>OZ020269.1:36257512-46257512 GCA_963971225.1 Melieria omissa | reverse complement strand
TTGGTTTTGAATCGATGTTTCACTTAGCAGTTCCTTCGAGAAAATAACGCAAGCAACATTATCTGCCGTTTCATCAATAATTTCTTTGATGGATTCAACATTTTTGGCATAATATACAGAAGCATTTAATCATGTGCCCCATCGCGTCAGCACCTATGTGAGTGAATAAAGAATGTAAAAATTTGAAGAAATAAATATTTTTGTAAGAAAATGAAGCAGCCGCCGTGGCTCAGTTGGTTAGTGCGTTGGACAACGTTGGAATACTGCCTGTAATAACACCTCAAAAAAATAACGGAAAACTCGTTTTCTCTTTCGGTGGCTGTCCTCTCAGCTGGAAATGGCAAACCTCTGAGAGTAAAAATTGCCTATGAAAAAGCTCCCAACCTGCCGTTCGGAACCGGCATAACTGTAGGTCCCTTCCACCCGCGTACAAAATTCAAACGCACAACAAGGGTGGTTGCAGAAAGCTAGGCCTTAGTCTCGCGTAAGCGGGCTGTCGTGCCAGTCAATTAAGAAAATGAATAAAACATGCTCAAAAATTGAAAGCCAAGTATCGTAATTGAGCTATGTAAATAGCTCAAAGTTTTCTATACTTACTGGCTGAGGAGGAAGTGGAAGATGATGTTCCTTTTCTTTGAAAACTGCCAGTCTGGATGCGCTGTTTTAGAACACTTTAAAATTTTAAATCATGGCATCAACGTCAGGGTGTTTGGAGCGTATAGTTTCGCAGACACGCTGCACTCCATGTGCAATCAGGTGATGTGAATCTTACTGGGATACAGTAGTTTCAATGAAGAGCCACATTTCTTCATGTGGGGTGCAGCGTCAGTCACAAACACGAATACTTTTTGCCGTTGAACAAGCAGACGAATTTACTTTTTCCAAAACTTCCACCGTCAAAAGATATCCGCCTCCGTTTTTGCGCAACGGTCCAACCATAACGTTGGTTACATTGCGGCCAGCATTATCTGTGGTTTCGTCGATTGATACAAAGATGGCACTATCTCCTATTTCGATCCGAATTTCTTGAAATACCGACTAGTAGCATCCATGGACGTAATTTTTCTCTAAGCGTTGACTCGTCGGGAAGCTTTCTATTTGCATATTTTTCGAAAAATGATTTGAACTCTGCACATCCCAGTTTATAGAGGGGAATATGGCACGAAATCATCATTTTTGTTAAGTCTGCCAAAAATTCGTTTCGGTTTTCGACGTGGGGTGCTATCAGTTGTGTCTGTTTTTGTTGTAGTTGCATCGCTTTAACGTGTTTTTTACGATGAATATGCTGCTGCACGTAGTACTTCTTTTCGTGATTAATTCTTGTTCCAAAAATAGTGCACAATAAAACTTTTCCATCTGTAGAAAGGATTTCAGCACCTCTCTCAGCTGCACCGAACTCTGCTATTAGCGCGGAAATTTTTGCGCTAACCCAACTTTTTGATTTTAATAATAATTGACTGGCACGACAGCCCGATACTGCGACTAAGGCCTAGCTACCCGCAACCATCCGTGTTGTGCGTGCGAATTTTTTACAAGCTTGGAAAACCTTGTTCCAACGGGCTGTCGTGCCTGTCAATTATTATTATTAAATTATTAATTATTGGAAGGGATTTTCAGTTTTATGCCGATTCGAAACGGCGAGTTGGGAGCTTTTTCATAAGCGATTTTACTCTCAGAGGTTTGCCATTTCCTGCTGAGAGGACAGCCGTCGAAAGAAAAATTATTGTTTTTCTTTTTTCGGTTTTAGCAGCAACGGAGTCTTGAACCTGGGTTCGAGCGTCGCATTTGACTCGCGGCCCAACGCACTAGCCAGCTGAGATAGGGCGGCTGCCGTTGATTTTGGCATGTTTTTTTTCTTTAAATTCCCCACTGGACAACAAAAAATAACGGCTTAGGAATGAATAAATCAATAAAAAAACATCGATAAGTTAACGAAATTGCAATGTTACCATTTAATTTTTTATTTAGTTTCAAGGTATTTTTGCAAAACAAAAGAAGTAAATATTAAAAACGAAAGAAAAATAAAAAGGCTCGACAAATCTTGAAAAAGAGATTTTGTGGCATTTGTAGGTAAAATATGCACTTAACCGTAGATCGAGCTTCAAAAAAATTAAGGAATCCCATCCTGTGTATACAAAGAAGAGAAATATAAACTTTTCAATTTTCTCAAGACTTCTTTTTTAAAAAGTGTAAAAGATGGTTTTAAGCAAGCATAATCCCAACACAAACAAAGTCATAAAGAATGGTTAACTTAATAATAAACTGAAAAAAGTTATAATAAAACAAAAAACCAAATGTATCATTTTTGATACAAAGCTCGATCTACGGTTAAATAAAGGTATTTATGGGTGAAAAAGGCAAACTGCCTTTTTAAGGCAAAAAAGGCAAAATAAAAGTGGTATATTTCTAATCAGGAGGACCTAATTCGTGCTCATTTTCAATCAAAATGCTCTATCTAGCAGCAAACAAAAAAGGAAGCCAATTTCCACAAAATCCTTTCCCTGGTCATCAAACATTTCCGGTCTTAGCCAGGACTCCTAGATACACACAAAATCAAGCAGACCAACATCAACGAGAAGACGAAGATCATCTATTTTGTTTTTTAAACTTTGCGCGTTCGAATTACATATATTGATGCTATTATTCGATGTGCACATGACATCCAGTACTATCTTGGTTTTATCTATCTTGTTCAGCATATGCAAGGAATCGACACGGTTAGTAGCACCTCCCTCAGCATGCTTAATGTAGACAGCGCCCGGATAGGTGTAAACAGCCACAAGGGTTGCGGGAACCCTGGCGTAGAACCACTGACGACACCGACATGCAATCCTGCGCGCCCGTGACGTTGGCTGCGGTAGCCATAGTTGAATTAGGGTTCAGGGGAGATTTTTGTGTGTGCGTGTGTCGAGTGCGGTTGATGCGCGGATCGTTTTTCCGTTACGGTCGACTAATAAGCAGTTATCTAAATTTGATCGTTCTGAATTGTTATTAACGACAACTAGTACTAACTACTATTTCTGAATTAATTTCCGTTCTACGGTCTACTGACAAAGTCAGAAGTGGGATGCAGAGACTCAGCAGCCTAAACGTTGTCGAGCTGCGTGCGAGATTGCGGTAGCTTGGCTTGCCTTTTACCGGGAACAAGGCAAAATTGGTCGGACGGTTGTACGAAAGCCGAACGAACAATACGCGAACGCGCTGAACAATACTATGCAGCGCCGAATGGAGGTGCTAGAATGCACTATTGACTCGATTCGTATAGGGTCAAATGATTTCGGGGACCCGCAGTTGCCCATAAGCCAGTCATCCCCCACACTAGTCAATATGCGGCATCGGAACGCGGCAGTGAGCGAAGTGCGAAATATAGGCGCATAGTCAGTCGAAATAATGTACACTTTAAGATCAATAAAGTATACTTTAAATAAAGTAGGCTCTAAGTCAATCATAGTCGAGTTAAAGCATACTTTAACGCTTAAAGTATACTCTAACTTTAAAACAAGCAAAAGCTTTTGCTATACCAGTTAGCAATGAGTCAAAATGAGCAGAAATGTCACTTTTTCAAAATACTCTAAATTCAAAAAACGAAATAAATCGAAAAAAGTAAAATGTTTCATTTCGAGGAAATTGATTGCGATTTCAATATTATGAACGACGACATTGTGCTGAGACGTGCTGCCCTTCGAGTTCGACGACGAGGACTTCTACTACTTCTGATGCTCAGTTTGTAATTGATGTTTTGAACATTCAAGAACCAAGCAGCAATAGAATAGAGTAGAAGGGGGTACAGTGGGAAGCTACCTGAGGTTTCTCACATAACTCTGTTAATATGCATTATTTTAGTGAATAAATGGTATCATTGGAAAGTATGAGACCGTATCTATCTTTTGCTATCATTTGTTTGATAAAATACTCACGATAACATGTTCAAAAATTGATTCAAAGACCACCCTTTGTTGGGGGGGAACAGTGAGAACAGTGTACAGTGGGAATTTTCTGAAAAATATTGCTGATGATCCAAAGAAGCAATTTTAATGTTGGAAAATGTTTATTTTGAACTGAAAAATGTTGAAAATTGATGGAAATTGCTATTTCAAGTGTTTTCAGTCCGATTCACAGTTTTGGCATATGAAAAAACTGTTCGTCATATTCGCACATTTCAGGTGAACGGGACGTTTGCATTCCATGCATTTGATCGAAAAATCACTTAAATTTAGTGAAAACAATTAAAAACCGAATGAAAACACACTGAAAATACACTGGAATATTCTACTGACAGTTCTCACTAAAATTCCCACTGTACCCCCCTAAGCTACTTTTGACAAATCGCTATGGCGTCATCGTATAATGTATGGCAAGTGGAAAAATTTTGGTGTGCGTCGAAAGAGAAATGATTAAATTTTATTTTGTGTATAGTTACCTCTTTTATAACGTCGAAGAAAGTACAATTTTATTACAAACAACAGGAACCAGAAAAATACTTGTTTTTCAATTTTTTATTTTTTCGTCTGAACGAGCACAAAAAAATGTGTGTTATGCGGTCTATGTCTTCTGAATAATGACTATTCAACGCGCGCTACAAGAATATGCTATTGACAGATTTCATACCGTTCAACAAATGGCGATTCCCACTGTACACCCCCGACTCACTGTACCCCCTTCTACTCTACAATTGTTTTCTTTACCCCGTAAAGTAGGCAATAATTTTCAAATCTATCAGCTGTGTGTTTTGTTTATGTCAGAGATGGGCAGATTAATCCTTGGAAAATTGTGCAGTAGATTTTTTTAGACTGCCGTCGGTTTTTCACAAGTAGCCGACCGTATTCGTCTATTTTTAACTGCTAATTAGTGTTCAGGAAAACAAATATTGCAAAATGGTTAATTGCAAAATAGATCTGTATAGGAATTATTCCGAAAATAAGTTCTGATTTGTAACTCCGAATCGCTAGTTTTAGTAGAGTTGCCGTTGCTTTCGTTTGCTGTTTCAAAAAGTCGCTGCTACGTAGAAGCATGTTCTAAACTGACTATGGTAACTGAAAAATTAAAGTCGACTTTATCTTTTTGGTCTGTTGCTAACTGAAGCCGGCTTTTATGCGAGACTATGATTATGCGCCATAGGGCTTACGACGTCTGGATATCCTCAAGTCTCATTCGACAAGCCATTGGTGTCAAACATAATTTCATGACATAATTTCAATTATGCCAACGTTTGATCCAGTGGACAAAAACCTGTCGTCAGCACAGTTTGTGGGACGTATGATAAAGAGTTGCTGTTTGCAGTGCAGACGAAGTTGCAGGGTCTTGCGAAATTGTGGGTCGATTCAATGCACGAAATTTTGACAAATTGGTCGCAATTCGTTGAAGTATTTTTGCGGGAATTTCCTTCGCGCATTAACGTTGCGGACATTCATATGGAACTAATACGAAGCCGTCGTAATGCGAACAAATCGCCGGAATCCTTCTATTATAAAGTGTTTGCCATAAGTCGTCGTGGTGGACTCAGTGATTAGTGCATTATTAAATATGTTATAAATGGAATCAACGACGTCGAGCTGAAACGAGTTTTGTCGGTTATTTATTATGTTTCATGTAACGAAGTTTTAAACGCGATCAAAAATTACTGTGCGTATAACAGCTGTACTTCCGTCAAGTTGCCAACATTTCGCGCTGCGAACCTAAAAACTGAACCGCAAGTTAGTCCTGCACCAGCTGACAAAGACGAAAAGGCAATTCTATGTTACAACTGCAACAAGCGAGGACTTTTCTCAAGGAACTGTCCTGAGCCACAGCGTCGAGTGCGGTGCGAAAAGTGCGGAAAAACTGGTCATAGATAGATAGATTAGATCTGGGATTCGGATAACACCTGTCCGAGACACTGCGTCCAAGTAATGAACTATTGTGTCATGTCCCTCTACGTTACTGGAGGAGTTCGTGTCCTCCAATGTTATCTAGGAATTCCTTTAGTTTTTTAGATTCATTTCAGACAAATCTCTCGTCTGTATTATCTCCTTCCCTAATATTCGCTTTCTTGAGTGTATTAGGGCAGGGCATTCGGTTATGATATGTTCAGAAGTCTCTTCCTCTTCCAAGCAAAATCTGCATAGCTCGCTGTCCGTTAGTCCCAGACGCGCCCTATGCATATTTAGCAGACAGTGTCCACTTAGCATCCCCGTCATGACCCTGAGCTCCTTTCTGCTTAGGTCAATTAGGTACTTAGATTTCCTTTCCGTGTAGGCTGGAAAGAAAAGCTGGAGCATCGTTGCCCCATTGTGTTCTAGGATTTCTGGTTTGCTCGATTCATGAATTCCTGTTTAACACAATGTGTGTAATGGGACTTGCTAACACCTATGATTGGTTCAGGTCCGTAGGGCCGGCTAGCAGCCCCATCCTTTGCCAATCTGTCCGCTTCCTCATTACCATCGTGCCCACAGTGCGCAGGGATCCAGCGTACTATCACTTGGTTTTCCCTTGAGAGATCCTGGAGAACATTTGCTGTCTCCCAGACCAGCTTGGAGTCAAATGTCATCGAGCCCAGGACCTTGATTGCCGTCTGGCATTATGATTATCCTTTTCCTTCTAACGTTGAGCGTTAGTAATTTCCTAGCACACACATTTATGGCAAAGACCTCAGCCTGAAAAATCGAGGCTTTATCCCCAAGACTTACAGAAGACTGGAAACCGGAGCTAAAGATTCCTGCCCCAGTTCCTTTTTCCGTCTTGGACCCATCGGTGTACCAGACAATGTCATCACACGTGAGACTGATCTTTTTATCAGCCCAGTCCAACCTGTGAGGTATGTACCTTGCGTAACTTTTCCTGAAGAGGTGCTTCTGAGGCATCTGGTCCAGAGGCATCCAAAAGCCCCCATCCCGCCTCCTGTCCCTCAGCAGAGATCGGTGGCCGATTGCCTGTGCATCCCTTGGTATGAATCCATTATGCATCGGCCTGTGTGTGCTAATGGTTGCTGCCCTTTGCACATTCAGTTCCAGCGGTAGCATTCCCAATATAACATTGAGAGCTACAGTTGGAGTAGTTCTGAGACATCCTGTTATGCAGGTATTCGCTAGTCTTTGTAGCTTCTCTAGCTTAGTCGCAGTTGTTACTTCTGTGGTTTTCTTCCACCAGACTATCGCTCCATAAGTGATGGTTGGCAAAATTACGAGGGAGTATATTTTCTGAAGCCATTTCGGCCTCAGACCCCAGTTTTTCCCACTGATCCTCTTGCAGCTCCAGAGAGCATTACCTACTCTCGTAAGCATGCGATCGACGTGGGGTCTCCAGTTCTGTTTACTGTCTAGGGTGACCCCTAGGTACTTAACCTCCTTCGAGTAGTTAAGTTCTTTACCAAAGATCGTGACCTGTCTTAAGTTTAATTTCCTTTTAAAAGTGAATGGCACTTGTCTGGATTCACAGACAGTTTCTGTCTGACACACCAGCACTCCACTGTGTTCAACGCGTTCTGGAGCAAGTCTGAGACGGTGTGTCCATCTCTGCCCCTGACTGCGATTACTAGGTCGTCTGCATATGCAATGACTTCATGTCCCTGCTCTGTAAGAGAGCGGATTAGTCCGTCAACGACCACAGATCACAGCAGCGGAGATAGGCCCCCTCCGTGAGGACACCCCCTTGCTGTTTTTGCAGAGAGCTCTACCCTCCCTACGCTGGACCGCATCACCCTGCTTTCGAGCATTGATGATATCCATCTAATGAGAGTGGTAGGCACCTGGAAGACTTCTAGCGCTGTTTCGATCGCTTCGAAGGTTGTGTAGTTGAAGGCCCCTTCAATGTCTAAGAAGCCTGCCAGGCAGATCTCCTTCACTTCCAGGGACTTCTCTATCTTGCCTACCAACGCTGATATGGCCGTTTCGGTGGATCTACCTTTCTGGTAGGCATGTTGATTCGTGCTAAGAGGACACCGGGATAGATTTTCTTCCCTCAGGAAGTGGTCAACAACCTTCTCCAGACCCTTTAGCACGAAGGACATTAGGCTTATTGGCCTGAAGGATTTTGGGTCCTTCTTGTTGGATCTTCCAGGTTTTGGCAGATAGATCACATTTACTGCTCTCCAAGCCTCTGTAATATATCTATATGCTAAACTGCATGAGTAGATCTTTGTTAAAATAGGCGCTAGTGTGTTCATTCCCTTCTGCAAAAGTGCCGGGAAAATGCCGTCTCTTCCCGGTGCTTTGTACGGGGCGAATCATCCCAGCGCCCATTTCACTATTTGTGCATTACACACGGCTTTAGCCGTTCTCCAATCTTCCCTACTTGGACAATACGACTGTCCCGTACTATCAATCAGACTTCTCTCTTGGCCTTCCTGATCTCCTGATTGTATTTAGTGAGGGTCTGGGAGTAGGTCTGCCAGTCGTTATTGCGCTTAGCCCTGTTGAACAGTTTTCTTACTTCCTTCCTTAGCTTGCTAAGGTGACCCTTCCACCATGGAGTCTGCCTCTTAAAGGTATTGGTCTTTAGGGGACAGTTTTCTTCATAGGCATTGAGGATGGATCCCTTGAGCGTTGTCGAGGCCCTTTCCAATCTGTCTATGGTGTCTATCCTATTCTCTATTCGAGACGGAATAAGCTGTTCCAACTGGCTGCAGTAACTGCCCCAGTCAGTCTGTCTTTTTGGTCTAAATGACACTTTATCAAGCTCCGGATTCCCTAATGTGAACCTGATCTGCCTGTGATCTGAGCACGACGGCTCATCGGATACCCGCCAATTACTGACAAGGTCCATTGTCATTGAGGTTGTCAATGTCATATCCAAGACTTCCTCTCTGACCCTAGTTACAAACGTAGGACTGTCACCAACGTTACATAACTTTAAGTCTAAAGCGAGTATAAAGTTGAAAAGTGACTCACCTCTAGCGTTGACGTCGGAGCAGCCCCACATGGTGTGATGGGCGTACGCATCACAGCCAAGTACCAGCTCCAAATTGTTGCCCTTAGCATAAGCAACTAACTGTTCTGCTAGTCTTGGAGGGCAGTGTTCGTCATCCCCAGGGAAGTACGCGGACGCTATGAAGACCTCCCTGTAATTCACGATAATTTTTCCCGCACAGAGATCCGGAGTAACATAATCTGTTAACGGGAACAAGGAAATATTATTGAATACTAGCTGACCCCGCGAACTTTGTCTCGCACGTCATTTGTTGTTTTTTTATAATGAAATACGCGAGGTGGCGAATCTATGGCGATGCAAATTGACGAAGAAAACCAACTGAAGGAAGAGGAGGAGCTACTGATTAACGCAATCAAGGCCCACAAATAAACAATGTTGCTGTTAAGTTTCAGTAAAGAAATGGACTGCGCTTGAACCGGATTTAAATTATATGGGCGCTGCCATGCCCTTATTCAATGCCTGCCCCTTATTCAATGCCCTCTGTCAAAAGAAAAAATGGTAGGTCCGTACTGAGTTTCATTGCTGAGCGACTTATAGTTCAGCAAAATATTTGGGTCACAAAAAATGTGCCACGCCCCTTGTCCAACGCCCATAAAATCTTATCATTAGAATGACTCATCTATGGGACGACGGGGTACTAAATTTTAATGTTGTGCTACTTATAATTTCGAAGATATTCTATTTTAAAGATTTTGCTTGTATGGGTGGTGCCACGCCCCCTCGTCCAATACTTGCCCCATTCCCTCTGTCGAAATATATGAATAAATGGTAGGTTCGTACTAAGTTTCATTGCTGAGCGACTTATAGTTCAACAAAATATTTGGGTCACAAAAATGTGCCACGCCCCTTGTCCAACGCCCATAAAATCTTATCATTAGAATGACTCATCTATGGGACGACGGGGTACTAAATTTTAATGTTGTGCTACTTATAATTTCGCAGATATTCTATTTTAAAGATTTTGCTTGTATGGGTGGTGCCACGCCCCGTTCTCCAAAACCCGCCTCATTCCGTCTGTCGAGAGATATGATTACATGATAGGTTCATGCTAAGTTTCATTCCTCTGTGACTTGTAGTTCAGCAGAATAATTGGGTCACAAAAATGTGCCATGCCCCTTAGGGGTATACAAAATAATTAGTAGCCGATTCTCAGACCTACTGAATATGCATGTAAAATTTCATGAAAATCGGTCAAGCCGTTTCGGAGGAGTACGGTAACAAACACTGTGACACGAGAATTTTATATATAAGATGATCAAAGAATATGTAGTAATAGAACGCGCATGTGGGCACAAAAGTGTTTTAGGTTGCTATGATGCGAGCGGGAAGAGCGAAGCGTAGGCATTTGAAAATGTTAGGTTCATAACATTTTCTGTTAGATTTTCGTAGGACAACAGAAAAAAGCAACGTTATTGTTCGCAACGGCTTCACTCGTGTACATTGAAATGGTTGTGTTGCAGCGTAGTGTTCGCTCAATCATTTTTTGCATGTATGTTTCTTGATCTTGTTTGCCGAAGCGCAAGCAAAGAGCAAACAACGAACCAAAGCATCGTCATCATCGTTTCAACGAAGATGACTCGGGATTCGCTAATGTTTTTGTTGTTGTCGATTATTGTGTGTATGCTTGTTTGTGTTGACGATTGATTTTGCTATCATATTTCTATCAATCGAATCTTTGTGGTGTATGGCTTTTTGATGGCCAACGCTTTGATTGATTTTAAAATTTGGTGGTTGATCCCAATTTAAAATGTTTACAAATATTTTTACGACATAAATAAAATTCGAAATAAAATTATTTGTTTATATTTTCACATGGTTGATTACAAGTTTACGAATATGGGAAAGCTACGAAAAAAAATTAACTGATGGCTATATTGACTTCAAAATTCATAAAAACACTTGAAATCAAAAATAATTAGATACGTGTTTTAATTTTTTTTAAATCGAAATCTAACGGACAAACCAAGGGTTAAAAGATTGTATGGACAAGCATAATTTAATAGGTCTATTGACTTTCAATATGTCGAAAGCACTACTAAAGCACTAAATAAAGAAATAAATAATAAGACAAGTATTTTGTCATATGAAAAATGTGAGTTAGGAATGCCTACGTTTAAAAATAGTAGGGTAAAAGGTTCGGTTGAGGGCATAGTTCGGTTGTGGGCACCCCTTCGTATCTTTTGATAGAAAGCAGGCTGGGTTTTTTTGACTAAGGCCATTTGTTCATTATGGAACCACGATCTTTTTATGCCAAATACTGAGTCGAACAGACACGCCTGCTTTGTGCTGGGACTATATATATCTTTCTGTGCTTAAAAAATAAGACAAAACTTTTTTTAAACTTTTTAAATGGTGTCATAAATCGAAGTGAATCCATCGAGAAGGCGAGTAAAATGAATTTTTATTTAGCAAATTTATTATACTTTGTGATCCAATATTGATTACAACCAATATGTTTACCCCGAACAAATTTTTCACTACTTCTCAAAATGGCTGCCAAATTCGGTTGTGGGCACTGCAATTAGTTCGGTTGTGGGCACCCGTCTTTTAGTGATTTGGTAAGTTTTGGTAAGTTATTTTATCGAAAATGGTCTTTTAACGCATTTTTTGGTTGTTTTAGCTATATCTTCCGAGGGTAAATAAAAAAATCCTCCGATATCTTTTTTAATGTGCTGGATGTAATTTAACATTGTTCTGCAGATAAGCTAACCACAAAGATTAAGAAGAACTTGGTAAAAAGTTATGAGCCAAAAACAAAAAGGTGCCCACAACCGAACCTATTCCCCTATAAATATTCTACACCTGAATTGTTCCATGGCGAATGATGTGACCATAAATTTACAATATAAGATTTTCTTATTTTAGTTCTTTTAAGCAAGCATTATATGTGGGCAGTAAAAAAAGTTCGAAAGAACGGGACGGAAAATTATTACGGGCTAATAAAAACGTCTTCCTTTCTTTCCACTTTCCCTTTTTAATTGTCTTTTTTGATTACTTATATATTTTTTATTGCCTGTAGCGATCATATAGGTCGCCATGCCAGCCATATTTTATTTTCTTTTCTATGATTTTGCGCGCACTACAGTCGGCAGTGAGTTGAGAAGGAATGTGAGACGCCGATCGTTTTACAATTTCAGCATTTCACCAGCGCAACAACAACAACAACAGCACATCGTCCTCATCTCCCAATCATCCCACGCCGCAGCAGTGTGCTAACGCAGACTCGCTGCAGTGAGCGCAACCAAAAGCAAGCCTTCGTTTGTTTATTTTCTTTGCTTCTACTCACATGTTACGCCGAAGTTACAGAGATTTCTGCTGTTAATAACAGAGAGTGCTGCTGTCAATAACAGAGGCCATACGCCATACAACTCGTTTGCTTGTATGAGATGCGCGTTCTATATTACTTCATATTCTTTGATATGATGCAGGCTCTGGCTCTCGTGTTCGATTGGCAACATAGTAGCTTACCTGCCTGGGATAGCCCTCGAATCTGTCTATTGGTGCTGGTCCATGGGCTATACTAGGACCCAAGGTGTTCAGGTTCCTAGTTAAGACAGCAGATTGATTGAACAACCTCCATCTAGGCTAGGAGATCCCGCACGCTTACCTCCTCTACCCCTCGTCAGCACCCGTTCAATACTGCCCGGAGTATTTGCAGACTTATCCAACAGGCTCAGTCGTCTGGATGGATTTGCCAATCCAGTCAACCTTGTCTGTCGGACGGGCTTAGCTGAGGTAGGCTTTGCGGGCCTCACCAATGCCTGTCTTGGCGTCGTGTCACTGGTCCGTTGGACTGTTTTGTCGGTCCGAGTAACGGTTTGCGTCCGTCCGCTAGACGGCGGTCGGTCCCCGCTTACCCTCGCCAGTGCTTATGCGCTGGTGGATGGTCTTTCCTCATCCACCCTCACGTTTGACGTCTTCTTGTCCGTGCCGCCACTCTTGGTCACCGATGACTTGGTCCCCTGATCACGTTTCACCCTGAACTGAACCCTTCCCAACTCAAAGAAGGGAAGGTCCTACAGTGCAGAGAGTTGCGCAACTGAGGGATCATCGATGGCCACTCTCAGCGTTGTTCCCTGCGCCACGACAGCTCTGTTCAGTACCTTCCAGTTGCCTGTTGGTAGTGAGCGGTTCTACATACGGAGCATCCGAAGAATATCATCGGCTGGGAGGGAGCAGCTTGGAAAGAACGCAGTGGCTACGCTGGGTTTGGGAATTTCATTACCCTCCACCAGTTTCACCTTCTTCTCCGCCAGCTGGGGTTTTGACATTATCCCCCTCAGCCAATTCCTCGCAAAGGACGGACGGACTGAACTTCATCCTCTTTGGTGCGGGTTATGCCGCTTCGATTCTGCTGCAGCCATCAGCTTCGACCACCTTTGCTGTCTCAACCAAGGCAGCTTTGAGTGCCTCCTCGTAAGGCGTACCTGGCGCCATCAGCTTCCTTAGCCCCTTCTTCTGAGAAGTCGTTAACCGCTTTCTCTTCAGAGAGATGGCCTCGGTAGCTTCTACCAGCGCAGGCAAGCCCTGCGAATGTGCCCCCTCAACTGCCAAAGTTGACGTGGTGTTCGAACTACCTTGTGAACACTCACTGTTCACCCGCTCCTAGTCGGTCGGTCTCTCCAACCGCTAGGCAAAATTTCAGCAGATCAATGGCGTCAGTCTTTCCGACGTCCATACCATCCGAGGCTAGTGTTGAAGAGCTCATCATCTGGTTCGTGCGGCCACCTACTCCAATGCGGCTTTTCGGTGGCCAATGCAAATTTTGGGGTCGGGAAGGTCGCCCATGACAGAGCCCCATGCCATGAGAAGTCCAAACTACTACCCGAGGTGGACAGGTATCGGGTAGGCTCCGTACTACTACAGCCGATATACCCCCTGGCTGCAAACCATCCAATGGGCACGGGTCGCATAACACCCTGGATTAGGGGGAGGAAAGGAGGCAGGGGTAGGACGGAACTTGGGCATAGGGTTGTATAGGAGATTGGGAAGTGACTAGTTAGCCAGCCACCACGGGTATAGACAAGACCGTACCCCGGTGGCTGTTTCCAGCGGCCACCACGAGGAGGTCTAGTCACATTCCGCCAGTTCTTCCGCCACCGCCAGCTGGTTTACCAAGCTGGTAGCAGCAGAAGAGTAGGCAGCAGACCGCCTGGTCATAAGACACACGTGTGTCAATCAAGTGGTCAAAACGCTGATTGTAATGCCATCGACGCAGAGTCGGAAAAGTTCACGTTTAAATAAATTCGAATTAGATAAATTCATGTAGAACGTGAGCTTTGGTCGAGAGCGGACGTGTTTTTACTGCGCTCCGTGTTTTTTTAGTTTCTCCATTCCCATATGGCCTCATGTTTAATAAAGTGATTATCATAGTTCTGTGCTCGAGACAGTGACTCTTTTACTTAATAATCGTTAAAAGCATACTCGCTTCATGCAGAAAATGCCTTGTGAGTGCGGGCAAAAAGTGGATCGGAACCAAGCTAAAGTGCAGTGTGGCAAATGTAAAGATTTGTTCCACTTGAATTGTGTTGGTCTTTTGCCTGCTGATTTTGAATTTTTGCTTAATTCTGGCAAAAAATTTTTTTGCAAAAACTGTGTTGCTGTTCGCCGTAAATCTATTTGTTCTCTTCCTCCTCGCGTTATTCGGGATGAGAGAGGGACATCTATAAACGCAGCTTCAACTGACTCGCCAATTCCAACCCAACAGCGAAGTGAAAACAAAAACGCAACTGCTCAATCGCAACAACAATTGCCTAAACCTGAGGCTGCTCAAAAAAGTTGCGACAATAAAAATGAGTCTAACTCAACGGTCTCTTTACTAACTGTTCTTAACCCATTACTGCCTGCATATAGTTCTAGCCAGCGAATTTTGTCTAAATTTACATATGTTGGTAAGGGGTGCTTAGAATAGTTATACACAAAAATTCAGGTATCTACCTGATATAGCACCTGAGATATGGAGGGGGTGAAATTTCACCCATCCG
This sequence comes from Melieria omissa, assembly GCA_963971225.1. Taxonomy (NCBI): domain Eukaryota; kingdom Metazoa; phylum Arthropoda; class Insecta; order Diptera; family Ulidiidae; genus Melieria; species Melieria omissa. The sequence goes on along the minus strand of OZ020269.1, from coordinate 46,242,624 downwards.
GCACCAGGTGTGCCGAAATATGCATATATTGCAAGAAGCTTGGTTGATTTCTTATTGCCTCTTGAAAATTGCCGATATAATTAATTATTTTTATTTTTACGTTTATTTAATTATGGAAAGCATTATCTATTATAAAAAAAGTAGCTGGGGTCTTCAGCTTTCATAAATGGGGCCAATCCCAGCTACTAATTGCACCTACCTTCTCCCCCTGGAGCTATTCCTACCTTTCTTCCTACCTAGGACCCTACGACAGTAAACTTGCTAAATTATTAAAATCTATTATCTATTATCTTGGCTACTAACAAAAAAAATGTGTATGACAATGTCGGCGCATGAAATTGACGCCAAAATAAATGACGGTTTTCTATTCTATGTTTTGCACGTAAAATTATAAATGAAGGCGAGAATTAACAAAAAATCAATGAAAATGATTCGCAGACGTGAAGTTTTGAGCACCTTCAAAATAAATGACATAATTGAGGAAGAATGGAGTGAGCTCGAAGACATCGCAAGTCTTGGCTGAGCAGACGATATAGACGTAGTGCTTTACCACCCGATCGTGTGATTGACTTGACCGACGATGACAAACTTGTGATCAACGACACTGATCAAAATTTACCATCTGAGGTAGCCGGAGTAATGGAAGTAATGGAGTCACCCAATACATAGAGCTAACAGATATGACCGTAAGCAATCTAAGCACATTTTCATTGACCTACCATATTCCCATTTTTACATACAACCAACGAATGAGTGGAGTGGATTTAGTAGATAAAGGCATTGCGAACTACAGAATCCGGGTTCGTAAAAAAAATGGTACTGGCCTTTGATAAGTAATGTGTTCGATGCGGTAAACGCCTGGAAATTGCATTGCTTGCTTGAAAATTTTAATAAAAGCAAGCCGATGGCTCAATTCGAGCTTCGACGTGATGTTGTTAAGAGTTGGTTACCCCCAATTGAACGGAACGTACAATCCAAGAGATCATTTAGCACAGTGACACCAAGTCAAAAACGAGTTCGGAAAGATGGGATTGGCTACTTACCGCAACGAAGAGACAAATACCGTCGTTGCAACCATTGCCAAGGAAAATCCTTCTTTGCATGCATGAAGTGTGACGAAAAACTGTTTCGAAAAATTTCATAATGGTGAAAATCCGACCAAACGAACAACACATTGATTTTATTGATATTGTGGCGCCGGCAGTAGGCAATCCTATTTCATGATATTATTTCATGTATTATTTCATTTTGTTATTTATGTGATTCCGAATTCTCATTTTGTTTATAAATATTTAATTTTCGATCATTGTTCAAAAAGGCAATCCTCACAATGTTTATCAGTTTCAGGTTTTATATGTTCGCTACTTTTTACCAATAAATGTTTTTGTGTCGGTAATCGTTCAAACTTTCTGAGATCTAAACCCGAGCTAGTTCTTTTCAGAACTCGAGCTCTGTGGTTTTAAAATATCAAAACTATTACAATATTATTATTATTATATTGTACTATTAAAATTGCTTCTAAGTACCAAAAACTCTTTTTGTAAGTACCAAAATAATAACGCGCAATTTTTTAAACTTCGGTACACCTGGTGACGGGTGAAATTTCACCCCATTCTGGAAAATCATTCATTGTACACAGATAGATAGTACAAGCCATACCAAAAATTCACAGAAGATAGGCAGGGCAATGCACTACATACTCCAGAGAAAACTGCTGGAATTTCCAATATTTACAATTTTTTTAAAACTTTAAACTTCTCGATAAAGTAAACAAAAAAAGTTAGTCAACTTTAAGGGGTTATATACACTTGCGCGAGAAAAAAAGCATTTTTACGATTTTTTTTGGAAAAACAACACAACTTTTCTTAAAACACTAAATGCCTATTTATTTATACACTTCGAGAGATGCTTCATGAATTTTTTCAAAAGAAAATATTTATAATACTAGTCACAGTAGCCATTATGCCAAAACACAATTTTCCCAACATCGTCCGCGGTGACCACGATAACGAAGGATCTGCTCATCTGAAATACAAAAATCAAAAAAATTTATGTAGTTTACACCTATACGCTGTTCGTGAACGAAGGATTTTGCAAAATAAAATTTTTTTCGAAAACTATGATCGTCTTTCTAAAAAGTTCGAGTTTTAAACGTATAAAATTCGGGTTTTTACATCAGGAAAAAAAGTTTTGCTTCAAATTGAAAATCCTTCGTTCACGAACAGGCTAATATTGTTTTTAATAAGCCTGGAAAATTTCAGACTGATCGAGTTAACGGTTCTTTAGTAATCGTGGTCACCGCAACCACACTTTTTGAAAAAAACAGTTTCGAGATAATCGCTCGTGAAGCGTGACTCACCGTTGACTCGTAGTTGCAGATAGCGCGCTATCAATAGCTGGCAATCTGGTTCTAATGCTCGGATCTTGATGATTTTTGGGGAAAATATTCTCTAAGATATGTACTTTCAGAAAATGCAATAAACAAATTTTCGATTTTTTTGACCAACGCAAGTGTATATAACCCCTTAAACACAGATTGGGATAACTTAATGTCAAAATTCTTCAATATTATTAAAAACGAAATAAACCTGCATCTATTCCAATTTATTCTGCCAAAATTTCAGTCAAATCGCATAACACGTTTAGTCAAGGAAGCCAAAGGTAAATCACCTTTCCAGGGGGTGAAATTTCACCCCATCCGGCTGGAATGGGTTAATGAAATTGCTGCTCTTAAATCCGTACATGCTAGTGCTATTTCCGCGATTACTGCTCTTCATACTGATAAGCAGCTTCTGATCGGCAAAATTGAAGAGTTGCGTGTGGAGGTTAAAGCCATGCATAAACTCCACACCGAGGAAGCCTCTGCCATTGCGCTGCTAACTGCTGAGATCAAAGATCTTCGTGCCCGCGCAGTTATGTTACATGTGGGTGTCACAACAAAAACAACAAAAGTGAAAACAACAAGACGATGCGTCACACTATCTCTTCGCTGCCTGCAACTGGTATGACTGCAGTCTCGCCTCCCCCTGCTGTTTTTGATGCTAATCGCTCTTGCTCAACTGGTAATGATCATTGCTTCTCCTCCCATCATTCGCCTGGTGCTCGTCTGGTACGTACAACCGACCCACGGAACTCTGCTGCTGCATCGAACACCGTTACGTCGGTTGTTACCTCCGCTTCGAATGCTTCCTACGCTAATGTCGCTCGCGTGCTTGTTCCGGCTGAGAAAAATAACAATCCAGACGAGCCTGCTGCCTCAGTTTCTGTTGCTTCGATTACTAGCAAACCCAGCAAGAAATTGAGAGCCCAAAGTATTGTCGGCTGTAATACGAGTGACGAATTAGATGTCGTACATAGAGTGAAGTGGCTACACCTATCATCCTTTAAGCCCTCAGTCACCGCGGATAACATCGTGGCGTACGTCTCGAAACACTCCTCCATTGAGGCAAAAATGATCTCCTGCTACTTACTTACTTACTTAACTGGCCATAACAACCCGTTATCGGGTTACGGCCTGCCGCAAAACTTCTCTCCAGGCGCCTCTGCTTCGCGCGCGCCTTCTCCAGTTGGTCACACCAAGAGATACCAGGGCCTCTTCCACTTGGTCCTTCCACCGGAGACACGGCCTCCCTCTTCGCCGTCGACCTCCAACCATCGCATCGAATACCTTTTTCGCCGGAGCTTCGTCGTCCATGCGGCAGACATGACCGAGCCAGCGTAGCCGCTGGATGTTAATTCGCTGCGCTACGTCCATGTCCTTATACAGCTCATACAGCTCGTTATTGGTTCGTATGCGATAGTCGTCACCAACCCGAACAGGGCCGAAGATTTTGCGAAGCACCTTCCTCTCGAACACTCCAAGGGCCGCTATGTCGTTTCGTGTCATTGTCCATGCTTCAGCGCCATAGAGGAGCACGGGCAAGATAAGCGTCCTATAGAGTGAAAGTTTTGTCGGTCGAGAGAGGTCTCTACTTCTCAATTGCCTACCGAGACCGTAGTAGCACCTGTTGGCAAGAGTTATCCTTCGCTTTATCTCCAGACTGACATCATTGCTGCTGTTGATGGCGGTGCCAAGGTAGACGAATTCCTTGACAACTTCAAAAGCATACCTGTCGGCCTCGACGTGAGACCCTAGCCGCTGCGAGTCCCTGCGTGTAGACAGCATATACTTCGTCTTGCCCTCATTTACCACCAGACCCATTTTGGCAGATTCTCTTTCGATAGCCGCAAAGGCAGCGGTGACATCTCGCTTGTTACGTCCGATGACATCAATATCATCAGCGTAAGCAAGGAGCTGGACACTTTTGTTGAAAATTGTGCCATTACGATGTACACCGGCCTTGCGCAGAACACTCTCCATGGTGAAGTTGAAGAGGTCGCAGGACAAAGGATCACCCTGTCTGAAACCTCGAACGGTATCAAAGGGGTCGGAGAGGTCACTTCCAACCTTGACGGAGCTGCGCGTATTGCTCAACGTCGCTCTGCAAAGTCTCACGAGCTTTGCAGGGATACCAAGTTCAGACAATGCGGCATATAGGCGATCCCTTATCGGGCTATCGAATGCTGCCTTGTAATCGATGAAGAGATGGTGTGTATCGATTTGGTTCTCATGGGTCTTCTCCAGGATTTGGCGTAGAGTGAATATCTGGTCGATGGTGGACTTACCAGGTCTAAAGCCGCACTGATAAGGTCCAATCAGCGCCTTGGCGAGTGGCTTTAGTCTTTCACATAATACGCTCGTCAGGACCTTGTATGCAATGGGAAGTAGGCTGATACCCCTGTAGTTGGCGCATATTGTTGGGTCGCCTTTCTTCAGCACAGGACAAAGGGCACTGAGGTTCCAATCGTTGGGCATTCGTTCCTCCAGCCATATTTTGCAAATGAGCTGATGCATGCACCCAATCAGCTCACCGCCGCCGGCCTTGAACAATTCAGCTGGTAGCCCATCCGGCCCTGCAGCTTTGTTGTTCTTGAGTCACTGGATAGCGACCCGTACCTCGTCATGGCTGGGCGGTGGCACATCCACACCGTCGACGTCGATTGGTGCCATCTGGACATCTTCACCACTGGCGGTATTGTTCCTTTCGTCGCCTGCGAGCAGCTTGGTGAAGTGCTCCTTCCACAACCTCAGCACACCCTGCGCATCCGTAACCAGATCCCCGTTTTCGTCTCTGCAAGAAGATGCCCCAGGCTTAAATCCTTCCGTAAGACGCTTAACTTTTTGGAAGAATTTTCGGGCGTCATTCCTGCTCCTGCACTCCTCCACTTCCTCACGCTCGCGCCTTTCTTGCTCCCGTATCTTGCGTCTAAAAAGGCACCTCTCTTTCTTCCTCTCCTCCCGGTATTTTTCTGCTACAGGCTTGTCAAAAAGGACTTGGAAGTAGGTTCTCTGAAACGTGTGAACTTCAAATTGGGAATTTCCGCCAAGCACTACGAAACCCTACTTAACTCATCGATCTGGCCTGCTGATGTACGAGTTCGCCCGTTTAAGTTTTTTCAGCAACCAGGGAACGAGGAAGGAACCACTTGAGTGCCGTTCCTCATGCCGCCGGTCCTCCTCAGACTAAGTGTCTAAAAATCTATTTTCAAAATGTTTCTGACTTGTGTACTAAGTCCAAATCTCTCTTCGATATGAGTTCACACTTGGACTATGACATTTTTGTACTGATTGAGACGTGGCTGAATTCGGATTTCTATGACAGTGAATTTTTCAACGGCAAATTATACAACGTTTATCGGAAGGACCGCGACGCTGCGAAAACTGGTTACTTGAGAGGTGGTGGAGTGCTAATCGCTGTGCAGCGTCGCTACCGCTCATCATTAGTGCACTTGGTTACCGAAGACTCCCTTTTCTATCAACTTTGCGTCCTGGTGCATGGAATCTCTAAAATTTATATATCTGCTTCGTACTGATGCATTGTACAAGGCGCACGATGATAATATTCAGGCTTTAGTCTCCTCTCATGATGGCTGTAACTTCTGTATTCTTGGCGACTTCAACCTATGCAATGTAGAATGGTCATACTTAGATAATAAGTGTGCTTTATTTCCTAAAAACATTAATAGTTTCGCCGAATCCTACTTAGTTGACAGCTTTCTATAGTAAGTCTGGATCTTATCCAAATTAATTGCTTAAAAAATAAACTACTTAGAATTCTCGATCTTGTCTTCATAAATGATAACATGAATTTTGTATTGAACGAATGCCTCGACCCATTGTCAAGGTCTGGCTTACACCACGTATCACTTGTTATTCTATTAGAGTTTTACGACTTCAAAGGTCTTAGTGGTAACAATCAATCTAATAACTTTTGCTTTAAACGCTGCAATTTTGATGTTGTTAATGAGGAAATTTCTGCTTTAGATTGGGATTCGTTATTTGCTCATGCTAGTGTTGCCAAATGTTTTGATATTTTTAAATTTAAGATTAGTGATATATGCATTAGGATTATACCACGTAAAATTAAGAAATGCTATAGTATTCCGTGGTACACCAAAGAGTTAAAAAAGCTAAAGAATTTGAGAAATAAATTTTATAAAAAGTTCAAATCTTCAAACTCTCTACTTTATAGAGATAAATTCCGTCGCTATTCGATGGAGTTTAAATCCTTGAGTAAAGTCCTTCAACGTAATTATGCTCGTAAATTCGAGTCAGATATTAAATCCAATCCAAAGGCATTCTGGCATTATGTCTGAAGTGTTTTACAATGGTAAGCATGCTTCTTTCCCCCTGGAAGCAGCTAATCTCTTTGCGGATATTTTCCGAGCTAATTTTGAACCTGTCACTAATTCAGTGGATGTCAACCCGAACGTTAATTCCCCCATTAACTTTGGTTCGCTCTCTTTATCCCTTGACGATGTTTTGGATGGTATTCGGTTTATCAAAAACTCTTCTAATATGGATAATGATGGTCTGTCTCCTTATCTCCTTAAGAATTGCTCTGCTTTTGCCTATCCACTTCTTTTAATTTTCAATAAATCCCTCCAAACAGGTGAATTTATTGATGCCTGGAAGGTCACTTTTATTACGCCCATTTTCAAAAGTGGCAATAAGAACGACATTTCGAACTATAGGCCTATTTCAAAACTGACGGTGGTCTCAAAGTTATTTGAATACATTGTCAAACAAAAATTGTTTTTTACAGTAAAGCGTTTCATTTGCATTAACCAACATGGCTTTATGACCGGCAGATCAACAATCACAAACCTGGCGGTTTTCTCGGAATTTTGTATGTCCGCTTTTAATGATCGTATTCAAGTTGATACTGTATATACTGACTTCTCGAAAGCTTTCGACAAAGTGAGTCACTATCCTAGTTTCAAAACTGGCTAGTTTGGGATTTCATTCCACTTTCTTACTGTGGGTTAAATCGTACCTCTCCCTCCGTAACTGTGCAGTTGTTGTTGACAACACTTACTCCCAATCCTTTGTTGCCTCATCCGGTGTCCCCCAAGGAAGTATTCTTGGTCCCTTGCTCTTTGTCATTTTTATCAATGACATCTCTGAATGCTTTAAGTTTTCGAAGTTCCTCCTGTATGCGGATGATTTGAAAATCTTTAATCGTGTTGCGAGCCCTTCTGATTCGCCTAAGGTCCAATCTGATCTCAACAATGTAGTTGCCTGGTGTCATCAAAATCAATTGCTCCTAAATATTAGTAAGTGTTCTTATGTGTCCTTCTCCAAATCCCGTTCCGTAATTCCTACTTTGTATTTCATTCATGGTTCGCGATTAAAAACTTCCTATGAAATCTCTGATCTTGGTGTAGTTTTTGACTCCAAATTTTTATTTCATAGTCACTTAAATTACACCATTGCTAAGTCCTATTCTTTACTAGCCTTCATTCGTCGCTTTGGTTCTGATTTCACTGACCCATATACTCTGAAATTACTTTACAATTTTCTGGTACGGTCTGGAATACGTCGTCTTTATTTGGAGACCGTATCATGTTTGTCATATCAATAGACTCGAACGCATTCAGAAATCGTTTGTACGATTTGCATTGAGATCGTTGAATTTTGTCGATCCTATTCCATCTTATGATGCACGATGTATGTTAATCAACTTAAAATCGCTACACAGTAGGAGGGTTATCCTTTCACTTTCCTTTGTTTTCGACATTATTAGTGGAGTGATTGATTCCCCATGCCTGCTTGAGCGCATTTCCTTTCATATCCCTGCTAGAAGTTTTTGGAGTAATGATATTGTTACGAATACTAAGTCTAGTGGGCTGTTGCGTATCTCTGGATTGTGTAATTTGAAAATAAAACACAGTCAGTTTCTTAAACGCAGACAATAAAATAAACCAACAGTCACTTTATTTTTCACAGTTTACACTTTACTGTTCGTACACCTAAGTATTTGCTTAATCACTTCGTGTGGCAACTTCACTTGTCAAAACCAGACTGACTCGTTGCCCGCATCCGGCCGCCTTTTATACTCTGTCCGGCCATCGCGCAGATCATTCCCGCACATTCCGGAGTGGACTAAATGCTTCCCTGCTGATCGCGACCATTGTTGCCAGATTGGACTAAAAGTTATTATTGCGGCCGTCGTTGCCAGATTGGGTTATGGCACGGCACGTAGCGGGAGGGTTGCTTTGCACCACGACAGACTGTCTCATCGTTACAATATATTCTTACTTGAATGCGTCAGAACTGTGTACGCTTCCCATGCTCCCATATATAGAGCTTTGAAAGAACTGAATTCGCTCTCAAATTCTTTGTCAATTGACTTTTCAATTTCTAAAAATAGCTTTAAGCTAATATTAAATGAATTAATTACATAGTAAACAGTAATGGTCTCACTAGTTCTACATAATCTGTAAGGAATAATGTATTTCTAGATTAGTTAATTAAATAAATTAATTAATTAGTTAATTAATTAACAGTGTAAACACGAAAGCATTTATAAATTCCGGTAGTGCACGGTCCCTTATTCGCGAATCCTTTGCAGAACAATTCGAAGGCAAAGAAAAATGTTATGCGCGTTAAAACGGGTTTGGCGGAGTTGTTTGTGAGTTTTTCGAAAAGATACAGGTGAAACTTACAATAGAAGATTACGAAGGCGCTGCTTCCATGCTAATTGTAAAAGACACAGATATGAGCAGCGATGTTTTTTTTGGGTCTATCCTGTGTACGATTGATTGCCAAGTGGTAATCGATGGTGAGGACTGTTGGCTACAGCCAAAGAGGGTCAATCTTCTCACGAATGAGTTAAACTGTGACTTCGGTGAATCGACGGTAAAACCGCGCTGGTTAAAATTAACATTAAACTTTTATCCGAGATGGCAGTCAATATGAAGCCGTATCGCTTACCATTCGCCATACGTCTTATCGTGGCTGAATTAATCAAGGACTCGCGAAGAAAATTATCCGTTAATCGAATTCGTCGATCGCCGATCGTTTTAGTAGAAAAACGCAATAACGAATTTCGTATGTGCGACGATTATGGACAATTGAATGGCATAACTACCTAAACAACCATTTCCAATGCCTATAATGGATGAATTGTTTGTAGCGCTAGCGGGTAGCTCATTCTTCACAATATTCATCGTTCATTCATATCATCCAGAATTATTCACTGATCGCAGCACTAAGAACCAAAGAACCAGTCTTAGCCCTGTACGACTCCACCGCTTTACACGAAGTTCATACCGATGCGAGTAGTATTGGTGTGGCAGCTGTGTTACTACAATCATAAGACGAGGGTTATTCATGGCATGCTGTAATGTACTATAGCCGCTATTGTACGAAGGCCGAATCACAGTACCATAGCTATGAGCTGGAGGTGTTAGCTGTGGTAGAATCTCTGCAACGTTTCCGGGTGTATCTTCTTGGCAAAGATTACAAGGTTCTGACTGACTGCTCAGCGATCAGCAGCATTAAGGCTAAGTCGCAATTGGTTTCTCGCATCGCTCGATGCTAGATGCGGCTATTGGAATACAATTTTGAATGTATTCATCGACCAGGAACACGTATGGGCCATGTCGACGCCCTTAGCAGAGCACCTGGGGAAGAAGAAAATCCTCAAAACAGTAATTACGTTATGCAAGTTGAGGCTGACGATGAACCAACTACTATTTCTAAATAAATTTCCGTTCTAAGGTCTGACACAAGTTGGTTTTGCCTCTTGAGCTTAACTGCTGGTTTGAGTATAGTGTATATTGTGCTAGTCAAATTAGCATTCATGTAAATTGGCTTGTCAAAGTCAAAACCAGCATGCTAGTGGTAAGCACGTTGTTGTTGCTACGCCGAAAGAGCTTCACTAATCTCATAAAGTTGTTTTTATCATACTGAGTCGAGAAACGAATAATGATGGCGGCGTTCATCCCAGCACTAGCCGTGGTCTTGGGCTTGACTCTAACCACACTTTCCACTTAAGGGGGCTGGATGTTGACGCAGAAGCATTTATGATTGAAGATACTGAAAAGATTCTCCTTATCGATGAACAAGATGCCTCACAATCGTACGTCATAGGCGACGGCAAGACTTTTTTGTTCTAAAGCTGACCATTATGAGCTCACTTCGGATTGTAAGGCGTGCACATCCTGAAAATGCTGACCCAAGTCACGTGATCATGGCAAAAGGAAGGGTAGGAGAGGACATATTCGTTTTGTCAAACAGCTGATGCAAGAAAAAGTCTATGTAGCAGCTTTTCACCAGGAGCTCCGCAGCCACCGCCGCAAGGCAGATAGAAAACGGCAAACAGCACTGCAAGCCCCACGAGACAGCAAAAAATTCAGCCGCAACAACAACACAGCAGCCACAACATCCAAGCGGAACAGCAAGACAGAACCACAGGAGCAGAGCAGTGACAACAAACACACCGGCAAACACAGCACAGACAGGTGGTATCAATCAGCAAGGCTTTAACGGCAAAAGTCGTCACAGTGCAAGTGGATAGGACTTGTTTTCGGCCGACGGTCTCTCGCAATTAAAAAGCGTTTAATACCAGTTAGTCAAATGCTAAGTGACGAAGTTGATGAATTAAAGTCCAACAGTTGAATAAATTGCAAAAATAAAACAATTAAATGCAGTTACAATATTCAAATTAAATTTTCTAAATGCAATAATTTGAAGTGGAACTAAAAATGCCGTGTTGTTCTGGCCAAAGGTTGACCGTGCTCAACAGAAAATTATCTGTGCTAAGTGTAGCAGCCGCCGTGGCAGTGTGGCAACCGCCGTGGCTCAGTTGGTTAGTCCGCGGTCCAAGCGTGTCGCATGCAGAGCGACGCTAGTTCGAATTCTGCATGTAGTAACACCTAAAAAAAATAACGGGAAACTCGTTTTCTCTTTCGGTGGCTGTCCTCTCAGCTGGAAATGGCAAACCTCTGAGAGTAAAAATTGCCTATAATCCCAACCTGCCGTTCGGAACCGGCATAAAACTGTAGGTCCCTTCCACCCGCGTACAAAATTCACACGCACAACACGGGTGGTTGCGGGAAGCTAGGCCTTAGTCTCGCGTAAGCGGGCTGTCGTGCCAATCAATTATTAAAATTATTAAGTGTAAAGAGCTTTTCCTTATTGACTGTGTTGGTATCTTACAAGCAGATCTCGATTTTTGCTAGCCTCGGAGAAGCCTTTCTTTCGTAAATCGTGTGCGGTTGAGCGTCGCGCTTCTATTCGCTCACCTCCGTTATCTGCTCCTCCGCTAGAGGCAAAAAACAAAGAAAGACAAATGCAACAAACTACATTGCATACAGTGGCTAATGAAATTGTCGCTCTAAGAGCAGATAACTCTCGCATACCGAGAGGGTAGTGAATGCTTTGTGTGAAGATACGGAGATTCTATTGAAAAAACTGATGATCTCCATCAAGAGATTCGGCCATTGAAATCTATCGTTAGTGATAAAGATGATGCGCTTTCCTCGTTAGCACGGGAATTAAAAACTCTGCAGAGTATTGGCCCTGCTAGTGTCTACAAACAAAACCCAGTTCCTACTGGTAATGTCAGAAACAATAAAAACAATAATGTGACTACTATTGTTAGTCAAACTAATTTTACTGCTTCCTCTTCATCGTCATCTTCGTCTATTGGCGGTCCTCGTGTTGTTGCTGAGCATACTGTTCCGGGCTCTCGTGCTTCTGTCTGCGCTGCACCGCTACCTGCTGTTTCACCAAATGCGTGCGTCGGTAATGCAGTGAAGGAGAATTTGACGTCAACTTCTAATGCCGCTCTTACTGCGCCCTCTAATAATGCGCATGTTACTGAGGCGTTCTCCTATGCTAGTGTGCACCAGTTGCCCGAGTGGAAATTCGTCTCCAAAGATAGCTATAGAATTGCTAGCAAAACCTATTGCCGTCGGATCGAAAAGCAAATCAAGAACTGCATGTTGTGCCCATTATGAGATCGTTACACGTATCCTCCTTCTCCAGTAATGTAACAGCTGCTGATATTTTGGCTTATGTTTCAAAGTATGCTGCGATAGATTCAAAGATGTTGGCCTGTTATATGCTTGTTAAAAAAGACGCGGAGGTGTGTAAACTAAAAAAAATCAACTTTAAACTTGGAGTGTCGGAATGCTGCTTTGAAAAGGTGTGTAGAATATTAAAAATTTCCGTGTTCCGCTTTCAGTGTCCGAAGACAGACTGACTTTATTTTTCATTCCAAATCCTCAGCTTAAGCTGTGCGCCAAATATGCAGACCGGCTAGCGTGCGAAAATGCTGACGCTGCGGTATACACGTTTAGCGCGAGGAGTCAGTTGCTGAGACTTCGCTTGCACACTTGTGGCCATGGATCGCAATATTGTATTACGCCAAGTAGTCAGTCATGCAGGTGAAGTCTCATCGCTACACCTCTCTTTTTACAAAAAAATCTTTAACATTAAAATATTTTTATGAACTATTTTAATGTTAAAGATTTTCCTTAATGGTTAACAGTTGTTATAAAAAATTGTTTTTTTTTTTTTTTTTTTTTTTTATATAATAATATATAATTATTTTTAAAAATATTTAAAAATTAAAAGTTAATACAACTTAAGATAGTATATGTGTCATGTATCCTTGCGCAAGGATATTTTTAAATTTCAATTAGAGTCATAAGTATTTATATTAGCGATATATTTTTAATCTGTCCTTGTGGACTTGGAATTGTTTATTTAAGTCGTCCGCAAGTAAACAGTTATTGTTATTGTCAGTTTGTATTACAGTATAAGGTCCGGTGTATTTAGTGTCTAATTTGTGTCCCGTTTTGTTACTTATTAAAACTTTATCCCCAACTTTAATTTTCGTTTCGGATATATTTTTGTCTGAATAGTGCTTTGAGAGAACCTTTTTTTCTAACAGTTGTCTTGCTCTTTTTTGAGCTACTTGTAATTTGAATTTCAGTTCTTTTGCATAATTGTCAACATTGTACAGTGGGTCTATCTTGTCGTTGTTTTCCAATTATTTTGTTATTTTCCCAAATACCAGTTCAAAGGGGCAGTAGTCATGTACTGCCGTAGGGGTAGTGTTGTAACAATAAGTGAAATATTTTAGCCATTCATCCCAATCATCTTTGTCGATTGAGATGTGTGATCTCAAATATTCATTTAACCCTTATTCTCATACCCGGGTACCCGGGTGCCCACTGCGATGTATTTTCGTGAAAAAAACTGACAAATAATGAAAATTTTTTTTGTAACTTCCGGATCCTCGTTATTTAGGTGAAAAGCGAACAAATCATATATTTAAAAAAAAATCACTTTTTAATTAACAAAATATTGAAAACTTAAAAATTTCATGAAATGGAACGACGTTAGTAAGTTTGGGTATGAGAATAAGGGTTAATGTGCGATGGTTACGTTCTATTGTTCCTAGAGTTTGGTGATGGTGTGGTGTTGAAGTTAGTTTTTTTAATTTTTAACAATTCGCAAATTTCGGTTAGAAGTTGATTTTTGTATTCCGTTCCCATATCTGAAATCAATGTATTTATCGGCCCGTAAAACAAAATAAAAGAATCAACAATTGCTTTAGCAACCGTTTTTGCGCTTTTGTTTGGGATTGGTATTGTAACTAGGTATTTTGTTAGATCGCAAATGATTGTAACAGCGTATTCGTTACCATTTTCTGTTTTTGGTAGTGGACCTATGGTATCCACTAGAACAATGTCAAACGCTGTCGCTGGCGTTGGGGTTAGAATTGCAGGTGGTTTATTGTGTTTTGTTGTTTTTGACTTCTGACATTTTTCACATGCTTTGATATACTTGGTGATATCTTTAGTCATGTGTTTCCAATAATAGTATCTTTTGATTTTTAATAGTGTTCTAGATGTCCCATTGTGGCCACCAGTGATTGGATCATCATGAAACTTTGTTAAAATTTTGTTGATTTCCGTTTTATCCCGTCCATTCACTATAGTCAACCGAGGTAGTAGCGCTACTTCTAAATTTTTCAAATATTTGTTGCCCAATTTTTTAAATTCATTTATGCATATATGCTCAAAAATATTTTCGCTCGGTGACATTTTTAATGTGTTAATGCCTTGCTTACCGGCCTCTTTTTCAAGCCTTGGAAAAAATGTGCCGAAGTCAAATTTTCCATTAGTATACAAGTCATTAACTGTTACATGTGTTAGGATTTTCTTCCCATGCTTTAAATCACAATTGTCCGAAGACAATTTAAGCTTAACACGTTTCTTGACATCATTTGGATTAATGACGTCATATAATTTGGGCTTTGTTGGAACGGTGGGATTTGAATTCGGTTTGTCATTGTTTGTTATGTTCTTTTTGTTTTGTGCTCTAGTGGTGACTTTTAGCACTTTGGAATTTTCAATATTTAATTCCTTTAAATCATGAATCGTGATGCGTGAGAGGTCCGCCACATAGTTATTCTTCCCCTTGAGGTACTCGACTGTAAAGTCGTATTCTTCCAAATCTAGTCTCATTCGTATTAGTTTGGGACTAGGATTTTTCTTTGAGAACAGGTATGAAAGCGGTCTATGGTCTGATTTCACCAAAAAATGTTTTCCGTAGATGTAAGGTTTAAAATGTTCTATTGCCCAATGAATTGCCGTCAGTTCCTGTTCTATAGTTGATTTTTTGGATTCCCCTTTTGTGAACGTTTTTGAAGCATATGCTATTGGGAGTTGTATAGAATCGTACTCCTGGCTGAGCACTGCTCCACATGCATATTTACTGGCATCTGTTGTAATACAAAATTCTTTTTCAAAGTTTGGATATTGTAAAAGTGTTGCATTAGTTTACTTCTGAGATAGTTGAATGCGTCCTGGCATTCTTTAGTCCATTCGAATTTTATATTTTTCCTGCAAAGTCTCGTTAAGTGTCGAGAACGTTCCGAAAAGTTTTTTATGATTCGCCTATAATAGTTGCAAAAGGCTACGAATCTTCTAGCGCTATCTGCATCTTTCGGTATTGGGTAATTTTGTATCACTTTGTACTTGCTGTCGTCGGGCAATATTCCTTTGTTTGTGCATTTATGCCCTAGAAACGTTACCTCATGCATGAAGAATGAGCACTTTTCGGGATGCAATTTGAGGTTATGTGTTCGACAGAGTTCGAAGACATTTGTTAAATTTTTTAACATGTGCTTTTCCGAGCAACCTAGTACTATTAAATCGTCCATATAGACGAAAGCTTGTGAGGGGGTTAGACCTGAAAACGCAAGGGTCATCATGCGTTGAAATGAATTAGGCGCAATTTTAAGTCCGTATGGGAGTCGTGTGTAACGATATGATCCATTATACGTTGAGAAAGAAGTTAAATCTCTTGACTCTTCGTCTAATTCTATTTGATGGAAACCGGATATCAGGTCGAGGCACGAGAAGTATTTAGCTCGGCCTAGTTGGTCGAGAATATCTTCTATCCTCGGAAGGGGGAATTTGTCGGCGATTAACTTTTTGTTAAGTTGGCGGTAGTCCACTACTAACCGCCATCTTTTATCTTTGCTATTTGGGAGATTTTTCTTAGGGACTAAAAGGAGAGGGCTATTGTAATTGGAGATCGATGGTTCCACTATGCCATCTTTGACCAACTTTTTTACCTGTTTATCTATTTCTTCTCTGTGCGAATGGGGGGTTCTATAGTTTTTTATGTATACAGGGTTGCTGTCACTCAATCTGAGGCTTTGTTTGTAGAAATTATTCGCTGTTATAGCTTCGGTTTCTAGGCCGAATATATCAATGAAATTTGTACACAATTCACTTAGTTGTGATTTAAATTGATCTGGGAAATTAAGTTTTTTTAGAATTTCTTCGATTCGTTTATGATTTTTTTCTGATGGTGCGGATATTTCATAGTGAGTCATTGACTCGAATTTAATGTTTTTAGTATTTAGAGCAACGTGTTCATTGGTTGTGTTTACTATCCGGAGTAGTGCGGTATCCGTGTTTACGATCGATAACTATTCCGGGTTTGGGCTCTTGGTTTAGTATCAAAACTTGTTTTTCTATTGTGTTTAATTTTATTTGCCTAATGACTTCGGATCGGGCTGGCAGTAGAATGGTATTGTATTTAGCTGAATGAATTATGGGGATTGGTATTTCAGTATTAAGTTTTTCGGGCCTTATAACGAACCAATCTTCTTCTTTCCTAAAATCAAGTACGCCATTATATTTTTTTAGAAAATCTATCCCGAGTATACCGTCGCATGGTATTGGAAAATATTCTGGCACAATATGAAATTGGTGTGGGATAAGGTAGTTGTCAACCCTGATATTTAATTTAATCGATCCTAATGATTGTATGGTTCCATGCCCTATACCGCTAAGTGTAGTTATATTGTTTTTATTTAAATTGTTGTATTCACTATTGAATTGTTTGAGAATAGATATATCTGCGCCAGTGTCTATTAAAAGTGTTAGTGGACGTTGGGTTTCGCCATTTCGCACTTTTACAAAAACGCTTAGATTGAGGTTAAGGTTGTATATTTTAACAGTATTTAGGTGTGGTGACTCAAGGGGGCTAGTTGGTTTTCCGGATGATCATAGAACTCCTCATGATTGTCCTGCTGATCATTTTGTATTACGCGTACGTTACCGTTTCGCGTATTGTTGGCGTCGTTTCCTCTGTAGCGCATGTTGTTTCCGCGGTTGTAATTGTTGTTTCCGCGGTTGTAATTGTTGTTTGTATTTCCGTTGTTGTTGTATGTATGTCCTCTTCGGTTATTAAATCCTCTACGACTACTAGAGTTTCCACGGTATCCTCCATAGTTTCCACGGTATCCTCCATAGGTTCCACGGTATCCTCCGCGATATCCATTTAAATTTCTGTAATAAAATACGCAATCTTCCTGTCCCGTTGCCTCTGTACAGCTATTAACGAATTTGGAGACTGCGTCGTTCATTGTAGTGAACGTGCCCGCCTCCATGATAAGTTTTACCTTATCATTAGAGCAATTTTTAGTCATCGCTTTGACGGCCAGTTGCGTGCTATATCTTGTCGCTAATTCTGGCGAAAGTCCATCTGTTATGTATGCGCCCTGAAGTGTCTTTGTAAGTTCTTCTATTTCTTTCGTATATTGGTTTGCGGTTTTATTCTTTTGTTTTATATTCATGATTTTTGCCGTAATTACTTCTACTGATTCCCCTTTTACTGTAGATTTCAGTGCTTTGGCAATGTCGTTTAGAGTGGACTCGTTGCTAATGAGGTTCCTAGCATTGCCTTTAAGCTTTGTTTTTATTAAGGAAACGGCAATTGCTTCGTGACCTTCTTTTATTGTATCTACTAGCTCTAGGGCGTCAATAATTACCGTCAAATTCCGGTATCAGCTGTGACGCTGTTTTCAAAAATTCAATATTTGAGTCGGAAGTGTTTATGTAATTGTAGTTGTATCCAACTTCAATTTCTAATGTTACTGGTATGTCCAGTTCTATTTTACGCTTTGTGCATATTTTGAGCAAATTATCTCTGAATTTGCTAAAAATTGCATTAGCTTCTTTTTTATGTTCTTCTGTTAATTTTCTGTTATAAGCGTGTAATACGCTTCTTATGTTATTATATTGTGTTATAAAATTTTTATATGTTTATCTACGGTTTCTTGAGAAATATGCCTATTTGTATTTAGGCATTTGATGGACTTATCGAATTCAATTTTCAGTTCGTTAATGTTATTAACGATATCGTCCCATTTCATTCTCAATTGGTTTTTTTTTTTGTGTTGGCTACTAATTCATTGCAAAAGTGATGCAAAATGCGCCAAAACCTTCCGTGAACATATGGATCGAAACGTTGTTCGTTAGGAATATAAATCCCGCAGGCCTAAATGCCGATTTCTCGAAATATGCAATAAATAATGCGTTGCTTGAAGTGTTACATTTGCGTAACTGGCAAATCGAACATATTGAACTTTTAACCGTATATCGTGAACGCTAATAAAGAAAAAGGAGTTTATCGTAAAGCGAACATAGATTCTAATGCTGGTTTTACCAAATGTGAACGATGAAAAATATTCATGCATTAAAAGAAATGCTGCGTGGATCGCAAAACGAACATATGGAGCTATTAACCATATAAGAAGAGAGAAAGAAATTAGGACATATATGTTCCGTATATTGTCAACGAGAGTTGAGAGAGAAAAAAATATAATAATCGTTGATAAGCTCAAACCTTATCCAGGTTGTTGGCTATAGAAAATGCTCTGACAGCTTTCTTTTTTAGACCCCGTGTGTGTATTTTATAAATTTGTATTATAACGAGGATCAGCATTACAATTGCTATGGTCCATAGGGGTGTTTTTAAATCTGAGTTAGTCGTTATTGTTTCGTTGACTTCATTTATTACATTAGCCGTCGGTTTGTTTAATTTAGTCTGTTGTCCGCCCATGATTTTTGTTTTGTTGGTCTTTTGTATTGAGTATTGGTATTATTTCATTTTTCAAAAAACAAATTTTCATTAAATTTAAAATTAAAATTTATTTTCTGTTTGTATTTCGGGTGTATTATCAGGTGTAAACATCTTAATTAACGTCTTGAATATTGTTCATACATATATTATATCAACAACAAAATTTTTGGTATTTTTTTTTCGTTATCTCTTCTAGGAAGAGAGTCCTTTGTGCCTCGGAGGGTCCCAGTGGGAGTCGCGAGACTAGGAATTGTTATATAAAACCGGAGGGTCCCCCCGAAGGTGGTGAATCGCGGCTTTTGGTTCTATTGTTATTGGCTGTACGAGCCTTTGATTATTGCAATATAATTGGTTTTACGCTTCTTATTCTAAATATTCTACATATATTGTTTTAAGCTTATTACTAATTGACTGAACAATTTTTTTTTTGTTTTATTTTTCATATTTTGTCTTACTGCTATTGTTGGATTTTGTACTTTTCTTCTTCTGTCCCCGTAACTGGACTGTTGATTGTTGTTGTTGATATTTTTTCCTTTCGTGTTACATTTTGTGGTCCTGCTGGATTTTGTACTGTTCTTCTGCCTCCCGTAACTGGACTGTTGATTGTTGTTGCGGTTCGTTTTGCTGTTGACGTTGCGGTAGCAATTGCGGACAGTCGCCTACATCCATTTTATGTGCGCGGCTCTTGCTTAATTTCTGTTAATTCATCATTTGTTTGTTTTGTGTGTATTTTGTTTAGTTGTTTGTTTGGGTTTTTTTTTTTGAAATGTACATGTTTTGTTTTTTTTTTTTAGGAAACGTATATCACAATATTCTTCAATTTTCGTTTCGTTCTGCCGCAGTTTCTTGTTACCAAATTATGTAAAACGTTTTTTTTTTTCTTGGGTTTTCTTATTTGAATTGGTTGGCTTTGTTTAAATTTCTTCCGTATTTTTGCTATTTAACACGACGCGGTGTAGTTGTCGCCGATGTTGTGTGTTGTTTATTCTGCTGTTCTTTATTTTTTTTCACTGTACTATTCAATGTTTGCTACTGTTTGTTGTTTTCATTTTTTTGAAATTTTGATTTCTGTGATTTGTATATTGATTGAAATGTTTGTTTTGGAAAGTGTTATGTTAATGTTTGTTTTTCCCCGGCGCGAGTTTGCGGTTGGCTCGAAGGATCCAAGCTCTACGCAGGGTTTCATATTTTTACTGTTGCTGGTAGGGAGTTTTTTTTTTTTTTCATTAAATAGAAAATAGTCTTCATTCTAAATAGATTTCAGTGCAAACTTAAAAGTAACATCACGTTTTCAATATATATTTTTTCATTGTCGTTATTGTTATGCAATTTTCAACTCCTCTTCTACTAGCATTACATGGCGGCGCCGAGTCACATTCGCCTGCTTTCACATTTATTGTACAGTAAATTTCACACTTCAAGAATTTCTTACATTAGTCTATTAGGAGCGCGTATACGATCGCCGCGACACGGAGGCGCACTACTCGTTTATTTCATGTTTTACGAGACCCGCAACTTCCAGTCTGGGATCATCTGGTTTGCACAGATCATTCTTTTAATTCATGTTGTTTACCTTTTTATTGTCTTTTGTGCGAAGTTTGTTTTCATCGCTTGCACCATTGTTAATTACAATTCACTTTGTTGCATGTTTGTTTTTATTTCTTGTTGCGTTCAACAACATTGGAGCAAACACTTATTTTATTTCTTGTTGCCTTCAACAACATTGGAGCACACACTTATTTGTCACGGTCGCCATGTAGAATATTAAAAATTTCCGTGTTCCGCTTTCAGTGTCCGAAGACAGACTGACTTTATTTTTCATTCCAAATCCTCAGCTTAAGCTGTGCGCCAAATATGCAGACCGGCTAGCGTGCGAAAATGCTGACGCTGCGGTATACACGTTTAGCGCGAGGAGTCAGTTGCTGAGACTTCGCTTGCACACTTGTGGCCATGGATCGCAATATTGTATTACGCCAAGTAGTCAGTCATGCAGGTGAAGTCTCATCGCTACAGGTGCTTAACGCGAACATTTGGCCAACGAATGTGACGATTCCTCCATTCCGTTTTTTTTTTTCAAAGACGCTGCGCAACAGTGGAACGCGTAGTTCCTCCACCTGATGTCGCCCCAAAACATCTAAAACTTTACTTTAAAAATGTATCGGGTCTCAGAACTAAATCGAAGCAACTTTTTGCCATGAGTTCCCATATAGATTATGACATCTTTATCCTCGTGGAAACATGGCTGAACGGAAATTTGTTTGACAATGAATTCTTCGACTGTAATCTTTTCAATGTTTTTCGCAAAGACCTTGATGCTTCAAAAACTGGGCTCTCAAGAGGTGGAGGCGTTTTAATAGCAGTTAACCGAAAATACCGCTCGTCCTCGCCATTAAAGAATGCGGGCACTCTCTTGGATCAAATTTGTATTGCTGTGAACGGCATTTCTAAACTTTTGATTTGCGTTTCTTATATCCCACCATCTAGTGCTGACATAACCTATAAGGCTCACGTTGACAATGTTCTTGCGTTGGCTTCAAATCATGAAAATTTATGTGTAATTAATGACTTCAACCTAAGTAATATCGAATGGTCTAGTATGTGTGATGGTCGTGGGCTATATCTAAAATCTATTTCTACTTTTGCTGAAACCTATCTGGTGGATAATTTTTTAAGTTCTTACCTAATGCAGATAAATAGCTTTACAAATACACTGTATCGAACTTTAGATCTCAATTTTATCAAAGGCAATATGCATTCTTCCTTACTGGAATGCCTTGGTCCCTTGTCCAGACCTGGTCTACATCATGTTCCACTTGTCCTCCACTTAGAGTTTTGTGAGTTCAATACTATCGGCGTGGACAGTAATTCTACGTGTTTTAATTTCAGAAATGGTGATATGGAGGCTGTAAATGCTGCAGTTGAGTCCTTAGACTGGGATTCGTTATTTACTGCGGTTGAAGTTGCCAAATGCTTTGATATATTTAAAATAAGATTAGTGAAATTTGCATAAGTAACATACCAATTGTTCAAAAGCAATTTTATAAGATTCCTTGGTATACTAAAGAGCTGAAGAAACTCAAGAATTTGGGAAACAAGTTTTACAGGAAATTTAAATCATCGAACTCCTTTATACACAGAGATAAGTATCTGCAATATTCGAAGGAGGTAAAATCGTTGAGTAAGGTGCTGAAGCGTAATTATGTTCGTAAGTTTGAGTCCAATATAAAATCCAATCCCTAAGTTTTTTGGCGTTACGTTAAGTCTAAGAAATCTTGTTAAAGGATTCCCTCAGTAGTATTCCTTAATGATATTCAAGCTCATACTTCTTTTGAAGCTACGAATCTTTTTGTTTTTCCAATCTTTTTTTAATTCCAATTTTGAACCGGAAGATGATGTAAGCGGTAATAGTCTCCTGAACAATGTTTCTTCAGTTAATTTTGGTTCACTTTCTTTAACCATTGACGATGTGGAAGACGGCATACGGCAAATCAAATCGTCATCTCATTCTGATGTGGATGGTTTATCCTCGTACCTCTTCAAGAACTGCTACGCTTTCGCCTATCCTCTATTATTGCTTTTTAATAAATCACTAGAGGTGGGTGAGTTTATTAAAAAACTTTATTAAAAGTTTGTTTTTCAATAAACCGTTTGATTGTATAAGGATTTCTCAAAAGATAAAGTTAGCCACTCTTTGTTGCTTTCGAAGCTACATAGTCTTGGAGTTCATTATATCTTCTTAAGATGGATGAAATCTTATCTGGCTTGCCGTAATTGTGTTGTTGTAGTTGACAATATATTTTCGCATCCCTCTAGTGCCTCCTTTGGCGTACCCCAGGGTAGTATTTTAGGCCCCCTTCTTTTTGTAATTTTTATCAACGACATAGCCAGTTGCTTTAAATTCTCTAAGTACCTTTTGTATGCTGATGATTTGAAGATTTACTCTTCAATATCATGTCTCTCAAACTCTCGCAATCTTCAAATGACAACGTTGTCCTTTGGTATGATGAAAATAAGCTTAATTTAAATATAAATAAGTTTTTCCATGTGGCCTACTCAAAATCCCGGTCCCCTATTCCCACTTCTTACAACATTGGTGGCTGTCACCTAGTGAATCCTACTGATATTGATGATCTTGGTGTCGTGTTAGACTAATCTTCGGATCATAAATTTTCGAATACTTTTTTTATAGAAAAAATAATTAATCTTCTGTGGTTTTAAAATCTAAAATTTGAACAAATATTAAGCCTAATGTCAATAGAATTGAAAGAAAAATGCATAGTAACGAAGCACGGAGTGAAAACACCAACTTTTCATTTATTACACCGTGCGAACAAATTTTTTTATTTTTCCGAGACCCAAATGCTGATAAAGACTTAAAACTAGAGGTAATTTATAGTATCCTGGCATAGTCAGTTTTTCATTTCCTGACCCAAAATCCTTCTTAAAGGACTTTAAAATTTTAAGGATATACACATTTAAAATATTTTTTTTTTAATATTTGCAGCTTTGCAATGATGAAGACATGCGTATCAAATGAAAGAAGAAAAATGTCTCCTCGTATGGTTGGTTGGAGATATGTGCTCATAACTGAAATAAGAGGGAAAAAGTGTTTTGCGAAGATTTTTCGAAAACGCGTCTTAAGAAAATTTTGGTATTTTCAGTTTCGTGTTCAGCAGCCGAAGATTAGTTTAAAAAATACTTTTATTTTTAGGAGCATTTTTCGTGTCGAGTAGTGAAATAGGTTCTCTTTCCAAAGTCATTTAAACATTACGATTGCAAAGGCATACTCTATGCTGGCCTTTGTTCGCCGTTTCAGCTCTGATTTTACGAATCCGTATACTCTAAACTTGCTCCCTGGTGCGATCTAAGTTAGAGTACGCGGCCTTCATTTGGAGACCCTACTATGCGTGTCACATCAATCGACTTAAACGAATCCAAAAAAGGTTTCTTCGTTATGCCCTACGTTCTTCGCATTTTGTTTACCCCATTCCCTCATACCAGTCTAGATGTCTACTTATTAATCTAAAGTTATTGGAGGGTAGGAGGAGTATTCTCTTACTTACCTTTGTCTTTAACCTAATACGGGGTGCGATACTTACCTACTCGGTCGTACCAATTTTTTTATTCCGCAAAGGTCGTTAAGAAATCCTGCCACTTTCGCTTTGGAGAGGGTAAGAACAAATGACGCTTCTTTGTCCCAATTTTTAGAGCTTTAAAAGAAATGAACTTGCTCGCAAATGGTTTTCGTGTTGTTGGCTCAAACACTAATTCTGATCTCGACGTTGCTGTTCGCCTCAAGTGGCTACATCTTTCATCTTTCTCTCCTACCGTTTCTGAAGACAACATTATGGATTATGTTGCTAAACATTCTGCTGTGGACAAAAATTTGTTGTCTTGCTATAAACTGGTCAAGAAAGATGTTTCGATCTCGTCGCTCAAAAAGATTAACTTCACGCTCGGTATTCCTGAATCTTCATTTGATAAACTGCTTAATTCTGATTGCTGGCCTGCCAATGTTTGCATCCGCCCCTTTCGTTTTTTTTTTCAACACAAAGGAGAGAAGGTGATTCAGCTTTAGCACCCTCATCAGTCACCTTTGATCGTAATGGCATAAAGATTTACTTTCAAAATGTTTCGGGCCTTAGAACTAAATCTTCAAAATTGTTCCTGTTCAGCTCTCACCAGGATTTTGACGTCTTCGTTTTTGTGGAAACCTGGCTGAACGCGAATTTTTTCGATCATGACTTTTTTGATGCCAACGTTACGATGTTTTTCGTAAAGACAGAGATGCGGCCAAAACTGGCTGCTCTAGAGGCGTCGGGGTCTTGATCGCTGTTAAGCGCAATTTCCATGCATCGCGCTTTACACTCGATGATGAAGATTTAATTCTTGACCAGCTTAGTGTTCGTATCAAAGGTTCTTCTGGATTACTCTTTCTCTGTGTTTCTTATATTCCCCCGGATAGTGCTTACTCTTTGTGCAAATCGACAATATACATGTTCGACAATATCGTTTCCTTAGTCACCGATAAGATTGGCGATAACCATATTTGTGTTCTCGGTGACTTAAATCTTTGCAATGTCAATTGGTCTACTACAAATGATGTCACCTCCCTTATTCCGTCTAATGTAAGTTCACCTTTGGAACTATATGTTATAGATACTTTGCTGAGTCTGGACCTTCATCAAATAAATGGCCGTTCTAACAAATTGGGTAGAATCTTAGATCTAATCTTCCTTAGTGTTAATGTTAAGTTTAGGTTGCTTGAATGTTTTTCCCCCTCTCGTCCTCTGACAGGCATCACGTTCCAATTATTCCAGAATGTGAATTCTATGTTTTCCCCTTGTCTTCTGGCAGTCCCAGACCCTCTTTCAACTTCACCCATGCTGACTTTCCTGCATTGAATAATGTGCTCCTTGATGTTGACTGGAATATTCTTTTTGCGAACTATGGTGTCTCTGATTGTTTCTCTGCTTTCAAATCTAAAGTTTATATGTTCTGTGTTGATACTATTCCGATTATCAAAAAGAAGAAGTATCCCTTGGCATACAAAAAGGCTTAAACATCTAAAGAATTTAAAAACCAAATATTACAAGAAATACAGACAAAGCTCTAGTAATCATTACTATCTTAAGTTTCTCAGTGCCCAGAAGGATTTTAATTGCCTCAATAAATTTTTATATCGTAATTATATTTGCAACTTTGAAGCCAATATCAATACTAACCCTAAGGCCTTTTGGCGATTCATTAATTCTAAAAATAACAGCTCATCTATTCCCTCGACTGTTTTCTTCATAGATAAATCTGCCAATTCTGCTCCGGAAGCTGCTGATCTCTTTGCGGACTTTTTCTTTTCTAACTTCGTTTCGGATTGTGCGTCCAGTAGCAACTTCTCCTTTAAATCTGATTCATCAATCAATTTCGGTTCCCTAACTCTATCCCTAAGTGACGTGCTCAGTGGTATCAAACGATTGAAGCCATCAACACAAACCGATGCCGATGGTCTTTCACCCATTCTCCTAAAGAACTGTCCCTCGCTCGCATACCCTCTACAATTAATGTTCAATATGTCGCTTTCCTCTGGTGTTTTCATCGATGATTGGAAACTAGCGGCAATTACTCCTATTTTTAAAAGCGGGAACAAAAACGACGTCTCTAATTATCGCCCAATCTCCAAGCTCTCCACGGTTTCAAAACTTTTCGAAGGCATAATCAAGGAGAAGCTGTACTTTGCTGTAAAGAGTTTAATATCACCTAACCAGCATGGTTTTGTTGCGTCCCGCTCAACTGTCACTAATCTTGCGGTCATTAGTAATTACTGTTTCTCTGCTTTTCAGAATAATTCCCAAGTAGACACAATCTATACCGATTTCTCCAAGGCTTTCGACAAAGTTTCTCATGACATACTCCTGTCTAAGCTTTCGATCTTGGGGTTTCATTCAGTCTTCTTGGAGTGGATTAAATCTTATTTGAGCAACCGACAGTGCGTCGTCGTTGTTGATCATGCCATCTCGAAGCCTTTCGTCGCCACTTCTGGAGTCCCGCAGGGAAGTATTTTAGGCCCTTTGTTCTTTGTCCTCTTTATAAATGACATCAGTGATTGCTTCTCCTTCTCAAACTTCTTGCTCTATGCAGATGACTTGAAGATTTTCTCTGTTGTCCGTTCTTCGTCTGATTCTTTAAACATTCAATCCGACCTCAATAATGTCCTCGCGTGGTGCAGGAAAAATCGTTTATGCTTGAACGTCAGCAAATGCTTTCACTCAACTTTTTCGAAATGCTCTAATACAGTAACAACTTCTTTCGAAATTGATGGCTCAGTATTAGGAAAGGTGGCTGAGATCAAGGATCTGGGCGTTGTGTTTGACTCAAAGTTTAGTTTCACTTCCCATGTTAATCGCATTGTGTCACGTGCTTACTCTATGTTAGGGTTTGTCCGCCGCAATTCTTCCTCCTTTTCCAATCTCTATACGCTCAAGCTCTTGTATTCTAGTTTTGTTAGGTCCAGACTGGAATATGCTGCGTTCATCTGGAGACCGTATCATGCGTCGCATTCTAATCGTTTAGAGCGTATCCAAAAAGGATTCCTAAAGTTTGCCCTCCATTCGTTTTTCTGAGCCCCAGCCTCCTTACAGGTCTAGATGTCTTCTGCTTGGTTTAAAATCTCTTGAAACCAGGAGGTCTGTCATTTCAATGGCTTTCATTTTTGATTTAGTCAATGGACAGATTGATTGCCCCTCTCTCTTGTCCAAATTAGCTTTGAATGTGCCATCTCGCTCCCTCAGACATGTTTCCCCTTTTTCTGTTGAGTTCTCTAAGACGCGTTATGGTAGTAACGCGCCTTATCCGAGCTAAACGTGCTGTCGTCCTCTTCTATGTTTGACCTATCTGTACCTAAACCCCTGTTTATTTATTTTCTTTATTCCCACCTTCCAGTTTAAGTTTAAGCTTAAGATTAAGTCCCATTTTGTTAATTAGGCTGTAAGAATTGTTCAAAGACTACTACTAAATAAATAAATAAATTCTTTTGTTTTGGATTTTTCCTGTTCCGAAACTCATTTTAAATTGCTGTTGAATGAATTAATTACCTAGGATATATATATATTTCACTTTTGTACGTCTCGTAGTAATCTGTACGAACTATATTAAACTTCTGGATTACTTTAAACAATTAAATAAATAAATAAACCAAAACTAGGTTAGGTTAGGTAAGGGTGGCAGCTTGAAGAGCTCACTTAGGCCATATTGCGGCCCGTTGTGATACCACGTGAAGGACGTGGCCGCCCTTCAGGCTTACACACCCCCCCCGGGTGTGAGGCAGGAGCCATACCGATTCCGCAATGAATCGGGCGATGCGGCCGATGCTAGGTCCTGTGAGGTTGGCCAAATTTCTGAAAAACGGCGCTCCCAGCACCCGGAGTCGTTTCCCCGCTAGTGCTGGGCACTGAAACATCTATGCTTAACGCTCTCCTCCTCGCTCGCATCGTCGCTGCTGCGGCAGAAGTCGTTGAAGGGGAGACCGAGTCTCCTGGCGTGTGCGCCGATTGTCCAGTGTCCCGTTAGCCCAGAAACTGTGGAATAAATGGAATTCCGCTTTAGTCGGAGTAATTCGCGTGTTCTGCCTTGGTTAACCGACGGCCAGGTTTCTGTGGAGATCCTACATAGGTTCTCCTCCGCCCAGAGTCGATTAGCCAGGCGGAAATAGGCCTGTTTCACCATCAATTTGACGATCGCAAGGGGGGGTGCTACACAGCTTAGTAGGAGCTGGAAGCAGAGTGCCTTTTCTGGCCAACTCGTCTGCCACACAGTTGCCAGTAATTCCGCTATGCCCCGGGACCCAACTCAGGTGAACCCTAGCATACTCCGCTATGTCATTCAGAGCTGCCCGGGACTCTGCAACCAGTTTGGAGCAATCAAATCCTTTCAAGGATTTGATTGCAGCCTGGCTATCTGAAAAAATACTTATAGCCAAGGAAATGGGGGGGTTGCGATCGCAACCGATCCACTGCCAGCAATATTGCCATGGTCTCCGCTTGGAAGACGCTACAGTGGTCCGGGAGCCGAGCAGTAATACTGGCCCCTAATTGGTCGCAGAAAACCCCACACCCGACTCTATTTTCAAGTTTAGAGCCGTCTGTGAAGATTTCGACGGCGTTTGGCAGCGAGCGACGGTCTTCTGTCCAGTCGCTCCTGCTGGGGATCCCTATAGTGAACTTACGCTCGAAGCTAGGGGGAAGGACTGTATAGTCGATATGTGTCGGGGTTGGAAGATCGAGCCCGAGGATTCTAGAGTGGTCTAAGTGCACCCGTGCCCAACTGCGTATGGCATTCAACCGTACAGGGGCAAATTTGGCGGATTGCCTTACTAGTTGGGTCGAGAGGACCCAATTGAGTATAGTAAAAAGCGCCTTGGAAGGCGTGGAACGGATGGCTCCTGTTATGAGAGTGGCAGCAAGTCTCCTGACTCTGTCTAACTGTTTCAGGTTAGCTCGGCTAACTGCCGCAGGCCACCATAAAGGAGGATGGGCTCTACCACTGCCTCATAAAGCCACGTAACAACGCGAGGCTGAAGCCCCCATCTTGCACCCACTGCCCGTTTACAACAGTAGATGGCCCTGGAGGCTCTTTTCGCCCTTTCAGCGATGTTTGCGCTCCAGGTTAGCCTGGAGTCTAATATGAGCCCCAGGTGTTTCACCTCCTTACTCAATTTGAGCGGGGTTCCATTTAGGGCGGGAAGTCTGAAAGACGGGACCTTATATCTCCTTGTGAAAAGAACAAGATCCGTCTTTTCCGGGTCGGCCGTAAGGCCGCAGGAGTTGCTCCATGAGGAGAGGATGTCCAAGAAGTTATTCATCCGCTCGGAGAGAACTCTTGGAAATTTGCCAGCTATGGCCAGTGCAACATCGTCGGCATAGGCAACGACCTTGCAGCCAACAGCCGCTAGGTTGACAAGCAATCTGTTAAGGGTAAGATTCCACAGGAGTGGCGACAGAACGCCCCCCTGGGGGGTTCCCCTGGTGACTGACTTGCGAAGATGCGCCGTCCCCAACGTGGAGTTAATACAACGGCTGCTAAGAAGGGCGCTGATGAAGTCCACCAATTAACTATCAACGCCAAGATCTGAAAGAGCCACCCCTATCGCAAGAGGGCAGACATTATTAAATGCGCCCTCTATGTCTATAAAAAACACCAGGGTGTACTCGTATGTTAGCGACTTGTCTATGTAGTCGACTAGGGAGTGCAACGCAGATTCAACCGACCTACCCCTTGTTTAGTCACGTTGCGACTTAGAGAGAAGAACTGGGTCAATAAGGCTCCTAATATGGACGTCGAGTATCCTCTCGAGGGTCTTCAGGAGAAACGATGTCAGGCTTATTGGCCTGAAGTAATTTGCCTTGACGTGCGAGGTCTTCCGGGCCTTGGGAATGAAGACGACATCCACCTCCCGCCATGAAAGGGAGATGTAACCCCATTCCAAACACGCCCTAAAGATCGCAACGAGCCACGGCACCGTCGATTCCGTGGTTTGCTGTAGTTCAGCTGGAATGACGCCGTCCAGTCCAGGAGATTTGAAAGGACCGAAGGAGTTAATAGCCCACGTAACCATGGTCTTATCGATGCGGACGTCCGTTTAGGACCATGAGTGTGGTTCCTCCGGAATTACCGCTTCGGCAGAAGTGGAGGTACTAACACTTCCAGGGTTTCCCCACTGGACTCCGTCGAGTCACTGTTTGCCTTCTGAATGGTGGTGGGAATGGACGGGGAGCTGCTGAGAATCATGCGGAGTCGGCCGATGTCAGAGACTTTTTCGATACCGCCGCAAAAGGATTCCCACAATGCCCTCTTTGACCGCCTAACCTCCTGCTTAAAGGCTCTGAGGTCGGATCTGTACGCGTCCCAAGTGTTATTCCTCTTAGCCGCGTTGAAGGAGCGTCTGCATGCACGCCGTTACCTAGCGATTTCGGCGTTCCACCAAGGTGGTTTTGTCTTGCCCCGGTATGTCCTAGGCTTACAAGCAGCAGACGAAGCACGACTAAGTGAATCAGTTAGTGTGGCCACCGCGGTCTCAATATCTCCAGGACACAGGAGCCGCGGGGGAGATAAGGATAAACTAGAAGATAGGGACAAACGGAAAATTTCCCAATTCGTCCTACGCTTATTGTGGAAGGGGGGGTCTGGCCGGTGTACTCAGGTCCAAACGGAAACTGATGTACCGGTGATCGGAGAAGAAGCACTCTCCAAAACCCGCCAATCCCTGACCAGGTGGCCAGAGAGCGCGTTGGTCAGTGTGACGTCCAGAACCTCCTCCCGAGTAGCGGTAAGAAATGTTGGTTCTCTACCTCTAGTAGCAATGCCTGGGTTAGTATTCAATATAAATTGAAAAGGCGACTCACCTCGTTCGTTTCACCTCCTTACTCAATTTGAGCGGGGTTCCATTTAGGGCGGGAAGTCTGAAAGACGGGACCTTATATCTCCTTGTGAAAAGAACAAGATCCGTCTTTTCCGGGTCGGCCGTAAGGCCGCAGGAGTTGCTCCATGAGGAGAGGATGTCCAAGAAGTTATTCATCCGCTCGGAGAGAACTCTTGGAAATTTGCCAGCTATGGCCAGTACAACATCGTCGGCATAGGCAACGACCTTGCAGCCAACAGCCGCTAGGTTGACAAGCAATCTGTTAAGGGTAAGATTCCACAGGAGTGGCGACAGAACGCCCCCCTGGGGGGTTCCCCTGGTGACTGACTTGCGAAGATGCGCCGTCCCCAACGTGGAGTTAATACAACGGCTGCTAAGAAGGGCGCTGATGAAGTCCACCAATTAACTATCAACGCCAAGATCTGAAAGAGCCACCCCTATCGCAAGAGGGCAGACATTATTAAATGCGCCCTCTATGTCTATAAAAAACACCAGGGTGTACTCGTATGTTAGCGACTTGTCTATGTAGTCGACTAGGGAGTGCAACGCAGATTCAACCGACCTACCCCTTGTTTAGTCACGTTGCGACTTAGAGAGAAGAACTGGGTCAATAAGGCTCCTAATATGGACGTCGAGTATCCTCTCGAGGGTCTTCAGGAGAAACGATGTCAGGCTTATTGGCCTGAAGTAATTTGCCTTGACGTGCGAGGTCTTCCGGGCCTTGGGAATGAAGACGACATCCACCTCCCGCCATGAAAGGGAGATGTAACCCCATTCCAAACACGCCCTAAAGATCGCAACGAGCCACGGCACCGTCGATTCCGTGGTTTGCTGTAGTTCAGCTGGAATGACGCCGTCCAGTCCAGGAGATTTGAAAGGACCGAAGGAGTTAATAGCCCACGTAACCATGGTCTTATCGATGCGGACGTCCGTTTAGGACCATGAGTGTGGTTCCTCCGGAATTACCGCTTCGGCAGAAGTGGAGGTACTAACACTTCCAGGGTTTCCCCACTGGACTCCGTCGAGTCACTGTTTGCCTTCTGAATGGTGGTGGGAATGGACGGGGAGCTGCTGAGAATCATGCGGAGTCGGCCGATGTCAGAGACTTTTTCGATACCGCCGCAAAAGGATTCCCACAATGCCCTCTTTGACCGCCTAACCTCCTGCTTAAAGGCTCTGAGGTCGGATCTGTACGCGTCCCAAGTGTTATTCCTCTTAGCCGCGTTGAAGGAGCGTCTGCATGCACGCCGTTACCTAGCGATTTCGGCGTTCCACCAAGGTGGTTTTGTCTTGCCCCGGTATGTCCTAGGCTTACAAGCAGCAGACGAAGCACGACTAAGTGAATCAGTTAGTGTGGCCACCGCGGTCTCAATATCTCCAGGACACAGGAGCCGCGGGGGAGATAAGGATAAACTAGAAGATAGGGACAAACGGAAAATTTCCCAATTCGTCCTACGCTTATTGTGGAAGGGGGGGTCTGGCCGGTGTACTCAGGTCCAAACGGAAACTGATGTACCGGTGATCGGAGAAGAAGCACTCTCCAAAACCCGCCAATCCCTGACCAGGTGGCCAGAGAGCGCGTTGGTCAGTGTGACGTCCAGAACCTCCTCCCGAGTAGCGGTAAGAAATGTTGGTTCTCTACCTCTAGTAGCAATGCCTGGGTTAGTATTCAATATAAATTGAAAAGGCGACTCACCTCGTTCGTTTTGGTCGCTGCTTCCCTAGGCATCGTGGTGTGCGTTGGCGTCCGCCCCGATGATGAGCGGAATGCCTCGCTCGCTGGCTGCTGCAGTCACTTCCCTCAGTGGCCCGTAAGTAGGTGTAGGCCCGTGGTCGTGTGCCATATAGCTGGATACGATCCAGTAGATCCGGGAGTGTATCTCAGCAGCTATGGCCACGCAGTCCCCGTCGCAGTACCTAGGAAGAAGGGAGGCATTAATGGTGTCTCTAATGAGGGTGCAGGCCCTAAATTTACTTGCGCCGTGGTGGGATACAGTCCTGTACCCGTTGAGGCTGAGCCCTCGAACCCGATCATCAACGATCCATGGCTCTTGAACTAGCACGACGTCCTGCCTGCTGGATGCTAGGCGAAGGAGAAGGGCAGCCGAAGCCGCCTTGGAGTGGTGGAGATTAATTTGAAGTATCCCCACCATCCCAGGAGCGTCGACTACCGTGACGTCGCCATCCTCTTTCCCAACGAATATGTCGTCAAGTTCGGACAGCGAGTTGTTCTCGTCCTCGGGATCGCAGTTGGTCCTCACCTCAAGGCCTTGGAAAAAGTCGCCGATCATTTCCGAAGCGGAGACAACACTGTCGGCGCCGTCTTCGGAGGCGGTGTCACGGACAGGGGGCGCCGCAGGAGGCCCCGGTGTTACCCCTAGTAGGTTCTGCAGATCGGAGGGGGACTGGTCACCTCGGTACTGGGTTGATCATATTTTTCCTCTAAGCTGTTGCTTCATTAAGGACCAAATATTTTCGATTGGCTTTGCATCTGGACTTTGAGATGGCCAATTTAGTATTTCCACACCAAATTTTCTCTAGCGCATTTCAAACGATTTTTCATATGTTTTTACCCAATAGCGATTTCGACATGGTACTTCTAAGAGGAATGCCCGATTTCAGAAGCCTGCGTCGGATAGTAGCCGCTGATACTTCGACTCTCTTCTGCGACAATCTTTCTTTCATTTGCTTCAGGCTAAGAGTTGGAGTGTTATCAAACATCGGGACTATCGCCTTATCCGCTTTGTTCTGAGTGGTTCTTTTCCTGCCTCTCCGTGGCTCGTCGTCAACATTTCCGAACTCTTTAAATCGACTGACCCAGTTCCTCAAAAATGAAACTGATGTGTTCGTGTATTTTGGCACTTGTGGAGGTTTCTTTGGATTGTTTACCAAAACCACCAGTTGGTGCCTCGAATTTAGCCAGCAGCCGCCCTCTCTGATTGAAACTCGACTGATTGTGAGCGAACAGCTTAAAAAAAGTTGTTTATTATAACCGAAAAGCTAACGCTTATCACAATTAATTATTTTTCCCTTTTCATGTTCGCCTTATTTTGGTTTCCATTTACGACCGCTTGCGAAACTTTCACCGCGCGTCCCGCAGAATTGCTGTTCACTATCCGGAGGCGTAGCCACATTTGCCTTTTTTAGGCGTAGCATTGTTTGACGTTCGTCGTGGCTCAGTTAAAACCTCTGAGAGTAAAAAGTGCTTTTGAAAGAGCTCCCAACCTGCCGTTCGGAACCGGCATAAAACTGTAGGTCCCTTCAACCCGCGTACAAATTCACACGCACAGCACGGGTGGTTGCGGGACGCTAGCCCTTAGTCTCCCGTAAGCGGGCTGTCGTGCCAGTCAATCATTAAAATCGTTTGACGTTCAGTGGTGTTGCCACATTCTCCCCCCGGTATGACGATCTTCGTGAGACAATACCTTATACAGGGCAACATCCCTCGTTTTCTACCCCTTTTACGTCCAATACTGCTATCTTAGCAGCAGGACGATGATATTCACAGGTCGCTGTACGTATCGTACCGCTTCTTAAGTGGCCATCTTTACCAGCGAATGTGGTACTGCCGCGATGCCCTTAGGCCAGGAATATCGAGGAAGACTTGTTCCTTCTGGTGAGCGACGGCAGCATTTCCAGCAAACATCGTTTCAAGAACTTATCTGCTAAATACTGGGAATGACGCCACGATCTTCTGACGTACTGATCGTTGGGGCAAAACAGGCTTGGTGGTTTATGTCCGGATGAGCGGCCCAACGAAAAATGGTTAGGAGTTAAGGCTTCTTGTGCAGTAGTCTCCAATGATAGATACGTGAGCGGACGGCTATTCACGACGCTCACGTATCTATCTTGATAGCGCCGGGCAGTCGCAGAGGAAGTAATGTACGGTTTCCTTCTCGTCCGGGTTTTCACAGCTGTGACAGCTGGTATTGTATGGGATCCCAATTTTTGCCGCGTGCTCGCCAATAGGCCAGTGACCATTGATAACTGCCGTTAGTCTTGCCACATCCCGGCGGCCCTTGTTCAGGAGCTCCGCGGTCTTGTTCTTGTCGTATGTTGGCCAAAGTAGTCTGCTGGTTTTACAGGATTCCGTCCTCTGCCATCTTGTGTTGGCTTTGGCGAAGAACTCCTTCGAGACCTCGCTCTTGATGGAGCCCAGTGGGTCGCGAACCGTCAACGCCTCGCTTTCATCAAGAGCGGAGCCTCTCCGAGCTAGCTCATCGGCTCTTTCGTTCCCTTCAATGTTCTTGTGCCCTTGCACCCATATCAAGGTAACTCTGTACCTATGAGCCAGCTCTGTGAGGAGCTTCCTGCACTCCGGCACTAGTTTTGACGACAGAATCGGCGATCCCAGTGCCTTGATAGGCTGTCGGAAAGTATAGTGATGTGGCTTTTGTAGGATGTGTCTGCCAGTGCCATCCTACACGCTTCCCTAATAGCAAACACCGCCTTCCGCCTGGAAAACGCTTGCTGTATTGGGTAGACGGAAAGACACATTTAGTTTAAGGTGTTCCGAGAAGACTCCTGCTCCTACTCCGCATACCATCTTGGAGCCATCCGTGTAAATCGTGGTATCCAGGTTCCCAGGTATCGTAGTTTTTCCCAAAAGCGTAATCCGTAGTTGTAGGCAGGTTCCTTTGCCCTTGTGATAGTAGACTGCTGTGGCCATACGGTCTGTCTCTCCAGCAACCGGTTTCTCTCAGCCTGAGAGCACTAAGAGTTGCGACTTTCATAATGTGCAGATCAACGGGAAGCAAGTGCGTCAGCACGTTTAGCGCCTCTCCAGGGCAGGATCTAATCGCTCCCGTAGTTCCGGCACAAGTTCTTCTTTGTAATCTACCGAGTTTGGTGATGTTATATTCCCTCCTGAGGGCTTTCCACCAGACAAGAGCTCCGTATGATAGTATTGGACGCACAACCATCTTGAACATCCAAAGCATTAGACTTGGTCGGAGGCCCCACCTCCTTCCTATAATTTTTCTGCAGGAATACAGTGCAAATCCTGCTTTGTGTATTCTATGCTCTATATTCAGCCTCCAGTTCAGTTTAGGGTCCAGAATTACCCCAAGGTATCTGGCACTGGACGAGAGGGGTAATGTAACGTTCCCAAGATGAGGTCGTCTAAAGGTTGGTATCTTAGTGTGGGTGGTAAACAGCATCAGTTCAGTTTTGCTGGGGTTAATGCTTAGTCCACGTCCCGTACACCAAGCACTTAACCCGTCCAAACTACCCTGAAGGATTCCGCTAATCACATCAGGGCTCATTCCTGATGCCATTAAAATCACGTCGTCCGCATACGCAACCGTTTTGACTCCTCTCCGGTTAAGTTATGTTAGGATGTTGTCAATGGCTCAGACCCACAAGAGAGGCGATAATACCCCCCCTTGTGATGTGCCCCTGGTTACCCATTTTGTAAGGTGGGTGTTTCCGAGCGTTGAGCTCACCACCCTCGATTGGAGCATTGCAGTGGCCCAGCTGCGAACATGTACGTTGACTCCAAGGTTCACCAGCGATGACTCTATCGCGCTTATCTCTATGTTGTTAAAAGCACCTTCTATGTCCATTAAGGCCGCCAATGTGTATTGTTTGTACTCCAGTGATCTTTCCACTGTTCGCACTACTTCGTGAAGGGCTGTCTCCGTTGACTTTCCCTTCAGGTATGCATGTTGGGCTGCTGACAACTTTTGCTCTACCTCCTTACGTATATGGAGGTCGAGGAGTCGCGCAAGGGTCTTGAGCACGAAAGATGTCAGACTTATGGGCCGAAAGTCCTTCGCCGATACATGGCCTCTTTTCCCTACCTTGGGAATAAAGACGACCTTAACGCGCCTCCAACTAATGGGAATGTAGTTCCAGGCTAGGCAGGCCTTAAAAATGACCTCGAGCCAGGGTAAAACTGAGTCTTGGGGCACCTGTAGCATCATTGGAATGATGCCATCTGGGGCCCGGAAACTTATAAGGGGAAAAGCTTTTTATGGCCCATGCGAGATTTTCCCTAGTTATAATGCTGTTGTCATTGATTGGGGGCAGATTTAGTATCTGATGCCTTATCCGTGGTTCCTCCTTTTCGCACCCTGGAAAGTGTGTATTTAACAGCAGGTCTAAGGCCTCCTCAGTACTCTCAGTCCAGGAGCCATTCGGCTTCTTGATGTATGAGGGGCAGGTGTGGTCCCTTGACAACACCTTACTTAGCCTAGCCGAATCTTTGGTGGTTTCTATGGCTGAACAGAAATTCCTCCAACCCTTGTTTTTGGAGTCCCTTATCGCCTTTTTATACTTCCTTAGGCTATTCTTGTAATTTTGCCAGTGAGGCCCTATGCTCCAGTGAGGAGTGAACAAGGAAAAAAAACCCGTAGAATAGATTAGGTTGAATGACCTTCGGACCTCCGATCTCAGACGGGATAATTCATCGTTCCACCAAGGTGGGAACGATTTCTTAGAGTATTTGATTGGACAAGACGTTTTGAACGCGGAAGCCATCGCGTTTTCCAACTGCTCGATTCTGTGGTCAATGTTTCGACAAGGGATGTTTTGAACTCTCTTGCAGAAGTGGGATTTCAATTTGCTATGCATCGACTTGTGCAATGCGGTAAAAGCAGCGCTGACTCTAACGCAGCTCCTCGACGGTCAAATTCCCTGACTTTACAGAGGGATGGCTAGCTCGTTCTTCCGTTTTCTTCATTCTACAATTGAGA
This sequence comes from Melieria omissa, assembly GCA_963971225.1. Taxonomy (NCBI): domain Eukaryota; kingdom Metazoa; phylum Arthropoda; class Insecta; order Diptera; family Ulidiidae; genus Melieria; species Melieria omissa. The sequence continues at coordinate 46,205,234 of OZ020269.1, read as the reverse complement.
AGGTCCATAACAAAACGCAATAATTCCACTTTTAAGTTTTTCGTTTTTTAGACTGAATCCAATTCTACATATTAAAATCTATGTAAAGATTGTTATAAAACATACCAAAGGTCAGTAATTTCACTGTAATTCCAAACCAAAAATAATGGTTCAAACCAGAGATCAGCAATGAGTACCGCAACTTTGCATACCACCGCATTAATACTTTTTTTTTTACTACCTACTAATAAGCTCCGCAAATCATAAGTATCCCAAATTCAATCATTATGCGGTATGCGTTGTTTGCAGTGAGCGAAAGCAATAAATACAAATATACATAATTCACAATTCGCTAAGCGTATGATGCAGGTATACGCATTTGGAAGAAATGTTGGCGGCATTAGTGACTCCACGGCGCCGATTAGCATATTCTTTGTTGAACTCTTTTTGTCCTAAAATCAGTTGATTTGCAACGATCACTGCGAAAGGATTAAAGTGTCAAGTCAAGTGAGATATTTTTTTTATTGGACTAACCCGAAAAAAAGAAAAGATATACACTATGATCAATAAATACCGGGACTGTGTATTTTAAATTTTCCGCCGTTGCCCGATGCAGGTAAAAAATACCACTGTATACCACTCGAACGCTCTGATTCTTGATAAAGCAGACTCCCCAAATGCTTTCTGCCACATTTTAAGCGCATTGGCACAAGAAATTTCGTTCCTAAGACAAAATTTCAAACAAATACGTTGATCAACAAAATTATCCATTGTAAAATGCGACGAAGAAAAAGTTGACTGACGCTAACAGCTGCCAAACAAACACTAATGATGCAATCCCGCTCAAAATTTGACACAGATGTCAGTTAAGGTCCTACCGACCAAAACTACATCGGGCAACGGCGGAAAATTTAAAATACACAGTCCCGGTACTTATTGATCATAGTGTATTGTAAGTTTCTTTAAAATGGAAATATGGTTTGATATTGAAAAATCAAGTACAAATATTCTATGTGTTGCTTTACAGTGTGTAGCAATGCGATGGTATGCGGTGTTTCCATCTTTTCTTTGGATCATTCGCACCACCGCATTCTCATATCGCTTCGGAATGCGGTGGTGCGAATGACTCAAACGAATATTTCCGTCTTTCGTTTGGATCATTGCCGTCTTCGTTTGAATTATTCGCACCACCGTATTCCGAAGTGCATAGTTCGTTTGGATCATCGGCAGCACCGCATAGCCGAAGTGAAATGATGATGCGATAATTTGCGTTCGTTTAGTATTGCAAGCTGATGAGTCGTTCGTTCGGATTACTAGTATTCGGAATGAATGCTTCGCTTGCGGTGGGGATACATACTGATATCCGTTTTTTTTTTAGCAGTGGCACATATCGCACTGCATTTTACGCGAATACATACTGAGCGATTAAAATATGACCGCATGCAGATCTCTGGTTCAGACCAAAATGAAACAATTCCATATGTATGCAATAAATAACTTCGAGATATTAGTGACAAGTCAATGATATAAATTAATTTTTTTTCTTATTTTATTTATTTTATTGTAGAAAATTTAAATTTATTGTTATGGTAACTTCACAATTTCGGCGTGTTGAAAGGTGTTGAGAAGATTATCACAAAATGTATTCTGTGCACGGGCCAGTTAAGATTTTAGGTAAGGATGGGCACCTTAAGGATTTAAAAATGTTGGCAAAATATTGCCGTCCTATAAACGGCATACATATGTATTATGAAAATAATATACTTTTATCTCTCCACAAATCAGCAAAAGCAATGTATAGCCAAAATTTTTGAATCTTACAAAATTGAAGGCAACGAAAAATTTACCAGCTATCTTAAAGGAGATAAAATACCCCCTCGTTTGCTTGATTGAATTCCTCTTGGTGTTGCAATTAATTTAGAAAAGAAGAAAGATATTGTTCAACCATTGGAAAAACATTATGGCCAACAGTGGTCAAACATTTCGGGGTTAGAATTTTAGACGTAGAAGGAAATAGTTTCAATGAAACCGATGATATAACCTTATGTGACTTTTTGGAGGACGATACTGGAATGAGATATAACGCTATAATGTTGATTTTTTCTAGTACTTGAATACTCATATACTTTTGTAATACTTGAATGTACTTGTGTAATGTAATGAAACTTCAACAATTCAAATCGAAACGATTTAATTTCTATGTTATTCAAAGCAAAAAGCCACAATTCCAAACCTAGTTCATATCAAAACGCAACATCTCCGTAGGGTTCATCACAAAGTGAAATAAATACTATGTATCGGACCAAAACGCAACATTTCCAAATTTGTTTTTGAAATAACTAAAAAATTTACTGCCAAATAAATCAATTTATTTATGATTTGTATTGTTCCTAGAAAACTATTATACCACAACAGCTATTTAAAAGAAAAAATGTATCCTACTGACTTTAATTAAGTTTATTCGTTTATCCAAAAAATTGTTCTGGTGGAATTATTGAATTTTGTTATGGACCTCCGCAATTAAAGTATTTAAACAATTTATCATATGGTCAGTTTGTTATTTGTAAGTGCAAAAATGGTTCTATAAATACGATTTCAGCATCCTTAATTATATTGAAACTATCCATATCCTATCGAGAGAAGTATGACATTTGTAATATCTTAAACTAACAAAGTTAGAAGGACGAAATTAAAGACTGTAGTAGTGAACATATTAGTCCTTACTGCTTTTTAAAAAAAAAAACTATTGGAAATTTCCAAGGGTATTGAAGGATAAAGTTTTAAAATGACTTTTTCAATACCTCTTCGTCTCTTTGTACCGCATCACATGGGTATGAGTGCTCTTTTAAGCACACACACTAGGGTTAAAAAACAATCCTGACGTCAGAAATAAAAACTAACAACGCAGTTTTACTACATTTGGCCCCTAGTTTCGCGATTATATTGACTTTGTTTGTGTCTTGAATTTTTTTTTATTTTGGTCTACACAGAGTGACTTGATGTGACTCTCAGAAAGCCTATGGTTGCTTAAATTTAACACAAAAACGTCAGTAATGCGGTACAGCTAATGCTACCTTATTGAAATCGGTTAATACCTATATTATGTTACAAAAGTATACCATAGCTGTTTTCTGTCCCTATGGTGAGCGTAGAAGGGAGACGCGTTAGGTCAGGTCAGCATGTTATAAACTGTGTTTACCCCTATGAAACATAGAATCATTTGTTATTAATATTGCTTTGAAGACATGTACTGCCACTTTGTTGTGTTAGTTTAGTGGGCGCGGAAAGGGAGGACGCCGAATCTATAGAGCCTATATTTGCCGCAATGACACGCTAAATCGTTTGTTGACCACATTGCCCTACAAAAGTATGCCATAGTTGAGTTTTGTTACTACAGAGCGCGTTAAAGGTGGGCGTGCCCATTATTATATAGCCTATGTACTATTCCCACACAGACAAAATCGTTTGGTACTTATTTCATCCAAATCATAATAATGCGAAAAAGATATTTGCACAGCCTTTCAGAAATTATATATAATTCATTACTATACCTTCTTTTTTGAGTTTAATTAGCAATTTTTATTTTGAAACGCACTGTATATTTGTCGCAATGACTTGCTGATTCCTTTGGCACTCATATTGCTTTGACAAATATACCATAGCTGTTTTGTCATTACAGTGGGCGTAGCGAGAAGGCGAATCAGGTGGGCGTAGTCAATATTATATAGGCTGTATCTAACCCTACGAAACAGAATCATTTCATATGAATATTTATTTAAAAAACATGTAATGTAACTTTATGTTAGTTTAGTACGCGCGGAAAGTGTTCGTGGCCGATTATATTAATGCCCATATTTATCGCAATGACACTCTGAATCGTTTGATACCCGTATTTTCTTACAAAAGCATATCATAGATGAGTTTTGTTACCACAGTGATCGAAAGAGGGGCGCGGGGTCAATGTCATAAAGCCTATGTACCATTCCCCCCACACAAAAAATGATTTCGTGCTTATTTCATCCAAATCGGTTCAGTGGTTTTTGCCTGATTGTGGATCCAAAAAGCACGTCACATTGGGTTTTTTTATAATAATAGTGTAGGCCGGCCTCGATAGTCCAGCGGGTAGCACGCATTTCATACCGAGGCCCTAGGTTCGATTCCTAGCTTGGGCTGGTAAAGCGTTCGTCTACTTCTATCGCTATCCACATGAATCTGATGAGAATTACAAGAATCGCACAAGTGCGCTCTTGGTAGGCAATGGCATAAACTCAAAGTGTGAAAGGAAAATTGCCAAAAAAAAAGCTGCCGTTAGGATTCGGCGTTAAACTGTGGGTCCCCTCCCTCCCTTTCCCCATCCGTTTGAAATGTGTGTTGTATCACATGTTAAAAAAAACAGTGTTGCATACACATTTCAAACGGGTGGAATTTGTGGTATCACACCGGGTCATATAGGCCTGAGTGTGTCTCATACAGAGGCAGCTACTACAACCAACCAACCAAAAGTATAGATAACCTGCTTGGAATGAAATGCTTTATCAATATCAATCAATATGTTTTGTTTTACACTTATAACAAAAAGCCCTATGTGACATTAACTTTCAGCAAAATCACTCACAAAAAGGCTAATCTAACACTATTTAATGAAGAATTTAAAATTTAGAATAAAAAGTCACAGCATTAATATACTTAGTGTTTTTAACAAAAAACTGCATTTAAAAAACCTAACTGCAGAAGTCTAATTTTTATTAAGTTTTTTGCTTTTCCTGCAAAGTAACAAAAATAGTAAATACGGCTGTTGGGTCACGCCCCAACTTGTAGATTTAAGATTTATAATATACGCGTGTATAATGTGCATAATTGTTATATATTGTCTTTAAAGGTTATAAGGATATTGTGTCCTTTTTTACCCTTTGCATTTGGCCTATAACAACACTGTTTTCCAGAGTGAAATATTCATGTTTCAACACAATGTTTAGCAACAATGCTTAGCAACAATGTACAAGCGATTGGGTTTAGAATAAGAACGAGTTGAAAATAAAAAGCAGAACGAACACAAACTTCCTCGGTGTCGCATCATTTAGGAAAATCCTCCTAGATTCATCATTTGGCGCCCAACGTGGGGCACGATCTCGCACACAAATTTGTAAAGTTTTTTTCTGTGTGATCGTTGCTATCTGCTGCCGTCTTCGCGGGACAATATAAAGGAATTCATTGCTGAAATACTTTGGCGGTCGCTGTTGTCGTCGCTGAACAGGTACGAGGTCCTGCACCATTGCCGTATTGTCGCCGTTGGAGCTCGAAAAGCCAGCAACTAAGGACCACAAGTTCCCATTGGATTCGGTAATATTAGCCATTACACATATTTCATATATTGCTCTACCCCTGATCGGGCCACCGAGGGAGTCGTTCATAACCAGGCACACGGCCGCATCACGCCATACGTGCCCTTGAGTGACATTTTTCCCGTTCCTTCTTCGTTCTACTCGCTCGTATCATCACGCCACCAGTGCAGGTGCCAGCACTTGTCGTTGAACTCGCTCACAGCGCTGCGCATACCTTCATACATTCGCGTTCGTCGTTGCGCATCGCCGTGTCTCACATCCAAACTCGTTGCAGCTGCACACTTCTCGCATTTTCGTCGCTGCGCGCACGCACATACATTTGTCTCGCCGCTGCATATTCTAGCCAGCACTTCTCGGTGAACTCGCTCACAGCGCTGCGCATACCTTCATACATTCGCTTTCGTCGTTGCGCATCGCCGTGGCTACACATCCAAACTCGTTGCAGCTGCACACTTCTCGCATTTTCGTCGCTGCGCACACGCACATACATTTGTCTCGCCGCTGCATATTCTAGCCAGCACTTCTCGTTGAACTCGCTCACAGCGCTGCGCATACTTCATACTTTCGCTTTCGTCGTTGCGCGTCGCCGTGTCTACACATCCAATTCGTTGCAGCTGCGCACTTCTCGCTTCTTCGTCGGCGCTCGCAGCCACATGCTTATTCGCACACTTCGATTTCATTTTACTCATCGTTTTCACTCGTCATCGCATCTACATTTGCCACTGCAGTACCATAATCATTCAGCACTAAGTTCGCTACATTCTATTCAATCGTCGTATTAGTTCTCAACACATATTTATCAAAATGTCACTTGAGGAACTTAAGCAACAACGTGCTAATACGAAGAAAAGCATTTCCCGTATCAAGAACATTGTCGAAGGCAATGCACGAGGGGAGGGGAAGACTCTTTCATCCGCTGAATTGAAGTGTAGGTTAGCTATTTTAGAAGCCTACTTCAAACAAATTCTCACAGTACAAGCAAGTATCGAAAAATTGGATGTCGACGACAGTTGCCGTGCCGACTTAGAAGATTTATACACTCTGTTGCAAAATTATACGAACACTCAAAAATCGTCAATAAGTCGAGAGCCAAGATATGTTTTAAAAAAATTTCTTCTATGAATATTTAAAAAGATCAAGATCATTTTTGCGAACTAAAAGTGAAGTAGTTCTAATAATTACTTTCAGAAAAGAAAAAATACTGAAATGACTTGTTGCAAAATTATACGAACACTTCAATTTTTAACCTAAAAGAAAAGAAAAATTAAGAAAGTAAGAGGTTTTTTATCTTAGTAATTTATTTGGTACCCTTTTGCTTTAATTAGTTCAAAAATTCCTATTTTTTTCATACTTTAAAACAAAGTTTGTAATAAATTTTGGTCCACGTTGGACTAGGCTTCTAAATTTTACATTTGTAACTCGTCAGTTCTATTGAATTACCGATTTGCGACATAAATCTGGCGAACCAATATACGCCAAATATTTTCCATGGGGTTAAGGTCCGGCGAACACGCTGACCACTCCAGAACACGTACGGATTTCGCCCTCAACCATGCAATTATTTTCTTGCTAGTGTGTATGGCTGCGTTATCCTGTTGGAAACACCAGTTTCTTTTTCGTTGCGTTGAGGAAATGGATGGGACTGCTTTGACGGACTGTTATGTAGTCGGAAATTTTAATCAGGAAGGAACAAAACTGAAGGTACAAAGTTTGCTCTGCAGTAAACGCACCCCAAACCATTAAGCTACCACCTCCAAAATTTCTGGGCGAACAAAATTTTCGTTCTTTTCTAATGTCATGCTAATATCCATTAAAATCATCTGGACCATCCAGATTAAATTTATTTTCATTCGAAAAGATTATCTGCATAACAAAATTAAAGGATAATTTGGGAACCAAACAATTTTTGAAGTTATTTACCGAAGTCCTGTCAGTTCATTGCTTTTTTCAGCAAACTGCATGCTAATGTCCTTGTGACGCTTCAATAATCGTGACGTAGACATAATTTTTAAGCGTTTGATGTAATCAGCGTATTTTATTGTCCTCCATACCGTTTGGCGACTAACTGGGGTTGAGGAAAGCGTAACTAGAAAGCGGCAGCTTTTTGTTATGTTGCTTGCTGTCCTCATTATTTTTCGTTCGTCCCGTTCACTTAACTTTTTTTTCCTTCCTTGTCCTTTTTTGCCGTCGTACCCATCAGGATTTTTTAAAAAAGTGGATACAAGCCAAGCACTTCTAACAATATAGCGAGCTATTTATCTTATGGATGTTCCCGCACTTTTCATGCCTTCGATCCGTCCTTTTTCAAAATCCGTCAATCATTTTCCTTTTGGCATATTTTTAGTTTTGTTAAAAAACTCTTAAATTGATGCTACAAGTTTAATTTTTACACAGTTTCGCGAAAAATTTACGTTTTTATGCATAAACAGAAACGTTCGTATAATTTTGCAACACTAAATTTTTGAAATTTTTCGATTAATGTTCAAAAAAGTACCCTTAAGTTACAGTTATTGAAACGAAATTTAAACACACCACTGTACTTACCCATACAAGTATTTCATGGAACAAAATTTCTCCAAGATTTTCAAAATAATCGTTTAAATTAAAAAAATTAAATGTTCGTATAATTTTGCAACAGAGTGTATATTAGTGCCAAACTAGCCATTCAGTCGCAATTGGGGGAAGATCTTCACAGCACTAGCATGTCCGACTCCACGTGCATAATGCCAATCATGAACGCGAAACTTCCGGTCTTAAAACTGCCAACCTTTAGTGGCAGGTATTCCGAATACAAAAACTTCATAACGTCCTTCAATCAGATCATAGATAGAGAGGCAGGCCTATCCAATTTGGAAAAATTTAATCACCTACTCACATGTCTTCAAGGCCCTGCATTGCAAACCGTGAAGGCATTCCAAATTACTAACGAAAATCACCCCAAGGCCTTGGAGAGGCTAAGGGCTCGATATGATAATAACACACTGATATTTATGGAAAACATAACAGCACTATTTCACTTGCCAGTCGTTTCGAAATCGAACGCTGATCAATTACGAAGCCTGGTTGACAACGCTTCTGCTCTCTATGGGTCTTTGCTATCTTTAGGCAGTGACAAGGAAATATCACAGGCTATGCTCACACACCTGGTAATGCAAAGGTGTGATGAAGGAACTAGGCGAAAATGGAAGGAATCCTTAAACTTTCAAAACCTACCAACTTGGAGTGACTGCACACAAACTTTAGAAAGACATTGTCAATACTTACAGTCACTCGAAAGGTCTCACACCAACAACAACGAACATCGCAACAATTCACAATCAACTTCGAAACAAGGGAAGTCAAACAACAACTATTCATTCGCCTGCGCGAAATCGTCGTGCCCAATCTGTTTGAATGCCAACCATAAAATCCACAGTTGTGATCGCTTCAAGGATTTAGAAGTTGCTCAACGTTTCGAGCATGTGAAGAAACTAAGACTTTGTATTAACTGTTTGTCAAAGGGACATCAACTCTCAAACTGTCCATCTACACACCGCTGTAAGGTTTGCGCGCGTCAGCATAATAGCATGCTGCACCGCTACACCGAATCGACCCCAACTGAAACCACTTCGCCCAATCGTTCATCAGTGCTCCAAACATCCCCCTCGTCATTTGTGCCTTCTACTCCAAGGGGTGCTGTGACGCACACTCATTTGGACACTGCCTCAACCGACAACGTCATTCTCGCTACCGCTATGGTTCTCGTTCAAGATTACTCAGGCTGCTATAGGCTGGGCAGAGCACTTCTGGACTCCTGCTCCCAGTTAAATTTTATGACCGACGACTTCGCTCAAAAGCTGCGGCTGCGCCGTGCCAAGCATAATGTCGAGGTGCACAGCATTGGCAATTCATCCACGAACATAAAATACAAAACTTCGACGACCATCAATTCTCATTGTACTGCATTCGAACTCCCATTGACATTTTGTATTACTCCACACATCGCATACCAACCGGAAGCTGAAATTGACATCTCATCTTGGAATTTACCACCGAACATTGAACTCGCTGATGCGCAATTCTACAAATCAAAGCGAATTGATTTACTTCTGGGCACAGAGAGCTTCTTTAGCATCCTGTCAGTTGGACAAATCAAACTTGGCAACCATTTACCATTATTACAAAAGACCGTATTAGGTTGGGTAGTCTCCGGTCGCTATCAAAATTCCGTCACACAAAACTCTACTTGCCTTCTCACTCATCACAATTCGATTGACGAAAATTTGGAACGTCTGTGGAAGCTGGAGGAACTCATAGCCGCACCAGACGTGTGGTCACGTGAGCAACATACTTGCGAGCGCTTGTTCACCGAAACAGTTCATAGAACGGTTGAGGGAAGAGTTGTCGTCAAGTTGCCATTTAAGGATGACCCCAGTTGTTTAGGAAGTTCCTACACCACAGCATTACGAAGATTCATCGCACTAGAGCATCGCTTATCGCGTTCACCCGATCTTAAGTTTAAATACGTCGAATTCATGCAAGAGTACGAGAAACTGGGACATATGACCGCTGTGACTGAACCAAATCTAAATGAGCCTCACTATTACATTCCGCACCACTGTGTATTAAAACCAAGTAGTACGTCAACCAAACTAAGAGTTGTTTTCGACGCTTCGTGTCGTACAACCTCACAAAAATCTCTAAATGACATGCAGATGATTGGGCCCACTCTTCAACCGGAATTGTTTATGCTACTCTTACGCTTTCGTCTCCATCGTTTCGCTATTACCGCTGACATTGTAAAAATGTATAGGCAGGTGTTGGTCGATCCCGAGGATCGAAGATTCCAATACATCCTTTGGAGGAATTCACCTGACATGGAAATTCGTACTTTCCAACTCAACACCGTCACGTATGGAATGGCTGCTGCTCCATATCTCGCTGTGCGAAGTTTATTTTACTTAGCTGACCAGCACGAATCCCAATTCGAGACCGGTGCAAAGATTGTTAAGACTTCGTTCTACGTCGACGACTTGTTATGCGGTGCAGATTCTTTGGATGATTTACGTCATGTGCAATACGAAGTAAGAGAACTATTGAAATTGGGAGGACTTGAGCTAGCAAAATGGCACTCAAACCATCAGGCGTTCAGGGATGACACAACTACTAAAAATATGAACCTCGATTCAGTTTCAGTTACTAGTGCATTGGGACTCAAATGGGACCAAGATCAGGACGTGTTTTTACCGTCTTTCGAGCTGAAACCTAATCTCAGTAAGCGTGTTACGAAACGTTCAATTCTCTCGATTGCATCATCACTTTTCGATCCACTAGGACTGTTAGCACCAATCATAATTACATCTAAAATAATATTACAGGAATTATGGCTGCTGAAGTTAGACTGGGATGAGTCAGTTCCTCAGAATCTTCACTAGCCTTTCATCTCTTTCTATTTTCTCCATTCCTCGGTACTGTCTCATCGCGAAGGCTCACTCGATCCAGCTTCACGGATTTTGCGACGCATCGATTCGTGCATATGGATGCGGCATTTACACTCGTATGACAGACGAACTCGGCAACGTTCGCGTTCACCTCCTCACAGCAAGATCTAGAGTAGCGCCAATCAAACGACAATCACTCCCAAGGCTCGAACTTTGTGGCGCACTTCTACTGGCTCGACTCCACAACAAAATCAAACCATTATTTAAAAGTACAAGTGTTTTTCTTTGGACAGATTCGCAAATTGTGTTGCATTGGCTTAGATCGCATTCGGTCACGCTCTCGGCATTTGTTGGCAATAGAGTGTCCGAAATACAGGAGCTAACCGCAGACGCACAGTGGAGACATGTCCCGACACACTGCAATCCAGCAGACATCGTCTCCAGAGGCAGCACAGCTGAATGTCTTAACAAATCTATATGGTTTACCGGACCTTCATTTCTAAATCTAGACGCAGATAAATGGCCTGCAACTGAATGCAATAAATTAGACTTCGAAGAAATCAACAAGGAGCAGAGGAAATCAGTATTTAAAGCGACTGTGGAGGCTAATTACATTTTGGAGGTGATTGATAAATATAGTTCTCACATGCAATGTTTGCGTGTTATCGCCTGGATCTTTCGCGGCTATCGGCGCTTCAACAAAGGCCTGAACGGCACATTTGAAACAGAGTCCCCCTCCCCTCAAGAGTTGCAGCATGCCTTTCGATGCATAATTTGGAACATACAAAAACATTACTTTGCCGATGACATTCGTTTGCTCAAGCGCAACGCGCCAACAACCACCGCACTGAAGTACCTGAATCCGTTTTTGGAGTTGACTGAAGGCTTTGAGTTATTAAAGGTTGGCGGACGTCTTGAATTGTCGGACTTGCCGGCATCTTGTAAGCATCCAATCTTGCTGCCCAGCAAATGCGAATTTGTCAGATGTTACGTGCGCCATCTGCACCTAAAAAACTACCACGCAGGGCCAAAGGCCCTCATTGCTTTAATTCGTTTGGAGTTCTGGATCATCAACGCAAGAGACATTGTTCGACGGGTAGTCAGAAGTTGCGTTCACTGCGTTCGATACAAGCCGAAGCTGCTGCAAAACATGATGGGAAATCTACCCGCTGAACGTCTCACTCCATCGCGGCCATTTGCTTGATGTGGAATGGATTTCTGCGGCCCTGTCAACACCTACCTGCGCATTAGAGGCAAGGCGCCGCGCAAAACCTATATAGCAGTCTTCATTTGCTTCGCCACTAAGGCAATTCATATGGAAATCGTCTCGGACTTATCAACAGACGCATTCTTGGCATCACTCAGGCGCATGATTGGAAGACGAGGATTGCCATCCGACATATTCTGTGACAACGCAACAAATTTTGTTGGCGCTCGTAATCAATTTGAAGACATCAAGGCATTTCTGTTTAATAATACTAATCAGAATGCAATTGTAAAATATTGTTCAAATGAATTTATCAATTTTCACTTCATACCCCCCAGAGCACTTCACTTTGGCGGTATTTGGGAGGCGGCCGTGAAGTCAGCCAAGGGCCACCTCAATCGCAGCTTGATGAACACCAAGCTTACTTTTGAAGAATTATCAACAGTGGTCATCGAAGTCGAAGCCATTCTCAACTCTCGGCCTATCACACCACTTTCTACTGATCCGAGTGACTATGAGGCGCTGACACCAAGCCATTTCCTTGTGGGCAGCGCGCTCAAGGCATTACCGGACCGCAATGTTCCTACTAACATTAATCATCTTGAAAAATGGGCCTGTGTCAGCAGTATCAAGCAGTTGTTTTGGCGTAAATGGACTCGTGACTATGTGAATGAACTACAGATGCGCACCAAGTGGACCGATGCTCAGCCGAACGTTCCAGTCAACACGTTGGTGATTATCCATGATGACAACATACCACCGCAACGCTGGCAGCTGGGCAGAATCGTTAATTGTGTACCAGGGAAAGACTCATTGGTTTGAGTAGTCGACGTCCGGACTGCGAAGGGTGTCATTCGACGCCCAATTCACAAATTGGCTGCATTACCTCTTTGAAGGTCAAAGACCTTTCAAGGGCGCCGGGATGTTGGGTCACGCCCCAACTTGTAGATTTAAGATTTATAATATACGCGTGTATAATGTGCATAATTTTTATATATTGTCTTTAAAGGTTATAACGATATTGTGTCCTTTTTTACCCTTTGCATTTGGCCTATAACAACACTGTTTTCCAGAGTGAAATATTCATGTTTCAACACAATGTTTAGCAACAATGCTTAGCAACAATGTACAAGCGATTGGGTTTAGAATAAGAACGAGTTGAAAATAAAAAGCAGAACGAACACAAACTTCCTCGGTGTCGCATCATTTAGGAAAATCCTCCTAGATTCATCAACGGCCTTTCTATATTAAGATAACGAAACAAGAAACGTAGAAACAATTAATTGACTAAGCTTTTCCGTTAGTCTCAGTGCACATTTCCTCTTTCAAATCTATTTATCTTCTAAACTTTTCCGTGTTATTTTTTTGCAGATAATTTCTATGGAACGAGATCGTATACTCCAGTTTGAAACGTATTTAGCTGCGCAAACATCTCAAACTATAATAACAGAGGAAAATGCAATTTTAATTTCGCAGTTAATTCTTATGGATCCACTGGGCCCAGCACGAAGAATTCCAACCGCTGTTCTGGATCAAATAAAGAATCTGAATAAAACGCTTAAACTAGGAAATCTTTTATGCCGCTGTCGAAAACCTGATTTACTCCTAGATATAATTCAACGTCAAGGAACAACTAAATCCATGCCATGGTTATCAGACCTCGTTCAGAATTGCGAAGGTGATTTCAGTCATCTTCCAGTACAATGCCTGTGCGAATTTCTGCTATTTAATGCACATGTCATCAATGAAGAGAATTCTCGGGAATCGGATTTAATCTCATATATCAGAAATCTTATCATGGAAAACAATTCAAACAACAAAATTGTTTGCGAAGTATTAGATTACATTTTTCGGAGACTTTCATCAACGGTTAACTTTTCCCGAAACGCCGCTTTAAGGGGACTAAAAATTATTTTTAAATGTTCACCCAAAGAAGAAAATGATTGGCTTTTGAGATCTATTCCACAAGTTCCTAGTTTTCGTGAAATTTGCAGTTTCGTAATACCTCAACTACGCTCTGCTTGTCAGGTTGAAAATTCTCCAAAACTAGTTATGGTATATATAGAGTTTATCGCTGCTCATACAATTCATAACAATGCAATAGAAATGTTGGATCATGTAATAGATATGGCACAGTTAATTGTAGAACGAAGTACTATGTTTCAGCACATAATACCCTCATCTGCGGAAATTCTATTTACAGAGTCTGTTCAAGATAACTTATACGAAAATCGTTTTCAAACCTTGAAATGCCTTTTCGTCATGTTCAACAATTACGTAATTAAATTACGTGAACATCAAGAGCCATTTGATTGGACAGAATATCCCGATTTGATAATGGTACAATTCGATGATGGTGTTCAATTACCATTACATTTAAATATAATACATGCGTTTATAATATTATTGACTTACTCGAATAATAGGATGCCGGAATCAATTCCTATCCTTGATTACTGGTTTCCCCCAGGACGAACAGCTCCCACTGCTTTTCTACCAAACTTACCGCAAGAGACAGTTCAATTACTTCCCGACTGGTTAAAACTAAAAATGATTCGATCTTCAGTAGATCGCTTGGTGGAAGCAGCTCTGTATGACCTTACACCTGATCAAATTGTTTTGTTTGTGCAAAATTTTGGTACCCCTGTTAACTCCATGTCAAAATTGTTGGCATTACTAGATCATGCCGTCAATGAACAATTTGATGCAGTCAGAAACGCGATACTTAATAAAGCCTACTTAGCTCAACTAATCGAAATCCAACAAGTGCGAGGAGCAAAAAATGGGCATTTCACAGTAAAGGTTTTAGGTTTGCATTCACATTCACAAACTGTACCTGATCTTCCGAAATTAAATAATGAGGTATTGAAGTCTTTTAGTTTTTCAAACAATGGATCTACAATGACCTCCTCTATGGTTTTTTGTAAAAGTATCAAGGATGTTGAGGACATAATTTGTGCGATTTTTAAATGCAGACACTTAAATCCGATTAACAGTATGAGATTTCGCAAAGTCATACACCAATTGCTTCAACGAGGTCAGAACGCAAACAATGTTTTTAATAAAAAAAAATTCTCTCATGGTTTAGTTCGAATAATAGAACGTTTTAAAACGTTAGTACTTTTTCAAAACAAGTTGCAAAGAAATCATGTATGTACGCTTATTCGTGCATTGTTGAGATACGGTGTAATATTGTTTGACGGTGGTCATCCTATTCTTCAAATAATTAATGATTTCGAACCTCTCTTAACCAAAAAAATAAGTTTTTCCGAGAACCAAATTTCTTATTATCATTTAAGTTTGTTTCTGATTTTACAAAAGCCAAATAACTCTTTGCCAGAAGTGTGGATTCAACCAAATAGCTCCATCAACAAGAAGTATAGGTGGATTACTGACGTTATAGAAAATAGTTCTGAAGTATTTCATACTTGTGACATTTGTCATGATGGACTATTGGTAGACCATTTGTGTGAAATTAGTCCCGAACTACGCAATTTCAATAGAGAAACGCAATTTATAAATTTACTTTTAAATAAATATAAAGATTTTAGGTTTTACCTATTATCACTTATTTGCCATCAAACCAATTGGGATACCGTTATTTATATTTTACAATATTTTATCCTGCATTCTCACAAAACCGTAGACTGCAGCATAGTACTTAACTTTATTGAAGCACTCATAAATAACCCAAAACTCTGGCAAGGCCGCCAAGATAAAATTATGTCTAAAGCTAACTTATCGGAGAAATTATTTTCTTTCAATAAAGATGAGCTAAATGCGTTCACAGAGTATATTTTAAAGGAAGGAGAAGTAGAAATTGAAACTCTTAAAAAATACGATTTTAAACTATGTTCCCGTATAAATTTAGTTCTTAGTGTTATCAGTAGAAATAAAAATGATCTATTAACATTTATTAAAAATGTTTTCAGAAACTGTTGCCCTGAATTACTAAAATTGAAAGTTATTTATCAAATTTATTTGTTGTATCCTTCAATTGTATATTTCGCGAATAATACAAAAGACCTCACAATTAAACTGCAAACTCTGAAAGGATGCAAAGCTGACAAAGTATCGAATTACTTGATCACTTGCCTTGGAAATCTGTTTCTAAAAAAAGACTTTGAGGCATTGTCTAGTGATACAGAAATATTAATAAGAAAATTCGCTGCTTCACATCCCGCATTGTTTTTACGTCAATTGGGTGTTTTGTCGTCTTTAGTTGAAGGCAGAGCCCAATTAAATTCACGGGTGTTACGAGATGAATATCATTTTCACAGGTTTGTTCAAATTCTTCGTACAATGCAAGTTCTTGAACCTATGATATTTGATGATACTTATAAAACTGATTTTCAAGCACTCCTTGGATGCTACTTTATGTTTTTAAAGCATCACAGTTACGTAAAGGAGACGTACCACATTTTAATCAAATTTGTAGAACTTTTACAAGCGTACATTAACGTAAATCCTGCAAGTGCTTTATTATACATAGAGCATTATGTTGGCATTCTAATGGAGTTATCTGCAAAATTTAATTCAATTTTACAGTTACAACAATTAGTTCAAGGCATAGCCCTACTGCAACAAAAGAATCTATCAGAAAATCAATTAAGTGAAGGTGAATTAAAACAGGATTTCGATTTCGAAGAACAGAATGATATAAAAACCACAACTAATGTATCTATTGTATCGGAAGCTGAAATAGCCGAAGCCGGCGCGATACATCAGCTAGAGACTAATAAAAAGGGAACAGTATCGTTCGCCCTGTCTAGCACACTTCATAAATGTAGTACACTTTCAAATCACTATATGGATTTGATAAAGATTATTAAGCTATCGAACTCCGAAGATTCTATATTGAATCCATTGCAGGAAATTGAAAGTTTTACTTCAAAAAGATTTTCATTGTTAAGTGAGATTTTTGACAGATTGTTGGAATTAATATTTTCGACCCGTGCACAAATACGTTCAAATGCTTTTATACTTTTAATTCGACATTTAAAGCATAATCCAGGACATTCCGACACAAGCCGTTGCGCTTTAAATGCATATATTCAATGTTTACGAGATGACAATTCTTCAGTAGCTACAACTGCAGTAGATAATCTCGTGGAAATTACACTCTTGCTACAAGAACATGCAGTCGAAATACTATCGGTAGCATTTTCACTTGGAGTAAAATCACGCATAAACACAAGTATTCAAATAAAACGCGTATTACAAACACTTATGTTACAACATGGATATTAAACTTTGTAAAGAGTATATTAATAAAAAAACATGTATATTATAGAAAATAAAAAATGTATACAAACCATTTGTTAAGCTTGGGTATAATTTACGAATTGTATGAATCAGCGTTTAAATTAAGTTTTTATTTGTACCTATATAAGTTGAAAAAAACATATTTTTTGAGACGCTTAGGTCTGCGTTTATTAGCTTCCCACCTTAAACTATACTGACAAATAACTGATTTCGAAAACACACACTCGCATATGAACTTCAGACGGCTATACACAGTCGGAAATTTGGTAAGGCGATTACAAAATAATGCATGATTTATGCCTTATTTCGTATGCTGAAAACAGAACCTTACAGAAGTAAGGTATTCGTAAGCGAAGTTATGAATACTTCAATTTTAAGCTTACAAAGTAAGTATGGCCAAGTATGCATGAAAAATTTAAAAACACGACGACGTCCGAACGAAGACAAATGCTTACCCGGTAAGGTATTCGTAAGCGGAGTTATTAATACTTCAATTGTTAGCTTACAAAGTATGTAAAGCAAAGTATGTATGAAAATTAAAAAAATATATAAACTACCAAAAGTAAGTTATTAGTAAGGTACAGTCTGTCCAGGAGAAGCGTGATCGACCAAATTTTAACTTATAGTACCGTTATTAAAAAAATTTGAATGCACCTAAGTAGCCTCATCATTTTTGTAATACGCACTGCAAAAATTGTCAGTCTCGTGAAACAATTACAAACTACACGGTGTTTTAACAAGATGAGCTCCGCGTGAGAGAAGCGACTTGAAGCCGTATTTCGTTGTCTACACCCAAGAGGGCCGTAAATGTCACGTTTAGCTGCAAAAAAATATATGAAAAAGTCGGAGTCATTCGTAACGAGGTGGACGAATTGGTATATGGAAGCAAAAAATGTCGACGATTTGGTTGGGCGGGGCCTTGAAAAAAAGACCTCCCCAAAACAGGACAAGAAAATCATTGATTCGTTTGCGACGAAGCCGGGCTTATCGTGGCGTAAAGCTAAAGCAGTTTTAAAGAAAAGTGGTGTTCAGATATCCAAAGAGACGATTCGAGGACGTTTAAGATCTAACGACGTTAAATACCGGAGCTCTTTGAAAAAACTGTTGCTCTCATCATCACACGTTCAAAAACGACTTGCCTTGTCAATTCAGATCGCAATTGGAATGATGTAATATTCACGGATTAATCCTAGTTTTGGGCAACTTGTAGCATAAATCGATCTTGGTGTGCCGCCATCAACTGAATGTTCCAACGAACTGTTAAAAACCCAGTAAAGGTCCATGTTTGGGGCTGCTTCTCAGAAAAAGGATTTGGGTGACTTTTCGTTACCACCAACTTGAACGCGGTTTTGATGAAACAAATTTATAAAAAAGCTTTATTACCATCAGCTCCGAAGACGTTCGGGAGAAAAGACCCCCTTGAGTTATACAAGAAGACATCGAACACAAACATCGCAGCCTAATGTGTGCTGAGTGAAAAATGCAAAATGGGGTAGAAGTGTTAGATTGGCCCTCACAGTCCCTTGATGCCAACCCAATAGAAAATACACTGCGTTAAGAAATGATAGCACCATTGACCTTTTGTATCATAACTTCCATGCTAATGATCGAAGAAAGGAAAAACTTGGTCCAAATATCCATTGCATATATTTAAATAATGTCCTGCACCCAAAATTTCGAAATGTTCGATACAAAAGACAAAATATGAATTTAAATAAAAAAGTCACTTTCGCAAGCGTTAAGAAATGATAGCACCACTTACAATATTTTATTTTTGTACGGCCTTTGACTTTTTTGTCAAACTTCTATTGTCAAAACTAAAGAAGTGAAGAAGAAGTGAACGCAATGGGCAGAAAGATGGAACTGGAACAAGAGGAAAAAGCCGTCACAAGCGCTCTTAAAGACGAAGGTCTAACAAACCGCGAAATTGGACGTCGGATTAGCCGTTGTCACACGGTAGTTGGCAAATTTTTGCGCAATCCTACAGCTTATGCAAATAAGAGAAGCCCAGGTCGTTCATGCGGTCTCTCCGAAGCGGATAGACGTATCATTTGTAGAGCTGCTTCTAATTCATCAAAGGACACGCGCCATTGATGAAGCGAATTTTCACCACATGTGTTCTATGTTACCTTCTGGAAGAAACTAAAGGATACTAAATTCCTAGAATATAAAAAAAATTACCAAAGCTCCTGCTCTAAAACGTACGCATATCGACAAACGAGCCGATGCGCACCAAACATGGTGCAGTGAGTGGGCATCGGTAAACATAAGAAACAAAACTAAGCCTAGAAAATCAAATTTAAGCCTGATTTACCCTTCCAGATCATCAGGTCTGACGAAAAAAAATTCAATCTAGATGCACCACATGGATTTCCACATTACTGGCATGATCTGCGCAAGAAACCGAGGCTTTTCTCAAAAAGGATTTTCAGTGGTGGATCAATAATGCTTTGGACAGCATTTCAGGTCATGGAAAAGCATCTCTGGCATTTACTGATACACGTTTGAACTCTGCGCGGTATCAAGAGCTCCGTCAGGAACATGTTCTTCCATATATCGACAAGTTTCCCGCCGTGGATTTACGTTCATGCAGGATAACGCAGCAGTGCACGCATCGAGAAGTAGCAAAGAATGGTTACAATCGCGTAATATTCCTATCCTCGAATGGCCAGCAAGATCGCCGGATCTGAACCCAATAGAGAACCTATGGGGCATCATGGCACGGCAAGTTTACGACGATTGTCGGCAGTTCGAGGATGTGACACAGCTCCAAAAAGAAATTGTCCGGGTCTGGGAAGGATTACCTCATAATCTTCTACAAAATTTGGTCGAGTCCATGCCAAAGATAACTAATTTAACCATTAAGAATAGAGGAACCCCCATTTCATATTAAACACAAAAATAAAGTGCATTGCGAAAAAATAAAAAGAAGTATTGTAAGTGGTGCTATCATTTCTTAACGCTTGTGAAAGTGACTTTTTTATGTAAATTCATATTTTGTCCTTTGTATCGAACATTTCGGAATTTTGGGTGCAGGACATTATTTAAATATATGCAATGGATATTTCGACCAAGTTTTTCCATTCTTCGATCATTAGCATGGAAGTTATGATACAAAAAGTCAATGGTGCTATCATTTCTTAACGCACTGTATGTGGGCAATTGTAAAGCAGAAACTCAGAGGAAGTACTATATGGACAGCAAACCCGTTATCGAGACAAATTCGGCTGAGTTGAGGTCGATTGCCTCGGCAACTTGCTCAAAACTTAGCGCAAAGTATGGGTCGGAGGTTTGAGGCCATAATAGCGAGTGGCGGCGACTAAACCTATTATTAAAAATATTGCGTACAATAAATATTGATACGATGAGAAATTCTGTGCCGCACTGTACAGAAATGCTTTTCTCCGCACGAATGTTTTCCAAGCATACTTTTAGGCATGCACTGTGAAGTACAGCAAAACTGTTATAAATTCGCTTGGTATAGTCCGATATGGCAAGGATGGTTCTCGAAGAAATGGGCTGTGCGAGAATGGTCGAGCGCTTTCCAATTAGAAGTGCAAGAAACTCCGGCGCGATAAGAAAATTGGTATAAAAGCAGCAGTGGCAGCGCAAGGGGTCGAGTCTGTGTTGAGCAAGCAATGGGGAAACATGCAATAGTAGTAGTGTAAAGTAGAACAAGTGCAAATTTGTAAATAAAGCGATTGTTAGTTTTGACTACGTGGCGCTGGTTAACTGAAGTTGTTTTATTTTCAAAACCAATCCAAACGAACCTGTGAAAGTAAATTCGTAACATTTGGTGTCAGAAATTGGGGATTGTATTACTGAAAGTAAAATAAAATTATAAAAACGGAAACATGGATAAACTGGAGCTGCTGAAGGTTGACCAGCTGAAGAAGGAGCTGGCTGCCTGGAATTTGCCGACTGCTGGCGGTAAGGTGGAGTTGCAGCTGCGTTTGCGAGAGGCGTGTGAATCAAGAGGCATTGATTGGGCTGCACACGAGTTCGGAACGCAGGAACAAGAGGCGTCGGCCAAGGTGGAGGAATCGCCTGCTGGTGCTGCGTCGATGCAAAGTACGGCTGCAGCGGCTACGCCACCACAAGCAATGGACATGAGCCAGTTAATGGTTGCACTTAAAGGCATGTTTGAGACTTCCAACCGTGAAATGGCAGCCAAAATGAAAAATGAAAATCGCGAAATGTCGGCGCAAATGGCAACGAAACTGGAAACCGCGAATCAGGAACTTTCGGCGCAAATGGCAGCGAAACTGGAAACGACGAATCAAGAAATAGCAAGGATGGAAACGGCGACCCGTGAAATATCGGAGCAAATGGAAGCGTGCAACCGAGAAATGGCGACAAATTCTGCGCGCATAGAGCAGAAGGTGGAGGAAATTTCCGATAGACTGAACGGGAAAATTGAGCATCTCGAGACGCGAATAGACAAATGGGATAAACGAGTTGACAGTCTGGAGGAGCGGCTTAGAGAGGTACAGCTGCGAGCAAGAGTGCAGTCGGTTGAGGAAAGTTTTGCCATAGCAGTGCCTACTTATGATGGTACTACGTCGTTCGACACATTCAAACTACAATTCGATATGGCTGCTTTGGAGAGTCAGTGGACCGATGTTAGGAAAGGTCGGAGACTGATACTGGCTCTAAGAAGTCCGGCGGCTGAGGTAATAAAAACAGTTCCGGAAGGTTTGAGAGGTGATTACGAGACCGTCATAAGGGCGCTGGCAGCCAGATACAGTGACGAGCACAACAAAATGCTGTATTATTGCGAGCTGAAGAACCGCTGGCAAAGAGCAGACGTATGCAGCAGACATTGAGCGGCTCGTACAGTTGTGCTACCCGAAATTCGGCGCTGATTATCTCGAGAGGATGAAGATTGAGGCGTTTATTGAAGGTCTTCATGACCCGGAGACACGACGCAGTGCATTGATGATGGGCAAGCCGACATTCCGTGAGACGGTGACAAGCGCATTGACGTATGAGGCGGCCTGGAGGGGAAGTTTTCGACATTCATCTGCGGAGATGCATGTGGTCCAATCTGGACGTGTCACGCAAAGCCAGACAGTGAGCTCGGAGGCACCAGCGGGGCTGCGGGCAGTATCATCTCGAGTCAGTTGCTGGCGATGTGGCAAGCAAGGCCACATATCACGAGACTGCCATCTGCGAGGAAAGCGTTCCGGACAAAAGACGTCGCCAAGAAGGGATGACGCCCTGCCACACCATTCGTGCGAGACCGAACGCAGGCATAATTCGCAGGCCGAAAACGAGGGACAAATGGTGGATGTTCGGTCGGTAAGAGTTCTGCAAGAGGAAGATTGGCTTGCGGAAAGGCTACAGAAGGACCAGCGCAAGGATACGGATCTCGCGAAGATCATCAAAGGCAAAGCGCAGAGATTACGGCCGGACTGGCAGGAGATGGCTGGTGAGAGCCCGATCGCGAAGGCTTACTGGGCACAGTGGCAAAGTCTACGTCTGCAGGATGGCTGCCTATACCGCGAGTGGGAGAGCAGGGATGACAGGACCAGAAAATCCCTAATAGTGGTCCCGAGAGGCCGAATCGACGATGTCATCGAGGAAAACCATAACGACTCCAGTGGAGGGCACCTAGGCATCGCAAAAACTGTCGCCAAGATAAGAAGGCGGTTCTATTGGGTAGGATGCCAGGAGTCTGTCGCTGAGTGGATCAGAGGCTGTAATCGGTGTTCGGCTGCGAAAGGGCCGAGGAGAAGATCGCGGAGCCGCACTCAACTAGTTGAAAGCAGGTTGACAGCGAGCTATGGTCTACGGGCTAACCCAGAGGGGTTCCAAGAAGGCAATCTGGTAATGCTTTACAACCCGCAGCGGAGGAAAGGTTTGTCTCCAAAGCTTCAAACGTCATGTGAAGGACCGTACAAAGTCGTGACCAGGATTAATGACGTGGTGTACAGGGTTCAACGCTGCTGCAGCGGAAACGCCAGGCTGAAAGTAGTCCATTTGGAGCGCCTGACGTCTTACTCCGGCGGAGCCTCGGTACTTGTTCGGGACGAACAAGTCTAAGTGATGGACAGTGATACGATGAGAAATTCTGTGCCGCACTGTACAGAAATGCTTTTCTCCGCACGAATGTTTTCCAAGCATACTTTTAGGCATGCACTGTGAAGTACAGCAAAACTGTTATAAATTCGCTTGGTATAGTCCGATATGGCAAGGATGGTTCTCGAAGAAATGGGCTGTGCGAGAATGGTCGAGCGCTTTCCAATTAGAAGTGCAAGAAACTTCGGCGCGATAAGAAAATTGGTATAAAAGCAGCAGTGGCAGCGCAAGGGGTCGAGTCTGTGTTGAGCAAGCAATGGGGAAACATGCAATAGTAGTAGTGTAAAGTAGAACAAGTGCAAATTTGTAAATAAAGCGATTGTTAGTTTTGACTACGTGGCGCTGGTTAACTGAAGTTGTTTTATTTTCAAAACCAATCCAAACGAACCTGTGAAAGTAAATTCGTAACAATATTATAAACTTATAAAATGCAGTTTGTTTGAAACGAATCGGACAAATAGTTTCCAAGTTACGACGGTCACGCTTCTACTGGACAGACTGTATGTCCCGAATAGCTCCGAGTTTGGAAGAAAACAGTGAATGAACAAGCGTAGCGGGTTGGGTTCGGTAGTCTAGAGGGTAGAGCGCTGGCTTTTCATGCCAGAGGCCCTGGTTCGAATCCTGCGCGCGCTGTTTGAACTGAACACTCATCTATTTCCATCGCTAATATTTCCAAATAAACCTTCCATCGAAAGTAGCGAGTAAGGCATAAACGGATTAGGTAATTTATTTTTTTTAATAATTTTAAGCCCATTCCAATTCCATACCGCTACAGTACTAAGTACATTTGGAATGGGAATGTCTTCGGAGAGATGCTTACTTTTTCATCAATACGTAGAGCATGTTGGGTATGCGCTCACTTTCGCATTACCTTACTATACGAAAAAGTAAACAGTATTTGAAATGCAAGCACGAGGTATTCCGAGCATTTTCTTTGCATTCCTTTCTATTTACAATAGTAAGTAAGAAGGTAAGCATATGTGATTCTCTTCATACTCTAACGATAAGAGAGTCTGTCGCTGTGCAAAGCCACCCTGCCGCTTCGCGCCGACTATAATCCAATCTGGCAACGACGGCCGCGATAGTAACTTTTAGTCCAATCTGGCAACGATGGACGCGATCATCATGGAAACCTTTAGTCCACTCCGGAATGTGCGAGAACGATCTGCGCGATGGCCGGACAGAGTATAAAAGGCGGCCGGGTGCGGCGCAGCGAGTCAGTCTGGTTTTGACAAGTGAAGTTGCCACACGGAGTAATTAAGCAAATACTTAAGTGTACGAACAGTAAAGTGTAAAACTGTGAATAATAAAACTGAATAATAAAGTGACTGCTGGTTTTGAATTGGCTGCGTTGGAATAATTAAACTTGTTTCATTTTCAAATTGCACAATCCAGTGACACGTAACAGCCCACAAGACGTAGTATTCGTAACAATACTTTACGAAATAATGCTTACGTCAGGCGGCCATTTCTTTAAGAAAATAATGGGAATTCGTTAGGGAAGTATGGAGTACTCCACAACGAAAAATAAGCATTCTGTAATGCATTGAGTCATCGTTCCTACTGGGTAACTTTTAAAACTTTAAACTTTGTAAACTAACTGCACAACCCTATACTATACCAGTACTACGGACCAGTGGTGGCCGGGTCCAGGTCAGATTCGATGATCCCAAAATTATCGCACAGTTTTAATTGTCTTTGTACAATTTGATTGCTCGCTTCTTAGTAACTTAGGAATACAATTAGTGTTGCTGATATTAACTAAATCTTCGTCATTACATATTAAGCCCTATTCTGAGTGTTGTGAATCGGGTTTTTCGCCTGTCGTTTTTCTGAGTTTTGTCATTTTTATTTCAGTATTCCCGAAAATTTACACGACAGCTTTGTGAATTGAAATCGTGAAATTTCTTTGTTTGGTTTGTTTTTCCTCGGCACTCAAGCGGTGTTTCTTCTTGCACTCGAGCACTTGTTTATTTATTTTTCACAAGTGCAAGAAGACATTGGATTTCTCGAGACGAAAAATTTGAGCTTCGTTTGCTTATTTTGAATTTTTTTATGAAATACATTATTTGACCGCAAAGAATTTAGCTAGGGTAATAGGTTCGGTTATGGGCAAAGTTCAGTTGTGGGCACCCCTTCGTATATTTTGGTAGAAAGCAGGCTGGGTTTTTTTGACTAAGGTCATTTGTTCATTATGGAACAAATGTATTTTGTATTGAGTAATTTGTGCCAAATACTGAGTCGAACAGACGCGTCTGCTTTGTGCTGGGACCATATATATCTTTCTGTGCTTAAAAAGTAAGACAAACATATTTTTTTAACATTTTAATCCTTAACCACCTAGCACATGTTATTGTCACAATACCACCTAACATACGTCTGTGAGACTCCGGCACAAAATTATTCGCGTTTGTAAAATTTTGTGAATTACGTTTCAGTTTTTAACTCAAATCAGTTAAGGAACATATTAAATTATTTATTAAAATAAGAAAAGCACAGGAAAATCAACATTTTCAATTTGAATTTCATTTAAGAAGTCAAAATTTCTCATTTTATA
Source organism: Melieria omissa (assembly GCA_963971225.1). NCBI lineage: Eukaryota > Metazoa > Arthropoda > Insecta > Diptera > Ulidiidae > Melieria > Melieria omissa. The sequence continues at coordinate 46,179,383 of OZ020269.1, read as the reverse complement.
CTTATAAACTAACACGTTTGGAAAATGAAACCCATTATAATAATAACATAAAGTAGGTACATACTTCTTTGTTCCTTTTTTTATATATTCAATCATCGAGAAACATAAATAAAAATAAATATTCTCAATAAAAACAAAACTTAAACAAAATTGCAAGACCTTAACTTGCAGTTTTTCGCCAAAGTCAAAACACAGATTGTGTGAGCATTCCAGGAGCTTTGCATTCGAAAAACATTGTGTTTTACGTTTTTTTCTCGAGTCGCTAATAGAGCCTTATAGAACCTTTCTTCAGCGCTACTACAAGATGGAGCTGCTGATGGAGTGGTTCCATTGCTACGCTGGAGGATGCGTTGAATAGCCATTCTGATATCACGTTGTAAGTTAAAGCCTACATTGGCCTCAACATCGCTACAGTCATCGTTCGGTATATTTTCGTCGTCTCAAAAATCTTCTTCCAACCACCGCTGTACATTTGCGTCATTTAAAGCTATTATCAACTAAAACAATAAAAAACTACGAATGTAAAACAGTCACGTAACCGCCTTACAGGGGTCTCCTAGACTCCTAGCAACAGTTCTTTACTCACTAGAGACAAACGCGATCACATCCGACTGCGACATGGGGTTGCTGCTTATGGGGTTCATGCTTAAAAATTCCTGGTAGTCTGTGGGACGTATGCTAGGTGGTTAAGCGTTAAATAGTGTTGTAAATCGAAGTGAATCCATCGAGAAGGTAAGTGCAACGCATTTTTATTTAGTAAATTTATTACATAGGCAACCGCAGTGGCTCAGTTGGTTAGTGCGTTGGACAACGAGTCGAATGCAGAGCGACGCAAGTTCGAATACTGCATGTAATAACACCTAAAAAAAATAACGGGAAAATTGTTTTCTCTTTCGGTGGCTGTACTCTCAGCTGGAAATGGCAAACCTCTGAGAGTAAAAATTGCCTATGAAACGGCTCTCAACCTGCCGTTCGAAACCGGCATAAAAATACTGTAGGTCCCTTCCACCCGCGTACAAATTCACACGCACCACACGGGTGGTTGCGGGGAGCTAGGCCTTAGTCTCGCGTAAGTGGGCTGTCGTGCCAGTCAATTATTATTATTATTATTAATTATTAAATGTATTATACTTTGTGATCCAATATTGATTACAACCAATATGTTTACCCCAAACAAATTTTTCACTACTACTCAAAATGGCTGCCAAATTCGGTTGTGGGCACCGTAGTTCGGTTGTGGGCACCCATTTTTTTGTGATTTGGTAAGTTTTGATAAGTTATATCATGGGACATGGTGTTTTTACGCATTTTTTTGTTTAGCCATATCATCCAAGGCTAAATAAAAAATCTTCCGATATCCTTTTTAATGTGCTGCTGGATGCTATTATACATTGTTCTGCAGATAAGCTACCCACAAAATCGACTGCCGCAGCGTATGCGATTTGCCGAACCACTCTTCAACGCTACATGAAGAAGGTGGAAGAAAATTTCGGAGACATCAAAGCCGTCAACGGTGGTGCTTTATTGGATTCTGTTCGTTGATGTAACAAGCACGTTACTTACTTAATTAAGTTGATTAATTAGGTTGAATTTCATTTTACTTTAGTTCTTCTCGACAGCCCAGGAGAACGACTTGATCACTTACATTTTGAAATGCCCGTCCATCTTGGTGAACTTGGTGAAAAGGTATGAGCCAAAAACAAAAGGGTGCCCACACCCGAACCTTTTCCCCTACAAATGACAAAACAAAGGAAAATTATTATCAAATTGTGCTTTTTCACATATGGGCATCTCCCAAAAAAGGTCCACCACGAGTGAAAAATTCAAATTGCTCAGAAAAACTTTTTATTATCCAATAATACAGCTTAAATATCTATATTTTATAAATGTAAAAGAATTTTTAATTTTTTTTAATTTTTGACCGAAATATACTAGGGGAATTCTTTGTAAGGTGCCACCCCATAGCTTTTTTGCGCATAATTCGTTAGAAAATTAACGTATCGCCAATGTTAACATACCGTTGGAAAGACGGTTAAAAGAGCTATGATCCAAGGTAACACTTCATTTAAATTTTTTGTAAATGTGAATTTTACAGCCAATTTCCCAAAGTGTTCAAAATCGACACCCTAAAATTTTTTAATGTAAAGTGCCACCCCCTAAAAAAACCGCTAAAAACGTAAAAATCTAAAGTAAAAATGCATGATTTAAAAAATGTGTGAAGATTACAGAATTTAATTTGAATTAAATAGAAAATGACCGAAAGCAAAATGCAATATGAATGGTAACGAATAAAACGAATAATTATATGGAAATTAACCCATTAAAACCTGACCCCAGAAGGGCTTGTGCGATTTCCATAAAATTTTACACAATCTTATTAATTGACCTAATCAAGAAAAAAAATCAAGCAAATAATTCATACCCCCACCCCCTGAACCAGGAGGGTACGTTGCGCAAACGCACTTTGGGCCTTAGTCACATACAAAAAATAAAATTAAAAAAAAAAAATGTTTTAAAACTTATTTTTAAATAGTTTAGCATTACAAAATGCAGCCCACAAAGGGATTTTGATAGGTTTGAAGAATAAGTATTTTTAATTGAATTTCAAAAATTCCCCAAAAAAAACCCTTGACTTTAGATCGAAAAAAAGATATGAATATTTAAAAAATTTTGAAATTTGAGTATGGCAGAATCTAAAACGATCAATTCGAATCCAATTCTACCCATTTTCAAGTCTTATATCTTTATAAATTACTTATAGCCTAGACAGACGGCAGCGTTAATGCGCATTAAGAGCCTTAATGCAAATTATTTCGTGCATTAGCTCACTCAAATGCACATTAGCGCTGGCGCAAATGCACGAAATTAATGAGCATTTGTACTGCATTTAGGAATTTCAATATGACAATGCCGTCGAAATAAATCGATAATTTTCTGAAAGTGACAAGTCAAAATAAAACAAAAACGAAAATTTGAAAAAAAAAAAATTTCCACAACCGTCTTGCTCTTATCTCAGAGGGTGAAACTAGGATCCCAGCTTGTACCATCACATTGATATTTGTGTGAGCTATTGCATTGATGGTTCTGGCATTGTAAAGTAGTTTCAGCAAAAGTAATTGCAGCTTTCTTTGAATTGCATTTTGCTTTTGAATCAAGACCGCTGCCGCGAATAGTAATTTTTGTCGCCTTTCCATTTCAACAAAATAAAACTCAGATGCCAGTTTGTCGTCTGTCAGAGTGAATTTCTAATTTGCATTTGTGAGTCAGTTTGTCGTCTGTCGGGGTGAATTTATAATTTGCATTTGGGAGTTTTTAATGCACATTAACGCTGCCGTCTGTCTAGGCTATTAATGTAGCGAAATTCCCAAACGTTGCGCAAACGCAACGCTCAGGGCTTAATGGGTTAATAAACAAAACTAAACTAACTCATTCCTCATGATAGGATTAGAGCAAAATTGGCTAAGAACACTTTAAATTCCTTTTAATGACGATTCCGAGCAATAAAAAGTCATTTTTACCGATATAGGACCACAAAACAATGAAAAAAGGGGGTGGCACCTTACAAAGAAAAAAAGGTGGCACTTTACATTTTTATGCCATTTGTGAAATCATTGTATAACTTTGTTCCTTTTACGATATGCTCGGATATCATTTCGGATTATGAAAAACCATTTAAAATTAAGTCCAACACTGATATTTCCCTTAGTTTTTTATAAGTTGTGGGTTACTTTTTCACCGCGAGAAAAACCTTCAGTTTTAATTTTTAGGTTTTTTCTTAACCAAATTTGACATTTCTATTTACCCAGACCGTGTTATTGCGTCTTTTCCCTCAAAAACCACATCAAAGTTGATGTGGACATATATACCGTAAATTACAATAGGAATGCTTTTGCTTCGATTGCTGGAACGTCGAAATCGAGCAGGGGTGGCAGCTTACAAAGAATTCCCCTACTTCAAAAGAAACAAAATTTTTTTCTGAGCCTTTTGACGAATTATATGCACAGTTTGTCTTTCCGTTTTTATCTTATTCAAGTAATATTATATTTTTCTTGTAATGCAAAAGTTGTCTACTAACAACAATCTTATGTATTAGAGAAAGCGAGAGAAAGTGGAGTTCGAAGAACGGAAGTTTTTTTAGTTTGCTTCTTCCTGTATCCTATTGTTGCGTCCGTGCCCAAAAAACCTTATTAGTTGTTGCCATTAGTGGACAAACTTTTCAAATGCAAGTAGCTGTCAGTTTTTAAATAGGTGCATTGTTCCCGTTAGGAAAATATAGCAATTGGTTCCCGGAAAAATCGGAAAACATTTTATGGGTGTTTAAAATTTGTCGCGTCCGTAACCGGAAGCTCTGAATCGATTCGATTGTTATTCGATTTCCGGTAAATTTCCGCATTTCTTGAGATACAATTTTTTTTCAAAATATTGACAATACAATGTGTTCGTGAAAGAACTGAACTGTTGAACAAAAACCGTTTATTTCTGAATCTTTTGAATTTTACAAATTAGTGAAAAATAGCTGCGCAGACTGCACAGGCTCCGACACGTCGACTCCTGTCCGTTATTTGAAAACGAGTGTGTGAAGCAAACGCTCCGACCACCGCCACCGGTAATCGATAACCCTGGCCAAGTAATCGGTCTGATATGCAGTGCTGCCAAGTTCCCCTGCTTAATGGTGGGATCTCGAACATTCCTGCCCGGCTGGGCCGTTACGGTCCAGGATTTCCTCATGTGCTTCTGTCAGGCGGCAGACCTTCTGCACCGGCCGCTGACACTGGTGTTTGATTGGGCGGCCGTCCGGCGCCCGCTTGTCCGTATTGTATTCAATGGTCACCACCCTCACTAGGCCATCACTGCCCGGCTGAACACCAACGATCCGGCCGATGCGCCAGCGAGTGGGTGGTAGATTCTCATTGTGAATGATGACTACGTCGTCGATCTTCATGTTGGGTTCAGGCCGAGCCCATTTACTCCGAGCTTGTAACAGTGTTAAATATTCGTTGTGCCAACGAAGCCAGAAGTGCTGGTACATTTTCTGCAGTCGCTGCCAATGTTTGAGGCGGTTCTCCGCTACGTCGGCAACGTCAGGTTCTGGTCGAGCCAGAAGTGGTCGCCCAATTAGGAACTCACCAGGCGTGAGTGCCGTGCCGCCTTCGTGATCGTCGTGTAGAGCAATCAATGGTCTCGAGTTGAGACATGCCTCAATGCGAATAAGAAGCGTGTTCAACTGGTGGAAGTGAAGTGTCTGGCTCCCCACCACGCGTAGTAGATGTTTCTTCGCCGATTTCACAGCTGCTTCCCAGAGGCCGCCGTGGTGGGGTCCGGCCGGTACAATAAAATGCCATGTCACTCCCGCGTCGGCGATGTGCTGTTCGGCGTGTGAATTATGCCAGTTGGTGAGATCTCGCTGCAGTTGTCGGTCAGCACCGACAAATTGGGTACCGTTGTCACTATACAGGTTTCGACAGTAGCCTCTGCGACTGACAAACCGGTCGAATACATCTAAAAATGCCCGAGTCGAGAGATCTTCAGCCAGCTCAATGTGTACTGCCTTTGTACACATACAAACAAATACTGCAGCGTATGTTTTCGCTGTCGTTTGAGCTCGGCGACTGCCGAGTCGAATATTAAACGGACCACAGTAGTCCAGTCCCACACTGCTAAATGGCGACGCAGCAAGAACTCTACACCGTGGAAGCGAAGCCATCTGCTGTTGTTGCATCGACCGTTGATGTCGCTTGCAGACCACGCAGCGATGAATGTGAGACTTGACAGCGGATCGCAGATTCAGGATCCAGAATTGCTTGCGCAGATACTGAAGCATTTGCTGGATACCTCCGTGCAGGGTGACCCGGTGTGCGTTGTTGATTAGCAATGCCGCTAAGGCGCAGTCCTTAGGGATGATCATTGGATGACGGTGATCATAAGGTAGATCAGCATGCTGTAATCTGCCTCCAACTCGAATAATGCCGTGGTCATCGATGAAAGGATCAAATTGAAGCAATTTGCTGGTCGAGTTCACACTGGAACGAGACCCAAGAGAAGCTAATTCGGTACAGAATGCGTTACCTTGTGCTGCACGTATGTGGAGGAACAGCGCCTCCCTTGCTTCGCTGGCCGCAATGACGGGCCGTCTCCAATATGGTCGTCCGGCTGGACGCAGACGTCGAACGAGCGCTGTTGTATGCAACAGGCGCTGTAGCGTGCTGAATCTGTCGACAAGTGGTATCTCTGCTCCAGAGATACGAGTTGTAAGCTTTGATACCGGAATAACACTGATGAGTGCCCGCGCCGGTTTGAGTTCGGCATCAAGAGCTTCTTCTTCGGATTCAGTCAAGGTTGGCGAATCAATGGGTACCTCGATGATACGTTGAAGACCGGATGGTCCGTTCCACCATAACGGATGATCCTCAAGCGCCGAGGGTGATATCCCCCGACTAGCACAGTCGGCTGGATTCTGTCCAGAGCGAATGTATCGCCAACGCCTGATGTCGCAATTGACCTGAATGTACGACACGCGATTTGCAACGTATGGTTTCAAAGTCGCTGCTGGTTTCCGCAACCAGCAAAGAACAATAGATGAGTCGCTCCACAATGTGTATTCAGCTTCGTCCATACGAAGTGACCTACGAACATTATTGCATAGAGTGACCAACAGGTGAGCCGCACAAAGTTCGAGTCTTGGAATGGTGATAGTTTTCACCGGTGCGACCTTTGTCTTGGCCGCCACCAGTGACACTTGAGTGTGTCCGGTCGAGTCGACGCTGCGAACGTAGATGACTGCTGCGTATGCCTTCATACTAGCATCGCAGAACCCGTGTAGCGTAGTTGTCGCAGCTCGTGTCATCCCCAGCCAACGGGGAACACGAATGTGAGCCAACTGCGGCAGTGCATGGCGAAATGTCAGCCACTGATCTCGAAGGGCTGTCGGGAGTGGCGAATCCCAGTCGAGAGCTTCCTTCCATAGTGACTGGATGAAAATCTTGGCGGTCACGATGACGGGAGCTAGCAGTCCGGTGGGATCGTATAGTCGCGCGACCTCGGAAAGAATGCTCCGTTCCGTCGGTTCTGCCTCTGCAGATGTGGTGTGGATTTTATAGAAGAGTTCGTCGGTCCCTGGTTGCCAGTGAAGTCCGAGAACTGTTGTGGACTCTGGTTCACTCAGATCCAGTTCGGAAGCGGACAACATCGAGCCGTTGATGACTGCGAGTGTCTCCGCGTTGTTGGAGTTCCATTTCCTGAGGTGGAACTTACCCTGCTGAAGTATGTTGTCGACGTCCTTTACCAACGTAATCGCTTCAACTGCCGTTTCGGCACTGTCGAGATAATCGTCGACGTAAAAATTACTCAATATGCTCTCCCGCGCTGCCGCTGCCCGGCTGGCGTCGGCAATCACTTGATAATTGTCATCGGCACACTGGCGTAGTGTACGAATAGCATTGAATGGGCTACTTGCCATTCCGTAGGTGACGGTTTTCAATTGGTATGTACGAAGCGGTTCTGACGGCGCCTCGCGCCATAGAACTTGTTGCCATGAACGATGGCAAGCATCAACTTGAATCTGCCGGAACATTTTCTCCACATCTCCGGTGATAGCTATCTGATATCGACGAAGCCTTAAGATGATATCCACCAAGTTATCGTGAAGCTGGGGTCCGACCAGCTGTGTCTCGTTCAACGATACACCGTTCGACGTCCGAGCCGATGCGTTGAAGACGACTCGAAATTTCGCACTGACTGCGTGATGTGGAATGAAGTATACTTGGCTCGGATCGCCATGTTGATCCGGCACGTCGACCATATGATCTAAAGCAATATATTCACGCATAAAGCTCACGTACCTCTCGCGCAGTTCGGAATTGCCAGCCAATCGCCGCTCGAGTTGGTGAAATTGCCGGACTGCATTCGGATAAGAATTGCCCAGGGCTGGTGCGTCTGGGCGGAACGGTATCTGGACGACGTATCTGCCATCAGAGTTGCGGTTCACTGTATTTGTATATATTTGCTCGCAGAAATCGACAGCAGCATTCAGCTCACTGGCTGGTTCTTCGATTTCCCAGAATTTGCGAACTAGTTTGTCTAGTCTCTGCTCGCCAACACATTTGCATGCCGAGAATGTGTGCAGCTGTGGATTGCCAGGCGTGCTGGCCGTTGCCGGGCCGAACACCACCCAACCGAGGCGCGTCCGAATAGCGCATGGTTCATTACCGCCCCCGGTAATGACACCGTCGAGGAGAACCTTTCCCCAAATATCAGCACCGATGAGTAAGTCTATCCGGCCTGGCGTACCGAAAGTTGGATCGGCCAGTTGTATGTTGCGTAAGTGGCTACAACAGTTCGCGTCTATGCTGGTCACTGGAAGATTTGACGTAATAGAGCGCAGAATGTGTACGCTGAACTCCAACTCGAAATTGTCGTCAACGAGTGAGCGCAGGATGACTGAAGCTCGGCCGCGTGTATAGGTATTCTTGTTTGCACCCACACCTTCCACGGCTAATTCGTACCTTTCCCTGTGAATATTCAAGCGATGAAACGTGGATTCATTCAGAAAGCTAACCTGAGATCCTGGATCGCAAAGTAGTCGACATAGTATGTGGTCGCCATGGCTGTCAACGAGAAATGCGTTTGCTGTGGCAAGCAGAACGATTTGGTTACCATGGACGACGAATGACTGCACCGTGTCGGTGAGTCATTGAGACCGCATTTGGACCTGCGGTGGCGCACCTGCCCCTCGGCCCGAAGGTGCTCCCGGTGGCTGCGCGTTTCCCTCCGGAGTCGAAGCACTCGGAGCTCCGGACGGGTACAGTGACGATCTAGGATGTGTAGACGTTGACGGGCACAGCAACGTGTGGTGGCGTTGCTGGCAGCTAAGACAGTTGCTCGCACGGCAGTTCTGTTGTATGTGTCCCTGCGACAGACAGTTGTAGCAAAGCATTAGATTGGACGCAGTCTTGCGCCGGCCCTCGACTCCCATGGCTTTGAATTGTAGGCACTTCCACAGGCGATGCTGCCCCTGACAGAACGGACACACCGCTGCGGCTGTTGAATCTGAAACAAGATGTGCAAGTGGAGATTGTTGTGCTGCAGCGACATTGGATTTCACGGAGCGCCGAGCTCCGTCACGCCTGACCGGGTACCCCGACTCAGGTTGCCGATGTGCAACTCCACTAGAAGTCACTGCTGGCAAAGACATGGCGTGGTTTTCGATAAAGACCAGCATATCCTCGAGTTTTGGTAGCGCTGTGTCCCGCAGACTCTTGTTCCAATCCAGTTGAGTGACGTCTGGTAATTTCCGGAGAACAATCGGGTATAAGATCGCATCCCATTGCTCGACCGGCAGCTCCATCACTTTGAGCGCCCGTGTGGTGTTGCGAACGCAATCGACGATACCCTGCAGCGTACGTCTACTCTGCTGAGGGGTTGACGGCAAATCGAGTAGACGGTTGACGTGATTTACAATCAGCATCCTTGGGTTATCGAAGCGTCGCTTCAGCTCCGCCCACACCTGTTCATATCCCCCACTATACACATGTCCAATCATGGCCACTGCATCTGCCTTCACACATTGGCGCAACTTGCCCAACTTGTATGTCGGGTCCAAATCTGCTCGCTTATGGACCAGTGACTCAAACATATCTTTGAACACGAGCCAATTCTCGTACTGGCCGTCGAAGTCAGGAACTTTCAATGGATCGAGTCGCATGTCAGCTACGTGGCTCCGGACTGACTCGCACTCACGGTCGACTGCATCAGTAACGGTAAACCGACGCAATTTTACACAAGCTTTGCTGTATACTTCCTCCACCCGAGCGTATAAAGCGTTATGACAGAGAATTTCTCCTTCTTGCGCTGCTGACACCAGCGCTAAATGATGGTCTGTAAAGCGATTGAAATGTGATTCAATCATCCGCAGCATCTGCTCGACTTCCACTTGGTCTGGTGCGTAGCCTTCGGCGTCCACAACGCCGGCCACCCGCTCCAGCGCCGTTCTCGCGGAAGCCCTCAAATTCAAGTCGGCCATCGCGCCGTGAACTTCAATTCCTCACAGGAGGCACCAAAATGTTCGTGAAAGAACTGAACTGTTGAACAAAAACCGTTTATTTCTGAATCTTTTGAATTTTACAAATTAGTGAAAAATAGCTGCGCAGACCGCACAGGCTCCGACACGTCGACTCCTGTCCGTTATTTGAAAACGAGTGTGTGAAGCAAACGCTCCGACCACCGCCACCGGTAATCGATAACCCTGGCCAAGTAATCGGTCTGATATGCAGTGCTGCCAAGTTCCCCTGCTTAATGGTGGGATCTCGAACACAATGGTCCGCAAAGGAGTAAAACTGCATGAAACTTTTTTTCGTTTTTTTTTAATTTTATGAACAATTCATTAGCTTATTTGATAAGAAAATATAAATTTAACAACAACAATCAAAACGTGATTTCATTTTGATCGTAAACTATATAAATTATATATTTAAACAATTGAGTAACATCTATCAGGCCTTATAAAACCGTTATTGCTGTTGCAAAGCCCTTTTCCCCTCAATAAAAAACAGAATCAACTAAACACCATATAGCTTTGTAGAAAGATACCGAATATAGCCGATTCTTATTATCGTAGTGGGAGTGGCAAGTACTCATGTCTAACCTTACATAATCTGTGTCTGCCCAGTGAAACACAAAATCGTTAAGTGATTGTTATTTCTGAATAGAAATAGTCGATTAGTCGAATTTAATTAGTCATACGATTTAGTGATGGGCGTGGTATTCAAGCAAACAGAAAAATTCTGTTACCAAATCCATAACTTAAAAAAAATGCTAACATCACTTGCAACCTTTCCCGCCATTTGTATGATAAATCGTACAAAGCTTTGCAACCCTTGGGTGATTTGTACGATATATCGTACAATTTTTTAAAGGCTCGGGAAAAATATTTAGAAGCAAAAATTGTTAAATTTAATAAGTTTTATAAATCAACTGAGATTCAAACTTTGAAATTGTTTGTCTTTTTGCTACTAAAAAGTAGCCTAGCCGTTTCATAAAAAAACGTTCGCTGTCAAAAAAATCTTTAAAAAAAATTGTACGTTATATCATACAAATTTCCGGAAAGGGTTGATGAAAAATACTGTACAAATATGTTCAGCTAGTTAATTTAATTTATTAAGTTATTTCTAAAACCAGTGTGCTGCGATATGATGAATGAAAGGTGCATTGCTAATGATTGTAAGAGCTGTGTGCGCGATATTAAACAAGATCTAATTCCAATAGAGTTCCTCAGGAAAATTAAATAAACCACACTAAGAACTTTTAACTTTAATTTTTCCTTATTTTGATTGCTGTAACTTGAATTTAACTTGTTATGTGTTATTTTTATTAAAAGTTTAAGTGTTTTAATGAAAACGATTACTGTATTTAATAAGGGGAATACCCTTGGAAAAATTTGTCGCGTCCGTGATGTCGCGTCCGTATTCATGATATACCTAATTAAAAAAAGGTAAGACAAAATTCTCATATTTCATAAGTCTACGAAGAAAAGTTATCGTTTGACCTTCATTTGCATGTATATATATAAAAAATCGCTAAATTTTGTATAGTTTTATAAGAGCTTAAAAAAAAACTTCTTTTTTTTGTCGCGTCCGTTTCATTGCATAATTGCTTATTTTGTACTAATTTGTACTAAATCTTTCAAATATATTTCTAAAATGTAGCACCATTTCAGCGCGTTAGAACACTAAAAAAAACATATAGACTTTTTGTGTTTCTTTCTTGTTTTTGGTGTAATTGAAAGCGTGCGAATGTCGCGTCCGTGCCACTGGGAGATGCCCATATGCAACCGGAATACTCCACAAAACCTTAATACCCACACTTAAAGAACTAAATATAGACCCAGCGATCCACCAAATAATACAAAAAGCGGTAATCCTAAGTACATGCAACATAACGCGATCTTCTACGAGAATCAGTTATCAAAATGTTGACTTCTTTTTTCTTGCTACTGATTATTTATTTCTAAAACTCTTAACTTTCGACAATTCTGTGGCCGTAAGAAATAACAGCCAAAGTGGATTTATGAAGTTTTCAGGAGAACACTTTTAATTTTTGATTTTGCTTTAGCTTTAACTAGATAAATTTTAGATTTTTGGGCGTAAAACATTCATTTTATGAGCAAAAGCCATAGAATTTTGTGTAGTAGTACATTTGAATACGACAAATGCAATGGCGGTAATAACTCAATTTTGTCCTAACTCGACTTTGGCTGTTATTCCTTACGGCCACAGAATTCTCTAAGGAATTCTGAAGAAAATAGCGAATTTCAGAGAATTTCAGATTTTCATAACATAGTTTCTAGAGCTCAAAACTGGCGATGCGAGCGTTTTTGCCTGTTTTTTTTCCGAATGTGCGCCCCTTGTCCGATCTTTATGAAAATTTACCAGTGAAACGACACAGCTAAATGGGGCCTCATACCGAAATTCAATGCTGTGAAACTTCTAATTCCGAAGATAATCAATATTAAAAATTTAGGTTGTATGAGAGGTGCTACACCCACCTACCGGATCGGACCGGATTCGCTCTATGTAGTTTACCGAGAGTTAGGGCAGACAAACATTCCGTGAAAGATTCAGCTCAATCGGCCTTCTGGTTTTTGAGTTTTAGTGTCGTGTGATCAACAAGCAAGCAAACATACAGACATTTTTATGTACACCCATACCTCACTTTGGGTCGTGGTTACGTTCCAAAAAAACACGACGCAAACTGAAACGACGCACAGTGAATTATGATTTTCTATAGCCAACCATGTAAACATCGAAGATAGGTTCCAGGGTTACGAACATACTACTTTTTTAAAAGAAAATTGAACAAAGTAAAAACCAAAACACAAAAATTATATAAAATTGCATTACATACATACAATACAATACATACAATACAATATTCAATTAATTTATTGTATAAAAACAAAATAACAATTAATCACTGTCTGATGAGTCCATAGTGGCTGTTGTCGTAAGTCGGCTTTCTTTCAATAGTTAGAAAGGGAATCCCCGAGTTTTAATGGCATGGCGAAATTAGAAACAAAAGTCGTGCGATCTTTTAGAAAACAAAAATAAACTTAAAAAAAAAATTAAAGACTCGAACCCAAAACAACGCAACTTCGAAAATCTAACGACGCACAGTGAAAATTAGTACTAATTCAGCAGCGACGCAACTTCGAAAAAACACAAAACGAAACGACGCAAAGCGAGGTATGGGTGATTATGGATGTAGATCGAAATGGTTCAACGACTCTGTACGAGGTCTGTTCAAAGAGTATCGCAAATTTTGTTTTTTCAAAAATTATTAATTCTGTGGTCAAAAGCAATAACCGCCTAAGTCGAAAATGGCTGTTTCGAGCAATCTCGTTTTAAAGCAGGGTGCGGAGAACGATCAAAATACGATCTTTCTCACGAATAATCGCAACCAAAAACTGAGTGCTTCTAATTTCTCGCGAGCGATAAAGTTGCGCTGCGAGCAAAAGCATTTACGATCTCTCACGAGAAATATAAATGGTCGGAAAAATCGCGAATGAGAAAATGTCGCTGCAAGCGTCGTCAGTTCGATCTCTCGCGATCGTTCGTTTGTTGCGAGCGCTTGTTGTAAAACTCAATCAGTAACTCGTATTGTGAAGATTGAATCTTTGAACGATCGCGATCGTTCGTCTGGGCAATAAATTATGTATATAGGAGTTTGAGCAGTTTGCTATTATACTCGGCTGCTACTGACTGAAGTTTATTTCCTAAAGGAAACTTATGTATAAAAGTTTGTAGATTTTAAAGACATTTTGTTAGGAAAATTATAACAGAAAAATAGAAAACTTTGTGTTATGTTTGTATATGGTCTCGTAATGCCTTTAATGTTTCCTTATATGTATCCTTTAAGTTGTTTTCCACACAAAATGCACTTTGAAAAATCTGTGTCTTTATTATATGTAACAAGTTTCGTCTTGTCAATATTTGACACTTTGCCCATATTGATATAAAAAAAGCAAACGCACAAGAAAATAATTTCACAAATCGTCCTTCGTCCGTATATATCGCAAAATAGACTAAATTCAATAATTGTTTGCAGCCACGCTCTACCGACGAATCTTACAAAAATTCGTTCGCGATCGATCAAACATTCGCTCGCGAACGATCGAAAATTCGATCTTCTCATATTAGCTCGTTTTGCGATTGTATTTTATCGCGAGAAATACTTGAGCAAACGAGCGGTTGCGAATGATTTTCTGCATCAGCGTTCTTCCCACGACCGATCGCTTTCGTACGCTCGTTCGTTTGAAATGTGTATACATAAACTCGCTGCATACGATCTCTCACGAACGAATACGTAGGCAATGCATACGCAACCGCTCGTTTGCTCAAGTATTTCTCGCGATAAAATACAATCGCAAAACGAGCTAATATGAGAAGATCGAATTTTCGATCGTTCGCCAGCGAATTTTTCCGCACCCTGTTTTAAAGTTTAAGCGCGTAGTGTGTTCGTTATGGGAATGCGAATAGGTTTTTGTTAATAACTTTTTCCATTTTAAAGTTACAAACTCCCCGATTTTACACAAACGTAGAGCACAGTCAAGGGAACGTGGCGGCATCCATAACTCAATTTCTTCTTAAGTCGACTTAAGCGGTTATTGCTTTTGACCACCGAGTTTTTGATGAATATCTATTTTGTTCCTTCAAAGTTAACCCCCCCAAATATTATATACTTGTGCCAATGTTTTTTTTGTTTTCAATCCTTGAAGCACATCAAAAAAGCATTTTTTGTGATCTTATTCAGCTCGTTCTTCGATGCCTTCTAAATCGTAGTGAAGTGTCATCCTTTCATTGGCCTCTTGATTTTCGGGAACAAGAAAAAGTCACAGGGGGCCAGGTCGGGGGAATACATTGGCTGCAGCATCATTAGTGTAGAGGCGGACTTTCACTTCAGATTTCTTAAAAACATTTATTATTCCAGTGGTATTTTATGTTCGTCGCCAGTCGCTGTCTGTTACCGAGTGTTCAATGTACCGTTTTAAGTCCGTTATCGTTGTCCGCGTCTCAGCAAGTTTCGTCCAGTCACAGTGTCGTATTCGTCGTATCTTTAAGTCCCAAATCCCACATAAGTGTGTTGTTTTTGGCCAAAAAATCACGCACAAGCAACAATGTGTGAGCAGAGGCGTTATCATGGTGCAACAGCCAATTTTTGGTCTTTCACAAATCCGGGAGTTTCTGGGGGATTGCTTCGCGCGGAATGCGCATAACTTACGAGTTAAATTACTTATTGACCGAAGAAAACTGTAAGCAAAGGTTAGGTTAGGTTAGGTTGCGGTGGCTGCCTCTATAAGAGACACACTCGGAGGCCTGAAAGGCCCATTGTGATACCACATATTTCACCCGTTTTTGAACTGTGTGTGCAACACTGTTTTGCTAACATATATGTTACAGCACACATTTCAAGCGGATGGGAAAGGGGAGGGGACCTACAGTTTAACGCCGAATCCGAACGGCGATTGGCAGTTTTTCGTTCACACTTGGAGGTTTTGCCATTGCCTGCCAAGAGCGCACTTGTGCGATTATTGTAATTCTCATTCCCTTCATGTGGATAGCGATAGAAGTAGACGAGTGTTTCACCTGCCCGAGCCAGGAATCGAACCTGAAGCCTTTGGTATGAGAAGCTAGCGCGCTACGCGCTGGACTATCGAGGCCGGCATGCCTGTAAGCAAAACCTTCACACCTTTTTTGGAATAGGCAAAAATCGAAGACGAGCCGAAGTATCTGTACAAAAATTAACTGAACATTCAAACATACCTTGTACTTACCTCAAATCTATTACTTACCGATCTGCCCTTACGGTATGGTCCTCTCCTATAAAACCGTTGTATATGTACCTCATGTTGTAAAATCGTACTGTCGGCGGAGTGGGGAAAGAAAACGCGGCTGGGTTTCGGTTTATGAGTAGTAGTAGTAGACAAGTATCACAGTAAACATTCAACGATACAAACGACCGAAGCCGGGGAGCAGAAAATAAGGGGAAACATGAATACAGACAGATCGCTGGAGACAGCACTCACTTAGCCATATGTACTTTCCGATGGCAACGTAAGCCATTTTGAATGGTGCTTGTGCGACCGGCGCAATCCCTACGCAATCCGCAATCCCGCAAGTGCACACAAACATCAAACCAAATACAATATATACGATAACTGCATTGAATACAGTCCACAAATATATTTGATACAATCAATTAACATTGATTAACACTGTTTCCATTACCTGAATTAAACGTTGTACAAAAGACCACATACTCATGAGGAGAACGTCTACAAACAAAAATACAGTTGGTTACGATTTACACAAAAACCGGGGTATATATTTATTTAAGTGTGCGACCACATTCATTTATTTGAATGAGGCAATAAATGACTGATAAATAGAAAAACGCGATACATTATTAACGCTGCATGTTATGAAAAGCGAAGCGAACGTTTATTATTGGTAATAATTGAAATTATTGCTTAAATAGCAGCAATATAAATATATAAACGATTTTATTTATAGAGTAACATTTTTTTCGACTTGGTATGAAGCTACATTCCCATTGTTGATGTTAGATCCAGGCTCACCAAGCTCCAAGTTTTTAAGCAGGCGATATAATCCAGCAGCCTCTTTTATTCTGCTAAAACCCACACAAAAAGCCTCAATTTCTATCAGTAACTCCTAAAAAAAAACAATTACAATTTGATAATTATTAATGACAAAAAGTTTCCAAGATAAACTCTTAGACATTTTTTCAGAGTAAATAAGTCTTTTTGGATGCGAATATGCTGTAAAAATTACACATTTTTGTTGGATTGTCATTTGTGAACGCCCAATTTCTTGCAACGAGAAACTGAAAGCGTAATGTTGACAGTTCATTTTGCGAGAACTTGTTTACTGGAGAAATTTTGTTAATAACTTCCAGTCAGCAAGAAGATGAACAAGAAAACTTACGATTAAATACCATATGATCAACTGTCACAACAAATAAGATTAGCAAGTTTGGTTTTTGTGTGACTAGTTAGTCAACCCGCCGTGGCTCAGTTGGTTAGTGCGCGGTCCAGCGAGTCGCATGCAGAGCGACGCAAGTTCGAATTCTGCATGTAGTAACACCTAAAAAAAATAACGGGAAACTCGTTTTCTCTTTCGGTGGCTGTCCTCTCAGCTGGAAATGGCAAACCTCTGAGAGTAAAAATTGCCTATAAAAAGCTCCCAACCTGCCGTTCGGAACCGGCATAAAACTATAGGTCCCTTCCACCCGCGTACAAAATTCACACGCACAACACGGATGGTTGCGGGAAGCTAGGCCTTAGTCTCGCGTAAGCGGGCTGTCGTGCCAATCAATTATTAAATTATTAGTTAGTCAACCCACAAACGTCGTGCTCAACTGTACCTGCTGCAAAAATTTGAATAAAATGTATAATTAAACGCAACTTTCCGTATTGCTCAATTGATACTTTAAAATACGTTTTCTTTCTTTAAGTGTTTGTTTATACCCTTTTTTCTGTGCATTGTGAATGTGACAATTCACATTGGTGTAAACAAGAGTTAAAACTTGCAAATTTTTAAGAATTTCTGTTTCTCTACTTTCTGGGACTGTTTCATTTTTAGAACTGTGCTCTCTTGATTTCAGTTACTGCCAAATTTTTACTGGAAAAGTACTCAACCAGCTGCAATATCATTTCAAACTTTACCACTCAAGGGTACATAAAAAGTTGCAAAATGTAAACCCTAACTTTTTAATGAAAAGCTTAATATTTAATTAATGAATTATGAATTCATTTGAACTTAGAGTGCTCCCAGACTATGAAAGTAAGGCGCCTTCAGAAATTATTTTCATTTCAGAAAGTAAAACTTGCACGTGTGACCACCAAAAAAGTACTTTCTGACTTTCTGGAATGTAATTTCAAAACCAAAACTTGCATAGTGTGACTGCTATTTTTGAAAGTAAATTACTTTTGGATATTTCGCTTTTCCAAATGTGCTCAGCAACCCTGCGTAAATTGATTGTGATTATTGTTGCCGATCTTATCAATAATTTGTATTTCCTCTCAAATTTTTAGGAGATCAAAATATTTTTAATACTATAAAATATATGTATTATATATGTACAAATTCGTCGCGGAGTGGGGTAAATAAAACGCTGGGGTTTCGGTTTTGGGGTCTCTTTATTCGTAAGCGAACGAATGACGAATAAAACAATCAATAAGAAACACTGAACGAGACAAACGGCCGAAGCCGGGGAGCATAAATAGGGAGAACGTCAATACAAGAGGACAAGGAATGCCGGCCCATCGCGGCCGGCATTGCAGAGTGCAATAGATGAAGAAGTCGGGGGTCACTCGCCAATGCGGCAATGCGTACGACAAAGGGTTGTCGTGATGCGTCTGATGGTGGTGCGGCTAACTGGATGTGGGTGCGCTTAAGGGGGCGCCGATGACCTCCTTGCGGGGAATGATAGATCCGGCCGTGCGGGACAGTCTGTGAAGCACCTGCTGCGATGGCCGGCTGATCTGCAAAAAGGGAGATGTCAGTTACTTGAGCATTTGAATTTGACATCGTGGGTATGGGATTCGAACGGTAGTCCAAGCTGTGAGGTTCGCTTGAGTTACCATTGGAGGAGTATGAATACATTAATTCTGGCCGAAATGTCAGATATTCGGGATACTTGTTCCAAATGTGAGGGGTTCGGAGGCGCTTTGGGGCAGTTCGCACTGGAGTAGCAACTGATCTCTTTTTGGACCCGTGATGGGCGAGGTCGAGGTGTATGGTATGAGTTGGCGCATTGTGGAAATGCGAAGGGCAATTCCCGTCAGTTGCTGTGCGTCAAGTCAAGAAGTAAATATGATTGGCGTTTTGCGGAGATGAAGGTACGCTGAAAGGCTTGGTCGATCAACGATCGAACTTTGAACAACTGTCCTACGTGCTAAATGGACACCAGTGCCGTAGGCAGAAAGGATTGGGTGCCATTAGTGGAGTGTACTTGGGGCGTACTTTGCCTGGAAGATGTGCGGGGTTGCGCATCCGAAAGAAAGGAATTAGTTGTGGAGTTGTTGTGCGTTCGTTTTGGAGCTGTTGCGATTTGTGGTCGGGTCGAAGGTGCCCGATTGGGAGATTGAGAGGGTTGCGCATTGTCTTTGAGGAAATGAAGCATGGAATGGTGCTTCATTTGACATTATACGCACGTAAAATTGCTTGTACAATTCTCAACAAGGTGAGATGTCGCAAGACAATTTACGCAGAGATTGTACTTCTTAACGTATGTTACTCGACTCCGGGGGGTGAATCTTTTGAAGCTGTGGCAAGTCCGTATGGGATGATTTGCGTTGCAGAGTTTGCACGCGAAGTCCCTTTTCACTTGAGTGTGATAATTAAGGGGTTTGTGTGGCCGATTTGGGAGGACTTTGGAAGTAGAGGGTTGTGATTTCGGGTTAGCGGGACGAATGTTTTGCAACCGTTCAACCATTTGCGAACAGGGTGGCAGATCCTTCTTGGATGTCAATGATTGCTCCCATAGAGCGAGTGTTTCTTGGGGCAATTTTGTAGAGCATATATAAACGAGTAGCGGATCCCAATTGTCTGTATCTACGACCTGAGAATTGTATCTACGGCCTGAGAATTTAGTATTGAAAGACAATTGTTTATGGTGTTTTGGATCCGCTGCAGCGCCTCACTATTTTCAGTGTGGGCAGGAGCGATATTCAAAACGGATCGGATTTGAGTGTCAACGAGTATCCGTTTATTTTCAAAGCGGAATCATAGGGCTTCCCACGCGAGTTCGAAATTCTCATCGGATAATGCATATTGCTTTACAATAGCACCGGCTTTACCTTGCGTCTTGTATCGGAGGTGATACAATTTTTGGGCTGGAGTGAGCTGGGGGTGGTTGATGTAAACCGCAGTAAACATGTCCCGGAAGGACGGCCACTGCTCATAGCCCCCGAAAAAGGTTTCGGTATCACAAGGTGGAACTTGTAGGCAAATGTAGGGGTATTTGCTGGTTCTAGGGGTCGAACCGGTTCCATATGCGCAGCGGGCTGGGGGGGACTGAGTTTGGAGCATCTCAATGATGTCCGACATTTTAGCCATGCAGAACTTGTATTGGTCTGTGCAGGCGTCAATCTTTTGCCTAGCCGACTCTGAAAAACCGTCGGGCTGGCTGTTGTCTTCAGCAATGAAGACTGCCTCATGTGCGCGCATAAGCCTCTCCCATTGGGCTTGCAAATTTGTTTACTTAATTTGGAGCAGTCAAATCCTCAATGGGAACCGATGAAAATTGTGTGCATAAATGCACGAGCTTATCGTACTCGAAAGTAAATTTGGCAACACTGAGATCGGTTGCTTTCGGACTAGAGTTTGGAGCGAGTGTTTGGTGGCTCCCGAGTGACAGGAACTGTCAAATGTGCACTGGCTGACTTTGTGTGTCTGGAGGAAGGAGTCTCCATTGTGACACTTTGTCGTTTAGGGGTTCGCTCAACGGGCATGTTAAATTGAAAAGCTCGACAAAGGGTAAACAATTTAACCCTTGTGTGCGCACCCAGGTCTGGCCAGACCATATTGAACTTTAGGTCCACTTTTAGTAAGGTTGTAGTAAAGCTATCGGGTTCATATTTCATGATATCCTCAACTGATCCTTTCTAAGCACAAAAACCAATACATGAACAAAATTTTTACAAAAACAAGGCGAGAATCGTGCAAAACGTATTTATACCCCTTAGTTGAACCCCCTATGGTCTGGCCAGACCATGGTGTATTTGCATACAAAGTTGCCTGTTATTTTCAGTTTTTTTTGTTTTTTTCGACGTAATTAGTGTCGAAATTGTTTATAAATATTTTTTTTCGTTTGTTCCTTATTCAGTCCTCTACGAAGCATAGGGCTGTAGCTAGGTTTTTCCATCTGACCCGATTTGAAGCACTTTTTTCGTGCCATCTCGTTAAAAGTGACATGAGTTAGCTAGCGCAAAATGTACCTGGTACAAATGGTTTTCACTCGCCTTGGCTTTTATTTTCTTTTAGGTTAGTAAATTATAATTTTTGGTAGAAAAGAATGTCTGAACACATTCAAAATTAATATTTATCCATTGTATTCGCGGTTATATTTATGTTTTTGGTGTCAATTCAATTACATTTCTGAAGCGAAGGAAGTATTTGTGCTCTTTTCGTGTCTGATTTTAATCAATTGGATTGTATGTTTTCTGTGACAGAGATTAAAGGAAGCAAATGCTATTTCGAGGATAAGGTGTAAATTATTTTTGAACTTCAACGCTGGAATAACATCAGAGAGGACGATTTTTCTAAAAAAAAATAGTTTAAGCAGTAGCGAAAACCAATGCTTTAGAGCAACAGAATTAAGATATTTAATTATTTATTTATTCTAAGTCATTCATTAAATAGTTTTAATAAGCTTAACTTAAATGTTGAATACTTATCACTAAAGTTTTACTCGAAAGCATACAAGTTGCACAGGCGAATAATTCTGGCAATTGGCACATTGAATGAATACGTAGTTCTGTGGGATAATTGAATGAACAACCTACACTTTTTAAAATTTTATGGAGGATTCGTTTGTTGCTGGAGGTAGTAATAACGGAGCTGCAAATTATCTTTTGTGCCCTGAACAATACGATGCTTCGCTACTGATGAAAAATAAAATATGATAATTCAACGTGGAGATCGCGATGACGATATCCGACCAGTTTAGCATGAATAATAACATGTTGAGCATGTTATGCTTGAACGGAAGGTTTTTTTAGATAGATGGAACTAAGTGGTCAATAGAAGATATTTTGTCTTATTGACAGCCAATAGTTCGCAGTGTTCTGTATTAGTCAGCTACCTTTTCGACTTCAAAGCATAATTGTCAATAGTGAAAGGAATCCAGAAATATAAATGTGTTAGATATATCAAAACACGATATGTATATGTCCAATATAAAATCTCAATGTGTTTGAGTCATTATACTGCATTATTTCCTTGCAACCACTGCATTGGTGAAGCAGTTGCGGCAAATCCATAACAACGTATTTTACGTTTTTAACTTTTTTTTCTTACTATCTATACTATATATTATATACTATACTATTTAATTTCAAAATTTATTTATTGAAGTTGAAATTCGCTGTGTATTTTATAAATCAAGCATAATTTTACCTTTTTACCTAAATAAAAAGTAAACAAGCAACAGAAATTATTGTATTCACATTTTCTTGTTTTTTTTTACAGGCCTACACACACATACATACGCACACAAACACTCACACATACTAAGATATATATAAACTCATCAACAAAAATATAAAAAAAATATATTAACTAGCACAATCCTCGAATATCCTCTTTTTTGCACCATGGTCTGGCCAGACCATGGGGGGTTCAAGTATGAGGTTTTAAGTGGGTGCGCACACAAGAGTTAAATAAATAGTGTATAAATGTAGGGTATGGTAGAAATAGACGTGTAGTCTAACCGCGTCCGCGCGAACGATATTCGAGAATGGGAAGAGTTGGGAATGGGGCAATTCGTTAAAACGAATTTGAATACTTGTCGAGCAAAAAATAAATAAATAAATAAAAAGTTTACACCTGTGTGTGTAAACGTTTAGGGAAATATATCTGTATGGGTAATAAATAGAAATGTGTATATGGGAACAAAAAAATTGTGTATATACGAGGTTTGTTCAAAAAGTATCGCGAATTTCATGTTTTTTCAAGAATTATTTATTTATTCATGAATATCTATTTTGTCCCCTTCAAAGTAATCCCCATCAGACATTATACACTTGTGATAACGTTTTTTAAAATCCTCGAAGCATTTTGAAAAATCATTTTTTGTGATCTTGTTCAGCTCCTCCTTCGCTTTATCTCCTCAATCGTGGCGTAGCGTCGTCCTTTCATGGGCCTCTTCAGTTTCGGGAACAAAAAAAAGTCACAGGGGGCCAGGTCTGGGGAATACGGTGGCTGCGGCATTATTAGAGTGTTTTTTTTGGCCAAAAATTCGCGCACAAGTAACGATGTGTGAGCAGGGGCATTATCATGGTGCAAAAGCCAATTTCGGCTCTCTCTTCTCGGCCCTCTGAGAACATTTTGTACCACCGATAAGCGTTGCTTTTGTCCAAAGTAGCTTCGCCGTATGCAACAGTTAACATTCTGCGCGTCCGCGCACTTTAAGTTGTTTTTCACACAAAATTTGATACAAATTCTTTGATCCATTATTTGAAATAGACGAAAATCGAAGACAAGCTAAAACACGCCCACGCACAATAGCTGTCAAAAACTGACTGGACATTCAAAATGGCCGAAATTGTCAACATAAGTGAGGGTCATGAGTACCAACATAACGCCACCAAAAGATCAAAAATCGAACAAACGTAGCCCGCGAAAATTCAAAATTCGCGATACTTTTTGAACAAACCTCGTATGTGTATTGGGAATGAATGTAGGGGAATGGGTCCGGTTGTGGGCACCTTTTTGTTTTTGGCTCATAACTCTTTACCAAGTTCTTCTTAATCGGACATATGGACATCTATGGAAAGCTAGAAACCTTAGCTAACAAGTAATGACAAAAGTAAATCGATTCCGTCAAATAGAAAATTTTTTTTTTTTATTTTGTAAAGTATTAATTTTTAACAAAAATTTTTTTTTGGTTTGGTTGTGGGCACCCTTGGAATATAGAAAAATATTAAGTTTTAATTATTTGAAGCACAATGCACGCATGTGAAGTAGCTGGTACGCATGTCGGCACACTTTAGATGGACGGGCATTTCAAAATGTAAGTGACCAAGTCATTCTCCTGGGCTGTCAAGAAGACCTAAAGTAAAATGAAATTCAACCTAATTAATCAACACTCTTCAAGTGCTGTGACGTGAAGAAGATGGAAAACACCAGTCAACCTGATTCGATAACATCCACGAAAAGAAGTAAAAGAAGAAAACACCACCGTCGACAGCTTTGATGTCTCCGAAATTTTCTTCCACCTTCTTTTTGTAGCGTTGGAGATTTGTTTGGGAAATCGCATACGCTGCGGCAGTCGATTTTGTGGTTAGCTTATCTGCAGAACAATGTTAAATTACATCCAACACATTAAAAAAATATCGGAGGATTTAGCTAAAACAACCAAAAAATGCGTTAAAAGACCATTTTTGATGAAATAACTTACCAAAACTTACAAAATCACTAAAAGACGGATGCCCACAACCGAACTAATTGCGGTGCCCACAACCGAATTTGGCAGCCGTTTTGAGAAGTAGTGAAAAATTTGTTCGGGGTAAACATATTGGTTGTAATCAATATTGGATCACAAAGTAAAATAAATTAACTAAATAAAAATGCATTTTACTTGCCTTCTCGAAGGATTCACTTCGATTTATGACACCATTTAAAATGTGTAAAAAAATTGTTGTCTTATTTTTTAAGCACAGAAAGATATATATGGTCCCAGCACAAAGCAGGCGTGTCTGTTCGACTCAGTATTTGGCACAAAAAGATCGTGGTTCCATAATGAACAAATGGCCTTAGTCAAAAAAAACCCAGCCTGCTTTCTATCAAGAGATACGAAGGGGTGCCCACAACCGAACTATGCCCACAACCGAACCTTTTACCCTATAAAATAGTAATAACGCAATAAATGTGTAGTCAAATGTGTTTTTATTTGTGAAAAAGTGAATTTTTTGTATGTGACAACGTGAATAAATATGTATGAATGTGTATGTATATATATATATGTGTATATATGTGTATGTGTATATATATATTTTTTATTTGTTTTTTGGAGAAGGGAAAAGCATTGAAAGCCGGTGTGTGAGACTTTCACCGACTAAAAACCCTCCTACCCCTAAACTCCGCCAGGGAACGTCCTGCGAGGAATTACTTCCTGGTAGCAGTAGGGTGCGGCACCGTGCCCACCACCTCGGACTATCTAATTGCCCTACGTTGGCGTTCTAGGACGCACAGTGTTTTAATAATGCTGGCTGCGGCCGAGCATACGGCTTGCCACTTGCGTGGCGTGTCGCACATGTGTGCAGTCAGGTTCGACACAGACGGATGCTCCGCAAGAGCAACTGCTAGTTCCCTTCGGACAGACTCGAACCTAGGGCACTCCATCAGGACGTGCTCAGCGGTCTCCTGCTTTTCTGGACAGAGCGGGCAGAAGGGGTCGTCGTCGTGCTTGAACTTGTGCAGCCTTTTAACAGCCATGCCCACTTAGCAGCTGGGTGATGTTGTGGTCAACCTCTCCATGCGAGCGAGCTACCCACCGCGCGATATCCGGGATCAGTGCAAAAGGCCAGCGCCCTTTGCAGGATTGCTCCCATTTGCGCTGCCAGTCCCTGATGGTGGCACTTCTTTCCGTGGCTTTCATGGCGCTTGTCGGCTTTGTGGCTGCGTTATAAAGGCGTTGCATTTCGACCGCCAGTAGTTCAATCGGCGGCATGCTTGCGATAACTCCAACTGCATCGACACTGTGCGGAAGGCGCTTACTACCCGCAGTGCGCTTAGTCGATACGTCGACCTGATGCCTTTAGTGTACTCTCGGATTTTTACTGCGTCCGCCCATACAGGAGCTGCGTAGAGTATGATTGAGGCTGTCACCCTGGCTAGCAGTTTTCGCCGACTGGCGCGAGGGCCGCCTACGTTCGGCATCATCCGCGTAAAGTGCGTCGTTTACGCGTGATGCCTTTTCGCACACGGTTCTTAGATGCTATTTGAAGGTCATCTTCGCATCTATGATCACCCCGAGGTATCGGAGAAAAGGCTGGGACATGATTTCATGTTCTCCGGCAGTTATCGTCAGTGTCTCGCTCACCTTTCTGGTACTCAGTAGCACCACCTCGGTCTTGTGCGCCGCTAGCTCCAGCTTCGCGTCCGTCAACCATTGATTAACGCGGCATATCGCATCGATGCACCTCTGCCGTAGCGTATCCGTGTGCTTCGCTACTGCCACCATTGCAATGTCATCCGCGTAGCCGATAATGTTAACGCCTTCTGGCAGCTCCAGGCGGAGGATGTCGTCGTACATGACGTTCCACAATGTTGGGCCAAGCACCGAGCCCTGTGGAACGCCACCAGAGACCTCGTACCGCTGTACGCCTGAATCTGTATCATACAGAAGGACTCTTTTGCTGAAATAACTGCAAATTATCCGCTGCAGATATGCTGGTACTTTAAAAGGCTGTAGTGCACTTTTAATGTGGCCCCAGTTTGCCGAGTTGAAGGCGTTTTTCACGTCCAATGTGACGACGGCGCAGTACATTTTTGTGCCGCCTAGCCAGCGCTTGCCGCTTGTAGCTTTGCGTGCTATGTTCATCACTGCCTGGATTGCGTCTACGTGGATCGTGCTCGTCGGAAGCCGTATTGTTGATTTGACAGCCCATCTGGTTTTTCTAGCGTGTCCTGTAGTCTGTCACAGATGATTCTTTCTAGCACTTTGCCCATTGTGTCCAGCATCCAAAGCGGCCGGTATGAGGATGGATGGTCTGGCTGTTTGCCTGGCTTCAGCAATAGCACTAGCCTCTGCTGCTTCCATTTATCGGGGAAGACCCCTTCTTTCAGGCATGCATCATACATTTTGGCGAACACGTCTGGCGTGATTCGCATCGCGGCTTTCAGTGCTATATTTGGGATGCCATCCAACCCCGGCGCTTTATTATCTTTTATTTTGCCTGCGGTTTGTAGCGCTTCCTTTACTGTCACGTTGGGTATATTGCTGATAGCTATGTGCTCATCAAAAGCGCCCAATCGATCCTCCTGTGAGGGGAAAAGCGTTGCAACTACGGTGCTCATAAGGTCTACATCGCTCGGTTGAGGTGACCCAGGCCCTCTCATGCTACCCATTACCACTTTGTAGGCTTTGCCCCAGGAATCCAAATCGGCTTCATCGCACAGTGCTTTAAAACGCGCCTTTTTGCTGTTGCGAATGGCCACCTTTAGCGCTGTTTTGCACGCCTTGTAGTTAAAGTGAAGTTCTGCACGGGTCGGCAGATTTCTGCGCCTCTGCAGCCTTTTGCGTGCCTCAGGGGCGGATTCAGAAAAATATTTTGGGGGGTTTCAAAAAGTAATTCTTTGATATTCATAAAACTTTTCTTTTAATTTGTATGTAGTTTTAATGTCGATCCTAATATTTCGGGGGGGGGGTTTCAACCCCCAAAACACCCCCTGAATCCGCCACTGGCATGCCTTGTGGCATCTTTTTCTAGCATCCGCTATCTCTTCGTTCCACCAATACACGGGTTTTCTGCCCCCCTTGTTTATTCTTCTGGGCATAGCTGCATCACAAGCTATGCCCTCACCCTCGAGCGCTTTTGTTTTGGCAGCGGTGGAAATTCGGGTGTATCGTCCACCTCATCGTTGTTTGTTGCCCTTAGCCTTTTGCCTTGCCTATCACCGAGCTGCGCTGCCGCGGATTTGGCTGTCTGCGTGTATTGCTTTGCTGTTGTTGTTGCCTTGGTGGCTTTGCCAACCGCTTGCTTTTGAAGCATTGAGATGCCTCTGGCGATGTCCTTCATTGTACCATTGACCCACCGCTGTGCGTCCATCATCTTCACAAGTTCCTCGATTTTCTTGCCTATTAATGTCAAGATGTCTTCGACATTTCCCCCTTTCAAAGCACAGCGTTCATGCACATTTTCCGTTTTCCCATTGCTCGAAGGAGGAGTGCAGCTTATCTCAGGCTGTAGGCCAGGTGGCGAAGAGTTTGACCTCTCCTCACGACGGATTGGCGATCGCGCCAGTTTCGCACCTGTCTTAAACGGATTTGCAGCCGACAAGTCGTTTGCCGCCATCCTATTGGTCCGTTCAGTTGTGCGCGTATTTTTCGGCAATGAAGAACCGCTACCTAGCTTAGCACCAATGATCGGAGTTGAAATTCCACCATTGTCCGTGCTTCGCCCCGATTGGGGCGAACGATTAACGCTCATTTACCCCAGGTAAAAACCTGCGAATCTCAATCGCCTTCTGATTGGCTGTTATTCGGTTGCGACACAAAAACAAAAAACAATAACTAAAGAAATATCAAATTCGCCGCCTTAAAGTAGGGAACAGACTGTGCTTGCCGAAAGCGGTTTGCTGCCCCACTAGCACAAGTGCACCGAAAGCTTTATGTTGGTGTGAGCCCTTGCTAACCGTGTACTCGGCACTAAGCGGTTTATGTCTTTGCCTTTCTTATGTTCTTGCTTATGATCTATTACTTGCGTGATTCCGTTTCACTCTAGCTACCGATCTGTCAGTGGTGTTTTGCTGTTTTCCTCCCGCTCTTTTTTGTGTACGGCGAAAATCGCGAAAAGGCGAATACGTCGACCAAACAAAGTTTTGCACCAAGGAAAACAATTATCCACTTTCTGCACCAGTCACCGCAGCTTGTCACGCCAATGTGTTGGGATATTGAGCGCACTGCTTTCACCTGTTGGTTCACCGATATTTTATCTCACTTGCACTTTTTAATCGCTTGTTTTGGAAATGTTTTTGTAGAGCCACTGCGAAACACGTCTGCTTCTCTCGAGTTCGACTC
Source organism: Melieria omissa (assembly GCA_963971225.1). Lineage (NCBI taxonomy): Eukaryota > Metazoa > Arthropoda > Insecta > Diptera > Ulidiidae > Melieria > Melieria omissa. The sequence goes on along the minus strand of OZ020269.1, from coordinate 46,150,847 downwards.
CTGTCGAACCTGTCCTGTATATATATGTGTATGCCAGTATTTGTATTAGTGTGTTATTGTAAGAACAAGTGTCCAAATAAATTTGTGTAAAAAATATTGTGCGTGCGAGTGGGGATATTTGTCCCACTGTATGCACTTGGGGTGGCAGCAGATCTGCAGTGTATGAGTATATGCAGCACTATTCAAAATTTTCTAAGTTCTAGAAAATTGTTCAATGTGCTGCAAAAAAATGCGACTCGTCCCACTGTGCTTGCGTTTATTTACTTCTGCTAGCGAAATACGGGAATTGCTTAGGCAGAAGTACAAAAATATGAGTGCACTTGGAGGCAGCAGCGGGAGTGCTTGCTGCTGGTGCGTGCGTATATCGCACAGAGCGAAACGCGAAAATGTACACAAGTGGGAGAGCGTGAGATCAACAGCTGGAGTGGTCGCTGCTGATCTGCGATATGCACAAAACAAACGTAGGGGAAATGTGCAGATTAGCGAGTTAGTGGGAAGCAGGCTGCAGCGGGAGTTTATGCTGCTTTGCCTGCGTATATCGCACAAAGGAGAATGCGAACAAAAAGCGCAAAATTATGTGCAGTAGCGGGAATGCTTACTGCACTGCGCGATTTGGTATGTGTACAGAGAAATGTACACGACAGTGGCGTGGAACCAGTAAATAATTTTTTAGGTGGATTTTAAGGGAATGGGAATATTTAATTTTTTAGAAATATATGTTTTTTATGTTAGTGCATGGGATTGTATATTTGTTAATTTTTAATAAAAATTGTGGCTTATCTTATTGGGCCCAGTGCCCGAAAATGGGAATCTCCTCTATTTGTTGCGTGCCCGCTACTGTGTTGTGCTAAGTTGTGTTTGTTGTTGTTAGTGCTGTTCTCTACTGTGGGTGTGTTTGTTGTTGTTTATTCTTCTGCCCTTCTTTTGTTCTTATGAGTTTATATAGTTTTTGTGTGTGGTTTTGCTGGTGTCACTGCACTGCACTCTCTCTTGGTCTCTTGTTTTTTTGGTTTCGTTTTTGATTCTTTAAATTTTGTAATTTGTGCCCTTAGACAATTTTTGTTTGGTTCACTTGTTAATCGTCGTGTCACTTTTATTAATTGTTGATTCGTTTTCACTGTTTTTTAAACTGCTTGTTTGTTTTAATGTAACTATGCGTTCTTTGTTGTGTGTTTTCACTTTTTCGATTTTTGTTTTAATTTGTTTTTAACATTCGCGGTTCACTCGCGAATGGCTCGAAGGACCATGTTTAACTCGATTGGTCGCGGAGCGGGGGAAATAAATAAGCGGTTGATATCGGGTGTTGAGTGGTGTTTATTCTTTGCGTTCAGAATAACAAGTGAACAAGAAGTACAATAAACATTAAACGACACAAACGGCCGAAGCCGGGGAGCAGAAAATAGGGGGAAACATGAGTACAAAGGAACAAGGAAAGGAAGGGATTAGAGGTGGGATCTACAGATCACTTGGGACAGCAGTCATTTAACCAGCTGTGCTATGCATGAATGCTTTTACGCCATATTTTTGGGCACGCACTTTAGAGTACGGCCAGCTTGCTATAATTTCAATATGGCAAGATATGGTAAGTTTGGGAACCTTCTTGGATACCCAAATTCTACCGGGTGGACTTAGTCACTACAAACCAGGTTTAGTTTCGGTGAGCATGTGGTATCAAAACGGCGTCTATGCGCTAATTGTGACTTGCAGGGGAACTACTGTGAGTCAGCCACTTCAACCAACCAACCATGCCAAAATATGCAACAAATATGCAAAGTATGCAAAATATGCAAATAATATGCAAACATATGCAAATATACATATGTTAGCTCATTCTAAATATTTTTCAATAAAAGTAGTTTCTATCTTGGTCCCGTTCAAGTCCGAAGCTCCAAAAAAATATGCACTTGCATATAATTCCGATCTCTAGTTATAACACATGTTAAAAAAAACAGTGTTGCATAAAATACTTTTAATAATTGACTGACAATTACTTTTTACTGCAATTCTCAGAAAAATACATATCGTCTGTCATAATCAAAGTCAAACCTTTTATTATATTTTATTATTATTTATTATTATATAGCATCATGTACAGGGGTTTTCATCATGAGCCGAAAAAGTATATAAAGAAAAAAAATCAAATAAAATTTGAATTTTGATGAAACTTTATTATCAAAATAATATTTGGTTTGTTCCATTAATAATGGAATATGACATCATTTAAATGACCGCCACGGGCAGCCTGGCACACCTCGATTCTTTTTAGGTATTTTCGATGACTTTTTTACATATAGCAGGCCACGTGGATTTTCTGAGCCCCACACCCGACAATTTTGACTATTTATGTAACCGCCGAGGTGAAAATGTGCTTCATCGCTGAAGAAAATTTTGTGCGAAAAATTGGGATTTTCGGACTGTTTTTCAAGCACCCATTCGGCGTAGTTACGACGCATTCTGTGATCTGCCGGCTCCAATTTCTGCACCAACTGAACTTTGTATGGATGAAGATGCAAATCCAAATGCAAAATACGCCAAATTGAGGTGATGGAGTTGTCCAATTGTTGTGAACGCCGGGGAAGCAATAAATTCGGGTCATCTTCAACACTGGCAGCTACAGCAGCAATATTTTCGGCCGAACGAGCAGGGCGATTAAGTATTGGCCTCTGTACATCTTGTACAGAACCAGTTCGTTCGAATTTCGCCAATAAATCCGAAATTGTTGACAAAACAGGCCTTCCGTGACGTCCGAAAGCCTTCCTTAGTGCGCGAAAAGTGGTTCTCAAATTTTCACCATTTTTGTAGTGAATATTCACTAAGTTTACACGTTGAGCGATGCTAAATCGGTCCATTTTCATAAATGGCAAACACTAAACTACAATATTAACACAATGCAACGACAGATGACAGCTGCGGTTGTCGAACGCAGGGCTGCCAAGGTTCGAAATGAAAAACCCTGTATATCGATAACATTGATTTTTTTAATTGTAACAGCATGACGGTTTTTTTGTCATAAGCAATTAAATTATCTTTATTCGTTTAGAAGTTATGATTTTCGCAGCCTAAAGCTTTTATATTTTGTTACAGTAGCAAACACTTACCTTTACATTTATTATCTTATTTCGAATGAGTGATTGTAAGAACACGCACACCAATCGTACAAGACGAGATTGCATATATTTATCCTTTATAGTTTCACAGGTTGATATACAATTACTAATATACAAATGGATAAATTCCGTTGGCAAGTTAACTGTAGTTGTAAGCCTGAAAATAACAAAAATAAAAAATCGATTTAGATTCGGGCACACGACACGAATTATAAGTATCTTCGTTATTTGACTAACAGAACCATGCATGGGACCAACGAACATGAAGTAATATCAACGAACATGAAGTAATATAGATCGTGCATCTCATACAAGCTAACGGGTTCTATGACGGGTACTGCTGGTAGTACCGTCTGCTGTCAACAACAGAGTACCCGTCATAGAACCCGTTGGCTTGTATGAGATGCACGATCTATATTACTTCATGTTCGCTGCTGGTACTGGTAGTACCCTCTGTTATTGACAGCAGAACCCTCTGTTACTAACGGCAGCTATCTCTGTAGCTTCATGTGAGCAGAACTCGCTTCTGTTCGCATTGGTATTCTAGCTGCTGCTGCGCCAGTCCAGTGGCCCACGCAAGGGGCAAGATTTTAGGTTCAAACCCCTCCCAAATATGTGTACCTAGCAAAAATTTTAGTTAACAAAAATTTTTTCAACTGGCATTGGCCTTGAAAGTTGTGGACATAAGTTCCCTCAAAATGAAATCCTATGTGCGAGTAGCATTAATAGCGTGGATGTTGTCACCTGTTGTTGATGTCACTTTCGTGGTAATGTATCCTTTCAAAAATGAATACGTTTTTATTGGCCAGCAGTTATTTTCAATTTTCGATTTTCAATAATCCGTTTATACAGCCCACAGGCAGTGTTTTCGTAGAAGTAGTAAAACAAGACAATCGAATACGTAAATTGTAACTTTATGGTCACAGCATTCGCCATGGAAGTGTTTACACTACTTATTCTAAACCTAATTCTCGAAACTGGTGATAGAATGCCCTGAAAAGCTTAACGAGCTAGGCCTGCACAATCAGGTAGGTCCTCTGGGTTCCGGGCCACGCAGATATAGTAGGAAACGAGGCGGCCGACGAAATTGCAAGAAGGGGCGCCTCAACCCCATTCGTCGGCCCAGAACCTTATTGTGGAATGGGAAAAGGAGCTTTGTCAATCCTAACCAGAAAAGACTAAGGGTAGAGGGCAGGTCGAGGTGACTAACAAGCTGACTAGTAAGCTAACTGACGAAACAAACATAGGAAACAATACGAGAGCGCACATCATGCTCAGCTAGCTACTCAGCTAACTAATCAGCTAACTAGAAAGTTTTGCTGACTTTCTACATGTTTGTTTTTGTCAGTCAGGTAGTCAGCTAAATTTCTCAAACAGTGAACAGTTTCTAAACGTAATTGTTTGTTTGAAAAAAATGTGCGCAAATAAAAAAGAAAAACTTATAATTGCCGTCCATGATAGGATCCCTATTTGGGATGCCAAAAATAAGGACCATCTGAATAGGTTCCTCGAGCAGAACCTGATAGTCAGCTTACTAGTCAGCTTGTTAGTCACCTCGACCTGCTCACCATGTTTCTACCCTAAAGATAATCAGCAGGAATAAATACTGAGACAGTCAACCTGGTCTGGAACATTCCAAGGTGGTTATCGGATCATGTAGTAGGAAAAGATTCGAGGAATGTATGAGTTTATCAAAGAATAACCTGAGAATCTTTACAGGGCATTGTAGGTAGAATTATCACATAACTAAACTAGAAATCCGTACAAATGGATATTGCAGCTTCTGTTCGCAGGAAAATGAAACTGCTATGTGCATTGCAGATAGGATAATGCTCTGTACTTATGCGTGATCGTAAGCACCTAGGGGAATACGTCATCAGAGGTGTGAACTGGGATTCTAGAGATATAGGAGATAAGTTAACACATGTGCCCTACGATACTGCTGACACTGTAGAAACCATCTTCAGCGTCACTACGTAGTCTGGGAGCAGACGCTGGCTCAGCAAATCCAGCGCAACTGCAGAAGCAACAATATGAGCTTTCAACAGTGACAATCGCCGCCTACGTGAATTTCAGGACCGGAGCACCAACAACCGCAACAACAATAACAATAGTAACAGATCACCAGCTTACGCGAAGGCAGCGCAGTTTAATGCTGTCATCTCAGTTCACAACAACAACAAAAATAGAGACGGACCGTCCGTGCAGCCGAGTGCCAGAAACGACAGCCTCACTCAGAGTTAGCTCGTAAGAACTTAGTTTAGTTAGATTTTAGAACTCAAACGGTGCAAACCACAAGCAATATTTATATATAAAGACCTTAACTAAAATGGACAAACAGTTTTGCTTGTAGAACCTGCTAAAATTGAGCAATTTTTGGAGTGTGAAATAATATCAGCAATTTGCACTTTATAGGTAAAGCTGAAGTTTTAAAATACGGAAAGTATCGTAAAAATAGGCATTTGTAATAATAAAAAGGCCATACTTGCTAGAGTTCCGTCTATGGGAAAATTATTCACTAGTCTTCTGAGAGTGCTGCCCTAAAGAGATCGGGTGCCCGATTTTACCTATCTGGATTTTACAGCGATTTTTCTGTGGCCACCTCGAGCAATTTTGTGCTTTCGGGTGCGTGCGTTCGAACAAGTGCGGCAAGATTTTGATAGAGAATTAATTGCACGCGATTATAATCGTTGCCAGGGCATGCAGATTTGGATTTTGGTTTCATTTAAGATGTGATATAAGCTTGCAATTCCATATTAAGTTGACTTTATTTCGCGTATATTGTTGTAAGCTCAAAGTAAAGAGTACTTTTCCCGTTCGCAAGTACGAATAACGAACTGGCTTTCATTTCCGGCAATCAGCCATCATGTATCCTTTGATGTAATGTGTTTGTTTTTAACAAAATACTAACTCTGTGTCTGGCAGTCCACTTCCAATTTGAGCAAAAATCAGTCAGTAGCCATTAGTCTTTGAGTTGAACCGCGCCATTGAAACAATTCTCTTCTTCTTCTTGACTGGCACGACAGCCCGATTACGAGACTTAGCCTAGGCGTATACGGACACGCAGGCCGCACACGCAGTACAGCTCAGCGTAGCTCAATTTTTTGTAAATAATGCAGTACCATATGACAGCGTATACAGCGACATAGTCGCGTCCGGCGGAGAGACGTGCCTGCGCACAACTGCGTCGCGTTGTAGTTGAAATACAGTTTCCTACGCGCAGCCAACACGTTCTCTTGCAAAAATTCTAGAATAAATTGAAAAAGTGCGTGGACAGCCCATATTACACTCAAATTATAGTATATAGGTTATATTTCAAAGTCAGATTCAGACAAATAACTCATATTACTGGGTTTATGGAATGAATACGGAACACGTGTGCTGGTTTTCCGAGATTGGTATACGCTGTTCAAACATTTGCTGCGTAACACAGCTTAATTTGCGTTGCGCTGCCCTGTGCTGTGTTCCGCGGCCTGCGTCTCCGTATACGCCTAGGCTTAGCCTAGGCGTATACGGACACGCAGGCCGCACACGCAGCACAGCTCAGCGTAGTTCAATTTTTTGTAAATAATGCAGTACCATATGACAGCGTATACAGCGACATAGTCGCGTGCGGCGGAGAGACGTGCCTGCGCACAACTGCGTCGCGTTGTAGTTGAAATACAGTTTCCTACGCGCAGCCGACAAGTTCTCTTGCAAAAATTGAAGAATAAATTGAAAAAGTGCGTGGACAGCCCATATTACACTCAAATTATATTATATAGGTTATATTTCAAAGTCTGATTCAGACAAATAACTCATATTACTGGGTTTATGGAATGAATACGGAACACGTGTGCTGATTTTCCGAGATTCGGATACGCTGTTCAAACATTTGCTGCGTAACGCAGTTTAATTTGCATTGCGCTGCCCTGTGCTGTGTTGCGCGGCCTGCGTCTCCGTATTCGCCTAGGCTAAGGCCTAGCTACACGCAACCATCCGTGCGAACGGCGAATTAAGAGCTTTTTCATAGGCAATTTTACTCTCAGAGGTTTGCCATTTCCTGCTGAGAGGACAGCCGCCGAAAGAAAAATTGTTGTTTTTCTTTTTTTTCGGTGTTAGTAAAACGGAGTCTTGAACCTGAGTTCGAGCGTCGCATTTGACTCGCGACCCAACGCACTAGCCAGCTGAGCTACGGCGGCTGCTGCATTGAAACAATTAGTTATTGAAAAACAAGTTCATGTGTCCACAATCTTAAAAACCCCACATGTTCAAAAATCCCAAAACGCGGGAAAACCTAACAAGCCAACAAGGTACCAGCTAATGTATTGTATTTGAATGCATATACAAATCGTACTAATAACACAATACAACAATTTTGTTGTTTTCAAAAAACCCGCGGAGTTTCTCAACTGTTCCTTATATTTTCGGAGTCGCTGAACACGAATATGTAATTATTTTTTTCGGGTCACCTCTAGTTTGGGTTTTACAGGGTCTTAAAGTTACAAGCAACACCCCAATTAAACAAATTAATTTAAATGGTTGAACTTATCCTAGTCTAACAATATTGGTATCAAAAGAAAGAGAATTATGTCTACAACTCGAATCAAATAATTTTTTGTAATTATCCTGGCGAAAGGATATAAAAATGTCCTTTTAAAAATGTATCCTTAATTATCCTGGAAGGTTTTCTACAAAAAAATATATTATAAAACCCTTACCATGCACCAACACATTGTGAAATTTCATGTTAATCAGTCCATTGGTTCAGCTGAAAAAAATTGTTGAAGTTTATTTCAACTCAAAAACTTATATTATTCCAAAATTTTCCACAGTGCAAACAATTTCAGCTCTTCACAAAACCCGCCCAGTTTCTGAACTGCTCCTTATAATTCCGGAGCCGCTGATCACAAATATGTAATTTGTTTTTTTTAGTTACCTCTAATTTGGTTTTTACAAGGCTTTTAAGTTGCCAGTACACCCACCTTGAAAACGAATTTAAATTGTTGAACTCATCTTAGTCCAACAATATTAGTATCAAATTGAAGGGAATCAATTCTTTTGCCCAAAGCCATGTCAATGTCAATTTTACGTTATATTTTGAACTATTTTTGAACTAGAAAATATTGCAACAGTCGTGTTTATTTAATATAATACAAGGACAAGTAATTGGTACTACACTTTTTTGGTAAGCTAACTGTTGAGACCGTCGACGAAGAGAATCTAATTGATCTCTGAGTCGGCGGCTCACGTTCCCCCCACACGCACGCACATACGCAACTCACACGCGCCCACACACACACAGGGTCGATTTTAATCCTCGCAAGACCCAATGTTGCCTGTTATCGCACAAGCGAGTCTCCCAACATTCCAACACATCCCTGGTTATGGATGGTGTGAGTATTGCGGAATCGGCAGCTCTTGATCTGGGCATGTCCATTAAGAACGACCTTCGTTGGAACGATCATATTTTTGGCGTGTCAAAAGAAGCAGCCAAGTGCCTCGGCTTCTTAAAGCGGTGCAAAAAATATTTCACCCCGTCCGATCTCCGCATTATTTATACCGCCTATATCCGACCTAAAATGGAGTTTAACTCGCACCTATGGGCAGGGGCTTCAAAAACCCATTTGGAGCTCCTGGATCGGGTGCAAAACCGTGTGATTAAACTTATAGGGGACAGTACGGCATCCAGCTCTATTGACTCCTTGGAGCATCGTCGAAACGTGGCATGTGTGGTGTTATTCTACCGATACTTTTTCGGTAATTGCTCAGTGGAGATGAGCAGCTTGATGCCATCACTCCGGGTATTCCCACGGGCAACCCGTTTGAACACTGGCGCCCATGCATTCCAAACGAAACGATGTTCCAGCGCACTACGCACTACAGAGAAAGTTTGTTCCTGGCCCGAACAGCGCGATTGTGGAATGGTCTCCCTGCAGATGTTTTCCCCAGCACCTATGATCTTGATAGATTCAAGGCAAGAGTCCATAAATTCTTCACCCAACTTCCTCTCTCCCAACCTATATATCCTTCCTGAACCAGCGCAATGCCTCGCATTTATAGGGGTCACCCCTGCGCGTTGGCTCGTAAACAAAAACAAAAGAAACATACATCCACACGCACACACTATCTTCTCTCCTTCTTTACCCACTTTCTTCCCACTCCGAAAATGAATTGTGTCCCCATTTTCCTACTCCCTTAGACGTAAGTTTAAAATTATAAGTTTAGTCGTTAAGAATCCTCACAAGCGAACACCACGCCAAATAAAACCGCCTCATAACCCCAAAACCGCCGCCGTCGCACTATGGCCCGGTTTGCCATTTTTCGTTGCAAAAATCATAACTTCTGAACCAATAAAGATATTTAAAAAATTTAAACTGTATCTGAAAGTTTAATATTTAAGCTTTAAATGGACATAAAAACAGGGTGCCACAGTAACAGGGGGCTTTAAAATTCGTTGCCAAAATTAAGATTTACTAAATCTTCATACTACAATGAAATTACTTTTTTGTTTGCATTAAAAAATGAATTTTTTATGTATTTTTTTCTAATAAATTAATATAATTTATTGATACTTACGTAATTTCTTACAAAAAACATTTTTTTGTTTAAGTTAGAGTTTTTCAAAATCGCTATCTACGCTGGAAGGAATGTCTAATAATGAAACCATTTCTAAGCTGTAAGTACAGACACAGTTCTTTTTGTGATCTTACAGATCTCAGAAGAGACTGCTAACATCTTGAAAAGGTCTTCATTTTGTCTACCTCGTGATATTTTGCAAGTGTTCATACATCTATACATTTTGTAGTGCTTATTTTTGCATTCTTGAGCTTCTTCAAACAATTCCCCTTTTGGACTGCGCTTGAACCAGATTTAAGTTAAATGGGCGGTGCCACGCTTCCTTGTTTAATACCCGCACCATTCCCGCTGTCGAAAGATATGAATAAATGGTAGGTTCGTACTTAGTTTCATTGCTGTGCGACCTATAATTCAGCAAAATGTTTAGGTCACAAAAAATATGCCACGCCCCTTGTCCAACGTCCATAAAATCTTACCAGTAGAATGACTCATCTATGGGACGACACAATACTAAATTTCAATCCTGTGCGCCATACAATTTCGAAGATATTCCATTATTCAGATTTGGCTTGTATGAGTGGTGCCACGCCCCCTCGTCCAATACTCGCTCCATTCCCTCTGTTGAAGGACACGACTAAATAGTAAGTTCCTAGTGAATTTAATTGATGTGTGACTTATAGTTCCAACGTTATCGTCTGAAAATTTTCAGGATTCACAGTCGACTTTTCCAATAGATTTTCCGGAATTTTCTTTTCGCACGAACCTGAACTGACTCAAGACGAATCCAATAAAGAAAATTTCATTGAAATCGGCCAGCCCGTTTGATCGTCATTACATTAGATTAGATAGATAGATTAGATTAGATAGATGCCAACAACACAAAATGGGTTTTTGACCGTATTAAATGTGCGCGATTTTCCGTATAATTACGTGTTTTTCGACTCGAAGTTGTTTCACTTTTATTGCTCTAGAAAGTAAAGCGGCAAAAGCGGCAGCTGAATTTTGGAAGTTAGGTAAATAATTTAATAATAAATAACCACCTTCAATTTCGCGGAGGTTATTTTTGGTATATTTTTTTTATTTTCGATCAAAGTTGAAAAAAAGGTCGAAATATAGACTTTTTGAGAAATCGGTAGATCGAATAACTTTGAAGACAAAACAAACATTTTTTATTCTAATTATATTATGATAACAATTAACGCACGGCAACTTGTTTACGCGAATGCGCAACAACAATTGTGCACAAGCCACCAACGGTAACTTGTTTACTAACTACAGACGCTTACCGCTACTTCTTACTGCAACAACAATTGCACACGCTTTAAATGCACGCACTATAACGCTCACCACGGTGTCTAGATCGACACTTTTCATACTTTTTCCTTAAACAATTTGGGGCCTCAAAATATTCAAAGCTTTTATTTATTTTTCTTTTATTCTTTTTGTTTTTTGCATGTATTTCAGATTATAAATGGAACGTAAAGAGAGCATATTTTGAGGAATTTTAAGAATATTTTAAGGAAAAAGTATGAAAAGTGATGAAAATGGGTATGGGATATTTTTGCTATTATTTCGATGCGAATGTATATTCCGCCAAATAATTTGGCTGTGTTGTATTACTTGATGTGTCGGCTTTCATTATACACCAAATGGTTAACTGATTTACAAAAAATGTGTATGTTTTTGACCATCAAAGAAAACCCCTTAAAATTCAATATTTTCCGACTTTGAGGTCCAATTACCGCGGCATTTTAAAACTTATAAAAATAAGTTGCATCGGAAAAGAAGCCGTGTGGTGTTGTTAATGCGATAATGTAAAAATCATGCCAATCAATTTTTTGGTTTAGAAATTACGATCAAAAATATGGAAAAAGTAGAGGAAAAACTGAAAAAATGACACGGTACCTATATCTCACTAACTAGAGCTGCTAGAAAAATTCTTAGGGTAGATTCGAAATCAGCGCACCCAAATTAGTAAGAAACAGTAGAAAAACTCCATGCAACAGAAAAAAAGTGTTTTTTGTTGTCCTGTGTCACAAATTGTCCCGATTCGAAATATAAAAATATGTATAGCTTTTGAGAAGAACATGGTCGGATTTCAATTCGAACGGATTTTGCACCTATAATCATCAACAAATACAACCTCGATTACAGTTTTCGTCGACATTTTTGTGCAACCTATCGATGCTTCCTGCCTACCGTGAGGGGTGGTTGCGGGAAGCTAGGCCTTAGTCTTGCGTAAGCGGGCTGTCGTGCCAGTCAATTATTATTATTAACACTGCAAACAAAAAAAAATAACAAGGTTCTAAAAACGGATTCTGGTAGAGGGGACAAAAAAAATAAACGTGTATCGGCGTTTTGAAAGTTTACATTTTTTTTAGGGGGGTCAAAGTTTCTCCTTTTCGCGCATTCTTATGGTGAATCGGCATACGAAAACCATGTAACATCACATTTTAGGTATATGATGTGTTCAGCAGTTTGGTGTAAAACACTACGAGGAACATTTTGGTGGAGCATTTTAACCCTGTAGTTCCTATTTGTATGGGTCAATTTGACGCTTTTTTCTAAAATTCCAAAAATGTGCTGTAAAACAGGACTTTTTAAGGACAAAATCTACTATAGGTCTCTGAATACATCAAAGCTCAGAAATTAACTTGAACGCCAGAATTAAGCCAAAACTGAAAATGTGTTTAAGTGTTTATTTCGTACTTAATTAAAAATTGGTACTAAAATGTCCTACAAAACTTGCACGTGGAAAAGTAAACAGTAGGCAACCAATGTTCCAAAAACAATGGGAGCCAAGAGCTGTGTTTGGATACAAATGGATCGGCATTTAACTTTCTGAAGACATTGTTTCCAAAAGTAAGCGAAGCAAAGATAAAAAGGTATGAATGCTAAAACTTTACTTTTTCATATTGGCTTCATACCAATAAATGTACAAAAATCTCGTTTGTTCATAACAACAGGCGTTTTTGTTTGTCCTTAGATAAAAGGCTTATACGTAGCGCAGCCGCCGTGGCTCAGTTGGTTAGTGCGCGGTCCAACGAGTCGCATGCAGAGCGACGCAAGATCGAATACTGCATGTAGTAACACCTAAAAAAAAATAACGGGAAACTCGTTTTCTCTTTCGGTGGCTGTCCTCTCAGCTGGAAATCGCAAACCTCTGAGAGTAAAAATTGCCTATGAAAAAGCTCCCAACCTGCCGTTCGGAACCGGCATAAACCTGTAGGTCCCTTACACCCGCGTACAAAATTCACACGCACAACACGGGTGGTTGCGGGAAGCTAGGCCTTAGTCTCGCGTAAGCGGGCTGTCGTGCCAATCAACGTAGCGCCGAATTCGACCAAATTAGATTCTCGCAAAGAAAAGCATTAAAGGAGTCATTGACAATGTTCTAACTAGGTAAAAATCGTTCCCCCGCTGTTCGAAACCATGATGAGTGCATTCGAAAAACTAGGTGCTCATATGTCAACAAAAATGCATTTTCTGAATTCTCATATGGATTACTTCCAACATCAGTTGGCAATAGAATCCGATGAACATGGGGAACGATTTCATCAGACATGTGGGGCGGATTCCATCAGGGGCGGATTCAGAAAAATATTTCGGGGGGTTTCAAAAGTAATTCATTAATATTTATAAAATTTGTGTGTAGTTTTTAAATCGATCCTAATATTTCGGGGGTTTCAACCCTCAAGCACGCCCATCCAGAATCCGCCACTGGCACCCATTGAGGAACGGTATAAAGGCAAGAGTACCCATTCTTTTATAGCTGATGTATGCTGGACATTATTTGATAACGGTGTGGAATTGCCAAGAGCTAAACGAAAAATATTGTTATGAAAATTACTTGACAAGTTCGTTTTGATTGTGCTTGAAAATAAAACTACTCAGCGCAAACGCAGTCAAAAACCAACAATCGCTTTTTTTACAAATTTACACTTGTTACTACTTTACACTACTACTATTGCGTGTTTCCCCTTTGCTTGCTCAACCCAGACTCGACCCCTTGCGCTGCACACTGCTGCTTTTATACCAGTTTTCTTATCGCGCCGAAGTTTATTGCAACTTCCAATTGAAAAATGCTCGACCATTCTCGCACAGCCCATTTCTCGCGAACCTTGCCATATCGGACTATACCAAGCGAATTATACCAGTTCGCCGTACTTCACAATGCATGCCTAAAAGTATGCTTGCAAAAGCGTTCATGCACAGCACAGAGTGCCTTTTCGTTTCAATAGTATAAATATTCTACACCTGAATGGTTCCATGGCGAATGATGTGACCATAAATTTACAATATTCGATTTTCTTATTTTACATAGTTCTTTTAAACAAGCAATATATGTGGGCCGTAAAAAAAGTTCCAAAGAACGGGACGGAAAATTATTACAGGCTAATAAAAACGTTTTCTTTTCTTTCCAATTCCCTCTTATTTAACTGAATTGCCTGTAGCGATCATATAGGCGTCATGTCAGCCATATTTTATTTTCTTTTCTATGATTTTGCGCGCACTACAGTCGGCAGTGATTTCAGGAGCAATATGAGACGCCGTGCAGGCTTATAGAAGAAGAACAAAGGCCAGCCAGAAAATCGAAATCGTTTAACAATTTCATCTTTTCGCCACCGCAACAACAAGAACTGCAGCACATCGTCTTCCTCTCCTTGGCACAATTGTGCGAGAATAAACGAGTGAGCACAGACGCGGCATTCGTGTTACTATGATTTGCGCTCAGAGCATTGTGCTGTCATTTCAAGAGTTTCCTATTGTTGTCTACCCCCCGCATCGTGAAGACGGGTGGCGATATCAGCACCAGTGTTGCCGTTTTGGTCCAATTGGACCAAAATTGGTAGCTTCGTTTCGTAAATTAAGGCGTTGGTAGGTTGGTTGGTTTGTTGAGATTTTTAAGGAGTTTTGGTAGGCAACACACTGCAATAATAAATTTTCTATTCATTTTTTTATAATTTTAAAATAACTGTAGCTTGTGAAAAAAGTTTACATGCAAAAGTTCAAACATCTCTTCTTTCGATATGCATTTATGTGCCAACCCAGTGTCAAACACATGCAAAAAGAAAAAGGCAAAAAACTGAAATTGCGCTGAATTTAAGTTGGCGCGTTGAGCTTTATACTAATCGTATTGTCTTTTTCTAATATATACAAATAGTGAAAAGAAAATAATTTTAAAAGCGTTTTTTTGAAAGCTTTGTTCAGCGGATTTTCGAAGATCGCGCGCTTTTATTCCTTCTGTGAAAAAGGAGCTGAGCAAGAAGACGAATCATGGACAGGTAGTTAATTTGCAAAAGTTTGTATGAAATAAATATTAATTTTTATTAAATTTTAAATTTATTTTTGTAGGCTGAGATTGATTTTGGACCAATTTTGGTAGGGAAAAAAATTCTTAGTGGCAACACTGATCAGCACCCGTATTCAAATTTATGCTTGTACGTGATGCACACTCTATATGTTCCATACTTTTGGTTGAAGTCTATTGGCAGGTTTTGGACTCCGAAATACTGAATCCTGGACCAGATAGGATTAAGATTTGGCGAATTTCCCAGCCAGTCTTTCCATACTAGCTTAAATAGACTTTTAGCAACACTTATTGACTGCTTTGCCGTATGACATCGCGCACCGTCCTGCATTGCACCGCCAGCAATCATCCGAATGGCGTGCTGAAGGCGAGCCAAAACCAAAAAAAAGTGCGCCATTGTAAAATGCGACGAAGTACAAAAAGTTGACTGACGCTAACAGCTGCCAAACAAAAACTAATGATGCAATCCCGCTCAAAATTTGACACAGATGTCAGTTAAGGTCCTACCGACCTAAAACCGACGTTTTTACCCGCATCGGGCAACGGCGGAAAATACACAGTCCCGGTACTTATTGATCATAGTGTATTCGCGATGACTTCGGCAAACTTTTCAATTCGAAGTCAGCTTTCATAATTTTCTTTATGTTTATGTGGTCAGTCGCACATCAACTGTGCGCTGCGATGATGTTGCTGTTATGTGCCTTGCTTTCAGCGCAGCAGGTCCCATACGCACTTTGGCTAGTCGAAAATATTCGCAAAATTGTGTGCGTTGCCTTCACACGCAATGAAATAATCAACCACCAAATTGACTGGCACGACAGCCCGCTTACGCGAGACTAAGGCCTAGCTTTCTGCAACCACCCTTGTTGTGCGTTTGAATTTTGTACGCGGGTGGAAGGGACCTACAGTTATGCCGGTTCCGAACGGCAGGTTGGGAGCTTTTTCATAGGCAATTTTTACTCTCAGAGGTTTGCCATTTCCAGCTGAGAGGACAGCCACCGAAAGAGAAAACAAGTTTCCCCGTTATTTTTTTAGGTGTTATTACAGGCAGTATTTGAACCTGCGGTTGCTGCCTTTGACTCGTTGTCCAACGCACTAACCAACGGAGCCACGGCGGCTGCGGATGCAGGTTAAATACGCAACTCAAATATTTAGCAATATTTGATATTTGGCTGTATCCGCAGCCATAAAATCGTTGGTTGAAAATGGCAGTTATAACGATTGCAAAGAAAAAGCTTTGTCCACAGCTATATTTATTGAAAAAATAAACGACTTTTTGATTGTTTGAATAGCCATGTTATATTTGATAAAAATCCTTTCCGCTCAGCTCTTCGTGAGAATAACAATATCCAAAATTATTTGAAGGAAATGAAAAACTATGTCAAAAGTTGTCAGTATCCTAAAACTGTATACTGTTGAAATGGTATAGTTCTATCAATTACTTCCGTTTTGTCTCTTTCACAAGATATCTGGGCGGAAAAATTTTCTTTTATTATCAAGACTTAATCAAGACCCGCTTGAAAATCTTTTTTATTTGGTAAGAAAAAGAGGAGTTACAAACAATAATCCTTCACTTTTTGAGTTTGATCAGATTCTTGCGATTATGATCTCAATGAAAATAATAGCATTTAAGGCAGGAACCTACAATTGTGAACCAACTGACGAAGGTTCATTTATAACAATTGACAATAATACCAGTTTGTTTGAAATTGACAATGAAACTCAAAATGCTATAAATCAACAGTTCGGTAAAGAATTTTGCTTATCAAAGGATATATTTGATGCAGAGATAGCGAAATCTTCAAATGCCTGAGCCACTATAAAAAATGAACATATGAGTGATGGTTCCCTTCGTTATTTCTCTGGTTTCATAGCGATGCAAACTATTGAAAAATTTGACTGACATAACTGCAAAAAGTTAATAAAAGATGAGCTTTGTAATTTACAAGGAAGCGATATGTTTATATTTTTCAAAAATTTCTACTATTTTAATAGTAGGGGAATTCTTTGTAAGGTGCCACTCTTTGTAAGGTGCCACCCCTACTCGATTTCGACGTTCCAGCAATCCAAGAAAAAAATTCCTATTGTCATTTAAGGTATATATGTCAACATCAATTTTAATGTGGTTTTTGAGGGAACATGCGCAATAACGTGGTCTGGGTAAATAAAAGTGTTAAATTGGGTTAAGAAAAAACATAAAAATGAAAACTGAAGGTTTTTCTTGCGGTGAAAAAGTAACCAACAACTTATACAAAACTAAGACAAATATCAGTGTTGGTTTTTAATGGTTTTTCATAATCCGAAATGATATCTGAGCATATCGTAAAAAGAACAAATTAATACACTGATTGCCAAAATAGCATCAAAATGTAAAGTGCCACCTTTTTTTCTTTGTAAGGTGCCACCCCCCTTTTTTCATTGTTTTGTGGTCCTATATCGGTAAAATGACTTTTTATTGCTCGGAATCGTCATTAAAAGGAATTTTAAGTGTTCTTAGTCAATTTTTCTCTAATCCTATCATGTTTTGTTTTTTTGTTTATTAATTTTCATACAATTCCATACAATTATTCGTTTTATTCGTTCCCATTCAAATTGCATTTTGCTTTCGGTAATTTTCTATTCAATCCAAATTAAATTGAATAATCTTTCGTAAATTTTCTAAATCATGCATTTTTACTTGAGATATCTACGTTTTAGCGGTTTTTTTTAGGGGGTGGCACTTTACATTAAAAATTTTAAGGGTGTCGATTTTGAACACTTTGGGAAATTGGCTGTAAAATTTTTATTTATTTACGAAAAGTTGAAATGAAGTGTTACCTTGGATGATAGCTCTTTAAATCCTTTTTCCAACGGTATATTATAATTGGCGACACGTTAATTTTCTAACGAGTTTTGCGCAAAAAAAGCTATAGGGTGGCACCTTACAAAGAATTCCCATAGTTTAAAACTAAAAGCTCCAATCGACCACATTTCATACGTTTTTTAAGAAAACCCCTCATTCCTCGAATATAAAAAAGCTTTTGTACAATTTGTGTGTTGCAAACGTAACAAAAGTAGATTAATACAAAATGTGATTTTCAGAACCGTCTACTTGTAGGGAACATGAGCAATTTATATTAAATTACTTTTTAATAATTTTGCTAAGAAAAAATTGCATTTGGTTAAAAGAGCAAATTGCAAGTAAAACGAAAAATAAGAATAAAATAAAAATACAAAAGAACACATGAAATAAATAAAATTTTAAGGAAATGATAATAATAAATAGTAATATGTTGCTGTTAAAATATGAATTTGAAAAATTTATCGGTATGAATTTTATTAGGCCAGAAGGCAACGTAGCCTACATGAATGCAACATTGCACAGCAGAAATTCATGGTTTTGGTTTTTTATCAATAGGAACGCACACTCTACAGTACGCCTTTGCGAATTCACATGGTTCATTATTCATAGCAGAACCGAAAGCCATGGAAATTCAATTTGGTTTTCATCTTGTGCAGTTGCTCGTATTGTTTTCATTCGCCTCAGCGCATACACAAGCAACACGCACATTTATTTTCACACGGACACACACCCTTGCATATTCGAATTTGCAAACGGTACGCCGCGGCGCGCCGTCTCGTGACCGGCAGCACAGCACAGCTCGCAATTGATGTTCCTTGTCAAGGTGTATTTAATAAGGTGATAGCACTACTGCAAAAACAAAATTTTGTTAGTGCTTTTGGGCATGCTGCTTGTTAAACTCAAATCAAAAGATAAGCAACACAAAAACAATTTTACCAATTTTTGACAATTAGCATGCCCATTCGCGAAAAGCCAAAAGAAAATCAGAAGAAATCGAAAGAAAATCAGAAGAAAAAAGTTTAAGCAGCTGTGTTGCCACCACTAACTTATTAAATGTGCCTTGTTCCTTGTCGAACTTCCCACAAAGTAACTTCGAACATTGAAGTTTGCCGAAGCCAGCGACAAAACTTCGTATAGCCGAAGTACGTGTGGGACCTACTGTGTTAGATTTGCGTGATCGAAAAATTTTGTACTGCGTGGTACCTCTATGTGTTTATTTGCTTAGTGACATAAGCTATATAAGAATGACCACACCTTCCTTTTACGCTTTCCTGCATTGCCCATTATGAAGACAGAAATTAACTGTGGTATATTTGTGCAAAACAATATGAATATAAAAAAATTTTGCGAGTCATATCTATATGTTGTATATAAACATTAATGTATCGTTGGTCCCACGACACTAAAACTCAAAAACTAGACAGCCGATTAGTTGAATTTTTCACGGAATGTTAGTCTTGAGTAAGTCTCGGTAAATCACATAGTGCGAATACGACTCGAAAGGTAGGCGTGGCACCTCCCATACAACTTAAAATTTCAATATGGAATATTTTCGTAATGAAAAGTCGGACAGCATTAAAATTTGGTGCGGGGCCACCGTTTAGATGTGGCGTTTCACTAGCAAAATTTATTTGGAAAAGGTGCGTGGAACTTTTTAAATGCCGGTGTAACTTTGGAGCTATAGCGTTCATATCAATGACACTCGGTACAAACGTACGATTTAGTTCTGTTTTTCGATAGGGGGAATGGCGTGGGTTTTTGACAAGGGGGGCGTGGCACCGCCCATACAACTTAAATTCAATATGGAATTTCTTCGAAATGACAAACCGGGCAGCATTAAAATTTGGTGCGGGGCCACCGTTTAGATGTGCCGTTTCACTGGTAAAGCTTTGTGAGCGGTGGACAAGGGGCGTGACACTTTTTAAGCAACTCAAGTGTTTTTAATAACTGTACAAACTACAAATCACACATCAAAGATTTACGTTTTAGATGTGCCCTTCGACATGAGGAATGGGGTGGGTATTGGACGAGTGGCATGGCACCGCCCATTGAACCCAAATTTGTAATGTGGAACAATAAGTTGGATAGCTTTGATTTTTTGTATACCATCGTCCCATAGATGTGCCATTCTACTGGCAAAATTGTATGGGCGTTGAACAAGGGGCGCGGCATATTTTTGTGACTGAAATTTTCCGCGTAACTTCGGAACTGAAAGTCGGATATCAATGAAACCGAGTCACACTCTTCGACTGGAGGACTGGATAGGGTATTGCATAAAAGAGGTGGCATCGCCCATAAAGTGTAGTATGGAGAAACTTGATTTATTTGGCCCATTGACTTCAAGCTTGCGTGCAAAGACGCAGGGCCCACTAGTACGAAATAAACACTTAAACACATATTCAGTTTTGGCTTGATTCTGGCATTCAAGTTAGTTTCTGAGCTTTGATGTATTCAGAGACCTATAGTAGAATTTTATGGCGAATATTTTTGTGGTACATTTTGTCCTTGAAAAGTCCTGTTTTACTGGACATTTTTGGGATTTTAGAATAAAAAGGGTCAAATCGACCCATACAAATAGCAGCTACTGGGTTAAAATGCTCCACAAAAACACATCAACTGAACATATCATATACCTAAAATGTGATGTTACATGGTTTTCGTATGCCGATTCACCATAAGAATGCGCGAAAAAGGGAAAACTTTGACCCCCCTAAAAAACAATTCAGATGTAAACTTTTAAAACGCCGATAAACGTATATTTTTTTTTTGGTCTCCTCTACCAGAGTCTGTTGTCAGAACCTTGTTTGCAAAACTTAATTTTTTTAATATGGAACCTTCAACCTCAGGTATTGTACTAATGTTTAAACAAAATTATGTTCGTAGAATATGGGCATCTCCCAAAAAAGGTCCACCACGAGTGAGAAATTCAAACTGCTCAGAAAAATTTTATATTATCCAATAATAAAGCTTAAATATCTATATTTGATAAATGTAAAAGAATTTTTAATTTTTTTAATTTTTTGGCCGAAATATACTACTGTAAAAGAAAAACAAAAAAATTCTGAGCCTTTTGACGAATTATATGCACATTTAGTCTTTGTGTTTTTAGCTTATTCAAGTAATATTATATTTTTCTTGTGATGTAAAAGTTTTCTACTAACAACAATCTTATGTATTAGAGAAAGCAAGAGAAAGCAGAGTTCGCAAAACGGAAATTTTTTGAGTTTGCTTCTTCCTCCATCCTAATGTCGCGTCCGTGTTCAAAAATCATTATTTATTGTTGTCATTAGTGGACAAACTTTTCAAATGCAAGTAGGTGTCAGTTTTTAAATAGGTGCATTCTTCTCGTTAGGAAAATATAATAATTGGTTCCCGGAAAAATTGGAAAACAATTTTATGGGTGTTTGAAATTTGTCGCGTCCGTAACGGGAAGCTCTGAATCGATTCGATTGTTCTTCGATTTCCGGTAAATTTCCGCATTTCTTGAGATACAATTTTTTTTTCAAAATATTGACTTTCATTGAACATTTAAGCAATAAAATACAAGAAAATATCAAAAAAATCATTTAGGTTGGGAATTACAGCTCAATCAAATTTGTATGTTATATTGTACAATGGTCCGCAAAGGAGTAAAAATGCATACAACTTTTTTTTCTTTTATTAAGTTTTATGAACAATTCATTGGTTTATTTGATAAAAAACATTAATTATAACAACAAAAATCAAAACGTGATTCCATTTTGATAGAAACCTATACAAATTATATATGTATATAAACAATTGAGTCACATTTATCGGGCCTTATAAAACCGTTATTGCTGTTGCAAAGCCATTTTCCCCTCAATAAAAAACAGAATCAACTAAACACCATATAGCTTTGTAGAAAGATACCGAATACAGCCGATTCTTATTATCGTAGTGGGAGTGGCAAGTACTCATGTCTAACCTTACATAATCTGTGTCTGCCCAGTGAAACACAAAATCGTTAAGTAATTGTTATTTCTGAATAGAAATAGTCGATCAGTCGAATTTTATTAGTCATACGATTTAGTGATGGGTGTGGTATTCAAGCAAACAGAAAACTTCTGTTACCAAATCCATAACTTAAAAACAAATGCAAACATCACTTGCAACCTTTGCCTGCCGATAAATCGTACAAAGCTTTGCAACCCTTGTGTGATTTGTACGATATATGGTACAATTTTTTAAAGGCTCGGGAAAAATATTTAGAAGCAAAAAATTTTAAATTTAATAAGTTTTATAAATCAACTCAGATTCAAACTTTGGAATTGTTTGTCCTTTTGCTACTAAAAAGTATTACATATTTAAAAATTCCTCCGTAGAAGCATCGCATCGCCACATTCTTGCAAAGAGCTGCTTACAAAACGCACTCACAATGTATAGCCACGGCTATTGTGATTTATATTTTCAAACAGAATGGTACTTAATAAGAATTAAAAAGCCGTTTCATAAAAAATACGTTAGCTGTCAAAAACAAATCTTTAAAAAAAATTATACGATATATCATACAAATTTCCGGAAAGGGTTAATGAAAAATACTGTACAAATATGTTCAGCTAGTTAATTAATTTAATTTAATTCATTTATTAAGTTATTTCTAAAACGAGTTTGCTGCGATGTGATAAATGAAAGGTGCATTGCTAATGATTGTAAGAGCTGTGTGCGCGGTATTAAACAATATCTAATTCCAATAGAGTTCCTCAGGAAAATTAAATAAACCACACTAAGAACTTTTAACTTTAATTTTTCCTTATTTTGATTGCTGTAGCTTGAATTTAACTTGTTATGTGTTATATTTATTCAAAGTTGAAGTGTTATGATGAAAACCATTACTGTATTTAATAAGGGGAATACCATTGGAAAAATTTGTCGCGTCCGTGATGTCGCGTCCGTATTCTTGCTGTACCTAATTAAAAAAAGCTAAGACAAAATTCTCATATATCATAAGTCTACGAAGAAAAGTTATCCTTTGACCTTCATTTGCATGTATATATATAAAAAAAAAGTTCCCAAAAATCGCTAAATTTTGTATATTTCTATAAGAGCTTAAAAAAAACTTCTTTTTTTTGTCGCGTCCGTTTCATTGCATAATTGCTTATTATTTTGTACTAATTTGTACTAAATCTTTCCAATATATTTCTAAAATGTAGCACTATTTCAGTGCGTTAGAACACTAAAAAAACATATCGACTTTTTCTGTTTCTTTCTTGTTTTTTGTGTAATTGAAAGCGTGCGAATGTCGCGTCCGTGCCACTGGGAGATGCCCATATGTGTATTAATAATTTATAAAAATTTGTTAGTTATAGTCTTAAAATTGTACATATTTAAAGGATATAGGTAGACATATAGTTACTTTGGCTGTGAAAGGCCGTATTAATTTTATATGATATGTAAAGAACATATATTTGACTACTATATTGCAAAAAATTAAAGTGCACTTTTGTGCATTTTCTGAAATATTTAAGTTTAAGTGCTTCAAATTCAGTGCCAAATTTTGTGATTTCGCTTGATCTTGATGGAGTAATGAATGTTGTTGTTATCATGTGTTTCTGTTTTGTTTTTGTTATTCTACTGCAAGGCACTACAAATAAGGTTGGGCATATTAGTTTTGTTAATACTTTTATTGTATTCGGCAACTCAAATGATGGAAATACGGCAAGAAGGTTCTTTCGAAACGCAGAGCTATTGTCTGAAATCACGAATGTTGACTTGAACTTGATAAAAAGGTTGCACGTTATACTGATAGTGGTTTCTTGTGGCCATGAGGTAGATGTTGCAAAGTTTCGAAATTTCGCACATGATACTGCGAGATATTTTGTATCAAAGTATCCATGGTGCAATATGCCACCTACGGTGCACAAATTTCTAATTCATGGGCCAGAAATAATACACCACGCTCTGTTACCAATTGGCCAATTAACTGAGGAAGCTCAAGAAGCACTGAGTAAAGAATTTAAAAAATACAGAGAACATTTTACACGCAAGACTAGCAGAGAAAAAACCTATCATGATATTTTGCATCGATTTTTTTTTGCTTCCGATCCAATTTTATCAAATTTAAGGAATAATAATTAATTAATTGATTGGCACGACAGACCGCTTACGCGAGACTAAGGCCTAGCTTCCCGCAACCACCCGTGTTGTGCGTGTGAATTTGTACGCGGGTTGAAGGGACCTACAGTTTTATGCCGGTTCCGAACGGCAGGTTGGGAGCTTTTTCATAGGCAATTTTACTCTCAGAGGTTTGCCATTTCCAGCTGAGAGGACAGCCACCGAAAGAGAAAACGAGTTTCCCGTTATTTTTTTTTTTAGGTGTTACTACATGCAGTCAGCCGCCGTGGCTCAGTTGGTTAGTGCGCGGTCCAACGAGTCGCATGTAGAGCGACGCAAGATCGAATTCTGCATGTAGTAACACCTAAAAAAAAATAACGGGAAACTCGTTTTCTCTTTCGGTGGCTGTCCTCTCAGCTGGAAATGGCAAACCTCTGAGAGTAAAAATTGCCTATGAAAAAGCTCCCAACCTGCCGTTCGGAACCGGCATAAAAACTGTAGGTCCCTTCCACCCGCGTACAAAATTTACACGCACAACACGGGTGGCTGCGGGAAGCTAGGCCTTAGTCTCGCGTAAGCGGCCTGTCGTGCCAATCAATTATTAATTATTACATGCAGTATTCGAACTTGCGTCGCTCTGCATTCGACTCGCTGGACCGCGCACTAACCAACTGAGCCACGGCGGCTGCAAATTTAAGGAAACTTCCTAAAAAAAAGATTCAACACCTACCACTATCAGCTATTGAACTTTTAAAATCACCATCTGTAAAAACTTCAACAGATAATACTAATTTCCAGTCTAGTAATGATATTGCGTTTGATGATGATGATGATGATGCTGATGATAATGATGATGATGATGACGATGATGATGATAATGATGATAATAATAGCGATGACATTTAATAATTCTAGTGTGATAAGCCCAAAACATGAAATATTTACTTATATTTAATAAAAAAAAACAACAACAACAACAATTTTTTTTTCAATTTGTCTTATATATGTTTCATCTATGTAAAAAAATACTTTACATTCATTTTAATAGCTCAGGAGAATTGATCTCCGTTTTCAATGGTCAATACCCCACTGTGCGTCGTATCGTTTGCAAATTCGTATATGCAAGGGTGTGTGTTCGTGTGAAAATAAATGTGCGTTTTGCTTGTGTATGCGCTGAGGCGAATGAAAACAATACGAGAAACTGCACAAGATGAAAAGCAAATTGAATTTTCATGGCTTTCTGCTGTGCAATGTTGCATACATGTAGGCTACGTTGCCTTCTGGCCTAATAAAATTCATACCGATAAATTTTTCAAATTCACATTTTAATAGCAACATATTACTATTATTATCATTTCCTTAAAATTTATATTATTTATTTATTTTATTTATTTCATGTGTTCTTTAGTATTTTTATTTTATTCTTATTTTTCGTTTTACTTGCAATTTGCTCTTTTAACCAAATTCAATTTTTTCTTAGCAAAATTATTAAAAAGTAATTTAATATAAATTGCTCATGTTCCCTACAAGTAGACGGTTCTGAAAATCACATTTTGTATTAATCTACTTTTGTTACGTTTGCAACACACAAATTGTACAAAAGCTTTTTTATATTCGAGGAATGAGGGGTTTTCTTAAAAAACGTATGAAATGTGGTGTAAAACATGTTTTAAATTAAAAAATGAGTCGATTGGAGCTTTTAGTTTTAAACTACTATTAAAATAGTTGAAATTTTTGAGAAATATGAACATTATTATTAGCTTTTTGCAGTTATAACCAATGATGTTAACTGTAGGGAAAATTCCCTACATGTAGGGAATTCCCTACATGTAGGGAATTTTAGCGAAAATTGTGTGCGTAGGGAAAAAAAGGACAGATTTTTCACTAAATGTAGGGAATTTTCAAACAACCCTGGTTATGGAAAATTTTGAAGTCAAATTAGTCAAACTAAACATTTTAACGATCAAATGTTGTTTCCCAATTTGTCAAAGTTGGTCAAATATGTTTCGGCACTACCGCATTCTAATGCAGACTCTGAAAGAATATTTTCGAACAAAAAAGGAACACATCATGCCATGACAATTGGACTTCAATTTGTTTAATTCGCTCTTACTTAGAACACGAAGCTATCACCTGTGTAAATTTTCAATGTAAAGAACAGCACTTTAAGAAAATGGCATACACTGAGTAGTATGACCATAAATAATTAGTATTGGTGTAATTTTTGTATTGATTTTTTTAATGTCATGAAATGGTATCTCCGTGCAAAGCACAATTTTTCATTCCATCCAATTCCAATTTGTTTCCATGTTTTATATCGTATCTCAGTACAAAGCACAACTTTGTTTTGTTGTTTTCATGTTGCAAATGAATTAAAAGAAGAATTAATAAATGTTATGGTTTTTAAAAAATTGGGAAAATTGCTGGACAGCGTAGGGAAAAGTAGGGATTTTTCTCAAGTCGCGTAGGGATTTTTCAAAAAAAAAGTTAACATCACTGGTTATAACAGTCAATTTTCAATAGTTTTCATCAATATGAAAGCAGAGAAATAAAGAAGGGAGCCATCACTCAAATGTTCATTTTTTATAATGCCTCAGGCATTTGAAGATTTCGCTATCTCTGCATCAAATATATCCTTTGATAAGCAAAATTCGTATAGCATTTCATTGTCAACTTCCAACAAACTGGTATTATTGTCAATTGTTATAAATGAACCTTCGGCAGTTGGTTCACAATTGGAGGTTCCTGCCTTAAATGCTATAACAGTCGTGTCTGAGTATAGTGAACACCCTATATGGTGAACACCTCGATATAGTGAACACCCAAATTTTTACATGGAGTACTCTAAATAGTGAACAATCGAAAACCTCTAAATAGCGAAGAAAATTTGGAAAGAAATTTCAAGCAAAAAAGCAAAACAAAAACACAAGAAAGAATCAAAAATGAAAGAGAAGAAATTTGTATTTTTGCTGTTGATTGTTACAAAATAAGTTGTTTCTTGACCTTAGTGGTTATGTTTTTTGTCGAATGCAAGCCGATTGTGGTTGAAAGTGGACTTGTTTATGTGTATCTAAAACTTTGTGAACGCAAGAAGCAAACGTCTATTCGCAAATTCTTTCAATAAGCATACATTTATGTTTTCCTACTAATTCATTTGAATTATCTCTTGAATTTATATACACAAAGTGTATTTTGAGCAAATAAAACAAGTTTTTGAACAAAAATTTTAATCTTGATAGAGTGAACAACCTCAATACTGTGAACAGGCCTTGTAATAAACCATATTTCTGAAATATTCATTTTTCGGAAATTTAAAAAGCCGAATTTTAAGGGACCCGAAATCATTCCTATAGCTCCTTTGACAGGAAAAAATAGCGCATTTTTTGTTATTTTTACGCTTTTTGTCCGAATTATTTATATTCATGATAAAAACTTGATGACGTTCAAATCAAGTTTTTAAAAAAGGGCCGTCAACAAAATTTTTTGGGGATTCAACCACGTCAGATTTCGCTTAAATTTTTGAATTTAACCGTAATCCTACATTTTAAAATTTTCTTTCTTAAATTTCTCAAGAACTGTACAAGATATGAAGTTGAGCTTTCGTGACTTTTCCTAAATCATCAAATCATACTACGATTATATGGTTTCGTTTTTTAAATCATTAACATTTCCGTTAAAAATATGAACTTCTATTTGAGAGGGTAAGTGTAGTTTTCTACACTTAGTACCTTTTTCCATAGTAGGATATGAGTTTATATAAATTCTTAATTTGTAGCAATGACTACTTTTAGATTTTTATATATTTATATATTTATATTTATATATTTGAATTGTATCCTTCGATACAAATATTTGAATATTTTTACTATTTTTTGTTTGTTTTTGTTTTGTTTGAATGTAAACGGTTGTACAGAGTTGATATAAGAAATGGTCGAACGGAATTGCAGAAAGTGGATGTGACTTCTCAAGTGATGGAACTGATGAAAATTTGAGTTCAGTTTCTGAACTTGTGCTGTGCAGTCGCGTTTTCGCCTAGTGTCTTACTCAGTGACTTTCTCTCGTCGTAATGCCCTGGCGTTTGTGGCCAGAGGGTCGACCGAGGCCAGCCTAAAGCGCTGTGTGCTTCATGTTAGGAGTTCTTCCATCTGGAGTGTGTCAACGTTTCGCAGGAGGATCTAAATTTTTTGCGATGCTCTTACGCTGTTGCGGCTGCATCCACTCTTTCACCACATGCTGATCGCGCTCCCGCTCCTTCGTCAGTGCAGCTTTCACAGCACAGCCCTGCTTGGAATAGTGTAAGCAAGAAACGGAAACGCAAGCAAGTACATGTAGTTGGGCCTAACATTAGAGGTGGCCATTCGCTTGAAATGGCTGCACTTGTCTGATAACATCGTCGATTATGTCGCTAATCATGCGGGCATTGACAAAAAATTTCTTTCCTGCTATAAATTAGTGAAAAAGTATGTGTTAGTGGAGTCCCTGAAGAGGATTAACATAATTTTAAATTGGGTGCTGCTGAGTCTTTTTATGAGAAGTTATTAATTTTGGATTTGTGGCCCACTTCTGTGAACGTTCGTCCTTTCAGGTTTTTTCCAACTATCGGGGATCAACCAGTGATGCCCTAGTTGATTTTCCAACCATTGGTAGAAGTAGTCGCACTATTAAATCTGACCTCTCTGTTTATTTTCACAATGTGGGCGGTTTACGCACAAAAACCAACATCCTTTTCCAATCGGCAACAGCACATGATTTCGACGTCATAATCCTCGTCGAGACCAGGCTAACATCTCATTTTCTTTCGACCGAACTTTTTGACGGGTCCTACGAAGTTTATCGTAAGGACCGTTTCCTACATTCGGGTGTTACCAGGGGAGGTGGTGTACAGGTTGCAGTATCTTCTTCTTTCGCTAGCCGCGAGGTGAAGTTATTGCATGCCGATAAGCACCTCGAAGAGATTTGGGTTGCTGTCAGTACTAGGCAGTCATGTAACGACACTGTTCATGAGATATATTTCGTTATAAGCTATATTCCTCCCAACAGTGATTACGGGACTTATAATCTTCATATAGAGAACATAAGCTGTATATATGATAACTTGCAATACTATCAGACCACATGCATTGTAGGTGATTTTAATTTAGGTTCCATTGAGTGGTTATTTAGTGCAGATGAAAAAATGTTAATACCATATAATGTTAAGAGTGATTGCGAATCACTACTTTGTGATACACTTTATTCTCTTGGCTTATTTCAAATAAATGATGTTGCCAATGATCTCAACAGAGTATTAGATCTCATCTTTGTAAACAATGATCTCGCTTTTAAGATTTATAAGTATGACATGCCTCTAACTTGTGAATCGGTTCATCATAAGGCAATGGCCATGTATTTTTATTTTTTTGATTTCCGGAATACTCTGCATGAACCCGAATACTTTTATAACTTCTCCGCCGCAAACTACGTTGCTCTAAATCAATTTTTTGATTCAGTAACGTGGAATAAAGTATTGGAATCCTTAGACTTAGCAAATATATACATACAATTTAAAAATGTATTAGCTGAAGGACTTGATTTGTATGTTCCAAGGCGCGTCAGAAAAAGAACATTTAACCTGCCTTGGTTTAATGGCGAACTTATCAAACTAAAGAACTTTGCGCTCGAAGGCACATAAGAAACTCAAAAAATCGCAGTCGGCTGCCGACAAATCAGTTTTCACACTCCGTAGAAGAGAATATGAATGCCTCAGTAAATTTTTGTATAAGAAGTATGTCAGTTCTCTTGAGGCTGATATCAAGGTCAATGCTAAGTCTTTTTGGGTCTTTTATAATACGAAGCGCAAAACAAATGGAATCCCTAATTCAATGGAATTCAAAGGCTCAATTGCGTCTACGACGCAGAGTATCTGTGAGCTTTTCGCAAGCTTCTTCGGTTCCGTGTTCGATAGTTTCAACGACGCGCGAGTCTCAGCCGACCCGCCGTGTTGCACAAAGTCGTTAATATAGACGAATCTCTGTCACCGAAGAGCAAGTCTTTGAAGCTCTTGAATCTTTAGACTCGGCCAAAGGTGCTGGGTATGACTTGCTACCACCCGGTTTTTAAAAAAACTGCGGAAGTTCGCTGTACATTCCTCTCGCAATAATTTTTAATGAATCTTTTAGCACAGGGTATGTAAGGGAGAGGGCTGGGTTGTGAACCGGGTTTTGTTTTTTCGCTCTAACTTTTCTCAGAATAAAGATATCGAAGATACCGTTGGAAAGGTTAATATATAACGCAACTTTTTTATGAAGACGGATTACTGTTTTGATTGATATTTAACTCTATACGTCCAATTTTCTAAGGACGTGATTTTTGGCTTTTCCAAAAAAGTGGCTGGGTTGTGAACCATCTGGAAAATCCCTATTAAAGTCGGAAAATACGAAGAAAAACCCCATAATTTTTAAGTAAGTTGAAAATTTATTTTTTCAGGAGGCCTCAAGAGGTGAAGAAAAGTTATAATGACTTAGGCCAAAAAATCGCAATGAATGAAAGTGCTCAGTTTTTTTAATTTTTATCCTAATCGGTGTCGCAATGTTTGCATGTGAAATACGAACGCGTTCTCGCATTGGCCCACTTCAAGTGAACTCACCGAAATCGAGTGAAATTACATAAAATTACTATATTTTAATATATCCGTCCATATTTGACAGTGTTAGAACAAATGTAGTACGAAAAACAGGTGGTTCATAACCCAGCCACCTCAGTGGTTCACAGCCCAACCACGATGCCATTTTGGAAACTTTAAAATAAACGACACTTTCAATCATAATTCGACATAAACAATTATTGCATCGTAAAATAGAATTAAAACACTAAATAAACATGTATTACACCGACCTTTTTGCAATAAGCTCAGTCACTTGGATGCACTTTAAAAAAAAGCAAACAAGTTTTTGCAGTCGATTTTCAAACACGATGTCTATAGGGTCTGTAGGTGCGACAAGCAATACGTGTTTGTATTTCAGTGTAACCACAAAAGCAGAGTCATATCATAAGAAAAACTTGACAGTTGACAGTTACTCGATGAATGGAAAACAGCTTTCATTTCACCGATATACAAGTCCGGGCTAAGAAACTGTGTTGAGAACTACAGGCCAATTACAAAGCTTTCAGTTATCCCTAAGCTATTAGATAAAATAGTTAATAAGCACCTACTCCAAGCTCCAAGAAACCATATTGTTACGCAACAACATGGGTTTTTCCCTGGCAGGTCGACCTGCACGAATTTAGCTATTTTCACGAATTTCGTTATTAACAGTGTCGAACATGGAGTGCAGGTGGATGCTTTATATACCGACTTTGTTAAGGCATTTGATAGTTTGAACCACGGATTGCTACTTGCAAAGTTAGAAAGACTTGGCATTCACTCGTGTGCGCTAGCCTGGTTGGAGTCCTACCTAACTAATAAAATCGATCGCAGCATTGCAAACTGGTGTGACCAGTTTGAGCTACAGCTGGACATAAATAACCTAATATCCTGGTGAGACAAGAATGGTTTGCGGCTAAATTTCGCCAAGTGTTGCATAATAACATTCTCGTGGAATAATGCTCCTTTGACTAACGATTACACATATAACAGCTGTAACACATTTACTCGCAAGGACGTTGTCAAAGATTTAGGGGTGTACCTCGACTCTAAGCTTAGATTCGACTTTCATAGGGAATATGTAGTTTCCTCAGCTAATTCTAAACTGGGTTTTTTAATGCGAAACTCTAAGGACTTTAAAGATCCACTAACTCTTAAAAGCTTTTTCAAGTTTGGTTAGGTCTATTCTAGAGTACGCATGTATTATATGGGATCCCAATCTTCAAGCTCACAAAATCAGACTAGAGAGAGTTCAAAGACGTTTCACCCGTTTTGCTCTTCGCCGCTTATACTCAATCGAATCTATGCCATCCTACGAACTTAGATGTCGAATTTTAAGCCTACAAAGTCTCGAGTGCAGAAGAAAACTGCTCGGTATTCTATTTATTAAAGATATCTGCGATCCATAGAACCAAGTATGGGAAAAATGAACCGATTCATAAGTTTACATGGCTTTGTAAGACTGTCAGTAAATATGTCGACATGGATGCAGGCCGTATGCTCTTTAAAAATTATTTTATTTTTCATTAGATGTAAGTTATTTTTGTAATCTGTGAGGGCTAAGCCCGGTAGACGAATAAATAAATAAATAAATTTCGAACCTGAAACTTACAGTGAAAGTTCAGATGAGAGCAGCAATGAGTTCAGTGCCGACGAAAATTGTATTTTATCCGGTTCTAGTTTACACTTCCGATTCTTCGCCTTTTCCTACGCAAGGTTAGGTTAGGTAAGTCAGACGGATTGCTGGTTCTCAGCAAGTACACTTGGAAGCCCCAAAGGCCAATTGTGATGCGCGATGAGAATGTGACATCTGTGTGACCCCTGCCATCCTATATTCTGTGCTGGCTGAAACCAACCTGAGCGTCGAATGAATCGGACAATATCCTCCGGTAGCGTAGTGCAAACCAAGCTCAAATCGCCCAGCACTCTGCCCCCTAGATACCGGTTTTTTCAATTTCCTCCTCATATTCGCAGCTGCGACAGTAGTCTCGATGGGGCAGACCGAGTCTCTCCGCAAAAATGCCGATGACGCAGCGCCCTATTAAGACCCTCGTGACAATACGAAGTGCTGCTTTGCTAAACTGTAAGAGGTGCAGAATTTTCTTTTGGTCCAGTTTCGGCCACAGCGAGCGTGAGATCCTGCAGTCAGGCCGAAGGCTCCATTGATCATTGATGCGCCGGATTGTCTTCCTGTCAAGATCAGTGCAGAAGTCTTGAAGTGGCGTGTAGATCCCTGCCACCATGCTCGCATCCGTACGCTCCGATCCTTTCCGAGCCAGTTCATTCGCTCTTTCGTTGCCAGGAATGCCTTTGTGACCAGGCATCCATCAGAGTGTGATGTTGTGGTCCCTGATACCATACAGAGACTTACGATGTTCCATTGCTGTCTTCAATCTGATAGTGTGAGAGACCAGTGCATTGATTGCCGCCTCGTTGTCTACACAGATGATCATGTAAGATGGAGGCACGTCCAGTCCTCCGATCATGCGTGCAGCCTGGTTTATGGCGTATACCTCGGTCTGGAAAACACTGCACCGATCAGGCAGTTAAAGTTTAGTAGTTTTCCTACGCCATCTTGGTATAGAATTGGCTAAACCGTGCGGAAAAAAGATATGATCGCCATTCGTATTGAGCGGCATTTCTAACCAGCAGACAGAATTAAAATCAATCCCAAAGCAAATCGAAAAAGAGGCAAGTATTTTCTTTGCATTACATCACACTCGGACCGTTTGCATGAAGTGTATTTTATTGATGTAAATTTTTTATAAAAAGAAATACTTTTAAGTTTGGTTAAATTTTATTTATACAGACTAAAATAAAACTTACGTAAACTAAACGTAAATAAAAACTAAAATAAAAAAGTAAATTAAGTACTTTACTTACTCAAAAAACCCCAAACTACACTAACGTGGGATTATTGAGTTTTTTTTCCGTAGGACTACGGTTAAAAAAAATGTTTAGGGACTCATCCACGTCAAAATGTTTTCAAATAAGTTAACGCAAGGCATACGAAAACACGCAACCAGACAGCGCAACGATTAGATTGATAAGCTGTTCTCAGAAAATTTGTTGAAGCGAAAGCGATCGTCAACGAAAATAAGTATAAACACAAAAAATGATTGCGAACAAGTGAAATTGTGTTTTTGCTTTTGTTGGATGGTGGTTTTGGTGGTTGATTATTTCATTGCGTGTGAAGGCAACGCACACAATTTTGCGAATATTTTCGAATAGCCGAAGTGCGTATGGGACCTGCTGTGCTGATATCAAGGCGCATAACAACAGCAGTAGCATCATCACAGCGCACAGTTGATGTGCGACTGACCACCAGTGTGCTTACTTAATATTTCATTTATGTGGTAGACCCAGTGAAAAAAATGTAGATTTGAATGAAATGTGGTAGAGTTTTTGTATTGTACATTAATTGTATTTGATTGCATTTGTACATTTATTGTATTTCATTGTATTTGTACATTAATTGTATTTTACGTTCTTCTATGCACTTTAACCTGTGCCGGGTTTCTTCTCATTGTTTTTTGTATTGTTGACTATATTTTTTTTCTTTTTTGGGAGCTCGGACTCGCAAATTTCAGCAGCTACCTGCAACTTCGCGTCGTAAAAGTCTCAGTTGACTGCTTGAACTGTGCGGTTGTGCTTTTTGCTTTGTCTGCTATGTCATCTTGTTCAAAGTGCGGTTTGCCTACCGCGAATCAAGTATCAATACCGTGTGTCTTGTGCTGTAGCTGCCTATACGTAAGCTGCGCTAACATCAGTGGTGATTGCCTAAAATTTCTGAAGTCGTCGCAGAACATCACCTACAAGTGCGATTCTTGTGTCCGGAATCCCCGCCTGATTTGTGCTGACAAGTTTTTTGAGCTCTGCAGCGCACTTGAAGCTGTCTCCGCTATCTTCGAATCATGGAAAGGTGCGGTAATGGAACCGGGACGTCTGGTCACAGCTGGAGGTACAGCTGACCCCGTTTCTCCGCTTCCATATAACAGCAATGACAACAACAAAATCAGCAAGCCAAAGAGGAGTGATTCTGTTGGCAAAACTGTGCTTAGCTCAGCTACTCGCTCTCGATCTTTGAAGCATGCCTGCTCTCCAACCGATGCCGCCCTCTCTGATCACTCAGTGGTTTTTGCGCCTACGCCTTCCACCGCTGTCCGTGTTGATGCTGCTTCGTGCTCTCTTGCTGCTCCCACTGTTGCTAATGGTAGTGGTGTTGCTACTGCTGCTGGTAATTCTGACGCGCCTTCTGACGCGCCTTCTGTCGCTGCCTTTGACGCTGCTGCTTCCTGCTCTCTCGCTCCTCCTGCTGTTGTTGACGGACCTGCTGTTAAATTGGTTGATGCTTTGGACGATGCTGCCTCGAGTGCTGCTATGGCCGCTGCCCTAAGCTCGCTTCAAACTCCTTGGTCTACACAGGTTGCGGCCGTTGATGCTGTTAACTCGCAAAACTCTCCCACTACAACCTCGTAACGCAACCCCGAATGGACAGTTGTCGCCAAACGCAATCGAAGAATGCAAAGACAATCGGTGGTTGTTGGTTCCAACAACAACAAAGACTTAGATGTTGCGGTTCGAATGAAATGGCTTCACATCTCTTCGTTTCTACCTAAAGTGACGGAAGCCGATATTATCAATTATGTATCTAATCATGCTGCTATTGATGTTAAGCACCTTTTGTGCTATAAACTTATTAAGAAAGATATTGCCTTAGAATCGTTGAAAAAAGTAAATTTTAAGCTAGGAGTTTCAGAAATCTATTATGGGAAGGTACTGTGCTCAAATCTTTGGCCTGCTAATGTAGAATTACGTCCCTTCCGTTTTTTTCAAAGACCCGATGCACCTCAGACAGGTGCCTAGCAGATGCAAAGAGCACAAGGGTTAATAATGATTTAAGAATTTACTTTCAAAATGTGTCGGGTCTCAGAACGAAATCTGGGGCGTTGTTTACAATGAGCTCTTACCTGGATTATGAAATTTTTGTCCTCGTTGAGACCTGGTTAACTAAGGATTTCTTTGATAATGAATTTTTTGATGCTAATCTTTATAATGTCTATCGTAAAGATAGGGATGCTGTGAAAACTGGGTTGTCTAGAGGTGGTGGGGTCCTCCTTGCAGTTAGTTGCAAATTACGGTCGTGGCTTGTTCCTTTGCGGGACCCAGACACTCTCCTGGATCAACTTTGCGTTGCGGTTGAGGGAGCCTCAAAGCTATTTATCTGTGCTTCCTATATCCCACCTGCTAGTGTGGATTATCTTTATAAGGCCCATGTAGACAACATTTTAACATTAGCAATGAAATACCCCGATGATCACTTTTGTGTCCTTGGTGATTTCAATTTGTGTAATATTGAATGGTCTTATTTGGATAATAGTTTGGCCTTATACCCTAATAACGCAATTACCTTTGCGGAGACCTATGTTTTAGACAATCTTCAATATATAAACCTAATTCAGATAAATGGTTTTTAAATAAACTTAATAGAATTCTGGATTTGATGTTCATTAGTGATGGCATGAACTTTTCCTTACAAGAATGTCACTTGCCCCTCTCTTGCTCGGGTGTATATCATGTTCCCCTTGTTCTTGAAATGCAATTTTATGAGTTTAAGAACAAATTCTTGGTTAACCAGAAATCTAAATAATTTATTACATTCGTTGCATTGAGACTCTCTTTTCTCAGGGCAGGATGTTTCTAATTGCTTTGATATTTTCAAAAATAGGTTAGGTTAGGTAGGGAAGGGTGTGTGCGTCCCAAGGGCAGCACTTCCACTCGGAGGCCAAAATGGCCCATTGTGAATCCCTTCATGGAAGATTCCGGAGCTAACCAGTGGCTCTCAGTTCGGGGCAAACCAATTCGACCTCTTGATGAAGGAGAGTAGATCCGATATTTCAACTACTGCTGCGCAGGCCAAGTCTACCAGGAACCTTGACCCCAAGGTACGGAGTCGGCGTTCCTGCAGAGCCGGGCAGTGGCACAGGTAGTGTTGGATCGTTTCCACTTCTTCCTCATCTCCACAGCTTCTGCAGACATCACTGGACGAGAGGCACCATTTGACCAGCATAGATCCAATGGCGCAGTGTCCAGTAATGACTCCAACAAGCTACCTAATAGAGGTTCGACTCAGGGACAGTACATATCGTGTTTTCCTCACGGAAAGGGAAGGCCATATTGCCCGGCAGGTCCTGCAATCAGTTCTGCTCCGCCATGAGGACTCGATGTACGTTTTGCTCAACCTGTCAATACGCAAATACAGGGCAGATATCGGAGGGAGCACAGAGTTATCCACTTCGGTGAGAGGCATCGCGACCCCCTTTCTTGCCATCTCATCCGCTGCCTCGTTTCCTGCCACTCCAGAGTGGCCCGGAACCCAGCAGAGAGTGACTCGGTGATGTCCGATGCCGCGAAGTGCAGTGCGACAACTCTGCACTACCTTTGATTTCACAGTCGCTGATTCCAGCGTTTTAAGGGCTGCCTGACTATCCACACAGATTGTGATATCCGTGGGTGATAATCCGCTGTAGCGGATTAATTCAGCAGCTTTCCAGGTTGCATAAATCTCCGCCTGAAAGATGCTACAGAGGTCCGGGAGTCTGAAAGACCGTTGAGCCCCTAGTACATCTGAGTGGAAACCAGCTCCTGTACCTTCCTCCATCTTAGAAAAATAAGGTGTATGACATTTGTGCTGAACACATCCCACTATTAAAAAGAGATGTTATAAAATACCTTGGTTTACTAAAAAGTAAAAAAAACTAAAGAATTTGAGAAATAAGTTCTATAAAAAATTTAAAGTTACTTGTAATTCCCACTTTAAGCTTAAATACTGTTTTACTCTAAAAAATTCAATTCGTTGAGCAATTCGCTGCGTAAGAATTATAACCGGAAGTTTGAATCTGAGATCAAAACGAATCCGAAAGCCTTTTGGCGTTTCGTCAATTCTAAAAAACTTTCTGCAAATACTCCTACCAAAGTATTTTTGAAGGATGTTA
Source organism: Melieria omissa (assembly GCA_963971225.1). Classification (NCBI taxonomy): domain Eukaryota; kingdom Metazoa; phylum Arthropoda; class Insecta; order Diptera; family Ulidiidae; genus Melieria; species Melieria omissa. The sequence continues at coordinate 46,113,340 of OZ020269.1, read as the reverse complement.
CGGCGGATAGCCCCTTTGAGGCAGCTAACCTTTTTGCGGATTTTTTCCGTTCAAATTTTGTACGTGATACTGGAGCCCCGCAAATTTTGAGACGAACATTAACTCTCACATAAACTTTGGTTCATTGTGCTTATCTCGGGAGGACGTAATTGAAGGCATTGGTTGTCTTAAATCTTCTACACTGATGTAGACGGGCTTTCGGCGTGCCTATTTAAGAATTGTGATTCATTTGTCTCCCCGCTCTTAAATATCTTTAATCGTTCACTGGAATCGGGTGATTTAATTGATGCATGGAAAGCTACTGTCAGCCGCCGTGGCTCAGTTCGTTAGTGCGCGGTCCAACGAGTCGCATGCAGAGCGACGCAAGATCGAATACTGCATGTAGTAACACCTAAAAAAAATAACGGGAAACTCGTTTTCTCTTTCGGTGGCTGTCCTCAGCTGGAAATGGCAAACCTCTGAGAGTAAAAATTGCCTATGAAAAAGCTCCCAACCTGCCGTTCGGAACCGGCATAAAACTGTAGGTCCCTTCCACCCGCGTACAAAATTCACACGCACAACACGGGTGGTTGCGGGAAGCTAGGCCTTAGTCTCGCGTAAGCGGGCTGTCGTGCCAATCAATTAAATGGAAAGCTACTTCCATCACACCCATTTTTAAAAGTGGCAACAAGAATAACATTGCTAACTATAGGCCGATTTCCAAATTATCGACTGTTTCAAAATTGTTTGAATCCCTGATTAAGAAAAAGCTTTACTTTGCACTCAAAAGCTTAATCTCTCCTTACCAGCATGGCTTTGTCTCCGGCAGGTCAACAATTTCTAACCTTGCCGTTTTCTCTGAATATTGCTTAGCAGCATTTAGTGAAGGTCTCCAAGTTAACACTATTTACACGGACTTTTCTAAAGCTTTTGACACTGTAAGTCATTCAATCCTGGTCTCAAAAATGGCTGCACTAGGTTTTCACTCTACTTTTCTTCAATGGATCTACTCGTATCTCTCTAATCGTAAATGTGTGGTTCTGGTTGACAATGTTTCTTCTTTACCTTTTATTGCTTCCTCTGGTGTTCCCCAGGGTAGTATTTTAGGTCCTCTTTTCTTTGTTATTTTTATTAATGATATTTCAAGTTGCTTCACTAATTCTAACTTTCTACTATATCGAGCCCTTCCCGCGTTTTTATCGTATGAGCCAAAAACCAAATTTTACAGGAGACGTTTTTTTTGGTTTTCTCTGCATTGGCACAACAAAGCTGCATGATTTTTGACATACACACTTTATTTAGGATTACACACTTGGAATAGGTTATTTTAGTAACTTCAGCAAAGCGCAACGGTGTTATTTTGGACATACGATAATTTGTGCGGGCACTATTATGAGCGATTCAAATTTTGCAGTGCCACATACGATAAACTTGTTTCTAAGTAAAAAAACAATGTTTTCCTTGGTATAATGTATTTTCATTTATTAAATACAAAATAATGTTACTTTCAGATTGACATAGTGTAATTCATAGTAATATAGTGTAGTTTTATATAAAAAATAAAAAAAATTTCAGAAAAAATTAAATACGTCCAATATAAAGAATCTTATCGAAATTTAGAATCGATCGACATTTTTTTTTGTTTTAAACCATCCTTCTTAAAGAAATAAATCTCACATATTCAGTTTTTAACCTTCTGCCTGTCCCTTGGGGTCTATTTGACCCCAGGTGGAATTAAAAACAAACGGTTGAGCGGCTTTGTGTACTCGTGTACTTGTGTTATTTAGTGTTAACCGCGCTTACAACCCAATAAAAAATCAAGAAAAACACTATTCGAGGCTTTCCTCTTTTCTTTTGTGATTTATGTGTAAGATTTCTTCATGTTTTGTCAGTAAATTATATAACAGTTTGATTGGGGTCATCCCGACCCCAAAGGACAGCGAAAGCAATTTTGAGCAAAGGACAGACAGAAGGTTAAAAAATATCATGTTTTATTCCAGCATTTTCAAAATACAAAATGGCTAATGTGAAAAGTCTTCGATGCGAACTGCTTCTTTACCGTAAGTAAACTTTTCTGTCTGGACATTTTTCTTGATTAGTTATTGAAATTTTAATTTTTAAAATATTGGTAACTTGACGTAAATTTGAAAGTTTTAACGTAACAAAAACAAAAACAATTGAGGTACCGTTCACTTGACGAAACCAAACATTCATTGTTATTGTAAAGAATGTGAATGCTCAAACAAAAAAAATTGGAAGGGTGAAAAACAGCATAAATATTCGTTATATCGAATAGCAAATTTCACTTTTGTTCTTAATATAGAACCAGCAATGGAGAAAATTTGGCCGTACGTTAAATCCATAATTCGTTAAATGGAAAGTTCGTTATACTGGACGTCCACTGTACTGTATTCGTCATCTGTTTTGACTAGCACATCTTTTATCATTCCATCAAATTTTAAATCTAAATATTCGTGAGCCAACTCCACCGTCCGCCTGATTTTCAACTCTTTTTAGCAAATTCTTATTTCTCCTTCCCCGCTTTCCTACACAAATTTCTGGTTCTTCATTACAACTTGTATCGCTGTCACTATAAGGGACCAGCGTTGATAATGCCTTGCGGTTTGGGCACTGAAACAGAACATTTTTTTTAGAACTTTTATTTATTTTTTTTCTTTACTTTTTTTGTTATCAACGCATTAACTTAATTATTATTTTTTAATTTATCATCAAATTACTGCACCTCAATTTACTCAATACGTAACTACGAACAACTGCACACCTATTTTTTATAACTAGCACGTCACACTGCAAAGAATTAAGAAAAACACCTTTTCCTGCAAATAGGCCATTGTTCACCTTCAACCATTATGTAATATTCACTTTTCACTATTAAAATATTTTCAATTTCACACTTTTGCAATAAAGTTAAAAATTTACTTTTTGTAACTAGAGCAATTTTATCGTATCGCATAGCTAGTCGCGGGCACAAAAAATGAAGGAAAAATGTGAAGTGGACATACGATACTGCTGAAATACGCTGAAATACGAAATACTGAATACGAAATACTGCTGAAATACGTCATAAGTATGTTAAAACATGTCAGTCAGAAAAACTGAAGTAAAATCTTTTCGGTGCTTTTTTCAAGATGCACCTGCAGTTCAAATTTCATTTTTGTTGTTTTAGCGGTTTGGGCTGGGCGATGATGAATCAGTCAGTATGTCAGGACAAAATATATGTATACATATATTGTATACATACATACATATATTGTATATATGTATACATATATTGTAGATTCACTTTTCACTTTTCAAATGTTCTCAATGGTACGATTTATTTAGAACAACTAATTTTTTGAAGAGTTCAATCTCTACAATTTAACACATTTTTCAATTTTATCGTTAGGCATAGCTAATCGCAGGCCCAACAAATTAAGGAACAATTTGAAGTGGACATACGATAAAATTGTTTTTTCTCTAACTTCATAACGGTTCATCGTAGAGAAGTGAGCTTTTAGGGACTGATGGCTAGTTTATAGTGCTATCGTTTTCGGTAAAGAAAAAATTTCGGTACAAATGGCTCATACGATAAAATCGCGGGAAGGGCTCGATATGCTTATGACTTAAAGATCTACGCTTCCATTAGGAATGCCTCAGATGCGGCTTTTCTCCAATCAGATTTACACAAGGTCACCGATTGGTGTTGTGTCAACCGTTTATCGTTAAACATCAATAAGTGTTTTCATATGTCATTTTCTAAGTCTCGTGCTCCTATTCCTACTTGTTATTCTATCTGTAATACTCGTCCTAAAGCCATTACCGAGGTTTCGGATTTAGGTGTCTACTTCGACTCAAAATTTTTGTTTCACAAGCACCTAAGCTACACAATTGCTAAATCTTACGCTATGCTTGGCTTCATCCGCCGTTTCAGTTCGGACTTTACTGATCCATATACACTAAAACTACTTTATATTTCCCTGGTTCGCTCAAAATTAGAATATGCGGTCTTTATTTGGAGGCCCTTCTATGAATGCCACATAAAACGTTTAGAACGCATTCAAAAGGCTTTCCTTCGGTTTGCTCTTCGTTCCCTACATTTTGAAAATCCCACTCCCTCTTATAGCTCACGATGCATGCTCATTGATTTGCGCTCTTTAAATAGCAGAAGGTCTTTCCTCTGTATAATGTTTATTTTTGAACTAATTCGTGGCGTTATTGACGCATCGTGCCTACTGCAACGTATAAACTTCCTAGCTCCGATTAGAACTCTACGAAGTCAAGATCTGTTTCTAATTCCACGTTGCAAAACAAATTACTCTTTTAATGCCCCAATTGTGCGAGCTTTGTCCGAGGCTAACTTATTCTCAAATTCTTTAGATTTTTCAGTTCCTAAAAATGTATTCAAGAATTTGTTAGAAAGACTTATAGTATAAGTAGTATAAGTATAGTATAAGTGTCAGTTAGTCTGTATGAATTGTTAATTAATTCTAGGCTATTTTGAAATAAAGAATAAATAAATAAGTAAATAAATAAAACTTTGTCCCGTCCAAGCGCATTGCCATCGCCATGCGATATTCTAAAAAACTAAACGTTACTTAAAAATAAAGGGAAACATTATTCAATTTGTTTAGAAATTTTTCCATTTTAATTGCACCTGCCGCCAAAACAATTGTCAAACTGGCAACTATTTGTAGTGCACTGCTTTCGAAGTGATGAGAGTGCTACCACATACGTTTTTTTTGCACATTTTCACTTATAATGTTCAATGCAGCCCTAACATAAATTTTACAACATAAAGCTCTAATTTACTTGGAGTAATAGGTTGGTTAACAGAAAAATTTATGTTCCACAAAAATGTGGTAGATTTTAAGCCATCCGTGGTACGAGGGCGGGTCAATAAGTCCGTGACTTTTTGAATTTCCCGCCTCTTAATTGAAATGGCAACACTGCTCCCGTCAACAGTCATCTGTCAGTTGACTCTTGTCAAAAATTGAACAAGCTGCGACATTTAGTTTGTTTTTGACAGCCGTTAATATCAGACTACCGCGTTGACTGAGAAGAAAATGGAAAAAAGTGAATTTCGTGTGCTCATGTGCAGTGTCCATGGCAAAAATCCATGAATTGGGCTACGAATTGCTCCCTCATCCCGCCTATTCACCCGATCTAGCCCCAAGTGACTATTTCTTGTTCCAAAACTTGAAGAAATGGCTCGGCGGAAAGAGATTTGCTTAATGAGCACACGAAATTCACTTTTTTCCATTTTCTTCTCAGTCAACGTGGTAGTCTGATATTAAAGGCTGTCAAAAACAAACTAAATGTCGCAGCTTGTTCAATTTTTGACAAGAGTCAACTGACAGATGACTGTTGACGGGAGCAGTGTTGCCATTTCAATTAAGAGGCGGGGAATTCAAAAAGTCACGGACTTATTGACCCGCCCTCGTAGATGTGGTAGAAACTTGATTTTAAAAATAATTGTGGTAGATCTACCACATATGGGCATCTCCCAAAAAAGGTCCACCACGAGTGAAAAATTCAAATTGCTCAGAAAAACTTTTTATTATTCAATAATACAGCTTAAATATCTATATTTTATAAATGTAAAAGAATTTTTGATTTTTGACCGAAATATATAATACTACTTTAAAAGAAAAAAATGTTTTTCTGAGCCTTTTGAGGAATTATATGCACAGTTTGTCTCTCCGTTTTTATCTTATTCAAGTAATATTATATTTTTCTTATAATGCTAAAGTTTTCTACTAACAACAATCTTATGTATTAGAGAAAGTGGAGTTCGAAGAACGGAAGTTTTTTTAGTTTGCTTCTTCCTGTATCCTATTGTCGCTTCCGTGCCCAAAAAACCTTATTAGTTGTTGCCATTAGTGGACAAACTTTTCAAATGCAAGTAGCTATCAGTTTTTAAATAGGTGCATTGTTCCCGTTAGGAAAATATAATAATTGGTTCCCGGCAAAATCGGAAAAAAATTTTATGGGTGTTTAAAATTTATCGCGTCCGTAACCGGAAGCTCTGAATCGATTCGATTGTTATTCGATTTCCGGTAAATTTCCGCATTTCTTGAGAAACAATTTTTTTTTCAAAATATTGACTCATTGAACGTTTTAGCAATAAAATACAAAAAAATATCAAAAAAATAATTTTGGTTGAGAATAACAGCTTCATCAATTTTGTACGATATAGCGTACAATGGTCCGCAAAGGAGTAAAAATGCATGAAACTTTTTTTTTGGTTTTTTTTAATTTTATGAACAATTCATTGGCTTATTTGATAAGATAATATAAATTTAACAACAAAAATCAAAACGTGATTTCATTTTGATCGAAAACGATATAAATTATATATTTAAACAATTGAGTAACATCTATCAGGCCTTATAAAACCGTTATTGCTGTTGCAAAGCCCTTTTCCCCTCAATAAAACACAGAATCAACTAAACACCATATAGCTTTGTAGAAAGATACCGAATATAATTAATTAATAATAATGTAATTGACTGGCACGACAGCCCGCTTACGCGAGACTAAGGCCTAGCTTCCCGCAACCACCCGTGTTGTGCGTGTGAATTTGTACGCGGGTGGAAGGGACCTACAGTTTTATGCGGGTTCCGAACGGCAGGTTGGGAGCTTTTTCATAGACAATTTTTACTCTCAGAGGTTTGCCATTTCCAGCTGAGAGGACAGCCACCGAAAGAGAAAACGAGTTTCCCGTTATTTTTTTTAGGTGTTACTACATGCAGTATTCGATCTTGCGACGCTCTGCATTCGACTCGTTGTCCAACGCACTAACCAACTGAGCCACGGCGGCTGCCTTATCCGAATATAGCCGATTCTTATTATCGTAGTGGGAGTGGCAAGTACTCATGTCTAACCTTACATAATCTGTGTCTGCCCAGTGAAACACAAAATCGTTAAGTGATTGTTATTTCTGAATACAAATAGTCGATTAGTCGAATTTAATTAGTCATACGATTTAGTGATGGGCGTGGTATTCAAGCAAACAGAAAAATTCTGTTACCAAATCCATAACTTAAAAAAAATGCTAACATCACTTGCAACCTTTGCCCGCCATTTGTACGATAAATCGTACAAAGCTTTGCAACCCTTGTGTGATTTGTACGATATATGGTACAATTTTTTAAAGGCTCGGGAAAAATATTTAGAAGCAAAAATTGTTAAATTTAATAAGTTTTATAAATCAACTGAGATTCAAACTTTGAAATTGTTTGTCTTTTTGCTACTAAAAAGTAGCCTAGCCGTTTCATAAAAAAAACGTTCGCTGTCAAAAAAAAATCTTTAAAAAAATTGTACGATATATCATACAAATTTCCGGAAAGGGTTGATGAAAAATACTGTACAAATATGTTCAGCTAGTTAATTAATTTAATTTAATTAATTTATTAAGTTATTTCTAAAACCAGTGTGCTACGATGTGATGAATGAAAGGTGCATTGCTAATGATTGTAAGAGCTGTGTGCGCGATATTAAACAAGATCTAATTCGAATAGAGTTCCTCAGGAAAATTAAATAAACCACACTAAGAACTTTTAACTTTATTTTTTCCTTATTTTGATTGCTGTAACTTGAATTTAACTTGTTATGTGTTATTTTTATTAAAAGTTGAAGTGTTATAATTAAAACCATTACTGTATTTAATAAGGGGAATACCTTTATTCATGATATACCGTATTTATGATATACCTAATTAAAAAAAGGTAAGACAAAATTCTCATATTTCATAAGTCTACGAAGAAAAGTTATCCTTTGACCTTCATTTGCACGTATATATATAAAAAAAAGTTCCCAAAAATCGCTAAATTTTGTATATTTCTGTAAGAGCTTCAAAAAAACTACTTTTTTTTGTCGCGTCCGTTTCATTGCATAATTGCTTATTATTTACAAAATAATTTGTACTAAATCTTTCCAATATATTTCTAAAATGTAGCACTATTTCAGCGCGTTAGAACACTAAAAAAACATATAGACTTTTTGTGTTTCTTTCTTGTTTTTGGTGTAATTGAAAGCGTGCGAATGTCGCGTCTGTGCCACTGGGAGATGCCCATATCTAAAGCGTCATGAACCAAGCTTAAACATATGGTTATCAATGTTTGACACATTAGTGATGGTATTTTTGCGTTATATACTTTTGATTGTGAGAAAATGTCTGACTTTGTGCCAAACATTCATCATTTTCGGGAAGTATTGCCTTCTTTCAGTCGAAGGAAACGGCGGCTAAAAACCTTCGAGGACGCTGAGGACGCATTGTTCGATTAGGATTCGTGCTAAAGGCAAGTAGAGCTTACTTCAACTTTAGCAGTTACATGCCAAACCATTTCAAAGCGATTGAGTGCGTTATGAATAACACAGCGCAACAAAAAAACACTTTTTTTCTGTTGCATGGAGTTTTTCTACTGTTTCTTACTAATTTGGGTGCGCTGATTCCGAATTTACCCTCCGATTTTTTCTAGCAGCTCTAGTTTGTGAGATATAGGTACCCTGTCATTTTTTCAGTTTTTCCTCCACTTCTTCCATATTTTCGATCGTAGTTTCTAAACCAAGAAACCGCTTGACATGATTTTCACCTTATCGCATTAACAACACCGCACGGCTTCTTTTACGATGCAACTTATTTTTATAAGTGTTAAAATGCCGCGGTAATTGGACCTCAAAGTTGGAAAAAATTGAATTTTAAGGCGTTTTCTTTGATGGTCAAAAGCATACACATTTTTTGTAAAACAATTAACGAGTTAGGTGTATAATGAAAGTCGACACATCAAGCAATATAACACAGCTAAATTATTTGGCGGAATACACATTCGCATCGAAATAACAGGAAAAAAGTACCATCGCGATTTTCATCACTTTTCATACTTTTTCCTTAAAAAATTAGGGGCCTGAAAATATGCAAAGTTTTTAATTTTTTTTTGTTTCGAGAAATTCAAAATATTTTTGTTTTTGCTTGTATTCCAAACTAAAATTTGAACATATAAAAGAGCATATTTTGAGGCTCCTAATTTTTTAAGGAAAAAGTATGAAAAGAGATGAAAATCGCTATGGTACAGTTTTATTATTATTTCGATGCGAATGTGTATTCCGCCAAATAATTTGGCTGTGTTGTATTGCTTGATGTTTCTTCTTAAGATATTCATCTACTTCGAAACTTGATTTATGAAACATCTTTACATTTTTCGCCATCAGAAAAAACGCCTTGAAATTCAATATTTTCTTACTTTGAAACCTTAATACCACGCCCATTCAGAACGCATAAAATTGATCAATGTAAGAAAAGATGGCGTGAAATGTTGTAAGTGCAACGATATAAAAATCATGTCGATAGGATTATTGGTTCAGAAATAACAGTCGAAAACGAGAAAAAAGCCGAGGAAAATTCGAAAAAGTGACACGCCCAGTTTTTGCAAAAACTAGAGCTGTTACATAAAAACGGAGTATGGTTTTGAAAACAGCGTGGAAAAACGATTCAGATTCATGTAAAAAACTCCATGCAACAGACATGCTGTTGTGCAGTGTAATTTAAAGGCAAGGAACTTGGGTTCCTTATAACACTGCACAACACAAAAAAAATAACAAGGTTCTGACAACGGATTCTGGTCGAGGGGACAAAAAAAAATATACGTGTATCGGCGTTTAGAAAGTTTACGTCTGAATTTTTTTTAGGGGGGGTCAAAGTTTCCCCCTTTTTGCTCATTCTTATGGTGATTCGGCGTACGAAAACCATGTAACCTCACATTTTAGGTATGTGATGTGTTCAGCAATTTGATGTAAAATAATACGAAGAACATTTTTGTGGAGCATTTTAACCCTGAAACTCCTATTGGTATGGCTCAATTTGACCCTTCTTGATGCCAAAAATGTCCTGGAAAACAGAACTTTTTAAGGATAAAATGTACCACGATATTATTCGCCATAAAATTCTACGATAGGTCTCTGAATACATCAAAGCTCAGATATTAACCTGAGCGCCAGAATTAAGCCAAAACTGAAAATGTGTTTAAGTGTTTATTTCGTACTTAATCAAAATTGGTATTAAAAACTCCTACAAAACTTTATTTTTGGGGGTTAGTGTGTATGCGAAAAATGTTGAACGCAAAATTTCACCGTACAAATGAAAGCTCTAGATATAATATATATAAATAGAAAAATTAACAATTTTGGGTATTTAAGGTATTCATTATATTTTTCGTTTAGCTCTTGGCAATTTAACACCGTTATCAAACAATGTCCAGCATACGTCAGCTATAAAAGAATGAATACTTTTGCCTTAATACCGTTCCTCAAAGGGGGAACTTCGTTCAGAAGTTATGATTGTCGCAACCTTAAATGCCAAATTGAACCACTGTGCGCCGTGCAGGCTTATAGAAAAAGAACAAAAGCCAGCCAGGAAATAGAAATAGTTTTACTATTTCAGCGTTTAGCCAGCTCAACAACAACAGCAACAGCATTCGTCTTCATCTCCCAATCATCCCACGCCGCAGCAGTGTGCTAACGCACACTCGCTGCAGTGAGTACAACCAAAGAGCGCAACACATAAAACTATGTTCTTACCTTGTAAAGCAAGCCTTCTGTATTTTTATTTTCTTTGCTTCTATTCACATGCTACGCTGAAGTTACAGAGAATGCTGCTTTTATTAACAGGACAGGGTTGCTGTCAATAACAGAGGGTACTACCAGCAGTACCCGCCATACAACGCGTTTGCTTGTATGAGTTGGGCTATAGATCGCCCATGTTTCATGTTTGTTTATATGACTTAGTAGCATTCAGTGATAGCCCATTATTCTTCGCCCAATTCACAATAGCAGAAAAAGCAGTACAAGAACATCTAAACCTCCCATGCATACTACACCTACTTTCAAAGTTTACTAAACAAAATGTATATAGTTTAATGAACATCTTAAGGCTATGCAACATTTTATACATTATTGTTACGAATACTAGTTCTAGTGGGCTAATACGTATCTCTGGATTGTGCAATTTGAAAATAAAACAACTTTAATTATGCAAACCAACAATCACTTTATTTCACCAATTTACACTTCACTGTCCTTACACTTGATTATTTGCTCAATTACTCCGTGTAGCACCTTCACTAGTCAAAATCAGACTGACTCGCTGCGTCGTACCCGGCTGCCTTTTATACCTGTCCGGTTATTGCGCAGATCGTTCTCGCACATTCCAGAGTGGACTAAAGGTTTCCATGATGATCGTGGGCCATCATTGCCAGATTGGACTAAAAGTTTCCATTATTGCGGCCATCATTGCCAGGTTGGACTAAAAGTTTCCATTATCGCGGCCATCATTGCCAGGTTGGACTAAAAGTTTGTTTGGACTAAAAGATTGAACTATAGCACGGCGCGTAGCGACAGGGTTGCTTTGCACAGCGACAGACTGTCTTATCGTTACAATATATAAACAAAAAAGGTCGATAGCCTCCAGCCGGTAGTACCTTAGCTTAAGTTTATTTATTTTATTTATTTATTTAGCCAATGAACATTTTGATCTTACTGACTATAGGAACAATAAAGGAACACAAGTAAAGAGGTTCAACTTAATTTAAAAAATATTAAATTTAACAATGTCTCTTTGGGAAACGAAATGTCAAAGTCGGTTACACTATTTAGTTCCGCAAGGGCTCTACTCAGAGGCGCATTCCTCGCATAGTTCGACCTGTAAAAGCTGAGGTAGAAAGTCCCTATGTGCCATAGGTTACGTGTAGGGACATTGAAAGCCACTGTACTCAAAAGGGCGGGCAATTAATAACTTTACTTTACTTTAATAACCTTTAATAACCCAACATTGAAAGAACACGCAAGATAGGTTCGCCTAGCGTTTAGACTTAATAAGTTTATAAGGCGACAGCGGGAAAGATATGAAGGCAACGGTTCGGTAAAGCTCAGCGACCTTAGGGCGAACGGCATAAAAACCTTCTGGATGCGCTCAATGCGATTAATGTGAGTCATTTGATATGGCCTCCATATAAATGAAGCATATTCCAGCCTTGATCTGACGAAATCCGTGAACAGTTTGAACGTATATGGCTCAAAGAATGACGTACTATTCCGACGAACGAACCCCAACATGGCATATGCTTTGGAAATAATGAAATCGATATGGCTAGAGAAACAAAGTTTTGTGTCGAAAAACACACCTAAATCTTTGATTTCTTGGACTGACTGCAACAGTGAGCCCGACAGGAAGTAGGACAAGTGCAGAGGGCTGTGTTTCCTAGAAAAAGATACACGAAAACACTTACTAATATTTAATAAAAGGTGATTTCTCGTACACCACGATTGAACTCTATCTAGGTCAGCCTGGAGTGCCAGGGAGTCAGCCGTAATATTAATCGCAGCATAAATCTTCAGATCATCCGCATATAGGAGAAATTTTGCAAACGAAAAGCAGGAGCCAATGTCACTAATAAATAAAACAAACAACAGAGGACCAAGTATGCTACCTTGAGGAACGCCGGAAGTAGCAACAAACGGCTGAGAAAGGTGATTATCAACAGCCACAACACACTGTATATTGGAAAGGTATGATTTCACCCAATCAAGAAATGATGAGTGAAAGCCCATGCAATTTAGTTTAGAAATCAGGATTGCATGACAAACTCTGTCAAAGGCTTTAGCAAAATCCGTGTAGATAGTATCTACTTGACTTCCTTCCTGAAAAGCAGACAGACAATCTTCGACAAAAATCGCGAGATTGGAGACAGTTGATCTGCCCCTAACAAAACCGTGCTGATTTTGACAAATTGCACTGTTGACGCAACACCTTAGTTTTTCATTGACTATGCATTCAAAAAGTTTAGACACCGACGTGAGTTTCGAGATGGGTCTATAACTTGCGATATCATTCTTGTAGCCACTCTTGAATATTGGAGTTATTGTTGCTTTTTTCCACTCATCTATAAAAATACCAGAAGAAAGGGATTTGTTAAAGATCAGTAGGAGCGGCTCAACAAGAGAGCTACAATTCTTTAAGAGCACAGAGGAAAGCCCATCTGTATCCGTACGCATTGAAAATCTATTATTTTAGCAATGTAATTATAAAATAAACTGAAAATAATAATAATAAATAATAATAATAATAATTGGATGTCATCAGCATAAGCATGGACGTGAATATAATTGCAACCAGAAAAAACATCATTTACAAAAAGAATGAACAGAAGAGGACCAAGGACAGATCCCTTATATGACTTTAATTTTATTTTCTTTGTTATAATATTGTAACGATGAGGCACTCGGTCGCTGTGCTATGCATGAATGCGTTTACAGGCATACTTTTAGGGACGCATTTTAGAGTACGGCCGGCTTGCTATAATTCCGATATGGCAAATTATGTGCGAGAACGGTCGAGAGATAGTCCAATTGCAATGTGCGAGAACAATCGGCGCGATAACCAGACAAGTATAAAAGACAGCCGAGTGCAGCGCAGGGGGACAGTCTTATTTGAACAAGCAAAGTAGTAGCAAAAGTAAAGACAAGAAAAGTGTAAATTTGTAAGTAAAGTGATTGTTGGTTTTGACTGCGTTTCGCGCTGAGTAATTGAAGTGGTTTTAGTTTTCAAGCACAATCCAGAGATTAGGCCTAAAAAACTCATTTTCGTAACAATATTTAAATTGCCTTGTTTTCTTTCCGGTTCACTATCATCGCCTTCGTTTTTCATTGTTGTTTTTGCTTTAATTTTTACTTTTTCGCGCATTTCGGGTGGTACGTATGTTAGTATGTTCGTATGTTAGTTTTCAAATACTCCAACGATAGGGAATTTTCCGCGTAGGCACGGTCTTTAACGTACCCCCACAAAAAAATCGAATGGCGTCAAATCGCATGATCTTGGTGCCCAATTGACGTCGCCAAAACGTGAAATTACGCGTTCTGGAAACTTCTCGTGCATTAAAGCCGAAATCGGTCGTGTTATGTGGCTCGTGGCACCATTTTGTTGAAACCTCATATCGTCCAGTTCATAATCTTCAATTGCAAGCCAAAAAAGTCAGTTATCATACGACCACAGCGCTCTGAATTGGCAGTAATGGTTCGTCTAGCTTAATTTTTGAAGAACTACGGCCCAATTACACCTCCAGACCATCGTGCACACCAAACAGTTACTTTTTCCGGAGACTTTGAAATATAACCTATATAAAATAATGTGAGTGTAATATGGGCTGTCCACGCACTTATTCTATTTATTCTTATTACTTATTCAATTTTTGCAAGAGCAAGTGTCGGCTGCGCGTGGTAACAGTGAAGACCAATGTTAAAGATAGTAACTGACAAAACTAATATTGAAGTATTGCGAGTTTTTGGCATTGCATGGATTAGCATTGTTGATATTCGGGCATATTTTAGTATTTTAATTTTGAGTGGTGTTTATAAGTCGAATGGAGAATCTCTTGATAATCTGTAGAGTTACACAACAGGCAGACCAATCTTTCGTTATGTCGGTGACAAAAGCACTCGCCAAGAACGTAACGATTTTAATGAAGAATGACAATAAGTCAAAAGCAGTAGTTGACACTTTAGACCAATCGGTTGTTCACTAACTATACCGTCAAGCGAAAAATTAATCGCTGTCGATCCCAGCTGGAATCACAATAAAAAGTACAAGCGGTGAGTTTTCCTTGAAGACTTAGATTTCAGTTTACTAAAGCTAACAATTTTGCGTAGAGCAGCGTTACCAAAAGGAAAATCTTCATGCTGGCTTCTTATCTAAATACAGTCAATTTCCCAAACCTTTTCAGAAACTGAGACCCTAAAAAAGTAAAGAACTATTGGAACACGGTGCCAATTTGGTATCAAAAACGATTGAAAGGCATATTCTGCTTGCAATTCTTGAAAAAAGTATACATGTGGTGAATACAGAGTTTTAGTTAACTACTGCCCTTCCTTCCCCCCTTTTCCCATCCGCTTGAAATGTGTGCTGTAACATATGTTGAAAAAAAGTATTACACATTTAGGTTAGGTTAGGTGAGACAGGCGGCTTGCTGGTTCTCAGCAAGTACACTCGGAGGCCCTAAAGGCCCATTGTGATGCCCGATGAGAGTGTGGCAAGCCCTTGTCATCCTGTATTCGGTGTTGGCTGAAACCAACCTGAGCGTCTAATGAATCCGGCAAAATCCTCCAATGGCGTGGTACAAACCAAGCCCAAATCGCCCAGCACTCTGCCCCCTAGATACCGGTGGCCAGGGGCGTAGCCAGAACTTGGTCATGGGAGGGGTTTTAAAAAAATTGTTTACCATTTTAGTATTACATGTTTTTTAATTTACTGCACCTTTGGTAAAACTTTAACAAAAACATTTCAACTGATGAACCAACTTTATGGTAATGCTCGTTTATCCCTCAGCAGAGGTCATGAGTGGTACTCGCGATTGAAAAACGATTGTCAGGACATAAATGATCCACCGCAGATTCCATCGAAACTTGGCGGTAATAAATAATGGATCAGCCAAAATCACCTTGAAATTGGATTTATCATTCTTTTTCATGATTTATGTTCAACATGTGCCAGAGGTTTTATTCAATGTAGTTATTATTTTGACTTACTGAACAAATTCGAAAGTACATAGTTTTCAATAACATAAAAAAAAAATTGTTTTGGAATTATTATTAATGTTTTTTGTTATTTTGTATACCAAACACCTACACGGGTGATCCCAAGTGCTTCCGTCACAATTTTAAATAAAACTCACACAATTTTTCTACGTACCTCAGTATGTCTTCAATAAACCCTTTGGAAAGAAATCTTCTAATATTTTTCATAGTCGCAAAATAAATCTTTAAAATGAGGCTTTTTTTCGAAAAACGGACCTTCACGTTTAAGTAATCTTTGGTAAGGCGAAAGTTAAGCTTGTCAAAAACATAACATTATCTCATTTTAACTGAACATTTTGGCTATCGAAAGACGCCATCTCATCCATAGATAATTGTGACTGATTTTTTTACTTAGAGCCGAATTTTAACGTTTTTACCTGATGCGGCATCGTGCGACTTTCACCTTATAAAAAAAACAAAGGCGTTTTGAGGACGTAGAAGCCATCCAAAAGGCTTGTATCGACATCCTGAAGGACATTTCAGCCGACGATTTAAAACACTCATAAAACATGCTTTTAGATCATGCAAATAGTTGTACTGAGCCTAAACGGAACTTTAAAAAAAAATCATATCGGTTTCACCAAAAAAATTTGTTATTATTCTTTTAAATGTTCAAAGGTGAAAAGATCTTTTTGCTAATGTGGGAACGTATATACCATGCATAGTGATTGCAAATTTTAAATAATTATAGGCCTTGGGGGGGTTCTGACACCCAAAACCCCTCCCTTAGCTACGCCCCTGCCGGTGGCGTATGCTGTGAAGCGCAGGGCATTCACATAGGAGGTGCTGCACGGATTCAATTTCCTCCTCATCTTCGCAGCTACGACAGTACTCTCGATGGGGCAGACCGAGTCTTTCGGCAAAAATGCCGATGGCGCAGTGCCCCGTTAAGACCCCCGTGAGAATACGAAGTGTTGATTTGCTAAACCGTAAGAGCTGCAGAGTTCTCTTTTGGTCCAGTTTCGGCCACAGCGCGCGTGAGATCCTGCAGTTCCTATCAAGATCAGTGTAGAAGTCTTGAAGTGGCGGGTAGATTCCTGCCACCATGCTCTCATCCGTAAGCTCCGATCCTTTCCGAGCCAGTTCATCCGCTCTTTCATTGCAAGGAATGCCTTTATGACCAGGCACCCAGCAGAGTGTGGCGTTGTGGTCCCTGATACCACACAGAGATTTACGACATTCCATTACTGTCTTCGATTTTATAGTGTGAGAGGCCAGTGCTTTGATTGCCGCCTGGTTGTCTACACAGATGATCAGGTTAGATGGAGGCAAGTCCAGTATTCTGATTGTTGAATCCTGCAGCGGCACCACGAGATAAGCAACCTCTGGTCGCTCTTATCAAGTGGTGCCTGCTGCAAGGGTTCAAGTAACACAGGCATAATGGGAGCGCGCCGGTCAGCAGATACTGGCTGCACGCTCTTATCGCGCTGTGTATTTAGGTAGCCATGCATGTTGGGTCACGCTACCTACGCACATGCATGCGCTGGTAAGCGTTAGGATAAGATAATTGTTAGCAAGTAGGTACTAGCAAGTAAGTTATAAATAAAGGCTCCGGTTCACCGGAGAGTCAGTCTAGTAACAACAGTGAGTTGCAGCGTTTTATTTTCGAGGAAAACTCAGCCGTCCAGCGAGCAGCCCCCCTGCAGCATTGAACATTTGGTGACCCCAGGACACAAACCGACTGGTAAGTAAAGAGAAAAATTAATAAGGTAAATAAGTAACAAAAAAAGAAAAATTAGTAACGAGAAGATTTTTGAGGAAAAGCAGGTTTAAAAAAAAAAAATAATAATAATAAAATGGCAAAGGAAATGCTCAGGAAACAGGAGGAGCTTGGCAATGCTATTCTTAGCATTTGCAACCAGCTGAACGCTGAGGGTCGAAATGAGGGGCTGCAAGGGCAGTTGAATTCGTTGTTCGAGGAGTTAACAGCGAATCACTGCAGTTTAGCTCCCAAGCAAGCGCTAAGGGAGTACAAGCAAAGAATATAGAATATAAAGAATACGCATCTTCAAAAATTTGTCAAGCGTGTTTCTTGATGCGGGCGGGAAGAGATGAGCGGAGGCATAGGTTGCGGGAAATTTGCTCGCGCTCAACAGTTTGCGATCTTGTTCGTCGAAGCGCAAGCGAAGAGTAAACAACGAACCAAAGCAGCGTCATCGTCGTTTCAACGAAGATGATTCGGGATTCGCTAATGTTTTTGGTGTTGTCGTTTATTGTGTGTATGCTTTTTGTGTTGTGATTGATTTTGCTGCAATGTCTCCAGCAATGGAAAGTTTGTGGTGTATGGCTTTTTGCTGGCCAATGCTTTGATAATTTAAAAATTTGGTGGTTGATCCCAATTTAAAATGTTTGCAAATATTTTTACGTGGCGAGTTCGAAGTAAAATTATTTGTTTATATTTTCACATGCTTGATCACAATTTTGAGAATATGGGAAAACTACGAACAAAAAATGAACTGATAGGCATATTGACTTCAAAATTCGTGAAACACTTGAAATTAAAAATAATTAGATGCGTGTTTTAATTTTTTTTATCGAAATCTAACGGAGGGTTAGAAGATTGTATGGAAAAACATAATTTAATAGGTCTATTGACTTTCAATAGGGCGAAAGCACTACTAAAGCACTAAATAAAGAAATAATTAGACAAGTCTTTTGTCATAAGAAAATTGTATTACGGCATTGTATTTTATTATTGTATTTTAGTTCTTTTAAACAAGCATTATATGTGGGCCGTAAGAAAAATTCCAAAGAACGAGACGGAAAATTATTACGGGTAATAAAGACGTTTTCTTCTCTTTCCAATACCATTTTTATTGATAACTTATTATTTATTTTTTAATTGCCTGTAGCGATCATATAGGTCGCCATGCCAGCCATATTTTATTTTCTTTTCTATGATTTTGCGCACACTACAGTCGGCAGTGAGTTCAGGAGCAATATGCGACGCTGTGCAGGCTTATAGAAGAAGAACAAAAGCCAGCCAGAAAATATAAATCGTTTTACAATTTCAGCTTTTCGCCAGCGCAACAACAAGAACAACAGCACATCGTCTTCCTCCTCTTCGGACAATTGAGCGAGAATGAACGAGTGAGCACAGACGCGGCATTCGTGTTTCTATGATTTGCGCTCAGAGCATTGTGCTGTCATTTCAAGTGTTTCCTCTTGTTGTCTACCCCCCGCATCAAGAAGACGGGTGGCGATATCACCACCCGCATACAAATTTTTGCTTGTATGAGATGCACACTCTTTATGTTTCATACTTTTTGGTACAAGGTGTATTTCGAAAAGAAATACTACGAAAAAGTCCAGGCACTGTACGAAAGTACAATCAAGCGAGTAGGTGAATTAGAGGCAGGAATGGGAAAGGGTGCGGTTAGTTCGCCATTTGAGAAGATGGAGGCGCGAACTGACAGCACAGGTAAAGCGGTGTCGGCGGAGCGTCAAAGGGACCAAGCCGCATCGGTTCAAGCGAAGTTTCAGGGCACCTTAAAGGAATTAACGAACGCATCCAAATGGGATGTAAAGATCTGTCGCGGTTGCACAAGTTCCAGGACCGTGCGACAGATCTTAAGTTCGAGTACAATGAGTTCTTTGAGAGGACGAGTTGTGCGAAGAATATGAGATCCTAATGGACAAAGGGTCTCATATTGTGGCAGAAGAGGAGGAGAAAAGCTATTCGAGCAAAATGTGCCTCCTCCCTTGCCATATAGCCTGCCTCAAATTCAGATTCCCATATTCAGTGGGGATTATAGTAAGTGGATATCGTTTAGGGATATTTTCACTGAAATATTCTTCCATAGAAATGTGGGAGACACCCATAAAATGATTGCATTGAAATCATATTTAAGGGGTGAGGCGTTAAGGTTGGTTGATCACTTAGGTATAAGTGGTGCGAACTTTAACGTGGCGTGGAATATTCTTCAGAGGAGATATTCTGATAAGCGGCAAATAACATCAAAGATGTTTAAGAATTTGCTTGACGCCAGGCAAATATTCCTCGCACTCCCGCGGAAATTAAGGAGTTGCACGACACAGTGTCGGCTAATCTGAGGGCGTTAGAGGCTACTAAGCTCTCAGTACTGAAATAAAGGAAGCACTCATGCACTTTATAATTGTGAGGAAGCTAGACTCACACACAAAGGTTCGGTACGCGGAATCCTTGCCAGATTCAACAGAAGTACCATCAATAGGAAACCTGTTAGCATTTCTTGAGAGGCAATTCAAATCACTAGAAGAAAGTGAAAGAAATAATGGGTGGAGATTCGAGTTGCCAAATAGGGAAGGAGGGTTGAAAAATGAAACCAGTAGAACGCAGAATAATGCAAGAAAATGTGTGTTAGGGTGTGACAGCGTACACAATTTGTATAACTGTGAGGAGTTCAAAAAGCTCGCAGTGGAAAAGCGGAATGAAGTAGTATTGGGAAACAATATGTGCTTGAAGTGCCTAAAGAAAGGGCATGTGTTCAGAAGCTGTGATGTGGCAGTTTGCCAAAAATGTAAAAAGGCACACCATACGTTGCTGCATAAGGATAATCTTGAAAGAAATGAAGCAAATGTGTCCTTGGCGGTCGGCAGTAATACAAGAAATCACATATTACTGGCAACAGCCTTGGTTCAAATAAGGAATCACCAGGAATCGCCTCACAGCGACTTCAAGATTAAGGTTGAGTCAATGGTTTTACAACAAATTACGCCGAATCTACCAGGGGAAAAAATTGAGATAGCAAATCTCCCAAGCGTAAGTCCTTTAGCGGACCTTGAGTTTCACACCCCAAGTCAAGTCGATATACTGCTTGGGGCGGAGGTTATGGGCGCGATTTTAACGAACGAAAAAAGGGAATACGTAGATTCGAGTCTTTATATGGAAGGCACAGTATTTGGATGGGTATTGATTGGACCAGCTCCAATAAAAACCAATTCTAAATATTGTGGAATTACAAACTATAGGCTAGTAGAATTAGACAAACAAGTTCAAAAATTTTGGGATTCAGAGGAAGTACGAAAAGTGGAAGAACCATTGCGAACGAAGGAAGAAAATTAGTGTGAGGAAATGTTTGAAAGCATGGTTACGATTGAACGCGATGGAAGGTTCAATGTGCCAATACTACTTAAAAGATCAGCAGAGATGTTGGGCGATTCAAAACAAATTGCTATACGAAGGTTTTACGTTTAGAAAAAAAGCTAATGAAGAATGACGCATTGAAGGAGCAATATTGTGCGTTTTTAAAAGAGTACCGAGATCAACAGCATATGGAAGAAATCAAGTGGGAGGACGTACCAAGCGAAGCTTATTTTATGGCACATCATTGAGTTTTGCGGCCTGACAGCACAACTACAAAATTAAGGGTTGTATTTGACGCATCCTGCAAAACCACGAATGGCGTTTCATTAAATGACATCCTGCATTCAGGACCAAAGTTGCAGGATGATATATTTGATATTCTAATTAGGTTTAGAAAACATGCGTTCGTGTTGGCAGCAGATATTGAAAAGATGTATAGACAAATTAAAATAGCAACAGAGGATCAAAAGTATCAGTTGATTGTCTGGCGCTGGACATCAAGCGAGCAGCTAAAAGTATTTAGGTTAAAAACGGTCACATACGGAACATCTTCAGCTCCATACCTGGCAACGAAATGCTTACAGAAAGTAGCCGAAAGGTACGCCCTTCAATACCCGCGGGCAAGCAGCGCACATTGGGAAAAAACAGGCTAAAACGCTCGCATCGCCTGTTTTGAACTCTAGAATCTATAGTTTTTGCACTAGAGAACTGATTTCGCTACTATCTCTAGAATTCCTCATAGAATTGTAGGGTGTAATTTTTTTCCATTTCCTTTACCAGGAGCTGGTACCCTACAGTCGGAAGTTAAGAGTTTTAGAAATATGCATAATCAGAAGCAAAAAAAATAATTCAATATTTTGATAACTGATTCCAGTAGATCAAAAATAAAGTTAAACGTGTTTTAGGGTTTTTTAATTTGAGCACTTTTTTGCAGCACGGTTTATGTTTTCGGAGTGTATAGCAAAAGATTTAATAACTTCGGAAATAAAAAAGATAAAGGATTGAATTTTCGCATAACTGTTTCCCATAAGTAGAAGATGATTTATTCCAAAAATGAAAAAAATTCGCCCGTGGCTACGCCTACTCTCCGTACAGACTTTATTTTTAACAATATTAAAATAGGCTACAATCTTGTTGTCATGCATTAAAATGTTCTTTAGAGACACTTAGCCCACTTTTATAAAAGTAGGCAAACTCTTTCTTAAAAAAATCTAAACTATTCATTTACTTTTATAAAGCACGGAAAAGGTTAACTGACAAGTATAATATATATTATGTATCTCAAGGGGTTAAAGAGGCATGTCACACCTATTTCCAGACAAACATATCCCTAAACGGACGGTAAATATTTAAAAGTTCATATTTTGAAAAATATCTTTATATGGCAACCCTGTTAAGAATGGACAAACCACGCCCATTTTAGGCAATATGTTGTTCTCGTGATTTCCAAAGTGTTTGTACGAAATTTCAGCTTCGTGTCTCAACTTTTTCGAAAGCAATTGTGAATACCTTCCATCAGACAGACGAATTGGAAGACATATTAACAGACGGACATAGATAAATCAATGCGATATATATATGCATATCTCAATTCTATACATTTAAATACATATTTATTCCTTTCAACACCAGCCTTGCTGTTTTTCATACGTTATAGTTTTGCTCAGCAATTAAAAATATATCGTTGCTCACCACAACTGAGTACAAAAAGTGCTTGGGTTGGCATGCGAAAATTGCTCGCATTCATTTTGTTGCAGAACGTCGCAGATGAGTTTGGTACCATCAGTTGGCTGAATGTTCCACCTAATCAGTGTATACGTATTTCGTTGAATGCTGTTGAATCTCAAAAGTTACAGTCCAGAGAAAATCCCGATTTTTCTCATTTTTATCAAAAAATGAGGCAAAGGTTAGATATATTTTTTTTGCCAAAATAAACATTTTTTAAATACAATTTTTTTTCATATTAATTGCTTAGATATCGGTACCCCACATGTGAAAAATTATGGAATTTCATTAAAAAATGTAGATTGTACAGGCATTTGAAGACAGCCCTGTTAACGATATTTTGCTAGAAGTGAAAATAATTTAATAAAACGTTCAACTTTGAAAGGCTGTAAAGTCCAGGTCATGGGATGAAGGGACTTAAATGAAGGGACTTTCTATCTGGTTAGAGTATCTATATTACGAGAAGTAAAAAAAAATATTCACATTCGCAACTTTTGAATTTGCTCCAATGCAAGCGTTTTTGCCTGTTTTTTCCCAATGTGCAGCGTAATTAAAAAAGACTTTTACATGGACGATTTAATGACGGGGGGAAATGAAGCGCCAGAATTACAAAGGTTGCAAGAAGAGGTGATAAAACTATTAGGCGATCATGGATTCCATTTAAGGAAGTGGTGTTCCAATAATTCCAGCCTGTTGAAGAACATTACAACAGAAGATTGTGAAATAAAGCTTAATGTCGAACCGAGTGAAGTAAAAGCATTAGGATTGATATGGTCCCCGCTCACTGACATATTGCGCATGAAATCAGATTGGGGGGAAGTAAAGAAATCAAACATCAGTATACGTGTAGATATTGCAAGATTATTCGATCGGTTAGGAGTGGTAAATCCGGTGGTCGCAAAAGCAAAAATATTTTTACAAGATCTGTGGCGAAACAAGTTGGAAACAGATGGAATGAAAATATTCCAGAAAACAGAAAAGTAGAATGGCTTCAGTTTCGGGAACAATTGCCAGCCCTGAAGGAGATTAAGTTAAACAGGCACATGATTATAGAAAATGCCAAAACGGTAGAACTACACGGTTTATGCGATGCATCGGAAAAAGCATACGGATCGGTGGTATACGTTAAGTCAATGAACGAAAAAGGGGAGGTAAGAGTAGCATTAGTGTCAGCAAAATCAAGAGTAGCGCCAATTAAAACGGTTACGATTCCGCGATTAGAATTGTGTGCAGCGGTGTTACTAACAGAGCTCATGCAAAGAGTAACTGAAAGCTTAAATGAAATAGTAAACCTAAAACGTTATCACACAGATTCAGAGATCGTATTGGCATGGATAAAGATCGATCCAGGAAAATTAAAGGTATATGAAGCGAATAGAGTGGCTACAATTCAAAGAAATAGTGATATAGACTGCTGGACGCATATTACGACAAAACGCAATCCAGCGGATCTTATTTCAAGAGGGCTCAGTCCGAATGAAATTGTAGATAATACATTCTGGTTTGATGGGCCTCAATTTTTGAAAGAGCAGACTACAGCTATTAAAAGAATAGAGAAGCAAGTAGAAGTACCCGGGTTGAAAGCACAAGTGATACTGTCAGCGGTGGCCTTAGCAGAAACATGTACGGATTTCATTGATCACAAGAATAACTTGAAATTTCTAAGGAATGTAATGGCTCTAATCCTAAAGCTCGCAGATATAATAAAAAAACGAGACATCTTAACGATGTGCGAGTATAGGGAAAAGGCACTGCAAACCTATTAAAAATGGAGCAGCAGAAGTACTTCCAGGAAGAAATAAAGGCCTTAAAAAAGGAAACACCATACTTAGATCTTCCAAACTTTCGACGTTAGCTCCATTCTTAGATGAAAATGAAATTATCCGAGTGGGGGGGAGAATTCAAAACGCAGCAGTTGATTATGATACAAGGCATCCAATCCTTTTACCATACAACAGTACAGTTACAAAGTTGCTGGTAACAGAGATTCACAGAACCAACATCCATGTTGGAGCAGAAGGATTACTAGCACTCACCCGACGGAAATATTGGCCGCTGCGAGGGAAACAAATAGCCGCGAAAATCATACACGCGTGCTACAAATGTTTTCGAATAAGACCGAGAGGTATTCAACAGTATATGGGAAGCCTTCCAGCCGACAGAGTTACCAAATCACGGCCTTTTGAAAAAATAGGGATTGATTTTCTTGGGCCGATAACGATACATCACAAGCTAAGAGGCGCACGGACGGATAAGGCTTACGTGTGCACCTTCGTTTGTTTTGCAAGCAAGGCAGTACATCTAGAAGTAGTAAATAACCTTTCCACAATAGCATTTATAGGCGCATTGAAAAGATTTATAGGCAGAAGAGGCTGTCCATCAAAATATATATATAGAGACAATATAAAACCAGGAACTTTAGTGCTGCTGAAAGAAGAAAATTTACCACCTCTCAACTGGAAAAGGGGAAGAATAATCAAATCCTACTTTGGGCCAGATGGGTTAACGAGGATTGTCAAAATTAAAACAGCCTTTGGGGAAACCCAACGGGCAATCCACACCATATGTCCTTTTCCACCAGACATGTTTGATGAAGAAAACAAAAACGGCGAATGACTGCACTAAGGTGCAGGGGGGCAGGGTACCCAAGACCAGTCACGCTAAAAAGGGTCTTGGTTGCAGAGTGGACCTAAGGGTCAGGCGAGCACTGCGCCGGATCCAGGTCGTACTGTAGTATTAGATAAACATTTGTTTGTAACGTACTATATTAATCAAATTATCCATTTCAGATGTCCGCTTACATGCCTGAGTACAAATCACAAATTGGTATTGTTGAGTAGAGACGACATTAGAATAAAATATTAGCTGAGTTGAAGTAACGAAGAAGTTTGAAGAAATAAAACTGCAGATAAAAGTGAATAAGTTTAAATTAAGAGAAATGTTGAAAATGTCAAAAACCCACGAGGAAGCTAAGTTAGTAAGAATGTCAAGTGTAACGATAAAAAACACAGATGGAAAGAAATGGCTACTGTTAGTCATACAGTGCGTTAAGAAATGATAGCACCATTGAGCTTTTGTATCATAACTTCCACTCTAATGATCGAAGAATGGAAAAACTTGGTGGAAATATCCATTGCATATATTTAAATAATGTCCCGCACCCAAAATTCTGAAATGTTCGATACAAAGGACAAAATATGAATTTACATAAAAAAGTCACTTTCACAAGCGTTAAGAAATGATAGCACCACTTACAATACTTCTTTTTATTTTTTCGCAATGCACATTTTTTTTGTGTTTAATATGAAATGGGGGTTCCTCTACTTTTAATTGTTGAATTAATTCTCTTTGGCATGGACTCGATCAAATTTTGTAGAAGATTATGAGGTAATCCTTCCCAGACCCGGACAATTTCTTTTCGGAGCTGTGTCACATCATCGAACTGCCGACAATCGTCGTTAACTTGCCGTGCCATGATGCCCCATAGGTTCTCTATTGGGTTCAGATCCGGCGATGTTGCTGGCCATTCGAGGATAGGAATATTACGCGATTGTAACCATTATTTTCTACTTCTCGATGCGTACACTGCTGTGTTATCCTGCATGAACGTAAAATCCACGGCGGAAAACTTGTCGATATATGGAAGAAGATGTTCCTGAAGGAGCTCTTGATACCGCGCAGAGTTCAAGCGTGTATCAGTAAATGCCAGGGATGCTTTTCCATGAGCTGAAATGCTGCCAAAACCATTAATGATCCACCACTGAAAATCCTTTTTGAGAAAAGCCTCTGTTCCTTGCGCAGATCATGCCAGTAATGTCGAAATTCATGTGGTCCATCTAGATTGAATTTTTTTTCGTCAGACCAGATGATCTGGAAGGGTAAATCAGGCTTAAATTTGATTTTCTAGGCTTAGTTTTGTTTCTTATGCTTACCGATGCCCACTCGCTGCACCATGTTTGGTGCGCATCGGCTCGTTTGTCGATATGCGTACGTTTAAGAGCAGGAGCTTTGGTAATTGTTTTATATTCTAGGAATTTAGTATCCTTTAGTGCCTTCCAGAAGGTAACATAGAACACATGTGGTGAAAATTCGCTTCTTAAATGACGCGTGTCCTTTGATGAATTAGAAGCAGCTCTACAAATGATACGTCTATCCGCTTGGGAGAGACCGCATGAACGACCTGGGCTTCTCTTATTTGCATAAGCTGTGGGATTGCGCAAAAATTTGCCAACTACCGTCTGACAACGGCTAATCCGACGTCCAATTTCGCGGTTTGTTAGACCTTCATCTTTAAGAGCGCTTATGACGGCTTTTTCCTCTTACTCCAGTTCCACCTTTCTGCCCATTGCGTTCACTTCTTCTTCACTTCTTTAGTTTTGACAATAGAAGTTTGACAAAAAAGTCAGAGGCCGTACAAAAATAAAATATTGTAAGTGGTGCTATCATTTCTTAACGCTTGCGAAAGTGACTTTTTTATGTAAATTCACATTTGGCCTTTGTATCGAACATTTCGGAATTTTGGGTGCGGGACATTATTTAAATATATGCAATGGATATTTCGACCAAGTTTTTTTATTCTTCGATCATTAGCATGCAAGTTATGATACAAAAGGTCAATGGTGCTATCATTTCTTAACGCAGTGTATTGTGGATTATAACACCGCTAGTCAAGGGCCAAATGACTGTACAGCACCTAAAAGATAAGTCAGGGATATTTTACGAAAAGCAGGGCAGTGTGGGCTTAACGCGAAAATCGTGGGACATTGTGGTGCATGCAGACATGGAGGAGTACCATCAACATATGGCGAAGCTGCAAGGTGCAATCAAAATGATTCGGATACTAGTAAAGACCGTCGAGAAAGAAACCTACATTCACGGAATGGCCGATCAATTGGAAGAAAAGTGGTACCGAATTCAACAGAATAACGACATTGTCACATTCAATAATAAAGCAAAGGTTCAAGAGGTCAGCGCTACCATTCGTGGGAGGAATATTTCACTCGCTGTTTGGGCTGATGGACGAGGAGCATGCAGAAAATCTAATTCAGAAAATCCAGAACAGCAAGAATAATGAACAATACTTGTTGGAGCTTTTGAGAAATCAGTCGTCAATGCAGGACGTAACATTCAATATCATGAAGAAGGAGAATGAAGTCATGTGGAAGAACTTCAAGGTGGCAAATAGCTCGCTGTACACCCTGCGCGATGCAGTGTTGCGTCAATCGCAAGAAAAAGACGTTGTCGAAGCGCTGGCAAGTACAAGCATTGCAATGGAATCGTTTGAACAACTTCAACGAGATCTAATAGAAGCACTCTGGAACTCCAAGGGCAACTTCATGGAAAGGCTTCTGCCCTTAGACCAGTTCCGACGACAGATCGAGATCATAAGGCTGAATCTGAAGGAAAATGTAAAGCTGCCAGAGACGAATCCAATCGAACTAGCTCATATTGCTCGGACGACAGTAAAGACTACGAAGAAATACGTCCTCGTCAACATAAGAATTCCATTAATCAGTATCAACACACTGGCAGCCTATAGAATTTACCCGTATCCAACAGAACACGATGGATACTCCATAAGTATCAAGGCTAATTACGAATATCTGATGATCAACGAGCCAAAGACAATGTACTATGGGTTAACGGCAGACAAGTTCGGTCACTGCCGACACCTGACCAACATTACAGTTTGTCCACAAACGCATCCACTTTACAACACGCACACGGCAGAAAATTGCGAAGTAGAGCTGTTCTTCAATCGACGAAAGCTGCCAAAAAGCTGTGAAATAAACATTACTCCACAGCGCCCATTCTGGGTACAGTTACAAGCAGCAAATTCATGGATTTTTTCCGTGACTGAATCCGACCATTAGTTTACAAGTTACAGTGCTTTAAGTGACACTACTTTTGAGTTTTCAAAAAAAATGAATTCAAAGCAATTCCGTGTGCTGATTTATCATTGTTTTTTAATGAAAAAAAATACTGTTCAATGCCAGGAATGGCTTGAAAAACATTATTCGGACTCTGCTCCATCAAAAAAAACCATTTGTTATTGGTATGCCGAATTCAAACGTGGTCGTACAGACACCGATGACATTCCATCTACTGGACGGCCAAATGACGTTGTTATTCCGGAAAACGTTGAAAAAACACTGAAAATCATTATGTCCGACCGTAAAGTGAAAGTGGGGGAGATTGCTGACATTCTAAAGATATCAGCAGGCAGTGTACACACCATAATACACGAACATTTGGTTATGAAAAATGTGTTTTCGAAATGGGTGCCGCGTTTGCTCACACCGGAGCAAAAACAACAACGAATCGATGATTCAAAGAGCTGTTTGGACATGTTTACGCGCAACAAGTCGGAGTTGGAGATCGGAGATGAAACATGGATCCACCATTTCACTCCAGAGTCAAATCGGCAGTCTGCTGAGTGGCATGCAACCGGTGAAAGCCGCCCAAAGCGTCCAAAGGCACAAACATCGGCTGGCAAGGTTATAGCGTCAGTATTTTGGGATGTGCACGGAATAATATTCATCGACTATCTTGAGAAAGGGAAAACAATCAATAGCGACTATTATATAGCGTTGTTGGAACGTTTGAAAGAAGAAATCGCGATTAAGCGGCCCCATATGAAGAAGAAAAGTGTTGTTTCACCAAGACAATGCACCGTGTCACAAGTCGATGAAAACGATGGCAAAAATGCATGAATTGGGCTTCGAATTGCTTCCTCATCCCCCGTATTCTCCAGATCTGGCCCCCAGTGACTACTGGCTCTTCGCAGACCTCAAAAAGATGCTCCGTGGTAAGAGATTTGGCTCAAATGATGAACTAATCGCCGAAACTAACGCCTATTTTGAAGGCAAAGAAAAATCGTTCTACAAAGGCGGTATCGAAAGATTGGAAAAGCGTTGGAATGATTGTATCTCCCTAAAAGGGGACTATGTTGATGAATAAAAACGAATTTTGGCAAAAAAATGTGTTTTAATTAGTTAGTCACACACATTATTGAACGAAGTGTTAGTATCCCAATCCTCCCAGGTTGGAAAGTGAGTTCGATAGGTGTTATTGAAGCAAAGAGTCGGTACCACGTAGTCACATTCAAAGTTCGGGTGCCCCTGACCTACCCGTAGTAGTATTGAGGCATGACCCATCGTGTGTGACTTGAAACAGTCCCCAGCACAAAGCCTGAGAGCAGTTCTCGAAGCCGTGCACGTAATGAACGTGTCGAGTGATAATAGGTTCAGCATAATTTCGAGTCCCGCCTGGGGTGTTGATTTCATGCATCCAGTTATCCCCAGACCAAGGCACCGTAGCACAGTATGGGTCTTACTATCGCCGTATACATCCAGTGTATGATGTGCGGTTGTAGTCCCCATTTTTTGCCGAACATCCTCTTGCAGGAGTAAAGGACAGTTCTTGCTTTTTCCGCCCTGACCTCAAAGTTCCTTTTCCAGGATAATTTAGAGTCAAGGACAACCCCCAAGAATTTTGCCTCCTTGGAGAGGTTTAGAGCTTTTCCGTTCATTTTAGGTGTGGTAAAGCATGGACATACACATTTAAAACGGGTGAAATTTGTGGTATATCACAACGGGTCTCATAATATGCCTCCGAGTGGGTCTCTTACAGAGGCAACCACAATAACCTAACCTAACCTAGTTGCCCTAATTACAAAAAATTGAGAAAAATTGGTTAACTTATTTATCTGTAAGACAACAAAGATAATAAAGATTAAAGGTAACAAATTATTTTTTATTTTAATTGGTCAAAAAATTCATTAAAAACAATGCAAAGTACCATATGGGAGAAATATCACCAGAACAACTTATTTGTGAGTTTTTTTGTACGTCGGATGAGGGTTAAGGCATTTAATACCTATATTGTCTTACAAAAATGTACCATAGCTTATTTCTGTAATTATAATGTGCATTGCAGGAAGGCGTATGCTTACCTTATGTTTACCCCAATGAAATATAACACAGGACAACAAAATCGCACTTTTTTCTTTTGTATGGAGTTTTTCTATTGTTTTTTACTAACTTGGGTGCGCTGATTTCGAATCTACCTTCAGATTTTTTGCAGCAGCTTTAGTTAGTGAGATACAGGTACCCTGTATCTTTTTTAGATTTTCCTCAACTTTTCCATATTTTTTATCGAAATTTTAAAACCAATAAACCGGTTGACATCACCTTGTTACATTAACAACACCGCACGGCTTCTTTTTCGATGCAATTAATTTTTATAAGTTTTAAAACTCCGCAGGAATTGGACCTCAAAGTCGGAAAATATGGAAATTTAAGACGTTTTCTTTGATAGACAAAAACATACATATTTTTTGTAAATCAATTAACCCATTCGAGATTGGATTTCCGAGGCTATAAGACAGCCTGCACACCGTGTGTGCAATAATACTTAGTAATGTGCAATTATCAGTTATTCTGAGTAAACTAGTCGTCGCAATACGATTTTTTTGGAACTAATAAAATCCGTTAAGTGCAGGAAAACAAAATTTGGCATTGGTTTTACTGTGTACTAAAAAATCGTTTGTTATTTTTTTCATTATACAACTTATTTTTTTAACTTTTTACTACTTCTTAAAAATTTTCTTTGCATTATATTTTGTTCTTTATTACTGAAAGCAAAATAACGATTTTGTATTACCTATCAATTTTTGAAGTAGATTTAAGCCCGGGGCATCTTCTTGCAGAGACGAAAACGGGGATCTGGTTACGGATGCGCAGGGTGTGCTGAGGTTGTGGATGGAGCACTTCACCAAGCTGCTCGCAGGCGACGAAAGGAACAATACCGCCAGTGGTGAAGATGTCCAGATGGCACCAATCGACGACGATGGTGTGGATGTGCCACCGCCCAGCCATGACGAGGTCCGGGTCGCTATCCAGCGACTCAAGAACAACAAAGCTGCAGGGCCGGATGGGCTACCAGCTGAATTGTTCAAGGCCGGCGGCGGTGAGCTGATTGGGTGCATGCATCAGCTCATTTGCAAAATATGGCTGGAGGAACGAATGCCCAACGATTGGAACCTCAGTGCCCTTTGTCCTGTGCTGAAGAAAGGCGACCCAACAATATGCGCCAACTACAGGGGTACTACAGCCTACTTCCCATTGCATACAAGGTCCTGACGAGCGTATTATGTGAAAGACTAAAGCCACTCGCCAAGGCGCTGATTGGACCTTATCAGTGCGGCTTTAGACCTGGTAAGTCCACCATCGACCAGATATTCACTCAACGCCAAATCCTGGAGAAGACCCATGAGAACCAAATCGATACACACTATCTCTTCATCGATTACAAGGCAGCATTCGATAGCCCGATAAGGGATCGCCTATATGCCGCATTGTCTGAACTTGGTATCCCTGCAAAGCTCGTTAGACTTTGCAGAGCGACGTTGAGCAATACGCGCAGCTCCGTCAAGGTTGGAAGTGACCTCTCCAACCCCTTTGATACCGTTCGAGGTTTCAGACAGGGCGATCCTTTGTCCTGCGACCTCTTCAACCGGTGTACATCGTAATGGCACAATTTTCAACAAAAGTGTCCATCTCCTTGCCTACGCTGATGATATTGATGTCATCGGACGTAACAAGCGAGATGTCGCCGCTGCCTTTGCGGCTATCGAAAGAGAATCTGCCAAAATGGGTCTGGTGGTAAATGAGGGCAAGACGAAGTATATGCTGTCTACACGCAGGGACTCGCAGCGGCTAGGGTCTTACGTCGAGGCCGACAGGTATGCTTTTGAAGTTGTCAAGGAATTCGTCTACCTTGGCACCGCCATCAACAGCAGCAATGATGTCAGTTTGGAGATAAAGCGAAGGATAACTCTTGCCAACAGGTGCTACTACGGTCTCGGTAGGCAATTGAGAAGTAGAGACCTCTCTCGACCGACAAAACTTTCACTCTATAGGACGCTTATCTTGCCCGTGCTCCTCTATGGCGCTGAAGCATGGACAATGACACGAAACGACATAGCGGCCCTTGGAGTGTTCGAGAGGAAGGTACTTCGCAAAATCTTCGGCCCTGTTCGTGTTGGTGACGACTATCGTATACGAACCAATAACGAGCTGTGTGAGCTGTATCAGGACATGGACGTAGCGTAGCGAATAAACATCCAGCGGCTACGCTGGCTCGGTCATGTCTGCCGCATGGACGACGAAGCTCCGGCGAAAAAGGTGTTCGATGCGATGGTTGGAGGTCGACGGCGAAGAGGGAGGCCGTGTCTCCGGTGGAAGGACCAAGTGGAAGAGGCCCTGGTATCTCTTGGTGTGACCAACTGGAGAAGGCGCGCGCGAAGCAGAGGCGCCTGGAGAGAAGTTTTGCGGCAGGCCGTAACCCGATAACGGGTTGTTATGGCCAGTTAAGTAAGTAAGAACAGTTGCGGTAAAAATAATAGTAGTACGCGTACAACGAAAAGAAAATTAAGACAAAATAATCTGCTTTTCTTTACAAATATTTACTTTGTATTTTTTTTAACAAGTTATATGTGTTAACAATGCAATCATAAAAGAAAACTTAAGAATTAAACTCAGTTTGGTTTGATTTAAATTAAATGCGTCAAAAGCTCCAAAACATGGACGGTCAAAAAAATAGTAGTTCGCTTTACTTTCATAAAAATGAAGCAACAATTGTGTTTCATTTTAAAAGATTTAGTGGTTAAATAGTAATAACGTAATTTTTTTTCAAATTAATAATTTTCAACTGCCCCTCGCGGGACTTAAGATCATGGGATACATTTCGTATTCCCCTTTGCAGAACTAACTACTTCTTGAATGAACCGCTCAACCGCTGTTTAAGGCACGTAAATGAGTTAGGTCGTCAGTTGGACCTATTCTCAGAAAGCAGGGATAGTTTTAAGGCTAAATTAATTGCACTGCTGCATAGTCATTTTTGCTTATAATTACTTATTTAGTTCTAGTAATCTACTTGTGTAAAAACTAATTGATGAATAAATGAATAAATAAATAAATAAATAAATAAAATATTTAGTTGCGTGACTGTTGTTTGGCTATTACTGCAGCACTGAGCCGATGCATTGAAATAACCAAATTTTCATATCTTTCTCTAGGGGCGTGGTCTACTGCTTCTCAAAGTTGATTATTATTTAAAAGATTATTGTGAGCAACTGCTCTCTTCACGTCACACCACAAATTTTCAATTATATTGAAGTCTGGTGATTGTGCGAGCCATTCCATAACCCTAATCCTGCTCTTGCGAAGCTCCTTTCGTGCGACCTTGCTTGTATGCTTTCGGTTATAATCCTGTTGGAAGATCCAAAGCATCCAAAGCAAGACCGATAAAAACGTAAAAATCTCAAGTAAAAATGCATGATTTAGAAAATTTACGTAAGATTATTGAATTTAATTTGAATGGAATAGAAAATGACCGAAATAAAAATACAAATGAAATGGTAACGAATAAGACGAATAATTGTATGGAAATTAATAAACAAAACTGAACTAATTTATTTCTCATCATAGGATTAGAGAAACGTTGACTAAGAACACTTTAGATTCATCCTAATGACGATTCCGAGCAATAAAAGTCATTTTACCGATATAGGATCACAAAACAATGAAAAAAGGGGGGTGGCACCTTACAAAGAAAAAAAGGTGGCACTTTACATTTTTATGCCATTTTGGAAATCATTGTATACATTTTTTGCTTTTACGATATGCTCGGATATCATTTCGGATTATGAAAGACCATTAAAAATTAAGTCCAACACTGATATTTACCTTCGTTTTTTATAAGTATTTGGTTACTTTTTCACCGCAAGTAAAACCTTCAGTTTTTATTTTTAAGTTTTTTTTCAACCAAATTTGACACTTTTATTTACCCAGACCGTGTTGTTGCGTCTGTTCCCTCAGAAACTACATTCAAATTGATTTTGACATATATATCTTATATGACGGTAGGAATTTTTTTTCTTGGATTGCTGGAACGTCGAAATCGAGCAGGGGTGGCACCTTACAAAGAATTCCCCTACTATATGCTTTTTTATATATTCCATTAATAGTCTGAAATACAAGCAAAAACAAAAACATGTTGAATTGTTCGAAACAAAAAAAATTAAAAACTTTGCATATTTTGAGGCCTCTAATTTTTTAAGGATAAAGTATGAAAAGTTATGAAAATGGCTATGGTACATTTTTGCTATTATTTCGGTACGAATGTGTATTCCGCCAAATAATTTGGCTGTGTTGTATTGCTTGATGCTTCTTCTTAACCCGGCGATGGTGTGATGAAAAAAAAAATACGTTATTGGTGTGGTGGGGTATGACATACCCCAAAACTTTATATAGCACCAGCCTCACGAAACAACACAAATATAAAAGGTAGCAATTATATATTATTCTTCATTTAATTTTACGTAAGGAAATGCAAAAAAAATTCGATGTGCAAGCAATTTGTAAAAGAAAATAACAGATATAAGAAAAATTAACGAAAAATACTGATATTTATAGGTTCATTTCAAACATAGGGTTTACAAAAATTGCTTTTTATATTTTCCAAACACCACAGTCTGTTTTATAATCAACATACATGTAGTTATGTGACATCAACTTTTTGGTAGCTACGGTAAAAGAGTAGCGAAATACAGGGTCTCAAAATCGCGCATTTTTTGCAAGATGTATAAGGTTTTTGCTCTCAGACTAACCGAACATTGTGTGCTGAACTGACGACGTTTTGGTACAGCTTCCCATTATCTCAAGGATTTACTGAATCATGATGATGTAGAAAAATAATGATATTTTTTGGAACATATGATACGATGAAAACGATTGTCGAATGTGCTATTAAAGTCAACGATAACATGATGCGAAACTGAGAACGCTCAACCACAATACATACTCAAAATCCGCACTAATACACCGATAACATCGGACCCCAGGGTTGATTTTGCCAAATATCAGACCCTGAGGTTGCACAGGAACGTACTGTTGATTTCTTATACAAGGGCCATGGCGAGGGTTGCGTTTACTTTCAATTTTGTAAACATAAGAAAATCAATTTTAATTTCTTTGTAACTATGTAATCTTTTGGAAGAAAAGTGATTAAAAAATTACAATATTTCCCGAAAACCAGTCAAAAGTGTTTTAATACGTGGCTAAATGAGTGCTGTCTCAAGTGATCTGTCGATCCCACCTCTAATCCCTTCCTTTCCTTCTCCTTTTGTGCTCATATTTCCCCCTATTTTCTGCTCCCCGGCTTCGGCCGTTTGTCTCGTTCAATGTTTCATGTATTCTTTTGTACATTCGCTATCCAGACGTCCGACAATAAAGAACACCATACCCCGAAACCCCCGTCTATTTATTCCCACCGCTCCGCCGCGCTCGATTTTACATGGTCCTTCGAGCCAACCGCGAACTCGCGACGCGGAAACACAATCACTAACAAAAAAAATAAATAAAACAATTTAAAATACAAAACAATCAACAAGTGCAAAAAATAGTGAAAAGTGACACAAAAACAAAAAACCAAACATTAAGAGTGACAACTAAACAAACAGTGAAACAAACACAAAGGTGATACACACAACAAAATCAAAAAACTGTGCACAAACCATACAATATACAAATCACAGAGCCACAATTTTAAAAATTAAGAACAAAAATTAAAAACAAAACAAAGACAGTGCAGTGCAGTGCAAGACAGCAAAACATATAGTGCAGTGCAATAACTACAGCAGAATACACCATTACAACAACAAGACACAACACAAAGCAAACAAAAAGGGCAGCAACAACAAACACACTCAAAAAACACACACCCACATCACAGAGCGGACGAAGAAAGCAGCAACAACAGCAAACAACAGCAAGCAGCACAAACGGCGGACACAAACGACGTAGAGGCAATCCCCATTCTCGGGCATTGGGCCCCAAAAAGATAAGCCCAACAATTTTTATTCAAAAATTAACACTCACTACACATACACTAACATAAAATATATAAAAAATAAAATATATATACCTACAATATTCCCATTCCCAAAAATCCAGTCAACAATTAACACACTGGTACCCCGTCACTGTCCGGTTTTCGTGTACATTGCCCCTGTACACATACAAAATAGCGCTGTGCAGTAAGCAATCCCGCTACTGCACATAATTTTGCGCTTTTTGTGTTCGCATTCTCCTTTGTGCGACCTACGCAGGCAAGGCAGCAAAACTCCCGCTGTAGCCTGCTTCCCACTAATTTTCATTTGCACACATTCCCCCACATTTCGCTTGTGCATACCGTAGATCAGCAGCGACCACTCCAGCTGTTGATCTCGCGCTCTCCCACCTGTGTATATTTTCGCGTTTCGCTTTGTGCGATATACGCACGCACAAGCAGCAAGCACTCCCGCTGCTGCCTCCAAGTGCAATTACATACACATACTTCTGCCTAAGCATTTCCCCACTCTTGCTAGCAGAAGTAAATAAACACAAGCACAGTGGGACGAGGTACTCCTTTTTTGCATATACACCTAAGTCTGTTTTTACACGGTAGATTGGTTCCAGAAGAAGCCGTGTAAAAAAAAACCGTGTAAAAAAAGACATTGATCGTATACAAAAATGGGTGATTTGTTCCTAATCTCTAAAACCTATTAAAATTTCTTTACCAAACACGTCTTATTGCATTGACAGTTCACAAAATATTAACACGTTTCAATTGCTCTGACCAGTAAATTTTATTGTATGCACATAAAGGGAATTCCCCTAAATTAGTGCTATTCACATTTGCTTTGACCAGTAAAAATTGCTTGTACGCGCTAAAAGGGAATTCACTTAAATCTTTAAGCTAGTGTTCGCAAACTATCGATAGCACTATCGATACTATCGATGGTTTCAGAATTTTTTCTTTCATAAATACTTTTTTGTGATATGAACATACTTCGCAAAAATTAAATTTGACAAAAAAAATTTAAGTACATAAAATTTCAAATCGTGCTAAATGGAATAAAATCGTGTAAAAAAATTAAAAATATTCAATTTTCAAACCGTGTTATATCAAAACCGTGTAAAAAAAGACCGTGTAAAAACAGACTTAGAGCCTATTTACACGAGGGCTTTTCCCCCTGCGTTAAAAGTCATGCGTGACGAGTTTGTTGGCGAGAAGTGGTGAGAAGTCAGCGGGGTAGGCAAACACGCACGGTCAGCGAATTCCAGGGGTTTTTTTGACATTTGCTTTGCTCTTTTTCGCACTTTTCTTCAAATTTCAAACCGGCCGGACGCTTTGCTAACAATTATATTTACATCTTCCCTATTATTTAAATTTGAGCAGTTAATAGCTATTTCAGTGACTTCTAAAATATTTTCAATAATTTCTTCTTTGTTTAAATCCATTTTTCTTTTAATAATGAGAATATCAAAAACTACGCGAAAATGTGAATGAAAGAAGATTGGCCGCTTAAACGTCCAAAAAGCCAAGCAAAGTTGCAAGTAAAAAGCCTTCATGTAAATGCATGAAGATTTACGCAGCAACTTCAAAAGAGAGTTGCAAAAAACGCAGGGGGAAAAAGCCTTCGTGTAAATAGGCTCTTAGGTGTACTCATACTCTGCACATCTGCTGCCACCCAAAGTGCATACAGTGGGACAAACATTCCCCACTCGCACACAAAAATTGTTGGTACACAAAATAATTTTGACACGTTACTTACACTAATACTCGTACAAATCACATACACATATATACAAATATATATATATATTTGTACACATTTTTTATTCAGCTTTTATTGAATTTTATTCGTGAACTTTGAATGAAATGTGAATTTGATGAAAGCTCCAGAGGAGTTTTTGCGATAATTGCGACAGCCATATTTTGCTATCCCTTTTTATACGGGTGCGCATATATTATATATACATATACATATATACATATATACATATACATATATATATATATGTATATATAATATGCGCACCCGTATAAAAAGGGATAGCAAAATATGGCTGTCGCAATTATAATATAATATAGATATATGCATATATATACATTAAGGTGGGTCGCGAAAAAAAATTGGTGTTGTCACCACCTAAAAATAAAATTCAGAGTGTTTAATGACTATTTGGAAAATATTGCGATTCTGAGGTAAGCCAATTGTGAGCGGTTTTGCTTCAAAAATACCTCTAATTATCATGTTAACTCAATAAATTAACAAAAAAAATGTTTACAAGATATGTGCAATCCAAGAACTCCTGAAGGTTTATCTAACCAAAAAAAATTATTCGAAAATGTCCAACAACAAAAAAGTTACACCCAAAAAACATGATAATTAGAGGTATTTTTGAAGCAAAACCGCTCACAATTGGCTTACCTCAGAATCGCAATATTTTCCAAATAGTCATTAAACACTCTGAATTTTATTTTTAGGTGGTGACTGAAACGTGATTTTTATTTTGTATGGAGTGCGACCCATCTTAATATACATATGTTTTCTGATACGATTTTATAATCGCGAAGTAGCAGACTATACTTATAAACATAAATTGTTTACTGTCCGACATTTATAAGTTTCTGCTACTTCTGGTTTTTGTGGTCCGTTTAGTCCGTGTTTTTTTCGAATTGGGAAACAAACGCATTAAATACATTTTTTTTATTTGTTCCTCTCTGAAATCATTGTTAAAAACATTGTTAAAATGTTACAAAATCGTTAAAAAAAATCGGTAACGCGCCGTATTGCCTCAGTGGTGGTTCGGAAAATGCAAATTAGTTATTATTAGATTTTACACATGCACAAAGAGATAAGGATTTCTTTTTTACATCTTTAACATATATCTCTGCATATTACAACTTTTCCGTAACATTTTCATTTAAATTAAATAATTTTGATCATTTCATATATTTGTTCCTTATTTTAGACTGCTTCGTACAATAAGACTGCGAACATACTTTTTTACAAGTACATCAAAAATACAACCCCGCGTTAGGAACAAATTCGCTTGTCAGTTGCTTGCTACAATACGAATTGTTCCACAAAGAGAGAAAGCTGGCAGGGTTGACGATTTTCTTTTCAGCTCACACGGATTGTGTTCGTGTGACCAAAAAAAACGACAAAATTTCGTCAATCCTCTCAGTTTCACATCATGTTATCATTGATTAAAGTCAATGGAACATACGTCATTTGTTTTCTACGGTTACGAAATGCGAGTACTGAACTGGGAGCTTTTCTTGCACGTAGCAGTTGAGCAGTTTACATTTGCCTCGTATGTTTCTATACGGTGAGTTTTTGAATAAATCGATGACTACTTGACCA
This sequence comes from Melieria omissa, assembly GCA_963971225.1. Classification (NCBI taxonomy): domain Eukaryota; kingdom Metazoa; phylum Arthropoda; class Insecta; order Diptera; family Ulidiidae; genus Melieria; species Melieria omissa. Next base: position 46,073,687 of record OZ020269.1, on the reverse strand, counting down.
TCAAAAATATTAATTTGAATTCAAAATCATTTACACAAAAAGTTACGTTATTAGTGTGGTGGGGTATGTCATACCCCAATGAACTTTAGCGGGGTGTGACTGAAATCTGGTCACACTCCAGCTGTTTTAAGATAGCAAATCTGTATGGTTGGACTGTTATAAACAGCTACTAGGAGCGATAGTGCCCACATAAAACTGATATCCGTATTATTTACAAAAATACAACCTCTGGGGTATGGTATACCCCACCACACCAATGCCGGGTTAAGCTATTAATATATTTCGTAACTTGATTAATGAAACATCTGTACAATTTTCGCCATCAGAAAAATGCCTTAAAATTCAATATTTACCTACTTTGAAATCTTATTACAACGCCAATTTGGAAATTGATTATTGTCAGAAAAGATGGCTTGAAATTTTTTAATTAAATAATGAGTAGTCAACACAGATACGCGCGGGCAGACGTGCCTTTTTGTGCTCCCGGGTTTTTAATGTTTCTGTCCGTCTCGCGCGTGTATTAATGTTCGGCCGCCTGTTGTGTTTGTCTACTTAAATTTATAAATCGAATACGAAACGCAATTGAAAAATGCCGTTAACTCGATATCGCCGTCCGCCGCAATGACCTCTGCTCGCGTTGTGTTGTTTGTGGCTAGTTTTCCGTTTCTCCTTCCTCCGTCCATATTCAGTGGCGCTACATGCGGTCCTGTTCGACATTGAGAAATTAACTTTTCTGTGGTAAAGGCATAACACTTGCCACAGATCATCATCAATTTCTTAATGCGGCAGATCGCATTCCCAGCTACTTTCCTTGATCTTTAGCCTTTCCAGACTAAGCCTTTGCGCGGGCTTAGGGCAAACTTTTCCGCAGTTTACGCGTACGTTAACCTCCATAAACCCCACATAATGGCACTAAGCGAGACCCAGGTATGTGAGGATGCGGATCCACTGGATTTTCACATCCCTGGGTACCACTTACAGCCATTATTCTCTCCCCACAGGGGTCTTGCCCTTTATGGGTGCAGTAATGTTGCGTACCAGTGCCAGCAGCAACTATACACGACGGATGCCGAATTTAGCTCCATGCTCTTCTTAGCCCCGAAGCGCCTAGTGTCGATGTGTGATAAAGCTAACTGGAGTGGACTTAATGAATTTTTTGCCCACTTCAACTGGAAATTGTGTTTTCTTGATAGAAACATAAATGTCGCACCCAAAATGGTTGAAGAAATAATATTATTGGGAATGCGGTCGTTCATCCCCAATAAGCTAATGTGCATTAAACCACAGAATAAACAGTAATACAGAACGCGCATCTCATACAAATTCAAAACTGTTAAGGGGTCCTAATTTTACGACCACTGTTAATTGAACATTACGTCCTCTGCTATTAACATTACAAACAGACAGCTTCCGTTTCTGTTATATCACAGAACAAACAGCACAAAGATTAGAAAAAAGTAAAGATCGCATGCGGCTCCGCGAAGCATTGAAGGAAAAATAGCATCGGCTGTGGTTGCTGTTGTTGTCGGCCAACAAAACGAAGTGCCAATTCTTCTACATATATGGGGAGAAGAGCAATAAGCTATGGTTGTTGTTGTTGCCGGCTAGGAAATGAAAATTGAATTCGAATTATTTTTGCTTTGTGGTTTATTCTGCGAGCAGCACAGTGCGTACATGCGCGGTCGGAAGCTATTTAAGGACGAAGTGTAGCGTGCAAAAATATATGAGAACGAATGTCAAAAGGGGGCAACTTATCGACTTAAAAAGTCACTACGGTATAAAGATATCACACTATTTTTAATATTGATGATAGCTAAATGATTTTTTACAATCGTTATGTACGAAATATCTTTTAAATTGAGGATTTACATACATACATATATCGAAAAAAAAGCAAAACATCATTCGGGATCGTCGTTGCTAACTTAAGCTTAGGTCCCACGATTGCCGCAAATGCGCCGATCATAGCCCGATCTGGTCGGGCATTGACTACGCAGAAATTGTCAATTGAGCAACACGTTTTTTATTTGGATCACACGATTGCCCCAATTTCGACAAATTTTGTCGGCTCAACCTAGCGAACAGAAACATCGCACCGAACGATTTAGGTCACACGACTGCCCGAATCGAAAAAATATAGAAATAAATTCTCAAAAATTTTCAAAGCCACTACAAAATTCGTCGGCCGCTATGGTTGGCGCTCGAGTTGCCGACAAAATTCGGCTCAATTTTTTTGTCTGGCTTCAACTGTTCACATGACTGACACTACAGTACCGATTTCGTTCGGCGCAACAGAAGACAGATCGAGTATTTTTGCATTTGCGCCGAAACCGAATCGAGTTCACACGATTGGCATTTGAGTTTTTTTTAAATGCGTAAAATTTCTACGCATTGCGACAATCGTGGGACCTTACCTTTTCTTTTTTCTTATAACATTTTCCATATCATATCTATTATAATAGATATGTACATACATTAGACATGATTAAATGCACACATTTGTAATTACGATTCTTCGGAACCTCTCATTTTTTTAGGTTTCACAAACAAATATTTGGGCCAAAAAACTGGGGGCCTAGAGTGGGATAAAAGGCGTAAAAAGAAAATAATAAACCGCGGCGAGAAGTAATTTAGGCCCAAATTAGTGAAACCTTTGTCGTCAAGTGCTCATAAGGAAATAAAAATCTCTTCACGCGGAAGGTCGATCGCATAATAACATGAAAAAAAGTCGGGAATTGCCAGCCAATGTCAGCCAGAAACAAAAATTCAAAACTTACAATTTTCATTCGCTGATCAACACAACAACAACAATAGCACATCGCCCTTCATTCGCTTCATTGAAAATAACAGTAAGTTCTATGGCCGGCATCGAGCTCGCTCTGCACCACTCGGCACTTACCGAAATTACAATAACAGAGCATATCGTCGCACGAGATATTAACAGAGACAGAAGTTCTGTTCAACCAACTCTGTTATCTTCCCTTCTGCTGCTTTCGGCCCGCGCCCGAAATTCAGATTGCTTCGCTGGTCGACATGCGCATTCTGTATACTGTTTATTCTGTGATTAAACCTAAGGACAATCTATGGTTTAATGAGACATGCAGAATTGCTGTCAGGTCTAAAGAGGAAGCTTTCAGAGCATGGCAGGTAAATAAAAATGCCTCCACTGAACAGCTGCGTAAACAGGCCAGAAATCGATGCAATGCCATCCTAAGGCGCCAAAAGTTTCTGCACGAACAGCGCCAAAGGAAAAGAGTTCTTCAATGCCAGCATGGTAGTTAGAACTTCTGGTCATTCGTTAAGAAGGAGAACTAAACATCGTCTTCAATTCCAACTCTCCTTAACAATGATCAAAACATCACTCACTCCGTTGATAAAGCTAATTTGTTAGCTAAAATTTTCGCAGAGAATTCCTATCTGCCCCCCAGCAATCAACCACTACCCGTAGTTGAGAACGTTTTTTGCTCTATGCCAGAAATTCACTTTCGGACACGGGTAGTTAAAAAAGTGCTTGCAAATCTCGATGTAAATAAGGCTTCAGGGCCGGACGGCATTCCAGCCCTTGTTTTGAAAAATTGCGATACCTCACTGGCTTGTCCATTACGCAAACTTTTCAATATGTCATACACCACAGGTGTATTTCCGACATGTTGGAAATGTTCAAACAGTTCCTAAAAAAGGCAAGACTACTGACCCTGCGAACTACCGACCTATAGCAATCTGTTCGGTGCTTTCCAAAGTAATGGAAAGCATTGTAAACTTCAACCTTGTGAAATATCTGGAGCACAATAGACTGCTAAGTGACCGCCAATACGGCTTCCGAAGACAACGATCGACGGGAGACCTTATGGCGGTACTCACCGAGAAATGGAACCATAGCATTCTAAACCTCGGTGAAAGCAAGGTTGTTGCATTGGATATTTCCAAGGCCTTTGACCGGGTGTGGCATAAAGCACTCGTGTCAAAACTGATTGCCTATGGTGTCGGTAGTACCTTCTCTCGTTGGATTACGAGCTTCCTCTATGATCGCTCTATTCGTGTTGTAATAGACGGCATAGCCTCGGAAAAGCATTCCCTTAGCGCGGGAGTGCCGCAGGGTTCGGTCCTTTTTCCAACCCTTTTCCTCATCTTCATCAACGACCTATTGTCGTCGACGATGAATCCCATCTACTCGTTTGTGCATGACAGCACCATTTGTCATTCATATTCCTTCACAAAGCGCCCCAGCTCTTTGAAGATTGAGAGAGAACGGCGCCGTATGAATGACACATAATAGCGACCTACGAACAATCTCCAAGTGGGGTCAAGTGAACAGGGTCGATTTTAATCCCCGCAAGACCCAATGTTGCCTGTTATCCCACAAACGAGTCTCCCCACATCCCAACACATCCCTGGTTATGGGTGGTGTGGGTATTGCGGAATCGGCAGCTCTTGATGTTCTGGGCATGTCCATTAAGAATGATCTTCGTTGGAACGATCATATTTTTGGCGTGTCGAAAGAAGCAGCCAAGTGCCTCGGCTTCCTAAAGCGGTGCAAAAAATATTTCACTCCGTCTGATCTCCGCATTATTTACACTACCTATATCCGACCTAAAATGGAGTTTAACTCGCACCTCTGGGCGGGGGCTTCAAAAACCCATTTGGAGTTCCTCGATCGGGTGCAAAACCGTGCGATCAAGCTTATAGGGGACAGTAGGGTATCCAGCTCTATTGACTCCTTAGAACATCGTCGGAACATGGCATGTGTGGTGTTATTTTACCGATACTTTTTCGGTAATTGCTCAGAGGAGATGAGCAGCTTGATGCCACCACTCCGGGTATTCCCTCGGGCAACCCGTTTGAACACTGGCGCCCATGCATTTCACGTTGAAACGATGATTCAGCGCACTACGCACTACAGAGAGGGTTCGCACTACGCACTCGATGGGTTCAAGTCAAGAGTCCATAACCACTTCTCTCAAAATCCTATCTCCTAACCTTTATATCCTTTCTGAACCAACGCAAGCCTCGCATTAATAGGGTAGTTCGAGAAAAAAAAAAATTGCGACGATATAACAATTATGTCGCACAGTCCGGCCAAAACTCGAAAACTTCAACGATCGACCAGAAATCTTGTACTCGGGGGTTTTTGGGGTCGCTGATTACGAATCCATTGTCAGATATACGAAATTCAAGATGGCGGGTCCAATATAGCATCATATCGCCACACCTAATACAGCCAAAAATGGAGAAATTAAAAAAACGATCTGTATATATACATTGTAGAATGTAAAATATATATTTTTGTTTATTGTAAATAAAAGTTGATTATAAAATAGGGATTTTGTAAATTCACAACATTTACAGTTACAAAAATAAATATTTTAAAAATTATATTCCGAATTATTTTGTGCTAATGCTGTGAAGAAAAAATTGTAATCGAAGAAAATTCGTGGTTTGAGTTTTTACGTTATAAGGAAAGAAATATTTTTGAATATTGTTATAACAATCTTTATTTCTATTGAGCATAAAAATATACAAAAAATTTTTAATTACAAATAATTGGTACGTAAATTATGTTATAATAAAAAATTGGTTTCGTAGGAATCCACATCTACGTCTGCTTCTGACTCTGAGGCAGAGGAACTGTTCAAACTTTCCCGCTCTTTTTCTTCGTCATGTACAGATGGAGCTGATAATAAATCGATTGTATCAGGTGATAAATACTTAAGTGGTTTTACCGGTAATTTTCGGCAAGTAGAAATGTAAGGATCGGATGAAATCAGAAATCTTTTGAAAACGTCCTCCATCGTTTTTTGCCGATAGTTTTTTCTTGCATAAGCAACGCGGTAAATGTTAAAAAATTTATGACATGCCTCTTGGGCATCCTCGGACATTTGGCCTATAGGTAGTATTGATTATTTAACGATGTCTGGGCCGTGAATTAGAAGTTTATGCATTAAGGTAGGCATGTAATACCAATCATATGCATGTACGATCCTTTCAGCTAATTCTTTACAATACTGCCTAAATATGTTCACATCGATTTCATATCCACATGAAATTGCTTGTAATATGACGTAAAACCGATAAATAATGTCTTGAACGATTCCAATAATTTGAGCAGATTTCCCATTCCCATTCGAAAAATAACCGTGCTTGCCATCGTTCGAAGTTCCACTACCTTGTTTTGGTTTGTCAACGTTCAAACCCAATTGGTTTTTAAAAGCCACTTGGATTGCTGTTTTTCTTTTTTCAACTGATTCTTTTTCCCTTGTTGATCGAGCTTGCCATTTTTTGATTTCCAATTTATAGGATAAATGTAATAAAAATTCGAAGCAACGAACCCAACAATGTAGAGACGATAAGCCGAATTTTAAATTGTCGGAACAAACTTCTTTTTGCAACATCTTTTCTGCATTGTTGAACTCCTTAGATGTGCAATTGCATATGTAACAGCGCATTGCGGAACTTGTGTCAGTCAACGAGTTACAAACTTTTGTGTCTATCATTGTTAACGTTAAAGGCTAACGTAAACACACAGGTTTTCCGCAAACCGCAGTAACAAACGGAATTAAATTATTTACCTGCTGTACTACATTATTGGTTGATTCTTTTATCAGATTTACTGTTTCCTTTGCACATTCTATCAAGATATGCCGACAATATCTAGGCGATGTAGGCCTTGGATTCTTCCAGACAACAGTGGTCTACGTATTTGTAGTATTTTTACACACAAGTTGCAAAGGGACGCAAGACGTAAAAAAATGCTCTCGTCATTGGCACTGTTTTCATCAAGCTTATGCTTGTATTCAGTATGTCCTTGATTTCGAAAAAAGGGCATAAAAGATGAATAGGGAGCTCTTAGCAGCTGAATCTTGTTTTATTTGGTAGATAATATGTTTAATTATCATTTCAATAAGGTTTCAAAGCAGCGTTTTGCAGCGTTTTAATGCAGTATCATTTGAAAAGTCTAATTTTCGGAGAAATTATGTGAAAAAATGACACTATTTTTTATGTTTTCCCTAATTCACTACTTAACAATTGATAATAAGTACTTTTTTTACATGTTCTACTCACCTTCAGAAGTGGATTCCATTTGGTCTTATTTGATTTTCTTTATTACATAAAATTTTTCACCTGTATAACCGTTCTCAGTGTATTAACTGTAGAGTGACGCTCGAGCGAAGGCCACATTCCAACTGAGCCTAAGAAAGGGGCATGACGAATTAACATAGTCATCACTATGAACGATTTTAGTTTCTTGAAGGATCATTGCAGCCAACTCAAGGGTGAAAAAAACCCTAAATAGAAAATTGTTTTTTTGGACTTTTGGCCGCACTGTGTGCCCTTTGTCCTGTGCTGAAGAAAGGCGACCCAACAATATGCGCCAACTACAGGGGTATAAGCCTACTTCCCATTGCATACAAGGTCCTGACGAGCGTACTATGTGAAAGATTAAAGCCACTCGCCAAGGCGCTGATTGGACCTTATCAGTGCGGCTTTAGACCTGGTAAGTCCACCATCGACCAGATATTCACTTTACGCCAAATCCTGGAGAAGACCCATGAGAATCAAATCCATAAACACCATCTCTTCATCGATTACAAGGCAGCATTCGATAGCCCGATAAGGGATCGCCTATATGCCGCATTGTCTGAACTAGGTATCCCTGCAAAGCTCGTGAGACTTTGCAGAGCGACGTTGAGCAATACGCGCAGCTCCGTCAAGGTTGGAAGTGACCTCTCCAACCCCTTTGATACCGTTCGAGGTTTCAGACAGGGTGATCCTTTGTCCTGCGACCTCTTCAACTTCACCATGGAGAGTGTTCTGCGCAAGGCCGGTGTACATCGTAATGGCACAATTTTCAACAAAAGTGTCCAGCTCCTTGCCTACGCTGATGACATTGATGTCATCGGACGTAACAAGCGAGATGTCACCGTTGCCTTTGCGGCTATCGAAAGAGAATCTGCCAAAATGGGTCTGGTGGTAAATGAGGGCAAGACGAAGTATATGCTGTCTACATGCAGGGACTCGCAGCGGCTAGGGTCTCACGTCGAGGCCGACAGGTATACTTTTGAAGTTGTCAAGGAATTCGTCTCCCTTGGCACCGCCATCAACAGCAGCAATGATGTCAGCCTGGAGATAAAGCGAAGGATAACTCTTGCCAACAGGTGCTACTACGGTCTCGGTAGGCAATTGAGAAGTAGAGACCTCTCTCGACCGACAAAACTTGCACTCTATAGGACGCTTATCTTGCCCGTGCTCCTCTATGGCGCTGAAGCATGGACAATGACACGAAACGACATAGCGGCCCTTGGAGTGTTCGAGAGGAAGGTACTTCGCAAAATCTTCGGCCCTGTTCGTGTTGGTGACGACTATCGTATACGAACCAATAACGAGCTGTGTGAGCTGTATCAGGACATGGACGTAGCGTAGCGAATAAACATCCAGCGGCTACGCTGGCTCGGTCATGTCTGCCGCATGGACGACGAAGCTCCGGCGAAAAAGGTGTTCGATGCGATGGTTGGAGGTCGACGGCGAAGAGGGAGGCCGTGTCTCCGGTGGAAGGACAAAGTTGAAGAGGCCCTGTCATCTCTTGGTGTTACTAACTGACGAAGGCGCGCGCAAAGCAGAGGCGCCTGCAGAGAAGTTTTGCGGCAGGCCGTAACCCGATAACGGGTTGTTATGGCCAGTTAAGTAAGTAAGTGTGTCGATAGGATTATTGGTTCGGAAATTACAGTCGTAAATGTGCAAAAATTCGAGGAAAATTCGAAAAAGTGACACGCCCATTTTTTGCGAAAACTACAGCTGTTACATAAAACGGAATATGGTTTTGAAATCAGCGTGAAAAAACTATTCAGAATTATGTAAAAAACTTCATGCAACAGACATGCTGTTATCCAGTGTAATCATTTTATATCAATATTTATTTAAACACATGTAGTGTGGCTTTGTTTTATTAGTTTCGTAGGCGCGGAAAGTGGGCGTGGCCAATTAAATTATAGCTTATGTTTGCCTCAATGACACGCTGAGTCGTTTGATACAGATATTGCCTTACAAAAACATACCTTTATTGATTTTTGTTACCATAGTAGGCGTAATAAATGGTCGTGGTCAATCTCATATAGCCTATGCACGATGCTCCTACATAAAAAATGGTTTGGTGCTTATTTAATTTAAATCCGTTCAGTGCTTTTTGCCTGATTGTGGCTCAAAAAAGCAACGTCACATTTGTTTTTATATAATAGTAAGGGAGAGGGCTGGGGTGTGAACCGGGTTTTGTTTTTTGGCTCTAACTTTTCACAGAATAAAGATATCGAAAAATCGAAGATACCGATGGAAAGGTAAATACAACGCGCAAATTTGTGATGAAGACAGATTACCGTTTTGATTAACATTTAACTCTCTACGTCCAATTTTATAAGGATGTGATTTTTCGCTTTTCCAAAAAAGTGGCTGGGTTGTGAACCATCTGGCAAATCGCAATCAAAGTCGAAAAATACGAAGAAAACACCCATAATTTTGAAATAAGTTGAAACTTTATTAATTCAGGAAGGCTCAAGAGGTGAAAAAAGGTTATAATGACGCCACTTAAGCCAAAAAATCGCAATGAATGCAAGTGCTCAAAATTTGTTTTTTTTTCATCCTAATCGGTGTCGCAATGTTTGCATATGAAATACGAACGCGTTCTCGCATTGGATCACTTCAAGTGAACTCACCGAAATCGAGTGACATTACATAAAATTACTTTATTTTAATAAATCCGGCGATATTTGACCGTCCTAGTGCAAATGTAGTCCGAAAACCAGGTGGTTCATAACCCAGCCCCCACAGTGGTTCACAGCCCAACCACGATGCCACTTTTTTAACTTTTAAAATAACGACACTTCCAATCATATTTCAACATAAACAAATGTTGGATCGTAAAATAGAATCAATACCCTAAATAAATATGTGTTACACTTACATTTTTGCAATAACTTCAGTCACTTGGATAGCACTTTAAAAAAAGCAAAAAAGTTTTCGCAGTCGATTTTCAAACACGATGTCTTTCAAACTCGATTGCTGCCACAAGCAATACGTGTTTGTACTTCGGTGTAACCACAAAAGCAGAGTCATATCATAAGACAAACTTGACAGTTGAAAGATTGGCGATATGTCAATTAGGGAAAGAAAAAACAGTAATGGTTCACAACCCAGCCTGGTTCACAACCCAGCCCTCTCCCTTATAGAATATCAAACGTTCTCACGGCAGAACTGGGCTCGGTCCCACCGCTGCAAGTACTAATATTACACGAAAGTGTTATCTAAAATTCGGCAGTCAATGCATTTTTCATATTAAAATTTTATTCGGTGAATCGCAACGTAGCAGAAGCGGTGTAATAATATGCGATACAATTTTGGGCAAACGTGAAAATGCTAAGTCAATTTCTTGCACAGTAAGTAGGGCGATTATGATGATCATAATTACTCCATAATGCTCGAAAAGTGGCTACGTTTGAACCACCACTTTTGTAGCAAGTTTTAGCTGTTTTTACACGTTTTTCGGTTGGTTAGCTATCCATATTCGCAAATGGCAAACCTTTCACTAAATAAATTACACTTCAAATGGTGAGTATGTAAGGGTACATAAGTAATTGGTAAATACACAGCGGTAAATCTTATATATAAAATTCTGGTGTCACAGTGTTTGTTACCGTACTCCTCCGAAACGGCTTGACCGATTTTTATGAAATTTTACATGCATATTCAGTAGGTCTGAGAATCGGCTACTAACTATTTTTTATATCCCTAAGGGGCGTGGCACATTTTTGTGACCCAATTATTCTGCTGAACTACAAGTCACACAGGAATAAAACTTAGCATGAACCTATCATGTAATCATATCTCTCGACAGACGGAATGAGGCGGGTTTTGGACAACGGGGCGTGGCACCACCCATACAAGCAAAATCTTTAAAATAGAATATCTTCGAAATTATAAGTAGCACAACATTAAAATTTAGTACCCCGTCGTCCCATAGATGAGTCATTCTAATGATAAGATTTTATGGGCGTTGGACAAGGGGCGTGGCACATTTTTTGTGACCCAAATATTTTGCTGAACTATAAGTCGCTCAGCAATGAAACTTAGTACGGACCTACCATTTTTTCTTTTGACAGAGGGCATTGAATAAGGGGCAGGTATTGAATAAGAGGGCATGGCACCGCCCTTATAATTTAAATCCGGTTCAAGCGCAGTCCATTTCTTTACTGAAACTTAACAGCAACATTGTTTATTTGTGGGCCTTGATTGCGTTAATCAGTAGCTCCTCCTCTTCCTTCATTTGGTTTTCTTCGTCAATTTGCATCGCCATAGATTCGCCACCTCGCGTATTTCATTATAAAAAAACAACAAATGTCGTGCGAGACAAAGTTCGCGGGGTCAGCTAGTATTTTTATAAAAATGCAATACAAATGACGATGTGAACAGTGCTATTAACCGAAATTTTCAAAAAATACTCCCCCGGATAAAGTGTTTAAATTTTAAGCATTTTAATCGGTTATTAAATCTTGGTTAGATTAAATTGAGAAAATTTAATTATAAACTAGAGGTAGTTTAGCATAAAGATCAGTGGCGGATTCAGGGGGTTTTGGAGGTTGAAACCTGATAAAGAGTATCGTGAACTTTATGCGATTACAAAACAATATGCATTGCTTCGTTGTGCTGCAGTTGGGTTGGTTGGCCCGATAAAGAAAATAAATGGGAAAATTAAATGGGTTGGAAAATGTACCAATAAGGATAACAAAATGATATTTAAGGGTAACAAAATGGTATTTTGATTTAATACTTACGGAGTTCAGTCGATTTACTAACCAAAATCAGAGAAGAAAAAACGAAAATACGATACGTTTCTTTTGGATTTGGATTTTATTGATGTTAGCTGCCTCGCAAGCGACGAAGCTAACCAAATAAAAAACGGCCTAGGTCGGTGTTCAGTGGCTAGTTTGCCACTGAAGTCTGAATCGGCACTTGAACCGATTCAGAAGGATTGAGTTGAATCCTGACTTGGCACTTGAACCAGTTCAGGATGAGGTGGTTGGAGTCTGACTCGGCACTTGAACCAATTCAGCTCTGATGAGGTGGTTGGAGTCTGAATCGGCACTTGAACCAATTCAGCCCTGAGTCAAAAAACAAGCGTGTTGAGTGTTTCCTGTTTTCCAATTGACTGTCTTTATTTACACTTTTCCTTGGCCTTTATACTATTTCCAATGTCAAACGTTCTCACGGGCACGTTGGACCTCGTTGCTGACTTAGCATTCCCACGCTTGCCCAAACTGTATTGCACTGCTTCTGCTTATGCTGCGATTAACTAAGTGAAATTTGAGTGTGCAAAATGCATTGACTGTCGAATGGAATTTGCTGTTGAATTGACCTTGAGTATGCAAAATGCATTCACTCCCGAATGTTGGATAACACTGGCGCGTGGTATTAACACTTGCAGCGGTGGGAATCGAGCCCAATTCTGCCGTGGGAACGTTTGACATTGTTTACATAATATTTATATGTGCAGAGTCTGAACAGTCGGAATTGCCGCTCAACAATAGGACGAAAGTTTTTGTTACTAACGGCTTACAACGTTGCTCGTAAAAGAGTTGTAGCAAAAATGATAATATTGTAAAATACCTTAGACAAGGACAAAAATATTATAGATATGATTGGTAAGCCAATATTGCTGTTTTTTTTCTCAATATACAAAAGGTGCCCTTGCACACGGTTCAGTGCGACTTGAAAAAACATTTTGCGGTAATGCTGGGTGATATACATTTAAGTATATTATAAATGGTTCTACATACCTGTTAACAACTTCCATTGAATGTAGGGTAATGTCCATATTTACTAATACATTGAAATATTCCGTCACTTCATCTGATTTCATAAGTCTTAGCAGAACTTCAATTGATATAAGTGGATTATTTTCTACTAATTGTGGGAGCTGAAAAAAAATTATGATTAAATTTACCTTATAGCAACTGCAGTGGCTCAGAGCACAGAATAAACAGTATACAGAAGGCACATCTGAAATAATTTTGCGATTTCATTTCAGACGCTCGCCCGCGTCAAGCAACAAAGGTGAGGACAATGTAAAGGGAACCGAGAGATTTATGGTATGAACAGAACCAAATCGTCGGACGAATTTTACGCAACGAACGTACGCTGCCAAAATTAAAACACACAGCAGTGAATGTGATTGCCCACAACGACGACGACTGCGACATTCGTCCGACGACCGGTCGCCCGACGATAGAACAAATTCCAATTTTATCGCAGCGTCGAGCGAACAAACCAGCTGTGCAGCTGCCAGAGGTGAAAATCAAAAATATAAACATAAAAAAAAATCGGTAAACATTTTCTAATTTGTGTTACTTGGAGGTTGGAAAATTGTAAGTGCTTCAAATTTCAATAAAAAATTGTGCCACATAATCAATATCGTCTTTCCCTTTCGTATGTACTAGGCATCGCAATCCCGGGATCCCGGGACCCCGGAATCCCGGACTTTTTCCAGTCCCGAAAATCCCGGGATTCAAATCCTTTAATCCCGGGATTTTCGGGATTGCAAAAGATGCTTCAAAGTTCAAATGAAATAAATTTAAAAGCACAAAAACCCAGTTCCTTATCTGAGGGAGGAGGGAGGGGATAGAGGGCGTCTTTTGCAAAAGGCTTATAATTAGTTACTAAGCATTCAACCAGCAAGTGTTGAATCTGAAAGATATTTCTCTTCAGCAGGTTTAATTTGCAATAAATTTCGCTGTAGATTAGAGGACAAAACACTTAATGCCTTAGTATTTTTAAAATCTTAGTTTATAGTTAATTAAAACGCTTAACTTTTTTATCGAAATAGTAGAAGTAATACTAAAAGTACAAACAATTTAACTATTTTATTTTTTTTATTAAATATGCATATATATGCACTTTATGATACATCTGTTGCAAAGCAATAAGTCAAACTGAAGTTAAATGTCAAATGAAAAACTTTTAAGTTAAATAAAATGTGATTAAATTCAAGATAAAGAATCTTAAAACTACCCGAAATGTGATTAAACTGTGTCCATTTTTATGGTTGGTATTTATGCAATTTGGGAAAATTATTTTATTTAAAAAATTTGTTATATGAATCCCGGGATCCCGGGATTTCACTTTTCAATCCCGAAAATCCCGGGATCGCAAAATGGCAAAAACTTGCGATCCCTAGTATGTACGTATGTTGGAGCTGTTAATTGAAGAAGTTAGGAAGAATGAGTGCCTCTTCGACCTATCGTATGTTTGCCTTGTTTGCAGGAATAATTTTTGAAAACAGCTTATGCGAATATCGCACCCATTCTGTTTTACTGTGCGTATTTTCACATCTTTTTTCGTTGCGGAATATTCGGCCGACGCACAGTGGGGTATTTGATGCCCAAAATGGCGATTAATTCAAAAAATGAAATTCAAATATCTTGATAACATTTGGTATGGGGGAAAAGTAGATAAAATTGTGCATCACTGGGTGAAAAAATAAATGATCTAAATTGAACGGTATTGTCACAGTGCGCTTTGCAAAATGCATATTTGTTCATTGCTCCGTTGTGTTTAGAGCGCGTTACGCATTTGCCAGTGATTTGAAGTGCTTTTTTTAATATCATTCTTGCAAAACTTAATTTTTTTAATATGGAACCTTCAACCTCAGGTATTGTACTTATGTTTAAACAAAATTATGTTTGTAGAATATGTGTATTAATAATTTATACAAATTTGTTAGTTATAGTCTTAAAATTGTACATATTTAAAGGATATAGGTAGACATATAGTTACTTTGGCTGTGAAAGGCCGTAATAATTTTATATGATATGTAAAGAACATATATTTGACTACTATATTGCAAAAAATTAAAGTGCACTTTTGTGCATTTTCTGAAATATTTAAGTTTTAGTGCTTCAAAGTCAGTGCCAAAATGTGTGATTTCGATTGATCTTCATGGAGTAATGAATGTTGTTGTTATCATGTGTTTCTGTTTTGTTTTTGTTATTCTATTGCAGAACACTACAAATAAGGTTGGGCATATTTGTTTTGTTAATACTTTTATTGTACCTTCGTAAAAAAAAATTTAATGAAATTCGTATAAATTCTGATTTAATCAAATATTTTGACATTCCGAGTTAAAGTGGCCCTGCCATTGATATATTTAGATAGATAGATTTAGATAGAAGTAGAAGGATAAAAGTAGCATTATGCTACTAATCTTTGTTTTGGACTGTCAGTACTTCATGGTTGGATACGATTTTTTGAATGTCTTCTTCATTTATCGTACAAATTACCAATACAAACAATGACAAGTAAGGTCAGAAAACGAGAAGAAAATTGTTAACGAAACAAAACAAAATATTCAAATGGGATTCAGAAAGAAAGCAGGTTTGATTGTTGATCAACCGAACAACTCAACTTCGGCAACTCAAATGATTGAAATACGGCAAAAAGGTTCTTTCGAAACGTATAGCTATCGTCTGAAATCACGAATGTTGACTTGAACTTGATAAAAAGGTTGCACGTTATAGTGATAGTGGTTTCTTGTGGCCATGAGGTAGATATTGCAAAGTTTCGAAATTTCGCACATGATACTGTGAAATATTTTGTATCAAAGTATCCATGGTGCAATATGCCACCTATGGTGCACAAATTTCTAATTCATGGGCCAGAAATAATACACCACGCTCTGTTACCAATTGGCCAATTAACTGAGGAAGCTCAAGAAGCACTGAATAAAGAATTTAAAAAATACAGAGAACATTTTACACGCAAGACTAGCGGAGAAAAAACCAATCATGATATTTTGCATCGATTTCTTGTTGCTTCCGATCCAATTTTATCAAGTTTAAGGAAACTTCCTAAAAAAAGATTCAACGCCTACCACTATCAGCTATTGAACTTTTAAAATCACCATCTGTAAAAACTTCAACAGGTAATACTAATTTCCAGTCTGGTAATGATATTGCGTTTGATGATGATGATGATGATGATGATGATGATGATGATGATAATGATGATGATGACGATGATGATGATAATGATGATAATAATAGCGATGACATTTAATAATTCTAGTGTGAGAAGCCCAAAACATGAAATATTTACTTAAATTGAATAAATTTAATAAAAAAACAACAACAACAACAATTTTTTGTTTTCAATTTGTCTTATATATGTTTCATCTATGTAAAAAAATACTTTACATTCATTTTAATAGCTCAGGAGAATTGATCGCCGTTTTCAATGGTCAATACCCCACTGTGCGACGATTTGATTCTGATTATGCCATAAGGGCGAATCGATGTACACGCATAGATTTGATGGATTTATGCTTTATTCTCATTTCGACAACAACACGCAATGTTGTTGCTTTCCGCAGCAAGCCAGCTTGGCTTTACTCATGCAACATTGAAATGGTGATTGATTTGGCAAAGCGATCGCCAAGGCAAATTATATAGGTAGTTGCAGCACCAGAACTGATTAAACTTTTTTCTTTAACACAGCACAACAAAAAACACTTTTTTTCTGTTGCATGGAGTTTTTCTACTGTTTCTTACTAATTTGGGTGCGCTGATTTCGAATCTATCCTCAGATTTTTTTCTAGCAGCTCTAGTTAGTGAGATATAGGTACCGTGTCATTTTTTCAGTTTTCCTCTACTTTTTCCATATTTTTGATCGTAATTTCTAAACCAAAAAACCGATTGACATGATTATTATGGCATTACCAATACCGCACGGCTTCTTTTCCGATGCAACCTATTTTTATAAGTTTTAAAATGCCACGGTAATTGAACCTCAAAGTCGGAAAATATGGAATTTTAAGGCGTTTTCTTTGGTCAAAAACATACACATTTTTTTTTAACAATTTACGAGTTAGATGTATATTGAAAGTCGACACATCAAGCAATACCACACAGCCAAATTATTTGGCGGAACACAAATTCGCATCGAAATAATAGCAAAAATGTACAATAGCCATTTTCATCACTTTTCATACTTTTTCCTTACAAAATTAGGGGCCTAAAAATATGCAAAGTTTTTAATTTTTTTTTGTTTCGAGCAATTCAAAATTTTTTGGTTTTTTGCTTGTATTCCAGACTATAAATGAAACATATAAAAGAGCATATTTTGAGGCTCCTAATTTTTTAAGGAAAAAGTATGAAAAGTGATGAAAATGGCTATGGTACATTTTTGCTATTATTTCGATGCGAATGTGTATTCCACCAAATAATTTTTCTTAAGATATTCATATACTTCGTAACTTGATTTATGAAACATCTGTACAATTTTCGCCATCAGAAAAAACGCCGTGAAATTCAATATTTTCCGACTTTGATACCTTATAACAACGACAATTTAGAACACACAAAGTCGATTAACAGCAAAAAAGATGGCGTGAACTGTTGTAAGAGCAACGATATAAAATCATGTCGATAGGATTATTGGTTCAGAAATTACAGTCGAAAACGAGAAAAAAACCGAGGAAAATTCGAAAAAGTGACACGCTCATTTTTGCGAAATTTTTACTAGAGCTGTTACATAAAAACGGAGTATGGTTTTGAAAACAGCGTGGAAAAACGATTCAGATCCATGTAAAAAACTCCATGCAACAGACATGCTGTTGTGCAGTGTAATTGGCACGACATTGTAGCAATAGTTTTCAACTTATTATCACTTTCTTAATGCGCCTCGGTTGCTCCAATATTTTTAATTTTATAGTAGCCATTTTTACTTTTTACAACTTCTTTTTTACAAGCAGACCAAAAAAACTAATAAAATCCATTAAATTTTGTTTTTTCCGAAATGCCTACCACCTTATTTCGTTTGCTTTCGTCGCAAACTGATATTGATTGTCTCTC
This sequence comes from Melieria omissa, assembly GCA_963971225.1. Lineage (NCBI taxonomy): Eukaryota > Metazoa > Arthropoda > Insecta > Diptera > Ulidiidae > Melieria > Melieria omissa. The sequence goes on along the minus strand of OZ020269.1, from coordinate 46,055,802 downwards.
CTCTGTCCTGCTAAAAAACTGTCCTTCCCTTGTGGAACCTTTGAAAATTATCTTCAATAAGTCTCTTACATCTGGAGTATTTATCGAAGATTGGAAAAAAGCCTCAATTACCCCAATTTTCAAAAGTGGTAACAAAAATGATGTGTCCAATTATAGACCTATCTCAAAGTTATCCACGTGTTTAAGTTCTCTACTATGAGTCGTCGGCGGAGCGGAATTAAAGAATAAATAACGCGGAGGTTGCGGGTGTGCGTGGTGTTTATTCGAAATGTAAAACACGAATGTACAAAAGAATACATGAAACATTGAACGAGACAAACGGCCGAAGCCGGGGAGCAGAAAATAGGGGGAAATATGAGCACAAAAGGAGAAGGAAAGGAAGGGATTAGAGGTGGGATCGACAGATCACTTGAGACAGCACTCATTTAGCCATCGCGGCCGCCATTGCATATTGCAATTTAAAAATGCCACGGGCCAGTCGGGCGAGGATGTGATTGATGCTGGTGCGGTGGTGCCGTCCATCGACGTCTCGTCCTCGGAGGAGTGCTGCTGCAGCGGTTTAGGGGTAGTTACCGACCTGCAAATAGAGTAAGATGTCAGTTTTTTGGACATAAAATTTTTGAGGCTGACATCATGAGTATGGGAAAGCGCGGCTAAGCTACGGGGTTCGCTTAAGCTAAAGCCGGGGGAATATGGGAAAATACATATATAAATTGGCTGCATTGCCAAAGGGCTTAAAAGCTGTTTAAAAAATAAGCCAATTCAGCTCGGGATAGTTGGGTGCACGTAGGGCTCGAGAGAAGCAGGAGAACCGAACGAGAATGTCGGTTTGCTCTTCGAGAGGGTGGTGGCCGGCTCTTGGATCCGGAGTTGGAGCTGTGTGAGCATGGGCATTGCTGGAGCCGTTCCACCTGGAGTTTATACCCGATCAGTCCGACGGCTGCGGGATTTGCAGCGCTTGGAGCGAGTCGCACTGGAGTGGCAACTGTCCTCTTTTCGGACCCGGGATGGTGTCGGTGCAATGAGGAATTGCGGGGGAATGCAATTTCCGTCAGTTGCTGTGAATGTGGACCGAGTGGCGTCAAGCCAACGCTCTTGTCGAACCCTTTTTCTCTGTTTCATTAGAGGCGAAAGCCATCCTGCGGGGCCGAAACGTTTGGCAACGAGGGGGGAATTTGCCGGTTTGGGAATGAGTTTGCAGGAGTGGTGGGTTCAGAATGATTTTCCATTAATTCCTGGGGTGGAAACCCTGCTGGATTGAGGGCGGCAATCACTTGCGAAAGAGCTTCCTTTAGGGCAGGAAGATTATTTCGAAGGGCGTGTCCAGTATGCATATGGCGACTTGGTACCTCTGTGGCACATGTCAAATGCGAAGAAGGGGGTACTGGACCGCTTAATACCCAACCGAATACTGTATGCTGAGCAAGTAAGCTGCCACATACATTCCGGTGGATACCTTCGAGCATGATCTGCGGGATGAGATCACTGCCAATCACTATATCAATCTGCGCTGTCTCGAAGGGATTTGGATCAGCGAGTTCTAGCATGGCGAAATGTTTCATATTAGGGGGGTTTATCTGAGAAGTTGGGAGCAATTTCGTAAGCTCTTGGAGCACGATTGCTTGCACGGGGAGTTTCGTGCTCGATTGGGGGACTGCCAAGGTCAAGAAGCATGTATGATTGGCATTTTGCACAATCTGACCGCCCATGCCCGAGATTTGGAAGGGGGATTTCTCGATCGGCAATTTGAGGCGTTTCTGGACCTTCGCGGAGATGAAGGTACGCTGAGAGGCTTGGTCGATCAACGCTCGAACCTTAAACAACTTTCCTGAGTGTTCAATGGACACCAGTGCCGTAGGCAGAAGAGATTGGGTGCCATTATTAGAGCGTAGGGCTTGTACTTTGGGCGTACTTTGCCTGGACGATGTGCGGGGTTGCGCATCCGAAAGGGGGGAATGAGTAGCGGAGCTGTTGTGCGTTCGTTTTGGAGCTGTTGCGACCTGTGATCGGTACGAATGTGACCGATTGGGCGATTGAGAGGGTTGCGCATTGCCTTTCGGGAAATGAAGCATGGAATGGTGCTTCATTTGACAATATACGCACGTAAAATTGCTTGTACAATTCTCAACAAGGTGAGATGTCGCAAGACAATTTACGCAGAGATTGTGCTTCTTAACGTGTTTAAGTCGACTCTGGGGGGTGAGTCTTTTGAAGCACTGGCAAGTCCGTATGGGATGATTTGCGTTGCAGAGTTTGCACGCGAAGTCCCTTTTCACTTGAACGTGATAGTTTAGGGATTTGTGTGGCCGATTTGGGAGGACATTGGAAGTCGAAGGTTGAGACGGTTTCGGCTTAGAAGGGCGAATACTTTGAAGCCGTTCAAGTACCTCATATCTGCCGGTCAGGAACTCATCCATTTGCGACCAGAGTGGCAGATCCTTCCGGGATGTCAGTGATTGCTCCCATAGAGCGAGTGTCTCTTGGGGCAATTTGGTACAACATATGTAAACCAATAGCGGATCCCAATTGTCAGTGTTTACGGCCTGAGAATTGAGAACAGACAGACAATTGTTTATAGTGTTTTGGATCCGCTGTAGCGCCTCACTATTTTCAGTGTGGGCAGGAGCGATATTTAAAAGGGATCGGATCTGAGTGTCAACGAGTATGCGTTTATTTTCGAAGCGGGATCTTAGAGCTTCCCACGCGAGTCCGAAATTCTCATCGGTTAATGCATATTGCTTTACAATAGCACCGGCTTTACCTTGCGTCTTGTATCGGAGGTGATACAATTTTTGGGCTGGAGTGAGCTGGGGGTGGTTAATGTAAACCGCGGTAAACATGTCTCGGAAAGACGGCCACTGCTCATAGCCCCCGAAGAAGGTTTCGGTATCACAAGGCGGAACTTGTAGGCAAATGAAGGGGGTATTTGCTGGTTCTAGGGGTCGAACCGGTTCCATATGCGCAGCGGGCTGGGGGGACTGAATTTGGAGCATCTCAATGATGTCCGACATCTGAGCCATGCACAACTCATACTGGTCTGTGCAGGCGTCGATTTTCTGCCTAGCCGACTCTTTGAAACCGTCGGGCTGGCTGTTGTCTTCAGCAATGAAGACTGCCTCATGTGCGCACATAAGCCTCTCCCATTGGGCTTGCAAATTTTTTTGCTTAATTTGGACCAGGGATTTGGTCAAATTCTCAATGGGGACCGATGAAAATTTTGTGCATAATAGCACGAGCTGTTCGTACTCGAAAGTAAATTTTGCAACACTGGGATCGGTTGCTTTCGGACTAGAGAGTTTGGAGCGAGTGTTTGGTGGCTCCCGAGTGACAGGAACTGTCAAACGTTCATTGGTTGACTTTGGGGATCTGGAGGAAGGAGTCTCCATTGTGATAAGTTGGCGTTTAGGGGATCGCTCAACAGGCATTTTGTTTAAAAAAGCTCGACAAGGGTAAAAAATTTAAATTAATATTGTATAAATGTAGGGTATGGGAGAAATAGACGTGTAGTCTAACCGCGTCCGCGCGAACGATGTTTGAGAATGGGAAGAGTTGGGAATGGGGCAATTCGTTAAAACGAATTTGAATACTTGTCGAGCAAAAGAGGTTACACCCGTGTATGTGCAAACGTGCAGGGAAATATATATGTATAAATATGTATATATGGGAACAAACAAAATTTTTGAATGTGAATGGGTATTAAACAGGAATGTGTATATGGGAATTAAGTAAATTTTTTGTAAATGTGAGTAGGGAATGTATGTAAAAGAATGGGAATTGTATGTACTAGAATATAAATATATTATAAAATGTGTAGTCAAATGTGTGAAAATTTGTCTTTATTTGTGAAAAGTGAATTTTTTTTGTATGGGAATGTGAATGTGTGTGTGAATATACACGTATGTATGTGTATGTGTATAAATTGGTGTGTATGTGAGTATTTGTATTAGTGTATTTATTAACCTGTGTCTAATTATATATGGGAGAACAAATTTTTTAATTGTGTGCACAGGTGGGATGTCTTTGTCCCACTGTAAGTGAATGCGAGTACAAGTGTATGTATGTATATATATGCACGACTGAAAATTTTCTAAGTTAAAGAAAATTTTCAATGTGCAGTGAAAATGTGCAACTTGTCCCACTGTATCCGCTTTGTGCTTTCTTGTTTATATATATGCACTTGGGCCAAGCAGCTGGATTGCGTGCTGCCAAGTGCGTGCGGATATAGCACAAAAGGAAATGCGGAATTAAGTGCAGCAGTGGACGCGCAGAATGTACACAGCAGCTGGGTGTCGCTGCTGATCTTATGTACAACCGCAAAGACAAAGTGGGCAACTGGTGTGTGCGAATTTACACAAGGAAAAGTGCGTGAACAAGTGGAAAGCAGCTGGGCAGTTTGCTGCTGATTTTTTGTGCGAAGCACAAAGAAGAAGAGAGAAATGGAGTATGTGCGCACAGGGAGAAGCGCGAAAATGGGGATTAGCGGCTGATTGTTATGTGCACGGGAAATATGCAAAATTTAAACTGGGCCGTAGCGGACTACTTTTGCGGTATTTTCGATCCAGTTGAATATTGTATATATATACAATATTCAACGGCGAATTAATTTGTTGGGTATATGAAAGTGGGAATATGGGTATTTTTTTTCCAATGTAAATTTTTAAAATATAAATGTATATAGTGGTTAGTGCATGTGTTATTGTTTTTAAATAAATGTTTATGGGCTTATCTTGTTGGGCCCAGTGCCCAAGTATGGGGATCTCCTTTATGTTTGTTGGATGTCCGTCCAACGTTGTGTTGTGGTGCTGATATTGTCTGCCCTTTTTGTTTGACCGCTGTCGGTTCCCTCTTCGTCTGCGTAGGGTGTTGTTGTTGTTGTTGTTTGATGTTTCCTCGTTTTGTTGTAGCTGCTGCACTGCACTGCACTTTATGTTTTTATTTTTTTCTTGAGAAAGGGGGGCCGGGGATGGCTTTTTGGTTTTATGCTTTTAATTTTTATAATTCGTGCACTGTTTTAATTTTTGTAGTTACTTGTTAGTTTGTTTCGTCTTGTCACTCTAAAAAAAGCACCCTATATTTGTTGTGTATTTGTTTGTTGAGTGTGTTTGTTGTTGTTACGTGTTTATATGTAACACTGTGTGTTGTTGGTTTTGCTGGTGGCACTACACGCACTCGGTTTGTTTGTCACTTTTCTTTTCTATTGTTCACTGCGCTTTTTTTCTGCCACTTTTGGTTTGTTGATTGTTGTAACTATGTGTGTGATTTTTTTTTTTTGCATTTTCACTTTTTCGATTGTTTTGTATTTGAATTGTTTTATAGTTATTTTTTGTTTTTAAATTCACTTTTTATAGTCGCGGGTTCGCGATGGCTCGAAGGACCATGTTTAAGTTCTCTACTATGAGTCGTCGGCGGAGCGGAATTAAAGAATAAATAACGCGGAGGTTGCGGGTGTGCGTGGTGTTTATTCGAAATGTAAAACACGAATGTACAAAAGAATACATGAAACATTGAACGAGACAAACGGCCGAAGCCGGGGAGCAGAAAATAGGGGGAAATATGAGCACAAAAGGAGAAGGAAAGGAAGGGATTAGAGGTGGGATCGACAGATCCGGCTCGGTTTCTAAACTTTTTGAAACCATAATTAAAGATAAGGTTTATTTTGCGGTTAAAAATATAATTATCCCAAATCAACATGGTTTTGTATCTGGCCGGTCCACCGTAACCAACCTGACGGTTTTTTCTGAGTACTGCATCTCGGCTTTTCAGAAGGTTTACAAATTGATACTATCTATACTGACTTTTCTAAAGCATTTCATAGAGTCTCTCACAAAATTTTACTTGCCAAGCTGTCTAGTCTTGGTTTTCATTCTATGTTTCTTGAATGGTTAAAATCCTATCTTAGTGAACGTCTCTGTGTTGTGTCATTTGACAACACTTCTTCCCAGCCTTTTACGGCGACCTCCGGTGTTCCCCAGGGTAGTATTTTAGGTCCGCTATTATTTGTGCTCTTTATTAACGATGTTTGTACGTGCTTTTCAACCTCCAAATTTCTATTGTATGCAGACGGCCTTAAAATCTACTCTAAGATTAGAACCCCTGAGGACTCCTCTGCGCTCCAATCTGAGCTTAACATCTTAAATGAGTGGTGTGTCCGAAATCGTCTCTTCCTTAACACCAACAAATGTTTCCAACTGACTTTCGCTAAAAAGCGTATTTATTTTCCTGCCTCCTACTTTATTTCAAACTCGAGGCTTAAAGCGGTCAGTGTGATCAAAGACCTAGGTGTCTTCTTCGATTCTAACTTCTCTTTTTCTGCACATATCGACTCTATCATCTCCAAATCGTATTCTATGTTAGCCTTTATTCGTCGCAACTGTTCTCCCTTCTCTGACCCTTATACTTTCAAGTTACTTTATTCCGCCTTTGTTCGTTCCAGGCTAGAATATGCAGCCGTCATTTGGAGGCCTTCTTATGCCTTAAGTATAGATCGACTCGAGCGAGTGCAGAAGGTCTTTATTCGCTTTGCTCTTCGTTCCCTGAATTTTGCAGACCCGATTCCCTCCTATGACGCACGTTGTCAGCTTCTAAACTTGAAATCGCTACTCAATAGAAGATCTTTTCTCTCACTAAAATTTTTATATAATATCGTGAATGGACTTATTGACTGCTCGTCTTAATTTTAATATTCCTGCCAGATCTCTACGGCGGTCTGATCTTTTTAATGTTGGCTTTAACAGACCAATTATGCCAAAAATGCTCCTATTACAAGAGTTCTAATTGAATTCAATAGCCTCTCAAATTCTTTGGATATTGATCTCGCGTTACTTTTAAGCGTATTTTGTACCTTGTTATCTAATTATAAGTATCTTTAAGAATATTTTTCGAATTTGTTTGAATTTACACCCCTCATTTCTCAAAGTCTGTAATTTGATTAGACTTAATTTAATAAATAAATAAATAAATAATTTAATAAATAAAATACCCATTATTTATGCACCTTGAAACTTTACCTGTCCACTTCGTGTTCTTGTTTGTAAAAACACAAGCACGAGCCACCACGAACATGCACGCGGCACATCGCCTTGTTGCCTAACAAAAGCAACCACAGTGTGTGGTGCGTCACTGTTTCATACACCGCTCTCACAGCTTTTCAGTTTACGCTCTCGCGCTCTGTGCATTCTCGTCCCCCGCATAAACAATGGGGCCCTACCGCTGAAACCCACAAAGAAAATTTTCTTTACACCCGATGCGCATTCTGTATACTGTTTGTTCTGTGCTCAGAGTTAAAATAGAACAAGGCACTCAAACAGACACGCGTCAAAAATATTGAGTCATAGGTTTAACATAAAAAATTTTTTTTTTTCATTTAGAATTAACAATCAAAAATATTGAGTCATAGGTTTAACATAAAAAATTTTTTTTTTCATTTAGAATTAACAATTGATACGAAAGTTAGAATCAGCCAAATCCTGGATGTATTCTCTTTTTTCATTCATAAAAAAGGCTACATGGGTCCTTAATAGGAGCGTTCAAGGTCTGATATGACATCTGTTTAATTTGCTGTCAATTGTTAAGTATTGTATGCAGTGATAAAGTGATTTGAAACTGAGAGCGCTTCACCACAATAAATACTCAAAATCCGCACAAATACACCGATAACATCAGACCCCAAGGTTGATTTTGCCAAACAACAGATCTTAAGGTTGCGCATGAACGTAATGTTCATTTCCCAGGGCCATGGCGAGGGTTGCGTTTGTTTTAAATTTTTTAAGCATAGTAACATCAAATTTTTTCTTTGTAATTATGTAATCTTTTGGTAGAAAAATGATTAAAAAATTACAATCTTTCCCGAAAACCAGTTCAAAGTGTTGAAATATGTGTTTAACAAATTTTTTATTCGACTTTTATTGAATTTTATTTTATGCTTTAAGAAAAACACCCCTGCGTCTAAAATAGTGTTCATCCCAAAAAGCATCCCTTAACGGCTTGTGATTGACATTTTGTTGTACAAAAAAGTTCGCGCTTTTTAAAATAACGAATTTCGGCCGTTAAGAAATAGTGCAAAAAAAGTGTGAAAGAATTTAAATTTGTTTGTTTTCCAGACAATTGAATAACAACAAACACAACATGCCAAGTGAGAAGAAGTGCGTCCGGAACTGCGTGGGAGCCCTCAAATTTGTTGCCTTTCCCGATGCGGAAAAGGACGATGACGGGTGAGTGCATTTTCAAATTGCAATTGGTGGGCATGAATGCAGAATGACACACCCTACAAAAAAGATAGGGTGAGCTATTTTCTAAATAAATGTTTGTGTGATATGTTTGTGTGTTGCGGGCAGCGGAACATCCCTACAAGAACACTTTCGGTCATACGACCGGTCATTTGCTAGTCAGGCCTGATACAAATATCGGTCAGCACTTGGAACAAAATTTCTATCATTTTTCTACAGGTCAGTTAACAAAAATGATAGAAACTCATGTATACGTGTGATTTCTTTTGTCACTCTTACATACTGTTACCTGTTGTTTTATGTTTTTAAAATGCATAGCTTTGTCGTTTACTCCTATTATTGCTGTCACTCAATCTGTCTCTATGCCTGTTTGTTGAATACTAAAATATACATGTTTGCTGACAGTTAAAATATGCTGCTTTGGCTTTTTCATTTTTAATTATTATTTTTTAAATAACATTTATTTATTTACAAAATATGGAAAAAAATAAATATTTATAATAAACATTAATATAAATTAGTAAAAAATAAATATTTACCGTAAACATTAAGATAAATTATTTATTTGTATTGAGAAGTTTTATATAAATTCTAAATAATACTTACTAATATAATAGAGAACTTAAATAAATAAAATAAAAATAAACTAAATAATATATTGGATACTTTTGGCTGATACTATTAAATTACCAATAAATAAATACTAGCATTAAACTAAAATAATACTTAAACAAATTTAAATTAACACTGTATACATTGTTTAATAATTTTGTTTTTAATAAACAACTTTTGGTTCTGCGGGTGGTGGCTTAAGGGGTTATATACCTTTTTGTGGCTCAAAAATCGAAAAAATTTGTATGACTTATTTTTGACGTACATACTTTTAAAAATTTTTCTGCGAAATTTCATCGAGATCGGGGCACTAGAACCTAAGATACGGCCGTGTATAGCGCGCAGTTTCCGGAACTCAAGTATTCAACTCAAACTTTAAACGTGATTTTCTCCAAATGATGTTTTTTGAAAAATGCCATCGCGGTGAGCACGATATCCCGCTAACCACTACATCGATCAATTTGAAATTTTGAGGGGTTGTTTGTACATACAATAGCTAATTCGTGAACGAAGGAATTTTTTTTCGACAAATTCTTCTATTTTTTTTTTGGCAAAAAACTCAATTTTTTTACCTTAAAAATCGACATTTTTGGAAAAAAATAGTACTGTAATTGTAAAAAATGTTTTTTGGAAAATCCTTCGTTCACGAACAAGGTAACACTATGTACTAAGGTGGTTTTTTGTTTTTTTTGTTTCAGCTGAGCCGTTACCTCGATTTCATGCTCACCGTCAACCACTGCTAACAAAAGGAGTTCTGCGGCAAGGACTGTAACTTCCTTAATTTTTCGAATTTTCGCTTGAAATTTTATACAAATTCACATAAGGACTTGTACTTTTATAAACTTTGTATTTCATGGTAGGTTAGGTTAGGTTAGGCTGGCCGACCCACGAAGGGGTCTCACATAGACCAAGTAATGGTCCATAGTGGTACCAAAGATACTGGAGTCCCCGATCTATAAGTAGTTTTTTAAGAACGTTTTGGCAAATCTAAGTAAGTCGCCGCTTTCTTGCTCTGCAATTCTTTCCAATGAAGTAAAACTATGGTAACATGCTTAAAAAAAAAATTAAAACCCTGTATTTCCCTACAGAAAAAGGTATAACACTTCGTTCAATAATGTGTGTGACTAACTAATTAAAACACATTTTTTTGCCAAAATTCGTTTTTATTTATCAACATAGTCCCCTTTTAGGGAGATACAATCATTCCAACGCTTTTCCAATCTTTCGATACCGCCTTTGTAGAACGATTTTTCTTTGCCTTCAAAATAGGCGTTAGTTTCGGCGATTACTTCATCATTTGAGCCAAATCTCTTACCACGGAGCATCTTTTTGAGGTCTGCGAAGAGCCAGTAGTCGCTGGGGGCCAGATGTGGAGAATACGGGGGATGAGGAAGCAATTCGAAGCCCAATTCATGCATTTTTGCCATCGTTTTCATCGACTTGTGACACGGTGCATTGTCTTGGTGAAACAACACTTTTTTCTTCTTCATATGGGGCCGCTTAATCGCGATTTCTTCTTTCAAACGTTCCAACAACGCTATATAATAGTCGCTATTGATTGTTTTCCCTTTCTCAAGATAGTCGATGAATATTATTCCGTGCACATCCCAAAATACTGACGCCATAACCTTGCCAGCCGATGTTTGTGCCTTTGGACGCTTTGGGCGGCTTTCACCGGTTGCATGCCACTCAGCAGACTGCCGATTTGACTCTGGAGTGAAATGGTGGATCCATGTTTCATCCATTGTGATGTACCGACGCAAAAACTCCGACTTGTTGCGCGTAAACATGTCCAAACAGCTCTTTGAATCATCGATTCGTTGTTGTTTTTGCTCCGGTGTGAGCAAACGCGGCACCCATTTCGAAAACACCTTTTTCATAACCAAATGTTCGTGTATTATGGTGTGTACACTGCCTGCTGATATCTTTAGAATGTCAGCAATCTCCCCCACTTTCACTTTACGGTCGGACATAATGATTTTCAGTGTTTTTTCAACGTTTTCCGGAATGACAGCGTCATTTGGCCGTCCAGTAGATGGAATGTCATCGGTGTCTGTACGACCACGTTTGAATTCGGCATACCAATAACAAATGGTTCTTTTTGATGGAGCAGAGTCCGAATAATGTTTTTCAAGCCATTCCTGGCATTGAACAGTATTTTTTTTCATTAAAAAACAATGATAAATCAGCACACGGAATTGCTTTGAATTCATTTTTTTTGAAAACTCAAAAGTAGTGTCACTTAAAGCACTGTAACTTGTAAACTAATGGTCGGATTGACATATAATTTTGACAGTAAGCCTAAAAAGGTTCACAATTTCGAAAAAAAAAATATTGATTTAGTATTAGTGCCGCCATCTATGTGTCAGTCACACACATTATTGAACGAAGTGTTATAACCCCTTAAATTGACTGCTCTCTTTATCTCCTTTTCAAAGCTCACACGCCCTTGAGCTTTGAAAATATCTGCAAAGAAAGAAAAACAATTTCAATTATATAATTTCAATTATATAATTATTTATTTATCAATTCCTATATCAATCGAAACTTCGCTCCGTTCATTTAAATAATTGAATGAACGTGAGCGAAAGAAAGGTTGAATGCCTAAATAGACGAATTCGCCATTATCCATTTCACTTATGTGCACTTTTCCTTTTTTTGTTCCTAGTATGGTTTTCGCATTCGCAAGAAAACCATCGACTCCTACTTTTCGTAATGTTTGTAGCAAATCTGTTACTGCATTTTGACTTTATTTCTTTATTACCCACTGTTTCAATTCCCAAGATTTTTTAACGCCTTCATCGGACACGGACTATACGGACTCCATTGACTCGACAGGCTCTACGGACGCTATAGAATCCCCGTCGTATTGCTCCACAAATTCACGATTTTTCACGTGGGCTCGCTATACTCGTTTATGCCTCGACGAAAGTGGGGTTTTTGGGACATTTTTGTCGAAAACACAGTTTGAATGAATTTTTTTTTTTTGGATTGGTGTCTTAAGAAAATCTGTTTGTCTTTAAAATATCTACAAACTTGCCGAAGACAGAACGATTTAGGACCAATTAGTATTTAAACGTTCGAAGACTTAAGCGACGAACTCGACTGAAATGAGCCAAATTCAAAGTCGGATTTCTCTTAAACTAGAGCCAATCCAGCCAAACGCCTGGTGGATTTCAATTCAGTATACCTATAGAAAAGTCGCTCAGTAAGTACCCCGCTTGTTTCTTTTTTCGGCTTGCACAGTGTTATTAATAATAAATAATTTTAGATAAAATTGAAAATTTCTTACCTTCTTTGCAATTTCAAGTTCACAAAACAACTCATATGACCGAAAATGTTCTTCTAAAGCAGTTCTTGTAGGGGTGAATTTAAAATTCAAAGTTAAATGTTTTCGTGTTGCAATAATAGCGTAAGTCCATAAATACAATTTTTAATTCTGCGCTCAAAAGCCAAAATGGCTTAAGTCGAAAAGTACAATTTTGAGTCGACGTAACCGTTTATCGTTGTTTTCATTGAGAAATGAATGAGTGTGTTGCTTTTAACTCGTGTACGAAAACATCAGTAATTTACGTCCGCCAGTGGCAGTATCACAAATTATAATAAAAAGTATCCACTATATAAAAAATAGTTTTCATTTTTTTCGGACCGCGTTGTGGCCTTTAATGTGGCATGAAAATAAAACCGACGAATGAATCCCACCAATTTTATATCAATTGGACTCTTTTTTATAGTAAAATCATTTATTTTTTCGTTGGAAATTTTCGAAATGTCCCATGTCAGGTTGCTACGTGTTTTTTTAACAGCTTACCGGTTGAATTAATTCCGAAAAAGGTAATTTTTTCAACTATTAGTATAAAGCTTTATGCGATGACGGAGCTTTATTAATTTATAAATGCTTGGCTAACACATTGTATATTGTTACGAAAATTACTTCTCTAAATTCGTATCTGGATTGTGCTTGAAAGTAAAACCACTTCAATTATTCAGCGCAAAACGCATTCCAATACCAGCAATCACTGTATTTACAAATTTACACTGGTTTGTCTTTACACTACTACTATTGGATGTTTCCCCTTTGCTTGCTCGAATCAGACTCGTCCCTCGGCGCTGCACACTGCTGTCTTTTATATATGTCTGGTTATCGCGCCGACTGTTCTTGCACATTCCAATTGGACAATGCTCGACCATTCTCGAACAGCCCATTACCATCGAGAACCATCCATGCCATATCGGAATTATAGCAAGTTTGCCGTACTCTAAAGTGCGTGCCTAAAAGTATGCCCGTAAAAACATTCATCCATAGCACAGCAGCAGAGTGCCTCATCGTTACAATATAAATACACTTAAATAATATATATGTTGCTTTTTTATTTCAATATTAATATTAATCATTTCAATGTTAACCTACATACATTCTCTCCTATGGAGCAAAAATATACTAAGTTGTTAAGTTATTGCTCCATATTGAGGAAAATATGCTTAGGGTAATTTTGCTGGAAAGTGGATGCCTTATTACCCCCATAGGATAAGTTGAATGATTCGTAACACTGTTACTGTTTATATTGCGCACTATACTTATATATCTTGTGAATTGAAATGTGAATTATTTTTTGTTTTTTCATGTTTTTGTGTATTATGTTTTTATGTCTTATGGTTGGGAGTTTCACTTTTTTGCTTTTTCTAATATTGTTTGCTTGCGTAATTGTTTCGCTTTGTAAATAACTATCTTCTTTTATTTTCGGTGCCGGCTGCATGTTTGCGAGCCAACCAAAGTTTTTTATTCGCCTGTGACCGCCGTTTTTCAAATTGCATGAAAGTAAAAAAATTACTTAATTCCGCTTTGCCGGATAGTTTTTTAGCTATAAGCACTTTTGTAAACACATCTGCACAAAATGCACAAGAAAGGTGTTCTTTTGGCGTGGATGTAAATAGTTTTCAGCCTCTTATTTGTGCTGATTCAACGTCAAGTTTTCCAGTTTCTTCACCAAACGTAAACACTACCAAACTTGTTGATACCTATCCTCTGGCTCTTGCCATTCCCTCCTGTTCGTCAACAGTGAGCCAACAAGTTCAAAGTCCCGAAAGCTTAGCTGCAAATACTCCCCACAAGCGAAAATTACAGCAGGAAATTGCAGAATTAAGCAAAAAATCGAAAAATGCTGAGAACTTTGAAGACGTTTGTTCTAAACTCCCACTGCACTTGCAGCTGTCGGTCAGAAGCTGTTTTCAAAACCTGAACCAAATGGGCGCAATAAATTGAAAACGATAGCTTTAGGGGTTAATTTAATTTCGCCCGTATGTTATCGCTTTTTAAAAACACCACTTGTCTTTCCAGATGAGCGAACCTTTGTTTCGGATTGGCCTCGAGCTCCAGGCATTTCATCCACTATCCTGCGAGCCCTGGAGTTGCGCAGCCGGGGCTTCACTGCAAGACAAAAATTCATTTCGATTTCCTGCGACGAAATGTCGCTGAAAAATCACATGCAGTATGACAGGCATAATGACAAAGTTGTTGGTCTAGAGGATTACGGTGACGAAAATCGTACTTCTAGACTGGCCAATAGTGTGATGACACTTATGATCCAGGGCATTGGTGAAGAGTCTTGGAGACTTCCACTTGCATATTTCCTTGTCAATGAAAACTGCAAAGCCATAGCGCGTTGCAGAAAATTGGCTTACATCCATGCCATTTCGTATCTGATCAAGGATCAAATTTTTCTAGATTTGCTAAAATTGCAGGGGTTTGTATGAACCGTCCGTTCTTTGAGGTAAATGGACAAAACATTTTCTTTTTCCATGACGTTCCTCACCTCTTGAGAAGTGCAAGGCATTGTTTATTCAATAAAAAGCATTAAGACATGCATTAACAATTCCTTTGTTAGATATTGTATATGTTTACGATATCGATATTACCAAATTAATTTATCGATGTGCACCCAAACTTAGTTAAACACACATCAATCCAAATAGTTTTGATAAAATGACAGTATGTTTGGCCTCACAGGATTTTAGTAATACTGTAGCGGCAGGTATGAACTCACTGTACGCTTCTGGTAAATTAGACCCCAAAAACGCTTTTTCAACGCCAAATACAGTTGAGTTCATATTGTTTTTTACAATTTATTTTATATTTTCAACAGTAGGAGACAATAGATATCAACAGGAATTCAAAGCAGATATTCAGTGGGACCTCTGACCAAATTGACCTTTTGAAAAAAGCTGAATCACTTTTATCATCAATGAAAATTGAAGATAGAAGATAAGAAGTGGTTTGAACATAACACGTAGCTTTTCATTCATAAATGGCTGACTTTTGAACATAAGCAGCTTACAAATGTTGTGGAACTTTTTGTCACAAAACGAATTCAAATACGTAGCGACCCGTTGACTGTACCAAGACGTACTAGAGAATTTTTTTAGACAGATTAGAATGGAAAGACCTGCGCAAACATTTGTACAAAAAATCCAAACAGATGTTAATATTAATGAACGTGACTTTCTAAAAAGAAATGCATTTGCATATGTATGTGGCTGGCTATACACTAAATTGTAGTTAAGTTGCATAATTGCACAAAACCTTTGCCTTGCCTTGGTGGTGAAGTAATCACCGAGGATTTATTATTATCACTGGAAAAACAAGAATCCAGTTTAATGGAAGTCGAGTCTAGGACTTTGCCGCGTACGAACGTGTTTTCAGTTGCTATGTCGCTTAGATCTCGGTGTGCTTTGTGCTCTAAGTCTATCGCCAAAGACTCTGTCGTAAATTGTGCCCTCTGCAAGTCTGCTTTCCACTTGTTGTAATGGCATAGGGTTAGTTAGTTAGGCCAACTTGCTAAATTTAATTCAGAACAATATAAATTTGGTTTATAATTGTGACTCGTGCTTAAACTCTAATTGGCCCGTCCAGTGGCGCACACAGGGGAGGGGGGTTTTGGTGGTTCAAACCCCCCCCGGAAATATTTTTAAGTTAGTACAGAAAGTTAATTTAAAACCGTCGCATATATGTTCAATCATCAATAACACTACTCGTTTCACCTCACCTAAAAAAAGTGTTTTCTAGACCAACAGCCCAATTCTGTACACTTGATAAATTCACCATATTGAGTATTTGTCAAGTTTTTACTATTTGTCAAGAATTTGTATTCTATTCCTAAAAATAAAAGCTCTTTTTTTGATAAATTGTCAAAAGTGAAATTTTGCCTATTGAAAATGAAAGAATTGGGCATGTTTACACTTGTAACGGTTGAGGAGGATAGAAGAGAAGAAATCAGAAGCAGAAGAAAACAAATAATTTACCTTCGTTGAACGAAAAAGAGTTCATGAAAAATTTCCGGCTTACTCGATCCTTGTGGCAACGATTAATTGGGCTATCTTTGCCCATACGCGTTCTGGCGGCATTGCATTCAAAAAAATTTTCAAGAATACACAGAATCAGGTTGTAACTTTGGGCCGCTGAACACGAAACTGAAGATCAAAAACATGTTGTGAGAAGCGTTTTCAAATCTTCGAAAAACCAGTTTTTACCCTGTTGTTTCAGTTATGAGCACATATCTCGTAAACGAACCATCCGACTAACACAAGATGTCCGTCGGTCAAAAGATAATACCTTAGCTTTTCCAGAGATATACCAATTGTCCAAATCCGATGAGATTTGGAGAAATTACTGACGATGAAAAAAGTAAAGTAAGTAAAAAAGTAAATTTTTCGACCATTTTCAAAATCATAAATTTCTGAATGTTTTTTTATAGATAAAATACATTATTTCCTTTGGTTTCAAAACCTAAGATGAAAAATATATTATTTGTGCAAATATTAAGCCTACCATTAATGGAATCGAAAGAAAAATGACAAAGTTATGATGCACTGAGTGAAAACTGGTGAAAAACCAACTTTACATTTATTACACCGTGACCCATCCAAATGTTAATATAGGCGTGAAACTAGAGGTCATTTACCTGTCGTAGTCGGTTTTTATTTTCTGACCCAAAGTGATTTTTAAAGGACTTTAAAATTTTAAGGACATACACAATTCAAATATTTTTTAAATATTTGCGGTTGTGCAATAATTAAGATATGGGTATCAAATAAAAGAGAAAAATTTTCTCCTTTTAAATAAATTTTCTATTTTGAACTTTCAGGACCAAAATATGTCAGGTAGGGGAAACATACATGTTTTGGATGTCAGTCTGTATATTCATACATCTAAATTTTATTCTATTTCAAAGTTCTCAAAAAAGTTACACGAACCCCCCTCCCCCCGAAATAAAATCCTGCGTGCGCCACTGGGCCCGTCTCATATTGCTGCTGCCGCTGAAACTACGGACAAGTATAAGAGCTCTAATGTTGTTGTCGCAAATCGAGCTGCCTGTGCTCAATTCACCGCCCAACAGAACGGCTCCACCTCAAAGTCTCCACGACCTAATGCTCCTGTGCGCACACCTACTCGCTCTAAGACTGCTGCTGTTACGACTTCTGCTCTCTCTGCACATTATACTTTGCTGTCTTCACAACATAACGACTGGACCAACATAAAGCGTAAAAACAAAAGAGATCGGTTGCTTGTTGTTGGCTCTAGTGCAAACTCGGAACTCGATGTAGCAGTGCGTTTGAAGTGGCTGCACTTGGCTTCTTTTTCACTATCAGTCTCAGCTGACAACATCACTGACTATGTTGCTAAACATGCGGACATTGAAAAGCGTTTTCTCGCATGCTACAAATTAGTAAGGAAAGATGTTTCGTTGGATTCACTTAAGAGAGTCAACTTCAAGTTGGGCGTCCCCGAATCTCTGTTCGAGAAGTTGCTAATACCAGATTTGTGGCATGCCAGCGTCAACGTTCGCCCATTTCAGTTTTTTTTCCAAAAACAGCATGTCGACCCTTGACCTTGCCGCCAAATTGCAAAGCAACTAAACCGCTGCGAATCTTTTCAAAACGTCTCTGGCCTCAGAACTAAGGGCCAGTTAGTAAAAGCCATGAGTTCGCAGCTTGAATTCGACGTTTTTGTTCTAATTGAGACGTGGTTAAACATGGACTTTTTCGGTGAGGAGTTCTTTGGCTCCTCTCTATACAACGTTCTTCGAAAAGATAGAGATGCACTTAAAACTGACTATATGAGAGGTGGCGGTATACTCGTAGCAGGCCAGAATAAACACCGCGCATCTGCTTTTTCTCTTGACAATCAGGATTCTCTGCTGGACCGACTTTGCGTGCGTGTGCAAGGCTCATCGGGGTCGCTCTTTATTTGTGCATCTTACATCCCACCGAATAGTGCTGACTGCCTGTATAAAGCGCATGTCGATAATGTCACTGGTTTCGAGTAAGCTCGGCAACAACCATCTGTGCGTGCTGGGTGATTTCAATTTAACTAATATCAAGTGGTCTCATATTGACAATAATAACGTTTTAATCCCTAGCAATATCAACAGTTCCTGTGAAATGTATTTAGTCGATAGCTTCTTGAGTATCGATCTTTTAAACAGGCGATGATCAGGAAGAATTTCAATCCTATGACCATATCATGAATACTGACCATGTTAAGCTGCAGGTTTATAAGCTTTGAAATGGGAGGACACAACCAGAACATTACAGCGACCAGAGGTTGCCCGCAAGGGGGTGTACTCTCACCTCTGCTGTGGACTCTGGTTATCGATGAACTCCTTTTAAAACTCAATTCCCTCGGCTTAAACGCTATTGGATATGGGATGACTCAACAATATCGAGTCAGATGCAAAAAGCCTTACGCTTAACCCAATCATGGTGCAAGGACAAAGGGCTATCTTTCAACCCAGCTAAAACAGTCCTGGTACCATTCACCAAGAGAAGGAAGTTAACTCTTGTTAACCCCTCCTTGGATGGAAAAGACATACCTTTCTCAGACGAGGTAAAATATCTAGGTGTTACCTTAGATAGCTCACTTACGTGGAACCCTCATCTAAACAATGTTACAAACAAAGCCACGCGTGCCATGTATGCATGTCAAAGGCTATATGGTAAAACTTGGGGACTAAGACCTAAAATGGTCTATTGGTCTTATAACAGTATTGTTAAACCTATAATCACTTACGCCGCCATCATTTGGTGGCAAAAAGTCGAACAGAAAACTGCGGCTAGCAAACTCAGCAAACTGCAACGAATGGCTTGCATAGGCATATGAAAACGTGCCCTACGATGGCCTTGGAGGTAATAACAGGCTTACCCCCACTGAGCCTTATCGTAAAAAAGGAAGGCTGCTCTCGAGCACTAAGGCTGGTAAGAACTTACGAACTTAAGAGCGGAGATCTAGAGGACACATGAGCATATTACAAATGCTCAGAAATGACCCCATAATGCGAATCTCCGACAACATTACACCTGAAGTGGAATTCTCCAGGAGATACAAAGTCTGCATCTCAGACAGACAATCGTGGAGAACCTATAAATTCATCCCTGCACCAGGTTCTCAAATCTGGTACACGGATGGATCCAAGCTGGAAGACGGAAGCGTAGGGGCTGGAGTATATGGCCCAAAATTTCATAAATCCTTCCCTATGGGGAAACTAGCCACCATATTCCAGGCTGAAGTCCATGCCATTGAGGCATGCGCCAGAGAATCCTTACGCAGGAAAACATCTGGTGCACAAGTATATATACTATCCGACAGTCAAGCGGCCCTAAAGGCTTTAGAAGCCTATGCGGTCTCCTCAAGACTCGTCAAGGATTGCCGTGCTCTCCTAAATGAACTGGCTGGTCGTAACTCAATAGAGCTACACTGGATCCCAGGACACGAGGATCACGAAGACAACGAAAATGCCGATCGCCTTGCCAAAAGAGGCGCAATGCGCTCACTGTGGACTTTCAAAAGGACACATACAAGAGTGGCTAAGGAAATGGGTAGACCTAAACTTTGCCGAGCAATGGACCAACAGCACGAGACAACGCCAGGCAAAGCGCTTTATAACCCCAGACAGAGGAGTATCAAGAAAACTCCTCATGCTAAAAAAGGAGGACCTCCGCATCCTCACTGGATACCTAACTGGCCACTGCCCACTAAGGTATCATCTCAGCAAATTGTGAATTTCCTCTTCGGATGTCTGCAGGGCAATGCAATCAGGAAAAAGAGACCTCCATGCACGTTCTCTGTGATTGTCCTGCACTCAGCAGAAAAAGATTTCTCCAGCTAGGGCTATCACCATAGCCCCGGAAACGATCTGGAATCTACAACCCTAAATAGTGCTTAAACTAATAAAAGGCCTCAACTTAGAGGGTTAAACCAGGCTTGCACAAAAGATCTACACTGCTCGCAGTGCTTAATAGCCTCAATATTATTATTATTATTATCGATCTTTTGCAAATTAATGGCTGCTGCAATAAACTCGGCAGATTCTTAGATTTAAAGAACGATTCACAGTTAATCGTTACACACATTACCGTTTGCTGCTGAGTTGTAACACTCTTGTACTAAAAAATTTTAATAGGCTTCTGTTGACAATGAATGTTACGTTATATGATTGAAATTTCATTAGATTTTGTTGTCATTACGCGAAGTTATAGAGTACGCACAAAGAAAACCAATAGTGAACAAATTCGTTGAAAATCCTACTTGGTCGGGAACAAAGATAGCTAAAGTGTTGAAATTACCAAAAAAAGACAGTTTCTAGTGTTATAAAAAAATACAAGGGTACATTAAGCATTAATAGAGCTCAAAAAATGTATAAAAAAATCGGCACAAGAAACTTTTATTTGGACAATCGTGTGATACGTTCTTTAAAAAATAAACCAAGGTTTTCTGGTAATGATGTTGCCAGAAAATTCGGAACACCTAAAGGCACAGCTCGGCACATACGACTAAGAGCGGGGTTAAAATCATTTCGTGCTATAAAATATCCCAACCGTTCCGATAAACGGAACTATGTAGTACAAACACGCGCTCGTTTGCTGTATGAAAAAGTGTTGACGAAATTTAAAGGCTGTATTTAGTGGAGTGTGTCAGTCGGAAGAACATCGTAGTCTTCTTGGACACGACGAGACTACTTCCCCCCACCCCGTTTTCGAGGGTGCTGAAGACGATGGTACTGGGCAATTTGCTTTTTGGGCGGGGGAAGACCCTCAAAAGGGTTAAAACCCCTCTTATTACGCCCACTATGGTAACAAAACTCATCTATGGAAAGCTTTTGTAAGGCAATATGGGTATCAAACGATTCAGCGTGTCATTGCGGCAAACATAGGCTATAATAAAATCGGCCACGACCACTTGCCGCGCCCACTTAACTAACAAAACAAAGCTACGGTATTAATGTAATCTCGCAACATTACAAGCTCAGTAACTCAACATAATTTTTTTTTGTTAGTTTAGTGGGCGCGGAAAGTGGGCGTGGTCAATTATATTATAGCCTATGTTTACCGCAATGACACGCTGAATCGTTTGATACCCATATTGCTATGACAAATATACCATGGCTGATTTGTCATTATAGTTGGCGTGGCGGGAAAACGTATCATGTGGGCATGGTCAATCTCATATAACCTATGTATGTTTAGCCCTATGTGTAAAAACCGATCGCGGCGGAGCGGGGGGAATAAAACACACGGTTGGTTCGGGTATGATTTGGGTGGTGTTTATTCGTCTGATGTCGAATAACGAGTAATTACAAGAAGTACATGAAACATTGAACGAGACAAACGGCCGAAGCCGGGGAGCAGAAAATAGGGGGAAACATGAGTACAAAGGGAAAGGAAAGGAAGGGATTAGCGGTGGGAAAGACAGATCATTAGAGACAGCACTCATTTAGCCATCGCGGCCGCCATTGTATATTGCAATCAATGGATGCCGCGGGCCAGACGGGCGAGGACTCCGTGGTGCAGCTTTTGCGGGTGTGCCATCCATCGATGCCTCGTCCTCGAGGGAGTGCTGCTGCAGCGGTTGGGGCGTAGTCACCGATCTGCAAATATATGAGATGTCAGTTAGTTGGAAATAAAAGTATTAAGGCTGACATCGTGGGAATGAGAAATCGCGGCTAAGCTGCGGGGTTCGCTTAAGCTAAAGCCGGGGGAATATGGAAATCTATAAATTTGGACGAGTTGCCATTTATTAGGGAAAGTGAGAACTTCGAGCGGGTTATTATTTTGTACGTTATAATAAAATATGTTTGTAGGGCTCGAGAGAAGCAGGAGAACCGACCGAAATGTCGGCTTGCTTTTCGAGAGGGTGGTGGCAGTCAACAGCTCTTTGATCCGGAATTGGAACTGTGTGAGCATGAGAATTACTGGAGCCTTTCCACCAGAGAATGAGATCTTATAGATCTTGGAGTTTATACCCGATCAGTCCAACGTCTGCGGGACTTGCAGCGTTTGGAGCAAGTCGCACTGGAGTGGCGACTGTCCTCTTTTTGGACCCGGGATGGAGGAGGTGCAATGAGGAACTGCGGGGAAATGCAATTTCCGTCAGTTGCTGTGAATGTGGATCGAGTGGCGTCAAGCCAACGCTCTTGTCGAACCCTTTTTCTCTGTTTCATTAGCGGCGAAAGCCATCCTGCGGGATCAAAACGGTTGGCAACGACGGGGGAATTTGCCGGTTTGGGAATGAGTTTGCAGGAGTGGTGGGTTCAAAGCGATTTTCCATTATTTCCGGGGGTGGAAACCCTACGGGATTGAGGGCGGCAATCACTTGTGAAAAAGCTTCCTTTAGGGCAGGAAGATTATTTCGAAGGGCGTGTCCAGTGTGCATATGGCGACTTGGTACCTCTGTGGCACATGTCAAATGCGAAGAAGGGGGTACTGGACCGCTTAATACCCAACCGAATACTGTATGCTGAGCAAGTAAGCTGCCAAATACATTCCGGTGGATACCTTCGAGCATGATCTGCGGGATGAGATCACTGCCAATCACTATATCAATCTGCGCTGTCTCGAAGGGATTTGGATCAGCGAGTTCTAGCATGGCGAAATGTTTCATATTGGGAGCGTTTATGTGGGAAGATGGGAGCGAATTCGTAAGCTCTTGGAGCACGATTGCTTGCACGGGGAGTTTCGTGCTCGATTGGGGGACTGCCAATGTAAAGAAGCATGTATGATTGGCATTTTGCACAATCTGACCGCCCATGCCCGAGATTTGGAAGGGGGATTTCTCGATCGGCAATTTGAGGCGTTTCTGGACCTTCGCGGAGATGAAGGTACGCTGAGAGGCTTGATCGATCAACGCTCGAACTTTGAACAATTTTCCTGCGTGCTCAATAGACACCAGTGCCGTAGGCAGAAGCGATTGGGTGCCATTATTGGAGTGCAAGGCTTGTACTTGGGTCGTACTTTGCCTGGGAGATGTGCGGGGTTGCGCATCTGAAAGAAGGGAATGAGTAGCGGAGCTGTTTTTTGTTGGTTTCCGAGCTATGGCGACCTGTGGAGTGGTCGAATGTGATCGATTAAGCGATTGAGAGGGCTGCGCATTGCCTTTGGGGAAATGAAGCAGGGAGTGGTGCTTCATCTGGCAATGTACGCACGTAAAATTGCTTGTACAATCCTCAATAAGGTGAGATGTAGCAAGGCAATTCACGCAGAGCCTGTGCTTCTTAACGTATTTTAATCGACTCTGGGGGGTGAGTCTTTTGAAGCTCTGGCAAGTCCGTATGGGATGATTTGCGTTGCAGAGTTTGCACGCGAAGTCCCTTTTTACTTGAGTGCAATAATTTAGGGATTTGTGTGGCCGATTTGGGAGGACATTGGAAGTCGAAGGTTGAGACGGTTTCGGCTTAGAAGGGCGAATACTTTGCAACCGTTCAAGTACCTCATATCTGCCGGTCAGGAACTCATCCATTTGCGACCAGGGTGGCAGATCCTTCCGGGATGTCAATGATTGCTCCCATAGAGCAAGTGTCTCTTGGGGCAATTTGGTACAACATATGTAAACCAATAGCGGATCCCAATTGTCAGTGTCTACGGCCTGAGTATTGAGAACAGAAAGACAATTGTTTATCGTGCTTTGGATCCGCTGTAGCGCCTCACTATTTTCAGTGTGGGCAGGAGCGATATTTAAAAGGGATCTGATTTGTGTATCAATGAGCATGCGTTTGTTTTCGAAGCGTGATTTTAAAGCTTCCCACGCGAGTCCGAAATTCTCATCGGTTAATGCATATTGCTTAACAATAGCACCGGCTTTACCTTGCGTCTTGTATCGGAGGTGATACAATTTTTGGGCTGGAGTGAGCTGGGGGTGGTTAATGTAAACTGCCGTAAACATGTCCCGGAAGGAGGGCCACTGCTCATAGCCCCCGAAAAAGGTTTCGGTATCACAAGGCGGAACTTGTAGGCAAATGTAAGGGGTATTTGCTGGTTCTAGGAGTCGAACCGGTTCCATATGCGCAGCGGGCTGTGGGGAGCTGAATTTGGAGCATCTCAATGATGTCCGACATCTGAGCCATGCACAACTCATACTGGTCTGTGCAGGCGTCGATTTTTTGCCTAGCCGACTCTTTGAAACCGTCGGGCTGGCTGTTGTCTTCAGCAATGAAGACTGCCTCATGTGCGCACATAAGCCTCTCCCATTGGGCTTGCAAATTTTTTTGCTTAATTTGGACCAGGGATTTGGTCAAATCCTCAATGGGAGCCGATGAAAACTTTGTGCATAATTGCACGAGTCTATCGGACTCGAAAGTAAATTTGGCAACACTGGGATCGGTTGCTTTGGGAATGGAAAGTTTGGAGCGCGTGTTTGGTGGCTCCCGAGTGACAGGAACTGTCAAATGTGATTTAGACGACTTTGCGTATCTGGAGGAAGGAGTCTCCATTGTGACAAGTTGGCGTTTGGGGGATCGCTCAACAGGCATTTTAATTGGAAAAGCTCGACAAAGGGTAAACAATTTAAATTAATATTGTATAAATGTAGGGTATGGGAGAAATAGACGTGTAGTCTAACCGCGTCCGCGCGAACGATATTTGAAAATGGGAAGAGTTGGGAATGTGAAAACTCGTTCAAACGAATTTGACCACTTGTCGAGCAACAAATAAATAAATAAATAAAAATTGTACACTTGTGTGTGTAAATGTGAAGGGAAATATATATGTATGGGTAATAAATAGAAATGTGAATATGGGAATTGAACAAGATTTGTGTATAAGTATTTGTATTGGGAATATATGTATATGGGAAACAAATAAAATTTGTAAATGTCAATGGGGAATAAATAGAAATGTGTCTGTATGTGGGAACAAACAAAATTTGTGTATAAATATGTGTATTGGGAAGGGATGTACAAATAAATATTATGCAACAAATATTATATTTGTAGTCAAATGTGTATAAAAATTTGTCTTTATTTATGAAAAAGTGAATTTTTTTTGTTTGGGAATGTGAATGTGTGAATATACACGTATGCGTGTGTATAAATTTGTGTGTGTATATATGTAATATGTATTTATAAATATATTTTTGTATTTATATATATATGTGTATGTGATTATTTGTACGAGTATTAGTGTAAGTAACGTGTCAAAATTATTTTGTGTACCAACAATTTTTGTGTGCGAGTGGGGAATGTTTGTCCCACTGTATGCACTTGGGGTGGCAGCAGATATGCAGCGTATGAGAATATGCAGTACTATTGAAAATTTTCTAAGTTCAAGAAAATTATTCAATATGCTGCAAAAAAGGCGACTCGTCCCACTGTGCTTGCGTTTATATACTTCTGCTAGCGAAATAGGGAATTGCTTAGGCAGAAGTACAAAAATATGAGTGCACTTAGAGGCAGCAGCGGGAGTGCTTGCTGCTGGTGCGTGCGAATATCGCACAAAGCGAAACGCGAAATTGAATGCAAGTGGGAGAGTGCAGGCGTAACGCACAAGGAGGAGAAGTGCGTGCTGTTGGATGCTGGCTGCAGCGGGAGTGTTGTTGCTTTGCCAGCAGTGATCGCACAAAGGGAATGTGAAAACGCGAAAAGTAATCTGCAGTAGCGGGATTGATTACTGCGATAAACGCACAGTGGCGGGGTACAAATTTAACTTTTGGGGTTTTTGGAGGGTTTTGGGAATGGGTATATTTATTTATTATTATTTTTTTAATATGTTTTGTGTTAGTGTATGTGTAAGTAAGTAATGTGCTACTTTTTAATACAAATTGTGGGCTTATCTTGAGGGGGCACAATGCCCGAGTATGGGATCTCTTTGCAGTTTTGTGTCCGCTCCTGTGCTGTACTGTGCGCTGCTATGTTGTGCTGCTTTCTGTTGTTGTTGCCCTTTTCGTCTGCTTTATGTTGTGCTGTGTGTTTGTTGTGTTGTGTTTGCTGAGTGTGTATGTTGTTGTTACGTGTTCTGCTGCTCTTCGTTTGTGTCACTGTTCGCTGCTTTGCACTTTTTTGTTTTTAATTTGTTTGAATTTGTGTACGGTTCACGTTGTCGCACTTTTGTTTTTTTTTTTTTTGGTTTATATATTTGTGCACTGTGCTATTTGTTTGTTATTGTTTTATTTCTTTAGTTCTGATGCGTGATTTGATTTCACTGTTTTGTAATTGTTGCAGTATATATTTGATTTCTGTCACTCGTTTGATGTGTTGTACACTTAGTTTTTAACTGTTTTGTCTTTTGTGTCACTTTATTTTTAGTTTGTGTGTTGTTTTTTTTTTTTGTCGCGGGTTCGACAAAGCCTCGAAGGACCATGTAAAAACCGATCGCGGCGGAGCGGGGGGAATAAAACACACGGTTGGTTCGGGTATGATTTGGGTGGTGTTTATTCGTCTGATGTCGAATAACGAGTAATTACAAGAAGTACATGAAACATTGAACGAGACAAACGGCCGAAGCCGGGGAGCAGAAAATAGGGGGAAACATGAGTACAAAGGGAAAGGAAAGGAAGGGATTAGCGGTGGGAAAGACAGATCATTAGAGACAGCACTCATTTAGCCACTATGAAACACATAATCATTTCACATCAACATTTATTTAAAACATGTAGTGTAGCTTTGTTTTGTTAGTTAAGTGGGCGTGGCCGATTTTATTATAGCCTATGTTTGCCGCAATGACACGCAGAATCGTTTGATACCCATATTGCCTTACAAAAGCTTTCCATAGATGAGTTTTGTTACCATAGTTGGCGTAATAAGAGGGTTTTTAACCCTTTTGAGGGTCTTCCCCCGCCCAAAAAGCAAATTGCCCAGCACCATCGTCTTCAGCACCCTCGAAAACGGGGACGTGGGGGGGGAGTAGTCTCGTCGTGTCCAAGAAGACTACCGGATTTCGGCCTCTTTTCCGACTGACACACTTCACTAATTGTTACGGACGATGAGACATTCGTGAAGCTAGATTTTAATTAAGAACAAAAATTTGCTGTTGAATTATACCGTGGAGGTGTTAGCACTAAATATATATGAGAAAGTCGACAAATATGCAAAGAAAGTGATGATATGGCAAGCAATTTGCAGTTGTGGCCTGAAGAGTGGGGCGTTCGTGATGGCTGGTACAATAACGTCCCAAATGTATATTGTAACGATAAGACAGTCTGTCGTTACGCGCCGTGCCATAATTCAACCTGGCAATGATGACCGCGATAATGGAAACTTTTAGTCCAACCTGGCAATGATGGCCGCGATAATGGAAACTTTTAGTCCAACCTGGCAATGATGGTTGCGATCATCATGGAAACCTTTATGGCCAAACTCCATAAAGCGCGTTTCAGGCGTTCAGGGTTTGTCGTGTTATGGCGTTTCTCGCGTTATTCGCGTTGCAAATGGCCAAACTCCATAAAGCGCGTTTCAGTCGTACCGTCGTTTTTCGCGCTTCTCGTGTTTCGAGAAAAAGTTGAATCAGTGTATTTGTATGAAGCAAACTCCATGACTACGCCCGAAACGCCGCAAAAGGTGAACTATTTTCAACTTTCTCTCGCGTTTCTCGCTTAACGACGTCAAACAGCTGACAGAGCTCCTAAAGATGTCATACATTATGTGGTTAAATGGTAATGCCGATAACAAACTTGTGTTATCGCAAAAGTCGGATGGATTTATTTTACACGAAAGCTATTAAATACATTTAAGAAACATTTGAAATTCAATATTTTAACATAAAATGTGGAGAAATTCCTAACAATTAGCATAATTCTTTGACAGACGAAACTTAGTCTTCGCTGTATTGGAAATTCGATAGCTTATTCGTTGTCGATCGAATTTTGCTCATCCCTGTGAAATAAATTGCTACAAATTGAATTCAACTGAATCTTTTTTATTTTTTGCAATGTTCGATATGCATTTATTGTGTTTAAAATGAAATCTGTAAATTCTATAAAGTCTTTAACGTCGTATAGCAATTTCATTTCGTTGTTTTTCACAATTCACAACGAAATCAATCAGCAGTTTGCCAATTAAAAATTAGCATCAGCTGACGTAAGAAGAACAAGCTGACGCGTGAAGCGCGCTTTATGGAGTTTGACCATTTGCAACGCGAATAACGCGAGAAACGCCATAACACGACAAACCCCGAACGCCTGAAACGCGCTTTATGGAGTTTGGCCATAAGCGAGAAACGCGAGAGAAAGTTGAAAATAGTTCAACTTTTGACGCGTTTCGGGCGTATCGACGTCAAGTCATGGAGTTTGCTTCATACAAATACACTCATTCAACTTTTTCTCGAAACACGAGAAACGCGAAAAACGACGATACGTTTGAAACGCGCTTTATGGAGTTTGACCATTAGTCCACTCTGGAATGTGCGAGAACGATCTGCGCGATGGCCGGACAGGTATAAAAGGCAGCCGGGTGCGGCGCAGCGAGTCAGTCTGATTTTGACTAGTGAGGTGCCACACGGAGTAATTGAGCAAATACTTAAGTGTAAAGACAGTGAAGTGTAAATCTGTGAAATAAAGTGATTGTTGGTTTATTTTATTGACTGCGTTTAAGAAACTGAGTATTTTATTTTCAAATTACGCAATCCAGAGATACGTACTAGCCCACTAGAACTAGCATTCGTAACAATATCAAAGAATGCCTTCAGAAAAGATGATTTCATTTTATACGTTATCATCGTTCATCTGTCAAATTTGGCCGGACTTGGCAACTATTCACTACTCAAACGCAGTTTTGAACTGGTACAAAGTAAATAATGTAGAAATATTGCCAAAAGAGTTCAATCCACTCAATTACTTCATGCTCCGGAAAATCGAAAAATATTGGACTATTGTTAAATACAAATCAAAAAGAAATGGGGTTGTAATAAAAAATGGTGACTCAATGCTTCTTAAATGGAACCATTACGTTGCAAAAGTCAATAGAGAATCTGTTCAAAATCTTATGGCGTCGATCAAAAAGCAGACCCGAAATTTTATATATAATGCAATAAAATAATTCCTTTATTGATCTTATTTGAAAGATAAATAAATTACCTTTAATTATACTCAAAAACTTTAAGTGTAGCTTTTTTAATTCTTGAGATATAGAGCGTTATATGTGTACCGATTTACTGTGAACCGTTCTTTAGTATGCATTACCAACGGTGTAAATTTTAACCTATCGCAATGTCATTCTGTTCTTTCCACGTCGGGCTTGCATCATCTTCCTCTGACTCTTGAACTTGATTTCTATTAATTTTTAACTGTCAGTCATGATAAGCGCGCATTATCGTTTAACTATAAACTTTGTAATTTTAATAGCTTAAATCTACTGCTGTCGGATCTAGAATGGGATAATTTGCTGCTTAATGCGGATGTAGCGTTCTGCTAAAATGTCTTTAAGGATAAAATTATTGAAGTTCGCCGTAATAATATTCCACTTGTTAAGAAACAGAAGTACAAACTAGCATGGCAAACTAAAGCTCTTATGAAGCTAAAGAATTTGAGAAACAAATGGCATCGGAAATTCAAAAAAAATCGTGAGATAGCTTATTTTGATAATTACAAGCATTACTCAAAACAATTCAATTGCTTGAATAAATTCTTGTATAAAAAGTATATTTCCAACTACGAAGCGAACTCTAATCCTGAAGCCTTCTGGCAATTTGTAAAGTCAAAAAAGTGTCGTTCCAGTATTCCTTCTGCATTATTCTTTAAAGATGCGCTTTCCACCGCGGATGCTGCTGACTTATTCGCTGCATTTTTCAGTTCCAATTTTACTTCTGATACTGATAGTGATGCTGCAGCAAGCAGTACAAGCAGTATTTGGACCTGCGGTTGCTGCCTTTGACTCGTTGTCCAACGCACTAACCAACTGAGCCACGGCGGCTGGCAAATGGTATAGTACAGCTTAAAACATCTTCGCAAACAGATGCTGATGGCATATCAGCGATTTTGCTCAGAAACTGTGATGCCCTTATATATCCGTTGAAGGTGATTTTTAATAAATCACTTTCCTCTGGTGTGTTCATTGAAGATTGGAAGCTTGCATTCGTGTCCCATTTACAAGAGTGACGTCGCTAACTACAGACCTAATTCTAAACTCTCTACTGTCTTCAAATTGTTCGGGTGCATCATTAAAGACAAAATGTTTTTCGCAGTGAAGAGTTGTCTGCCCTAATCAGCGTGGATTTATCCCTAAGCGATCAACGATAACTAGATACAGTCTTTACAGAGGACTGTATCTCTGCATTTCAAAAGGGTCTCCAGGTAGATACTATCTACACGGACTTCTCTAAAGCCTTTGATAGAGTCTAGCACCAGATCCTACTCAAAAAGCTGACCGACATGGGTTTTCACTCGGTCTTTCTGGCTTGGATCAAGTCCTCTTTGAGCAATCGTAGATGTGTGGTTGTTGTCGACAATATTCCATCTCCGCCGTTTGTTGCAACTTCCGGGGTACCTCAAGGTAGTATTTTGAGGCCATTGTTTTTTCTTTATTTATAAACGACATCAGCAGTTGTTTTTCGGGTTCTAGTTTTTTGCTTTATGCTGATGACTTGAAAATTTACTAAACAGTTAGGGACTCCGCCGATTCTCAGGCGCTCCAAGCAGAACTTGATGCTGTCAACATGTGGTGCTCTCGCAATCGTCTGCCACTAAACATTAATAAATGCTTTAAATTGTAATTCTCTAAAAGTCACTCTGTCCTTCAGACTTCCTTCCGAATCTCAAATACTTATTTGAAATCTCTTACCGAGACTAAGGACCTGGGGGTTGTTTTAGATGCAAAGCTTTCCTTCACAAGTCATATAAATACCACCATTGCCAAGTTCTATGCCATGTTAGCTTTTGTGAGACGCAATAGTTCCGAGTTCTCCAATCCCTACACTCTCAAACTGCTTTACACCTGTCTTGTCCGCTCGAAGTTAGAGTATGCCTCGTTTATTTGGAGGCCATATCACAATTGCCACGTTAATCGCTTGGAACGTATTCAGAAGGTTTTCCTACGTTTCGCTCTGAAATCACTACACTTTCAGGACCCTGTTCCATCTTACTTATCGCGTCGTAAGCTCATAAATTTAAAAACTTTGCAGGATAGAAGATCCATCCTATCTTTGTCATTTGTTTTTGATGTTGTTTGCGGGTTGATTGACTGCCCTTCCCTCCTAGAGAGGATTCACTTCAACATCCCTTCTAGATCTCTCCGGCACTTTGAATTTGTCAATGTTGGTTTCGTCAAAACGAATTATGCTTTAAATGCTCCTCTTTTGCGAGCTCTAATAGAATTTAATAAGATCTCAATGAACTTTTCGGTGGATTCCACTACTTCTAAAGCAATATTTATGAACTAGTTGAACTTTGTTTTTAATTAAGATATCGATTGTTACGTAATATTTACTTTGTTACTTATCCATTACGTTGTTCTTTATTGGTCAGTAAGCAAACAAATGTTCTTTGACTAATTACACTGAGCAACAGCCAAAATTTTTCCGAGTTCAAGTAAACCTTTTCTAAAGGAAAGGATAAAAAAATTATCGTGTTTTTCAACATATTACAAATGCAATAAAAATTCAAAGATTAAAAAACGTGGAAAACACCTCCTAGCAAAAACCACCAATAACTTACAAACCGCTCAAACAATCAAAAAACTAAGTACGCAGTTGTGATCAGCGTCCAAAAATCCTTTAGAAAAGTATGGTTTGGTTTCAGAAAAAAAATAATGTCGATTTTGTTGCTCTGTGTTATAAATAAATTAAATTAAATGAAATAATTTGGTGAAAGCTTCAGAGGAGTTTTTGCAGTATATCTCAAAATTGGACGAGATAGTTTTAGAATTGTCGGATGGAGCTTCACACAGAATTGGTGTGTGAGCCAATATCTGTTTTCAAAGATGGAGCAAATAGCCCCATACCATTGCTGCGATAATTGCGACAGCCATATTTTGCTATCCCTTTTTATACGGGTGCGCATATATTTAATCGCGAATTAGCAGACTATACTTATAAACATAAATTGTTTAGTGTCCGATATTTATAAGTTCCTGTTACTTCTTGTTTTTGTGGTCCTTTAGTCCGTGTTTGTCCGAACTGGGAAATAAACGCATTACATACATCTATTTTGTAGTGTACGGTAGTAATAGATCTAATCTATTGTAATAGCATTATAGCCCTAAAGGGGTAGTAGAGGCAAGATTCAAATAAACAGTCAGTCATGTGACAAGCGTCAAATAAAATCAAAAGGAAATCGACGTGCCAAAGCATCAGAAGTGGGATACGGCTGAGCGCAAAGTCTTCCGATAGATTTAAAAACCTTCCACAAAACAGGAGATATTTAAGAAAAAAAACTTCCGCAAAACAAGAGAAAGAAAAAAACAAAAACTTCCGAATAGACAGAGGCACAGCGAAGCCGGGTATTGCGGCCGCACTAGCGTACGCGGGGCTTGCTGTCCCTGAGACGGCCACCGAGGTGGAATGCAGACGGCTGTTAAACGAATTGGTCGGAGCCGCATCGAAAATAACGCATCAGCAGAAATACGTGCCATGAAGACATGCTAATGAATACGCCGAGAAGCTGGAGTATAGAGACAGGGTAAATGTCGCTTTGAACAATAATGGGGCCACAATATACTTCTTTTGTTTGCAGGTTTGATACGGGCAGCCCTGTTAATTTTGTAAAGCGGTCAATTGTTACAAATGCAAATTTACTCGGCCACGTTGAGAGGCAAACATCTAAACATGTGGCCTTAGGAAATGCCACTTTAAACAGCATTGGCCAAATACATCTACTTATTAAATTGCATGATATTTTTAAAACGGTGAACTTCTCGATTATAGCGAATAATGCTATACCATATCCGGTTATTCTTGGAAAATAATTTTTCTTTTTAATATATTACTTTTAATATATTTCTTTGTGTAAATTCAAACAGAAATTTTAATGAAAATAAAGGTGAATTTATTTGCCATGAAAATGGCCCCAAAACAAATGTGGAATTTCATAATATAGAGACGGTAGATTGTTCGGAGGTTGATGCATTTCAAGAAATCTGTAATATTGATAGAGTCCGACCGATACCAAATTTTTTGGCCGATGCCGATTAATCGGCCGAAAGGGCGAAAATCGGCCGATGCCGATTCCATAAAAAAAACAACACGAAAGAATTCAATCAAAAACCCAGTCTATTTTATAAAGTAACAAAAGGAACTATTGCATATTGTTGTAATATTCATCAGAAAATAACAAAACAACGAGATAAGAAATAATTAAAAACTAAATAAAATAACAAGAGAATTCAGAATTCTAATACATTAACATGTATTAAAAAAATAATAATCCACTGAGAGAGAATAATCCACTGAGAGAGAAACAAAAAAGTGATGTAAATAGTGCATACAAATTCAGTTTTTTATTCAACTTAAAATTACGATTTTTATATTAAAATTTGTACTCTCAAATTACGACCCGTTGTACAGATGCAGTAGGAAGAAGTCAGAAGACAAATTTGGAAAAAATAAAAGGCCTGTTAAAAAATGCTTCCGATTTAACAAGAAGGATAAGATTGAAAAATTAAATGCTCCTGATATCCACATTAGGTTAGGTTAAAGTGGCTGTCTTGGCATAGGACTTGCTGTGAGAAACACTTAGGCCACGGAATGGGCCCGTTGTAATACCACAAGTTGAAAGGTCTGTCTTACTGCAAGTCGAGAAGCCTATTCAAGCCATTTCGATTTGTGAATGAATTAAAGCAAGTTTTTGATACTAGCTGAACTGAGGTCATTCAAGTTATCGAAGAAAGGGGAGCCTAGGGTTTTCCATCTTCGTCTAGATAGAGATAGATATCTTCGTCTAGATATCCACATTAAGAGACGAAATGCATAGACATTTCGAGAAAATCTGTTTAAAAATACTAGTTAAAAAAACATTTCTAGGAAACATTTATATTAAACAGTATCTAAAAATACATTATTGAAAAGGGATATAAGAACCCGATGGTACAAAACCTGTGGCATATAAGAACCCGTTGGTACAAAAACTGTGGCATCGGCTAAAAACGGCCGATGCCGAGAATTATTTTTTTTGGCCGATGCCGATACTAGCCGATGCCGATTAATCGGTCGGACTCTAAATATTGAACTGTCGGTGGATGACATAGATATCAATGTTATACTGCCAGTTAATTTTACGCGACGTTTCAAGGACATGATAAGACAAAACATACAAGGACACAAACACTAATGCAGCACCGGACTGTTGCTACAAAGCGCTAATTTCCGTTCTTTCGAATACTCCTACGTATTGCTCACCAATGCGCCTGTCTTTCGCGGAGAAGGCAAAGGTTGATGAAATCATCGCTGATCTCTTGGACAAGAAGATAATTAGGCATAGCAATTCCCCATATGCTTAGCCAGTTGTCTTGACGAAAAAAAATCCGGTGAAACAAGAATGTGCATTGATTTTAGGAATCTAAACAAAATAGTAGTTAGGAACAATTATCCATTTCCGCTAATAGAAGATTGTCTCGAATATTTGCAAGGAAAATGTGTGTTTACTTTGCTTGACCTAAAATCTGGATTTCATCAAATAAAGATGGATGATGAGTTCATCAAGTATACGTCATTTGTAGTTTCGAAAGGGCAATATGAGTTTTTACATGTGCCATTTGGCCTTAAAAATGGCCCAGCAATTTTTCAACGATTCATAAGCACGGTACTGAAAGATTTTGTTGCAAGCAATGAGATAGTTGTATATATGGATGATATTGTCATTGCTTTAGTGAAAATAGTTTTACAACGTTAATCCGAATATGGCCTCGAGTTGAAAGTTAGTAAGTGCAAATTCGCATATTAGGAAATTGAATATTTGGGATATCAAGTTTCACACGGTGGAATGAAACCGGATAGTAACATAAAGGCTATTTCGGATTACGCTTGCCCCAAAAATAAGCGGGATGTGCAACCCTTCCTGGGTTTATGCTCTTACTTTAGGAATTTTGTAAAATCGTTTTCACTCATTGCTGGTCCATTGTATAATATACAACCTATTAAAGAAGAATGTAAAATTTGACTTTAACGATGAGTGTATAAAATCCTTTGAAGACTTAAAAGCTATACTTATGACTTGTCCAGTTTAATCTATATATGTATAACCCAACAAAGAGACCGAGATGCATTGTGACGCGAGCGCCTTTGGTTACGGAGCCATTCTGCTCCAGAAACAGGACGATGGTGACTCTCATCCTATTAAATACTTTTCAAAACGTACTACTGAAACAGAATCGCGTTATCACAGTTTCGAATTAGAAACGCTCGTAATTATAAGTACGCTGCGTCGCTTCAGGGTATACTTAGAAGTTAGAGTTCTTTTTGAAAAATGGCAACAACGACTACAAAAAAAAGAAACAAAATTTTAACGAAGGGAGGAAGTTTGTTGCTATAATTAAAAATCAATTTCATCGGTGGCTTGACCAGTGCATGTTCACATTGTAAAGCCAAGCATTTTGTATCCGATGTGAGGTAAAAGCGATATGCTGTTGTTGTTGTTGCGCTGGCGAAAGGCTAAAATTGTAAAACGATTTCTATTTTCCGGCAACCTTTTGTTCGACTTTAAGGCTAGCCAGTGCTGTTATGTTCCAAATTTTGCATTTTTATGTTTTGTTTGGATCATTATTATTCATCATCGTTATTCTTAAAAGTCCAATTAAAATTTCACAAAAAAACAATTGGAATTCTTGAAAAATTACAAGATCAACTGCAAAAAAAAAAGAAAAATAAGTTTGAATGGGCGAAGGGAGGAGGTTTGTAGCTATAATTAAAAATGTAAGTAACAAATGTGGGCATTTAAATATTATATTCTTTAATATTCTTTAAACGCAGAACCGTACACACCGAAAGCATAATTTGTATAAAATTCCATTGACGGACTTTGTGTTGTCGGAAATGGCCACTGAAGATGAAGACATTGGTATGCAATATGTCGTCAATATGGAACTGTTATACGCCAAACCATTAGTAGAACAGCTCAATGTTGAGCAAAAATATATCTTCGATGAAATTAACTTGGTTTTAAATGCCAACGATGAAGTCAGTAAAGTTTTCTTCATTGATGGTCCTGGAGGTTCCGGTAAAACTTTTCTCTACAAATCTTATTCATCACATTCATAGTCTTGGTTTGGAAGTAAAAACCGTAGCTTGGAACGGAATTGCTTCAATTTAACTGCCCGGGTGAAGAACTGCGCATAATGTGTTCAAATTTCCAATACCACTGACGGAATCCTCATTCATTGATTAAACCAAGCAGCAAAGCCGGGTTGGCATTAAAAACCTGTAAAATGATAATATGGGACGAAGCGAGCATGATACCTGGAACCGCATTATTATGTTTAGACCGGATATTGCGCGATATTCATCAAAACGGATCGCCATTCGATGGAAAAATTACACAGCGCAAATGGGTGCGCTGATTCCGAATCTACCCTCCGATTTTTTCTAGCAGCTCTAGTTTGTGAGATATAGGTACCCTGTCATTTTTTCAGTTTTTCCTCTACTTTTTCTATATTTTCGATCGTAGTTTCTAAACCAAAAAACCGATTGACATGATTTTCACCTTATCGCATTAACAACACTTGATTAAAA
Source organism: Melieria omissa (assembly GCA_963971225.1). Lineage (NCBI taxonomy): Eukaryota > Metazoa > Arthropoda > Insecta > Diptera > Ulidiidae > Melieria > Melieria omissa. The sequence continues at coordinate 46,019,053 of OZ020269.1, read as the reverse complement.
CACAGCATTAAAAGTGTTGAAATGCCGCGGTAATTGGACCTCAAAGTTGGAAAAAATAGAATTTTAAGGCGTTTTCTTTGATGGTCAAAAACATACACATTTTTTGTAAAACAATTAACGAGGTGTATAATGAAAGTCGACACATCAAGCAATACAACACAGCTAAATTATTTGGCGGAATACACATTCGCATCGAAATAACAGAAAAAATGTACCATCGCGATTTTCATCACTTTTCATACTTTTTCCTTAAAAAATTAGGGGCCTGAAAATATGCAAAGTTTTTAATGTTTTTTTTGTATCGAGCAATTCAAAATATTTTTTTTTTTGCTTGTATGCCAAACTATAAATGGAACATATAAAAGAGCATATTTTGAGGCTCCTAATTTTTTAAGGAAAAACTATGAAAAGAGATGTAAATCGCGATGGTACATTTTTGTTATTATTTCGATGCGAATGTGTATTCCGCCAAATAATTTGGCTGTGTTGTATTGCTTGATGTTTCTTCTTAAGATATTCATATACTTCGTAACTTGATTTATGAAACATCTGTACAATTTTTGCCATCAGAAAAAACGCCTTGAAATTCAATATATTCTTACTTTGAAACCTTATTACCACGCCCATTTAGAACGCATAAAATTGATTAATGTCAGGAAAGATGGCGTGAAATGTTGTAAGTGCAACGATATAAAAATCATGTCGATAGGATTATTGGTTCAGAAATAACAGTCAAAAACGAGAAAAAAGCCGAGGAAAATTCGAAAAAGTGACACGCCCATTTTTTGCAAAAACTAGAGCTGTTACATAAAAACGGAGTATGGTTTTGAAAACAGCGTGGAAAAACGATTCAGATTCATGTAAAAAACTCCATGCAACAGACATGCTGTTGTGCAGTGTTATTATTCTTGGCGGAGATTTCAGGCAAGTTTTACCAGTGGTGTCAAATTGTGCGCGTGCTGCTATAGTTAGCAATTGCTTAAAGCGTTGTTCTTTGTGGCCACTGTTTAGGCAGTTCAAATTAACTACTAATATGCGCTCCAATGAACCCGAATACAGTAACTTTCTTATGCGTGTTGGAGAAGGCCGAGAAATGGATAATTGCATAATAAAATTACCAGATGCAATTATTTTGAAAAATGACAATTTAATTGATTGGGTCTTCGAGCCTCATTGTGGTGTGATCGAGCAGCGTAGCTTAAGAGAACGAGCAATATTGTGTCCAAAAAACGATCAATGCGCGAAAATAAATGAAAAAATAATTCAAATGCTACCTGGGCGAATAAAAATTTATCTCAGCGCAGATAGTATCTCATCGGAGGACTCCGCAGATGCAGTAAGTGGGATTGCACCACATGAATTAAAATTGAAAATAGGAACAGCGGTAATGCTTATCCGGAACCTCAACACATTAGAGGGGTTAGTGAATGGTACTCGACTAATCGTAAAAGAAATGTATTCAAATTGTTTAGACGTCGAAGTTTAACCGGTGAAGCGCAAGGAAAGCGACTTATAGTACCTCGCATAAATTTGCAACCAAGCGAGACAAAACTTCGATTTATTGAAAACGTCGCCAATTTCCAATAATTCCAGCATTCACTATAGCAATTAACAAATCGCAAGGTCAAACTTTGACAAAAGTTGGAGTCTTTTTAAAAGAGGATTGCTTCACTCATGGCCAATTGTATGCAGTGTTGTGACTAATATATTAAAGTAGTGTAACTAATTACGTAGTATATTACTTTGGCTTTAAAAATGTAGTGTAACTAGTTACTTTTCCCATAAGTAATCACCTTCAGTAATATTACTACTTTTTTTAAACTAAGTTCTAATTTTCATGTAAAACAGCAGTACTGATAACACGATTAAGATCCATTTCAATTATACAACGCTGCACTTATTCATACTAAACATATCTCGCGTGTTTCATTTCCAACTGAGTTTGGTAGTGGAAAAACAATTAACATTTGCAAGCAAATTCAAGCGGTTTTAACAAAAAAAGGTGACGAAATTCAAATTGCAATTCAAAATGAAATAAACACTTAACCTGATTGTTTTTTTGCAGAATGACAACTTTTACTAGCTGGAAATTCTGCAAATATTTCGATGGACGGAAAATAATATATTACTTTTTGTGATACATTACTTGGCGGTGGATGGAGCAACTATTAGGGGACTTGCCTGGCGTAAAGGATTTTTGGATGACATCCAAATGACGGTGAGCGATGATGCTACTCATGAGGGTGAACTTACAGAAATCGGAATTCTTGCAAGATCGGATCAAGTATTGCGGATATGTCATCGATAAGGACGGAATTCGGAAAATGAGCAGCAAGGTCGAAGCCATACAGAAGATGAAGCAGCCAACAACAAGAGACGAGGTGAGAGCGTTCCTGGGCTCATAAACTATTATGGGCGGTTCATAAAAAACTTGAGCAGCATTGTATATCCACTGAATAAGTTACTGCACAAAGACCAACCTTTTCACAGTCCGACACAGTGTTAACGCATTACAATCCGCATGTGCAAATTGTCCTTGCAGTGGATGCTAGCCCAGTTGGTGTAGGGGCAGTATTGAGCCAGTTTATAAGGACGGCATGGAGAGGCTGATACAGTTTGCGTCGCAGACGCTTAATATTTTGCAACAGCGATATAGCCAAGTAGATCGAGGGGCGTATGCCATAATATTTGGTGTGCGCAAATTTTACCAATATTTGTTTGTGCGGAAATTTATACTCAGCAGTCGTCGTAGCTCAGCTGGCTAGTGCGTTTGGCCGCGAGTCAAATGTGACGCACGAATCCAGGTTCAATACTCCGTTGCGTTAACACCGAAAAAAAAAGAACAACAAAATTTCTTTTGGCAGCAGTCCTCTCAGCAGGAAATGGCAAACATCTGAGAGTAAAATTGCCTATGAAAAAGCTCCCAACTCACCGTTCGGAATCGGCATAAAACTGTAGGTCCCTTCCAACCTTGTAAAAATTCACACGCACAACATGGATGGTTGCGGGTAGCTAGGCCTTAGTCTCGTAATCGGGCTATCGTGCCAGTCAAGAAGAAGAAGAAGGATATTTATACTAGTTACCGACAATAAGGCAATAGCTCAGATACTTTCAGCAACTAAGGGGTTGCCAACTCTGTCGGCTACCCGAATGCAGCATTATGCAATCTATTTAGAATCATTCGATTACGAAATACGCGTAACAAGAAGCAGTGACAATGCGAATGTGGATCCATTGTCCAGATTGCCGAGCCCGGAAGTATACAAAAAAATCGAAGAGGTTGACGTAATTGAAATGGAGTTGATTCAAAATAACCATAGGAAAGCTCAGTGAGGAGACAAAAAGATCAGAGGAAGTGTGCACGCTCATGGAATGTCTGAAGTATGGACGCGATTGCAGTCCGGTGCATCGTTTTGTATTGCCCAATCAGAATTCGCTTTGCAACGTGGATGTTTGTTAGGAGGGGTGCGTGTATTTATACCGAAGGGACTGCGAGGAAGGTTATTGGCCGAATTACATACTGGATATTTTGGCATCACGAAAATGAAAATGTTGGCGCGGACCTATTGTTGGTGGAAGGAACTGGACAAGGACATTGAGGACTTGGTGTCAAATTGCACGGCGTGTCAAGCTAACCGTGTGGACCCAAAATCGGTGCCAGTACATTGTTGGTTACCTTCAGGCCAGGTTTTCGAAAGGGTACATGCCGATCACGCTGGGCCGTTCATGGGCAAATACCTATTTGTGCTTTCAGCAAGTGGCCTGAGGTGTATATCTTGGGGAACATGACAGCGGGACCAACGATTAAACTGTGTGAGGAAATCTTTTCAAGATTTGGATTACCGAGGATATTTGTAAGCGAACACGGCACACATTTCAATGCAAAGGAATTCCAGGAGTTTTTACGAAATAACGGCATCATACATAAGCAGGGTGCGCCATATCATCCGGCGACAAATGGTCAGGCCGAGCTTTTCGTACAAACTGTTAAAAATAAACTAAAGACCAGGGGTGGAAATCTGGTACATTTCACACTACACTTAATACAATTGTGAAGGCATATCGTCGCGCTATTCATCAAGCTACGAAAAAGTCACCAGCGATGATTATTTTGGGGCGTAAAATTCAATCGCTGTTAGATTTGATGCTTCCTCAAAATGCCACATCTAATAGGGAACGAGAGTGGACCTCCAAAATTTTTGTGGAAGGGGAGAGGGTAGCAGTACGGGACTACTGGTCCAATAGTAAGTGGCGATTTGGCAAGATAGCAGAAGCAGTAGGAGATTAGCACTATAATGTGATGTTAGACGACGGACGCACGTGGAAAAGGCACGTTGACCAGATGCGGAAGGTGGGCTCACAATTGCCCTTCGAAGAAAACATACTATTGAGCCAACAAGGGCCAGGTGAAGATCAGGGACATTTCAGAAGCCAGTATCTACAGGTAGACGGTCGGAGGCAACTAATGCATCGTTACCAATAGTGCGAGAAAGAGAAACGATTTTCGTGCCGCAGCATTCCTCATTAACAGGCGAACCCGAAACGAACCAACAGCGCAGCGACCAGGACCGAGATGAGGCAGCAAGCGAAAACCAACCATCTGATGAATCGGCATTTCGGCGATCCAATCGGACGCGGAAGGCTTCGGACAGATTAATTTACAATTGATTCAAAATGTAAATGTTTAAGGTTACTATAATAATTACTGAGGTTGAATTGTAATTGAACAAAGTTCTCGCCTAATTAAAGAACGGTTCACAGTAAATCGGTACACATATAACGCTCTATATCTCAAGAATAAAAAAAGCCACACTTAAAGTTTTTGAGTATAATTAAAGGTAATTTATATATCTTTAAAATAAGGTCGATGAAGGAATTATTCTATTGCATTATGTATAAAATTTCGGGTTTGCTTTTTGATCGACGCCATCAGACTTTGAACAGATACTCTATTGACTTTTGCAGCGTAATGGTTCCATTGGTTTCATCCATGGTTGGCATTTTTTTATCAAAAACCCACTTCTTTTTAATTTGTATTTAACAATAGTCCAATATGTTTCGATTGGCCGGAGCATGGGACTATTGGGTGGATTAAACTCGTTTGGCAATATTTCTACACTATTTACATTGTACCAGTTCAAAGCTGCGTTTGAATAGTAAATAGTTGCCAAGTTTGGCCAAAATTGTACAGATGAACGATGATAACGTATAAAAGGCAATTATCTTTTCTGCAGGCATTCTTTGATATACATTTGGTACGTCATTGTACCAACCATAACGAACGCCCTACTTTTCAGGCCATAACTACAAATTGCTTGCCATATCAGCACTTTCTTAGCATATTTGACGACTTTCTTATATTTATATTTAGTGCTAACACCTCCACGGTATAATGTAATATAACAAATCTAGCTTCACGTATGTCTCATCGTCCGTAACAATACAGCCTTTAAATTTCGTCAACACGTTCTCATACAGCAAGCGAGCGCGTGTTTTCGCGACACAGTTCTGTTTATCGGAACGATTGGGATATTTTATAGCACGATATGATTTTAACCCAGCTTTTAGTCGTATACGCCAACCTGTGCTTTTAGAGATCCCAATTTTCTGGCAACATTCTTACCAGACAACCCGAGGTTATATTTTAGAGCACTACTTCGTACAATAAGACTGCGAACATACTTTTTTACGATTACATCAAAATTGCAGCCCCGCGTTAGGAACAAATTTGCTAGTCACCTGTTTGCTATAATACAAATTGTTCAACAAAGAGAGAAAGCTGGCAGGGTTGACAATTTTTTTTTCTTTTCAGTGTGACCAAAAAACGGTCAAATTTCGTGAATCTTCTCAGTTTCCAATCACTGTATCACTGATTGTATGCCTCAGCAACAAGAAAGGTAATAGCGTTAAACAACGTGTGCAAATAATCAAATTGTATTATCAAAGACACCGTTTCGTTCGAGAAATAAGCCGCGCAATTCGTGAATCGTATCATCTTTAGCGACGAAATTTTTGAATAAATGGATATGTTTTTCAAAATTGTACCTAGGACGAAACCCATCGCGAAATATCTCAGATCCGCATAATAAAAAACTGGCATTGCCATAATCTAATTGGATAATACTATACATGAATATGTGATAACACTAACATGGCTAATATGGCGTTCAAACTGACTCATTTAAACTAGTTTAAGTGAAAAAAGCTTTTTGTTGAACACAACCGTCCAGACTGCTCAATGGAGTTTAATTTGACAGCTGTTTGTTTACAAACAACAAATAAATATTCTTGTCAACTGATGTGCTGGGAGCATAATTCGAGCGAAATATTGGCGCATATTCCACAAACCACGGCAACATACTCAACTTCGTCCAAATATTAGACGCCTTGTATTCAGATGCCATAAAAAGGCGATGAATAGAATGAAGGCAGTGCGAGCAAAACGATTATTTTCATACATGTCAAAATTTAAAAATTGTCAATGTTTTTTCTGGTGTGTGTTTAATGTTTGCGCTGTGTTCAGTTGACAAAAAAGCTTTTTCATAGAAAGCTTTGGGATGTAACCCTGCACTAAACACGTTTCAAAACTTGTTAAATGTTTTAACCCGTTTAATTTCCAACCACAATTGCATGTAAATAAACAGGTTTTCGAATTTCGAGTTTTGCTCATTTAACAGGTTTAAGCACATTAAACACGTTTAAGTCGTCAGTTTGAACGCCATTTTCGGCAATAAATCAAGATTTTTGTAACCCTTTGTTGACCCCGTTCAATTTTTATGAAAAAACATTTGTCTAATTATATCTCTCTTTAAGTACTTTCAGCATATTCTAAGTCAATTTATCTATTAAATCATGTTTCGCGAGATTTCGATTTCTGAAAAAATTATAAACATTAATGACAAACATCTAATTACACAGTACAAAAAAAGGGACAGGGTCAAACATATCTCATTTGATAGAGGACCACAGTATATGAAAAAGTGGCAAGGGATATTTCCCGGGAAGTTTCAGTTATATTAATGCAGTTTAAACATGGCCGCTTAGTGACCCCTGAAACTGAAATTTGTAAAACATATCCATATCCTTTGGCTCACGTCAGAAAACGATGATTTTTGCGTCAACTTAAAGCTAATAGTATGAATTTTAAGAAATCATATACCCTTTGGAAAAATTATGTAAAAAAAGACATCAACTAATTTTTTAAATTTTTTTATTGGTTCTTCGTTTGGTTCTTACTAGTTCATCATAATTACTGGCAACTTTACTTTCTGCATCGTTCTCAATTATTTGGTGTGACCACCAGCAAATTCCACCAAGTAGTGCCTTATGAAATGTAATATGAATGATTGATGTAATTCTGATTCTGTTGAGGGTTCGCTAGCCGCTAATTTAATGTGATGCCGTAAACCTTTACTACACCTTCCTCTAATATATGAAATGATGCAAATTGACACATAAAACCAATTAAAGGAAGAGCTGATTAAAGCAATTGAAGCCCCAATATCAGCAATGTTGCTGTTTAGTTTCAGTAAAGAAATGGACTACGATTGACCCATGCCAATTTCAAAATCCAATTTTTATCATTTTTACTAACGCCACGCCCCACAGTGGGGCATCCCCATATATCGCATGGCCAAAAAGAGTAAACGTGGTTTAATTTTGACCAAATTTGGTATTCGCCCATTTTTTAGCGTAATTAAAAAAAACGAAAACTTATAAAAATTGGACTACTGCCACGCCCACCCCCCACATTGAAAAAATCTTTGTTATTCGATAACTTGGCATCTACTGACACTAGAAATAAAATTTTATACACAATATCACTAGGATATAATCTATAATTGTACCAAAAATGGGCAGTCTACCACGCCTACTTTAAAAGTTTGTATAAGCCTCAAATGAATTAATCGGTACATATTGTTACGAATACTAATTCTAGTGGGCTGTTACGTATCTCTGGATTGCGTAATTTGAAAATAAACGCAGACAATAAAATAAACCAACAATCACTTTATTTCACAGATTTACACTTCACTGTCTTTACACTTAATTATTTGCTTAATTGCTCCGTGTGGCACCTTCACTAGTTAAAATCAGACTGACTCGCTGCGCCGCACCCGGCTGCCTTTTATACCTGTCCGGTCATCGCGCAGATCGTTCTCGCACATCCCAGAGTGGACTAAAGGTTTCCATGATCACGGCCATCATTGCCAGGTTGGACTAAAAGTTTCCATCATTGCCAGGTTGGCCTGAAAGTTTCCCTTATTATCGCGGCCGTCGTTGCCAGATTGAATTATAGCACGGCGCGTAGCGACAGGGTTGCTTTGCACAGCGACAGACTGTCCTATCGTTACACTGCCCACCACTTAGACTTGTTCGTCCCGAACAAGTGCCGAGGTTCCGCTGTGATAAGGCGCCAGGCGCTCCAAATGGACTACCTTCAGCTTAGCGCCTTTATTGCTGCAACGTTGAATCCTGTATACCACGTCGTTTATCCTAGTCACGACTTCGTAAGGTCCTTCCCATGACGCTTAAAGTTTCGGGGACAAACCTTTCCTCCGCTGCGGGTTGTAGATCATTACCAGATCGCCTTCTTGGAACCCTGCTGAGTTGGCCCGTAGATCATATCTGGTTTCCACCTTATCGCTGACCAGTTTGGTACGGCTCCTTATAAACTGGTGGATTTCCTCCAGTTCCGCCCGCATATTCACCACGTAGTCCGTCCTAGCGCCTCCCGTCGTGCTGACTACCCCGAACTTCAAGTCAGCGGGTAACCGCAACTCTGTGCGGAACACTGCTCGGGCTGGAGTGAGTGATGTCGTGTCGTGCGGGGCTGACCTATACGCCATCAGGAACAGGGGGATATGCGTGTCCCAATCCTTTTGATTCCTGCCTACCACTTTCCGCAGGTATTCCTCCAGTGTCAGGTTAAAGCGTTCCACCATGCCATCGGACTGTGGGTGCAAAGGCTTGGTACGAGTTTTCTTTATCCCCAGTAGCTCACACACTTCCTTGAATACCGCAGATTCGAAATTCCGGGCTTGATCTGAGTGCAACTCCAACGGAACTCCGAACCTGGCTACCCAGTTGTTTACCAGCTTTTCATATCAGAGAGATCATATTGGCCTCCTGGTTAGGAATAGGGTACACTTCGGGCCATTTGCTGAAATAATCCATTACCACCAGCACATATTTGTTGCCTTGAGTGCTAACTGGGAATGGCCTGGCGACGTCCATGGCAATTCGCTCAAAGGGCGCTCCCATGTTGTACTGCTGCATGCGGCCCCGAGATCTTCTTGTTGGCCCTTTCGCAGCCGAACATCGGTCGCAGCTCTTAATCCACTCGGCTGCAGACTCCTGACATCCTACCCAGTAGAATCGTCTTTTTATTTTGGCGACGGTTTTGGTGATGCCTAGGTGCCCTCCACTGGAGTCGTTATGGTATGCCTCGATGACCTCGTTGATTCTGCATTTCGGCACTACCATTAGGGAGTTGCTGGTTTCGACCATCCGCGCTCTCCCATTCGCGGTACAGGCATCATTCCTTCAGCCGCAGACTTTTCCACTGTGCCCAGTAAGCCTTAGCGATCGGGCTTTCATCGGCCATCTCCTGCCAGTCTGGACGTGCGCCTTGCTCCTTGCTTTCAACGATTTTTGCAAGATCCGCATCCTCACGCTGGTCTTTTCGTAGCCTCTCCGCAGACCGCATAACGCTTATCGACCGAACATCTACAATTTGTGCCTCGCTTTCGGCTCGCGAGTTATGCCTGCACTCGGTTTTGCACGAATGGTGTGGCAGAGCGGTAGCCCTTCTTGGCGACATCTGTTGTCCGGAACGCTTTTCTCGCAGATGGCAGTCTCGTGATATGTGGCCTTGCTTGCCACATCGCCACCAACTGACTCTAGATGACACTGCCCGCAGCCCCGCTGGTGCCACCGAGCTCACTGTCTGATTTTGGGTGACCCGTCCAGATTGGGCTCGACGCTTCTCCGCAGATGAATGTCGAAAACTTCCTCTCCAGGCCGCCTCATACGTCATCGCGCTGGCCACCGTCTCCTTAAATGTCGGCCTGCCCATCATCAACGCACTGCGACGTGTCTCTGGGTCATGAAGACCTTCAATAAATGACTCAATCTTCATCCTCTCGAGGTTATCAGCGCCGAATTTCGGGTAGCACAACTGTACGAGCCGCTCAATGTCCGCTGCATATGTCTGCAGCGCCTCGTTGGCCCTTTGTCTACGGCTCTTCAGCTCGCAATAATACAACATTCTGTTGTGCTCGTCACTGTATCTGGCTGCCAGCGCCCTTATGACGGTCTCGTAATCACCTCTCAAACCTTCTGGAACTGTTTTTATTACCTCAGCCGCCGGACCTCTTAGAGCCAGTATCAGTCTCCGACCTTTCCTATCATCGGTCCACTGACTCTCCAGAGCAGCCATCTCGAATTGTATTTTGAATGTGTCAAACGACGTAGTACCATCATAGGTAGGCACTTCTATGGCAAAGCTTTCCTCAACTGACTGCACCCTTGCTCGCAGCTGTATCTCTCTAAGCCGCTCGTCGATTTTTCTGTTCATCGAGTCCCACAGACTATCAACTCGTTTGTTCAGGGAATCATCCAGGTCGTCGACTCGTTTATCCAAGTGCTCTACCCGCGTCTCCAGGTGCTCGACGTTCCCATTAACCCTGTCTGAGATTTCCTCCACTTTCTGCTCCAAGCGCGCAGAATTTTCCTGAAGCTTGACTTCCATTCGCTCCGCCACTTGCGCCGATATTTCCTGGGTTGCCGTTTCCATTTTCGCTGACATTGCTCGATTTGCAGTCTCGACTTTTGCCGAACTTTCGAGATTCGTAGTTTCCAGTTTCGCTGCCATCTCTTGATTCACAGTTTCCATTTTCGCTGCCATCTGCGCCGACATTTCACGATTGGAAGTCTCGAACATGCCTTTTATTGCATTCATGAGCTGGCTCATGTCTAATGCTTGTAATGGTCCAGCCGGTGCAGCCGCACTTTGGATCGACGCAGCACCCGCAGGCGATTCCTCCACTTTGGCCGACGCCTCTTGTTCCTGCGTTCCGAACTCGTGTGCAGCCCAATCGATGCCTCGTGATTCACACGCCTCTCGCAAGCGCAGCTGCAACTCCACTTTTCCGCCAGCAGTCGGCAAATTCCAGGCAGCCAGCTCCTTCTTCAGCTGGTCTACCTTCAGCAGCTCGAGTTTAACCATGTCCGGGCTTTTATAATTTTATTTATTTAGTTTTTTTTTATTTTTGTTTATTTTCAATTTTCCACAATCCCACTTCTGACACCAAATGTTACGAATACTAGTTCTAGTGGGCTGTTACGTATCTCTGGATTGCGTAATTTGAAAATAAAACACACTCAGTTTCTTAAACGCAGACAATAAAATAAACCAACAATCACTTTATTTCACAGATTTACACTTCACTGTCTTTACACTTAATTATTTTCTTAATTGCTCCGTGTGGCACCTTCACTAGTCAAAATCAGACTGACTCGCTGCGCCGCACCCGGCTGCCTTTTATACCTGTCCGGTCATCGCGCAGATCGTTCTCGCACATCCCAGAGTGGACTAAAGGTTTCCATGATCGCGGCCATCATTGCCAGGTGGGACTAAAAGTTTCCATCATTGCCAGGTTGGCCTGAAAGTTTCCCTTATTATCGCGGCCGTCGTTGCCAGATTGAATTATAGCACGGCGCGTAGCGACAGGGTTGCTTTGCACAGCGACAGACTGTCTTATCGTTACAATATGTATATTTTGCCATGTTTTAAGTTTTCGATGTTTTTTATGTTGGCCCCTTTTCAATTCGCTCTTAATTTTATTTCCACAAATATTTGCATGCATTTGTAGCGCCAGCCGGTCGAGTTAAATTACGCAACGGCAGCTACACATGAAATAGCTTACGAATTTGTACAAAAGATTTTTTTTGTATTTGTTTATTTAAGACTAGTTTATATAAAGAAAATTAAACTAACTAACAATTTACATATGACATAATAGTTTAGGATACAATTTAAATTTTAAAACAATTTAACATTTGACTTATTTTATTTTAAAAGATCGCTGGGCCTTATTCTGTTTAGTTTCCTTTCCGGTACAAACGAATGTTGAAGGAGGGAAACTTCTGCATTTTCATGGTTTTTCAGCTTCTCCATGTGGGTTTCCAGGCCGACAACCTCCTACCCGAATCTAATTGTCACGAAACCGCAACAACAGCCTCGGAATGATAATCGACCCCAACGATATAGACCAACGCAAAAGTTAAAGGCCAATGATTACAGACTTTCGACATGGAATATAAGGACAATGTTGCAACCCGGCAAAATGGCAGAAATTGCAGATGAACTTATGAGATACAGAATAAATATTGCAGCACTGCAAGAAATAAGGTATGCAAATCATCAAGAAAGAAACATTACTCAATATTTTATAGCGGAGATACAAAACCTGGGCATAAAGGCGTCGGATTCTTCGTCGACAATACCATGCGTAAGAGCCTACTTGCATTTCACCCAGTAAACGAAAGGATATGCTACCTACGTCTGAAAGGCAAATTCCAAAACATCTCACTTATATCTATATATGCTCCCACAGAGGACAGTGACGAAGATGTAAAAAAATACATTTTATGACACGTTATCAGATTTCTGTTGCTCAATTAGCAAATACGATAAAAAAATTATACTAGGCGACTGCAATGCCCAGATTGGTAAACAAAGCTATTTACATGGCAACATGGGAAAACATTCTCTACACAACATCTCAAATGATAACGGCCTAAGGGCATGCAGTTTTGCAACGAGTCATAACATGTGGATAAGCAGTGTCTCCTTCCCTCATAAAAGAATTCATAAAGAAACATGGAAAATGCCTGGTAACCGCGGGGCCAACCAAATATACCATATTTTAGTTGACAAAAGACATGCATCGTCAATATTGGATGTCAGATCTTACAGAGGTGCAAATTGCGACTCAGATCATTACATGGTTGTCGCCCAACTGCGGCACCGTATTTCCATGATAATGAACAAAAATCAATACAAGAAGGTCAGGTGGAATACCGAAATATTTGTAAAAGACACCAACAAATTAATTGTCAAACAACTGGATAGCAATGATGTTAACATACAGTGGGAAATTATAAAAAACGCAGTGGTATCGGCTGCAGGAGAAACGATAGGCAAAAAGCGCCCTGCCAATGGCAATGATTGGTAGGATGAAGAGTGCAAAACAGCGGTCCAGAAGAAAAACGAAGCACGAAAAATCTGCCTTTCAAGACCTACCAGAAGTAACCAACGCGAGTACCAAGAAGAGAGAAGAAAGACGAAGAGAATCTTATTTATTTATTTAGAAAAAAGTTACACATCTGTAAGGGAGAGGGCTGGGTTGTGAACCAGGATGGGTTGTGAACCATTACCGTTTTTTCTTTCCCTAATTGACATATCGCCAATCTTTCAACTGTCAAGTTTGTCTTATGATATGGCTCTGCTTTTGTGGTTACACCGAAGTACAAACACGTATTGCTTGTGGCAGCAATCGAGTTTGAAAGACATCGTGTTTGAAAATCGACTGCGAAAACTTGTTGGCTTTTTTTTAAAGTGCTATCCAAGTGACTGAGCTTATTGCAAAAAGGTCAGTGTAATACATGTTTATTTAGTGTTTTAATTCTATGTTACGATGCAATCATTGTTTATGTCGAATTATGATTGAAAGTGTCGTTTATTTTAAAGTTTCCAAAATGGCATCGTGGTTGGGCTGTGAACCACTGAGGTGGCTGGGTTATGAACCACCTGTTTTTCGTACTACATTTGTTCTAACACTGTCAAATATGGACGGATATATTAAAATAAAGTAATTTTATGTAATTTCACTCGATTTCATTGAGTTCACTTGAAGTGGGCCAATGCGAGAACGCATTCGTATTTCACAAGCAAACATTGCGACACCGATTAGGATGAAAATTCAAAAAATTGAGCACTTTCATTCATTGCGATTTTTTTGCCTAATTGGCGTCATTATAACTTTTTTCACCTCTTGAGGCCTACTGATTAAATAAATCCTCAACTTACTTAAAAATTGTGGGTGTTTTCTTCGTATTTTCCGACTTTAATAGGGATTTTCCAGATGGTTCACAACCCAGCCACTTTTTTGGAAAAGCGAAAAATCAAGTCCTTAGAAAATTGGACGTAGAGAGTTAAATTTCAATCAAAACGGTAATCTGTCTTCATAAAAAAGTTGCGTTATATATTCTCCTTTCCAACGGTATCTTCGATTTTTCGATATCTTTATTCTGTGAAAAGTTAGAGCCAAAAAATAAAACCCCTGTTCACAACAAGGGAGAGGGCTCCTTACAATATAAGAACTAAGTCTTTTAAATGCACATCAATCATTAATAAATTTTACAGGAATGAAAGCAAAAACTTAAATCTAATAACAATAATAATATATTAAACCTTACATCTAGAAGTAGAAGACAAAAATAGTAGGAAAATTAGAGATGAAAGAGGAGAATACATAAAGAAGAAGGAGAAGAAGAAGAGATGACCTGCATCCAACACAAAAGTACCTTGGTACCCTGCGATTAAAGTGATTTAAAATACTCATAAATTCTTGTCTTAAAGTTGTTCCTGTTCAGCCCCGCCCTTATGACCTCAGGAACTGAGTTCCAAACCCTCACAGCGTTAATGAAAAATAGTCTTGATGATGTTAAAAAGTTTTATTCTGGGAGCTTACTATACACAATCTCTGAGTAGGCGATAAGGGGCACAATAAGCTGAACAACCAGCTTACGCCTGGTTTCCAAGGGGGTAAACGAAGCAGAGATACGCAGTTTACGCAGTGTAGCATATACCTTGCTCACAACCCCATTTATATGATCACGACAACTTAGATTGTGGTTTACAATAAATCCCAGATTTCTTATTTTTTCAGTAAATGTAAGCGCACTAGAGCCTAAATATAGCTTAGGAATACTATCAAGGTGAACTACACTATGACAAATAGGCAAAACGTAGGACTTAGACGCATTTAGACACAAATAATTGGCAGTAGCCCAGTTAGAGATAACAGACAGATCACTGTTCATTTTGAAACACAAATCCTCAACAAGGCCAATTCGGCTAGACAGGTGCATTTGAATATCATCTGCATATGCATAAACATTCACATACTGGCACACAGAGAATACGTCGTTGACAAAGAGACTAAACAACAGAGGACCAAGTACTGATCCTTGTGGAACACCTGCACATACCAATCGAGACTGAGACATAGATTTGTTAGATATAACTTTTTGCGTCCGTCCCTCTAGATAACTGGCTATAAGCTTCAACGCACTGCCACTAAAACCAAAATAATGTTCAAGTTTTGCACACAAGAGAGTATGGTCAACTGAGTCAAAGGCCTTTGAGAAATCAAGCAAACAAAGAATTGTCAAGTCTCCAATGTCAAACTTAAGTCTAATGTCGTCAAGTATTTTTACCATAGCAGTAGAGCAACTATGCCTAGGCCGAAAACCAGACTGTAGATGCGAAAGAAGGTTGTGTTTTTGTATGAAAGTAGAGATTTGCACTGCCATCAACTTTTCGCACACCTTTGAAAGGCTGGCAATATACTAACAGGCCTGTAATCCCCAGGACAAGAAGCATTCGACTTTTTTGCAACAGGCAAAATAATTGCTCTTTTCCACGCAAAAGGAAAGCAAGAACTAGTGAAGCAGTGATTTATTACATGAGTAAGTGGACCAATAACAAATTGTAACACAAGCTTCACAAATTTTAAAGATATGCCATCCTCACCAATTGCATTAGATTTAATACCCATTATTGCCTTGAACACATCAGCCTCACTTACTGCTATAAAATCGAATTTTTCTTTAACACCACAACAAGATGATAAATGTTTTGGCAAAACAGTGCGACTCTCTTTGTCATTGGCACCAATAAAGAAATCATTTAGCTCATTAGGATTCAAGTCACAACCAGAGTTTTCCTTGCCATGAATTTTCAAATTTTTTAGATTGCGCCATAGTTTCCTAGATGGGAGTGAAGGGTCAAGCTGTGAATTGCTGTAGCAACGCTTTGCATGTCTAATTGTAGCTGTTGCTTCATTACGGGCAGCTTTATATTGACACCAAGCAGTATCTGACCTAGTTTTACGCCACTTTGCATGCAACTTATTGCGTTTTCTAATAGATAAATGTACTTTAGCGTTAAACCAGGGGCATGAACTATTTACAACATGGAAAGTACGGAGAGGAACATGTAGATCCTCTCACTGGCAGCCGGAAAACTTCCCGCACTGGGGGCAGCTCGTGCTGAACGGCCTTACACATACGCGAGAAGATCTCCTCTCCGCTGATATTAGAAGAGTTAGGTATGCCGTTTATTAAGAGATCAGTGGCAACGGCTTCATTCTCGCGTCTCTCTGCCTCTCTTTTTAGTGCAAGAACCTCATTTCGCAGCACACCCAACTCTTCACATGAGGTTTCTACTGCCGTTAGCCTCACATCAAGGAACTTTATTGTCTTCTTTATATTTAGCAATTCAGCTGAGAGGTCGTTGAATTTTTGCATTAGCCTCTCTTCACTTTTCTTCACTTGCTCACTCAGCTGCTCAATTATGTGGTCCTTTTGCTGATCCATTTTCGCCTCCAGCTGAAGTAACCACGAAGCTGCCATGGGGCTCTCAACACGATGGCCCTTCGAGAGCATAGGAGTGGCAGAGTGTGTTTTTGCCGGTGAGAGCCTCGTGCTTCTGGTGGTTTTTTTAACAGCAGCCGACATGTTGAATGAAAAGCAGTTCGAGTGTGGGAGATGAAAAATTATTTAGTTTAAAATTTGAAGACTTTTTCAGCAGGTAATTCAGATCTCAGCATCAGCAGCGCGTAGGAAAGTTCATAGGACAACTCCTGGTCAGAACTCAAAATTTTTGGCGTTGTTTACGTGGTAAAACAGGTGGTTGAATCGGCAGCACAAAATTATACGTCTACTCACGACCCATCACTTCACTCATCTTAAGAACAAAGAAGAGAAACAGCGCAAAACAAAACGTAGAACTTATTGAAGAGGACTTCTAAGATGGAAATATAAGAGGAATGCATCAAAAAATCAAATCCTTTGTGCAAGCATATCAGCCGAGAACAAATGTATGTAAAGAAACAGATGGCACTATCATCAAGGACAGAGACAGAATACTACAACGATGGGAAGAGCACTTCGACGAGCTACTGAATAAACATAGTGACATAGAAATCGATCATTCAGTGTACTATACTGCTATGAACGACATCGAATTGCCAACAATCAACTCAGGGAGAGATTTTACTTATAACAAGTTTGATCTTCTCTCTTATTCTATATCTCATATTCTGGAATCGTATCCGAATAGTGAAATTGTAGTTGCTGGTGATTTCAATATTCATAATTCCAATTGGCTACGCCATTCCTGCCACACAACTCCTGAAGGCTTATTTGTCGAGCTCTTTGCCGAGTCTAATAACTTGACTCAATTAGTGCATGAACCAACGCATATCCCCTGCGTTGCGGGGCAAGCTCTCAATACTCTAGACCTTTTTCTCACTTCACATCATGAAAAATATGAAGTTGAAATGCACGCACCTCTTGGAAACTCAGACCATTGCACCATTTTGGCGTCTTTCTCATACTCTTCTATCCGCAATGCTTCGCCCCTAGCCCCGAAGCGCCTAGTGTGGATGTATGATAAAGCTAACTGAAGTGGACTTAATGAATTTGTATAAGCTTATTTGCATTAAACCTAAGGACAATCTATAGTTTAATGAGACATGCAGAATTGCTGTCAGGTCTAAAGAGGAAGCTTTCAGAGCAAGGCAGGCAAATAAAAATGCCACCACTGAACAGCTGCGTAAACAGGCTAGAAATCGATGCAATGCCATCCTATGGTGCCAAAAGTTTCTGCACGAACAGCGCCAAAGGAAAAAAGTTCTTCAATGCCAGCGTGGTAGTAAGAACTTCTGGTCATTCGTTAAGAAGGTGAAGAATCTAACATCGTCTTCAATTCCAACTCTTCTTAACAATGATCAAATCATCACTCACTCGGTTGATAAAGCTAATTTGTTGGCTAAAATTTTCGCAGAGAATTCCTCCCTGCCCCCCAGCGATCAACCACTACCCGTAGTCGAGAACGTATCTTGCTCTATGCCAGAAATTCATTTTCGGACACGGGTAGTTAAAAGAGTGCTTGGAAATCTCGATGTAAATAAGGCTTCAGGGCCGGATGGCATTCCAGCCCTTGTTTTGCAAAAGTGCGCTACCTCACTGGCTTGTCCATTACGCAAACTTTTCAACATGTCATACACCACAGGTGTATTTCCGACATGTTGGAAGGTAGCAAATATTCAACCAGTTCCTAAAAAAGGCAAGACTACTGACCCTGCGAACTACCGACCTATAGCAATCTGTTCGCTGCTTTCCAAAGTAATGGAAAGCATTGTAAACTTCAATCTTGTGAAATATCTGGAGCACAATAGACTGCTAAGTGACCGCCAATACGGCTTCCGAAGACAACGATCGACGGGAGACCTTATGGCGGTCCTCACCAAAAAATGGAACCATAGCATTCTAAACCTCGGTGAAAGCAAGGCTGTTGCATTGGCTATTTCCAAGGCCTTTGACCGGGTGTGGCATAAAGCACTCGTATCTAAATTGATTGCCTATGGTGTCGGTAGTACCTTCTCTCGTTGGATTACGAGCTTCCTTTATGATCGCTCTATTCGTGTTGTAGTAGACGGCATAGCCTCGGAAAAGCATTCCCTTAGCGCGGGAGTGCCACAGGGTTCGGTCCTTTCTCCAACCCTCTTCCTGATCTTCATCAACGACCTGTTGTCGTCGACGAAGAATCCCATCTACTCGTTTGCGGATGACAGCACCATTTGTCATTCATACTCTTTCACAAAGCGTCCCAGCTCTGCGTAGATTGAGAGAGAACGGCGCCGTATGAATGATACACTTAATAGCGACCTACAAACAATCTCCAAGTGGGGTCAAGTGAACAGGGTCGATTTTAATCCCCGCAAGACCCAATGTTGCCTGTTATCGCACAAGCGAGTCTCCCAACATTCCAACACATCCCTGGTTATGGATGGTGTAAGTATTGCGGAATCGGCAGCTCTTGATCTGGGCATGTCCATTAAGAACGACCTTCGTTGGAACGATCATATTTTTGGCGTGTCAAAAGAAGCAGCCAAGTGCCTCGGCTTCTTAAAGCGGTGCAAAAAATATTTCACCCCGTCCGATCTCCGCATTATTTATACCGCCTATATCCGACCTAAAATGGAGTTTAACTCGCACCTATGGGCAGGGGCTTCAAAAACCCATTTGGAGCTCCTGGATCGGGTGCAAAACCGTGTGATTAAACTTATAGGGGACAGTACGGCATCCAGCTCTATTGACTCCTTGGAGCATCGTCGCAACGTGACATGTGTGGTGTTATTCTACCGATACTTTTTCGGTAATTGCTCAGTGGAGATGAGCAGCTTGATGCCATCACTCCGGGTATTCCCACGGGCAACCCGTTTGAACACTGGCGCCCATGCATTCCACGTCGAAACGATTGTGGAATGGTCTCCCTGCAGATGTTTTCCCCAGCACCTATGATCTTGATGGATTCAAGGCAAGAGTCCATAAATTCTTCACCCAACTTCCTCTCTCCCAACCTATATATCCTTCCTGAACCAGCGCAATGCCTCGCATTTATAGGGGTCACCCCTGCGCGTTGGCTCGTAAACAAAAACAAAAGAAACATACATCCACACGCACACACTATCTTCTCTCCTTCTTTACCCACTTTCTTCCCACTCCGAAAATGAATTGTGTCCCCATTTTCCTACTCCCTTAGACGTAAGTTTAAAATTATAAGTTTAGTCGTTAAGAATCCTCACAAGCGAACACCACGCCAAATAAAACCGCCTCATAACCCCAAAACCGCCGCCGTCGCACTATGGCCCGGTTTGCCATTTTTCGTTGCAAAAATCATAACTTCTGAACCAATAAAGATATTTAAAAAATTTAAACTGTATCTGAAAGTTTAATATTTAAGCTTTAAATGGACATAAAAACAGGGTGCCACAGTAACAGGGGGCTTTAAAATTCGTTGCCAAAGTTAAGATTTACTAAATCTTCATACTACAATGAAATTACTTTTTTGTTTGCATTAAAAAATGAATTTTTTATGTATTTTTTTCTAATAAATTAATATAATTTATTGATACTTACGTAATTTCTTACAAAAAACATTTTTTTGTTTAAGTTAGAGTTTTTCAAAATCGCTATCTACGCTGGAAGGAATGTCTAATAATGAAACCATTTCTAAGCTGTAAGTACAGACACAGTTCTTTTTGTGATCTTACAGATCTCAGAAGAGACTGCTAACATCTTGAAAAGGTCTTCATTTTGTCTACCTCGTGATATTTTGCAAGTGTTCATACATCTATACATTTTGTAGTGCTTATTTTTGCATTCTTGAGCTTCTTCAAACAATTCCCCTTTTGGACTGCGCTTGAACCAGATTTAAGTTAAATGGGCGGTGCCACGCTTCCTTGTTTAATACCCGCACCATTCCCGCTGTCGAAAGATATGAATAAATGGTAGGTTCGTACTTAGTTTCATTGCTGTGCGACCTATAATTCAGCAAAATGTTTAGGTCACAAAAAATATGCCACGCCCCTTGTCCAACGTCCATAAAATCTTACCAGTAGAATGACTCATCTATGGGACGACACAATACTAAATTTCAATCCTGTGCGCCATACAATTTCGAAAATATTCCATTATTCAGATTTGGCTTGTATAAGTGGTGCCACGCCCCCTCGTCCAATACGCGACCCATTCTCTCTGTCGAAGGACACGACTAAATAGTAAGTTCCCAGTGAATTGAATTAATGTGTGACGTTATCAACGTTATCGTCTGAAAATTTTCAGGATTCACAGTCAAAAATTACAAAGGTTTTCCGACTTTTCCAATATATTTTCCGAAATTTTCTTTTCGCACGAACCTGAACTGACTTTCGGCCAGTAATTGAATAATAAATAACCGCCTTCAATTTCGCGTAGGTTATTTTTGGTAGTATTTTTGGTATTTTTGGCAGCCGCCGTGGCTCAGTTGGTTAGTGCGCGGTCCAAGCGAGTCGCATGCAGAGCGACGCTAGTTCGAATTCTGCTGTAGTAACACCTAAAAAAAAAATAACGGGAAACTCGTTTTCTCTTTCGGTGGCTGTCCTCTCAGCTGGAAATGGCAAACCTCTGAGAGTAAAAATTGCCTATGAAAAAGCTCCCATCCTGCCGTTCGGAACCGGCATAAAACTGTAGGTCCCTTCCACCCGCGTACAAAATTCACACGCACAACACGGGTGGTTGCGGGAAGCTAGGCCTTAGTCTCGCGTAAGCGGGCTGTCGTGCCAATCAATTATTATTATTATTATTATTATTTTTGGTATATTTTTTTATTTTCGATCAAAGCTGAAAAAATGGTCGAAATATAGACTTTTTGAGAAATCGGTAGATCGAACAACTTTGAAGACAAAACAAACATTTTATATTTTGATTATATTGTTACGAAATTCGACAGTTCGTTATCGACGGTTCGTTTTGATTGTATTTGAAAATAAAACAACTTCAGTTATCCAGCGCAACGTAGTCAAAACTAACAATCGCTTTATTTACAAATTTGCACTTGTTCTACTTTACACTACTACTATTGCATGTTTCCCCATTGCTTGCTCAACACAGACTCGACTCCTTGCGCTGCCACTGCTGCTTTTATACCAGTTTTCTTATCGCGCCGAAGTTTCTTGCACTTCTAATTGGAAAACGCTCGACTATTCTCGCACAGCCCATTTCGAGAACCATCCTTGCCATATCGGACTATACCAAGCGAATTTATAACAGTTTTGCTGTACTTCACAGTGCATGCCTAAAAGTATGCTTGGAAAACATTCGTGCGGAGAAAGGCATTCCTGTACAGTGCGGCACAGAATCTCTCATCGTATCACTGCCCATCACTTAGACTTGTTCGTCCCGAACAAGTACCGAGGCTCCGCCGGAGTAAGACGTCAGGCGCTCCAAATGGACTTCTTTCAACCTGGCGTTTCTGTTGCCGCAGCGTTGCACCCTGTACACCACGTCATTAATCCTGGTCACGACCTTGTACGGTCCTTCCCATGACGTTTGAAGCTGTGGAGACAAACCTTTCCTCCGCTGCGGGTTGTAAAGCATTACCAGATTGCCTTCTTGGAACCCCTCTGGGTTAGCCCGTAGACCATAGCTCGCTGTCAAGCTGCTTTCAACTAGTTGAGTGCGGCTCCGCGATCTTCTCCTCGGCCCTTTCGCAGCCGAACACCATTTACAGCCTCTGATCCACTCAGCGACAGACTCCTGGCATCCTACCCAATAGAACCGCCTTCTTATCTTGGCGACAGTTTTTGCGATGCCTAGGTGCCCTCCACTGGAGTCGTTATGGTTTTCCTCGATGACATCGTCGATCCGGCCTCTCGGGACCACTATTAGGAATTTTCTGGTCCTGCCATCCCTGCTCTCCCACTCGCGGTATAGGCAGCCATCCTGCAGACGTAGACTTTGCCACTGTGCCCAGTAAGCCTTCGTGATCGGGCTCTCATCAGCCATCTCCTGCCAGGCCGGCCGTAATCTCTGCGCTTTGCCTTCGATGATCTTCGCGAGATCGGTATCCTTGCGCTGGTCCTTCTGTAGCCTTTCCGCAAGCCACTCTTTCTCTTGCAGAACTCTTACCGACCGAACATCCACAATTTGTCCCTCGTTTTCGGCCTGCGAATTATGCCTGCGTTCGGTCTCGCACGAATGATGTGGCAGAGCGTCATCCCTTCTTGGCGACGTCTTTTGTCCGGAACGTTTTTCCCGCAGATGGCAGTCTCGTGATATGTGGCCTTGCTTGCCACATCGCCAGCAACTGACTCGAGATGATACTGCCCGCAGCCCCGCTGGTGCATCCGAGCTCACTGTCTGGCTTTGCGTGACACGTCCAGATTGGACTCCATGCATCTCCGCAGATGAATGTCGAAAACTTCCCCTCCAGGCCGCCTCATACGTCAATGCGCTTGTCACCGTCTCACGGAATGTCGGCTTGCCCATCATCAATGCACTGCGTCGTGTCTCCGGGTCATGAAGACCTTCAATAAACGCCTCAATCTTCATCCTCTCGAGATAATCAGCGCCGAATTTCGGGTAGCACAACTGTACGAGCCGCTCAATGTCTGCTGCATACGTCTGCAGCGCCTCGTCTGCTCTTTGCCAGCGGTTTTTCAGCTCGCAATAATACAGCATTTTGTTGTGCTCGTCACTGTATCTGGCTGCCAGCGCCCTTATGACGGTCTCGTAATCACCTCTCAAACCTTCCGGAACTGTTTTTATTACCTCAGCCGCCGGACTTCTTAGAGCCAGTATCAGTCTCCGACCTTTCCTAACATCGGTCCACTGACTCTCCAAAGCAGCCATATCGAATTGTAGTTTGAATGTGTCGAACGACGTAGTACCATCATAAGTAGGCACTGCTATGGCAAAACTTTCCTCAACCGACTGCACTCTTGCTCGCAGCTGTACCTCTCTAAGCCGCTCCTCGATTTTCCTGTTTACCGAATCCTCCAGACTGTCAACTCGTTTGTCCCACTTGTCCATTCGCGTCTCAAGATGCTCAACTTTCCCGTTCAGTCTATCGGAAATTTCCTCCACCTTCTGTTCTATGCGCGCAGAATTTGTCGCCATTTCTCGGTTGCACGCTTCCATTTGCTCCGATATTTCACGGGTCGCCGTTTCCATCCTTGCTATTTCTTGATTCGTCGTTTCCAGTTTCGCTGCCATTTGCGCCGAAAGTTCCTGATTCGCGGTTTCCAGTTTCGTTGCCATGTGCGCCGAAAGTTCCTGATTCGCGGTTTCTAGTTTCGTTGCCATTTGCGCCGACATTTCGCGATTTTCATTTTCCATTTTGGCTGCCATTTCACGGTTGGAAGTCTCAAACATGCCTTTAAGTGCAACCATTAACTGGCTCATGTCCATTGCTTGTGGTGGCGTAGCCGCTGCAGCCGTACTTTGCATCGACGCAGCACCAGCAGGCGATTCCTCCACCTTGGCCGACGCCTCTTGTTCCTGCGTTCCGAACTCGTGTGCAGCCCAATCAATGCCTCTTGATTCACACGCCTCTCGCAAACGCAGCTGCAACTCCACCTTACCGCCAGCAGTCGGCAAATTCCAGGCAGCCAGCTCCTTCTTCAGCTGGTCAACCTTCAGCAGCTCCAGTTTAACCATGTTTCCGTTTTTATAATTTTATTTTACTTTCAGTAATACAATCCCACTTCTGACACCAAATGTTACGAAATTCCACAGTTCGTTATCGACGGTTCGTTTTGATTGTATTTGAAAATAAAACAACTTCAGTTATCCAGCGCAACGTAGTCAAAACTAACAATCGCTTTATTTACAAATTTGCACTTGTTCTACTTTACACTACTACTATTGCATGTTTCCCCATTGCTTGCTGAACACAGACTCGACTCCTTGCGCTGCCACTGCTGCTTTTATACCAGTTTTCTTATCGCGCCGAAGTTTCTTGCACTTCTAATTGGAAAACGCTCGACTATTCTCGCACAGCCCATTTCGAGAACCATCCTTGCCATATCGGACTATACCAAGCGAATTTATAACAGTTTTGCTGTACTTCACAGTGCATGCCTAAAAGTATGCTTGGAAAACATTCGTGCGGAGAAAGGCATTCCTGTACAGTGCGGCACAGAATCTCTCATCGTATCAATATTAACAATTAACGTACCTTTTAAAAAAAATCAATAAGATACCGATTGGCCGCTTCATTTTCATACAAATCAATCTTGAAGATTAAAAAAAAAACCAAAATACACATTTTTCTCGATGTGGAAAAATTGTGAACCTTGAACGGCTCTACCTCCCAAACTACTAATCCGAATTTTATGAAAGTTAAATTTTCGTAATTCTCAATATGCGTGTATGCGTGGATGCGTGTATTAATTTTATCGAACGATTTCATGAAATTTTTGATTTTTGCAACGTTTTGCCGACCGTTGGGCCATAGTGCGTCGGTTGGAATTTGGTTTTCGGCAAACGTCTTTATTTATTGGCTTAATTTGATTTAATGTAGTTTCTTACGTTTTACTTTAAATAAATAAAAAAATTTGAATTGATTTAATTTTTATAAGTATCAGATAGGTCTAACTGGTTTACCGGTTAGGCGTAACTGGTTTATACGGTAGACATACCGATTCGTACGTTATGCTACCAGATACGTCTGGCCGGTTTGTCGGTTAGACGTAACTGAATGGTACATGCGAGACTCCATGTGAGTAAGCGAGACAGCTGTACGTTTGCCAAGATTTCGGAGTGCAGGCGTTAGAAGGTGATATCAAATCACACGTACACGAAATCAAGTCACACGTACACAAAAGGACTAGTCAGATTTTTCACACGGCTAGAACAAATCTGACTAGAACTATAACCGATATGTTGGTTATGTATACCGGTTATATAACTTGTGGCGCCGGCAGTAGGCAACCCTATTTCATGATATTATTTCATGTATTATTTCATTTTGTTATTTATGTGATTCCGAATTCTCATTTTGTTTATAAATATTTAATTTTCGATCATTGTTCAAAAAGGCAATCCTCACAATGTTTATCAGTTTCAGGTTTTATATGTTCGCTACTTTTTACCAATAAATGTTTTTGTGTCGGTAATCGTTCAGACTTTCTGAGATCTAAACCCGAGCTAGTTCTTTTCAGAACTCGAGCTCTGTGGTTTTAAAGTGGTGACCCCGACGTAAGTACGCGCGCGAGTGAACATAATGAATAGTGAAGTGGTGTCGGACTCGGGCACGGTAGCAGCAATTCGCGTACCCATGCCCCCGGTTTACAAAACAGACTTTCCGCTATGGTTCGTACAATTAGACCATTGGTTTCGCGCGAATCGTGTGTCGAGCGACGAAACGAAGTTTTCGACTATTATCGCCGCGTTGGACACTAGCCTATTGGCACATATTCGCGACACAATTACCAACCCGCCGACCAGTGGTAAATTTGAGGCAGTAAAAGAAGCCTTGGTGAAACAATTTTGTGAGACTGACACGACCCGGCTGCAAAAATATGTGGCTGGTATACAGCTGGGTGATGGCAAACCGTCACACCTACTCGGTGAGTTACGCAACGTCAGCATCGGTTTCGAGAACGACCGCATGCTTAAGATGTTGTGGCTGCAACGGCTACCAGCAAGTGTTCAAGGATGCCTGGCCACGATTGAGGCCCCGCTCGAAAAATTAGCCTCCATCGCTGATGCAGTTTTAGAAGCACATCGCAATGAAGGTTCCGTACACGAGGTGAGCGAGAAGTCTTCACAAGAAGCTATCAGCGAGTTGCAGAACGAAGTGGCTAGCCTAAATCGCAAGCTTGGAAAAATCTTCAACCCGCAACGGAGCGAGTTAATGTGCTGGTATCATCAGACGTTCGGTAAGGAAGCCAAGAAATGCCGCCAACCGTGCACGTGGACGAACGCCAAAAGAAAAAACGAATAGACGAGCAAGCTCTAAGGGCAAGCGAGGCTGGAGCACGAATAACATCACTCTCTTGCCGCTTGTTCGTTAAAGACTCCAGCAGCAACCAACCTTTTTTAATTGATACGGGAGCCGATATCTCGCTAGTCAGATGTTCACCTATCGATCATGGAACAACATTCGCACAAGCAAGTGCTCTTCAACTATTTGCTGCAAACGGATGTAAAATTCGCACTCACGGAACAAAAACTTTAGAATTAGATTTGGGTTTGAAACGAAAATTCCGATGGCAATTCATCATCGCCGACGTCAATCGCTCCATCATAGGAGCCGACTTCTTAAAACATTTTGGGTTGACAATCGACATAGCTAACCGAAGGATTGTTGACCCGCAAACGAACAACTTCATCATAGCCGAAGTAACGCAGGCTAGTAACGAAAAGATTTCAACGATCAACTTCTCCAATCAATACGCAGAGTTACTTCGCCAATACATCGACATCACGAAACCAACGTTGCGAGAGAACCAACGGCGCGCCGGTTTTACACACCACATCGTTACTACAGGTCCACCAATCCACGAACGATTTCGTCGGTTAGCACCCGATAAACTGGCTGTAGCAAAGAATTTGATGCTTTGGTCAAGCAAGGGATATGTCAACCATCGAGCAGTAATTGGGCTAGTCCGTTACACCTCGTCAAGAAACCTAACGGAGACTGGAGACCTTGTGGGGATTATCGTCGTCTAAACGCCATTACAGTTCCCGATCGATACCCCATTCCACACATACAGGACTTTGCACATACGTTCCAAAATAAAAAAATATTTTCAACGCTAGATTTGGAAAAAGCATATCATCAAATCCCTGTCGAGCCCGCCGACGTTAAGAAGACTGCCATCACGACGCCATTCGGACTTTTCGAATTCAAATTCATGACATTTGGGCTGTGTAATGCTGGCCAAACCTTTCAACGATTTATACATGAGGTTCTCAAGGATTTAGACTTTGTTTTTGTATATATAGACGATATCTGTATCGCCTCTCGCACTGAAGAAGAGCACATGCAACATCTTAAAATGGTCTTTCAGCGACTTCGGGATTATGGACTCACAATCAACGTATCTAAATGCGTACTTGGAAAGCAGACGGTAAAATTCTTAGGTCACGACATTTCCGCAACGGGCATTTCACCAACGCACGAAAAGGTCAAGGCTATAAAAGATTTTCCTAAACCGACAATGGTAAAAGAGCTGCGACGCTTCCTAGCGATGATTAATTTCTACCGCAGATTCATTCCACACGCAGTGGAAAATCAAACGCCATTGCAGAAGCTAATTAGATCTAACAAGAAAAACGATACCACTCGCATCGAGTGGGATACAGACGCCGAGGATGCTTTCGCAAAATGTAAGCTAGATCTTGCCAACTATGTCTTGTTAGCACATCCGGGTAATAATTTTCCACTGCAACTGCACGTCGATGCATCTAATAATTCGCTGGGTGCCGCTTTACATCAAATGGTAAACGGCCACTCGGAACCGTTGGCATTCTATTCCAAGCGGCTGACGGACGCGCAGAAGAAATACAGCACATACGATCGAGAATTATTGGCCGCTTACCAAGCCATCCGTCATTTCCGACATATGTTGGAGGGACGTCAATTCACTCTGTTAACGGACCACAAACCTCTGACATTTGCATTTCAGCAGCGGCAAGATAAAGCATCTCCACGCCAAGCACGACAGTTAGATTACATAGGCCAATTCACTACAAACATTATACACATTGAAGGCGATAAAAATACTCCGGCGGACTGTCTCTCCCGTATAGAGCTCGATGAGATTTTACATCGCAACACCATCAACTATCAGGAGTTGGCTTCAGAACAAGCAGATGATATCGATCTCATCAACGCAAAGAAAGACTCCTCACTGGAGTTACGACAGCTACAATATACACCCGTGACGATTTTCTGCGATATATCTACTGGGCGTGTTCGACCATTCGTTCCAGCCACCCAACGGCAAACAGTGTTCTCGTCGCTTCATAATATTTCACACCCCGGGGTCCGCGGCACTACCAAGCTTATTGCTCAACGATTCGTGTGGCCAAACATGCGTAAAGACATAAAACTCATGACTGCACGCTGCATCGCTTGTCAACGATCTAAAATACAAAGACATAATCGCGCTTGCCTCGAAAAATTTACGCCGCCGGGTAATCGTTTCGAGCACATCCATATCGATCTCGTGGGCCCTCTTCCTCCATCAGATAATTGCAGCTATATCTTAACGATAATCGATCGTTTTAGTCGATGGCCGGAAGCAGTTCCACTTCCCGATCAATCTGCGGAGACCGTGGCCAAAGCTCTTATCGACACATGGATCTCCCGGTTCGGTGTTCCAGCTCGTATCACTACCGATCAGGGGCGCCAATTTCAGTCTCACCTCTTTCGACAACTTGCCAAAATGCTTGGTTGCCAACACTTCCATACGACCGCTTATCATCCGCAAAGTAATGGTATGATCGAAAGATGGCATAGATCACTTAAAGCGGCAATAACATGCCATCACACGTCAGCATGGAAAGAGGTACTGCCGATCGTCCTCCTGGGACTTCGTACCACCGTAAAAGAAGACATAGGAGCATCACCGGCAGAGATGCTGTATGGCCAAGTGTTACGACTTCCGGGCGAATTAGTACACATGCAATCAAATAAGTTAACAAACGAACATGAATTCGTTGGTAACCTACGGCAGATAATGCGGTCACTAAGAGTACCGGAACCGCTTCACCATAGCACACCTAAGGTTTTCATGCAGAAAGATTTAGAAACGTGCACCCATGTATTCCTTCGCATAGATGCTATAAAACCGCCATTAACTCCACCCTTCGAAGGCCCCTACCGAGTCTTATCCAGAGGGAATAAAACGTTCAAGCTGGACATTAAAGGAAAAGAGGTCACAGTATCCACGGATCAGCTAAAGGTAGCACACATGTCTACAGAAGAACCCAAGGTAGAGAAGCAAAAGTGGCCCGAGCAAAAATTTAAAACAGGAAGATTCCTCAAGTATCAGTGACTGCGTCACTTGGGGGGGAATAATGTGGCGCCGGCAGTAGGCAACCCAATTTCATGATATTATTTCATGTATTATTTCATTTTGTTATTTATGTGATTCCGAATTCTCATTTTGTTTATAAATATTTAATTTTCGATCATTGTTCAAAAAGGCAATCCTCACAATGTTTATCAGTTTCAGGTTTTATATGTTCGCTACTTTTTACCAATAAATGTTTTTGTGTCGGTAATCGTTCAGACTTTCTGAGATCTAAACCCGAGCTAGTTCTTTTCAGAACTCGAGCTCTGTGGTTTTAAAAACTAGTCATATGACCGGTAGTCTCCTTGTAGGGTACTCATTAACGCAAGCGAGGCTCACAAATCAGCAATGTTGCTGCTAAGTTTCAGTAACAAAATGGACTGCGTTTGAATCAGATTTAAGTTAAGGGGTCATTCTCATGCGCGGACAGGAAAAATGGATATTCTTCAGAAATTATTTCCTTTCTGAATACGAGGAATTATCAAAAAAAGATATTCCACTTTAATTTATTCATTGTTATGTTAAAAATAAAAATAAAACAAAACTTTTTTTTAATTTTTTCAAACACTTTTTTTCGATTAAAGACACGGCTTCTGCCGCGTCATGGTCAGCTGGCGGGGATTGTTTTGAGTCACAGGATTATCTGAAACATAAATTTCAAAGAAATTCTTAATCAGTATGAACGTACCTCTCGCCCGTAGTAAATTTGAATTTTTTCATAAGAATCTCACAAAATGGCAGACATTGGAAGTTAGAACAGTAAAAAATGGTTGTTTTTGAAGATTTTATCAATTAAAAAAAATATGAAACTTTTAACATATCGGAGTGAATTTACTACTGGCGATAGCTAACAGTATGTAGAATGACGTGACAAAATCGCAGAGAGATCGGATGAATGGTTTTTTTTTAATCATCCCCGCCATTTCAAAAAAAGGCGTTCCGAGAAAAACACGTTTAAAGTTTTGACTAACCGCTAGAATCCTTGACCGCTCGTTATATAAATGTCTGTAGAAGCCGAAATACTTGAAATTTTCCAATAAAATGATGACAGCACCTTCTTCAAGGATGATACATTCCAAATATGTTAAAAAAAAATTTTGATTTTTACAAAATTTCACATGAGAATGACCCCTTAAATGGGCGGTGCCCCATTTAAGGGGCGAACCCCTTGTTCAATACCCGCACAATGCCCCGCACCCGCACAATGCCTATCACATCTAAACAGTAGAATGACTCATCTATGGGACGACGGGGTACTAAATTTCAGTGTTGTACGACTTACAATTTCGAAGATATTCTATATTAATGATTTGGCTTGTATGGGCGGTCCTACGCCGCCTTGTTCAATATCCGCCCCCATTCCCTCTGTCGAAGGACATGACTAAATAGTAAGCTCGCAGTGAATTTAATTGATTGTGACCTATGGTTCAAAAATTAACGTCTGAAAATGGCAAGGATTTTTCGACTTTTCTAAGAGACTTTCCGGAATTTTCTTTCGCATAAACCTGAACTGAGTCAAGGCGAATACAACAAAAAAACCCCATGCAAATCGGCCGGTCCGTTTGAGTGTGATGCGCTACATCCATTTTTTTTTATATATATACATGTGTAGAATAACTGAGCCCTGCGGCTTTGCACGTGAGCTCTCTTCCTCCCCTCCCCGATAAAAATTCTTAACTCATTGTTGAGCCCATTAGATTTTGATTAAAAAAAAACATGTGTATAATTATCTTTGATTTCGAGTGTTTTAAAAAATTTTGAAGTCTTAACGCTTGGTTTACCATGATAGATTTCGATTTAAAAAAAATGAAATGCACGTTTTTATTATTTCCCGATTGAAGTGCTTTTGCTAGGGATGTAAAGTGGGTCGCCTCCTCGTGGTGCATCCTGGGTGCTAAATGGCCCACACCACCTCCTCCGGCCGGTGCTTACAACCGCTAGGATTGGGTATCGGGTATTGGCACGGTCTGGCTTCGTCTACGGATTTCCGTTTGTTTTCCGACTCATTTTCGGTCGCAATCGAGCTGGTGGCTGTAGCTTCCGGACCTAGTACCACCGGGGTGAAACCTAGTGCGGACGGCTCCGGTCTAAGGTAACAGTTCATCTCCGTCCCATTTAAACCCTGGCAGGCCTTAAGGTACGTTCCTTATCGGTCACCATTAAGTTGGTGGCGTAGGTTTGGTTGAGAAAAAATCCCAATTTGCACTGGTTCGACTCTGAACACTCTACTCCATAAGGATGTGTGTCAACCTTCGCATGGCCTCCCTGCTCTTGCATACATAACCATGGGACCATCAAGGTGACTACGCCCTCCGATCGGGATAGCGGCCTTAAGTTGGGACCCTATTCGCATGAAAAAGTCCGCATTTTTTAAAATCCCTTCGGCCAACCCAAAAGGGGAGCCAAAACGATTGGTTCGGCAAAAGCCGACCAATCAAGCGCCACCCTCCTCAGGAGGCGCTGCCGCAGCAAAACCTGCGGTGCATGCGAGAGCAACCGCCTCAAGGCCGGCTCCGTCTATTTCCACACCATCCAAGGGTCGCGCTGCCCCCTATCTAAAGTAAACTCTGTGGACCCTCCTCGCGGCACCGGTCTCAGCACCACGTACGGGGTCCACACCCCATCCGTCCACCTTGCCGGTGTGGTCGCTATAACGGCTACCAAACCAACGCCAGGTTTGGCTGGTGCTGGTCCCAGCACCTCCACTTCTGCTGCTGTCGCGGGCGTACAGATACAGGAGATCGGCTCTGAGGATACTGAGCCGTTTCCGTTTCTCGGATCCGAGTACCTTGTCCGACAAGGCAGAGCTGCTCTCCTCTGAGCGCAGCAACATAAGAACGACCAACCAATCCCCCCCCCCGTGGTCGCCGTGAAGCGCCAAAGATCGGGCGAGCAACCTGCCCCTTCTGCAACCCAGAACCCTAAACGGTCCAGGCTGGCGGTCGTGAAGCCTAAACCTCTGCGACCGTTCAGCGAGGCATCGTCTGGGCTGTCATCGATCACAATAACAGCGATGGCTGTTGGTGGTATCTCCGGGTACCTATTCCAGCTGAATAAAAAATTCACATTTTCTCACAAAAATCAAACAATTCCTTCTTAACACTCAATTACGATTGCAATTGACAATACATTTTCATTTTTGCTTTGTAGAAACCCAAAAGTTGACAACGTCACAAATCCGATCGTATGGGAAACGCCCTCTGGCGGTGAACTTTTGAACCTTAATTAATTTTGTATTTTTGTTACTCAAGAATGTTGGCGATCGCTGAATAAATCATTGCACTCGGTTCAGTAGTTTCCGAGATGCGATGTTTTCTCGCTTACTTAAGTACTACATTTGCAAGTGGGGAGCCAATGGGATAGAAAATGGCCAGTTTTGTATGGCAGCCCCTTTAAGACTTGGAGTTAGCGGGTAGGTATGTTTCGAAGAAACATTCGGAAGGGAAAATAAATGGGTGTCCGTCATACATTTGGCACGTCTGGGGGCAACCTGGGAGCACTGGGAACCCATTTTATAAAAACGACCATTTTGTATGGGAGCCCCATTAAAGGTTGGAGATAGGGGGTGAGTATGTTTGAAAAAAATGTTAAGTAAGAAAAACTAGTGGGAGCGGTAATAGATTTTAACCCTCTAAGAGCAACTTCTGACCAGCTGTGGAACAATTTGTCGAATTTCCCAGCTTTTTTGTGAACTTTGACCTCGATGAGACGCCATTTTGCCCCACCCTAGCCCCAAAATTTTTTGGCTCATGCACTTTTTCACCAAACCGCATAAAATAAGAGGTTGCGGAGCATCGAGGACCCATTATTAAGAATCTCCATACAACACTAAAACCACTCAGAAGTGGTTTGCACGGTTTAAAAGTGGCAATTTTGACTTGGAGGACGAAGAACGGCCCGGAAAGCCAAAAAAGTTTGAAGATCACGAATTAGAGACATTGCTCGACCAAGATCCATCCCAAACGCAAGAAGAACTTGCAAAATCACTAAGTGTCGCTCAACAAACCATTTCCGATCGTCTAAAAGCAATGGTCCGGAAGGTAGGCCATTGGGTGCCGTATGAATTGAAGCCAAGAGACGTCGAACGCCGATTTTTCACCTGTGAACAACTGCTTCAACGGCACAAAAGAAAAAGTTTTTGCATCGAATTGTCACTGGCCACGAAAAGTGGGTCCATTACAATCCAAAACGTCGAGCAACGTATGGATACCCTGGCCATGCATCATCGACGGCCGTTCAGAATATACCTGGCCTGACGGTTATGCTGTGTATTTGGTGGGACCAGCTGAGTGTGATCTATTATGAGCTGTTGCAACCGAATGAAACGATCACAGGGGAAGTCTACCGACGACAATTGATGCGTTTGAGCCGAGCACTGCGCGAAAAACGGCCGGAATATGAACAAAGGCACGGCAAGGTAATTTTGCAACATGACAATGCTCGGCCACATGTTGCACAGGTCGTCAAAACCTACCTTGAAACGCTCAAATGGGATGTCCTATTCCACCCGCCGTATAGTCCAGACCTTGCGCCATCCGATTACTATCTCTTCCGATCAATGCAACATGGCCTGGCTGACCAGCACTTCTCCAATTATGAAGATGTAAAAAATTTGATCGATTCGTGGATAGCGGAAAAGCCGGCCGAATTTTTCAGAAAGGGTACTCGTGAATTGCCAGAAAAATGGGAAAAAGCTATAGCTCGTGATGGACAATACTTTGAATATTAAATTTGTAACCATTTTTTCACAATAAAGCTTCAATTTTTCCGAAAAAAATCGCACGAATTAACTGCTACCCCTATTATAATTTTTCGAAAAGCAAAATTTAACAAGGCTAACAATGTATTGTTACGAATACTAGTTCTAGTGGGCTGGTACGTATCTCCGGATTGTGCAATTTAAAATAAAACACACTCAATTTCTCAAACGCAGTCAATAAAAAACCAACAATCACTTTATTTCACAAATTTCACAATTTATCATACTGTCTTTACACTTAATTACTCCGTGTGGCACCTTCACTTGTCTAAACCAAGACTGACTCGCTGCGCCGTACCCGGCTGCCTTTTATACCTGTCCGGTTATCGCGCAGATCGTTCCCGCACATTCTAATTGGACTAGAAGTTTCCCTTATTATCGCGGGCCAACATTGCCAGATCGAGTTATAGCAAGTCGCTGTACTTTAAAGTGCGTGCCTAAAAGTATGCCCGTAAAAGCATTCATAGCACGGCGCGTAGCGACAGGGCGCCTTGCACAGCGACCGGCTGCTTTGCACAGCGACAGACTGTCTTATCGTTACACTGCCCACCACTTAGACTTGTTCGTCCCGAACAAGTGCCGAGGCTCCGCTGTGATAAGGCGCCAGGCGCTCCAAATGGACTACCTTCAGCTTAGCGCCTCTATTGCTGCAACGTTGAATCCTGTATACCACGTCATTAATCCTAGTCACGACTTTGTACGGTCCTTCCGATGACGTTTGAAGTTTTGGAAACAAACCTTTCCTCTGCTGCGGGTTGTAGAGCAGTACCGGACCGCCTTCTAGGAACCCTGCTGAGTTGGCCCGTAGATCATATCTGGCTTTCACCTTATCGCTGACCAGTTTGGTGCGGCTCCTTATAAACTGGTGAATTTCCTCCAGTTCCGCCCACTTATTGACCACGTAGTCAGTCTTACTGACTACCCCGAACTTCAAGTCAGCGGGTAAGCGCAACTCTGTGCCGAACATTGCTCGGGCTGGAGTGAGTGATTTCGTGTCGTGCGGGGCTGACCTATACGCCATCAGGAACAGGGGGGCATGCGTGTCCCATTCCTTTTGATTCCTGCCCACCACTTTCCGCAGATATTCTTCCAGTGTCCGGTTAAAGCGTTCTACCATGCCGTCGGACTGTGGGTGCAAAGGAGTGGTACGAGTTTTCCTTATTCGCAACAGCTCACACACTTGCTTGAATACCGCATGTTGATCGAGGAGGAGTGGGAAACGGAACTTCTTTCTGCTGCTCTGAGGGGGTACCATGCAGAGTTTAACGATGGGTCTTGTCAAAATTCCATTTTGGGTTTTGACGTCAGCGACTCGGATATGATTATCCGCCCCCCAATAAAGTTTGATGATGCGCCCGAGGCACCACTCGTGGGAGGAAGGAACTCGTCTTTAATGACGCCGAGCTGGCCTTCAGAGACTTCCGTCTGAGGGTCCTTCCATTTTTGTCGCTTATGGAGTTCTTTAAGATACTCGTCCCGCTATCGTCTACTGAATTGGTGACGAAGCACCTTCAGCTTTTGCCAGCGATTGGCCAGTGAGAGATCCTCCGCGTTGGGTTCAGGGGGTGCCAGTAACGGGGCTCCGCGGAGAAAGTGACCTGGAGTTAAGGCCTGAAGATCGGCGGGGTCTTGCGACATTGGGGAGAGTGCCCGCGAATTTAGGACTACTTCAATGCGAATGAGGAGAGTTGAAAATTCCTCGGAAGTAAACTTATGAGTACCGGCGACTTTGGTCAGGTGAGTTTTGAAGCTTTTCACTCCAGCTTCCCAAAGACCGCCCATATGGGGGAGCACTAGGGGGAATAAACTGCCACTCGAGACCATGAGTGACATATTTATTTGCGATGTCGGCTGACGTTTGTTTCATAAATCGCACGAGATCTTTGCTTATAGCACGTTGTGCACCAATAAACGTTCCGCCATTGTCTGACATTATTTTGCTGGGAAGGCCTCGTCGGCCGACGAATCTTGCGAACGCGGCTCAAAATGCGTCAGTGGTGAAGTCTGAGCAAAGTTCGAGATGAATCGCTTTGGTGGAGAAACAGACGAAAACGCAGACATAGGCTTTGAGGAATGCAGCACGGCGGAGAGTGGATGATTTTACTTGAAAAGGGCCAGCAAAATCGATTCCGGTAATGGAAAACGGTAACAAGAATGTACACCGCTCGGGAGGAAGTGCGGCCATGATTTGAGACCGTACGCGCTGCTTGTAGATGGTGCAGGTCTTGCATTGAAAAATGCATTTTTTGACCTTGATTTTCAGCTTGGGAATATAATATTCCTGCTGAACCATACGGACCATTAACTGTTTCTCTGCATGCAAGAGGTTGCTGTGCAGAAAGTCCAAGTACAACGTGCAGAGACGAGAGTTATCGGGAATGATAATTGGGTGTCGCTCATCATAAGTGAGACCTGAATGCGCGAGGCGACCATTGACCCTAATAAGCCCTTATTTATCCATGAAAGGATTTAGAGTGAGTAAGGAGCTATTTCGAGAGATAACTTTAGAGGAAGAGAGCGCAGCATGGTCATCGGGGAAGTGATGGCATTGCGCAAGAGAGATAAGACGTGTTTTCACCCTCTTTATTTCCTGGTGAGTTAACGCACCAATTGAGATGGGGGCATTGCGAGCCCTGTAGATGAATCGGAAATGTAACCGAGAATTCTAAACGCTTGAGAGAATTTCGAAACATATTAAGTACATCCTCGACTTCAAGCGTGTGGAGGCTTTCAATCTTCCGCTTTTCTGGAGCCCGAGTCTGACGAGGCTCTTCTTTGGGCCATGATTGGAGATCGTCACGGAGCCAACTGGGGCCGTGCCACCATGATGTGTTGGCAATCATATCTTGCGGTTTGCATCCGCGTGTACCGAGATCCGCGGGATTGTCAGAACTGGACACATGACGCCAAGTTGCGTTGCTCACATTATGAAGAATTTGAGTGGTGCGGTTTGCTACATACGTTTTCCAAGTATGGGGTGGTTTCTCGAGCCATGCGAGTACGATGGACGAGTCAGACCAGAGTGTTAGGTTACAAGTCTGAAAACCAAGGTGTGTTCACACTTGCTTCACCAACTTGGATAGTAGCAGGCCCCCGCACAATTCTAGGCGTGGCAAGCTTATCGTCTGCAGAGGAGCGACTTTGCTTTTGGCTGCCAAGAGATGCGACGAAGCGCTTGTACGGTCGGCATGGGTTCGCACATATATGCATGCGCAATATGCCTTTTCAGAGGCGTCGCAGAATCCGTGAAGTTGGATTTGAACGCTTGGGGAGAACTGAACCCAGCGCGGAGTTTCGATTTTGTCGAATGTTTGTAGATGGTGCAGTTGTCGATGTTTTTTTGCGTGACCGGGAATGATAAGACGGCGGCGGGTTTGGGTTTGAAGTTGGCGGGGGCGTTTTATTGTGGCGTGCGATCGCTTGTAGAGGTTCTTAACTAATTTTAAAATTTTGATCTTAAAGCTAAGGGAGTAGGAAAATGGGGACACAATTCATTTTTGGAGTGGGAACAAAGTGGGTGAAGGATAAGAGAAGATAGTTCGGTGTGTTTGCGTGCGTGTACGTGTGGGAAGTGAGCGGCCGACTCAGAGATCAATTAGATTCTCTTCGTCGGTGGTCTCAACACCGCAGACACGAAATTCTGGCCTTGATCTGAGTGTAACTCTAACGGAACTCGGGACCTGGCTACCCAGTTGTTTACCAGCTTTTCCGCGACCGTAGTGGCTTCCTGGTTAGGAATAGGGTACTCTTCGGGCCATTTGCTGAAATAATCCATTATCACCAGCACATATTTGTTGCCTTGAGCGCTAGTTGGGAATGGGCTGTCGACGTCCATAGCAATCCGCTCGAAGGGCGCTCCCACGTTGTTCTGCTGCATGCGGCCCCGAGATCTTCTTGTCTGCCCTTTCGCGGCTGAACATCGGTCACAGCTCTTAATCCACTCGGCTACAGATTCCTGGCATCCTACCCAGTAGAATCGTCTTTTTATTTTGGCGACGGCGTGACAAGGCATCGGCATTCCCATGGTTACTGCCTTCGCGATGCTCTATCGTGTAGTCGTAGCTCTGCAGTCGCTCGATCCACCGCGCCAATTGCCCTTCAGGATCCTTAAAGTTCAGGAGCCATCTCAATGCCGCATGATCTGTGCGCAGAAGTGTTTTACGCAGTCCAATACCGCCAGCAGTTCTCTCCGTGTCACACAGTAGTTGCGTTCCGGTTTCGATAGAACCCTACTAAAGTACGCTATCACTTGTTCTTGGCCATCTATTATTTGTGATAACACCCCGCCAATACTATGCCCACTTGCATCTGTATTCAGCACAAACATCTCCCCAGGCACGGGGAAGGCCAGAATCGGAGCAGTGCACAGTTTCCCTTCAGACGTGTAAAAGCCTGCTCCTGCTCTTCATTCCACTCGAAAGCTTGGCTCCTTTTCGTCAGTTTGTGCAAGCTCCTGGCTATGTTCGCGAATCACGGAACAAATCGGCGGTAGTATGTGCACAGGCCCAGGAAACTGCGGGGTTCGTGTAGATTGCGTGGCCGGGGCCACTCTTTCACTGCCGTGATGTTGCCTTCATCCGTATGTACTCCGCGGGCGGAAACCGTGTGACCCAGATACTTGACCTCCTGTTGAAACAGCGAGCACTTCTTTGGGTTGAGTTTGAGCCCGGCTTCTCGTATCCGCTCGAAAACCTCCTTTAGCTTTCCCAGGTGGTCGTCGAAGCTTTTACCCATCACGATTATGTCGTCGAAGTACACCAGACACGTCCGCCAATGCAGTCCTTTTAGCACGCGTTCCATAAGCCGCTCGAATGTTGCTGGTGCGTTGCAGAGTCCAAACGCCATGACGGTGAACTGCCACAACCCATCACCAACACTGAAAGCCGCTTTCTCCTTGTCCTTGTCTGCACGCTCTACCTGCCAATAGCCGCTGCGTAAGTCGAGCGTGGAAACCCACTGCGTGCCTGACAGTGTGTCCAGGGTGTCATCGATTCGAGGTAGTGGATAACTGTCCTTCTTGGTCATATCATTAAGCTTCCGATAGTCCACACGAAACCGGGTACTACCATCCTTTTTCTTGACTAGCACGACCGGCGAGCACCAGGGACCCGAAGAAGGCTCTATGACCTTTTCTCTCCGCATGTTTTCGATCAAATTTGTGACCTCTTCCCTCCTGGCCAGAGGAACTCGTCTTGGCGGTTGGCGAATCGGTTTTGCACTTCCGGTGTCGATGTTGTGCTTCACTATGGCTGTTCTTCCGCCTGCTTCTGCCGCAAATATTGACCCATAGTGCTGCAGGAGTGATCTCGCCTTCTGTTTCTGCTTGGCCGTCAACTCGCTGCTCCTGCGGTATGACGCCCATGTTAAAACCGATCTTCTTATTACCTCAAGGTGGGCTACTCCCGCGATTGACCACTGCTACAGCTTCCTTACACTCGCCAATTACCTTATCTTTCCCGACATATCTGGGTGCATTCAGGGGGTTCAGTATTCTGACTGGTATTCAGCCATTCTTAGGTT
The DNA here is from genome assembly GCA_963971225.1 of Melieria omissa. Lineage (NCBI taxonomy): Eukaryota > Metazoa > Arthropoda > Insecta > Diptera > Ulidiidae > Melieria > Melieria omissa. The sequence continues at coordinate 45,979,069 of OZ020269.1, read as the reverse complement.
CCACTAATGTACGTCCGATGATGATGTTGTCGTGTCCTTGTTTCGGTGCTTCTACAACCCACAGCCGACTTGTCCCATCGTCCTCGTCCACCTTTGCCCACACAATCGCCTCGGAATTCGCTGGTATCCTCCTGTGTTGACACGATACAACCTTCCTTACCGCCACGCTTCGCTAATAGCCGGTGTGCAGCGGGAATTCAACGTTGGCATATCTCAGCACATTTTCCTTCAGGTCCAGCGTAAAACCGTGCCGAATCATGAAATCCACGCCGATAATCACGTCGTCCATTACATCTGCGACGATGAACTTATGTTCCAGGCTACTGGTGCCGATAGCAATCGTTTTTGTAACTTTCCCTCTCACCGGCGCGCGCTCGCCAGTCGCAGCACGCAGCTGTATGCCATGCAGCGGTTCCCAGTTCTTCAGCAGCTTCCTTTTTATGATCGAATATGACACTCCAGTATCCAGTGTCAACACGAACAACTTTCCATCTATCCTTCCTTCAATTGTCAAGCTGCTGGGCTGTCGCTTCAGCTGTGAGACAACGACGGTGGGGCGGCAGATTGTGGGGATCAGCTCACGCCCCTTTGGGTTGACCCGTTTTAGTTTAACGGTTCCTCGTCCTCAGCCCTGCGCTTCAGGCAAATGCAATCGAGAACGGGAACGCCTCTTTCGTTGGCGGCAGTCTCGTGATATGTGACCCTGCTTGCCACTTACCCAGCAAAAAACTTTAGTGGAGACCACCCGTGGCCTGTCCGGTGTCTCAGAGCTTATGGCTTGGATCGTAATGTCGCTGTCCGGCTGGATTTGGCGTATCCTTGCAGATGCATACCGAGTGCTCCCAATCCATGTCGCCTCATATGTCATCGCGCTGGTCACCGTCTCCCTAAATGTCGGCTTGCCCATCATCAACGCACTGCGACGTGTCTCCGGATCATGAGGACTTTCAATAAACGCCTCAATCTTCATCCTCTCGAGATCATCAGCGCCGAAGGACGGGTAGCACAACTGTACGAGCCGCTCAATGTCTGGGGCATATGTCTGCAGCGCCTCCTTGGCTCTTTGCCTGCGGTTCTTCAGCTCACAGTAGTACAGCGGTCTGTTGTGCTCGTCGCTGTAGTTGGCTCCCTAAGCCACTCGTCCATTTTTCTGTTCATCGAGTCTTCCAGACTGTCAACTTGTTTGTTCAGGGAATCATCAGGATCGTCAACACGTTTGTTCAGGGAATCATCCAAGTCGTCGACTCGTTTATCCAAGTGTTCCACTCGAGTTCCCAGGTGCTCCACCTTCACATTTAGCTGGTTGGCGATTTCTTCCACATGCCTTTCATTGCAACCATAAGCTGGCTCATGTCCATTGCTTGTGGTAGCGCAGCCGCTGCAGCCGTATTTTGCATCGACGCAGCACCCGCAGGCGATTCCTCCACTTTGCCCGACGCCTCTAGCTCCTGCGTTCCAAACTAGTGCGCAGTCCAATCGATGCCTCGTGATTCACACGCCTCTCGCAAGCGCAGCTACAACTCCACCTTTCCGCCAGCAGTCGGCAAATTCCAAGCGGCCAGATCCTTCTTCAGCTGGCCCACCTTCAGTTGCTCCAGTCTAACCATGTCTGCGTTTTATAATTAATTTTTGTTTTTTTTTTGTTTTACTTTCAGTAGCACAATCCCACTTGTGACACCAAATATTACGAATACTAGTTCTAGTGGGCTGGTACGTATCTCTGGATTGTGCAATTTAAAATAAAACACACTAAATTTCTCAAACGCAGTCAATAAAAAACCAACCATCACTTTATTTCACAAATGTCACATTTTACTGTCTTTACACTTAATTACTCCGTGTGGCACCTTCACTTGTCTAAACCAAGATTGTACTTTAAAGTGCGTGCCTAAAAGTATGCACGTAAAAGCATTCATAGCACGGCGCGTAGCGACAGGGCGCCTTGCACAGCGACCTGCTGCTTTGCACAGCGACAGACTGTCTTACCTTATTGTTACAATATTATGGTTCGTTTACGGGAAAACTCCAAAATAAACATGAACCAACTATTATATTGGTATTGGGTATATTGACTTCAAAAATAGTAAACATACTTGAAATAAAAAAATTAGACACCTGTTTCTCATAATTTCCAAAACCAAAAACTAACTGGATCAACTACGGGTTAAAAGTATGTATGGAAAAATAAATGTTTTGAGCCTTTCGACTTCAAACTTGATGAAAGTACTTCAAGCGTAAAATAACTCGATACGTGTTTTTCGGTTTTCCGAATATTAAAATCAGACGGGGTCAACGACGGGTTAAATGTTTGTATTAAGAAACTGTGAAAAAAGATGAATTAATGGGCGTGTTGACTTCAAACTTAGTGAAAGTACTCTGGGTGAGAAATAATTTGACGTGTTTTTCATTTTTTTGAAAATCAAAATCTTACAGGGTGAACAATGAGTTAACCATTTGTATGGAGAAACAAGTTTTATTGTTATTTAACAAAAGGACTTGAAACGTAAAATAATTTAACAATGCTTTTCATTTTTCGAAAATCGGAATATACCGTGGTAAAACCAAGGGTTACAAATATGTTTAGAGTAAATGTGAGAACATATGATTTAGTGGGCCTTTTAACTTCAAAATTTTTTAAAACACAAAGATAATGAGACACGTGGCTTTTTTAATCAAAATCTAACGGGGTCAACAATGGGTAAACAAGAGAGCTTGCGTGCAAAGCAATATAGAAGTACTTATTAATATGTTAATACAATGTTAAATACAAAATGTAAATACAATGGCACATAATCATAGTCCCGCATAAAAGCCGGCTTTAGTTAGCAAAAGACTAAAAAGATAAAGTCGACTTTAATTTTTCAGTTACCATAGTCAGTTTAGAACATGCTTCTACCAAAGACAATGAAAGTATAAGATGTCTAACGTTCATACAATCGAATGGCATACGGCAAGCTCGAATTTGCAATATTTTCATTATCAAGAGGAAGCAAGCGTCGGCAGTGAGAGCGTAATAATATTAACGCTCTTTGTTTTGCTCACACAAAGCACAACGGTTCCGATCGCTGCCAGGTAAAGCAAAATTGTGTGCGCTCACTTCACACGCATTGAAATCAGTGGCGTAGGCAAAACTTTATTTTGGAAGGATATTTCACCAATAATTCTGTGGCCGTAAGGAATAACAGCCAAAGTCGAGTTAGGACAAAATTGAGTTATTACCACCATTACATTCGTCGTATTCAAATGTACTACTACACAAAAGTCTATGGCTTTTGCTCATAAATTGAATGTTTTACGCCCAAAAATCTAAAATTTATCTAAAGCAAATTCAAAAATTAAAAGTGCTCTCCTGAAAACTTCATAAAATCGACTTTGGCTGTTATTCCTTACGGCCATAGTATTCTTGTATTTAAGGGGTTTGAATCTCCAAACGTTCCCGCCTCGTGTGCGCTACTGATTGAAACAATCAACCACCAAAAAAATCAACACAAGAGCACATAGAGATCACACGCATATTCATATCTCCGCCGACTGCAAGCAGAGAGAGTTGCTTGCATGGTTTCATCTTTGCTCTACCAATGTGGCTCTGCTGTAAAAACCACTCTCACGTGGCTTTATTCGAAAAGCCATGGGAAATTTTTGAAGCGCCACTGATTTGTATGAACGTGAGACATCTTCTTGAAAAAGTGACATTTCTGCTCATTTTTCCTCATTGCTAACTGGTTTAGCAACAGCTTTTGCTTGTTTTAAAGTTAGAGTATACATTATTGAACTTATGTGTACTTTATTTCGACTATGACTATGCGCCAATGTTATGTAAATACATACGATAAATAAAACTCATTAAAAATGTTAAAATTACCTTAGCAGGAGATAATCCAATTTGATAAACAAAACTGTGTCGTCTCAATACTTCGTCTAGTAAAACCTTCTGATCTTGAGGAGTGAGTGGCTGCTTAAACGCCTGCTTAACTAGCTGCATCGAATAAGCATCAATACAGTTGTTATTATTATAGACAATAGCGTCTTTGATGTTATCTGGGGGACTTAACCACATTAGTTCATCTTCAAAATCCATTAATGGGGGAATTAAAGACAGCATCTCGGGAATAATAGATTTCCAAGTGTTCCAACTTCCGCCAGTTCTATGTTCATATTTATCGATATTAAAATTAACAAAAGTTTCTGGTGTATCCAAACAAAATATAATGTTTTTTATTTCAGGTTCAACATTTGCTGGAGGACCGATTTGTTCTGTAAATCCTCTCTTCAACATCGTGACAAAATCATTTACTCCTAAAATTAGATTCAATAAATAAATGAGAATTGGCATTGCAGTATTTGTTTTATATTGTATGTTATAATGGGCTAATCAAAAGGTATTTAAGATAATAACATTTAGAATAATATCTTGATATTACATAACTCTATTAGATTATCTATTGTTTAAAGGGGTACAATGCATGCACACCTGGAGCGTATCACGATTGTGAACGCTTCTGTTCCTTGGCTCGAATTAGCCGTGCAAGCTAATATGTATTTGTATTCAATTTATATTCACTCTTTTGTTATTATTAGTTATTTATCAACACATCGGCTGTTTTTTTTTAAGTAGCAACCTTCCTACCTGTAAAAATTTCATTACGACGCCTTACATGACGTTTGGTTCAAAAGTAACAATTGTTTTAGTAAAACAAATTTATTCATTTTCAGAGCAATGAAAACAAAAAGAATTACGTGTTGTCATAAAACATGGTTTTTGGTGAAGAACACTATTGAAACAAAAGCCTGTCTCGATAAGTGTTATCCGGACTCTGCACCCGGAAAATCGACCATTACTGATTGGTTTTCTCAATTTAAACGTGATCGTACAAACACCGATGATGCGCCGCGCTGTGGTCGGTCAATTAAGGTGGTTTCATCGGAAAACGGTAAAAAAGTAAAAAAAATTATGTTTAAAAACCGTAAAGTGAAATTGCAGGAGATAGCTGATACTATCAAGATATCAAAGCAGCGTGCGGGTTTTATTTTGCATTAAATTTTTCCATGAGACAGCTGTTTTCGAAATAGGTGCCGCGTTTGCTAACAGACAAGGCAGTGCACCGTGCCAAAAGTCCAAATTGCACGAAATAAACTTCAAATTACTTGCGAACTCGAATGAGAAGGTGATCGCTAAAACAAATACCTATTTCGAGGTCAAAGATAAGATTTTACAGGAAGGGTGTCGAAATGTTAGAGGAGCGCTGGAATGAATGTATCGCTTTTGAAGGAAACTATGTTGATGAATAAAATCGATTTTCACTAAAACAGTTCTGTTTTCTGCATTAAACCGGCGACTTATCAGCCGATGTGTTAGAGTAATATAAAATATTAAACTAACTTATAAAGCAACCAAAGCCTACGGTGTTACCCTTTTGTTTTTTATTTTAGAGTTCTAGCTCAGAAGTGGTACAAAAGAGTAGAGCGGAAATACAAAAAACAGAAAAGGCGCATGTTAATTTGCCAGTGTTTGTGCAAGGAGTGATCCCTTGAGGTGGGGTTTTTAGTGGGGAAAAGCTCGATTTTGGTAAACAGCTTGGTGTGGTGCGACATGTGGAGGAGGACTTTGGTTAGAGTTCAGGGGGGATCAAGGTTTGGGTCCATAAGGTAAAACACCTGACTGCACGGATGGGACCTCAGCAGCGATCCTTATGGGTACCAGGTCAAGTAGACGCAACGCCTCCACGAAGGTTGTTTCTGAAACCGGGTGGTCCCTGGGCGGCTGTAGGAGTCTGTCTTCTCAGCCGGCCAAGTTTGAGCTGCGAAAATCCAAGAGCGGCTGACCCTCAGCGAGCGGCTCCTTGGTTAGCGTCTGATCTCCATGTTAGGAGCGGTTGGTCTTTGCATCATGTTTTGGTGGCGTGATAGATGTCGAAGAGGTGCCTAAACCTGCATTAAGCAGGCAAAAGGCGCAAGAGACTACCGCTCAGGCTAGCCCCTCACTTTTGGAGGTGGTGCCTAAGCTCCAGGGCATACGACTAGGCGCTGCTATGGAAGGGGAATCAATAATGCTCTCGCTGAGTAGCAACGCCGGGTCGGTGGAGTCTGAAGTGGAGGCAGCACTCCTGGAGGAGAAAGACGAACCTGCAGCCACCAGTTCCACTCCTGGAACATCATCGGCGAAGGAACGGAAGACGAACAGTGCTGCGAAGAAAGCTAGAAATGGTTACCGACGATCTCTTGCGTTTTCCCGCAAAATGAGCAAACATCCTGCCTTGTCTGACAAGGAAAAGGACCTCGTCAGGATCGTGGCTTAATTCGAAAAGAAGCAGGCGGCGATTTCTGGTGTAAAAAGCACGACCGATGCAGCAACGCCTGAAGACAGCGCCACGGCCCACCGGAGGTGCAGTAGAGGCAGAAAGGCCTAGAAACAAGGCCACGTCCACGATTACTGCACGACCGGAGCACAGTGTTTCGTCTAGAACAAGCTAGCTGGACAAAAATATTTTTCAGGATTTTTCGTTTTATATGCGGCTTTTTATTTCAAATACATATCTTTTTTTAGTTTTCTATGTATTTTTCTATGTATATATACATATATACAAACGTACACATACCTATATATACATATATACATTAAGGAATTTAATAATTCCAGTCTTAGGACCCAATGGAGAAAAATAGATGACCTAAAACATACCAGATATACTGATAAGTTGGTTTATGTTGCGAAGATATCTGCACGATTGTCCACTGGCGAAATGAAGCAAGTGTTATCAAAACTGCGAAAAGGGAGGCTCACGAATCTCTGACCGAAAAATATGATAGACGTTTAAGTTCGAGATATTAGAGCTCTATTGTACTATATAGATACTAGGCATCGCAATCCCGGGATCCCGGGATCCCGGACTTTTTCCAGTCCCGAAAATCCCGGGATTCAAATCTTTTAATCCCGGGATTTTCGGGATTGCAAAAGATGCTTCAAAGTTCAAATGAAATAAATTTAAAAGCACAAAAACCCAATTCCTTATCTGAAGGAGGAGGGAGGGGATAGAGGGCGTCTTTTGCAAAAGGCTTATAATTATTTACTAAGCATTCAACCAGCAAGTGTTGAATCTGAAAGATGTTTTCTCTCAGCAGGGTTTATTTGCAATAAATTTCGCGCTAGATTAGAGGGCAAAACATTTAATGCCTTAGTATTTTTAAGATCTCAGTTTTTAGTTAATCATAACGCTTAACTTTTTTATCGAAATATTCGAAGTAAAACTAAAAGTACTAACAAATTAACTATTTTATTTTTTTTATCAAATATGCGTATATATGTACTTTATGATACATTTGATGCAAAGCAATAAGTTATGTTTAAGTGTCATTTTTGGATAAAACAAAATGTTATCAAACTGAAGTTAAATGTCAAATGAAAAACTTTTAAGTTAAACAAAATGTTGTCAAGGATGACTATGTTTATTTATTTGATTTAAATTTAAACTGACAATTTTGAATGTAATTGACAACTGATTGTAAATGACAACTGATTGTAAATGACAACTGGATTTTGGTGATGTGCCGCGTACAACCAACCACTTCGACGACTCAACACCGACTGCCTCCCTTTCCGCCTTGCAATGTGATTAAATTCAAGATAAAAAATCTTAAAACTACCCCAAATGTGATTAAACTGTGTTCATTTTTATGGCAAATATATTATAAACAAGTATTTATGCAATTTGATAAAATTGTTTTATTTAAAAAATTTGTTATTTGAATCCCGGGATTAAATCCCGGGATCCCGGGATTTGACTTTTCAATCCCGAAAATCCCGGGATCGCAAAATGGCAAAAAATTGCGATCCCTAATAGATACCCAATCGACTAGTCATGCACACAAAAGGCTTCGGAAGTGGAGTATCTAAGCTTGTCATAAGGTATTTCCGTCATTTTATGTTATACCACTGTTCGAAAGCTCAGAATAACTAAACCCGCGCGCGCGTAGAAATAAAAACCCAAACGATTTTGTCAGGAAATTTTTGTGTAAAGTTTATTAATTAGATGTTGATTGTTTGTTTAAATATATATATGAAAATGTTAAATTTTGTAAAAGTCAAAGTTGATCTGTGTTGTCTCGCCGGAGTTCGTACGTTGAGTGTCCGCCGGTCGCGCAAGCTCCCTTCGGGATGGCCAGGGTTGCCATCCGTACATATAAACACATAAAGGGACGCGCACAATACAATATTATTGACAATATTAATTTCTGAGAGCTGCGCGGCCGGCAGTGTTTAGCGATCTAAACAACCACGAATAGAGATTAATGTACAGTGTTTTCAGCTCCCGCGCAAATAGTTCGAATTTTTCAATATTTATATCATAACCCGAAGATAAAGTGCGTTGGAGTGTGTCGAATTTTTTTATGAAAGTAACATCCAACCCAGTAATTTCTGCACTTTTCTCTGAATTTTCAAAGAACCTACGTGCAGTATTGCCGTCATTTGTGTTACCGAATCCAGGCTTTGGTTTATCTACAATCAGTCCAAGTACATTTTTAAATTGCTCCTGAATGTGTTTTGAACGCTGCTTCACACTAGCTTTGTCTGATTCGTCTCTAAGCTGCCACTTTTTTACATCAAGACGATAGCTAATGTGAAGCAGACATTCAAAACACCTTATCCATGCGTGCAGTGTAGATAAGCCAAAACCTAGATTTTCTCGGTTGGGTAAAAACTCCTGTGTCTCGTTATTCATTATTTTTGGATTTGCTCCACATATAAAGCACCTTTGAGTAGAAGACATTTCGGTTAAAGCATTACAAACTTTCCCATCAATCATGGTTAGAAGCATATTATGTTTGACAGAAACTTCAAAATCTTCCAGCATGCTCTTTGTCGGTACTATAAACTTTATCTCTTCCAAAACTTTGTTCGTTTCAGAAACAATAAAATCCTTAGATTCTTTGGAAAAAATAAACATTATAGGACGACAATACATGGTAGAAGATGATCTAGGATTCTGCCAAACAATATTACCTTCGTCATTCCGCAATTGGAAGGGAACGAATGAAAATACAAACAAAAATTCATCACTGTCATCACCGTTTGTGAATTTTTGTTTGTATGTGCTATGACCGGAACTACCATCACAACCCCACTTGCTTATTAGAGTGAATGACGAGCAAGTAGGTAATAAATTGACAAGAACTTCTTGCTGTGCTAAGACTAGACGCTCAACAGTTTTATCTAAAATTGCTTGAACTTTAATTTCAGCACCTGTTTCATTCACATCAATTTTCTCTGGATAACAAGCAGCTTTTGCCTTTCTTACACTATAAAATGATGGAAATACCTTATGACCACCTTGGATACTCCACTTCCGAGTGCTTTTGTATGCACGACTAGTTGATTTGCTATCTACATAGTATGCTAAAGCTTCTTCACTGCTCAAACATCTAGAATTTTTTTCACATTTGTTTTCGTTCAGAGATTTGTGAGTCTCCCTTTTCGCAGTTTTGATAAGACTGGCTACATTTCTACTGCCGGACAATCGTGCAGATACCTCTGCAGCATAAATCAGCTCATCAGCACTTCTGGATTGTATTAAGTCATCGATTCGTCGCCGTTTGGTCCTCAGACTGGAGTTATCAAATACCTTCTTTGGTCTGCCAGGACCTGGTTGGCTGTCTGATGGTGTCGATGGCAAGTTTGAACGTACAGTAATGTTGAAAATTATCTCTGAATCAGATTGCCATTCAGGTTTCTTATCTAGAAATCGCTGACGGTTTCTTCCTAGTGTATTCCACTTCATGGACAACTTTGATGATATTTGGGACAGCTTGACTCTTATGCTCCTTAAGGAATGTTCTGTCACTTCATAACCGTTTAATTTTGAAAACATGTGCCTCATTATTTCTTCATTTTTTGTTTCATTCGAATATTTCAACCAAATTTTTTTATTTATTTATTTAAGTCTATGAACAGATTGTTCTTACAGACATTACAAACTAAACTTAAAACTAGAGGACATGTTTTAGATCATTTTTAAAAACATCTTTTGAGAGAAACAAGTCTAACTTGAATTTAGATGATACAGTGTTATACACGTTTAAAGCTCTGTATAAAGGGGAGTTTAAAGCATAATTAGCTCGGCAAATGCTTAAGTAGAATGTGCCTGCCTGTCGTAGCGCTCTTGAAGGAACATTGAAGTTAATTAACTGCAGGGGGAGGGAGGGAGGGAGCCTTTCCATAAATTTAAATTTTGTGATACTTATAGTCAAATCTGAAAAAAATAAAATAAAATAGATGTGCAAAAAATTCGCAATGGTTTTTTGTTCCATCTACTAGTACGTACTTATGAGCAGAATATATATAAAAATTGGAGAGGTGACATGAGGAGACATCTCAACTTTTCACCTTTGAAGTTAAAAATTTGGGGAAAAAATCGCGTTCCTTCTTAATCATGGCACGTTACAACTATTAAATATAGCTTAATTGCTAATACAAGATATTGTAAAAATACTACACACTCTTAAGCACAGACTCCATTATAAAAAAAGATGTAACCGACTTTAAAAACGAACTTATTTTAAGAAATTGCTGCAGGCCAACTATGTAAAGAAATTATTAAAATTTTCGATAATCTGATGTATTTATCTATATTACTCACTATATTGAAAGTGCCGATGTGTTATTTTCACAAAAATCCTAATGTATGAATGTTGACATTCATTATCTAATAGAAAAATCAGGAAATAAAAATGACGTTTTTGTCCAGCTAGCTTGTTCTAGACGAAACACTGTGCGGAGGGAGAAAAAACGGGGACGGCAAGGCCTGGAAACAGTGCCGCGGTCGCTCCGCCAAGAAAGACTGGTCAGAGACCCACCACCTCTTCGAGGCCCACTTCCACCACGGTGAAAAAGGCCGTAAAAAGGAGAAGATCGGGTGACGACCAGCCAACAGGAGAGAGAAAAAGCTGAAGCCCTCAGCTAGCTTCTCTTCTCCAGAGGAGTTGCAGATTACCGTAGTGGACCGGAGCGATCCTGATGGGAAAATCCGCCCGGAAAACTGGCTATCTGTAGAGGCGTGCATTCTGCGAGTGATGCTCGAGGCGGCCGACGGTGAAATTGATTTCGACGGCACTGGCTGACGGAAGGGTGTCAAAATTGTCGGTTGTGGCAACAAAGAGTCCCTCAACTTCTTGGTGCGCACTATCGGCGGTTTTGAGCCCTTCCGGCAGGAGGCAAAACTCGAGGTCACACCTCGTGACCATCTGCCTCCTAGGTCTATCGACGGGCAAGGACCTCGTGATCACTGTAGATCAATCGTCCTTTGCCGATCTGCGGGACTCCTCGGGAGTTGTTAAGTTCGGTTTGGATCCCCTCAATGCTGGCTTCCCTAATAAGGAGCGCGCCACAAAGAGGAAGGCTGAAGGTAGCGCAGATAAACCTGCACCACTCAAAAGCTGCCACCCACGACCTTATGCAATTCCTTGAAGAGACCGGAGTTGACTTGGCTCTAATTCGGGAATCCTGGATCGTCGAAAACAAGGTTTGTGGGTTAGATTCAAGTCAATTTATATTGCTTCATTCATGCGGTGATGGTAAGATACGAGCCTTTATTGTATATAGAAAGTGCATTAATTTGTTTCTTTCGTCCCATTACAGTACTGGTGACTTGTGTGTGGCTGCATGCGAACGACACGAGGGGTGAGACTTGATTCCTTTTGTAGATGAGGAACCACTGCCGAAGGAAGTCCAGGACTTTGCGGAGGCTCGACCTCATCATCGGGTGTGACGCCAACGTACACCACATGCTGTGGGGAAGTTCCGATACCAATAGTAGGAGTGAGTCAATTTTTTATTTTCTTCTTGGTTCTAACCTTGTGCTGTGTAATAGAGACAATACGGCGACTTTTCACAACAGGGTTAGGGAGGAAGTAATATATAATATTCTGTGGTCGACTGGAAAGTACTGACGGAATGTTCGTTCTTTCGGTGGCCATAGAAGTCGGAAGTCCACAAACCTACAGGAATCCGAGGAAGACTAACTGGCCTACATTCAGTGCACTAGTTTCTCAGAAACTGTCATCGCGCAAAGTGAGAGCTACATTTAAAAGGCACAACATTGACAGGTCAGTTAATCTTCTGACGAAAGTTCTTAACAAGTCTTTTAACGAATCTTGTCCTAAACGTTGCGGCTACGCTGCAATGGTCTAAGGGAGCAGTGGTCAAAGTCTTGGTTCGAATCTTTCGGGAATCTCTCCACCAGGGCTATGTACCACGCGCCTGGAAGGAGGTTAGGGTGATGTTCATCCCCAAAGCGGGGAAGACTTTGGGGAGGCTGATTGATGTATATGTCAGGAGAGTGGCACAGTCCAGGACTCTGCAGGAAGCAACATGCGTATTGCAGAGGATACGTTATAGACAGCGTCTTGCATGAGGTTGTTCAGAGGATCGAAAATTGCTGAACGTCAAAGAGTATACGTTAGCCGCTTTCCTCGATATTGAGGGAGCCTTTAATAACGTCACCTTAGAGGCAATAATCAATGCACGTAGAAAATTCGAAGTGAACGAAAGGTGGACCAGTGACATGCTTAGTAGCAGAAGCGTTCACTCGTGCTCGGTGAGGAGGTTAACCGCAAGGGGCACACCTCAGGGGGCGTGCTTGCGCCTCTGCTGTGGCTGCTTGTGATAAATAACATCCTCGCGATCTCCGAAACCAAGAGGCTACGAATAGTAGCATATGCGGACGACGTCACTATCCTGATCTCTGGAAAATGTCTGTCCACCATCAGTGATCTCATGGAGTTTAGGAGAATGCTTTAGGAGAACTCTCTAGGTGAGCAGAGTGGTCTAGGGGTTAACCCATCGAAGACGGTTATGGTACTGTTCACCCGCAGATACAAAATACCGGACTTTAGACTGCCGAAACTTAGCGGCATCACTATCACCCTCTCACCCGAGGTGAAATACCTTGGCACCATACTCGACTCCAAGATTTCTTGGAAGCACGAGGAAGAGCGGCTGAAGAAGAGCTGATACTCCCAGTATCAATTAACAGGAAGCAATGCCAGTCTACGGATTTGACGATGGACTGTTGCTGATGGAGTTGTGATATCTGGAACGCGAACACGATCATCTTTTCTAGAATCGATGTGCATGATGTTGGATTCGACCCGTTGTCCATTTTAGGGGTGGTGTGTTGTCTTTGAGTGTCACCATGAAGTCACGGTTGTTGCCAACGGTATCAATGCTGTAGTTGAGTTCAATTTTCTCGATGCCAGCTCCTCCAGAAGTGAGTCTTCGCACGAGAAAAGTTCCACATTCGATAAGGTATCAGCAGTGGTGTAAGAGCTTCGAGATCGTCTGGATATTAATTCATATCAGCTTCATCCTCCACCAGCACCGTAGTCAACTCTTCAAATGTAAAACAAGCGCCAGCAAATGTCCATTAATGGCGCCTCCCACAGTCCACCAAAATGTGGTGGCCAATGAAATTTGTCGCATTATCGTAATACGGTTGGATGGAAGTGCACGGCGTCCGATAAATCGTTTAAGAGTGGCTATAAAGGCATTGGATAATATATTCACAACCACTTTTATTTGTACCGCTGGAAACAGGGGGCGAACCCGAAAGAGACCGTCTTAAAACTTTTCCATCTGAGAGAGGGGGAGCAGTTGTCGCCCAGTGTGCTGAGATTATGCCTCGCCACAGGTGTCAAACCGTTATCCCCGATGGATCGGAATGGACGAAGAACTGCTGGAAGAGCTTCCAGCCCTATTCGGCAGTGGTTTACACGGATGGGTTACTGATGGACACTGGCTTAGGTGGTGGAGTTCACTCTAACACTAATAACATTCGTCTTTCCTACCCACTGGGCAGTCACACTTCCGTCTTTCAGGCGGAAGTGTTTGTCATATCTAGAGCAGCGCTTGAGCTGCGGTGGAGGGGAAGGTCTGGGTGTGACATATATATTTGCGCAGACAGCCAAGCTGTTAAGGCTGTTAAGGCTTGCTCAGCAATGCAGACAAAAACCGTAATTGTGCGGGAGGCTGTCAGCAGTCTGAACAAGCTAAGCATTGACAATGTCGTCAAACTGTCGTCTGTGGGTCCCTGGGCGTTCTGATGTCGAAGGCAATGAAAAGGCGCATGACCTCGCCGGATCTTTGGCCCGTTTCTTAGGACCTGACCCAGCGATTGGCTGCGGCTTATGCACAAGGCTGCATTCGCTGCAAACACCTCGACTACTGGCGTAGTCTTACGACATGTAGGCAGTCGAGGATGTTCATTGATGCGCCTAGGCCTAACAGAACGGGTTACCTGCTGAGCTTAGGCAAGGGTAACTTGAGAACTATCCGAGGGCTCGTCACAGGGTTTCTTCCTTTTAACGAGTACCTCAATAGGATTTGGGTTAAGGACTAGACTTTATGTGACATGTGCATTGAGGACGACGAAACCACGGTGCACTTCATTTGTGAGTGCTGGGCTATCGGTCGGCCCAGGCATATGTGCTTTGGCAGTATGATTCTCCGCGAGGGTGAGCTCAGGAACCTCAAGTTGTCGGACGTCCTAAGCTTTGCTAAAGCCACACTCCGTCGAACTGAGATCCAGAGCTTATGGGAACCTTCTTAGGGCGACTGCATACCTGAATACAATAGGTCACTGGAGACAGGTTCTGTCTCGTAACCGGCGGACGGAGGCGCAGTTGAGTATTTCTTAGAAATTGAACCTTCTGGCTTGGTGATGAGAGTCGCCAACGGAAGTGGGCCCGTTACTTGCTCGCAAGGAGGGAGGCGCAAGCCAGGGCACGAAGGGCAGACCTTTGCCTACGCGCCCGCGTTTTTGGAAGCTTCCTACACTTTAATAACAATGAAAACATAATAATGGTCAAAACAAGACTGCAAGGTAAAACAGCAGCCAAAGTTTCGCCCATCGAAGAAAACAAGTCATCAAAACCACCAAACGTTGCTCACCTTGTGGATCCGAAAAAGTGCACTTTTTTTTAGGAATTTTTTTTTAGAAAACGGTTAAAGATCCAACGTTTTTTTCTGGATGTGAACACACATTTATTTAGAGAATACAATTTTTTAAATTGAATGAATCAAAAAAGAGGGGGAGGGGCGTCCATCAGTGGCGGCATGTCGCTACCGCTACCGGAAGTGATTCCGTCAAAACCCGTGATCTGAAACACAAAAATCGAACACATTCTTAATGTGTAACGTATTATCTATTGAATGAACTAAGATCATGAAAAAAAATCACAATTACAAAAGTTATGAGGTTTTGAAAAAAAAATTACGATTTTTGCATTGTTTTGTTCACTTATTATTTTTTAAATAAACAATTTTCAATATTTTTGGCTGATCGTAGTTCGTTTATTAGAAAAAAACCTAAGGAACAATTAAAAAAAAATCGTTTTTTTCCCCCCACAAGGTGTGAACCTGCCTTAACGCTAAAGCCTAATAAAAACCGAGCCAAGCTAGCTATAATAGGCGACTGTGTTACATTAAAAAGAACAAATAAGGTGTACACCAAAAATTTAAGCAACAGTATCATTGACGGGAAGATTGACTTAGATCAACTTTTTCCGATGCTTGAAAAATCAGCAGGTGAGAAGCAATTGCAAAAGCTGCACCAGTCACTAAGTGACGAAATATTTATGACAGCCATGGTTAATATACTGTAACGATGAGCCAGTCTGTCGCGGTGCAAAGCAACCCTGCCGCTACGTGCCGTGCCATAACCCAATCTGGCAACGACGGCCGCGATAGTAACTTTTAGTCCAACCTGGCAACGATGGTCGCGGTCATCAGGGAAACTTCTAGTCCAATCTGGCAACGTGCGAGAACGATCTGCGCGACGGCCGGACAGAGTATAAAAGGTGGCCAGATGCGGTGCAGCGAGTCAGTCTGGTTTTGACAAGTGAAGTTGCCACACGGAATAATTAAGCAAATACTTAAGTGTACGAACAGTAAAGTGTAAGCTGTGAATAATAAAGTGACTGTTGGTGTATTTTATTGTCTGCATTTAGGAAACTGACTGTGTTTTATTTTCAAATCACACAATCCAGAGATACGTGACAGCCCACTGTACTTAGTATTCGAAACATTTGGTGTCAGAAGTGGGATTGTGGAAAATTGAAAATAACTAAATAAATAAAATTATAAAAGTACGGACATGGTTAAACTCGAGCTGCTGAAGGTAGACCAGCTGAAGAAGGAGCTGGCTGCCTGGAATTTGCCGACTGCTGGCGGGAAGGTGGAGTCCCAATCTGGCAACGACGGCCGCGATAGTAACTTTTAGTCCAACCTGGCAACGATGGTCGCGGTCATCAGGGAAACTTCTAGTCCAATCTGGCAACGTGCGAGAACGATCTGCGCGACGGCCGGACAGAGTATAAAAGGTGGCCAGATGCGGTGCAGCGAGTCAGTCTGGTTTTGACAAGTGAAGTTGCCACACGGAATAATTAAGCAAATACTTAAGTGTACGAACAGTAAAGTGTAAGCTGTGAATAATAAAGTGACTGTTGGTGTATTTTGTTGTCTGCATTTAGGAAACTGACTGTGTTTTATTTTCAAATCACACAATCCAGAGATACGTGACAGCCCACTGTACTTAGTATTCGTAACATTTGGTGTCAGAAGTGGGATTGTGGAAAATTGAAAATAACTAAATAAATAAAATTATAAAAGTACGGACATGGTTAAACTCGAGCTGCTGAAGGTAGACCAGCTGAAGAAGGAGCTGGCTGCCTGGAATTTGCCGACTGCTGGCGGGAAGGTGGAGTTGCAGTTGCGCTTGCGAGAAGCATGTGAGGCACGAGGCGTCGATTGGACTGTGCACGAGTTCGGAGCACAAGAACTGGAGGCGTCGGCCAAGGTGGAGGAGTCGCCTGCTGGTGCTGCTTCGCTACAGAGTACAGCGGCTGCACCAATACAAGCGTTGGACATGAGCCAACTAATGGCTGCACTCAAAGGCATGTCGGCGCAAATGGAGACTGCAAATCGTGAAAATCGTGAGATGTCGGCGCGGATGGCAGCGAAAATGGAAACTGCGAATCAAGAGATGGCAGCGAAGCTGGAAACTACGAATCTCGAAATTTCGGCAAAAGTCGAGACTGCAAATCGGGAAATGGCGGAAAATTCTGCGCGCATAGAGCAGAAGGTGGAGGAAATTTCCAATAGCCTGAATGTGAAAGTTGAGCATCTCGAGACGCGAATAGACGATTGGCACAAACGAGTTGACGAAATGGGTGAATCCCTGAACAGACGAGTTGACAACCTGGATGAGTCCTTGAACAAGAAGTCCTTGTTTAAGAAGTGATTACGGTGCCATCATGAGAGCATTAGCAGCGAAGTATAGCAACGAGCACAACCATGCGCTATACTACTGTGAGCTGAAGAACCGCAAGCAAAGAGCCAACGAGGCGCTGCAGACATATGCAGCAGACATTGAGCGACTCGTACAGTTGTGCTACCCAAAATTTGGTGCTGATGATCTCGAGAGGATGAAGATTGAGTCGTTTGTTGAAGGTCTTCATGATCCAGAAACACGTCGCAGTGCGTTGATGATGGGCAAGCCAACATTTAAGGAAACGGTGACCAGCGCGATGACATATGAAGCGGCATGGATGGGGAGCACTCGGTATGCACCTGCAAGGATACGCCAGATTCAGGCGGACAACGACATTCCGATCCAAGCCATAAGCTCTGAGATACCGGGCAGGCCACGAGTGGTCTCCTCTAAAGTTGTTTGGTGGGTGTGTGGCAAGCAGGGCCACATATCACGAGACTGCCGCCAACGAAAGAGGCGTTCCCGTTCCCGATCGCAATCGCCTGAAGCGACAGCCCAGCAGCTTGACAATTGAAGGAAGGATAGATGGAAAGTGGTTCGTGTTGACACTAGATACTGGAGCGTCATATTCGATCATAAAAAGGAAGCTGCTGAAGAACTGGGAACCGCTGCATGGCATACAGCTGCGGACTGCGACTGGCGAGCGCGCGCCGGTGAGAGGGAAAGTTACAAAAACGATTGCTATCGGCACCAGCAGCCTGGAACATGAGTTCATCGTCGCGGATATAATGGACGACGTGATTATCGGCGTGGATTTCATGATTAGGCACGGTTTTACGCTGGACCTGAAGGAAAATGTGCTGAGATATGCCAACGTTGAATTCCCGCTGCACACCGGCTATGAGCGAAGCGTGGCGGTAAGGAAGGTTGTATCGGGTCAACGCAGGAGGATACCAGCGAATTCTGAGGCGATTGTGTGGGCAAAGGTGGACGAGGACGATGGGACGAGTCGGCTGTGGGTAGTAGAAGCACCGAAACAAGGACACGACAACATCATCATCGGACGTACATTAGTGGAACCTAAAAATGGCAGGATACCAGTCAGAATACTGAACCCCCTGAATGCACCCAGATATGTCGGAAAAGATGAGGTAATTGGCGAGTGTAAGGAAGCTGTAGCAGTGGTCAATTGCGAGAGTAGCCCGCCTGGAGGTAATAAGAAGAGCGGTTTTAACATGGACGCCATACCGCAGGAGAACCAGTGGAGCAGCGAGTTGACGGCCAAGCAGAAACAGAAGGCGAGGTCACTCCTGCAGCACTATGGGTCAATATTTGCGGCGGAAGCAGGCGGAAGAACAGCCATAGTGAAGCACAACATCGACACCGGAAGTGCAAAACCGATTCGCCAACCGCCAAGACGAGTTCCTCTGGCCAAGAGGGAGGAGGTCACAAATTTGATCGAGAACATGCGGAAAGACAAGGTCATAGAGCCTTCTTCGGGCCCCTGGTGCTCGCCGGTTGTGCTAGTCAAGAAAAAAGATGGCAGTACCCGGTTTTGTGTGGACTATCGGAAGCTCAATGATGTGACCAAGAAGGACAGTTATCCACTACCTCGGATCGATGACACCCTGGACACACTGTCAGGCACGCAGTGGTTCTCCACGCTCGACTTACGCAGCGGCTATTGGCAGGTAGAGCTTGCAGACAAGGACAAGGAGAAAACGGCTTTCAGTGTTGGCGATGGTTTGTGGCAGTTCACCGTCATGCCGTTTGGACTCTGCAACTCACCAGCAACATTCGAGCGGCTAATGGAACGCGTGCTAAAAGGGCTGCATTGGCGGACGTGTCTGGTGTACCTCGATGACATAATCGTAATGGGTGAAAGCTTCGACGACCACCTGGGAAAGCTGAAGGAGGTATTTGAGCGGATACAAAAAGCCGGGCTTAAACTCAACCCAAAGAAGTGCTCGCTGTTCCAAAAGGAGGTCAAGTATCTGGGTCATACGGTTTCCGCCCGCGGAGTACATACGGATGAAGGCAAAATCACGGCGGTGAAGGAGTGGCCCCGGCCACGCAATCTACACGAACTCCGCAGTTTCCTGGGCCTGTGCACATACTACCGCCGATTTGTTCCGGGATTCGCGAACATAGCCAGCAGCCTGCACAAACTGACGAAAAAGAGCCAAGCTTTCGAGTGGAACGAGGAGCAGGAAAAGGCTTTTGCACGTCTGAAGGAAAAACTGTGCAGCGCTCCAATTCTGGCCTTCCCCGTGCCTGGGGAGATGTTTGTGCTGGATACAGATGCAAGCGGGAGTAGTATTGGCGGTGTGCTATCACAGATAATAGACGGCCAGGAACAAGTGACAGCGTACTACAGTAGGGTTTTATCGAAACCGGAACGCAATTACTGTGTGACACGGAGAGAACTGCTGGCGGTATTGGACTGCGTGAAACACTTCCACAAATATCTGTATGGACAAAGGTTTCGCCTGCGCACAGATCATGCGGCATTGAGATGGCTCCTGAACTTTAAAGACCCTGAAGGGCAATTGGCGCGGTGGATCGAGCGACTGCAGAGCTACGACTACACGATAGAGCATCGCAAGGGCAGTAGCCATGGAAATGCCGATGCCTTGTCCCGCCGTCCGTGCGAAGTCGAATGCAGGCAATGCTCGCGAGTCGAAAGCAAAGAACAGATAGTGGACGTCCGGTTGGTCAGCGTCATGCCAGAGGAAGAGTGGTCTGCGGAGAGGCTACAAAAAGACCCGCGTGAGGATGCGGATCTTGCGAAGATCGTCGAAGGCAAGGAGCAAGGCGCACGTCCAGACTGGCAGGAGATGGCCGGTGAAAGCCCGATCGCTAAGGCTTACTGGGCACAGTGGAAAAGTTTGCGGCTGAAGGAAGGCTGCCTGTACCGCGAATGGGAGAGCGCGGATGGTCGTACCAGCAACCCCCTAATGGTAGTGCCGAAAAGCAGAATCAACGAGGTCATCGAGGCATACCATAACGACTCCAGTGGAGGGCACCTAGGCATCACCAAAACCGTCGCCAAAATAAAAAGACGATTCTACTGGGTAGGATGTCAGGAGTCTGTAGCCGAGTGGATTAAGAGCTGCGACCGATGTTCAGCCGCGAAAGGGCCGACAAGAAAATCTCGAGGCCGCATGCAGCAGTACAACGTGGGAGCGCCCTTCGAGCGGATTGCTATGGACGTCGCCGGCCCATTCCCAACTAGCACTCAAGGCAACAAATATGTGCTGGTCGTAATGGATTACTTCAGCAAATGGCCCGAAGTGTACCCTATTCCTAACCAGGAGGCCACCACGATCTCGGAAAAGCTGGTAAACAACTGGGTAGCCCGGTTCGGAGTTCCGTTGGAGTTGCACTCAGATCAAGGCCGGAATTTCGAGTCTGCGGTATTCAAGGAAGTGTGTGGGCTGCTGGGGATAAAGAAAACGCGTACCACTCCTTTGCACCCACAGTCCGACGGCATGGTGGAACGCTTTAACCGGACACTGGAGGAATACCTGCGGAAAGTGGTAGGCAGGAATCAAAAGGATTGGGACACGCATATCCCCCTGTTCCTGATGGCGTATAGGTCAGCCCCGCACGACACGACATCACTCACTCCAGCCCGAGCAGTGTTCCGCACAGAGTTGCGATTACCCGCTGACTTGAAGTTCGGGGTAGTCAGCACGACGGGAGGCGCTAAGACGGACTACGTGGCCAATAAGCGGGCGGAACTAGAGGAAATTCACCAGTTTATAAGGAGCCGCACCAAACTGGTCAGCGATAAGGCGAAAGCCAGATACGATCTACGGGCCAACTCAGCAGGGTTCCAAGAAGGCGATTTGGTAATGCTCTACAACCCGCAGCGGAGGAAAGGTTTGTCTCCAAAACTTCAAGCGTCATGGGAAGGACCTTACGAAGTCGTGACTAGGATTAACGACGTGGTATACCGGATTCAACGTTGCAACAATAGAGGCGCTAAGCTGAAGGTAGTCCATTTGGAGCGCCTGGCGCCTCATCACAGCGGAGCCTCGGCACTTGTTCGGGACGAACAAGTCTAAGTGGTGGGCAGTGTAACGATGAGCCAGTCTGTCGCGGTGCAAAGCAACCCTGCCGCTACGTGCCGTGCCATAACCCAATCTGGCAACGACGGCCGCGATAGTAACTTTTAGTCCAACCTGGCAACGATGGTCGCGGTCATCAGGGAAACTTCTAGTCCAATCTGGCAACGTGCGAGAACGATCTGCGCGACGGCCGGACAGAGTATAAAAGGTGGCCAGATGCGGTGCAGCGAGTCAGTCTGGTTTTGACAAGTGAAGTTGCCACACGGAATAATTAAGCAAATACTTAAGTGTACGAACAGTAAAGTGTAAGCTGTGAATAATAAAGTGACTGTTGGTGTATTTTATTGTCTGCATTTAGGAAACTGACTGTGTTTTATTTTCAAATCACACAATCCAGAGATACGTGACAGCCGACTGGACTTAGTATTCGTAACAATACATATGGGTTAAATTTTTTCAAGTGGGCCACTTTAAAATCGATGGTCTCAGTTTTCGTTGATCAATACGGTTTTCGATCGGCTTGGAGGTAAAAACGACACCCCAAAAATAATTTTGAAAAAACATGTTTTTTTCATTAGTTATTTACAGTTAAAGTTTTTGATCATGTTTTTTCAAAAATTCATAACTCACGAACGGTTTATCGGAACTCAACGTTTTCTACATCAAAATTTTTGTCAATTAATATACTTTGCCATGAAAAAATCTTTCTTCACAAAATAATTATTATTTAGCTCAAAACTCCTATTTGTTGTAAATAATTGAAAATTAATGAAACTTCTCCGCCAGCGAGAAAATTTTGACACATTTCATTCAATTCTACAATCCCTGACAAAAATTCTGGTGAAAAAAAAGTAATTATTTTGCATTAGGTCAAAAGTTATACATGTTTTTGTGACCGCGCTCCTACCTCTAGCGCTGGAAAAGCACATATTGACGCGCGCGCGCTAAGTCATCGTGTCACACGATGACGATTCGGTCACACGATAACTAAGCGCGCGCGCGTCAATACGTGCTTTTCCAGCGCTAGAGGTAGGAGCGCGGTCACAAAAACATGTATAACTTTTGACCTAATGCAAAACAATGACTTTTTTTCACCAAAATTTTTGTAAGGGATTGTAGAATTGAATGAAATGTGTCAAAATTTTCTCGCTGGCGGAGAAGTTTCATTAATTTTCAATTATTTACAACAAATAGGATTTTTCAGCTAAATAATAATTTTTTTGTGAAGAAAGATTTTTTCATGGCAAAGTATATTAATTGACAAAAATTTTGATGTAGAAAACGTTGAGTTCCGATAAACCGTTCGTGAGTTATGAATTTTTGAAAAAACATGATCAAAAACTTTAACTGTAAATAACTAATGAAAAAAACATTTTTTTTTCAAAATTATTTTTGGGGTGTCGTTTTTACCTCCAAGCCGATCGAAAACCGTATTGATCAACGAAAACTGAGACCATCGATTTTAAAGTGGCCCACTTGAGAAAATTTGACCCATATATAAGACAAAAAAAAACAATATTCTGGTAAATATTAGCACAGAATAAACAGTATACAGAAGGCGCATCTGAAATAATTTTGCGATTTCATTTCAGACGCGGGCGGGAAGCAACAAAGGTGAGGAAAATGTAAAGGGAACCGAGAGAGTAAGCGCGAATTGATGTATTGTATACGCATAGATTCGATGGTTTTGGGCTTTATTCTCATTTCGACAACACCACGTAATGTTGTTGCTTTCCGCAGCAAGCCAGCTTGGCTTTGCTCGTGCACATTGAAATTGTGGTTGATTTGGCAAATCGATCGCCAAGGCAAATTCAATAGGTAGTTGCCGCACCAGAACTGATTAAACTTTTTTCTTTGATAATTATCACAACATTGTAGCAATAGTTTTCCACTTATTATCACTTTCTTAATGCGTCTTGGTTGTTTCAATATTTAACACATATATTTATTTTCATTGTAGCCATTTGTACTTTTTACAACTTCTATTTTACAAGCAGACCAAGAGAACTTATAAAATCCATTGAATTTTGGTTTTTCCCGTAGTGCTACCACCTTATGTGCCTTGGCGATTGCTCAATCAATTTTTCTATGAAAACTTTGCCTGTCCACTTCTTGTTCTTGTTTGTAAAAAAGCAAGCGGAGAGCGAGCACGAGCCACCACCAACATGCAAGCGGCACATCGCATTGTTGCCCAACAACAACAACCACAGTGTGTGATGCGCGGTCGCAGATTCTCAGCATACGCTCTCGCGCACTGTGCGTTCTCGTCCCTTTTACTGCTTCCCCCGTATCTACAAACCGGTCCTACCGCTGGAACCCGCAAAGAAAATTTTCTTTACACCAGATGCGCATTCTGTATATTGTTTGTTCTGTGATATTAGAGAGCTGCATCGGATAACTTTTTACTACACATGAGAAGTTTGGTGTCGTATACGTATACATCACTTACTCGATCGCCGTCGAGTATGTGTACTGCTCTTACTCTCTCTCTCTCACGCGTAGAGAAGAGAAGCACAGAATTTCCGATGACAACGATAAGGAAGCCGCGACAAAGCGGTAGCCGTAAAATCGGAACATGTAAAAATAGGAACATAATAGCAAAACTTCTGCGAGTATGAGATACCTTCCTACGGAATCTCGAGTATTTGTGCAGCTTCAAGGTCAACGGCAGACCAGATATTGCTGCTGCTAATGGCGTTGTGGTTGGACATGTTTTTGCGATGTTTATGCAGTAAGTTGATTTAAAATCTTCAAATATATTTATATTATTTATTATTGTTATATTATTGATTTTTTAAGATTCATTATAATTGAATATTTTTAAATCTATATAAATCAAAATTAAAATATTTATTTATTAGTTTTTTTATGTCATGAATGTTGTTGAAATGTTGTTAAAATCCAAGAATATTGTTAAGGTGGGAAGGGAAAGGTGATGGAGATGTTTTCGTTTAGTTCAGAGGTGCCCATGCCCTATGCTTTCGTTGCTCTTTTGTTTTTCAAATCCTCTTCAGCATAGGCTGAGGAATCTAATTTCTCATTTGTCTTTGTAAATGAAGATCATAGGCATAGGCTGAGCATTCTACACCTTTTCAAGTTCGATTTCAGAAAGTGTAAAAGCAATTTGAGAAACCTGAAATTTAATTTACGGTTTCTGAAATTGCTTTACGCTTTCTGAAATTAAATTTATATTACTGAAATTGAATTTACTCTTTCTGAAATTGTTTTTACGGTTTCTACAATTTCTTTTACGCTTTTTGAAATTTTGTTTACACTTTCTGAAATCGAACTTGAAAGGGTGTAAGTAGTATACACACACAGCACGCACTGGCGACAGTTATCTTCAACGTAGGCTTTGTTGTCGTCTAGCGAATGAATTTGCTTCAAAACGTGTGCGGCGCGCCGGTCGATTGAGTAGCACTAGAAAAAAATCGGTGTTTGTTTCTAATTTACAATTTTTAAGCTTGCAAAATTAACGCGAATTGCAATGAGAATGGGAAAATTATATTTTTTTCACTTATAATTTTAAGGGTCAAGCGCAGTGCACAATATGCTTTCAAATAATTCGGGGGAGCTTAAAATATAATATGGAAAAGCATTTTAAGACATGTCATGCAGGTTGCGTTGCTAATAAGATAGCGGAAGGTTCTAAAGAACAGTTATTTTCGGAGTTAAACAAGTCTTTTTGGTTCATGATGCGCTACGAATTTTGGAGGACATTGAAAGTTATGCTAAGGAAATAAACATGCAACATCTTAATATTCAGTCAAATATTACTTATACTGCACCTGTAAAAGCATCTTATGTTGCACGATTAAGTATTTCTCAGAACTTCAAACCGTTTTCTGATGGCTTGTTTATTAAAAAAGTTTGCAAGCAAATGCTGTCTTGTTTTGGAGAAAGAGGAACTATGTTTGCAGACTCAATTGAAACAGTTTCTTTGTCACGAAACACAGTTACTCGAAGAATTGAAGAACTTAACGAATACGCAGACTACCTAAAAAAAATTTAAGTTCTGTACATACTTCTCTCTTCCATTGGACGAATCATGCGATATTTCTGACATAAGCCAACTAATATTAGCAATCAGAATGGTTGACGACAGTTTTAATGTAAATGAAGAGATTCTTGCACTGATCCCGCTTGTTCAAAATACAAGAGGCGTAGACATTTTTGATGCGATAAACGGAAGGTTGGATATAAAGACCGAATCAACACGATTAACAGCCGTATGCACAGATGGTGCGCCTGCAATGTGTGTTAAAAAGGATGGCTTTATAGGGCAGTTGATTAAAAATGGGGTACAGGTTCCTTCGTTCCACTGTGTGATTCATCAAGAATCATTGTGTGCAAAATGGACGAAAAGTGTTCACACAATGAATGTTGTGGTCAAAATAGTGAATAAAATCCGGGGTGGACACAATTCATTAACTCATCGCCAGTTGAAACGATTAAAATATTTTTAAATCTACGTAGAAGAAGCTGAAATCAATGAATGTTGTTAATGTCAGGAGGGAAAGGTGATGGAGATGTTTTCGTTTAATTATATAACTGAACCGAATGAGTTTGCACGTATGAGAGGCACTCTATAAACAGAAAGAAACAGCGGAGTAAAGGAGAGTACTAAGATGTTTTTGGTTGCTTTTCTAATTTTTTTACACTGTTTCGATGCTTCAACATCAAGCTCATGATGTTACCCTACGATGGTAATAGTAGACTACTAGATTTTAATAGTTTAACAAAAAAATTAAACTTAAATAAATTATATATAATTTCTTACATAATAAAGCACAGTATATAATAATTATTAATAATAATTTTAATAATAATTGACTGGCACGACAGCCCGCTTACGCGAGACTAAGGCCTAGCTTCCCGCAACCACCCGTGTTGTGCGTGTGAATTTTTGTACGCGGGTGGAAGGGACCTACAGTTTTAAGCAGGTTGGGAGCTTTTTCATAGGCAATTTTTACTCTCAGAGGTTTGCCATTTCCAGCTGAGAGGACAGCCACCGAAAGAGAAAACGAGTTTCCCGTTATTTTTTTTAGGTGTTATTACAGGCAGTATTTGAACCTGCGGTTGCCTCCTTTGACTCGTTGTCCAACGCACTAACCCCAACTGAGCCACGGCGGCTGCCAGTATAGCTGTACTTGAGTAATACTAAACTAGGGTCTAAGAGTTAGTATTAAGCTAGACGCTAATGCTAGTGCATCGAAAAGCAATTTGTATTCAAAATAAAAATAATTAAAAACTTTTACTGGCGCAGTCGGTGGGATCTGTGAAAAAGATCCTAAAACGAACTAATGTGAAATATCGCGTGTGAAAAATAATAATTATTAATATTATTGAAATTCATTAAAGAAAAACGTATACACTACTTATAAAGGATAATTATATAAAAGCAAACTATAACGAGTCACGTTTTAAAGACCAAATTAAGTGCGTGTATCAAGTTTGTTAAACATGTGCTAAACGTAAAAAGGCTTTAGTTCACAATACCGAAAAATTAACAATTAAAAAAAAAAAGAAGTTTTTATATTCAACAACAACAAACAGTTAATGAAGTGCGTGGGTTCTGTGGTGTCTTGCGGCTTCCAAAGGCAAAGAAAAAGTACAGTCATGCGCGCTTCTCTAGCAGTCGAATCTCTTAAGACTACTTGAAAACTGCCAGAAATTAGCAAGATTTGACTTAGCAACAGCAAACAGTTAATCTAGTGCGTGGGTTCTGTGGTCTTGCGGCCTTCAAAGGCAAAGGAAAAGTACAGTCGTGCGCGCTTTCTCAGCGGTCGAATTTCTTTAGACTACTCGAAAACTGCTAGAAATTAGCTAGATTGGACTTAGCAACAGCATAAACCAAAAGTGAAGAAAAGAGAAACCTGCAAAGCAAAAAAAAAAGTAGACAAAAAAACAAAAACCGTAAGAGAAAAACCTAAATATTACAAAGTTTAATCGGAAATCGAGACAAATTCACGTAATAGTTTCACAGACAAGTCATTATTACAAGTACATTATTACAAGTCGTTATTAATGGAAAAAGAATTAGACATTATAAATGAAAATTTAAAATTATTAAATATAAAGACAGAAAACAACATGGCTGAAGCTAAAGAAAAACGGGAACTCGTCATGCAAATATTAAATTAATCCAACCATTCGACGGCGACTCAAATTACTTGGCGTTGTACATCGATAGTATTGACGCTATTATGCCACAGCCTCTAGCACTTGCTCAAGAAGAGAAGGCATTCTATTTTAATTGCGTCCTACGGACATTGCGAGGCCCTGCACTAGATGTCGTCAGAAGAGAGCAACCGTTAGAATGGACAACACTGAGGCAGTTATTGGTAGATGAGTTTGGCGAACATACTCCTGTTTCGACGCTAATTTTAGAGATAAGTAATATTAAATTTAAGAATAGTGTAAGGTTATTATGTGAAGAAATAAATTTAGCAGTATGTAAAGTGAAGGATTGTATTAAACTTAAAAATGAAAGTAATTCAACCAAAATATTTTTGAACAAAGAGTTAGACCAAATAAGTTTAAAGACACTGAAGACAGAGTTGCCAAATCATCTGACTGCATTAGTTAATGCGAATCTAGCTACCGACATTAAACATGCTATTAAAATCTTAAAAGAAAATAATGTTTTTGAGGATGTTAAAAAAAATAAACAAAAGCAGACAAAATCCCCTAAATAACTCATTCCCAAGAGTTTCTAACTATTTAAATAATAGTAAAGCAACCAACAATGATGAATACTTCGCAACACCGAATATAAATCAATTTTCGCAATATCCCATTTCTGATAATTTCCACAGAAATCAATCGTTCAATGGACCTAATCATTATAGCAATGTAAATCCACATTGGCAAAGTAACAGTTTCCCACAATTCAACACCCAATTTAATCGTACCCCACCATTTAACAGCTACAACAATGCAAACTTTACTAATACCAAAGAATATGAAGTAATATAGAACGCGCATGTGGGCGCAAAAGTTTAGGTTGCTATGATGCGAGCGGGAAGAGCGAAGCGTAGGCATTTGAAAATGTTAGGTTCATAACATTTTCTGTTAGATTTGCGTAGGACAACAGCAAAAAGCTATGTTATTGTTCGCAACGGCTTCACTCGTGTACATTGAAGTGGTGGTTGTTGCAGCGTAGTGTTCGCTCAATCATTTTTTGCATGCATGTGTTTCTTGATCCTGTTTGCCGAAGCGCAAGCAAAAAACAAACAACGAACGAAGGCATCGTCATCATCGTTTCAACGAAGATGACTCGGGATTCGCTAATGTTTTTGTTGTTGTCGATTATTGTGTGTATGCTTGTTTGTGTTGCCGATTGCCGGGTTTGCTGCCCAAATTGCTATCATATTTCTATCAATCGAATCTTTGTGGTGTATGGCTTTTTGATGGCCAACGCTTTGATTGATTTTAAAATTTGGTGGTTGATCCCAATTTAAAATGTTTACAAATATTTTTACGTGGCGAGTTCGAAATAAAAATATTTGATGAAAATAATTAGATACGTGTTTTAATTTTTTTTTTTAAATCGAAATCTAACGGACAAACCAAGGGTTAAAAGATTGTATAGACAAGCATAATTTAATAGGTCTATTGACTTTCAATAAGTCGAAAGCACTACTAAAGCACTAAATAAAGAAATAAATAATAAAACAAGTATTTTGTCATATGAAAAATTTAATTTAGGAATGCCTACGTTTAAAAATAATATAAATATTCTACAACTGAATGGTTCCATGGCGAATGATGTGACCATAAATTTACAATATAAGATTTTCTTAGTTTAGTTCTTTTAAGCAAGCATTATATGTAGGCAGTAAAAATAGTTCCAAAGAACGGGACGGAAAATTATTACGGGCTAATAAAAACGTCTTCCTTTCTTTCCAATTTCCCTTTTTGTCTTTGTTGATTACTTATTATATATTTTTTATTGCCTGTAGCGATCATATAGGTCGCCATGCCAGCCATATTTTATTTTCTTTTCTATGATTTTGCGCACACTACAGTCGGCAGTGAGTTCAGGAGCAATATGAGACGCCGTGCAGGCTTATGGAAGAAGAAGAAAAGCCAGCCGCCAAAAAATCTCCCAATAATTCCACGTCGCAGCAGTGTGCTAACGCAGACTCGCTGCAGTGAGCGCAACCAAAAGGAAGCCTTCGTATGTTTATTTTCTTTGCTTCTACTCACATGTTACGCCGGAGTTACAGAGATTTCTGCTGTTAGTAACAGTGAGTTCTGCTGTCAATGACAGAGGGTACTACCAGCAGTACCCGCCATACAACGCGTTTGCTTGTATGAGATGCGCGTTTTATATTACTTCATATTCTTTGCTAATACACAGGCAACAAACCCATCGCAAATTAGAAGGCAAAATACAGTAAATTCAAACCAGTCTAGAATTCGTCGTTTTGGACGACCTGAGCCCATGGAGCAAGAGCCGTCAAATTTTCGATTAGAAGCCTCGGAGGACTACCCACAATAGAACTAGTAATAAACAATAAACCTCTAAAACTTTTGATAGACACGGGCTCGTCTGTAAACCTAATAAGCCCTAAAGTAATAAATAGTAAAATTATCAACGTTAAACCTATAATATTAGCAACAGCTGCGGGAAAAGTGTTGCAGAACACAAGAAGTTTCTAGCTACAATCATGAGCATAAATTACGGTTTTTTGTGTATAACTTTTCCAATAATTATGATGGATTGATAGGTTTCGATACGCTTCAACAAATTAACTCTAAAATTGATTTGGAGAAAAACATAATAAATTTAAATGGAATTTCTTATGAGTTTTCAAATAATAAACATAGAGTTGAAAGCTATGAAAATAAGTTCAGGCTTGACCATTTAAATACAGAAGAATCGGATAAATTAAGAAAATTATTAGATAAATTTAGAATTGCTTTTATAAGGAGGGAGAAAAACTTAGCTTTACTCATAAAATAAAACATAGAATAAAAACTAGCCACGAAGACCCAATCTACACCAAATCTTACAGATATCCGGAAGTACATAAAGTGGAAGTAAACAAGCAAATCAAAGAAATGCTCGAGCAGCAAATCATTTGCCATAGTGACTCTCCATACTCCGCACCGATTTGGGTTGTGCCTAAAAAACCTGATGCTTCAGGAATAGAGAAATGGAGAATTGTGATCGATTTTCGAAAACTCAATTCGATTACAATAGACGATAGGTATCCCATTCCTAATATGGATGAGATACTCGACAAATTAGGTAGGTGCTTGTATTTTTCCACTATTGATTTGGCACAAGGTTTCCACCAAATCGAAATGGACCCTTTGGATAGACAAAAGACTGCCTTTTCCACCCAAAATGGCCATTTCGAGTTTTTAAGAATGCCATTCGGGCTCAAAAATGCTCCAGCTACATTCCAAAGGCTGATGAATACAGTTTTGGATAACTTGATAGGAAGAAACTGCATGGTCTACTTAGACGACATTGTCGTTTTCAGCACATCACTCCAGGAACATATTGAGTCGCTCGATTAGTCTTCCAGTCTTCCAAAGATTAGCTGAAGCAAATTTAAAAATCCAATTGGATAAAAGCGAGTTTTTAAGACGGGAAACCGAATTCCTTGGTCATGTTATAACACCAACAGGTGTCAAGCCAAACCCTAACAAAATCAACGCAATTCTAAATTATCCGATTCCTAAAACGGAAAAAGAAATAAAACAATTTTTAGGTTTGCCAGGGTTCTACCGTAAGTTCATACAAAATTTTTCAAAAATTACCAAACCCTTAACCACGGATGCGTCAAATGTGGCTTTAGGGGCAGTATTGAGCCAGCAAGCAATTTTCTTCGCCAGTCGCACACTCAATGAACATGAGTTGCACTACTCAGCAACTGAGAAAGAGCTCTTAGCAATGGTATGGGCCACAAAATACTTTAGGCCATATTCATATGGTCGGAAATTTTTAATAAATAGCGATCATAGACCATTGCAGTGGTTGCATAACCTTAAGGAGGCCAATGCCAAATTGCAAAGGTGGAAGATCAGGCTCAATGAGTACGATTTTGATGTAAAGTATATTCCAGGCAAGGAAAACCATGTGGCAGATGCTTTGTCTCGTATTAAGATCGAAGAGTGCAATGCCAATGAGGAAATTTCGTCAAATACAGCCACAATTCACTCAGCCGTTGAAGATTCTGGGAGTTTTATCAGAATAACTGAACGGCCATTGAACGTATTTAAAAACCAACTTAAATTAATTAAATTAATAAGATTTATAGGGCAACTCAAGAGTTAGAAAACATTAAAGATTTTTCTACATTTAAAACTAAAATAACTGAAATTCATTTAAGTGGTCTTCACCAAGGAATAGAAAAAATAGCAAAGAGTTTTAAACATAAATGTTATTACCCGAACTACCTTAAAGAAATTACTAAAATAATTAATGAATGCGAATTGTGTAACCACTGTAAAAATGATCATATATCTAACAAATTGCAATTCAAAATTACACCTCCGGTTTATGAAACCAGAGAAAAGTTTACTGTAGATTTTTGGAAATGGGCTAACGAATATTATTTGACATGTATTGATTTATTTTCGAAATTTGCTACGGCTGAAAAAGTTAAAGCATTGAACTGGTTAGAAACCAAAAAAGGTTTACTAAAAATATATGTTTTAAAAATTGATCAAGATCAAGGTATAAATAATGCAAATGTTAAACAATGGTGTGATCAATTAAATATAAAAGTCGAAGTAACAACTGGAAAGACTGGAATTGGTGATATTGAACGTCTGCATAAAACACGTAATGAGAAGCTCAGAATAATTAACACTTCAGACGATAAAGAGTTAAAACACATGGAACTTGAACAAACACTCTATACGTACAACCATGTTATTGCTCATTCCACTATTGGTGAAATTCCGTATAACATTTTTTTAACAAACAGCCACCAAAATTGAATCCTCATCTTATAAAAGAACAACGAATTAATAACGCAAACAAAAACAGAAAAGAGAAAGATATCGACACAAATTTTGTTAACGCCGACAATTCGAGAAAAAGGTTGGATAAAATAAGTAACCCCTATAGAAAAGTGAGACTACTCCATACCGAAGACGATGGAGAACATTATATAGTTGAATTCAAAAATCAAAAGGTTAGAAAATATAAGAACCAATTTAACCTTCACTCTGTGCATGGTTTTTGCACCCTAATCCCGTGCAATGGGGAACTGAGTTCCCCATTTTTGAGCCAGTATATTTTGTATGGGAATGAGTAAAATAATAGTTTTTTGGGAAATAATTATATTATCATTATAGTATGAAATATTATTAATGTTGTTGTTGTTTGTTTTTTTGTATTAGTATTTTTATGTTATTTATTTGCACACCGTCTTTGAATCTGTTATTCCACCGGTGAGTGTGCTCGTGCTCGTTCAGAACTTGGATAAGTTTTCCATACAAAATGTATTGGTAAAATTAACGGGGTAATTTATTCCCCAAAGCACAACAAACAGTTTGTGTGCATTTTTTGGCTATATCTGCCTAATCATACTTGAATTGAGATATTTGTTTTTGTTTTTAGATTCCTCTCATCAATACCTATCCAATGATATAAATATATCGTTTAGAATTAAAAACCTTCACAATTTCATGTTTTATGTCGTCGTGGGGAACTGTATACCCCAAGTACAGAGTGAAGGTTAAAAGGAAAAAGAAAACTAATTGAATTGACCATAAAATATTCTAAAATGTAAACAAATGAATTGTTTTGTACTAAATATTTATAAATCGGAAGTTTCCTTATTACATTTGCTCTTTTAAGTAAATTTTTCAAGGAAAAATTTAATTTGTAAATAACGAAAACATACAATGAGGGCATTGCATTATTTAGGGGTGCGAGAAGTGGCATACTGTCCTCAAACTCTCATACTAAAGCCTTGAGCTCTTATACTTTATCGTATAACAGCTACAAGACTAGAAGAGCTGTACTTGAGTAATACTAAACTAGAGTCTAAGAGTTAGTATTAAGCTAGACGCTAATGCTAGTGCATCGATAAGCAATTTGTATTCAAATGAAAAATAATAAAAAACTTGTACTTATATATATATTTGTCATATTATTCGTTATAAATAAATAAATAAACATAAAATACAAAAAATTCCTTTGAAGCACATTCAACTCAAACTTCACAAAGTATTTGCGGTTTTTCATGCTGTTTAAATCTTCCGACATACTCCGCACCTTCCGCAAATATTTGCGGTACCTCACGCAATTTCGACCCTTCCGATATACTCGACACCTTCCGCGAGTATTTGCGTAACAACGAGAAGGAAGTCTGGTAGCGTCGAGTAGCAACGAGAAGCTGCTCGCTCAGCGTCGAGTAATATCGTGCAGATACTCGACAATTTAGATACGTGTTCCGTTTTTTAAACTGCACGGGAAGGCAGCCGCGGTGGCTCAGTTGGTTAGTGCGCGGTCCAGCGAGTCGAATGCAGAGCGGCGCAAGTGCGAATACTGCATGTAGTAATACCTAAAAAAATAACGGGAAAATCGTTTTCTCTTTCGGTGGCTGTCCTCTCAGCTGGAAATGGCAAACCTCTGAGAGTAAAAATTGCCTATGAAAAAGCTCCCAACCTGCCGTTCGGAACCGGCATAAAACTGTAGGTCCACACGCACAACACGGGTGGTTGCGGGAAGCTAGGCCTTAGTCTCGCGTAAGCGGGCTGTCGTGCCAGTCAATTATTATTATTATTACGGGAAGGCATCGAGTATAAATGGATTTGCAGCTCTCTAGTAAATATTGAAGTAGCTCTGACGCCAAATTTACAAAAACCAAAAAATTATGACGAAAACCGGTTAATTTTAGAAAATTATCATGATAGTTCTATAAGTGGTGGCCAACCAGGAATCATGCGTACACTAAACAAAATAAGACAACATTATTCATGGAAAAACATGACAAAAGACGTAACAAAATACTTTAAAACCAAGGAGGTGGAGTTCTGAAAAGAACTAACCCCGGTTGAGGTCTCAAAAATCAAACAACAAGTTTGAATAACTTCGCGAACAGAAAACACATTTATTAATAAAAAGTACTAAACATAAGAAACCTGAAACTTATATACATGGTAAGAATTTCACTCAGAAGTTTAATTAATAACAAT
Organism: Melieria omissa; assembly: GCA_963971225.1. Classification (NCBI taxonomy): domain Eukaryota; kingdom Metazoa; phylum Arthropoda; class Insecta; order Diptera; family Ulidiidae; genus Melieria; species Melieria omissa. The sequence continues at coordinate 45,944,568 of OZ020269.1, read as the reverse complement.
AATGGAAAAGTACATAAATATTTCTAAGCAATGTGAGAGCTCGTTTATTCAACAAAATTAGGCGATAGGGTTGCCTACTGCCGACGCCACAATACGTTACAAAATGTGACAAATGTCAGAGAAATAAATCCCTTAAGAGTAAAAGAGAAAACATGATAATAACGGACACACCAATTACTGCATTTGACGTAGTACTAATAGATACGATTGGTCCGTTTCCAATAAGGGAAAGCAGTAATATGTATGCAGTCACAACAATTTGTGACTTATCCAACTATTTAGTATCAATACCAATAAAAGACAAAAGCGTAAAAACGGTTGCTTAGGCAATCTTTGAAAACTTCATGATCGTTTACGGACCCATGAAGAAAATTATTACAGATACCGAGTACAAACAAATTTTGTTGAGGAACTTTGCAAACTTTTACACTACTCGACACGAAAAATGCTGCTAAAAATAAAAGTATTTTTTTGACTAATCTTCGGCTGAAACTGAAAATCAAAAAATTTTCCTAAGCAGCGTTTCCGAAAAATCTTCGAAAAACACTTTTTCTTTTTTATTTCAGTTATGACAACATATCTCGTAAACCAACTTCCGGCTAACACAAGTGTCGTTCAGAAGGTAATTAACTAACCTTTCTAACGATAAATAGACTGTCAAAATCAGATTAGATTTGGGGAAATAACTGACGGTGAAAGTTAAAAAAATTAAATATTTTACCATTTTCAAAAATTATACATTTTCGAATGGTGTTTTTATAGATAAAAAATTATCTCCTCAGGTTTTAAAATTTTAGATAAAAATATATTATTTGTGCAAATATAAACCCTAACATCAATGGGAAATGGCATAGCTTTGTTATAAATATGTGATTATTTAACACATTCTTTTGAATCTGCCTAACTTTTTGTTGTTAGTTTATTGAAAAATATGTTTTTTTTTTTGTAAGTATGTGCAAAAAATTTGAGAAATATATTATTTCTTTGTATTAATATTGCGTTTCTTAGAACATCCTTGTTTGGTTTGCGGCGGAGCGGATCAATAAAAACCATGGTGGTTCGGGTTTGGGGTTAGGGACGAAATTGATACGATCTACACAAATTTTGCCATAGCAATTGATAGAGTGAGCCATTCAGTTTTGATTTCAAAAGGCTTTCCTGGGGTTTAATTCCTTATTTCATCGATGGATGAAATCATACCTAACTAATCGGCGTTGTGTTGTCACGATTGATGGCACGTCTTCTAAATATTTGTTGGTGTCCCTCAAGGCAGCATATAAGGTCCGCTGTTTGTTTTGTTTATAAACGACATTGGTTCCTGCTTCTCATTAGCTAAATATCTTTTATATGCAGACGACCTCAAGATATATGCGTTAGTTAATAATTAGACGGATTTCTCTGCCTTGCAAACGGATCTTGGCAATGTTCAAACCTGGTGCGCAAAAAATAAACCTGTTTTGAATGTCAGCAAATGTGTCCATGCTACTTATTCAAGGAGGCTCAGCCTCTTGCAATCATCGTGTTCCATATCCAGTTCTGTGTTAAGAACAGTTAATAGAATAAAGGATTTGGGTGTCTTTTTCGACGTAAAACTTAGTTTTTCTAGTAATTTTGATTACATTACATCGAAGTCTTATGCCATGCTGGTTTTTGTTCTACGGAACTGTACTGCCTTCTCGGACCCATATACTGTTATTCACGACTTTTGTACGCTCTAGACTTGAATACGCTTCTTTTATTTGGAGACCTTATCAGGCTACCCATACCAATCGGATTGAGCGTATTCAAAAGGTGTTCATAAAATTCGCACTGCGGTCACTAAATTTCACCGAGCCTCTGTCGTTATATGAGTCTCGTTGCATGTTGCTGAATTTTTTATAATTACTGATTTTCATTATAATTACTATTTCTAATGTTATCTCTTTGTCAGTAAGACAGAATGTACATTTGGCTAAATAAATATAGAAATAAATAAATAAAAAGATCCGTGTGTGCAGAAAATTCCATCGATATACCACAAAGCAACAAATGCAGTTGAAAACTTCATAATTTCTAATTCATTCATAATTTTTTAATTTTATATATAAGAGAATTCTTTGTAAGGCGCCACCCCTGCTCGATTTCGACGTTCCAGCAATCCAAGCAAAAAAATTCCTACCGTCATATAAGATATATATGTCAACATCAATTTTAATGTAGTTTCTGAGGGAACAGATGCAACAACACGGTCTGGGTAAATAAAAGTGTCAAATTTAAACTTAAAAATAAAAACTGTGAAAAAGTAACCGAATACTTATAAAAACTAAGGTAAATATCAGTGTTGGACTTCATAATCCGAAATGATATCCGAGCATATAGTATGATAAAAGGAAAAAATGTATACAATGATTTCCAAAATGGCATAAAAATGTAAAGTGCCTCCTTTTTTTCTTTGTAAGGTGCCACCCCCCCTTTTTTTATTGTTTTGTGATCCTATATCGGTAAAATGACTTTTATTGCTCGGAATCGTCATTAAGATGAATCTAAAGTGTTCTTAGTCAATTTTTCTCTAATCCTATGATGAGAAATAAATTAGTTCAGTTTTGTTTATTAATTTGCATATAATTATTCGTTTTATTCATTACCTTTTCATTTGCATTTTTCTTTCGGTCATTTTCTATTCCATTCAAATTAAATTTTGTAAATTTTCTAAATCATGCATTTTTACTTGAGATTTTTATGTTTTCATCGGTTTTTTATGGGGTGGCACTATGCATTAAAAAATTTTAGGGTGTCGATTTTGAGCACTTTGAGAAATTGGCTGAAAAAATCATATTTACGAAAAATTCAAATGAAGTGTTACCTTGGATCATAGCTCTTTAAACCCTCTATCCACCGGTATATTAACCCTCTACTGTCCCATACGGCCTTAAGGCACGGTACACAAAAAGCTAGAAAAGTCCACATAAATTTTAATTTTTTTAAATGAAATTTTTAGGACATATTGTAACGAAGACAGTCTGTCGCTGTGCAAAGCAACCCTGCCGCTACGCGCCGTGCTATAATTCAATCTGGCAACGACGGCCGCGATAATAACTTTTAGTCCAATCTGGCAACGATGGTCGCGATCATCATGGAAACCTTTAGTCCACTCGGGAATGTGCGAGAACGATCTGCGCGATGGCCGGACAGGTATAAAAGGCAGCCGGGTGCGGCGCAGCGAGTCAGTCTCGTTTTGACAAGTGAAGTTGCCACACGGAGTAATTAAGCAAATACTTAAGTGTACGAACAGTAAAGTGTAAACTGTGAATAATAAAGTTACTGTTGGTTTTTAATTGGCTGCGTTCGAATAAACAAAGTTGTTTCATTTTCAAATTGCACAATCCAGTGATACGTACTAGCCCACTAGAACTAGCATTTGTAACATTTGGTGTCAAAAGTGGGATTGTGGAAAATTAAAAATAAAAAAAAAACAAAAACTAAAGAAATAAAATTATAAAAGCACGGACATGGTTAAATTCGAGCTGCTGAAGGTGGACCAGCTGAAGAAGGAGCTGGCTGCCTGGAATTTGCCGACTGCTGGCGGAAAGGTGGAGTTGCAGTTTCGCTTGCGAGAAGCATGTGAGGAACGAGGCGTCGATTGGACTGTGCACGAGTACGGAGCGCAAGAACAAGAGGCGTCGGCCAAAGTGGAGGAATCGCCTGCGGGTGCGGCGTCGATGCAAAGTACGGCTGCAGCGGCTGCGCCACCACAAGCAATGGACATGAGGCAGCTTATGGTTGCAATGAGAGGCATGTTCGAGACTTCAAATCGTGAAAATCGCGAAATGTCAGCGCGGATAGCGACGCAAATGGAGGCGAAGCTGGAAACTACAAATCGAGAAATGGCAGCGAAAATGGAAACGGTGATTCATGAAATATCGGCGCAGTTCGCAGAGCGAATGGAAGCCAAGCTACAGGAACATTCTGCGCGCTTGGAGCAGAAAGTGGAGGAAATCTCGGACAGGATTAATGGGAAAGTCGAGCACCTGGAGACGCGAGTAGAGCACTTGGATAAGCGAGTCGACGACTTGGATGATTCCCTGAACAAACGAGTTGCCGACCTGGACGATTCCCTGAACGAGTTGATAGTCTGGAAGACTCGATGAACAGGAAAATGGACGAGCGGCTTAGGGAGGTACAGCCACGAGAATGGTTGCCGCCGGTTCCGGAAAGTGTTGCCACCCGGGCAGAAGTGCCTACTTGTGACGGGACTACGCCGTTCGATACATTCAAGCTGCAATTCGACCTGGCTGCTCTGGAAAATCAGTGGACCGATCTAAGGAAAGGTCGGAGATCGGCGCTGGCTCTTAAAGGTGCTGCGGCTGAGGTAATAAATTCAGTTCCAGAATGTTTACGAAGTGAGTACGAGACCGTCATAAGGGCGCTGGCAGCCAAATACAGCGACGAGCACAACAGAACGCTGTACTACTGTGAGCTGAAGAACCGCAGGCAAAGGGCCAAGGAGGCGCTGCAGACATATGCCCCAGACATTGAGCGGCTCGTACAGCTGTGCTACCTGTCCTTCGGCGCTGATGATCTCGAGGATGAAGACTGAGGCGTTTATTGAAGGTCTTCATGATCCGGAGACACGTCGCAGTGCGTTGATGATGGGCAAGCCGACATTTAGGGAGACGGTGACCAGCGCGATGACATATGAGGCGACATGGATTGGGAGCACTCGGTATGCACCAGCAAGGATACGCCAGATTCAGGCGGACAACGACATTACGATCCAGGCCATAAGCTCTGAGCCACCGGACAGGCCACGGGTGGTCTCCTCTAAAGTTGTTTGCTGGGTATGTGGCCAGCAGGGCCACATATCACGAGACTGCCGCCAACGAAAGAGGCGTTCCCGTTCTCGATCGCAATCGCCTGAAGCGAGCAATACTGGCAATCGAGGCTCAGCCAACAAGCGCAGGGCTGAGGACGAGGAGCCGTTAAACTAAAACGGGTCAGCCCAAAGGGGAGTGAGCTGATCCCCACAATCTGCCACCCCACCGTCCTTGTCACACAGCTGAAAGGACAGCCCAGCAGCTTGACAATTGAAGGAAGGATAGATGGAAAGTTGTTCGTGTTGACACTGGATACTGGAGCGTCATATTCGATCATAAAAAGGAAGCTGCTGAAGAGGGAACCGCTGCATGGCATACAGCTGCGGACTGCGACTGGCGAGCGCGCGCCGGTAAGAGGGTAAGTTACAAAAACGATTGCTATCGGCACCAGCAGCCTGGAACATGAGTTCATCGTCGCGGATATAATGGACGACGTGATTATCGGCGTGGACTTCATGATTAGGCACGGTTTTACGCTGGACCTGAAAGAACATGTGCTGAGATATGCCAACGTTGAATTCCCGCTGCACACCGGCTACGAGCAAAGCGTGGCGGTAAGGAAGGTTGTATCGTGTCAACACCGGAGGATACCAGCGAATTCCGAGGCGATTGTGTGGGCAAAGGTGGACGAGGACGATGGGACGAGTCGGCTGTGGGTTGTAGAAGCACCAAAACAAGGACACGACAACATCATCATCGGACGTACATTAGTGGAACCTAAGAATGGCAGAATACCAGTCAGAATACTGAACCCCCTGAATGCACCCAGATATGTCGGGAAAGATGAGGTAATTGGCGAGTGTAAGGAAGCTGTAGCAGTGGTCAATGGCGAGAGAAGCCCGTCTGGAAGTAAAAAGAAGAGCGGTTTTAACATGGACGCCATACCGCAGGAGAACCAGTGGAGCAGCGGGTTGACGGCCAAGCAGAAACAGAAGGCGAGGTCACTCCTGCAGCACTATGGGTCAATATTTGCGGCAGAAGCAGGCGGAACATAGTGAAGCACAACATCGACACCGGAAGTGCAAAACCGATTCGCCAACCGCCAAGACGAGTTCCTCTGGCCAGGAGGGAAGTCACAAATTTGATCGAAAACATGCGGATAGAATAGGTCATAGAGCCTTCTTCGGGCCCCTGGTGCTGGCCGGTCGTGCTAGTCAAGAAAAAGGATGGCAGTACCCGGTTTTGTATGGACTATCGGAAGCTCAATGATGTGACCAAGAAGGACAGTTATCCACTACCTCGGATCGATGACACCCTGGACACACTGTCAGGCACGCAGTGGTTCTCCACGCTCGACTTACGCAGCGGATATTGGCATGTAAAGCTTTCAAACAAGGACAAGGAGAAAACGGCTTTCAGTGTTGGCGATGGTTTGTGGCAGTTCACCGTCATGCCGTTTGGACTCTGCAACGCACCAGCAACATTCGAGCGGTTAATGGAACGCGTGCTAAAAGGGCTGCATTGGCGGACGTGTCTGGTGTACTTCGACGACATAATCGTGATGGGTAAAAGCTTCGACGACCACCTGGGAAAGCTGAAGGAGGTATTCGAGCGGATACAAAAAGCTGGGCTTAAACTCAACCCAAAGAAGTGCTCGCTGTTTCAACAGGAGGTCAAGTATCTGGGTCACACGGTTTCCGCCCGCGGAGTAAATACGGATGAAGGCAAACTCACGGCAGTGAAGGAGTGGCCCCGGCCACGCAATCTACACGAACTCCGCAGTTTCCTGGGCCTGTGCACATACTACCGCCGATTTGTTCCGGGATTCGCGAACATAGCCAGCAGCTTGCACAAACTGACGAAAAAGAGCCAAGCTTTCGAGTGGAACGAGGAGCAGGAAAAGGCTTTTGCACGTCTGAAGGAAAAACTGTGCAGTGCCCCAATTCTGGCCTTCCCCGTGCCTGGGGAGATGTTTGTGCTGGATACAGATGCAAGCGGGAATAGTATTGGCTGTGTGCTATCACAGATAATAGACGGCCAGGAACAAGTGATAGCGTACTACAGTAGGGTTCTATCGAAACCGGAACGCAATTACTGTGTGACACGGAGAGAACTGCTGGCGGTATTGGACTGCGTAAAACACTTCCACAAATATCTGTATGGGCAAAGGTTTCGCCTGCGCACAGATCATGCGGCATTGAAATGGCTCCTGAACTTTAAGGATCCTGAAGGGCAATTGGCGCGGTGGATTGAGCGATTGCAGAGCTACGACTACACGATAGAGCATCGCAAGGGCAGTAGCCATGGAAATGCCGATGCCTTGTCACGCCGTCCGTGCAAAGTCGAATGCAGGCAGTGCTCGCGAGCCGAGAGCAAAGAGCAGATAGTGGACGTCCGGTTGGTAAGCATTATGCCAGAGGAAGAGTGTTCTGCGGGGAGGCTACAAAAGGACCAGCGTGAGGATGCGGATCTTGCGAAGATCGTCGAAGGCAAGGAGCAAGGCGCACGTCCAGACTGGCAAGAGATGGCCGGTGAAAGCCCGATCGCTAAGGCTTACTGGGCACAGTGGAAAAGTCTGCGGCTGAAGGAAGGATGCCTGTACCGCGAATGGGAGAGCGCGGATGGTCGGACCAGCAACTCCCTAATGGTAGTGCCGAAGTGTAGAATCAGCGAGGTCATCGAGGCATACCATAACGACTCCAGTGGAGGGCACCTGGGCATCACCAAAACTGTCGCCAAAATAAAGAGACGATTCTACTGGGTAGGATGTCAGGAGTCTGTAGCCGAGTGGATTAAGAGCTGCGACCGATGTTCAGCCGCGAAAGGGCCGACAAGAATATCTCGAGGCCGCATGCAGCAGTACAACGTGGGAGCGCCCTTCGAGCGGATTGCTATGGACGTCGCCGGCCCATTCCCAACTAGCACTCAAGGCAATAAATATGTGCTGGTGGTAATGGATTACTTCAGCAAATGGCCCGAAGTACATTGTGACCGAAAAGTTTCCGGAAATTCTCATTTAAAATTCGTGCGCTGTATATTTTTCGATATTTTAAGTTTCTGTAGTTTGGTAGCACTGTCCTTAATTACTATGCCAAAAATGAGCGCGATCTGTCAGACAGTTTGTTTACGGCAGCTGTTGAAACCAGTTCACCTCAGTAGTGCGTTGCGATTTTGTTGAGAATTTTCTTCAAAATGAGTACCGTGAACAGGTCTCTTTGGACGTGCTTGATCGTGCCAATTCCGATCCAACTTTCATCGAACGCATCATAACTGGTGGCGAGACATGGGTCTACGAGTACGACATGCAAACAAGCCAACAATCATCGGAATGGAGAGGAAAAGACGAGCCGAAACCGAAAAAACCACGCCAAAGTCGCTCGAAAATCAAGGTAATGCTGATTGTTTTCTTCGATATTCGTGGTGTGGTGCATCATGAATTCGTCCCTGAAGGACAAACAGTCGGTAAAGACTATTATTTGACTGTTTTAAGACGTTTGTGGAAGGATAATTCATGGATTTTTCATGACGATAATGCTCCCTCGCACCGAGCCAACATTATCAACGATTTTAAGGCCAAACATTCAATAAATACCATCGAACAGCCACCGTATTCACCTGATTTTGCACCGTGTGACTTTTTCCTCTTTCCCAAACTCAAATTACCACTCAGAGGAACGCGTTTTGAATCCATAGAAGACGTAAAACAGAATTCGCAGAGGGAACTCAAAGCCATACCGGAAAGCGCCTGGCTAAATGAGTTCTGTCTCTAATGATCTGTCTTTCCCACCGCTAATACCTTCCTTTCCTTTCCCTTTGTACTCATGTTTCCCCCTATTTTCTGCTCCCCGGCTTCGGCCGTTTGTCTCGTTCAATGTTTCATGTATTCTTTGTATCACATTCGTCATTTACACGTCTTCAAATAAAGACCGAAAACCCCCTAACCGCACCCAACGCGTTTCACGCTCCGCGACGATCGGTTTTTATATGGTCCTTCGAGCCAACCGCGAACTCGCGCCGCGGAAACACAAACTTTAACAAAAAATTTAAATAATAACACTTTTAAAACAAAAATTTCAAACAATATACAAAAAGTTACACAAAACCACATAGTGAAAAGTGAAAGTGACCAAAAAACTAAACTACAAATCAGCAAACAGTGGAGCAATTAAAAAGTGAAAGAAACAAAAAGCGTACTTACAAAACAAAACTGCACAAATTTCAAAAATTTAAAAACAAAAAAGTACAAAACATTGTGCAGTGACAATAAAGTGCAGTGACAAATAAAAGAAGGGCAGCAGACTACATAAAACCAACAACAAACACACCCACAAAAATTGAAATTAAAAACAAAAAACACCGGTACAAATTGGACAGTGCAGTGGTTTTGAAGAACACATAACGAAAACAGAAACACGGGCAAAAACAACATACACCCACATTACAAAGCAGACGAAGAGGGCAAAGCAACGGCAAACAACATAGCATCGCACAGTGCAGCACAGGAGCGGTCACTCAGCTACAAAGGAGATCCCCATACTCGGGCGCTGGGCCCCACAATAAGATACGCCCAAAAATTTGTATTACAAATTAAAATAATCCCATACACTAATATAAATACATATAATTAAAAAAAAATAAAATAAAATTTATATACCCATTCCCTAAAATCCAGTAATAAAATTATATACTGGTACCCCCCCACTCCGTTCGCTTATCGCAGTAAGCAATCCCACTACTGCAGATTACTTTGCGCTTTTTCACATTCCCTTTGTGCGATCACTGCTGGCTAAGCAACAACACTCCCGCTGCAGCCAGCACCCAACAGCACGCACTTTTCTTTCGCCCACAATATTTCCCTTCTTTTTCTCTGCGCTTGTACACAAAATCAGCAGCAAACAGCCCAGCTGCTGTGTACATTCTGCGCGCACTTCTGCTCATATTTCCGCACTTCCCTTTGTACTATATCCGCACGCACTTGCCAGCACGCAATTCAGCTGCTTGGCCCAAGTGCATCTACATAAACAAGAAAGCACAAAGCGGGTACAGTGGGACAAGCTGCACATTTTCACGGCACATTGAAAATTTTCTTCGACTTAGAAAATTTTCAATCGTGCATATACACTAGTCAGAATAAGTTTGCGTACAGGCAAGTCAAAAATATTTTATGATTAATTTTGACCTCAAAAATGGGTTCTCTGTTTATAAAAACTTATCCACATTATTCATATATGCCTTAACTGCACTTTTTGTTCTGTTTTAGATGAATTAAAATAATAATTTTCCATGTATTCGTATTTATTGACACTATACTCACAAAACGGTGCAGAATAAGTTTGCGTACAAAACTAATAACGGGAACTTCCGGTTATGCTCTTTATTTTTTTTGGAAAATTTGTATTCCATTGAACAGTAAACGGACTTGTAAGATATTTGGAACCGTATATGTGCTTGAAATTTAATAGAAAGCAATAGAATTCAACAGAAAAATATTAAAAATGGATAAAGAATAATCTTACAAAAACTTTTCAAAATTGACAAAAAATTTCATGAAATTAGGGAAACTTTTGGGAGAGCACATTCGTCATTTCAAAGCCATCTTAAATCTAAAAAAAAAAAACAGAAAATCTTGTTTGGTTACTACGATCTGACCATTTTCTTAAGTTACCCGAGCAAGAGGATTCGATTGTTTGCGATCAGTGCATCACAATCTAAGGCTAGTTGCATCCAATATCTTCAGAAATGTACAGACATATTTTATAAACCCCATTAGCAGTGACTTTATAAGAAAAGTTCTGAAAAAAACATACTTCCCCTACATAACAGCATGTAAGAAGCCCATACTTAGCTTACTTACAAGGAGCACAGAATTGCTTTCGTAAAAGAGTCCATCAAGGAGTCTAAAAAACCGGATTTCCGGAACGAAATGTTGTTATCTATAGAAAGTGGGACCTTTCATTATTATTTGATAATGGTTTGGCATATTTGGAATTAAAAAGCATCAACTAATTTGAACAGGATCCTGTTAATAACAAAAATCTGAAATTAACAGTGAAGCATAGCATATGTGGAGATATGGTATGGGGCTGCATGTCAGGAAAAGGAGTGAGCAGGCTGTGTTGTTTTATTCAGAAATGTTTCCGGGGGGTTATTTACATATTCTAAAAGCTTATGTAAGCCAAGGTTTCAAAACTTTGGATCAGATTCCAACATTTCTTTTCAACCTTAGCGCGCAATGCATACGATGCGAAGCTATGTTTGCTATTAACTGGCTCAACAAAGTTGCAAAAGTCCCTCCCTAGTCACCTACCGTGCATCTAATTGAGTATATAAGGGGTTCAGTTAAACCCTGAGCCCAACAACACTCCATCTTCTAAGATATAGTTAACCAATACAACAATTCAAGGATATAACAAAATAACCGCTGAAAAAACACCGAATTAAAAAAAATTTGCGCCAAAACTTCTGCAGGGAGTTCAAGCGAGAAAAGAAAATTCACAAAGTTATTAATTTTTGGACAAAACTTAGTTTCAATTGAATTTTAACTACATAATCTCATCTTGTACGCAAACTTTTTCTGAGGTGAATTCATAACATATTTTGTTTTTGGCCCTCCTTTTACAGTTTGGTCAAGTTTTTGTTATTATTATCTTAATGGAGTAAAAGAACTAAGTTTACGCAAAAAATAAAAAATATTTTGTTTTTGAAAAATTACTTTAAGTGATTTATTTTTCATATGAAAAATCTACGTACCCCTTGTACGCAAACTTATTCTGACTAGTGTATATACACTGCGGGACACTTGATTACCCTCACTTTACTTTGTTAGCTAAGATTTTTGTTATGAAGTCAACTTTTTTTTTAATGTCAAAATTTTCTGGACACTTAGTTACATGTGTTCCTGTTTTTGAACCGCCAAAATTGTATGCAAAATGATGATGAACCACATTTTTGTCCTTTTAAGCCTATTTCAAGTGGGACACTTGATTACCCTCATTGCAGTTTCAGACCTGTAACAAGTGTTAGAAGGCAGGATTAGTGTAAATTGGTTTGAAAAACTAAATTGAAAGTATTAGGCATATAATTTTTGCGAAATTTACAGACGGCAGATGCAATGGCCCGCGGTAAAACCTTAAAAGAATTGGAAAGGGGACGAATTTCGGCGTACAAGGAGGAAAACATAAGTAACCTCGAAATCGCTCGTAGAATCGATCACGATCCATGGGTAGTAAACCATTTTCATAAAACATCCACAACTTATGGCAAAATCAGCAAAGGTCGTAGCGCAACAGCAACTTCTCTTAGAGAGAGAAGAGCAATTCTTCGTGAAGCGTCCAATTCCTCTGTGTCTGCGGGTCGCTTACGAGGTCTAACCAGCACGACAGCCAGTGTCAGCACTGTCCACAGAGTAATTAAGCAGTTTCCTTACATCAAACGCAAAAGGCTGCAAAAAAACCACGTTTACTGCAAAGTCACAAAACGGTACGCTTAGTTCGCGCGAGCTCATCTCAGTTGGCAGCAGGAGTGGAAGTCAGTCGTCTTTTCCGACGAAAAGAAATTTAATTTGGACGGACCCAATGGCTTCCAATACTATTTTCACGATCTAAGAAAATCTGAACGATTTTGGTCGCGTCGTCATTCAGCAACATTCTCAGTTATGTTGTCGGCAGCAATGTCGGCCCATGGCGCAATTAATTTAACAATATTGAAAGGGCGCCAAGATTCACAGAATTATATGGAAATGTTGGAGATTGAACTTGTAAACTTTGACGAAATATTCGAGGGGAAACGCTGGATTTTCCAGCATGATAACGCTGTCATTCACACCGCTAGTTGGTGAAGGATTGGTTTGAAGCGGAAAATGTTAATGAAATAGATTGGTCTGCATTCTCTTCCGATCCAAACATAATCGAAAATGTTTGGGGATGGTTGACACGTAAAATTTATGCAGATGGCGTCTTATAGACACAATTGAAAAAGCATTTTCCGAAATCCCTGAAAATTATCTTACATCGTTGGACAACTCTTCGCCTTCTCGTCTTTTTTAGGTTATTCGCAGTAATGGTGTCCATACAAAACATTAGTAATAAAAAATTAATAAATGTAATGAAGAATTACCTCTAGTTTATTTGTTTTCTATGAGTGAGGGTAATCAAGTGTCCCACTTGAAATAGGCTTAAAAGGATAAAAATGTGGTTCATCATCATTGTGCATACAATTTTGGCGGTTCAAAAACAGGAACACATGTAACTAAGTGTCCAGAAAATTTTGACATTAAAAAAAAAGTTTTTGACTTCATAGCAAAAATCTTAGCTAACAAAGTAAAGTGAGGGTAATCAAGTGTCCCGCAGTGTATACTCATACACTGCACATCCGCTACCATCCCAAGTGCATACAGTGGGACAATTACCCCTCTTGCACACTGAAAATTTTTTCTACACAAAATTATTTCACTTTTTTTCGTTCACTAACACACTTTCACAAATAATCACATATACATATATATACAAATATATATATATACACACCAATTTATACACATACCCATACATACGTGTATATTCACACACACATTCACATACAAATAAGTTCACTTTTTTACGAACTAAAACAAATAATCATACACACATATATATATTTATACATACACATATATACAAAGCGAAAGAGTGGCAAGAACGATGGGACTCTTCAACGAAAGGACGCTGGACGCACACGCTCATTCCAGACATCGAGATCTGGATGAAAAGAAAGCACGGTGAAACCAACTTTCACCTAACACAGATACTCACAGGCCATGGATGTTTTAAGGCCTATCTCCACCGGTTCGGGTACGAGGCAGACCCTTACTGTGATTATTGCTGTAACGCATTCGAAGATGCGGAACATGTTGTTTTCGATTGCCACCGATACCAACAACAACGAAGCCACTTGGCGGACCAGCTCGGGACGATACCAACGCCACAGACTCTAATCCACAAGATGTTGGAAACGGAGACGTATTGGACAGCATCGACCATTTCGCATCGGAAGTGATGACGCTACAACGGCGATATGAATGGGAGCGACGCGCGGAGGCGCGACTAGCAGATTGAGGTCTATGTGAGACCAAACCTGCCCCGGGACGTAATGCCGGGAGGCGGTCCCGCGGGGATAAAGGTCGACGATGGGTGGTTGGTTTTTAGCCGGTAAAAATCCGGCATGCTGGGCTGGAGCTCAGTATCTTCCGAAGATTTTCCACCTCCGACAGAGAGAAAAAAAAAAACACATACACATATTTATACACATATTACATACGTGTATATTCACACACATTCACATTCCCATACAAAAAAATTCACTTTTTCACAAATAAAGACAAATTTTTATCAAATTGACTACACATATAACATTTGTTGCATAATATTTATTTGTACATCCCTTCCCAACACACATATTTATACACAAATTTTGTTTGTTCCCACATACATACACATTTCTATTTATTACCCATTTACATTTACAAAAAATTTTGCTCAATTCCCATATTCACATTTATTTATTATTCATACAAAAAATTTTGCTCAATTCCCATATTCACATTTATTTATTACTCATACATATATATTTCCCTACACATTTACACACACAAGTGTACAATTTTTTATTTATTTATTTATTTGCTGCTCGACAAGTGTTCAAATTCGTTTGAACGAATATTCCCATTTCCAACTCTTTCCATACTCAATTATCGTTCGCGCGGACGCGGTTAGAGTACACGTCTATTACTCCTACATTTACATACACATATATTTATTCAATCTTTTTACCCTTTGTCGAGCCGTTTTTGTACAAAATGCCTATGGAGCGATCCCCTAAACGACAAAGTGTTACAATGGAGACTCCTTCCTCCAGACACACAAAGTCAGCCCATTCACATCTGACAGTTCCTGTCACTCGGGAGCCACCAACCACTCGCTCCAAAATCTCTAGTCCGAAAGCAACCGATCCCAGTGTTGCCAAATTTACTTTCGAGTATGACAGACTCGTGCTATTATGCACAAAATTTTCATCGGCTCCCATTGAGGATTTGACCAAATCCCTGGTCCAAATTAAGCAAAAAAATTTGCAAGCCCAATGGGAGAGGCTTATGTGTGCACATGTAGCAGCCTTCATTGCTGAAGACAACAGCCAGCCCGACGGTTTCAAAGAGTCGGCTAGGCAAAAAATCGACGCCTGCACGGACCAGTACGAGTTGTGCATGGCTCAGATGTCGGACATCATTGAGATGCTCCAAATTCAGTCCCCCCCAGCCCGCTGCGCATATGGAAACGGTTCGACCCCTACAACCAGCAAATACCCCTTTCATTTGCCTGCAAGTTCCACCTTGCGATACCGAAACCTTTTTCGGGGGCTATGAGCAGTGGCCGTCCTTTCGGGACATGTTTACCGCGGTTTACATTAACCACCCCCAGCTCACTCCAGCCCAAAAATTGTATCACCTCCGATACAAAACGCAAGGTAAAGCCGGTGCTATTGTCAAGCAATATGCATTAACCGATGAGAATTTCGGACTCGCGTGGGATGCCCTAAAATCCCGTTATGAAAATAAACGCATTTTGGTTGACACCCAAATCAGATCCCTCCTAAATATCGCTCCTGCCCACACTGAAGATAGTGAGGCACTTCAGCGGATCCAAAACACAATAAACAATTGTCTGTCTGTTCTCAATACTCAGGCCGTAGACACTGACAATTGGGATCCGCTATTGGTTTACATATGTTGTACCAAATTGCCCCAAGAGACACTCGCTCTGTGGGAGCAATCATTGACATCCCGGAAGGATCTGCCACCCTGGTCGCAAATGGATGAGTTCCTGACCGGCAGATATGAGGTACTTGAACGGCTGCAAAGCATTCGTCCTTCTAAGCCGAAACCGTCTCAACGACTTCCGACTTCGACTTCGACTTCCAATGTCCTCCCAAATCGGCCACACAAATCCCTAATTTATTATACTCACGTAAAAAGGGACTTCGCGTGCAAACTCTGCAACGCAAATCATCCCATACGGACTTGCCAGAGCTTCAAAAGACTCACCCCCAGAGTCGATTAAAATACGTTAAAAAGCACAATCTCTGCGTAAATTGTCTTGCGACATCCCACCTTGTTGAGAATTGTACAAGCAATTTTACGTGCGTATATTGCCAAATGAAGCACCATTCCATGCTTCATTTCCCCAAAGGCAATGCGCAGCTCTCTCAATCGCTTAATCGGTCACATTCGACCACGACCCAATCACAGGTCGCAACAGCTCCAAAACGAAAGCACAACAACTCCGCAACTCATTCCCCCCTTTCGGATGCGCAGCCCCGCACATCTTCCAGGCAAAGTACGGCTCAAGCACAAGCCTTACACTCTAATAATGGCACCCAATCCCTTCTGCCTACGGCACTGGTGTCTATTGAGCACGCAGGAAAGTTGTTCAAAGTCCGAGCGTTAATCGACCAAGCCTCTCAGCGTACCTTCATTTCTTCGAAGGTCCAGAAACGCCTTAAATTGCCAATCGAGAAATCCCCCTTCCAAATCTCGGGCATGGGCGGTCAGATTGTGCAAAACGCCAATCACATTTGCTTCTTGACATTGGCAGTTCCTCAAACTAGCACGAAACTCCCCGTGCAAGCAATCGTGCTCCAAGAGCTTACGAAATTGCTCCCACCTCGTCACATACACCCCCCTAATATGAAAAATTTCGCCATGCTAAATCTCGTTGATCCAAACCCCTTCAAGACAGCGGAGATCGATATAGTGATTGGCAGTGATCTCATCCCGCAGGTCATGCTCGAAGGTATCCACCGAAATGTATGTGGCAGCTTACTTGCTCAGCATACAGTATTCGGTTGGGTATTAAGCGGTCCAGTACCCCCTTCGCATTTGACATGTGCCACAGACATACCAAGTCGCCATATGCATACTGGACCCGCCCTTCAAAATAATCTTCCCGCACTAAAGAAAGCCCTTTCACAAGTGATTGCCGCCCTCAATCCCGTAGTGTTTCCACCCCAGGAATTAATGGAAAATCACTCTGAACCCACCACTCCTGCAAACTCATTCCCAAAACGGCAAATTCACTCCTCAGTTGCCAACCGATTCGGCCCCACAGGATGGCTTTCGCCTCTAATGAGGTCTCCCAAAAGGGTTCGCCAAAAACGGCCCACATTCACAGCAACTGACGGAAATTGCAATCCCTCACAGTTCCTCATTGCACCGACTCCATCCCGGGTCCGAAAAGAGGACAGTCGCCACTCCAGTGCGACATGCTCCAAGAGCTGCAAATCCCGCAGACGTCGGACTGATCGGGTATAAACTCCAAGATCTACGCCATCTCCCTCTCGGGTGGAACGGCTCCAGCAATTCTTCAATGCTGGGCCAAATAGTCATGCTCACACAGTTCCAATCCCAGATCAAAGAGCGGTTGACTGCCACCACCCTCTCGAAGAGCAAACCGACATTCTCGGTCGGGTCTCCTGCTTCTCTCGAGCCCTGCGAATATATGCACCTAAAATTCTCCAAATTCACTCCAACAATTCCCCACACTGTGAAAAAGTAAATGGCAACTCGTCCAAATTTATATATTTTCATATTCCCCCGGCTTTAGCTTAAGCGAACCCCGCAGCTTAGCCGTTTTCCCATACCCATGATGTCAGCCTCAATATTGTTATGTCCAAATAACTGACATCTTTATCTACTTGCAGATCGGTGACTACGCCCCAACCGCTGCAACAGCACTCCCTCGAGGACGAGGCATCGATAGATGGCACACCCGCACCCGCAAAAGCTGCACCACGGAGTCCTCGCCCGTCTGGCCCGCGGCATCCATTGATTGCAATATGCAATGGCGGCCGCGATAGCTAAATGAGTGCTGTCTCTAATGATCTGTCTTTCCCACCGCTAATACCTTCCTTTCCTTTCCCTTTGTACTCATGTTTCCCCCTATTTTCTGCTCCCCGGCTTCGGCCGTTTGTCTCGTTCAATGTTTCATGTATTCTTTGTATCACATTCGTCATTTACACGTCTTCAAATAAAGACCGAAAACCCCCTAACCGCACCCAACGCGTTTCACTTACCACGCTCCGCGACGATCGGTTTTTACAGCGCCTATAAAAAATGTTTTGATAATTGGAAGAAACGTTGGCATATGTGTATCGCTTCTAATGGAGCATATTTTGAAGGAGATAACATAAATATTGATGAAGATTAAGAATTTTGCGTTTTATTTAAAATTTCGGGAAACTTTTCGGTCACAAGGTATACCCTATTCCTAACCAGGAGGCCACTACGACCTCGGAAAAGCTGGTAAACAACTGGGTAGCCAGGTTTGGAGTTCCGTTGGAGTTGCACTCAGATCAAGGCCGGAATTTCGAGTCTGCGGTATTCAAGGAAGTGTGTGAGCTGCTGGGGATAAAGAAAACTCGTACCACTCCTTTGCACCCATAGTCCGACGGCATGGTGGAACGCTTTAACCGGACACTGGAGGAATACCTGCGAAAAGTGGTAGGCAGAAATCAAAAGGATTGGGACACGCATATCCCTCTGTTCCTGATGGCGTATAGGTCAGCACCGCACGACACGACATCACTCACTCCAGCCCGAGCAGTGTTCGGCACAGAGTTGCGGTTACCCGCTGACTTGAAGTTCGGGGTAGTCGGCGCGACGGGAGGCGCTAAGACGGATTACGTGGTCAATAAGCAGGCGGAACTGGAGGAAATTCACCGGTTTAGAAGGGGCCGCACCAAACTGGTCAGCGATAAGGCGAAAGCCAGATATGATCTACGGGCCAACTCAGCAGGGTTCCAAGAAGGTGATCTGGTAATGCTCTACAACCCGCAGCGGAGGAAAGGTTTGTCCCCGAAACTTCAAGCGTCATGGGAAGGACCTTACGAAGTCGTGACTAGGATAAACGACGTGGTATACAGGATTCAACGTTGCAGCAATAAAGGCGCTAAGATAAAGGTAGTCCATTTGGAGCGCCTGGCGCCTTATCACAGCGGAACCTCGGCACTTGTTCGGGACGAACAAGTCTAAGTGGTGGGCAGTGTAACGATAAGACAGTCTGTCGCTGTGCAAAGCAACCCTGCCGCTACGCGCCGTGCTATAATTCAATCTGGCAACGACGGCCGCGATAACTTTTAGTCCAATCTGGCAACGATGGTCGCGATCATCATGGAAACCTTTAGTCCACTCGGGAATGTGCGAGAACGATCTGCGCGATGGCCGGACAGGTATAAAAGGCGGCCGGGTGTGGCGCAGCGAGTCAGTCTGGTTTTGACAAGTGAAGTTGCCACACGGAGTAATTAAGCAAATACTTAAGTGTACGAACAGTAAAGTGTAAACTGTGAATAATAAAGTGACTGTTGGTTTTTAATTGGCTGCGTTCGAATAAACAAAGTTGTTTCATTTTCAAATTGCACAATCCAGTGATACGTACTAGCCCACTAGAACTAGCATTCGTAACAATATTATAGATAAATTAAGTTGTAATTTCTTTAACCCGGCATTGGTGTGGTGGGGTATACCATACCCCAGAGGTTGTATTTTTGTAAATAATACGGATATCAGTTTTATGTGGGCACTATCGCTCCTAGTAGCTGTTTATAACAGTCCAACCATACAGATTTGCTATCTTAAAACAACTGGAGTGTGACCAGATTTCAGTCACACCCCGCTAAAGTTCATTGGGGTATGACATACCCCACCACACCAATAACGTAACTTTTTGTGTAAATGATTTTGAATTCAAATTGATATTTTTGATGGTCAAGTAGTCATCGATTTATTCAAAAACTCACCGTACAGAAACATACGAGGCAAATGTAAACTGCTCAACTGCTACGTGCAAGAAAAGCTCCCAGTTCAGTACTCGCATTTCGTCACCGTAGAAAACAAATGTCGTATATTCCATTGACTTTAATAGCACATTCGACAATCGTTTTCATCGTATCATATGTTCCAAAAAATATCATTATTTTTCTACGTCATCATGATTCAGAAAGTCCTTGAGATAATGGGAAGCTGTACCAAAACGTCGTCAGTTCAGCACACAATGTTCGGTTAGTCTGAGAGCAAAAACCTTATACATCTTGCAAAAAATGCGCTAATTTTGAGACCCTGTATTTCGCTACTCGTTTACCGAAGCTACCAAAAAGTTGATGTCACATAACTACATGTATTTCGATTATAAAACAGACTGTGGTGTTTGGAAAATATAAAAAGCAATTTTTGTAAACCCCATTTTATGAAGTCAACCTATAAATATCAGTATTTTTCGTTTATTTTTCTTATATCTGTTATTTTCTTTTACAAATTGCTTGCACATAGAATTTTTTTTGCATTTCCTTACGTAAAATTAAATGAAGAATAATATATAATTGCTACCTTTTATATTTGTGTTGTTTCGTGAGGCTGGTGCTATATAAAGTTTTGGGGTATGTGACATACATACCGTATGTCATACCCCACCACACCAATAACGTATTTTTTTTTCACCACACCAACGCCGGGTTAATGTAGCACTGCTGTAAGCATTATATGTTTCCCATTATTATCAGTTGAAAGTTGAACTTTGTGGAAGTTAGTAGAAATAATTATTTCGTGAAAAGTAAAAAAAAGAAAAAATTATTAAAAATACTTTTCGTTAAAAGATTAAAACAAAAAAATTATGAGTGAGTACCTGGTAATGTAATTTATTGATTTGAATTGTTTTTTCGGCTTGAGAAATCAGACTGCCTTTAGGCCGCATCAGGCACCAAAGCGAAAAGATTTAATGCATTTGGCCACTAACGTATACTTGTATGTGGTTTCCGTTTTATAGATATCAATCGGCATTTAAAAAAAAAATTTTCGGTTTTATGGGACAAAAAACTTCAGGAAGTTTTAGAAAACTTGAATTCCGATGTTTTCGAAGAAACTGATGAAGAAACTAATGAAGTAACTGATGAAGAAACCGTTAATGGAGTGTTAGCTCTGTTAGATTCAAAGTTCAAAATAGGAAATTTTGTTAAAAGGAGACATTTTTCCACTTTCATTTGATACCCATATCTTCATCATTGCACAACAGCAAAAATTAAAAAACATATTTTAAATGTATGTATCCTTAAAAATTTAAAGTCCTTTAAAAAGGTTTTTGGTTTAGAA
This sequence comes from Melieria omissa, assembly GCA_963971225.1. NCBI lineage: Eukaryota > Metazoa > Arthropoda > Insecta > Diptera > Ulidiidae > Melieria > Melieria omissa. Next base: position 45,923,607 of record OZ020269.1, on the reverse strand, counting down.
AATGAAAAACTGACTATGCCAGGATATTATAAATGACCTCTTGTTTCATGTCTATATCAACATTTGGATGGGTTTCGGCAAAAATGTTTTTTTTTGTCGCACGGTGTAATAAATGTAAAGTTGGTGTTCACTCACTGCTTTATAACTTTGTCATTTTTCTTTCGATTCTATTGATGTTAGGCATAATATTTGCTCAAATAATATATGATTCATCCTTAATTTTGAAACCAGAGCAGATAATTTATTTTATCCATAAAAAAATCATTCCAAATTTTATGGTTTTGAAAAGGGTCGAAAAATTCACTTTTTTACAACTTTCACCGTCAGTAACTTCCCCAAATCTTATCTGATTTGGACAATCTATATATTAAGGCTATCCATCTTCTATCTTCTGACCGCCGGACAATTTGCGTTAGTCGGATGATTCGTTTACGAGATATGTGCTCATAACTGAAACAATAGGGGAAAAAAATGTTTTTCGAAGATTTTTCGAAAACGCTTTTTAAAAAAAAAGTTTGATTTTCAGTTTCGTGTTCAGCGGCCCAAAGTCAGTATAAAAACCACTTTTATTTTTTGGTGCATTTTTCGTATCAATAAAACGTGAAACTGTTCATCAGTTAAATTTTTTAGCTTATGTGACCAATACGGCCTTAAGGCACGCAAATTTATATAGGTTTCACGCCCACACGGAGGCAAATTTTTTTATTTTAAAAATTGTCCCTTCTTATACACTCCGGGCCACCAGAATAGGTTCACATTTTTTTCTGGAGGAAAATGAGTAGTGTTCTTACAAAACACAGATTTACCTCATTTATTGGTATCAAGATGTTCAAGGAATCTATTGTGAACCTACCTGTCCAAAACACAATTTGACATTTATTTCATTTTTTTGTTTTTGGCCCACTTTTGTAAAGTGAACCCCAAAACTGAGTACATCTTAGTGGGCCACCAGAATAGGTTCACATTCAAAATCGCTGCTTTTTTGGCGAATAACGGGACTTTTGGGAGCAAAACCAAATTTGATCATTCCATTAAATATTTTTCTTAACGTTTGTATGAAAATGGGTCACGGAAAAGCTCTAACTTCCGAAGAAATCGCCCAAATTAAAGTGCTTGAAAGCGAAAATTATTCTTTGCACAAAATAGTGTTTAAAATAAACAGAATTCAAATTGTAGTGAGCAATTATTTGCGAAATAAAAGCACTAATGGAAAAAACATGAAAAGCTGCACGCATTCGGTGACAACGTCTTCAGACAAGCGTGCCATACTGCGATGTGCTTCAAATTCCGCTAACTCAGTTGCCACAATCAAGGCTAAAACTGGACTTTCTGCAAGCTATTCTACTATCAAACGTGTCATACGGAATGTCCCCAACCTAAAAAGAAAAAACTGCAAAAAGAACCACCGCTAACTGCTCAGCGCCAAGAAAACCGTTTGGAATTTCGCAGAAATCATATGGCATGGAACGACAAAAGGAAGTACGTCGAGTTTTCGGGCGAAAAACGGTTTAATCTGGATGGACCCGATGAATACAATTTGTATTTCCATGACCTTAGAAAAAAGGAACGCTTTTTAACACGCCACCACGGTTGAGAAGGTGGAATTATGGTATGGGGAGCGATTTCCTACTACGGAACTGTCAAGCTGAAATTTCAAACAGCCAGAATGGCGGTAATGGGCTATAAAACCATGCTTGAGAGAGTTTTTCCACAATTCTCTGACTTGTTTGGTCCTATTAAGTGGATATTCCAGCAGGACAATGCACCCATCCATACTTTACGGGTCGTGAAGCAGTGGTTGATGCAGCAAAACGTTGATCAGCTGGAGCGGGCCCCCTATTCTCCTGATTTTAATATCATTGAAAACGTATGGGGATGGTTGGTGAGGAAGGTCTATGCCTTCGGACGCCAGTTCGACAACAAGGATGAACTTATTGGTGACATTGAAGCAGCGTGGGAGACTATTTGTCTAGATTTAATTAAGTCTTTATACGAGTCAATGTTGACGCGAACTTTTGAAGCCATACTAAATAAAGGTGGCCATACTCGCTTTTAAAATCAATAAATTTAAGTATTGTTTACCAAACAGTCCATATTATTTGCATTTACCACTGTTTCAATCTTAATTTTCAGAGTGAACCTATTCTGGTGGCCCACTGAAATGTACTCAGTTTTGGGGTTCACTTTACAAAAGTGGGCCAAAACAGAAAAATTAAATAAATGTCAAATTGTGTTTTGGACACGTAGGTTCACAATAGATTCCTTGAACATCTTGATTCCAATAAATGAGGTAAATCTGTGTTTTGTAAGAACACTACTCATTTTCCTCCAGAAAAAAATGTGAACCTATTCTGGTGGCCCGGAGTGTATGAGTCTAAAACTACATGGTGACCAATTTTTCGACTTAAACAAAAATTGGGGCAGTAGAGGGGTTAATATTGACGATACGTTAATTTTCTAACGAGTTATGCGCAAAAAAGCTATGGGGTGGCACCTTACAAAGAATTCCCCTACTATTTTACATTATAATCACTTACACTATTTTAAAATTTAAATGGAAAATAAAAGTTCAGTTTTCAATTATCATATATCAACATATTTACATGTGTTTTCATATACATACCCGGGTATGCTGCTGTTGACGTAAGGGGTATGAATCGAAAAAAGGCCATATATCTGGACCAGGTAGTCCAATAGTCAACCAGACTTAAGAATATGGTGTAATATACTTTTGTAGAGGATATCAAGAAATTTCAGGTCGCTCAGAGTGCCAGCGATTTGAAAACGCAAAACATACCCGGCTATGTTGCTGTTGAGATAAAGGTTAACGCAACGGAGTATTGACATCGCCGAGCATTTCGCGGCCCAACGCACTAGCCAGCTTAGTTCTCTCTCCTGTTTACTAAATTTTCTATTTTGAACTTTCAGAATTTTGAAATAGAAAACAATTTTGATGTGTGAATCTACAGACTGAGATCCAAAACATTTATGTTTTCTATACCTGACATATTTTGGTCCTGAAAGTTAAAAATAAAAACAATAGTTAAAAAGAGACAACGGCGTTCGGCTGCCGAAAGTATTAAAAAAAAATATTTGAAATGTGTATATCCTTACAATTTTAAAGTCCTTTAAGAAGGTTTTTGGGTCAGAATATGAAAAACTGACTATGACAGGATACTATAACTTACCTCTAGTTTCACGGCTATATCAACATTTGGATGAGTCTCGGAAAGAAAAAAATTTGTTCGCACGGTGTAATAAATGTAAAGTTGGTGTTTTCACTCAGTGCATCATAACATTTTTCTTTCAGTTCTATTGATGTTAGGCTTAATATTTGTTCAAATAATATATCTTTCATCTTAGATTTTAAAACCAGAGGATATCATTTATTATCTCTAAAAAAAAATTATTCGAAAATTTATGATTTTTGAAATTGGTCAAAAAATTCACTTTTTCACAACTTTCATCGTAGGTAACTTACCAAAATCTCATCTGATTTAGACTTAGATTTAGATTTAGTTGGAAAGGTTAGTTAATTATCTGCTGAACGACGGGCCACTTGTGTTAACCGGATGGTTGGTTTACGAGATATGTGGTCATAACTGAAATAAGAGAAAAAAATCGTGTTTTTCGAAGATTTTTCGAAAACGCTTCTTAAGAAAATTTTTTGATTTTCAGTTTCGTGTTCAGCAGCCCAACATTAGTCTAAAAAATACTTTTGTTTTAGGAGCACGCGATGAACCCATTTTTCGTCGAGTAGTGTTAGCCATCAATTATGTTTTATCCACCGCCTACCATCACCAAAAGTTAGGAACAATAGAACGGAGTTATAGAATGTTTAACGAGTACCCAAGATCGGGTCAAGGTTCCTTACAGACCTGGCTTGCGCGGCGAAAGTCGAAATGTTGAATCTGCTCTCCTTCATTAAGAGGTCGAACTGGTTTCCCCTTGATTGAGACTATTGGTTAGCTCCAGAACACCATAAGAATGGATTCACAATGGGCCATTCTGACCTCCGAGTGGAAGTGCGGTCCTGCCGCACACACCCTTCCCTACCTAACCTAACCTAACCCAAGATCATACATTTCCCTTAATAAAAACAGATTGGGATGAATGGCTTAATTTCTTCACGTACTGATATCAAACCACACCCCCGTTAGTATACGATTATTGCCCTTTTGAAATAAGTAGTGTTTGGCAAATCGTCAAAAATTTTTGGTTCGCTAAGTAACACAAGAATTGATCCGGTTTACAATATGGATGCGTATGAAAAAGAAATCAAGTTCAGATTACAAACCGCGCAAAATCGCGCCATTATCGCAATAGAAAAAAAGAAAATAAACAGAAAAAGCGTATACTATAGAAATAGAAATAGTTTGAACATAAACATAGGTGACTCACAGCTCTATTCTGGCGAAAGTCTGACAATTGACAAATCTGACAAGCATTGAATAGAAACAATGCTTGTTAGATTTTCGATCAAAAATTTTTGTTAGCTTATTCTTACGCAAATCTGACAAGCAGAAAGCTATAAAATTTCACCACAGCGCACAATTATTCGTTTCATCGACAAAATTCAAAAAATTTATGGTCTCAGAATTTAACGATTTTGATGTCATTTGAAAGAAAAAACTCCAACTAAGAAAACCCCAAAAAATCTGTGCAAAAATCAATTAGTGTCTGTGAAATGCAGCTCAAAGTTGAAACTTTTTTCTCAAAAAAATTTAAGCTATTTTCTGATTTTTATCTTTTGAGTAAAAAAAATATTTTAAATACATGGTTTCCAAGAAGTTGCTTAAAGTTTCAATAACGATTAAGAAATAATGTGACCATTTTCGCTTTTAATGTTTTCTCAAAATTTGCAAAGCGTAGACTTTTACCTCACTTTTAATTCAAAATATTTTTCTAAATTAAAAATCTGAAAATTGGCAAAATTTAGAGGAAAATATCTAAAAAGTATGTGAAAGTATGTTCCTGGATTTGTTTTATTTTAAGAAGCATTCGTTCTTTGTCGGATAATGTAATTACATTCTTCGATATCTTCCGATCTCAGAAAAAAATTAAATTTAAAAAGTGGTCTAAACACGCATTTTTGGACAAATTTTATTCCCTAAAAGTATGCAATCAGCATAAAAAATGATAAAACCTGCAAAAATGCAAAACATACATCTATTATTATCGTTTTTATTGCAAAACCAGAGGGTCCTAAGACAATTGATGTTACTCTTTGCAATAATCAATGTTGACGTTACCGATTAAATGTAAAATCTAAAAAATCTAGCCAACACACTTGGTGCTATAGCTCGCCAAAAATTTGCAAATTTAAGTCTCAGACATTGCCAAACTACAAAAGTTTAAGAAAAACAAAATGGAGATTTAACTTCAGCAGACCATGATTAACTAGTATACCAATTTTATGAAGAACAGACCACTCCGTCTAATTTTGTCTCGCGGTTGTATGGAGTCGAATCACTGTGCAGCGAGGTGAAAAGTTATGATTGTTTTGGTTTCACTGAGAAGGGAAAATAAATGGAAAAGAAGAAGCTGTTAAATTTGAACATTTGAAAATAAATTCAAATAAAATGTCCACTAGGAAGTATTCTTTACAAGTTCATTGTTCAAAATTAATGGGGGCAGATGGCGGACCACCTCAACACTGTGAGGGGCCAACGCTTACCTTAGCTTCCTACGCACTTTTAGTACGACCCATGTGTGTAAAAAACAGGATGCCAGGAAATTACATATAAAAAACAAGGTGGACTTTTGATTGCGACTCCAGCTCCAGCCATTCCCTACGGTTTCGGAAAACAAAAATGCATTCCTCTTTCGTTGTGCAAAGGCCTCATGAGCCTTCCCCTCATCATTTTTGATAGCCAAAGCGACCCGCTAATAATATTTGCTCTTCTGTTTGCAGAATACGAAATTTGCTTAAATGTTAAGAAATTTTTAATATCGATTGCTTCCTTGCAAGTGTTTTTGGGCTTGTCAGCTCCTCCTACGTACGCGACAACTTCTCTGAAAAGTGTTAGGTAAAGAGCTTTTAAAAAATTGTGAGAATACGAAAATTTAACAATTAATAGAATCCATTCAAGTGGAGTGAGTTTTGTTAGGTTTGCCAGAATAGGGATGTTAGTTTTAGTTCAACAAATGGGACAGTACCTAGACAACCTTTTTAAAGGCCCATTCAAAATAGTAGGCTCAGATGATAGAAATAATGAAATTATAACATAAGACAAAAATAAAATAAATTAAAAAGTGATGGTTGATTAACAAAATAATAATCTCTAACCACTAGTAGGTTAGGTTACGGAAGGGGTGTGTGCGTCAAGCACTTCCACTCGGAGACCCCATTGTGATTCCCTTCATTTTTCGCTAACCGATGTCCATCCCTTAGCTGTTTGGATCCCTGTAGATCCAAACGGGATCTTTTGGGAAACATTTGGTCTTTGCGAGGAAATTGTGTAGATCGGTTATCTGTGCATCTGCTACTTCCGCGAGCCCGTCAAAGAACCTTGCCACAAGAGTCTGGAGCCGTCATCCTTGTAGTGATGGGCAGTGGCATAGCAGGTGCTCGGCCGATTCTACTGCATCCTCATCTCCACAGCTTCTGCATAAATCGTCGGTCGCAAAACGCCATTTGCATAACTTGACACCAATGGCGCAGTGACCTGTGATTACCCCCGTGACCATGCGTACAGCATTTTTGTCGAGGCGCAGAATGCACTTACCTTTCCTCGTGTAGAGTGCTGGCCATAGGGTGCGTGCAATCTTGCAATCGCACCCGGTTGTCCAGGCTCTATTCGTGGCTCGTATTAGCCACTCCTTGTGAACCCATCATAGCAGAGATCGGTGGTAGCACCGTGTTGACCGCCTCGCTGGCTGGCATCGCTGACCCTGCACGGGCTAATTCGTCCGCCTGCTCGTTCCCTTCCATATTGCTATGTCCGGGAACCCAGCACAAACGGACCCTGCATTGCCGTATTACTACCTTTGACTTCACTACAGTGGATTCAATTGCTTTAAGAGCAGCCTGACTATCAACACAAATGACGGCCATACTAAGTGCCGAGTGTTTTATGTGTTCCGCTGCTTTCATGATGGCGAAAACCTCCGACTGAAAAACGCTGCAATAGTCTGGTAGTCTATAAGACCAGTAGACATTTTGTGTTTCACAGTAGACACCCGCCCCAGTTCCATCCTCTGTCTTCAAGCCGTCGGTGAAGTAGACTCCTGCAGAGCCTGCAGGTGGAACCTCGGGCTGTTGCCAGTTGTCCCTGGAGGGATAGTCAATGGGAATCGTCAATTCGAAGTCACTGCGCTTTACCAGGAAGTCAGTGGCCTTATCTAGAAGAACTTGTCCGGTAGAACTAAGCATAAGAACGTTCAGAATGCTGGAATGTCCGTAGCCGCCTTGCCTCAGCTGGTTAGACTCCCTCAATCTGAGAATTGTCTTTGCTGCCTGGCCTTTACGAACAGGTCCACTGGGGGAAGGTGCAGAAACATCTCCAGAGCCATTCGTGGAGCGCTTTTAGCCGTCCCCCTGATCGCCAACGTGGCAAGTCTCTGCACCTTTCCCAGATTGCTCTTTTTGTCCATGGCTGGCCACCAAACATGAGAACCGTAGGCAATGATGGGTCTGATTATCGCCGTATATATCCAATGGAAAATATACTGTTTTAATCCCCATCTTTTACCGAAGGCTCGCTTGCAGGCATACAGCGCATTGAGCCCCTTTTTCATTCTTTCCTCAATGTTTCGCTGTTTAACTGCTGTTATGAGCACATCATCTTGCGTGAGTACTACCGGTATGCCAACAACGACCACAACCAACACAACAACAACAACAACACCTGTTGTCTCCTCAACTACATCAACAACAACTTCAACGAACATGCTGCTATCTACTCGCTCTGCTGCCCTCATATCGTCACCCATGCAAAAGGAACAGGCACTTACCACATCATCAATTCCCAAAAGAGCACGCAAATCACCAACTAAACAAACTATGCCCGCCGCTAATAAAAAACAAAAAACAGCAGTATTGAGTCAAAGCAAGTTGTCAAACTACTGGTTGAGTGAAATCTCCTCAACAAATAAATTTGCGGTCTTAGCTACTGATGATAAAGATGACGATGATGGCAACGAAAACCAACTAACCACTACACAAACAACAATAACAGACAGCAATAAAGGAGTAAAAACAATAAACAAGCCGCCTCCTATTTATGTTCAGGGCGTCGAATGCATTAAAACATTGAAAAATGCGTTAAATGCAGCAGCAGAAAATGCGTTTCTCCTGAAAGTTCTACCAAATAATCAGGTTCGTGTCCAGGCTAACGATTTAAAAACGTATAAACATATACATGAAATGCTTAAAGAAAAAGGGACGAAACTCTATACATTCAGACCAAAAAATGAAAAAGGTTTTAAAGTCGTTCTACGGAACATGCATCCTTCTGCTGATCAAGACGAAATTAAAAGAGAATTGAATAAAAAAGGCCACAAAGTTCTGAACATATTCAATATAACACAAAGGACAACAAAAACACCACTACCCCTATTCTTCATCGAGCTGGAAATCAACACAAACAATAAGGACATTTACAGGATAGACAAACTAATGCACTGCATAGTGACATTCGAGGCACCTCATCATAAACGGACGATTGCACAGTGCACTCAGTGTCAAAAATACGGATACACAAAAAACTATTGCACGATGGACCCAGTATGCGTCAAGTGTGCTGGTAAGCATTTATCAAGCGATTGCAAGAAACATGACGGTATAGTTAAGTGTGCTCTGTGTGGAGGTAATCATACTGCCAACTACAAAGGCTGCGAAATATATAAAGGCTTAAAAATTCGTAGATTCCCACCCCTACGCACAAAAGAACCTGAAACAAAAAAGTAACTGACACAACAAAAATGACAAATGTAAACCCTGCTCAGTCAATAATAACACCTGGCATAAGCTATGCGCAGGCAGTAGCATCATCAATAAGTAACAACCCGGAGCAAGAACGCACTAATAATTCTACTGACACTAAAGACATCGATGAATTAAAAGACATGGTAAAATCCCTAATTAATCAAATGAACAATATGATGAATATAATAGCAATGTTACTTAAAAATTTAAATGGACAAAAATAGAAATCTGACAATCTTAATATGGAACGCAAATGGACTAACACAAGACTACTTAGAATTAAAGCAATATCTAACTGAAACAGAAATTGACATTGCACTAATTGCAGAAACCCACTTCACAGATAACAGTTACCTCAACTTTCCTGGATATCAGTTATATGCCACTAACCACCCTGACGGAAGAGCTCATGGGGGAGCTGCCATAATTGTAAAAGCCAATATTAAACACACTGAACAGCTACCGTATAAAATGCCACATATACAATCATCGACTATAGAAATTAATGACAAAAATGGACCAATATTAATTTCTTCCATCTATTGCCCACCCAGGCACATAATCACGACAGAACAATATGCTGTTTTCTTCAAGACGCTAAACAATAGATTCATCATTGCTGGAGACTGGAATGCAAAGCACATTGACTGGGGCTCAAGGCTGACAAATAAAAAAGGACGTAACCTGATTAATGCGATTGATAAGGTTAGGTTAGGTTGCGGTGGCTGCCCCTATGAGAGACACACTCGGAGGCCTGAAAGGCCCATTGTGATACCACATATTTCACCCGTTTTTGAACTGTGTATGCAACACTGTTTTGCCAACATATGTTACAGCACACATTTCAAGCGGATGGGGAAAGGGGGGGAGGGGACCTACAGTTTAACGCCGAATCCGAACGGCGATTGGCAGTTTTTCGTTCACACTTGGAGGTTTTTGCCATTGCCTGCCAAGAGCGCACTTGTGCGATTCTTGTAATTATCATTCCCTTCATGTGGATAGCGATAGAAGTAGATGAGTTGTTCACCAGCCCGAGCCAGGAATCGAACCTGGAGCCTTTGGTATGAGAAGCCAGCGCGCTACCCGCTTGACTATCGAGGCCGACGGGAGAACCTACTTATTGGCCAACCGACATAATGAAAACTCCTGACCTAATTGATTTTTGCATAACAAAAAATATAAAGTCACACCATCTTCAGATTAAATCGTGCTTTGATTTGTCATCTGACCACTCGCCGCTGATACTTGACTACACAGCTGAAATTGTACCCAAGGACGTAAAACCTCAAATATTCAATGACAAGACCAACTGGGATATGTTTCGACAACATACTGAACAGCACCTATTACAAAGACTTTCATTGAAATCGCAACTTCATATCGAGCGTGCCATCATCTTTTTTAATGACATCATTTTAGACGCAGGAATGAAAGCCACACCGCTGCAGCAACCAAATTCATATAGATCTCATTCGGACAAAGCAATCAAGAGGCTAATTTTAGAAAAAAGGAGGTTGAGAAAACAATGGCAAATAACCAGATCACCTGACGACAAACGAAAATTAAATGCAGCAACAAAAAACCTAAAGGCTAGTCTTAACGAAATGAGAAACCAGGAAATAGCAAACTATTTAATGTACTTGACACCCACTCAGACCACAAATTATTCGCTTTGGAAATGTACTAAAAAGCTGAAAAAGCAAATCAGACACCAGCCACCGCTAAGGAAAAGTGACAACTCGTGGGCTATCACCAATGACGAAAAAGCAAAAACACTAGCAAAATACTTTGAAAAGGTCCTTTCAAATGATGACGACAGGGAAATTAAGCCATGTAATGACAACATAAATATTGACTTATCCACTAAAATACGGAAAACAACGACGCATGAAATAGAATATTGCATTAAAAAGAGGATTAAGCATAAAAAGGCTCCAGGTTACGACATGCTAACAGGCAAAGCATTAGCCCAACTACCACTCAAAGGATATATTTTCATAAGAAACATAATTAATGCTATGTTTCGAATGCAATATTTCCCAAAAGTATGGAAAGTGGCGGAAATCATCGCGCTTCCGAAACCAGGAAAGGATCCCACTGACGTAGCATCTTATAGACCAATAAGCCTACTACCGACAATATCCAAGATTGCAGAAAAGCTACTACATGATAGACTCAGCGAAATACTTGACAAAAAACATGTAATACCTGACCAACAATTTGGATTCAGAAAAGAGCATTCTACAATACAGCAGATTCATCGCATAACAAATAAGATCATGACTGATTTCGAAAATAAACGTTACTGTGTCGCTGTGTTCCTAGACGTAGCAAAAGCATTTGACAAAGTATGGCATAAAGGACTATTATACAAACTGAGCATGATCTTACCACTTGACTATTACCTCATCATCAAAAGCTATATCAGTGACCGTACCTTCTACACAATGACAAGTACTCGCATATTCACTCGATAACAGCAGGAGTCCCACAAGGTAGCGTCCTAGGACCACTGTTATATGTTTTGTTCACTTCAGACATACCAAAACCAGACAATGTAAATTCGGCTTTTGCTACTTTTGCTGACGACACAATTTTATTGGCTTCAGACAAGAACCTAGCAGTTGCTACGGAAAAACTACAAAAGTACACCGACGCAGTTAAGAACTGGTTTGACAAATGGAGTTTGAAAATAAACGAGGACAAGACTGTTCAAGTGATATTTACAACAAAAACAAAATACACAGGCGCTCCAATAAAAATCAATGACAAAAATATAACCATAGAACAAACAGCAAAATATCTTGGTATACATTTGGACTCAAAACTGCACTAGTGCCAGTGCCATATTAAACAAAAAATCAAACAGATAAAAGAGAAATGCAGACAACTTCACTGGCTTTTGGCTAAGAGATCTAAACTCAGTATTGACAATAAACTGCTGCTATATAAAACAGTTATTAAACCAATTTGGCTATATGGACTGCAAATATGGGGAACTGCTAAGAAGACGCACTTAACAAAAATACAACGACAACAATCAAAAATCCTACGTATAATAACACTATCAGACCGTTACACTACAAACGCCGACATTCATGAAATGCTAAAAATATCAACAGTTGATGACGAGGTGAAAAAAGTAACAACAAGGCATTTTGACGTACTTAAAAAACACAAGAACACAGAAATCAACTCACTCTTGCAACGCGAAAACCAGACAAGACGACGGCTAAAAAGGAATCGACCATGTGACCTATTGTCCCTAAACTAAAAATCTGTTACCTAAATATTAAGAAACAATTGTAAATTCCAATCCTGACTGTATCGCTCTAGGCACTGGCCTTATTGTGATGTTTTTATTATCTTCCTACCTAAATGTTTAACCAAATACTTGATGTCAACGACAGTTGTATAAATAAATGGGGGGAAAAAAAAACAAAATGTTTCGCTTCCACGAAAATCTTGAATCCAGAATTATGCCAAGATATTTGGCCTCTTTTGATAGTTTCAGGGGATGCCCTTCCACACAGGGAAGAGAAAATTCCTGAATCTTCGTTTTCTTGGTGAACAGGACCAGTTCGGTCTTTTCGGGATTTATCCCTAGACCGTTGTCTCTCGCCCACTCTGACAATTCGGCTAATGAGGATTCCATCAATTCACTGATAGTAGGCAAAAATTTGCCTTGTATCATGATGACGATGTCGTCCGCATAGGCCACTATTCTAATGCGTCTTCTCTGAAAGACTCTTAGAATCTTATCCACTACCAACAGCCATAAAAGAGGGGATAGCACCCCACCTTGGGGTGTTCCCCTTGTGGCTCTCCTTCTGATGGAAGCCGGTCCTATCGTTGAGTTGATTATCCTGTCTTGCAGCATCGTTTCAACCCAACCGATGACGAAGCTTTCCACGCTGTGTGCACGAAGTGCTCTTGTTATGGCCTCAGTGGTGACATTGTTGACAGCCCCCTCTATATCGAGGAAAGCAGCCATTGTGTACTCCTTTAAGGCCAAAGAATTCTCTATGGGGTCTTCAACGCTGTGCAGTGCACTGTCTACCGACCTCCCCTGGAGGTAGGCGTGTTGTGCACTGCAGAGTTCAGAAGCTAGCCCCCGGTAGTCTCTTATATGCCTGTCCAACAACCTCTCCAGCGTTTTCAGTAAGAATGAGGAGAGGTCTTTAGAGGAGGTCTTTAGCCGTAGTGTGGCTGGGCTTTCCTGGCTTCGGTCCATTAGTAAGAAACCCATGTTCTAGAAAACATTTTAGAATACATTTATATACCAACCAAACACAAATCTGTAAAACTAGGTTGTCATTATATTGTAATTAGGCGCAGAATAGATCAATCCTGGTCTCAGTGCAATATAACCTTATCAATCCTATATTGTAACTTTAAAACAGCTGCACATGAACTCATTCCTTGAAAACGGTGGTATAAGTAAAGTGTAAAAATAGTAAATAAAGTGAGTACAATTACAGAGTTGCGTTAAAGAATAAGTGTGTTTTATTTTTGAGCACAATCCAGACAAACGAATACGCCTGCATTGAGGTGGTCAAACTCACTTTCGTAGCAATATCAACAGTAATGTATGAGAAAAACCTTTCGTTTGATACATATCGTGTAATTCTCAAATTTTGATAAAAACTTTGAACTTTGACCCCGAGCCCTTTTGCATTTTGGAAGCTTTTATTTCGGTTTCGCTCATGTACATTGAAATGGTGGTTGTTTTGGCGTAGTGATCGCTCATTTTTTGCATGCATGTTTATTGATCTTGTTTATCAAAGCGCAAGCGCAGAGCAAACAACGAACCAAAGCATCGTCACCGTCGTTTCAACGAAGATGATTCGGGATTCACTAATGTTTTTTGTTGTTGTCATTTATTGTGTGTATGCTTTTTTGTGTTGTCGATTGGTTTTGCTGCACAAATTGCTGTAATGTCACTTTGATTGATTTAAAAATTTGCAAATATTTATACGTGATTGATCCCAATTTAAAATGTTTACAAATATTTTTACGTGACGAGTTACAAGTAAAATTATTTGTTTATATTATCACATGGTTGATTACTATTTTGAAAAACACGGGAAGACGATTCAAAATTGATAAAAACACTTGAAATCGACAATTAGACACGTGTTTTTCATCTTTGAAAATCTAAATCTAACGGGGAAACCAAGGGTTAAAAGTTTGTATGAATTAATACACTATGATCAATAAGTACCGGGACTGTGTCAAAAAAACAAAATTTTTTATTCTTCTGGTAAATTTATTTTATCCCCTTCAAAATAAGCCCCATCTGAAGCAATACACATATGCCAACGCTTAATCCAATCGTCCATGCACTTCTGGTAAGCCGAAGCAGGTATGGCCTTCAGCTCTCGCGTCGCATTTTCTTTTATTACCTCTATGGACTCAAATCTCTTTCCACGAAGCGACTCAAGTTGGGAGAACAGGAAAAAGTCACATGGTGCCATATCTGGAGAATAGGGAGCCTGATCGATGATATTCACACTGTATTTGTTCAAATAATCGCGAATAATGTGTGCTTTGTGAGACGGCGCATTATCGTGGTGCAAAATTATCCATTGTAAAATGCGACGAAGTACAAAAAGTTGATTGACGCTAACAGCGGCCAAACAAAAACTAATGATGCAATCTCGCTCAAAATTTGGCACAGATTTCAGTTAAGGTCCTACCGACCTAAAAAAAATTTGTTTACCTGCATCGGGTAACGGCGGAAAATTTAAAATACACAGTCCCGGTACTTATTGATTATAGTGTAGGTCTATTGACTTTAAATATGGTGAAAGCACTACAAATGAGAAATAGACAAGATTTTGTCATATAAATCTTACGGGCTTTATTTGATTTATTGGGACCATTGATTTCAAACTTACGTGCAGAGCCGCCGGGCCCTGATAATTTTCGAAGCAGAAGCTTAAAAAAGGCTGTCTTCTTAAACGTCAGTTGCTTTGCAACAGTACAAAGCATCATGTTCGTAAACAAAAACTGCAACAGTTTTCCAATGCATCGTGTTCGTGAACGCATCCAATGAGCAATCGGTCGCATCGTCATAGCAAACTACGCATCATTATTATCGACGATGGATTGACATTAGTGCCTGATGCATTGACATTGAATTGGTTTTATTTTCAGTATACTCACGTATATACGGCAGCCGCCTTAGCTCAGCTGGCTAGTGCGTTGGGCCGCGAGTCAAGACTCCGCGAGTTCAATACTCCGTTGCGTTAACACCGAAAAAAGGAAAAAAAAACAACAATTTTTCTTTCGGCGGCTGTCCTCTCAGCAGGAAATGGCAAACCTCTGAGAGTAAAATTGCCTATGAAAAAGCTCCCAC
This sequence comes from Melieria omissa, assembly GCA_963971225.1. Taxonomy (NCBI): domain Eukaryota; kingdom Metazoa; phylum Arthropoda; class Insecta; order Diptera; family Ulidiidae; genus Melieria; species Melieria omissa. The sequence continues at coordinate 45,908,317 of OZ020269.1, read as the reverse complement.
CTCGCCATTTGGAATCGGCATAAAACTGTAGGTCCCTTCCAACCTTGTAAAAACATTCGCACGCATAACCCGGTCGGTTGCGGGTACCTAGGCCTTAGTCTCGTAATCGGGCTGTCGTGCCAGTCAAGAAGAAGAAGATACTCATTCAATTCTCCAGGACCTTTGGAACTTGTTATTATATTATGAAATGTGTGTTGGAATACATGCTGAAAACAACAGTGTTGCATAACGGGTACAATTTGTGGTATCACAATGGGGCTATAAAAAGGCCTAAGTGTGTCTCATACAGAGGCAGCCACTACAACCTACCTACCTACATGGTGCTTATGCTTAACGCCGGCCTCGATAGTCCAGTGGGTAGCGCGCTGGCTTTTCATACCGAGTGCCCCAGGTTCGATTCCTGGCTCGGGCTGGTGAAAAACTCGTATACTTTTATCAGATGAGAATTACAAGAATCGCACTCTTGGCAGGCAGGTCCTCTCCCTCCCTTTCCCCATCCGTTTGAAATGTGTGTTGTATCACATGTTGGAAAAAACAGTGTTGCATACACATTCCAAACGGGTGGAATTTGTGGTATAACAGCGGGCCAATAGACCTAAGTGTGTCTCATACAGAGGCACCACTGCAACCAACCAACTACATAGTTTCATGTTTTTTACATCAATGTAACTTAAGATGCGAAATTTCTTTTTTTTTTAATCCCAAAGGCCTGCTTCACGCATACTCTCGTAGAACTCAAAATAGTATTGAAAGTTTTCAATATTAATTTATCTTTCGCAGTCCATTTTCGGTTTTGCTGTGCGTTCATTTTGCAGTATTTACTTGCATCAGAACCATTCATAAGCACACATAAATGTATGCAATATATCAAGACTGCATACCTAACTGGCGTCACGACAGTAGTGATAAAGCATGACTGCTTTGTATAGGGATGTTTAAGAAGACAGCCAAACTGTTATTAAGGCATGCCTACGTTTAAGAATAGTGTAAATATTCGACACCTGAATGGTTCCATAAAATTGGACCATAAATGAACAATATTAGATTTTCTTATTTTAGTTCTTTTAAGCGTAGATTAAAAAAAAATAAGGAATCCTATTCTTTGTATCATTTTTGAGACATACTGAAATTCATATGGAAAAATGAAAAAATTTAGGAAATTGTGTTACAAATGGGGTTTCTTTTTAAAGTAAGCATTTATTAGTGCAATCTGTGCAAATATTTTTGTCTTTACAATATGGTTTTTCAGATAGGTAGTGGAATAAGGAGGTCCACTTATGTTTGCCCATTCCAGAATAGTAGCATTTAGGACACCTTGGCACACACACTCGGTTCTTCTTGGATGATTTATCAGTTGTTAATTGTTACAGAAGCCCAGTCTCATTATTTTCAGAGTTTGAAAAATTGCAATGTAAAAGTTTCGAAAGCAACTCCTTAGATGCGGCGTTTCTTTGAAGTTGTTTTCTGTTCTAGATACAAGGTGAAGCCAACGAAATTGCAAGCTCATGCAAGAATCGCTTAGTTTCTGATTCTTTTCGGTCTGTTTTCATTTAGGATTGATTTCATTGTAAACAGTGTAAGCATTCAGCGCCGCAATATCGATTATATTAAAAAACACAGCCATTTACATCTGTAACAGTCCAAAATTTTGTCAACTGTATTAACACCTCTTTTCGTTGTTATAAAAAGAAATAATTTCCGGCAATATCTTTGAATTGTTGACAATATTAGGCCCGTTATGCATTGTGCTGTATTTTCCATACATAGCACGTATTTGAATCAACAATAAGCCATATCTTTCGGGTTTAGAGAGAATGTACTGCCGGAATTCGCAGCGGCCATGAAATACCAGTAATTTTTCGTAAAAGGTCACAGGAATCGTGAGGATTGTAGAATATTGAAAGTAGCTCAACCCATTCATCCCAAAGATTACGAATCGGCGCAAATTTGTGACATTTTTCTTCCTCAACCAACCACTAGTGTATGGTTTATCGCTCCAAATAGTGCCGATTTCGATTCAACACCAGGGTTAGTGCCAATTTTCCCATCAGGCTCGGATGAATCACTTTCACTGTCTATTTCAATGTCCCCATTGGAAATTTTTTATTTTTGAATTCATCCTCTGAACTGTTATCCAAGACTTCGTTTACTAGTTCTTCCAACGTAAAAAATCGTAAAAATCGTGGACGCAACATTACTTCAACAATCCACAAAACTACACATAAATCGATATATTTCAATATATATAAACCAGAATTGTTTTTACACCTCTATCAGCAAATAATTTCACATGCCATATGAAGAAACAGAACGCAAATAACATTCACCATGGCATAGAAATGTTCGAAATTCCATATGTATCAAAAGTGATACAAAGGATAGAATTATAAACTTTTCAATTTTCTCACGCCCTTTTTCTTAAAAAATTGTCAAAGATGGTTCTAAACAAGCATAATCCGAACACAAACAAAATCACAAAGAGTGGTTCAATTAATTACATCCTGAAAGAAGTTGTAATAAAAGATAAAACCAAATGTATCATTTTTGATACAAAGCTCGATCTACGGTTAAACAAGCATTATATGTGGGCCGTAAAAGAAGTTCCAAACAACAGTACTTTAAAAATTATTGCGGGCTAATAAAAACTACTGCCTTTCTTTTCATTTCCCTTTGTAATTGTTTCTGTTGATAACTTATTATTACATATTTTTTGTTGCTTGTAGCGATCATATGAGTCGCGATGCCAACCATATTTTATTTTCTTTTCTATGTTTTTGCGCACACTACAGTCGGCAGAGAGTTCAGGAGCAATATGAGACGCCGTTCGGGCTTATAGAAGATCAAAAATCAGCCAGAAAATATAAATCGTTTTATTTCAGCTTTTCGGCAGCGCAACAACAACAACAGCACATCGTCTTCATCTCCCAATCATCCCACGCAGCAGCAGTGTACTAACGCAGACTCGTTGCAGTGTTTACGTTCTCGCTTGTAAAGCAAGCCCTCTGTATGTTTATTTTCTTTGCTTATACCACAGAATAAACAGTATACAGAAGGCGCATCTGAAATAATTTTGCGATTTCATTTCAGACGCGGGCGGGAAGCAACAAAGGTGAGGAAAATGTAAAGGGAACCGAGAGAGTAAGCGCAAATTGATGTATTGTATACGCATAGATTCGATGGTTTTGGGCTTTATTCTCATTTCGACAACAACACGCAATGTTGTTGCTTTCCGCAGCAAGCCAGCTTGGCTTTGCTCGTACACATTGAAATTGTGGTTGATTTGGCAAATCGATCGCCAAGGCAAATTCAATAGGTAGTTGCAGCACCAGAACTAATTAAACTATTTTTCTTTGATAATTAGCACAACATTGTAGCAATAGTTTTCCACTTATTAGTACTGTCTTAATGCGTCTTGGTTGTTCCAATACTTTTACACATATATTTATGATATTTTCATTGCAGCCATTTGTACTTTTTACAAGTTCTATTTTACAAGCAGACCGGAAGAATTAATAAAATTCATTGAATTTTGTTTTTTTCCCGTAGTGCTACCACCTTATGGCGATCGCTCAATCAATTTTTCTAAGCAAACTTCATGGCACAATAAACAAGGTAGTGGCAGGAAGGAGCGAATTTTATTTTTTCTCGTCAGAGTTCGGTAGGTTGTCAGAAATTTTTGTCTGTTTTGTTTACATTCGGCGAACAGCATTGCCTGTCAACTCTTTTCTGTGAAATTTTAAGTATTTTTGCAATGACGAAAGAATATTATTTTTCCAATTTTCGTTAACTTTTATGAATTAACGCAAAATCGGCGAACTATGAACTTAGCACTTTCGCCCCTAATTGTAAAACAACAAATTAAAACAAAGAAGCTATGTACTTTTGCTGTTAATTGGTGTATTTTTACGTTTTCGAATAGACCAAGTGGTCTTTTTTTAGCTCCTTCCTGCCACTACCTTGTTTATTGTGCCATGCATGCGGCACACCGCTTTGTTGCCCAACAAGAACAACCACAGTGTGTGGTGCGTCACTGTTTCATACACCGCTCTCACAGCTTCTCAGTTTACGCTCTCGCGCTCTGTGCGTTCTCGTCCCCTGGAACTCGCAAAGAAAATTTTCTTTACACCAGATGCGCATTCTGTATATTGTTTGTTCTGTGCTTATACTCACATGTTAGCTGAAGTTACAGAGAATTCTGCTGTTAGTAACAGAGGGTTCTGCTGTCAATAACAGGGGTACTACCAGCAGTACCCGCCATAGAACGCGTTTGCTTGTATGAGATTCGTTCTTTATTACTTCGTGTTCGTTGATAATACACAATAGTTTAAAACTTGGCAAACTTTAACCCTTCAATTCCCATGTCCAAAATAGTGAAAAGAAAATTTTCTTTTTAAATAAAATAGCTTAGATACGTTTGGATAAGACAAACAAAATACATACAACATTTTTAAATTACCCTCATTTTTATATTGAAAGAAACCATACAAACTCGCACTGCTTTAATTACGCGTGAAACAAATGAATAAATTTGACAAATGACGTTTCGCTAGTGTTGCTAGGAAAATTAAATAAACAAGTACTACTAATTGACTTTGCTATACAAGTGTTAGAATTTAAAAATAAAAACCTATGTGGTAGGAAACAAATATTAAGCTTCTGTCACCTACAGGTGACACTAGGAATTGAAGAGTTAACAAAATTAAAAAAAAAACATAATATTCTGGGAAATCGTTCCTATATTGGCAGCAGCACTTCGTTTTATCGAAAGCTTGGGCTGCACTGCAATGAATCACAGAGCGGTTTGAGGGGTGTTGGGTTAATGCAATAGAGAAATTCATTGCCTTAAAGTTAAAATGGAACAATTCAATCGACAAGATATGGATAAAAAATATTGGTTCCTACAGTCCTTCTACTGAGATATACCAGAATTATTATTTTTTTATTTAGAATAAAAAACTAAAACTAAAACCAGCCAAAACATAAATAAATTATAGTGCGAACCTGAGCTGCGTTACTGTCTAAATGAGCTGAAAACACAACTAAGCCTTCTTAAATGTCATTGAGCATGTGTAAAGTTATTGAGACGAAAAATTTTAATCCCAAAAGAAAATCGATTGAAGGACTCTATAATCGAAGAGCGGGCCAACTCGAGACTTTACACTGGCCCAAATTGATGGAATCAATGTCTTAATCACTGATGACCATTCTGCTATTCGCGAGTAGCAGCGACGCCGACGCATGTACATGAACACAAAGCAGCGTCGTTCCGAACGCAGCTTCAGTTAGTGATGAAGTGATAGGAAACTCGGAGAGCCGGTACCACTACATGCACAGAATTTTACTAATCCTACTACATACTACTAGTAGGCCCCAAGGTTGATTAAAAACGTAGATTTTCCTCCATATATATTTCTTAAACGGGGTTGTTGTTCTAGTTCATTTCAAATCTCTAGTGTTGCTGGTGTAAGCAATTTTTCGCGACCAAAATAACTTTTCTTTTTATTTGTATGTCTCTGATGCTATGTACATATTTCGTAATACGTTTGTATAAAACAAACTAAAAGAATACATAATTGCCCAAAAGTGTCAAGAGAATCCTTAGGTATGTTTTTTATTGAATTAAACAAAGCTTTTATAAACTGCATAAAAAACAGCGATGTGTTCGAAGTAGAGCATTTAGCATCAAAAGCATGCCTGATCTGATCGCCAACCTTTTTTAGAGATTTGCTTAATGAAGAACTGCTAAATAAAATGGCCGACAGTTAACCCTGTCGTATTCAACGCATTTAGCTTTGTGTTGTTTGGTATATTTTTCAATGATATTTACTAAGTGAAGCCAAAAAATGAAAAGTGAAGAATTTAATGCAGAAAATTAATGAGAATAAACTTTACTGAGTGTGCACACTCATCCCTAATATCGGGAAAAGAGCGAAAACAGTGAACAGCTGATGACTGGTGGCACACACAGACTGTGTACGTGAATTGCAAAAAACGCACAAAAATCGGGTTACTCTTCCAGTTTCCTATCACTTTAATACTGCTTCAGTGTCGTTTCAGACTGCATCCGAGTAAAATTATGCTCGTTTTTTGAGCGGTTGCTCCCAGTTTTGCAAACTCAGTATTTTTTTTTTGCGTCTTTTTTATAAAATGTATGAAATCGAACCACCGTTAATTCTTAACACACAATCATTTTGAAGTCTTGCTGCACTGTAAATTTTGTAAATAGAAACTCTGATTTTGTTCAGTACTTTCCACGCATACATTGGTTGTGTTAGTGTGTAGCAATGAGACTTCGCCTGCATGACTGACTACTTGGCGTAATACAATATTACGATCCATGGTCACAAGTGTTCAAGCGAAGTCTCAGCAACTGACTCCGGGAACTAAACGTGTATACCGCAGCGTCAGCATTTTCGCACGCTAGCCGGTCTGCATATTTAGCGCACAGCTTAAGCTGATGATTTTGAATTTTGAAAATAAAGTCAGTCTTTCTTTGGACACACAATTAACAACATCGCTAGACCGTTTTACTTATTACATGGCGACCGTGACAGGACTGCGTCGTCTCAATTCGTGCGGACTGGAGTGCGACTTGACTTGAGTGGAATTGGTGTATTAAGAAGCAAAAGTGACAACATGCAGCAACATCACTTGTAATTGACGGTTCAATGGTGCAAGAGATGAAAACAAATTTTGCTAAAATACAAAACAAAACAACAACATGAATTAAAAGAATGATTTGTGCAAACCAATGGATGATTCCAGACTTGTAAACAAGTTGCGGGTTTTGTAAAACATGAAATAAACGAGTAGTGCGCTTCCGTGTCGCAGCGATCGTATGCGCGCTCCTAATGGTCCTTCGATCCGGTGCGAAAACTAAAAGTGCCAGAAGACACAACAAAAAACCAAATACAAACAAAACTAATCAGAAGAAACTAAAAAGTGTAACTACAAATACGAAAACAGTGCACAACTATACAAATCACAGAAACCAAAGTTTCAAAAATTGAAAACAAAAAAAAAGGGTACAAAACATTGAATAGTGCAGTGACACACAAAAGAAGGGCAGCAGAATAAACAACAACAAATACACTCACAACAGACCCAAAGCGGAAGAAGAAAAATGCAAATAACAACAGCAAGCAACACAGCACAACACAGCGGCGGACAAACAACAGCATATAGAGGAGATTCGCATTCACGGGGACTGGGCCCCAATAAGATAAGCCCACACATTTTTATTAAAAATTAACACGTTACATACACATACACCAGTGGCGTCCCCAGGATTTCGGGAAGGGGGGGATATGCAAAAAATGCAGTTTAACGCCATTTTTATACTTTCATCTTTGCGTATTATTTTTAATACATGTTGAATAAAATTGTACATACATACATATATGTATACATATACTAACATAAACTTCTTAAAACACAAAATTCAAGTGACATGTATTTTTAAGTCATAAAATCCCAACCAAAAAATTCAAGTTTGTTTTAAGTTATGACATTTCGAAAACAACTGCTAATAGAATTACGAAAAACTCAAAAGACGTATTTTAAAAAGCACACCAGCTATGTAAAAGAAATCAAACATTTACAAAATGTATGACGTTCTGAAATTTAATTATGATAGAGGTGACCATGTTTCCATGTTTACCCGCAATTTACCAAAACTATATACATAAGTGAATTTTTTTTAATTTCAACAGCTGATGCAGGGTTGGCATGAAGCCTGCGTTTGATTACTATTTTGGTAAATAGTCGACACTTTTGGGAACATTGAAAATACAACTATTCTGCGAGAACAAATGCAATGCTGATTTTTTTTATTCATTTATTCTTAACCCTTCTGCGGGTATCCGGTTCTGGCCAGACCATATTGAACTTTGGATCCACTTTAGTAATGTTGTAATTAAGCTATCGAGCTCAAATTTCATGATATCCTTAACTGATCCTTTCTAAGCACAAAACCCAAAACCATGGCTTGGCCAGACCATGGTGCATTTGCATACAAATTTGCCAGTTATTTTCAGTTTTTTTTTGTTATTTTCGACGTAATTATTGTCAGAATTGTTAATAAATATTTTTTTATATTATATATATATTTTCAACTAGGTTTTTCCATCTGACCCGATTTGAAGCACTTTTTTCGTGCCATCCCGTTAATAGTGACGTAAATTAGCTGGCGCAAAATGTACCTGGTCCAAGTGTTTTTCGTTCGCCTTGGCTTTTATTTTCTTTGGGTTAATAAATTATAATTTTTGTTGGAAAATAATGTTGGAACATATTCAAAATTAATACTTATCCATTTTCCAATTCGATTGGGTGTTTTCTGTGACAGAGATGAAAGGAAGAGAATGCTATTTTGAGAATCAGGTGGACATTGTTTTTGAACTTCGACGCTGGAGTTAAATCAGAGAGGAAAATCTCTAAAAAAATTTCCTTAGCAATAGCGGAAACTAATGCTTTAGAGCAACGAATTTAAGATATTAAATAATTTGCTGCGAGAGGCTTACGGTGCTGCCAATTTCACGCTTTCATTTGGCCCTGAACAAAACGAAGCTTCTGATACTGATAGAAAAAAAGGTCGTTTAGATAGTTCAATGTGAAGATAGCAACGACGAAGGCGACAAGGAAAACGATATCCGGCCAGTTCAGCATGAACAACAACATGTAGAGCATGTTTTGCATATTTTTCTTTGGCAAAGCAGTTCAGAATTATTAACAGTGCAAGGAATCCAGAAATATATATATCAAAACCCGATTTGTATGTGTCGAATGTAAAATCTCAATGTGGTATAGTCATGATACTGCATTATATTGTTGAAATAATTGCATTGGTCAAGCAGCTGAAGTAGATCCATAAGTAACGTATTTTACATTTATACATTTTTTTTATTTTTTTGCTTTACTGCCGTATTTTTTTAATTTCAAAATTAACTCATTAAAGTTGAAACTCGCTATTTACTTAATTATTCTAGTATATTTTCACCGTTTTACGTAAAAATAATGTAGACAAGCAAAAGAAATCATTGTATTCACACTTTCTGGTTTTTTTATATCCTTAACAACAATCCTCGACTATCATCTTGTTTACATTATGGTCTGGCCAGATCATGGGAGGTTCAGTTATTAGGTTTTAAGTGGGTGATTACAGAAGCGATAAAGCAAATAGTAAAAATGTTTCACAATTCCATATTGTTATAGCAAATTGCATAAGTGAATTCTCCGACCAAGGGGGGGGATCCATCCCCCTAATCCCCCCCCCCCCCTGGGGACGCCACTGACATACACTAACACAAAAATTTAATTTAAAAAAAAATATATATATATTCGAGCTGGCTGATTATATTTAATACCATATGTGTACAATTTTTAAGAAAAGAATTACAATTCCTTGCACATACAAAATGTAAAACGACAATAAAACAAAAACAAAAAAAAATAAAAATTTTATTAAAATTTTTCAAATGTAAACTTAAGATTTTAAAAACCAAAAACAAAATGTAGTAATAACAATAATACAAATACAAAGACCGGACGACAAAAGACTAGCGAAATATTAATCATGGAAAGTCAACAGACAAAATTAAACAAACCATCGGCTAATGTCATTAACGAAATTAACGAAACAGTAACGACTAATTCGGATTTAAGAGCACCCCTATGGATCATAGCAATTGTGATGCTGATCCTAGTTGTAATCAAAATTTATAAAATTCACACACGGGGTTTAAAAAATAAAGCCGTTAGAGCCTTTTCCATAGCTAACAACCTGGATAAAGTTTAAACTTATAATTTTCAATAACTATTACGTTTTTTTTCTCCTCCTCTCGTTCGATATATGGAGGATATATGTTATGTCCTAATTCAATTTTGTTTGAATATTATTCGACAAACTTAAAAAAAAAATTAAGTAATTTTTGGGTTTTGGCCCGCTTAAACATTCATCAGACTTCACTCTTTTGATTTCGCTTTATTAGCCGGCTGAACAGTTTAGTTCCAAAGAACTTAATCAAAAAAAAAATATTAAGTCGGGCAGCCACCAACAAGGCTATGCCGATCTTATCCGTGTTGCATTTGCTCAGCAAAATATTTAGTGCAAAACAAGATGGTTCCGTCAAAAATGGTTTCGCCTTCGCGATTTTTGGTTAGCAGCTCCATATGTCCGATTTGCGATCGGCGCAACAATCATTCTATAATTTTTTTTCTTTTTTCTTATTCTTGACGATATATGGTTAGTAGCTCCATTCGTCTGCTTGACAATTACTTAGTAAAATAGTTAGTGCAAAACGTTACTTTAATACATATATATATTTTTTTTCTCCAAATAAATTGAGAATGAAATGGGACGATATCATAAATAACATTAACGAACACAAAATTGAATTCGATAAGTCCTTCAAATGCCTAAACACAAATAGGCAAATTTCTCAGGAAACTGTAGATAAACATATAAAAATTTTAATAACACAATTCAATAACATAAGAAGCATATTAAATGCTTATAACAGAAAATTAACTGAAGAACATAAAAAAGAAGCTAATGCAATTTTTAGCAAATTCAGAGATAATTTGCTCAAAATATGCACAAAGCGTAAAATAGAACTGGACATACCAGTGACATCAGAAATTGAAGTTGGATACAACTACAATTATATAAACAGTTCCGACTCGGAAGTGAAACTAGAAAAAGTTAACTATACCAAAATGCCTCAAACAAATATTGAATTTTTGAAAACAGCATCACAGCTGATACCGGAATTTGACGGTAAACCGGAAAATTTACGAAGTTTCATTGATGCCCTAGAACTAGTAAACACAATAAAAGAAGGTCACGAAGCAATAGCCGTTTCCTTAAAAAATCAAAACTTAAAGGCAATACTAGAAACCTTATTAGCAATGAGGTCACTCTAAACGACATTGTAAGGACACTGAAATCTACAGTAAAAGGGGAATCCGTAGAAGTAATTACGGCAAAGCTAATGAATGTTAAACAAAAACATAAGACCGCAAACCAATACACGAAAGAAATAGAAGAACTTACAAAAACCCTGCAGGTCGCATACATAACAGATGGACTTTCGCCAGAATTAGCAGCAAGATATAGCACACAACTGGCCGTCAAAGTGATGACGAAAAATTGCGCTAATGATAAGGTAAAACTTATCATGGAGGCGGGCACGTTCAATACAATGAACGATGCTGTCTCCAAATTCGTGAATAGCTGTACAGAAGCGACGGGACAGGAGGACTCTGTATTTTACTACAGAAGTTCAAATGGATACCGTGGAAACTCTGGAGGATACCGTGGAAACTCTAGAGGATACCGTGGAAACTACAACAGTCGTGGCAGATTGAACAACCAAGGAAGAAACACATACAACAATAGAGGCCAATACAACAATGACGGATACACCAACAATAACCACAACCGCGGAAATAATAGTCGCTACAGAGGAAACAACGCCAATAATACGCGAAACGGTAACGTGCGCGTAATACAAAATGATCAGCAAAACCACAAGAATGCAGTTGCCAAATTACTAATATTAAATCTGAATCTAAGCATATTTATCAAAATAAAAGAACCATATACTAACGAAATTCTAACAATACTTGTCGACACTGGAGCAGAGATATCACTGTTAAAAAATTTAGAATTCATTAAAGAATATAAAATAAACACTACAAACAAAACTGAAATTAGTGGCATAGGTGACGGGAGTATTCAATCCATTGGATCGTTAAATCTTGTTTCATCTACTTAATATCAAATAGTAGATGAAACTTTTCCAATACCATGTGACGGAATATGGGGAATGGATTTCATAAAGTCATACAACTGCGTACTAGACTTTATGAATGATAACGATTTGTTAATCTTGTGCCCGAACAACTACAAACAAATAGGTATTCCAATATTTACTAGCCACACCGCAAATACATTAATCATACCAGCACGATCAGAAGTAGTTAGGAAATTATCCATCACTACTTCCGAAAATGAACTATTAATACCAAATCAAGAATTACAGCATGGTGTTTTCATCGGAAATACCATAACCTGTTCAAAACGTCCATTTGTGAGAATCATAAATACAAACCCAACGGACGTAACCATAACCGACCACAACATTAAATTTGAAAAATTCTCCAATTACGAAATTATTGACAATGCAAATAAAAATTTTAGGCAAAACAAGATCCTAGAACGACTCTCAAAAAATTTTCCTATTAACCATAAAAATCAACTAACTAGTCTTTGCAGCAAATACAGCGATATCTTTGGCATAGAGTCAGAGCCAATCTCTTCGAATAACTTCTATAAACAAAAACTTAAACTCAAAGATTCAGAACCAGTGTATGTAAAAAATTATCGAATTCCACACACCCACAAAGAAGAAATCGAAAGGCAAGTGAATAAACTAATTAATGACAAAATAGTAGAACCTTCCATCTCAGCATATAATAGCCCTATTCTTTTGGTACCCAAAAAATCATTACCAAATTCAAACCTTAAATGATGGCGTTTAGTGATCGACTACCGCCAAATCAATAAAAAACTTGTACCAGATAAATTTCCATTACCAAGAATAGATGACATCCTCGACCAACTGGGCAGAGCAAACTATTTTTCGTGTTTAGACCTTATGTCAAGATTTCATCAAATAGAACTGGAAGAAAGTTCAAGAGACATAACATCATTTTCAACCAACAGTGGTTCTTACCGCTTCACAAGACTTCCATACGGACTTAAAATAGCGCCCAACTCATTTCAGCGCATGATGACATTCGCATTTGCTGGTTTAGCACCAGCGCAAGCATTTCTCTATATGGACGACCTAGTAGTCCTAGGATGGTCCGAAAAACATATGATAAAAAATTTATCGGACGTTTTTTCCTTGTGCAGAAAACACAACCTTAAACCCAATCCGGACAAATGCACATTTGTATGCGTGAAGTAACATACCTTGGTCATAAATGCACTGATAAAGGCATTCTTCCTGATGATAGTAAATTCACTATCATCCAAAACTATCCAAAACCCACAAACGCTGATGAAGCAAAACGATTTGTGGCTTTTTGCAATTATTATAGAAAATGTATTCCAATTTTTGCAGAACATTCTCGTCACATAATAAAACTTTGCAGAAAACATGTACCCTTTATATGGAGCACCGAATGTACAAACGCGTTTGAATATCTCAAAAAGGCATTAATTTCACCCACTCTCGCAATATCCTGATTTCACTATACCATTCTGTGTAACAACTGATGCGAGCAAACATGCCTGCGGCGCAATGCTAAGCCAAGAGTATGAGGGCAAGGAACTTCCTGTTGCTTATGCATCTAAAACTTTCACTAAAGGCGAAAGTAACAAATACACAATTGAACAAGAACTAACAGCAATCCATTGGGCTATCAAGCATTTTCGCCCTTACCTTTACGGTACAAAATTTTTAGTGAAAACTGACCATAGACCATTAACATATCTATTTTCCATGAAAACAAATCATCAAAACTAACGAGAATTCGACTTGACCTAGAAGAGTACGATTTTGTGGTAGAATATCTTAGGGGTAAAGAAAATTCAGTAGCAGATGCACTATCCCGCATCACGATTCACGATTTAAAGGAATTAAATATTGAAAATTCCAGTGTTAAAAGTCACCACCAGAGCACAAAACAAAAAGAACGTAACGAACAACGACAAACCGAATTCAAATCCCACCATTCCAGCAAAGCCCAAATTATATGACGTCATGAATTCAAATGATGTCAAGAAACGTGTTAAGCTTAAATTGTCTTCGGACAAATGTCATTTAAAGCATGGAAAAAAAATCCTAACACATGTAAAAGTTAATGACTTGTATACTAATGGAAAATTTGACTTCGGCACATTTTTTCCAAGGCTTGAAGAAGAGGCCGGTAAGCAAGGCATTAACACATTACAAATGTCACCGAGTGAAAATATTTTTAAGCACATATGCATAAATGAATTTAAAAAATTAGGCAACAAATATTTGAAAAATTTAGAAGTAGCGCTACTATCATGATACCTCGGTTTATAGTGGATGGACGGGATAAAACGGAAATCGAAAAAATTTTAACAAAGTTTCATGATGATCCAATCACTGGTGGCCACAGTGGGACATCTAGAACACTATCAAAAGTCAAAAGATATTATTATTGGAAACACATGACTAAAGAAATCACCAAGTATATCAAAGCATGTGAAAAATGTCAGAAGTCAAAAACAACAAAACACAATAAACCACCTGCAATCCTAACCCCAACGCCAGCGACAGCGTTTGACATTGTTCTAGTGGATACCATAGGTCCACTACCAAAAACAGAAAATGGTAACGAATACGCTGTTACAATCATTTGCGATCTAACAAAATACCTAGTTACAATACCAAACCCAAACAAGAGCGCAAAAACGGTTGCCAAAGCAATTGTTGATTCTTTTATTTTGATTTACGGGCCGATAAATACATTGATTTCAGATATGGGAACGGAATACAAAAATCAACTTCTGAACGAAATTTGCGAATTGTTAAAAATTAAAAAACTAACTTCAACAGCACACCATCACCAAACTCTAGGAACAATAGAACGTAACCATCGCACATTAAATTAATATTTGAGATCATACATCTCAATCGACAAAGATGATTGGGATGAATGGCTAAAATATTTCACTTATTGTTACAACACTACCCCCACGGCAGTACATGACTACTGTCCTTTTGAACTGGTATTTGGGAAAATAACAGAAGAATTGGAAAACAACGACAAGATAGATCCACTGTACAATGTTGACAATTATGCAAAAGAACTGAAATTCAAACTACAAGTAGCTCAAAAAAGAGCAAGACAACTGTTAGAAAAAAAATGTTCTCTCAAAGCAGTATACAGACAAAAATATATCCGAGATAAAAATTAAAGTTGGGGATAAAGTTTGAATAAGTAATAAAACTGGACACAAATTAGACACTAAATATACCGGACCCTATACTGTAATACGAACTGACAATAACAATAACTGTTTACTTGTGGACGACTCAAATAAACAATTCCAAGTCCACAAGGACAGATTAAAAATATATCGTTAATATAAATACTAATCACTTTAATTCAAATTTTAAAATATCCTTGCGCGAGGATACATAATACATATACAATATTAAGTTGTATTAACTTTTAATCTTGAAAATATTACAATATTAAGCTGTATTAACTTTTAATCTTGAAAATATTTTGAAATCATATTATATTAGATACAATAAAAAAAAAAAAAAGTTAAAAATTATATTTTAGCCATAACATTGTAAGTAGGGGACTGTCACGTAGGTTGAGACGGGTTTTGTTTTTTAGCCATAATTTTTTACTCAAAAGTGATAGTACAATAGACTTTATATTGTTGGAAACGTAATTTCTTTGGCTACATTTTTGCCGAAGTTGGATTGTTTCAAGAAAAAAAAGTTATGACCAATTTTCTGAACACATCATTTTTTGGCCCAAAAAAATGTGTCACGTAGGTTGAGACACTATATATAATTGAATGTGGGTTAGACAAAATAAAGCGTATACTCCAGATTTCAAGTGTTTATTGTTTATTCAATCATTTGGAAGGCCTCAGCCACAAGAAATATTAAAAAAGGAAAAAATATAATTGATTTTTTATCATTCCGAGAGGTCGGCATCAGAATCGCAATTCTGGCAAGTGAAATAGCTTCGTGACATGTTAACACATTTCAAATGAAATGGTCGCTTACACTTGTTGCATTCAATAGAATTGTTTTTGGTCATTTTGGATGGCAGCATTTTCGTGCAGATCAAGCAGAAATCCACATCTTCTTCCGACGATGATGAGGATTTTTTTTTTGGCGGCCCGTGTTGGCTGCGATCGCTTTGTGGGTGTTTCTTTTTGCGGTGAAATCTTTCGCTTCTGTGCTTTCGTTTCTTCTTTCTCCTTCTTTTTTCGGCTTTTTCTTGACGTTTTTGTTGCTTTTCCTTGATATTTGCAACATTTTCTGGTGATGTGAGAATTCGACTCGTTCCCGGCTTACGGCCACGATTTGATTTTTTCCGCGGCGTAGTTTGCTGATCTGGCCCAATATCGCTGAGCAACGATGACAAACTTTTCGAACGAGAAGTCGATCCGGCCGATGTTGTTGCAATTGATGGTTCAACCGATGTTGTTGCTTCGGAAGTCGAATCTTCAACATTTAAAGCCACGTCAAGGTCGGCAGTTTCATTACGATAAATTCGTCGTTGCTCTTCTTCAGTGTATTGAAGTTCAATCGATTGAGCCATTTGACGTTGGTCGCTTTGGTAGGCTTGAATAAAGTCAGCATCAGAGAATACATTCATGTTAACTGGAAAAACGCCAGTAGCAGCAAAACCAGACTTGATGTTCTTGGGTGTTAAGGCATGATCCAATGCCTTGCACACGAGTCCAGGAATGTGACGAATCTCCAGCACTTTTCCGGCATTTGAATTTTGCCAACCACTGCATTCTGAGTGATAGTATGTCTTCACTGGGCCGTATATGGACACATCTAGTGGCTGCATCTTATGAGAACAATGTGGTGGAAAAGTTAACATAACAATTCCGTTGTCCAAAGCCAAATCGATAGCTTCTATCGATAGGTGGGATGTGTGATTGTCAAGAATGAGTAACACTGGTTTGTTACGACTTGGGTTTGCATACTTGATGAAGTGGTGCAAGTATTTCACGAATTCGATTTGTGTCATCCAACCTGATTCATTGCAGGCGGCATCAGAGTTGGGCGAAGCACTATCCATAAAATAGCTTTGCATATTCTTCCGAGGAAAAATAAAGAAAGGTGGAACGGAATTGCCGCTCGCGTTGACTGCCAACGCCATTGTTACCAAAGTTCCACGCTCGGCTGCATCTGCCTTTCCAACTCGTTTCAAACCTTTAAGTGAGATTACCTTTCCAAATTTTGTGGGGACTGTCGAAAATCCAGTCGCATCAACGCTGTAGATACAGTGTGGTTCAAAGTGATGAATGCCCATTATTTCTTTGTAATTTTCGAAGAAGTTGGCGACATTTTCCTTGCAAAACGATCGGATTCGATTGAAACTGGTCTGTTCTGGTGTACGCAAGCTAAGATTTCTGAGCCGATGCATGAAACCGTAATACCAGGTTTTACCGGCCATTTGATCCTTGTTCCAATTCGGCGGATAAGTGATATTCAGCTTGCGCGCATATTGATATGCCAACTCGCGCAATTCGGTAATGCTTTTTCTTGTTCTTCATCAAAAACCTGAAAAGAAATAAAATTATTATTTAGTTGAAAAATTGAAGAAAAATAAAGAAAATATCATTCATACCTATTTTGTTGTCGCATACGATCCAATACGGCGAACAATGCCCAACCAATCGCGATCAGGCACTTAAGTGATGTCTTCTACCTCTTGGTCAAACTTTTTTATATACCGCGAAAGGCTGCTTTTGTCAATGAAAAATGCACGCGAAGTTTCTCGGATGGTATTTTTTTCGATCTTGATGGCTTTGATCGCATCGAGCAATGCATTAAAATCACTAATACCATGATCAGTTTTTCTTTCTCGACGATTTGCCATATTTGTTGCCTAAAATGTTTAAAAATTCAAAAAAAACAAAAAAAAAAAAGAAAACAAAGAAAAAATCAATTTGGACGAACGTCGAATTGCATTTCTGAACACAAACAATCCTCAAATGACGTTTATAAACGTTTTTCTATAGCATTGCAAAGTGTCTCAACCTACGTGACTAAAGTGTCTCAACCTACGTGATTCGCCGCCATTTTGACATGACGCAATATTTTTTTTTTCATCACAAGAAATGTTCGAAATCACTCCGGAATATTAAAATAGACTTAAAACTGTAGTGTAAATGTAATGCTCACCTTTTATAGAGACTGGAATATATTCACTTTTTTTACGTTGCAAAAAATTCGAAAAACACAAACATGGAGTGTGAGAAAACACGTCTGTATACTATGAAAAGTTTGCTACGAATGATACAACAACTTTAGAGTATGAATAACATGGCTGACAGCTGTCATTGAAAAAAATGGGGGTGTCTCATCCTACGTGCCGTCTCAACCTAAGTGACAGTCCCCTACACAAAAAAAAAAATATTTTTAATTATAATTGTTAAACTTTAAGAAAAAATCTTTAACATTAAAATAGTTTATAAAAATAATATTAACGATTTTTTTTTGTAAAAAGGGAGGTGTAGCAATGAGACTTCGCCTGCATGGCTGACTACTTGGCGTAATACGATATTACGATCCATGGTCACAAGTGTTCAAGCGAAGTCTCAGCAACTGACTAAACGTGTATACCGCAGCGTCAGCATTTTCACACGCTAGCCGGTCTGCATATTTAGCGCACAGCTTAAGCTGATGATTTTGAATTTTGAAAATAAAGTCAGTCTGTCTTTGGACACACAATTAACAACATCGCTAGACCGTTTTACTTATTACAAGTGCCCATCACTGGTCTAAATGGATTAAATCGGTATTTGATCAAAAAACCGTATAACTCAGTTCTATATAATTTTAAATTTAACAATGTCTTATTATTTTCATTTGGTTTTGCTTTGGTTTAATTTAAACGTCTTCTTCTTCTTGGTACACGTGAAACTATTTTAAGATACTTTTACAAATGGAAAAAGAGAGCCTCTTTTCTATACCCATATTTTGGCATTTTTTCATTTGTACTCTCTCGACCTTATAGTATATTTTATTCTCAAAGTAACAATCACCTCGTTCGTGTCCTTTCATTAAAAAAAACAATATAGGGAATTCTTTGTAAGGTGCCACTCTTTGTAAGGTGCCACCCCTGCTCGATTTCGAAGTTCCAGCAATCCAAGCAAAAAAATTCCTATTGTCATTTAAGGTATATATGTCAACATAAATTTTAATGTGGTTTTTGAGGGAAAATACGCAATAACACGGTCTGGGTAAATAGAAATGTCAAATTTGGTTAAGAAAAAACATAAAAATGAAAACTTAAGGTTTTTCTTGCGGTGAAAAAGTAACCAACAACTTATAAAAAACTAGGGCAAATATCAGTGTTGGACTTAGTTTTTAATGGTTTTTCATAATCCGAAATGATATCTGAGCATATCGTAAAAAGAACAAATTTATACAATGATTGCCAAAATAGCATCAAAATGTAAAGTGCCACCTTTTTTTCTTTGGAAGGTGCCCCCCCCTTTTTTCATTGTTTTGTGGTCCTATATCGGTAAAATGACTTTTTATTGCTCGGAATCGTCATTAAAAGGAATTTAAAGTGTTCTTAGTCAATTTTTCTCTAATCCTATCATGTTTTGTTTTTTTGTTTATTAATTTTCATACAATTCCATACAATTATTCGTTTTATTCGTTACCATTCAAATTGCATTTTGCTTTCGGTAATTTTCTATTCAATCCAAATTAAATTGAATAATCTTTCGTAAATTTCCTAAATCATGCATTTTTACTTGAGATATCTACGTTTTAGCGGTTTTTATTAGGGGGTGGCACTTTACATTAAACAATTTTAGGGTGTCGATTTTGAACACTTTGGGAAATTGGCTGTAAAATTCGTATTTACGAAAAATTCAAATGAAGTGTTACCTTGGATGATAGCTCTTTAAATCCTCTTTCCAACGGTATATTATAATTGGCGATACGTTAATTTTCTAACGAGTTTTGCGCAAAAAAGCTATAGCGTAGCACCTTACAAAGAATTCCCATAGTTTAAAACTAAAAGCTCCAATCGACTCATTTTTTAATTTAAAAAATGTTTTACACCACATTTCATACGTCTTTTAAGAAAACCCCTCATTCCTCGAATATAAAAAAGCTTTTGTACAATTTGTGTGTTGCAAACGTAACAAAAGTAGATTAATACAAAATGTGATTTCCAGAACTTGGTACACATTTTCAGTTTTGGCTTGATTCTGGCAATCAAGTTAGTTTCTGAGCTTTGATGTATTCAGAGACCTATAGTAGAATTTTATGGCGAATATTTTTGTGGTACATTTTGTCCTTAAAAAGTCCTGTTTTACTGGACATTTTTGGGATTTTAGAATAAAAAGGGTCAAATCGACCCATACAAATAGCAGCTACTGGGTTAAAATGCTCCACAAAAACACATCAACTGAACATATCATATACCTAAAATGTGATGTTACATGGTTTTCGTATGCCGATTCACCATAAGAATGCGCGAAAAAGGGAAAACTTTGACCCCCCTAAAAAACAATTCAGATGTAAACTTTTAAAACGCCGATAAACGTATATTTTTTTTTGGTCTCCTCTACCAGAATCTGTTGTCAGAACCTTGTTATTTAAAAAAAATTTGATTTTGTTGTGCAGTGTAATTATTCGATGCAGGAGATGCATGTAGCATAAGCGATGACCAATCATCGACATAAAAGGAGGCAAAAGGAAGGCCGAAAAAGTCAATTTAGGACTGTGCGTCATTTACTAAAAAAGTAAGCTTATGGAGGCAACGGAAGCAATAACTACTACAACTAAGCAAATAAACACATAGAGGTACCACGCAATACAAAGTTTTCGGTCACGCAAATCTAGCACAATAGGTCCCACACGTACTTCGGCTATTCGAAGTTTCGTCGCTGACTTCGGCAAACTTCAATTTTCGAAGTTCACCTTCAGTCTTTGTTGGGATGTTCGACAAGGAATATCAATTGCGAGCTGTGCTGTCCTGATGATCACGAGACGACGCGCCGCGTCGCACAGTGTCGCGATCCCATATAAGCCGTGGCCAAAAATACTTAGCGTTGTCCTATCTCGATGAAACTTGGTGAGATCGTTTTCGGGGTCAAAATTAAGAAATTTGGAAAAAATCATTTAAATTGGACCACTGCCACGCCCACCCTCTTTACGAAAGGAACTGTAATATTGAAATAACTTGCTTAATATTAGTGATAGAATTATGATATTTTGTATTTGTGCTTAAAATAATGACCTAAAAGCTCACACTAAAAATGGGCGGTCTGCCACGCCCACTTTCAAAAATATTTGCATTTTACTATCAGGTGTACAAACTTTGCTTCCGCCGTTTTTTTCCAAAATTAAAAGCTTTATTGCGAAAAAGTGCTTACAGATGTATTATTCAAAGTATTATCCGTCGCTAACGACAACTTTCTCCCATCTTTCCGGCAATTTTCGGATCCCGGCTCGAAAAAAGGAGTACTCTTTTGACGCTATCCATGAAGCAATCCATTTTTCCAATTCTTCGAAGGATTGAAAATGTTGATCTGCCAGGCCGTGTGCCATCGAACGGAATAGGTGGAAGTCAGAAGGGGCGACATCTGGGGAATACGGCGGGTGGGGCAAGACTTCCCATTTCAGCGTTTCCAGGTACTTTTTGACCACTTTTGCGACGTGAGGCCGAGCATTGTCGTGTTGGAGGATGACTTTGTCATGTCGAAATCACCATTTTTAAAACGTTGAAACCACTCCCGACACGTTCTTTCACTCAGAGCAGCATCACCGTAAGTTTCTGAGAGCATTCGATGCGCTTCAGCTGCATTTTTTTTTCGAATTGTAACAGAAAAGTAAAACTTCCCGCAAATGGCGAGAATTGGGCACATAAACGGACATTTTCGAGCGTGAATAATACGAAAACAAGAACAACTGTCACTGAAACGGCGATGACAATTCGTTAGGCACTGTCCACACTCACTTTAAAGGCATTACCATCTATGTATTTCAACCAGCCTCAGCCGGTACAGCCACCTATCGGAAAACGGCGGAAGCAAAGTTGTACACCCGATACAACTATAGGGTGTTTTTTTTAGAGGTTTGTTTTTCGAATAGAGATAAAACTGGCATTTTGTGGTCAAATCTGGCAACTCTAATGTCATTTATGTTCAGTTTGGTTTGCCATTTCATCATGAACAGGTTGACAAAAGAACAACGCTTGCAAATCGTGCAAATTTATTTCGAAAATAATGGTTCAGTTCGCGAAGTTTACCGCAAGTTTCGTCCATTTTATGGTCGACATAATCGTGGAAGGAAGGGAGCGGACATACAAGGCAAAGTCTCTGATTGCGTTCAACCTGGCGAACGCCAGAACGATCCTTGTCCCTGTCCAATCCAAGCTGATGCACAGCCTCCGCGCGGCCCTTCTGGATAGCTATTTGGCATCCGCTGAATAGTGAACTAATGTGTGCAGCGAGTCCAATCCCCAGGACTTAAAATTTGGGTTGTGCGCAGGGTTTGGTGCCCGCCACGGAAAACCAAATACCAATGAAAGCCAAAAAGCAAGCCTCGGAAGGAACCCACAATGTTGACGACCACAGCAAACGATTCAAGGACCATGATTTGAGGATATGCACCTGGAATGTCCGGACCCTCTATAGGGAAGGTGCCTCTATCCAACTGGCGGAAGCCCTCACGAAATGTAAGGCTGGCATCACCGCCATCCAGGAAATGCGATGGACAGGACAAGGTTGCTCCAAGCGAGCAGACTGCGATATCTACTACAGCTGCCATGCGGAGAAGCGCGAATTTGGCTGCGGATTTGTGGTCAGCAAGAGACTTCGCCACCACGTCTCTCGGTTCACTCCGGTGAACGATCGGCTGGCTTCGATCCGCATCAAAGCTAAATACTTTAGCATCAGCCTAATTTGCGCGCACGCCCCGACGGAAGAGAAGGACGATGCGACCAAGGATGCCTTCTATGCGAAGCTCGAGGACGTCTACGACAGGTGCCCGGCCCATGACGTCAAAATTGTCCTCGGGGACTTCAACGCAAAAGTCGGGCGAGAAGGCATCTTTGGCCCCACAGTCGGGCAGTTCAGCCTCCATGGGACCACTTCGAACAACGGTCTGAGGCTGATCGATTTCGCCGCGGCACGAAACATGGTAGTTAGTAGCACCAGATTCCAGCACCTCGATATCCACAAGGCCACCTGGTTATCCCCCGATCAGGACATGCATTTATTTATTCAGCATGTCGTACGTTTTATGGAGGTGGCGCTATTTATTTGATCAATAAAACGATGGATCGATGTGTATGTGTACGAATCTAGCAGGAAATCGTGCTACCGTATGTCAAATAAATAGCGCCACCTCCATAAAACATAAGACATGCATTTATTTATTGAGCATGTCTTACGTTCTATGGAGGTGGCGCTATTTATTTGATCAAGAAAACGATGGATCGATGTGTATGTGTACGAATCTTGCGGGAAATCGTGCTAGCGTATGTCCGTGAAAAAACGCCAATGCTTTGGATCTTCCAACAGGATTATAACCGAAAGCATACAAGCAAGGTCGCATGAAAGGAGCTTCGCAAAAGCAGGATTAGGGTTATGGAATGGCTCGCACAATCACCAGACTTCAATATAATTAAAAATTTGTGGTGTGACGTGAAGAGAGCAGTTGCTCACAATAATCTTTTAAATAATAATCAACTTTGAGAAGCAGTAGACCACGCCCCTAGAGAAAGATATGACAATTTGGTTATTTCAATGCATCGGCTCTGTGCTGCAGTAATAGCCAAACAACAGTCACGCAACTAAATATTAATTTGAAGAAAAATTACGTTATTACTATTTAACCACTAAATCTTTTAAAATGAAACACAATTTTTGCTTCAGTTTTATGAAAGTAAAGCGAACTACTATTTTTTTGACCGTCCATATTTTGGAGCTTTTGACGCATTTAATTTAAATCAAACCAAACTGAGTTTAATTCTTAAGTTTTCTTTTATGATTGCATTGTTTACACATATAACTTGTTAAAAAAAATACAAAATAAATATTTGTAAAGAAAAGCAGATTATTTTTTCTTAATTTTCTTTTCGTTGTACGCGTACTACTATTATTTTGACCGCAACTGTATGTAAAAAAAATATCATGTTTGCAACATAGACTTTTTGTATTTTTGGCCGCACTCGCGACACTGTGCGTATTTGATGCCCAAAATGGCGATTAATTCAAAAAATGAAATTCAAATATCTTGATAATATTTGGTATGGGGGAAAAGTAGATACATTGAACGGTATTGTCACAGTGCGCTTTGCAAAATGCATATTTGTTCATTGCTCCGTTGTGTTTAGAGCGCGTTACGCATTTGCCAGTTATTTGAAGTGCTTTTTTTAATATCATTCTTGCAAAACTTAATTTTTTTAATATGGAACCTTTAACCTCAGGTATTGTACTAATGTTTAAACAAAATTATGTTCGTAGAATATGTGTATTATTAATTTATAAAAATTTGTTAGTTATAGTCTTAAAATTGTACATATTTAAAGGATATAGGTAGACATATAGTTACTTTGGCTGTGAAAGGCCGTAATAATTTTATATGATATGTAAAGAACATATATTTGACTACTATATTGCAAAAAATTAAAGTGTACTTTTGTGCATTTTCTGAAATATTTAAGTTTTAGTGCTTCAAAGTCAGTGCCAAATTTTGTGATTTCGCTTGATCTTGATGGAGTAATGAATGTTGTTGTTATCATGTGTTTCTGTTTTGTTTTTGTTATTCTACTGCAAGGCACTACAAATAAGGTTGGGCATATTAGTTTTGTTAATACTTTTATTGTATTCGGCAACTCAAATGATGGAAATACGGCAAGAAGGTTCTTTCGAAACGCAGAGCTATTGTCTGAAATCACGAATGTTGACTTGAACTTGATAAAAAGGTTGCACGTTATACTGATAGTGGTTTCTTGTGGCCATGAAGTAGATATTGCAAAGTTTCGAAATTTCGCACATGATACTGCGAGATATTTTGTATCAAAGTATCCATGGTGCAATATGCCACCTACGGTTCACAAATTTCTAATTCATGGGCCAGAAATAATACACCACGCTCTGTTACCAATTGGCCAATTAACTGAGGAAGCTCAAGAAGCACTAAGTAAAGAATTTAAAAAATACAGAGAACATTTTACACGCAAGACTAGCAGAGAAAAAACCTATCATGATATTTTGCATCGATTTTTTGTTGCTTCCGATCCAATTTTATCAAATTTAAGGAATAATAATTAATTAATTGATTGGTACGACAGACCGCTTACGCGAGACTAAGGCCTAGCTTCCCGCAACCACCCGTGTTGTGCGTGTGAATTTGTACGCGGGTGGAAGGGACCTACAGTTTTATGCCGGTTCCGAACGGCAGGTTGAAAGCTTTTTCATAGGCAATTTTTACTCTCAGAGGTTTGCCATTTCCAGCTGAGAGGACAGCCACCGAAAGAGAAAACGAGTTTCCCGTTATTTTTTTTTTTAGGTGTTACTACATGCAGTATTCGAACTTGCGTCGCTCTGCATTCGTCTCGCTGGACCGCGCACTAACCAACTGAGCCACGGCGGCTGCAAATTTAAGGAAACTTCCTAAAAAAAGATTCAACACCTACCACTATCAGCTATTGAACTTTTAAAATCACCATCTGGAAAAACTTCAACAGATAATACTAATTTCCAGTCTGGTAATGATATTGCGTTGGATGATGATGATGATGCTGATGATAATGATGATGATGATGATGATGATGATGACGATGATGATGATAATGATGATAATAATAGCGATGACATTTAATAATTCTAGTGTGAGAAGCCCAAAACATGAAATATTTACTTAAATTTAATAAAAAAAAACAACAACAACAATTTTTTTTTCCAATTTGTCTTATATGGCGTTCAAACTAACGACTTAAACGTGTTTAATGTGCTTAAACACGTTAAATGAACAAAACCAGTTCGAAAACCTGTTCATTCACATGCAATTGTTGGAAATTAAACGTGTTAAACCATTTAACATGTTTTGAAACGAGTTTAACGCAAGGTTGCATCCGAAAGCTTTCTATGAAAAAGCTTTTTTGTCAGCTGAACACAGCGCACACCCTAAACACAAACCAGAAAAAACATCCCTACAAATTCAGCTGTCAATTTATCACAACAAAACCAAACAAACATTGAAAATGTGAAAATTTTGAAATATATAAAAATTATCGTTTTGCTCGCACTGCTTTCATTCCATTCATCGTCTTTTTGTGGAATCTGATTACAAGGCGTCTAATATTGAATGAAGTTGAGTACGATGCCGTGGTTTATGAAATATGCGCCAATATTTCGCTCGAATTATGCTTCCAGCACATCAGTTCACAAAATTATTTG
Source organism: Melieria omissa (assembly GCA_963971225.1). Taxonomy (NCBI): domain Eukaryota; kingdom Metazoa; phylum Arthropoda; class Insecta; order Diptera; family Ulidiidae; genus Melieria; species Melieria omissa. The sequence goes on along the minus strand of OZ020269.1, from coordinate 45,882,138 downwards.
TTTGTTGTTTGTAAACAAACTGCTGTCAAATTAAACTTCATTGAGCAATCTGGACGGTTGTGTTCAACAAAAAGCTCTTTTTGCTTAAACTATTTAAATGAGTCAGTTTGAACGCCATATAAGCTAGCTTCGCATTCAGTATTATATATGTTTCATCTATGTAAAAAAATACTTTACATTCATTTTAATAGCTGAGGAGAATTAATCGCCGTTTTCAATGGTCAATACCCCACTGTGCGTCGTATCGTTTGCAAATTCGAATATGCAAGGGTGTGTGTTCGTGTGAAAATAAATGTGCGTGTTGCTTGTGTATGCGCTGAGGCGAATGAAAACAATACGAGAAACTGCACAAGATGAAAAGCAAATTGAATTTTCATGGCTTTCTGCTGTGCAATGTTGCATACATGTAGGCTACGTTTCCTTCTGGCCTAATAAAATTCATACCGATACATTTTTCAAATTCACATTTTAATAGCAACATATTACTATTATTATCATTTCCTTAAAATTTATATTATTTATTTATTTTATTTATTTCATGTGTTCTTTAGTATTTTTATTTTATTCTTATTTTTCGTTTTACTTGCAATTTGCTCTTTTAACCAAATGCAATTTTTTCTTAGCAAAATTATTAAAAAGTAATTTAATATAGACGGTTCTGAAAATCACATTTTGTATTAATCTACTTTTGTTACGTTTGCAACACAGAAATTGTACAAAAGCTTTTTTATATTCGAGGAATGAGGGGTTTTCTTAAAAGACGTATGAAATGTGGTGTAAAACATTTTTTAAATTAAAAAATGAGTCGATTGGAGCTTTTCAGCTACGTGTACACTGTAGAGAAATTTCGATAGAGCTCTATCTACTCTCGAACTCTCGTCTATCAAATGTGTTTACACTATAGAGGATCTCTACTAGAGATTTGACTCTACGTAGAGTTTGATAAACTCTATACAACTATGAACTCTATTCGACGTATACACTATGACAATGTTTTCTCTCGGCTAGAGCTGTAGAGCAAATTTTTATTCTTGCGAACGAAATTCGGAAAAATGAGTGCGCGCCAGAAGCAAGCAACAGCTGCAGTTGTAGTTTATTTGAAGAAGATTTAAAAAAAAATAGTCGAGAATGTTGGGTGCGAAATTGGATCGCGAAACGGCAAAGTGCGGGTGTTTATCGGGAGCTACTTGGTGAATTAAAAAATTGTTATGTAGCGGCGTATGCCAATTTTTTGCGAATGTCATCCACAAATTTTGAAGCATTGCTACAAATAGTGGCCCCGGTAATCGCAAAAAAAGACACACATTTGCGCAAAGCGATTCCTGCAGGAGAAAGGTTGGCAGTGACCTTGCGATTTCTTGCTACAGGTAAATACATACATAGTATATATTTTTGAAAGATTTTTATATTTAATGCGTTGTGCACATTTTGCAGGGGACAGTTACCATTCGCTTTTGTACCTCTTCCGCATACCCGTTTTTACAATCGCTAAAATAATTCCAGAAGTGTGTGACGCTATGTACCATGGATTGAAGAACAAATATTTGAAGGTAAATCCGTGAGACTAAAGATAAGGACAGGTTAGAAATTCCATATTTTTGCAAAAGAAGTAATTACAAATGGAAGATATTAACTTTGAAGCTGCATTACACCTTTTCGAATTGTAAATCATAAAATTGCATGTGCTACGGTTTTGTTGCCAATCTACTGCATATAGATATAACATATTTAAAACCATATTTGAAAGTGTAGTTAGTACATATATTAACAATTTCAACGATTAATCAATTAAATTTTGAAATGCTTGCTCAATTAAAGAAGGTGCCGACGGTATTTGTAAAACAATTACATCGTCAGGCTCTTTTTCTAGTTCCACAATTGTTCTTTGTATTATTAGCTTTAAGCGCTTTCGCTTTCTGTCGTTCATGTGACGCATTTGGTCGGCCACATAATCATTAAATATTTGGTGTGAGTCAGCGGGAGTGTTCAATATCTTCAATGCGTTATTTAAAACTTGATCATTTTCCATGTTGGCCTTAGATTTTTTCTATGTGATCCTTTTGGCATATCTAGGCTTTCCGTAGTGGAATTATCTCCGCTTACATCCACAAACCCATTTTCTTCCTCGATTTCCTAATAATAATAAAAATTTCCTTTTACTTAGGTGCCGAACACTGACGAAGAATGGATGCAGCATGCCGATGCATTCAACAAAAAATTGAACTTCCCGAATTGTTTAGGCGCTCTAGACGGAAAACATGTTACCATGTTTGCACCTCCGAATAGTGGAAGCATGTTTTATAACTAGACTCTTTGTTTATATGCCTCAGTTTTGTTACATATATGCATTTAAATAAATAAAATAAATTACATAAATTACAAATACAAGAGCAAATATTTACTTACTAAATTTTAAATCGTGTTACAGGACTGCCCAGCTTTTGATATGCATTCATATAAACAAAAAAACCTGCATGCGAGAGTTCTAAACTCTATTGAACTTGTTCAATAGAGCTAGAGTTCTCGTAGAGTCAATGAAAAAAGTGTGTACACTACGAAAAACTCTCGACTAAAAAATCTCGGCTAGAGACTGTGATGAGCTCTCGTGGAGAGCTCTACTGAGTGTCTAGACTTCTCTAGGCGAGATTTTTCTCTAGCTCTCGGTATTTTTCTCTACAGTGTATACGTAGCTTTAGTTTTAAACTACTATTAAAATAGTTGAAATTTTTTAAAAATATAAACATATCGTTTCTTTGTAAATTACAAAGCTCATCTTTTATTAGCTTTTTGCAGTTATAACCACATGTAGGGAATTTTAGCGAAAATTGTGTGCGTAGGGAAAAAAAGGACAGATTTTTTAAAATTCACTAAATGTAGGGAATTTTCAAACAACCCTGGTTATGGAAAATTTTGAAGTCAAATTAGTCAAACTAAAAATTTTAACGATCAAATGTTGTTTCCCAATTTGTCAAAGTTGGTCAAATATGTTTCGGCACTACCACATTCTAATGCAGACTCTGAAAGAATATTTTCGAACAAAAAAGGAACACATCATGCCATGACAATTGGAATTCAATTTGTATAATTCGCTCTTACTTAGAACACGAAGATATCACCTGTGTAAATTTTCAATGTAAAGAACAGCACTTTAAGGCACTTTTTTTTGTTTTAAATCAAAGCTTATATATTCACAAATATGTGTACAAGATTTCAAGTCAAAATTTCAAAAATTGACTAAGTTACAACGATTTAAAAATTTTAAAAGATACATGATTGCATTACGAGAGAAATGGACTCCAAACTTTAAACGCGTTTTTCTCGAAACGACTTTTTTTGAACTGGCGGCATCAATAACTCGAACAATTATGAACCGATTTCTAATTTACTATTTTTTAAACTGTCTCAAAACCAAAAAAACAAGGTCGAAAACATGGAAATATTTTCAATCGCTCGCCATTTTGTGAAAAATCAAAATAAAAAAAACGGCTACGTACGTACCTTCATACAGATTACAATAAAATTTTATTTTTTTTTTTCTGAGTACAGGTTTTTGAGAAATCGATGCCGCCATGGAGGGGGAATTTTTTTCAAGCGCTATGGGATCATCTCTATTGTTTAAACTATTTAATATTTTTTAATAAAAATTTGTGGAAATATTATTAGATGTCTGCTTAATAAAATAAAAAAAAACCCGATCCAAAAATTCCTATATTTACTCGGTCAAAAAAAATGTTTAAAATCACTAATTTTTTGACCCGTCACAGTGGCTTTCCCCCTTAAGAAAATGGCATACACTGAGTAGTATGACCATAAATAATTAGTATTGGTGTAATTTTTGTACTGATTTTTTAATGTCATGAAATGGTATCTCCGTGCAAAGCAAAATTTTTTCTATGTTGTTATGTTTCCATGTTTTATATCGTATCTCAGTACAAAGCACAACTTTGTTTTGTTGTTTTCATGTTGAAAATGAATTAAAAGAAGAATTAATAAATGTTATGGTTTTTAAAAAATTGGGAAAATTGCTGGACAGCGTAGGGAAAAGTAGGGATTTTTTTCAAGTCGTGTAGGGATTTTTCAAAAAAAAAGTTAACATCACTGGTTATAACAGTCAATTTTCAATAGTTTTCATCAATATGAAAGCAGAGAAATAAAGAAGGGAGCCATCACTCAAATGTTCATTTTTTATAATGCCTCAGGCATTTGAAGATTTCGCTATCTCTGCATCAAATATATCCTTTGATAAGCAAAATTCGTATAGCATTTCATTGTCAACTTCCAACAAACTGGTATTATTGTCAATTGTTATAAATGAACCTTCGGCAGTTGGTTCACAATTGGAGGTTCCTGCCTTAAATGCTATACAGTCGTGTCTGAGTATAGTGAACACCCTATATGGTGAACACCTCGATATAGTGAACACCCAAATTTTTACATGGAGTACTCTAAATAGTGAACAATCGAAAACCTCTAAATAGCGAAGAAAATTTGGAAAGAAATTTCAAGCAAAAAAGCAAAACAAAAACACAAGAAAGAATCAAAAATGAAAGAGAAGAAATTTGTATTTTTGCTGTTGATTGTTACAAAATAAGTTGTTTCTTGACCTTAGTGGTTACGTTTTTTGTCGAATGCAAGCCGATTGTGGTTGCAAGTGGACTTGTTTATGTGTATCTAAAACTTTGTGAACGCAAGAAGCAAACGTCTATTCGCTAATTCTTTCAATAAGCATACATTTATGTTTTCGTACTAATTCATTTGAATTATCTCTTGAATTTATATACACAAAGTGTATTTTGAGCAAATAAAACAAGTTTTTGAACAAAAATTTTAATCTTGATAGAGTGAACAACCTCAATACTGTGAACAGGCCTTGCAATAAACCATATTTCTGAAATATTCATTTTTCGGAAATTTAAAAAGCCGAACTTTAAGGGACCCGAAATCATTCCTATAGCTCCTTTGACAGGAAAAAATAGCGCATTTTTTGTTATTTTTACGCTTTTTGTCCGAATTATTTATATTCATGATAAAAACTTGATGACGTTAATACAAGTAAAATCAAGTTTTTAAAAAAGGGTCGTCACCAAATTTTTTTTTTCACGTCAGATTTCGCTTAAATTTGTGAATTTAACCGTAATCCTACATTTTAAAATTTTCTTTCTTAAATTTCTCAAGAACTGTACAAGATATGAAGTTGAGCTTTCGTGACTTTTCCTAAATCATCAAATCATACTACGATTATATGGTTTCGTTTTTTAAATCATTAACATTTCCGTTAAAAATATGAACTTCTATTTGAGAGGGTAAGTGTAGTTTTCTACACTTAGTACGTTTTTCCATAGTAGGATATGAGTTCCCTTCGTTATTTCTCTGGTTTCATAACGATGCAAACTATTGAAAAATTTGACTGACATAACTGCAAAAAGTTAGAGAAGTGGCACAGTCCAGAGGACTCTGCAAGGCGCAACATGCGTATTGCAGGGGAAAATCTGTCGACGGCGCCCTGCATGAGGTCGTTCAGACGATCGAAAGATCGCTGAACTCTAAGGAGTACACGTTAGCCGCTTTCCTCGATATCGAGGGAGCCTTTAATAACGTTACCTTGGAGGCTATAATCAACGCACTTAGAAAGTTCGAAGTTCATGAGAAGGTGGTAAAGTGGACCAGTGACATGCTCAGTAGCAGAAGGGTCCACTCTAACCTAGGCCTGTGCTCAGTGAGGAAACTTACTACAAGGGGCACACCACAAGGGGGTGTTCTTTCGCCTCTGTTGTGGCTCCTTGTAGTAAATAGCATCCTCGAGATCTTCGAAACCAGGAGGCTACGAGTAGTAGCATATGCAGACGACGTCACTATCCTGATCCCTGGAAGATTCCTGTCCACAATCAGTGATCTCATGGAGTCTGCTCTAAAGGAACTTTCCAGGTGGGCAGAGCTTAACGGTCTAGGGGTTAATCCCTCTAAGACTGTTTTGGTACTGTTCACCCGGAAATACAAAATACCGAAGTTTGAGCTGCCTAAACTGGCGGCACTACTCTCACCCTATCACCCGAGGCTAAATACCTTGGCACCATACTTGACTCCAAGCTCTTTTGGGGGCGCAATGTGGAAGAGCGGGTGAAAAAGAGCCTGAATGCTTTTTACATTTGTAAAAGGACTTTCGGGAAAAAGTGGGGATTGCAGCCGACTATCGTTCATTGGATGTACACTGCGATTATACGGCCGATCCTAAGTTACGGAGCCATTGTCTGGTGGCCGGCTACGGGCACCAAGACCCTGGTAACGAAACTGACGAAGGTGCAGAGACTAGCGGCTATGGGAATAGCAGGCACTGTTAAAAGCATCCCCCAGGCCGGGCTGGAGGTGATCTTGCACCTCCACCCGATTGAGCAGTTCATTAAGTGTTGCGCTGCTAAAGGCGCTCTCAGATTGAGGGAAGCCAACTTGTGGAGGCAACACGCTTATGGACACTCTGGAATTCTAAAGTCTTTCGCGAAGCCGGATATCGGTTATCAGGTGGATTCCTGCACGGACTATCTGATCCCATACCTGGATTTCGACACGCGAGCACTAGCCTCATATCCCACAAGGGAGGAATGGGAGGTGACAGGTGCGATGAGAGACGCTTCTATCACCGTTTTCACCGACGGCTCCAAAATGGAGGAAGGTACTGGAGCTGGTCTCTACTCCGATGTACTGCAGACACGCATGTCATTCAGACTGCCGGACCTCTGCAGTATTTTCCAAGCAGAGATCTATGCAATTTGGAAGGCTGCCGAACTTATCCGTGACAGTGGGTTATCACCCACAGATGTCACAATTTTCGTGGATAGTCAGGCGGCGCTTAGGGTGCTGGAATCAGTTGTTGTGAAATCAAAGGTAGTGCAGAAGTGTCGTACCGCACTTCAAGGCATTGGGCACCACCAGGTCACTCTCTGTTGGGTTCCGGGCCACTCAGGAGTGGCAGGGGACGAAGCAGCGGACGAGATGGCAAGAAAAGGGGTGACTTTGTCTGCCACCGAAGTGGATACCTCTGTGTTTCCTCCGATATCTGCCCTGTACATGTATATTGACAGGTTGACCAAAAGGAAATTGAGTCGTCATGGCGTACCAGGACCGACTGCGGCACCTGCCGGGCACTGTGGCCCTCCCTCTCTTTGACGAAAACACGATTCGTACTATCCCTGAGTCGTACCTCTATTCGACAGCTCGTTGGAGTCCGGTGATGTCTGCCGTAGCTGTGGAGATGAAGAAGTAGAAACGATACAACACTTCCTGTGCCACTGCCCGGCTCTGCAGGAACGCCGACTCCGCACCTTGGGGTCAAGGTTCCTGACAGACCTGGCTTGCGCAGCGAAAGTCGAAATCTCGAATCTGCTCTCCTTCATTAAGAGGTCGAACTGGTTTCCCCTTGACTGAGACTATTGGTTGGCTCCAGAACACCATAAGAAGGGATTCACAATGGGCCATTGTGGCCTCCGAGTGGAAGTGCGGTCCTGCCGCACACACCCTTCCCTACCTAACCTAACCTAACTGCAAAAAGTTAATAAAAGATGAGCTTTGTAATTTACAAGGAAGCGATATGTTTATATTTTTCAAAAATTTCAACTATTTTAATAGTAGGGGAATTCTTTGTAAGGTGCCACTCTTTGTAAGGTGCCACCCCTACTCGATTTCGACGTTCCAGCAATCCAAGAAAAAAAATTCCTATTGTCATTTAAGGTATATATGTCAACATCAATTTTAATGTGGTTTTTGAGGGAACATGCGGATAACGTGGTCTGGGTAAATAAAAGTGTTAAATTGGGTTAAGAAAAAACATAAAAATGAAAACTGAAGATTTTTCTTGCGGTGAAAAAATAACCAACAACTTATAAAAAACTAAGGCAAATATCAGTGTTGGACTTAATTTTTAATGGTTTTTCATAATCCGAAATGGTATCCGAGCATATCGTGAAAGGAACAAATTTATACAATGATTTCCAACATGGCATAAAAATGTAAAGTGCCACCTTTTTTTCTTTGTAAGGTGCCACCCCTCTTTTTTCATTGTTTTGTGGTCCTATATCGGTAAAATGCCTTTTTGTTGCTCGGAATCGTCATTAAAATGAATTTTAAGTGTTCTTAGCCAATTTTGCTCTAATCCTATCATGAGGAATGAATTAGTTCAGTTTTGTTTATTAATTTCCATACAATTATTCGTTTTATTCGTTACATTCAAATCGCATTTTGCTTTCAGTCATTTTCTATTTAGTTCAAATTAAATTCAATAATCTTTCATACATTTTCTAAATCATCTAATCATCATTTTTACTTGAGATTTTTACGTTTTCAGCGGTTTTTTTAAGGGCTGGCACTTTATATTAAAAATTTTAGGGTGTCGATTTTGAACACTTTGCGAAATTGGCTGTAAAATTCGTATTTACGAAAAGTTGAAATGAAGTGTTACCTTGGATTATAGCTCTTTAAACCCTCTTTTCAACGGCATATTAACATTGGCGACACGCTAGTTTTCTAACGAGTTATGCGCAAACAAGCTATGGGGTGGCACCTTACAAAGAATTCCCCTATAAGTTAAGACTTTCCCTTGCAACCCCTTCAGCCCGCGCAAATTTCGTTGATCACAATGTTGCCATCACAATGTCAACAACGGATCAATTACAGTTCAACGCCCGATCGACTGCGCTGCACGCACAGCGCTTACTAAACAATAACGCGCAAATCCAAAGTGCTGACAAGGCAAGTAAGGCAGGCTCAGGCGTAGCTTACCAACTAAGCATGGTACCAACAGCTTACCAACTAAGCTCATGTGCAGTTTCCATGGCAAAAATCCATGAATTGGGCTACGAATTGCTCCCTCATCCCGCCTATTCACCCGATCTAGCCCCAAGTGACTATTTCTTGTTCCCAAACTTGAAGAAATGGCTCGGCGGAAAGAGATTTGCTTAATGAGCACACGAAATTCACTTTTTTCCATTTTCTTCTCAGTCAACGCGGTAGTCTGATATTAACGGCTGTCAAAAACAAACTAAATGTCGCAGCTTGTTCAATTTTTGACAAGAGTCAACTGACAGATGACTGTTGACGGGAGCAGTGTTGCCATTTCAATTAAGAGGCGGGAAATTCAAAAAGTCACGGACTTATTCACCCGCCCTCGTAGTAAGTAATTTTCAGTCTGTAATCAACTTTAAAAGAAGCACATAGTGCTGTTAATATAAAGGACTCAAACAATTACAGTTCAATTTTGCGTATAAAAAGTGCTTGAGAAAAATTCCAAGTTCGTGCTGCATTTGCCTTTCTCTGCGAAAATTCTCATTAAAAATAAAAATTTCACTCTCGATCGGACATATACGTGTTCTGCATTATTCCTGGTTTGGTGATAGAACTGGCGGTGCAGACCGCGGATGGTCCGTGTTAAGTAAAATACTTCTTTTTGGATAGCCATTTAGTGTATTTCACTGCATCGCATGTTTGAAAATGGATCTATTAAACCACTTGTGATACTTATTGACTCGTTATTGTTTTGGAAACAGTACACATATATTAAGAAGGAATAGGAAGGAAGGGAGCGGACATACAAGGTAAAGTCTCTGATTGCGTTCAACCTGGCGAACGCCAGAACGATCCTTGTCCCTGTCCAATCCAAGCTGATGCACAGCCTCCGCGCGGCCCTTCTGGATAGCTATTTGGCACCCGCTGAATAGTGAACTAATGTGTGCAACGAGCCCAATCCCCAGGACTTAAAATTTGGGTTGTGCGCAGGGTTTGGTGCCCGCCACGGAAAATCAAATACCAATGAAAGCTAGCAAACAAGCCTCGGAAGGAGCCCACAATGTTGACGCCCACAGCAAACGATTTAAGGACCACGATTTGAGGATATGCACCTGGAATGTCCGGACCCTCTATAGGGAAGGTGCCTCTATCCAACTGGCGGAAGCCCTCACAAAGTGTAAGGCTGACATCACCGCCATCCAGGAAATGCGATGGACAGGACAAGGTTGCTCTAAGCGAGCAGACTGCGACATCTACTACAGCTGCCATGCGGAGAAGCGCGAATTTGGCTGCGGATTTGTGGTCAGTAAGAGACTTCGCCACCACGTCTCTCGGTTCACTCCGGTGAACGAACGACTGGCTTCGATCCGCATCAAGGCTAAATACTTTAGCATCAGCCTAATTTGCGCGCACGCCCCGACGGAAGAGAAGGACGATGCGGCCAAGGATGCCTTCTATGCGAAGCTCGAGGACGTATACGACGGGTGCCCGGCCCATGACGTCAAAATCGTCCTCGGGGACTTCAATGCAAAGGTCGGGCGAGAAGGTATATTTGGTCCCACTGTCGGGCAGTTCAGCCTCCATACGACCACTACAAACGGTCTGAGGCTGATCGATTTCGCCGCGGCACGAAACATGGTAGTTAGTAGCACCAGATTCCAGCACCTCTATATCCACAAGGCCACCTGGTTATCCCCCGATCAATCCACCCGCAACCAGATTGATCACATTGTGATTGATGGAAGGCATGCTTCTAGCATTCTAGATGTGCGCACGTTCCGAGGACCCAACATCGACCACTACCTTGTTGCAGCCAAGGTACGCATGCGTTTTTGCGCAGCGAAGACCGCACAACCTAGTTTGCGAAGAAAGCTGGACATCAGTTAGCTGCGATCACAAGGGGTAGCCGAAGCCTTCTCCGCTCAACTCTCCAACCAGCTCGGTCGCTCCCCCTCTCCACCTGATGACATCGGCGGATTATGGGCTCACTTATCCCACTCTATGCACGCCGCCGCAGAAAATGTCCTTGGTTTTCGACGCCCACCACCAAAAAACCAATGGTACGATGAAGAGTGTCGCGCAGCCACGGCAGTGAAGAATGCTTCCTACAAGAAGACCCTGCAGTCGGACGCCACGCGAGCCATGACAGAAGAATACCGGGAGGAGAGGAAGAAAGAGAGGTGCCTTTTTAGACGCACGAAACGGGAGCAAGAAAGGCGCGAGCGTGAGGAAATCGAGAAGTGCAGGAGCAGGAATGACGCCCGAAAATTCTTTCAAAAAGTTAAGCGTCTCACGGAAGGATTCAAGCCCGGGGCATCTTCTTACAGAGACGAAAACGGGGATCTGGTTACGGATGCGCAGGGTGTGCTGAGGTTGTGGATGGAGCACTTCACCAAGCTGCTCGCAGGCGACGAAAGGAACAATACCGCCAGTGGTGAACATGTCCAGATGGCACCAATCGACGACGACGGTGTGGATGTGCCACCGCCCAGCCATGACGAGGTCCGGGTCGCTATCCAGCGACTCAAGAACAACAAAGCTGCAGGGCCGGATGGGCTACCAGCTGAATTGTTCAAGGCCGGCGGCGGTGAGCTGATTGGGTGCATGCATCAGCTCATTTGCAAAATATGGCTGGAGGAACGAATGCCCAACGATTGGAATCTCAGTGCCTTTTGTCCTGTGCTGAAGAAAGGCGACCCAACAATATGCGCCAACTACAGGGGTATCAGCCTACTTCCCATTGCATACAAGATCCTGACCGCAAGGCCGGTGTACATCGTAATGGCACAATTTTCAACAAAAGTGTCCAGCTCCTTGCCTACGCTGATGACATTGATGTCATCGGACGTAACAAGCGAGATGTCACCGCTGCCTTTGCGGCTATCGAAAGAGAATCTGCCAAAATGGGTCTGGTGGTAAATGAGGGCAAGACGAAGTATATGCTGTCTACATGCAGGGACTCGCAGCGGCTAGGGTCTCACGTCGAGGCCGACAGGTATACTTTTGAAGTTGTCAAGGAATTCGTCTACCTTGACACCGCCATCAACAGCAGCAATGATGTCAGCCTGGAGATAAAGCGAAGGATAACTCTTGCCAACAGGTGCTACTACGGTCTCGGTAGGCAATTGAGAAGTAGACACCTCTCTCGACCGACAAAACTTGCACTCTATAAGTCGCTTATCTTGCCTGTGCTCCTCTATGGCGCTGAAGCATGGACAATGACACGAAACGACATAGCACAAGGCACTTCGCAAAATCTTCGGCCCTGTTCGTGTTGGTGACGACTATCGTATAGGAACCAATAACGAGCTGTATGAGCTGTATAAGGACATGGACGTAGCGCAGCGAATAAACATCCAGCGGCTACGCTGGCTCGGTCATGTCTGCCGCATGGACGACGAAGCTCCGGCGAAAAAGGTGTTCGACGCGATGGTTGGAGGTCGACGGCGAAGAGGGAGGCCGTGTCTCCGGTGGAAGGACCAAGTTGAAGAGGCCCTGTCATCTCTTGGTGTTACCAACTGGAGAGGGCGCGCGCAAAGCAGAGGCGCCTGGAGAGAAGTTTTGCGGCAGGCCGTAACCCGATAACGGGTTGTTATGGCCAGTTAAGTAAGTTAGTACACATATATTAAAAATTACAGAAAGTAGATTTAAAAAATAATTCGTTTGTTTACTGAGCGAATCATTGACAACCATTTTTATGTTGTGGATAATGTGACTATCCATTCGACTTTGTTATTAGACTATGATACAAAACATAAAGAGCCAATGCTTCGTCTTGTCCACCATGTTGCGCATCAGACACTAATGGTGCAAATCCATAACTTTGTTTGCACAACACTTTCGATGCATCTGTCAAAAAAGTAGAATCAGTGCATTTATATGGTTTATATCAGTTTATTTTATTATCTATTATTTTGGCATTTATCAGTTTATATTTATAGGGTTTTCCCGCAAGAGGTGTTATTTTGGTATTCAAAGAAAAATGCCATTTTTTGAGATAAATGATCGGATGTTTTTTTCATAATAAAGAGGAAGGTATGCCGTTAAGGGGTTACGCCACTGTAACCGCTCAAAAAATAAGGTTTTTTTGTGATTTTTTTCCTCGCTTTCTAAAAGTTTGTAGAAGAAGTTATTCACAGGTGTTATTGGACACATATTAGACTTTATTTTGAAATTTTTTTGACACAGCAATATCAACATATAGGTGGCTCCACTGCATCCTCCTAGGCTATGTTTTCCCTGCAGGGCTTCACGGCACGCAGCACTGAAGGTGCAATTTTGAATCTGTGACAAAATAAAAAATTCCTGTTAATCTAGAGGCTTTTTGCTAGAGAAGATCGGGTGGATTTTTAAAAATATAGATTTTTTAAATTTTGGCGGGAGTTTCAAAAAATTTTTTGATTTTTGAGGTAAAAAATTACATGTCTTTTGTTAATTAAAAATCAACAAATCGAGTTATCAAAAATTCCACACGATCTTCTCTAGATAATGTTATTGTTAAGATCCAGTCAAAATTTTAAGTCAAAATATTGAAAATTGTTCGAGTTGTGCCGCGTGCCATTTTGAAAAATCGTGTTTCGAGAAAAACGCGTTCAAAGTTTTGGGAATGGTTTTGGGAATGGTTTTCTATGGGCATAACTGAAAAATTCGAGATGCAAAAATTGTTTACCATTAGTCGGCAATGCCGGGACCATAGCTGGCCTTCAAGGTTCAAAAATGCCTCATTCGCCTCCTTCCTGACTGATTTATTGAGCGAGCGCGCCTATTTCGCCGCGTCGCTCAAGGCGGAAAAGTTCGCGGAAGCGAGAACGTCGCATACACCCGCTTCGGCATACGCGTGACGCGCTTGGCGGTAACCTCGTATTTCGCATACAAATTTTTTATTTTATGCATAAAACGTTTTGTTTCTTATTCTATAGGGTTCAAACTATTTTTTAAGCCAATAAAAAAAATCGATTTTTTTTTAATTTTACAGTGGCGTAACCCCTTAATAATGAAAAACCATATCAGCCAAATGGCCACCACGACCACGCTTACAGGACCATATCCTTTTCATGAAATTTTCCATAATCAAATCGCAAAGTGGCTGCCCTATGTCCTCGATAGCCTCACGAATTCTATCTTTAAGGTCTTGAATCGACGCTGGGCTGTTGGCGTACACCTTATCTTTCACGTGGCCCCAAAGGAAGAAGTCGCAAGGTGTTAAATCACAAGATCTCCTTGGTCGATTGTGACCACCTCTTCCAGAGATAACACGGTCCGGAAACTTTTCCCGTACACAAGCAATGGTTTCATTGCTTGTGTGGCACGTTGCGCCGTCTTGTTCAAAGTAAACGTTGTCCAGATCAATACCATCCAACTCCCACCATAAAAAATTGTAATGTGTTTGGTGTCCGGTCTTGTTCAAAGCCACAAGACTAAGGCTGATCAAAAACGCTCGACAGTCAAACTGGAGCGAAACTTTTGGAGTTCAAGAGACAGAGCTTGATATGCTTGAACTAACTTTATTTTTGGTTTTTACCCTTATTTATACTAAATTTCTTAACGCTAACTAATGCAATTGGAAGTGGCCTTGAGTTCCCACGAATGCACCCAGTAACTCCAGACCTTCGTAACAGTTCAAAAATTGCTGGTGTTAGCAATTGATTCTCCCAAAGCATTATGTGTCGTTGGCTGGTAACCCAACGCGGGTATTGGCTTTATGCTTGGCGATGCGCAAAGTGTGCGAAAGTGTTAAGCATACGGTTGTGTATGCGTTGTTGTTGTAGCACGGCGCGAAGTGGCGCTGCTATGTTATTGATAACTGTGATAATGATTGTAGCGTGAAGCGGTGTTACTGTGGGAATATTAGTGAGTGCATATGTGGTATCACTACAAAATCATTAATCATCTCTCGATAGCGCAATCCATTCACCGTAACTGTTGATCCAACCTCATTTTCGAAAAAGTAAGGTCCAATGACCCCGCCGGACCATAAACCGCACCAAACAGTCACACGTTGAGGATGGAGAGGCTTCTCAACAATAACTCTTGGGTTTTCCGAGCCCCAGATGCGACAATTTTGCTTGTTGACGTAGCCACCGAGGTGGAAATGGGCCTCATCAGTCAAGATGATTTTTCGATGGAATTCCGGATCATTTTCATGCATTTCAAGGACCCAATCACCAAAGACACGACGTTGTTGATGATCGGTCGGCTTGAGTTCTTGTGTTAACTGAACTTAAGACCTGGCCTTAAGACCCAAGTCTTTATGCAAAATATGGTGTAATGACGTTTTTGGAATACCCAATTCCAAAGAACGACGAGGAATCGACAAACCTGGGTTTTCTTCAACACTTTGTGCTACAGCAGCAATATTCTCAGTTGTTTTTGAGCGACGTGCACGGGTTTTATTCTTCACATCACTAACTTGTCCCAACAGCTCGAATTTTTCCACCAATTTCTGTATTGCTGTCCGACAAGGTGCTTCACGACGACCCAAAAATGCTTTAGTTTTGCGAACTGTGACTGCAAGATTTTCACCATTTTTGTTGTGAATTTTCATAATTTCAATGCGTTGTTGAAGCGTGTATCGTTCATAGCAGGGCCCTGCGGCTTTGCACGCAAGCTTGAAGTCATTGGGCCCAATTAATCAAGTTTCTTCATACAACACTCTATGGGCGATGCCACGCCTCTTTCATGTAATGCCCAATCCATTCCTCCAGTCGAAGGGTGTGACCCGGTTTCATTGATACGCGACTTTCAGTTCCAAAGTTACGCGGAAAATTTCAGTCACAAAAAATATGCCACGCCCTTTGTTCAACGCTCACAAAATTTTGTCAGTAGAATGACACATCTATGGGATGATGGTATAGAAAACGTCAAAGCT
Source organism: Melieria omissa (assembly GCA_963971225.1). Lineage (NCBI taxonomy): Eukaryota > Metazoa > Arthropoda > Insecta > Diptera > Ulidiidae > Melieria > Melieria omissa. Next base: position 45,866,498 of record OZ020269.1, on the reverse strand, counting down.
TTCCAACTTATTGTTCCGAAGCTATTCCACATTAAAAAATTGGGTTGTATGAACGGTGCCATGCCCCTCGTCCAATAACCACCCCACTCTCCCTGTCGAAGAGCACGTCTAAATCGTAAGTATGTGCCAAATGTCTTTGATGTGTGATTTTTAATTCCAAAGTTATTCAAAACAATGGGATTGCTTAAAAAGTGCCACGCCCCTTGTCCAACGCCCATACAATTTAACCACTTGAACGACACATCTAATCCATGATGCTGTATCAAATTTCAATGGTGGCTGACTTATAATTCCGAAGATATTTCACATTAAAAACTTCGGTTGTATGGGCAGTGCCAGGCCCCCTCGTCCGATACCCACCCCATTTCCCATGTCGAAGGGCACATCTAAATCGTAAGTTTGTGTCAAATCTCTTTGATGTATGATTTGTAGTTCCAAAGTTATTCAAAATATTTGAGTTGTTTAAAAAGTGCCACGTTCCTTGTCCAACGCTCACAAAATTTTACCAGTGAAACGGCACATCTAAACGGTGGCCCCGCACCAAATTTTAATGCTGCCCGATTTCTTATTCCGAAGATATTCCATTTTGAAAATTTGCATGGGCGGAGCCACGCCCTCTTGTCAAAATCCCACCCCATTCCCCTATCGAAAAACACAACTAAATCGTACATTTGTACCGAGTGTCATTGATGTGAACGCAATAGTTCCAAAATTACACCGGCATTTACAAAGTGTCACGCTTCTTGTCCAACGCCCATTAAATTTTACCAGTGAAACGGCACATCTAAACGGTGGCCCCGAACCAAATTTTAATGCTGTCCAACTTCTTATTACGAAGATATTCCAGATTGAAAATGCAAGTTGTATGGGAGGTGCCACGCCAACATATCGGGTCGTGTTCGCTCTATAACACCGGAACTTAGTCAAGGCAAACATTCCGTGAAAAATTCAACTAATCGGCTGTCTAATTTTTGATTTTTAGTGTCGTGGGACCAACAAACATACATTAATTTTTATATACAACATATAGATATTTGCTGCAATGTCACAGTTAATATCACAGTTAATTTCTGTCATCATAATGGACATCGGTGTGACCGATTATATTTTAGCCTATGTTTGCCGCAATGACACGCTGAATCGTTTCATGACAAATATACCATATACCATGGCTGATTTGTTATTATAGTGGGCGTGGTGAAAAGACACATCAGGTGGGCGTGGTCTAATCTTATAAAGGGTGATCCAACTAGAGGTACTTTTTTCAATAACCTTTTTTTGACAGATCACGCGTGAGTCGTGTAAAGCTGTCATATTATTTTTGTTCAGTATTGTTTGGCATTTCATCATGGAAAGACTTACGCCTGAACAACGTTTACAAATCGTTCATCGGTCCATATTTCTTCAAAAATGATGCCGGTGAGAACAGCAGAACAGCGGTGAGAACGTAATGGGCCGGTCGATTGGCCACCAAGATCGTGTGATATCACACCGTTAGACTTTTTTCTGTGGGGATACGTAAAGTCTAAAGTCTATACGGATAAACCCGCTTCGATTCAGGCCTTGGAGCAAAACATCACGCGTGTCATTCGCCAGTTACCAGTCGAAATGTTCGAACGAGTCATCGAAAATTGGACTCAACGGATGGACCATCTGAGACGTAGCCGCGGCCAACATGTGAAAGAGATAATCTTCAAAAAATAAATGCCAAAGAATGTTCTTTCGAATGATAATAAACATTCCCCGTTAAATTTTAATTTTCTGTGTTTTTTTCTTTAAAAAAGTAGGGAACCTCGAAATGGATCACGCTTTATATCCTATGATAACATCAATGAAACACGGAACCATTTGATATTAATACTGATTCATCGACATGTACCTTAGCTTCGTGTTGTTAGTTTAGTGGGCACGGAAATTGGGCGTGACCGATTATATTATAACCTATGTTTTGCCGCAATGACACGTTGAATCGTTTGATACCCATATTGCCTTACAAAAGCATACCATAGATGAGTTTTGTTACCATAGTGGGCGTAAGAAGGGGGCGTGGTCATTCTCATATAGCCTGTGTACCATTACTTTTTATTCAGGCATGACTAGCGCACAGAAAAATAAATATTATTCTCACAAATTAGATGCTTTCCAGCTAAAATCATGAGTTTTATATAATTTCGAATGCTTTGCAAAAGCGACTCTGCGCGCCAATAGGTACGAGTAGTTGGCTGGACAACCCCGGTCGGGTCTTCGCCTGCTGCAGTAGAAACCTCCAGTCGTCTTTATTTCTTGCTTGCGTTCTCCAAGCTCTTATTCCCAGACTCCGTGCGACTCGTCCACGCCGTCAATCCATCTAAGTGGCGGGCGGCCCCTTCTTCTGTTTCGCTGGCACTTTCCATAAAGGATTTGTTGTGACGGGTGAGTTTGTTGACCATTATTGTTGTAATCACAGATGGGTGCGCATACAGCTTTTCTAGTTCGTGGTTGTACCGCTTCCGCCATTCGCCGTTATCGCAGATCGCACCGAAAATTCTGCGCAAAACCTTTCTCTCGAAAACCAGGAGCTTTTGCTTATCTGCCTCACTCAGAGTCCAGGTTTCGCTACCATAAAGCAATATCGGTAATACAATTGAGCGGCACAAACAAATTTTGGTTTTCCTATTTAATAGGCGGCTCTTTAAATGATTACAAAGCGAGAAATAACAGCGGTTTGCAGCAAGTATTCTTTCGTTGATCTCTGTTGTCAATTTGTTGGCGTTGTTGACGTTTACGCCAAGGTATCTGAAGTCCTTAACTACTTCAAAGATATAGGGGCATATATTGAGATTTTTGCCCACTTTACTTCTGACAGAGTCCGATGAAGTTTGAATTATCACTTTGGTTTTGGCTTCGTTTATTACGAGGCCCATATTTTTTGCTGCCACTTCAATCTTTTTGAACGCTTCTTCCAGGCTATATAGAGAGGTGGATATTATGTCTATATCGTCTGCATAAGCCAGCGATTGGACCGATTTGAATAAAATTGTTCCTTGAACGTTAACTCCAGACTCCCTAATAACGTTTTCTAGGGCGATATTGAAGAGGAGACATGAGAGTCCGTCCCCTTGCCGGAGTCCGTTGAGAGTCCGACGTTTTTAACATTTTGCATCGTGGAACGCGTCAGCCGTATAAGCTTATCGGGGATGCCAAACTCTGCCATGGCAGAAAAGAGCTGGGACCGAATTATGCAGTCGTACTCTGCTTTAAAATCGATGAAGAGGTGGTATGTCGTTGACTCGTACTCGCGGGACTTTTCGAGAATTTGCCTCAGAACAAAAATCTGGTCAATCGTTGATCTGCCTTCTTGAAAACCGGCCTGATAACTGCCGATAATGCGTTTTGCGTGTGGCTTGAGCCTCGTATTTAAAATACTTGAAAAGATTTTATAAATGCTGTTCAATAGGGTTATGGGACGGTAATTTTCACAGCGCAGCGTATCGCCTTTTTGTGTAAGGGGCAAATAATACCGACTTCCCACATTTTTGGCATGCATTCTTCTTCCCAGACTTTGCGCACTAACTTCAAAATAACGTGTAGGTTTTTGTCGCTCATGTGCTTGAAAAGTTCAGCTGGGATCTCGTCGAATCCACACGATTTGTTGTTTTTTTTGCGTCTTGATCGCTGCTATAAATTCTTCGAAGGTAAGTTCTTCAACCGATTTTGTGGGGGTTGGCTGAAGGGCCGAGGTTGTACTTTCAGGTATATTCCTATTGAGGAGTTCGTCAAAATATGTCGCCCACCTATCAAGAATTTTACTTTTTTCCGTTAATAGCGTTCCTTCTTTATCTTTACAGTAGTAGGTGTTTGGATTGAAATCGCGTCTTTCGAGGTTAATGTTTTTGAAATAATTGCGGGAGTTATAACCACTGAAATCTTCTTCCACTTGTTCGAACTTCGCTTTGCTGAACGCTCTCTTTTTCCTTTGGTGCAGTTTCTTTTCGTCACGGCGCAGGTCTGTATAATTTTCTGTGGATTGGCGTGTTGTGCGGCTTATCATTGCCTTGCGGGCTTTATTCTTTTTATCGGTGGCTATTTTGCATTCTTCGTCGAACCAGGTGTCTTTCCTTTGACTTGCGGATTTTCCCAAATCTTTATCAGCCATCAGTTGTTTCCAATACGATCCAGAAACCAAGCGTCAAAGTGCGGAATGGAAATCAAAAAACTCACCACAATTCAAAAAAACACGTAAATTCCATCAAAAATGAAAACAATGCTCATCACATTCTTCGATAGCAAAGTAATTATCCACAAAGAATTTGTTCCAACTGGTCAAACAGTTACTGCCGCATATTACCTCAAAGTTTTGAAGCGTTTGATGACCAGAATCCATCGTACTCGACCAGAATACCGCGATCCAAAAAGTTGGTCTCTGTTGCACGATAATGCACCGGGTCACATAGCACTCATTGTTCGTCAATTTTTTGGCTCGAAATCAGGTCTGTTTGTTGAATCATCCGCCGTATTCACCTGATTTGGCACCGTGCGACTTCTCTTTGTTCCCGAAACTGAAATTGAAGTTGAAAGGATGCTTTTTTGATGGCATTCAGACCATACAACGGACTTCGAGGAGGGCACTGGAGGAAATTCCGAAAAATGAGCTGGAACACGCGTTTGAATTACTATTAAATTGATAACAAGTGTATTGAATCAGGAGGAGAATATTTCGAATAAATATACCGACAAATTAGCAGATATCGTGTTTTAATTGCGTTTTCTAGAGGCAGTCTTAACACATAATTGTTGCACTGTGTATATGGTGGTAAACGTAGTGCTTGTTAAGAGTTATGAAGATACACAAAATTATATTTAAATCAAATTCTTGACATAATTTATAAGAAATAACTTTTTCGCTAGCATTTTTCCCAAATCTTTTCTGTTTCAGTTAATTATACCATAGACACATCCCAGCGGAAAATGGGAATGTGTAGGAATGCATATTTGCTTGCAAGCTATGCATTACAACATGCATGAATTTTCTCACGGCGATGTCCTACGAAATGTAATGCTTCCCTTTTTTGCATTACCTGGGAGTTTATGAAGACATGCATCCCAAAAACATGTATGTTTTCATAAATCGCCTAGCATGTTGGTAATCGTACATTACTCGGTACGACATAACATGATCTACCAAAAACCTGTACACCCAAAATAAAATGTTTGTTGTTTTGCTTTATGTTATTCAAGTTCAATATATTACATATAAATGCATACATTAAATATATATTAATACATTAGATAAGTAAAAATGAAAAACTAAAATACACTTCAATAACATCCTTTTGCTTCTTTGTTCGTCTGTGGACAGGCATTCTGAAAAAGGACCATAACTCAATATTAAAAAAAATCCAGTAAAGAAAGTTATTTTGTAAGTTCATACTTACCAAAGTTGCTTTGAATATTTTTGTAAATATTTCTTGTTTCCGTTAATTTACGGGGCTTTGTGATATATGTATGGAAACGCTGGGAGCTGCTAAAGATATATTAAAAACGATTAATGAAATGAATTGTCTTTGCAAATTAAACTTTCTTAAAACTCACCTCGTTTGATGCAACGATCCGCGATCTTTTTGTCTCACCGATTTTTCTATCACAACTGAAGTTATTTTTCCGAAAATTAATAGAAGCGACCTTTTCAAAGAAACAGTTTTTTATTCTAAGAAAGATTGCGTCGCTCTCTCAGAATTTCTCCGGAAGGTGCAATCTCTTTCGTATAAAAAACAAAGCACAATTAGAAAAAACGAAGCCTATGCATTACACCCTCGCTTACGTGGTAATATATCTGTGGTCAAAAGCAATAACCGCTTAAGTCGACTCATGAAGAAATTAAGTTATGGATGCCACCATGTTCCCTTGACTGTGTTCTACGTTTGTGTAAAATCGGGGAGTTTGTAACTTTAAAATAAAAAAAGGTATTGATAAAGACATATTCGCATTCCAATAATGAATACACTACGCGCTAAAACTTTAAAACGAAATTGCTCAAAACAGCAATTTTCGACTTAGGCGGTTATTGCTTTTGACCACAAATATGTTTTCTATTTGGGTTTTTCATATACGACTTCGTGTATGAAAAACCTCATGCATTCCCAACATTCCCGCTGGGATATTGAATTACTGCTACAAATACGCATCTATCAAAAGATATTTATTTTCCCAAACAAATGCTTACTGCTTATTTCGAAAAGTAGTAAGAATATTAGGTATTAAATTTACTACCAAAACCAACAGAAAATCGCATCGGGGTAACACGGTTAAACAAACTTAGTGTACTACTGACTGAAAATTACAACCGATGCGGCAAATTCCATGAATTTCCTTATTAAGTCATTAAAATTTTGTGATTTTTAGAAGACTACACCACAAACTTACATTGTGGTTTGTCATGCAAACATAGATTTTTTGCAAGATCGTATATTATGTGCACACTATAATGATGAAAGTATGGTCAATCTGGCGGTGTATAATGAGTTCATTTGTGAAGTGCTTCCTCACGCACTTTTAATAAAACACACCACCACGTTTCAACCCAAAAACCTGCCTTTTTTCTGTTGGTCACCGCGCAAACATTTAGAAAAAATGTGTTACAATTAATATGGAAGGACTCTTATATATGGGCGGTTGAGGAGGGGGATAAAATTTTGTGGGGGGTAGGGGGCGGTCCCCATATATCCCCCTTGAAAGGAAAACCGTCGGAAATGTAGTTTTTTTTTAATTAATTTTTTAAATTTTACCTTCGAATCGAGAAAACTCGTAATTACTTGCCAATAAGGTGGAGTAGTTAGGTGGAAAAAGAGGGGAGAGGGGTAATAACCCTCTTAAGTGCAAGTAGGGCTTCAGATTCAGTCAAATATTTACAGTATTTCTGTATTCAAACTCCTTTTGTGAGGACGGCCTTCGGCCGGGCGCTTGAAAAATAACCCTCATAGGAGCAACTAGTGTGCCGGAGCATCAGTAATGTGCTAACAGTATTTCTGTATTCAAACTCCTTTTGTGTGGCCGGCCTTCGGCCGAGCGCTTGAAAAATAACCCTCATAGGAGCAACTAGTGTGCCGGAGCATCAGTAATGTGCTAACAGTATTTCTGTATTCAAACTCCTTTTGTGTAGCCGGCCTTCGGCCGGGCGCTTGAAAAATAACCCTCATAGGAGCAACTAGTGTGCCGGAGCATCAGTAATGTGCTAACAGTATTTCTGTATTCAAACTCCTTTTGTGTGGCCGGCCTTCGGCCGAGCGCTTGAAAAATAACCCTCATAGGAGCAACTAGTGTGCCGGAGCATCAGTAATGTGCTAACAGTATTTCTGTATTCAAACTCCTTTTGTGTAGCCGGCCTTCGGCCGGGCGCTTGAAAAATAACCCTCATAGGAGCAACTAGTGTGCCGGAGCATCAGTAATGTGCTAACAGTATTTCTGTATTCAAACTCCTTTTGTGTGGCCGGCCTTCGGCCGGGCGCTTGAAAAATAACCCTCATAGGAGCAACTAGTGTGCCGGAGCATCAGTAATGTGCTAACAGTATTTCTGTATTCAAACTCCTTTTGTGTGGCCGGCCTTCGGCCGGGCGCTTGAAAAATAACCCTCATAGGAGCAACTAGTGTGCCGGAGCATCAGTAATGTGCTAACAGTATTTCTGTATTCAAACTCCTTTTGTGTGGCCGGCCTTCGGCCGGGCGCTTGAAAAATAACCCTCATAGGAGCAACTAGTGTGCCGGAGCATCAGTAATGTGCTAACAGTATTTCTGTATTCAAACTCCTTTTGTATGGCCGGCCTTCGGCCGGGCGCTTGAAAAATAACCCTCATAGGAGCAACTAGTGTGCCGGAGCATCAGTAATGTGCTAACAGTATTTCTGCATTCAAATCCCTTCTGTGTGGTCGGCCTTCGGCCGGGCGCTTGAAAAATAACCCTCATAGGAGCAACCATTGTGCCGGAGCATCAGTAAGGTGCTAACAGTATTTCTGCATAAATTCATGAATAAAATTTACATTTATACTGAATTTTAACATTTCAAAATGGCAATGCTGTCGATATTTCTTGAGCTTTTATCCTATTGTGAATGCCAGTTGTATTGAGTGGAAGAAGAAGTGTAAAATTGCAAGACGATTTTTGTGATTTTAAAAAATGAATAACTTAAAAACTAGAGAACTCCGACTAAAAATTTAAAATTACTCGTTTATTAGTGAATACTACCAAAGAATATACAATATAAAGAATACGCATCTTCACAAATTTGTCAAGCGTGTTTCTTGACGCGGGCGGGAAGAGATGAGCGGAGGCATAGGTTGCGGGAAATTTGCTCGCGCTCAACAGTTTGCGATCTTGTTCGTCGAAGCGCAAGCGAAGAGTAAACAACGAACCAAAGCATCGTCATCGTCGTTTCAACGAAGATGATTCGGGATTCGCTAATGTTTTTGGTGTTGTCGTTTATTGTGTGTATGCTTTTTTGTGTTGTGATTGATTTGCTGCAATGTCACCAGCAATCGAATGTTTGTGGTGTATGGCTTTTTGCTGGCCAATGCTTTGATTAATTTAAAAATTTGGTGGTTGATCCCAATTTAAATTGTTTGCAAATATTTTTACGTGGCGAGTTCGAAGTAAAATTATTTGTTTATATTTTCACATGCCTGATTACAATTTTGAGAATATGGGAAAACTACGAAAAAAAATGAACTGATAGGCATATTGACTTCAAAATTCGTGAAACACTTGAAATTAAAAATAATTAGATGCGTGTTTTAATTTTTTTTTATCGAAATCTAACGGAGGGTTAGAAGATTGTATGGAAAAACATAATTTAATAGGTCTATTGACTTTCAATAGGGCGAAAGCACTACTAAAGCACTAAATAAAGAAATAATTAGACAAGTCTTTTGTCATAAGAAAATTTTATTACGGCATGCCTACGTTTAAAAATAGTTTAAATGTTCTACACTTGAATGATTCCATGGCGAATGATGTGATCATAAATTTACAATATTAGATTTTCTTATTTTAGTTCTTTTAAACAAGCATTATATGTGGGCCGTAAGAAAAGTTCCAAAGAACGAGACGGAAAATTATTACGGGTAATAAAGACGTTTTCTTCTCTTTCCAATACCATTTTTATTGATAACTTATTATTTATTTTTTAATTGCCTGTAGCGATCATATAGGTCGCCATGCCAGCCATATTTTATTTTCTTTTCTATGATTTTGCGCACACTACAGTCGGCAGTGAGTTCAGGAGCAATATGCGACGCTGTGCAGGCTTATAGAAGAAGAACAAAAGCCAGCCAGAAAATATAAATCGTTTTACAATTTCAGCTTTTCGCCAGCGCAACAACAAGAACAACAGCACATCGTCTTCCTCCTCTTCGGACAATTGAGCGAGAATGAACGAGTGAGCACAGACGCGGCATTCGTGTTTCTATGATTTGCGCTCAGAGCATTGTGCTGTCATTTCAAGTGTTTCCTCTTGTTGTCTACCCCCCGCATCCAGAAGACGGGTGGCGATATCACCACCCGCATACAAATTTTTGCTTGTATGAGATGCACACTCTTTATGTTTCATACTTTTTGATACTACCTACCATAAAAATTTCAGTGCGCTAGCTCTGAATTATTAATTACTACATAAACTGATAGCCGTAAGGTTGCAGTCCTATGGCTTAAATGAAAAGAGTAGTAGAAATAATTTCTTTCTCATTTGTAAATATTGGTCTTGTCATGTCTTTTTGAAACTACCTGTATTTTTTGTATCATGGGTTCTACCCATGATGCAATTATAAAGGTGAGATCTTCCTTGACAGCTTGTTTTTGACACTGTCTTATACAACGAGAACCAATGTTGTGTAGTACACTTTCAAAAGAAGGGGGAAAACGACGAAGTAAATTAAAAGTTTCAAATACAAATTAATAAATAGTGATTGTAGCAAAAGGTTTAAGGTTAGTTTATTATTTTGCGCATTTTATTTGATTTTTTATATTGATTATTTTTTATCTTTATATTTAAATATTTTATTCTAAAATGAATGCGACATTTAAAAATCAGCTTCTTCAAAGTGATTTTCGCAAACCCGCGCACATTTGCTTAGCTGTACGCCACCTACTTTGCTCCACACATCTCTGCGTTGCTCGTTTTGAGGGACGTGATAAAATTTAGCGCGATTTTGAAGTGCGCTGTGGCACAATGAGCAGCTAGAGCTTGGCCTCTTTTAAAATTTGCACGGTTTGAAAAATCTGATGTTTTTTGACAATTGAAATTACAGTGATACCAAATTTCAAAGTCAATATAACGATTAAAGGAAAGCAACATTTTTATTTGTATCGCCTATAGAAATGAATGCTGAAATTTTTTCCCCCTTTTTGTTTAAAAGCATTAAATACAACATTCTTTTCATCGACGTTTCTATAAGACAGAATGTCAACCAATTTTTTCAGTTTTCTGTCAATGAAGAACTCACCTTTATAATTTCATCATGGGTTCTACCTTTATTGTTTTGTATCACGCTATAATCTATTGCATACTGTGGTGGCACCAAAAATTCAACTGGGAAGGAACGGAATGAAATGGAATCAACTGTATTAATTCCTTTTTGCAATAAAAATCGGTACTGTACGGTATTGCTACCTCGGTTCTAACACACGACTTCTTGGCGAACTCTTTTACCAACTTAATTAACCTATATAATGATGTTTCGTTGTGTGTTAACTTACAGTTTGTTCTTGTTTGTTCAGTTCTTGTTTGTAACTTCTGATGTTTCGCTTTCAATTAAACGGAAATAATTATTGTGTTCGGCACATAGTGTTGCCAGATATCTGAAAATACGTTTTCTTAACTTTGCGAACTAAATTGGAGCGTTGCACCAAAGAATATAGAATATAAAGAATACGCATCTTCAAAAATTTGTCAAACGTGTTTCTTGATGCGGGCGGGAACAACGAACCAAACCATCGTCATCGTCGTTTCAACGAAGATGGTTCGGGATTCGCTAATGTTTTTGGTGTTGTCGTTTATTGTGTGTATGCTTTTTTGTACTGTGATTGATTTTGCTGCAATGTCACCAGCAATCGAATGTTTGTGGTGTATGGCTTTTTGCTGATCAATGCTTTGATTAATTTAAAAATTTGGTGGTTGATCCCAATTTAAAATGTTTGTAAATATTTTTACGTGGCGAGTTCGAAGTAAAATTCACATGCTTGATTACAATTTTGAGAATATGGGAAAACTACGAAAAAAAAATGAACTGTTTGACATATTGACTTCAAAATTCGTGAAACACTTGAAATTAAAAATAATTAGATGCGTGTTTTAATTTTTTTTTTTTATCGAAATCTAACGGAGGGTTAGAAGATTGTATGGAAAAATATAATTTAATAGGTCTATTGAATTTCAATAGGGCGAAAGCACTAAATAAAGAAATAATAAGACAAGTATTTTGTCATAAAAACATTGTATTGCGGCATGCCTACGTTTAAAAATAGTTTTAATGTTCTACACCTGAATGAATCCATGGCGAATGATGTGATCATAAATTTACAATATTAGATTTTCTTATTTTAGTTCTTTTAAGGCAGGTTCTCACCTTGTGGAAAAAAGGTGAGAACCTTGGCTTTTCCTTATCGTGTAGATATATGTTTAAAAAATGTGCTCCAGAAATTTCAGATCAAAATCTGAAAAAGTACAAAAGTTACAGGCCGTTACCAAAAGCAGTGCCGAGCACCGGCCGAGCGCGCTTTAAACTTTAAACGCGTTTTTCTCAGAACCACATTTTCGGACCTTACGGAAGTGATTGAAGGCGCTGGAATGAACCAATCGTCACTAAATTTTTTCCAAATGTTCCTTAGGGTTTTTTTTAATAAACGAACTACGATCAGCCAAAAATATTGAAAATTGTTTATTTAACAAAATAATTAGTGAACACAAAAATGCGAAAACATGCACATTAAGAATGTGTTCGACTTTTGTGTTTCCGATTACGGGTTTTGACGGAATCACTTCCGGTAGCGGGACACCTCCTCGCCGACATTGATGGACGCCCCCTCCCCTTTTTTGATTCATTCAATTTGAAAAATTGTATTCTCTAAATAAATGTGTGTTCATATCCCGCAACAATTTTCAGCGTTGTATCTTTAACCGTTTTCTAAAAAAAAATTCCTAAAAAAAGTGCACTTTTTCGGATCCACAAAGTGAGAACCTGCCTTAAACAAGCATTATATGTGGGCCGTAAGAAAAGTTCCAAAGAACGAGACGGAAAATTATTACGGGTAATAAAGACGTTTTCTTTTCTTTCCAATCCCATTTTTATTGATTACTTATTATTTATTTTTTAATTGCCTGTAGGGACCTATATGGTCGCCATGCCAGCCATATTTTATTTTCTTTTCTATGATTTTGCGCACACTACAGTCGGCAGTGAGTTCAGGAGCAATATGCGACGCTGTGCAGGCTTATAGAAGAAGAACAAAAGCCAGCCAGAAAATATAAATCGTTTTACAATTTCAGCTTTTCGCCAGCGCAACAACAAGAACAGCACATCGTCTTCCTCCTCTTCGGACAATTGAGCGAGAATGAACGAGTGAGCACAGACGCGGTATTCGAGTTTCTATGATTTGCGCTCAGAGCATTGTGCTGTCATTTCAAGTGTTTGCTCTTGTTGTCTACCCCCCGCATCCAGAAGACGGGTGGCGATATCAGCACCCGCATTCAAATTTTTGCTTGTATGAGATGCACACTCTTTATGTTTCATACTGTTACGAATACTACCTCTAGTGGGCGGTTACGTATCACTGGATTGTGCAATTTGAAAATGAAACAACTTTAATTATTCCAACGCAGCCAATTCAAAACCAACAGTCACTTTATTATTCACAGTTTTACACTTTACTGTTCGTACACTTAAGTATTTGCTTAATTACTCCGTGTGGCAACTTCACTTGTCAAAACCAGACTGACTCGTTGCGCCCCATCCGGCTGCCTTTTATACCTGTCAGGCCATCGCGCAGATCGTTTCCGCACATTCCGGAGTGGACTAAAAGTTTCCATCATTGCCAGGTTGGACTAAAAGTTATTATCGCGGCCGTCGCTGCCAGATTGGACTAAAAGTTACTATCGCGGCCGTCGTTGCCAGATTGGATTATAGCACGGCACGTAGCGGCAGGGTTGCATTGCACAGCGACAGACTGTCTCATCGTTACACTGCCCACCACTTAGACTTGTTCATCCCGAACAAGTGCCGAGGCTCCGCTTTGATGAGGCTCCAGGCGCTCCAAATGGACTACCTTCAGCTTAGCGCCTTTATTGCTGCAACGTTGAATCCTGTATACCACGTCGTTAATCCTAGTCACGACTTCGTAAGGTCCTTCCCATGACGCTTGAAGTTTCGGAGACAAACCTTTTCTCCGCTGCGGGTTGTAGCATTACCAGATCGCCTTCTTGGAACCCTGCTGAGTTGGCCCGTAGTTCATATCTGGCTTTCGCCTTATCGCTGACCAGTTTGGTGCGTCCTTATAAACTGGTGAATGTCCTCCAGTTCCGCCCGCTTTTTGACCGCGTAGTCCGTCTTAGCGCCTCCCGACGTACTGACTACCCCGAACTTCAAGTCAGCGGGTAACCGCAACTCGGTGCCGAACAATGCTCGGGCTGGAGTGAGTGATGTAGTATCGTGCGGGGCTGACCTATACGCCATCAGGAACAGGGGGATATGCGTGTCCCAATCCTTTTGATTCCTGCCTACCACTTTCCGCAGGTATTCCTCCAGTGTCCAGTTAAAGCGTTCCACCATGCCGTCGGACTGTGGGTGCAAAGGCGTGGTACGAGTTTTCTTTATCCCCAGTAGCTCACACACTTCCTTGAATACCGCAGACTCGAAATTCCGGCCTTGATCTCAGTGTAACTCCAACGGAACTCCGAACCTGGCTACCCAGTTGTTTACCAGCTTTTCCGAGTGGCCTCCTGGTTAGGAATAGGGTACACTTCGGGCCATTTGCTGAAGTAATCCATTACCACCAGCACATATTTGTTGCCTTGAGTGCTAGTTGGGAATGGGCCGGCGACGTCCATAGCAATTCGCTCGAAGGGCGCTCCCACGTTGTACTGCTGCATGCGGCCTCGAGATTTTCTTGTCGGCCCTTTCGCGGCTGAACATCGGTCGCAGCTCTTAATCCACTCGGCTACAGACTCCTGACATCCTACCCAGTAGAATCGTCTTTTTATTTTGGCGACGGTTTTGGTGATGCCCAGGTGCCCTCCACTGGAGTCGTTATGGTATGCCTCAATGACCTTGTTGATTCTGCATTTCGGCACTACCATTAGGGAGTTGCTGGTCCGACCATCCGCGCTCTCCCATTCGCGGTACAGGCATCCTTCTTTCAGTCGCAGACTTTTCCACTGTGTCCAGTTAGCCTTAGCGATCGGGCTTTCACCGGCCATCTCCTGCCAGTCTGGACGTGCGCCTTGCTCCTTGCGTTCGACGATTTTCGCAAGATCCGCATCCTCACGCTGGTCTTTTTGTAGCCTCTCCGCAGACCACTCTTCCTCTGGCATGACGCTTACCAACCGGACGTCCACTATCTGTTCTCGGACGTCCTCTATCGTGTAGTCGTAGCTCTGCAGTCGCTCGATCCACCGCGCCAATTGCCTTTCAGGATCTTTAAAGTTCAGGAGCCATCTCAATGCCGCATGATCTGTGCGCAGGCGAAACCTTTTTGTCCATACAGATATTTGTGGAAGTGTTTCACGCAGTCCAATACCGCCAGCAGTTCTCTCCGTGTCACACAGTAATTGCGTTCCGGTTTCGATAGAACCCTACTGTAGTACGCTATCACTTGTTCCTGGCCGTCTATTATCTGTGATAACACACCGCCAATACTATTCCCGCCTGCATCTGTATTCAGCACAACCATCGCCCCAGGCAAGGGGGAGGGCCAGAATTGGAGCACTGCACAGTTTTTCCTTCAGACATGCAAAAGCCTGTTCCTGCTCCTCGTTCCACTCGAAAGCTTGGCCCTTTTTCTTCAGTTTGTGCAGACTGCTGGCTATGTTCGCGAATCCCGGAACAAATCGGTGGTAGTATGTGCACAGGCCCAGGAAACTGCGGAGTTCGTGTAAATTGCGTGGCCGGGGCCACTCCTTCACCGCCGGGATTTTGCCTTCATCCGTATGTACTCCGCGGGCGGAAACCGTATGACCCAGATACTTGACCTCCTTTTGGAACAGCGAGCACTTCTTTGGGTTGAGTCTAAGCCCAGCTTTTTGTATCCGCTCAAATACCTCCTTCAGCTGTCCCAGGTGGTCGTCGAAGCTTTTACCCATTACGGTTATGTCGTCGAGGTACACCAGACACGTCCGCCAATGCAGCCCTTTTAGCACGCGTTCCATTAGCCGCTCGAATGTTGCTGGTGCGTTGCAGAGTCCAAACGGCATGACGGTGAACTGCCACAAACCATCGCCAACACTGAAAGCCGTTTTCTCCTTGTCCTTGTCTGCAAGCTCTACCTGCCAATAGCCGCTCCGTAAGTCGAGCGTGGAGAACCCAATGATAACATGATGCGAAACTGAGAGGATTGACGAAATTTTGTCGTTTTTTTTTGTCACACGAACACAATCCGTGTGAGCTGAAAAGAAAATCGTCAACCCTGCCAGCTTTCTCTCTTTGTGGAACAATTCGTATTGTAGCAAGCAGCTGACTTGCAAATTTGTTCCTAACGCGGGGTTGCAATTTTTATGTACTTGTAAAAAAGTATGTTCACAGTCTTATTGTAAGAAGCAGTATAAAATAAGGAAGAAAATATAAGAAATTATCAAAATTATTTAATTCAAATAAAAGTGTTAGGGAAAAGTAGTAATATACAGTGATATATAGATGTAAAAAAGAAAACCATATCTTTTTGTGCCTATCGAATTGAAACTAATTTGCATTTTCCGCACCACCACTGAGGTTTTCGGGAAAGATTGTAATTTTTTAATCATTTTTCTTCCAAAAGATTACAAAGTTACAAAGAAATAACAATTGATTTTTCGATGCTTAAAAAATTGAAAGTAAACGCAACCCTCGCCATGGCCCTTGTATGGGAAATCAACAGTACGTTCCTGTGCAACCCCCGGGTCTGATGTTTGGCAAAATCAACCTTAAGGTCTGATGTTATCGGTGTATTAGTGCGGATTTTGAGTATGTATCAGAGAGCTGCATGGATGCATTCAAAACGCCTATTAAGTCACTCGTTTCCTTTTCACACACAAGCATACTCTCATTCATTTTTTTCAAACATAACAAGTAATAGCATCGACAAAATCGAATCAAGTGAATGAATCATTCATTCTGGCAAGTGTTTGAATTGATCGATTTTCAAGTGCATGATTTTCAAAACAAATGGTTTTTTTATAAGAGACTGCTTTCAACTGTTTGGTTACAAGGTAAAAGACTATAAATATTTTATATATAAATTAAAATAAATATTACATATGAAGAGTTCTGAACAAAACAGAGTGTAATGATAATTTTTATTTTACAATATCTCTTCTGGATTCATATTACAATGTAAGAAAACTAAATGAGTTAATGCAGCTTGATATGCTATGCTCCTACACGCACGTATAAATCGTTTGCAAGCGAGTCATTCGATTGAATCATTTGTTTGTTATAACAGAATTTTTCATTCACATGCTTTGATATAAAGTGAGTGTCACACCGATATACTTGATAACAAATAATTTCAGGATAGCTTTATCTTGATTTGAAAATAATTCATATGAATAGAGTGCAATGCATTGAGTTCATACATTTCACACTTAAACGAGTATACTCATGCTGCTCTCTGGTATGTATTGTGGTCGAGCGCTCTCAGTTTCGCATCATGTTATCATTGGGAGAACCACTGCGTGCCTGACAGTGTGTCCAGGGTGTCATCGATCCGAGGTAGTGGATAACTGTCCTTCTTGGTCACATCATTGAGCTTCCGATAGTCCACACAAAACCGGGTACTGCCATCCTTTTTCTTGACTAGCACGACCGGCGAGCACCAGGGGCCCGAAGAAGGCTTTATGACCTTGTCTTTCCGCATGTTCTCGATCAAATTTGTGACCTCCGCGAATCGGTTTTGCACTTCCGGTGTCGATGTTGTGCTTCACTATGGCTGTTCTTCCGCCTGCTTCTGCCGCAAATATTGACCCATAGTGCTGCAGGAGTGATCTCGCCTTCTGTTTCTGCTTGGCCGTCAACTCGCTGCTCCACTTTCCCGACATATCTGGGTGCATTCAGGGGGTTCAGTATTCTGACTGGTATTCTGCCATTTTTAGGTTCCACTAATGTACGTTCGATGATGATGTTGTCATGTCCTTGTTTCGGTGCTTCTACTACCGACACTCGTCCCATCGTCCTCGTCCACCTTTGCCCACACAATCGCCTTAGAATTCGCTGGTATCCTCCTGTGTTGACACGATACAACCTTCCTTACCGCCACGCTTCGCTCATAGCCGGTGTGCAGCGGGAATTCAACGTTGGCATATCTCAGTACATTTTCCTTCAGGTCCAGCGTAAAACCGTGCCTAATCATGAAATCCACGCCGATAATCACGTCATCCATTATATCCGCGACGATGAACTCATGTTCCAGGCTGCTAGTGCCGATAGCAATCGTTTTTGTAACTTTCCCTCTTACCGGCGCGCGCTAGCCAGTCGCAGTCCGTAGCTGTATGCCATGCAGCGGTTCCCAGTTCTTCAGCAGCTTCCTTTTTATGGTCGAATATGACGCTCCAGTATCCAGTGTCAACACGAACAGCTTTCCATCTATCCCTCCTTCAATTGTCAAGCTGCTGGGCTGTCGTTTCAGCTGTGAGACAAGGATGGTGGGGCGGCAGATTGTGGGGATCAGCTCACGCCCCGTTGGGCTGACCCGTTTTAGTTTAACGACTCGCCGTCCTCAGCCCTGCGCTTGTTGGCTGAGCCTCGATTGTCAGTATTCCTCGCTTTAGGCGATTGCGATCGAGAACGGGAACGCCTCTTTCGTTGCCAGCAGTCTCGCGATATGTGGCCCTGCTTGCCACATACCCAGCAAACAACTTTAGAGGAGACCACCCGTGGCCTGCCCGGTGGCTCAGAGCTTTTTGCCTGGATCGCAATGTCGTTGTCCGGCTGGATCTGGCGTACCCTTGCAGGTGCATACCGAGTGCTCCCAATCCATGTCGCCTCGTATGTCATCGCGCTGGTCACCGTCTCCCTAAATGTCGGCTTGCCCATCATCAACGAACTGCGACGTGTCTCCGGATCATGAAGACCTTCAATAAACGCCTCAATCTTCATCCTCTCGAGATCATCAGCGCCGAAGGACGGGTAGCACAGCTGTACGAGCCGCTCAATGTCTGCTGCATATGCCTGCAGCGCCTCCTTGGCCCTTTGCCTGCGATTCTTCAGCTCACAGTAGTATAGCGTTCTGTTGTGCTCGTCGCTGTATTTGGCTGCCACCGCCCTTATGACGGTCTCGTACTCACTTCGTAAACATTCTGGAACTGATTTTATTACCTCAGCCGCAGCACCTTTAAGAGCCAGCGCCAATCTCCGACCTTTCCTTACATCGGTCCACTGATTTTCCAGAGAAGCCAGGTCGAATTGTACCTTTAATGTGTCGAACGGCGTAGTCCCATCATAACTAGGCACTTCTGCTCGGGGGCCAACACTTTCCGGAACCGGCGGCAACCATTCTCGCGGCTGTACCTCCCTAAGCCGCTCGTCCATTTTTCTGTTCATTGAGTCTTCCAGACTATCAACTCGTTTGTTCAGGGAATCATCTAGGTCGTCGACTCGTTTATCCAAGTGCTCTACCCGCGTCTCCAGGTGCTCGACTTTCCCATTAATCCTGTCTGAGATTTCCTCCACTTTCTGCAAGCGCGCAGAATTTTCCTGAAGCTTGCTGGGCAACTCCCGATTTGCATTTTCAAGTTTTGCTGAAATTTCCCGATTTGCAGTCTCGACTTTTGCCGAAATTTCGAGATTCGTAGTTTCCAGCTTCGCTGCCATTTCTCGATTCGTAGTTTCCAGCTTCGCTGCCATTTCTCGATTCGCTGTTTCCATTTGCGCCGACATGCCTTTGAGTGCAGCCATTAGTTGGCTCATGTCCAACGCTTGTATTGGTGCAGCCGCTGCAGCTGTACTCTGTTGTGAAGCAGCACCAGCAGGCGACTCCTCCACCTTGGCCGACGCCTCTAGTTCTTGCGCTCCGAACTCGTGCACGGTCCAACCGACGCCTCGTGCCTCGCATGCTTCTCGCAAGTGCAACTGCAACTCCACCTTTCCGCCAGCAGTCGGCAAATTCCAGGCAGCTACCTCCTTCTTCAGCTGGTCTACCTTCAGCAGCTCGAATTTTATTTATTTATTTGTTTACTTTCAATTTTCCACAATCCCACTTCTGACACCAAATGTTACGAATACTACGTCTAGTGGGCGGTTACATATCACTGGATTGTGCAATTTGAAAATGAAAAAACTTTAATTATTCCAACGCAGCCAAGTGGAGGAAGTGTAGAATGGTTTCTTCCTCTTCTACGTCTCTGCAGCTACGGCAGAAATCGTTTGCTAGATGGCCCAGCCCTAGCCTTCTTGCGTGGCCACCGAGGATGCAGTGCCCAGTGATTACCCCGACAACAGCCCTGAGCGCGCCCCTTTTGAGGTTTAGCAGACTTCTGGTGCGCATCCAGTCCAACTTTGGCCAGATTTGTTGCGCTGTCTTGCCCGTCTCCGAGGTCGCCCAGGCGATGTTGGCGGCTTTAGTCACGGCCTCCTCTAGCATCAGCTTGCAAGTGCTTAGCGGGACACCCAAGCCAGCAAATTCTGCGGATAGCCCTTTGGTTGTGCCTAGTCTGGCCAGTTCGTCCGCCCTACAGTTCCCCGGGATGTCTCTGTGACCTGGGACCCATAATAGGTGTATGTTAAGCTGCTCAGCCATCTCGTCGAGAGATCTGCGGCAGCTGATCACTGTTTTTGATGTTAGGACATGAGACCCTAGGGCCCTGATAGCCGCTTGGCTGTCAGAGAGTATGCTAACATCTCGTACTGAGATGTTGCGCTCGTTGACCAGCTTCAGGGCGGCTTCAATGGCCGTAACTTCCGCCTGGAACACACTACAGTGGTCCGGAAGTCTAAAGGAGTAGTCTTTTTTTTTTTTTTTAAACTCAAACAAACGCGCAGGGGATGACCCCTATTAATGCGAGGCATTGCGTTGGTTCAGGGAGGATATAAAGGTTAGGAGATAGGGTTAAGAGTGAAGTGGTTATGGACTCTTGCCTTGAACCCATCGAGATCATAAGTGCTGGGGAAGATATCCGCAGGGAGACCATTCCACAGCCGCGCTGTGCGGGCCAGAAACGAACTTTCTCTGTAATGCGTAGTGCGCTGGAACATCGTTTCAACGTGGAATGCATGAGCGCCAGTGTTCAAACGGGTTGCCCGTGGGAATACCCGGAGTGATGGCATCAGACTGCTCATCTCCACTGAGCAATTACCGAAAAAGTATCGGTAGAATAACACCACACATGCCACGTTTCGACGATGCTCCAAGGAGTCAATAGAGCTGGATGCCCTACTGTCCCCTATAAGTTTAATCGCACGGTTTTGCACCCGGTCCAGGAGGTCCAAATGGGTTTTTGAAGCCCCCGCCCACAGGTGCGAGTTAAACTCCATTTTAGGTCGGATATAAGTGGTATAAATAATGCGGAGATCGGACGGGGTGAAATATTTTTTGCACCGCTTTAAGAAGCCGAGGCACTTGGCTGCTTCTTTCGACACGCCAAAAATATGATCGTTCCAACGAAGATCATTCTTAATGGACATGCCCAGAACATCAAGAGCTGCCGATTCCGCAATACTCACACCACCCATAACCAGGGATGTGTTGGGATGAGGGGAGACTCGCTTGTGGGATAACAGGCAACATTGGGTCTTGCGAGGATTAAAATCGACCCTGTTTGCTTGACCCCACTTGGAGATTGTTTGTAGGTCGCTATTAAGTGTGTCATTCATACGGCGCCTTTCTCTCTCAATCTCCACAAAGCTGGGGCGCTTTGTGAAGGAGTATGAATGACAAATGGTGCTGTCATCCGCAAACGAGTAGATGGGATTCTTCGTCGACGACAATAGGTCATTGATGAAGATAAGGAAAAGGGTTGGAGAGAGGACCGAACCCTGCGGCACTCCCGCGCTGAGGGAATGCTTTTCCGAGGCTATGCCGTCTATTACAACACGAATAGAACGATCATAGAGGAAGCTCGTAATCCAACGAGAGAAGATACTACCGACGCCATAGGCAATCAATTTAGACACGAGCGCTTTATGCCACACCCGGTCAAAGGCCTTAGAAATATCCAGTGCAACAACCTTGCTTTCACCGAGGTTTAGAATGCTATGGTTCCATTTCTCGGTGAGCACCGCCATAAGGTCTCCCGTCGATCGCTGTCTTCGAAAGCCGTATTGGCGGTCACTAAGCAGTCTATTGTGCTCCAGATACTTCACAAGGTTGAAGTTTACAATGCTTTCCATTACTTTGGAAAGCACCGAGCAGATTGCTATAGGTCGGTAGTTCGCAGGGTCAGTGGTCTTGCCTTTTTTAGGAACTGGTTGAACATTTGCTACCTTCCAACATGTCGGAAATACACCTGTGGTGTATGACATGTTGAAAAGTTTGCGTAATGGACAAGCCAGTGAGGTAGCGCACTTTTGCAAAACAAGGGCTGGAATGCCGTCCGGCCCTGAAGCCTTATTTATATCGAGATTTGCAAGCACCCTTTTAACTACCCGTGTCCGAAAATGAATTTCTGGCATAGAGCAAGATACGTTCTCGACTACGGGTAGTGGTTGATCGCTGGGGGGCAGGGAAGAATTCTCTGCGAAAATTTTAGCCAACAAATTAGCTTACCCAATGAGTCCGAAAAGACGCCTCCGCCGACCGCTCCATTTAGCTTGGAGCCATCGGTGAAGACCTGACATGAGCTACCTGTTAGTGGTGTTAAACCGTCCTCCCAGCTGCTTCTATCTGGGATGGTACAGAGGAACTTCTTGTTGAAGAGAAGTTGAGGAGGAGAGTAATCGAGTTCTCCGGTTTGTCCTAAGAGAGAGAGAATCCTGCTGTGACCCGTATTTGATTCCGACCAATGGCCGAAAGCACGAAGTCTTCGGCTTGTAATTGCCGCCGACTTTTTGCAATGGAGGTCTAGTGGGATGAGGTGAAGTAAAGCTTCTAAGGCTGAGGTTGGGGTAGTTCTTAGAGCGCCTGAGATGATGACACAGGCTGCCCTTTGAACTTTCTGAAGGTGTTGGAGAAGTGTGACTTTTTCTAAGGCTTCCCACCAAACCAAACACCCATACGTTAGGATAGGCCTAACTACGGCGGTATAGACCCAGTATGTTAGATTTGGTCTTAGACCCCAGGTTTTACCCAGTGCCTTCTTGCACTGCACTTGCAGGACATCTTCAGCTTCTGAAGATGTCCAAGAGCCATCTGGTTTTTGTAAAGCACTTGGAACAAATGGCGATGAGGCTAGTATTTTCCTAAGCCTAGAAGTCTCGGAGACACTTTCAATGTTGCCACAGAAGTCGCTCCAGGAGCTTCTCTTAGCATCCCTAAGACATTTCTTGTAGGACCTGAGGGAGTCCTTGTAAAGGTCCCAGTCTGTTGCAGTTTTGGTCCTCCTCGCTCTATTGAAGAGTCTCCTGGAGGTTTTTCTGAGCCCCCCAAGTTCTTGGTTCCACCAGGGGGGTTTGTATTTCCCCCTTGGTGCAAACAAGGGGCAGGCAAGGTTTTGTGCCTGTGAAAAGGCCGATGTTAAGTGATCAACAGCCGTCTCTTACATCGCGTGACTGTTGATTTCAGTGATTTGAGTCGCATTGATGTGTCTGTCTGGCTCTGGGTCGTCGTGAGCCATATAACAGGAGGCGATCCAGTGGCACTTGCCCTTTAGTACCAGGGAGATGGAGACTAGATCAGCGTTAATGAAATTTGGGAGCAGATATGCATTTAGTGATTTTTTCACTAGGATACAGGATCTGGGTCTACCTGCATTATGAGCATGGACCAGCCTGTAGTTGGTCGCTCCCAATCCACAAACCTTGTTGGCTACAAGCCAGGGTTCTTGGATGAGAGCGATGTCGTCGCCCCCCTTAGAGAGGCGTAGGAGTAGTGCGGCTGAAGCCGCTTTAGAGTGGTGGAGGTTTACTTGAACTACTCGGACCATGGTCTCTTTCGTTCAGCTTCGCTTCCACCACAGTGGCGTCAAGGTCGTCATCGGTTTCGAGAAGCTCGGACTCTCTCCAAAAATTCCCAAAAGCCGTGGCCATATCCGATCCCGAAGAGGAGATCGAAACTGTTGGGGATAGGCGACGTAACGGCTTAGGGGAAGATGGCTGGTCGTCCATCGCCTCTTGTGTGCTGGTTGTGCTGGCCGGCAGCCCCTGCAGGCCACCTTCGCCGGAAATGGTCGTGGCTAGTAACCCCTGTGGGCCGCTTTCGCCAGAGTCGGTGCTTACGTTGGTCACGGTTTGCTCATCCTTCTTGTACACTTTTAATTTTATGTGTCCAAACCCGAAGGCCACAACACCATTGGAATTCGCTAGGTGCTCAAGGGATTCTTTGTTCACGATAATGGTGGCACATGGCAATGGTGTCGCTGGTGCTTTGCACAGCGACAGACTGTCTCATCGTTACAATACTTTTTGGTTGCACCCATGGCACAAGAATAAGGTACACCTAATTCTGTTTTTACACGGTCTTTTTTCAAACGGTTTTGTTTTAACACGGTTTGAAAATAAAACAATTTTTAATTTTTTTACACGATTTTATTCCATTTAACACGAAAAATTAAAAAATTTTTTAATTTTCAAACCGTGTTAAATCAGAACCATGTAAAAAAGACCGTGTAAAAACAGAATTCGGTTTAATAGCAAAGAATATGAAGTATTATAGAACGCGCATGTGGTTACAACAGTGTTTTCGGCTGTTACGATGCGAGTGGGAAGAGCGAAGCGTAGGCATTTGAGAATGTTAAGTTCATAACATTTTCTGTTAGATTTTCGTAGGACAACAGCACAAAGCAATGTTATTGTTCCCTGCGGCTTCATTCGTGTACATTGAAATGGTGGTTGTTGCAGCGTAGTGTTCGCTCAATCATTTTTTGCATGCATGTTTCTTGATCTTGTTTGCCGAAGCGCAAGCAAAAAAAAAACAACGAACGAAGGCATCGTCATCATCGTTTCAACGAAGATGACTCGGGATTCGCTAATGTTTTTGTTGTTGTCGATTATTGTGTGTATGCTTTTTTGTGTTGCCGATCGAATCTTTGCGGTGTATGGCTTTTTGATGGCCAACGCTTTGATTGATCCCAATTTAAAATGTTTACAAATATTTTTACGTGGCGAGTTCGAAATAAAATTATTTGTTTATTTCACATGGTTGTTTCAAGTTTGAGAATATAGAAAAACTACGAAAAAAAATTAACTGATGGCTATATTGACTTCACAATTCGTAAAAACACTTGAAATCAAAAATAATTAGATATGTGTTTTAATATTTTTTTTAAATCGAAATCTAACGGACAAACCAAGGGTTAAAGTTAAAAGATTGTATGGAAAAACCTAAATAGGTCTATTGAATTTTAATATGAAAAGCACTACTAATGCACTAAATAAAGAAATTAATAATAATACAAGTATTTTGTCATAAGAAAACTGTGATTAAGGAATGCCTACGTTTAAAAATAATATAAATATTCTACACATGAATGGTTGCATGGCGAATGATGTGACCATAAATTTACGATATAAGATTTTCTGGGCAGTAATATGTATAAATATTACATATTAAATATGTAAAATAATAGTTCCAAAGAACGGGACGGAAAATTATTACGGGCTAATAAAAACGTCTTCCTTTCTATCCAATTTCCCTTTTTAATTGTCTTTGTTGATTACTTATTATATATTTTTTATTGCCTGTAGCGATTATATAGGTCGCCATGCCAGCCATATTTTGATTGATTTGATGATTTTGCGCACACTACAGTCGGCAGTGAGTTCAGGACCAATATGAGACGCCGTGCAGGCTTATAGAAGAAGAACAAAAGCCAGCCGCCAGAAAATATAAATCGTTTTACAATTTCAGCATTTCGCCAGCGCAACAACAACAACAACAGCATATCGTCTTCATCTTCCAATCATCCCACGACGCAGCAGTGTGCTAACGCAGACTCGCTGCAGTGAGCGCAACCAAAAGCAAGCCTTCGTTTCTTTATTTTCTCTGCTTCTACTCACATGTTTCGCCGAAGTTCCAGAGATTTCTGCTGTTAGTAACAGAGGGTTCTGCTGTCAATAACAGAGGGTACTACCAGCAGTACCCGCCATACAACACGTTTGCTTGTATGAGATGCGCGTTCTATATTACTTCATATTCTTTGGTAATAGCAATCGTTAGGATCGTTTATCGCTACTGTCAAAATCAGCTGATATTTTCCGACGAAAGAGGGAGAAACTGAAAACAAACAAAATTGATTGTTGCCAGACGGTGCTGTATTTGAGTGAAAAAACGTCAATAAAAACAAAAAAAACTAAATAAATAAAAGCACGGACATGGTTAAACTCGAGCTGCTGAAGGTGGACCAGCTGAAAAAGAAGCTAGCTGCCTGGAATTTGCCGACTACTTGCGAGTTGCAGCTGCGTTTGCGAGAGGCGTGTAAGGCATGAGGCATCGATTGGGCTGCGTGCGAGTTCGGAACGCAGGAGCTAGAGGCGTCGGCCACGGTGGAGGAATCGCCTGCGGGTGTGGCGTCGATGCAAAGTACGGCTGCAGTGGCTGCGCCACCACAAGCAATGGACATGAGCCAGCTTATGGTTGCAATGAGCGGCATGTTTGAGGAAACTTCTGCAAAATCGAGAATGTCAAAGGCATGTTCGAGACTTCCAATCGTGAAATGCCGGCGCAGATGGCAGCAAAACTTGAAAAGGTGCGGTCAGTTGAGGAAAGTTTCGCCATAGAATGCCTACCTATGATGGTACTACGTCGTTTGACACATTCAAAATACAATTCGAGATGGCTGCTTTGGAGAGTCAGTGGACCGATGTTAGGAAAGGTCGGAGACTGATACTGGCTCTGAAAGGTCCTGCGGCTGAGGTAATTAAATCAGTTCCAGAATGTTTGAGAGGTGATTACGACACCGTCATAAGGGCGCTGGCAGCCAGATACAGTGACGAGCACAACAAAATGCTGTATTATTGCGAGCTGAAGAGCCGTAGACAAAGATCCAACGAGGCGCTGCAGACATATGCAGCGGACATTGCTAGCCGAAATTCGGCGCTGATTACCTCGAGATGATGAAGATTGAGTCATTTATTGAAGGTCTTCATGACCCAGAGACACGTCGCAGTGCGTTGATGATGGGCAATCCGACATTTAAGGAGACGGTGGCCAACGCGATGACGTATGAGGCGGCCTGGAAAGGAATTTTTCGACATTCATCTGCGGAAAAGCGTCGAGCCCAATCTGGACGGGTCACCTAAAGCCAGACAGTGAGCTCGGAGGCACCAGCGGGTCTGCGGGCAGTGTCATATAGAGTCAGTTGCTGGCGATGTGGCAAGCAAGGCCACATATCACGAGACTGCCATCTGCGAGAAAAGCGTTCCGGACAACAGACGTCGCCAAGAGGGGCTGCTGCTCTGCAACACCATTCGTGCAAAACCGAGTGCAGGCATAACTCGCGAGCCGAAAGCAAAGAACAGATAGTGGACGTCCGGTTGGTAAGCGTTATGCCAGAGGAAGAGCGGTCTGCGGAGAGGCTACAAAAGAACCAGCGTGAGGATGCGGATCTTGCCAAAATCGTCGATGGCAAGGAGCAAGGCGCACGTCCAGACTGGCAGGAGATGGTCGGTGAAAGCCCGATCGCTAAGGCTTACTGGGCACAGTGGAAAAGTCTGCGGCTGAAGGAAGGATGCCTGTACCGCGAATGGGAGAGCGCGGATGGTCGGACCAGCAACTCCCTAATGGTAGTGCCGAAATGCAGAGTCAACGAGGTCATCGAGGCATACCATAACGACTCCAGTGGAGGGCACCTGGGTATCACCAAAACCGTCGCCAAATTAAAAAGACGATTCTACTGGGTAGGATGTCAGGAGTCTGTAGCCGAGTGGATTAAGAGCTGCGACCGATGTTGAGCCGCGAAAGGGCCGACAAGAAGATCTCGAGGCCGCATGCAGCAGTACAACGTGGGAGCGCCCTTCGAGCGAATTGCTATGGACGTCGCCGGCCCATTCCCAACTAGCACTCAAGGCAACAAATATGTGCTGGTGATAATGGATTACTTCAGCAAATGACCCGAAGTGTACCCTAACCAGGTGGCCACTACTATCTCGGAAAAGCTGGTAAACAACTGGGTAGCCAGGTTTGGAGTTCCGTTGGAGTTACACTCAGATCAAGGCCGGAATTTCGAGTCTGCGGTATTCAAGGAAGTGTGTGAGCTACTTGGCGGTCTGCTGCCTACTCTTCTGCTACTACCAGCTTGGTAGTCCAGCTGGTGGTGGCGGTAGAACTGGCGGAATGTGACTAGACCTCCTCGTGGTGGCCGCTGGAAACAGCCACCGGGGTACGGTCTTGTATATGCCCTTGGTGGCTGGCTAACTAGTCACTTCCCAATCTCCTATACATCCCTATGCCCAGGTTCCGTCTTATCCCTATCTCCTTTCCTCCCCCTAATCCAGGGTGTTATGCGACCCGTGCCCATTGGATGGTTTGCAGCCAGGGGGTATACCGGCTGTAGTAGTACGGAGCCTACCCGATACCTGTCCACCTCGGGTAGTATTTTGGACTTCCCATGGCATGGGGCTCTGTCATGGGCGACCTTCCCGTCCCCACACTTTGCAATGGCCACCGAAAAGCCTCGTCGGAGTAGGTGGCCGCACGAACCAGATGATGAGCTCTTCTACACTAGCCTCGGATGGTATGGACGTCGGAAAGACTGACGCCATTGATCAGCAATCTGCTGAAAGTTTGCCTAGCGGTTGGAGAGACCGACCGACTAGGAGCAGGGTGAACAGTGAGTGTTCACAAGGTAGTTCGACCACCACGTCAACTTTGGCAGTTGAGGGGGCACTATCGCAGGGTCTACCTGCGCTGGTAGAAGCTACCGAAGCCATCTCTCTGAAGAGAAAGCGGTTAACGACTTCTCAGAAGAAGGGGCTGAGGAAGCTGATGGCGGCAGGTACGCCCTACGAGGAGGCTCTCAAAGCTGTCTTGGCTGAGACAACGAAGGTGGTCGAAGCTGATGGCTGCAGCAGAATCGAAGCGGCACAACCCGCACCGAAGAGGACGAAGTTTAGTCCGTCCTTTGCTGAAGCTGCTGCAGCGATCAAGGTAGGGATTCTGCCGGACGAATTCCCGGCTGTCCACTTAAACTTGGAGGAGCAGAGGGCGATAGAGGGGGCTATCAAGGAGGAGCTGCGTAAGCTGCCCGTTGATGGCCCTCAAATTCGGTTCCAAGGATGCTCCTTCAAGCCAGGGTGGATAATTGTGAACTGCGCCGATGAGGCATCGAGGAATTGGCTGAGGGGGATAATGTCGAAACCCCAGCTGGCGGAGAAGAAGGTGAAACTGGTGGAGGGTAATGACATTCCCAAGCCCAGCGTAGCCACTGCGTTCTTCCCCGGCTGCTCTCTCCCAGCCGACGATATTCTTCGGATGCTCCATACGCAGAACCGTTCACTACCAACAGGCAACTGGAAGGTACTGAACAGGTCTGTCGCGGCGCAGGGAACAACGTTGACACTGGCCATCGATGATCCCTCGGTTGCGCAACTGTCTGCGCTGAAGGACCTTCCCTTCTTTGAGCTGGGAAGAGTTCAGTTCAGGGTTAAGCGTGACCAGGGGACCAAGACATCGGTGACCAGGGTCGGCGGCACCGACAAGACGACGTCAAACGCTAGGGTGGATGAGGCAAGACCATCCACCAGCGCACAAGCACTGGCGCAAGTAAGCGGGGACCGACCGCCGGCTGGCGGACGGACGCAACCCGTCACACGGACCGACAAAACAGTTGAACGGACCAGTGACAGGACGCCAAGACAGGCATTGGTGGGGCCCGCAAAGCCTACCTCAGCTAAGCCCGTCCGACAGACAAGGTTGACTGGAGTGGCAAATCCGTCCAGACGGCTGGGCCTGTTGGATAAGTCTGCAAATACTCCGGGCAGTATTGAACGGGTGCAGACGAGGGGTAGAGGAGGTAAGCGTGCGGGATCCCACACGAAGGGACCGCCAGCATAGATGGAGATTGTTCAAATCAATCTCCACAGGGCGGTGGCAGCTTCGGCTGTCTTAACTAGGACCCTGAACACCTTGGGTCCTAGTATAGCCCTGGTGCAGGAACCATGGACCAGCACCAATGGACAGATTCGAGGGCTATCCCAAGCAGGTAGGGTACTATGTTGCCAATCGAACACGAGAGCCAGAGCCTGCATCATATTCAATAATATTTCCTTTTTCCCGTTAACAGATTATGTTACACCGGATCTCTGCGCGGGAAAAATCGTCTGGAACTCCAGGGAGGTCATCATAGCGTCCGCGTACTTCCCTGGGGATGACGAACACTGCCCTCCAAGACTAGCAGAACAGTTAGTTGCCTATGCTAGGGGCAACAATATGGAGCTGATACTTGGCTGTGATGCGAACGCCCATCACACCATGTGGGGCAGCTCCGATGTAAACGCTAGAGGTGAGTCACTTTTCAACTTTATACTCGCTTTAGACTTAAATATATGTAATGTTGGTGACAGTCCTACGTTTGTAACTAGGGTCAGAGAGGAAGTCTTGGATATGACCTTGACAACCTCAATGACAACAAACCTTGTCAGTAATTGGCGGGTATCCGATGAGCCGTCATGCTCAGACCACAGGCAGATCAGGTTCACATTAGGGAATCGGGAGCTTGAAAAGGTGTCATTTAGACCAAAAAGACAGACCGACTGGGGCAGTTACTGCAGACAGTTGGAACAGCTTATTCCTTCTCGAATAGAGAATAGGATAGATACCATAGACAGATTGGAAAGGGCCTCGACAACGCTCAAGGGATCCATCCTCAATGCCTATGAAGAAAACTGTCCCCTAAAGACCAAGACCTTTAAGAGGCAGACGCCATGGTGGAGCGGTCACCTTAGCAAGCTAAGGAAAGAAGTAAGGAAACTGTTCAACAGAGCTAAGCGCAATAATGACTGGCAGACCTACTCCCAGACCCTCACTAAATACAATCAAGAGATCAGGAAGGCCAAGAGAGAATCTTTTAGGCGGTTCTGTGAGGACGTATCAGATATGTCCTCCAGTTGCAGGCTACAGAAGATCCTCTCGATGGAAAAATCCTGTCCAATCGGAACTCTAGTGGATGCAGATGGGTCCTCCACAAAAAGTGAGATGGAATCCCTTGCCCTACTCACTAATACACACTTCCCGGGATCGAACATATTGACAGCCGATCCTCTGATTGACAGTACGGGACAGTCGTATTGTCCAAGTAGGGAAGATTGGAGAACGGCCAAAGCCGTGTGCAATGCGCAAATAGTTAAATGGGCGCTGGAATCATTCGCCCCGTACAAAGCACCGGGAAGAGATGGCATTTTCCCGGCACTCTTGCAGAAGGGAATGAATATACTAGCGCCTATTCTAACAAAGATATACTCATGCAGTCTAGCATATGGATATATTCCAGAGGCCTGGAGAGCAGTAAATGTGATCTATTTGCCAAAACCTGGAAGATCCAACAAAAAGGACCCTAAATCCTTCAGGCCAATAAGCCTAATGCCCTTCGTGCTAAAGGGACTGGAAAAGGTTGTTGACCGCTTCCTGAGGGAAGAAATTCTAACCCGGTGTCCCCTTAGCACGAATCAACACGCCTATCAGAAAGGTAGATCCACAGAAACGGCCCTATCAGTGCTGGTAGGCAAAATTGAGAAGTCCCTGGAAGTGAAGGAGATCTGCCTGGCAGGTTTCTTAGACATTGAAGGGGCCTTCAACTACACAACCTTCGAAGCGATAGAAACAGCGCTAGAAGACTTCCAGGTGCCTACCACTCTCATAAGATGGATATCATCAATGCTCGAAAGCAGGGTGATTCGGTCCAGCTTAGGGGGGGTAGAGCTCTCTGCAAAAACAGCAAGGGGGTGTCCCCAAGGAGGAGTCCTATCCCCGCTGCTGTGGTCTGTGGTCGTTGACGGACTAATCCGCTCTCTTACAGAGCAGGGACATGAAGTCATTGCATATGCAGACGACCTAGTAATCGCAGTCAGGGGCAGAGATGGACAAACCGTCTCAGACTTGCTCCAGAACGCGTTGAACACAGTGGAGTGCTGGTGCGTCAGACAGAAACTGTCTGTGAATCCAGATAAGACCATTGTAGTGCCTTTCACTCTTAAAAGGAAATTAAACCTAAGACAGGTTAGGATCTTTGGTAAAGAACTTAACTACTCGAAGGAGGTTAAGTACCTAGGGGTAACTCTAGACAGTAAATTGAACTGGAGACCCCACGTAGATCGCATGCTTACAAGAGCAGGTAATGCTCTCTGGAGCTGCAAGAGGATCTGTGGGAAAAACTGGGGTCTGAGGCCGAAATGGCTTCAGAAGATTTACACCCTAGTAATTCTGCCAACTATCACTTATGGAGCGATAGTCTGGTGGAAGAAAACCACAGAAGTAACAACTG
Source organism: Melieria omissa (assembly GCA_963971225.1). Classification (NCBI taxonomy): domain Eukaryota; kingdom Metazoa; phylum Arthropoda; class Insecta; order Diptera; family Ulidiidae; genus Melieria; species Melieria omissa. The sequence continues at coordinate 45,834,784 of OZ020269.1, read as the reverse complement.
CGACTAAGCTAGAGAAACTACAGAGACTAGCGAATACCTGTATAACAGGATGTCTCAGAACCACTCCAACTGCAGCTCTCAATGTTATATTGGGAATGCTACCGCTGGAACTGAATGTGCAGATGGCAGCAACCAATAGCACACACAGGCTGATGCATAATGGATCCATACCAAGGGATGCACAGGCAATCGGCCACCGATCTCTGCTGAGGGACAGGAGGCGGGATGGAGGCTTTTGGATGCCTCTGGACCAGATGCCCCAGAAGCACCTCTTCAGAAAAAGTTACGCAACGTATATACCTCACAGGTTGGACTGGGCTGATAAAAAGATCAGTCTCGCGTGTGAGGAGTACGAGAGATTTGTCTGAAATGAATCTAAGGAAACTAAAGGAGTTCCTAGATAACATTGGAGGACACGAACTCCTCCAATAACGTAGAGGGACATGACACAATAGTTCACTACTTGGACGCAGTGTCTCGGGCAGGTGTTGTCCGAATCCCAAATCTAATCTAATCTAATCTACTGGGGATAAAGAAAACTCGTACCACGCCTTTGCACTCACAGTCCGACGGCATGGTGGAACGCTTTAACCGGACACTGGAGGAATACCTGCGGAAAGTGGTAGACAGGAATCAAAAGGATTGGGACACGCATATCCCCCTGTTCCTTATGGCGTATAGGTCAGCCCCGCACGACAAGACATCACTCACTCCAGCCCGAGCATTGTTCGGCACAGAGTTGCGGTTACCCGCTGACTTGAAGTTCGGGGTAGTCAGTACGTCGGGAGGCGCTAAGACGGACTACGTGGTCAATAAGCGGGCGGAACTGGAGGAAATTCACCAGTTTATAAGGAGCCGCACCAAACTGGTCAGCGATAAGGCGAAAGCCAGATATGATCTACGGGCCAATTCAGCAGGGCGATCTGGTAATGCTGTACAACCCGCAGCGGAGAAAAGGTTTGTCTCGGAAACTTCAAGCGTCACGGGAAGGACCTTGCGAAGTCGTGACTAGGATTAACGACGTGGTTTACAGGATTCAACGTTGCAGCAATAAAGGCCCTAAGCTGAAGGTAGTCCATTTGGAGCGTCTGGCGCCTTATCACAGCGGAACCTCGGTACTTGTTCGGGACGAACAAGTTTAAGTGGTGGGCAGTGTAATGATAAGACAGTCTGTCCCTGTGCAAAGCAACCCTGTTGCTACGCGCCGTGCCATAATTCAACCTGGCAATGATGACCGCGATAATGGAAACTTTTAGTCCAATCTGGCAACGATGGCCGCGATCATCATGGAAACCTTTAGTCCACTCTGGAATGTGCGAGAACGATCTGCGCGATTGCCGGACAGGTATAAAAGGCAGTCGGGTGCGGCGCAGCGAGTCAGTCTGATTTTGACTAGTGAAGGTGCCACACGGAGTTACTCCGCTAATAATTAAGTGTAAAGACAGTAAAGTGTGAAATTGGTGCAATAAAGTCATTGTTGGTTTTCATTGACTGCGTTTGAGAAACTAAGTGTGTTTTGTTTATTTCAAATTACGCAATCCAGAGATACGTACTAGCCCACTAGAACTAGCATTCGTAACTAACGCTCTTTGTTCGTTTTTCGACCGATGCCAAAAACACACTGTCACTTTGAGCGCGATATTTTGGTTTCCATTGAATCTAATGTTAGACAATTTTGACAGGATGTCAGTGAAGAACGTACTTTTCCATTGCTAACATCCACCAATAGGTAGCGCTAATGTAAATCAATGGTTTGATCTGTTTTCCATTGGACACACTGTGTATATTTCCCCGAAATGATCCAACCAAGAACAGTTTTTTGTAATGTTGGGTGCTTAGGGCTTTTTTTGGACTTGGCCCACTGAGAGAAGTTCGAAAAAGGATTCAGCCTCCAAGAAAAGATCGATTTTCTGAGGTTTATTCAAGTTGGGATCCGCTAACTCAATATTCGAAGGAATTTTCCAGCCATCAAAGTTGATTTTTTGGTCTGGATGAGTTGCTGGAATGGATCGCAACACCCAGAAATCTGCCGATAATTCGTGCGCATTTATTCGCGACTTAACAAATGTGTGTAAATTCTTGGTTTCACGACGGATGCGAAGTTTTTGGGCCAGCTCTTCAGTCATAAAGTTCACTTGGGATCCTGAATCTAAAAGAGCTCTCACTTGCGTATGTTCATCGTACTGACTTTTCACCATTACAATAGCTGTAGCTAAGATGATTCGATCAGGCGCACTGATAGAGTGCATGGCATGTGATGCTGATTGTTGAGGTTCGATTCCAAAACTAACCGGATATTGGTGCAGCAAGCTATGGTGAGACCTATTGTACACGCGACATTTTTGTGAATTGCATTTCGGCACCGTATGACCCTTACGCAAGCAATTCATACACAAGCGCACTGATTTGGCGAACTCAAATATCTGTTGTACAGCGAGAGCGAGAAATTAAGGGCAAGTAGATATGTAATGTTCGCTGGATTTACAATGAAAACATGTCGGCGGTCTTCTGCCTACCGTTTGGCTACCGCTAGCGGTTGGATGTCCGACGGCAAACGGTGGCTAAAGGGCTGGCGGAATGTGACTAGACCCCCTCGTGGTGGCCGCTGGAAACAGCCACCCGGGTGTGGTCATGTCTCCTCCCGGGTGGCTGGCTAACTAGTCACGCTTTCACCTCCATTCCTCCCACCTGCTATTATTCTCTCTTACCAACATCCTTTCCCCCCCTAATTCAGGGTGTCATGTGATCCGTGCCCATTGGATGGTTTGTAGCCAGGGGTATCCGGCTGTAATCTAACGGACCCTATCCGATACCGGTCCGCCTCGGATAGTATAAAGGACTTACCATGATACGGGGCTCTGTCATGGCTGACCTTTCCCTTTCCGCTATATAAGCATAGGCCACCGAAACGCCTAGTCGGAGTAGGTGGCCAAAGGACCAGATGAGCACTTTGAAACTCGCCTCGCATGGGAAGAACGGAGGACAGGCCGACGTCAATAAGCGTGACGCTGGAAACCAGACCAAGGGCGGTTGGGAGACCAACCGTCTCAAGGTCACATGGACAGTGATTGTTCAGAATCAAGCCTGACCACTGTGTCCACTCTGGTAGCCGAGGGGCCATATCGGGCGGATTACCGTCGCTGGTGGAAGCTACTGAAGCCGTCTCACTTAAGAGAAAGCGGTTGACGATTTCTCAAAAGAAGAGGCTTCGGAAGCTGATGGCGGATGGTAAGCCGCACGATGTTGCTTTGAAGGTGGTCCTTGAGGACAACGTAGAAACAAAGACGGACGGCAGCCGTAGCAAGAAGGAAGCGGCACAACCCGCTCCCAAAAGGATGAAGGAAGGTCCCTCCTACGCAGAAGCTGCTGCTGCAATCAGAATGGGTATTCTTCCTGAAGAATATCCGACTGTCCACCTCGATCTGGAAGAGCAGAAAGATGTCGAGAGGAACTGCATAAGCTCCCCGTTGATGGTCCTCAAATCCGCTTTCTAGGCTGCTCCTTCAAACCGGGATGGATCACCGTGAACTGTGCCGATGAGGCATCGAAGAACTGGCTAAAAGAGGTGACGCCAAAAATTCAACCAGGGAACAAATAGCTGAAGCTGGTGGAGGGAAGTGATATTCCCAAACCCAATATTGACTCGGCCTTCTTTCCTGGTTGCTCCCTCCCGGCCGATGAAATACTTCGAATGCTTCGAATGCAGAATCGCTTATTACGCACAGGCAACTAGAAAGTAATGAACAGAACTGCTACGGCATAAGGATCAGCGCTGACACTGGCCATTGACGATGTGTCGACCCGCTTGCTCTCTGAACTGAACGACCTCCCTTTCTTTGAGCTGGGAAGGATTCAGTTCAGGGTGCGGCTTGAGCAAGGGACAAAACCGTCAATGACCAGTGAAGGTGGGACGACGACAACCACGACTCCCCAAATCAGGGTGGATGACGAAAGACCATCCACAAGTCGACAGGCAGCCCTAGTGGTACGGACAGACCGGACCGGACCCTTCCGGAAGACTAACGAAAAGATAATCCGTCCAGACAACTGAGCCTTTTGGATAAGTCTGAAAAAACCCCGAGCAGCAATGAACGGGTGTAGACAAGGGGTAGAAGGGGCAAGCGTGCAGGTACTCACACCAACGCCCCCCATGAATAATATGGAGTTTGTTCAGGTCAATCTCCATAGGGCACAGGCAGCGTCAGCTGTCTTGGCTAGGACCATTAACACCTACGGTCCTAGCATAGCCCTTGTGCAGGAACCGTGGACCAGCACCAACAATGAGATCCTGGGCCTCTCGCAGTCAGGTAATGTACTGTGGTGACAGTCTACTGATAGGCCAAGAACCTTTATTGTGTTTAATGGCACTTCTTTCTTCCCGTTGACAGATTTTGCTACGCCAGATCTGTGCGCTGCCAAGATCAGTTGCAACTCCAGAGAACTGATCATAGCGTCAGCATACTTCCCTGGAGATGTACCTGAATGCCCCACGACGTTAGAAGAACAGCTTGTTGATTATGCTAGGGACAATCGTCTGGAGCTGGTCCTAGGGTGAGACGCGAACGCCCATCACACTATCTGGGAAGCACGGATACCAACGGTAGAGGTGAGTCACTATTCTACTATATACTCTCTAATGTAGGAGATAGTCCGACGTTCATAACTAGAACCAGGGCAGAGGTGCTAGATCTCACCCAAACTACTTCTCTATCGAAATCACTTGTCAGCAATTGTCGAGTATCCGAGTAGCCCTCTTGTTCTGACCATGGACATATAAGATTTAGGTTAGGTGACAAGTCACTGACTGCCGTGTCCTTTAGGCCAAAAAGACAGATTGACTGGGACAGCTATTGTCACCAGTTAAGGCACGACATCACTACACAACTTGGAAACAGAGATGACACAATAGATAGGCTGGAAGGGGCCTCCAAAAAACTGCAGGAAGCCGTAGTGAACGCCTATGAAGAAATCTGTCCTTTAAAGTTTAAAACCTTTAAAAGACGGGCACCTTGGTGGAGCAGTCATCTTAGCGCGCTAAGGAAGGGAGTACGGAAACTATTCAATAGGGCCAAGCGGAATATCGACGGGCAGACCTACTCCGATGCTCTCACCAATTACAATAAGGAAATTAAGAAAGCCAAGAGGGAATCTTTTAGACGCTTCTGAGAGGACGTGAACGACGCGAACTCTGGCTGTAGGCTGCAAAAGATTCTGTCAACCGATAAACCCTGGATCCTTGTCTAACGAACAGGGGGAACTCAAAAATAATGCGCAGGATACATTAGCTCTGCTTACTAAAGTCCACTTCCCGGGATCAGAAATAATAGACGACCCCGACCATAATAACCATAGCAGTTGGCAGTCACACTGTCCCAGTAGAAAAGATTAGAGATTGGCCAATCTCATCTGTGAACGCTCGATTGTAGAATGGGTGATAGGAACGTTCTCCCCGTACAAGGCGGCAGGAAAGGATAATAGCCTTTTTCCACTGAGCGCTTAAGGGGCACAACTAGTTTGAAATTTTGAAAATTTCGTTTTTTGTTTTATTTCATATTTTTATAGTATAACTATCATAGAAAAAGTATACGAACGGATTTTGTCGAATTCGTAAAAGTTTCTGAGATACAGAGCCTCAAATCAGTCTCGTTCACTACGCGGTAACACGGTTTTAAAACTTTAAACGCGTTTTTCTCAAAACTACATTTTTCAAATTTGCTGCAGCTGTAACTTGATAACAAATCGTCCGATCGACTTGGGTCTTTTTTTAGCTTATTGTGTATTTGTTTTTCCATACAATGACCCTCCAGTTTAATGATAGGATGAAAAGTATAATTATGCCAGGCCAGAAACCATCAGATTTTTCAGCAAAATTTTAATTTTTTTTTCAAAAAACCGCCATTTTGTTGCATTTTATTTTTTTTTTACAACCGAGGGTCATTGTATAGGAAATATAACCTAGTTAAGTAAAACTTTTGGTTTTTTTGATTTCAGGCACTGCGAAGGCTACAATCACTGCAGCAGTGGGAGAACGTTTTTTTTTTGAAGACTCAGGAGATGGTGGATAACTTGCTGAAAATCGAATATTTTCATTTGAAAAAATTACTTTGCATTCATTACACTGCACAACAGCATGTCTGTTGCATGGAGTTTTTTACATGAATCTGAATCGTTTTTCCACGCTGTTTTCAAAACCATACTCCGTTTTTATGTAACAGCTCTAGTTTTTGCAAAAAATGGGCGTCACTTTTTCGAATTTTCCTCGGCTTTTTTCTCGTTTTCGACTGTTATTTCTGAACCAATAATCCCATCGACATGATTTTTATATCGTTGCACTTACAACATTTCTCGCCATCTTTCCTGACATTAATCAATTTTATGCGTTCTAAATGGGCGTGGTAATAAGGTTTCAAAGTAAGAATATATTGAATTTCAAGGCGTTTTTTCTGATGGCAAAAATTGTACAGATGTTTCATAAATCAAGTTACGAAGTATATGAATATCTTAAGAAGAAACATCAAGCAATACAACACAGCCAAATTATTTGGCGGAATACACATTCGCATCGAAATAATAACAAAAATGTACCATCGCGATTTACATCTCTTTTCATACTTTTTCCTTAAAAAATTAGGAGCCTCAAAATATGCTCTTTTATATGTTCCATTTATAGTTTGGCATACAAGCAAAAAGCAAAAATATTTTGAATTGCTTGATACAAAAAAAACATTAAAAACTTTGCATATTTTCAGGCCCCTAATTTTTTAAGGAAAAAGTATGAAAAGTAATGAAAATCGCGATTGTACATTTTTTCTGTTATTTCGATGCGAATGTGTATTCCCCCAAATAATTTAGCTGTGTTGTATTGCTTGATGTGTCGACTTTCATTATAACTAACTAACTCTAATTGTTTTACAAAAAATGTGTATGTTTTTGACCATCAAAGAAAACGCCTTAAAATTCTATTTTTTCCAACTTTGAGGTCCAATTACCGCGGCATTTCAACACTTATAAAAATAAGTTGCATCGGAAAATAAGCCGTGCGGTGTTGTTAATGCGATAAGGTGAAAATCATGTCAATCGGTTTTTTGGTTTAGAAACTACGATTGAAAATATAGAAAAAGTAGAGGAAAAACTGAAAAAATGACAGGGTACCTATATCTCACAAACTAGAGCTGCTAGAAAAAATCGGAGGGTAGATTCGGAATCAGCGCACCCAAATTAGTAAGAAACAGTAGAAAAACTCCATGCAACAGAAAAAAGTGTTTTTTTGTTGCGCTGTGTTATTTATGCATAAATATATCGGCAAAATTTTAAAACATTCGATGCAATACTTCACAAAATTCAAAATTCACAAAAATATCCTTTTTTCAGGCGGTCAAACTAGTTGTGCCCCTTAAATGCATTTAAGGGCTCTGTTAAGTTTGACAACTGTCAAGCGTTTCCACCGAAACTGAGTTAAATCCAAAAGCTTGTTTTTGTTGACATTTTCATTTGGAAAAATCAAATTCTGCATTTATTTCTGGGCAGCCCCAGCTATACCCATCGCCGCCATCTCCTTCTATACGTACATATGTGTGGTTTCTTGTAGCCTTCACTCGTTTGTGTTCGTACGGCTTTTGCAGCCCCTGAAAGCATGCTATCAAAATTTGTACATTTGTGAATATTGCTCCCGCTTTTAACATAAAATTTTCTGTTAGACGTCTGTAAACGGCAAAACTGAGTTAACTCAGTTTTGAAAGTGAGTTCACGCACTTTGACACAAAAACAAGTGTATGGGAATTTGAGCATTTAAATGCGATGTCAAACTGCAGTTAAGCGTAAACTGCAGTTAAGGCCCAGTGGAAATAGGCTATAAAATCTTCCCGGCGCTGTTGCAAAGAGGAATAGACAGTCTGTTGCCCATCCTTTCGAAATTATACACATGCAGTTTGGCTTTTGGCCACATTCTGGAGGTTTTGTTTTTTTTGTTTTTTGTTTTACGTGGGAAGTTGGAAATCTTCGTTCAAGATACTCTGGAACCCATTCCAGAGTTATGCCGGATTTCTACCGGCTAAAACCAACTCCCGTATGCTTCACTCTCCTTGGCTTCCCCGCGGTACCGCCGGTGAGGGCATTCCCTCGCGGGGAGGATTGACCTTGCGTCAGGCACACATGGTTTTGTCTTCTCGCTTATGGGTCTTGTCTCGTTGCTTGTTCATCGCGTCGTAGTCGCTGCATTATCGTCGTCAGTGCCGCATTGCACTTATTCCATGCCTCCTGTGAAGTCAGCATGTGTTCTATTAGCCCGCGTGGGGTAATGCCTTTTTCCATTTCTCGCTCCAGGTGTGACCTTTCGTCCGTGAATCGATTGCATTCCACCAGTATATGTCCTGCGTCTTCAATTCTTCCTTCACAGAAAAGGCAATAGGGGTGATCCACATGTTTGTATTTATGGAGATATGACCGGAAGCATCCGTGTCCTGATAAGATTTGCGTCAAGTTATAGTTCGTTGCTCCGTGGGTCCTACTTATCCATTTCGTTATGTCTGGAATTAGGCTCCAGGTCCACCGTCCTTTCGAGCTAGAGTCCCATCTCGTCTGTCATTCCATTATAGAGTCTCGTTTTACTTTGTCTGCTTCTCTGTCTTGTCTGCCCGTCTTCCATATTGTTGTCATCTGTTTAGCTAGTATGTCAATCGGCAGTCTGCTAGCTATCACATTTGCTGCGTCGCACAATGGGGTAAACATGTCGAAAACCCGCGCATTACGGCTAATCTTACAGTTACGGGCCTAACTTTTTTTTTTTATTTCTCGTAATCTACATGCATGAAGCAGTCAGGAAATGCTTTTTGCATGTAAATTGGACCGAAACTGTCTGCTGTATAGCCGTTCAAAGTTGGGTGTTTTTATACTCAATATCATTTTGTCGATGCAACTATTTTGATGGTGATGCTGAAATGTCAATTAAATCGTTATTTTTAAATATAATCAAATAATTGTTGGTACATATAATAAGCATATTCCTATATTTAATTTGACATATAAGTCTTTTCCATGGCACATTTTCTTGTAAAGATATAAGTTCTCAAAGTTTGGGCAAAAACAACGATTTTATTAGGAAAATGTCCTACTTTCGTGGTGTATAACTTTTATGGATAATCATGGATAATCGAAAATCTTTATAGTATTAAAAAAAATAAATAAAGTAAAAATATATGTGATTTATCACCTGAATTAATAAATATGCTAAAAAAATATTTTGTATCAATTTTTTCGGCGGGTACGCATGATGATTCTTGAAAAAGGCAATATATTTCAATAAAACTTTGTGTGGAATTTACGAGTAACCTAACTAAACTCTGACGTAAAAATGGGCATGGAACGCCCACTTTTAAGTAGGGTGGCCATATAAGCATACTTGGTTAAATTGGGAAAATGTATTATATTTATATACTTACCAACGTCATCTGCCCTTTTGTGGTTATTTATAACGGTAAGTGGGCATGGTACTCCCCATTAACCCGTTATGAGCCGTATCAACCCGTATCAAATGGTTTTTGCTTAAATACGAATTACCCTACATGTATGTGTTTTATGTGGGTGTTTTATGAAAGGAGGAAAAAAATGGGGGCGTGGCTACAATCTAGAGTATTCATAAATCAGTTTGGGTCGATTTAAATACTTTAACTTTGGTTTTGTTTTTTACTAATGAAGATTTTAAAAGTGCCTAATTGCCGACTGTAGGGTGCCGGTGCACGGTACAGTAAATCAAATAAAATTATGGTGAACAAATCTCTGAAGAGTCCTGAAGGAGATGTCCAAATTTGAGGTATTTATCTTTAACCGTATAGATACTACAGCATAAAATAGGCAATGCGCGGGTTTTTGGCATGTTTACCCCATTGTGCGTCGTTAGATACGGTGCGGAAAGCGCTGCAGATTCGCAGAGATGCTATAGGTGAATACTAGGCCTTTCGTATATGCTTTTACTTCCATGGCTGACACCCATATTGGGGCCCCATAGGTCATGAGTTTCTGGCCGGCTGTCGGGGTCCTTCAATGTTAAGCATTAGTCTGCTCATAGCAGCATTCACCTTTCTGGCCTTGTCACTCGCATATGTAAGATGTTGTTTGAAATTTAGTCTGTGGTCTATTAGCATTCCTAAGTATTTTATATAAGGACTCGACTTTATATCGTGGTCACCGACTCTAATCACGACATTTTCAACTATCTTTCGACTGGATAGTAATACCACTTCAGTTTTGTGGTTAGCTAGTTCTAGTCCGGCTGCCAGTAGCCATGATTTTACTTCACGTATAGTTGCGTTACAAGCGTCAGTTACTTCGTCCAGTTTTTTCGCTACCGCAATGATTGCTATATCGTCTGCGTATCCAACTATGGACACCCCTTTTGGTCTATTAACATTTAGTATGCCATCGTACATTATGTTCCACAGAGTTGGTCCAAGGACTGATCCCTGTGGGACTCCTCCAGTCACGTTAAGTTTTTTTGGGCCTTCGTCTGTGTCGTACCAGAGGACGCGGTCTTTAAAATAGTCCTTGATTATTCTGATCAGGTAGTCAGGTATGTGCAGTTCGTCAAGTGATTTCAGGATTTTGGTCCAGTTAGCGGAGTTGAAAGCATTCTTCACGTCAAGTGTAACAATTGCGCAGTATTCCTTTGTCCCTCCTAACCACCTTTTCCCCGCTAGTGCCTTATGGGCAGTGTTGAACACCATGTCAATTGCATCTATAGTCGATCTTTTTTTCCTGAAACCATACTGCCTGTTACACAGCCCATCGGGTCCTTCTAGATATGGTTCCAGGCGTAAACATATTTGTTCCAGAATCTTGCCTGCTGTGTCTAACATGCACAGTGGTCGATACGATGACGGCTCATCCGGCGGTTTGTCCCCTTTAGGTAGTAGGACCAGTCGTTGCCTCTTCCATCTTTTGGGGAAAATACCGTCTTTCCGGCATTGGGTATATAATTGGTTAAACACGCTTGGTTTTCGAGTTATAGCCGCTTTGATGACGCTATTTGGTATGCCGTCAAGGCCTGGCGATTTGTCGGGTTTAATTTTCCCCGCAGCTTTGACCACTTCGTCGATCGATACGGGTGGGAAGTCGTCAATCGTCAGGTTTTTACTAAAACTAATTTCGTCATGTTGTGGAAACAGACCAGTCACAATTGTCAGTGCCATGCTTGGTCGGAAGTTCGGTTTCTTGGCCGTTATAAATTTCTTTAGGACAATCTTATATGCCATTCCCCAAGGATCATTGTCTACGTCATCTCTCAAGTCGTTAAAAGCGTCCTTTTTGCTCTTCCGTATAGCGTTACGTAGTTATCTCCGCTTTATTTTAAATTCCTATTGAAGTCGTTCGTATTCTACCCGTCCGCTAGCTCTTTGGTACTTTCGTCGTATCTTATGGCACTCTTTTCGCAATGTTGCTATGGTGTCATTCCACCAATACACTGGCGTTTTGTCGTTTCGGGTTCTTTTACGTGGCATGGCTGCATCACACGCATTCGTTATGCCATGCATTACCGTCTTCGTACAACGTTCTGCATCGCAGTCGCCCACTTCGAGTTGGTCTAGCATATATTCAAGCATTTCAATATCAATATGTTTCGTTTTCCACCCTCGTCTTTGCGCACCTGATATTTCTTTTGCGGTCTGTTTCCGGGTGTTCGGAGTTATATCTACAATAATCGCCGAATGGTCACTATGGGTGTATATGTCGGAGACCATCCACCTGGTCCTGCGGGACAGCATTCTGCTTGCGAACGTCAAGTCTATTGTTGAGCTAGCTCTTCCTCTAGTGAAGGTTTTGGTCACGCCGTCGTTGAGCAGCACCAGGTCTAGGATGGCAAACGTTTCGAGCAGGGCCGCCCCGCGTTTGTTGGTTCGCGTACTGCCCCATTCTACTGCCCACGCGTTAAAGTCACCTCCGATGATCAGTGGAGATTTTCCCACTGCGTCTGTCGACAGGTGGTCCAAAAGGTTTTGAAATTCGTCATGTCGGAGGCTTGGTGGGGCATAGCAGCTGTAAAAATGCACGCCGCTGATTCGAGCATGGACAAATCCGCAGTGCTTCCTGGGCGACTTATGCTCAAAGGGAAGTGCCCTTGTGAGCAATATAGCTGCCTTTTTGGTGCTGTCCTCTACCCAATGTGCGCGCGATGATGGCGCTTTGTATGCCTCGCTTACGAGCGCAATGTCTGTTTTTAGCTCGAGTTGAGTTTGCTGCAGCAGGTCTTGCGCAGCTTCACAGTGATTTAGGTTAATTTGCATACATCTAATTATTGGCCTGCCAGAATTGACGCCATTGCTTTTTTATAGCTCGGGCATTTATAGCTTCCAGTTGGCTGGTCAATTCCGTCCTCCGGTTTGCATATCACGCACTTTGGCTGCGCCGTGCAGGTTTTTGCTTTGTGCCCTGGACCCCCGCACCTGAGGCAAAGTTCGGTACGATCATGGTTGCTATTGCAATTTCGCGATATATGCCCGTATTCCAGGCACCTAAAACACCTGACAGGTGTTTTCAACTCGCGGACTCTGCATCTGACCCATCCAACGCGCATGCATCCAGCTGCGATCAGGATTTCAGCATCTCTCGTCGAAAGTCTGATTGTTGCTGTCTGGGTTCCATTTCGAGTCAGACGGAGGGATTTAATTGCTGTTTCCTGCACGGCCTGGACATTCGGGAACTGCTCGCTTATGGCCTCGCGGATTTCATCTGCTGTTGTTACCTCATCCAGGTCTCGGCATTCTACTGTCGTTTCCTGGCAAAGTAGGCTCATGCTGGCTGAATTTTTTAGGAGTTGCATGGCGCGCTCTTTGAATTTATTGCTGATTTCTGCTGATTGGTTTCGGAATTGCAGCAGCAACTCGCCTTTCGCCGTCTTCCTAATTTTGCTCACATTACCACTGTATTCGCTGAGTTCCGGTTCCGCTTTCATTTTTTTAAGCATATGATACGTCGCCATTTTTTGCGATAATGACTGCATCCGGGCGTGCGGCTCTGCGGGGCTTTTTGATCGTTTCGGTTTGCGGCCCTACGCTATTATTTTTTGGGGTTGTTTGCCTCTCCTCTTTCGATTTCCTTTGGCTGTCGTTTCCGGTTTCAGCTACTGCGGCTGGCACTTGGATGGTCACCCGGTTTTTTTTCGGTGCTGGAAACTTTGGAGGGGTACTATCCACCTCTCTGTCTCGTTTGCCGTCGTTGATGTTTTTAATAGGCGCCATTGTTTGTGTGCTGATGCTTATGGTGTCGATAAGGCGAACACTTTTTGTGCCGGCCTCTATAACCGCCTGCTTGTACAAAATTGCTATTGCGCTAGTTAGATCGCGCATGTGTTGGGGAATATTGCGCCTGTCCACCAGCATGTCCGTGAGCTCTTTGATTTTGGCCCCGAGCTTACCTAGTGCGGCTCCACTTACTTCCCCTGTTTGGTTATTCCCCGCCATTGTTCTCGCCATCACATGCGCCGCAGGCTCATCATGTCGGCGGTTTCTGCCGTTGGCGAACGCACCACCTTCGGTATTTTGGCGGCAGCGTTGTCATTCGGCGTTGTTTCGGTCACCCCAACATTATTAGTTTTGTTGGTACTTACCGATTTATACGGCGTGATTGCTGTTACGAACGCCACGCCTGCCAAACCTTCGGCCGTTTTCCGAGTTTTCCTCCCGCGTGGAGGCGATCGTTGCACACTCATAACACCCCTGTCTTTTATTGGCGCTGTATAACAGTTTGGCCTCTGGACACTAGATACAGCTTGACTTCACTCTGGCAATGCTGGCTCAGCTGATCTTCGTTTGCTTTTGGCTTCGAAATAAGCCCAATAACTAAGTGCAGTTTCTTATTTATTTTTACTTTGTTTTTTGGCTGTCCTATCAGCAGTTATTTTCACTTATAGTATTTGGCAAACCTGGTAAGAGTCCAGATGTTTGCACTTTGAAAAAACTGAACACGAAATGCACGCACTCGGGATTCCACAACACCGCGGGCCCAATAGAGTTTTGGTCCAGCGCCGGTGCAGCTTTCCTCCTATCCGTTGGCTATTTCGCGATAGCCAACGGAGCTCGATTTGACACACGTCCTTCACACACGTTTTCACACACGTTTCCGCTGAGGTGTGTAAGTGGTTGTCCGTCTGACGACTCTGGAGGTGTGGAGAACAGTGAATGTTGTCTACCTTCCTAATTCCCATGCTTACCGAAAAGGCAGGTCTACGGAAAGAGCCCTAACTGCCCTGGTCAGCAAAATCGAAAAATCCCTTGACGAGAAAGAAATCTCTTTAGTAGGTTTCCTAGACATAGAGGGGGCTTTCAACAACACCACCTATGAAGCTATAGGATCGGCTTTAAAGGTATTTCAAGTGCCAAATGCAATTACAAGATGGATCTCCATGATGCTCAAAAGCAGGCTAATAGAATCCGGCTTAAATGACTTCAAGATCCTAGCCAGGACGGTCCGGGGCTGTCCCCAGGGGGGCGTACTATCTCTACTTTGGTCCATGGTCATAAACGGATTAATCCGCATCCTTTCGGATCGAGGTAACGATGTTTTTGCCTATGCTGATGACCTAGTTATTGCGGTTAGAGGTTAAAAGAAGCCAAATACTTTGGGGTAACTGTAGACAGTAAATTGAACTAGAAACCTCACATAGATCGTACTATTCAGAAGGCGGGCAACGCTCTCTGGACTTGGAAGCAAATCTGTGGCAAAAACTGGGGAACGAAACCGATATGGCTTCAAAGAATCTACACCCTAGTCATCCTCCCCATCATCACCTATGGGGCAATAGTATGGTGGAAAAAAACCACAGAGAAAACGACTGCGAACAGGCTGGAACGGTTGCAAAGAGTAATTAACTCTTGCATCACTGGCTGCCTTCGGACAACGCCAACAGCTGCTCTCAATATTATTTTGGGAGTTTTGTCGTTGGACCTAACCGTACAAATGACTGCGGTTATTAGCATACATAGACTGATGCATAGAAATCTTGAACCTTCACCCTCATCGGAAAAGGATTATCATAATGTCAGACGGTCAGGCCGCAATAAGAGCCTTGCACGCGTCGACTTTTACTTCTAAGTTGGTATGGGAAACAGCTAATCTTCTCCAACAACTGTCAACAGGGAATCAGGTAATAATACACTGGATTCCAGCACATTGCTGCTATGATGGTAATGAAGATGCAGACAGATTGGCAAGGGAGGGAGCTGGAAAGCGACCATTTGGATCCGAACCGATCTTAGGTGTCAGCAAATCTCATTACAAAGGTTCTATTAAGCAAGAATACCTAATCAAAGCAAATGCAAGATGGTAAAAATCAAGTGGCATGGAATGTACTAAGGCCTTTTACCCGCGATACTCGAGCAGAAATGCAAAATTTCTCGTGCGCTGGAGCAAGTGGAACTAAAACTCATGACAGGGGTAATCAGCGGACACTGTCTGCTAAACAAACATAAGACCCGTCTGAAATTAACAGACAGTGAAATATGTAGATTTTGCATGGAGGATGACGCGACTTCCATACACCTGATCACTGAATGCCCGGCCTTAGTACTAGCAAAGAAAATAAACATACAGAATGCGCATGTCATACAAGCGAAAATTTCGTATGGCGGGTTCTAACATTGGAACCCGCGCTCTGCTCGCACAGATCACGTATGTGGTGAGAGCGTTTCTTTACAAGCGAGAACGTAGTTTTATGTGTTGCGCTCTTTGGTTGCGCTCACTGCAGCGAGTGCGCGTTGGCACATTGTTGTGACGTGAAATGATTGCAAGGTGAAGAGGAACGCTGTTGTTGTTGTTGCGCTGGCCAAAAGCTGAAATTGTAAAACGATTTATGATTTATGGCTGTCTTTTGTTCTTCCTCTACAAGCCTGCACGGCGTCGCATATAGCTCCTGAACTTATTGCAGACTGTAGTGTGCGCAAAATCATAGAAAATAAAATAAAATATGGTTGGCATGACGACTTATATGGTCGCTACAAAGTTCCTAAAGAATTTATCAAAAAAGTAGACCTAATATTTGATTGCATGAATAGGGCAATCGGATAATTGCTTTAGATCGGATTTACAATTAAATAATGAGTCGTACAAATTTATAAGGATTTTTTAAATTATTTGAAAGATGTTAAATGTATGGATGATTAAAGTTTTATTTTTAGAACTAAAATCTGTTTTTTAATTACTGATAAAGACAATAAAGACATAAGCCCGAAAAACCCCCCGTGTACCTTATTTCCACCGCTCCGCCGCGATACGAATAAACATTCAGCGAGGCACTTTAAGTTGTGAGATTTGGTGAAAATCATCTCCGAAGGCTTTCCAAGCTTTGCGCAGCTCAGTGGATACAGGAATGTCCCAACCGATTCGACTACGCCACAATGCCTCCAAGATCAGCTTCGCTGACACAATGACCAGGTTTAGCCAGCCTAGCGGGTCAAATAAGTGAGCAATATTAGATAACATGGTGCGTTTAGTGGGGTTTTCAACTTCAAACTTTAAATCAGCCTTTAATTCAATTTTATCAGTGAGAGGGTCCCAATACAGACCCAAAGCCTTTATTGGATCACCGGATGTAAACTGCATCTTGCTCTTGGACTGCCTGTGCTCAACTGGTATTTTTTCCAATAGTGACGGGTGGTTACTTGCCCACTTCCGCAGTTCGAACGACGCGCTACGCAACATGGAAATTGTTTCGTCTCTTACACGCAAAGCTAAATCTATACAGTCTCCTCCCGATAATATATCGTCGACATATATTTGTTGGTTAAGTACTTTAACAGCCAGTGGAAATCGTTTCGCTTCATCCCGTGCCAATTGATGTATTGTACGGATTGCGGTATACGGGGCAGAGGCGGTACCAAACATCACAATCGAGCAATAATACTCCCGAATTGGCTCCTCTCGCCATAAAATGCGCTGGTACTGGATACACCGGAACATCTTTTCTATATCCGCTATAAAAACATATCTCAAAGTACGCCAGTTTGTAAGTACCGCGGCCAAATCTTGTTGGAGAGCTGGACCCGTAGCTAAGATATCATTCAGAGATTTCCCGTTAGTGGTTTTCGCCGACGCATCGAATACTACTCGAACTTTCGTACTAACGGCATCCTCCTTCACTACTGGATGATGAGGTAGATAACAACAAGTAAAACGATTATCAATAAAATGTTGCTCTTCGGTAGTTTTCACAGGTTTCATTTGCCCTAGTTGCAGATATTCGTTAATTGTATTGGCATAAGCTCTCTTTAAATTATCATCCTTCGACAAACGACTTTCCAACTGGAGAAAACGTTTAAGAGCGGTAGCTCTGGATTTCCCGATAAAACAAGTTGATCAATCTCCGATTTCAGTGGCAAACGAACGATATACTTTCCATTTTCCAATCTTTTCTGAGTGTTCTGATATAAGTTTTCGCACCAGCTATCTTCTGTAGTCAGGTCACTTGAGCCACCAATCTCCTCCAACTCCCAAAATTTTCTTAGTAATTTGTCGACCTCAACTTCCATATTCATCGACAAAAACGATACTGCTTTCGGGGATTGGAAGCTCATAGCATTTTTGCCAGATATAATATACCCAAACGTGGTCTTCTGGGCGATAGGGAATCCACTGCCTGCCCGACGTATGTCACTTAAAACGCAATCGTCGTAAAGGTCATTGCCCAAAAGCACGTCCACGGCCTGCGGCTCAAAATACCTTGGGTCCGCAAGATGTAACCCCTCCAAATAATCAAAGTTTGTTGTTACCTTTCGGGTCGGCAATACCCCACACACTCTGGGTAAAACATAAGCCGAAGTTTGATACTGTACAAGAGTGTCCATTCGGGAACCCACAGATATATTTACGCAAGAGTGGCCAGTTGTCACTCTCGAACCTGATAAGCCGGTCACTTCGCACACCCCTTTTTCGAGGAAGACCAAGTATCTGCACTGCTCTTTCGGACAGGAATGTAGCCTGGGATCCCTGATCCATTAAAGCTCTAAAATAGCATGGTTGCCCGGTAATTGATCTTATTGTTATAACCGCAGTAGGTAATAGCACATAGTTAATAGACGGTGGTTGCGGACTGGAGTGCTCTCTCACTTCCTGCGTGGCGGCCGCGTGTAGGGCTGATACTGCTGCCGGTGCTGTTTCTGGTGCGGCAGCGGTAGCAACGTTTCGATCGACATGAATCAAAGTGTGATGCCTGCCTCCGCAGGTTCCACAAGTACGACGACTGCTACATTTGGAGGATTGATGATTGTAGCCAAGACAATTAAAACAAAGTTTATAACATTCCACTGCTGCTCTCTTTTCAACGCCGCTCATTTCGATGAACCTTTGACATTCTCTTACCGGGTGATCCGATTTCTCACAGGTAGGACAAACGATAGTCTTCTTCGCTATATGCATGGACTTGACATGCTTCTTACCATACAATGACGTGCCTTCCGATTTACGAGGCGAAGCTGCAATGGGCTGCGTTTGCTTTACGCCTGCTCGCGAGGAAGTGACCATCATGAGATATTGGTCATCTAAAAGGGAACACAATTCAGCGAATGTTGAAACAGTTTTTTGTTTTCGCAAAGAGCGATCCCATTCGGAACGCAATGAGTTCGACAACTTTTTAACCATATAATAAACAAGAATTTGATTTTGTTCGTCTACGTTTATCCCCAGTTTCGTGATAGAATTTACACAAGCCCGACAAGTTTGCCTAAAGTGCTTCAATGACGTAGGATCCTCTCGAATTACGTCTGGCTGCTGATCCAGAACTTCCATGTAGTGCGCGAACAAAATGCGTTTGTTATCGTACAACTCACATAACATTTTCCAAGCTTCCTGATAGTTTTCGCAGGTGCCGGCTTGTATATACGATTTCTGAATTTCCACATTTTTCGATTGGCGAATTAGCGTTCGATGATTGACCCGAAACTCAGCTCGATATGAAGACAGAGAATCCAAACGAGCATTGTGGTACGATTCAGACTTACGCGATACAGGATCTTTCTTGAAATTGCGCAAAGTTGCTTGAAGCGACTGCAATAGTGTTTTCTGCTCCTCCACCAATTCGAGCACGTCGGGTTCGCCCTTTTCTGTAGCCATATTCGACCTAACCAAGCACAAAAAATATCAAAGCACCTACCTCGTGTCGCTGTAGGTTATGTAATTACGGCCTCGATACACGCTGTGGATCTTCACAGGAGGCACCAATGATGAGTTCTTGAAGTCGTTAAGGATCCGCGGCGGCATTGGTTTCTCCTTCAATTGTGTTTTATTAATGAGTATTAATGAGTACAATACATGTAATTAATTTGTTAATTCAGATAATTCAGTGTTCCTCCGAAGCGGGCTTGTCAGAGAGAGAAAAGTAAAAGCACGAGCCAAAGCGTGTATGCCAAACGTCAAAAGATGTAAAGGCGCCGTTGCCACCTGCGCTGACAGCGACCGACGCAGGCTCTAACACCAGGAAACCAAGTAATAGAAAATGGAATCGCAAATTTCAATAACATTTCCAAATTTATTCGCTTACTCACTGATCAATAATTTAATTTTCAAATTAAATTTCGGCACTCTCAACGGAGATGATAGCAGCGACGTCAGCAGCGTAAGTATATAACAGCGACGGCAGTAAGGCAACAGCGCAAGTATCAGCGGCGGTGTAACTGGTAACGACGACGGCAGTGTAAGTATATAACAGCGACGGCGCAGCCAGCAACAACAGCGTGAGTATAAGCGGAGCAAAGTAGCGTAAGTATGGTTTTACTGAGCGACGCAAGTAAATAAAAGCGAGAACGGCGAACACAGCACTAGCGACGACGCAATTGTCAGCGAGAATAATTAGCGTGGGTGATGAAAGCATGATGGAAGGGCTAATCACAGCTTTGTTGTTATTTTTAGTTGTGCTCTCTTTTTACACACCACTTTTTTGGTCACTGTGTTTCACTGTCACACGTCGCAGTGGAAATTTTAATGTTTGCGTCTTCGCGAGCGCCACGATTTATTCATGATTTATTTTTGAATGTTTTGACTTCTTAGTGTCCCTGCTCGGGCGCCATGAAAAAATATAAGAGTTTTTGTATTTTGGACATTTGCTCCTTTCGCGTTCACTTTGCAACTACTCCGTGGACGAAAAGTTATTCCTTTTATAATGTGATTTAAAACTGTACTCTTTTTGGAGTACATAAACAAGCAAAAGCGGTACAATATGTAACTATAATTTGAGCGGTAGGTAAGTACAAATTAAGCGGTAAATACATACAATAGCAGCGGTAAGTAAACTATGTTACATACATAATTATAGTTGCAATGACAAGCAGTTTGACAAACAGTTGGGAAGGTGGGAGCAATTTCGTAAGCTCTTGGAGCACGATTGCTTGCACGGGGAGTTTCGTGCTCGTTTGAGGGACTGCCAATGTCAAGAAGCATGTATGATTGGCATTTTGCACAATCTGACAGTCCATGCCGAGATTTGGAAGGGAGATTTCTCGATTGGCAATTTGAGGCGTTTCTGGACCTTCGAGGAAATGAAAGTACTCTGAGAGGCTTGGTCGATCAACGCTCGAACTTTGATCAACTTTCCTGTGTGCTCAATAGACACCAGTTCCGTAGGCAGAAGGGATTGGGTGCCATTCTTGGAGTGTAATGCTTGTACTTGAGGCGTACTTTGCCTCGAAGATGTGCGGGGTTGCGCATCCGAAAGAGGGAATTAGTTGCTGAGTTGTTGTGCGTTCGTTTTGGAGCTATTGCGACTTGTGGTCGGGTCGAATGTGACCGATTGGGAGATTGAGAGGGTTGCGCATTGCCTTTGGAGAAATGAAGCATGGAATCGCGCTTCTTTTGGCAATATACGCACGTTAAATTGCTTGTACAATCCTTAACAAGGTGTGATGTAGCAAGATAATTCAGGAACTCATCCAGGGTTGCAGATCCTTCCGGGATGTCAATGATTTCTCCCATAGAGCAAGTATCTCTTGGGGCAATTTGGTGCAACATATGTAAACCAATAGCGGATCCCAATTGTCAGTGTCTACGGCCTGAGTATTGAGAACAGACAGACAATTGTTTATTGTGTTTTGGATCCGCTGTAGTGCCTCACTATTTCTGGTGTGGATATTCAGGAGGGATCTTATTTGGGTGTCAACCAAAATGCGTTTATTTTCATAGCGTGATTTTAGGGCTTCCCACGCGAGTACGAAATTCTCATCGGTTAATGCATATTGCTTTACAATAGCACCGGCTTTACCTTGCGTCTTGTATCGGAGGTGATACAATTTTTGGGCTGGAGTGAGATGGGGGTTAATGTAAACCGCAGTAAACATGTCCCGGAAGGACGGCCACTGCTCGTAGCCCCCGAAAAAGGTTTCGGTATCACAAGGTGGAACTTGTAGGCAAATGTAAGGGGTATTTGCTGGTTCTAGAGGTCGAACCGGTTCAATATGCGCAGCGGGCTGGGGGGACTGAATTTGGAGCATCTCAATGATGTCCGACATCTGAGCCATGCACAACTCGTACTGGTCTGTGCAGGCGTCGATTTTTTGCCTAGCCGACTCTTTGAAACCGTCGGGCTGGCTGTTGTCTTCAGCAATAAAGACTGCCTCTTGTGCGCGCAAAAGCCTCTCCCATTGGGCTTCAAGATTTTTCTGCTTAATTTGAACCAGGGATTTGGTCAAATCCTCAATGGGAGCCGATAAAAATGTGGTGCATAATTGCACGAGTCTATCGGACTCGAAAATGAATTTTGCAACACTGGGATCGGTTGCTTTAGGACTATGAAGTTTGGAGCGAGTGGTTGGTGGCTCCCGAGTGACAGGAACTGTCAAACGTGCATTGGATAACTTTGAGTGTCTGGAGGAAGGAGTCTCCATTGTGACGAGTTGACGTTTGGGTGATCGCTCAGCAGGCATTTTGTGTAAAAAAGCTCGACAGAGGGTTAAAAGTTTGAGTAAATATAAATGTAGGGTATTGTAAAATAGATGTGAAGTCTAACCGCGTGCGCGCGAACGATATTTGAAAATGGGAAGAGTTGGGAATGGGGAAATTCGATAAAACGAATTTGAATGTTTGTCGAGCAAAATAAATAAATAAATAGTTTACACCTGTGTGTGTGTAAACGTGTAGGGAAATATGTAATTATGGGTACTAAATAAATGTGAATATGCCCTGTGGGAAATCGGACTGGTCCAAGTCTAGTTTTTCAACTGGTCGCTTGACAGTCACATATGACCTCAGAATCGACTCGTTTCCTTGGAGCTCACCCTTTTAACATGGCGGTGTCCTAGGCGAGGGTCAATTGTTCCCGTCTGCATCCATTTGCAACTAGTCCAAGGTTAGTCCGAAGCAACCAGTTTTCAAACCAGTTGCAAAGCGACTAGTTTGCGAACTAGTATATTCTGGATTTGATTTCTAACCACTCGATTTTTACGGAGAAAATAAAATAGTGCATTTTAATTAATTATTTTATTTTAAAAATATTTAAAAATAATAACAAAAATTCATCGCGAATAAAAAAAGTATTGGTGCACGTAAAGATGAACTTCGACTTGTTGACACACTTCAGTCGAAACTTTTTGGGGTCTGACGCAGTTCAACATCCTGACTTCGCCTGCAATTAATAAAAAAATAAATTAATTAATAAATACTTACATAAACATAATTACATAAATTTATTAACACATACCATTCGACTGCTGCTGCAATTCGTTGCTTCACGCAACCACGCAAAATTCTAACTGAAATCATTCGAGACAAAACGTGCAAATCGAGCGAACTTCGAGTCATAGAAACAGAAAGAAAGAAACATTTCTACGTTGTTGTTGTAACAAAAGCATCGCAAGATCAGCCGTAACAGAATAATGTTGATTATTTCACCTCTGTTTCGTCTTTCGTTTCGTATTTTCATGTTTCTTCTCGCCTATGAACGCGCACGCAGAACGTGAACGATTAGACGCGAACTCACCCACTTCTGCATCCGCTGACAGTCACTTGGACAACTAGTTGCCCAATTGACTACAAAAAACCAGTTGAAAGACCAATTAATTTTGGGAACTGGTTGTCTCAGGTTCGACAGGGTTACTGATGCTCCGGCACAATGGTTGCTCCTATGAGGGTTATTTTTCAAGCGCCCGGCCGAAGGCCGACCACACAGAAGGGATTTGAATGCAGAAATACTGTTAGCACTTTACTGATGCCTGGCGCACTAGTTGCTCCTATGAGGGTTATTTTTCAAGCGCCCGGCCGAAGGCCGGCCACACAAAAGGAGTTTGAATACAGAAATACTGTAAATATTTCACTGAATCTGAAGCCCTACTTGCACTTAAGAGCGTTATTACCCCTCTCCCCTCTTTTTCCACCTACCCACTCCACCTTATTGGCAAGTAATTACAAGTTTTCTCGCTTCGCAGGTAAAATTTAAAAAATTAATTAAAAAAAAACTATACACTTCCGACGGTTTGCAAAATGTTGAAGAGGACCCGAATGAATCGATTCGCCACCGTGCACAGCAATTGGAGCTTTGTCCATCAACTTAAAAAATTGGACCTGTAGAATTGGCTTTATTCGAGCCAGCCGCGGCGGCCACATGCCCGAAATCATATTTAAACATTAATGGCATAAAATTATCCTTCCAATAAAGCCAAATTGATGGACATTAAAACGATTTTCTTGTGTTTTATTTCAATTCGAAGTTCTATACCTCTAAAAAAAACACCCTATACCAGCCTCCTAACTCTTGGCATTTTCGTATGCTGGATGCGTAAAAATTCTAAAATTTTTCTGGTTCACTCCTTACAACAACACCAGTACTCTTCGTTTTCTCATTGCGGTCAATATGTGACGCTGACCTTCAACAGTCGACACAGTTGTTTTATTTCACATAATATAACGAGAAGAAATACATTCTTTTTTTAATTGAATTCTCATCTCGCGATCCAAACAAATCTAAGGAGAAACCCCCCCCATCAGGCAACACTGGTTTGTAACGTATAATAAAAATGTAATAAATATACAAAGCGAGATATGAAAAAGGAAGACAGTGCGATTCAGCTGCAAATAAAATCGTATTAAAAAATCGAAAATCGTAAAATCGACCAAAAAAACCGATGTGGCATCGGCCAAAAAAGACCGAAGCCGATACCGATGCCGATTCTTTTTTTTTTGGCCGATGCCGATACTAGCCGATGCCGATACCAATTTTATTGGCCGATACTAGCCGATGCCGATTAATCGGTCGGACTCTAACGAAAGTCTTTATTGTCCCTGGTTAGGGATGGCAAAAAAAATTTACTAATCGATTAATGTATCAAATGATTAATTGCATGGCTAATAAAATAATTGCAATTTATTACAAGAATTTAATCGATTAATCGCCATTTTCGATTATTTTTTGTTTTTCTTTTTTATGATCAAATAAAGGGTTTGTTTGAATTTTTTTTAAATTTTTTTGATACCTAAAATTACAATTTTGGCTTAAATTTGTTTGCAGAAAAACTAATTTTGAAAGCTAATAGGCAGGATGTCGCATGGAAAGCACGGCGAATGCCTATGCAAAAAGTATCTAGGAATAGCTTTTTAAGGGGGCCGATACATGTAAAATGAAGTACTTTTGGAAATTTTGTTTTTCTCGGGAATATGTTCTACAAAGCCTTTTCAATGTATGGCTAAGAGCGTTTTTCAAAATTCTAATCCCTTCCCAGACAAAACACAGGTAGAAGCGGCGGCGTCAGGTATAAGCCTGTCGCTTACTCAACCTTTCAGCCCGTTTATCTCGGAACCATGTTTTTCGGTATGGGCTGCGCGATTGCATGAGAACCGCTTAACCGATCGCGATGAAATTTTAACCACACCTTCGGAAGACTCATCCCTTCGATGTGAACCTACTTGTTTTTACAAATCTGCAAAAATCTCATGTTGGTGCTTGCAAATTCATCAAAACAGCTGCCCCAAAAATTCAATTTTCTGCCGTTTCCAAAAAAAATCACAATTTCTTTACTAAACCAGGTTCACATCGAAGCCACAACTGTTTTTTAATTGATTTCCTTTCATTTTTCATTTCAGCCCCATACGAGCAGCGCAATCGCGCAGCGCATCAGATTGGAGGGGGTTTTTTGATCCCACGCGCCGCCGCCATCTTGGATTTTCGGGTCAAAAAAAAAATGGAAAAAGAACCTTTAATTAGTTAATAAAAGATTAAAAACAAAAGAAAATCAATTGCCAAATTCCTTATCCCCCAAAAAAATTCTCAAAAAATACACTATTTACTTGTATCGGCCCCCTTAACCCTACAAGAGTAATCATATTTTACATACGTTGTTGGTAATCTTCGTCGAATCGACTTAGTCATATTCAACTCCGATTTTTGAAGGAACTAGAAGTCGTATAAACTTAGACATTTTTTTGTAAATAATTCGCACAATAAAGCACTTTGCTAACTGAGATCACACGAAAAGAGAAAGCAATCAGGTTGTCAAGGATGTGATGCCGTATTCACAATATAGTGGAGAAGCGAGTGTCGAGATTGAAAAAATGCAGTAAATTTAGCGAAAAACCAATACAAACGTACCTAAAGTGCACAAACGCTTCTTTCCCTTAGTATACGCGCCAAATTTTTGCAAGCTAGTGATGTGGTTTAATTTTGTAATCAGTGGTGTGAAATAAACAAATGCCGTGAGGGTTACATGGGCAAGTTTGCAGGCATTTTAAGATTTTCAACCGATTTGAGTGTGGCAGCAATGCTCAAACGATTCGAAGGCAATTTCGCGATTAATCGGCAACTAATCGATTAATGATTCGATT
Source organism: Melieria omissa (assembly GCA_963971225.1). NCBI lineage: Eukaryota > Metazoa > Arthropoda > Insecta > Diptera > Ulidiidae > Melieria > Melieria omissa. Next base: position 45,809,005 of record OZ020269.1, on the reverse strand, counting down.
AATCGCAAGGTAGAACTCGATTCGATTAAATCGCTTTTTGAAAAGAAATAATCGATTAACGCTATTCATTCGATTAATCTTGCCATCCCTATCCCTGGTTGCTGTCTGAACAACGACTGATTGAAAAAGCGTAAGAATGCGTGTGCTGAGCGTACTGCCACTAAGCAAATAACAACATAGAGGTGTAACCAGTGATGGAATTTGGGCCCAAGTGTATCGTATCAAACATCAGCATAGGAGTGTACCATATTCAAGCAAATTGTATCAATTTTTTCCAGGCTCCCAATTAAGTGAAAGTCCAATTTAATAACATTTTTAATAATAAAAAATTCAAAAGTTTTATTCGAAACTAAAATGTATGTTTAACAACATATGGAATTCACTTCTAATTTAAACAAGAAACACATATTTGTATGTAAATTATTCTAAATGGGAATCATTATCTTCAGGTACATTTGCATAGGATAAGTCAGTAGGAAGCTTAAAATCATAACAACATTTATTACTGGCTTTCAACAAGTCTTCAGTTTGTATTAAGGACGAAGCAGAGCTTACTTGTAAATGGGATCGTAACTTGTTTCTGATTAAATTTTTTACAGAAAATTCGTGCTCTGCACTGGATGAAGAGTGGGGAATAGATAAATACCTTTAACAACTCTTAAAATGTTTTTGAAAATAGATTCGTTTAATTCATTTTTTAGGCAAGAAACTTTTTCCCAAAATTCAGTAATTCTAACATTTAAAAAAATTTTGGTTCTTCATATTCTGATAATTTCCTATAATGTGTATAGGTTACTTTCTTCGAGATATTAAATCTTTTTGGGAAAAAGCTTAGAAACAAATGGTACAACAGCAATACATGCTTGGGTGAAAACTGTGGCACCAAGTTTAATATATCATCATTAAAGTTAATCTTTTGTTCTTAAAGAGTCAAGAAACTTTATTTAAAACTCACGACATTTCTTTTAAATCTTCATCAGATATAACCCCTGAGCCAATTAACAAGAGCCTATTTACACGAGGGCTTTTCCCCCTGCGTTAAAAGTCATGCGTGACGAGTTTGTTGGCGAGAAGTGGTGAGAAGTCAGCGGGGTAGGCAAACACGCACGGTCAGCGAATTCCAGGGGTTTTTTTGACATTTGCTATGCTCTTTTTCGCACTTTTCTTCAAATTTCAAACCGGCCGGACGCTTTGCTAATAATTATATTTACATCTTCCCTATTATTTAAATTTGAGCAGTTAATAGCCATTTCAGTGACTTCTAAAATATTTTCAATAATTTCTTCTTTGTTTAAATCCATTTTTCTTTTAATAATGAGAATATCAAAAACTACGCGAAAATGTGAATGAAAGAAGATTGGCCGCTTAAACGTCCAAAAAGTCAAGCAAAGTTGCAAGTAAAAAGTCTTCATGTAAATGCATGAAGATTTACGCAGCAACTCCAAAAGAGAGTTGCAAAAAACGCAGGGGGAAAAAGCCTTCGTGTAAATAGGCTCCAAATCTACTCCAACTCAACGATACACATCACCAACAGGTTCGTATCTTTGCCATCAATTACTTATTTTTCAAAAAATGTCAAATAAATATGCAATTCTTAGAAGAAATGTGTGAATTCGTGCGTCTTCCGATTGCATTGAAGATGGTAATATGACAAAAACTATCCATAACTAGTAACAGTCAAACTTAAATTGGAGCGTTAATCGTTGCGTTTTCTGACGCAACGCTCTCGCTCAGTGCGGCATACCGAAATTAAAGCGTTGCGTTGGGATTGGCAAAATCATGAAATGAAAACAAATGTAAAAAATATCTGTTTAGTTGCCAAAAAACAATTATTATTTTGCAAAACTTAGCTCTTATTTGAATAAATTCCTCACAATTTAAATCAAATCAAATATAAATCACAGGCGTTTTTGTTTGTCGCAGCCTACTTCAACTACTAACGCGCTGTCGAAATTGGAAATTCGAATAGCGCAGCGTCAGAGCGTTTCAATTGCGGTTTGCCCCATACAATTTGTATGGGCATGAATCAATTTTGACAGTTGTTTGACGCTGACGCTCCAATTTAGGTTTGGCTGTAAGAAATGTTTAGCTATATCACCAATTGTCCTTTTAAGGTTGCCACACAATTTGCAAAAACTTTTGTTTTTAGTGCTAAAAGGCAATACAAAATTTTCTTTTGGTTTCTCGACCAGTGTGTACCAAAAAAGCTTCTTGTGTACCAACGTACTTTTTAAACTGTGATTGTATCAAAAAAGTACTATAGTATCAAGAATTCCATCACTGGTGTCAACCCGCACAAATTTGCGTACCAGCGCAGTAGGTCTCATACGCACTTCGGCTATTCGAACATATTCGCGATGACTTCGGCAAACTTCTCAATTCGAAGTCAGCTTTCATAATTTCCTTCATGATGTAATAATAAAAGGTGATGTACATTGGACGCCGTCTCGTTCTAATTTGACAATTCTCGCTCCCTTAGCAAATCAGTAATGCTTCTTGAAACGCATACTATTTCTTTTACAAGTAAAAATCGAAAAATGGCATTAAAAATCTTACAATCTCCCACAAAAAAAAAGTGGGCATTACTTGGCAAATTTTTGTTGGTTCGTTTTGATTTTTTCGTAAACAGACTCAAACCGAAATTCAAATTCAAAATAATTTTCGTCAAAATAACTGTTGCGTAAAATTAAAAATAATGTATAATGCCCAAATCATTGCAAGAGGACTGAAATCGTCATGGAAGCAGCCCGTTTTTAATGCATACGATTACAAAATGACGAAAGTTATTTTGAACAATGCGATTACAATGCTTCAAGAGGCAGGTTATCCGGTAGTGGCGATCGTCTCCGTCATGGGTGCTGGAAATCAGCATCTCTGGAAGGAACTAAACATATCAAGCGGTAAGTCAAAAGGTTTTGTGTTTGCTTCCTACATCTTATAATATAACCTTTTTATTAGAACAAACGTGGTTTCCGAATCCGGCAAGCGAAGGCAAAATTTTTGTATTTGCCGACGCACCACATCTTCTCAAACTTCTCCAAAAAGTCAAGTTAGCAGCACAACTATTTTCAAATAGTGCTGCGAGCGCAATTCGACGCTGTTACAGTCTAGGCTTGGACGTGTATAACGCGTGCAACACAGCAGACTTCATTGAAATCATCAACGAATGGTTTGATGTTTTCAATTCGAAGTTCTCATCGTTTCGATCACTTCCCGCAAAGAAGCCGTTCGGGATGGATTTGCAGCATTAAATGCAAATCCTTCACAAAATGGATGCATGCATGCAGCAAACACGCGCTTCTGGAAGGCAATCACTGCTGCCCTTCCAAAAAGGCATACTTCTGAACAATAATTCTCTAAGAGGGCTATACAAATATGTTCAGAAGTATGGCCTGCAGTACATCCTGACGTACAGATTAAACCAGGATGTTACTGAGCATTTTTTTGGCGCAATGCGTGCTAAAGGCGGTCTTTTCGACAACCCTAGCCCAATGCAATTTAAGTATAGATTGCGAAAGAATTTACTTGGTAAGTATGTTATATGCACGCTTTCAGATGATAACATCTTAAGTAAATTTTTGTTTTATCTCGCAATACGGAAACGCTGGCAGCCCGCGGTAACGTCGAAGCGGATGAGACAGAGTGGCTCCACTTGAATTCAGTGGAGCTAGACAGTTGTCTGCCTCCAAATGAGATAGACAAAATTTCAGAAGATGTCGGTGCCGCGGAGTCAATCGACTTTGAGTGCCTCCATGAGGATGCATTAGAATATTTGTGTGGGTACTTAATACGTAAATTAGGATTAAGTAAATATATTGTTACGAATATTAAGTCTAGTGGGCTGTCACGTATCTCTGGATTGTGTGATTTGAAAATAAAACACAGTCAGTTTCTTAAACGCAGACAATAAAATACACCAACAGTCACTATATTATTCACAGTTTGCACTTTACTGTTCGTACACTTAAGTATTTGCTTGATTATTCCGTGTGGCAACTTCACTTGTCAAAACCAGACTGGCTCGCTGTACCGCATCTGGCCACCTTTTATACTCTGTCCGGCCGTCGCGCAGATCGTTCTCGCACGTTGCCAGATTGGACTAGAAGTTTCCCTGATGACCGCGACCATCGTTGCCAGGTTGGGCTAAAAGTTACTATCGCGGCCGTCGTTGCCAGATTGGGTTATGGCACGGCACGTAGCGGCAGGGTTGCTTTGCACCGCGACAGACTGGCTCATCGTTACAATATTTCAAACGAACCCACATATACGTGGGTTGCTGAAATATCTAAAGGCGGGTTAATTAAGCCAACAGAAAATTTGTTGGCCAAAATTAAGGCTTTAGAAAACATATTTTCAAAATTCAATGGTAATTGCATCACAAATTGTCCAAATTATTTGAATTCTTTATTCACAAAATGTGATGAAGTTGAAGTAGAAGAAAAAGTTAAATGGCTATTTTTAAAACGAATACATTTTCGCATTAAGCACTTATGTAAAATCTCGCGAAAATATTTATTTGTATTTCAATCCAAAACTTTAATTTTGCAGCTTAGAAACGTACAGCAGTATATTTTTTAACGCAGATATTATGCGATGGCGCGATTATGCAGAGTGAAATATTTTTTTTACTTATGAAACTTAGACTTTTCCTTTCTTAAATTGTGTAGTGGTTTTAATACTTTTTATTGAAAATGCCTTTTTTTATTCCTCATTTTCCATTCTTCTAAAATACAACATTGAGCTAAGGGAGTGTCAAATTCGGCGTGTCAAAATGTACATCACCTTTTATTATTGCATCATGATTTCCTTTATGTTTATGTGGTCAGCAGTGTTGCCACTAAGAATTTTTCCCCTCCCAAAATTAGTCCAAAATCAATCTCAGCCTACCAAATTAAATTTAAAATTAAATAAAAATTAATATTTTCTTCATAAAAACTTTTGCAACTTTTCCTTTCCATGATTCGTCTTCTTGCACAGGTCTTTTTTTACAGAATGAAGAAAAGCGCGCGAACCTGAATTTAAACTGAAGCTTTGAGAAAAATGCTTTTAAGATTATTTTCTTTTAACTATTTGTATATGTTAGAAAAAAACAATACGATAAGTTTAAAGCTCAACGCGCCAACTTAAATTCAGCACAATTTGAGCCTATTTTCACGAGGGCTTTTCCTTTTTCATTTAAGCGAAATCTGACGTGGTTGAAATTTTTTAGAAATTTGAAATGATTTTACTTGTATTAACGTCATCAAGTTTTTATCATGAATATAAATAATCGCGACGAAAAGCGTAAAAATAACAAGAAATGCGCTATATTTTCTTGTCAAAGGAGCTATAGGAATGATTTCGGGTCCGTTAAAGTTCGGTTTTTTAAATTTCCGAAAAATGAATATTTCAGAAATATGGTTTATTGCAAGGCCTGTTCACAGTAGCTAAAGTATTTAGACTTGATGCGGATCGAAGCCAGTCGTTCGTTCACCGGAGTGAACCGAGAGACGTGGTGGCGAAGTCTCTTACTGACCACAAATCCGCAGCCAAATTCGCGCTTCTCCGCATGGCAGCTGTAGTAGATGTCGCAGTCTGCTCGCTTAGAGCAACCTTGTCCTGTCCATCGCATTTCCTGGGTGGCGGTGATGTCAGCCTTACACTTTGTGAGGGCTTCCGCCAGTTGGATAGAGCCACCTTCCCTATAGAGGGTCCGGACATTCCAGGTGCATATCCTCAAATCGTGGTCCTTAAGGGGGTTTCCTCATCAGTAGCTTGGAAAAAAGGTAGTTTTTCAGGATTTTTTTTGAACATGAGAACAACAAGAGAAACAAATGATCTTTTGCATATTTTTTAACATACTGTAACGATGAGCCAGTCTGTCGCGGTGCAAAGCAACCCTGCCGCTACGTGCCGTGCCATAACCCAATCTGGCAACGACGGCCGCGATAGTAACTTTTAGTCCAACCTGGCAACGATGGTCGCGGTCATCAGGGAAACTTCTAGTCCAATCTGGCAACGTGCGAGAACGATCTGCGCGACGGCCGGACAGAGTATAAAAGGTGGCCAGATGCGGTGCAGCGAGTCAGTCTGGTTTTGAGAAGTGAAGTTGCCACACGGAATAATTAAGCAAATACTTAAGTGTACGAACAGTAAAGTGTAAACTGTAAATAATAAAGTGACTGTTGGTGTATTTTATTGTCTGCGTTTAAGAAACTGACTGTGTTTTATTTTCAAATCACACAATCCAGAGATACGTGACAGCCCACTAGACTTAGTATTCGTAACATTTGGTGTCAGAAGTGGGATTGTGGAAAATTGAAGATAAGAAAAAAAAAAACTAAAGAAATAAAATTATAAAAGCACGGACATGGTGAAATTCGAGCTGCTGAAGGTAGACCAGCTGAAGAAGGAGCTGGCTGCCTGGAATTTGCCGACTGCTGGCGGAAAGGTGGAGTTGCAGTTGCGCTTGCGAGAAGCATGTGAGGAACGGGGCGTCGATTGGACTGTGCACGAGTTCGGAGCGCAAGAACAAGAGGCGTCGGCCAAAATGGAGGAATCACCTGCAGGTGCGGCGTCGATGCAAAGTACGACTGCAGCGGCTGCGCCGCCACAAGCAATGGACATGAGCCAGCTAATGGTTGCACTTAAAGGCATGTTCGAGACTTCCAACCGTGAAATGGCAGCGAAAATGGAAACTGCGAATCAAGAGATGGCAGCGAAGCTGGAAACTACGAATCTCGAAATTTCGGCAAAAGTCGAGACAGCAAATCGAGAAATGTCAGCGAAGCTGGAAACTACGAATCTCGAAATTTCGGCAAAAGTCGGGACTGCAAATCGAGAAATGGCGGAAAATTCTGCGCGCATAGAGCAGAAGGTGGAGGAAATTTCCAATAGCCTGAATGTGAAAGTTGAGCATCTCGAGACGCGAATAGGCGATTGGGACAAACGAGTTGACGAAATGGGTGAATCCCTGAATAGACGAGTTGACAACCTGGATGAGTCCTTGAACAAACGAGTTGACAGTCTGGAAGATTCGATGCACAGAAAGATAGACGAACGGCTTCGAGAGGTACAGCTTCGAGCAAGGGTGCAGTCAGTTGAGGAAAGTTTCGCCATAGAAGTGCCTACTTATGATGGTACTACGTCGTTTGACACATTCAAACTACAATTCGAGATGGCTGCTTTGGAGAGTCAGTGGACCGATGTTAGGAAAGGTCGGAGACTGATACTGGCTCTGAAAGGTCCTGCGGCTGAGGTAATCAAATCAGTTCCAGAATGTTTAAGAGGTGATTACGACACCGTCATAAGGGCGCTGGCAGCCAGATACAGCGACGAGCACAACAAAATGCTGTATTATTGCGAGCTGAAGAGCCGTAGACAAAGGGCCAACGAGGCGCTGCAGACATATGCAGCGGACATTGAGCGGCTCGTACAGTTGTGCTACCCGAAATTCGGCGCTGATAACCTCGAGAGGATGAAGATTGAGTCATTTATTGAAGGTCTTCATGACCCAGAGACACGTCGGAGTGCGTTGATGATGGGCAAGCCGACATTTAAGGAGACGGTGGCCAGCGCGATGACGTATGAGGCAGCCTGGGGAGGAAGTCTTCGACATTCATCTGCGGAAAAGCGTCGAGCCCAATCTGGACGTGTCACCCAAAACCAGACCGTGAGCTCGGAGGCACCAGCGGGGCTGCGGGCAGTGTCATCTAGAGTTAGTTGCTGGCGATGTGGCAAGCAAGGCCACATATCACGAGACTGCCATCTGCGAGAAAAGCGTTCCAGACAACAGATGTCGCCAAGAAGGGCTGCCGCTCTGCCACACCATTCGTGCAAAACCGAGTGCAGGCATAACTCGCGAGCCGAAAGCGAAGGACAAATTGTGGATGTTCGGTCGATAAGCGTTATGCCAGAGGAAGAGTGGTCTGCGGAAAGGCTACGAAACGACCAGCGTGAGGATGCGGATCTTGCCAAAATCGTTGAAGGCAAGGAGCAAGGCGCACGTCCAGACTGGCAGGAGATGGCTGGTGAAAGCCCGATCGCTAAGGCTTACTGGGCACAGTGGAAAAGTCTGCGGCTGAAGGAAGGCTGCCTGTACCGCGAATGGGAGAGCGCGGATGGTCGTACCAGCAACCCCCTAATGGTAGTGCCGAAAAGCAGAATCAACGAGGTCATCGAGGCATACCATAACGACTCCAGTGGAGGGCACCTAGGCATCACCAAAACCGTCGCCAAAATAAAAAGACGATTCTACTGGGTAGGATGTCAGGAGTCTGTAGCCGAGTGGATTAAGAGCTGCGACCGATGTTCAGCCGCGAAAGGGCCGACAAGAAAATCTCGAGGCCGCATGCAGCAGTACAACGTGGGAGCGCCCTTCGAGCGGATTGCTATGGACGTCGCCGGCCCATTCCCAACTAGCACTCAAGGCAACAAATATGTGCTGGTTGTAATGGATTACTTCAGCAAATGGCCCGAAGTGTACCCTATTCCTAACCAGGAGGCCACCACGATCTCGGAAAAGCTGGTAAACAACTGGGTAGCCCGGTTCGGAGTTCCGTTGGAGTTGCACTCAGATCAAGGCCGGAATTTCGAGTCTGCGGTATTCAAGGAAGTGTGTGGGCTGCTGGGGATAAAGAAAACGCGTACCACTCCTTTGCACCCACAGTCCGACGGCATGGTGGAACGCTTTAACCGGACACTGGAGGAATACCTGCGGAAAGTGGTAGGCAGGAATCAAAAGGATTGGGACACGCATATCCCCCTGTTCCTGATGGCGTATAGGTCAGCCCCGCACGACACGACATCACTCACTCCAGCCCGGGCAGTGTTCGGCACAGAGTTGCGGTTACCCGCTGACTTGAAGTTCGGGGTAGTCAGCACGACGGGAGGCGCTAAGACGGACTACGTGGCCAATAAGCGGGCGGAACTAGAGGAAATTCACCAGTTTATAAGGAGCCGCACCAAACTGGTCAGCGATAAGGCGAAAGCCAGATACGATCTACGGGCCAACTCAGCAGGGTTCCAAGAAGGCGATTTGGTAATGCTCTACAACCCGCAGCGGAGGAAAGGTTTGTCTCCAAAACTTCAAGCGTCATGGGAAGGACCTTACGAAGTCGTGACTAGGATTAACGACGTGGTATACCGGATTCAACGTTGCAACAATAGAGGCGCTAAGCTGAAGGTAGTCCATTTGGAGCGCCTGGCGCCTTATCACAGCGGAGCCTCGGCACTTGTTCGGGACGAACAAGTCTAAGTGGTGGGCAGTGTAACGATGAGCCAGTCTGTCGCGGTGCAAAGCAACCCTGCCGCTACGTGCCGTGCCATAACCCAATCTGGCAACGACGGCCGCGATAGTAACTTTTAGTCCAACCTGGCAACGATGGTCGCGGTCATCAGGGAAACTTCTAGTCCAATCTGGCAACGTGCGAGAACGATCTGCGCGACGGCCGGACAGAGTATAAAAGGTGGCCAGATGCGGTGCAGCGAGTCAGTCTGGTTTTGACAAGTGAAGTTGCCACACGGAATAATTAAGCAAATACTTAAGTGTACGAACAGTAAAGTGTAAACTGTAAATAATAAAGTGACTGTTGGTGTATTTTATTGTCTGCGTTTAAGAAACTGACTGTGTTTTATTTTCAAATCACACAATCCAGAGATACGTGACAGCCCACTAGACTTAGTATTCGTAACAATACGTTTATTCAACAAAAAAAAGTTTATGTAATTTCAAAATAAATAAAAATGGCCGATTTATGAACAATCTTGCGCAGCAGCTCGACGCGGACAACTCAAACTCCGTGGAAGACTCAGCCCGTAATTTTTACCTGAAACAAGAAATTGAAATACTTTTTTATTCAGAAGGCTTTCCTGCATAGTATAGACTATTATGGTGCTTAAAAGATGTAATTTAAATATTTTTGTCATTCTTTAAAAAAGTACTCGATTTTTCGACCTTGTATTTAAGTAAGCGCGTTAACTACATTGTAAAATAAAAATCTTTTAAAAAATTTGTGTAGTTCAGTCTATGCACAATTAAATAATCTAAAAAACAGTATCTTACTTGTATACATAGCTTTTATGGTTTAGTTTAAATCGTGCACGGAATTAAAAAAAAAATGGTTTTCAGAACGTGGGCTGTAAAGTTTTCACTTGGCTCGCGCTTGCCCCGCGCGAGACTCTCCCCGAACCTGTAACTCCTAAATTAGTTTGAGTTGAACTCTCAAACTTTGCAAGAATATTCTCAGATAAAAGTTCTAACGATTGAAACAAAAAACAAAGAATCGCTTTTTTTGAAACTGACTGATGAGGAGACCCCCTTAAATCGTTTGCTATGGTCGTCAACATTGTGGGCTCCTTCCGAGGCTTGTTTGCTAGCTTTCATTGGTATTTGATTTACGTGGCGGGCACTAAACCCTGCGCACAACCCAAATTTTAAGTCCTGGGGATTGGACTCGCTGCACACATTAGTTCACTATTCAGCGGGTGCCAAATAGCTATCCAGAAGGGCCGCGCGGAGGCTGTGCATCAGCTTGGATTGAACAGGGACAAGGATCGTTCTGGCGTTCGCCAAGTTGAACGCAATCAGAGACTTTACCTTGTATGTCCGCTCCCTTCCTTCCTCTTCCTTCTTAATATATGTGTACTGTTTCCAAAACAATAACGAGTCAATAAGTATCACAAGTGGTTTAATAGATCCATTTTCAAACATGCGATGCAGTGAAATACACTACACTACAAAAAGAAGTATTTTACTTAACACGGACCATCCGTGGTCTGCACCGCCAGTTCTATCACCAAACCAGGAATAATGCAGAACACCTATATGTCCGATCGAGAGTGAAATTTTTATTTTTAATGAGAATTTTCGCAGAGAAAGGCAAATGCAGCACGAACTTGGAATTTTTCTCAAGCACTTTTTATACGCAAAATTGAACTGTATATAAATTAAAAGAATCAAAGTTGATTATATTTTAGTCCTTTATATTAACAGCACTATGTGCTTTTTTTAAAGTTGATTACAGACTGAAAATTACTACGAGGGCAGGTGAATAAGTCCGTGACTTTTTGAATTTCCCGCCTCTTAATTGAAATGGCAACACTGCTCCCGTCAACAGTCATCTGTCAGTTGACTCTTGTCAAAAATTTAACAAGCTGCGACATTTAGTTTGTTTTTGACAGCCGTTAATATCAGACTACCGCGTTGACTGAGAAGAAAATGGAAAAAAGTGAATTTCGTGTGCTCATTAAGCAAATCTCTTTCCGCCGAGCCATTTCTTCAAGTTTGGGAACAAGAAATAGTCACTTGGGGCTAGATCGGGTGAATAGGCGGGATGAGGGAGCAATTCGTAGCCCAATTCATGGATTTTTGCCATGGAAACTGCACATGAGCTTAGTTGGTAAGCTGTTGGTACCATGCTTAGTTGGTAAGCTACGCCTGATCCTGCCTTACTTGCCTTGTCAGCACTTTGGATTTGCGCGTTAGTGTTTAGTAAGCGCTGTGCGTGCAGCGCAGTCGATCGGGCGTTGAACTGTAATTGATCCGATGTTGACATTGTGATGGCAACATTGTGATCAGTGAAATTTGCGCGGGCTGAAGGGGTTTCAAGGGAAAGTCTTAACTTATAGGGGAATTCTTTGTAAGGTGCCACCCCATAGCTTGTTTGCGCATAACTTGTTAGAAAACTAGCGTGTCGCCAATGTTAATATGCCGTTGGAAAGAGGGTTTAAAGAGCTATAATCCAAGGTAACACTTCATTTCAACTTTTCGTAAATACGAATTTTACAGCCAATTTCGCAGTGTTCAAAATCGACACCCTAAAATTTTTAATGTAAAGTGCCAGCCCTTAAAAAACCGCTGAAAACGTAAAAATCTAAAGTAAAAATGATGATTAGATGATTTAGAAAATGTATGAAAGGTTATTGAATTTAATTTGAACTAAATAGAAAATGACCGAAAGCAAAATGCAATTTGAATGTTTAAAACCACAGAGCTCGAGTTCTGAAAAGAACTAGCTCGGGTTTAGATCTCAGAAAGTCTGAACGATTACCGACACAAAAACATTTATTGGTAAAAAGTAGCGAACATATAAAACCTGAAACTGATAAACATTGTGAGGATTGCCTTTTTGAACAATGATCGAAAATTAAATATTTATAAACAAAATGAGAATTCGGAATCACATAAATAACAAAATGAAATAATACATGAAATAATATCATGAAATAGGGTTGCCTACTGCCGGCGCCACATTATTCCCCCCCAAGTGACGCAGTCACTGATACTTGAGGAATCTTCCTGTTTTAAATTTTTGCTCGGGCCATTTTTGCTTCTCTACCTTGGGTTCTTTTGTAGACATGTGTGCTACCTTTAGCCGATCCGTGGATACTGTGACCTCTTTTCCTTTAATGTCCAGCTTGAACGTTTTATTCCCTCTGGATAAGACTCGGTAGGGGCCTTCGAAGGGTGGAGTTAATGGCGGTTTTATAGCATCTATGCGAAGGAATACATGGGTGCACGTTTCTAAATCTTTCTGTATGAAAACCTTAGGTGTGCTATGATGAAGCGGTTCCGGTACTCTTAGTGACCGCATTATCTGCCGTAGGTTACCAACGAATTCATGTTCGTTTGTTAACTTATTTGATTGCATGTGTACTAATTCGCCCGGAAGTCGTAACACTTGGCCATACAGCATCTCTGCCGGTGATGCTCCTATGTCTTCTTTTACGGTGGTACGAAGTCCCAGGAGGACGATCGGCAGTACCTCTTTCCATGCTGACGTGTGATGGCATGTTATTGCCGCTTTAAGTGATCTATGCCATCTTTCGATCATACCATTACTTTGCGGATGATAAGCGGTCGTATGGAAGTGTTGGCAACCAAGCATTTTGGCAAGTTGTCGAAAGAGGTGAGACTGAAATTGGCGCCCCTGATCGGTAGTGATACGAGCTGGAACACCGAACCGGGAGATCCATGAGTCGATAAGAGCTTTGGCCACGGTCTCCGCAGATTGATCGGGAAGTGGAACTGCTTCCGGCCATCGACTAAAACGATCGATTATCGTTAAGATATAGCTGCAATTATCTGATGGAGGAAGAGGGCCCACGAGATCGATATGGATGTGCTCGAAACGATTATCCGGCGGCGTAAATTTTTCGAGGCAAGCGCGATTATGTCTTTGTATTTTAGATCGTTGACAAGCGATGCAGCGTGCAGTCATGAGTTTTATGTCTTTACGCATGTTTGGCCACACGAATCGTTGAGCAATAAGCTTGGTAGTGCCGCGGACCCCGGGGTGTGAAATATTATGAAGCGACGAGAACACTGTTTGCCGTTGGGTGGCTGGAACGAATGGTCGAACACGCCCAGTAGATATATCGCAGAAAATCGTCACGGGTGTACCTGGATATTGTAGCTGTCGTAACTCCAGTGAGGAGTCTTTCTTTGCGTTGATGAGATCGATATCATCTGCTTGTTCTGAAGCCAACTCCTGATAGTTGATGGTGTTGCGATGTAAAATCTCATCGAGCTCTATACGGGAGAGACAGTCCGCCGGAGTATTTTTTTCGCCTTCAATGTGTATAATGTTTGTAGTGAATTGGCCTATGTAATCTAACTGTCGTTCTTGGCGTGGAGATGCTTTATCTTGCCGCTGCTGAAATGCAAATGTCAGAGGTTTGTGGTCCGTTAACAGAGTGAATTGACGTCCCTCCAACATATGTCGGAAATGACGGATGGCTTGGTAAGCGGCCAATAATTCTCGATCGTATGTGCTGTATTTCTTCTGCGCGTCCGTCAGCCGCTTGGAATAGAATGCCAACGGTTCCGAGTGGCCGTTTACCATTTGATGTAAAGCGGCACCCAGCGAATTATTAGAGGCATCGATGTGCAGTTGCAGTGGAAAATTATTACCCGGATGTGCTAACAAGACATAGTTGGCAAGATCTAGCTTACATTTTGCGAAAGCATCCTCGGCGTCTGTATCCCACTCGATGCGAGTGGTATCGTTTTTCGCGTTAGATCTAATTAGCTTCTGCAATGGCGTTTGATTTTCCACTGCGTGTGGAATGAATCTGCGGTAGAAATTAATCATCGCTAGGAAGCGTCGCAGCTCTTTTACCATTGTCGGTTTAGGAAAATCTTTTATAGCCTTGGCCTTTTCGTGCGTTGGTGAAATGCCCGCTGCGGAAATGTCGTGACCTAAGAATTTTACCGTCTGCTTTCCAAGTACGCATTTAGATACGTGGATTGTGAGTCCATAATCCCGAAGTCGCTGAAAGACCATTTTAAGATGTTGCATGTGCTCTTCTTCAGTGCGAGAGGCGATACAGATATCGTCTATATATACAAAAACAAAGTCTAAATCCTTGAGAACCTCATGTATAAATCGTTGAAAGGTTTGGCCAGCATTACACAGCCCAAATGTCATGAATTTGAATTCGAAAAGTCCGAATGGCGTCGTGATGGCAGTCTTCTTAACGTCGGCGGGCTCGACAGGGATTTGATGATATGCTTTTTCCAAATCTAGCGTTGAAAATATTTTTTTATTTTGGAACGTATGTGCAAAGTCCTGTATGTGTGGAATGGGGTATCGATCGGGAACTGTAATGGCGTTTAGACGACGATAATCCCCACAAGGTCTCCAGTCTCCGTTAGGTTTCTTGACGAGGTGTAACGGACTAGCCCAATTACTGCTCGATGGTTGACATATCCCTTGCTTGACCAAAGCATGAAATTCTTTCTTTGCTACAGCCAGTTTATCGGGTGCTAACCGACGAAATCGTTCGTGGATTGGTGGACCTGTAGTAACGATGTGGTGTGTAATACCGGCGCGCCGTTGGTTCTCTCGCAACGTTGGTTTCGTGATGTCGATGTATTGGCGAAGTAACTCTGCGTATTGATTGGAGAAGTTGATCGTTGAAATCTTTTCGTTACTAGCCTGCGTTACTTCGGCTATGATGAAGTTGTTCGTTTGCGGGTCAACAATCCTTCGGTTAGCTATGTCGATTGTCAACCCAAAATGTTTTAAGAAGTCGGCTCCTATGATGGAGCGATTGACGTCGGCGATGATGAATTGCCATCGGAATTTTCGTTTCAAACCCAAATCTAATTCTAAAGTTTTTGTTCCGTGAGTGCGAATTTTACTCCGTTTGCAGCAAATAGTTGAAGAGCACTTGCTTGTGCGAATGTTGTTCCATGATCGATAGGTGAACATCTGACTAGCGAGATATCGGCTCCCGTATCAATTAAAAAAGGTTGGTTGCTGCTGGAGTCTTTAACGAACAAGCGGCAAGAGAGTGATGTTATTCGTGCTCCAGCCTCGCTTGCCCTTAGAGCTTGCTCGTCTATTCGTTTTTTCTTTTGGCGTTCGTCCACGTGCACGGTTGGCGGCATTTCTTGGCTTCCTTACCGAACGTCTGATGATACCAGCACATTAACTCGCTCCGTTGCGGGTTGAAGATTTTTCCAAGCTTGCGATTTAGGCTAGCCACTTCGTTCTGCAACTCGCTGATAGCTTCTTGTGAAGACTTCTCGCTCACCTCGTGTACGGAACCTTCATTGCGATGTGCTTCTAAAACTGCATCAGCGATGGAGGCTAATTTTTCGAGCGGGGCCTCAATCGTGGCCAGGCATCCTTGAACACTTGCTGGTAGCCGTTGCAGCCACAACATCTTAAGCATGCGGTCGTTCTCGAAACCGATGCTGACGTTGCGTAACTCACCGAGTAGGTGTGACGGTTTGCCATCACCCAGCTGTATACCAGCCATATATTTTTGCAGCCGGGTCGTGTCAGTCTCACAAAATTGTTTCACCAAGGCTTCTTTTACTGCCTCAAATTTACCACTGGTCGGCGGGTTGGTAATTGTGTCGCGAATATGTGCCAATAGGTTAGTGTCCAACGCGGCGATAATAGTCGAAAACTTCGTTTCGTCGCTCGACACACGATTCGCGCGAAACCAATGGTCTAATTGTACGAACCATAGCGGAAAGTCTGTTTTGTAAACCGGGGGCATGGGTAGGCGAATTGCTGCTACCGTGCCCGAGTCCGACACCACTTCACTATTCATTATGTTCACTCGCGCGCGTACTTACGTCGGGGTCACCACTTTAAAACCACAGAGCTCGAGTTCTGAAAAGAACTAGCTCGGGTTTAGATCTCAGAAAGTCTGAACGATTACCGACACAAAAACATTTATTTGTAAAACGTAGCGAACATATAAAACCTGAAACTGATAAACATTGTGAGGATTGCCTTTTTGAACAATGATCGAAAATTAAATATTTATAAACAAAATGAGAATTCGGAATCACATAAATAACAAAATGAAATAATACATGAAATAATATTGTTACGAATACTAAGTCTAGTGGGCTGTTGCGTATCTCTGGATTGTGTAATTTGAAAATAAAACACAGTTTCTTAAACGCAGACAATAAAATAAACCAACAGTCACTTTATTATTCACAGTTTACACTTTACTGTTCGTACACCTAAGTATTTGCTTAATCACTTCGTGTGGCAACTTCACTTGTCAAAACCAGACTGACTCGCTGCACCGCATCCGGCTGCCTTTTATACCTCTCAGGCCATCGCGCAGATCGTTCCCGCACATTCCGGAGTGGACTAAAAGTTTCCATCATTGCCAGGTTGGACTAAAAGTTATTATCGCGGCCGTCGCTGCCAGATTGGACTAAAAGTTACTTTCGCGACCGTCGTTGCCAGATTGGGTTATGGCACGGCACGTAGCGACAGGGTTGCTTTGCACCGCGACAGACTGTCTCATCGTTACACTGCCCACCACTTAGACTTGTTCGTCCCGAACAAGTGCCGAGGCTCCGCTGTGATGAGGCGCCAGGCGCTCCAAATGGACTACCTTCAGCTTAGCGCCTCTATTGCTGCAACGTTGAATCCGGTATACCACGTCGTTAATCCTAGTCACGACTTCGTAAGGTCCTTCCCATGACGCTTGAAGTTTCGGAGACAAACCTTTCCTCCGCTGCGGGTTGTAGAGCATTACCAAATCGCCTTCTTGGAACCCTGCTGAGTTGGCCCGTAGATCGTATCTGGCTTTCGCCTTATCGCTGACCAGTTTGGTGCGGCTCCTTATAAACTGGTGAATTTCCTCCAGTTCCGCCCGCTTATTGGCCACGTAGTCCGTCTTAGCGCCTCCCGTCGTGCTGACTACCCCGAACTTCAAGTCAGCGGGTAACCGCAACTCTGTTCCGAACACTGCTCGGGCTGGAGTGAGTGATGTCGTGTCGTGCGGGGCTGACCTATACGCCATCAGGAACAGGGGGATATGCGTGTCCCAATCCTTTTGATTCCTGCCTACCACTTTCCGCAGGTATTCCTCCAGTGTCCGGTTAAAGCGTTCCACCATGCCGTCGGACTGTGGGTGCAAAGGAGTGGTACGCGTTTTCTTTATCCCCAGCAGCTCACACACTTCCTTGAATACCGCAGACTCGAAATTCCGGCCTTGATCTAAGTGCAACTCCAACGGAACTCCGAACCTGGCTACCCAGTTGTTTACCAGCTTTTCCGAGATCGTGGTGGCCTCCTGGTTAGGAATAGGGTACACTTCGGGCCATTTGCTGAAGTAATCCATTACCAACAGCACATACTTGTTGCCTTGAGTGCTAGTTGGGAATGGGCCGGCGACGTCCATAGCAATCCGCTCGAAGGGCGCTCCCACGTTGTACTGCTGCATGCGGCCTCGAGATTTTCTTGTCGGCCCTTTCGCGGCTGAACATCGGTCGCAGCTCTTAATCCACTCGGCTACAGACTCCTGACATCCTACCCAGTAGAATCGTCTTTTTATTTTGGCGACGGTTTTGGTGATGCCTAGGTGCCCTCCACTGGAGTCGTTATGGTATGCCTCGATGACCTCGTTGATTCTGCTTTTCGGCACTACCATCAGGGGGTTGCTGGTACGACCATCCGCGCTCTCCCATTCGCGGTACAGGCAGCCTTCCTTCAGCCGCAGACTTTTCCACTGTGCCCAGTAAGCCTTAGCGATCGGGCTTTCACCAGCCATCTCCTGCCAGTCTGGACGTGCGCCTTGCTCCTTGCCTTCGACGATTTTTGCAAGATCCGCATCCTCATGCTGGTCTTTTTGTAGCCTCTCCGCAGACCACTCTTCCTCTGGCATGACGCTGACCAACCGGACGTCCACTATCTGTTCTTTGCTTTCGGCTCGCGAGCATTGCCTGCATTCGACTTTGCACGGACGGCGTGACAAGGCATCGGCATTTCCATGGCTACTGCCCTTGCGATGCTCTATCGTGTAGTCGTAGCTCTGCAGTCGCAGAGCTTCAGGATCCTTAAAGTTCAGGAGCCATCTCAATGCCGCATGATCTGTGCGCAGGCGAAAACTTTGTCCAAACAGATATTTGTGGAAGTGTTTTACGCAGTCCAATACCGCCAGCAGTTCTCTCCGTGTCACACAGTAATTGCGTTCCGGTTTCGATAAAACCCTACTGTAGTACGCTATCACTTGTTCCTGGCCGTCTATTATCTGTGATAGCACACCGCCAATACTATTCCCCCTTGCATCTGTATCCAGCACAAACATCTCCCCAGGCACGGGGAAGGCCAGAATTGGAGCACTGCACAGTTTTTCCTTCAGACGTGCAAAAGCCTGTTCCTGCTCCTCGTTCCACTCGAAAGCTTGGCCCTTTTTCGTCAGTTTGTGCAAGCTGCTGGCTATGTTCGCAAATCCCGGAACAAATCGGCGGTAGTATGTGCACAGGCCCAGGAAACTGCGGAGTTCGTGTAGATTGCGTGGCCGGGGCCACTCCTTCACCGCCGTGATTTTGCCTTCATCCGTATGTACTCCGCGGGCGGAAACCGTATGACCCAGATACTTGACCTCCTTTTGGAACAGCGAGCACTTCTTTGGGTTGAGTTTAAGCCCAGTTTTTTGTATCCGCTCAAATACCTCCTTCAGCTTTCCCAGGTGGTCGTCGAAGCTTTTACCCATCACGATTATGTCGTCGAGGTACACCAGACACGTCCGCCAATGCAGCCCTTTTAGCACGCGTTCCATTAACCGCTCGAATGTTGCTGGTGCGTTGCAGAGTCCAAACGGCATGACGGTGAACTGCCACAAACCATCGCCAACACTGAAAGCCGTTTTCTCCTTGTCCTTGTCTGCAAGCTCTACCTGCCAATAGCCGCTGCGTAAGTCGAGCGTGGAGAACCACTGCGTGCCTGACAGTGTGTCCAGGGTGTCATCGATCCGAGGTAGTGGATAACTGTCCTTCTTGGTCACATCATTGAGCTTCCGATAGTCAACACAAAACCGGGTACTGCCATCTTTTTTCTTAACTAGCACGACCGGCGAGCACCAGGGGCCCGAAGAAGGCTCTATGACCTTGTCTTTCCGCATGTTCTCGATCAAATTGGTGACCTCCTCCCTCTTGGCCAGAGGAACTCGTCTTGGCGGTTGGCGAATCGGTTTTGCACTTCCGGTGTCGATGTTGTGCTTCACTATGGCTGTTCTTCCGCCTGCTTCTGCCGCAAAAATTGACCCATAGTGCTGCAGGAGTGACCTCGCCTTCTGTTTCTGCTTGACCGTCAACTCGTTGCTCCACTGGTTCTCCTGCGGTATGGCGTCCATGTTAAAACCGCTCTTCTTATTACCTCCAGGTGGGCTACTCTCGCAATTGACCACTGCTACAGCTTCCTTACACTCGCCGATTACCTCATCTTTCCTGACATATCTGGGTGCATTCAGGGGGTTCAGTATTCTGACTGGTATTCTGCCATTTTTAGGTTCCACTAATGTACGTCCGATGATGATGTTGTCGTGTCCTTGTTTCGGTGCTTCTACTACCCACAGCCGACTCGTCCCATCGTCCTCGTCCACCTTTGCCCACACAATCGCCTCAGAATTCGCTGGTATCCTCCCGTGTTGACACGATACAACCTTCCGTACCGCCACGCTTCGCTCATAGCCGGTGCGCAGCGGGAATTCAACGTTGGCATATCTCAGCACATTTTCCTTCAGGTCCAGCGTAAAACCGTGCCTAATCATGAAATCCACGCCGATAATCACGTCGTCCATTATATCCGCGACGATGAACTCATGTTCCAGGCTGCTGGTGCCAATAGCAATCGTTTTTGTAACTTTCCCTCTCACCGGCGCGCGCTCGCCAGTCGCAGTCCGCAGCTGTATGCCATGCAGCGGTTCCCAGTTCTTCAGCAGCTTCCTTTTTATGATCGAATATGACGCTCCAGTATCCAGTGTCAACACGAACAACTTTCCATCTATCCTTCCTTCAATTGTCAAGCTGCTGGGCTGTCGTTTCAGCTGTGAGACAAGGATGGTGGGGCGGCAGATTGTGGGGATCAGCTCACGCCCCTTTGGGCTGACCCGTTTTAGTTTAACGGCTCCTCGTCCTCAGCCCTGCGCTTGTTGGCTGAGCCTCGATTGTCAGTATTCCTCGCAGGCGATTGCGATCGAGAACGGGAACGCCTCTTTCGTTGGCGGCAGTCTCGTGATATGTGGCCCTGCTTACCACATATCCAGCAAACAACTTTAGAGGAGACCACCCGTGGCCTGTCCGGTATCTCCGAGCTTATGGCCTGGATCGGAATGTCGTTGTCCGCCTGAATCTGGCGTATCCTTGCAGGTGCATACCGAGTGCTCCCCATCCATGCCGCTTCATATGTCATCGCGCTGGTCACCGTTTCCTTAAATGTTGGCTTGCCCATCATCAACGCACTGCGACGTGTTTCTGGATCATGAAGACCTTCAACAAACGACTCAATCTTCATCCTCTCGAGATCATCAGCACCAAATTTTGGGTAGCACAACTGTACGAGCCGCTCAATGTCTGCTGCATATGTCTGCAGCGCCTCGTTGGCTCTTTGCTTGCGGTTCTTCAGCTCACAGTAGTATAGCGCATGGTTGTGCTCGTTGCTATACTTCGCTGCTAATGCCCTCATGATGGCACCGTAATCACTTCTTAAACATTCTGGAACTGATTTGATTACCTCAGCCGCAGGACCTTTCAGCGCCAGTGCCAACCTCCGACCTTTCCTGATATCTGTCCACTGATTTTCCAAAGCAGCCAAGTCGAATTGCAATTTAAATGTGTCGAACGGCGCAGCACCATCATAAGTAGGCACTTCTGTTCTGGCAGCAAAACCGTCCTGAACCGGTGGCAAACATTCTCGTGGCTGTACCTCTCGAAACCGTTCGTCTATCTTTCTGTGCATCGAATCTTGCAGACTGTCAACTCGTTTGTTCAAGGACTCATCCAGGTTGTCAACTCGTCTATTCAGGGAGTCACCCATTTCGTCAACTCGTTTGTCCCAATCGTCTATTCGCGTCTCGAGATGCTCAACTTTCACATTCAGGCTATTGGAAATTTCCTCCACCTTCTGCTCTATGCGCGCAGAATTTTCCGCCATTTCTCGATTTGCAGTCTCGACTCTTGCCGAAATTTCGAGATTCGTAGTTTCCAGCTTCGCTGACATTTCTCGATTTGCTGTCTCGACTTTTGCCGAAATTTCGAGATTCGTAGTTTCCAGCTTCGCTGACATTTCTCGATTTGCTGTCTCGACTTTTGCCGAAATTTCGAGATTCGTAGTTTCCAGCTTCGCTGCCATCTCTTGATTCGCAGTTTCCATTTTCGCTGCCATTTCACGGTTGGAAGTCTCGAACATGCCTTTAAGTGCAACCATTAGCTGGCTCATGTCCATTGCTTGTGGCGGCGCAGCCGCTGCAGTCGTACTTTGCATCGACGCCGCACCTGCAGGCGATTCCTCCATTTTGGCCGACGCCTCTTGTTCTTGCGCTCCGAACTCGTGCACAGTCCAATCGACGCCTCGTTCCTCACATGCTTCTCGCAAGCGCAACTGCAACTCCACCTTTCCGCTAGCAGTCGGCAAATTCCATGCAGCCAGCTCCTTCTTCAGCTGGTCCACCTTCAGCAGCTCGAATTTCACCATGTCCGTGCTTTTATAATTTTATTTCTTTATTTTTTTTTTTTTTTTTTTTATCTTCAATTTTCCACAATCCCACTTCTGACACCAAATGTTACGAATACTAAGTCTAGTGGGCTGTTGCGTATCTCTGGATTGTGTAATTTGAAAATAAAACACAGTTTCTTAAACGCAGACAATAAAATAAACCAACAGTCACTTTATTATTCACAGTTTACACTTTACTGTTCGTACACCTAAGTATTTGCTTAATCACTTCGTGTGGCAACTTCACTTGTCAAAACCAGACTGACTCGCTGCACCGCATCCGGCTGCCTTTTATACCTCTCAGGCCATCGCGCAGATCGTTCCCGCACATTCCGGAGTGGACTAAAAGTTTCCATCATTGCCAGGTTGGACTAAAAGTTATTATCGCGGCCGTCGCTGCCAGATTGGACTAAAAGTTACTATCGCGGCCGTCGTTGCCAGATTGGGTTATGGCACGGCACGTAGCGGCAGGGTTGCTTTGCACCGCGACAGACTGTCTCATCGTTACAATATCATGAAATAGGGTTGCCTACTGCCGGCGCCACAAATGTAACGAATAAAACGAATAATTGTATGGAAATTAATAAACAAAACTGAACTAATTCATTCCTCAGCATTCAGATTAGAGCAAAATTGGCTAAGAACACTTAAAATTCATTTTAATGACGATTCCGAGCAACAAAAAGGCATTTTACCGATATAGGACCACAAAACAATGAAAAAAGAGGGGTGGCACCTTACAAAGAAAAAAAGGTGGCACTTTACATTTTTATGCCATGTTGGAAATCATTGTATAAATTTGTTCCTTTCACGATATGCTCGGATACCATTGCGGATTATGAAAAACCATTAAAAATTAAGTCCAACACTGATATTTGCCTTAGTTTTTTATAAGTTGTTGGTTATTTTTTCACCGCAAGAAAAACCTTCAGTTTTCATTTTTATGTTTTTTCTTAACCCAATTTAACACTTTTATTTACCCAGACCACGTTATTGCGCATGTTCCCTCAAAAATCACATTAAAATTGATGTTGACATATATACCTTAAATGACAATAGGATTTTTTTTCTTGGATTGCTGGAACGTCGAAATCGAGTAGGGGTGGCACCTTACAAAGAGTGGCACCCTACAAAGAATTCCCCTACTATTAAAATAGTTGAAATTTTTGAAAAATATAAACATATCGCTTCCTTGTAAATTACAAAGCTCATCTTTTATTAACTTTTTGCAGTTATGTCAGTCAAATTTTGCAATAGTTTGCATCGCTATGAAACCAGAGAAATAACGAAGGGAATTCATATCCTACTATGGAAAAAGGTACTAAGTGTAGAAAACTACACTTACCCTCTCAAATAGAAGTTCATATTTTTAACGGAAATGTTAATGATTTAAAAAACGAAACCATATAATCGTAGTATGATTTGATGATTTAGGAAATGTCACGAAAGCTCAACTTCATATCTTGTACAGTTCTTGAGAAATTTAAGAAAGAAAATTTTAAAATGTAGGATTACGGTTAAATTCACAAATTTAAGCGAAATCTGACGTGAAAAAAAAAATTTGGTGACGACCCTTTTTTAAAAACTTGATTTTACTTGTATTAACGTCATCAAGTTTTTATCATGAATATAAATAATTCGGACAAAAAGCGTAAAAATAACAAAAAATGCGCTATTTTTTCCTGTCAAAGGAGCTA
Source organism: Melieria omissa (assembly GCA_963971225.1). Taxonomy (NCBI): domain Eukaryota; kingdom Metazoa; phylum Arthropoda; class Insecta; order Diptera; family Ulidiidae; genus Melieria; species Melieria omissa. The sequence goes on along the minus strand of OZ020269.1, from coordinate 45,785,349 downwards.
TAGGAATGATTTCGGGTCCCTTAAAGTTCGGCTTTTTAAATTTCCGAAAAATTAATATTTCAGAAATATGGTTTATTGCAAGGCCTGTTCACAGTAGCTAAAGTATTTAGACTTGATGCGGATCGAAGCCAGTCGTTCGTTCACCGGAGTGAACCGAGAGACGTGGTGGCGAAGTCTCTTACTGACCACAAATCCGCAGCCAAATTCGCGCTTCTCCGCATGGCAGCTGTAGTAGATGTCGCAGTCTGCTCGCTTAGAGCAACCTTGTCCTGTCCATCGCATTTTCTGGATGGCGGTGATGTCAGCCTTACACTTTGTGAGGGCTTCCGCCAGTTGGATAGAGCCACCTTCCCTATAGAGGGTCCGGACATTCCAGGTGCATATCCTCAAATCGTGGTCCTTAAATCGTTTGCTATGGTCGTCAACATTGTGGGCTCCTTCCGAGGCTTGTTTGCTAGCTTTCATTGGTATTTGATTTTCCGTGGCGGGCACCAAACCCTGCGCACAACCCAAATTTTAAGTCCTGGGGATTGGACTCGCTGCACACATTAGTTCACTATTCAGCGGGTGCCAAATAGCTATCCAGAAGGGCCGCGCGGAGGCTGTGCATCAGCTTGGATTGAACAGGGACAAGGATCGTTCTGGCGTTCGCCAAGTTGAACGCAATCAGAGACTTTACCTTGTATGTCCGCTCCCTTCCTTCCTCTTCCTTCTTAATATATGTGTACTGTTTCCAAAACAATAACGAGTCAATAAGTATCACAAGTGGTTTAATAGATCCATTTTCAAACATGCGATGCAGTGAAATACACTACACTACAAAAAGAAGTATTTTACTTAACACGGACCATCCGTGGTCTGCACCGCCAGTTCTATCACCAAACCAGGAATAATGCAGAACACCTATATGTCCGATCGAGAGTGAAATTTTTATTTTTAATGAGAATTTTCGCAGAGAAAGGCAAATGCAGCACGAACTTGGAATTTTTCTCAAGCACTTTTTATACGCAAAATTGAACTGTATATAAATTAAAAGAATCAAAGTTGATTATATTTTAGTCCTTTATATTAACAGCACTATGTGCTTTTTTTAAAGTTGATTACAGACTGAAAATTACTACGAGGGCAGGTGAATAAGTCCGTGACTTTTTGAATTTCCCGCCTCTTAATTGAAATGGCAACACTGCTCCCGTCAACAGTCATCTGTCAGTTGACTCTTGTCAAAAATTTAACAAGCTGCGACATTTAGTTTGTTTTTGACAGCCGTTAATATCAGACTACCGCGTTGACTGAGAAGAAAATGGAAAAAAGTGAATTTCGTGTGCTCATTAAGCAAATCTCTTTCCGCCGAGCCATTTCTTCAAGTTTGGGAACAAGAAATAGTCACTTGGGGCTAGATCGGGTGAATAGGCGGGATGAGGGAGCAATTCGTAGCCCAATTCATGGATTTTTGCCATGGAAACTGCACATGAGCTTAGTTGGTAAGCTGTTGGTACCATGCTTAGTTGGTAAGCTACGCCTGAGCCTGCCTTACTTGCCTTGTCAGCACTTTGGATTTGCGCGTTATTGTTTAGTAAGCGCTGTGTGTGCAGCGTAGTCGATCGGGCGTTGAACTGTAATTGATCCGATGTTGACATTGTGATGGCAACATTGTGATCAGTGAAATTTGCGCGGGCTGAAGGGGTTGCAAGGGAAAGTCTTAACTTATAGGGGAATTCTTTGTAAGGTGCCACCCCATAGCTTGTTTGCGCATAACTCGTTAGAAAACTAGCGTGTCGCCAATGTTAATATGCCGTTGGAAAGAGGGTTTAAAGAGCTATAATCCAAGGTAACACTTCATTTCAACTTTTCGTAAATACGAATTTTACAGCCAATTTCGCAAAGTGTTCAAAATCGACACCCTAAAATTTTTAATGTAAAGTGCCAGCCCTTAAAAAACCGCTGAAAACGTAAAAATCTCAAGTAAAAATGATGATTAGATGATTTAGAAAATGTATGAAAGGTTATTGAATTTAATTTGAACTAAATAGAAAATGACCGAAAGCAAAATGCAATTTGAATGTAACGAATAAAACGAATAATTGTATGGAAATTAATAAACAAAACTGAACTAATTCATTCCTCAGCATTCAGATTAGAGCAAAATTGGCTAAGAACACTTAAAATTCATTTTAATGACGATTCCGAGCAACAAAAAGGCATTTTACCGATATAGGACCACAAAACAATGAAAAAAGAGGGGTGGCACCTTACAAAGAAAAAAAGGTGGCACTTTACATTTTTATGCCATGTTGGAAATCAATGTATAAATTTGTTCCTTTCACGATATGCTCGGATACCATTTCGGATTATGAAAAACCATTAAAAATTAAGTCCAACACTGATATTTGCCTTAGTTTTTTATAAGTTGTTGGTTATTTTTTCACCGCAAGAAAAACCTTCAGTTTTCATTTTTATGTTTTTTCTTAACCCAATTTAACACTTTTATTTACCCAGACCACGTTATTGCGCATGTTCCCTCAAAAATCACATTAAAATTGATGTTGACATATATACCTTAAATGACAATAGGAATTTTTTTTCTTGGATTGCTGGAACGTCGAAATCGAGTAGGGGTGGCACCTTACAAAGAGTGGCACCTTACAAAGAATTCCCCTACTATTAAAATAGTTGAAATTTTTGAAAAATATAAACATATCGCTTCCTTGTAAATTACAAAGCTCATCTTTTATTAACTTTTTGCAGTTATGTCAGTCAAATTTTTCAATAGTTTGCATCGCTATGAAACCAGAGAAATAACGAAGGGAATTCATATCCTACTATGGAAAAAGGTACTAAGTGTAGAAAACTACACTTACCCTCTCAAATAGAAGTTCATATTTTTAACGGAAATGTTAATGATTTAAAAAACGAAACCATATAATCGTAGTATGATTTGATGATTTAGGAAATGTCACGAAAGCTCAACTTCATATCTTGTACAGTTCTTGAGAAATTTAAGAAAGAAAATTTTAAAATGTAGGATTACGGTTAAATTCACAAATTTAAGCGAAATCTGACGTGAAAAAAAAAATTTGGTGACGACCCTTTTTTAAAAACTTGATTTTACTTGTATTAACGTCATCAAGTTTTTATCATGAATATAAATAATTCGGACAAAAAGCGTAAAAATAACAAAAAATGCGCTATTTTTTCCTGTCAAAGGAGCTATAGGAATGATTTCGGGTCCCTTAAAGTTCGGCTTTTTAAATTTCCGAAAAATTAATATTTCAGAAATATGGTTTCTTGCAAGGCCTGTTCACAGTATTGAGGTTGTTCACTCTATCAAGATTAAAATTTTTGTTCAAAAACTTGTTTTATTTGCTCAAAATACACGTTGTGTATATAAATTCAAGAGATAATTCAAATGAATTAGTAGGAAAACATAAATGTATGCTTATTGAAAGAATTAGCGAATAGACGTTTGCTTCTTACGTTCACAAAGTTTTAGATACACATAAACAAGTCCACTTTCAACCACAATCGGTTTGCATTCGACAAAAAACATAACCACTAAAAGGTCAAGCAACAACTTATTTTGTAACAATCAACAGCAAAAATAAAAATTTCTTTTTCATTTTTGATTCTTTCTTGTGTTTTTGTTTTGCTTTTTTGCTTGAAATTTCTTTCTAAATTTTCTTCGCTATTTAGAGGATTTCGATTGTTCACTATTTAGAGTACTCCATGTAAAAATTTGGGTGTTCACTATATCGAGGTGTTCACTATATAGGGTGTTCACTATATAGGGTGTTCACTATATAGGGTGCTCACTATACTCAGACACGACTGTTATAGCATTTAAGGCAGGAACCTCCAATTGTGAACCAACTGCCGAAGGTTCATTTATAACAATTGACAATAATACCAGTTTGTTGGAAGTTGACAATGAAATGCTATAAGAATTTTGCTTATCAAAGGCTATATTTGATGCAGAGATAGCGAAATCTTCAAATGCCTCAGGCATTATAAAAAATGAACATTTGAGTGATGGCTCCCTTCTTTATTTCTCTGCTTTCATATTGATGAAAACTATTGAAAATTGACTGTTATAACCAGTGATGTTAACTTTTTTTTTGAAAAATCCCTACGCGACTTGAAAAAAATCCCTACTTTTCCCTACGCTGTCCAGCAATTTTCCCTACGAAACTCCCTACACTTATTTTCCAAGTATTTTTTAATATTTACGGTTTTTTTAATTTTTTGTGAATAAAAGTCGCAAAAGTAGAAACCATAACATTTATTAATTCTTCTTGTAATTCATTTGCAACATGAAAACAACAAAATAAAGTTGTGCTTTGTGCTGAGGTACGATTTAAAACATGGAAACATAACAACATAAAAAAAATTGTGCTTTGCACGGAGATACCATTTCATCACATTAAAAAAATCAGTACAAAAATTACACCAATACTAATTATTTATGGTCATACTACTCAGTGTATGCCATTTTCTTAAAGTGCTGTTCTTTACATTGAAAATTTACACGGGTGATATCTTCGTGTTCTAAGTAAGAGCGAATTATACAAATTGAAGTCCAATTGTCATGGCTTGATGTGTTCCTTTTTTGTTCGAAAATATTCTTTCAGAGTCTGCATTAGAATGTGGTAGTGCCGAAACATATTTGGCCAACCTTGACAAATTGGGAAACAACATTTGATCGTTAAAATGTTTAGTTTGACTAATTTGACTTCAAAATTTTCCATAACCAGGGTTGTTTGAAAATTCCCTACATTTAGTGAATTTTAAAAAATCTGTCCTTTTTTCCCTACGCACACAATTTTCGCTAAAATTCCCTACAGTTAACATCACTGCTTATAACTGCAAAAAGCTAATAAAAGATGAGCTTTGTAATTTACAAAGAAACGATATGTTTATATTTTTCAAAAATTTCAACTATTTTAATAGTAGTTTAAAACTAAAAGCTCCAATCGACTCATTTTTTAATTTAAAAAATGTTTTACACCACATTTCATACGTTTTTTAAGAAAACCCCTCATTCCTCGAATATAAAAAAGCTTTTGTACAATTTGTGTGTTGCAAACGTAACAAAAGTAGATTAATACAAAATGTGATTTTCAGAACCGTCTACTTGTAGGGAACATGAGCAATTTATATTAAATTACTTTTTAATAATTTTGCTAAGAAAAAATTGCATTTGGTTAAAAGAGCAAATTGCAAGTAAAACGAAAAATAAGAATAAAATAAAAATACTAAAGAACACATGAAATAAATAAAATTTTAAGGAAATGATAATAATAAATAGTAGTATGTTGCTGTTAAAATATGAATTTGAAAAATTTATCGGTATGAATTTTATTAGGCCAGAAGGCAACGTAGCCTATATGTATGCAACATTGCACAGCAGAAATTCATGGAATTGTCTTTTTATCAATAGGAACGCATACTCTACTGTACGCCTTTGCGAATTCACATGGTTCATTATTCATAGCAGAACCGAAAGCCATGAAAATTCAATTTGCTTGTCATCTTGTGCAGTTGCTCGTATTGTTTTCATTCGCCTCAGCGCATACACAAGCAACACGCACATTTATTTTCACACGAACACACACCCTTGCATATTCGAATTTGCAAACGATATGCCGCGGCGCGCCGTTTCGTGCTCATCAGCACAGCTTGCAATTGATGTTCCTTGTCGAACATCCCACAAAGAATGAAGATGAACTTCGAAAATTGAAGTTTGACGAAGCCAGCGACAAAACTTCGTATAGCCGAAGTACGTGTGGACCTACTGTGCTAGATTTGCGTGACCGAAAAATTTTGTACTGCGTGGTACCTCTATGTGTTTATTTGCTTAGTGCTAACATCGACTAACATTGCGAACGTTCTGTAATACAGTTGAAAATTAGTATTCCAGGGTTCATATTGAATTTGATTTGATATTTACTTTAAAAGTGAACTATTTTTTGTTTTGTATGTACCTATGTTATGAAATGTATTGTTTTGTATATTGTTTTTATGTTTAAAATGTAATACCACAGAATAAACAGTATACAGAAGGCGCATCTAAAAAAATTTTGCGATTTCATTTCAGACGCGGGCGGGAAACAACCAAAGTGAGGAAAATGTAAAGGGAACCGAGAGAGTAAGCGCGAATTGATGTACACGCATAGATTCGATGCTTTTGGGCGTTACTCTCATTTCGACAACAACACGCAATGTTGTTGATTTCCGCAGCAAGTCAGCTTGTCTTTACTCGAGCACATTGAAATGGTGGTTGAATTGGCAAAGCGATCGCCAAGGCAAATTCAATAGGTAGTTGCAGCACCAGAACTGATTAAACTTTTTTCTCTGATAATTAGCACAACATTGTAGCAATAATTATTCCACTTATTATCACTTTCTTAATGCGCCTTGGTTGTTCCCATATTTTTACACATATACACTAGTCAGAATAAGTTTGCGTACAAGAGGTGTCCGCATTGGAATTGAAACTATAGAAATTAAACATGATTTTTTTGTAACAAAAATTTGTACTTTATTTACAGATTGGAATTCAGTCTTTGTTTTTCCAAGTTTTTTGGAACATACAAATTAAATAAAAAATAGCAGCAGCAACCAAACGAATAACGCATGAAAAATACTCCAGAAAAAGTTTGCGTACAAAGTAACAAAACATAAATAAATGGTAACTTAATGATAAAATATTTAATGTTAGTAGCTTGTCGGGTATCCTTTACGTTTGAGGACCTCAGCCAAATGCCTGGGCATCGAATTCATAAGTTTTTCTGTCTCTTCAGCCGTAATTTTATTCCATTCTTCGAGAATGACATCCTTTAACATACTTTTGGAGGTGATACTATGTTGACGAATCCTGCGTTCCAAAAAATCCCAGAGGTGCTCTATGGGATTCAGATCTGGTGATTTGGGAGGTGTATACAGCTGTTTCGGCACATTATATAGTAACCAAAGTCTAACTATTTCAGCAGTATGCTTTGGGTCGTCGTCCTGCTGAAAATTGAAACTATTGTCCAACCCAAGTTTTGCAGCACTTTGCTTCAAATTGGCTTTTAGTATGTCCAAATAGATCCTTTTATCCATAGTCGATTCTATGAACTCGATATTGTCCACGCCATTACTAGCCATACACCCCCAAATCATTACACCACCGCCACCGTGCTTGACCGTGGGATGCAGATTCTCTTTATTCAGAGCAGTACCCTGTTTTCTCCACACGAGCTTCCTTCCTTTTATGCCAAAAATACAGAATTTGCTCTCATCCGAAAAAATTACCTTTTCCCAGAACTCTGGTGGCTTATTTATGTGCTCCTTGGCGAATGCAAGTCGTTTCTTTCTATTCGCTAGTGATATGAAGGGCTTCTTCCGTGCCACACGGCTGCGATAACCACCTTTCTTTAAGATTTTACAAATGGTATCACTGCAAACGGTCTTCTGGAATCTATCCTGTACATTTCTTACGATTTCAGAAGCTTTCAAGTTAGGATTTTGCTGCACTTCCTTGAAGATATGCCGCTTCTCGCGTTCATCCAACTTGGGAGGGTGTCCAAAACGGGGCTTTGATGCGATAGAACCGGTTTTTTTTTATAATGTTACTGCTATTTGTACTGAAGAATGCGTCCTGCCCACAGTTTGGCCGATTTCGCGGAGGGTTTGGCCTTCTTTCCAAAGTTTTACCATAATTTCCCTTTCACAAGGACTGGTCATTTTGTTTATACCAATCATTTAAAAAATATCTTTTTTTTTAATAAAAGCCTTTTATGAATATTCCAAATGATGAAATAATATTCGTTTTGAAACACCTCGATCAAATGAACCCTTGGGAATCCCCTTTCTTTCTTTTGTACGCAAACTTTTTCTGCGTTGCGATTGCGCATTTTCCGATTAATATTCGATAAAGTAGATGTTGCCATATAATTTTTATTTCAAAATTTTGTCAAAGCGTTCCTTGATATTGCAGCTTGTTTATATAATAACAAATATATCAATAAATAAACACAAATATTAATAGCGACCCGTATAAAATTAAATTTTAGTTTGTACGCAAACTTTTTCTGACTAGTGTATTTATTTTCATTGTAGCCATTTTTACTTTTTACAACTTCTATTTTACAAGCAGGCCAAACAAATTAATAAAATCCATTGAATTTTGGTTTTTTTTCCGTAGTGCTAACTTATTTGCGCGCCTTGGCGATCGCTCAATCAATTTTTCTATGCAAGCTTTGCCTGTCCACTTCTTGTTCTTGTTTGTAAAAAAGCAAGCGCGTGCCACCACCAACCAACATGCAAGCGGCATATCGCTTTGTTGCCCAACAACAACAACCACAGTGTGTGATCAGTGTTGCCACTATGAATTTTTCCCCCTACCAAAATTGGTCCAAAATCAATCTCAGCCTACCAAAATAAATTTGTTAAACAAAAATGTAGTTTGAAACACATAAACATAAATATGTATATTATTTCAAAACAAAAACAACTAAATTAAGTACAAAAACAACACTGTTTTGCATATTAAAGAGTTATTTTAAAATTATAAAAAAAATTAAAAGACATTTTGTTAATGCAGTGTACTGCCTACCAAAATTCCTTCAATATCACAACAAACCAACCAACCTACCAAAGCCTTAATTTATGAAACGAAGCTACCAATTTTGGTCCAATTGGACCAAAACGGCAACGCTGTGTGTAATGCGTCACTGTTTCATACACCGCTCTCACAACTTCTCAGTTTACGCTCTCGCGCTCTGTGCATTCCCATCCCCTTTACTGCTTCCCCCGCATCAACAAACGGGTCCTACCGCTGGAACCCGCAAAGTAAATTTTCTTTACACCAGATGCGCATTCTGTATATTGTTTGTTCTGTGGTAATACTTATGTCATACACCTACGGTCAAAATTATAGCAGTACATGCATGTATAAACCACTTGATTAAAGAAAAACCAAATCCTTGAAAAGATTGCCGCAACATTTTATGTTTATAATTGTTTATGTTGTAAAAATAAAAGTTTGATGTTTTTTGAATCTAGCGGTTTATACATGTATGTACTGCTATAATTTTGATCGTAGGTGTACATGTGATGAGTTTACTAGTAAAGTGAACTATTTTTTGTACCTTTGTTATGAAATGCATTGTTTTGTATATTTTCTTTCTTTGTCAATGAAAAAATTTGTAACTTTTGGTAACTTTTTATAAAAGATTTTGGTAGATACAATTTTAGGCGAGTGGCAACCATGCCGCTGATCTAAAACAAGAAAACACGAATGCCTACATCCCAAAGCGAATTTATACCTGGTGACCTCGTTAAACGAGGTGAATTGATTTTTTTCTGGTGGAAAAGGTCTAGATTGTCAAAATGCTTGTGTAAAACTTTGACAGCTTAAAAATGAAAAAAGCAAGCTTTGTTCTGATTGGCTAATTTTGACAATCTAAACCCAGAAAACAAAAACAAAATACATGGAAATTTTGTTGTTGCCCTTACGCCATCACCTAGTATGAATTCGCCTTGCTACAACCAAAGAATATGATGTAATATAGAGCGCGCATGTGGGCACAAAAGTGTTAATCACGGTACTAAATATACAACAACCTAACGAGCCATATTACAAATACATGCCGGAATCCATAATAGAAAACGAAAAATACAAAATTTACTGGAACAGGACCATACAAACAGATAGAAAAATCCACCATAACAGACCCGACGTAACCGTAATAAACAAAACAGACAAACTCGCGACACTAATCGAAATAAGCGTACCCTCCGACAACAACATATACAAAAAGAAAAAATTGAGAAATACATAGACCTAACACAAGAAATACAACAAATATGGAAACATAAAGCATACATTAAACCTATAATAATATCTGCAACCGGAATACTCCACAACTCCCTAATACCCACACTTAAAGAAATAAATATAGACCCAGCCATCCACCAAACTATACAAAAAGTGGTAATTCTAAGTACATGTAACATAACGCGAGCATTCCTTAACTTAACCACATAAAAATTGATGAGCCTAATTCCTTGGTAATAACCCGGAATAGCTGAATTCCAGCCGACGGCTGAGAATGAACAATTCAAATAATAATAATATTAATAGAGATGCCCCGCAGGGACATCTTTAAAACAGGTGACGGGTGTAACGAACCCGTGGACCCCAGTTAAACCATCGGGCTAGGCTAACCACCTACCGATGTGAAAAAAATTGGTTCCAGAAACAGGAAACAAAGCCTCGGACGAGCGTCGTAACGGTCGAGGACGGCGCGGGACACAATCGCTCGACCACCCAAATGAAACAGACCAACAGTGGACTAACCCAACAGAGACTTGTTGACCAGAAAAGATCTATTGCCACAAACCACAGATTAACAAACATAGAACTACAAAACATTAAAGAACAAGTAATAGCTGAGTTACACATGGCAACACAACAGAATACAGAGCCAACCACCAGTACATCTAGCGTCACTACTGTTTCACCACAACACACCCGCCAAACTCCACAGACAAATAGCCCAACGGACGGAAACAATAACATAGAATTAACACCCGACAGAAACACAACTCAACACACAAATACCACAACAGAAGCAGAATTAATAAACGAAACCAGAACCCAATTTCTATCCGAAAAGCTGAAATGGGAAGGAGTCAACCCTATCTTCCGCCCATCCATTCTAAAACTCATTACTAAAAAGAAACTATGGAACTCATCAATATTATAGACAGCGAAATACTACCAGCGACCATAGACAACAACATAACACTAGAAGATATCCACTCATCTATATAGCAGCCACAACAACACTAACACTCAACAAACAACAGTCAAAACCCTATAACAACAGAAATAACAATGTACAGTGGCGGATTTAGGGTGTTTTGGGGGTTCAAACCCCCCCGAAATATTTGGATCGCTTATAAAACTACATACAAATTAAAGGCATTTTGCAAATATTAGAGAATTACTTTTTAAACCCCCCCCCCGAAATATTTCTGAATCCGCGCCTGACAATGTAAAACCGAAATGGCAAGTAAGAATAAAAAAGAAAATAAACAAGTTACGAAGGGATTTGGGCCGACTAACACAGTATCTAAGAGGAAGCAAAGCAAAGAAATTAAGCGAACATGTACGCCAAATTCAACTGAACCATAACAACCCAATAGAAGACATAACAGACACACTCAGCAAAACTTAAAAGTATATGCGGCCAGACTTGCGAGATATAAAGAATCTGACAACAGAAGAAAAGACAATAACTTATTTAGAAACAACGAAAACATTTTCTACAGAAAATTAGCTGTCTAAGAAGTAACAGAAGTAGGCCCACCCACAAAAGAACAAATGAATACATTTTGGGAGAACATATGACAGAAAATTAGCTGCCCAAGAAGTAACAGAAGTAGATCCACCCACAAAAGAACAAATAAGTAAGAAAATGTTCTGACGACAGAAGAGATTACAGAAATAAAAAAACAAAACACATAACTGGAAATGTCCTGGCATTGACAACAACCATAAGCGGCCTTTAGACGGTCGCACATGTTTGCAATCATGTGCGATGGGGGAAATGTACGATGAGCGTTTACACGGTCACACATGTGCGCACACTTCAGTTGTCTCGCTGCTGCCAACGAAGCAACATGGTATGCGCTTTCGCATCAATTTCTTTAAATTTGCATAAAAGCACCTCTATGCTGCGTTTACCACAATATTTCATTTTTTTGCGACGCCATCCTCACTGCTCGCTGTCCACCGATCGAATGAAAAAATGCACTATGTGTGTCATACAGCCGTTTACACGGTCGCACATGTGCGCCGCGCCGACAGAGAAATCACAAAATTTTGAAAACCGTCGCACATGTCCGACGACACGAATTTCTTGCGTTTACACGGTCATTCTTCTCGTCGCGCCGCACATGATTGCGGACATGTGCGACCGTCTAAAGGCCGCTATAGTTTCTGGTACAAGAAATTCACAACGGCGCACCGATATCTCTCTAAGTTTACTAATGATGTAATCAGGTAACCACAGAACCTGCCTCCCTTTTAACAATAGGAAAGACATTCATAAATATTCATAAATAATGAAACAAGCAATAACACAACAGCGCAACCTACATATGGTACATGCTACATTGACTACCAAAAAGCATTCGATTCAGTTCCACACAGCTGGCTAATCAAGGTTTTACAGATATACAAAATACACCCAAATTACATAAAATTCCTAACATAAATCATGTGACAATGGAGAACAACAATAAACCTAATCACACCCAAGCACGCAATAATAACAGAAGACATCCAAAGGTATCTTCCAAGGAGACTCACTTAGTGCTTTATGGTTCTGCCTATGCTTAAACCCTCTATCAAACACACTTAACGACTCAACATTTGAATACAACATCAAACACCAAACCAAAGTACAACATAAAATAAACCACCTTTTATATAAAGACGATATTAAACTATATGCACAATCACAAACACATCTAAAAGGACTCTTAAAAATAACTGAACAAATAACAACAGACATTAAAACCTTGGCAAACTTCTACAGTTAAAAAGATATGGCCAACACTTATTTTTGAAACGCACTGTACTTTATAGAAATAAGCACACCTAATGACACCAACATTCACAAGAAATACACCGAAAAACTTTAAAAGTACAGCGAGCTAACACAAGAAATCAAACGCATATGGAAACAAAATGAAGCAAAAACAATACCATTTGTGATCTCTGTAACAGGAATCCTGCACAAAATATTTATCTCGAATTTAAAAAGCTCAACATCGAACAAACAGCATATTACAAAATACAAAAAGCAGTAATATTAAAAACTTGTAACATTACAAGAAAATTTTTAAATCTATAAATTTTAAAGCCTCATTTACTAATTTTTTAAATTAAAATAATATTGAGCCCAATCTCTTGACGAGAATGTACAATTCATAATAATAATAATAATAATAACAACAACAATAATAATAACAACAAATAATAATAACAACAACAACGACAGGCATTTGTATGGAATTCGGGATTAACAAATGCAAACTACTACACATGGTTCAACTAACAAGGTTGTAGCAAGCCACCGGCTGATCGTTTATCGCTTCTGTCAAAATCGTCGGTGTCAGCAGTGGTGCGTTGTTGCCGCATCGGTTGAAATGAAAATACCTGACTGAAAACAACTGACCTGAGCACTTTTCCCGTTTTTTCACTCAAATACAGCACCGTCTGGCAACAATCACTTTTGTCTGTTTTCAGTTTCTCCCTCTTTCGTCGGAAAATGACAGCTGAATTTGACAGTAGCGATAAACGATCCTACCAACAAAATACATGTGGTTTTTGGTGTTGCGGGGATGCTATTACCGTGTTTATTGTGCCATGCTACTACACATTGAGCGAGGAAAACTAACGGAACAGTCAAACCACGAAACACTTAACAATGAAATTCTGGACATCATGCAAGCCGATGAAACTTACAAATACCTTGGGTTTGAGCAAAATACAAAAATTGACCATGGTGTAATAAAAAAACACCTTAAAAATGCATACAAACACAGACTCGGGCTCATCCTTAAGACCAAACTTAACGCCCTCAACACATTTAAAGCCATAAACACATTTGCTATACCGATTCTAACATATTCATTCGGAATAATCAAGTGGTCACCTACAGATCTCGATGATCTTAACAGACTAACAAGAACAACACTAACAAAATTCCGATATCTCCACCCAAACTCTTGCACAGAAAGGATTACCATTAAACGGAAAGAAGGCGGAAGAGGACTAATAGATATACACGCACTACACAATACGAAAATAAACAAATTAAAAAGATATTTCCACAATAAACAAACACAACCACATAAAGCAATAGCCAAATCAGACGACAACTTCACCCCTCTAAATCTAAAACAAGAAAACACAATAACACAAATACCTACAACCGAAACAAAGAAACAAACATGGAAACAAAAGCCAATACATGGAAAACATTAATATCATGCTCAATAACAGAATAAATGCCGAACTATCATACAAGTGGCTGACACAAGGCCGCTTGTTCCCAGCCGCTTGCAATCCAAGATGGAGTTATAGCAACTAAAAACTACAGAAAACACATCTTAAAAGAAGACTTAGACTCAGATCTTTGCAGAAAATGCTACCAACAGAAAGAAACAATAGAACATTTCACTAGTGGATGCGCAATATTAGCAGGAACAGATTACACAGAGAGACACAATCTAGTCGCAAAAATTGTACACCAACAGTTAGCCATAAAACACAAACTAATAAATAACAATAACAAACCCTACTACAAATACATACCACCAAATGTAATAGAAAACGAAGAGGTTAAAATATATTGGGACAGAACAATTCTAACAGATACAATAGTCGCACACAATAGACCGGATATCACACTTATCAACAAAAGAGAAAAAGAAACATTCTTAATATACATAGCAGTCCCAAATGATACAAATATAACACAAAAAGAGCAAGAAAAAATTGCAAAATACACACCAATCGGAATAGAAATTAAACAATTATGGAAACAACGAAGTGTGAAAATCGTGCCTATAATTATATCTGCAACAGGAATAACCACAACAACACTTTTAAATAACATAAAAACAATTGATCCAGACCGAAAAATCCACACTCAGATTCAAAGAGCAATAATAATGCAAACAACACGGATAACACGTAAATTTTTAAATCAAACATAAAAACGTGAGGGAAAAAGGTAAACACACATACACTAAAAAAAAAAAGAAGAGAAATAGTGCCGACATGACTTGCTGCCCGAAACTGCCGTCATGCTGCTCGGCGAAAATGGACCCCGCCTCGCGCGGTATGCGGGGGGGAGAGTGTCCGTGGGATAATAATAATAATAATAATAATAAAGTTATGGTTCCAAAGGGAACCTGTTCAAAAAAATACTAAGTCGGGCAGCCACGAACAAGGCTGCACCGATCTTATTGAATGAAACCACGACGATTAACAAACGTTATAAAAGTTTATTCTGCTCCGGCCGAGCTCTTGACTAAAAGTAATTACAGAGTACAGCTTAAGCCTACTTGTAATCTATGCCCGGCAGCGCTCCCACGGTGAGCGGTCAGCGTCTTGGCGTGCTGGTGTGGCGTAGCGAGGATCAGGTTGCAGCTCGAAGAGCACTGACCATTCACGCTGCCGAGGTCGCTGGTCACGTTGCTGCGCGCGTGTGGTACGCAGCGCGGGAAAGTGCTGGCGTTGCATATTAGTTGGCCAGTGGTGGTCCCGTGCTAACTGCCCCCTTTTCAAAAGTCTGCGTCCCGCTGACTAAGGTTGCCATAGGATGTTGCGCGGCAGCTTGGGCTCCCGCTGGTTTCTGGAGTGGCGGGATGCCTGTCTTCATCAATAGTTTTCGCCAAAAAAGGTATGCTAAGCAAGCCCTTACTGAAAAGATCAGAGAATCTGCAACGACAGAAAGGTTAGTCATATTTTTCAGGTACCCCATGTACATGAAGTTTTGTAAGTGGCTATCGTGCACATATTCTAAGATTGGCTTTAGACCGCGGTTCGTTATGTTGTGGAGGACTGGCGGTAGTACCAAGAGCCTCGTTACGAATCTGCTAGAATAAGTCTCGTTTCCTAACTCGATGGTTTCGTTGTTTAGCTGGATGACGAAGGTTCCTTCCAATAATTTGGTATAATTTCCTGCCCTGATGGTTCCTCTGAAATTGGTGAGAAATAGTGTGTGTCGTCTATCGTCTCGATCACCTCCTTGTCGCTGGGTACGTAGTGGCATTCGGCGTCGCCTCCTTTAATCACTCGTGGCAGGCAACTATCTTCAGGCAACACTGCCATCTCCTCGGGGTAACAGATCATTGAATTGCTGATGTATGTGCACGTTCCGGTGATGCCGAACGTTTCTGTTTGGTTAACCAGCATCTTGGTATAGTTGAGAGCTAGCTGTTTGCCCTCTGAGATGGTGGCTCTTGTTGTTGTACAGACAACACGTGTAGACTGAAGGCTTCCCATACTCGATAGCTTTAATCGCGTTCTGGTACGGCAACGTCTCTATTTCTGATATAACTTGATTGATCTCTTCCTTGTCGAGGAGGTTAGTGTTCACGATCCCGTTCTTTGCCATTTGGCATGCCCTTACGACTTTGTCTACCTGTTCTTTCAGTATAAGCACTTTACTCATAATGTTGCGTCCTAGCTTCATCGTTTCTACGTGTTTTGAAACGTTGTTGACCTTGGTTATCATTTCGTTAACCTTGGCTATGACATCACTCGTGGTTTCCAAGATACCATTATTGATTTTGTATTGCTGATTGTTGTTCTCCCATTTCCTTCTCTGAATCCAGAACCTGACCCCAATCGGTGGCGTCGGGTGAACCAGCTATCCATTTCCACGCAGCACCCAGCCAGTCAATGGAGCAAGTCTTCCTCTTGCTACTGCGAAGTTCGTCAAGGCGGTTATTAATTTGGTTTACGTAGCTTAAATAGCTTTGTCTTCTGGCTCCTCAGCGCGTCTTGGGCCACTGCAGTAATCTTCCTTGCCGTTTCCTTAACGGATCCTGTATTGATGACATGCACCATTTTGAAATGCCCACTGATGGCCCATGCGTTCCCGTGTTGAATCGTCACCAGAGGCGCCTTGTAGTTAAATATCCGGACGCCATTTGCCACTGTCATTTGTTAAGACTTATCTGTTAATATGTTAACTAGTTGGAAAAAAAATGTAGTGGGAATTGGTAAAATATAATGTATTTTAATATTACAAAATATAGGATAATGATCTGGAGGTCCAGTAGAGTAACGTATTCTAAGTAGTTATGCACCAATTTTCCTTTTTATTTAATTAAAATTATTTCTTTTTTTATTATTTTATTTTTATATATATGCGCATGGTACCATTCTGTCGTTCCCAAACGGGGAGTTGAGCCCCAATACCTGGCTTCTTCTTGCAAAGTATCTGCCATATTTGTTGGGACTTGGGTATTGCGAAGGGTGTGTGAAACTTTTTTCTTTAATATAATTATTTAACTAATAGTTTTGGTTAGTGGTTTTTTTCTTACTAATATTTTGTTACGTGACTTTAACAATATTCATGATATTTGGTTAATTTTTTGTAAATTTTATTTTCTATTTTTACAATAAAAAAATTTTCTCTTCTTTTTTTTATTTTCTTCTTGATAGTATGGGCATATTTCATTCTTATGTGTAAGTGTGTATTTTGTGCGTTGGTGCAAGTATGTGCTGGTGCGAGTGCTCATATATTCTATGTAGTATATAGGTTATTTATTGATTGACTTCAGCATTGCTGATCGTATTTTATATATTTATTAAATTATGAAATTTCTTTTATACTTGAATTATATACTTTTTATGTTTTGTGTTATTTTTTTTTTGGGTGCAACTCTTGATATGGGCCTTGTGAATTCTTCTTCCACTTTCCGTCGTTATTGTCACCCTATTGTCCCTAGATACCACCTCTTTACGGTACAATGCACAATGATTCGACTCCATACAACCGCGGGACAAAATTATAAGGAGTGGTCCATTCTTCATAAAATTTGGTATACCAGTTAATCATGGTCTTCTGAATTGAAATCTCCATTTTGTTTTTCTTAAACTGTTGTAGTTTGGCAATATCTGAGACTTAAATTTTCAAATTTCGTAATTTTTGCAAAGCTATAGCACCAAGTGTGTTAGCTAGATTTTTCAGATTTTACGTTTAATCGGTAACGTTAACATTGATTATTCCAAAGAGTAACAGAAATTGTCTCAGGACCCTCTGGATTTGCAATAAAAACGGTAATAATAGATGTATGTTTTGCATTTTTGCAGATATTATCATTTGTCGTGCTGAATGCATACTTTTAGGCATAAATAACATAAATTTTGTCGAAAAATACGTGTTTGGACCACTTTTCAAATTGAATTATTTTCTGAGATCGGAAGATATCGGAGGATGTAATTACATTATCCGACAAAGAAAGAATCCTTCTTAAAATTAAAAAAAACCAGGAACATACTTTCACATACTTTTTAGATATTTTCCTCTAAGTTTTGCCAATTTTCAGATTTTTAATTTAGAAAAATATTTTTAATTAAAAGTGAGGTAAAAGTCTACGCTTTGTAAATTTTGAGAAAACATTAAAAGCGAAAATGGTCGCATTATTTCTTAATCTTTATTGAAAGTTTAAGCAACTTCTTGGAAACCATGTATTTAAAAAATTAAAAAAAAGATAAAAAATCAGAAAATATGAGCTTCAATTTTTTTGAGAAAAAAGTTTCAACTTTGAGCCGCTTTTGCACAGACTCCAGTTGATTTTTTGCACAGATTTTTTAGGGGTTTCTTAGTTGGAATTTTTTCTTTCAAATGACATCAAAATCGTTAAATTCTGAGACCATAAATTTTTTGAATTTTGTTTATGGAACGAATCACTGTGCAATGGTTTGTTTTTCCCTTTTATTGTCTTGATTGCTACAAACGTTTTCTCGCCCTTCCTATATGTTCTTGGTTTTGACATTCTTACATTTCTGCGTGCGTTCTGCAGTCGGAGGTTTTTTCGAATACGCCCCTCATTGCTTACCTTTGTTTGGAAGTCGATTAGATTTTAGTAGTTTATTTTCTGAGCTCTATTAAAAAATATATCGCTGGGTTTTTTTTGGTTACAGAATGTATTGTATTGTTACATCTGTCAGCAGCGATGTTCACTAGTTCCTTAACCCTGAGGTCAGAGTACTCCCTTCTAAGGCATCGGTAAATTTCCAAGATGGTAGAGTGAAGTCGTTCCACTTGCCCATTTACTTCGCTCCTTTGTGAAGGGGTGAAGTAAAGTCGAATCCTCAGAGCTTTTATAAGGTTCTTGATTATGGGACTAATGAGACTCCTTTCATTATCCGCAACCAGAATTTTGGGTACTGTGAAGTAATGTAAATTTTTTATAAGCTTTGACCTAACATGTAGTACGGATCTATCTTTTGAGGTGAAACGATTTGGCAAATTTCGAAAATTTATCTATGCAACTCACGAACTTTTCTTCTTGAATTTCCATGATATCCATCCATGTAAAGGATTTCACATGCGTACTTTGGAACGGGGGTTTTTTGGAATTCCGGATGTGTGGGATGTCTGTCATATTTGTTAATGTTACACACATCACAGGTGGAGGCATACTTTTTCACAAGACTGTTCATCCTTGGAAAATAGAAGGTTTCTAATACGAGGTTTGTTCAAAAAGTATCGCGAATTTCATGTTTTTTCAAGAATTATTTATTTATTCATGAATATCTATTTTGTCTCCTTCAAAGTAATCCCCATCATTACACACATTATACACTTGTGATAACGTTTTTTCCAATCCTCGAAGCATTTTGAAAAATCATTTTTTGTGATCTTGTTCAGCTCCTCCTTCGATGCCGTCTTTATCTCCTCAATCGTGGCGTAGCGTCGTCCTTTCATGGGCCTCTTCAGTTTCGGGAACAAAAAAAAGTCATAGGGGGCCAGGTCTGGGGAATACGGTGGCTGCGGCATTATTAGAGTGTTTTTTTTGGCCAAAAATTCGCGCACAAGTAACGATGTGTGAGCAGGGGCATTATCATGCTGCAAAAGCCAATTTCGGCTCTCTCTTCCCGGCCCTCTGAGAACATTTTGTACCACCGATAAACGTTGCTTTTGTCCAAAGTAGCTTCGCCGTATGCAACAGTTTGTTGTTTTTCACACAAAATTTGATACAAATTCTTTGATCCATTTTGTGAAATAGACGATAATCGAAGACAAGCTAAAACACGCCTACGCACAATAGCTGTCAAAAACTGACTGGACATTCAAAATGGCCGAAATTGTCAACATAAGTGAGGGTCATGAGTACCAACATAACGCGACCAAAAGATCAAAAATCGAACATACGTAGCCCGCGAAAATTCAAAATTCTCGATACTTTTTGAACAAACCTCGTATTTGCTTTTTATTTTCTCTCGCATTCCAGTGAGCCCTATTATGCTCTTTTCTTATAATGTAGAATTTGCGCTCTTCGTTTATCACGTCCCCTACTACTCTTTGCGTGATACGAATTTTGTATTTAGAAAAGTTGTTGACATATACCTGTTCCTGGAGTAGGTGAATGTATTCCTCGGGAATTTTCACTCCATTAATTACATCCGGATTTAATCTCTTTTTAAGGAGCTGTACAAGTTTTCCTTTGTTGAAATATGGTATGGTCAGATAATGGCGAGTGTATCCCGGGTGCGGGTTTTCACAGGAACGGAGTTCTTTACCTATTTTGATAATTATTTAGCATCGAAATGCGTTAATAGGACATTCCACATGCGAAATCAAATCTGAGCTGTCCTGTGCATCGTGGCACCCTCACTTGCAGTATCTGTTATCGAATCATTACCCTCACTTGCTGTTTGCGTGTAACTTTGATCTTCGATGGCTGGTTCTGTTTCTGAATTATACTCACGACCTTCGCTAGCTGTGTCCGGATCGCTTGGTTCAGCTCCTGTGGATGCTGTCAAGTGATTCACATTTGTTTTTAGCCTGGAAAGGGCGTCCGCTAGTAAGTTTGATTTACCTGGCTTGTAAATTAACTTGTAGAGATATTCTTCTATCCTAGCTTACCATCTTTTGAACTTTGCGTTATAGTTTCTATTGCTAAGGGCAAATGTGACGGGTTGGTGGTCGGTATAAATCCTAATTTTCTTTGCGCCGTACAGGTATGAGCGAAGCTTTTCGAGAGCCCACACTATAGCGAGCATCTCTTTCTCATTTGTCGCGTAGTTTTCCTCTATCTTGTTCAAGGAGCGTGAGATGTACGCTATTGGCTTATCCTTTCCGGGTTCTCCCTGGACAGTTGTCAGGTTAAATTATTTTGCAAAGCCGGTGAATCTAAACTAATAGTAGAAACTTTTCTCGATTGGTTAGCCTTTACTTGAGAATTTTCCCCACGAGTGAGATTTGTGAGTGGTTTTGCTACTTTGGCATAATCTCGAATAAACTTGCGGTAGTATGTCATCTCTAGGAATCGTTTCAATTCTTTTAAGTTACTGGGTGGCGACATTTCTTGGATTGCTTTTCCTGGGTCGGCTTTGATACCATCAGTCGTAATAATGTATCCTAAAAATTCGACCTCTTCCCTCATAAAGAGTGTTTTCTTCACGTTTACCTTCAGGTTAGCTTCCAACAATGTTGCAAAGACAGTCTCGATGTTTTGTAGATGCTCATCCGCAATTTTTCCAAAGACGATATACATCAAAGGCGATTAAGATCAATAAGTAATTGGACTGTGTATTTTAAATTTTCCGCCGTTGCCCGATGCAGGTTTTTTTTAGGTCGGTAGGACCCTAACTAACATCTGTGTCAAATTTTGAGCGGGATTGCATCATTATTTTTTGTTTGGCAGCTGTTAGCGTCAGTCAAATTTTTGTACTTCGTCGCATTTTACAATGATTTTGCACCACGATAATGCGCAGTCTCACAAAGCACACATTATTCGCGATTATTTGAACAAACACAGTGTGAATATCATCGATCAGGCTCCCTATTCTCCAGATATGGCACCATGTGACTTTTTCCTGTTCTCCCGACTCAAGTTACCACTTCGTGGAAAGAGATTTGAGTCCATAGAGGTCATAAAAAAAAATGCGACGCGAGAGCTGAAGGCCATACCTGCTTCGGCTTACCAGAAGTGCATGGACGATTGGCTTAAGCGTTGGCATATGTGTATTGCTTCAGATGGGGCTTATTTTGAAGGGGATAAAATAAATTTACCAGAAGAATAACAAAATTTTGTTTTTTTGACACAGTCCCGGTACTTATTGATCATAGTGTATCATCGATGTACACTTAGCAAATTTTCTCGATATACTTCTTCAGTACATCGTCAATCATTCTTTGGAAAATTGCGGGCGCATTCTTAAGACCGAATGGCAGGTGCAAGAATTCGTACTTGCCGTTCATCGTGGAGAACGTAGTTTTAGGGACGTCGGATTCTTTCATCAATATTTGATGAAAGCCTGATGTTAGATCGAGGGTGGTAAAAAACATTGCGGCTCCCAGGCTCACCAGAGATGAGTTAATATCAGGGATGGGGTACGTGTCAACTATGGTTACCGCGTTCAGGCGTTTGAAATCGATCACTATTCGGTATTGCTTTTTCCCTGAAGGCTTAGGCTTTTTCGGAACTACCCATATCGGGGAATTGTATGGGCTTTTTGAAGGTCGAATAATGCCTTCAGTTAGTAGTTCATAAACCTGTTTTTCGACTTCCGATCTCATGCACGCCGGATATGGATAACTTTTAGTGTAAATGGGCTCGTCTGTACTAGTTTTTATCTCTGCTCTGACTGACGTTTTGACACTAACCCCTGCACTGAGTGGCTCCAATAATTCCGCATATTTTTTCAAAAGTGGTTCCAAAGACCTTGTCTCCTCGTTTCCCACATTAGGCACCCGTAACAGGTGCAAGCCTTTCGCAACTCTGTGCCTCAGACTCGGCGTAATTCCAGGCTGCAACGTTAGCTTATGGTTCATTCGATCTATCACCGCCCCTAATTGGTTTAGTGTGTCGTCCCCGATTATCCCATCGAAAGATTTGAGCCCCGGAAGCACGTAAAATGTAATTGGAGTTTCAATTCCTATGCACTTAAAAAATTTCCCGGTAGTTTTTCTGTTGATGCGTATCGGGCCAGCAGCTGTTTGAACAGGAAAAGGAGAGTCTACGGGTGAAGATCGCTTAGCTAACTTTGGGCTGGCGAAGTTCTTGTTGGCCCCTGTATCTATCAGAAAATTCAAGGTTCCCCCGATCCTGCACGATTTCGAGATGTAGGGTACACTTGAAATTCGTTCCCCCCGAGTTTGCCCATCTAAATGAAAAAAGCAGGGGGATGATCCCCTAAAAAAAAACCTGATCATCATCCAGGGTTCCAATATGTGTGTCGTCCTGTGCCTGTTGAGCTTCAGTTTTTGCGGGAAGTTTGCAGAGGCCGCGCGCCTTTTAAACGGATTCATGTTATTGGTGTCGGGTCGATTCATATAATTTACCCGCTTGGACTGGATCGAATTATCCACATCCATTTTTCCTTGCGGCTTAGGGCCCGTCGGTCTGGGAGGTGGGGTAGACCCTATGCTTCCACCTCCCGGACATTGATCGTTTTCAAGGGTTGGAGGTATGTTGCGGTAATTGAATTTTTCCCCATAATCGCCGGGAAATTTATATTGTCTTCAAGGCAGTAGCGGTACCTAATCTGGTCCGAAATTTCTTTTCAGAGGAACCGTGACCCTGTTCGTGCTTGCGGTGTGAATGTTGTTTCGTAGTGTTAAATTCTGCATATCTAGGCATGCAGAGTATGCTTCCAGCAAAGTCTTTGGTTTCTGTACTATAAGCATTCGTGACAAGTCGCTGTTCAGTCCCCTTATGAACACGTCCAGAGCCCGGTTCCGGTATGTCTCTATTAGTGCGTTCATTGTCTCTTCGGAGTATATCTCGCTTTTTATTTTATAAATAATTAACGAAAACTGGTGGTTCACGGTCGCATAGAACTCGTCCAGCCTACCTCCCTTTTGTCAGCGTAATGAAGAGACAATACCCGTTTTATTTCCTGCCACTCCGCGTCGAACACGTTGTATGACACCAGCGCTGTGTCGGCACTACCCCTCACCTTCTGGCGGATATGGTGGAGGACTCCCCTGTATATGGGCTTTCCCCGTACGATTTCATAGTCCTTTAGTATATTTCCCACGCTGTGCACCCACGTCACATAGCATAAAAAAAAAGCCCGTGTTATCTAGCCTATCCTGTTCGACCCTAGATAGTCGTCCTTCTATACCCCTTAGCTGTTCTAACATCCTGTTGACCGCTCCGGTCAATTCGGTCAAAGAAAAATTCACTCACTGTTACTCTAGTCCTTGTGTTGCCTCCATATATATCCTTTTACTAGCACTTGGCATTCACTTTGCACTCACTTTGCACGCACTGCACACTTCAATGATTTCTCTTTATTCTGCTTTTGCTAATCTTTTTTTTTTTAAATTCTTGGTTATGTGTGTTATCGTTTATTAAAATTTTAATTCGATGTAATTTTTTTTGTTGTCCTTTTACTCACCCTAAGATCAGCATTGAAGGCTTTAATGGTTATTTAGACGTTGGCGAAATGAAAACAAATTTTTTAAGACTGGAGGGTCCCGTGGGAATCGCAGCCTTAGTGTTCACCAACGCCTTTTTGTTTTTGTGCGGGCACCGCACTGAACAAGGAACAAACGAAAAAAATATTCATAAACAGTTCTGACAATAATTACGTCGAAATAACAAAGAAACGGAAAATACCTGGCAAATTTTATGAAAATACACCATGAGGGTTTCAACTAATGGGTATAAATACGTTTTGCTCGATTTTCGCCTTGTTTTTGCAAAAAAAATTGTATATGTTTGATTTTTGTATTTGGAAAGGATCAGTTGAGGATATCACGAAATTTTAACTTGATGGCTTGACTACAACATTACTAAAAGTGGACTCGAAGTCCAAAAAGGGTCTGGCCAGACCTAGGTGCCCACAGAAGGGTTCAGCCGCTCGTCTATTTTTCTGTTCATCGAATCTTCCGAACTATCAACTCGTTTGTTCAGGGAATCATCCACATCGTCAACTCGTAAGTCCCAATTATCCAGTTGCTTAACTTTTTTTTAGTTTAATTTCCATTTTGGCCATTTCACGATTTGAAGCTTCTATTTTCGCCGAAATTTCATCATTGACATTTTCAATTTTTGCCGAAGTTTCCTGGAACATGCTTTTCATTGCTACCAGCAGTTGGCTTATGTCCATTCGTTGCGGCGGCAGGCCGCCGACCTTTATCGACCTTCCAAAATTCAGCTGCCGCTTTTTGCCGCTTTACTTTCTAGAGCAATAAATAAAAGTGATGTACGAAATATCACGCACATTTAGTACTCATTAGTAGTAGTAACTCATTTTATTTCGCTGGCATCTATCTATATGGATAGATAATCACGCTCAAACGAACCGGCCGATTCCAATGAAGTTTTCTTTGTTGGATTCGTCAGGTTTGTGCGAAAATAAAATTCCGCAAAATCTATTGGAAAAGTCGGAAAATCCCTGTCGCTTTTGACCGTGAATTCTGAAAATTTTCAGAAACCGTTGGAATTATGAGTCACACATCAATTAAATTTACAATGAACTTACTATTTAGTCATGTCCCTCGACAGAAGAAATGGGTCGGGTACTGGACAAGGGGGTTTGGCACCGCCCATAAAAGACAAATCTTTATAAATGAATATCTTTGAAATTGTAAGGTACACAAATTGAAATTTAGTATTGTGTCGTCCCATAGATGAGACATTCTACTGGTAAGATTTGATGGGTGTTCACTCATTTCCGAATGTGCTGTGACCGCACCCAGGGTGCTACCAGTTCGGAGCCCCAGGGCGAGAGCGGTCGCCCAGAATGTGATCTCTGGGAGGTGACGCGCTGGTCTATCAGTTCTTTTTCCCCGTACAAAAGTCCCGGTCCATACCGAATTCTGCCCATCATGCTACAAAGAATGAGGGAAGACGTGATTGACTGGCTTCGAGAGCTCTTCGTCAGCTCCATAGCACTGAACTATGTAAACGGAACCCTGGCGGAAAGCCAGGGTGGTATACATACCAAAGGCAGGGAAAAGAGGGCATGTCCTTCCGAAGGACTTTAGGCCAATTAGCCTGACTTCGTTTGTGTTAAAAACGCTCGAGCGCGTATTGGACACGTATATAAGAGAAAGCCTGGAAGAGAACCATCTATCCACGGCTCAACTGATCGACTGCTCTGCACGAGGTCGTGAGGACCGTAGAGAGATCTCTGTCGTTTAAAGAATATACCCTGGCGGTGTTTCTTGACATCGAAGGAGCATTTAATAACGTGGATAAAGAAGCCATAGTTAACGCCCTGCTAGACCTACAAGTCGAGGGTTGCATCTGTTCGTGGATCTCGGCTCTGCTAAGTAGCAGACAGATCCAGGCTGAGCTCGGTAACTCGAGCATCACACGATATGCAAAGAGGGGGACACCCCAAGGAGGGGTAATATCTCCATTGCTATGGCTAATTACTTTGAACCCCATACTGATGACTCTTAACCGGGGTGGGGTCAAGGTGGTTGCGTAGGCCGATGACATCATCATTATGGTGACAGAGCCCTTCCTAGATACAATTAGTGGCATCTTGAAAGGTACTATGAGGACTCTGAGCAGCTGGGTCGCTCGATACGGGACTGCTACTGCTGCTGCTACTGTTTACAAGAAAGTACAAGGTTCCCTATTTCGACTGCCAAAGCTCAACGGTAGCGAGCTCAGGTCAGTCATATTGGACACCAAACTTTGCTGGAAATCTAATATACATGAGAGGGCCAAAAAAGCACTGGTAGCGTACTACTCGTGCAGCAGTCTCTTCGGTAAAAAATGGGGCCTACAACCGAAGATGGTTCGTTGGACCTATACGGCGATAGTTCAACCAATTCTCACGTACGGAGCACTGGTGTGGTGGCCGGCGCTAGAGAAGAAGCATAACGTTAATAGACTTAGTGCAGTGCAGAGAGCGGCGTGTGTCGGGATTACGAGGGCCTTGAGATCCTGTCCTTCTGACGCTTTAAATACGCTTCTTCATCTGCTGCCGATTGAATCTTTTATATCTGCCATGGACTCACAGCCCGAAAGGGTGGCACCGCCTTTAAGTGCAAGGCTTAGACAGTTAAAGGATTATTTCCTGAGGAAAGTGGATAGTAGGTGGAGCAATCTTTCCAGCTGCAGAGTGGCTCGGCAGATCTGGCCACGCTACGACTCCCACAGAATCAACGACCTGCTGCTAAATTCTCGTAGGAATGCTTCGAAGCTAACGGCCGTGATCACGGGTCACTGGCCAATTGGTCTAGACGCGGCGAGATTGGGAATCCCCCACAATCATTTTTGCAGAAGCTGCAGGGAAATCAACGAGAGGGAAACGCTCGAACACTTACTCTGCGGCTGCCCTGCCTTGGCATTTAAAAGACTAAATTCCTTGGGGAACAGTCTGATTAGCTCTCTAGCTGATCTGTCTGAGACAAGACTGAAATGCATCAAGTCGTATTTGGACGATGCGCGTTGGCTTTAAGGCCCACTATCTTCTCCCACGCAGGAAAGACCCAGTCGAGGAGGCGACAACAAAACGGCATATAGTGCTACTTGAGTGTGCTCAGAAAGCACACAGTCGCTCTTACCTACCTACCTGGACAAGGAGCGTGGCACATTTTTTGTGACCCAAATATTTTGCTGAATTATAAGTCGCACACCAATGAAACTAAGTACGAACCTACCATTTATTCATATCTTTCGACAGAGGAAATGTTACGGGTATTAAACAAGGGAGCGTGGCACCGCCCATTTAACTTAAATCTGATTCAAGCGTAGTCCATTTCTTTACTGAAACTTAGCAATCTCGATTGCAGCCTCGATTCAGTTAATCATACTTACTCGTACGGTATATAAAATTTTAGCATATGGAAAGGATGGAAAGAGTACCAGGGCTTACCAATAGGAAATTGCCTGAAGAAGCTCAAGAATGCAAAAATAAGGACTACAAAAATATGTGTGAACACTTGCAAAATATCACGATCTAGACAAAATGAAGACCTTTTCAACATGTTAGCAATCTCTTCTGATCCTGTTATTTCATCTATGAGATCTGTAAGATCACAAAAAGAACTTACAGATACGTATAGCTTAGGAATGCTTCTATTATTAGACATTCCTTCCAGTGTAGAAAACGATTTTGAAAAAATTAAACTTAAAAAACAAATTTTTTTTCTCGTTAAAAACAATGTATGAATCAATAAATTATAGGGGACAGTGGGGAGTTTTGAAGCATGGGGAGTTGCGAGGCACGGCCATAGATGTCGCTTAGTAGTGGTTTTGATAGCTCTTACCTACTGTCAACATTTTTTAACCTAAAATCTCAGTTTTGTACTAGCACTCACCTCGATAGCACACTTTTTTGTTATCTATCCATACAGTGTGTTCGAAAAGTTTTTTTGAACATTCGTGTTAGTGAAATTTTCGTAAAATTTTCGAGCGAATCGAAAAGGTGAGTACAAACAAAATAATGAACAATGATTAGGCTTTTAACGTTCAAAAGGATTTATGCAAAAACATTCGATGTGTTACTGACGCGGTGGCATTTTTAAAATAGTAGCGAATGGGGAGAATTGAAGCACATCTAGTGGGGAGATGTGAAGCAGAGAACGGCACGAGTGCACCGCAACAATAAGTACACCGCATACATACTCTGTATTTTGTATACTCGAGTGCCATAAACACCGCAAAAGAAATTGTGCGGTGTTGATTTTACTCGTCGTTCATTTGCTGAGAGCCTCATGCGATCATAACATACTCAATACTTTTCGTTCTGTTCATATTTCTACTATGTAAAAGCAATGAGCGCAAAAAACAGTACCAGTAAATACCGTAACCAGCATGAGCGAAATTTTGAGTAATGTGCGTTTTCGCACTCAAGCTTTTTTTAATATTTCGTTCTGCGCTTTACCTGCAGGAACAATGCTAGCTCGTAACACATACACAACTTCGGCTCGCGCTCGACTTGTGGGTGACGAGCCTACTCAGCTTCTACACATAGCGCGTATATTGCTCACGCACTACAAAAGTGACACAACTAAAAATTTTTGATTTTTCAGGAAACGCAAAAAACTGTTTTTGAGCTAAATAAACATTTTTTTTTAATAAAGTATATGCAGTAGCGACTCGGTAAAAGCAACCGATTAATGCAGGGGCAGTTGCAACCAAGAATGATAAAACCTTGGTTGCAACTACCGAGTTTGCTGCAATTATCGAGTCTAAATTTTTGTATGAAAATTTGCAAATTTCACAAAGTTTTATAAGGGTTTCATTAGAATTCATTATTATTTTATTCATATTTTGTTGTATTACAAGAACTATAACAGAACTTAAACTAATCACATTCATTGTGTTTGAGAAAAATCAAACAGAAACAAAAACTCTAAACATTTCTTAAAAAGGCTTTAATTAACAAAACAGTTTGATAACAATTTATTTTACTGATTTAAAGAAACTAGAGAAAGAAACGGGACATCAACTGACACTCTACTCCACAAAAAGAAAATAAGACGAAGAAAAAGTTGCGATTATTGAGGTTTTTTCGGCAGCAGTTGCTTTTACTGAGTCTATAATGTATAAAATTCGGTGGTTGCGATAATCGAGGAGTTGCGCAAATCGAGGGTTGCTTTTACCGAGTCGCTACTGTACCGTTTAGTTGAAAATTCTACAGATTATGCTTTAGGATAAGTTACAAGAATTTTGTTTTATTTTGCAAAAGAAAATCCAAAATTGTTAGTTGTGACTGTTTTGATGATATTTTAATTCAATAATTACCGAATTATTTCAAGTTATGCCACTTTTTCTGGATTTGATAATTATAAATGACACTTAAAAAGTTGAAAGAAAAATTTTTAAAATTCATAGTTAATTTTAATAATTAAAAATATATATAAAAATGGTCAGAATTTTGTTTAAAATTAACTTCAACAAAAATTTATGTCGTTTAAAATGTCACAATTTGAGTTAGGACTCTTTTGCATTGAGCTGCAGCGATCAAATAGCATCAAACTTCTGACATGAAAAGAGATCTAACTGTATTTTTGCAACAGTAAACAACAAAAAAATATACTGAGCTTTTTCTTATTTGTAGATAAATGCATTGTGCACAGTATTAACATATAAACCCAAAAAATTTTGAGTTGTTTCACTTTTGTAGTGCATGTGCGATATGTATCTTTTTCGCGACTGAATATCGAAAAAAATTCAATACATGCAAATAAAAATCGTCTACGAGGGCCATTAAGAAGGAGCGTTTTGGTGACAGGGAGTAAGTTCCATTCGCAATATATTCAGCAACCAAATCATTGTTTGACGCCATGCCGAAATTGTTCCAACTGCTTGCAGTAACACTTCAAAACTAATAATTTTTGCAACAATTGACTTTTTTCTCAGTAAGAAACAGAATCATCAATATACGCACAATCATTGATAACGCTAAATAGGCCGTTTACCGTTATATGAGAGTGCTACAAACAAAAACAGTAACATCGCGGTGTCAATTTTGCGGCCGGCTGCATAGTTATTCTTATTTGCTACTGACTTCACTCATCTTCACTTTGCCCAATATGTATCTCTGCATTCTCTTATATACATATTATTTATGTTGTGCACACGAAGTACGAGTAGCACTAATACTAGTCATCGTACTCGTCGGGTACGATTGCCGAATGTGATAAAAAAAATTACGAAGCAAAGTAAAGCAGATACCACGAAATCATATGCTTGAGTATGCTAGTAGCTTAAACGCACCAATACTCAAATCGACATGGGTATGGTAAATACTCATACAAAATCAATGCGGTGGCGATCACACCGCAACCGCTTTTAAGGCGAGTATACTCAGAGTCATAAAAATAGGCACTCGTGCAGTTCTCTGATGTGAAGCACGTCAAATATTACAGATGTCAACCTGAAATCTATTTTACATGCGTATGCGCATTATTTGTAAAAAAATTCGAATGCTTAGTACAATTCCAAGGATTTTTTTCAACGAATTGTGTTATTTAGCATCGCGTTTTCGAACGATTTTTTTGTGTTTTTTCAGTCAATATGCCCCGTTATAAGTATAGTGCGAAAAAGAAGCTAGCGATTGATGTTGATGACATGGCGGCTGCCATCAAAGAGGTGATAATTGACAAGAAATCGCAACGCTCCGTTGCCAAAGCGTACAACATCAAACCACTGGCAGCAAAGCGTAGTCGTCGCAAATTTTCAGCCCCACCGCAAATGGAATCTGACTCTGAAGAAGAAGACTTCTGCACCATCTGTAAAGGTCCCATGCCGAAAAATTGACAAAAAACAACGCAATTCATTGCAATGGATGCGACCGAGCAGTTCATTTGAAGTGTGCTCGTATATTGGCCGACGGTTATACTTGCGTTCATTGCGAATCGGAATGATTGAGCAACTTGCCATTTTCCACATTTTTTAAACAAAAGTTTAATTTTTGTTCCATTTTCTCAACTCTAATACATAAGAAACCTAATTATTTGTCATTTTCTCCGATCCCAATAAAGATTTTTCACCAAAAAATGTAATTTTCTGCGATTTTTAGTCGTGCTTCACAAATCCCCACGATTTTTGAATACTCCGAAAATCAGTTTTTTGGGCCAACAGACTAAAATTGTCGATTATTTTTGCATTTTATGCATATCCATCAACTAGGAAGTGTATTTTAAAACGCTCTAGAGATTCTGTTTGAGAGAACGTGAAAAAAATTATTTTTGTGGTAGTTTTAACCCCCAAAAAAAGCGTGCTTCAAAACTTCCCACTCTCCCCTATTAATTTATTGGAAAAAATAAAGTAAATCTTAACTTTGGCAACAAATTTTGAAGCCCCCCTGTTACTGTGGCACCCGGTTTTTATGCTCATTTTAAAGCTTGAATATTACACTTTCAGATGCAATGTTTTAAATATCTTTATTGGTTCAGAAGTTATGATTTTTGCACCAAAAAAGGTAAAAGGTGCCATAGTGCGACGTCTCTGGCTCCTGCGTACCAAAAGCTTGCGCAGCCCAATCGATGCCTCGTGATTCACATGCTTCTTGCAAGCGCAACTGCAACTCCACCTTTCCGTCAGAAGTCGGAAAATTCCAGGCAGCCAGCTCCCTTTTCAGCTGGTTCACCATGTCCGCCTTTTATAATTTGTCTTCTTTTTTTCAGGTAATGTGTTATACCTGTTTGTTTTATGGCAATTCCCGACACACTTTGCGTTAAAAGACACTTTTTTGGCCCAAAACTGCTCACTTACGCATTATTTAGTACATATGTATCAGTGCGGCTTTAGACCTGGTAAGTCCACCATCGACCAGATATTCACTCTACGCCAAATCCTGGAGAAGACCCATGAGAACCAAATCGATACACACCATCTCTTCATCGATTACAAGGCAGCATTCGATAGCCCGATAAGGGATCGCCTATATGCCGCATTGTCTGAACTTGGTATCCCTGCAAAGCTCGTTAGACTTTGCAGAGCGACGTTGAGCAATACGCGCAGCTCCGTCAAGGTTGGAAGTGACCTCTCCGACCCCTTTGATACCGTTCGAGGTTTCAGACAGGGCGATCCTTTGTCCTGCGACCTCTTCAACTTCACCATGGAGAGTGTTCTGCGCAAGGCCGGTGTACATCGTAATGGCACAATTTTCAACAAAAGTGTCCAGCTCCTTGCTTACGCTGATGATATTGATGTCATCGGACGTAACGAGCGAGATGTCACCGCTGCCTTTGCGGCTATCGAAAGAGAATCTGCCAAAATGGGTCTGGTGGTAAATGAGGGCAAGACGAAGTATATGCTGTCTACACGCAGGGACTCGCAGCGGCTAGGGTCTCACGTCGAGGCCGACAGGTATGCTTTTGAAGTTGTCAAGGAATTCGTCTACCTTGGCACCGCCATCAACAGCAGCAATGATGTCAGTCTGGAGATAAAGCGAAGGATAACTCTTGCCAACAGGTGCTACTACGGTCTCGGTAGGCAATTGAGAAGTAGAGACCTCTCTCGACCGACAAAACTTTCACTCTATAGGACGCTTATCTTGCCCGTGCTCCTCTATGGCGCTGAAGCATGGACAATGACACGAAACGACATAGCGGCCCTTGGAGTGTTCGAGAGGAAGGTGCTTCGCAAAATCTTCGGCCCTGTTCGGGTTGGTGACGACTATCGCATACGAACCAATAACGAGCTGTATGAGCTGTATAAGGACATGGACGTAGCGCAGCGAATTAACATCCAGCGGCTACGCTGGCTCGGTCATGTCTGCCGCATGAACGACGAAGCTCCGGCGAAAAAGGTATTCGATGCGATGGTTGGAGGTCGACGGCGAAGAGGGAGGCCGTGTCTCCGGTGGAAGGACCAAGTGGAAGAGGCCCTGGTATCTCTTGGTGTGACCAACTGGAGAAGGCGCGCGCGAAGCAGAGGCGCCTGGAGAGAAGTTTTGCGGCAGGCCGTAACCCGATAACGGGTTGTTATGGCCAGTTAAGTAAGTAAGTATGTATCAGGTGTACAACTTTGCTTCCGCCGTTTTTTTCCAAAATTAAAAGCTTTATTGCGAAAAAGTGCTTACAGATGTATTATTCAAAGTATTGTCCGTCGCTAGCGACAACTTTCTCCCATCTTTCCGGCAATTTTCGGATCCCGGCTCGAAAAAAGGAGTCCTCTTTTGACGCTATCCATGAAGCAATCCATTTTTCCAATTCTTCGAAGGATTGAAAATGTTGATCTGCCAGGCCGTGTGCCATCGAACGGAATAGGTGGAAGTCAGAAGGGGCGACATCTGGGGAATACGGCGGGTGGAGCAAGACTTCCCATTTCAGCGTTTCCATGTATTTTTTGACCACTTTTGCGACGTGAGGCCGAGCATTGTCGTGTTGGAGGACTCGTACGGCACCCAGTTTTCTTCTTTCTGAATCATGCCCAGCACCTTGAGACGTTTTGAAATGGCTTGCTGACTCACTCCCAACGATTCGGCAAGCTCTTCTTGGGTTTGGCACGAATCTTCATCAAGCAATGCTTCTAGTTGTTCATCTTTGAAGGTTTTTTCTCTTCCACCACCATGTTTGTCTTCGACATCGAAATCACCATTTTTAAAACGTTGAAACCACTCCCGACACGTTCTTTCACTCAGAGCAGCATCCCCGT
Organism: Melieria omissa; assembly: GCA_963971225.1. Classification (NCBI taxonomy): domain Eukaryota; kingdom Metazoa; phylum Arthropoda; class Insecta; order Diptera; family Ulidiidae; genus Melieria; species Melieria omissa. The sequence continues at coordinate 45,751,521 of OZ020269.1, read as the reverse complement.
AAGTTTCTGAGAGCATTCGATGCGCTTTAGCTGCATTTTTTTTTTCGAATTGTAACAGAAAAGTAAAACTTCCCGCAAATGGCGAGAATTGGGCACATACGGACATTTTCGAGCGTGTATAATACGAAAACAAGAACAACTGTCACTGAAACGGCGATGACAATTAGTTAGGCACTGTCCACACTCACTTTAAAGGCATTACCATCTATGTATTTCAACCACCCTCAGCCGGTACAGCCACCTATCGGAAAACGGCGGAAGCAAAGTTGTACACCTGATATATCTAAGATTATTACCTCTTTTAAACAAACTGTTGACAAGTTTTATAATTACAAATCAAAGTATCAAAATATTGGCGTCTGATAAAAGTGGCGGTTAATGTGATATACCATCGACGGTAATGTGATATACTCGAAAACACGTTAACGTTATATTCCAAATCAAAAAATAGAGACGTGTTTCTCATTTTTGGATTTGGAGAATCACAATCAGACGGAGTAAACCAAGGGTTATGATTTCGTGGATTTATTAATCTGCCACTTAACCATCAATGGCGGCTTAAGGTGCTTGGGGGCCCGAGGCGGCGATTCATCCATTTTATGAAAGTAAAAAAAGTTATATAAAAAAGACAACAAACCTGTAGGACAACAGCAACTGTAAACTAGCAAAAGATAACATTTATCATTTCAACACATAACACCTAAAAACAAAATAAAAAAATTGTAATTTTTCTAATTCTTATTTGCATTCGATATACATACAAAGTATTTTGTATTTGCATATTGTTACGAATGCTAGTTCTAGTGGGCTAGTACGTATCTCTGGATTGTGTAATTTGAAATAAACAAAACACACTTAGTTCCTCAAACGCAGTCAATGAAAACCAACACTCATTTTATTTCACCAATTTCACACTTTACTGTCTTTACACTTAATTATTTGCTTAATTACTCCGGGTGGCACCTCCACTTATCTAAACCAAGACTTACTCGCTGCGCCGCACCCGGCTGCCTTTTATACCTGTCCGGCCATCGCGCAGATCGTTCTCGCACATTCCAGAGTGGACCAAAGGTTTCCATGATGATCGCGACCATCATTGCAGGTTGGGCTAAAAGTTTCCATTATCGCGGCGATTATTGCCAGGTTGGACTAACAGTTTCCATTATCGCGGTCATCATTGCCAGGTTGAATTATTGCACGGCGCGTAGCGACAGGGTTGCTTTGCACACCGACAGACTGTCTTATCGTTACAATATTTTCGACCAAATTTTAAGTTACAAATGAAATATTGCAATCTTCGAGGCAAAACTTTATGAAAATTTATAAGCAAGTGTTATTTCGATCAATCCACACGCAACCAGATTGATCACATTGTGATTGATGGAAGGCATGCTTCTAGCATTCTAGATGTGCGCACGTTCCGAGGACCCAACATCGACTCGGACCACTACCTTGTTGCAGCCAAGGTACGCATGCGTCTTTGCGCAGCGAAGACCGCACAACCTAGTTTGCGAAGAAAGCTGGACATCAGTAAGCTGCGATCACAAGGGGTAGCCGAAGCCTACTCCGCTCAACTCTCCAACCAGCTCGGTCGCTCCCCCTCTCCACCTGATGACATCGGCGGATTATGGGCTCACTTATCCCACTCTATGCGCGCCGCCGCAGAAAATGTCCTTGGTTTTCGACGCCCACCACCAAAAAACCAATGGTACGATGAAGAGTGTCGCGCAGCCACTGCAGTGAAGAATGCTGCATACAAGAAGACCCTGCAGTCGGCCGCCACGCGAGCCATGACAGAAAAATACCGGGAGGAGAGGAAGAAAGAGAGGTGCCTTTTTAGACGCAAGAAACGGGAGCAAGAAAGGCGCGAGCGTGAGGAAATCGAGGAGTGCAGGAGCAGGAATGACGCCCGAAAATTCTTCCAAAAAGTTAAGCGTCTTACGGAAGGATTTAAGCCTGGGGCATCTTCTTGCAGAGACGAAAACGGGGATCTGGTTACGGATGCGCAGGGTGTGCTGAGGTTGTGGAAGGAGCACTTCACCAAGCTGCTCGCAGGCGACGAAAGGAACAATACCGCCAGTGGTGAAGATGTCCAGATGGCACCAATCGACGTCGACGGTGTGGATGTGCCACCGCCCAGCCATGACGAGGTACGGGTCGCTATCCAGCGACTCAAGAACAACAAAGCTGCAGGGCCGGATGGGCTACCAGCTGAATTGTTCAAGGCCGGCGGCGGTGAGCTGATTGGGTGCATGCATCAGCTCATTTGCAAAATATGGCTGGAGGAACGAATGCCCAACGATTGGAACCTCAGTGCCCTTTGTCCTGTGCTGAAGAAAGGCGACCCAACAATATGCGCCAACTACAGGGGTATCAGCCTACTTCCCATTGCATACAAGGTCCTGACGAGCGTATTATGTGAAAGACTAAAGCCACTCGCCAAGGCGCTGATTGGACCTTATCAGTGCGGCTTTAGACCTGGTAAGTCCACCATCGACCAGATATTCACTCTACGCCAAATCCTGGAGAAGACCCATGAGAACCAAATCGATACACACCATCTCTTCATCGATTACAAGGCAGCATTCGATAGCCCGATAAGGGATCGCCTATATGCCGCATTGTCTGAACTTGGTATCCCTGCAAAGCTCGTGAGACTTTGCAGAGCGACGTTGAGCAATACGCGCAGCTCCGTCAAGGTTGGAAGTGACCTCTCCGACCCCTTTGATACCGTTCGAGGTTTCAGACAGGGTGATCCTTTGTCCTGCGACCTCTTCAACTTCACCATGGAGAGTGTTCTGCGCAAGGCCGGTGTACATCGTAATGGCACAATTTTCAACAAAAGTGTCCAGCTCCTTGCTTACGCTGATGATATTGATGTCATCGGACGTAACAAGCGAGATGTCACCGCTGCCTTTGCGGCTATCGAAAGAGAATCTGCCAAAATGGGTCTGGTGGTAAATGAGGGCAAGACGAAGTATATGCTGTCTACACGCAGGGACTCGCAGCGGCTAGGGTCTCACGTCGAGGCCGACAGGTATGCTTTTGAAGTTGTCAAGGAATTCGTCTACCTTGGCACCGCCATCAACAGCAGCAATGATGTCAGTCTGGAGATAAAGCGAAGGATAACTCTTGCCAACAGGTGCTACTACGGTCTCGGTAGGCAATTGAGAAGTAGAGACCTCTCTCGACCGACAAAACTTTCACTCTATAGGACGCTTATCTTGCCCGTGCTCCTCTATGGCGCTGAAGCATGGACAATGACACGAAACGACATAGCGGCCCTTGGAGTGTTCGAGAGGAAGGTGCTTCGCAAAATCTTTGGCCCTGTTCGGGTTGGTGACGACTATCGCATACGAACCAATAACGAGCTGTATGAGCTGTATAAGGACATGGACGTAGCGCAGCGAATTAACATCCAGCGGCTACGCTGGCTCGGTCATGTCTGCCGCATGGACGACGAAGCTCCGGCGAAAAAGGTATTCGATGCGATGGTTGGAGGTCGACGGCGAAGAGGGAGGCCGTGTCTCCGGTGGAAGGACCAAGTGGAAGAGGCCCTGGTATCTCTTGGTGTGACCAACTGGAGAAGGCGCGCGCGAAGCAGAGGCGCCTGGAGAGAAGTTTTGCGGCAGGCCGTAACCCGATAACGGGTTGTTATGGCCAGTTAAGTAAGTAAGTAAGTTATTTAGAAAGGATATTTCCTTGCTTTTATTGAACTGAATTTATCTATTGCATTTTTTAAATTAATTGTCGATGCTGTGTCTTTCAATTGATAAAAGTGAGAACCAACTTAGTTATCATCAACCACGGTGGAGCGCAGAGATTTTTAAAAGTTTCAGTTGTGAAAAACTTCTTTTGGAACTTGACACCGATATACAAATTATCAAGAAATATTGCACGATTAAATTTAAATTTGGAAGTGTTTCAATGAAGTCCCATTTTGCAATAAATTCATATAATTTTAGTCCAGAAATGAAAGTGAAATTTCTTGTCTTTTTATTGCTTGCCGATAAGTGACGCACTTTTTCAAATATTGTTGCCTTCTTAAATTCATTGTATGTTACAATAAGCTTGCCTATGACTTTATTGATGCCGGTGTGTGTAGAAATTGATAATTTGAAAAGTAAAATTTGTATATACAAGCTTCTGTCGGGTCCCCCCTCCCCGCAGACCCGGGCATAGGGTGGTCCGCCCCTCCGCCCACCCCTTAAACCGCTACTGTTAACCAGAACACATTTTTGATAATATTTCACTCAAATTTTATATAATAAAGTATATATATATTTCTATATACAAATAGTACTGCAGTAATAAGTTCGGGTACTGTCATGTACTATATCACATTATCGGAATCACAGATAACTCATCAAGTAGATGTACATCGGCCAAGAAAAAATGTGTCAAAAAGTTCGACAAATTTGGCCTCCGATAAGAGCTTTTAAGCTTTTTTTTGGCGATGCCTTCATGTTTCTGTGAAAAAGATTGCGGAGTCGGACGTGTCGCACTTGAATTTGAGGGCAGCGGTTAATAGTTCTCGCTTTCGGCTCCTCAGTTTTGCAATGTATTTTCCGTTGCTGTATATTGGTTCACTTGCCAAATCCAAAAATAAGTTCAACATATAATTTGTTAAGACTTTTCACTTCATAAACAATGTTGCGCATGAAATGAATTCCTAAACCAAATAGTGTTGCCAACCTGATTTATGCAAAGCATCGCATTAGCATTGAGAATATGTTTCACTGCGGCAGTAGTGATACAGCACTGCTTTGCATAGGTACTGTTATGAAATTTAGTTCTTTAGGCTTATTTCGTCTCTCTGGATTGTGCTTTAAAGATAAAATACACTTCGATTACTCAGCGCCAAACGCAGTCAAAACCCAACAATAACTTTATTTACAAATTTACACTTGTCTTTACACTTGCTACTACTTATTGGACTATTCCTTTGCTTGTTCAAATCAGACTGTCTCTGCGCTGCACACTGCTGCTTTTATACTGGTTTTCTTATCGCGCCGAAGTTTCTTGCACATTCTAGTTGTACTCTCTATCTCGATTGTTCTAGCACAGCTCATCACCTTTCGCGAACCATCCTCGCCATAACGGAATTATAGCAAGTTTGTAAAAAAAAGTATGCCTGTAAAAGCGTTCATGCGTAACACAGCAACAGAGTGCTTCATCGTTACACTGACCATCACTTAGACTTGTTCGTACCGAACAAGTGCCGGCTCCGCCGGAGTAAGACGCCAGGCGATCCAAATGGACTACTTTCAGCCTAGCGTTTCTGTTGCAGCAGCGTTGAATCCTGTACACCACGTCATTAATCCTGGTTGCGACTTTGTACGGTCCTCCCATGACATTTGAAGTTTTGGAGACAAACCTTTCTTCCGCTGCGGGTTGTAGAGCATTACCAGATCGACCTCTTGGAACCCTGCTGTGTTAGCCAGTAGATCATATTTGGCCTTTAAACTGTTTTCGACTAGTTACGTGCGGCTCCGCGATCTTCTCAATATGGTGTGGCAGGACGTCAGCACATCTTGACGACGCCTGTTGTCCGAAACGCTTCTTTCGCAGATGACAGTCTCGTGTTATTCGACCTTGCTTTCCACATCGCCAGCAACTGACTTTAGGTGACACTGCCCGCGACCTCGCTGGTGCCTCCGAGCTTACTGTCTGGCTTTGGGTGACACGTCCAGATTGGGCTCGACGCCTTTCCGCAGATGAATGTCGAAAACTTCCCCTCCAGACCGCCTCATACGTCAATGCGCTTATCACGGTCTCACGGAATGTCGGCTTTATCATCATCAATGTACTCACACGTGTCTCCGGGTCAAGAATGCCTTCGATAAACGCCTCGATCTTCAGCCTTTCCAAAACTTCCATGCCGAATTCTGAGTAGGACAGTGGTACCAGCCGCTCAATATCGGCCGCATTCGTCTAAAGCGCCTCGTCGGATCTTTGTCTACGGTTCTTCAGTTCGCAGTAATCCAGCAATTTGTTGTGCTCGTTACTGTATTTGGCTGTCAGCGCCCTTATGATGGCCTCGTAATCACCTCTTAAATCTTCCGGAACTGTTTTTATTACCTCAGCCGCAGGACCTCTTGGACCAGTCTCCGACCTTTCCTAACATCGGTTCACTGATTCTCCAAAGCATCAATTTCGAATTGTGGTTTGAATGTGTCGAACGACGTAGTACCATCATAAGTAGGCACTTTATGGAAAAACTTTCCTTAACTGGCGGCTCCTTTGCTCGCAGCTATACCTCTCAGACGCTCGTCTATTTTCCTGTTCACTGAATCTTCCACACTGTCAACTCGTTTGTTCCCATGTTCTACTCGCGTCTCCAGGTGCTCAACTTTCCCTTTAATCCTGTCTGAAATGTCTTCCTCTTCCTGCTCCAAGCGCGGTCTAATGCTTGTAATGGCACATCCGCTGCAGCCGTACCTTGCAGCGACGCAGCAGTAGCAGGCGATTTCTCCACTTTGGCCAACGCCTCTAGCTCTTGCGTTCCGAACACGTGCGCAACTCCACCTTTCCACCAGCACTCGGCAAATTCCAGGCAGCCAGCTCCTGCTTAAGCTGGACGACCTTCAGCTGCTCGAGTTTAGCCATGTCTGCGTTTTATAATTTTTTTAATATTTATTACACTGCACAACAGCATATCTGTTGCATGGAGTTATTTACATGAATCTGCTGTTTTATGTAACAGCTCTAGTTTTCGCAAAAAATGAGCGTGTCACTTTTTCGAATTTTCCTCGGCTTTCTTCTCGTTTTCGACTGTAATTTCTGAACCAATAATCCTATCGACATGATTTTTATATCGTTGCACTTACAACATTTCACGCCATCTATTCTGATATTAATTTTATGCGTTTAAAATTGGCGTTGAAATAAGGTTTCAAAGTAGGAAAATATTGAATTTCAAGGCGTTTTTTTCTGGTGGTGAAAATTGTACAAATGTTTCATAAATCAAGTCATGTCAATCGGTGTTTTGGTTTAGAAATTACGACCTATATCTCACTAACTAGAGCTGCTAGAAAAAAATCTGAGGATAGATTCGAAATCAGCGCACCCAAATTAGTAAGAAACAGTAGAAAAACTCCATGCAACAGAAAAAAGTGTTTTTTGTTGTGCTGTGTTATCAGTAGCACAATACCACTTCTGACACCAAAAGTTATGAAAATTAGTTCTGTAGGCTTGTTCGTCTCCCTAGATTGTGCTTCGAAATAAAATACATTTAAATTCTTAAACGCAGTTAGCGACCAGCATTCACTTTAATTACAAATTCCCCCTTTACTCTATTTACACTTGTTACTTATTGGCTTACTCCGGGTTGCACTTTTGTTTGCTAAAACACAACAATTCCTGTCGCGCTGTACCCGACCGCCGCTTGTCGCGCCGATTGTTCTCGCGTTCCAATTGTCCTTAAAATGTCCATTACCATCGCGAGTCATGTTATTGCGAAATTATAGCAACCTGGTCGCATTCTAAAAGTGCGTGCTCAAGTATGCTCATAAAAACATTCTAGTGCATAGCACAGCGACAGCGTTACAATAACAGTTGGGCTGAAAAGTTCGTATCGTTTTATAGAAAAACAAATTTTTTTTGGCAAAATTCGATTTTATTATTCAACATAGTTGCCATCGAGGGCGATTATAGCGATCTTCCAACTTTTCAATACCATTTTTGTAGTACGATTTGTATTTAGCCTCAAAATAGGCCTCAGATGACTGCCGACTGGACTCCGGAGTGCACTTCTATTGCGGTTGAACTGCTCCAAAAATTGCTCTGAAGCATCGACACGTTCTTCTTTTTGGTCGATTGTGAGCTCGCGCGGCACCCACTTTACCCAAATATTCATGAACGATATGTCCAACACGTTCCTTTGATATCTTTAGAGTGTCAGCTATACAAATCAACCTCAATGTACGATCTTCCAAAATCATTTTGTGGATTTGTTTGATGTTTTCGTACGTAACAGCCTCTTTTGGACGTCCACTGCGTTCATCGTCTTCGGTGCTCATATGGCCTGTACGGAATTTAGCAAACCACTTACGAGTGGTTGCTTCGTCCGTGTAGTGTTTCATTAAGGGGGTCCTCTAGTACAAACGGTTTTTTTTAAAGCTTGTTTTGGGATTTTGTTTTCAGAAACTGCAAGTGATAATCAGTTAATTCTTCGTATATTTATTCTTTACATATTGAATTATAAAAAAAAATTGTTCCCACGTGCTACCGCGAACACTGTTGAGGTCCGCCAGCTGAGTACCGGCCATGTTTTTTTTTCTAAGGGTCCCTGTTCGTCTGAAATGTAATCCACAAATTTTCTCTTAAAAAGCATTACTCAAATTAAAGGATGACCTATAATGAACCCGATCTGATTGAAATTGGACCCGCGGCATCGTTTTAACGTGTTTTTTTTCGAAATTCACCCTTTTTTTTACTCAAAAACCTCCCCCAAAAAAATCGGCTAGTCAATGGAGTGCAATCTCCGTAGGTTAACCCGTGGAGCAAAACGTTTTGAATACAGCAAAACAAGAATCAAGTGAATCGGTCAATTAGTTTCGACGGAATCATGGCGTGTGTTTTCGAGAAAACGCGTTTAAAGTTTTAAAACCGTGTTACCGCGTAGTGAACGAGACGGATTTGAGGCTCTGTATCTCAGAGACGTTTACGAATTCGACAAAATCCGTTCGTATACTTTTTCTATGATAGTTATACTATAAAAATATGAAAGTAAAAATAAATAAAAATTTAAAACTAGAGGACCCCTTAAAACACGAAATTCCTTTTTGTCCATTTTTTTTCAAAATAACAAAAGTTGCTTCACTCAAAATGCTGTATCTCACAAACTAATAATCAGACAGCTGTCAAATTTATACACGTTTCTTTTAAAGGTTGGTACTATCTAAAAATGATACGGATTTTATTCTAGTGGCGCCATCTCATAAAAACGATACGAACTTTTCAGCCCAACTGTTATTGTATAAAACTGAAGCCTACTGTGGATCCAATCGAGCGAACATTACGGAAAATAGCGAATGAAGGCAACGAAAAAGTTTGGTTAGGACTGCCCAACATGCACTGCCCCATGCATGGTGCGTGACTTCGAAAAAGAGATGAGATTATATATTTTCATATTTAATTTATTTTCGTTTTGTTGCAAAATACAAACAAAAAGTAATCTTAAGTCAGAGTTTCGCCCTGGGTTACACACGCTTCTAGATAATCAATACGACGCTCTAATGTAGTTAGTTTTTCATTGAGAACCGCCAAACGAGATCGACAAGACATATCTGAAATTAAAGTAAAATTTTGACTCATTAATATTTTTTCAATTACAAAACCCAAAACACATGAATGTTAACTAAACTTTGCACTTCCTTACAAACTACGTCTGTGGTTTTGGAGGTAATTGGAGCTAAATCACTGACAGAATCCACATGAGAACATGCCTACTCCTGTAAACCTATTTTTACATATTTGGAATGCGTTTACCAAATTTTGTTTAGGTCCATCACACACACATCACACCATATAAACATATTGAACTGTTATAAGTGACGTAAGCAAAATTAATGGGGTTGGCCCCCCTGGTTTAGAGATCTTAACACTAGAAAGACCGCAAGTTATCCTTGTCTACAATGATTATATGTTATCCGCTGATATCTCGAAAAGTACACATCGGATTTGGTTAATTGTATTTGTAGAACCCTATTGGTCGATCAGCGAGCGATGGGACAAGATCGAGGCGAAGCTTTCCGACCTGGTGTTGGAAAAGCTGAGAGCGAAACCAGTATCTATCCCCAGTTTCGACTGTTCAGACGTGGTCAGGGGCCATCGGGTGATCAGATGTGTGCGTTGCTAAGATCAGCGACGCCTGGGAAAGTCTGAAGCTCAGATTAGTACCGGCCAGCGAGATCCCCAAGAGACCGAGGGCGCGCATCTGGTTGCCTAAGGGGCAAACTGACCTTGCGAGAATTGTGGAGACACTCGCTCTGCAGAACCCGGAGGTGCAAATGGATGACTGGGTCATCATTAAGCCGGAGGAACTGTCTGAAACTAGCCAGACGTTCGTGGCCCTGATCAATCCAGTTAGTGTTGAGGCCATGAAATGCTGGTGTCAAGCTGAGGTATGGCATTAGGAAGACCAGAATCCGTGTCTGGACATTCGACGCGGGTACTGGTCAAGATGACATACCAGCCCTTAATCCAGATGAGGTGGAAGACACCAACAAGTCGTTGGACGACCTGGCACTGGATGACAAGGACAAATCCGTTAAAGATGCTTAGGGTCGAGCAGGTGAACCTGAAGCACTCGAGGTGCGCTTCAGACAACTTGTCCGTTCCCCTCACCAAGGACGACGTGGACCTCTGCACCAAACAGGAGCCCTGGCTCAGAGACTCAACTGTGAAGGGCCTAAGTATCCAGGGGTAAAGCCTTCTGTACAGGGTACACCTAGAGCCTGCATATTAGCTAAGAAACATACTAACGCTTTTCTATGTTGCAGCCTGAGCAGTGACGACCTCGCCGTTGTGAGGCTCACGGACGCGCGCGGGCAACCCTTGATGGTAGCGGTGGCTTACATGGCTCATGACAAGCCGGCACCGCCAGCGGAGGTGCAAACGCTAGTGGAGGCAGCCCGCATCGCTGAATGTGACTTGCTGCTGGGGTGTAATGCCAACGCCAGGCACACACTTTGGGGTAGCAGCGAAGACAACGAAAGGGGTGAGTCTCTCTTCAATTTTATCTTAGATTATAACCTTAGTGTTTGCAACTTGGGTGACTCTCCTACTTTCACCTTCCCGAGCTCAGAGAGCTTTTAAGGGTGGGAGGATGAACTCGACGTAACTCTGCTTCTCGACCAGACTAATTTGAACATTGAGGATTGGAGGGTGTCCAAAAAAGTCTTTCTCGGACCACAAATATATCATGTTCAGTGTTGACACACCGGTGTGTACTCCAAAAAAGTTTAGGAACCCTCGGAAAACGGTACGAGAGAATCCTGAGGTCCCAATTCTGAAGGTTCCCGAAGTATAGCATTAGCTCTATATCCGAGTTAGAGAAGAGAGAAAATCGGCTCGAAAAAACTCTGACTAGAGCATTTGACCAATCTTATCCGATCTGTCACGAAAGGAAACCAATTCCACCGTGGTGGAACACGGAGCTTTCTGAGTTGAGAAAGGCGACCAGAAGGGTCTTTAATGAGACCTATAGGACCAAGGTTTGGCAGTCATACCGGGAATGTCAGAGGCAGTCCTGGCAAAACTTCTGTTCTTCGATTGAGAGCGTTAAGGAAACGGCCAGGCTAAGCAAAGCTCTTGCCAAGGGATATTCACCCATGACGCTTTTGCACAGGCCGGATGGGACAGCCACGGAACCAGTGGCAGAGTAATTGGAACTCTTAACGTCCACTCATTTTCCCGAATGCGTTGTGACCGCACCAAGGGTGCTACCAGTTCGGAGGCCGAGGGCGAGAGCAGTCGCCCAGTACGTGATCTCTGGGAGGTGACGCGCTGGTCTATCAGTTCTTTTTCCCCGTACAAACGTCCCGGTCCAGACCGAATTCTGCCCATCATACTACAAAGAATGAGGGAAGACGTAATTGACTGGCTTCGAGAGCTCTTCGTCAGCTCCATAGCACTGAACTATGTAAACGGAACCCTGGCGGAAAGCCAGGGTGGTATACATACCAAAGGCAGGGAAAAGAGGGCATGTCCTTCCGAAGGACTTTAGGCCAATTAGCCTGACTTCGTTTGTGTTAAAAACGCTCGAGCGCGTATTGGACACGTATATAAGAGAAAGCCTGGAAGAGAACCATCTATCCACGGCTCAACTGCTCGACTGCTCTGCACGAGGTCGTGAGGGCCGTAGAGAGATCTCTGTCGTTTAAAGAATATACCCTGGCGGTGTTTCTTGACATCGAAGGAGCATTTAATAACGTGGATAAAGAAGCCATAGTTAACGCCCTGCTAGACCTACAAGTCGAGGGTTGCATCTGTTCGTGGATCTCGGCTCTGCTAAGTAGCAGACAGATCCAGGCTGAACTCGGCAACTCGAGCATCACACGATATGCAAAGAGGGGGACACCCCAAGGAGGGGTAATATCTCCATTGCTATGGCTAATTACTTTGAACCCCATACTGATGACTCTTAACCGGGGTGGGGTCAAGGTGGTTGCGTAGGCCGATGACATCATCATTATGGTGACAGAGCCCTTCCTAGATACAATTAGTGGCATCTTGAAAGGTACTATGAGGACTCTGAGCAGCTGGGTCGCTCGATACGGGACTGCTACTGCTGCTGCTACTGTTTACAAGAAAGTACAAGGTTCCCTATTTCGACTGCCAAAGCTCAACGGTAGCGAGCTCAGGTCAGTCATATTGGACACCAAACTTTGCTGGAAATCTAATATACATGAGAGGGCCAAAAAAGCACTGGTAGCGTACTACTCGTGCAGCAGTCTCTTCGGTAAAAAATGGGGCCTACAACCGAAGATGGTTCGTTGGACCTATACGGCGATAGTTCAACCAATTCTCACGTACGGAGCACTGGTGTGGTGGCCGGCGCTAGAGCAGAAGCATAACGTTAATAGACTTAGTGCAGTGCAGAGAGCGGCGTGTGTCAGGATTACGAGGGCCTTGAGATCCTGCCCTTCTGACGCTTTAAATACGCTTCTTCATCTGCTGCCGATTGAATCTTTTATATCTGCCATGGACTCACAGCCCGAAAGGGTGGCACCGCCTTTAAGTGCAAGGCTTAGACAGTTAAAGGATTATTTCCTGAGGAAAGTGGATAGTAGGTGGAGCAATCTTTCCAGCTGCAGAGTGGCTCGGCAGATCTGGCCACGCTACGACTCCCACAGAATCAACGACCTGCTGCTAAATTCTCGTAGGAATGCTTCGAAGCTAACGGCCGTGATCACGGGTCACTGGCCAATTGGTCTAGACGCGGCGAGATTGGGAATCCCCCACAATCATTTTTGCAGAAGCTGCAGGGAAATCAACGAGAGGGAAACGCTCGAACACTTACTCTGCGGCTGCCCTGCCTTGGCATTTAAAAGACTAAATTCCTTGGGGAACAGTCTGATTAGCTCTCTAGCTGATCTGTCTGAGACAAGACTGAAATGCATCAAGTCGTATTTGGACGATACGCGTTGGCTTTAAGGCCCACTATCTTCTCCCACGCAGGAAAGACCCAGTCGAGGAGGCCACAACAAAACGGCACATAGTGCTACTTGAGTGTGCTTCGAGAGCACGCAGTCGCTGCTACCTACCTTATTGTATAAAAATATAAAAATAATCGATAATCGACGATAAAAAGTCATCAAAGCAAAAGTTTATAGAAATACAAAAGAAAATACAGATATTTAAAATGAAAAACCGTCCAAATGACGGAGATTGTCTTTATAGTGTAAATCACTATTAAAACCTCAACACAATAAACCATCAATAAAATACAAAGCAAACGGAAAATAGACTTTGTTTCGCTGCCCGAAATTCCACAGAATGGCGATCACATCCAGCGATTTGTGATCATACCTCGCCCCACATCGCCGTACAACGTCTAAACTTTATTTCACAAGATTATACGGAAGTTACTGACCTAAAATCCTTATGTCAAACACCCTAAATATGAAAGCAACAGAAACTTCCTGAAAGATAATTACTTCGATTGTGTTTCTTTAAAAATTAACATCTCATGAAAACTTGAAATCAAGGCAAGGCAGAGTATTTGAAAAAACAATTATTGACATCTCTCAGGAAGACCTAGATAAGTAATACAACCAAAAAGTCATCGGAGACAAGAAATATTATGAAAAAAGTTGAGGATGCGGCGCTGTTACTTTTGACCTTGTTTGATGCCCTGAGTACCTCAAATTAGGTTGGGAACGATTAAAAGAGCACCCCATGCGGTGTGTTGCCATAAACTGAGCCAAGCAAAGAAACAATAGGCAGTCAACAAACATTCAACGCTTAGTGACGATGTACAGTCCACGAAGCTTGGAAAATATGGATGATTTCATAAACGCAATTTGCAAAGCAACACCGCAAATAGTTCCGTTTACAAGGCAAAGCAATACTGCATGGCAACACTGCTCTGTAGAATAATGCAATGACAATTTCAAACCTTTATGAACGCATAAATGTTTTGTCGTGTGTTTCGATGTTTTTTGTGAAATGAATCTGCAGCAATCCTGCGCTTTTGTGTTGAAAACTGCTCTAGAAGTAGCTTAAGCGAGAAAAAGCAGCAACACCACATTAATTAAAAACTTAAAAAAAAAAGAAAGCGTCGACGTATCAAACAATTGCCAGTTTGCAATTGTTTGATACGAGCGCAATCGAAAAAGAAACATTTACAAAATGTCCAAATTTTGCAAAACCGTTGAAAGTATGCAGGATGACGTATTTTATTCTCATTTTCGAATGAAGAAGAGCACATTTATGGTATTCATTACTAAATGTTAAATAATCAATATTTTTAATTTTAAGAAATTACAGACTATGGCCTGATTCAAAACTGGGCGCATTGGAATTACATTAGAAAAATCATTATAAGTAATGATTTGGAAACTGAGCAAGATAAAGCAACATATATAAAAACCATGCACAAATTCAACAACAGTTGCGCATTGAAAAGGGTTACCATGCGTTTATGAAGTCAGCCTATGTAACAGTAACCCATCAGCATATAAGCTAAAACCAATCCATAAAAGGGAACAACACGAACAATGGTACAAATCGCAACTGGTACGCAATTGATATTGGATATTGATTGGCTGTTCAGAAGTTTTTCCTTATCACTTGCACCAAAAGAAATTATGCGAACAAAGTCGATTAAGTCAATAAAATCTTTAAAATTACAAATTTATTATCCATTGCTATTCACGACTTGTGATTTCACAGCATAAAATATTCAGCCCTGTTCCAGAATGCGAACCGGATCAGAAATGGATTTGATTCCGACCGTCGGTGTTCTACATTTCGATTATCGGAAATATTTTTCGATGCAACCCTGTTCTCAAATCCGACTAAGTTCGAATGAATTTGGATCGGAAATTTGGTGTTCTGCATTCCGATTATCGGAAATTTTTGTCGAAAATAATCCGCTAAACAAAAAGCTGGTGGAATTGAAATCAGAAAGCAGCAAAACAAAAACAAATAACGAAAATGTAAGCAAATAAATGAAACATCGTGTTAAAAAAACTAATAAATTAATTTGTAATCACAGGAAAGCATAAGACTGCTGACCAGAGCAAAATGCTCTTGGATTTTATGGAGGAGAATGCGGACATCGCGAAAGGGTTCTGCAAAGGCGACAAAGTCGAATTTGAAAATGAATGGAAGCATTTAACGCAGTCGCTGAACGGGCAAGGAAAAGTGTAACGGGGTGGAAAAAGGTGACAAGTAAATTAAATCAATTCATTTTGTAAAATTGTCTTCAATCATAGACCCGAGTTGATTAGAAGTGAAGTAAGAAGGAAGCTGGCGAATAATAGAGGAGAAGCTTTAGCGACCGGCGGTGGACCTTTTAAGAAGCGCACACTTTCCGAAATGGAAAAGGCGGTTGCCTTTTCCACCAATCGTTGATAACCTCCTTCGGCAAGAAATTGCAAAGCCGTCGCCAATTTCAACTCTGGCGGAATGGAGCACTGCCGAAGAAAAGGTTTCACTTCGGTCAAGATCATGTTGAATGCTGCTTTGGTAAGGCGGTACTGAGCAATAAACCTTAAATAGGAAATTTTGAACATAACTGAAATGACTTATACTAGTTACGAAAAATCTGGCAATTCCATCGGATTGCTGTGGTCTCGCAAAATTCTGCGCTTTACTTTTTCAACGGCGCACACTGGGGTAATATATAAGTAAAGTGGCGATTAATTCAAAAACGAAAAATAAAGATACAGATACGTTTTTGGTACCGGGTTAAAGTGGATAAAATTCTGCATCACTACGTGAAAGAGTTGTTGCAAAATAGTTTACCGTTTTCCCGCAAAGCACTCTGAAAGTTGACATTTATTTTCATTTGACGTGCGCACAGCGTGAAACGTGAATTTTTCAATTATTTAAATCAAATTTGTTTTACAAGTTTTTAAAGTAGCATAAAACTGATGATGGAGAGTTCTTGTTCAGGTATTAAAGTATTAAAATATAAACTTTTATTTTTTTTAAGTGTTCGTAAATATTTTTGTTATTTTTTTTTAAAAAAGCCTAAAAATATCCTGTTTGTTGTTGTTGTTTGTTCAGTGATGTTCACCTAAAATATTGTCATAGTCGTAATCTGTGGATATTCTAGCAACTTTCTATGAAACAAAAAGTTGCGCTATTGTTGCGCACTTTTGCAGCATTTCGATTTTTGTATGTGAAGTTTTGGCAAAATATGCACGCGGTCCGTGAAAGGAAAGACAAAAAATATATGTAAATGCAAAAAATATGAGAAAAGCAACAAGCGATATGTTTTATGTTAGTTTTGTTGCTGTTCAATGTATGGTTTTTAGTATTTCTTTATGCTTTTTAACCTACATTACGGGGGGCCGGCATGTTAGATTTATATTAACCAGCATATTAGACGACATATTAGGCGGGAATCGCGACACGTGAGTATTTGTGGTTTTTAAGATATTTATGAAACACAATAAAAAATAATCTCAAATGATGCAGAACCAAATAAAATTTCGATATCTTAGATTATTTCATTTGGCTTTGTTGTACGGTGTGTGCAAAACTTGGTCAGCTGACCTTATTTATCAGAAGTTGCAGTATTGGGCATTGTTATTGTTTGTATTACTTATGAGTAATCGATTGAAATAACCCCACTGATGTGCATTAAACTAATTAGGTAAAGGGTAACTGCAAAATACTACTTTTTCAAGATATTAAAAAAGGTGGTTGTTTTCATTTCCAATCCAATGTTATTTGGTATACTCGTTTAAGTCTTTATTACATAATGACCAACTCTTTGCCTTAAATTGTGCCAAATCTTTCGTTGAGTACTATCCCTAATATAACATGCCTACGACTGTTCATAAATATTTAATTAATGGACCAGAGGTCATAGCTCACGCCTTGTTGCGAATCGGTGAATTATCTGAAGAAGCGCGGGAAGCGAGAAATAAAGATTTTAAGGCTTTCAGGAAATATTTTTCTCGAAAAAGTAGCCGAGAAAAAACCAACGAAGATGTTCTAAAGAGACTGCTTATCAATTCTGATCCCATTATATCGACAGAAATGAAATTGCCGCATAAAGCAGTTACGCTCATGCCAAGGGAACCATTGGATTTGTTGATAATTGCGGAAGAAGAACGCGATGATATGAACAATTATGATGATGATGATAACAATGGATGCGAAGGTGAAAGCGTGGGTGAATACGATGATGATTCCGATAGTAATTAATAAATAAGCGAGGAATTCTGTGTAACCCTGTTGTAACAATTTTGCATTTTTGGTCATAAATAAAAAAAAATCCACTAAAGTATGTTCAAATACATTTATTTTCTACTTCTTTATCTATAATTAACTTAACCTAATACTTTTTTCATGTCTAAATAGTCCAGCTATTGATAAATTTTCCAAATATGCGCAGGTAAAAATAATACCATCTAGAGCAATAGAACACATAAAAGACCCAATAAGAGAATTAATGATTGCCTTCGGAATACCAAAACTCGTAATAATAGACAACGAAAAATCTCTTAATTCCGCCACGATCTCATCCTTGCTTAAAGAACAAATGTCTATTA
Source organism: Melieria omissa (assembly GCA_963971225.1). Lineage (NCBI taxonomy): Eukaryota > Metazoa > Arthropoda > Insecta > Diptera > Ulidiidae > Melieria > Melieria omissa. The sequence goes on along the minus strand of OZ020269.1, from coordinate 45,733,783 downwards.
ATGTTTATACCACACCGCCGTATAGTAGCACAAGCAATGGACAAGTAGAGAGATTTCATAGCACACTTTCCGAAATAATGTGATGTCTTAAAGCAACGTGCATAGGAATAACTTTCGAGGAATTATTGTTTAAATCAGTACAAGAATACAACTCATCAATCCATTCAACCACAAAAGCCAAACCCATAGAAACATTTTTTTCAAATCGAATTTACAGTGATCCGGAACAACTAGAAGAACAAAGACAAGAAAATATCAACCAACTCAGAAAAAAACAAGAGCTAGACCTCGCCTATCATAACAAAAATAGATCAGAAAACAAAGATTACTCCCCAGGCGAAGTTATTTACGTAAAAATAAATAAACGATTAGGATCTAAATTAACCCCGAAATATAAGAAAGAAATAGTATCCGAAAATGAAAGAACTACGGTAAAAACAGTATCAGGACGAATAGTTCATAAAGCACTTATTAAGAACTGAATTTTACTCTTGCAGGAAAGATGAACTACCTCAGCCTTTTTATTCTCTGGAACACTATTACCATCTCCTTGTCGGACATCGAAATTTTGGACTACAGTAAAGCGCAACTGGTAACAATAGACAACGGACAAGCAAAAATACAAGACGGGACATTCAGGCTTATTCACTTCATCGACTTGGAAAAATATGAACAATTTTTGAGAGAGACTCATGACGAGATAACCAACCAAATCCCTAAGGAAAACCTGCTATACCCTATCCTCAAACACGAAATCACCCAGACCTTCCAGATCCTAAATAGTCTCAAACCAGTTGAGAATAACAGAAGGGAGAGATCAATAGACATAATAGGAAAAACATGGAAATTTATAGCCGGATCGCCTGATCATGACGATTTAAATGCAATAAACAATAATTTGAATAACCTTAACGAAAATAACAATAACCAAATAGTAATAAACAAATTATTCGAGCAACGTATAAATAATATAACTAGAATAGTAAACAAAATGTTAAACACAATAAAAAAGGACGACAACATTGTAACAGAAATTCTAATTAATTTACAAAATAAAGTAAGACTAATTAAGGAAGAACTAATTAATATAAGATACGCCATTCAATGGGCAAAAAATAATATAATAAATTCAGTACTGTTAAGCAAAGAAGAAATAGAATATTCAATTAGTAAACTTAGAAAAGAACAAGTCCCATTTAATAATCCTGAAGAAGCACTAGAATTATCAAAGGTCAATGTATTAAGCAAAGAAATGAAAATTCTGTATATGATAAAAATACCTCTCACAATAAAGGAAACATTTAAGAGAATTATTGTAAGACCTGTAAAAAGGCCGAATAATATCATAATTAAAACTGAGTATAAGGAAATATTAAAAGGAAAAGACTCAATGTATGGAATAAAAACAGAATGTGAAACCTATAATAACTTAGCAATTTGTCAAGAAATAAATGTAGTAGAAATAAGTAAAGATTCATGTATAACTAGAATAATAAATAGTTTAAATTCAACTTGCCCCACAACTAATGGCCATCACGTACCCACGCTGGAAGAAATAAAACCTGGAGTAATCTTGCTTAACCAATTCAACGGCAGAATAGAGGCCAACGCAATATCCCAAGATGTTAATGGAACGCATGTAGTCATCTTCAACAATTCAACAATTAAAATCAACAGCCAAATATTTGAAAATATTGAAACGGAACCAATCGAAGCTATTCCCGCAACACTACAACTAGCCCCATTAGAAAAGGACCACCTCGAACTACTCTCACTAGAGGCTTTGAAAGACTTACACATTAGCAACACACACCGAATAAACTTCCTCAAAAAGGCAACATTCTCTATCGGAAGCTTGACGACTGCAGTCTGCATAATCACCATAGTACTTCTTATGTTCCTGAGGAAGAGATCGATGAAAATCCAGTACATAGAAAAGGAAATAGTAAAGCCTAGCTCGAGCCAAACCGTCATCCCGCTAGATGGAATAAACAACACCACAACATACGTAAATTTCAACGACATACCCTTCTATTGATGATCGAGGACGATCACACTTGAGAGGGGAGGAGTTAAGGTAACAGCTTGCAAAAGCTTCGGCAGCGACGCGGGTTGTTGACACCACACGCGCAGCACACGCGCAGCCACATAGTCGCTGACGCTGCGACTGCAAATGCGGACAAAACGCAGAATGCAGAAGCAGCAAAACGTGACCTTGCGGTCAGTGGTTTAGTGGTAAGAAAGAATCAATTGTAAAGTTAGTCTTTAGACAGGTTTCGGAAAATAAAGTTATCGGCGGACACAAGTCCGCCTTATTTTAAAAATAAAAATTAAAAAGTGAAAACTTAACTTATACAACACCAGCGGCGCCTCACTGGTGTATGTATGCGCTTAAAAATCTGCGAGTTACTGTTTAGCACGTAACATGCAGCAATAGTGAACGGCAGGAGCGACCATTGGTCGTGAACTGCAAGCGAGAATAGAGATCGCGACAGCAGTGCCAGCGACGACAACGTCGGCCCCGAATAATTAGTACCTCTACTGGTGTAGGTGCGTGGTTTAAAACCTACAAGTTAATGCTTAGCACGGCCATGCAGCAGTAGCGAACAGCGATAACGTGCAGTGGTAGCGGAGATGATCCAGGAGAAGGACGTCTCTCGTTCACGGAGGGAACATCGACTTAGATATATTTTTGTTTACAAGAGACATTATCTCGTGCATATTGTTGGGATAGGCAGCATAACTCGCTCTTATATTAACTTTATACTTATTTTTCATTTGACTGCACACCGAAATTGTTGATCAGCAACAACAGTTTTCTGTATGAAACACTTAGGTACATCCGAACTATGTATTTAGAAAATCGCCACCATGACACAAATCAGCTATCTCTCTTTACATTGAACGTGAAAAAAAAAACTATCCATCACAATATCCTCTCCCCGCCAGCGGGCCAACTATCCACCATGGCTACTAATTAAGAATGCGTTCATTCTCCATCCTGACACCCTTGCCAAAAAGGACAATAACCAAAATCTACCAAGGTTGTTTACCAATTACATAACGAGGGTACGTCGCACACTGGGGTAATATATAAGTGGCGATTAATTCAAAAACGAAAAATAAAGATACAGATACGTTTTTGGTACCGGGTTAAAGTGGATAAAATTCTGCATCACTACGTGAAAGAGTTGTTGCAAAATAGTTTACCGTTTTCCCGCAAAGCACTCTGAAAGTTGGCATTTATTTTCATTTGACGTGCGCACAGCGTGAAACGTGAATTTTTCTATTATTTAAATAAAATTTGTTTTACAAGTTTTTAAAGTAGCATAAAACTGATGATGGAGGCTTTTTGTTCTGGTATTTAAGTATTAAAATACAAATTTTTTTTGTTTTTAAGTGTACGTAAATATTATTATTATTTTTAAAAAAAAAAAGCCTAAAAATTGCCTTATTTTGGCCTTATTCATAAACATATAGTTGTTTGTTCAGTGATGTTCACCTAAAATATTGTCATAGTCGTAATCTGTGGATATTCTAGCAACTTTCTATGAAAAAAAAAGTTGCGCTATTGTTGCGCACTTTTGCAGCATTTCGATTTTTGTATGTGAAGTTTTGGAAAAATATGCACGCGGTCCGTGAAAGGAAAGACAAAAAATAAATGTAAATGCAAAAAATATGAGAAAAGCAACAAGCAATATGTTTTATGTTAGTTTTGTTGTTGTTCAATGTATGGTTTTTAGTATTTCTTTATGCTTTTTAACCTACATTACGGGGGGCCGGCATGTTAGATTTGTATTAACCAGCATATTAGAAGACATATTAGGCGGGATAACGCGACACGTGAGTATTTTTGGTTTTTAAGATATTTATGAAACACAATACAAAATAATCTCAAATGATGCAGAACCAAATACAATTTCGATATCTTAGATTATTTCATTTGGCTTTGTTGTACAGTATGTGCAAAACTAGGTCAGCTGAAATTATTTATCAGAAGTTGCAGTATTGGGCATTGTTATTGTTTGTATTACTTATGAGCATGATACAAATATAGAAGGTAGAACCGCTGTAATTTGTTTTGACACTAAACGTGCTTATTGACGTTTCTCGTATTTGTCAAAAGCTTGGGTCGTGAGCCACTTCGTTGTAATACTAAATTAGGGCTATTTAAGGTTCTAAGGATTTTTAGATCTTTTTTAAAATAAACACGAACATTTCAATGTGACTAGTACATTTTGTTTAGTAGTATTATTGACTGTTAGACAAGCAACAACGCAATAAATAATACAAAGGTAAATTATTATGTAATTGTTTTTTTTTAGTTTCTTACTAATATTAATTTTTTTTGTGTTTTCAAATTGCTGTTTAAAAACCGTATCCTAAAAAATGTTCGGCCTAAAAAGAAACGTTTCGCAACACGTTGCTCTAAAACCGTGGAATTTTGACTGTTAGTTAATATCTGTTCCATGTAGTTTGGTGTTTCCACCAAACTTCCACCGTTAATGTTGGTGAAAATGGTATTTAAAATTTGTAAAATTTGCAGAAATTCCGGAGTTGGCTTATGTAATCCCCCCTCTGAAAGGAGATTAACGTTCAAGGGATTTTCTAACAACAGTACGGTAGCACATTTTCAAAGAAGAACGTCAAAAAGACCTTTAGTGTCAGATGTGCAACATGGCGGCTGAGAAGAAGCAACGGCTCTACCTTCTATTTTTGTATCTTGCTTATGAGCATGGCTGAACTACAAGGTTGTAGCAAGCCACCGGCTGATCGTTTATCCGTCTGGCAACAATCATTTTTGTCTGTTTTCAGTTTCTCCCTCTTTCGTCGGAAAATGACAGCTGAATTTGACAGTAGCGATAAACAATCTTACCAACAAAATACATGTGGTTTTTGGTGTTGCGGGGATGCTATTACCTTGTTCTTGTGCCATGCTTATGAGTAATCGATTGAAATAACCGCAGTGATGTGCATTAAACTAATTAGGTAAAAGGTAACTGCAAAAAATACTTTTTCAAGATATTAAAGAAGGTGGTTGTTTTCATTTAGGAACGAAATCCAATGTTATTTGGTACACTCGTTTAAGTCTTTATTACATAATGACCAACTCTTTGCCTTAAATTGTGCCAAATCTTTCGTTGAGTACTATCCCTGGTATAACATGCCTACGGCTGTTCATAAATATTTAATTAATGGACCAGAGGTCATAGCTCACGCCTTGTTGCGAATCGGTGAATTATCTGAAGAAGCGCGGGAAGCGAGAAATAAAGATTTTAAGGCTTTCAGGAAATATTTTTCTCGAAAAAGTAGCCGAGAAAAAACCAACGAAGACGTTCTAAATAGACTGCTTATAAATTCTGATCCCATTATATCGACAGAAATGAAATTGCCTCATAAAGCAGTTACGCTCATGCCAAGGGAACCATTGGATTTGTTGATAATTGCGGAAGAAGAACGCGATGATATGAACAATTATGATGATGATGATGATAACAATGGATGCGAAGGTGAAAGCGTGGGTGAATACGATGACGATTCCGATAGTAATTAATAAATAAGCGAGGAATTCTGTATAATACCCTTTTGTAACAATTTTGAATTTTTGGTCATAAATAAAAAAAAATTTTCTACTTCTTTATCTATAATTAACTAAACCTAATACTTTTTTCATGTCTAAATAGTCCGGGTGAATTAATCGCTAAAATCGGCATGAATTACCCCAGTGTGCGGCGGACTGCTCGTTCTCAAGCAATACTGCCAATAAAATAACCCAACTCATTAAATAAAATAAAAAATCTTACAAAATTTTACAATTTCCTTTTTCATTTGAACATTAAAAGCAAACAGCTGATTGAAGGTTGGTTAATTTGCTAACAATCGGATTCGAAATAAACTTGGAATGTAACAATTCCGCTCGGATTGCAGAACACCTCTTAAAATCGGAATTGGATTTCATTTCGATTTGAATCCGATTCCGATTCGGATTCTGGAACAGGGCTGAATCAGCTGATTAGACAATGCCTTAAAAGCGCGCTGTGTAATGCACCAGTAACCCATAAGTTAGTTTAACATGTCAGTTAATACGACATGCCATGCCCGAAAGCTATACAACTGGTTATCCATGATATAGAACACATACTTAAGGCTATTTGTCAGAGCGAGTTAAACCCAGTTTAAACGTTGTTTGCTTGAACTTCGTTTAAATTAGAACTCAGAATAAACGACGCAGCAGTTTTTCAGTACTAGTTTAACTGAAGCAAATTTTTGTTGATTGTTGCAGCAATGGTAATTCTTTTAATTTAAATCATTATTAGTCTTTGTTTTGACTGTCATCCGTAAATAAATTCGTCAATCAACAACTTATTGCAACAAAACATTTTAAAATGAGCGCTTATATTTCCTACGAACTGCAATGTCTTCCTGCACTTATGAAAACAATAAGCAAGTGCTTGACGACCTCGATAGTCCAGCGGGTAGCGCACTGGCTTCTGATACCGAGGCCGTAGGTTCGAATCCTAGCTCGGGCTGGTGAAAAATTCGTCTATTTCTATCGCTATCCACATTAAGCAGATGAGAATAACAAGAATCGCAAGTGCGCTCTTGGTAGGCAATGGCAAAACCTCCAAGTGTGAAAAAAAATTGCCAAAATACCGCCGTTCGGATTCGGCGTTAAACTGTAGGTCCCCTTCCTCCCTGTGTGTTGTAATACATGTCGAAAAAACAGTGTTGCATACACATTTCAAACGGGTTCAATTTGTGGTATCAAAATGGGCCCATATAGAGGCCTAAGTTTGTCTCATAGAGAGGCAGCCACTACAACCTAATCTTACCTAGAGTGCAAGAGACAGACTGCATGAGTGGAAAACAATTAAGTCTTTGTCGTCAAATAAATGAAAGTGGTTAAGCCGCATTCTCGACATTTTTGGCCTTCTCATCACCGAAATACTTAATTCGTGAAATATTTCTGCATCACTGTGATATTTCTCGTCAGAAGAAAATCTCATTGTTGTGTTTATTCAATTTATAATTGGTAGCGAAAAAGTTCAATTGCGCTTTTAAAATTTCAAAAACAAAAATTAACTGTCAAAAGCTGTTTGCAGTTTAAACTTAATTTAACCGTGCCGGATTGTAAAGGATTTTTTAAGAGCCTTCGGATTTGATAAAAAAAAACACACATAAAATTTAGAGAAATGTTTCGTTTAGTCGAACGATCTATATTATACAATGTTTAACCCATTTGCATCATAAACGCATATATACGCGCATTTTGCCTGGCCATTACACCAGAGCGCCCATATATGCGCTCATTGCATTTGCACATTTATCGCAAAATAACTTTTGGTGATAGGAACGAATTTTTCACTTTTCTGTGTGATGCAAATGGGTTAATGATGATTTTATGTAAATGTTGACCGCGGCTGGGCCTCAAATGGTTCATACGCTGGGTCCAATTTTGGCATACTGTCTCCAATATATCGGCCGGTATCCCACGAATAAATTCTTCAATATTGGCTTCCAGTGTGGCAACCGTTGCGGGCTTGTCGCTATCAGCTTTACCATAACCCCGTAAAAAATAGTGTAAAGGTCTCTCCCGAATTCGATTCTCAATGGGGATATTGTTTGGCGTTGAAACCACATGTCAGCCAAGTCCAGCTCTTCCATTTTGGGCAAACAATGTTTGTAATCAGCGCCATTCACGGTAACATTCCTGCCTTCGTATTCTTTAAAAAAGTAGGGGCTAATGATGCCACCGACCCAAAATCCAAACAGTGCGTTTTTCGGGATGCATTGGCAGTACCCATATCCTTCCGCAAAGTTTTCCACGTAGTGGAGTAATAGAGGCCCATTTGCTGCGAACGGAGCCGAATCGATAATTTACGGTTATCAACAACACTGGTAGATACAGCTGCGATATTTTCCTTTGTCCGCAGTCTACGTATGCGTGTTGATGGTTTAATGTCCAATAATGTAAATTTGGTGCGAAATTTAGTCACAAGATTCCGAAAGGTCGCCCAAACTGACCACAAAATGGAAGAAATACACGATGCATTCTTTAACCGAGCATGAATTTTGATAATTAAATTCAATAATCAGCAAGCGTTGTTCGTTTGTAAGTAGATTCACGGTTAAATTATAGCCCGAACTGAACATAATTGACTGTACCATTCTTCGTTTGATGTTCGAACGACAATGGTTAGCCCCCAGGCCACTCCGCTTGTTAATGCTGCTGCTGTTGGTGTAATAGATGGAGCTGAGTCGCTCTCTTCACCTACTTTTCGTTGTAAAACTGCTAAGAGTGGTAAAGTCACTTCGTTCGCTAATGATGCTGTTGTTTGGGCTATAGATGAAACCAGTTCGCGCTCTTCCTCTGCTGCTTCTTTTGTTGATGCTGCCGCTGCAGCTGCTAGAGAATCCGATACGGTTCTCACTTCCTCTACTGCTCGGACAGTGATTGTTCGCAATCAAGCCTAACCACGGTGTCCACGATAGCAGCCAACAACAGCAGGCAACATCGGGCGGATTACCTTCTCTGGTGGAGGCTACCGAAGCAGTCTCACTTAAGAGAAAGCGGTTGACGATTTCTCAAAAGAAGAGGCTTCGGAAGCTGATGGCTGACGGTAAACCGTACGATTTAGCGCTTAAGGTGGTCCTCGAGGACAACGAAAAGACGAAGACGGACGACAGCAGTAGCAAAAGAAAACGCTGCAACCCGCTCCCAAAAGGATGAAAATTTGTCCGTCTCATGCCAAAGCTGCTGCTGCAATTAGAGTATACTCCCAGTGGATTACCCGACAGTTCATCTCGGTCTGGCGGAGCAGAAAGAAATCGAGAAGGCCATCAAGGAGGAGCTGCGTAAGCTCCCCATTGATTGTCCTCAAGTACGTTTTTTTCAAGGCTGCTCCTTCAAACCGGGATGGACCACTGTGAATTGTGCCGATGAAGCATCAAAGAACTGGCTGAAGGAGGTGATACCGAAAACTCAACCAGGGAGTAGGAAGCTGAAACTGGTGGAGGGAATGAATATTCCTAAACCCAATATTGCCTCAGCTTACTTTCCGGGTTGCTCCCTCTCGGCCGACGGAATCCTCCGAATGCAGAACCGTTCATTATCGACAGGCAATTGGAAAGTAATGAACAGGACTGCTAAGGCGTAAGGATCAGCGCTAACACTGGCCATTGACGACGTGTCGGCCCACCTGCTCTCTGAACTGAATGACCTCCCCTTCTTTGAGCTGGGAAGTATACAGTTAAAAGTGCGGCACGAGCAGGTAAGAAAACCTCCAATGCCCAGTGAAGGTAGGACCAAGACTTGGTAAAACCAAGACGGATGAAGATAAACCATCCACTAGTCGGCAGGCAGCTCTAGAGGTGCGGACAGACCAAAACGTTAAAAGGACTGGCGACATAACGCCAACTCCACGATCAGTGGGACCTGCAAAGCCTGCTTCAACTAAACCCGTCTGGAAGATTCAACTGAGTGGAAAGGATAATCCGGCTGAGTGTTTCGGGTAAGTCTGCAAACACCCCAAACAGCAATGAAAGGGTGCCGACAAGGGGTAGAGGGGGCAAGCAAGCCCCAAACCAATAATACGGAGATTGTCCAAATCAATCTCCATAGGCCACAGGCAGCGTCAGCTGTCCTAGCTAGGACTATCGACACCTGCAGTCCTAGCATAGGTCAGGTGCAGGAACCATGGACTAGCACCAAAAATGAGATTCTGGGTCTTTCGCAGTCAGGTAATGTGCCATGGTGTCAGTCTATTGGTAGGCCTGGAGTCTGTATTGTGTTTAATGGCATCTCTTTCTTCCCGTTGACAGATTTTGTTACGCCAGATCTGTGTGCGGCCAAAATCAACTGAAACCCCAAAGAGCTGTTCATAGCATCAGCATATTTCCCTGGAGATGCACCGGGATGTCCCACGCAAATAGCAGAATAGCTCGTTGGATATGCTAGGGATAACCGATTGGAGCTGGAGGTCTCCAGCTTAGCTAGCAACAAGCTTGAAATTTTTAACGTGGGTAGTACACCAACGTTTATAACGAGTGCGAGAGAGGAGGTCCTGGATATTACTCTAGGAAATACTCTGAGCTCCGGACTGGTTAGAAACTGGAGGGTGTCAAACGAACCTTCAATGTCGGACCATAAAATTATCAGGTTTGACATTGAACGTATCACCCCAGTTAGAAAAATTCTAAGAAATCCCAGGAGAACAAACTGGGATAAATTCCAAGAAACTCTGAGGTTAAACTCCAACCGCTTTGGGATGGGGGACAATATCAGAAATACAGTAGAGTTAAAAACTGAAGTAGCGTACTTCAATAGCACTATTATTGATGCATACGAAAGTAGCTGTCCGATCAGCAAAGTATATTCCTCTAGGGATGTGCCCTGGTGGAACAAAGACCTCAATATACTGCGAAGTAAGGTTCGCAGGCTTTTCAACCGGTCCAAGCGTACCGGGGATTGGTCTGAATATAAAAGTGCATTGACCTTACATAATAAGGAAATAAGGGAAGCTAAGCTTCCCGGCAGCCGCCGTGGCTCAGTTGGTTAGTGCGCGGTCCAACGAGTCGCATGCAGAGCGACGCAAGATCGAATACTGCATGTAGTAACACCTAAAAAAAATAACGGGAAACTCGTTTTCTCTTTCGGTGGCTGTCCTCTCAGCTGGAAATGGCAAACCTCTGAGAGTAAAAATTGCCTATGAAAAAGCTCCCAACCTGCCGTTCGGAACCGGCATAAAACTGTAGGTCCCTTCCACCCGCGTAAAAAATGCACACGCACAACACGGGTGGTTGCGGGAAGCTAGGCCTTAGTCTCGCGTAAGCGGGCTGTCGTGCCAATCAATTATTATTATTAAGCTTTAGAAGCTTCTCAGAAAGCAAAGAACAGACATCGGAGGTATCAAGACTCTATAAAGTCATGGCCAAAGGACACAGCCTGTCTTCCACGAGTCTCCGAAAAGCAATGGGGAATTTACCGAGAGTGAGGAGGAGAAGGTAAAGCTACTTCTAGATACTCACTTCCCGGGCTCTGTTGCTTGGAGGGGCACGGAGCAAGCTGAGGTACTAGGTAGAATCTCCAGAGGAGATTGGATAGTGGCAAAGAAAATCTGTACGGAAGAAAGGTTAAAGTGGGCGGTTAGCACCTTTGAACCACTTAAATCACCCGGACGCGATGGAATCTTCCCTGCCTTACTACAGAAGGGCATGGATCTTATCAAGAACAAGCTCCTGAGAATTTCCAGAGCCAGTCTGGCGCTGGGTTATATACCAGAGGCCTGGAGGCGGCCAAAGGTTGTATTCATTCCGAAGGTCGGGAAGAAGGATCCTCTTGACCCGAAATCCTGCAGCCAATTTGTCTGACCTCATTCGTACTGAGAGCTCTGGAGAAAGTTGTTGACAACTACGTACGGACGACAGTCCTAATAGACAATCCGTTACACACATGCCAGCATGCATACAGGGCAGGACGCTCCACTGAAACTGCACTGTATCAGCTGACAGGTGAGATACAGGAAAGTCTAGATGGGAAAGAGATGGCACTATGTGCCTTTCTAGATGTGGAGGGGGCCTTCGACAACACCTCTCATGAAACTATAGATCATGCTCTAACCAGCAGGGGTATTAATAATACCTTGAAAGGTTGGATCAACAGTATGCTTGCTACTAGGAAGGTGGTAATATCCAGTACAACCATAGGAGCAATGTTGTGGAGTTTTGTGGTGAATGACCTATTGCAAGTACTATCTAACTCTGGTCTTATGGTCAAGGGGTATGCAGATGACATTGTAATCCTATGCAGGGGAAAATTTGAAGATACCCTGCGGGATAGAATAAACCTAGGGTTAAGAATTACTAACCTGGCAGAACAACACAACCGATTAACGTAACCAACACAACACACAATCACCCCTAAGTTGAGGACATTTGGCACACGTACCCGGACAAGGATCGCGCAGTGGAACGTTAGAACTCTCCAGAACTCTCTCCAGCATCCAGACAAGCTCAACTCGAAGTGCAGATGGCGACCTATAACATCAACATTCTCGGCGTGAGCGAAATGAGATGGAACGGCAGTGGAGAACGTTCGTCAGCGTATCGCAACATTGTATTGCACAGTGGAAAAGAAATCAGAGGGGAAAGCGGCGTAGGTCTAATAATTTCCAAGAACATGCAGAAGACCCTGCATTCCTGGAAGAATATTTCAGACCGCATAATCCTGGCCCAATTCTGCAGCAATATTTACCGGCACATCACCATCGTGCAATGCTATGCGCCAACGGAAGACGCTGACTGTGCTATCAAAGATGAGTTCTACATACAGCTAACGACAACGCTCAGCACCATCCGTAGAGGTGATATTACCTTCCTGGTGGGCGACTTCAATGCGAAAATCAGGAACAACAACTCCGGTCTCAAGAAGATTATGGGGGTTCACGGCTGCGGCACACGAAACAACAATGGTGACAGGCTCATTGAGCTATGTCAGACGTTCCAGCTAGTCATTGGAGTGGAGGGGTTCGCTAATTGATGTCAGGAACAGACGGGGAGCTGACATAGCTAGCGACCATGAACTCATCACCGGTGAAATTTAGAAAGAAAACTGACACGCAACGCAGATACAAGCGCTTAAATGTACAACTAATGCGCAATGCCGTCACCAGAAAGGAAGTGGCCAGCGCCTTTAGCAGGAAGTTGCTCACAAATCAAAGTAACACCGATTGGGAGGCTACAAATGCCACGTTCAGGCAAGTCGCACAAGAAAAACTTGGCACAGTAAAGCCTACAGGCTCCAAACCTTGGATCTCAGACACTACTTGGGGTATCATCCAGCGCAGAAATGAACTCAAAAGGCAACTTATCAATGACGATGCTGTGAGGCCAGCCTACAGAGAAGCCGCAAAGCTAGTCAAGAAATCGGCCAGAAATGATAAGAGAAAGTTCATGGGAAACCTCGTCTGTGATGCCGAAGCGGCAGCAGGAGCCAACAATATAAGACAGCTGTATCGCCTAACCAACCAACCAAGTAATAGAAACCAGCCAATTAGGGATCTGAGTGGTCCATTACTAACGTGCAATGATGACCAAGTTCGTTAGATGGAAAGAACATTTCGAATCAGTCAGCAACATCGCTTCAAACGATGAGGGCAGCTGCGAAGTGGGCAGCACTAAAACCAACAACCAAATAGCAACAACCTGCCCTAGCATAGCGGAGATTAGGGATGCATTAAAGCTGAAGCTAAACAAAGCTGCGGGTGTAGACGGCATACAACCAGAGCTAATGCTTGCCGACCCCCAAACATCAGCTGAAATCCTCCATCCTCACATTTCTACTGCCTGGGACAGGGAGAAGCTGCTTCCGTCATGGACAAAAGGCATCATTGTAAAGCTGCCGAAGAAGGGAGACTTGCGGGACTGCGGCAACTGGAGAGGAATAACCCTACTCAACACCATTTACAAGATAATAGCCACAATTATACAAGGAAGACTACAATGTGTCGAGAACTCCCTAAGAGATGAGCAAGCTGGCTTTCGCCCTCATCGGAGCTGTGTTGACCAAGCTAACACACTCCGCATCATAGTAGAGGAATCAGTTGAGTGGCGCTCCCCGCTGTACATGTTGTTCATCGACTTCAAGAAAGCATTCGACACAATAAAAAGAAGCGCAATTTGGCTAGCATTGAGTAGAAAGGGGGTTCCCCAGTAACTAATTCGGCTCATCAGAGCATTGTACGAGGACTCCGATCTGGCAGTACTACATAACGGCAACATCAGTGACCCTTTCACCACCAACGCAGGAGTCAGGCAAGGCTGCCCCCTGTCGCCTCTCCTCTTCGCCATCGTACTAGACGACGTCATGAGCAAACTCATCCTGCACCAACGAGGCATCGTATGGACCTTCACCAGGCATCTCGAGGACTTGGACTTCGGTGATGACATCTGCCTCCTCTCGCACAAATTCTCCGACATGCAATCAAAAGCAGAGTGACTGGTCGCGCTGGCACGCACCGCCGGTTTGGAGGTCAACATCGCCAAGACCAAGGCCATGAGAGTCAATCATAGCAGCACAAACCATATAATGATCGACGGCTGTGCCGTGGAGTTCGTCGACAGCTTCTGCTACCTCGGCTGCACAATCAAGGCGGACGGTGGAGCGGAAGAAGATGCCAACTGCAGACTGAGGAAAGCCAGGGCAGCGTTCGAACGGCTGCATTCAGTATGGGCAAGCTCGCAAATCTCCAGACGCACGAAGCTACGAATATTCAACGCATGTGTGAAGTCGACATTCTTGTACGGAAGCGAAACATGGCTAGTCTCGAATGCCATCACCCAGAGGCTACAATCTTTCGTCAACAAATGCCTGCGAACCATCTGCAGGATATTCTGGCCCACGACAATTAGCAATGACGCGCTGTAGAAGACTACAAAGGAGGAACCCATTCTGAAGAAAATAAAACGCAGAAAATGGAAATGGATAGGTCATACACTAAGGAAACCGCCCAGGGGATCAGGGTTTGGATCCACAAGGCAAAGCACCTGACTGCACGGATGTAGACGTGGTCCACATCTTCGGCTGCGATCCTTGTGGGTACCAGGCCAAGTGGACTCAACGCCTTCACGAAGGTTGCTTCTGGTGACCGGGCGGTCCCCGGGCGGCTGTTGAAGCTTGTCTTCTCAGCTGGCGAAGTTTGAGATGCGGAAATCCAGGAGCGTCTGACCCACAGTGGGCGGCTCCCTGGTCAGCGTCTGATCTTCATGTTAGGAGCGGCTGTTTTCTTATCATCTTTTGGTGGCGTGATAGATGTCAAAGAAACGCCACAGTGGAAGGCGACCCCCTTCATCAAAACCATTCTGGAGGGCTCCCATAAGGACTCTTTTACGGTGCAGGGAGTCGGATCCCCAGTACCGGTGGTAGACAGTGGGCGAGCGGGCTGTCTGGCGTCGTTATCCAATGACCGCTTAGGCTGCGCAGCGGGATCCCAGGCTGCGCGGTCTACTAACGCTACTGGGAAGCAGGAGGCGTCCAAACCTGCCTTAAGAAGGCAAGGAGCGCAGGACACCACCGCTCAGGCCAGTCCCTCAATTTCCGGGGTGGTGCCTCAGTTTCAGGGTCTTCGGCTCGACGTTGCTATAGAAGAGGAATCGACGATTCTCTCGCAAAATAGCGACGTCGAGTCTGCTGACTCTGACATGGAGGCGGCACTCCTAGAGGAGACGGACGAACCTGCGGCCACCGGTTCCACTCCTGGAAGGTCCTTGGCGGGGGAAAGTAAGGCGAGCAGTGCTGCGAAAAAAGCCAGAAATGGCTACCGGCGCTCACTTGCTTTCCTTCGCAAAGTGAACAAAGGTTCAGTACCCTTGTCTGACAAGGAGAAAGACCTAGTTGAGAAGCACCAGAAAATCGTTGCAAAATACGAAAAGAAGCAGGCGGCGATTTCTGGTGCTACGACATCGACTACTGCAGCAACGCCTGGAGACAGCGCCACTGCTGCACAGTCGACTAGTGGTACAGCAACGGCGGCAAAGCCTGGTATTAGGGCCACGGCCGCTACAGCTGTACGACCGGACAGAGGAGGGGCGGCGAAGCCTGGAAACAGTGCCACGGCTGCCTCGTCAGTACGGAAGGCTGATCAGAAGCCATCCACCTCGACAAGCCCACTTCCACCGCAGTGGAAAAGGTAGTCAAACGGGGTAGATCGGGGGACGATCAGCCTACAGGGGAGGGGAAAAGGCTGAAACCCTCAGCGAGCTTCTCCTCTCCACAGGAGCTACAGATTGCCGTAGTGGACCGGAGCGATCCCGATGGGAAAATTCGTCCGGAAAACTGGCTCTCTGTTGAGGCGCGCATTCTGCGAGCGATGCTCGGGGCGGCGGACGACGAGATCGACTTCGACGGCGCTGGCTGGCAGAGGGGCGTAAAGATCGTCGGTTGTGGCAACAGGCAGTCATTTGACTTCCTGGTACGCACGATCGGCGGTCTTGAGCCTCTCTGGCAGGGGGCAAAACTCGAGGTTATACCTCGCGACCGATTGCCTCTCCGACCTTTCTTAACACTGTGGGTCCCCCCTCCAGTCATGGACACGTTGAAGCTAATAGGTCGGCAGAACAGCGGCCTTAACACTGGAGAGTGGAGAGTAATTTCCTCCACTACTAGCAAAAACGAGACGGGTAAGGACCTCGTGGTCGCTGTTGACCAACCGTCCTTTAGTCATCTACGAGACTCCTCTGGTATTGTCAAGTTCGGTTTGGGTTCCTTGAAAGCTCGTTTCCCCAATAAGGAGCGTGCCACACAGGGAAAGGCTGAAGGTAGTGCAGATAAACCTGCACCACTCTAAGGCCGCCACCCACGATCTTATGCAATTTCTGGAGGAGGAGGAGGTTGACTTGGCCTTAATCCAGGAACCCTGGCTCGTCAGAGACAGTGTTTGTGGATTGGGGTCAAGTCAATTCAGAGTACTTCATTCGCGTGGTGAAGGTAAGATACGAGCCTGTATTGTTTATAGAAAGTACATCAATATGTTTCTCTTGTCTCAATACAGTACTGGTGACCTGTGTGTGGCTGCATGTGAGCGAATGGTGGGGCATGACCTTATCCTCTCGTCCGCATACATGCCATTCGAAGGAGAGGAACCACCTTGCTGCGCACGCCCGATCACGGAGACTTGATCTCATCATCGGGTGTGACGCCAACACTCATCACGTTCAGTGGAGAAGTTCCGGCACCAATAGCAGGGGTGAGTCCATTTTTTAGTTTCTTCTTTATTTTAACCTTATGCTATGTAATAGGGGCAATACGTCAACCTTCCATAACAGGGTTAGGGAAGAAGTTATAGATATAACCTTGGTTACCGACTCTAGTACCATCCCTGTAGTCGACTGGAAAGTACTGACGGAATGTTCGTTTTCGGACCACAACCGGATAGTCTTTTCCATGGCCATGAAGGTGGGGAGTCCACCAGCCTATAGGAATCCGAGAAAGACTAACTGGCCTAGATTCAGTGCACTAGTTTCCGAAAAATTGGCGTCGCGCACGGCGACAGCTACCTTTGAAAGAAACAACATTGACAGGTCAGTTAGTCTTTTAACGAAAGTTCTTAATACATCTTTCAAGAAATCGTGTCCAAAAAGTCGAGCTCCACGGAAAACCAACGCAGTTTGGTGAACCCCAGAGCTAAGACAACTGAGGACAGATACTAGGCGTCTCTTCAATAAGGCTAAGCTTAGTCAAACTGAAGAAGACTGGAGAGCCTACAAGGCTAGCTTTAATAAGTTTAAGAAAACTATTAGGGCGGCCAAGCGGGATGATTGGAGGAATTACTGTGAATCCCTCGACAATGTTAACGAGGCCGCCAGACTCCGTAAGGTGCTAGCCGGGGTTTCACACACCCCTGGCAGCATCAGGAAATCTGATGGATCATGGACGGAGTCGAGGGAGGAACTTCTTGAGATCCTCATGAACACTCACTTTCCTGGATGCACGGATTTTGCTGAGGCGACCACGTCGCATAGGCAACAAACACCGCAACCGGATGGTCTAGTTCAGAGGATAATTAGCGAAGCCAAGGTGGCATGGGCAATTGACTCCTTCAGCCCGTATAAATCCCCGGGCCCTGATGGTGTCATTCCTGCTATGCTACAATGGCCTAAGGAGGCGGTGGTTAAGGTCCTGACGAGAATCTTTCGTGGATCTCTCCAACAAGGATATGTCCCACGTGCCTGGAAGGAGGTTAGGGTGGTGTTCATTCCCAAAGCAGGGAAAGTGAACCACTTAACAGCAAAAGATTACAGACCGATCAGCCTTTCATCGTTCTTACTTAAGACTCTTGAACGGCTGGTAGACGTCTATATTAGAGAAGTGGCACAGTCCAGAGGACTCTGCAAGTCGCAACATGCGTATTGCAGGGGAAAATCTGTCGACAGCGCCCTGCATGAGGTCGTTCAGACGATCGAAAGATCGCTGAACTCTAAGGAGTACACGTTAGCCGCTTTCCTCGATATCGAGGGAGCCTTTAATAACGTTACCTTGGAAGCTATAATCAACGCACTTAGTAAGTTCGAAGTTCATGAGAAGGTGGTAAAGTGGACCAGTGACATGCTCAGTAGCAGAAGGGTCCACTCTAACCTAGGCCTGTGCTCAGTGAGGAAACTTACTACAAGGGGCACACCACAAGGGGGTGTTCTTTCGCCTCTGCTGTGGCTCCTTGTAGTAAATAGCATCCTCGAGATCTTCGAAACCAGGAGGCTACGAGTAGTAGCATATGCAGACGATGTCACTATCCTGATCCCTGGAAAATTCCTGTCCACAATCAGTGATCTCATGGAGTCTGCTCTAAAGGAACTTTCCAGGTGGGCAGAGCTTAACGGTCTAGGGGTTAATCCCTCTAAGACTGTTTTGGTACTGTTCACCCGGAAATACAAAATACCGAAGTTTGAGCTGCCTAAACTTGGCGGCACTACTCTCACCCTATCACCCGAGGCTAAATACCTTGGCACCATACTTGACTCCAAGCTCTCTTGGGGGCGCAATGTGGAAGAGCGGGTGAAAAAGAGCCTGAATGCTTTTTACATTTGTAAAAGGACTTTCGGGAAAAAGTGGGGATTGCAGCCGACTATCGTTCATTGGATGTACACTGCGATTATACGGCCGATCCTAAGTTACGGAGCCATTGTCTGGTGGCCGGCTACGGGCACCAAGACCCTGGTAACGAAACTGACGAAGGTGCAGAGACTAGCGGCTATGGGAATAGCAGGCACTGTCAAAAGCATCCCCCAGGCCGGGCTGGAGGTGATCTTGCACCTCCACCCGATTGAGCAGTTCATTAAGTGTTGCGCTGCTAAAGGCGCTCTCAGATTGAGGGAAGCCAACTTGTGGAGGCAACACGCTTATGGACACTCTGGAATTCTAAAGTTATTCGAGAAGCCGAATATCGGTTATCAGGTGGATTCCTGCACGGACTATCTGATCCCATACCTGGATTTCGACACGCGAGCACTAGCCTCATATCCCACAAGGGAGGAATGGGAGGTGACAGGTGCGATGAGAGACGCTTCTATCACCGTTTTCACCGACGGCTCCAAAATGGAGGAAGGTACTGGAGCTGGTCTCTACTCCGATGTACTGCAGACACGCATGTCATTCAGACTGCCGGACCTCTGCAGTATTTTCCAAGCAGAGATCTATGCAATTCGGAAGGCTGCCGAACTTATCCGTGACAGTGGGTTATCACCCACAGATGTCACAATTTTCGTGGATAGTCAGGCGGCGCTTAGGGCGCTGGAATCAGTTGTTGTGAAATCAAAGGTAGTGCAGAGGTGTCGTACCGCACTTCAAGGCATTGGGCACCACCAGGTCACTCTCTGTTGGGTTCCGGGCCACTCAGGAGTGGCAGGGAACGAAGCAGCGGACGAGATGGCAGGAAAAGGGGTGACTTTGTCTGCCACCGAAGTGGATACCTCTGTGTTTCCTCCGATATCTGCCCTGTACATGTATATTGACAGGTTGACCAAAAAGGAAATTGAGTCGTCATGGCGTACCAGGACCGACTGCGGCACCTGCCGGGCACTGTGGCCATCCCTCTCTTTGACGAAAACACGATTCGTACTGTCCCTGAGTCGTACCTCTATTCGACAGCTCGTTGGAGTCATCACCGGACACTGCGCTATTGGATCTATGCTTACCAAATGGCGCCTCTCGTCCGGTGATGTCTGTCGTAGCTGTGGAGATGAAGAAGTAGAAACGATACAACACTTCCTGTGCCACTGCCCGGCTCTGCAGGAACGCCGACTCCGCACCTTGGGGTCAAGGTTCCTGACAGACCTGGCTTGCGCAGCGAAAGTCGAAATCTCGAATCTGCTCTCCTTCATTAAGAGGTCGAACTGGTTTCCCCTTGACTGAGACTATTGGTTGGCTCCAGAACACCATAAGAAGGGATTCACAATGGGCCATTGTGGCCTCCGAGTGGAAGTGCGGTCCTGCCGCACACACCCTTCCCTACCTAACCTAACCTAAGGAAACCGCCCAACAGCATCACGAGAATGGCACTGGACTGGAACCCGCAAGGAAGTAGAAGTCGTGTTCGACCAAAAAACACTTGGAGAAGGTCGACCCTGCGCGAGCTAGCCGATGCCAATATCACATGGGACGGCGCAAAAACAACAGCCCAGAATCGTGTACGATGGAAGAGTCTTGTTGAGGCCCTATGCTCCAGTGAGGAGTGAACAAGAAAAAAAAAAGAGTAACTAAGAGGTGGTGTACTAAGGTGGGGCTGAATATTAATCCAGAAAAAACCACCATAGTACCCTTTACAAGGAGTATACGAGTATACGAAACTTTATGCTCTTAGACCAATCACTTTGGATGGAATAAGAATAGAATTCCAGGAGGTTAAATATCTAGGCGTATTGTTTGTGTGTTTATATAAGCAGACATTGACCGCTGCAATATTGATGCAAGTTAGGCATTTGTACCTTGTTGTTATTATTTCTTAGCATATTGTGCATTTATGCAACTTTGGTATTTTGATGTTTGTGTGTTTATGTAAGCAGACATTGACCGCTGCAATATTGATGCAAGTTAGGCATTTTTACCTTGTTGTTATTATTTCTTAGCATATTGTGCATTTATGCAATTTTGGTATTTTGGGTCTTATTATTGTTATTATTCTTAGCATATTGTGCATTTATGCAATTTTGGATTTTGGGTTTTGTATTTATGTATATTTTAGCATGTAAGCAATATTGTCAATATAAATAAGGGTTCGATAATCAATAAAGACACAGTGGCAACACAACTTCACAGCGTTTAACTACCATTGTTCTCCAAGGCGACACAGTTCAAGTACTGTTTTCGCACTGTGCTTACACTCTGGTGATACGACCAGAAGTGATATTTACTTACACAAACATTTGGTGACCCCGTCTCAAGTATCACACTTCGACCATGGAATTCGACGAACTAATAAAGCTGCAGCAGGTTGTGGGAAAAGAAATCCAGCAAGTAGTGGTTAACTACAAAAAGGACTCAAACGCAAGAAAAGCATCGAAGGAGTACTTCGAGGAACGACTCAAGCGGATCGTGACCCGTTATGAGGAGTTCGAAGCAAACGACAACGCCATTAGGACACTGAAGAGAATTCCTCTCCAACATCAATACTTTACCTACTACACGGAGATTAGCAATGTAGTGCACGAATACACGGCTCATTTTGAAAAAAAAATTGAAGAAATACGCAATACGGCAAGCGCAAGTGCAAGCACAACTCAAGTTTTCGCCATGGAACCATCCGAGCATGATCAACTGAAGAAAACCCAAAAGCAAGGGACAAAGATTGATGGCTTAATCAGACGACAAAACGCATCGATAGTATCATTGAGGAGATTTTTGGGCACAGTATTGCTCACTGAACAATCGTCCGCATATTACAAGGTCAAATGCCAAACAATCAAGCAGTTTTGGCAACAAATAGAGGCATTAAATTTCGAGATATGGGATATGCATGAGGATCCAGCAACTGCAGGCTACGATTTCGAGGAATATTTAGAACTAGAAGCTCTAGTACAAGAACATATAACAGAACTCACAATAAAAAGCGAAGTGGAGCCTGTACAGCCAACATCAACTCATGTAAGCACAAATGCGCTCCCGCTGCCTAAAGTGACCATACCAAAGTTTGATGGAGACTACCTGAAGTGGCAACAATTCCACGATATGTTCAGTCAAATGGTTCACGTGCAGCCCCTACCGAAGGTCCAGAAGATGTGGTATCTCTAGACTAATATCACATCCGAAGCTGAACGACTCATTCAACATTTAGCACTAACCGATGAGAACTATGACACGGCTTGGAATCTGCTAATAGAACGATACAACAATAAGAGGATCTTAGTGAATACTATCATCCACAAGTTACTAGGTCAGCCGACTGCAGCACCCACCGCGCATCACCTAAGGGAACTGCATGACACTACACAAGAATGCTTATTTGCGCTGCAGAACTTGAGAGTTGATGTCAGCACATGGGATCCGATACTGTTATATATTTTCGTAAAAAAACTAGATCGGCAAACGCATGCACTCTATGAACAATCATTGACGTCACCAAAGGAACAACAAGAAGTTGGTGCATTTCTAAAATTTTTGGAAGCCAGATTCCAGACGTTGGAATCCTTAAGCTCGAAGGATAAAATGACACGACAAGGCACCACAGGCTTGGCAGCAACAAGGCCCACAAAAGAATGCGCAGTTTGTAACAACAATCACCCACTGTTTGCATGCCCCGAGTTCAAGCTGCTGCCGGTTCTACAACGAATGGAATTAGTAAAACACAACAATCTTTGCTTCAATTGTTTAAAGCGGGGACACAGATCAAGTCAATGTTCATATGGTAATTGTCTCAAGTGTCATGAAAAGCACAATACCTTACTACATAAAGACAAGGGAGCAGTGGAAGAACAACACATAGCTGCCATATCAGTCTCTGAGTCCATAAATTCGAGCCAAACTACGACAACATCCGAAGAACTACCTAACTCAGCTTCTCTAGCCACAGCAGTTCAGCTTGGGAGGCGAGGCTACGTTCTGTTGGGTACAGCCCGAGTCATTGCCTCTGGCAGCAACGGAAACTCCACTGAATGTCGTGTAATGTTGGATTCAGGCTCACAAGTAAATTTGGTAACGGACCGATTGGTGAAGAACCTTAACCTAAGGGCTGGATCTGCGGCAATTAGCATCGAAGGTATCGGAAAGGGCAGAATGAACACCCACCGTCGAATAGCGCTTACAATAGAGTCAAGATCTAACAACTTCAAGGTAGTCATGGAAGCCTACGTTCTCCCACAGATCGTATCGGAACAACCCTCACAACACTTACAAATAAATAATTGGAAAATACCAGAAAACATTGAACTAGCTGATCCTGCATTTCACAGATCTGAGAAAATTGATATTTTGCTAGGTGCAGAATGTTTATCAACTCACCTGACATGTGGAATGGTTACAGACGACAAATTGGAAGACGCAATTGAACGACTGTGGAAGATGGAAGAAATCGACACAAAAATAAAAATACCTTCTCCGAGTGAAAAACATTGTGAGGATTACTTCACACAAACCACATCTTCCCCACCACAGACTTCCCTTCATTGAAGACACCTCCCGACTGGGTGATTCCAAACAAATGGCCTTTAACCGATTCTTGGCATTAGAGCGAAGGTTATCGAGGGACAGTAAATTAAAGGAATTGAATCAATTACCACCCCCAACTACGTCATCCCTTATCATTGTGTCTTAAAACCTGACAGCACCACAACCAAACTGCGAGTGGTGTTCGATGCCTCTGCCAAATCCTCATCCGGACTCTCATTAAACGACTTAATGCACACAGGGCCTACAATACAAAATGATCTGCTGTCCATTTTATTAAGGTTCAGGATGCCAAATACTCATACACCCTGATGACAGGAAATACCAGCTCGTGATTTGGAGGGAAACTCAAGACTCGCCGATAAAGTACTATGAACTAAATACTGTCACTTATGGTACTAGAGCGGCACCACATTTGGCAACAAAATGTCTACGAGTAATCGCGGACAATAATAGAGAATTGCATCCATTAGGAGCCAAGGCGCTTCAAGATAACTTTTATGTAGACGATGGTCTTTGTGGTGCAGACAATCTGACTACAGCTGTAGAAATGCAAGAACAACTGAAAAACATATTGGGTGCTGCGGGCATGAAGCTTTGGAAGTGGTGTGCAAATCACTCAAGACTACTACAAGGGATTCCGAACAGTGACCAGGAGATCAACCTAGATCTAGCAAATAATAATCCAGGAACCATCATAACACTTGGCTTAACATGGGCGCCAAGCACAGACAAATTCTGTATAAAAGTCAACCTTCCACCAATTGACAAGATCACAAAGCGATCAGTAACATCAGATCTGGCACGATTATTTGATCCACTTGGGCTCCTATCACCAATCGTCGTGACAGCAAAAATGTTCATCCAAGAGCTTTGGAATTCAAATATAGGATGGGACGAACCACTGCCAGCTGAAGTATGCAAAAGGTGGGCTGAATTTCGAAGCAACCTATCATCCCTGTCTAATCTGCAAATACCACGACACATGTTCAACGGGGAAGTTGCTAAGGCCATTCAGCTCCATATTTTCACAGATGCTTCGGAAAGGGCATATGGAGCCTCAGCATACATAAGATCGGTATTGCGAAATGGGCAAATCAACGTAAGAATCCTATGCGCTAAGTCAAGAGTGGCCCCACTCAAACGAGTTACACTTCCTCGGCTAGAACTATGTGCTGCTGTAATTGGTGCGCAATTGGCAAATCGCATAAGAGAAGAGCTACAATTAAAGAGTTGTCACATTTATTTTTGGTCTGACTCACAAATTGTTCTTTCATGGATTAATACGTCATCGTCCAGTTTTCATACCTTTGTAGCAAATAGAGTAGCGACAATCCAAGAATTGACGAGACCCATTCAGTGGCGCCATGTGAACACCAAGGACAATCCAGCTGATATCCTATCAAGGGGCCTACCACCTGATCAATTGTCAGCCTGTAATATCTGGTTCGCAGGCCCAGTCTTTCTGCATGGATCAGAAGATATTTGGCCGCAGAGGTTTCTACCAGAGTTAGCCGTCGATGTGGTATCCGATCCCGAACGAAGAAACAAGACTGCAGTCTCAGCAACCTTAGTAAGGGATCAAGACACTCTTGTAGAACTTGTTTACAGCATTAACCACAAAAACTCCTTTGAAAGGCTCAAACGAGTCATGGGCTACATACACCGGTTCATAAGGCATACCAGGAAGGGACGGGTAACACCCCAGCGCAACTTAACATTGACACCAACAGAATTAAATGAAGCATTAAAAACAATCATTCGAGCCATACAAGACGCTGAATTTTCTGAAGAAATTAAGGACCTTAAAAGGTACAAAGAGCTTAAAAAGAACAGATCCATAGCAAACCTATCCCCTTTCCTGGACAACGAAGGCCTAATGAGAGTTGGAGGAAGACTGGAGGCCTCTAATCTTCCATACGACGCAAAACATCAACTGATTATTCCTTATAATGACCAGCTGACGAAGCTCATCTTTGAAGCAACACACAGGCAAAACATGCATTCGGGACCCCAGACACTTTTGTATCAGATACGGCAAAAATTTTGGCCAATAAAGGGCAAATCAATGGCAAGATCGACAGTTCAAAAGTGCATAATCTGCAGCAAGGCCAGACCAAAACTGCTCACACAGGTAATGGGTAACCTGCCCACAATGCGCGTAACACCCGCACGCCCCTTCATCAACACTGGGGTGGATTTTTGCGGACCATTCTGGGTTCACTACAAAGTAAGAGGAAAGAGGCCCACCAAGGCATACATTGCAGTGTTTTGTTGCTTTCCGACTAAGGCGGTACACTTAGAACTAGTCAGCGATCTAACTACCGAAGCCTTCATTGGAGCTATCAAAAGATTCACCAGTCGGCGCGGTCAATGCCAGACAATAATTTGTGACAACGCTACAAACTTCATAGGCGCCAAAAATCAGCTCCATGAACTAACAGCAGCTGTATACTCCCAAGAAGCAGTTGAATCAATAGCTTCAAGTTGCACCAAGAGAGGCATAACATTCCAAATGATACCTCCACGAGCACCTCACTTTGGCGGCTTATGGGAGGCGGCAGTGAAGTCAGCGAAGCATCATCTAGTAAGGACTGTGACAGGTGCATCGATGACGTACGACGAGCTAGAAACAGTCGTGGTTGAAGTCGAAGCTATTCTAAATTCCCGACCATTGACACCGATGTCAGACAGTCCTAACGATCCGACGGCCCTTACACCAGGACACTTCCTGATTGGCGAAGCAATAACCTCAACAGTTGATAGCGAAGCAAGGCCTGCTAAACCAACATTACTCCAAAGATGGGCATTAGTTTCACAAATCAAACATAACTTCTGGAGAAGGTGGTCCAACGAATACTTGAATGAACTCCAATGCAGATCAAAATGGAAGAATCACGCAAAAAATATTACCATAGGAGATATGGTTATCATAAAAGAAGACAACACCCCAGTAATGACTTGGCCAGTCGGAAGGGTCATCAAGCTTTATCCAGGAGAGGATGGCGTCGTGAGGGTAGTAGACGTGAAAACAGCAAGAGGAGTCTTTAGACGATCCATACATCGGCTTGCTCCGCTTCCCACTAAACCAGACGAATCCCCGGCAACCGATATTACACCTTACAATCAGAACATTGAAATAAAACCAAGCACCTCAACCGAAGTTCCGGCCAAGAAACGTCGAATAGTGTCCACCAATTATCTACTTATGGCAACTATTTCGCTCTTAATACTACCACTAATCACTGCAACCCGAATAGAGATAAAAAGATTCAGACCTGAATTAGGTGTCCATTTTGAGGACATGGGAGAAATCAAGATAGAAACGAGCCAGTGGAATTTTATAGTGTATTACGATTTGGCAATACTCGCAACGGAATTATCGTCGTTAATTAATGGAACGCACATAGCACAGGATTTATGTAACAAAATGCAAGATAAGGTTAGCTGCAACCAAACAATCGCTCATTTTAAGGGCACACTTGAGAACCTTCAGTTGGAAGGTATATTACTGTCTCCTAAACGAGTGAAAAGAGGCGCCATGAAGTTGATTGGAAATGTAGCAGGTGCATTGTTTGGTGTATTAGACAGCGAGTATGCAAAGGAGATGTCCCAGACAATCAATGAAATTAAAAACAATGTGAATCACCTGTCGAACCTGTTGCGAAATCAAACATCGATTATTGACTCAACCATAAATATATTACGAGCAGACACCATCGAAACCAGAAAGAGGTCCTCCGAACTCGAATCGCAGCTATCAGAAATCATTAAAAACCTCAACCAACTAGGCAATGAAGACTACGAGCTGAACTACACCAAGCCTTTTTTATGATGACGATACAACTCACCTTAATGGCGGCGAATCTGCAACGCATTCAAGATGCACTCATCGATGTATTAGCTGACACACATCATGGCAAAACGAACACATTGTTATTGTCTGCAAGCCAGTTGAAAGCAGAATTAAGGACAATACGAGCTCACCTACCGTCGTCCTTGGAGCTCCCCCTGGACGATGGCAATCTCATACAATTGTAGGGGAAAGTGGGGTAATGACGGCCATGGGGTAATGACGGCCATCACCATTTTTGGTACTTAAAGTTGACGTAGGTCTAAACCGTTTACTGTAACAGAAAGCTTGTTCCGTAAGCTTGTTTTTAAGTAGAAGCTGAAGTGTGTGGATTTATTATAACTTGTAGTTCCAGACCAGTGCCGATACGTAACTACTCGAAAGTTTTATAAGGTGTTCAAAATATCGATTATTTCGTCAAAACTTTCAGCTACACAATCAAGGTAAATATGTTAAAATGTTGCTATTGATATTAGCTTTCTAAATCAAGTAAAATTTGTCATGTGTCTTGCATAGTTTATTTGTACTGCATGCTTGCGCAAAATGAGGTCAGTGGGGGAATGACGGCCACTAGAGGTGGGGTAACGACGGCCATGTCATTAAGAAGTATTTTTGGAATCCGCATGATGATATTTGTTCATCATTGAGGCCTTTTATGCCATTTAAAGAGATCCACTGCTTGTCCAGTCGTTCTAGACGGTATAGCTATTCTGCACTATACATTCTCACAAGTCCCAGTCGTTGTATTGTAAGTTTGAGGCATTTTTTTCAATATGTTTCAATTTCGTTTCTCTTCCGCTTTTTGTGAGCTATCAATAAAGTTACAATTACAAAAATGTCAAATTTCCATTTGTTTTTCTTCACGGAGCCTTTATTCAGCATTCACAGCGATTTGTGTTGATATTTGTGCGATTTGTAATCGGTTTTTTTGAGTGGCCGTCATTACCCCACCATTTTTCTAAATGACAAAACCCAACTTTTTTTATAGATTCTAATTTTTTATAGTTAAAATCAGAATTTTTTAAATCTGCCGATACACTTTATTAGCATATGTGTTCTAGTTGTGCTCTTAACTCTGATTTGATCAAAAATATCAATTTTTGGATATGTTTTGATGCTAAATGAAAACTATGCCGTCATTACCCCACTTTCCCCTATAAATTAATGACGATCAGGGGAGGCATCAGCCAACATCACGCTGTCTTCGAAATTACACTTCCATTAGTCAATCCAGAGCAATTAAAAATGTTTAGAATAATTCCAATTCCGACATCAATAAATGGTAGCATGATAATGGTTAAACCCTGTGCAACAGCATTAGCGACAAATAAACACATGGATCACTACGTTCCTGTGAGACAAGATCAATTAAATCAATACGTAATTACAGCACCATGAAGATACTTATGTTCCAACATCCAAGCTCTATATCACAGAAGTTCTCATCTATGCTCTTGTGAAATAAATTTGTTTGTCAACGAGACTTCACCGACATGCAAACTAGAAAAGATTAAATCAAATTATTACCTGGCACAATTGGAAGAGAAAAACCAGTGGCTATTTGCTATAACAGATTCTATGCGATTTACCACAGTGTGTGACCACGACTTCTCTCAGCTTACTTTAAGGGGAGCTGGAATAATAACTCTGGCACCAGACTGCACAATAAAAAGCAACACGGTGACAATAACTGGACATCAAACGTTATTTAATTGTCTGCGAACAACATTTGCAAGTTTCGGCAACATTTCACAACTTTCATCACCAAGGCACATCAGAGAACTATTCGCAAACGTCAGTTCGACAGACTACACAGATCACATGAAGAATCTAACAAGTCTGCAAACGTTGCTCAACACATTGAAAATAGCTGAGCTACCATACGATCTGAAGTCACAAAGCCGCATCACCATATCGTTGTCTAGTGTGGCTCTCATATGCACAATTATTCTGCTATTGCTAGCAGTTTGGTACTGGCAATCTAAACGACGACCAACGACAACAAATGAGAAACCTGGAACCACACCCCCGGAACCAGCCCCTAGAAGACTATCAACAGCAGACTTCACTGTCAATATATAGTTGAACAGTCGTTCAACGGGGGGCAGGATGTTTGTGTGTTTATATAAGCAAACATTGACCGCTGCAATATTGATGCAAGTTAGGCATTTTTACCTTGTTGTTATTATTTCTTAGCATATTGTTAGGGGACGACAAGGGTTTTTGTCGCCCACGACCTTGCGAGCAAAAAATTGTTTAATGAAAAAAGCCGATGCGATTCGATCAAATGGTTGACAACGAATGAATTCTTTATTTGGCCGTAGGGCAAATGAAAGGTATACAAACCAAAGAAAGCAACTGTACATTTCCAATGACTAAGTGAGCAAGTATATAATGAGGCAGAACGTTATTGTATATAACCAAAACATAATTAGCATTGATATGAGTATAAGAGTAAATATGAGCGAAAGAATATTAATCTTGAACATGAGTGTATTACAACTTAGATACGGGTGTAAGTAATGTTAACAATAAAATACTACTTTCTGGAGAACAGGTCTCTGGACACATATTGTGCATTTATGCAATTTTGGTATTTTGATGTTTGTGTGTTTATGTAAGCAGACATTGACCGCTGCAATATTGATGCAAGTTAGGCATTTGACCTTGTTGTTATTATTTCTTAGCATATTGTGCATTTATGCAATTTTGGTATTTTGGGTCTTATTATTGTTATTATTCTTAGCATATTGTGCATTTATGCAATTTTGGATTTTGGGTTTTGTATTTATGTATATTTTAGCATGTAAGCAATATTGTCAATATCAATAAGGGTTCGATAATCAATAAAGACACAGTGGTAACACAACTTCACAGTGTTTAACTACCATTGCTCTCCAAGGCGACACAGTTCAAGTACTGTTTTCGCACTGTGCTTACACTCTGGTGATACGACCAGAAGTGATATTTACTTACATAAACACGTATACTAGATCAGAAACTACTCTGGAAAGGACATATTGAAGAAACGATACGGAAGGCCGTCTTCATGGCCTGCAGATCCATAGCAGGTCAAAGTTGGGGTTGCACTCCAAGAATACTGGGGCAATGAGAACGTGTCCAACAGCATCCATGGAGGTTCTGCTTGCTTGAACTTACACCTCTTCACATATACATACAAACCTAGACGAAGAGGGTTATCCTACGGATGACTGAAAACAATATCGGGGCTGGAGGATTCTTAGGCCGTAAGAAGCTCAACATTCTTACGAGCCAGTTTCCAGAGATAGCAATACCGAGGGACACAATCACGCCGAAGTTCAGCTTTATCAAGAGATTCAAAACTGAACTTAGTAACAAAAGGAACTGGGTAGGGATATCAGAAACGTATCTGATAAACCAGTACATCATAACCTGGTACACTGATGGATCCCTTACGGATGAAGGTACCGGGATTGGTGTATATGGACCGAGGATTAGATACTCGGAACCCACGGGTAAGCACACAATAATATTTCAAGCGGAAATATACGCTATTGAAAGCTGTGCTTACTTCAACTTGGCGAGGAACTACCGGAATCGGAGAATTGCGATCCTGTCTGATAGCCAAGCGGCAATCAGGGCACTGAGCTCATACCAGGTATCCTCGAAACTGGTGATGGAATGCCTTGAAAAGCTTAATGAGCTTGGCCTGCACAATCAGGTATGGGTCCTCTGGGTTCCGGGCCACGCAGGTATAGTAGGAAACGAGGCAGCCGACGAACTGGCAAGAAGGAGCGCCTCAACCCCATTCGTCGGCCCAGAACCTTTTTGTGGACTATCAATCCTAACGAGGAAAGACGAGAACATTCCAAATGTCTGGAACATTCCAAAGCGATTATCGGGTCATATAGTAGGAAAAGATTCGAGGAATGTATGAGTTTATCAAAGAATAACCTGAGAATCATTACAGGTATCATGACAGGGCATTGTAGGTTGAATTATCACCTAACTAAACTAGGAATGCTTGCAAACGGACATTGCAAGTTCTGTTCGCAGGAAAATGAAACTGCAATGCACATACTAGGAGAATGCCCTGTACTTATGCATGATCGGAAGAAGCACCTAGGGGAATACCTCGTCAGAGGTGCGAACTAGAACTCCAGGGGTATAGGAGATATACTTAAGTTCCTCTCGGTAGTTGGGCTCACAGATGAACTGTGAGTCCATGAAGGGGGCACAATAGATCTTTAGGTCGCTAATAATAATAATAACTTCAGCAAAGCGCAACGGTGTTATTTTGGACATAAGATAATTTGTGCGGGCACTATTATGAGTGATTCAAAAATTGCAGTGGCACATACGATAAACTCGTTTCTAAGTAAAAAAAGAATGTTTTCCTTGGTATAATGCGTATTCATTTATTAAATAGGGGAAAGTGGGGTAATGACGGCCATGGGGTAATGACGGCCATCACCATTTTTGGTACTTAAAGTTGACGTAGGTCTAAACCGTTTACTGTAACAGAAAGCTTGTTCCGTAAGCTTGTTTTTAAGTAGAAGCTGAAGTGTGTGGATTTATTATAACTTGTAGTTCCAGACCAGTGCCGATACGTAACTACTCGAAAGTTTTATAAGGTGTTCAAAATATCGATTATTTCGTCAAAACTTTCAGCTACACAATCAAGGTAAATATGTTAAAATGTTGCTATTGATATTAGCTTTCTAAATCAAGTAAAATTTGTCATGTGTCTTGCATAGTTTATTTGTACTGCATGCTTGCGCAAAATGAGGTCAGTGGGGGAATGACGGCCACTAGAGGTGGGGTAACGACGGCCATGTCATTAAGAAGTATTTTTGGAATCCGCATGATGATATTTGTTCATCATTGAGGCCTTTTATGCCATTTAAAGAGATCCACTGCTTGTCCAGTCGTTCTAGACGGTATAGCTATTCTGCACAAGTCCCAGTCGTTGTATTGTAAGTTTGAGGCATTTTTTTCAATATGTTTCAATTTCGTTTCTCTTCCGCTTTTTGTGAGCTATCAATAAAGTTACAATTACAAAAATGTCAAATTTCCATTTGTTTTTCTTCACGGAGCCTTTATTAAGCATTCACAGTGATTTGTGTTGATATTTGTGCGATTTCTGGTCGGTTTTTTTGAGTGGCCGTCATTACCCCACCATTTTTCTAAATGACAAAACCCAACTTTTTTTATAGATTCTAATTTTTTATAGTTAAAATCAGAATTTTTGAAATCTGCCGATACACTTTATTAGCATATGTGTTCTAGTTGTGCTCTTAACTCTGATTTGATCAAAAATATCAATTTTTGGATATGTTTTGATGCTAAATGAAAACTATGCCGTCATTACCCCACTTTCCCCTACAAAATAATGTTACTTTCAGATTGACATAGTGTAATTCATAGTGATATAGTGTAGTTTTATATAAAAAATAAAAAAAATTTCAGAAAAAATTAAATACATTGGACGTCCAATATTAAGAATCTTATCGAAATTTAGAATCGATCGAAATTTTTTGTTGTTTTAAACCATCCTTCTTAAAGAAATAAATCTCACATATTAAGTTTTTAACCTTCTGCCTGTCCCTTGGGGTCTATTTGACCCCAGGCGGAATTAAAACAAAACGGTTGAGCGGCTTTGTGTACTCGTGTACTTGTGTTATTTAGTGTTAATCACGCTTACAGCCCAATAACAAATCAAGAAAAACACTATTCGTTTTTTTTTGTGATTTATGTGTAAGTTTTCTTCATGTTTTATCAGTAAATTATATAACAGTTTGATTGGGGTCATCTTGACACCAAAGGACAGCGAAAGCAATTTTGAGCAAAGGACAGACAGAAGGTTAAAAAATATCATGTTTTATTCCAGCATTTTCAAAATACAAAATAGCTATGTACCTTGTGACCGAAAAGTTTCCGGAAATTTTAAATAAAACGCAAAATTCTTAATCTTCATCAATATTTATTTTATCTCCTTCAAAATGTGCTCCATTAGAAGCGATACACATATGCCAACTTTTCTTCCAATCAGGAAAACATTTTTTATAGGCGCTTTCCGGTATGGCTTTGAGTTCCCTCTGCGAATTCTGTTTTACGTCTTCTATGGATTCAAAACGCGTTCCTCTGAGTGGTAATTTGAGTTTGGGAAACAGGAAAAAGTCACACGGTGCAAGATCAGGTGAATACGGTGGCTGTTCGATGGTATTTATTGAATGTTTGGCCTTAAAATCGTTGATAATGTTGGCTCGGTGCGGGGGAGCATTATCGTCATGAAAAATCCATGAATTATCCTTCCACAATTGAGGCCGTTTACGGCGGATATTTTCACGCAAACGTCTTAAAACAGTCAAATAATAGTCTTTACCGACTGTTTGTCCTTCAGCGACGAATTCATGATGCACCACACCACGAATATCGAAGAAAACAATCAGCATTACCTTGATTTTCGAGCAACTTTGGCGTGGTTTTTTCGGTTTCGGCTCGTCTTTTCCTCTCCATTCCGATGATTGTTGGCTGGTTTGCATGTCGTACTCGTAGACCCATGTCTCGTCACCAGTTATAATGCGTTCCATGAAAGTTGGATCGGAATTGGCACGATCAAGCACGTCCAAAGAGACCTGTTCACGGTACTCATTTTTAAGAAAATTCTCAACAAAATCGCAACGCACTACTGAGGTGAACTGGTTTCAACAGCTGCCGTAAACAAACTGTCTGACAGATCGCGCTCATTTTTGGCATAGTAATTAAGGACAGTGCCACCAAACTTCAGAAACTTAAAATATCGAAAAATATACAGCGCGCATTTTAAATGAGAATTTCCGGAAACTTTTCGGTCACAATGTAAGGAGTGCGTCGTTAAAAATAGTGACATCGAAAAATTAAAACATCTCAGCAACCACTAGTCCAATTTTTGAAAAGTCTGGTTTTTTATAACATGTCTTTTATATAGATTTTAGAATTTATTAGAAAAAAAAATAAATACATTTTCAAGGGTAAATTTTCTAACTTTTTCTGGAATACCCCTCATAAGGGCTTTAATTTTTCCTTGTTAATTTTATAATTTTATCATTTATCGTCATTTTCTCATTTTATCATTACCATTTTATCATTAAATACTCATTCAATGCTATAAATGGGCATAAACTATTCAATGACAAAGTTTTCATGGCTCACCTGATCAAAGAAAGTTTAATTTGAATTTGTATTAGCGAAGTTATTAGAAAAATTGCATGTCACAATTTTTAACGACGCACTCCTTATGTACAGTGAAAAGTCTTCGATGCGGATTGCTTCTTTACCGCAAGTAAACTTTTCTGTATGGACATTTTTCTTGATTGATTATTGAAATTTTAATTTTAAAAGAAAACGCCAACCGAACGCAAAACAAATCCTGTGAAAATGATCAACAATGCATACAAACAGAACTTGAAAATATTGGTAACTTGACGTAAATTTGAAAGTTTTAACGTAACAAAAACAATTGAGGTACCGTTCACTTGACGAAACCAAACATTAAATCCATAATTCGTTAAATGTTTTTGCCCAATGGTACATAACTAACCACTTATATTTAAACACGAAAAAGTGTTGTGTGGTCACATATTCGAAAAAGTCTTTAAATGTCGAGTTTAGTTACAGGTTAATCGATTGTACTTTGGCTCGCTGCTGTGAGATTAAGGACTTGGGTGTTATCTTTGACTCAAAACTTTCTTTTTCAAAACATGTCGACTATATTGTCACAAAATCTTTTGCAATGATTGGCTTTATCAGAAGAAATACAGCGGAATTCAAAGATCCGCAGACTTTAAAGTCACTTTACATAGCTCTGGTAAGAAGTCGCCTGGAGTACTGCTCATTAATTTGGAACCCTTATTATGACGTCCACTCAAATAAAATCGAAAGAGTTCAAAAAATATTCACAAGAATCGCTTTGCGCAAGCTGCATTGGCCTGATGGTCTTCCATCCTACATCGGCAGACGCAAATTGCTTGGGTTGCAGTCGTTGTGCGATAGAAGAGTATTATACTCATTAGTCTTTGCATACAATGCCACTAATGGCAAAATAAATTGTGTAGTTTTGTCGAATCTTTTTGATCGTTTTATTCCACAACGTAACTTGAGGAATAACCGTCTTTTCATTGGCGTTACTCACAAAACTAATTATGCCTATAATGAGCCAATTAATAGATGCGTACGCCTGTGCAACAAGTTTAGTAATATCATTGATTTTAATTCATCTCTCGCTAGATTTAAGCTCAACTTGTTCACTATTTTTAATTAGTCTGTAAGAATTTGTTCTGTAGACCGAAATAAATAAATAAATAAATAAATGGAAAGTTCGTTATACTGGACGTCCACTGTACTGTATTCGTCATCTGTTTTGACTAGCACATCTTGTATCATTCCATCAAATTTTAAATCTAAATATTCGTGAGCCAACTCGGCTGTTCGCCTGATTTTCAACTCTTTTTGGCAAATTCTTATTTCTCCTTCCCCGCTTTCCTACACAAATTTCTGGTTCTTCATTACAACTTGTATCGCTGTCACTATAAGGGACCAGCGTTGATAATGCCTTGCGGTTTGGGCACAAACAGACAATTTTTGTTAGAACTTTTATTTCTTTTTTTCTTTACTATTTTTTATTATCAAAGCATTTACTTAATTATTATTTTTTATTTTATCATCAAATTAATGAACCTCAATTTACTCAATACGTAACTATGAACATGAAAAAAAACCTTTTCCTGCAAATAGGCCATTGTTCACCTTCAACAATTATATTATTAATAATATTCACTTTTCACTATTAAAATATTTTCAATTTCACACTTTTGCAATAAAGTTAAAAATTTACTTTTGGCAACTAGAGCAATTTTATCGTAACACATAGCTAGTCGCGGGCACAAAAAATGAAGGAAAAATGTGAAGTGGACATACGATAAAATTGTTCTTTCTCTAACTTCGTAACGGTTCATCGTAGAGAAGTGAGCTTTTAGGTACTGATGGCTAGTTTATAGTGCTATTGTTTTCGGTAAAAAAAATAATTTCGGTAAAAATGGCTCATACGATAAAATCGCGGGAAGGGCTCGATATAGTAATTAGCAGCGTTGCCACAAGAGAAAATTTATAACCAGGAACAAAAATAAAAATAACTAAAATGTAACAAAAATAACCAAAATGCTTATTTGACACAAACAAATATATAATTAACACGTTCACGCACAGTAAAACTTTCAGAGAGCTGTAAATTAATTGTTGACTATTTTTGAAACATAGTTATCGATTTAAATAATGATGTTTACGTTTTTACGAGAAACAGTAATGGCTATGAGTTGCCAGTATATATCAATATTATTGCCACTCCCAATAACATTGTGCTCGTTGATATTTAAGATACATTTTTTATTAATGTGCAGTATTCTAAAAAATAACCAAATGGGATCAAAAATCACCAAATAACCAAAACACATTTTCAAAAATAAAAATAACCATTTTTGGTTAAAATTAACCAAAACAGCAACGCTGTTCACTAGACCTAAGTATTTGCAATGTTGAAGATAGTTCGACGTTCATAACTAGAACCAGGGCAAGTATACGAAGAGTCCTCTTGTTCTGACCATAGACATATAAGGGTTAGGTTAGGTGACAAGTCACTGACTGCCGTGTCCTTTAGGCCAAAAAGACAGACTGACTGGGACAGCTATTGTCACCAGTTAAGGCACGACATCACTACACAACTTGGAAACAGAGTTGACACAATAGATAGGCTGGAAGGGGCCTCCAAAAAACTGCAGGAAGCCGTAGTGAACACCTATGAAGAAATCTGTCCTTTAAAGACTAAAACCTTTAAAAGACGGACACCTTGGTGGAGCAGTCATCTTAGCGCGCTAAGGAAGGGAGTACGGAAACTATTCAATAGGGACAAGCGGGATAACGACTGGCAGACCTACTCCGATGCTCTCACTAATTACAATAAGGAAATTAAGAAAGCCAAGAGGGAATCTTTTAGACGCTTCTGCAAGGACGTGAACGACGCGAACTTAGGCTGTAGGCTGCAAAAGAAATCGACATTTTTGGAAAAAATAGCACTGTAACTGTAAACATTTTTTGTTTTAAATCCTTCGTACACGAACAAGGTAACACTATGTACTAACGTAGTTTTTTTTTCAGCTGAGCCGTTACCTCGATTTCACCGTCAACCACTGCTAACAAAAGGAGTTCTGCGGCAAGGACTGTAACATCCCCAATTTTTCGAATTTTCGCTTGAAATTTTATACAAATTCACATAAGGACATGTTCTTTTATAAACTTTGTATTGCATTTGAATAAAACTATGGTAACATGCTAAAAAAAAATAAAACCCTGTATTTCCCTACAGAAAAAGGTATATAACCTCTATATAAGAAACAGCCCTATTTACCCTGGTCAGCAAAATCGAAAAATCACTTAATGAAAATAAAATCTGCTTAGTGGGTCTCCTAGACAATAACACCACCTATGAACCTATAGGATCAGCTTTAGAGGTATTTCAAGTGCCAACTGCACTTATAAGATGGATTTCCATGATGCTCAGAAGTAGGCTAATAGAATCCGACTTAAACGGCATCAGGATCCTAGCTAGAACGATTCGGGGCTTTCCTAAGGGGACGTACTATCCCCTCTACTCTGGTCCATGGTCATAAACGGATTAATTCGCATCCTTTGGGATTAAGGATATAAAGTAATTGCCTTTGCTGATGACCTAGTTATTGCGGTTAGAGGCAAAGATGGGCAGACCGCCTCTGATCTACTACAAGGCGCAATAAAGATTGTAGAGAACTGGTGTGTCCAACAGAGTTTGTCGGTAAACTCTGACAATACAATCTTTTACATTTGAAAGGAAATATGACCTGAGATAGATAAAGGTCTTTTGCAAAGATGTACGCTTCGTTAAAGAAGCCAAATACCTGGGGCAACTTTAGACAGTAATTTGAACTGGAGACCTCACATAAATCGTACTATTCAGAAGGCGGGTAACCTGTGGCAAAAGGTGAGGAACGAAACCAATATGGCTTCAAAATATATGCACCCTGGTTATCCTCCCCATCATCACCTATGGGGCGATAGTATGGTGGAAAAAAATCACTGCGTATAGACTGGAGAGACTGCAGAGGGTGATTAACTCCTGCATCACTGGCTACCTTCTCACAACTCCAACGGCAGCCCTCAATGTAATATTGGGAACGCTGCCACTGGATCTAACCGTACAAATGAGTACAACTATTAGTACACATAGACTGATGCATAGTGGACTTATGCACAAAATCTGCATACAAGTGGTGATCGCTCCATTGTTAAAGAACAGAGGAGAGACGAAAGGTTCTGGATGCCTCCGCGACATATCTTTAACAGGAAATATCTTTAACAGGAAATATCTTTAACAGGAAAATAACTCACATTCCTAAGATAATAGACTGGGATAATTCAAAAAGCAGTTTTACCTGTATTGACATGATCTGAAACACTGATGGATCTAAGGCTGGAGGAGGCACAGGATCTGGAATTTATTGTTCCAGTACCCAAATATCAATCTTGATAGTTTAGCAACCGTATTTCAAGCGGATGTCTTTGCTATTAATCAGTGTGCCAGAGAAATCTTGAACCATCACCCCCACCGGAAAAGGATTGTTATAATGTCAGTCAGAACAGTAATGACAGTCAGGCTGCAATAAGGGCCCTGCATGCATCGACATTTGACTCTAAGTTAGTATGGGAGACAGTTAATCTGCAAACGCAAGATGGTCAAATCAATTGGTATCGAATGTACCAAAAGCTTCTTCCCGCGCGACTCGAGCAGAAATGCATAATATTGTTACGACAATATACTTGTTACGACAATCGTATAAAATATACGACCATATTCGTCTACTTGATTGTGCTTGAAAATAAAACCACTTCAATTAACATACTCAGCGCAAACGCAGTCAAAAACCAACAATCGCTTTATTTACAAATTTACACTTGTTACTACTTTACACAACTACTATTGCATGTTTCCCCTTTGCTTGCTCAACACAGACTCCCCCTTGCGCTGCACACTGCTGCTTTTATACTAGTTTTCTTATCGCGCCGAAGTTTCATGCACACTCCAGTTGTACTTTCTATCTCGATTGTTTTAGCACAGCTCATTACCTTTCGCGAACCATCCTCGCCATATTATAGCAAGCGAATTATAGCAAGTGTGCCGTATTTCAAAGTGCATGCCTAAAAGTATGCTTGGAAAAGCATTCATGCATAGCACAGCAAAGAGTGCCTCATCGTTTCAATATCTTCTGAACTTGAGCAGAGCGGAACTAAAACTCATGGTAGTTGTAATCATTGGACATTGTCTGCTGAACAAACATACGGCCCGTCTGAGACTAACAGACAGTGAAATATGTAGTTTCTGTGTGGCGGATGACGAAACATCCACACACCTAATTGCAGAATTCTCATCTGTCTGAAATTGAACTCGCACGAATCAAAAGGTTCTTTGACAAACTAGGAGGATATAGTGGCTGACTTCATAAACGCAATTTGCAAAGCAACACTACAAACAGTTACGTTTACAATACAAAGCAATACTGCATGGCAACACTGCTCTGTCGAATAATTGTAGGAAAAACACGTGCGCTCGGTTTATTATTTCAAAACAATTTATTTATTGTTCCTTTGGTTACACAAATGGATTATAATTTAATTACAATAGGTGGAAATTGGCTGGCACTTAGCGGTGCTTACACTTGGCGATCACGGCAACAACTGCCGCGCTTTTGTATGGACGTTTCCGTTTGTCTTGTTCGTTTTGGTGTTGCCACCTCTTTCTTTATTAAACTCTCTCCTTTCTCCTTTCTAGGCACTTCCTAATCCCCTTCCCACAACCGGCCGTCCTGACCTATTATTCGACCCCGAATAACTAGACCCAACGTTTCATATTTTCGGCTACTGTTGTGGTTCTGTTTGGTCCTTCCGTGTTTCCCACTTTCTGTACCTCATATCTCCCGTGCTGTAACTTTGCTGTTACCTTATATGGTCCAAGATATTTCGGTCTCAATTTCATGGCCGTCCCAAACTGAGTCTTTTTAATCGCTACTAAGTCATTTAAGTTATAATCGATCTCTATTTTTCTATTTTTGTTAAAAGTCTTACAGTTTTCATTTTGTATTTTTCTTATATTTTCTTGGGCATTTTCCCTTGCTTCATTTCTTTCGGTGTTTAATTCGTCTACCTCTAAGTCATTCAAAATATTTCGTAAGTCTGGGAAATCTGCTATACGCATGTCTAGTCCTGTAAGGATTTTGAAAGGTGTTGTTTTCGTGCTTCGGGGTGCAGTGTTATTTATAACTTGTTGCACTTTTGGCACGTGTTTATACCATTGGGCCGCGTTACCCTGACACCTTTTTGCAAGCATTGGAATAACCGTTTTGTGGACGCGCTCCACCTGTCCATTGCCGCGAGGTACCCCTGTTGCAATCAGCAAGTGTTGGACGTTTTCGCGATTGCAATACTCCTTGAAAGCGTTTGATGTAAACGCCACCCCTCTGTCTGATACGATCCGTCTTGGGTTCCCAAAGATTGCCGCCTGTTTTTCTAACTTATCGATAACTTCCTCCACCCCCGTAGACTTCGTTGGGTATAGCCAAACGAATTTTGAAAATCCATCTACTATCACGAGAATGTGGTTATACCTTTTGCGCGTTTCTGTTAACGGCCCAACGTGGTCGATGTGGTACGTCCCTAAGGGTTCGGAGGCTTTATCGATTGGCGTCAATAACCCTTCCTTTTTCCCTCTTTTCGCGTCTATTATGATGCATTCGACGCAACTTTTAACCGCATTACCCACTTTTTCTTTCAAGTTTGGTATGTAATAATTTTTCTCTACTAGCTCCTGAGTTTTTTTGACCGCGTAATGCCCCTGATTATGTGCCAATTTTATTATTTCATTTTCCATTGCTGCGGGTACTACCAACAGCTCCTTGATGGGGTCGTAATACACCAATTCATTCCTCAAAAAAAAATTTTCGTAATCCCCGGATTTAAGGATTGTCCTTATTGCTCTTACCCAGTCGTCCTGTGTTTGCGCTTCTCTAAGCCTAAATTTTAGCGAATCTTCAGCTAAAAGGCAATACACGCGACTCAAGGCATCCACGTGCTTCATGCGAGAACCTGCTCTGTGCTCTACCCCATAGTTGTATTCTTGTAGATACATTGCGCACCTCATGATTCTATCTGGTACGTCTTGTTTCTTTACTGTCATTGCAAAAGCATTGCAATCACTCACGATTTTGAACTTGATGTCTTTCAGGTAAATTCGCCATTTTTTTAGTGCCTTTACTACGGCTAATACCTCGAGTTCGTACGCGCTATACCGTTCTTCAGCTGGTGTAGTCTTACGACTCATGAACTCGACTGGGTGTAGCAATCGGTCTTCCGAGTCTCTTTGCAACAAAACTGCACCATACCCATGTTTTGAGGCATCCGCGTGTACTTCTGTTTCCGCTATTGGGTTAAACAATTTAAGGGCGGGTGTATTCACTAACGCGTGCTTTAACTCTTCAATTGCCAACAACTGTTCCTCGCTCAATCTAAACTTTTCGTCCTTTCTCAACAAATCTGACAGTGGTTTAGCGACTACTGCGTAATTTGGCACGAAACGTCTAAAGAATGACGTTAACCCCAAAAATCGTTGTACTTCCTTCCTATTTGTGGGTATAGGAAAGTTTTTAACGGCCTTTGTTTTCTCTTCTGATGGCAAAATGTTCCCGTTTTCAATAATGTACCCCAAGAAACTAATTTGCCTTTTCAGAAACTGGCACTTCTCCCACCTGATTTGCAGTCCACATTCACTCGCGCGCTCAAGGACTGTCTGTAATTTTCGGAGACCTTCCGTTTCATCCTTAGCGGGAATGACGATGTCGTCCATGTATACAATTACGGTACCATCCTTAAGTAAATCTTGAAAAATCGCGTGAATATATCGGCAAAACACTGCCGGTGAATTTGTAATCCCAAATGGTACAAAACAAAATTCATATTGGCCACTGTGGGTCACAAACGCAGTGTACTTTCGAGAATTGTGTTCAATCGGGACATGGAAAAACCCATTCTTAAGATCAAGTGTGGTAAAGACCTTTGCACCCTGCAACTTGTCTAACACTTCATCCACCAAAGTCATTGGAAAGTTATCCCTCACGATTTTCTCGTTAACTTTGCGAAAATCGCAACAAAATCGTTTGGTCCCATTTTTCTTTGTCGTCAGTACGACCGGAGACGCGTACTCCGATGTACTCTCCTGAATTATGCCATCGCCCAGCATAATGGCCACCTGTTCATCTATATAGCGTTGGTCAGCGTACGATACGCGACGAGGGCGCTGATAAACGGGCCGGTCATCTGATAAAACGAGCTTCATTTGTATCGGCGAAACCTTTGGTTTCTCTGGCTTGTACGCGGCTATCAGTGCCTCTACAATTTCTACTTCGCATTTCTCTAAGTGTGCCAAATCATTGTTCTCAGATTCCTTTTCTAACCCCGATTCTGCGGCCAACCACAACTGTGCAAATTCCTCCTTCAGGCCATTTTCACTCTCAGCTGCCATAAGGTTTGCCTCTACTACTCTTGCTGCGTTGGCACTTTCTCTAGCGTTTCCCCCATGGACTGACGGCACAGCTCCACCTGACGCACGTTCCCGTAAAACCTCACCGGGGCTTGACTCAACCACTTCCATATCTCTGTTCCCGAAACCATTGAAGCCTGACACAACCGCTTTACTACCAACCTTCACAACATCTTTTTGGACTGGCACAACCACTCCAGCACCACACTTTGCAATCTCGCTACCCCAAGCAGATTCCTCGCTTACCGTGACCCTCTCGGCTACGGCCTTCTCAACCACCGCATTCTTTGGTTTTCGAAACCCAACGCTCCCTTGCCTAAAGACTAACTCCACGTCCTTAAGAACGTCATTACCAATCATCGCAGCATACGGTATGTCTCTTTCCTTTACGATGTGAAAGGTTATCCTTAACACCACCTCGTCAATGGCTATGTCGGCCTCGAAGCTGCCTAATGTCGTAAGCTTGCCTCTACCTACTCCAACCAATTGACGCTTTTCCTGACTGAGTTCTATATCGCCTAGCGACATGAGGGTATCGTATCTCATCAAGCATGTATCGGCTCCGGTATCCACTAGGACACTAAAAGTAAAACCGCTAATCGTCACGTCGATGAAAATCATACCGCCATATTTCTCACCTTTGTATCGATGGCCCAACGTATTTACCCGTTCCTTTTTTACTGACTCATTTGTCACCTCTTTTTTACATTCACGCGCAAAATGACCTTTTTGTTTGCACTTAAAACAAATAACGTTGTCTGAACCTGCATTTGGACACTCCTTGGCCAAATGGCCTTCGCTGTCGCATTTAAAACACTTTCTTTTCTGCTGAGTTTTCTCGCCTGAGTTCCTATCTGAGAATACCTGAGCTACGTTCGACTTATTTGACGATACTTGTGAACCTCTTATTTTTTCATACACGCGTATCTGCTCTTTCAGTTCCTTAACGCTCTTGGCCTGATACAACATGCTTTTATTCGCTCGGGTATCGGGTAGTCCCTCTATGAAATATTCCAAAACGCTTTTTTCGTCCAATGCGATAGCTTTTCCCATCTCTATTATGGCGTATAAGTATTCATGAAAACTTTCTTTTGTATTTTTTCGCCTGTTTCTTAATGCTCTGTGCACCTCTGAGGCACATAGCTTTTCCCCGAATTCCTCGACCAGCGCCTGCTTTAGATTACCCCATCCTTTAACGCCTACCATACCGCGAACAAAAAGCTTAGCGGCCCCTTTTAGCAACTGTTTGGCGTACACGTACCTTTGTAAGTCATTCCAGCCCACCGTGTCAGCTACGTCATCAAACTCCGCGGCCCAGCGGTTCACGTCTTGATCACTGTCCCCCGAAAATGACGAAACACCATCTTCCACATCTCGCAACGTAAACATCACCTTATGTGCCCCTGCTAGATTTGTTGTTGCGTCCGCGTACAATGAGTTTGACGACTCATTGTCACTTTCTAGTTCTTCCTGATCGTTTTCACCAACCATATGCTGTAACAAACGCAATTGTAATTCCTTTTTCCTCCCAGTTACACTTAAGTTAAGCTCCCTCAGCTTATCCTTCAGCATCTCTACCGTCATTGCCCTAATCGTGTCAACGTCCATCTCACAAATTTTAAGATTTATAATTCAAATGCCAGGATATAAAAATCAAATTACAATATCAAGATCAAATTACAGAGTTGAAACTTAACCACTTTAATTTTCACATAAATTTTTAAGCCATTCCCTTCACTGCAATGCAAACCAAAATACAAACTACGAACTTA
The DNA here is from genome assembly GCA_963971225.1 of Melieria omissa. Classification (NCBI taxonomy): domain Eukaryota; kingdom Metazoa; phylum Arthropoda; class Insecta; order Diptera; family Ulidiidae; genus Melieria; species Melieria omissa. The sequence goes on along the minus strand of OZ020269.1, from coordinate 45,689,372 downwards.
TACATATAAATATGTGTCGCTCACGCTCCTTTTCGTTGCTGTTTTCTCTGCTGTTAGCTTCGCTGTCGCTTTCGCAACTGCGCTGCTCTTTCCTCCCCGTTCACGCTGCTTCGCTTTCCTAGGCTGTTGACCGTTTGCTGTACTCTGATTGGCTCTCCTCTACGTATGCCTTCGCCTTTTTACCGCGTACTCTCGGCGTCGCGTTGCTTGTCGCCTTTTCTTTGGTGTTGTTGTTGTTTTGTGTTTTTATCGCGCACTCTCGGCGTCGCGTTGCTTGTCGCTTTTTGGTGTTGTTGTTGCTTTGTGTTTTTATCGCGCACTCTCGGCGTCGCGGTGCTTGTCGCTTTTTGGTGTTGTTGTTGCTTTGTCTTTGCGCGTGCGCACGCTCAGATCCTTCTAGATGAAATTCACAAGTAACGGTAACTTTTCCGCTTAAAAAGTGCCGGCTGTTTTTTCCTGCGCGACTGTACACGTCCCGCGGAGCACCCTAACAACAACACAATCACTGCGCAATTTTGCTGTTTCGCACCAGCTTTCGGCTGTATGTCCAGCGGAGCACCCGACAACACTAACGCCGCGTGATTTTGTTGTTTCGCACCAGATTTCGGCTGTATGTTCAGCGGAGCACCCGACAACACTAACGCCGCGCGATTTTGCTGTCTCGCACTGAATGCAAAACTGTTTTTTTTCCGAATTGTCGCGCCTGTACAGTTTTTTGCGCGCAATCGTCACTCAAGTTTTTTGTTTTCCTTTTATTTTTTAATTCCCGGACGAGTCCCCAATTTGTAGGAAAAACACGTGCGCTCGGTTTATTATTTCAAAACAATTTATTTATTGTACCTTTGGTTACACAAATGGATTATAATTTAATTACAATAGGTGGAAATTGGCTGGCACTTAGCGGTGCTTACACTTGGCGATCACGGCAACAACTGCCGCGCTTTTGTATGGACGTTTCCGTTTGTCTTGTTCGTTTTGGTGTTGCCACCTCTTTCTTTATTTAACTCTCTCCTTTCTCCTTTCTAGGCACTTCCTAATCCCCTTCCCACATAATGAAATGACATTTTCAAACCATTATGAAGGCATAAATGTAAGCGCAGCAATCCTGCGCTTTTGTGTTGAAAATTGCTCTAGAAGTGGCTAAAGCGAGAAAAGGCAACAACACCATATTAATTAAAAACTTTTTAAATAAAATTTAGCGTCACTAAGCAAATACACATAGAGGTGTCAACTCGCACAATTTTGTGTACCAGCGCAGTAGGTCCCATACGCACTTCGACTACTCGAACATATTCGCGACGACTTCGGCAAACTTCTCAATTTGAAGTCGGCTTTCATAATTTGCTTTATGTTGATGTGGTCAGTCAGACATCAACTGTGAGCTGTGATTCGCTACGCACAAGTTGCCGCGACAGCGTGTCGTTCGCGCTGAGTGTGCGCTGACTTCACACACAATGAAATAATCAACCACCAAAAAAGCCAGCAAAAGCAACAACACAATTTCACTTCTTCGCGCTTATTTTTTGTGTGTATACTTATTTTCGTTGACGATGTTTGACGTTTAAATAGAAAAATTTAAACGAATTCTGACGTGGTTGAATCCCCAAACAATTTCATTTCATTTATTGAGCCAAGCGATACAGTGATCTACAGGCTAGAAAATTAATACAATAAATAACACTTACGAACTAGAAAAGATAAATAATACAATTAAAAGTACATCCTTTTTATAAGCTCCATAAACTTATGCCTAGGATTTGAGAAATCAATTTCAAAATTGGCATCTAATTTATTAAATTCACATAAAGACCTCACAAGTGGTTGATTTAAAGCATAGCTTGTTTTGTAACATTTTACAAAAAATAACTTATTTAATCGAGTAGTCCTGATTGGAACAAAGAAGTTAATGAGATATAGTAAAGCAGAACAATTAATGTTGCAACAAATGATATCGTACACAAACATCAAAGAGCTTATAGTACGTCTACTTTCTAACGATTTAAGATCAATAAGCAAGCAACGTGACTTATAAGAGGGAATAGGTTGTTGAAAGTTTAGTGAGAACAAAGCAAATTTCAAAAATTTTTTCTGCACTCGTTCGAGACGTTTCGTGTGAACAGCAAAAGATGGAATCCAAATAAAGGCAGCATATTTCAACCTGGACCTTACAAATGCTGAGAATAAAAGCTTATAAGGATAAGGGTCTTTAAATTCAGAGCTGTTACGTCGTACAAAAGCTAACATAGCGTACGCTTTAGGAATTATGTAGTCTAGATGGTTAGTAAATGTTAGTTTAGAGTCAAGCAAGACACCCAAGTCTGACATTTCACTAACAACTTTCAAACGAGTATTGGCAATAAAAAATGAAGTGACAATATTATTATTTAATTTAGAGAAGGTGCCATGGAAGCATTTTGTAACATTTAAGGCTAAGCGATTATTAAGGCACCAGACATGTAATCTATTTAAATCACTTTAAATACAGGAAATATCATTAACACAACGAGTTCTAAGAAACAAGAACCGATATCATTAATGAAAAGAAGAGTATCGGCCCAAGGATACTCCCTTGGGGGACGCCAGAGGTGGAAGCGAAAGACTTCGATTTAATACCATCCACGAGTACGTAGCAAACTCTGTCACATAAATAAGACTAACACTTCGTTCAATAATGTGTGTTACTGACACATAGATGGCGGCACTAATACTAAATCAATATTTTTTTTCGAAATTGTGAACCTTTTTAGGCTTACTGTCAAAATTATATGTCAATCCGACCATTACTTTACAAGTTACAGTGTTTTAAGTGACACTACTTTTGAGTTTTCAAAAAAAATGAATTCAAAGCAATTCCGTGTGCTGATTTATCATTGTTTTTTAATGAAAAAAAATACTGTTCAATGCCAGGAATGGCTTGAAAAACATTATTCGGACTCTGCTCCATCAAAAAGAACCATTTGTTATTGGTATGCCGAATTCAAACGTGGTCGTACAGACACCGATGACATTCCATCTACTGGACGGCCAAATGACGCTGTTATTCCGGAAAACGTTGAAAAAACACTGAAAATCATTATGTCCGACCGTAAAGTGAAAGTGGGGAGATTGCTGACATTCTAAAGATATCAGCAGGCAGTGTACACACCATAATACACGAACATTTGGTTATGAAAAAGGTGTTTTCGAAATGGGTGCCGCGTTTGCTCACACCGGAGCAAAAACAACAACGAATCGATGATTCAAAGAGCTGTTTGGACATGTTTACGCGCAACAAGTCGGAGTTTTTGCGTCGGTACATCACAATGGATGAAACATGGATCCACCATTTCACTCCAGAGTCAAATCGGCAGTCTGCTGAGTGGCATGCAACCGGTGAAAGCCGCCCAAAGCGTCCAAAGGCACAAACATCGGCTGGCAAGGTTATGGCGTCAGTATTTTGGGATGTGCACGGAATAATATTCATCGACTATCTTGAGAAAGGGAAAACAATCAATAGCGACTATTATATAGCGTTGTTGGAACGTTTGAAAGAAGAAATCGCGATTAAGCGGCCCCATATGAAGAAGAAAAAAGTGTTGTTTCACCAAGACAATGCACCGTGTCACAAGTCGATGAAAACGATGGCAAAAATGCATGAATTGGGCTTCGAATTGCTTCCTCATCCCCCGTATTCTCCAGATCTGGCCCCCAGCGACTACTGGCTCTTCGCAGACCTCAAAAAGATGATCCGTGGTAAGAGATTTGGCTCAAATGATGAAGTAATCGCCGAAACTAACGCCTATTTTGAAGGCAAAGAAAAATCGTTCTACAAAGGCGGTATCGAAAGATTGGAAAAGCGTTGGAATGATTGTATCTTCCTAAAAGGGGACTATGTTGATGAATAAAAACGAATTTTGGCAAAAAAAATGTGTTTTAATTAGTTAGTCACACACATTATTGAACGAAGTGTTATATCCAATTCAGGAAAACAGAATGGAAGCCAAATTTCACTAACTTTAATATAAGAATTCTGTGAGATACTTTATCTAAAGCTTTCGAGAAATCGGTGTATATTGTGTCAACCTGGTGTCTCTCTTCAAAGGCTGAATAGCCTTATGCAGTGAATACAGCCAGATTAGTTACCGTAGAGCGACCTGCAACAAACCCGTGCTGGTTGGGAGATATGATTCTCGTGAGAGGAAATTACAAATATCCCTTCACAATGACCTCAAACAATGTAGATACAGTTAAGAGTTTAGAGATGGGGCGATAGTTCGAGATATCATTTTTACTGCCACTTTTAAAAATCGGAGTAATATGTGCGATTTTCCACCTTTCAATAAACACGCCGGCTGATAAAGATGAATTAGAAATATGACACAAGGGCTTACAAATTGTTGAGGCACAATTCTTGAACAACAAAGAAGAGAAATCATCACAATCGGTCTTGGCAGACAACTTTAAGTCCTTAATCCCTCTCATGATATCGCTCTCAGTAATCCTCAAAGAGCCAAAATCAATAGAAGAAGAAATATTATCAGAGATGGTGCTGTCAATTAAGACAGGTTCTCACCTTGTGGATCCGAAAAAGTGCACTTTTTTTAGGAATTTTTTTTGAGAAAACGGTTAAAGATACAACGCTGAAAACGCTGGAGTTGCAAGCTTGTATCACTTCTTAAATGAAGCCAAAATCCAAATTTGCATGCCCTGGCAACGATTATAATCGCGTGTAATGGATTCACTATCAAAATTTTGACAAATTTTGTTCGAACGCACGCACCCGAAAGCACAAAATTGCGCGAGGTGTCCACAGAAAAATCGCTGTAAAATCCAGTCGGGCAAAATCGGGCACCCGATCTCTTCAGGGCAGTACTCACAGAAGACAAGTGAACAATTTTCCCAAAGACGGAACCGAGGCAAGTATGGCCTTTTTTTTGAAAGTCTATCGAAAGTTCAAAAAGTGCGATAAAAACAGTGCTTCAAGTGAGTACCTATGAAAAGACAACAATAATAACCAACTTTTTTTTCTATATTTAATTATTTACTACAAATGCCTTCTTTTACGATGCTGATGCAAAAAGTTTCAATTAATTTGCTCCTTTCCGTATTTTAAAACTTCAGCTTTGCCGAAAAAGTGCAAATGCTAATATTATTTCACACTCTAAAAATTGCTCAACTTTGACGGGCTCTACTAGCAAAACTATTTGTCCAATTTAGTTAAGGTTTTCGGATTTCTTAGGTCAAAGCATTTATCTATCGGACAAGTATAACAGTTTCCCCCAAATCGAACATGACAAAATCGACTTTTGCAACCTACGTCGGCAGAATCAGCCACTGTGCGGCGCTTCAATTCTCACGCAGAAGTAAAAAAATGGATCGATGATTGGTTTCAGGCAAAAGATACTACACATACTACACTCTATGGGTGGTGCCACCTCCACAAGGGTAGTCACCTTGTCGTGGTGTGGGGGCTTGCCGCGGGCAAGGACGCCGCAGACTAGTCCAATCCGAGTGATGAACGGAATGGAATAGTCTGGGGCGGAGCCCGTACTAAGCACTACCCCCCCCTAACCCAGGGTGTTACGCGGACCGTGCCCACTGGGTGGTTTGCAGCCAGGGGGTATACCGGCTGTATTCTTACGGTGCCTTCCTGATACCGGGCCACCTCAGGAAGTACAATGGCCTTGCCATGGTATGCGGGCTCTGCCATGGTCGACCAACCCTGTCCCTGCCAGAATCTTTGGCCGCCTTCGCCTTGTGCGCGGGCAGGCGGCCGCACCGCCATTATGAGTACAACTATACGAAAATGCGGGAAAAATAAGCGAGGAATTCCACTCGCTCTGCGGGACTACACCGCAACACAGCTAGCTGCTGTGCCGGAGCATTCGCTCCGAAATTCAGAAGCAGACCTGGGGCCCAGCACCAGTCGGGGAAGAATACCTTCCCGGGCGGCGAGGGGCTCACGCAGGGGCGGTCGGGTGGCTGCCGGTGTTGGCAGGGGGGCAGAGCAGACCTCTGTTCGATATCTCTGCTCTGACAGCGTCGACCAGCACTGGACCCAACACAAGTCAAGTGAGCAGGGGGGCGGCTCCTCCCGTCGGTCCTGGAAATATACAGTCCAGACTGGTGGTGGGAACGTTGCCCACAGGCCAGGCTCCTAGTGCCAGTGTTGCAGTGAGTGAGCGGGTAATAACGCCGCCACCTACCGCTGTGACACCGGCAGCAGGGCCAGCCGCTGACAGGAAAACAAGCAGGCCCAAGAAGCAGCTCCCGGAACTACCGCCCTTAGGACAACCAGGTGGCCTGGATGACCCCCTAAGGCGCGGCTTAAGCGGAGCTGGGGTTAAATGGTACCTCCGATACCTCAAACAAGGATTGAGCAAGGAGGAGGCGAGAAGTAAAGCAGAGGAGCACAGGGGAGGACCCCCGGTTACAGCAGCTCCACCAGCTTTACCTAGAAAGAGAGGGAGCGACAATATAACTCCCCCCAACGTCCTGAAACTAAAAAGTCCAGGACGTGTACTTAGGCACTGGGAGCTAAGACGGGAAAACCCCAGAATAGCAACCAGTCTGAGGGTGAGCCCATGGCGGGCGCAAGTTACTCGAGTGTCCACAGGGCTCCTGCGGCCATTCGGGTGGCGGTTCTGCCTAAGGATTATCCTCAGAAGACACTGAGCAAGGAGGAGCTCTCTCTTCTAGAAGAAGCTATCGTGAGTGAGATAGCTAAGGGGTGGGCATGCCCACTGGTGTTCAGCGGCATCCACTTTCGGCCGGGACTTCTGCTGACAGACTGTGGGAACCAGGGTACCGTAGACTGGCTCAAGCAGGCGGTCCCGAAGCTGGAAGGCTGGAAGGGTGTAGAGCTCCATGTGTGCCTTGGAAATGAAATTCCCAAGACACATCATGTTACCCTATTCCTTCCTAGGAGCGCTGGACAGGAATCCAGCAAGCTCTTTGCACTATTGCAAGCGCAGAACGCGGGGATTCTCACGAATCTTTGGAAGGTCGTGACTTCCAAAGAGGAGGGCAAGGGCATGCTGTTGAATCTGACCGTTGACGAAGTGTCTTTCGCGACGATCAGGGGAAATGGCAATGCTCTGAATTTCAGGTTTGGGAGTATCCCAGTCCATATTCCCAAATCTGGAGGCCCGCACAGTGTGGAAGTGCCCCCCACAGAACCAGCCGAAGTCGGGAATCCACCGGCAGAGGCGGTAAGCTCAGGCGCAACGAAGCCCTCCACCGAACCCGGGACTTCACCGAAGGTCGGGGAGAAAGCCGGAGCAGTAGCGGAAGAAATAGTAGCTTCCCAAGATTCAATTGGGGAGATTAACCTTGGGGCGCTGGGGCTTCAAGGCAGCACAAACCAGGAAATGGAGGAGCAGCTGTCGGACGAGATATCGTTAACGGCGCTGCTCGAGATGGACATTGAATCCTCTCCATAGCTCTAACACTCGAGCGATGAAGGTTGTCCAAATCAACCTTCATCACGCGAAGGCGGCATCGGCCGTCCTAGCGCACAAGTTCACCCGAGACCACATCGGGGCGGCGCTGGTACAGGAACCCTGGTGCTACAAGGGGAGAATCTGTGGACTCAACTCGACGCAAACCAGGGTAATTTATGACACAAGGCACGAGATACCTCGTGCCTGCATCATGATTGATAAAAATATTAACTATGTTTGTATTTCAGAGTACATGGCCAGGGACCTGGTAGCGGTGGCGATGACGGTCAAAATCGAGGGACGTGACCTTGAGATCGTCCTAGCGTCCGCCTACTTTCCAGGCGAGGACATGATGGTACCCCCCCAGGAAGTGCAGGGCCTAGTGGAATACTGCAGGGCGAACGCCTTGCCTCTTCTGCTAGGCGGCGACATGAACGCCCACCACACCATCTGGGGCAGCACCAATGACAACATCAGGGGTGAGTACCTGTTAGACTATATATTAGCAACTAACCTAGTTATATTTAATTCGGGAAACTCACCGACGTTCGTGACTAGGGCTAGGCAGGAGGTCCTTGATCTTACCATAGGTAACAGTAGGATCAGCGACTATGTGTCTGACTGGATGGTGTCAAATGAACCTTCTCTCTCAGATCATAGGATGATCGAGTTTAAAATAGCAGGTGACATAATGGAGATACCTCCAACCAGAAACCCCAGGAAAGCCGACTGGGGAATCTTCACTAAACTACTAGAAGAGGATCGATCCCTGCTCGATATTCGTGGTAGGATGCGGCATCCACTCGAAATCGAGCAGGCGGTTAGCGTCCTGAACGGAGCAGTAATGAATGCCTATCACTCAAGCTGCCCCGAAAGTACAAAAACCAGGAAGAAGTCCACACCATGGTGGAACAAAACCCTGGCGAAGCTCAGATCCGAATCCCGGAGGCTCTTCAACAGGGCAAAGCGGACAGGTGAATGGCAGGAATACACCACTGCAATCACCAAGTATACAAAAGAAGTACGCAAGGCAAAGAGAACCAGTTTTCATACGTTTTGCGAGGAGATATCATCCACCCCCCAGGCGGCGAGACTACATAAAGCCCTCGCAAAAGGAGGGGTGGAGAATAAGATGGCTCTCAAGCTTTCTGATGGGGAGTACACACGAAATGAAGAGCAAAGTGCTCTCGCTCTTCTTAGCGCACATTTTCCCGGGGCAGTCCCGCAGGACACACCCGGCGAGTGCAGTATGTACCTACCAGACAGAAGAGACTGGGAGTTGGCGAACAAAGTCATCTCTCAGGGAAGGATTGACTGGGCACTGAACACCTTTCAACCTTTCAAATCGCCAGGGCCGGATGGCATCCTCCCTGTCTTTCTCCAAAAAGGCAGGGCGGTGCTGCTAAGGCATTTAACTGGCATAATGAGAAGCTGTCTAGCAGCAGGTTACATTCCCATAAGTTGGAGAAGTGCCCTGGTAGTTTTTATACCGAAAATTGGCAAGAGGGACTTTACAGAGCCAAAATCCTACAGACCAATTAGTCTAACATCTTTCGTCATGAAGACCATGGAGAAGTTGTTAGATCAGCACATACGAACCGTGGCGCTCAAGAGACAACCTCTTCATGCTGCGCAGCATGCGTATAGGGCAGGAAGGTCGACGGAGACTGCCCTTTACCAGCTCACGAGTCTGATTCAAAATGCTCTTACGAATAAAGAGACTGTGCTGTGCGCTTTCTTAGACATCGAAGGAGCCTTCGATAATACCTCCCATGAGGCAATAGAAAGAGCACTTAACCGAAGAGGGGTAGAAACCACTCTCAGCCGCTGGGTAAAAGCTATGCTTACCACCAGAACGGCAGTAACGAAGGTGGGCTCAACCACCAGGAGTGTACTGACGACCAGAGGTTGCCCTCAGGGTGGTGTATTATCACCACTACTGTGGAGCCTGGTTGTAGACGAGCTCCTTGATATACTGACAAGCAGTGGCATAATCTGTCAAGGTTATGCCGATGACATTGTCATTGTTGCCAGAGGAAAGTTCGAAGACACTCTGTGCGACATAATTCAGAGAGGGTTAAAATGAACCCAAGAATGGTGTGCCCGGCAGGCTTACGAATAAACCCGGATAAAACCACCATAGTACCATTTACACTAAAAAGGAAACTGCAGCACATGCGGGCGATACGCTTGCTTGACAAGAGCATCGCAAGCAAGCCGGAGGTAAAGTATCTAGGTGTAACACTAGATTCGAAGTTAGTCTGGAATAAACATGCTGAGGCAGTTATCGGCAAAGCAACGAAAGCAGTCATGGTGTGTAGATCATTAGCAGGTAGAACCTGGGGCTGTAAACCAGGTATACTGAGATGGTTGTACATCATGATAGTGAGGCCAGTACTCACATATGCAACAGTGGCATGGGCCTCAAGAACCAAACTCACTACAGTGAGGAATCGGTTAAATAAGGTCCAGCGACTGGCGTGCACGTGCATTACAGGGGCTATGAGAACCTGTCCCACGGTGGCACTGGAGGTGATACTCAATATATCACCATTGCACATAGCAATTGAAATGGCGGCCAAGCGCACTATCATTGGGCTGGCCCGAACCAGTAAAGGGGGGGATCACGTTCTAAGTCACGTTCTAAGCCCCCTGCCCCCCAAAAAAGGGGGGAAGGGGGCGTCCATCAGTGGCGGCATGTCGTTACCGCTACCGGAAGTGATTCCGTCAAAACCCGTGACCTGAAACACAAAAATCGAACACATTCTTAATGTGTACCGTATTATCTATTGAATGAACCAAGATCATGAAAAAAATCAAAATTACAAAAGTTATGAGGTTTTGAAAAAAAAATTACGATTTTCGCATTTTTTTGTTCACTTATTATTTTTTTAAATAAACAATTTTCAATATTTTTGGCTGATCGTGGTTCGTTTGTTGAAACAACCCCAAGGAACATTTGGAAAAAATTTGGTGCCGATTGGTTCATTCCAGCGCCTTCAATCACTTCCGTAAGGTCCGAAAATGTGGTTCTGAGAAAAACGCGTTTAAAGTTTAAAGCGCGCTTGGCCGGTGCTCTACACTGCTCTATGTAACGGCCTGTAACTTTTGTAATTTTTCAGATTTTGAGCTGAAATTTCTGGAGCACATTTTTTAAACATATATTTACACGATAAGGCAAAAAAAAAATTGTTGTTTTTTTTCCCACAAGGTGAGAACCTGCCTTAAATCAGAATCCGTTACAAAATTTGACATAAAAAAGTCAGCAAAAAGATCCGAGGTTCCGAGAACAGAATTAGAAGAAATTCCATTATAGGTCATCAAGGCAGGAATATCAGATTTGGTTTTTTAGACTGAATGAAGAGCCAGAAAGCTTTTGGGTTGCTTTTTATGGTAGCTTCAAAATTTAAGATGTAGTTATTGTACAGAACTTTCTCAAGAACAGTAAATTCCCTCGAATAAAGCAAGTAATTGTTTCTATCGTCCAAATCATTTGTGGCCTTGTACTTATTGAAAAATGTATTTCGTAAATTCTTCAATTTCTTTAACTCCTTGGTATACCATGGTACTTCATACACCTTTGGTTTTACCAAAGGAACATTAGTGCAGCAAGCCTTATTAATTTCATCACAGAATATATCGAAGCAAGTAGCAGTATCATTGCAGGAAAACTTATTAATCCAATCAGTTCTCTCAAAAGTAGCGTTAAGATTATCAAAATTGCAGTTTTTAAAATTAAAATTAAGCTTATCAGACGTATTAGGCAAATTTAAAAACTCATAAAACTCAACTTGAAGAACAAGCGGGATATGATGCATATCTGATGGAGAAAGAGGAAACAAACTTTCTTCAAGTTTGTACTCTATTACTTAAGAAAATTCAGTCTAAAATACGATTTAATTTATTCAAAAAACAATTGATTTGCACGAGATCATGGTAGAAAAAACTATCGAGCAAGAAGGTCTCATGTAAAGCATTAACATTCATTGCAGTTTAATTATTCTCATCTGCAATATAAGACCAAGTGAGTTTACTAAGATTAAAATCACCTAATACACACAAATGCACATTTAACTTATCTATGACTGATAAATTCAAAAATTTTTTTACATGAGCGATGTACAAAGAATCGAAGCTGTTGGGAGGAATGTAAGAAACACAAATAACAAACTGCTCATTAGAACCAAAAATAGAGACACAAAGCTGATCCAGCAGAGTGTCACTATTACCCAATTCGTATACTGAGGAACGCAGCGTATGTTTAACCGCAATAAGCACACCTCCACCCCGTGAGCATCCCGTTCCTTACGATACACTTGGTAAAGAGATTGATCGAAAAACTCCCCATCACCAAAATCAGCATTTAGCCAGGTCTCCACAAGAACAATAACATCATACTCCAATTGAGATGTAACAAGAAAGACAGAGGCAGCTTTAGTTCTGAGACCAGATACATTTTGATAAAATATTTTTAAAGATTTCAAATTAATGTTGTTGGATTGCTGAGAGGAGCATACAATGTCCAACCATCTGCGTCGCTTGAACTTAAGTAACCTGGTCTGAGCTCGCCCGTTTTTGAAAAAATTCGAAGGGACGAATTTTAATATTTGCCGGCCACAGCGAAGGGTTAAACAGCTTATCATAAACACTGAATGGAGCACAAAAGTTAAAATGCACACTTCTTAAGCTGTCAGTGTCCGAATCCTTCTTTATAAGACTGTAGCATGCCAGTTGTTGTTCGTCGATGTTGGCGTGCCGGTGTACATAGGCGACTATTTGATCAGCTGTAACCGACGGTTTGAACGACGAGAGGTGTACCCACTTCTTTTTTACTACGACGTCGAGTTCCGTGTTATCACTTTTCCCAACGACTACATTAGCGCTCTTCTTTGATTTCTTTTTGCCAACAGACTTCCAAACAAAGGGGGAAGACACGGCACCGTTCGGCAAAATCGTAGCGCACTCAGCAGCAGCAGCGACCTGCGGAGAAACTGGGAGAAATACCAACAGAGGCAGTGACGGGAGAAGCGCATAGAACGTGAATACCATCCGAAGGAGAACGATCATCAGTACGCGGAACAGCAGTACTAGCGGGGAGAATGCGACTACCAAAGACCAGTAGCGGGGAAGTCGAAACACCGGCAGAGAGAGAGTTTGAATAGTGCATGCTGGATTTATCCACAGGTCCGACAGCGAGCTGTTGATCGTCATTATTATGCGAGAGCTTCCTTTGCTTATTATTTGTTTTTTTGTTGTTGGCCTTATCGTTTAAAGCACTAAGAACAACGCCGCGCAGATCACTCACTTCACTTGAGAGGGAAGAAATTGCAGAAGCCGCCTCGTTTTTAAACAATTTTTGCTTCACCGAATGTAGCTCTACTTGTACGAGGGCGGGTCAATAAGTCCGTGACTTTTTGAATTTCCCGCCTCTTAATTGAAATGGCAACACTGCTCCCGTCAACAGTCATCTGTCAGTTGACTCTTGTCAAAAATTGAACAAGCTGCGACATTTAGTTTGTTTTTGACAGCCGTTAATATCAGACTACCGCGTTGACTGAGAAGAAAATGGAAAAAAGTGAATTTCGTGTGCTCATTAAGCAAATCTCTTTCCGCCGAGCAATTTCTTCAAGTTTGGGAACAAGAAATAGGCACTTGGGGCTAGATCGGGTGAATAGGCGGGATGAGGGATCAATTCGTAGCCCAATTCATGGATTTTTGCCATGGAAACTGCACATGAGCACACGAAATTCACTTTTTTCCATTTTCTTCTCAGTCAACGCGGTAGTCTGATATTAACGGCTGTCAAAAACAAACTAAATGTCGCAGCTTGTTCAATTTTTGACAAGAGTGACTGTTGACGGGAGCAGTGTTGCCATTTCAATTAAGAGGCGGGAAATTCAAAAAGCGGACTTATTGACCCGCCCTCGTAAATTTTCTAATTTCTGAGATAAGAGCTGTTTTTCACATTGCAGAGAGCTTATTAATGCGATCGCATGGGCATTCTCGGTTCTTAGAGCGACTAGTTCGTTAAATACAGACTGCAACGTTATTTGTTGTTTATCACACTCTTGCCTTTTGTCACTACGTTGCTGAGGCAAAACCGGTTTGGGCTGTTGTTGTTGCGAAGGAGGAATCGCTTTAGGTACTTGTTGACATAGCACATGTTGAATTGACTGTTGCTTATCCTCGTTACTGACTATTACTTTTTCACCTCGTTGCTGGAGTGAAGACGGTTGTTGTTGCTGTGGTTTGGGCAATTGTTGTTGCGATGGAGCATTTACACTCGTTAGAGCAGGAGCAGGCGGGTTAGATGACACCGCATTTTTAGACGTCACTCCCCCAACCCGATTAATGGAAGGAGGGGGGAACATATAGATCTGCGGCGAACAGCCGCGCAGTTTTTACAAAAGAATTCTTTACCCGAGTTAAGTAAAAACTCAAGGTCCACAGGCAAGAAGCCAACACAATTCGAGTGGAAAAACTCGTTACACTTGCCACACTACACTTTGGTTTAGCTACGGTGAACGTTTTGCCTGCACACACATGGCAATTTTTATAAAAAGGAGTCACTATCTCAAACACTTCAATAAATATAAATTTGGTTAGTTCAAAATCATTTCAGAAGGGAAAAAACCAGAAAACGCAGAGTGCAGTAAAAACGCGACCGCTCACGACGACGACGAACTGTTGAATTTTGTTTAAATTAAATAATTTAAATTTGTTTAAATTTAAAACTTTAAACGAATTCTGACGTAAATGAATTTCCAACAAATTTTGTTGACGACCCTTTTTTTTTAAACTTGACTTGATTTTACTCGTATTAACGTCATCAAGTTTTTATCATGAATATAAGTAAGCGTAAAAATAACAAGAAATGCGCAATGTTTTCCTGTCAAAGGAGCTATAGGAATGATTTCGGGTCCCTTAAAGTTCGGCTTGTTAAATTTCCGAAAACTGAATATTTCAGAAATAAATGGATCGCAAAATGCAATCTCAAAAAAGATGAAAATATCAACAAAGCATTTATTTGTGATAACCATTTTGAACCTAAGTTTATTGGTAACAGACTTCTGAAAAAGAACGCGACCTGAACCTAAAAAAAATAATTTTACAAACACAGAGAGCTCCCCAATTTATTTTATTTCAATGAAATAGATGATGAAATTGATCAATATGTTTCGATTCAACGTCAAGCACTTCCTTTCGCTGAATTTAAAAATTGTGGTGACCCAATACAATTGTCAGACTCTTCAATGGACACTGTGGGAGATATTGCAGATTTTTTGGCTTTTGAGGATCCTTGGAGAAATAATACATGGAAAAATTTGTCCAAAAATTTGGGAACAGACATAAAAAAAAGATGAAGAAGACCAATACTGCAATTATTGTTTAAAAAGGAAACAAAACGAAGCATTTTACAGAAAGAAATATTGGGACGCATGCTGTGAAATTAAAAAAACAAAAAACATTAGTTATGACTAAAAGAGAAAGCTTGTGAAATTACAGAAAATTTGCTTTCGAATAAGTATAAAAGATACAAAAAATAAGAGCGACTAATATAGAATAGGCAGTTGATGATTTTGTCACTAAGAAATCTTTGTCTGATAATACTGCCACTGTTGCCGATTTAGATAAAAAAACTTGTTTAATTTGAATACAAAAAAATTTACACAAAATGCAACATTGTAAAGGAAACAAAAAAGGGATGTAAACCCTACTGAACTGCGAGCGACATCCGTTTTGGTGAAAAGAGGTCAACGAGCGACGGACAAAAAAAGAATAAAAAAAACTTCGGTGTTAACAAGAAAATATTAATAAATATTGTCATTTGAAGTTAATTCACCGTTGTTTTAAAACTCGTTCGCACTGAGCAGTTGCATTTGCCGCAACAGCCACATTTTGTAAAATGTTACAAAAGAAAAGAGTTCTTTGGCAAGAAAAAAAAACAAGTTATAGCACAAAGCATGTTCTTTTATTCTTCAGCTTCTTACCAATTCCTAAGGGACGAACTTAAATTAAATGTATCTTCTAAAACGTCGTTGCTAAGATGGGCTCCAATAAAATCGTTGCAGCCAGGCATGAGCCAAAGATTGTTTAGCATAGCATACATTTTTCAAGTTATGAATATCGACGAACAAGAAGCTGTTTTGATGTTCGATGAATTTTCTGTCAGAAAACATTTACAGTTTTAATTTATGTTTACTGATGAAGTTGTGGGCTTTGTTGATGATGGAATCGAAAGAAAAATCCAACTAACTGGGCAAGTTTGCGTTTTTATGCTAAGGGGGCTGTATTCAAATTGAAAATACGTTTTGAGCTATTACGCTTCTTCTACCGGCTTGACGTCAAATGAACTTAACCCTTCGATGAGTGAGAAGGTCCCTAGGGACCTTTTTGCATTTTCAAACTGAAATTACTATTTCGGCCACTACAACCCCCATAAAGTTACCATGTATTCCAATAGAATTTTGTTGCGCATCGTTTAAAAAAAATCAAGGCGATCCGACCATTAGTTTAGGAGTTATTGAGGTTTTATTGAAAATAGTACGCGGACGTGTGACAAGGTCCGTAGGGACCTTGTACTGAATTTTCATGCTATGACTAATAAATGCATGTTCTTTGGGCATCATTATACTTTTTTTATTGTTTGAACACATAACTAATTTGTTCTTTCAATTCTGGCTACTTTTTGTTTTATTTGTATTGTGCCTTTCATTGAAAGCAATAAACCAGTTCTTTGAGTATACTTTATCCCTAAATGTCCATATGCGCAGGTGTTCATACAGAACCAGTTCTTGGAATTTTTATACCTAAATGTCCACGTGCGCAGGATACGTACCAAACCAGTTGTTTCAATTTACTTCATCCCTAATGTCCATGCGTTCAGGTATACGTACGAAAGAGTATATAAGAAGTTGTAGTTTCGTAAACCAAATCAGTCAAAGTTTAGACTGTGAACAGTAAAATCGTGTGTAAAATTGTATTACAAATAAAATAAAAACAAAAATATAAAAATGGCAGATGCAAGTAATGTAGACATTGCTGAAATGGTTGTACGCCGTAGTACACGTTACCAGCAAATGAGTGCGGATGAAAGGCGTGCAGCTGATATGAGATTTGCAGACTTTATGGATGAAGAGATGGATGAAGAAGTTGATATTGCTGCACTTGGTAATGAAGCTGAGGATGATGACGACTGCACATACCAACCCGCTGAAGAGTCAGATGCCGAAACTGAAGGATACGTAGAGATAAATGAAGATATTGACGACGACGATGATGAAGAGGAAGAAAATGATGCACCGGAAACAAATGAAAACTACTATATTGCTAAAGATGGCACTCAATGGTGAAAAAAGCACCACCAACTTCTCGTACTCGTGTTCATAACGTGGTCGACTTCACAAGAAGGAAACCAGGACCATCAGGAACTGTACATGACCCCTACACTATATTTCGTTCAATCATCAGCGAGGAAATAATATACATCATAGTACGCGATACAAATCGTAAAGGCAGGGAGGTTACATCTGCATGGAATTTGGCGAATCCCACGAAGAAAAAGGAGTGGAAGCCAGTGACTGTGAAAGAGTTTGACGCCTTTCTAGCTATCCTTTTGTATGCTGGACTCACAAAATCGAATCGTGAACCTGCTACGGAATTATGGGGCGCGACGCGTTCTACAATATACAAAGCTACGATGTCGTACGATCGCTTCATGTGTATAAAGCAATTCATTCGATTCGACAATGGAAATACTCGACAACAGCGACTTATCAACAGTAAAACTGCGGCTATCGATGATATTTGGCAAATGTTGCAGCATAACTTGGCAGCACCTTACACTCCTCATGAAGCACTAACCGTCGATGAGCAGTTGTTCCCTTACAGAGGCCGCACCGCGTCACGCATTACATTCCGTCAAAGCCGGCTAAGTATGGTCTAAAAGTATGGTGGTTATGCGACTCGAAGTCTTATTATCCCTTGAAGGGAATGATATATTCCGGCAAATTGCCTAACCATGAACGCGAAGTAAATCATGGGGCAGAACGTGGTGCTTGAACTTGCGGAAAACTATTTGGATGCAGGCCGCACAATATACGCGGATAATTTCTTCACTACATTGGATTTGGCGCGTATTTTGATGAGGAGGAACACCGCATATGTTGGTACAATGCGCTACAACAAAACTTTTGTTCCACGGGAATTGAAGAAGAACCCGAAGCGCCCCATCAACAGCACATTGTTCGGCTTCAACGAAGGGGACATAGCGTTGTGCTCATATGTACCTAAGAAAAATAAAGTTGTGAACGTGCTGTCTACAATGCACTACACTTGCCGTGTCGACGAGCAAAGTGAGAAGCGGAAGCCGTTTGGCATATTGGACTACAACGCCAACAAATGCGGCGTTGATACAATGGACCAGGTGCTTGGCACGTACACATGCAAGCGATCAACGAAACGCTGGCCACTGGCCATGTTCTATAATATGCTGGACGTCGCTGCATTGGCTGCTTTTACAATTTATAATGAGATGGAGCCGATAAAAAGAAGTGACGGCGGTTCCTGTTCTCACTAAACAATTGGCCACACCAAATATCGAGGAACGTGCCCTTAATAACCATATAACCGCATATCCAAGGATACGCAATGCGATGGAAGCATTTGATGTCAGGGTAAGAAAAAACACCTTCAAATTCAAGAGAAGATTGTGTATTTATTTGTTTTTTATTTTTTTTGTTCATTTCAGATGATATCAAGACCGGTAGAAGCCGATGCACCGTCGTTTGCGGCTAGGGCGAATAGACCGTCATGTTGCCTTTGCCGTTCTGAGTACGGGCGGCAGCGGAAAACGAGGGCCTACTGCTTCGGATGCGGCAACGCTGTTTGTGGAGAACACAGCACAGTTCTACATCGCTGCAACACTTGCGGGCGGGACAAGCGGACAAGCGGAACACGCTCAACAACAATAGTTTTAAAGCTTTTTCATAGTAAAATTAAGAAAAATGGAGGAAAACAAAAAAATTAAAAATTTTATTTTAGTATGTAGTATTTAGTTATAAATAAAAACACAAAAATAAAAAAATAAAACAAATTTGTTCATGAAAAAACCCTAATTTCCAAAAAAAAGGTCCGGACCTTGTCACACGGCCGTGAAGTTCAGAATTATCACTCATCGAAGGGTTAAAGAAATTCTAAAAAATAATGTATAAATTTCTCAAAACAGGGTATAAACGTAAGAGCAATTGCGTGTGATCAAGGGTCAAACAACAGATCTTCATTCGCTAAATTGGGAATAACGTCTGAATCGCCATTTACCGTCGTAGATTCGAAAACAATTTTGTACGATGTTCCCCGTCTAATAAAATCATTAAGAAATATTTTAACACGAAATGATATCACTTCGCCTGATGGACAAATTTCTTGGTCGATTATTTGCAGGTTATATGAATTGGATAACAACAATTCAACCAGCCTTTATCCCAAATTGACAACAAAGCATATTCATCCTAATTCAAACGCAACTCAAATATTTAGCCATACTGTATCCGCAGCCATAAAATCTTTGGTTGAAAATGGGTGTTATAATGATTGCAAAGAAAAAGGCTGTCTTCTTAAACATCCCTATGCAAATCAGTGATGCTCTATCACTACTGTCGTGATGCCAGTTAGGTATGCAGTCGTGATATATTGCATACATTCATGTGACAGCTCTGCTTTGCTTACGAATGGTTCTGATGCAAGCAAATACTGCAAAATTAATATTGCAAACTATTTTAGCAATGCTAAGTGCAAAAATGTGCAGCAAGGGTTCAGTTGTTATGAGCATAATTTAAAAAAAAAACAAACTCGGAGAAGTCAAAAAAATTTTTTCTCTTTTAGCACAAAAGTCCGCGTAATTTTTCAATCTCGTTGAACCAGTAATTTTGTAAAGTTGTAGCTCCATCGTCTATCAAATGAAAATGTTAAAAGAGTACATTTATTTGTGAATTATTGTAAAATATCTCAGACATATGTTTCACCCTCAGCCATCTTGAAAAAATAAAAATGTCAATGCATCATCGATAATAGTGATGCGTAGTTTACGAAGCCGATACGATCGATTGCTTATTGGATGCGTTCACGAACACGATGCAAGATAACACTGTTGCCTTTTTTGTTTACATGATGCTTTGTACTGTTGCAAAGCAACTGACGTTTAAGAAGACAGCCAAAACTTTGTCCACAGCTATATTTATTGAAAACATAAACAGACTTTTTGATTGTTTGAATAGCCATGTTCTTTTTGATAAAAATCTTTTCCGATCAGCTCTTCATGAGAATAACAATATCGAAATTTACTTGAAGAAAATGAAAAACTATGTTGACAGTTGTCAGTATCCTAATACTGTATATTGTTTAAATGGTATAGTTTTATCAATTACTTCAGTTTTCTCTCTTTCACAAGATATCTGGGCGGAAAAATCAAATTTTCCAAAGGTGGTATTCATTCCGAAGGTCAGGAAGAAGGATCCTCTTGACCCGAAATGCTTCAGACCAATTTGTCTGACCTCATTCGTACTGACAGCTCTGGAGAAAGTTGTTGACAACTACTTTCGGACGACAGTCCTAAGGTGGGGTTTATCCCCTCTGTTGTGGAGTTTTGTGGTGAATGACCTATTGCAAGTATTATCTAACTCTGGTCTTATGGTCCAGGGGTATGCAGATGACATTGTAATCCTATGCAGGGGAAAATTTGAAGTTACCCTGCGGTAGTGTGCTTAGGTGGAACTGAATATTAATCCAGCAAAAACCACCATAGTACCCTTTACAAGGAGATATAAACTTTATGCTGTTAGACCAATCTCTTTGGATGGAATAAGAATATAATTCCAGAAGGAGGTTAAATATCTAGGCGTAATACTAGATCAGACACTACTTTGGAAAGGACATATTGAAGAAACGATACGGAAGGCCGTCAGAGTCTTCATGACCTGCGGATCCATAGCAGGTCAAAGTTGGGGTTGCACTCCAAGAATACTGAGGCAATGAGAACGTGTCCAATAGCATCCATGGAGGTTCTGCTTGCTTGAACTTACACCTCTTCACATACATATACAAACCCAGGTGAAGAGGACTATGCTACGGATGACTGAAAACAATATCGGGGCTGGAGGATTCTTGGGCCGGAAGAAGATTAATATTTTTACGAACCAGTATCCAGAGATAGCAATACCGAGGGACAAAATCACACCGAAGTTCAGCTTTATCAAGAGATTCAAAACTAAACTTAGTAACAAAAGGAACTGGGTAGGGATATCAGAAACGTATCTGATAAACCAGTACATCATAAACTGGTGCACGGATGGATCCCTTACGGATGAAGGTACCGGGATTGGTGCATATGGGCCGAGGACTAGATACTCGGAACCCACGGGTAAGCACACAATAATATTTCAAGCGGAAATATACGCTATTGAAAGCTGTGCCTACGTCAACTTAGCGAGGAACTACCGGAATCGGCAAATTGCGATCCTGTCTGATAGCCAAGCGGCAATCAAGGCACTAAGCTCATACCAGGTATTCTCGAAACGGTGATAGAATGCCTTGAAAAGCTTAATGAGCTAGGCCTGCACAATCAGGTATGGGTCCTCTGGGTTCCGGGCCACCCATCTTCCGTTCAATGACTTCTGCCGCAGCTTTGACGATGCGAGCGACCTGATGTGCCACTGCCCAGCACTAGCGAGGAGACATCTCCGGGTTCTAGGTGCGCCGTTCTTCAGCAGCTTGGCCGACCTAACAGGACCCAGCATCGGCCGCATCGCCCGATTCATTGTAGAATCGGGATGGCTCCTGCCTAACACCCGGGGGTGGTGTGCAAGACTGAAGGGCAGCCACGTCCTTCACGTGGTACCACAACGGGCCGCAACGTGGCCTACGTGAGCTCTTCAAGCTGCCACTCTAACCTAACCTAACCTAACCTAAGTATAGTAGGAAACGAGGCGGCCGACGAACTGGCAAGAAGGGGTGCCTCAAGCCCATTCGTCGGCCCAGAACCTTTTTGTGGACTGGAAAACGGGGGCTTTATCAATCCTAACCAGGAAAGACGAGATAAGCAGCAGGAATAAATACTGGGACAATCAACCAGGTCTGGAACATTCCAAGGCGATTATCGGGTCATATAGTAGGAAACGATTCGAGGAATGTATGAGTTTATCAAAGAATAACCTGAGAATCAGTACAGGTATCATGACAGGGCATTGTAGGTTGAATTATCACCTAACTAAACTAGGAATCCGTGCAAACGGACATTGCAGGTTCTGTTCGCAGGAAAATGAAACTGCAATGCACATACTAGGAGAATGCCCTGTACTTATGCATGATCGGAAGAAGCACCTAGGGGAATACCTCGTCAGAAGTGCGAACTGGGATTAGAGGTATAGGAGATACACTGCGGGACACTTGATTACCCTCACTTTACTTTGTTAGCTAAGATTTTTGTTATGAAGTCAAAAACTGTTTTTTTAATGTCAAAATTTTCTGGACAGTTACATGTGTTCCTGGTTTTGAACCGCCAAAATTATATGCAAAGTGATGATGAACCACATTTTTGTCCTTTTAAGCCTATTTCAAGTGGGACACTTGATTACCCTCATTGCAGTTTTAGACCTGTAACAAGTGTTAGAAGGTAGGATTAGTGTAAATCGGTTTGAAAAACTGAATTGAAAGTATTAAGCATATAATTTTTGCGAAATTTACAGACGGCAGATGCAATGGCCCGCAGTAAAACCTTAAAAGAATTGGAAAGGGGACGAATTTCGGCGAACAAGGAGGAAAACATAAGTAACCGCGAAATCGCTCGCAGAATCGATCGCGATCCATGGGTAGTAAACCATTTTCATAAAACACCCACAACTTATGGCAAAAACTGCAAAGGTCGTACCGCAACAGCAACTTCTCTTAGAGAGAGAAGAGCAATTCTTCGTGAAGCGTCCAATTTCTCTGCGTCTGCGGGTCACATACGAGGTCTAACCGGGACGACAGCCAGTGTCGGCACTGTCCGAAGAATAATTAAGCAGTGTCCTTACATCAAATGCAAAAGGCTGCAAAAAAACCACGTTTACTGCAAAGTCAAAAAACGGTACGCTTAGAGTTCGCGCGAGCTCATCTCAGTTGGCAGCAGGAGTGGAAGTCAGTCATCTTTTCCGACGAAACGAAATTTAATTTGGACGGACCCAATGACTTCTAACACTATTTTCACGATCTAAGAAAATCTGAACGATTTCTGTCGCGGCGTCATTCAGCTGCATTCTCAGTTATGTTGTGGGCAGCAATGTCGGCCTATGGCGCAATTAATTTAACTATATTGGAAAGGCGCCAAATTTCACAGAATTATATGGCAATGTTAAAGATGAAATTTGTAAACTTTGACGAAATATTCGCGGGGAAACGCTGGATTTTCTAGCATGATAACGCTGCCATTCACACCGCTAGTTGGTGAAGGATTGGTTTGAAGCGGAAAATGTTAATGAAACAGATTGGCCTGCATTCTCATCCGATCCAAACATAATCGAAAATGTTTGGGGATGGTTGACACGTAAAATTTATGCTGATAGCGTCTTATAGACACAATTGAAAATGCATTTTCCGAAATCCCTGAAAATTATCTTACATCGTTGGACAACTCTTCACCTTCTCGTCTTTTTGAGGTTATTTGCAGTAATGGTGGCCATACACAACATTAGTAATAAAAAATTAATGAATGTAATGAAGACTTACCTCTATTTTCTTTGTTTTCTATGAGTGAGGGTAATCAAGTGTCCCACTTGAAATAGGCTTAACAGGACAAAATTGTGGTTCATCATCATTTTACATACAATTTTGGCGGTTCAAAAACAGGAACACATGTAACTAAGTGTCCAGAAAATTTTGACATTAAAAAAAAAGTTTTTGACTTCATAACAAAAATCTTAGCTAACAAAGTAAAGTGAGGGTAATCAAGTGTCCCGCAGTGTATACGTGGGTGGTCCGATAAGTACTTAGCCTACAAAAGAAAAACGAAAATTTTGGAAAAGTGGCGATTTATTTCTCAACCTAGTCTCCTTTCAACTCGATACACTTGACCCAGCGATGCTCCAACTTCTTTAACCCGTCTGAAAAATACGTTTTCTGGAGGCCTCCATTGCGGCGATAACCTCCTCATTCGACTAAAATTTCTGCCCGGCGAGTGACTTTTTCAAGTTTGGAAACAAAAAAAAGTCACACGGGGTCAAATCTGGAGAATACGGTGGATGGGGCAGCTGTTCGTAGCCTAATGCGACCAATTTGGCGAATCTCCGACCGATATTGCTCTTTTTCCATTTTTCTAAAATCCGCGAACACGTTCGTTTCCACACGCGGTCAAAACAGAACTACAAATCCAATATGGTAGTAGGCGTCTACGAGGATGTACTACACGATAGTAAATTTCTTTTACGATAGTGGCACCATCGGGTGGTGGGGCTAAGTACTTATCGGACTGCCCACGTACTAAAGTTCCTCTCAGTAGTTGGGCTCACAGATGAACTGTGAGTCCATGAAGGGGGCACAATAGATCCTTAGGTCGCGGTGCACTATCGCCACTAATAATAATAAAATAATAGCATTTAAGTAACCTCCAATTGTGAGCCAACTGACGAAGGTTCATTTATAACTAACCATGCCATCTCTTTTTGGCTGAAAAGAAGGATAAATCCAGTAGGTTTGACAATTTCGCGGGATATCGAATTGGAAAAAAAGCATAAAAAACGGATATACAAAATTTTAAATTTTTCTGAAAAACAATACATATTTTATTTATCCATATCAACTACCATTGCTACAGCTTCATCGTTGTCGTCGTCGTCATCATCGTCTTCAAAGTCAATTGCACACGCATTGGCATCACATATGGTGGAATATTTACCCTTTTTAGCAATTTGGCGGAGTAAATCAGATTTCGTTTTCAAAAAGTTGTAGAACTCTACACATGAATATGTGCATTTTGTAAAATTAATAATTGCATTTCACCATGAGCATCGCTTTTAGAGTGTCGAGTTTTAGTCCTGACTTTTCTTCCGTCCAAGATTTATTGACGGCAGAAAACGCGCTATCAACAGAAGCACTCGTCCCTGGCAAACACAAAATATACTCAATCAAACTGGCTATCTCGGTGTAGTATCCAACATTATACATTGGCAATTTTGTATGAGAAAAGAAGGATTTATATAGAAAAAAAAGGATTTAGAAAATTTTTATTATTTTTTTTTATTTATAACAAATAACAATAATACCAGTTTGTTGGAAATTGACAATGAAACTCAAAATGCTATAAATCAAGAGTTCGGTGAAGAATTTTGCTTATCAAAAGATATATTTGATGCAAAGATAACGAAATCTTCAAATGCCTTAGGGATTATAACAAACTAGTAGGGCCCTAAGTTAAACTGTCCGCAATCAGCTTCGCTTTTTCAG
The DNA here is from genome assembly GCA_963971225.1 of Melieria omissa. Lineage (NCBI taxonomy): Eukaryota > Metazoa > Arthropoda > Insecta > Diptera > Ulidiidae > Melieria > Melieria omissa. Next base: position 45,664,479 of record OZ020269.1, on the reverse strand, counting down.
AAGGTGTTCTTACACCAATACAACCAAAATACCCAACGCGACAAAATCTACGCTGAATGGCAGAGCATCCAAAGCGCCATCTCTACAGCTGCAGAGGAAGCACTGGGTAAAGAAACGAAATGTAGGACACCCAGCTGGTTCGACGCCGAATGTGAGCAAGCAATCCTAAAGAATTACCAACTGTCCTGCCCTGACACACAGACGTGCAAAGTTTCTAGGGAAACACAGTCTCGGTGAAGAGGACCTGATGCAAATATCGCAGAAAGGTCTGATTCAATACCTGAGCATATAAAACACCAGATGATTTAAGGGGCACAATAAACCTCTCAGGTTGCGGTGCACAAGGGCGTTGCCCAACCCATAATCATTACATTACATTACAATCCTAAAGAAAAACCAAGCCAAATTACTAAAAAGATTTACAAGAGCCAATAACGATGTTTATAAAGCCGAAAGAGCTTACGCTACAAAACTTTGCAGAAAAAAGAAACGGGACGCGCTTAAATTGGATGTAGAAAAGATAGCCGAAGACTACAACAGTAAAAACAGCAAAAGCTTTTATCACAAGCTTAAGCAACAGACAAGAGGCTTCCAGCCTCGATCCAACATATGCAAGGATAAAAACGGCAACATACTCAGCGAGGAGAGAAGAATCATCGAACGTTGGAAAGGATTCTTTAGCGAACTGTACAACCCCGAGCTAACGGTGCAGCCCTTTGCTCAAACCCTGTCCCTCAGCGATGACATCACGGAACCTGAGCCCACCCTAGAAGAGCTCCGCAAAACAGTAAATCGCATGAAGAACAATAACGCACCCGAGGAAGATGGGCTCACAGTAGAGCTACTCAAAGCCCTAAACGACGAAGGATTGACGATAATTATGCACTACATACTGCGGCTCTGGCGCCAGGAAAAGATACTCGAAGCATGGAGAGTAGGGCTTGTAATTCCATTATTTAAACAAGGCGATAAGTCCCTCTGCGAAAACTTTCGAGGAATTACCCTCCTTAATACCACTTATAAGCTCTTCTCAACCATTCTGGCAGCCAGACTTACCGAAGCAGCAGAAACCATACTTAGCGAATACCAAGGCGGTTTTCGCCCCAACCGTTCAACTACGGAGCAAATATTGATGCTTAAGCAGAACTTAGATAAATGCCACGAACGCAACGTGGACATGCTTTTCCTTGACTTTAAGCAAGCGTTCGATAGTGTACAACGTTGTAAAATTCCCGAAGCTTTCTCTGACCTAGGCATAAATAGAAAATTAACGCGTCTTGTAATGGCAACACTAACAAGTACCACGGGAAAAGTGGTAGTGCAGCAAGCAGTATCCGATCATTTCGACATCTCGAGCGGGGTCAAGCAAGGCGATCCCCTATCCACATCTGTGTTCGACTTGCTGCTAGACTTTGCTATAAGAAAGGAAATTAAATTTGGAAACCTTTTCAGTAGGTCGGGCCTAACGATCGCCTACGCTGACGACGTAGCCATTTTAGCCCGCAACAAAAAATATCTGGCCGAAATCTTCCTGGCCATCGAGCAACGAGCGAAAACAGTTGGTCTAAGAGTAAACGAAGCCAAGACGAAATATTTAAAGTTTTCGCGATCTGAGACAAAACGACGTCTCGAAAATCTGACGATCGGCGACTACTCTTTCGAGGGTGTCGAGCAATTCAAATATCTTGGTGCCCTGATTAAAAACAATAATAAAATGCACGACACAATACAAGAGAGAATTATGGCTGCAAATGAGGCCTACTTTGCCAACATTAAGCTCCTTAAATCAAGACTGCTTCCGCGAGCGTGTAAGCTGCGTATATATCAATCTATAATTCGGCCTGTGCTGCTATATGCATGCGAATCTTGGACTCTAACGTATAAGGATGAGCAGTGCTTACGAGTTTTTGAACTCAAAATACTCCGAAAGGTCTTCGGACCATTCCGTGTGAGTGATGGAACATATAGAATCCGTTTTAAAGACGAACTCCTAGCTTTATGCCAAGGGGAGGATGTCGTCAAGCACATCGAAGCGCAAAGAATACGCTGGTTAGGCCACATTGAGCGCCCACAAAAAGTCATAGTCGCCTATAACCCGCCAGTTACGAAAGCAAGAGGACGCCCGAATCTGCAATGGTTTGACCAAATCATCTCAGACCTGAAGAAGCTGCGAGTTAACTGGAGGACGGTGGCCAAAAATCGCGAAGCCTGGAAGAAAATTGTGAATGAAGCTAAAGCTCACCCCGAGCTGTAACGCTGCCTGATGATGATGATGAGTAGGGCCCTGCGGCTTTGCACGCAAGGTTGAAGTCAATGAGCCAAACAAATCAAGTTTCTTCATACTACACTCCATGGGCCATGCCACGCCTCTTTTATGTAATGCCCAATACATTCCTCCGGTCGAAGGGGGTGACCCTGTTTCATTTATATGCGACTTTCAGTTCCAAAGTTACGCGGAAAATTTCAGTCGCAAAAAATATACCGCGTCCCTTGTCAACGCCCATAAAATTTTGCCAGTAGTGACTCATCTATGGGACAATGGTATACAAAACTTCAAAGCTTTCCAACTTATTTTTCCGAAGATATTCAACCCACCCTACTCTCCCTGTCGAAGGACACGTCGAAATCGTAAGTATGTGCCAAATATCTTGATGTGTGATTTGCAGTTCCAAAGTTATTGAAAATAGGGTCGCTTAAAAAGTGCCACGCCCCTTGTCCCACGCCCATACAATTTAACCACTTGAACGACACGTCTAAACCATGACGCTATATCAAATTTCAATGCTGGCCGACTTATAATTCCGAAGATAATGCATATTAAAAACTTGGGTTGTATGGGCAGTGCCAGGCCCCTCGTCCGATTTGTTATTATAGTGGGCGTGGCGAAAAGGCATATCAGATGAGCGTGGTCAATATTATGTTAACATGAATGAAACACGGAATCACTTGATATTAATACTGATTCACCGACATGTACCGTAGCTTCGTTTTGTTAGTTTAGTAGGCGCGGAAAGTGGGCGTGGCCGATTATGTTATAGCCTATGTCTGCCGCAATGGCACGCTGAATCGTTAAATACCCATATTGCCTTAAAAAAGCATACCATAGATGAGTTTTGTTACCATAGTGGGCGTAAGAAGGGGGCGTGGTCATTCTCATATAGCCTATGTATTATTCCCGCAGATAACAAAATGTTTGGTGCTTATTTCATCTAAGTTGATCCAGTGGTTTTTGCCTGATTCTGGCTCAAAAAACGTCACACTTGCTTTTATATCTTATATATAAAATTCTCGTGTCACAGTGTTTGTTACCGTACTCCTCCGAAACGGCTTGACCGATTTATATGAAATTTTACATGCTTATTCAGTAGGTCTGAGAATCGGCTACTAACTATTTTTTATACCCCTAAGGGGCGTGGCACAGTTTTGTGACCCAATTATTCTGCTGAACTGTAAGTCACACAGCAATGAAACTTAGCATGAACCTATCATGTACTCATATCTTTTGACAGACGGAATGAGGCGGGTTTTGGACAACGGGGCGTGGCACCACCCATACAAACAAAATCTTTAAAATGGAATATCTTCAAAATTGTAAGTAGCACAATACTGAAATTTAGTACCCCGTCGTCCCATAGAAGAGTCAATCTACTGATAAGATTTGATGGGCGTTGGACAAGGGGAGTGGCACTTTTTTTGTGACCAAAATATTTTGCTGAACTATAAGTCGCTCAGCAATGAAACTTAGTACGAACCTACCATTTATTCATATATTTCGACAGAGGGAATGGGGCAAGTATTGGACGAGGGGGCGTGGCACCACCCATACGAGCCAGATCTTAATAATGGAATATCTTCCAAATTGTAAGTTTTACAACACCGAAATTTTGTATCCCGTCGTCCCATAGATGAGTCATTCTACTGATAAGATTTGATGGGCGTTGGACAAGGGGAGTGACACTTTTTTTGTGACCAAAATATTTTGCTATAAGCCGCTCAGCAATGAAACTTAGTACGAACCTACCACTTTCTCTTTCGACAGAGGGCATTGAATAAGGGGTAGGTATTGAATAAGAGGGCATGGCACCGCTCATATAATTTAAATCCGGTTCAAGCGCAGTCCATTTCTTTACTGAAACTTAGCAGCAACAATGCTAATTTGTGGGCCTCGATTACGTTAATCAATAGCTCCTCCTTTTCCTTCAGTTAATTTTCTTCGTCAATTTGCATCTCCATAGATTTGCCATCTCGCGTATTTCATTATAAAAAAAATAACAAATGTCGTGCGAGACAAAGTTCGCGGGGTCAGCTAGTAATAGTATAGAAGTATACAGTCCCTGTTTATCGAATTATGACCGATGAAAAATTTTCAAAATTTCTACTTTAATCATCGATAAAACAAAAACTAATCAAGTAAAAATAACAAATGAGGTATCAACTTATTCGTTGGAAAGTTTTGCACCAAGATATGTAAATTATAGTTTGTAATTTCTAATATTTTATCTGTCCACCCTGAGCTTTTAGAACTGCCTCTATTCCTTGAGGCATGCTATCAATGCAATTGGACATCATTGTTCTCAATTGGATATTATTTTGCCAAATATTTGTAATATTTGCTTTGAGAATCGCTACCGTGGGGTTTCCCCGACTATACACTTTGGATGTAAAGTATGCCCAGCACTTCTCTATCGGATTAAGATCGGGAGAATTGCCAGGCCACGCCAACACATTTAAATTTAATGTATTAATAGCGGCTATGCTTGATCGCGCTGTGTGGCAAGGAGCACCATCTTGCATGAAGATGTATTCCTCTCTGGGCTGCTGCAGGGTATCGATATACGGCGCTAGAACACCTTGAAGTACGTTTATATATTGGGCAGAGCGCATTGTTCCTGTAACGAAATGTATTGGACAAGGACCTTCCGATGTAATGCAGCTCCAAACCATTACTGCTGGCCGATGTTTAATGCAGGGAACGATGCATTCGTCCGAATATCGTTCCCCCTGCCTCCTTCTCAGAAATTGCTTTTCTTCAGTAACAACTTCCAAGCGATATACAGCGCTAAAGATAACCTAAAAATGACAAGAATTTCGCAAAAAAGTAGTTAATAGGAATTATTGTTAAAAATCGCAGGAAAGAGCAAATTTAATGGATTTACCTTGGTCCAGTAGTTTTGTCTGAATGTCTTATGCAACTGTGCCCAATATAACCGCCGCTGATGCATTACTTTGGTTAACTTTGGCTTTTTCGCTGGACGCCTGCATATCAACCCTATTTTCGTATAAGCGACGACGTACCGTCCTCAGCGACACTGTGACACCATAACGCTTTAAGTCTTCTAAAATGACCCTACATGGAGTATATCGGTTCTCCAAAGCTTTTTGCACGATTCTACGGTCGGTTCTTGGTGTAGTTTTGCGAATACCGCGGAATTCTTTATATTAGTTTTACAAACTGAAGGCAAGTCGTCAGTATTTCGGCTCTTTCTTGCAAGATTGACCACGGATGCCTTTGAAGCTTGCAGTTTTTTGGCTATTTGAAGAGTAGCTGCACTTGCCCTCCTTCACCAAAGCCACAATTTGAAACTTTTTTTTCCACTGTTAGGTCACGTTTTCTACCCATTTTGTTTAACAAGCCTTCAATAGCTCCAACACGGATTTTACATAGTATTAAACAATCATAATGATTATATATTTTACCTACTTTAATACATAATTTCATAAATAATTTTTGTTTGTTATTTCTTTTTTTGTGTCACAATTTCCCTTTAAAACAAAGTTATGATGACACCAACAATTGGAAATTTTGACGATTTTTCCTAGTTGCCACGAGTTTACCGGCATCGACAAAGTTTTCATATACCATAATGAGTTTCCTTTAGCAGGATTTCAAAGAAAACTTTCCAATGAATAATTTTATACCTCATTTGTTATTTTTACTTGATTGGTTTTTGTTTTATCGATGATGGAAGTAGAAATTTCGAAATTTTTTCATCGGTCATAATTCGATGAACAGGGACTGTACAGTGTGACCAGTATACACTTAGGTGCAAAATTGAGTCAATAATATGAAAATTCATAATAATCGCATTTTTGTACCGGTCAATCGCAAAATTTTTATGAAATTTTTCGCAATTCTATTAGATTACACCTTGATTAACCAGGATCCACCATAAAAGATTAAAAATTTGGCACATATATATGCATTTTGTCCAATATTCTAAATTAACACATTGACTCAATTTTGCACACACATGATTTTAATAAGAAAACTGTAACTTTGTTTTAGTATTTTATCCAATATCCTTTATTTTTTCTTAATTCTTGGGTTCTGTTTGGCATACTTTTATATAATTTGGTTACAAACTCTGGTGGAATGGCGTACTACTCTTCTTCCACTGCAAGCCAGAGATCGATTTGCCCTTTTGGGACAGAACTCTTTGCTAATTGTCTTTTTAAGTAAGCCCACGGGTTTTCGATCGGTTTTAGGTCTGGGCCTTGGGCGGGCTATTGCATTACACCAAATGGCTGTTCTTTCAACCAATCACGGACGAAACGTGCAGTATATTTGGCGTCATGGTCATGCTGAAAAATATTTCGTACCACTGCCACTGGCAAATTGGTCCCTAAAATGTGGACGTATTGTTCCTTACGCATTATGCCGTCAATTAGCACAATTGGTCCAACGCCATTTGGTGTAATGCAACCCCAGACCATAATTGAGCCGCCTCAATGCTTTACTGTTTGTTGAACATTTGAAGGCTTTAAAGGATTTCCGCCTTTGTCCCAGAACCAGGTCCTTCCATCTGTTTGGAATCGGTTAATCTTCATCTCATCCGACCAAATAACCTTTATTTGTAAATGTAATCAGCGCAAAGTTAGTAACGAAGGTACACTGCATTAATACCTGGCTCCAATCAAAATCAGTCTAAAAAATGTGCCTTTCTGCAAACTCGCGTCTTAGTTTTACGTTCTTGGCCGATAGAAGTGGCTTCTTCTTCTTAACCATCGCCTTTAACCCAACTGTATGCAGCATTCTTCGCACACTCCGCACACTTACATCCCCAGTAACGCACCCCACAGCCTCCTTTGCGGTGGATATGTGCCCGGAAAAAATTAAACGGCCAATTTTGCGGCCCTCCTTCTCCGAAATTTTGGGTTTTCTTCTACCATTTTTCTTAAATTGTAAACCTTTTACCATTTGGCAAACGGACGACTGACTTACGCGCGTAAGTTTAGCGATATCTCGACTTGAAAGCCCATTAATGGCTTTTTCAATAATAATTTTTTTAATGCTCGCCGAAATCGCGTTCATTGCACTTTAAGTTTCCGAATCGTATTTATTCAATGAATGGTTACAATTTTTTTGGTTACAAAAAACATTTTAACCATTAACAGTTAAAAAACAGGTTGCTTAACATATCACTTCAAAGAAATTATGTAGGGTGCAAAATTGAGTCAATGTGTTAATTTAGAATATTGGACAAAATGCATATATATGTGCCAAATTTTTAATCTTTTATGGTGGATCCTGGTTAATCAAGGTATAATCTAATAGACTTGCGAAAAATTGCATCAGAATTTTGCGATTGACCGGTACAAAAATGCGATTATTATGAATTTTCATATTATTGACTCAATTTTGCACCTAAGTGTATGTTCATACAAAAACAAAGTAGTTTTTATTGATCAAAACAGTAGTTGGAAAAGTTGAAACGGTTAACAATTATAACTTGAAGTATCAAGATTTGATTAAAAAGACAATTTCTCTATTGTTTGGTCTTTGCTTGCCACAACACGCGCAAGTCTCTTTTTAAAACTATTGCATGCGGCACGCACCACGTCCACCGGTCTATTGTGCCATACGTCGAGAATAGCCGAGAATACACCAAATTGGTGTATTTGTAATCCCTTAGTTTCTGCAACGTATAACCCCAAATGCAAAAGTCCAAGGGATTACAGTCAGGTGAGCTCGGGGTCCATTCATTCTTTGGAATAAAATCAACTAAATTTTGTTTACACCAGTCTTGAACAATTTTTGCGGTGTGCGCGGGTGCACCATCTTGCTGGAAACAATAATAGTAATTTCCATACATTTTCGCAGCATTAGGCTTCAAATAGTTCTGCAATACTTCCTTCAAATAGTAATCCGTGTTAATTGTCACCCCTTTGTCAATAAAGACGAGCGGCAAGCCCCTTTTCGAGATATAACACCCCAAACCATAACAGATGAGGAAATTTGGTACCTTGTGACATTCTTCTTGTCATTGGGGATGTCGTGGTAAGATACCGCCCACAATCGATCATTTTGCACATGGTGAGGAGCTTTAAGCACAAAGAGTTTTTCATCAGACAAAATGATGTCATCACCAGCGTGCCAGGATAGCAGTAGCTTTGATCTATCCCTTCGCTTCTTTATTGTATCAGTAGTAAGTCCGTGGATTTTCTTCTTCTGGAAAATTTTCATATTCAAGTTGTCATGTAAAATCATTCTTAACCCTAATCCGTCGATGGGGTGATTTTTCACCCATTTTCAACTTTGAGATGCTATAACTTTCCTATATATTTATCAAAATGATTAAGGTTTCTTGTATTTGTAGCAAACCAATATAAGTTTTAGAATTTATCTACAACATATTGATTATTTGATTATAACGGTGATTACAAAAAAAGTAACGTGGGCGACGTTCGGGTGATATTTCACCCATCCAACGCAACACATACAGAAAATGCCATAAGATTACGTCTGTGGATTGGAAGTTTTGAACTGCTTTTATAGGCAAAACCTTTTTATGGATCAATGGGCCTCCTGAGCTCAACGGAAAAGTAGGGGCCAAGTATTTTATTTCAACTAAAGTTGGTATAACTCGTTATGCTTGAAGTCGTGTGTCAGTAATAAAAGATGCTAATGAAGACCAATGTTAAAGATATTAACTGACAAAACTAATGTTGAAGGTTTGCGAGTTTTTGGCAGTGCATGGATCAGCGTTAGTGATATTCAGGCATAGTTTGGTATTTAAATTTTGAGTGGTGTTTATAAGTCGAATGGGGAATCTCTTGATAATCTGTAGAGTTCCACAACAGGCATACCAAGTTTTCGTTCTATCGGTGACAAAACCATTCGCCAAGAACGTAACGATTGTAATCAAGAATGAAGCTCGTTAACACCCATAAGAGATATATGAGAAACGTGGGTTTAGCGACAACTGCTATGTACGTCCTATGAAAAGGGCACACTAAGTTAACAAGAGGAAGATGCCCCTTTGAGCACTTTTCATCATAACCAGGATATGTGGATGACAAAAAATTACCCGAAATTATATCGTTTTACAATAAATCAAAAGCAGTAGTTGACACTTAAGACCAATTGATTGTTCACTAACTATACCGTCAAGCGAAAAACTAATCGCTCTCGATTCCATCTGGATCGCTTGTACAAAAAGTACAAGCGGCGAATTTTTCTTGAAGACTTAGATTTGAGTTTAGTAAAGTTAAAGATTTTGCGTAGAGCAACGTAAGCGAAAGAAAAATCTTCATGCTGACTTCTTATCTCAATACAGCCATTTTTGCAAACCTTGTCAGAAAATAAGAGCGTAAAAAAGTAAAAGAATTATTGGGACACGGCGCCAATTTGATATTAAAAACGATCAAGAGACATATTCTGCTTGCAATTCCTGAAAAAAGTATACTTGTGGTGAACACAAAGTTTTAGTTAACTACTGCCCTTCCTTGCCCCTTTTCCCCATCCGATTGAAATGAGTGCTGTAACATATGTTCGAAAAACAGTATTACATACACATTTAAAAACGGGCGAAATTTGTGGTATATTACAACGGGTCTCATAATATGCCTCCGAGTGGGTCTCTTACAGAGGCATCCACAATAACCTAACCTAACCTAGTTGCCCTAATTGCCTAAAAATATAGGAAAATTTGTCAACTTATTTATCTGTATGATAACAAAGATAATAAAGATTAAAGATAACAAATTATTTTTTATTATAATTGGTCAAAAAATTCATTAAAACAATGCAAAGTACCATATGGGTGAAATATCACCCGAACATCTTATGTGTGAGTTTTTTTGAACGTCGGATGAGGGTTAATGATTCGCGTGACATATTGATATTTTTGGCCATACTTCGTGCTGATCTATCGCAATTTCTTTGAATCCGTTCTCTCACGACCTTTATTGTCGCAGCAGTTCTAAGAGTTCGCTTACGGCCACTTTTTTTTTGCGGTTTTGTATAGAACCTCTATCCATATATCGTTTGACGGTATAATAAACGTAGTTCCGTTTCATACTAAGTGGTTTCAACTCGCGGAATATAGCACCACACTTCAAACCGCTTTTGATTTTTTTTACAATTATAGAGCGTATGTCTAAAATGAAGATATAGAGAAAACTAACGTATCGGTATAACACAAATGTATGTTATTGATTAAGTAACATTCTCAGAGGTTACTTAAAAAAAAAATTTTCTGGACTACTAAGTTGATTTAAAGATATTGGATTCACAAGTTTTGTATGAAGATATACTGGTCAGATGAACATATGAGTGATGGTTCCCTTCGTTATTTCTCTAGTTTCACATTGATGAAAACTATTGAAAAATTAGACTGTCATAACTGCAAAAAATTAATAAAAGATGAGCTTTATAATTTACAAGGAAACGTTATGTTTATATTTTTCAAAAATTTCAACTATTTTAATAGTAGTTTAAAACTAAAAGCTCCAATCGACTAATTTTTTTTGTTTCAAAAATCTTTTAGAACACATTTCATACGTTTTTTAAGGAAACCCCTCATTTCTCCCATATTTGTACAATTTGTGTTATGCAAACGTAACAGAAGTAGATCAATACAAAATATGGTTTTTAGAACCGTCTACTTGTAGGAAACATAAGCAATTTATATTAGATTACTTTTTAATAATTTTGCTAAGAAAAAATTGCATTTGGCTCAAAGAGCAAATTGCAAGTAAAAGGAAAAATAAGAATAAAATAAAAATACTAAAGAACACATAAAATTACTAAATAATATAAATTTTAAGGAAATAATAATAATACAAATATGTTGCTGTTAATATATGCATTCGAAAAATTTATCGGTATGAATTTTATTAGGCCAGAAGGCAACGTAGCCCACATGAATGCCAACATTGCATAGCAGAAATTCATGGTATTGTTTTTTGTATCAATAAGATTGCACACTCTCCTATACGCCTTTGCGAATTCGCATGGTTCACTATTCATAACAGAACTGAAAGCCATGGAAATTCAATTTGCTTTTCATCTTGTGCAGTTGCTTGTATTGTTTTCATTCGCCTCAGCGCATACACCCAAATTTCTTCTCACACGGACACACACCCTTGCATATTCGAATTTCCAAATGGTACGCCGCGGCGCGCCGTCTCGTTACCATCAGCACAGCTCGCAATTGATGTTCCTTGTCGAACATCCCATGAAGGTGAACTTCGAAAATTGAAGTTTACCAAAGCCAACGACAAAACAACAACAACAACAACAGCTTGTCGGCCTCTTCATTCCCTTCAATACTTGCGTGACCCGGAACCCAGAGGACCCATACCATATTGCTCCAATACTTTAAATATGTCCTTTGTTGAATTTCATTCAATTTGGGCCGACTTTGACTGTGATACAGACAATCTTGGATAGATAATAAAAGTAATTTGTTGGCAGCCAAACAAGTTCGCGAGCTGCTCCGGACAATAGATATATAGAAAAAACAACTGAGAACCAATTCACCATGAATTTAGTGGCAAATAAAAATGAAATTTATGATGTAGGCGAAAGTTTTACGTAAGATAACAGAAAAAAGCAACAGTCCAAACCAAAAATACACTTTCATTTCATGTGTGGTTGTTGAGTGTGCTTCAGCTTGCACAGCCAATGAGCGCAAACTGAAGCGCTCGCTCTCCTGCTGGCACCGCTCTTTTCTTTTTGTGGCTTCCCCCGCGATTTGAAACTCGCAAACAAAAGAAATTCGAAAAGAAACAATTGAGAAAACAAAGAAACAATTGAGAAATTCGGATTTGGGGGCGGACTACACCCTCTGTGAATGCTTCCGCATCAAAATTTGGCTTAAGTGCAGAATAGCGTACCCTCGCGAAAAAATATAAGTCTGCTTATACAAAGAAATTTGGCTCCTGAGTCTACTTACTTACTTAACTGGCCATAACAACCCGTTATCGGGTTACGGCCTGCCGCAAAACTTCTCTCCAGGCGCCTCTGCTTCGCGCGCGCCTTCTCCAGTTGGTCACACCAAGAGATACCAGGGCCTCTTCCACTTGGTCCTTCCACCGGAGACACGGCCTCCCTCTTCGCCGTCGACCTCCAACCATCGCATCGAATACCTTTTTCGCCGGAGCTTCGTCGTCCATGCGGCAGACATGACCGAGCCAGCGTAGCCGCTGGATGTTAATTCGCTGCGCTACGTCCATGTCCTTATACAGCTCATACAGCTCGTTATTGGTTCGTATGCGATAGTCGTCACCAACCCGAACAGGGCCAAAGATTTTGCGAAGCACCTTCCTCTCGAACACTCCAAGGGCCGCTATGTCGTTTCGTGTCATTGTCCATGCTTCAGCGCCATAGAGGAGCACGGGCAAGATAAGCGTCCTATAGAGTGAAAGTTTTGTCGGTCGAGAGAGGTCTCTACTTCTCAATTGCCTACCGAGACCGTAGTAGCACCTGTTGGCAAGAGTTATCCTTCGCTTTATCTCCAGACTGACATCATTGCTGCTGTTGATGGCGGTGCCAAGGTAGACGAATTCCTTGACAACTTCAAAAGCATACCTGTCGGCCTCGACGTGAGACCCTAGCCGCTGCGAGTCCCTGCGTGTAGACAGCATATACTTCGTCTTGCCCTCATTTACCACCAGACCCATTTTGGCAGATTCTCTTTCGATAGCCGCAAAGGCAGCGGTGACATCTCGCTTGTTACGTCCGATGACATCAATATCATCAGCGTAAGCAAGGAGCTGGACACTTTTGTTGAAAATTGTGCCATTACGATGTACACCGGCCTTGCGCAGAACACTCTCCATGGTGAAGTTGAAGAGGTCGCAGGACAAAGGATCACCCTGTCTGAAACCTCGAACGGTATCAAAGGGGTCGGAGAGGTCACTTCCAACCTTGACGGAGCTGCGCGTATTGCTCAACGTCGCTCTGCAAAGTCTCACGAGCTTTGCAGGGATACCAAGTTCAGACAATGCGGCATATAGGCGATCCCTTATCGGGCTATCGAATGCTGCCTTGTAATCGATGAAGAGATGGTGTGTATCGATTTGGTTCTCATGGGTCTTCTCCAGGATTTGGCGTAGAGTGAATATCTGGTCGATGGTGGACTTACCAGGTCTAAAGCCGCACTGATAAGGTCCAATCAGCGCCTTGGCGAGTGGCTTTAGTCTTTCACATAATACGCTCGTCAGGACCTTGTATGCAATGGGAAGTAGGCTGATACCCCTGTAGTTGGCGCATATTGTTGGGTCGCCTTTCTTCAGCACAGGACAAAGGGCACTGAGGTTCCAATCGTTGGGCATTCGTTCCTCCAGCCATATTTTGCAAATGAGCTGATGCATGCACCCAATCAGCTCACCGCCGCCGGCCTTGAACAATTCAGCTGGTAGCCCATCCGGCCCTGCAGCTTTGTTGTTCTTGAGTCGCTGGATAGCGACCCGTACCTCGTCATGGCTGGGCGGTGGCACATCCACACCGTCGACGTCGATTGGTGCCATCTGGACATCTTCACCACTGGCGGTATTGTTCCTTTCGTCGCCTGCGAGCAGCTTGGTGAAGTGCTCCTTCCACAACCTCAGCACACCCTGCGCATCCGTAACCAGATCCCCGTTTTCGTCTCTGCAAGAAGATGCCCCAGGCTTAAATCCTTCCGTAAGACGCTTAACTTTTTGGAAGAATTTTCGGGCGTCATTCCTGCTCCTGCACTCCTCGATTTCCTCACGCTCGCGCCTTTCTTGCTCCCGTTTCTTGCGTCTAAAAAGGCACCTCTCTTTCTTCCTCTCCTCCCGGTATTTTTCTGTCATGGCTCGCGTGGCGGCCGACGGCTCCTGAGTCTAACAAACTAAAAATTTTGCTGGGGAAACGCCTACCAAAGGCGTGACACGGGGTCAAAGTTCAAAACTTTTATCAAAATAACTCGTTCAATTTTCAATCGATTTATATGATATGGGTATCAAACGAAAGGCCTTTTTCATAGCTTTATTTTGGTGTACCACATTATATACTTTATATGTACGAGTAAAAAATTATAAGCAAAAAATTATTTTTTTTTATAAAATTTACAAAACCCGATTTTTTTCTCGAAAAAAACCGAAATAAAGATATAATAAATTTGTTACCATATATTCTCTACGGAATTCCCTTTACAATGAAATATAGAACATTTGAACTTTTTTTGTTTTTATATTGAATTAAAAGAATGTGCCTGCAAGGGGATTCTACGGTTTCCGTGGCGCCGCCATTTGATGATGTTTTTAGATAGATTGATTTTAAATTTTTCGATATCTCGCTTCGTTTTCGAGATATCGAGGTTCAAAGTTTTTATATTTCCATATTGTGCACACCTGACTGTCGCCTGATGTGGTGGTGACTCCCATGAGGGTTATTTTTTTAGCGCCCGGCCGAAGGCCGGCCACCTGGGAAAAACTTATTGCCAAAAAAACTATGGCTTTGACCTATGGATTTGAACAAAAATACTGTGCACACCTGACTATTGCCTGATGTGGTGGCGACTCACATGAAGGTTATTTTTCAAGGGCCCGGCCGAAGGGCGGCTACACAAAAGGTACTTGAATGCAGAAATTCTTTGCTTAGGCGCGATATTTAATTAAAACACGCATTGAAAAAAACAAAACTGTATGTTTTTATATTTCATTGAAAAGAGAATTCTACACGCTATAATATAGTGTACATTTTTTTGTATCTTAATAACGAGATTTTTCGAGAAAAATCGGGTTTTGTAAATTTTATTTAAAAAAAATTGTTGTAGACGGCAAAATGATAAGACGGCAATTTAAATGAAAAATATATTAGGCTTTATTTCACTTTCTTGACTTTGTTTTATTCGTTGTGTTTTCAAATTGATATGCTCCTTTCGAGCGTCAGCAGTCGACTTTAACTCCAAATATGAAAATGCGCGTGCTTTAACGGAATACATTCAGCTTGAACAGGGTTGCAGACATCAATGTAAAATTTCGCCGCAGCATACTATTTCGCCGCAACATACTATTTCGCCGCAACATCCCACCTCCCGGTGAATCACTCAGGGGATTCACTCACATATAAAGCGGCTAGCTTTCTGGCTGGTCGACGTATCAGCCCATGTTTCGTCCGCACCTCCGCGCTTCTGACCTGTCCATCCTTTGCAACTATAACTTCGGTAATTCGTCCCTTTTCCCACTGGCTCCTCGGGAGGGCAGGATCGCAGACAATGACCAACTGCCCCGGCTTTAACGGCGTAGCTACTTCTCTCCACTTAGGCCTACGAAGCAGCTGAGGCAAATACTCTGACACCCACCTTTTCCACAGCCTGTCCTTCAAATTCTGCGAGATTCTCCATTGCTTCCGGAGGCACAACCTTTCTCCATCCGGGTTCGGTGTCTGTGTGGAGTTAAGGCAGCCAACTAGAAAATGGTTTGGCGTAAGCGGCTCTTCCTCTTGCGGTTGTAATGGTATGTCGGTCAAAGGACGGCTGTTGATTATGTTTTCTGCTTCAATCAACACGCTTTGAAAGGTCTCCAATCGGGGGGCCTCATCTTTAAGAATTCGTTGCAGCAAACGTTTGACACATTGCACTAGGCGCTCCCAACAACCGCCTGCAGATGGGTCAGCGGGGCAATTAAACACCCATTGGATGTTGTCTTGCGCTAGTTTTGACTCAATGCGGTTGAGGTCGAACAAGCGCTCCTCCTGTTTCAGCTGTCTCTGTGCCCCGATGAAATTTGTGCCATTGTCACTCCGGATTCGTATGGGCACCCCTCTGCGATTAACGAAGTTGCGCAGGCAAATTAAGAAGGCATCGGTTGACAGGTCCGCTGCGACTTCTAGGTGTATGGCGCGGGTTGTTAAGCAAGTGAACAACGCCACCCAACGTTTTTCCTTTCTGCGACCAATAGCAACAAAAAACGGCCCACAATAATCGACTCCGGCGTAGGAAAACGGGCGGACAAATGGTGTAAGTCGATCGGTAGGCAACTGACCCATCAAGGGCGTAGTAGGCTTGGCGTTAGTCAATATACACACCGAGCACCTCCTCTTGACAGACTTCAATAGTGTGCGAGCATTAGGCACCCAAAACCTTTGGCGCATCTCATTTATGGTCAGGCAGTCATTTTGATGATGCCGCTTTCGATCCATGATAAGGCGCGTCACGTGATGCTTGCTAGGCAGAATTGTTGGACGCCGAGCTGACACGGGTAAGCAATAGGCGGCATCAATTCGGCCATTGACTTTGACCAGACCGTCGGCATCCAGAAATGGTGTAAGCGGGTATAAGCTGCTGGATTTTGGTATACTCTTCTTGGCCTTAAGAGCATTAATTTCTTCGGCAAACGCTTCTAGCTGGACTTGACGAAGTATTACTTTCTCGGATGCTGTAAGCTCCACCGCTTGCAGTACTCCTTGTTGGCGTTCCGTGGACTTGGCGTTGTTGGCGAAACGCAAAATCCAAGCGACAATTCTCACCATCTTTAAGTACGAGGAAAAATTAGTAAAAATTATGGGATACTCCCCTGGGTATGCACGAAGTATATGCATTTTCGCAGACTCCTCTGCAGCGCAATGGTCCGACGTCAGCTGCGTTTCCTGTGGCCAGTAAGATTCATCTTCATAGAGAAACGGCGGGCCCCTCAGCCATCGGGATCCTTCGTGAAGTTCAGGCGCCAAGCTGGCACGGGTAGCTTCATCTGCCACATTCAGCGATGTTGGTATCCACCGCCACTGTTGCGGTGACGTAGTGGACAGAATCTCGGCGATACGACAGCCTACAAACTGCTTATATTCTCTTGTGGTTGAGCGTATCCAAAGTATCACCGTTTTGGAGTCGCTCCAAAACGTGGTACTGTCAATGCGGAAATCATGGTACATCTCAATTGACGACCCCAGTCGGCCTCCCAGCAGGGCGGCTTGTAGTTCTAAACGCGGCACCGTCATGCCCTTTACTGGTGCACATCTGGTCTTGGCACATACAAAGGCGACGTCGACGGCGTTTCCCTTTATGACTCGTAGATAGACGACAGCAGCGTATGCACTAGAACTTGCATCAACGAAGATGTGCATCTGAATCTCGTCGGCCTCCGGCAGCAACTCGGAGTAACAGCGTTGAATTGAGAGATCTTTCACCTTCTGAAAGCACTTCCACCACGCGAACCACTGCAGCTCTAGTTGATGAGGCAATTGTTCGTCCCATCCTACTTGCTGTTTCCACAGCGACTGCATAATCAACTTCACGCAGATGGTGATATTTGCCAATACTCCAAACGGATCGTAGATGGACATGGCGATCGCTAGCAGCTCGCGCTTAGTGGGTGGCCTGTTGCAACTCAAAACATCCCGAGCAATTTTGTGGAACTGAAAATGGAATTCGAAGGCATCAGTGTCTGTGTTCCAGAACATACCAAGAATTTTCTCCGCTGTAGCCCGGCGTTCCATGTTGACGACCTTATTGCATTGCGTAGCGCTATTCTCGTTCAACCGGTCTTGTAGTTCCTTGCAGTTTGACACAAATCTTCGTAGTTTGAATCCGGCAGCGGCATTTATGCGTATGGCTTCACGCGTGACTTCCAGAGCCTCCTCTTTGCTATCGTAACTGATAACCAGGTCGTCGACGTAAGTGTTGGCAATAACAGCTTGGGCCCCCTTAGGCATGGTTGACTGGTATTTGGCAGCGTTCGTGTTTTTGATGTATTCGGCGCAGCAAGGTGAACAAATGGCGCCGAATATCATGGACGTCATGGTGTACACGGCTATAGGCTCGGCAGGGTTACCACTTCTCCATAAGAATCGCTGCGAGTCTTGATCATCAGCTCTGATGCGGACTTGAGAAAACATCTCCTGGATGTCTCCAGCCACGGCGACAACTCCTTGGCGAAATTTATGAATTATGGTAATTAGCGGCTGTGCATGCTCCGGACCTTTGAGCAAAACAGAATTAAGTGAGATGTTGTCTACTGCGGCAGCTGCGTCAAAAACGACGCGCAGCTTATCCGGCTTGTGAGGATTGACGACTCCAAAGTGGGGTAAATACCACGTCCTAGACCCCGAAAGATCAGCTTCTTCCTGAGTCAGCTTCTTGGCGTAGCCGTTTTGTACATACTTCGCGATTTCTTGGCAGTAATTCTTAGCAAAGGTGGCATCCCTGGACATCCGGGATTCCAGACTCAGTAGTCGATGCTTAGCCATGGCGTAACTGAAAGGCAGCACGACATTTTCATCCCGCCACAGCAATCCGATTTCGTACCTCTGACCGAGATTTTTGGTCGTTTCTAACATTATCTTCTTAGCTTGGCGCGACTCATCCGATTCCAACGTGACGCCAGTGTTGCGCACGCCAAAACTTTCCACCGAAAAGTATTCCTCCACTATGCGGTTCAGTCGCTTAAGTGTGTGTGCCTCACGCACGTGCAATACTCTTGGCTCGACTGCACCTCGACTTTGCAACGGACCAAACACCACCCAGCCCAGTTTTGTCAAATTGGCGATAGGCTGCTGGGGGCCGGCTTCGACTGTCTGGCTCGATACACTGAGGTGACAGTTATCCAGTCCTAGGAGTAGTACTGGCTTAACGTTGACATAGTTCTGGATGGGCAGCATTTTTAAGTGGCTGTGGACGTCTTTGGCAAACGACTGCGATGGTAAATCTAGGCGACTTATGGTCCTCACGTTCTTGAGCGGGAAATTATGACTACAGTTGGCCCCCTGTATGTTGACTGCCACCTTCCGTGACTTTTCTGTGGTTTGGCTGCTTCCGTACCACTGCAATGTAAGGGGCGAGTTATGTCCTTTCAGCCCCAGCCGGGAGGCGACCCTCTCTTCCAGCAGTGATACCGAGGATCCCTCGTCGAACATGGCGTACACTGGCAGACTACCGAGTGGGCCCGACACTGTGACAGGCAAAATCTTAAACAGACTGGACTGATTTTCCTGTCGGCAATTCAAAATGTGTTCCCTCTCGGCAGGTAACTGTGTTGGGGGTGATTGGGCGTCTTGATGTAGCAATTGGTGATGTACACGTTCGCACCCGTTCGTGCCACAAGCCTTCTTGCGGCGGCAGCTGGTAACGCTGTGGCCCTTTCGTAGGCACCCAAAACAAAGCCGATGCTGTTTGACCATAGCCCATTTGTCGGCCGTATTGTGTGACTTAAACTGAGCGCAGTCGTGCAACATGTGATTCTGGTTGCACAACACACACACTGGTGGTTGACTATTAGACGAAATTTCGTTGTTATGAAGGACTCGACGTGTGGTAGTTCCCTGTGGCGCTGTTGGGCGATTGGCATTATAATGTGCTGCACATTGGCGCTGCTGCGGCTGCGTTGGTTGACTAGCCCGCAACGACAACTCGGTAACTCCAGGCATTATCGAGACCACCTTGGCCAGATCACTGATCCAGTCGCAAAACGATTCCACTGTAGGAAACGGTACAACACTAGCCGCATGCTTGCTCCACTCGTACTGCTTCGATGCTGGCAATTTGGAAACCAACTGCTCCAGTAGCATCGGATTCATAAGATGGTGGGCGCACTTTGCCGATTTAAAGAAGGCGACGATGTTTCGTACCCGGTTAGCGAAGTCCAAAATTTGCTCCAGACGACTATCATGCATGACTGGAAACTGCTGCACCTTTTGCAACTGCGATCGAATCAGCAAATCGGGACGGCCATAATTAAACTCCAACTCTTGCAAAACCTTCGGCACATCATCCGGGTAAATAAGTAAAGATGAGACTGCACGCTTGGCATTACCCTGCAGGGCCCTCTGCAATCGCATGAGATTTTGCTTGTTGTTGTAGTTAAACTCAGATGTGGTGCTCTCATAACTGGCTACAAACAATGGCCAATCTTCCGGATTGCCATCAAATGCTGGCAACGGGTACAGTTTCACCACTGAATTTTCAGTAAACAATGCTGTATTAGAAGACGTCAGCGCCGGCAGCGACAGCGCCGGCAGCGACGGCTGGACATCGACAAGCGGTGATGTACTTATTTGAACAGGAACGGTAGTACCGGCATCTATCTTTTGTCGAAGTTGCTGTATTTCCTTCTGACTGCGACCAGCGTCGTTGCGCAACTCGTTCACACTATCCCTTAGAGAAGCGATGCTTGCAACCAATGCAGCTAGCTGATCGTTGGTTGCGTTGGTTTGCGTTTGTGCTGAAGCACCCTCTACTTCCATTCTGCTCATATCTTCAACTGCGTCTACCATGTCCGAATCCGAACTACACTCGCTTGACTCTGCAAGCGCAATTGGCTGCCTTGCTTTTTGTCTTGTGAACATTCAGATTTCACTTACACCAATTTTGAATCTCAGTAGGCATAGACCGTTGGCGATTAACGGGAAATGCTTGCCGCTAACCTTCGACTATATATATGTATGTATGTGTTTATACACATGCAGCGCGGAGCACCCGCAATATTGTACACATGCAGTGCGGAGCACCCGCGGTATTTCTGTAAATGATTTTCTGGAACTTTCCCTTGTAGGCGGCGATGACGGCGTTCCACTGGCAATTTTAGAAGTCTTCACACAATTCGGCGGCGGTGTGAAATTCTACGTATGCCCAACAATGGCTTTAGCTGTGCGCACGATCGAGAGCAATTTGAAAAACGATGTTGTAGACGGCAAAATGATAAGACGGCAATTTAAATGAAAAATATATTAGGCTTTATTTCACTTTCTTGACTTTGTTTTATTCGTTGTGTTTTCAAATTGATATGCTCCTTTCGAGCGTCAGCAGTCGACTTTAACTCCAAATATGAAAATGCGCGTGCTTTAACGGAATACATTCAGCTTGAACAGGGTTGCAGACATCAATGTAAAATTTCGCCGCAGCATACTATTTCGCCGCAACATACTATTTCGCCGCAACAAAAATTATATTTTGCTTATAATTTTTTATTCGTACATATAAAGTATATAATGTGGTACACCAAAATAAAGGTATGAAAAAGACCTTTCGTTTGATACCCATATCATATAAATCGATTGAAAATTGAAAGAGTTATTTTGATAAAAGTTTTGAACTTTGACCCCGTGCCACGCCTTTGGTAGGCGTTTCCCCAGCAAAAATTTTAGTTTGTTACATTCACAAAACCAAGCTCTATACAGCCACATTTTTTTTTTTTTCACTAGGGTACGCTATTCTGCACTTGTTCCCAAATGTTGAGTTTGTTAGAATAAGAAAATACCCTCTTTCCGATAAAAAAAATAAATTTTTTAATTATATTTTGCACTTGTTCCAAAATTCCTCTCGATAGTTGGGCAGACAGATGAACTGTTATGAAGGGGCACAATAGGTTTCTGGGTCGCGGTGCACCATCCGCACTAATAATAAACACTAGAGTCCGACCGATTAATCGGCATCGGCTAGTATCGGCCAATAAAATTGGTATCGGCATCGGCCAAAAAAAAAGAATCGGCATCGGCTTCGGCCTTTTTTGGCCGATGCCACATCGGCTTTTTTTGGCCAATGCCACATCCTTTTTTTTTGGTAGATTTTCCTTTCACTTCTTGTTTGTTTTTATTTGCAGCTGAATCGCACTGTCTTTCTTTTTCATATTTCGCTTTGTATATTTATTACATTTTTATTATACGTTACAACCCAGTGTTGCCTGATTAGGGGGGTTTCTCCTTATACTACGTTTACATTGAGCCCAAATGCGTGATTTGGGCAAAAATTCTCAAATGCGAAGCCAAATCACGCATTTCCCCATACAAATTCAAATCGACGAAATGACTCACTTCAACAAAACGACGAAGCAAATGCGATAAAACATGACCAATTTTATCGAACGCATCACAAAATGAAAGCTCTTTCAAAAGCTTTTTTTCTTTTTGACAGTTCAAAATCAAAACAAACGAAAATGATCAAAATGTAAATTTTGAATGGAAATTTTCGTCTGCTTCAAATATGTAGAATATGCTTAGCATGCAATGTATGTAATATATTTGTATTCAAATATGGCAGTGTGTGGAACAGCAAAGGAGGCAGCAAAAAACAACAAATTCTTTAATCAGTAGCCGGAGAAGCGCTGATCTACCTAGTATTAGATTTGTTTGGATTTTATGACAAATATTTAAGGGGACAATATTTTAGATATTTTTAATCTATTTTTGCTACATCAACACTTTGTTCAGCTATATTGGCTATTGGGTCTTTTGTTAATTGCTTGTGCCAAACAGAATGAGCAATTTTCATGAAATATTAATTTTATGTGTTATAAATTTGGGGAAAATTTTAGTTTAATGTATTTAAATTCTGAATTTTCTTGTAATTTTATTTAGTTTTTAGTTGTTTATTTTCTCGTTTTTGTTTGCTAATTTGTGATGAATGTGATGAAATGTACTATATATCTGTGGTCAAAAGCAATAACCGCCTAAGTCGAAAATTGCTGTTTCGAGCTAACTCGTTTTAAAGTTTTAGCGCGTATTTTTTATTAATAACTTTTTTTATTTTAAAGTTACAAACTCCCCGATTTTACACAAACGTAGAGCACAGTCAAGGGAACGTGGCGGCGTCCATAACTCAATTTCTTCCTAAGTAGACTTAAGCGGTTATTGCTTTTGACCACAGATATGTAATAGTTCCTTTTGTTTTATAAAATAAGCTGTGTTTTTGATTGAATTCATTCCTGTTTTTTTTCTATGGAATCGGCATCGGCCGATTTTCGGCCTTTTGACCGATTAATCGGCATCGACCTGAAAATTGGCCAAATTACCAAAAAATTTGGTATCGGCCGGACTCTAATGGGCCAGTTACACATGACATAACTTAGTTTTACTTGTCAGCCAGCACGACCTGGCATACCCGAAAGCTGTACAACTGGTTACCCGAGACATAGAACATAAACTTTGAACTTAACCGTAAACTTAGAAATCTGTTTCGTTTTGGTTTTTAAGTTTATGTTTACGGAAAACGCAAAAAACGTTGCTACTCTCTTCGGAATGAATTGAAAAGTAAACAAATTAAAATAATTTGTAAAATATACAAAATGGATTGCAATTTTTATTAGTTTCGTAAATATATTAATAATAATTTTAGTCGATGGATGCTCAAACATTTAATAATAGCAAGTAAAAAAATGTCGCGAAAAGTTTGAATTTGATTGTTCACGAGATGGAGAAATCGAAGTGGCAATATTGTCGCTCAGCTGATCAGCTGATTTTTAAGTTTATGTTTACGGAAATAAAGTTTTGAGTAATCGCTCACATTTTCTAAGTTTATGTTTATGGTTAAGTTTATGTTCTGTGTCATGAGTAACTGGCCCATAATCGCTCAAATTTTCTAAGTTTCTGTTTATGGTTAAGTTTATGTTCTGTCATGAGTAACTGGCCCATAATAATCACATCCAAAATCATGCGGAAGGGACTCTTATATATGGGCGGTTGAGGAGGGGGCTAAAATTGTGTGGGGGGGTAGGGGGCGGTCCCCATATATCCCCCTTGAAAGGAAAACCGTCGGAAATGTAGTTTTTTTTTTAATTAATTTTTTAAATTTTACCTTCGAATCGAGAAAACTCGTAATTACTTGCCAATAAGGTGGAGTAGTTAGGTGGAAAAAGAGGGGAGAGGGGTAATAACCCTCTTAAGTGCAAGTAGGGCTTCAGATTCAGTCAAATATTTACAGTATTTCTGTATTCAATCTCCTTTTGTGTGGCCGGCCTTTGGCCGGGCGCTTGAAAAATAACCCTCATAGGAGCAACTACTGTGCCGGAGCATCAGTAATGTGCTAACAGTATTTCTGTATTCAAACTCCTTTTGTGTGGCCGGCCTTCGGCCGAGCGCTTGAAAAATAACCCTCATAGGAGCAACTAGTGTGCCGGAGCATCAGTAATGTGCTAACAGTATTTCTGTATTCAAACTCCTTTTGTGTGGCCGGCCTTCGGCCGGGCGCTTGAAAAATAACCCTCATAGGAGCAACTAGTGTGCCGGAGCATCAGTAATGTGCTAACAGTATTTCTGTATTCAAACTCCTTTTGTGTAGCCGGCCTTCGGCCGGGCGCTTGAAAAATAACCCTCATAGGAGCAACTAGTGTGCCGGAGCATCAGTAATGTGCTAACAGTATTTCTGTATTCAAACTCCTTTTGTGTGGCCGGCCTTCGGCCGGGCGCTTGAAAAATAACCCTCATAGGAGCAACTAGTGTGCCGGAGCATCAGTAATGTGCTAACAGTATTTCTGTATTCAAACTCCTTTTGTGTGGCCGGCCTTCGGCCGGGTGCTTGAAAAATAACGCTCATAGGAGCAACTAGTGTGCCGGAGCATCAGTAATGTGCTAACAGTATTTCTGCATTCAAACTCCTTTTGTGTAGCCGGCCTTCGGCCGGGCGCTTGAAAAATAACCCTCATAGGAGCAACCATTGTGCCTTAGCATCAGTAAGGTGCTAACAGTATTTCTGCATAAATTCATGAATAAAATTTACATTTATACTGAATTTTAACATTTCAAAATGGCAATGCTGTCGATATTTCTTGAGCTTTTATCCTATTGTGAATGCCAGTTGTATTGAGTGGAAGAAGAAGTGTAAAATTGCAAGACGATTTTTGTGATTTTAAAAAATTAATAACTTAAAAACTAGAGAACTCCGACGACTAAAAATTTAAAATTACTCGTTTATTAGTGAATTCTACCTACCATAAAAATTTCAGTGCGCTAGCTCACCGCCCATATATAAGAGACTAGCCAATCATGCAGCACGAGTTTTTTTAGTTGCCATGTTTTAAAAGTTTTAATTAAAAAAACGACAACACAATTGTAAAATAAGCCACTATATCACATTACCCGAACATACTCCACTGCACTTAGGCCATGTATCGGAACAAGTGCAGAATAGCGTACCCTCGTGAAAAAAATTAATAAGTATGCCTTTACAAAGAAGTTTCGCTCCTGAGTCTAACAAACTAAAAATTTTGCCGGGGAAACGCCTACAAAAGGCGTGGCACGGGGTCAAAGTTCAAAACTTTTATCAAAATAACTCATTCAATTTTCAATCGATTTATATGATATGGGTATCAAACGAAAGGTCTTTTTCATACCTTTATTTTGGTGTACCACATTATATACTTTATATGTACGAGTAAAAAATTATAAGCAAAAAATTATTTTTTTTTTACAAAATTTACAAAACCCGATTTTTTTCTAGAAAAACGTCGTTATTAAGATACAAAAAAATGTACACTATATTATAGCCTGTGGAATTATCTTTTCAATGAAATATAAAAACATACATTTTTGTTTTTTTTCAATGCGTGTTTTAATTAAATATCGCGCCTAAGCAAAGAATTTCTGCATTCAAGTACCTTTTGTGTGGCCGGCCTTCGGCCGGGGCGCTTGAAAAATAACCCTCATGGGAGTCACCACCACATCAGGCAACAGTCAGGTGTGCACAGTATTTTTTGTTCAAATCCATAGTTCCAAGCCATAGTTTTTTTGGCAATAAGTTTTTCCCAGGTGGCCGGCCTTCGGCCGGGGCGCATGAAAAATAACCCTCATGGGAGTCACCACCACATCAGGCAACAGTCAGGTGTGCACAGTATTTTTTGTTCAAATCCATAGTTCCAAGCCATAGTTTTTTTGGCAATAAGTTTTTCCCAGGTGGCCGGCCTTCGGCCGGGGCGCATGAAAAATAACCCTCATGGGAGTCACCACCACATCAGGTAACAGTCAGGTGTGCACAGTATTTTTTGTTCAAATCCATAGTTCCAAGCCATAGTTTTTTTGGCAATAAGTTTTTCCCAGGTGGCCGGCCTTCGGCCGGGGCGCATGAAAAATAACCCTCATGGGAGTCACCACCACATTAGGCAACAGTCAGGTGTGCACAATATGGAAATATAAAAACTTTGAACCTCGATATCTCGAAAACGAAGCGAGATATCGAAAAATTTTATTCATCATTTTCGATTTACTTTCGGTCAATCTATCTAAAAACATCATCAAATGGCGGCGCCACGGAAACCGTAGAATCCCCTTGCAGGCACATTCTTTTAACTCAATATAAATTTAAATATAAAAACAAAAAAAGTTAAAATGTTCTATATTTCATTGTAAAGGGAATTCCGTAGAGAATATATGGTAACAAATTTATTATATCTTTATTTTGGTTTTTTTCGAGAAAAAAATCGGGTTTTGTAAATTTTATAAAAAAAAAATAATTTTTTGCTTATAATTTTTTACTCGTACATATAAAGTATATAATGTGGTACACCAAAATAAAGGTATGAAAAAGACCTTTCGTTTGATACCCATATCATATAAATCGATTGAAAATTGAATGAGTTATTTTGATAAAAGTTTTGAACTTTGACCCCGTGCCACGCCTTTTGTAGGCGTTTCCCGGCAAAATTTTTAGTTTGTTAGACTCAGGAGCGAAACTTCTTTGTAAAGGCATACTTATTAATTTTTTTCACGAGGGTACGCTATTCTGCACTTAAGCCCATGTATCTTTCTGAGAGCAAGAAAAAACAGATTTCTATGATTAAATTATATTTGTAAAATTGTGTTTTATGTCTCCGCTAACTGGCGCACAACACAAAGCGTGAAATATTTCGAATGCGTAGAATCCGAAAAAAGCGTAGCATCTGTTCCTGCGAACCAAGTGTGTACAGGTTTCATTCTTCAGCTTTACCCCCCCCCAAGGGATCGCTATTATTGCAGCCTGATCCGGTCTTAAAAACCACAAATTCACTATATAAATGTGAACTAAGTCAAATATAGAAAATAAATCTAACCAAATGAATTGAGAAAATCCGTGATGCGTTTAATGCTCGCTGTAATCACCTCTATATACTCCCGATTTGCCCAATCCTGATGGATTTGCTTTTGAATTGCATCTCTATGCACGCCACTCATACTTATTCGACTATTGACTAGTGATGATTCGATACAAGTAATAGAGCTGCAAAACTATCGATGGCACCAGTATCTGTTATTTTGTCAAAGAGGTCGAGTGAGACGACTTTTGTGTGTTTCTTCAAGCACGGAAACATATTCTTGAGTCTGGGTTGTTGTCGTTCTGGCTGCAGCAATTGCGTTGAAAAGGTTTAATGTTTAAAAATATACTTCAATATACTCTATAATGTTTAAAAATATACATAAAAAATAATTTCAAAATAATTAGTTTAAGCGGCCTTTAGACGGTCGCACATGTCCGCAATCATGTGCGGCGCGACGAGAAGAATGACGGTGTAAACGCAAGAAATTCGTGTCGTCGGACATGTGCGACGGTTTTCAAAATTTTTTGATTTCTTGTCGGCGCGACGCACATGTGCGACCGTGTAAACGGCTGTGTGACAAACATAGTGCATTTTTTCATTCGATCGGTGGACAGCGAGCAGTGAGGATGGCGTCGCAAAAAAATGAAATATTATGGAAGGAGTTCTTTGATGTGTATAGACACAATCCCGAACTGTGAAAAGTAAAAGGTGAAGAATATAAAAATAAAAATTAAAAGAAACGCAGCATAGAGGTGCTTTTATGCAAATTTTAAGAAATTGGTGCGAAAGCGTATACCATGTTGCTTCGTTGGCGGCAGCGAGACAACTGAAGTGTGCGCACATGTTTGACCGTGTAAACGTTCATCGCAAATATCCCCATCGCACATGATTGCAAACATGTGCGACCGTCTAAAGGCCGCTTTAGTTTTTTAGCTGCAATAGTATCGATAGTTTTATCCAAACTATCAAAACTATCTGATGCCTTGCGATAGTTTTGATAGTTTTTTCCAAACTATCGAAACTATCTGATGCGGTTCTTAGATGGTTGCACATGTATGCAATTATGTGCGGTGTGACGAGAAGAATGACCGTATAAACGCAAGAAATTCGTGTCGTCGGACATGTTTGGTTTTGAAAATTTTTTGATTTCTCTGTCGACTGTGTGACGCACGCGAGCAGTGAGGATGGCGTCGCAAAACATGAAGTGAATGAATGAAGTGTTATAGAAGGAGTTCATTGAAGTATACAGACAACATCCCGAACTGTGGAAAGTGAAGAATATAAAAATAAGAAGAAAACAAACGCAGCGTATGAGGTGCTTTTAGGCAAATTTAAAGAAATTGATGCGAATGCTAATATAGAAACATTGAAAGATGAAATAAATTCTTAAAGATCAAATTTATAAACATCAAATTCATAATATTCATAAATCCTTCCTCCCAATTCGTTTCTTTTTAATCCTTTTTTCGTCTTCACACTCTTATATTTCTTCGATCACCAATGAAGAACTAATACGCGTGCCATGTTGCTTCGTCGACATCAGCGAGACAACTGAAGTGTGCGCACATGTTTGACCGTGTAAACGCTCATCGCACATGTTTGTGAACATGGGTGACCGTCTCAAGGCCGCATGATAGTTTGACTATCGATAGTTTTGCAGCTCTAAAGCGGTCTTTAGACGGTCGCACATGTTCGCAATCATGTTTTTTTATTTTATAGAGATGGAAAGCATCATAAGCCAAGGTCCCTGTCAGTGTAGGACTTCAACCGCACTAAAACCATCCCAAGTCCGAAGTATCTCCATGGTACGACCATCACGCATTTCGTCAGGAGGCCGGATTGTGCATATAGCTCGAACTCTGTTGTTTGTCCACTTTTTATTCGTCATAGTCTGTTGTCCCGTTTTAGTCATCGATCGTCGTATCTTACCCTTCAGCTTGCCTCTGCGCCTGAGACAGCTGCTCCCGCTCACGTCTTCGTCTGGCTTGCTCGTTGATGCGGAGTTCGTTCATTGTCTCAGCGGACATGCAGCATACCGAGCTCCATGCCTCGTCGTTCGCGATCATGAGGGCAACCTCCAACGGTGGAGGTAGGCTTTAAAGCAGCCGTGCCTGCTGATAACTTGGGTGAGGAAGAAATCCACCTCGCCTCGCTTCCTGCTGAGCCACATTTTGATGTCAGAGATTAGCCGGTAGGTCCACCTGCCGTTAGCTGTATTGTTCCAGCGCGTTTGCCACTTAGATATGCTGTCGTCTCGCAATGTGGCTTTGGAAGCGGCACTGGTGCTCGGTTCCCCTCTGCATTTAGATTGGTGCAGCACGCTGCGCTCGTGCGCCAGTAGGTCCAGCGGTAGGAGCCCCACGATGACCAGAGCTGCGTCTTCCATTACTGTTCGGAAAGCCGAGCAGATTCTGAGCGCGCACCGGCGATGTGTCGCGTTGATTCCTCGGACGCAAGAGGGCTTTACGAATGCGTCGCTCCAGACAGACGAGTCATACAGAAGAGTTGATGTAACGACGCCAACCAAAAGTTTCCTGCATTGCTTCTTGGGACCGGACACATTTGCCATGATCCTGGACAGCGCGGTCGCTGCTGCTGAGGCCTTGTTGTTTGCGTGTTGCAGGTGGTCGCGGAAGCACAGCCGATGGTCGAGTAAGACCCCGAGGTACTTGATATACGGCTTCGAGACAATGGTGCTACTGCCGACCGTAATCGCCGCTTTCTCAACTTTCTTGCGGCTACTGACCAGGACTGCCTCCGTTTTGTGAGCAGCTAGAACCAGCGGTTTGCGTCCAGCCATTCCTGTGCTGCTATAATAGCTTGCTCTGCGATTCGCGTCACCTCTGCCAATGTTTTGGCCGCCGCCACGATTGATACATCGTCAGTGAAGCCGACGAATGTCACCCCTACAGGGACTTTGAGGCGCAGGATGTCGTCGTACATGACGTTCCATAGCAAGGCCCCAAGGCCGGACCCTTGCGGAACCCCGGCAGTGACTTTGTGGTCAACGGTACCGTTTTCACTGTCGTAGCGCAATGTCCTGCCGCTTAGATAACTGGAAATTATCTTTTGCAGGTATGCCGGCACGTCTAATTTGTGCAGCGCGCCGAGTATTGCTCTCCAACTGGCTCTGTTAAAAGCATTTTTGACGTCCAGCGTCACCAGCAGAAAATACTTTTTGGTCCCACCGACCCAGCGCACGCCATCAGTCGCTTTTTGGGCTTTATTCTTCACCACGCTGATCGCACCTGTTGTCGAGCGGTTGCTCCTAAACCCAAATTGGTGACAGGAAATCGTATACGTGGCTCTTCAGCCGGCTTTTCAAGATTCCCTCGAACAGTTTGCTAGTAGAGTTCAGCATGCATAATGGCCGATAGCTGGCGGCGGTAGATGGATTTGCCGTTTTAGGTATCAGTACCAACCTTTGTAGCTTCCATGCTGTTGGGAAAACTCCGTCATTGAGACACAAGTTGAAGACGTGTGCAAAGGTGCCTGGGCTAATGGCGATAGCTTTCCTCAAGGCTACATTGGGTATACCGTCAGGACCTGGCGCTTTGCGGAACTGAACAGCACGGGCAGCGCACTCTACCTCTTCGGCCGTAATTTCTGGAGTAGTTTCTGTGCGCTCCACATTGTGGTTTCTAGCAAAGTCAGGGTGCTTTGGAAAAAGTATGTCCACAATGTCTGCCAGCAGTTTTGGGCATGTTGGCTGTGTTGTTTTTTTAAGTTTCTTAAGCACCAATTTGTACACCATGCCCCATGGGTTGCTTTCAGCGTCATCGCACAGCTCTGCGAACATTCTTCGTTTGCTGTCGCGTATGGCATTCTTGAAAAGTTTGCGCTTTTTTTTTAATGAATGGAGTGTGAAGAATTCGCGTGGGCAGACGTGCCCTTTCGTTGCTCCGCGGTTTTTTTTAATGTTTTTATGTGTGTGCGCGTGCTAAATATACGTATAAATGTTAAGAGTGTCGCGTATTGTCCGTCTGTCGCTGCTATCGCGTTGTGGCCCACCAAAATCGCGCGGCCACATCAAAAAATATTAAAATTAAAATTATTTAAACGCGTAATGCACTTGCAAACGCTAAACTGCAGTGCAAGTGCCGTTACAGTCGCTGTCCGCCAGTTCGACCTCCGTCCGCGTTGTGTTGTTGCTGCGTTCTTTTTTCCCGTCTTGTCTTTTCCTTCGTCCGTTTTCAGTAGCGCCACACAACGGACCACATGTAGTCCTGTTCGACACTGAGAAATTGACTGCTCTGTGGTAAAGGCATAACACTTACCACAGGGCATCATCAGTTTTTCAGTGCGTCAGATCACATTTCCGTCTGCTTTCCTTGTCCTTTAACCCACCCAGGTCATGGTGCTGGACAAATTTCGCATAGCCTTCTGCAACGTGCGCGAGCTCAGGGCGAATTTTTTTGCTGTATACGCGTTCGTTAACCTCCACAAGCCCCATATAATGGCACTAAGTGCGACCCAGGTGTGTGAGGATGCAGATCCACTGGATTTCCACATCCCAGGGTACCACTTACTGCCATTATTCTCTCCTCATAGGGGTCTTGCCCTTTATGTGTGCAGTAATGTTGCGTACCAGTGCCAGCAACAACTATACACGACGGATGCCGAATTTAGCTCCATGTGGGTTAAATTCAATATCCAGTCGCACATTCTGCACTTTTGCTTTCTATATAGAAGCCCGCATTCAGGGAGAGATTTTACTTATAACAAGTTTGATCTTCTCTCTGATTCTATTTCTCATATTTTGGAATCGTATCCGAATAGTGAAATTGTAGTTGCTGGTGATTTCAATATTCATAATTCCAATTGGCTACGCCATTCCAGCCACACAACTCCTGAAGGCTTATTTGTCGAGCTCTTTGCCGAGTCTAATAACTTGACTCAAATAGTGCATGAACCAACGCATATCCCCTGCGTTGCTGGGCAAGCTCTCAACACTCTAGACCTTTTTCTCACTTCTCATCACGAAAAATATGATGTTGAAATGCACGCACCTCTTGGTAACTCGGACCATTGCACCATTTTGGCGTCTTTCTCATACTCTTCTATCCGCAATGCTTCGCTCTTAGCCCCGAAGCGCCTAGTGTGGATGTATGATAAAGCTAACTGGAGTGGACTTAATGAATTTTTCGCCCACTTCAATTGGAAATTGTGTTTTCTAGATAGAAACATAAATGCCGCAGCCAAAATGGTTGAAGAAATTATATTATTGGGAATGCGGTCCTTCATCCCTAATAAGAAAATTTGCATTAAACCTAAGGACAATCTCTGGTTTAATGAGACATGCAGAATTGCTGTCAGGTCTAAAGAGGAAGCTTTCAGAGCATGGCAGGCAAATAAAAATGCCGCCACTGAACAGCTGCGTAAACAGGCTAGAAATCGATGCAATGCCATCCTAAGGCACCAAAAGTTTCTGCACGAACAGCGCCAAAGGAAAAAAGTTCTTCAATGTCAGCGTGGTAGTAAGAACTTTTGGTCATTTGTTAAGAGGGTGAAGAACCAAACATCGTCTTCAATTCCAACTCTTCTTAACAATGATCAAATCATCACTCACTCGGTTGATAAAGCTAATTTGTTGGCTAAAATTTTTGCAGAGAATTCCTCCCTGCCCCCCAGCGATCAACCACTACCCGTAGTCGAGAACGTATCTTGCTCTATGCCCGAAATTCATTTTCAGACACGGGTAGTTAAAAGAGTGCTTGCAAATCTCGATGTAAATAAGGCTTCAGGGCCGGACGGCATTCCAGCCCTTGTTTTGCAAAAGTGCGCTACCTCACTGGCTTGTCCATTACGCAGACTTTTCAACATGTCATACACCACAGGTGTATTTCCGACATGTTGGAAGGTAGCAAATGTTCAACCAGTTCCTAAAAAAGGCAAGACTACTGACCCTGCGAACTACCGACCTATAGCAATCTGTTCGGTGCTTTCCAAAGTAATGGAAAGCATTGTAAACTTCAACCTTGTGAAATATCTGGAGCACAATAGACTGCTAAGTAACCGCCAATACGGCTTCCGAAGACAACGATCGACGGGAGACCTTATGGCCGTACTCACCGAGAAATGGAACCATAGCATTCTAAACCTCGGTGAAAGCAAGGTTGTTGCATTGGATATTTCCAAGGCCTTTGACCGGGTGTGGCATAAAGCACTCGTGTCAAAATTGATTGCCTATGGTGTCGGTAGTACCTTCTCTCGTTGGATTACGAGCTTCCTCAATGATCGCTCTATTCGTGTTGTAGTAGACGGCATAGCCTCGGAAAAGCATTCCCTTAGCGCGGGAGTGCCGCAAGGTTCGGTCCTTTCTCCAACCCTCTTCCTGATCTTCATCAACGACCTGTTGTCGTCGACGAAGAATCCCATCTACTCGTTTGCGGATGACAGCACCATTTGTCATTCATACTCCTTCACAAAGCGTCCCAGCTCTGTGGAGATTGAGAGAGAACGGCGCCGTATGAATGACACACTTAATAGCGACCTACAAACAATCTTCAAGTGGGGTCAAGCGAACAGGGTCGATTTTAATCCCCGCAAGACCCAATGTTGCCTGTTATCCCACAAACGAGTCTCCCCACATCCCAACACATCCCTGGTTATGGGTGGTGTGGGTATTGCGGAATCGGCAGCTCTTGATGTTCTGGGCATGTCCATTAAGAACGATCTTCGTTGGAATGATCATATTTTTGGCGTGTCGAAAGAAGCAACCAAGTGCCTCGGCTTCCTAAAGCGGTGCAAAAAATATTTCACTCCGTCTGATCTCCGCATTATTTACACTACCTATATCCGACCTAAAATTGAGTTTAACTCGCACCTATGGGCAGGGGCTTCAAAAACCCATTTGGAGCTCCTGGATCGGGTGCAAAACCGTGCGATTAAACTTATAGGGGACAGTAGGGCATCCAGCTCTATTGACTCCTTGGAACATCGTCGAAACGTGGCATGTGTGGTTTTATTTTACCGTTACTTTTTCGGCAATTGCTCAGTGGAGATGAGCAGCTTGCTGCCATCACTCCGGGTATTCCCTCGGGCAACCCGTTTGAACACTGGCGCCCATGCATTCCACGTTGAAACGATGTTTCAGCGCACTACGCACTACAGAGAAAGTTCGTTCCTGGCCCGAACAGCGCGATTGTGGAATGGTCTCCCTGCAGATGTTTTCCCCAGCACTTACGATCTTGATGGATTCAAGGCAAGAGTCCATAAATTCTTCACCCAACATCCTTTCTCCCAACCTATATATCCTTCCTGAACCAGCGCAATGCCCGCATTTATAGGGGTTTCCCCTGCGCGTTGGCTCGTATTTAAAAAAAAAAAAAAAAAAAAAAATGCGAGCCGATGTTGCTCGAGGGTCGCTGTGTCTCGCGCGCGCTGGCTTGTGCCCCTTGGGTTCGTCTTTCTGCAGCCCCAGCTCCAAACACTTCATGAATGGCGGTGGTTTGATGCCCTGGTTCCTGCTTTCACCTTTTGAAGTGACGCGCATCCTGCAACAACGGCTGCCTGCAACATGATTAGTGCTGCTTTCGCCCCTTTCGGCGCATAGTGGTGCATTCGAGCAAGCTTTCGCCTGGTGGCCCCGACCCCCACACTTAAAGCATAGCGACAAGCGGTCCACGCTTCTCGCACATTTTCTTGCCACATGCCCAAAGTTGTGACACCTGTAACATCGAGTGACCACCTCTTTTGGTCTGATTCGGCAAACTACCTAGCTAATGCGCACTTTTGAAGTTGCAGTTAGCTTTTTTGCAATAGCTGCAGAGACGCTAACGGTGCATATTTGTGTGCCGCCATAGGACGGCCGCATCGATCGGATGGCTGACGGCTCAATGTGCAAGCCGCCAAGGTAATCTGACAGCGCTGGCAGGACTTCATCGCTGCTGGTAACTTCGTCGATGTCTCTGATTTCCAGAATGAGTTCTTGGGTGAAGCTACGCACTTGGGCGTTTTCGCCAAGGACATATTCGACCGGGGCCTTAAGCATTTGTGTCGACGGGTCGGCTTGTTTTTTTAAGCTCAAATAAAAGCTCGTCACTTGCCGTCTTACGGATGCTCTTCACGATTTGCGCCAGCTCTTTGAGCTGTGGCTGCGATTTCAGTATTTTAAGCATTTCCGCATAAGTGCAGTCGCCAGTTTTTAAAATTATGAGCGCGTCAGGCTTCATTGGCTTAGTTTTGGTCTTGCGCGACGCCACTTTGGTCCACTGTTCCTGCGTTTGGTTATTTTGCTGGCTGGTCGCTGCGGCCTTGCCCGTGGTCGTTTGCTGCTGCAGTTGTTGCTTTGGTCGCTGTTCGGATGGCTCGTGTGCTGAAGAGCCAGCATAGCCGCTCTTGGGTGAGAAAGTGCGGCTGCGCTTATTCGCTTGCTGTGGTGAGTTAGCTAGGGTCGCATCTTTGTCGCCGTTCGCTCGAGTCCTCTTCGCCTGTTTGCTTCCATTTTGAATGATCGGCGCAGCTGCCGTCTGTGTCATTTTGTTGATGAGTTCAGTGGCCGATGGGTTAACTACGCGAATAGTCGTATGCTGCGCTCGTGTGGAGTTTTGCTATGGCGCTTACGAGCTCCCTCATGGGGGCACTGATGTGCTTCCGAAACTCCATCATACCCATGAGTTCATTTAGTTTTACGCCTATTAGCAGAAGAGCGTCCGCACTGTCTATTTCTTCTATTGCTTGCTCGCCCTCTTCTTCGCTGTTGGGTGCTTTTGCGCTTTGCTGGTGTTTGGCACTCTGGGTCTGTTCAGAGGTGAGCAGCTGTTTTCTCACCGGTGACCGCGCTATCCTCGCTCTCCTTGCAAATGGATTATCCACTTCATTGGTCTCCGTACATCCCGCCGGTGATTTGTTGGTAGGCAGGCTGGCAGTTTTCCCCACCAGTTTCTGCCTATTACTCACCACGGTGGCTCAGCGCTGCTGAGGTGAGTATAAGGTGGGACTCGCTAGTAGAGCCGATGACACTTAGTTGGTGTCTCTCCCAGTTTAGTTCGCGCCTTTCGTTCCGCGCCTTCTTTTGGGCGTCGCGAAAGGAGGTTACAGAAAAAGATTTTGGCGTCACGCTGCACATGATTGCGAATATGTGCGACTGTCTTAAGGCCGCTTAGCAAGTAAATACTCGATACTTTCTTCAATCACAAAAACTTTCTTTACTAGATGATTTTTATACATGGTACAACAATATTCAGGTAATTTCATTCGATCAAATTTAAAAGTCAGTTGCCTTTTTGACAAATAAGAAGAAAATTTGAATGATGCAGAAAAAAGTATGAATGGTAGGAAATTTATTCAGAAATAGTAGTTGGTAGTAGTTGTAGTTAATTTTAACAGTTGATGCGATCAAATAATGGATAACTGCTGTAATTTTGTTCTGCAAATTGAACATTACAACTGATGCGGTAAATTTCATGAATTTCGGTATTAAGTTATTAAAATGTTGTGATTTTTAAAAGACTAAACTACAAACTTACGTTGTGGTTTGTCATGCAAATTATGGACATTGCAGACGTACATTATATGGGCACTATAATATTGAAAGTATGGTCAAACTAGTGGTGTACAATGAGTTCATTTCTGCAGTGCTTCCTCAAAGCTCTAGGCCAACTGAATGATTTAAGACAATTTAAAGCTGTCTGTTTTTACGCAACGAACGTCTGCCAAATTTAATGTCGAAAAGTAAAAGTGAGTCAACGTATTAATATGAGATGTGCAATCAAAAAGTGCAATAACACCAAATATAACTGCAATGGCGGTAGTGTGCGGTTCTTTGCTTTCCCAAGCAACAGATTCATGCGGGAAAAGTGGCTTGCTGCATGCGAAGTACGGGAGGAAGACTTATCAAAGTCGTCGTTAGTATGCTCGATGCACTTTTTGCCGAGGGACGTGGGCGTTACAAATAAAATATACCGCCTCAATCAAAATGTAGTACCTGTCATAGGTGCTGGCGTGCAACGGTAATGCAAATTATTTTCATTTGTATTCTTTTTACTAATTAAACCCACTTTTCAGGAGAGAAGCGATCCACGTAGCAGACGAAGTACCAACTACAGGTGCTTTCGCGCAACGGTAATGTATGCTCGCCTGCACCTAGCACCACAACTCGCCTGCGCCGAGCAGCAAGAGCACCGCCACGACTCGCCCGCACCTAGCACCACGACTCGCCTGCACCTAGCACCACAACTCGCCTGCGCCAAGCAGCAAGAGCACCGCCACGACTCGCCTGCACTAGCAAAACAACTCGCCTGCGCCGAGCAGCAAGAGCACCGCCACGACTCGCCTGCACCTAGCACCACGACTCGCCTGCACCTAGCACCACAACTCGCCTGCGCCAAGCAGTAAGAGCACCGCCACGACTCGCCTGCACTAGCACAACTCGCCTGCGCCCAGCAGCAAGAGCACCGCCACGACTCGCACATTTAGTCTATTAGAACCACGCAAATCGTGCACCCGCAAGATAAGTTGTTAATTGAAGGTTAAAGATCTATTCTTTT
Source organism: Melieria omissa (assembly GCA_963971225.1). NCBI lineage: Eukaryota > Metazoa > Arthropoda > Insecta > Diptera > Ulidiidae > Melieria > Melieria omissa. The sequence goes on along the minus strand of OZ020269.1, from coordinate 45,627,025 downwards.
CCTCAATCACTTTATTAAAGGACGGAGTCGTGAATCGACTGCCGCCCGAGACTGGTGTATCCAGAATGCCAGTTTTGTGGATCACTCTACAACTTCGACTACCTGCTATTTCTTACTTAATAAAAGACACCACCACGCTTCAACCCAAAACCCTGCCTTCTTTTTTCTGTCGGTCACCGCGCAAACATTTAGAAAACACATTAATTCTTAAAGCATTTTTATGATACGTTACTACATAAACTGATAGCCACAAATTTACAGCCCTATGGCGAAAATGAAAAGAGTAGTAGAACAAATTTATTTCTTATTTGTCAATTTTCTTCTTATCTGTCTTTATGAAACTACCTGTATTTTATTGTATCATGATTTTTATAAGTATTTTACTTGGTATCGATACTTTTTTTTATCGATATTGTCTTCATAGGCAACATCACGTTTTATTGCCATTCATATTCAGTGTTGCCAATCGGGCCTTTTTTTATTTATTTATTTAGTACTAGGCCAGAGTCTATACTAGGCTTGAAACTCCTGTAAAATGAATTGGCAGCGACCTGTCAATATCAGGACCAATCGCTTCCCACCACGAAAGATTCTGCCCAGATAACGTTATCTGAGAAAACCTTAGTAGCCTTAGAAGCCTTCTCGAAAAGTCAATACAACATACTGTTACGAAATTCCACAGTTCGTTATCGACGGTTCGTTTTGATTGTATTTGAAAATAAAACAACTTCAATTACTCAGCAAAAATCAACAATCAGAAACTCACTTTATTTACAGTATTACACTTTGCTTGTATCTACACTTGTTACCACTTTGCTTATTCAACTCAGACTCGACCCCTTGCGCTGCCACTGCTGCTTTTATACCAGCTTTCTTATCGCGCCGAAGTTTCTTGCAACTTCTAATTGGAAAGCGCTCGACCATTCTCGCGCAGCCCATTTCTTCGAGAACCATCCTTGCCATATCGGACTATACCAAGCGAATTTATAACAGTTTTGCTGTACTTCACAGTGCATGCCTAAAAGTATGCTTGGAAAACATTCGTGCGGAGAAAAGCATTCCTGTACAGTGCGGCACAGAATTTCTCATCGTATCACTGTCCATCACTTAGACTTGTTCGTCCCGAACAAGTACCGAGGCTCCGCCGGAGTAAGACGCCAGGCGCTCCAAATGGACTACCTTCAGCCTGGCGTTTCCGCTGCAGCAGCGTTGAACCCTGTACACCACGTCATTAATCCTGGTCACGACCTTGTACGGTCCTTCCCATGACGTTTGAAGCTTTGGAGACAAACCTTTCCTGCGCTGCGGGTTGTAAAGCATTACCAGATCGCCTTATTGGAACCCCGCTGTGTTAGCTCGTAGATCATATCTGGCTTTCATCTTATCGCTGACCAGTTGGATACGGTCCCTTATAAACTGGTGGATTTCTTCCAGCTCCGGTCGCTTATTAACTGCGTAATCAGTCTTAGCGCCTTCCGTCGTGCTGACCACTCCGAACTTCAAGTCAGCAGGCAATCTCAGCTCTGTGCCGAACACTGCTCGGGCTGGAGTGAGTGATGTCGTATCGTGCGGGGCTGACCTATACGCCATCAAGAACAGCGGAATATGCGTGTCCCAATCCTTTTGATTCCTGCCTACTACTTTCCGCAGATATTCCTCCAGTGTTCGATTGAATCGTTCCACCATGCCGTCGGACTGGGGATGCAAAGGTCAGGTGCGAGTTTTCCTTATTCCTAGTAGCTCACACACTTCTTTTAATACAAGAGACTCGAAATTCCGGCCTTGATCCGAGTGCAACTCCAGTGGAACTCCAAATCTGGCCACCCAGTTGTTTACCAACATTTCTGCGACCGTGGTGGCCTCCTGGTTAGGAATAGGATACACTTCGGGCCATTTGCTGAAATAGTCCATCACCACCAGCACATATCTGTTGCCTTGAGTGCTAAGTGGGAATGGCCCGGCGACGTCCATGGCAATTCGCTCAAAGGGCGCTCCCATGTTGTACTGCTGCATGCGGCCCCGAGATCTTCTTGTTGGCCCTTTCGCAGCCGAACATCGATCACAGCTCTTAATCCAATCGGCGACAGACTCCTGGCATCCTACCCAGTAGAATCGCCTTTTTATTTTGGCGACAGTTTTTGTGATGCCTAGGTGCCCTCCGCTAGAGTCGTTATGGTATGCCTCGATCACCTCGTTGATCCTGCATTTCGGGACTAAAATTAGGGAATTGCTGGTCCGGCCATCCTCACTCTCCCACTCGCGGTATAGGCAACCATCAGACAGCCGCAGACTTTGCCACTGCGCCCAGTAAGCCTTCGCGATCGGGCTCTCACCGGCCATCTCCTGCCAGTCTGGACGTGCGCCTTGCTCCTTGCCTTCAATGCTTTTTTAAGATCCGTATCCTCGCGCTGGTCCTTTTGTATCCTCTCCGCAGACCACTCCTCCTCTGGCATAACGCTGACCAATCGTACGTCCCCTATCTGCACTTTGCTTTCGGCTCGCGAACAATGCCTGCATTCAGTTTTGCACGGACGGCGTGACAAGGCATCGGCATTTCCATGGCTGCTACCCTTGCGATGCTCTACCGTGTAGTCGTAGCTCTGCAGCCGCTCGATCCACCGCGCCAATTGGCCTTCCGGATCTTTAAAGTTCAGTAGCCATTTCAATGCCGCATGATCTGTGCGCAGGCGAAACTTTTGCCCATACAGGTATTTATGGAAGTGTTTCACGCATTCCAATACCGCGAGCAACTCCCTTCGGGTCACACAGTAGTTGCGTTCAGGCTTTGACAAAATTTTGCTGTAGTACGCTATCAATTGTTCTTGGCCATCTATTATCTGTGACAGCACACCGCCAATACTATGCCCACTTGCATCTGTATCCAGCACAAACATCTCTCCAGGAACGGGGAAGGCCAGAATTGGAGCAGTGCACAGTTTTTCCTTCAGTCGTGCAAAAGCCTGCTCCTGCTCTTCACCCCACGCGAAGGCTTGATTCTTTTTCGTCAGTTTGTACAAGCTGCCAGCTATGTTCGCAAATCCCGGAACGAATCTTCGGTAGTATGTGCACAGGCCCAGGAAACTGCGGAGTTCGTGTAGATTGCGTGGTCGGGGCCACTCCTTCACCGCCGTGATCTTGCCTTCGTCCGTATGTACTCCACGAGCGGAAACCGTGTGACCCAGATACTTGACCTCTTTTTGGAACAGCGAGCACTTCTTTGGGTTGAGTTTAAGCCCGGCTTTCTGTATTCGCTCAAATACCTCCTTCAGTTTTTCCAGGTGGTCGTCGAAGCTTTTGCCCATCACGATTATGTCGTCGAGGTATACCAGACACGTCCGCCAATGCAGCCCTTTCAGCACACGCTCCATTAGCCGCTCGAATGTTGCTGGTGCGTTGCAGAGTCCAAACGGCATGACGGTGAACTGCCACAAACCGTCGCCAACACTAAAAGCTGTTTTCTCCTTGTCCTGGTCTGCAAGTTCCACCTGCCAATAGCCGCTGCGTAAGTCGAGTGTGGAAAACCACTGTGTGCCTGATAGTGTGTCCAGGGTGTCATCGATCCGAGGTAGTGGATAGCTGTCCTTCTTGGTCACGTCATTGAGTTTCCGATAGTCCACACAGAATCGGGTACTGCCATCCTTTTTCTTGACTAGCACAACCGGCGAGCACCAAGGACCTGACGAAGGCTCTATGACCTTTTCTGTATGCATGTTTTCAATCAAATTTGTGACCTCTTCCCTCTTGGCCAGAGGAACTCGTCTTGGCTGTTGGCGGATTGGTTTCGCACTTCCGGTGTCGATGTTGTACTTAACTATGGCTGTTCTTCCGCCCGCTTCCGTTGCAAATATTGACCCATAGTGCTGCAGGAGTGACCGCGCCTTCTGTTTCTGCTCGGCTGTCAATTCGCTGCTTCACTGGGTCTGCGGTATGGCGTCCATGTTAGAACCGCTTTTCTTACTTCCTCCAGGTGGACTGCTTTCGCAATTGACAACTGCTTCAGCCTCTCTACACTCGCCAATGACCGCATCTTTTCCGACATATCTGGTCGTGTTCAGTGGATTGAGTATCCTGACTGGTATTTTGCCATTTTTGGGTTCCACTAATGTACGTCCGATAATTATGTTGTCGTATCCTTGTTTTGGCGCTTCTACAATCCACAGCCGACTTGTCCCATCGTCCTCGTTCACTGGTATCTCATTCGCTGGTATCTTCTGGTGTTGACACGAGACAACTTTCCTTACCGCTACGCTTCGGTCATAGCCAGTGTGCAGGGGGAATTCAACGTTGGCATACTTCAGCACATTTTCTTTCAGGTCCAGCGTAAAACCATGCCTAATCATGAAATCCACGCCGATAATCACATCGTCCATTATATCCGCGACGATGAACTCATGCTCCAGGCTGCTGGTGCCGATAGCAATTGTTTTTGTTACTTTTCCTCTTACCGGCGCACGCTCGCCAGTCGCAGTCCTCAGCTGTATGCCATGCAGCGGTTCCCAGTTCTTCAGCAGCTTCCTTTTTATGATCGAATATGACGCTCCAGTATCCAGTGTCAACACGAACAACTTTCCATCTATCTTTCCTTCGATCGTCAAGCTGCTGGGTTTCCGTTTCAGCTGTGATACCAGGACGGTGGGGCAGCGGGTTGTGGGGATCAGCTCACGCCCCTTTGGGCTGACCCGTTTTAGTTTAACGACTCGTCGTCCTCAGCCCTGCGCTTGTTGGCTGAGCCTCGATCGTCAGTATTCCTCGCTTCAGGCGATTGCGATCGAGGACGGGAACGCCTCTTTCGTTGGCGGCAGTCTCGTGACATGTGACCCTGCTTGCCGCATGCCCAACAAACAATTTTAGAGGAGACAACCCGTGGCCTGTCTGGTGTCTCAGAGCTTATGGCTTGTATCGCAATGTCGTTGTCCGACTGAATTTGGCGTATCCTTGCAGGTGCATATCGAGTGCTCCCAATCCATGTCGCCTCATATGCCATCGCGCTGGTCACCGTCTCCTTAAATGTCGGCTTGCCCATCATCAACGCACTGCGACGTGTCTCGGGATCATGAAGACCTTCAATGAACGACTCAATCTTCATCCTTTCGAGATCATCAGCGCCGAATTTTGGGTAGCACAACTGTACGAGCCGCTCAATGTCTGCTGCATATGTCTGCAGCGCCTCGCTGGCTCTTTGCCTGCGGTTCTTCAGCTCACAGTAGTACAGCGTATGGTTGTGCTCGTTGCTGTACTTCGCTGCCAACGCTCTCATGACGGCCTCATAATCACTTCTCGAGCATTCCGGAACTGATTTCATTACCTCAGCCGCAGGAACTTTTAGCGCCAGTGCCAATCTCCGACCCTTCCTGATATCGGTCCACTGATTCTCCAAAGCAGCTAAGTCGAATTGCAGTTTAAATGTATCGAACGGCGTAGCACCATCATAAGTAGGCACTTCCGTTCGGGTGGCGAAACTTTCCCGAACCGGCGGCAAACATTCTCGTGGCTGTACCTCTCTGAGCCGCTCCTCCAGACTGTCAACTCGTTTGTTCAAAGAATCATCCAAGTCGTCAACTCGTCTGTTCAGAGAATCATCCAAGCCGTCGACTCGTTTATCTAAGTGTTCCACTTGCGCTCCCAGGTGCTCCACCTTCACATCAAGCTTGTTTGAGATTTCTTCCACTTTCTGCTCCAAGCGCGCAGAATTTTCCTGAAGCTTGGTTTCCATTCGCTCCGCTACTTCTCGGTTCGCCGATTCCATTTTCACTATTTCTTTGATTTGTAATTTCCAGTTTCGCTGCCATTTGCGCCGACATTTCGCGATTTTCACGACTGACATTCTCAATTTTCGCAGAAGTTTCCTGAAACATGCCTCTCATTGCAACCATAAGCTGGCTCATGTCCATTGCTTGTGGTGGCGCAGCCGCTGCAGTCGTACTTTGCATCGACGCAGCACCCGCAGGCGATTCCTCCACTTTGGCCGACGCCTCTTGTTCCTGCGTTCCGAACTCGTGTGCAGCCCAATCGATGCCTCGTGATTCACACGCCTCTCGCAAGCGCAGCTGCAACTCCACCTTACCGCCAGCAGTCGGCAAATTCCAGGCAGCCAGCTCCTTCTTCAGCTGGTCAACCTTCAGCAGCTCCAGTTTAACCATGTTTTCGTTTTTATAATTTTATTTTACTTTCAGTAATACAATCCGAACTACTGACACCAAATGTTACGAAATTCCACAGTTCGTTATCGACGGTTCGTTTTGATTGTATTTGAAAATAAAACAACTTCAATTACTCAGCAAAAATCAACAATCTGCTGCCACTGCTGCTTTTATACCAGCTTTCTTATCGCGCCGAAGTTTCTTGCAACTTCTAATTGGAAAGCGCTCGACCATTCTCGCGCAGCCCATTTCTTCGAGAACCATCCTTGCCATATCGGACTATACCAAGCGAATTTATAACAGTTTTGCTGTACTTCACAGTGCATGCCTAAAAGTATGCTTGGAAAACATTCGTGCGGAGAAAAGCATTCCTGTACAGTGCGGCACAGAATTTCTCATCGTATCAATACGATTTTGTTTTTCGGAGCGACATTTCTCCCGCCAAATTTCGTTGTAAAAGTAATTTAAAACGTTCTTTCGTTATTATTTCGCTAGTTTGATTACGAAACCATAGAAAATACGAAAAATCAAATAAATATTTAAACTGCAGTGCTTTTTTTAATATTTTACCACTATTAAAGCCAAAGTAAGTATATTTTTCAAATTGCAAATGAATTTTCTTACGAAACTTATATTTATTCATAGAAATGCCTCGACGACATTGTGTCCTCGGATGCCCTCTACCTGCAAGCGTATTCAATTTCCCCAATAAGGAATCGGACTTAGACAGGTGAGTTTTAGGAAAGTGCATTTATTTTTATGTGTAAAGTGTAAGACCAGCGCACTTAATTTCAAGTGCGTTTATGTTTGAAAAAACTAAACATAACCTGTTTTTTTTGCAATTGCATAGGTGCAATCGGCAATTCGTCCTCAGTCTACCACTGCTGAACAGCGACAGAAGTCGAAGAACCGACTCGGTTCAAATGGTATTTGCGAACTTAAGAAGTTCAATGTTTTGCAATGCAATGTTTTGTGTGGTCCTTGGTATTAATAATTTGTAAATAACTTGGTAGAGGGTTATGTAATATGTATAGATATTATATAATTTATATATTTATATAAATATATATTATATAATATCATTTATTATATAATTATAAAATAATTTGGTAGTTTTTATTTCTTCGATATAACAATCGTTATTTGTAGTATTATTAGTGTAATAAAGTATAATATTTTTTCGTAGACACAATGAATGGATCCGCCTTTTAGGTGTGGAAGGATCGTTTGCCTGCGATCGGCATTTTTTGGCAGAGATCCGTGGGAAGAAAAAACTATTAGGTTGGGCGGTTCCAAATTTAAACTTAACTAGTAATGTTTCTTGTTCATTTACCTTGAGTGAACAAAATTCAATCATTGATTAGGTTTCCCGGAAGCCTCTTTTACCTCTGAGTCTTCCGTCTGAAGTTGCGTCAACTTCTGCTACACCTTTACCTTTTGCCGTTTGCAGCCCTATAGCGAAGAAGCAGAAATATGGAGTTGATAGAGTAGTCCAAACAGCCAAGAGTCTAAGCTCAGTTACATCGAGAAAACAAAAGCAAGCTGAGGAGATTTGGATTTTAAAAAATAAATTATGCGAAAGGGATAGTGAGATAAGGGATTTGAAAAGTAAATTTAATGAGGCGACAGCGCAGTTAAAAGCTTGCAAAGAGGAGTTAAGATGTCGGCAGTATGAGGAAGAGGTAGGAAAGATCGGAGAACTTTGTTTGAAACTGCTGCAATATTTAGGGACATTAGTTAAAATTAAAATAATCTTAAATATAGCTGCTGCAAAAGGCCGAAGGTATGAGGATTCTTTTAAGACTCTTGCATTAGGAATGTTTTTTTTATCTCCCATGTGCTATAAATGCCTAAAGAGTACCTGAAGTTGCCAGAGGAAAAAATACTCTTTAAGTTTGTTTCTAACTGGCCTCGTTCCCCAGGCTGCTCGAATAGCAGCATTAAAGCGTTAAGGGGTTATATACACTTGCGCGCGAGAAAAAAAGGCATTTTTACTATTTTTTTTTGGAAAAACAACACAACTTTTCTTAAAACACTAAATGCCTATTTATTTATACACTTCGAGAGATGCTTCATGAATTTTTTCAAAAGAAAATATTTATAATACTAGTCACAGTAGCCATTATGCCAAAACACAATTTTCCCAACATCGTCCGCGGTGACCACGATAACGAAGGATCTGCTCATCTGAAATACAAAAACCAAAAAAATTTATGTAGTTTACACCTGCTGTAGTTTACGCTGTTCGTGAACGAAGGATTTTGCAAAATAAAATTTTTTTCGAAAATTATGATCTTCTTTCTAAAAAGTTCGAGTTTTGAACGTATAAAATTCGGGTTTTTACATCAGGAAAAAAAAAGTTTTGCTTAAATTGAAAATCCTTCGTTCAAGAACAGGCTAATATTGTTTTTAATAAGCCTGGAAATTTTCAGACTGATCGAGTTAACGGTTCTTTAGTAATCGTGGTCACCGCAACCACACTTTTTGAAAAAAACAGTTTCGAGATAATCGCTCGTGAAGCGTGACTCGCCGGTGACTCGTAGTTGCAGATAGCGCGCTATCAATAGCTGCCAATCTGGTTCTAATGCTCGGATCTTTATGATTTTTGAGTAAAATATTCTCTAAGATATGTACTTTCAGAAAATGCAATAAAAAAATTTTCGATTTTTTTGACCCTTAAGCTAAGGTCCCACGATTGCCGCAAATGCGCCGATCATACCCCGATTTGGTCGGGCATGGACTACGCATAAATTGTCAATTGAGCAAAACGTTTTTTATTTAGATCACGCGATTGCCAAAATTTCGACAAATTTTGTCGGCTCAACCTAGCGAACAGAAATATCGCACCGAACGATTTCATAGGTAGGTCACACGATTGCCCGAATCGAAAAAAATTGAAATAAATTCTGAAAAAATTTCAAAGCACCGACAAAATTTGTCGGCTCCTATGGTTGGCGCTCGAGTTGCCGACAAAATTAGGCTCAGTTTTTTTCTGGCTTCAACTGTTCACACGATTGACGCTACAGTACCGATTTCGTTCGGCGCAACAGAAGGTAGATCGAATATTTTTGACATTTGCGCCGAAACCGAATCGAGTTCACACGATTGGTATTTGAGTTTTTTAAAAGTGCGTAAAATTTCTACATTTCTCTATTGCGGCAATCGTGGGACCTTACCTTTAGAGTTCCGTAGTCAAGGTTTCACGCGTGAGTAAAAATTGGTCTCTTTAGCTTGTCATGAAATGTCACTGAAAAGACATCTTCAATATGACCGTAAGTCGGACAAAATAATAGGTTTGGAAAAGTGTTTTAACAATATTGGTGCAAGGAATAGGTGGGGAACTATGGACCCAACCGTTTGCATACTTTTTCGTCCATGGTGCTTGCATCTCCTTCACCAAAAAATATATATTTGAGGCAATTAGCCAACTACAAAACAACATTAACTGTTTGTCATTTTGTTTGCGATCAGGGTAGACATTTTCAAAATTTAGCAAATATTCTCAGCATTAGTGAAGACCACCCTTACTTCGAGGTTAATGGCCAGAAGGTTTTTTTTCTTCTTTGAATATCCCCATCTTTTGAAAAGCACTAGGAACTATCCCTATCCTTGTCCAACTCTGCCGCCGGTAGCACGCAACTGATAATGCCTCCACGCATGGGTCTAGTGTCAGTGATGATACTGACATGGAGCTGACGGACTTCTTTCGTTCATCACTGATGGACGAAGAAGATCTGCTGGAGTCAGACTCCGATGACGCGGGTAATATTACCGTGGTAGGGGTCACTAGCACCACTCAAAGCAGTAATGCTGAAGGTAACGCAAATTAACCTCCACCACTCTTAGGCTGCGGCCGCCAGCCTCATTCTCCGTTTAGCAACGTACGGAAACGACATCGTCCTGATCCAGGAGCCGTGGGTTGTGAACGGTCTGGAACGCGGCCTCAGGACTAATACTCACAAATTGCTATATACGACGCGGGCAGGTAGGCCTAGGGCGTGCATATTAGTCAGCAACAAATTGAGTACCTTTCTGCTCTTGAATTACAGCGACGGGGACATGGTAGCGGTAAGCATCGAGCTCGATTCGAGGAAGCTCTGGATCGTCTCGGCCTACTTGGCACATGACCATCAATCCCGTCCAGAAGACGGCCTATCCAGGTTAGTACATCATGCTGCTAATGATAGCGTAGATTTGGTGATAGGTTGTGACTCCAACACGCATAATGAAGTGTGTTACTACTATGTTATGATGCTGAATGCGCCTCTTGACGTAGCTTGCCCAATAAGGAAGCTGTCCACGCGGGAAAGAATCAGACCTCCTTGATGGTGTGCTGAAATCAGTGAGCTACGCAGAACAGCCAGGAAGTTATTCAATAAAGCCATGTACGGATGAAGTCTGGCTAGAATACACGCTGGCTCTCAAAGCCTATAAAAATAGGTTAAGGAAAGCTAAGAGGGAGTCTTGGAGAGACTTCTGTGGTAGATAGATAGATAGATTTGAAAGGGGAAATTTGCACCTAATGAAGCCTAGTAACTTACGTTGGAGAAGGTGTTTGACGTTCTCTTCTGCAAGCCAGTACTGGCCCAGGTGCTGTCTCCTACTACGGCATACCACATCGCAGTGCAGTATGACGTGCTCAGGAGTCTTCTCCGCTGTTCCGCAGAGTCTGCAGACGCTTACCTGTTCTACTCCGATTGTGTGCATGTGTTTGCTCATCCTGCAGTGTCTGGTTAACAGCCCGGTGACCAGTCTAAGCTGAGTTTTTCCCAGTCTGAGGCATTCTTCACTCCATCTGGAGTTATAACCTTTGATGAAGATTTTCGATTGAGTGTTCTGAGTTCCTGGTTTTTTCCTCAAGTCATAGTGACTCTGCTAGAGTGCTTTTGCCCAGCCCAATGAAAGGTTCTGGTGCAAGGGGGATCATAGCTGCCCCAGTTCTAGCAAGACTATCAGCCTTCTCATTCCCCTCTGATCCTCTGTGACCTGGAACCCAGAGGATTTTAACCTGGTTATCTGTACCCAGTTTATTAAAGCACATTCCAGTACCAACCCTGAGGTAATCTCATACGAGATTTGTGCTTTGATGGCTGTTTGACTGTCAGAACAAATGACTATGTCTTGCCCCTTGTACAAACGCTCGAGGTCCCAGTCCCAGTCCACTTTGTTACTCATATATACTACGAAGTTTTTCTCGTAGTTATATGTTTTCGTTATTGTATCCATTGGGTACAATACATAGGGTTAACTAACAGATAACACGTCCAAGTCTCTGCGACTTAGAACGTGATCCCCCCTTTACTGGTTCTGGCCAGCCCAAGGATAGTGCGCTTGGCCGCGATTTCGATTGCTATGTGCATTGGTGATATGTTGAGTATCACCTCCAGTGCCCCTGTAATGCACGTGCACGCCAGTCGCTGGACCATGCTTAGCCGGTTCCTCACTGTAGTGAGTTTGGTTGTTGGGGCCCATGCTACTGCTGCATATGTGAGTACTGGCCTCACTATCATGATGTACAACCATCTCAGTATACCTGGTTTGCAACCCCAGGTTCTACCTGCTAATGATCTGCACACCATGACTGCTTTCGTTGCTTTGCGTTGCTTTATTCCAGAGTAACTTCGAATCTAGTGTTATGCCTAGATACTTTACCTCCGGCTTGCTTGCGATGCTCTTGTCAAGCAAGCGTATCGCCCGCATGTGCTGCTGTTTTCTTTTTAGTGTAAATGGTACTATGGTGGTTTTATCCGGGTTTATTCGTAAGCCTGCCCGGGCACACCATTCTTGGGTTAATTTTAACCCTCTCTGAATTATGTCGCACAGAGTGTCTTCGAACTTACTTCTGGCAACAATGACAATGTCATCGGCATAACCTTGACAGATTATGCCACTGCTTGTCAGTATATCAAGGAGCTCGTCTACAACCAGGCTCCACAGTAGTGGTGATAATACACCACCCTGAGGGTAACCCCTGTTCGTCAGTACACTTCTGGTGGTTGAGCGAACCCTCGTTACTGCCGTTCTGGTGGTAATCATAGCTTTTACCCAGTGGCTGAGAGTGGTTTCTACCCCTCTTCGATTAAGTGCTCTTTCTATTGCCTCATGGGAGGTGTTATCGAAGGCTCCTTCGATGTCCTAAAAAGCGCACAACACAGTCTCTTTATTCATAAGAGCGTCTTGAATCAGACTCGTGAGCTGGTATAGGGCAGTCTCCGTCGATCTTCCTGCCCTATACGCATGCTGCGCAGCATGAAGAGGTTGTCTCTTGAGCGTCACGGTTCGTATGTGCTGATCTAACAACTTCTCCATGGTCTTCATGACGAAAGATGTTAGACTAATTGGCCTGTAGAACTTTGGCTCTGTAAAGTCCCTCTTGCCAATTCTCGGTATAAAGACTACCAGAGCACTTCTCCAACTTATGGGAATATATTCTGCTGCTACACAGCTTCTCATTATGCCAGTTAAATGCCTTAACAGCACCGCCCTGCCTTTTTGGAGAAAGACCATCCGGCTCTGGCGATTTGAAGGGTTTAAAGGTGTTCAGTGCCCAGTCAATCATTCCCTGAGAGATGACTTTGTTCACCAACTCCCAGTCTCTTCTGTCTGGTAGGTACACACTGCACTCGCCGGGTGTGTCTTGAGGGACTGCCCCGGGAAAATGTGCGCTAAGAAGAGCGAGAGCACTTTGCTCTTCATTTCGTGTGTACTCCCCATCAGAAAGCTTGAGAGCCATCTTATTCTCCACCCTTCCTTTTGCGAGGGCTTTATGTAGTCTCGCCGCTTGGGGGGGTGGATGATATCTTCTCGCAAAACGTATGAAAACTGGTTCTCTTTGCCTTGCGTACTTGTAATGTAATGATTATGAGTTGGGCCACGCCCTTGTGCACCGTAACCTGAGAGGTTTATTGTGCCCCTTAAATCATCTGGTGTTTTATATGCTTAGGTATTGAATCAGACCTTTCTGCGATATTTGCATCAGGTCCTCTTCACCGAGGCTGTGTTTCCCTAGAAACTTTGCACGTCTGTGTGTCAAGGCAGGACAGTTGGTAATGATGTGTTCCATCGTTTCGTCAGCTTCCTGACAGAATCTAGATCTAGAAGTTTAGGAACTTTTTGGAGTGGTGTAGACCTTCCAAGTTTTTCCAGTATTTCTGTTTGCGTTTTTGCGTCCAGTTTTTGATGTCCTGTTTCAGGGCTGGCCCTGAAACAGGCCCCTGTCGGGGCTGGCCCTATGAATGGGCTCTCCGCTCCCTTTTTGGCTTGTGCGTCCACCATTTCATTGCCTTCATGGCCCTCATGCCCCGGTATCCAAACCAAAACTACACGGCTTCGTATACCTAGGTTGTTGAGCTCCTTGTGGCAATCCAAGAGGGTTTTCGATGAGAAAGAGTAGCTGTCCAGAGCTTTTAAACTGAAAGGCTGTCCGAGAGTATTGTAATTTTTTCTCTTTTGGGGTTGCCTTGGGTGATGATCCGAACTGCCTTTATTATTGCAAAGAGTTCGGCTTGAAATATGGACGTGTCGTTGCTTAATGAAAAGAATGTTTTGACTGTTGGTCCCACTATGCCAGCTCCTACACCAGCAGAGGTTTTGGAGCCATCGGTGTACCATTTTTGTCAGTTATCGTTTAACCATACTGGATCATTGCCCCACATCCCCTAGTCGGGAAGTTTATTGTGTACTTCTTCACGTGACTTAGTTGGGGTTCTATGATGTCAAGACAAGCTGATTTACAGAGAGTATTCTCTATTTGGTATAGTATTCCCAGGTGACCTGTGAGGTTGCCTTGTTTGTATCCATTGTGCTTGTATAGTGTGAGTGCACTCGATAGCGCTTCCTCTTGGATGGCTAAATGAAGAGGTGTAAGGTTAATTAGTGCTTCCATGCCTGCAGTCGGGGTCGTTTTCATAGCCCCTGTAATACTGAGGCACGCAAGCCGTTGTATTTTGTTTAGTTTTCTTATGACTGTGCTCTGATTTGTTTTGCCCCACCATACTAGAGCACCGTATAGAATGATGGGTCTGATCATTTGAGTGTAGACCCAGTTCGTCATTTTGGGTGATAGGCCCCAAGATTTGCCAAGGCTACGGTTTGTTGTCCACAGTGCTTTGGTCGCCTTTTTAAGTGTGGATTTTAGGTGAGGTTCCCAAGTGAGCTTTCGATCTAGAGCGATGCCTAGATACTTAACCTCTTCTTTTAGGGGAATGACCGTTTTATTGATTTTGAGATTCGGAAGATTTAGTTTCCTTCTTCTTGTAAATGGTACAATTGTAGTTTTGCCGGGGTTGATTGATAACCCTTCAGCCCTACACCAGCTCCATGTGTCGTTTAGGGCTTTCTGCTTAAGTCACTTAGTGTGTCTTCATGAGTGCCCATTATTATTACAACCAGATCATCCATGGAGAGTTGAGAAGTTTAACTAAGTCATCAACTAGTATAGACCATAGAAGAGGAGATAGAACCCCTCCTTCTGGGCAGCCTTTTACAGCGTTGATACTTAGCTCCACAGACCCTAAGTTGGCTTTAATCGTTCTTTGGCTAAGGACTTTTCCTATCCATTTGGTTATTTTTTGGTTAGTACCTCTATTTGCGAGTGCTGAAACCATTGATTGAAAGTAGGCATTATCGAAAGCTCCTTCAATGTCCATAAAGGTACAGAGAGCGATGCCTTTGGTGTCCAGTGCTTTCTCTATGCTGCTCACCAGCGAGTGTATTGCTGTGAACGTAGATTTGCCCTTTTGGTAGGCAAATTGAAATTTATTTAGTGGAGATTCCATTAGCAATCGATAGTAGTATATAGTAATCGATGATTTTTTCCAACGTTTTTAACATGAAAGACGAAAGACCGATAGGTCTGTAAGATTTGGGGGAGTCCGGTGGTTTGTTACCACCTTTAGGTATACAAATTACCTTAACCCCCCTCCAGATTTTTGGAACGTATTCCAGTGTTATGCTGGCTCTGAATAGCAGAACAATTTTCTTAATCAGTTTATCCGTACCTCTAGAAAGAAGTGCTGGAAATATATGGTCCTGGCGATTTGTAGGGTTTGAAGGAGTTGACCCCCATTTTACCCTATCAAAGGTTATTATCCTATTCACTATTGTGTCCAATGGCCCGCATGACTCAGGTAGGTCATTATTGGGAGTGAGTAGATCCCTTTCTTGTACCATGCAATCTGGGAAATGAGTTCTTAGAAGAAGCTCTAAAGTGTCTCCAAACGATTGCGTTGAGGTACAATTTGAGTTTTTTAGTGTACCTATTGGGATGGTGGTCCCTTTCGAGAGGGTCCTTTGCATTCTAGCGGTGGCAGGGATGTCTTTCTTATTTCTTTGTTGTATAGTGTTAGGGCTACTTTGTAGGTGTCCCATATTTTTGTTTTCTTGGCCCTATTGAATTCAATTCTAGCGTTTTTGCGAAGTTTTGAAAGGAAGCTGATCCACTATGGAACCCTCTGTGTAGAGGTCTTGGTTTTTGGTGGACAGCAGTCATGATACGATGAGATAAGTAGGTTCGTTGTATTTGCTACCTCCTATCCAGTTCATCTATTGTTCTAATAAAATTGTGTTTGTCATCTAGTTTTCTAGAGAGGTTTTCAGTGTACCTCATCCAATTTGTTGTTTTTGGACAACGGTAGAGTGCGACACTCTTAACCGGGCCCTCAATATCGAACATAATATACTTATGATCCGACATCGAGTCCTCATCCGAGACTGTCCAGTTCTGGATCATGTCAGAAAATTTATTCGTTACTAGAGTTAAATCTAAAACCTTTTGGCGAATGGCGAATTAACAAAAGTTGGACTCTTCCCCTTATTTGCAATAGTCATATTACTACTTATTAGGTACTCAAAGAGCGACTCACCCCTACTGTTAGTGTCCCTACTGGCCCATGCTATATTGTGGGCATTTGTATCACATCCGATGATTAGTTTTCTCTTGTGGACTTTGCAGTAATCCACTACCTGCTTTACCTGCTGGGGCTAGAACAGCCTCTGTCCTCACTCCTTCCTGCTCCACCTCCAGAGCTATTGCCACTGTGTCTCCGTTTAGAAATTCTGTAAGGGGCAGACATTTTATATCGGTACTTATGATGATAGCGGCCCTAGGCCTATCAGCACTAATGTCATAGATTACCTGGTGATTTTTTATGTTTAGTCCTCGTATACGGCCTTTATTTATCCAGGGCTCTTGAATTAGCCCTATGTCAGTGGTGCCGCCAGCAAGTCTCCTGCTAAGTTCCGCGGCTGCCCCCTTAGCATGATGGAGATTTACTTGGAGGCATTTCATGAATGTGTCGTTGGTATACTGGAGCCACTGAGAGAGTTAATCTCATCATCCGCGATCTCCACGTTGTCGAGTTGTTTGGCTAGCTCTTCGGCATTGGTATCGGCGGCCTTAATTTTGAGGCTAATTAATCCAAAGCAGTAGCTTGCTCTGCCATTGAGTTCCTCTAGGGCCGCTACCGATTTTTGATCGACTGCCAGCACAAGCATGGTGTTCGATCCTTTATCAACCCTCCTAAGGGCCCTCCAGGCCTTTGTGTTTAAGCCATTGTTTTGGACCTCAAGGAACCTCAGGATTCATGCTGTTTCAACGCCAGCCCTGGAATTAGGAATTTTGGATTCCTCTACGGCCCACAGCGAGGCACCCTCCCACGGTGCCATTTCTAAGGCGATGGACCTCACCCACTCTGCAGTTGCGCTCCCCCTACAGTGCAGGACTAGATATCCTGCCTTGTAAGTAGAACCCAAGAACTGAGGTCCCACTGAGGCGCTATCCATATTAAAGATTTGTTGCAGTATTGTGTTCTGGATAGAGTCCATTTGCTCTGTTGTCAGAACCATGTCCGGATAGTTCTTTGCCAGAATGGCGTCCTTGTATGAGGCAGTGGGCTGCCTCCTCGCACTGGCTATAGCAGCCTTTGATGTCGAGGGCTCTTCTTCCCTCGGCTTCTTCTTGTTGGAGGCCTCTGGTGGAGTTATCTCCACTGACCGGGTCCTCTTGGAGTACGGCTTGCTCCATAGTTGTTGTTTCGGCATCGGTAGGTGGGCCTTCTCATATGCCTCCTCCTTATCCATGCCTTGCTTTAGGAGGTACATGAGCCTCTTTTTGCCAGCGCCATTTAGCCTCTGCCTTTGCTCACCTGAAGGCCCCGCTTTATCTGCACCAGCCGTGGATGGAGTTGGTCCCACTGTTACCTCCTGTGGTATTTGAGGTTTAGAGGCCTCTGCTGCCAAATTTTTTTGGTCGCTTGCGCCACCGCTGTCTTTTTGGGGGTCCATCGGACCACCGGTCGACCAGTGCTGACAATAGCGCTGTCCCATAGATGCTTTCTAGGTTACGGTTATAACGGCAAATATTTTGCAGACCAGCCGGAGCACCGGTCCAATTCCGGCCACTGGAGCACCTCAAGAAATGCCCAAGGCGACCGTCCGCAAACCGCTTCTCCTCCAGTCCAACACCGTGCACTCAGCAACGACCCACGCGACGAAAATGCAGCGCAGTACGGACCGAGCCCTCACTTAGCGAATCCGGGCGCCTGCACACCAGGCTTTGCAGCGTCCGCACACCAGTCACCACCACTCCAAGCTGCACTTCACACAGCACCTGCACACGCGACGCTCACCCCGGAACACACGAAAATGCAAATTTGCAAATTTGCAGTCAAACAAACCGCGAAAATTATTTTTTTAAGAAATTACTGCTTGACTTGACTGCTTATTTGCAGTGTTGCCAGTTGCGTACTTCTTTTGTATACTTCGTGATTGCAGTGGTGTATTCCTGCAATTCACCTGTCCGCTTTGCCATATTGAAGAGCCTCCGGGCTTCAGATCTAAACTTCGCCAGGGTGTTGTTCCACCATGGTGTGGACTTCTTCCTGGTTTTTGTACTTTCGGGGCAACTTGAGTGATAGGCATTCATCACTGCTCCGTTTAGGACACTGACCGCCTGCTTGATTTCGAGTGGATGCCGCATCCTACCACGAATATCAAGCAAGGGTCAATCCTCTTCAATGTACATCTTACACCTGCTATCTCCAGAAGGAGGACGGGTCATGGGCCTCTTGTAGTGAAGAATCACTCGATATTCTGCTAGACACACACTTCCCAGGTGGCTCTTAGGACTTGGTTTACCCCTCCTGGTCGGGAAACCGCCTATCGATCCAAGATGCAGACATCATTGTGACTAGACAGAAATTGTTATGGGCCGTAGATAGTTTCTTACCCTACAAAGCGCCGGGATTAGACGGCGTCGCCCCGATAGAGATTCAGGTCACCAAGAACCTGATTCTTCCATAGCTACAGGAGATCATGAGGAGCTGCCTAGTCCTGAATCACATACCCAGTATCTGGAGGCATGCGAAGTACCGGGACTGTGTATTTTAAATTTTCCGCCGTTGCCCGATGCAGGTAAACAAATTTTTTAGGTCGGTAGGGCCTTAACTGACATCTGTGTCAAATTTTGAGCGGGATTGCATCATTAGTTATTGTTTGGCGGTTGTTAGCGTCAGTCAACTTTTTGTACTTCGTCGCATTTTACAATGATTTTGCACCACGATAATGCGCCGTCTCACAAAGCACACATTGTTTGCGATTATTTGAACAAACACAGTGTGTGTCCCTATTCTCCAGATATGGCACCATGTGACTTTTTCCTGTTCTCTCGACTCAAGTTACCGCTTCGTGGAAAGAGATTTGAGTTCATAGAGGTCATAAAAGAAAATGCGACGCGAGAGCTGAAGGCCATACCTGCTTCGGCTTAACAGAAGTGCATGGACGATTGGATTAAGCGCTGGCATATGTGTATTGTTTAAGATGGGGCTTATTTTGAAGGGGATAAAATAAATTTACCAGAAGAATAAAAAAATTTTGTTTTTTTTTACACAGTCCCGGTACTTATTAATCATAGTGTATACCTAAGGCTGGCAAAAGCTCGCATGTTCATCAAAAAGACCTCAGACCGATTAGTCTCTCCTCTTTCCTTCTCAAAATCCTGGAAAGGTTAGTGGATACTTTTAGGCAGTTGTTGGTCGATAGGGTGGGTCGATTCCGGACTTTTTTCGTTTCGAGATTTGTAATAGTGCGGAAAAGTTGCCTTAGTACTTCCTGATTCCAATTCAATTTTTTGTTTTGAGATCGGACTGCATCTTCAACCCCAACTCCGGCCTTGAAATTTCGGAAATTTGCCTAAAATCGTGAAATTGCCTACCTAGCGCCTGAAATACGCCTCTCATGGCAAAATGTATAAAAGAAAAGTTGTTTGTCGCATCATTAGCTACCGAAATGGTATTATGATCATGGCCGTAGGACGAACCGTTCCCGAGATACGAGCGAAAAGGCGGCGCGCCGCAGCGCAAGGTGAAAATTGTTGCAGCTCTCAGCTAACCTGTGTTGGTTACCCAGAACCAAAGAATATGAAGTAATATAGAACGCGCATCTCATACAAGCAAACGCGTTGTACTTGGGTACTGCTGGTAGTACCCTCTGTTATTGACAGCAGAAATCTCTGTTACTAACAGCAGAAATCTCTGTAACTCCGGCGTAACATGTGAATTGAAGTCGCTTCTGTACTCATTCGTATTCTCGCGGCTGTTGCGCCACTTGATAAACATGACGATGAACGCTGCTTTTGTTGTCGCGGGGAATAGCATTATAATATTGGCAAACAAAAAAAAGTTAGCGGTATACTGTTTTTTGCGCTGTGCCGTGCAGGCGGGATAGCATTGATGTTGTTGGTAATTGTTGCGTCGTTATTTCTGCTTTCTTTTTTATAATCACAAGCAAATTACAATTAGCAAAAAAAATGCGTGAACTTGGTGTAGTAAAATATGGGTGCAAACATGTTGCACAAGAGCGTTTATAGTTATTTATTAAGAATATTATTGTAAGGTTTTATGTTTATTGTTTTACTTTCGTTTAAATTTATCTTTCATAAATAATAATTTTTAATAAGAATTTTTTTATTTGCCAACAATTATTTTCAATTTTCGTTCTTTCGAACTTCCTTTTTGCACAGCCCACATGCAGTGTTTTCGTAGAAGAACTAAAATAAGAAAATCTAAAATTTGGACTCTATGGTTACAGCACTCACCATGGAACCATTCAGGTGTAGCATTTTTACAAGATTGTAAAACATGTGCCTTAATACCAATTTTTTCAGGTTCTGCTTCGAAGATTTTATGAAAAATTAAAATATGTTTTATGCATACATTCATTAGGGAATTGGAAGGAGCAAAAAGATTACCAAAATCAGAAATTGACTGATAATTTTTGTGAAAAATAAAAATTTCACTTGGAGCAGTCAAAACTTCATCCCTTTTTCTCAATTCGTCACCGCATTTTTCACAATTTAATTTAGGAATGATTTTGTACGCTACGTATCCAACAAAATACCTCATGGAAACCAGCTCTAAGTTAATATCTTTCAGATTACAAAAGGTGTCACCTACAAAATACGCCTCGTGCATCTCACTACTTAGATCAAGATTTTCCAGGATTTCATTGTCATTATCATCGCCATTAGCCTGCAAAACATCCTCATTAAAAGAAGCGCTTGAAATTAAATTAGTCATTGAATCTTGCGTCTCTTCACAATTGGTAGAGGAGCTAAACTTTATTATTTTAAAGGCTAATAACCTGGCTAAGATATTATTAAGTTCAGCTACAGAGGGGTTACAATTATTACCTCCTTTTTGCCTTAACACAGCAAACGTATTCTCCAACTTGTCCTGGTTAAAGGCCTTTGTCATAATAAAAAACTTGTCCGAATTATCTTTTAATATTTCATCTACAAGTAGAAGGACCGATTTTAAGGATAGTTTCATGCCATCTAGGAAGAAAACTCGTTTTTTTTCATCAACAAATTTCACTTCCTCTAGATAATATAAAAATGTTTGAATAAATGTGTGCGATTCTTTCTTAATCTGAAGAGCAGATCGGTAGCAGTTATCTGCATACAAAGATCCACTATTCATGCAATCAAATATTTGATCAATTTTTGCTATAAAATCAGCTGTGGATAACGCTACCTCTTGTGTGATTTTTTTAAATCCACTTATGTCTGAAATTGTTCTGATAGCAGCTTCAACTGTTTTACTGAACACTTGCGTGGCAAATTTAACACGCATTTTTTCAAATGAATTTGGAAATATGTGTTGTCTAGTCAATTTTGGGCACATTTTGGTTTTACAATTTTCTTCCCTCTCCCAAAGCTCTTGAACTACTTTAAAGCTAACTAAACCATCAGGCGTTTTCAAGTCGCATTTAAGCCAACCATTTCGCAATGACTTGATTAAATGTGGGAAATCGAACATGCAATAAATTTTTTGATTTTGAAATTGAAAGTATGGTTTCTCTATACATACGCCTAAGTCGGAGAAACACTTTCTATTAGAAGACCCCTGATCACAAACCAAAACGTTCACTACTATACCAAAATTGCTTAAAATTTTAAGATTTTCTTTAATTATTTTGCACAACGTATCTGCTGTTAATCCATTCTCTGACACAAAATAGTTTAAAATTGAACACCAACTCGAGAACATGGACTTCAACATAAATACACATACTTGCTTACCAATTTTTTTTGTTCTTTCGAAGCCTGTGCATTCAAATCCGTCAATTAAATCTAGTTTTTGATTGTATCGTAATTCTCTACGTATTGCCATTTCGTCCATTAAAAGAACCATATTATTTTCATTTTTTTCCTCCAACTCTAAGCACATCTTTTTAATGAATTCAAAAGCCACATTGTTGATACCGGGCTGAAGGAACTTTATTGGAGCCCACCGATTTAAGGTGCTGATATGTGGCAAATTGAAATTTAACTTATCTCTTAGGAAAGAATATGTTGATTGTGAAATATAAAAAATATTTTGCGCTAAATATTTCACTTCGTCAGAATATTCTTTTGGCCGGGTGCTAAGTAAAAGTTTACAAAATGTTTTGGATTCCAAGTTGATATGTTTTAAAGAATCAATTGAACTTTTTAAAGTCTTTGAACAACAATTCTTGGATTTTAAAATAAAGCGCTTTTCTTTTCGCAATTTTTCGTTAATTTTTTTGAATTTTTTTAATAGGTCGCTGTATTTCTTTTTGTAATAATGGGTTATTTTGACGTTTTTTTCGCAATTACTGCATACTATGTCATCATAACGTGGTCGTTTCAATGAAGAATCTGGTTCTAAAAATTCTTCATCCGAAATCTCATGATCTTCGTCTAAGTTTAAGGTTGGAATCGCATCCTTTTTTAGAAACCTTTTTCCTACATAAGTACTGGAGAAATGATTTTCACAAATATACAGTTTTCGGTTATAGTCGTCATAAGATATATTGCATTTTTCGCGCCAAATTTGGCCAAACACGAAATCAGCAGCGGGGAATCTAAATAATCTAAGATTCTCGCATTGTCGTCTCGATTTTTTGCAACTGCGAACACAACATTGAATTCCAGACGTTGAGGAATTTCTATTTGTCTTTATACTTGTAGCCATATTGTAACAAACCGAAACACAAAATAGAATTACAATGTTGGACAATGGCGTTAAAATACTTCTTAAAAAAATTCAAAATTGGTATCAACCACGTCAAAATATAAACAAATAATTTTACTTGGAATGCGCCACGTAAAAATATTTGTAGAAATTTCAAATTGGATTCAACCACGTCAAAAAAAAAACGCTGCAAAAGGTTCAAAATTGGTATCAACCACGTCAAAATATAAACAAATGATTTTACTTGGAACTCGCCACGTAAAAATATTTGTGAAAATTTCAAATTGGATTCAACCACGTCAAAAAAAAACCGCTGCAAAAGGTTCAAAATTGGTATCAACCACGTCAAAATATAAACAAATGATTTTACTTGGAACTCGCCACGTAAAAATATTTGTGAAAATTTCAAATTGGATTCAACCACGTCTAAATATTTGCAGGTTTCAAAAATCAATCAAAGCGCAGCATTTGAGCAAACAGCCATACACCACAAATCTTCGATTGATAGTGACATTACAGCAAAACCAAAAAGCATACACACAATAAACGACAACAACAAAAACATTAGCGAATCCCGAGTCATCTTCGCTGAAACGATGATGACGATGCCTTCGTTCGTTGTTTGTTTTTTGTTTGCGCTTCGGCAAACAAGATCAAGAAACATGCATGCAAAAAATGATTGAGCGAACACTACGCTGCAACAACCACCACTTCAATGTACACGAGTGAAGCCGTTGCGAACAATAACATAGCTTTTTGCTGTTGTCCTACGCAAATCTAACAGAAAATGTTATGAACCTAACATTTTCAAATGCCTACGCTTCGCTCTTCCCGCTCGCATCATAGCAACCGAAAACACTTGTGTGCCCACATGCGCGTTCTATATTACTTCATATTCTTTGCCAGAACCCACCACGTGGAGGCGGCTGCACTTCGGGTTCCTCCCAAGCCCAACCCAACCAACCAACCATATGTCAGGCTTGTTTTAGTCTGAATCTGTATCAAATTTATTGATAAAATCAGATTTTGTACTAAATTGTGGCAGTTGTTGGCTAGATTTCAGTGTAGAGCGTATAAAACGATCACGAGACTGGGGGCCAATAACTTTAGAAGATGCCTCTGTCACCAGTTTGATGGTTCTCTCGACTACCACGGTGTGAGAGGGGAATTCACTAAATTTCCATATCTCTGCAGTGTCTCCCGACAACCTTTTTATGAGCTCTTCGTTAGAAACTGAACGAAGAACTGGTGGAACAGTCAAGGTAATAGTCTTCCAGTTAATCATATCGTAATAATTATTAGCTTTGAAATTCAGCTTTGGCACTTTCTTACATCTAACCCATCCATTTACAGTGTCAGTCTCTGTGTCTCTGGCTGCCAGAAGACGGTCAAGGGCCAACTTTCTGACTTCTACCCGTTGGTCAGTCATCATACTAAGGAGAATGTTTTCTGGAAGAGCAAAGAAAGCATTCTGTTGAATGGATGAATCGACAACCTTGCGCAGTTTGGCAGGTAAGTATCTCGACCTTTGGATTGCAGCAAAGAGATGGCGCGAGCCATCTTTGATTGAACTGTGGAATCTTATTGAGAACCACAAAGGTGAGTAAACTGTAAGTATGTACTTGACCAAAATCTTTATTTCCTTTGTTGGTTTGTCTGTAGAAATGTATAATCTCAGAATTCTGTTTGCACAGGTGAGCCAGCGAGATTTGCACATGTTACCTGGATGCATCGACTCTAATTCTAAGTCTGAAGAGCATTGACCGGAAATAACAGCTTCTGATATTTTGTAAAGGTAAGCTTGGTCTGTGTTGGGTCGGATTAATAACCTCAGAAGGTAATTGGCATGATGGAAAACTTTCAAATTTGACGACAGGCAACTTCTCACAATCAGGGAGCAGTTTACCTATGTCGCCAGAGAATGTATTTGGACTCTTTGAGACACCATCTATGTGTTCGAAAAGAGCACGAAATGGAAGTTCGTTGAAATGTAGAAGACAAACAACCCACTGTAATGGCCTACCTATTTTTTCTTCTAGTTTCCGAATGATTCCACCTTTTCAACCTGTGTTCGTGTTGGTGCCATCAGCACCGACAACTTCTAGATGTTCCACATCTACTGAATTGTCTTGTAAATGTTGCCATATAGCTTGCATCTCATCCTCAGCTGACCCGGAAGGGGAGGTGACGTGGTCAAAGTAATGAGACCCAGGTTCCGCTACAAGAGAAATATGTTCCTCTTTGACAGTGTTGCGGTAGTACTTTTCACCTTCGCGGACTTGTGTGAGTGTATTGTCTTTGCGGCCGTCAAAATACAGCCCATATACAGAGTCAATACTTTCGGTGTTTTGGAGCTTAATTCCAACACTTTTTTTTTATCCTCTGTTATCAAAGCTGCTTTTTTGGCATCCAGAAAGGCAGATGAAACCATCAAGGCCGCTGCTCTGTCACTTAATCCGAATCTTTGGGCAGCTAAAGCAGTGTGTTCTAATAATAGTGTGTTTTGTTTGATTTTAGAGGATGGAAGAGAAAATTCAGCATCAGCATCGTTTTTGGAAGAATGTATGTGCGACGCACCGACATTGTTATCGTCTCTGTGAGTGTCTGGTTGATCTGAATGGTCACGTGTTGTAGCGGATACTTTTCTGGTAAGTGTTGATGTTGAATGACGTTTTGAAAGCTTTTCTTTACG
Organism: Melieria omissa; assembly: GCA_963971225.1. NCBI lineage: Eukaryota > Metazoa > Arthropoda > Insecta > Diptera > Ulidiidae > Melieria > Melieria omissa. The sequence goes on along the minus strand of OZ020269.1, from coordinate 45,601,700 downwards.
TTCATTTCTCTTTGCAATCTTTTTTGTTTCAGGTAGATCAACACTTCCAATGCGACCAATTCTTCTGGTTCTCTGGTCCAAGAGAAATGGTTGTTCAATGATAGGAACTTTCCTTTCCTTTGGACACTTGCATGAAGAAAAAGAATTGCATTTACAAGCAGCGATGTCAAAAAATTCTGCGTCAGAAGAGACAAAGTCGTCTCTTTTAGAGCGCAAACCTATTTGGTTCCTTAAAAACATTTGTTTAAGTGTCAGAAATTTCTTATGGTATGTGGTGAGCATTTGTAAAACTCTGGTGTGTGAGACTATCGGAATAGATGACTTTTTGAAAATATTTTCAACCATTTTTGCAACTATTTCTGAAACCTAGGAGTAGGTTCATAGTTGTCACCTCGGAGTCGCCCTATACGAAATCTTTCAAACTGATAATACAAAAGAACATCCTGGTAACTGGGTAGCTGGGACTCGGTGAGATCGTACGGATATATGCCAAACACAGGACATTTCTGTCTAAATTTAAATTTAGATACAGACATGTTGAGTTTTGTGTTGTGTTCAGAGAATGTAAGTGATAGCACTCTGCGAAATCAACGACAAGACTGAAGGAACTCGATGAAAGAATATTTGTGTGGGGACCTGTCCGAACGTGTCGTATGGTGGCGCCCGGCGCGCAGCGGGAGTCTAGTCTAGTGTCTGGCGGGGAGGGGAGAGGGATGGGGGAAGAGCGAGACGGGACGAGGGGAGCGGCCCGGCCGGTCCAACCCGACGCGTGAAGCACAGAACACATCTCCGCAGCGCCGGCGTCATTGTTGGCGCATTCAGGGAGAAGTGTGGCCGCAAGCTGATTTTTACCTTGCGCTGCGGCGCGCCGCCTTTTCGCTCGTATCTCGGGAACGGTTCGTCCTACGGCCATGATCATAATACCATTTCGGTAGCTAATGATGCGACAAACAACTTTTCTTTTATACATTTTGCCATGAGAGGCGTATTTCAGGCGCCAGGTAGGCAATTTCACGATTTTAGGCAAATTTCCGAAATTTCAAGGCCGGAGTTGGGGTTGAAGATGCAGTCCGATCGCAAAACAAAAAATTGAATTGGAATCAGGAAGTACTAAGGCAACTTTTCCGCACTATTAGAAATCTCGAAACGAAAAAAGTACGGAATCGACCCACCCTATTGGTCGATTGACCAATCTCGCCCTCACAACATGCGTACTGCAGAGGTAAATCTGTAGAAACCGCTCTGCATTGCTTAATCCATACCTAAATATGCTAAATATCTGGGACTTGTGTTAGACAGGAAACTTAACTGGAAACCCAACGTTCTGGAGAGAGCCAAGAAAGCCAGTATTGCCCTTTATACATGTAAAAGGATGATAGGCAATGTATGGGGTACAAGACCACATATCGTACACTGGCTGTATACCGCCGTTGGTCGGCGTCTTTTGTTATATGGGATATTAGTCTGGTGGCCTTCATTGGCCAAAAGGTCTCACTCCCAAATACTGACCAAAATTCAAAAGTCCGCAGTGTTATGTATAAGTGGGTCGGCAAAAATGTACTTTGTTTAACCCTCCTCGCGGGTGCCGACCGGGCAATGGGCACCGCCGTGTCTATGCGCATGTAAACTAGCAAGGCACGGCGATGTCTAGCTAAGAGTGAGGTAGGGCTCCACAAGTCATGCTTGAGGTCCAGCTTACATGCCGCCCCGAGGGGCGGCTTGTGGAGTCTTACCTCAGTCATGCTAAGTGGTGCCTGGCGGGTAGGCCTAAAACGCTAAGGGAGGAGTCCCTGAAATAAAAACCAGTCTGGAGTCGAAGAGGGATAAAGAGCGGGTCAGGATATTGACCCAAACGTCGCACAGTGGGGCCAAAACCCGAAAACGTGCGATTAATTCGGAGAAGCTTTTCAAAAAAAGTTTGTACCTACAGTTAGATTTACTATACTAATAGAAGTAATAAAAACTTTTTTCCCGGTAACTTTTGGTGGGGAAAACAATTTTTACGCTATTTTGAAATTTGAGGTTGTAACATTTTTTTCATGTTTTATTTTAAATCACAGTTTCAATGAAGTAAAAGTATTGAAATTTGCCACACTAATTTCTATTGATAGCAGGACATTTGAAAATTAAAATGGGCCATTTACCTCAAGGGGGCGTGGTACCACCCATACACACTAAGGGGCCGTTCACATATTACGTAACGCTCTTAGGGGGGGGGGGGTTCAAGGGTGTGTTACGACGGGGATGGGGGGGTCATCGACTGCGTTACGTAACGTCGAAAAAATACCCAAAAATCAGCACCTGAAATTCAAATTCGCGCGCGGATTCGGTAAAGTTGGCAATGACTTGCATTGTAAAGCGGCCCTCAAACAATCTTGTGGCAGCACTGTTTTCGGTCTATGCACGTCTGTGCCTGCTCACTTCTCGTTTGATTATCTGAATCGTTACGATTGTTTCTGTTTAAAATATTTCTCCTAGTTGTGAATTTAGAATTTCGAATGTCGAATCTGGGAAAACTTGGGCATAAGTGACTTTCTCTGTTATGGCGGCAAGCCATATTACTATTCAAAGAGAGTCCTTATATATTGATCATTCAAAATTATGTATTTAATGTACCCGGATTATATTGAAAAACATTTAAATTTACGCTTATAATCATAATTACGGTATTTGGATGGTTATTACATTAAAAATATTGCTGGCTACATTATACACTTTCCATTATAAAAAAAAAAACCCCCGCGTTACGTTATTAGGGGGGGGGGGGTAGTGAGGTTTGTTACGTTGTGTTACAACCAGGGGGGGAGGGGTCAAAAAAGGTCGAAAAATGCGTTACATAATATGTGGACGGCCCCTAAGCACCGATTTTGACTTTTTTCTTCATAAAAATTCTTAAAACTTGAAAATTGTGCCTTATATGGCGTAAAATGATTAATCAAGTAGGTTGACTAATATATGTAAGTATCTTAACTGACCATTATGGGCGTGGCGTGGATATTGAAGTCTAAGTATTTATGAAAAGAAAATAGAGTATTTATGAACAACTTTTATTTGAACAAAACATCATCGTTATAGGCATAGGTATGTATGAATAAGGTAAATTATTCCGAATCATCACTTTCATCATCACCTTCTGTCATTTCTTCATCAATAACTTCTTTACATTCGCTTACATTAACCTCTGGACATACTAATAAATTTAGGGCTGACTCCGGAAGAGAGTGACAAGAAATTTATTAAATACATCCTGATCCGTTTTTTCACGGCTACATTTTCGTGAGTTATGTTCTCTGTAAAATTTAAAGTCTTTATTTCGCGATTCTTGAGCTTCTTCGGATAAAAGCCCAATTGGTAATTATGCGTTGATTACAATTTCCGGACCGTGAATTAAAAACGTATGCACTGTAGGTGACATTGGAGACCACCCATATAACGAAACGAATGTTCTAGCAGTATTTTGGGTAAAGTCCCGAAATCTGTCAATATTAATGTGGTACCCTGAAGACCACTACCATTATAGTATGCATTTGTTTTACTAAATCCACATCGATGTCGGTTATTGCGGAAGATATTTCGGCGTTCTGAAAAAAGCGTCTCGTCGTGTTGCCATCATTCGAATTCCCAAATCCGGGTTTCGGTTGATCCACTATCAGTCCCATTTTATGTTTGAACTCTTTTTGTATTCGCGCTTTCGAATCAGAAACAATATTTTTATCATCTTCTGTCCTAGCTTGCCAGGAAGAGAGATTGAGAGGAAGTTTGTAAGACAAATGAAGAAGGCATTCAAAAAATCGTATCCAATCGTGAAGAGTAGATAACCCAAAGTTTAAATTTTCAGTTTTAACAGATCTTTTTAACATATTATCAATATTATTAAACTCTTTCTAGTAGCACCACATATATAACAGCTTTGAGTAGAAGTAGTTTCCGTTAAAGCACTGCAAATTTTCCCATCAATCATTGCTAAGTTTAAATTATGCTTAACTTCTATACGGGTTTCCCCATTTTGAACAACAGTATTAATGAGTTGTTTTATTTCTTCTTCCACTCTTTTCTTTTCGTTTTTAGAAACTTGTAATGTTTCTTTAATAAATTGAATTTTCAAGGGTCTGCACAGGCTCATAGAAGCAGGGCGAGGATTTTGCCAAATTATTTTCTCACCGCAAACTAACCTAAGAGGCAAAATTGTTGTAATAAAAACTGATGAATCGGTCGATTCATTATTATAAAAAGCTAGTTTACAAGGAGTGTGGCCCAAACTGCCATCAAAACCCCATTTTAAATGCAAACAAAAGTTTGACAAATCTTCGGTGCTTAAGGTGTCAATAACGTACAAGTACAAACGCAGTAAGTAAAAGGAAATGCAAATAACAACGGCACTAAACGCTTCACATTTTGGCTATGACTTCAAACACAAAATTTCTATTATTTTCAAATGGAACAAAGTGGCGCAAGATTTTTTTTAACAATATGTTAGCTGAATATCTGTTGTTTCACATGATATACGCCTTATCGCTAAGCAAGGCTTAGTTCACAACTATATGTCTACATATATACTCCAAAAACCTCAAATTTAAGGTATTTTTTATAAAAAATTAGTAAAAAAAAACTAATGATTTTTTAAAACTTTTTTTCCAAGACTAGTTTCAAAATACCTGAAGTTGAAGATTCTATCTTAAATTTAACATATAATTTAAACATTCACACTGAAATTTGCCTACGAAAATCAGTAAAAATACGCTTTTTGCACTTTCCAAAAGATCACAACAGAAAAAGGTGAACTTGGACAAGGCACGGAAGGAAAACCAAAGCACAGAAAGCAATAGTTTATTCACCAGTGTTGTAAAATTTAATTTTCTTTAAGATGGCATCACAATTTTTGAGATTGCCTAACATTTCATTTTTGAATTAATCGCACGTTTTCGGGTTTTGGCCCCACTGTGCGTCGGTGGAATAAGTGACTGCTACCACCGGCGGGCACGGTGATTCCTCCTCTGCGTGTCGCCAGCGGTCACACCTCTGCTGCAGGCTCTAGCAGTCGTCATGCGACTGCAAATTTTACGAAGGCTAGGTTAGCCACTAGGGGTACTGCAGTCGACACAGACTCAGACCTCGACAACGTATGCAGCGTGGCAACTGCCAATACGATTGCTGAGGAGGAGCTGCTGAAGTCCCAAAAGGCTCTCGACCCGAGCATCGCATCCACTAGCAGGAGCGAGCAAAGGAAGAAGCCTAATAAGGAGGGCCTGAAAGCGCTCGCCCAGTACAAAGCGGCAATACGAATCAAGTTGCGCCTAGAGAATAAGGACACTCTTTCGCCCACGGAGCGAGAGGACCTACGATGGGCAACGGAGACGGTCACGAAAGGCAGGGAGCACTTTTCGCAAATCGAACGGTTTGCTACCACGCATCCCACCTTCGTGAACAAAATAGAGGAAAAGAGGCGAAGAGACAGGTCCACGGAGGGAGAGAAACCTGCGCACAAACGTTCTCGTACCCACACCACAGCTACCCCATCGGACCAACCGACCTCGTCCAAAAGAGTGGCGACGACCAGCGAAGTGGCCAAACGGCACCTGACCGTGTTGCTCGTTGACCGACGACACGAAAATGGCCAGATGACGGTGGAACAATGGAAGCAGGTGGAAAGTGAAATTCTCGAGGCCATTGTTGCACAGACGATCGACGAACCGCACAAACCTTCGCCCTCCTTTGAAGGAGCGGGGTGGTACAGGGGAGTCAAAATTCTAAAGTGCAATGATGACCTCACGCTAAAATGGGTCAAGGAGGTGGTCCCGAAACTAGGAGGCCTGTGGCCGGGCGCCAACCTGGATATAGAGGATAGGGACGATATTCCCGGCTCACCACGGGCTAAGGTACGTGTACCTAGCACGGTGAAACCGGAAAACGCCCTACTACTTTTCCAGTGGCAGAACCCCGATGTCCCGACGACGGACTGGAAGATGATCCACGCGGGGAAACCTAACGCCGACGGTACCCTTGATCTGATCCTCCAAATCAACAAAGAGGCAGAGGACAAGCTGTACCAGCGGTTTGGAAAGATGTCTTGGGGGACGGGTAGTGTTTACCTGTGCCTCAAAAAACGTCATCCGAAAGACGGGAACGGGAACACTTTAAAGCCAGGCGAAGTAGAAAAGGATCTTGGGCTGGAACCCATGACCGACGCTACTCTTATGCTTCGGCTAGATGACGGTGAGATGGACGAGATGGAGATTGAGATTGGTGGAATGTCGGCGGCGACAGCCACACCTACCTTGAAGGACACTGTACCTTCTGAAGGGGAAGGTCCTACAAATCAACCTCCACCACAGTAAGGTGGCCTCAGCTGAGCTCCTCCTCACATTAGAGGAGCTCAGCTACGACGTGGCCCTAATCCAAGAACCCTGGCTTTCCTCCGGAAATAAGGTTTCAGGGTTGGGGTCGGCAAATTATAACCTTTTCTACGCAACAACGGTAGGTAAGATTCGATCTGCCATCCTTGTTAGGAAGAATATTAACGTATATCTTCTACCTAATTTCAGCTCTGATGACCTGACGGTGGTCGCCATCGAAGGGGACGACAAGCCCAGACTTGTGGCCTCGTGCTATATGGCCCATAACGTCGAGGCACCCCCCTCAGAGCTACAGCACCTGATGGAAGAAGCCCCCAGACGAGGTTTCGACGTCGTGGTAGGTGCGGATGCCAATTTTCACCACCCTCAGTGGGGAAGCAAGGATACGAACGAACGGGGTGAGTCCCTTTTTAATTTTATACTACAAAACGATGTAGATATGGCTAATAGAGGGAACATCCCAATTTTTAGGGGCCGACGTCGGAAGTCGTATTGGACATTACTTTTTCTTATGGTGCAGATACCTGGATCTCGGACTGGAGAGTGTTGGAAAAACTCTCCTTCTCTGATCACAGCTACATACACTTTACAGTCAACTTTAAACCATTGCGCATAGAAAGGGTCTTCAGAAATGCCCGGAATACGGACTGGGATCTGTATGCAAATCGGTTAAAGACGCATGGACTGGCGATTATCAAGGGTTGTATTTTTACCAAAATCAAGCAAAAGCAGACATTTGTATCCGAAGGACTATCGGCCCATCAGCCTCACCTCGTTTATACTAAAGACCTTTGAAAGACTGCTAGACTCGTTTATTAAGGATAGGGTTCCACCTGGCCTAATATCCACGAACCAACATATTGCTCTTTTTCCATTTTTCTAAAATGCGCGGATACGTTCGTTTCCACACGCGGTCAAAACAAAACTACAAATCCAATATGGCTGAAATTTTGACAGTAGCCGTCTACGAGGATGTACTACACGATAGTAAAATTCTCTTACGATAGTGGCACCATCGGGCGGTGGGGCTAGTACTTATCGGACTGCCCACGTAGCTGATAAGACCATACGTGGTATACTAAGCATCGTTAACCCTTTCGGTTATTCTATGCCATATGGCATAGCCTCTTATCAGTACCTGTTTTAGGTCAAAAACTTGTGGATACTATATTTTTAAATTTTTGTCTTTTTCTCTGAAGGTTTTTATACCAAATAATGAAAAACTAAAAAATGAAAAAGAGGTCACTTCGTACTTTTGTTTATTCTATTACAAAAATTAATTGATTTTATAGGTTTATGTAAGTAATCTAGTAGGTATTTATTGATTTAGTAAGTGTAAAAAAAGTTAGATCCCAAATATAGTTCACTAAGGCTGTACGTTTTGTTTTATTTCTTACTATGCCATATTTCATGATGCCCAAAAACCACTTTTTCGAACAACATTTTAAAAAATTACTTTTGATTATACATAATGTAGGCTTAAACAGTAATAAAATGGAAAAGAATGATTTTCAAAGTCAAAAACAAAAAAGAAGTACCGAAAGGGTTAATAGCTCCAACTGGTTTAACGAGTGAGCGATATGATGCTCGATCTCATGTGGTATCACAATTGGCCGCCTGGCCTAAGTGTGCTCCTCCTGGAGCAGTCACACCCACCTACCTACCTATGTGTGCATATAGTATAAGTTAGGTTTGGTGTAAACACTTCTTAGTTTTGTCCAAACACGTTTATTTATTTATTTGCCTTAAACACTATTTCACAATTTTAGGTTCGCTTTTAATTTCACTTCACTTAATTTCAATTTCACTTAGTTTTGAAAAAAACTAAGATCTTTAGATCTCCCTGCTCATCAACAACCAGAAGCGACCTTAAGTGCTTTTTGCCGACGAGTTTTTCAGGCGTTCAGGCCAACCACAGGCAAGCAACGCCTGTGGTTGGCTTACGTTGCTTTGTTGTCACGTTTATGCTGACCAGTATGTTAACTAAAACTATTTTACAATCTTAAGTTCACTTAGGTTTCACTTAGTTTTAATTTCACTTAATTTAAATTCACTTAATTTTAATTTCACTTAGTTTTGAAAAAAAGTAAGATCTTTAGATCTCCCCCTCATCAACAACCAGAAGCGACCTTAGGTGCTTTTTGCCGACGAGTTTTTCAGGCGTTGTTGTTGCTTGTCTGTGGTTGAGCTAGCGGTGCTTTGTTGTTATGTTTATGCTGGCCGGTATGTTAACTCCTCCCCTTCTTAAATTCGGAACGTCTCTGGTCCGACAGTTTCTTATAAACAAGAAAAGTTTACTTAACATATTCAAATACAAGTATATAAGGATTTCATGGGAAAACGTAATATTTTAAATTTTGATTTGCATTTTTTTGTAACAACAGCATATAAAATGTTTATTCTTTTTGATAATGAAATTTTTCCGTATACATATGTACGTTTGAAATTGAGATTATTCATTACCTTTTTTTATTTTTATCATTTCGGCGAAAACAAATCTTTATAATAAAGTTTTTGAAAAGCTCAATTTGAACTTTTTTATTTGCTAACTAATTCTAAATTTTCTTTTACATTAATACAAGTTTTTAATTTGCTTATTTAACGTTCAACGTTCTCTTGCGGTATATGCATGTGTGTTTCTATATTACAAGTAATTTTTTTATTTTTGTAGTTGTAATTTGTTGCATTTGTTTGGAATTAGAACTAAGTTAAATTTCTAATGCTATTTGGAATTGTAGGTAATATTATAGAAATATAGTTTGAAAAACAAATGCACGAAATATAGTTGTGCCCGTAGAAGTAGTCATATTTGCCGGTGTAATTTTTATAAAAAATATAATAGAATAATAATAAATGGAGTTTAGTTTGAAATTGCAGAAATAATATGTATCATGAAAAGTTTGACTTGTTTATTACTTTTTATTTTTTTAAGAAATAAGATTACTTTATATTATCTTTATGCACTTTTTTGCCATTTATTAACACAGTTGTTCCTAAGTCTTTTTGAACTACGTTTTCAACATAAACTTTACTTAATTTGTTACCTTGACGTTTATTGCGGCGAACGTATACTTTTTCACCTTTTTTGAATATTCTTTGATTATTTTTTGATCATTTTATGATATTTTCTTGCGCAATATTCAGAGCTGCCTTAATTGAATTTAAATGATCTTTTGGAAAATTATTAATTATATCTATAGGTTTAGCGTTTAATGTCGAATGGATTGAGTTGTTGTATTTGTACGTTGCTAGTAAAATTAATTCAAGGAAGCCGGTTATATTTTGATCTGCTTTAATACATCGAGCGATTTCTGTTATCGTTGAATGAATTCTTTCGATTTGCCCATTACTTTTCCTATGTAAAGGTGGAATAAAAAATTGTTCGGTATCGAAATGATATTTTAGTAAATTGGCTTGAAACGATGTTTCGTTATCTGAGACAAGAAGTTTAGTTTTTTTGAATTTATTTAATACAATTAGAAGTGCAGCCGCCGTGGCTCAGTTGGTTAGTACGCGGTCCAGCGAGTCGCATGCAGAGCGACGCATGTTCGAATTCTGCATGTAGTAACACCTAAAAAAAATAACGGGAAACTCGTTTTCTCTTTCGGTGGCTGTCCTCTCAGCTGGAAATGGCAAACCTCTGAGAGTAAAAATTGCCTATGAAAAAGCTCCCAACCTGCCGTTCGGAACCGGCATAAAACTGTAGGTCCCTTCCACCCGCGTACAAAATTCACACGCATAACACGGGTGGTTGCGGGAAGCTAGGCCTTAGTCTCGCGTAAGCGGGCTGTCGTGCCAATCAATTATTTTATTATTATTTATTAGAAGTGCATTTTTGATGTCAATTGTTGATCTAGATGATATGGGAATTGTATGAGTGAATTTAGAAAATTTATCTATGCAAGTAAAGAAGTGAAATTTGTCTACAGAAAGTATATATATATGTAATATATGTCCTGGATAATCAGGAATAGGTGTTTTTCCTATTTCCGGTTTTAATGGGTGCCTATTATATTTATTTTCCATACAAGTTCTACAATTGTTCGCTATTGTTGTTAATGTCTTTTTTATTTCAGGGAAAAATATTCTGTAATTAGTTGCTTATAGTTTTCGTTAACTGAACGATGGGCTCTGTTATGTTCTCGTGTAGAAACTTCAATTTGATCGTCTTTATTTAAAAGGTCTATTACGAATTTTTCTGTGTGTATGAATTTTACACCTGGAAAGTTCGACAAAAGCAAGGATTGAATTCTGCCTAAAGTTTCTAAATTACAACAAACGCCATTAACTACACTTGGATTAATTTTTTCGCGGATTGTTTGCAAGAGAAACTCTGAATTTTTAAAATTTATGGTATGTCTAATTAGTTTTTGAAATAAAATGTTTGTAGATTTGCTGTTAAAGTCGGAAGGCGAGAGTATTAATTGTGCTGAAAATTGGTTTACTGGATTTGTTATTGTTTTTATTGCTGTAGAAAGAGAAATTTCACTATGAGCAGTTTTCATTGAGTCATCGAGGTTGTGAATAAACTGACTGAAAAATATGTTGGGGCATATGAGTTAATGAATGCGGTCCACCTTTTTATTTTGGAGTTAGAATTTTTATCAGATACAGCAAATGTCAATGGCTGGTGGTCCGTATAAATGTGAATATTTTTGATGCCGTAGAGGTAATGCCTTAATTTTTGGAACGCCCAGACAATAGCCAATAGTTCGCGTTCGTTTGTGGCATAATTTTCTTCTGATTTTGATAATGTACGGGATATCATTGTAATAAGTTTTCCGTTTTGGGAAAGTACGGCACCCAGGGCAACCGCAGAGGCATCTGTTGTTATTTCGAATGGCTTAGAGTAGTCTGGGTGCTGCAGAAGGACGTCTTCTAAGGCCAAAATGCTTTTAAGTTTATTAAATGCACATATTGCATCTTCATCAAGTGAAATGTTGATCGTTTTTTGATTACTTTTCACGTGGCCATTGTCGCCTCTTAAATATTTTGTCAGGGGTTTTGATATATGGGCATAGTCCTTTATAAATCTGCGGTAATAACCGGAAAGACCTAAAAATGAACGTAAAGATCTCAACGATCTTAGTTCTTGGTAATTTACGATCGCTTCAATTTTACTAGGACATGTTCGGATCCCTTTTTGTGAAACGACGAAATTTAAAAATTCAACTTCGTTTTTAAAAAATGTAGATTTTTCTTAAAGACACACGCATTCCTGCTCTTTCAATTTTTTTCAATATGGAATCGACATGTTGGTAGTGAGAACTTTCGTCAGGGGAAAAAATAATGATATCATCAACGTAAACATGGCATATTTTTCCGATATCATCTCGTAAAATGTCGTCAATGGCCCTTTGAAATATGCTTGGCGCATTTTTTAAGCCAAAGCGCAACCGGCAAAATTCGTATTTGCCATTGTTTATGCTGAAAGCTGTTTTGCACCTATCTTTTTCTGAAAGTGAAATCTGATGAAATCCAGATTTGAGGTCTAATGTGGTAAATAATTATGACTTCCTAATTATTCCGTCTTTTAATAAACATTCTATTTCGTTATTAATAAAATTTGCAGCCGATCGGTTTATCGGTTATAGTATCGATTGTCGCTACCACCCTTGTGTTGTATGGAAGCGCTCTGTTAGGATTGGCAAATGCGTTAAGATTACGTTGTATGAGTGCTTCAATACTGCAAGGTACTACGGTTGTATTCGTTGTAGCCATATTTACTTGTTGACACTGGAAATAGTTGAGTTTCTCATTTCCAGTTTTATGGAAAATTAGTCCGATTTTTGTGTAATTTTCGCTTCGATATCTTTTAACAAATCATACCCGATGATTCCATCGAAAGTATCTAATTTCGGTAAAATATAAAAGGTGGCGACCGTTCCTAGTATGTTGATTCTACATTTTTCGGAAATTGTATTAACTCCATTTATGGACCTTAATTGGAAAGGGATATCTATCAAGGTAATACCTTTTAAAAAATCATATTTTTGAATATAGTTTTTCGTTGTTCCTGTATCTATAAGAATATTAAGAACTTGCCCGTTCGGTAAAGTTCGGGTAATGAACGGCAAGTTTGACCTTAGCCTAAAAAATTAATTTGCTTATGAATGTAAAGATCAATCTTTGTTGTCTCGCTGAAGTTTATAAAATGGCGATTGAGTAGAGCTATTATTACCAATACCTGATGTGTTATTACCATGAGGTCTTTTATAAAAGCTATGTTGCGGCTGAGGTTGAGCCGGATTGTAAGTTTGTTGAAGTGTTCGTTAAAGATCAATCTTTACATTCATAAGATTCCGCTTCTGAGTAATGTAACTCATTTTCCATAGCGATGTCTCGCTGAAGTTTATAAAATGGCGATTGAGTAGAGCTATTATTACCAATACCTGATGTGTTATTACCATGAGGTCTTTTATAAAAGCTATGTTGCGGCTGAGGTTGAGCCGGATTGTAAGTTTGTTGAAGTGTTCGCTGTTGGGATGACTTAAACTATTACCCTGTCGGAATGTTTGTTGACGGTATTCTTGACTAAATTGGCCCGAAGGATTATTTCCGAGCTCAGTCTGCCTCCTGAAATAAGAGGTTCCCTGATCAACTTCCATTGGGACAGGTTTTTCGGTTGAACGATTTTGAAATGTTTTACTTGGCTGTGGAATAGTGTTATTAAAACGCGTAAGAAAAGGTGCAGTTTGATGTATTTGCGGCAACCTTCCTGATGCGTATATGTGCGCGAACTCGTATCTTTGTTGATTGTGTTGTAGCTTTTGTGCTGCGGCAAGTGCGCTAGGTAGGTCTGGGGGTTTTGCTGAAAAGAGTGTGTCGAAAAGTGGGCGTCGGAGGCCAGAAATTAATACTCTTAGCGCATTTTCCCTGGCTTTTTCGTTAAAAGCATTGGTAAGTTCTGCATTATTGCTGTACGTCATTATATTTTTATTCAATATCAATGTAAGTTGCCTATCGACCGTGTCGTAGTATTCACTAATAGACATTCGTCTCTGTCTCAATGTGATAAGTTGGTTTTCTAAAATGTGAAGTGGTCGCTTATCTGCGTATAACTGATCTAATTTACTAATTATAGCTTTAAAGTTCAGTGGCGTATTGAAAGCGCTTAGATTTTCGTTGGCTGCACACGTTATTTTATTGCGCAAAATGCCCATAGCAATATAATAAGCCTCAGAACTTTCATTATAGTAACTTAAAGCAAATTTTTCCGCTTCTCTCCATGCTGGATACTCTGACATTTTACCCCTAAATTCTGGCAGCGATTTAAGGGGGGAACTACCTTTAGAGGCCGAAAAAAAGGTCATTTTTACAGTCGATTTACAGGGAAATGAAAACAGTTCTTTTCAAATCAATATAATATATATTTACAGTGATGTCTGAGGTAAAACAAAAAAAATTTTTGTAAAAGTGAAAACAGAAATTTAACAAATTTTTCAATGATTCTGTAAGTCATATCGCCGCTGACATCGTAAATTGTGTAAGTGATGCTGGCCGCAATTTTAGTCTGAAATAAAAAAACCAAACATTTTCTTACTCGAGAGGGTTTTCTATCGTCAATGAACAAAATTTTTACGAAATTCGAAAATTAACCCTCTAAAACAGGCTTCACAAAAAAAATTAGGATTTTCACAAGAAATTTTGTTATATATGCAGTCAAAAAATGTCTAAAAATGTTTTGTTTTTTAAATCTTTAGTTTAGATAGAACAATTTTTTATGCTCTCTTTTTTCATTAGTAATTTTATTATCACTTACACAATTTTGAAAAACATGGTTTCGAGAAAATGCCGTTTAAAGTTTAAAGTTTGCGCTCGGCGAGCTCGGCGCCAGTCATTTCCGGGATGCATCTCTTCCACAATTTCGAGAATTACCTTTTGAAACTTTGACACGATATTCTAAGGCAATATACCTATCGATTAAAACAATAAAAAAAAATCGATTTTTTGAAGTGTCTAAAGGTAGTTCCCCCCTTAATTGGACTAAGATCAGTATGCGTATTTTGCACACCTTCGGCTATAGTTACAGGTGTAAGTACTTCTGCTTTTTTAGGTATAATCACAGAATAAACAGTATACAGAAGGCGCATCTGAAATAATTTTGCGATTTCATTTCAGACGCGGGCGAGAAGCAAAAAAGGTGAGGAAAATGTAAAGGGAACCGAGAGAGTAAGCGCGAATTGATGTATTGTAAACGCATAGATTCGGTGGTTTTGGGCTTTATTCTCATTTCGACAACAACACGCAATGTTGTTGCTTTCCGCAGCAAGCCAGCTTGGCTTTACTCGTACACATTGAAATGGTGGTTGATTTGGCAAAGCGATCGCCAAGGCAAATTCAATAGGTAGTTGTAGCACTAGAACTGATTAAACTTTTTTCTTTGATAATTATAATTAGCACAACATTGTAGCAATAGTTTTCCACTTATTATCACTTTCTTAATGCGTCTTGGTTGTTTCAATATTTAACACATATATTTATTTTCATTGTAGCCATTTGTACTTTTTACAACTTCTATTTTACAAGCAGACCAAAAGAACTTATAAAATCCATTGAATTTTGGTTTTTCCCGTAGTGCTACCACCTTATGTGCCTTGGCGATTGCTCAATCAATTTTTCTATGAAAACTTTGCCTGTCCACTTCTTGTTCTTGTTTGTAAAAAAGCAAGCGGAGAGCGAGCACGAGCCACCACCAACATGCAAGCGGCACATCGCTTTGTTTCCCAACAACAACAACCACAGTGTGTGGCGCGCTCGCAGCTTCTCAGCTTACGCTCTCGCGCTCTGTGCGTTCTCGTCCCTTTTACTGCTTCCCCCGCATCTACAAACGGGTCCTACCGCTGGAACCCGCAAAGAAAATTTTCTTTACACCAGATGCGCATTCTGTATATTGTGTGTTCTGTGGTATAATGCTCTGAAAAGCCTGAGTTAATTCGGCAATTTGTTTGTTGAAATTTTCTTGAACTACTTCTACTGCGGCATCTACTAAGCCTAGAACTGTATTTCGGTCTACCATTTTGAAGATAAATTTTGAGTTAAACGTTTCGAGTTATATAGTAGGTGTAAATATATTATAGTAATTAAAAATAATTGTACAGTTATTTATTATGGTATTATGTTCATACGTATATAATTTGTTGGTTTGTATTAGTTAAATAGTATTACAATGAATGAATTGTGTAAACAAAAAATTTTTAGGTTACCAAGAATCTTTTTCGCTCTAATGTGTTTCCATATGCTTATTTTTTGCTGTTGTTTTATGTTGTACTCTTGATGGATGAATGAATGGAATGGATGGATGGATGATGTTTGTATGATGATTTTATTTTGATGATTGTTGATTTTGTATCATAGATACTTCTTACAAAAAGTTTACTTGTGGTTTGCTTTTTTTAAGTGTCACTACGTTGTCAGTTTACGTTATTCTTTCACTTGTATTAATGTATGGATTTTGTATTGTGTTGAAAATAGTTAGTTTTTCATGGATGGATGATTGTTGATTTTATTTTGATGATTGTTGATTTTGTATCTTAGATACTTCTTACAAAAAGTGGTACTTGTGGTTTGCTTTTTTTTTTTTAACTGTCACTAAAGGGCTGTTTTTTTTGTAACTTGTATGTTGATAGTTTCTCGATTTTGCATTGCATTGGAAATAGTTTTTTTTTTTTAATTGTCATTAATACAAAATTACTTTCTTGTAGTCGTAATTTTTGTTTTTTTTTTTTGCTGTCAGTTTACGTTATTCTTTCACTTGTATGTATGTATGGATTTTGTAGAAAATAGTTAATTTTTCATTCACTTTTATATCAGAATTTTTCTTTATTGCAGTCATAGTTTATTTGTTGTTGAAGTTTAGTTTTTGCTTTTACTTGCTTGTTGTGCGCATTGTAGTAAAAAATAGTTTTTAACTGTCACTTTTATTGAAAGCACAATTTTATACTTGAAGTTTGTTTTGGATGTCAAATAGCTTTTGGACTACAAAACTGTTTATTTGTGTGGCACTTTTGTGTAAATTGAAACGTGATGGTTTTATTTTGAGGCACAATAATATTTATTATCCTTTTTATAAGGACTTTTTTAGTTCTTGCACACATATGACAATGAGCGTCATATCTCGTTGGGCGCCAGTTAGGTTTGGTGCAAACACTTCTTAGTTTTGTCCAAACACGTTTATTTATTTATTTGCCTTAAACACTATTTCACAATTTTAGGTTCGCTTAGTTTTAATTTCACTTCACTTAATTTAAATTTCACTTAGTTTTGAAAAACCAGAAGCGACGTTAAGTGCTTTTTGCCGACGAGTTTTTCAGGCGTTGTTGTTGCTTGCCTGTGGTTGGCTTACGTTGCTTTGTTGTCACATTTATGCTGACCAGTATGTTAAAAAAAGCAACAAAAATTACAACTCCTATATTCTGTGTTTTTCGTCTGAATTCTAGAATTACACATTCCTTACATGGGGGCAGGCGTATAGATGCCCGACCACGCCCATTTTCACATGAAATAATTTCCACATTTTTAGAAATACGTGACCAAAGTTTCAGGCTGATACGAGGGCGGGTCAATAAGTCCGTGACTTTTTGAATTTCCCGCCTCTTAATTGAAATGGCAACACTGCTCCCGTCAACAGTCATCTGTCAGTTGACTCTTGTCAAAAATTGAACAAGCTGCGACATTTAGTTTGTTTTTGACAGCCGTTAATATCAGACTACCGCGTTGACTGAGAAGAAAATGGAAAAAGTGAATTTCGTGTGCTCATTAAGCAAATCTCTTTCCGACGAGCCATTTCTTCAAGTTTGGAAACAAGAAATAGTCACTTGGGGCTAGATCGGGTGAATAGGCGGAAACTGCACATGAGCACACGAAATTCACTTTTTTCCATTTACTTCTCAGTCAACGCGGTAGTCTGATATTAACGGCTGTCAAAAACAAACTAAATGTCGCAGCTTGTTCAATTTTTGACAAGAGTCAACTGACAGACTGTTGACGGGAGCAGTGTTGCCATTTCAATTAAGAGGCGGGAAATTCAAAAAGTCACGGACTTATGGACCCGCCCTCGTATCTCTGCTCGAAGTATTTTTGACCACTGTGCCCCATATAAGTCCGACCACTGTGCAACGGTGACTTGGTTACCAAAAATACGCAACAACAATTGTAGACAAGTCCCTTACGGTAACTTGTTACCAATTTCTACGGACGCTTACCGCTTCTTCGTCACTGCAAAAACAATTGAAAATACTCGCGCACTAATAAAGGACTCGAAAAATCGCACTAGAGCAGGCACGGAAGACAATGCGATTAACATGGGAAGTGAAGCTAAACTTTGAGTCGAAAACAACGCCCAGATCCTTGACCTCAGCCACCTTTTCTAACACTGAGCCATGGCTCAATAATAAGGTTATAGCATCCCCGCAACACCAAAAACCACATGTCTTTTGTTGGTAGGATCGTTTATCGCTACTGTCAAAATCAGTTGATATTTTCCGACGAAAGAGGGAGAAACTGAAAACAAACAAAAGTGATTGGTGCCAGACGGTGCTGTATTTGAGTGAAAAAACGGGAAAAGTGCTCAGGTCAGTTGTTTTCAGTCAGGTATTTTCATTTCAACCGATGTGGCAACACAGCACACCGACGATTTTGACAAAAGCGATAAACAATCAGCCGGTGGCTTGCTACAACCTTATAGCTGAGCCATCAATTTCAAATAAAGTTTTCACTGTATTAGTGGTTTTCGAAAAAGTTGAGTGATAACATATGCTGACGTTTTAGCATAAACAACTGCACCACACGAGGACATTATTGAGGTCGGACTGGGTTTTTAAAGAATCAGACGAATTACGGACAACAGAGAAAATCTTCAAGTCATCGGCATAGAGCAGGAAGTTGGAGAAGAAAAAGAAGAAAAGAAAACTTCCTGCTATATGCCGATGACTTGAAGATTTTCTCTGTTGTCCGTAATTCGTCTGATTCTTTAAAAATCCAGTCCGACCTCAATAATGTCCTCACGTGGTGGCAAGCACTGATGTCATTTATGAAGAGAACAAAGGGCCTATAATACTTCGTTGCCGGACTCCAGAAGTGGCGACAAAAGGCTTAGAAGTGGCATATTATATTATAATTACTAAAGACCGCAAGATTAGTAAAAGTTGAGCGGGACGAGACAAAACCATGCTTGTAAGGTGAGATTAAACTCTTCACAGTAAAGTACAGTTTCTCCTTGATTATGCCTTCAAAAAGTTTTGAAACCGTGGAGAGCTTGGAGAGTGGGCAATAATTAGAGACGTCGTTTTTGTTACTGCTTTTAAAAATAGGAATAATTGCCGCTAATTCCCAATCATCGATGAAAACACCGGAGGAAAGCGACATATTGAACATTAATTGTAATTAATTAATTAACTTACCTCTGAAGAAAACAGTCGAGGGAATAGATGAGCTGTTATTTTTAGAATTAATGAATCGGCAAAAGGCCTTAGGGTTGCCGTTAATGTTGGCTTCAAAGATGAAAATATAATTACGATTACAAAAATTTATTGAGGCAATTAATCCTTTTGGGCACTAAGAAACTTAAGATAGTAACGATTACTAGAACTTTGCCTGTATTTCTTGTAATATAAGAAAATTTTTAAATTTTTCAGGTGTTTAAGCCTTTTCGTATGCCAAGGAGTTTTATACTTCCTCTTTTTGATAATCGGAATATTATCAACACAAAACATATAAACTCTAAATTTGAAAGCAAAGAAACATTCAGACACATCATAGTGCGCAAAAAAACGTTCCAGTCAACATCAAGGAGCACAAGGAGCAGTGGGAAAGTCAGCATGGGTGAAGTTGAAAGAGGGTCTAGAACTAACTGGTGATAAGCGGAAAACCTAGAATTCACATTCTAGAATAATAAGAACGTGATGCCTGTCGGAGGACGAGAAAGGGGAAAGACATTCAAGCAATCTAAAATTAACATTAACACTTAGGAAAATTAGATCTAAGATTCTACCCAATTTGTTAGAAAGGCCATTTATTTGATGAAAGTCCAGACTCAGAAAGGTATCTATAACGTATAATTCCAATGGGGAATTTACATTAGACGGAATAGGGGAAGTGACATCGTTTGCAGTAGACCACTTGACATTACAAAGATTATAGTCACCGAGAATATAAATATGGTTATCGCCAATCTTGTCAGTGACTCAGAAAACGATATTGTCGACATGAGATTTGTACAATGAGTAAGCACTATCCTGGGGAATATAAGAAGCACAGAGAAAGAGTAAACCAGAAGAACCTTTTATACGAACACAAAGTTGGCCAAGAATTAGATCTTCATCATCGAGTGTAATGTGCGATGCTTAGAAATTGCGCTTAACAGCGATCAAATCCCGCCATCTCTAGAGCAGCCAATTTTAGCCGCATCTCTGTCCTTACGAAAAACATCATACACATTAGCATAAAAAATCATTATCGAAAAAAATTCGCGTTCAGCCAGGTTTCCACAAAAACGAAGACGGCGTAATCCTGGTGACAGCTGAACAGGAACAATTTTGAGGATTTGGTTCTAAGGCAGCAGCACTCGGCCACCGAGCAGAAAAGCTGGCATCAGAATCAGCATGCGGAGTACGGAGAGCAATTAGAGACGCAATAGATTCCTGGCGGGCCCTTTGAGAGCCAGTGGCAGAAGGCGGCACAAGAACATCATCAAGCGACGATTGAGCAGTAGGCAAGGAACTCGGTTGCTCGTTTCTTCTCTTCTTACTCACGATAATCCACTCAGCATTGTTTTTTTGCGTGGACAGCAGGCGGCAGTGCAGCTACGAAGCGCGCAGGAGACACAACAGCAGCAGGAGGCAAAGATGAGCGAATTACCGCAATATCGGCAGAGATGAGAGCAAAGCGCTTGGCATTCTCATGATTCAAAGCAAGCGACTTTATTCTTTCAGCAGCAATGAACGATTTTAAGTCATCACATTGGGCGAATTGCGATTAGAGAATTGCGTATGGCATCCGCGGCACTAAGAACTTTCTTGAAGCCGGACTTCTGGGATTTCAGAATAGCATCACGGGCGCGAAATTCCTGTTTGATTTAAGCAGCTTAAGCTCATATTCAGTGACGACCCACTCGCAGTAGGCACGGTGAAAAAACTGCTTGCAGAGTCCACTACAAGGAATGATCTGACTGTCCCCTCTGGCAAATTGCTTGACACATTTCCCGCAAAAGTCATCCATGGGCCAAAGTATAACAGGACGGTGATAGTCCACTATGGGCGAACACGAACGATAGGGACAAACTAGGAGGTCGAAGACAAACAAAGCACGTCCTTCCACTTTAACGATTAACTGATGACTGCGGCTAGAGCTAGCCGTTTTTGAGTCATGTAGCCGTAAAATTAGTAAGCTAGCCTTCTTTTAATTTACCATGGCCATTTATAGCGTTTTTCTGTAATTCAAAATTTTTCTCTTATATTGAAAAGGAAAAGTTCAACTTCTCTAAGATAAGATTGATTGAATTGTAATGGCAGAAAATTGTTAATCATTATTGGACTCATTGAAAATCCATAACTTAATTTTGACTAGAAGTAAAGGTGTAGTGGTACCACATGGTCACCCACACCGACACTATCCATCTGATCGTGCAATTGCATATTCCGTTATCCACTTGTGTCAGGTTGCCACTCTACACGCGCGCCGCACTTGTAAACAAAGCCACCTAGAAATTGTTTCTGTATTGTACTGATCGTTTTATTTTTGCTTTAAAAAGGGTCATCGGTCGTCGAGGATCCAACGGATGCAAAAAGAATATTAAATTACAAAATTATATTATTAATTATTACTAAATTATTAGTGGAATTGTTTAAAAAATTGTTATATCAAATAGGTTGAATTGTATTAGAATTGAAATTGAAATGAAATTGAATAAGAAAAACTGTTAAAGATCAGCATAATTATGTTTACATACCGCTGTTATTGTATGTACTTACCGCTCAAATTTTACTTACTTACCGCTCCTATTGTATTCATATATTGTACCGCTTATTGTTTGTTTATGTACTCCAAAGAGAGTACAGTTGTTAAGATCATTATAAAAGGTGAACGCGAAAGAAGCAACTCGAATACAAAAACTATTGTATTTTTTCAGTAACTTCTGCTCTCGCGACAAGCAAAACCTCTGTATTTCACTGTCCATAGAAGTTCAGGTCGGCTCTTTAGCCATCCAAACATTGGCGCAAACCGCCGCTTCATAAAGGTCATCCCAGACGTCAGACAAACAAACATCTATTCACTTCTACACAGTTCCCCTATTCACTACATGGCGATCGAGCAGACTACGATCCTGCCAGACCACGAACTGACGACGCACATCTGACCTCGCAATGATGAAAACGCAAGCACCGATGACAATGGCACCGATCACCTTCCTATGGACCACCACAATGGCCCGTTCCAAACAGTTTGCAGACAGCAAAGCGCTACGTAAACAACTAACTTCCAAAGTTGCGCACCTGATGAAACCTCATCGAAACCGCCCAGACGCAAGGGTTCTGTGTATAATTCGTCACCACAGGAAATCAACTAAGCGGCTTACTTGCAAGCTACCAACACAACGCCGAGTGCAGGATATCATACAAGACTTGAAGAACGTCATACCGAAGGATATACAGTTGGCTCGCCAGATCCAAGAAAATTGCACCTACATTTTCAACAACATTTTGGCCTTTATGCATTTACCATTCTTTTCATAATTTAACAATACAAACAAACAAGAAAACAATAAGTAAAAATATGTACATAAGAATACGTAATAACAACATTTAAGCACTTATAATATCAAACCCAACAAACATAGAAGACAGCGCAATTTTTAACCAAGAAATTAAGGAAGGAGTCTTCATAAGCAACTCTATTGCACCAGCAAAGGGTATCACACACATCAAAATTCTAAAAACAAACGACCATGAAGAAGAATTAAAAGACATTGATTTAAAGAGAAGAAGATAAATTATGAAATCTTAACAATTCATTAACACTTCGATACCCGATAATTTTTTACACGGTCAAAGCCCAACAAGGTCCCTTGGTACCTTTTTAGTAATGTTTCATATAAGATTTGTAATTTTATAATGTAGGGTTACAAAATGTGTGTGGATGTGTTTGGAGAGCCAAAAAGTCAAGCTTCGTGTATATTTTTTAGTACACACATGTGTATTTGTTACTACAGACAGATAGGCAGAAACGTATACAATACAAAATAATTGCATTTAGTTGCCTAGCTTTGTTTTGCTTCTCAGTTTGGTATGCAATAGAAGAATATACAAATGTTATGAATATATTCTCAAAGCAAAACGAAAAATAACAATTAGCATGATAACCGTTATCGATTTTGTCTCACTGCGACAAGTGCAGAGACACTTTTCTCAATGTAATTACTTGAATATTTTGTGCAGACTCCTGGAGGTTTTTGAAGCTTTAATTAATTTATTTGAGTTTTTAATTAATTAAAATAGCTAGTCACTAAAAATTGGGTGATTCCCAAAATTGTTTATTTTTAACATAGAAAAACTTATTGAGTTCCTTAGAGTTCCATGCCTAGTTTCAGATTCTGCAATGAATTTTTGCTCTTTTTTGCACCAATTCAGTTCGCAGCCAATCAAACATGGTAGTTCCGCGAAGTGAACTTTTGATGTTTGGGTAAAATCCAAGCAAAAAACTAAGAACCATGCGGTTTTTAAATATATATTTTTTGTTTGATTAGAAAAAAAGTTGTCCACTCCAAGTCAAAATCCTGTGTAAAGAAACTTATAGCAAGTTTCGCTCAAGATGGGCACATTCTAGCCGAATAAATAGCCGTTTCCTTTATATTACAGGATATTGGAGTTTTTGTCAAAAATCTTTTTTAATGTGAAATAGTTTGGAATAAATCTAATTCAAAAGTATTAGAAAAACATATTTTAACTATTTGTACTTTCGTCCGTCCAGACAAACCCTATTAAATTAGAAATAATGGTCATCTGAAATTACACCTTATATGGGGAGTCAAAGAAAAAGTAATACGATGCTCATCTCTACTTTAGTTTGGCTGCTATGACTTTTGGCATCCTAAAAAAGATATAAGTCACAATGTGCGACGACCACACCAAGTGACAATTTCCAAATAGCATCAATTGATACTGTCGGACCACTCCGCATGTCCAACAGCTATGTGCAATAGCAGACAGAGGAACCGAGTTCACAAATGAATTAATAAACAATATCTGCTCCCTCTTACAAATAGAAAAAGTATTCTCCACACCTTACCACCATCAAACGATAGGTTCACTAGAAAGAAACCATAGTGTGTTCAATGAATTCTTACTAAATTATGCCAACGATGATGAATGGGATAAATGGACACCGTACGTCACATTTGCGTATAACACGACACCTAACATTGATACAGAATACACACCATTCGAACTCATTTTCGGCAAATTGCCCACGTTACCCACTGACACATTAAAGCACACACAACCGATTTACGATTACGACAATTTTGTAAACGAACTCAAGATCAGATTACATGACGCAATACAAAAAGCAAAGGCAAGCACAATTTAAACAAAAACCGAATGTAAACCTAAACATAAACAAGACCAATAATACAAAAACCCATGACAGTCATTGACTTGGTATTATTTATGTTTATGTTTATTCAGTCTAGAGTATTCGCAACCTTACAGACTATGAAACAATTGTTAATAAATAAATTTAAATCACTTAAAACTAGTTAAAAATATTACAAAGAAATAACTTAAATTGAGCCCTACTTAAGTTAAAATCAAAATGATGATTAGCACAAAGAAGGTTAAAATCAGAAAGCGCTTTATTGATTGGCTCATTAAGTGCATAATTGACTTTATGACCCTCAGTCCAAAATATATGATGTCGTCGCAGCGTCTTAGCTGGGACATGGAAGTTAATTAGACCGAGCAAATCAGGGCAATCGATGAATCCAGAAACAATATCATATATAAAACAAAGGGCCGAGATTCTTCTGCGCAACTCGAGTGACTGCAGATTTATTAATTTACAACGCGAAATATAGGGGGGAAGTGGTAGATCGAAGTTAAGAGAGTTAAGAGCAAACTTAACAAATTTACGCTGAACCCGCTCAAGACGATAGATATGTACATCATAGTGTGGGTTCCAAATAAAAGACCCATATTCCAATTTCGATCTGACGAACGCATTAAAGAGCAATTTACGCGTTACTGAAAGTAGAAAACAGAAAAATGAACATGAGTCCATACAGCCGATCATACAGAATTTTAGAATGAAAAGGAGTAAAATCCGTAATCGATTATAATGGAAAACAATAAGAAGTCCACAACGACTCACTAAAACCGTATACCACGGATACCTATACTATAAAACCAAATAAAGTACATTCCGTTTAGCTGCCTATTCGCTTAGGTGCATTTTCTGCTTAGCTGCATGATTTGGCCAAAATACTACTTCGCAAACCGAATTTTCTTTGAAAATTTCACATTTAGCTGAATTTCACTTAGCTGCACTATTCCGTTTAACAGCCCTGTTTTTGAGCAAGTTTTGTTTGATCTGTCTGAAAAATACTTCGTTCGGCTCCGGGCGACCGGAGCATTAGTCTAGTAACAACAGTGAAGTGAAGTGCAGTTTTATTTTGGACGATTTAGAGCAACCGGCCTGCAGAAATATACATTGGTGACCCCAGGACACACACCTACTGTTAAGGAAAAAAGTAAGTAAGTGAAAGAAGAAGGATAATTACGATATGGCAAAAGAAATGATAAAAAAGCAGGAAGAGCTTGGCAATGCTATTCTTAGCATCTGCACCCAGCTGAACGCTGAGGGCCGGAATGAAGTGCTTCAGATGCAGTTGAATTCGTTGTTCGAGGAACTAACAGCGAATCACTGCATTTTAACTCCCAAGCAAACGCTAAGGGAGTGCAAAGTGTATTTCGAAAAGAAATACTATGAAAAAGTACGAAAGTACAATCAAGCGAGTAGGGGAGGTAGAGGCAAGATTAGGGAAGTGCGCGGCCAGTTCTCCATTGGAAAATATGGAAGTGGGAACTGACAGTAATGGCAAATCTGTGTCGGTGGAGCGTCAAAGGGACCAAGCCGCATTGGTTCAGGCGAGGTTTCAGGGCACCTTAAAAGAATTAAAAAGGTGTCACGAACGCATCCAGATGGGATGGAAAGATCTGTCACGGTTGCACAAGTTCGAGGACCGTGCGACAGATCTCAAGTTCGAGTACAATGAGTTCTTTGGAGAGGACGAGTTGTGCGAAGAATATGAGGTCCTAATGGATAAAGGGCCTCATATTGTGGCAGAAGAGGAAGAGAAAAAGCTATTCAAGCAAAATGCGTCTCATTCCCTGCCATATAGCCTGCTTCAGATTCAGATTCCCATATTTAGTGGGGAGTATAGTAAGTGGGTATCCTTTATGGATATTTTCACGGAAGTATTCCTTAACAAAAATGTGGGAGACACCCATAAAATGATTGCATTGAAATCATATTTAAGTGGTGAGGCGTTAAGGTTGGTTGATCACTTGGTGGTGCGAACTTTAACGTGGCGTGGAATATTCTTCAGAGGAGATATTCTGATAAAAGGCAAATAACATCTAATATGTTTAGGAATTTGCTGGACGCCAGGCAAATATGTTCTCGTTCTCCTGCGGAACTAAAGGAGTCGCACGACATAGTGTCGGCTAATCTGAGAGCGTTAGAGGCTACTAAGCTCTCAGATACTGAAATTAAAGAAGCGCTCATTCACTTCATAATTGTGAGGAAGCTAGACTCACACACAAAGGTTCGGTACGAGTAATCCTTGCCAGATTCAACAGAAGTACCATCAATAGAAAAACTTTTGGCATTTCTCGAAAGCAGTTCAAAGCACTTGAAGGAAGTGAGCGGTTGAATGCTAATAGAGTCGAGTTGCCAAATATAGGTGTAGGTTTTCAAAAGAAAACTAATAAGACTAAAAATAATGAAAGAAAATGGTTGTGACAGTGCACATAAGTTGTTCCACTGTGACGAGTTTAAAAAACTCGCAGTAGAAAAGCGAGTTAAAGTAGCACTGGAAAATGGTATATGCGCCAAATGCCTAAGGAAAGGGCATTTCTTCAAAAGCTGTGAGGTGGAACCTTGCCAAAAATGCAAGAAATCACACCACACGCTGCTGCATAATGACAACTTCGGTAGTAGTAAACCGAATATTGCGTTAGCGATAGGTAGCAATAAGAAGCGCATATTACACTGTGCGACAGCATTTTTCACACTGGAAAAAATCCATATGGGCGTAAAACTCGAGTCCAAACATAGTAATACTGCGTATTCAGTTTTTCATTTCTACATCCTTTGTCCTTTTAAAAGGACTTCAAAAGTTTGAAGGGGATATAAAATAAAATAAATATAAAAAATACTTAGCCTCGTTAAAATATGGCGATATGTATATCAAATGAAAGAGGAAAAGCTCAAGAATTTAAATAAAATTGATTTTTTATCTATTTGTAAAAAAAGGACATGAAAAAGGTCCTTTGAATATTTTAATCCTTTATATCCTAGAAAATTTATAACGAATTTTCTTGAAAAGTAAGTATGTTAGAACCCAAAATCTCTTTGATCACGTGTCAAAATTTCATTACTCTAACTTTATTTGTTCGAAAGTTATTAAAAAAAAGATGGGAGCTGCAAGTCTAATGCAGTACAAATATACTAATTTATTTGCGTATCAGTATTTTAAATAATAAAAAAGATACAAAATCAAAGAAGCGAGAATAATTAAATTTTGACACGTGATCAAGGAGATTTTGGGTTCTAACAAACTTACTTTTCAAGAAAATTCGTTATAAATTTTCAAGGATATAAAGGATTAAAATTTTCGAAGGACCTTTTTCATGTCCTTTTTTTACAAATAGATAAAAAGTCAATTTTATTTAAATTCTTGAGCTTTTCCGCTTTCATTTGATATACATATCGCCATATTTTAACGAGGCTAAGTATTTTTTATGTGCGCGTATTTTGCGTATTTTTTATGGTTAGTGCGCGGTCCAACGCGTCGCATGCAGAGCGAAGCAAGATCGAATTCTGCATGTAGTAACACCTAAAAAAAATAACGGGAAACTCGTTTTCTCTTTCGGTGGCTGTCCTCTCAGCTGGAAATGGCAAACCTCTGAGAGCAAAAATTGCCTATGAAAAAGCTCCCAACCTGCCGTTCGGAACCGGCATAAAACTATAGGTCCCTTCCACCCGCCTACAAAATTCACACGCACAACACGGGTGGTTGCGGGAAGCTAGGCCTTAGTCTCGCGTAAGCGGGCTGTCGTGCCAATCAATTATTTTATTATTAAGTATTTTTTATATTTTTTTATTTTTTATTCCCTTCAAAATTTTGAAGTCCTTTTAAAAGGACAAAGGATGTAAAAATGAAAAACTGAGTACGCAGTACTACTATGTTTGGTCTCTAGTTTTACGCCCATATGGAATTTTTCCAGTGTGCAAAAATTTTTTCATTTTTGTCGCACGGTGTTACAGGCAACGGCCTTGGTGCAAATAAAAAACCACCAAGGCAAATACATAACAGCAAGAGCTGTGTTGGACAACTGTTCCCAGGGAAGTTTCATCACGGAACAGTTAAGACACAAATTAGGATTTAAAACAAAAAGGGCAAACACAATCATAGAAGGGGTTTCAGGTACGAAATCAAAAGTAAAGGAGGAAGTAATGGTGTAAGTTAAATCATCTCACAATGATTTCAAAATCAAAGTTGAGTCAATGATTCTTCCAAAAATTACTCCAAATTTACCAGAGGAAAAGATTGAGATATCTAATCTCCCAAAGGAACTCCTTTAGCTGACCCGAAATTTCATACCCCAAATCAAATAGACATATTACTAGGGGCTGAAGTGATGGAGACCATATTAAAGAACGAAAAGTAAAAGTATAGGGTGTTTTTTTTAGAGGTTTGTTTTTCGAATAGAGATAAAACTGGCATTTTGTGGTCAAATCTGGCAACTCTAATGTCATTTATGTTCAGTTTGGTTTGCCATTTCATCATGAACAGGTTGACAAAAAAAACAACGCTTGCAAATCGTGCAAATTTATTTCGAAAATAATGGTTCAGTTCGCGAAGTTTACCGCAAGCTCCGTCCATTTTATGGTCCATCAGAGCAATTAATTCGGTTAACCATGGGTCGTTTTCGCACTACATTTACTCTATGTGAGTGCGCACCGAAGAAACAATTGCCGCTGTAGAGTAAAATGTTGAAGTGGACCCGAATGAATCGATTCGCCACCGTGCACAGCAATTGGAGCTTTGTCCATCAACTGAAAATTGGACCTGTTGAATTGGCTTTATTCGAGCCAGCCGCGGCGGCCACATGCCCGAAATAATATTTAAATATTAATGGCATACAATTATCCTTCCAATAAAGCCACATTGATGGACATTAAAACGATTTTCTTGTGTTTTATTTCAATTCGAAGTTCTATACCTCTAAAAAAAAACACCCTACATTTGAGCTCAAGTCTTTATATGGAGAACACGGCATTTGGTTGGGTTGTAATTGGAGCTGCGCCAATTAAGCCTAAGGTAAAGGACTGTGGAACAATGAAACACAGATTACCAAAAAATAATAAGTAACTGGGAACCTTAATAAGAAAAGAGCAGCACAGGTACTTTTCTGAAGAAATTGAAAAGTTAAAGGAAGGGAAAACGGTAAAAAGATCATCAAAACTAACCGCTTTATCTCCAATTTTAGGTGAAGATGGAATCATTCGAGTAGGCGCTCGATCGCAAAATACGGCGATGTCGGATGGCACGAAGCTTCCAATTTTATTACCAGACACAGGTTGTTTAACCAAATCGATATTTTCAGATATACACAAAGAGAACCGGCATGTTGGAGCAAAAGAGTTGCTAGAACTCACGCGGCAAAAATATTGGCCACTGCGAGGAAGGCAATTAGCAGTGCAAATTGTACGCGCGTGCCATAATGGTCAAAAAAATAAGCCAGATGTGACTCAGTCTTCCAAACGACAGAAGAATTAGGGTTGCAATCCGAAAAAATTGGTTTTCTGCAATAAATTGCAGGGGGCAGGGTGACCAAGGCCAGTTTCGCTGAAAATGGTCTTGGTGACATAGTAGACGCAAGGATCAGGCGACTTAAATGCGGCTTATCCTTTTCCTACTACGAAATTAAAAAGGTATAATTACTAAATAATTAAAAAGGAAAGTTAAAATTAAGTAAAAAGAAAAAGAGTTTATATGATTAATGGCAATTAAATCGGCAATTTTCAAAATTAATTTAAATTAAAGGAAATATAATTAAAGAAATAAATGTTAATGAGATGAGAATGAACAAAATGTTACTAAGAGTTTAAGAATAAGGAAAACAGCCAGAAGTTAAAAAATGGCTAAGATGTAAAGTTAAGTAAAACCCCACTTAAAATATAGGGTGTTTTTTTTTAGAGGTATAGAACTTCGAATTGAAATAAAACACAAGAAAATCGTTTTAATGTTAATCAATGTGGCTTTATTGGAAGGATAATTTTATGCCATTAATATTTAAATATGATTTCGGGCATGTGGCCGCCGCGGCTGGCTCGAATAAAGCCAATTCTACAGGTCCAATTTTCAACCAGCTCCAATTGCTGTGCACGGTGGGGAATCGATTCATTCGGGTCCTCTTCAACATTTTGCTCTACAGCGTCAATTGTTTCTTCGGTGCGCACTCACATAGAGTAAATGTAGTGCGAAAACGACCCATGGTTAACCGAATTAATTGCTCTGATGGACCATAAAATGGACGGAGCTTGCGGTAAACTTCGCGAACTGAACCATTATTTTCGAAATAAATTTGCACGATTTGCAAGCGTTGTTTTTTTTGTCAACCTGTTCATGATGAAATGGCAAACCAAACTGAACATAAATGACATTAGAGTTGCCAGATTTGACCACAAAATGCCAGTTTTATCTCTATTCGAAAAACAAGCCTCTAAAAAAAACACCCTATATAAGTCAGTAGGTAATAGAAAATAAGGAATAATATAAATAAAGGCTCCGGGCGACCAGAGCATTAGTCTAGTTTCAAGGCTCAAGTGAAGTGCAGCGTTTTATTTTCGAGGATTATTTCAGCAATTCATAGCGACCGGCCTGCAGCAGTAAACAATATGATGAGAGAAAAACTGACTAAGAACACTTTAAATTCATTGTAATGACGATTCCGAGCAATAAAAAGTAATTTACAGATATAGGACCACAAAACAATGAAAAAAGGGGGGTGGCACCTTACAAAGGAAAAAAGGTGGCACTTTACATTTTCACGCCATTTTGGAAATCATTAAATAAATGTTCTGCTCTTACCGATTATGAAAAAGCATCAAAAATTAGGTCCAACACTGATATTTACCTTAGTTTTTTTCGCGTATTTGAATAATTTTTCACCGCAAGAAAAACCTTCAGTTTTTATTTTATGCTTTTTCTGAACCAAATTTGACACTTTTATTTACCCAGACCGTGTTATTTCGTCTGTTCCCTCAAAAACCACATTAAAATTGATGTTGACATATATACCTTAAATGACAATAGGCATAGGCAAATCAAGCAGGGGTGGCACCTTACAAAGAGTGGCACCTTACAAAGAATTCCCCAACGTATTACACCGTGCGACAACAAATTTTACACACGAAAAAATCTATATACTAGCGAAACTAGGGTCCAAATTTAGTAAAACTGCGTTTTTAGTTTTTCTCTGACGTCAGGACTTTTTTTAAAAGGACTTTGAAATTTCAAGGACATGATATTTCAAGGAATTATTTTTAAAATTGAGCGCATTGTAGAATAACAATATGGGTATGAAATGAAAGAGAAAAATCCTTAGAAACTTAGAAAATTTAATTTTTTGGTGTCAAAGGACGAAGAGGTGTTGAAAATGTCCTTTGAAAACTTTATCCTTGAATATCCTTGCAACTTTCCAATAGTTTTTTTTTTTTTAATAAATCTTAAGGACTCCTGCAGTTTTACTACATTTGGCCCTAGTTTCACGAGTATTTAGATTTTTGCGTGTGTTTTAAAATTTTTTGATTTTTGTCGCATGGTGTTATCTATGCATAAGCATATATAAGATAGCAGTTCATTTGCTAATAAAAATTTGTTCAGTCTTACACTGGTGTAATTTCTTCAATAATTCAATAGATTCGTTCGTGCAAAATTTTGATATATGCAATGTATATATATTATATATAATTTGACTTTTTTTTACATTACAGGCCCATCGTCAAGCAAAGTACACTGGCCAAGCTGTTCGATCAAATTATACAGACCAAACTATTCGACCATTTGAAGTTGGCCTTGTGTGATTGTCAGCATGGTTTTTCCCTGGTAGATCGACTTGCACCAATCTAGCTCTAGTCACCAATCAAATGATAAACGCTTTCGAGAATCAAGCTCAGCTTGACGTCATCTACACGGACTTTTCCAAGGCTTTTGATAAAGTCGACCATTCAATCCTCCTCCAAAAACTATAATTTTATGGGGTTGGTGGCAAACTGCTAAAATTTTTCTCGAGCTTCTTATATGGCAGAAAGCTATTCGTTAGTATTGGTCTCACTAAATCGAATACCCTGGTCAATGCATGGTCAGGCATACCACAAGGGACTGTGGGCCTCTGTTATTTCTGATCTTCATCAATGACCTACCTAGCAACTTTAAATTTGCTCATTGCCTAATGTTTGCAGACGACGTTAAACTTTTTATAAGCGTCCGAGACTTACCTGACTGTAATAAATTACAGTCAAATATATCAGGTGTACAACTTTGCTTCCGCCGTTTTCCGATAGGTGGCTGTACCGGCTGAGGCTGGTTGAAATACATAGATGGTAATGCCTTTAAAGTGAGTGTGGACAGTGCCTAACGAATTGTCATCGCCGTTTCAGTGACAGTTGTTCTTGTTTTCGCATTATTCACGCTCGAAAATGTCCGTTTATGTCCCCAATTCTCGCCATTTGCGGGAAGTTTTACTTTTCTGTTACAATTCGAAAAAAAATGCAGCTGAAGCGCATCGAATGCTCTCAGAAACTTACGGTGATGCTGCTCTGAGTGAAAGAACGTGTCGGGAGTGGTTTCAACGTTTTAAAAATGGTGATTTCGACATGACAAAGTCATCCTCCAACACGACAATGCTCGGCCTCACGTCGCAAAAGTGGTCAAAAAGTACCTGGAAACGCTGAAATGGGAAGTCTTGCCCCACCCGCCGTATTCCCCAGATGTCGCCCCTTCTGACTTCCACCTATTCCGTTCGATGGCACACGGCCTGGCAGATCAACATTTTCAATCCTTCGAAGAATTGGAAAAATGGATTGCTTCATGGATAGCGTCAAAAGAGGACTCCTTTTTTCGAGCCGGGATCCGAAAATTGCCGGAAAGATGGGAGAAAGTTGTCGCTAGCGACGGACAATACTTTGAATAATACATCTGTAAGCACTTTTTCGTAATAAAGCTTTTAATTTTGGAAAAAAACGGCGGAAGCAAAGTTGTACACCTGATAAATGATTTTGCCCAATGGTGCATAACTAACCACTTATATTTGAACATGAAAAAGTGTTGTGTGGTCACATATTCGAAAAAGCCTTTAAATGTCGAGTTTAGTTACATACTAATCGATCGTACTTTGGTTCGCTGCTGTGAGATTAAGGACTTGGGTGTTATCTTTGACTCCAAACTTTTTTTTTCAAAACATGTCGACTATATTGTCACAAAATCTTTTGCAATGATTGACTTTATCAGAAGAAATACGGCGGAATTCAAAGATCCGCAGACTTTAAAGTACTTAACATAGCTCTGGTAAGAAGCTCATAGTTCATTAATTTGGAACCCTTATTATGACGTCCACTCAAATAAAATCGAAAGAGTTCAAAAAATATTTACAAGAATCGCTTTGCGCAAGCTGCATTGGCCTGATGGTCTTCCATCCTACATCGGCAGACGCAAATTGCGTGGGTTGCAGTCGTTGTGCGATAGAAGAGTATTATACCCATTAGTCTTTGCATACAATGTCACTAATGGCAAAATAAATTATGTAGATTTGTCGAACCTTTTTGATCGTTTTATTCCCCAACGAAACTTGAGGAATAACTATGCTAACTACAACTAACTATGCCTATAATGAGCCAATTACTACATGCGTACGCATGTGCAACAAGTTTAGTAATATCATTGATTTTAATTCATCTCTCGTTAGATTTAAGCTCAACTTTTTCACTATTTTTAATTAGTCCGTAAGAATTTGTTCTGTAGACCGAAATAAATAAATAAATAAATTGGGCATTTCGCGAAAAAATTGTCATAGAATGAAAGATGACAACCCTCACGCAAAGAATGACAAAGTTCTGTTTGCATCGTTTCTTTCACATGACAGCCGCACCAAAGCTAATTGGTATGTTGACTCAGGTGCAACTGCGCACATTACTCAAAACAAAAACATAATTTTTGAGGAAAAGCCGGTAAAAGATTTAAATATTGTCGTCGCGAACAACAAAAATATTCCGGTAGATTCAAATGGAAAAGTGAAACTGCGTTTGTCGACGTGGCTTGACGCAGTATTAAAAAATGTTGACTACGTACCTGAGTTGTGCGCGAATTTACTGTAATAATAATAATAGACTGGCACGACAGCCCGCTTACGCGAGACTAAGGCCTAGCTTCCCGCAAAAACCCGTGTTGTGCGTGTGAATTTGTACGCGGGTGGAAGGGACCTACAGTTTCATGCCGGTTCCGAACGGCAGGTTGGGAGCTCTTTCATAAGCAATTTTTACTGTCAGAGGTTTGCCATTTCCAGCTGAGAGGACAGCCACCGAAAGAGAAAACGAGTTTTCCCGTTATTTTTCTTAGGTGTTATTACAGGCAGTATTTGCACCTGGGTTGCTGCCTTCGACTCGCGGTCCAACGCACTAACTAACTAAGCCACGGCGGCTGCGAATTTACAGCATGTTCGCGAAATTACGAAGAATGGAAGCAAAGTAATTTTCAAAAATAATAATTGCAAAATATATGACAGTGGCAATGAATTAATTGCAACCGCGACCGCGATTGATGATTTGTATCAGCTGAACGTTAGTGAAGTAAATAAAACTAAAAGTGAATTTTTTAGTGGCAAAGAATTTGAACTATGGCATAGAAGAATGGGACACATCTGCAATGAAAATTTAAAGCGAGTAAAGAATTCATCAAGTGGTGTTGATTTTGCACAAATTGAAATAGATAAATGTGTAATTTGCATGAAGGGCAAGCAGACTCGTGCACCGTTCAAATACAGATAAATTCAAAGCATTTTTAACGAAGTGTGGAATTGTGCATCAAACGACCTCACCATACACACCTGAACGTTTAAATCTAACGATCGTAGAAAGAGTGCGGTGTATGTTAATAGATTCGGGCTTGAGCAAAAATTTTTGGGCTGAAGCGTCACTGACCGCCGCTTATATACTAAACCGTGTTCCGTGTAGAGCCGAGTCTAGGTGTCCTGAGGACGCATCAAAAGCATACCGTTTATATGAACTGAAGACACGAAAAATAATAATAAGTAGCTTTTTATCGAGAAGAGCGTTAAGTCGGAAGGCGTCAATGAAATGTTTTTTGATATGACAGATGACGTTCTCATCCATAAAGGGGGAATTGTCAAGAATGGTCGAACGCAGAAGAAAACTATATAAAGGAAGTAGGAAACGAGTCAAGAACAGAATGCAGGTTCTACAGACTTTGAAAGTGCTGATTCAGACTAAGGCTTCCTGTTTTAAGACGTTCTAAAAGAATAATGGGTAAGCAAATTTCGCATAGTTTTTGTGCAGTTGAATATCTTTCGCCAGATCCTAAAACTCTTCGTGTAGCATTTTCTGGCTCCAATGCAGACGAGTGGAAATTGGCTGTCAACGACGAAATAGAATCGCTCCGGGCCAACAGAACTTGGATCCTAACAGATTTGCTTCATAGTAAGAAAACGAGAATCCTGCCCTCAGGATTCTGAGCAGATTTGGTTCCTCCGACCCAAGAACCCTGTCCGACAAGGACAAAGCTGCCCTGCAACACAAAAACGATCGGCCTGTTCCTCCCCCAGAGGCTGCCGTCAAGCTGGCAGTGACAAGGTCGAAACCTCAGCGCCCATTCAGCGAGGTTGTCAAGGGTGGCCTTTCCTGGGCAATCATCGACCGTGCGAACACCGACGGTACTATCTCCGGAGCGAACTGGAGGTTAGTACAGTCCAGACTCTTTGCTGTCTACAAAGAGATCGTCGCCGCCAACCATGGTTTCTCTCCCCCGCGATGTAGGTTGGTACCAGGGTCATGTAAAACTGCGCGGATCAACGCTCTGCGGATCTATATAAGCTGGCGATCGACAAAGTCGTTGAGGTCTGGCCTGGCGTGAAGCTAGCCGCGGTAACGATGGACCAGATCCCTAATCACCCGCGTGCAAAGGCCTGGATCCCAGCCGATCCCTCTTCTCCCAGCGAGATTTTGAAGCACTTGCAGTTAAGCAATGTGCACCTTCCAGCGCACGACTGGAAGGTTGTTAAGGTTAGCGAGCCGAGAGGCCATCAGAGGCACTCATCGTTCTGAACGAGGAGTCGCTAGCCCCTATTCTCGAAAAGGACGGTGAGATTAACTACGGGTTCGGATCTATCGTCCTCAACGTGTACAAGTGCGACCAGCCGGGTAACACGTGTACACCCAATGGGACGGTACCCGTACCATCAACCTCATCCAGGTCCTCGACACAGGTGGTCGATTACTCATCCGACGAAGCTGGCAGCGTCATGTCAACTTCCGAGTTTGTCGGTGAGTTTTTCGACCACGTGGCCATGTGCATCGATGGCGTCACTGAATCCCCTTTGTCCGATGAGGAGGATTCAAACACCACGATGATTCCCAATCCTGATGATGGTGCAGATTGTACAAATTAATCTGCACCACTCCATCGCTGCCTCGGCAGCTTTTCTTCTTCGCCTGGCACAAACCGGCGAAGAAATCGCGCTGATCCAAGAACCCTGGATCGTCAATGGTCGGGTTTGCGGACTCAGCCTTGATGGTTATCGGGCTGTCTATATTGCAAGACAAGGTAATACCAGATCCTGCGTCCTCATAAAGAACAATTTTAATGCTTTTCTTCTCCCCAGGTTCAGCGACGCGGATAATGTGACGGTGGCTGTCACTATTGGTGGCGTAGCGACCTGGGTTGCCTCTTTCTACATGGCGCATGACCACGGCTCCACACCGCCGCACGACAAGGTGAGGCTACTGGTTTCAGAGGCCTCCCGGAGCCACGTTCCTGTCATCATCGGTGCGGACGCCAATGCCCATCACGAGATGTGGGGCAGCACCGACAACAACGAGCGGGGTGAGTCTCTTTTTGATTTATCCTTGCGCACGATCTAGTCATTGGCAACAGGGGTGACGAACCAACCTTCCTTACCTCCAATCGGAGGGAAGTCTTCGACATCACTCTTGTCAATGGCCACTCAGTTAATAGTCTTAATAATGGGAGGGTATCACATGAGTGTTCCTTCTCTGATCATAGGTACATTTGCTTCACGATTGGTGATCACGATCCCTACGAGGGTGTGGGTCCTGATCACTATATCAATAGGAAGCGCACTGACTGGGTTAAATTTCGGACCTGCGTCGAAGCGGGCGCGAATGCTATCCCTTCCGTTCTTGTCAACTGCACGGACATCGAACGTGCGGTTGGCTCCGTTACTTCTCTTCTAAATTCTGCTGTCAAGGCTGCTGCGTCCCCCTGACACCGAGAGGTGAACCAAAGCCCCGGTGGTGGAACCAGGAAATTGCGGAACTCCGCAAGCAATGCCGCAAACTTTTTAACAGGGCCAAAGTCTCCAATGACTGGGCCCCCTACAAATGTAAGCATAGGGATAAGCATGTTAAGGCTAAGGACTACAGGCCCATCTGCCTATCCTCTTTCCTTCTCAAAACCTTCGAAAGGGTTCTAGATCACCAAATCAGGAACTCTATCGATCCATCTCTCCTTTCTCAGTCGCAACATGCCTACACTAGGGGCAAGTCTGTCGAAACTGCTTTACACTCGGTTCTCGAGACGGTCGATAGATCTCTCGTGCATAAGGAGTACACTTTGACAGCGTTCCTCGATATTGAAGGGGCCTTTAACAACGTCCGTCCACAGGCGGTCGTTAGGGCACTCTTCAATCTGAACTTGGACTCAAAGCTGATCAGATTTGTCGAGAACCTGCTTAGTATGCGTGTTGTCAGCGCCTCTATTGGAAACACTCGCATCAAGCGCACGGTCAGGAGGGGCACACCGCAGGGCGGCGTGCTTTCTCCTCTGATCTGGAATCTGGCAGTAAACTCTCTCTTACACCGGCTGGACAATACTGGTTGCAGAATTGTCGCGTACGCGGACGACATTGCGATTGCAGTCTTCGGAAAATATCTCTCCACTCTCTCTGAGAGACTTGGTTATGCACTTAGGATTCTATCCCAATGGTGAATTTGGCCTTGACGTCAATCCCTCCAAAACCGAGGTCATGCTCTTTAGCAGGAAGTACAAGATACCTCGGTTCGTACTTCCCACTCTGAACGGCGTTAGACTTAACCTCAGCAACAATGTTAGGTATCTTGGTCGAATACTTGACTCTAAACTGAATTGGAAGGCCAACATTGCTGAAAGGGCGCGGAAAGCCTCGTGTGCTCTCTACTGCTGTAAACGAGCTTTAGGCGCAAGATGGGGACTCCAACCTCGTGTTGTGTCGTGGCTTTACTCGCCAGTGGTTGAGCCAAACCTCCTTTATGGTGCCGTCTTTTGGTGGCCGGCCATTAGCAAGGCGGTCAACCTGAAACCTCTTGACAAAGTCAGGAGGATGGCGGCCCTTCTGGTTACTGGGGCTCTCCGTACTACACCCACCAAAGCACTGTACACCCTCCTCCACTGGCTCCCAACTGCACAACGGGTCAAATTACACGCGAAGTGTTCTGCAGTCAGACTTCACGCGATTTCCCGCTGGGCTAGATCGGATCTTGGTCATTCCAGGATTCTTATTGAGGACTGCTTGATGCCCACCGGCATCGACCTCATCAGCTCCCCTACCAAGCCTGATCACGACTTCACTATACGCATCTCTCATAGAGATGAATGGACAGGTACCGAGCTAGCGACCGATGACTCCATCAACTTCTTTACCGACGGCTCCAAATTGGATAACAAGGTTGGCTGCGGGATTTTCTGCAGCCAACTGGGGTTTCGACTCTCCTTCCGCTTGCCTGATCACTGCAGTGTCTTCCAGGCGGAAGTAATGGCCATATATCAGGCCTCCATCTGGCTTACTCGCGACAGCGCGCACAGGGCAGATATCTACATTTACTCAGACAGTCAGGCAGCTATCAAGTCGCTCGCAAGGGCGACCACCTCATCTAAGCTGGTCCTGGACTGCCGTGAGTCTCTAAACGCCTTAGCCAGACGCTCCATTGTCTCACTACTCTGGGTGCCAGGGCATAGGGGCATCGTAGGCAACTGCGAGGCGGACGAATTAGCCAGAGCGGGTACGTTGCTCTCCGGTGCTTCGTCCTTCCTCGCTGTTGGAGCTCCTCTTGCATCAGTTAAACTGATGCTCAAGCAGTTTTACTATAAAATCGCAAACGATTTGTGGTCTGAGGAACAGACCTGCAACATCTCCCGACAAACCTGGCCAACTTTCAACCTGAAACGGACAAATAAGCTGCTCAACCTCAGTCGTCACTAGATAAGTTTAACGGTCTCGGTGCTTACGGGACACTGTATCATGGGTAAGCACGCTGAAAGACTGGGTCTGCAATCCAACGACCTATGTCGAGGATGCGGCTCTGAGGAGGAGGACGAAACCGTTCTCCACCTGCTATGTCAGTGTCCTTCTTTAGCCAGAAGAAGATTTAAATTCCTCGGCTCAGCCTTTTGCGACAGTCTAACTGGACTATCTCCTCTGAATATCAGGGATATAGCCAGATTCATCATGGAATCTTCATGGTTCCAGGCGCGTTAAGGGGGAGTCGCGCCATCCAATGTGGTATCACAACGGGCCAATAGTTGTGCCTACGTGAGCTTTTTCACATTGAAGGCTGCCACTCCAACCTAACCTAACCTAAAACAATTAAGTCGAAGTGGGTGTTTAAAACTAAGATGAACGCAACTGAAGCTGATTCCATGGAAAGCTAAACTGGTCATTAAAGGTTGTAGTCAGCAGAAGGGGATAAACTTCGAAGAAACCTTCGCACCCGTTGTTCGGTACACATCTATACGACTCTTGCTTGCCATTGCTGCGAAACATGAGCTGCATATCCATCAAATGGATACTGTTACTGCCTTCTTGAATGCTGAATTGAAAGATGAAATCTACATGGTACAACCAGATGGCTTTGATGATGAATCTGGCCGCGTATGCAAGCTCGAAAAATCACTCTACGGACTTAAGCAGTCGAGCAGACTCTGGGACGAAAAGTTCAACCGTGTACTCTTAGATATTGGGTTGACACGTAGTGAAGTTGATCAGTGCGTCTACTATCGAACAAATGGAAACAAGAAACTGTTTGTAGCTATATATGTTGATCACGTGCTACTTTTTTCGAATAATAAGAAAACTTTTTACAATTTGAAGAAAGAGCTATCAGCACAATTTAAAACGAAGGACATTGGCGAAGGTTCATCAGTTTTGGGCATGCGAGCCACAAGGGATAAGGTCAAAGGCACAATTAAAATTGATCTGTTCCAGTATATCGAAGACATACTCAAAGATTTGGTATGAGTGATTGCAACCCAATTTCGACGCCAATCGATGAATCGAAGCGCGAGAAGGCAGAAACTCCTTACATGCAAGCCGTTGGAAGTTTGATGTTTGCTTCGCAAATACCTCATCCTGACATAAGCTTTGCCGTTAATGTGCTTAATCCAATAATTTGCCTTTCCAACCCCAGATGTTCTCAAAGGGATTCCGATCCGGAGAACAAGCTGGCCAATCCATTGTTTCAACGCCAACGGGACTTTGCCTGACCTTGAGAAACAACCCCAAATTTCTCTTAAAGAAATACCGTGGTTCCATTCACAAATCTCTCCAATATCCTAGAAACCCATCAGGACCATCAAAGTTAAATTTTTTTTCATCAGAAAAAATTACCTGCAGATATAAAAACATATTTATTATTAAACAAAGTAACAAATTAAGGCGTTATCTGAAGTGAGTAATATCGTAAAAACTCTGTTCATTGGTTATTACCTTACAGTGGCGGCTTAAGGTGTTCGGGGGCCCGGGGCGGCGACGGCTGAGGTTCCCCCTAAATGCTTCAATTTTATGAAATTAAAAAAATTATGTAACTGCTGTAATTTATTTTATTCCAAAGTATGCAAATAAAGTAGCTTAAACATGCACGTATAAAAAGAAACCAAGTCTGTAGGACGACATCAATTGTAAACTAACAAAAGATAACATTATTTATTTATTATTAATTCAGTCTATGAACAACATTTCTTACAGACTATAACAATTTCCTTACATACTAAGGCGCTAAAACTAAAAAACAAAAAAGCCTCTAAAAGAAAATTCTAAATGGGCTAGTTAAGGGCAAGGTTGAGACATTGTAAGAATTTGGATTTGGGAAGCGTAAAGTCGAGGTCCAAGGACACAAAAAGTCCATTGAACTCGATCAATGCTCTGGAAAGAGGAGCATTCTGCGCATACGTCGTTCTTACGAAGCTGACATAAAACGGCACAGGGCTCCGGAGGAATCTCAGTGGCGAATTAAAGAAAATCCTGCCTAACAGAGCCGGACAATTAACAGTACCATTAATAATACCGAACACGAAAAAAAGTGATAGGATAGTTCTCCTGCTTTGAAGGGACTTTAAGTTAATAAGTTTAACCCTTTCGGTACTTCTTTTTTGTTTTTAACTTTAAAAGTCATTATTATCCATTTTATTACTGTTTAAGCCTAAATAATGAATAATCAAAAGTCATTTTTTTAAATATTGTTCGAAAAAGTGGTTTTTGGGCATCATGAAATATGGCATAGTAAAAAATAAAAAAAATCGTACAGCCTTAGTGAACTATATTTGGGATCTAACTTTTTTTACACTTACTAAAGCAATAAATACCTACTACAGGGTAGGCCATTTAAATTGGAAGGCCATTCTTGTTTTTGAAAAAAAAGAGGAAAAAAATGTTTTTTTTTTGTTTTCATCTCGATATTCATTTATTTTGGTCCAAGGAGAAATTTTCTAGTTAGTTTTTGAAAATGATATCGCGTAAATGGCCACCATTAGGTTTGGCCGCAAAATGTGCCCTTTTTTGGGCATTTTCCATCACTTTTGCCAGTGTATCGGCCGATATGGCCCTTATTTCGCGGCGTATGTTGGCTCTGACTTGAGCTAGTGTCCTTGGCTTGTTGGTGTATACCTTGGACTTCAAGTAGCCCCATAAAAAAAAGTCTGGCGGCGTCAAATCGGGTGATCTCGGTGGCCACTCATAATCGCCGTTTGGTTTTCACAAACGAGAAGTTATTTTGAATGTAAAGCTGAACAATTTCAGCACGTTCTTTTGGAGTGTACTGTTCCATGGTATAAATTGTCTTGGAATGATGCTTCTAACGCGCTATGTCATTAGTCGATCTGATAGCTCTGTCAAAAGTTAGAGGGTTACCAGATGCTTCCACTTTAAATGGCCTACCCTGTAGATTACTCACATAAACCTATAAAATAAATTGATTTTTGTAATAGAATAAATAAAAGTACGAAGTAACCTCTTTTTGTAAAATACGCAGCTCGATAGGACTGCGCACTTTCTGAACCCTTACAAGTTACTTGGTACACTAATCAAAATATTTTTTTTCATGATTTGGTATAAAAATCTTCAGAGAAAACTACAAAAATTGAAAAATATAGTATCCACAAGTTTTTGACCTAAAATAGGCACTGAAAAGAGACTATGCCCTATGAATATATGCCATAGAATAACCGAAAGGGTTAAGCCGCGCTGTATAGGAGGGCAACGGTTCCACGAAACGAAGAGAGCGCAGGGCGAAGCGAAGAAAGACTTTCTAAAGGCGCTCAATACGATTAATGTGACAAACATGATAAGGCCTCCAAATGAAAGACGCATATTCGAGCTTTGAGCGGACAAAAGATGTGTAAAGCAATTTGAGCGTGTATGGGTTAGAAAATTCGGAGCTATTGCGTCTTACAAATGCCAACATTGGCATAAGCCTTAGAAATAGTGGAATTAATATGGCCGGAGAACGAGAACTTTGGATCAAATATTACACCCAAGTCTTCTGTTTCCGATACCAACTTTAAGGGGAAATTGGAAACGCGGTAAAAGGTTTTCAGGACAGTTGGACACTTAGAGCAGGTTGAATAATGACATTTGCTGATGTTCAAAGATAGACAATTACTGCAACACCAGGCGTGGACGTTGTCAATGTCCGCCTGGAGCAACTGAGCATCTGACAGGTTTTTAACTTCGTAATAAATTTTAAGGTCATCAGCATAGAGCAAAAAGCTTGCCGTCGAGAAGCAACTGCTTATGTTGTTGATGAATAAGACAAAGAGCAATGGCCCAAGAATACTACCTTGCGGAACACCAGAGGAGGCTACAAAGGGGTCAGAGCGAACATGGTCAACAATTACCACACATTGACGGTTCCTTAGATAAGACTTGACCCATTCCAATAAAGCGGAGTGAAAACCTAACGGTTCTAATTTCTTTACAAGGATCGAATGTGACACCCTGTCGAAGGCCTTGGAAAAGTCAGTATATATTGTATCCACTTGAAAACCTTTCCGAAAAGCAGTGAAGCAATCTTCGGAGAAAGCGGCAAGGTTGGACATAGTGGACCGTCCAGGAATAAACCCATGTTGATGAGGAGAAATAAGACTTTTTACGGCGAAGAATAATTTGTCCTTCACAACGCATTCAAAGAGCTTAGATACAGTCGATAGTTTGGAGATAGGCCTGTAGTTACACACATCATTTTTATTCCCACTCTTGAAAATTGGCGTGATAAATGTAATATGTAATGTAAATGATAAAATAAAAAAAATATGTAATGTAAATGATAAAAATACCAGAGGCTAGCGATTTAGTGAAAATTATGGTTAACGGATGAGCGACGCGCAGTTCTTAAAGAGTACTGCCGATAGACCATCAACCTCAGTTTGGGAAGAGGACTTGAGCCGAGCAACCCCGTTTTCCACATCACTGGAGGATAGTGATAACGAACCAAAATCCAATGATGATTCCTGATAGCATGAAAACTCATCCGGGGCTTCAGTACTGGGGATAAAATTGGAATTAAAGAATTCAGCGAAAAGGTTTGCTGCCATTGCAGCAGAGTTGGCTGATTTATTATTAAAGAATAAAGCAGAAGGAATATTTGAGCAATTTTTCTTCGAATTGATAAAACGCCAGAAAGCTTTAGGGTGCGACTTAATATTAGCTTCAAAATTTAAGATGTGATTCTTGTATACAAATTTATCAAGAGAGTTGAACTCCTTTGTGTAATGTTTGTACTTATTAAGAGAGTTCACGTCACCCGTTTTTTTGAATCTGCGAAAAAATTTGTTTCTCAGATTTTTAAGCTTCCTCAAACTCTTGGTATGCCATGGCAGTTTATACCTTTTCGTAGAATTGAACGTGGTGAGTAACAGCCGAGAAGAGTGGGGACAGACACTCCATCAGGTTAACATTTAAGTTATTGCCAATGAAGATTAGATTCAAAGTTTTTTGAAGCCTGTTTTTGAAACAGTTAACTTGCGCAAGAGCTAAATTTAAGAGGTTGTCAACCAAATATAATTCACAGGCGCTATTGACATTGACCTAAAGAGTTATCGTCATGAGTCCAAGCAACACCACTGAGATTAAAGTCTCCCAAAACACAAAGGTGATTGTCACCAATTTTATTAAGCGCTAGAGATGTCACGTTATCAACATGCGCTCGATAAAGTTGTTCAGTACTATTCGGCGGAATATAAGATGCACAGATGAATAGGGAACCCGAAGACCCCTGAACACAGACACAGAGCTGGTCTAAAAGCGAGTCAGAATTGTCCAGTATAAGGTTAGACGCACGATGTTTACACTGTACTGCAATAAGAACTCCACCGCCCCTTGAGCATCCCGTAGTAACAGCGTCTCTATCTTTGCGGAACACTTGAAAGAGATTGGAGTCGAAGTCGAAGAATTCAGCATTTAACCACGTTTCAGTGAGAACGACGATGTCGC
Source organism: Melieria omissa (assembly GCA_963971225.1). Lineage (NCBI taxonomy): Eukaryota > Metazoa > Arthropoda > Insecta > Diptera > Ulidiidae > Melieria > Melieria omissa. The sequence goes on along the minus strand of OZ020269.1, from coordinate 45,557,074 downwards.
AGTCAAGCTTCGAACTCCACAAAAGAACTGATTGAGACTTAGTCCTAAGACCAGACACATTTTGGTAGAAGATTTTTAGCTGATTATTGTCTAAAGTAACGCCATTAGCACTAGTTAAAGGAGCGGAGGTTGGAGACTGGATTTCGGAAAAAAACTGAAACGGACGTACGGTTACACTGGCGGGCCAGAGATCAGGAACAAGTAGCTTCTCATATGCCGAGTCAGAGACGCCCAACTTAAAATTGACTCGCCTCAATGAGTCCAGAGAGGCATCTTTTTTCACCAACTTATAACAAGAGAGGAGCTGTTTATCTATGCATGCATGCTTAGCAACATAATTAATAATATTATCAGCAGTTACAGAAGGCGTAAACGACGAAATGTGTAGCCACTTTAATCGAACCGCAACATCAAGTTCGGAGCTCTGGTTTGAACCAACAACAAAAGGTTTTTCTTCCTATTGTTCTTCTTCACCTTAATCCACTCAGAGGTCTGATGTTTCGGCAGCAGGGGCGGTGTAGTGGGATGTCGCACAGCAGAGGGCTCAACATCTAATGGCGGTAATCCAGCAGAATTATCTGTGGCAGCAGGCGGCGCGATCCCAGCTACAGACGACGACGCGTGAGCACAAACAGCAGCAGCAGGCGCATCCTCAGAATGTTTTGGAGCGGACGAAGAGATCGATGATTTCGCAGAGTTAACGACTAGAGCAGGCGGCGCACTCGCCCCTTCACCAGGTAGAGCGTTTATGCAAACAGCAGCAGGCGACGAACTTACGTTCAGCACCGAGGAAGCATTATGAGCAGCAAGAACAGCATTCAAATCCGTTGTTTGAGAATTAGCGGCAGAGCGTGACGACGAACCAGTGAGGGCAGCAAAAGCGGTGATAGCTGGCGATTCGGTCTTGCTCGCACGGAGCGCACGGTCTTGCTCGCGGCTTTAGATGGCAGCGGCGAGCATGAGGCAGTAGAAGCTGCCTTAGCAGTAAGCACACGAGAATCAGCAACCTTGGCGCGGGAGCGAGTAACAATCGACTTAGCAGCCGCTCGCGAGCCCGAAATCAGCTTGTCATCACTCAAATGTTCAGAGTGTGACGTTTTGAATGAGCAACAAAGGTCACGCAACTCACTCAACTTGTCGAGCAATAACGGCACCAAAGAAGCGCAAGGTGTGCGGGGAGAAGCGATACAGGAATCACAGCAGAAAATCAAATTAGGATTTGATTTAAAAAAATCAGCAGCAATGTTCAGTTTGGCGCACTTTAGATGCCACGAGAGTCCGCAACAGAGCACGGCAGTTTGCACTTATAATAACTGACCATACTGTAAATGATGAGCAGCGATTAGGAAACACGTCCGAACTCGAAGAGTGACTCAACTGAACTTTAATTTTACACATAACATTAACAAAACAAAATTAAAGGAACATTCATTTTAAATTATTTTTCTAATTCTTATTTGCATTCGACATACATACAAAGTTTAAATTGTTGGCAGTCTTGTGTCTTAAAACACATATAAACATAAAAATTCATATACTAAGAAGAAAAAACTAGTTACGATTTCAACACATCGGAAAGTCACTAACAGTTAACAAAATTAAAGGAACATTCACTTTCAATCATTTTTCTAATTTTTATTTACATTCGACGAAATTTTTTTATAAAATGTTATTCACATGTTATTTTAACGTAGCTTTTTGTAGGGGTAAAAAAATAATAATAATAACTGTAAATTTGATTGACTTCGACAAAGTTTAATGAGGTTAAGTAATTTTTGTTATTACACTAGTTTACAAGCAAAATCGCGGAGATTGCGGTATTTAGTTTTTAACTTCGAATTTTGTATTTGCATATTTTGCACAAAATTTGAAGTTAAAAATTAAATATTGCAATCTTCGAGGGAAAATTTTTTGAAAATTTTTAAAGAAGTGTTATTTAGAAATGATGTTTTCTTGCTTTTATTGAACTGCATTTCTCTATTGCATTTTCAAAGCCAATTGTCGATGCTGTGTCTCTTTCAATTGATAAAAGTGACAACAAGTTTCAGTTTCTTTCGCAACTTCACACCGATACACAAATCGCACACGCACTACAAAAGTGACACAACTCAAAATTTTTAATTTTCGGGTTTATGTGTTAATATTATTATTATTTATTTATTTGTAAACTGCCCAGCCCTGGCACACAGACGTACAAAGTTTCTAGGGAAACATATCGAGCCATTCCTGCGTTTTTATCGTATGAGCCAAAAACCAAATTTTGCAGGAGACGTTTTTTTGGTTTTCTCTGCATTAGCGCAACATAGTTGCTTGATTTTTGGTTTACACACTTTATTTAGGGTTACACACTTGGAATAGGTAATTTTAGTGACTTCAGCAAAGCGCAACGGCATTATTTTGGACATACGATAACTTGTGCGGAAACTATTATGAGCGATTCAAATATTGCAGTGGCACATACGATAAAATCGTTTCTAAGTAAAAAAGAAAGTAATGTTTGAGAACTATAAAGAAAACGCGGGGATTTGGCTTAAGCCCTTTAGCAATTTATTCTTTATTATCTAATTTTGACCGTTCGACCGAGTACAAAATGTGACGACGAGTGACAAATGTCAACTGCACAACTGAACCACCGAAATGTGCGAGTGTGATTTTTTATATGTGTAACTTAACGAAAAATACAGTTATTTGAGAAAAAAGGGGGAAAAAGTAAATAAACACTGTTGGCGGCTCTCTGGTTCCACAACATACCGCCGCCCCTGAACGCCCGCTTCAGGACATTGGTAAAATAGCAATTTTGGCTACCGGTCTGGTGTACTCTCCTCGAGAGGTCTTCACGTTGACAACGCGCACGAGATTGTCATCTCCTCTGATGACACTGATGATTTTGCCTATCATCCACTTAGAGGGTGGCAAGCTCGGCTCCTTTAAAACGAGGATGGCGCCCTCTTCTATGCTGGGTTGAGTGTGTTGCCACTTGTTGCGTTGCTGCAGCGTTGTGAGGTACTCACTGTGCCAGCGCTTCCAAAAACCCTGCACCATTGCTTGCAGGTGTCGCCAGTGGTCGAGTCGGTTAGCCTTAATACCCAAAACAGAAGGCTCTGGGATGCTTGTCTACGGCCCACCAATCAGAAAGTGGGCAGGTGTGAGCGGATCAAGTTCAGTATCGGAGATAGCGCATAGTGGGCGAGAATTTAAGATTGCCTCCACTTGCGCCAACACTGTGCTGTAGTCTTCAAATGTTAATGTGGCGCTGCCGATGACTCTCTTCAAATGTAGCTTGATTGATCGCACGCCGGACTCCCAAAGTCCACCAAAATGCGGTGCAGAAGGTGGAATGAAGTGCCACTGGACTCCGTCCATGGCCAAAGAAGTAGATACCTCCTCCATATAAGTTTCTGACATCGTGAGCTTCCTCAATTCGCCCATGGCCCGACGAGCACCATGGAAAGTGGTGCCGTTGTCGGAGTATAGATCGCTTGGTTTCCCTCTTCGGGCAATGAAACGGCGAAAGGCAGCAAGGAATGCGTCGGATGTGAGCTCACTCACCAGTTCGAGATGTATGGCTTTAGTTGACAGGCATACAAAAATCGAAAACCATGCCTTGCCGATGCGCGCGTTCCTTGTCTTAGAGAGCTTGATAGGAACGGGCCCTGCATAGTCCAATCCGCAGTGCAAAAAACACCGCCCGTGTTGTTGCACTCGTGGAGCAGGAAGATTCCCCATTAATTGAGTACTCGTTGCACGTCGCTGCAAGAAACATGGTTTGCAGGAAAAGACCACCTTGCGAACCAAGTTCCTGCAACCAAGGATCCAAAATTGTTGGCGCACGATTGCAAAGGTTGCATCCACGCCAGTGTGTAGATGCTTTATGTGTATATTCCTTAGAATGAGCAGCGCTATCTTTGAAGTTTTTGGCAGCAAAATTGGGTGCTGGACATTGAAGCTCAACGATGAATGCTTGAGCCGTCCCCCGACGCGTAACAACCCTACATCATCCAGAAATGGGGAGTATCGTATAAGCGATGATTTTGTGCGCAATTGCTTTTGATTTTTTAGCTGGTTAATCTCGGCTCCGAACGCTAGCTGCTGAACGTTTCGCAAGATAATTGTTGTGGCTTGCTGCAGCTCGAACGTGTTGAGCGAGTGTAGTGTCGAGTCAACAGGCATATGAGCTCGACGGCATAAATTAGCAAAACGCACGCAGTATGCGACGATTCGTATTAATCGCGTCCACGACGAGGATTTGTTTATAAGTATTTCAATCACATTGTCTGTGCCGGTTACAAACAAAACCACTGGTTTGGATTTTCGTTCTTCATGGAGCACTATTGAGTCAGTTTCTTGTAGGCGCGAAAACTTCGATTTTGGCCACTGTTCCTCTGACAGTGCCAACCAGGGTGGCCCGTTCCACCACAAACGATTTTCAACAAGAATTGACGGCAACATACCGCGCGACGCACTGTCCGTGGGATTGTCTTCAGACCGAATGTGTTGCCATTGGCTACGAGGGCATACATCTAAGATGTCAGCCGGCCGATTACACACAAAAGGATTCCACCTGCGAGGTGGCGATGAAAGCCAATGTAAAACGATTTCAGAGTCACTCCAGCAAAACACATTTGAAATGCTCACGGTGAGCGATAGCTTAAGGGGGTATTCTGGTCGAGGCGGTCCGAAATATCGATGTTTTCAAATCGTTGTGGATGAAAAGCTTTTAAATATTTTTATTCAAGGTTTTTCGCAAGTTTTTCTACAGGTTTTGAACAATAATTTTCATTAATGATGTTAAGAATATCTTCTTTAATAACGGTTCATTCGATGCCTCGAACTTGAGCATGCCGAAAATAGTTGTTCCATGGTGGTTATCCTAGATAAGGCTGTCGCCTTATCTAGGATATAAGCAAACAAAAAATTTCTTCAATTAAAATCAGGTGTTTAAAAAAAAGACGATTTTTTGCCCTGTTTTTGTTGATATTTTGCATTAAAAACATTAGTTAAACAAATGCTATTGCCATAATCCTAGATAAGACGATACCCACACATTTGCTTAGTATCCTTGTAAAATTTCAAGTCAATTGGACCAGTAGTTTTTTGTGAATCGTGTCTACCGTCCCGAAAAACATGATTTCGAGAAAAAGAAGAAAAGGTTCCGGGCGCACAGAGATTAACGCGGTCGGCGCGCCGACTTTGACATCCCATAACTTTCGGAATTTTCGAGATATTGGAAAAATACTTTCACAGTTTGAATTGTAAATACGTTGAGATTATGAAAATGTAATAAAAAAAATCGAATTTTTGAAGCCGTCACTGCGGAATACCCCCTTAACAGCACTTATTAGTTTAGACAGTAGATACGCAGCACTCAGTTCTAAACGCGGTATCGAGACTGGTTTTAATGGTGAAACACGAGTTTTGGCTGAGATCAAAGTTATAGCATAGTCGTCACCAATTTGTACACGACTATAAACCACAGCAAATCATAATAATCACACAAATCATCTGGCAATGGATCGTCCCAATTTAGACCACGAAGCCAGTAACAACATTTCTTGTCTTGTAACAACATTTTGAATAGTACCACAGTAGGCGCCACGATTCCTAAAGGGTCATAGATTTTGGCTGTTTCTGAAAGCACAACTCTTTTCGTTGGTTCGCGAGCACACACGGTTTTTATTTTCAAAAAAAATTCATCCGCTGCTGGCTTCCATTGTAAGCCCAGTAGTTTCACACACGAATTCGAGTTAGCGGATCCGAAATCTATTGGCTTAAATTCACAAAGGTGTGGTGGCAAAGTTTCCAAAAATGGCCAACAATTCGAACACCATTTTTTTAACACTAAATTTGCCCTTTCTAGTAATGCAATTAATTGGGTCTTTACCGAAATGAGTTCTTCAACGGACGCGGCACCCGCGGTGATGTCGTCTACGTACGCATCATTTTCTAGTAGACGCGATGCGGCGGGGTACACTGGTCTGTAATCTCGCGCGAGTTGATTACGCACACGAACAGCAAGGAACGGTGACGACGAAAGTCTATATGTAACTGTCAAAAGTCGAAAATGCTCAATTGGCGAATCTTCATTTTCGCGCCACACAATTCGCTGGAAGTCTGTATGCTCAGATGCCACGCGGATTCCTCTAAACATTTTCTCGATATCGGCCGAAAATACATATGGCGATAAGGCGATAGATAAGGCGACAGCCTTATCTAGGATATAAGCAAACAAAAAATTTCTTCAATTAAAATCAGGTGTTTAAAAAAAGACGATTTTTTGCCCTGTTTTTGTTGATATTTTGCATTAAAAACATTAGTTAAACAAATGCTATTGCCATAATCCTAGATAAGACGATACCCACACATTTGCTTAGTATCCTTGTAAAATTTCAAGTCAATTGGACCAGTAGTTTTTTGTGAATCGTGTCTACCGTCCCGAAAAACATGATTTCGAGAAAAAGAAGAAAAGGTTCCGGGCGCACAGAGATTAACGCGGTCGGCGCGCCGACTTTGACATCCCATAACTTTCGGAATTTTCGAGATATTGGAAAAATACTTTCACAGTTTGAATTGTAAATACGTTGAGATTATGAAAATGTAATAAAAAAAATCGAATTTTTGAAGCCGTCACTGCGGAATACCCCCTTAACAGCACTTATTAGTTTAGACAGTAGATACGCAGCACTCAGTTCTAAACGCGGTATCGAGACTGGTTTTAATGGTGAAACACGAGTTTTGGCTGAGATCAAAGTTATAGCATAGTCGTCACCAATTTGTACACGACTATAAACCACAGCAAATCATAATAATCACACAAATCATCTGGCAATGGATCGTCCCAATTTAGACCACGAAGCCAGTAACAACATTTCTTGTCTTGTAACAACATTTTGAATAGTACCACAGTAGGCGCCACGATTCCTAAAGGGTCATAGATTTTGGCTGTTTCTGAAAGCACAACTCTTTTCGTTGGTTCGCGAGCACACACGGTTTTTATTTTCAAAAAAAATTCATCCGCTGCTGGCTTCCATTGTAAGCCCAGTAGTTTCACACACGAATTCGAGTTAGCGGATCCGAAATCTATTGGCTTAAATTCACAAAGGTGTGGTGGCAAAGTTTCCAAAAATGGCCAACAATTCGAACACCATTTTTTTAACACTAAATTTGCCCTTTCTAGTAATGCAATTAATTGGGTCTTTACCGAAATGAGTTCTTCAACGGACGCGGCACCCGCGGTGATGTCGTCTACGTACGCATCATTTTCTAGTAGACGCGATGCGGCGGGGTACACTGGTCTGTAATCTCGCGCGAGTTGATTACGCACACGAACAGCAAGGAACGGTGACGACGAAAGTCTATATGTAACTGTCAAAAGTCGAAAATGCTCAATTGGCGAATCTTCATTTTCGCGCCACACAATTCGCTGGAAGTCTGTATGCTCAGATGCCACGCGGATTCCTCTAAACATTTTCTCGATATCGGCCGAAAATACATATCGATGTTGGCGAAACCGAAGTAGAACTCCAAAAAGGTCTCGTTGAATTGGAGGTCCGATATGTAGTCGATTATTGAGAGACTCGCCCGAACTGTCGTTACTTGAACCATCAAATACTACGCGACACTTTGTTGTTGTACTGTCTGGTTTTAACACAGCATGGTGTGGTAGGTAAAAACAGTCTGCATAGTTTACATTGACTTCAGGTTGCGGGATGCGCTGCATATGACCCAGTGCCAAATATTCCCGCATGAACTCTACATATTGTTGCTTTAACTCAAAGTTTGAGCGAAATTTACGTTCCATATTTTGAAACCTTGAAAGTGCTTGCGGCAATGTTGCTGTAATGTCAGGTGCTCTCTCCTTAAATGGATATTTCACAATGTATGTTCCATCTTGAGCACGTGTGTGTGCTTCTGCGAAATGAGACTCTACTGGATCTGCCATCATAATTTTTGCTTCTGTTGACGTCACACTTTCCATTTCCATGAAAGTCCGAAATAACGAGTCAAGATTATCTGCCGCTGCGTGAAATGCTGCAGCTTGCAGTGGAACTGCTCCTGTTGCTATGTACGTTCCAGAAACCACCCATCCAAATACACTTTTTATGGCAATGGGAAGTCCGTTTCCAAATTGTTTCTGCTCGCCAGTGCACATGTTCCACAGGTAGTCTGCTCCCACCAACACGTCAATCGCACCACTTCTAGCAAATGATGCATCGGCTAGTGGAAGCTGCAGAATTTCATTCCACGTAGGGGAGGAGAAACTGACCAATTGCGTTGGAATATCAGCTGTGAGGTTCGGCAAGATGAGAGCTGACATGTGGACAACATCATTGGAAATGAGTGAGTGTAGAGAAAGCTGTACGCGACCGCGTGTTACGCCAGCTTTGTAGGAAGATAGGCCCGTAACAGGAATACGAGCATTGCTACGTGCGAGACCGCAGCGCTGCACGAACGCTTCGGTAGCAAATGAGAGTGTCGATCCAGTATCGAACAGTAATCTGCAATTTGTTTGGTTACCCCACTTGTCTCACGACTGCACGCGCTGTTGGCAACAGCGTGTGTGTGTTCATCGTGGGTGTACGAATATTATTGCTTATAGCTGTCAAAGCTGTCGGTGTAATTTGAGCGTGATCACCTGATTGCGCCGGCGCGCTTGCGAATTGATTGCCACTTTGACCCGTTGCAAATGTGGGTGTATTAGTTGAAGGAGTCGCATAATTTGTATGTAGAAGAGTATGATGCTTTGCATTGCAAAGTTTGCAGCGATACTGAGAGGGGCATTTACTGACAATGTGAGTGCGACTGAAACAATTGAAACAAAGTTTTTTCTCTTTAACGAAAGATCTGCGCGACACATCATTTAACTGTTTAAATTGCCTGCACTGTGAGAGTGTATGAACGTCAGTACAATTTGGGCACTTAGCAACAGAATTTTCGTCAGCACTTCCGAAATTTGTAATTGCGCGACGACCGTTAGAATGACGCGGATTTGAATGTATTCAAGGGCATCACAACGATTAGTAAGAAATGTTAAAAATGTAGCGAACGCAGGTTCTATTTGTGCGTCACAAACTTTAGCCCACTCTTGTCTCGATTCGTTATCCAATTTGTTTAAAAGTATTTGTATTAACCAGGGGTCGCGACTATTCGAATTTAATGCATTTAGACCGAAGTAATGAAGCACTAGTCGAATTGCATGATGGTAGTGAAAGAAAGGATTGTACAAACGAACGAACTATCAAAGGCTTTCTTTCATAACGTTGCACTAGTCTATCCCAAGCCTCACTGTAGTTGCTTTCAGTAATTGGGATGTGCTGTACCAAACAGGGCATCGCCTGCCAAAAACGATGTCAAATAGAAAAACTTCTGTGTGTCTGTCAAGCCTTGCTTGCTGTCCACAGCACTTAGGAAAAGATCTTTGAACGATGTCCAATCTTTATATCTGCCGGTGAAAACTGGAATTTTGATGTGTGGTAGCTGAATTCGCAAATTATTGTTGACGGCAGTAAAATTTTCTAAAAATGACGACTGTTGCTCCGCGAGCTTCTGCAGGGTATCCTCCTTGTCGCCTCTAAGTGATGTTGAGTGGTCTTCCAGTGTGGATTGAGCCGCTCGTCTGCCGGCTAGCCATTGGGACAGAATCGCATGTGCCTGAAAATACCTTGTCTCGTACTCCACAATGTCGTCAATTGGATCCATAAACTTCGGATCATCCTCAAAATTGTACAGCTCTTGACTGAGGGCTACTAAGTCCTTGTAGTTTTCTTCCAGCTTTTGTAGCCGATTGGAACATTAGTCCACTGAATCTGAATCGGTGAGGTTCTCTGCTACCTCCAAAGTGCGAGTAATGTGGGCCTTTGCCCAGCCACGTTGTTGTTGTAACTTCTTCATTATGTCTGTCGCTTTCACTTGGTACGCGGTGAAAGAATGAAGGCTACGAGTTCGGAAACCAATATACGAAGTTGACGGCACTTGGTTCGCGGTGCGCGCAATATAAACGATGAGCGAAAAGTCTAGAACTCCAAACTGGAGGTTATGCAAAAAAAAGTCAGCGCCACGTGATGCGCGGTGGCACGAATATTCGGAGAATTTCTTCGCTTTCACGTGGTGCGCTGTGACAGGATGAAGGCTCCGAATGCGAAACAAATATACGGAGATTACGGCACGTGGTACGCGGTGCGCGCAATGCAAACGGAGAGCGAAAAGCCTAGAACTCCAAACTGGAGGCTATGCACAAAGTTCAGTGCCACGTGGTACGCGGTGGCACGAATATCCGGAAACACAGTCGAAACGGCGCTTACTACACGGTGGAACGATCGAGAACTCCGACTGCGAAATACTAAGCAATCACGCCACGTGATACGCGGTGGCGCGGCAACTCGGAGTACACTTGCTTTCTCGGCACGTGGTGCGCGGTGCCCGAGATGTTCACTCAAACCAATAGCCGGACGATCCGGCTCGAAGGACCAGTAATGTTTTAGAACTATAAAGAAAACGCGGGGATTTGGCTTAAGCCCTTTAGCAATTTATTCTTTATTATCTAATTTCGACCGTTCGACCGAGTACAAAATGTAACGACGAGTGACAAATGTCAACTGCACAACTGATCCACCGAAATGTGCGAGTGTGATTCTTTTATATGTGTAACTTAACGAAAAATACAGTTATTTCAGAAAAAAGGGGGGAAAAGTACACTCATGTGCAGTTTCAATGGCAAAAATCCATGAATTGGGCTACGAATTGCTCCCTCATCCCGCCTATTCACCCGATCTAGCCCCAAGTGACTATTTTTTGTTCCAAAACTTGAAGAAATGGCTCGTCGGAAAGAGATTTGCTTAATGACACACGAAATTCACTTTTTTCCATTTTCTTCTCAGTCAACGCGGTAGTCTGATATTAACGGCTGTCAAAAACAAACTAAATGTCGCAGCTTGTTCAATTTTTGACAAGAGTCAACTGACAGATGACTGTTGACGGGAGCAGTGTTGCCATTTCAATTAAGAGGCGGGGAATTCAAAAAGTCACGGACTTATTGACCCGCCCTCGTACCTACGGTTTAAATTTCATATTTGTAGTTTTAGCGGTTTGGGCTGGGCGATGATTAATCAGTTAGTCAGGATAAAGAATTCAATAGATTCACGTTTCACTATTCAAGTGTTCTCAATTGTACGATTTATTAAGAACAAGCACTTTTTTGAACTCTCTCTCTAAAATTTAACACAATTTTTTAATAAAGTTAAAAATTAACTTTTTTCAACTAAAGCAATTTTATCGTATCGCATAGCTAGTCGCAGGCACAAAAAATGAAGGAAAAATTTGAAGTGGACATACGATAAAATTGTTTTTCTCTAACTTTGTAACGGCTCATCGTAGAGATGTGAGCTTTTAGGGACTGATGATAAATTTATAGTGCTATCGTTACCAGTAAAAAAATGAATTTCGGTAAAAATGGCTCATACGATAAAATAGCGGGAAGGGCTCGATATTCTCGGTGATGAGGACCTGATGCAAATTTCGCAGAATGGTTTGATTCAATACCTGAGTACATAAAACACCAGATGATTCAAGGGGCACAATAAACCTACTAGGTTGCAGTGCGCAACGGCATTGTCCCTACCCAATTACATTACATTACATTACATGTGTTAATATTGTGCACAAGGCATCAATCTACCAATAAGCAAAAGCTCAGTATATTTTGTTGTTGTTAACTGTTGCAAAAATATAGTTAGGTCTCTCTTCATGTCAGAAGTTTTTCAATACAAAAGAGTCCTAACTCAAATTGTGACACTTTTGACGAAATAAATTTTTGTTTAAGTTAATTTTAAGCAAAGTTCTGACAATTTTAGTATATATTTTTAAATAAAAAAAATTAATATCGAACTTTCAAAATTTTTTTTTTCGACTTTTTAACTGTCATTTACAATTATAAAACTCAGCAAAAGTGACATAACTTAAAATAATTCCGTAATTATTGAGCTATAATAATATAGCTGCCGGGTACCGGTTCCGCCCATACGATTTTGATAAAATTTCAGACGCGACCTGAAATGGGCCCAAAATGATCAGAAACAAAATTTCAGCTTTCTCTCTCGGCACGTTGCTGAGATATTCATTGGGTATATTGTACCCATTAGGCAGCAATGGTATTTTTTTTTCCATACTTTTTAAAGTGATCAGCTAAACACGTGAACAAAAGAAGTATTGTTTACAAGTGAGTTAGGAGGCAGATTTTTGTGGGGTTCTAGGGCCACTACGTTTCACCACATTTTCCACTTCCAGAAAATTCACAATTTTTGGAGTCTAGTAACTCTAACTAGATGGCGGAATTTTAGGGTGACCTCCACAAGACTAAGGTAGTTCCATCTTTATCCCAACCATCCCTTTCAATGATTTTGAGATATCTCTACCACGAACTTTTCTGTGATTTTTTTAAAAAGTCAGTTTTCATGGGTAACATTTTACCCATTAGGCAATGGGTTAAAATATCATCAAAACAGTTACAACTCAAAATTTTGGATTTTCTAGTGTAAAATAAAAAACAATCTTGTAACTTATCCTAAAGCGTAATCTGTAAGGATTTTCTACTGAACGGTCTATACCAAAAATTTGGAGTTGTGTCACTTTTGTAGTGCGTGTGCGAAATTATTAAGAAATATCATTAATTGATAAGTTTACGCAGTCATCGACTACCTTTCGTTGCGTGCAGACGGTGTGACAGAGTATAATAATCAGCGCATTTTGCTTCTCTCTTTAATAACACTCCGCTAACCGCGTATTTTCTTCTCTTTTTGTTCGCGCCGTTTTTCTGTAAGTCACAACAACAATCAAATAAAAAAGTCTATACAAATTAGTGCACAGTGTACAACATGGCCCCAGGGCCCTCCTAATTGGGGCAAACCGATTCACACCTTTAGCTGATAGTCCTAAATCAAAGAAAAGGAAACCGAATTCCAAAAATGTAGACCTATCTGGCTTCCCAGATCTCCCGGCCACGCAACTTTCCAACCCTAAATACATTGTTGTGTCTGCTGCGGACGACAGCAAACCACTTAAAAATTATTCCTGCTTTGCCGTAAACAGATCCATGTATCTTATTAGTAAAGAGATTAACAAAGTCACAGCATTAGCCAATGGAAGCTTACTTCTATTAGTAAAATACGCCAAAACTGCTAAAAAATTCATCGACGCTAAAGAACTCACTGGTATATGCAAAATAAAATGTTCGTTACATAAAAGCTTAAATTACACTAAAGGAACAATATTTGCACCATGTCTTAATAACTTGAGTGAAGATGAAATTATCGAAGAGCTTAAAGATCAAGGTGTAGTAGGAATTTATAAATTTCAAAAGAACATGAATGGAAAATCTGTACCTAGCGGAGTTATGGTTGTTACTTTTGACCGCTTCAAACTCCCGGACAACCTCGATGTATCGTGGTATAAAGTCAAAGTAAGGCAGTACATTCCAAATCCCATGCGTTGCAAAAATTGCCAACTGCTGGGCCACACAAAAAATCGCTGCAACAATACACCAACCTGCGTTAACTGTAACCTTCCCCCTCACAGCCCAGCAACGTGCACACGCGTTCAATGCGCTAACTGTCAACAAGATCACCCTTCTTCCTCAAGCACTTGTCCCAAATTTACCCAACAAAAACTACTTAAAATCCAAACAGAAAACAAATGCACAATGCGTGAAGCTAGGCAAATACTTAAAAACTCTAACACTGACACTTTCTCAACTATCCCCTACTCAGCGGTAAGTCGCTCCAACAATACTCTCTTACAATCCAACCCAACCGTCACTCTCAACAACAATAATATACATTCGATACACACTGAGCAGTCCTCCCACACACCTCTCACTACTTCTAACCCACCTAGAACCATCGAAAATCATTCTTCTAACTGTCCAAAACAAAGTAATAGTATCCAAACCCCACAACCCACACTGTTAAAAACCAACAACAATAGCACCCACATCTCACTCAAAAATTTACCGATCACAATAGAACACCGTAATAGCCCCAATTCCACAGCTAACAGCAAGACAACTCAAAACCCGAAACTAGAAGTGAATAAATCAATCACAATAATGCAAGATGACAAAGAACCAACAAACTGCGAAAAAACATATTCCGACATATCCGACAAATCTGACTAAAAGCTTTTATCTATATATGCCAATACATAGATATTCAAAGCTCTAACTATTCTTTCTAATAAAACGTTATGATCCTAGATATTCTTCAATGGAATATCCACGGCTATCACAACAACTATCCAGATCTAGAAATAATAATTAAAAAATATCACCCACTAATTATATGTCTACAAGAAACACATTGCAAAAACAACTACACACCCGCTATGCCCAAACAATACATCGGTTACTTTAATAACTCAAATAACACAGCCAAACAAGGTATAGGAGTTTTATTACATAGAAACATACCACACAAACATATACCGATAAACTCAAGACTCGCAGTAACAATTATTGAAATTCATTTAAAAATTAAATTTACCCTGATCAACTTATACATCCCACCTTCACAGACATTTTCTACAAGCGATTTATTTAATGTTATTGCAAATATAAGTACCCCATTCATCCTAGTTGGTGACCTCAATGGTTGGAGCCCATTATGGAGCTCTAATACCAGTAACAACAGGGGTAAAACAATAGAAGATTTTGTCCTTTCAGCAAATTTATCTATATTAAATGATGGGTCCCCCACTCATTTTAGCACACACAACACATTCACCCACATAGACTTATCCATCTGCACCTCAAACCTTTTACCATTCTGCAACTGGTACACCATCCCAAACCTACACAACAGCGATCATTACCCAACAATTACCCATATAACAGACAATTCAAACCCCACTCCCCGACCTAAAATCAAGCGCAACAATACAAAACGGGCTGATTGGTTAAAATTCCAAAATAATATTGAACAGATAGAAGACAGTATACAAAGCTCAACCAATGTAAACAAAGAAGCTGCCTCTATTAGAAAAATTATAAGACATGCAGCCCACAACTCCATTCCCCAAACTACCTACAAAAAACAAAGCAAGATAGTTCCATGGTGGTCCGCCGAACTTCGGCACCTACGAGATCAAAAACAACACGCATGGCACTCATATCGCCGTAATATGGTAATCGAAAATTTAATTCTATACAAAAAATTTAATGCAAAATTCATCAAAGCAAAGAAACTGGCAAAAACCAAAAGCTTTGAAGAATTTACAAGAAAAATAAATCCTTCCTCATCCCCTTCCATAATGTGGCAAAATATTCGACTCTTAACAGGGAACTATGTACCACACACAATCAAAGTCATTAAAGACAACAATTCCACAACATCCAACTCGGTAGACCTAGCTGATACATTTGCTAGACAATGGTCGGCTAACTCTCACGATTCGAGCTTTTCGCCTGACTTTCGTGAATCAAAAACACACATCCTTAACCACCCCCATGTTCATGAATTTAATCGAAAAGCCGAAATCATTTTGAATCTACGTTTAATCTGCAAGAGCTTGAACTATGTCTCCAAACTGCGAAAGGTTCCTCACCAGGGAATGACATGATAACATACCCAATGATCAGAAACACACCTAAAAGCTTCAAATTACGCATACTGCATCTATTCAACATGATCTTACATTCAGGCAATATACCACAGAGCTTCAAAACTGCAATAATAGTTCCCATCAAAAAACCCAACAAACCCTTGGATTCTATTGACTCCTACAGGCCAATCTCTTTGTTGCCTTGTTTGACTAAAACTTTAGAAAAAATGATATCTAACAGACTTATGTGGTTCATAAAAAAACACAAATTAATATTGTACGCTATTTATTTAACTTTACTTTATTTAATGTGAGTTCTCAAACACGTGCTGCCTGCGCACGTCAGACCAGAAGAAGAGAGCGAGACCGGAACCAGCCTCGTCCTCCTCTGCACCCAACTTCATGCGGTGATGCCAGATGAGTGGCAGCACTGTCCCAGAGATGCTGCCTAGGTGGGAGCCAGATGGTCAGAATCTCGTACAAATATCCTCAAATCAAGTGGGCTTCCGACCCGGGGCAAGTACAACTGACGCACTTCTTTATATAGATGATATCATAACAAGAAACCTGTCTGCACGCAACCACACATCCATTCTGTCAATCGACTTCGTAAAAGTGTTTGAAAGGATAGGAGTCCACGTCGTTTTAAAAAAGTTACGAGAATGGGGCCTTGGACCAAAAATGCTCAACGTAGTCAAAACAAACAGGAAATTCCAATGCAGAGTCAACGGCGCACTATCTACAACCTCGGTGCTACACAACGGCATTCCCCAAGGATCCCCACTCTCCGTAACCCTTTTCATAATTGCATTCGACGATCTCAGCAAAATTATCTCGCAAACAAAGAACGTTCAACACTGCATCTACGCTGATGATCTTTATGTCATTGCAAAACAACAAAACAGTCACGACATAAAAAATGCCTTCACGACTGTCATCGAGAAAATAGGATCATGGTCAATAAACTCAGGTGCACGCATCTCACTGGAAAAAACAAAACATCTCCACATCTGCAAAAAGAGAAACTGCAACAACTTCCACCTTACTTACAACAACAATGTAATCGAAAACGTCGAACAATTAAAAATATTAGGCTTATATATAGATCATAAATATAGTTTTAAGTACCACTGTAATTACCTAAAAAAAGCCTAGCTGCTAGATTAAACATAATCAAATACTTAGCCTCCAATAAAAGCCAAGTTCACACCAACTCACTGCTACAAATTACCCGACTAACCGTTCTTGCCAAAATCGACTACGGGCTACCCATCTACAGTATCACAGCAAAAACAAATCTAAACGCAGTAAAATCTACATACCACGCTGCAATCCGCTCCAGCCTACGCGCCTTTAGAACGACAAAAATCGTCAACATATTAGCAGAAGGCGGCTTTGAATCAATAGAGGATCGTATTACTAACATGAAATGTCGTCTTATACCAAAATCTTCGCGCCACGATCAAACCTGCTATTCAACGCAACGCAAGCAACAAAACAACGAAAAACTAAAATGAAAAAAGCATCGGCAATTTACAACATTTTCGAAATTGCAAAAGAAGCCAACATCACATCTTATCCTAATTTGCATACCGACGTCGCACACCCACCCTGGCACCTAAACTTAAATTGTTTCATTGACGAACTCGCACACCTACCAAAAAGAACAACAAGTACAGAAGCTTACATTCAACTTTTTCGGGAAATAACACAGACCTACAGATTGACAAATTGGAACCTGCTTTATACAGATGGCTCAAAAACGAAAGAGTACACTTCATTTGCCGTTGTAAATGAAAACGGATCTATTCTCGCCCGTGGCCTCTTACCAACAAACGCAACCGTGTTCGAAGCCGAAACCGTCAAAATCGCAATTGAACTCTGCAAGCTTTCGAAAAATAAAACCATTATCTGCACGGACAGTAAGGCAGTATTCCAAGCAACAAAAACCATCACAAACAAAAATGAAGACATCACGAAATGCAAACAAACACTCATATCACTGAATGGCAAGGTCAAACTAATGTGGATACCAGGACACGCTGGCATAAACGGAAACGAAAAAGCAGACAAAGCAGCAAAAACTGTACCACAACACCCTGTCAAACTATTCATTCCGCACACTAGCAGATACCTAATCAAAGCAGGACTTTCCGTATATAAAAACCAAATTGCCACACACTGGACAAACTACACACACACATATAAGAATATAAACCCGGAAATGAAACCCACATTCTTACCCACTGCAACAAACACACTCAAAAACAAATGCTTTACACGTTTCCGACTAGGACACACGAGTCTTACCCACTTGCACATCATTTTGAAAACACCGCCCCCTATATGTCGATTTTGCAATAACTCCCAACTAACTATTCCACACATTATCTCTGAGTGCCCCAACTTAACACAACAGCGTTCCTTAATATTTAAAAACTCCAATATCCTAGACGCACTGAAATCCCCAACCGAAACTAATGTAAATCTACTTTTTTCCTTCTTAAACAAAATTCAAATTTCACACTTAGGGCCGTTTTCTCATCTTCCCGTTAACTTTAAAGTTCACTTTAACGGGCCGATAAACGCATTTTCGTTTTCTCATCTGCCCGTTAAGCTATCCTCCCGATAAAATTTACCGGGAGGATTGAGTGCCTGTTAAACTTTAAAGTGAACTTTAAGTGGAAATGGTGCCAAGTACATGCATATGTTTGTTTACAAACAAAAAACAGCTGATAATGAAATTACAATTTGAAATGAAATTTGAATTTGAGATCTTTCGGTATGGAAAATAGGCGTGTTTCTCAAATTCATGCACTGGAAGACGCTTTTGAAAGTACGGAGTCACAAAATGCGGCAAATATAACATATAACAGCCAATTGGACTATTTCACTTCTTTGCACTGCTGACATGTCCAATCGCTGCTGGGCCGCCACCTGTGCGATACGTCTCGCTCTTCTGCGCTGCAAGTTCCAGCTTGGACTTACGCTTCAAGCTGTCAAACTTGTCCCTCAACGATTTCCAACGACGGGACACGCCCCATTTGGCAGTAAAAGCATCAACAAGATTTTGCCAGGCAAAATTTTTATTTTTTCCTTCAAAAATAATTTTAATTTTTCACAAACAGCTGATTGCGCCGCCAAGTGCTGCCCATCGTAGACCAGTGTTGCCAAAAAATCAGACTTGTTAAATTTTTATTTATCAGGAAGATGAGAAAACGAAAATATTTACCGGGCACTTTAAAGTGACCTTTAGCTAAAGTTCACTTTAGCTACCGGTCACTTTAACGGGAAGATGAGAAAACGGCCCTTAGTATGATAAAACGAATACAAACCTAAATTATATGTACAGCACACAAAGCCGATAGCCCTAGCAGCTAGTGCTTATCTTTTATTGTAATTTTAATTATAATAAAAAATTAAAAAATAATAATAATAAGTTTAATCGTACTTAAATTTGGGAGCTGTTATGCAGACGGTCAAATGACCGTCGGTCACGATAGTTGTTGCTTCAATGTAAAATGAAAAATTGAGAGAGAGAGCGGGAGAGTAAAATTTGACCGCGTCGGTCAAAAATGATGAGGCTCTCGATGCCAAATCATGCGATCAAAACAGTGTTGCGTAGTGAAATTATTCACAACACATGTGTTTTCGGAGCAAAATGGCACACTTTTCGCGAAAATATGTATCTAATGACGGAAAAAATGGTTCGTAGCAATCCTCATCGTTTGTTTAAATTTGTGTTGTACGTGGCTTTCCAAAAAGAGTAAATAAAGAGGAAAATTGCAAATTAAGTGGTGTGTTCGTCTCGCCAAAATACAACTTTTATGGCATATGCGTTGCCAAATTTAAGTGCTTCTAAGCCAATATCCATTTTTATTTATTTAATTTCACAAGACTTCGTTCAGGCAGTGTTGCTAAGAACAGAAAAACGTAGCGTCGAAATGAAAAAGTACGGAAAAAGTGCTGCAAGTAAGTGAAAAGTGTACTGGTGACCGGCGATCAAATGACCGTCTGCATAACAGGGTTTTGGCACAGAGTAGAAAAAACAAAACGAGAGCGTAAAAAGTATCGTGACCGACGGTCATTTGACCGAGCGCCCTTTGGAAGTGTTTGAATGAAGTCCCATTTTACAATAAATTCTAATAAATTTAGTTCAGACCACAGAGAAATTTCTGCTTTATTAATTTAGTCATGTGATTTTGAGCAAATTGCAGTCGGGCAGATTTGTGGCGCTTTTTGCATTTGCTCTTTTACAAGATGTAGATTCCGTGCAACCGACCTCCATATCGTAGAAACTGATGCAAGGAGTTTCAGTTCGCTCTTTACTTTACGTATGGAGGTCGTAGAATTTGAAAGCAAACGATAAATTTTGCGGTCAGTTCGCTCGTTGGTAATTTTTTACCCGGCTGCGTCCTTGTGCCATAATATTTCCTTATCATTAAGTTAATTGCAGACCAGTGACTGCTCGCCCGATTTGTCTAGCAATCGCGCGTCTCATTTGCCTAGCGCTACACAACGCATCAATCGCGCCCTAAGACTGTATTACGAAAACACAAAAATCACTACATAGTATAAAGCAAAGTCGCTGTCGCTGTCTGTCCCTATGTATGCTTAAATCTTTAAAACTACACAACGGTTTTTTAAGCGATTTTTTTTAATGGATAGAGTGATTCAAGAGGCAGGTTTATATGTTTAATACATGCATAATATTGTAGAGAAACACTGATAAATTTAGAGGTAAACATTGTTTATAAAAAAAAACTTAACATTCTGTGTGTAGCCAGTGTTTGCGAAAACGGCTCATTCTTTCGGAAAAATTTTGTTTGTGTGTGATAGAAGATGTCAATGCGGTGGTTTATAGCGATATTACATGTTTGTACGGCAGGTGGGCGTGGCACCTCCCATACAACCTAAATTTTTAATATGGTATATCTTCGGAATTGAAAGTCGAACAGCATTGAAATTTAGTACAGTGTCATGGTGTAGGCGTGTCTTTTCATCGGTAAAATTAAATGGGCGTTGGACAAGGGGGAGTGGCACCGTTCATACAACTCAAATTATACAAATTATAAGTTGCTCAGCATTGAAATTTGGTACAGTGTCATGGCGTAAGCGTAACATTCCACCGGTAAAATTTAGTGGGCGTTGAATAAGGGGCGTGGCACTTTTTAAATCCAGGTGTAACTTTTGAACTATAGCATTCACATCAACGACACTCAGTATAAACTAAGGATTTGGTCGTGTCCTTCGGCAGGGGGAATAAGGTGGATTTTGGACAAGGGGGCGGGGCACCACTCATGCAACTCAAATGTTTAATATGGAATAATTTCGGAATTATAAGTCATAGAACACTGAAATTTAGTACCCTGTTCTCTCATACATGAGTCATTCTAATGATACGATTTGATGGGCGTCAGACAAGGGGCGTGGCGCATTGTTTGTGACCCAAATATTTAGCTGAACTTTAAGTGGCACAGCAATGAAACTAAGTACGAACCTACCATTTTCCCTTCCGAAAGACGGGATGGTGCGGGTATTGAACAAGGAGGCTTGGCACCGCCCATATAACTTAAATCTATATATATATAAAAGAAAGTGGCTGTATGTGAGTTACGGCATCACACACAAACGGACTGTTTGGGCGAGACGAAGTTTGCCGGGTCATCAGACAAGGGGCGTGGCGCATTGTTTGTGACCCAAATATTTTGCTGAACTTTAAGTGGCACAGCAATGAAACTAAGTACGAACCTACCATTTTCTCTTCCGACAGACGGGATGGTGCGGGTATTGAACAAGGGGGCTTGGCACCGCCCATATAACTTAAATCTATATATATATAAAAGAAAGTGGCTGTATGTGAGTTACGGCACACGGACCGTTTGGGCGAGACGAAGTTTGCCGGGTCAGCTAGTAATTTATAAAATAATCGTAAAGCATTAAGCAAAAATCACTTACCTGTCTCAGTGTCTTTATAGCAA
The DNA here is from genome assembly GCA_963971225.1 of Melieria omissa. Lineage (NCBI taxonomy): Eukaryota > Metazoa > Arthropoda > Insecta > Diptera > Ulidiidae > Melieria > Melieria omissa. The sequence continues at coordinate 45,535,508 of OZ020269.1, read as the reverse complement.
TGAACCACCGCTTCTATGGAATTTTTTATATTTCTCTTTCTCTCGCAATATTTACCGTTAGCCAAAAAAGTTATTGTTGCTATTTTTTATGTTGACCAAGTAGGAAAAAACTGCATTATTATTTTTATTTAATATTATTGAATTTTCCCATATAACGAAAAAAAGAATGTCTTTATAGCTTTGAAGCAGAGTGTATTTAAGTTTTTTTAACATTGAGTTTAAATTAAAATGCTTCTAACTTGAAATTGTTATTAAAGTATAAAAGCGTCATTCAGGAATGACCTCCAATAATGGCGTTATTAAAAATGTCCTCTTCCTGTTTTTGGCTTTCTGAATAAAGCACGCGCCGCATTGTTCAACTTAAGGAAATCGTGTTTAATTTATCGAATCAACACTTATTTTGACGATCCAACTGGAGCACTTTCGCTAGTCATTATTGTGACGAAGATATTCATACAGACCCTTTGGAAGGCAGGTCTGGAGTGGGAAGCAGAACTGCCCATCGAACTACAGCAGCAGTGGCTAACGTTCCGGAATAGAATTGCGGCGTTTGCTCAGATCCGTGTTCCACGTTGGCTTGGTATGAAACAGGCTGCAACGATAACGTTGCACGGCTTCTGTAATGCGAGTAGTCGAGTTTACGCTGCTGTTATTTATGCACGCAGTGTGGACGAGGACGGGCACTCATCAGTTAGGTTGGTGATGGCTAAGACCAAAGTTACACCGGTGAAGGCTGCCACCATTTCACGGCTGGACCTATGTTTAGTTTAGTTTATTAATAGTTTAGTCAAATAGAAACAAAGTCATACTGACTAGCATGTGCAGCTCACTTGCTCACCGTGACCCTTAACAGTGTAAAACAAGTACTCAGACTACACAATGTGGAGTACACCTTGTACAGCGATTCAACCATCGTCGTATGCTGGCTGCGGAGGCCGGCGTCGACTTTAAAACAGTATGTTTCGAATCGAATTTCCTTTATTCAGAAGAACTCCGACAACAGTTGTTGGAGAAATATTCGCACTGAGTTCAACCCTGCGGAGTGCGCAAGCCGCGGGATCGCTCCGGTGGCCCTTGAGCACCATCAACTGTGGTGGAAAGGGCCTCCATGTATCGAGTTCGACGAGGACATCGGGGAGCTTCCCGCGATGACATGCAACGAGCGGCATTCCTTTGATGTCGAGACCAAACCAATCAAGGTCCTAATAGGAACTACAGCGGCATCGAAACTTATGACGTCTTGTGTCGATGGCAGAAGCATTCCTCTGGTCGACAGATTTAGCAACAGCGCGCTTGCGGCGATTCCAGCCTGCTTAAAGGGAACCCGAGCCGATCCGGTCATCAGTCCTGCGGTGCGGGAGCTACTCTGGCACATCCGCGAGTAAGGTTTTCACCAATGATCTTAACCGTTGGATTATTGCGGCCCATTCAACGTGAATATCCGCAGCAAGCGATGTAATACAACCACCAAGACATACGGCGTGATTTTTGTGTTCAGCCGGTTCGTCAGTCGCAGGGGCTACTGCGCAAATCTCTTCAGCGACAATGGTACTTAGTTTGTCAGCGCAGACCGGGTGTTGCGTCATGTCGCCAGTGCCGGTGTTAACTGGCAATTCATCGTCCCAGCGGCGCCGCACCACGGCGGTCTTTGCAGAGCAGCAGTTCGGTCCGCCAAGAAGTATCTGCTGAGGGTTGTGGGTCGAACCTCTCTGCGTTACCACGAAATCTACACTACTTATCAAGTTCGAGGCTTGCCTGAATTCCAGGCTGATCGTCGCACTACAGGCGGCGCGGCGTTAACCCCCGGCGACTTCTTGGTTGGCCTCCCGCTGACGTCACAACCCGAACGGTAACTACCGGACACCCCCGCTAGTTGATTTAAGTACTGGCAACGGGTGCATCAGATGTACGAAAATTTCTGGACGCGATGGCAGGATGAGTATTTGTCCACCCAGCAGAAGCGGGGCAAATGGGCCCGCCCAGAACCAAATCTACAAGCCAACGATGTCGTCGTCATCATGCACGAGAATCTACCGCCTTCACGTTGACGGATTGGATGCGTCATCGAGGTACACCCAGGAAGTGATGGACTGGTCTGTATGGTGACCATAGAGTACAACAGCGATAGGCTAGGACCAGATGGCCTATTTGTAAAACACACATGGAAGCACAGGAGCATCCGACGATATTCCGAACCTGGACGGTTCGGCCGGGCAGGAATGTTAGATAGTAGGAACATAATCGAATTGGATAGCAACGTCGGCCATGGTGATCTGACAATGCCGTGGTTGATATTGCCGGACTGATCGGAACATGGCGATTCAGCATGCTGAGCGCTCAGCACGTCGGCGTCGTCAGCGACTCCCGTTAGCAAACAGTGGTCGCATGGGAAATCGTGGAGTTGCCTTTTGAATCTGCTACTGAGCAGACGTGGAAATAAAGTACGAAAAATTAAGAAGAACCAAAGGCTTCTTACAATAACCGTAACCCGTTTCTTCGTGAAATACGCACCATTTGTCCCTTTGTTTTCATTCATTGTATACTCAGTTTTAACATTATGAAGACAAAAATTATTTTCGCTATTTGGAAAAAATTAAGAATATTTATTGATTATTACATTTACATTGAAGGTGGTGGGGCACTTTTCAATATAATTCTCCCAACATAAACGATTGCCGCAGCAACGCACACACCGGACACTCTCTCTAAGTACTCAATACTTATAAATTACTCGATACTTTTTAATCGATGCTTACTCGGTATTCGATGCTTTTTTCAATACCGCAAATGAGTAAAAGGATCGATACTAAAGGGATATCGAACCTTCACTACAATTGACTGTTATTCGCAACGTACGTTCTTTTAAAGATACAACGAAAAATGTGAAACCAAACAGCATGTTACACAATTTTTTCAAATTTATTTTCTTGGCACTGTCAAGGCTTGCCGCCCGTCCTCCATTGTTGAGGACAGTCCTCCAAATTACTCAAACGTCCTCCGTACTCCAAAGAGGGTAAAATGTCCTCCACGAACACGAAACATGTCGATTTTACTATTTCCTTTGGATGCAAACACGAAATGCATCATAATAATCTGGGTTGAAATTAACAATGGGTCGTATAAAAGCAGCCTAAACTTATTGATATGTATTTCGATAAAAATCGATATTTTTTTTTTGATCTCATTATTATTAATTTTATGATAGCATTAAATGTAATATAAGTATATGTAAATGTAGTATTTATGTACATTAATTAACTTATTAAGTTTGTAATTTTTTTTCCTATTTATGTTTTCATGCTTACTTCTTTTGTTAACTTTATGTTTAAATGTAAAAATTGTTGGGAGTTTTTCTGTATACATATATTATATATGTATTTATGTATTAGGGATTGCAATCCCGGGATTGTGAATCTCCTGATCCCGGACAATTTCAGTCCCGAAATATCCCGGGATTGAATAAATCCGATCCCGGGATCGAAACCAAAAAAAAGCTTACTATTTGCTTTGGTCACGTTGATTTCGAAAAATGCAACCCTTCTTATTTAGTACCAAAAATAAATTGCAAACGCCCGATGACATTTCGCCGTAACGATGGAGAAAGGTAAGCTTATTTCAAAATTTATTTAGGTATTTAAGTTTATGGCTTAAGTGCAGAATAGCGTACCCTCGTGAAAAGAATTAATAAGTATGCTTATACAAAGAAGTTTGGCTCCAGAGTCTTACAAACTAAAAATGTTGCTGGGGAAACGCCTACAAAAGGCGTGGCACGAAGTCAAAGTTCAAAACTTTTATCAAATAACTCAGTCAACTTTCAATAAATTTATACGATATTGGTATGGTCTTTTTCATACTTGTTACGCCGCCGCGACGAGTGATCAGGCAACGCCGTCGCGTAGCTGTCGTCGGCGCGGGGTTTCGCCTTCTTCTTTGCACGCTTGACTGTCATCGCCATCACAACTGACGGACCTTACTTTTCCGCTGAAGAGCTTCTGACACGTGAACGTAAACTATAGAACTTAAAAATCATACTGAAATTTGAATCTTTTTTTTCTTTAATTTTGAATCGTTGTGAGTAGGCATAAATTTTGCATATTAGTGCAAACACAAGTGTAAGAAATACATTTCTGTAAAGGGTACGAATATCTTAAAAATAAATTCAATTGCAGATTTTAGCCTGCTTGCCACACTTCGGCTGAAAATACTGTTTCACTTTTTATGCTCGTGCTCACAATACTCTTATTTTGAAGTACCACATTATATACTTTATAGGTACGGGTAAAAAATTATAAGCAAAAATTATTATTTTTAATTACCTTTTATTAATTATTATTATTTTTTTATTTACATAATTATTTATTTTTAATTTACATAACCCGATTTTTTTCTCGAAAAAACCATAATAAAAATATAATAAATATGTTCTCTACGGAATTCTCTTTACAATGAAATATAGAACATTTCAACTTTTTGTTTTTATATTTAAATTGAAATTGAGTTAAAAGAATCTGCCTGCAGCTCTGTCCATCTCTATTGACTCCTTGGAACATCGTCGAAACGTGGCATGTGTAGTTTTATTTTACCGTTACTTTTTCGGCAATTGCTCAGTGGAGATGTGCAGCTTGCTGCCATCACTCCGGGTATTCCCCCGGGCAACCCGTTTGAACACTGGCACCCATGCATTCCACGTTGAAACGATGTTCCAGCGCACTACGCACTACAGAGAAAGTTCGTTCCTGGTCTGAACAGCGCGATTGTGGAATGGTCAATGAGCAGCTTGCTGCCATCACTCCGGGTATTCCCCCGGGCACCCCGTTTGAACACTGGCGCCCATGCATTCCACGTTGAAACGATATTCCAGCGCACTACGCACTACAGAGAAAGTTCGTTCCTGGCCCGAACAGCGCGATTGTGGAATGGTCTTCCTGCAGATGTTTTCCCCAGCACTTATGATCTTGATGGATTCAAGGCAAGAGTCCATAAATTCTTCGCCCAACATCCTTTCTCCCAACCTATATATCCTTCCTGAACCAGCGCAATGCCCGCATTTATAGGGGTTTCTCCTGTGCGTTGGCTCGTATTGAATATTGAAATAGCGTTTATGAATGTTATTACTTAGGCGCGATATTTTCCAATCATAGGAATTGAATACAAAAATACTATACGCTCCTTACTGAACCTGATGCCGTAGTTACTCCCATGAGGGTTATTTTTCAAGCAGCCCGGCCAAAGGCCGGCCACACAAAAGGTACTTAGGTAGGTAGGTAGATGTGGCGGCCCTTGCGAGAGCACACGTAGGCCAAAATAGGCCCATTGTGATGCCACTGGATCGTTATCCCCTTCAACTTAGTAGGTCTCAAACCAACCTGAACAGTTAATGAAGCGTATTAGGCCTTTGGTGTCGACATTTGATATATCGGCTAGGTTGGCGGTGTAGTAAAAACCTAAGTGTTTTTTGCGAGTCCTGCAAAGAGCAGGACAGGTGCAGAGGAAGTGTAGAATGGTTTCTTCCTCTTCTACGTCTCTGCAGCTACGGCAGAAATCGTTGGCTAGATGGCCCAGCCCTAGCCTTCTTGCGTGGCCACCGAGGATGCAGTGCCCAGTGATTACCCCGACAACAGCCCTGAGCGCGCCCCTTTTGAGGTTTAGCAGACTTCTGGTGCGCATCCAGTCCAACTTTGGCCAGATTTGTTGCGCTGTCTTGCCTGTCTCCGAGGCAGCCCAGGCGATGTTGGCGGCTTTAGTCACGGCCTCCTCTAGCATCAGCTTGCAAGTGCTTAGCGGGACACCCAAGCCAGCAAATTCTGCGGATAGCCCTTTGGTTGTGCCTAGTCTGGCCAGTTCGTCCGCCCTACAGTTCCCCGGGATGTCTCTGTGACCTGGGACCCATAATAGGTGTATGTTAAGCTGCTCAGCCATCTCGTCGAGAGATCTGCGGCAGCTGATCACTGTTTTTGATGTTAGGACATGAGGCCCTGATAGCCGCTTGGCTGTCAGAGAGTATGCTAACATCTCGTACTGAGATGTTGCGCTCGTTGACCAGCTTCAGGGCGGCTTCAATGGCCGTCACTTCCGCCTGGAACACACTACAGTGGTCCGGTAGTCTAAAGCAGTAGTCTATACCCAATGAGTCCGAAAAGACGCCTCCGCCGACTGCTCCATTTAGCTTGGAGCCATCGGTGAAGACCTGACATGAGCTACCTGTTAGTGGTGTTGAACCGTCCTCCCAGCTGCTTCTATCTGGGATGGTACAGAGGAACTTCTTGTTGAAGAGAAGTTGGGGAGGAGAGTAATCGATTTCTCCGGTTTGTCCAAAGAGAGAGAGAATCCTGCTATGACCCGTATTTGATTCCGACCAATGGCCGAAAGCACGAAGTCTTCGGCTTGTAATTGCCGCCGACTTTTTGCAATGGAGGTCTAGTGGGATGAGGTGAAGTAAAGCTTCTAAGGCTGAGGTTGGGGTAGTTCTTAGAGCGCCTGAGATGATGACACAGGCTGCCCTTTGAACTTTCTGAAGGTGTTGGAGAAGTGTGACTTTTTCTAAGGCTTCCCACCAAACCAAGCACCCATACGTTAGGATAGGCCTAACTACGGCGGTATAGACCCAGTATGTTAGATTTGGTCTTAGACCCCAGGTTTTACCCAGTGCCTTCTTGCAGGTGTATAAGGCAACCCTTGCCTTTTCAACCCTATGGAGGATATTTGGTTTCCAACTTAATTTCCTGTCAAGAATGACTCCTAAGAATTTAGCCTCATTCTTATATGGGATTGCTGTGTTGTTAAGTTTTAGAGGGGGTATGGAAGGTGGCTTGTACTTCCTCGTAAAGAGGACCACTTCCGTTTTCCCGGGGTTGATGCCTAGCCCACGACAGGTTGCCCAGTCGTTGACCTTATTTAGCAGTGCTTGCATGAGGTCTCTGATCGAGTGAGGAAACTTTCCTGAGACGGCGAGAACTATATCGTCGGCGTAAGCAGTCACCTTGCATCCACCCCCTCCTAAGGACTGAAGTAGTTCATTGACCACAAGGTTCCAAAGGAGAGGGGAGAGGACCCCACCCTGTGGGGTACCTCTACTCACCGCTCTTGAGATGGACGATTCACCCAGTTCAGCGCAGATAACTCTGCTGCGCAGAAGCTTATCCACCCAGTTCACCAGGCCACGCTCCACCCCAAGCCCGGCGAGTGCGCCAGTGATAGCCAACGGTTCGACGTTATTAAAAGCTCCCTCTATATCCAGGAAAGTTGCTAACGTGTATTCTTTGTAATCAAGAGATTTCTGGATCGTCTGAGTCAGAGAGTGTAGAGCAGTGTCTACGGATTTACCCTTGATGTAGGCATGCTGGTTGTTTGAGATGAGGTCATGCCTTATAGTTAGACGTAGGTGTAGATCCAGTAGTCTTTCCAGTGTTTTCAATAGAAAAGAGGATAGACTAATGGGTCTGAAGTCCTTAGGATTAGTGTGAGAGTTCTTACCCGCTTTCGGGATGAACACCACCCGAACTCTGCGCCAGTTTTCTGGAATGTAGTTCAAGCTTATACTGGCTGAAAAGATTAAATTGAGGAGCCTAAGGGCTGACGGTCCAGCCCTTTGTAGCTGTGCTGGGAATATGCCATCTGGTCCCGGTGATTTAAATGGAAGGAACCCTATGATAGCCCATTTTATTTTGTCCTCCGATATGAGGTTGTCTACATTAGCGACCCTATTCGTGTCTATCTGGTCTTCTGCCAGCGAGTTGAGGCTGGTCGGAAAGTGAGTGTTTGTGAGAAGCTCGAGTGCTTCAGCTTCTGAAGATGTCCAAGAGCCATCTGGTTTTTGTAAAGCACTTGGAACAAATGGTGATGAGGCTAGTATTTTCCTAAGCCTAGAAGTCTCGGAGACACTTTCAATGTTGCCACAGAAGTCGCTCCAAGAGCTTCTCTTAGCATCCCTAAGACATTTCTTGTAGGACCTGAGGGAGTCCTTGTAAAGGTCCCAGTCTGTTGCAGTTTTGGTCCTCCTCGCTCTATTGAAGAGTCTCCTGGAGGTTTTTCTGAGCCCCCCAAGTTCTTGGTTCCACCAGGGGGGTTTGTATTTCCCCCTTGGTACAAACAAGGGGCAGGCAAGGTTTTGTGCCTGTGAAAAGGCCGATGTTAAGTGATCAACAGCCGTCTCTAACATCGCGTGACTGTTGATTTCAGTGATTTGAGTCGCATTGATGTGTCTGTCTACTGTGCGAACGAACAGATCCCAGTTCGTTTTTCTAGGATTGAGGACAGGTTTGGTCTTCTGAGCGCTGCTTCCAAGAGCAAATTCAATGTACCTATGGTCAGAAAAGGAGTGTTCACTAGAAACTCTCCAATTCCTAACCCTATCGGCTATAGTTACAGAGGCAAGGGTGAGATCTAGGACCTCTTCTCTGTTTCTAGTAACAAAGGTTGGTGTACGCCCTATATTGCATACTAAAAGGTTGGTGGTAGATAAGTATTCAAAGAGAGACTCACCTCTGTCGTTAGTATCCGTGCTGCCCCATATGCTATGGTGAGCGTTTGCGTCGCATCCAATAATCAAGTCGATACTGGATTTTGCGGCTTCTTTTGCCAGCTCCTTGAGGGAATTTGGCGGTGGAGGCTCTGGGTCGTCGTGAGCCATATAACAGGAGGCGATCCAGTGGCACTTACCCTTTAGTACCAGGGAGATGGAGACTAGATCATCGTTACTGAAATTTGGGAGCAGATATGCATTTAGTGATTTTTTCACTAGGATACAGGATCTGGGTCTACCTGCATTATGAGCATGGACCAGCCTGTAGTTGGTCGCTCCCAATCCACAAACCTTGTTGGCTACAAGCCAGGGTTCTTGGATGAGAGCGATGTCGTCGCCCCCCTTAGAGAGGCGTAGGAGTAGTGCGGCTGAAGCCGCTTTAGAGTGGTGGAGGTTTACTTGAACTACTCGGACCATGGTCTTTTTCGTTCAGCTTCGCTTCCACCACAGTGGCGTCAAGGTCGTCATCGGTTTCGAGAAGCTCGGACTCCCTCCAGAAGTTCCCAAAAGCCGTGGCCATATCCGATCCCGAAGAGGAGATCGAAACTGTTCGGGATAGGCGACGTAACGGCTTAGGGGAAGATGGCTGGTCGTCCATCGCCTCTTGTGTGCTGGTTGTGCTGGCCGGCAGCCCCTGCAGGCCACCTTCGTCGGAAATGGTCGTGGCTAGTAACCCCTGTGGGCCGCTTTCGCCAGAGTCGGTGCTTACGTTGGTCACGGTTTGCTCATCCTTCTTGTACACTTTTAATTTTATGTGTCCAAACCCGAAGGCCACAACACCATTGGACTTCGCTAGGTGCTCAAGGGATTCTTTGTTCACGATAATGGTGGCACAACGAGATCCCCTGAGCTCCTCCAGTTTGGCGATTTTCCAATTGTGCGTGGGAAGTGCCGGGTTGGACAGCTGTAGTGTCTCGAGGACTCTTGCCGGATCCGCGGGTTTCATTGGGATCCAGGCTCTAGTCCTAGGTCTGCTGGGGATAGATTCCCTGGGCACCACTTCAAGTTTGGCACCCGGCCAGATTTCTCCCGTCCTGGAGATTGCCAAGCAAAAGAGAGCCAGAGCCCTCTTGTCTGCGCACGCGACCAGTTTTACATGGCCTTGATGCCAGCCACACATTTGGTATGTGGGCACGGGGCCTGGATACTCCTTTATGACATCCAGGAAGATATCGGCTAGGAAATCCTCCACCAGCTTCCAGTTGGTAGGGGATATGCTACCGTCGGGGTCAGAGCGGTCAACGACTGCCATGACGAGACTATCCTTAAGGATCTCGCTGTAGGACGCTGTCGTTCTATGTGAACTGCGCACTTTCTTGGCATGTGGAGCCTCCTCATCTGTGGATCGCTGTCGTTTGGCTGCGGTCTCGATGTTCGAGGCGTTTTCGAGCTCCTCTAACCTGGCAGTAGCCCAGGTGAAGGAGGCTTTTTCGCGCTGAGTCCTGCGGTTTTCCGGGATACTATGTATCCGTTCAATTACGCGCTTGGCACTCTGGCGCTCTCTATAGCGGATTTTTGAGTCCTTTATATGTCGCGTGCCCTCTGCACCCATAGCTTCACCGTGTTTGTTGCTTTTGCTGGACGAAGGTCCGGCTTTGGCAACCATGGTGTTGCTGCGGTCAGGTATGGCACTTGTGTCAGTTTTTACACTTGCGGACACAGAGCCTTGGCATTGGATCTTCTGATCAACCAAGGATGCGTCCTTATTGGCGGTGGGCGCTGGCTTACGTGCTTCACCCATCCCCGGCTTTTTGAGAGGGCCGGCCTCTGGTTCCGTCTTTCCATATGCGTTAGTTTGTTTTGTTGTAGTTTTTGTTGTTGATTTGTCCATGTTTGAGTCCCACGAGTGGCGGAGAAGGGGTGGTCCACCTGTGCAGAGATCCGCAATGCACAGGTAAGGCTATGTAATCCGGAGGGCGCCAGGTATCCGGATACTCCGTTCGCGACTGGGCTATTTGTGAGGGTCCCCAGCCAGGCTGACCATCGGCACGGGTCGTATTACACCTTGGTCCGGCCCCTACCTCGATCCTATGGAAGGAGCCACAACTCATGCATCTTCACTATTGAAGAGTGAGGTCACACGAGCGAGACTCAACCCTTGGCTGGTTATCACTAAAGTTAGCTGTTTAGCCATTACCGGCCGGCACCCACGTGGAGGGTTTGGAGGAGGAATTTTTGCCAGCCAAAGGTACTTGAATGCAGAAATTCTTTAGGTCAAGAAACCGAAGTTAAGTTGATAATAGATAGGTTATTGCTTACGAGATACCCCCTTCAGCCTTCATTGCCAGAAAATGATGACAAAGGGGATTGCGAAATTGTTTTGGACCAGGAGTCGACTTAGAAAAAATTAAAAAACGCATTGAAAAAAAAACCAAAATTTATGTTTTTATATTTCATTGAAAAGAGAATTCCACACGCTATAGTATAGGTTTTTCGAGAAAAAAATCGGGTTTTGTAAATTTTATAAAAAAAAAAATAACTTTTTGCTTATAATTTTTTACTTGTACATATTAAGTATATAATGTGGTACATCATAAAGATATGAAAAAAAAAATTTCGTTTGATACCCATATCGTATAAATCGATTGAAAATTGACTGAGTTAGTTTGGATAAAAGTTTTGAACTTTGACCCCGTGCCACGCCTTCGGTAGGCTTTTTCTCAGGAAAATTTTAAGTTTGTTACATTCACAAAAGCAAGTTCTATAGTCAAATTTTAATTTTTCACGAGAGTATGCTATTCTGCACTTGTTCCACTGCAGTTCCACAGAAGGTCTTCATAAGCATCTCAAGGTATTCGATTAATTTGAATTTCAATTTACTAATTACTTATTAATGAATATGGGGATCAGGGTTTGGATCTACAAGGCAAAGCACCTGACTGCACGGATGTAGACGTGGTCCACATCTTCGGCTGCGATCCTTGTGGGTACCAGGCCAAGTGGACTCAACGCCTTCACGAAGGTTGCTTCTGGTGACCGGGCGGTCCCCGGGCGGCTGTTGAAGCTTGTCTTGTCAGCTGGCGAAGTTTGAGATGCGGAAATCCAGGAGCGTCTGACCCACAGTAAGCGGCTTCCTGGTCAGCGTCTGATCTCCATGTTAGGAGCGGCTGTTTTCTTCTCATCTTTTGGTGGCGTGATAGATGTCAAAGAAACGCCACAGGGGAAGGCGACCCCCTTCATCAAAACCATTCTGGAGGGCTCCCATAAGGACTCTTTTACGGTGTAAGGAGTCGGATCCCAGTACCGACGGTAAACAGTGGGCGAGCGGGCTGGCTGACGTCGTTATCCAATGACCGCTTAGGCTGCGCAGCGGGACCCCAGGCTGCGCGGTCTACTAACGCTACTGGGGAGCAGGAGGCGCCCAGGTTTGGGCAGGCCTAAGCAGGCAAGGAGCGCAGGACACCACCGCTCAGGCCAGTCCCTCAATTTCCGGGGTGGTGCCTCAGTTTCAGGGTCTTCGGCTCGACGTTGCTATAGAAGAGGGATCGATGATTGTAGACGGCAAAAAATGATTAGACGGCAATTTAAATGAAAAATAGCTTAGGCTTTATTTCACTTTCTTTGACTTTGTTTTGTTCGTTGTGTTTTCAAATTGATATGCTCCTTTCGAGCGTCAGCAGTCGACTTCAACTCCAAATATGAAAATGCGCGTGCTTTAACGGAATACATTCAGCTTGAACAGGGTTGCAGACATCAATGTAAAATTTCGCCGCAACATACTATTTCGCCGCAACATCCCACCTCCCGGTGAATCACTCAGGGGATTCACTCACATATAAAGCGGCTAGCTTTCTGGCTGGTCGACGTATCAGCCCATGTTTCGTCCGCACCTCCGCGCTTCTGACCTGTCCATCCTTTGCAACTATAACTTCGGTAATTCGTCCCTTTTCCCACTGGCTCCTCGGGAGGGCAGGATCGCAGACAATGACCAACTGCCCCGGCTTTAACGGCGTAGCTACTTCTCTCCACTTAGGCCTACGAAGCAGCTGAGGCAAATACTCTGACACCCACCTTTTCCACAGCCTGTCCTTCAAATTCTGCGAGATTCTCCATTGCTTCCGGAGGCACAACCTTTCTCCATCCGGGCTCGGTGTCTGTGTGGAGTTAAGGCAGCCAACTAGAAAATGGTTTGGCGTAAGCGGCTCTTCCTCTTGCGGTTGTAATGGTATGTCGGTCAAAGGACGGCTGTTGATTATGTTTTCTGCTTCAATCAACACGCTTTGAAAGGTCTCCAATCGGGGGGCCTCATCTTTAAGAATTCGTTGCAGCAAACGTTTGACACATTGCACTAGGCGCTCCCAACAACCGCCTGCAGATGGGTCAGCGGGGCAATTAAACACCCATTGAATGTTGTCTTGCGCTAGTTTTGACTCAATGCGGTTGAGGTCGAACAAGCGCTCCTCCTGTTTCAGCTGTCTCTGTGCCCCGATGAAATTTGTGCCATTGTCACTCCGGATTCGTATGGGCACCCCTCTGCGATTAACGAAGTTGCGCAGGCAAATTAAGAAGGCATCGGTTGACAGGTCCGCTGCGACTTCTAGGTGTATGGCGCGGGTTGTTAAGCAAGTGAACAACGCCACCCAACGTTTTTCCTTTCTGCGACCAATAGCAACAAAAAACGGCCCACAATAATCGACTCCGGCGTAGGAAAACGGGCGGACAAATGGTGTAAGTCGATCGGTAGGCAACTGAACCATCAAGGGCGTAGCAGGCTTGGCGTTAGTCAATATACACACCGCGCACCTCCTCTTGACAGACTTCAATAGTGTGCGAGCATTAGGCACCCAAAACCTTTGGCGCATCTCATTTATGGTCAGGCAGTCATTTTGATGATGCCGCTTTCGATGGTGCTAATCCATGATAAGGCGCGTCACGTGATGCTTGGTAGGCAGAATTGTTGGACGCCGAGCTGACACGGGTAAGCAATAGGCGGCATCAATTTGGCCATTGACTTTGACCAGACCGTCGGCATCCAGAAATGGTGTAAGCGGGTATAAGCTGCTGGATTTGGGTATACTCTTCTTGGCCTTAAGAGCATGAATTTCTTCGGCAAACGCTTCTAGCTGGACTTGACGAAGTATTACTTTCTCGGATGCTGTAAGCTCCGCCGCCTGCAGCACTCCTTGTTGGCGGCCCGTGGACTTGGCGTTGTTGGCGAAACGCAAAATCCAAGCGACAATTCTCACCATCTTTAAGTACGAGGAAAAATTAGTAAAAATTATGGGATACTCCCCTGGGTATGCACGAAGTATATGCATTTTCGCAGACTCCTCTGCAGCGCAATGGTCCGACGTCAGCTGTGTTTCCTGTAGCCAGTAAGATTCATCTTCATAGAGAAACGGCGGGCCCCTCAGCCATCGGGATCCTTCGTGAAGTTCAGGCGCCAAGCTGGTACGGGTAGCTTCATCTGCCACATTCAGCGATGTTGGTATCCACCGCCACTGTTGCGGTGACGTAGTGGACAGAATCTCGGCGATACGACAGCCTACAAACTGCTTATATTCTCTTGTGGTTGAGCGTATCCAAAGTATCACCGTTTTGGAGTCGCTCCAAAATGTGGTACTGTCAATGCGGAAATCATGGTACATCTCAATTGACGACCCCAGTCGGCCTCCCAGCAGGGCGGCTTGTAGTTCTAAACGCGGCACCGTCATGCCCTTTACTGGTGCACATCTGGTCTTGGCACATACAAAGGCGACGTCGACGGCGTTTCCCTTTATGACTCGTAGATAGACGACAGCAGCGTATGCACTGGAACTTGCATCAACGAAGATGTGCATCTGAATCTCGTCGGCCTCCGGCAGCAACTCGGAGTAACAGCGTTGAATTGAGAGATCTTTCACCTTCTGAAAGCACTTCCACCACGCGAACCACTGCAGCTCTAGTTGATGAGGCAATTGTTCGTCCCATCCTACTTGCTGTTTCCACAGCGACTGCATCATCAACTTCACGCAGATGGTGATATTTGCCAATACTCCAAACGGATCGTAGATGGACTTGGCGATCGCTAGCAGCTCGCGCTTAGTGGGTGACCTGTTGCAACTCAAAACATCCCGAGCAATTTTGTGAAACTGAAAATGGAATTCGAAGGCGTCAGTGTCTGTGTTCCAGAACATACCAAGAATTTTCTCCGCTGTAGCCCGGCGTTCCATGTTGACGACTTTATTGCAGTGCGTAGCGCTATTCTCGTTCAACCGGTCTTGTAGTTCCTTGCAGTTTGACACAAATCTTCGTAGTTTAAATCCGGCGGCGGCATTTATGCGTATGGCTTCACGCGTGACATCCAGAGCCTCCTCTTTGCTATCATAACTGATCACCAAGTCGTCGACGTAAGTGTTGGCAATAACAGCTTGGGCCCCCTTAGGCATGGTTGACTGGTATTTGGCAGCGTTCGTGTTTTTGATGTATTCGGCGCAGCAAGGTGAACAAATGGCGCCGAATATCATGGAAGTCATGGTGTACACGGCTATAGGCTCGGCAGGGTTACCACTTCTCCATAAGAATCGCTGCGAGTCTTGATCATCCGCTCTGATGCGGACTTGAGAAAACATCTCCTGGATGTCTCCAGCCACGGCGACAACTCCTTGGCGAAATTTATGAATTATGGTAATTAGCGGCTGTGCATGCTCCGGACCTTTGAGCAAAACAGAATTAAGTGAGATATTGTCTACTGCGGCAGCTGCGTCAAAAACGACGCGCAGCTTATCCGGCTTGTGAGGATTGACGACTCCAAAGTGGGGTAAATACCACGTCCTAGATCCCGAAAGATCAGCTTCTTCCTGAGTCAGCTTCTTGGCGTAGCCGTTTTGTACATACTTCGCGATTTCTTGGCAGTAATTCTTAGCAAAGGTGGCATCCCTGGACATCCGGGATTCCAGACTCAGTAGTCGATGCTTAGCCATGGCGTAACTGTAAGGCAGCACGACATTTTCATCCCGCCACAGCAATCCGATTTCGTACCTCTGACCGAGATTTTTGGTCGTTTCTAACATTATCTTCCTAGCTTGGCGCGACTCATCCGATTCCAACGTGACGCCAGTGTTGCGCACGCCAAAACTTTCCACCGAAAAGTATTCCTCCACTATGCGGTTCAGTTGCTTAAGTGTGTGCCTCACGCACGTGCAATACTCTTGGGTCGACTGCACCTCGACTTTGCAACGGACCAAACACCACCCAGCCCAGTTTTGTCAAATTGGCAATAGGCTGCTGGGGGCCGGCTTCGACTGTCTGGCTAGATACACTGAGGTGACAGTTATCCAGTCCTAGGAGTAGTACTGGCTTAACGTTGACATAGTTCTGGATGGGCAGCATTTTTAAGTGGCTGTGGACGTCTTTGGCAAACGACTGCGATGGTAAATCTAGGCGACTTATGGTCCTCACGTTCTTCAGCGGGAAATTATGGCTACAGTTGGCCCCCTGTATGTTGACTGCCACCTTCCGTGACTTTTCTGTGGTTTGGCTGCTTCCGTACCACTGCAATGTAAGGGGCGAGTTATGTCCTTTCAGCCCCAGCCGGGAGGCGACCCTCTCTTCCAGCAGTGATACCGAGGATCCCTCGTCGAACATGGCGTACACTGGCAGACTACCGAGTGGGCCCGACACTGTGACAGGCAAAATCTTAAACAGACTGGACTGATTTTCCTGTTGGCAATTCAAAATGTGTTCCCTCTCGGCAGGTAACTGTGTTGGGGGTGATTGGGCGTCTTGATGTAGCAATTGGTGATGTACACGTTCGCACCCGTTGGTGCCACAAGCCTTCTTGCGGCGGCAGCTGGTAACGCTATGACCCTTTCGTAGGCACCCAAAACAAAGCCGATGCTGTTTGACCACAGCCCATTTGTCGGCCGTATTGTGTGACTTAAACTGAGCGCAGTCGTGCAACATGTGATTCTGGTTGCACAACACACCCACTGGTGGTTGACTATTAGACGACATTTCGTTGTTATGAAGGACTCGACGTGTGGTAGTTCCCTGTGGCGCTGTTGGGCGATAGGCATTATAATGTGCTGCACATTGGCGCTGCTGCGGCTGCGTTGGTTGACTAGCCCGCAACGACAACTCGGCAACTCCAGGCATTATCGAGACCACCTTGGCCAGATCACTGATCCAGTCGCAAAACGATTCCACTGTAGGAAACGGTACAACACTAGCCGCATGCTTGCTCCACTCGTACTGCTTCGATGCTGGCAATTTGGAAACCAACTGCTCCAGTAGCATCGGATTCATAAGATGGTGGGCGCACTTTGCCGATTTAAAGAAGGCGACGATGTTTCGTACCCGGTTAGCGAAGTCCAAAATTTGCTCCAGACGACTATCATGCATGACTGGAAACTGCTGCACCTTTTGCAACTGCGATCGAATCAGCAAATCGGGACGGCCATAATTAAACTCCAACTCTTGCAACACCTTCGGCACATCATCCGGGTATATAAGTAAAGATGAGACTGCACGCTTGGCATTACCCTGCAGGGCCCTTTGCAATCGCATGAGATTTTGTTTGTTGTTGTAGTTAAACTCAGATGTTGTGCTCTCATAACTGACTACAAACAATGGCCAATCTTCCGGATTGCCATCAAATGCTGGCAGTGGGTACAGTTTCACCACTGAATTTTCAGTAAACAATGCTGTATTAGAAGACGTCAGCGCCGGCAGCGACAGCGCCGGCAGCGACGGCTGGACATCGACAGGCGGTGATGTACTTATTTGAACAGGAACGGTAGTACCGGCATCTATCTTTTGTCGAAGTTGCTGTATTTCCTTCTGACTGCGACCAGCGTCGTTGCGCAACTCGTTCACACTATCCCTAAGAGAAGCGATGCTTGCAACCAATGCAGCTAGCTGATTGTTGGTTGCGTTGGTTTGCGTTTGTGCTGAAGCACCCTCTACTTCAATTCTGCTCATATCTTCCACTGCGTCTACCATATCCGAATCTGAACTACACTCGCTTGACTCTGCCAGCGCAATTGGCTGCTTTGCTTTTTGTCTTGTGAACATTCAGATTTCACTTACACCAATTTTAAATCTCAGTAGGCATAGACCGTTGGCGAATAACGGGAAATACTTGCCGTTAACCTTCGACTATATGTATGTATGTATGTGTTTATACACATGCAGCGCGGAGCACCCGCGATATTGTACACATGCAGTGCGGAGCACCCGCGGTATTTCTGTAAATGATTTTCTGGAACTTTCCCTTGTAGGCGGCGATGACGGCGTTCCACTGGCAATTTTAGAAGTCTTCACACAATTCGGCGGCGGTGTGAAATTCTAGAGAGCAATTTGAAAAACGATGTTGTAGACGGCAAAATGATGTAGACGGCAAAAAATGATTAGACGGCAATTTAAATGAAAAATAGCTTAGGCTTTATTTCACTTTCTTTGACTTTGTTTTGTTCGTTGTGTTTTCAAATTGATATGCTCCTTTCGAGCGTCAGCAGTCGACTTCAACTCCAAATATGAAAATGCGCGTGCTTTAACGGAATACATTCAGCTTGAACAGGGTTGCAGACATCAATGTAAAATTTCGCCGCAGCATACTATTTCGCTGCAACATACTATTTCGCCGCAACAATGATTCTCTCGCAAAATAGCGGCGTCGAGTCTGCTGACTCTGACATGGAGGCGGCACTCCTAGAGGAGACGGACGAACCTGCGGCCACCGGTTCCACTCCTGGAACGTCCTTGGCGGGGGAAAGTAAGGCGGGCAGTGCTGCGAAAAAAGCCAGAAATGGCTACCGGCGCTCACTTGCTTTCCTTCGCAAAGTGAACAAAGGTTCAGTACCCTTGTCTGACAAGGAGAAAGACCTAGTTAAGAAGCACCAGAAAATCGTTGCAAAATATGAAAAGAAGCAGGCGGCGATTTCTGATGCTGCGACATCGACTACTGCAGCAACGCCTGGAGACAGCGCCACTGCTGCACAGTCGACTAGTGGTACAGCAACGGCGGCAAAGCCTGGTATTAGGGCCACGGCCGCTACAGCTGTACGACCGGACAGAGGAGGGGCGGCGAAGCCTGGAAACAGTGCCACGGCTGCCTCGTCAGTACGGAAGGCTGATCAGAAGCCATCCACTTCGATAAAGCCCACTTCCACCGCAGTGGAAAGGGCGGTCAAACGGGGTAGATCGGGGAACGATCAGCCTACAGGGGAGGGGAAAAGGCTGAAACCCTCAGCCAGCTTCTCCTCTCCACAGGAGCTACAGATTGCCGTAGTGGACCGGAGCGATCCCGATGGGAAAATTCGTCCGGAAAACTGGCTCTCTGTTGAGGCACGCATTTTGCGAGCGATGCTCGGGGCGGCGGATGACGAGATCGACTTCGACGGCGCTGGCTGGCAGAGGGGCGTAAAGATCGTCGGTTGTGGCAAAAGGCAGTCACTTGACCTCCTGGTGCGCACGATCGGAGGTCTTGAGCCTCTCTGGCAGGGGGAAAAACTCGAGGTTATACCTCGCGACCGATTGCCTCTCCGACCTATCGTAACACTGTGGGTCTCCCCCTCTAGTCATGGAGGATGCCGACACGTTGAAGCTGATAGGTCGGCAGAACAGCGGCCTTAACACTGGAGAGTGGAGAGTAATTTCCTCCACTACTAGCAAAAACGAGACGGGTAAGGACCTCGTGGTCGCTGTTGACCAACCGTCCTTTAGTCATCTGCGAGACTCCTCTGGTATTGCCAAGTTCGGTTTGGGTTCCTTGAAAGCTCGTTTCCCCAATAATGAGCGTGCCACACAGGGAAAGGCTGAAGGTAGTGCAGATAAACCTGCACCACTCTAAGGCCGCCACCCACGATCTTATGCAATTTCTGGAGGAGGAGGAGGTTGACTTGGCCTTAATCCAGGAACCCTGGCTCGTCAGAGACAGTGTTTGTGGATTGGGGTCAAGTCAATTCAGAGTACTTCATTCGCGTGGTGAAGGTAAGATACGAGCCTGTATTGTTTATAGAAAGTACATTAATATGTTTCTCTTGTCTCAATACAGTACTGGTGACCTGTGTGTGGCTGCATGTGAGCGAATGGAGGGGCATGACCTTATCCTCTCGTCCGCATACATGCCATTCGAAGGAGAGGAACCACCTTGCTGCGCACGCCCGATCACGGAGACTTGATCTCATCATCGGGTGTGACGCCAACACTCATCACGTTCAGTGGAGAAGTTCCGGCACCAATAGCAGGGGTGAGTCCATTTTTTAGTTTCTTCTTTATTTTAACCTTATACTATGTAATAGTGGCAATAGCCAACCTTCCACAACAGGGTTAGGGAAGAAGTTATAGATATAACCTTAGTAACCGACTCTAGTACCATCTCTGTGGTCGACTGGAAAGTACTGACGGAATGTTCGTTTTCGGACCACAACCGGATAGTCTTTTCCATGGCCATGAAGGTGAGGAGTCCACCAGCCTATAGGAATGCGAGAAAGACTTACTGGCCTAGATTGAGTGCACTAGTTTCCGAAAAACTTGCGTCGCGCAAGGCGACAGCTACCTTTGAAAGAAACAACATTGACAGGTCAGTTAGTCTTTTAACGAAAGTTCTTAATACATCTTTCAAGAAATCGTGTCCAAAAAGTCGAGCTCCACGGAAAACCAACGCAGTTTGGTGGACCCCAGAGCTAAGGCAACTGAGGACAGATACTAGGCGTCTCTTCAATAAGGCTAAGCTTAGTCAAACTGAAGAGGACTGGGGAGCCTACAAGGCTAGCTTTAATAAGTTTAAGAAAACTATTAGTTCGGCCAAGCGGGACGATTGGAGGAATTACTGTGAATCCCTCGACAATGTTAACGATGCCGCCAGACTCCGTAAGGTGCAAGCCGGGGTTTCACACACCCCTGGCAGCATCAGGAAATCTGATGGATCATGGACGGAGTCGAGGGAGGAACTTCTTGAGATCCTCATGAACACTCACTTTCCTGGATGCACGGATGTTGCTGAGGCGACCACGTCGCATAGGCAACAAACACCGCAACCGGATGGTCTAGTTCAGAGGATAATTAGCGAAGCCTAGGTGGCATGGGCAATTGACTCCTTTAGCCCGTATAAATCCCCGGGCCCTGATGGTGGCATTCCTGCTATGCTACAATGATCTACGGAGGCGGTGGTCAAGGTCCTGACGAGAATCTTTCGTGGATCTCTCCAACAAGGATATGTCCCGCGTGCCTGGAAGGAGGTAAGGGTGGTGTTCATTCCCAAAGCAGGGAAAGTGAACCACTTAATAGCAAAAGATTACAGACCGATCAGCCTTTCATCGTTCTTACTTAAGACTCTTGAACGGCTGGTACACGTCTATATTAGAGAAGTGGCACAGTCCAGAGGACTCTGCAAGGCGCAACATGCGTATTGCAGGGGAAAATCTGTCGACAGCGCCCTGCATGAGGTTGTTCAGACCTAACTCTAAGGAGTACAAGTTAGCCGCTTTCCTTAATATCGAGGGAGCCTTTAATAACGTTACCTTGGAGGCTATAATCAACGCACTTAGAAAGTTCGAAGTTTATGAGAAGGTGGTAAAGTGGACCAGTGGCATGCTCAGTAGCAGAAGGGTCCACTCTAACCTAGGCCTGTGCTCAGTGAGGAAACTTACTACAAGGGGCACACCACAAGGGGGTGTTCTTTCGCCTCTGCTGTGGCTCCTTGTAGTAAATAGCATCCTCGAGATCTTCGAAACCAGGAGGCTACGAGTAGTAGCATATGCAGACGACGTCACTATCCTGATCCCTGGAAGATTCCTGTCCACAATCAGTGATCTCATGGAGTCTGCTCTAAAGGCACTTTCCAGGTGGGCAGAGCTAAACGGTCTAGGGATTAATCCCTCCAAGACTGTTTTGGTATTGTTCACCCGGAAATACAAAATACCGAAGTTTGAGCTGCCTAAAGTTGGCGGCACTACTCTCACCCTATCACCCGAGGCTTGGCACCATACTTGACTCCAAGCTCTCTTGGGGCGCAATGTGGAAGAGCGGGTGAAAAAGAGCCTGAATGCTTTTTACATTTGTAAAAGGACTTTCGCGAAAAAGTGGGGATTGCAGCCGACTATCGTTCATTGAATATATACTGCGATTATACGTCCGATCCTAAGTTACGGAGCCATTGTCTGGTGGCCGGCTACGGGCGTACTGTCCCTGAGTCGTACCTCTATTCGACAGCTCGTTGGAGTAATCACCGGACACTGCGCTATTGGATCTATGCTTACCAAATGGCACCTCTCGTCCGGTGATGTCTGCCGTAGCTGTGGAGATGAAGAAGAAGTAGAAACGATACAACACTTCCTGTGCCACTGCCCGGCTCTGCAGGAACGCCGACTCCGCACCTTGGGGTCAAGGTTCCTGACAGACCTGGCTTGCGCGGCGAAAGTCGAAATCTCGAATCTGCTCTCCTTCATTAAGAGGTCGAACTGGTTTCCCCTTGACTGGGACTATTGGTTGGCTCCATAAGAAGAGATTCACAATGGGCCATTGTGGCCTCCGAGTAGAAGTGCGGTCCTGCTGCACAAACCCTTCCCTACCTAACCTAACCTATTAATGAAAATTTCTCAGAAGTTGCACTCCATAAGTATTCCACAACAACAAAGGAAGCAAGAAATATTCCTTTGCCGAAGGTCGCCACTATTTCTTCATATTTTAATTTTAAAAGTGACTACTCGTTTTCTGCCGTTCTCACGCGGACGATAGCAGTGGATGGACTTCCATTGAAAGTCTTTAGAATGTCGCGGATTTGACGTGCCAAAGTCAAGCCATAATTTTAGGCAAAACGTGATGAGTTATTTTATTAACGTCAAAAAACTCATTACAGAAGAAATAGGAAAAGTAAAACAGCGTGGAGGTAAATTTAGTTTAAGTTTCGATGAGTGGACCTCTACGGCAAACAAGCGGTACATGAATATATTTGTTCGCGGCGAAGTCGAAAAATTGTGGAACATTGGTCTCATATGGTTGTGCAATTCTGGAACAGCTGAAGCTTGTGTTTCAGCATTGAAGGATCGTTTGAATGATTACCATTTATTGTTTGAGGACATTATAAGTATAACTACTGACGGCGCCAGTACAATGGTGAAAGTTGGAAAAATTATTAATAATCAACAGCAACTGTGTTTCGCACATGCTATTCAATTAGCCATAATTGACGTTTTATATAAAAAAGCACAGGTTCAACCTTCATACGATTTAGCAGCAGACACAAGCACAAACGAGGATGGTGATGAAGAAGACAGTTTTCAAATATGCCGCACTGAATCGTTTTCGCAATTAACAGATCATCATTATCTTAACCATGCTATTACAAAAGTAAGGTATATTGTTCGACAATTTCGAAAGTCACCAACAAAAAATGAATTGTTACAACAATATGTTAAGAGGGAATGGCAAAGAGTTAAAACTTATTCTTGATTGTAAAACTCGATGGAATAGTTGTGGTGAAGGGTTTGCAACCAATAAGGTTAACAGTTGAAGCATTATGCAGAAGCAATATGACATTATGCAAAGCGGACGCAGCAATGTGTTTTATGTTTAGTGAAATAAAAAATAATACTTCTGCTTTGTTTGAAGCACTCTTGCGTTCATTAAAACGGCGAATCTGCGAACGTAGAACCATATATTCGGTGATTCATACTTTTTTAAATAATCCTGTTTTATATAATGAGGCTATGGACGGAGTTGCTGTTTCTGTAAATTTAATTAAAAAAGACATTGAAGGAATTTTCAATACCAACAGCACAAGGTATACTGAAGTTGAAAATGAATTTGATAATGACTCTAGTGATACAGACGGAGATTCGTCACTAGTAATGCAATTAAATAAAGCCATTAAGGGGTCCTCTACTCTTCAGGTAAGAAATTGAGCTGTCATTTGGGGAATTAATTACGAAAGATCTACTGCATACAACTAACAATTTTTTTTTTAATTTTTATAAATACATGTTTTGACTTTAAATTTTCATTTTTGAAGAGGAAAAAAAACTCCCGCGACCTTGAAATGTCATTGATGACATGGAGTTTAAACCTGCAATGGTCCCGCTTAAGCAAAGTTGTGGCCAATGGGGTGATCTGAAATCAGAAAATTGATATTCGTTACAATCATAGTAACGTTGACTATGTTTTCCCGAGACAGAATTTTTTTATTTTGCACTGTGTAAAAGTTATGCAACAATTTGTAAAAAATTCCAATTTTCACCTCTTTTTTTGACCTATTAGGCGCTATAAAAACGGAACAAAATAAAATTTTGAAAATCGTATTCGGGAAAACATAGCGGTATGTTTTCTGAACAATTAAAAAAAAAATTATCGAAATCGGACTAATACTTTTATAAAAAGTCTTACTCGGCAGCCAAAAAAACACTACTTTCGGGAAAACGCGTTTAAAGATAAATTAGTTTCTCGAAAACGGCAGGGGACGGGTACCTTTCGGTTCCCAGCAACATGCAAAGAAATGTGATTTTCACGGAATCCTTTCTGTGGCGTATTCTCAGATACATATAGATTGAAATTATGCAAAAAAAAAAAATCTATTTTTCGAAACCGCGAGAGTAGAGGACCCCTTAATAAATGTTACGCTCAACTAACAGCGCCTATAAATGTAAGAGGTCGTCTTATTAACGTTATTCATACCGAGGTTGATTTATTTTTACATGGCGGAAACCGTGGCCAAAACTTGCAAAAAGTATCATATATTAATATTTAGATACGATTTCACGTACTAGTATTGAACCAGAGAGATGCTCTTCATCAGCAGGTAATATATGCAGAAAGCTAAGATCTCGTTAAGGAGATAATACCCTTAATGCTTTAAACGTTTTAAGATGTTACCTAAAGTCTTACTGATGTAAGTTGTTTGTTTTTGCCATTGGCTACTGGTTTTTTTCCTAGTCTGGCAATTGAATGCATTTTTATGTTACTAACTTTATCCCGAAAACAATCCCGAAAAAAATCCCGGGATTGCAATTTTCAGTCCCGAAAATCCCGGGATTGTAAAACTGGTCCGGGATTGCAATCTCTATTATGTATATCAAGGTTCAAATACATGTACACTCGCAAGTTATTTGTCCTGATATATTCCCATTTATTCTACTTGTTGAATTTTACTTGTTGAATTTTATAATTTTGTAATCAAACATCAAGGAGAATTATTTGTCATAAATATTTTCTAGAAAATTGAGGAGTGAAAATAAATCATTCAAACCTGAAACAACCGAATTTGATTTCGGAAAGAATAAAAAAATAAAACTGGCGACGAGGATGGGATGCGTTTGAAAAAAAAAAAAACTGAAGGAAGAATTTGGTGTTAAAAGATCATTCTTCAACTTGAGAAGCGATGCATTAAACGTTGATGCAAGGCGAAATGAACACTAAATTTAGTTTAGAACCAGATAACTTTTAAACACCTGAAAATAATGATAAATTGATTTTTGACATTTATGTTAATTACTTACACATTAGTATAAAAACGCTTTTAATTCAAAATAATATTAGATCCATAAGCACTTCGTACACATTTCTCTTAGAAAATAACTTATTAAAAGACATAAAATTAGTAAATACTAAAGCAGCATATATTTTTCCAAGAAATAATTTCCTAACTAAGAATAATATCAAAAATAATAACAACTTACAGAATACCGATTTTCAAAATAGCAACAATTTTTCAAATGGTAAGAATGTTCGTAATAATACTAATTTCCAAACATTTCAATTTCCAAACCATAATAGATATTTTGAAAATAACAACTCGCATAGTTTTAACACTAACAATACTAGAAATGATAATACAAGAGTTACCACAAATTTAAGAAAACTACAAAATGTTAACAATTCTGGAAATTTTCGCAATCAAAATTATTTAAGGGGCACAACTAGTTTGACTGCCTGAAAAAAGGAGATTCTTGTGAATTTTGAATTTTGTGAAGTATTGCATCGAATGTTTTAAAATTTTGCAGATATATTTATGCATAAGTAATGAATACAAAGTAATTTTTTCAAATGAAAATATTCGATTTTCAGCAAGTTATCCACCATCTCCTGAGTCTTCAAAAAAAAAAACGTTCTCCCACTGCTGCAGTGATTGTAGCCTTCGCAGTGCCTGAAATCAAAAAACAAAAAATTTTACTTAACTAGGTTATATTTCCTATACAATGACCCTTGGTTGTAAAAAAAAAATAAAATGCAACAAAATGGCGGTATTTTGAAAAAAAAAAAATTAAAATTTTGCTGAAAAATCTGATGGTTTTTGGCCTGGCATAATTATACTTTTCATCCTATCATTAAACTAGAGGGTCATTGTATGGAAAACCAAATACACAATAAGCTAAAAAAAGACCCAAGTCGATCGGATGATTTGTTATCAAGTTACAGCTGCAGCAAATTTGAAAAATTTAGTTTTGAGAAAAACGCGTTTAAAGTTTTAAAACCGTGTTACCGCGTAGTAAACGAGACGGATTTGAGGCTCTGTATCTCAGAGACTTTTACGAATTCGACAAAATCCGTTCGTATACTTTTTCTATGATAGTTATACTATAAAAATATGAAATAAAACAAAAAACGAAATTTTCAAAATTTCAAACTAGTTGTGCCCCTTAAGCTATTTTAGAAACACAAATATCGATTCCGGTAATTTTAGAAACCAAAATTATTACAATTTTAACAATCCAACACAAGAACCAATGAAAATTGATGCTATTAATGCAACTGACAATTTTCGTTTACAGCCTCGGAATCAATATTACCCATAATAACACTTACAATTAAAAACCAAATGTTTAATTAACAGTGGTGCTGCCACCACACTTGGCAATTACCCATTTTTCATTAAAATAGGTATAAAAAAAATTTAATAAAACCGATTTTACTAAACACTTTAGTAAGTAATAACATAATAAAAGAAGAAGTAATAGTAAACGTACCAGAAGAATTTAATGCCAAAAATGATACTATGTCTGTTAAATTAACAAATTTCATTAACAAACCCTTTGATTGTATAATAGGAATAAATGTATTAGACCCAATTGGCGCGATAATAGATTTTCAAAATAATACCATGACAAACATGACATGATGTCCACAAACTTATAGGAATCCGAGAAAGACTAACTGGCCTAAATTCAGTGCACTAGTTTCTCAGAAACTGGCATCGCGCAAAGCGATCGCTACATTCGAGAGAAACAACATTGACAGGTCAGTTGGTCTTCTAACGAAAGTGCTTAACAAGTCTTTTAATGAATCTTGTCCTAAAAGTCGAGCTCCACGGAAAACCAACGCGGTGTGGTGGACCCCAGAGCTAAGACAACTTAGAACAGATACCAGACGTCTCTTCAATAAGGCTAAACTTAGCCGAACTGAAGAAGACTGGGGAGCCTACAAGGCTAGCTTTAATAAGTTTAAGAAGACTATTAGGGCGGCCAAGCGGGATAATTGAAGGAAGTACTGCGAATCCCTCGACAATGTCAACGAGGCCGCCAGACTTCGCAAGGTGCTAGCCGGGGCATCACATACCCCTAGCAGCATTAGGAAGTCTGACGGCTCGTGGACAGAATCGAGGGAGGAGCTTCTAGAGACTCTCATGAACACCCACTTTCCCGGTTGCACGAGTGTTGTTGAGACGACCACGCCTCATAGACAGCACTCGTCACGACCGGATGCTTTTGTTCGGGGGATTATCGATGAGGTCAAAGTGGCATGGGCGATATACACCTTCAACCCGTACAAATCTCCGGGTCCCGATGGTGTCATTCCGGCTATGCTGCAATGGTCTAAGGAGGCAGTGGTCAAAGTCTTGGTGCGAATCTTTCGGGAATCTCTCCAACAGGGCTATGTACCGCGCGCCTGGAAAGAGGTTAAGGTGGTGTTCATCCCCAAGGCGGGGAAGTCAAACCACATCACTGCAAAAGACTACAGACCGATCAGCCTGTCATCGTTCTTTCTTAAGACTTTGGAGAGGCTGGTGGATGTCTATGTCAGGGGAGTGGCACAGTCCAGGGGACTCTGCAGGACGCAACATGCGTATTGCAGGGGAAAATCTGTAGACAGCGCCTTACATGAGGTCGTTCAGACGATCGAAAAATCGCTGAGCGTCAAGGAGTATACGTTAGCCGCTTTCCTCGATATTGAGGGGGCCTTTAATAACGTCACTCTAGAGGCAATAACCAGTGCACTTAGAAAATTCGAAGTGGACGAGAAAGTGGTAAGGTGGACCAGCGATATGCTTAGTAGCAGAAGGGTTCACTCCAGCCTAGGCTCGTGCTCGGTGAGGAGGTTAACCACAAGGGGCACACCTCAGGGGGGCGTCCTTTCGCCTCTGCTGTGGCTGCTTGTGATAAATAACATCCTCGAGATCTTCGAATCCAGGAGGCTGCGAGTAGTAGCATATGCGGACGACGTCACTATCCTGATCCCTGGAAAATTTCTTTCCACCATCAGTGATCTCATGGAGTCTGCTTTAGGAGAACTCTCTAGGTGGGCAGAGCATAACGGTCTAGGAGTTAACCCCTCAAAGACGGTTATGGTACTGTTCACCCGGAGATACAAGATACCGGAGTTTAGGCTGCCGAAACTCAGCGGCATCACTATCACCCTCTCACCCGAGGTGAAATACCTTGGCACCACACTCGACTCCAAGCTTTCTTGGAGACGCAACGTGGAAGAGCGGGTGAAGAAGAGCCTGAATGCCTTCTACGTCTGTCAGAAGGCCTTCGGGAAAAAGTGGGGATTGCGGCCGGGCATTGTCCACTGGATGTATACAGCGATCATTCGGCCGATCTTATGTTACGGAGCCATTGTCTGGTGGCCGGCCACGGACACCAGGTCCTTGGCGACGCAACTGATGAAGGTGCAGAGACTGGCGGCTATGGGAATAGCAGGAACCGTCAAAAGCACCCCCCAGGCAGGCCTAGAGATGATTCTACATCTCCACCCAATAGAGCAGTTCATTAAGTGCTGTGCTGCTAAAGGCGCTCTCAGGCTGAGAGAGGCCAACTTGTGGAAAGAGCACGCTTATGGACACTCTGGGATCCTAAGGTCATTTACGAGGCCAGGTACGGAACATCAATTAGATTCCTGCACGGACTATCTGATTCCATACCTGGATTTTGATTCGCGCGCACTTACCTCCTTTCCCTCAAGGGAAGAATGGGGACTTACAAGTGTGATAAGAGACGCCTCCATCACCATCTTCACAGATGGTTCTAAGATGGAGGAAGGTACAGGAGCTGGTCTCCACTCAGATGCACTAGGGGCTCAACGGTCTTTCAGACTCCCGGACCTCTGTAGCATCTTTCAGGCGGAGATTTATGCAATCTGGAAAGCTGCTGAATTAATCCGCGACAGCGGATTATCACCCACGGATATCACAATCTGTGTGGATAGTCAGGCAGCCCTTAAAGCGCTGGAATCAGCGACTGTGAAATCAAAGGTAGTGCAGAGTTGTCGCAGTGCACTTCGCGGCATCGGACATCACCGAGTCACTCTCTGCTGGGTTCCGGGCCACTCTGGAGTGGCAGGAAACGAGGCAGCGGATGAGATGGCAAGAAAGGGGGTCGCCCTGCCTCTCACCGAAGTGGATAACTCTGTGCTCCTTCCGATATCTGCCCTGTATTTGCGTATTGACAGGTTGAGCAAAACTTACATCGAGTCCTCATGGCGGAGCAGAACTGATTGCAGTACCTGCCGGGCAATATGGCCTTCCCTTTCCGTGAGGAAAACGCGATATGTACTGTCCCTGAGTCGAACCTCTATTAGGCAGCTTGTTGGAGTCATCACTGGACACTGCGCCATTGGATCTATGCTGGTCAAATGGTGCCTCTCGTCCAGTGATGTCTGCAGAAGCTGTGGAGATGAGGAAGAAGTGGAAACGATCCAACACTACCTGTGCCACTGCCCGGCTCTGCAGGAACGCCGACTCCGTACCTTGGGGTCAAGGTTCCTGGTAGACTTGGCCTGCGCAGCAGTAGTTGAAATATCGGATCTACTCTCCTTCATCAAGAGGTCGAACTGGTTTGCCCCGAACTGAGAGCCACTGGTTAGCTCCGGAATCTTCCATGAAGGGATTCACAATGGGCCATTTTGGCCTCCGAGTGGAAGTGCTGCCCTTGGGACGCACACACCCTTCCCTACCTAACCTAACACACCAACGTTTGTAACCAGTGCGAGAGAGGAGGTCCTGGACATTACTCTAAGAAATACTCTGAGCTCCGGACTGGTTAGAAACTGGAGGGTGTCAAATGAACCTTCAATGTCGGACCATAAAACTATAAGGTTTGACATTGAGGGTATCACCTTAGTTAGGAAAATTCTAAGAAATCCCAGGAAAACAAACTGGGATAAATTCCAAGAAACCCTGAGTTTAAACTTCAACCTCTTTGGGATGGGGGACAATATCAGGAATACAGTGGAATTAGAAACTGAAGTAGCGTGCCTCAATAGCACTATTATTGATGCATACGAAAGTAGCTGTCCGATCAGCAAAGTATATTCCTCTAGGGATGTGCCCTGGTGGAACAAAGACCTCAGTATACTGCGAAGTAAGGTTCGAAGGCTTTTCAACCGGTCCAAATGTACCGGGGACTGGTCTCAATATAAAAGCGCACTTACCTTATATAATAAGGAAATAAGGGAAGCTAAGCGCAGAAGCTTTAGAAGCTTTTGCGAAACAAGCGGTTTGACTCTTGTCACAAAGCTGATTTTATTTTTCAATTTTGGTCTCTTAAATACTAAAAAACATAACTGTTATACGGCTGAGCATTTCCAATGCTCCGCCCGATTTTCCAGTGTCGCGGAAGTGTGACCAATCAGCGTCACGGGACCCTTTCGGTCAATTCAGCACTTTTCCTCAAGTGCCATTGCTCTGCGGTAGGTGACATCACACAGAGTGCCGATCAGTACATGTTCCATATGTGGGACACTGCACTGCGGTCAGTCGTGTCGGATGGCACGCCGCTGGCTTAGCCACTTGAGTGTCGCTTGTGTCGTGCGCGCGTTGTTATTTGGCACATTTGTGCTCAAGTGTAGCATAATTTATTAGCGTTGGCATAAGTGGCTACGTGGTACCACTACACCTTTGCCCTTAAGCGAAAAATTATTACTAATTTTTTAAGATAGCGGTCGGGGTTTTCGGAGGTGGATTTGGAAATGCTTAGCTTACATTATTCAGATTATGATAATTATGTCTAGTCTGTTCTAAATATACGTATATGTAGTATGTTTTGTGTTTGTAGGCTAGTTTCAATTTTTAGTGCAATATATTGTTACGAATACTACGTCTAGTGGGCTGTTACGTATCACTGGATTGTGCAATTTGATAATAAAACACACTCAGTTTCTTAAACGCAGACAATAAAATAAACCAACAGTCACTTTATTATTCACAGTTTACACTTTACTGTTCGTACACTTAAGTATTTGCTTAATTACTCCGTGTGGCAACTTCACTTGTCAAAACCAGACTGACTGGCTGCGCCGCATCCGGCTGCCTTTTATACCTCTCAGGCCATCGCGCAGATCGTTCCCGCACATTCCGGAGTGGACTAAAAGTTTCCATCATTGCCAGGTTGGACTAAAAGTTATTATCGCGGCCGTCGCTGCCAGATTGGACTAAAAGTTACTATCGCGGCCGTCGTTGCCAGATTGGGTTATAGCACGGCACGTAGCGGCAGGGTTGCTTTGCACTGCGACAGACTGTCTCATCGTTACAATATATTATTTGATGTTTCCTTTTTGTTTTGTACAATTTTTTTTTTTTTTAGTTGTTACTTGCTATATCGTTATATCCTAAAAATTTCTTAAGGTTATTATTATGTAGTATCTTATGTTTACCGTTTATGTCTAGTGTGGAGTTTACTCCATTTCTTTCGATTATTTTGTATGGTCCGTGGTAAGGACTTTGTAATTTTTTATTTGTCTCTAATCGTATAAAAACTAAATCTCCTATTTCTAATAGTGTGTTATTTGTGTTCTTATCGTAATTATGATAATTTGTCTCTTATGTTTAGCTATTTCTATCATATTCTTAGCCTTATCTATGGATGTTTTTAGCCTAACTTTTAGTTCGTTGGCGTAGTTGTCAAAGTCATAAATCTTGTCGTATTTGTTTGTTGTGTCACTCGGTAATGACGGTAATTTGCCGAAAACTAACTCGTACGGTGAGTAGAGCGTTTCAACATGTGGTGTCATATTGTATGCGAATGTATAGTATGGTACCCACCTATCCCATTCATGTTCGTCTGTGAATGCCACTAGGTACTCGTGTAGTGTTCTGTGATTTCTTTCAAGTGCCCCTATTGTTTGGTGGTGGTAGGGTGTCGAGAATATTTGTCGTATGTTGAGTAATTGGCATATGTTGTGCATTAGCTCATTCGTAAACTCGGTGCCTCGGTCGGATTTCAATGTTTTAAAACAACTGTTCTACAAGCGTTTTTGCTGTCGTGCGTGCGTCCTTGGTTTCCATTGGGTGTGCAATAATAAATTTTGTTAAGTCGCATTGCATTGTGAGTATGTAGCGGAATCCATTTGATATTCTTAATGGTCCGACTGTGTCAATGGTAATGGTTTCGAAGCTTGTTGCTGGCGTGTCTGTTTTGACCAGTTCTTCTTTCGTGTGCTTAATTGTTTTATTCTTGCAGCAGGTCAGGCAATTGTTTACGAACTCTTTTACCATTTGTCTCATGTTCTTCCATGTGTATCGTTGTTTTAATTTAAGGGTCGTTTTTCGAATTCCTAAATGTCCGGCGGTGCTGGCGTTATGATATTCGTCGATTAGTTTGTATTCTTGTAATTTGCTTTGAAGAGCTAGCTCCTTTATCTGCAGTTTCTTTAGTGAACTATGTAGTTTCTCCAACATTGGATCTAGTTCCAAAGGGTCATCGCTACAAGTCACGTGCACTTCATAATTATCAATATGTATCATCGGCCGATGCTTTTCTTTTATTTCAAACTTCAATCTTCTCATATTCTTCACGTCGTTCATAGAGGTACATTCCCATATGTAGAGTTGCGCAGGCACCTGAGATATGTCCTTCCTATTGTCGCGTGTCTTGGTACCATAATTAATATTTTCATTTTCTTCATTGTGCATGCTATTTTCTTTTGCTCTTGCTGTTGCTACCTTGCTCCTTGTAATTGCCAGTATTTCCTGTTGTTTGCCGTCATTTATGTCATTTTCCTGTGTTGGGATCATTGCCTTTAGTGTGTCGCTGTCAATTTTGATGCGTGATAAGGCATCTGCATTTGTGTTGATTTTTCCTTGTTTGTATATGATTTCAAAGTCGTAATCAGATAAGTCTAGTCTGATTCTTGTCATTTTCGATGATGGATTTTTGTGTGAGAACAGAGATACCAGTGGTCTGTGGTCTGTGACTACAATGAATTTTCTTCCGTAGAGGTACGGTCTGAAATAGTTTATTCCCCAATGTATTGCTAGTAGTTCTTTTTCTATTACTGGTTTATTGATATCGTGATTCTGTAGTGATTTGCTTGCATATGAAATGGGAAGGTCATGTCCAATTTCTCCTTGGGATAATACTGCTCCTAGGGCGAAGTCTGAAACGTCTGTTGTTAATATGAAGGTTTTGTTGAAATCTGGATATTGCAGTATTGGTGTGTTGGTTAGCTTTTGTTTTAGTGTTTCGAAAGCTGTCTTGCACTCGTCTGACCAAATGAAAGGTGTACCTTTCTTAAGGAGAGAGTTAAGACATTTTACTATTGATGCGAATTCTGGTATGAAGCGTCTGTAGTAGTTGCAAAATGCTACAAATCGACGGACTTCATCAGCATTCGTTGATGTTGGATATTTTAGTACTGCTTCGCATTTTGTTGGATCTGTTCTGATGCCTTTGTCTGTGATTAAATGTCCTAGGTGGATGACTTCTGGTTTTAAAAATTGACATTTGCTTGCATTTAGTTTTAAGTTGTATTGTTGTAGTCGGTCGAAAACTTTAATCAGGTTTTCGTTGTGGTGTTTTAATGAACAGGTAGTATTTGGATGCTCATATGTCGTCAACATAGATGTTTGAGGATATCTTGAGGGGTTTTTGTTTTGTTTTTTTTTTTGTTCTTACTGTATAATGTAATGTAATAACATGTTGCAAATGTTTTCTGGTGTGTTTGTTGGGTTTGATGTTATAAGTGTTGCCCATACAGTTAAAGTTGGGGCTGGCTACAGCCAGCCCATACTTGCACAAATACTCGGCAGATTCCAAAGAAGAAACTTCAAATCGTAGCTGCAGTTTTCCAGTTCTTTATTCGTCCGTGTCCCAACTAAGACTAACTTTTCCTAAACTTAATTCTAACGTATCTTAGCCCTAAGACTGCTGATTAGGCGATTCCCACGCTGTTGTCGCACCAGCAAGCTCCGGATGTTCGCCAGACGCACAGTCAGCAGCTTTAACACAAGACCAGCGCTGTTGTTGCACCTGCAACGCCTGCTGCAACGTAGGCGGTTTCTGTAGCGGAGCAGGGGTGTTAACTGCCCCCCCTTCAAATATCTGCGTCCCGCAGATTTTCGGCTTGCTCCTTGTGCACACCTGTGAGGACTGCTGGTATTACGAATTTCCTCGTAAGCTTCCGCCATGTTAGGTATCCGATGGTTACCAGAGCAGCTACTATGCAAATATCCGTTAAAGCTGATACGCCGAACATTGCATCCAGGTTGTTGAGGCGTTTGATGTTTGACAAACTCAGGCCGTGAATATACCCAAGGTTGGGTCTAATTCCTTGCGACGAAACGTTAGCCAGGACAGGTGGTAGCAAATGTGATATGCTCAGCGTCTTTCCTGTAAATGTCACGTTTCCCACCTTGACCGTTTCGTTGTTCAGCCGAATGATGAAAGATCCCTCAAGAAACTTTGAAGAGTTCGTGCTGTGGACTTCACCCTTAAAGTTGGACAGGAACAATATATCATGGTCGATGAGCTCAATTACCTCATCGTGGTTCGGTTCGTAGTGACAAGGCGCATCTCCCCCTTTTACTAAGCGGGCAAGACAGCTAGCTTCTGGCACCCTTTCGAGGGAACCCATCTCGCATATCGTGGTGTTGCTTACTGTCACGCAATCGCCTGTGATGCCGTAAGTCTGATTTCTGCTAACAAGTATCCTCTCATGTTTGATGCTAACCCTTCTCCTATTCAGCGTGGTGGCTTTTACCATTAGTACACGATATTGCTCCACGTCCACCTTGGGTATTGATAGTATGTAGAGAAGCATCGTACCGTTAGAGTATACAGATGGCGTCGTGTATTCAATGGCCTCTATCGCGTTTCGGTATGGTAAGGTACTTTCCTCCCTAAGGATAAGCTCGACTTCTTCTCGGTTTAGGAGGTTGGTATTGACTATTCCCGCCTTGGCCATTTGGCATGCTCGGACTATTTCGTGAATGTGTTGTTTAATAATTTGTACCCTTTTAAAATGTGCATCTTCCACAAGCTTCAGGCTAACTTCCCTTCCTAGTGCGTTGCTGGATCGTGTCAGGTCGTTCAGCCTATCCACTGCCCATCTCGTTGCGTTAACTAGTTCCTCGTTTATTCTGTATTGGCGGTTGTTGTTACTAATTATATCATTCTGCGATTCGAGCAACTGATTCCAATCCGTCGCATCTGGGGAGCCTCCAATCCATTTCCAGGCGGAACCTATCCAGTTAATGGCCCTTCGGTTTCGCAGTTTACCTCCCTGTAGCTCATTGATACGACGCTGGGCTTCACTGAGTTCGAAATTTATAAGCGATCTCGTTGATTCATCCTTCACTTCTCGCTGAGAGGAACTTGTTAGACTCCTTAGTGCGTCGTCGATCAGGTTCAAGTTTACCACGTGAATCAGCTTAAAATGACCGTTGACAATCCATCCATCGCCCTGCTGTACCATTACCAAGGGGGTGTTGTACGGGAAAACGTCGAAGCAACAAGCTCCAGAGATGAAAAGCAGTCTATTGTACATATAAATCAGTGTTAGCCTATTTATGTTCTAGTTACTCTTAATTTCTTAGATTCCCTACTTAAGAAGGCGTGTTTGCTTGTTCCTTAAATCTGAATTAAATTACTATAATTGTCGGTATGTTCGTCGATTTGTCAACCCTAAAATTAAGTTGATTAGGATTACAAATTAAATTGAACATTGTTTAGAATTAAAAATTAAATTGAACATTGGTTAGAATTAAAAATTAAATTGAACATTGTTTAGAATGACAATATTGTAATGACCGTAATTATCCTAAGGTAAGTTAGCATACCACAATTTTCCTTAGTGTTACTTAAGTACAAGCGTGTTAAGCATATTTAATTACTATTAGATGCACGTCTTCTTAAAACTCCTTTATTATTTTAAAAACTGTTTATCTATTATTTTATTAGATTTTTCTCTTAATGGCATTTCCATTTCTTGACTTTCAACTTCCCATTTGAACAATTTTTTATTTTGTAAATTGTTCGGTGCTATTTTTATATTCTATGTGCTTTTTGCAGGGTGCTTGGTGTCATGATTGTTTGGTTTTTTTTTGTTTTGTTCTACCATCTTTTATTACATAAGCCTTGCTGCCGAAGGTTAGTTTCTTACATGGGTTTTGTGGATTTTTTTCCCTGAGTTGGTTAATATGGTTACCCCGTTATCTCGTGCTACTGTTTCCTTCTTGTAACGCTTCTTGTGCTTGCCCTTGATTTGCTTGTCAAGCACAAAAACTACTTTTCCGGAGTCGTATTGCTTCGGCTCCTGCCTTCTTTCGTTTAACCTGGCGTTTCTCATTTCCTGATTCTTCTCTATTAAGGCCTTTACATCTTCGAGTACCCTTTCTCGAAAACCTGCTAGGTTTTGGTAGTTTATTCTACCTGCCCTGTTTAGGAAAATGTCCGCAGGTTTTCTATTAACTATAGAATGGACAGAAGTATTGTATCGGTCTACCGCTATGTACACGAGTTCCTTTACCGAGGCTCTTGGGAGTTCCGTTTTTAGGCACCTATAAATTTCTAGCAGTGTTGAATGTAACCTTTCAACTTGCCCGTTAACCTCACTCTTTTGGATTGGAGTTTGGTATAACTCGATACCGAGAGATCTAATGAAATTCGACACGGTAGGACTTAACAAGCCTCGCTCGTTATCCGTGACGAGGATTTTTGGCACTGTGAAAAAATGAATAACCTTTTTTAACTTTTCCCGCAACAGTATCGCGGACCGATTCTTTATATGAAATAGCTTCGCATATTTAGAAAACTTATCCAAACAACTAAGGAATTTACACCCCTCTACCTCAAACAAGTCAACATGAAGGATTTCGCACGGATATGACGGTATTGGGGTAGGTTGGTATTTAGGTTTACTCGGGTGACGGTCATACTTCTGGTATTTGCACGTCTCGCAACTCTTAGTGTAACTCCTAATTAAACTTGCCATATGCGGAAAATAGTATTTTTCTAAAGTTTGCAATGCGTTTTCACGAGGGTTCCGATGGGCTCTTCGATGCTCAGCTTCGATAATCCCGCACTTTCGTTCTTCGCTTGTAACGTCCTCGACTAGTCTTTGGGTGATACGAATCCTGTACTTGGAGAAGTGTTTCAAGTAGACATTTTGCAGGAGTTGCAAGAGGCTCTCCGGAATTTTAATTCCGTTAATTAGATTAGGGTTCAGAAACTTTTTCAGCGATTCGGTCAGGTTGGGTTCTGTGAAATACCTCATCGATACGTAATGGCGATAATAACTTGGATGAGGTGATTCCCAAGAATGTAAGTCTATTCCAATTCTAAAAACAATTTGATTCTTAAACACGTTTAATGGGGCCTCCACATGTGGTATAAGATCGGTTGAATCTCGCAGAGCGCTATGGGCAGTAGCGCCTGTCGATGAAGACTCACTTGCGGTCACCGTTCGTGCATCTACTTCGTCAGCGGTTATCGTGCTGCATTCTCCCTCATCCGCAGTTATAGTACTGCATTCGCCTTCCGACGCAGTATCCGTACCCGAGTCAGCTAACAGATTCACTTGAGTCTGGAGCCTCGAGAGAGCATCAGCCACCACGTTAGATTTACCAGGTTTGTAAATTAACTCGTGGTTGTACTCCTCGATCCTGGATTTCCAGCGTTTCAGTTTTGCATTATGATTCCTATTTCCCAACGCAAAGGTCAAGGGCTGATGATCGGTATAGATCCGAATCAATTTCGCCCCATACAGATAGGAACGCAAATTATCCAGAGATCCATCTCTTTTTCATTTGTCGCATAGGCTTCCTCAGTTTTGCTGAGGGATCGTGAAATGTACGAGATTGGCCTATCTTTTCCATTTTCGCCCTGTGATAGGACGGCACCTATTGCGTAATCAGAAGCGTCTGTAGTGAGGTTGAAGGGTTTTTCGAAATCGGGAAAGGCGAGTAAATCGCTCGAAATCAACAACTTTTTTAGCATGTTAAAGGCTTTCAGACCCTCTTCGTCAAGAGTTATTGGGACTCGCCTGGAGGCGTTGGCTTTCACTTGGGCATGCTCGCCTCTTGTCAGATTTGTCAATGGTTTGGCCACCTTGGCGTAGACTCTAATAAATTTTCTGTAATATGAGGTCAAACCCAGAAAACTTTTCAATTCTTTAAGGTTTTGCGGAGGGGAGATATTCTGTATTGCTAGCACCTTCTTCTCATCAGGCTTTATGCCCTCAGCAGTAACAATGTAACCGAGGAATTCAACTTCTTTCCTCATAAAATGCGTTTTTTCCAGATTTACTCTTAAATTGGATTTGGCGAGTTTAGAAAGGACAATGTCGACGTTTTTAAGGTGTTCATCCTCATCCTTGCCATATATAATGATATCGTCAATGTACACATAACAAATTTTACCAATATGTTCTTTGAGTACATCGTCTATCATTCTTTGAAATATTGCTGGGGCATTTTTCAACCCAAAAGGCAGACGAAGGAATTCGTACTTGCCATTCATCGTTGAGAAGGCGGTCTTGGGTATGTCTGAAGTCTTCATGGCTATCTGATGGAAGCCCGACGTCAAGTCGAGAGTAGTGAAGTATTTTGCTTTGCTGAGGCTGCTTAGGGTGGAATTAATGTCCGGAATTGGGTAAGTATCGGGGATCGTGACGGCGTTTAACCTTTTAAAATCAATCACCATGCGATACTGTTTCTCCCCACTTGGCTTGGGTTTCTTCGGCACCACCCATATGGGGGAGTTATACGGACTCTTAGAGGGTTGGATAATTCCCTCGCTCAATAATTCCTGCACCTGTCTTTCCACCTCCTCTCGCATGCAAGCTGGGTAAGGATAACTCTTGGTATAGATGGGCTCGGCAGTTGTCGTTTTGATTTCCGCCCTTATACTTGTTCCTATTATGTCTTTATTATTTAGCGGACCAAACAGAATTCCATATTTATTGATCAAGCGTTTTAATTCAGCGAAGGACTTTGGTGGTACATCTGCATTAATCATTTCGCAGATGTGCTGCGACCTTTTCTCGAACAAGGGAATTTTGATGTCCGGTTTTAACAATAGTAGATTATTTTTGCGATCTATAACCGCCTCCAGTTCCTTCAACGTATCATCGCCAATGATTCCGTCGAAGGACGACAACCCCGGCAAAACATAGAATGTGATAGTTGCATTGTTTCCCAATTTCTCAAAGAATTTACCCCGTACCTTTTCAGTGATTCGTATTTGACCCCCGGCGGACTGAACAGTAAACGGTTTAAGTACCTTCTCACAATTCTCGGACAATTGCGGACTTACAAAGTTCTTATTGGCACCGGTGTCTACCAGAAACTGCCGTGCTACTCCGCCCTTGGTAATATATTTTATATATGGTACGCTGGATGACCGTCCATCATAAAATTTACCTGATCCTCGCATTCCTCCTGCCGGTCGATCTCACTCTGTTCTTCCCCGCCAACAATGTTAAACATTCGCTGTTGTTTATTGGGATAATTATCTGAATAAGATTTCCTCTTATTCGAATGCGGTAGTTGCGAGGGTTGGCTGCCGGTAGGGTTCATCCGCCGTGTTTGGAAGGACCCATCAACTTCCATTGCTTCGGGAGGTTTGGTCGTGGTTTCCTGCCTAGATGGTGCTATTCCATTATCCCTCTTGAATGGGTTGACATATCGAGGGCCCGAATTACCCCGTGGTGGAAAACGCTCATTGGTGAAAGCGCGAGGACTACTATAGATAGGCCTCATATTTCTCACCTGAATCGGCGTGGGCAGATCCCTCTTGGAGAGTTGGTTTATCGGAACCGTCACTACATTTCTCGTTTGATTGTGGATCGGGAAATTGCGAAAATTTAAGTTTTGGATATCAAGGCAAGCGGTATATGCCTCGGGCAATGACTTCGGTCTCTGGACGATTATCATTTTCGATAATTCACCATTTAACCCCCTTATAAATACATCGAGAGCTCGGTTACGGTATGTTTCCATCAGAGCCCCAATCGTTTCCGCCGAGTAATTATCCGTTTTTACCTTATTTATATTGAGGGAGAATTGGTGATTCACCCTGGCGTAAAACTCGTCAAGCTTCAAGCTTCCCTGAGTCAATTGCCCTAACTGGTGTTCCAATGTCCGTATATCCCGTTTGTCTGCGTAGTGTAGTGACAAACACCCCTTTATTTCTGGCCAATCCTCGTCAAAAATATTGTGCGATATTAGAGCGCTGTCTGCGCTTCCCCTGATCTTCCCACGTATACTTTTGAGGATGGCCCTATATTTGGGATTCCCACGGATGATTTTATAATCATCCAGTATCCCCTCCACCGTATGTACCCATGACACATATTGCGCCGGTTCACCCTCAAAGACCTGTAGCTCTTTTACGCTATCCGGCAACCGATCAATCAGTGACAGTTCCTCCACTGTACTTGGCCCACGGAGCGGGGTTTACTCTCTAGTCCCTTCACTAAGTGAGTTCCCCTTCTCTAGCTCGACAATTCGTCTTTCCGCTTTTTTTAGCTCACCCATAAGGGTAGCGACCGCCCCATTCAATTCAGTAATGGATTGGGCAAGACCGTCCATCGCGGTTTGAGTTACACAAAAGATTTAACGAGACGTACAAATAAACAATCACTCACCGTACCAACACCTTCCAGTGACCCACCTTCGCAGCAACTTGGCTTTTACGTAATCTGATCAGCACCTTCAGCACCCGCAGCACTATTTAATTTGATGATTAGACTTATCGCACTTACAACATCAACATTTCTGGGGAAAGAAAGGGAAAAAGGATTAGCGAAAGCTTTACCGTGGTCTTAAGGGAACGGCATCCTCGACAATCACGCCGACAATCAGATTGAAGGCGACCTACTGGGGCACAGCTTGCTTCACAGCAAATTTTGAGCACAACGCGATCTCAGGCGTGTTCTTAAGTGAACGCCCGAAAGTGGCTGCCGTGATCGTGGAGTGGTTGCCGTGTTCTTATGTGTACGACAGCGTGCACCCTATAGGGCGTACCAGGATCACTTCGCGGCGCCTATCGCAAGGCAACAAATTGCTAGCCGGTTTTGCGGTCGGATCGGGAGATGTTAGTGCAGGTCCTTGACGGCTTTACGCGAACTCCGTGGGTGCACATTTCATTAACCAATTGTTAACTTCACCATTACTTCTCGCTACCGACAGTGAACTGGTTTTTCAAAATTTTTTATTTATTTTATAATCACTATTATTACTTTTTCTTATTTTATTGAGATCTGAGGGTCTTCGGGGTCACAGATTTATCTTCGTTATATCCTGGAGGGTCCCGTGGGAGTCGCAGGATTTGGACGTATTTTTTTAAGGTGGACATATTTATTTATAGAACTTCTTCTCTCATTATTTTCCCAAGAACTGGAGGGTCCGGTCAACTTCGGAGTTGGCTACGGAATCGCAGTCCTTGGTTTGTTTCTTCCCTCAAGCTGGAGGGTCCCGTAGGAATCGCAGCCTGCTCCCTCAATTCCCATTTCACACTTTCACTAATCATTTCACTGTCGGTTTGCACTTGGTTCCTTTATCTTGCACACCACGGGAATTCACTACACTAGCTGAAAGGTGCGGCTTGTTTAGGCCTGCCACCTCAGCTGCACAAGAACACATGCAAAAATTCACGCTCCTTTTCCCGACCGAAGGAGCCCGCATTTTTATTGCGGGTCCCTGCTCGGGCGCCAGTTAAGGTCCGGCACGCCGGCCGAACCAAAAAATTAAAGTTGGGGCTGGCACACTGCCGGCCCATACAGTTAAAGTTGGGGCTGGCTACAGCCAGCCCATACTTGCACAAATACTCGGCAGATTCCAAAGAAGAAACTTCAAATCGTAGCTGCAGTTTTCCAGTTCTTTATTCGTCCGTGTCCCAACTAAGACTAACTTTTCCTAAACTTAATTCTAACGTATCCAGCCCTACTTAGCCCTAAGACTGCTGATTAGGCGATTCCCACGCTGTTGTCGCACCAGCAAGCTCCGGATGTTCGCCAGACGCACAGTCAGCAGCTTTAACACAAAACCAGCGCTGTTGTTGCACCTGCAACGCCTGCTGCAACGTCAGCGGTTTCTGTAGCGGAGCAGGGGTGTTAACTTTACTTATTCTTGTGTACATATTTATTTATTTATTTTTTTTGTTTTTATTTTTGTATTGTAAAATTATGAAAATAATTGTAAATGTATAACAAAAATGTTTTTGATGATTTATGTGCAATTTTCTTGGATCTGGCGCGCCACTTGTATATTCTTCGGTAAAACGTTCTTCAAGTCTTGTGTGTTTTCCTGCACTCGGCGCTGTGAGGTAGCTTGCAAGTAAGCAGCTTAGTTGGTTTACTGTGGTGACGAATTTTAAATAGAACCCTTGCGTCTGGGCGGTTGCGATGGGGTTTCATCAGGTGCGCAACTTTGGTAGTTAGCTGTTTGCGTAGCGCTTTGCTGTCAGTCAATCTATGAGCACAGTGTTTGGGACGGGTCATCGTGGTGGTCCATGAGATGGTGGCCGGTGCCATTGTCATCGGAAATGTTTTTCAGTTGGGACCAGTGTTGGTCAGTTCGTGTTTGCAGGATCGGTGTTGGTGAAATCGGCGGGTTAGCCTGTTGCAGGTTTGGTCGGCAGCTTAGTCTGTTGCAGGTTTGGTCGGCAGGATCGGTGTTATTGTGGGTTTTTATTTATTGGTGGGTGTTCCAGATTTGGTCGCTAGTGGGCAGGATCGCCATGTGGTGGAAAAAAGGTCTAAGATATATATGTGGACAGTAGTCGTGACAGTTTTGTTTCGCTTGTTTAGCGTCAGTTCGGGTTGACCTTTAGGAAACGGCGGGCCGCGCCAATAATGTTATGGCTAGGAAGCCTATGTGTTGAGGCAGTGAAAACAAGCGGTTTGACTCTTGTCACAAAGCTGATTTTATTTTTCAATTTTGATCTCTTAAATACTAAAAAACATAACTGTTATACGGCTGAGCATTTCCAATGCTCCGCCCGATTTTCCAGTGTCGCGGAAGTGTGACCAATCAGCGTCACGGGACCCTTTCGGTCAATTCAGCACTTTTCCTCAAGTGCCATTGCCCTGCGGTAGGTGACATCACACAGAGTGCCGATCAGTACATGTTCCATATGTGGGACACTGCACTGCGGTCAGTCGTGTCGGATGGCACGCCGCTGGCTTAGCCACTTGAGTGTATCACAATGGGCCGCCTGGCCTAAGTGTGCTCCTCCTGGAGCAGCCACACCTACCTACCTAGCCACTTGAGTGTCGTTTGTGTCGTGCGCGCGTTGTTATTTGGCACTTTGGCACATTTGTGCTCAAGTGTAGCATAATTTATTAGCGTTGGCATAAGTGGCTACGTGGTACCACTACAAGAGGCATCAAGACTTTATAAAGTCCAAAGGCTGTGTCCTTTGGTCCTCTATGGCCAAAGGACACAGCCTGTCTTCCACAAGTCTCCGGAAAAGCAATGAGAAATTTACCGAGAGTGAGGAGGAGAAGGTAAAGCTACTTCTAGATACTCACTTCCCGGGCTCTGTTGCTTGGAGGAACGAGACGCAAGCTAAGGAACTAGGTAGAATCTCCAGAGGAGATTGGATAGTGGCAAAGGAAATCTGTACGGAAGAGAGGTTAAGGTGGGCGGTTAGCACCTTTAAACCCCTTAAATCACCCGGACCCGACGGAATCTTCCCTGCCTTACTACAGAAGGGCATGGACTTTATCAAAAGCCAACTCCTGAGAATAGCTAGAGCCAGTCTGGCGCTGGGTTACACACCAGAAGCCTGGAGGCGGGCAAAGGTGGTATTCATTCCGAAGGTCGGGAAGAAGAATCCTCTTGGCCCGAAATCCTTCAGACCAATTTATAATAGACAGTCCGTTACACACATGCCAGCATGCATACAGGGCAGGACGCTCCACTGAAACTGCACTGTATCAGCTGACAGGTGAGATACAGGAAAGTCTAGACGAAAAGGAGATGGCACTATGTGCCTTTCTAGATGTGGAGGGGGCCTTCGACAACACCTCCCATGAAACTATAGATCATGCTCTAACCAGCAGGGGAATTAATAATACCTTGAAAGGTTGGATCAACAGCATGCTTGCTACTAGGAAGGTGGTAATATCCAGTACAACCATAGGATGTCCACAAGGTGGGGTTTTATCCCTCTGTTGTGGAGTTTTGTGGTGAATGACCTATTGCAAGTACTATCTACTCTGGTCTTATGGTCCACGGGTATGCAGATGACATTGTAATCCTATGCAGGGGAAAATTTGAAGATACCCTGCGGGATAGAATAAACCTAGGGTTAAGAGTAACTAACCTGGCAGAACAACACAACCGATTAACGTTACCAACACAACACAACACACAATCACCCCTAAGTTGACGACAT
Organism: Melieria omissa; assembly: GCA_963971225.1. NCBI lineage: Eukaryota > Metazoa > Arthropoda > Insecta > Diptera > Ulidiidae > Melieria > Melieria omissa. The sequence continues at coordinate 45,491,240 of OZ020269.1, read as the reverse complement.
TTGGCACACGTACCCGAACAAGGATCGCGCAGTGGAACGTTAGAACTCTCCAGAACTCTCTTCAGCATCCAGACATGCTCAACTCGAAGTGCAGATGGCGACCTATAACATCAACATTCTCGGCGTGAGCGAAATGAGATGGAACGGCAGTGGAGAAAGTTCGTCAGCGTATGGCAACATTGTATTGCACAGTGGAAAAGAAATCAGAGGGGAAAGCGGCGTAGGTCTAATAATTTCCAAGGACATGCGGAACACCTTGCATTCCTAGAAGCCTATTTCAGACCGCATAATCCTGGCCCGATTCAGCAGCAATGTTCACCGGCACATCACCATCGTGCAATGCTATGCGCCAACGGAAGACGCTGACTGTGCTATCAAAGATGAGTTCTACATACAGTTAACGACAACGCTCAGCACCATCCGTAGAGGCGATATTACCTTCCTGATGGGCGACTTCAATGCGAAAATCGGGAACAACAACTCCGGTCTCAAGCAGATTATGGGGGTTCACGGCTGCGGCACACGAAACAACAATGGTGACAGGCTCATTGAGCTGTGTCAGACGTTCCAGCTAGTCATTGGTGGCTCTATCTTCCCCCACAAGGAAATCCATAAATACACTTGGACTTCTCCTAGTGGCGCTACAAGTTAGCACATGACTCCCACAACACCGGAATGCTACGTGACCAATCCGTAGCATAACCATAACAGATCACCTGGGAAAGCTCCCCATCCCACAATTCGGCAAATTCCTACTTGCACCTGTGTCAACATCCCACAATTCGGCAAATTCCTACTTGCACCTGTGTCAACATCCCACAAACGCTACGTGACTAAACCGTAGTTCCCACATTCAGACGCGACTCAATTCTTGGGATTGGCAGACGACAACTCAGCAGCTCGGCGGATCGACTGAGAAAGCTCCTCTTCCCACGGTGCAATTCGTCAACTTCCAATTGCACCTGTGCCAATGTCATCAGCAGCATCCACCGTGGTGTAATCATGACACCGCATGCTACGGTGAGAACGAACCGTTTCCCACAATCAAATTTGCACCTGTGTCAGCACCAGCGCCAGCAGCCAGATCAACAACAATAACAACGTGCCAAACACAGCCAAGAAAAGATATAAAAGAAGGGTAGAATAAGGAATTAGTTTTTAGTTTTTGAAGTACTCTGTAACGAAAAGGAGCGCATAGCGCTTAATTCAATAAACAGTTACAAAATTGGGACATAGTCCCTAGTAAAACTTCGCAGTTTGATTTTAAAAACGGGCACATAGTGCCCAATCACTAATTGGCGCCCAACGACTAGTTCGCGATCCTTGTTAAGTGATCGTGCTCCCGGACTCACGGAAAATATAAAGTGGAATAAACTGTGAAAAACTTTAAAAGTGCAAGGAAAGGTTACTGCAAAGAAATCATAGTGAAGAAAACACTTGATTCAGCAAAATACGGAAAATACAAAGTGGAATAAACCGTGAAAAACTTTAAAAGTGCAAGGAAAAGTTGCAACAAAGAAATCATAGTGAAGAAAAAACTTGATTTATAAAAATAAAAAAACTGTATTCAAAAGAACTAGAAAGGAAGAAATTTATAAACCTTCTCCAAGAAGCAGAACAACTGTGGGTAGTGACACAACCACAGCAACATAAGCATCCAGCACAACATAGAGACAAACACATACCGGATTACAATAAGGAAACGCAGCAAAACAACGCACACCAATTGCAGCCACTAGGACAACACACCAGCAGGAAATTAGTGTATAAAAAAAACAAATAAAAAAGAATGAAACAGTTGTAAGTAGTAATAAGTATAGAATAAATACATGGTAATTATGAAAATTTGTGTCCTTGGTGTCGTGGTCAGTGAACAGTACAGGCAAACGCTGTGTAAATTCTGCTGTTAGAAAATTGTTTGTGTGCGTAGAATGCCTAGCCGACTAAAAAGGCGAGAATATAAGAAGAACGTACTAAAAGACGAACGAATCAACGACGACAGTAGTGAAGAGCAGCAGTTAAAAACAATCAAAAAGATTTGGGAGACACTCGGAATAGCAGACCGTGGCGAACCCACAAGGGAGGATATTTATGATAGGGACCTTATAGAGTACGAAACGATCTTAATGATAAGGAAATTTGCTAGTGATTTTTAAGGTCGTAAAGGAAAAAGGGGGTTTATAAATAAACTCGCATAACATATTACATAATAATCTTAAATAAATAACTTTAATTAGTATCTGCAAACATGAATGAGGAACAGCTGAGGGCAATACTAAACACAGCTGTCCTCTCGGCGACAGAGAGAACAAAGCTATCCTTTGAAGGGATAGTAAGGGACTTAACCGAAAGACTTAGGGCCCTGGAAACTCCAACTCCAGTAGAGGAGTACAAACCAGTGGAAATTCGTCCAGGAAGGGAATGTAATGAATCACTTGATTTGATAAAATCATTACCCGAGTTTAGCGGTGAGCAGGTTCGGTACGTTTCGTGGCGACAAGCTGCATTTGCCGCTTACAAGCTTTTCGAGGGATATGAAGGTAGCTCAAAGCATTACCAAGCGGTAGCGATAATGAGAAATAAGATTATTGGTTCAGCCGATCAAGTATTATCATCATTCAACACGGTTTTAAACTTTAAAGCTATAATTGCGCGTCTAGATTTTACTTACGCAGATAAAAGGCCAATTTATCTCATAGAACAAGAAATGTCAACCTTGCGTCAGGGAAAATTGCCTATTGTTCAATTTTATGATGAAGTGGAGAAAAAATTAACGCTCATAATAAACAAGACTATTATGCTGCATGAGGGTAACAGCGATTTAATAAATTCACTTAGCCAGAAATACAGGGGGGACGCCTTAAGGGTGTTTATTTCAGGATTACGCAAACCAATGTGCGATATCTTATTTTCGTCACAACCAAATGACATGCCTAGTGCTTTAGCACTAGCTCAGGAATTGGAGGCGAATCAGGCTCGATATTCCTTTGCAAATTCTTTTAATAATCAAAGTGGAGGAAACAAATCCTTTACACCACACCACTCGCCTCATTATAGGCCGACCAACGGCCAACCACCCCAATCGCCTCATTATAAGCCGACCAACGGACAACCTCGAAACACGCCGATTCCAATGGAGGTTGATCCTTCCACATCGAATTTCAGACAAAGAACAAATTTTAATCCAAATTGGAGAACCACGCAGGATTCTTTTAGGACCCACCAGATAACGCAGAACTCTAATCAGCATAACCAACAGTTCGCACAAGAGAGACCAGCTAAAAGGGAACGCGAGAGCGATAGACAACCGCTCCCGAAAATTCAAAGGGTGAATCATTTGGATCACGAGGACGAGGAAGAAAGCTATTCCATTGATGAAACCCAGAGCGAAATATCTGAGGAAATTAATTTTTTAGACGAAAGTCGCTCCTGCCATACGTAAGCAGGGAGTTGGCAGGACGACCAATTAAGTTACTAATCGATACAGGAGCAGAAAAAAATTATATAAAATACAATGAAAACCTAAAAGGGATAAAAGAAATTAAAAAACCATTTAAGGTTCAATCCATCCATGCAACCACTGAAATAAAAGAAAAATGTTTAGTGAATATTTTCGGGAAAAATTCAACCTTCTTTCTTCTTTCCGGCTTAAAGACATTTGATGGCATTATCGGCTTCGATTTTTTGAAAGGAATCGGTGCGAACTTGGACTTAAAGACCGGAATTTTACACTATAATGGCGGTAAAGAGCATTTAAAATATTATGACTGTAAAAACATAAATAATGTGATGCCACATGAAAACAATTCTAATGAGTCAAGTAAGGATGAACGCATTACAGACATTCTAAAAAGACACTCTAAGGTTTTCGCAAGTCCGAACGAAGCATTACCATTCAATACAAATGTAGTTGCTACAATAAGAACTACAGATAATGAACCAGTTTATTCTAGAGCATACCCTTACCCAATAGCAGCTTCAGAATTTGTAAATAAAGAAATTTCTAACTTGTTGCGAGATGGTATCATTCGCCAGTCTCGGTCACCATACAACAATCCCATATGGGTTGTCGACAAGAAAGGATTAGATGAAAATGGCCAAAAAAAGATGCGTATGGTAATTGATTTTCGAAAATTAAACGATAAGACAGTTCCTGATAAATATCCAATCCCTGACACGTCTGTTATATTAGCAAATATGGGGAAATCGACACTCTTTACAACTCTTGATTTGAAATCTGGGTTCCACCAGATCAAATTAGCCGAAAAAGATAGAGAAAAGACAGCATTCTCCGTAAATAATGGGAAATATGAATTTTGTAGACTTCCATTTGGTTTGAAGAATGCTCCTGGAATTTTTCAGAGAACAATTGACGACGTCTTAAGGAACGAAATAGGGAAATGCTGCCACGTTTACATCGATGATGTAATTATATTCTCAAATAGTGAAGAACAACACTATGAAGATATTGAAAGAATTTTAACCAGGCTTTACGAAGCAAATATGCGCGTTTCAATAGAAAAATCCAAATTTTTTAAAGAAGAGGTTGAGTTTCTTGGATTTGTAGTATCTAAGGAAGGAATAAAAACATGCCCTGACAAAGTTAAGGATATAATTAATTATAAGCTACCTACCAATCTTCGGGGCCTTCGATCATTTTTAGGGTTATCAGGCTACTATAGAAGATTCATTAAGGACTACGCCGCTATAGTGAAACCACTTACAAAATATTTAAGGGGAGAGAATGGCCAAATAGGGGCCAATACGTCGAAAAATGTTAAAATTGATTTAGACAATGACGCATTATTAGCCTTCGAAAAAGTAAAGCGAATTTTGTCCTCCGAAGACGTACTTCTTTTATACCCTGAACACACAAAACCTTTTGACCTAACAACCGACGCATCAGCGCACGCCATTGGTGCAGTATTATCACAGGGAGGTAGACCAATAACAATGATATCAAGAACGTTATCATCCACGGAAGAGAACTATGCCACCAATGAAAGGGAACTTTTGGCAATTGTATGGGCACTTCAAAAGCTCCGAAATTATTTATATGGAGTCAGACAATTAAACATCTTCACTGACCATCAACCTCTGACCTTTGCGGTCTCAGATAGAAATCCCAACACAAAGATTAAACGTTGGAGGGCATTTGTCGAGGAATTTTCACCCAAATTTTTTTACAAACCAGGGAAAGATAACGTTGTTGCCGATGCATTATCTCGACAACACATAAATACCATGGAGTATGAAAAAGATTCGTCATCTGTCACGATGCACAGTGAGGAATCCTCGTCGGAAATCATTCCAACGGTTGAAACCCCAGTGAATTCATTCCGAAATCAAATAATACTAGAGGAAGGAAACACCTTATCAAAAGCAACAAAAATTATTTTTAAGTCAAAAATTAGACATAGGATTACATTTAAAACATTACAGGACATTGTAGCAGTAATTGGGGAATGCATAAATCCTGACGTCGTTAACGGTATCCTTTGCGATTTACCAATTTTAGGGAAAATTCAAAACGAAATTATAGGAAAATTTCCATCAGTAAAATTTCGTCATACAACAAAACAAGTAGCTGATGTTTTCAACAATGATGATCAAGATGAAATATTAGCAATGGAACACAACAGAGCACATCGCTCTATCCAGGAAAACATGAAACAGGTTATGAATGATTATTACTTTCCACACATGCGAAGGAAATTAAAAGCAATTGTGTCAAATTGTAAAATCTGCAAGGAGGCCAAATATCAGCGACGTCCACCTAACCCAGAAATAGGGAAAACCCCGATACCAACTCGTCCTGGAGAGATGCTACATATGGACATCTATTCCACTGATAAACATCACTTTTTAACTAGCATAGACAAATTCTCAAAATTTGCCATTGTTATTCCTATTAAATCAAGAGCCATTGTGGACGTTAAACAGGCTCTACTTCAGATTCTCAATTGCTTTCAGAACACGAAAAATGTAACCTTTGACAATGAAAAGTCGTTAAATTCTCAAACAATTAAGTCCCTTTTGAAAGACCATTTTGGCGCGGACATTTTCACAACACCTCCTTTCCATAGCACAACAAATGGACAGATAGAGAGATTCCATAGCACTCTGACTGAAATTGCTAGATGCACTAAGCTGGAGCAAGCTATAAACGATACTGAGGAGTTAATACTTCTTGCCACTTCAAAATACAATAGATCCATTCATTCGGTAACCGGGTGGAAGCCTATTGAGTTAATATGCGCCATACCCAGGGATCTTAAAACTGAAATAATAGCAAGATTAATAAAAGCCCAGAAAAATGAATTGGAAAGGCATAATAAGGGTAAAGTTACACAAAGATTTAATCCAGGGGACAAAGTCTATGTTAGGACTAATAAAAGAATAGGTAATAAGTTTTCTAAGGTTTTTATAGAAAAAACGATACAAAAGGATCTAGGATCAACCGTTTTAATAGATAATAGAAAGATTCATAAAAGTAACTTAAGGTAAAAAAACAAAAAAACAAAAAAAAAAATAAAAACAAAAATTTTACTACTATAAATAAATTTAATTTTTGTTTTTAATTTTTTACAGAGTATTATTATTAATATTACTACTAGGAATCCGCGGAATGGACAGCAAGACGATAACTGACAAGAAGATAACTGACTTTTCACAATCAAATTACATACCAATAATGGACGGAAAAGTAGCAGTTTGGGGGGAATACGAATACATAACGCATTGTATAACCTAACAAACTACGAAATCGTTTCAGAGGAAACCAAAGCAATACTTGAGGTTTTTCCTCACTCATATATAAGGAACCTTCTCCAATCGGGCATTGACCGGATTTTTCGACTAATCAACACCCTACGAATTCATCATAGACATGCTAGAAGTATAAATATTATTGGTACGGCACTCAAATATATTGCAGGAACACCCGACTTTGACGATTTTAACGAAGTTAAAAACAAGGAAGAAGCGCTTATTGAAGCCAACGAACGACAATTTTCTATAAATACGCAAATACAACCACAGATTAATCAACTCACTCAAACAGTAAACAAAATTTTGAAGAACACAAAGGAAACAGAAATAGATAGGGCACATTTATTTGAGCTACTAACAGCCAGGAATGCGGCAATCATAACAGATTTAGATAATGTTATTTATTCAACGCTTTTGGCCAAGTTAAATGTAGTAAACCCTGTCATTCTCGACACAGAAGAAATTGCTAAAATACTGGTCACTGAACACACCTCAAATGTTAGCATAAGCGATATTATAAGCAACTCCAAAATATAAATTTTGCAGAATAAGGAATTAATCCACTTTATAATTAAGTTTCCTAGGATACAGAAACTATGTAGTTTAGTTAGGGTTTTCCCTGTGGCACACGGCGAAAAGACCATACTTTTGGAGACCAACACTGTTGCAGACTGCGGCAATATAGTAATTCCTGTTACAAACTGCACAACAGCGCTTACAGCCAATTTTTGTAAAACACTAACAGAGGCCGCATGCGTCAAACAACTATTCAATAACCATAAGGCAAATTGTAAAACAACATTCAACAAACTTGACCCAATAAACAAAGTCGACAGCGGATTAATTATCATAAATGATAACACGGTCAAAGTTCAAGAGGAGAAGAATTCATCGGTCACAATAAGCGGCACTTTTTTAATAACTTTCGAGGAGGAAGTCAACATTAATGGCACAATCTTTGTGAACGAGAAAAGGATGGCAACACTCCGGCCAGGAACTCCTTCAACTCAATTTGTAAACTTTACGGAGCATCTAGAAATCATAAGCCTACCGTACTTACATCAAATTCATTTAAGGAATGTTGGCCACGTTAAAGAATTGCACAGCATTATTCAAACTCGCTCGATCCAAGGAGGAACAGTACTGTTAATCATTCTAATCACCTTTTGCATTATCCTGGTATACAGAAAATTAAGAGCAGTCAAACGTAAAATCAACGCAGTCCATCAAAGGAAAGTTATGGCCGAAATCATTAAGGCGACCGCGGACGGTCTCGACTTACAGGGGGGGCAGTTAGCACATGACTCCCACAACACCGGAATGCTACGTGACCAATCTGTAGCATAACCATAACAGATCACCTGGGAAAGCTCCCCATCCCACAATTCGGCAAATTCCTACTTGCACCTGTGTCAACATCCCACAATTCGGCAAATTCCTACTTGCACCTGTGTCAACATCCCACAAACGCTACGTGACTAAACCGTAGTTCCCACATTCAGACGCGACTCAATTCTTGGGATTGGCAGACGACAACTCAGCAGCTCGGCGGATCGACTGAGAAAGCTCCTCTTCCCACGGTGCAATTCGTCAACTTCCAATTGCACCTGTGCCAATGTCATCAGCAGCATCCACCGTGGTGTAATCATGACACCGCATGCTACGGTGAGAACGAACCGTTTCCCACAATCAAATTTGCACCTGTGTCAGCACCAGCGCCAGCAGCCAGATCAACAACAATAACAACGTGCCAAACACAGCCAAGAAAAGATATAAAAGAAGGGTAGAATAAGGAATTAGTTTTTAGTTTTTGAAGTACTCTGTAACGAAAAGGAGCGCATAGCGCTTAATTCAATAAACAGTTACAAAATTGGGACATAGTCCCTAGTAAAACTTCGCAGTTTGATTTTAAAAACGGGCATATAGTGCCCAATCACTAATTTACACGCAACCAAATAGACCACATTTGCGTGAGCAGGAGGTGGAGGGGTTCGCTACTTGATGTCAGGAACAGACGGGGATAGAACTGTAGGTCCCTTCCACCCGCGTACAAAATTCACACGCACAACACGGGTGGTTGCGGGAAGCTAGGCCTTAGTCTCGCGTAAGCGGGCTGTCGTGCCAATCAATTATTATTATTATTATTAACAGACGGGGAGCTGACATAGATAGCGACCATGAACTCATCACCGGTGACATAAAGATCAAGCTGAAATTTAGAAAGAAAACTGACACGCAACGCAGATACAAGCGCTTAAATGTACAACTAATGCGCAATGCCGTCACCAGAAAGGAAGTGGCCAGCGCCTTTCGCAGGAAGTTGCTCACAAATCAAAGTAACACCGATTGGGAGGCTACAAATGCCACGTTCAGGCAAGTCGCACAAGAAAAACTTGGCACAGTAAAGCCTACAGGCTCCAAACCTTGGATCTCAGACACTACTTGGGGTATCATCCAGCGCAGAAATGAACTCAAAAGGCAACTTATCAATGACGATGCTGTGAGGCCAGCCCACAGAGAAGCCGCAAAGCTAGTCAAGAAATCGGCCAGAAATGATAAGAGAAAGTTCATGGAAAACCTCGTCTGTGATGCCGAAGCGGCAGCAGGAGCCAACAATATGAGACAGCTGTATCGCTTAGTTGGGCGCCTAACCAACCAACCAAGTAATAGAAACCAGCCAATTAGGGATCTGAGTGGTCCATTACTAACGTGCAATGATGACCAAGTTCGTTAGATGGAAAGAACACTTCGAATCAGTCAGCAACATCGCTTCAAACGATGAGGGCAGCTGCGAGGTGGGCAGCACTAAAACCAACAACCAAATAGCAACAACCTGCCCTAGCATAGCGGAGATTAGGGATGCATTAAAGCTGAAGCTAAACAAAGCTGCGGGTGTAGACAGCATACAACCAGAGCTAATGCTTGCCGACCCCCAAACATCAGCTGAAATCCTCCATCCTCACATTTCTACTGCCTGGGACAGGGAGAAGCTGGTTCCGTCATGGACAAAAGGCATCATTGTAAAGCTGCCGAAGAAGGGAGACTTGCGGGACTGCGGCAACTGGAGAGGAATAACCCTACTCAACACCATCTACAAGATAATAGCCACAATTATACAAGGAAGACTACAATGTGTCGAGAACGCCCTAAGAGATGAGCAAGCTGGCTTTTGCCCTCATCGGAGCTGTGTTGACCAAGCTAACACACTCCGCATCATAGTAGAGGAATCAGTTGAGTGGCGCTCCCCGCTGTACATGTTGTTCATCGACTTCAAAAAAGCATTCGACACAATAAAAAGAAGCGCAATTTGGCTAGCATTGAGTAGAAAGGGGGTTCCCCAGAAACTAATTCGGCTCATCAGAGCATTGTACGAGGACTCCGAACTGGCAGTACTACATAACGGCAACATCAGTGACCCTTTCACCACCAACGCAGGAGTCAGGAGAGAGGGGTGTCGCCGTGAAGTCGACATTCTTATACGGAAGCGAAACATGGCTAGTCTCGAATGCCATCACCCAGAGGCTACAATCTTTCGTCAACAAATGCCTGCGAACCATCTGCAGGATATTCTGGCCCACGACAATTAGCAATGACGCGCTGTAGAAGACTACAAAGGAGGAATATTTTCTGAAGAAAATAAAACGCAGAAAATGGAAATGGATAGGTAATACACTAAGGAAACCGCCCAACAGCATCACGAGAATGGCACTGGACTGGAACCCGAAAGAAAGTAGAAGTCGTGGACGCCAAAAAAAAACACTTGGAGAAGGTCGACCCTGCGCGAGCTAGCCGATGCCAATATCACATGGGACGGCGCAAAAACAACAGCCCAGAATCGTGTACGATGGAAGAGTCTTGTTGAGGCCATATGCTCCAGTGAGGAGTGAACAAGGAAAAAAAAAAAGAGTAACTTAGAGGTGGTGTACTAAGGTGGGGCTGAATATTAATCCAGAAAAAACCACCATAGTACCCTTTACAAGGAGTATACGAGTATACGAAACTTTATGCTCTTAGACCAATCACTTTGGATGGAATAAGAATAGAATTCCAGGAGGTTAAATATCTAGGCGTATTGTTTGTGTGTTTATATAAGCAGACATTGACCGCTGCAATATTGATGCAAGTTAGGCATTTGTACCTTGTTGTTATTATTTCTTAGCATATTGTGCATTTATGCAACTTTGGTATTTTGATGTTTGTGTGTTTATGTAAGCAGACATTGACCGCTGCAATATTGATGCAAGTTAGGCATTTTTACCTTGTTGTTATTATTTCTTAGCATATTGTGCATTTATGCAATTTTGGTATTTTGGGTCTTATTATTGTTATTATTCTTAGCATATTGTGCATTTATGCAATTTTGGATTTTGGGTTTTGTATTTATGTATATTTTAGCATGTAAGCAATATTGTCAATATAAATAAGGGTTCGATAATCAATAAAGACACAGTGGCAACACAACTTCACAGCGTTTAACTACCATTGTTCTCCAAGGCGACACAGTTCAAGTACTGTTTTCGCACTGTGCTTACACTCTGGTGATACGACCAGAAGTGATATTTACTTACATAAACATTTGGTGACCCCGTCTCAAGTATCACACTTCGACCATGGAATTCGACGAACTAATAAAGCTGCAGCAGGTTGTGGGAAAAGAAATCCAGCAAGTAGTGGTTAACTACAAAAAGGACTCAAACGCAAGAAAAGCATCGAAGGAGTACTTCGAGGAACGACTCAAGCGGATCGTGACCCGTTATGAGGAGTTCGAAGCAAACGACAACGCCATTAGGACACTGAAGAGAATTCCTCTCCAACATCAATACTTTACCTACTACACGGAGATTAGCAATGTAGTGCACGAATACACGGCTCATTTTGAAAAAAAAATTGAAGAAATACGCAATACGGCAAGCGCAAGTGCAAGCACAACTCAAGTTTTCGCCATGGAACCATCCGAACATGATCAACTGAAGAAAACCCAAAAGCAAGGGACAAAGATTGATGGCTTAATCAGACGACAAAACGCATCGATAGTATCATTGAGGAGATTTTTGGGCACAGTATTGCTCACTGAACAATCGTCCGCATATTACAAGGTCAAATGCCAAACAATCAAGCAGTTTTGGCAACAAATAGAGGCATTAAATTTCGAGATATGGGATATGCATGAGGATCCAGCAACTGCAGGCTACGATTTCGAGGAATATTTAGAACTAGAAGCTCTAGTACAAGAACATATAACAGAACTCACAATAAAAAGCGAAGTGGAGCCTGTACAGCCAACATCAACTCATGTAAGCACAAATGCGCTCCCGCTGCCTAAAGTGACCATACCAAAGTTTGATGGAGACTACCTGAAGTGGCAACAATTCCACGATATGTTCAGTCAAATGGTTCACGTGCAGCCCCTACCGAAGGTCCAGAAGATGTGGTATCTCTAGACTAATATCACATCCGAAGCTGAACGACTCATTCAACATTTAGCACTAACCGATGAGAACTATGACACGGCTTGGAATCTGCTAATAGAACGATACAACAATAAGAGGATCTTAGTGAATACTATCATCCACAAGTTACTAGGTCAGCCGACTGCAGCACCCACCGCGCATCACCTAAGGGAACTTCATGACACTACACAAGAATGCTTATTTGCGCTGCAGAACGTGAGAGTTGATGTCAGCACATGGGATCCGATACTGTTATATATTTTCGTAAAAAAACTAGATCGGCAAACGCATGCACTCTATGAACAATCATTGACGTCACCAAAGGAACAACAAGAAGTTGGTGCATTTCTAAAATTTTTGGAAGCCAGATTCCAGACGTTGGAATCCTTAAGCTCGAAGGATAAAATGACACGACAAGGCACCACAGGCTTGGCAGCAACAAGGCCCACAAAAGAATGCGCAGTTTGTAACAACAATCACCCACTGTTTGCATGCCCCGAGTTCAAGCTGCTGCCGGTTCTACAACGAATGGAATTAGTAAAACACAACAATCTTTGCTTCAATTGTTTAAAGCGGGGACACAGATCAAGTCAATGTTCATATGGTAATTGTCTCAAGTGTCATGAAAAGCACAATACCTTACTACATAAAGACAAGGGAGCAGTGGAAGAACAACACATAGCTGCCATATCAGTCTCTGAGTCCATAAATTCGAGCCAAACTACGACAACATCCGAAGAACTACCTAACTCAGCTTCTCTAGCCACAGCAGTTCAGCTTGGGAGGCGAGGCTACGTTCTGTTGGGTACAGCCCGAGTCATTGCCTCTGGCAGCAACGGAAACTCCACTGAATGTCGTGCAATGTTGGATTCAGGCTCACAAGTAAATTTGGTAACGGACCGATTGGTGAAGAACCTTAACCTAAGGGCTGGATCTGCGGCAATTAGCATCGAAGGTATCGGAAAGGGCAGAATGAACACCCACCGTCGAATAGCGCTTACAATAGAGTCAAGATCTAACAACTTCAAGGTAGTCATGGAAGCCTACGTTCTCCCACAGATCGTATCGGAACAACCCTCACAACACTTACAAATAAATAATTGGAAAATACCAGAAAACATTGAACTAGCTGATCCTGCATTTCACAGATCTGAGAAAATTGATATTTTGCTAGGTGCAGAATGTTTATCAACTCACCTGACATGTGGAATGGTTACAGACGACAAATTGGAAGACGCAATTGAACGACTGTGGAAGATGGAAGAAATCGACACAAAAATAAAAATACCTTCTCCGAGTGAAAAACATTGTGAGGATTACTTCACACAAACCACATCTTCCCCACCACAGACTTCCCTTCATTGAAGACACCTCCCGACTGGGTGATTCCAAACAAATGGCCTTTAACCGATTCTTGGCATTAGAGCGAAGGTTATCGAGGGACAGTAAATTAAAGGAATTGAATCAATTACCACCCCCAACTACGTCATCCCTTATCATTGTGTCTTAAAACCTGACAGCACCACAACCAAACTGCGAGTGGTGTTCGATGCCTCTGCCAAATCCTCATCCGGACTCTCATTAAACGACTTAATGCACACAGGGCCTACAATACAAAATGATCTGCTGTCCATTTTATTAAGGTTCAGGATGCCAAATACTCATACACCCTGATGACAGGAAATACCAGCTCGTGATTTGGAGGGAAACTCAAGACTCGCCGATAAAGTACTATGAACTAAATACTGTCACTTATGGTACTAGAGCGGCACCACATTTGGCAACAAAATGTCTACGAGTAATCGCGGACAATAATAGAGAATTGCATCCATTAGGAGCCAAGGCGCTTCAAGATAACTTTTATGTAGACGATGGTCTTTGTGGTGCAGACAATCTGACTACAGCTGTAGAAATGCAAGAACAACTGAAAAACATATTGGGTGCTGCGGGCATGAAGCTTTGGAAGTGGTGTGCAAATCACTCAAGACTACTACAAGGGATTCCGAACAGTGACCAGGAGATCAACCTAGATCTAGCAAATAATAATCCAGGAACCATCATAACACTTGGCTTAACATGGGCGCCAAGCACAGACAAATTCTGTATAAAAGTCAACCTTCCACCAATTGACAAGATCACAAAGCGATCAGTAACATCAGATCTGGCACGATTATTTGATCCACTTGGGCTCCTATCACCAATCGTCGTGACAGCAAAAATGTTCATCCAAGAGCTTTGGAATTCAAATATAGGATGGGACGAACCACTGCCAGCTGAAGTATGCAAAAGGTGGGCTGAATTTCGAAGCAACCTATCATCCCTGTCTAATCTGCAAATACCACGACACATGTTCAACGGGGAAGTTGCTAAGGCCATTCAGCTCCATATTTTCACAGATGCTTCGGAAAGGGCATATGGAGCCTCAGCATACATAAGATCGGTATTGCGAAATGGGCAAATCAACGTAAGAATCCTATGCGCTAAGTCAAGAGTGGCCCCACTCAAACGAGTTACACTTCCTCGGCTAGAACTATGTGCTGCTGTAATTGGTGCGCAATTGGCAAATCGCATAAGAGAAGAGCTACAATTAAAGAGTTGTCAGATTTATTTTTGGTCTGACTCACAAATTGTTCTTTCATGGATTAATACGTCATCGTCCAGTTTTCATACCTTTGTAGCAAATAGAGTAGCGACAATCCAAGAATTGACGAGACCCATTCAGTGGCGCCATGTGAACACCAAGGACAATCCAGCTGATATCCTATCAAGGGGCCTACCACCTGATCAATTGTCAGCCTGTAATATCTGGTTCGCAGGCCCAGTCTTTCTGCATGGATCAGAAGATATTTGGCCGCAGAGGTTTCTACCAGAGTTAGCCGTCGATGTGGTATCCGATCCCGAACGAAGAAACAAGACTGCAGTCTCAGCAACCTTAGTAAGGGATCAAGACACTCTTGTAGAACTTGTTTACAGCATTAACCACAAAAACTCCTTTGAAAGGCTCAAACGAGTCATGGGCTACATACACCGGTTCATAAGGCATACCAGGAAGGGACGGGTAACACCCCAGCGCAACTTAACATTGACACCAACAGAATTAAATGAAGCATTAAAAACAATCATTCGAGCCATACAAGACGCTGAATTTTCTGAAGAAATTAAGGACCTTAAAAGGTACAAAGAGCTTAAAAAGAACAGATCCATAGCAAACCTATCCCCTTTCCTGGACAACGAAGGCCTAATGAGAGTTGGAGGAAGACTGGAGGCCTCTAATCTTCCATACGACGCAAAACATCAACTGATTATTCCTTATAATGACCAGCTGACGAAGCTCATCTTTGAAGCAACACACAGGCAAAACATGCATTCGGGACCCCAGACACTTTTGTATCAGATACGGCAAAAATTTTGGCCAATAAAGGGCAAATCAATGGCAAGATCGACAGTTCAAAAGTGCATAATCTGCAGCAAGGCCAGACCAAAACTGCTCACACAGGTAATGGGTAACCTGCCCACAATGCGCGTAACACCCGCACGCCCCTTCATCAACACTGGGGTGGATTTTTGCGGACCATTCTGGGTTCACTACAAAGTAAGAGGAAAGAGGCCCACCAAGGCATACATTGCAGTGTTTTGTTGCTTTCCGACTAAGGCGGTACACTTAGAACTAGTCAGCGACCTAACTACCGAAGCCTTCATTGGAGCTATCAAAAGATTCACCAGTCGGCGCGGTCAATGCCAGACAATAATTTGTGACAACGCTACAAACTTCATAGGCGCCAAAAATCAGCTCCATGAACTAACAGCAGCTGTATACTCCCAAGAAGCAGTTGAATCAATAGCTTCAAGTTGCACCAAGAGAGGCATAACATTCCAAATGATACCTCCACGAGCACCTCACTTTGGCGGCTTATGGGAGGCGGCAGTGAAGTCAGCGAAGCATCATCTAGTAAGGACTGTGACAGGTGCATCGATGACGTACGACGAGCTAGAAACAGTCGTGGTTGAAGTCGAAGCTATTCTAAATTCCCGACCATTGACACCGATGTCAGACAGTCCTAACGATCCGACGGCCCTTACACCAGGACACTTCCTGATTGGCGAAGCAATAACCTCAACAGTTGATAGCGAAGCAAGGCCTGCTAAACCAACATTACTCCAAAGATGGGCATTAGTTTCACAAATCAAACATAACTTCTGGAGAAGGTGGTCCAACGAATACTTGAATGAACTCCAATGCAGATCAAAATGGAAGAATCACGCAAAAAATATTACCATAGGAGATATGGTTATCATAAAAGAAGACAACACCCCAGTAATGACTTGGCCAGTCGGAAGGGTCATCAAGCTTTATCCAGGAGAGGATGGCGTCGTGAGGGTAGTAGACGTGAAAACAGCAAGAGGAGTCTTTAGACGATCCATACATCGGCTTGCTCCGCTTCCCACTAAACCAGACGAATCCCCGGCAACCGATATTACACCTTACAATCAGAACATTGAAATAAAACCAAGCACCTCAACCGAAGTTCCGGCCAAGAAACGTCGAATAGTGTCCACCAATTATCTACTTATGGCAACTATTTCGCTCTTAATACTACCACTAATCACTGCAACCCGAATAGAGATAAAAAGATTCAGACCTGAATTAGGTGTCCATTTTGAGGACATGGGAGAAATCAAGATAGAAACGAGCCAGTGGAATTTTATAGTGTATTACGATTTGGCAATACTCGCAACGGAATTATCGTCGTTAATTAATGGAACGCACATAGCACAGGATTTATGTAACAAAATGCAAGATAAGGTTAGCTGCAACCAAACAATCGCTCATTTTAAGGGCACACTTGAGAACCTTCAGTTGGAAGGTATATTACTGTCTCCTAAACGAGTGAAAAGAGGCGCCATGAAGTTGATTGGAAATGTAGCAGGTGCATTGTTTGGTGTATTAGACAGCGAGTATGCAAAGGAGATGTCCCAGACAATCAATGAAATTAAAAACAATGAGAATCACCTGTCGAACCTGTTGCGAAATCAAACATCGATTATTGACTCAACCATAAATATATTACGAGCAGACACCATCGAAACCAAAAAGAGGTCCTCCGAACTCGAATCGCAGCTATCAGAAATCATTAAAAACCTCAACCAACTAGGCAATGAAGACTACGAGCTGAACTACACCAAGCCTTTTTTATGATGACGATACAACTCACCTTAATGGCGGCGAATCTGCAACGCATTCAAGATGCACTCATCGATGTATTAGCTGACACACATCATGGCAAAACGAACACATTGTTATTGTCTGCAAGCCAGTTGAAAGCAGAATTAAGGACAATACGAGCTCACCTACCGTCGTCCTTGGAGCTCCCCCTGGACGATGGCAATCTCATACAATTGTATAAATTAATGACGATCAGGGGAGGCATCAGCCAACATCACGCTGTCTTCGAAATTACACTTCCATTAGTCAATCCAGAGCAATTAAAAATGTTTAGAATAATTCCAATTCCGACATCAATAAATGGTAGCATGATAATGGTTAAACCCTGTGCAACAGCATTAGCGACAAATAAACACATGGATCACTACGTTCCTGTGAGACAAGATCAATTAAATCAATACGTAATTACAGCACCATGAAGATACTTATGTTCCAACATCCAAGCTCTATATCACAGAAGTTCTCATCTATGCTCTTGTGAAATAAATTTGTTTGTCAACGAGACTTCACCGACATGCAAACTAGAAAAGATTAAATCAAATTATTACCTGGCACAATTGGAAGAGAAAAACCAGTGGCTATTTGCTATAACAGATTCTATGCGATTTACCACAGTGTGTGACCACGACTTCTCTCAGCTTACTTTAAGGGGAGCTGGAATAATAACTCTGGCACCAGACTGCACAATAAAAAGCAACACGGTGACAATAACTGGACATCAAACGTTATTTAATTGTCTGCGAACAACATTTGCAAGTTTCGGCAACATTTCACAACTTTCATCACCAAGGCACATCAGAGAACTATTCGCAAACGTCAGTTCGACAGACTACACAGATCACATGAAGAATCTAACAAGTCTGCAAACGTTGCTCAACACATTGAAAATAGCTGAGCTACCATACGATCTGAAGTCACAAAGCCGCATCACCATATCGTTGTCTAGTGTGGCTCTCATATGCACAATTATTCTGCTATTGCTAGCAGTTTGGTACTGGCAATCTAAACGACGACCAACGACAACAAATGAGAAACCTGGAACCACACCCCCGGAACCAGCCCCTAGAAGACTATCAACAGCAGACTTCACTGTCAATATATAGTTGAACAGTCGTTCAACGGGGGGCAGGATGTTTGTGTGTTTATATAAGCAAACATTGACCGCTGCAATATTGATGCAAGTTAGGCATTTTTACCTTGTTGTTATTATTTCTTAGCATATTGTTAGGGGACGACAAGGGTTTTTGTCGCCCACGACCTTGCGAGCAAAAAATTGTTTAATGAAAAAAGCCGATGCGATTCGATCAAATGGTTGACAACGAATGAATTCTTTATTTGGCCGTAGGGCAAATGAAAGGTATACAAACCAAAGAAAGCAACTGTACATTTCCAATGACTAAGTGAGCAAGTATATAATGAGGCAGAACGTTATTGTATATAACCAAAACATAATTAGCATTGATATGAGTATAAGAGTAAATATGAGCGAAAGAATATTAATCTTGAACATGAGTGTATTACAACTTAGATACGGGTGTAAGTAATGTTAACAATAAAATACTACTTTCTGGAGAACAGGTCTCTGGACACATATTGTGCATTTATGCAATTTTGGTATTTTGATGTTTGTGTGTTTATGTAAGCAGACATTGACCGCTGCAATATTGATGCAAGTTAGGAATTTTTACCTTGTTGTTATTATTTCTTAGCATATTGTGCATTTATGCAATTTTGGTATTTTGGGTCTTATTATTGTTATTATTCTTAGCATATTGTGCATTTATGCAATTTTGGATTTTGGGTTTTGTATTTATGTATATTTTAGCATGTAAGCAATATTGTCAATATCAATAAGGGTTCGATAATCAATAAAGACACAGTGGTAACACAACTTCACAGTGTTTAACTACCATTGCTCTCCAAGGCGACACAGTTCAAGTACTGTTTTCGCACTGTGCTTACACTCTGGTGATACGACCAGAAGTGATATTTACTTACATAAACACGTATACTAGATCAGAAACTACTCTGGAAAGGACATATTGAAGAAACGATACGGAAGGCCGTCTTCATGGCTTGCAGATCCATAGCAGGTCAAAGTTGGGGTTGCACTCCAAGAATACTGGGGCAATGAGAACGTGTCCAACAGCATCCATGGAGGTTCTGCTTGCTTGAACTTACACCTCTTCACATATACATACAAACCTAGACGAAGAGGGTTATCCTACGGATGACTGAAAACAATATCGGGGCTGGAGGATTCTTAGGCCGTAAGAAGCTCAACATTCTTACGAGCCAGTTTCCAGAGATAGCAATACCGAGGGACACAATCACACCGAAGTTCAGCTTTATCAAGAGATTCAAAACTGAACTTAGTAACAAAAGGAACTGGGTAGGGATATCAGAAACGTATCTGATAAACCAGTACATCATAACCTGGTACACTGATGGATCCCTTACGGATGAAGGTACCGGGATTGGTGTATATGGACCGAGGATTAGATACTCGGAACCCACGGGTAAGCACACAATAATATTTCAAGCGGAAATATACGCTATTGAAAGCTGTGCTTACTTCAACTTGGCGAGGAACTACCGGAATCGGAGAATTGCGATCCTGTCTGATAGCCAAGCGGCAATCAGGGCACTGAGCTCATACCAGGTATCCTCGAAACTGGTGATGGAATGCCTTGAAAAGCTTAATGAGCTTGGCCTGCACAATCAGGTATGGGTCCTCTGGGTTCCGGGCCACGCAGGTATAGTAGGAAACGAGGCAGCCGACGAACTGGCAAGAAGGAGCGCCTCAACCCCATTCGTCGGCCCAGAACCTTTTTGTGGACTATCAATCCTAACGAGGAAAGACGAGAACATTCCAAATGTCTGGAACATTCCAAAGCGATTATCGGGTCATATAGTAGGAAAAGATTCGAGGAATGTATGAGTTTATCAAAGAATAACCTGAGAATCATTACAGGTATCATGACAGGGCATTGTAGGTTGAATTATCACCTAACTAAACTAGGAATGCTTGCAAACGGACATTGCAAGTTCTGTTCGCAGGAAAATGAAACCGCAATGCACATACTAGGAGAATGCATGATCGGGAAAAGCACCTAGGGGAATACCTCGTCAGAGGTGCGAACTGGGACTCCAGAGGTATAGGAGATATACTAAAGTTCCTCTCGGTAGTTGGGCTCACAGATGAACTGTGAGTCCATGAAGGGGGCACAATAGATCGTTAGGTCACGATGCACTAATACTAATAATAAGCAATAATAATATTAATAATAGTAATAATAAAAATAATAATAATTGAGAAATACATAGACCTAACACAAGAAATACAACAAATATTGGAACATAAAGCATACATAAAACCTATAATAATATCTGCAACCGGAATACTCCACAACTCCCTAATACCCACACTTAAAGAATTAATTATAGACCCAGCGATCCACCAAACAATACAAAAAGCGGTAACTCTAAGTAAATGTAACATAACGCGAGCATTCCTTAACCTAACCACGTAAAATATGTAGATGAACCTAATTCCTTGGTAATAACCCGGAATAGGTGAATTCCAACCGACGGCTGAGAATGTACAATTCATAATAATAATAAACGAAGTATTTTTCATACAAATCAAAGAAAACTTGCTCAAAAACAGGGCTGTTAAGCGGAATAGGCAAAATCAAAGAAAATTCGGTTTGCGAAGTAGTATTTTGGCCAAATCATGCAGCTAAGCAGAAAATGCACCTAAGCGAATAGGCAGCTAAACGGAATGTGCTGTACTTTGCTGATCGGACAGCTACTTTCGTATGCATCAATAATTGTGCTATTCTACTGTGTTCCTGATAGTGTCCCCATCCCAGAAAGGTTTGAGTTTAAACTCAGGGTTTCTTGGAATTTATGCCAGTTTGTTTTCCTGGGTTTCTTGGAACTTACCTAACTGAGGTGATACCCTCTATATCAAACCTTATAATTTTATAATTTTATAGTACTGAATGTATAGTATTGAATGTTCATCGACACTCTACAGTTTTTAACCAGTCCGGAGCTTAGAGTATTTCCCATAGTAAAATAAATAAATAAAGTGAACCAGCTAGGGAGAGGCATGCTTAAAACATTGCTTTGAAAATTTGTTTCACGTCAGTTCGTTTTGAATTAACCCGTTTGAGTTTGCTGTTCCCGAAATGTTACCAAATCAAATATGTATACACGCTGAATGTGAAAGTTCGCTGCAAAAATTGCATTTCAAGTAAACAATTTTCGCATCAGATATTTCAATAACACCGCAGCTGGACAGCCCAGATGACGTATCTATACCACAACTGCCAGTTTGTGGCTCATACCTATTACAGTTACATACATATCTATACTGTTATATAAAAACAAGTGTGACGTTGCTTTTTTGAGCCACAATCAGGCAAAAACCACTGAACCGATTCAAAATTCATCTATGGTATCAAACGATTCAGTGTGTTATTGCGGCAAACAAAGACTATAATATAATTGGTTACGCCCATTTTCTGTGCCCACAAAACTAACAAAACGAAGCTACGGTACATGTCTGTAAATCAGTATTAATATCAAATGATCCGTGTTTCATTGATGTTAACATAGGATATATAAGATTGACCACGCCCATCTGATATGCCTTTTCGCCACGTCCACTATAATAACAAGTCAGCCATGGCACGTTTGTCATAGCATTATGGGTATCAAACGATTCAGCGTGTCATTGCCGCAAACATAGGCTATAATATAATCGGTCACGCCCACTTTCCGCGCCCACTAAACTAACAAAACAAAGCTACGGTACGTCTGAAAATTAATGTTGATGTTAAATGATTCTATGTTTCATAGCGGTAAATATAAGCTATATAATGTTGACCACGCCCAGCTTTTACGCCTTCCTGCAGTGCCCATTATGATGACAAAAATTAACTGTGGTATATTTGTGCAAAACAATATGAACATAGACAAAATTTTGCCAATCATTGCAGCAAATATCTATATGTTGTATATAAAAATTAACGTATTGATACGATGAGAAATTCCGTGCCGCACTGTACAGGAATGCTTTTCTCTGCACGAATGTTTTCCAAGCATACTTTTAGGCATGCACTTTGAAGTACGACAAATTTGGTATAATTCGCTTGGTATGGTTGGTTAGGCGGCTTCCTCTGTATGAGACACACTTAGGCCTCTGGGCCCGTTGTGATACCACAAATTCTACCCGGCGCTGCAGACATATGCAGCAGACATTGAGCGGCTCATACAGTTGTGCTACCCAAAATTCGGTGCTGATGATCTTGAGAGGATGAAGATTGAGTCGTTCATTGAAGGTCTTCATGATCCGAAGACACGTCGCAGTGCGTTGATGATGGGCAAGCCGACATTTAAGGAAACGGTGACCAGCGCGATGACATATGAGGCGACATGGATTGCGAGCAGCCGGTATGCACCTGCAAGAATACGCCAAATTCAGTCGGACAACGACATTCCGGTCCAGGCCATAAGCTCTGAGACACCGGGCAGGCCACGGGTGGTCTCCTCTAAAGTTGTTTGCTGGACATGTGGCAAGCAAGGTCACATATCGCGAAACTGCCGTCAACGAAAAAGGCGTTCCCGTTCTCGATCGCAATCGCCTGAAGCGAGAAATACTGACAATCGGGGCCCAGCCAACAAGCGCAGGGCTGAGGACGACGAGTCGTTAAACTAAAACGGGTCAGCCCAAAGGGGCGTGAGCTGATCCCCACGACCTGCTGCCCCACCGTCCTTGTCTCACAGCTGAAACGACAACCCAGTAGCTTGACGGAAAGATAGACGGAAAGTTGTTCGTGTTGACACTGGATACTGGAGCGTCATATTCGATCATAAAAAGGAAGCTTCTGAAGAACTGGGAACCACTGCATGGCATATAGCTGAGAACTGCGACTGGCGAGCGTGCGCCGGTAAGAGGGAAAGTAACAAAAGCAATTGCTATCGGCACCAGCAGCCTGGAACATGAGTTCATCGTCGCGGATATAATGGACGACGTGATTATCGGCGTCGATTTCATGATTAGGCACGGTTTTACGCTGGACCTGAAAGAAAATGTGCTGAGGTATGCCAATGTTGAATTCCCCCTGCACACTGGCTTTGAGTGAAGCGTGGCGGTAAGGAAAGTTGTCTCGTGTCAACACCAGAAGATACCAGCGAATTCCGAGGCGGTTGTGTGGGCAAAGGTGGAAGAGGACGATGGGACAAGCCGGCTGTGGGTTGTAGAAGCGCCAAAACAAGGATACGACAACATAATAATCGGACGTACATTAGTGGAACCCAAAAATGGCAAAATACCAGTCAGGATACTCAATCCACTGAACACACCCAGATATGTCGGAAAAGATGCGGTCATTGGCGAGCGTAGATAGGCTGTAGCAGTTGTCAATTGCGAAAGCAGTCCACCCGGCGGAAGTAAGAAAAGCGGTTCTAACATGGACGCCATACCGCAGAACCAGTGGAGCAGCGAATTGACAGCCAAGCAGAAACAGAAGGCACGGTCACTCCTGCAGCACTATGGGTCAATATTTGCAACAGAAGCGAGCGGAAGAACATCCATAGTGAAGCACAACATCGACACCGGAAGTGCGAAACCAATCCGCCAACCACCAAGACGGGTCCCTCTGGCCAAGAGGGAAGATGTCACAATTTGATTGAAAACATGCATAAAGAAAAGGTCATAGAGCCTTCGTCAGGCCCTTGGTGTTCACCGGTCGTGTTAGTCAAGAAAAAGTATGGCAGTACCCGATTTTGTGTGGAGTATCGAAAACTCAACTCGTGACCAAGAAGGACAGCTATCCACTACCTCGGATCGATGACACCTTGGACACACTGTCAGGCACACAGTGGTTTTCCACACTCGACTTACGTAGCGGCTATTGGCAGGTGGAGCTTGCAGACCAGGACAAGGAGAAAACAGCTTTTAGTGTTGGCGACGGTTTGTGGCAGTTCACCGTCATGCCGTTTGGACTCTGCAACGCACCAGCAACATTCGAGCGGCTAATGGAACGTGTGCTGAAAGGGCTGCATTGGCGGACGTGTCTGGTCTACCTGGACGACATAATCGTGATGGGTAACAGCTTTGACGACCACCTGGGAAAGCTAAAGGAGGTATTCGAACGAATACAGAAAGCCGGGCTTCAACTCAATCCAAAGAAGTACTCGCTGTTTCAAAAAGAGGTCAAATATCTGGGTCACACGGTTTCCGCCCGCGGAGTACATACGGACGAAGGCAAGATCACGGCGGTGAAGGAGTGGCCCCGGCCACGCAATCTACACGAACTCCGCAGTTTCCTGGGCTTGAGCACATATTACTGAAGATTCGTTCCGTGATTTGCGAACATAGCCGGCAGCTTGCACAAACTGACGAAAAAAAATCAAGCCTTCGCGTGGGGTGAAGAGCAGGCTTTTGCACGACTGAAGGAAAAACTGTGCACCGCTCCAATTCTGGCCTTCCCCGTGCTGGAGAGATGTTTGTGCTGGATACAGATGCAAGTGGGCATAGTATTGGCGGGGTGCTGTCACCGATAATAGATGGCCAAGAACAAGTGAAGGGAGTTGCTCGCAGTATTGGAATGCGTGAAACACTTCCATAAATACCTGTATGGGCAAAAGTTTCGCCTGCGCACAGATCATGCGGCATTGAAATGGCTGCTGAACTTTAAGGATCCGGAAGGCCAGTTGGCGCGGTGGATCGAACGACTGCAGAGCTACGACTACACGGTAGAGCATCGCAAGGGTAGCAGCCATGGAAATGCCGATGCCTTGTCACGCCGTCCGTGCAAAACTGAATGCAGGCATTGTTCGCGAGCCGAAAGCAAAGAGCAGATAGTGGACGTACGATTGGTCAGCGTTATGCCAGAGGAGGAGTGGTCTGCGGCAAAGTGGTAAAGTCTGCGGCTGTCTGATGGTTGCCTATACCGCGAGTGGGAGAGTGAGCATGGCCGGACCAGCAATTCCCTGATTGTCGTCCCGAAATGCAGGATCAACGAGGTGGTCGAGGCATACCATAACGACTCCAGCGGAGGGCACCTAGGCATCACAAAAACTGTCGCCAAAATAAAAAGGCGATTCTACTGGGTAGGATGCCAGGAGTCTGTCGCCGATTGGATTAAGACCTGTGATCGATGTTCGGCTGCGAAAGGGCCAACAAGAAGATCTCGGGGCCATTCCCACTTAGCACTCAAGGCAACAAATATGTGCTGGTGGTAATGGACTATTTCAGCAAATGGCCCGAAGTGTATCCTATTCCTAACCAGGAGGCCCCCACGGTCGCGGAAATGCTGGTAAACAACTGGGTAGCCAGATTTGGAGTTCCACTGGAGTTGCACTCGGACCAAGGCCGGAATTTCGAGTCTCTTGTATTAAAGGAAGTGTGTGAGCTACTAGGAATAAGGAAAACTCGCACCAGTCCTTTGCATCCCCAGTCCGACGGCATGGTGGAACGATTCAATCGAACACTGGAGGAATATCTGCGGAAAGTAGTAGGCAGGAATCAAAAGGATTGGGACACGCATATTCCGCTGTTCTTGATGGCGTATAGGTCAGCCCCGCACGATACGACATCACTCACTCCAGCCCGAGCAGTGTTCGGCACAGAGCTGAGATTGTCTGCTGACTTGAAGTTCGGAGTGGTCAGTACGACGGAAGGCGCTAAGACTGATTACGCAGTTAATAAGCGATCGGAGCTGGAAGAAATCCACCAGTTTATAAGGGACCGTATCCAACTGTTCAGCGATAAGATGAAAGCCGGATATGATCTACGAGCTAACACAGCGGGGTTCCAAGAAGGCGATCTGCTAATGCTTTACAACCCGCAGCGTAGGAAAGGTTTGTCTCCAAAGCTTCAAACGTCATGGGAAGGACCGTACAAGGTCGTGACCAGGATTAATGACGTGGTGTACAGGGTTCAACGCTGCTGCAGCGGAAACGGCAGGCTGAAGGTAGTCCATTTGGAGCGCCTGGCGTCTTACTCCGGCGGAGCCTCGGTACTTGTTCCGGACGAACAAGTCTAAGTGATGGGCAGTGATACGATGAGAAATTCCGTGCCGCACTGTACAGGAATGTTTTTCTCCGCACGAATGTTTTCCAAGCATACTTTTAGGCATGCACTTTGAAGTACGACAAATTTGGTATAATTCGCTTGGTATAGTCCGATATGGCAAGGATGGTTCTCGAAGAAATAGGCTGTGCGAGAATGGTCGAGCGCTTTCCAATTGGAAGTTCCAAGAAACTTCGGCGCGATAAGAAAACTGGTATAAAAGCAGCAGTGTGCAGCGCAATGGGTCGAGTCTGTGTTAAGCAAGCAAAGTGGTAACAAGTGTAGATACAAGCGAAGTGTAAATTCTGTAAATAAAGGATTGTTAGTTCTGACTGAGTTTGCGCTGAATAATTGAAGTTGTTTTATTTTCAAATACAATCAAAACGAACCGTCGAAAACGAACTGTGGAATTTCGTAACAGTATGTTTGTTTGTTGGTCCCACGACACTAAAACTTAAAAACTAGACAACCGATTAGATGAATTTTTCACGGAATGTTCGTCTTGAGTAAGTCTCGGTAAACCACATAGTGCGAATACGTCTCGATAGGTAGGCGTGGCAGCTCCCATACAACTTAAATTTTCAATATGGAATATCTTCGGAATGAAAATCGGGCAGCATTAAAATGTGGTGCGGGGCCACCGTTTAGATGTGCCGTTTACTGGTATAACTTTTTGAGCGTTGGAAAAGGGGCGTGGCACTTTTTAAGCAACTCCAATATTTTGAATAACTTTAGAACTACAAATCATACATCAAAGAGATTTGACACAAACTTACGATTTAGATGTGCCCTTCGACAGGGAGAGTGGGGTGTTTATTTGACTAGGAGCATGGCACCGCCCATACAACCCAATTTTTTAATGTGGAATAGCTTCGGAACAATAAGTTGGAAAGGTTTGAAGTTTTCTATACCATCGTCCCATAGATGTGTCATTCTACTGGCAAAATTTTATGGGCGTTGAACAAGGTGCGTGGTATATTTTTTGTGACTGAAATTTTCCGCATAAATTTGGAACTGAAAGTCGCATATCAATGAAACTGGGTCACATCCTTCAACTGGAGGAATTGATTAGGCATTACATAAAAGGGGTGTGGCATCGCCCATAGAGTGTAGTATGAAGAAACTTGCTTTATTGGGCCCATTGACTTCAAGCTTGCGTGCAAAGCCGCAGGGCCTTACTAGTGTGTTATAAATTCATTGAAGAAAACATTACACCAAAAGCTGTTTTCGCAAAAGAATATTGTCCTTTGTTAACTTACTGTAGGGAGGACTCTGGGAGGTTCTTCGACGGCACCAAATTGAATTGGAGTCGTCGCCGTTTGCCCATTGAAACTTTGAAGTCACTCTCTTTAAAATGCATTGCACAAAGCCTTGCTTTCGTGCCAAAATTGGTCTTACAAATTTCCTCCCACTTCCTTTTTTGTTGCGTACTGGACGGCGTACATGGGTATCCAACTAGAGCTGGAAAACAATCGATGTTTGCCACCATCGATGTTTTCGATGTTTATATTAACTTTTTTTGTATACTATTGCATTTCAAAACATTTTCATTAATTTTAAATTAATTAAACTTAAGGAACAAGTCATGAATTATAAATATTTATGCACAAAGCCCTTATTGATATTAAAAAAAATTCAGAGATCAAACATTTTTTGGTTTTTGTTTAAAAACAAAAGTTTGTTAACAACATTACATTTGAGCGAGCATCTGCGCTCGGAAATTATCTGTCCCGCTTTGCTGAATATTCTTTCAGATTCGCACGACGATGCTGGGACGCAAAGGAACTTTTTTGCTACATTTTTGAAAGACAACATATCCTCACTGCATTCCTAAAACTAATATTGTTACGAATGCTAGTTCTTGTGGGCTAGTACGTATCTCTGGATTGCGTGATTTGAAAATAAAACACACTTATACTACGTTTACATTGAGCCCAAATGCGTAGTTTGAGATGAGTCATTTCAAAGTGTTTACATTGCCTCATTCGCATTGCATTTGCATTTTGTTCGGCAGCTAATGTCAAATGCTCAATGCTCATGTCCTCTTGCCGCAGCACATAGATCAGCGTTTCTCCGGCTGACGAAAATTTCCATTCAAAATTTCCATTTTGATCATTTTCATTTGTTTTGATTTTGAACTGTCAAAAAGAACAAAAGCTTTTGAAAGAGCTTTCATTTTGTGATGCGTTCGATAAAATTGGTCATGTTTTATCGCAATTGGCTTCGTCGTTTTGTTGAAATGAGTCATTTCGTCGATTTGAATTTGTATGGGGAAATGCGTGATTTGGCTTCGCATTTGAGAATTTTTGCCCAAATCACGCATGTGGGCCAATGTAAACGTAGTATTAGTTTCTCAAACGCAGTCAATAAAATAAAACAACAATCACTTTATTTCACAGATTTACACTTCACTGTCTTTACACTTAATTATTTGCTTAATTACTCCGTGTGGCACCTTCACTAGTCAAAATCAGACTGACTCGCTGCGCCGCACCCGGAAGCCTTTTATACCTGTCCGGCCATCGCGCAGATCGTTCTTGCACATTTCAGAGTGGACTAAAGGTTTCCATGATGATCGGGACCATCATTGCCAGGTTGGACTAAAGGTTTCCATTATCGCGGCCATCATTGCCAGGTTGGACTAAAAGTTTCCATTATCGCGGTCATCATTGCCAGGTTGAATTAGGGCACGGCGCGTAGCGACAGGGTTGCTTTGCACAGCGACAGACTGTCTATCGTTACAATATTTTTAATATTTTCGTAAATACATAGAACTAACTTCTTCTTACCTTCCAATAGTCCAAGTGATTGGATTCCTCTGCTGCGATTTGTTTTTCCAAATGCTGTCTTATAAGAATAATAGCGTCAGTCTTGGAAGATACGATTTTTCTTTGCATGTTATCCTTCATAAAGGAGAAACGCTTTGGTTCTGTTGGTGGTGCTGGTTGAGAGGTTAGCAGATTTTTGGACAATTCGTAGAGATTCGTAAGGCTCTAAGGCTTTTGCAGCTTGTTCGGCGTTCGACGCTGTTAAAAACACATCCTTTTTGAATCGCGGATCGACAATGGTAGCAATCATGGTTATTGTTCTTGTTTCATACTGGAAAAGGCGTGCAGGTAAACGATCTTTAACACATTTCAGTGCAGCTATAGCCTCTGACGCTTCCAAGTTATGTATATCATTTAGTCCCTTATGTAATTCGCAGATAAGTGGAATTACAATGGTTATGGTTACTCTTTTATCCGCAGAAATAGAAGTGATGGCATCATGGAACGGGCGCAGTATTTTAACAAGTTCCTTTATCGTGCTTATTTCGTCTGCAGATAATGGCTGCGGGGCCTTTTGAATGCTTAAAAGTGTGGTCGAAATAGACTCGTTGGTAATTACTGGGTATCGGATTTATATGCAAGAACTATGAAAAAAAAGCAAAAATACGCAAAATATGCAAACATATGCAAATATACAGTGCATATGTTAACTCGTTCTTAATATTTTTCAATAAAAATAGTTTCTGTCTTGGTACTGCTCAAATCGGAAGCTCCAAAAAAATATACATTTGCATATAATTCCGATCCCTAGTAATTACAATGCGTCGCAACATTTGAAACGCACTACTCCATCGTGTAGCCACCTCCTGGATTAAACCATAGGGATTGTCAATGCCCTGAGCTATCTTAAATTTCTCATAAGCTATAGTGCTACTTTTAAAAAATGCTACGATACGCTTGCTTTTTAAAAGGATTTCGCTTAAAAAACTTTGCTTCAGAAGATCTTGTACCAGCAAGTTGTATGTGCAACGTATGTGCAAAGCAAGGACAATTTTTGATTTTCAGTATCTCGCACGCCTTTCTCATTGATGCATCATTATTTGTCACTATCGCCACGATCTTGTGCGTCAAGCCCCACTCATTAAAAACTATGCGAAGAGAGTCTGCAATATTTGCAGCCGTATGATTTGTTGACGATAAAAGTTTTTGAGTTTATAAAACTGCTGATTTTGGTTCAAACTGGTTATTAATGAAGTGGCAAGTTACAGTAAGATAGCCTTCGTTAGCTTTAGATATCCAGGCATATGTTGTTATGGCAACATGGTCAACACATTCAATTTCAATTTTAACTTTTTGTTTTAATTCGTTGTTCAGTACAACATTACGAAGGTGTGTCTTGCTCGGTATATGGTACCTTGGATCCAGCTCGTTTACAAGC
The DNA here is from genome assembly GCA_963971225.1 of Melieria omissa. NCBI lineage: Eukaryota > Metazoa > Arthropoda > Insecta > Diptera > Ulidiidae > Melieria > Melieria omissa. The sequence goes on along the minus strand of OZ020269.1, from coordinate 45,460,501 downwards.
CTGCAGAAACCGGAGTCGTTTACAATATTGAACGGCTGCACATCCGAAGCAATCATTTGCATGACCATTTTATCTAATTTTAATTTTTTTGCTGAATCATTTGGATACGACGAGTTTCTTTCTAAAAATTGATTTATGCCAAAATCCAATTCACTTTTTTGATCTTTTATTATATCCGGATGAATACGCTTTAGGTGGTCCATCAGGTTCGTTGTGTTGCCGCCTGTTTTGTTTTGTTTTCCGCACTGTTTACAAATCGCCACATTAGGTTCCTTCGCCCTTTTAAAAAACTGCCACACCACAGAGATACTATCTTTTTTCCGTTTTGGGCTGGAAGCATCATGAAGTTCGTTTTCTTTAGATTTTGTTGTTACTATAATTGCAAAAACAAACACATCAGTAAACCAAACATGTTTAGAACACGTACCATATTTTCATATATGCACAATCAGTCACACACATATGTACATGCACTCGAAGCAACATGGCGCCACCGCTGGTACTTATATATATTGCGAGTGAAAAATAAAACTTACTTTTAAGGTACTTGTCTGTGGTTTTTCTTTTTCCTCATCAACAACCACACTCAACGAACACCACCGTAAGCTGCTACTAGTAATTTCTGCAGAAAGAAATATGTTTCAGGCCAAAACAAACAATATTGTTACGAAAATTCAGGTTCGTTTCGGATTGTGCTTGAAAATAAAAAACTTCAATTACTCAGCGCAAAACGCAGTCAGAAACCAACAATCATGTTATTTACAGATTTACACTTTGCTTATATCCACACTTGTTACCACTTTGCTTATTCAACTAAGACTCGACCCCTTGCGCTCCACACTGCTGCTTTTATACTAGTTTTCTTATCGCGCCGAAGTTTCTTGCACATTCCAGTTGTACTTTCTATATCGGTTGTTCTAGCACAGCTCATCACCTTTCGCGAACCATCCTCGCCATATTATAGCAAGCGAATTATAGAAAGTTTAACGTACTCTAAAGTGCATGCCTAAAAGTATGCTTGGAAAAACCTTCATGCACAGCACAGAGTGCTTCATCGTTTCAATAATAATTTTACTTACATGCTTTTCGTTCAGCTACGCAAAGAAAAATAAAAAGCATCGATTGTGGTAGCCAAACATCGATGTTTTCAGAATATACGAAAACATCGATGTATCGATAGTACGATCGATGTTTTTTCCAGCTCTATATCCAACCCCCATGAGCAGTCCGACACAGTGCGCAAGATTTTTTCAGCATTTTCTGACAAATTGTACTTTGTACTTAGGTATACGAATTAAAACATATTACAATATAAAAAATAAAATTGCAAAATCTACCTGTTCTACTTCTTGACATATATTCCCGTTTTGCTTGCGTTTTGTTTGTTCAGCTGCTTTCAGCTTTTTTCACCATGAAAACCAAAATTTTTAATAAAAAAAGAGCTAAGCATTAGACATGTTTTTTCACTGTGACATAAAATAAGCATGCCGAGTCAAGAGAGTTGTCAGTATCTGGTTCACTTTCCTTATTTCACTATGAGTATGTCCTAGGGTAATGTCTAGGACCACCTTTCTCGCACTGGTTACAAATGTTTGTGTGTTACCCACGTTTAAAAATGCTCCGAGGGCGGGTCAATAACTCCGTGACTTTTTGAATTTCCCGCCTCTTAATTGAAATGGCAGCACTGCTCTCGTCAACAGTCATCTGTCAGTTGACTTTTGTCAAAAATTGAACAAGCTGCGACATTTAGTTTGTTTTTGACAGCCGTTAATATCAGACTACCGCGTTGACTGAGAAGAAAATGGAAAAAAGTGAATTTCGTGTGCTTAGCTTATTGCTAGCAATATAGTCAAAAAGGTACTCACTCCTTTGATTTGTGTGGCTGCTTCCCCACGCTTCTTTGATAGTCCAGCGGGTAGCGCGCTGGCTTCTCATACCAAAGGCACCAGGTTCGATTCCTGGCTCGGGCTGGTGAAAAACTCGTCTACTTCTATCGCTATTCACATGAAGGGAATGAGAATTACAATAATAGCACAAGTGCGCTCTTGGCAGGCAATGGCAAAACCTCCAAGTGTGAACGAAAAACTGCCAATCGCCGTTCGGATTCGGCGTTAAACTGTAGGTCCCCTCCCCCTTTATTTCACAGTTTTACACTTCACTTCACTTCAGTTTTACACTTCACTTAAGTATTTGCTTAATTACTCCGTTGGAAGGAAGGGAGCGGACATACAAGGTAAAGTCTCTGATTGCATTCAACCTGGCGAACGCCAGAACGATCCTTGTCCCTGTCCAATCCAAGCTGATGCACAGCCTCCGCGCGGCCCTTCTGGATAGCTATTTGGCATCCGCTGAAAAGTGAACTAATGTGTGCAGCGAGTCCTATCCCCAGGACTTAAAATTTGGGTTGTGCGCAGGGTTTGGTGCCCGCCACGGACAACCAAATACCAATGAAAGCCAAAAAGCAAGCCTCGGAAGGAACCCACAATGTTGACGACCACAGCAAACGATTCAAGGACCATGATTTGAGAATATGCACGTGGAATGTCCGGACCCTCTATAGGGAAGGTGCCTCTATCCAACTGGCGGTAGCCCTCACGAAATGTAAGGCTGACATCACCGCCATCCAGGAAATGCGATGGACAGGACAAGGTTGCTCCAAGCGAGCAGACTGCGATATCTACTACAGCTGCCATGCGGAGAAGCGCGAATTTGGCTGCGGATTTGTGGTCAGCAAGAGACTTCGCCAACACGTCTCTCGGTTCACTCCGGTGAACGAACGACTGGCTTCGATCCGCATCAAAGCTAAATACTTTAGCATCAGCCTGATTTGCGCGCACGCCCCGACGGAAGAGAAGGACGATGCGACCAAGGATGCCTTCTATGCGAAGCTCGAGGACGTCTACGACAGGTGCCCGGCCCATGACGTCAAAATTGTCCTCGGGGACTTCAACGCAAAGGTCGGGCGAGAAGGCATCTTTGGCCCCACAGTCGGGCAGTTCAGCCTCCATGGGACCACTTCGAACAACGGTGTGAGGCTGATCGATTTCGCCGCGGCACGAAACATGGTAGCACCAGATTCCAGCACCTCGATATCCACAAGGCCACCTGGTTATCCCCCGATCAATCCACCCGCAACCAGATTGATCACATTGTGATTGATGGAAGGCATGCTTCTAGCATTCTAGATGTGCGCACGTTCCGAGGACCCAACATCGACTCGGACCACTACCTTGTTGCAACCAAGGTACGCATGCGTCTTTGCGCAGCGAAGACCGCACAACCTAGTTTGCGAAGAAAGCTGGACATCAGTAAGCTGCGATCACAAGGGGTAGCCGAAGCCTACTCCGCTCAACTCTCCAACCAGCTCGGTCGCTCCCCCTCTCCACCTGATGACATCGGCGGATTATGGGCTCACTTATCCCACTCTATGCGCGCCGCCGCAGAAAATGTCCTTGGTTTTCGACGCCCACCACCAAAGAACCAATGGTACGATGAAGAGTGTCGCGCAGCCACTGCAGTGAAGAATGCTGCATACAAGAAGACCCTGCAGTCGGCCGCCACGCGAGCCATGACAGAAAAATACCGGGAGGAGAGGAAGAAAGAGAGGTGCCTTTTTAGACGCAAGAAACGGGAGCAAGAAAGGCGCGAGCGTGAGGAAATCGAGGAGTGCAGGAGCAGTAATGACGCCCGAAAATTCTTCCAAAAAGTTAAGCGTCTTACGGAAGGATTTAAGCCTGGGGCATCTTCTTGCAGAGACGAAAACGGGGATCTGGTTACGGATGCGCAGGGTGTGCTGAGGTTGTGGAAGGAGCACTTCACCAAGCTGCTCGCAGGCGACGAAAGGAACAATACCGCCAGTGGTGAAGATGTCCAGATGGCACCAATCGACGGCGACGGTGTGGATGTGCCACCGCCCAGCCATGACGAGGTCCGGGTCGCTATCCAGCGACTCAAGAACAACAAAGCTGCAGGGCCGGATGGGCTACCAGCTGAATTGTTCAAGGCCGGCGGCGGTGAGCTGATTGGGTGCATGCATCAGCTCATTTGCAAAATATGGCTGGAGGAACGAATGCCCAACGATTGGAACCTCAGTGCCCTTTGTCCTGTGCTGAAGAAAGGCGACCCAACAATATGCGCCAACTACAGGGGTATTAGCCTACTTCCCATTGCATACAAGGTCCTGACGAGCGTATTATGTGAAAGACTAAAGCCACTCGCCAAGGCGCTGATTGGACCTTATCAGTGCGGCTTTAGACCTGGTAAGTCCACCATCGACCAGATACTCACTCTATGCCAAATCCTGGAGAAGACCCATGAGAACCAAATCGATACACACCATCTCTTCTTCGATTACATGGCAGCATTCGATAGCCCGATAGGGGATCGCCTATATGCCGCATTGTCTGAACTTGGTATCCCTGCAAAGCTCGTTAGGCTTTGCAGAGCGACGTTGAGCAATACGCGCAGCTCCGTCAAGGTTGGAAGTGACCTCTCCGACCCCTTTGATACCGTTCGAGGTTTCAGACAGGGCGATCCTTTGTCCTGCGACCTCTTCAACTTCACCATGGAGAGTGTTCTGCGCAAGGCCGGTGTACATCGTAATGGCACAATTTTCAACAAAAGTGTCCAGCTCCTTGCTTACGCTGATGATATTGATGTCATCGGACGTAACGAGCGAGATGTCACCGCTGCCTTTGCGGCTATCGAAAGAGAATCTGCCAAAATGGGTCTGGTGGTAAATGAGGGCAAGACGAAGTATATGCTGTCTACACGCAGGGACTCGCAGCGGCTAGGGTCTCACGTCGAGGCCGACAGGTATGCTTTTGAAGTTGTCAAGGAATTCGTCTAACTTGGCACCGCCATCAACAGCAGCAATGATGTCAGTCTGGAGATAAAGCGAAGGATAACTCTTGCCAACAAGTGCTACTACGGTCTCGATAGGCAATTGAGAAGTAGAGACCTCTCTCGACCGACAAAACTTTCACTCTATAGGACGCTTATCTTGCCCGTGCTCCTCTATGGCGCTGAAGCATGGACAATGACACGAAACGACATAGCGGCCCTTGGAGTGTTCGAGAGGAAGGTGCTTCGCAAAATCTTCGGCCCTGTTCGGGTTGGTGACGACTATCGCATACGAACCAATAACAAGCTGTATGAGCTGTATAAGGACATGGACGTAGCGCAGCGAATTAACATCCAGCGGCTAAGCTGGCTCGGTCATGTCTGCCGCATGGACGACGAAGCTCCGGCGAAAAAGGTATTCGATGCGATGGTTGGAGGTCGACGGCGAAGAGGGAGGCCGTGTCTCCGGTGGAAGGACCAAGTGGAAGAGGCCCTGGTATCTCTTGGTGTGACCAACTGGAGAAGGCGCGCGCGAAGCAGAGGCGCCTGGAGAGAAGTTTTGCGGCAGGCCGTAACCCGATAACGGGTTGTTATGGCCAGTTAAGTAAGTAAGTACTCCGTGTGGCACCTTCACTAGTCAAAATCAAAACTGACTCGCTGCGCCGCACCCGGCTGCCTTTTATACCTGTCCGGCCATCGCGCAGATCGTTCTCGCACATTCCGGAGTGGACTAAAGGTTTCCATGATAATCGCGGCCATCATTGCCAGGTTAGACTAAAAGTTTCCATCATTGCCAGGTTGGACTAAAAGTTGCCATCATTGCCAGGTTGGACTAAAAGTTTCCCTTATTATCGTGGCCGTCGTTGCCAGATTGAATTATAGCACGGCGCGTAGCGACAGGGTTGCTTTGCACAACGACTTATCGTTACAATTTGTTGGAAAGACAGTGTTGCATACGCATTTCAAAAACGGGTGAAATATGAGACATAACTCTCATTTTCCTTCTTTATCCCCCATGGGTATAGTACAATGGTCTGAAATGGACTGAGTGCTACGGAAGGCTTGTAGCTTTCCTGCCCACCCTCACATCCATCCATTCCCATGGCTTCGCATTTGCATCGCAGCCTAGTATAAGTGGCTGCTTCTTCCGCTCTTAGTACTCCACCAATCTAGAGACTATCTCAGGCGGGCCTGAGGGTCTTCTCCTGGGAAGTATCCTGTGGCTACCACCATGTTGTGCACTGTCCCGTTTATGTTCACCTTGATTTGAGATCCCTGGAGAGGAAATCTGAAAGACAGAGGTAACTCAAACCATTAGTTAATAACAAACAGCTCCTTGGGTTGTTACATCTAATATCCAAAATTACCTGGATGTTCTTCGTTGCCAAACCTTTCATTTGGCCCCTGCATACCCAAGGTTCCTGGGCCAGCACTACGCTCAGTTTTGACCTGAGGGTTGCCCTCACGATTACGGCTAACGCGGCCTTCGCGTGGTGCAGATTTATCTGCGCAACTCTAGTGCTGGTCATCCCTGCCTTATGTACGAGTGGCACCGCTTTCGTCCTTTATCAGACTACCATCTTTGTCGAGGTCTGACAGGGTGAATCCATCCGAGTCCTCTTCCTCTGTCGGCATACTTAGCATCAAAAGGTTGATCGCGTCGATCCCCTCAACTTCGTGAGATAAAAAGCTGATCTCCTTGATGACTTCGCTTCTAGCGGCTCCTGCTCCACCAGGCTTGCCTCCTCCTTCGGGATATCAGCTGTACTGTTCGTCGGAGTATTGGCTGCTGGTACGTCGGCCGCTTTCGATAGCTCGCGGCGCTTGTGCAAGTGCTCCGGTGCAGTGCCAAACCTGTACCGCAGGTAATTGCACTTTTGATGGCCTCGTTCGTTTTTTATATCAACGCGTGTGTGCGGTTTTCTCTTTTCTGAGCTATAAGCAGTATGTGTATATATTTATGACCACAGAGTACGCACCGATACCGCCGTCTGCCGCTGTTCACCAGCTGTCACGAGGCACTACAAACAGTTTCACAAAACCTTTTGATGCACCCCGTCGGGCGAATGGGGTAAAGGGAGAGGAGTTGGGATTCGACGGTGAACATCGACAGACGGCGTTATCGGTGCGTACTCTGCGGTCATAAATATATATATTGCGGTTTGAAATAAAGTAAAATAAAAAAGCAAAACTGGAGATTGCGTTATTTAAAAAATGGCCACCCTTGACATTAAAGTAACTCATAAGAATTACAAGATCACGCTTGTTCATATTTTGAAATATAATTTACAAAACAAAATCAGTTGAATTTTGTCCAATTAGTAGAAACGTTTATATAAACACTACCAAAATATTCACAATATTGGAGTAAAATTTCATGATTATTTCATCCATTTACATTTTATTTTCTATTTAGTTTACATATGTGACGATTAACTTTTACATATTTTGGTACTTCTTGATAAGCATAGACCAAACATCCGGGTATCTTGTTTGTAAAAAATTAGTCAATTTTTGAGCATTTTGAGCCTGCTGTGGAGAGCAATTCCGGCAATTTCTTAAAATTACTTCTGGCAGAGCCGCTGAAAAAATATAAAATCAGTGATAAAATATTAATTAAAGTAAAAGCAGAAATGCAAACTAATTTTAATTTCGATTCGTAAGGTCATACATTTCAAACTACATTCCAAATAAAGATATCGAAAAATCGATACCGTTGGGAAGGTGAACATAAACGGAAATTTGTCATAAAGACAGATTACCGTTTTGATTAAAATTTACCTCTCTACGTCCAATTTTTAGAACACCCAACAGTTCTTGTTAATGTTTTATTAAATGTTAAATGTTTATTGTTATATATGAAGGTACAAATTAATTTTTGTGTTAGGTCTTAAGTTTATCGCGGGGGATTGGTGTTCGTTCGCCGGAGTTCGTACATCGAGTGTCCGCCGGTCGCCCAAACTCCCTTCGGGATGGCCAGGGTTGCCATCCGTACATATTGTTACGAAAAGTCCAAGGTTCGTTTTGATTGTGTTGGAAAATAAAACAACTTCAATTATTCAGCGCAAACGTAGTCAAAACTAACAATCACTTTATTTCACAGATCTACACTTCGCTTGTATCTACACTTGTTACCACCTTGCTTGCTCAACACTAGAGTCCGACCGATTAATCGGCATCGGCATCGGCTAGTATCGGCCAATAAAATTGGTATCGGCATCGGCTAGTATCGGCATCGGCCAAAAAAAAAAGAATCGGCATCGGCATCGGCTTCGGCCTTTTCTGGCCGATGCCACATCGGCTTTTTTGGCCGATGCGAAATCGGTTTTTTTTGGTAGATTTTCCTGCTTTCATTTCTTGTTTGTTTTTATTTGCAGCTGAATCGCACTGTCTTTCTTTTTCATATCTCGCTTTGTATATTTATTACATTTTTATTATATGTTACAACCCAGTGTTGCCTGATTAGGGGGTTCTCCTTAGATTTGTTTGGGTTTTATGACAAATATTTAAGGGGACAATATTTTACAGATATTTTTAATATATTTTTGCTACATCAACACCTTGTTCAGCTATATTGGCTATTGGGTCTTTTGTTAATTGCTTGTGCCAAATAGAATGAGCAATTTTCATGCAATATTAATTTTATGTGTTATAAATTTGGGGAAAATTTAAGTTTAATGTATTTAAATTCTGAATTTTCTTGTAATTTTATTTAGTTTTTGGTTGTTTATTTTCTCGTTTTTGTTTGTTAATTTGTGATGAATGTGATGAAATGTACTATATATGTAATAGTTCCTTCTGTTGTTTTATAAAATAAGCTGTGTTTTTGATTGAATTCATTCGTGTTTTTTTTTTCTATGGAATCGGCATCGGCATCGGCCAAAAAATTTGGTATCGGTCGGACTCTACTCAACACAGACTCCACCCCTTGCGCTGCCACTGCTGCTTTTATACCAGTTTTCTTATCGCGCCGAAGTTTCTTGCAACTTCCAATTGGAAAGCGCTAGACCATTCTCGCACAGCCTATTTCTTCGAGAACCATCCGTGCCATATCGGACTATCCAAGCGAATTATATCAAATTTGCCATACTTCAAAGTGCATGCCTATAAGTATGTTTGGAAAAGCGTTCATGCACAGCACAGAGTGCCTCTTCGTTTTACAGCCCATCACTTAGACTTGTTCGTCCCGAACAAGTACCGAGGCTCCGCCGGAGTAAGACGCCAGGCGCTCCAATGGACTACTTTCAACCTGGCGTTTCTGTTGCCGCAGCGTTGAACCCTGTACACCACGTCATTAATCCTGGTCACGACCTTGTACGGTCCTTCCCATGACGTTTGAAGCTTTGGAGACAAACCTTTCCTCCGCTGCGGGTTGTAAAGCATTACTAGATCGCCTTCTTGGAACCCCGCTGTGTTAGCTCGTAGATCATATCTGGCTTTCATCTTATCGCTAACCAGTTGGATACGATCCCTTATAAACTGGTGGATTTCTTCCAGCTCCGATCGCTTATTGACTGCGTAATCAGTCTTAGCGCCTTCCGTCGTGCTGACCACTCCGAACTTCAAGTCAGCAGGCAACCTCAGCTCCGTGCCAAACACTGCTCGGGCTGGAGTGAGTGATGTCGTATCGTGCGGGGCTGACCTATACGCCATCAGGAACAGCGGAATATGCGTGTCCCAATCCTTTTGATTTCTGCCTACTACTTTCGGCAGATATTCTTCCAGCGTCCGATTGAATCGTTCCACCATGCCGTCGGACAGGTGCAAGTTTTCCTTATTCCTAGTAGCTCACACACTTCCTTCAATACCAGAGACTCGAAATTCCGGCCTTGATCCGAGTGCAACTCCAGTGGAACTCCAAATCTGGCCATCCAGTTGTTTACCAGCATTTCCGCGACCGTGGTGGCCTCCTGGTTAGGAATAGGATACACTTCGGGCCATTTGCTGAAATAGTCCATCACCACCAGCACATATTTGTTGCCTTGAGTGCTAAGTGGGAATGGCCCGGCGACGTCCATGGCAATCCGCTCGAAGGGCGCTCCCATGTTGTACTGCTGCATGCGGCCCCGAGATCTTCTTGTTGGCCCTTTCGCAGCCGAACATCGATCACAGGTCTTAATCCAATCGGCGACAGACTCCTGGCATCCTACCCAGTAGAATCGTCTTTTTATTTTGGCGACAGTTTTTGTGATGCCTAGGTGCCCTCCGCTGGAGTCATTATGGTATGCCTCGATCACCTCGTTGATCCTGCATTTCGGGACTACAATCAGGGAATTGCTGGTCCGGCCATGCTCACTCTCCCACTCGCGGTATAGGCAACCATCAGACAGCCGTAGACTTTGCCACTGCGCCCAGTAAGCCTTCGCGATCGGGCTCTCACCGGCCATCTCCTGCCAGTCTGGACGTGCGCCTTGCCTTCAATGATTTTTTTAAGATCCGTATCCTCGCGCTAGTCCTTTTGTATCCTCTCCGCAGACCACTCTTCCTCTGGCATAACCCTGACCAATCGTACGTCCACTATCTGCTCTTTGCTTTCGGCTCGCGAACAATGCCTGCATTCGGTTTTGCACGGACGGCGTGACAAGGCATCGGCATTTCCATGGCTGCTACCCTTGCGATGCTCTACCGTGTAGTCCTAGCTCTGCAGGCGCTCGATCCACCGCGCCAACTGGCGTTCCAGATCTTTAAAGTTCAGAAGCCATTTCAATGCCGCATGATCTGTGCGCAGGCGAAACTTTTGCCCATACAGGTATTTATGGAAGTGTTTCACGCATTCCAATACTGCGAGCAACTCCCTTCGGGTCACACAGTAGTTGCGTTCAGGCTTTGACAAAATTTTGCTGTAGTATGCTATCACTTGTTCTTGGCCATCTATTATCGGTGACAGCACCCCGCCAATACTATGCCCACTTGCATCTGTATCCAGCACAAACATCTCTCCAGCACGGGGAAGGCCAGAATTGGAGCAGTGCACAGTTTTTCCTTCAGTCGTGCAAAAGCCTGCTCCTGCTCTTCACCCCACGCGAAGGCTTGATTCTTTTTCGTCAGTTTGTGCAAGCTGCCGGCTATGTTCGCAAATCCCGGAACGAATCTTCAGTAATATGTGCTCAAGCCCAGGAAACTGCGGAGTTCGTGTAGATTGCGTGGCCGGGGCCACTCCTTCACCGCCGTGATTTTGCCTTCGTCCGTATGTAGTATGTACCAGATATTTGACCTCTTTTTAGAACAGCGAGCACTTCTTTGGGTTGAGTTTAAGGCCGGCGTTTTGTATTCGCCCGAATACCTCCTTCAGTTTTTCCAGGTGGTCGTCGAAGCTTTCGCCCATCACGATTATGTCGTCGAGGTATACCAGACACGTCCGCCAATGCAGCCCTTTCAGCACACGTTCCATTAGCCGCTCGAATGTTGCGGGTGCGTTGCAGAGTCCAAACGGCATGACGGTGAACTGCCACAAACCGTCGCCAACACTAAAAGCTGTTTTCTCCTTGTCCTGGTCTGCAAGCTCCACCTGCCAATAGCCGCTACGTAAGTCGAGTGTGGAAAACCACTGTGTGCCTGACAGTGTGTCCAAGGTGTCATCGATCCGAGGTAGTGGATAGCTGTCCTTCTTGGTCACGTCATTGAGCTTTCGATAGTCCACACAAAATCGGGTACTGCCATCCTTTTTCTTGACTAGCACAACCGGCGAGCACCAAGGACCTGACGAAGGCTCTATGACCTTTTCTTTATGCATGTTTTCGATCAAATTTGTGACCTCTTCCCTCTTGGCCGGAGGAACTCTTGGCGGTTGGCGGATTGGTTTCGCACTTCCGGTGTCGATGTTGTGCTTCACTATGGCTGTTCTTCCGCCCGCTTCTGTTGCAAATATGGACCCATAGTGCTGCAGGAGTGACCGTGCCTTCTGTTTCTGCTTGGCTGTCAATTCGCTGCTCCAATGGTTCTGCGATATGACGTCTATGTTAGAACCGCTTTTCTTGCTTCCTCCGGGTCGACTGCTTTCGCAATTGACAACTGCTTCAGCCTCTCTACACTCGCCAATGACCGCATCTTTTCCGACATATCTGGGTGTGTTCAGTGGGTTGTGTATCCTGACTGGTATTTTTCCATTTTTGGGTTCCACTAATGTACGTCCGATAATTATGTTGTCGTATCCTTGTTTTGGCGCTTCTACAACCCACAGCCGACTTGTCCCATCGTCCTCGTCCACCTTTGCCCACACAATCGCCTCGGAATTCACTGGTATCTTCTGGTGTTGACACAAGACAACTTTCCTTACCGCCACGCTTCGCTCAAAGCCAGTGTGCAGGGGGAATTCAACGGTGGCATACCTCAGCACATTTTCTTTCAGGTCCAGCGTAAACCCGTGCCTAATCATAAAATCCACGCCGATAATCACGTCGTCCATTATATCCGCGACGATGAACTCATGTTCCAGGCTGCTGGTGCCGATAGCAATTGCTTTTGTTACTTTTCCTCTTACCGGCGCACGCTCGCCAGTCGCAGTTCTCAGCTGTATGCCATGCAGTGGTTCCCAGTACTTCAGAAGCTTCCTTTTTATGATCGAATATCCAGTATCCAGTGTCAACACGAACAACTTTCCGTCTATCTTTCCGTCAAGCTACTGGGTTGTCGTTTCAACTGCAAGACAAGGACGGTGGGGCAGCAGGTTGTGGAGATCAGCTCACGCCCCTTTGGGCTGACCCGTTTTAGTTTAACGACTCGTCGTCCTCAGCCCTGCGCTTGTTGGCTGGGCCTCGATTGTCAGTATTCCTCGCTTCAGGTGATTGCGATCGAGAACGGGAACGCCTTTTTCGTTGGCGGCAGTCTCGTGCTATATGACCCTGCTTGCCACATGTCCAGCAAACAACTTCAGAGGAGACAACCCGTGGCCTGCCCGGTGTCTCAGAGATCATGAAGACCTTCAATGAACGACTCAATCTTCATCCTTTCGAAATCATCAGCGCCGAATTTTGGGTAGCACAACTGTACGAGCCGCTCAATGTCTGCTGCATATGTCTGCAGCGCCTCGCTGGCTCTTTGCCTGCGGTTCTTCAGCTCACAGTAGTACAGCGTATGGTTGTGCTCGTTGCTGTACTAAGCTGCCAACGCTCTCATGACGGCCTCGTAATCACTTCTCGAACATTCCGGAACTGATTTCATTACCTCAGCCGCAGGACCTTTCAGCGCCAGTGCCAATCTCCGACCCTTGGTCCACTGATTTTCCAAAGCAGCTAAGTCGAATTGCAGTTTAAATGTATCGAACCGCGTAGCACCATCATAAGTAGGCACTTCTGTTCGGGTGGCGAAACTTTCCGGAACCGGCGGCAAACAATCTCGTGGCTGTTTCTCTCTAAGCCGCTCGTCGATTTTTCTGTTTACCGAACCCTCCAGACTTTCAACTCGTTTTTCTAAATGTTCTACTCGCGTCTCCAGGTGCTCAACTTTCACATTAATCCAAACCCGCAGAATTTTCCTGGAGCTTGGTGGACAGCTCGCAATTTGCACTTTCGAGTTTCGCTGACACCTGCGCCGATATTTCATCGGTCGCCGCTTCCATTTTAGCCATTTCTTGATTCGTAGTTTCCAGTTTCGCTGCCATTTCTCGATTCGCCGTTTCGACTTTTGCCGAAATTTCCTGATTCGCTGCCATTTCACGGTTGGAAGTCTCAAACATACCATTAACTGGCTCATGTCCAATGCTTGTAGTGGCGTAGCCGCTGCAGTCGTACTTTGCAATGACGCAGCACCCGTAGGCGATTCCTCCACCCTGGCCGACGCCTCTAGCTCTTGCGTTCCGAACTCTTGTGCAGCCCAATCGATGCCACGTGATTCACATGCCTCTCACAAGTGCAGCTGCAACTCCAGCTTTCCGCCAGCAGTCGGCAAATTCCAGGCAGCCAGCTCTTTCTTCAGCTGGTCCACCTTCAGCAGCTCGAGTTTAACCATGCCTGTGTTTTTATAATTTTATTTATTTATTCTTTGTTTATCTTCAGTAACACAATCCGAACTTCTGACACCAAATGTTACCAAAAGTCCAAGGTTCGTTTTGATTGTGTTGGAAAATAAAACAACTTCAATTATTCAGCGCAAACGTAGTCAAAACTAACAATCACTTTATTTCACAGATCTCCACTTCGCTTGCATCTACACTTGTTACCACTTTGCTTGCTCAACACAGACTCAACCCCTTGCGCTGCCACTGCTGCTTTTATACCAGTTTTCTTATCGCGCCGAAGTTTCTTGCAACTTCCAATTGGAAAGCGCTCGGCCATTCTCGCACAGCCCATTTCTTCGAGAACCATCCTTGACATATCGGACTATCCAAGCGAATTATACCAAATGTGCCATACTTCAAAGTGCATGCCTAAAAGTATGTTTGGAAAAGCGTTCATGCACAGCACAGAGTGCCTCTTCATTTCAATTTAAACACATAAATGGACAACATAATACAATAATATTGACATTTCTAATAGCCGCGCGGCCGGCAGTGTTTAGCGATCTAAACATCCTGGGTCCGGATGCACTCGTGCATTGATGGGACCCCCCGGAGCTCTAGTAGGGCTTGGATGGTTCAGGTTGGAAGGGTCCGATCTCGGTGTCCGCGCAACATGCTAGGCTGGAGCCTTGGCTCAGATATGCGTTGCCTGTAGCTGCTGTCGCGAGGGTGATGTTGATTCGCGTGCAGACGAGATGCTTTGTAGAGGCGAGGCGAGTGAGTCGAAATTAATTCCAGTGGTCGTCGTTTACGGCTTGTTGCTGATGAATGCTGCGCGAGGGTTGCGCTTCGGCTGCGATGTGCCCAAACGTTCTATATTCAGACACGGGGAGAAGGTTTCCGACGGTTTCCTTGCACGTCGTGATAAAGGACGGTTTTTACGTCTTCGCGTGGTGACGGAAGATGACTCATCTCGAAAACTCCGGGATTTTCTCGACACGGATGAGATGTTTGATGATGGACTCCGAGGCAGAGTCGTGAAAATTGGTGAGATGGTGTCTCTTTGCCGATTTGGGATGATGTCAGAAGAGAAGTGGAGAAGCATAGAGTGATGCTGCTTCTGACATTGCGAACAAGTGTGTTTACTTGTGCCATCCCGATTCAAATGAGTATGGGACAGTTTGTGCACAAGTTGTGGGCTCGTACTGCCTTTAGTCGATCACAAACCGATAACTTTTTGAACTTCGAACATAGTTTGAGCGCGTGAGCCGCACTGCAAACCGGACAGAGGAAAGTCCATCTGCTCTCAGCTAAGTTTTGAACTCTGCTATGATCCCGGTTGTGAGAAAACTCGGACTTGGTCGGCCTCATAAGATTTAGTCTTTCAACGACCTCATATCTGCTGGTCAAGAAAATGTTCATTTGCTCCCAGGTTGGAAGATCTTTCCGGGAACTAAGGGACTGTTCCCACAAGGATAAAGTCTCTTCCGGGAGTTTTGTTGAACAGATATAGACCAGGATCGGGTCCCAACCCCCTGTCGAGACGTCTTGAGAAGATAAAACGCACAGAGAATTGTTTATTGCATTTTGAAGGCGTTGCAGCGCTTCACTGTCTGCAACAGCTACTTGAGGGACCTAACCTGTTTAACCTGTTTATCAACCAGAATGCGCCGATTTTCGAGTCGGGACTTCAGCGCATTCCATGCCAATTCGAAGTTAGAATCGCTCAATGGATACTGCCTAAGGATGGCGTCAGCCTTTCCGGTCGTTTTATATCGGTGGTGATATAATTCTGTGGTCAAAAGCAATAACCGCCTAAGTCGAAAATTACTGTTTCGAGCAATCTCGTTTTACGGCTTTAGCGCGTAGGGTGTTCATTATGGGAGTGCGAATAGGTTTTTATTAAAAACTTTTTTAATTTTAAAGTTACAAACTCCCCGATTTTACACAAACGTAGAGCACAGTCAAGGGAACGTGGTGGCATCCATAACTCAATTTCTTCTTAAGTCGACTTAAGCGGTTATTGCTTTTGACCACAGAATTTTTGGGCAGAGGTGAGTTTCGGGTGGTTAATATAAACCGCCGAAAACATGTCGCGGAAGGACGGCCACTCTTCATACCCACCGGAGAAGATTTCGGTGTCGCAAGGAGGGACATTCAGGCAAATAGAATTACTTGCTTGCTCTGTTGCAGAAAGGAAGGAGATTTCTGCTGGATGAGTGGTTTCAGCGAGAGGAGGTTACTGAGCGTCCATGAGGTCCAAAAGCTGAGCCATGGTTTCGTACACCCGTTCTCGGCACAGTTCCAGTTTGGAGCGAGCGATCCAGGGGGTTTGGGTTGAAACTGCCCCCCCCCCGAAATATTTGGATAGACTATAAAACTACATAACAATTAAGAGGCATTTTATAAATAATAAAGAATTACTTTTTAAAACCCCCCGAAATATTTTTCTGAATCCGCGCCTGTCATCGGGGGTGATGCCGACTTGCGAAAAAGCTGTCTTTAGGTTCCATAATAGCCATTGAGATCGGCTAAATACGCCTTGAGGACTGCGGAGGTTAACTCTTCGACAGGAACAGAAGAGAATTTGGAACAAAAGTGGACCAAATTGTCCGCTTCGAAATTAAAAATGTTCTTGGAGAGAACATAAGAATGTTCGAATGATTTTTGTATTGGCATGTCGGAATGGAAGATGATTTAACAATGAAATAAATAAATCGATAGTTGATGGATATAGAAGTCCAGAGAAACCACCAAAAGAATTCGAAAGATATTCGAATTTTCAACAAATGTTGCACAAAACCGACTAGAAATATCGGAAAGTGGAGCAAGCACAAAAAGTGCAAGCAATTTTTCGAAGTGTATTACCTCAGAGGGTTTTGAGGGAACACATGGGACGAAAATTTAATTAAAAAGAAGTAATTTCTCCAAAGGAATTGAAGACAACAAGTTTATAATTATTTTTCTTAAAGGTGTTAAAAAATATAATTTACTACTGAACTTGTTTCACAACTTATTTTTTCCACTCCAGTGTACTACATAAAGAGGTTCATGTAGTGCACTGTTCGGTAAAGCTTACTCATATGAGCAGTACGCTCAGCACACGTGCACAGTACGCTCTCTCAATCAACCGTTGTTCAGGTATAATTTACACAGTGGAGAGAAATTTCACTGCGCTCACTAACACCATCTCATTGTCAATTTTGCCGACCCCTGATGTAGTGCCACTGTAAGTATGTGGAACTGCACTGAGAGGTCAGCAACACTATTTAAATATGTACATATGGGAAAATGTACACATGCTAAGTATTTTCCGACTGCAAGTGCAACTATAATCGAGTGGATTGGTTCTGTATATAAGAAATATACACAATGGGACACCAACCGCTCGGTATAATAAATTAAATAAGTGAACTTACAGTCAGTATTGTCAAGGGGGCAGACAATACTTAAGGGCGGGTGCTCCCACGTAGCGCTCGCTGCAGTCGTATTTGCCGCTACTCCCACGCTGCTGACCGTTGATCTGCTGTTCTGCTTGTTGTTCTTGGATATTTCCGTATGTGGTTGTTGTTAGTGATTGTGCGACTGCGTATATGCTTGTTGACACTTCGTTTGCGCGTTTGGGACTGTGTGTTATTGTAATTTTTGTTTTGTTTTTTTTTTTAGATTGTATTTTGAATTGTCTTTCACTGTGCGATCTGCTGTTGTTTTGTAAATGCACTTGCACTGATTGTTTTCACTATTTTAGCGTGTGCTAAGTGTCACTTTTTGCACACAATGTCTTCACTTTTTATTGTTTAATTTGGTGCCAATGTAGTATCCGGCTCCGAATGACCATGTTCGCAACTCAGTAGAGCGAAAGTTGCGCAAACGCGTTGAAATAAAAAACTGTGGCTTAGAACTCCCAACAGTTCTTGTTAATGTTTTATTAAATGTTTGTTGTTATACAAAAATGAATTTTTGTGTTAGGTCTTAAGTTTATCGCGGGGGGATTGGTGTTCGTTCGCCGGAGTTCGTACATCGAGTATCCGCCGGTCGCGCAAACTCCCTTCGGGATAGCCAGGGTTGCTATCCGTACATATAAACACATAAATGGACAACATAATACAATAATATTGACATTTCTAAGAGACGCGCGGCCGCCAGTGTTTAGCAATCTAAACAGGTTGTAAACCATCTGCAAAATCCCAATTAAAGTCGGAAAATACGAAGAAAACACCCATAAATTTCAAATAAGTCTAAGAATCTATTTAATCAGGAGGCCTCAACAGGGGAAAACAGTTATAATGACCCCACTTAGGCTAAAAGATCGCAATAAATGCAAGTGTTCAATTTTCTTCATCTTCATTCTAATCAGTGTCGCAATGTTTGCATGTGAAATACGTACGAGTTTTCACATTGGCGCACTTCAAGTGAACTTACCGCAAATCGAGTAAAATTACATAAAATGACTTTACTTTAATAAATCTTAGTACAAATGTAGTACGAAAAACAGGTGGTTCATAACCCAACCACGATGCACAACCGCAAATATTTGAAAAAATATTTGAAATGTGTATGTCCTTAAAATTTTAAAGTATTTTAAAAAGGACTTTGAGTCAGAAAATGAAAAACTGACTTTGGCAGGATACTATAAATAACCTCTAGTTTTACGTCTATATCAACATTTGGATGGGTCTCGGAAAAATAAAAAAAATTTGTGCACTCAGGGTTATAAATGAAAAGTTGGTGTTTTCACTCCGTGCTTTATAACTTTTTCTTTCGATTCAATTGATATAAGGCTTTATAGTTGCATAAATAATATATCTTTCGTCTTAGATTTTAAAACCTCGAAACCTTCGAAAATGTATAATTTTTTAAAATGGTCTAAAAGCTAAATTTTTTCCAATTTCACCATCAGTAACTTTCCCAAATCTCATCTGATTTGGACAATCTATATATCGTTGGAAAGGTTAGTTAACTACCTTCTGAACGACGAGTCACTTGTGTTAGCCGGATGGTTGGTTTACGAGATATGTGCTCATAACTGAAATAAGAGGGGAAAAACGTGTTTTTCGAAGATTTTTCGAAAACGCTTCTTAAGAAAATTTTTTTTTTTAAATATACTTTTATAATAATATAATTTATAATAAAAATACTTTTATTTTTAGGAGCATTTTTTGTGTAGATTAATGTAATCGATATCACTGAATTACTGTTGATTGGCTTAGAACTTTCTAAAAAAATATTTTTTGTACCTTTTGGGCTATGAAACTTCATGACAAGAAACTTTGGGCAAACTAGTTATAGAATCAATTTCAATTGATTCTCTCGTTGTAAATTAAACGAGGAGTTCTATATTATAGGAATATTCTTTATTAAATTCCAACTTAAGACTAAACATTGCACGCATTTTCACAATTTTGATTCAAGATTTCTTCTGGTTTTGGGTTTGTGACAATTAAAGTGTTTGGTTCTAGATATGTGACTTTGGTTTCAGTTGCATTTCTGAAATGACATTTGATCGTATCTTTTAACATTAAATTTTCGATGCATTGATTTGTTTTGTATAGTTTATTGTTTTCGCTCAATTCCTGTAGTTTGTAATTAATGTTAACATATTTTCATTATTTGGTATTGGAATAACGCGAACAACTGGATGTGTCATAATTACATCTGGTATGCAAATGATTATAAATAGGGTTTTATTTTTCTTCCAAATTGAAGTTTTAATATTTTTAAACTGGTCATAAGACAAATTATCAAATGCTTCTAGTGGTATGTCTTTCGGGTTAACGATTCCGAATTTCGCTAATTGAATTGATTGTTCAATGTCTTCTAAGTGATGTAGAAACGTATTAGTAAAAGTGTATAGTGCCACTTGTATTCTGTATCTGTCTTGAAGTACGTTTGCTTTGTGTTGTAGTTCAATAATGTATTTATTTTCTTGATTGATGTAGACAATGATTTCGTTTTGTTTTTATGTAGAAAGTCAGTGTTTCTTCTGATTTAGTTTTTTCTTCTTCAGTCAATGTTCCGAATAGGTATTCTAACGCGTTGCCTACAATGTTCATAAGAGCTCTAGCATGTCTCGTTTTGAATAAATTTAAGTGCTGTTTACTTACTTTTAATTTTTTAATGATGTAGGGTGTATTAAAATATTGATTTTTCTTTGACTACTCTTTCAAGTTCTGGGTTTCCAGTAGTTTTTCTGTATAAATAGTGTGGATTAGCAGCCGCCGTAGCTCAGTTGGTTAGTGCGCGGTCCAGCGAGTCGAATGCAGAGCGACGCAAGTTTGAATACTGCATGTAGTAACACCTAAAAAAAAAAATAACGGGAAACTCCTTTTCTCTTTCGGTGGCTGTCCTCTCAGCTGGAAATGGCAAACCTCTGAGAGTAAAAATTGCCTATGAAAAAGCTCCCAACCTGCCGTTCGGAACCGGCATAAAACTCTAGGTTCCTTCCACCCGCGTACAAATTCACACGCACAACACGGGTGGCTGCGGGAAGCTAGGCCTTAGTCTCGCGTAAGCGGGCTGTCGTGCCAATCAATTATTATTAAATTAATTATTTATTTATTTATTTATTATATTTATTAATTAATTATCAATTATAGTGTGGATTATTGTTTAAAATTGTTGTGAAATTCAGTGAGCAGCAGTTCAAATACCTTTGGTGAGCAACTTCATGCTCTGGAAGTAAGGCTGAAAGCGAATGTGAAAGAGGAGTTCAAACAACTATAGGATCGACTTAGGCAACATACCGACTGCTTGTTTGATAGACTCTCGGCGGAAATAGCTCGGGTAGTAAGCAATTTGGTGAGCGAAGTAAGCTCTATCAGCGCTAATTTCGCAAAGTATGATGAAAAAATTCACTGCTTGGAGGAACAAATTAACGCACTGACTGCGCGATGTGATGAGCTTTCACAACAGCTAAGCAAAAACAATAATCATCACAGCACGGTTGATCATTTGGATGCTGTTCTTTTCGGTGTGCCTTTTTCGAAGGAGGAAAATCTCAAAAGGATTTTCAATTTGATTTGTCGCTCTATTGACTTTTTGTCTCCTCAGCTTAAAGATATTTTTCGCATCAAGTCAATATTTAACTACTCCAATCCTGGTCATCATAAAATTTTACACTCCTTACGATCGCAAACGGGTGCTGAAGGCTTTTGGCGATTATCGCCGGCAAGCAAAACAAGCAGTCAACCTGAGAAATGCTGGAATTGACTCTGACAACAACGCCTACATACATGAAAACATCTCAGCTGATACCCGAAAAGTTTTACATGCAGCGATTGCCTGTAAGCGCAAGAAAAGTATCTATAATGCGTTTACTCTGCGTGGCTCCGTGTACATCAGATTGGAGAAAAACGGAGATGGAATTAAAGTCGATAGCATTGAGGAACTGCGGAAAGTTACAAGAGCTGGTGCCCGCGGCGAATGATTTCTTTTCTCTTGTTACATTATCTAATACTTTTATCTATAATTCTTATAAATTGTTTGTAAGTTCGCCACTCTCCCTTACTATCATCTTTCCCTCCTTTATTCTGTTCTATACTTTTCACTTTTTCTACGGCTACTCTGATGCTTATAGTTGTGATTTTACAATAGATTTATATACTTGCTTCTGGTGTTATTGTCCCAGTGGCTGTCGATATTTATAAGGCTGTAAACAGCACGCCGGTTTCAACATTGTTCATTTTAATGCAAGAAGTCTCAATGATGTAAAGCTTGATTGCGTCAGACATACATTTGAAGGTTCTTCAGTTGATGTGATTTGTGTTTCTAAAACATGGTTTCATAAATATCTAAATGACTCTTGCTTGAATCTCAATAACTATAAGATTTACCGCAATGATCGACCGAACAAAAAAGGTGGGGGTGTTGCAATATTTTGTAAAAATAGTTTAAATGTAAATGTTTTAAGTTCATCTTGTGACTCTGAGGTTGAATTTCTTAACATCGAAATCTATGACAACTGCACGAACATTTTTTTGTCATGTGTGTATAACCCAAATCGTAACTGCAGCTTAGACCCTCTATTTTCCTCTTTGTCTGATTGTGTAATTGATTATGACCATTTTGTTTTGTGTGGTGATTTTAATATAAATCTTTTATCCAATGATCACCTTAGCATTGGTTTGCTTAATAGCGCAAATGAGGTTGGACTTAGTTTTGTAAATACCACTATGCCAACTCGCTTCGCCAAAAATGCTCCTCCTAGTTTACAGACAGCTTTATTGTCTCTGATTTGTCGTATGTTCTCCTTTTTGATCAGTTATCTTTTATTTCTGATCATGATCTTATCTTTTGCTCGTTAAACATAAGCTTTACCCCAGCTGCTATTGATAGCACCTTCTCTTATCGCGACTATAAGTCAATTGATTTTGACTCCTTGTTCAGTGATTTGTCTCTCATTGACTGGTCTGAGTGTTGGCTGTTCAGTTATGTTAACGATAAGCTAAGCTTTTTCAACCATAAGCTCTTCGATTTGTTTGACGTCCATGTTCCTATGCGTACTCGTCGCGTTCCAAATAGTTCTTGTCCCTGGTTTACGAATTGAAATTAGCTAATAAGGTTCGTCATAAAACCTACAACAAATGGAAAAGAAATCCCACTGCTGCTAACTGGGAAAATTATAGAAAAGCTCGAAACGAAGCTAGCTCTTCTGTCAAGTGGGCCAAACGTAAATACTTTATGCATAAGTTAAGTCCTACTCAATCCCCAAAAGAACTTTGGAACAACCTAAGACAAGTCGGTGTATGTAACAGGGCATCCGACGGATGTCTCTTGGACCCCAATCTACTCAATGACTTTTTCACCTCATCGCCCACATCTCGCACGTTGCATGCATCTGATAACAGTAAAGACCTTGATAGTAATTTTCCTCGCCTGTTCGACTTTGTTGCTGTCGGGGAGGGTGATGTTGCGCGCTGTGTCAACAAAATTAGGTCTAATGCTGTCGGTGAAGATGGCATCCCAATTAAATTCGTCAAACTCATCCTGCCCTTCGTGTTCAGCCCCTTGACTCATTTAATTAACCATTGTTTCACCAGCTCGTGCTTTCCAGATATGTGGAAGAGGGCGACAATTATTCCTATAGCCAAAAAACCCAATGGCACTGCAGCATCCGACTATCGTCCGGTTAGTTTGCTACCGTCAATTTCAAAAGTATGCAAGGCTCTCATGGCTGAGCAGATCTCTACACATATCAATGAGGGCGTCCTCTTGTCACCTTTCCAATCTGGTTTTAGGGCAGGGCACAGCTGTTCCACAGCCATTGTCAAGGTTTTAGATGACATCAGAGCGTCTTACGACATGGGACATTTATCCCTGCTTTGCCTTCTGGATTTCTCAAAAGCATTCGATTCTGTCGATCATTTAATACTTTGCAATAAGCTTAAATCAAACTTTGGGTTCTCTCCTCGGGCAGTCCGTCTGATATATAGCTACCTAGCTGGAAGATCTCAAAGGGTAAGGGTGGGTAAATGTCTGTCTGAATTCAATATATTAACTTGTGGTGTGCCACAAGGCTCAGTTCTTGGTCCGCTCTTATTCACTATGTACATAAATGGCATTGCCAATAAATGTCAGCATGCTACTATGCATGCATACACCGATGACCTCCAACTGTACTTATCAAGGCCAATCGGTCTCGTTGAAGACCTTTGTGCCAGGTTGAACGATGACCTGAACGCAATAGAAGCATGGGCCGGGGACAAGAAGTTGAGGTTAAATCCTCTAAAATCTTTTGTTTTGCCAATTTCTAAAAATGCCTACTCATTTGCTGAATTACCACCAATTCAGCCCAAAAATGTACCTTTAAAATTTGTAAGCAAGGTAAAAAACTTAGGGTTTTATATAAACTGTACTCTTTCTTGTGAGGATCACATAAGTTCTGTGGTGAGCAAAGTTTATTGCACCCTACGTAATCTGAGAAGGACTGCATCATTCGTACCAGTTGAAACTAGACGGAAACTGGTACTTCATCTGATACTGCCAGTCATATCCTACTCGGAGGTAGTCTATTGCTCGTTTGACTCTAGGTCCAAGCAAAAACTTCAAGTCGCTTTCAATAATGCAATTCGATATGTGTACGGTCTTAGAAAGCATGACCACATATCTGATCATAGTCATCTGCTGCTTGGTTGTAGCTTACCAAATTTCTTAGCTGCCAGGAACTGCTTATTTCTGCACAGGCTAATTCATGCGAAAACACCTTTATATTTGTTTGAAAAGCTACAGTTCTGCAAGTCTAGGAGGAGCATGAACCTTGTTGCACCGACATTTAACTTTGTCAATTCCGGCAGGCTATTTTACGTGACCGCAATTAGAATGTGGAATTCATTGCCAATTAATGTCAAAAGTGAATCCAATAGCCACATCTTTAAGCATCTTCTTTTCCAGCATTTCTCCTAATTATCTATCCGCTTTAATCCCCTTATCCTATCCTTTCCTTTAATCCTATCCTTTTTAACTTAATTTATATTTAATATTATTTATTATCATTGTTATTTCTCTGTTTTAATGTATTTTGTTTTTGTAGCATTTAAAAATCAAAACTTGTATGCTGACATATATCAATAAATAAATAAATACAAATAAATAAAAAATTGCGAATTCGCCTTGTTCAATGGCGATGAATCCATTATTGGTCGCTAACATATATGTAGTACTTCTATATTGGCACTAAGCTCAAGGTACATTCGCCAACATCACAGTACAGCAATAGTGAAATATGAGCGAGAACGAATGTTAATACGAGCGTATTAACGAATGTACCTTGACATATTTCAAAAGTGGCAAAAAGTCAGGTGCGTTCAGACAGGAAAAACAGTGACTGGAAAAAAATATAAATTTGTCGAAATTAACTGAAATTTCTTCAACCGCCCCAGGAGCAGTTTGACAGTTGTTCATGTGTAGAAGTGCACATGTATACACGCATAGAAATATATTCACAAAATTTCGTGTTTTCTGTCTCATCGCTTGTCTCCCTTTGATTTCCGAATGAAAACACATTGTGAAGATACGTTAGTGCCAATATAGAAGTATTACATATATGGTCGCTAATGACTGGACTTGAATCGACTGTGTTGCCACTAGTGTAATCTGGATGGTCATCCAGAGCATGGTACAATGACAAGGTATGCCAGATAGGGAGAGTACTTTTCATATACTATGGGATGTCAATGTCAAACGACAAAAATTAGAGGTGCTTATAAATGGGAGTCGCCCGCAGGGCTGCACAGAAAATACTGAAAAGCATACAGTTTTTACAATACACAGAAAAACTTTGAAAGGTATCTTTTTCTTTGCAAAAAGTATAAAAATACTCATATTTCTGCCAAAATTAAGTTTCAGACGTAAATTACATGTCCGGTACCAGTTACTTGCGGAAAAATAGAAACCATTTAGTTATGTTACTGTCTTCAACAGTTTTTATTACGCACGGACGATTTTCAATTAAGTAATGTTTACTTTGTTTCACTTAATCACTTTTTGAAGTTAAAAGCACAGAATCACAGCAAGGCGAACAGCCCCCGCACTCATGTTTCTGCATGAAACAATAGAAAAAGAAAAAGTCTCGCTTTGTGAAAAAGCGCAGAAAGCCCCAAGCACAAATTAAAAATAACGGCATAAAATTTCTTAAGTCACAAGTCGGCGGAACATTTTTTTGTATTTCTTAACAATCCCTTCATTACTCCAAGGCAAAAATTAGCGACATTACTTAACCCTCTACTGCCCCAATTTTTTTTAAGTCGAAAAATTGTTCATCGTGTAGTTTTTGAGTCATATAAAAATGAACAATTTTTAAATAAGAAAATTTGCTTCAGTGTGGGCGTAAGACCTATATAAAGTTGCGTGCCTTAAGGCCGTATTGGGTATATAAGCTTAAAATGTAACTGATAAACAGTTTCACATTTTAATGATTATCCATTAAATTATCGACACTTTATTAATTGTACTTTAATATTTATTTAAAAATATACATATGTTTATGTAATATATTGTATTTCATCAATAAAAAAAACACTTCAAGTAAAATAAAAAACTCTTTCTGAGGTAAATCTTAGATTCATATCGCATTTTCTGCACATTATTTCGGCTTGGGCTTTACAACCGTTCAATTTGTTATTCCTTATGATGGAATTTAAAAAAGCAATCTCTTTCGGAGCTCAAACAATGATGAATCTCGCACTTTCTGCACACGACTTGCGTCTGAGAAGTACAATGTTTCAATTTGCACAATTTTTTTCCAGAACGAGGTAAAACTTGTGGGAAATGATACATTCCGTCGTAGCGCAAATCATCAGAGGGGTAAGTAAGTTATTTTACTTACTGATTTCTTCAAATCTTCTGTTCGAGGACGGCCTGGATTGCTTTGGGGCTTGTAAGAGCACAACACTTGTGCAATCTCCGATCGGAATTGTGGCAGCTGATTCTTTTCCTCTTTAGGATTTGGTTGGTTGATGCGTTTGTATAAGATGTATGCGTTCACTATATGGCTATCGATTAAATGGTAAAATATTTTATTGGTATATTTTTTACACTTCATACGAATACGATAGCGACCAATTAGCCCATGCATTAAATCGACTCCTCCCTTGTGTTTGTTGTATTCCTGAATAACATTTGGGCAAAGAATTTGTGTGTATTTCTTTTCTGTTCGAAGATATCTTTTCTCAGTTGGCTGAAAAGTTGTCTGTTCTGGTAGGGGTTCAATACCTACATACGTGGATACCATTCGCACAGGTTTATTATATTTCCACAATACATTTGAAATTGGAACTCCGTAAGCAGACGCTGTGTATTTAACAGAGAATCCTCGCTTCTGTTTTTTTAGTTTGGAATCATTTGGTAGTTTACTATTTGGAATTCGGTTGGAACGTATGGTTCCTAGTGAAAGAATGCCACGAGCTTTTAAATAGACAAGAAGTGATAAGCTGGTATAATAATTATCAAAGTACATAATGTGATTTTTAAAATTCGGCACGACTTGACTAAGATGTACAACTATGTTGGCAGCAGCGCCCAAGTCTGGAGCACCAGGTGGAATGACATTACCAAATTATATGCGAATCCTTGAAAGTCGCATAAAACAAAAAGCTTTATACCCCATTTATGCGGCTTGTCAGGCATGGACTGCCGTAGAAATGTTGACATTTTTGTGGAGCACATTTGCTCATCAAAGCAAATACGTTGAGACATAGGAATGCTTTGAAATTTGCTATTGAAGTGATTAATAAGTGGTTTAACTTTATAGAGCTTATCGTAATCCTTAGAATTTTTTTCCGGCATGTTGCTATTGTCATTAAAGTGCAATTTTGCACGAATTTGCTCAAATCGGTTTCTTGTCATTGCATTTTTAATCGGAACGAAGGTGTATTCTGACCAGTAGGATCTTACATTAGGGTACCGGTACACCGACATATAAATAAGTATGCCGATAAACCTGCGTATTTCTCTCGATGTTACGCGAATTCCCTTATTTATATCTTTCTGTGTTGCATAAAGATTTGTTTGCGCCACTATCAAGTCAATTATAGAGTCGCCAAAAAAATATGAAAAACATTTCAATGGCGTGTCGAATAATGCAAAATTGGGACCAATTTCATTTCCGAGGAATTCCATTTCAGATTTGTGTATATCTAAGCCTTTTTTTCGCCATAGTATTTTTTTAAATTTTTTCGACTTTGGATTTATATCCATTGGATTTAGTTGGATTCTCTGACAAGCTTTTTGAAATATTTTGCGATAAATTTTCTTCTCTACGTGCTTCTTCATCAGAACAACTAACTGATAAATGGTCTAAATTAGAAACGTACGAGATTACTGGCCAGCATTGTTAATAATTGTTCCTGTATTCTTACCATTCTCCACTATGATTAGAAACTAACACTTCATTAGCAGTCTCTTCATCGAAATTTAAGTCCAATTGATTGCTTTCGTCGTCCGTTTCAAAGCTATCGTCAGCAGTTTCCTCATCAGTTTCTTCGAAAACATCGGAATTGTAGTGTACGTAGTAATAGATTTAAATGGATTGTAATAGCATTGTAGCCACAAGGTGGTAGTAGATGTACAATTGAAATAAAGAGTCATTCGTTGACAAGCAGTCGTAAAAAGCGGAACTGATGGTCGAGCTGTAGTGTACGTAGTAATAGATTTAAATGGATTGTAATAGCATTGTAGCCACAAGGTGGTAGTAGATGTACAGTTGAAATAAAGAGTCATTCGTTGACAAGCAGTCGTAAAAAGCGTACGAAATCGGCATACTACAGAATCCAAATTTTCGAATACTTCCTGTATTTCGTTGTCCGATAAAACCGAAAATTTGTTCAACAAATTTCGATTCATATCTATAAAACGAAAACCACACACAAGTATATGTTAGTGACCAAATGAATTCAATTTTTGGCTTTGGTGCCTGATGCGGCCTTATGGCCCAGTTACTCATGACATAACTTAGTTTTACTTGTCAGCTAGCACGACCTGACATACCCGAAAGCTGTACGACTGGTTACCCGAGACATAGAACATAAACTTAGAACTTAACCGTAAACTTAGAAATCTGTTTCGTTTTGGTTTCTAAGTTTATGTTTACGGAAAACGCAAAAAATGTTGCCACTCTCTTCGGAATGAATTGAAAAGTAAACAAATTAAAATAATTTGTAAAATATACAAAATGGATTGCAATTTTTATTAGTTTCGTAAATATATTAATAATAATTTTAGTCGATGGATGCTCAAACATTTAATAATAGCAAGTAAAAAATTGTCGTGAAAAGTTTGAATTTGATTGTTCACGAGATGGAGAAATCGAAGTGGCAATATTGTCGCTTAGCTGATCAGCTGATTTTTAAGTTTATGTTTACGGAAATAAAGTTTTGAGTAATCGCTCAAATTTTCTAAGTTTATGTTTATGGTTAAGTTTATGTTCTGTGTCATGAGTAACTGGCCCATTAAGGCAGCTTGTTTTCTCAAGCCAAAAAAGTAACTGTAAATCCTTTTTTTTCACTATAAAACACTTCACATCAACACATTACATTACAAGGTACTCACTTATAATTTTTTGTTTATATTTTTAACGAAAAGTATTTTTAATATATTGTAACGATAAGACAGTCTGTCGCTGTGCAAAGCAACCCTGTCGCTACGCGCCGTGCTATAATTCAATCTGGCAACGACGGCCGCGATAATAAGGGGAACATTTAGTCCAACCTGGCAATGATGGAAACTTTTAGTCCAACCTGGCAATGATGGTCGCGATCATCATGGAAACCTTTAGTCCACTCCGGAATGTGCGAGAACGATCTGCGCGATGGCCGGACAGGTATAAAAGGCTTCCGGGTGCGGCGCAGCGAGTCAGTCTGATTTTGACTAGTGAAGGTGCCACACGGAGCAATTAAGCAAATAATTAAGTGTAAAGACAGTGAAGTGTAAATCTGTGAAATAAAGTGATTGTTGGCTTTTATTGACTGCGTTCGGATATTTAAAGTTGTCTTATTTTCAAATTGCACAATCCAGTGATACGTAACAGCCCACTAGACGTAGTATTCGTAACATTTGGTGTCAGAAGTGGGATTGTGGAAAATTGAAAGTAAACAAAAAAAATAAATAACTAAATAAATAAAATTATAAAAGCACGGACATGGTTAAACTCGAGCTGCTGAAGGTAGACCAGCTGAAGAAGGAGCTGGCTGCCTGGAATTTTCCGACTGCTGGCGGAAAGGTGGAGTTGCAGTTGCGCTTACGAGAAGCATGTGAGGCACGAGGCGTCGATTGGACTGTGCACGAGTTCGGAGCGCAAGAACTAGAGGCGTCGGCCAAGGCGGAGGAATCGCCTGCTGCTGCTGCGTCGCTGCAAAGTACGGCTGCAGCGGCTGCGCCACTACAAGCATTGGACATGAGCCAGCTAATGGTTGCACTTAAAGGCATGTTCGAGACTTCCAACCGTGAAATGGCAGCGAAACTGGAAACTTCGAATCAGGAGATGGCAGCGAAGCTGGAAACTACAAATCGAGCAATGGCAGCGAAAATGGAAACGGCGACCCAGGAAATATCGGCGCAAGTGGCGGAACGAATGGAACTCAAGCTTCAGGAAAATTCTGCGCGCTTGGAGCAGAAAGTGGAGGAAATCTCAGACAGGATTAATGGGAAAGTCGAGCACCTGGAGACGCGGGTAGAGCACTTGGATAAGCGAGTCGACGACGTAGATGATTCCCTGAACAAACGAGTTGGCGACCTGGATGATTCCCTGAACAAACGTGTTGACGATATTGATGATTCCCTGAACAAACGAGTTGATAGTCTGGAAGTTTCGATGAACAGAAAAATGGACGAGCGGCTTAGGGAGGTACAGCCGCGAGAATGGTTGCCGCCGGTTCCGGAAAGTGTTGCCACCCGAGCAGAAGTGCCTACTTATGATGGGACTACGCCGTCCGATACGTCCAAGCTACAATTCGACCAGGCTGCTCTGGAAAATCAGTGGACCGTTGTACGAAAAGGTCGGAGATTGGCGCTTGCTCTTAAAAGTGCTGCGGCTGAGGTAATAAAATCAGTTCCAGAATGTTTACGAAGTGAGTACGAGACCGTCATAAGGGCGGTGGCAGCCAAATACAGCGACGAGCACAACAGAACGCTGTACTACTGTGAGCTGAAGAACCGGATGAAGGATGAAGATTGAGGCGTTTATTGAAGGTCTTCATGATCCGGAGACACGTCGCAGTGCGGATGATGGGCAAGCCGACATTTAGGGAGACGGTGACCAGCGCGATGACATATGAGGCGACATGGATTGGGAGCACTCTGTATGCACCTGCGATGATACGCCAGATCCAGCCAGACAACGACATTACGATTCAGGCCATAAGCTCTGAGCCACCGGACAGGCCACGGGTGGTGTCCTCTAAAGTTGTTTGCTGGGTATGTGGCAAGCAGGGCCACATATCACGAGACTGCCGCCAACGAAAAAGGCGTTCCCGTTCTCGATCGCAATCGCCTGAAGCGAGGAATACTGACAATCGAGGCTCAGCCAACAAGCGCAGGGCTGAGGACGAGGAGCCGTTAAACTAAAACGAGTCAGCCCAAAGGGGAGTGAGCTGATCCCCACAATCTGCCGCCCCACCATCCTTGTCTCACAGCTGAAACGACAGCCCAGCAGCTTGACAATTGAAGGAAGGATAGATGGAAAGTTGTTCGTGTTGACACTGGATACTGGAGCGTCATATTCGATCATAAAAAGGAAGCTGCTGAGGAACTGGGAACCGCTGCATGGCATACAGCTGCGGACTGCGACTGGCGAGCGCGCGCCGGTAAGCGGGAAAGTTACAAAAACGATTGCTATGGGCACCAGCAGCCTGGAACATGAGTTCATCGTCGCGGATATAATGGACGACGTGATTATCGGCGTGGATTTCATGATTAGGCACTGTTTTACGCTGGACCTGAAGGAAAATGTGGTGAGATATGCCAACGTTGAATTCCCGCTGCACACCGGCTATGAGCGAAGCGTGGCGGTAAGGAAGGTTGTATCGTGTCAACACAGAAGGATACCAGCGAGTTCTGAGGCGATTGTGTGGGCAAAGGTGGACGAAGACGATGGGACGATCGGCTATGGGTTGTAGAAGCAGCGAAACAAGGACACGACAACATCATCATCGGACGTACATTAGTGGAACCTAAGAATGGCAGGATACCAGTTAGAATACTGAACCCCCTGAATGCACCCAGATATGTCGGTAAAGAAGAGTAGAATTGGCGAGTGTAAGGAAGCTGTAGCCGTGATCAATTGCGAGAGTAGCCCACCTGGAGGTAATAGGAAGAACGGTTTCAACATGGACGTCATACCGCAGGAGAACCAGTGGAGCAGCGAGTTGACGGCCAAGCAGAAACAGAAGGCGAGGTCTATCCTGCAGCACTATGGGTCAATATTTGTGGCAGAAGCAGGCGGAAGAACAGCCATAGTGAAGCACAACATCGACACCGGAAGTGAAAAACCGATTCGCCAACCGCTAAGACGAGTTCCTCTGGCCAAGAGGGAAGAGGTCACAAATGTGATCGAAAACATGCGGAAAGAAAAGATCATATAGCCTTCTTCGGGCCCCTGGTGCTCGCCGGTCGTGCTAGTCAAGTAAAAAGATGGCAGTACCCGGTTTTGTGTGGACTATCGGCAGCCCAATGATGTGACCAAGAAGGACAGTTATCCACTACCTCGGATCGATGACACCCTGGACACACTGTCAGGCACGCAGTGGTTCTCCACACTCGACTTACGCAGCGGCTATTGGCAGGTAGAGCTTGCAGACAAGGACAAGGAGAAAACGGCTTTCAGTGTTGGCGATGGTTTGTGGCATTTCACCGTCATGCCGTTTGGACTCTGCAACGCACCAGCAACATTCGAGCGGCTAATGGAACGCGTGCTAAAAGGGCTGCATTGGCGGACGTGCCTGGTGTACCTCGACGACATAATCGTGATGGGTAAAAGCTTCGACGACCACCTGGGAAAGCTGGAGGAGGTATTCGAGCGGATACGAGAAGCCGGGCTTAAACTCAACCCAAAGAAGTGCTCGCTGTTCCAAAAGGAGGTCAAGTATCTGGGTCATACGGTTTCCGCCCGCGGAGTACATACGGATGAAGGCAAAATCACGGCGGTGAAGGAGTGGCCCCGGCCACGCAATCTACACGAACTCCGCAGTTTCCTGGGCCTGTGCACATACTACCGCCGATTTGTTCCGGAATTCGCGAACATAGCCAGCAGCTTGCACAAACTGACGAAAAGGACCCAAGCTTTCGAGTGGAACGAGGAGCAGGAAAAGGCTTTTGCATGTCTGAAGGAAAAACTGTGCAGTGCTCCAATTCTGGCCTTCCCCGTGCCTGGGGAGATGTTTGTGCTGGATACAGATGCAAGCGGGAATAGTATTAGCGGTGTGCTATCACAGATAATAGAGGCCAGGAACAAGTGATAGCGTGCTACAGTAGGGTCCTACCGAAATCGGAACGCAACTACTGTGTGACACGGAGAGAACTGCTGGCGGTATTGGACTGCGTAAAACACTTCCACAAGTATCTGTATGGACAAAGGTTTCGCCTGCGCACGGATCATGCGGCATTGAGATGGCTCCTGAACTTTAAGGATCCTGAAGGGCAATTGGCGCGGTGGATCGAGCGACTGGAGAGCTACGACTACACGATAGAGCATCGCAAGGGCAGTAGCCATGGAAATGCCGATGCCTTGTCACGCCGTCCGTGCAAAGTCGAATGCAGGCAGATAGTGGACGTCCGGTTGGTAAGCGTTAAGCCAGAGGAAGAGTGGTCTGCCGAGTGGCTACGAAAAGACCAGCGTGAGGATGCGGATCTTGCAAAAATCGTTGAAAGCAAGGAGCAAGGCGCACGTCCAGACTGGCAGGAGATGGCCGGTGAAAGCCCGATCGCTAAGGCTTACTGGGCACAGTGGAAAAGTCTGCGGCTGAAGGAAGGATGCCTGTACCGCGAATGGGAGAGCGCGGATGGCCGGACCAGCAACTCCCTAATGGTAGTGCCGAAATGCAGAATCAACGAGGTCATCGAGGCATATCATAACAACTCCAGTGGAGGGCACCTGGGCATCACCAAAACCGTCGCCAAAATAAAGAGACGATTCTACTGGGTAGGATGTCAGGAGTCTGTAGCCGTCTGTCAGGAGACAAGATCTCGAGGCCGCATGCAGCAGTACAACGTGGGAGCGCCCTTCGAGCGGATTGCTATGGACGTCGCCGGCCCATTCCTAACTAGCACTCAAGGCAACAAATATGTGCTGGTGGAAATGGATTACTTCAGCAAATGGCCCGAAGTGTACCCTATTCCTAATCAGGAGGCCACTACGATTTCGGAAAAGCTGGTAAACAACTGGGTAGCCAGGTTCGGAGTTCCGTTGGAGTTGCACTCAGATCAAGGCCGGAATTTCGAGTCTGCGGTATTCAAGGAAGTTTTTGAG
This sequence comes from Melieria omissa, assembly GCA_963971225.1. Classification (NCBI taxonomy): domain Eukaryota; kingdom Metazoa; phylum Arthropoda; class Insecta; order Diptera; family Ulidiidae; genus Melieria; species Melieria omissa. Next base: position 45,426,770 of record OZ020269.1, on the reverse strand, counting down.
CTGCTGGGGATAAAGAAAACGCGTACCACTCCTTTGCACCCACAGTCCGACGGCGTGGTGGAACGCTTTAACCGGACACTGGAGGAATACCTGCGGAAAGTGGTAGGCAGGAATCAAAAGGATTGGGACACGCATATCCCCCTGTTCCTGATGGCGTATAGGTCAGCACCGCACACCACGACATCACTCACTCCAGCCCAAGCAGTGTTCGGCACAGAGTTGCGGTTACCCGCTGACTTGAAGTTCGGGGTAGTCAGCACGACGGGAGGCGCTACGACGGAATACGTGGCCAATAAACGGGCGGAACTGGAGGAAATTCACCAGTTTATAAGGAACCGCACCAAACTGGTCAGCGATAAGGCGAAAGCCAGATATGATCTACGGGCCACCTCAGCAGGGTTCCAAGAAGGCGATCTGGTAATGCTCTACAACCCGCAGCAGAGGAAAGGTTTGTCTCCGAAACTTCAAGCGTCATGGGAAGGACCGTACGAAGTCGTGACTAGGATTAACGACGTGGTATACCGGATTCAACGTTGCAGCAATAAAGGCGCTAAGCTGAAGGTAGCCCATTTGGAGCGCCAGGCGCCTTATCACAGCGGAACCTCGGCACTTGTTCGGGACGAACAAGTCTAAGTGGTGAGCAGTGTAACGATAAGACAGTCTGTCGCTGTGCAAAGCAACCCTGTCGCTACGCGCCATGCTATAATTCAATCTGGCAACGACGGCCGCGATAATAAGGGGAGCATTTAGTCCAACCTGGCAATGATGGTCGCGATCATCATGGAAACCTTTAGTCCACTCCGGAATGTGCAAGAACCATCTGCGCGATGGCCGGACAGGTATAAAAGGCAGCCGGGTTCGGCGCAGCGAGTCAGTCTTGGTTTAGACAAGTGAAGGTGCCACACGGAGTAATTAAGCAAATAATTAAGTGTAAGGACAGTGAAGTGTCAATCTGTGAAATAAAGTGATTCTTGGCTTTTATTGACTGCGTTCGGATAATTAAAGTTGTCTTCTTTTCAAATTGCACAATCCAGTGATACGTAACGGCCCACTAGACGTAGTATTCGTAACAATATGTTTCTTTTTTTTACTTCTCACGAAATAATTATTTCCACTGATTTGAACGAAGTTCAAACTTCAACTGATAATAACTGTAAACATGTGATGCTCACACCCGCGCTATTTTTTCTTAGTTTTTTGTCTTTATGTAACATTTGAAAAGTGGACTTAGCACCTTTTCACTCTAAGCCAGCTAATGCATATTTCTTGTTTGTTTAGTGTACAGATGTACTGTGCTGTATTAGTGATTCGTCGATCCCATCACTAATCCTAATCTTTCCTTCTCCTTGTGTACTTATGTTCCCCCTATTTTCTGCTCCCCGGCTTCAGCCGGTCGTATCGTTTAATGTTTTGTGTACACTCTGTTACTTGTATTTCATACGTTCAATAAAGAACACCCAACCCGAACCATACCGTCTTTTTTTATCCGCTCCGCCGCGAACAAATTCATGGTCCTTCGAGCCATCGCGAACTCGCGCCGCGATACACAAAACACAACAAAAACAAAAAACAGTGAACATAAAACAATTTCAAATACAAAACAATTACAAACAGTGACAATTAAAAGTGCACAAACTAAAAGTGAAAAGACAACAAAAAACCAAAAAAAAACAAACATAGTTACAAGGGAACAAGTGACAAACCCAAAATAATGAACAAACGGTGACAATAAATCAAACAAAAAAGTCCAAAAAATTCTAAACAAAACAAATACAGTGCAGTGCAAGACAGCAAAACATAAAGTGCAGCGCAATAACGAAGCGGAAAAACATCAAAGAACAACAAACACAACCACATGAGAACACAAAGCAGCAAACAAAAAGTGCAACGAAATATTGGACAGTGCAGTGAACTACAAGGACAAGAACAAAAACGCGCACAAGAACCAAAACGCGTACATCACCAAACAACAACGCACACCCACAACGCAGAGCAGCACACACAACAACAGCAGAAACAACAGCATCGCAGCACAGTAGCGGACACACAGCAAGAGATCCAGCAGGAGATCCCCAATCTCGGACACGGGGCCCAACAACAGATAAGCGGAAAAATTTTATAAATATATCTACCCCGAATATATACCCAGTCCCCAAAAATCCAGGATAAAAATCTTCATTCTGGTACCCCGCTTATCGTGTGCATATTTCCCTTTTTACAAAACAGCGCAGTGCAGTTAGCAATTCCGCTACTGCACATAATTCGGCGCTTTGTACATTTTCGCCGTCTCCTTTGTGCGACCTTCGCTGCCGAAGCAGCAAAAACTCCGCTGCTGCCAGCACCCAAAACGCACTGTTCTAGTGCAGTAAATAGGCACGCAGCATTTCTCCCGCTGCATTCCCACTCACCCACTTGCACGCACTTTCGCGTTTTGCTTTGTGCGATATACGCAAGCACTGAGCAGCGAGCACTCCCGCTGCTGCTTCCAAGTGCAATTGCATATACGCACTTCTGCCTAAGCAATTTCCCCACTCTCGCTGGCAGAAGTAAGCAAACGCAAATACAGTGGGACGAGTAGCCTGTTTTCGCGGCACATTGAACAATTTTCTGAGACTTAGAAAATTTTCAATAGTGCTGCACATACACAGTCACTGCACAGCTGTTATCACCCTAAGCGAATACAGTGGGACAAAAATACCCCACCTGTACTCCAAATTTTTTAATCGTTCACTAAATAAGAATTAATGATTATTACCCACAAACACAAATACACGAATATACATATATTATCAAACACTGACTCTTTACAAACAAACATATTCACGTTTGCACACAAATAAAGACACATTCACAAACACATTTGACTATATATTAAAATATTTTGTTGTTTATTAATAATTTCCCCAATTCTTGTTGAAATATTTTTAGTTTATTCCCAATATATATATACAAATTTCTCGACGCGTTTACACACACAATTGTAAACTTTGATCCTCAACAGAAATACAAATTCGTCTTGAAAATTGTTTACACTTTCGTGTATTTTTCCCCATTCTTTAATTATCGTTCGCGCGGACGCGGTAAAACTTCCGGTTTATTTCCCATAAGCCTAATATTAATATTCAAACGAATTTCCAACCCCTTACGAGCTTTTTTAAGCCATTAAAATGCCTGTTGAGCGATCCCCTAAGCGTCAAATAAACAAAACGGAGTCTCCTTCTCCAAGATGTTCAAAGTCGACTGAGGCACATTTGACAGTCCCTGTCACTCGCGAGGCACTCAAACCTCGCTTCAAGCCTCCTAGTCCCAAAGCAACCGATCCCAGTGTTGCCACATTTGGTTTTGAGTCCGAGAGACTCGTGCAATTATGCACACAGTTTTCATCGGCTCCCATTGAGGATTTGACCACATCACTGGTCCAAATTAAGCAGAAAAATCTGCAAGCCCAATGGAAGAGGCTAATGCGCGCACATCAGGCAGTCTTCCTTGCTGAGGACAACAGCCAGCCCGACGGTTTTAAAGAGTCGGCTAGGCAAAAGATCGACGCCTGCACAGACCAATACGAGTTGTGCATGGCTAAGATGTTGGACATCATTAAGATGCTCCAATCTCAGTCCCCCCAGCCTGCTACGCATATGGAACCGGTTCAACCCCTAGAACCAGCAAATACTTCCTACATTTGCCTCCAAGTTCCTCCTTGCGACACCGAAACATTCTTCGGGGGCTATGAGCAGTGGCCGTCCTTTCGGGACATGTTTACCGCGGTATACATTAACCACCCCCAGCTCACTCCAGCCCAAAAATTGTATCACCTCCGATACAAAACGCAAGGCCAAGCCGGTGCTATTGTTAAACAATACGCGTGGGAATCCCTAAGTTCCCGCTATGAAAACAAACGCATCCTCGTTGACAGCCAAATTCGATCTCTATTGAATATTGCTCCTGCCCACACCGAAAACAGTGAGGCATTACAGCGGATCCAGAATTCTATAAACAATTGTCTATCCGTTCTCAAATCTCAGGCCGTAGACACTGACAATTGGGATCCGCTGTTGGTATATATATGCTCTACAAAATTACCCGAAGCAACTCTAGCTTTATGGGAACAATCTTTGACATCCCGGAAGGATTTGCCCCCCTGGTCACAAATGAATGAGTTTCTGACCTGCAGATACGAGGTAATGGAACGGCTGAATCTTTTTCGGCCTACCAAGTCGAAACCACAATCCTCATCTTCCAATGTCCGACCCCCCAGATCCCTAAATTTTCACACTGAAGTGAAAAAGGACTTCGCGTGCAAGCTCTGTAACGCAAATCATTCCGTACGGACTTGCCAAAGCTTTAAAAGGCTCACCCCCCAGAGTCGATTAGAATATGTAACAAAGCACAAGATCTGTGTAAATTGCCTTGCTACATCTCACGTAATTCAGGACTGTACAAGCAATTTCACATGCGTATATTGCCAGCAAAAGCACCACTCTTTGCTTCGTCTCCCCAAAGGCAATGCGCAACCCATTCACTCCCCCAATCGATCACCTTCGACCACTTCTCTGATCTCAACGGTTCTCCAACAACCGAGCAACAACTCCATCACTCATTCTCCTCATTTCGATGCGCAACCCAGCACATCTTCAAGGCAAAGTACACTCCCAGTACCAGCCCTTCACACAAATAATGGCACCCACTCCCTTCTGCCTACGGCACGGGTGTCCATTACACATTTAGGAAAGTTGTTCAAAGTTCGAGCGTTGATCGATCAAGGCTCTCAGCACACCTTCATTTCCTCGAAAGTCCAGAGACGCCTAAAATTGCCAATCGAGAAATCTAACCTCCAGATCTCGGGCATGGGCGGACAGATTGTGAAAACCGCCAACCATATATGCTTCTTGACATTGGCAGTCCCTAAAACGAGCACAAACCTCCCCGTGCAAGCCATCGTGCTTCCAAAGTTAACGGAATGTCTCCTCCCGTCCAAAATAAACCACCCCAATTTGAACGATTTCGCCATGCTAGATCTCGCTGATCCCAACCGCTTCGAGGCAGCGCAGATCGATATAGTGATTGGCAGTGATCTCATTCCGCAGATCATGCTCGAAGGTATCCACCGAAATGTATATGGCAGCTTACTTGCTCAACTCACAGTATTCGGTTGGATATTAAGCGGTCCAGTACCCCTGTCATCACCTTTGACAAATGTCGCCGCGGTGCCAAATAACCATACGCACACTGGTCCCGCCCTTCGAAAAAACCTTCCTACTCTAAAGGAACCCCTTTCTGACGTGAATGCCGCCCTCAATCCCGTAGGGTTTCCACTCAAGGAAATAAAGGCAAATCACGCGGAACCCACCATCGCACATTCAAACTCGAAATGGCAAACACCCCCCTTCGTTGCCAAACGTTTCGCCCCCCGCAGGATGGCTATCGCCCCAATGAGACCGCGAAAAAGGGTGAGCCAACAAGCGTTGGCTCAACGCCACGCGTCAATATGCACAACAATTGATGGAAACTGCAGCCCCCTCGCATTTCCACATTGCACCCCCCCATACAACAAAACTCGAGCGCACCCATGCCGGGTCCGAGTCAGTCGCCATTCCCGTGCGACCTGTTCCAAGCGCCTTCACTCCTCAGACGGCAACTCAAGCGAACCCCATCGCTTGACAAACCGATCACACCAACCAACGATGTCAACACCATCATTTATAACATCTGACCTCTCTTTTGCAGATCCAGTGCTAGCGACCCTCGCAGCAGGTGCCCCCTTGACGGCCCCGCACGTCCGCACCGAGCCTAGGCAGCAGAGAGGCCCTCAGCGCACTCCCCAGCGCTCCGGCATCGTGAAACGGCGACAAACTCCCAGCCGTCAGCCCAGCCTACAGCCAGGCAGCCGCACATCACCGCCAAATCATCACCAGCCAGCCGTACGCCGTAACCCTGGGCGTGACCCGGGCACCCCTATATAATTGCAATATGCAATGGCGGGCGCGATGTACAGATGTACTGTGCTGTATTAGTGATTCGTCGATCCCATCACTAATCCTAATCTTTCCTTCTCCTTGTGTAAATTAGTGATTGGGCACTATGTGCCCGTTTTTTAAAATCAAACTGCGAAGTTTTACTAGGGACTATGTCCCAATTTTGTAACTGTTTATTGAATTAAGCGCTATGCGCTCCTTTTCGTTACAGAGTACTTCAAAAACTAAAAACTAATTCCTTATTCTACCCTTCTTTTATATCTTTTCTTGGCTGTGTTTGGCACGTTGTTATTGTTGTTGTTGTTGATCTGGCTGCTGGCGCTGGTGCTGACACAGGTGCAAATTTGATTGTGGGAAACGGTTCGTTCTCACCGTAGCATGCGGTGTCATGATTACACCACGGTGGATGCTGCTGATGACATTGGCACAGGTGCAATTGGAAGTTGACGAATTGCACCGTGGGAAGAGGAGCTTTCTCAGTCGATCCGCCGAGCTGCTGAGTTGTCGTCTGCCAATCCCAAGAATTGAGTCACGTCTGAATGTGGGAACTACGGTTTAGTCACGTAGCGTTTGTGGGATGTTGACACAGGTGCAAGTAGGAATTTGCCGAATTGTGGGATTTTGACACAGGTGCAAGTAGGAATTTGCCGAATTGTGGGATGGGAGCTTTCCCAGGTGATCTGTTATGGTTATGCTACGGATTGGTCACGTAGCATTCCGGTGTTGTGGGAGTCATGTGCTAACTGCCCCCCTGTAAGTCGAGACCGTCCGCGGTCGCCTTAATGATTTCGGCCATAACTTTCCTTTGATGGACTGCGTTGATTTTACGTTTGCCTGCTCTTAATTTTCTGTATACCAGGATAATGCAAAAGGTGATTAGAATGATTAACAGTACTGTTCCTCCTTGGATCGAGCGAGTTTGAATAATGCTGTGCAATTCTTTAACGTGGCCAACATTCCTTAAATGAATTTGATGTAAGTACGGTAGGCTTATGATTTCTAGATGCTCCGTAAAGTTTACAAATTGAGTTGAAGGAGTTCCTGGCCGGAGTGTTGCCATCCTTTTCTCGTTCACAAAGATTGTGCCATTAATGTTGACTTCCTCCTCGAAAGTTATTAAAAAAGTGCCGCTTATTGTGACCGATGAATTCTTCTCCTCTTGAACTTTGACCGTGTTATCATTTATGATAATTAATCCGCTGTCGACTTTGTTTATTGGGTCAAGTTTGTTGAATGTTGTTTTACAATTTGCCTTATGGTTATTGAATAGTTGTTTGACGCATGCGGCCTCTGTTAGTGTTTTACAAAAATTGGCCGTAAGCGCTGTTGTGCAGTTTGTAACAGGAATTACTATATTGCCGCAGTCTGCAACAGTGTTGGTCTCCAAAAGTATGGTCTTTTCGCCGTGTGCCACAGGAAAAACCCTAACTAAACTACATAGTTTCTGTATCCTAGGAAACTTAATTATAAAGTGGATTAATTCCTTATTCTGCAAAATTTATATTTTGGAGTTGCTTATAATATCGCTTATGCTAACATTTGAGGTGTGTTCAGTGACCAGTATTTTAGCAATTTCTTCTGTGTCGAGAATGACAGGGTTTACTACATTTAACTTGGCCAAAAGCGTTGAATAAATAACATTATCTAAATCTGTTATGATTGCCGCATTCCTGGCTGTTAGTAGCTCAAATAAATGTGCCCTATCTATTTCTGTTTCCTTTGTGTTCTTCAAAATTTTGTTTACTGTTTGAGTGAGTTGATTAATCTGTTGTTGTATTTGCGTATTTATAGAAAATTGTCGTTCGTTGGCTTCAATAAGCGCTTCTTCCTTGTTTTTAACTTCGTTAAAATCGTCAAAGTCGGGTGTTCCTGCAATATATTTGAGTGCCGTACCAATAATATTTATACTTCTAGCATGTCTATGATGAATTCGTAGGGTGTTGATTAGTCGAAAAATCCGGTCAATGCCCGATTGGAGAAGGTTCCTTATATATGAGTGAGGAAAAACCTCAAGTATTGCTTTGGTTTCCTCTGAAACGATTTCGTAGTTTGTTAGGTTAATACAATGCGTTATGTATTCGTATTCCCCCCAAACTGCTACTTTTCCGTCCATTATTGGTATGTAATTTGATTGTGAAAAGTCAGTTATCTTGCTGTCCATTCCGCGGATTCCTAGTAGTAATATTAATAATAATACTCTGTAAAAAATTAAAAACAAAAATTAAATTTATTTATAGTGGTAAAATTTTTGTTTTTATTATTTTTTTTTTTTTTTTTTGTTTTTTTACCTTAAGTTACTTTTATGAATCTTTCTATTATCTATTAAAACGGTTGATCCTAGATCCTTTTGTATCGTTTTTTCTATAAAAACCTTAGAAAACTTATTACCTATTCTTTTATTAGTCCTAACATAGACTTTGTCCCCTGGATTAAATCTTTGTGTAACTTTACCCTTATTATGCCTTTCCAATTCATTTTTCTGGGCTTTTATTAATCTTGCTATTATTTCAGTTTTAAGATCCCTGGGTATGGCGACCCGGTTACCGAATGAATGGATCTATTGTATTTTGAAGTGGCAAGAAGTATTAACTCCTCAGTATCGTTTATAGCTTGCTCCAGCTTAGTGCATCTAGCAATTTCAGTCAGAGTGCTATGGAATCTCTCTATCTGTCCATTTGTTGTGCTATGGAAAGGAGGTGTTGTGAAAATGTCCGCGCCAAAATGGTCTTTCAAAAGGGACTTAATTGTTTGAGAATTTAACGACTTTTCATTGTCAAAGGTTACATTTTTCGTGTTCTGAAAGCAATTGAGAATCTGAAGTAGAGCCTGTTTAACGTCCACAATGGCTCTTGATTTAATAGGAATAACAATGGCAAATTTTGAGAATTTGTCTATGCTAGTTAAAAAGTGATGTTTATCAGTGGAATAGATGTCCATATGTAGCATCTCTCCAGGACGAGTTGGTATCGGGGTTTTCCCTATTTCTGGGTTAGGTGGACGTCGCTGATATTTGGCCTCCTTGCAGATTTTACAATTTGACACAATTGCTTTTAATTTCCTTCGCATGTGTGGAAAGTAATAATCATTCATAACCTGTTTCATGTTTTCCTGGATAGAGCGATGTGCTCTGTTGTGTTCCATTGCTAATATTTCATCTTGATCATCATTGTTGAAAACATCAGCTACTTGTTTTGTTGTATGACGAAATTTTACTGATGGAAATTTTCCTATAATTTCGTTTTGAATTTTCCCTAAAATTGGTAAATCGCAAAGGATACCGTTAACGACGTCAGGATTTATGCATTCCCCAATTACTGCTACAATGTCCTGTAATGTTTTAAATGTGATCCTATGTCTAATTTTTGACTTAAAAATAATTTTTGTTGCTTTTGATAAGGTGTTTCCTTCCTCTAATATTATTTGATTTCGGAATGAATTCACTGGGGTTTCAACCGTTGGAATGATTTCCGACGAGGATTCCTCACTGTGCATCGTGACAGATGACGAATCTTCTTCATACTCCATGGTATTTATGTGTTGTCGAGATAATGCATCGGCAACAACGTTATCTTTCCCTGGTTTGTAAAAAAATTTGGGTGAAAATTCCTCGACAAATGCCCTCCAACGTTTAATCTTTGTGTTGGGATTTCTATCTGAGACCGCAAAGGTCAGAGGTTGATGGTCAGTGAAGATGTTTAATTGTCTGACTCCATATAAATAATTTCGGAGCTTTTGAAGTGCCCATACAATTGCCAAAAGTTCCCTTTCATTGGTGGCATAGTTCTCTTCCGTGGATGATAACGTTCTTGATATCATTGTTATTGGTCTACCTCCCTGTGATAATACTGCACCAATGGCGTGCGCTGATGCGTCGGTTGTTAGGTCAAAAGGTTTTGTGTGTTCAGGGTATAAAAGAAGTACGTCTTCGGAGGACAAAATTCGCTTTACTTTTTCGAAGGCTAATAATGCGTCATTGTCTAAATCAATTTTAACATTTTTCGACGTATTGGCCCCTATTTGGCCATTCTCTCCCCTTAAATATTTTGTAAGTGGTTTCACTATAGCGGCGTAGTCCTTAATGAATCTTCTATAGTAGCCTGATAACCCTAAAAATGATCGAAGGCCCCGAAGATTGGTAGGTAGCTTATAATTAATTATATCCTTAACTTTGTCAGGGCATGTTTTTATTCCTTCCTTAGATACTACAAATCCAAGAAACTCAACCTCTTCTTTAAAAAATTTGGATTTTTCTATTGAAACGCGCATATTTGCTTCGTAAAGCCTGGTTAAAATTCTTTCAATATCTTCATAGTGTTGTTCTTCACTATTTGAGAATATAATTACATCATCGATGTAAACGTGGCAGCATTTCCCTATTTCGTTCCTTAAGACGTCGTCAATTGTTCTCTGAAAAATTCCAGGAGCATTCTTCAAACCAAATGGAAGTCTACAAAATTCATATTTCCCATTATTCACGGAGAATGCTGTCTTTTCTCTATCTTTTTCGGCTAATTTGATCTGGTGGAACCCAGATTTCAAATCAAGAGTTGTAAAGAGTGTCGATTTCCCCATATTTGCTAATATAACAGACGTGTCAGGGATTGGATATTTATCAGGAACTGTCTTATCGTTTAATTTTCGAAAATCAATTACCATACGCATCTTTTTTTGGCCATTTTCATCTAATCCTTTCTTGTCGACAACCCATATGGGATTGTTGTATGGTGACCGAGACTGGCGAATGATACCATCTCGCAACAAGTTAGAAATTTCTTTATTTACAAATTCTGAAGCTGCTATTGGGTAAGGGTATGCTCTAGAATAAACTGGTTCATTATCTGTAGTTCTTATTGTAGCAACTACATTTGTATTGAATGGTAATGCTTCGTTCGGACTTGCGAAAACCTTAGAGTGTCTTTTTAGAATGTCTGTAATGCGTTCATCCTTACTTGACTCATTAGAATTGTTTTCATGTGGCATCACATTATTTATGTTTTTACAGTCATAATATTTTAAATGCTCTTTACCGCCATTATAGTGTAAAATTCCGGTCTTTAAGTCCAAGTTCGCACCGATTTCTTTCAAAAAATCGAAGCCGATAATGCCATCAAATGTCTTTAAGCCGGAAAGAAGAAAGAAGGTTGAATTTTTCCCGAAAATATTCACTAAACATTTTTCTTTTATTTCAGTGGTTGCATGGATGGATTGAACCTTAAATGGTTTTTTAATTTCTTTTATCCCTTTTAGGTTTTCATTGTATTTTATATAATTTTTTTCTGCTCCTGTATCGATTAGTAACTTAATTGGTCGTCCTGCCAACTCCCTGCTTACGTATGGCAGGAGCGACTTTCGTCTAAAAAATTAATTTCCTCAGATATTTCGCTCTGGGTTTCATCAATGGAATAGCTTTCTTCCTCGTCCTCGTGATCCAAATGATTCACTCTTTGAATTTTCGGGAGCGGTTGTCTATCGCTCTCGCGTTCCCTTTTAGCTGGTCTCTCTTGTGCGAACTGTTGGTTATGCTGATTAGAGTTCTGTGTTATCTGGTGGGTCCTAAAAGAATCCTGCGTGGTTCTCCAATTTGGATTAAAATTTGTTCTTTGTCTGAAATTCGATGTGGAAGGATCAACCTCCATTGGAATCGGCGTGTTTCGAGGTTGTCCGTTGATCGGCTTATAATGAGGCGATTGGGGTGGTTGTCCGTTGGTCGGCCTATAATGAGGCGAGTGGTGTGGTGTAAAGGATTTGTTTCCTCCACTTTGATTATTAAAAGAATTTGCAAAGGAATATCGAGCCTGATTCGCCTCCAATTCCTGAGCTAGTGCTAAAGCACTAGGCATGTCATTTGGTTGTGACGAAAATAAGATATCGCACATTGGTTTGCGTAATCCTGAAATAAACACCCTTAAGGCGTCCCCCCTGTATTTCTGGCTAAGTGAATTTATTAAATCGCTGTTACCCTCATGCAGCATAATAGTCTTGTTTATTATGAGCGTTAATTTTTTCTCCACTTCATCATAAAATTGAACAATAGGCAATTTTCCCTGACGCAAGGTTGACATTTCTTGTTCTATGAGATAAATTGGCCTTTTATCTGCGTAAGTAAAATCTAGACGCGCAATTATAGCTTTAAAGTTTAAAACCGTGTTGAATGATGATAATACTTGATCGGCTGAACCAATAATCTTATTTCTCATTATCGCTACCGCTTGGTAATGCTTTGAGCTACCTTCATATCCCTCGAAAAGCTTGTAAGCGGCAAATGCAGCTTGTCGCCACGAAACGTACCGAACCTGCTCACCGCTAAACTCGGGTAATGATTTTATCAAATCAAGTGATTCATTACATTCCCTTCCTGGACGAATTTCCACTGGTTTGTACTCCTCTACTGGAGTTGGAGTTTCCAGGGCCCTAAGTCTTTCGGTTAAGTCCCTTACTATCCCTTCAAAGGATAGCTTTGTTCTCTCTGTCGCCGAGAGGACAGCTGTGTTTAGTATTGCCCTCAGCTGTTCCTCATTCATGTTTGCAGATACTAATTAAAGTTATTTATTTAAGATTATTATGTAATATGTTATGCGAGTTTATTTATAAACCCCCTTTTTCCTTTACGACCTTAAAAATCACTAGCAAATTTCCTTATCATTAAGATCGTTTCGTACTCTATAAGGTCCCTATCATAAATATCCTCCCTTGTGGGTTCGCCACGGTCTGCTATTCCGAGTGTCTCCCAAATCTTTTTGATTGTTTTTAACTGCTGCTCTTCACTACTGTCGTCGTTGATTCGTTCGTCTTTTAGTACGTTCTTCTTATATTCTCGCCTTTTTAGTCGGCTAGGCATTCTACGCACACAACAAATTTTCTAACAGCAGAATTTACACAGCGTTTGCCTGTACTGTTCACTGACCACGACACCAAGGACACAAATTTTCATAATTACCATGTATTTATTCTATACTTATTACTACTTACAACTGTTTCATTCTTTTTTATTTGTTTTTTTTATACACTAATTTCCTGCTGGTGTGTTGTCCTAGTGGCTGCAGTTGGTGTGCGTTGTTTTGCTGCGTTTCCTTATTGTAATCCGGTATGTGTTTGTCTCTATGTTGTGCTGGATGCTTATGTTGCTGTGGTTGTGTCACTACCCACAGTTGTTCTGCTTCTTGGAGAAGGTTTATAAATTTCTTCCTTTCTAGTTCTTTTGAATACAGTTTTTTTATTTTTATAAATCAAGTTTTTTCTTCACTATGATTTCTTTGTCGCAACCTTTCCTTGCACTTTTAAAGTTTTTCACGGTTTATTCCACTTTGTATTTTCCGTATTTTGCTGAATCAAGTGTTTTCTTCACTATGATTTCTTTGCAGTAACCTTTCCTTGCACTTTTAAAGTTTTTCACAGTTTATTCCACTTTATATTTTCCGTGAGTCCGGGAGCACGATCACTTAACAAGGATCGCGAACTAGTCGTTGGGCGCCAATTAGTGATTGGGCACTATGTGCCCGTTTTTTAAAATCAAACTGCGAAGTTTTACTAGGGACTATGTCCCAATTTTGTAACTGTTTATTGAATTAAGCGCTATGCGCTCCTTTTCGTTACAGAGAACTTCAAAAACTAAAAACTAATTCCTTATTCTACCCTTCTTTTATATCTTTTCTTGGCTGTGTTTGGCACGTTGTTATTGTTGTTGTTGTTGATCTGGCTGCTGGCGCTGGTGCTGACACAGGTGCAAATTTGATTGTGGGAAACTGTTCGTTCTCACCGTAGCATGCGGTGTCATGATTACACCACGGTGGATGCTGCTGATGACATTGGCACAGGTGCAATTGGAAGTTGACGAATTGCACCGTGGGAAGAGGAGCTTTCTCAGTCGATCCGCCGAGCTGCTGAGTTGTCGTCTGCCAATCCCAAGAATTGAGTCGCGTCTGAATGTGGGAACTACGGTTTAGTCACGTAGCGTTTGTGGGATGTTGACACAGGTGCAAGTAGGAATTTGCCGAATTGTGGGATGTTGACACAGGTGCAAGTAGGAATTTGCCGAATTGTGGGATGGGAGCTTTCCCAGGTGATCTGTTATGGTTATGCTACGGATTGGTCACGTAGCATTCCGGTGTTGTGGGAGTCATGTGCTAACTTGTACTTATGTTCCCCCTATTTTCTGCTCCCCGGCTTCAGCCGGTCGTATCGTTTAATGTTTTGTGTACATTCTGTTACTTGTATTTCATACGTTCAATAAAGAACACCCAACCCGAACCATACCGTCTTTTTTTATCCGCTCCGCCGCGAACAAATTCATTTAGTATTAACATTTCCAAAAAGTATGGTATGCATGGAAAAAGGTACTAAATTTCTAGCGTACACGCAACTCTATTATCTCTGTTTGACAGCATTTCCAAATGTAAACAAAGGAAATAAGAGCGAGACTTTTCTAGTTGGCATACCTTGTTATTGTACCATGATCCAGAGGAATGCCCATATCTTCAGCAGTTTCGATGAGGTCGAAGTTTTGATCCCTGGTAGAATCTTCGTTAGCCTTCTTTCTCTTGAAGTTTGACTTTAAAAATTTTTCGTTTTTGTGCTTTGCCTGTTATAACATAGTCGGGATCGGTCTGTTGAACATAGTCTGTTTTGGTAAAAGGGTTTTGATTTGTTTTCGGTCGTCTCTTATTTCTTTGTCTTATGTAATTAGGGTCGATCTCGTGATCTGTTCTTTTTTGGGATTTGTTTAGATATGCGATTCTGATAATCTTGTTCTGTTGAATTTTATCTATTTCTTCCTGTTTAGTATAAAGGAGGAATGGGATTTTGCCCATGGTGGAATGATTTTACAGGTGATTATAAGCATATAGAGCTTGTTCTATGACAATTGATTTTTCGTTGTTGTCGTCATTTAGAAGTTGTATTCTGCATTTTTCGTTGATGATTCTATGGAAGCGTTCCACATCTTCTATTCCTGTCTTTCCGTGAGTAACTTCTAGTTCTATGTTTAATTGGTCTTACCAATTTTTGAAAGGCTTTGCTTCGAATGCTGGGTCTTTTTCGGCTTTCATTGTTTTTGGTGTGCCTATGTAGGTGAATATCGTCAGGAGGGCTCTTTTCGCTTTTAGCCAATTCGGGGTTTTGACATACTCTACAGTTGCGTACTTCGAGTATAAGTCGATTGCTGATTAAAAGGTTTTCTGATTGCACTGCCAGAAATCAATTATTAGTTTTTTGTTTCGTCAGTTGCTGCTTGGCAGATATGTAATACTTCTATATTGGCAGTAAGCTCAGGGTACATTCGCCAACATCACAGTACAGCAATAGTGAAATATGAGCGAGAAAGCGTGTAAATGAATGTACCTTGAAAGTTGTCAAAAGTGGCAAAAAATCAGGTTCATTCAGGCGGGAAAAAAATTGACTGGAAAAAAATAAAAATTCGTCGAAATTAACTGAAAAGCCTAGCTTTTTCTTCAACCGCCCCTGGAGCAGTTTGACAGTTGTTCATGTGTAGAAGTGCTCATGTATACACGCATAGAAATATATTCACAAAATTTCGTATTTTCTGTCTCATCGCTTGTCTCCCTTTGATTTCCTAATGAAAACACATTGTGAAGATAGGTTGCTGCCAATATAGAAGTATTACATATAGCTGCGGTCAAAATAATAGTAGTACGCTCTTATATCTTGAAAAAAGTTATAATAAAACAAAAAGCCAAATGTATCATTTTTGATACAAAGTTCGATCTACGGTTAATGTGGATATCAGAAGAAAGACATTTAATTTTCCAATCTTATCCTTCTTTTTTATTTGGCTCAAAGCTCGATCTACGGTTAATGTGGATATCAGAAGAAAGGCATTTAATTTTCCAATCTTATCCTTCTTTTTTATTTGGAAGCATTTTTTTAAAAGGCCTTTTATGTTTTCCAAATTTGTTTTCTGACTTCTTCTCACTTTATCTGTACAACGGGTCGCAATATGAGAGTAAAACTTTTAAGGGGGTCGTCTAGTGTGACGGGTCAAAAAAATCGTTTTTGTTTTTTTTTCATAAATCACTTCTAAAACATGTTTAGAAGACGTGTATAAATGGATTTTTGTAAATTCGAAGCCGTTATCAAGTTGCACTTGTAAACCGGAGTAGGTATGCGGAGCGCATACCTCCAACTTCCAACTTAAAAACGCGTTTTTCTCAAAACACGTTTTTTCAAAACTGCTGCCACGATATCTCAAAAACTATTTAACTATTAATGCTCAACTTTTTACACCATCTTGAGTACATGTCCAACTACAAATTAAGCTAAAAGAATTAAGATTGCTTCGTTACTTTTTTTTTTCTTCAATTATATGCACGTGAAAAATAGTCGAAAAACTCATATTTTTTTTATGTTTAGGCAAAAAAATACTTTTTTTTGGAATTCGAACTTTCTTTTAGCTCAATTTGCAGTTTGAAGTCTCAGGAATGAAATGGCGTTTGGTTTTTTGATTTCAGATAATCACAACGCCCAGAATCATGGCAGCAGTGGAGCAACTTTTTTTTTTACGTCTTCCTGTTGAGTGGTGTAACTCCGATACTAATCAATAGATTGGCTTCAAATAATTATAAAACTTTGTCGATATGTACTCAAAGAAGAAATAAAATTCAAAAGTTATTTTACTTGAACGGTTTTTTTAATAATGACTGTCAAAAAAGGCATAAAAATACGGCCTTCACACTAGACGACCCCCTTAATATAAAAATCGTAATTTTAAGTTGAATAAAAAACTGAATTTGTATGCAATCTTTACGTCACCATTTTTGTTTCTCTCTTAGTGGATAAATGTGATATATTATTTTTTTTAATACATGTTAATGTATTAGAATTCTGATTTTCTTGTTATTTTATTTAGTTCTTGGTTGGTCAGGGTTCCACTGCAACCCAAGCACTTTTACGAACGAGTTTGTTGCATCCGATTTAAACTCAAGAGGGCTGTATTCGCGATGTTCTTCCGGAATGGAGTCTAGAAGTGGCCAACAGTTCGAACTCCACTTCCGAAACTTAAGGTTGCCCTTATGGGCCAGTTACTCATGACACAGAACATAAACTTAACCATAAACATAAACTTAGAAAATTTGAGCGATTACTCAAAACTTTATTTCCGTAAACATAAACTTAAAAATCAGCTGATCAGCTGAGCGACAATATTGCCACTTCGATTTCTCCATCTCGTGAACAATCAAATTCAAACTTTTCGCGACATTTTTTTACTTGCTATTATTAAATGTTTGAGCATCCAACGACTAAAATTATTAATATATTTACGAAACTATATTTTACAAATTATTTTAATTTGTTTACTTTTCAATTCATTCCGAAGAGAGTGGCAACATTTTTTGCGTTTTCCGTAAACATAAACTTAGAAACCAAAACAAAACAGATTTCTAAGTTTACGGTTAAGTTCTAAGTTTATGTTCCAGGTCGTGCTAGCTGACAAGTAAAACTAAGTTATGTCATGAGTAACTGGCCCATTAGATAACAATGCAGTTAGCTCAGATTTTAAAATTAACAAATCCAACACTGAACTGTACCCGGTTAGTATGCCATCGACATACGCATCGTTTGTTATCACACGCGACGCCGCTACGAATTCACTTTTGTAGTCATCTGCTAATTGTTTCAAAACCCGCACTGCTAAAAAAGGTGCCGGCGCAAGCCCGTACGTTACAGTCAAGAAACGATAATGTTCAAGAGGCATATTTTCACCCGCTCTATATGTAAGCGTTCGTTAAGCGAAACACCCGATGAGTCTTTGCACAAGACATCAAACACGACGCGACATTTTGTAGTTGAACTGCCAGGCTTCAGAACGGTGTGGTGAGGCAGATAGAAACATTTGTGATCTGTTTCAATCTCCTGCTCAGACAGTTTCTCCATATGCCCCAATGCTGCATACTCACGCATGAATTCGTGATATTGCTGTTTCAACTCAGGAGCTTTGCAGAAATGTATGTCCATGTATGCGAGTCGCATACACGCTTGCTGCAAGGTGTTTTGAATTGGCGGTGATTTCTCCTTAAAGGGGTATTCGACGACATACGTGCCGTCTTTGTTGCGTGTATGAGTAGCACTGAAGTGTGCTTCTGAAAGATCAACAAGTGTGACAGAAGAGTGTGTGTTTAAATTGTCGACTTCCATGAATGAGCGAATAAGAGAGTCTAAATCAACGAGTGCATGATTTGCAATTGCTGGCGAAGGGGAAGTATCTATTGAATGGTATGGACCTGCAATTACCCATCCGAAAATACTTTTCAGCGCATTGGGCATTGTTTTGTCAAATTGTATAAGCTCAACTTGACCACAATTGATCTGAATCGATTGGGTCTACAACACCAAACGACGGATCTGCAAGCGGCAGATTTAGAAATTCAGTCCACGCACTAGAAGAGCAATCTACCATTTCAATTAGCAATGTCATTAGCAATGTCAGCTGTTAGCTTTGGCAAAACTAACACTCATTTCACAAGACTTTTCCGATAGGCAGGACATTAAATTGATTTGAACGCGACTCCGAGTAACTCCAGCTGCGCACGCCGAAAGACCGACAACAGATATGCGCGCATTGCTACGCGGAAGCCCAATTTTCTGTACAAATGCTTCGGTAACGAATGATGCTGTGGAACCCATATCCAGCAAAATGCGGTAATTGATCGTATTTTCCCTCTTATCTTTAACACTTGCGAGCACGGTTGACAACAAACTGTGAGACACAAACTACGACGATGCTCAGCGTATGTGCAGACACGATAGGGGTATGAGCGTTAGAATCTGCACAGCTAGAATGTGCAGAAGGAGATGGAAGTTCACGTCTGGAATTGGATTCATGACGAGGTTGTTGCATGTTGCTATGCGTTGGTTTGTCCTTATGTAGGAATTTATGATGTTTTGCACGACAATTTTTGCAGCGATATTCGGACGTGCACTGACTTACAAGGTGTGTTGAACTGAGACAATTAAAACACAAGTTATTTTCCTTTACATACATTGTGACCGAAAAGTTTCCGGAAATTCTCATTTAAAATTCGCGCGCTGTATATTTTTCGATATTTTAGTTTAGTTTCTGTAGGTTGGTAGCACTGTCCTTAATTACTATGCCAAAAATGTGCGCGATCTGTCAGACAGTTTGTTTACGGCAGCTGTTGAAACCAGTTCACCTTTTTCATGGCGATAATGCTCCCTCGCACCGAGCCAACATTATAAACGATTTTAAGGCCAAACATTCAATAAATACCATCGAACAGCCACCGTATTCACCTGATCTTGCACCGTGTGACTTTTTCCTGTTTCTCAAACTCAAATTACCACTCAGAGGAACGCGTTTTGAATCCATAGAAGACCTAAAACAGAATTCGCAGAGGGAACTCAAAGCCATACCGGAAAGCGCCTATAAAAAATGTTTTGATGATTGGCATATGTGTATCGCTTCTAATGGAGCATATTTTGAAGGAGATAACATAAATATTGATGAGGATTAAGAATTTTGCGTTTTATTTAAAATTTCCGGAAACTTTTCGGTCACAAGGTATGTATGTACGGCGTGCGACACTGTCCATCTGACGAAATGCTTGACACTGTGAGAGTGTATATGTCTTTGCACATCACGCACTGTTTCTTTGTATTGTCATTGGAATGACCGAAATGCACTAAAGCTGCGTGACGATTTCCACCTGAGCGAGAGGGGTTACACGATTCCAGCGCGTCACAACAGTGAGAGAGAAACTTTAGAAATTCGTCAAAGGAACGCTCTTTATGAGAGTCCCCTATTTGTGCCCATTCCATTTTTGTTTCATCATCCACTTTACTCAGCAAAATTGTCACTAACCACGGATCTGTACCGTTAGAATTGAGAGCATTTAGTCCACGAATTGTTTCATCAGCTTTGTCCGTTAGCTTTCGAAGTATCGCTATGTTGGTACAGTTACACGAAGGTAAAGACAAAAACTGCTGCACAAGTGACTGTACAAATAGCGGTTTTTTGTCGTACCGCTCCACGAGCTTGTCCCCAGCGTCTTTGTAATTAGGGGAAACTGGGGTACATTTGACTATGGCCGTTTTGGAATCAAATCGGTGCAAGTAATGCAATTTCTCTATTGGGAACAAGAAAATACGTAATATCATAAAGCGTCATGAAGTTTAACAGTTTGTGCTGTTCTTTTTTTACGGGAGTTTCTGTTATTTTGTTGCAGTGATACGTAAGGAATTTGTGAAGTGAGTTTAATAAACTAGTGATAAACTAATTTTACTTATTTACTTACTTATTATTTTCTATTATTTCGAAAAATGTTGCTAATTAAAGGTCATTAAAGTATTTTAGGTAAGACAATTTAATTAAATAAAGTAAAACATATGGAGAACATTTGACATTTTGGAATGGGGCACATTTGACAAGAGCAAAATCGAGTTAAAACTGCCAATTCCAGAAAATCCGACTTCAACTTCACGTTGTCATACAAAATATATTTGTAAGATTAACTTCTCCAAATATTTTGTAAAATAAGTTTATTTTTATCCAAATTATTATTTTTTGTGTTAAATTTTTGTTGAATAGAGGCTTATGAATGAAATATCTATTATTTATTTTTTCCTTCGCATAAAATGAAAGATTACAAAATATATATAATGAAATTTTGCTTATTGTTAATCAGGAGCGATTTTAATTTCTTTCACAATGTTAGATGTCAAATGTTGCCCTCCCAAAGTCAAATGTGCCCCTTGATTGGGGTACATTTGACAAAATGACTTTTTCAAAAATATGAAATTATAAAGTTTAGTCATAACTTTCGAGAAAGCAGCATTGATTTTTAAAAATAATCAATCACGTTTCGAGAAATACTACTGTGTTCAAAAAATAAGGTGACATTTGAATTATCGATTATCGTGGTTTTGTGCATTATGAATTCCTTCCGCCGGGCCAAACAGTCAACAAGGAATATTATTTGAACGTTATGCGTCGTTTGCGTAACGCTATCCGCTTAAAAAGGCCGGAATTGTGGAAAGGCAATTCTTGATTTTTACACCACGATAATGCACCATCCTATACTGTACTCGTAATTCGTGATCATTTCGCCAAAAACTCAACCCATATCGTTCCGCAACCACCGTATTCACCTGATCTGGCGCCCTGCGACTTCTGGCTGTTCAGCAAGCTCAAAAGACCGGGGACACCGTTTTGATACGATAGAGGAGATTCAAGCCGCAGCGAAGACGGAACTAAAGGCCATCCCGGAAAGTGACTACAATCAGTGTTTCGAAGATTGGAAAATCCGTTGGCATAAGTGCAGGGAGGAGATTACTTTGAAGGGAATGAAATTGATTTGGAAGAATAAATAAAGAATTTTCAAAATAAATACAATGTCACCTTAATATAGGTAGTATAGGTTAAAAAAAAGGTGTCAAATGTACCCCAGTTTCCCCTATGTTCGGTTAATTGAATATGCTTCATCCTCCAAATATGATTGCGAATAATTAAACTTTTGAATGTTACATAGATTTGACTTGCTGTCAATAGCACTTTTAAACAAATCGCGAAATGAAGGCCAGTCCGAATATTTGCCGGAAAATTTTGGCAAGATGCACATTCGAACTGCCTGCTGCTGCACTGCAACTGTCGAGAAAGCTTGCTTGATGCGCGGCAAGCCTTTCGAGGGGTTCCTCCAAGAAACTGCTTGGCGAAGTTTTGAACCAGGAGACTCACTGATGAGCGTTGTAATAGCGGCATGGGCTATGAAGTACTTTTCCTCGTACTCTCCGGCATCCTCTGAAGGATCCACGAAACCTTCGAGATCAGCATACTCGTACAGAGAATTGCTGAGCTTCACGAATTCTGCGTAAGACGACTCCAACTTGCTTAAACGATTGGTGAGCTGATCAACAGGTGTAAGCTCATTAAAACTTTTGGCTCTTGCACACGCGCGCGTTATCGCACCTTTGACCCAGCCAAGTTGTTTTAACACTTTTTCCATTGTTTCTTATCCGACGAAACACTTTTTTTCCCTTGTCGGAACGATCTAGCAAGCGCAGCACTCAGACAATTATACGTCCATTGTACTACGACTATTTGTTCCCTGTTAATATGCTTTAAATCTACCCGATTTCCGAAGAAACCTTGATAGATCCTGGGGTGCCAAGGAGCCAAGGTGGTCGCTTCTTAGCACATCAGTGCCAAACGTCTCAAACCTGATACGAGCGAACGCGGGGCAGAGACACAGGAAGTGTTCCGCCGTCTCAACGTCCTCCCCACAAGCAGGACATAGGGCACTGTAAGATATGCCTACCGTTTCCATGTGCTTTGCCCATAGGAAATGGTCCGTCATTAACCCGACCATCTGCCTAGTGACAAAAGAAGCTGCGAGCATTTGTCGGATATGACGGGAAGCATAAGTTTCGTCCACCTGCAGCCGCTCTCAGCCTGCCATGCTCGCTCCTGGGTCATAGTGACCCATTCGTTAACTGTGGCTTTGATGGCTGCAGATGGGATGGGCAGAACATGCTCAGGGCCGACAAAATCAGCCTCAGAGCCCATTCTGGCTAAGGAATCCGAGGTCTCGTTACCCGCAATTCCAGCGTGTCCCGGGACCCAAGTGAGCATCAGGCTATTGTATTTGCCGACATAATTAAGCCTGGATTTGCAGGACTTGACTAGCACAGAGGTGGTTAGAGGACTGTCCAAGGCCTTCTTCCGTTCTGGAGACGTCCGTGAATATACGGAAGCAGTGTTTACTGGGCTCATCCCCAGGAACCGACCAAGAGTGAGCCTCAGGCAGCATCGTTATGTACCGCTTTTTCAGTATGACATTTTTAGGCATGGAGTCAAGGGGCATGGACATGACTGTGAGGTCGATGTCGGTGCCAGCACAATTGTCCAGTATCGGACAAGTGCCATACCACTGGTCACTGTGTTTTAGTCTAAGGATGGCCTTTAGGGTCAAGTGGAGGAAGGTTCACTAGGGCATCAAGCGATGGGCCAGAAGTAGTTGGGAAGGCTCCCGTAGAACATATGGGCACAGTGCGCTGCAGTTTGGGTTCTCTTGAAGCCCCCCTGCAAGAGAGAGTCTGCTCATCCAGACTACCGATGCGTAGGAGATGATGGGTCTTACCATAACTTTGTAGATCCAGAGGATCTTGCTAGGGGAAAGACCCCACGTTTTCCCAAATACACCTCTGCATTGCCAAAAGTCCGACAGTACTTTCGATGTCTTTAGTTCTACGTGAGATTTCCAAAGGAGTTTATCATCTAGGATAACTTCCAGATATTTAACCTCTTTGGATAGCTGAATAGTGACCCCCTTGAGTGTGGGCAGAATTAATCTATCAAGCTTGCTCCTTCTGGTAAAGAGAACCATACCAGTTTTGGTGGGATTAGCAGATGGCCCGTTCGCATTATACCAGGTGTCAATCATATTCAGAGTTCTCTGCACATTTCTGCAGATGTGCATAAGGGACAGGCCACATCGTCCGCGTATGCTTGTGCGTAGACTCCAGAGTCATTCAAAGTGATGAGCAGGGGATCAATCACCATGCACCAGAGCAATGGAGACAGCACCCCACCTTGGGGGCAGCCCCTATTTACACCGGATGACACCAGCAGATCGTCCTCTGCCCGCACCGTCATGATTCTAACATTGAACGTATCCAATTTACCAACGCCCGGTCTACGCCGTGTCGGCTAGCAGCGATACACATACTGTGAAAAGTCGTATTGTCAAAAGCACCCTCTATGTCCGCAAAGATTCCCACCGCGTAGTCCTTCCTGTCGATGGCTCGCTCAATACTACCGACCAGATTTTGCAGAGCCGACTCGCAGGACTTCCCACTTTGGAAGGCATGCTGAAATGGATACAGAGGATGTCTCTTAAGCGACTCCTTACGCATCCGTAACTCCACCTGCCGTTCGAGACTTTTTAGCATTAAAGAAGTAATGCTAATAGGTCTAAAGCTCTTGGGGCTAGTGCAGTCGTCCTTTTCAATCTTCGGAATGAACGCGACCCTCACCATCCTCCAAGGGCGTGGTATATAGGCCAGTGCCAGGCATGCAGTGAAGATTTTCTTCAGTGCCATAAATACTGATTCTATACCTTCCCTCAACACGATAGGATAAATGCCATCAGGACCCGGCGATTTGAAGCTGTCAAAGGACTTGATGGCAAATCGAATGGCAACCTCATTCGCCACAGTTCTTGCGACGTACCAGTCATGTCGAGAGCAATAACTCCGTCCAAGGACGAATATTGCTGGGCAACAGTGACCTGATTTCCTGGAAAGTGAGACTGCATCAGTAGACTGAGTGTCTCACTTTTCCTCTCCGTGTAGGAGCCATCAGGTTTCCTAAGTGACCCCAGCTTCGCGGTTTGGTCCTTCTTCAGGACAGCTAGGCTGGTAACTAGCTGTGTCGCTCAAGGATTCAATGCCACTACAGAAATCTTTAAAAGAGGCCTTCTTCGAAGCTCGAATAAGCCTCTTGTAGTCCTTTTGAGTGCATCGGTAGCACTCCCAGTCCTCGTCAAGATTCGTCTTGAGGGCCCGGTTGAGATGTTTTCTAGACTCACGCCTTAGCAACTGAAGCTCCCTGTTCCACCACGGAACAGGGGTCCGGCCAAGGGGAGGTCTAGTTGGGCAGGCTAGCTCGAAGCCGCAGTGCCTCCCGAAATTTCTGCCAGTCTGCATTTCTCGGGTTTCTAGAGGGCAATGGCATTTGTGCCTCCTTGCCGCACTGAAACTCGATATACCTGTGGTCCGAACACGATTCTTCGCTAAAGACTCTCCAGTTGTTGATTGACCACCTTAATCTAGTATTACATAGAGTGATGTCAATCACCTCCTGCCTTCTAGTTGTCACAAGCGTAAGCTGATTGCCAGTGTTGTGAAAATTCAGGCCGGAGGATGCAATATACCCGAGCAGCCGAGAGCCTCGGTTGTTGCATTTGCTGCTGCCCCAGATTGTGTGCTGGGCATTAACATCACAACATAAAATGAGACCGAGATTGCGCTGCTCACAAAACCTCACGAGACTAGCGACCTTCCCAGGTGGTGGCGCTTCCAGTGCATCGTAAGGAAAGTACCCAGACACAATCACGAACCTCGACCATCCGCGCATACCATTGAAGCTCAGCGGCAACCAGGTCCTGACAGCAGAAGTGGTCAAGACTAGTGACCGTGAGATGAGATGATACTATAAGACAGGTTCTAGGTCTAATCGAATTCCTATCATATAGTACAGTGGCCCCTTTCAACGACTCAAGGGCACAGACCCGGCCCCTAAAGACCCAGGGCTCTTGAATTGTTGTTATGTGGGGGTAGTGTATGCAGCCGGGAGAGCTGACTACTTAAAAGTGCAGTAGCGGCTTTGGAATGCTGCAATTTGATCTGCGTCCCGACAGAGGACGATAACTACAAGAACCGTCTGAGCCCCCTATTTGGGATAGACATAAAAACTGACAGTCCCAAAGAAGACTGAGACAGTTCCCGTACCGGGAGCCCAGGACATCAGCAGAGGCTTCATCAATTCTCACCACAAGAGAAGCACCTTCCTTACCATCCCGGTTGGTACTCTTGCGGTGGTGGAGAACACGCCAAAGCCTGGTGCTGATGCCCGGGTTCTGGGCACGCAGACAGGAGAGCACATCCGCTGTGGACAGGTCTGGGTCCGGTATCCAGCAGATGGCTTTCCTGAGGGACTCAACTTCGCCTTCGTAGTCCGCGAAGCGAGTGGTCCCCTTAGGAGGCAACCCATTAACCGCGTTCCTGATCCAGTCAAAGTTGGCCTGAGACGCACACGACACCAATATAGTGCCGTCTTTTGTCTCATAGCCCTTCGCATTGGCCTCAGGACCGGAGGCAATGACTCGACGCATCAGTTGGCTTTTGCAGAAGTTAAGTTCTGCGTCATTCAACCTGTGGTCAGGGCCCCTTTTCCCAATCACTGCTATCAGCCGCGGGCCAGCAGCCTTCTCGCTATACGATGGCTTGGCCGCACCTTTGGAAGTGCTTGGGCGAAGATCCAGCTCGCCGCCCTCCGCTGACGAAGGTTTCGCCGGGCAGGCAGACGTGCTGGGCCGGAGGCTTTGGACTCTGCGCGGCTTACTGGCAGCACGCTTCTCCGCCGCTTTCGCTACCGCTGTTTTCGGCTGCAGACATGCTCCTTGGAATCCTCCGTCTCCGAAGAAGAGGAGATCGTAGTAACGACCCCGCTCTCGTCCAGGATGCGCTCTCGCTGGTAAAGGCGGGAGACTTGAGCAATGCTTGGGGCCTCCAGAATCCTTGCCCCTGTCGCCAAAGCGGGTGGATTGCCACCTATGTGGATTCCACCTGGCGTAATATCCATTTCGTTGTCCATTGCCAATAAATGGTTTTAGTTCGGGACTCCTCCCTAGCCAGTTTGGTTCGCGGATGGTACCAATACTCTATACCATCATTGTGGTGGACGCAATAGACATGACTCCTGTTCCTCCAAGGGTACAGAAGTGACGTCGTTTGTCCACCAAGGGCCCCCTATCCGCCACCTAGGGACGCATCCGATGGGAGATCAGGCAACTACACACGGGTGGATTTTAGTCGCCTCTTACGACAGGCATGCCTTACCACGGACACTTAATGCGAAATCAACCAAAAATATCCGGCTCGAAGGACCAAAACGGGACTATCACCGCAAATGAAACACGTCCGTTTGGCTTGACATTCACAATCGTAGTAATTTTTATTGAAACAAACAGATTGGAAGTGGAAACAATGGAAGTAGTGGTTTACAGTTTGTTGAATATCAGTACAACCTAAAATCTCCTTTTTGCGTTGCCCAACACTATGTATATTTTTCCACCTGTCAATCTGAATAAACTTTCTTTTCTTTATTGGACTGCACACCGACCACACGTATTCGAACTAATTCTTGCCTTTTAAATTAATATGAACCAGTAAATCATTTTTCATCTATACAAATGGTCCTTCGAGCCGGATTTGAACTTCGGAAATGGGCTAGCAACTCGCCTGAAATTCTTCACCACATCCCCAATGAATATCGTGATCAAAACACGATGTGTTTTGTTCCAAGGCTTTTTTTCCAAGGCTTCATACATACAAATGGTCCTTTGAGCCGTATTCTTTCTTCCTGGCGAAAATAGTTTCTGTAAATCTCATAATAAAATCAAGTTTGCGAATTTCAACTTCGACGCCGCTCAATTGTGTGGCAGCATAACCTCAAACGCTGCATTACATTGACTACTCCGTTCAAAGCTGTGCAAATCGAACGAACAAGACTGTTCTTTGAAAAATGCATCGTTAATTTTCATCACGCTTTATCACATTCATTTTACACGAGCGGAGAGAACCTCGTAGGTACGACATATGCCATCGATACCGACTTTCATCTGGAATCATCAAAAAGTGGAACGTCATCGGTGGACAATCATCGCATATAATCACTGTCGGAACGACGAGTCACAACATTCAAGGCAGAGTTGAGAAGAGGCGTGGCTTTTAGAGGTAAGTGGCTTTAAGCATTTTTGTTTGGCAATAGTTTCGATCGACATGTCCAACGACGATTCAATGGCTGATAAATCAGTTCGCATCAATGAAGAAGAGCAATTAGTGGCAGAACAACTCGATTTGCTCGAACGACTACGTAGGGAGCGCCCTAACTTCGACAGAGATGGACGAAGTCGACGGTCAAAGGGGCACTTCATGACACGTCTCAATCGGATCGCACATTCGCTTCAGACTTTCAACGAAAATCATCGAACGTTGGTGCGTTTAAGGTTATCTCGCGACGATGATTATTTCAAAAACGATATTTTTGGGGCTTTTCAATCTGAACATGCCGATGCCATCGATCATATTGAAACTGTGTTCGAGCAACTTTATCCCGACCGTCACGCAACCACAACAACTCCATCGACTTCAGTTATCTCGGCTCCTACTACGAAAACTCCGAGTTTTTTGCATTCCATTTACTCGAAAAACTATCACCAGCTACGCGTCTCGATTTTGAAAAATATCATAAGGAACCAAAGAAAGTTGCGAAGCAACAATTGCTCGATTTTCTCAAATCAACATTTCTCATTGCTGAGGCCGCCACACACACAAATAACAATATTGATTCAAAGTCGTCGAGAAATCAAAGATCAAATCATTCATCAAAACAATTACACGGTCGCAACGAAATACGAAACTTTCATGTTTCGAAAAAATCAATCGTTTGTCCGATTGAAAATTGTAGAGGTCCTCATGTTCTTCGCAAGTGTCAACAGTTTTTGCAATGGTCACCATTTGAACGTAAGAATTTTGCCACTCAACAGAAATTGTGTTGCAATTGCCTCGGTCATTCGATATCAACGCAATGCACCAGCAAACACTCTTGTTTCACATGTGGTGGCAGACATCACTCCCTGTTGCATTTTAACAATTCAAATTCATCATCGACCCCACCTCTATTTCCAAAGACAAACATGGCATCGACTTCCTCTTACGAGAATCATGCCCCGACGATCAACCCGCAATTTGTTTCAACCAATTTGGTACACTCAAATTCAACAGTTCTTCTTGCAACAGCCATTGTGAATGTGCTCAACGCATCCGGGCAATTTATACGTCTTCGTGCATTAGTCGACAAAGGATCACAACAATCAATTATCACGAAACGTGCAGCTCAACGACTGAAATTAGCGTTTATACCATTCTGCATCGGTTACCGTCCCATGGGCGAAACTCAGTACAAGATCGCCGATAAGGGATTGACTCTCAACATTCATTCGGTCGTCGATCCAAAATTCAAACTTACATCGAATTTTGCTGTTCTTCCATCGATTACATCAGAATTACCCTTGCACAGAGTCACAGTAAAGGCGTGGCATCATCTGGAAAATTTGCTGCTTGCTGATCCTTATTATGCAACTCCGGGTCAAATCGATCTGCTCTTAGGCGGTGATGTCTATGGCCGAGTCATTGAGGAAGGGTTGCGTAAAGGTAAGGTGGGTGAACCTGTCGCTCAATACACGAGGTTGGGATGGATATTGTTCGGAGAGTTGTTTCAACAAAATAAAGTTCTCACCTTTCCATTAACCGATTGCCATCATATTTCAACCATTCAACTCGGTGAGTATCTCACGAAATTTCATGAAGTGGAAGAGGTACCGACAGTTAAGGAGCTATCCAAAGAGGATAAATGGACCGAGAAGTTTTATGAACAAACTACCACTCGTCAACCTAATGGGAAATTTATGGTACGTTTACCATTTAAGTCATATTTTGATTCATCAATACAATTGGGTTCATCGTGCGACATGGCACTCAAACGTTTTCAATCCCTACAGCGCCGTTTCGCTCGCGATGAAGACTTCAAAAAGGCATATTTTAAGGTATTCAACGAGTACCAGCAATTAGACCAGGTCAAACTCGTTCCCGAGGTTAAGGACAAGCATTATTATCTGCCTCATCATGCTGTCCACAAGGAATCCAGTCTCACAACGAAACTGCGTCAAGTGTTTGATGGCTCAGCCAAATCGACAAATGGACATTCACTAAATGATGTTTTAACTACCGGTCCCGTCTTGCAAGCCGATTTGGTTTCAATTATTCTGAACTGGCGCACGCATAAATATGTTTTCATAGCCGATATCGAAAAAATGTATCGCTGCATCGATATGCATCCAGACGACACCCACTATCAATACATTTTGTGGCAAGATGATGACCATTCGGGCATTCAAACCTACGCTCTTCAAACCGTCACTTTTGGTATCGCACCATCACCGTATCAGGCAATTAAAACCATTCATATGTTAGCCGAGCAAGTCAAGGTCAGCTCACCCGCGCTTTACACCGCACTTAAATTTGAAACGTATGTAGATGATGTCATCACAGGTAGCGAGAAAATCGAAGACGCTATCAATATGATTCAAGGACTCATTCAGTTGCTTCGAAGTGCCGGATTTGAACTTCGGAAATGGGCTAGCAACTCGCCTGAAATTCTTCACCACATCCCCAACGAATATCGTGATCAAAACACGATGTGTTTATTCAATGCCGAAGAGGCCATCAAAGCGCTCGGTTTGGGATGGTCAAGTATTAACGATTTCTTCATGTTCTCCTTTAACATTTTGACCGATAAACGGCTCACAAAGCGCAACGTCTTATCAACAGTCGCTCGCCTGTTTGACCCACTCGGTTGGCTCAACCCATTCATAACCAAACAAAAAATCTTTTTGAATAAGTTATGGGAACAGAAATTTGATTGGGATGATCTCGTAGCATCTATCGAAATCCAATCAGAATGGGAGCAAACCCTCGATCAACTTCAGCTCATCAAAGAAATTAAAATTCCTCGTTGGATCAAGACATCATCAACCAACAAAAATAGACAGCTTCACGTTTTCTGCGATAGCTCAAACAAAGCTTACTCCACATCCATCTATCTCCGAACCGTCGATTCAAACGACCAAATCCATTCAAATTTATTAATTGCGAAAAGTAAATTGACACCAATGCGGAAACCTTTAACAACACCGAGCAGAATTATGCGGTGCTGTGTTGGCAGTCAAATTACTCGATTCAGTCAAACAATCATTAAGAATCGCACATGATAAAATCTTTATCTGGACCGATTCAAGTATCGTCTTGTCCTGGATTCGAGGAGATCCTAATCGTTGGGCAGTGTTCATTTGTAATCGAATTCACAAAATTCTTTCATCGACTGACATTGAACACTGGCGTCATGTCCGTACTCATGAAAATCCAGCGGATTTAAATAGTTGTGGCTTAACTGTTGCCGAATTGCGCGACTCGTCACTATGGTGGCATGGACCACGATTTCTCTTGTTGCCTCAATCTGAATGGCCAGATTCACCGTTCGAACTTCATGACGACGAGGTAAATGAGCTTCGTGGAAGGTTCAAATCAATTAATCATACCGTCAAGGAAGTCTCCAACATTAATACTCTCATCCAACGATTTTCAAACTTCAATCGTCTTCTTCGTGCCGTCGCATATGCTATGCGTTTCGTAAACATGGTTCGCTCTTCAATCAAACTCAAATTGCAACGACCACCACTGTCACCGCTCTACATTCCAACGAAACACCTCATTCAACAAGTCGCTCCGCTTACTGTCATCGAAATTCAACATAGTGAACATTCACTTATTCGGTGGATTCAGGCAAATGAATTCTCAGTGGAAATCAAAACAATTCAAGATCAAAGGCCACCCAAGAGAACCAGCAGATTATATTGACTCAATTCATTCATCGACGACAGCGGTATTCTTCGAGTTAACGGTCGTTTGCGAAATGCATTCATGTCGTTTGAGGAAAAATTTCCAATAATTCTGCCTTAAAAAACCACTTCGCAGTGCTAATCACGGACTTTTATCATCGTCTCACGCTGCACGGTGGGCCACAGGTCAACGTCAGTCAAATTCGACAAAATTATTGGATTCTTGACGTGCGCAATCTCGCTCGTCGCTTCATTCGCAACTGTGTCATTTGTTTCAAAGCACGTCCAGTTTTATCACAGCAACAAATGGGTTCGTTGCCCACTGCACGTGTTGCTACCAACTCACGACCATTCTCATCCACTATCGTTGATTACGCAGGTCCATATGATATTCGCGCTCAAAGGGTCGTGGCCAATCATCATACAAGGGATATGTCGCGGTGTTCACATGTATGGCCACCAAGGCTGTTCATTTAGAAGCAGCCGGCGATCTCACGACACAAACATTTCTTCATGCATTCGACCGATTCATCGCCCGTCGTGGATTTTGTCATGACGTGTTTAGCGACTGTGGAACGAATTTCGTCGGCGCCGACAATGAGAGTCAACGACGTTATACCGAATTTCTTCAATCAATCGAGAGGGAAATTATACCAGCCTTAGCAAACCGACATATTCAATGGCATTTTAGCCCACCTAGTACACCTAATTTCAACGGTTTGGTCGAAGCCGCCGTCAAATCCATGAAATTCCACTTATCAAGGGTCATCAAAAATGCCAAGCTCACATTTGAAGAATTTTCAACGGTTTTGGTTCGTATCGAGGCTGTGCTTAATTCACGGCCGATCTCGCCAATCACCGACAGTGCCGATGACTTTTCCGCATTGACACCCGGACATTTTCTCACAGGAAACGCTCTTTTAGCACGATCCCAACCACAATCTGAATTGAATCCAATTAAACGACATCAATTAATGGACCAAATGGTTCAGCACTTTTGGCAACGATTCAAGAACGATGTTTTGTCCACCATGCTAATTCGAACCAAGTGGCAAAATAAGCAACCGAACCTCAAGGAAAACGATTTGGTGATCATCAAGGATGATCGGTTTCCAGTCGGTCATTGGCCCATGGGTCGCGTCGTTTCATTACATCGAGGGAGCGATGATCTCGTTCGGGTTGTAACAGTCAAAACAGTCACTGGAATGCTCAAAAGACCGATCGTAAAACTCGCTTTGGTGCCAACCATTTCCAATCATCAAGAAATTAACTAACTTGCCATTCAAACTTGTTTAGGTCACTTATGCTCGCTTACAAGCCACGCGACCAGAACATCATAATAATCATCACACAAATCCATCACTAACTTATTTTCAATTAATACATCCTCTTCTTTAAGACATTCAATTTAAATGTAAATGTATTTATTATTTGATTTTATTTATAATGAATTAGAATATTAACTAAATTAATATCTAATTAAAATTTGCAGCAATAGCAGCAATGGCCTTCAGCTGCTTTTACAATGGAGGGGGAGGAAGCTTAAATTAAGTAGTATAGTCTAGATGTTTTTAAAAATTTTAAGATTTTTTTGATATCGGTGGGAGTGGGATTGGAAAGGAGGAGTAATGGGTCGTCGTGGAGAAAGGCACAGTATCTATGGGTGTTTAGTTCGGGGCATTCGCGGAGGTAATGCAGAAGCAGGTTGTTTGAGGTTTCGAGTCGGCAATTACATAAGGTTTCGGTATCTATTTTCATTAAATGGCCGTGAGAAATTTTTGAGTGCCCTAGTCGTAGTCGTAATAATTTTATGCAATCAAGTCTATTTATGTTTTCCGTCACTCGATATAGAAAATCTTTGAGGGAGGTACGGTTAGGGTTGATTTCTCTGTACTAGTTGGATGAGAGATTCCAGATTTGTTTGTTGGCTTTGGTGTAGTATGTTTTTATAAAGTGTTTGATATCAGAGGGGTTGAAGTTAGGTGTGCAAAACACAGGGGCGTTGCTTGCGTATTTGGCAGCACTGTCTGCGGTTTCGTTCTGGAATCCATATGAGTGTGATTTTAGGGTATTTGTCAATTAGAGTATTTCTGATTAGGTTGGCATAGATGTTTTTGTTATTTATATTTGATATTGCGTCAAGGGCGGCTAGCGAGTCGGTGCATATAGCGAAATTTCCTGATCGGTTTTTAGCATATATTGTGGCCTCGAAAATTGCGATTATTTCGGCTGAAAATACCGAGCTGTAGTTTGGGATTATGCCTAGTTTGATAATTTTACTTTCGTCAGTGACACTGTAGCTGGTGATCCCGGGCGACCTTGAGCCGTCGGTATAGATGAAAGAGTGGTTTGGTAGTCGATTTTTTATGTCGAGGAAGGATGCTTGAAATTGTAATGGGGGAGTGTTTGATTTGGCAAGTTTGCGAAGTGAAGTGTTGATTGCTGCTTGTTTTAGGTACCTGGGGGGTGGGGTGGTTTGTTGGGTTTTATATGTATGTGGGGAGTTTGGAATATTAAGTTGATTGCAGCTTTGTAATATTCTTGATAAAGTTGATTGAATTCTTGGTGTTATTTTATTTTTGTGCAGTTTTTTTATTATGTTGAATAGTGAAGTGTCTCGGCTGTTGAGTATTGTCTTGCTTAGGGTTGTAGATCTCTGTCGTTTTCAAGTGTAAGTATATTTGCCTCGAAAAGCATATTGTATATGGGGCTAGAGCGAAAGGCGCCAGTGGCAAATCTGAGTGCTGCATTGAGTGTGCTCTTTAATTTATTAAGAAGTGTTTTGTTACAGTATACAAGTTAGCACGGCCAAAATTCAAAACTTCGCCGGCCACACGCTTTTCGCTGACAAAGAGTTCGAAGAACTGCAGCTGCAAGTGCTAGCGTTTGGTCCCACGCAAATTCCAACACAGCATCAGCAGTGGATCAAATTGCTTCAGCTGCCGAAGTGCAATCAAAGGGAACGGCGATAGAATTAGGTGATATTAGTCTAAGCAAAAATTTTAAAGTTTAGTTGAGAAATAAACTCAGAACAGTGCAGAGGCATAGCCTCTGGAAAAATATATTTTTTTTATGATTTTTACTTAATACAAATTTAACTGGCGGCCGTGACAGGACCAGCGTGCGCTAAGATATAAAAAGCCTGAAACTAAAAAGTAAGGCTCCGCGAGTGATTAAAAAGCCTGAAAGCTAAAAAGTAAGGCTCCGCGAGTTCTGAAAAGAAAAGTGATAAAAAAAAAGCCTGAAAAACTAAAAGTAAGGCTCAACGCGGGACACAGCAGCGGCTATCTAAGCAAGGAGAATTCCGTTCCAGTGACGACGAGAGACCTCAGTACCGCCAGGAAACAGGATCATCCCGGATCGCCCAACAACCGGAAACCCACACGTTGGAGATGCTAATTTTAAGTTTATTGTAAGTTATAGAGTGTAAATTCGCCTACAGTGAGTGGGAAAAGTGAAAATATTTTAAAAATATAATTTGATACGTTTGAAATACTTGAAAAATAAAACAAAAAGAAAAACCCCGAAGTCGAATTAAAAAGTGAAAATATTTTAAAAAAATATAATTTGATACGTTTGAAATATTTAGAAAATAAGAAAAAAAAGCTCGAGATCGAATTGAAAAGTGAAAATATTTTAAAAATATAATTTGATAATTAGCTACATTTAAAAATTTAAACTTTGATAATTTGGAACATCTGAAAATTTTTTATATAAAATGGAAGACGAATTTTTAGAGAGAATTAATAGATTAGGGTTAACCGATGCCCCCTCATCCTCCAAACCAATTTCCCAACCAAACACTAAACCTACTCCCCAACCAGATACGGTACATGTGAATGACGCATTTATTCAAGAGGTGGCGAAATTAGTAATGAACAAGATGGATAACTTTTCACCAAATGACAGTGACGATCACGCTGTTACAGTAACAGCCAGTAACGTGAACGAACTTGACAGGATCCCGGACATTGTTAAAGGCCTTAGGGAATTCTCCGGACGCCCAGGTGAATTCAACTCCTGGAGAAATTCCGTAGATATAATTTTTCAGGTTTATGAAAGCCTAAAGCATTCCCCCAAATATTATGCAATCTTGTATGCGGTTTGACATAAAATTGTCGGCGATGCCGACACTGCTCTGGAGTCATACAGGACCCCACTTGATTGGTCCAAAATAAGGAAGTGCCTCATGATGCACTATTCCGATAAACGGGACATTGGGACACTCGAATATCAAATGACCACTC
The DNA here is from genome assembly GCA_963971225.1 of Melieria omissa. Lineage (NCBI taxonomy): Eukaryota > Metazoa > Arthropoda > Insecta > Diptera > Ulidiidae > Melieria > Melieria omissa. The sequence goes on along the minus strand of OZ020269.1, from coordinate 45,391,346 downwards.
TTGCACAACGAACAGACACAATACCCGTTTTCTATCAAAAGGTGTACCAAAATCTGTCACTGATTTTGGATAAACTAGCTTGTTTAGATATCAGTGAAGAGTGTATTCATGCAATGACAAACGCGTACCGCGAAAGGGCGCTCGACACATTTATACGCGGGTTGAACGGAGATTTGCCTAGACTGTTGAGCATTAGAGAGCCAACTTCCCTACCGCAGGCATTACAGATGTGCCAAAAACTAGACAACATGACATATCGCATGAATTACGCACAACATTTAGGTACACAGAGAAAATTCCAAAGTAACCCAATGCCACCACCAAGACCTCTACGCAACAATTATCCTCCCCAAAACTTTCATAAGCCATTCTATCCTGAATTGGTACACGTTCCTCCGCACTATAATCGATTCCAGAGACCTCCAAATTTCACACATCAGCAACGAAACGACTACCCCCAACGTCATAATCCTCAATACCTTGCTAATAGAGAACCTATGAGATACCCCCCGTTCTTCCAACACCACTCGACTGGATTTAATAATCAACCCAATTATTCTAGCTTTAACAATCGCCCAAATTTCCCTCCGAAGCCTCCAGTCCCAATGGATATAGACTCCTCTTTGCAGACCCGTCAAGTAAATTATCAGAATAGACCGAACTACCAGACAAATAACTTCCCACAAAAACGACCAGCTGCGCCGCAAACGCAACCTCTCAATAAGACCCAAAGGACTTTTTACACGGACACAAATATCTTACACGGGATAGACCACGAAGCAGCAAATGACGAAAATTTCATATACAACGATCCACCGCATGAACCGGAATCGGAAGCGGAAAATCCGATTACCGAAATGACCGATGAAACTACTGTCGATAATATTTATTTTTTAGACTAGCGCCATCCTCACTTCCTTATATTGAACTCTCGGCGAGGAATCGGGATGTCTTGCAATTTTTAATTGATACTGGATCTAATAAGAATTACATCCAATCAACTCGTATACGAAACCCGATACCCAATGAGAAACCTTTTGCCGTGAACTCGGTTGCCGGTAATATTCCAATCACCCATCATACATTTGTCAATATTTTCGGACCAAAAACGGACAAATTAAAATTCTTTATTTTGCCAACCCTAAAAACATTTCATGGCATCATCGGCAATGATACGCTTAGGGAACTAAAGGCAATAATACATACTGACAGAAATTTTATGACAATTTATCCCGATTTAAAAATTCCCTTAAAACAACGCGCTTCACAAGAAGTGAATAATGTTACTTTACGCACACCGCATCTTTCTGCAGACCAGGAAAAAAAATTCAATGATATTGTTAAACGATGTCCTCAATTATTCTCAGATCCTGATGAAAGACTAACTTTTACTACCCGAGTTAAAGGAGAAATCCGTACTACTACAGATAGCCCAATCTATTTCAGACCATATCCGTATCCAATGGCTCTAAAAGAAGAGGTCGAAAGACAAGTAGAAGAATTGATTGCAAATGGTGTTATTCGCCCCTCAAAGTCACCATACAATTCCCCTGTATGGATAGTAAAAAAAAAACCTGATGCTTCTGGGGTGGAAAAATTTCGAATGGTAATAGATTACCGCAAGCTCAACGCTGTTACAATAGCTGACAGGTACCCCATCCCGGAAATTAACCAAGTTCTAGCAAACCTCGGCAAAAACAAATACTTCACTACAATAGACCTGAAAAGCAGATTTCATCAAATTCCGCTAAGGGAATCTGATGTTGAGAAAACCGCATTTTCCATTAATAACGGCAAATATGAATTCGTTCGTATGCCGTTTGGATTGAAAAATGCCCCCGCCGCATTTCAAAGAGCCCTCGACGACATACTCAGGCAACACATTGGTACGAGATGTTACGTTTATATCGATGATATAATTATCTTCGGTAAAGACGAAAAAGAACATTTCGAGAATTTAGAAATCGTTTTCCAAACCTTAGAGACAGCAAACTTAAAAATACAGTTAGATAAATGCGAGTTCCTAAAAAGCGAAGTAGAGTTTTTGGGATACGTCGTAGGAGTTGACGGCATTAAAACCAATGAAAAAAAGGTAATGGCAATAGCAAAAATGGCTCCCCCCAAAACCTTGAAGAACCTACGATCATTCCTTGGCATGGCAGGATATTATCGTAGATTCATAATGGATTATGCAAAAATTGCAAAACCCCTCACAAACCTTCTGCGAAGTGAGGCAGGTCATATTTCAAAAAATGCTTCCAAAAAAACAGAAATCCAACTTGACGAAGATGCAATCGAATCATTTAATAAAGTAAAAAATGCGCTAATTTCTAAAGACCTCATTCTTTCTCATCCAAACTTTGATAAACCTTTCGAACTTACAACGGACGCTTCCAATTATGCAATAGGTGCCGTCCTCTCACAGGGAAAAAACCGATTACATTTATTTCTAGAGCACTTTCGAAGACAGGAAAATTATGCGACCAACGAGAAGGAAATGCTCGCCATAATTTGGGCCCTTAATTCCCTTCGAAACTATTTGTATGGTTCTAAGAAAATCTACATTTTTACTGATCACCAGCCGCTAACTTATGCGCTGAGTAGTAAAAATACAAATAGTAAAATGAAGAGATGGAAAGCCATCCTCGAAGAGTATAACTATGATCTTATCTACAAACCTGGAAGAACGAATGTTGTCGCGGATACTCTATCCCGAATACCGGTAGAGATAAATTCCCTCACACCCACTGTTCATAGCGACGAAAGCTCTAATCAAAATTTAATACCGAGCACAGAAGCACCCATAAATACCTTTAAGAATCAAATATTTCTAAAACAAGGAGACACTGCTAGTTATCAATTTAAAATCATATTCCCCGGTTACCACCAACACATAATTATTGAACCACACTTCTCCGAAGAAAAGTTGATATCATATCTAAAAAGATACCTAAATCCGTCTGTGATAAATGGTATTCACACAACAGAAAACCTTATGGGCATTATTCAAAATTTTTACCCAAATCATTTTAGTAACTTTAAAATCCGATATACTCAAAAACAATTACTGGACATTACAAATGAACAGGAACAAGAAAATGTTATACTCGAAACCCACAACCGCGCACACAGGAATGTTAACGAAAATAAGGCTCAAATCGTTGAAAAATATTTCTTCCCTGGAATGGTAAATAAAATAAAACAATTAACAGTTAACTGCTCCACATGCAAGGAGAATAAGTATGACAGACGTCCCAACAATCCCAAACTAAGTGAAACCCCGTTACCCACCTACCCAGGACATACAGTTCACATTGACCTTTTCCTAACCGAAAAAAAGATCATAATGACTGCACTCGACAAATTCACGAAATATGCTCAAACGAAAATTCTGAAGAGCCGAGCTATCGAGGACATAAGACAACCCCTGAGAGATATAATATTCTTCTTTGGCGTACCAAAAATAATAGTAACCGATAATGAACCATCCCTTAATTCCCTTTCCATAAAACACATGATGAAGGATGATCTTGGAATTGAAGTTTATAACACACCCCCCTATAGAAGCGAAGCGAATGGACAAGTAGAACGCTTCCATTCTACGTTAACAGAAATAATGCGCTGTCTGAAGGAGAACGGAGGCCACAGAAATTTTGAAGAGTTATTAGAGCGCGCAGTATCCGAATACAACCACTCAATACACTCAGTCACGAATAAAAGACCAGTTGATTTATTCTTTGGAAGGACCGTTACCTTTACCCCTGACGACTACGAAAGAACTAGGCAGACTAGGTAGGTAGGTAGGTAGGTGTGGCTGTCCCAGGAGGAGCACACTTAGGCCAGGCGGCCCATTGTGATACCACATGAGATCGAGCATCATTTCGCTCACTCGTTAAACCAATTAGAGCTATTAACGAAGCTTAGTAGACGGCGTATGGTCTTATCAGCTAGATCATCTAGACTACCGAAGAAGAAGTTGCCTAAGTGGGTCTGCCTTCTTCTGGACAAAGCAGGACAGTAACATAGGAAGTGAGGAATATTTTCTTCCTCCTCCTCGTCCATACAGCTGCGACAGAAGTCGTTCGAAAACAGCCCCATCCTTTTTGCGTGGGTGCCGATTAGGCAATGACCCGTAAGGACACCGATCATGGTTCTGATCTGGGCTCTGTTTAGTGAGAGGAGTTCTTTAGAACGCCGAGGATTTTAGGCAGACTAACATAGAGAAATTAACTCGAAAACAACATCAGGACTTACAATACCATAATAAGGATAGACAGGAAATTAAAAACTACTTACCCGGACAAGTTATATTTATAAAAGTAAATAAACGCCTAGGTACTAAACTTTCAAAACCATACGTAAAGGACATAGTTAAGGAAGACAGGAATACCACTGTCATAACAGAAAAAGGCAAAATAGTACACAAAAGCCACATACGCAATTAATTGTTAGAATCACATGATACGCTCCTTTTTTTTTGCAGACTTTTCCTACCACTCTCACTAACGGAAGTTCAAATCTTGGACTACACGAACGCCCAACTAATAACGGTAAATACAGGAAACGCTAGACGACAAAATGGCACATTCAAAATTATTCATACCATAAATATCGACAAATACAAATGGATAGTCGACGACATCGAACTGCTCATGAGAACTCGTACGAATCACGAAAATCCTTGTTATCCCTTCCTTTCCCTGCTAATTTCCCAGACGAAGAGCCTTTTGGCTAATTTAAAAATAAACAGAAGTAAAAGATCCCTAGACTTCATCGGAAGTGCATGGAAATGGCTAGCGGGTAGTCCCGACAAACATGACTTTGAAATCGTAAACGATAAAGTAAACAACGTTTTGGAAAATAACAATAATCAGATTATCATTAATAAATTAACAATAGAAAGAATTAATGAAATTTCAAATTTTACAAACAAAGTTAGAAAGATGTTGGAAAAGAGTAGAGATGTTGAAAGCGAAATAATTCTAAAATTAAAATATAAGTTAGAAATTCTTAAGGAAGAAATAGTTAATATCGCCTATGCTATTCATTGGGCAAAAGCGAACATTATAAATTCTTATATTTTATCTAATACCGAAATAAATATTGTCGAACAAGTTTTAGTAAAAGGAAATATTCCATTTATAAATATAGACGAAGCACTTGAATTTGCAAAGATAAAAATTGCTGCTAATGATAAATCGATTGTTTATATAATAAGCCTTCCTACAGTGGAAGATGAATCTTGTAATACAATGCTGATTAGAGCAGTAAAAAGAAATGACAAAGTTAATAAAATAAATTTTAATTCAATCTTAGAATGTAAGAACAAAACGTTTGGAATCAAAGATAAATGTAAGACCTACAATAACCTAGCGATATGTTCTCCTAATAATATAATAGAAATAAGCAAAAACACATGTGTAATTAATTTAATCAAAAGTCGTTTGCCCAATTGCACGGAGGTAAATAATCAACACATACCGACAATAGAGGAGATATCCCAGGATCTTCTATTCCTTAATCAATTCAACGGCACAATATTGATCAATGGCGAACCCACAAACCTCAACGGGACATTCGTCATCCGCCACCACAATGTCACCATCGAAATTTGCAACAAAAACTATTCCACCATTGAAATATCTGGAAGTAAACCGATGCCAGCAGTTCTGCAGCCCTCAAACGTAGCACCAAACGCAGTCGAGGAGATTCTTTCTTTAGAAATGATGAAGCAACTGAACGTAAACAATTCAAGACACATCGACACATTAGAAAAGGCTAATAAAACCAAATTTGCCATTAACATCGGACTCATAACTACAATAATAATAGTATTCATGATTCCCTTGGGTTACGCACTTATTAAGAAAAACTCCAATAGACACAAGCAAATCACATTATCGGAAACAGCAATAGATGGCCTAAACCAAGTCTTCAGCAGATCAACTACATCAAACGAGGACGTTTGAATTTGAGGAGAGGGGTAGTTAGCACGGCCAAAATTCAAAACTTCGCCGGCCACACGCTTTTCGCTGACAAAGCGTTCGAAGAACTGCAGCTGCAAGTGCTAGCGTTTGGTCCCACGCAAATTCCAACACAGCATCAGCAGTGGATCAAATTGCTTCAGCTGCCGAAGTGCAATCAAAGGGAACGGCGATAGAATTAGGTGATTTTAGTCTAAGCAAAAATTGTAAAGTTTAGTTGAGAAATAAACTCAGAACATTGCAGAGGCATAGCCTCTGGAAAAATATATTTTTTTTATGATTTTTACTTAATAAAAATTTAACTTACATATAGAGGCAGGCCGTAACGGATCTTGGATATCACAAGTGATTTTACTATTTGAATCAAGGAGTAAGTGGAGCAGTTGAATTTGGGGCTGGATAAGCATTTTATAACGTTAAGTTGTTTTATTAATGATGCGTTGAGGTGTTCTACGTGCTTACTCCATTTGTATTTTTTGGTGATGAATATTCCAAGGATTTTTAAAAACTCGACCTCAGAGATCTGGATATTATTGGAGATAACTGTACAACAGCAGTTGAGTTTGCGGCAGACGTGTATGAACTTGCATTTGGTTGTCGAAAGGACAGCCCCGGATTCCTCGCACCAGTTTGAGATGTTTTGAAACAAAGTTGTTAGGTAATAATTGGGTTTTTGTTTTTGTCTGATTGGGCTATAATGTTGAAATCGTCCGCGTAGGCGCAAAAATCAATCTCTTTTTGCAGGGATATTAAGTGGCTGAGTTTGTTATACGCAATCAAAAAAAGGATTACAGAGAGTGGCGATCCTTGGGGTATCCCGTTATGGAGAGGTTCAGGAGTGGATGAAATTCGACCTATTCGAACTGTTATTTTCCTGTTGGTCATAAAACATTTAATATAATTAATTATTTTTGGGCCTACCTTCCATTCAATGAGTTGGTCTATAACAGTGTGAATACCAACCTTATCGAAAGCTTTTTCGAAATCTAGGGAAATTATTGTTAAATGCTTTTTTTTGGAAAGGCAGTTCGCAATCAGATAGTCTACGTATAGTAGAGTATCATGATGAAATAAACAAGGTGAAGCGAGTAGCTGACAGTTTTGTCAACCCATACCCTTATTTTGAAACATAGCAATTGACAACCAATTTTGCTTTGACATTGAGAGAAGATTTTTAACCCCAATCAAAACGTAAAATCGAAAATATTGTGTTTAAAAATTTTCATTTGTAAAATACGCGTTTAACTTCTTCTTCTAAAGTAAGAGAGTCAAGAGTTTTAATTTTCTTTCTGTAAATGAATTTGTTTCACATATTGTTATGTTTTTTTACATGTTTTACATAAATGTTAATCGTTTTTTAGTAAAGCATGTTACGTTGTGCTACGACATACATATTTATTTTTGGTTTCATATTTCTTTATTATTCAATACCAATAATTATGCAGCGTGGGGACCTGCCACCACGGCAACGAATCGGCATAATCTTACCTACAACGCACTACAATAATAATGAAATTGATTTTTTGATACACCAGGCTTAAGTGGGTTAATGCGAAGAAAGAAGAAGACTTTCATGTTTTCAGAGAGTTTATTTTGAAAACGTCAGTTTTTCAAAAGCTCTCTTGTCAAAATAAGGGTATGTCATCTACTCGCTTCACCTTGTTTATTTCATCATGGTAGAGTATCAGTTGTCGATTTGCCTTTTTTGAATCACATTTGTCGATTGTGTAGCAGTTTGTTTGAGGAGACAAACCACCATAATCGGTTTGCGATAATTTTATCTAGTACTTTCGATAAACAGGAGTTAAGTGATATAGGCCTGTAAGAGTTTGTTTTAGTTTTGTCGCAATTTGGTTTCAATATTGGGACTACCAGGCTATGTTTGAATTGCTGCGGTAGGAAGTTGTCAAAAATGTTGTTGTAGAAGTTAGCCAATCTGTCCTTAATTATCGGCGATGCTTTTCTAATCATAGTATATGTTATTCTGTCCATGCCGGGGGTGTTACCTTTTAATTTATTTAAAGTGTTCTAGTTTGTTGATTTTTTGTTCGATTATTAGTGCGGTTGTGCATGGTTGTGGGTAAGTTTGTCGGGTTATTGTGTTGTATTTCTTTTGTTGAAATAGTGATGGAAATTTTGAGTCGGAAGAATTGTTTGACCAATCTTCGGCGAAAGTTTTAGAGATATAGTTTTTATCTGTGCTACACTGAGTTAGCGTTGGGTTTGATATACAATGAATACTGTGAGTAGATTTGTAACCGCAAAATCGTTTGACATTAGCCCAAATTTTTCCAATTGGGGTGGTAGGGCATATTGTAGCTGTGAATTTGTTGATTGAGTCTTTTTTAGTTGCCTTAATTTCTCGTTTTAGTTTGGCCCGTGCTTTTTTGTAATTAAGTATATTAGTGAGAGTCATGTTTCTCTTAAAGGCGTGCCAGTGGGAATTTTTTTCTCTTTTGAGTTGGTTTAAGTGATTGTTCCACCAGGGAACTGTCCGAGGTCTTTTGTTGGGGAAAGATTGTGGTATTGCCTCGTGGGCAGATTGGAGAATTATTTTTCTAATATTAGCGGCTTCTTTGTTTATGTTAGTGCTAATTGGTCTAGTGCTGTCGTGTTTTGCACAGTTTTGAATGAACAATGGCCAATTTGCTAGGTCTGTTTTGAATCGAGGGTGGTTTGTGTGAGTGGGGCGGGGGTTGGTGGGGAAGAGGTCAATAATTATTGGGAAGTGGTCGCTCCCGGAGAGGTCGTCTATCACGTTCCATTTGGCTCCAATCGCAAGGCAAAGAGAGCAGAAAGATAAATCTATATGGGAGAGGGTATGATGGGTGCTGAGGTGAGTCGCTGAACCGTTGTTTAGTAGAATGAAGTTGGATTCGTTGATGAATTTTGAGAGAATTGTTCCTTTTTTGTTGTTTTTCGGAGAGCCCCAACTAGAGTGCCAACTATTAAAGTCGCCGGTTATTAAGGAAGGATTGTGGAGAGAGTTGAAGACATTTCTAAAGTTAGAAATGCTTAAGTTAGCATTTGGGGGTATGTAGGTGGAAGTAATATTAAATTTTAGTTTAGTGTGGGTTTCAATTGCTATCGAGTCGAAGTCGTCTCTGAGAGAAATTTGCTTGTGTTGTATTGAATTATGTACTAGCAAAGCAACTCCCCCATATGGTGTGTTTGAAGAGTTTAAAGAGTATAGCCTAAAATTGATTGGGATTGGAATATTGGAAGTGGAATGAAGGTGGGATTCTTGTATAGTAATTACTTTTGGGTTAAACTCTTTGATGAGAAGTATTAGCTCATTATAATTGTTGGAATAGCCGTTCATGTTCCATTGGATTATGCGGAAAGTCATTGCTGCTTTATATATTAGTGTAAGTAATAAATATAGGTAAATAAGTTTAATTAATAATTAATTTTTTAATAATAATAATAATAATTTTATGTAATAGTCGATTAATTAATCTATTTAAGTTCGAAGTCGTCTGGGCTCATGTTATCTTCTGGGAAGTGATCAAGTTGGGTGGCTGTTGGTGTCTTTGCTTTTTTGGTGGTGTTTTTGGTATTGAGTGTTTTCAATTGCGATTTTAGTCTTTTGGGTGTGTTTAGAGGCAGTATCTTGATTTTGGTTTGGGATCTTAGGTTATATTTTGTTGAGCTGCATGCTGAATCTTCTTGGTCACTATTGTCAATATCGCTATATGAGGTCTCGGGTCGGAGGTGTTTTGCAGGTCGGCCGCTGGTGGCTTCTGTTGGACTAGTTGCTGCTTTGGAAGTGTGTTGTTGTTCGGCTGCTGGAGGTATGGGTTTATTGGTGGAGATGGCTGGTGTGTGTGTTAAATGCTCTGTGTTGTTGGTCTTGTTTTGTGTTAGTGTAGAGGAGTATGAAGCAGGGTTTTGGTGACGCTCATTGTAGGTTTTTATTGCTGTTTTCATGTCGGTTTTTTGGAGCGTTATTATGGCTTGCAGTTCTTTGCGTTTGATAAATACTGGGCATGATTTGGAGAACACAAAGTGGTTGCAGTCGGCAAGGTCACTTTCTTTACAATTAATGCATATTTTAGGGTTGGAGCATTCTTCGTCTACGTTCAGATGGGTTTTGTTTGCACAGCTCACGCACAATTTGTCATTTTTACAGAGAGTGGTAGAGTGGCCGAACCTGAAACAGTTACGACAACGCAGTGGGAGAGGGATATATGGCCTGATGTTGATTTTTTCGTATCCTATATTGATTTGTGTTGGTAGAGTTGGCACTGCGAAAGTTAGAATGATCAAGCCGGTTTCTTTTGTTTCGTTGTTGATATGTTTTGTTATCTTTTTTACTTCGGTTATATTTTGGTGGGAAAGTTCTGCTAGTATTTCGTCTTCTGGAATTCCTCTCAAATCGTTGGAGTAGATTACTCCCTTGGAGTAATTAAGAGAGACATGTTCGGTCACTTCTATCTTTATTGTAGGAGTAAGAGAGATTAACTTGACCAATCTCATTGCTTGAGAAACGTTCTTTGTTTTGATGAGAATGTTCCCACTGCGGATTTTTTTGCAGGTCTCAACTTCGCCGCCGCTTACATTGTCAATCACTTTCTTTATGAGAAATGGGGAGACCGTTGCGAGAGTTTCGTTGCTCTCTTTTCTTGTCATCACTAAGTATTTTGGGCCAACGGCCACGCTTTTTAAGGCAGGTTCTCACCTTGTGGAAAAAAAAAACCAATTTTTTGTTTTTGCCTTATCGTGTAGATATATGTTTCAAAAATGTGCTCCAGAAATTTCAGATCAAAATCTGAAAAATTACAAAAGTTACAGGCCGTTACATAGAGCAGTGTCCACCACCGGCCAAGCGCGCTTTATACTTTAAACGCGTTTTTCTCAGAACCACATTTTTTGACCTTACGGAAGTGATTGAAGGCGCTGGAATGAACCAATCGTCACCAAATTTTTTCCAAATGTTCCTTAGGGTTTTTTCTAATAAACGAACCACGATCAGCCAAAAATATTGAAAATTGTTTATTTAAAAAAATAATAAGTGAACAAAAAAATGCGAAAATCTTAATTTTTTTTTCAAAACCTCATAACTTTTGTAATTTTGATTTGATTTGATTAACGATCAGCCAAAAATATTGAAAATTGTTTATTTAAAAAAATAATTAGTTAACAAAAAAATGCGAAAATCTTAATTTTTTTTTCAAAACCTCATAACTTTTTTAATTTAGATTTTTTTTTCATGATCATAGTTCATTCAATAGATAATACGGTACACATTAAGAATGTGTTCGATTTTTGTGTTTCCGATCACGGGTTTTGACGGAATCACTTCCGGTAGCGGGACACCTCCTCGCCGACATGCCGCCACTGATGGACGCCCCCTCCCCCCCTTTTTTGATTCATTCAATTTTAAAAATTGTATTCTCTAAGGCAGGCCTTAAGGCAGGTTCTCACCTTGTGGATCCGAAAAAGTGCACTTTTTTTAGGAATTTTTTTTGAGAAAGCGGTTAAAGATACAACGCTGAAAATTGTTTCTGGATATGAACACACATTTATTTAGAGAATACAATTTTTAAAATTGAATGAATCAAAAAAAGGGGGGAGGGGGCGTCCATCAGTGGCGGCATGTCGGCGAGGAGGTGTCCCGCTACCGGAAGTGATTCCGTCAAAACCCGTGATCGGACACACAAAAATCGAACACATTCTTAATGTGTACCGTATTATCTATTGAATGAACTATGATCATGAAAAAAAAATCTAAATTAAAAAAGTTATGAGGTTTTGAAAAAAAAATTAAGATTTTCGCATTTTTTTGTTAACTAATTATTTTTTTAAATAAACAATTTTCAATATTTTTGGGTGATCGTAGTTCGTTTATTAGAAAAAACCCTAAGGAACATTTGGAAAAAATTTGGTGACGATTGGTTCATTCCAACGCCTTCAATCACTTCCGTAAGGTCCGAAAATGTGGTTCTGAGAAAAACGCGTTTAAAGTTTAAAGCGCGCTTGGCCGGTGCTCTACACTGCTCTATGTAACGGCCTGTAACTTTTGTAATTTTTCAGATTTTGATCTGAAATTTCTGGAGCACATTTTTTACACATATATCTACACGATAAGGTAAAAAAAAAAAATTGTTTTTTTTTTTCCACAAGGTGAGAACCTGCCTTAAGGGGTTCGTCTAGTGTGAAGGCCGTATTTTTATGCCATTTTTGACAGTCATTATTAAAAAAACCGTTCAAGTAAAATAACTTTTGAATTTTATTTCTTCTTTGAGTACATTTCGACAAAGTTTTATAATTATTTGAAGCCAATCTATTGATTAGTATCGGAGTTACACCACTCAACAGGAAGACGTAAAAAAAAAGTTGCTCCATTGCTGCCATGATTCCGGGCGTTGTAATTATCTGAAATCAAAAAACCAAACGCCATTTCATTCCTGAGACTTCAAACTGCAAATTGAGCTAAAAGAAAGTTCGAATTCCAAAAAAAAGTATTTTTTTGCCTAAACATAAAAAAATATGAGTTTTTCGACTATTTTTCACGTGCATATAATTGAAGAAAAAAAAGTAACGAAGCAATCTTAATTCTTTTAGCTTAATTTGTAGTTGGACATGTACTCAAGATGGTGTAAAAAGTTGAGAATTAATAGTGAAATAGTTTTTGAGATATCGTGGCAGCAGTTTTGAAAAAACGTGTTTTGAGAAAAACGCGTTTTTAAGTTGGATCGGAGTAGGTATGCGCTCCGCATACCTACTCCGGTTTACAAGTGCAACTTGATAACGGCTTCGAATTTACAAAAATTCATTTATACACGTCTTCTAAACATGTTTTAGAAGTGATTTATGAAAAAAAAAAAAACGATTTTTTTGACCCGTCACACTAGACGACCCCCTTAAGCACTTAGAGTTGTCAATGTCGAAGTGGAGTTGAGACGGGGGAAACGATTTTTATAATTCACTTTTGTTTTTGAAATTTTAACTTTTCCTTTTTCGTCTTTTTGTGGTTTGTACGAATAAATAAATGTTAAGTTCAGAAGATGGTTTCTTCTTTTGAGTTTGGTTGAATGTGTATGATTATAATAATAATTTCTTTTTGTGTTTTGTTTTTTGTTTTTTTTTTCGGTCTGCTAACGTTGTCAAGTGTTCGCTAGTTGAGAGATAGCACGAGACTGTGAAATGTAAATGTAAATTTTGAATATTTGAGTATTATTGTAATATAATATTGTAATTGAATATTTTAATGACAACAGTGTTGTCATCGCCGGGAGAATGTTGAATTTATTGTTTGAATTCCAATTGAACCGGGTTCCCAAATACAAATAAATGATTTGTGGACAGGGCTTCTGAATACAAGTAAATTCCCTGTGGACAGAATTTCCGAACAAATGTATTGCCTTCTGGAATCAGTGCCTTTATGCAGTTTTTAACGATTCCAAATTTGATTGTCCAAATTTTCCAACAATGATCTGTATTTCACCAAATTAATGATTTTTTCCAACGATGCGTAATTTTCTTTTGTGTTATTAGCAATCGTGTGTTATTAGATGAATCAATGAACAGTCGCCAATCTTCCGGATTATATCACTGTGCGACAAAAATGAAAAATTTTTTTCACACTGGAAAACCGAAAATCTCCTTGATCACGTGTCAAAATTTCATTATTTTCGCTTAATAAATTTTGTATCTATTTATTATTTACAATACTGATACGCAAATAAATTAGAATTTCTGTACTTCATTAGACTTGCAGCTTTCGTCTTTTTCTTAATAACTTTCGAACCAATAAAGTCAGAGTAATAAAATTTTGACACGTGATCAAGGAGATTTTGGGTTCTAACATACTTACTTTTTAAGAAAATTCGTTTTCAATTCTCAAGGATATAAAGGATTAAAATTTTCAAAGGACCTTTTTCATATCCTTTTGTTACAAATAGATAAAAAATCAGTTTTATTTAAATTCTTGGACCTTTCCTCTTTCATATGATATACATATCGCCATATTTTAACTCGGTTAAGTATTTTTTATATTTTTTTAATGTTTTATTCCCTTCAAAATTTTTTAAGTCCTTTTAAAAGGACAAAGGATGTAGAAATGAAAAACTGAGTACGCAGTATTACTATGTTTGGTCTCTAGTTTCGCGCCCATATGGATTTTTTCCAGTGTGAAAAATGCTGTCGCACGGTGTATTCATTGTGCATTGTGTTTAGAAAAAACATGAATTAATTGAAATAGTTTAAAAATGAATTAATACCATACACGATTTCATTTACCTTTTTTACATTGATTTAATCTCAACAAACATGTCGTACAATTTATGGAGCCCAATCCACATCACGGATTAAAGTTTGGTTGAAATATTGCGAGTACAATTCAGCTATTTCCAAGGTGATTGCGCGCTTGATAGACATTATAATGTGCTTTCAACAAGCATAAAAATATTTATTAAATGAAACTCTACCGCATGAATTCATTTTTTTTCAGTTCAATTAAATTTATTTCTCGAATATATAAAATTACGTTCTGACACTAGTAAACAATGAAGTTGTTTAATCCGCTGGTCGGCTGCTCTGCTCTTTGAGTTATCCACAAAATTAAAAATGCTGTACTTCAATAAACTGCTGCTGCTAGACTAACGCTCCGGTTAACCGGAACCTTTACTTAACATATAACCTATTTTCTAGTACCTACTTGCTAACAATGTTCTTATCCTAATGCTTACCAGCGCATGCATGTGCTTAGGTAGCATGACCAACCATGCATGGTTGCATGGCAACCTAAATACACAGCGCGATAAGAGCATGCAGCCAGTACCTGCTGACCGGCACGCTCCCATCGTGCCAGTGTTACTTGAATCCTCGCAACAGGCACCACTTGATAAGAGCGACCAGATGTTGGTTATCTCGTGGTGCCGCTGCAGGATTTAACAGAAGCTTTCACTAGAAATATCATAACTGGTAATGTCAGCATTAACACATAAAAAAAGAAGTGGTACAGGATGTTGATTTTTTTAATGTGCGTCGCTAAACGACTACTTTTTTTAAATGCAATTCAAATTTTGAAAAAAAGGTGCAAAGTGTCTGGTAGGAGCGTTAAAGTGAATCCCTTAACCCGCTTATCCGCCATTTTTTTATTGAATCGTGGGAAAAAGTCTTGTTTGTTTCTTTCTTGAGAGATTGAAGGGCAATTCAAAAATATCTACAAACTTACCGAAGACAGTAAAGCGATATTCAGAACGATTTAGGACCAATTAGCACGACTTAAGCGACGAACCCGACTGAAATGAGCAAATTTAAAAGTCGGATTTCTCTTAAACTAGAACCAATCCAGCCTATAGAAAAGTCGCTCAGTAGGTGCCCCGCTTGTTACTATTGTAACGATAAGACAGTCTGTCGCTGTGTGTCAAATGGTCAATCTAGCGAAACTTAATTAATAACTCTTGAATGCGTAACGATATCGTCGTGAAATTTTGTACAGATACTGCTGGTGTTTCACCTGAGAACTGGTATGCATATGGGCATGGTCCGCCTACTTTCAAGTAGGGTTGCCATCTATATATATAAAATTATTATTATTATTATTATTATTTATTAAACTTATAGGTAATAAATCAAAAGCTTAATATTAATTAAGAGCATAGCTACAGGGCTATCAGCTCACATATACAGACAGTTTTTACTTTAATTTAGATAATGATTTTTAGGGTGGTAACAAATTCAAATAACTTATTAATATTATCTTCTGAAACGGTTTTTAATATTTCCATTATGGTTGAGTTGCCGAAATGTTTCTTTTTGATAGCTGCCAACGTTGTGCAACTGTTGTACACTATGTGGTCCATGGAAAATATTTGGTTGCACCTGCTGCAAATAGGTTGGTTGTCACGTGTCAAAAGGTGAAGATGTGTGGTTACAGTGTGACCTAGTCTGAATCTTATAAAAATTTTTATTTTTTCTTTGTTTACGGTGAGGGGATATACTGGGGGATTGTATGTACTCATGATGGTTTTGTAATGATGATGTTGGTATTGTATCCAGTTTAAATTGATTTCGTTTATGCAAGAACGGTTGATGACTTTTCGTAGGTCCGATTTCT
Organism: Melieria omissa; assembly: GCA_963971225.1. Taxonomy (NCBI): domain Eukaryota; kingdom Metazoa; phylum Arthropoda; class Insecta; order Diptera; family Ulidiidae; genus Melieria; species Melieria omissa. Next base: position 45,375,296 of record OZ020269.1, on the reverse strand, counting down.
CTATGGTGGCGTTTAGGAAGGTGGGTGCCTTGCAAGAATATTTTGCGATTCCATCTGCATATTCGTTACCGGTTATGGAACAGTGGCCGGGTATCCATAGAAGCTTAAGCTTAGATTCATTGGCAATCAGAATGTCTTTGATTTTATTGATTGTTTGCCAGGGAGAAAATGTTGGGTTCAGGACGGCCTGTCTGTGCAGATGATCGTTTTTTTCTTTGTTTTAAGTGCTAACCGTGCCGCTTCATAAATCGCTAGTGCTTCTGCTGTAAATATTGTGGCATGTTCATTCAAATGCTTGTTTGTTAGAATTACATTGTGATCGTTGACCACTGCGTACGCCGTAACGAGATTCTCTGCTTTAGAGCCGTCAGTGTATATCAATTGCCAGTTGTTTTTCAAGGCGCGGTCCCTTTTTTGACGGAAGAGTTGTTGGTATGTGCTAGCCGGCGTGTTTTCTTTTTTATAGAAGGAAAGCTCCATATCACATGGACTTTTTTTCGATGCTCCATGGCGGTTGTCGTGGAAAGTATTGTTTTGTTGGTTTAATGTTTAACGTAACAGCATAAGTGAGTGAGCGGTGAAGAGCAGATGGAATTCTAGGGTTTTTTTTTTACAATTTTGGATGTTTATTATATCTGCATCAGTGATAGAATTATTGGGAAATAGCAATTTAGGGATGAGCTTCTTTTGTACTTCGTTTATTCTCTCTTCAACTTTTGGAAAACCACCTTCTGCAAGGATGTTGTTTATTGGTGTGGTTCTGAATGCGTAAGTGCTGGCTCTGACAGCCTTGTGGTATTGGGACTTAAAGATGCTTAAGACTGATTTTGAACTGCAATCATAAAGGAAGAGACCGTAATCTATTTTGCTTAGAATTAAAACTTTCGTAAGATATATGAGTGTGTTAACATGTATATGACTTTTTCTAGCTAAGTAACAAAATAAGTTTACTCTTTTTGTTAAAGATTTTTTTAATTCGATGCAGTGTTCTTTCCAATAATATCTACTTGTAAGTGGCATACTGTCCTCAAACTCTCATACTAAAGCCTTGAGCTCTTATACTTTAGCGTATAACAACTACAAGACTAGAAGAGCTGTACTTGAGTAATACTAAACTAGAGTCTAAGAGTTAGTATTAAGCTAGACGCTAATGCTAGTACATCGAAAATAATAAAAAACTTTTACTGGCGCAGTCGGTAGGATCTGTGAAAAAGATCCTAAACGAACCAACGTGAAATATCGCGTGTGAAAAAATAATAATTATTAATATTATTGAAATTCATTAAAGGAAAACGTATACACTACTTATAAAGGATAATTATATAAAAGCAAACTATAACGAGTCACGAATTAAAGACCAAATTAAGTGCGTGTATCAAGTTTGTTAAACATGTGCTAAACGTAAAAAGGCTTAAGTTCACAATACCGAAAAATTAACAATTCACAAAAAAAAGAAGTTTTTATATTCAACAACAACAAACAGTTAATGAAGTGCGTGGGTTCTGTTGTGTCTTGCGGCTTCCAAAGGCAAAGAAAAAGTACAGTCATGCGCGCTTCTCTAGCAGTCGAATCTCTTAAGACTACTTGAAAACTGCTAGAAATTAGCAAGATTTGACTTAGCAACAGCAAACAGTTAATCTAGTGCGTGGGTTCTGTGGTTTTGCGGCCAAAGGAAAAGTACAGTCGTGCGCGCTTTCTCAGCGGTCGAATTTCTTTAGACTACTCGAAAACTGCTAGAAATTAGCTAGATTGGACTTAGCAACAGCAACAGCATAAACCAAAAGTGAAGAAAAGAGAAACCTGCAAAGCAAAAAAAAAGAAAAAAAAAAATATTACACAAAAAACAAAAACCGTAAAAGAAAAACCTAAATATTACAAAGTTTAATCGGAAATCGAGACAAATTCACGTAATAGTTTCACAGACACAATTCGTTATTAATGGAAAAAGAATTAGACATTATAAATGAAAATTTAAAGTTATTAAATATAAAGACAGAAAACAACATGGCTGAAGCTAAAGAAAAACGGGAACTCGTCATGCAAAATATTAAATTAATCCAACCATTCGACGGCGACTCAAATTACTTGGCGTTGTACATCGATAGTATTGACGCTATTATGCCACAGCCTCTAGCACTTGCTCAAGAAGAGAAGGCATTCTATTTTAATTGCGTCCTACGGACATTGCGAGGCCCTGCACTAGATGTCGTCAGAAGAGAGCAACCATCAGAATGGACAACACTGAGGCAGTTATTGGTAGATGAGTTTGGCGAACATACTCCTGTTTCGACGCTTATTTTAGAGATAAGTAATATTAAATTTAAGAATAGTGTAAGGTTATTATGTGAAGAAATAAATTTAGCAGTATGTAAAGTGAAGGATTGTATTAAACTTAAAAATGAAAGTAATTCAACCAAAATATTTTTGAACAAAGAGTTAGACCAAATAAGTTTAAAGACACTGAAGACAGAGTTGCCAAATCATCTGACTGCATTAGTTAATGCGAATCTAGCTACCGACATTAAACATGCTATTAAAATCTTAAAAGAAAATAATGTTTTTGACGATGTTAAGAAAATAAACAAAAGCAGACAAAATCTCCTTAATAACTCATTCCCAAGAGTTTCTAACTATTTAAATAATAGTAAAGCAACCAACAATGATGAATACTTCGCAACACCGAATATAAATCAATTTTCGCAATATCCCATTTCTGATAATTTCCACAGAAATCAACCGTTCAATGGACCTAATCATTATAGCAATGTAAATCCACATTGGCAAAGTAACAGTTTCCCACAATTCAACACCCAATTTAATCGTACCCCACCATTTAACAACTACAACAATGCTAACTTAACTAATACACAGGCAACAAACCCATCGCAAATTAGAAGGCAAAATACAGTAAATTCAAACCAGTCTAGAATTCGTCGTTTTGGACGACCTGAGCCCATGGAGCAAGAGCCGTCAAATTTTCGATTAGAAGCCTCGGAGGACTACCCACAATAGAACTAGTAATAAACAATAAACCTCTAAAACTTTTGATAGACACGGGCTCGTCTGTAAACCTAATAAACCCTAAAGTAATAAATAGTAAAATTATCAACGTTAAACCTATAATATTAGCAACAGCTGCGGGAAAAGTGTTGCTAGATAGAACACAAGAAGTTTCTAGCTACAATCATGAGCATAAATTAACGTTTTTTGTGTATAAGTTTTCCGATAATTATGATGGATTGATAGGTTTCGATACGCTTCAACAACTTAACTCTAAAATTGATTTAGAGAAAAACATAATAAATTTAAATGGAATTTCTTATGAGTTTTCAAATAATAAACATAGAGTTGAAAGCTATGATAATTTACTTACGGAATTGAATATTAATCATGTTCATTTAAAGGAAAATAAGTTCAGGCTTGACCATTTAAATACAGAAGAATCGGATAAATTAAGAAAATTATTAGATAAATATAGAAATTGCTTTTATAAGGAGGGAGAAAAACTTAGCTTTACTCATAAAATAAAACATAGAATAAAAACTAACCACGAAGACCCAATCTACACCAAATCTTACAGATATCCGGAAGTACATAAAGTGGAAGTAAACAAGCAAATCAAAGAAATGCTCGAGCAGCAAATCATTTGCCATAGTGACTCTCCATACTCCGCACCGATTTGGGTTGTGCCTAAAAAACCTGATGCTTCAGGAAAAGAGAAATGGAGAATTGTGATCGATTTTCGAAAACTCAATTCGATTACAATAGACGATAGGTATCCCATTCCTAATATGGATGAGATACTCGACAAATTAGGTAGGTGCTTGTATTTTTCCACTATTGATTTGGCACAAGGTTTCCACCAAATCGAAATGGATCCTTTGGATAGACAAAAGACTGCCTTTTCCACCCAAAATGGCCATTTCGAGTTTTTAAGAATGCCATTCGGGCTCAAAAATGCTCCTGCTACATTCCAAAGGCTGATGAATACAGTTTTGGATAACTTGATAGGAAGAGACTGCATGGTCTACTTAGACGACATTGTCGTTTTCAGCACATCACTCCAGGAACATATTGAGTCGCTCGATAGAGTCTTCCAAAGATTAGCTGAAGCAAATTTAAAAATCCAATTGGATAAAAGTGAGTTTTTAAAACGGGAAACCGAATTCCTTGGTCATGTTATAACACCAACAGGTGTCAAGCCAAACCCTAACAAAATCAACGCAATTCTAAATTATCCGATTCCTAAAACGGAAAAAGAAATAAAACAATTTTTAGGTTTGGCAGGGTTTTACCGTAAGTTCATACAAAATTTTTCAAAAATTACCAAACCCTTAACCAATTGCTTAAAAAAAGGTAGTAAGATAAACAGTTCTGATAAGGAATATTTGGAAGCTGTAAACACTATAAAAATTTTAATAACGAAAGACCCGATTTTGGCATACCCTAATTACGAAAAGCCGTTCATATTGACCACGGATGCGTCAAATGTGGCTTTAGGGGCAGTATTGAGCCAGCAAGGTCACCCAATTTGCTTCGCCAGTCGCACACTCAATGAACATGAGTTGCACTACTCAGCAACTGAGAAAGAGCTCTTAGCAATGGTATGGGCCACAAAATACTTTAGGCCATATTTATATGGTCGGAAATTTTTAATAAATAGCGATCATAGACCTTTGCAGTGGTTGCATAACCTTAAGGAGCCCAATGCCAAATTGCAAAGGTGGAAGATCAGGCTCAATGAGTACGATTTTGATGTAAAGTATATTCCAGGCAAGGAAAACCATGTGGCAGATGCTTTGTCTCGTATTAAGATCGAAGAGTGCAATGCCAATGAGGAAATTTCGTCAAATATAGCCACAATTCACTCAGCCGTTGAAGATTCTGGGAGTTTTATCAGAATAACTGAACGGCCATTGAACGTATTTAAAAACCAACTTAAATTAATTAGAAGTAGTCAAAACTCTACTCATATAAAAAAGATATTTTCAAATAATTTAACGACAATATCCTATAATAAGTTAACTACAGACTATATTAAGCAACTAATAAAAACGTACTTACTAAAAAATAATACAACAATGTTTATGCCTAATGACGATGATTTTATACAATTTCAAAATGTTTATAAAATATTAATTACATCAAATCGAAATAAGATTTATAGGGCAACTCGAGAGTTAGAAAACATTGAAGATTATTCTACATTTAAAACTAAAATAACTGAAATTCATTTAAGTGGTCTTCACCAAGGAATAGAAAAAGTAGCAAAGAGTTTTAAACATAAATATTATTACCCCAACTACCTTAAAGAAATTACTAAAATAATTAATGAATGCGAATTGTGTAACCACTGTAAAAATGATCATATATCTAACAAATTGCCATTCAAAATTACACCTCCGGTTTATGAAACCAGAGAAAAGTTTACTGTAGATTTTTGGAAATGGGATAACGAATATTATTTGACATGTATTGATTTATTTTCGAAATTTGCTACGGCTGAAAAAGTTAAAGCATTGAACTGGTTAGAAACCAAAAAAGGTTTACTAAAAATATTCAATTATATGGGAGCTCCTAAAGTTTTAAAAATTGATCAAGATCAAGGTATAAATAATGCAAATATTAAACAATGGTGTGATCAATTAAATATAAAAGTCGAAGTAACAACTGGAAAGACTGGAATTGGTGATATTGAACGTCTGCATAAAACACTTAATGAGAAGCTCAGAATAATTAACACTTCAGACGATAAAGAGTTAAAACACATGGAACTTGAACAAACACTCTATACGTACAACCATGTTATTGCTCATTCTACTACTGGTGAAATTCCGTATAACATTTTTTTTAACAAACAGCCACCAAAATTGAACCCTCAACTTATAAAAGAACAACGAATTAATAACGCAAACAAAAACAGAAAAGAGAAAGATATCGACACAAATTTTGTTAACGCCGAAAATTCGAGAAAAAGGTTGGATAAAATAAGTAACCCCTATAGAAAAGTGAGACTACTCCAAACCGAAGACGATGGAGAACATTATATAGTTAAATTCAAAAATCAAAAGGTTAGAAAATATAAGAACCAATTTAAAAGGAAAAAGAAAACTAATTGAATTGACCATAAAATATTCTAAAATGTAAACAAATGAATTGTTTTGTACTAAATATTTATAAATCGGAAGTTTCCTTATTACATTTGTTCTTTTAAGTAAATTTTTGAAGAAAAAATTTAATTTGTAAATAACGAAAACATACAATGAGGGCATTGCATTATTTAGGGGTGGGAGAAGTGGCATACTGTCCTCAAACTCTCATACTAAAGCCTTGAGCTCTTATACTTTAGCGTATAACAACTACAAGACTAGAAGAGCTGTACTTGAGTAATACTAAACTAGAGTCTAAGAGTTAGTATTAAGCTAGACGCTAATGCTAGTACATCGAAAATAATAAAAAACTTTTACTTGTAAATGTTAATCCTAATATTCTTAACTTATTTACATTTTCAATTGCACAGTTATTTATAATGAGGAAAGTCTGCAGCGCATTACATTTTTGTTTACGACAAATGTGAAATTTTTTGGTTTTTCCCAGTGATATTCTTGCGCCAGAGATTTCTGTCCAAGCGAGGATGTCGTTTAACCCGGCATCGGTGTGGTGGGGTATACCATACCCCAGAGGTTGTATTTTTGTATATATTACGCCAATCAGTTTTTTGTGGGCACTATCGCTTCTAGTAGCTGTTTATAACAGTCCAATCTTACACATTTGCTATCCAAAAACATATTCGGCCTTATTGTGAATTTTCATTTCGGGTGAAATGGTTCACATTTCGCCTATTCCGTTGACAATGGCATCTTAGATATTCACCAAGCGAAGTAATTCGTTTCGAATTTTATTCACCTTATCATGAAAAATATTCACCGGTGAAATAGCTGTCATTTTTCGGTGAAATTACTCGTTATATTTTTGTGCGCAAAATAAATTTTAACCATGTAAGTATCTTTTAAAAGTGTTCCAATTTCCGTATTTTAAATTTAAAATAACTATTTTAAGGTCGAAATCCATTAACAAAACACAAAGTGAAATTTTACTTAACAAAATGATGGCAAATAAAGAAGTCGCGGCTGGTTTTTTTAAAGGAGCAAAGGATCAGCAAGAAGCGGTTTGGAGCGAAACGGCGGAGGAATTAAACAGTGCTGGACCTCCAACTAAGTCGGTTTCGGAATGGAAAAGGGTAATTTTAATATAAGGTTAATATAATTCTAAAATAATAGTGCACTTTTATTTAAGGTGTGGAATGACCAGAAGCGATATGTGCGCAAGAAGCTTGCTTTTAATATGCAACAAAGTAAATGCACTGGTGGGGGACCAAACTTGTGCCACAAACTATCAGCTTCAGAGGAGACCATTGCTGCAATAACGGGTATGACAGATAGCGTACAGGGGTTAGAAGGAGTTATTTCGTGCGGCTTTGAGCCACTGCCAACAATTTTAGATGAAGTGACTCAAGAGAATGACAGCACTAACGAAACCCCCCCACAAACTACCAAAACTATCCGCAAAGAAGTGCCTTCATGTTCTAAAAGAAAGACCACTTCAACTATATTAGAAGAGGAGGTAGAAGTACAAAAAGAAATTGTAAAACGAATGAAAGGAATAGAAGACAATACTTGAATAAACCTTGAATAAACGTTTTGGAAAATTTATAAAGTTTAAGGAAGAAGAATTAAAAGAAATTAAAAAGCAAACGTTAGAAAGTAAGCGACATAACATGGAAATGGAAAACCTGAGGAAAAGGGAAATAGAAATAAAATTGGAGAAAACTAAGAGAATTATTGAAATTGAAGAACTTAAGCTTTCAACAAAGGAAGCTTAATATATGTTTCATAATAAAGGTTAACTTTAAAATGTGAATGGCACAGCTTTAATGCATTTATTTTTAATTTCATTTCAAATACATTTTTTATACTTTAACTGAATTTCAATCTAAATAAATAGAAAAATGTTTTATGTTACAGAAGTTGTTGGTATTTTAATATATTCTGATAGAATTAGTATTGTATGTATTAGTATTGAAACTATTGATAAACTTCAAGGGAGTGAATAAGCTATACGGTTTCTAATTCTTTGCGCTTCATGTAGTGTTTGCATTTCCAACTCTGTGACGCTTTGCGTAAAGGACTCCTGGCATTCGTCCCCATCACAATCAACAGTTGGATCGATTTCATCAAAATGATCATTGAAGTGAATGCATAAGTTGTGTAACATTGCACATACATTGAATATTTTAGCTGCTTTTTGGGGACTGTAGTGCAGTTCTCTAGCCCCAAGCAAACACCTCCAACGACTTTTAAGTAATCCAATTGTGCGTTCTACAATGTTTCGGCAGCGAGAACGTGCTAAATTAAATTTTACCTCAATGCTTCCTTCATTTGGTGTTCTAAAAGGAGTTACTAAACAGGGTTCCAGGGGATATCCGGCGTCTCCTATAGATGAAATTGGTATTTAAATTCGTAAATAAACTTTATTTCAACTAATTTACCTAGCATATAAAAGTTGCTGCGATTATTGCAAAGATGTCTTCTTAGTTTTGAAACATTCCACACTAGAGAGTCGTGACAAGCCCCTGGATGCGACGCATCAACAAACCTGAACCTCATTTTTTCGTCACAAACCTAGATGTGTTTAACATAAACATACAGACCTATAGAATATATTTATGTATCATTTAACAATACTTACGACAAGAGCATTTAAACTAAAATAGCCTTTTCTATTATAAAATGAGTGCTTATTGTGTCTTGGTCCAACAATTTTTATATGGGTGCCATCAATGCTCCCCATAACACCAGGAATCCTAAATTTGTTATAAAATTTCAGAGCTGCACTTCTCATTTCTTCATTACTCATCCATTTTATCCATAAAGGGCATAAGTTAGTTTCAAAAACATGAAGTATCTCTTGTAGTACGGCGCTCAAAGCAGATTGCGACAATCCAACATCGTATTCTCTACCGACACCCTTTTGGTAACCACCTTCAGCAAAGAAGCGTAGACAAGCTGCCAACTTCACCAATGGTGGTATACCAAATGATTTCAAAGGGCTTGAAGTTTTGTTTATTGTCACATCAAGCAAATATTTAAAGGCAGCTTTCTTCAATCTATAGTACTTATGGAACCTATAAAATATGAATTTTAGAAACAGCACAACATCGTCACTTCGTTATAACAAAATATTAATTTAATTACAATTCGTCCTGCATTTCAAGAGGATTTGAAGTGTCTCTGATGGCTCTTCGAGCAACTCGTTCATCGCGCACATTTTCATCTTCTAAAAGCTGTCTTCGTAAATGTATGTTTATCATTTTGATTATCACTTTAGACAAACATTCGCGCCGGGTAAAATCGCAAAATATTCTTTAAATTTTCACAAATCTAATAACATGTACATACGTTCAAATCTGTATTTTAAATGAAATTTCACTTCATGTCACTTTGACATGAAATTCGAAATTTCGATGTGAAATGTCGTTCACCCGAAATCGTTTCACATCCATGGTAAGGTGAACTATTTCGGGTGAACGAAATATTCCGCTGGTGAAAATTTTCACCCGAATATTCATGATAAGGGTGATTGAGTTTTACCAGATTTCAGTCACATCCCGCTAAAGTTCATTGGGGTATGACATACCCCACCACACCAATAACGTAACTTTTTGTGTAAATGATTTTGAATTCAAATTGATATTTTTGATGGTCTAGTAGTCATCGATTTATTCAAAAACTCACCGTACGGAAACATAAGAGGCAAGTACCAACTGTCCAACTGCTACGTGCAAGAAAAGCTCACAGTTCAGTATTCGCATTTCGTCGCCGTAGAAAACGAATGTCGTATGTTCCATTGAACTTAATAGCACATACGACAATCGTTTTCATCGTATCATATGTTCCAAAAAATATCATTATTTTTGTACATCATCATGATTCTGTAAATCCTTGAGATAATGCGAAGCTGTACCAAAACGTCGTCAGTATAGCACACAATGTTCGGTTTGTCTGAGAGCAAAAACCATATACATCCTGCAAAAAATGCGCTAATTTGGAGACCCTGTATTTCGCTATTATTTCACCGTAGCTACCAAAAATTATATGTCACATAACTACATGTATATCGTTTTTAAAACAGGCTATGGTTTTTGGAAAAGTATGCAATGTAATTTTTTTAAACCCCATTTTATGAAGTCAACTTATAAATTTCAGTATTTTTCGTTTATTTTTCTTATATTTGTTATTTTCTTTTACAAATTGCTTGCACAAGAAATTTTTTGGCATTTTCTTACGTAAAATTAAATGAAGAATAATATGTAATTGCTATCTTTTATATTTGTGTTGTTTCGTGGGCTTGGTGCTATATAAAGTTTTGGGGTATGTCATACCCCACCACACCAATAACGTAATTTTTTTTCACCACACCAACGCCGGGTTAAGACGTTTTTCAAGGCAGTATCGTTTTCTAAATTGTTATTTTTACGTCATCAGGTGCATCTTGTCGTGATTCTGCAGTGTAAAACTCTTGTCCCGGGATATATTTAAAATTCTTAAAACAGTAAGTTTCATCAGCCATTACAACACATTTAAATTTGGTCAATTGTGTTTCATAAAGTTTTCTGCATCGCTGTTTTGCTGTCAAATTTTGTTTGGCGTTACGATCGGGCACCACTTGAGCTTTATAAGTTTTCAAACCTTCTTTTTCTTTTACTTTTTGTACAAATGATTTCGACATGCGAATTTTTTTTGCTACTGCACGAGTGGATATCCTTGGATCCTTTTTAAACTCTTGCTTCACTTTTTTTGCGCTGCGAATATCGCTTTGGTTATTGTTTCTACCACTTCCTTTTTTAGGATCTAAGCACAAACGATTATTGAAGTTTTTTAAAACATTTATCACCGTAGATGGTGCGAAATTAAGTTGTTTTGCAATTTTTTCGTGCGCTATGTTGTCTGTTCGAAATAAATTCGTGTAAAATCAATTTTCGCTTCTCCAATTGGCTTACCATTTTAAAAGAATCAAAGAACTTAATGAAAATAATTTTAATGGAGAACTTACATTTGAATCATCGCATGTTTAGATTTGAAAATGTTTATGAAAAATAAGTCGTAACATCAGGCACAGGGGTGTTTTTTAGTGACCAAATTTTGGTGTGGACAGCCTTTAAATGTCATCCGCATAGAGACAGTGGTCAATAAACTTATGTTTCAAAATAATCTTACTAATCTAATCTAATTAAATGCAATTTGGAAAAGGACCACTGCTAGTGGCGAACCTTGGGGTATGCCATTGTTAAGAGAGTAAGTATTGGAATATTGATTGCTGATTTTTACTTTAAATTTTCTGTTGGAAAGAAATGATTTTATGAAATTGAAAATATTAGGGCCAATGCCCCAGTCTTTTAGGCATTTTAGGATAATGTGTGCTCCTATCCTATCAAAGGCTTTCTCAAAGTCCAACGAGAGGATTGTTAAGTGGTTGCGGGAAGAGAGAGTTTTGGAGGCTAAATAGTCGATATGTAGCAGCGCGTCGACACAGCCTTTGCCCGATTTGAAGCCAATTTGGTTTGCGGCAATCAGCTTCCGCGATTCGCAAAACCAGGATAAACGATTGGCAATAATTTTTTCGAGTACCTTTGATAGACACGAGATAAGTGAGATTGGCCGATATGATTGTACTTCATCAATGTTTTTGTTGGTTTTGAGGATGGGGATGATGGTAGCCACTTTCCACGATTGGGGAATTTCACCGGTTTTAAATATTGTGTTATATAGAGATAGTAATTGCAGCCGACCCGAAGGTGATAATGACTTTAACATTTTGTAAGAAATTCTATCAAAACCGGGAGTTTTTCCTTTAACTTTAGTCAAAGCTGTAGACAATTCGGTTATTGAAATTTTTTGGTCGATTTTTTGAGCGTGATGATTAGCAGATTCTGTTATTATAAGGGACACGGAATCGGATTTCTGATTTCTATACGTTTGCGAACAATTTGAATCAGAGGCATAATCGGCCCAATTTACCGCGAAATAGTTAGCAATTTCACCAGGTTCGGAAATTGTTTTATCGTTCGCTTTGATGAAAGAAATGTATTTTTTTGTGTTGCTTCCAGCTAATTTGTTAACTTTTTGCCAAATATGGGAAATAGAAGAATTTCTATTTATAGTTTTTGTATATTCTTCGAAGCTGGCCGTCTTACTTGACTTTGTTTCTTTACGGAATTTCGCGTTAGCTTTTTTATAAAGTATTAAATTCAATGTTGTGGGGTATCTTTTAAAAATTTGCCAAAGTTCCATTTTTTCTTTTCTAAGTTTTGAAAGATTTTCATTCCACCAAGGAATTTTTCGCTTTTGGGGTGGGCTACTTTGGGGGATGTGCAAGTTAGCAGCAACACGAATCGATTTGGCTACGGTAGCAGCGTCTGAGTTGCTTCGGCCGTTTAACGAGCGTGATTGTAACTTCAGATCTACTTTTTTGGAGAAACTAGTCCAGTCGGCACGGTCGAACAGAAAGATTTTAGAGGTTCTACGTGGTGGAGAATTGTTGTTGAAATTGAAGTGGGCAATGATCGGGAAGTGATCGCTGTTGTACAAGTCATCGAGTATCTCCCATGAAGCAAAAGGTAACAGCGATAGGGAAGCGCAGGTTATGTCGATGTTGGTGAAGGTTCAATGTGTTGAAAAATGAGTTGGCTCGCCGGTGTTTAAAATACAGAGATTGGATGCTAGAAGTGCTCTTTCGACAATTTCTCCTCTTTTGTTGGTGGTTATAGAACCCCATTGTTCCAGCGTGTTCCAGCTATTAACGTCTCCTAATATGATTGCGTTTGGACCAAGTGAAAGAAGAAGATCTGTTAGATTTTTTTCGTGAATATTGTTTTGGGGTGGCAAGTAGATGGATACTATTGTTATTTTTATATGAATATGGATTTCAACGGCAACGGCCTGAGTTGAATTGTTGAGGTTAATGGTTTTGTGCGGTATATTGTCTTTGATTAATAGTCCGACTCCTTGTTTTGAAGATGAGTTTTGGGGTGAATTAAAAAATAATCCAGAATATCCTTTCGGTGGGAAAGGATTAAAGTTGCGAGGGCAGTGAGTTTCCTGTAAGGCTATTACGCTGGGATTGTGTTCTTTTATTAGCACATTCAGTTCGTTAATAATGTTCATGAGACCTTTAATATTCCATTGTAATATTTTAAAAGCCATGATGTTATATGCACGAATAGCTAAGTCTTTGTAAAATTGAATTTACGAAGAGATAGTGAGAGTTGAAATATGCTTTTCTTTTACGAATCGTTTTTTTCTTGTGTAGTCTCCGATGGTGGGAACGGGAATTGGGTGAAGTCGGTGGTTGGAATTGCTTTGAGTAGAGTCTGTAAAATTTCATTGGAAAGGTGAGAATTTTGAGATAAATGATTATTTTGAAGAGTGGTAGTAGAATTGCATTGGTCAATAGAACTGAGTGTGGAGAGAGTGTGGGGAGAGGGAGTATTGGTGATAGGAGTTGAGAGAGAATGTGAGGAAGGTTCGGAAGTATTAGTGACGGAGAGTGATTTCGAGTCTTTTTGTGTCGGGTTTTTTTCGGTTGTTCCAATAGAATTTGTGCGTTTTGTTTTTAGTTCGTTATTTTTAGATGTTTCAGCATATGAGAGAGATAGAGAGGAATTGGAAGGGTTACGAGAGTTGTATAGGCGACGAGCTTCTCCAATGCTACAGTACTCAGTAACTTTGATTTTTAATATTTCTTTAAGTTGTTGGTATTTTGGGCAACTACTGTCATCTGCTTTATGCGTTCCAGAGCAATTTGCGCACATGGTTCTTGTGCATTGCTCTGGATTGTGTGGGGGAAGGTTACATGTGGAACACGTGGCGCTGCTTCTGCATCTTTTAGTTGTGTGGCCCAATTTCTGGCAGTTCTTGCAACGCATAGGGTTAGGGATATATGGGGATACTTTAACTTTGTACCATGCCACATCAACCTCAGCAGGGAGGCGAAGCATATCGAAGGTAAGCACCAATCTTCCTGGCGGAATAGGACCATCATCCGAGGGATGGGTGAATTTGAACACTGCTGTGACGCCCTGAGATTTTAATTCCTCTACGATTTCCTTTTCGTCCACACAATTGAGGCAAGGGGCATATATAGTGCCCTTTACCGAGTTTAACGTCTCGTGTAATTTGCAGGAGATAGAACAGACGTTGGACAGCGATTTTGCCTTCAAAAATTTGTCTGCGATTCGTGGGCATCTGGTTTGGATAAGTAGAGTGCCATCACGTGGTAATTTAGTTGAGTTTATCTCCGTTGAAATTGAGTCAAGGCCTTTTTTTACAATAAAAGGACTTAACTTGGAAAAAGGTTTGTTTGTGTCAGTAGAAATGATTAGGACAAATTTAGGATTGAACGAGTTGTTTTTTTTTTTTGGTAGTGCTGGGAATTCTTCGATTTTTTTCCGTTTAGGTGCCACGTCGATCATGTCAGATAGGAGTTGGAATCTGTTCGACCTATTTGGTCTATCTGGAGGGTCGGGGCCCATGGCTTACGGATATAGAAAAACCAGTTAATATGTAAGCTTGCTCACTTGCCGGTTATGGTTAGAGGTTATGTACAGAAGTAGAAAAGAGCACACTTGTGATGGAGAAAAGAGAGAGGTTCAAAGTCGAAAAACTAATTCACCACTGTTGAGAGCTAACGAAAAGACACGTCCGCACGGTAAGGGGATAGTCGATGACTGTGATATATATATAAAATAAAGTGGAAGTATGTATGTAAACGCATCACGCTCAAACGGACCGGCCGATTTCCATGGAGTTGTTTTTGTTGAATTAGTATTGAGTCAGTTCAGGTTCGTGCGAAAAGAAATTTCCGGAAAATCTATTAGAAAAGTCGGAAAATTGCTGCCATATTTGTGAAATTGTAAGGTGCACAGCATTGAAATTTTATATGGCGTCGTCCCATTGATGAGTCATTCTACTGGTAAGATTTAATGGGCTTTGGACAAAGGGCGTGGCACATTTTTGTGACCCAAATATTTCGCTGAACTTGAACTGAACTGAAACTTAGTACGAACCCACCATTTTTTCTTTCGACAGAGAACAGTGTGGGAGTATTAAATAAGGAGGCGTGGCACCGCCCATATAATTTAAATCTGGTTCAAGCGCAGTCCATTTCTTTACTGAAACTTAGCAGCAACATTGCTGATTTGTGGGCCTCGATTGCGTTAATCAGTAGCTTCTCCTCTTCCTTTAGTTGGTTTTCTTCGTCAATTTGCATCGCCTTAGAATCGCCATCTCGCGTATTTCATTATAAAAAACAACAGTCAGATAGCTCACAGCAGAAGCGGCTTTGGGGCCAGTCAATGCCCATTTGAGCGTGCACCAGTATAACATGATGAGACAGCAGCTGAAGGGTATAAACTTAAACGTTTATCCATCCTACAATCTTGTTAAGAAGGCAAAAGAATAATGTTACCCAACACAAGACGCAATGTTGCCCACCACAAGGCAATATTATTTCGATACAGAATTACTATTTTAATGTTTAATCAATTATTAATAATGTTCAATCAATTGAATCACTCACTAAAAATCACTGACAAAAAATGGGTTCATCGCGTGCTCCTAAAAACAAAAGTATTTTTTAGACTAATGTTTGGCTGCTGAACACGAAACTGAAAATCAAAAAATTTTCTTAAGAAGCGTTTTCGAAAAATCTTCGAAAAACACGTTTTCCCCCTCTTATTTCAGTTATGAGCACACCACAAGTATTCGAAATTTTATGATTTTTGATATTGGTCGAAAAATTCACTTTTTTACAACTTTCACCGTCAGTTACTTCCCCAAATCTCATCTGATTTTGACAATCTACATATCGTTGGAGAGGTTAGTTATTTACCTTCTGAACAACGGGCCACAAGTGTTAGTCGGATGATCGGTTTACGAGATATGTGGTCATCACTGAAATAAGAGGGGAAAAACGTGTTTTTCGAAGATTTTTCGAAAACGCTTCTTAAGAAAATTTTTTGATTTTCAGTTTCGTGTTCAGCAGCCGAAAATTAGTCTAAAAAATACTTTTGTTTTTAGGAGCATTTTTCGTGTCGAGTAGTGTTGACGCCGTTTTCTTTTAATTCCAATATAAGTCAACATGAAATATTTTGTACTCATTGCAACGTTTCGAATTACTATGTTTTTTCTGATTCTCACTCAAATACGAATTTGCATTGTTGTCTACTATGTACTTACATATACACTCATCGTTTAACCGTTTGGTAACTCTCATATCGGTACAGTTAGAACACCTTAAATAAAGAGTCAGTTGCAACAGAGAAACCAGGAGAAACACGCGTTTTCTTCCGCCCGTGTGCGCAAGTTTTATTTTTGATCGCAGCTCAACTGTTCGTAAACAGTGTCCACACTTTCCACTTTCTCTTCTCTATTGCATCTTCGCTGTCGCGACATTTCGTGCGTTCGTCGCTTCGCTGGTTGAGTGACAACCCAGCCAGGCTCTCGTCGCTCGTAGACTCAGCCAAACATTGTTGATTCTCTTTCACTCATTAAGGTCGTTTTTTTTGTTTTTTGGTTCACGAGAATCATGGCAGAATTAGAAACTTTGACAAAAAAGCGAAAGGCAGCAAAACAGAATGTCTCGCGCATAAAAAATCTAGTGACGTCATCTATGTCGATTGCTGAATTGGAGTGCAGGTTGTCATTGGTGGAAGCTTATTTCAAGCAACTTTTGGCAATGCAAACAGAAATCGAGACTTTAAATGAGAATGATGTGAACAGAGCGGAAATAGAAGACTTATGCATTACAACAAAGGCAATGATAATAGAATTTCTTGGCGACAATTACAAAAGATCCAGTTTCGATTCATCCATCGCTGTCCCGTTTGCATCGCCAAGCAAACTTCCTAGCATAGATCTGCCAATATTCACAGGAAAATATGCGGAATACAGAAATTTCATTTCCACATTTAAACAATTTGTTGACAAGGACAGCACGCTATCGCCACTAGAAAAGTGCAATCATTTAATTCGCTGCTTAGACTCTCAAGCAAAAGACACCGTACGCGCCTTTCAAGTCACTTCGGAAAATTATCCAAAAGCCCTACAGCGCTTAGAAGAACGCTACGGAAATAAATCGTTAATTTTCCTAGAGCATATTTCGAATTTGTACAATTTGCCAGAAATGCAAAAGCCATCAGCTGTGCAGTTACGTAGTTTGGTCGATAGCTCATCAGCCATATACAGTTCGCTTAAGTCGCTAGGAACCGCGGAAGAGATTTCCAATGCTTTGCTTATTCATTTGATTTCCGAAAAGGCTGATAGTGAAACGCAAAGAAAATGGAAAGAAAGCGTGGATCTCTCAGAACTACCAACATGGGAAGCATTCTGCAAACTTCTGGACAGAAGGTGCCAATTTTTAGAATCATCTGATCCGAGCATACCGCCATCCAACTTCAACAACAATCAGCGCAGCGCGCCACGGCAACAACGAATTTCACGCTCATCGTTCCACACTCAGCAACGGTCCTGCGCGCTGTGCAAAAGCTTAGATCATTGGATTAGTGGTTGTGCTCAGTTCAAGGCAATGGCGCACGAGGCCAGATACAGCAACATCAAAAGATTAGGCCTATGTCTCAATTGCCTATCTGAGGGGCATGTGGTTTCCAAATGCTCGTCGAAGAATAGGTGCAAAACCTGTAAGAAAGCTCATCATACTTTATTGCATCGGTTGTCAACGGACACCAACGAAAACTCCTCACCTACTTCAACGACACAGCCATCATCGCCATCAGCAGCGGTCAACACTACAATTGAGCAGTCATCGGATCGAGTCATCCTAGCAACAGCGGTCATACTTATACGTGATGGATTGGGTGAAATGAAAATTTGTCGTGCGCTCTTGGATTCGTGCTCCCAAGTAAATCTAATAACCGAAAAGTTCGCTAGAATTCTGAATTTGCCTAAACGAAATAAAACAACGGACATCGTCGGTGTAGGAGGGTCCTCATCTAAAATCAAATTTGAAACTGAGACCATCGTTCGCTCACGTTACGATAACGAAGAATTTAACATAAATTTTTTCATCACCAACCGCGTATCAGGATATCAACCCGAAATCGATGTTGATATACGCAAATGGAATTTACCACCAAACCTTGACTTGGCTGATGAAAACTTTTATCAATCTCAGAGTATTGACGTGCTTTTAGGAGCTGAGAACTTTTTCGAAATTTTACGCTCTCGTCAAATAAAGCTTGGACCAAACTTGCCGACGCTACAGGAAACACAATTTGGTTGGGTGGTGTCCGGACGCTACAAAACCATTGACAGACGACAACTCCGCTCTTGCCTTACAATCACTAACGACTGTGAAGATGAAAATTTAAATTTACAACTTGAACGTTTGTGGTCTGTCGAAAATGTAAATTCGTCCAAGCCCGAGTTGAGCGCAGAGCACCAAGCGTGCGAAAATTCGTTTGTGTTGGATGTCGAGGCAACTCAAGACGGTCGCATTCAAGTAATGTTGCCGTTCAAGGAAGATCCTTCCGCGCTTGGCTCTTCGTACAATTTAGCGTTGAAAAGATTCACTTCACTTGAGAGACGCTTGTCGCGTGATCAGCAGGTAAAAGAGCAATACATTAATTTCATGAGGGAGTACGAGCACCTTGGCCACATGACGCGCGTGGAAAATGCGAACTTGAGTCGACCACACTACTACATACCCCACCAATGTGTTCTCCGGCCGAATAGCACGACAACAAAGTTGCGCGTCGTTTTTGACGCGTCTGCAAAAACTACATCTCAGAAATCATTGAACGAGATTCTTCTTACCGGTCCGACAATACAAGACGAACTTTTTATACTCCTTCTCCGTTTTCGCCTGCGGCTGTATGCACTTACGGCAGATATCGTCAAGATGTACCGAATGGTGCTGATACATCCATCTCACCGCCAGTTTCAACAAATTTTATGGAGAGAAAGTGAAAGTGAAAGTGAAGTGAATACAGTCACATACGGTATGTCGGCGTCTCCATTTCTCGCAATTCGTAGCCTGCAGTTTGTCGCTGATAAGTACCAGCACGTATATCCTATCGGAGCGGAAACGGTCAAAACTCAATTCTACGTAGACGATTTGTTGACAGGAGCTGATGATAGCGATGCACTTACGAAAATTCAAAAAGAGACAACGCTTCTTTTACGAAAGGGAGGATTCGAATTAGCAAAATTTCAATCGAACCATTCAACGATCAAATCAGAAACCGCACAAGAAAAAAACATGAATTTGCACGATCCAGCCATAACGAGTGCGCTAGGCATCACTTGGAATCCGAGCAAGGATTTATTCTTATTTTCATTTCGGCCGAAAAAACAGTACTCAACTGTCACCAAAAGAGCAATTTTGTCGATTACGTCATCAATATTCGATCCTATCGGCTTCGTTTGCCCCATACTTATTCAACCAAGAGTCTTACTGCAAGATCTGTGGATACGAAAAATAGATTGGGATGTCGAAGTACCCCAAAATACAAAAAACGCGTTTCAAAATTTCGTTGAAGACCTTAATAACCTGAATATCCTACAAATACCTCGGTATGTTTTATGTCCTGCTCCACGTAGCGTGCAGCTGCACGGTTTCTGCGACGCATCCATTAGAGCATACGGATGCTGCATATACGCTCGTGTTGTAAATAAGCGTCAACAAATTTTCGTCAACCTCGTAACAGCAAAATGTCGAGTAGCACCAACGAAAAAGAGAACTTTACCGCAGTTAGAGTTGTGCGGTGCACACTTACTGTCAAAGCTGTATGCGAAAATCTCTCCCCTATTCGGCGAATTCGATCTTTCATCATTTTTATGGACAGACTCATCAGTAGTACTTCAATGGCTAAACATGCACTCATCGATACTGAACACTTTCGTAGGAAATCGGATTTCCGAAATTCAAGAAGAAACAGTCGGATGCAATTGGAGGCATGTTCCTACCGCCAACAACCCAGCAGACATCGTGTCACGTGGCTGTTCAGTCTCGGAGCTATCGAACTCAATTTGGTTCTCAGGCCCAGCATTTTTAAAAGAGGATGAAGCTCGCTGGCCGAAGACCCACATACCTACCACGACCGACACAGAAGTGGAATCCGCTATTCGAAAAACTGTTCTACAGTGCGTAGTCAGAGAAAACTTGATCCTGAATTTCGTTGAGCGCTCCAGCTCATACAATAAAATCCTCAACGTCATCAGTTGGCTGTTCAGATTTCGCGTGCATCACGAGGACCGACAGTTCCAGCAGGTAATCACCGCCGACGAGCGCAAAAATGCACTGTACTGCATCATTTGGAATATACAACAAGAATACTTTGCTGATGAATTTAATTGCCTCCAGAAAAACAAATAAATTAAGTCTTCAGCAAAAACACTCAGTCTATTCATACAAACAATCGGCTCGTTTCGCTTACTTCGGGTAGGCGGTCGGTTGCGACATGCAAACATACCAGAAGATCGAAAGCATCCATTTCTACTGCCGAAGAACTGTCACTTCGTGGAAGTATTGGTTCACCATCTACATGTCAACAACTTTCATGCGGGTCCGAAAGCGTTACTTTCTTTTATCCGCCAAACATTTTGGATCATCGGCGCTCGAAATATCGCGCGCAAGACAGTGAGGTCATGCACGAGCTGCATTCGTTATCGCCCCAAACTCTTACAACAGGTTATGGGTGATTTACCACCAGAGCGCGTCACGCCAGCGCGGCCATTCGCACGATGCGGAGTCGACTTTTGCGGGCCCATCCACACGTACCTCAAAATCCGTGGCAAGCAACCCTACAAATGCTACATAGCAATCTTCGTCTGCTTTGTGACCAAGGCAGTTCATATTGAAGCAGTCACGGATTTATCCACGGAGGCATTCATTGCCGCGCTAAAACGGCTCATTGGACGTCGCGGCCTACCTTCCGACATTTTTTGTGACAATGCCACAAATTTTGTTGGGGCCAATACTCAACTAGCTGATTTGAAGCGGACTTTCCAAAGCCAATTGTTCCAAAAGAGTATTGTCGAATTTAGCTCAAAACTGTTTATTAAATTTCATTTTATTCCACCCAGAGCACCGCATTTCGGTGGCATCTGGGAAGCCGCAGTAAAGTCTGCAAAAGGCCACTTGTACCGTACCCTGGCAAATGCAAAGATGACATTCGAAGAGCTGACGACTGCGCTTGTGGAGATTGAGGCGATCATGAACTCACGCCCCATAGCACCTCTATCTAGCGATCCAAACGACTTTGAAGCTCTGACGCCAGGTCACTTCTTGATTGGCGGCCCCCTGAATGCTATACAGGAGCCGCCAGTTGATTGCCACGACATTAGCCACTTGCAGAGGTGGAAACGAATCACCGCAGCAAAGCAACAATTTTGGAAGAAGTGGTCTGTGGACTACTTGAACGACATGCTTCAACGCCATCGTTGGACGAGCAACGGAAATGACATAACTAACAATACTCTGGTACTCATTCACGAAGATAACTTGCCACCTCAAAAGTGGGCAACCGGTCGAGTTGTTGCTACCCATCCTGGCAAAGACGGAAGAACCAGGGTAGCCGACGTGAAAACTGCAAAAGGGATGTTCCGCCGCCCAATACATAAGCTGGCGTTGTTGGTTAATCCTTGAAAGCCGATTCTTTCAACGCCCCCGGGATGTTGACGCCGTTTTCTTTTAATTCCAATATAAGTCAACATGAAATATTTTGTACTCATTGCAACGTTTCGAATTACTATGTTTTTTCTGATTCTCACTCAAATACGAATTTGCATTGTTGTCTACTATGTACTTACATATACACTCATCGTTTAACCGTTTGTTAACTCTCATATCGGTACAGTTAGAACACCTTAAATAAAGAGTCAGTTGCAACAGAGAAACCAGGAGAAACACGCGTTTTCTTCCGCCCGTGTGCGCAAGTTTTATTTTTGATCGCAGCTCAACTGTTCGTAAACAGTGTCCACAGTTCGTACAAGTAGTGTAATCAATGAAATTGAAATAATATATCACTCAAAGCGCGGGTAGCGTGGAGAGACCAAGGAAAAAAAATTTTGTATGAGTGGGGCAAATATGGGCAGCCAAATTTAACTGAATCTTCAAAACCATGAACCAAAGCAGTTATTAAGAGACATTTTAAATCGGATACCCACGGATATTTTTTTTAAACTCAAAGCAAAATCACAACTTTTGAAAAATTTTTATATGTCCGAATAAATTGCTCTGTAACCACTAATAATATACATAACGATATTCAAGTTTACCTGATAAGGTGGCGAAAAAGGTGCTGATAGCTAATAACAGAGGTTGTATATGCGCGTTCGCCGTGATAATCTCGAATTACATCTAATTTACAAGTGACTCACAAATTTGAACAATTTTCTTTTATACAAATAGCTGCACATTCAAGATGATCGCTCGTGAAGTGATTTTGCAAAACAGAAAATACTACCAGAATCGAATCCCTCAATGTGTTAGCTATTATGTAATTATCAAATTTTATTTTTTTTTACATTCGAATTATTGAATAAAGTTCCGCTAGATATGCAAAATACTACACTGTGCGACGGCCGCGATAATAACTTTTAGTCCAATCTAGCAACGATGGTCGCGATCATCAGGGAAACCTTTAGTCCACTCGGAAATGTGCGAGAACGATTTGCGCGATGGCCAGACAGGTATAAAAGGCAGCCGGATGCGGCGCAGCGAGTCAGTCTGGTTTTGACAAGTGAAGTTGCCACACGGAGGAATTCAGCAAATACTTAAGTGTACGAACAGTAAAGTGTAAAACTGTGAATAATAAAGTGACTGTTGGTTTTGAATTGGCTGCGTTGGAATAATTAAAGTTGTTTCATTTTCAAATTACACAATCCAGTGATACGTAACAGCCCACTGGACGTAGTATTCGTAACATTTGGTGTCAGAAGTGGGATTGTGGAAAATTGAAAATAAACAAAGAAATAAATAACTAAATAAATAAAATTATAAAAGCACGGACATGGTTAAACTTGAGTTGCTGAAGGTGGACCAGCTGAAGAAGGAGCTGGCTGCCTGGAATTTGCCGACTGCTGGCGGAAAAGTGGAATTGCAGTTGCGCTTGCGAGAAGCATGTGAGGCACGAGGCGTCGATTGGACTGTGCACGAGTTCGGAGCGCAAGAACTAGAGGCGTCGGCCAAGGTGGAGGAGTCGCCTGCGGGTGCTGCTTCGCTACAGAGTACAGCTGCAGCGGCTGCGCCAATACAAGCGTTGGACATGAGCCAACTAATGGCTGCACTCAAAGGCATGTCGGCGCAAATGGAAACGGCGAATCGAGAAATGGCAGCGAAGCTGGAAACTACGAATCTCGAAATTTCGGCAAAAGTCGAGACTGCAAATCGTGAAAATCGTGAAATGTCGGCGCGGATGGCAGCGAAAATGGAAACTGCGAATCAAGAGATGGCAGCGAAAATGGAAACGGTGTCCCATGAAATATCGGCGCAAGTGTCAGATCGAATGGAAGTCAAGCTTCAGGAAAACTCTGCGCGCTTGGAGCAGAAAGTGGAGGAAATCTCAGACAGGATTAATGGGAAAGTCGAGCACCTGGAGACGCGGGTAGAGCACTTGGATAAACGAGTCGACGACCTGGATGATTCCCTGAACAAACGAGTTGATAGTCTGAAAGATTCGATGCACAGAAAGATAGACGAACGGCTTCGAGAGGTACAGCCACGAGAATGTTTGCCACCGGTTCAGGACGGTTTTGCTGCCAGAACAGAAGTGCCTACTTATGATGGTGCTGCGCCGTTCGATACATTTAAATTGCAATTCGACTTAGCTGCTTTGGAAAATCAGTGGACAGATATCAGGAAAGGTCGGAGGTTGGCACTGGCGCTGAAAGGTCCTGCGGCCGAGGTGATCAAATCAGTTCCAGAATGTTTAAGAAGTGATTACGGTGCCATCATGAGAGCGTTGGCAGCGAAGTATAGCAACGAGCACAACCATGCGCTATATTACTGTGAGCTGAAGAACCGCAAGCAAAGAGCCAACGAGGCGCTGCAGACATATGCAGCAGACATTGAGCGGCTCGTACAGTTGTGCTACCCAAAACTTGGTGCTGATGATCTCGAGAGGATGAAGATTGAGTCGTTTATTGAAGGTCTTCATGATCCAGAAACACGTCGCAGTGCGTTGATGATGGGCAAGCCGACATTTAGGGAGACGGTGACCAGCGCGATGACATATGAGGCGACATGGATTGGGAGCACTCGGTATGCACCTGCGAGGATACGCCAGATCCAGCCGGACGACGACATTGCGATCCAGGCAATAAGCTCTGAGCCACCGGGCAGGCCACGGGTGGTCCCCTCTGGAGTTGTTTGCTGGGTATGTGGCAAGCAGGGCCACATATCGCGAGACTGCCGTCAACGAAAAAGGCGTTCCCGTTCTCGATCGCAATCGCCTGAAGCGAGGAATACTGACAATAGGGGCTCAGCCAACAAGCGCAGGGCTGAGGACGAGGAGCCGTTAAACTAAACCGGGTCAGCCCAAAGGGGCGTGAGCTGATCCCCACAATCTGCCGCCCCACCATCCTTGTCTCACAGCTGAAACGACAGCCCAGCAGCTTGACAATTGAAGGAAGGATAGATGGAAAGTTGTTCGTGTTGACACTGGATACTGGAGCGTCATATTCGATCATAAAAAGGAAGCTGCTGAAGAACTGGGAACCGCTACATGGCATACAGCTGCGGACTGCGACTGACGAGCGCGCGCCGGTAAGAGGGAAAGTTACAAAAACGATTGCTATCGGTACCAGCAGCCTGGAACATGAGTTCATCGTCGCGGATATAATGGACGACGTGATTATCGGCGTGGATTTCATGATGAAGGAAAGGAAAGGAAAATGAAGGAAAATGTGCTGATATATGCCAACGTTGAATTCCCGCTGCACACCGGCTATGAGCGAAGCGTGGCGGTAAGGAAGGTTGTATCGTGTCAACACAGGAGGATACCAGCGAATTCTGAGGCGATTGTGTGGGCAAAGGTGGACGAGGACGATGGGACGAGTCGGCTGCGGGCTGTAGAAGCACCGAAACAAGGACACGACAACATCATCATCGGACGTACATTAGTGGAACCGAAGAATGGCAGAATACCAGTTAGAATACTGAACCCCCTGAATGCTCCCAGATATGTCGGGAAATACGAGGTAATTGGCGAGTGTAAGGAAGCTGTAGCAGTGGTCAATTGCGAGAGTAGCCCGCCTGGAGGTAATAAGAAGAGCGGTGTTAACATGGACGCCATACTGCAGGAGAACCAGTGGAGCAGCGAGTTGACGGCCAAGCAGAAACAGAAGGCGAGGTCACTCCTGCAGCACTACGGGTCAATATTTGCGGCAGAAGCAGGCGGAAGAACAGCCATAGTGAAGCACAACATCGACACCGGAAGTGCAAAACCGATTCGCCAACCGCTAAGACGAGTTCCTCTGGCCAAGAGGGAAGAGGTCACAAATGTGATCGAAAACATGCGGAAAGAAAAGATCATAGAGCCTTCTTCGGGCCCCTGGTGCTCGCCGGTCGTGCTAGTCAAGAAAAAAGATGGCAGTACCCGGTTTTGTGTGGACTATCGGCAGCTCAATGATGTGACCAAGAAGGACAGTTATCCACTACCTCGGATCGATGACACCCTGGACACACTGTCAGGCACGCAGTGGTTCTCCACACTCGACTTACGCAGCGGCTATTGGCAGGTAGAGCTTGCAGACAAGGACAAGGAGAAAACGGCTTTCAGTGTTGGCGATGGTTTGTGGCAGTTCACCGTCATGCCGTTTGGACTCTGCAACGCACCAGCAACATTCGAGCGGCTAATGGAACGCGTGCTAAAAGGGCTGCATTGGCGGACGTGCCTGGTGTACCTCGACGACATAATCGTGATGGGTAAAAGCTTCGACGACCACCTGGGAAAGCTGGAGGAGGTATTCGAGCGGATACGAGAAGCCGGGCTTAAACTCAACCCAAAGAAGTGCTCGCTGTTCCAAAAGGAGGTCAAGTATCTGGGTCATACGGTTTCCGCCCGCGGAGTACATACGGATGAAGGCAAAATCACGGCGGTGAAGGAGTGGCCCCGGCCACGCAATCTACACGAACTCCGCAGTTTCCTGGGCCTGTGCACATACTACCGCCGATTTGTTCCGGGATTCGCGAACATAGCCAGCAGCCTGCACAAACTGACGAAAAAGGGCCAAGCTTTCGAGTGGAACGAGGATCAGGAACAGGCTTTTGCACGCCTGAAGGAAAAACTGTGCAGTGCTCCAATTCTGGCCTTCCTCGTGCTTGGGGAGATGTTTGTGCTGGATACAGATGCAAGCGGGAATAGTATTGGCGGTGTGCTATCACAGATAATAGACGGCCAGGAACAAGTGATAGCGTACTATAGTAGGGTTCTATCGAAACCGGAACGCAACTACTGTGTGACACGGAGAGAACTGCTGGCGGTATTGGACTGCGTAAAACACTTCCACAAATATCTGTATGGACAAAGGTTTCGCCTGCGCACAGATCATGCGGCATTGAGATGGCTCCTGAACTTTAAGGATCCTGAAGGGCAATTGGCGCGGTGGATCGAGCGACTGCAGAGCTACGACTACACGATAGAGCATCGCAAGGGCAGTAGCCATGGAAATGCCGATGCCTTGTCCCGCCGTCCGTGCAAAGTCGAATGCAGGCAGATAGTGGACGTCCGGTTGGTCAGCGTCATGCCAGAGGAAGAGTGGTCTGAGGAGAGGCTACAAAAAGACCAGCGTGAGGATGCGGATCTCGCGAAAATCGTCGAAGGTAAGGAGCAAGGCGCACGTCCAGACTGGCAGGAGATGGCCGGTGAAAGCCCGATCGCGAAGGCTTACTGGGCACAGTGGAAAAGTCTGCGGCTGAAGGAATGAAGGATGGCCGGACCAGCAACTCCCTAATGGTAGTGCCGAAATGCAGAATCGACGATGTCATTGAGGCATACCATAACGACTCCAGTGGAGGGCACCTAGGCATCACCAAAACCGTCGCCAAAATAAAAAGACGATTCTACTGGGTAGGATGTCAGGAGTCTGTAGCCGAGTGGATTAAGAGCTGCGACCGATGTTCAGCCGCGAAAGGGCCGACCAGAAGATCTCGAGGCCGCATGTAGCAGTACAACGTGGGAGCGCCCTTCGAGCGGATTGCTATGGACGTCGCCGGCCCATTCCCAACTAGCAGTCAAGGCAACAAATATGTGCTGGTTGTAATGGATTACTTCAGCAAATGGCCCGAAGTGTACCCTATTCCTAACCAGGAGGCCACTACGATCTCGGAAAAGCTGGTAAACAACTGGGTAGCCAGGTTTGGAGTTCCGTTGGAGTTGCACTCAGATCAAGGCCGGAATTTCGAGTCTGCGGTGTTCAAGGAAGTGTGTGGGCTGCTGGGGATAAAGAAAACGCGTACCACTCCTTTGCACCCACAGTCCGACGGCATGGTGGAACGCTTTAACTGGACACTGGAGGAATACCTGCGGAAAGTGGTAGGCAGGAATCAAAGGATTGGGACACGCATATCCCCCTGTTCCTGTTGGCGTATAGGTCAGCACCGCACGCCACGACATCACTCACTGGTCAGCGATAAGGCGAAAGCCAGATACGATCTACGGGCCAACTCAGCAGGGTTCCAAGAAGGCGATCTGGTAATGCTCTACAACCCGCAGCAGAGGAAAGGTTTGTCTCCGAAACTTCAAGCGTCATGGGAAGGACCGTACGAAGTCGTGACTAGGATTAACGACGTGGTATACCGGATTCAACGTTGCAGCAATAGAGGCGCTAAGCTGAAGGTAGTCCATTTGGAGCGTCTGGCGCCTCATCACAGCGGAGCCTCGGCACTTGTTCGGGACGAACAAGTCTAAGTGGTGGGCAGTGTAACGATAAGACAGTCTGTCGCTGTGCAAAGCAACCCTGCCGCTTCGCGCCGTGCTATAATTCAATGTGGCAACGACGGCCGCGATAATAACTTTTAGTCCAATCTGGCAACGATGGTCGCGATCATCAGGGAAACCTTTAGTCCACTCGGGAATGTGCCAGAACGATCTGCGCGATGGCCGGACAGGTATAAAAGGCAGCCGGATGCGGCGCAGCGAGTCAGTCTGGTTTTGACAAGTGAAGTTGCCACACGGAGGAATTCAGCAAATACTTAAGTGTACGAACAGTAAAGTGTAAAACTGTGAATAATAAAGTGACAGTTGGTTTTGAAGTGGCTGCGTTGGAATAATTAACGTTGTTTCATTTTCAAATTACACAATCCAGTGATACGTAACAGCCCACTGGACGTAGTATTCGTAACACTATGTTTGAGAATAAATTTAAAGCACAGTGTTGTTGAATAATTAATTTAATTAAATTACTAAACTCGAATCCGCAAACCGCTTTTGAAATTTAGTTTGCTGTTTGTAATAGGGCTTCAAAGTCAGAAAATTTCAAATGTTGAAATGAAATTTCAAGGAGTTTCTTTCCAACTAAGGTACGAGGTATACTTCTGTGATCAAACTGAAAGGTGAATTTTTAATTTAAACTCCGCGGGTTTTTCGAATCGGTAAATTTTTTGTTTCTGTAAGTTGGTAGCACTGTTAGTGACATCTATGCTAAATTTCACGTCAAAATATTCATTAGTATTTGAGATACGCGTCGTTTTGTGAGGCTCTAAAAGTGAATTCTTCGATTTTTACTATGTCTGAATTTATTGAACAAAGAAGTTGCATTAAATTTTGTTTGCGGAATGAAATTTCGCCTGCAGAAACGTTGAGGATGTTGCAAAAAGCCTTTGGTGATCAAACTCTGTCTTCTAAAAGTGTTTACAAGTGGTATAACGAGTTCAAAGCCGGTCGTGAGAGTGTTGAGAAAAATGTGGTGTCAAATCGGCCAAAACCATCGACTGATGAACATCACGTCAAACAAGTCAAAGAAATGGTGCTTGAAAATCGTCGATTAACTATTAGAGACATTGCTGATAGTTTGGGCATATCATTTGGATCGGTGCAGGCAATTTTGAAAGACGAATTGGGCTTGAGAAGAGTCAAATCTCGAATGGTTCCAAAAACACTCAATTTTTTCGAAAAAGACCGTCGTGTTAACATCTGTGAAACAATGCTTTCTGACTATCAAAACGTAATGAAACGCATCATAACTGGAGATGAGACTTGGGTCTACGCTTACAATCCCGAAACAACCGATCAATCGAGTAAATATCGTGCAAAAGGTGAGCCAAGACCAAAAAAATCGCGGCAAATTCGCTCAAAAATCAAGGTCATGTTGACAGTTTTCTTTGATTATCGTGGTGTGGTGCATTATGAATTCCTTCCGCCTGGCCAAACTGTCAACAAGGAATATTATTTGAGCGTTATGCGCCGCTTACGTGAAGCTTTTCACCTCAAGAGGCCAGAATTGTGGGCCGGCAACTCTTGGTTTTTGCACCACGATAATGCACCATCTCATACTGCATTGGTTCTTCGTGATCATTTCGCCAAAAATTCAACAAATATCGTTCCGCAAGCACCGTATTCGCCTGATTTGGCCCCGTGTGACTTCTGGCTGTTCAGCAATCTCAAAAGACCACTCCGAGGACACCGTTTTGACTCAATTGAGGAGATAAAAGCTGAATCGAAGAAGGCTCTGATGGCCATCCCGACGGAGGATTTTTCCAAGTGCTATGATGAATGGAAAATTCGTTGGCATAAGTGTATTGCAGCGGGAGGGGATTACTTTGATGGAGATGAAATGGATTTGCAAGAATAAATAAAGATTTTAAAAATATAACAAAATTCACCTTTCAGTTTGATCACAGTAGTATACATTTATATCGAAAAAAGACACATTATTCAACACAACCGAGGCAACAGTTGTGGCGCACAACGACATTCGCATCGAAATAAAACCAAAAATGTGCTAAATGTGTGAAATCTAAAAAGTATATGTGAAAAGAGGATAATACCCGAAAGGTATCATAAAGAATACCTGGATATGAACTGCAATCAGCAAGTCCTTAGCAGAGACTGACATTGAATTGACTAAAGAGAAAATACTTCATAAACTTTTTCATTCATTATTATTATTGATGGGGATAGTGCACTGCGATCTAGAAGATCCATTGAACGCTTTTTATGGACCTACAGTTCGTGCGTAAATCCAGTATCCGAGAGGAATTTTAGAATATTACCTAAACTTCTGAAAACCCAGTAGTATTGGTATAGAGTAACAAAAGCCTAGCTGGGTCTTGCAAAGTTAGTTGCCTTTTAAAAGTTACAGCCGTCTAAAATTTGTATGTGTTAGTGTGTTTTCAAAATCATTTTTTTCGGACGGAACTTTTAAAAGACAACTTACTTACTTACTTACTTAACTGGCCATAACAACCCGTTATCGGGTTACGACCTGCCGGAAAACTTTTCTCCAGGCGCCTCTGTTTTGCACGCGCCTTCTCCAGTTGGTCACACAAAGGAATAACAGGGAATCTTCAACTTGATCCTTTTACCGGAGACATGGCCTCCCTCTTCGCCATCGACTCCCAACTATCGCATCGAATACCTTTTTCGCCGGAGCTTCGTCGTCCATACGGCAGAGATGACCGAGCAAGCGAAGCTGCTGGATGCTAATTCGCTGCGCTACGTCCATGTCCTTATACAGCTCATCAGTGTTGCCGTTGTGCGACTTGTGTCAAATTGACCTTTTCTAGATACCGATGCCACCTGACATTTTAAAAATAGGCCTTTTTTTTATAAAAAAGTTGAAAAATTTTAAAAAGTCGCAAAAAAAGTGTCACAGCCGAAAAAAAGTGTAATCAAGTGATCCAAATATTTTTATACCCTGTATATATATATATATTGCTTCCACGCAATAGAACGCGCAATTATGCGCTGTGCGGCTGATAAAAAGCAAATAAATAAACAGTTACGCAAAAACATGAGCACGAGCGATATCTGCAAGGGGAAGCGGACAACTGCGAAAACAGCGCGCACCAACCTGATCCTAGCGAGGTCCCCAACCATTCTGCTGTAACCTCCTCACAACAGATGGCGCTACGAGCGGAGGCGTGTGGCGGCAATGCCCTCTCTAAATGTATTGCTGGCAATGCTGTCTGTCAGCAACTCAGCAAATTCAAACACAACGAAATGTTTTTATAGGAGTAGGCAGTGCGCTGCAGTCACGCCGGCAACCGTTATTCTTTTTGCAGCATTTTATAATAAAAGATAAGTTGTTACAACGTGCAAGCTCGCGTTTCATTTCGTTAGAGGCAACTAGCCCTACAGTGGTGACCCCGTTTTAAGAACAATTAACTAAAATTTATAAAAAATGTCGCTCACACATTCGCCTCCACCTAAGTCAAACGATGAAGACGTGAACACAAACGGAGCGCGCCCAAAGCAACTGAGCCAGCCCACCATGAGCGCAACAAATTCGGCGCCAGCGCTGGACTCCCACAACGTTGATGCAGTCAATTATTGCCGTTTGCCCCCATTTTGGGCAAGTAATGCAGAGTTGTGGTTCGTCCAGGTAGAGGCCATGTTCCAGGCGTGCAGAATTTCTTCAGATAGCAACAAGTACAATCTGGTGATCACGGCGCTGGACTCTGATTCGCTTTTCGAGATCTCGGACATTTTGAAGTTCCCTCCCAAATCGGATAAGTAATAATAATAATAATTGATTGGCACGACAGCCCGCTTACGCGAGACTAAAGCCTAGCTTCCCGCAACCACCCGTGTTGTGCGTGTGAATTTTGTACGCGGGTGGAAGGGACCTACAGTTTTATGCCGGTTCCGAACGGCAGGTTGGGAGCTTTTTCATAGACAATTTTTACTCTCAGAGGTTTGCCATTTCCAACTGAGAGGACAGCCACCGAAAGAGAAAACGAGTTTCCCGTTATTTTTTTTAGGTGTTACTACATGCAGAATTCGAACTTGCGTCGCTCTGCATGCGACTCGCTGGACCGCGCACTAACCAACTGAGCCACGGCGGCTGCCGGATAAGTACACACACATTAAAACATGTCTGACTACGCGATTTACTGAATCCGCAGACCGCCAGCTGCACAAACTATTCACGGAGCTGGAATTAGGTGGCAAGAAGCCGTCCCAGCTGCTGCGGCAGATGCGATCGCTTGCCGGAGGCCGGGCTTCTGAAGACGTGCTGCGCATTCGTTGGCTGGCGCTGCTACCAGTAAGCACGCAGCGATTCTTGAAGATCTTCAACGCCACGTCATTGGATGAGCTAGCCGCTGCAGCAGATGAGCTTATGGACAACTACAACGGCACCGGCGTCATGGCCGTGGATCAGAGTACTTGTCGCCTCCCTTCGCCATCCATCAGCGCAGACTTACGCGAAATTAAGGATGCGCTTTCATCGCTCATCGCAGTCAACAAAGAGGTCCTTGCAAAGCTCCGAGAAGGCAGCAATTTTCGGTCGCGCTCATGTCCTCGCGCTGCTTCTCCAGCCCATGACGGAGTATGTCATTATCATCGCAAGTTTGGCGACAAAGCGCAAAAATGTGTGTTGCCGTGTTCGTCGCCCCACCCACTTGCACCTGCACCGTCGGAAAACTAAAGCCGCTGTCACCCGTGCAGGCGACCGGCGACAGCATCACCAGCACTCCTAAAGAGTTCCGTCTATTGCTATACGATCCTAAAACGCACTCTGGTTCTCTGGTTCTACCATTTCATTGATCCCAAAAACTGTCATTAACAGGAAGCTTTCAGTAAACGAACTAACACTGTCCGCTGCCAACTCCACTACGATCCGCACATACGGCCAGCAAATCCTCGAAGTCATTTTCGGACTACGCAGACCATTTAAATGGGCATTCACAATTGCTGATGTCAAGACGGCTATCATAGGTGCCGACTTACTATCACAGTATGGGCTCATTATCGACCTGAAGAGCCAGTGTCTCATCGACTCGCTCACCACACTCTCTACACCAGCGCAGCTGTGCAAAATAGAGGTCCACACGGTTTCAATGGTGGAGCAAAAGGCTGAAGACCCTTCACAGCATCCGATGCTCGCAACCATCCTCAAGGAATACTTGAATCTCTCTCTGCCCAGCTTTGCACCACGTGTGGATAACCCCACTTCTATCAAACATTATATCGTAACGAGCGGGCCGCCAGTAGCTGAGCGCCCTCGGAGGCTATGCGGTGAAAAGTTATCGGCAGCAAAGGCCGACTTTGATCTGCTTCTCCATCATGGCGTCATACGCCCATCTAGCAGTCCATGGGCGAGCCCCATCCACATGGTGCCCAAGAAGTGTGGTGGGTGGCGATGAACAGGTGACTACAGAAGACTCAACGGTCAGACAGTTCCTGATCGCTACCCAGTTCCACATTGTGAGGATATTTTCCAGCGCTTACACGGAAAATTCATCTTTTTTACCATCGACCTCGTCCGGGAGTACCATCAGATACCAGTAGCCCCTGAAGATGTTCCACCGGGCCTCCGCAACGCTGCCCAAACGTTCCAACGCCACATGGACAACCTCTTACGGTCTCTTCCATACGCAGCCTGTTTTATCGACGACCTGATCATATTTTCTAATTCCGTTGAGGAGCATGCCGAACGTCTCCGCTGCGTGTTTGAAATTCTACGCCAGAATAAGCTCTCAATCAATCTCGCGAAGTGCAGATTTGGCAAAACCGAACTAGTGTACCTGGGCTACACTGTCAACCAACATGGGTACTGGCCTCCTGCTGACAAAGTAGATGCCATCGTGTCGTATCCAAAGCCCGAGACTATCGCCGATCTCAGACGATTCTTGGGTATGCTAAATTATTTCCGTCGTTGCATCCCACAAGCAGCAGCGACTCAGGCCCCGCTTAATGAATATTTGAAGAACGCCAAGAAGAAGGACAAGCGGAGGATAGAATGGATACCTGTTGCAGAAAAGGCCTTTGCGGATTGTAAAAATAGCATCGCCACTGCCACCAGGAACACATTCATCGCCCCAACAGCACCCTTGGCCCTCTCCACCGACGCATCGGACTTTGCAATTGGCGCATCCCTTGAACAGTTGCAAGATAACGTCTGGAGACCGGTGGGATTTTTCTCACGTAAATTGAGCCAAGCTGAACAACGATATAGTACTTATGACCGCGAGCTGCTCGCTGTCTTTGCTGCTATAAAGTTTTTTCGACATCACCTGGAAGGCCGCAAATTTGTCATCAAAACCGACCACCGTCCTCTCATCTACGCCTTCTCCCAGCGAGCTGACAAAGCCTCCTCGAGACAGCTAAGGCAGCTGGACTACATTTCGCAATTCGACGCCGAAATTATCCACGTTAAAGGTGAAGAGAACGCAGCAGCCGATGCGCTTTCGCGCATTAATGAAATTTGTATGCCGACGAGTCTACCATTCGCTACCATCCAATCAGCCCAACAGGACGACAACCAGCTCGCTGAAGTCAAGCAAGACACTTCACTTAAACTGCAGCAGCTGGCAATACAAGACTGTCATGTTTACTGTGACATTTCGTCTGGCCGCGTGCGACCGTATATTCCGACAAGCCTCCGGCGGCAAGCATTCAACATAGTGCACAGCTCTTCACACCCAAGTGGCCGCGTAACAGCTCGTCATCTCAAAGATAAGTTCATGTGGCCCGGTATCAAGAAGGACGCACTACAATGGTGTCGTGAATGCATCGCCAGTCAAAAGTCCAAAGTCAGCCGGCATAATCGACTCATACCTGAGCACATTAGCATCCCCGATAATCGCTTCGACCACATACACATAGACTCGATTTACCTTCCAGCCGTCAACAAATTAAGGTATTGCCTAACTATAATTGACCGTTTTTCCAGGTGGCCTGTTGCAGTGCCGCTGGAAGACATGGAAGCAAGAACAGTAGCATCAGCGCTCTACGCCAATTGGATCTGCTCCTATGGGACACCTCTTACTATAACGACAGACCAGGGCAGCAATTCGAGTCCGCACTTTTCACGGCATTGGCCAAAGTTATCGGTGCTCGTATCATCCAAACCACTCCCTACCACCTCCAAGCGAATGGAATGGTGGAGCGATTCCATTGCACTTTAAAAGCAGCTCTAATGTGTCACGCACCCACCCCCTGGCCGGAAATCCTGCCAACAGTACTCCTCGGATTGCGGTCATGCCTGAAAGAAGATTTAAACGCTTCCCGT
Source organism: Melieria omissa (assembly GCA_963971225.1). NCBI lineage: Eukaryota > Metazoa > Arthropoda > Insecta > Diptera > Ulidiidae > Melieria > Melieria omissa. Next base: position 45,340,041 of record OZ020269.1, on the reverse strand, counting down.
GCCGAGCGTCTCTTCGGTGTGCCTATTCGGTTGCCAGGAGAGTTCTTCGCACCCGAAGACCAATCTGCTAGCCCGGAGCTGTTCCTGGAAAAGCATAGGGAGCACATGCAGAAACTACGCCCAACAACGACTGCTCACCACGCCAAATCACGCTGTTTCATACTTAAGGATCTGTACACCTGCAGCCACGTTTTTCGCAGAGTTGACGCCGTCCGAAAGCCATTGGAGCCCCCCTACACAGGCCCCCATGAGGTATTACGCCGTCTCAACGACCGTGTATTTGTCATACGCATTAACGGTATCGAGAAAGCTGTGTCCGTCGACTGTCTTAAATCGGCGTTCGTGGTCAAACAGGATCAACATCAGCAGGACAACACGTTGGAGCCCATGGGTAACACCCTACTGTCAAACACTATGGACAGACCACTTCGAACATATGCCAGAAAACCACACAAATCGGTATCGTTCGCCGCCTCCACCGGCTAACTCTCTGAGAAGGGCGGCAATGCCCTCTCTAAATGCTGGCAATGCTGTCTGTCAGCAACTCAGCAAATTCAAACACAACGAAATGTTTTTATAGGAGTAGGCCGTGCGCTGCAGTCGCGCCGGCAACCGTTATTCTTTGTGCAGCATTTTATAATAAAAGAGAAGTTGTTACAACGTGCGAGCTCGCGTTTCATTTCGTTAGAGGCAACTAGCCCTACAGGCGACGTTCCTGAGCGGCGTTAGATGATTCCATCACTTAGGACTGCCTGCGGCAGGCCAATCACCTACCCTGGCAAAACAACACAACTGATTAATGTAACCAACACAAGGCTGTCTTGTGGAGGCCCTATGCTCCCGAGAGGAGTGAACAAGGAACAAAAAAATATATATATATTAACCCTAGTTTACGTTATTTTTTGTACTGAAAAGATAACGATACGTCTGAGAGACGTTTGCTAGTTTATATCTTTTTAAAAGTGTTGTTAGGAGGAAAATTTATAGTTTTCTTATTGACATCATTGATTTAATAAATTTCTGTTAACATTAAATAATTTTTGAAGTAAAATAATGTTTGTTTAATAAAATAAAAATAAAATTCCATTTGATTTAAAAATGCATCACAAAACAGCTGATCTTCTCTGAAGAACTCCAATTTGTCTACTAAAGTTTACTTTGTACTTCATTTAGGTAACAGTATCGGTTGTAAGTTATATAAACCAAAAAACATAAATTCCAAGAGTATTATATGCAAGAGTTAAAAACTACAATTTTGTGATCTCCACATACAGGTACACCACACTTGACGCACTTCATTTTAGACATTAGTCGTATTTTTGAAGGACAAAAACCATAGTATTTCCTCTTTTTTGTGACAGGCTGATCATCCATAACGCTTTGAATTCATCTTCCAGTATTTTCTTTTTTGTTTCGCTGACATTTTCCGAAGAATCTGAGTCGTTAAAAACATTTTGCAAAACACCTCCAATTTGTGTGTCATTTAACCCTCTAACGAGTAAGACCGTCTCAAGACGGCCTTCGATTTCTGGCCTCCAGGGTCAAATCCGAATTTTTGTTTTCTTCAAAATAGCAAAAGTTCTCTTGAAACTAGTTTGCTCGACATTTTGATAAACAAAAGAAAACACTCCGATCACGCGTTTGAGTGCAATTATCAGTGTAGTCTGAGAAACTAACCAGTGTTAAGTGTCAAAATAATATATTTGGAAACAAGTGATCGAATCCATAATTTTATGGTAAGTAGCAAGAATATTATATTTTAAATATATTATATACTTGAAGTAGAAAAACAATTGATGTGTGCATTGGAAACAAAAAATTGAAGACCGTCTCTAGACGGTCTTGCTGGTTTGCGCGTAAAAAAATGTTTCACTGTTATTTTCATCTTTTGTTGTTTCCATTACATCGTTTTGACTATTATTCTATAATTTTCGCCCTTTTATGTAATTTTTGTGTATTAGATGAATCGTTCTAAGTTTACTTATAAAAAAAAATTCAATATGAATAAATTGACTGATGATGAATTGCTCGAGTTCTTCGATTCAGTAGAAAGTGATGATGACATTTATAGTAGTGATGACAGTCTTGCTGACCCGGACTATGTTGTCGCCAACATCGATCCTGATAGCCCAGCCGACCTATAAGAGAATGATGAATAGGCAATTAAGGCATGCATCCAGAAAATGAATGAGGCTGAGACCACAGATACATTTGTGCAGGCTATGAATTTGTCATTGAATATCAGTGAAATCGAGCAGCCAGCAGCTTCTTCAAGATTTGTTCACGATATTACGGCGGTCGAAACAGTTGAGGTACAAAAACCATCCACATCAACTGCGACCATAAAAAATGCACGCTTCAAACCACCCGAAAGAGTCCGATCTCCGTTGCCAACAGTTGAAGCCACTGGACCATTAGGTCAATCTACTGATGGTGGCTTTAGTGGAGAAGGTATACTCATAAATTAATATAAATCACTTTATAAACATTCCTTGTGGTTATTTTATATTCACAGCTCTGAATATCGAAGCTCAGCAATATCGAAGGACTCGAAGGAGCTATCTAAATTGATCTGCCGTAAACGCGGCATGCGTTTACATGTAAACGAGGTAGCTTTTCGTGGCGATTCATCACTTCCATTGACTGTGAAAGAGCTCCAAACACCAATGGAATTCTTCAATTACTCTTTTACCGACAAAATTATTGAATTGATTACTGAAGAGACGAACCGATGTGCTTTGGACGAAAATATAAACTCCACATTCACAGTAAATGGTGCTGAAAATGAATCGCAGCGAAAGATGAACCGGGCTTTGATCCATTGTTTCGCATCCGTGCACTGGCTAAAGAACTCAACGACCGATTCGATTCAATACCAAAAACGGCTAGACTCTGTGTCGATGAACAGATGTGCAGCACAAAGACGAAACGCCATCTTCGCCAATATATGCCAAATAAGCCGCATAAGTGGGGTGTCAAATTGTTTGTTATTTGCGATTCAAACGGGTTTGCCTACCGTTTTGAAATATATAATGATGCCGGCGATAATGTTATTTTGCCTGACACACCGAACCTTGGAGCAGCATCAAATGTAGTCATTGAAGTTGATAGAAAAGGCAAAAAGAAGTGCAAGCATAGTAAAAAGTCGGATACTCAAGCCGTTTGTTCTAAATGTGATCTTCATTTATGTGGCACAGTTGATAGAAATTGTTTCTGGGACTACCACCATAGAAAATAATATGATTCATACCCTTTTCCTTCCTTTTTCTTAATAAAACTTGTTTGGTAGAAAAATATATACCTGTATTATTTTTTACGTTTAAACTGGTAAGACCGTCTTGAGACGGTCTTAACTATTTCTCACCTGGCGGTCGTTGCAGAGACAATTTTGAATTAAAAACTTAAACTTAAGGCCCTTTTGGGCATATTTACTTGGAAAAAAAATATCAGCTTGCTCCGACTATTTTTACGATTTTGCCCGTTAGAGGGTTAAACCACGCTTACATGTCATCGTTTTTAACAAATTTTAATTTAAAAAGTAACGAGCCACCTTAGAATTCAACAGAAAATGAAAACACGCTAAAACAAAAATGTCATAACTTACACAAAAGATAACGATACGTCTCAGACGTACGCTATGTTAATATCTCAGAAACAATTGCACTCACAGCAAAAAAGCAATCACCACCGACAAGACGTAGCTAACGGCTGAGATAACTGAAAATGAGAATTTTCTCTCTTGACGATTGAGAGAGAGCAAAAAATTCAAAAGACGTACGTCTCGCAGACGTAGCTTATCTAAGCAGGGTTAAAAAGCCCCAATATGCATGTTTTGTATTTATTATGAAAGCATTTGCATTTTAAAACATATGCGTGATAATACTTACTTATCCATTGGAAGCCATCAAAATTAATTCAGCAAAAATAACTTAGGCACTGCCAAAAAAAACGCGTTAATTCAGATTAATTTTGTGCAGTTTTGCGGGAAAACTTTGACATAATAAAAGGGTAGTTTAAATGTTGCCAGAGGTGTAATTTTTAAGTACTTAAGTGAATACTAAAAGGAAGGCATAATTTGAGTATTTTTAAACACGCAAAAAAAATTAACTTTACGAAACAATTTTCAAAATGTACATATACACTTTTTTATCAAAAAACGGGGTAAGAGTCGCATGATTTTGAAGAAAAGTGTCAAAATAAGCTTATTTTTAAAAAGTCGGTGTCAGGTGGCATCGGTCTCCAAAAAGGGAAAATTTGACACTTTAGTCCAGGGGGCGGCAGAATTGACAAGGAGATGGTGTTAGTGTTAGTAGTTAGTAGTTAGTAAATTATACTTGAACAATGGCTGATTGAGAGAGCGTACTGTGTACGTGAGCTGAGCGTACTGCTCATGAGAGTAAGCTTTGCCGACCGCTGCTTTAGTCGCACAACGGCAACACTGGTTACAATATAAAAGAAAGTGGATGTACATATGTGTGTAAGCTAGGGATCGCAATTTTTTTCCATTTGGTGATGCCGTAATTTTCGGGATTAAAAAGTCAAATCCCGGGATCCCGGGATTCATATAACAAATTTGTTAAATAAAACAATTTTCCCGAATTGTATAAATACTTGTATATAATATATTTACCATAAAAATGGACACAGTTTAATCACATTTGTGTAGTTTTAAGATTTTTTATCTTGAATTTAATCACATTTTGTTTAACTTAACAGTTTTTCATTTGACATTTAACTTCAGTTTGATTACATTTTGTTTTATCCAAAAATTACACTTAAACATATCTTATTGCTTTGCAACAGATGTATCATAAAGTGCATATATATTGTTACGAATTTCACCAGTTCGTTATCGACGGTTCGTTTTGATTGTATTTGAAAATAAAACAACTTCAGTTATCCGGTGCAGCGTAGTCAAAACTAACAATCGCTTTATTTACAGATTTGCACTTGTTCTACTTTACACTACTACTATTGCATGTTTCCCCATTGCTTGCTCAACACCGACTCGACCCCTTGCGCTGCCACTGCTGCTTTTATACCACTTTTCTTATCGCGCCGAAGTTTCTTGCAACTTCTAATTGGAAAGCGCTCGACCATTCTCGCACAGCCCATTTCGAGAACCATCCCTGCCATATCGGACTATACCAAGCGAATTTATAACAGTTTTGCTGTACTTCACAGTGCATGCCTAAAAGTATGCTTGGAAAACATTCGTGCGGAGAAGGCATTCCCGTACACTGCGGCACAGAATTTCTCATCGTATCACTGCCCATCACTTAGACTTGTTCGTCCCGAACAAGTACCGAGGCTCCGCCGGACTAAGACGCCAGGCGCTCCAAATGGACTACTTTCAACCTGGCGTTTCTGTTGCCGCAGCGTTGCACCCTGTACACCACGTCATTAACCCTGGTCACGACCTTGTACGGTCCTTCCCATGACGTTTGAAGCTGTGGAGACAAACCTTTCCTCCGCTGCGGGTTGTAAAGCATTACCAGATTGCCTTCTTGGAACCCCTCTGGGTTAGCCCCTAGACCATAGCTCGCTGCCAACCTGCTTTCAACTAGTTGAGTGCGGCTCCGCGATCTTCTCCTCGGCCCTTTTGCAGCCGAACACCGATTACAGCCTCTGATCCACTCAGCGACAGACTCCTGGCATCCTACCCAATAGAACCGCCTTCTTATCTTGGCGACAGTTTTTGCGATGCCTAGGTGCCCTCCACTGGAGTCGTTATGGTTTTCCTCGATGACATCGTCGATCCGGCCTCTCGGGACCACTATTAGGGATTTTCTGGTCCTGCCATCCCTGCTCTCCCACTCGCGGTATAGGCAGCCATCCTGCAGACGTAGACTTTGCCACTGTGCCCAGTAAGCCTTCGTGATCGGGCTCTCACCAGCCATCTCCTGCCAGTCCGGCCGTAATCTCTGCGCTTTGCCTTTGATGATCTTCGCGAGATCCGTATCCTTGCGCTGGTCCTTCTGTAGCCTCTCCGCAAGCCAATCTTCCTCTTGCAGAACTCTTACCGACCGAACATCCACAATTTGTCCCTCGTTTTCGGCCTGCGAATTATGCCTGCGTTCGGTCTCGCACGAATGGTGTGGCAGAGCGTCATCCCTTCTTGGCGACGTCTTTTGTCCGGAACGCTTTTCTCGCAGATGGCAGTCTCGTGATATGTGGCCTTGCTTGCCACATCGCCAGCAACTGACTCGAGATGATACTGCCCGCAGCCCCGCTGGTGTCCCCGAGCTCACTGTCTGGCTTTGCGTGACACGTCCAGATTGGACCCCATGCATCTCCGCAGATGAATGTCGAAAACTTCCCCTCCAGGCCGCCTCATACGTCAATGCGCTTGTCACCGTCTCACGGAATGTCGGCTTGCCCATCATCAATGCACTGCGTCGTGTCTCCGGGTCATGAAGACCTTCAATAAACGCCTCAATCTTCATCCTCTCGAGATAATCAGAGCCGAATTTCGGGTAGCACAACTGTACGAGCCGCTCAATGTCTGCTGCATACGTCTGCAGCGCCTCGTCTGCTCTTTGCCAGCGGTTCTTCAGCTCGCAATAATACAGCGTTTTGTTGTGCTCGTCACTGTATCTGGCTGCCAATGCCCTCCTGACGGTCTCGTAATCACCTCTCAAACCTTCCGGAACTGTTTGTATTACCTCAGCCGCACGACCTCTAAGAGCCAGTATCAGCCTCCGACCTTTCCTAACATTGGTCCACTGACTCTCCAAAGCAGCCATCTCGAATTGTAGTTTGAATGTGTCAAATGACGTAGTACCGTCATAAGTAGGCACTTCTATGGCAAAACTTTCCTCAACCGACTGCACCCTTCCTCGCAGCTGTACCTCTCTAAGCCGCTCGTCGATTTTTCTGTTTACCGAATCCTCCAGACTGTCAACTCGTTTGTCTAAATGTTCTACTCGCGTCTCCAGGTGCTCAACTTTCACATTAATCCTGTTCGAAATCTCTTCCACTTTCTGCTCCAAGCGCGCAGAATTTTCCTGAAGCTTGGTTTCCATTCGCTCTGCTACTTCTCGGTTCGTAGTTTCGATTTTTGCGGAAATTTCCTGATTCGTAGTTTCCAGTTTCGTTGCCATTTCTCGATTCGTAGTTTCTAGTTTCGCTGCCATTTCACGGTTGGAAGTCTCAAACATGCCTTTAAGTGCAACCATAAGCTGGCTCATGTCCATTGCTTGTAGTGGCGCAGCCGCTGCAGTCGTACTTTGCAATGACGCAGCACCAACAGGCGATCCCTCCACCTTGGCCGACGCCTCTTGTTCCTGCGTTCCGAACTCGTGTGCAGCCCAATCAATGCCTCGTGATTCACACGCCGCTCGCAAACGCAGCTGCAACTCCACCTTACCGCCAGCAGTCGGCAAATTCCAGGCAGCCAGCTCCTTCTTCAGCTGGTCAACCTTCAGCAGCTCCAGTTTAACCATGTCTGCGTTTTTATAATTTTATTTTACTTTCAGTAATACAATCCTGACTTTCTGACACCAAATGTTACGAATTTCACCAGTTCGTTATCGACGGTTCGTTTTGATTGTATTTGAAAATAAAACAACTTCAGTTATCCGGTGCAGCGTAGTCAAAACTAACAATCGCTTTATTTACAGATTTGCACTTGTTCTACTTTACACTACTACTATTGCATGTTTCCCCATTGCTTGCTCAACACCGACTCGACCCCTTGCGCTGCCACTGCTGCTTTTATACCACTTTTCTTATCGCGCCGAAGTTTCTTGCAACTTCTAATTGGAAAGCGCTCGACCATTCTCGCACAGCCCATTTCGAGAACCATCCCTGCCATATCGGACTATACCAAGCGAATTTATAACAGTTTTGCTGTACTTCACAGTGCATGCCTAAAAGTATGCTTGGAAAACATTCGTGCGGAGAAGGCATTCCCGTACACTGCGGCACAGAATTTCTCATCGTATCAATATGCATATTTGATAAAAAAATTAAATAGTTAATTTGTTTGTACTTTTAGTTTTACTTCGATTATTTCGATACAAAAATTAAGCGTTTTGTTTACCTAAAATTTTAGATCTTAAAAATACTAAGGCATTAAGTGTTTTGTCCTCTAATCCAGAGCGAAATTTATTGCAAATAAACGCTGCTGAAGAGAAACATCTTCCAGATTCAACATCTGTTGGTTGAATGCTTAGTAAATAATTATAAGCCTTTTCCAAAGACGCCCTCTATCCCCTCCCTCCTCCCTAAGATAAGTAATTGGGTTTTTGTGGTTTTAAATTTATTTCATTTGAACTTTGAAGCATCTTTTGCAATCCCGAAAATCCCGGGATTTTCGGGACTGGAAAAAGTCCGGGATCCCGGGGTCCCGGGATTGCGATGCCTAGTGTAAGCACATCACGCTCAAACGGACCGGCCGATTTCGATGGTGTTTTTTTGTTGGTTTTGCGTTGAGTCAGTTCAGGTTTATGCGAAAATCCTTGCAATGTGTGACCGCGAATTCTGAAAATTGTCAGACGATAATTTTGGAACCATAAGTCACACATCAATTAAATTCACTACGAACTTACTATTTAGTCATGTCCTTCGACAGAGGGGAGGGGGCGTGGCACCACCCATACGAGCCAAATCTTAATAATGGAATATCTTCGAAATTGTAAGGTGCACAACATTCAAATTTAGTATAGCGTCGTCCCATAGATGTGTCATTCTAATGGTTAGATTTTATGGGCGTTGAACAAGGGGCGTGGCATATTTTTTGTGACCCAAATATTTCGCTGAACAATAAGCAATGAAACTAAGTACGAACCTACCATTTATTCATATCTTTCAACAGAGAGAATGGTGCGGGTATTGAACAATGGTGCGTGGCACCGCCCATTTAACTTAAATGTGATTCAAGTCTTTTCTTTACTGAAATTTAGCAGCAACATTGCTGATTTGTGGGCCTCGATTGCATTAATTAGTAGCTCTTTCTTTACTTGGATTTCTTCGTCAATTTGCACCGCCATAGATTCGACATCTCGCGTTTTTCATTATAAGAAAAAATGTTGTGTGAGACGAAGTACGCCGGGTCAGCTAGTTCTGTATAAAATGGTCGTCAATCCCCATCGACGACCAAACAGAATCACTGATTGAAGTTCAACTTCAAGAGCTTGATCAAAACTGAGCGCGTGTACTGCAGGCATGCCAAGATGGGTATTTGTCTGACTCATACAGTACATACAAAAAGTCAATCGACCAAAAATATGGTGCATAAAGTGAAAATGCTCAGAACTGCAATGCTCAATTAAATGATCTGCTAAAAACTCAACCGGCAACTTCTTTTTCGATTTCGCACCTCAATCAGACTTAGGATCTCAAATCGATTCTGACAGTATCTGCTTAAAAGTTCCTGCTTGCGATACTGAAGTTTTTTACGGAGGATATGAAGAATGTCTTTCCTTTAGAGATATGTTAAAAAAAATTGTATCACCTCCGATACAAGACGAAAGACACAGCGGGTGCCATGGTCAAACAATATCCCTTAAGCAATGTAAATTTTGAATTGGCCTGAGATTCACTCAAAGCTTTGTATGAGAACCGACGCGTCTTAGTTAATAATCAGATCAAAGCGCTTCCGAATATTTCCCTTGTAACTTCGGAAAATAGCGCTACCATTAAACAAAATTCAAAACACAATAAACAATTGTTTGTCTGTTCTGAGTTCACAAGGGTTTTCGGTAGACAACTGGGACGCAATCCTAGTCTTCATATATTCTTCGAAACTACCCAAAGAGACCATAGCTCTGTGGATGCAATCGCTTACTTCCCGAAAAGAGGTCCCAACATGGTCGCAAATGAACTCATTCCTCACAAACAGGTATGAAATGGTGGAACGATTAAGCGCGTACAAGCCCTGTTTACGTCGGCGGAGCGGTAGAAATAAAATACACGGTTGGTTCGGTTTCGTGGTGTTTATTTGGAGACGTCTGAATAACGAGTAACAATAGAAAGACAATAAACACTGAACGAGACCAACGGCCTAAGCCGGAGAGCATAAATAGGGGGAACATCAGTACAAAAGGACAAGGAAAGGATGTGATTAGAGGTGGGATCGACAGATCACTGAACAATCACAGCACCCATTTAGCCATCGCGGCCGCCATTGCAGAGTGCAATTGATGTAGTGTCCGGGTGGAGGGTTGCCGAGACGCTGCTGAGGACTGGCTAGTAATGGTGCGGCTCACAGCTGGCTGGCTGTGGGTGCGCTTGGGGTGCGCCGATGACATTTCGTGCGGGGAATGATCCATCCGGCCGTGCGGGGCAGTCTAAGCAGTACCTGCTGCGATGGTCGGCTGATCTGCAAAAAAGGTGAGATGTCAGAGGATTGAAATTATAATGTGGGCATCGTGTGAATGGGGAATAGTGGCTAAGCTGCAGGGTTTGCGTAAGCTACAGCCGAGGGAATATGAGAAAAATACATATACAAATTGGCTGCATTGCCATTTCTTTAGGGGGAGGAAGAATATCGAGCGGGTTCGAAAGCTGTTTGTAAACTAAGCCAACGCCGCTCGGGATAATTGGGTGCACGTAGGGCTCGAGAGAAGCCGGAGAACCGAGCGAGAATGTCGGTTTACTCTTCGAGAGGGTGGTGGCAGTCAACCGCTCTTTGATCCGGGATTGGAACTGTGTGAGCATGACCGTATGGCTCAGCATGGAAAAATTGCTGGAGCCGTTCCACACAAGAAGGAGATCGTGTAGATCTTAGAGTTTATACCCGATCAGTCCGATGCCTGCGGGATTTGCAGCGCTTAGGGCAGGTCGCAATAGAATGACGACTGACCTCTTCTCGGACCCGGGATGGAGGAGGTACAATGAGGAATTGCGAGGGATTGCAATTTCCGTCAGTTGCTGTGAATGTGGGCCGTTTTTGTCGAACCCTTTTGGGGGACCTCATTAGAGGCGAAAGCCATCCTGCGGGATCAAAACGGTTGGCAACAAAGGGGGGAATTTGCCGGTTTGGGAATGAGTTTGCAGGAGTAGTGGGTTCAAAGCAATTTTCCATTAATTCCTGGGGTGGAAACCCTACGGGATTGAGGGCGGCAATCACTTGCGAAACGGCTTTCTTTAGTGCGGGAAGATTATTTTGAAGGGCGGGTCCAGTATGCATATGGCGACTTGGTACCTCTGTGGCACATGTCAAATGCGAAGGGGGTACTGGACCGCTTAATACCCAACCGAATACTGTATGCTGGGCAAGTAAGCTGCCACATACATTCCAGTGGATACCTTCGAGCATGATCTGCGGGATGAGATCACTGCCAATCACTATATCGATTTCCGCTGACTTGAAGGGGTTTGGATCAGCGAGATTTAGCATGGTGAAATTTTTCATATTAGGGTTGTATATGTGACGAGGTGGGAGCAATTTCGTAAGCTCTTGGAGCACGATTGCTTGCACGGGGAGTTTCGTGCTCGATTGGGGGACTGCCGATGTCAAGAAGCATATATGATTGGCATTTTGCACAATCTGACCGCCCATGCCCGAGATTTTGAGTGGGGATTTCTCGATTGGCAATTGGAGGCGTTTCTAGACCTTCGAGGAGATGAAGGTACGCTGAGAGGCTTGGTCGATCAACGCTCGAACCTTAAACAACTTTCCTGAGTGTTCAATAGACACCAGTGCCGTAGGCAGAAGGGATTGGGTGCCATTATTAGAGTGTAAGGCTTGTACTTGGGTCGTACTTTGCCTTGAAGATGTGCGTGGTTGCGCATGCGAAAGGGGGAAATGAGTAGCAGAGTTGTTTTTCGTTGGTTTTGGAGCTGTTGCGACCTGTGGAGTGGTCGAATGTGACCGATTGGGAGATTGAGACAGTTGCCTTTAGGGAAATGAAGCATAGAATGGTGCTTCTTTTGGCAATATACGCACGTAAAATTGCTTGTACAATCTTTCGTGAGATGCGATGTAGCAAGACAATTTACGCAGAGATTGTGCTTCTTAACGTATTTAAGTCGACTCTGGGGGTTGAGTCTTTTGAAGCTCTGGCAGGTCCGTGTGGGATGATTTGCGTTGCGGAGTTTGCACGCGAAGTCCCTTTTTACTTGAGTATAATAAATTAGGGATTTGTGTGGCCGACTTGGGAGGACATTGGAAGCCGAAGCTTGAGACAGTTTTGGCTTAGAAGGACGAATGCGTTGCAGCCGTTCAAGTACCTCATATCTGCCGGTCAGGAACTCATCCATTTGCGACCAGGGTGGCAGATCCTTCCGGGATGTCAATGATTGCTCCCATAGAACGAGTGTCTCTTGGGGCAATTTGGTACAACATATGTAAACCAATAGCGGATCCCAATTGTCAGTGTCTACGGCCTGAGAATTGAGAACAGACAGACAATTGTTTATTGTGTTTTGGATCCGCTGTAGTGCCTCACTATTTTCAGTGTGGGCAGGAGCGATATTCAGAAGGGATCGGATTTGAGTATCAATGAGCATGCGTTTATTTTCGAAGCGGGATCTTAGGGCTTCCCACGCGAGTCCGAAATTCTCATCGGTTAATGCATATTGCTTTACAATAGCACCGGCTTTGCCTTGCGTTTTGTATCGGAGGTGATACAATTTTTGGGCTGGAGTGAGCTGGGGGTGGTTGATGTAAACCGCGGTAAACATGTCCCGAAAGGACGGCCACTGCTCATAGCCCCCGAAAAAGGTTTCGGTATCACAAGGTGGAACTTGTAGGCAAATGTAAGGGGTATTTGCTGGTTCTAGGGGTCGAACCGGTTCAATATGCGCAGCGGGCTGGGGGGACTGAATTTGCAGAATCTCAATGATGTCCGACATCTGAGCCATGCACAACTCGTACTGGTCTGTGCAGGCGTCGATTTTTTGCCTAGCCGACTCTTTGAAACCGTCGGGCTGGCTGTTGTCTTCAGCAATAAAGACTGTCTCTTGTGCGCGCAAAAGCCTCTCCCATTGGGCTTCAAGATTTTTCTGCTTAATTTGAACCAGGGATTTAGTCAAATCCTCAATGGGAGCCGATAAAAATGTGGTGCATAATTGCACGAGTCTATCGGACTCGAAAATGAATTTTGCAACACTGGGATCGGTTGCTTTAGGACTATGGAGTTTGGAGCGAGTGGTTGGTGGCTCCCGAGTGACAGGAACTGTCAAACGTGCATTGGCTGACTTTGGGGATCCGGAGGAAGGAGTCTCCATTGTGACAAGTTATCGTTTGGGTTATCGCTCAGCAGGCATTTTGGTCAGAAAAGCTCGACAGACAGTAAAAAGTTTAAATAAATATAATTGTAGGGTGTTGGGAAATAGACGTGTAGTCTAACCGCGTCCGCGCGAACGATTATTGAGAATGGGAAGAATTCGTTAATACGAATTTGTATCTCTGTCGAGTAAAAAAGTTTACAACCGTGTGTGTAAGCGTATAGGGAATGGAAATTTGTATGTATGGGAAACAAGCAAAATTTGTAAATGTGAATGGGTAATAAACAGAAATGTGTATGTAGGAATTGGGAATGTATGTTAAAATTTTCATAATAACACTTCGTTCAATAATGTGTGTGACTGACACATAGATGGCGGCACTAATACTAAATCAATATTTTTTTTCGAAATTGTGAACCTTTTTAGGCTTACTGTCAAAATTATATGTCAATCCGACCATTAGTTTACAAGTTACAGTGCTTTAAGTGACACTACTTTTGAGTTTTCAAAAAAAATGAATTCAAAGCAATTCCGTGTGCTGATTTATCATTGTTTTTTAATGAAAAAAAAATACTGTTCAATGCCAGGAATGGCTTGAAAAACATTATTCGGACTCTGCTCCATCAAAAAGAACCATTTGTTATTGGTATGCCGAATTCAAACGTGGTCGTACAGACACCGATGACATTCCATCTACTGGACGGCCAAATGACGCTGTTATTCCGGAAAACGTTGAAAAAACACTGAAAATCATTATGTCCGACCGTAAAGTGATAGTGGGGGAGATTGCTGACATTCTAAAGATATCAGCAGGCAGTGTATACACCATAATACACGAACATTTGGTTATGAAAAAGGTGTTTTCGAAATGGGTGCCGCGTTTGCTCACACCGGAGCAAAAACAACAACGAATCGATGATTCAAAGAGCTGTTTGGACATGTTTACGCGCAACAAGTCGGAGTTTTTGCGTCGGTACATCACAATGGATGAAACATGGATCCACCATTTCCCTCCAGAGTCAAATCGGCAGTCTGCTGAGTGGCATGCAACCGGTAAAAGCCGCCCAAAGCGTCCAAAGGCACAAACATCGGCTGGCAAGGTTATGGCGTCAGTATTTTGGGATGTGCACGGAATAATATTCATCGACTATCTTGAGAAAGGGAAAACAATCAATAGCGACTATTATATAGCGTTGTTGGAACGTTTGAAAGAAGAAATCGCGATTAAGCAGCCCCATATGAAGAAGAAAAAAGTGTTGTTTCACCAAGACAATGCACCGTGTCACAAGTCGATGAAAACGATGGCAAAAATGCATGAATTGGGCTTCGAATTGCTTCCTCATCCCCCGTATTCTCCAGATCTGGCCCCCAGCGACTACTGGCTCTTCGCAGACCTCAAAAAGATGCTCCGTGGTAAGAGATTTGGCTCAAATGATGAAGTAATCGCCGAAACTAACGCCTATTTTGAAGGCAAAGAAAAATCGTTCTACAAAGGCGGTATCGAAAGATTGGAAAAGCGTTGGAATGATTGTATCTCCCTAAAAGGGGACTATGTTAATGAATAAAAACGAATTTTGGCAAAAAAATTTGTTTTAATTAGTTAGTCACACACATTATTGAACGAAGTGTTATATGTGTATGTATGTAAATAAATGTATGTGACAAGGAAAAATAAATATGTATGGGTGTGTGTATTTGTGTAAACAAGTGTATGTTAAAATATATTTTTAAATATATTTGTTAGTTAGTGTATTTTTTAAAGTGTGTCTAATTATATAAGAAGAAAAAAAAATTTTAATTTTGTGCACAGGTGGGATGTCTTTGTCCCACCGTATGTATGTAAAGTGAATGCGTGTACAAGAGTATGTATGTAAATATATGCACGACTGAAAATTTTCTAAGCTAAAGAAAATTTTCAGTGTGCAGTGAAAATGAGTAACTTGTCCCACTGTATCCGCTTTGTGCTTTATTGTTTATGTTTGTTGGATGCTGGCTGCAGCGGAAGTTTTGCTGCTTTGCCAGCGGTGATCGCACAAGAGGAAATGCGAAAATGGGTGAAGAGTGGGAGATCAACAGCTTGAGTGCTTGCTGCTGATCTGAAATAAGCACAAAGCAAATTAGGGGAAATGTGCAAATTAGAAAATTAGTGGGAAGCAGGCTGCAGCGGGAGTTTTTGCTGCTTTGCCTGCGTAGGTCGCACAAAGGGGAAGGTGCAAAAAGCGCCAAATTATGTGCAGCAGCGGGATTGCTTACTGTGATAAGCGAACGGGGTGGGGGGTACCAGTATATAATTTTGTGACTGGATTTTAGGGAATGGGAAGCTATATATTTATTTTTTTTTAATATATGTTTTTGTGTTATTGTATGGGAATATAACAAAAATTATATTTTGAAAGATTTTTTTTGTTATTTGTAAAATATATGTGTGAATGGGTTAGTATATGGGATTGTTAGTTTAAGTATGATATAATAAAAATTTATTGGGCTTATCTTATTGGGCCCAGTGCCCGAGTATGGGGATCTCCTCTATATGTTGTTGATTGTCCGCCGCTGTGTTGCTTGCTGTTGCTCTTTGCAGTGCTCTTCCTCAGTGTGTTTTTTGAGTGGCTTGTTGTTTCTGCTCTTTTTGTCTGCTTTGTGTTGTGTCTTGTTGTTGTTTTTCTGTTTTAATGTATTTATCACTTTAGTTCACTTTTGTTTTTGGTTCACTGTTTGTTGAGTTGTAGTTTATGTCACTTTTCACGTGCTTTTTTCGTGTAACTTTGTATATTGTTTGAAATGTTTGTTTTAAAAAGTGTTATTATTTTAATTTTTTGTTAATTTTTGTATTTCCGCGGCGCGAATTCGCGGTTGGCTCGAAGGACCATGTTTACGTCGGCGGAGCGGTAGAAATAAAATACACGGTTAGTTCGGTTTCGTGGTGTTTATTTGGAGACGTCTGAATAACGAGTAACAATAGAAAGAAAATAAACACTGAACGAGACCAACGGCCTAAGCCGGGGAGCATAAATAGGGTGAACATCAGTACAAAAGGACGAGGAAAGGAAGGGATTAGAGGTGGGATCGACAGATCACTGAACAACCACAGCACTCATTTAGCCAAGCCATATTGGGCTACGCAACCTAACTTTACTTTCTATAATAATAATAATCATAATTGACTGGCACGACAGCTCGATACCGCGACTAAGGCCTAGCTACAGTTTTATGCCGATTCCGAACGGCGAGTTGGAAGCTTTTTCATAAGCAATTTTACTCTCAGAGGTTTGCCATTTTCTGCTGAGAGGACGGCCGCCGAAAGAAAGATTGCTGTTTTTATTTTTTGGTGTTAGCAGCAACGGAGTCTTGAACCTGGGTTCTAGTGTCGCAATTGACTCGCGGCCCAACGCACTAGCCAGCTGAGCTACGGCGGCTGCTTTTCTTTCAACAAACCGTAAAATAAGACTCCAACGTTTCATATAGAAACAGGCAGACTTGTGTCCGGGGTCTTAATAAAAACACAATACCGATTAATATTGGAATTTATTCGTTTTTTATTAATTACACAGGCCGACAAAATTCGAACAAATTTCAGAACCAGAAACCAGAGTATACTTTTCCGAAGGTTTTTGGTGCGCTGAACAAGAATCTGGCTATTTTCAATTCTGAGATATGATAGATGTTTTGAGGGTTTCAAGGCATCGCGGCATTCAAATTAGCTATCAGTTTTGCAGAATTAACTATTTAAAACAATTTGTTTAAACAATTTACTTGTCTCTCTATACCTTGTGTTTACTAAACATGGAGGTGTACAAAACTTGAGAAATTCACGTGTATTCCAAACTTCAATTTTGGATATCTCAAAAATTTTAAAATAGCTATGCTACATAACCTCAAATATAGGCGAAAACCGCAATTTTCGCACTTTTAGGTTAGGATATCTCGAAAACCTGATTCCCAGATTCTTGTTCAGCGCACCCAAAACATTCGGAAAAGTATACTCTGATTTCTGGTTCTAAAATCTTGTCGGCCTGTGTTATCGAAAAGAACAAAAAAACAATGGCTGACCGACACCGCGCACTCGCCGTTGCAACTTCGAATGGCTGCCCGCGTCGCCCGGGTTTCCCTCAACCAAATTGTTAGGGTTGCCGGATGCTCGCACGCTGGGTTGCTGCGCGTGACACTTGCAACCTATGCAAGTCAAACCACCCTCTCAAAACTTGCCAAAAATCAAGTAAATTTCAGTGCACGACAAATCAAGTTTGTTAAAGAGAACAATTATTGTTATTAATTATTATTATACTGCTAAAGAAAGCATCATTCGATTCTACACTTTCCGACGAGCAATCAAACGCATAAACCAAAGGCCGACCACAATGACTCGGTCAAGTGATCACGAAGAACTCTCCACAAGCCAAAAGTCCTCCACTTCAAAGGATCACTCCCAAAATCGTCGCACTTGTACCTGCAGCCATGAACAGACTCATGCTTATCACTCGATCACTAGAGCGAAAACGCTTCTCCCCACAGCAAATGTTGCCATTGTCCATTTAGGAGAGGTCCGAACCCTCACAGAACCCGGCTCCCAAATGATGAAGGTCATTTCATCGTTCAAAATTCAAAGGACTTTGAATCTGCTCACGAGGGAAATTCATTTTGAAATTTCTGGCCTAGGTGGCAAGGTCGTCCAAAATGCCAATAACATTTGTACAATTACACTCTGCGGCTTGGACAACCATCCCCAAATTGAAGCTGAAGCCATCATTCCCCCGCAACACTGTTTATTGTGTTTTGGATCCGCTGTAGTGCCTCACTATTTTCAGTGTGGGCAGGAGCGATATTCAGAAGGGATCGGATTTGAGTATCAATGAGCATGCGTTTATTTTCGAAGCGGGATCTTAGGGCTTCCCACGCGAGTCCGAAATTCTCATCGGTTAATGCATATTGCTTTACAATAGCACCGGCTTTGCCTTGCGTTTTGTATCGGAGGTGATACAATTTTTGGGCTGGAGTGAGCTGGGGGTGGTTGATGTAAACCGCGGTAAACATGTCCCGAAAGGACGGCCACTGCTCATAGCCCCCGAAAAAGGTTGCGGTATCACAAGGTGGAACTTGTAGGCAAATGTAAGGGGTATTTGCTGGTTCTAGGGGGTCGAACCGGTTCAATATGCGCAGCGGGCTGGGGGGACTGAATTTGGAGCATCTCAATGATGTCCGACATCTGAGCCATGCACAACTCGTACTGGTCTGTGCAAGCGTCGATTTTTTGCCTAGCCGACTCTTTGAAACCGTCGGGCTGGCTGTTGTCTTCAGCAATAAAGACTGCCTCTTGTGCGCGCAAAAGCCTCTCCCATTGGGCTTCAAGATTTTTCTGCTTAATTTGAACCAGGGATTTGGTCAAATCCTCAATGGGAGCCGATAAAAATGTGGTGCATAATTGCACGAGTCTATCGGACTCGAAAATGAATTTTGCAACACTGGGATCGGTTGCTTTAGGACTATGGAGTTTGGAGCGAGTGGTTGGTGGCTCCCGAGTGACAGGAACTGTCAAACGTGCATTGGCTGACTTTGGGGATCCGGAGGAAGGAGTCTCCATTGTGACAAGTTGTCGTTTGGGTTATCGCTCAGCAGGCATTTTGGTCAGAAAAGCTCGACAGACAGTAAAAAGTCTAACCGCGTCCGCGCGAACGATTATTGAGAATGGGAAGAATTCGTTAATACGAATACGATGTATCTCTGTCGAGTAAAAAAGTTTACAACCGTGTGTGTAAGCGTATAGGGAATGGAAATTTGTATGTATGGGAAACAAGCAAAATTTGTAAATGTGAATGGGTAATAAACAGAAGTGTGTATGTAGGAATTGGGAATGTATGTTAAAATTTGCATAATATATGTGTATGTATGTAAATAAATGTATGTGACAAGGAAAAATAAATATGTATGGGTGTGTGTATTTGTGTAAACAAGTGTATGTTAAAATATATTTTTAAATATATTTGTTAGTTGTTAGTGTATTTTTTAAAGTGTGTCTAATTATATAAGAAGAAAAAAAAAGTTTAATTTTGTGGACAGGTGGGATGTCTTTGTCCCACCGTATGTATGTAAAGTGAATGCGTGTACAAGAGTATGTATGTAAATATATGCACGACTGAAAATTTTCTAAGCTAAAGAAAATTTTCAGTGTGCAGTGAAAATGAGTAACTTGTCCCACTGTATCCGCTTTGTGCTTTATTGTTTATGTTTGTTGGATGCTGGCTGCAGCGGAAGTTTTGCTGCTTTGCCAGCGGTGATCGCACAAGAGGAAATGCGAAAATGGGTGAAGAGTGGGAGATCAACAGCTTGAGTGCTTGCTGCTGATCTGAAATAAGCACAAAGCAAATTAGGGGAAATGTGCAAATTAGAAAATTAGTGGGAAGCAGGCTGCAGCGGGAGTTTTTGCTGCTTTGCCTGCGTAGGTCGCACAAAGGGGAAGGTGCAAAAAGCGCCAAATTATGTGCAGCAGCGGGATTGCTTACTGTGATAAGCGAACGGGGTGGGGGGTACCAGTATATAATTTTGTGACTGGATTTTAGGGAATGGGAAGCTATATATTTATTTTTTGTTAATATATGTTTTTGTGTTATTGTATGGGAATATAACAAAAATTATATTTTGAAAGATTTTTTTTGTTATTTGTAAAATATATGTGTGAATGGGTTAGTATATGGGATTGTTAGTTTAAGTATGATATAATAAAAATTTATTGGGCTTATCTTATTGGGCCCAGTGCCCGAGTATGGGGATCTCCTCTATATGTTGTTGATTGTCCGCCGCTGTGTTGCTTGCTGTTGCTGTTTGCAGTGCTCTTCCCCAGTGTGTTTTTTGAGTGGCTTGTTGTTGCTGCTCTTTTTGTCTGCTTTGTGTTGTGTCTTGTTGTTGTTTTTATGTTTTAATGTATTTATCACTTTAGTTCACTTTTGTGTTTGGTTCACTGTCTGTTGAGTTATAGTTTATGTCACTTTTCACGTGCTTTTTTCGTGTAACTTTGTATATTGTTTGAGATGTTTGTTTTAAAATTGTTACTATTTTAATTTTTTGTTAATTTTTGTATTTGCGCGGCGCGAATTCGCGGTTGGCTCGAAGGACCATGTTTACGTCGGCGGAGCGGTAGAAATAAAATACACGGTTAGTTCGGTTTCGTGTTGTTTATTTGGAGACGTCTGAATAACGAGTAACAATAGAAAGAAAATAAACACTGAACGAGACCAACGGCCTAAGCCGGGGAGCATAAATAGGGTGAACAGCAGTACAAAAGGACAAGGAA
Source organism: Melieria omissa (assembly GCA_963971225.1). Taxonomy (NCBI): domain Eukaryota; kingdom Metazoa; phylum Arthropoda; class Insecta; order Diptera; family Ulidiidae; genus Melieria; species Melieria omissa. The sequence goes on along the minus strand of OZ020269.1, from coordinate 45,319,583 downwards.
AGGAAGGGATTAGAGGTGGGATCGACAGATCACTGAACAACCACAGCACTCATTTAGCCAAGCCATATTGGGCTACGCAACCTAACTTTACTTTCTATAATAATAATAATCATAATTGACTGGCACGACAGCTCGATACCGCGACTAAGGCCTAGCTACAGTTTTATGCCGATTCCGAACGGCGAGTTGGAAGCTTTTTCATAAGCAATTTTACTCTCAGAGGTTTGCCATTTTCTGCTGAGAGGACAGCCGCCGAAAGAAAGATTGTTGTTTTTATTTTTTGGTGTTAGCAGCAACGGAGTCTTGAACCTGGGTTCGAGTGTCGCAATTGACTCGCGGCCCAACGCACTAGCCAGCTGAGCTACGGCGGCTGCTTTTCTTTCAACAAACCGTAAAATAAGACTCCAACGTTTCATATAGAAACAGGCAGACTTGTGTCCGGGGTCTTAATAAAAACACAATACCGATTAATATTGGAATTTATTCGTTTTTTATTAATTACACAGGCCGACAAAATTCGAACAAATTTCAGAACCAGAAACCAGAGTATACTTTTCCGAAGGTTTTTGGTGCGCTGAACAAGAATCTGGCTATTTTCAATTCTGAGATATGATAGATGTTTTGAGGGTTTCAAGGCATCGCGGCATTCAAATTAGCTATCAGTTTTGCAGAATTAACTATTTAAAACAATTTGTTTAAACAATTTAATTGTCTCTCTATACCTTGTGTTTACTAAACATGGAGGTGTACAAAACTTGAGAAATTCACGTGTATTCCAAACTTCAATTTTGGATATCTCAAAAATTTTAAAATAGCTATGCTACATAACCTCAAATATAGGCGAAAACCGCAATTTTCGCACTTTTAGGTTAGGATATCTCGAAAACCTGATTCCCAGATTCTTGTTCAGCGCACCCAAAACATTCGGAAAAGTATACTCTGATTTCTGGTTCTAAAATCTTGTCGGCCTGTGTTATAGAAAAGAACAAAAGAACAATGGCTGACCGACACCGCGCACTCGCCGTTGCAACTTCGAATGGCTGCCCGCGTCGCCCGGGTTTCCCTCAACCAAATTGTTAGGGTTGCCGGATGCTCGCACGCTGGGTTGCTGCGCGTGACACTTGCAACCTATGCAAGTCAAACCACCCTCTCAAAACTTGCCAAAAATCAAGTAAATTTCAGTGCACGACAAATCAAGTTTGTTAAAGAGAACAATTATTGTTATTAATTATTATTATTTTGCTAAAGAAAGCATCATTCGATTCAACACTTTCCGACGAGCAATCAAACGCATAAACCAAAGGCCGACCACAATGACTCGGTCAAGTGATCACGAAGAACTCTCCACAAGCCAAAAGTCCTCCACTTCAAAGGATCACTCCCAAAATCGTCGCACTTGTACCTGCAGCCATGAACAGACTCATGCTTATCACTCGATCACTAGAGCGAAAACGCTTCTCCCCACAGCAAATGTTGCCATTGTCCATTTAGGAGAGGTCCGAACCCTCACAGAACCCGGCTCCCACATGATGAAGGTCATTTCATCGTTCAAAATTCAACGGACTTTGAATCTGCTTACGAGGGGTCGTCCAAAATGCCAATAACATTTGTACAATTACACTCTGCGGCTTGGACAACCATCCCCAAATTGAAGCTGAAGCCATCATTCTCCCGCAACTCACACACTTTTGACCCACCTTCACGGTAAAAGCGCCCGATTCCGTCCCTCAAGAATAGATCTAGTGATAGGTAGCGATTCGACCCCACAAATTCTTCAAGAAAGCCTTCACCACAACTACGGAGACAGTCGTCTGGCCCAAAAGTCAATTTTCGGTTGGATTCTCAGCGTTTCCATTAGAGAATAGATTTCCACATTTTCGACAGAAGTCAAAGAAATCACCACCGAATGTCTCGACACTCTTCTAAGGAAGTTTTGGGAACAAGAAGATGTTGACTCACCCACAAAATCTGAGAACGACCGCTTATGTGAACAACTTTACAAAGATACACGGTTCCGAAACCCTGACAGACGGTGCCGGAATGCTCCCATTCAAGAATAGCTTTTCGGAAACTTTGGCCCTAGGCCATACACGGACAGCTACCTTACGAAAATTCTTAAGTGTAGAACGTACACTTGAGAAAAAAGGGGATCTCAAAACCACTTACTCAGATGTATTAAACGAGTACCTCACTCTCGGCCAATGGAATCCACATCTTCTTGTGAGTTTATAAATGATGGTAAATACTTTTAATTCTACTTACCTCACCATACGGTTATTCGCCCAGAAAAGAAGACTACTAAAGTGTGAGTAGTTTTCAACGCCCCAAAAGCATCAAACTGTGGATGCTCTTTAAATAATGTACTCAGGGGCGTAGCCAGAACTTGGTCATGGGGGGTTTAAAAAAAAATTGTTTACCAATTTTGTAATACTAAATTTTTGTTTTTTAAAGTACACCACCTTAAAAAAAGCCAATATTCAGTTTTGCTTTAAAGTTGGTAAAACTTTAACAAAAACATTTCAATTGATGAACCAAGATTATGGTGATGATCGTTTATCCCTTGGCAGAGTTAGAGTGGTATTCGTGATTTAAAAACGTTTGTCAGGACATAAATGATCAACCGCAGATTCCATCAAAACTTGGCAGCAATTAATCATGGATCAGCCAAAATCGCCATGAAATTGGATTTAACCTTCGCTTAAATTATACCCACCCGGGTGATCTTTTTCTTGATTCTTGTTCAACATCTGCCAGAGTATTTAACCAATGTAGTTATTATTTCGACTTACTGAAAAAATTCGAAAGTAGTTTTCAATAACATAAACAAAGAAATTGTTTTGGAAAAATTATTCCTGTTTTTTGTTACGTTATTTGGTATACAAACACCTACACGGGTGATACCAGGCGCTTGCGCCACAATTTTGAATAAAACTCACAAGATTTTTTTACGTAACTCAGTATGTGTTCAATAAACCCTTTGGAAAGAAATCTAATATTTTTCATAGTCCCCTTTGGAAACCCTTTGGAAAGAAATCTAATATTTTTCATAGTCGAAAAATAAATCTTTAAAGTTAAGCTATTTTCGAATACAAATATCTTTGGTAAGGCGAAAGTTAAGCATCACAAAAACATAACATTATCGCATTTTAACTGAACACTTTGACTATCGAAAGACGTTATGTCATCCATAGACAATTGTGACTGATTTTTTTTACTAAAATTCGAACTTTAACCATCAACCACTGCTCGTTTTCACCTGATGTGGCATCGTGCGACTTTCACCTTATAAAAAAACGAAGGCGTTTTGAAGTCATCCAAAATGTTTATACCGACATCCTGAAGGACATTTCAGCCGACGATTTAAAACACTCATTCAACATGCTTTAAGATCAGGCAAATAGCTGTACTGGACCTGAAGGGAATTATTTAAAAAAATCATATGGGTTTACCAAAAAAATTTTTTATTCTTTCAAATGTTTAAAGGTGAAAATATCTTCTTTGTGGGAACGTATATACCATGCAGAGTGATTAAAAATTTTAAATAATTATAGGCCTTGGGGGGTTCTGACACCCAAAACCCCTCCCTTAGCTACGCCCCTGAATGCACTTCACATCGGCCCCACTCTTCAAAACGATCTTATGCTATTTTTCTTAAGATGGCGACTATAAGTTCGTTTTCAACGGCGACATTGAGAAAATGTATCGCCAAATTCTCGTACATAAAGATGACAAAGATTTTCAACGAATTCTCTTCCATCGGTATCCCCATGAACCGGTGGAAGATTTCAGACTCAAAACAGTCACATTTGGCGTGAACTGTGCTCCCTACTTGGCTATTCGTACACTTTAGCAGTTACCATATGATTCGAAAGATAAATGGTCCCCTGCGACTCAAATCATATAGTACTCGACGAAACATCTCTTGACGATATACAATCTGGTTACTCAATTACCAAATTATTCGAAAGGTAAATGGTCCCTTGCGGCTCATATCATACTCGATGAAACATATCTTGACGATAATCGTTAGTCGACTGTCATTCGGAACGGACGTTTTTTTTTGTGCTCCGCTATGACAATTTTTTCTAAGTGCAAGCTGCATTGCAGTGCTAATGACTTGGTGTCGTGTGGCACCTGTTGCTTTGAGTGGCACCTTAAATGTGCAAACGTCAGTAGGGAGGCGCAGAGATTATCAACATAAATCATCATATAATTTTCTGCTGTGAGTTGTGCTTCGGTAAATCAAGATCTGCCTGCCCATCTGTTGTGCCGTTGCTGCTGGAGAAGCTGAGTGGAGTTCGTGCTCTCATTGACTCGTTAGCGGTACCCCAATCGGGAAAGATTTGTGCCGACAACTTGAGTACCAAGTCAACGACTGCGATGAAGCCGACACCGGCCGTCTCTCGCCTCACTCGCTCTAAAGCTGCGGACGCCGGCATCGCTGCGTCAAACTTGACTGTTGATGTCGGGCGCTCGCCTTTGCTGAGAACTTCTAACAAGAAAACTGGGAGAACTTTGCCGCCTTCACCTAACACTACTCTCGCTATTAATTCTGCTTCTATTAGCACAGCCGCTGCTGTCAAAGTTTGTGCCGTCACTGTAAACGCCATTGCAGCTAATGTTAACGCTCCTGCCGTCAAGAACGCCGCCGCCAATGTAAACGCTGCAGCCTCTGTTATCACTGCTGCGACTTCTACTGCACCTGCTAATGCTGCGACTGCTGATGTGAACGCTCCTGCCGTCAAGAACGCCGCCGCCAATGTAAACGCTGCAGCCTCTGTTATCAGTGCTGTGACTTCTACTGCACTTGCTAATGCTGCGACTGCTGATGTGAACGCTCCTGCTAACAAGAACGCTGCTGGTAATATGATCGCTGCTGCGAGCGCTACCGTGCCTGCTAAAGAGGCCACTGCTGCTGACGCTATTGCTACCGCTGCTACCATCATCTGCTGCCTCTCTTATTACTGACGGTCCACCTTTACACGCTCGTTCGTTGCTCGCTTCGGTTGCTGAGCCGCCCAATGACGCTAATGCTTGGGTCACTGTGCGCGACAAAAAGCGGAATAAAGAAAAGCTGGTTGTTGTTTGATCCAATGAGAACTCAGGCCTTTAGGTTGCCGTGAGGAAGAAGTGGCTGCATTTGTCATCATTTTTACCATCAGTTACGGAAGAGAACATAATTGATTATATGGCTTGTCAGACCTGTATTGACAGGCAGCATCTCTCTTGCTATAAATTAGTTAAGAATGGTGTGCCTTCAGACTCGCTTAAACGCATAAATTTTAAATTAGGCGTTACTTCATCTTTTTATACTAAGCTTCTCAATCCCGCAGTTTGGCCAGCAAACGTTAAGGTGCGCTCTTTTTGTTTTTTCCGAGAATAGAGCTCCCGCCGCCGAGCGCCTAGCACGCTCTTTAGATGCTCAGTCTTTTCCTGTAATTGCTAACCCAGTCAATGGTAGCTCAAAATTATCTGATAAGCCTGGTAGTTTAAGTAATTATTTAAATATTTATGTATTATCAAAATGTATCTGGTATGAGAACGAAGGCTGATCATGTGCGATTGATGAGCTCCTCACTGGACTACGAAGTCTGTAATCACTGAGTCTTGGCTTAATTCCACATTTTTTGATTCGGAATTTTTTGACCCGCACCTTTATAATGTGTTCAGGAAGGATAGACTCTCTCAAAACGGGCCTTAATAGGGGTGGTGGCGTTTTGATTGCTATCAAACATAATCTACACTCAGCACTGCTGCCACGTGTGAACAATGATTCCCTGTTGGATCAACTTTGTGTTCAAATCAGGGGAGCGACCGGCCTGCTCTTCATTTGCGTATCGTATATTCCTCCGAATAGTAGTGATGCTTTATACAAATTACATGTTGACAATGTTTCGGCATTGCAAGCTCGGATTGGTGAAAACGAGCTGTGCGTTTTAGGTGATTTCAAGCTCTGACTCCCTCAAATGTACACTGCGTGCACGAAATTTGTTTAATTTATAGTTTTCTTAGCTTTGGGTTGCTGCAGATCAATGCCCATCCTAATAAACTTAATCGTTTTTTGGATTTGGTTTTTATCACGAGTAACCTTAACTCAAACATTGTCGAATGCAGCTCGCCTATTAATTTGTTCCTTGACGTGCATTGGGAGGAAATACTGTCCAGTGGCGACATTGCTACTTGTTTTTCTACCTTTAAATCTTTAGTTTTTGACCTTTGCCTGAAGTCGAACCCTATCTTCCCTGGGAAAGTTCATAAGCTGCCGTGGGTTACAAAGGAACTTAAGAAACTGGAAAATTTGAGAAACAAATATTATAAAAAGTTCAAGGCAACTAAGTGTCCCATCTACTTCAGCTACTATCAATCACATTTTAAAAGTTACAACAAGTTGGCTAAGTCGCTGTACAACAGTTACATTCGTAACTATGAAGTTGGCATCAAAAGTAATCCAAAACTCTTTTGGAATTTTATTAAGTAAAAAAAATTGGTTTCCGATATTCCGTCCTCAGTATTTTTTAAGGACAAAGTCGCCGAAACCGCGGATGATGCCGGTAACTTATTCGCACAATTCTTCAGCTCAAATTTTGTGGCGTACACAAACGCTGTTTTGGCTGACACCTTCTATCCTGACGCCTTTTTTTCCTTTGGGTCGTTGACTTTAACTGCCAACGATGTCAAATGGGGCATCAACAATCTTACATTTTCAATGCGTACGGATACAGATGGGCTTTTTTCTGTGCTCTTAAGGGGGCTTTCCAGTTTTTCGGTTTCAAAAAATCGTTTTTTTTTTTTACAGAAATCGATTTATAAATACTATAACAATATGAAGCCAGTTTCATAATGAAATATGCAATAGTTTTGAAGTTATAGCCACAAATGTTTCGGCGCGCACAGTTTCTGTGGGCAACTGCGCGCAATCATTCGCCTCACATCGCGACAACCAGCGTATCCAACAAGCGGAGACAAGAACGTCAGCTGCGACTCAAATCGCTCGTTAGAGGCCCGGGAACAAAAATCACACCAAGATGAGTTTTATGAGGCTGAGGAGGGACATGGATATGGACCTGGTATTGACGAGGACATCTAAGTTGCAAAATGTAATTATAAAATAACGAAAACCCTTTAAAAAAACTTTAAACGCGTTTTTCTCGAAACCATATTTTTGTGACGTTTTTAACACTTTTTTTCGGATCTAATAAACCGATTTGGATAAAACTGAATTTCACGTGTTCACAAATGAATTCTCTATCGCACAACATAGGATTTTTTCAATATTGTGAAATTTCGATTTTTAACAACACTTTTAGTACCAAAATTTTGTACCAAAAACGATTTTTTTTTCAAATTTGCGCCAAATTTCACCAAGTTGAAATTTTTCAAAAATCCTCCGATGTGCGATAACTAAAACTAAGTGCTTAATGAAAATGATGGTCAATTTGATTTCAGATAAACCGTACCCGAGAAAAGTGTAAAAAACTGGGAGTATGTTTTCCAAACAAGGCAACATAAGTACTTGGCAAGCCGGCGGCCATTTTGTTTTTTTCCAAAAAAAAATTTTTTTTCAACTCACTATTGTAACAACAAACAAAATAAAGAAGAATTACAACATTTTATCACACTGTCTCTCCAAAATTAATTCTTGAAAAACACCTCATTTTTCGACGAAAAAACGGGAAAGCCCCCTTAAAGAATTGTAGCTCTCTTGTTGAGCCACTCGTAGTGATCTTTAACAATTTTTTGAATGCATAGTCAATGAAAAACTAAGGTTTTGCGTCAACAGTGCAATTTGTCAAAACCAGCACGGTTTTGTTACGGGCAGATCAACTGTCTCCAATCTCGCGATTTTTGTCGAAGATTGTCTGTCTGCTTTTCAGGAAGGAAGTCAAGTTGATACTATCTACACGGATTTTGCTAAAGCCTTTGACATAGTTTGTCATGCAATTCTGATTTCTAAACTAAATTGCATGGCCTTTCACTCATCATTTCTTGATTGGGTGAAATCATACCTTTCCAATAGACAGTGTGTTGTGGCTGTTGCTTATCACCTTCCTCAGCCGTTTGTTGCTACTTCCGGCGTTCCTCAAGGTACTTGGTCCTCTGTTGTTTGTTTTATTTATTAATGGCATTGGCAGTCGCCGTGGCTCAGTTGGTTAGTGCGTTGGACAACGAGTCAAAGGCTGCAACCGCAGGTTCAAATACTGCCTGTAATAACACCTAAAAAAAAATAACGGGAAACTCGTTTTCTCTTTCGGTGGCTGTCCTCTCAGCTGGAAATGGCAAACCTCTGAGAGTAAAAATTGCCTATGAAAAAGCTCCGAACCTGCCGTTCGGAACCGGCATAAAACTATAGATCCCTTCCACCGGCGTACAAAATTCACACGCACAACACGGGTGGTTTGCGGGAAGCTAGGCCTTAGTCTCGCGTAAGCGGGCTGTCGTGCCAGTCAATTATTATTATTATTATTAATGGCATTGGCTCCTGCTTTTCGTTTGCAAAATTTCTTCTATATGCGGATGGTCTGAAGACTTATGCTGTAATTAATAATGTGGCAGACTCCCTGGCACTCCAGGCTGACCTAGATAGAGTTCAATCGTGGTGTACGAGAAATCACCTTTTCTTTAATATATTAGTAAGTGTTTTCATGTATCTTTTTCTAGGACTTGCACTTGTCCTACTTCCTGTCGGGCTCACTGTTGCAGTCAGTCCAAGAAATCAAAGATTTAGGTGTGTTTTTCGACACAAAACTTTGTTTCTCTAGCCATATCAATTTTATTATTTCCAAAGCGTATGGCATGTTGGGTTTCGTTCGTCGGAATAGTACGTCATTCTCTGACCCATATACGTTCAAACTGTTGTTCACGGCTTTCGTCAGATCAAGGCTGGAATATGCTTCATTTATATGGAGGCCATATCAAATGACTCACATTAATCGCATTGAGCGCATCCAGAAGGTTTTTGTGCGGTTCGCCCTAAGGTCGCTGAACTTTACCGAACCGTTACCTTCATATCTTTCCCGCTGTCGCCTTATAAACTTATTAAGTCTAAACGCTAGGCGAACCTATCTTGCGTGCTCCTTCATTGTTGGGTTATTAAAGGGTCCATTCATTGCCCGCCCCTTTTGAGTAAAGTGGCTTTCAATGTCCCTACAAGTAACCTACGGCACTATGCGAGGAATGCGCCTCTGAGTAGAGCCCTTGCGGAACTAAATAGTGTAACCGACTTTGACATTTCGTTTCCCAAAGAGACATTGTTAAATTTAATATTGATTAGGTTAAGTTGAACCTCTTGTGTTCTTTTATTTTTCCTATATTCAGTAAGATCTGAATGTTCATTGGCTAAATAAATAAATAAAAAGATATACTCTCTGGCAGTCACGATCTTGACACGGCTATCAACTCCTTAGATTAGCTCGTTAAAACCATCAATTCAGCAGGATTCTCCCTCAAAACGATCACTGCAAAAAACTCGAAACTCCTCGAGAGAATCCACCCCGAAAATCTGTTAGATTCCGATTTTTTGCGATTCCAAAACACTAGCTCAACGAAAAGTCTTGGAATTCGCTGGAATGTCTTATCCGATTCTTTCTCGTACACCTTTGACCTATCTCCAATTCATTGTCGGTAACAAAGAGACAGATCCTCTCAGCTGTCACGACATTTTTTGACCCGGCAGGATGGCTATCGCCTATTATAATTAAAGCGAAAATGCTTCTCCAACAACTCTGGTTAGAAGGAACCAATTTGCTTGAAACCCCACCCCATTCGAATAGGGCGACTAAATGGTAAGCTTGTATCAAGTTTCATTGATGGGCGAATTGCAGTTCCAAAGTTGCAATTTGAATCGCCGAAAATTTGGGTCGCAAAATAAGTGCCACACCTCTTGTCCCGCACGGGCCCATAAAATTTCACCAGCAGAAATACACATATCTGGGACGCAGGACTTCAAGTTTCAATGCTATGCGACTCATAATTTTGACGTTATTTCGGGGGTGGTGTCACGCCCCCTTGTTCAATGCTCATCCCATTCTTCCAGTCGTAAGAGTTGCTCCTTATTATTGAGCCATGCTTTTATCGCTATCCACATGAAGCAGAAGAGAATTACAAGAATCGTACAGGTGTGCTCTTGGCGGGCACAGTTGTTCAAATAAAAGGTGAAATATGTGGTATCAATAGATCTTTTGGATCGCAGTGCACTATCTTACTACACTAACTTTGCCCGCCAAGAGCACACCTGTACGATTCTTGTAATTCTCATCTGCTTCATGTGGATAGCGATAAAAGCATGGCTCAATAATAAGGTTATAGCATCCCCGCAACACCAAAAACCTCATGTCTTTTGTTGGTAGGATCGTTTACTGTCAAAATCAGTTGATATTTTCCGACGAAAGAGGGAGAAACTGAAAACAAACAAAGTGATTGTTGCTAGAAGGTGCTGTATTTGAGTGAAAAAACGGGGAAAGTGCTCAGGTCAGTTGTTTTCAGTCAGGTATTTTCATTTCAACCGATGCGGCAACACAGCACAGGGGCGTAGCCAAGGGGTGATTTTGGGTGTCCGAACCCCCCCATAGCCTATGATTTGTCGTCATTTTTAATCATTATGCATCGGATGTACGTTCCCACATTAGCAAAAAGGTCTTTACATCTTTAAACATTTTAAATAATAATACAATTTTTTGGGCGAAACTGATTTGTTTTTCTAATAGTTCCGTTTAGGCTCAATACAGCGATTGTCTTAATCTAAAAACATATATAAATAGTAGTGAAGTCGTCGACCGGAGTGTCCTTCAGGATGTCGGTACAAGCCTTTTGGTTGGTTTCTACGTTCTCAAAACGCTTTTTTTCATCGGCAAATGCATTTTTTGCAGGTGAAAGTCGCACGGCTTTACATCAGGTGAAAACGAGGAGTGGTTGCTGATTCAAATTTGACTGTTAGTAACCAAAAAAAAAAAAATTCAAAACAAGTGTCGATCGATGAGATGGCATCCTTCGATAGCCAAATGTCCAATTAAAATGCTATTGATAAATTTCTGCTATTGAGATGCTTCGCCTTACCAAAGATTTTTGTATACGTCGTTTACCAATGTCGTTCATCTGGATGACCCCAGGCACTTCCGCCGCTATTTTGAGTAAAACTCAAAATAATGATATAATAATATATAAATTTGTTTCATACCTCAGTATTTAGTATCTTCCTCGGGCGATAGATCGTTTTTCAAAAAAAGGCCTAACTTTAATGATTTATTTTGCAACTATGGAAAATATTGGAAAAACTTTTTTCTAGAGGTTTTATTGAATACATAATTAGGTATACAAAAAAAATTTACTGTGAGTTTTATTCAAAATGGCAGCAAAAGCGCCTTGGATCATCCGGGTATGTATTTTGAATACAAAATAACTAAATTCAATTTTAAAGATGAACAAAATTTCTAAAAAAATATATGTTCATGTTATTGGAAATTACCTTCAAATTTGAGCAGTTATTCGAAATCATAGCTTAATACTCTGGCAGATATTAAATATGAATATTAAAAAGATCACCCGGGTGGGTATAAGTAAAGAGAAGGTTAAATCCAATTTCAAGAATTTCAATGAAGATTTTGGCTAATATTTTATGAAATACAGCCCAGTTGTGATGGAATCTACGGTGATCGCGGACTTCAGTTGGCACGTTGTTCTGACAATGGTTTTTAAATCACATTTACCACTTATGAAGTCTGTCACGGTATAAACAATCATCACCATAAACTTGGTTCATCAATTTAAATGCTTTGTTTAAAGTTTAAACATTTTTAAAACAAAAGTTAATATTGGGTCTTTGTTGGATGCTCATTTTTGTACGATGACACAAATATACTTCCACTTCAGATGCAATAACTTCGCTTTCAGTCCACCAAATTTCATGACATTTTTACTAAAATCTGGAAAAAAATGTATTTTCCAATGCATAAAATCACATAAGCCACCACACAATGCCCTATTTGGAAATTTCAGTTTTCTTTAAAAAACACATAATACTAAAGTGGCAAAACATTTTAAAACCCCCCGCATGACCAAGTTCTAGCTACGCCCCTGACACAGCACACCGACGATTTTGACAAAAGCGATAAACAATCAGCCGGTGGCTTGCTACAACCTTATATGTTAGTTGAGCCACAGATAACTCATCATATAGATGTCCAGCGGCCAAGGAAAAAATGTGTCAAAAAGTTCGACAAATTTGGCCTCCGATAAGAGCTTTTTGGCCTCTAATGTCAATCACACAAACACCGCTTCACACGCATTGTGCTCTGTTTTGAGATACAGAAATATGTGATTTTTAGTCAAAACGGCGCTTGTCTGTTATCATACCTTTTAAGCAGCCAGTCGGGATTGAGTGTTGATGGTCAAACGCGTAAGCGGGAGTGTCTCGGACGACAAGTTCGCGGTTCGATCCTTACTGTAGCTGCTAAGATTTTGGTGACTTTTTTTTAATAATATATTTTTTTACAATCCGTGAGAACAATATAAATGAAAAATTTATTTGGTTTCTAGATCTCTTGATTAGTAAATTGTTTGGTTTTGGAGACACATATAATTGTTCGCAAGTTGTAAAATCAATCAACCAAGCTCAGCATACGGTTACAAACAACCATACAGCAAAAAGATTCGGTTGATGATGACAGGTGCTCATGGGCTAGGTATGGGTAGAGGAGAGTAGTTCCCCCTCGTAATTCTATATTTTACATACATATGCACAGAAATCTATATTCTAATCTATTTGAATTTTATATTCTGAATTTGGAAATGTAGTTATGTCTTTGCTCCCTTTAATTTGTTGCTGGGTACGCCCAGGCACTTGCTTTTCGCAAAAAAGAATGAAAACATCGGCACAATCTGCCAAAACTAATGTAATTGTTCAGCGGTCACTTAATTGTCGCAATACAGTTACGCCGACGCAAAGGATAGACCTGCTGGCGCCGCAGCTATTGGCAATGCGTTGCCTTAGCAACGATGTGTATGTGTCATGCCAAAGAAAATAAAGACTTCATATTCTTTGATCATGCACAAAATTTGTATTTTCATTTATATCACATTTTTTAAACACATTATTAATTTCAGGTATAACCGATTAAAAAAGCTAATGAAAAAAGCGTTAAATGTTAAGAAAAATTTTGCTTCTCGCCCAGCCTTGAACCCGAGGCGAAATTTACGAAAAAGAAATTACGGATATCTGATGTGCTGTCTACCTGTTACACCAAATACAGTACATGATCGTTGTAGCTAAAATCATAAATGTATGTTGCAAAAAAGAATATCACAAGCAAGAAAAGAAATTCAAAATTAATTCAATCCGACAAAAGTTCTGGATGATCACATGCAGCTGTGTGCGTAAAATAGCTTTGCGGAAAAAAGCTGTAATTCACAGCTTGAAATTTTTGTGCCGTTTTCGTCGTATGAGACTGGACATCTATATGATGAGTTATCTGTGGTTGAGCCATGGATAAAACCAGACGACAGTTTCACAAGCCCGAGCTAGGGCTTTGTTATAAGTAGGTATCGGATTTATATGCAAAAACTATCAAAAAACAAAACAAAAACTAGCTCATTCTTTATATTTTTCAATAAAAATAGTTTCTGTCTTGGTCCTGTTCAAATCGGAAGCTCCAAAAAAATATGCACTTGTATATAATTCCGATCCCTAGTTATAAGTATGCATACAAAATAGTAGTAATATTAAAAATATATCTAGGTATCATTTGCCGTGCGTTAGTCCCGCTTGAATTCGAAAACGACTGAACCGATTTGAATTCTTTTATTGAGTTTTGTTGCGTTGAATCAGGGAAGGTTTAAAAACTCAAAAATTTGAAAGTGACGGACGTTATCCAAGGGACGTAACACTAATTTAGTTTTGTCTCACGACTGGCAGAATGGGATGAGCATTAAACAAGGGGGCGTGACACCACCAACGAAATAACGTCAAAATTATGAGTTGCATAGCATTGAAACTTGAAGCCCTGTCAGTAAAAATAATTATAATAATGTGGTATCACAATGTGGTATTACAGCCACAAAAACCTAACCTAACCTATGCATATGTATAAATGAACTGCTATTTAAAACTTGCTTGACATCACGCATAAAAAATAATGTAAATGAATTTTTTATTTTTGACTTATAGACAAATGTGGCAACGAGAGGATGTTTGGTTTCCTTAAGGGTATAAAAAACATTAAAACGGAAATGCAGCAAGTCAACCTTGCTTTTTAACAAACATTTTTAATTTATCGCGTTTCTATTGTTTATGATACAATAGATTTTTGTTTACAAAAACGAAGAAAATATGCACGGTCTATAGTTACACATTAATTAATTCATTACTTACCATTACGCTTATTCATTTACTAAGCGTTTATATACAATAAGGTGTACGATGGAAACGAGTTCCCCGATTACTTTAGTCATTGCATGTAATTAAAGTTTTGGTACGGTTAGTATGCAAATAAGGGTTCGTATTTGAACTCTCGTATGCTGAACATTTAGGTTCTTTTCAAAAACTCTATGAGTGTTAAAAAATTAGCAGTCATGTTAAAGGAAAAGAATAAGAACGTAATTTTATAGCATTGATTGCAGTACGCTCCCTAATCTTTTTTAAATATGTAAATATATGTAGGATGCATCGACATAATTAAAATCATATTTTCACATGCATTAAACTTCCGTACCTTTTAATTGCCTTCCTAGCTGATCACACGGGCTTTTTTCCAATACACACATTATTTGCCTACTCACAATTACTTGGTTATTTAGGAGTCTATTGATATTTTTGTCATCGCAATTACTTTGGGGAAAAAATAATATTACTGAAACTGTAATTAAAAGTGACAACGAACGAAATAATTTCTGCATTGTATTAACTTTCTCAGGAGATTTTTGTTAGTTTCACTGTATAGAATCTTGAATTTTTATAAGGCGAAACATGCGCACGTGCTTCTAGTGTACACATACACTAGTCGGAAAAAGTTTGAGTTCATATAACCAAAACATTTTTTTAAAGAATTGTGACTTGAAAAATAACTTCTACGCTTACAATAGTACACTATTCAGATAATCTTCAATTATAATTTTTGTTTTATTTAAGGGCCAATTGAAACATTCGGAGATAAATTTATCCCCCGGAATAATTCCAAGATTTGTCCAATATTTCCTATATATATATTTGTATAAATATATTTGTCCAATATTAGCCTAACTAATGGAAAAGTTATCTCGTGCATATCATTGGGATAGGCTTTCTAACTTGCTCTTATTTATATCAGTTTTATGCTAATTTTTCATTTGCCTGCTCACTAAAGAATACTTCAAGCTTGCCATCAAGGAGCTTCATGAATGAGTGATTCTCGATGAATGCGCTCCACTTGCGAAGTGATTGTGGCATGGCTCAATAATAAGGTTATAGCATCCCCGCAACACCAAAAACCACATGTATTTTGTTGGTAGGATTGTTTATCGCTACTGTCACAATCAGTTGATATTTTCCGACGATAGAGGGAGAAACTGAAAACAATCAAAAGTGATTGTTGCCAGACGGTTCTGTATTTCGAGTGAAAAAACAGGAAAAGTGCTCAGGTCAGGTGTTTTCAGTCAGGTATTTTCATTTCAACCGATGCGGCATCACAGGACACCGACGATTTTGACAGAAGCTATAAACAATCAGCCGGTGGCTTGCTGCAACCTTATAGTTGAGCCATAGATTGTGGTTTTACGCACCGAGTTCATCCGAGTTTGTTTCTTCCAGCCAGAGTTGTTGGAGAAGCATTTTCGCTTGAATCACAATGGGACCCCTTTACTACATGGGCTGAAAAGTCTTTGGCCTGACATAGAGATGGCGCCAAAAATTAAGAATTATTAGATTCTGTCAAAGTTTCATGACATTTGGTTGACTCGTTTTCAAGTTATTGCTTTCGAAGTGACGCTACCTCTGAATTTTTGTAAACAATGGAAAAAAGTGAATTTCGTGTTTTGATAAAACATTGCTATTTGATGGGCAAAAATACAGTGGAAACAAAAGCATGGCTTGATAAATGTTATAATACATCTGCTCCACCAAATTCAACTATCAAGTATTGGTTTGCTGAGTTTCGTCGTGACCGTACGAGCACCAGTGATGCACCGCGTTCAGGGAGGCCAAATGAGGCAGTTAATCCGGAAAACATCCAAAAAATCACGGACCTTGTGTTAAATGACCGCAAAATAAAATTGAGTGAGATAGCTAACATCATAGGCATCTCAAAGGAACGCGTTGGTCATATCATTCATGAACATTTACACATGCGGAAGCTGTGCGCGCGATGGGTGCCGCGTTTGCTGACAATTGACCAAATGCACCAGCTCATTCTGCTCGCGATACGACCGAAAAATTAGAGGAATTACGCTACGAAGTCGTCAAAAACCCACCGTATTCACCAGATTTAGCACCCAGCGACTATTTCCTCTTTCCCAGGTTGAGGAGGTCGAGTTGGAAACAAACGCCTATTTTGAAGAGCTTCACGCGGACCACTATAAGAAAGGCATCGAAATGTTGGAAGACCGTTACACTAAATGCATTACTCTAAATGAAGATTATGTCGAAGATTAAAATCATTTTTGCACTAAAAATATCGTTTTTTCATTGTCAGGCCAAAGACTTTTCAGCCCATGTAGTAGATTTAGGTTTTCGACAAAATGAAAAACTCGTGCCGAATTATTTCGACATTATTATTAATTACTATAAATTTTTTTGTTCATAATTTATCACGGCTTTATACTGGGAGTATAACTTCCATTTCAAGTTACCCCAATTTTCATTGCTTTCCATGTTTGATGTCACTTTATCCTCACAGCTGGTCAATATTGACAAAATTGTGCGCCAAAACAAAACATCAAACTAAAAAAAAAACAATATTTTTGTAATTAATTGGAAGGAAGTTTGTTTTTAAAAATATGATGTCTAATCTGGTTAAACTGTGGAAGTCCTTAAGAATGTGTGTTAAGAATGGAAAGGAATGGAAATTGGGGTAAATTGAAAGGGAAGTTATGCTCCCAGTATGTTATAAAGCCGTGATAAATTGTGAACAAAAAAATGTTAAGTATTTAATAATAATGTCGAAATAATTCGGCACGAATTTTTCATTTTGTCGAAAACCAAAATCTAAAGTGATCCCATTATGATTCAAGGGAAAATGCTTCTCCAACAACTCTGGTTGGAAGGAACAGCCTGGTATGAGTGCGTAAAACAACAATCACTTCACAAGGGCAACGCATTCATCGAGAATTTATCATCCATTGAGAAAATCTAATGTTCAGTTCTTCCCAAGCGTCCAAATTCAAATTCATGGATTCTTCGACGCCTCTGAAAAGGCATATTGTGTATGTATCTATGTACGAACCCATGCCGACCATGAAAGCGCATCTCTTTGGCAGACTAAAGTAAATTCGCTCCTCTGCAGGCGATAAGCTTGCCACGCCTAGAATTTTGCGACTCCCTTCTACTATCCAAGCTGGTGAAACAAGTGCGAACACAGTTGGTTTTCAGACTTATTACCTTACATTCTGGTCTGACTCGTCTATCGTACTCGTCCATGGCTCGAGAAACCACCCCATACTTGGAAAACGTATGTAGCAAACCGCACCACTCAAATTCTCCATAATGTGGGCAATGCAACTTGGCGTCACGTGTCCAGTTCTGACAATCCCACAGATCTCGGCACACGCGGATGCAAACCATAAGATATGATTGCCAACACATTATGGTGGCACGGCCCCAGTTGGCTTCGAGACGATCCCCAATCATGGCCCAAAGACGAGCTTCGTCAGACTCAGGCTCCAGAAAAGCAGAAAATCTAAAGCTCCCACTTGCTTGAAGTTGAGGATGTACTCAATAGGTTTTCGAGATTCTTTCAGTTACATGTTCCGATTCATCGACAGGGAATTTTCATCGATAAAAAGGGTGAAAACCCGTCTAATTTCTCTCGTGAAATGCCATCACTTCCCCGATGAACATGATGCGCTCTTATCCTCTAAAGTTATTTCTCGAAAAAGTTCCTTGCTTACTCTAAATCCTTTCATGGAAAAAGAAGAGCTTATTAAGGTCAATGGTCGCCTCGCGCATTCAGGTCTTACTTATAAGGAGAGACCTGCACCATTTATAAGCAGCGCGTACGGTTTCAAACAATGGCCGCTCTTCCTCCCGAGCAGTGTACATTTTCGTTACCATTCTCCATCACCGGAGTCGATTTTACTGGCCCGTTTCAAGTAAAGTCATCCACTCTCCGTCGTGCTCTATTTCTCAAAGCCTATGTCTGCGTTCTCCACATAGGCCATTCACCTCGAACTCTGCTCAGATCTCACTGACACATTTTGAGCTGCTTTCGCAAGACTCGTCGGCCGACGAGGCCCCTCCAGCCAAATAATGTCAGACAACAGCAGAACATTAATTGGTGCACTAAGTAAGGATCTCGCGCCATTTCTGAAAGAAACGTCAGTCGACATCGCAAATAAATATGTCACTCATGGTTTCGAGTGGCTGTCTATTCCCCCTAGTGCTCCCCATATGAGCGGTCTTTGGGAAGCTGGAGTGAAAAGCTTCAAAAATCACCTGACCTAAGTCGCCGGAAGTCATAAGTTTACTTCCGAGGACTTTTCAACTCTCCTCACTCGTATTGAAGCGGTCGTCAATGCATGACCGCTCTTCCCAATGTCGCAAGACCCCGCCGATCATCCCTTGCGGTACTACCCGATCTTTAAGATGTCGCCGACGGAAAGGTTGGACGCAGTGCGCATTAACCATTATTGCATAAATTGTTTTGCGCGGTTCCACACCACCGGGAAATGCTCGTTGGAGGACAGTTGCCACAAATGCGGGCTGGCCCATCACGCTTTGCTGCATCGAGCCGTGCCGGCCCACCAGCGCCTTGGGACGGCCAGACGCCGCCCGACCCCACCAGCAAAGCGCCAACCGCAAAGCGGCGCTCACCACCAAACCCGGTTCGGTGCACACCGGCATGCCAGTGCAGCCAGGGTTCTGCGCCATACAGAATGAAACGAGCCGATCGGTTTCGAAAATCAACTTACGAATCGTTAAGTCGATTTTATTCTCTACTTCCGCTTCTGAAGCAGCTCTCGAAGTTCTGGCAGTTTCTTTGGTGCTTAGTGCATCATCGCCACCGTTTTCTGCAATTTTATTGGTTTGAGATTTTCAAGCAAAGATCGAACTTAATATTTATTTCTTTCAGTGTATTTGAAAAGCACTGAATGCAGTGGTTTATTGGTGGTCCAAATAAACTTGAAACTGAAAAATGTTTTCAGTGTATCAGGGATCAACGGCGGGATTGCGTTGCATGATAACACTTTGATTGAGAAATGGGTGAATCGTTTTTCACGAGAATTGAAAAAATTTTAAAAAAATTGTTATGTGTTTTATTCCAAAAATATTGTGACCAAAACTATTTGTATAGTTATCAAAGTATGTATTCACAAATAAATAATGAAAGTGTATCAATTGCCGCTACGAGATTAAGGGCCAATGGATACACAACACAATAACCAAAATAATTTTGAAAATTCAAAAACAAATTTCCAAAACTTTTTTCATGTGTACCGATTGCTTAACTTGCTTAACTGGCCATAACAACCCGTTATCGGGTTACGGCCTGCCGCAAAACTTCTCTCCAGGCGCCTATGCTTCGAACGCGCCTTCTCCTTCTCCGGGCAAGATGAGCGTCCTATAGAGTGCAAGTTTTGTCGATCGAGAGAGGTCTCTACTTCTCAATTGCCTACCGAGACCGTAGTAGCACCTGTTGGCAAGAGTAATCCTTCGCTTTATCTTCAGACTGACATCATTGCTGCTGTTGATGACGGTGCCAAGGTAGACGAATTCATCGACAACTTCAAAGGTATACCTGTCGGCCTCGACGTGAGACCCTAGCCGGTGCGAGTCCCTGCGTGTAGACAGCATATATTTCGTACTGCACTCATTTACCACCAGACCCATTTTGGCAGATTCTCTTTCGATAGCCGCAAATGCAGCGGTGTCATCTCGCTTGTTACGCCCGATGACATCAATGTCATCAGCGTAGGCAAGGAGCTGGACACTTTTGTTGAAAATTGTGCCATTACGGTGTACACCGGCCTTGCGCAGAATACTCTCCATGGTGAAGTTAAAGAGGTCGCAGGACAAAGGATTACCCTGTCTGAAACCTCGAACGGTATCAAAGGGGTCGGAGAGGTCACTTCCAACCTTGACGGAGCTGCGCGTATTGCTGAACGTCGCTCTGCAAAGTCTCACGAGCTTTGCAGGGATACCAAGTTCAGACAATGCGGCATATAGGCGATCCCTTATCGGGCTATCGAATGCTGCCTTGTAATCGATGAAGAGATGGTGTGTATCGATTTGATTCTCATGGGTCTTCTCCAGGATTTGGCGTAAAGTGAATATCTGGTCGATGGTTGACTTACCAGGTCTAAAGCCGCACTGATAAGATCCAATCAGCGCCTTGGCGAGTGGCTTTAATCTTTCACATAGTACGCTCGTCAGGACCTTGTATGCAATGGGAAGTAGGCTAATACCCCTGTAGTTGGCGCATATTGTTGGGTCGACTTTCTTCAGCACAGGACAAAGGGCACTGAGGTTTCAATCGTTGGGCATTCGTTCCTCCAGCCATATTTTGCAAATGAGCTGATGCATGCACCCAATCAGCTCACCGCCGCCGGCCTTGAATAATTCAGCTGGTAGCCCATCCGGCCCTACAGCTTTGTTGTTCTTGAGTCGCTGGATAGCGACCCGGACCTCGTCGTGGCTGGGCAGTGGCACATCCACACCGTCGTCGTCGATTGATGCCATCTGGACATCTTCACCACTGGCGGTATTGTTCCTTTCGTCGCCTGCGAGCAGCTTGGTGAAGTGCTCTTTCCACAACCTCAGCACACCCTGCGCATCCGTAACCAGATCCCCGTTTTCGTCTCTGCAAGAAGATGCCCCAGGCTTAAATCCTTCCGTAAGACGCTTAACTTTTTGGAAGAATTTTCGGGCGTCATTACTGCTCCTGCACTCCTCGATTTCCTCACGCTCGCGCCTTTCTTGCTCCCGTTTCTTGCGTCTAAAAAGGCACCTCTCTTTCTTCCTCTCCTCCCGGTATTTTTCTGTCATGGCTCGCGTGGCGGCCGACTGCAGGGTCTTCTTGTAGGCAGCATTCTTCACTGCAGTGGCTGCGCGACACTCTTCATCGTACCATTGGTTTTTTGGTGGTGGGCGTCGAAAACCAAGGACATTTTCTGCGGCGGCGCGCATAGAGTAGAATAAGTGAGCCCATAATCCGCCGATGTCATCAGGTGGAGAGGGGGAGCGACCGAGCTGGTTGAAAAGTTGAGCGGAGTAGGCTTCGGCTACTCCTTGTGATCGCAGCTTACTGATGTCCAGCTTGTACGCTGCGCAAAGACACATGCGTACCTTGGCTGCAACAAGGTAGTGATCCGAGTCGATGTTGAGTCCTCGGAACGTGCGCACATCTAGAATGCTAGAAGCATGCCTTCCATCAATCACAACGTGATCAATCTGGTTACGGGTGTATTGATCGGGGGATAACCAGGTGGCCTTGTGGATATCGAGGTGCTGGAATCTGGTGCTACTAACTACCATGTTTCGTGCCGCGGCGAAATCGATCAGCCTCAGACCGTTCGAAGTGGTCCCATGGAGGCTGAACTGCCCGACTGTGGGGGCAAAGATGGCTTCTCGCCCGACATTTGCGTTGAAGTCCCCGAGGACAATTTTGACGTCGTGGGCCGGGCACCTGTCGTAGACGTCCTCGAGCTTCGCATAGAAGGCATTATTGGTCGCATCGTCCTTCTCTTCCGTCGGGGCGTGCGCGCAAATTAGGCTGATGCTAAAGTATTTAGCCTTGATGCGGATCGAAGCCAGCCGTTCGTTCACCGGAGTGAACCGAGAGATGTGGTGGCGAAGTCTCTTGCGGACCACAAATCCGCAGCCAAATTCGCGCTTCTCCGCATGGCAGCTGTAGTAGATATCGAAGGTTGCTCGCTTGGAGCAATCTTGTCCTGTCCATCGCATTTCCTGGATGGCGGTGATGTCAGCCTTACATTTCGTGAGGGCTTCCGCCAGTTGAATAGAGGCACCTTGCCTATAGAGAGTCCGGACATTCCAGGTGCATATCCTCAAATCATGGTCCTTGAATCGTTTGCTGTGGCCGTCAACATTATGGCTTCCTTCCGAGGCTTGCTTTTTGGCTTTCATTGGTATTTGGTTTTCCGCGGCGGGCACCAAACCCTGCGCACAACCCAAATTTTAAGTCCTGGGGATTGGACTCGCTGCACACATTACTTCACTATTCAGCGGGTGCCAAATAGCTATCCAGAAGGGCCGCGCGGTGGCTGTGCATCAGCTTGGATTGGACAGGGACAAGGATCGTTCTGGCGTTCGCCAGGTTGAACGCAATCAGAGACTACCTTGTATGTCCGCTCCCTTCCTTCCAGATTGTACAGATTGCCACTGCGAATTTGAGGGCCAAAATGTACACAAGAGTGTATCTCGATTGCCGCTGCGAGACTGAGGGCCAATTGGATACGCCGCGAGATATTAAGAAAACATTTCCGAAAATTCAAAAAAAAAAATTTTCAAAATTTTTCAAGAATACAAATTGCCACTGCGACTTTGAGGGCCAATATGTACACAAGAAAGTGTATCGCTTGCCGCTGAGGGATTGAGAAATGTTGCCACCGAAGTTATGATTCAATGTTTATATGCACAATGGGGCTGCGCATATAAACAAAGATGAAAGGAAGAATTAAAGTGGCAATAACCAACCAACGGAGTTGTGTTGGTATGTATTGTTCTTCGTACTATGTCAAGTGTTATGTGCTAACAGATAGCAATAGAGGAGAATTGAACGGCAAAGAGCAAAGGGAAATAGGCAAAGAAGTACCTATGTGTTTAAGCGGCACGTTTCCTCAAATAAATTACAGTTTGTAAGCGAAACGTTAAAAAACGCCGTTGGTAAATCGTCAGATTTTACCGCGCTAACGTTCCGCTTGAGCACATAGGTACTTCTTTGCCTGCCTTTGCTCTTTGCTGTTAAATTTTATTTGAGGAAAATAAATTACAGTTTGTTTTACCGCACATTTTATCGTTCTTAAGGGGGCCAAATGGGTTTTTTGGTTACTTACTTGACATGTTTTTGGGGAGGGAATTGCAAACCGTGGTTTTGGTGTTGGTTCTGCGTGCCCTACGGGGACGTCTGCTGATGTCGTCTGGCACGGTGGTGGCTGGATCTGCTGCGCTTTTGTTGTTCTGGGTGTCGCCTCGCGTTTGTTGTTGTTGGTTCTGCTCGTTTTTTTTTTGTGTATATAATTATGTCTTTACCGCCGTCGCTTTTGTTTTCCTTTTGTCACTGCACTGTGTTTTCTGTTGTGTATAAATCTCGTTATTGCCCTTTGTGATTTGTTGTTCTTTGTGTAAATCTTTCTTTTGTGATTTTTTTTGTTAGCATCTTGTATTTTGTTGAGCGTGTGAATTTTTATAAATTTTTCTTTTTTGTTTGTGTCACTTTGTGTTGTGCTTTGATTTTTCGGTTGCACTGTGCACTTGGGTTTTTTTAATTTTATAAAAAATATACATATATTTTCTTTTAATCTTATTTGGTGGGGGTGTTGTATGTAGAGGTTCTGTGCACCGTCACTGTATTTCGTATTTTTGTGGTTGTCACTGTGTTTCGTTCACTTTGTTCACTGTGTTTTGTTGTTTGTAGTGGTTTAAATTGTTTTTAATGTTTTTTGTTTAACGCGGCGCGAGTTCGCGATATTCGTTTGCGATGGTTCTTACTAAATTTATAATGTTAATCTTATATCTAAGGAAGTCGGAATGTGGGGGAACAATTTATTTTGGAAGTGGGTAAAGGATAAAAATAGAAATGATGTTGGTGTGAATGCGTGCGTGTTTTTTTTTTAACGAGGAGGGAAGCATCGAAAGCCTCAAGTAGTGCGGGACTTTAAACCGCTAAACCCTCCTCTCGTCCGGACGGTTTGCCCTCCTGGGACCACCTTGAGGTATTACGTCAGGAGGCCGTCATGAGCATTTCCGCTCTATCGTTCTGTAACGATGAGACAGTCTGTCGCTGTGCAAAGAAACCCTGCCGCTACGTGCCGTGCTATAACCCAATCTGGCAACGACGTCCGCGATAGTAACTTTTAGTCCAATCTGGCAGCGACGGCCGCGATAATAACTTTTAGTCCAACCTGGCAATGATGGAAACTTTTAGTCCACTCCGGAATATGCGGGAACGATCTGCGCGATGGCCTGAGAGGTATAAAAGGCAGCCGGATGCGGCGCAGCCAGTCAGTCTGGTTTTGACAAGTGAAGTTGCCACACGGAGTAATTAGGCAAATACTTAAGTGTACGAACAGTAAAGTGTAAACTGTGAATAATAAAGTGACTGTTGGTTTTTAATTAGCTGCGTTGGAATAAACAAAGTTGTTTCATTTTCAAATTGCACAATCCAGTGATACGTAACAGCCCACTAGACCTAGTATTCGTAACACTTGGTGTCAGAAGTGGGATTGTGAAAAATTGAAAGTAAACAAATAAATAAAACCACGGACATGGTTAAACTCGAGCTGCTGAAAGTAGACCAGCTGAAAAAGGAGCTGGCTGCCTGGAATTTGCCGACTGCTGGCGGAAAGGTGGAATTGCAGTTGCGCTTGCGAGAAGCATGTGAGGCACGAGGCGTCGATGGGACTGTGCACGAGTTCGGAGCGCAAGAACTAGAGGCGTCGGCCAAGGTGGAGGAGTCGCCTGCTGGTGCTGCTTCGCTACAGAGTACAGCTTCAGCGGCTGTACCAATACAAGCGTTGGACATGAGCCAACTAATGGCTGCACTCAAAGGCATGTCGGCGCAAATGGAAACGGCGAATCGAGAAATGGCAGCGAAGCTGGAAACTACGAACCTCGAAATTTCGGCAAAAATCGAGACTACAAATCAGGAAATAGCTAAAATGGAAACGGCGAACCGGGAAATGTCAGCAAAACTGGAAAATGCAAATCGGGAGTTGTCCAGCAAGCTTCAGGAAAATTCTGCGCGCTTGGAGCAGAAGGTGGAGGAAATCTCAGACAGGATTAATGGGAAAGTCGAGCACCTGGAGACGCGGGTAGAGCACTTGGATAAGCGAGTCGACGACCTGGATAATTACCTGAACACACGAGTTGATGATTCCTTGACCTGGATGATTCCTTGAACAAACTTGTTGACGATCTTGATGATTCCCTGAACAAACGAGTTGATAGTCTGGAAGATTCGATGAACAGAAAGATGGACGAGCGGCTTAGGGAGGTACACCCGCGAGAATGGTTGCCGCCGGTTCCGCAAAATGTTGCCATCCGAGCAGAAGTGCCTACTTATGATGGGACTACGCCGTTCGATACCTTCAAGCTGCAATTCGACCTGGCTGCTCTGGAAAATCAGTGGGCCGATGTAAGGAAAGGTCGGAGATTGGCGCTTGCTCTTAAAGGTGCTGCAGCTGAGGTAATAAAATCAGTTCCGGAATGTTTACGAAGTGAGTACGAGACCGTCATAAGGGCGCTGGCAGCCAAATACAGCGACGAGCACAACAGAACGCTGTACTACTGTGAGCTGAAGAACCGCAGGCAAAGATCCAACGAGGCGCTGCAGACATATGCAGCAGACATTGAGCGGCTCGTGCAGCTGTGCTACCCGTCCTTCAGCGCTGATGATCTCGAAATGATGAAGATAGAGGCGTTTATTGAAGGTCTTCATGACCCGGAGACAAGTCGCAGTGCGTTGATGATGGGCAAGCCGACATTTAGGGAGACGGTGACCAGTGCGATGACATATGAGGCGGCATGGGTTAGGGGCACTCGGTATGCACCTGCGTGGGTACATCAAAAACAGCCAGACAG
Source organism: Melieria omissa (assembly GCA_963971225.1). NCBI lineage: Eukaryota > Metazoa > Arthropoda > Insecta > Diptera > Ulidiidae > Melieria > Melieria omissa. Next base: position 45,293,644 of record OZ020269.1, on the reverse strand, counting down.
CGACATTCCGATCCAGGCCATAAGCTCTGAGCCACCGGACAGGCCACGGGTGGTCTCCTCTAAAGTTGTTTGCTGGGTATGTGGCAAGCAGGGCCACATATCACGAGACTGCCGCCAACGAAAGAGGCGTTCCCGTTCTCGATCGCAATCACCTGAAGCGAGGAATGCTGACAATCAAGGCTCAGCCAACAAGCGCAGGGCTGAGGACGAGGAGCCGTTAAACTAAAACGGGTAAGCCCAAAGGGGCGTGAGCTGATCCCCACAATCTGCCGCCCCACCATCCTTGTCTCACAGCTGAAACGACAGCCCAGCAGCTTGACAATTGAAGGAAGGATAGATGGAAAGTTGTTCGTGTTGACACTGGATACTGGAGCGTCATATTCGATCATAAAAAGGAAGCTGCATGGCATACAGCTGCGGACTGCGACTGGCGAGCGCGCGCCGGTAAGAGGGAAAGTTACAAAAACGATTACTATCGGCACCAGCAGCCTGGAACATGAGTTCATCGTCGCGGATATAATGGATGACGTGATTATCGGCGTGGATTTCATGATTAGGCACGGTTTTATGCTGGACCTGAAAGAAAGTGTGCTGAGATATGCCAACGTTGAATTCCCGCTGCACACCGGCTATGAGCGAAGCGTGGCGGTAAGGAAGGTTGTATCGTGTCAACACAGGAGGATACCAGCGAATTCTGAGGCGATTGTGTGGGCAAAGGTGGACGAGGACGATGGGACGATCGGCTATGGGTTGTAGAAGCACCGAAACAAGGACACGACAACATCATCAACGGACGTACATTAGTGGAACCTAAGAATGGCAGAATACCAGTCAGAATAATGAACCCCCTGAATGCACCCAGATATGTCGGGAAGGATGAGGTAATTGGCGAGTGTAAGGAAGCTGTAGCAGTGGTCAATTGCGAGAGTAGCCCGCCTGGAGGTAATAAGAAGAGCGGTTTTAACACGGACGTCATACCGCAAGAGAACCAGTGGAGCAGCGAGTTGACGGCTAAGCAGAAACAGAAGGTGAGGTCTTTCCTGCAGCACTATGGGTCAATATTTGCGGCAGAAGCAGGCGGAAGAACAGCCATACATCGACACCGGAAGTGCAAAACCGATTCGCCAACCGCCAAGACGAGTTCCTCTGGCCAAGAGGGAAGAGGTCACAAATTTGATCGAGAACATGCGGAAAGACAAGGTCATAGAGCCTTCTTCGGGCCCCTGGTGCTCGCCGGTCGTGCTAGTCAAGAAAAAGGATGGCAGTACCCGATTTTGTGTGGATTATCGGAAGCTCAATGATGTGACCAAGAAGGACAGTTATCCACTACCTCGGATCGATGACACCCTGGACACACTGTCAGGCACGCAGTGGTTCTCCACACTCGACATACGCAGCGGCTATTGGTAGGTAGAGCTTGCAGACAAGGACAAGGAGAAAACCGCTTTCAGTGTTGGCGATGGTTTGTGGCAGTTCACCGTCATGCGGTTTGGACTCTGCAACGCACCAGCAACATTCGAGCGGCTAATGGAACGCGTGCTAAAAGGGCTGCATTGGCGGACGTGTCTGGTATACCTCGACGACATAATCGTGATGGGCAAAAGCTTCGACGACCACCTGGAAAAGCTGAAGGAGGTATTCGAGCGGATACGAGAAGCCGGGCTTAAACTCAACCCAAAGAAGTGCTCGCTGTTCCAAAAGGAGGTCAAGTATCTGGGTCATACGGTTTCCGCCCGCCGAGTACATACGGATGAAGGCAAAATCACGGCGGTGAAGGAGTGGCCCCGGCCACGCAATCTACACGAACTCCGCAGTTTCCTGGGCCTGTGCACATACTACCACCGATTTGTTCCGGGATTCGCGAACATAGCCAGCAGCCTGCACAAACTGACGAAAAAGGGCCAAGCTTTCGAGTGGAACGAGGATCAGGAACAGGCTTTTGCACGCCTGAAGGAAAAACTGTGCAGTGCTCCAATTCTGACCTTCCTCGTGCCTGGGGAGATGTTTGTGCTGGATACAGATGCAAGCGGGAATAGTATTGGCGGTGTGCTATCACAGATAATAGACGGCCAGGAACAAGTGATAGCGTACTATAGTAGGGTTCTATCGAAACCGGAACGCAATTACTGTGTGACACGGAGAGAACTGCTGGCGGTATTGGACTGCGTAAAACACTTCCACAAATATCTGTATGGACAAAGGTTTCGCCTGCGCACAGATCATGCCGCATTGAGATGGCTCCTGAAGTTTAAGGATCCTGAAGGGCAATTGGCGCGGTGGATCGAGCGACTGCAGAGCTACGACTACACGATAGAGCATCGCAAGGGCAGTAGCCATGGAAATGCCGATGCCTTGTCCCGCCGTCCGTGCAAAGTCGAATGCAGGCAGATAGTGGACATCCAGTTGGTCAGCGTCATGCCAGAGGAAGAGTGGTCTGAGGAGAGGCTACAAAAAGACCAGCGTGAGGATGCGGATCTCGCGAAAATCGTCGAAGGCAAGGAGCAAGGCGCACGTCCAGACTGGCAGGAGATGGCCGGTGAAAGCCCGTTCGCTAAGGCTTACTGGGCACAGTGGAAAAGTCTGCGGCTGAAGGAAGGATGCCTGTACCGCGAATGGGAGAGCGCGGATGGCCGGACCAGCAACTCCCTAATGGTAGTGCCGAAATGCAGAATCAACGAGGTCATCGAGGCATACCATAACGACTCCAGTGGAGGGCACCTGGGTATCACCAAAACCGTTGCCAAAATAAAAAGACGATTCTACTGGGAGGATGTCAGGAGTCTGTAGCCGAGTGGATTAAGAGCTGCGACCGATGTTCAGTCGCGAAAGGGCCGACAAGGAAATCTCGAGGCCGCATGCAGCAGTACAACGTGGGAGCGCCCTTCGAGCGGATTGCTAGGGACGTCGCCGGCCCATTCCCAACTAGCAGTCAAGGCAACAAATATGTGCTGGTTGTAATGGATTACTTCAGCAAATGGCCCGAAGTGTTCCCCATTCCTAACCAGGAAGCCACTACGGTCTCGGAAAAGCTGGTAAACAACTGGGTAGCCAGGTTCGGAGTTCCGTTGGAGTTGCACTCAGATCAAGGCCGGAATTTCGAGTCTGCGGTATTCAAGGAAGTGTGTGAGCTACTGGGGATAAAGAAAACTCGTACCACGCCTTTGCAACCACAGTCCAACGGCATGGTGGAACGCTTTAACCGGACACTGGAGGAATACCTGCGGAAAGTGGTAGGCAGGAATCAAAAGGATTGGGACACGCATATCCCCCTGTTCCTGATGGCGTATAGGTCAGCCCCGCACGACACGACATCACTCACTCCAGCCCGAGCAGTGTTCGGCACAGAGTTGCGGTTACCCGCTGACTTGAAATTCGGGGTAGTCAGCACGACGGGAGACGCTAAGATATGATCTACGGGCCAACTCAGCAGGGTTCCAAGAAGGCGCTCTGGTAATGCTCTACAACCCGCAGCAGAGGAAAGGTTTGTCTCCGAAACTTCAAGCGTCATGGGAAGGACCGTACGAAGTCGTGACTAGGATTAACGACGTGGTATACCGGATTCAACGTTGCAGCAATAGAGGCGCTAAGCTGAAGGTAGTCCATTTGGAGCGCCTGGCGCCTCATCACAGCGGAGCCTCGGCACTTGTTCGGGACGAACAAGTCTAAGTGGTGGGCAGTGTAACGATGAGACAGTCTGTCGCGGTGCAAAGCAACCCTGCCGCTACGTGCCGTGCTATAACCCAATCTGGCAACGACGGCCGCGATAATAACTTTTAGTCCAATCTGGCAGCGACGGCCGCGATAATAACTTTTAGTCCAACCTGGCAATGATGGAAACTTTTAGTCCATTCCGGAATGTGCGGGAACGATCTGCGCAATGGCCTGAGAGGTATAAAAGGCAGCCGGATGCGGCGCAGCGAGTCAGTCTGGTTTTGACAAGTGAAGTTGCCACACGGAGTAATTAGGCAAATACTTAAGTGTACGAACAGTAAAGTGTAAACTGTGAATAATAAAGTGACTGTTGGTTTTTAATTGGCTGCGTTCGAATAAACAAAGTTGTTTCATTTTCAAATTGCACAATCCAGTGATACGTAACAGCCCACTAGACCTAGTTTTCGTAACAGTTCGTTTGTCAGTCTTTCGTCGGTGTCATAGCTAGTGTTCCATGCGTTCAACGCTTTGCCACTGTGTTGTCGCACGAGTTACGTTACCCTCACCAAACACAACAAACATACCGATAGATTTCACTAAATAAATACACACACACTTATACATATATACCTTTTATATATACAAAAAAAATAATAATAAAATCTTTACATGCCCAAAATCAATAATAAAGAGAAAGAGAAACCGATACCATACCCCAGAACGAACAAAATGGAAAGTCAACAAAGCCCAAGCAATACTAGCACCAGAACAACCTCCTAGAGCAGAAATAACAAATAGAATAGAAAATCAACAAAGCAACATGGCCCACACAATACAAACGGCCCCATCACAATAACTTCCCAGAATATAAACACCAATAACAATATCAGAATTATTAAAAGAAGCAAGCCGCATAAAAGAATTTAGAGTCAACGGGGAGTATGATCTAACATCATTTATAAGAGAAATCGAAATCTTCCTACCACTGTTCGAAAATACAGCCATGAAGGAGTATATTTTCCAAAGATGCGCCATTAACAAGCTACAAGGCGACGCAATCAGGACCCTGGGACCACACCCAAACTGGGAACAAATAAAAAACGCACTCATCAAAAACGAGCTCTATTTTCAGGCGCTAAGTGCCAAAAACTATAATGTAAGTCAGTACTATGATTATCTAAAAACTATTTTAGATCAATTGAACACAAAGTATGAACAGGACAATTACAAACCAACAGAATTTAGTGGGCTAGTACGTATCACTGGATTGTGCAATTTGAAGATAAAACAACTTTAATTATCCAAACGCAGTCAATGAAAACCACCAAACACTTTATTTCACCAATGTCACACTGTACTGTCTTTACACTTAATTATTTGCTTAATTACTCCGTGTGGCACCTTCAGTAGTCAAAATCAGACTGACTCGCTGCATCCGGCTGCCTTTTATACCTGTCCGGCCATCGCGCAAATCGTTCTCGCACATTCCGGAGTGGATTAAAGGTTTCCATGATGATCGCCACCATCATTGCCAGGTTGGACTAAAAGTTTCCATCATTGCCAGGTTGGCCTAAAAGTTTCCCTGATAATCGCGGCCGTCGTTGCCAGATTGAATTATAGCACGGCGCGTAGCGACAGGGTTGCTTGCAATGTCAATGACAGCGACAGACTGTCTTATCGTTACACTGCCCACCACTCAGACTTGTTCGTCCCGAACAAGTGCCGACGTTCCGCTGTGATAAGACGCCAGGCGCTCCAAATGGACTACCTTCAGCTAAGCGCCTCTATTGCTGCAACGTTGAATCCGGTATACCACGTCGTTAATCCTAGTCACGACTTCGTACGGTCCTTCCCATGACGCTTGAAGTTTCGGAGACAAACCTTTCCTCCGCTGCGGGTTGTAGAGCATTACCAGATCGCCTTCTTGGAACCCTGCTGAGTTGGCCCGTAGATCATATCTGGCTTTCGCCTTATCGCTGACCAGTTTGGTGCGGTTCCTTATAAACTGGTGAACTTCCTCCAGTTCCGCCCGTTTATTGACCACATAGTCCGTCTTAGCGCCTCCCGTCGTGCTGACTACCCCAAACTTCAAGTCAGCGGGTAACCGCAACTCTGTGCCGAACACTGCTCAGGCTGGAGTGAGTGATATCGTGTCGTGCGGGGCTGACCTATACGCCATTAGGAACAGGGGCATATGCGTGTCCAAATCCTTTTGATTCCTGCCTACCACTTTCCGCAGGTATTCCTCCAGTGTCCGGTTAAAGCGTTCCACCACGCCGTCGGACTTTGCCGCAGACTCGAAATTCCGGCCTTGATCTGAGTGCAACTCCAACGAAACTGCGAACCTGGCTACCCAGTTGTTTACCAGCTTTTCCGAGACCGTAGTGGCCTCCTGGTTAGGAATGGGGTACACTTCGGGCCATTTCCTGACGTAATCCATTACCACCAGCACATATTTGTTGCCTTGAGTGCTAGTTGGGAATGGGCCGGCGACGTCCATAGCAATCCGCTCGAAGGGCGCTCCCACGTTGTACTGCTGCATGCGGCCTCGAGATTTTCTTGTCGGCCCTTTCGCGGCTGAACATCGGTCGCAGCTCTTAATCCACTCGGCTACAGACTCCTGACATCCTCCCAGTAGAATCGTCTTTTTATTTTGGCGACGGTTTTGGTGATGCCCACGTGCCCTCCACTGGAGTCGTTATGGTATGCCTCGATGACATCGTCGATTCTGCATTTCGGCACTACCATTAGGGAGTTGCTGGTCCGACCATCCGCGCTCTCCCATTCGCGGTACAGGCATCCTTCTTTCAGCCGCAGACTTTTCTACTGTGCCCAGTAAGCCTTAGCGAACGGGCTTTCACCGGCCGTTTCCTGCCAGTCTGCAAGATCCGCATCCTCACGCTGGTCTTTTCGTAGCCTCTCCGCAGAACACTCTTCCTCTGGCATAACGCTTACCAACCGGACGTTCACTATCTGCCTGCATTCGACTTTGCACGGACGGCGGGACAAGGCATCGGCATTTCCATGGCTACTGCCCTTGCGATGCTCTATCGTGTAGTCGTAGCTCTGCACTCGCTCAATCCACCGCGCCAATTGCCCTTCAGGATCCTTAAAGTTCAAGAGCCATCTCAATGCGGCATGATCTGTGCGCAGGCGAAACCTTTGTCCATACAGATATTTGTGGAAGTGTTTTACGCAGTCCAATACCGCCAGCAGTTCTCTCCGTGTCACACAGTAATTGCGTTCCGGTTTCGATAGAACCCTACTGTAGTACGCTATCACTTGTTCCTGGCCGTCTATTATCTGTGATAGCACACAGCCAATACTATTCCCGCTTGCATCTGTATCCAGCACAAACATCTCCCCAGGCACGAGGAAGGCCAGAATTGGAGCACTGCACAGTTTTTCCTTCAGACGTGCAAAAGCCTGTTCCTGCTCCTCGTTCCACTCGAAAGCTTGGCTCTTTTTCGTCAGTTTGTGCAAGCTGCTGGCTATGTTCGCGAATCCCGGAACAAATCGGCGGTAGTATGTGCACAGGCCCAGGAAACTGCGGAGTTCATGTAGATTGCGTGGCCGGGGCCACTCCTTCACCGCCGTGATTTTGCCTTCGTCCGTATGTACTCCGCGGGAGGAAACCGTATGACCCAGATACTTGACATCCTTTTGGAACAGCGAGCACTTCTTTGGGTTTATTTTAAGCCCGGCTTCTCGTATCCGCTCGAATACCTCCTTTAGCTTTCCTAGGTGGTCGTCGAAGTTTTTACCCATCACGATTATGTCGTCGAGGTACACCGTTTAGTACGCGTTCCATCAGCCGCTCGAATGTTGCTGGTGCGTTGCAGAGTCCAAACGGCATGACGGTGAACTGCCACAAACCATCGCCAACACTGAAAGCCGTTTTCTCCTTGTCCTTGTCTGCAAACTCTACCTACCAATAGCCGCTGCGTAAGTCGAGTGTGGAGAACCACTTCGTGTCTGACAGTATGTCCAGGGTGTCATCGATCCGAGGTAGTGGATAATTGTCCTACTTGGTCACATCATTGAGCTTCCGATAGTCCACACAAAACCGGGTACTGCCATCTTTTTTCTTGACTAGCACGACCGGCGAGCACCAGGGGCCCGAAGAAGGATCTATGATCTTTTCTTTCCGCATGTTTTCGATCAAATTTGTGACCTCTTCCCTCTTGGCCAGAGGAACTCGTCTTAGCGGTTGGCGAATCGATTTTGCACTTCCGGTGTCGATGTTGTGCTTCACTATGGCTGTTCTTCCGCCTGCTTCTGCCGCAAATATTGACCCATAGTGCTGCAGGAGTGACCGCGCCTTCTGTTTCTGCTTGGCCGTCAACTCGCTGCTCCATTGGTTCTACCGCAGGAGACGTCCATGTCGTCCATGTTAAAACCGCTCTTCTTTTTACCTCCAGGCGGGATACTCTCGCAATTGACCACTGCTACAGCTTCCTTACACTCGCCAATTACCTCATCCTTCCCGACATATCTGGGTGCATTCAGGGGGTTCATTATTCTGACTGGTATTCTGCCATTCTTAGGTTCCACTAATGTACGTCCGTTGATGATGTTGTCGTGTCCTTGTTTCGGTGCTTCTACAACCCATAGCCGATCGTCCCATCGTCCTCGTCCACCTTTGCCCACACAATCGCCTCAGAATTCACTGGTATCCTCCTGTGTTGACACGATACAACCTTCCTTACCGCCACGCTTCGCTCATAGCCGGTGTGCAGCGGGAATTCAACGTTGGCATATCTCAGCACACTTTCCTTCAGGTCCAGCATAAAACCGTGCCTAATCATGAAATCCACGCCGATAATCACGTCATCCATTATATCCGCGACGATGAACTCATGTTCCAGGCTGCTGGTGCCGATAGTAATCGTTTTTGTAACTTTCCCTCTTACCGGCGCGCGCTCGCCAGTCGCAGTCCGCAGCTGTATGCCATGCAGCTTCCTTTTTATGATCGAATATGACGCTCCAGTATCCAGTGTCAACACGAACAACTTTCCATCTATCCTTCCTTCAATTGTCAAGCTGCTGGGCTGTCGTTTCAGCTGTGAGACAAGGATGGTGGGGCGGCAGATTGTGGGGATCAGCTCACGCCCCTTTGGGCTTACCCGTTTTAGTTTAACGGCTCCTCGTCCTCAGCCCTGCGCTTGTTGGCTGAGCCTCGATCGTCAGCATTCCTCGCTTCAGGCGATTGCGATCGAGAACGGGAACGCCTCTTTCGTTGGCGGCAGTCTCGTGATATGTGGCCCTGCTTGCCACATACCCAGCAAACAACTTTAGAGGAGACCACCCGTGGCCTGTCCGGTGGCTCAGAGCTTATGGCCTGGGTCGTAATGTCGTTGTCTGGCTGGATCTGGCGTATCCTTGCAGGTGCATACCGAGTGCTCCCAATCCATGTCGCCTCATATGTCATCGCGCTGGTCACCGTCTCCCTAAATGTCGGCTTGCCCATCATCAATGCACTGCGACGTGTCTCCGGATCATGCAGACCTTCAATAAACGCCTCAATCTTCATCCTTTCGAGATCATCAGCGCTGAAGGACGGGTAGCACAGCTGCACGAGCCGCTCAATGTCTGCTGCATATGTCTGCAGCGCCTCGTTGGATCTTTGCCTGCGGTTCTTCAGCTCACAGTAGTACAGCGTTCTGTTGTGCTCGTCGCTGTATTTGGCTGCCAGCGCCCTTATGACGGTCTCGTACTCACTTCGTAAACATTCCGGAACTGATTTTATTACCTCAGCTGCAGCACCTTTAAGAGCCAGCGCCAATCTCCGACCTTTCCTTACATCGATCCACTGACTTTCCAGAGCAGCCAGGTCGGATTGCAGCTTGAATGTATCGAACGGCGTAGTCCCATCATAAGTAGGCACTTCTGCTCGGATGGCAACATTTTCCGGAACTGGCGGCAACTATTCTCGCGGGTGTACCTCCCTAAGCCGCTCGTCCATCTTTCTGTTCATCGAATCTTCCAGACTATCAACTCGTTTGTTCAGGGAATCATCAAGATCGTCAACACTGTAGTGGTACCACATAGTCGTCAAGACCGACACTATTAAATGGGCCACACAACTTGCATATGCACGCCGTTGTGCGCTGGTGTCAGGTTACCACTCGCGACACTTGCTGGCACCGATGCCATTTGACCAGCAATAGCGTAATACGCTTAATGTAAACAAAGCACTTATGCTGACTTGCCGACTGGGTTCAATGATCGATACCGCGGCGCGAGCAGTGCAAGCGAGATGGATTCCACCAACAGCAGCGTTCTAACGGAAGTGTGCAAGATCAGCATATTGTCCTTCTTCTCGGATTGGTCAGTAGAATAGTACACTGGAATAATGGGCGGAGTGTTGGAATGCTCCAACTGGTATAACAGTTATAATTTGCTTTATAAACCCCTGTTTTTCCAAAATAAAGTCGACTTCTGTCTTACAGCTAAATCGCACTTGTTGCTTTTTATTTTGTCCAGAAGTTCAGGTCGGCTCTTTAGCCAAACCAAGTTGGCGTGGCTCGCCCTTCAATAAGCCAACCCGGACCAACAGACGTCAAGACTGACAATTCACATTACATGGCGATCCTGCCCCACTCGATCCTGCCCAACTCGATCCTGCCCAACTCGATCCTGCCGACCAAACCTGCAACAGGCTAACCCGCCGATTTCACCAACACCCGCCGATTTCAACAATTCCAATGCCCCAACCAGCACCAACGTCAGCAACCTACGATTATCCAGCCTACAAAGATCCAGCCCCAAAGATGCACGAACCAGTCCAACCAGCGTTTGCAACAAAAATATTTAGTTACAACCTAAGTGATGACAACGTACTGGGACTAATAGGCGTTGAGTATGTAATCAAAATACTTAAAGGCCCTGGTGACGTATATGCGAGGTTCGAGTGTGGGTTATGCGAACTTATTTCGGATGAGCATGGTATGCAAGATCATTTGATGGGCTACAATCACCGTCTGAACTTTTGCGAAAAGCACTTCCCGACTGCCATACGGCAACACCGACAATATATCGGAAAAATTCCTGAGGAAGATATTCAGAGAGTTATGACACAAATTTTGAAGAAATTAGCCGTGGCTATTGAGATGCATCATGGCCGAGATCTGCCGTACGAATGCATGGAGCGCGATTTTAATATCAATCGTTACGAGATTCTTTCAAAAGTATTTTCATTTCGCCATGCCTCTGAACAATATGGCCCTACTTTTACGCATATAGTAAACTCAAGAGACGTTGACCAGCTAACTGTAACAAGACCTATCCTTGCTACCCAGAAATCTTTGAATGAAACTATCTAACAAAATATACATATACACAAAAACCCGTTATAACACATTTATAAATATATAATTCTATAAGAAACAAAAAAAAAATGTACACAAGCATAATTTAATAACAACATTATACGAATAAACTTATTATCAAATCCAAAATATCCACCAGCAAAACATTACGCAAACACCTAACTACCAAAGATACGCACCTGATGAAACCCCATCGCCTCATCATAATTTTACAAAAAAAAAAAAAAAAACATGTACACAAGAATACGTAACAACAATATTATAACAACACTTATAACAAAACCCAACAAACACACTCGAAAACATTCGCAACATTACATTGTACATTAAGAACAAAAAAAAAAAAAAAAAAAAAAAAAAAAAAATCCCTCAAGATAGCCTCAAACAACACCAACAACCTCAGAAGACTCCCTGCATTATGCAATTACTAAACTTATCCCAGACTTCGCGAAAATGACTAAATGCTTCAATTCCCTACAAAAGAAAAACGCTAAATTTAACTGGAGTAAAGAATGCAAAGAACCCTCCACAAAACTGAAACAATTATTGATAAACCCACCAATACTACAATACCCAAATTATGGCAAACCATTCCTAATGAACACAAATGCTGATGCATTGTCAAGAATCAAAATTTGAGTCAGACTACCTTACATCCATGATTCCTCTTACAGAAGATAAAGCTGTTAAACGAACACTAGTAATTACACGGGGCATGTCCGGAAAAGGACAAAAAGATACACCTAAGGAGAACTGCACTACACAGGAGCCTGATCAACTTCACATGTGGCAATGCACATCCTTAGCAGATATCAAAAACATAAAAGAATTGCAATTCCATTTCACGGCCAATTTAAGTCCAACTAAGCCATTAGCCCAGGCAATGGTAGAGATAGTTGATGACAATGTAAAAGTACGATGCAGCGATAACCCTACGAAACTAGTTTCGACTATGGAGAAGCTCATATGTACCATGAGAAGATACAATATTAAAGAATTAGCACTGTCGACAAGTGATGAGATATTTAAAAAGACGCGCACAAATGAATTAAAAGATATCTATGAAAAAGCATATAAGAAATTCGATAGGCCGAATTTAAACATATTAATATATACACCACCCCAGAGAATAACAGAGGACATCATAAAATTCAAACTAATCCAAGAATTCCACAATTCAACACATGGAGGACATCTTGGCGTAAGAAAAACAGTCTTGAAACTCAAACAACGCTACATATGGAAAAACATGAACAGAATGGTAAAAACGTACATAAATAACTGCCATAAATGTGCAACAAACAAACAGGTTAGACACACAAGAGAACAAATTACAACGACCAACACGCCAAATGACAGTTTCCAGATAGTATCGATTGACACAGTCGGACCACTCCGCATGTCCAACGGCTACCGATACATTCTCACGATGCAATGTGAACTAACCAAATACATGATAGCACACCCAATGAGCACTAAAGACGCGACTACAACAGCGAAGACATTAGTAGAACAATTAATTTTAAAATACGGACAGTTTAAAATCCTAAAATCAGACAGAGGAACCGAATTCACAAATGAACTAATGAGCAACATATGTTCCCTCTTACAAATAGAACAAATATTCTCCACACCTTACCACCACCAAACGATAGGTTCACTAGAAAGAAGCCATAGGGTACTTAATGAATATTTATTAAGTTATGCCAACGACGATGAATGGGACAAATGGATACCGTACTTCACATTTGCATACAACACGACACCCAACATTGATACAGAATACACACCATTCGAACTCATTTTCGGCAAATTACCTTCGTTACCCACTGACACACTAAAATACTCACAACCAATTTACGATTATGACAACTTTGTGCACGAACTCAAGATCAGATTACATGACGCAATACAGAAAGCAAAGGCAAGCACAATCCAAACAAAAATCAAACGAAAAGAAAAACAAGACCAACAATATGCCAACCCATTGCACTTGAAAGTCAATGACTTGGTATTGTTGAAAGTAGAAAACAGAGAAAAGAACATGAGTCCATACAGCGGACCATACAAAATTTTAGAACGAAAAGGAGTAAATACCGTAATCGACTACAACGGAAAACAAAAAGAAGTGCATAACAACTCGCTAAAACCATATAACATGGATATACAAAATAATTAAGACCAAGTAGAATAATAAAAACCAATACTTTGTAAAACATACGGATAAGAGATTTTAATGTATTAGAGTACCAATAGTTACTAAGAAAACATGTGCACATGTAACATTAAGTACTACTACCAGGAAAATACCAATTGTAATCATATATAATTTTCATATAATTTTAATTATATCGTATACATATATATTTAAGTTAGAACCTTAATGACTAAACTTCTCACCAAAACACTATTATTAAATCACAACATCTATTGATTACCCCTTATTGTTTAATTGTTAAGAATTAAAAATTAATTAACCTTAAGAACTATTTCCAAAACTATTGACTAATCAAAACCAAAAAAAAAAAAAAACAACGAATTGATGTAAAGCATTTCCGAAACACCCCCCCGGACCGTTACTATCTTGAAAAATCATTCCGAGTAATAATTTTTCGCTTAAGGGCAATGGTGTAGTGGTACCACATAGTCGTCAAGACCGACACTATTAAATGGGCCACACAACTTGCATATGCACGCCGTTGTGCGCTGGTGTCAGGTTACCACTCGCGACACTTGCTGGCACCGATGCCATTTGACCAGCAATAGCGTAATACGCTTAATGTAAACAAAGCACTTATGCTGACTTGCCGACTGGGTTCAATGATCGATACCGCGGCGCGAGCAGTGCAAGCGAGATGGATTTCACCAACAGCAGCGTTCTAACGGAAGTGTGCAAGATCAGCATATTGTCCTTCTTCTCGGATTGGTCAGTAGAATAGTACACTGGAATAATGGGCGGAGTGTTGGAATGCTCCAACTGGTATAACAGTTATAATTTGCTTTATAAACCCCTGTTTTTCCAAAATAAAGTCGACTTCTGTCTTACAGCTAAATCGCACTTGTTGCTTTTTATTTTGTCCAGAAGTTCAGGTCGGCTCTTTAGCCAAACCAAGTTGGCGTGGCTCGCCCTTCAATAAGCCAACCCGGACCAACAGACGTCAAGACTGACAATTCACATTACATGGCGATCCTGCCCCACTCGATCCTGCCCAACTCGATCCTGCCGACCAAACCTGCAACAGGCTAACCCGCCGATTTCACCAACACCCGCCGATTTCAACAATTCCAATGCCCCAACCAGCACCAACGTCAGCAACCTACGATTATCCAGCCTACAAAGATCCAGCCCCAAAGATGCACGAACCAGTCCAACCAGCGTTTGCAACAAAAATATTTAGTTACAACCTAAGTGATGACAACGTACTGGGACTAATAGGCGTTGAGTATGTAATCAAAATACTTAAAGGCCCTGGTGACGTATATGCGAGGTTCGAGTGTGGGTTATGCGAACTTATTTCGGATGAGCATGGTATGCAAGATCATTTGATGGGCTACAATCACCGTCTGAACTTTTGCGAAAAGCACTTCCCGACTGCCATACGGCAACACCGACAATATATCGGAAAAATTCCTGAGGAAGATATTCAGAGAGTTATGACACAAATTTTGAAGAAATTAGCCGTGGCTATTGAGATGCATCATGGCCGAGATCTGCCGTACGAATGCATGGAGCGCGATTTTAATATCAATCGTTACGAGATTCTTTCAAAAGTATTTTCATTTCGCCATGCCTCTGAACAATATGGCCCTACTTTTACGCATATAGTAAACTCAAGAGACGTTGACCAGCTAACTGTAACAAGACCTATCCTTGCTACCCAGAAATCTTTGAATGAAACTATCTAACAAAATATACATATACACAAAAACCCGTTATAACACATTTATAAATATATAATTCTATAAGAAACAAAAAAAAAATGTACACAAGCACAATTTAATAACAACATTATACGAATAAACTTATTATCAAATCCAAAATATCCACCAGCAAAACATTACGCAAACACCTAACTACCAAAGATACGCACCTGATGAAACCCCATCGCCTCATCATAATTTTACAAAAAAAAAACAAAAAACATGTACACAAGAATACGTAACAACAATATTATAACAACACTTATAACAAAACCCAACAAACACACTCGAAAACATTCGCAACATTACATTGTACATTAAGAACAAAAAAAAAAAAAAAAAAAAAAAAAAAAAAAAAAATCCCTCAAGATAGCCTCAAACAACACCAACAACCTCAGAAGACTCCCTGCATTATGCAATTACTAAACTTATCCCAGACTTCGCGAAAATGACTAAATGCTTCAATTCCCTACAAAAGAAAAACGCTAAATTTAACTGGAGTAAAGAATGCAAAGAACCCTCCACAAAACTGAAACAATTATTGATAAACCCACCAATACTACAATACCCAAATTATGGCAAACCATTCCTAATGAACACAAATGCTGATGCATTGTCAAGAATCAAAATTTGAGTCAGACTACCTTACATCCATGATTCCTCTTACAGAAGATAAAGCTGTTAAACGAACACTAGTAATTACACGGGGCATGTCCGGAAAAGGACAAAAAGATACACCTAAGGAGAACTGCACTACACAGGAGCCTGATCAACTTCACATGTGGCAATGCACATCCTTAGCAGATATCAAAAACATAAAAGAATTGCAATTCCATTTCACGGCCAATTTAAGTCCAACTAAGCCATTAGCCCAGGCAATGGTAGAGATAGTTGATGACAATGTAAAAGTACGATGCAGCGATAACCCTACGAAACTAGTTTCGACTATGGAGAAGCTCATATGTACCATGAGAAGATACAATATTAAAAGCAATATTAAAAGCATTTCCGAAACACCCCCCCGGACCGTTACTATCTTGAAAAATCATTCCGAGTAATAATTTTTCGCTTAAGGGCAATGGTGTAGTGGTACCACATAGTCGTCAAGACCGACACTATTAAATGGGCCACACAACTTGCATATGCACGCCGTTGTGCGCTGGTGTCAGGTTACCACTCGCGACACTTGCTGGCACCGATGCCATTTGACCAGCAATAGCGTAATACGCTTAATGTAAACAAAGCACTTATGCTGACTTGCCGACTGGGTTCAATGATCGATACCGCGGCGCGAGCAGTGCAAGCGAGATGGATTCCACCAACAGCAGCGTTCTAACGGAAATGTGCAAGATCAGCATATTGTCCTTCTTCTCGGATTGGTCAGTAGAATAGTACACTGGAATAATGGGCGGAGTGTTGGAATGCTCCAACTGGTATAACAGTTATAATTTGCTTTATAAACCCCTGTTTTTCCAAAATAAAGTCGACTTCTGTCTTACAGCTAAATCGCACTTGTTGCTTTTTATTTTGTCCAGAAGTTCAGGTCGGCTCTTTAGCCAAACCAAGTTGGCGTGGCTCGCCCTTCAATAAGCCAACCCGGACCAACAGACGTCAAGACTGACAATTCACATTACAACACTTTTGTTCAGGGAATCATCCAGGTCGCCAACTCGTTTGTTCAGGTAATTATCCAGGTCGTCGACTCGCTTATCCAAGTGCTCTACCCGCGTCTCCAGGTGCTCGACTTTCCCATTAATCCTGTCTGAGATTTCCTCCACCTTCTGCTCCAAGCGCGCAGAATTTTCCTGAAGCTTGCTGGACAACTCCCGATTTGCATTTTCCAGTTTTGCTGACATTTCCCGGTTCGCCGTTTCCATTTTAGCTATTTCCTGCAATTTGAAAATCAAACAACTTTAACTATCCAAACGCAGTCAATAAGAAACAACAATCACTTTATTTCACACTTTTACACTTCACTGTCTTTACACTTAATTATTTGCTTAATTGCTCCGTGTGGCACCTCCACTAGTCAAAATCTGACTGACTCGCTGCGCCGCATCCGGCCGCCTTTTATACCTGTCCGGCCATCGCGCAGATCGTTCGCGCACATTCCGGAGTGGACTAATGGCCAAACTCCATAAAGCGCGTTTCTGGCGTTCGGGGTTTGTCGTGTTATGGCGTTTCTCGCGTTATCGCGTTGCAAATGGTCAAACTCCATAAAGCGCGTTTCACGCATCAGCTTCTTCTTCTTACGTCAGTTGATGCTAATTTTTAATTGGCAAACTGCTGATTGATTTCGTTGTGAATTGTGAAAAACAACGAAATGAAATTGCTTTACGACGTTATAGACTTTATAGAATTTACTGATTTCATTTTAAAGACAATAAATGCATATCGAACATTGCAAAAAATAAAAATAAGATTCAGTTGAATTCAATTTGTAGCAATTTATTTCATAGGGATGAGCAAAATTCGATCGACAACAAATAAGCTATCGAATTTCCAATACAGCGAAGACTAAGTTTCGTCTGTCAAAGAATTATGCTAATTTTTAGGAATTTCTCCACATTTTATGTTAAAATATTGGATTTCAAATGTTTCTTAAATGTATTTAATAGCTTTCGTGTAAAAGAAATGCATTCGACTTTTGCGATTACACAAGTTTGTTATCGGCATTACCATTTAACCACATAATGTATGGCATCTTTTGGAGCTCTGTCAGCTGTTTGACGTCGTTTAGCGAGTAACGCGAGAGAAAGTTTAAAATAGTTCAACTTTTGCCGCGTTTCGGGAGTTTGCTTCATACAAATACACTGATTCAACTTTTTCTCGAAACACGAGAATCGCCAAAAACCACGATACGCCTGAAACGCGCTTTATGGAGTTTGGCCATAAAGGTTTCCATGATGATCGCGACCATCATTGCCAGGTTGGACTAAAAGTTTCAATCATTGCCAGGTTGGCCTAAAAGTTTCCCTTATCATCGCGGCCGTCGTTGCCAGATTGAATTATAGCACGACGCGTAGCGACAGGGTTGCTTTGCACAGTGACAGACTGTCTTATCGTTACAATATGCTCTTTTTCTTGAGCCTTTTCTTGAGAGCTGCATACCTATCTTTAACATTTAATCGGTAGCGTCAACATTGATAATGGCAAAAAGTAACAGAAAATGTCTAAGAACCCTTTAGTTTTGCAAAAACAACGATAATAATAGACGTATGTTTTGCTTTTTTGCAGTTTTCTCAATTTTTCATGCTGGTTGCATATTTTTAGGGATGAAACTTTGTCGAA
Organism: Melieria omissa; assembly: GCA_963971225.1. Classification (NCBI taxonomy): domain Eukaryota; kingdom Metazoa; phylum Arthropoda; class Insecta; order Diptera; family Ulidiidae; genus Melieria; species Melieria omissa. The sequence continues at coordinate 45,275,450 of OZ020269.1, read as the reverse complement.
AATAGGTGTTTATTCCACTTTTCAAATAGAATTATTTTCTGGGATCGGAAGATGTAATTACATTATCCGACAAAGAAAGAATGCTTCTTAAATAAAAAAAACCCAGGAACATACTTTTTAGATATTTTCCTCTAAGTATTGTCTATTTTCAGATTTCTAATTTAGAAAAATATTTTGAATTTTGAGAAAACATTAAAAGCGAAAATGGCCACATCATTTCTTAATCTATAGAGCAAGTTTTAGCAACTTCGCGTTACCATGTATTTTTATACAGAGAGAGAGAGTTTTATACTACGTTTACATTGAGCCCAAATGCGTGATTTGGGCAAAAATTCTCAAATGCGAAGCCAAATCACGCATTTCCCCATACAAATTCAAATCGACGAAATGACTCATTTCAACAAAACGACGAAGCAAATGCGATAAAACATGACCAATTTTATCGAACGCATCACAAAATGAAAGCTCTTTCAAAAGCTTCAAAAGCTTTTGTTCTTTGTGACAGTTCAAAATCAAAACAAACGAAAATGATCAAAATGGAAATTTTGAATGGAAATTTTCGTCTGCTTCAAATATGTAGAATATGCTTAGCATGTAAGGTATGTAATATATTTGTATTCAAATATGGCATTGTGTGGAACATACAGGCAGCAAAAAAACAACAAATTCTTTAGTCAGTAGCCGGAGAAGCGCTGATCTATGTGCTGCGGCAAGAGCACATGAGCATTGAGCATTTGACATTAGCTGCCAAACAAAATGCAAATGCAATGCGAATGAGGCAATGTAAACACTTTGAAATGACTCATCTCAAACTACGCATTTCGGCTCAATGTAAACGTAGCATTACCTTTCAAATTACATCAAAATCGTTAAATTCTGAGACTATAAATTTTTTGAATTTTGTCTATGGAACGAATCACTGTGCAATGTAGAGCTGCAAAACTATCGATGGTACTATCGATAGAATCGATAATTTTTATTTTCACTTCACTATCGATACTATCAGTTCTACTAAACTTGGTAGAATTATGTTTGAATTTTTATTTTACGCAGATTGGTACACTTTATTTGAATTTGGTCAACTTTCGGAAAACTGTATGTGTTTTGTTCAATTCGTGAAAAAATTGTCAGATAAAAACAAAAGACTGACAAAATTGTAAAGAAGTGTTTAGCATGACCGGTGCCATAAATATTTGAAGCGAAACGTAAGAAGCTGACATACTATTATCTGTCATTTTGTCAAAGGGGGCGAGTGAGACGACATATGTATGTGAATGTTTCCTCAAGCGCGGAAACATATTATTGAGTCTAGGTTTGTGTCGACAAAATGTTTAAAAATACACTTTAAAAATAATTTAAAAATAAAAATTTCAATTAGTTTAGTTTTTTGGCTGCGATAGTGTCGATAGTATCAATAGTTTTTTCCAAACTATCAAAATTATCTGATGCTATGCAATAGTTTCGTTATTTTCGATAGTGTTTTTTCAAACTATCGAAACTATCTGATTGTTCGACTATCGATAGTTTTGCAGCTCTAGCAAAGAAAATCGTAAGTAGCGCCACTCTTTGAAAACCAGACGTCGCTTATGTATGACAAGAACTGTCAAATTGTTGTTATTCACGTATAAAATTGAAATCGTGGTCAACAAGTACAGAATGTGGCAGTACTGCGTGCACATGAAAATTACTGAAAAAACTGCGGTTACATGTATTCCTTAAATGTAATTTAACACGATTTAACATAAAAAGCGCTGATATTTTATATTGCTATCACCAGGGAAAAGAAAGTTAAAATAAATTCTCATAAATTAGTTGATTTTCAGCAAAATCCATGAACAATTTTAAATTATTTTGTTGGCTCTTCAAAAACAACTTTGCCTGGGCATATATATTCACCACAAAGAATATTTGGCTGAAATTTGAAATTAAATTAAAAATTCTGCTAAGAACTGGAATTGGTACATGATGAAATAGTTTAAACAATAATTTAAAATAAATAATAGGTTATTTCATCAGAGAATTGGTATAAATGGCATAATGACATAAATGACAAGACTCAGCGAGCCAGTCAGCGCCATGGTGCGCAATGCGGCTGACATGAAAGTGATAATACTGTTACGAATACTAGTTCTAGTGGGCTGTTACGTATCACTGGATTGTGTAATTTGAAAATGAAACAACTTTAATTATTCCAACGCAGCCACTTCAAAACCAACAGCCTCTTTATAATTCACAGTTTTACACTTTACTGTTCGTACACTTAAGTATTTGCTGAATTCCTCCGTGTGGCAACTTCACTTGTCAAAACCAGACTGACTCGCTGCGCCGCATCCGGCTGCCTTTTATACCTGTCCGGCCATCGCGCAGATCGTTTTGGCACATTCCCGAGTGGACTAAAGGTTTCCCTGATGATCGCGACCATCGTTGCCAGATTGGACTAAAAGTTATTATCGCGGCCGTCGTTGCCACATTGAATTATAGCACGGGGCGAAGCGGCAGGGTTGCTTTGCACAGCGACAGACTGTCTTATCGTTACACTGCCCACCACTTAGACTTGTTCGTCCCGAACAAGTGCCGAGGCTCCGCTGTGATGAGGCGCCAGACGCTCCAAATGGACTACCTTCAGCTTAGCGCCTCTATTGCTGCAACGTTGAATCCGGTATACCACGTCGTTAATCCTAGTCACGACTTCGTACGGTCCTTCCCATGACGCTTGAAGTTTCGGAGACAAACCTTTCCTCTGCTGCGGGTTGTAGAGCATTACCAGATCGCCTTCTTGGAACCCTGCTGAGTTGGCCCGTAGATCGTATCTGGCTTTCGCCTTATCGCTGACCAGTTTAGTGCGGCCCCTTATAAACTGGTGAATTTCCTCCAGTTCCGCCCGCTTATTGACCACGTAGTCCGTCTTAGCGCCTCCCGTTGTGTCGACTACCCCGAACTTCAAGTCAGCGGGTAACCGCAACTCTGTGCCGAACACTGATCGGGCTGGAGTGAGTGATGTCGTGTCGTGCGGGGCTGACCTATACGCCATCAGGAACAGGGGGATATGCGTGTCCCAATCCTTTTGATTCCTGCCTACCACTTTCCGCAGGTATTCCTACAGTGTCCGGTTAAAGCGTTCCACCATGCCGTCGGACTGTGGGTGCAAAGGAGTGGTACGCGTTTTCTTTATCCCCAGCAGCCCACACACTTCCTTGAATACCGCAGACTCGAAATTCCGGCCTGATCTGAGTGCAACTCCAACGGAACTCCAAACCTGGCTACCCAATTGTTTACCAGCTTTTCCGAGATCGTAGTGGCCTCCTGGTTAGGAATAGGGTACATTTCGGGCCATTTGCTGAAGTAATCCATTACCACCAGCACATACTTGTTGCCTTGAGTGCTAGTTGGGAATGGGCCGGCGACGTCCATAGCAATCCGCTCGAAGGGCGCTCCCACGTTGTACTGCTGCATGCGGCCTCGAAATTTTCTTGTCGGCCCTTTCGCGGCTGAACATCGGTGGCAGCTCTTAATCCACTCGGCTACAGACTCCTGACATCCTACCCAGTAGAATCGTCTTTTTATTTTGGCGACGGTTTTGGTGATGCCTAGGTGCCCTCCACTGGAGTCGTTATGGTATGCCTCGATGACCTCGTTGATTTTGCATTTCGGCACTACCATTAGGGAGTTGCTGGTCCGACCATCCGCGCTCTCCCATTCGCGGTACAGGCATCCTTCCTTCAGCCGCAGACTTTTCCACTGTGCCCAGTAAGCCTTAGCGATCGGACTTTCACCGGCCACCTCCTGACAGTCTGGACGTGCGCATTGCTTCTTGCCTTCGATGATTTTTGCAAAATCCGCATCCTCACGCTGGTCCTTTCGTAGCCTCTCCGCAAACCACTCTTCCTCTGGCATAACGCTTACCAACCGGGCGTCCACTATCTGTTCTTTGCTTTCGGCTCGCGAGCACGGCCTGCATTCGACTTTGCACGGACGGCGTGACAAGGCATCGGCATTTCCATGGCTACTGCCCTTGCGATGCTCTATCGTGTAGTCGTAGCTCTGCAGTCGCTCGATCCACCGCGCCAATTGCCCTTCAGGATCCTTAAAGTTCAGGAGCCATCTCAATGCGGCATGATCTGTGCGCAGGCGAAACCTTTGTCCATACAGATATTTGTGGAAGTGTTTTACGCAGTCCAATACCGCCAGCAGTTCTCTCCGTGTCACACAGTAGTTGCGTTCCGGTTTCGATAGAACCCTACTATAGTACGCTATCACTTGTTCCTGGCCGTCTATTATCTGTGAAAGCACACCGCCAATACTATTCCCGCTTGCATCTGTATCCAGCACAAACATCTCCCCAGGCACGGGGAAGGCCAGAATTGGAGCACTGCACAGTTTTTCCTTCAGACGTGCAAAAGCCTGTTCCTGCTCCTCGTTCCACTCGAAAGCTTGGCCCTTTTTCGTCAGTTTGTGCAAGCTGCTGGCTATGTTCGCGAATCCCGGAACAAATCGGCGGTAGTATGTGCACAGGCCCAGGAAACTGCGAAGTTCGTGTAGATTGCGTGGCCGGGGCCACTCCTTCACCGCCGTGATTTTGCCTTCATCCGTATGTACTCGGCGGGCGGAAACCGTATGACCCAGATACTTGAACTCCTTTTGGAACAGCGAGCACTTCTTTGGGTTGAGTTTAAGCCCGGCTTCTCGTATCCGCTCGATTATCTCCTTTAGCCTTCCCAGGTGGTCGTCGAAGTTTTTACCCATCACGATTATGTCGTCGAGGTACACCAGACACGTCCGCCAATGCAGCCCTTTTAGCACGCGTTCCATTAGCCGCTCGAATGTTGCTGGTGCGTTGCAGAGTCCAAACGGCATGACGGTGAACTGCCACAAACCATCGCCACACTGAAAGCCGTTTTCTCCTTGTCCTTGCCTTCAAACTCTACCTGCCAATAGCCGCTGCGTAAGTCGAGTGTGGAGAACCACTGCGTGCCTAACAGTGTGTCCAGGGTGTCATCGATCCGAGGTAGTGGATAACTGTCCTTCTTGGTCACATCATTGAGCTTCCGATAGTCCACACAAAACCGGGTACTGCCATCTTTTTTCTTGACTAGCACGACCGGCGAGCACCAGGGGCCCGAAGAAGGCTCTATGACCTTGTCTTTCCGCATGTTCTCGATCAAATTTGTGACCTCTTCCCTCCTGGCCAGAGGACCCCGTCTTGGAGGTTGGCGAATCGGTTTTGCACTTCCGGTGTCGATGTTGTGCTTCACTATGGCTGTTCTTCCGCCTGCTTCTGCCGCAAATATTGACCCATAGTGCTGCAGGAGTGACCGCGCCTTCTGTTTCTGCTTGGCCGTCAACTCGCTGCTCCACTGGTTCTCCTGCGGTATGGCGTCCATGTTAAAACCGCTCTTCTTATTACGTCCAGGCGGGCTACTCTCGCAATTGACCACTGCTACAGCTTCCTTACACTCGCCAATTACCTCATCTTTCCCGACATATCTGGGTGCATTCAGGGGGTTCAGTATTCTGACTGGTATTCTGCCATTTTTAGGTTCCACTAATGTACGTCCGATGATGATGTTGTCGTGTCCTTGTTTTGGTGCTTCTACAACCCACAGCCGACTCGTCCCATCGTCCTCGTCTACCTTTGCCCACACAATCGCCTCAGAATTCGCTGGTATCCTCCTGTGTTGACACGATACAACCTTCCTTACCGCCACGCTTCGCTCATAGCCGGTGTGCAGCGGGAATTCAACGTTGGCATATCTCAGCACATTTTCCTTCAGGTCCAGCGTAAAGCCGTGCCTAATCATGAAATCCACGCCGATAATCACGTCGTCCATTATATCCGCGACGATGAACTCATGTTCCAGGCTACTGGTGCCGATAGTAATCGTTTTTGTAACTTTCCCTCTTACCGGCGCGCGCTCGCCAGTCGCAGTCCGCAGCTGTATGCCATGCAGCGGTTCCCAGTTCTTCAGCAGCTTCCGTTTTATGATCGAATATGACGCTCCAGTATCCAGTGTCAACACGAACAACTTTCCATCTATCCTTTCTTCAATTGTCAAGCTGCTGGGCTGTCGTTTCAGCTGTGAGACAAGGATGGTGGGGCGGCAGATTGTGGGGATCAGCTCACGCCCCTTTGGGCTGACCCGTTTTAGTTTAACGGCTCCTCGTCCTCAGCCCTGCTCTTGTTGGCTGAGCCTCGATCGTCAGCATTCCTCGCTTCAGGCGATTGCGATCGAGAACGGGGACGCCTCTTTCGTTGGCGGCAGTTTCGTGATATGTGGCCCTGCTTGCATACATACTTGCTTGCCATGGTAATATTATTATGGTTTTTTCGGAAAAAAAATTGGGTTTTGTAAATTTTATATAAAAAAAAATTTTTTGCTTATAACTATTTACTCGTACATATAAATATATATAGAATGAGATGCAACAAAATAAAGGTATGAAAAATACCTTTCGTTTGATACCCACCGTATAAATCGATTTAAAATTTACTGAGTTATTTTGACAAAAGTTTTGAACTTTGACCCCGTGTGACGCCTTTTGTAGGCGTTTCCCAGGCAAAATTTTTAGTTTGTTAGAGCCTATTTACACGAAGGCTTTTTCCCCCTGCGTTTTTTGCAACTCTCTTTTGAAGTTGCTGCGTAAATCTTCATGCATTTGCATGAAGACTTTTTACTTGCAACTTTGCTTGGCTTTTTGGACGTTTAAGCGGCCAATCTTCTTTCATTCACATTTTCGCATAGTTTTTGATATTCTCATTATTAAAAGAAAAATGGATTTAAACAAAGAAGAAATTATTGAAAATATTTTAGAAGTCACTGAAATGGCTATTAACTGCTCAAATTTAAATAATAGGGAAGATGTAAACATAATTGTTAGCAAAGCATCCGGCCGGTTTGAAATTTGAAGAAAAGTGCGAAAAAGAGCAAAGCAAATGTCAAAAAAACCCCTGGAATTCGCTGACCGTGCGTGTTTGCCTACCCCGCTGACTTCTCACCACTTCTCGCCGACAAACTCGTCACGCATGACTTTTAACGCAGGGGGAAAAGCCCTCGTGTAAATAGGCTCTTAGACTCAGGAGCCAAACTTCTTTGTATAAGCATACTTATTTATTTTTTACACGAGGGTACGCTATTTTGCACTTAAGCCCGTGCGTGTTTCGTATAATAAAAATGTAACAAATTAACAAAGCGAGGTATAAAAAAGGAACAAAGTGCGATTCAGGTTAAAAATAATGAAATCAGGAAAATAGGCCGATGCCGATACCTATTTTATTGGCCTATGCCATATATGTAATACTTCTATATTGGCAGCAACCTATCTTCACAATGTGTTTTCATTCGGAAATCAAAGGGAGACAAGCGATGAGACTGAAAACATGAAATTTTGTGAATGTACATATTTCCATACGTCCATACATATACAAATTCACACGCACAACACGGGTGGTTGCGGGAAGCTAGGCCTTAGTCTCGCGTAAGCGGGCTGTCGTGCCAGTCAATTATAATTATTATATACATGAGCACTTCTCCACATGAACAACTGTCAAACTGCTCCAGAGACGGTTTAAGAAATTTCAGTTAATTTCGACAAATTTTTATTTTTTTCCAGTCAATTTTTTTCCCGGCTGAACGCACCTGACTTTTTGCACTTTTGACAGCTGTCAAGGTACATTCGTTTATACGCTTTTTCGCTCATATTTCACTATTGCTGTACTGTGATGTTGGCGAATGTACCTTGAGCTTACTGCCAATATAGAAGTATTACATAAGCGGCCTTTAAACGGTCGCACATGTTTGCAATCATGTGCGATGGGGGAAATGTACGATGAGCGTTTACACGGTCACACATGTGCGCACACTTCAGTTGTCTCGCTGCTGCCAACGAAGCAACATGGTATGCGCTTTCGCATCAATTTCTTTAAATTTGCATAAAAGCACCTCTATGCTGCGTTTCTTTTAATTTTTATTTTTATAATCTTCACCTTTTACTTCTCACAGTTCGGGATTGTGTCTATACACCTCAAAGAACTCCTTCCACAATATTTCATTTTTTTGCGACGCCATCCTCACTGCTCGCTGTCCACCGATCGAATGAAAAAATGCACTATGTGTGTCACACAGCCGTTTACACGGTCGCACATGTGCGTCGCGCCGACAGAGAAATCAAAAAATTTTGAAAACCGTCGCACATGTCCGACGACACGAATTTCTTGCGTTTACACGGTCATTCTTCTCGTCGCGCCGCACATGATTGCGGACATGTGCGACCGTCTAAAGGCCGCTATATATGGCCTATGCGGATAACAATTTTATTGGACGATATAAGCCGATGCCGATTAATCGGTTGTACGATCGTACTCTAATAAAAGGGGTATTAATAAGGTTATGGCACTACTGCAAAAACAAAACTGCCATGTATTTTGTTAGTGCTTTTGGACATGCTCATTATTAAAATCAAATCAAACAACAAACAACACAAAAACAATTTTACCAATTTTTGACAATTAGCATGCCCATTCGCGAAAAGTCAAAAGAAAATCAGAATAAATCAAAAGAAAATCAGAAAACAAAAGTTTAAGCAGCTGTGTTACCACTACTACCTTATTAATGTGCTTTGACTAATCTTAACATTTTCGGTTTCAATTTTCAAAGTGTTCCATCCTTGGCAAAGGTGTTAGGTGTGTACTTGCAGTCATTTACAATAACAATGTCAGAGGAAAAATTAGAATTGTTGAGCGATACAAAATTACGAGGCATTCTTGTTCAAAGAGGTTTTCCTATTCTGCCTGTTACGGAAACAACTCGCAATATCATTATAAAAAAATTGCAGGACCAAACCAAGATTAAATGTTCTGAGAAAAATTACCGAGGCAGTATCAAAAAACGAGTACTACACTCCACTTGGACATCTTCAATTCTGGCTTCTAATAATTGCTTTCCGCTCACCAGTAATTTGTCGTTACATAACGAAAAAACAAAAAAAAACTTTACCAGAAGTTCATTGGAAAACAAATGTTCAAAGGTATATTGTGCTAAACCTCCTCATGAGTGTTTCTTTAAGGCGTGCCCTCCGTCGCCAATTTTGGGTTCCCTAAACGAGGATGCCAGCAACTACAATAACTCTGATTATATTAAAAGCAACTGTGTTTCATTGAACCATTTGTTTAACCAACGCCATGAAAATAAATTTTTACAACTTGGCGTTGTAAATAGACTCTTAAGTCTGCGAGAAGGACAATTTCAAAAGAAATCTTTAATATGTATTAATAACGAAACTATTGACACTTCAAAATCGCAATTACCTAAAGAACCGGAACAAAGCAGAAAAGGCAGTCGTGCAACACTGGGAAATGCTATTAATATTCAAATGAAATTTAATCAAGTTATTCCACACATCTTAGTTTGCATATTTGTTACGTTCTTTATTTTTCTTACTCTTATGTATGTCATTTTAACTCCAAATGTTCACGAAATAAGCGAAAATACCACAAAATATTCCATATGTAATGGGTCAAGTGAAACAACCGACATTAATATTTCTACTTGCATACATTCGAACCAACTAACAAATGCTTTGCGGTTGGTTGAAGAACTTCTTCAACTTCTGCGAGGATTGGAAAGGAAACACTTTTGTAGTGCAAATTTACAAGATATACAAATAAGTACCTACAACCTAATAACCCATTTATATGGTATTGTTGATACAGTAAAGATACAGGAAGCAACCAGAAATATAGTAGCTATTGAATATTTGATAAAACGTAACCCTCGTTGGAAAATTTACACGGAAAGAACTTCGAAATTTACGAATACAAACACATTGAGTGAAATAAAGTTTTCACTAAAGCAGTCTAGTTTACCTTTAATCTGCGTATTTTATAATAAAATTCAAAATTGTTTCATTATAATTGGCACTGGTACAGTTATTGCCCTTATCTCCTGGTTAAGTTACTTTATTTATCGTTATATAAGTATATGGCGGAGTCACCGTCATAATATTGTTGATCAATTTGCAACGGATATAGTAAATGAGATTATATATCGCGCATCCTTAAGCGAAATTCCCGAAGGCCGTGAAGTTATAATTAATCACTTACGTGATAAGTTAATACCTTTACATAAGCAAAAAGCATTAATGACTTCTTGGAATGAAGCCCTACGAATTCTGGAGGCTACCGATAGCCGTGTTCAGTTTGGCCGAACTAATCTTATTGGAGAAGAATTTCGTACAGTAAAATGGATTGGAAATGCAGGATCGCCTCCTCGTCAAGTTGGACTCACAAAAAAATGGCAAAGCCCAGCTTTTGATAATTCCAACAAGGTCACCAGTCCGCCAACTTCATGCTTAAAGATAAGGCATATGTTCGATTCTAGTGAAGTCAACCACCCATTTTTAAAGCAAATAATTGAAGATGCTATATTAGAAAAAGTTGGGCCACACTGCAACATTCAAGATATTGAAATAGACAGACGTAGTTGTTGCGTGTATTTGCGTTGTGCTAGTGAAGCTGATGCTGGTATAGTTCACAATCAGATCAACGGCTGGTGGTTTGATAAACGTTTGGTATCAATTAAATTTTTACGATTGCATCGATATCTTAGTCGTTTTCCAAATCCAATAACTGAAGCATCAATATTCTGATATTAGGTAATTGCAACTTCAAAGAAGAAGAAGAATCTACATGTATATTGCCAATAGTCGACTTTCTTGTCTTTATTTTGGTGTTAAATATTAAAAAATCAAAATTTAATTATGTAATAAATATGTTTTAAATCCACTTGTGTTCAAAGTTAATAAACAATGAGGACTTATAGGTCTACTGCTCCAAAAAAATACATCTTAATCGTAGCATCTGTTAGAACATTATTTATTTCCAGGTTGATATTAGTGCTGTTAATGTGGTACCGAGATATACCAAAGAATTTGAAATGTATGGAAGGCGCATCTGAGCACGTTTGCTAACTTTTCATTTTCAGAAAGTACTAAAAACCGCGATTTCAAACTCAGAAAGCACTGATAAGAAAAAAATGAACAAATGGTGGTAGTTGTTTCAATATTCCGTGTCATATATGTACTAGTAAAACTACTGCAAATCAGTGGCAACCGTGATCGGAGTAGCAATTCAACCAAGGAGGATCAGTTCAGGTTGCATGTAATATCCAAAGAATGATTTTTTATCCCCACTTTTCAGTGTTATATAATTGTTAAGTGTTGTATAGTGTTGTAAAACACTGCAAGTTAAAAAAATCTTTAATTTTTTTTAACCAAGAATTAGGCTGACTTCATAAACGCAGTTTGCAACGCAACTCTGCATTGCATAGAGTTCATAAACGCCATTGCCTTATTTTTGACTATGTCTTGAGTTCAATATCGCATAACAACCCTTTCCCATGCGCAACAGTTGCCGAATTTGTGCATGGTTTTTATTTGTGATGCTTTGTGTCGCTCAGTTTCCAAATCATTATTTGTAATGATTTTTCTAATGCAATTCCAATGGGCCCAGTTGTGAATGAGGTCACCAAGGTCTTATCATAGTCTGTAATTTCTTAAAATTAAAAATCTTAATTATTTTCAATTCAACATTCAGTAATTAATACCATAAATGTGAGAAATGAGAGTAAAATACGTCGTAATTAATGTGGTGTTGCTGCCTTTTTTCGCTTCAGCCACTTCTAAAGCGGTTTTCAACACAAAAGCGCAGGATTGCTGCAGATTCATTTCACAGAAAACAACGAAATACACGACAAAGCATTTATGCGTTCATAAAGGTTTGAAAATGTCTTTGCATTATTTGACAGCGCAGTGTTGCAATGCAGTATTGCTTTGCCTTGTAAGCGCAACCAGAGTCTATACTAGTCTTGAAACTCCTGTGAAATGAATTGGCAGCACTCATATCGAACTGTCACATCAAGACTCTTGGTTGTCACATCAGGACTGTCACCGGCAACATGCTTCCCACCACGGAAGATACTGCGCAGATAACGTTGTCTGAGAAAGATTTTGTCGTATGTTCTCGAAAAGTCAATAGAACATACAACTTTGTTTCCTGAAGCCCGAAGAATTGCATGGTGAAACTGATTTTATACGTTTTTTTGTTATAGCACAAAATTATTCAAGCACAAAAATAGATTTAAATCAAGAAAATTAAAGTATCAAAATGCTTTGTGATTAATATTCGCTTTAGTAGATTATTTGAAGAAATTTCTTGCTTGCACAAGTACATAAAAATTGTGTTTATTTCAGAAATTTATTGCGAACAAAATTGCGTTTTGCGGTATTGTCTTATTTGTAATTTTGCGCATGTTATGTTCGCACTCACATTGCATCCGATGAATGTTCTTTATAAGAAAATAAGGTGTTCTCATGCCAAATATTATCCTTTACCTAAGATTAATTTAATAATTGATTGGCACGACAGCCCGCTTACGCGAGACTAAGGCCTAGCTTCCCGCAACCACCCGTGTTGTGCGTGTGAATTTGTACGCGGGTGGAAGGGATCTACAGTTTTTTTTATGCCGGTTCCGAACGGCAGGTTGGGAGCTTTTTCATAGTGTAACGATGAGCCAGTCTGTCGCGGTGCAAAGCAACCCTGCCGCTACGTGCCGTGCCATAACCCAATCTGGCAACGACGGCCGCGATAGTAACTTTTAGTCCAACCTGGCAACGATGGTCGCGGTCATCAGGGAAACTTCTAGTCCAATCTGGCAACGTGCGAGAACGATCTGCGCGACGGCCGGACAGAGTATAAAAGGTGGCCAGATGCGGTGCAGCGAGTCAGTCTGGTTTTGACAAGTGAAGTTGCCACACGAAGTGACTAAGCAAATACTTAAGTGTACGAACAGTAAAGTGTAAACTGTAAATAATAAAGTGACTGTTGGTGTATTTTATTGTCTGCGTTTAAGAAACTGACTGTGTTTTATTTTCAAATCACACAATCCAGAGATACGTGACAGCCCACTAGACTTAGTATTCGTAACATTTGGTGTCAGAAGTGGGATTGTGGAAAATTGAAGATAAGGAAAAAAAAACTAAAGAAATAAAATTATAAAAGCACGGACATGGTGAAATTCGAGCTGCTGAAGGTAGACCAGCTGAAGAAGGAGCTGGCTGCCTGGAATTTGCCGACTGCTGGCGGAAAGGTGGAGTTGCAGTTGCGCTTGCGAGAAGCATGTGAGGAACGGGGCGTCGATTGGACTGTGCACGAGTTCGGAGCGCAAGAACAAGAGGCGTCGGCCAAAATGGAGGAATCGCCTGCAGGTGCGGCGTCGATGCAAAGTACGACTGCAGCGGCTGCGCCGCCACAAGCAATGGACATGAGCCAGCTAATGGTTGCACTTAAAGGCATGTTCGAGACAGCAAATCGAGAAATGGCAGCGAAGCTGGAAACTACGAATCTCGAAATTTCGGCAAAAGTCGAGACAGCAAATCGAGAAATGGCAGCGAAGCTGGAAACTACGAATCTCGAAATTTCGGCAAAAGTCGAGACAGCAAATCGAGAAATGTCAGCGAAGCTGGAAACTACGAATCTCGAAATTTCGGCAAAAGTCGAGACTGCAAATCGAGAAATGGCGGAAAATTCTGCGCGCATAGAGCAGAAGGTGGAGGAAATTTCCAATAGCCTGAATGTTAAAGTTGAGCATCTCGAGACGCGAATAGACGATTGGGACAAACGAGTTGACGAAATGGGTGAATCCCTGAATAGACGAGTTGACAACCTGGATGAGTCCTTGAACAAACGAGTTGACAGTCTGGAAGATTCGATGCACAGAAAGATAGACGAACGGTTTCGAGAGGTACAGCCACGAGAATGTTTGCCACCGGTTCAGGACGGTTTTGCTGCCAGAACAGAAGTGCCTACTTATGATGGTGCTGCGCCGTTCGACACATTTAAATTGCAATTCGACTTGGCTGCTTTGGAAAATCAGTGGACAGATATCAGGAAAGGTCGGAGGTTGGCACTGGCGCTGAAAGGTCCTGCGGCTGAGGTAATCAAATCAGTTCCAGAATGTTTAAGAAGCGATTACGGTGCCATCATGAGGGCATTAGCAGCGAAGTATAGCAACGAGCACAACCATGCGCTATACTACTGTGAGCTGAAGAACCGCAAGCAGAGAGCCAACGAGGCGCTGCATACATATGCAGCAGACATTGAGCGGCTCGTACAGTTGTGCTACCCAAAATTTGGTGCTGATGATCTCGAGAGGATGAAGATTGAGTCGTTTGTTGAAGGTCTTCATGATCCGGAAACACGTCGCAGTGCGTTGATGATGGGCAAGCCAACATTTAAGGAAACGGTGACCAGCGCGATGACATATGAAGCGGCATGGATTGGGAGCACTCGGTATGCACCTGCAAGGATACGCCAGATTCAGGCGGACAACGACATTCCGATCCAGGCCATAAGCTCGGAGATACCGGACAGGCCACGGGTGGTCTCCTCTAAAGTTGTTTGCTGGATATGTGGTAAGCAGGGCCACATATCACGAGACTGCCGCCAACGAAAGAGGCGTTCCCGTTCTCGATCGCAATCGCCTGAAGCGAGGAATACTGACAATCGAGGCTCAGCCAACAAGCGCAGGGTTGAGGACGAGGAGCTGTTAAACTAAAACGGGTCAGCCCAAAGGGGCGTGAGCTGATCCCCACAATCTGCCGCCCCACCATCCTTGTCTCACAGCTGAAACGACAGCCCAGCAGCTTGACAATTGAAGGAAGGATAGATGGAAAGTTGTTCGTGTTGACACTGGATACTGGAGCGTCAAATTCGATCATAAAAAGGAAGCTGCTGAAGAACTGGGAACCGCTGCATGGCATACAGCTGCGGACTGCGACTGGCGAGCGCGCGCCGGTGAGAGGGAAAGTTACAAAAACGATTGCTATCGGCACCAGCAGCCTGGAACATGAGTTCATCGTCGCGGATATAATGGACGACGTGATTATCGGCGTGGATTTCATGATTAGGCACGGTTTTACGCTGGACCTGAAGGAAAATGTGCTGAGATATGCCAACGTTGAATTCCCGCTGCGCACCGGCTATGAGCGAAGCGTGGCGGTACGGAAGGTTGTATCGTGTCAACACGGGAGGATACCAGCGAATTCTGAGGCGATTGTGTGGGCAAAGGTGGACGGGGACGATGGGACGAGTCGGCTGTGGGTAGTAGAAGCACCGAAACAAGGACACGACAACATCATCATCGGACGTACATTAGTGGAACCTAAAAATGGCAGAATACCAGTCAGAATACTGAACCCCCTGAATGCACCCAGATATGTCAGGAAAGATGAGGTAATCGGCGAGTGTAAGGAAGCTGTAGCAGTGGTCAATTGCGAGAGTAGCCCACCTGGAGGTAATAAGAAGAGCGGTTTTATCATGGACGCCATACCGCAGGAGAACCAGTGGAGCAGCGAGTTGACGGCCAAGCAGAAACAGAAGGCGAGGTCACTCCTGCAGCACTATGGGTCAATTTTTGCGGCAGAAGCAGGCGGAAGAACAGCCATAGTGAAGCACAACATCGACACCGGAAGTGCAAAACCGATTCGCCAACCGCCAAGACGAGTTCCTCTGGCCAAGAGGGAGGAGGTCACCAATTTGATCGAGAACATGCGGAAAGACAAGGTCATAGAGCCTTCTTCGGGCCCCTGGTGCTCGCCGGTTGTGCTAGTCAAGAAAAAAGATGGCAGTACCCGGTTTTGTGTGGATTATCGGAAGCTCAATGATGTGACCAAGAAGGACAGTTATCCACTACCTCGGATCGATGACACCCTGGACACACTGTCAGGCACGCAGTGGTTCTCCACGCTCGACTTACGCAGCGGCTATTGGCAGGTAGAGCTTGCAGACAAGGACAAGGAGAAAACGGCTTTCAGTGTTGGCGATGGTTTGTGGCAGTTCACCGTCATGCCGTTTGGACTCTGCAACGCACCAGCAACATTCGAGCGGCTAATGGAACGCGTGCTAAAAGGGCTGCATTGGCGGACATGTCTGGTGTACCTCGACGACATAATCGTAATGGGTAAAAGCTTCGACGACCACCTGGGAAAGCTGAAGGAGGTATTTGAGCGGATACAAAAAGCCGGGCTTAAACTCAACCCAAAGAAGTGCTCGCTGTTCCAAAAGGAGGTCAAGTATCTGGGTCATACGGTTTCCGCCCGCGGAGTACATACGGATGAAGGCAAAATCACGGCGGTGAAGGAGTGGCCCCGGCCACGCAATCTACACGAACTCCGCAGTTTCCTGGGCCTGTGCACATACTACCGCCGATTTGTTCCGGGATTCGCGAACATAGCCAGCAGCCTGCACAAACTGACGAAAAAGGGCCAAGCTTTCGAGTGGAACGAGGAGCAGGAACAGGCTTTTGCACGTCTGAAGGAAAAACTGTGCAGTGCCCCAATTCTGGCCTTCCCCGTGCCTGGGGAGATGTTTGTGCTGGATACAGATGCAAGCGGGAGTAGTATTGGCGGTGTGCTATCACAGATAATAGACGGCCAGGAACAAGTGATAGCGTATTACAGTAGGGTTTTATCGAAACCGGAACGCAATTACTGTGTGACCCGGAGAGAACTGCTGGTGGTATTGGACTGCGTGAAACACTTCCACAAATATCTGTATGGACAAAAGTTTCGCCTGCGCACAGATCATGCGGCATTGAGATGGCTCCTGAACTTTAAAGATCCTGAAGGGCAATTGGCGCGGTGGATCGAGCGACTGCAAAGCTACGACTACACGATAGAGCATCGCAAGGGCAGTAGCCATGGAAATGCCGATGCCTTGTCCCGCCGTCCGTGCAAAGTCGAATGCAGGCAATGCTCGCGAGCCGAAAGCAAAGAACAGATAGTGGACGTCCGGTTGGTCAGCGTCATGCCAGAGGAAGAGTGGTCTGCGGAGAGGCTACAAAAAGACCAGCATGAGGATGCGGATCTTGCAAAAATCGTCGCAGGCAAGGAGCAAGGCGCACGTCCAGACTGGCAGGAGATGGCTGGTGAAAGCCCGATCGCTAAGGCTTACTGGGCACAGTGGAAAAGTCTGCGGCTGAAGGAAGGCTGCCTGTACCGCGAATGGGAGAGCGCGGATGGTCGTACCAGCAACCCCCTAATGGTAGTGCCGAAAAGCAGAATCAACGAGGTCATCGAGGCATACCATAACGACTCCAGTGGAGGGCACCTAGGCATCACCAAAACCGTCGCCAAAATAAAAAGACGATTCTACTGGGTAGGTTGTCAGGAGTCTGTAGCCGAGTGGATTAAGAGCTGCGACCGATGTTCAGCCGCGAAAGGGCCGACAAGAAAATCTCGAGGCCGCATGCAGCAGTACAACGTGGGAGCGCCCTTCGAGCGGATTGCTATGGACGTCGCCGGCCCATTCCCAACTAGCACTCAAGGCAACAAATATGTGCTGGTTGTAATGGATTACTTCAGCAAATGGCCCGAAGTGTACCCTATTCCTAACCAGGAGGCCACCACGATCTCGGAAAAGCTGGTAAACAACTGGGTAGCCCGGTTCGGAGTTCCGTTGGAGTTGCACTCAGATCAAGGCCGGAATTTCGAGTCTGCGGTATTCAAGGAAGTGTGTGGGCTGCTGGGGATAAAGAAAACGCGTACCACTCCTTTGCACCCACAGTCCGACGGCATGGTGGAACGCTTTAACCGGACACTGGAGGAATACCTGCGGAAAGTGGTAGGCAGGAATCAAAAGGATTGGGATACGCATATCCCCCTGTTCCTGATGGCGTATAGGTCAGCCCCGCACGACACGACATCACTCACTCCAGCCCGGGCAGTGTTCGGCACAGAGTTGCGGTTACCCGCTGACTTGAAGTTCGGGGTAGTCAGCACGACGGGAGGCGCTAAGACGGACTACGTGGCCAATAAGCGGGCGGAACTAGAGGAAATTCACCAGTTTATAAGGAGCCGCACCAAACTGGTCAGCGATAAGGCGAAAGCCAGATACGATCTACGGGCCAACTCAGCAGGGTTCCAAGAAGGCGATTTGGTAATGCTCTACAACCCGCAGCGGAGGAAAGGTTTGTCTCCAAAACTTCAAGCGTCATGGGAAGGACCTTACGAAGTCGTGACTAGGATTAACGACGTGGTATACCGGATTCAACGTTGCAACAATAGAGGCGCTAAGCTGAAGGTAGTCCATTTGGAGCGCCTGGCGCCTTATCACAGCGGAGCCTCGGCACTTGTTCGGGACGAACAAGTCTAAGTGGTGGGCAGTGTAACGATGAGCCAGTCTGTCGCGGTGCAAAGCAACCCTGCCGCTACGTGCCGTGCCATAACCCAATCTGGCAACGACGGCCGCGATAGTAACTTTTAGTCCAACCTGGCAACGATGGTCGCGGTCATCAGGGAAACTTCTAGTCCAATCTGGCAACGTGCGAGAACGATCTGCGCGACGGCCGGACAGAGTATAAAAGGTGGCCAGATGCGGTGCAGCGAGTCAGTCTGGTTTTGACAAGTGAAGTTGCCACACGAAGTGACTAAGCAAATACTTAAGTGTACGAACAGTAAAGTGTAAACTGTAAATAATAAAGTGACTGTTGGTGTATTTTATTGTCTGCGTTTAAGAAACTGACTGTGTTTTATTTTCAAATCACACAATCCAGAGATACGTGACAGCCCACTAGACTTAGTATTCGTAACAATAGGCAATTTTTACTCTCAGAGGTTTGCCATTTCCAGCTGAGAGGACAGCCACCGAAAGAGAAAACGAGTTTCCCGTTATTTTTTTTTAGGTGTTACTACATGCAGTATTCGATCTTGCGTCGCTCTGCATGCGACTCGTTGGACCGCGCACTAACCAACTGAGCCACGGCGGCCTTTACCTAAGAACTGAATAAAAAACCATTTGTGGTTCTGCACATGAGATACAGTTTATAGGTAAAAAACTCTTGAAATTGATTCAGTCATAGAGAAAAAAACGGGTGTGCTTATGACCACACGACTGAAGTGAAACTTCTTTCGCTCCATCTGTATGTATAGGGTGTTTTTTTTAGGGGTTTGTTTTTCGAATAGAGATAAAACTGGCATTTTGTGGTCAAATCTGGCAACTCTAATGTCATTTATGCCATTTCATCGTGAACAGGTTGACAAAAGAACAACGCTTGCAAATCGTGCAAATTTATTTCGAAAATAATGGTTCAGTTCGCGAAGTTTACCGCAAGCTCCGTCCATTTTATGGTGGACATAATCGTCCATCAGAGCAAAATCGGTCCATCCATCGGTTAACCATGGGTCGTTTTCGCACTACGTTTACTCTATGTGATAATACGCATCCGCAGAGACGTCGAACAGTGCGCACCGAAGAAACAATTGCCGCTGTAGAGCAAAATGTTGAAGAGGACCCGAATGAATCGATTCGCCACCGTGCACAGCAATTGGAGCTTTGTCCATCAACTTTAAAAATTGGACCTGTAGAATTGGCTTTATTCGAGCCAGCCGCGGCGGCCACATGCCCGAAATCATATTTAAACATTATTGGCATAAAATTATCCTTCCAATAAAGCCAAATTGATGGACTTTAAAACGATTTTCTTGTGTTTTATTTCAATTCGAAGTTCTATACCTCTAAAAAACACCCTATATATATATATATTGATACGATGAGAAATTCTGTGCCGCAGTGTACGGGAATGCCTTCTCCGCACGAATGTTTTCCAAGCATACTTTTAGGCATGCACTGTGAAGTACATGTTATAAATTCGCTTGGTATAGTCCGATATGGCAGGGATGGTTCTCGAAATGGGCTGTGCGAGAATGGTCGAGCGCTTTCCAATTAGAAGTTGCAAGAAACTTCGGCGCGATAAGAAAAGTAGTATAAAAGCAGCAGTGGCAGCGCAAGGGGTCGAGTCTGTGTTAAGCAAGCAAAGTGGTAACAAGTGTAGATACAAGCGAAGTGTGAATTCTGTAAATAAAGCGATTGTTAGTTTTGACTACGTTGCGCCGGATAACTGAAGTTGTTTTATTTTCAAAACCAATCCCAACGAACCTGTGAAAGTAAATTCGTAACAATATATATGTGTGTGTACAATATATACATGTATGTACATATACATATATTAATTTTCTACAAATATTTAAACTTATTTTATGTTCTCATTGGTAAATTAATATTTTTGCATAGATCTTTTATTTTCGTAAAGAAAAGAAAGTGTGTGCGCGCACTGCTCTCTCTTGCCCCTACACTGTGATGCAGACAATAGGCCTGCAGAAAGAAAATGGGCGCGCACACTGCTGTCTCTTGCTTATATCCCCCACTCAACTCCCGTTCGCCTCGCCCGGTCACACTTTTCGTAACGCTTACGTCACGCGTTCGCCAGCTTACTCCCCAAGTCAAGCGTGCGTAAACCACTCACTCCCGTTCGCCTCGCCCGATCACACTTTTTGTAACGCGTTCGCCAGCTTACTCCCCAAGTCAAGCGTGCGTAAACCACTCAACTGCCGTTCGCCTCGCCCGATCACACTTTTCGTAACGCTTACGTCACGCGTTTGCCAGCTTACTCCCCATGCCAAGCTTGCGTAAAGAAGTTTCACTTCAATAAAACAATATGTTGACGTATCTGATGTTTAGAAAAAGGACTTTTTGACATATAACAATATTTATTTATATAATATCAATAATATATAATATAATAATCAATAATAATATTTTTAATTTACCCCGAGCAACAAGCAGGTAGACGACGAATAAACAAGTAAGCAGATATTTACTCACCATGGCTTTTACTTATTGGCAGCACAAAATACACTAGTCAGAATAAGTTTGCGTACAAGAGGTGTCCGCATTGGAATTGAAACTATAGAAATTAAACATGATTTTTTTGTAACAAAAATTTGTACTTTATTTACAGATTGGAATTCAGTCTTTGTTTTTCCAAGTTTTTTGGAACATACAAATTAAATAAAAAATAGCAGCAGCAACCAAACGAATAACGCATGAAAAATACTCCAGAAAAAGTTTGCGTACAAAGTAACAAAACATAAATAAATGGTAACTTAATGATAAAATATTTAATGTTAGTAGCTTGTCGGGTATCCTTTACGTTTGAGGACCTCAGCCAAATGCCTGGGCATCGAATTCATAAGTTTTTCTGTCTCTTCAGCCGTAATTTTATTCCATTCTTCGAGAATGACATCCTTTAACATACTTTTGGAGGTGATACTATGTTGACGAATCCTGCGTTCCAAAAAATCCCAGAGGTGCTCTATGGGATTCAGATCTGGTGATTTGGGAGGTGTATACAGCTGTTTCGGCACATTATATACTAACCAAAGTCTAACTATTTCAGCAGTATGCTTTGGGTCGTCGTCCTGCTGAAAATTGAAACTATTGTCCAACCCAAGTTTTGCAGCACTTTGCTTCAAATTGGCTTTTAGTATGTCCAAATAGATCCTTTTATCCATAGTCGATTCTATGAACTCGATATTGTCCACGCCATTACTAGCCATACACCCCCAAATCATTACACCACCGCCACCGTGCTTGACCGTGGGATGCAGATTCTCTTTATTCAGAGCAGTGCCCTGTTTTCTCCACACGAGCTTCCTTCCTTTTATGCCAAAAATACAGAATTTGCTCTCATCCGAAAAAATTACCTTTTTCCAGAACTCTGGTGGCTTATTTATGTGCTCCTTGGCGAATGCAAGTCGTTTCTTTCTATTCGCTAGTGATATGAAGGGCTTCTTCCGTGCCACACGGCTGCGATAACCACCTTTCTTTAAAATTTTACAAATGGTATCACTGCAAACGGTCTTCTGGAATCTATCCTGTACATTTCTTACGATTTCAGAAGCTTTCAAGTTAGGATTTTGCTGCACTTCCTTGAAGATATGCCGCTTCTCGCGTTCATCCAACTTGGGAGGGTGTCCAAAACGGGGCTTTGATGCGATAGAACCGGTTTTTTTTTATAATTTTACTGCTATTTGTACCTGCCCACAGTTTGGCCGATTTCGCGGAGGGTTTGGCCTTCTTTCCAAAGTTTTACCATAATTTCCCTTTCACCAGGACTGGTCATTTTGTTTATACCAATCATTTAAAAAATATCTTTTTTTTTAATAAAAGCCTTTTATAAACATTCCAAATGAAATAATATTCGTTTTGAAACACCTCGATCAAATGAACCCTTGGGAATCCCCTTTCTTTCTTTTGTACGCAAACTTTTTCTGCGTTGCGATTGCGCATTTTCCGATTAATATTCGATAAAGTAGATGTTGCCATATAATTTTTATTTCAAAATTTTGTCAAAGCGTTCCTTGATATTGCAGCTTGTTTATATAATAACAAATATATCAATAAATAAACACAAATATTAATAGCGACCCGTATAAAATTAAATTTTAGTTTGTACGCAAACTTTTTCTGACTAGTGTATGTATGAGAAACACCGTCGGAAGAATGCAAAAATGCAGCAGTATCAAAAGCCACGAAGAAACTTTAACGATGCAGACGGCAGAATAATGCAAGAAAAGTATCTACAAAAGCAACTGCAAAAATGATTTTATGATGGCAAACCATTTAAATATTCAGTTAGAATCAAAAACGCGCATAAATCCTTGTTCCGGGGTAGTTCTTCATATAAAATAATATTGCTTGGCAAAGGCGGTGATGCTGGCAAATTCGCGAACAATTAACAGCTGATTGTTTTTCACCTCGAATTTCAGCAGGATCATCAAAAGGAAATTTATATGAAAATTTGGTCGTATATAATGCACGACTGTAGCGACATAAACTAAAATGAGCAGTATTTGTTGATTGCAAATAGCTAATAACTTGCTGTGGAACTTCCTCAGTAGTAAAAACTTCCTTCCGGGTCATATATAAATGAAAAACGAATGTTCATTATTTTGCATTTTCAGAAGTCCGCGAGCTGCCACGTCTAAAAGATAAATTTTTGGCGCGGAAATGTATCTGCAAAAACAGCTGTGTACTTCTTCACCACTTTTTCATAGAGAGAGCAAAATTAAATTTGTATGAAAAACTACCAAAGAATTTCGCAAAACCACAAGAAAACAAGAAAAATGCAAGAGGTCGCATTCCATGCCAATGAAATAGTTAACAATTTTAAATTGATTTATGAGCAGAAAATTGTATTTACTAATCCTTTTTAGTGGAAATCAGTTGTGCGACAAATTCATTTCAGCGGGCAAATAGCGAACAGCTGCTTTGGCTGCTCTCTCACTTTTATTATCTAAATACGCAAAGATAACCATATGTTCAAAATTTTTTGACAGATTGGCCATTTGAGCGAAGTTTCAAGACTAGTATAGACTCTGGCGCAACTGTTTGCAGTGTGGCTTTGCAACCTGCGTTTATGAAGTCAGCCTTATGGGCCAGTTACTCATGACATAACTTAGTTTTACTTGTCAGCTAGCACGACCTGACATACCCGAAAGCTGTACAACTGGTTACCCGAGACATAGAACATAAACTTAGAACTTAACCGTAAACTTAGAAATCTGTTTCGTTTTGGTTTCTAAGTTTATGTTTACGGAAAACGCAAAAAATGTTGCCACTCTCTTCGGAATGAATTGAAAAGTAAACAAATTAAAATAATTTGTAAAATATACAAAATGGATTGCAATTTTTATTAGTTTCGTAAATATATTAATAATAATTTTAGTCGATGGATGCTCAAACATTTAATAATAGCAAGTAAAAAATTGTCGTGAAAAGTTTGAATTTGATTGTTCACGAGATGGAGAAATCGAAGTGGCAATATTGTCGCTTAGCTGATCAGCTGATTTTTAAGTTTATGTTTACGGAAATAAAGTTTTGAGTAATCGCTCAAATTTTCTAAGTTTATGTTTATGGTTAAGTTTATGTTCTGTGTTATGAGTAACTGGCCCATTAGTCTTGGTATCTTTTAAATAAAATAAATTTTCTAAGTTGGCAACAGTGCATCTGGGCTCAACGATTCAAATTTTTGGTTGCTAGTTTCATAGTGCGGGAAGAAACCACAAAAGCAAAAGGGCGTTGCCAGCCGTGGAGCGAACGCTCAAGTTTGCGCTCATTGACTGCAAACTGAAGTAAACGTTTCCAACAAACACATCTGAAATGAAAGTGCCGCTTCATCTGCTTTCAAAGGGTCGTATTCGGGCAGGGGTGGACGGAATGACACTTGCGCCCCCTAACAATGTGTACATAGGACTATTTTAACAACACTAACATTAAGTGGCACAAACGGAGCTAATTGCGGTATTTATGTCAAATTCCAATTAAATAGTCGCAACCAACCACTGCTGCTAGTTGCAGCGTTGGTTGATTCGCTCTAGGCTTTTGCGAAAAATATACAAATGCTTTTTAAGTCAAGCGAAACCTTTTAACAAATCTGTAAGAGAACTTTGTACAGTGTAAGTTTCTTATATTTTTTTTATTTAACCAAGATTTACCAAGCGCGGCGTCTTGGTAAATCTAATGGGTTGCTTTGGCCCCTCGCACAATTCTTTCGTCACCATCACTTTCATCGGATGATAAAAAAAGAGTAAGACACCGTCCATTATGAAACGAAAAGGCACTCTGTGCTGTGCATGAACGCTTTTGCAAGCATACTTTTAGGCATGCACTGTGAAGTACGGCGAACTGGTATAATTCGCTTGGTATAGTCCGATATGGAAAGGTTCGCGAGAAATGGGCTGTGCGAGAATGGTCGAGCATTTTCCAATTGGAAGTTGCAAGAAACTTCGGCGCGATAAGAAAACTGGTATAAAAGCAGCAGTGTGCAGCGTAGTGAGTCGAGTCTGTGTTAAGCAAGCAAAGTGGTAACAAGTATAGATAGAAGCGAAGTGTAAATTCTGTAAATAAAGGATTGTTAGTTCTGACTGAGTTTGCGCTGAATAATTGAAGTTGTTTTATTTTCAAATACAATCAAAACGAACCGTCGATAACGAACTGTGGAATTTCGTAACAATAATCTTTTTATTACAACTATTGTTCAACATTTTCACAAACTAATGAAAATTCTGTTTCGTAATTTTTTAATTTAAAATTTGAATGCAAGCTGTGACTGTCAAAATTGTAAAAGAGAAAAAATCTATTACGCTTTCAAAGAAATGAGGGAAAGTCTATTACACTTTGAAATAATTACGATAAGCGTTGCCGTTTTGGTTATTTTTAATCAAAAATGGTTATTTTTTAATTTTTGAAAATGAGGTTTGGTTATTTGGTGATTTTTGATCCCATTTGGTTATTTTTTAGAATATTGCACATTAATACAAAATGTATCTTAAATATCAACAAGCACAACATTATTGGGAGTGGCAATAATATTGATATAGTGGCAGCTTATAGGCATTGCTGTTTCTCGTAAAAAAGTAAACAGCATTGTTTAAATCGAACTATGTTTTTAAAATAGTCAAAAATTAATTCGCAGCTCACTAAAAGTTTAACTGTGCGTGAACGTGTTAACTATTTATTTTATGTCACACACACATACAAATGTGTCAAAAGTCTTTTAAATGTTTCTTAAATCTTGAAGTTTATGTGTGAGTTATTTATTTTGTTTGTGTCGAAAAACATTTTGGTTATTTTTATTTTTGTTCCTGGTTATCAATTTTTTCTTCTTGTGGCAACGCTGATTACGGTCCGTTCGCTTTCGTATGCCATCATCCCGTTTATTTCACACGGTTAACATATCACGGAATTTTCTTTCGTACGATTGCCGATACGTTCACCGATCGCTCGATTCGACCCCAGGATCGTATGCAGATGCATAAAAAGAAAATGGAAACTAAAGGACGTGAGATAGAGTTGAAGAAATAAAAATATAATATGACTGTTTATTTATACTTTATTTTTTTTAAATATCATCATTGCGAAAAAGATATGGTTTGTTCCTTCGCACATCCACAGACATCGTTAGAGCGATAACCGTATGTACGTAAATTTTTTTTCAAAATAAATATGACAAAATTTCTTTTCTTCGACGCACTCCATCATTAACGGAGAAGTCCGTAGTGTTAGATTCTAAAGAATCGGGAGGATCTATGTAACTTTCTATATCTTCTGGAATCGTCATCTCAAAGTGCACACATGTGTTGTGCAAAGAACAGCAAGCATTAATGATTTTTATTGCTTTTTGTGGTAAATAATGCAGTTTTCTTTCTGCTAAAAAGCAACGAAATCTACATTAAGGTCCGCCAATGTTCGCTCAATTATGTTTCTGGCTTTGGTACAGTTTTTTTTTTATTCTCTACTGCCAGCACTCGCATTACGGAATGGCGTCATCAGATATGGCAGCAAAGGATACCCAGAGTCATGGGTGGACGTGTAGTTTTTTTTTTTTATTAAACAGCAAAATTACAACATAGGTCATACGCATACCCAAATACATTGAACAATGCTCTCCGCTACTATGCATCCTTTCCAAGCTTGTATTCAACTCACTGCAGTTTCATGCAAATGAATCGTGGGTCGATCCAGGGTACCGTGCGTCGACGTACCCTGTAACCATATTATTGTCACAAGCCTTAAAAAATGGAAAATTTTGTAAACAAAATTAAATGCGCTAAGTATATACTGTTACGAATGCTAGTTCTAGTGGGCTAGTACTAGGCATCGCAATCCCGGGATCCCGGACATTTTCCAGTCCCGAAAATCCGGAAAGGATTTGAATCCAGGATTTTCGGGACTGCGAAAGATGCTTCAAAGTTAAAATGAAATACATTTAAAAGCTCAAAAACCCAATTCCTTATCTGAGGGAGGAGGGAAGGGATAGAGGGCGTCTTTTGCAAAAGGCTTATACAGTGCAAGCTCGATTTTTGCGACTAATTGAAAACCAGACCTGTCGCGAAAACCGAATTTTATGTAATTTTTTAAATTAGAATTGTTTTTATTGATATATTTACAATTTAAACATTTGTAAAGAAATTGGAGATTTTGAGTTGTTTTTTTGGCAAATTATTTTTTAAAATAACAACGTAGTTCATATAGTGCTGTTGTCGGCTTAAAAATCCAAAAAGGTTAATATACGAAAATACGGAGATTTCCCGTTTTTGGTTATAGACATTGTAATACAATTAAAAAAAAAAAGATGTCGCGAAAATAGAACCCGTTTTTCGTAAACTGTCGCGATTATAGAACCTGCAATGTTAAACACCAAACCGTCGCGATAACCGGGCGGTCGCGATAATGGTTAGTGGCGAATACCGAGCTTGCACTGTAATTATTTACTAAGCGTTCAACCAACAAGTGTTGAATCTGAAAGATGTTTCTCTTCAGCAGGGTTTATTTGCAATAAATTTCGCTCTAGATTAGAGGAGAAAACACTTAATGCCTTAGTATTTTTGAGATCTCAGTTTTTAGTAATCAAAACGCTTAACTTTTTTATCGAAATAATCGAAGTAAAACTAAAATAAAAGTACAAACAAATTAACTAATTTTTTTAATCAAATATGCATATATCTGTGGCCGTAAGGAATAACAGCCAAAGTCGAGTTAGGACAAAATTGAGTTATTACCACCATTGCATTCGTCGTACTCAAATGTACTACTACACAAAATTCTATGGCTTTTGCTCATAAAATGAATGTTTTACCCTCAAAAATCTAAAATGTATCTAGTGTAATCTAAAGCAAATTCGAAAATTGAATGTGCTCTCCTGAAAACTTCATAAAATCGATCGAATCGGGATATATGCACTTTATGAAACATCTGTTGCAAACCAATAAGTTATGTTTAAGTGTCATCTTTGGATAAAACAAAATGTTATCAAACTGAAGTTAAATGTTAAATGAAAAACTTTTAAGTTAAAGAAAATGTGATTAAATTCAAGATAAAAAATCTTAAAACTACCCCAAATTAGATTAAACTGTGTCCATTTTTATGGTAAATATATTATAAACAAGTATTTATGCAATTTGAGAAAATTGTTTTATTAAAAAAATTTGTTACATGAATCCCGGGATTAAGTCCCGGGATCCTGGGATTTGACTTTTCAATCCCGAAAATCCCGGGATCGCAAAATGGCAAAAAATTGCGATATACGTATCGTTTTGGCACGACCCTGTTTTCGTCTCCAGACCACTCTTGGTTTCTATTTGGACATTGTTTGCCCTGGGCTGGTGGTCGTGGTATTCTGTTACCTAAGTACACTGGAGTGACACCCAGTGGAAATGGCTTTCAGGCTAATGCCACGGCTGCCTCCGTCCCGTTAAAACCCTGGCAGGCCTCGTGGTACGTTCAATGCCCGTCGCCATTGAGTTGGTGGCGTAGGCGTCAGTTGAGTTTACTCCTGACTTGCACTGGATCTGGCTCTGAGCAGCTGACCCCATAAGGGCGGCTGCCAACCCTTCGCATGACCTCACTGCTTGCAAAGATAACCATGGGATCCTATAGTGACTACGCATTCGGGCGGCGATAGCGGCCACGAGTGGGGACCCAACAAATATGAATAGTTCAAAACCCCAACCTCAAACTGCGCCCAACCCACAGGGGACGTGCGCGCCTAACCTGAAAGGGAAGCGCACGCCTATCCCCCAGGGGACGCGCCCGCTTAACACACATGTGGAGCGGAAACCCGCCACTGCTGCTAGGGCTCCAATAGCTAGGCAGCAGCAGGTCGGTACTAAAAGTCACCCTGCTTCCTCTTCGGGCAGCGCGACCGCTACCAGACAAAAACTGCCGGGCGGCCGTGTCCTGCCTCAAAAGCCCGTTGTTGCTCAGGGCGGCCGTCCTTTGGTGAACAAACCGGGCCAGCCTGCCCCTGCAGCCCCACGTAGCGCCGCCTCCACTTCAGGCGCTGGCTCCAATGTCGCCGCCCTCTACACGGGCCTACAGGACCAGGAAGATAGCCCACAAGGTCCTGCAAAGGCTAGAGAAGATCCCTCCGAGTGAACTCACGGAGAGGGACAAAGCCTCCTTAGAGTGGGCGGGGCGAAATATTCACACCAAGAATACCTCGCCTCAAGCCCTTCAGTTCGCCTCCAAGCGGCAGAGGTCGCGGGAGTAGCAACAGCCTGCGCAAGCGGCGCAGGCCAGCAATAAACCGCGTCTAGCGGCTCCGACCCCGACATCTGGTCGGACTTTTAGTGTGATTGCCAAGGGCAGCCTGGTGTTGGCTCTCGTTGATGCTAACAATGCGGACAGAGCGATCTCGGCTGAGAAATGGCGGACAGTTAGGTCGGCCTTACTGTCCGCCTACGATGAGGTCCTTGCGGCAAACCCAGGTTTACCTCCCAAATGCAGGGACGTAGGTTGGCACCAGGGCCGCGTCAAGCTGATGGCTTGTTCCGATCAGCGGTCTGCGGACCTGTTCCGCATGGCAGTTGGCAAGCTGGGCGAAGTGTGGCCTGGAGCCAATCTGCGTGCGGTGCCCCGGGATGAAATCCCTAGCAGACCGCGCGCCAAAACCTGGGTTCCGGCAGCACCATCGGACCCGGCGGCCATCCTAAGCTACCTCCGGACCGGCAACCCCGAGCTTCCCACCCATAAGTGGAAGGTGGCTTGGGTCAGCGAACCACGGGGCTCTCTGAGGGAGGCCTTGATTATTCTAAACAAGGAATCCCTCCAGCCACTTGCCGCCACCGAAGGCGTAGTTAGCTACGGTTTCGACTCCGTCACACTACGGGTGTACCGAGGTGACCAGACCTCCCCTGCCAGCAGAACCTACTAGCTACAACACCGGGGTCTTCTGCGGCGCCCCCCGTCCGGGACACCGCCTCCGAGGATGGCGCCGACAGCGTCGTCTCCGCCTCGGAGATGATTGGTGATTTCTTCGAGGGTCTTTAAGTGAGGAACGAGGATAATCTCGAGGACGACAACATTTCGCTGTCCGACCTGGACGACATATTCGTCGGGAAGGAGGATGGCGACGTTACGGTGGTCCCCACGGAATCCCCACGCTCCTAGAGATGGTGGGGATTCTGAAAATTAATCTCCACCACTCCAAGGCGGCATCGGCTGCCCTTCTTCTCCGCCTGGCATCTAGCAGGGAGGACGTCGTGCTGGTCCAAGAGCCATGGATCTTCAGGTACAGGACTGTATCCCACCAAGGCGCAGGTAAAATTAGGGCCTGCGCCCTCGTTAGAGACTCTATTAATGCCTCTCTTCTTCCTAGGTACTGCGACGGGGACTGCGTGGTCATATCTGCTGAGATACACTCCCGGACCGTATGGATCGTATCCAGTTATATGGCACACGACCATGGGCCTACACCTCCTTACGGGCCACTGAGGGAGGTAACTGCAGCAGCCAGCGAGCGAGGCATTCCGCTCATTATCGGGGCGGACGCCAACGCACACCATGTTGTCTGGGCAAGTAGTGACCAAAACGAACGAGGTGAGTCACTTTTTCAATTTATATTGAATTTATATTGATACCTTGTTGTCTTCACAAGGAGATATAAGGTCCCGTCTTTCAGACTTCCCGCCCTAAATGGAACCCCGCTCGAATTGAGCAAGGAGGTGAAATACCTGGGGCTCATATTAGACTCTAGGCTAACCTGGAGCGCAAACATCGCTGAAAGGCAAGAAGAGCCTCCAGGGCCATCTACTGCTGTAAGGGGGCAGTGGGTGCAAGATGGGGGCTTCAGCCTGGCGTTGTCTCATGGCTTTATGAGGCAGTGGTAGAGCCTATCCTCCTCTATGGCGCTGCTGTATGGTGGCTTGCGGCGGCTAGCCGAGCTAACCAGAAACAGCTCGACAGAGTCAGGAGACTTGCTGCCACTCTCATAACAGGAGCCATCCGTTCCACGCCTACCAAGGCGGTTTTCACTATGCTCAATTGGGTCCCCTCGACCATACTTGTAAGGCAGTCCGCCAAAATTGCCGTTGTACGGTTGAATGCCATATGCAGTTGGGCACAGGCGGACCAAGGCCACTCCAGAATCCTCGGGCTGGATCTCCCAACCCCGACACACATTGACTATACAGTCCTTCCCCCTAGTTTTGAGCGTAAATTCACTATAGAGATCCCCAGCAGGAGCGACTGGACAGAAGACCTTCGCTCGCTGCCAAACGCTGTCGAAATCTTCACAGACGGCTCTAAACTTGAAAATAGAGTCGGGTGTGGGGTTTTCTGCTACCAATTGGGTGCCAGCATTACTGCTCGGCTCCGGGACCACTGTAGCGTCTTCCAGGCGGAGACCATGGCATTACTGTTGGCAGTGGATCGGGTGCAATTGCAACCCCGCTTTTCCTCGACTATATGCATTTTCTCAGATAGTCAGGCTGCAATCAAATCCTTGAAAGGTACACATACCTCTTCCAAACTGGTAGCAAAGTGTCGGGCCGCTCTGAATGGCTTAGCGGAGCATGCCAGGGTTCACCTGAGTTGGGTCCCTGGGCACAGTGGCATAACTGGCAGCTGCATGGCAGACGAGCTGGCCAGAAAAGGCACTTTACTTCCAGCATCTACTAGTAGTATTCTCCTTGCGACCGTCAAGTTGATGGTCAAGCAGGCTTACCTCCGCCTGGCTAATCGACTCTGGGCGGAGGAGAACCTCTGTAGGATCTCCAGACAAACCTGGCCGTCGCTTAGCCATGGCAGAACACGCGAATTACTGCGACTAAAGCGGAACTCCATCTATTCCACAGTTTCTGTTCTGACGGGACACTGGACGATCGGCGAACACGCCAGGAGACTCGGTCTCCCCTTCAACGACGATGTGAGCGAGGAGGAGAGTGTTGAGCACCTGATGTGCCACTGTCCAGCACTAGCGAGGAGACGACTCCGGGTGCTGGGAGCGCCGTTCTTCAGCAACTTGGCCGACCTCACAGGACCCAGCATCGGCCGCATCGCCCGATTCATTGCGGAATCGGGATGGCTCCTGCCCGACTACCGGGCGGGGTGTGTAAGTCTGAAGTGCGGCCACGTCTTTCACGTGGTATCACAACGGGCCGCAACATGGCCTACGTGAGCTCTTCAAGCTGCCACCCTAACCTAATCTAACTTTATTTCACAAATTTTACACTTTACGGTCTGTACACTTAATTATTTACTCCGTGTGGCACCTTCACCTGTCTTAACCAAGACTGACTCGCTGCGCCGTACCCGGCTGCCTTTTAAACCTGTCCGGTTATCGCGCAGATCATTCTCGAACACTCCAGAGTGTACTACAGATTTCCAAAATGATCGCGAGCCATCATTGCCAGGTTGGACTAAAAGTTTCCCTTATTATCGCGGCCATCATTGCCAGTTTGGACCAAAAGTTTCCCGTATTATCGCGGCCATCATTGCCAGGTTGGACTAAAAGTTTCCCTTATTATTATTATCGCGGCCGTCGGTCGGCAAAAATCCTCCTCCGGTAATGGCTAAACAGTTCACCTTGGTGATAGCCAGCTAAGGGAGTGAGCTTCGTCCACTGACCCCACTCCTCAATAGTGCGGTTGGTAGGTTAGGTTGATGCTCCTTCCATAGGATCGGGGTAAGGGCCGGACCAAGGTGTCATACGACCCGTGCCGATGGTCAGCCTGGCTGGGGGCCCTTTCAAATAGCCCAGTCTCGAACGGAGTATCCGGATACCTGGCGCCCTCCGGATTATTAGCCTTACCTGTGCACTGCGGATCTCTGCACAGGTGGACCACCCCTTCTCCGCCACTCGTGGGACACAATTATGGACTATACAACAAAAAATACAAAAACAAACGCATAAACACTGACTGGACCAGAGGCCGGCCCTCTTAAAAAGCCGGGGATGGGTGAAGCAGACAAGCCAGCGCCCACCGCCAAAAAAGGAGCATCCTTGGTTGATCAGAAGATCTCAAGCCAAGGCTCTGCCTCCGCAGCAAAAAATGCAAACATAAGTGCTGCAGCTAACCTCAGCAACGTTGTAGTTGCCAAAGCCGGACCTCCGTCCAGCAACAGCAACAAACATGGCGGAGCTCTGGTAGCAGCAAGCACTCGACATATAAAGGACTCAAAAGTCTGCTACAGAGAGCGCCAGAGTGCCAAGCGAGTACTCGAACGGATACAATGTATCCCAGAGAACCGCAGGACTCAGAAAGAGAAAGAGTCCTTTACCTGGGCTACCGCTAGGTTAGCGGAGCTCGACGCGGCACCGACCACTGAGACCGCCGCCAAAAGGCAGCGTTCTACAGAGGAAGAGGCCCCGACTGCCAAAAAGGTGCGCAGCTCGCATAGAACGGCTACCACCTACAGCGACGTGTTAAAGCACAGTCTCGTGATGGCGGTCGTTGACCGCTCCGACCCTGACTGAAGTATCACTCCCGCAAACTGGAAGCTGGTGGAAGATTTCCTCGCCGACATCTTCCTGGACGTCATAAGGGAGAATCCGGGCCCGGTGCCACAATACCAGATGTGCGGCTGGCATCAAGGCCACGTTAAGCTGGTTGCGTGTGCAGACAAGAGGGCCCTGGATATCTTCTGCATGGCCTTAGCCAGGACGGGTGAGATCTGGCCGGGTGCTAAACTTGAGGTAGTACCCAGGGAATCGATCCCCAGTAGACCAAGGACCAGAGCCTGGATCCCACTAAAACCCACGGATCCGGCAAGGGTCCTCGAGACACTTCAATTGTCGAACCCGAAGATACCCACGCACAATTGTAAAATTGCCAAATTGGAAGAGCTCAAGGGGTCTCGTTGTGCCACTATTATTGTGAACAAGGAGTCCCTTGAGCACCTATCAAGGTCCAATGGTGTCGTGGCCTTCGGTTTTGGACATATCAAACTGAGGGTGTACAAAAAGGACGAACAGACCGAAACCGGCGAAGGTGGCCCTTAGGGACTGCCAGCCTTGACGGACTCTGGCGAAGGCGATCAACAAGGACAACAGACCCCGGTGAAAGTGGCCCGCAGAGGCTGCCAGCCGAGACGACTACCCTGGCAGACGAGGCGAAAGATAACCAGCCGTCTTCCCCGAAGCCGTTACGTCGCCTATCCCGGGCGGAATCAATCTCCTCGGGATCGGAGATGGCCACTGCTTTCGGGAATTTCTGGAGGGAATCCGAGCTTCTCGCCGAAACCGACGAGGACCTCGACGCTACTGTGGTGGAGGTGGAAATGAGCGAAACAGACAATGGTCCGAGTAGTTCAAATAAATCTCCACCACTCTAAAGCAGCTTCGGCTGCACTACTCCTCCGCCTTTCTAAAGGCGGGGACGACATCGCTCTCATCCAAGAACCATGGCTAGTAGCCAACAAGGTTTGTGGATTGGGAGCGACAAACTACAGGCTGGTCCATGGTAATAGCACAGGTAGACCAAGATGCTGTATCCTTGTGAAGAAATCACTAAATGCGTATCTGCTCCCTAATTTCAGCAACGACGATTTGGTCTCCATCTCCCTAACAATTAAGGGGAGATGCCACTGGATCGCGTCCAGCTACATGGCTCATGACCATCCAGAGCCTCCACCACCGGATCCGGTCAGGAATCTGGTCACTGAAGCCGCAAAGTCCAACACCGTTCTCGTGATTGGATGCGACGCGAACGCTCACCACTGTATCTGGGGGAGCACAGATATCAACGAAAGAGGTGAGTCACTTTTTGATTACGTTTCTACTACAAACCTTCTTGTGTGCAATATAGGGCGCACTCCCACTTTTATAACCAGGAATAGGGAAGAAGTTCTAGACCTCACCCTTGCCTCTGTGAATATAGCCGATAGGGTTAGGAACTGGAGGGTCTCCAACGAACACTCTTTTTCCGACCATAGGTATATAGAGTTCACTCTTGACAGCGACCCCCGGAGGGTCAAACCAGTAAACAACCCCAGGAAAACAAATTGGGAGTTATTTACCCGCACAGTGGGTAGGCACATCAAAACGATTCAAATCTCTGAAATAGACACCCAAACGATGCTAGAATCGGCTGTTAATCACCTCACTCTAGCATTTTCTAAGGCTCAGGACCTCGCCTGCCCTAAGTACATGCCCAGAGGGAAGTACAAACCCCCTTGGTGGAACCATGATCTTAGTGAGCTTAGGAAACACTCTAGGACTCTTTTTAATAGAGCAAGGAAGACAAAAACAGAAGAAGACTGGGATTTTTATAAAGAATCCCTCAGGTCCTATAAGAAAAGCCTCAGAGAGGCCAAGAGAAGCTCTTGGAGCGATTTCTGCGGTAATATTGAAAGTGTCTCCGAGACTGCTAGACTCAGGAAACTACTTGCCTCTTCCTCCTTTATTCCAAGTGCCTTACAAAACCCCGATGGTTCTTGGACATCATCAGAATGTGAAGCACTTGCACTTCTTACAAATACCCACTTTCCGATCAGAAAACACGACAGGCTGCTAGGAACTCAGGCCAGCACTAACTGTGTTGCCTCTATAAGCAGTATTGTATCGATTGAAAAAATTAAATAGGCAATTGCCGGTTTCCACCCGTTTAAATCACCAGGACCAGATGGCATATTCCCAGCACAACTCCAACATGCCGGACCGTTAATCTTAATACTCCTCAATTCAATATTCTCAGCCAGTATTGGCTTAAACTACATACCAGAGCACTGGCGCAAAGTACGGTTGGTTTTCATCCCCAAAGCGGGCAAAAGTTCTCACACTAGCCCTAAGGATTACAGACCCATAAGCCTTTCTTCATTTCTTTTAAAAACATTAGAAAGACTGCTGGATCTGCACTTACGACAAACGATTAGGCACGATCTGATTTCAAATAGTCAGCATGCCTACATTAAGGGTAAATCTGTAGATACAGCTCTACATTCATTGACCCACACGATCGAGAAATCACTCGAACACAAAGAATACACCGTAGCAACTTTCCTGGACATAGAGGGGGCTTTCAATAACGTCGAGCTTACAGCCGTCACGGGCGCGCTCGCCAGGCTTGGTGTGGAGAGTAGCCTGGTGAACTGGGTGGATAATCTTCTGCAGAGCAGAATTATCTGCGCTGAACTAGGCGACTCTTCTACCTCGAGAGGGGTGAGCAGGGGCACTCCCCAGGGCGGAGTCCTCTCCCCCCTCCTTTGGAACCTGGTAGCTAACGAACTGCTCCAGTCCCTGGGAGGGGGTTGCGGCAAAGTGATGGCGTATGCAGACGATATAGTTCTCACTGTCTCGGGCAAGTTTCTCAACTCGATCAGAGATCTAATGCAGGTATTGCTAAACAAGGTCAACGGCTGGTCGAGGATTAGGAATCAACCCTGGGAAGACAGAGGTTGTCCTCTTCACGAGGAAGTACAAACCCCCACCCATACCTCCTCTATCATTAAACAACACGGAGATCCCTTTCAAGAATGAGGCACAATTCCTTGGAATCATTTTTGACAAGAGACTGAGCTGGAAACCGAACATCCTCAATAGGGTCAAAAAGGCAACGATTGCCTTATACACCTGCAAAAAGGACCTGGGGAAAACCTGGGGTTTGAAGCCAAACACACACACTGGGTTTACACAGCTGTCGTACGTCCCATCTTAACCTATGGATGCCTGATATGGTGGAACGCTTTGGAAAAAACACTGCTCCTCCAACACCTTCGGTTCAAAATGAACGCAGTGCCATAGACAGCCAATGTCTAGCCCCAACCAATCTAACGCCTTCGGAAAGTTCAAAGGGCAGCCTGCGTCATCATCACGGGCGCTCTTAGAACAACGCCAACTTCAGCTTTAGAAGCCCTGCTTCACCTTATTCCGCTAGACCTACACTGCAGGAAATCAGCGGCTATAACAAGCCATAGACTACGGGCTACCGGCCAATGGTCGGAGTCTAACATGGGACATGCCAGGATACTTACTCTCTTAAAAGAGTTCGAGGAACTGGATTCTTCACCACTCCAATTCCTTTTTAACAAAAAGTTCACTAGCACCATTCCAGATAGGAACAACTGGGAGGAAAGCTCAGCATCCCTAATAGGGAACTCATACCAGATCTACACCGACGGCTCCAAGTTAAACGGAGCTGTGGGTGGAGGCGTCTTCCCAGACTCACTTAGTATAAATTACTCCTTTAGACTGCCGGACCACTGTAGCGTGTTCCAAGCAGAGGTTTCAGCCATTGAAGCTGCCCTGAATTGGATCAAAGAGGGCAGTGTCTCTAGGCGAGATATTAGCATTCTCTCTGACAGCCAAGCGGCTATCAGGGCCCTAGGGTCTCATGTTCTGACATCAAAAACAGTGATCAGCTGCCGCAAATCTCTTGATGAGATAGCAGAGCAGCTTAAAATCCACCTCATATGGGTGCCTGGTCACAGAGATATCCCGGGGAACTGCAGGGCAGACGAACTGGCTAGACAAGGAACGACCAAGGAGCTATCCTCAGAACTCGCCGGCTTAGGTATTCCACTGAGTACCTGCAAGCTGGTGATAGAGGAAGCGATGACAAAAACCGCTAACAATGCATGGGCAACCTCGGAGACAGGCAAGACAGCGCAACAGATCTGGCCAAAGCTGGAATGGAAGCGCACCAAAAGTCTGCTAAACCTCAATAGGGGCACGCTCAGGGTTGTTGTCGGAGTCATCACTGGTCACTGTACCCTTGGCAGCCACGCTACCAGATTAGGGCTGGGCCACCTGGCCAACGACTTCTGCAGAAGCTGCAGAGACATAGAGGAGGAAGAAACAATTCTCCACCTTCTTTGTACTTTTGTCGCTCTTTGCAGGAAACGGAAAAAACATCTAGGGTTTTACCATACAGCCAACCTCGCGGACTTATCGGAGGTTGACGCCAAGGGCCTAATACGCTTCATCACCGATTCGGGCTGGTTCGAGACATCTTAACAACAAAAAGGGGTTAGAGATCCTGTGGTACCACAATGGGCCTAGCTTGGCCTAAGTGAGCTCTCACATGAGAGCTGCCACCACTACCTACCTACCTACCATCGCGGCCGTCGTTACCAGATTGAATTATAGCACGGCGCGTAGCGACAGGGTTGCTTTGCACAGCGACAGACTGCCTATCCTTACACCGCCCACCACTTAGACTTGTTCGTCCCAAACAAGTGCCGAGGCTCCGCTGTGATGAGGCGCCAGGCGCTCCAAATGGACTACCTTCACTTTAGCGCCTCTATTGCTGCAACGTTGAATCCTGTATACCACGTCCTAGTCACGACTTCGTACGGTCCTTCCCATGACGCTTGAAGTTTCGGCGACAAACCTTTCCTCCGCTGCGGGTTATAGAGCATTACCGCCTTCTCTGAACCCTGCTGAGTTGGCCCGTAGATCATATCTGGCTTTCACCTTATCGCTGACCAGTTTGGTGCGGCTCCTTATAAACTGGTGAATTTCCTCCAGTTCCACCCGCTTATTGACCACGTAGTCCGTCTTAACGCCTCCCGTCGTGCTGACTACCCCGAACTTCAAGTCAGCGGGTAACCGCAACTCTGTGCCGAACACTGCTCGGGCTGGAGTGAGTGATGTCGTGTCGTGCGGGGCTGACCTATACGCCATCAGGAACAGGGGGATATGCGTGTCCCAATCCTTTTGATTCCTGCCTACCACTTTCCGCAGGTATTCCTCCAGTGTCCGGTTAAAGCGTTCCACCATGCCGTCGGACTGTGGTTGCAAAGGCGTGGTACGAGTTTTCTTTATCCCCAGTAGCCCACACACTTCCTTGAATACCGCAGACTCGAAATTCCGGCCTTGATCTGAGTGCAATTCCAACGGAACTCCGAACCTGGCTACCCAGTTGTTTACCAGCTTTTCCGAGATCGTAGTGGCCTCCTGGTTAGGAATAGGGTACACTTCGGGCCATTTGCTGTAATAATCCATTCCCACCAGCACATATTTGTTACCTTGAGTGCTAGTTTGGAATGGGCCGGCGACGTCCATAGCAATCCGCTCGAAGGGCGCTCCCACGTTGTACTGCTACATGCGGCCTCGAGATCTTCTGGTCGGCCCTTTCGCGGCTGAACATCGGTCGCAGCTCTTAATCCACTCGGCTACAGACTCCTGACATCCTACCCAGTAGAATCGTCTTTTTATTTTGGCGACGGTTTTGGTGATGCCTAGGTGCCCTCCACTGGAGTCGTTATGGTATGCCTCAATGACATCGTCGATTCTGCATTTCGGCACTACCATTAGGGAGTTGCTGGTCCGGCCATCCGCGCTCTCCCATTCGCGGTACAGGCATCCTTCCTTCAGCCGCAGACTTTTCCACTGTGCCCAGTAAGCCTTCGCGATCGGGCTTTCACCGGCCACCTCCTGCCAGTCTGGACGTGCGCCTTGCTCCTTGCCTTCGACGATTTTTGCACGATCCGCATCCTCACGCTGGTCCTTTCGTAGCCTCTCCGCAGACCACTCTTCCCCTGGCATAACGCTTACCAACCGGAAGTCCACTATCTGTTCGGGACGCTCTTCTCGCAGATGGCAGTCTCGTGATATGCGGTCGGCTTGCCTATCATCAACGCACTGCGCCGTGTCTCTGGGTCATGAAGACCTTCAATAAATGACTTTTTCTTTATCTTCTCGAGGTCATCAGCGCCGAATTTCGGGTAACACAACTGTACGAGCCGCTCAATGTCTGCTGCATATGTCTGCAGCGCCTCGTTGGCTCTTTGACTACGGCTCTTCAGCTCGCAATAGTACAGCATTTTGTTGTGCTCGTTACTGTATCTGGCTGCCAGCGCCCTTATGACGGTCTCGTAATCACCTCTCAAACCTTCCGGAACTATTTTTATTACCTCAGCCGCAGGACCTCTCAGCGCCAGTATCAGTCTCCGACCTTTCCTAACATCGGTCCACTGACTCTCCAAAGCAGCCATCTCAAATTGTAGTTTGAATGTGTCAAACGACGTAGTACCATCATAGGTAGGCACTTCCCTCAACTGACTGCACCCTTGCTCGCAGCTGTACCTCTCTAAGCCGATCGTCGATTTTTCTGTTCATCGAGTTTTCCAGACTATCAACTCGTTTGTTCAGGGAATCGTCCAGGTCGCCAACTCGTTTGTTCAGGGAATCATCCAGGTCGCTAACTCGTTTGTTCGGGGAATCATCCAGGTCGTCGACTCGTTTATCCAAATGCTCGCCCGCGTCTCCAGGTGCTCGACTTTCCAATTAATCCTGTCTGAGATTTCCTTCACTTTCTGCTCCAAGCGCGCAGAATTTTGCTGAAGCTTGCTGGACAACTCGCGATTCGCATTTTCCAATTTTGTCGAAATTTTCTGATTCGTAGTTTCGAGTTTCGCTGCCATTTGCGCCGCCATTTGCTCTGACATTTCACGATTTTCGCGGTTTGAAGTCTCGATTTTGGCAGAAGCTTCTTGAAACATGCCTCTCATTGCAACCATAAGCTGGCTCATGTCCATTGCTTGTGGTGGCGCAGCCGCTGCAGCCGTAATTTGCATCGACGCAGCGCCCGCAGGCGATTCCTCCACTTTGGCCGACGCCTCTTGTTCCTGTGTTCCGAACTCGTGTGCAGCCCAATAAAAAAAACCAACGATCACTTTGTTTCACAAATTTTACACTTTACTGTCTGTACACTTAATTATTTACTCCGTGTGGCACCTTCACCTGTCTAAACCAAGACTGACTCGCTGCGCCGTACCCGGCTGCCTTTTATATCTGTCCGGTTATCGCGCAGATCGTTCTCGCACATTCCAGAGTGGACTACAGGTTTCCATGATGATCGCGAGCCATCATTGCCAGGTTGGACCAAAAGTTTCCCGTATTATCGCGGCCATCATTGCCAGTTTGGACTAAAAGTTTCCCTTATTATGGCGGCCGTCGTTGCCAGATTGAATTATAGCACGGCGCGTAGCGACAGAATAGCTTTGCACAGCGACAGACTGTCTTATCGTTACAATACTTTAAGAAGATGAACTTACAATTATTGCGTCCAAACTGTAAAATCCTTTTCGGTTCAAATATTGGTGTTTTCGGTGAGCTACAGCTATATGTGTTCCATCCACACATCCAATTATTCCCGGCAACGACGATCTCCCGTAAAAATAATTCCTAGCTGTTTGCTTTCAACTTCAGTCATTTCCATTCTAATCCACTCATTGCAAATGATTCTTTCAAATACTAGCATTACTTCCTTCAGCACAATTGAAACTTACCTGTGTAAAACCGATTTCGTAATCATTCCCAACTCTTTTTGGTAGGAGCCATTTGCGAAAAAGCGCTGGGCGCAGGCCAGTTTAAGGATTGGAGGAATTGCAGCACTGCGTGTGGACTTCATCGATGGGCTTATTTTATCTAATGCTTCTTTACTTAAGCGAAAGGATTAGAGTTGTCTCTAATGCTACGTCGCAGTCTCAGCATTTATTTTTATTTATTTATTTATTTTGTTTAAAGGAAGCTGGTTGTACATGTAAGACTGATTGTCTTTTAAGCACATCATGAAAGAATACATTAACTAATAGTAACATTTAAATTTTCTTATATACAAAACTTGATATGCTAAACTTAATATACTAAACTAATCTAAACTGATAACATGATCTCAAACTTAGTCAGATATTAAGAAAGTAATTGGAGCAAAAAGAAAGTTAAAAATTAAAATTTACTGAAATAGGTTGAATACTGCCAACTTAAAGCGCCTTAGATTTTGCTCGGATTTAATAATATTTGGTAGGGAATTCCATAGTTTTACAGCATTGACAAAGAACGTTCTAGAGGACGTGAGGTAATTACTACGTGGCACAATGAGGTTATGGGTTCTAACAGACTGCGAAAAACGCCACTTTTTAAAAAGATATTCCGGTCGCTTTGTTTAAATTAACTTATGCAAGAAGACTAGATTGCGAACATTTAAAAACGCACTGAGACTAAAGTTGAGTATCCTGCAGGAAAATTGGGAAATATGGTCAAACTTGCGCTTTGAATATATATATCTGGCGCAGTTATTTAAAGCCAGTTGCATCTTCCGCAATGATGCATTATCAAGGTGCCCATAGAGGAGCTCACGATACAATATGAGTGGCACAATAAGAGTTCTAACCAATTTCAGTTTAACCTCCTGAGGAACAAAGTCTGTTGTGCACCATAACTTTCTCAATGCAAAGTAGATTTTACTTATAGTATGGTTGATGTGATCAGAACATCCCAAGCTGGAATTCAATTTATAACCAAGACTGGTAACAGTCGACTCAAATTTTATAGAAGTATCTTCCAAGATTAGATTAGGTAGATATTTTTCAACCTGCATGCACGGTGCAATGCATATGGCTTTGGTTTTCGATGCATTTAAAGCTAAGTTGTTTTTGCCCATAATGAAATCGAACGAAGATCTTCATTAATTCTACATATTAAGTCTTCAGAGAGACCAACTGGACGCGAAAGATAGATCTGAGCATCATCAGCATACAAATGGATTGATACGTTATTACAACAGTATGTTATATCATTGACAAATATGCTAAACAGAATGGGACCAAGTATGGACCCCTGTGGAATTCCTGAGTAGAGTCTCCTCAGCTCAGAACTTGTATTTCCGATAACCACCTTTTGCCAACAATGGCCAAGGTAGGTCTCAAGCAACTTAATCGAGCTGTCAGAGAATCCGAAATATTTCCTGAGTTTCTGCAAGAGAATACTATGGTCCACTGTGTCAAAGGCCTTAGAGAAGTCCAAAAGTGATAAAATGGTTACTTCGCCTCTATCAAATGCTGGTCGTATATCCTCCATGACCTTAAGCACTGCAGTAGCACAGCTATGGCCGGCTCTAACATGTTTGCTTCCCCAACGTTGTAACCATATTAGAAAATAGATCAGCGGTGCTGATCATCATGAAAAAATATTCCAAAAATTCAAATACAAATTCAAAGTTTCACGTCTGTCAAGTTTATTTTCGTATTTTAAGGTTGGTAACAAGGTGAATCACTCGCTTACTGGCGTTTACTCGCTAACCATAACACGTTGTTGATTGTGACTCGCCAAGTCGGGCGAATAAAATAATTCATTCGACTCGCGAACGATAATAGGCCTATTACGTATGTGGGCCGTAGAAAAGGAATTTCCAAACAGAAAATAAAGTTATTGCGGGCTGATAAAAAGTTATTCCTTTCGTTCAACTTCTCTATCCTCCTTAAATGGGTTTTGTTGATTATTTTTTGTATTGTTTGTAGCAATCATATAAGTCGCCAACAATTTTTTTTTTTTTAATGATTTTACTCACATTACAGTTGGCAGTGAGTTCAGGAGCAATATCCGTGTAGGCTCATAGAAAAAAAAAAACAAAAGCTAGCCAGAAAAATATAAATCGTTTTACAATTTCAGCTGTTCGCCAGCGCGACAACAGCCAATCGTCTTCGCCTCCCAATCATCATGATCTCGCTTGTAAGCAACGATCTCACCACATACAGTTTGTCAAGTAATTGTTTGCACATTGCAAAAATTTACAAAAATCATCTTTGATATTTCATAAAAAATAGGAAACTTACAAATTTAAATAAATACTTAAATGTTTTTATTTAACGAATACTTCACTTACATACAATGTTTATATATTTTTACATTTCAAAAAATTAAATAAGAAAAAAATCAAAAACTTATGCAATCCACATTTCAAGGTGTGAATTAAATGTTTGCAAAATTATGAAGTTATACAAAAAAATCTTCAAATGTTTTTATTTTAAGTCAATACCCCCCCCTCGGGCATCAATAACTGATCGAAGACGTCTCTGCATAGACGAAATTAGTTTCTGAAGATCGTCTTCACTAGGTATCTTAAGCCACTCCTCCTCGGTGTATTGAATCAGCTGGTTTTTTGTTTTTTGTGCCCTCTTTGCCACTTTTTTTGCAACAATGCCCACATATTCTCAATTGGGTTGAGGTCGGGACTTTGTACAGGAGTATCAATGGCTTTACTGCAGTTATAGAGCACCCAAGTTTTACATATAAACGACGTGTTTTTGGGATCATTGTCTTGGTATAATTTATATTTGTACTTTGTAGGGTTGTTCTGATCATAAAAACCAGTTGTGAACACTGGTAATTAAGTTTGTTCTTAAATGTCAAGATACAGTTCTTTATCCATATTTTCCTCAAATATCCTCAAATGCCCTACTCCTCTTTTGGAAATGCAGCCCCACACATTCACTGATAGTTTTCCAAATTTGACTGTTGGAATGATATTGACATTTTCAAGAACTGAAAGTGGTTTCCGCCAAACTTTATTAGGCCCCGCATTGTAATAAAGTATTATTTTTGTTTCATCGCAGAAAACCACATCATCCCAGTAATCAACTGAGCGTAAAAGGTGCTCCCGCGCAAATTGCAATCGCTTCGCCACATTTTTTTTAGAAAGCAGTAGTTTCTTCCTGGCAACTTTCGACGAATACTCGCTCCTTAAAAGAACCTTCCGAACAGTTTCATAAGACACATCAGTTCCGCATTCATTTTTTATATTCAAAGCCATTTCCCATGTTGGGATACGAGGGTATTCACGAACTTTTCGCATGATTTTTCTTTCTTCTCTGTCAGACAGTTTTCTGGGTCGTCCAGGAGATGTTCCCAAATCAATTCGCCCGTCAAGTTCAGCTCTGTTGATTATATACACAGTCCTTTATTTT
The DNA here is from genome assembly GCA_963971225.1 of Melieria omissa. Classification (NCBI taxonomy): domain Eukaryota; kingdom Metazoa; phylum Arthropoda; class Insecta; order Diptera; family Ulidiidae; genus Melieria; species Melieria omissa. The sequence continues at coordinate 45,231,094 of OZ020269.1, read as the reverse complement.
ATTGAAAACATTTCAGCTATCGCAATTTTCAGCAGCAATCGGATATAAACTCAATCGTTCGTTGGTGTGTTAAAAACCAACTCTAACTTAATGTTTCAAAGTGTCACTTTGCCACTTTCTCGAAGTCAACAAATCCTATAAATACTTCGTATTCCCTGGCGAACTCCCCGCTTGGTCGAATCATGGAAGTTAAAGACCTTGGGGTAATTTTTGATTCTAAATTCAGCTTTGTACCCCACTTTAATTACATCATACCTAAAGCCTACTCCTTGCTAGCGTTCATTCGCCGTAACGGTGCGGAATTCTCTGATCCACACACGCTTAAGTCGCTTTATACAAGTCTGGTTCGTTCTAGGCTAGAATATGGTTCTTTCATATGGAATCCATTTTATGCATCTCATGTCTCACGAATTGAACGAATCCAAAAGTCGTTTGTTCGCTTCGCTCTGAGGTCTCTCAGGTTTGCAGATCCTTTACCATCCTACGAGGCACGTTGCAAGCTAATTGACCTAAAGTCTCTGGAAAACAGAAGAACAACCTTGGCACTGATGTTCGCTTCTGACATCGTGGTGGGAAGGGTTGACTGCCCGTCTTTGCTGCAGTTAATTAACTTCAATGTTCCATCAAGAGCGCTACGACAGGCACGCACATTCTACTTAAGGGGTTACGCCACTGTAAAATTAAAAAAAAATCGATTTTTTTTTATTGGCTTAAAAAATAGTTTGAACCCTATAGAATAAGAAACAAAACGTTTTATGCATAAAATAAAAAATTTTTATGCGAAATACGAGGTTACCGCCAAGCGCGTCACGCGTATGCCGAAGCGGGTGTATGCGACGTTCTCCCTTCCGCGAACTTTTCCGCTTTGAGCGACGCGGCGAAAGAGGCGCGCTCGCTCAATAAATCAGTCAGGAAGGAGGCGAATGAGGCATTTTTGAACCTTGAAGGCCAGCTCTATGGTCCTGGCATTGCCGACTAATGGTAAACAATTTTTGCATCTCGAATTTTTCAGTTATGCCCATAGAAAACCATTCCCAAAACTTTGAACGCGTTTTTCTCGAAACACGATTTTTCCAAATGGCACGCGGCACAACTCGCACAATTTTCAATATTTTGACTTAAAATTTTGACTGGATCCTAACAACAACATTATCTAGAGAAGATCGTGTGGAATTTTTGATAACTCGATTTGTTGATTTTTAATTAACAAAAGACATGTCATTTTTTACCTCAAAAATCAAAAAATTGTTTGAAACTCCCGCCAAAATTTTAAAAATCAATATTTTTAAAAATCCACCCGATCTTCTCTAGCAAAAAGCCTCTAGATTAACAGGATTTTTTTATTTTGTCGCAGATTCAAAATTGCACCTTCAGTGCTGCGTGCCGTGAAGCCCTGCAGGGAAAACATAGCCTGGAGGATGCAGTGGAGCCACCTATATGTTGATATTGCTGTGTCAAACAATTCCAAAATAAAGTCTAATATGTGTGCAATAACACCTGTGAATAACTTCTTCTACAAACTTTTTGAAAGCGAGGAAAAAAATCACAAAAAAACCCTATTTTTTGAGCGGTTACAATGGCGTAACCCCTTAAGCACTTGCCGAGCTACCATCCTACGAGGCACGTTGCAAGCTAATTGACCTAAAGTCTCTGGAAAACAGAAGAACAACCTTGGCACTGATGTTCGCTTCTGACATCGTGGTGGGAAGGGTTGACTGCCCGTCTTTGCTGCAGTTAATTAACTTCAATGTTCCTTCAAGAGCGCTACGACAGGCAGGCACATTCTACTTAAGCACTTGCCGAGCTAATTATGCTTTAAACTCCCCTTTTTACAGAGCTTTAAACGTGTATAACACTGTATCTTCTAAATTCAAGTTAGACTTGTTTCTTTCAAAAGATGTTTTTAAAAATGATCTAAAACATGTTCTCTAGTTTTAAGTTTAGTTTGTAATGTGTAAGAACAATCTGTTCATAGACTTAAATTAATAAATTAATAAATAATTCGTTAGCATTTTTTCCTTTGTGAAAATTATAGTATCAGGTGTACAACTTTGCTTCCGCCGTTTTTTCCAAAATTAAAAGCTTTATTGCGAAAAAGTGCTTACAGATGTATTATTCAAAGTATTGTCCGTCGCTAGCGACAACTTTCTCCCATCTTTCCGGCAATTTGCGGATCCCGGCTCGAAAAAAGGAGTCCTCTTTTGACGCTATCCATGAAGCAATCCATTTTTCCAATTCTTCGAAGGATTGAAAATGTTGATCTGCCAGGCCGTGTGCCATCGAACGGAATAGGTGGAAGTCAGAAGGGGCGACATCTGGGGAATACGGCGGGTGGGGCAAGACTTCCCATTTCAGCGTTTCCAGGTACTTTTTGACCACTTTTGCGACGTGAGGCCGAGCATTGTCGTGTTGGAGGATGACTTTGTCATGTCGCTCTTGATATTGTGGCCGCTTTTCTTTTAGCGCGCGACTAAGGCGCATCAGTTGCGTTCGGTAGCGATCTCCTGTGATGGTTTCACCCGGTTTTAAGAGCTCGTAGTAAATCACACCGAACTGATCCCACCAAATACAAATCATAACCTTGGCGCCGTGAATATTCGGTTTTGCCTTCGACGAAGAAGCATGCCCGGGCTTTCCCCATGATTTTCTGCGTTTAGGATTATCGTATCGAACCCACTTTTCATCACCGGTTACGATTCGATGTAAAAACCCCTTATGACTTTGTCTTTGAAGCAGTTGCTCACATACAAATAGACGGCGCTCGATGTCCCTCGGTTTCAACTCGTACGGCACCCAGTTTCCTTCTTTCTGAATCATGCCCAGGGCCTTGAGACGTTTTGAAATGGCTTGCTGACTCACTCCCAACGATTCGGCAAGCTCTTCTTGGGTTTGGCACGAATCTTCATCAAGCAATGCTTCTAGTTGTTCATCTTTGAAGGTTTTTTCTCTTCCACCACCATGTTTGTCTTCGACATCGAAATCACCATTTTTAAAACGTTGAAACCACTCCCGACACGTTCTTTCACTCAGAGCAGCATCACCGTAAGTTTCTGAGAGCATTCGATGCGCTTCAGCTGCATTTTTTTCGAATTGTAACAGAAAAGTAAAACTTCCCGCAAATGGCGAGAATTGGGCACATAAACGGACATTTTCGAGCGTGAATTATACGAAAACAAGAACAACTGTCACTGAAACGGCGATGACAATTCGTTAGGCACTGTCCACACTCACTTTAAAGGCATTACCATCTATGTATTTCAACCAGCCTCAGCCGGTTGCAAAGTTGTACACCTGATATATTAATTGTATAACATTTGCGTCAACTCTTTTACCGGGCATTATTTAACAAAATACTGCGAAAAAATCGTTTTATATCATGTCTTACGAACATCTAATTGAAAACTAACTAACTGCTCGCTCAACTGATGCTATTCCGAAACGTCTTCGGGTTGGTTGGTTCAAGTGGCGATGTTCCAACATCGAATTAGCGCGTTAGCGCCGTTTTGATACCACTATTCTCGGTAGGTACCCTAAGGTATATTGTGTGGTGTCATCTGGACTTATATGTATCTATCCATACATATACTTATATCCAGTCCGAGAGGTTAATGAAAGAGACTGGTGAGTTTACGCTGCACTTTGCTATCTCTTCGAAAGTCTGTAATATCGGTGTTCACAGCGTTTTCCATCTCCTTCTTGCTAAGGCCGGGCAGGCGCAGAGGAAATGGTGGACGGTTTCCTTCTCATCCGGGTTTTCACAGCTGTGACAGCTGGTGTTGTATGGAATCCCGTGGTCCTGTTCTTGTCGTATGTTGGCCACAGTGATCTGCTGATTTTATAGGACTCCGTCCTCTGCCATCTAGTGCTGGCCTTGGCGAGGAAGTCCTTCGAGACCTCGCCCTTGAGAGAGCCCAGTGGGTTGTGAACCGTCAGCGCCTCGCTCTCATCAAGAGCGGAGCCTCTTCGAGCCAGCTCATTGGCCCTTTCGTTCCCGTCAATGTTATTGTGCCCTGGCACCCATATCAGGGTAACTCTGAACCTCTGCGCTAGCTCTATCAGGAGCTTCCTGCATTCCCGCACTAGATAGAATCGACGATTCCAGTGCCTTGACCGTAGATAGGTCGTAGATAGATAGGTAGATAGATACACCTCTCGTTGTAAACTCCTTAATTTGAACTCCCTTTACAATAGGAGAATCATTCTATCCCTATCCTTCGTCTTCCACTTGATTTCTAGTGTAGTTGATTGTCCTGTTCTGCTTGAAAGAATCTTCTTCAATATTCCTCTTAGAGTACTTCGTCGTTATACCCCTTTTTATGTTAATTTGGCTAAAACTAATTAGCCAAACTAGCCTAACTTGAACGCCCCCTTGGCCAGAGCTCTATCTGAATTTAATAGTTTTTCTAAAGTAATAGATATCGACTTCTCTTGCTCAAAACCTGTTTTTTTGAATTCGCTTAACCATGCGCTCAGATAATCTTATCGCTTACTTTTATTTCCAATTTGTTTTTCTTTGTTTACTAGTTTTAAGTTTTAAATTAAGCTTGTTATTCATCAATTTCAGCCTGTAAGTTTTGAGCTGGTTATACATTCACTTAGTCTGTAAGAACATTTTTGTTCATTGACTGAATTTAATAAAGAATTAATAAAGAATCAAGATAGGCTATCGGAAAGTATTATAATGTGGCTTTTGTAGGATGTGTCCATCAACGCCATCCTGCACGCTTCCCTAATAGCGAGCACTTCCGCCTGGAAAACGCTTGCTGTGTTGGGGAGGCGGAAAGACACTTTTATCTTTAGATGTTCGGAGAAAACTCCTGCCCTTACTCCGCATTCCATTTTGGAGCCATCAGTGTAGATTGTGGTACTCAGGTTATTTAGGATGTTCCCTCTCTTCCATCCTAGACGAGAGGGGATACGGATATCGTAGTTTTTCCCAAAGACCATGGTAGGAATTACATAATCTGTCGTTGTAGGCAGGCACCTTTGCCCTTGTGATAACAGACTGCCGTGGCCATACGGTCTGTCTTTCCAGCAACCTGTTTCTCTCAGCCTAAGAGCACTAAGAGTTGCGGCCTTTATAATATGCAGATCGAAAGGAAGCAGGTGCGTCAGCACGTTAAGCGCCTCTCCAGGGCAGGATCTAATCGCTCCCGTAGTTCCGGTACAAGCTGCTCTGTGTAGTCTACCGAGTTTGGTAATGTTGTATTCCCTCCTGAGGGCTTTCCACCAGACGAGGGCTCCGTATCTGCGGGAAGGTAGGTTGGTTAAGTGGTCGCCTCTAGGGCATCACTTAGGCCATTTGGCCCATTGTGTTACCACGTGGTGGGGAGAAACTTCACCTATCCGATTCCAGTGTTCATTGGAGGCCACTTTGAGGCTCTAATGAATTTGTAGATGTTGCTCGGTGGCGTCTTTTCGAAATCAGCTAAGCACCTCAGAAAGTGCCTGCCCAGGTGTCAGAAGCGCGTTCTCGCAAGCGCTGGACACGTGCAGAGGAGGTGTTCGACGGTCTCCTCGCAGTCCTCGTCCCTGCAGCTTCTGCAGAAATCGTTATAAGGCAGACGAAGTCTGCTAGCATGTAGGCCAATGAGGCAGTGTCCAGTAATGACTCCCACAACAATCCCCATCGAGGGTTTGTTCAGCAGGATCAATTCCTTAGATCTACTCTGGTTGGTTTCAGGCCAAATCTGTCTAGTTGTGGTGCACGTTTGTTCGTTGCGCCATCTAGCGTTCGCTTTGCTCAAGTATAACTTTCCAAGGTGTAACTTGCAAGTGGAGAGTGGTATTCCAACTGCCTCCACAGCGCTGATGGATTTCAGCTCCGTGCCTGCTCTTGCCAGCTCATCGGCTGTACAATTACCCACTACAATCAGCACTCTGTACTGCACCGAAATCTCATTGACAGATTTGCGGCAGTGGAGGGCTGTTTTGGAACGGGGGTGAGCGCTCAGGAGAGCTTGTATTGCTGCCTGGCTGTCATAGTGATGGTGTAAATAGTGATGTCCCTGTAGGATATCATATTAACTCTGAGCCAGGCAGCTGCCTGGCTAATGGCCGTGAGTTCGGCTTGGAAAACGCTGCAGTGATCCAGTAGTCGGAATGATAGTCTGAGGTCCTGGTTTTGGCAGTATACACCGCTGCCAACCTTGTCATTCATCTTTGAGCCGTTTGTGTAGAAGGTCGCCATATTGTAGGCCTCTACTGGTAGCTCTCGGTTCTCCCATTCGTCCCTAGAAGGGATCTTAGCACTTAAAAGTGGCTTTGATAGTGGTTTGGGGATAGTATAGTCAATCTCCGTTGCATTGCATGGAATTTTGTTGACAATGGTAGCGTGGCCTACATCGGTTCTTGACCACGGTAGGATCGCGTTGAGTCTAGCCGCAGAACAACTCGCCACAAGCTCACCATATATGTCTATGGAGGGCAAGTGGAGAAGGGTTTCCAGGGCTTTGGTTGACGTCGTCTTGATGGCTCCTGTGATAAGTAGGGCTGCCATCCTTTTTACCTTGGTGAGCTGGGTCACGTATGTGGATTTGCTCAGGGCTGTCCACCATACTGTGACGCCAAACGTGAGGATTGGCCTAATTACCGCAATATAAAGCCAATGGATGGCTCGCGGATTTAGTCCCCAGCTTCTGCTAATGGCCCTTTTACACGTGTAAAGAGCTGTTGTTGCCTTCTGGATACGGTTTTTGATGTTGAGTTTCCAGGTTAGCTTCCGATCTAGGATGGTACCTAAGAATTTGACTTTGTCCGTGGGTCGGAGGAGAGTGGGTGGGCTGAACTGCGGAGTTGTATGCTTCTTCGTGAAAAGTATAAATTCCGTTTTTTCAGCGTTAACACCCAGTCCACAGCCCCTCGCCCATGACGAGAGTGTATTTAGAGCTCCCTGTATAAGGTTACTCAAAGTCCCTGATGCCAGGAGAGCGATGTCGTCAGCGTACGCCACCACGTGGCAATTGGAGGCCGATAGCCTCGTGATGAGGGGGTTAATTGTAAGATTTCAGAGCAGGGGCGATACCTCTCGTCACAAAACGGATGACCCTGGTGTCGCCCAGTTCTATAAAGATTTCCCTCCTTCTCAGGAGGTAGCCGATCAAGCAAATTAACCGGTTATTTAGCTTCAGGTCGGTCAGAGTCGCTATAGTAGCTTCCGGCTGAACGTTGTTGAAGGCTCCTTCTATATCGAGGAAAGCCGCCAGCGTATATTCCTTGAGTGAAAGTGACCTCTCCACTCTATGGACCAGGTCGTGAAGAGCCGTCTCTGTGGACTTGCCCTTAGTATATGCATGCTGGAGTCCCGAGATTCTGTCAGGATCAATTGTCTGACGAATGTAGGAGTCCAGTAGTTTTTCGAAAGTTTTCAAGAGAAAGGAAGTTAGGCTTATCGGCCGAAAGTCCTTTGCGGTGACATGGCAGCTTCTTCCCATTTTGGGGATGAAGACGACTTTCGCTCTATTCTACTTTCGTGGTACGTAGGCGAGTCCAATGCATGCCTTAAAGATCCTGATTAGCCATGGAACTAGCAGGGTCCTTGCCTACTTCAGTTCCTCTGGCGTGATTCCGTCTGGACCCGGTGCTTTGTGAGAGTCCAGGCTGTCAATGGGCCAGTTCAGACTCTCTGTGCTTATTGCGACCTCGCTAAAGTCATAGGCTGATGGTGCGCCTAGATCAGTACAGTCCACCGGGGAGACAGTGTTACCCGCAAAGTGTATGTCGGTAAGGAGCTCAAGGGTTTCAGAGCTCGAGCTGGTCCAACTTCCATCTTTGGTTTGTATTGAACCCAAATACGTTGGACTAGTTGATAGGACTCTTCGAAGCCTGCTGATATCCGATACGTTTTTGCAGGAGGTCGACCACGAATTGTGTTTGGCAGATCTGAGTGCGCGCTTGTAGCGTCGTAGGGCCTCCTTGTAGGATTGCCAGGTGTTGTCTGCCTTAGCCCTGTTGAAGAGCTTTCTGCACTCCCGTCGCAAATCTGCGATTGCGTTGTCCACCAGTGTGGTTTGGGCTTGTCCCTAGGGCAGGAAGACTCGGAGGCCTTATTGCAGGCCGTAGTAACAGTCTCCACCAGAACCTCCAGCTCACGCCTCGAGCAGGGTGCTGTGGGTTCAGGCGGTTGGAGATTGTGAGCAAGAATTTGTCTGTATCTGTCCCAATCCATCAGCCTCAAGTTTCTGAAGGGGGGTGGTTTCGGGACTAGTACGTCTATGCTAAATAGAATATAATTATGGTCCGAGAAAGAGATGTCATTGGACACCTTCCAGTGGCGGACCACGTCGGCGTGGTTCCCCGAGACCAGAGTGATGTCTAGAACTTCCCTTCTGGTACCCGTCACAAAAGTGGGCTCCCGACCAATATTACATAGAAAAAGATCAGATGCGAGAACGAAATCAAAAAGAGACTCACCTCTGTCGTTGGTGTGCGTGCTGCCCCACATCTGATGGTAGGCATTCGCGTCCGCACCTATCACTACGATTGCGCCGTCTTTGCGGGCTTCTTTGGTCGCTGCTTGTACTTCCGGCGCCGGTACTATCATGTGGTCGTGGGCCATGTAGGCGGAGAGAATCCACAGAGGCTTTCTGCCTTGCTCGAGGCATATGGCAGTAGTGTCACTGTTGCTAAATTTGGAAAGAAGGAAAAGTTTTAGTTTCCTGCTAATCAAAATGCACGATCTGGGTCGGCCATTACCTTGGATGTAGACCACAGTGTGTGTGGAGGAGCCTAACACGCAGACCCTGTCGGCTACTGTCCAGGCCTCTTGGATTAGGCCAATGTCCTCCCCCTTTGGTGTAGGTGGAGGACGAGGGCGGCCGAGGCCGCTTTAGATCAGTGCAGATTGACCTGCACCACCTGGCCGGCCGTGGGTCCGGTTTGCAGGGCACAGATGACTTTTGTGTCAGCATCCTCTGGCTCGGAGGCAAGAAGATCGTCTTTGTCACCATTAGCGGTCCATCTGCCGAAGAAGCGACCCACCATGGACGAGATACCTGCGTGTCGGAGTCAGACTGCATTTCGCAGTCCGTCCCCGAGGGGCGGCATTCGAAGGCCGGAACAACTTGTTTTTCCACAGCAGCGTCGGACGATGGCTTCGCTGCCTCCAGCTCATCTTTTCTGTACAACTTCAGTACAGTGGAGCTGAAGCCGTAGCTGATGACGCCGCCTCTTGCGGTCAGGGGAGCTATCGTTTCCTCGTTCAGGATGACGGTAGCGCACCTGGACTTCCCTTTGGCCTCGCTAACCCTCACTACCTTCCAATCGCTGGTAGGTAGGTTCGGGTTGCTCAGCTGGAGGAGTTCCAGGATCTCTTCTGGTTTGGATTGTTCCGCTGGAATCCAGGCCCTTGATCTGGGCCGATGCGGGATCTCGCTCTTCGGGACCACCTGGAGGTTAGCCCCTGGCCAGATCTCGCCTACCTCAGCTATCGCCAGCTTCAGCAGCATTGCAGAGCGTTCATCGGCGCACGCCATAAGTTTAATGTGGCCCTGGTGCCAACCGGCGTCGCAACATTCAGGAGCTGGGCCGGGATTCTTCAAGAGAATACTCTTGAACCCTTTGCAGAGGCTAATCTCCACTGATCTCCACTTATCTGAAGAAATAAATCCGTCAGGATGTCTCTTGTCCAGGATCGCCATCATAAGATGGTCCTTCGGGACCTCACTGTAGGCCTTGCCAGGCTGCCGAGATGGTTTTGCCCTCTTGGGAGCATTTGACACCTCGTCAGAAGACCTCTGTCTTTTGGTAGCCACCGGCTGTCGGCCTATGTGTTTCGCCAGGATCGACTCCGCCCATGCGAGCGAATCTCGTTCCATTGTGGAGCGATCCTTTTCAGGGATCGCGGTGATTTTTGCGACAAGCTTGGTGCCGCTCTTTTGTGCCGGTAGGGCCTCACAGAAAGCTTCACCTTAGTGGCAGGCCTAGAGGTGCCTGGCCACTCGGTGGTGGAGCAGAGTCCGTCGCGGGATTAGCTGCAACATGATGAGGCCTGTCAGGACGTCTTCCTTCATGGGGGATGGCGTGACATGCTTCGGCTGCGTTTTTGAGGAGGGTCCCTTCGAGAGGGAGGCCCTGGGAATAGTGCCGTGCCTTAATAGGGGCGGCATGGTTTTAGGCACCAATCTGCTGGTACCTTGGATTGGGCGAGGTTTAGTGCCGTGCCCGGTGGCGGGATGCCTCGTATCCGAGGCGGGTGTTGGAGAACTCATATCAACTGGTTCATGCCGACCACCTACTAACCCACAAGGGGAAATAATAAAACCGAAATAAACCGAACGCACAATCCGCAATCCTCCGCGTTATTTATTTTCAAAGCGTACCGCCGACGGCTCAAAACGTGTGTCATCCACAAACAAAAGCTGCGAACACAGATCATGGCAGCGCTCCCCCCCGAACGATGCACACTTACAATCCCATTCGCTACAACCGGAATCGACTTTGCTGGTCCATTCCAGATCAAAGCTTCCATGCTCCTACCTGAAAGGTTATGTTGCAGTCTTCGTTTGCTTCTCCACAAAAGCCGTTCACTTGGAACTCTGTTCGGATCTTACGACCGAAGCGTTCCGTGCAGCATTCGCCCGATTCACCGGTCGACGAGGGCTACCTCTCAAAATCATGACCGACAACGGCAAAACGTTCGTCGGTGCTCAACGTGCCATGTCTAGAGACTTTGCCAAATTCTCGAAGGAAATCGCCCAAGATATTCTCGACCGATACGGTCCTCAGGGCGTCGAGTGGCAATTCATCCCCCCACATGCTCCTCACATGGGAGGACTATGGGAGTCGGCAGTCAAAAGCTTCAAGACTCACCTTAAAAAGGTAGCTGGCTCTCATAGGTTCACATACGAAGAGTTTACGACTCTTCTTACTAGAATTGAAGGGACGCTTAATTCATGTCCACTCTCTCCTCAATCGCAGGATCCTAGCGGTCTAGTGTCTCTGACCCCCGGCCACTTTCTCCGAGGAGCTCCTCTCGCCCCCCCCCCCCGAACCCGAGTGCTCCGAGCTATTCCTAATAAACCGATGGGAAAAACTCAAAGTCATCCATCATAAATTTGCCCGACGATGGAAGGACGAATACCTCAAGGATCTCCACAAACGATATAAGTGGAAGCATCCGCAAAGAGAAGTGGAAGAAAATGAAATGGTCGTCATTAAAGACGACCTGCTTTCCCCTAATAAATGGCGGCTCGGCCGCATTCATAAAATTCATCGCGGTCCCGACAACCACGTCCGTGTCGTGGATATCCGCACCGACTCTGGCATCCTGACAAGGCCAGTAGTCAAGCTATGCCCCCTAATAGCTTCCTAAACTCCACTAATTGCCCTGCCTATATTTCACATACACTTTCTCATTCCCTACCCACTCACTATTATTATAGTTTAGTGATATACTTTTATGGTTTCTTGCAGGGCAACCAGAAAGCAGATCGTCCAGCAGTGCCGGCTATGCCACCACCTGCACGGCATTAGATATTGCCGTGCGTTCCTGGCAATGGCCTCACAACAGCGTCAGCAGGTAGCCCGCGCCCAGGGCTACTGCACGAACTGCCTGGAGCGGTCCTACCCCACCGCTCGGTGCAGCTCCACCGCTCGCTGCAGCAAGTGTGGCCGAGCGCACCATACGATGCTGCATTTTGGGGAAAGGGCAGCCAAGGCATCGGCGCCCAAGGCTATACTCAAGGGCGGCAAGAAGCCGCAACAGCCCGCTCCAACACAGCGCCCTGTGCAGCGCTCCGCCATCGCCAACCGGCTGGCACGCCACCGCCGCCAGCCCCAACGTCCAGCCAACCGCCCCTCAGCCGAGGCAGAAGCTGAGCGCCAGCTCATCGCGTTTAGCGACGAGGAGGCCTCCTCCGATGGAGCCCCCGAGCCGCGCGTCAAAGCCCGCGCCCTGATCGAGCAGGCCTTGGAGGCCTTGGGCCGGCTGAGCCAGAAGCTCCAGCACTAATGTTGCCGGCGGCAACGCGGGTCGCCATGGCTAAATGTGTTGTTCTCATGATCTGTGGACCCTGCACCACTCAAATCCTCTCCCTTCCAGTTTCCCTGTATAGACATGTTCCACTTCCCACGTCCCCCGGCTCCGGCCGTTTGTGTTGTCCAGTGTCTTCAATATGGTCATTCGTGTTTTAATAGCGAAATAAAACACACGCACCTCAAACGAAACCCCCACGCCTTTTATTTCCAAACGCGTTCCGCCGACGGCTCAATAGACACTTTTACACTATATGGTATATCATTACACTCAGTTATGAACACTTAACGATGTGCTGAGATAATACGACGCGCTTCTTGGCTATTTTTTGCAAATGCAGTAGCTGTGTCTTTTACCATGAAGAAGGGCATAGCTGTTTTTTTTTGCCAGATTTCAACCTACCCTATTTTTTGAATAAAAACAATTATGATGAAGATTACTCCGATCCATTTTAAATGTGAGTTATAACACCTGTTGTAAGAAGTAGTGCTTTGTACATATTTCAAACGGGTAAAATTTGTGGTACAGTTGAGACCGCTTAACTGCAAGTCACTTAACCCTAGTAGAAGAATTCCCAATCCATTCCTTCAGTTAAACGGTGCGACCCAGTTTAATTGATGTGCGTTTTACTATTTCAAAGCTACAAGATCATTGGTGAAAGCCTTAATCTGCGCCTCGCGGTTGTGCCAGAGTGCTCTTCAGGACTGATGACCGGATTAGCCCAGGTCACCCGATATGCCGGCTGGAACCGCCACACGCGCTGTCTGTCAACCAGAGGAATTCGTTTGCCACTGACACAAGACGTCATAAGTTTCGATGCCGCTGTAGTTCCTATCAAGACCTTGATTGGTTTGGTCTCGACATCTAAGGAATGCCGTTCGTTGTCATCGCGGAAAGCTCCACGATGTCCTCGTCGGACTTGATACATGGAGCCCTCTCCAAAAGTGACGGTTTTAAATACTCGGGGGCCCGGGCAAGCGACGGCTGAGGGGCCCCAATTCAATTTTGTGAATTAAAAAAAAGATATACCTTATGATAAAAAAAACGCAAAATTTTAATTTTTAATAAATTTCTATATTATCCCCTTCAAAATACCCTCCTCCTTCGACAATAGGCCGCCAAAGGTATGGCCTTCAGCTCACGCAACGAATTCTCGTTTATGGCCTCTATGGTCGCGTTCCCCGCAATGGCAATTTGAGTTTAATACACTGGTCGGCAAAGCTTACTCATATAAGCAGTACGCTCAGCACCAGTGTGCTTACTTAATTTTTCATTTATGTGGTAGACCCAGTGAAAAAATGTGGTAGCTTTGAATGAAATGTGGTAGAGTTTTATGTATTGTACATTAATTGTATTTTATCGCATTTGCACATTTATTGTATTTCATTGTATTTGTACATTAATTGTATTTTACGTTCTTCTATGCACTTTAACCTGTGCTGGGTTTCTTCTCATTGTTTTTTGTATTGTTGACTATATTTTTTTTCGTTTTTGGGAGCTCGGACTCGCAAATTTCAGCAGCAGGTACAACTTCGCGCCGTAAAGCTTCGTCCCGTCCAAGCGCATTGCCATCGCCATGCGATATTCTAAAAAACTAAACGTTACTAAAAAATAAAGGCAAAAATTATTCAACGTTTTTAGAAATTTTTCCATTTTAATTGCACCTGCCGCCAAAATAATTGTCAAACTGTTAACTACTTGTAGTGCACTGCTTTCGAAGTGATGAGAGTGCTACCCCATAAGTTTTTTTTTGCACATTTTCACTTACAATGTTCAATGCAGCCCTAACATAAATTTTACAACATAAAACTCTAATTTACTTGGAGTAATAGGTTGGTTAAGAGAAAAATTTATGTTCCACAAAAATGTGGTAGATTTTAAGCCCTCCGTGGTAGATGTGGTAGAAACTTGATTTTAAAAATAATTTTGATAGATCTACCACATATGTGGTAGAAGTAAGCACACTGCTCAGCACACGCATTCTTACGCTCTTTCAATCAGTCGTTGTTCAGACAGCAACGAAGCACACGTGTTGCTTGTGGTGGTTGCGTTGATTTTTGTCTTATGTACGCTGCAAGAAATTTTATGTATGATAAAAATAGATGCTTTTGTTGTTGTAGTTTTTGTGTATATGCTTTTTTGTGTTGGCGATTGGTTTCTTATTCGCTTTTCGGTTTAATTTTTACAGTGTAGAAAAATTACTCTGCGCTCACTAATACCATCTCATTGTCAATTTTGCCGACCCCTGGTTTAATAATTATATAATTATAATAATTGACTGGCACGACAGCCCACTTACGCGAGACTAAGGCCTAGCTTCCCGCAACCACCCGTGTTGTGCGTGTGAATTTGTACGCGGGTGGAAGGGACCTAAAGTTTTATGCCGGTTCCGAACGGCAGGTTTACTTTTAGAGGTTTGCCATTTCCAGCTGAGAGGACAGCCACCGAAAGAGAAAACGAGTTTTCCGGTTTTTTTTTTAGGTGTTATTACAGGCAGTATTTGAACCTGGGTCGCTGCCTTCGATTTCCGGTCCAACGCACTAACCAGCTGAGCCACAGCGGCTGGCAATTTGAGTTTGTGAAATAGAAAAAAGTCACACGGGGCCATGTCTGGACTTATGATGCGTTCGATGAATTCTGGGGCGCAGTCTGCGTTGGAAATCATCTCTTTCGCCACATCAACACGACGCTGTTTTTTAATGAAATTGAGCGACGCGCTTCATGCCCAAAATATCAGTTAAAATGTGTTCATCCGATCCAAATGAGATGCTCAACTACACAGCAATCTCTTTAATCGATACACAACGATTTTCCAACACGATTTGTGTCGCCGATTCGATTTTTTCTTCTGTAACAGACTTTGATGGCTGTCCTGGGATCTCATCGTGCTTTAGGCTCTCTCGGCCGCCTTTGAATCTTTTATACCATTCGTATGCTCGTGTTTTCGACATTCACGCTTCACCATACGCCTTTTGTAACATTTTCAACGAATCGGCACACGAAATTTAATTTTTAACACAAAATTTTAGGCACGCGCGTTGTTCAAATTTGTCATCCATTAGAAAAATGGCCACACAACAGTTTTTGAACTTCTTCGTATAGACGCCAATCGAATACTAATCTTACGATATGCGTCAAAATTTACCGAACACCAGTAAAAGTATTGCTAACGTCAAGGCGAATTCGTACAGGTGATAGCGTTAGCGCAGCAACAAAATGTCAACGTATTTTGCTTTTGTTTTCTGGGCTTAGATTGCCAAAATTAGCCCACCAAAACAAAGCTTGATTTTTTAATTTTTAAACTGTCACAGTTTTACCACAAAAAAATCAAATCAGCTGACTCAACGAGGTCACCTGTATTAATTCGCCTTGTGCCAACGTTGAGAAAATAAAAATTTACAGATGGTATAACTGCTGTAATTATTTATTCAAAAGTATTCAAATAAAGTAGCATACAAATGCAAATACACTAGTCAGAATAAGTTTTGCCTGTAGCAAGGCAAAATTATTGTAACGATAAGACAGTCTGTCGCTGTGCAAAGCAACCCTGCCGCTACGTGCCGTGCTATAATCCAATCTGGCAACGACGGCCGCGATAGTAACTTTTAGTCCAACCTGGCAACGACGGTTGCGATCATCATGGAAACCTTTAGTCTACTTTGGAATGTGCGAGAACGATCCGCGCGATGGCCGGACAGGTATAAAAGCCAGCCGGGTGCGGCGCAGCGAGTCAGTCTGGTTTTGACAAGTAAAGTTGCCACACGGAGTAATTAAGCAAATACTTAAGTGTACGAACAGTAAAGTGTAAAACTGTGAATAATAAAGTGACTGTTGGTTTTGAATTGGCTGCGTTGGAATAATTAAAGTTGTTTCATTTTCAAATTGAACAATTCAGTGATACGTAACAGCCCACTGGACCTAGTATTCGTAACATTTGGTGTCAGAAGTGGGATTGTAGAAAATTGAAAATAAACAAAAAAAAATAAAAAAAAATCTGAATAAATAAAATTATAAGAGCACGGACATGGTTAAACTCGAGCTGCTGAAGGTGGACCAGCTGAAGAAGGAGCTGGCTGCCTGGAATTTGCCGACTGCTGGCGGAAAGGTGGAATTGCAGTTGCGCATGCGAGAAGCATGTGAGGCACGAGGCGTCGATTGGACTGTGCACGAGTTCGGAGCGCAAGAACTAGAGGCGTCGGCCAAGGTGGAGGAGTCGCCTGCTGGTGCTGCTTCGCTACAGAGTACAGCTGCAGCGGTTGCGTCAATACAAGCGGTGGACATGAGCCAACTAATGGCTCCACTCAAAGGCATGTCGGCGCAAATGGAAACGGCGAATCGAGAAATGGCAGCGAAGCTGGAAACTACGAATCTCGAAATTTCGGCAAAAGTCGAGACTGCAAATCGAGAAATGGCGGAAAATTCTGCGCGCATAGAGCAGAAGGTGGAGGAAATTTCCAATAGGCTGAACGTGAAAGTTGAGCATCTCGAGACGCGAATGGACAATTGGGACAAACGATTTAACGAAATGGGTGAAGCCCTGAACAGACGAGTTGACAACCTGCATGAGTCCTTGAACAAACGAGTTGACAGTCTGGAAGATTCGATGCACAGAAAGATAGACGAACGGCTTCGAGAGGTACAGCCACGAGAATGTTTGCCACCGGTTCAGGACGGTTTTGCTGCCAGAACAGAAGTGCCTACTTATGATGGTGCTGCGCCGTTCGATACATTTAAATTGCAATTCGACTTAGCTGCTTTGGAAAATCAGTGGAAAGATATCAGGAAAGGTCGGAGGTTGGCACTGGCGCTGAAAGGTCCTGCGGCCGAGGTGATCAAATCAGTTCCAGAATGTTTAAGAAGTGATTACGGTGCCGTCATGAGAGCGTTGGCAGCGAAGTATAGCAACGAGCACAACCATGCGCTATACTACTGTGAGCTGAAGAACCGCAAGCAAAGATCCAACGAGGCGCTGCAGACATATGCAGGAGATATTGAGCGGCTCGTACAGTTGTGCTACCCAAAATTTGGTGCTGATGATCTCGAGAGGATGAAAATTGAGTCGTTTATTGAAGGTCTTCATGATCCGAAGACACGTCGCAGTGCGATGATGATGGGCAAGCCGACATTTAAGGAGACGGTGACCAGCGCGATGACATATGAAGCGGCATGGATTGGGAGCACTCGGTCTGCACCTGCGAGGATACGCCAGATCCAGCCGGACGACGACATTGCGATCCAGGCAATAAGCTCTGAGCCACCGGGCAGGCCACGGGTGGTCTCCTCTAAAGTTGTTTGCTGGGTATGTGGCAAGCAGGGCCACATATCACGAGACTGCCGCCAACGAAAGAGGCGTTCCCGTTCTCGATCGCAATCGCCTGAAGCGAGGAATACTGACAATCGAGGCTCAGCCAACAAGCGCAGGGCTGAGGACGAGGAGCCGTTAAACTAAAACGGGTCAGCCCAAAGGGGCGTGAGCTGATCCCCACAATCTGCTGCCCCACCGTCCTGGTCTCACAGCTGAAACGACAACCCAGCAGCTTGACAATTGAAGGAAGGATAGATGGAAAGTTGTTCGTGTTGACACTGGATACTGGAGCGTCATATTCGATCATAAAAAGGAAGCTGCTGGAGAACTGGGAACCATTGCATGGAATACAGCTGCGGACTGCGACTGGCGAGCGCGCGCCGGTAAGAGGGAAAGTTACAAAACGATTGCTATCGGCACCAGCAGCCTGGAACATGAGTTCATCGTCGCGGATATAATGGACGACGTGATTATCGGCGTGGATTTCATGATTAGGCACGGTTTTACGCTGGACCTGAAGGAACATGTGCTGAGATATGCCAACGTTGAATTCCCGCTGCGCACCGGCTATGAGCGAAGCGTGGCGGTAAGGAAGGTTGTATCGTGTCAACACAGGAGGATACCAGCAAATTCTGAGGCGATTGTGTGGGCAAAGGTGGACGACAACGATAGGACAAGTCGGCTGTGGGTAATAGAAGCACCGAAACAAGGACACGACAACATCATCATCGGACGTACATTACTGGAACCTAAGAATGGCAGAATACCAGTCAGACTACTGAACCCCCTGAATGCACCCAGATATGTCGGGAAGGATGAGGTAATTGGCGAGGAAGCTGTAGCAGTGGTCAATTGCGAGAGTAGCCCACCTGGAGGTAATGAGAAGAGCAGTTTTAACATGGACGTCATACCGCAGGAGAACCAGTGGAGCAGCGAGTTGACGGCCAAGCAGAAACAGAAGGCGAGGTCACTCCTGCAGCACTATGGGTCAATATTTGCGGCAGAAGCAGGCGGAAGAACAGCCATAGTGAAGCACAACATCGACACCGGAAGTGCCAAACCGATTCGCCAACCGCCAAGACGAGTTCCTCTGGCCAAGAGGGAGGAGGTCACAAATTTGATCGAGAATATGCGGAAAGACAAGGTCATAGAGTCTTCTTCGGGCCCCTGGTGCTCGCCGGTCGTGCTAGTCAAGAAAAAAGATGGCAGTACCCGGTTTTGTGTGGACTATCGGAAGCTCAATGATGTGACGAAGGACAGTTATCCACTACCTCGGATCGATGAGACCCTGGACACACTGTCAAGCACGCAGTGGTTCTCCACACTCGACTTACGCAGCGGCTATTGGCAGGTAGAGCTTGCAGACAAGGACAAGGAGAAAACGGCTTTCAGTGTTGGCGATGGTTTGTGGCAGTTCACCGTCATGCCGTTTGGACTCTGCAACGCACCAGCAACATTCGAGCGGCTAATGGAACGCGTGCTAAAAGGGCTGTATTGGCGGACGTGTCTGGTGTACCTCGACGACATAATCGTGATGGGTAAAAACTTCGAAGACCACCTGAGAAAGCTAAAGGAGGTATTCAAGCGGATACGAGAAGCCGGGCTTAAACTCAACCCAAAGAAGTGCTCGCTGTTCCAAAAGGAGGTCAAGTATCTGGGTCATACGGTTTCCGCCCGCGGAGTACATACGGATGAAGGCAAAATCACGGCGGTAAAGGAGTGGCCCCGGACACGCAATCTACACGAACTCCGCAGTTTCCTGGGCCTGTGCACATACTACCGCCGATTTGTTCCGGGATTCGTGAACACAGCCAGCAGCTTGCACAAACTGACGAAAAAGAGCCAAGCTTTCGAGTGGAACGAGGAGCAGGAACAGGCTTTTGCACGTCTGAAGGAAAAACTGTGCAGTGCTCCAATTCTGGCGTTCCCCGTGCCTGGGGAGATGTTTGTGCTGGATACAGATGCAAGCGGGAATAGTATTGGCGGTGTGCTATCACAGATAATAGATGGCCAGGAACAAGTGATAGCGTACTACAGTAGGGTTCTATCGAAACCGGAACGCAACTACTGTGTGACACGGAGAGAACTGCTGGCGGTATTGGACTGCGTAAAACACTTCCACAAGTATCTGTATGGACAAAGGTTTCGCCTGCGCACAGATCATGCGGCATTGAGATGGCTCCTGAACTTTAAGGATCCTGAAGGGCAATTGGCGCGGTGGATCGAGCGACTGCAGAGCTACGACTACACAATAGAGCATCGCAAGGGCAGTAGCCATGGAAATGCCGATGCCTTGTCACGCCGTCCGTGCAAAGTCGAATGCAGGCCGTGCTCGCGAGCCGAAAGCAAAGAACAGATAGTGGACGCCCGGTTGGTAAGCGTCATGCCAGAGGAAGAGTGTTCTGCGGAGAGGCTACGAAAGGACCAGCGTGAGGATGCGGATCTTGCAAAAATCATCGAAGGCAAGAAGCAAGGCGCACGTCCAGACTGGCAGGAGGTGGCCGGTGAAAGCCCGATCGCGAAGGCTTACTGGGCACAGTGGAAAAGTCTGCGGCTGAAGGAAGGATGCCTGTACCGCGAATGGGAGAGCGCGGATGGTCGGACCAGCAACTTTCTAATGGTAGTGCCGAAATGCGGAATCAACGAGGTCATCGAGGCATACCATAACGACTCCAGTGGAGGGCACCTGGGTATCACCAAAACCGTCGCCAAAATAAAAAGACGATTCTACTGGGTAGGATGTCAGGAGTCTGTAGCCGAGTGGATTAAGAGCTGCGACCGATGTTCAGCCGCGAAAGGGCCGACAAGGAAATCTCGAGGCCGCATGCAGCAGTACAACGTGGGAGCGCCCTTCGAGCGGATTGCTATGGACGTCGCCGGCCCATTCCCAACTAGCAGTCAAGGCAACAAATATGTGCTGGTTGTAATGGATTACTTCAGCAAATGGCCCGAAGTGTACCCTATTCCTAACCAGGAGGCCACTACGGTCTCGGAAAAGCTGGTAAACAACTGGGTAGCCAGGTTCGGAGTTCCACTCCGTTGCACTCAGATCAAGGCCGGAATTTCGAGTCTGCGGTATTCAAGGAAGTGTGTGGGCTGCTGGGGATAAAGAAAACGCGTACCACTCCTTTGCACCCACAGTCCGACGGCGTGGTGGAACGCTTTAACCGGACACTGGAGGAATACCTGCGGAAAGTGGTAGGCAGGAATCAAAAGGATTGGGACACGCATATCCCCCTGTTCCTGATGGCGTATAGGTCAGCCCCGCACGACACGACATCACTCACTCCAGCCCGAGCAGTGTTCGGCACAGAGTTGCGGTTACCCGCTGACTTGAAGTTCGAGGTAGTCAGCACGACGGGAGGCGCTCAGACGGACTACGTGGTCAATAAGCGGGCGGAACTGGAGGAAATTCACCAGTTTATAAAGCCGCACTAAACTGGTCAGCGATAAGGTGAAAGCAAGATATGATCTACGGGCCAACTCAGCAGGGTTCCAAGAAGGCGATCTGGTAATGCTCTACAACCCGCAGCGGAGGAAAGGTTTGTCTCCGAAACTTCAAGCGTCATGGGAAGGACCGTACGAAGTCGTGACTAGGATTAACGACGTGGTATACAGGATTCAACGTTGCAGCAATAGAGGTGCTAAACTGAAGGTAGTCCATTTGGAGCGCCTGGCGCCTCATCACAGCGGAGCCCCGGCACTTGTTCGGGACGAACAAGTCTAAGTGGTGGGCAGTGTAACGATAAGACAGTCTGTCTCTGTGCAAAGCAATCTGGCAACGACGGCCGCGATAGTAACTTTTAGTCCAACCTGGCAACGACGGTTGCGATCATCATGGAAACCTTTAGTCCACTTTGGAATGCGCGAGAACGATCCGCGCGATGGCCGGACAGGTATAAAAGGCAGCCGGGTGCGGCGCAGCGGGTCAGTCTGGTTTTGACAAGTGAAGTTGCGACACGGAGTAATTAAGCATATACTTAAGTGTACGAACAGTAAAGTGTAAAACTGTGAATAATAAAGTGACTGTTGGTTTTGAATTGGCTGCGTTGGAATAATTAAAGTTGTTTCATTTTCAAATTGCACAATCCAGTGATACGTAACAGCCCACTGGACCTAGTATTCGTAACATTATGTTATGATTAATTTTTACCTCAAAATATGTTCTCTGTTTATATCCACATTCTTCATATATGCCTTTACTGCACGTTTTGCTCTGTTTTAGATGCTTAATGCACAATGATTTTCTATGTATTCGTATTTATTGACCAAATACCCACAAAACGGTGTAAAATAAGTTTGCGTACAAAACTAATAACGGAAATTTCCGGTTATGCTTTTTCCTTTTTTTGTTGAAAATTTGTATTCCATTGAACAGTAAACGGACTTGTAAATTATTTTGAAACGTATATGTGTTTGAAATTTTATAGAAGGCAATAGAATTCAAGAGAAAAAAATTAAAAGTGGATAAAAAGATAATTACTAAATCTTTCCAAAATTTACAAAAACTTTCGTGAAATTAGGAAAATTTTTGGGAGAGCATATTCGTGATTTCAGAAAGTCATCTTAAATCTCGAAAAAAGACGGTAAATTTTGCTTCGTTATTACGATCTGGCCGTTTTCTTAAGCTACCCGAGCAAGAGGATTAGATTGTTCTTATAAACATATTTTATAAAACGTAGGTTTACGCTCTGTCAGAAGCTCACCAAATCTGTTCCAGTCCGCCTTGCGAGGATTCCGTCCACCTGGTATCGACACTAGATCAATACCGAGCTGGAATTCGATGAAGCGGTGATCTGAAAGAGAAACCTCCTCCAATACCCGCCATTGCATGATCTGATCTGCCAGTTTCCTGTTGGTCAGTGTTAGATCAATCACTTCTTGTCTTCTGCTGGTCACAAGTTGGTTTGTTGCCAACGTTCTGAATCACCAGATCAGCCGGCATAAGGAATTCCAAAAGTTTAGTACCCCTGGGATTGAATTTACTGCTACCACAAACAATGTTCTGTGAATTCGCGCCACAGCCCACTATGAGTCCCAAAACCCCTGGACGACTTCCATTAACTCCCTCGATGGAGGAGGAAGTATAGAGTCATATGGCAGGTAGGCCGTTACTTTTACAGTTTCGACGCTGTTCCTACCAACCCAGTACTTTATTTTAACCGCAACGACATCTTGAGAACAGAATTGTCTAAGCATCGTGCATTCGATCGACCGCGGCATGATACATACGCGCGGTCTATCACTCCCTTCGTGTCGAAGGATTTTTCCCCACGTAATGGCACCCAGACCACACATACGCTTATAACACACCCATGGCTCGGCCGTCGTGCCGTCAGTCACGCAGGGGGATCAACATGTAACACTGGAAAGTGTACGTGCCGTAACTGAGCTGGCTGATGGAAGCGTGTGCTAACACCTCCACGTGGTGACGGCTGGAAACGGCTACTTCCAGATCTGGTTCTGGTCGTAGTCGGCTAAGGTAGCACAGCGGAACCTCCCTAATCCGGGGTGTCATGCGACCCGTGCCCATCGGACTGATTTGCAGCCAGGGAGTATATCGGCTGTATTTGAACGGAGCTTTCCTGATACCTGGCCGCCTCAGGAAGGAACGGTGGCCTTATCACGGTAAGGGGCTCTACCGTGACGGACCCTCCCTTTCCCCATTCCCGCATTGGTCACCGTGCTGGCACTTTCATCAGTGTCACGCACAGCCCGCCAGGTCGGGCAGGTGACCGTAAGAAACAGATGATGTCGACATTCAAAAAACAAGCCTCGGAAGAAGACGGACAGACGTTGGACACGGACAAACGGAGAATGGACTCGGACAAACGACAAACTGATATGGACAAACGACTGACGGACAGGAGAGAGGTGGGCACTCCCTCCGAAGACGACATCCTGGCATCAAGCCAGGAAACCATGATTTCCTCAGTGGGAGTAGGCGCTGTGGGCCACAGCACCCCTACCCCCACTGATAAACCAACGACATCAGCAGCGGCAGCGAAAGCCATCAAAAAACCGGCCAAGCCTAGGGAACCGTCCAGGTATAAGCAGTACCAGAGAGCCTTAGCTATCCTCGGATTAGCAAGAACGAGGCTGCTGGTGCTGCTCATCCCAAGGACGCGGAGGACAGGGTACGGTTTCAGAGGGTTGTCGACGAGTACTTGGCGTACCAAGCGACCCTGCTGAAAGCTGCAGCGACAAAACGCGACCGGTCTGCCCATGACAGCTCGAACCGCGAGACGAAGAAGGCGAAGGTTGCCGGTGCAACCGACGCAGCGACGAGACGCGTCTTCAGTGACGTGGCACGGGATAGCCTGCAAGTAGCACTGGTCGATGCCACCACAAACCGCGGCAAGGAAGCCTTGGAGAAATGGGGAGAGATTGAGGCCAGGTTGACACAGATGGTCATGGACCATGTGATGAGCAACCTGGCAGCGAACCCGAAGGTGCCTCTCCCCGGTTTCGACTCGGCCGAAGTTGTTCGCGGTTATCGGGTGATCAAGTGCGACGACCAATTCTCCAAGGATTTCCTGGAGGGCTGCATCTCCAGGATGGGGGAGGCAACTGAGAGCTTGAGGCTCAAGCTCATCCCCGCCAGCGAAATCCCGAAGAGACCAAGAGCGCGCATTTGGTTACCCAATATGTCCTTGGACAGCGGTAAGCTGGTGCCCTACTTGCAGGCACACAACCCGACAGTGCCAATGACAGACTGGCAGGTCATAAAAGCGGAGGCTCCGCAAAAGAATAGTTTATCCTTCCTCCTGGTGATCAGCGAGGAAAGCCTACCTGCCCTGGAGAAGGCAGAATTTAAACTTCGGTTCGGCGTACGGCACGCTAGACTAAAGGTCTTCCGCTCCTCTAATCCGGAAGAGGAGGACGCAGACGAGATTGTCGACGCCCAAAAGTTGTTGGACGACGTAAGGCTCGACGATCCGGACTTTACCACCGTAGACCAGTAGGCCTGGGGTTGACGGTTGTCCAAATTAACCTCCAACATTCAAAGTTGGCAACGGACAACCTTGCCGTTCTTCTGTCGGAGGAGGACGTGGACATCGCCATAGTCCAGGAACCTTGGGTGCGGAGCACTCAGGTGAAAGGGCTGAGGCGGCGCGACTACAACCTCTTCTACAAGAGAGGGGAAGGTAAGCCAAGGGCGTGCGTAGTTGCTAAAAAACACCTTAACATGCATCTTTTACCTCACCACAGCACTGACGACACCACGGTGGTGGAGCTAGCTGCAGCCGGGGGAAAAAAGCTCCTTATAGTCTCGGCCTACATGGCGCATGACAGGCCTGCGCCACCCGAGGCACGGTGCTGATAGGGTGCGACGCGAATGCGAGACACACCCTATGGGGAAGCACGGAAAACAATGACCGAGGTGAGTCTCTTTTTGACTTTATACTTAGTACTAACCTAGTAGTGTGTAACAGGGGAAACACCCCCACCTTCGTTTTTCCAAGCACTGACGGTTTCAGTGGGTGGGAGGAGGTTCTCGATGTTACTCTACTAACGGATAACGGGCAGGTGGGTGTGAACAAATGGAGGGTATCCAGCAAGAAATCCTTTTCGGATCACGCATACTCTTCGATTTGGATCTTCTGGTTGAAGCACCCGCACCATATCGCAATCCCAGACGTACCAACTGGAATCGTTTCGCCGGTATGATCCGTAATAGGATAGGGAGGGCTGCCCCAATCAATATCTCCTCGGTAGGAGACATTGATCATAGAATCGGGCAGTTGGAGAACGCGATGGCTTCCGCGTTCAAAACGTCTTGTCCTATTAAATACTCAAAAAAATCATTCCCACCTTGGTGGAATGATGACCTGACACGTCTGAGATCGGAGGTCCGAAGGTCATTCAACCTAAGTTATTCCTCAGGTAACTGGCAAAGTTACAAGGATAACTTAAAAAAATATAAAAAAGCTATCAGAGATTCTAAAAACAAGGGTTGGAGGGAATTCTGCTCAGCTATAGAAACTACGAAGGATTCGGCAAGGCTAGGAAAGGTGTTATCCAGGGATCACACCTGCCCCTCGTTCATAAAGAAGCCAGATGGCTCCTGGACTGAAAGTACCGAGGAGGCCCTAGATCTGCTGCTGAATACACACTTCCCAGGCTGCACAAAGGAAGGCACCTCGACTAGGCATGCAGTGCAAGGCCTAACTTCGATAAACGATGCTTACAACATTATAACGAGAGAAAAACTCACATGGGCTGTGAAAAGCTTCTCACCATACAAGTCTCCGGGACCAGATGGCATTCTCCCCATAATGCTGCAGGTGTCACAGGACTCAGTACTACCCTGGCTAGAGGCCATCTTCAAGGCCTGCCTAGTCTGGAATTATATCCCCGTCAGTTGGAGACGGGTGAAAGTCGTCTTTATCCCGAAGGTAGGGAAAAGAGGTCACGACTCAGCGAAAGATTTCCGGCCTATAAGCCTGACTTCTTTTGTACTTAAAACCTTCGAGCGGTTGCTCGACCTCCACATACGGGAGGAAGTAGGACATAAACTATCTGAAGCCCAACATGCTTACCTAAAGGGTAGGTCAACGGAGACCGCCCTACATGAGGTAGTACGAACAGTGGAAAGGTCACTGGAGTATAAGCAGTACACACTGGCAGCCTTCATGGACATAGAAGGTGCCTTTAATAACATAAGGACGAATGCGATAGAAGAATCGCTGGTAAACCTTGGAGTTAGCATACAGGTACGTAGCTGGGTTACGGCAATGCTCCAATCGAGGGTGGTGAGCGCGACGCTAGGGAACACCCACCTTACAAAATTTGTAAGCAGGGGCACACCACAGGGGGGGGTACTGTCGCCTCTTCTGTGGGTTTGTGCCCTCAACAACACTTTAACAGAACTTAACCAGAGAGGAGTCAAAACGGTTGCGTATGCTGACGACGTGGTTTTAATGGCATCAGGGATGTGCCCTGACGTGATTAGTGGAATCCTTCAGGGTGGCCTGGATAGGTTAATCGCTTGGTGCACGGGACGTGGACTAAGCATTAACCCCAGCAAAACTGAACTGATGCTGTTTACCACTCGTACTAAGATACCAACTTTTAGACGACCTCATCTTGAGAATATAACACTACCCCTTTCGTCCAGTGCCAGATATCTCGGGGTAATTCTGGACCCTAAACTGAACTGGAGGCTAAACATAGAGCACAGAATAAACAAAGCAGGATTTGCACTCTACTCCTGTAGGAAAATGATAGGAAGGAGGTGGGGCCTCCGACCAAGTCTAATGCTATGGATGTTCAAGATGGTTGTACGTCCAATATTATCATACGGAGCTCTGGTCTGGTGGAAAGCCCTCAGGAGGGAATACAACATTACCAAACTCGGTAGACTACAAAGAGCAGCTTGTACCGGAACTACGGGAGCGATTAGATCCTGCCCTGGAGAGGCGCTTAACGTGCTGACGCACTTGCTTCCCGTCGATCTGCATATTATGAAGGCCGCAACTCTTAGTGCTCTTAGGCTGAGAGAAACAGGTTGCTGGAAGGACAGACCGTATGGCCACGGCAGTCTGTTATCACAAGGGCAAAGGTGCCTGCCTACAACGACGGATTATGTAATTCCTACCATGGTCTTTGGGAAAAATTACGATATCCGTACCCCCTCTCGTCTAGAATGGAAGAGAGGAAACATCCTAAATAACCTGAGTACCACAATCTACACTGATGGCTCCAAAATGGAATGCGGAGTAGGAGCAGGAGTCTTCTCCGAACATCTTAAGATAAACGTGTCTTTCCGCCTCCCCAATACGGCAAGCGTTTTCCAGGCGTAAGTGCTCGCTATTAGGGAAGCGTGTAGGATGGCATTGATGGACACATCCTACAAAAGCCACATTACAATACTTTCCGACAGCCTATCCACGGTCAAGGCACTGGAATCGTCGATTCTATCGTCAAAACTAGTGCGGGAATGCAGGAAGCTCCTGATAGAGCTAGCTCAGAGGTTCAGAGTTACCCTGATATGGGTGCCAGGGCACAATAACATTGACGGGAACAAAAGGGCCGATGAGCTGGCTCGAAGAGGCTCCGCTCTTGATGAGAACTTGGCGCTGACGGTTCACGCCCCACTGGGCTCTGTCAAGGGCGAGGTCTCGAAGGACTTCCTTGCCAAAGCCAACACTAGATGGCAGAGGACGGAATCCTATAAAATCAGCAGATCACTGTGGCCAACATACGACAAACGCAGGACCGCGGAGCTCTTGAACAAAGGCCGACGGGATGTGGCAAGACTGACGGCAGTCATCACTGGCCACTGGCCCATTGGAGAGCACGCGGCAAAGATGGGGATTCCATACAACACCAGCTGTCACAGCTGTGAAAACCCGGATGAGAAGGAAACCGTCCACCATTTCCTCTGCGCCTGCCCGGCCTTAGCAAGAAGGAGATGGAAAACGCTGGGAAAACCGACATTTCAGACTTTCGAAGAGATAGCAAAGTGCAGCGTAAGCTCACTACTCTCTTTCATTAACCTCTCGGACTGGATATAAGTATATGTATGGATAGATACATATAAGTCCAGATGACACCAGACAATATACCTCAGGGTATCTACCGGGAATAGTGGTATCAAAACGGCGCCAACGCGCTAATTGGATGTTGGAACATCGCCACTTGAACCAACCAACCAACCAACACCCATGGCTCTTGGATTAATATTATTTGAGGACATGTTTACAGTTTCGTATACCTGCTACATAGTAGAGCAGTAGACGATTTGCTATGCTGCAAGTTGATCTGCGTGATAATAATTTCAGTCATGTAAGGGACCGAAACTACCGTTACGCCTTATCCTCCTTAACCTGTAGGCGGAAGTGCACCCGGCCCAGGTGTAGGTGAGGACGGTACCCGTACTTTGACTTCCGGACCTTCAACGAGTCTAAGACAATACCCACCACCAAGTGTGCACCGACTTCTTTGTTGGCAGCCGATTCATCCTTGGTCAGCGAGTATATTCGCCATAGACTCGTGTCCATGGCGAATATCCGTGCCCAGAACGCAGGTCTTGCGAGGATTTCACCTGGTTTCCGGAGAATCCCCGGTATCCAGGCTGAAGTCTATTTTCTGTTTTTTTAAATAAAGCGAAAGACATCAATTTTGGCATCATAATTGATGCCCACATGACAAACCATGTAGTGACGGATTCTTAATTGATGGTCACATAGAACTTGTGCTTTTATAGAATAGCAGTGACTTTTTGTGAAATACGGAATGTTCTTCTACGGGGGACTCTGCTAATTTTATCTC
Source organism: Melieria omissa (assembly GCA_963971225.1). NCBI lineage: Eukaryota > Metazoa > Arthropoda > Insecta > Diptera > Ulidiidae > Melieria > Melieria omissa. Next base: position 45,202,538 of record OZ020269.1, on the reverse strand, counting down.
TGTGCCGTCAGCCAATACAGTATGGCATTTCGCAATAGGTATTTTCAACAATTTTATCCCTCTCAATCTTGTCTGGCCAATTAACAAATGACGACTGTATGCACAAATTGCAGCGAATATTCTTGAGGTAGTTTTATCAATCGTGACACCATCACCCACGCCGAACATAGTGATAATTTTTCGGATAGCAGCGTTTTCTCCGTTTGCAATTAGCCGATATAGAACTATAGCTAGTTGAAGCTGCACAACTTCGTCACCATTTGTTATAAGGGTCACCAAATACGAGAACTCCTGCCGGTTAACATTAACCATTTGTTTGAAACGACCATCACCCATATTGCTTGATTTGCCATTCCGCCTCACACTAGAATTTGGGAATATTTATGTTTATGTTTATTCAGTCTAGAGTATTCGCAACCTTACAGACTATGAAACAATTGTTAATAAATAAATTTAAATCACTTAAAACTAGTTAAAAATATTACAAAGAAATAACTTAAATTGAGCCCTACTTAAGTTAAAATCAAAATGATGATTAGCACAAAGAAGGTTAAAATCAGAAAGCTTTCCTCATATCCTCGGTAGCACACCAGCACTAAAGAAAAATGTTGACTACTGCTTCCTCTACGACCTCATCAATTGCTTCATCATCTGATGGTTAATCAAATTAGTAAAACTACTTTTCTTTTTGTCGTAGTAGAATCATTTAGGTTCATAAGCTGATTTTCGGCATCTTCCACAATAACATTTTTTATTGTAGCTTTTTGACTTAGCTTCAGCATATTTATAGAAATATGCGAAACGCAGATGTAAACAAAATCAGCGGATTCTCCAACTACAGACATTTGGGCATAAATGCAGTATGACGAATCCTCGTGACAAAAATAAATTAGTATGCTTTTATATAGAGGGTGGGCTCTTGAATCTAACAAACTAAAAACCACACAAGGCATGGCTCGGGGTCAAATTTAAAAGTTTTTACCAAAAAACTCAATTAATCTTCAACTGATTTACACAGTATGGGTGATTTGAGTTTCATAGTGCGAGGGAAGCCACAAAAGGGAATGGCGGTGTCAGCAGGAGAGCGATCGCTTCAGTTTGTGTTCATTGCACACATTTTTTGTGCTCATTGACTATGCAAATTAAAGCACACGCTACCAACGATACACATGAAGTGAAAGTGCCGCTTCTTCTGTATACTGTAAGGGTGAGGCACTCTGCCGCCTAGCTATGCATGAATGCTTTTACGGGTATGTTTGGTTGGTTCAAGTGGCGATGATCCATCATCCAATTAGCGCGTTGGCGCCGTTTTGATATAACTATTCCCGGTAGGTACACTAGGGTATACTGTGTGATTTCTTCTGGACATCATACGGGCATACTTTTAGGCACGCACGTTAGAGTACGGCTTGCTATAGTTTCGATATGGCACGGATGGTTCGCGACGGTAATGGGATGTGCACGAACGATCGAGAGATAACCCAACTGGAATGTGCGAGAATAATCGGTGCGATAACCAGATAAGTATAAAAGGCAGCCGGGTGCAACGCAGAGGGAGTCTTATTTGAAAAATAATCAAAAATTTTGCAAGCGTGTTTGTTGACGCGGAGGATAAGAGATGAGCGGAGGCATAGGTTGCGGGAAATTTGCTCGCGCTCATTAGTTTGCGAGAACGCAAACACTGCGTTTGACAACAGCAAAAAGCAATGTTGTTCGCAACGGCTCCGCTCGTGTATATTGAAATAGTTCGTGTATATTGAAATATTTAGCATCAACATCGAGTGTTTTGAACATCGATGTTTGCAACCCGATGTTTCTTCAACATTGATGTTTTGGTTCGATGTTTTGTGCCGATGTTGCAATTTAGTATTTTTTTTTCATGTCAGGTAATATTTTGGTTCAGACTTTTTACATGCGAAGATTCTCACAATAATTAAAAAAAAGCACCTCTGCATATAAATTGTAGAGCCATCTTATAGTTCCGGCGAAAGTACACGGCGACAAGCGGCAAAAAAACTGCCACAAACTGTTAACTCTTTCGCATGCTACTTTGTGGGCGTCCGAACCCTCTGTGATATCAAAATTACATTTTTTGTTGGTCCTTAGAATACTTAGTTTGAAGTTTTAGCAAAAATACGAAATCAATGAACTGAATATTTAAGTTAAAAAAAGAAGTATACATGTTTTTTTAATGATATATCTTGACAGATTAAAGGAAGAAGAAGCAGAAAAATTAAATAACTTTTTAATTTGACGTTTCAATTTAGATAATTTTTTGTTTAATTTTGGCTGAAGTAAATGAAGAAATATTAAAATTTTCGTTATGCGTAAAACGTTTTATGTTAAAGTAATTATTACAGCCACAACGATGTGGTTGCTCTCATAAAAAACAGTCTAAAACACAAGGTCCGAGTCTAAAAATTAAAAAATGTCTTATCGAATCTTGCTAATATAACCACATAGAAGCCTGAAACGTAAAATTTTAACTTTTTCCAGTAAAAATCTGTACTCATTTTTTGTGAAGAAATTTTGCATATGTAAATTATTTAGTGCTGGTATTAATTATTTAGTGTTGTATTTATTGGACTTTACAATTCGAGAGGCTGGGTGGATTTTCACCTGTGCTCGGAGTTCGCTGATGTAATGCAGGTTTCTTTCATTCATCTCATGTAAAAAGGACAGACTCAGGATTTCTTGATGCTCCGTAATGTTTATCAAGGGTGCCAGTGGCGTGCCAGCTTCTCTCTTCAGAATATTATTCCGATTAACGAATACTGAACCGTTTATTTTTATGTCGCCGTCGAACATCACTAGGAACGTGCCGGTGACCGTCCTTTTGGTCCGGTTATTTTCCTCAACGGTGGCAGTTGAGTTGTTGATGATAATTGTTTACGTCGGCGGAGCGGGTTCAAGAAAAAGACCGAATGGTTCGGGTTTATGGGGTGTGTCTTTATTTGTCGACTGATGAAAGACAAGTGAGTTACAAAGAATACATGAAACATTGAACGAGACAAACGGCCGAAGCCGGGGAGCAGAAAATAGGGGGAAATATTCGTACAAAAGGAAAAGGAAAAGGAAGGGATTAGAGGTGGGATCGGCCGATCACTAAGGACAGCACTCATTTAGCCATCGCGGCCGCCATTGCATATTGCAATATAATGAACCGCGGGCCAGTCGGGCGAAGATGGGACCCGCATCTTTTGCGGGTGCGGGGGTGCCGTCAATCGACGTCTCGTCCTCGGAGGAGTGCTGCTGCAGCGGTTTTGGGGGTAGTTACCGACCTGCAAATAGATGAGATGTCAGTTACTTGGAAATTATTAAGGCTGACATCGTGGGTATGAGAAATTGGGGCTAAGCTGCGGGGTATGCATAAGTTACAGCCGGGGGAATGTGCGAATATATAAATTTAAAAATTGGCTGTAGTGCCATTTTATTTCGTTAGAGGGAATGAGAAAGTCGAGCGAGAGTTATAAGAGCGTTCGTGGGGTTGTTTATAAAGAAGGTCCACTCCGCTCGGGTTATGAGGGAGTATTTTGAACATTATTATTGCATGTTCGTAGGGCTCGAGAGAAGCAAGGGAACCGATCGAGGATGTCGGCTTGCTTTTCGAGAGGGTGGTGACAGTCAACAGCTCTTTGATCCGGAATTGGAACTGTGTGAGCATGAGAATTACTGGAGCCTTTCCACCAGAGAATGAGATCTTATAGATATTGGAGTTTATACCCGATCAGTCCGCCGTCTGCGGGATTTGCAGCGTTTGGAGCAAGTCACCCTGGAGTGACGACTTTCCTCTTTTTGGACCCGGGATGGAGTCGGTGCAATGAGGAATTGCGAGGGATTGCAATTTCCGTCAGTTGCTGTGAATGTGGGCCGTTTTTGGCGAGCCCTTTTGGGAGACCTCATTAGAGGCGAAAGCCATCCTGCGGGGCCGAAACGCTTGGCAACGAAGGGGGAAATTTGCCGGTTTGAGAATGGGTTTGCAGGAGTGGTGGGTGATTTTCCATGGGATGGAAACCCTACGGGATTGAGGGGCTGTGAAAGGGCTTTCTTTTGTGCGGGAAGAAGGGCGGGTCCAGTATGCATATGGCGACTTGGTACCTCTGTGGCACATGTCAAATGCGAAGGGGGTACTGGACCGCTTAATACCCAACCGAATACTGTATGCTGGGCAAATAAGCTGCCACATACATTCCGGTGGATACCTTCGAGCATGATCTGCGGGATGAGATCACTGCCAATCACTATATCGATCTCCGCTGACTTGAAGGGGTTTGGATCAGCGAGATTTAGCATGGCGAAATTGTTCATATTAGGGGGGTGTATGTGAAGAGGTGGGAGCAATTTCGTAAGCTCTTGGAGCACGATAGCTTGTACGGGGAGTTTCGTGCTCGATTGGGGGACTGCCAATGTCAAGAAGCATATATGATTGGCATTTTGCACAATCTGACCGCCCATGCCCGAGATTTTGAATGGGGATTTCTCGACTGGCAATTGGAGGCGATTCTGGACCTTCGAGGAGATGAAGGTACACTGAGAGGCTTAGTCGATCAACGCTCGAACCTTAAACAACTTTCCTGAGTGTTCAATAGACACTAGTGCCGTAGGCAGAAGGGATTGGGTGCCATTATTAGAGTGTAAGGCTTGTACTTGGGTCGTACTTTGCCTGGAAGATGTGCGGGGTTGCGCATCCGAAAGGGGGGAATGAGTAGCAGAGTTGTTTTTCGTTGGTTTTGGAGCTGTTGCGACCTGTGGAGTGGTCGAATGTGACCGACTGGGAGATTGAGAGAGTTGCGCATTGCCTTTATGGAAATGAAGCATAGAAAGGTGCTTCCTTTGGCAATATACGCACGTAAAATTGCTTGTACAATCTTTCGTGAGGTGCGATGTAGCACGACCATTCATGCAGAGATTTTGCTTCTTAACGTATTTTAATCGACTCTGGGGGGTGAGTCCTTTGAAGTTCTGGCAGGTCCGTATGGGATGATTTGCGTTGCAGAGTTTGCACGCGAAGTCCCTTTTTATTTGAGTATAATAAATTAGGGATTTGTGGGGCCGATTTGGGAGGACATTGGAAGTCGAATGTTGAGACGGTTTTGGCTTAGAAGGACGAATGCTTTGCAGCCGTTCCAGTACCTCATATCTGCCGGTCAGGAACTCATCCATTTGCGACCAGGGTGGCAGATCCTTCCGGGATGTCAATGATTGCTCCCATAGAGCGAGTGTCTCTTGGGGCAATTTGGTACAACATATGTAAACCAATAGCGGATCCCAATTGTCAGTGTCTACGGCCTGAGAATTGAGAACAGACAGACAATTGTTTATTGTGTTTTGGATCCGCTGTAGTGCCTCACTATTTTCAGTGTGGGCAGGAGCGATATTCAGAAGGGGTCGGATTTGAGTATCAATGAGCATGCGTTTATATTCGAAGCGGGATCTTAGGGCTTCCCACGCGAGTCCGAAATTCTCATCGGTTAATGCATATTGCTTTACAATAGCACCGGCTTTATCTTACGTTTTGTATCGGAGGTGATACAATTTTTGGGCTGGAGTGAGCTGGGAGTGGTTAATGTAAACCGCGGTAAACATGTCTCGGAAAGACGGCCACTGCTCATAGCCCCCGAGAAAGGTTTCGGTATCACAAGGTGGAACTTGTAGGCAAATGTAAGGGGTATTTGCTGGTTCTAGGGGTCGAACCGGTTCCATATGCGCAGCGGGCTGGGGGGACTGAATTTGGAGCATCTCAATGATGTCCGACATCTGAGCCATGCACAACTCGTACTGGTCTGTGCAGGCGTCGATTTTTTTGTCTAGCCGACTCTTTGCAACCGTCGGGCTGGCTGTTGTCTTCAGCAATGGAGACTGCCTCATGTGCGCACATAAGCCTCTCCCATTGGGCTTGCATTTTTTTTTGCTTAATTTGGACCAGGGATTTGGTCAAATCCTCAATGGGAACCGATGAAAATTGTGTGCATAGTAGCACGAGTCTGTCATACTCGAAAGTAAATTTGGCAACACTGGGATCGGTTGCTTTCGGACTAGAGATTTTGGAGCGAGTGTTTGGTGGCTCCCGAGTGACAGGAACTGTCAAACGTGCATTGGCTGACTTTGGGTATCTGGAGGAAGGAGTCTCCATTGTGATAAGTTGGCGTTTAGGGGATCGCTCTACAGGCATTTTGCTTAAAAAAGCTCGACAAAGGGTAAAAAGTTTGAGTAAATATAAATGTAGGGTATTGTAAAATAGACGTGAAGTCTAACCGCGTCCGCGCGAACGATGTTTGATAATGGGAAGAGAATGGGGCAATTCGTTAAAACGAATTTGTATTTCAAGACGAGCAAAAGAGGTTACACCCGTGTATGTGTAAACGAGCAGGGAAATATATGTGTATATATATATATAAATATGTATATATGGGAACAAACAAATTCGTGAATGTGAATGGGTAATAAACAGATATTTGTATATGGGAATTGGGAATGTATGTAAAAATTATTACAATATAAATATAATTTAAATGTGTAGTCAAATGTGTATGAAATTTTGTTTTTATTTGTGAAAAAGTGATCTGTTTTGTATGGGATGTGAATGTAAATCTGTATGAATAAAAGTATGTATGTGTATGTGTATAATTAGGTGTGTATATATGTGTGTATAAATGTATTTGTATGTATATATGTGTGTGTATGTGATTATTTTTGTTAACTGGGAAATAAATATGTATGTATATAGGTATGTGTATAAGTGTGTATAAATATATATATTTGTATGTAACAGCGGGCGGGGTACCAGTGTATAATATTTTAACTGGATTTTAGCGAATGGGAATATATATATATATTTTTTTTTTAAATATATGTTTTTGTGTTAGTGTATGTGATTGTAGAGATATTTGTTAATTTTTAATAAAAATTGTTGTGCTTATCTTAAGGGGGCACAATACCCGAGAATGGGGATTGCCTCTTCGTCGTTTGTGTCCGCCGTTTGTGCTGATTGTTGTGCTGCTTGCTTTTGTTGTTTCCAGTGCTCTTCCTCACTGCTTTGTGATGTGTTGTGTGTTTGTTGTTGCTGCCCCTTTTGTCTGCTTTGGGTTGTGTCTTGTTGTTGTTTTTCTATTTTTCCGTAGTGTGTTTTAGATTTTGATAGTGCCACTGCACTGCACTGCGTACGTTTTGTTCTTTTTTTTGGTTTTAATTTTTTCAAATTTGTGCACTGTTTGTAATTGTTGATTTGTGGTACACTTTTTATTTCGTTCACTTGTTAATCGTTGTGTCACTGTTTCGTATATTGTCACTCAATTTGGTTTCTTTCTCTTTTGTTTGTTTCACTTTTCACTGTTTTTAGTTTATGTCACTTGTAATTAGTTTTGTTTGAATGTTTAAAAAACTGTATGTTTACGCGTCGCGAGTTCGCGTTTAGCTGGAAGGACCATGTTTACGTCAGCGGAGTTATGGGGTGTGTCTTTATTTGTCGACTGATGAAAGACAAGTGAGTTACAAAGAATACATGAAACATTGAACGAGACAAACGGCCGAAGCCGGGGAGCAGAAAATAGGGGGAAATATTCGTACAAAAGGAAAAGGAAGGGATTAGAGGTGGGATCGACCGATCACTAAGGACAGCACTCATTTAGCCAATAATGATGCCATCGTCAATGACCACCAGAGGGTCAAGATGGCTAGGTCGTGTGCTGCAATGCGCCATATCTCCAGAAACCAGCTGTTGGGCGCACGTCGTGTTCGGTGACTTCCTGCAGAACGTAGATATTACCGTGGTGCTACACTCAACAACTGCGTATGCTTGGTTGCCGCACTTGGCCGCAATGTTACTGCCTGCGAGATGCATGATTTTTCCGGAGCGGGGGACGGAGAAAACGCTGATTTTCTTACAAATAGTCTTAGGCTTAGGATATTGGATTACAAAGTGTAAAATATAATTATTCTGTAAAACCTTAACTCTAGCAACATTCATTATTTCTGATACGCTAATATTTGTGAAATGTTCATTCATGAGAATCTCTAGATCGTCATTATCTAAAATGGCTGGGTTAATCAAATTTACTTTTGCGAAAGATATTGAGGTCATCACGTTCTGCAATTCGGTAGCGATAATTCTATTTCCTGCTAATAGGGTCTCATATAAATGACCAGTATCAATTTGTTCCTTTTTACTATTTGCTAATATTGTGTTCACAGAGTTTGTTAACTTATTGATTTGGGCCTGCGTTTTTGTGTTTATTTCGATCTGCCTGTTATTTGACTCTATCAGCTGACCCTGTTTAAATCAAGTCGTCGAACTCCGGGGTTCCAGCAATTACTTTTAGTGCTGTGCCTAGGAAATTTATGCTTTATGCTGTGGTGAATGTCGAGGGTTGCCAAAAGAGCATTTACATGTCGTATGTCTACGTCCAAAATTTTCCTCATGTGGGATTACGGGAAGAAGTTTGTTAGGTTCGCGGCATCTTCCATAATTTCCGGGTACAAGGAGAGGTTCGTCGTATGACGGAGATATCCGTAATCTTCCCAGACTATAACGTCCCCATCTATGATCGGGATATACTGCGAGTGAGAGTTATCGATGATTCTTGCGGTCGCAGCCATTACGACGAGGGACATGGTTAATAACGACCTGATGCCAGAAAAACAATATATTTAGAAACGAAAGGATAATGGATATGAATATCAATTGCAGTTCTGTACTTATTACGAAATTCCTCGATACTTTCATCTTAGGTTGTCCTTAGGGACCACCCTCCCTTTAATGAGAACGGTTGTCTCCAAATCAGCTTCAACGACTTCTTCCACATACACCGGTGTTAGTTTATTTCCTAACCTCCTGTTTGTCTTTACCAATGTCCTATCCCCCACATTGAAGGCTCTGTTGCACCTATTTTTATTATGACCCTCCATCTGGGTGGCCTGTGCGTTCTGTATTCGGTTTTTAATTTCACACTTTAATTCTGAGGGGGCCGAATGAATCATGTCTGAGGGTTTCTTATTTGTGACTGAATGGATTGTTTTATTATATTCTATGGTCGCTAGTAGTAATAAATCGACCGTATCGTCGAGCTGTTTTTCGAGTTTTAAGCACCTCGCGATTTCCAAGAGCGTACTATGGAATCTTTCTACCTGCCCGTTAGAGGTACTATGAAGTGGTAGGGCATTAGCTATCTCCACGCCAAGGTGACTATGTAAAAGACTTTTGATGGTTTGAGAATTTAGTGACTTTTCATTTTCACAAAAAACCCACCTTGTCTTAGGGAATATATTCATGAGCTGTAAAATTTGAGATTTTACATCTATTATGGCGCGTGACGAAATCGGTTGAACCCCGGCAAATTTGGAAAATTTGTCGATACATGTTAAGAAGTGTTTCTTGTCCGTTGAAAATAAGTCTATATGAAGGATTTCCCCCGCGTACGAAGGTATTGGTGTTTCGCCAAAATCTTGCTGCTTTGGACGCCTTTGGTACTTGGTTTGTGAACAGATTTTGCAGTTCGTAGTTACCTCCTTCAGTCAGCCGCCGTGGCTCAGTTGGTTAGTGCGCGGTCCAGCGAGTCGAATGCAGAGCGACGCAAGTTTGAATACTGCATGTAGTAACACCTAAAAAAAAAAATAACGGGAAACTCGTTTTCTCTTTCGGTGGCTGTCCTCTCAGCTGGAAATGGCAAACCTCTGAGAGTAAAAATTGCCTATGAAAAAGCTCCCAACCTGCCGTTCGGAACCGGCATAAAACTGTAGGTTCCTTCCACCCGCGTACAAAATTCACACGCACAACACGGGTGGTTGCGGGAAGCTAGGCCTTAGTCTCGCGTAAGCGGGCTGTCGTACCAATCAATTATTATTATTATTATTAGTTACCTCCTTGGCCAACTTAGTCATTTTTGGAAAGAAATAGTCCTGTAGGACCTGATTTACATTTTCCTGAGCGGCTCTATGAGCCCTATTATGCTCCGTTATTATTATCTCCCTCTGTTCCTCTGGATTAAAAATGTCCGTTACTAGTCTCTTTGTGTGTCTAAATGTCGCTGTGGGAAATAGTTATCCGAAAAACGAATTTCATGTCGAATTTTCTTCCCAAAAATTATGAGAGTATGATGGGAAGGGAATTCGGATTCTACCAGTATAATCTGGTTTTTGAAGCAGTTTACGGGTTTGTCGGTTGTTTCGATCGTGTACGTGAGAGACTCCTCGCTGTGAATTGTGGCAAAACCAGAGTTTGTGCACTCTTCCAGAGCGTGGATGTGTTGTCGTGATAGTGCATCAGCGACGTAATTTTCCTTTCCCGGTTTATAAATTATGTTTGCGTTGTGTTCGTCAATGAACGCTTTCCAACGCTTTATTTTGGCGTTCGGATTTCGGTCTGAAACCGCGAACGTAAGAGGTGATCGGTACAAATATTTAGAGCTTTCACACCATAGAGGTAATTTCGGAGGCCTTTTAGTGCCCACACTATAGCTAAAAGTTCTATTTCATTTGTCGCGAAGTGCAACTCGTTGTCTTTCAACGTCCGAGAAATCATGGTAATGGGCTTTCCTCCCTGAAAGAGGACAGCACCTAAACCAAAGGATGAAGCATCCGTTGTAAGATCGAATGTCTTCCTATAATCAGGATACATTAAGGTGACATCCTCTGATGCTAGGATTTCTTTCAGTTTAACGAAAGCTGAAAGTTCATTTTCCTTTAAAGATATATCTTCCTTCTTTGAATGATTTGTGCCTATCTTGCCATTATCACCTTTTAATAGGTCTGTCAATGGCTTTGCTAGGCTGGCGAAACCTTTCACGAAGCATCTGTAATAACTGGCAAAACCCAGGAAAGATCTGAGTCCGAAAAGTGTGGTTGGTATCGCATAATTCTTTATTGTCGCGACTTTGGTAGGACATGTTGTGATACCTCCTTTTGAGACGGTAAATCCAAGATATTCTACGCGAGTTCTGAAAAAATGTGACTTTTCGTCCGAAACCCTCATGTTAGCCTCATACAACTTCCTGAGGACCCAATCGATATGGTTTATATGATCTTCTTTATTTTCAAAAAAAATTATTACATCATCGACGTACACCTGACAGGTTTTACCAATCTGCTTCCTGAGGACATCATCTATTGCCCACTGAAAAATACTCGGAGCGTTCTTCAGTCCGAAGGGAAGTCTACAGAACGCGGAACGCGGAACAGAGAACGCGGTTTTCTCTCGATCACGCTCTGCAAGCTCGATCTGATGGAATCCTGACTTTAAATCACGTGTTGTGAAATACTTTGCCTTTCTCATATTAGAGAGTATAGCAGTAGTGTACTTGTCATCGACCGTTTTTTGGTTAAGTTTTCGGAAATCTACTACTAGGCGTTTTTTTTATTGCCTATTTGGTCGACGCCTTTTTTGTCGACAACCCAAAGTAGGTTGTTGTAGGGGGATCCAGATGGTCTGATGATGCCATCTGCTAGAAGTTTTTTTACTTCTGCATTAACGAAACCGGCTACGCCCATTGGGTATGGGTATAGCTTGGAATAGATAGGATCATTGTTCTCCGTGCGAATGGGAGCAACAATATTAGTATTACATGGCAATGCCTCATTTGGATCAGCAAATACCTTTGCCCTGTTTTTTAACATTTTATCGAATTGTTCTCTTGCATCTGCAGGTACGTCTGTATCGTCAATATTCAAAAAATGTACATTGTCACATTTAAGAAATTGTATCTTCTCCGTTCTGGACTCGATACTAATTTCTTTCTTCCTTAGGTCTAATCTTGCTTTGACTCTATTTAGTAGGTCAAGGCCAATTATTCCGTCGAAAGTTGACAGAGTGGGTAAAATAAAGAATTGCGAATTTACTCCAAAGATATTTATTAAGCATTTTTCTTGTATAGTGGTATGGCCATGTATAGATTTGACCAGAAAGGGTGAATTCACTGGCAAAATATGTTTCAAATCTGCGAGGGGCTTAATGTAATTTTTCGAGGCCCCTGCATCAATTAAAAATTTAATTTCCCTTCCTGCTAGCGTACGGCTTACATACGGTAGCAGGGAGTTTCCCCTAAAAAATGTACGAGGTCAGTGTCCTTTGACTCTACCTCATCCACCTCGACCTCTGCCTCATCGGCGTACTTCTGATGTGGAGTCGATAGGTTTTCCTGTTCCAGGTGATTGAGCCTCTGTTGTTTAGGTCCAGTAGTTCTATCGGAAGTTGCTTCCCGCTTGAACTGCTGGCCCCGGTTGTGTGAGTACCTGTTACTTGGAATTTGCCGAAAGCCGTTTTTGCTATAGCGTTGGGTTTGGGTACCCATGTTTCCCTGCTGTTGGAATTGCGTTGCCGTACGGAAACGAGAAGTGGATGGGTCCACATCCATCGGCTCGTTCTCCTCCGTCCGCTTTGTAGGATTTCTAATATAGTACGGTGTTTTTTGTTGGACGGGCGTTCCCTGGACCGTTTTGTGAGAAAAAAATGTTTTTGTTGATTTTTGGAGATTTCCTCCTGCTTTCTAGCAGCCCCGTTTCTGTTCGCAAAGGTTGACGCGAAAACGTAGTGCTCATGATTGGCCTCGACCTCTTGGGCTAGGGCCAGCGCTGATGGTAGATCGGAGGGACGGGATGCAAAAAGAATATCGGATAATGGTTTTTTTAGACCAGAAACAAAAATACGAAGGGCGTCGGCCCGATACTTTTCATTCATCGATCTAGACAGGTCTTTGTCGTAGGTCATAAGAGTTTTATTTGTCAGAAGAGTTAATTTTCGTTCCACCTCGTCATAGAATTGGAGCACTGTATTGCTTCCCTGACGTAAGGTGCCGAGTTCCTGTTCGATTAAATATGCCGGCCGCTTGTCGGCATAAGTAAAATCAAGTCGAGATATGATCGCCCTAAAATTGAGGGGAGTATTAAAAGAGGCTAATACTGCGTCCGCAGCACAGCGTATTTTATTCCTGATCACCGCCACTGACTGATAATGTTTCGAACTTCCATCAAATTCTTCATAAAGCTTGTATGCTGTGTGCGCTGCTTGCCGCCACGACACGTAACTATCCTGTCTGCCTTCGAACTCCGGCAGAGATTTCACGATATCCAAACTTTCATGGCATTCCGGTACGCCGGCGAGGATTTTTACATCCTCGTAGGTTTCTACCTCAACTACATTTGTTGACAGATTTGCGAACTTCCTCGACAGTTCCTCTATTTTTCTATCGAAATCAGCCTTCTGCGCCTCTAACGCTGTGCGCACTGCTACCTCTAATAGCTTAGCTATATCACTCGTACTCATTTTAACTTTGCACTTGCTGTCCTCTATTTTTAAAACTTCAAACAAGGATTCTAGGTCACTGTCTCTCATAGGGGTGCTACCGCAGAGACCGCTAGTTAGCTTTTTATTATTTAATTAATTCACAATTATTATTTTCACTATTTTATTAGTTTTATTTTCACTGAGATTTCATACGATCTAAGGACCTTTTGCTTAAACATTCCACTTACATGTTCTCTAGGGATAACATTTTGCTGCTCTCAATTTCCAAGTTTCCGCGTCTCGCTCGCCTGGTGTCGCTTTTGAAGTAAAGTTGCTGGATTGTCCGTTTCCTGGTTGGGCACCAATTATTTAGTGCTGGTATTAATTATTAAGTGTTGTATTTATTGGACTTTACAATTCGAGCTCCGTCTGGAGACTGCCAGTTAACTTAAAACTAAACCTAAGCCCCGCAGTCACAGTCGCAGTTGGAAGATTGCTGACTCCGCTGTATTCACGCGGTCCGCAGTCGCAGTCCGCGCAGGAATTCGCAGTGGCGACGGCGCTTGTCGCTGACACAGCTATTTGCGCCGCATATCCTATTTCGCCTTCCAACGGCGATCGCCAGCGAAGCACGTAGTGCCGTGTCAGCGCGATGTAGCCGCTGCGTACCGATCGTTGACTGGTGCAGCTGTCGCTAACGTAGCATAGCGTGTCACCACGTATGAGTGACCGACTAGACCAGCGGTCGCCAACGTAGCATAGCGTGGCTACTCAGGCGGGTACGCTCTTACGCTAACTTGTATGTATGTAAATGTTTGATTTGTAGATTAAATCAATACTCAAGTGGTGATGTGAACTGAACAAAACTTGTGTTTAGATCGCTTAACACTGCCGGTCACGCAGCTCTCAGAAATTAAAATTGTCAATAATATTGTATTGTGCGCGTCCCTTTATGTGTTTATATGTACGGATGGCAACCCTGGCCATCCCGAAGGGAGCTTGCTCGACCGGCGGACACTCGAAGTACGAACTCCGGTTAACGAACATCGATCACCCGCGATCAATTTAAAACTTAATCTTAACACATTTTAAGCGGTTAGCCTAGTATATGAAACTATGCTGCGTAGCGGGCATTACTTGCAAAACAAGCAAAAATTGCGCGATCCAAAATAAATAAAACTTGAAATTTATGAAACTAAAATAATTATATGAAATAATACTTTCAGTTTTATATGAAAACCAATCCGGTAAAAATACCGTCTCCCGCTTTTAAAGTGCCTACATTCAAAAGGTAAAAATACCCGCCCCGCTTATAAGCAGCAGTTTTCACAACGGGTAATTTTACCCGGCCCGCTTTTAATGTGTTAATCTCTAAAACATTTAACAAATACTCAACAATTAATAAAACTTTACACAAAAAACCGACACAAAACATTTGCTTCTTTTATTTTAAATACGTTTGCGTGGCCGTCGCTCTTCTGAGTTGCGAATATGGTCCTTCGAGCCAGATATTACGCTGGCACCTCAAACGAAAGCAATTAAACAATAAGAAGTGAAAACACCGTGTGCAAAAGTGACACTGAACAAACGTTAAACTAGTGAAAACCAATAAAAAAACCCACAGATCGTCGAAAAGGTGCAAGTGCATTAAGGGGTTTCAGCGTAAAAAAAACCACTTTTTTATGTATTTTTTTTGAAAGTATGGATTGATCAAATTTATTTAAACCTTTTGTACATTATTAAGCATACTTTTAACAATATTCTGTCATTTTTTCGTGCAGAAATATTACAAATCAAGGCGGTGACAGAGCTTGCCCCAGAACGTCTTTGAAAAAATACAATTTGCGGTGATCACTGTATCTCGGTCGGAAATTATCTGAAATCAAAAACTATTAAAATTTAGTTAAAGTATTATCAAATTTGCGGTGATCACTGTATCTCGGTCGGAAATTATCTGAAATCAAAAACTATTAAAATTTAGTTAAAGTATTATCTCCCCCCAACGTTCTCCGATTATTTTTTTTTCATTTAAAAATTTTTGGTGGCTATCTAAAGTGTAAACTGCTATTTTCCACGAAAAATTCCGCCATTTTGTGGGTGGGAAACCCCCTTAATGTAAAAACAAAATTGTTTACTAAACGTTGGGGGGAGGTATTTTATATGTAGAAAATGTGTACCAAGTTTCAAATGAATCGGTTCAGTAGTTTTTAAATGACAGTGATCACGGACTTTGAAAAAGTAGTTTTGAGAAAAACGCGATAGAAGAGAATAAGCTGTATACCTGCACCACAGATAACTCATCAAATAGATGTCCAGTCTCATACGACGAAAATGGCGCACAAATTTCAAGCTCTGAATTACAGCTTTTTTCCGCAAAGCTATTTTACGCACACAGCTGCATGTGCTCATCCAGAACTTTTGCCGAATTGAATTAATTTTGAATTTCTTTTCTTGCTTGTGATATTCTTTTTTGCAACATACATTTATGATTTTAGCTACAACGATCACGTACTGTATTTGGTGTAACAGGTAGACAGCACATCAGATATCCGTAATTTCTTTTTCGTAAATTTCGCCTCGGGTTCAAGGGTGGGTGAGAAGCAAAAGTTTTTTTAACATTTAACGCTTTTTTTATTTACTTTTTTAATCGGTTATACCTGAAATTAATAATGTGTTCAAGAAATGTGATATAAATGAAGATAAAAATTTTGTGCATGATCAAAGAATATGAAGTCTTTATTTTCTTTGGCATGACACATACACATCGTTGCTAAGGCAACGCATTGCCAATAGCTGCGGCGCCAGCAGGTCTATCCTTTGCGTCGGCGTAACTGTATTGCGACAATTAAGTGACCGCTGAACAATTACATTAGTTTTGGCAGATTGTGCCGATGTTTTCATTCTTTTTTGCGAAAAGCAAGTGCCTTGGCGTACCCAGCAACAAATTAAACATAACATAACTACATTTCCAAATTCAGAATATAAAATTCAAATAGATTAGAATATAGATTTCTGTGCATATGTATGTAAAATATAGAATTACGAGGGGGAACTACTCTCCTCTACCCATACCTAGCCCATGAGCACCTGTCATCATCAACCGAATCTTTTTGCTGTATGGTTGTTTGTAACCGTATGCTGCGCTTGGTTGATTGATTTTACAACTTGCGAACAATTATATGTGTCTCCAAAACCAAACAATTTACTAATCAAGAGATCTAGAAACCAAATCAATTTTTCATTTATATTGTTTTCACGGGTCGTAAAAAAATATATTATTAAAAAAAAGTCACTAAAATCTTAGCAGCTACAGTAAGGATCGAACCGCGAACTTGTCGTCCGAGACACTCCCGCTTACGCGTTTGACCATCAACACTCAATCCCGACTGGCTGCTTAAAAGGTATGATAACAGACAAGCGCCGTTTTGAATAAAAATCACATATTTCTGTATCTCAAAACAGAGCACAATGCGTGTGAAGCGGTGTTTGTGTGAAAACACCGCACAGTGAAAGACAATTAAAAATACTGTGATCCAACAATTACAATAACACAGTCCCAAACGCGCAAAAAAAAAATAGCAGTTAGACACGCATGCACAAATAGTCGCACAATCACTAACAACAACCACATACGGAGCCCCAAACGAAAATTCAAACGACAACAACAACAAGCAGAACAGCAGACCAACGGTCAGCAGCGAGGAAGTAGCGGCATATACGGCAGCAGCGAGCGCTACGTGGGAGCACCCGACCATAAGTATTGTCTGTCCCCTTGACAATACTGACTGTAAGTTGACTTATTTGATTTATTATACCGAGCGGTTGGTGTCCCATTGTGTATATTTCCTATATACACAACCAACCCGCTTGATTATAGTTGCACTTGCAGTCGGAACCTACTATGCATGTGTACATTTCCCACATGTACATATGTAAATAGTGTCACTGACCACTCAGTGCAGTTTCACATACTTACAGTGGCACTGCATGAACCTCTTCATGTAGTACACTGGAGTGGAAAAAATAAGTTGTGGAACAAGTTCAGTAGTACATTATATTTTCTTAACACGTTTAAGAAAAAGAATTATAAGCTTGTTGTCTTCAATTCCTTTATAGAGATTACTTCTTTTTCATTAAATTTTCGTCCCATCACAAAATTCTTTCGTGTGTTCCCTCAAAACCCCTCTGAGGTGATACTCTTCGAAAAATTTGTTGCATTTTTTGTGAAGGTGCTCCACTTTGCGACGTTTGTTGACAATTCGAATATGTTTCGAATTCTTTTGATGGTTTTCCTCGACTTCTATATCCATCAAATATCGATTTATTTATTTCACAATTAAATCATCCTTCATTTCGACATGCCAATCCAAAAATCTTTCGAACGGAGTCATGTTCTCTCCAAGAACATTTTTAATTTCGAAGCGGACAATTTGGTCCACTTTTGTTCTAAATTCTCTTCTGTTCTTGTCGAAGAGTTAACGCCCGCAGTCCTGAAAGCGTTTCTAGCCGATCTCAATGGCTATTATGTGGACCTAAAGACAGCTTTTTCGCAAGTCGACATCACTCCCGATGACGACCTGCCTAAAACTTTCAAAACTTTCGTTCTCGTACATCACAGAACGGGTGTACGAAACCATGACCCAGATTTCGGACCTCATGGACGCTCAGCAACCTCCTCTCGCTGAAACCACTCGTCCAGCAGAAATCCCCTTCCCTTCCCCTTCCCAACAGAGCAGGCAAGTAATTCTATTTGCCTGAGTGTCTCTCCTTGCGACACCGAAATCTTCTCCGGCGGGTATGAAGAGTGGCCGTCCTTCCGCGACATGTTTTCGGCGGTTTATATTAACCACCAGAAACTCACCTCTGCCCAAAAACTATAACACTTCCGATATAAAACCACCGGAAAGGCTGGCGCCATCGTTAGGCAGTACCCATTGAGCGATTCTAACTTCGAATTGGCATGGAATGCGCTGAAGTCCCGATTCGAAAATCGGCGCATTCTGGTTGGTAAACAAGTCAACACGCTCTTGAGCCTCCCTCAAGTAGATGTTGAAGACAGTGAAGCACTGCAAAGCCTTCAAAATGCAATAAACAATTCTCTGTCCGTCTTATCTTCTCAAGACGTCTCGACAGAGGGTTGGGACCCGATCCTGGTCTATATTTGTTCAACAGAACTCCCGGAAGAGACTTTATCCCTGTGGGAACAGTCCCTTAGTTCCCGGAAAGATCTTCCAACCTGGGAACAAATGAACACCTTTTTGACCAGCAGATATGAGGTCGTGGAAAGACTAAACCTTATCAGGCCAACCAAGTCCGTGTTTTCTCACAACCGGGGTTTCAACAGAGCACAGAACTTTTCGGTGGAAAGTGAGCGGACTTTTTCATGTCCGATTTGTAGCGCGCTCAAATTCTGCGGCAGATTTAAAAGGTTGTCTGTTCGAGACCGAGTGAAGGTAGTACGAACACATAACTTGTGCGAAAACTGCTTGTCATACACTCACTTGAAGCGGGATTGCACAAGTAAACACACTTGTCCGCAATGTCAGAAACAGCATCATTCGATGCTTCACTTTGCTTCTGACACAATCCCAAACCGGCAAAGAGACACCATCTTACCAATTTTCACGACTCAGCCTCGGAGTCCATCAAACAGCTCATCCGTGCCGAGAAAATCCCGGATTTCTCGAGATGAGTCATCTTCCGTCACATCGCGAAGACGAAAAAACCGTCCTGTGCAGTCCCTTAGCACGACGGTTAAGAAAAAAGCCCCTCGCCCCATGTCTAAATCTAGACAGTTTGGGCACACCGCAGCCGAAGCGCAACACCCACGCAACATTCATCCCCAATCAGCAACAAGCCGTAGACGACGACCTCAGGATCTTAGTCGGACTCGCTCGCCCCGCCTTGACAGCGCATCTTGTCCGTATGCGAACCAACCCAACCCTCGCGACAGCAGCTACAGTCAACGCCGATCCGAGCCAAGGCCCCAGACCAGCAAGGTGGACGGACGCAGAGTTCGGACCCTCCTTCCACGAGCCATCCAAACCCTAATGGACCTCCGGGGGGTCCCATCAATGCACGAGTGCATCCGGCCCCAGGATGTTTAGATCCGTTTATTTGTTTATATGTACAGATGGTAACCCTGGCCATCCCGAAGGGAGCTTGCTCGACCGGCGGACACTCGAAGTACGAAGTCCGGTTAACGAACACCGATCACCCGCGACCAATTTAAAACTTAAACTTAATCTCTAAAACATTTAACAAATACTCAACAATTAATAAAACTTTACACAAAAAACCGACACAAAACATTTGCTTCTTTTATTTTAAATACGTTTGCGCGGCCGTCGCTCTTCTGAGTTGCGAACAACTTGTATTGAATTTTATTTAATATGATAAAAAAATAATGAAAACAATTGAGATATATGTAGCTAACATTTCCATTAAAAACAAAAAACATTGATGTTTTTTGCCGATGTTTTGACAACATCGATACCTCCGCATAACATCAATGTTGAAAGCATCGATGTTTCTCGGTCGATGTCGCAGCTCTATTCGGGATTCGCTTATGTTTTTGTTGTTGTCGTTTATTGTGTGTATGCTTTTTTGTGTTGCCGATTGTTTTTGCTGCACAAATTGCTGTCATGTCACCATCAATCGAATCTTTGTGGTGTATGGCTTTTGCTGGCCAATGCACTTGAGACTTGGTTTTTTTTTTGAAAACGGAAATCTAACGGACAAACCAAGGGTTAGAAGATTGTATGGAAAAACATAATTTAATAGGTCTATTGACTTTCATTAAGGCGAAAGCACTAACATACTAAAGCACTAAATAAAGAAAAAAATAATAAGACAAGTATTTTGTCGTAAGGAAAATGTTAAAGATGTTGTGTTTAAAACTAGTATATAAATTCTACACCTGAATGGTTTAATGGCGAATGATGTGACCATAAATTTACAATATTAGATTTTCTTATTATAGTTCTTTTAAACAAGCATTATATGTGGGCCGTAAAAAAAGTTCGAAAGAACGGGACGGAAAATTATAACAATAAAAATGTCTTCCTTTCTTTCCAATTCCCTTTTTATTTAATTGTCTTTGTTGATTACTTTTTTTGAATTCCCTGTAGCGATCATATAGGCCGCCATGCCAGCCATATTTTGTTTTCTTTTCTATGATTTTGCTCACACAACAGTCGGCAGTAAGTTTAGGATCAAAATGAGACGCCGTGCAGGCTTATAGAAGAAGAACAAAAGCCAGCCAGAAAATAGAAATCGTTTTACAATTTCAGCTTTTCGCCAGCGCAACAACAACAACAGCACATCGTCTTCCTCCTCTTCGCACAATTGTGCGAGAATGAACGAGTGAGCACAGACGCGGTATTCGTGTTGCTTTCGTTTCAAGTGTTTTCCTCTTGTTGCCTACCCCCACATCACAAAGACGCTTGGCGATATCAGCACCCGCATTAAAATTTTTGCTTCTACGTGATGCACACTCTTTATGTTCTATACTTTTTTTATTTCACTGCACTCTGACGGCGGCATAGTGCTCAAAATTCCTACTGGGTACCTTTTATTATCGTACCTTTTGGTCAATAATGCAGTGGAAAATGTTCTGAACATGCAGTAGTACATCAAACAGCTGGCCGAGTTTGACAAAGCCGGTGTAAGCTTAGTAAACACAGTTTGTTTTTCACATGTGTTTAATTCGGCTGTCTCTATCAGCAAACAGTTACTAGTTTCAATTGAGTGATTTCTAAATATTATTTTTGTTTTTGGTGCTCCATCCACGTTTAATAATTTCGACAATTTTCAATATTTTAAATAAACTGCGCTACATGGCACTGCACCCGGTCCACAACGCTGGGAAGTTCTTCAACATATATGTATGTTTGCGGCAGTACAACTCAATTGCATAGTTTATTTAAAAAAATGACGATATATTGAATTTGAAATAAATGTAGATTTTTGCAAAAAAAATTATTTGGATTAGCCTAAAAAACTAGACTTTAGAGAATTTTCATACCAATTGTGTGAGCACAAGTGTATGTTGGCAATAAACCCTTCCAATGTTTAGAAAACAACGAATGTATGCCAAAAATCAGGAGATACAATAAAAAAGACGAGAATTATTTTTTTTAAATTTTATTTTATTTATTTATTTAGCCAATGAACATTTTGATCTTACTGACTATAGGAACAATAAAGGAACACAAGTAAAGATGTTCAACTTAATTTAAACAATATTAAATTTAACAATGTCTCCTTGGGAAACGAAATGTCAAAGTCGGTTACACTAGTTCCGCAAGGGCTCTACTCAGAGGCGCATTCCTCGCATAGTTCGACCTGTAAAAGTTGAGGTAGAAAGTCCCTATGTGCCGTAGGTTACGTGTAGGGACATTGAAAGCCACTTTACGAGGAAATTGAGCGCCCTCAAGTAATCCGTGAATATAACCGGCACATGGGAGGTGCAGACTTAATGGATGGGTCACTTGGCCGATACCACATTCAAGTCAAAACTAACAGCCAAAGCATTTGTTTATTTTACCACTTTGTTGATATGGCAACGGTAAACGCATATTTATTGTCTCGAAGAATACATGTTAACGCTCCGATGATATATCCAGACATTGCTGAATTTCGCTAAGAGGTAGCTAACGTTTTATGTAAATATGGATGTAAGGAAAATCGCCCTCTTGGAAGACGTCCGTTGGCATCAACTCTCAATACTGACGTTGGTCAAAAATCGTCGGCCTTACGGCAGGGCCCACCAAAACCTAGAGAAGTTCTCATAAATTTTAATTTTTTTATATGAAATTTTTAGGGCATTTTATCTTCTTCTTCTTCTTATTCTTGACTGGCACGAAAGCCCGATTACGAGACTAAGGCCTAGCTACCCGAAACCAACCATGTTGTGTGTGCGAATGTTTTAAAAGGTTGGAAGGGATCTACAGTTTTATGCCGATTCCGAACGGCGAGTTAGGAGCTTTTTATAAACAATTTTACTCTCAGATATTTGCCATTTCCTGTTGAGAGGACAGCCGCCGAAAGAAAGATTGTTGTTTTTATTTGGCATTTCCTGCTGAGAAAAATTGTTGTATTTTTTTTCGGTGTTAACGCAATGGAGTATTGAACTCGCGGAGTTTTGACTCGCGGCCCAACGCACTAGCCAGCTGAGCTACGGCGGCTGCGTGGGCTTGTTATACATAAATTAAGTTGTCATTTTTGTAATGCAGCACGACTGAAGGCGTGACATGTTTCCCATTATTATCAGTTGAAATTTGAACTCCGCGGAAATTAGTAGAAATAATTATTTCGTGAAAAGTAATGAAAAGAAAAAAGTATTAAAAATACTGTTAAAACAACCTCACTGTTGGCTATAGGCGGCCGGCAATTGAAACAATATTCGTAGTCTCTAATTCAGGTGAGCTGAAATCTTGATTTAATTCGTTACAATAAACTTCAATTAAAGTATTACAAAACTTACATTTTGTTTTAGTTGCGGCGCCTGTGCGCGTGTTAACAGCTTGGCGATTTTAATAAGAAATAACTTTTAAAAACAATTGACATTTGCACATGGCGAAAGTAGGAAAATGAGAGAAATGCCAAAAATGCGATGGGTTGCCATTGCAACTTTTCGCAACATACCCCCTCTCGTAAATTTCCTACGACCCCACGTATGGAATTTACAAGATCAGTCTTGGCTTGCGACATCTAATTTCGCCAACTTCACTATAGGCCGGGTCCATAAGCCGCTAGCAGTCTTCACTACAGCACTGCGAGCTTGACCATCCTTTCCTCGATGAAGATCGATGACGATTCCTTTGGGCCAGGAGTTCCTCTTGGCGTTTTCATCAACTACGAGAACAATGTCATTTATTTCAATTGGCTGAACAGGAGGCTGGAACCATTTCGCACGTCTGGTTAGGCACGGCAGATATTCTCGCACCCAACGTTTCCAAAACTGATTGGCCAACTGATTCGATATTCGAAAACACCTTCGCAACGCTGATCCGCTATCGTCGTCGCTACCCGATTCTCGTATTCCGCTGGAACTGCCTAAGAGGAAGTGGTTGGGTGTGAGCGCGTCAGCGTCTGTGGTATCTATGGGAAGGTAAGTCAGAGGCCTAGAATTTAGGATGCGTTCGATGTTAGGACCTCCTCTCGTAGCGCTGCTTCGTGTAAAATGTCCATCAGAATAGATTTTGTTGAGCGTATCATACGCTGACGATGGCGGTATAAATGACCATTCGATTTCGGGATGCTTCTTCTCTAATTCACCGCACGATACCTTCTATATCTCCTCGGTAAGTGCTCGACTGGCTCCACGGAAATTGGTCCCGTTGTCGGAAAGAATGCGTTTCGGAACTCCTCTTCTGCATACGAACTGCTTTAGCACTAGCAGGACTGATTCCGTAGATAACGAAGCCGCAATTTCAATGTGCACTGCTCGAGTCGTCAAACACGTAAACAGTGCACCCCAGCGCTTCTCTCGTCGTCGTCCGACTGTAGCATCGATGGGTCCAAAATAGTCGCCACCTGTGAATGTAAATGGTCGGGTAAATGGAAATACTCGTTCAAAAGGCAGGTTCCCCATCTGAGGCGGGTGCGGGTTAGCTCTTCGATTTTTGCAGGTCTGGCACCGTTTTCCGCAGTCTCGAACCAATGTGCGCAAAGAAGCTACGCAGTATCGTTGGCGAATCTCATTGACGACGATTTCATTGTGGTGGTGATGGAATTTCCGGTGATAAAAATCAATTATCAAACGGGTCACAGCATGATTCTTCGGGAGTATTATAGGCCGCTTTACGCTGACTGGAATACCGTCCGCTAATTCGATCCTCCCTTTAACGCGAAGAACACCAAACTCATCCATGTACGGAGACCATTTAAATATAGGTGATTTTCTAGGAACATTTTGGTTGGATCGTAGACATTTTATCTCTTCATCGAACGCTTCTTCTTAGCATACTGCTATAAGAATCTTTTCCGCTGCATCTATATCAGTTATTACGTGGTATCGTTGAAGAACATCTTTAGAAAGCGCAGATTTGAAGCATAGCCGAATAAAGCGCATCACTAATAACTGTGTATAGCGCAGTTTCTCCCAAGTGCTAAATCTTCGAGCATCCGGGGTAATCGTAGATAATGTATCCGGCAACGAAACTTCTGTACTTATGTGATGGAGCTCTGGGGCTACGTCTTCAGTGGAGCCTGTTAGTTGAGTCACGGGCCAGCCAGACTCGGGCTTGGCAAGGAACTGAGGACCTCGAAACCAGCGCTCGTTATCGTCAAAATAGTGATTCTTATTCCACTTTGTTCCCTCATCGGCTACGTTTTCAGACGAGGGTAGCCATCTCCAATCATTAGCCGAAGACCCTTCTAAAATTTCTCCGATGCGCAACGCCACGAATTGGTGAAATCTTCTTGCGTCTGAGCGCACCCAGTACAATACGTTTTTCGAGTCTGTCCAAAACATAGTGCGGCTTACCTGCATAGACAACTGCTCTTTTATGAAGCTTGCTAGTCGTAGACCCAGAACCGCTGACATCAACTCCAGCCGGGGAACAGAGATGGGTTTCAATGGCGTTACCCTTGTTTTTGACGCCAATAACGAACATCGGACTTCTCCATCATTTTCAGCGCGCAAATATGCGACAGCAGCATAAGCGTTAATGCTTGCATCCACGAAGATATGCAATTGGTTGTTTTTGCTGCAGCTTGCAAGCTGATAACACCGCGGAATTTTTATGTTGTTTTTTGAAGAAATACGTCTTACCCATTGCCACCAATCTCTGTTATCTTCTACTCCGATGGGCGACGCTTTGCAGAATGATTTTTACTTGTATGACGACGTAGCCCAGTAGGCCAAGCGGGTCAAATATTTTCATGATCGCACGCAGGATTTGTCGCTTTGATTGACAGGTCAGCTCGTCGAAAACATCAGCGGAGAACTTTTCAACAAATGTGAGCTCGTCAGTCGCTGGCAGCCACCACATTCCCAACACCTTCTCCATTGTTGCCTGTGGTTCGTCAAAGCATTTTGCCAGATATACTTCGTCTGTGGAGAGGGCGGTGAGAGTGCGTTTAGAGTTGGACACCCAGTTTCTCATCTCGAATCCGCCTTCCTTGTGAATCCAAGTACTGCAGTCGCCATCTGTGCTAATTCTTCCTCAGTTTCAGCACTTTGAAGCCAATCATCGACGAAAGTATTATCTATAATAGCCAGAACAGCATTCGGATATTTCTCGACGAATCGATGCGCGTTCCGATCCCTGACATAGTTGGCTAGCGATGGAGAGCAGGATGCACCAAAGGTCATTACACACATTGCATAAACATCCGCTTGCCGAGAAGAATCGCCATTGCGCCATAGGGATTTCTGCGCCACCTGGTCTTCCTTTATTACCTTAACTTGGTGAAACATTTCGCGTATATCTCCACATATCGCCACACGCTTCTCGCGAAAACGCAGTAGAATTCCCAAGAGAGATTCGAGAAGATCTGGACCTTTCAACAGCACGGAATTCAAGGAAGTATCTCCAACTTTGGCCGCAGCACCCCACACCAATCTCGTTTTGTTTTTATTAACATTGAGCACGGTAAATATAGGAAGATACCAAGACTTGCCGCGCGAGGAGATTTCATTTGCTTCCAACCTACGAATTTAGCCCTTCTTTTCATAGTCGGTAATCTTTCCGCGAATGAATGACGATAGTTGGGGATCGCGCCTCATTTTGGCCTCTAGACATTCCAACCGTCGACGCGCCATCGGAAGGGAGTCAGGCAGCTCGATGACGTCATGCTTCCATAGTAGTCCAGTTTCTCACCTCTTTTCTGCTGGTAGGAACCTAGTGAACTTTTCCATAAGTTTCATAGCGCGTTCGTCGTCCTTTGGGCGCAGCGGTTTAGTCGGTGCATTTATGCCAATGGAGTCAATCGAAAAATACGCCTTCATTTGCTCATCCATTCGGTTGCCACTCATAGGATCACAATGGCAAATATGAAGTACACGCTGGGCTTCTGAATGGCCAGACAATTCTCGCCCATAAACTGTCCAACCCAAACGGCATCTAGCGGCAATTAAGTTAGAGTTGTCGTCTTCTTTTACTTCCAGTGGCACGGAGACTTTCGCGTTGTCGACCCCGATAAGAATTCTTGCTTTTACTGCAATATACGTCCATATAGGTAGGCCTCTTAGGTGACCATGCTTCTCCAATATGGTGCTGTCCAATGTCTGCACCGGCAGGCCAAGTTGGGATATGGTACGCACTCCTCTCAATGAGAATCGTGGAGCATCTTCCTTTAAAGGTGCGATGGTTACATTTACGAATTTCGAGCTGATCTCGTTTTGAGTAATGTCGTTAGTCCACCGTAGGCATAGCGTCTCTGATGGACCATCCAAACCAAGCTCATTCGCAAGCTCATCCTCAATTAAAGTGCAGGCAGCACCTTCGTCGATGAGCGCATATGTATTTATTGCCTTAGAAGCGTTGAAAATAGTAACGGGTACATACCTGAAGAGCGCTCTCACCCGCTGGTTTGGTGGACTAGAGTGCGGTTCATGGTACAGAGTAACCTGCTCCGGCTCGTCTCGATACCTCTGAGGGCCAGATGAATGAAGGAGA
The DNA here is from genome assembly GCA_963971225.1 of Melieria omissa. Lineage (NCBI taxonomy): Eukaryota > Metazoa > Arthropoda > Insecta > Diptera > Ulidiidae > Melieria > Melieria omissa. The sequence goes on along the minus strand of OZ020269.1, from coordinate 45,175,697 downwards.
GGGTTGTGTGCCATCTGACAACCATCAACTCCGCAATTACGTTTTAAGTTGCATCGACGAACGTAGTGACCGCTAAAACAGCGCAAGCAGAGTATCATCTCGCGGACAAACTGCCAGCGGTCGTTTCGGGGAAGCGCGATAAACTCAGCGCAATCCGACAACTTATTTTGCGCACTACACTTCGGGCAAGCGATTATTTTTCCGTCTTCCGTTTCTACAACATTATGCACCATAATCCTTGACTTTTGTGAATTACGACCCTGCCTCTTCACTTCCATGTTCTCTGCTGCGACCGCAGTTGGCTGACATGGCGTAACTTGGCTAGCGCACATTGCAAGCCCGAAGAGCCATTCGTCAAATACAGCGATGTTCGCGTAAGGAAGCGATAAACGATGACGTCCCCAATTAAGCCTTTGGTCACTAGGCAATTTCGCTACCAGGTCGTTAAGCAGTACAGGATCATTCAAATAATCCGTGAGACCAATCGCCTGCATCGTCGCTCGGTAGTTCTGCACTGCAAGCGAGAAAGCTACGAGCATTTCTAACTTATCGGCTCTGACGACTGGCTCATCTCTCAATTTGCGCTGCATTGTTTGATGAATTGCGTCCGGTCGACCATAAAGCATTCTCAAGGTGTTGATTGCCAGTCCCACTGTTGATGGCGTCATTAACCTACCACGTACTGCTTCGAGAGCTGGCCCTTTTAAACACTTTTGCAGCCTGATCAGATTTTCCTGATCGGTGAATCCACACCGCTCTGTGGATTGCTCATAATTTGTAATAAATAATGGACAATCCTCAGGCTTACCCGAAAACACTGGCAAATCTTTCGAAATTACTTGCCTGCTGGAAATCTGCATCCGGGTCAAAGTGACGTCAGGTGCGCTAAACGGGCTAAAGCCATTACAATAATTATTTGAGTAATTATTCGATGCCGAAGTACACGAAGGGATATAGGCCGATGTGAGCGGTTGTAAGAAAGCCGAAGAGCTTGGGGGAATGAAAGCCGAAGTGTTCGGAGGAGGTGCCATCGAGCTTCGTGCATTTATACATAATGGCGGAAACACATTGCTTAACGTAGTAGACGGCAGCGTGCTGTGCGGCATGTTCACAGAAGTGAGGTTAGGAAAGACTCCATTATAATTGACAGCGCTCGCAAATGCACTTACTGGAGCGGGCGCATATAGGTTTGCGCTCGATGCATGGGCCATATAATGAGGGTGACCATGGCCGTGGTCAGCTGCAATAAGACTTGTGTTGTTCGTAGCCGTCATGGTAAACGTTGGAGATCGCGTTATGGGCGTTGATGCGTGACAATTTGGCTGAATGGCAGCACAAGGCGACTCCGAGCCTATAGCTGTGCCGATGCCAGTTTTGTCAGCCTCATCAATAAACGTCGCCGTTGAGTGTTCGCAGCTTTGTGCTACGCTGGACTCCACTTTCTAACTACCACGTTCGGCGTTTTCCATTTTCCTCGAGGCGGTTCCAAATTGTTTCACAGAAATAAAACAAAATATTTCAGAATGTTAAAACAACCTCGCTGTTGGTTATAGGGGGCCGGCAATTGAAACAATATTCGTAGTCTCTAATTCAGGTGAGCTGAAATCTTTATTTAATTCGTTACAATAACCTTCAATTAAAGTATTACAAAACTTACATTTTGTTTTAGTTGCGGCGCCTGTGCGCGTGTTAACAGCTTGGCGATTTTAATAAGAAAGAACTTTTAAAAACAATTGACATTTGCACATGGCGAAAGAGAGAAATTCCAAAAATGCGATGGGTTGCCATTGCAACTTTTCGCAACAAATACTTTTCGTTGAATGATTAAAACAAGAAAATTAAGAGTGAGTCACAATACAATTCGATACAATAAATTGTTAATTGTAAAATGTAATAAATTGCATTACATTTTATTGATTTGAAGTGTTTTAAGTGAAAAAAAGTATTTACAGTCACTTTTTTGGCTTGAGAAAACAGACTGCCTTAACCCTTTCGGGACTACTGGGATAATACGTCCCAGCAAGTTTTTAACGCCTCCCAAAAGAAATATTCAAATCTTACGACCCACGCAAAATAGTTTTTCTATTTCGGTGTTCCGGCATAAAAAGATGATTTCAGAATTTGTGAGCATCCAATATAATTTTCTAACCTCGACATTCATAACATGAGAACATTTCTACTGAGAGTATTTTGGATTTCAAAATTAAACTCCGTCCCGAAAGGGTTAAGGCTGCATCAGGCGAAAAGATTTAATGCATTTGGTCACTAATGTATACTTGTATGTGGTTTCTTTAAAGAGGACTTTGGCACAGAAAATGAAAAACTCACTATGCCAAGTTACTATAAATGACCTCTAGTTTCACGTCTATATCAACGTTTGGATGAGTCTCGGCAAAAATGTTTTTTTTTTCGCACGGTGTAATAAATGTAAAGTTGGTGTTTTCACTCACTGCTTCATAACTTTGTAATTTTCCTTTCGATTCTATTGATTTTAGGCTTAACCCTTTTAGTACCGGCGGCCGATATATCGGCTCTTGCTGCACTAGCGAGAAGTGCCAGAGCCGATATATCGGCCCGCGCCTTGTAGCGCTTTACTATTCGAATTTTGGGAGAACTCTATCCCAAAATAATTTTGTAATACGTTATAATTGATCTAATTTCATTACGAGAGAGTAAAAAAAAATAGTTTTTTCTTTTAACTCTTTATGGACTTTTATGTTATCGGAACCTTTCGGCAGCGTGTTATGTAAACAACTGTTTGCAGACTCTCGCGAAATAAATCTGCATTGCTGCAGTGAGACCTACGATCAGTTAGTGTCTCCTCGATCGTTGTTGTGAACAGTATATTTCGTCCCAGTTCCTGTTTGAAAGCGTAAATTTTGTTATTGTCGCTTGTGTCAAACGTTTTCCGCTTGTTTTAAACATTGTTGTTTTTGACAACTGTTTTTGTTAATTAGCAATACAGGATTTCGGAAATTCTATTTATTCTCTACTTCATCCTTATTATTTGGTCACTAATGTATACTTGTATGTGGTTTCTTTAAAGAGGACTTTGGAACAGAAAATGAAAAACTCACTATGCCAAGTTACTATAAATGACCTCTAGTTTCACGTCTATATCAACGTTTGGATGAGTCTCGGCAAAAATGTTTTTTTTTTCGCACGGTGTAATAAATGTAAAGTTGGTGTTTTCACTCACTGCTTCATAACTTTGTAATTTTCCTTTCGATTCTATTGATGTTAGGCTTAACCCTTTTAGTACCGGCGGCCGATATATCGGCTCTTGCTGCACTAGCGAGAAGTGCCAGAGCCGATATATCGGCCCGCGCCTTGTAGCGCTTTACTATTCGCATTTTGGGAGAACTCTATCCCAAAATAATTTTGTAATACGTTATAATTGATCTAATTTCATTACGAGAGAGTAAAAAAAAATAGTTTTTTCTTTTAACTCTTTATGGACTTTTATGTTATCGGAACCTTTCGGCAGCGTGTTATGTAAACAACTGTTTGCAGACTCTCACGAAATAACTCTGCATTGCTGCAGTGAGACCTACGATCAGTTAGTGTCTCCTCGATCGTTGTTGTGAACAGTATATTTTGTTGTTTTTGACAACTGTTTTTGTTAATTAGCAATACAGGATTTCGGAAATTCTATTTATTCTCTACTTCATCCTTATTATAATGCTTTTTGAATCATGTAAATATTGTTTCTCGTTTGGTTTTTATGAGCATTTTCCCAAACCCTAGTAAAACTGTGAAATTCGGCCGGTTATTCTCGCATAGGCACCTCTTTTTCGCCCTGCACTAAAAGGGTTAATATTTGCTCAAAAAATATATGTGTCATCCTAAATTTTAAAACCAGAAGAGATAATTTATTTTATCCATAAAAACATCATTCGAATATTTATGATTTTTGAAAATGGGCGAAAAATTAACTTTTTTACAAATTTTACTCTCAGTAACTTCCCCAAATCTTATCTGATTTGACAATCTATATATTGTTGGAAAGGCTATGGTATTATCTTCTGACCGCCGGCCGCTTGTGTTAGTCGGATGATTCCTTAACGAGATATGTGCTCATAACTGAAAAAACAGGGAACGATTTTTTTCGAAGGTTTTTCGAAACCGCTTTTTAAAATAATTATTCGATTTTCAGTTTCGTGTTCAGTGGCCTAAAGTTAGTCTAGAAAACACTTTTATTTTAGGTTAATTTTTCGGGTCGACTAGTGTAATCAATAAAACGGTAAACTGTTCATCAGCTTATGTGCCCAGTACGGCTATAACCCTTTCGGGACTACTGGGATAATACGTCCATGAAAGTTTTTAAGGCCCCTCAAAACAATTATTCAAATCTTACGAATAAAATGTATATTAAATATGACTTTAAAGATAACGCAAATTTTTAATTTGGCCGGCTGAGGTCGAATTTGGTCGGAAGTTTGGTCGAAAAAAACATTTTCAAGTGGTAACACTGAACCAATATAATTTTCTAACCTCAACATTCATAACGAAACTCGTTCCATACAAATACACTGGTTCTACTAAGTTGACCGCGGCTTCGAAAGCGTTGCTGTTAATAAAGCGTGTTATGCAGTTGCATCTTTAGGGGGATTGCTTTAAATTCATCTGGCAACACTGTTGTTATTGTCGACATAGGGAAGGGTAATAGTTTTTTAGTTTAAACCATCGTTGAACTACATTTCGCGATTGTAAGAACTTAGCCTTATAATGTTCAATATTTAGGTAACTATTCAACGTTTGTTTAGTGTATTATCGACTACCAACAAAATGCACAACCAGCAACCACAAGGTCAGGGTCAGCAAACGCATTCCCAGACTTCATCGCACCTGCTTCAACAACAGACAGTTCAGAATCTCAGCACCGTGGGAAAGTTTAACGACTCTCACAGTCTTTCTTCTGTTGGTAAGCATTTGCATGTTCCTTTTGTTTTTAATTACACATCTATATATTTCGACTCATAATGCATCAACCGGTAATGAAAGATCCACATTACTGTAATAATGCTCAGCGTTGGCAGAGCTACTAAACCGTACAAATTATGTGCAAGTATGTTTTTATGACAAGCGCATACTGATTCGCTTCTACACAGTTGGGCATGACTAAATCCCAAATGTAATTCAAACCCAGAAGTGAGGCTGTCAGGCTCATATGACTAAACTATTGAAAAACTCTTTATTTTTCCGAATCCAATTAGTACATAGTATAGTGAAATTAATAAAGTGTACCAGGCAGATGACGTACACTTATTTCTCTGAGTAGCAATTGCCAATATGTAATTTTATTTGTGTCAGTTCGATTAACCTTTATTTTTTTTTGCCCCTAAAATAGCACACAATTTGAAATTTATTTACATTACTCCGAAAATATTTATTTATATGTGCGTATCTGGCGCCTGCTACATGATCAATATTTATTGTGATATTTGGATCGCGATACATATTGATGGATTGATAGATCGCGCGCGAATGCTACATGAGGTCTGTTTGGCCAGATTTCCAGTAAAAAATATCAGGAGAGTAAGCGAGCTTACGCTCCCAAAAATGAAACTATCCAAAAATGTGAACAAACAGCAATTTGTAAGAATTTGCAAGTTTTAACTCTTGGTTACACCACTGGGACTTGGCTCACTCACACTACACAGTAAAAAGGGTGTAAACAGGAGGGTTAAAGAACGAAACAGCCGATCTAAAAGTTTCATTTGAGGTTTGAAGTGGTAGGGAAAATTAAGTTAAATCAGACTTTTAATGCAAAATGCAAGTAGCTCGTTGCGCTCATTCTGCACTTCTTCCCTTTGAGCTTCAGCGGGTAAAGCTGAGCAAGACGGTTTCGGGTCAGCAGACTTGCGAACGCACAATTTCTTTGCTGTTTCCATTTGCCTCCAAATGTTTTCAAAATTTATGTTTCATATGGCAGCCAGTCATATGTTTTTCTTGTTCTTTTTCTTACTGGCAAAAAGTTGCTGGACAAAATTTCTCCAGTAAAAACTTGCAAGTTCTCACGAAATGAACTGTCACTTTACGCTCTCAGTTTCTCGTTACTGGAGATTTGGCGTCAACAAACAGGATCCATTAAAAATGTGTACAAATTTGTACAAATTCGTACAAATTATTCTCTGCCAAACAGACCTATGTTCAATATTTAACACTTCGTTCAATAGTGTGTGTGACTAACTAATTAAAACACATTTTTTTGCCAAAGTTCGTTTTTATTCATCAACATAGTCCCCTTTTAGGGAGATACAATCATTCCAACTCTTTTCCAATCTTTCGATACCGCCTTTGTAGAACGATTTTTCTTTGCCTTCAAAATAGGCGTTAGTTTCGGCGATTACCACGGAGCATCTTTTTGAGGTCTGCGAAGAGCCAGTAGTCGCTGGGGGCCAGATCTGGAGAATACGGGGGATGAGGAAGCAATTCGAAGCCCAATTCATGCATTTTTGCCATCGTTTTCATCGACTTGTGACACGGTGCATTGTCTTGGTGAAACAACACTTTTTTCTTCTTCATATGGGGCCGCTTAATCGCGATTTCTTCTTTCAAACGTTCCAACAACGCTATATAATAGTCGCTATTGATTGTTTTCCCTTTCTCAAGATAGTCGATGAATATTATTCCGTGCACATCCCAAAATACTGACGCCATAACCTTGCTAGCCGATGTTTGTGCCTTTGGACGCTTTGGGCGGCTTTCACCGGTTGCATGCCACTCAGCAGACTGCCGATTTGACTGGAGTGAAATGGTGGATCCATGTTTCATCCATTGTTATGTACCGACGCAAAAACTCCGACTTGTTGCGCGTAAACATGTCCAAACAGCTCTTTGAATCATCGATTCGTTGTTGTTTTTGCTCCGGTGTGAGCAAACGCGGCACCCATTTCGAAAACACCTTTTTCATAACCAAATGTTCGTGTATTATGGTGTGTACACTGCCTGCTGATATCTTTAGAATGTCAGCAATCTCCGCCACTTTCACTTTACGGTCGGACATAATGATTTTCAGTGTTTTTTCAACGTTTTCCGGAATAACAGCGTCATTTGGCCGTCCAGTAGATGGAATGTCATCGGTGTCTGTACGACCACGTTTGAATTCGGCATACCAATAACAAATGGTTCTTTTTGATGGAGCAGAGTCCGAATAATGTTTTTCAAGCCATTCCTGGCATTGAACAGTATTTTTTTCATTAAAAAACAATGATAAATCAGCACACGGAATTGCTTTGAATTCATTTTTTTTGAAAACTCAAAAGTAGTGTCACTTAAAGCACTGTAACTTGTAAACTAATGGTCGGATTGACATATAATTTTGACAGTAAGCCTAAAAAGGTTCACAATTTCGAAAAAAAATATTGATTTAGTATTAGTGCCGCCATCTATGTGTCAGTCACACACATTATTGAACGAAGTGTTATCGCGTCAGTATTCACATAATTGTTTTTTGACTTTGACAAGTTAAAAATAAATTCTTTTAAAATTTGCTTGCACGTTCAATATTTATTGACAGTTTTGTGATCCGCGATCCAGATTTCAAAATGTTTAAATATTTTGCGATATGGATCAGAATCCATCAATATTGCATGCTAAACGTTCAATAAATATCACGATACTGGATCGCCATCAATAAATATTGAACGTGTAGCAGGCGCCTATGGTAAAAACATTTGAATAAATTAAAAGAAAATCATACCGACTTATTCCCTTTTTAGGGAATATGTACTGTAAATAAAGGCAAACAAATTGCATGTCTATAAAAAACATAGTTGATTGCAAAATGTTCAGCCTTATGCTTGAAAGAGCCAGAAAAAATTTAAAGTTGGAGTGTTATATAACTATAAGTGACGATAAATCGTGCGTTATAGCGCTACGGGGCAAAAAAGTTCCTATTTTGCGTTTGTTCCTGAATGCATTTAAAATAAGTATTTTATGTTAGAACGTAAAAAATTTCTTCATTATTGATTCCTAATTCTTATTTTCTCCCTCTGTATATACCCTCTTGTAATTATGGGAAGGACGGACTCATATCCGGAAAACCGTCGGCAATGGATAGTTTTTCTTTTAATGAATTTTTTTTAATTTTTCCTTCGAAGCGAGAAAAATTGTAGTTAACTGGCAATAAGGTGGAATGGTTAGGTGGAAAAGGAGGGGAGACGGGTAATAACCCTCTTAAGCAGGCCTTCAGATTCAGTAAAATATTTACAGTATTTCTGTATCCAAACTCTTTGTGTGGACGGCCTTTGGCCGGGCTCCTTAAAAAATAACCCTCATAGGAACAACTAGGGCCGAAGCATCAGTAAGGATGATAACAGTATTTCTGTATTCAAATACCTTTTGTGTACGTCGTCAGCCTTAAATCAAAATAAATACAACTAATACAAAAATAATTAAATTTTAGAAACATGTTGAATTGCTTTAAAAGTGGCTAAAGCTCGGATTAAATGTACATTTATACTGAATTTAAAAACGTCAATATGGCAATATGTCGACATTTCTTCAGCTTTTTTGCTATTGTGAATGCCAGTTGTATGGAGTGGAAGAAGAAGTGTTAAACTGCGAGACGATTTTTGTGATTTTTAAAAATTAATATCTTGGAAACTAGACAACTCCGACGACTAAAAATAAAATTCCTCTTCTAATAGTGATTACTACCTACCTTTTTCATATATCGCTTTGTATATTTATTACATTTTTATTATACGTTACAACCCAGTGTTGCCTGATTAGGGGGTTTCTCCTTAGATTTGTTTGGATTTTATGACAAATATTTAAGGGGACAATATTTTACAGATATTTTTAATCTATTTTTGCTACATCAACACCTTGTTCAGCTATATTGGCTATTGGGTCTTTTGTTAATTGCTTGTGCCAAATAGAATGAGAAATTTTCATGAAATATTAATTTTATGTGTTATAAATTTGGGGGAATGTATTTAAATTCTGAATTTTCTTGTAATTTTATTTAGTTTTTAGTTGTTTATTTTGTTGTTATTTGTTTGTTAATTTGTGATGAATGTGATGAAATGTACTATATATGTAATAGTTCTTTTTGTTGTTTTATAAAATAAGCTGTGTTTTTGATTGAATTCATTCGTGTTTTTTTTCTATGGAATCGGCATCAGCCGATTTTCGGCCTTTTGACCGATTAATCGGCATCGGCCTGAGAATTTTTCAAACGCTTTTAAATGCTCAAATTGCTACGTAATTGTTATTGTATCAAAGTGCGTTAACTAACTTTCAAAACTGAGTTAACTCAGTTTTGCCGTTTACAGACGTCTAACAGAAAATGTTATGTTAAAAGCGGGAGTAATATAGTACGAGTATAAACCAGAGGTGCCCATGCCCTATGCTCTCGTTACTCATTTGTTTTTGCAAATCCTCTTCAGCATAGGCTGAGGAATCTGATTCCTCATTTGTTTTTGTAAATGATCTTCGGCATAGGCTGAGCATTCTACACCTTTTCAAGTTCGATTTCAGAAAGTGTAAAAGCAATTTCAGAAAACTGAAATTGAATTTACGATTTCTGAAATTGCTTTACGCTTTCTGAAATGCAATTTATATTTCTGAAATTGAATTTACGCTTTCTGAAATTAATTTTATATTTCTGAAATTGAATTTACGCTTTCTGAAATTGCTTTTACGGTCTCTGGAATTGCTTTTACGCTTTCTGAAATTGTTTTTACACTTTCTGAAATCGAACTTGAAAAGGTGTAGAATGCTCACACAGCACTCCGCTCGCATTGGCGACAGTTATCTTCAACGTAGGTTTTGTTGTTGTCTAGCGAATGAATTTGCTTCAAAACGTGTGCGGCTGTCGATTGAGAAGTACTGGAAAAAATTCGGTGTTTGTTTCGTTTCAACGAAGATGACTCGGGATTCGCTAATGTTTTTGTTGTTGTCAATTATTGTGTGTATGCCTTTTTGGTTTTGCTGCACAAATTGCTGTAATGTCACTATCAATCGAAACTTTGTGGTGTATGGCTGTTTACTCAGATGCTGCGCTTTGATTGATTTTAAAAACCTGCAAATATTTAGACGTGGTTGAATCACATTTGATATTTTTACAAATATTTTTACGTGGCGAGTTCCAAGTAAAATTATTTGTTTTTATTTTGACGTGGTTGATACCAATTTTGAACCTTTTGCAGCTTTTTTTTTGACGTGGTTGAATCCAATTTGAAAATTTTACAAATATTGTTACGTGGCGCATTCCAAGTAAAATGATTTGTTTATATTTTGACGTGGTTGATACCAATTTTCAACCTTTTGCAGCTGTATTTTTTTGACGTGGTTGAATCCAATTTGAAATTTTTTCGGTGTTTGCTTCTAATTTATAATTTCGAAGCTTGCAAAATGAACGCGAATTGCAATGAGAAATGGGAAAATTATATTTTTTTCACTTATAATTTTAAGGGTCAAGCGCAATGCACAATATGCTTTCAACTAATTCAGGGGAGCTTAAAATATAATATGGAAAGGCATTTTAAGGCATGTCACGCAACCTGCAGCGTTGCTGATAAGATAGCGGAGTGTTCTAAAGAACAGTTATTTTCGGAGTTAAACAAGTCGTTTTTGGTTCATGATGCGCTACGAATCTTGGAGTACATTGAAAGTTATGCTGAGGAAATAAGCATGCAACATCTTAAAATTCAGTCAAATATTACTTATACTGCACCTCTAAAAGCATCTTATGTTGCAAGTTTAAGTATTGCTCAGAACTTCAAACCGTTTTCTGATGGCTTGTTTATTAAAAAAGTTTGCAAGCAAATGCTGTCTTGTTTCGGAGAAAGAGGAACTTTGTTAGCAGACTCAATTGAAACAGTTTCTTTGTCATGAAACACAGTTACTCGAAGAATTGAATTGAACTTAACGAGTACGCAGACTACCTTTTAAAAAAGAAATTTAAGTTCTGTACATACTTCTCTCTTGCATTGGACGAATTATGCGATATTTCTGACATAAGCCAACTAATATTAGCAGTCAGAATGGTTGACGAAATTTTTAATGTAAATGAAGAGATTCTTGCTGGGCAGTTGATTAAAAATGGGATACAGGTTCCTTCGTTCCACTGTGTTATTCATCAAGAATCATTGTGTGCAAAATGGAAGAATAGTGTTCACACAATGAATGTTGTGGTCAAAATAGTGAATAAAATACGGGGTGGACACAATTCATTAACTCATCGCAAGTTGAAACGATTCCTTGGGGAATGTGAAAATCAATATGGAGATTTACTTATGTTTACTGAGGTGAGATGGTTAAGTAGAGGAAAATGCCTTGAGCGTTTTTTTGAATTGCGGAAAGAAATTGTTGAGTTCGTAGAATCGGAATTAACAATTTTTGACATTTTAGACGAAATCAAATCTCAAGAATTTAACATCAATCTCGCATTTTTAACCGACTCACAGTGCGGCCGATTCCCAAAAAGCTGGCCAAAACTCGAAAAATCAAGTAATTGATTCAAAATTTCTTACTCGGGGGTTTTCGGGGTCGCTGATTACGAATTTGATTTTAAAAATTTGAAAATCCACCCCCTTCCACCCCTATTGGCCACCCCCTCACGTGAAATAGCGTATATTCTAGAACATAATCAAGATGCATGTCAATTTATATGTTTTCGGGGTCGCTGATTACGAATTTGATCTTAAAATTTTGAAAATCCACCCCTTTCCACCAGAATTATGAAATTCAAAATGGCGGATCCAATAAAAGGCAATACAGTTTTCAAGTTTCTTCGTGTACCTTTTTTTGTTACTATTCAATAATTACAGACTAAATAAATATACTACACAAACATTTTTCAAATTTTCACCAAAACCTTTTATTAAATTTAAAAATTGTAGGTTATACAGCAAAATAGATTATTTAGTTTTAATTACATAACAAAATTTTCGTTATCAGCAAGATCGTCAGCATCTACATCTGTCTCTGTCTCAGAGGCCGAACTACAATCAGTACTTTCCAACACTTCTTCCGCATCAATAGATGGAGACAACAGTAAATCAATTGTATCTGCTGACAAAGACTTCATCGGTTTTCCTGGCAACTTTCTGCAACTTGAAATGTATGGGTCAGAAGCTAATAAAAATCGTTTAAACACGTCCTCCATTGTTTTGTGACGATAGTTCTTTCTAGCGAAGTTCAGGCGATAGATGGCAAAAAATTTATTGCAAGCCTCTTGAGCATCTTCCGACATTTGTCCGATAGGCAAAACGGCATCTTGAATGATTTCTGGACCATGAATCAAAAGCTTATGCACTAAAGTTGGCATATAATACCAATTATATTTGTCTACTATCATTCTAGCCAACTTTACACTATACTGCCGGAAGTTTCCTATATTTATCTCATGTCCACTTGAAATGGCTTGCAGGATGATGTAGAAACGATATATGATGTCCTGATCGACTCCCGTTATTTTTGCCGATTGTTATTTAAAAAAAAAATGTGCAGTATTATCATCATTCGATGTTCCAGATCCAGATTCAGGCTTGTCAACGTTTAACCCCATCTCTTTTTTAAACGCAGTTTGTATTATTTTTTTCGGTTTTCAACAGACTGTTTTTCTTCTGGCTTACGAGCCTGCCATTTCTCGATTTTCAATTTGTACGACAAATGTAGCAGAAACTCGAAACATCTAATCCAACAATGAAGCGATGAAATACCAAATTTCAAGTTTTCCGTAATAATGTCTGTTTGAAGCATTGCAACAATGTCGTTTAAATCTTTTGATGTGCGCTTACATAGATAACAACGCATAGCAGAAGTTGTATCTGTCAATGAGTTACACACTTTGGTATCTATCATTGTTAAGGATAAATCATACTTGACACGCACGATTGTCCCATCAACAGTAGTTTCAAACGTATCGAGATTTTTTATTTGATCTTCCACCTCGTCTGTTGTTTTTTTTTGTCAAGTCAACTGATTCCTTTGCACATTGAATTTTGATAGGTCTACAGTATCGTGGGGATGATGGTCTCGGATTTTTCCAGACTACTGTAGATTTCATGTTACCAAAACAGAAGGCGGGAGTCAGGAGGCCAGGAGTCACCTATGCGGGTGCCGCCAAGGGCGTTAGACTGGCAATACTCCCGGCATCTTTCCCTGTAAACATACTCTCCAGAGAGGAGCAGGGTCAGATTGAAGATGCACTTGTGGCAGAAATGTGTAAGGGCTGGAGGGCTTAACTCCAGTTCGATGGCATACACTTTCGACCAGGACTCATACTGGTTGACTGTGCAAGTGCCGACACAGCAGAATGGCTCAAGGGCCTAGTCCCCACTCTACCTGGCTGGAAGGGGGTAAAGCTGGCAACGTGCGACGGGGACCTCATACCCGGTGTACATCTGCTGACTGTTTACCTCCCGAAGGCTGCAGGGAAGGACAATAAACAGCTCTTCGATTTGCTCATCGCACAAAACGAGGGGCTGCACACTAACCTGTGTAGAATCTTCCGTTCAAAAACGAGAAGAATGGCAAGGTCTTGACGATCGGGGTCGACGACCGATCGATAGAGGCCATTAAGAAGTGCAAGTGTGTCCTGCGGTACAGGTTTGGCACTGTACCAGTGCATGTGCACAAGCGCCGCGAGCATCCGGAGGTGGTTGATACGCCGGCACCAGATACTCCTGCGGAAGGCGAAGCCGTAATTCCAAAGGAGGTGGCCACACTTGTACAGAAAGAGGCTGCTAGCAGTGAGGGCGTCGAGGAGATTAGCCTCCTACCTCACGAAGTCGATGCTTAGCATGGCCGCTGATGACGAAGACTCCGATAGAGTCTCCCTGTCGGACCTGGATAAGGAGAGCGGTCTGACGGAGGATGAAGGCGGCGCCGGGAAACGCTAAGGCCGCTATGACCAGCACCGCAGTTGCGCAGATCAATCTGCACCACGCAAAGGCCGCTTCTGCGGTCATTGCTGGAGTGTGGTGCTGGTCCAGGAACCCTGGGTGTGCAGGGGCCAAATCAAAGGTTTGGCAGAAAGGAACTTACAGGTAATTTGGGATATCAGATGTAATAACCCAAGAGCCTGCATGTTAGTAACCAATGGTTTGAACTTTATATGTCTTCCAGATTTCCTTTCTAGGGACCTGGTTGCGGTACAGATACCGGTGTTAATAAACGGGACCGCTCAGGACATAGTGATGGCCACAGGTTACTTCCCAGTAGAGGACACCCTGGCTCCGCCAGAGGCAGTCTCTAAACTGGTGAGGTACTGTGAGCTGAAGAAGCTGCCACTTATACTGGGTTGCGATGCGAATGCGCACAGCGAGGCCTGGGGAAGCAGCGTTACGAAGCAAAGGGGTGAGTACCTTTTAGAATTTATTATTAGCAATAAATTAGAAATTTTTAACGTGGGAAATATACCAACGTTTGTAACCAGCTCGAGAGAGGAGGTCCTAGACCCCTAGACCATAACCCTAGGAAATACTCTAAGCTCCGAACTGGTTAAAAACTGGAGGGTTTCTGGGGAACCTTCAATGTCGGATCATAGAATAATACGGTTTGACATTGAAGGTTCTGCTTCAGTTAGGAAAGTTTTGAGAAATCCCAGGAGAACAGACTGGGAAAAGTTTCAAGAAACACTGAGTCTTAACTCCGCCAACCTTGAGTTGGGGGATAATATCAGGAATTCTATGGAACTAGATGCTATGGTGAACTGCTTTAATAAGGTAGTCATCGATGCGTATGAGGACAGCTGCCCGGTCAGCAAGATTGCTTCCTCCAGGGACGTACCCTGGTGGAATAAGGATCTCAGTATACTGCGAAGCAAGGTTCGCAGGCTATTCAACCGGGCGAAACGAACCGGGAACTGGTCCGAGTATAGGAGCACTCTGACACTCTACAATAAGGAGATCAGGGAATCCAAGCGAAGAAATTTCAGAAATTTCTGTGAAAATATAGAACAAACCTGTGAGGCATCCAGACTCTTCAAGGTTATGGCAAGGAGCCAAAACCTGTCCTCTACAAACCTCAGGAAAAGCAATGGAGAATTTACCGAGAGTGAGGAAGAGAAGGTTCAGCCACTTCTAGATACTCACTTCCCGGGCTCCATTGCTTGGAGAGGGGGAGGACAGGCTGAGGCGCAAAGCAGGATCTCTAAGAGAGACTGGAGAGTAGCAAAGGAAATATGCACGGAGGAAAGGGTACAGTGGGCGGTTAATACCTTCAAACCACTGAAGTCACCTGGGCCCGACGGCATTTTTCCGGCCCTACTACAGAAAAGGATGGGTCTCTTTAAATACCACTTCCTGAAAATAACTAGAGCCAGTCTGGCACTGGGCTATATACCAGAAGCCTGGAGGAGGGCAAAGGTAGTTTTTATACCGAAGGCCGGGAAGAAGGATCCACTTCATCCGAAATCCTTCAAAAATCCAATAATTACAGACTAAATAAATATACTACACAAACATTTTTCAAATTTTCACCAAAACCTTTTATTAAATTTAAAAATTGTAGGTTATACAGCAAAATAGATTATTTAGTTTTAATTACATAACAAAATTTTCGTTATCAGCAAGATCGTCAGCATCTACATCTGTCTCTGTCTCAGAGGCCGAACTACAATCAGTACTTTCCAACACTTCTTCCGCATCAATAGATGGAGACAACAGTAAATCAATTGTATCTGCTGACAAAGACTTCATCGGTTTTCCTGGCAACTTTCTGCAACTTGAAATGTATGGGTCAGAAGCTAATAAAAATCGTTTAAACACGTCCTCCATTGTTTTGTGACGATAGTTCTTTCTAGCGAAGTTCAGGCGATAGATGGCAAAAAATTTATTGCAAGCCTCTTGAGCATCTTCCGACATTTGTCCGATAGGCAAAACGGCATCTTGAATGATTTCTGGACCATGAATCAAAAGCTTATGCACTAAAGTTGGCATATAATACCAATTATATTTGTCTACTATCATTCTAGCCAACTTTACACTATACTGCCGGAAGTTTCCTATATTTATCTCATGTCCACTTGAAATGGCTTGCAGGATGATGTAGAAACGATATATGATGTCCTGATCGACTCCCGTTATTTTTGCCGATTGTTATTTAAAAAAAAAATGTGCAGTATTACCATCATTCGATGTTCCAGATCCAGATTTAGGCTTGTCAACGTTTAACCCCATCTCTTTTTTAAACGCAGTTTGTATTATTTTTTTCGGTTTTCAACAGACTGTTTTTCTTCTGGCTTACGAGCCTGCCATTTCTCGATTTTCAATTTGTACGACAAATGTAGCAGAAACTCGAAACATCTAATCCAACAATGAAGCGATGAAATACCAAATTTCAAGTTTTCCGTAATAATGTCTGTTTGAAGCATTGCATCAATGTCGTTTAAATCTTTTGATGTGCGCTTACATAGATAACAACGCATAGCAGAAGTTGTATCTGTCAATGAGTTACACACTTTGGTATCTATCATTGTTAAGGATAAATCATACTTGACACGCACGATTGTCCCATCAACAGTAGTTTCAAACGTATCGAGATTTTTTATTTGATCTTCCACCTCGTCTGTTGTTTTTTTTTGTCAAGTCAACTGATTCCTTTGCACATTGAATTTTGATAGGTCTACAGTATCGTGGGGATGATGGTCTCGGATTTTTCCAGACTACTGTAGATTTCATGTTACCAAAACAGAAGGCGGGAGTCAGGAGGCCAGGAGTCACCTATGCGGGTGCCGCCAAGGGCGTTAGACTGGCAATACTCCCGGCATCTTTCCCTGTAAACATACTCTCCAGAGAGGAGCAGGGTCAGATTGAAGATGCACTTGTGGCAGAAATGTGTAAGGGCTGGAGGGCTTAACTCCAGTTCGATGGCATACACTTTCGACCAGGACTCATACTGGTTGACTGTGCAAGTGCCGACACAGCAGAATGGCTCAAGGGCCTAGTCCCCACTCTACCTGGCTGGAAGGGGGTAAAGCTGGCAACGTGCGACGGGGACCTCATACCCGGTGTACATCTGCTGACTGTTTACCTCCCGAAGGCTGCAGGGAAGGACAATAAACAGCTCTTCGATTTGCTCATCGCACAAAACGAGGGGCTGCACACTAACCTGTGTAGAATCTTCCGTTCAAAAACGAGAAGAATGGCAAGGTCTTGACGATCGGGGTCGACGACCGATCGATAGAGGCCATTAAGAAGTGCAAGTGTGTCCTGCGGTACAGGTTTGGCACTGTACCAGTGCATGTGCACAAGCGCCGCGAGCATCCGGAGGTGGTTGATACGCCGGCACCAGATACTCCTGCGGAAGGCGAAGCCGTAATTCCAAAGGAGGTGGCCACACTTGTACAGAAAGAGGCTGCTAGCAGTGAGGGCGTCGAGGAGATTAGCCTCCTACCTCACGAAGTCGATGCTTAGCATGGCCGCTGATGACGAAGACTCCGATAGAGTCTCCCTGTCGGACCTGGATAAGGAGAGCGGTCTGACGGAGGATGAAGGCGGCGCCGGGAAACGCTAAGGCCGCTATGACCAGCACCGCAGTTGCGCAGATCAATCTGCACCACGCAAAGGCCGCTTCTGCGGTCATTGCTGGAGTGTGGTGCTGGTCCAGGAACCCTGGGTGTGCAGGGGCCAAATCAAAGGTTTGGCAGAAAGGAACTTACAGGTAATTTGGGATATCAGATGTAATAACCCAAGAGCCTGCATGTTAGTAACCAATGGTTTGAACTTTATATGTCTTCCAGATTTCCTTTCTAGGGACCTGGTTGCGGTACAGATACCGGTGTTAATAAACGGGACCGCTCAGGACATAGTAATGGCCACAGGTTACTTCCCAGTAGAGGACACCCTGGCTCCGCCAGAGGCAGTCTCTAAACTGGTGAGGTACTGTGAGCTGAAGAAGCTGCCACTTATACTGGGTTGCGATGCGAATGCGCACAGCGAGGCCTGGGGAAGCAGCGTTACGAAGCAAAGGGGTGAGTACCTTTTAGAATTTATTATTAGCAATAAATTAGAAATTTTTAACGTGGGAAATATACCAACGTTTGTAACCAGCTCGAGAGAGGAGGTCCTAGACCCCTAGACCATAACCCTAGGAAATACTCTAAGCTCCGAACTGGTTAAAAACTGGAGGGTTTCTGGGGAACCTTCAATGTCGGATCATAGAATAATACGGTTTGACATTGAAGGTTCTGCTTCAGTTAGGAAAGTTTTGAGAAATCCCAGGAGAACAGACTGGGAAAAGTTTCAAGAAACACTGAGTCTTAACTCCGCCAACCTTGAGTTGGGGGATAATATCAGGAATTCTATGGAACTAGATGCTATGGTGAACTGCTTTAATAAGGTAGTCATCGATGCGTATGAGGACAGCTGCCCGGTCAGCAAGATTGCTTCCTCCAGGGACGTACCCTGGTGGAATAAGGATCTCAGTATACTGCGAAGCAAGGTTCGCAGGCTATTCAACCGGGCGAAACGAACCGGGAACTGGTCCGAGTATAGGAGCACTCTGACACTCTACAATAAGGAGATCAGGGAATCCAAGCGAAGAAATTTCAGAAATTTCTGTGAAAATATAGAACAAACCTGTGAGGCATCCAGACTCTTCAAGGTTATGGCAAGGAGCCAAAACCTGTCCTCTACAAACCTCAGGAAAAGCAATGGAGAATTTACCGAGAGTGAGGAAGAGAAGGTTCAGCCACTTCTAGATACTCACTTCCCGGGCTCCATTGCTTGGAGAGGGGGAGGACAGGCTGAGGCGCAAAGCAGGATCTCTAAGAGAGACTGGAGAGTAGCAAAGGAAATATGCACGGAGGAAAGGGTACAGTGGGCGGTTAATACCTTCAAACCACTGAAGTCACCTGGGCCCGACGGCATTTTTCCGGCCCTACTACAGAAAAGGATGGGTCTCTTTAAATACCACTTCCTGAAAATAACTAGAGCCAGTCTGGCACTGGGCTATATACCAGAAGCCTGGAGGAGGGCAAAGGTAGTTTTTATACCGAAGGCCGGGAAGAAGGATCCACTTCATCCGAAATCCTTCAGGCCAATTTTCCTAACTTCATTTGTATTGAAAACTCTAGTGAACGTTGTGGACAACTACATAAGGACGACAGTCCTATTAGACAACCCCCTGCATACTTGTCAACATGCCTATAGGGCAGGTCGGTCCACCGAGACTGCTTTGTACCAGCTGACAAGTATGTTGCAGGAAAGTCTGGAAGAGAAGGAAATGGCACTGTGTGCCTTCCCGGATATAGAGGGGGCCTTTGATAATACCTCTCAAGAAGTCATAGACAATTCGTTAACCAGCTGGGGTTTGACTAACACCCTAAGAGGCTGGATACATAGTATGCTCGCTACTAGGTCGGTGGAGATACAGACTAGTACGGGTGGCCTAGTATTAGCAAACACAACCCGAGGCTGTCCTCAGGGGGGGGGGGGGTACTATCTCCTCTTCTGTGGAGCCTCGTGGTTGATGAGGAGCTAACTAACGCTGGCCTAACGGTTCAGGGTTATGCGGACGATATAGTAATCCTATGCAGGGGAAAATTTGAAGATACCCTGCGGGAAAGGATAACCTTGGAACTAAGGTTAACCAAGAAATGGTGCACAAAGGTGGGGCTGAATATAAATCCGGCGAAAACCACCGTTGTACCCTACACAAGAAAATACAAACTTGATGCTCTTAGACCCATACGTCTGGATGGGGTAGAGATAGAATTCCAGAAGGAGGTGAAATATCTAGGTGTCATACTAGATCAGAAACTTGTCTTGAAAGGACACTTAGAGGCAACGATAAGGGAGGCCACTACCGCTTTCATGACCTGTAGGTCCATAGCAGGTAAAAGTTGGGGTTGCACTCCGACTATACTGAGATGGATATACACGGCGATTGTAAGACCCATGATAACGTATGGTTCGGCTGTCTGGGCAAGCAAGACCAGCCAGTTGACCACTATCAAGGCGCTTAGTAAGCTACAAAGACTGGCATGCGTTTGCATAACGGGCTATGAGAACGTGTCCAACAGCATCCTTGGAGGTTCTTCTTGAACTCACACCTCTTCACTTATACATACAGACCCAGGCGAAGAGGGCTCTCCTACGGATGACTGGTGTTAATATCGGGGCGGAGGGATTCCTGAGTCGTAAGAGGATTGATACTCTCACATATCAGCACCCCGAAATCGCAATACCGAGGGACACAATCTCACCGAAGTTCAGCTTTGTCAAACGGTTCAAAACTGAACTTAGTAACAAAAGGAGATGGGTAGGTATATCGGAGACATATTCGATAGACAAGCATATGATATCCTGGTACACAGATGGTTCCTTAACGGAGGAAGCCACCGGGATAGGAGTATATGGGCCGAGGATAAGATACTCGGAGCCGATGGGAAAGCATACCACTATCTTCCAGGCGGAAATATACGCCATTGAAAGGTGTGCTCATTTCAATCTGGTGAAGAACTACCGGAACCGGAAGATTGCCATCCTTTCTGACAGCCAAGCGGCTATCAAGGCTCTAAGATCCTATCAGGTATCCTCGAAACTGGTATTGGAGTGCCTTGAGAAGCTGAATGAACTTGGCCGTCACAATAAGGTCTGGGTACTTTGGGTTCCAGGGCCACACCGGCATTGAAGGGAACGAACGGGCTGACGAGCTGGCAAGAAGGGGAGCTTCCACACCCTTCGTCGGCCCGGAACCTTTTTGTGGGTTGGAAAAAGGAGCCTCCTCCATTTTACTGAGAAAGAACGAGATAACCAGAAGGAATCAATACTGGGAAAATCAACCAGGTCTAGAGCATTCGAAGCTGGTTATCGGATCCTATAATAGGAAACGATTCGAGGACTGTATGGCTTTATCAAAAAATAATCTTAGGATTATCACGGGAATGCTTACAGGGCATTGTAGATTGAACTATCATCTAACTAAACTAGGAATCCGTGAAAACGGGTATTGCAGGTTCTGCTTGCAGGAAAACGAGACTGCGATACATATACTAGGAGAATGCCCTGTACTCATGCATAAGAGAAAGAAGCACCTGGGGGATCACCTCATATCGGGTGCGGACTGGGTATCCAGAGGTTTAGGAAACATACTAAAATTTCTCTTGGATACTGGACTCACTGATTGTCTTTGAGGTCCAAGAAGGGGGCACAATAGATCTACTAGGTCGCAGTGCACTATCCCCATCAATAATAATAAAGAGTAGATTTCATTGTAGTAGTGTCTATGTGTAGAAGTTGCAATGGTACAAGAGAGGTAAAAAAAATATGTTCGTCACTATCGTTTTCATCATCAAGCTTGTGCTTGTATTCATTATGGCCCGAGCTGCCATCGCAGCCCCACTTAACAATTAAGATTAAATGTTCAAGTTGCTTTTCAGATAAAATATTTATAACTTCCATGTTAAGTAAGATAATGCGATCACTTGTATGATTAAGTATAGACTGCAATGTAACTGCTGCTTCATTTTCAGTGAATGACATACCTGTTGCAGGATAACACTGTAACTTTGCTTTTTGGATCTTTTTATATGCTGGAAACATCCGTGATTTTTTTTCCATATGATCATTTCGCAGCAGCTGATATTTACTCTGTGATAATCCAAGTTCTACATACAATGATAAAGCCTCGTTTTCAGTGAAAGGTACATTATTATTTGTAGACTCCAACGATTTCCTGTATCTTGCAGCTTTTGTAGGACTTCCTTCGGAAATATCACGTACCACTTTTGCAAAATCAATGTTACCTTCCGAACGCAGTTTACTAGTTGCCGAGTACAAAAGAGCTTCTGTTGACACCTTTGCTCGTAATTCTTCTGTTTTTCTGCGTTTACTTCTTTCTGAAGATTCGGAGAAACTAAGTTCTCGACGAGCTGTTTTTGAATTTTTTTCGTCATTTTGCGTCTCTCTTGGCTCTGTATTAGTTTTTTCCTTTTGGCTACCTGTTTTGAGCTCAATATTTTTTTGTAACCAATCATTGTTTTTTTCAAAAATCTATCTTCTACTCTTTTGCTGCAATCCCATCTTTGTATCATTTTATTCACTGTATCACATATTTGGCTTTTTTCTTCATCTGATAACGTATAACGGGAATTCTCACTTTTCGATAAAAGGGTTTCTACTTTTGCAAAAATGTCGTGTTTGTCACTTTTTAAAATGTTTTTAATTTCATGAAATAATTTGAGCCTCGTCAAATCTCCTACCATCGTATTACTGGCACCTAAAAAATAAATAAATATTTATTTATATTATTTAACACTTCGTTCAATAATGTGTGTGACTGACACATAGATGGCGGCACTAATACTAAATCAATATTTTTTTTTCGAAATTGTGAACCTTTTTAGGCTTACTGTCAAAATTATATGTCAATCCGACCATTAGTTTACAAGTTACAGTGCTTTAAGTGACACTACTTTTGAGTTTTCAAAAAAAATGAATTCAAAGCAATTCCGTGTGCTGATTTATCATTGTTTTTTAATGAAAAAAATACTGTTCAATGCCAGAAATGGCTTGAAAAACATTATTCGGACTCTGCTCCATCAAAAAGAACCATTTGTTATTGGTATGCCGAATTCAAACGTGGTCGTACAGACACCGATGACATTCCATCTACTGGACGGCCAAATGACGCTGTTATTCCGGAAAACGTTGAAAAAACACTGAAAATCATTATGTCCGACCGTAAAGTGAAAGTTGGGGAGATTGCTGACATTCTAAAGATATCAGCAGGCAGTGTACACACCATAATACACGAACATTTGGTTATGAAAAAGGTGTTTTCGAAATGGGTGCCGCGTTTGCTCACACCGGAGCAAAAACAACAACGAATCGATGATTCAAAGAGCTGTTTGGACATGTTTACGCGCAACAAGTCGGAGTTTTTGCGTCGGTACATCACAATGGATGAAACATGGATCCACCATTTCACTCCAGTCAAATCGGCAGTCTGCTGAGTGGCATGCAACCGGTGAAAGCCGCCCAAAGCGTCCAAAGGCACAAACATCGGCTGGCAAGGTTATGGCGTCAGTATTTTGGGATGTGCACGGAATAATATTCATCGACTATCTTGAGAAAGGGAAAACAATCAATAGCGACTATTATATAGCGTTGTTGGAACGTTTGAAAGAAGAAATCGCGATTAAGCGGCCCCATATGAAGAAGAAAAAAGTGTTGTTTCACCAAGACAATGCACCGTGTCACAAGTCGATGAAAACGATGGCAAAAATGCATGAATTGGGCTTCGAATTGCTTCCTCATCCCCCGTATTCTCCAGATCTGGCCCCCAGCGACTACTGGCTCTTCGCAGACCTCAAAAAGATGCTCCGTGGTAAGAGATTTGGCTCAAATGATGAAGTAATCGCCGAAACTAACGCCTATTTTGAAGGCAAAGAAAAATCGTTCTACAAAGGCGGTATCGAAAGATTGGAAAAGAGTTGGAATGATTGTATCTCCTTAAAAGGGGACTATGTTGATGAATAAAAATTTGGCAAAAAAATGTGTTTTAATTAGTTAGTCACACACATTATTGAACGAAGTGTTATTTATAGGTACCAGTGGTAGCAGCTGAATCTTGTTTTATTCAGTAACTATTACTTTTTTAAGTAACCTCTAATAAGTTTCAAAGCAGCATATGACGGCGTTGTATTACTATACAGTTTGAAAACTCAAATTTTATAAAAAAAATTGCAAAAAATTTATCTACGTATTGCTGCAGCTAAAAATTTTGTGTCGAGGTATTGATATGTACTAAAGATTTCTCGTATTTTACTAACCTTCCGAAGATGATTCCATTTGGTTTTGTTCAATTTACTTCATTACAAAATCTTTCACATGTGTACAACTTTCACTATTCATCGACAGTAATACGATGCTCAAACGAAGGCCACGTTGCGACTGAAAATACAGAGGATACTTAGGGTATAGGACGTTGCTATGAACGGTTTTCACTTCTCAAGGGATTACTGTAGCCAACCCAAAGACAAAAAAAACTCTAGAAACTTTTTTTTTCGACTTTTGGCCAGCTTTTTGGGAATCGGCCGCACTGTGCGACTTAACGACACACCTAAATTTACTTAATATTTCGCTTCAAGGCAAAAAAGAATCAATTTTTGATTTGGTTGACATAATTGACAATTTGATATAACAATATGGAATTGTGAAACATTTTTACTATTTGCTTTATCTCTTCTGTAATCACCCACTTAAAACCTAATAATTGAACCTCCCATGATCTGGCCAGACCATGATGTGAGCAAGAGGATAGTCAAGGATTGTTGTTAATGATATAAAAAAAATCAGAAAGTGTGAACACAATAATTTTTTTTGCTTGCCTGCCTACATTATTTTTACGTAAAACGGTGAAAATATACTAGAATAATTAAGTAAATAGCGAGTTTCAACTTCAATGAATTAATTTTGAAATAAAAAAAAAACGACAGTAAAGCAAGAAAATAAAAAAAAATTTATTAATGTAAAATACGTTACTTATGGATCTACTTCAACTACTTGACCAATGCAATTATTTCAACGATGTAATGCAGTATCATGACTAAACCACATTGAGATTTTACATTCGGGTCAAATTTTCTCAAGTGGGCCACTTTAAAATCGATGGTCTCAGTTTTCGTTGATCAATACGGTTTTCGATCGGCTTGGAGGTAAAAACGACACCCCAAAAATAATTTTGAAAAAAAATGTTTTTTTCATTAGTTATTTACAGTTAAAGTTTTTGATCATGTTTTTTTCAAAAATTCATAACTCACGAACGGTTTATCGGAACTCAACGTTTTCTACATCAAAATTTTTGTCAATTAATATACTTTGCCATGAAAAAATCTTTCTTCACAAAAAAATTATTATTTAGCTGAAAAATCCTATTTGTTGTAAATAATTGAAAATTAATGAAACTTCTCCGCCAGCGAGAAAATTTTGACACATTTCATTCAATTCTACAATCCCTTACAAAAATTTTGGTGAAAAAAAAGTCATTATTTTGCATTAGGTCAAAAGTTATACATGTTTTTGTGACCGCGCTCCTACCTCTAGCGCTGGAAAAGCACGTATTGACGCGCGCGCGCTTAGTTATCGTGTGACCGAATCGTCATCGTGTGACACATACAAATCGCGTTTTGATATATCTATTTCTGGATTCCTGCACTGTCAATAATTCTGAACTGCTTTGCCAAAGAAAAATATGCAAAACATGCTCAACATGTTATTGTTCATGCTGAACTGGCCGGATATCTATCTCCTTGTCGCCTTCGGTGTCGCTATCTTCACATTGAACTATCTAAACGACCATTTTTTCTATCAGTATCAGAAGCTTCGTTTTGTTCAGGGCCAAATGAAAGCGTGAAACTGGCAGCACCGTTATTATAACCTTTAACAGCAAATTATTTAATATCTTAACCCTTTCGGGACTACTGGGAGAATACGTCCCAGAAAGTTTTTAATGCCCCCCAAAACAATTATTTAAATCTTACGACCGACGCAAAATATTTTTTCGATTTCGGTGTTCCCGCATAAAAGGATGATTTCAGAATTTGTGAGCATCCAATATAATTTTCTAACCCCAACATTCATGGCATGAGAACATTTCTACTGAGAGTATTTTGAATTTCAAAAATGAACTCCGTCCCGAAAGGGTTAAATTCGTTGCTCTAAAGCATTAGTTTCCGCTATTGCTTAGACAATTTTTTTAGAGAAATTTTCTTCTCTGATTTAACTCCAGCGTCGAAGTTCAAAAACAATGTCCACCTGATCCTCAAAATAGCATTTCCTTCCTTTCATCTCTGCCACAGAAAACACCCAATCGAATTGATAAAAAACCAGACTCGACAAGACCACAAATGCTTCCTTCACTTCAGGATTGTAATTGAATTGACACCAAAACACGGACATAACCATGAATACAATGGATAAGTATTAATTTTGAATATGTTCCAATATTATTTTCCAAGAAAAATTCAAATTTATTAACCCAAAGAAAATAAAAGCCAAGGTGAATGAAAAACACTTGAACCAGGTACATTTTGCGTCAGCTAATTTATGTCACTATTAACGGGATGGCACGAAAAAAATGCTTCAAATCGGGTCAGATAGAAAAGTCTAGTTGAAAATATATATATAAAATAAAAAAATATTTATAAACAATTCTGACAATAATTACGTCGAAAATAACCAAAAAAATACTGAAAATAACTGGCAATTTTGTATGAAAATGCACCATGGTCTGGCCAAGCCATGGTTTTGGGTTTTGTGCTTAGAAAGGATCAGTTAAGGATATCATGAAATATGAGCTCGATAGCTTAATTACAACATTACTAAAGTAGATCCAAAGTTCAATATGGTCTGGCCAGAACCGGATGCCCGCAGAAGTGTTAAGAATAAATGATTAAAAAAATCAGCATTGCATTTGTTCTTGCAGAATAGTTGTATTTTCAGTTTTCCCAAAAGTATCGACTATTTACCAAGGTAGTAATCAAACGCAGGCTTCATGCCAACCCTGCATCAGCTGTTGATATTTGAAAAAAAAATTCACTTACATTTTTTTGGTGAGTTGTGTGTAAACATGGAAACATGGTCACTATCATAATTAAATTTCAGAACGTCACACATTTTGTAAATGTTGGATTTCTTTTACATAGCTGGTGTGTTATGCTTTTTAAAATACGTCTTTTGAGTTTTTCGTAATTCCTTTAGAAGGTGTTTTCAATATGTAATAACTCAAAACAAAGTTGAATTTTTTAGTTGGGATTTTATGACTTTAAAATACATGTCACTAAAAGTTGTTGCTTTAAGAAGTTTATGTTATATGTATACATTAGGGCGGGTCAAATTGTATGGAACGATTTTTTTGATGAAGCGTATAGCAAAAACGTAATCTATAGGTGATTCTGAGAAATTTTGCTCAAGAGACCATAGCTCTAAGTCGGATTTGGAGCCCCCCAAAATTTAAAAATAAATTGAATTAAAAATGTAAAAAAGTGTTTTTTTTGTTGAAACCTTGAAAATGTTGATTTTTTCAGATCGATTTTCCTACACAAAAGGAGTTCGAAAACAAAAAATTGATCGTAATAAAAGTTGTTGTTGGAATTATCTGAACTTTCATAATCTGCAAAAAAAAAAAATTATCGAAAAAAATCGAAGAAAATTCGGAATTTATTAGTTAAAAGTTCATTTTAGGCTATTTTTCGACAAAAAATTCCTAATATGTCTACTAAAAATAAAATAAAAAAAAAGAATGCCCTGTACTCATGCATAAGAGAAAGAAGCACCTGGGGGATCACCTCATATCGGGTGCGGACTGGGTATCCAGAGGTTTAGGAAACATACTAAAATTTCTCTTGGATACTGGACTCACTGATTGTCTTTGAGGTCCAAGAAGGGGGCACAATAGATCTACTAGGTCGCAGTGCACTATCCCCATCAATAATAATAAAGAGTAGATTTCATTGTAGTAGTGTCTATGTGTAGAAGTTGCAATGGTACAAGAGAGGTAAAAAAAATATGTTCGTCACTATCGTTTTCATCATCAAGCTTGTGCTTGTATTCATTATGGCCCGAGCTGCCATCGCAGCCCCACTTAACAATTAAGATTAAATGTTCAAGTTGCTTTTCAGATAAAATATTTATAACTTCCATGTTAAGTAAGATAATGCGATCACTTGTATGATTAAGTATAGACTGCAATGTAACTGCTGCTTCATTTTCAGTGAATGACATACCTGTTGCAGGATAACACTGTAACTTTGCTTTTTGGATCTTTTTATATGCTGGAAACATCCGTGATTTTTTTTCCATATGATCATTTCGCAGCAGCTGATATTTACTCTGTGATAATCCAAGTTCTACATACAATGATAAAGCCTCGTTTTCAGTGAAAGATACATTATTATTTGTAGACTCCAACGATTTCCTGTATCTTGCAGCTTTTGTAGGACTTCCTTCGGAAATATCACGTACCACTTTTGCAAAATCAATGTTACCTTCCGAACGAAGTTTACTAGTTGCCGAGTACAAAAGAGCTTCTGTTGACACCTTTGCTCGTAATTCTTCTGTTTTTCTGCGTTTACTTCTTTCTGAAGATTCGGAGAAAGTAAGTTCTCGACGAGCTGTTTTTGAATTTTTTTCGTCATTTTGCGTCTCTCTTGGCTCTGTATTAGTTTTTTCCTTTTGGCTACCTTTTTTGAGCTCAATATTTTTTTGTAACCAATCATTGTTTTTTTCAAAAATCTATCTTCTACTCTTTTGCTGCAATCCCATCTTTGTATCATTTTATTCACTGTATCACATATTTGGCTTTTTTCTTCATCTGATAACGTATAACGGGAATTCTCACTTTTCGATAAAAGGGTTTCTACTTTTGCAAAAATGTCGTGTTTGTCACTTTTTAAAATGTTTTTAATTTCATGAAATAATTTGAGCCTCGTCAAATCTCCTACCATCGTATTACTGGCACCTAAAAAATAAATAAATATTTATTTATATTATTTAACACTTCGTTCAATAATGTGTGTGACTGACACATAGATGGCGGCACTAATACTAAATCAATATTTTTTTTTCGAAATTGTGAACCTTTTTAGGCTTACTGTCAAAATTATATGTCAATCCGACCATTAGTTTACAAGTTACAGTGCTTTAAGTGACACTACTTTTGAGTTTTCAAAAAAAATGAATTCAAAGCAATTCCGTGTGCTGATTTATCATTGTTTTTTAATGAAAAAAATACTGTTCAATGCCAGAAATGGCTTGAAAAACATTATTCGGACTCTGCTCCATCAAAAAGAACCATTTGTTATTGGTATGCCGAATTCAAACGTGGTCGTACAGACACCGATGACATTCCATCTACTGGACGGCCAAATGACGCTGTTATTCCGGAAAACGTTGAAAAAACACTGAAAATCATTATGTCCGACCGTAAAGTGAAAGTTGGGGAGATTGCTGACATTCTAAAGATATCAGCAGGCAGTGTACACACCATAATACACGAACATTTGGTTATGAAAAAGGTGTTTTCGAAATGGGTGCCGCGTTTGCTCACACCGGAGCAAAAACAACAACGAATCGATGATTCAAAGAGCTGTTTGGACATGTTTACGCGCAACAAGTCGGAGTTTTTGCGTCGGTACATCACAATGGATGAAACATGGATCCACCATTTCACTCCAGTCAAATCGGCAGTCTGCTGAGTGGCATGCAACCGGTGAAAGCCGCCCAAAGCGTCCAAAGGCACAAACATCGGCTGGCAAGGTTATGGCGTCAGTATTTTGGGATGTGCACGGAATAATATTCATCGACTATCTTGAGAAAGGGAAAACAATCAATAGCGACTATTATATAGCGTTGTTGGAACATTTGAAAGAAGAAATCGCGATTAAGCGGCCCCATATGAAGAAGAAAAAAGTGTTGTTTCACCAAGACAATGCACCGTGTCACAAGTCGATGAAAACGATGGCAAAAATGCATGAATTGGGCTTCGAATTGCTTCCTCATCCCCCGTATTCTCCAGATCTGGCCCCCAGCGACTACTGGCTCTTCGCAGACCTCAAAAAGATGCTCCGTGGTAAGAGATTTGGCTCAAATGATGAAGTAATCGCCGAAACTAACGCCTATTTTGAAGGCAAAGAAAAATCGTTCTACAAAGGCGGTATCGAAAGATTGGAAAAGAGTTGGAATGATTGTATCTCCTTAAAAGGGGACTATGTTGATGAATAAAAATTTGGCAAAAAAATGTGTTTTAATTAGTTAGTCACACACATTATTGAACGAAGTGTTATTTATAGGTACCAGTGGTAGCAGCTGAATCTTGTTTTATTCAGTAACTATTACTTTTTTAAGTAACCTCTAATAAGTTTCAAAGCAGCATATGACGGCGTTGTATTACTATACAGTTTGAAAACTCAAATTTTATAAAAAAAATTGCAAAAAATTTATTTACGTATTGCTGCAGCTAAAAATTTTGTGTCGAGGTATTGATATGTACTAAAGATTTCTCGTATTTTACTAACCTTCCGAAGATGATTCCATTTGGTTTTGTTCAATTTACTTCATTACAAAATCTTTCACATGTGTACAACTTTCACTATTCATCGACAGTAATACGATGCTCAAACGAAGGCCACGTTGCGACTGAAAATACAGAGGATACTTAGGGTATAGGACGTTGCTATGAACGGTTTTCACTTCTCAAGGGATTACTGTAGCCAACCCAAAGACAAAAAAAACTCTAGAAACTTTTTTTTTCGACTTTTGGCCAGCTTTTTGGGAATCGGCCGCACTGTGCGACTTAACGACACACCTAAATTTACTTAATATTTCGCTTCAAGGCAAAAAAGAATCAATTTTTGATTTGGTTGACATAATTGACAATTTGATATAACAATATGGAATTGTGAAACATTTTTACTATTTGCTTTATCTCTTCTGTAATCACCCACTTAAAACCTAATAATTGAACCTCCCATGATCTGGCCAGACCATGATGTGAGCAAGAGGATAGTCAAGGATTGTTGTTAATGATATAAAAAAAATCAGAAAGGGTGAACACAATAATTTTTTTTGCTTGCCTGCCTACATTATTTTTACGTAAAACGGTGAAAATATACTAGAATAATTAAGTAAATAGCGAGTTTCAACTTCAATGAATTAATTTTGAAATAAAAAAAAAACGACAGTAAAGCAAGAAAATAAAAAAAAATTTATTAATGTAAAATACGTTACTTATGGATCTACTTCAACTACTTGACCAATGCAATTATTTCAACGATGTAATGCAGTATCATGACTAAACCACATTGAGATTTTACATTCGGGTCAAATTTTCTCAAGTGGGCCACTTTAAAATCGATGGTCTCAGTTTTCGTTGATCAATACGGTTTTCGATCGGCTTGGAGGTAAAAACGACACCCCAAAAATAATTTTGAAAAAAAATGTTTTTTTCATTAGTTATTTACAGTTAAAGTTTTTGATCATGTTTTTTTCAAAAATTCATAACTCACGAACGGTTTATCGGAACTCAACGTTTTCTACATCAAAATTTTTGTCAATTAATATACTTTGCCATGAAAAAATCTTTCTTCACAAAAAAATTATTATTTAGCTGAAAAATCCTATTTGTTGTAAATAATTGAAAATTAATGAAACTTCTCCGCCAGCGAGAAAATTTTGACACATTTCATTCAATTCTACAATCCCTTACAAAAATTTTGGTGAAAAAAAAAGTCATTATTTTGCATTAGGTCAAAAGTTATACATGTTTTTGTGACCGCGCTCCTACCTCTAGCGCTGGAAAAGCACGTATTGACGCGCGCGCGCTTAGTTATCGTGTGACCGAATCGTCATCGTGTGACACATACAAATCGCGTTTTGATATATCTATTTCTGGATTCCTGCACTGTCAATAATTCTGAACTGCTTTGCCAAAGAAAAATATGCAAAACATGCTCAACATGTTATTGTTCATGCTGAACTGGCCGGATATCTATCTCCTTGTCGCCTTCGGTGTCGCTATCTTCACATTGAACTATCTAAACGACCATTTTTTCTATCAGTATCAGAAGCTTCGTTTTGTTCAGGGCCAAATGAAAGCGTGAAACTGGCAGCACCGTTATTATAACCTTTAACAGCAAATTATTTAATATCTTAACCCTTTCGGGACTACTGGGAGAATACGTCCCAGAAAGTTTTTAATGCCCCCCAAAACAATTATTTAAATCTTACGACCGACGCAAAATATTTTTTCGATTTCGGTGTTCCCGCATAAAAGGATGATTTCAGAATTTGTGAGCATCCAATATAATTTTCTAACCCCAACATTCATGGCATGAGAACATTTCTACTGAGAGTATTTTGAATTTCAAAAATGAACTCCGTCCCGAAAGGGTTAAATTCGTTGCTCTAAAGCATTAGTTTCCGCTATTGCTTAGACAATTTTTTTAGAGAAATTTTCTTCTCTGATTTAACTCCAGCGTCGAAGTTCAAAAACAATGTCCACCTGATCCTCAAAATAGCATTTCCTTCCTTTCATCTCTGCCACAGAAAACACCCAATCGAATTGATAAAAAACCAGACTCGACAAGACCACAAATGCTTCCTTCACTTCAGGATTGTAATTGAATTGACACCAAAACACGGACATAACCATGAATACAATGGATAAGTATTAATTTTGAATATGTTCCAATATTATTTTCCAAGAAAAATTCAAATTTATTAACCCAAAGAAAATAAAAGCCAAGGTGAATGAAAAACACTTGAACCAGGTACATTTTGCGTCAGCTAATTTATGTCACTATTAACGGGATGGCACGAAAAAAATGCTTCAAATCGGGTCAGATAGAAAAGTCTAGTTGAAAATATATATATAAAATAAAAAAATATTTATAAACAATTCTGACAATAATTACGTCGAAAATAACCAAAAAAATACTGAAAATAACTGGCAATTTTGTATGAAAATGCACCATGGTCTGGCCAAGCCATGGTTTTGGGTTTTGTGCTTAGAAAGGATCAGTTAAGGATATCATGAAATATAAGCTCGATAGCTTAATTACAACATTACTAAAGTAGATCCAAAGTTCAATATGGTCTGGCCAGAACCGGATGCCCGCAGAAGTGTTAAGAATAAATGATTAAAAAAATCAGCATTGCATTTGTTCTTGCAGAATAGTTGTATTTTCAGTTTTCCCAAAAGTATCGACTATTTACCAAGGTAGTAATCAAACGCAGGCTTCATGCCAACCCTGCATCAGCTGTTGATATTTGAAAAAAAAATTCACTTACATTTTTTTGGTGAGTTGTGTGTAAACATGGAAACATGGTCACTATCATAATTAAATTTCAGAACGTCACACATTTTGTAAATGTTGGATTTCTTTTACATAGCTGGTGTGTTATGCTTTTTAAAATACGTCTTTTGAGTTTTTCGTAATTCCTTTAGAAGGTGTTTTCAATATGTAATAACTCAAAACAAAGTTGAATTTTTTAGTTGGGATTTTATGACTTTAAAATACATGTCACTAAAAGTTGTTGCTTTAAGAAGTTTATGTTATATGTATACATTAGGGCGGGTCAAATTGTATGGAACGATTTTTTTGATGAAGCGTATAGCAAAAACGTAATCTATAGGTGATTCTGAGAAATTTTGCTCAAGAGACCATAGCTCTAAGTCGGATTTGGAGCCCCCCAAAATTTAAAAATAAATTGAATTAAAAATGTAAAAAAGTGTTTTTTTTGTTGAAACCTTGAAAATGTTGATTTTTTCAGATCGATTTTCCTACACAAAAGGAGTTCGAAAACAAAAAATTTATCGTAATAAAAGTTGTTGTTGGAATTATCTGAACTTTCATAATCTGCAAAAAAAAAAAATTATCGAAAAAAATCGAAGAAAATTCGGAATTTATTAGTTAAAAGTTCATTTTAGGCTATTTTTCGACAAAAAATTCCTAATATGTCTACTAAAAATAAAATAAAAAAAAAGAATGCCCTGTACTCATGCATAAGAGAAAGAAGCACCTGGGGGATCACCTCATATCGGGTGCGGACTGGGTATCCAGAGGTTTAGGAAACATACTAAAATTTCTCTTGGATACTGGACTCACTGATTGTCTTTGAGGTCCAAGAAGGGGGCACAATAGATCTACTAGGTCGCAGTGCACTATCCCCATCAATAATAATAAAGAGTAGATTTCATTGTAGTAGTGTCTATGTGTAGAAGTTGCAATGGTACAAGAGAGGTAAAAAAAATATGTTCGTCACTATCGTTTTCATCATCAAGCTTGTGCTTGTATTCATTATGGCCCGAGCTGCCATCGCAGCCCCACTTAACAATTAAGATTAAATGTTCAAGTTGCTTTTCAGATAAAATATTTATAACTTCCATGTTAAGTAAGATAATGCGATCACTTGTATGATTAAGTATAGACTGCAATGTAACTGCTGCTTCATTTTCAGTGAATGACATACCTGTTGCAGGATAACACTGTAACTTTGCTTTTTGGATCTTTTTATATGCTGGAAACATCCGTGATTTTTTTTCCATATGATCATTTCGCAGCAGCTGATATTTACTCTGTGATAATCCAAGTTCTACATACAATGATAAAGCCTCGTTTTCAGTGAAAGATACATTATTATTTGTAGACTCCAACGATTTCCTGTATCTTGCAGCTTTTGTAGGACTTCCTTCGGAAATATCACGTACCACTTTTGCAAAATCAATGTTACCTTCCGAACGAAGTTTACTAGTTGCCGAGTACAAAAGAGCTTCTGTTGACACCTTTGCTCGTAATTCTTCTGTTTTTCTGCGTTTACTTCTTTCTGAAGATTCGGAGAAACTAAGTTCTCGACGAGCTGTTTTTGAATTTTTTTCGTCATTTTGCGTCTCTCTTGGCTCTGTATTAGTTTTTTCCTTTTGGCTACCTTTTTTGAGCTCAATATTTTTTTGTAACCAATCATTGTTTTTTTCAAAAATCTATCTTCTACTCTTTTGCTGCAATCCCATCTTTGTATCATTTTATTCACTGTATCACATATTTGGCTTTTTTCTTCATCTGATAACGTATAACGGGAATTCTCACTTTTCGATAAAAGGGTTTCTACTTTTGCAAAAATGTCGTGTTTGTCACTTTTTAAAATGTTTTTAATTTCATGAAATAATTTGAGCCTCGTCAAATCTCCTACCATCGTATTACTGGCACCTGAAAAATAAATAAATATTTATTTATATTATTTAACATATTTATAGGTACCAAGTGGTAGCAGCTGAATCTTGTTTTATTCAGTAACTATTACTTTTTTAAGTAACCTCTAATAAGTTTCAAAGCAGCATATGACGGCGTTGTATTACTATACAGTTTGAAAACTCAAATTTTATAAAAAAAATTGCAAAAAATTTATCTACGTATTGCTGCAGCTAAAAATTTTGTGTCGAGGTATTGATATGTACTAAAGATTTCTCGTATTTTACTAACCTTCCGAAGATGATTCCATTTGGTTTTGTTCAATTTACTTCATTACAAAATCTTTCACATGTGTACAACTTTCATCGACAGTAATACGATGCTCAAACGAAGGCCACGTTGCGACTGAAAATACAGAGGATACTTAGGGTATAGGACGTTGCTATGAACGGTTTTCACTTCTCAAGGGATTACTGTAGCCAACCCAAAGACAAAAAAAACTCTAGAAACTTTTTTTTTCGACTTTTGGCCAGCTTTTTGGGAATCGGCCGCACTGTGCGACTTAACGACACACCTAAATTTACTTAATATTTCGCTTCAAGGCAAAAAAGAATCAATTTTTGATTTGGTTGACATAATTGACAATTTGATATAACAATATGGAATTGTGAAACATTTTTACTATTTGCTTTATCTCTTCTGTAATCACCCACTTAAAACCTAATAATTGAACCTCCCATGATCTGGCCAGACCATGATGTGAGCAAGAGGATAGTCAAGGATTGTTGTTAATGATATAAAAAAAATCAGAAAGTGTGAACACAATAATTTTTTTTGCTTGCCTACATTATTTTTACGTAAAACGGTGAAAATATACTAGAATAATTAAGTAAATAGCGAGTTTCAACTTCAATGAATTAATTTTGAAATAAAAAAAAAACGACAGTAAAGCAAGAAAATAAAAAAAAATTTATTAATGTAAAATACGTTACTTATGGATCTACTTCAACTACTTGACCAATGCAATTATTTCAACGATGTAATGCAGTATCATGACTAAACCACATTGAGATTTTACATTCGGGTCAAATTTTCTCAAGTGGGCCACTTTAAAATCGATGGTCTCAGTTTTCGTTGATCAATACGGTTTTCGATCGGCTTGGAGGTAAAAACGACACCCCAAAAATAATTTTGAAAAAAAATGTTTTTTTCATTAGTTATTTACAGTTAAAGTTTTTGATCATGTTTTTTTCAAAAATTCATAACTCACGAACGGTTTATCGGAACTCAACGTTTTCTACATCAAAATTTTTGTCAATTAATATACTTTGCCATGAAAAAATCTTTCTTCACAAAAAAATTATTATTTAGCTGAAAAATCCTATTTGTTGTAAATAATTGAAAATTAATGAAACTTCTCCGCCAGCGAGAAAATTTTGACACATTTCATTCAATTCTACAATCCCTTACAAAAATTTTGGTGAAAAAAAAAGTCATTATTTTGCATTAGGTCAAAAGTTATACATGTTTTTGTGACCGCGCTCCTACCTCTAGCGCTGGAAAAGCACGTATTGACGCGCGCGCGCTTAGTTATCGTGTGACCGAATCGTCATCGTGTGACACATACAAATCGCGTTTTGATATATCTATTTCTGGATTCCTGCACTGTCAATAATTCTGAACTGCTTTGCCAAAGAAAAATATGCAAAACATGCTCAACATGTTATTGTTCATGCTGAACTGGCCGGATATCTATCTCCTTGTCGCCTTCGGTGTCGCTATCTTCACATTGAACTATCTAAACGACCATTTTTTCTATCAGTATCAGAAGCTTCGTTTTGTTCAGGGCCAAATGAAAGCGTGAAACTGGCAGCACCGTTATTATAACCTTTAACAGCAAATTATTTAATATCTTAACCCTTTCGGGACTACTGGGAGAATACGTCCCAGAAAGTTTTTAATGCCCCCCAAAACAATTATTTAAATCTTACGACCGACGCAAAATATTTTTTCGATTTCGGTGTTCCCGCATAAAAGGATGATTTCAGAATTTGTGAGCATCCAATATAATTTTCTAACCCCAACATTCATGGCATGAGAACATTTCTACTGAGAGTATTTTGAATTTCAAAAATGAACTCCGTCCCGAAAGGGTTAAATTCGTTGCTCTAAAGCATTAGTTTCCGCTATTGCTTAGACAATTTTTTTAGAGAAATTTTCTTCTCTGATTTAACTCCAGCGTCGAAGTTCAAAAACAATGTCCACCTGATCCTCAAAATAGCATTTCCTTCCTTTCATCTCTGCCACAGAAAACACCCAATCGAATTGATAAAAAACCAGACTCGACAAGACCACAAATGCTTCCTTCACTTCAGGATTGTAATTGAATTGACACCAAAACACGGACATAACCATGAATACAATGGATAAGTATTAATTTTGAATATGTTCCAATATTATTTTCCAAGAAAAATTCAAATTTATTAACCCAAAGAAAATAAAAGCCAAGGTGAATGAAAAACACTTGAACCAGGTACATTTTGCGTCAGCTAATTTATGTCACTATTAACGGGATGGCACGAAAAAAATGCTTCAAATCGGGTCAGATAGAAAAGTCTAGTTGAAAATATATATATAAAATAAAAAAATATTTATAAACAATTCTGACAATAATTACGTCGAAAATAACCAAAAAAATACTGAAAATAACTGGCAATTTTGTATGAAAATGCACCATGGTCTGGCCAAGCCATGGTTTTGGGTTTTGTGCTTAGAAAGGATCAGTTAAGGATATCATGAAATATAAGCTCGATAGCTTAATTACAACATTACTAAAGTAGATCCAAAGTTCAATATGGTCTGGCCAGAACCGGATGCCCGCAGAAGTGTTAAGAATAAATGATTAAAAAAATCAGCATTGCATTTGTTCTTGCAGAATAGTTGTATTTTCAGTTTTCCCAAAAGTATCGACTATTTACCAAGGTAGTAATCAAACGCAGGCTTCATGCCAACCCTGCATCAGCTGTTGATATTTGAAAAAAAAATTCACTTACATTTTTTTGGTGAGTTGTGTGTAAACATGGAAACATGGTCACTATCATAATTAAATTTCAGAACGTCACACATTTTGTAAATGTTGGATTTCTTTTACATAGCTGGTGTGTTATGCTTTTTAAAATACGTCTTTTGAGTTTTTCGTAATTCCTTTAGAAGGTGTTTTCAATATGTAATAACTCAAAACAAAGTTGAATTTTTTAGTTGGGATTTTATGACTTTAAAATACATGTCACTAAAAGTTGTTGCTTTAAGAAGTTTATGTTATATGTATACATTAGGGCGGGTCAAATTGTATGGAACGATTTTTTTGATGAAGCGTATAGCAAAAACGTAATCTATAGGTGATTCTGAGAAATTTTGCTCAAGAGACCATAGCTCTAAGTCGGATTTGGAGCCCCCCAAAATTTAAAAATAAATTGAATTAAAAATGTAAAAAAGTGTTTTTTTTGTTGAAACCTTGAAAATGTTGATTTTTTCAGATCGATTTTCCTACACAAAAGGAGTTCGAAAACAAAAAATTGATCGTAATAAAAGTTGTTGTTGGAATTATCTGAACTTTCATAATCTGCAAAAAAAAAAAATTATCGAAAAAAATCGAAGAAAATTCGGAATTTATTAGTTAAAAGTTCATTTTAGGCTATTTTTCGACAAAAAATTCCTAATATGTCTACTAAAAATAAAATAAAAAAAAAGAATGCCCTGTACTCATGCATAAGAGAAAGAAGCACCTGGGGGATCACCTCATATCGGGTGCGGACTGGGTATCCAGAGGTTTAGGAAACATACTAAAATTTCTCTTGGATACTGGACTCACTGATTGTCTTTGAGGTCCAAGAAGGGGGCACAATAGATCTACTAGGTCGCAGTGCACTATCCCCATCAATAATAATAAAGAGTAGATTTCATTGTAGTAGTGTCTATGTGTAGAAGTTGCAATGGTACAAGAGAGGTAAAAAAAATATGTTCGTCACTATCGTTTTCATCATCAAGCTTGTGCTTGTATTCATTATGGCCCGAGCTGCCATCGCAGCCCCACTTAACAATTAAGATTAAATGTTCAAGTTGCTTTTCAGATAAAATATTTATAACTTCCATGTTAAGTAAGATAATGCGATCACTTGTATGATTAAGTATAGACTGCAATGTAACTGCTGCTTCATTTTCAGTGAATGACATACCTGTTGCAGGATAACACTGTAACTTTGCTTTTTGGATCTTTTTATATGCTGGAAACATCCGTGATTTTTTTTCCATATGATCATTTCGCAGCAGCTGATATTTACTCTGTGATAATCCAAGTTCTACATACAATGATAAAGCCTCGTTTTCAGTGAAAGATACATTATTATTTGTAGACTCCAACGATTTCCTGTATCTTGCAGCTTTTGTAGGACTTCCTTCGGAAATATCACGTACCACTTTTGCAAAATCAATGTTACCTTCCGAACGAAGTTTACTAGTTGCCGAGTACAAAAGAGCTTCTGTTGACACCTTTGCTCGTAATTCTTCTGTTTTTCTGCGTTTACTTCTTTCTGAAGATTCGGAGAAACTAAGTTCTCGACGAGCTGTTTTTGAATTTTTTTCGTCATTTTGCGTCTCTCTTGGCTCTGTATTAGTTTTTTCCTTTTGGCTACCTTTTTTGAGCTCAATATTTTTTTGTAACCAATCATTGTTTTTTTCAAAAATCTATCTTCTACTCTTTTGCTGCAATCCCATCTTTGTATCATTTTATTCACTGTATCACATATTTGGCTTTTTTCTTCATCTGATAACGTATAACGGGAATTCTCACTTTTCGATAAAAGGGTTTCTACTTTTGCAAAAATGTCGTGTTTGTCACTTTTTAAAATGTTTTTAATTTCATGAAATAATTTGAGCCTCGTCAAATCTCCTACCATCGTATTACTGGCACCTGAAAAATAAATAAATATTTATTTATATTATTTAACATATTTATAGGTACCAAGTGGTAGCAGCTGAATCTTGTTTTATTCAGTAACTATTACTTTTTTAAGTAACCTCTAATAAGTTTCAAAGCAGCATATGACGGCGTTGTATTACTATACAGTTTGAAAACTCAAATTTTATAAAAAAAATTGCAAAAAATTTATCTACGTATTGCTGCAGCTAAAAATTTTGTGTCGAGGTATTGATATGTACTAAAGATTTCTCGTATTTTACTAACCTTCCGAAGATGATTCCATTTGGTTTTGTTCAATTTACTTCATTACAAAATCTTTCACATGTGTACAACTTTCATCGACAGTAATACGATGCTCAAACGAAGGCCACGTTGCGACTGAAAATACAGAGGATACTTAGGGTATAGGACGTTGCTATGAACGGTTTTCACTTCTCAAGGGATTACTGTAGCCAACCCAAAGACAAAAAAAACTCTAGAAACTTTTTTTTTCGACTTTTGGCCAGCTTTTTGGGAATCGGCCGCACTGTGCGACTTAACGACACACCTAAATTTACTTAATATTTCGCTTCAAGGCAAAAAAGAATCAATTTTTGATTTGGTTGACATAATTGACAATTTGATATAACAATATGGAATTGTGAAACATTTTTACTATTTGCTTTATCTCTTCTGTAATCACCCACTTAAAACCTAATAATTGAACCTCCCATGATCTGGCCAGACCATGATGTGAGTCAAGGATTGTTGTTAATGATATAAAAAAAATCAGAAAGTGTGAACACAATAATTTTTTTTGCTTGCCTACATTATTTTTACGTAAAACGGTGAAAATATACTAGAATAATTAAGTAAATAGCGAGTTTCAACTTCAATGAATTAATTTTGAAATAAAAAAAAAACGACAGTAAAGCAAGAAAATAAAAAAAAATTTATTAATGTAAAATACGTTACTTATGGATCTACTTCAACTACTTGACCAATGCAATTATTTCAACGATGTAATGCAGTATCATGACTAAACCACATTGAGATTTTACATTCGGGTCAAATTTTCTCAAGTGGGCCACTTTAAAATCGATGGTCTCAGTTTTCGTTGATCAATACGGTTTTCGATCGGCTTGGAGGTAAAAACGACACCCCAAAAATAATTTTGAAAAAAAATGTTTTTTTCATTAGTTATTTACAGTTAAAGTTTTTGATCATGTTTTTTTCAAAAATTCATAACTCACGAACGGTTTATCGGAACTCAACGTTTTCTACATCAAAATTTTTGTCAATTAATATACTTTGCCATGAAAAAATCTTTCTTCACAAAAAAATTATTATTTAGCTGAAAAATCCTATTTGTTGTAAATAATTGAAAATTAATGAAACTTCTCCGCCAGCGAGAAAATTTTGACACATTTCATTCAATTCTACAATCCCTTACAAAAATT
Source organism: Melieria omissa (assembly GCA_963971225.1). Taxonomy (NCBI): domain Eukaryota; kingdom Metazoa; phylum Arthropoda; class Insecta; order Diptera; family Ulidiidae; genus Melieria; species Melieria omissa. Next base: position 45,134,629 of record OZ020269.1, on the reverse strand, counting down.
TTGGTGAAAAAAAAAGTCATTATTTTGCATTAGGTCAAAAGTTATACATGTTTTTGTGACCGCGCTCCTACCTCTAGCGCTGGAAAAGCACGTATTGACGCGCGCGCGCTTAGTTATCGTGTGACCGAATCGTCATCGTGTGACACATACAAATCGCGTTTTGATATATCTATTTCTGGATTCCTGCACTGTCAATAATTCTGAACTGCTTTGCCAAAGAAAAATATGCAAAACATGCTCAACATGTTATTGTTCATGCTGAACTGGCCGGATATCTATCTCCTTGTCGCCTTCGGTGTCGCTATCTTCACATTGAACTATCTAAACGACCATTTTTTCTATCAGTATCAGAAGCTTCGTTTTGTTCAGGGCCAAATGAAAGCGTGAAACTGGCAGCACCGTTATTATAACCTTTAACAGCAAATTATTTAATATCTTAACCCTTTCGGGACTACTGGGAGAATACGTCCCAGAAAGTTTTTAATGCCCCCCAAAACAATTATTTAAATCTTACGACCGACGCAAAATATTTTTTCGATTTCGGTGTTCCCGCATAAAAGGATGATTTCAGAATTTGTGAGCATCCAATATAATTTTCTAACCCCAACATTCATGGCATGAGAACATTTCTACTGAGAGTATTTTGAATTTCAAAAATGAACTCCGTCCCGAAAGGGTTAAATTCGTTGCTCTAAAGCATTAGTTTCCGCTATTGCTTAGACAATTTTTTTAGAGAAATTTTCTTCTCTGATTTAACTCCAGCGTCGAAGTTCAAAAACAATGTCCACCTGATCCTCAAAATAGCATTTCCTTCCTTTCATCTCTGCCACAGAAAACACCCAATCGAATTGATAAAAAACCAGACTCGACAAGACCACAAATGCTTCCTTCACTTCAGGATTGTAATTGAATTGACACCAAAACACGGACATAACCATGAATACAATGGATAAGTATTAATTTTGAATATGTTCCAATATTATTTTCCAAGAAAAATTCAAATTTATTAACCCAAAGAAAATAAAAGCCAAGGTGAATGAAAAACACTTGAACCAGGTACATTTTGCGTCAGCTAATTTATGTCACTATTAACGGGATGGCACGAAAAAAATGCTTCAAATCGGGTCAGATAGAAAAGTCTAGTTGAAAATATATATATAAAATAAAAAAATATTTATAAACAATTCTGACAATAATTCGTCGAAAATAACCAAAAAAATACTGAAAATAACTGGCAATTTTGTATGAAAATGCACCATGGTCTGGCCAAGCCATGGTTTTGGGTTTTGTGCTTAGAAAGGATCAGTTAAGGATATCATGAAATATGAGCTCGATAGCTTAATTACAACATTACTAAAGTAGATCCAAAGTTCAATATGGTCTGGCCAGAACCGGATGCCCGCAGAAGTGTTAAGAATAAATGATTAAAAAAATCAGCATTGCATTTGTTCTTGCAGAATAGTTGTATTTTCAGTTTTCCCAAAAGTATCGACTATTTACCAAGGTAGTAATCAAACGCAGGCTTCATGCCAACCCTGCATCAGCTGTTGATATTTGAAAAAAAAATTCACTTACATTTTTTTGGTCAGTTGTGTGTAAACATGGAAACATGGTCACTATCATAATTAAATTTCAGAACGTCACACATTTTGTAAATGTTGGATTTCTTTTACATAGCTGGTGTGTTATGCTTTTTAAAATACGTCTTTTGAGTTTTTCGTAATTCCTTTAGAAGGTGTTTTCAATATGTAATAACTCAAAACAAAGTTGAATTTTTTAGTTGGGATTTTATGACTTTAAAATACATGTCACTAAAAGTTGTTGCTTTAAGAAGTTTATGTTATATGTATACATTAGGGCGGGTCAAATTGTATGGAACGATTTTTTTTGATGAAGCGTATAGCAAAAACGTAATCTATAGGTGATTCTGAGAAATTTTGCTCAAGAGACCATAGCTCTAAGTCGGATTTGGAGCCCCCCAAAATTTAAAAATAAATTGAATTAAAAATGTAAAAAAGTGTTTTTTTTGTTGAAACCTTGAAAATGTTGATTTTTTCAGATCGATTTTCCTACACAAAAGGAGTTCGAAAACAAAAAATTGATCGTAATAAAAGTTGTTGTTGGAATTATCTGAACTTTCATAGGTTAGGTTAGGTTAGGTTAGGGTGGCAGCTAGAAGAGCTCACTTAGGCCATAATACGGCCCGTTGTGGTACCACGTGAAGGACGTGGCCGCCCTTCAGGCTTGCACACCCCCCCGGGTGTCAGGCAGGAGCCATCCCGATTCCGTGATGAATCGGGCGATGCGGCCGATGCTGGGTCCTGAGAGGTCGGCCAAACCGCTGAAGAACGGCGCTCCCAGCACCCGGAGACGTCTCCTCGCTAGTGCTGGGCAGTGGCACATCAGGTGCTCGACGCTCTCCTCCGCGTCCACATCGTCGCAGCTGCGGCAGTGGTCGTTGAAGGGGAGGCCGAGTCTCCTGGCGTGCTCGCCGTTTGTCCAGTGTCCTGTCAGCACAGAAACTGTGGAATAGATGGAATTCCGCTTTAGTCGCAGTAATTCGCGTGTTCTGCCATGGTTAAGCGACGGCCAGGTTTCTCTGGAGATCCTACAGTGGATCTCCTCCGCCCAGAGTCGGTTAGCCAGGCGAAAATACGCTTGCCTGACCATCAGTTTGACAGTCGCAAGAGGGATGCTACATTGCGTAGTGGGTGCCGGAAGTAAAGTGCCTTTCCTGGCCAGCTCGTCCGCCACACAGTTGCCAGAGATGCCGCTATGCCCAGGGACCCAGCTCAGGTGAACCCTGGCATGTTCCGCTAAGCTATTCAGAGCGGCGCGGCACTTTGCTAACTTTCGAACTTTCATAATCTGCAAAAAAAAAAAATTATCGAAAAAAATCGAAGAAAATTCGGAATTTATTAGTTAAAAGTTCATTTTAGGCTATTTTTCGACAAAAAATTCCTAATATGTCTACTAAAAATAAAATAAAAAAAAAGAATGCCCTGTACTCATGCATAAGAGAAAGAAGCACCTGGGGGATCACCTCATATCGGGTGCGGACTGGGTATCCAGAGGTTTAGGAAACATACTAAAATTTCTCTTGGATACTGGACTCACTGATTGTCTTTGAGGTCCAAGAAGGGGGCACAATAGATCTACTAGGTCGCAGTGCACTATCCCCATCAATAATAATAAAGAGTAGATTTCATTGTAGTAGTGTCTATGTGTAGAAGTTGCAATGGTACAAGAGAGGTAAAAAAAATATGTTCGTCACTATCGTTTTCATCATCAAGCTTGTGCTTGTATTCATTATGGCCCGAGCTGCCATCGCAGCCCCACTTAACAATTAAGATTAAATGTTCAAGTTGCTTTTCAGATAAAATATTTATAACTTCCATGTTAAGTAAGATAATGCGATCACTTGTATGATTAAGTATAGACTGCAATGTAACTGCTGCTTCATTTTCAGTGAATGACATACCTGTTGCAGGATAACACTGTAACTTTGCTTTTTGGATCTTTTTATATGCTGGAAACATCCGTGAGTTTTTTTCCATATGATCATTTCGCAGCAGCTGATATTTACTCTGTGATAATCCAAGTTCTACATACAATGATAAAGCCTCGTTTTCAGTGAAAGGTACATTATTATTTGTAGACTCCAACGATTTCCTGTATCTTGCAGCTTTTGTAGGACTTCCTTCGGAAATATCACGTACCACTTTTGCAAAATCAATGTTACCTTCCGAACGCAGTTTACTAGTTGCCGAGTACAAAAGAGCTTCTGTTGACACCTTTGCTCGTAATTCTTCTGTTTTTCTGCGTTTACTTCTTTCTGAAGATTCGGAGAAACTAAGTTCTCGACGAGCTGTTTTTGAATTTTTTTCGTCATTTTGCGTCTCTCTTGGCTCTGTATTAGTTTTTTCCTTTTGGCTACCTTTTTTGAGCTCAATATTTTTTTGTAACCAATCATTGTTTTTTTCAAAAATCTATCTTCTACTCTTTTGCTGCAATCCCATCTTTGTATCATTTTATTCACTGTATCACATATTTGGCTTTTTTCTTCATCTGATAACGTATAACGGGAATTCTCACTTTTCGATAAAAGGGTTTCTACTTTTGCAAAAATGTCGTGTTTGTCACTTTTTAAAATGTTTTTAATTTCATGAAATAATTTGAGCCTCGTCAAATCTCCTACCATCGTATTACTGGCACCTAAAAAATAAATAAATATTTATTTATATTATTTAACACTTCGTTGAATAATGTGTGTGACTGACACATAGATGGCGGCACTAATACTAAATCAATATTTTTTTTTCGAAATTGTGAACCTTTTTAGGCTTACTGTCAAAATTATATGTCAATCCGACCATTAGTTTACAAGTTACAGTGCTTTAAGTGACACTACTTTTGAGTTTTCAAAAAAAAATGAATTCAAAGCAATTCCGTGTGCTGATTTATCATTGTTTTTTAATGAAAAAAATACTGTTCAATGCCAGAAATGGCTTGAAAAACATTATTCGGACTCTGCTCCATCAAAAAGAACCATTTGTTATTGGTATGCCGAATTCAAACGTGGTCGTACAGACACCGATGACATTCCATCTACTGGACGGCCAAATGACGCTGTTATTCCGGAAAACATTGAAAAAACACTGAAAATCATTATGTCCGACCGTAAAGTGAAAGTTGGGGAGATTGCTGACATTCTAAAGATATCAGCAGGCAGTGTACACACCATAATACACGAACATTTGGTTATGAAAAAGGTGTTTTCGAAATGGGTGCCGCGTTTGCTCACACCGGAGCAAAAACAACAACGAATCGATGATTCAAAGAGCTGTTTGGACATGTTTACGCGCAACAAGTCGGAGTTTTTGCGTCGGTACATCACAATGGATGAAACATGGATCCACCATTTCACTCCAGTCAAATCGGCAGTCTGCTGAGTGGCATGCAACCGGTGAAAGCCGCCCAAAGCGTCCAAAGGCACAAACATCGGCTGGCAAGGTTATGGCGTCAGTATTTTGGGATGTGCACGGAATAATATTCATCGACTATCTTGAGAAAGGGAAAACAATCAATAGCGACTATTATATAGCGTTGTTGGAACGTTTGAAAGAAGAAATCGCGATTAAGCGGCCCCATATGAAGAAGAAAAAAGTGTTGTTTCACCAAGACAATGCACCGTGTCACAAGTCGATGAAAACGATGGCAAAAATGCATGAATTGGGCTTCGAATTGCTTCCTCATCCCCCGTATTCTCCAGATCTGGCCCCCAGCGACTACTGGCTCTTCGCAGACCTCAAAAAGATGCTCCGTGGTAAGAGATTTGGCTCAAATGATGAAGTAATCGCCGAAACTAACGCCTATTTTGAAGGCAAAGAAAAATCGTTCTACAAAGGCGGTATCGAAAGATTGGAAAAGAGTTGGAATGATTGTATCTCCCTAAAAGGGGACTATGTTGATGAATAAAAACGAATTTTGGCAAAAAAATGTGTTTTAATTAGTTAGTCACACACATTATTGAACGAAGTGTTATTTATAGGTACCAAGTGGTAGCAGCTGAATCTTGTTTTATTCAGTAACTATTACTTTTTTAAGTAACCTCTAATAAGTTTCAAAGCAGCATATGACGGCGTTGTATTACTATACAGTTTGAAAACTCAAATTTTATAAAAAAAATTGCAAAAAATTTATCTACGTATTGCTGCAGCTAAAAATTTTGTGTCGAGGTATTGATATGTACTAAAGATTTCTCGTATTTTACTAACCTTCCGAAGATGATTCCATTTGGTTTTGTTCAATTTACTTCATTACAAAATCTTTCACATGTGTACAACTTTCATCGACAGTAATACGATGCTCAAACGAAGGCCACGTTGCGACTGAAAATACAGAGGATACTTAGGGTATAGGACGTTGGTATGAACGGTTTTCACTTCTCAAGGGATTACTGTAGCCAACCCAAAGACAAAAAAACTCTAGAAACTTTTTTTTTCGACTTTTGGCCAGCTTTTTGGGAATCGGCCGCACTGTGCGACTTAACGACACACCTAAATTTACTTAATATTTCGCTTCAAGGCAAAAAAGAATCAATTTTTGATTTGGTTGACATAATTGACAATTTGATATAACAATATGGAATTGTGAAACATTTTTACTATTTGCTTTATCTCTTCTGTAATCACCCACTTAAAACCTAATAATTGAACCTCCCATGATCTGGCCAGACCATGATGTGAGCAAGAGGATAGTCAAGGATTGTTGTTAATGATATAAAAAAAATCAGAAAGTGTGAACACAATAATTTTTTTTGCTTGCCTACATTATTTTTACGTAAAACGGTGAAAATATACTAGAATAATTAAGTAAATAGCGAGTTTCAACTTCAATGAATTAATTTTGAAATAAAAAAAAAACGACAGTAAAGCAAGAAAATAAAAAAAAATTTATTAATGTAAAATACGTTACTTATGGATCTACTTCAACTACTTGACCAATGCAATTATTTCAACGATGTAATGCAGTATCATGACTAAACCACATTGAGATTTTACATTCGGGTCAAATTTTCTCAAGTGGGCCACTTTAAAATCGATGGTCTCAGTTTTCGTTGATCAATACGGTTTTCGATCGGCTTGGAGGTAAAAACGACACCCCAAAAATAATTTTGAAAAAAAATGTTTTTTTCATTAGTTATTTACAGTTAAAGTTTTTGATCATGTTTTTTTCAAAAATTCATAACTCACGAACGGTTTATCGGAACTCAACGTTTTCTACATCAAAATTTTTGTCAATTAATATACTTTGCCATGAAAAAATCTTTCTTCACAAAAAAATTATTATTTAGCTGAAAAATCCTATTTGTTGTAAATAATTGAAAATTAATGAAACTTCTCCGCCAGCGAGAAAATTTTGACACATTTCATTCAATTCTACAATCCCTTACAAAAATTTTGGTGAAAAAAAAAGTCATTATTTTGCATTAGGTCAAAAGTTATACATGTTTTTGTGACCGCGCTCCTACCTCTAGCGCTGGAAAAGCACGTATTGACGCGCGCGCGCTTAGTTATCGTGTGACCGAATCGTCATCGTGTGACACATACAAATCGCGTTTTGATATATCTATTTCTGGATTCCTGCACTGTCAATAATTCTGAACTGCTTTGCCAAAGAAAAATATGCAAAACATGCTCAACATGTTATTGTTCATGCTGAACTGGCCGGATATCTATCTCCTTGTCGCCTTCGGTGTCGCTATCTTCACATTGAACTATCTAAACGACCATTTTTTCTATCAGTATCAGAAGCTTCGTTTTGTTCAGGGCCAAATGAAAGCGTGAAACTGGCAGCACCGTTATTATAACCTTTAACAGCAAATTATTTAATATCTTAACCCTTTCGGGACTACTGGGAGAATACGTCCCAGAAAGTTTTTAATGCCCCCCAAAACAATTATTTAAATCTTACGACCGACGCAAAATATTTTTTCGATTTCGGTGTTCCCGCATAAAAGGATGATTTCAGAATTTGTGAGCATCCAATATAATTTTCTAACCCCAACATTCATGGCATGAGAACATTTCTACTGAGAGTATTTTGAATTTCAAAAATGAACTCCGTCCCGAAAGGGTTAAATTCGTTGCTCTAAAGCATTAGTTTCCGCTATTGCTTAGACAATTTTTTTAGAGAAATTTTCTTCTCTGATTTAACTCCAGCGTCGAAGTTCAAAAACAATGTCCACCTGATCCTCAAAATAGCATTTCCTTCCTTTCATCTCTGCCACAGAAAACACCCAATCGAATTGATAAAAAACCAGACTCGACAAGACCACAAATGCTTCCTTCACTTCAGGATTGTAATTGAATTGACACCAAAACACGGACATAACCATGAATACAATGGATAAGTATTAATTTTGAATATGTTCCAATATTATTTTCCAAGAAAAATTCAAATTTATTAACCCAAAGAAAATAAAAGCCAAGGTGAATGAAAAACACTTGAACCAGGTACATTTTGCGTCAGCTAATTTATGTCACTATTAACGGGATGGCACGAAAAAAATGCTTCAAATCGGGTCAGATAGAAAAGTCTAGTTGAAAATATATATATAAAATAAAAAAATATTTATAAACAATTCTGACAATAATTACGTCGAAAATAACCAAAAAAATACTGAAAATAACTGGCAATTTTGTATGAAAATGCACCATGGTCTGGCCAAGCCATGGTTTTGGGTTTTGTGCTTAGAAAGGATCAGTTAAGGATATCATGAAATATAAGCTCGATAGCTTAATTACAACATTACTAAAGTAGATCCAAAGTTCAATATGGTCTGGCCAGAACCGGATGCCCGCAGAAGTGTTAAGAATAAATGATTAAAAAAATCAGCATTGCATTTGTTCTTGCAGAATAGTTGTATTTTCAGTTTTCCCAAAAGTATCGACTATTTACCAAGGTAGTAATCAAACGCAGGCTTCATGCCAACCCTGCATCAGCTGTTGATATTTGAAAAAAAAATTCACTTACATTTTTTTGGTGAGTTGTGTGTAAACATGGAAACATGGTCACTATCATAATTAAATTTCAGAACGTCACACATTTTGTAAATGTTGGATTTCTTTTACATAGCTGGTGTGTTATGCTTTTTAAAATACGTCTTTTGAGTTTTTCGTAATTCCTTTAGAAGGTGTTTTCAATATGTAATAACTCAAAACAAAGTTGAATTTTTTAGTTGGGATTTTATGACTTTAAAATACATGTCACTAAAAGTTGTTGCTTTAAGAAGTTTATGTTATATGTATACATTAGGGCGGGTCAAATTGTATGGAACGATTTTTTTGATGAAGCGTATAGCAAAAACGTAATCTATAGGTGATTCTGAGAAATTTTGCTCAAGAGACCATAGCTCTAAGTCGGATTTGGAGCCCCCCAAAATTTAAAAATAAATTGAATTAAAAATGTAAAAAAGTGTTTTTTTTGTTGAAACCTTGAAAATGTTGATTTTTTCAGATCGATTTTCCTACACAAAAGGAGTTCGAAAACAAAAAATTGATCGTAATAAAAGTTGTTGTTGGAATTATCTGAACTTTCATAATCTGCAAAAAAAAAAAATTATCGAAAAAAATCGAAGAAAATTCGGAATTTATTAGTTAAAAGTTCATTTTAGGCTATTTTTCGACAAAAAATTCCTAATATGTCTACTAAAAATAAAATAAAAAAAAAGAATGCCCTGTACTCATGCATAAGAGAAAGAAGCACCTGGGGGATCACCTCATATCGGGTGCGGACTGGGTATCCAGAGGTTTAGGAAACATACTAAAATTTCTCTTGGATACTGGACTCACTGATTGTCTTTGAGGTCCAAGAAGGGGGCACAATAGATCTACTAGGTCGCAGTGCACTATCCCCATCAATAATAATAAAGAGTAGATTTCATTGTAGTAGTGTCTATGTGTAGAAGTTGCAATGGTACAAGAGAGGTAAAAAAAATATGTTCGTCACTATCGTTTTCATCATCAAGCTTGTGCTTGTATTCATTATGGCCCGAGCTGCCATCGCAGCCCCACTTAACAATTAAGATTAAATGTTCAAGTTGCTTTTCAGATAAAATATTTATAACTTCCATGTTAAGTAAGATAATGCGATCACTTGTATGATTAAGTATAGACTGCAATGTAACTGCTGCTTCATTTTCAGTGAATGACATACCTGTTGCAGGATAACACTGTAACTTTGCTTTTTGGATCTTTTTATATGCTGGAAACATCCGTGATTTTTTTTCCATATGATCATTTCGCAGCAGCTGATATTTACTCTGTGATAATCCAAGTTCTACATACAATGATAAAGCCTCGTTTTCAGTGAAAGATACATTATTATTTGTAGACTCCAACGATTTCCTGTATCTTGCAGCTTTTGTAGGACTTCCTTCGGAAATATCACGTACCACTTTTGCAAAATCAATGTTACCTTCCGAACGAAGTTTACTAGTTGCCGAGTACAAAAGAGCTTCTGTTGACACCTTTGCTCGTAATTCTTCTGTTTTTCTGCGTTTACTTCTTTCTGAAGATTCGGAGAAACTAAGTTCTCGACGAGCTGTTTTTGAATTTTTTTCGTCATTTTGCGTCTCTCTTGGCTCTGTATTAGTTTTTTCCTTTTGGCTACCTTTTTTGAGCTCAATATTTTTTTGTAACCAATCATTGTTTTTTTCAAAAATCTATCTTCTACTCTTTTGCTGCAATCCCATCTTTGTATCATTTTATTCACTGTATCACATATTTGGCTTTTTTCTTCATCTGATAACGTATAACGGGAATTCTCACTTTTCGATAAAAGGGTTTCTACTTTTGCAAAAATGTCGTGTTTGTCACTTTTTAAAATGTTTTTAATTTCATGAAATAATTTGAGCCTCGTCAAATCTCCTACCATCGTATTACTGGCACCTGAAAAATAAATAAATATTTATTTATATTATTTAACATATTTATAGGTACCAAGTGGTAGCAGCTGAATCTTGTTTTATTCAGTAACTATTACTTTTTTAAGTAACCTCTAATAAGTTTCAAAGCAGCATATGACGGCGTTGTATTACTATACAGTTTGAAAACTCAAATTTTATAAAAAAAATTGCAAAAAATTTATCTACGTATTGCTGCAGCTAAAAATTTTGTGTCGAGGTATTGATATGTACTAAAGATTTCTCGTATTTTACTAACCTTCCGAAGATGATTCCATTTGGTTTTGTTCAATTTACTTCATTACAAAATCTTTCACATGTGTACAACTTTCATCGACAGTAATACGATGCTCAAACGAAGGCCACGTTGCGACTGAAAATACAGAGGATACTTAGGGTATAGGACGTTGCTATGAACGGTTTTCACTTCTCAAGGGATTACTGTAGCCAACCCAAAGACAAAAAAAACTCTAGAAACTTTTTTTTTCGACTTTTGGCCAGCTTTTTGGGAATCGGCCGCACTGTGCGACTTAACGACACACCTAAATTTACTTAATATTTCGCTTCAAGGCAAAAAAGAATCAATTTTTGATTTGGTTGACATAATTGACAATTTGATATAACAATATGGAATTGTGAAACATTTTTACTATTTGCTTTATCTCTTCTGTAATCACCCACTTAAAACCTAATAATTGAACCTCCCATGATCTGGCCAGACCATGATGTGAGTCAAGGATTGTTGTTAATGATATAAAAAAAATCAGAAAGTGTGAACACAATAATTTTTTTTGCTTGCCTACATTATTTTTACGTAAAACGGTGAAAATATACTAGAATAATTAAGTAAATAGCGAGTTTCAACTTCAATGAATTAATTTTGAAATAAAAAAAAAACGACAGTAAAGCAAGAAAATAAAAAAAAATTTATTAATGTAAAATACGTTACTTATGGATCTACTTCAACTACTTGACCAATGCAATTATTTCAACGATGTAATGCAGTATCATGACTAAACCACATTGAGATTTTACATTCGGGTCAAATTTTCTCAAGTGGGCCACTTTAAAATCGATGGTCTCAGTTTTCGTTGATCAATACGGTTTTCGATCGGCTTGGAGGTAAAAACGACACCCCAAAAATAATTTTGAAAAAAAATGTTTTTTTCATTAGTTATTTACAGTTAAAGTTTTTGATCATGTTTTTTTCAAAAATTCATAACTCACGAACGGTTTATCGGAACTCAACGTTTTCTACATCAAAATTTTTGTCAATTAATATACTTTGCCATGAAAAAATCTTTCTTCACAAAAAAATTATTATTTAGCTGAAAAATCCTATTTGTTGTAAATAATTGAAAATTAATGAAACTTCTCCGCCAGCGAGAAAATTTTGACACATTTCATTCAATTCTACAATCCCTTACAAAAATTTTGGTGAAAAAAAAAGTCATTATTTTGCATTAGGTCAAAAGTTATACATGTTTTTGTGACCGCGCTCCTACCTCTAGCGCTGGAAAAGCACGTATTGACGCGCGCGCGCTTAGTTATCGTGTGACCGAATCGTCATCGTGTGACACATACAAATCGCGTTTTGATATATCTATTTCTGGATTCCTGCACTGTCAATAATTCTGAACTGCTTTGCCAAAGAAAAATATGCAAAACATGCTCAACATGTTATTGTTCATGCTGAACTGGCCGGATATCTATCTCCTTGTCGCCTTCGGTGTCGCTATCTTCACATTGAACTATCTAAACGACCATTTTTTCTATCAGTATCAGAAGCTTCGTTTTGTTCAGGGCCAAATGAAAGCGTGAAACTGGCAGCACCGTTATTATAACCTTTAACAGCAAATTATTTAATATCTTAACCCTTTCGGGACTACTGGGAGAATACGTCCCAGAAAGTTTTTAATGCCCCCCAAAACAATTATTTAAATCTTACGACCGACGCAAAATATTTTTTCGATTTCGGTGTTCCCGCATAAAAGGATGATTTCAGAATTTGTGAGCATCCAATATAATTTTCTAACCCCAACATTCATGGCATGAGAACATTTCTACTGAGAGTATTTTGAATTTCAAAAATGAACTCCGTCCCGAAAGGGTTAAATTCGTTGCTCTAAAGCATTAGTTTCCGCTATTGCTTAGACAATTTTTTTAGAGAAATTTTCTTCTCTGATTTAACTCCAGCGTCGAAGTTCAAAAACAATGTCCACCTGATCCTCAAAATAGCATTTCCTTCCTTTCATCTCTGCCACAGAAAACACCCAATCGAATTGATAAAAAACCAGACTCGACAAGACCACAAATGCTTCCTTCACTTCAGGATTGTAATTGAATTGACACCAAAACACGGACATAACCATGAATACAATGGATAAGTATTAATTTTGAATATGTTCCAATATTATTTTCCAAGAAAAATTCAAATTTATTAACCCAAAGAAAATAAAAGCCAAGGTGAATGAAAAACACTTGAACCAGGTACATTTTGCGTCAGCTAATTTATGTCACTATTAACGGGATGGCACGAAAAAAATGCTTCAAATCGGGTCAGATAGAAAAGTCTAGTTGAAAATATATATATAAAATAAAAAAATATTTATAAACAATTCTGACAATAATTCGTCGAAAATAACCAAAAAAATACTGAAAATAACTGGCAATTTTGTATGAAAATGCACCATGGTCTGGCCAAGCCATGGTTTTGGGTTTTGTGCTTAGAAAGGATCAGTTAAGGATATCATGAAATATGAGCTCGATAGCTTAATTACAACATTACTAAAGTAGATCCAAAGTTCAATATGGTCTGGCCAGAACCGGATGCCCGCAGAAGTGTTAAGAATAAATGATTAAAAAAATCAGCATTGCATTTGTTCTTGCAGAATAGTTGTATTTTCAGTTTTCCCAAAAGTATCGACTATTTACCAAGGTAGTAATCAAACGCAGGCTTCATGCCAACCCTGCATCAGCTGTTGATATTTGAAAAAAAAATTCACTTACATTTTTTTGGTCAGTTGTGTGTAAACATGGAAACATGGTCACTATCATAATTAAATTTCAGAACGTCACACATTTTGTAAATGTTGGATTTCTTTTACATAGCTGGTGTGTTATGCTTTTTAAAATACGTCTTTTGAGTTTTTCGTAATTCCTTTAGAAGGTGTTTTCAATATGTAATAACTCAAAACAAAGTTGAATTTTTTAGTTGGGATTTTATGACTTTAAAATACATGTCACTAAAAGTTGTTGCTTTAAGAAGTTTATGTTATATGTATACATTAGGGCGGGTCAAATTGTATGGAACGATTTTTTTTGATGAAGCGTATAGCAAAAACGTAATCTATAGGTGATTCTGAGAAATTTTGCTCAAGAGACCATAGCTCTAAGTCGGATTTGGAGCCCCCCAAAATTTAAAAATAAATTGAATTAAAAATGTAAAAAAGTGTTTTTTTTGTTGAAACCTTGAAAATGTTGATTTTTTCAGATCGATTTTCCTACACAAAAGGAGTTCGAAAACAAAAAATTGATCGTAATAAAAGTTGTTGTTGGAATTATCTGAACTTTCATAGGTTAGGTTAGGTTAGGTTAGGGTGGCAGCTAGAAGAGCTCACTTAGGCCATAATACGGCCCGTTGTGGTACCACGTGAAGGACGTGGCCGCCCTTCAGGCTTGCACACCCCCCCGGGTGTCAGGCAGGAGCCATCCCGATTCCGTGATGAATCGGGCGATGCGGCCGATGCTGGGTCCTGAGAGGTCGGCCAAACCGCTGAAGAACGGCGCTCCCAGCACCCGGAGACGTCTCCTCGCTAGTGCTGGGCAGTGGCACATCAGGTGCTCGACGCTCTCCTCCGCGTCCACATCGTCGCAGCTGCGGCAGTGGTCGTTGAAGGGGAGGCCGAGTCTCCTGGCGTGCTCGCCGTTTGTCCAGTGTCCTGTCAGCACAGAAACTGTGGAATAGATGGAATTCCGCTTTAGTCGCAGTAATTCGCGTGTTCTGCCATGGTTAAGCGACGGCCAGGTTTCTCTGGAGATCCTACAGTGGATCTCCTCCGCCCAGAGTCGGTTAGCCAGGCGAAAATACGCTTGCCTGACCATCAGTTTGACAGTCGCAAGAGGGATGCTACATTGCGTAGTGGGTGCCGGAAGTAAAGTGCCTTTCCTGGCCAGCTCGTCCGCCACACAGTTGCCAGAGATGCCGCTATGCCCAGGGACCCAGCTCAGGTGAACCCTGGCATGTTCCGCTAAGCTATTCAGAGCGGCGCGGCACTTTGCTAACTTTCGAACTTTCATAATCTGCAAAAAAAAAAAATTATCGAAAAAAATCGAAGAAAATTCGGAATTTATTAGTTAAAAGTTCATTTTAGGCTATTTTTCGACAAAAAATTCCTAATATGTCTACTAAAAATAAAATAAAAAAAAAGAATGCCCTGTACTCATGCATAAGAGAAAGAAGCACCTGGGGGATCACCTCATATCGGGTGCGGACTGGGTATCCAGAGGTTTAGGAAACATACTAAAATTTCTCTTGGATACTGGACTCACTGATTGTCTTTGAGGTCCAAGAAGGGGGCACAATAGATCTACTAGGTCGCAGTGCACTATCCCCATCAATAATAATAAAGAGTAGATTTCATTGTAGTAGTGTCTATGTGTAGAAGTTGCAATGGTACAAGAGAGGTAAAAAAAATATGTTCGTCACTATCGTTTTCATCATCAAGCTTGTGCTTGTATTCATTATGGCCCGAGCTGCCATCGCAGCCCCACTTAACAATTAAGATTAAATGTTCAAGTTGCTTTTCAGATAAAATATTTATAACTTCCATGTTAAGTAAGATAATGCGATCACTTGTATGATTAAGTATAGACTGCAATGTAACTGCTGCTTCATTTTCAGTGAATGACATACCTGTTGCAGGATAACACTGTAACTTTGCTTTTTGGATCTTTTTATATGCTGGAAACATCCGTGAGTTTTTTTCCATATGATCATTTCGCAGCAGCTGATATTTACTCTGTGATAATCCAAGTTCTACATACAATGATAAAGCCTCGTTTTCAGTGAAAGGTACATTATTATTTGTAGACTCCAACGATTTCCTGTATCTTGCAGCTTTTGTAGGACTTCCTTCGGAAATATCACGTACCACTTTTGCAAAATCAATGTTACCTTCCGAACGCAGTTTACTAGTTGCCGAGTACAAAAGAGCTTCTGTTGACACCTTTGCTCGTAATTCTTCTGTTTTTCTGCGTTTACTTCTTTCTGAAGATTCGGAGAAACTAAGTTCTCGACGAGCTGTTTTTGAATTTTTTTCGTCATTTTGCGTCTCTCTTGGCTCTGTATTAGTTTTTTCCTTTTGGCTACCTTTTTTGAGCTCAATATTTTTTTGTAACCAATCATTGTTTTTTTCAAAAATCTATCTTCTACTCTTTTGCTGCAATCCCATCTTTGTATCATTTTATTCACTGTATCACATATTTGGCTTTTTTCTTCATCTGATAACGTATAACGGGAATTCTCACTTTTCGATAAAAGGGTTTCTACTTTTGCAAAAATGTCGTGTTTGTCACTTTTTAAAATGTTTTTAATTTCATGAAATAATTTGAGCCTCGTCAAATCTCCTACCATCGTATTACTGGCACCTAAAAAATAAATAAATATTTATTTATATTATTTAACACTTCGTTGAATAATGTGTGTGACTGACACATAGATGGCGGCACTAATACTAAATCAATATTTTTTTTTCGAAATTGTGAACCTTTTTAGGCTTACTGTCAAAATTATATGTCAATCCGACCATTAGTTTACAAGTTACAGTGCTTTAAGTGACACTACTTTTGAGTTTTCAAAAAAAAATGAATTCAAAGCAATTCCGTGTGCTGATTTATCATTGTTTTTTAATGAAAAAAATACTGTTCAATGCCAGAAATGGCTTGAAAAACATTATTCGGACTCTGCTCCATCAAAAAGAACCATTTGTTATTGGTATGCCGAATTCAAACGTGGTCGTACAGACACCGATGACATTCCATCTACTGGACGGCCAAATGACGCTGTTATTCCGGAAAACATTGAAAAAACACTGAAAATCATTATGTCCGACCGTAAAGTGAAAGTTGGGGAGATTGCTGACATTCTAAAGATATCAGCAGGCAGTGTACACACCATAATACACGAACATTTGGTTATGAAAAAGGTGTTTTCGAAATGGGTGCCGCGTTTGCTCACACCGGAGCAAAAACAACAACGAATCGATGATTCAAAGAGCTGTTTGGACATGTTTACGCGCAACAAGTCGGAGTTTTTGCGTCGGTACATCACAATGGATGAAACATGGATCCACCATTTCACTCCAGTCAAATCGGCAGTCTGCTGAGTGGCATGCAACCGGTGAAAGCCGCCCAAAGCGTCCAAAGGCACAAACATCGGCTGGCAAGGTTATGGCGTCAGTATTTTGGGATGTGCACGGAATAATATTCATCGACTATCTTGAGAAAGGGAAAACAATCAATAGCGACTATTATATAGCGTTGTTGGAACGTTTGAAAGAAGAAATCGCGATTAAGCGGCCCCATATGAAGAAGAAAAAAGTGTTGTTTCACCAAGACAATGCACCGTGTCACAAGTCGATGAAAACGATGGCAAAAATGCATGAATTGGGCTTCGAATTGCTTCCTCATCCCCCGTATTCTCCAGATCTGGCCCCCAGCGACTACTGGCTCTTCGCAGACCTCAAAAAGATGCTCCGTGGTAAGAGATTTGGCTCAAATGATGAAGTAATCGCCGAAACTAACGCCTATTTTGAAGGCAAAGAAAAATCGTTCTACAAAGGCGGTATCGAAAGATTGGAAAAGAGTTGGAATGATTGTATCTCCCTAAAAGGGGACTATGTTGATGAATAAAAACGAATTTTGGCAAAAAAATGTGTTTTAATTAGTTAGTCACACACATTATTGAACGAAGTGTTATTTATAGGTACCAAGTGGTAGCAGCTGAATCTTGTTTTATTCAGTAACTATTACTTTTTTAAGTAACCTCTAATAAGTTTCAAAGCAGCATATGACGGCGTTGTATTACTATACAGTTTGAAAACTCAAATTTTATAAAAAAAATTGCAAAAAATTTATCTACGTATTGCTGCAGCTAAAAATTTTGTGTCGAGGTATTGATATGTACTAAAGATTTCTCGTATTTTACTAACCTTCCGAAGATGATTCCATTTGGTTTTGTTCAATTTACTTCATTACAAAATCTTTCACATGTGTACAACTTTCATCGACAGTAATACGATGCTCAAACGAAGGCCACGTTGCGACTGAAAATACAGAGGATACTTAGGGTATAGGACGTTGGTATGAACGGTTTTCACTTCTCAAGGGATTACTGTAGCCAACCCAAAGACAAAAAAACTCTAGAAACTTTTTTTTTCGACTTTTGGCCAGCTTTTTGGGAATCGGCCGCACTGTGCGACTTAACGACACACCTAAATTTACTTAATATTTCGCTTCAAGGCAAAAAAGAATCAATTTTTGATTTGGTTGACATAATTGACAATTTGATATAACAATATGGAATTGTGAAACATTTTTACTATTTGCTTTATCTCTTCTGTAATCACCCACTTAAAACCTAATAATTGAACCTCCCATGATCTGGCCAGACCATGATGTGAGCAAGAGGATAGTCAAGGATTGTTGTTAATGATATAAAAAAAATCAGAAAGTGTGAACACAATAATTTTTTTTGCTTGCCTACATTATTTTTACGTAAAACGGTGAAAATATACTAGAATAATTAAGTAAATAGCGAGTTTCAACTTCAATGAATTAATTTTGAAATAAAAAAAAAACGACAGTAAAGCAAGAAAATAAAAAAAAATTTATTAATGTAAAATACGTTACTTATGGATCTACTTCAACTACTTGACCAATGCAATTATTTCAACGATGTAATGCAGTATCATGACTAAACCACATTGAGATTTTACATTCGGGTCAAATTTTCTCAAGTGGGCCACTTTAAAATCGATGGTCTCAGTTTTCGTTGATCAATACGGTTTTCGATCGGCTTGGAGGTAAAAACGACACCCCAAAAATAATTTTGAAAAAAAATGTTTTTTTCATTAGTTATTTACAGTTAAAGTTTTTGATCATGTTTTTTTCAAAAATTCATAACTCACGAACGGTTTATCGGAACTCAACGTTTTCTACATCAAAATTTTTGTCAATTAATATACTTTGCCATGAAAAAATCTTTCTTCACAAAAAAATTATTATTTAGCTGAAAAATCCTATTTGTTGTAAATAATTGAAAATTAATGAAACTTCTCCGCCAGCGAGAAAATTTTGACACATTTCATTCAATTCTACAATCCCTTACAAAAATTTTGGTGAAAAAAAAAGTCATTATTTTGCATTAGGTCAAAAGTTATACATGTTTTTGTGACCGCGCTCCTACCTCTAGCGCTGGAAAAGCACGTATTGACGCGCGCGCGCTTAGTTATCGTGTGACCGAATCGTCATCGTGTGACACATACAAATCGCGTTTTGATATATCTATTTCTGGATTCCTGCACTGTCAATAATTCTGAACTGCTTTGCCAAAGAAAAATATGCAAAACATGCTCAACATGTTATTGTTCATGCTGAACTGGCCGGATATCTATCTCCTTGTCGCCTTCGGTGTCGCTATCTTCACATTGAACTATCTAAACGACCATTTTTTCTATCAGTATCAGAAGCTTCGTTTTGTTCAGGGCCAAATGAAAGCGTGAAACTGGCAGCACCGTTATTATAACCTTTAACAGCAAATTATTTAATATCTTAACCCTTTCGGGACTACTGGGATAATACGTCCCAGAAAGTTTTTAATGCCCCCCCAAAACAATTATTTAAATCTTACGACCGACGCAAAATATTTTTTCGATTTCGGTGTTCCCGCATAAAAGGATGATTTCAGAATTTGTGAGCATCCAATATAATTTTCTAACCCCAACATTCATGGCATGAGAACATTTCTACTGAGAGTATTTTGAATTTCAAAAATGAACTCCGTCCCGAAAGGGTTAAATTCGTTGCTCTAAAGCATTAGTTTCCGCTATTGCTTAGACAATTTTTTTAGAGAAATTTTCTTCTCTGATTTAACTCCAGCGTCGAAGTTCAAAAACAATGTCCACCTGATCCTCAAAATAGCATTTCCTTCCTTTCATCTCTGCCACAGAAAACACCCAATCGAATTGATAAAAAACCAGACTCGACAAGACCACAAATGCTTCCTTCACTTCAGGATTGTAATTGAATTGACACCAAAACACGGACATAACCATGAATACAATGGATAAGTATTAATTTTGAATATGTTCCAATATTATTTTCCAAGAAAAATTCAAATTTATTAACCCAAAGAAAATAAAAGCCAAGGTGAATGAAAAACACTTGAACCAGGTACATTTTGCGTCAGCTAATTTATGTCACTATTAACGGGATGGCACGAAAAAAATGCTTCAAATCGGGTCAGATAGAAAAGTCTAGTTGAAAATATATATATAAAATAAAAAAATATTTATAAACAATTCTGACAATAATTACGTCGAAAATAACCAAAAAAATACTGAAAATAACTGGCAATTTTGTATGAAAATGCACCATGGTCTGGCCAAGCCATGGTTTTGGGTTTTGTGCTTAGAAAGGATCAGTTAAGGATATCATGAAATATGAGCTCGATAGCTTAATTACAACATTACTAAAGTAGATCCAAAGTTCAATATGGTCTGGCCAGAACCGGATGCCCGCAGAAGTGTTAAGAATAAATGATTAAAAAAATCAGCATTGCATTTGTTCTTGCAGAATAGTTGTATTTTCAGTTTTCCCAAAAGTATCGACTATTTACCAAGGTAGTAATCAAACGCAGGCTTCATGCCAACCCTGCATCAGCTGTTGATATTTGAAAAAAAAATTCACTTAAATTTTTTTGGTGAGTTGTGTGTAAACATGGAAACATGGTCACTATCATAATTAAATTTCAGAACGTCACACATTTTGTAAATGATGGATTTCTTTTACATAGCTGGTGTGTTATGCTTTTTAAAATACGTCTTTTGAGTTTTTCGTAATTCCTTTAGAAGGTGTTTTCAATATGTAATAACTCAAAACAAAGTTGAATTTTTTAGTTGGGATTTTATGACTTTAAAATACATGTCACTAAAAGTTGTTGCTTTAAGAAGTTTATGTTATATGTATACATTAGGGCGGGTCAAATTGTATGGAACGATTTTTTTTGATGAAGCGTATAGCAAAAACGTAATCTATAGGTGATTCTGAGAAATTTTGCTCAAGAGACCATAGCTCTAAGTCGGATTTGGAGCCCCCCAAAATTTAAAAATAAATTGAATTAAAAATGTAAAAAAGTGTTTTTTTGTTGAAACCTTGAAAATGTTGGTTTTTTCAGATCGATTTTCCTACACAAAAGGAGTTCGAAAACAAAAAATTGATCGTAATAAAAGTTGTTGTTGGAATTATCTGAACTTTCATAGGTTAGGTTAGGTTAGGGTGGCAGCTAGAAGAGCTCACTTAGGCCATAATACGGCCCGTTGTGGTACCACGTGAAGGACGTGGCCGCCCTTCAGGCTTGCACACCCCCCCGGGTGTCAGGCAGGAGCCATCCCGATTCCGTGATGAATCGGGCGATGCGGCCGATGCTGGGTCCTGAGAGGTCGGCCAAACCGCTGAAGAACGGCGCTCCCAGCACCCGGAGACGTCTCCTCGCTAGTGCTGGGCAGTGGCACATCAGGTGCTCGACGCTCTCCTCCGCGTCCACATCGTCGCAGCTGCGGCAGTGGTCGTTGAAGGGGAGGCCGAGTCTCCTGGCGTGCTCGCCGTTTGTCCAGTGTCCTGTCAGCACAGAAACTGTGGAATAGATGGAATTCCGCTTTAGTCGCAGTAATTCGCGTGTTCTGCCATGGTTAAGCGACGGCCAGGTTTCTCTGGAGATCCTACAGTGGATCTCCTCCGCCCAGAGTCGGTTAGCCAGGCGAAAATACGCTTGCCTGACCATCAGTTTGACAGTCGCAAGAGGGATGCTACATTGCGTAGTGGGTGCCGGAAGTAAAGTGCCTTTCCTGGCCAGCTCGTCCGCCACACAGTTGCCAGAGATGCCGCTATGCCCAGGGACCCAGCTCAGGTGAACCCTGGCGTGTTCCGCTAAGCTATTCAGAGCGGCGCGGCACTTTGCTAACTTTCGAACTTTCATAATCTGCAAAAAAAAAAAATTATCGAAAAAAATCGAAGAAAATTCGGAATTTATTAGTTAAAAGTTCATTTTAGGCTATTTTTCGACAAAAAATTCCTAATATGTCTACTAAAAATAAAATAAAAAAAAAGAATGCCCTGTACTCATGCATAAGAGAAAGAAGCACCTGGGGGATCACCTCATATCGGGTGCGGACTGGGTATCCAGAGGTTTAGGAAACATACTAAAATTTCTCTTGGATACTGGACTCACTGATTGTCTTTGAGGTCCAAGAAGGGGGCACAATAGATCTACTAGGTCGCAGTGCACTATCCCCATCAATAATAATAAAGAGTAGATTTCATTGTAGTAGTGTCTATGTGTAGAAGTTGCAATGGTACAAGAGAGGTACAAAAAATATGTTCGTCACTATCGTTTTCATCATCAAGCTTGTGCTTGTATTCATTATGGCCCGAGCTGCCATCGCAGCCCCACTTAACAATTAAGATTAAATGTTCAAGTTGCTTTTCAGATAAAATATTTATAACTTCCATGTTAAGTAAGATAATGCGATCACTTGTATGATTAAGTATAGACTGCAATGTAACTGCTGCTTCATTTTCAGTGAATGACATACCTGTTGCAGGATAACACTGTAACTTTGCTTTTTGGATCTTTTTATATGCTGGAAACATCCGTGATTTTTTTTCCATATGATCATTTCGCAGCAGCTGATATTTACTCTGTGATAATCCAAGTTCTACATACAATGATAAAGCCTCGTTTTCAGTGAAAGGTACATTATTATTTGTAGACTCCAACGATTTCCTGTATCTTGCAGCTTTTGTAGGACTTCCTTCGGAAATATCACGTACCACTTTTGCAAAATCAATGTTACCTTCCGAACGAAGTTTACTAGTTGCCGAGTACAAAAGAGCTTCTGTTGACACCTTTGCTCGTAATTCTTCTGTTTTTCTGCGTTTACTTCTTTCTGAAGATTCGGAGAAACTAAGTTCTCGACGAGCTGTTTTTGAATTTTTTTCGTCATTTTGCGTCTCTCTTGGCTCTGTATTAGTTTTTTCCTTTTGGCTACCTGTTTTGAGCTCAATATTTTTTTGTAACCAATCATTGTTTTTTTCAAAAATCTATCTTCTACTCTTTTGCTGCAATCCCATCTTTGTATCATTTTATTCACTGTATCACATATTTGGCTTTTTTCTTCATCTGATAACGTATAACGGGAATTCTCACTTTTCGATAAAAGGGTTTCTACTTTTGCAAAAATGTCGTGTTTGTCACTTTTTAAAATGTTTTTAATTTCATGAAATAATTTGAGCCTCGTCAAATCTCCTACCATCGTATTACTGGCACCTGAAAAATAAATAAATATTTATTTATGTTATTTATAGGTACCAAGTGGTAGCAGCTGAATCTTGTTTTATTCAGTAACTATTACTTTTTTAAGTAACCTCTAATAAGTTTCAAAGCAGCATATGACGGCGTTGTATTACTATACAGTTTGAAAACTCAAATTTTATAAAAAAAATTGCAAAAAATTTATCTACGTATTGCTGCAGCTAAAAATTTTGTGTCGAGGTATTGATATGTACTAAAGATTTCTCGTATTTTACTAACCTTCCGAAGATGATTCCATTTGGTTTTGTTCAATTTACTTCATTACAAAATCTTTCACATGTGTACAACTTTCACTATTCATCGACAGTAATACGATGCTCAAACGAAGGCCACGTTGCGACTGAAAATACAGAGGATACTTAGGGTATAGGACGTTGCTATGAACGGTTTTCACTTCTCAAGGGATTACTGTAGCCAACCCAAAGACAAAAAAACTCTAGAAACTTTTTTTTCGACTTTTGGCCAGCTTTTTGGGAATCGGCCGCACTGTGCGACTTAAGGACACACCTAAATTTACTTAATATTTCGCTTCAAGGCAAAAAAGAATCAATTTTTGATTTGGTTGACATAATTGACAATTTGATATAACAATATGGAATTGTGAAACATTTTTACTATTTGCTTTATCTCTTCTGTAATCACCCACTTAAAACCTAATAATTGAACCTCCCATGATCTGGCCAGACCATGATGTGAGCAAGAGGATAGTCAAGGATTGTTGTTAATGATATAAAAAAAATCAGAAAGTGTGAACACAATAATTTTTTTTGCTTGCCTACATTATTTTTACGTAAAACGGTGAAAATATACTAGAATAATTAAGTAAATAGCGAGTTTCAACTTCAATGAATTAATTTTGAAATAAAAAAAAAACGACAGTAAAGCAAGAAAATAAAAAAAAATTTATTAATGTAAAATACGTTACTTATGGATCTACTTCAACTACTTGACCAATGCAATTATTTCAACGATGTAATGCAGTATCATGACTAAACCACATTGAGATTTTACATTCGGGTCAAATTTTCTCAAGTGGGCCACTTTAAAATCGATGGTCTCAGTTTTCGTTGATCAATACGGTTTTCGATCGGCTTGGAGGTAAAAACGACACCCCAAAAATAATTTTGAAAAAAAATGTTTTTTTCATTAGTTATTTACAGTTAAAGTTTTTGATCATGTTTTTTTCAAAAATTCATAACTCACGAACGGTTTATCGGAACTCAACGTTTTCTACATCAAAATTTTTGTCAATTAATATACTTTGCCATGAAAAAATCTTTCTTCACAAAAAAATTATTATTTAGCTGAAAAATCCTATTTGTTGTAAATAATTGAAAATTAATGAAACTTCTCCGCCAGCGAGAAAATTTTGACACATTTCATTCAATTCTACAATCCCTTACAAAAATTTTGGTGAAAAAAAAGTCATTATTTTGCATTAGGTCAAAAGTTATACATGTTTTTGTGACCGCGCTCCTACCTCTAGCGCTGGAAAAGCACGTATTGACGCGCGCGCGCTTAGTTATCGTGTGACCGAATCGTCATCGTGTGACACATACAAATCGCGTTTTGATATATCTACTTCTGGATTCCTGCACTGTCAATAATTCTGAACTGCTTTGCCAAAGAAAAATATGCAAAACATGCTCAACATGTTATTGTTCATGCTGAACTGGCCGGATATCTATCTCCTTGTCGCCTTCGGTGTCGCTATCTTCACATTGAACTATCTAAACGACCATTTTTTCTATCAGTATCAGAAGCTTCGTTTTGTTCAGGGCCAAATGAAAGCGTGAAACTGGCAGCACCGTTATTATAACCTTTAACAGCAAATTATTTAATATCTTAACCCTTTCGGGACTACTGGGATAATACGTCCCAGAAAATTTTTAATGCCCCCCCAAAACAATTATTTAAATCTTACGACCGACGCAAAATATTTTTTCGATTTCGGTGTTCCCGCATAAAAGGATGATTTCAGAATTTGTGAGCATCCAATATAATTTTCTAACCCCAACATTCATGGCATGAGAACATTTCTACTGAGAGTATTTTGAATTTCAAAAATGAACTCCGTCCCGAAAGGGTTAAATTCGTTGCTCTAAAGCATTAGTTTCCGCTATTGCTTAGACAATTTTTTTAGAGAAATTTTCTTCTCTGATTTAACTCCAGCGTCGAAGTTCAAAAACAATGTCCACCTGATCCTCAAAATAGCATTTCCTTCCTTTCATCTCTGCCACAGAAAACACCCAATCGAATTGATAAAAAACCAGACTCGACAAGACCACAAATGCTTCCTTCACTTCAGGATTGTAATTGAATTGACACCAAAACACGGACATAACCATGAATACAATGGATAAGTATTAATTTTGAATATGTTCCAATATTATTTTCCAAGAAAAATTCAAATTTATTAACCCAAAGAAAATAAAAGCCAAGGTGAATGAAAAACACTTGAACCAGGTACATTTTGCGTCAGCTAATTTATGTCACTATTAACGGGATGGCACGAAAAAAATGCTTCAAATCGGGTCAGATAGAAAAGTCTAGTTGAAAATATATATATAAAATAAAAAAATATTTATAAACAATTCTGACAATAATTACGTCGAAAATAACCAAAAAAATACTGAAAATAACTGGCAATTTTGTATGAAAATGCACCATGGTCTGGCCAAGCCATGGTTTTGGGTTTTGTGCTTAGAAAGGATCAGTTAAGGATATCATGAAATATGAGCTCGATAGCTTAATTACAACATTACTAAAGTAGATCCAAAGTTCAATATGGTCTGGCCAGAACCGGATGCCCGCAGAAGTGTTAAGAATAAATGATTAAAAAAATCAGCATTGCATTTGTTCTTGCAGAATAGTTGTATTTTCAGTTTTCCCAAAAGTATCGACTATTTACCAAGGTAGTAATCAAACGCAGGCTTCATGCCAACCCTGCATCAGCTGTTGATATTTGAAAAAAAAATTCACTTAAATTTTTTTGGTGAGTTGTGTGTAAACATGGAAACATGGTCACTATCATAATTAAATTTCAGAACGTCACACATTTTGTAAATGATGGATTTCTTTTACATAGCTGGTGTGTTATGCTTTTTAAAATACGTCTTTTGAGTTTTTCGTAATTCCTTTAGAAGGTGTTTTCAATATGTAATAACTCAAAACAAAGTTGAATTTTTTAGTTGGGATTTTATGACTTTAAAATACATGTCACTAAAAGTTGTTGCTTTAAGAAGTTTATGTTATATGTATACATTAGGGCGGGTCAAATTGTATGGAACGATTTTTTTTGATGAAGCGTATAGCAAAAACGTAATCTATAGGTGATTCTGAGAAATTTTGCTCAAGAGACCATAGCTCTAAGTCGGATTTGGAGCCCCCCAAAATTTAAAAATAAATTGAATTAAAAATGTAAAAAAGTGTTTTTTTGTTGAAACCTTGAAAATGTTGGTTTTTTCAGATCGATTTTCCTACACAAAAGGAGTTCGAAAACAAAAAATTGATCGTAATAAAAGTTGTTGTTGGAATTATCTGAACTTTCATAGGTTAGGTTAGGTTAGGGTGGCAGCTAGAAGAGCTCACTTAGGCCATAATACGGCCCGTTGTGGTACCACGTGAAGGACGTGGCCGCCCTTCAGGCTTGCACACCCCCCCGGGTGTCAGGCAGGAGCCATCCCGATTCCGTGATGAATCGGGCGATGCGGCCGATGCTGGGTCCTGAGAGGTCGGCCAAACCGCTGAAGAACGGCGCTCCCAGCACCCGGAGACGTCTCCTCGCTAGTGCTGGGCAGTGGCACATCAGGTGCTCGACGCTCTCCTCCGCGTCCACATCGTCGCAGCTGCGGCAGTGGTCGTTGAAGGGGAGGCCGAGTCTCCTGGCGTGCTCGCCGTTTGTCCAGTGTCCTGTCAGCACAGAAACTGTGGAATAGATGGAATTCCGCTTTAGTCGCAGTAATTCGCGTGTTCTGCCATGGTTAAGCGACGGCCAGGTTTCTCTGGAGATCCTACAGTGGATCTCCTCCGCCCAGAGTCGGTTAGCCAGGCGAAAATACGCTTGCCTGACCATCAGTTTGACAGTCGCAAGAGGGATGCTACATTGCGTAGTGGGTGCCGGAAGTAAAGTGCCTTTCCTGGCCAGCTCGTCCGCCACACAGTTGCCAGAGATGCCGCTATGCCCAGGGACCCAGCTCAGGTGAACCCTGGCATGTTCCGCTAAGCTATTCAGAGCGGCGCGGCACTTTGCTAACTTTCGAACTTTCATAATCTGCAAAAAAAAAAAATTATCGAAAAAAATCGAAGAAAATTCGGAATTTATTAGTTAAAAGTTCATTTTAGGCTATTTTTCGACAAAAAATTCCTAATATGTCTACTAAAAATAAAATAAAAAAAAGAATGCCCTGTACTCATGCATAAGAGAAAGAAGCACCTGGGGGATCACCTCATATCGGGTGCGGACTGGGTATCCAGAGGTTTAGGAAACATACTAAAATTTCTCTTGGATACTGGACTCACTGATTGTCTTTGAGGTCCAAGAAGGGGGCACAATAGATCTACTAGGTCGCAGTGCACTATCCCCATCAATAATAATAAAGAGTAGATTTCATTGTAGTAGTGTCTATGTGTAGAAGTTGCAATGGTACAAGAGAGGTAAAAAAAATATGTTCGTCACTATCGTTTTCATCATCAAGCTTGTGCTTGTATTCATTATGGCCCGAGCTGCCATCGCAGCCCCACTTAACAATTAAGATTAAATGTTCAAGTTGCTTTTCAGATAAAATATTTATAACTTCCATGTTAAGTAAGATAATGCGATCACTTGTATGATTAAGTATAGACTGCAATGTAACTGCTGCTTCATTTTCAGTGAATGACATACCTGTTGCAGGATAACACTGTAACTTTGCTTTTTGGATCTTTTTATATGCTGGAAACATCCGTGATTTTTTTTCCATATGATCATTTCGCAGCAGCTGATATTTACTCTGTGATAATCCAAGTTCTACATACAATGATAAAGCCTCGTTTTCAGTGAAAGGTACATTATTATTTGTAGACTCCAACGATTTCCTGTATCTTGCAGCTTTTGTAGGACTTCCTTCGGAAATATCACGTACCACTTTTGCAAAATCAATGTTACCTTCCGAACGAAGTTTACTAGTTGCCGAGTACAAAAGAGCTTCTGTTGACACCTTTGCTCGTAATTCTTCTGTTTTTCTGCGTTTACTTCTTTCTGAAGATTCGGAGAAACTAAGTTCTCGACGAGCTGTTTTTGAATTTTTTTCGTCATTTTGCGTCTCTCTTGGCTCTGTATTAGTTTTTTCCTTTTGGCTACCTTTTTTGAGCTCAATATTTTTTTGTAACCAATCATTGTTTTTTTCAAAAATCTATCTTCTACTCTTTTGCTGCAATCCCATCTTTGTATCATTTTATTCACTGTATCACATATTTGGCTTTTTTCTTCATCTGATAACGTATAACGGGAATTCTCACTTTTCGATAAAAGGGTTTCTACTTTTGCAAAAATGTCGTGTTTGTCACTTTTTAAAATGTTTTTAATTTCATGAAATAATTTGAGCCTCGTCAAATCTCCTACCATCGTATTACTGGCACCTGAAAAATAAATAAATATTTATTTATATTATTTAACATATTTATAGGTACCAAGTGGTAGCAGCTGAATCTTGTTTTATTCAGTAACTATTACTTTTTTAAGTAACCTCTAATAAGTTTCAAAGCAGCATATGACGGCGTTGTATTACTATACAGTTTGAAAACTCAAATTTTATAAAAAAAATTGCAAAAAATTTATCTACGTATTGCTGCAGCTAAAAATTTTGTGTCGAGGTATTGATATGTACTAAAGATTTCTCGTATTTTACTAACCTTCCGAAGATGATTCCATTTGGTTTTGTTCAATTTACTTCATTACAAAATCTTTCACATGTGTACAACTTTCACTATTCATCGACAGTAATACGATGCTCAAACGAAGGCCACGTTGCGACTGAAAATACAGAGGATACTTAGGGTATAGGACGTTGCTATGAACGGTTTTCACTTCTCAAGGGATTACTGTAGCCAACCCAAAGACAAAAAAACTCTAGAAACTTTTTTTTCGACTTTTGGCCAGCTTTTTGGGAATCGGCCGCACTGTGCGACTTAAGGACACACCTAAATTTACTTAATATTTCGCTTCAAGGCAAAAAAGAATCAATTTTTGATTTGGTTGACATAATTGACAATTTGATATAACAATATGGAATTGTGAAACATTTTTACTATTTGCTTTATCTCTTCTGTAATCACCCACTTAAAACCTAATAATTGAACCTCCCATGATCTGGCCAGACCATGATGTGAGCAAGAGGATAGTCAAGGATTGTTGTTAATGATATAAAAAAAATCAGAAAGTGTGAACACAATAATTTTTTTTGCTTGCCTACATTATTTTTACGTAAAACGGTGAAAATATACTAGAATAATTAAGTAAATAGCGAGTTTCAACTTCAATGAATTAATTTTGAAATAAAAAAAAAACGACAGTAAAGCAAGAAAATAAAAAAAAATTTATTAATGTAAAATACGTTACTTATGGATCTACTTCAACTACTTGACCAATGCAATTATTTCAACGATGTAATGCAGTATCATGACTAAACCACATTGAGATTTTACATTCGGGTCAAATTTTCTCAAGTGGGCCACTTTAAAATCGATGGTCTCAGTTTTCGTTGATCAATACGGTTTTCGATCGGCTTGGAGGTAAAAACGACACCCCAAAAATAATTTTGAAAAAAAATGTTTTTTCATTAGTTATTTACAGTTAAAGTTTTTGATCATGTTTTTTTTCAAAAATTCATAACTCACGAACGGTTTATCGGAACTCAACGTTTTCTACATCAAAATTTTTGTCAATTAATATACTTTGCCATGAAAAAATCTTTCTTCACAAAAAAATTATTATTTAGCTGAAAAATCCTATTTGTTGTAAATAATTGAAAATTAATGAAACTTCTCCGCCAGCGAGAAAATTTTGACACATTTCATTCAATTCTACAATCCCTTACAAAAATTTTGGTGAAAAAAAAGTCATTATTTTGCATTAGGTCAAAAGTTATACATGTTTTTGTGACCGCGCTCCTACCTCTAGCGCTGGAAAAGCACGTATTGACGCGCGCGCGCTTAGTTATCGTGTGACCGAATCGTCATCGTGGGACACATACAAATCGCGTTTTGATATATCTATTTCTGGATTCCTGCACTGTCAATAATTCTGAACTGCTTTGCCAAAGAAAAATATGCAAAACATGCTCAACATGTTATTGTTCATGCTGAACTGGCCGGATATCTATCTCCTTGTCGCCTTCGGTGTCGCTATCTTCACATTGAACTATCTAAACGACAATTTTTTCTATCAGTATCAGAAGCTTCGTTTTGTTCAGGGCCAAATGAAAGCGTGAAACTGGCAGCACCGTTATTATAACCTTTAACAGCAAATTATTTAATATCTTAACCCTTTCGGGACTACTGGGATAATACGTCCCAGAAAGTTTTTAATGCCCCCCAAAACAATTATTTAAATCTTACGACCGACGCAAAATATTTTTTCGATTTCGGTGTTCCCGCATAAAAGGATGATTTCAGAATTTGTGAGCATCCAATATAATTTTCTAACCCCAACATTCATGGCATGAGAACATTTCTACTGAGAGTATTTTGAATTTCAAAAATGAACTCCGTCCCGAAAGGGTTAAATTCGTTGCTCTAAAGCATTAGTTTCCGCTATTGCTTAGACAATTTTTTTAGAGAAATTTTCTTCTCTGATTTAACTCCAGCGTCGAAGTTCAAAAACAATGTCCACCTGATCCTCAAAATAGCATTTCCTTCCTTTCATCTCTGCCACAGAAAACACCCAATCGAATTGATAAAAAACCAGACTCGACAAGACCACAAATGCTTCCTTCACTTCAGGATTGTAATTGAATTGACACCAAAACACGGACATAACCATGAATACAATGGATAAGTATTAATTTTGAATATGTTCCAATATTATTTTCCAAGAAAAATTCAAATTTATTAACCCAAAGAAAATAAAAGCCAAGGTGAATGAAAAACACTTGAACCAGGTACATTTTGCGTCAGCTAATTTATGTCACTATTAACGGGATGGCACGAAAAAAATGCTTCAAATCGGGTCAGATAGAAAAGTCTAGTTGAAAATATATATATAAAATAAAAAAATATTTATAAACAATTCTGACAATAATTACGTCGAAAATAACCAAAAAAATACTGAAAATAACTGGCAATTTTGTATGAAAATGCACCATGGTCTGGCCAAGCCATGGTTTTGGGTTTTGTGCTTAGAAAGGATCAGTTAAGGATATCATGAAATATGAGCTCGATAGCTTAATTACAACATTACTAAAGTAGATCCAAAGTTCAATATGGTCTGGCCAGAACCGGATGCCCGCAGAAGTGTTAAGAATAAATGATTAAAAAAATCAGCATTGCATTTGTTCTTGCAGAATAGTTGTATTTTCAGTTTTCCCAAAAGTATCGACTATTTACCAAGGTAGTAATCAAACGCAGGCTTCATGCCAACCCTGCATCAGCTGTTAGGTTAGGTTAGGTTAGGGTGGCAGCTAGAAGAGCTCACTTAGGCCATAGTACGGCCCGTTGTGGTACCACGTGAAGGACGTGGCCGCCCTTCAGGCTTGCACACCCCCCCGGGTGTCAGGCAGGAGCCATCCCGATTCCGTGATGAATCGGGCGATGCGGCCGATGCTGGGTCCTGAGAGGTCGGCCAAACCGCTGAAGAACGGCGCTCCCAGCACCCGGAGACGTCTCCTCGCTAGTGCTGGGCAGTGGCACATCAGGTGCTCGACGCTCTCCTCCGCGTCCACATCGTCGCAGTTGCGGCAGTGGTCGTTGAAGGGGAGGCCGAGTCTCCTGGCGTGCTCGCCGTTTGTCCAGTGTCCTGTCAGCACAGAAACTGTGGAATAGATGGAATTCCGCTTTAGTCGCAGTAATTCGCGTGTTCTGCCATGGTTAAGCGACGGCCAGGTTTCTCTGGAGATCCTACAGTGGATCTCCTCCGCCCAGAGTCGGTTAGCCAGGCGAAAATACGCTTGCCTGACCATCAGTTTGACAGTCGCAAGAGGGATGCTACATTGCGTAGTGGGTGCCGGAAGTAAAGTGCCTTTCCTGGCCAGCTCGTCCGCCACACAGTTGCCAGAGATGCCGCTATGCCCAGGGACCCAGCTCAGGTGAACCCTGGCATGTTCCGCTAAGCTATTCAGAGCGGCGCGGCACTTTGCTACCAGTTTGGAGGAGGTATAAATACCTTTCAAGGATTTAATTGCAGCCTGGCTATCCGAGAAAATACATATAGCCGAGGGAATGGGGGGTTGCGATCGCAACCGGTCCACAGCCAGCAGTATTGCCATGGTCTCCGCTTGGAAGACGCTACAGTGGTCAGGGAGCCGAGCAGTAATGCTGGCC
The DNA here is from genome assembly GCA_963971225.1 of Melieria omissa. NCBI lineage: Eukaryota > Metazoa > Arthropoda > Insecta > Diptera > Ulidiidae > Melieria > Melieria omissa. The sequence goes on along the minus strand of OZ020269.1, from coordinate 45,101,993 downwards.
CCCAGTTGGTCGCAGAAAACCCCACACCCGACTCTATCCTCAAGTTTAGAGCCGTCTGTGAAGATTTCGACGACGTCTGGCAGTGAGCAACGGTCCTCTGACCAGTCGTTCCTGCTGGGGATCCCTATAGTGAACTTGCGCTCGAAACTAGGGGGAAGGACTATGTAGTCGGTCTGTGTCGGGGTTGGCAGATCCAGCCCGAGAATTCTAGAGTGGCCTAAGTCCGCCCGTGCCCAACTGCGTATGGTATTCAACCGTACAGCGGCAGTTTTTGCGGACTGCCTTACTAGTAGGGTCGAGGGGACCCAATTGAGCATAGCAAAAAGCGCCTTGGTAGGCGTAGAACGGATGGCTCCTGTTATGAGGGTGGCAGCTAGTCTCCTGACTCTGTCGAGCTGATTCAGGTTAGCTCGGCTAGCCGCCGCGGCCCACCATACAACAGCGCCGTAGAGGAGGATTGGCTCAACCACTGCCTCATAGAGCCACATAACAACGCGAGGCTGAAGCCCCCATCTTGCCCCCACTGCCCGTTTACAACAGTAGATGGCCCTGGAGGCTCTTTTTGCCCTTTCAGCGATGTTTGCTGCGATGTTCGATCATCAGCTGTTGATATTTGAAAAAAAAATTCACTTAAATTTTTTTGGTGAGTTGTGTGTAAACATGGAAACATGGTCACTATCATAATTAAATTTCAGAACGTCACACATTTTGTAAATGATGGATTTCTTTTACATAGCTGGTGTGTTATGCTTTTTAAAATACGTCTTTTGAGTTTTTCGTAATTCCTTTAGAAGGTGTTTTCAATATGTAATAACTCAAAACAAAGTTGAATTTTTTAGTTGGGATTTTATGACTTTAAAATACATGTCACTAAAAGTTGTTGCTTTAAGAAGTTTATGTTATATGTATACATTAGGGCTGGTCAAATTGTATGGAACGATTTTTTTTGATGAAGCGTATAGCAAAAACGTAATCTATAGGTGATTCTGAGAAATTTTGCTCAAGAGACCATAGCTCTAAGTCGGATTTGGAGCCCCCCAAAATTTAAAAATAAATTGAATTAAAAATGTAAAAAAGTGTTTTTTTTGTTGAAACCTTGAAAATGTTAATTTTTTCAGATCGATTTTCCTACACAAAAGGAGTTCGAAAACAAAAAATTGATCGTAATAAAAGTTGTTGGAATTATCTGAACTTTCATAGGTTAGGTTAGGTTAGGGTGGCAGCTAGAAGAGCTCACTTAGGCCATAATACGGCCCGTTGTGGTACCACGTGAAGGACGTGGCCGCCCTTCAGGCTTGCACACCCCCCCGGGTGTCAGGCAGGAGCCATCCCGATTCCGTGATGAATCGGGCGATGCGGCCGATGCTGGGTCCTGAGAGGTCGGCCAAACCGCTGAAGAACGGCGCTCCCAGCACCCGGAGACGTCTCCTCGCTAGTGCTGGGCAGTGGCACATCAGGTGCTCGACGCTCTCCTCCGCGTCCACATCGTCGCAGCTGCGGCAGTGGTCGTTGAAGGGGAGGCCGAGTCTCCTGGCGTGCTCGCCGTTTGTCCTGTGTCCTGTCAGCACAGAAACTGTGGAATAGATGGAATTCCGCTTTAGTCGCAGTAATTCGCGTGTTCTGCCATGGTTAAGCGACGGCCAGGTTTCTCTGGAGATCCTACAGTGGATCTCCTCCGCCCAGAGTCGGTTAGCCAGGCGAAAATACGCTTGCCTGACCATCAGTTTGACAGTCGCAAGAGGGATGCTACATTGCGTAGTGGGTGCCGGAAGTAAAGTGCCTTTCCTGGCCAGCTCGTCCGCCACACAGTTGCCAGAGATGCCGCTATGCCCAGGGACCCAGCTCAGGTGAACCCTGGCATGTTCCGCTAAGCTATTCAGAGCGGCGCGGCACTTTGCTAACTTTCGAACTTTCATAATCTGCAAAAAAAAAAAATTATCGAAAAAAATCGAAGAAAATTCGGAATTTATTAGTTAAAAGTTCATTTTAGGCTATTTTTCGACAAAAAATTCCTAATATGTCTACTAAAAATAAAATAAAAAAAAAGAATGCCCTGTACTCATGCATAAGAGAAAGAAGCACCTGGGGGATCACCTCATATCGGGTGCGGACTGGGTATCCAGAGGTTTAGGAAACATACTAAAATTTCTCTTGGATACTGGACTCACTGATTGTCTTTGAGGTCCAAAAAGGGGGCACAATAGATCTACTAGGTCGCAGTGCACTATCCCCATCAATAATAATAAAGAGTAGATTTCATTGTAGTAGTGTCTATGTGTAGAAGTTGCAATGGTACAAGAGAGGTAAAAAAAATATGTTCGTCACTATCGTTTTCATCATCAAGCTTGTGCTTGTATTCATTATGGCCCGAGCTGCCATCGCAGCCCCACTTAACAATTAAGATTAAATGTTCAAGTTGCTTTTCAGATAAAATATTTATAACTTCCATGTTAAGTAAGATAATGCGATCACTTGTATGATTAAGTATAGACTGCAATGTAACTGCTGCTTCATTTTCAGTGAATGACATACCTGTTGCAGGATAACACTGTAACTTTGCTTTTTGGATCTTTTTATATGCTGGAAACATCCGTGATTTTTTTTCCATATGATCATTTCGCAGCAGCTGATATTTACTCTGTGATAATCCAAGTTCTACATACAATGATAAAGCCTCGTTTTCAGTGAAAGGTACATTATTATTTGTAGACTCCAACGATTTCCTGTATCTTGCAGCTTTTGTAGGACTTCCTTCGGAAATATCACGTACCACTTTTGCAAAATCAATGTTACCTTCCGAACGAAGTTTACTAGTTGCCGAGTACAAAAGAGCTTCTGTTGACACCTTTGCTCGTAATTCTTCTGTTTTTCTGCGTTTACTTCTTTCTGAAGATTCGGAGAAACTAAGTTCTCGACGAGCTGTTTTTGAATTTTTTTCGTCATTTTGCGTCTCTCTTGGCTCTGTATTAGTTTTTTCCTTTTGGCTACCTTTTTTGAGCTCAATATTTTTTTGTAACCAATCATTGTTTTTTTCAAAAATCTATCTTCTACTCTTTTGCTGCAATCCCATCTTTGTATCATTTTATTCACTGTATCACATATTTGGCTTTTTTCTTCATCTGATAACGTATAACGGGAATTCTCACTTTTCGATAAAAGGGTTTCTACTTTTGCAAAAATGTCGTGTTTGTCACTTTTTAAAATGTTTTTAATTTCATGAAATAATTTGAGCCTCGTCAAATCTCCTACCATCGTATTACTGGCACCTGAAAAATAAATAAATATTTATTTATATTATTTAACATATTTATAGGTACCAAGTGGTAGCAGCTGAATCTTGTTTTATTCAGTAACTATTACTTTTTTAAGTAACCTCTAATAAGTTTCAAAGCAGCATATGACGGCGTTGTATTACTATACAGTTTGAAAACTCAAATTTTATAAAAAAAATTGCAAAAAATTTATCTACGTATTGCTGCAGCTAAAAATTTTGTGTCGAGGTATTGATATGTACTAAAGATTTCTCGTATTTTACTAACCTTCCGAAGATGATTCCATTTGGTTTTGTTCAATTTACTTCATTACAAAATCTTTCACATGTGTACAACTTTCACTATTCATCGACAGTAATACGATGCTCAAACGAAGGCCACGTTGCGACTGAAAATACAGAGGATACTTAGGGTATAGGACGTTGCTATGAACGGTTTTCACTTCTCAAGGGATTACTGTAGCCAACCCAAAGACAAAAAAACTCTAGAAACTTTTTTTTCGACTTTTGGCCAGCTTTTTGGGAATCGGCCGCACTGTGCGACTTAAGGACACACCTAAATTTACTTAATATTTCGCTTCAAGGCAAAAAAGAATCAATTTTTGATTTGGTTGACATAATTGACAATTTGATATAACAATATGGAATTGTGAAACATTTTTACTATTTGCTTTATCTCTTCTGTAATCACCCACTTAAAACCTAATAATTGAACCTCCCATGATCTGGCCAGACCATGATGTGAGCAAGAGGATAGTCAAGGATTGTTGTTAATGATATAAAAAAAATCAGAAAGTGTGAACACAATAATTTTTTTTGCTTGCCTACATTATTTTTACGTAAAACGGTGAAAATATACTAGAATAATTAAGTAAATAGCGAGTTTCAACTTCAATGAATTAATTTTGAAATAAAAAAAAAACGACAGTAAAGCAAGAAAATAAAAAAAAATTTATTAATGTAAAATACGTTACTTATGGATCTACTTCAACTACTTGACCAATGCAATTATTTCAACGATGTAATGCAGTATCATGACTAAACCACATTGAGATTTTACATTCGGGTCAAATTTTCTCAAGTGGGCCACTTTAAAATCGATGGTCTCAGTTTTCGTTGATCAATACGGTTTTCGATCGGCTTGGAGGTAAAAACGACACCCCAAAAATAATTTTGAAAAAAAATGTTTTTTTCATTAGTTATTTACAGTTAAAGTTTTTGATCATGTTTTTTTTCAAAAATTCATAACTCACGAACGGTTTATCGGAACTCAACGTTTTCTACATCAAAATTTTTGTCAATTAATATACTTTGCCATGAAAAAATCTTTCTTCACAAAAAAATTATTATTTAGCTGAAAAATCCTATTTGTTGTAAATAATTGAAAATTAATGAAACTTCTCCGCCAGCGAGAAAATTTTGACACATTTCATTCAATTCTACAATCCCTTACAAAAATTTTGGTGAAAAAAAAGTCATTATTTTGCATTAGGTCAAAAGTTATACATGTTTTTGTGACCGCGCTCCTACCTCTAGCGCTGGAAAAGCACGTATTGACGCGCGCGCGCTTAGTTATCGTGTGACCGAATCGTCATCGTGGGACACATACAAATCGCGTTTTGATATATCTATTTCTGGATTCCTGCACTGTCAATAATTCTGAACTGCTTTGCCAAAGAAAAATATGCAAAACATGCTCAACATGTTATTGTTCATGCTGAACTGGCCGGATATCTATCTCCTTGTCGCCTTCGGTGTCGCTATCTTCACATTGAACTATCTAAACGACAATTTTTTCTATCAGTATCAGAAGCTTCGTTTTGTTCAGGGCCAAATGAAAGCGTGAAACTGGCAGCACCGTTATTATAACCTTTAACAGCAAATTATTTAATATCTTAACCCTTTCGGGACTACTGGGATAATACGTCCCAGAAAGTTTTTAATGCCCCCCAAAACAATTATTTAAATCTTACGACCGACGCAAAATATTTTTTCGATTTCGGTGTTCCCGCATAAAAGGATGATTTCAGAATTTGTGAGCATCCAATATAATTTTCTAACCCCAACATTCATGGCATGAGAACATTTCTACTGAGAGTATTTTGAATTTCAAAAATGAACTCCGTCCCGAAAGGGTTAAATTCGTTGCTCTAAAGCATTAGTTTCCGCTATTGCTTAGACAATTTTTTTAGAGAAATTTTCTTCTCTGATTTAACTCCAGCGTCGAAGTTCAAAAACAATGTCCACCTGATCCTCAAAATAGCATTTCCTTCCTTTCATCTCTGCCACAGAAAACACCCAATCGAATTGATAAAAAACCAGACTCGACAAGACCACAAATGCTTCCTTCACTTCAGGATTGTAATTGAATTGACACCAAAACACGGACATAACCATGAATACAATGGATAAGTATTAATTTTGAATATGTTCCAATATTATTTTCCAAGAAAAATTCAAATTTATTAACCCAAAGAAAATAAAAGCCAAGGTGAATGAAAAACACTTGAACCAGGTACATTTTGCGTCAGCTAATTTATGTCACTATTAACGGGATGGCACGAAAAAAATGCTTCAAATCGGGTCAGATAGAAAAGTCTAGTTGAAAATATATATATAAAATAAAAAAATATTTATAAACAATTCTGACAATAATTACGTCGAAAATAACCAAAAAAATACTGAAAATAACTGGCAATTTTGTATGAAAATGCACCATGGTCTGGCCAAGCCATGGTTTTGGGTTTTGTGCTTAGAAAGGATCAGTTAAGGATATCATGAAATATGAGCTCGATAGCTTAATTACAACATTACTAAAGTAGATCCAAAGTTCAATATGGTCTGGCCAGAACCGGATGCCCGCAGAAGTGTTAAGAATAAATGATTAAAAAAATCAGCATTGCATTTGTTCTTGCAGAATAGTTGTATTTTCAGTTTTCCCAAAAGTATCGACTATTTACCAAGGTAGTAATCAAACGCAGGCTTCATGCCAACCCTGCATCAGCTGTTAGGTTAGGTTAGGTTAGGGTGGCAGCTAGAAGAGCTCACTTAGGCCATAGTACGGCCCGTTGTGGTACCACGTGAAGGACGTGGCCGCCCTTCAGGCTTGCACACCCCCCCGGGTGTCAGGCAGGAGCCATCCCGATTCCGTGATGAATCGGGCGATGCGGCCGATGCTGGGTCCTGAGAGGTCGGCCAAACCGCTGAAGAACGGCGCTCCCAGCACCCGGAGACGTCTCCTCGCTAGTGCTGGGCAGTGGCACATCAGGTGCTCGACGCTCTCCTCCGCGTCCACATCGTCGCAGTTGCGGCAGTGGTCGTTGAAGGGGAGGCCGAGTCTCCTGGCGTGCTCGCCGTTTGTCCAGTGTCCTGTCAGCACAGAAACTGTGGAATAGATGGAATTCCGCTTTAGTCGCAGTAATTCGCGTGTTCTGCCATGGTTAAGCGACGGCCAGGTTTCTCTGGAGATCCTACAGTGGATCTCCTCCGCCCAGAGTCGGTTAGCCAGGCGAAAATACGCTTGCCTGACCATCAGTTTGACAGTCGCAAGAGGGATGCTACATTGCGTAGTGGGTGCCGGAAGTAAAGTGCCTTTCCTGGCCAGCTCGTCCGCCACACAGTTGCCAGAGATGCCGCTATGCCCAGGGACCCAGCTCAGGTGAACCCTGGCATGTTCCGCTAAGCTATTCAGAGCGGCGCGGCACTTTGCTACCAGTTTGGAGGAGGTATAAATACCTTTCAAGGATTTAATTGCAGCCTGGCTATCCGAGAAAATACATATAGCCGAGGGAATGGGGGGTTGCGATCGCAACCGGTCCACAGCCAGCAGTATTGCCATGGTCTCCGCTTGGAAGACGCTACAGTGGTCAGGGAGCCGAGCAGTAATGCTGGCCCCCAGTTGGTCGCAGAAAACCCCACACCCGACTCTATCCTCAAGTTTAGAGCCGTCTGTGAAGATTTCGACGACGTCTGGCAGTGAGCAACGGTCCTCTGACCAGTCGTTCCTGCTGGGGATCCCTATAGTGAACTTGCGCTCGAAACTAGGGGGAAGGACTATGTAGTCGGTCTGTGTCGGGGTTGGCAGATCCAGCCCGAGAATTCTAGAGTGGCCTAAGTCCGCCCGTGCCCAACTGCGTATGGTATTCAACCGTACAGCGGCAGTTTTTGCGGACTGCCTTACTAGTAGGGTCGAGGGGACCCAATTGAGCATAGCAAAAAGCGCCTTGGTAGGCGTAGAACGGATGGCTCCTGTTATGAGGGTGGCAGCTAGTCTCCTGACTCTGTCGAGCTGATTCAGGTTAGCTCGGCTAGCCGCCGCGGCCCACCATACAACAGCGCCGTAGAGGAGGATTGGCTCAACCACTGCCTCATAGAGCCACATAACAACGCGAGGCTGAAGCCCCCATCTTGCCCCCACTGCCCGTTTACAACAGTAGATGGCCCTGGAGGCTCTTTTTGCCCTTTCAGCGATGTTTGCTGCGATGTTCGATCATCAGCTGTTGATATTTGAAAAAAAAATTCACTTAAATTTTTTTGGTGAGTTGTGTGTAAACATGGAAACATGGTCACTATCATAATTAAATTTCAGAACGTCACACATTTTGTAAATGATGGATTTCTTTTACATAGCTGGTGTGTTATGCTTTTTAAAATACGTCTTTTGAGTTTTTCGTAATTCCTTTAGAAGGTGTTTTCAATATGTAATAACTCAAAACAAAGTTGAATTTTTTAGTTGGGATTTTATGACTTTAAAATACATGTCACTAAAAGTTGTTGCTTTAAGAAGTTTATGTTATATGTATACATTAGGGCTGGTCAAATTGTATGGAACGATTTTTTTTGATGAAGCGTATAGCAAAAACGTAATCTATAGGTGATTCTGAGAAATTTTGCTCAAGAGACCATAGCTCTAAGTCGGATTTGGAGCCCCCCAAAATTTAAAAATAAATTGAATTAAAAATGTAAAAAAGTGTTTTTTTTGTTGAAACCTTGAAAATGTTAATTTTTTCAGATCGATTTTCCTACACAAAAGGAGTTCGAAAACAAAAAATTGATCGTAATAAAAGTTGTTGGAATTATCTGAACTTTCATAGGTTAGGTTAGGTTAGGGTGGCAGCTAGAAGAGCTCACTTAGGCCATAATACGGCCCGTTGTGGTACCACGTGAAGGACGTGGCCGCCCTTCAGGCTTGCACACCCCCCCGGGTGTCAGGCAGGAGCCATCCCGATTCCGTGATGAATCGGGCGATGCGGCCGATGCTGGGTCCTGAGAGGTCGGCCAAACCGCTGAAGAACGGCGCTCCCAGCACCCGGAGACGTCTCCTCGCTAGTGCTGGGCAGTGGCACATCAGGTGCTCGACGCTCTCCTCCGCGTCCACATCGTCGCAGCTGCGGCAGTGGTCGTTGAAGGGGAGGCCGAGTCTCCTGGCGTGCTCGCCGTTTGTCCTGTGTCCTGTCAGCACAGAAACTGTGGAATAGATGGAATTCCGCTTTAGTCGCAGTAATTCGCGTGTTCTGCCATGGTTAAGCGACGGCCAGGTTTCTCTGGAGATCCTACAGTGGATCTCCTCCGCCCAGAGTCGGTTAGCCAGGCGAAAATACGCTTGCCTGACCATCAGTTTGACAGTCGCAAGAGGGATGCTACATTGCGTAGTGGGTGCCGGAAGTAAAGTGCCTTTCCTGGCCAGCTCGTCCGCCACACAGTTGCCAGAGATGCCGCTATGCCCAGGGACCCAGCTCAGGTGAACCCTGGCATGTTCCGCTAAGCTATTCAGAGCGGCGCGGCACTTTGCTAACTTTCGAACTTTCATAATCTGCAAAAAAAAAAAATTATCGAAAAAAATCGAAGAAAATTCGGAATTTATTAGTTAAAAGTTCATTTTAGGCTATTTTTCGACAAAAAATTCCTAATATGTCTACTAAAAATAAAATAAAAAAAAAGAATGCCCTGTACTCATGCATAAGAGAAAGAAGCACCTGGGGGATCACCTCATATCGGGTGCGGACTGGGTATCCAGAGGTTTAGGAAACATACTAAAATTTCTCTTGGATACTGGACTCACTGATTGTCTTTGAGGTCCAAAAAGGGGGCACAATAGATCTACTAGGTCGCAGTGCACTATCCCCATCAATAATAATAAAGAGTAGATTTCATTGTAGTAGTGTCTATGTGTAGAAGTTGCAATGGTACAAGAGAGGTAAAAAAAATATGTTCGTCACTATCGTTTTCATCATCAAGCTTGTGCTTGTATTCATTATGGCCCGAGCTGCCATCGCAGCCCCACTTAACAATTAAGATTAAATGTTCAAGTTGCTTTTCAGATAAAATATTTATAACTTCCATGTTAAGTAAGATAATGCGATCACTTGTATGATTAAGTATAGACTGCAATGTAACTGCTGCTTCATTTTCAGTGAATGACATACCTGTTGCAGGATAACACTGTAACTTTGCTTTTTGGATCTTTTTATATGCTGGAAACATCCGTGATTTTTTTTCCATATGATCATTTCGCAGCAGCTGATATTTACTCTGTGATAATCCAAGTTCTACATACAATGATAAAGCCTCGTTTTCAGTGAAAGGTACATTATTATTTGTAGACTCCAACGATTTCCTGTATCTTGCAGCTTTTGTAGGACTTCCTTCGGAAATATCACGTACCACTTTTGCAAAATCAATGTTACCTTCCGAACGAAGTTTACTAGTTGCCGAGTACAAAAGAGCTTCTGTTGACACCTTTGCTCGTAATTCTTCTGTTTTTCTGCGTTTACTTCTTTCTGAAGATTCGGAGAAACTAAGTTCTCGACGAGCTGTTTTTGAATTTTTTTCGTCATTTTGCGTCTCTCTTGGCTCTGTATTAGTTTTTTCCTTTTGGCTACCTTTTTTGAGCTCAATATTTTTTTGTAACCAATCATTGTTTTTTTCAAAAATCTATCTTCTACTCTTTTGCTGCAATCCCATCTTTGTATCATTTTATTCACTGTATCACATATTTGGCTTTTTTCTTCATCTGATAACGTATAACGGGAATTCTCACTTTTCGATAAAAGGGTTTCTACTTTTGCAAAAATGTCGTGTTTGTCACTTTTTAAAATGTTTTTAATTTCATGAAATAATTTGAGCCTCGTCAAATCTCCTACCATCGTATTACTGGCACCTGAAAAATAAATAAATATTTATTTATATTATTTAACATATTTATAGGTACCAAGTGGTAGCAGCTGAATCTTGTTTTATTCAGTAACTATTACTTTTTTAAGTAACCTCTAATAAGTTTCAAAGCAGCATATGACGGCGTTGTATTACTATACAGTTTGAAAACTCAAATTTTATAAAAAAAATTGCAAAAAATTTATCTACGTATTGCTGCAGCTAAAAATTTTGTGTCGAGGTATTGATATGTACTAAAGATTTCTCGTATTTTACTAACCTTCCGAAGATGATTCCATTTGGTTTTGTTCAATTTACTTCATTACAAAATCTTTCACATGTGTACAACTTTCACTATTCATCGACAGTAATACGATGCTCAAACGAAGGCCACGTTGCGACTGAAAATACAGAGGATACTTAGGGTATAGGACGTTGCTATGAACGGTTTTCACTTCTCAAGGGATTACTGTAGCCAACCCAAAGACAAAAAAACTCTAGAAACTTTTTTTTCGACTTTTGGCCAGCTTTTTGGGAATCGGCCGCACTGTGCGACTTAAGGACACACCTAAATTTACTTAATATTTCGCTTCAAGGCAAAAAAGAATCAATTTTTGATTTGGTTGACATAATTGACAATTTGATATAACAATATGGAATTGTGAAACATTTTTACTATTTGCTTTATCTCTTCTGTAATCACCCACTTAAAACCTAATAATTGAACCTCCCATGATCTGGCCAGACCATGATGTGAGCAAGAGGATAGTCAAGGATTGTTGTTAATGATATAAAAAAAATCAGAAAGTGTGAACACAATAATTTTTTTTGCTTGCCTACATTATTTTTACGTAAAACGGTGAAAATATACTAGAATAATTAAGTAAATAGCGAGTTTCAACTTCAATGAATTAATTTTGAAATAAAAAAAAAACGACAGTAAAGCAAGAAAATAAAAAAAAATTTATTAATGTAAAATACGTTACTTATGGATCTACTTCAACTACTTGACCAATGCAATTATTTCAACGATGTAATGCAGTATCATGACTAAACCACATTGAGATTTTACATTCGGGTCAAATTTTCTCAAGTGGGCCACTTTAAAATCGATGGTCTCAGTTTTCGTTGATCAATACGGTTTTCGATCGGCTTGGAGGTAAAAACGACACCCCAAAAATAATTTTGAAAAAAAATGTTTTTTTCATTAGTTATTTACAGTTAAAGTTTTTGATCATGTTTTTTTCAAAAATTCATAACTCACGAACGGTTTATCGGAACTCAACGTTTTCTACATCAAAATTTTTGTCAATTAATATACTTTGCCATGAAAAAATCTTTCTTCACAAAAAAATTATTATTTAGCTGAAAAATCCTATTTGTTGTAAATAATTGAAAATTAATGAAACTTCTCCGCCAGCGAGAAAATTTTGACACATTTCATTCAATTCTACAATCCCTTACAAAAATTTTGGTGAAAAAAAAAGTCATTATTTTGCATTAGGTCAAAAGTTATACATGTTTTTGTGACCGCGCTCCTACCTCTAGCGCTGGAAAAGCACGTATTGACGCGCGCGCGCTTAGTTATCGTGTGACCGAATCGTCATCGTGTGACACATACAAATCGCGTTTTGATATATCTATTTCTGGATTCCTGCACTGTCAATAATTCTGAACTGCTTTGCCAAAGAAAAATATGCAAAACATGCTCAACATGTTATTGTTCATGCTGAACTGGCCGGATATCTATCTCCTTGTCGCCTTCGGTGTCGCTATCTTCACATTGAACTATCTAAACGACCATTTTTTCTATCAGTATCAGAAGCTTCGTTTTGTTCAGGGCCAAATGAAAGCGTGAAACTGGCAGCACCGTTATTATAACCTTTAACAGCAAATTATTTAATATCTTAACCCTTTCGGGACTACTGGGATAATACGTCCCAGAAAGTTTTTAATGCCCCCCCAAAACAATTATTTAAATCTTACGACCGACGCAAAATATTTTTTCGATTTCGGTGTTCCCGCATAAAAGGATGATTTCAGAATTTGTGAGCATCCAATATAATTTTCTAACCCCAACATTCATGGCATGAGAACATTTCTACTGAGAGTATTTTGAATTTCAAAAATGAACTCCGTCCCGAAAGGGTTAAATTCGTTGCTCTAAAGCATTAGTTTCCGCTATTGCTTAGACAATTTTTTTAGAGAAATTTTCTTCTCTGATTTAACTCCAGCGTCGAAGTTCAAAAACAATGTCCACCTGATCCTCAAAATAGCATTTCCTTCCTTTCATCTCTGCCACAGAAAACACCCAATCGAATTGATAAAAAACCAGACTCGACAAGACCACAAATGCTTCCTTCACTTCAGGATTGTAATTGAATTGACACCAAAACACGGACATAACCATGAATACAATGGATAAGTATTAATTTTGAATGTGTTCCAATATTATTTTCCAAGAAAAATTCAAATTTATTAACCCAAAGAAAATAAAAGCCAAGGTGAATGAAAAACACTTGAACCAGGTACATTTTGCGTCAGCTAATTTATGTCACTATTAACGGGATGGCACGAAAAAAATGCTTCAAATCGGGTCAGATAGAAAAGTCTAGTTGAAAATATATATATAAAATAAAAAAATATTTATAAACAATTCTGACAATAATTACGTCGAAAATAACCAAAAAAATACTGAAAATAACTGGCAATTTTGTATGAAAATGCACCATGGTCTGGCCAAGCCATGGTTTTGGGTTTTGTGCTTAGAAAGGATCAGTTAAGGATATCATGAAATATGAGCTCGATAGCTTAATTACAACATTACTAAAGTAGATCCAAAGTTCAATATGGTCTGGCCAGAACCGGATGCCCGCAGAAGTGTTAAGAATAAATGATTAAAAAAATCAGCATTGCATTTGTTCTTGCAGAATAGTTGTATTTTCAGTTTTCCCAAAAGTATCGACTATTTACCAAGGTAGTAATCAAACGCAGGCTTCATGCCAACCCTGCATCAGCTGTTAGGTTAGGTTAGGGTGGCAGCTAGAAGAGCTCACTTAGGCCATAGTACGGCCCGTTGTGGTACCACGTGAAGGACGTGGCCGCCCTTCAGGCTTGCACACCCCCCCGGGTGTCAGGCAGGAGCCATCCCGATTCCGTGATGAATCGGGCGATGCGGCCGATGCTGGGTCCTGAGAGGTCGGCCAAACCGCTGAAGAACGGCGCTCCCAGCACCCGGAGACGTCTCCTCGCTAGTGCTGGGCAGTGGCACATCAGGTGCTCGACGCTCTCCTCCGCGTCCACATCGTCGCAGTTGCGGCAGTGGTCGTTGAAGGGGAGGCCGAGTCTCCTGGCGTGCTCGCCGTTTGTCCAGTGTCCTGTCAGCACAGAAACTGTGGAATAGATGGAATTCCGCTTTAGTCGCAGTAATTCGCGTGTTCTGCCATGGTTAAGCGACGGCCAGGTTTCTCTGGAGATCCTACAGTGGATCTCCTCCGCCCAGAGTCGGTTAGCCAGGCGAAAATACGCTTGCCTGACCATCAGTTTGACAGTCGCAAGAGGGATGCTACATTGCGTAGTGGGTGCCGGAAGTAAAGTGCCTTTCCTGGCCAGCTCGTCCGCCACACAGTTGCCAGAGATGCCGCTATGCCCAGGGACCCAGCTCAGGTGAACCCTGGCATGTTCCGCTAAGCTATTCAGAGCGGCGCGGCACTTTGCTACCAGTTTGGAGGAGGTATAAATACCTTTCAAGGATTTAATTGCAGCCTGGCTATCCGAGAAAATACATATAGCCGAGGGAATGGGGGGTTGCGATCGCAACCGGTCCACAGCCAGCAGTATTGCCATGGTCTCCGCTTGGAAGACGCTACAGTGGTCAGGGAGCCGAGCAGTAATGCTGGCCCCCAGTTGGTCGCAGAAAACCCCACACCCGACTCTATCCTCAAGTTTAGAGCCGTCTGTGAAGATTTCGACGACGTCTGGCAGTGAGCAACGGTCCTCTGACCAGTCGTTCCTGCTGGGGATCCCTATAGTGAACTTGCGCTCGAAACTAGGGGGAAGGACTATGTAGTCGGTCTGTGTCGGGGTTGGAAGATCCAGCCCGAGAATTCTAGAGTGGCCTAAGTCCGCCCGTGCCCAACTGCGTATGGCATTCAACCGTACAGCGGCAGTTTTTGCGGACTGCCTTACTAGTAGGGTCGAGGGGACCCAATTGAGCATAGCAAAAAGCGCCTTGGTAGGCGTAGAACGGATGGCTCCTGTTATGAGGGTGGCAGCTAGTCTCCTGACTCTGTCGAGCTGATTCAGGTTAGCTCGGCTAGCCGCCGCGGGCCACCATACAACAGCGCCGTAGAGGAGGATTGGCTCAACCACTGCCTCATAGAGCCACATAACAACGCGAGGCTGAAGCCCCCATCTTGCCCCCACTGCCCGTTTACAACAGTAGATGGCCCTGGAGGCTCTTTTTGCCCTTTCAGCGATGTTTGCTGCGATGTTCGATCATCAGCTGTTGATATTTGAAAAAAAAATTCACTTAAATTTTTTTGGTGAGTTGTGTGTAAACATGGAAACATGGTCACTATCATAATTAAATTTCAGAACGTCACACATTTTGTAAATGATGGATTTCTTTTACATAGCTGGTGTGTTATGCTTTTTAAAATACGTCTTTTGAGTTTTTCGTAATTCCTTTAGAAGGTGTTTTCAATATGTAATAACTCAAAACAAAGTTGAATTTTTTAGTTGGGATTTTATGACTTTAAAATACATGTCACTAAAAGTTGTTGCTTTAAGAAGTTTATGTTATATGTATACATTAGGGCGGGTCAAATTGTATGGAACGATTTTTTTTGATGAAGCGTATAGCAAAAACGTAATCTATAGGTGATTCTGAGAAATTTTGCTCAAGAGACCATAGCTCTAAGTCGGATTTGGAGCCCCCCAAAATTTAAAAATAAATTGAATTAAAAATGTAAAAAAGTGTTTTTTTGTTGAAACCTTGAAAATGTTGGTTTTTTCAGATCGATTTTCCTACACAAAAGGAGTTCGAAAACAAAAAATTGATCGTAATAAAAGTTGTTGTTGGAATTATCTGAACTTTCATAGGTTAGGTTAGGTTAGGGTGGCAGCTAGAAGAGCTCACTTAGGCCATAATACGGCCCGTTGTGGTACCACGTGAAGGACGTGGCCGCCCTTCAGGCTTGCACACCCCCCCGGGTGTCAGGCAGGAGCCATCCCGATTCCGTGATGAATCGGGCGATGCGGCCGATGCTGGGTCCTGAGAGGTCGGCCAAACCGCTGAAGAACGGCGCTCCCAGCACCCGGAGACGTCTCCTCGCTAGTGCTGGGCAGTGGCACATCAGGTGCTCGACGCTCTCCTCCGCGTCCACATCGTCGCAGCTGCGGCAGTGGTCGTTGAAGGGGAGGCCGAGTCTCCTGGCGTGCTCGCCGTTTGTCCAGTGTCCTGTCAGCACAGAAACTGTGGAATAGATGGAATTCCGCTTTAGTCGCAGTAATTCGCGTGTTCTGCCATGGTTAAGCGACGGCCAGGTTTCTCTGGAGATCCTACAGTGGATCTCCTCCGCCCAGAGTCGGTTAGCCAGGCGAAAATACGCTTGCCTGACCATCAGTTTGACAGTCGCAAGAGGGATGCTACATTGCGTAGTGGGTGCCGGAAGTAAAGTGCCTTTCCTGGCCACCTCGTCCGCCACACAGTTGCCAGAGATGCCGCTATGCCCAGGGACCCAGCTCAGGTGAACCCTGGCATGTTCCGCTAAGCTATTCAGAGCGGCGCGGCACTTTGCTAACTTTCGAACTTTCATAATCTGCAAAAAAAAAAAATTATCGAAAAAAATCGAAGAAAATTCGGAATTTATTAGTTAAAAGTTCATTTTAGGCTATTTTTCGACAAAAAATTCCTAATATGTCTACTAAAAATAAAATAAAAAAAAGAATGCCCTGTACTCATGCATAAGAGAAAGAAGCACCTGGGGGATCACCTCATATCGGGTGCGGACTGGGTATCCAGAGGTTTAGGAAACATACTAAAATTTCTCTTGGATACTGGACTCACTGATTGTCTTTGAGGTCCAAGAAGGGGGCACAATAGATCTACTAGGTCGCAGTGCACTATCCCCATCAATAATAATAAAGAGTAGATTTCATTGTAGTAGTGTCTATGTGTAGAAGTTGCAATGGTACAAGAGAGGTAAAAAAAATATGTTCGTCACTATCGTTTTCATCATCAAGCTTGTGCTTGTATTCATTATGGCCCGAGCTGCCATCGCAGCCCCACTTAACAATTAAGATTAAATGTTCAAGTTGCTTTTCAGATAAAATATTTATAACTTCCATGTTAAGTAAGATAATGCGATCACTTGTATGATTAAGTATAGACTGCAATGTAACTGCTGCTTCATTTTCAGTGAATGACATACCTGTTGCAGGATAACACTGTAACTTTGCTTTTTGGATCTTTTTATATGCTGGAAACATCCGTGATTTTTTTTCCATATGATCATTTCGCAGCAGCTGATATTTACTCTGTGATAATCCAAGTTCTACATACAATGATAAAGCCTCGTTTTCAGTGAAAGGTACATTATTATTTGTAGACTCCAACGATTTCCTGTATCTTGCAGCTTTTGTAGGACTTCCTTCGGAAATATCACGTACCACTTTTGCAAAATCAATGTTACCTTCCGAACGAAGTTTACTAGTTGCCGAGTACAAAAGAGCTTCTGTTGACACCTTTGCTCGTAATTCTTCTGTTTTTCTGCGTTTACTTCTTTCTGAAGATTCGGAGAAACTAAGTTCTCGACGAGCTGTTTTTGAATTTTTTTCGTCATTTTGCGTCTCTCTTGGCTCTGTATTAGTTTTTTCCTTTTGGCTACCTTTTTTGAGCTCAATATTTTTTTGTAACCAATCATTGTTTTTTTCAAAAATCTATCTTCTACTCTTTTGCTGCAATCCCATCTTTGTATCATTTTATTCACTGTATCACATATTTGGCTTTTTTCTTCATCTGATAACGTATAACGGGAATTCTCACTTTTCGATAAAAGGGTTTCTACTTTTGCAAAAATGTCGTGTTTGTCACTTTTTAAAATGTTTTTAATTTCATGAAATAATTTGAGCCTCGTCAAATCTCCTACCATCGTATTACTGGCACCTGAAAAATAAATAAATATTTATTTATATTATTTAACATATTTATAGGTACCAAGTGGTAGCAGCTGAATCTTGTTTTATTCAGTAACTATTACTTTTTTAAGTAACCTCTAATAAGTTTCAAAGCAGCATATGACGGCGTTGTATTACTATACAGTTTGAAAACTCAAATTTTATAAAAAAAATTGCAAAAAATTTATCTACGTATTGCTGCAGCTAAAAATTTTGTGTCGAGGTATTGATATGTACTAAAGATTTCTCGTATTTTACTAACCTTCCGAAGATGATTCCATTTGGTTTTGTTCAATTTACTTCATTACAAAATCTTTCACATGTGTACAACTTTCACTATTCATCGACAGTAATACGATGCTCAAACGAAGGCCACGTTGCGACTGAAAATACAGAGGATACTTAGGGTATAGGACGTTGCTATGAACGGTTTTCACTTCTCAAGGGATTACTGTAGCCAACCCAAAGACAAAAAAACTCTAGAAACTTTTTTTTCGACTTTTGGCCAGCTTTTTGGGAATCGGCCGCACTGTGCGACTTAAGGACACACCTAAATTTACTTAATATTTCGCTTCAAGGCAAAAAAGAATCAATTTTTGATTTGGTTGACATAATTGACAATTTGATATAACAATATGGAATTGTGAAACATTTTTACTATTTGCTTTATCTCTTCTGTAATCACCCACTTAAAACCTAATAATTGAACCTCCCATGATCTGGCCAGACCATGATGTGAGCAAGAGGATAGTCAAGGATTGTTGTTAATGATATAAAAAAAATCAGAAAGTGTGAACACAATAATTTTTTTTGCTTGCCTACATTATTTTTACGTAAAACGGTGAAAATATACTAGAATAATTAAGTAAATAGCGAGTTTCAACTTCAATGAATTAATTTTGAAATAAAAAAAAAACGACAGTAAAGCAAGAAAATAAAAAAAAATTTATTAATGTAAAATACGTTACTTATGGATCTACTTCAACTACTTGACCAATGCAATTATTTCAACGATGTAATGCAGTATCATGACTAAACCACATTGAGATTTTACATTCGGGTCAAATTTTCTCAAGTGGGCCACTTTAAAATCGATGGTCTCAGTTTTCGTTGATCAATACGGTTTTCGATCGGCTTGGAGGTAAAAACGACACCCCAAAAATAATTTTGAAAAAAAATGTTTTTTTCATTAGTTATTTACAGTTAAAGTTTTTGATCATGTTTTTTTTCAAAAATTCATAACTCACGAACGGTTTATCGGAACTCAACGTTTTCTACATCAAAATTTTTGTCAATTAATATACTTTGCCATGAAAAAATCTTTCTTCACAAAAAAATTATTATTTAGCTGAAAAATCCTATTTGTTGTAAATAATTGAAAATTAATGAAACTTCTCCGCCAGCGAGAAAATTTTGACACATTTCATTCAATTCTACAATCCCTTACAAAAATTTTGGTGAAAAAAAAAGTCATTATTTTGCATTAGGTCAAAAGTTATACATGTTTTTGTGACCGCGCTCCTACCTCTAGCGCTGGAAAAGCACGTATTGACGCGCGCGCGCTTAGTTATCGTGTGACCGAATCGTCATCGTGTGACACATACAAATCGCGTTTTGATATATCTATTTCTGGATTCCTGCACTGTCAATAATTCTGAACTGCTTTGCCAAAGAAAAATATGCAAAACATGCTCAACATGTTATTGTTCATGCTGAACTGGCCGGATATCTATCTCCTTGTCGCCTTCGGTGTCGCTATCTTCACATTGAACTATCTAAACGACAATTTTTTCTATCAGTATCAGAAGCTTCGTTTTGTTCAGGGCCAAATGAAAGCGTGAAACTGGCAGCACCGTTATTATAACCTTTAACAGCAAATTATTTAATATCTTAACCCTTTCGGGACTACTGGGATAATACGTCCCAGAAAGTTTTTAATGCCCCCCAAAACAATTATTTAAATCTTACGACCGACGCAAAATATTTTTTCGATTTCGGTGTTCCCGCATAAAAGGATGATTTCAGAATTTGTGAGCATCCAATATAATTTTCTAACCCCAACATTCATGGCATGAGAACATTTCTACTGAGAGTATTTTGAATTTCAAAAATGAACTCCGTCCCGAAAGGGTTAAATTCGTTGCTCTAAAGCATTAGTTTCCGCTATTGCTTAGACAATTTTTTTAGAGAAATTTTCTTCTCTGATTTAACTCCAGCGTCGAAGTTCAAAAACAATGTCCACCTGATCCTCAAAATAGCATTTCCTTCCTTTCATCTCTGCCACAGAAAACACCCAATCGAATTGATAAAAAACCAGACTCGACAAGACCACAAATGCTTCCTTCACTTCAGGATTGTAATTGAATTGACACCAAAACACGGACATAACCATGAATACAATGGATAAGTATTAATTTTGAATATGTTCCAATATTATTTTCCAAGAAAAATTCAAATTTATTAACCCAAAGAAAATAAAAGCCAAGGTGAATGAAAAACACTTGAACCAGGTACATTTTGCGTCAGCTAATTTATGTCACTATTAACGGGATGGCACGAAAAAAATGCTTCAAATCGGGTCAGATAGAAAAGTCTAGTTGAAAATATATATATAAAATAAAAAAATATTTATAAACAATTCTGACAATAATTACGTCGAAAATAACCAAAAAAATACTGAAAATAACTGGCAATTTTGTATGAAAATGCACCATGGTCTGGCCAAGCCATGGTTTTGGGTTTTGTGCTTAGAAAGGATCAGTTAAGGATATCATGAAATATGAGCTCGATAGCTTAATTACAACATTACTAAAGTAGATCCAAAGTTCAATATGGTCTGGCCAGAACCGGATGCCCGCAGAAGTGTTAAGAATAAATGATTAAAAAAATCAGCATTGCATTTGTTCTTGCAGAATAGTTGTATTTTCAGTTTTCCCAAAAGTATCGACTATTTACCAAGGTAGTAATCAAACGCAGGCTTCATGCCAACCCTGCATCAGCTGTTAGGTTAGGTTAGGTTAGGGTGGCAGCTAGAAGAGCTCACTTAGGCCATAGTACGGCCCGTTGTGGTACCACGTGAAGGACGTGGCCGCCCTTCAGGCTTGCACACCCCCCCGGGTGTCAGGCAGGAGCCATCCCGATTCCGTGATGAATCGGGCGATGCGGCCGATGCTGGGTCCTGAGAGGTCGGCCAAACCGCTGAAGAACGGCGCTCCCAGCACCCGGAGACGTCTCCTCGCTAGTGCTGGGCAGTGGCACATCAGGTGCTCGACGCTCTCCTCCGCGTCCACATCGTCGCAGTTGCGGCAGTGGTCGTTGAAGGGGAGGCCGAGTCTCCTGGCGTGCTCGCCGTTTGTCCAGTGTCCTGTCAGCACAGAAACTGTGGAATAGATGGAATTCCGCTTTAGTCGCAGTAATTCGCGTGTTCTGCCATGGTTAAGCGACGGCCAGGTTTCTCTGGAGATCCTACAGTGGATCTCCTCCGCCCAGAGTCGGTTAGCCAGGCGAAAATACGCTTGCCTGACCATCAGTTTGACAGTCGCAAGAGGGATGCTACATTGCGTAGTGGGTGCCGGAAGTAAAGTGCCTTTCCTGGCCAGCTCGTCCGCCACACAGTTGCCAGAGATGCCGCTATGCCCAGGGACCCAGCTCAGGTGAACCCTGGCATGTTCCGCTAAGCTATTCAGAGCGGCGCGGCACTTTGCTAACTTTCGAACTTTCATAATCTGCAAAAAAAAAAAAATTATCGAAAAAAATCGAAGAAAATTCGGAATTTATTAGTTAAAAGTTCATTTTAGGCTATTTTTCGACAAAAAATTCCTAATATGTCTACTAAAAATAAAATAAAAAAAAAGAATGCCCTGTACTCATGCATAAGAGAAAGAAGCACCTGGGGGATCACCTCATATCGGGTGCGGACTGGGTATCCAGAGGTTTAGGAAACATACTAAAATTTCTCTTGGATACTGGACTCACTGATTGTCTTTGAGGTCCAAGAAGGGGGCACAATAGATCTACTAGGTCGCAGTGCACTATCCCCATCAATAATAATAAAGAGTAGATTTCATTGTAGTAGTGTCTATGTGTAGAAGTTGCAATGGTACAAGAGAGGTAAAAAAAATATGTTCGTCACTATCGTTTTCATCATCAAGCTTGTGCTTGTATTCATTATGGCCCGAGCTGCCATCGCAGCCCCACTTAACAATTAAGATTAAATGTTCAAGTTGCTTTTCAGATAAAATATTTATAACTTCCATGTTAAGTAAGATAATGCGATCACTTGTATGATTAAGTATAGACTGCAATGTAACTGCTGCTTCATTTTCAGTGAATGACATACCTGTTGCAGGATAACACTGTAACTTTGCTTTTTGGATCTTTTTATATGCTGGAAACATCCGTGATTTTTTTTCCATATGATCATTTCGCAGCAGCTGATATTTACTCTGTGATAATCCAAGTTCTACATACAATGATAAAGCCTCGTTTTCAGTGAAAGGTACATTATTATTTGTAGACTCCAACGATTTCCTGTATCTTGCAGCTTTTGTAGGACTTCCTTCGGAAATATCACGTACCACTTTTGCAAAATCAATGTTACCTTCCGAACGAAGTTTACTAGTTGCCGAGTACAAAAGAGCTTCTGTTGACACCTTTGCTCGTAATTCTTCTGTTTTTCTGCGTTTACTTCTTTCTGAAGATTCGGAGAAACTAAGTTCTCGACGAGCTGTTTTTGAATTTTTTTCGTCATTTTGCGTCTCTCTTGGCTCTGTATTAGTTTTTTCCTTTTGGCTACCTTTTTTGAGCTCAATATTTTTTTGTAACCAATCATTGTTTTTTTCAAAAATCTATCTTCTACTCTTTTGCTGCAATCCCATCTTTGTATCATTTTATTCACTGTATCACATATTTGGCTTTTTTCTTCATCTGATAACGTATAACGGGAATTCTCACTTTTCGATAAAAGGGTTTCTACTTTTGCAAAAATGTCGTGTTTGTCACTTTTTAAAATGTTTTTAATTTCATGAAATAATTTGAGCCTCGTCAAATCTCCTACCATCGTATTACTGGCACCTGAAAAATAAATAAATATTTATTTATGTTATTTATAGGTACCAAGTGGTAGCAGCTGAATCTTGTTTTATTCAGTAACTATTACTTTTTTAAGTAACCTCTAATAAGTTTCAAAGCAGCATATGACGGCGTTGTATTACTATACAGTTTGAAAACTCAAATTTTATAAAAAAAATTGCAAAAAATTTATCTACGTATTGCTGCAGCTAAAAATTTTGTGTCGAGGTATTGATATGTACTAAAGATTTCTCGTATTTTACTAACCTTCCGAAGATGATTCCATTTGGTTTTGTTCAATTTACTTCATTACAAAATCTTTCACATGTGTACAACTTTCACTATTCATCGACAGTAATACGATGCTCAAACGAAGGCCACGTTGCGACTGAAAATACAGAGGATACTTAGGGTATAGGACGTTGCTATGAACGGTTTTCACTTCTCAAGGGATTACTGTAGCCAACCCAAAGACAAAAAAACTCTAGAAACTTTTTTTTCGACTTTTGGCCAGCTTTTTGGGAATCGGCCGCACTGTGCGACTTAAGGACACACCTAAATTTACTTAATATTTCGCTTCAAGGCAAAAAAGAATCAATTTTTGATTTGGTTGACATAATTGACAATTTGATATAACAATATGGAATTGTGAAACATTTTTACTATTTGCTTTATCTCTTCTGTAATCACCCACTTAAAACCTAATAATTGAACCTCCCATGATCTGGCCAGACCATGATGTGAGCAAGAGGATAGTCAAGGATTGTTGTTAATGATATAAAAAAAATCAGAAAGTGTGAACACAATAATTTTTTTTGCTTGCCTACATTATTTTTACGTAAAACGGTGAAAATATACTAGAATAATTAAGTAAATAGCGAGTTTCAACTTCAATGAATTAATTTTGAAATAAAAAAAAAACGACAGTAAAGCAAGAAAATAAAAAAAAATTTATTAATGTAAAATACGTTACTTATGGATCTACTTCAACTACTTGACCAATGCAATTATTTCAACGATGTAATGCAGTATCATGACTAAACCACATTGAGATTTTACATTCGGGTCAAATTTTCTCAAGTGGGCCACTTTAAAATCGATGGTCTCAGTTTTCGTTGATCAATACGGTTTTCGATCGGCTTGGAGGTAAAAACGACACCCCAAAAATAATTTTGAAAAAAAATGTTTTTTTCATTAGTTATTTACAGTTAAAGTTTTTGATCATGTTTTTTTTCAAAAATTCATAACTCACGAACGGTTTATCGGAACTCAACGTTTTCTACATCAAAATTTTTGTCAATTAATATACTTTGCCATGAAAAAATCTTTCTTCACAAAAAAATTATTATTTAGCTGAAAAATCCTATTTGTTGTAAATAATTGAAAATTAATGAAACTTCTCCGCCAGCGAGAAAATTTTGACACATTTCATTCAATTCTACAATCCCTTACAAAAATTTTGGTGAAAAAAAAAGTCATTATTTTGCATTAGGTCAAAAGTTATACATGTTTTTGTGACCGCGCTCCTACCTCTAGCGCTGGAAAAGCACGTATTGACGCGCGCGCGCTTAGTTATCGTGTGACCGAATCGTCATCGTGTGACACATACAAATCGCGTTTTGATATATCTATTTCTGGATTCCTGCACTGTCAATAATTCTGAACTGCTTTGCCAAAGAAAAATATGCAAAACATGCTCAACATGTTATTGTTCATGCTGAACTGGCCGGATATCTATCTCCTTGTCGCCTTCGGTGTCGCTATCTTCACATTGAACTATCTAAACGACAATTTTTTCTATCAGTATCAGAAGCTTCGTTTTGTTCAGGGCCAAATGAAAGCGTGAAACTGGCAGCACCGTTATTATAACCTTTAACAGCAAATTATTTAATATCTTAACCCTTTCGGGACTACTGGGATAATACGTCCCAGAAAGTTTTTAATGCCCCCCAAAACAATTATTTAAATCTTACGACCGACGCAAAATATTTTTTCGATTTCGGTGTTCCCGCATAAAAGGATGATTTCAGAATTTGTGAGCATCCAATATAATTTTCTAACCCCAACATTCATGGCATGAGAACATTTCTACTGAGAGTATTTTGAATTTCAAAAATGAACTCCGTCCCGAAAGGGTTAAATTCGTTGCTCTAAAGCATTAGTTTCCGCTATTGCTTAGACAATTTTTTTAGAGAAATTTTCTTCTCTGATTTAACTCCAGCGTCGAAGTTCAAAAACAATGTCCACCTGATCCTCAAAATAGCATTTCCTTCCTTTCATCTCTGCCACAGAAAACACCCAATCGAATTGATAAAAAACCAGACTCGACAAGACCACAAATGCTTCCTTCACTTCAGGATTGTAATTGAATTGACACCAAAACACGGACATAACCATGAATACAATGGATAAGTATTAATTTTGAATATGTTCCAATATTATTTTCCAAGAAAAATTCAAATTTATTAACCCAAAGAAAATAAAAGCCAAGGTGAATGAAAAACACTTGAACCAGGTACATTTTGCGTCAGCTAATTTATGTCACTATTAACGGGATGGCACGAAAAAAATGCTTCAAATCGGGTCAGATAGAAAAGTCTAGTTGAAAATATATATATAAAATAAAAAAATATTTATAAACAATTCTGACAATAATTACGTCGAAAATAACCAAAAAAATACTGAAAATAACTGGCAATTTTGTATGAAAATGCACCATGGTCTGGCCAAGCCATGGTTTTGGGTTTTGTGCTTAGAAAGGATCAGTTAAGGATATCATGAAATATGAGCTCGATAGCTTAATTACAACATTACTAAAGTAGATCCAAAGTTCAATATGGTCTGGCCAGAACCGGATGCCCGCAGAAGTGTTAAGAATAAATGATTAAAAAAATCAGCATTGCATTTGTTCTTGCAGAATAGTTGTATTTTCAGTTTTCCCAAAAGTATCGACTATTTACCAAGGTAGTAATCAAACGCAGGCTTCATGCCAACCCTGCATCAGCTGTTAGGTTAGGTTAGGTTAGGGTGGCAGCTAGAAGAGCTCACTTAGGCCATAGTACGGCCCGTTGTGGTACCACGTGAAGGACGTGGCCGCCCTTCAGGCTTGCACACCCCCCCGGGTGTCAGGCAGGAGCCATCCCGATTCCGTGATGAATCGGGCGATGCGGCCGATGCTGGGTCCTGAGAGGTCGGCCAAACCGCTGAAGAACGGCGCTCCCAGCACCCGGAGACGTCTCCTCGCTAGTGCTGGGCAGTGGCACATCAGGTGCTCGACGCTCTCCTCCGCGTCCACATCGTCGCAGTTGCGGCAGTGGTCGTTGAAGGGGAGGCCGAGTCTCCTGGCGTGCTCGCCGTTTGTCCAGTGTCCTGTCAGCACAGAAACTGTGGAATAGATGGAATTCCGCTTTAGTCGCAGTAATTCGCGTGTTCTGCCATGGTTAAGCGACGGCCAGGTTTCTCTGGAGATCCTACAGTGGATCTCCTCCGCCCAGAGTCGGTTAGCCAGGCGAAAATACGCTTGCCTGACCATCAGTTTGACAGTCGCAAGAGGGATGCTACATTGCGTAGTGGGTGCCGGAAGTAAAGTGCCTTTCCTGGCCAGCTCGTCCGCCACACAGTTGCCAGAGATGCCGCTATGCCCAGGGACCCAGCTCAGGTGAACCCTGGCATGTTCCGCTAAGCTATTCAGAGCGGCGCGGCACTTTGCTACCAGTTTGGAGGAGGTATAAATACCTTTCAAGGATTTAATTGCAGCCTGGCTATCCGAGAAAATACATATAGCCGAGGGAATGGGGGGTTGCGATCGCAACCGGTCCACAGCCAGCAGTATTGCCATGGTCTCCGCTTGGAAGACGCTACAGTGGTCAGGGAGCCGAGCAGTAATGCTGGCCCCCAGTTGGTCGCAGAAAACCCCACACCCGACTCTATCCTCAAGTTTAGAGCCGTCTGTGAAGATTTCGACGACGTCTGGCAGTGAGCAACGGTCCTCTGACCAGTCGTTCCTGCTGGGGATCCCTATAGTGAACTTGCGCTCGAAACTAGGGGGAAGGACTATGTAGTCGGTCTGTGTCGGGGTTGGCAGATCCAGCCCGAGAATTCTAGAGTGGCCTAAGTCCGCCCGTGCCCAACTGCGTATGGTATTCAACCGTACAGCGGCAGTTTTTGCGGACTGCCTTACTAGTAGGGTCGAGGGGACCCAATTGAGCATAGCAAAAAGCGCCTTGGTAGGCGTAGAACGGATGGCTCCTGTTATGAGGGTGGCAGCTAGTCTCCTGACTCTGTCGAGCTGATTCAGGTTAGCTCGGCTAGCCGCCGCGGCCCACCATACAACAGCGCCGTAGAGGAGGATTGGCTCAACCACTGCCTCATAGAGCCACATAACAACGCGAGGCTGAAGCCCCCATCTTGCCCCCACTGCCCGTTTACAACAGTAGATGGCCCTGGAGGCTCTTTTTGCCCTTTCAGCGATGTTTGCTGCGATGTTCGATCATCAGCTGTTGATATTTGAAAAAAAAATTCACTTAAATTTTTTTGGTGAGTTGTGTGTAAACATGGAAACATGGTCACTATCATAATTAAATTTCAGAACGTCACACATTTTGTAAATGATGGATTTCTTTTACATAGCTGGTGTGTTATGCTTTTTAAAATACGTCTTTTGAGTTTTTCGTAATTCCTTTAGAAGGTGTTTTCAATATGTAATAACTCAAAACAAAGTTGAATTTTTTAGTTGGGATTTTATGACTTTAAAATACATGTCACTAAAAGTTGTTGCTTTAAGAAGTTTATGTTATATGTATACATTAGGGCGGGTCAAATTGTATGGAACGATTTTTTTTGATGAAGCGTATAGCAAAAACGTAATCTATAGGTGATTCTGAGAAATTTTGCTCAAGAGACCATAGCTCTAAGTCGGATTTGGAGCCCCCCAAAATTTAAAAATAAATTGAATTAAAAATGTAAAAAAGTGTTTTTTTGTTGAAACCTTGAAAATGTTAATTTTTTCAGATCGATTTTCCTACACAAAAGGAGTTCGAAAACAAAAAATTGATCGTAATAAAAGTTGTTGTTGGAATTATCTGAACTTTCATAGGTTAGGTTAGGTTAGGGTGGCAGCTAGAAGAGCTCACTTAGGCCATAATACGGCCCGTTGTGGTACCACGTGAAGGACGTGGCCGCCCTTCAGGCTTGCACACCCCCCCCGGGTGTCAGGCAGGAGCCATCCCGATTCCGTGATGAATCGGGCGATGCGGCCGATGCTGGGTCCTGAGAGGTCGGCCAAACCGCTGAAGAACGGCGCTCCCAGCACCCGGAGACGTCTCCTCGCTAGTGCTGGGCAGTGGCACATCAGGTGCTCGACGCTCTCCTCCGCGTCCACATCGTCGCAGCTGCGGCAGTGGTCGTTGAAGGGGAGGCCGAGTCTCCTGGCGTGCTCGCCGTTTGTCCAGTGTCCTGTCAGCACAGAAACTGTGGAATAGATGGAATTCCGCTTTAGTCGCAGTAATTCGCGTGTTCTGCCATGGTTAAGCGACGGCCAGGTTTCTCTGGAGATCCTACAGTGGATCTCCTCCGCCCAGAGTCGGTTAGCCAGGCGAAAATACGCTTGCCTGACCATCAGTTTGACAGTCGCAAGAGGGATGCTACATTGCGTAGTGGGTGCCGGAAGTAAAGTGCCTTTCCTGGCCAGCTCGTCCGCCACACAGTTGCCAGAGATGCCGCTATGCCCAGGGACCCAGCTCAGGTGAACCCTGGCATGTTCCGCTAAGCTATTCAGAGCGGCGCGGCACTTTGCTAACTTTCGAACTTTCATAATCTGCAAAAAAAAAAAAATTATCGAAAAAAATCGAAGAAAATTCGGAATTTATTAGTTAAAAGTTCATTTTAGGCTATTTTTCGACAAAAAATTCCTAATATGTCTACTAAAAATAAAATAAAAAAAAAGAATGCCCTGTACTCATGCATAAGAGAAAGAAGCACCTGGGGGATCACCTCATATCGGGTGCGGACTGGGTATCCAGAGGTTTAGGAAACATACTAAAATTTCTCTTGGATACTGGACTCACTGATTGTCTTTGAGGTCCAAGAAGGGGGCACAATAGATCTACTAGGTCGCAGTGCACTATCCCCATCAATAATAATAAAGAGTAGATTTCATTGTAGTAGTGTCTATGTGTAGAAGTTGCAATGGTACAAGAGAGGTAAAAAAAATATGTTCGTCACTATCGTTTTCATCATCAAGCTTGTGCTTGTATTCATTATGGCCCGAGCTGCCATCGCAGCCCCACTTAACAATTAAGATTAAATGTTCAAGTTGCTTTTCAGATAAAATATTTATAACTTCCATGTTAAGTAAGATAATGCGATCACTTGTATGATTAAGTATAGACTGCAATGTAACTGCTGCTTCATTTTCAGTGAATGA
Organism: Melieria omissa; assembly: GCA_963971225.1. Taxonomy (NCBI): domain Eukaryota; kingdom Metazoa; phylum Arthropoda; class Insecta; order Diptera; family Ulidiidae; genus Melieria; species Melieria omissa. The sequence continues at coordinate 45,072,897 of OZ020269.1, read as the reverse complement.
CATACCTGTTGCAGGATAACACTGTAACTTTGCTTTTTGGATCTTTTTATATGCTGGAAACATCCGTGATTTTTTTTCCATATGATCATTTCGCAGCAGCTGATATTTACTCTGTGATAATCCAAGTTCTACATACAATGATAAAGCCTCGTTTTCAGTGAAAGGTACATTATTATTTGTAGACTCCAACGATTTCCTGTATCTTGCAGCTTTTGTAGGACTTCCTTCGGAAATATCACGTACCACTTTTGCAAAATCAATGTTACCTTCCGAACGAAGTTTACTAGTTGCCGAGTACAAAAGAGCTTCTGTTGACACCTTTGCTCGTAATTCTTCTGTTTTTCTGCGTTTACTTCTTTCTGAAGATTCGGAGAAACTAAGTTCTCGACGAGCTGTTTTTGAATTTTTTTCGTCATTTTGCGTCTCTCTTGGCTCTGTATTAGTTTTTTCCTTTTGGCTACCTTTTTTGAGCTCAATATTTTTTTGTAACCAATCATTGTTTTTTTCAAAAATCTATCTTCTACTCTTTTGCTGCAATCCCATCTTTGTATCATTTTATTCACTGTATCACATATTTGGCTTTTTTCTTCATCTGATAACGTATAACGGGAATTCTCACTTTTCGATAAAAGGGTTTCTACTTTTGCAAAAATGTCGTGTTTGTCACTTTTTAAAATGTTTTTAATTTCATGAAATAATTTGAGCCTCGTCAAATCTCCTACCATCGTATTACTGGCACCTGAAAAATAAATAAATATTTATTTATGTTATTTATAGGTACCAAGTGGTAGCAGCTGAATCTTGTTTTATTCAGTAACTATTACTTTTTTAAGTAACCTCTAATAAGTTTCAAAGCAGCATATGACGGCGTTGTATTACTATACAGTTTGAAAACTCAAATTTTATAAAAAAAATTGCAAAAAATTTATCTACGTATTGCTGCAGCTAAAAATTTTGTGTCGAGGTATTGATATGTACTAAAGATTTCTCGTATTTTACTAACCTTCCGAAGATGATTCCATTTGGTTTTGTTCAATTTACTTCATTACAAAATCTTTCACATGTGTACAACTTTCACTATTCATCGACAGTAATACGATGCTCAAACGAAGGCCACGTTGCGACTGAAAATACAGAGGATACTTAGGGTATAGGACGTTGCTATGAACGGTTTTCACTTCTCAAGGGATTACTGTAGCCAACCCAAAGACAAAAAAACTCTAGAAACTTTTTTTTCGACTTTTGGCCAGCTTTTTGGGAATCGGCCGCACTGTGCGACTTAAGGACACACCTAAATTTACTTAATATTTCGCTTCAAGGCAAAAAAGAATCAATTTTTGATTTGGTTGACATAATTGACAATTTGATATAACAATATGGAATTGTGAAACATTTTTACTATTTGCTTTATCTCTTCTGTAATCACCCACTTAAAACCTAATAATTGAACCTCCCATGATCTGGCCAGACCATGATGTGAGCAAGAGGATAGTCAAGGATTGTTGTTAATGATATAAAAAAAATCAGAAAGTGTGAACACAATAATTTTTTTTGCTTGCCTACATTATTTTTACGTAAAACGGTGAAAATATACTAGAATAATTAAGTAAATAGCGAGTTTCAACTTCAATGAATTAATTTTGAAATAAAAAAAAAACGACAGTAAAGCAAGAAAATAAAAAAAAATTTATTAATGTAAAATACGTTACTTATGGATCTACTTCAACTACTTGACCAATGCAATTATTTCAACGATGTAATGCAGTATCATGACTAAACCACATTGAGATTTTACATTCGGGTCAAATTTTCTCAAGTGGGCCACTTTAAAATCGATGGTCTCAGTTTTCGTTGATCAATACGGTTTTCGATCGGCTTGGAGGTAAAAACGACACCCCAAAAATAATTTTGAAAAAAAATGTTTTTTTCATTAGTTATTTACAGTTAAAGTTTTTGATCATGTTTTTTTTCAAAAATTCATAACTCACGAACGGTTTATCGGAACTCAACGTTTTCTACATCAAAATTTTTGTCAATTAATATACTTTGCCATGAAAAAATCTTTCTTCACAAAAAAATTATTATTTAGCTGAAAAATCCTATTTGTTGTAAATAATTGAAAATTAATGAAACTTCTCCGCCAGCGAGAAAATTTTGACACATTTCATTCAATTCTACAATCCCTTACAAAAATTTTGGTGAAAAAAAAAGTCATTATTTTGCATTAGGTCAAAAGTTATACATGTTTTTGTGACCGCGCTCCTACCTCTAGCGCTGGAAAAGCACGTATTGACGCGCGCGCGCTTAGTTATCGTGTGACCGAATCGTCATCGTGTGACACATACAAATCGCGTTTTGATATATCTATTTCTGGATTCCTGCACTGTCAATAATTCTGAACTGCTTTGCCAAAGAAAAATATGCAAAACATGCTCAACATGTTATTGTTCATGCTGAACTGGCCGGATATCTATCTCCTTGTCGCCTTCGGTGTCGCTATCTTCACATTGAACTATCTAAACGACAATTTTTTCTATCAGTATCAGAAGCTTCGTTTTGTTCAGGGCCAAATGAAAGCGTGAAACTGGCAGCACCGTTATTATAACCTTTAACAGCAAATTATTTAATATCTTAACCCTTTCGGGACTACTGGGATAATACGTCCCAGAAAGTTTTTAATGCCCCCCAAAACAATTATTTAAATCTTACGACCGACGCAAAATATTTTTTCGATTTCGGTGTTCCCGCATAAAAGGATGATTTCAGAATTTGTGAGCATCCAATATAATTTTCTAACCCCAACATTCATGGCATGAGAACATTTCTACTGAGAGTATTTTGAATTTCAAAAATGAACTCCGTCCCGAAAGGGTTAAATTCGTTGCTCTAAAGCATTAGTTTCCGCTATTGCTTAGACAATTTTTTTAGAGAAATTTTCTTCTCTGATTTAACTCCAGCGTCGAAGTTCAAAAACAATGTCCACCTGATCCTCAAAATAGCATTTCCTTCCTTTCATCTCTGCCACAGAAAACACCCAATCGAATTGATAAAAAACCAGACTCGACAAGACCACAAATGCTTCCTTCACTTCAGGATTGTAATTGAATTGACACCAAAACACGGACATAACCATGAATACAATGGATAAGTATTAATTTTGAATATGTTCCAATATTATTTTCCAAGAAAAATTCAAATTTATTAACCCAAAGAAAATAAAAGCCAAGGTGAATGAAAAACACTTGAACCAGGTACATTTTGCGTCAGCTAATTTATGTCACTATTAACGGGATGGCACGAAAAAAATGCTTCAAATCGGGTCAGATAGAAAAGTCTAGTTGAAAATATATATATAAAATAAAAAAATATTTATAAACAATTCTGACAATAATTACGTCGAAAATAACCAAAAAAATACTGAAAATAACTGGCAATTTTGTATGAAAATGCACCATGGTCTGGCCAAGCCATGGTTTTGGGTTTTGTGCTTAGAAAGGATCAGTTAAGGATATCATGAAATATGAGCTCGATAGCTTAATTACAACATTACTAAAGTAGATCCAAAGTTCAATATGGTCTGGCCAGAACCGGATGCCCGCAGAAGTGTTAAGAATAAATGATTAAAAAAATCAGCATTGCATTTGTTCTTGCAGAATAGTTGTATTTTCAGTTTTCCCAAAAGTATCGACTATTTACCAAGGTAGTAATCAAACGCAGGCTTCATGCCAACCCTGCATCAGCTGTTAGGTTAGGTTAGGTTAGGGTGGCAGCTAGAAGAGCTCACTTAGGCCATAGTACGGCCCGTTGTGGTACCACGTGAAGGACGTGGCCGCCCTTCAGGCTTGCACACCCCCCCGGGTGTCAGGCAGGAGCCATCCCGATTCCGTGATGAATCGGGCGATGCGGCCGATGCTGGGTCCTGAGAGGTCGGCCAAACCGCTGAAGAACGGCGCTCCCAGCACCCGGAGACGTCTCCTCGCTAGTGCTGGGCAGTGGCACATCAGGTGCTCGACGCTCTCCTCCGCGTCCACATCGTCGCAGTTGCGGCAGTGGTCGTTGAAGGGGAGGCCGAGTCTCCTGGCGTGCTCGCCGTTTGTCCAGTGTCCTGTCAGCACAGAAACTGTGGAATAGATGGAATTCCGCTTTAGTCGCAGTAATTCGCGTGTTCTGCCATGGTTAAGCGACGGCCAGGTTTCTCTGGAGATCCTACAGTGGATCTCCTCCGCCCAGAGTCGGTTAGCCAGGCGAAAATACGCTTGCCTGACCATCAGTTTGACAGTCGCAAGAGGGATGCTACATTGCGTAGTGGGTGCCGGAAGTAAAGTGCCTTTCCTGGCCAGCTCGTCCGCCACACAGTTGCCAGAGATGCCGCTATGCCCAGGGACCCAGCTCAGGTGAACCCTGGCATGTTCCGCTAAGCTATTCAGAGCGGCGCGGCACTTTGCTACCAGTTTGGAGGAGGTATAAATACCTTTCAAGGATTTAATTGCAGCCTGGCTATCCGAGAAAATACATATAGCCGAGGGAATGGGGGGTTGCGATCGCAACCGGTCCACAGCCAGCAGTATTGCCATGGTCTCCGCTTGGAAGACGCTACAGTGGTCAGGGAGCCGAGCAGTAATGCTGGCCCCCAGTTGGTCGCAGAAAACCCCACACCCGACTCTATCCTCAAGTTTAGAGCCGTCTGTGAAGATTTCGACGACGTCTGGCAGTGAGCAACGGTCCTCTGACCAGTCGTTCCTGCTGGGGATCCCTATAGTGAACTTGCGCTCGAAACTAGGGGGAAGGACTATGTAGTCGGTCTGTGTCGGGGTTGGCAGATCCAGCCCGAGAATTCTAGAGTGGCCTAAGTCCGCCCGTGCCCAACTGCGTATGGTATTCAACCGTACAGCGGCAGTTTTTGCGGACTGCCTTACTAGTAGGGTCGAGGGGACCCAATTGAGCATAGCAAAAAGCGCCTTGGTAGGCGTAGAACGGATGGCTCCTGTTATGAGGGTGGCAGCTAGTCTCCTGACTCTGTCGAGCTGATTCAGGTTAGCTCGGCTAGCCGCCGCGGCCCACCATACAACAGCGCCGTAGAGGAGGATTGGCTCAACCACTGCCTCATAGAGCCACATAACAACGCGAGGCTGAAGCCCCCATCTTGCCCCCACTGCCCGTTTACAACAGTAGATGGCCCTGGAGGCTCTTTTTGCCCTTTCAGCGATGTTTGCTGCGATGTTCGATCATCAGCTGTTGATATTTGAAAAAAAAATTCACTTAAATTTTTTTGGTGAGTTGTGTGTAAACATGGAAACATGGTCACTATCATAATTAAATTTCAGAACGTCACACATTTTGTAAATGATGGATTTCTTTTACATAGCTGGTGTGTTATGCTTTTTAAAATACGTCTTTTGAGTTTTTCGTAATTCCTTTAGAAGGTGTTTTCAATATGTAATAACTCAAAACAAAGTTGAATTTTTTAGTTGGGATTTTATGACTTTAAAATACATGTCACTAAAAGTTGTTGCTTTAAGAAGTTTATGTTATATGTATACATTAGGGCGGGTCAAATTGTATGGAACGATTTTTTTTGATGAAGCGTATAGCAAAAACGTAATCTATAGGTGATTCTGAGAAATTTTGCTCAAGAGACCATAGCTCTAAGTCGGATTTGGAGCCCCCCAAAATTTAAAAATAAATTGAATTAAAAATGTAAAAAAGTGTTTTTTTGTTGAAACCTTGAAAATGTTAATTTTTTCAGATCGATTTTCCTACACAAAAGGAGTTCGAAAACAAAAAATTGATCGTAATAAAAGTTGTTGTTGGAATTATCTGAACTTTCATAGGTTAGGTTAGGTTAGGGTGGCAGCTAGAAGAGCTCACTTAGGCCATAATACGGCCCGTTGTGGTACCACGTGAAGGACGTGGCCGCCCTTCAGGCTTGCACACCCCCCCCGGGTGTCAGGCAGGAGCCATCCCGATTCCGTGATGAATCGGGCGATGCGGCCGATGCTGGGTCCTGAGAGGTCGGCCAAACCGCTGAAGAACGGCGCTCCCAGCACCCGGAGACGTCTCCTCGCTAGTGCTGGGCAGTGGCACATCAGGTGCTCGACGCTCTCCTCCGCGTCCACATCGTCGCAGCTGCGGCAGTGGTCGTTGAAGGGGAGGCCGAGTCTCCTGGCGTGCTCGCCGTTTGTCCAGTGTCCTGTCAGCACAGAAACTGTGGAATAGATGGAATTCCGCTTTAGTCGCAGTAATTCGCGTGTTCTGCCATGGTTAAGCGACGGCCAGGTTTCTCTGGAGATCCTACAGTGGATCTCCTCCGCCCAGAGTCGGTTAGCCAGGCGAAAATACGCTTGCCTGACCATCAGTTTGACAGTCGCAAGAGGGATGCTACATTGCGTAGTGGGTGCCGGAAGTAAAGTGCCTTTCCTGGCCAGCTCGTCCGCCACACAGTTGCCAGAGATGCCGCTATGCCCAGGGACCCAGCTCAGGTGAACCCTGGCATGTTCCGCTAAGCTATTCAGAGCGGCGCGGCACTTTGCTAACTTTCGAACTTTCATAATCTGCAAAAAAAAAAAAATTATCGAAAAAAATCGAAGAAAATTCGGAATTTATTAGTTAAAAGTTCATTTTAGGCTATTTTTCGACAAAAAATTCCTAATATGTCTACTAAAAATAAAATAAAAAAAAAGAATGCCCTGTACTCATGCATAAGAGAAAGAAGCACCTGGGGGATCACCTCATATCGGGTGCGGACTGGGTATCCAGAGGTTTAGGAAACATACTAAAATTTCTCTTGGATACTGGACTCACTGATTGTCTTTGAGGTCCAAGAAGGGGGCACAATAGATCTACTAGGTCGCAGTGCACTATCCCCATCAATAATAATAAAGAGTAGATTTCATTGTAGTAGTGTCTATGTGTAGAAGTTGCAATGGTACAAGAGAGGTAAAAAAAATATGTTCGTCACTATCGTTTTCATCATCAAGCTTGTGCTTGTATTCATTATGGCCCGAGCTGCCATCGCAGCCCCACTTAACAATTAAGATTAAATGTTCAAGTTGCTTTTCAGATAAAATATTTATAACTTCCATGTTAAGTAAGATAATGCGATCACTTGTATGATTAAGTATAGACTGCAATGTAACTGCTGCTTCATTTTCAGTGAATGACATACCTGTTGCAGGATAACACTGTAACTTTGCTTTTTGGATCTTTTTATATGCTGGAAACATCCGTGATTTTTTTTCCATATGATCATTTCGCAGCAGCTGATATTTACTCTGTGATAATCCAAGTTCTACATACAATGATAAAGCCTCGTTTTCAGTGAAAGGTACATTATTATTTGTAGACTCCAACGATTTCCTGTATCTTGCAGCTTTTGTAGGACTTCCTTCGGAAATATCACGTACCACTTTTGCAAAATCAATGTTACCTTCCGAACGAAGTTTACTAGTTGCCGAGTACAAAAGAGCTTCTGTTGACACCTTTGCTCGTAATTCTTCTGTTTTTCTGCGTTTACTTCTTTCTGAAGATTCGGAGAAACTAAGTTCTCGACGAGCTGTTTTTGAATTTTTTTCGTCATTTTGCGTCTCTCTTGGCTCTGTATTAGTTTTTTCCTTTTGGCTACCTTTTTTGAGCTCAATATTTTTTTGTAACCAATCATTGTTTTTTTCAAAAATCTATCTTCTACTCTTTTGCTGCAATCCCATCTTTGTATCATTTTATTCACTGTATCACATATTTGGCTTTTTTCTTCATCTGATAACGTATAACGGGAATTCTCACTTTTCGATAAAAGGGTTTCTACTTTTGCAAAAATGTCGTGTTTGTCACTTTTTAAAATGTTTTTAATTTCATGAAATAATTTGAGCCTCGTCAAATCTCCTACCATCGTATTACTGGCACCTGAAAAATAAATAAATATTTATTTATGTTATTTATAGGTACCAAGTGGTAGCAGCTGAATCTTGTTTTATTCAGTAACTATTACTTTTTTAAGTAACCTCTAATAAGTTTCAAAGCAGCATATGACGGCGTTGTATTACTATACAGTTTGAAAACTCAAATTTTATAAAAAAAATTGCAAAAAATTTATCTACGTATTGCTGCAGCTAAAAATTTTGTGTCGAGGTATTGATATGTACTAAAGATTTCTCGTATTTTACTAACCTTCCGAAGATGATTCCATTTGGTTTTGTTCAATTTACTTCATTACAAAATCTTTCACATGTGTACAACTTTCACTATTCATCGACAGTAATACGATGCTCAAACGAAGGCCACGTTGCGACTGAAAATACAGAGGATACTTAGGGTATAGGACGTTGCTATGAACGGTTTTCACTTCTCAAGGGATTACTGTAGCCAACCCAAAGACAAAAAAACTCTAGAAACTTTTTTTTCGACTTTTGGCCAGCTTTTTGGGAATCGGCCGCACTGTGCGACTTAAGGACACACCTAAATTTACTTAATATTTCGCTTCAAGGCAAAAAAGAATCAATTTTTGATTTGGTTGACATAATTGACAATTTGATATAACAATATGGAATTGTGAAACATTTTTACTATTTGCTTTATCTCTTCTGTAATCACCCACTTAAAACCTAATAATTGAACCTCCCATGATCTGGCCAGACCATGATGTGAGCAAGAGGATAGTCAAGGATTGTTGTTAATGATATAAAAAAAATCAGAAAGTGTGAACACAATAATTTTTTTTGCTTGCCTACATTATTTTTACGTAAAACGGTGAAAATATACTAGAATAATTAAGTAAATAGCGAGTTTCAACTTCAATGAATTAATTTTGAAATAAAAAAAAAACGACAGTAAAGCAAGAAAATAAAAAAAAATTTATTAATGTAAAATACGTTACTTATGGATCTACTTCAACTACTTGACCAATGCAATTATTTCAACGATGTAATGCAGTATCATGACTAAACCACATTGAGATTTTACATTCGGGTCAAATTTTCTCAAGTGGGCCACTTTAAAATCGATGGTCTCAGTTTTCGTTGATCAATACGGTTTTCGATCGGCTTGGAGGTAAAAACGACACCCCAAAAATAATTTTGAAAAAAAATGTTTTTTTCATTAGTTATTTACAGTTAAAGTTTTTGATCATGTTTTTTTTCAAAAATTCATAACTCACGAACGGTTTATCGGAACTCAACGTTTTCTACATCAAAATTTTTGTCAATTAATATACTTTGCCATGAAAAAATCTTTCTTCACAAAAAAATTATTATTTAGCTGAAAAATCCTATTTGTTGTAAATAATTGAAAATTAATGAAACTTCTCCGCCAGCGAGAAAATTTTGACACATTTCATTCAATTCTACAATCCCTTACAAAAATTTTGGTGAAAAAAAAAGTCATTATTTTGCATTAGGTCAAAAGTTATACATGTTTTTGTGACCGCGCTCCTACCTCTAGCGCTGGAAAAGCACGTATTGACGCGCGCGCGCTTAGTTATCGTGTGACCGAATCGTCATCGTGTGACACATACAAATCGCGTTTTGATATATCTATTTCTGGATTCCTGCACTGTCAATAATTCTGAACTGCTTTGCCAAAGAAAAATATGCAAAACATGCTCAACATGTTATTGTTCATGCTGAACTGGCCGGATATCTATCTCCTTGTCGCCTTCGGTGTCGCTATCTTCACATTGAACTATCTAAACGACCATTTTTTCTATCAGTATCAGAAGCTTCGTTTTGTTCAGGGCCAAATGAAAGCGTGAAACTGGCAGCACCGTTATTATAACCTTTAACAGCAAATTATTTAATATCTTAACCCTTTCGGGACTACTGGGATAATACGTCCCAGAAAGTTTTTAATGCCCCCCCAAAACAATTATTTAAATCTTACGACCGACGCAAAATATTTTTTCGATTTCGGTGTTCCCGCATAAAAGGATGATTTCAGAATTTGTGAGCATCCAATATAATTTTCTAACCCCAACATTCATGGCATGAGAACATTTCTACTGAGAGTATTTTGAATTTCAAAAATGAACTCCGTCCCGAAAGGGTTAAATTCGTTGCTCTAAAGCATTAGTTTCCGCTATTGCTTAGACAATTTTTTTAGAGAAATTTTCTTCTCTGATTTAACTCCAGCGTCGAAGTTCAAAAACAATGTCCACCTGATCCTCAAAATAGCATTTCCTTCCTTTCATCTCTGCCACAGAAAACACCCAATCGAATTGATAAAAAACCAGACTCGACAAGACCACAAATGCTTCCTTCACTTCAGGATTGTAATTGAATTGACACCAAAACACGGACATAACCATGAATACAATGGATAAGTATTAATTTTGAATATGTTCCAATATTATTTTCCAAGAAAAATTCAAATTTATTAACCCAAAGAAAATAAAAGCCAAGGTGAATGAAAAACACTTGAACCAGGTACATTTTGCGTCAGCTAATTTATGTCACTATTAACGGGATGGCACGAAAAAAATGCTTCAAATCGGGTCAGATAGAAAAGTCTAGTTGAAAATATATATATAAAATAAAAAAATATTTATAAACAATTCTGACAATAATTACGTCGAAAATAACCAAAAAAATACTGAAAATAACTGGCAATTTTGTATGAAAATGCACCATGGTCTGGCCAAGCCATGGTTTTGGGTTTTGTGCTTAGAAAGGATCAGTTAAGGATATCATGAAATATGAGCTCGATAGCTTAATTACAACATTACTAAAGTAGATCCAAAGTTCAATATGGTCTGGCCAGAACCGGATGCCCGCAGAAGTGTTAAGAATAAATGATTAAAAAAATCAGCATTGCATTTGTTCTTGCAGAATAGTTGTATTTTCAGTTTTCCCAAAAGTATCGACTATTTACCAAGGTAGTAATCAAACGCAGGCTTCATGCCAACCCTGCATCAGCTGTTAGGTTAGGTTAGGTTAGGGTGGCAGCTAGAAGAGCTCACTTAGGCCATAGTACGGCCCGTTGTGGTACCACGTGAAGGACGTGGCCGCCCTTCAGGCTTGCACACCCCCCCGGGTGTCAGGCAGGAGCCATCCCGATTCCGTGATGAATCGGGCGATGCGGCCGATGCTGGGTCCTGAGAGGTCGGCCAAACCGCTGAAGAACGGCGCTCCCAGCACCCGGAGACGTCTCCTCGCTAGTGCTGGGCAGTGGCACATCAGGTGCTCGACGCTCTCCTCCGCGTCCACATCGTCGCAGTTGCGGCAGTGGTCGTTGAAGGGGAGGCCGAGTCTCCTGGCGTGCTCGCCGTTTGTCCAGTGTCCTGTCAGCACAGAAACTGTGGAATAGATGGAATTCCGCTTTAGTCGCAGTAATTCGCGTGTTCTGCCATGGTTAAGCGACGGCCAGGTTTCTCTGGAGATCCTACAGTGGATCTCCTCCGCCCAGAGTCGGTTAGCCAGGCGAAAATACGCTTGCCTGACCATCAGTTTGACAGTCGCAAGAGGGATGCTACATTGCGTAGTGGGTGCCGGAAGTAAAGTGCCTTTCCTGGCCAGCTCGTCCGCCACACAGTTGCCAGAGATGCCGCTATGCCCAGGGACCCAGCTCAGGTGAACCCTGGCATGTTCCGCTAAGCTATTCAGAGCGGCGCGGCACTTTGCTACCAGTTTGGAGGAGGTATAAATACCTTTCAAGGATTTAATTGCAGCCTGGCTATCCGAGAAAATACATATAGCCGAGGGAATGGGGGGTTGCGATCGCAACCGGTCCACAGCCAGCAGTATTGCCATGGTCTCCGCTTGGAAGACGCTACAGTGGTCAGGGAGCCGAGCAGTAATGCTGGCCCCCAGTTGGTCGCAGAAAACCCCACACCCGACTCTATCCTCAAGTTTAGAGCCGTCTGTGAAGATTTCGACGACGTCTGGCAGTGAGCAACGGTCCTCTGACCAGTCGTTCCTGCTGGGGATCCCTATAGTGAACTTGCGCTCGAAACTAGGGGGAAGGACTATGTAGTCGGTCTGTGTCGGGGTTGGCAGATCCAGCCCGAGAATTCTAGAGTGGCCTAAGTCCGCCCGTGCCCAACTGCGTATGGTATTCAACCGTACAGCGGCAGTTTTTGCGGACTGCCTTACTAGTAGGGTCGAGGGGACCCAATTGAGCATAGCAAAAAGCGCCTTGGTAGGCGTAGAACGGATGGCTCCTGTTATGAGGGTGGCAGCTAGTCTCCTGACTCTGTCGAGCTGATTCAGGTTAGCTCGGCTAGCCGCCGCGGCCCACCATACAACAGCGCCGTAGAGGAGGATTGGCTCAACCACTGCCTCATAGAGCCACATAACAACGCGAGGCTGAAGCCCCCATCTTGCCCCCACTGCCCGTTTACAACAGTAGATGGCCCTGGAGGCTCTTTTTGCCCTTTCAGCGATGTTTGCTGCGATGTTCGATCATCAGCTGTTGATATTTGAAAAAAAAATTCACTTAAATTTTTTTGGTGAGTTGTGTGTAAACATGGAAACATGGTCACTATCATAATTAAATTTCAGAACGTCACACATTTTGTAAATGATGGATTTCTTTTACATAGCTGGTGTGTTATGCTTTTTAAAATACGTCTTTTGAGTTTTTCGTAATTCCTTTAGAAGGTGTTTTCAATATGTAATAACTCAAAACAAAGTTGAATTTTTTAGTTGGGATTTTATGACTTTAAAATACATGTCACTAAAAGTTGTTGCTTTAAGAAGTTTATGTTATATGTATACATTAGGGCGGGTCAAATTGTATGGAACGATTTTTTTTGATGAAGCGTATAGCAAAAACGTAATCTATAGGTGATTCTGAGAAATTTTGCTCAAGAGACCATAGCTCTAAGTCGGATTTGGAGCCCCCCAAAATTTAAAAATAAATTGAATTAAAAATGTAAAAAAGTGTTTTTTTGTTGAAACCTTGAAAATGTTAATTTTTTCAGATCGATTTTCCTACACAAAAGGAGTTCGAAAACAAAAAATTGATCGTAATAAAAGTTGTTGTTGGAATTATCTGAACTTTCATAGGTTAGGTTAGGTTAGGGTGGCAGCTAGAAGAGCTCACTTAGGCCATAATACGGCCCGTTGTGGTACCACGTGAAGGACGTGGCCGCCCTTCAGGCTTGCACACCCCCCCCGGGTGTCAGGCAGGAGCCATCCCGATTCCGTGATGAATCGGGCGATGCGGCCGATGCTGGGTCCTGAGAGGTCGGCCAAACCGCTGAAGAACGGCGCTCCCAGCACCCGGAGACGTCTCCTCGCTAGTGCTGGGCAGTGGCACATCAGGTGCTCGACGCTCTCCTCCGCGTCCACATCGTCGCAGCTGCGGCAGTGGTCGTTGAAGGGGAGGCCGAGTCTCCTGGCGTGCTCGCCGTTTGTCCAGTGTCCTGTCAGCACAGAAACTGTGGAATAGATGGAATTCCGCTTTAGTCGCAGTAATTCGCGTGTTCTGCCATGGTTAAGCGACGGCCAGGTTTCTCTGGAGATCCTACAGTGGATCTCCTCCGCCCAGAGTCGGTTAGCCAGGCGAAAATACGCTTGCCTGACCATCAGTTTGACAGTCGCAAGAGGGATGCTACATTGCGTAGTGGGTGCCGGAAGTAAAGTGCCTTTCCTGGCCAGCTCGTCCGCCACACAGTTGCCAGAGATGCCGCTATGCCCAGGGACCCAGCTCAGGTGAACCCTGGCATGTTCCGCTAAGCTATTCAGAGCGGCGCGGCACTTTGCTAACTTTCGAACTTTCATAATCTGCAAAAAAAAAAAAATTATCGAAAAAAATCGAAGAAAATTCGGAATTTATTAGTTAAAAGTTCATTTTAGGCTATTTTTCGACAAAAAATTCCTAATATGTCTACTAAAAATAAAATAAAAAAAAAGAATGCCCTGTACTCATGCATAAGAGAAAGAAGCACCTGGGGGATCACCTCATATCGGGTGCGGACTGGGTATCCAGAGGTTTAGGAAACATACTAAAATTTCTCTTGGATACTGGACTCACTGATTGTCTTTGAGGTCCAAGAAGGGGGCACAATAGATCTACTAGGTCGCAGTGCACTATCCCCATCAATAATAATAAAGAGTAGATTTCATTGTAGTAGTGTCTATGTGTAGAAGTTGCAATGGTACAAGAGAGGTAAAAAAAATATGTTCGTCACTATCGTTTTCATCATCAAGCTTGTGCTTGTATTCATTATGGCCCGAGCTGCCATCGCAGCCCCACTTAACAATTAAGATTAAATGTTCAAGTTGCTTTTCAGATAAAATATTTATAACTTCCATGTTAAGTAAGATAATGCGATCACTTGTATGATTAAGTATAGACTGCAATGTAACTGCTGCTTCATTTTCAGTGAATGACATACCTGTTGCAGGATAACACTGTAACTTTGCTTTTTGGATCTTTTTATATGCTGGAAACATCCGTGATTTTTTTTCCATATGATCATTTCGCAGCAGCTGATATTTACTCTGTGATAATCCAAGTTCTACATACAATGATAAAGCCTCGTTTTCAGTGAAAGGTACATTATTATTTGTAGACTCCAACGATTTCCTGTATCTTGCAGCTTTTGTAGGACTTCCTTCGGAAATATCACGTACCACTTTTGCAAAATCAATGTTACCTTCCGAACGAAGTTTACTAGTTGCCGAGTACAAAAGAGCTTCTGTTGACACCTTTGCTCGTAATTCTTCTGTTTTTCTGCGTTTACTTCTTTCTGAAGATTCGGAGAAACTAAGTTCTCGACGAGCTGTTTTTGAATTTTTTTCGTCATTTTGCGTCTCTCTTGGCTCTGTATTAGTTTTTTCCTTTTGGCTACCTTTTTTGAGCTCAATATTTTTTTGTAACCAATCATTGTTTTTTTCAAAAATCTATCTTCTACTCTTTTGCTGCAATCCCATCTTTGTATCATTTTATTCACTGTATCACATATTTGGCTTTTTTCTTCATCTGATAACGTATAACGGGAATTCTCACTTTTCGATAAAAGGGTTTCTACTTTTGCAAAAATGTCGTGTTTGTCACTTTTTAAAATGTTTTTAATTTCATGAAATAATTTGAGCCTCGTCAAATCTCCTACCATCGTATTACTGGCACCTGAAAAATAAATAAATATTTATTTATGTTATTTATAGGTACCAAGTGGTAGCAGCTGAATCTTGTTTTATTCAGTAACTATTACTTTTTTAAGTAACCTCTAATAAGTTTCAAAGCAGCATATGACGGCGTTGTATTACTATACAGTTTGAAAACTCAAATTTTATAAAAAAAATTGCAAAAAATTTATCTACGTATTGCTGCAGCTAAAAATTTTGTGTCGAGGTATTGATATGTACTAAAGATTTCTCGTATTTTACTAACCTTCCGAAGATGATTCCATTTGGTTTTGTTCAATTTACTTCATTACAAAATCTTTCACATGTGTACAACTTTCACTATTCATCGACAGTAATACGATGCTCAAACGAAGGCCACGTTGCGACTGAAAATACAGAGGATACTTAGGGTATAGGACGTTGCTATGAACGGTTTTCACTTCTCAAGGGATTACTGTAGCCAACCCAAAGACAAAAAAACTCTAGAAACTTTTTTTTCGACTTTTGGCCAGCTTTTTGGGAATCGGCCGCACTGTGCGACTTAAGGACACACCTAAATTTACTTAATATTTCGCTTCAAGGCAAAAAAGAATCAATTTTTGATTTGGTTGACATAATTGACAATTTGATATAACAATATGGTTGTGAAACATTTTTACTATTTGCTTTATCTCTTCTGTAAAACCTAATAACCACCAATAACCTAAAAACCACTTAAAACCTAATAATTGAACCTCCCATGATCTGGCCAGACCATGATGTGAGCAAGAGGATAGTCAAGGATTGTTGTTAATGATATAAAAAAAATCAGAAAGTGTGAACACAATAATTTTTTTTGCTTGCCTACATTATTTTTACGTAAAACGGTGAAAATATACTAGAATAATTAAGTAAATAGCGAGTTTCAACTTCAATGAATTAATTTTGAAATAAAAAAAAAACGACAGTAAAGCAAGAAAATAAAAAAAAATTTATTAATGTAAAATACGTTACTTATGGATCTACTTCAACTACTTGACCAATGCAATTATTTCAACGATGTAATGCAGTATCATGACTAAACCACATTGAGATTTTACATTCGGGTCAAATTTTCTCAAGTGGGCCACTTTAAAATCGATGGTCTCAGTTTTCGTTGATCAATACGGTTTTCGATCGGCTTGGAGGTAAAAACGACACCCCAAAAATAATTTTGAAAAAAAATGTTTTTTTCATTAGTTATTTACAGTTAAAGTTTTTGATCATGTTTTTTTCAAAAATTCATAACTCACGAACGGTTTATCGGAACTCAACGTTTTCTACATCAAAATTTTTGTCAATTAATATACTTTGCCATGAAAAAATCTTTCTTCACAAAAAAATTATTATTTAGCTGAAAAATCCTATTTGTTGTAAATAATTGAAAATTAATGAAACTTCTCCGCCAGCGAGAAAATTTTGACACATTTCATTCAATTCTACAATCCCTTATAAAAATTTTGGTGAAAAAAAAAGTCATTATTTTGCATTAGGTCAAAAGTTATACATGTTTTTGTGACCGCGCTCCTACCTCTAGCGCTGGAAAAGCACGTATTGACGCGCGCGCGCTTAGTTATCGTGTGACCGAATCGTCATCGTGTGACACATACAAATCGCGTTTTGATATATCTATTTCTGGATTCCTGCACTGTCAATAATTCTGAACTGCTTTGCCAAAGAAAAATATGCAAAACATGCTCAACATGTTATTGTTCATGCTGAACTGGCCGGATATCTATCTCCTTGTCGCCTTCGGTGTCGCTATCTTCACATTGAACTATCTAAACGACCATTTTTTCTATCAGTATCAGAAGCTTCGTTTTGTTCAGGGCCAAATGAAAGCGTGAAACTGGCAGCACCGTTATTATAACCTTTAACAGCAAATTATTTAATATCTTAACCCTTTCGGGACTACTGGGATAATACGTCCCAGAAAGTTTTTAATGCCCCCCAAAACAATTATTTAAATCTTACGACCGACGCAAAATATTTTTTCGATTTCGGTGTTCCCGCATAAAAGGATGATTTCAGAATTTGTGAGCATCCAATATAATTTTCTAACCCCAACATTCATGGCATGAGAACATTTCTACTGAGAGTATTTTGAATTTCAAAAATGAACTCCGTCCCGAAAGGGTTAAATTCGTTGCTCTAAAGCATTAGTTTCCGCTATTGCTTAGACAATTTTTTTAGAGAAATTTTCTTCTCTGATTTAACTCCAGCGTCGAAGTTCAAAAACAATGTCCACCTGATCCTCAAAATAGCATTTCCTTCCTTTCATCTCTGCCACAGAAAACACCCAATCGAATTGATAAAAAACCAGACTCGACAAGACCACAAATGCTTCCTTCACTTCAGGATTGTAATTGAATTGACACCAAAACACGGACATAACCATGAATACAATGGATAAGTATTAATTTTGAATATGTTCCAATATTATTTTCCAAGAAAAATTCAAATTTATTAACCCAAAGAAAATAAAAGCCAAGGTGAATGAAAAACACTTGAACCAGGTACATTTTGCGTCAGCTAATTTATGTCACTATTAACGGGATGGCACGAAAAAAATGCTTCAAATCGGGTCAGATAGAAAAGTCTAGTTGAAAATATATATATAAAATAAAAAAATATTTATAAACAATTCTGATAATAATTACGTCGAAAATAACCAAAAAAATACTGAAAATAACTGGCAATTTTGTATGAAAATGCACCATGGTCTGGCCAAGCCATGGTTTTGGG
This sequence comes from Melieria omissa, assembly GCA_963971225.1. Taxonomy (NCBI): domain Eukaryota; kingdom Metazoa; phylum Arthropoda; class Insecta; order Diptera; family Ulidiidae; genus Melieria; species Melieria omissa. The sequence goes on along the minus strand of OZ020269.1, from coordinate 45,055,075 downwards.
TTTTGTGCTTAGAAAGGATCAGTTAAGGATATCATGAAATATGAGCTCGATAGCTTAATTACAACATTACTAAAGTAGATCCAAAGTTCAATATGGTCTGGCCAGAACCGGATGCCCGCAGAAGTGTTAAGAATAAATGATTAAAAAAATCAGCATTGCATTTGTTCTTGCAGAATAGTTGTATTTTCAGTTTTCCCAAAAGTATCGACTATTTACCAAGGTAGTAATCAAACGCAGGCTTCATGCCAACCCTGCATCAGCTGTTGATATTTGAAAAAAAAATTCACTTAAATTTTTTTGGTGAGTTGTGTGTAAACATGGAAACATGGTCACTATCATAATTAAATTTCAGAACGTCACACATTTTGTAAATGATGGATTTCTTTTACATAGCTGGTGTGTTATGCTTTTTAAAATACGTCTTTTGAGTTTTTCGTAATTCCTTTAGAAGGTGTTTTCAATATGTAATAACTCAAAACAAAGTTGAATTTTTTAGTTGGGATTTTATGACTTTAAAATACATGTCACTAAAAGTTGTTGCTTTAAGAAGTTTATGTTATATGTATACATTAGGGCGGGTCAAATTGTATGGAACGATTTTTTTTGATGAAGCGTATAGCAAAAACGTAATCTATAGGTGATTCTGAGAAATTTTGCTCAAGAGACCATAGCTCTAAGTCGGATTTGGAGCCCCCCAAAATTTAAAAATAAATTGAATTAAAAATGTAAAAAAGTGTTTTTTTGTTGAAACCTTGAAAATGTTGGTTTTTTCAGATCGATTTTCCTACACAAAAGGAGTTCGAAAACAAAAAATTGATCGTAATAAAAGTTGTTGTTGGAATTATCCGAACTTTCATAATCTGCAAAAAAAAAAAAATTATCGAAAAAAATCGAAGAAAATTCGGAATTTATTAGTTAAAAGTTCATTTTAGGCTATTTTTCGACAAAAAATTCCTAATATGTCTACTAAAAATAAAAAAAAATATTGGTATCAATACAGATTCTGAAAGGTGATAAACATACCTTTCAAACAAGCTCAGATTGAGAAATCTACTATAACTCTATCCGATTTTATGACGAATGTAATTAAATTATTCTATGTATATATTGAAAAATATCTATTTTGAAATTTTGGGGGGCTCCAAATCCGACTTAGAGCTATGGTCTCTTGAGCAAAATTTCTCAGAATCACCTATAGATTACGTTTTTGCTATACGCTTCATCAAAAAAAAAAAAAAATTAACCCGCCCTAGTATACATATATGTATGTATGCACAATTTTATTAAACATATTTTAAAAATAATACGCAAAGATGAAAGTAAAAAATGGCGTTAAACTGGATTTTTTGCATATGCGCCCCCCTTCCCGAAATCCTGGGGACGCCACTGACACTTTTCATGTTTAAACTATCTTCTACCTTGGGGGTCTTCTACCTTGTTGGTTCACAAAAATCGATTTTATTTTTTTTTGCAGTTTTGTGGCCTAGAAGGTACTAGAAATATAATATTCAAAGGGTATAACCGAAATCTTATTATTTCGGGGTTTTTAGAGTCATCGAATATAGCTCCGCATGCTGTTATCGCAGCGCTCATCGCCACTTTAAATGCAATGCAATTGTGTTTTTGCAACTGGTTGGCAAGATATCTCGAGAACTAATTGATCAATTAACTAAAGTGATATATCAAAATTTGCGGAAAACATGTGGCTATCGTTTGACACGAGCTTTTTAGATTTTTTTCATTTTAACGATTTTTACAGCTATTCTTGACCTTGAAAACGTAGACATTTTTGTTTGTTTGTTGCCTGTTTCGTGAAATTTTGGAATTTTTCAAAAACCTCGTGTCAAACGATAGCCAAAGTCATAAAGAAACTAAATCATTTTGGTTTTTTTGTTTCAGACGACTTTCATGGGCTGAATCGTGACAACCGTTTTAGTATAAATTTTTCGTAAGGGACATTTCAAGGTCAAATCACGGTCAAACTAGAGACAGTAAAATTTCAGAAAAATTAAGGGTGGAAGTATAGAAATAAACGAATTCAATGCAAAAAACCGAACCTTGATTGCATTATTGGTTCCCCTACAATCTATTGTCAAAAAACGGTATCAAAAACGAGGCCACAAGGTAGAAGACCCCCTTAAAACTATATTAAATTAGTATCAAATATCAACTTTTGATTTTCATAAATACATTAACCATTTTGATGACTTAAAAATAAATTTTCAAAAAAGATTTCAAGATTTTAGGTGCATTAAGCAAATGAAAGCCATTTTTTATAGCCCAATGACATGTAGCATTTATGATCAAAAGCTTGAGCTACAAATGGAGCTATGTGATCTGCAATGCGACTCTAAACTTCAAATATCTAATTTAAAGGGCATTGACTTTTGGAAATCTTTAACACCAAATAAATATCCTTTACTTTATAAAGAAATTTTAAGTTTGTATTCCATGTTGGGTTGCACATATATTTGTGAAAATGCTTTTTCGAATTTAAAATTAATTAAGCACAGAAATAGAATAAGCAACGAACATTTGGAGGCTTTATTAAAATTGTCGACAACTGATATTGATATCAATTTGGATAATTTATTAGAATGATCATGGAAGAAGGAAGATTAGAATTGTTTTTTTTTAATAACATTACAGAAAATGAAATTTTTCGGTGTACATACTGAATTCCATTTTTTTGTTTGCATTTTTTTGGGCAGGTTTACATGTATTGGTGTTTGCTCTTCCATAAGAAGATTTTGGGCACCCCTGGTATAAACAGAACCAAATCGTTGGCTGAATTTATACGCACCGAAAAATGACGCAGCGCGTCAGTCGTCGTGAAAATACGCACAGTGAAACAGAATGGGTGCGCAATTCGCATCAGCTGTTTACGAAAATTATTCCTGCAAACACACAACAGGTTGAAGAGTCAACTTCCTCAACTAGGAGCTCCGTCTTGTCCATTTTCTAAAACATACGAAGGGGAGAGACAAAGTTGATTACTTAGCACAATTTTTTATTCAAATTTGAAGCACTTACTACTTTGCAGCCGCCGTGGCTCTGTTGGTTAGTGCGTTGGACCGCGAGTCGAAGGCGGCAACCCCAGGTTCAATACAGCCTGAAATAACACCTCAAAAAATGACGGGAAAATTCGTTTTCTCTTTCGGTGGCTGTCCTCTCAGCTGGAAATGGCTAACCTCTGAGAGTAAAAATTGCTTATGAAAAAGCTCCAAACCTGCCGTTCGGAACCGGCATAAAACTGTAGGTCCCTTCCACCCGCGTACAAATTCACACGCACAACACGGGTGGTTGCGGGAAGCTAGGCCGAAAGAGCCGTTCATATTCGACTTTTGCTTCGCTTTGCTTCAAAATTTCGCTTTGCCAGATAAGTTCAATACATGCTTTTGTATGAGACTTGCTAAATAGAACGCGAGGAAACAAAAGCGAAGCAAAAAGTTGGGCTACTCTCAACTTTTGCGCGCTTTGACAATCAGCTGTTTAAATTTTCGGTTATATTTTTCAATGTCTCGCGCGCTTTCACCATTTGTTCGTTTGAGTTGAAAAGTGAAAAACAAGGTAAATATGAATTAATATTGCTTTCTTATTCCATATTATATTGTTAACTTTTTTACACAGATTGAAATATGGAGGAACTTTTAATAGAGGCAATAAAGGAGCACAGCTGCCTCTTCAATAAGAGAACGCACTTGTTCCGGAACAAGTTTGCGAAGGCGAAGGCATGGCAAGATGTGGCCAAAACTATTGGAATACCAGGTAAGGTTTTTATTTTCGTTTGCATACATATATATTAGAAAAATCTGTGTTTTTTAATTAAAGTGGAACATTCCCAGCAGCGATGGAAGTCGCTGCGCGACAGATTCGTGAGGGAAGTAGCGGGGCAAACACCAAAATCCGGAGCTGCTGCAAACGAGTGTGTACGTGAGTGGTGCTATTTGGAACACATGATGTTCTTAAAAACCCACATAACTCCTCGAAAGTAAGATTTATATATTACTATACATGTAATATGCACTACATTAAGAAATTTTTACTATATATATTTGTATATATTTTATGTTTTATTTGCAGAACGGTTTCAAATTTGCAGTGGAGTCTGGAGGAAGAGACAAGCAGTAGCTCACAAGCCCAGGAGACCGAGGTGATGTCGCCAGGCACGAGCCAGAGCACCGAGGATGAGAGTCCAGCATCAAAGAAGACTGGTGGCAAGCGTCGACGAATTGAATGCAAGGCCGAAGAGCGCTTCGATCGGTTGTGTGACGTTGTGGAAAAGTTTGTGGAGAACAAAATCGACAGCTCGCAATCCAGTTCCAATGCTGAGTTCTTCGTGGTGCTGAATACGTATTTGCAGAAGCACTCGCAGGAGCGACAAGATCAGCTGAAGTTGGATATGCTCAACTTGGTGAACAATAGTTTTAAATGAAATCACTTAAAACTATTGTTCACCAAGTTGTCGCTCCTGCGAGTGCTTCTGCAAATACGTATTGAAGAAGAAGACTTGGGACTTGGACTGGATTGCGCGCTGTCGATTTTGTGCTTAAGTGAACTAAAACTTAAAACTATTGTTCACCAAGTGCTTAAGTGAAAGCACATAATACATATATATAAATATATTACAAAATATATATAAAATGTATGTATATAAAAAAAATAAAATATATAAAAAACTATACAAATAAAATTATAAAATGTTTTGTATTTATGAGGATGAGCGATTGTGGCTAAAAGTAAGTAAAAACATTCAAAATGGAAAAAGTGCCACTTGCATATTTAATATGCCATATTACATATATATTTAAAGAGGGTGAGCGCAAATGTATTCCTTGAGTTGGTCTCTGAGGACGAATGCACTCCTTATTTGCCATCATTCTACCATGCCTTTGCAGGGGAGTTGCAACTTCTTTTAGACCGGTGACAACTGCGTCCCCTTGGTAATGGTCCACATAATCCGGGGGGCAGTAGCTGCCATCATGCAGTTTGACAAAATTGTGTAGTACAACTGTGGCTTTGACGATATTTTCTGCAGATGACGGAAGCATATGAAGAGGAGACAGCAAAATTCTCCAACGAGCTGTCAATATTCCAAAGGCGTATTCGATCACTCGTCGTGTACGTGACAAACGTTTATTAAAAGTCTCCCGATCTGTTGGTAGAAGCGTTCCTGAATGGAAAATTAAGTTAATTTGTGGCATATACTGACACCTGGATAAGGTCGCATTATACATCTCTTTAAGGGAAATGCGGCATCGCCCACCATGAAATAGGGAAACTTTACGTCAGAGTCAGGTAAAAAATCATCTTCAGGCAGGTCTAATCCTCCATTAAACAATTTTTGTCCGAAGCCTGAATTCCATAAAACTCCACCACTTTGCGAACCATATGCTCCGATGTCTACGTTTGTAAAAGTGTAATTCGCATCGCAACTCGCCAAAAGGATGATGTAGTAGGTACCCTTATAATTATAAAAAAGGGACCCGGAATTAGGTGGACATTTAAGCGTAATATGCTTCCCGTCAATAGCTCCAACACAATTGGGGAAATTCCAAATTGTGTGGAAGTCGTTAGCAATCCGTTGCCACTCATGTTTGTGTGGAACTGACAAATATATGCATCCTAATTGGCTCCACAAAACTTCGCAAGTTTCCTTTACAATTTTATTGACGGTCGAGCGCCCCATTTTGAAAGATGTTGAGAACGTGTGCTGACTACCTCCGTGTGCCAAATATCTACACAAACATGTACACAAACATTATTGTATCATCTGCACTTTACCACAATACTTACGCAAGCGTCAGGAATAGTCTGCATTTAGCTGCTATTGGTGGTCTGTTTGAATTTTTTGTTAATCCTTCCTGAACAAGACTAAATAGCAAATCGAATACATCTTTGTTCATCCTGACCGTTTTCTTGAATTGCTCTGGATCATTGTCATACATTTCGTCGAAAGATGTTGCAAAAATACCGCATTCATCACGGTCTTGGTAGAGGCCTCTAACCCACATTCGACGCTTCGATTTAATAGAATTTAGACATTCCCGAATTTCGAACATTAGTAGCATAACTACTAATATTTCAATCATATCAGTAAAATCCATTTTCAAAGGCGCCGTACAAAAGATCAAAACAAACAATTAAAGCTTTCAAAGCGTTCATTGTAGCCACCCTTCTACGTTTCACGCTTTATTGTTGAAGCTCGAACTGTCAAGCAAAGCGAGAAAAGTCGAATGTGAACGGCCCTTTAGTCTCGCGTAAGCGGGCTGTCGTGCCAGTCAATTATTATAAAAAAAAACTAAAAATGAAATTACTACTTTGCAATCTTAAAGTAGAACAAATGACAAAATTTTTGAAGAGTTTTTCGTTTGTTTATATTTTCGATTTTCACCTCTGACAGCTGCACAGCTGATTGGTTCGCACGATGACTGCGACAATGTGTTCTGTCGTCGGACGACTGGTCGTCGGCTGAATATCGCAGTCGCCGTCGTTGTGGGCAATCACATGCACTGCTGTGCGTTTTAATTTTGATGGTGTACTTTCGGTGCGTAAAAATCAGCCGATGATTTGATTCCGTTTATACTAATACTCACAAATTAACACATTTGGAGAGCATGCTTTCAGGCGCTGCAAGAGCCGTACGAACACAAGCGAAAGGAGGGATTTGAATTGCGTTTGGTGTAATAGATTTTTTGTCAAGACAACTACTTTTTACTGCATTTTTTGCAAAAATACATATCGTCATAATCGAAGCCAAAACTTCTATTACTTGCCAATAATAAATGCTGGAAAAGAAAAAAAAAGTGGTACTTCTCATGAACCCTCTTGACATTAAAAATTTAGACAGCTCTGATATCAATCAGCTGACAACTTTCACAAATGACATAAACATTGACAAATGAAATAAATTTTCACAAATGAAATAAATTTTCACAAATATGAAAAAGCAGACATTCGTAGACTGTTGAGAAGGAAAGAGGAGTGGTTTTCATGCAGTAGAGGGGCTAGAAGAAACCATACATAAGGTGCGTAACATAATTATAAGACACTCAGAAAATTTCACTTTGCAGCTTCGCCAAATCTAAACAGTAATTTTGTTTAGAAAAGCAAAAACGCAGAATAATTTTGTGAAGTATCAGTTTTAATTTTAGGCACAACTTAATATTCCTAGAAATTCCTGTCAAATATACCGTTAGCTTTTATGAAAATGAGTAGTATTTTGGGTAGCTGCAATCGTAACAAAATTATAAGACACATTGAATTAAAAGAATTCACAGTGCGCTCATCGATTTTTTTTATTTAGGCGTTGATTTCGGGATTTAATTCAATTAATTTAAACTAAAATGCCTGTTGGTAAATTACTATCTGAAAAGGAACAAGGCGAAATTACGAATTTTAAAGTTTCCGGGCTTAGTGTAAGCGAAATTTTGAAAGAAATCGGTCGTTCTGGGTGTAATATTGCCGGATTTCTACGCGATCCACATAGTTAAGCCAAACGACGAGGTACTGGTCGAAAACAAAAGCTGTCTGACCATGTCAAGCGCAGAATTTTGTTCAAAGCGAGCAATTTGTTCACCTCTTCTTCGCAACTCGCAGCCAGCCAGGGTCTAAAATGACCATTTGGCGTTTGTTAAACAACTCGGAACATATTGTCCGAGCTGTTATGAAGACGGTTCCGACACTCCTACCGCGGCACAAAGCTGCACGACTCCAATTTGCGCGAAATAATCTGGATACTTGCTGGGACACGGTAAACATTTTTTATATGTTAAGTAACATGACTACAAATGCATATTTTTTTCCAAAAGGATATCTTTACTGATGAAAAGAAATTTAATGTGGATGGACCAGATGGTTGTAGATGCTACTGGAGGCTTTTCAGTAAGGAACCCCTTAAATTTTCTAAAAGAAATTTCGGTGGCGGATCTGTGATGATGTGGGCGTATTTCACAAACATGGAACGGTCGATTTTAGCTCCACGAGCTCAAGAATGGGCAGTCCAGAATATACTGGAGTGTTGGATCGCAGCCTTCTTCTATTTTAATTAAAAAATAGATCAAAACCATATATTTTTATGCAAGATAACGCAGCCATTCATAAAAGTCGGCAAACAACAGTGTTCTAGAATATAGCTCTGGTGAAACTATGGACCGACCAACTTGTTCGTACGACGTGATCCCGATTGAAAATATGTGCGGAGTACTTGCGCCAGGCGTGTCTATGTGGAAAATGAAAATACAAGTCTGTTGGGGACTTAAAAATTGCTATTTTAAGGAGTGGAGTCATCTGGAGCCCCAATTATTGGTTAAGCTTATAAATTCCACGTGAAAACAGTTTTTTGATGTTGGAAAGAAAGGGGCTGGTATCATTAATTACTGATTCAACGTTTGTTAAAAAAATAATAAAATATTTGTTAACGTAAACCAAAAAAACCCTATGTGTCTTATAATTTTGTTACGAATGCAGCTACCCAAAATATTACTCATTTTCATAAAATGCCAGAATGCTGTATATTTGCCAGAAATTTCTAGGAATATTAAGTTATGCCTAGAATTAAAGCTGATACTTCACAAAATTATTCTGCGTGTTTGCTTTTCTAAAAAAAATTACTGTTTAGATTTAGCGAAGCTACAAAGTGAAATTTTCTGAGTGTCTTATAATTATGTTACGCACCTTACGCGACAACAGTTTATTACGAATTTGGGGCAAGCGTGTATTGAATTAATCTGGGGTTTGTACTTTTTAGTTTAGGAAAGTCATGGTTGTTATGTAAGTTATATTTTTTTCGTTTTGTTAGGAACTCATTACCTAATATTGCAAAGTAACACTTCGTTCAATAATGTGTGTGACTAACTAAATAAAACACATTTTTTTTGCCAAAATTCGTTTTTATTCATCAACATAGTCCCCTTTTAGGGAGATACAATCATTCCAACGCATTTCCAATCTTTCGATACCGCCTTTGTAGAACGATTTTTCTTTGTCTTCAAAATAGGCGTTAGTTTCGGCGATTACTTCATCATTTGAGCCAAATCTCTTACCACAGAGCATCTTTTTGAGGTCTGCAAAGAGCCAGTAGTCGCTGGGGGCCAGATCTGGAGAATACGGGGGATGAGGAAGCAATTCGAAGCCCAATTCATGCATTTTTGCCATCGTTTTCATCGACTTGTGACACGGTGCATTGTCTTGGTGAAACAACACTTTTTTCTTCTTCATATGGGGCCGCTTAATCGCGATTTCTTCTTTCAAACGTTCCAACAACGCTATATAATAGTCGCTATTGATTGTTTTCCCTTTCTCAAGATAGTCGATGAATATTATTCCGTGCACATCCCAAAATACTGGCGCCATAACCATGCCAGCCGATGTTTGTGCCTTTGGACGCTTTGGGTGGCTTTCACCGGTTGCATGCCACTCAGCAGACTGCCGATTTGACTTTGGAGTGAAATGGTGGATCCATGTTTCATCCATTGTGATGTACCGACGCAAAAACTCCGACTTGTTGCGCGTAAACATGTCCAAACAGCTCTTTGAATCATCGATTCGTTGTTGTTTTTGCTCCGGTGTGAGCAAACGCGGCACCCATTTCGAAAACACCTTTTTCATAACCAAATGTTCGTGTATTATGGTGTGTACACTGCCTGCTGATATCTTTAGAATGTCAGCAATCTCCCCCACTTTCACTTTACGGTCGGACATAATGATTTTCAGTGTTTTTTCAACGTTTTCCGGAATAACAGCGTCATTTGGCCGTCCAGTAGATGGAATGTCATCGGTGTCTGTACGACCACGTTTGAATTCGGCGTACCAATAACAAATGGTTCTTTTTGATGGAGCAGAGTCCGAATAATGTTTTTCAAGCCATTCCTGGCATTGAACAGTATTTTTTTTCATTAAAAAAGAATGGTAAATCAGCACACGGAATTGCTTTGAATTCATTTTTTTTGAAAACTCAAAAGTAGTGTCACTAAAAGCTCTGTAACTTGTAAACTAATGGTCGGATTGACATATAATTTTGACAGTAAGCCTAAAAAGGTTCACAATTTCGAGTGTGTTCGTGAAGGTAAAACTTTCTTGTACTTTCTATTAAGATGAAAAAATTCACAAATATGTAAATTTATTAGGCACCATCCCGCCGGAAGAAGTTTAAAGACCATTAGCCGGGTGTACCATTGCCTCCTGAACCGATAATAACTCGCTGGACTACATGGCTGAAGGCGGCGATCTACTACATTTTGAAGCTGTTAAATCGGTCATTGATACATTTGACAACAGCGACGCCGAATCCATAGGAATCGCAAAGCAACTGCTTGCCGATCAGCAAATAAAGGTCGATTGCGTATATAAAAACTAGTTTTGCTAGTTTAGTCCCAGCAACAGTTGAGCTCGAGACGCAAGGATTGGAATTGAGCAGAAGTGTCGAAATTATTACATCCATTCGTACTTCATTAGTCTTTACGAAAAGAGGAATTCAGCAAAAAAAAATGGCAGCAGTGCTCAAAAATAATCCTGGGTTCAATACTATTATTGATATAAACAATGCTTTGAATGAACGATTGCAACCAACGCAAGAATTTGTTTTGAATCTTTCGCCTATTGAGCTGGCTTCTTACAAGTATTGCCCCACAACATCAGCTGATGTTGAGCGATCTTTTTTAATGTTCAAGAGCGTTCTGACAGAGAAGCGTAGAACTTTTTTGTTCGAAAATTTGAAGCAGCATTGTATTGTACTTTGCAATCGGGAAAAATAATAATATTTGTTATGAAACTCTTGAAAACGTGTGTGTTTTCTTTGCATTTTTTGTATTTTTTACGAGACTTTTTTGCATATAAGAGCCTATTTTCAGAACTATTTTCGCAATTCTTCAGGACTTTTTAGGCGCCTAAACTTGACTTTTTGCGAGACTTTTTTATCCGCTCTGGTGATGAGTATTGAGAGATGGTTATTGATACTGTTTTGTGTACTGGAGAGTCGGAATTAGGTGAGATGGCAAATTTCGGAGTGATGGTCATGTTTGAATCGTTGTGGTTGACAGTTTTTCGTTGTGTAGTTGTTTTAATTTTGTTTCTTTTTTTTATTGCCTCTTCCAGTGTTTCAACTGGAGAGGTTTGAGTGTTTCCAGTGCTTTCTGTCAGATTTACTGCTAGAGTTGCGTCTTTAAAAGTGCATTTGTTTAAAGTTTTATATTTAAGTATTGCTGATCGTTATTTAAAAGTGGGGCAATCCCTGTTGTTTGATCGGTGCTGTTGTTGGCCATTTATGCATTCAACTTTGGTGCATTGAATTTCCTCGTTGTGAGATGTGGCGCAAACGTTGCACTTTGGTTCTGTTTTACAGTGTTTTTTTGTGTGACCGATTAGGTGACAGCCCTTACATTGCATTGGACTCGGGATGTAAGGTTCTACCTTTACCTTCATCCAAGCGATGCTAATTTCTTTTGGGATATCGTAGGTGTTAAATGATAATATATGTAAGGGTGTGTTGACGACGTTACCGTCTTTTATTTTGGTTATTTTTTTGCATTCGACCACGACAATTTGATTAGCCATGCATTTTGGCAACCTGCATCTAAGCCAAAAGCAAAAAGAGGAAACCACCGCTTTTTCCCGCGAAAAACTACCCTCACGGAGTCAACGTTTTCTTCAAAACGGTCTACACCGCCCATGTACTTATTGTACATCTTGATGATAGCTGGGCAATCAACTTGAATTTCTGCCCGTTTTTTGTTCACAAAACCAATCCGATCTACTTTTGTGATAGGATCTAATCCATGGCAGTTGGATGCAATGGTGACAATGCTATTGTCATGCCACTTAACTGCAATAATGTCCTTAGAAGCTTTATGACACAGATTCCCTCTTGGCTCTGTACCTGTGCCCCAACAACATCACCATATAGCGATCAGACATGGGGGTTTTGCACTAAAATCCACTACCACTACCACTAGAGGTCTGCTGGGAAATTTTCCATTATCTACTAAATAAATTTTAGTGGTAGCTGAATTTTTTCCACTAATCACTGATCTTTATTTAGTGGTAGTGCCATTTTTTTCCACTAATTTTTTTTTAGTGGTACTTTTTACCACTGCCACTGCCATTAAATTCAGTGATTAGTGGAAAAAATTCAGCTACCACTTAAATTTATTTAGTGGTAGTGAACAGCATAGTGCACTATGACTTTAGTGCAAAACCCCGATGTCTGGTCTTGTTGAAAGCAAATAAGTTGTTTAAATAAAACATATATTTTTGCGCATATCGTTGTTAGTGGTTTATTTAATGGTAATGGATCTTTGTTTAGTGCACTATGCTTTTCACTATTTAGTGGTAGTGCGATTTTCTTCCACTAATGTTTTTTTTTTTTGGTACTTGTTACCACTGCCACTGCCATTACATTCAGTGATTATTGGAAAAAATTCAACTACCACTAACATTTATTTTAGTGGTAGTGAAAAGGATAGTGCACTATGAATTTAATGCAAAACCCCCATGTCTGATAGCGATAAGCACAAATGTAAACAACAGTATTGTTATAACTTACAATGAATTTAGAATAATTAGTTATTATATTGCTCAGTGTCACCCACAGGTGACACAGGCATATTTCCACAGTTGTAACAATTATGCTATAAGTTATTTTCATTGTAAAATACTTTTATATTATAGCTTACATATTCATTTATGACATGTAATAAGAATAAAACAATACTTACGGGCTGTCCATTTTTGTTTCATTTTATATCGAAAGAAACCACACAAACTCGCTCTGCTTCAATTACGCGCGAAACAAATGAATCAATTTGACAAATGACGTTTCGTTAGTGTTGCCAGAGAAAATAAATAAATAAGTACTACGAAAAAGTATGGAACATAAAGGGTGTGCATCACGTACAAGCAAAAATTTGAATGCGGGTGCTGATATCGCCACCCGTCTTCAGGATGCGGGGGGTAGACAACAAGAGGAAACACTTGAAATGACAGCACAATGCTCTAAGCGCAAATCATAGAAACACGAATGCCGCGTCTGTGCTCACTCGTTCAATCTCGCACAATTATGCGAAGAGGAGGAAGACGATGTGCTGTTGTTCCTGTTGTTGCGCTGGCGAATAGCTGAAATTGTAAAACGATTTATATGTTCTGGCTGACTTTTGTTCTTTTTCTATAAGCCTGCAGGGCGTCGCGTATTGCTCCTGAACTCACTGCCGACTACAGTGTGCGCAAAATCATAGAAAAGAAAATAAATATGGCTGGCATGGCGACCTATATGATCGCTACAGGCAATTAAAAAATAAATAATAAGTAATCAACAAAGACAATTAAATAAAAATGGAATTGGAAAAAAGAAAACGTTTTTATTATTTTTTTATTATAATTTTCCGTCCCGTTCTTTAGAACTTTTCTTACGGCCCACATATAATGCTTGTTTAAAAGAACTAAAATAAGAAAATCTAATATTGTGAATTAATGATCACATCATTCGCCATGGAACCATTGAGGTGTAGAATATTTAAACTATTTTTAAACGTAGGCATGCCGTAATAACATTTTTCTTATGACAAAATACTTGTCTTATTATTTATTTCTTTATTTAGTGCTTTAGTAGTGCTTTCGTCCTATTGCAAATCAATAGACCTATTAAATTATGTTTTTCCATACAATCTTGTAACCCTTGGTTTGTCCGTTAGATTTCGATTTTCAAAAAAAAGCAAACTTAAAACACGTTTCTAATTATTTTTGATTTCAAGTGTTTCACGAATTTTGAAGTCAATATGCCTATCAGTTCAATTTTTTTCGTAGTTTTCCCATATTCTCAAAATTGTAATCAAGCATGTGAAAATATAAACAAATAATTTTGATTCGAATTCGTCACGTAAAAATATTTGCAAACATTTTAAATTAGGACCACCAAATTTTTAAATCAATCAAAGCATTGGCCAGCAAAAAGCCATACACCACAAAGATTCGATTGATGGTGAGCTGACCGCAATCTGTGCAGCAAAAAAGCATACACACAATAAACGAGAACACCAAAAACAATAGCGATTCCCGAATCATCTTCGTTGAAACGACGACGACGATGCTTTTGGTTCGTTGTTTACTCTCCGCTTGCGCTTCGACGAACAAGATCGCAAACTGTTGAGCGCGAGCAAATTTCCCGCAACCCATGCCTCCGCTCATCTCTTCTCCCCCCATCAAGAAACACGCTTGACAAATTTTTGAAGATGCGTATTCTTTATATTGTATATTCCTTGGTACTACTAATTGACTTTGCTATAAAAGTGTTGCTTGCTTTAACCTTCACACCGACACTATTAGCATATTGTTACGAATACTAGTTCTAGTGGGCTGTTACGTATCTCTGGGTTGCGTAATTTGGAAATAAAACACACTCAGTTTTTCAAACGCAGTCAATAAAATAAACTAACAATCACTTTATTTCACAGATTTACACTTCACTGCCTTTACATTTCAGTATTTGCTCAATTACTCCGTGTGGCACCTTCACTAGTCAAAATCAGACTGACTGGCTGCGCCGCACCCGGCTGCCTTGACTAAAGGTTTCCATGATGATCGCGACCATCATTGCCAGGTTGGACTGAAAGTTTCCATCATTGCCAGGTTGGACTAAAAGTTGCCATCATTGCCAGGTTGGACTAAAAGTTTTCATCATTGCCAGGTTGGCCTAAAAGTTTCCCTTATTATCGCGGCCGTCGTTGCCAGATTGAATTATAGCACGGCGCGTAGCGACAGGGTTGCTTTGCACAGCGACAGACTGTCTTATCGTTACACTGCCCACCACTTAGACTTGTTCGTCCCGAACAAGTGCCGAAGCTCTGCTGTGATAAGACGCCAGGCGCTCCAAATGGACTACCTTCAGCTTAGCGCCTCTATTGCTGCGACGTTGAATCCTTTATACTACGTCGTTAATCCTAGTCACGACTTCGTACGGTCCTTCCCATGACGCTTGAAGTTTCGGAGACAAACCTTTCCTCCGCTGCGGGTTGTAGAGCATTACCAGATCGCCTTCTTGGAACCCTGCTGAGTTGGCCCGTAGATCATATCTTGCTTTCACCTTATCGCTGACCAGTTTAGTGCGGCTTTATAAACTGGTGAATTTCCTCCAGTTCCGCCCGCTTATTGACCACGTAGTCCGTCTGAGCGCCTCCCGTCGTGCTGACTACCTCGAACTTCAAGTCAGCGGGTAACCGCAACTCTGTGCCGAACACTGCTCGGGCTGGAGTGAGTGATGTCGTGTCGTGCGGGGCTGACCTATACGCCATCAGGAACAGGGGGATATGCGTGTCCCAATCCTTTTGATTCCTGCCTACCACTTTCCGCAGGTATTCCTCCAGTGTCCAGTTAAAGCGTTCCACCATGCCGGTGGACTGTGGGTGCAAAGGCGTGGTACGAGTTTTCTTTATCCCCAGTAGCTCACACACTTCCTTGAATACCGCGGACTCGAAATTCCGGCCTTGATCTGAGTGCAAATCCAACAGAACTCCGAACCTGGCTACCCAATTGTTTACCAGCTTTTCCGAGATCGTCGTGGCCTCCTGGTTAGGAATAGGGTACACTTCGGGTCATTTGCTGAAGTAATTCATTACCACCAGCACATATTTGTTGCCTTGAGTGCTAGTTGGGAATGGGCCGGCGACGTCCATAGCAATCCGTTCGAAGGGCGCTCCCACGTTATACTGTTGCATGCGGCCTCGAAATCTTCTTGTCGGCCCTTTCGCGGCTGAATATCGGTCGCAGCTCTTAATCCACTCGGCTACAGACTCCTGACGTCCTACCCAGTAGAAACGTCTCTTTATTTTGGCGACGGTTTTGGTGATGCCTAGGTGCCCTCCACTGGAGTCGTTATAGTATGCCTCGATGACCTCGTTGATTCTGCATTTTGGCACTACCATTAGGGAGTTGCTGGTCCGACCATCCGCGCTCTTCCATTCGCGGTACAAGCATCCTTCCTTCAGCCGCAGACTTTTCCACTGTGCCCAGTAAGCCTTAGCGATCGGGCTTTCACCGGCCATCTCCTGCCAGTCTGGACGTGCGCCTTGCTCCTTGCTTTCAATGATTTTTGCAAGATCCGCATCCTCACGCTGGTCTTTTCGTAGCCTCTCCGCAGACCACTCTTCCTCTGGCATAACGCTGACCAACCGGACGTCCACTATCTGTTCTTTGCTTTCGGCTCGCGAACAATGTCTGCATTCGGTTTTGCACGGACGACGTGACAAGGCATCGGCATTTCCATGGTTGCTACCCTTGCGTTGCTCTACCGTGTAGTGGTAGCTCTGCAGCTGCTCGATCCACCGCGCCAATTGCCCTTCAGGATCTTTAAAGTTCAGGAGCCATCTCAATGCCGCATGATCTGTGCGCAGGCGAAACCTTTGTCCATACAGATATTTGTGGAAGTGTTTTACGCAGTCCAATACCGCCAGCAGTTCTCTCTCACACAGTAGTTGCGTTCCGGTTTCGATAGAACCCTACTGTAGTACGCTATCACTTGTTCCTGGCCGTCTATTATCTGTGATAGCACACCGCCAATACTATTCCCGCTTGCATCTGTATCCAGCACAAACATCTCCCCAGGCACGGGGAAGGCCAGAATTGGAGCACTGCACAGTTTTTCCTTTAGACGTGCAAAAGCCTGTTCCTGCTCCTCGTTCCACTCGAAAGCTTGGCTCTTTTTCGTCAGTTTGTGCAAGCTGCTGGCTATGTTCGCGAATCCCGGAACAAATCGGCGGTAGTATGTGCACAGGCCCAGTAAACTGCGGAGTTCGTGTAGATTACGTGGCCGGGGCCACTCCTTCACCGCTGTGATTTTGCCTTCATCCGTATGTACTCCGCGGGCGGAAACCGTATGACCCAGATACTTGACCTCCTTTTGGAACAGCGAGCACTTCTTTGGGTTGAGTTTATGCCCAGTTTTTTGTATCCGCTCGAATACCTCCTTCAGCTTTCCGAGGTGGTCGTCGAAGTTTTTACCCATCACGATTATGTCGTCGAGGTACACCAGGCACGTCAGCCAATGCAACCCTTTTAGCACGCGTTCCATTAGCCGCTCGAATGTTGCTGGTGTGTTGCAGAGTCCAAACGGCATGACGGTGAACTGCCACAAACCATCACCAACACTGAAAGCCGTTTTCTCCTTGTCCTTGTCTGCAAGCTCTACCTGCCAATAGCCGCTGCGTAAGTCGAGCGTGGAGAACCACTGTGTCCCTGACAGTGTGTCCAGGGTGTCATCGATCCGCGGTAGTGGATAACTGTCCTTCTTGGTCACATCATTGAGCTTCCGATAATCCACACAAAATCGGGTACTGCCATCCTTTTTCTTGAGTAGCAAGATCGGCGAGCACCAGGGGCCCAAAGAAGGCTCTATGACCTTTTCTTCCCGCATGTTTTCGGTCAAATTTGTGACCTCTTCCCTCTTGGCCAGAGGAACTCGTCTTGGCGGTTGGCGAATTGGTTTTGCACTTCCGGTGTAGATGTTGTGGTTCCGTCTGCTTCTTCCGCAAATATTGACCCATAGTGCTGCAGGATAGACCTCGCCTTCTGTTTCTGCTTGGCGTCCATGTTAAAACCGCTCTTATTACCTCCAGGCGGGCTACTCTTGCAATTGACCACTGCTACAGCTTCCTTGCACTCGCCAATTACCTCATCTTTCCCGACATATCTGGGTTCTTTAAGAGGGTTCAGTATTCTGACTGGTATTCTGCCATTCTTAGATTCCACTAATTTACGTCCGATGATGATGTTGTCGTGTCCTTGTTTCGGTGCTTCTACAACCCACAGTCGACTCATCCCATCGTCCTCGTCCACCTTTGCCCACACAATCGCCTCAGAATTCGCTGGTATCCTCCTGTGTTGACACGATGCAACCTTCCTTACTGCCACACTTCGCTCATAGCCGGTGTGCAGCGGGAATTCAACGTTGGCATGTCTCAGCACATGTTCTTTCAGGTCCAGCGTAAAACCGTGCCTAATCATGAAATCCACGCCGATATTCAGGTCGTCCATTATATCCGCGACGATGAACTCATGTTCCAGGCTGCTGGTGCCGATAGCAATCGTTTTTGTAACTTTCCCTCTTACCGGTGCGCGCTCGCCAGTCGCAGTCCGCAGCTGTATGCCATGCAGCGGTTCCCAGCTCTTCAGCAGCTTCTTTTTTATGATCGAATATGACGCTCCAGTATCCAGTGTCAACACGAACAACTTTCCATCCATCCTTCCTTCAATTGTCAAGCTGCTGGGCTGTCGTTTCAGCTGTGTGACAAGGACGGTGGGGCAGCAGATTGTGGGGATCAGCTCACGCCCCTTTGGGCTGACCCGTTTTAGTTTAATTGCTCCTCGTCCTCAGCCCTGCGCTTGTTGGCTGAGCTTCGATCGTCAGTATTCCTCGCTTCAGGCGATAGCGATCGAGAACGGGAACGCCTCTTCCGTTGGCGGCAGTCTCGTGAGATGTGGCCCTGCTTGCCACATACCCAGCAAACAACTTTAGAGGAGACCACCCGCGGCCTGCCCGGTGGCTCGGAGCTTATGGCCTGGATCGTAATGTTGTTGTCTGGCGGGATCTGGCGTATCCTTGCAGGTGCATACCGAGTGCTCCCAATCCATGTCGCCTCATATGTCATCGCGCTGGTCACCGTCTCCCTAAATGTCGGCTTGCCCATCAACGCACTGCGACGTGTCTCACGACCTTGAAGACCTTCAATAAACGCCTCAATCTTCATCCTTTCGAGATCATCAGCGCCGAAGGACGGGTAGCACAGCTGCACGAGCCGCTCAATGTGTGCTGCATATGTCTGCAGCGCCTCGTTGGATCTTTGCCTGCGGTTCTGTAGCTCACAGTAGTACAGCGTTCTGTTGTGCTCGTCGCTGTATTTGGCTGCCAGCGCCCTTATGACGGTCTCGTACTCACTTCGTAAACATTCTGGAACTGATTTAATTACCTCAGCCGCAGCACCTTTACGAGCCAGCGCCAATCTCCGACCTTTCCTTACATCGGTCCACTGATTTTCCAGAGCAGCCAGGTCGAATTGCAGCTTGAATGTATCGAACGGCGTAGTCCCATCATAAGTAGGCACTTCTGCTCGGATGGCAACATTTTCCGGAACCGGCGGCAACCATTTCGCGGGTGTACCTCCCTAAGCCGCTCGTCCATCTTTCTGTTCATCGAATCTTCCAGACTATCAACTCGTTTGTTCAGGGAATCATCAAGATCGTCAACACGTTTGTTCAGGGAATCATCCAGGTCGCCAACTCGTTTGTTCAGGGCATCATCCAGGTCGTCGACTCGTTTGTCCAAGTGCTCTACCCGCGTCTCCAGGTGCTCGACTTTCCCATTAATCCTGTCTGAGATTTCCTCCACTTTCTGCTCCAAGCGCGCAGAATTTTCCTGAAGCTTGACTTCCATTCGCTCCGCCACTTGCGCCGATATTTCCTGGGTCGCCGTTTCCATTTTCGCTGCCATTCCTCGATTTGTTGTTTCCAGCTTCGCTGACATTGCTCGATTTGCAGTCTCGACTTTTGCCGAAATTTCGAGATTCGTAGTTTCCAGCTTCGCTGCCATCTCTTGATTCGCAGTTTCCATTTTCGCGCCGACATTTCACGATTGGAAGTCTCGAACATGCCTTTTATTACAATCATTAACTGGCTCATGTCTAATGCTTGTAATGGTCCAGCCGGTGCAGCCGTACTTTGGATCGATGCAGCACCCGCAGGCGATTCCTCCACTTTGGCCGACGCCCCTTGTTCCTGCGTTCCGAACTGGTGTGCAGCCCAATCGATGCCTCGTGATTCACACGAGCATATTCCAGGCAGCCAGCTCCTTCTTCAGCTGGTCTACCTGCAGCAGCTCGAGTTTAACCATGTCCGTGCTTTTATAATTTTATTTATTTCGTTTGTTGTTTTTATTTTTTTGTTTATTTTTAATTTTCCACAATCCC
This sequence comes from Melieria omissa, assembly GCA_963971225.1. Classification (NCBI taxonomy): domain Eukaryota; kingdom Metazoa; phylum Arthropoda; class Insecta; order Diptera; family Ulidiidae; genus Melieria; species Melieria omissa. The sequence goes on along the minus strand of OZ020269.1, from coordinate 45,035,129 downwards.
ACTTCTGACACCAAATGTAACGAATACTACTTCTAGTGGGCTGTTACGTATCTCTGGTGGAGTTCAATTGATTTCGCTCTTTTCGCTAAGGCCACCCCGCTTGTTAATGCTTCTATTGGTGTAATAGATGGAGCTGAGTCGCTCTCTAAACCTGCTAAAACTGCTAAGAGTGGTAAAGTCACTTCGCTCGCAGATGCTGCTGTTGTTTGGGCTATGGGTGGTACTAGTTCGCGCTCTGCTGCTACTTTTGCTGATACTGCTGCTGCTGCTACTCTTGTTGATGTTGGTGCTGCTGCTGCTGCTCCTAGAGACTCCGATACTGGAACCCATGATGATTCTGTCTCGGTTGCTGATGCCGCTGATGTTGCTTCTAATGGTGGCGGTTGGGTGAGAGTCAGTAAGAAGAAGTCCAAAAAAGAGATTACGGTTGTGGGTAGCAACGAATTTGCCGAACTTGATGTAGTTGCGCGCAAAAAATTGGTTCATCTCTCTTCCTTCAATAGTTCAGTCTCCTAAAAAGATATCTCTTATGTCACTAATCACATTCAGTTAGATAAACAGCACTTGGCTTGTTTTAAATTAATCAAAAAAGTTAACGACATTGGGAAGCTGAAGAGTGTCAATTTCAAGTTGGGAGTAACACCTAGTGCTTTAAGTACTAGTTTTAACTCTTTTCTTTGGCCAACTGATATTAAAGTCCGGTCGTTTAAGTTTCTTCAAAAGCCCCCAAGTGCAGAGCCAATGGCTTAGTTACAAGCTTCTCTCAAAACCTTGTGCCTTCATCTGGAACCTTTAAGGTCTACTACCAAAACATGTCAGGGATGAGAACAAAGGCAAATGATATCTTTGCTGCTTCACAGTTTCAGTTTGATGTAGTAGTGTTTCGGAAACCTGGCTCAACCAAGATTTTTTTTATGGGGAATTCTTTGATCCTAAACTCTATAGTGTGTATAGGAAGTACAGAGATCCATTAAAGACTGGTCTTACTAGGGGTGGTGGTGTTTTGATTGCTCCCAGAAACACCTTGCGCTCCGCCTTGATGGATTTGGAAATATCTGACACCCTTCTTGACCAAGTTTGTGTTTGCATTACTGGCTCGAAGGAGCGCCTCTTTATTTGTGTCTCATACATCCCGCTTAATAGTGTAGATTCTTTATATTGTTCACATGCAGATAATATTGTACACCCATACCTCGCTTTGCGTTGTTGCGAAGTTGCGTCGCTGCTAAATTAGTACTAATTTTCACTGTGCGTCGTTAGATTTTCGAAGTTGCGTTGTTTTGGGTTCGAGTCTTTAATTTTTTTGTTTTAATTTTCCTTTTTTTCTAAAAGATGACACTTTTGTTTCTAATTGCGCCATGCCATCAAAACTCGGGGATTCCCTTTCTAACTTTTGTGAAAGAAAGCCGACGTACGACAACAGCCACTGTCTGACTCATCAGACAGTGATTAATTTTTATTTTGTTCTTATAAATTAATTGAATATTTTATTTTGTTTTAATTGAATTTGTTTTTTTTTGGTTTTTTGTATGTATGTACTTTGTTCAATTTTCTTTTTAAGAAGCAGTATTTTCGTAACCCTGGAACCTATCTTCGATCTTTACATGGTTTGCTATACAAAATCATAATTCACTTTGCGTCGTGTTTTTTTGGAACGTAACCACGACGCAAAGTGAGGTATGGGTGTACATTTAGTTGATAAGAATTGTAATGATAATTTTTGTACCCTTGGGGATTTTAATCTGAATAACATAGTTTGGTCTAATATTGCTGACGATCATGTCTTAACACCCACTGATGTACACCACTCGCACGAAGTTTACTTCCTCGATTGCCTTTTGAGTCTTGATCTACTTCAAACTAAATTAATAAATAGAATCTTGGATCTTATTTTTGTCAGCAATAACGTCTGCCCTAAGTTGTGTGTTTGTGATTTCGCTTTTACGGTGTCTGACAAATACCATAAGCCCTTACTACTTGATTGATTTCTACGATCCAGAACTTCCGATCGTTGAGAGTAAATCATTTAATCTGAAATTAGCTAATTTTAAGTTAATCAATTCCATCCTTGACACTAATTGGAACGAGCTGTTTTCCGGCAAGTGCATTAAAGTTTGTTATGACATTTTTATTGATGCCATTATTAAGGCTTTCTCAAACTACATACCTCTTCTCCCAACTAGAGTGCACAAGCTGCCCTGGTATTCTAAAAATCTTAAAACTATTAAAAATAAAAGGAATAAGTTTCATAAACTTTATAAATCCGCTGGCTCTGTTGATTGTTACGTTAAGTATGTACGCTACATGAAGGAGTTTAATGCTCCATAAATTGTTATATCAGAGGTACATCGCTAAGTTTGAGAATGATTTAAAGTTCAATCCAAAATCTTTTTGGTTCTTTGTCAATTCTAAAAAAGGTTGCTCTAGTATTCCCTCCTGCATGAAATATAATGACAAAACCTCTCATAATTTTCGGGACACCTCAACTTTATTTGCTGATTTCTTTAGCTCAACTTTTGTAGAGGACCATAGTAGTTTTTCTCCCTCGCCCACTAATACTGGTAACTCAATAGTCAACTTTGGTAATCTTTTGGTATCTGCTATAGATGTTCTTGTAGCGATTAAAGACTTATCCTGTTCAACAAAACAAGACTGTGATGGTTGCGCTTCTGCTATCTCTGCTCCTTTAAGCATTATCTTCAATCTGTCGTTGCGACATGGCGTATTTATTGATAAATGGAAGGTTGCCTATATTACACCAATCTTTAAAGAAGAAAAAATGAGATCTCAAATTATAGATCAATGTCAAAATTATCAACGATTTCTAAAATTTTCGAGAAGGTAGTCAAAACTAACTGCAGGGACTCGCAGCGGCTAGGGTCTCACGTCGAGGCCGACAGGTATACTTTTGAAGTTGTCAAGGAATTCGTCTACCTTGGCACCGCCATCAACAGCAGCAATGATGTCAGCCTGGAGATAAAGCGAAGGATAACTCTTGCCAACAGGTGCTACTACGGTCTCGGTAGGCAATTGAGAAGTAGAGACCTCTCTCGACCGACAAAACTTGCACTCTATAGGACGCTTATCTTGCCCGTGCTCCTCTATGGCGCTGAAGCATGGACAATGACACGAAACGACATAGCGGCCCTTGGAGTGTTCGAGAGGAAGGTACTTCGCAAAATCTTCGGCCCTGTTCGTGTTGGTGACGACTATCGTATACGAACCAATAACGAGCTGTATGAGCTGTATAAGGACATGGACGTAGCGCAGCGAATAAACATCCAGCGGCTACGCTGGCTCGGTCATGTCTGCCGCATGGACGACGAAGCTCCGGCGAAAAAGGTGTTCGATGCGATGGTTGGAGGTCGACGGCGAAGAGGGAGGCCGTGTCTCCGGTGGAAGGACCAAGTTGAAGAGGCCCTGTCATCTCTTGGTGTTACTAACTGGAGAAGGCGCGCGCAAAGCAGAGGCGCCTGGAGAGAAGTTTTGCGGCAGGCCGTAACCCGATAACGGGTTGTTATGGCCAGTTAAGTAAGTAAGTAAGTCAAAACTAAAATGTTTTTTGCCGTGAAACAAATAAGCCCGAACCAACATGGTTTTATGCCAGGCCGCTCTACTGTGTTGAATCTGTCCGTCTTTTCTGAATTTTGTATGTCGGCTTTTAAGATTGGTGACCAAGTGGACACCATTTATACTGATCTTTCTAAGGCATTTGATAGTGTTTCGCATGTTATTTTAGTTTCAAAACTTGCACCACTTGGCTTTCACTCAACCTTTTTTAATTGGTTAAAATCATATCTCACTAACAGAGTATGTTGTTTATGTTATGTATGTTAAACCTTTACACGGCAACAGCGAATTTTTTCATCAAATGTTGTTTTTTAGATATAAACCTAAATTAAAAAAAACACGTATTTTTTATTTTTTAATATACTTTAATAATTAATTAATAACTAATAATAATAATTGATTGGCACGACAGCCCGCTTACGCGAGACTAAGGCCTAGTTTCCCGCAGCCACCCGTGTTGTGCGTGTGAATTTGTACGCGGGTGGAAAGGACCTACAGTTTTATGCCGGTTCCGAACGGCAGGTTGGGAGCTTTTTCATAGGCAATTTTTACTCTCAGAGGTTTGCCATTTCCAGCTGAGAGGACAGCCACCGAAAGAGAAAACGAGTTTCCCGTTATTTTTTTTTAGGTGTTACTACATGCAGTATTCGAACTTGCGGCGCTCTGCATTCGACTCGCTGGACCGCGCACTAACCAACTGAGCCACGGCGGCTGCTTTTAATATACTTTAGAACGCTTTATTTCGGAATTTTAAAAGTACAGTGTTTATTATAAAATTGGGCAATTTTCGCCAACACGCCACCAACACTACTGCGCTGCTCACTGTTTGCTTCTCGTCTCCCGTTTTCGCGCGGTGTTTTGCTACTCGCTACTTCGGCATGTTACCAGTGTTGCCACTAAGAATTTTTTTCCCCTACCATAATTGGTCCAAAATCAATCTCAGCCTACCAAAATAAATTTAAAATTTAATAAAAATTAATATTTAGTTCATAAAAACTTTTGCAAATAAACTACATGTCCATGAGTCGTCTTCTTGCACAGCTCCTTTTTCACAGAAGGAATAACAGCGCGCGATCTTCGAAAATCTGCGGAATTTAAACTAAAGCTTTCAGAAAACCGCGTTTACAATTTAATTTACGAAACGAAGCTACCAATTTTGGTCCAATTAGACCAAAACGGCAACACTGCATGTTACGCCACCGTCGGCGATCATGCGCCGAGTAGTGCCATGGCTCGAATGATTCCACTGCACCGAGTAGTGCCACGGGTCGGGTGATGCCACCGTACATACTACAATACTTTAATTTTGTAAGGTTTTTTTGTAAAAAAACATTAAAAACAAAAAAAAACAGAAAGCATTAAAACTTGTTTTTTTTTAATATGTTTTGTTTTAAATGAAAATTTTTAAAGCAATAAATGCGTTTGTTGTAGCAGAGTCCTTCTCCGCATTTTTCGCAAAGTGTGTGTGTGTGTTTTTATTAAGGGGTTATATACGTTTTCAGGAGTCAAAAAAACGAAAGATGAATTGGTCAAGTAGTTTTTGAGATATGGTCACCGCAAAGGCATTTTTTAAAAAACATCATTTGGAGAAAATCACGTTTAAAGTTTGCCTATCGCAAGGCAGATAGCGCGCTACAAATCGAGTTGCTATTTACGATCTACTGCTCGGATTGACTTGAAATTTTGAACATAAGCTCTAGAAAGTATGTTTGTTCGAAATAAATCATAGAATTTTTTCGATTTTTTGACTCATGAAAACGTATATAACCAATTAATAAGTTTTAATCACTTTTGTTTCACTAAAATAAATGCGTGCAACTTTTCGCAAAAACGGTCAAATAAGTGCTGTAAAGTAAAATTTAGCTACTTGTTCCCCACTTTTAACGCCAGTATTTCAAACAAGGAACCTTGCATAGTTGTAAAATCGCAAAAACGAGTCGTTTTGATAGTTACTTCCGAAATGACGGGCAATTTTACGGTTGGTTGCAGATATACAACTGTACCGTGTAAAGGGTTAATTCTCGCAATTATGTTGCCTCTTCTGGTGTCCCGCAAGGCAGTATCCTCGGCCAAATTTTGTTTGTCTTGTTTATCAATTATATTGGGGCATGGGCGTAGCCAGAACTTGGTCATGGGAGGGGTTTTAAAAAAATTGGTTCCCAATTTTGTATTACATATTTTTTAAAGTACACTGCACCTTAAAAAAAAACCAATATGGATCAGCCAAAATCGCCTTAAAATTGGATTTAATCTTCGCTTTAATTATACCCACCCGGGTGATCTTTTTCATGATTCATGTTCAACATCTGCCAGAGTATTTATCCAATGTAGTTATTATGTCGAATTTCTAAACAAATTCGACAGTACATAGTTTTCAATAACATAACCAAAAAAATTGTTTTGGAAATATTATTCGTGTTTTTTATTTTTGTTATTTTGTATACCAAACACCTACACGGGTGATCCCAGGCGCTTCCGCCACAATTTTTCAAAATAAATCTTTAAAGTAAGGCATTTTTTTGAAAAGCGGACTATCACGATTACAAAAATCTTTAGTAAGGCGAAAGTTAAGCATCTCAAAAACATAACATTATCGCATTTAAACACTTTGGCTATCGAAAGACGCCATCTAATCTATAGACAATTGTGACTGGTTTTTTGAGACTAAAAGTAGAATTTTAACCATCAACCACTCCTCGTTTGCACCTGATCGGCATCGTTTGACTTACACCTTATAAAAAAAAAAAAGCGAAGGCATTTTGCGGACGTAGAAGCCATCCAAAAGGCTCGAAGGACATTCCACCCGATGATTTAAACATGCTTTAGATCATGCAAATAGCTGTACTGAGCCTGAAGGGAACTTATTAAAAAAATCATATCGGTTTCACCCTAAAAATTTTTTACTATTCATTTAAATGTTTAAAGGTGAAAAGATCTTCTTTGTGGGAACGTGTATGGTATACCATGCATAGTAATTGAAAATTTAAAATAATTATAGGCCTTGGGGGTGTTCTGACACCCAAACCCCCTCCCTTGGCTACGCCCCTGTATTGGGGATTGTTTTCAACATTCCAATTTTCTGTTATACGCTGACGACTTAAAACTATTTCGTAGTATACGTGACCACACTGACATTCCTTTGCTTCAAACTGACATTAATAACACTGTGCGACAATTTCGGGGTCATGGAATCTAACCCGGAACCGACCAAGACTAATCGATAGTACTCTTATAGAGTAACAAAACCCTAGCTGGGTTTTGCAAAGTTAGTTGCCTTTTACAAGTTACAGCCGTGTAAAGATTGTGTGTATTCGGGTTTTTTCAACCAGTTTTTTCTTTATAAGTCTTAAGATATTCAAAATTTTATATTACTGTCTTCAGCAAACTTCCTGCTAATTCTTAGATGAGCAAATTTTCTTAACACTGTGTAACAAAATTATTACACCTTATCGAAATTTTGGGGGGTCAATGTTAAAAAAATCGACTTTTTTTGATTGTAATAAAAAAACCTGTTTTTTATTCTATTAATATTAATGCAAAAACGCATTTGTATTGCCAAAAATAAAAAAAATATGCCAAGCCCTTTAATGTCACAAAGACATGTTTTTTTGCAAAATAAAGTGAAGAAATGTTCACATCTGAATTAGAAATTTTATTGTTCACATATTTCAGTCTGTTTAAAAAGTTTTGTGGTAAGTGTCTTTTATACCTGGACTTATTAATGGTCCAGATATACAGAAATGAATCAAAACAGAGACATTTGATTTTGTGTTAGTTGGTGACGAATTGAAAACATGGCAATCGATTAAAGAAGTTATTACTGGATTTTTGGGGAAATATCGTTCTGAAAACTATAAGAGTTCAGTACAGCGTATGAAGAGATTGAGAGAGAACGGCGCCGTATGAATCACACACTTAATAGCGACCTACAAACAATCTCCAAGTGGGGTCAAGCGAACTGGGTCGATTTTAATCCTCGCAAGACCCAATGCTGTCTGTTATCCCACAAACGAGTCTCCCCAGATCCTAATATAGGGTGTTTTTTTTTAGAGGTATAGAACTTCGAATTGAAATAAAACACAAGAAAATCGTTTTAATGTCCATCAATTTGACTTTATTGGAAGGATAATTTTATGCCATTAATGTTTAAATATGATTTCGGGCATGTGGCCGCCGCGGCTGGCTCGAATAAAGCCAATTCTACAGGTCCAATTTTTAAAGTTGATGGACAAAGCTCCAATTGCTGTGCACGGTGGCGAATGGATTCATTCGGGTCCTCTTCAACATTTTGCTCTACAGCGGCAATTGTTTCTTCGGTGCGCACTGTTCGACGTCTCTGCGGATGCGTATTATCACATAGAGTAAACGTAGTGCGAAAACGACCCATGGTTAACCGATGGATGGACCGATTTTGCTCTGATGGACGATTATGTCGACCATAAAATGGACGGAGCTTGCGGTAAACTTCGCGAACTGAACCATTATTTTCGAAATAAATTTGCACGATTTGCAAGCGTTGTTCTTTTGTCGACCTGTTCATGATGAAATGGCAAACCAAACTGAACATAAATCACATTAGAGTTGCCAGATTTGACCACAAAATGCCAGTTTTATCTCTATTCGAAAAACAAACCTCTAAAAAAAACACCCCATACATCCCTGGTTATGGGTGGTGTGAGTATTGCGGAATCGGCAGCTCTTGATGTTCTGGGCATGTCCATTAAGAACGATCTTCGTTGGAACGGTCATATTTTTGGCGTGTCGAAAGAAGCAGCCAAGTGCCTCGGCTTCCTAAAGCGGTGCAAAAAATATTTCACTCCGTCTGATCTCCGCATTATTTACACCAAAACCACTTCTCTCAAAATCCTATTTCCTAACCTTTATATCTTTTCTGAACCAACCCAATGCATTGCATTAATAGTGGTCATCCATCCCCTGCGCGTTTGTTCGATTCAAAAAAAAAATTATGGATGCATTTGCAAATATAGGCGTTCACATGTTGCTAAAGATTCATTACTTGCATCATCATCTGCTTTACTTCAGCCAACAATTACCACCAGAATCAGACGAACAAGGCGAGCGATATCATCAGACCGCGCTTCCGTTTGAATTAATTTGCTCAGATACAAAGGAAAGAAATCTCCTGAAGCCACTGGCGGAAATTTGTTGGTGTAGTCAGCAAACGTAACGAAGGATTTTTAGGAGAAAACTACGCTTAAACTGGATGCACAAAACTTTTCAAACAGACTGAAATATGTGAACAATAAAATTTCAAATTTAGATGTGAACATTTCTTCACTTTATTGTGCAAAAAAACATGTCTTTGTGACATTAGAGGGCTTAGCATATTTTTTTTATTTTTGGCAATACAAATGCGTTTTTGCATTAATATTAATAGAATAAAAAACAGGTTTTTTTATTACAATCAAAAAAAGTGTAATAATTTTGTTACACAGTGTTAAGAAAATTTGCTCATCTAAGAATTAGCAGGAAGTTTGCTGAAGACAGTAATATAAAATTTTGAATATCTTAAGACTTATAAAGAAAAAACTGGTTGAAAAAACCCGAATACACACAAACTTTACACGGCTGTAACTTGTAAAAGGCAACTAACTTTGCAAAACCCAGCTAGGGTTTTGTTACTCTATAAGAGTACTATCGATTAGTCTTGGTCGGTTCCGGGTTAGAAAAAGCTGTCGCACAGTGTAATCTTGCAATCTGGTGTCACAGATTTCATGTTAGTTTCTGTAGTCTCATAGTCCTGTCCCCTCCTTTTACATGATTTCTAACTACTGCAGACGAATTTCGTGACCTTGTAGTGATTTTTGACACTCAATTTACATTCGTGCAATGTGAATTACATTATTCCAAAAGCATACTCACTTTTATCGTTTATCCGGCGGTATGGACAAGAATTCAAGGACCCTTATACGCGTAAGCTTCTGTTCACGTCTCTCGTTCGTTCTAAACTCGAATATGCCTCTGTAACCTGGAACTCACTGTTTACTTTACACTCTTCTCAGCTTGAAAAAATTCAGCGTAGGTTTCTTCGTTTTGCCCTACAGCCGCTGCATTTCTCTGAACCACTTCCTTCATATAGTGCTTGTCTAATGTTGATTAATTTGCAGTCTCTAGAGGTTAGGAGATTCGTCCAATTTGTAATGTTCGTCTTTGATCTCGTCTCCAATGTCATTGATTGCCCTTGTCTTCTACACCTTTTCAAGTTCGATTTCAGAAAGCGTAAATTCAATTTCAGAAAGCGTAAATTCAATTTCAGAAAGCGTAAATTCAATTTCAGAAAGCGTAAATTCAATTTCGGAAAACGTAAATTCAATTTCAGAAACATAAATTCAATTTCAGAAAGCGTAAATTCAATTTCAGAAACATAAATTCATTTCAGAAAGCGTAAATTCAATTTCGGAAAGCGTAAATTCAATTTCAGAAACACAAATTCAATTTCAGAAAGCGTAAATTCAATTTCAGAAAGCGTAAATTCAATTTCAGAAAGCGTAAATTCAATTTCGGAAAACGTAAATTCAATTTCAGAAACTACCTTTAATGTATAAAAAATGTTTTTGGAAAAGTGCACTTTGCCAAATTTTTTATCTACGTACGGAACAAAGTGTGCCATTTCTACATATTTGTAATTGTAAAATAAAACAAAATAGTTCATTTCATTTCAACTGTACAACTGTTGTGTGCGTATAACTGAAATCCAATGGAGTACAAAGACAATTGTGCAATATGCCTCTTGGATATGCGAACGCGTCGCGTGTGCAAAATTCTAAATTGTGGGCACTTATTTCACATGGAGTGCATTGAGCCGCTGTTAGCAAATGCAAATCAAACTTGCCCAATTTGCCGTTGTGAAATTACTGGTAAGTATTCGTTTTTTGCTAAATATCCTGTAAGTATTCAAAATTTTTTTCTCTTTGCAGGCAATGAAGAATGCGTAAGAAAGCAGTACAAAGCGAATTCGGCCCAAGATAGGGACCGAGTCGTGTCGGTAGCAGCCCGGGGCGAAGATTGGGTAGCGATGGCGACTTCTCTGGGTATTTGCTACAAGACGGCACATAGCTGGGTTTCGTCAGGGCGCGCCGAAATGCTTCGTAAGGGTGGTGGAAAAAGCCGGAAGCTTGGAGCGGACCAGGTGGCAGAGATAATAACTTGGTTGGAAGAGGATTGCTCTATGACCCTTACAGCGATGAAGTCACGAATCCTATCACGCTTTAACGTTGACGTCACCACAACAACGATAGGAAACTACCTAAATGGTGAATTGTATTCACTGAAAAAAGTCCACACGGAGCCGGTGACAATGAATAGCTGCGCAAACAAACTAAAGCGAGCTGGCTACGTCACACAACTCAATCAGTTGATACAAGCCGGGAAGCAGATCGTTTGGATAGACGAAACAAATTTTAATTTATTTTGCCGTTTTACACGAGGCCGTTCCAAAGTTGGTCAACGCGCTATCCAACAACTTCCCGCGTCTAGGGGCCCAAACGTACATTTGATTGGTGCAATCACCACAGGAGGTGTGCTGCTTTTAGAGCGTCGCAGGGGCTCATTTACATCTGCAGCTTGCTCCGAATGGGTACAAGGTTTAATTACCAAATGGCAGGAAAATGGCAATAACGTTAACGACCTTGTGATTGTGTGCGACAATGCACCATGCCATACCACGATCGAAACAGCCGTAGCAGCACACTCAGGTGGTCTTGCAGAAGTGCTACGTTTGGGTCCATATTCGCCGATGCTAAATCCGATCGAAAATATTTGGTCGAAAGTAAAGGCGTACGTAAAGTCGCATATGACTGTACCACAAGTGCAATCACCGGCCATTATGGAGCAGCGGCTCCAGTATTTAGAAAAAATAGTGGACGAGGCAAAGTGCACTATAACTGGAGGCGACTGCGCAAGAGCAATCCAGCACAGTTCGACGTTTCATGGGGATGCTCTTGCGCAGAAGGACATGCTTGTGGGAACATAAACATTTATTTTTCTTGGCCAGCAGATATTTAGATATAGATAGATATAGATAGATATAGATATTTCTTTTATAACGTATTATAAAAAATGTTACTTTTTCAAATCTGTGTAAATGCAACCAAAATAAATTCAACATTTGCTCTGAAATTGAATTTACGTTTTCTGAAATTGAATTTACGTTTTCCGAAATTGAATTTACGCTTTCCGAAATTGAATTTACGCTTTCTGAAATTGAATTTACGATTTCTGAAATTGAATTTCCGCTTTCTGAAATTGAATTTACGCTTTCTGAAATTGAATTTATGTTTCTGAAATTGAATTTACGTTTTCCGAAATTGAATTTACGCTTTCTGAAATTGAATTTACGCTTTCTGAAATTGAATTTTTGTTTCTGAAATTGAATTTACGCTTTCTGAAATTGAATTTACGCTTTCTGAAATTGCTTTTACGCTTTCTGAAATCGAACTTGAAAAGGTGTAGAGAAAATCCATTTCAATGTGTCCTGTAAATCACTGCGTTACTCTCCGCCTTTTTATGTAAAAACTGTCAAAACTAACTACCTCCTTGCAGCACCTACAACACGGGCTATGCGTGACTTCAATAAGTTATCCAATTCAATACTCTTGGATCTGTCTCTTACCAGATCATTCTTCAAAAGGCAGCTTCGATGATGTGATTCTTTCGGCACCTTAGTCATTTTTGTTTATTGAATTCATTATATATTAATTTTGATTTAATTTTAAGTGTTTTGTTTAACTTATTGTAATTGCAAGTCAGTATGAATCTATATCTATTTGACTATTAATAATAAAACCTAAACCTGAACCTAAAACCTAATTTGAAGTCCTCAACACAAGACCTCAACTCAAATGACAACAAAACTTAAAATGCATTGTAAGTTTTCTACGGTCAGCATATGCCATGCCTATGCCGTACACCAGCTCGTGGAGTCCGAAAACGTTCATTATTGTTGTATGCTGTTGTTGTATGCAAAAAATAGCTTAGTGAGCCAAACTGCAACACCCTCAATAATTATCGTAAGAACATCATTCTCAGAATAACAAAAGTCTGGGCTTGTCCAAATTGACCTTCCTCCCAACCTCTTTACACACAGGCGCACATCAACTTCATTTTTATTCGTTTGCATAGAAGAACATAAGTCTTTATGAATATGTTTATATACATTCTTACGCAAAATACGCCAAAACATGAAAAAAAACCTGCAAAAACATGCCTAAATATGCTAAAAAAAATGTCGAAAATATCCAAAAATATGCATAATATGCCAAAAATACAGTTGCGGTCAAAATAATAGTAGTACGCGTACAACGAAAAGAAAATTAAGAAAAAATAATCTGCTTTTCTTTACAAATATTTATTTTGTATTTTTTTTAACAAGTTATATGTGTTAACAATGCAATCATAAAAGAAAACTTAAGAATTAAACTCAGTTTGGTTTGATTTAAATTAAATGCGTCACAAGCTCCAAAATATGGACGGTCAAAAAAATAGTAGTTCGCTTTACTTTCATAAAAATGAAGCAAAAATTGTGTTTCATTTTAAAAGATTTAGTGGTTAAATAGTAATCACGTAATTTTTCTTCAAATTAATATTTAGTTGCGTGACTGTTGTTTGGCTATTACTGCAGCACAGAGCCGATGCATTGAAATAACCAAATTTTCATATCTTTCTCTAGGGGCGTGGTCTACTGCTTCTCAAAGTTGATTATTATTTAAAAGATTATTGTGAGCAACTGCTCTCTTCACGTCACACCACAAATTTTTAATTATATTGAAGTCTGGTGATTGTGCGAGCCATTCCATAACCCTAATCCTGCTTTTGCGAAGCTCCTTTCATGCGACCTTGCTTGTATGCTTTAGGTTATAATCCTGTTGGAAGATCCAAAGCATTGGCGTTTTTTCACGGACATACGGTAGCACGTTTTCCCGCAAGATTCGTACACATACACATCGATCCATCGTTTTCTTGATCAAATAAATAGCGCCACCTCCATAAAACGTAAGACATGCTCAATAAATAAATGCAGACTTCAATATAATTAAAAATTTGTGGTGTGACGTGAAGAGAGCAGTTGCTCACAATAATCTTTTAAATAATAATCAACTTTGAGAAGCAGTAGACCACGCCCCTAGAGAAAGATATGAAAATTTGGTTATTTCAATGCATCGGCTCTGTGCTGCAGTAATAGCCAAACAACAGTCACGCAACTAAATATTAATTTGAAGAAAAATTACGTTATTACTATTTAACCACTAAATCTTTTAAAATGAAACATAATTTTTGCTTCATTTTTATGAAAGTAAAGCGAACTACTATTTTTTTGACCGTCCATATTTTGGAGCTTTTGACGCATTTAATTTAAATCAAACCAAACTGAGTTTAATTCTTAAGTTTTCTTTTATGATTGCATTGTTAACACATATAACTTGTTAAAAAAAATACAAAATAAATATTTGTAAAAAAAGCAGATTATTTTTTCTTAATTTTCTTTTCGTTGTATGCGTACTACTATTATTTTGACCGCAGCTGTATATGCAGTGTATATGTTAGCTCATTCTTAAGATTTTTCCATAAAAATAGTTTCTGTCTTGGTCCCGTTCAAATCCGAAGCTCAAAAAAAAAAAAATTCACGTGCATATAATTACGATTTTTTCAGTATTTTTCTTTTATCTCCCTCATACATTTTCCTCTTTAAAATACTTTTTTACTGTTAACAGTAAAAAAACACATAAATTTCGAACTCTTTAAAACAACCACACCACCACACACCACAAATTTTTAATTATATTGAAGTCTGGTGATTGTGCGAGCCATTCCATAACCCTAATCCTGCTTTTGCGAAGCTCCTTTCATGCGACCTTGCTTGTATGCTTTAGGTTATAATCCTGTTGGAAGATCCAAAGCATTGGCGTTTTTTCACGGACATATGGTAGCACGTTTTCCCGCAAGATTCGTACACATACACATCGATCCATCGTTTTCTTGATCAAATAAATAGCGCCACCTCCATAAAACGTAAGACATGCTCAATAAATAAATGCAGACTTCAATATAATTAAAAATTTGTGGTGTGACGTGAAGAGAGCAGTTGCTCACAATAATCTTTTAAATAATAATCAACTTTGAGAAGCAGTAGACCACGCCCCTAGAGAAAGATATGAAAATTTGGTTATTTCAATGCATCGGCTCTGTGCTGCAGTAATAGCCAAACAACAGTCACGCAACTAAATATTAATTTGAAGAAAAATTACGTTATTACTATTTAACCACTAAATCTTTTAAAATGAAACATAATTTTTGCTTCATTTTTATGAAAGTAAAGCGAACTACTATTTTTTTGACCGTCCATATTTTGGAGCTTTTGACGCATTTAATTTAAATCAAACCAAACTGAGTTTAATTCTTAAGTTTTCTTTTATGATTGCATTGTTAACACATATAACTTGTTAAAAAAAATACAAAATAAATATTTGTAAAAAAAAGCAGATTATTTTTTCTTAATTTTCTTTTCGTTGTATGCGTACTACTATTATTTTGACCGCAGCTGTATATGCAGTGTATATGTTAGCTCATTCTTAAGATTTTTCCATAAAAATAGTTTCTGTCTTGGTCCCGTTCAAATCCGAAGCTCAAAAAAAAAAAAATTCACGTGCATATAATTACGATTTTTTCAGTATTTTTCTTTTATCTCCCTCATACATTTTCCTCTTTAAAATACTTTTTTACTGTTAACAGTAAAAAAACACATAAATTTCGAACTCTTTAAAACAACCACGTTTACTTATGGGATGGCCCAACATATAGATTTTATTGAAATTAACTTTTATTTACAGGATTACTTGAGTTGGCCCATCGTGAATATCAAGCTGTTGATTACGAAAATGCAGAAAAACATTGTATGCAATTGTGGCGGCAAGACAGTACAAATACCGGTGTTTTGTTATTGCTTTCTTCAATTCATTTCCAATGTCGACGGTTAGATAAATCGGCTCAATTTTCTACTCTTGCTATAAAACAAAATCCTCTTCTGGCGGAAGCTTACAGGTAAGTACATATCTAATGACTTTGCAAGGTGGTAACGTATGTGAACTTAATTGTTTTTGTTTTTTGGAAGTTTTTGGAATTAAGACATGAAGTGTGATTTTTTAGCAACTTTCTTTTTGGCAACACTGTTTTTGGTAGCTCAGCTGTTTTCGTGTCACATGTTACTGTCAAACATGTTCAGTTTAGTCTATAATTTAACCATGAATCGACTTACAAACGAGCAACGCTTGCAGATTATTGAATTTTATTATCAAAATTTATGCTCGGTTAAGAAAGTGCATTTTAAAAGTCCATTTTATGGTCGGTTAGGGCGAACTTCTGAGGCGGCTTTTCGGAATCTTGTGTCATATTAACATTATTGTACATTAAACTACCAACATGTATACGTAGAGTGCACAACAAAAACAACAAGACACATGCCGCATTGCCACACAGCACGCGAAACAATGGCCCAATTGAGAGGCGAGTTCGGTGAACAGTTTATTTCACGTTTAGGGCCGGTCAATTGGCTGCCGAGATCGTGCGATTTAAAGCCTTTAGACTATTTTTTGTGGAGCTATGTTAAGGCTCATGTCTATAGCGACAAGCCCACGAACGAACGAATTAGAATCCAATATTGAAGAATTTATGAGTTAGATACCGGCCGATATCTTGGAGAGAGTAAGCTAAAATTAGACTCATCGTATGAACCAATTGCGGCACAGCCGCGGTCAACATTTACATGAAATTATCTGTAAACATTGAACTATATAGATCTTTCTATCGACTCAAATACAGATTTCATACATTTCTCTAAATTTTATGTGTTTTTTTTTAATCAAATCCAAAGGCTCTTTAAAAATCACCGTTATAACTCTTTTCGGTGCTATATATTATTTTTATTACTTTTTTAATTTGGCTACAAAGTATTACTATTCAACTATTTGAGATGTATAAATCTCTATGTTTTTTTTGAGGTTATATTCACTTCTAAGTTTATTAAATTAATTCTAACAAAGTGGAAATTATTAATTAGGGGCTCGTGCTCGGGTGAATTGTTACTTATATTAAGGTTTGTGCATGATGAAACTAGTGCATACGTTTTATTTATAGTGTTCTCCTAGTTTAAATTTATAATTGTTTCTTATACAAATAGCTTTGCTAAACAAGTCTAAGCTCTCATGTTCGATAGTTTTTGCCTACAAAATGTGCAGCGAAATAGAATTCCTTAAACAAATTTTTAGTCTACGCAATGAAAATCCAAATTTGGCTTTCATAGCCATTGCTCGAAAAGTGCGGGTTTCGCCAAATACCGTCCTCTGTTATTAAAATATACAATGAACGCTTCACTATTATTAGGAATTAAGGAAGTGGCAAAAAGAAAGGGCTTAGTAACCCTGCTGTGTGAAAGAAAGTTATAACTCTTTAAAAAAAACTCTTAATGCTTCAAGCAGAAAAGTGGCTGAAAAACGAGTTGCTGTGAAACTTTTGTGAAAAAAGTTAAGAAAGTGGAAGGGTTGAAGGCATATAAGGTCTAAAAAGTTTCAGACAGAAATTCGTAGTGTTCTTCTAGACAAAAGAGCGACCCAAAATACTGTACTGTGATTTCATACGGATTTTCGATTACTGCATTATGGGGTACTGGGTGTCTTTTTAGAGCTTCCAGGTGTGGATTTTTATGTTGCAGATCATAGAAGAAATTTACAGGAGCAGTATAAGACCCAGAAGAAGTCTTGATTCCACAAGAAGTTTTTGGTATGGCAGGCAATCGGTAGACGAAACAATTAATTTCTAACAACTGGGACAATCTACACCGATGTATACAAATATCCGGGAGTGTCTGCAAAAAAGACTTGCTTTTCATAAAGAAGCCCGCAGTTTCTGCTTTCTTTTGGCCTGATTTTGTTGCGTGCCACTACAGTGAAGCAGCAGTTGAGTGGTACGAAAATAATAATGTACCACTTTTACCCCGATATGCGAGTCCACCTAACTGCCCAGAGGTCAGACCAATAAAAAGATATTGAGCTCTTGCAGAAAGGACCATAAAAGGATCAAAACAGATTGCTGAAATCATTACTAGTTTTTCCAAAAAGTGGCTGTCATCAAGTAAAAAAAATTTCTGAAACACTATAAAAAGCTTAATGCGAGGCATTTCGAAAAGAATCACAATTTTTATCAAAAGTTAATTAAAAAAATATTTTGTTGTTGTTTTCTTTTTAATATTGTTACGAAAATTCCAAGTCTTCCAAGGTTCGTTTTGATTGTGTTGAAAATAAAACAACTGCAATTATTCAGCGCAAACGCAGTAAAACTAACAATCACTTTATTTACAGAATTACACTTTGCTTGTATCTACTTTACACTACTATTATTGCACGTTTCCCCATTGCTTGCTCAACACAGACTCGACTCACTGCGCTGCACACTACTGCTTTTATACCAGTGTTCTTATCGCGCCGAAGTTTCTTGCAACTTCCAATTGGAAAATGCTCGACCATTCTCGCACAGCCCATTTCTCGCGAACCTTGCTATATCGGACTATACCAAGCGAATTATACCAGTTTGCCGTACTTCACAGTGCATGCCTAAAACTATGCTTGCAAAAGCGTTCATGCACAGCACAGAGTGCCTTTTCGTTTCAATATTGATACAATGAGAAATTCTGTGCCGCACTGTACAGAAATGCTTTTCTCCGCACGAATGTTTTCCAAGCATACTTTTAGGCATGCACTGTGAAGTACAGCAAAACTGTTATAAATTCGCTTGGTATAGTCCGATATGGCAAGGATGGTTCTCGAAGAAATGGGCTGTGCGAGAATGGTCGAGCGCTTTCCAATTAGAAGTGCAAGAAACTTCGGCGCGATAAGAAAAGTGGTATAAAAGCAGCAGTGGCAGCGCAAGGGGTCGAGTCTGTGTTAAGCAAGCAAAGTGGTAACAAGTGTAGATACAAGCGAAGTGTGAATTCTGTAAATAAAGCGATTGTTAGTTTTGACTACGTTGCGCCGGATAACTGAAGTTGTTTTATTTTCAAATACAATCAAAACGAACCGTCGATAACGAACTGAGGAAATTCGTAACAATATGTTAACTAGTTCAGAAAAAATTTGAATTTACTTGTGTACTTGTTTCATCGTGCGCAAATCTTATTACTAATTCTTTTTAAAAAATGTATGACAATCGAAATTGGCTAAGACCACTTTACCCTACCTAGCCGGTTATGGTCTTGGGTGTTTGCTACAAATCAATGTCTATTAAAATATTTTAAATGACTTTGAATTGGCTTTTTCAAAAAAGAGATCTATTTGTACGCACATTCGACATGATTTAGTGTAAGATATTTCGGTGATGAAAAACCTCTCAGTTTATGCAGTTTGGTGAACAAGTACATAAGCCAACAAATTTTGGGTCTTGAGAGGGCGTCGCATCGCCTCCCATCGAAGTCAATGTTCACAAAACAGCTTGGAAATTCGACAAATTGCTCCATAGCTGCTCATCAGTTGTTCTTAGAGGGTTAATATCTATGACTGACCTTATGTTGAAGGAACATTAACCCTTTACGACACCATGTGACATATCTGTAACAAACCACTAAAATAGCAATAAAATGCAATGTTCACAAGTAATCTCTGTTTTTGTTTTTTCTTTACCGCTTATATACGGTAGTGCATGTACAGTAGCGTCTCGGTAAAAGCAACCCTCGATTTGCGCAACTCCTCGATTATTGCAACCACCGAATTTTATACATTATAGACTCAGTAAAAGCAACTGCTGCCGAAAAAAACTCAATAATCGCAACTTTTTCTTCGTCTTATTTTCTTTTTGTGGAGTAGAGTGTCAGTTGATGTCCCGTTTCTCTCTCTAGTTTCTTTAAATCAGTAAACTCAATTGTTATCAAACTGTTTTGTTAATTAAAGCCTTTTTAAGAAATGTTTGAAGTTCTTGTTTCTGTTTGATTTTTCTTAAACACAATGAATGTGATTAGTTTAAGTTCTTTTTTTTTGTAATACAACAAAATATGAATAAAATAATAATGAATTCTAATGAAACCCTTATAAAACTTTGTGAAATTTGTAAATTTTCATACAAAAATTTAGACTCGATAATTGCAACAAACTCGGTAGTTGCAACTGCCCCTGTCATTAATCGGTTGCTTTTACCGAGTCGCTACTGTAATATAAAAGTACTACATAGAAACCGTTAAGTTAAAATGTAAAAGTTTTCATGTAGTGTTCAGAAATCGTGAGTGTTATAATAGTGCATTGTCGTGAATTTTTAATTTATTTAAAAAAATTAATCAAAGTGATTTTTCATTACTATTTTTGTGCGAAATAACAGGTGAATACTTTCTCTTTAAATAATGTGCTCGAATTCATAAAAATAAAATTTTGCTGTGTACCGCGCAATGTGACATTTCTGTTACAAACCGTTATAAGGATCAGAAAAAATTAATACAAAACAAATGAATGCAGATGTAAGAATGTTGCATTCAATTTCTTCGTGGTGATTTTTCATGGTTTATAGTTATCGCAATGGCTTACCGCAACAGAAAAATTGATGAACTAATTGAAGCAGTGTTTAGAAGTTATGAAGAAAGTGAGGACGGGTTCGAAGATGAGGATGATGATGATGCACTGGAAAACCTTGATTTGGGAACTGGAAACGATAATGATTTAGTTGAGGATATGGAGTTCTCCTTACATGATGAGGAAGATGGCGTAAATATTGAGAATATTATCGACGACTTGGAAAGCGACGACAACATCCCTTCAACTTCACAGACTAAGAAAGCGCGATACTCAAGATCTATCAGCAAACCAACCATTTTATGGAAGAAGCAAAATCTTCAATTAAGTGAAGAAACCCTTCGTTCTAAGGGCCATGATTCCTTGGACCCTGAGATTTTGAATTTAGAGACACCCTTTCAATTTTTCCTACAAGTTTTTCCAGAAGAGTTGAACAAACATTGCAGAACAAACTAGTTTATATGTAGTTCAAAAGGATCCTGAAAACAAATTCCGTGCTTCCAAAATTGATATACAGCAATTTATTGGAATAACATTGTCATGTCTCTGGTACATCTTTCAAACGTAAAAAAGCATTGGAATAGCTCGATTGGTATTCACTTAGTACAAGAAACTATGCCAGTGAATAAATGTAAAGAATTGCGCCAATTCATTCATTTTGCCGACAATTCGAAAATGTTTCCTTGCGATCATCCTGATGCAGACAGACTTCACAAAATTCGGCCAATAATAAATAACCTGAATGAATCTTGTGGGCGTATAGCAAGAAATCAAAACTATCGAGTATATTTTGATAACTATTTCACGTCTCTGCCGCTGATAAAGTATTTGGCAACGGAAGGAATTTTTAGTCTCGGCACAATTCGGAGAAATAGAATAGTAGATTGTAAGCTACCTGCAGATCAGGATATCGAATAAAATCAAATTAAATCAAATAAAGAGCGTGGCTATTACACTGAATACGTCGGCGATATAGAGGGTACAGATCTTTCTACCGTTTATTTGGAAAGATAATAAGTCTGTTATTCTGTCTTCCAATTTCGTTGGAGAGCTACCGAAATCCGAAGTTCGACGTTATGACAAGAAACCCAAAAAATACGTCACTATCGAACGGCCGAATATAATTCAAGAATACAATCGCCACATGGGAGGCCTCGATTTGATTGATAGCATTATGGGTAGATACAAAATATTGCTGAGAAGTAAGCGATGGCAAGTTAGGATGTTCTACCATTTCCTTGACCTCACGATGTCTAATGCATGGATTTTGTATAAGAGAGTTCGAAAAGTGAATGGTCAAAAAGATGCTCAGCTATCATATCAACTAGCCCCATAAAGTGACAAAGTCTTGAACGCGAGCTCCAAGCTAAAAAACATAAAGGGCCAGCGGCAGAGTACTCCACCAATAGCGATAAGACATGATCAAATCGGACATTGGCCGGTATGGGCAGAAAAAAGGATTCGGTACAAGCTCCGTGGATGCGTAGGAGTCTCGCAAACTTTATGTGAAAAGTGTAGAGTGGCCTTATGTTATAACTAGGTATAGGATTTATATGCAAAAACGATGCAATAAATTCAAAAATATGCAAACATATGCAAATATACAGTGCATATGTTAGCTCATTCTTAATATTTTTCAATAAAAATAGTTTCTGTCTTGGTCCCGCTCAAATCGGAAGCTCCAAAAAAATATGCATTTGCATATAATTCCGATCCCTAGTTATAACAAACAAAATAATTGCTTTAAAATTTTTCACACTTCATAAAACATTAAAACTTTTAAGGCAGGTTCTCACCTTGTGGAAAAAAACGATTTTTTTTTGCCTTATCGTGTAGATACAGTGGCGGACAAAACTGTTCACGAATTTTCGTAAGTTAGAAAGTTGATCAAATTTTTTACTTTTTAACAACAAAAACAAAAATTTAAGTACATAGTTTTAAAATTGAATATTTTGTTTACTGAAAAACAACAAACCAAATATTATAATTATATAATAATAAATAAAGAAACAATAAAATTTAACAAAAGTGGTGTGAGCAGTTTTGACGCATATAAGCAAAAATCGATTGATATTATCTTTAACATTTTGGGTGTTCTCCGCGGGCCTTTATAATGATTCGGCATGCTTTGTACTAGATTGTGTAGTATTTGTGAGGGTATTTCCAACCACGCCAGCCGCCGTGGCTCAGTTGGTTAGTGCGCGGTCCAGCGAGTCGCATGCAGAGCGACGCAAGATCGAATACTGCATGTAGTAACACCTAAAAAAAATAACGGGAAACTCGTTTTCTCTTTCGGTGGCTGTCCTCTCAGCTGGAAATGGCAAACCTCTGAGAGTAAAAATTGCCTATGAAAAAGCTCCCAACCTGCCGTTCGGAACCGGCATAAAACTGTAGGTCCCTTCCACCCGCGTACAAAATTCACACGCACAACACGGGTGGTTGCGGGAAGCTAGGCCTTAGTCTCGCGTAAGCGGGCTGTCGTGCCAATCAATTATTAATTATTATTATTTCCAACCACGCTGATGAAGTTTTTTCCCATAATCTGTCCATATCCTTTGGTAAGTCTTTTTGGGCATAATTTTTCTCTTTAAGGCAAACCACTAATGTTCTATGGGCTTTAAGTCCGGTAATTGGGGTGGCCAATCAAAAATGTGTATGCCGTTTACGGCTATCCACTCTTTGGTGGCTCTGGCTGTATGTTTTAGATCGTTGTCCTGCACAAAAATTTTTTCGTGACCCGACTTTTTATAAAAGATATCTAAACGTAGTAGGTAGGAGCCCTCTCAAATCGTAATAAAGTCGCTTACCATCATTCTACTTTTGATACGGCGCAAAATTCCGACATCACTTCCACGGAAACAACCGCATGCTATAAGTGAAACAACTTCCAAACTCTAGAGTTTGTTCTATATTGCAGTTTGGGACTTCAATTTGCTTGTCTACCCAAGTGTAACGTTTACCGTCAGACCCCAAACGATGAATTTTTGTTTCATCCTACCAAGTTACTCACCGCTAGTCATCAACGGGAGTCATTGCGACCTACCTGACCTTGCGATGACGACCAGTCAACAATGTTTTTTTATGTTTTGATCTTGGCTACAAATCCGCTTTCGTTTAATGTCTTTTGGACGGTTCTAGTGGTGACTTGTATACATTAATCAGCTTGTAGTACTTTTGCGATGTCTGCAGCAGTGTTAGTGGCAACAATTAAAATCAATCTGCGAACAACACGCTGAACCACCGGAAACTACTTTTTCTTGCGACCATTTTTGCTCAATCTGGGTGTTATATTATAGCAGTCTTAAATGTTTTTAGCTACACCTATTGATATTTTGTGTTTTCCAGCAAATTTTCGATAGGTGAAACTACTTTCAAAGTCTTTTGCAAAAATTTTCTTTAAATTCTGCAAACAATTTTCGACCTTTTTCAAATCAGCAAAATTATTTAGAAGTTATGTACTTTGAAAAGTTTTTTGGAGCATAATGTTATATATTATTTATCTTCTCAATACACCAACGCGGTTCCGAATAGAACTAATAGCGATTGTCGAGACAAATGCTCTAATACGTAGCTTTGACCGACCGCGGACAAAACTGTTCACACGTGCCTGCAAATATTTCTTTAGAAAACGGTATTTTGCAGAAAATATAAACAGTTAAAATTATCATGGTATAACATGCTAGCTTGAAGTAAAAATGTGGCAAACTACGATTGCTATACTCCAAACAAGTACCCGCGAATTTAACATTTTGTGAAAATTAATTTTTTTGTGAACAGTTTTGTCCGCCACTGTATATGTTTAAAAAATGTGCTCCAGAAATTTCAGATCAAAATCTGAAAAATTACAAAAGTTACAGGCCGTTACAAAGAGCAGTGCGGAGCACCGGCCGAGCGCGCTTTAAACTTTAAACGCGTTTTTCTGAGAACCACATTTTTTGGGACCTAACGGAAGTGATTGAAGGCGCTGGAATGAACCAATCGTCACCATTTTTTTAAAATGTTCCTTAGGGCTTTTTCTAACAAACGAACCACAATCAGCCAAAAATATTGAAAATTGTTTATTTAAAAAAAAATAATAAGTGAACAAAAAAATGCCAAAATCGTAATTTTTTTTCAAAACCTCATAACTTTTGTAATTTTGATTTTTTTTCATGATCTTGGTTCATTCAATAGATAATACGGTACACATTAAGAATGTGTTCGATTTTTGTGTTTCAGATCACGGGTTATGACGGAATCACTTCCGGTAGCGGGACACCTCCTCGCCAACATGCCGCCACTGATGGACGCCCCCTCCCCTTTTTTTTGATTCATTCAATTTGAAAAATTGTATTCTCTAAATTTTCAGCGTTGTATCTTTAACCGTTTTCTAAAAAAAAATGCACTTTTTCGGAAGTTTTGTACTCGTTATAGCTCAATGTGACATAAATGTTACAAACCTATTTTTTCTCCACTTATCCACTTATAATAAAAATTTGAAAACTCGTGGAACAAATGTTTTTTTATTTACAAAAAGCTTTCAATCCAACCAGGTTTCATTAAGTTTGGTGATCTTGAGCCGTAAAGGGTTAATAGAAACAATTTATAGAGAGTTGAAACGCTGCAGTTAAGCAATCCAAAAGCTCGTCTGACACTAATTCAGTATTGCAAGATCTTTTTGTTTATTCAAGAAAATATATACAATTCACAATACTTATTATCTAACATACTCGCCCACTAAGAACGAATGTTCTTTCAAGAAAAAAATTACAATTCACAATACTTACAGTCCCTGTTCATGGAATTATGACCGATAAAAAATTTTCAAAATTTCTACTTTAATCATGGATAAAACAAAAACTAATCAAGTAAAAATAACAAATGAGGTATCAACTTATTCGTTGGAAAGTTTTGCACCAAGATATGAAAATTATAGTTTGTAATTTATAATATTTTATCTGTCCACCCTGAGCTTTTAGAACTGCCTCTATTCGTTGAGGCATGCTATCAATGCAATTGGACATCATTGTTCTCAATTGGATATTATTTTGCCAAATATCTGTAATATTTGCTTTAAGAATCGCTACCGTGGGGTTTCCCCGACTATACACTTTGGATGTATGGATGCCCAGCACTTCTCTATCGGATTAAGATCGGGAGAATTGCCAGGCCACACCAACACATTTAAATTTAATGTATTAATAGCGGCTATGCTTGATCGCGCTATGTGGCAAGGAGCACCGTCTTGCATGAAGATGTATTCCTCTCTGGGCTGCTGCAGGGTATCGATATACGGCGCTAGAACACCTTGAAGTACGTTTATATATTGGGCAGAGCGCATTGTTCCTTTAACGAAATGTATTGGACAAGGACCTTCCGATGTATTGCAGCTCCAAACAATTACTACTGGCGGATGTTTAATGCAGGGAACGATGCATTCGTCCGAATATCGTTCCCCCTGCCTCCTTCTCACAAATTGCTTTTCTTCAGTAACCACTTCCAAGCGATATACAGCGCTAAAGATAACCTAAAAATGACAAGAATTTCGCAAAAAAGTGGTTAATAGGAATTATTGTTAAAAATCGCAGGAAAGACCAAATTTAATGGATTTACCTTGGTCCAGTAGTTTTGTCTGAATGCCTTATGCAACTGTGCCCAATATAACCGCCGCTGACGCATTACTTTGGTTAACTTTGGCTTTTTCGCTGGACGCCTGCATATCAACCTATTTTCGTATAAGCGACGACGTACCGTCATCAGCGACACTGTGGCACCATAACCCTTTAGGTCTTCTAAAATTACCCTACATGGAGTATTTCGGTTCTCCAAAGCTTTTTGCACGATTCTACGGTCGGTTCTTGGTGTAGTTTTGCGAATACCGCGGAATTCTTCCTATTAGTTTTACAAACTGATGGCAAGTCGTCAGTATTTCGGCTCTTTCTTGCAAGATTGACCACGGATGCCTTTGAAGCTTTCAGTTTTTTGGCTATTTGAGAGTAGCTGTACTTGCCCTCCTTCACCAAAGCCACAATTTGAATCTTTTTTTCCACTGTTAGGTCACATTTTCTAATCATTTTGTTTAACAAGCCTTCAATAGATCCAACACGGATTTTACATAGTATTAAACAAACATAATGATGATATATTTTACCTACTTAATTCTTAGTCTTTAATACGTAATTTCATAAATAATTTTTGTTTGTTATTTCTTTTTTTTGTGTCACAATTTCCTTTTAAAACAAAGTTATGATGACACCTACAATTGGAAATTTTGACGATTTTTCCTAGTTGCCACGAGTTTACCGGCATCGACAGAGTTTTCATATACCATAATGAGTTTCCTTTAGTAGGATTTCAAAGAAAACTTTCCAATGAGTAATTTTATACCTCATTTGTTATTTTTACTTGATTGGTTTTTGTTTTATCGATGATGGAAGTAGAAATTTCGAAATTTTTTCATCGGTCATAATTCGATGAACAGGGACTGTATCTAACACCTTACTTGTTTTATCTACTGAACATTTCTTTTAAACATATTTATACCTAATCTCCAACCCTTAATGGGGCTGCCATACAAAATTATCAGTTTTGTAAAATAGGCTCCCACCGGTGCCAGGTTGGCCCCATACGAGTCAAATCTAAGACCGACACCCATTTATTTTCTCTCCCGAATGTTTCTTCAGCGGCGTTAGATGGCAGCCCCATCACTTAGGCCAATCGCTTACCCTGGCAGAACAACGCAACCGATAAACGAAACCAGCACAAGGCAAACCCTCGGATACACAACCACCCCCCTAGTTGACATTTGGCACACGTACCCGGAAAAGAATCGCACAGTGGAACGTGAGAACTCTCAGGGAAGCATTCAGACAAGCTCAACTCTAAGTGCGGCCTATAACATAGACATTCTCGGCGTGAGCGTAATGAGATGGAACGGCAGTGTAGAAAGTACGTCAGCGTGTGGCAACATTGTATTGCACAGCGAAAAAGAAGTCAGAGGGGAAAGCGGCGTAGGCCTAATAATTTGCAAGGACATGCAGAACACCTTGCATTCCTGGAAGTCTATCTCAGACCGCATAATCCTGGCCCTCTTCTGCATCAATGTTCACCGGCACTTCATCATCGTGCGCTAACGGAAGAAGCTGCCTGTGCTACCAAAGATGAGTTCTACACGCAGTTAACGACAACGCTCAGCATCATCCGTAGAGGCGATATTACCTTTCTGATGGGCGACTTCAATGAGAAAATCGGGAACAACAACTACGGTCTCAAGCAGATCATGGGGGTTCACGGCTGCGGCTCACGAAACAACAATGGTGACAGGCTCATCGGGTTGTGTCAGTCTTTCCAGCTAGTATTGGTGGCTCCATCTTCCCCTACAGAGAAATCCACAAATACACTTAGACTTCCCCTAGTGGCGCTACACGCAATCAAAAATATCACATTTGCGTGCGCCGGAGGTGAATAGTTTGCTACATGATGTCAGGAACAGACGGAGAGCTTACATAGATAGCGACAATGATATCATCACCGGTGACATCAAGATCAAGCTGAAAGATATAAAGAAAACTGACACGCAACGCAGATATAAGCGCTTTAATGTACAGCTACTGCGCAATGCTGACACCAGAAAAGAAGTAGCCAGCGGCTTTTGCCTGAAGTTTCTCAAATCAGAGAAACATCAATTGGGAAGCTACAAATTCCACGTTCAGGCAAATCGCACAAGAAAAACTTTGCACAGTAAAGCTGACTGGCTCCAAACCTTGGATCTCAGACACTACTTGGGGTATCACCCAGCGCAGAAATGACATCAAAGGGCAACTTACCAATAACGTTTCGTTACGGCCAACCTACAGAGAAGCCGCAAAGCTAGTCAAGAAATCAGCCGATGCGGCAGCAGGAGCAAACAGCTGTATCACTTAGTTGGGCGCCTAACAAACCAACCAAGTACTAGAAAGCAGCCAATTAGGGTTCTGAGTGGTGCTCTACTAACTTGCAACGATGACGAAGTTCGTAGATGGAAAGAACACTTCGAATAAGTCAGCAACATCGCCTCAAACGATGAGGGCACCTGCGAAGTGGACAGCACAAAAACCAACAACCAAATAGCAACAACCTGCCCTAGCATAGCGGAGATTAGGAATGCATTAAAGAAGCTGAAGCTAAACAAAGCTGCGGGTGTAGACAGCATACAACCAGAGCTAATGCTTGCCGACCCCCAAATATCAGCTGAAATCCTCCATCCTCACATTTCTACTGCCTGGGACAGGGAGAAGCTGGTTCCGTCATGGACAAAAGGCATCATTGTAAAGCTGCCGAAGAAGGGAGACTTGCGGGACTGCGGCAACTGGAGAGGAATAACCCTAAGTCAACACCATCTACAAGATCATAGCCACAGTCATACAAAGTAGACTGCAATGTGTCGAAAGCTCCCTAAGAGATGAGCAAGCTGGCTTTCGCTTTCATCGAAGCTGTGTTGACCAAGCTAACACACTCCGCATCATAGCAATTTGGTTAGCATTGAGTACAAAGGGGTTCTCCCAGAAACTAATTCGTCATAAGAGCGTTGTACGAGAACTCTGAACTGGCAGTACTACAAAACGGCAACATCTTTCACTGCCAACGCAGGAGTCAGGCAAGGCTGCCTCTGCCCCTGTCACCTCTCCTCTTCGCCATCGTACTAGATGACGTCATGAGCAAACTCACTCTACACCAACGAGGCATCGTATGGAACTTCACCAGGCATCTCGAGGATTTGGACTTCGCCGGTGACATCTGCCTCCTCTCGCACAAACTCCCTGCACTCACAGCAGCACTAACCTTATAATGATTGACGCGGACGGCGGAGCGTAAGATGATGTCAACTGCAGACTGAGTAAAGCCAGGGCAGCGTTCGAACGGCTGCATTTAATATGGGCAAGCTCGCAAATCGTCAGCCGCTCGAAGCATGGCCAATCTCGAATGCCATCACTCAGAGGCTGCAAAATTTCGTCAACAAATGCTTAAATCATCTGCAGGATCTTCTGGCCCAACACAATTAGTAACGACGCGTGGAAGATCACCAATGATGAACCCATTCTGAGGCGAATAAAGCACAGCAAATGGAAATGTATAAGTCATACACTGAGAAAACCACCCGACAGCATCACGAGAAAGGCGCTTGACTGGGACCCGCAAAGGAGCAGAAGTCCCAGTCGACCGAAAGACATCTGGAGAAGGTCGACCTTACGCGAAGTAGCTGCTATCAACACCGCATGGGACGGCGCGAAAACAACAGTCCAGAATCGTGTAAGATGGAAGAAGGCCCTATGCTTCAAAGAGGAGTGAACAAGGAAAAAATCATCTGAAAATTACGGCACAAACCGCAAAGGACGTGCAGTATGGGCTACAGAAATTTACGAGCGACGCAAGACATATCGTTACTACGAAAATCCAGTCCCGCATCAATAACTTAACGTGGCCCTACGTGCTTTCGTCCTCTGATCATTTCAGCCTAACCAACACAGCGTCTGAAAAAATCTGATTGACCAGTTCCACGGAATATTAACTTAGGTGATCCAAACTTTTGTAAGCCAAATAACGTTGACTTATTGAGGCAGAATTATATCAAAGCCTTCTGTGAATAGATCAAATTAAAATGGCAAAATTAGTGGTGCCAATCAGGAAGCTCTTACTTGCAACGTACGCAGCGAAAGCGACGCGAACATACTTACTAAATTCAGGCAGCTGGCTGATTTCCCAAAGAACAATGACCAGCTTACAGATGCGGAAAGAAAATGCGAATAATCTTTTGCACAATAAGCTAAATGCAATCAGAAAGGGCGATTTGTCGTGAAAGTCCCATTTATAGAAGACTCAGCAGTTCTCGGCAATTCTATGTAGATAGCGACCAATTGCTTCTTCAACCTCGAACATCGCCTGTTGAAAAACCCAGTGATGAGAGAAATGTACATTGATTTCATGCGGGAAAACGAAGATCTCGAACGAATCGATTGCAGCGCTATATTGACTCCTATAATTAGTTAGACAGCGCTTAAAACATGGGCCAGTCGTACAAAGCGAATTAACATCGATCTTATTGCGCTTTAGAAGGCCACGGTTCGACTTCACAACGGACATCGAGAAGATGTATCGTCAAATATTGATTGGTCCAAGAGACCAACGATTCCAAATCATCATCAGTGCAGGACAAGTTGTGCTATTACAAACTAAAACCAGTAACGGATCGAACATGAGCAGCACCCAACCTAGCAACCAAATGTCAGCAGACTTTGGCAAAAAATGATGCAGTGGAGTTCCTACTCGGGGCAGCTGCTCCTAATTAAGGACTTCTACGTCGATGACGGTCTGAGTGGGTCAGACAGCCTGGTTAAACCAAAAGCAGC
Organism: Melieria omissa; assembly: GCA_963971225.1. NCBI lineage: Eukaryota > Metazoa > Arthropoda > Insecta > Diptera > Ulidiidae > Melieria > Melieria omissa. Next base: position 45,004,636 of record OZ020269.1, on the reverse strand, counting down.
AGAAGATAAATTCATCAAAATGTTAGCGACAGCTGGTTTCAAGCCGCGAAAGTGGTGCGGAAATTATACAAAACTACTTCACAGCATACCTCCGGAGGATCAAGATGTAGACCTAAATATTAGCAACGAAACATATTCGTGGGTGGTCCGATAAGTACTTAGCCTACAAAAGAAAAACGAAAATTTTGGAAAAGTGGTGATTTATTTCTCAACGTAGTCTTCTTTCAACTCGATACACTTGACCCAGCGATGCTCCAACTTCTTTAACCCGTCTGAAAAATCAGGGACCGAAAATAACTGTTATTTTACAATTTTCAAATCAAAAAGGCATAACGAAAAAATGGTCGGTGGACTTTTTCAAATATACCATTATGACCATAATGGTAATGGAATATTAAACGCCTTTTAAATTTTAGTCTTTTACTATAAAAGTTAAAATTAACTGTTATTTTGTGCCTTTTATTATTTCAGGCAAAAATAACTGTTACTTTTGACTTTTTTTTATCGGTCAAAAATAACAGTTATTTTGTGACTTTTATTTTTTCAGTCAATATATCAGGCAATTTGAATTTTTTCAAAGGCCGTTTGACCGAGCAAAAAACGATTGATACCATTTTTTTTCGTCGATTAAGTCTTATAGTTCAGAATTTGCGGCCTGCTGAGACGAAAAAAAATGGTATCAACAGTTTTTTAGTCGGTCAAACGGCCTTTGAAAAAATTCAAATTGCCTGGTATATTTGACCGAAAAAATAAAAGTCACAAAATAACTGTTATTTTTGACCGATAAAATAAAAGTCAAAAGTAACCGTAGGAACACAATTGAAGCGTATGAGCGTATTTACGTTCGACGTATTGCGTTGTCAAATTAAATTTCATATATTTCTATGAAAGCGCACACAATTGACGACGCAAGCGTATGAACGTAAAAACGTCGTACGCTCACTTAGATCTATTTCTATTTTTTACGCCGCGTATGGGCGTATTATTCATTTTTCGACAATTGAAAAACGTATTTTGACTATTTTATACGTTGCTGCTCACGCTGGAATTGTGAGCAAGGCAACGTCTGAACATATTTCGACAGCGTATTTACGCCGTACGCCGTGCGCCCATACGCTCCAAATGTGTTCCTACGGTAACAGTTATTTTTGCCTGATATGATAAAAGGTAAGGGAGAGGGCTGGGTTGTGAACAGGGGTTTTGTTTTTTGGCTCTAACTTTTCACAAAATAAGGATATCGAAAAATCGAAGATACCGTTGGAAAGGTGAATATATAACGCAACTTTGTTATGAAGACAGATTACCGTTTTGATTGAAATTTAACTCTCTACGTCCAATTTTCTAAGAACGTGATTTTTCGCTTTTTCAAAAAAGTGGCTGGGTTGTGAACCATCTGGAAAATCCCTATTAAAGTCGGAAAATACGAAGAAAACACCCATAATTTCTAAGTACATTGAGAATTTATTTAATCAGGAAGCCTCAAGAGGTGAAAAAAAGTTATAATGACGCCTCTTAGGCCAAAAAGTCGCAATGAATGAAACTGCTCAATTTTTTTAATTTTCATCCTAATCTGTGTCGGAATGTTTGCATGTGAAATACGAACGTGTTCTCGTATTGGCTCACTTCAAGTGAACACAACGAAATCGAGTGAAATTATATAAAATGACTTTATTTTTATATATCCGTCCATATTTGACAGTGTTAGAACAAATGTAGTACGAAAAACAGGTGGTTCATAACCCAGCCACCTCAGTGGTTCACAGCCCAACCACGATGCCATTTTGGAAACTTTAAAATAAACGACACTTCCAATCATAATTCGACATAAACAAATATTGCATCGTAAAATAGAATCGAAACACTAAATAAACATGTATTACACAGACTTTTTGCAATAAGCTCAGTCACTAAGATAGCACTTTAAAAAAAAGCCAACAAATTTTCGCAGTCGATTTTCAAACACGATGTCTTTCAAACTCGATTGCTGCCACAAGCAATACGTGTTTGTACTTCGGTGTAACCACAAAAGCAGAGTCATATCATAAGACAAAATTGACAGTTGAAAGATTGGCGATATGTCAATTAGGGAAAGAAAAAACGGCAATGGTTCACACCACAGCCTGGTTCACAACCCAGCCCTCTCCCTTACAAAATAACTTTTATTTTTGTCGGTAAAAATAAAAGTTAAGAGATAGCAGTTAAAATCTGACTTTTTTGATAAAAACCATAACCGGTACGGTCCCTGTGAAAAATACGTTTTCTGGAGGCCTCCGTGGCGGCGATAACCTCCTCATTTGACTCAAATTTCTGCCCGGCGAGTGACTTTTTCAAGTTTGGAAACAAAAAGAAGTCACACGGGGCAAAATCTGGAGAATACGGTGGATGGGGCAGCTGTTCGTAGCCTAATGCGACCAATTTTGCGAATCACCGACCAATATTGCTCATTTTCCATTTTCCGGTGAAAATCTTTGGTTTTATTTGGCTATTGAAATGGGATGAATTATTGAAAATAATGAAAAGGACAGTGACGTCTGACTTGGCACACATTTTTGACCCATTGCACATTAGGTCAAAGCACCGAAAAGACTATTTTGTTTTTTTAAAACATAAAGTACCTTTTGACAGTAAGGTAAATGCGCCCTATTCCGGCATGTTAAGGCACATCGGAAAACAATGAATTATTGTAGCTCAGTCAAAGGGTGTTACACTTTCATTTTCAGTGTTGTGCATTAATTGACTATTTTTCCTTCTTTTAAAATTATAAACTATGATTTTGTTACATTAGACTTTCTTATTATTAAAACTTTTCTAAAATCAGTAATTATTCCTGAATGCGTACCAAAACTTTGTTATGTTCCTAATTCCGTGCTGATATATACCTAATTCCGTGCTATTTTATTTTTCAGCTTTTTTGTTATTAAAGCCAGGTTAAATTGAAAGTGTAAAAAAATTATACACAAAAAACGTATTTATTTCACAAAAGATTATCTTCTATGTTTTGACATGTGTTCAAATTAACATAACTATTAGAATAAATATTCAAGAAAGGCAAATGGAAATTAAAATTATTATTTTAAAAGATGTTCATAAATGTAATTGAAGTCTTTTACAGCGAATCCTCCTCCGAAAACTCCTCTTTTACCGGAAGGCGTTGGAGGATCAATTTTTTTATATCGTCCTTTTGAGGCCAACGCCTATTGGGTCCGCTCATAGTCATAGTTTTAATTTGATATTTTAAAGGATCGCCAGGAATGACTTTTAACACTTTTCCTGGAAATTTTTCTTCTTCGGATTGAGTAAGCCTTTGTTTGAGTGAGCCTTTTTCTTTAGTTTGAAATTTGTAAGTACCTTTTCTTGTTTATTTTTCTTTCGTAAAGCAGCTTTTTCAATTTTCAACTGTTTTTCCTCATTCAAGCGCTTTTTACATTCAATGTATTCTGACGCTACTGCTACAGTTGGCGTCAGCTTTCTCTTAAGTTTTTGTTTTTTTGAATCGTTTGATGGAGCTTCTGGCCAGAAAAATGAATCTTGAAAGGGTTGTGGGAATTCTGACTTTGTGGTTTGCGTTTCTGTATTGTCAGCAGCTGCAGCACTGTCTTTTGGTGCTGTGCTTGCAATCGCTTCGCAAGTTATACTAGCTGTTCGATTAGTTGCGCTGCATGTTGGGGTTGAACTTTCCAGAGAAAAAGTAGTCGCTGGTATCTCAACTATTGTTCCACAACATTCATCAAGAAACTCAACGCACATGTCATCAATATTAAATAAACCACTATTGTCAGTTGAAACAATTGTAATGTTAACGCCAATCGCTTCATTTTTTAAATCCTTCCAAAAGTAGTATAAACTTTCATCTTTAACGTCCCCTGTCCATATTCCGTTGCACTTAGAAAATAAATTTAATTTTTCCTTAGGTATTCTCTCTTCAAAAAGCATAATAAGTCCTTGTATATCCTCTTTATGGGATCCTTGCGGTTCGTTATTGATCGCAATTTCGACATTTGGTGTTGAACTTGTATTAAGAAAATCACTTAGAATCATTTAGAATCGTATCAAATGCAACAGCATTTACATTAAATGGATAAATACCACAAGCCCTAAAGCCATTCTTTATAGTATCGGAATTAATCGCTGATTCTATGCATTTCTCGATTATAGGGCCAAAATCGTCTCGTTTCATTCGCTTCGCATTATTTTCCATTCTCCAATTGTGAAGTTGTTTTCTCCATGCACTTTTTATGGAATGAAAAACTGCTACATCCATAGGCTCTAACAAGTGCGTAGAGTTAGGAGGAAGGGCTATTAGAATAATTCCGTTTTTCTTGCAAAATTCGCATTGAGGTAGAGATAAATGCGATGTGTGCCCATCCAAAAACAATGCTACTGATAGCTTTAGATTTTCTTTTAGCAGGAAAGGGTAAAACACATTTGCAATGTATTAAAAAAAAATCGCACAGGTCATCCAGCCTGAATCTGATCTGCCAATAGCCCAATTCTTGGGATATTTTTCAAGTATATTGAATGGAATTCGTTTGTAAGGAAAAAGAGCAAACGTAGGCATTATTTTTCCATCTGCGGAGACACCCATAGATAGTGTTAGACATTCTTTGTCATCATTTCCTGACCTGAAGTAAACTTGTTTGGATCCCCGTTTTGAAAACACAGTTTGACCCTTAGGGCAAAGGAAAAATGCAGATTCATCACAATTGACTATTTTTGATGGATCTTCTAAAATTTCAAGGTAGTTATTATCCTCCATATATTTGTGAACTTGTTTAAACCACGTCCTTATTATTGGTTCTGTAATGGTCAGGCACTGAGCAACTCGTTGGCGTACAGTGGGATGTATTTTTAAAAAAGCGTTGTACCATTTTACACCTGGAACATCATTTTTGAAAGAGTTTGGGCGGTTTAGCTCTTTAACTAGCTTTGTCACGCTACATATAAGCTGCTCTTTTGACACTGGAAATCCTATTGCTGCTAGTTCAAAAACCCATTTTACAACAAGGTTTTCCTCCTCCTTTGTAAGAGTTGTGAGAGAGATTTTTCAATATCTTATCCGTCAATGTTTGTCGTGGACTACTGAATAATTTTGATGCTTTATAGCATGTAATTTGGTTAGATTTACCTGCATTTATCGCTAGTTGCAATGTTTCTTGCGAATATTTTGGCATGTCGAAAGAATTTTATTTTGATGAAGACACACGCGTTAGGAAACCTATTGTAAAAATAAGTATTAAGTCATCTATAATAAGGAACATAGAAGAAAAATATGTGCCCAATTTCGTGCTATGCGTTTCTTTGTTAACCGACCGCAAAAAATTTAAATTGTTTATGTGAAATAGAATTGTATACTTATAGTATGTTAATAATGCAGTTGCATCTCCAAACCTTCGTTATATTACCAAATTTAATACATTTTAAAATATTATGTTTTCAGCCCTTTGGCCCTGTTTTAGCATTATTATTCAAATTTCCATTTGATTAAATTTACTTATTTTTAAGTAAAATCATACGCCGGAATTAGATTCCCTGTATATTTGTAATATTTTCTATTGACTGAATGTTGCAATTTTGCCTAAATTAATTGTATGTGGCAAGAAAAATGTAAAAAAAAAGTATTCCATATTTTCCTTATTCCGTTCTACGCACGGAATTAAAAAAAAAAAAAAACACCTGAGATATCCAGTGATCCTAATTCCGTGCTATCAATGAATCGCGATTTTAACGATTTGTTATTCAATAGAATTAAAATAAAAGACATAATTCACCAATTTGTTTATAAAAAAGTATATTTGTACTTACCCTGCAAGCAATTCGGTAGTCGACTACAAAAGTAACTCACTTCTGGTTAACTTTCATGACCTAACTATAAGCTAACTACAAAGTAATGCAGAGCTTCCCCAAAATCACTGCTATTTGTTCTTATGCGATTTTATGTCCCTAACTATAAGCTAACTACACAGTAATGCAGAATCCACCCAAATTAATGCATGCGTTTATGGCATAGAAATTAAAAAAACAGTTAATTGTTGTTTCTTTTTTTTGCTCTTTGGAATTTTATTTTACATATGTATTTGTCATTTTCTTTCCTGCATTATGAAATCATAATCAGTGCTTAGTCTCGTGCGTGCGGTCGCAGTCCGGCTTTTGAAAAAGGGAAGGGATTCGTATTCAAATAAATTAAATTCATGTAATGTTACTAAATCAGAAGCCACCTGTTCCTCTGCTAATGTGCAGAGTCAAAACGGAATTTATATTGAAAATATTAGTGTATTATTATTAAATATTAAATTTAAAACTTACAAAAAAATCACATAAATATTCATATCACTTTTAACTAACTTTTAAGCAACTAACTTTAAGTTAGTTGAAAAGTCATGCAGAGTTGGACAATTGACTACTGCCTAGGCCATCGGCATGTTAAAATAGTCAGTTCGCTCCATTGAAAATAATCCAACTATCAACCACAACTAGTTGAGAATTAGTTAGATTAAAGTGCGTTAAAAGTTAGTTGAGTTGCCGGCAGGGTACCAACAAACACTCTTACACTCTTACAAAATCTTTGCACCGGCCTTAAATGTTTTCACTGAACAAAACTTCACACGTGCGCTTTCAACACCACTTTTAAGATAAATGAGATGAGGAAGCAGAATTTAATTGAAATCATGAATATACAGTTCTTGACATGAAATTCAAAATATTATGATGAATTCGTGGAATCAAATTTTCTTAGAAAGTGCTACCAATATCTTATTTTTTCGCGTTAAACTTTGCTCGTCAGGATGGTACGGAATTAGGGACTAGCACGGAATTAGGCGCATTTACCTTACTCAGCCAAAGTCACTTTATTGAGAAGTCATTGAAAATTTATTTGCTGAATCAGTATTGATGGCAAAGTTTTTTTTAACATGACCTGAAAGCTCTTGCGGTTGACTGCAAATTTTAACTTTATGCAAACTTTTAAAGTTTCTGCAACATTTGGCAAGCTAAAAGTAAAAAGGAAATAATAAATTACGATATTATAAGTTCATTTAATTTTATTTCAAGTTGTGTTACTAGTAATACCAATTTTTCAGGATAGTACGCTATACAAAAATCGAATTATTTGAAATTGGCTCAAGGAACGTTCAAAGGAATTTCCGATGATTGCAGGAAAATTATAGAAGCAAAATTAATACTTTTCTGCAAGAACTTGGCATAAAATTTCAATTTCCAATTTCGAACTGAAAACTACGCATGACTTAGTACTGTCTAGATCTTCGTGTTGATATGTCTAAAGTGGGCTTTGGTAGCACAAATGACGGAAATACTACGCGCCGAGCTTTAACTAAGCATGTAATCTTTGTTGATATCACTGGCGTTGACCACATTTTAGTGTTGATTTGTTTATCGTGCCTATTAACTTCAAGTAAATTTCAAACGTTCTGCTTTCAAACAGCTTATTAAAAAGTTATATCCTTGGTTGCTGATGACATCTACTGCCGCTATCTGCTGCTGAATCGCGACATAAATTTAATAAACCCGACAGATTGCATCACATTCTTTAAAACAACCGCACTAATAATCTTCTGGATGTATTTAATAGAGTTGCTGATACTTCTGATCCCCTTTTTACCTCAAAATATTTAAGAAGACGCATGCAACAACGAAAGCTTATACACCTTCTACCTGAACTTATCGAATTGTTACTGACGATTCAAACAAAACACAATCAAACAATCAAACATTTTTTGGAACCAATACAGTACAGCGAACTCTCATGAAAAAAAAACTGAAAATTTGATCATATAGAGCTTATTTTTGTGAATCTAAAAAACTAGAAATTATGCCTGAGAAACGCCCATAAAAGAAGTGCCTCGTGGTCAAAGTTCAAAGTTTTAAAAAAACTCAATTAATCTTCAACTGGTTTACATGATATGGGTATCAAACGAAATTTGTTTTCTAAAACTTGGTACATACTATGTATGTAATGTTTTACATTAATAGAAAGGTATGATATGAGTATTGTAACGATGAGGCACTCTGCTGTGCTATGCATGAATGCTTTTACGGGCATACTTGTAGGCATGCACTTTGGAGTACGACCGGCTTGTTATAATTGGCAATGTTGGTTCGCGATGGTAATGGGCTGTGCGAGAACGATCGAAAGAGAGTCCAACTGGAATGTGTGAGAACAATCGGCGCGATAAGCAGACAAATATGAAAGGCAGCCAGGTGCAGCGCAAGGGGACAGTCTTATTTGAACAAGCAAAGTAGTAAGTGTAAATACAAGCGAAGTGTAAATCTGTAAATAAATTGATTGTTGGTTTCTCACTGCGTTTTGCGCTGAGTTATTGAAGTGGTTTTATTTTCAAGCACAATCAAAACACGAACTTAGAGAGCTAATTTTCGTAACATTTGGTGTCAGAAGTGGGATTGTGCTACTGGAAATAAATTAAAATTGTAAAACGCAGACCAGGTTAAACTCGAGCAACTGAAGGTGGACCAACTGAAAAAGCAGCTTGTTGCCTGGAATTTCCCGACTGCTGGCGGAAAGATAGAGTTGCGGCATGTGAATCACGTGGCATCGATTGGACTGCACACGAGTTCGGGACGCAGGAGCTAGAGGCGTCGGCCAAGGTGGAGGAATCGCCTGCTGGTGCTGCGCTCCAAAGTACGGCTGCAGCGGCTGCGCCATTACAAGCATTAGACATGGGCCAGCTAATGGTTGCAATGAAAGGCATGCTCGAAAATTTCAACAGCGAAAATGCGTAATGTCGGCGGAAATGGCAGCGACACTAGAAACTACAAATCAGGAAATTTCGGCAAAAGTCGAAACGGCGAATCGAGAAATGGCAGCAAGACTGAAAACTACGAATCAGGAAATTTCGCAAATGGAAACGAAAATTGAAAATGCAAATCGGGAGTTGCTTCAAGAAAATTCTGCACGCTTTGAGCAGAACGTGGAGGAAATTTCAGACAGGATTAATGGGAAAGTCGAGCACCTGGAGACGCGAGTAGAGCATTTGGACAAACGACTTGACAGTCTGGAGGATCCGGCGAACAGAAAAATCGCCTAGAACAAGCTAGCTGGATAAAAACGTCATTTTTATTTTCTGATTTTTTTATTAGATAGTGAATAGAAACATTCATGCATTAGGATCTGTGTTAAAATAGCACATCGGCACCCCTTATATATTCACACCTATTATGGTTGTCGTCGGCGACACAAATAATATTGACAGCGACGAATTGGTATCACTGGTGTCAATATCGATAACAATTGACAACTATTGACACATCTTTGGTATCGACTAAATAATATTGACGTTGAGTGGAAACGACAAGTTTTGAGTTGATACAATTTTTGGAAATTTTTGTAAGTAAATTTGGACTTTTTTGTTCGAATAAATTTTAATCAATACAAAATTTTAGGAAAAGATTAAAATAACGAATAGTGTTCAATTCGCCACATTGGTTCCGTCCACACAGCCAATAACGCCAGGAAATCCTGTCTTCTCATAAGACTCCAATTTAGCTTGAGCTTTCTCTTCTTCACTCATTTCAAATTATATGAAATGTGGGCATATCACAGCTTCTAAAGCGTCGCGTGTTTCTGCCAATATTGCAGAAACAGTGGGCTATGATAATCATAGGTTGAAATCATTCCCAATACTTAGCTGGTACGAGCCTTGTGCCAAAAACCGTAACGTTGTCGCTAGCTTTATTGTGTTTGGAATGAACGTAGATCGTACTCAATGCTTCATCGATGGCGCTATTTTCTCCAACACAAGTTTTAGACTTTTTTTACGATTTACTGAGGCGAAAATAATCAACAAATCGGTAACAAAGCAATACAATACACATGAGCTTATAAAAATCCATATTAGCCACCAAAATGTCAGATTCTTGTACTTACCATCCGGTAAATCAAAGATTTCCCAACTTTGCCTCATAATTTTTCTTTGAAGCCGCAGATTTTGTTTACTTTCTTCATCGCTTGCCATTTCGCTTGAATCCGAAACAAAAAAAACATTTTCCGGCACAAATTGTAAACAAAATGACACAGCTGACGCAAAAAATTTAAAAATATAAATTATCGATAACATGTCGACGTCAACACAACATCCTTAGTAGATACAGATTTAGCATTGACGTGGTGTTGATGTCGACTTGAAGTGATGTTGAGATAGAATTGACAACGACGTCGACGACGACAACCATAATAGGGGTGATTGAGTAATATAGACGAATATATCGGATAACCGAAAATTTTAATAATTCGTTTGCATAATTGGCCTGAAGTGTTTTTTTATAAATAAGTTCCTATCAAAAGTCGGTGGAATTTTTTTTATTATGGAATTTGAGCTTAACCCATTAAGCCCTGAGCGTTGCGTTTGCGCAACGTTTGGGAATTTCGCTACATTAAGTAATTCATAAAGATATAAGACATGAAAATGGGTAGAATTGGATTCGAATTGATCGTTTTAGATTCTGCCATACTCAAATTTCATAATTTTTTAAATATTCATATCTTTTTTTCGATACAAAGTCAAAGGTTTTTTTTGGGGAATTTTTGAAATTCAATTAAAAATACTTATTCTTCAAACCTATCAAAATCCCTTTGTGGGCTGCATTTTGTAATGCTAAACTATTTACAAATAAGTTTAAAAAAATTTTTTTTTTTTTAATTTTATGTTTTGTATGTGACTAAGGCCCAAATTGCGTTTGCGCAACGTACCCTCCTGGTTCAGGGGGTGGGGGTATGAATTATTTGCTTCATTTTTTTCTTGATTAGGTCAATTACTAAGATTGTGTAAAATTTTATGGAAATCGCACAAGCCCTTCTGGGGTCAGGTTTTAATGGGTTAAGGGTGGGAAGTATTTTTACATCATTTTGTATTTGCCAATACGCTATGTTAATTATTTGTAACGTGCCATGATTAAGAAAGAAAGCGATGTTTCCTCCAACATTTTATTTTCAAAGGTGAAAAAATAAGATGTCTCCCAATGTCACTTCTGCAATTTTTATATATATTCTGCTCATAAGTGCCTACTAATAGATGGAACAAAAAACCATTGCGAATTTTTTGCACACCTATTTTATTTTATTTTTTTATGATATGTATACAAGCATAACAGTCAGCATGACAGCCGCCGTGGCTCAGTTGGTTAGTGCGCGGTCCAACGAGTCGCATGCAGAGCGACGCAAGATCGAATACTGCATGTACTAACACCTAAAAAAAATAACGGGAAACTCGTTTTCTCTTTCGGTGGCTGTCCTCTCAGCTGGAAATGGCAAACCTCTGAGAGTAAAAATTGCCTATGAAAAAGCTCCCAACCTGCCGTTCGGAACCGGCATAAAGCTGTAGGTCCCTTCCACCCGCATACAAAATTCACACGCACAACACGGGTGGTTGCATAATACAATTTAAGTTTTTTTGAAATTTGGGAGGAACACTCAAATGAAACAAGAAACGAAGAGATAATGGAACACATTTTATCAGTGATGACACTGATAAATTGTCATTCGTTCCCTTACAATTGCGGGATGATGTAGGTAATAGTAATGCTTTGATCGAAATGTCTTCTTCTCAAAAGTGCTTTATATGTGAAGTAAATCCAAAGAGAGATCCGAGACCAGTGGCGCACGCAGGATTTTAGTCCCGGGGGGGGGGTTATGTATAACTTTTTGGAGAACTTTGAAATAGAATAAAATTTAGATGTATGAATCTACAGGCTGAGATCTAAAACATGTTTGTTTCCCCTACCTGACATATTTTGGTCCTAAAAGTTCAAAATAGAAAATTTATTTAAAAGGAGACAATTTTTCTCTTTTATTTGATACCCATATCTTCATTATTGCTCAACCGCAAATATAAAAAAAAAATATTTGAAATGTGTATGTCCTTAAAATTTTAAAGCCCTTTAAAAATCACTTTGGGTCAGAAAATCAAAAACTGACTATGCCAGGATACTATAAATTACCTCTAGTTTCACGCCTATATCAACATTTGGATGGGTCACGGCGTAATAAATGTAAAGTTGGTGTTTTCACTCAGTGCGTCATAACTCTGTCATTTTTCTTTCGATTCCATTGATGGTAGGCTTAATGTTTGCACAAATAATATATTTTTCATCCTAGGTTTTGAAAACAAAGGAAATAATTTATTTTGTCTATCAAAAAACATTCAGAAATTTATGATTTTTGAAAATGGTCGAAAAATTTACTTTTTTATAACTTTTATCGTCAGTAATTTCTCCAAATCTTATCTGATTTGGACAATCAGGTTATCTCTGCAAAAGATAAGGTATTATCTTCTGACCGACGGACATCTTGTGTTAATCGGATGGTTCGTTTACGAGATATGTGCTTATAACTGAAACAACAGGGTAAAAACTGGTTTTTCGAAGATTTGAAAATGCTTCTCACAAAATTTTTTTGATCTTCAGTTTCGTGTTCAACGGCCCAAAGTTACAACCTGATTCTGTGTATTCTTGAAAATTTTTTTCAAGCAAAAGCTTTTTTGGCATTCTGATGCAACATTGATAAAGTAAAAAGCTCATTTAATTTATCAAAAGGTGAATATGCGATAGTTGTCAAATTGTCAAAAAGTAAAAAATGCAATGCCGCCAGAACGCATATGGGCAAAGAAAGCCGAATTAATCGATGCCACAAGGATCGAGTCAGCCGCAAATTCTTCATGAATTCGTCTTCGCTCAACGAAGGCATATTACACTGCACAACAAAATCAAACTTTTTTTAAAGTAACAAGGTTCTGACAACGGATTCTGGTAGAGGGGACCAAAAAAAAATATACGTGTATCGGCGTTTTGAAAGTTTACGTCTGAATTTTTTTTTAGGGGGGTCAAAGTTTTTCCCTTTTTGCTCATTCTTATGGTGATTCGGCATACGAAAACCATGTAACCTCACATTTTAGGTATGTGATGTGTTCAGCAATTTGATGTAAAATACTACGAAGAACATTTTTGTGGAGCATTTTAACCCTGTAACTCCTATTTGTATGGTCAATTTGACCCTTTTTTTCTAAAATGCCAAAAATGTCCTGTAAAACAGGACTTTTTAAGGACAAAAGGTACCACGAAAATATTCGCCATAAAATTCGACTATGGGTCTCTGAATACATCAAAGCTCAGATATTAACCTGAACGCCAGAATTAAGCCAAAACTGAAAATGTGTTTAAGTGTTTATTTCATACTTAATCAAAATTGGTACTAAAATCTCCTACAATGGTTACTAGTGTTGAACCAATTGGTACCCCTGATGTATCTTGTTTTTATGGTTCTGTCACTCATAACTAGTAATGACTAATTAATAAATGATTCATCCGATAACAGTGATGATGAATGAATGAATGAATAAAAGTGCGTTATTTCAATATAACAATTTACATAGCATATGTACATAATTTTATGATAAGTTGTTTTAGGAATTATGTCTTTTTCAACTAAGTATGTTATTACATATGAATTTGAGAATAAACATTTAATATAAGAATTGATTGAGGGAAAACTTGTGGAAAAACCTCAGTGAACTTTAGGTAAAACTTAAAATTAGCACTTAACCTAACTCATGACCTAACTATCTAAACTATGATGTGACTAGCTCATTAATGTGTTCAAAATCGGAGTTCCGACACCTTATTTCAAACATAATTGACAACTTCTCTAGATTATCAGCAACTGATTTTATGCCTGCCAGTGAGGTTAATCGAATTGTTGAAAAGTGCCAAGGCAGATTGTAAATAAGTTTCAGAACTTTGTTTTGGCAAATCTGTATTTGATGTATATGACATTTGGCGCACTTTGATCAAACAGGACAAGCATAAAACATGATTGCCCGAAAAATTACTTTAAAAATTAGCATCTTGTTATGCAGGCTGAGGCCCGGTACCCAGCATATTTATATAGGCAGCAACTCAGAGGCTAGTCGCCTGCGTAAGATCCTCGCTTCCTGTCCGTCAGTTCCTGGCTTCCTACTAAGGGAAGACGGTAGCTGGACATCGTCTAGTCAGGAAACCATTGAGCTCCTAATAGACACTCATTTTCCGGACAACAGCTCCTTTGACGCTGGGGCTCAGAGCACAGTTAACTTTCCCTGTTTACCACACAATACCAGCGGACAGGACATAGTTAGTAGTGAAAAACTACACTGGGCAATAGAAAGCTTTCTGCCCTTTAAATCTCCAGGCCCTGATGGTATTATCCCCGCTGATCTGCAAAACACATCAAGTCTGGTGGTACCATGGCTCTTGGAAAGGAATTCACTCTGGTGACCTTCCTTGATATTGAGGGAGCTTTCAACAACATAATTCCGTCGGCCATTACAGGCTCTAGTTAACATGGAGCTACGGAGACCACTGGTTGACGTAGTCTACAAACTCTTAACCAATAGGGTTATCAATTCTTCTGTAAAAAGGTGGGTAAGCAGGAGCACCCCACAAGGAGGTGTCCTCTCCCCCCTCCTTTGGAACTTGGCACTAAATGAACTACTTTTGCACCTAAACAAAACAGGGTGTAATGTGGTTGCATACGCGGACGATCTAGCGATTTCGGTATCAGGAAAGAATCTTCCGACACTGGTCGATCTTCTCCAGGGTGCCCTCAATCAACTTGTATCCTGGTGTAATCAGAACGGTCTGGGCGTTAATCCTTCCAAAACCGATCTGGTTCTCTTTACAAGGAAACACGCTATTCCTACTTTTAGTCCACCTATTCTTAGTGGTACAGCCTTAAGCGCAAAATCGCAGGCCAAGTACCTTGGTATATTGCTGGATAGAAAACTCAGCTGGAAAGCGAACATACTGGGTAGGGTTCACAAGGCTACAGTAGCATTGTACTCCTGCAAAAGAGCAGTTGGTAAATAATGGGGCCTGCAACCACGAATAATGTACTGGATCTTTATTTCAGTGATCAGGCCTATTCTCTTCTATGGAGTGGTAGTCTGGTGGACGGCCCTAGATAAGGGGGTCTATCAGAAGCCTTTGGATTCGGTTCAAAGGTCGGCGGCGCTCATTATAACTGGCGCCGTGCGATCAACACCATCCAAGGGGCTCTATACCCTGCTCCACCTTCTCCCCGTTGATCTTTATGGAAAACAAGCTGCAACCCTCTCCGCAGTAAGATTGAACACTATCTGGGATGGGCGCGCACTGATTTCGGTCATTGCCGTATCCTAGGTAAAGTAACCGACCTTCCCAACAACATTGATCACTCCCTACCGTCATACCTCTTTGACTCCAAATTCTCAACCCACATACCCCAAAGAGTGGAGTGGGTACAAGATACGGTGTCTAGAACTGGAGTATGTTTCTACACAGACGGCTCCAAGTTGGATGGTAGGGTGGGGGGTGGTGTTTTGTGTGTTGACCCTCCCATGGAAGACTGTTTTCGACTTCCAAACTTCTGCAGTATCTTCCAAGCGGAAGTACTAGCAATCTTTAAAGCCCTGTCTCTGCTAAAACAGCACAACCTACCTGGTGATACTGTTAGGATCTTCACGGACAGTCAGGCAGCAATTAAGGCCCTCAAGAAGGCCTTTACCACATCTAAAGTGGTCTCTCTCTGCCGATCCCTGCTCAATGAGCTAGGGTGTGGGTACAACATCACTCTGACTTGGGTACCGGTCCACAGAGATATTAGGGAAAACTGCATAGCCGATGAGCTCGCTAGACGTCGCACCACCCTTCCAGATGACAACGTTGATATTACAGTAGGCATCCCTCTCGCTACATGTAAACTCAAAATTCGCTCTTCTTTCCTCAACATAGCCAACAAGCGATGGCAGGAGGAGAGCACTTGCTCAATCACAAAACAACTATGGCCCACTCTAAACCCCGGGCGCACTAGAATTCTTGTCTCGCTTAGTATTCAACACATCAGTACGATCGTCTGTAATCGATTACGATCCAGTAATATGTTCAAAATTAAAAGTTAATACAACTTAATTTTGTATTATGTGTTGTGTCCTCGCGCAAGGATATATTTTTAATCTGTCTTATACCTATTTTATATTTATCCTGTCCGATATGTTTTTAATCTGTCCTTGTGGACTTGGAATTGTTTGTTTGAGTCGTCGACAAGTAAACAGTTATTGTTGTCGTCTGTTTGTAGCACAGTATAGGGTCCGGAATATTTACCGTCTAATTTGTGTCCTGTTTTATTGCTTATTAAAACTTTATCTCCTATTTTTATTTTTATTGCAGATATATTTCTGTCTGTGTATTGTTTTGAGATAACCATTTTTTTCTCTAACATTTGTTTTGCTCTCTTGTGAGCTACCTGTAATTTGAATTTCAGTTCTTTTGCGTAATTGTCAACATTGTATAGTGGGTCTATTTTGTCGTTATTTTCCAATTCTTTTGCTATTTTTCCAAAAACCAGTTCAAAAGGACAGTAGTCATGTACTGCCGTAGGGGTAGTGTTGTAACAATAAGCGAAATATTTTAGCCATTCATCCCAATCATCTTTGTCGATTGAGATGTATGATCTCAAATATTCGTTTAATGTGCGATGGTTACGTTCTATTGTTCCTAGAGTTTGGTGATGGTGTGCTGTTGAGGTTAGTTTTGTAATTTTTAATAATTCGCAAATTTCGGTCAGAAGTTGATTTTGGTATGCCGTTCCCATATCTGAAATCAATGTATTTATCGGTCCGTAAGTCAAAATAAAGGAATCAACAATTGCTTTAGCAACCGTTTTTGCGTTTTTGTTTGGAATTGGTATTGCAACTAGGTATTTTGTTAGGTCGCAAATTATTGTAACAGCGTATTCGTTGCCATTTTCTGTTCTCGGTAGTGGTCCTATGGTATCCACTAGAACAAAATCAAATGCTGTCGCTGGTGTTGGGGTTAGAATCGCAGGTGGTTTGTTATGTTTTATTATCTTTGATTTTTGACATTTTTCACATGCCTTTACATAACGAGATATATCTCTCGTCATGTTTTTCCAATAATATTTCAATTGAATTTTTTTTACTAATCTGGTGATTCCAGGGTGGCCACCCAAGGTTGGATTATCATGATATAGTTTAATGATTCTCTGTTTTTCTTCATCTTTTAAAACACGAGTTAACTCTGGTACGATTATAATCTTTAGGGTTTTTAATTTTTCATTACCGAATTTCTTGAAATCGGTTATGGACACGTGTCTGAATAATATATCGTTATTTGATGTTATTAATGTATTAATATCGAGACTACTAGCTATTTTTTCAAGCTTTGAGAATAAATGACCTAAGTCAACATTTTCATTAGTAGTGCTTTTATACTTTATTTTATTCTTTATAATCGTAAATTTTCCATTGCTGAAATGCAATTTTGCTTTTTTTTATATTCGTGGCTATTTATAGCCTCGTACACGTTTATGTCAGTTGGTTCATTGTATTGCGCTTTATTTGGTTTTGATTCGCTATTTAGTGTTTTCGTTTGTTGTCTAGTCATTACTTTAAAAAGGTTGTTGTGTTTCGTTAAAGTTTTAATGTCAGCGAATTCAATTCTTGAAAGGGCGTTGGCAGCGTAATTTTCCTTGCCCCTGATATACTCGACGCTAAAATCATATTCCTCTAAATCTAATCTCATTCTGGTAAGTTTTGATGATGGGTTTTTCATCGAGAACAAGTACGTTAATGGTCTGTGGTCGCTTCTGATAAGACATTTTTTTCAAAAGATGTATGCCCTGAAATACTGTATTGCCCAGTGGATTGCAGCGAGTTCTTGTTCTATAGTTGATTTGTTACTTTCTCCTTTTGTAAAGGATCTCGATGCATATGCAATAGGCATTTGGAAGCCATTGTGTTCTTGGCTTAAAACTGCGCCACATGCATATTTACTTGCATCGGTTGTTATGCAAAATTCTTTACTAAAGTCTGGATATTGTAAGATTTTTGGGCTTAATAATTGATTCTTGAGGTATTCGAAAGACTTTTGGCACTGTTCGGTCCATTCAAATTGAACATTTTTTCTACTTAATCTTGTTAGATGCCTTGATGATTCAGCGAAGTGGGGTATGAACCTTCTATAATAGTTGCAAAAGGCTACGAAGCGTTTAGCTTCATCACCGTTTTTAGGCGTTGGGTAGCTTTTAATTATTGCGAATTTGCTTTCATCAGGCAATATGCCTTCGTCTGTGCATTTGTGACCTAAGAATGTTACTTCCTGGCGAAAGAATGTGCATTTATCTGGGTGTAATTTTAAGTTTGGCTTTCTATAAGTTTCAAAAACGTCGGTTAAGTTTTTTATCATGTGCTTTACTGAGCAACCAATGACGACTAAATCGTCCATGTGCTTGGGCTGGACTAAGCCCCTAAGAGAAGGCGAGTGACATCATTCGTTGGAATGAGTTTGGAGCTATTTTTATTCCATATGGTAATCGGTTGAAGCGAAATGAACCTTTTTCAGTTGAAAATGAGGTTATGTCTCTTGAATTTTCTTCTAGTTCTATTTGATGAAACCCGGATACTAAATCTAAGCAAGAAAAAAATTTAGCTCTTCCTAACTGATCTAAAATGTCGTCTATTCTTGGTAGGGGGAATTTGTCTGCTATGAGTTTTTTATTTATACCTCTATAGTCAACTACGAGCCTCCATCTTTTTTGTGTAGTTCCTGGTAATGATTTTTTTGGTACTAGTAATATTGGGCTGTTGTACTCAGACGCTGATGGTTCTATTATATCATCTTTCAGTAATTTATCGACTTGTCTATTTACTTCTTCTTTATGACTGTGTGGTATTCTATAATTTTTAATGTATACGGGTTGAGTATCTTTCAAGCGGAGTTTTTGTTTATAAAAGTTATTAGTAGAGATTGGTTCTGTTTTCAGTGCGAACACATCAAGGTATTGGGAGCAAAGCTTTTGAAGTTCTTTTTCGGCGAATTTTGGAAAATTTTTCTTTAGTTTATTATATTTTTCATTATTATTATTATTATTATCTGTACTGGAAAAAATTTCATAGTCGTTTAGACTTTCTGTTTTTATTTGAAGTTTGTTTATTAAAACGTTGTTGTTAGTAGTGTTGATAATTTTAATGAAAGGGTTTGTTTTTGATGTTATAGTGTTTGCAATGTAAATACCGTTTTGAACTATTTGCTGCGGTATTAGTACTTCATCTTCATTAGTGTGTATTTTTATAGTGCGTATGACTTCGGATCTCGCAGGTATTGATATGCAATTTATGGAGGGTGCGTTACTCAATTCAATACATATATCTTCATGGAAATTGTTTGGTCTTAAAATAAGCCAATCTCGTTCTTGGGTGTATTCGATAATACAATTGTATTTTTTAATGAAATCCATGCCAATGATTCCGTCTGAAGGTATTGGGAAATCATTGTTAACTGCGTGAAATTTATGCGGTATTAGTATTGATACTGATACGATGAGAGATTCTGTGCCGCACTGTACAGGAATGCCTTTCTCCGCACGAATGTTTTCCAAGCATACTTTTAGGCATGCACTGTGAAGTACAGCAAAACTGTTATAAATTCGCTTGGTATAGTCCGATATGGCAAGGATGGTTCTCGAAATGGGCTGTGCGAGAATGGTCGAGCGCTTTCCAATTAGAAGTTGCAAGAAACTTCGGTAAGGAAAGTGGTATAAAAGCAGCAGTGGCAGCGCAAGGAGTCGAGTCTGTGTTAAGCAAGCAAAGTGGTAACAAGTGTAGATACAAGCGAAGCGTAAATCTGCGAAATAAAGTTATTGTTGATCTTTGCTGAGTAATTAAAGTTGTTTTATTTTCAAATACAATCAAAACGAACCGTCGATAACGAACTGGGGAATTTCATAACATTTGGTGTCAGAAAGTCAGGATTGTATTACTGAAGATAAATAATAAATAAAATTATAAAAACACAGACATGGTTAAACTCGAGCTGCTGAAGGTGGACCAGCTGAAGAAGGAGCTGGCTGCCTGGAATTTGCCGACTGCTGGCGGTAAGGTGGAGTTGCAGCTGCGCTTGCGAGAGGCGTGTGAGTCACGAGGCATCGATTGGGCTGCACATGAGTTCGGAACGCAGGAACAAGAGGCGTCGGCCAAGGTGGAGGAATCGCCTGTTGGTGCTGCGTCATTGCAAAGTACGACTGCAGCGGCTGCGCCACTACAAGCAATGGACATGAGCCAGCTTATGGTTGCACTTAAAGGCATGTTTGAGACTTCCAACCGTGAAATGGCAGCCAAAATGGAAACTACGAATCAGGAAATTTCCGCAAAAATCGAAACTACGAACCGAGAAGTAGCAGAGCGAATGGAAACCAAGCTTCAGGAAAATTCTGCGCGCTTGGAGCAGAAAGTGGAAGAGATTTCGAACAGGATTAATGTGAAAGTTGAGCACCTGGAGACGCGAGTAGAACATTTATGCAAACGAGTTGACAGTCTGGAGGATTCGGTAAACAGAAAATTCGACGAGCGGCTTAGAGAAGTACAGCCCCCAGAATGTTTGCCGCCGGTTCCGGAAAGTTTCGCCACCCGAACAGAAGTGCCTACTTATGATGGTGCTACGCCGTTCGATACATTTAAACTGCAATTCGACTTAGCTGCTTTGGAAAATCAGTGGACCGATATCAGGAAGGGTCGGAGATTGGCTCTGGCGCTGAAAGGTCCTGCGGCTGAGGTAATGAAATCAGTTCCGGAATGTTCGAGAAGTGATTACGAGGCCGTCATGAGAGCGTTGGCAGTGAAGTACAGCAACGAGCACAACCATACGCTGTACTACTGTGAGCTGAAGAACCGCAGGCAGAGAGCCAGCGAAGCGCTGCAGACATATGCAGCAGACATTGAGCGGCTCGTACAGTTGTGCTACCCAAAATTCGGGGCTGATGATCTCGAGAGGATGAAGATTGAGTCGTTCATTGAAGGTCTTCATGACCCCGAGACACGTCGCAGTGCGTTGATGATGGGCAAGGCGACATACAAGGAAACGGTGACCAGCGCGATGACATATGAGGCGACATGGATTTGAGGCGCTCGGTATGCACCTGCAAGGATACGCCAAATCCAGCCAGACAGCGAAATTTCGTTCCAGGCCATAAGCTCTGAGACACCGGGCAGGCCACGGGTTGTCTCCTCTAAAGTTGTTTGCTGGACATGTGGCAAGCAGGGTCACATAGCACGAGACTGCCGCCAACGAAAGAGGCGTACCCGTTCTCGTTCGCAATCGCCTGAAGCGAGTAATACTGACAGTAGAGGCCCAGCCAACAAGCGCAGGGCTGAGGACGACGAGTCGTTAAACTAAAACGGGTCAGCCCAAAGGGGCGTGAGCTGATCCCCACAACCTGCTGCCCTACCGTCCTTGTCTCACAGTTGAAACGACAACCCAGCAGCTTGACGATTGAAGGAAAGATAGATGGAAAGTTGTTCGTGTTGACACTGGATACTGGAGCGTCATATTCGATCATAAAAAGGAAGCTTCTGAAGTACTGGGAACCACTGCATGGCATACAGCTGAGAACTGCGACTGGCGAGCGTGCGCCGGTAAGAGGGAAAGTAACAAAAACAATTGCTATCGGCACCAGCAGCCTGGAGCATGAGTTCATCGTCGCGGACATAATGGACGACGTGATTATCGGCGTCGATTTCATGATTAGGCATGGTTTTACGCTGGACCTGAAAGAAAATGTGCTGAAGTATGCCAACGTTGTATTCCCCCTGCGCACTGGCTATGAGCGAAGCGTGGCGGTAAGGAGAGTTGTCTCGTGTCAACATCAGAAGATACCAGCGAATTCCGAGGCGATCGTGTGGGCGAAAGTGGACGAGCACGATGGGACAAGCCGGCTGTGGGTTGTAGAAGCGCCAAAACAAGGATACGACAACATAATAATCGGACGTTAGTGGAACCCAAAAATGGCAAAATACCAGTAAGGATACTCAACCCATTGAACACACCCAGATATATCGAAAAAGATGCGGTCATTGGCGAGTGTAGAGAGGCTGAAGCAGTTGTCAATTGCGAAAGCAGTCCACCCGGAGGAAGTAAGAAAAGCAGTTCTAACATGGACGCCATACCGCAGAACCAGTGGAGCAGCGAATTGACAGCCGAGCAGAAACAGAAGGCACGGTCACTCCTGCAGCACTGTGGGTCCATATTTGCAACGGAGGCGGGCGGAAGAACAGCCATAGTGAAACACAACATCGATACCGGAAGTGCAAAACCAATCCGCCAACCGCCAGGACGAGTTCCTCTGGCCAAGAGGGAAGAGGTCACAAATTTGATTGAAAACATGCATAAAGAAAAGGTCATAGAGCCTTCGTCAGGTCCTTGGTGCTCGCCGGTCGTGCTAGTCAAGAAAAAGGATGGCAGTACCCGATTTTGTGTCGACTATCGAAAGCTCAATGACGTGACCAAGAAGGACAGCTATCCACTACCTCGGATCGATGACACCCTGGACACAATGTCAGGCACACAGTGGTTTTCCACACTCGACTTACGCAGCGGCTATTGGCAGGTGGAGCTTGCAGACCAGGACGAGGAGAAAACAGCTTTTAGTGTTGGCGACGGTTTGTGGCAGTTCACCGTCATGCCGTTTGGACTCTGCAACGCACCAGCAACATTCGAGCGGCTAATGGAGCGTGTGCTGAAAGGGCTGCATTGGCGGACGTGTCTGGTATACCTCGACGACATAATCGTGATGGGCAAAAGCTTCGACGACCACCTGGAAAAGCTGAAGGAGGTATTTGGGCGTATACAAAACGCCGGCCTTAAACTCAACCCAAAGAAGTGCTCGTTGTTCCAAAAAGAGGTCAAGTATCTGGGCCACACGGTTTCCGCTCGCGGAGTACATACGGACGAAGGCAAGATCACGGCAGTGAGGGAGTGGCCCCGACCACGCAATCTACACGAACTCCGCAGTTTCCTGGGCTTGTGCACATACTACCGAAGATTCGTTCCAGGATTTGCGAACATAGCTGGCAGCTTGCACAAACTGACGAAAAAGAATCAAGCCTTCGCGTGGGGTGAAGAACAGGAGCAGGCTTTTGCACGGTTGAAGGAAAAATTGTGCACTGCTCCAATTCTGGCCTTCCCCGTGCCTGGAGAGATGTTTGTGCTGGATACAGATGCAAGTGGGCATAGTATTGGTGGTGTGCTATCACAGATAATAGATGGCCAAGAACAAGTGATAGCCTACTACAGCAAAATCTTGTCAAAGCCCGAACGCAACTACTGTGTGACACGAAGGGAGTTGCTCGCAGTATTGGAATGCGTGAAACACTTCCACAAATACCTGTATGGGCAAAAGTTTCGCCTGCGTACAGATCATGCGGCATCGAAATGGCTACTGAACTTTAAAGATCCGGAAGGCCAATTGGCGCGGTGGATCGAACGGCTGCAGAGCTACGACTACACGGTAGAGCATCGCAAGGGTAGCAGCCATGGAAATGCCGATGCCTTGTCACGCCGTCCGTGCAAAACCGAATGCAGGCATTGTTCGCGAGCCGAAAGCAAAGAGCAGATAGTGGACGTACGATTGGTCAGCGTTATGCCAGAGGAAGAGTGGTCTGCGGAGAGGATACAAAAGGACCAGCGCGAGGATACGGATCTTAAAAAAATCATTGAAGGCAAGGAGCAGGGCGCACGTCCAGACTGGCAGGAGATGGCCGGTGAGAGCCCGATCGCGAAGGCTTACTGGGCGCAGTGGCAAAGTCTGCGGCTGTCTGATGGTTGCCTATACCGCGAGTGGGAGAGTGAGGATGGCCGGACCAGCAATTCTCTAATTTTAGTCCCGAAATGCAGGATCAACGAGGTGATCGAGGCATACCATAACGACTCTAGCGGAGGGCACCTAGGCATTACAAAAACTGTCGCCAAAATAAAGAGGCGATTCTACTGGGTAGGATGCCAGGAGTCTGTCGCCGATTGGATTAAGAGCTGTGATCGATGTTCGGCTGCGAAAGGGGCAACAAGAAGATCTCGGGGCCGCATGCAGCAGTACAACATGGGAGCGCCCTTTGAGCGAATTGCCATGGACGTCGCCGGGCCATTCCCACTCAGCACTCAGGGCAACAAATATGTGCTGGTGGTAATGGACTATTTCAGCAAATGGCCCGAAGTGTATCCTGTTCCTAACCAGGAGGCCGCCACGGTCGCGGAAATGCTGGTAAACAACTGGGTGGCCAGATTTGGAGTTCCAATGAAGTTGCACTCGGATCAAGGCAGGAATTTCGAGTCTCTGGTATTAAAGGAAGTGTGTGAGCTACTAGGAATAAGGAAAACTCGCACCTGTCCTTTGCATCCCCAGTCCGACGGCATGGTGGAACGATTCAATCGAACACTGGAGGAATATCTGCGGAAAGTAGTAGGCAGGAATCAAAAGGATTGGGACACGCATATTCCGCTGTTCTTGATGGCATATAGGTCAGCCCCGCACGATACGACATCACTCACTCCAGCACGAGCAGTGTTCGGCACGGAGCTGAGGTTGCCTGCTGACTTGAAGTTCGGAGTGGTCAGCACGACGGAAGGCGCTAAGACGGATTACGCAGTTAATAAGCGATCGGAGCTGGAAGAAATCCACCAGTTTATAAGGGACCGTATCCAACTGGTCAGCGATAAGATGAAAGCCAGATATGATCTACGAGCTAACACAGCGGAGTTCCAAGAAGGCGATCTGGTAATGCTTTACAACCCGCAGCGGAGGAAAGGTTTGTCTCCAAAGCTTCAAACGTCATGGGAAGGACCGTACAAGGTCGTGACCAGGATTAATGACGTGGTGTACAGGGTTCAACGCTGCTGCAGCGGAAACGCCAGGCTGAAAGTAGTCCATTTGGAGCGCCTGGCGTCTTACTCCGGCGGGGCCTCGGTACTTGTTCGGGACGAACAAGTCTAAGTGATGGGCAGTGATACGATGAGAGATTCTGTGCCGCACTGTACAGGAATGCCTTTCTCCGCACGAATGTTTTCCAAGCATACTTTTAGGCATGCACTGTGAAGTACAGCAAAACTGTTATAAATTCGCTTGGTATAGTCCGATATGGCAAGGATGGTTCTCGAAATGGGCTGTGCGAGAATGGTCGAGCGCTTTCCAATTAGAAGTTGCAAGAAACTTCGGTAAGGAAAGTGGTATAAAAGCAGCAGTGGCAGCGCAAGGAGTCGAGTCTGTGTTAAGCAAGCAAAGTGGTAACAAGTGTAGATACAAGCGAAGCG
Organism: Melieria omissa; assembly: GCA_963971225.1. Classification (NCBI taxonomy): domain Eukaryota; kingdom Metazoa; phylum Arthropoda; class Insecta; order Diptera; family Ulidiidae; genus Melieria; species Melieria omissa. The sequence continues at coordinate 44,979,502 of OZ020269.1, read as the reverse complement.
TAAATCTGCGAAATAAAGTTATTGTTGATCTTTGCTGAGTAATTAAAGTTGTTTTATTTTCAAATACAATCAAAACGAACCGTCGATAACGAACTGGGGAATTTCGTAACAATACGATGAGAAATTCTGTGCCGCACTGTACAGGAATGCTTTTCTCCGCACGAATGTTTTCCAAGCATACTTTTAGGCATGCACTGTGAAGTACACCTAAGTCTGTTTTTACACGGTTTTGATATAACACGGTTTGAAAATTGAATATTTTTAATTTTTTTACACGATTTTATTCCATTTAGCATGATTTGAAATTTTATGTACTTAAATTTTTTTTGTCAAATTTAATTTTTGCGAAGTATGTTCATATCACAAAAAAGTATTTATGAAAGAAAAAAGTCTGAAACCATCGATAGTATCGATAGTGATATCGATAGTTTGCGAACACTAGCTTAAAGATTTAAGTGAATTCCCTTTTAGCGCGTACAAGCAATTTTTACTGGTCAAAGCAAATGTGAATAGCACTAATTTAGGGGAATTCCCTTTATGTGCATACAATAAAGTTTACTGGTCAGAGCAATTGAAACGTGTTAATATTTTGTGAACTGTCAATGCAATAAGACGTGTTTGGTAAAGAAATTTTAATAGGTTTTAGAGATTAGGAACAAATCACCCATTTTTGTATACGATCAATGTCTTTTTTTACACGGTTTTTTTTTACACGGCTTCTTCTGGAACCAATCTACCGTGTAAAAACAGACTTAGGTGTACAGCAAAACTGTTATAAATTCGCTTGGTATAGTCCGATATGGCAAGGATGGTTCTCGAAGAAATGGGCTGTGCGAGAACGGTCGAGCGCGTTCCAATTAGAAGTTGCAAGAAACTTCGGCGCGATAAGAAAACTGGTATAAAAGCAGCAGTGGCAGCGCAAGGGGTCGAGTCTGTGTTGTGCAAGCAATGGGGAAACATGCAATAGTAGTAGTGTAAAGTAGAACAAGTGCAAATTTGTAAATAAAGCGATTGTTAGTTTTGACTACGTTGCGCTGGATAACTGAAGTTGTTTTATTTTCAAAACCAATCCAAACGAACCTGTGAAGTAATTTTCGTAACAGTATGTTATCAATTTCTATGTCTGCTACGGCTTTTCCGAGGGTTGGCGTTAAGCCTTGACCTACGCCACTAAGATGTGTTATATTTTTTGTGTCTATTTCTTCATTTAAAATGTTCCCTATTTTGATTACGGATACATCAGCACCAGTATCTATTAATAATGTTAATTTCTCATCACAAAGGGATGTTTTTGTTGTTAGATAAGAGTAGAGATTTAGATTTAGATGGAGTATGGTTCTTGTTTTTAAGTTTCTTGATTCAGGGGCGCTTGGTCGTTTCCCGATGCGTTGTTGGTAATGACCTTTACGGATCTATTGTCATGGCCACGACCGCGGCCTCTGTTATAATTGTTTCGATTGTTGTTATTATTGTTACTGTAATTATTGCTGTTGTAACTTTGGCGGTTGTAGCCGCGGTTTGAAAACCCGCGCCCACGCCGTTGTGATTGGCCTCTACCAAAGCGTTGGTTTTGGGTACCACCTCTAGATAAGTTATTATAAAATAGTACCGTATTTGGTTGGCTATTAGCCTCGGTGCAGCTGCTTACGAATTTCTCCACGACTTCGTTCATGTCGCTGAACTGGCCGGATTCCATGATTATTTTTACTTTTTCATTGGTTGCATTTTTTGTAATTGCTTTTACTGCCACTTCGGTTGAGTATTGCGTTGCTACAGTTGGTGGTACACCGTCAGACATATATGCGTTTTGGAGGGCTTTTGTAAGCTCCTCAATTTCTGTGACGTAAACATTGGCGCTTTTATTGTTTTGCCTGATATTCATAATTTTGGCAGTGATTACTTTGGCTGATTCGCCTTTAACTGACGTTTTTAATTTAGCTATCACTTCTTGTAGGGTTGTTTCTGTAGTAATGAGGTTTCTTGTTGCCCCTTTTAGTTTGGTTTTTACTATGCTGACTGCAAGTGCGTCATGATTTTCTTTTATTGCTTCTAGGATATTTAAGGCATCTAGAAAGCTGGTTAAGTTTTCTGCCTTGCCATCAAAATCTGGTATCAGCTTTGCTGCTGTATTAAGGAATTCTACGGCTGTTTGTGGCATTGTGATATTTTCTTTTACGTTTTGATCGGAGTTTTCTGTATCAGTGTCGTATTCCGTGTCCTCCTCTAGAGGGTCTATGTCTGAATTGCTGTCAGTGTCTTCTTTAATGTTAGCGTTTAACTCGTCCTCTAGCCTTTGAGGTATTTTGATTTTGATCTTTAGGTGGGAAAATACTTTAACTAATTTATCCCTCTCTGTCCAGAATATTTTTTGGGCTTCCCTTTTGTGGCTTTCGGTAAATTTTTTAAAATTTGTATTTAATATTTCTCGAATATTAGTGAAATTACAAATTAAAATTTTAGTATGTTTTTCTACCGTCTCAGGTCTAATGTTCCGATTGACGTTGAGGCATTTATATGACTGCCTAAATTCTGTTCTGTATTTGTCTATTTCGTCGTAATTTCCTCCCATTTCATAGCGTCATTTGTGGCGAGAGTAAACAAAATGTTTTAAATATGGGAAAATAAAGTGCTTAACCCTTATTCTCATACCCGGGTGCCCACTGCGATGTATTTTCGTGAAAAAAACTGACAAATAATGAAAATTTTTTTTTTACCTTCCGGATCCTTGTTATTTAGGTGAAAAGCGAACAAATCATATCAAAATTTTATAAACACTTTTTAAGTAACAAAATATTGAAAACTTAAAAATTTCATGAAATGGGTACCCGGGTTCCCCGGGTGCCAAACGACGTTAGTAAGTTTGGGTATGAGAATAAGGGTTAAACCTTATCGAGGTTGTTAGCAATGGAGAAAGTCCGAACGGCTTTCTTTTTTAAGGGGGTCTCCTCATCAGTAGCTTGGAAAAAAGGTAGTTTTTCAGGATTTTTTTTGAACATGAGAACAACAAGAGAAACAAATGATCTTTTGCATATTTTTTAACATACGTTTATTCAACAAAAAAAAGTTTATGTAATTTCAAAATAAATAAAAATGGCCGATTTATGAACAATCTTGCGCAGCAGCTCGACGCGGACAACTCAAACTCCGTGCAAGACTCAGCCCGTAATTTTTACCTGGAACAAGAAATTGAAATACTCTTTTATTCAGAAGGCTTTCCTGCATAGTATAGACTATTATGGTGCTTAAAAGATGTCATTTAAATATTTTTGTCATTCTTTAAAAAAGTACTCGATTTTTCGGCCTTGTATTTAAGTAAGCGCGTTAACTACATTGTAAAATAAAAATCTTTTAGAAAATTTTTTTAGTTCAGTCTATGCACAATTAAATAATCTAAAAAACAGTATCTTACTTGTATACATAGCTTTTATGGTTTATTTTAAATCGTGCACGGAATTAAAAAAAAAATGGTTTTCAGAACGTGGGCTGTAAAGTTTTCACTTGGCTCGCGCTTGCCCCGCGCGAGACTCTCCCCGAACCTGTAACTCCTAAACTAGTTTGAGTTGAACTCTCAAACTTTGCAAGAATATTCTCAGATAAAAGTTCTAACGATTGAAACAAAAAAAAAATAATCGATTTTTTGAAACTGACTGATGAGGAGACCCCCTTAAGCCCCGAGTGTGAATTTTGTAAATTTTGAGTATGACGAGGATTAACATCACTATTGCGATGATCCATAGCGGGGCTTTCAAATCCGAACTGGTTGTTATAGTTTCGTTGACTTCATTTATTACGTTTGCTGTGGGTTTGTTGAGTTTTGTTTGTTGTCCACCCATGGTTAGTCTTTAGTGTACAGTCTTTGTATGTGTTTCTTTTCGTATATATCTCAATTCATGTTTCATAAGTTTATAATATTTTATTTTGTATGAAAAGGACAGTAATATTTTATTACTACATTATTATTTAATGCGTATATATCTATACGGTACATATAGAAAAAAATGTGTTTTGTTATTATATATTTCAAATATTTGCACTTATGTTATGAAAAAAAAGTATAAAATATGTTATATTGTTGATTGTTGATATTGTTGATTCCGGTAACTGGACTGTTGATTGTTGATATTGTATTACACAGACAATGCGTTTCAATTGCTCGGTTTTTCGTTTAATTGGCTAGTCTCTTTTAAACATGCCGAAAGGCGCCATGATTGCTCAATTTGAAGTTTTGGTGCTGTTTCTATTTTTATTTTTTGTTGTTACTTTTACATTTTGCTTTTATTCATTCATTCACTCATCAATATTTGGATTTTGGTTTCACATATTGTTGAAATTTGTGTTTTCTGTTCACTTGCGCATGCTTTAATTTTAAGTTATTCATTTGAGTTGAATTTGCTTTTGCAGTCGAATTTCTTTGCCATTTGGTTATGTTTATTTTTTTTTTGTTGCAGTGTTTCTCGTTTCCTTCTTATGTTTGTGTATATTTTCAGACATATTGTAATACTTGTTACAACTCACACAACTGGCAGGATCGCCATGTAGTATATTTTATTTTACTAACCATTAACCATGAAGCGCGTCCGTCTTTATTCTTTATTCTGCCCAACATTGGCATTGCTTAATGCTAAACTACCTGTGCACTAAGTGCATAAGTCCGCTAGCGTGGGAAAGTGCCGACGCAAGCAGAATACACACTAGGTGCGCGGAGTTAGGAAATGAGAGTCCGAGCGAAGGCCGCCGTATGCGAATAACGCCGTATCGGCTTACTTCACTGTCAAGGTTGTGCGAACGCTTGAACGTGGCGAACTCTCATCACAACAGTATTCGCACTATGTAGTTTACAGAAATTTACCGCCCTATTCTGGCAAACATAACAAAACTCACCATGCTGACAATTGAATGGATTCTATCAATTACACTGAGAAACAGCCAAAATTTTTCCGAGTTCTAGTAAACCTTTTCTAAAGGATTTTTGCACGCTGATCACAACTGCGTACTTAGTTTTTTGATTGTTTGAGCGGTTTGTAAGTTATTGGTGGTTTTTGCTAGGAGGTGTTTTCCACGTTTTTTCATCTTTGAATTTTTATTGCATTTGTAATATGTTGAAAAACACGATAATTTTTTAATGACACAATAACGAATCCTCAAGCTATAATTCTGACCATAGTCGATTTCGATTGGTCAAGGGTTAACATGGCTATGGCCCTTCAAAGTTCAATTTTCGCGAATTTTTCATAAAAATTCATTTAAAATCGGTGTTGCAATTTTCAACTAGGAATTAGTGTGCAATGTATAGTGTAAGGTTGTAACTTAAACTTATAGAACAGATTTTTTTATTGTATGTGCCATTCTCGGCCTATGCTCGTTAGAGTGTAAATGCGACTTCATCTTCTGAACACGTGTTTGTATTGAAATCCCCTAATGCTTTTCGCGTCATTGACGAAAGTAGCTTAAATATTTTCGCAAGCGTCAATATTTGTCTTTTGAAGGGCATTAACAAAATTTGAATTGGTTCATTACTGTAGGAGCTATTCTTAAAAGAGTTGCATCACACAAGCAAAAATTTCAACCACACACACTTAGCAAACTACTTGCTGTTTTTCCATATTTCACTGCGACATATTTTTAAGGCGCAAAAAAAATCAAAATCAAAGCTGAAAATTTTATGAATCACGGGCATTTGATGAATGTGAGCATTTTCATACCGCTGCCTAAAAGTGTGCTCCGATATTATAGCTCAAAAGTAAATCCTTGCTGTTGTTGCTGAATTTATCAATGGAGAACTTACATATTTGTACACATGCTCTATTACAAACATCGTATTTCAAAAATTTCTTTTTTAATTGAAAGCCCCAACATTCTTCTTTCACTATATGACAATATATATTTTTTGTAAGAAAAATTCTTTTGTGTATTCGCAATCTTGCAAAGTAACTGAAAATTTGACTTTGCAAATGAATAACTCTTGCAAATTTGAACCGATTTTAATGTTTTAAATTTGAAATACATAATTAGAGTATTGTTAATCTATGTTAAAAAAATGACATTTTAGACTTCAGGTTTGTAGGAGCTGCATACGTATAATGGTCAAAAAACATGGAAAACGCCCTCCGAGGACAACCATCAATATTTCTTAAGCCGCTTAAACAATCAAAAAACTAAGTACGCAGTTGTGATCAGCGTCCAAAAATCCTTTAGAAAAGTATGGTTTGATTTCAGAAAAAAAAAATAATGTCGATTTTGTTGCTCTGTGTTATTAGTTTTTCGTATTCTCATAATTTTTTAAAAGCTCCTAATTTTACACTTGTTAGAGAAGTTGTCACGCACGCAGGAGGAGCTGATAAGCGCAAAAATAGTTGTAAGGAAGCAATTGATATTCAAAATGTCTAAACATTTCAGCTAATTTCATTTTCTGCAAATAGAAGAGCAGCTATTATTAGCGTGTGCGGTCGCTCGGGCTAAAAAAAGAAAAGGAGAAGGCTCTTGAGGCCTTTGGAAGACGAAAGCGACCCGTTTGCTATGCAGGAAAGCATTTTTGTAAAAAATTCCCGTTTTTCAAAACCGTTGTGAATGGCTCACACTCAAAAGTTATCCTTTCTTATATCTCGCCCCCCCTCATAGCGTTGAAGTGGCCCGCCATCTGCTCACATTAATTTTTGACAATGCGCGGTGCATTGGGGCGGTTTTTCCCAGCTTGCAGCTCGGAATGGTCCCTCAAAAACTGCAGACAAAATTTCAGCTGCTCCTGCTTAGTTCGCCCTAACCTTGCAACCAGGGCCGGATTAACCCTCAACGGGGCCCTAGGCAACCATCAATTTGGGGGCCCTTTTTTTCACGTCCGTTCCCTTCTTTTTTCGATTAAAAAATACAAACTTATATATTGCATAACAATTTTATTGTCACAATGTAATAATATCAATAAAATTACTATCTACATTTTAAACATGTCGTTTTCCACATTTGTTTTCGGCAAAGTAATAAATTATATCATCAATATCGATTTTGTTCAATAAATCTGACTCAATGCAAAGTATACCTAACATCTCGAGTCGCTCTTGTCGCGTTGTAGCTCTTTCAGCAGCTTTGATTCTTATTTATTGTTAGAAGGATCGTTCGGCAGAACAATTTGTGATCATTAATGTTAAAAAAATCCGAAGAGCTATTTCTGTGTTAGGAAATACATCGGCTAATTGATCTTCCATTAGAATCTTATACAAATGACTATGAGTTTTTTGTGCATCAGTGTATCTGGAGTTCACGTAACTTTGGAATTGTTTCATTTCAATGAAAAATTCTTCCAAATCTCTAGAATAAAAACGAACTAAGTTATTTATAGCTTCGTGGAGGTCTCCATCACTTAGAGAAAAGTTGATGATAAATGCAAATCTCTCTGAAACTTCCATATACACTTTCGCACGTCGTTTGATTTCACTGTGAAGATTGTCGATGATTTCGAGGAAAGCAAAAATTCTTTCGAAAATTTTTCTACGACGAGTACGTTTTACGATTTCTGTATAACCTACACCAGGTAATAATTGTTTTGTTTTTTCCTCGAAATCATTGAACTTTTCACGGAATGAAACTAAACTCTCTTCTAACGATCCGTACAAAAAAGCACACGTTTGCAAATCTGCTTTTTCACTTTGCAATGACTTACTCACTGAACGCATAGCAGTCAAAATAGAGATCCATAAAATCAACATGAAACCAAATTCGAATTTTTGCATTTTATTCGCGATACACGTCGCCTCATAACGAGTATCAGTATTTTGTGATTCATCATCAGCAATGATTTCTAGAGCCTCTAATATGATATCAAATGAATCGTAAACTGCATTCGTCGCATTCGAATGTGCTTCCCAGCGTGTAGTTGACAATGTCTTCAAAGTTTTCTCATTGTTTATTTTATTTTTTAATACGCCCAACGATAGGTGGAAGCGGAAAAAAAATTATATAATGTCTGCATAATGGCGAAAAAATCGACTGCATAAAAACAGCACTTCACAGCATGCTCTCCAACCAAATTAAGGGAATGCGCGGAACAGGGAACATAGATCGCATTCTCATTCAAACTCAATATTCTTGCTTGCACACCATTATACTTTCCGGACATGTTTAATGCGTTGTCATATGATTGTCCTCTACAATTTTGAATATCTAACCCACAGTCTTCAGTAAGAAACTTTAAAGTTTGATTCGCTAGACTTTCACCTGTATGACCTTCCAACTGAAGAAAAGTTATAAACCTTTCGACTGGTTGAAAATCGTTCGGAGAAACATATCTTAAAATAATAGACAATTGATCAACATGCGATACATCAGGAGTCGAATCGACAGATAAGCTAAAATACCTAGCCGAAGTAACCTCTTTTAAAATGTATGATTTGACTTTTTTACCCACAATGTTAATGAACTCCTCGCAGATCGTCTTCGATAAATAAGAAGTTACACCTGTCCCAGCATTGCCGTATCTAGCAATATGACCTTGCAAAAAAGGATCAAATTTCGCAACGAGTTCAAGTAACCCTAGATAATTTCCGTTGTCCGGCACCCCGAATTGCTCATTCGAACCTCTGAATGACAAACCTCGCTCTGCTAATGTGGTAATGGCAGCAACTACCCGTTTTAAAACGTCGCGCCAGTATTTTTTTTCACTTCGTAGTTCATTCTCGAGTAGTTCTGGCAGCTTATTTTCGTCCTTTCGTTTTTGCCGGTAAATCAGCAAACACTCCCGATGTTTTGGATTTTTTTCATGCTGTTGTAAACGACTTCCTATGTTTTTCCAGTCATCACATCCTTCACGAGAAAGTTTTATCGAGTGGTCGGGTGGCAGAAACAGCTTGCAATAAAAACAATAGACAGACCCTGTGAATAAAAACCAAAAATTATTATTATCGATTACACTGTGTGCCTAAAAATAATTTTGAAAATTACAAAAAACGAAACCTGTCTAGAATGGTTGGTAATGACCCCCTGAATACTTTCTTTACAAATTTTTTTTAATGTTAGGTCTATTTATTCGACCGGCTTTCCGGTTTTCTGTCATTTTCCGTTTTCTTTTCTCTGAATGTTTTTTCAAGGTTAGAGAATATAAAAAAAGGACTCATTGACCGCTATTTCAAATTTTTTCCTGTGCAGTTTTTGACCTATTTTATTCCAGAAACGTGATCAGGTTAATAAGAGGACACAACTAGTCTTTTGTTCAAAAAAAAGGACCAATATTACGTGATCAAAAGCATGCTTTAAAAGAAAATTAATTTAATGAGTAAATCGAAAACGAGGGCTAAATTTGAAAAAAATCTGTAATGGAAGTATTTAGAGAATCATCACCAACCATTGTAGACAGGTTTGGTTTTTTTTTTTAGAAGTGAATTCAAACCAAATTACAAAAATTTTACTGTTATCCCCAAATAATTTCCAATCATTTGCAATAATATCAGGAAAAGTTTGTGTTCTAATTGAAGTCTACGAATTGGGCGCGTTTCATCAAAACCCTGTTTCTTTAATAATGGTTAAATAAATTTAAAAAGTGATAATTTTGTATTTTTCCATATATATTAAATAAGTTTTCTGTATTTAAAACATATTGATACAAAATTTATTTAACCCGTTTTAAGCTAAAATTCTTCAAAAGTAAACTAGCTCTAGAACTCTAACAAAGAGGCGTGGCGACTTCAAATGTCGTGTGCACACTTCTTAGGCAAGTGTGTCATGTTTTAAATACCAAAAAGTAATATCGAGACACAGGGTAAAATTCGGGCACGAAAGGGTTAAAGTGAAAGTTGAGAAAACAAGACGTGTCGCTGTGCTTATAAATGATACACTCATATATTTGTCATCCATCATTAAATTCATCATTCTAGTTGAAATTTCCGCTTGAAGGCTTCTACACCCTCTGTTCCAAAAATAACCGAAATTTTTCAAAATAAAAACAACCAGCGTACATTTTGAGATAATTATTTTTTATTATTCAATATACTCTCCTTTCACTTCGATACACTTCTTTGCACGCTCATACAATTTGTCAAATGAGTCGGAAATGTCCTTTTTAGGAACCTTGTCTAGTTCGTCGGTCGTCGCCTTTTGAATGCGGTTAATTGAGTTTTATTTATTTGAGTAAAATTTATTTTCAGTTCTGATTATATTTTTCCTTCACTCTCTAGAATTTTATGTTTGTAAGAAAATTTTCGAAGTCTTTTTCATTTTTCGGGCAACTGCCTATTCTGCCTACCTGTTAATCCGGCCCTGCTTGCAACATAATAAATATTAAATAATCAAATCAGTGGAATTTGTAAAGAATACTTACTTCCTAGTAGACATTTAATTTAAATTTATTTTCCAATTTCACAGCTTTCTATTTTCCACCTATGAACACAGTGAAACCAAAACTATAATAACTTTTCACCTCGCTGCACAGTGATTCGTTCCATAGACAAAATTCAGAAAATGTGTGGTCTCAGAATTTTATGATTTTGATGAAATTTGAAAGAAAAAACTCCAACTAAGAAAACCCCAAAAATTCTGTGCAAAAATGCAATTAAGATTAAGATTAAGATTGGTTGGGGCTAGACATTGGCTGTCTATGGCACTGCGGTCATTTTGAACTATTGTGCCTTGCCCGAGTTCAGTACTGGAAGAGACTATTTCCTCCTATTTTCTCAAAGAACATTTTAATTCTTGCGAGATCATCCTCATTACCGTCATAGCCGCAATGTGCTGGAATCCAGTGTATTATTACTCGATTCCCTGTTGACAGTTGTTGGAGAAGATTAGCTGTCTCCCATACCTACTTAGAGGTAAATGTCGACGCGTGCAAGGCTCTTATTGCGGCCTGGCTGTCTGACATTATGATAATCCTTTTCCGATGAGGGTGAAGGTTCAGAATTTCTCTGGCACACTGATTGATAGCACAGACTTCCGCTTGGAAGGCGGTTGCCAAACTACCAAGGCTGCCTGACATTTGGGTACTGGAACTATATATCCCAGATCCTGTGCCTTCTCCAGTCTTGGATCCATCAGTGTACCAGATAATGTCATCACAGGTAAGACTGATTTTTGAATTGTCCCAGTCTATTCTGTTAGGAATATGTGTCTTATAAAGGGTGATCCAACTAGAGGTACTTTTTTCAATAACCTTTTTTTGACAGATCACGCGTGAGTCGTGTCAAGCTGTCATATTATTTTTGTTCAGTATTGTTTGGCATTTCATCATGGAAAGACTTACGCCTGAAAAACGTTTACAAATCGTTCATCGGTCCATATTTCTTCAAAAATGATGCCGGTGAGAACAGCTAATTTCACGTAATGGGCCGGTCGATTGGCCACGAAGATCGTGTGATATCACACCGTTAGACTTTTTTCTGTGGGGATAAGTAAAGTCTTAAGTCTATACGGATAAACCCGCTTCGATTCAGGCCTTGGAGCAAAACATCACGCGTGTCATTCGCCAGTTACCAGTCGAAATGCTCGAACGAGTCATCGAAAATTGGACTCAACGGATGGACCATCTGAGACGTAGCCGCGGCCAACATTTGAAAGAGATAATCTTCAAAAAATAAATGCCAAAGAATGTTCTTTCGAATGATAATAAACATTCCCCGTTAAATTTTAATTTTCTGTGTTTTTTTCTTTAAAAAAGTAGGGAACCTCGAAATGGATCACGCTTTATTTCCTGTCAAAGATGTGTCGCGGAGGCATTGAGTCAAGAGGCAACCAAAAGCTTCCGTCTCGCCTCCGTTCCTTAACAATGGAGCGGTGACCGCTTGCATGTAGATCCTGTAGTATGAATCCACTATGCATCAGTCTATATGTACTAATGACCGCATTCATTTGTACGGTTAGGTCCAACGGCAAAACTCCCAATAGTACATTGAGGGCAGCTGTTGGCGTCGTGCGAAGGCAGCCAGTGATGCAGGAGTTAATTACTCTTTGCAACCGTACCAGTCTGTTCACAGTCGTTTTCTCTGTGGTTTTTTTCCACCATACTATCGCCCCATAGGTGATAATGGGGAGGATGACTAGGGTGTAGAGTTTTTGAAGCCATATCGGTTTCGTTCCCCAGTTTTTGCCACAGATTCGTTTACAAGTCCAGAGAGCGTTGCCCGCCTTCTGAATAGTACGATTTATGTGAGGTTTGTGTGAGGACCATGGACCAGAGTAGAGGAGATAGTACGCCCCCCTGGGGACAGCCCTGGACCGTTCTGGCTAGGATCTTGATGCCATTTAAGTCGGACTCTATTAGTCTGCTTTTGAGCATCGTGGAGATCCCCTTATAAGTGCAGTCGGCACTTGAAATACCTCTAAAGCCGAACCTATAGCTTCATAGGTGGTGTTGTTGAAAGCCCCCTCTATGGCTAGGAAATTTACTAAACAGATTTCTTTCTCGTCAAGGGATTTTTCGATTTTGCTGACCAGGGCAGATAGGGCTGTTTCCGTAGACCTGCCTTTTCGGTAAGCATGTTGGTGTGCACTTAGAGGATTTCGGATAAGGACTTCGTCTCTGAGGTATCTCTCTATTACCTTCTCCATACCCTTAAGTACACATGACATCAAGCTTATAGGCCTGAAGGACTTTGGATCGTTTTTGCTTGACTTTCCGGCTTTAGGAAGGTAGACAACATTCACTGTTCCCCACACCTCCGGAACGTAGCCAAGCGCCAAACTGCATGTGTATATTTTCGAAAGAATGGGCAACAGACTGTCTGGTCCTCTTTGTAACAGCGCCGGGAAGATTTTATCCTTTCCCGCCGCCTTGTACGGGGAGAACGTTCCTATCGCCCATTCTACAATCGAACGTTTGCAGATGAGATTGGCCAATCTCCAATCATCCCTACTGGGGCAGTGTGACTGCCAGCCGCTATAGTTATTATGGTCGGGGTCGTCTATTATTTCTGATCCCGGAAAGTGGACTTTAGTGAGCAGGGCTAATGTATCCTGCGCACTATTTGTGAGTTCACCCTGTTCGTTAGACAAGGATCCAATCGGACATGGTTTATCGGTTGACAGAATCTTTTGCAGCCTACAGCCTGAGTTCGCGTCGTTCACGTCCTCGCAGAAGCGTCTAAAAGATTCCCTCCTGGCTTTCTTAATCTCTTTATTGTATTTGGTGAGAGCATCGGAGTAGGTAGGTAGGACCGCCGCCGTGGCTCAGTTGGTTAGTGCGCGGTCCAACGAGTCGCATGCAGAGCGACGCAAGATCGAATACTGCATGTAGTAACACCTAAAAAAATAACGGGAAACTCGTTTTCTCTTTCGGTGGCTGTCCTCTCAGCTGGAAATGGCAAACCTCTGAGAGTAAAAATTGCCTATGAAAAAGCTCCCAACCTGCCGTTCGGAACCGGCATAAAACTGTAGGTCCCTTCCACCCGCGTACAAAATTCACACGCACAACACGGGTGGTTGCGGGAAGCTAGGCCTTAGTCTCGCGTAAGCGGGCTGTCGTGCCAATCAATTATTATTAATTACACAGTACAACAATTTTGCGATTTTCAAAAAACCCGCGGAGTTTCTCAACTGTTCCTTATATTTTCGGAGTCGCTGATCACGAATATGTAATTATTTTTTTCGGGTCACCTCTAGTTTGGGTTTTACAGGGTCTTGAAGTTACAGGCTACACCCCAACTAAAAAACTTAATTTAAATGGTTGAACTTATCCTAGTCTAACAATATTGGTATCAAAAGAAAGGGAATTATATCTCCAACTCAAATCAAATAATTTTTTTGTAATTATCCTGGCGGAAGGATATAAAAATGTCCTTTTAAGAATGTATCCTTTATTATCCTGGAAGTCTTTCTGCCAAAAAATTTGAAAAAAATATATTACAAAACCCTTACCATGCACCAACACATTGTGAAATTTCATGTTGATCAGTCCATTGGTTCGGCTGAAAAAAATTGTTGAAATTTATTTCAACTCAAAAACTTAAATCATGCCAAAATTTTTCACAGTGCAAACAATTTCAACTCTTCACAAAAACCCGCCCAGTTTCTGAACTGTTCCTTATAATCCCGGAGCTGCTGATCACGAATATGTAATTTTTTTTTTTGGGTCACCTCTAGTTTGGTTTTTACAAGGCCTTGAAGTTGCCAACAACACCCACCTTGAAAACGAATTTCAATTGTTGAACTCATCTTAGTCCAACAATATTAGTATCAAATTAAGGAGAATCAAGTCTTTAGCCCAAATCCATGTCAATGTCAATATTACGTTATATTTTGTACAATTTTTGAACTAGAAAACATTGCAACAGTCGTGTTTATTTAATATAATACAAGGACAAGTAATTGTTCACAAACACATGCTTGCACAGTGTACCAAGCTGAAGCTTACGCCATCGACTCAGCTTTGTCATGGGCTTCAAGTCAATTTTAAAATTTAATATACTGTTAGCTTACCAAATAAGTTTAGTACCAATTACTTGTCCTTGTATTATATTAAATAAACACGACTGTTGCAATGTTTTCTAGTTCAAAAATTGTACAAAATATAACGTAATATTGACATTGACATGGATTTGGGCTAAAGACTTGATTCTCCTTAATTTGATACTAATATTGTTGGACTAAGATGAGTTCAACAATTGAAATTCGTTTTCAAGGTGGGTGTTGTTGGCAACTTCAAGGCCTTGTAAAAACCAAACTAGAGGTGACCCAAAAAAAAAAATTACATACTCGTGATCAGCAGCTCCGGGATTATAAGGAACAGTTCAGAAAGTGGGCGGGTTTTTGTGAAGAGTTGAAATTGTTTGCACTGTGAAAAATTTTGGAATGATTTAAGTTTTTGAGTTGAAATAAATTTCAACAATTTTTTTCAGCCGAACCAATGGACTGATCAACATGAAATTTCACAATGTGTTGGTGCATGGTAAGGGTTTTGTAATATATTTTTTTCAAATTTTTTGGCAGAAAGACTTCCAGGATAATAAAGGATACACTCTTAAAAGGACATTTTTATATCCTTCCGCCAGGATAATTACAAAAAAATTATTTGATTTGAGTTGGAGATATAATTCCCTTTCTTTTGATACCAATATTGTTAGACTAGGATAAGTTCAACCATTTAAATTAAGTTTTTTAGTTGGGGTGTAGCCTGTAACTTCAAGACCCTGTAAAACCCAAACTAGAGGTGACCCGAAAAAAATAATTACATATTCGTGATCAGCGACTCCGAAAATATAAGGAACAGTTGAGAAACTCCGCGGGTTTTTTTTACTGTTGTACTGTGTTATTATTATTATCGGAGTAGGTTTGCCAGTCGTTATTCCGCTTGGCCCTATTGAATAGTTTCCGTACTCCCTTCCTTAGCAAGCTAAGATGACTGCTCCACCAAGGTGTCTGTCTTTTAAAAGTTTTAGTTTTTAAGGGACAGTTTTCTTCATAGGCGTTCACTACGACTTCCTGGAGTTTCCTGGATGCCCTTTCCAGCCTATCTATTGTGTCAACTCTGTTTTCAAGTTGTGTAGTGATGTCGTGCCTTAACTGGTGACAATAGCTGTCCCAGTCGGTCTGCCTTTTTGGCCTAAAGGACACGGCAGTCAGTGACTTGTCACCTAGCCTAAACCTTATATGTCTATGGTCAGAACATGAGGGCTCTTCGGATACTCGCCAGTTGCTGGCAAGTGATTTCGATAGAGAAGTAGTTAGGGTAAGGTCTAGCACCTCTTCCCTAGTTCTAGTTATGAACGTCGGACTACCTCCGACATTGCATATACTTAAGTCTAGTGAGAGTATATAATCGAATAATGACTCACCGCTAGCGTTGGTGTCCGTGCTTCCCCAGATAGTGTGATGGGCGTTCGCGTCACACCCTAGGATCAGCTCTAGACTATTGTCCCTAGCATAAGCAACAAGCTGTTCTTCTATAGTCGTGGGACATTCGGGCACATCTCCAGGGAAGTATGCTGACGCTATGATCAATTCCCTGGAGTTGCAATTGATCTTGGCCGCGCACAGATCTGGCGTAACAAAATCTGTCAACGGGAAGAAAGAAATGCCATTAAACACAATACACGTTCTAGGCCTATCAGTAGATTGACACCACAGTACATTGCCTGACTGTGAGAGGCCCAGGATCTCATTGTTGGTGCTGGTCCACGGTTCCTGCACCAAAGCTATGCTAGGACCGTAGGTGTTGATGGTCCTAGCCAAGACAGCTGACGCTGCCTGTGCCCTATGGAGATTGATCTGGACAATCTTCATATTATTCAT
Source organism: Melieria omissa (assembly GCA_963971225.1). Classification (NCBI taxonomy): domain Eukaryota; kingdom Metazoa; phylum Arthropoda; class Insecta; order Diptera; family Ulidiidae; genus Melieria; species Melieria omissa. Next base: position 44,963,299 of record OZ020269.1, on the reverse strand, counting down.
GGGGGCCTTTGGTATGAGTACCTGCTCGCTTGCCCCCTCTACCCCTTGTCTGCACCCGTTCATTGCTGCTCGGGGTGTTTGCAGACTTATCCAAAAGGCTCAGTTGCCTGGACGGATTATCCTTTCCAGACAATTGAGTCTTCCGGACGGGTTTAGTTGAGGCATTCTTTACAGGTCTCATTGTTGTGGACGGTCTTTCGTCATCCACTCTAATCTGGAGAGTCCTGTTCGTCGTCGTCCCACCATCACTGGTCACTGATGGTTTTGACCCTTGCTCACGCCGCACCCGGAACTGAATCCTTCCCAGCTCAAAGAAAGGGAGGTCGTTCAGCTCAGCAAGCAAGCGGGCCGACACATCATCAATGGCCAGCGTTAGCGCCGATCCTTGTGCCGTAACAGTTCCGTTCATTACTTTCCAGTTGCCCGTGGGTAATGAGCGGTTCTACATTCGAAGCATTCGAAGTATTTCATCGGCCGGGAGGGAGCAACCAGGAAAGAAAGCCGAGGCAATGTTGGGTTTGGGAATATTAATTCCCTCCACCAGCTGCAGCTTTTTGTTTCCTGGTTGAATTTTTGGCATCACCTCCTTGAGCCAGTTCTTCGACGCCTCATCGGCACAGTTCACGGTGATCCATCCCGGTTTGAAGGAGCAGCCTAGAAAGCGGATTTGAGGACCATCAACGGGGAGCTTATGCAGTTCCTCCTTGATGGCCTTCTCGACATCTTTCTGCCCCTCCAGATCGAGATGGATGTTCGGATATTCTTCTGGAAGAATACCTACTTCGATTGCAGCAGCAGCTTCGGCGTAGGATGGACCTATCTTCATCCTTTTGGGAGCGGGTTGTGCCGCTTCCTTTTTGCTACTGCTGCCGTCCGTCTTTGCTTCAGTGTTGTCCTCTAGGACCACCTTCAGAGCAACCTCGTACAGCTTACCACCCGCCATCAGCTTCCGAAGTCTCTTCTTTTGAGAAGTCGTCAACCGCTTTCTCTTAAGTGAGACGGCCAAAGTGGACACCGTGGTCAGGCTTGATTGTGAACAATCACTGTCCATGTGACCTTGAGACGGTTGGTCTCTCCAACCGCCCTTGGCCTGGTTTTCAGCGTCACGCTGAGTATTGACGTCGGTCTGTCCTTCGTCCTTTCCATCCGAGGCGAGTTTTAAGGTGCTCATCATCATCTGGTTCTTCGGCCACCTACTCCGACAAGGCGTTTCGGTGGCCTATGGTAATATAGGGGAAAGGGAAAGGTCAGCCATGACAGAGCCCTGTATCATGGTAAGTCCTTCATACTATCCGAGGCGGACCGGTATCGGATAGGTTCCGTTAGAATACAGCCGGATACCCCTGGCTGCAAACCATCCAATGGGCACGGATCACATGACACCCTGGATTAGGGGGGGTAAGGATGTTGGTACGAGAGGATAATAGCAGGTGGGAGAAATGGAGGGGAAAGCGTGACTAGTTAGCCAGCCACCCGGGAGGAGACATGACCACACCCGGGTGGCTGTTTCCAGCGGCCACCACGAGGAGGTCTAGTGACATTCTGCCAGCCCTTTAGCCACCGTTTGCCGTCGGACATCCAACCGCTAGCGGTGGCCATAAGGTAGGCAGAAGACCGCCAAAAAAATCCAAAAATGTAATTAGTGTCTGTGCAAAAGCGGCTCAAAGTTGAAACTTTTTTCTAAAAAACATTTAATTCCATATTTTCTGTTGAGTAAAAATTGTAAAAATACATGGTTACCAAGAAGTTGCTAAAATAAAATAAAATATTTTTCTAAATTAAAAATCTGAAAATTGGCAAAACTTAGAAGAAAATATCTAAAAAGTATGTGAAAGTATGTTCCTGGATTTTTTTATTTTAAGAAGCATTCTTTTTTTGTCGGTTAATGTAATTACATCCTCCGATATCTTCCGATCTCAAAAAATAATTCAATTTGAAAAGTGGTCTGAACACGTATTTTTCGACAAAATTTATTTTATTTATGCCTAAAAGTATGCAATCAGCACGAAAAATGATCAAATCACGCATATTTTTGTCTTTTTCGAATGGTTTTTAAAATTCAATTGCATACGCATTTACAAATAACATATTTTAACCTAAATTACAACTATTGTGTTTTATGGACATAAAAAATTGAACAGAAAAATTAAATTATATTTACTTGTGCATTTATCTCCTTTTTTTCGAAATTTTTGTTTTAATGATGGCGTTGGTTAGCTGATTGCTAAACTAAAAATTACAATAATATTGTAACAACATATACACTAGTCAGAATAAGTTTTCGTACAAGGGGTACGTAGTTTTTTTACATAAAAATAAATCACTAAAAGTAATTTTTCAAAAACAAAATTTTTTTTTTTTTCTTCCATAAAGTTAGTTATTTTATTCCATTTAAATAAAAATATCAAAAACTTGACCAAATTGTAAAAGAAGGGCCAAAAACAAAATATGTTACGAATTCACCTCAGAAAAAGTTTGCGTACCAGATAAGGTTATGTAGTTCAAATGTAATTGAAACTAAGTTTTGTCCAAAAATTAATAACTTTGTGAATATTCTTTTCTCGCTCGAACTCCCTGCAGAAGTTTTGGCGTATATTTTATTACATTCGGTGTTGTTTCAGCGGATATTTTGTTATATCCTTGAATTGTTATATTAATTAACTATATCTTTGAAGATAGAGTGTTGTTGGGCTCAGGGTTCAAGTAAATCCCTTGCTCAATTAGATGCACGTTAGGTGACTACGGAGGAACTTTTTCAACTTTGTTGAGTTAGTTAATAGCAAACATAGCTTCGCATCGTATGCATTGCACCTTAAGCTCATCGTAAAGTTGAATGAAATGTTGGAACCTGATCAACATTTTGAAACCTTGGCTTGCATAAGCTTTTAGAATATGTAAATAACCCCTCGGAACCATTTCTAAATAAAACAACACAGCCTGCTCACTCCTTTACTAGACATGCAGCCCCATACCATACCCCCTCAAATGCTATGCTTTGCTGTTAATGTCAGATTTTTGTTATTAACCCTTCTGTCAATACGAAGGTACCTGGGTACCTATTGCATTTTTGAAGTAAAAATAACCTACTTTCGGCCAAGGAACGCTATGCTGGTATTTTTAATATCTTCCTAAATATCAATTGACTAGCTATTAGATAACTTATATAGAAAAAAAACGTTTTCTGTATAACTTTTAGAACCAAATTTTGAACACTACCCCTTTGTTCTATACGAAGGTACCCGGGTACCTTCATACAAAATACAGTAAAACAATACAGTTTCAACGTGAAATTAATCTTTCATATTCAAGTGCACCAAATTTCAAATTTGAAATCAAAGTTATATTCAAAGATAAGTTAAATTTAGGACATCCGATCGGAGTCATCGACTTCAGATGGGTGTTGCTCTAAGATGTTTAAACCTTTGAAAGGAGAAGTTTACTCTGAAAAACTAAGTAGGCAATTGCCAAAGTAGGCGTAAAATTGTTATTAAAAAATATTTATTCAAAGCTTTAAATCTTACGTCCGCTATGCTGCAACGGATAATCTTTTTACTTCTTAAGCGCTGACGGAATACCTTTTCACAAAAAATTTCACAAATCTGGTGTTAAAAAGTAATACTCGACCCCTAAAGTCGTTTTTACAGCGACAAAATCTTTGGAGTTTTACTTTCCAAAGATCAATGAAGCTGGGTGGTTCTTTCAACTATGCACCACGGCAAAGCAGTGCCAGGGGACAACCCGAAATTAAAAGTCTTTCGCATTTACAATTGTACAAAGGTCGCTATACGTTATGGCTCAAATATTGGCCCATTTCATTGCATGCTCAATATTTGCACCTTGGCAGCAAACATAAATTAGATACCACAAACAAAACCAGATGCTGTGGAGAATATCTTGAAAGGTGACATGAGGGGGAATTGCTGGTTCAAACTCCCACATATTTCCTAGCAACAAAAATTATGTGTGATGCATTGATTTCAAATGGTATTTTGGTCAAAAGTTGTATGCAGAACGCCTTCTTAAATGAAATCCTGTGTGCCCCGCTGAAGCCGAAAATTCAGAATAGACAAAAAATTCCCTTGCTTTCACAATTTTCACACTAAAAATGGTTTTGAAGCAGTGGCCAAAAGCCAATGAGTCGTGCTATATCTGTTCCGATTAACGTAAGCAACAACGTAAAACACGAAAATGCTAAAATTATTGCACTATAAATATGTGTTTAATATTTTTAACTTGAATTATCAACAAATAACGCGTTGTTTTATAAGCCAACAACGATTTTCAACATTTTTGCGCAATTATTTTCACTTTTCCCATACAAATTGTATGAAGGTACCCGGGTACCTTCGTATTGGAGATAGGTGGAAATTATTCGTATTGACAGAAGGGTTAACTGAAGCCTCTTCAAATTAGTTGATGCTTTTTAATGCCAAATATGCCAAACCATTCATAATAATAGGGGAAAGTGGGGTAATGACGGCATAGTTTTCATTTAGCATCAAAACATATCCAAAAATTTATATTTTTGATCAAATCAGAGTTAAGAGCACAACTAGAACACATATGCTAATAAAGTGTATCGGCAGATTTCAAAAATTCTGATTTTAACTATAAAAAATTAGAATCTATAAAAAAAGTTGGGTTTTGTCATTTAGAAAAATGGTGGGGTAATGACGGCCACTCAAAAAAACCGACCAGAAATCGCACAAATATCAACACAAATCGCTGTGAATGCTTAATAAAGGCTCCGTGAAGAAAAACAAATGGAAATTTGACATTTTTGTAATTGTAACTTTATTGATAGCTCACAAAAAGCGGAAGAGAAACGAAATTGAAACATATTGAAAAAAATGCCTCAAACTTACAATACAACGACTGGGACTTGTGAGAATGTATAGTGCAGAATAGCTATACCGTCTAGAACGACTGGACAAGCAGTGGATCTCTTTAAATGGCATAAAAGGCCTCAATGATGAACAAGTATCATCATGCGGATTCCAAAAATACTTCTTAATGACATGGCCGTCGTTACCCCACCTCTAGTGGCCGTCATTCCCCCACTGACCTCATTTTGCGCAAGCATGCAGTACAAATAAACTATGCAAGACACATGACAAATTTTACTTGATTTAGAAAGCTAATATCAATAGCAACATTTTAACATATTTACCTTGATTGTGTAGCTGAAAGTTTTGACGAAATAATCGATATTTTGAACACCTTATAAAACTTTCGAGTAGTTACGTATCGGCACTGGTCTGGAACTACAAGTTATAATAAATCCACACTCTTCAGCTTCTACTTAAAAACAAGCTTACGGAACAAGCTTTCTGTTACAGTAAACGGTTTAGACCTACGTCAACTTTAAGTACCAAAAATGGTGATGGCCGTCATTACCCCATGGCCGTCATTACCCCACTTTCCCCTACTAATTTACTGGCACCACAGCCCGCTTACGCGAGACTAAGTAATAGCTTCCCGCAACCACCCGTGTTGTGCGTGTGAGTTTTGTACGCGGGTGGAAGGGATCTACAGTTTTATGCCGGTTCCGAACGGCAGGTTGGGAGCTTTTTCATAGGCAATTTTTACTCTCAGAGGTTTGCCATTTCCAGCTGAGAGGACAGCCACCGAAAGAGAAAACGAGTTTCCCGTTATTTTTTTTAGGTGTTTAGGTGTTTGTGTCGGTTTTTGGTATAGGGTTTTATTAAATGTTGAATGTTTATGTAAATTGTTGTATATGTAAATTTAATTTTGGTGTAGTTCGGAGTTTGTCGATCTTAATTCGCCGGAGTTCGTACGTCGCTCCCTTCGGGATGGCCAGGGTTGCCATCCGTACATATAAACACATAAAGGGACGCGCACAATACAATATTATTGACAATTTTAATTTCTGAGAGCTGCGTGACCGACAGTGTTTAGCGATCTGAACACTTAGGTGAAAACGTTGACTCCCTTTATTTCTGATTTTTATTGGGCTTTATGAGCTTCTCAACGTCAAAGGTTCTCACCGGTAGGTTGGGCTTCGTTGCCGGCTTAGCATTCTCACGTTTGCCCAAAAATCGCATCGAGAATTGATTACGCCGCTTCTGCTTGCGTTGCGTCTGACCGAATGGAATCTGACTGTGCAAAAAGCATTGGCTGCCGAATGTTAGATAACACTGGCGCATAATACATTCTGCCGAGAACATTTGGCATTGGTTACGTAACTGAATTAAATTTTAGTTTACAGTCTGAACATAATATTTTCATTAATAAAGTTTCAATGTAAGTAATTTGTTAACACTTTGTTAACATCAGCTATAATATACTCTTTATATTTATTTAATAATTTCAGACGTACATTTTTTTAAATTTTTATATTTTCTTCAGCAATTTAGGAAATGTGTATAAGGAACGAGGACAGTTGCAAGAAGCGCTAGAAAACTATAGACGTGCTGTTCGGCTAAAGCCAGACTTTATTGATGGATATATAAACTTAGCAGCTGCCTTGGTTGCAGCTCGTGATATGGAGTCAGCCGTACAAGCGTATATAACGGCTTTGCAATATAATCCGGTATGTTGTAACTATTAAAAATTGTTCCTATTAAATGTTGTAATTTTGTTGGAAGTTCACTGATATATTTTTGTTAGGTTTTTTGATAGTTCTATATATATATATTTATATATTTGCCATCTTTTTATGGTTAACGTTTTTCCGCGCCCCATTGCTTTGAAATTCCACTGAAATTAGTTTTAGAACTAGGAAAAAAAACTAACAAAAATACTTAACCCCACAAACCCCTACAAAATACGTATATTCCTACGAGTATTTAAAGTGACCGTAATCAAGTGTCGCGGAGTGTATAATAGGCTGGAGTGAAAATGGCAAAACAAAATTTTTTTTGAAATATGAATTAGCTAGATATCTCAAAATGTGCCAATACATCAATAGAAAGTTGTGTAAAAATTAGAAAGAAATTAAAAAATTTTTTTATCTTCCATCGCGGCTTTTAATTTCACAGTATTACGCGACATCAAAGGTAGTCCATCTTCAATTTTAGTTAATAATCAAATACCCTTATAATTACAGTATTTAATGATGTCAAAGTTATAAACACATGGCATAAACTGCTTAGGAACTTTCGAAAGATGAAAGTTGGAGTCACCTCTGTCGTGATGAGATCCGTGAGCTCAGCGTCTGTCATGGCTTTGATGACGGGAGGTTCCGAAATAGGGCAGACTGCCCAGTCAATCATGTCGAAGTATTCCACGGCGTCGAAGTTAAGTTTTGCGGGAAACTTGAACCTCCGTATTCGTTCACTGGGGACTGCGGTTGCTCTGGCCTTCATCGCTCGTCGTAAGCCCAATTCACGTATATGTATAGATTCTCCGGTTGAGCAAAATTCGCGTTACGGTGAATAACGGGGTCAACGATTCCCTTGAGTTTACGGCTGAGGTAACGTGACTTGACGAGCATCTGGTGAATGTGCCTATCTCCCTCTTTGCATGATGGCTGGGGTTTTGTGCCAAACCACATCCGAGCATATACGCGAATGATAAACGTGACCAACGTTTTCACATTCTTGGACGGTTTCTTGTCGCTGACATACAATCGGAGGATTCAATTGGCCGTCGTTAGCCATCGTGAATGATTCAGGCACCCAGGGTTCCCACTGCCAGATCGACGCTACATTCACCTTTGCTGATGCTATTGCACATTTCCAGTAGATACCGCTTATTTGTGCTCAACTCATTTGGGTTCACATTGGATAGTTGCTCGGCCAGTTTAACTGGTTGAAATGAGGAGACAGGCTGTTCGCTATACGTCATAAGCCGCTTTCCGATAGATCCAGAGAATCCATGAGGGCCTGTAGTCCCGCCATCAAGTGACTGGAAGAGATTGCGCAAGGGCAGCTCATTGGCATGGAGTAGACATATCAGCCACTGCAACGAATAACGCCCGATATTTGTCCCGTGTTTACTTTTGTGCCGTCACACCCGACAACTTTAATATTTTCTGTCTTCGCATTTCACTCTTTGAAACTAGCGACTAATGACTCATGACTAGCGACTGGCTGACTTTGTTGCAGCCTGATGACGGAGACGTATGGCTGGTTATGTGTTCTTCCGATATGGATTTTCTGTGGTACTTGTTGTCGACGTTGAGAACTTGTGTCAAAGTTTTATTCTTGCGGCCATCGAAGAATAGTCCATCTATGCCCTTGTGAATGTTAATATTTTTCTTCTCATCCGTTTTATAAAGACAGTTTTCATTGTTTGAGCTAAGTTGGTAAGCAAAAACATAAAATGGACTGTGCTTAAGAGATTTTAGGTTCACATGTGGAAGGGGGAAAAGGGATGAATGGTGAAACCCCATGAATGGTGAAACCCCATTCATCCCTTTTACCTTTCAGCCTATTACGTAAAAGTCTTAAATACGAAATTTGATGAGAATATATTTGAAAAAGAATTTATGGCATTTCTTTTAAAGAAGCAACAAATTCGCCCACTTTGTAGGGGCTAAAACCCCATTCATCCCTTATCCGCCTTCCACATGTGAACCTAAAATCTCTTTAGCACAGTCCATTTTATGTTTTTCTTTACCAACTTAGCTCAAAAAATGAAAACTGTCTTTATAAAACGGATGAGAAGAAAAATATTAACATATGTAACCAACATAGGGGTAACAATTTTCATTTGTAAAAAAAGATGGAAACAATTAAATTTTTAGTTTTCTGATTACATACTATATATAGAAAGAGGTTGACAAATTGGCCACTGAGCCGAAGCCGCATGAAAATCGGACTTAAACCCAAAAAGTTATAGCAAAATCAAAATTGAAATATTAACATATGTTAATAGTGACAGTGTAAAGGTTAAAAGATTTGAGTTGTATGGGCGGTGCCACACCCCCTTGTTAAATACCCGTCCCATTCCCTCTGCCGAAAGATATGATCAAATGGTAGGTTCATACCAAGTTCCATTGATGTACGACTTACAATTCTGCTGCATAAAAAATTTGCCACGCCCCTTGTTCAACGCCCATAAAATTTTAACAGTAGAATGACATCTATGAAATGACGGTACACCAAATTTCAATGCTGTGTGGCTTACAAATCCGAAGCTATTCCATTTAAAAGAATTTAATTGTATGGGCGGTGCCACGCCCCCTTGTTAAATACCCGCCTCACTCCCTCTGCCGAAAGATATGATTAAATGGTAGGTTCAAACCAAGTTCCATTGATGTACGACTTACAATTCTGCTGCATAAAAAATTTGCCACGCCCCTTGTTCAACGCCCATCAAATTTTAACAGTAGAATGACACATCTATGAAATGACGGTACACCAAATTTCAATGCTGTGTGGCTTACAAATCCGAAGCTATTCCATTTAAAAGAATTTAATTGTATGGGCGGTGCCACGCCCCCTTGCTAAATACCCGCCTCATTCCCTCTGCCGAAAGATATGATTAAATGGTAGGTTCATACCAAGTTTCATTGATGTACGACTTACAGTTCTACCGCATAAAAAATGTGCCACGCCCCTTGACCAACGCCGATCAAATCTCATCAATAGAATCACACATCTATGAAATGACGGTACACCAAATTTCAATGCTGTGCGGCTTACAACTCCGAAGCTATTCCATTTAAAAGAAATGAATTGTATCTGCCGAAAGATATTGTTACGAATACTTGGTCTAGTGGGCTGTTACGTATCACTGGATTGTGCAATTTGAAAATGAAACAACTTTAATTATTCCAACGCAGCCAATTCAAAACCAACAGTCACTTTATTATTCACAGTTTTACACTTTACTGTTCGTACACTTAAGTATTTGCTTAATTACTCCGTGTGGCAACTTCACTTGTCAAAACCAGACTGACTCGCTGCGCCGCATCCGTCTGCCTTTTATACCTCTCAGGCCATCGCGCAGATCGTTCCCGCACATTCCGGAGTGAACTAAAAGTTTCCATCGTTGCCAGGTTGGACTAAAAGTTATTATCGCGGCCGTCGCTGCCAGATTGGGTTATAGCACGGCACATAGCGGCAGGGTTGCTTTGCACAGCGACAGACTGTCTCATCGTTACAATATGATTAAATGGTAGGTTCGTACCAAGTTTCATTGATGTGCGACTAACAGTTCCAAAATTATGCGGATAGTTTGGGTCAAATAAATGTGCCACGCCCCTGGTCCAACGCCCATTAAATTTTAACAGTAGAATAACACATCTATGAGGCGACGCTTAAGTAACTTTCAATGCTGTGCGGCTTACAATTCCGAAGCTATTCCATTTAAAAGATTTGAGTGGTATGGGCGGTGCCACACCCCTTTGTTCAATACCCACCTTATTCCCTTTGCCGAAAGATATGATTAACTGGTAGGTTCATACCAAGTTTCATTGATGTACGACTTAGAGTTCTGCTGCATAAAAAATGTGCCACGCCCCTTGTTCAACGCCCATCAAATTTTTACAGTAGAATGACACATCTATAAAACGACGGTACACCAAATTTCAATATTGTGCGACTTACAATTCCAAGGCTATTCCATTTAGAAGATTTGAGTTGTATGGGCGGTGCCACACCACTTTGTTCAATACCCACCTTATTCCCTCTATTGAAGAACATGATTAAATACTAAGTTTGTACCAAATTGAATTGATGTGTGACTTATGGTTCCAAAGTTATTGCCTAAAAATGTATTCTTGTGGTGCCACGCCCCGTTTTCCCGACTTTTCCTTATTTATAAACCTTCACGTAACAATTTCGAACAAACCCGCCGAAGTAAGTATCCAAGTTGGTTCAGTCGTTTTCAAGTTATAAGCAGTCGAACGGACCACGTTTCATTTTTATATATATAGATTAGCTTTTGATTTTTAAATTGCATTTGCATTAATACTAGAATGTTCCGATAGGTACAAATGTACCTCCACGGAGAAATAAACATAAAATTGTAACACTATTATCCAGCAGAGCGAGACTCCATGATAGCCTTAAATGATCTATGCAGATTCTAGAAAAACAGGAAAATAGAAAAAAATGTGGTGGTGGGTGGGAGTCGCCTATGAAGAGTCGCCTCATTCTGCTTGGCATAGGTACAAATGTACCTCCGTGTATTTGTATACTTTACACAGGTGATAGAGTTGTTGGGAGGTAGGGTAAATTCATTTTGACGAGAAGCTTGTAATGTTCAGAGAGTGATATTTCCAGCAAGAGCAGTTTTTCCAGTGAGCAAGAAAGTTATTGGCACCTGTAGGATTTTATACTCTCTCGAAAAATTTAAACGCAAAACACGTCAATCGTGTTGTTCTTGTTGAGAGCCAGTATGTGCCGTACATTCTTCGCAGTCCGTGCATGCGAGAAATGCGTCGCCTCACCATGTAAATAATTATAATTATTTTTGCACAAACAAACATACACCCGCAGTTTTTCCGTTTTTTTAAAACAGAAATCCTAATGGAGGTACATTTCTACCTACGCCGAGCACAATATGTTTTGCCGTTGAGCCGAACACTCTAGTGTTAAATTATGGTCAGCGTAGCCCATAAGAATTTTTCTTGTATGGCTTACTTTAAATAAATGAATAAAAGTTACGTTCTCAAACACGCTCCCTTAATCTTCAAAGATGCCTATCGCGTAGTCCTTTCTGTCGATGGCTCCTACCAACAAGATTCTGCAAAGTCGACTCGCAGGATTTCCCACTTTGATAAGCATGAAATTCCTAAGTGACTCTTTACGTATCCGTAGTTCTTCCAGCCGTTCGAGACTTTTATCATGAAGGAAGTCATGCTAATAAGTCTGAAGCTCCTAGGTCTAGTGTAGTCGTCCTTTCCAACCTTAGGAATCTGCCTACCCTGTAGGAAATCAGACTGGTCCAAGTGTAGTTTTTCAACTGGTGGCTTGACAGCCATATATGACCTCAGAACCGACTCGTTTCCTTGGAGCAAACTCACCTTTTTAACGTTTCGGTGTCCTAGGCGACAGTCAATTGTCTTGGTCTGCATCCATTTGCAACTAGTCCAAGGTTAGTCCGAAGTAAAACAGTGTTCAAACCAGTTGCGATACAACTAGTTTGCAATCTAGTTTATTCTGGATTAGTTTTCTAACCACTCGATTTATATGGGGAAAATAAAACAGTGCATTTTTTAAATAATTATTTTATTTTAAAACTATTTATAAATAACAACAAAAAATCATCGGGAATAAAAGAAATGTTGGTGCATTTAAAGATGAACCAAGATGAACTTCGACTTGTTAACACACTTCTGCCGGAACTGTTTTGGGGACTTTGCCTGCAATTAATAAATAAATAAATGAATTAAAGAATAATTTAATTAATAAATAAATAAATATATTAACATATACCTTTAAGCTGCTGCTGCAATTCGTTGCTTTGCGCAACCACGCCAAATTCTAACTGAAATCATTAAAGACAAAACGTGCAAATCGAGCAAACTTCGTGTCATAGAAACAGAAAGTTCGAAAAATGCAAACATTTCTACGTTGTTGTTGTAGCAGAAGAATCGCAAGATCAGCCTTAACAGTATTTTTTGCTTCTCTCACCTCTGTTTCGTTTTTCTCATTTTTATGTGCTCTTCTCGTCCGACAGGGTACTTACTCGATCACATTCGCTTTTGCTGACTTTCTTGTCAACATTCAATTTACTTGAATTCAGTGACTTTTGGTTATGCTGATTTTGCAGCGGAAGCCGAAAATCAATTGCCAATCAGCAATTGCCTATATGGGTTTATGATATTTAATATTACTTTGTGGAGTTTCACTTGGTTGCTCCACTTGGTATCACCCTTTACTCCATCGGAGCCAGAAGAATTATCCCTTATTCATTTATTTGCATCTTGTTTCTATGCATTGTGCAGCATCCTAACCCGAATGTGCCAGAGTACATTTTTTTATTATTTTTGAGTAAAAATTTTTTGAGCTATTTAATATGAAGCAAAGGTGAAAAGTTCAATTTTTGGAATGATTTTTAGTGCGTAGTTTCCAAACATTTCAAATACAATTTGTATGAATTGGGTCCACAATTGCTACAGAAACATTTTAAAACAAAATTTACAAATATTTATCTTAAATAGGATCTGTATTGTGTTCGGAGCGATTTGGGAAATTTGTTGAAGGCTCTCGGAAGACTGGAAGAAGCAAAGGTACGTATTATTAGAACAGAAATGCTTGACAATGCAATTTCGATAATATTAAGCAGATGACTCGGAGAACTTCGTATCACCTAAGAGCAACCAAGTTAGTTTAAGCTGTATATGGCATCACAATGGGCCAGAATCTTAGCCCAAGTGTACGATTATTGCCATTTTAACCTAACCTAACATATCAGACGTGATCATTTATCCTTATCATCTTCTCAAACGCTGTTAACGCACCACCTCGTTTTTCGCCTGTATTTGTTAAAAAAAAAGGTAGCCAACCACTACATTTTGACGATTGAAGCGATATAGCTTTCGGAAGTCTTCCGTTTTGCATTTCTTTCGCCCATTATAACGCTTTTTCTTACGAATCGTAAAAAACTGCGACATTGTTACGTGCGAGAGCAAAGAAAACCGAACAGAGAATAATTTCAGGAAAAGTTAGCATGGGGTTCAGCAGACTTGAAAAATCATAAGCAATTGCTACCTAGAAAAAGCAATCGCTTGTTTTATTCATTCTAAATTTAGTAAAAGTTTACAAAAATTAGCAATTACTAGACAAATTTAGCATTTACTGCAAATTTAGGCAAATGCTTACAAAAAAAGCAATTGCTTAAATTTTTATTCATACAAATTTACGTGGGCAGTCCGATAAGTACTTAGCCCCACCGCCCGATGGTGCAACTATCGTAAGAGAAATTAACTATTATTTACACTACTCGTGTAGTACATCCTCGTAGACGGCTACTGTCAAAATTTCAGCCATATTGGATTTGTAGTTTTGTTTTGACCGCGTGTGGAAACGAACGTGTCCGCGGATTTTAGAAAAATGAAAAAGAGCAATATCGGTCGGTGATTCGCCAAATTGGTCGTATTAGGCTACGAACAGCTGCCCCATCCACCGTATTCTCCAGATTTGGCCCCGTGTGACTTCTTTTTGTTTCCAAACTTGAAAAAGTCACTCGCCGGGCCAAAATTTGAGTCGAATTGGTTTTTCTTTTGTAGGCTAAGTACTTATCGGACCAGCCACGTAAGTAAAAGGCCAGAAATCTTAAGAAAAAGCAATTGCTTATATTTTATTCATTAGGCCCATTGGTTGTATCGTGTACGGTTTGAGCCTCACGATATATTCATTAGTCGTCACTCGCTCGTCATCAGTTCGGTTTTTACTTGAAGTAACTTGCCGCACTTCTAAGTGATTTCGACGATCTGTGTTAGCTCATTTTTTTTGTGGCATTGTAATGGACACTGCACGGAATTGTTTTTAAATACACTCAAATTTGTCGATCTTTACAATATTGAAATCCATAAACTAAGTCCAAAGATGGTTTCGTCTAACCCAGCAAAGCCAATTTGCCTTAATAGAACGGCTGATACCTTATGCATCGCCCAACTGTCAAACAATAGGTCCACAACAATAGGTAAGTAATCTGAAATGACAATTCCAAAATTTCCAATTTCGGTTTTGTAGGACTTATAATTCCGTCGCGACCTTATTCAATTTTAACAATGCATGTTGTATGAACGGTACCACGCCCTCTCTCTCTAATGCCCATCCTATTTTACTAGTCGAAGAGCACAGTTATATAGTAGGTTCGTACCAAGATTCGTTGATGTGCGGCATAATTCTAAAATTATGTGAACACATTGGGTGTCAAAAAAAGTGTGACGCCCCTTGTGCAACACCCATGCTGAAGTATGTTGTGTGACATAATTCCGAAGCTATTTATATTGCAGATTAGAGTCGTTTGGGTGGTGCCACGTCCCTTCCTTCAATGGCCACCCCATTTTTCCAGTCGAATGGTCTGTCTAAGTAGTCGCTGCTGCTGCTGTTGCTGTTGCTGCATCTCCAGCTCTTGCAGTCTCAAATGCCTCTCTCACTTCGCCTAATTGCAGTGCTGTCAAGAATGCACCGTCGCTCCCATCTCAGAATAGCATGCCAGCCCATTTAGATGCTGCTGATGCCCGCTTTACTGCTGTTGTGAGAAAGAAAAACCCCAAACAAATTGTTGTTGGACGCAAAACTAGCAGCGAGCTAAATGTGATCGCCCAAATGAGATGGATACATTTGTCATCGTTTAGTCCCACTGTGACTGAGGTAAACATAACGGATTACGTCCACAGTCATGCTAATATTGACAAGAATTATCTCTTGTGCTACAAATTAGTGAAAAAAGACACCGAAGCTAAGAACATAAAGAGAATATCATTCAAATTAGGTGTAGCTGAGCAATTCTATGATAAAATTTTCGATCCTTCTCTGTGGCAAGAGAACGTAAGAGTCCGGCCGTTTGAAAATTTTCCAAAAAGAGACTTGAATCCACCGCAAACTTAGCGGACGCAGGCGCTCCTAGTGGATCATCGAGTATTGCTGAATTTCTTCTCTACTATCAGAATGCTGGTGGATTAAGAACTAAAATTCTGCCACTGCTGTTTTTCTCTTCTTCCTGTCTATACGACATTATAGTGTTAACGGAAACTTGGCTCACATCATGCCATAACACCGCTGAAATGTTTGATTGCCGTCTTTACAACGTTTTTCGTAAAGATAGATCGTCAAGTACCACTGGACTGCTTAGAGGCGGCGGCGTACTCATTGCTGTTCGCTCTTCTCTGCCTTGTACACAGATCAAACTGCCAACTGATGTTACCTCAGTCATGAAAGGTTACGACATAGACCAATTTATTATTAAAATTGTAATTGATAAATCCCATGTTATTTTTATATCTGCTAGTTATATTCCACCGCTTAGTCCTGTTGAATTATACAATGCACATGTAAATAATTGTTGTTCTATACTCAGTGATTGTAGGGACGATCAGAATATTATTATTGTTGGCGATTTTAATTTGCCTAATGTTAAGTGGAGTTATGTTAGTGATATAAACCAACTGATACCATATGAAGTCTCGAGTGAGAGTGAATGCGCGGTTCTCGACACATTTGCTGAGTTTAATCTCAATCAAAAAAATAAAATCCACAATGAAAATAATCGGTTACTCGATCTGATTTTCGTAGACAATCAATTGCAATCTGATGTCGAGCCCCTCTCTTCACCCCCGCTGCCTAACTCAATTCACCACAAGGCATTGTGTATAAGCTTCCGCTTTATTAATTACATTAAGCCCACTAAAAATAGTTGCGATATTTATAATTTCTCTAGAGCTAAGTTCAATGATATTTCGCATATTGTTTAGATTCTGTAAATTGGAAGTCCGCATTAATATCGCCTCTATTGTCGGAGAATTACGACTTTTTCAGGGATAAGCTTAATTCGGTGGTTGATAGGTTTGTTCCAAAGAAGCCCAGAAGAAATGCCACTAAACCAGTTTGGTTCAATAGTAGGCTTATTAACATCAACAATAAAAAAACAAAAGCATATAAACGGTATCGTAAATCTAATAATGACAAGGATAGCTATGAAACTTACTGTCGTTTGAAAAACGAATTTGACGTTTTAAACAAGTTCTTATATCGGAATTATATTCTGAATATGGAGAGTGAAATTAAGGTAAATGGTAAACGTTTCTGGAAATTTATAAATAACAAAAAGAAAAGTACTGGAATTCCTGCAATCATGGAACTATCTGGCGAATCTACTTCTGATGTTCAAAAAATTTGTAATTTATTTGCAGAATTTTTCCGTTCTGTATATGTTTCTCCCTCTGTGGTGTCACCTACATGTAGTATTATATCTCATGCCCTGCTGAGCAATACCAGTCTACAATTTTCCGTTGAGGAAGTGTGTCGGGCCCTTATGTCATTACCCGATGGCCCTATAGCTGGAGAGGATGGCATCCCTCCAATATTGTTGAAAAGATGTGCCTCAGCGCTATCCCTTCCATTATCAATAATCTTTAACAGATCACTGGCGCACGGAGAATTCTTGTTGGAATGGAAAAGATCATTTCTTATCCCTATTTACAAGTCTGGGAACAAATCTGACATCCAGAATTATCGTCCCATCTGTAAAATTTCTTGTATACCCAAGCTACTTGAGAAAATGGTACACGATAGGCTATTATTTTTGGTAAAAGAACACATATCTCCCTATCAGCATGGCTTCATAAAGGGTAGATCTACGTCTACAAACTTGACTTTATTCTCTAATTTTGTCCTAAAACAATGTAACCAATGTGATGCAATATTTACTGATTTTGCAAAAGCCTTTCATAGGGTTAATCATAGCATCTTACTCAATAAACTTGATCGGATGGGATTCGACTCAAGGCAGTCACCTAGGACCACTTCTGTTTCTGATCTTCGTTAATGACATCCCTGATTTCATCTTAGAGTCGTCCTGCTTAATGTATGCGGATGACTTAAAAATATTTCGTACAGTGAAATCATTGTCTGACTGCGTTAAACTTCAGGATGATTTATCCAAGTTGCAGGTTTGGTGTGTGACGAACTTATTACCTCTTAATTCCGCCAAATGTCAATATATGTCATTTAGCAGGCGTTTAGACGTAATCGATTATCAATACTCAATTGGAAATGATACTCTTTCCCGTATCTACGAAAAAAAGGATCTGGGGGTTATATTCAATCACAAGATGTGCTTCTCCAAGCACATAGACTTTATGATTGCCAAAGCAGGTCTATGCTCGGGTTTGTAATTAGAAACTCTAATGAATGCTGTGATATTTTTGCCCTCAAAAGCCTATACTTTTCTTTTGTTAGATCCAACCTCGAATATTGCAGTATAATTTGGGATCCTCACTATTCTGGGTATTCTTTAAGAATCGAAAGAATCCAGAAACGTTTTACCAGGTATGCCATTCATCGCCTGCACTGGAATGGTAGCGTGCCCGAGTACAAAAGCAGGTGCCTCTTACTTGGACTGCCAACATTGGAAACTCGTAGGAAATTTTATGCTATAATGTTTATTAGAGACGTGGTGACGTACCACATTAATTGTCATTTTTTGCTAAAATTAATCATTTTCAACTGCCCCTCGCGGGACTTAAGATCATAGGATACATTTCGTATTCCCCTTTGCAGAACTACTTCTTGAATGAACCGCTCAACCGCTGTTTAAGGCACGTAAATGAGTTCGGTCGTCAGTTGGACCTATTCTCAGAAAGCAGGGATAGTTTTAAGGCTAAATTAATTGCACTGCTGCATAGTCATTTTTGCTTATAATTACTTATAATTACTTATTTTGTTCTAGTAATCTACTTGTGTAAAAACTAATTGATGAATAAATGAAATATAATAATAATAATAATTTCGTACCAAGTGCAATCGACATGCGATTTATAGTTCCAAAGTTATCAGCAATTAGTTCCAAAGCAGAAAACAGTGCCATACCCCTTGTGCAATGCCCAAAAACTTTTAACAGTAGAACGACACATCTATGGGCCTACGATATACCAACTTTCTGTACGATTTATAGTTTTCACGTTATTCAATATTTAAGATTTGCGTTGTATGGGTGGTACTATGCACTCTTGTCCAATTCCCCGCCCATTGTTCTAGTTGAATAGTGCGACTAAGAGCCGTTTTCTCAACTTACCTTACTTTAAAGTTCACTTTATCGAGCCAATAAACGCATTTTCGTTTTCTCAAAGGCTTGTTAAGCTATCCTCCCGATAAAACATACCGGTCAGATTGAGTGCCTGTTAAACTTTAAAGTGAACTTTAACCCTTTCGGGACGGAGAGTATTTTTGATGCTATGCATGTTCGGGTTAGAAAATTATATTGGATGCTCACAAATTCTTAAATCATCATTTTATGCGAAAACACCGAAATCGAAAAAATATTTTGCGTGGGTCGTAAGATTTGAATAATTGTTTTGAGGGGCATTAAAAACTTGCTGGGACGTATTATCCCAGTAGTCCCGAAAGGGTTAATTGGAATTGTTGCCAAGTACATACATATGTTTGTTTACAAACCAAAAAACAGCTGGTTATGAAATTATAATTTTAAATTCAATTTGAATTTAAAATCTTTCGCGTATGGAAAATAGGCGTGTTTTTTATATTCATGCACTGGAAGACGCTTTTAAAGGTTCTTGTCCCTCAACGATTTCCAACGTCGCGACACGCCACATTTGGCAGTAAAAGCATCAGCAAGATTTTGCCAGGCTAAATTTTTCCTTCAAAAATAATTAGAATTTTTCAAAAACAGCTGATTACGCCGCCAAGTGCTGCCCATCGTAGACCAGAGTTGCCAAAAAAATCAAACTTGTTAAATTTATATTTATCAGGCAGTTGAGAAAACGAAAATAGTTACTGGACATTTTAATGTGAGGAATAACTAGAGGTAACTTTAGCTAAAGGTCACTTTTTTGGTAAGTTGAGAAAACGGCCCTAAGTGGTAAGCTCGGACCAAGTATCATTATGCGGAAAATTTTAACCGTGAAAAATGTCCCAAACCCATTGACCAACGCCTATTAAATTTTACTAGAAGCACGGCACATCTATGGGACGACAATATATAAATTATAATTGCTGTGCGATTTACAATTTCGACGTTATTCTACATATGTATCTTAGGGCCGTTTTCTCATCTTCCCGTTAACTTTAAAGTTCACTTTAACGGGCCGATAAACGCATTTTCGTTCTTTCATCTGCCCGTTAAGCTATCCTCCCGATAAAATTTACCGGGAGGATTGAGTGCCTGTTAAACTTTAAAGTGAACTTTAAGTGGTAGTGGTGCCAAGTACATGCATATGTTTGTTTACAAACAAAAAACAGCTGATAATGAAATTACAATTTGAAATGAAATTTGAATTTGAGATCTTTCGGTATGGAAAATAGGCGTGTTTCTTAAATTCATGCACTGGAAGACGCTTTTGAAGGTACGGAGGCGCAAAATGCGGCAAATATAACATATAACAGCCAATTGGACTATTTCACTGCTTTGCACTGCTGACATGTCCAATTGCTGCTGGGCCGCCACCTGTCCGATACGTCTCGCTCTTCTGCGCTGCAAGTTCCAGCTTGGACTTACGCTTCAAGCTGTCAAACTTGTCCCTCAACGATTTCCAACGTCGGGACACGCCCCATTTGGCAGTAAAAGCATCAACAAGATTTTGCCAGGCAAAATATTTATTTTTTTCCTTCAAAAATAATTATAATTTTTCACAAACAGCTGATTGCGCCGACAAGTGCTGCCCATCGTAGACCAGTGTTGCCAAAAAATCAGACTTGTTAAATTTATATTTATCAGGAAGATGAGAACACGAAAATATTTACCAGGCACTTTAAAGTGACCTTTAGCTAAAGTTCACTTTAGCAAAAGGTGAGAAAACGGCCCTTAGACATTTAAGTTATGTAGATCGTGCCACGCTTTCCATATAATGCCCACCCCATTTCTCCAGTCTATTTGTGTGGCCGTAAAAAAGTGCCCTTTAACCAACGTTCTTTAAATTAAAATTTGTTTACGTTTCTTAACCATGCCCTGATTCAAGGCGATCAAAATCTAACAAAAACTATTTAAATCGGTCGAGAAATTTTCGAACGAGACTAACGCACAGCAATTGATTTATACCTTGGAGTGCATAGCTATAGAAACACCCATATTTTTCCGTATCTGAGCGATTTAAAAATTTAAGCAAACAATGATGCAGTTTGAAAGAGTTTTGAAAGATACTTGGAACAAGAGTTCAAATTTAGAATACAAAAATTTAACAAGGTTAGGTTAGGTAGGGAAGGGTGTGTGCGTCCCAAGGGCAGCACTTCCACTCGGAGGCCAAAATGGCCCATTGTGAATCCCTTCATGGAAGATTCTGGAGCTAACCAGTGGCTCTCAGTTCGGGGCAAACCAATTCGACCTCTTGATGAAGGAGAGTAGATCCGATATTTCAACTACTGCTGCGCAGGCCAAGTCTACCAGGAACCTTGACCCCAAGGTACGGAGTCGGCGTTCCTGCAGAGCCGGGCAGTGGCACAGGTAGTGTTGGATCGTTTCCACTTCTTCCTCATATCCACAGCTTCTGCAGACATCACTGGACGAGAGGCACCATTTGACCAGCATAGATCCAATGGCGCAGTGTCCAGTGATGACTCCAACAAGCTGCCTAATAGAGGTTCGACTCAGGGACAGTACATATCGTGTTTTCCTCACGGAAAGGGAAGGCCATGTTGCCCGAAAATTTAACAATAAAATTACAAATTAAATTTTTGGCGTTCCCATGACTATAGAGGGACATAAAAAAAAATTGTAGTCAAACAAACGAACAAATGTCACTTTGAAGAATATTAGTAAGTCCTAGGCTAAATGTGCGAATGCGATAAATTGTATGTTCGCATCGCATTACAGAGTAGACCCCCAGAGATGAGGCTTCATTGTCATTCATCAAATCGCAAAAAATGACTGTTGAAGATATTTAAAAATTGTTTATTGCCTTATATCTATTGTTACATCTGGCACTGTTTCCCGGGGCTTTGCTCACGGTTACTTCGTAATTAATTTTTTAAAATATCTGATAATTCAATGAACGGTCCATACCCCTAATATATCAGAACCAATATGTTATATGGTAATATAATGTTACGCAAATTTGTTCTGTAGGCTTGTTCGTCTCTCTGGGTTGTCTGATTTAAAATAAAACACACTTCAATCTTTAAACGCAGTCAAAAATAAGCGATCACTTTATTAACAAATTCCAAACTTTACTGTCTTTACACTTGTCACCTATTGGAATACTCCGTGAACACATTCGTCGAGGAGCGGGGTAAATGAAACGAGGGGGTTTAGTTTTTGGGTATTTATTCGTCGACTTACGAATAGCGAATGACTAAGAGCAGAAAAACCATTAACGACACAAACGGCCGAGGGATATTGCAATTGTGCGGGTGCGGGTGTGCCGTCCATCGACGCCTCGTCTTCGGGGAAGTGCTGTTGCAGCGGTTGGCGAAGTTACCGACCTACAAATAGTAAAAGATGTCAGTTATTTGGACATAACAGGACGCTTAAGCTACAGCCGTGGGAATATGGAGGTATATAAATTTGGCCGAGTTGCCCTTTTTAGGGGAAGTGAGAATTTCGAGAAGGTTTGAAGGCTGTTTATAAACAAGGCCAACTCCGCTCGGGATAATTGTGTGCTCGCAGGGTTCGAAAGAAGCAGGAGAACCGACGAAAAATGTCGGTTTGCTCTTCGAGAGGATGGTCGCAGTCAACCGCTCTTTGGTCCAGAATTGTAACTGTGAGAGCATGAGAATTGCTGTAGCCGTTCCACCCGAGAAGGAGATCTTGAAGATCTTGAATTTTATACCCGAGTAGTCCGACGTCTGCGGGATTTGCAGCGCTTGGAGCAGGTCGCGCTGGAGTGGCTACTGACCTTTTCGGACACGGATGGGAAAGGTGTAATGAGGAATTGCGAGGAATATCAATTTGAGTCAGTTTTTGGAGGTGCGGAACGAGTGGCGTCAAGCCAACGCTCTTGTCGAGCCATCCTGCGGGGTCGAAACGGCTGGCAACGAAGGGGGGAACTTGCCGGTTTGGGAAAGAGTTTGCAGGAGTGGTGGGTTCAGAGTGAATTTCCATTATTTCCTTGGGTGGAAACCCGGTGTTGAGGACGGCAATCACTTGCGAAAGGGCTTCTAGGGCAGGAAGGTTGTTTCGAAGGGCAAGATCAGTATGTATATGGCGATTTGATTCCTCTGTCGCACATTTCAAATGCAACGAAAGGAGTACTAGACCGCTCAATACCCAACCAAATACTTTATGCGGAGCAAGTAAGCTGCCGCATATATTCCGGTGGATACCTTCGAACATGATCTCTTGGTGCTGTTGCGATCTGTGGAATGGTTGAATGTGACCGATGGGGTGATTGGGGAAGTGAAGCATGGATTGGTGCTTCCTTTGACAGTATACGCACGTGAAATTGCTTGCACAATCCTCAACAAGGTGAGATGTAGCAAGACAATTTACGCATGCTTCTTTACGTATTTTTATCGACTCTGGGGACTGAGCCTTTTGAAGCTCTGGCAAATTCGTACGGGACGATTTACGTTGCAGAGTTTGCACGCGATGTCCTTTTTCAATTCAGTGTGTAAGTTTAGGGATTTGTGCGGCCGATTTGGGAGGACTTTGAAGGTAGGGGGTTGTGATTTCGACTTAGGAGGACGAAAGCTTTGCAGCCGTTTAACTACCTCGTATCTGCCGGTCAGGAACTCATCCATTTGCGACCAGGGTGGTCGCATAGAGCGAGTGTCTCTTTACATATTTATTTATTTATTTTATTTCTTACGGCTTTTTAGACCTAATTCATATTACATTTTTGTTATAAATATAAAATACTAGCTGGGCCCCGCGGCTTCGGACGCAAGCTCTCTTCTTTCACCCGATACATATTTTGAACGCATGGTTGAACCCATTTTGATTTAAATAAAAACATATGTCTATTATCTTTGATGCCAAGTGGTTCTAAAAATTGTGAAGTCAAAGGGCCCTTTAAATCATGAGTTTTCACGTTTACTCTAAACAAAATCTTAACCCTTAGTTTACCACGGTAGATTTCGATTTTCAAGAATATGAAAAAACATTGTAATTATTTCCCGATTTAAATGCTTTTTGTCCAAGTTTGAAGTCAAAAGGACCAATAAATCGTGTTTCCATGCAAACTGTTAACCCATTGTTGACCCCGTTACATGTTGATTTTCAAAAAAGTGAAAAACACGTGTCAAATTATTTCTCACTCAGAGTACTTTCACAAAGTTTGAAGTCAGTGGGCCCGTTAATTCATTTTTTTTGTTACAGTTTCGCCATACAAACTTTTAACCGGTCGTTGACCCCGTCCGATTTTAATATTTGGAAAAATTAAAAACACGTACCTATCGAGTTATTTTACATTTAAAGTACTTTCACCAAGTTTGAAGTTAAAAGGCCAAAAAAATTGTTTCCTCATACATACTTTTAACCCGTCGTTGATCCAGTTACATTTCGATTTTGAAAATAATGAGAAACGCGTGTATAATTTTTTTATTTCAAGTATTTTTATAATTTTTGAAGTCAATAGGCCTATCGGTTCATGTTTTTTTCGAGTCTACCCTTAAACAAATCTTAACCCATTATTGGTCCAGTTAAATTTTGATTTTCGAAAAATTATAAAATACGTATCGAATTATTTTTTGTTTAGAGTATTTTCAGGAAGTTCGAAATCAATATGTCTCTTAAATCACTTTTCTTCATACAACACCTTAACAGATGTTTTGCCCCTTTACACCCCGAATTTAAAAAAATCCCGTCTTAGCGGAGGTTCATTTTTCAAGACATAACTACAGTTCAAATTTCATGTTCGTAGCTTCAGCGGTTTGGGCTGAGCGATGATGAATCAATCAATCAATCAATCAGTCAGTCAATTAGGGCAAACAATCTATGTATATAAAAATGGAGGCGGTACCACACCCTCTTGTCCAGTGCTCACAACTTTCTTCTAGTCGAATTGTGCTACTAAGTGGAAAGTTCGTACCAAGTTTCACTGATGTGTATGTGTACTGCATAACTGTCTGAGCATACAAAATGTGCCACGCCCTTTGACCAACGCCCCATTCCCTCTATTGAAAGATATGATTAAGTGGTAGGTTCATACCAAGTTTCATTGATGTACGACTTACAGTTCTGCTGCATAAAAAATGTGCCACGCCCCTTGTTCAACGCCCATAAAATATTATCGGTAGAATGACACTTCTATGGGACGATGGCATATTCAATTTCAATACTGTGCGGCTTACAATTCCGGAGCTATTCCATATAAAAGATTAGAGTTGTATGGACGGAGCCACGCCCTCGTGTTAAATACCCGCTTCATTCCTCTGCCGAAAGGTATGACTGAATGGTAAATTCGTACTAAGTTTCATTCATGTGCGACTAACAGTTCCAAAATTATGCGGATAGTTTGGGTCAAAAAATGTGCCACGCCCCTTGTCCAACGTCCATAAAATTTTAACATTGGAATAACACATCTATGAGGCAACGCCTCACTAATTTTCAATGCTGTGCGACTTACAATTCCGAAGCTATTCCATTTAAAAGAAATGAATTGTATGGGCGGTGCCACACCCCTTTGTTCAATACCCACCTTATTCCCTCTACCGAAAGATATGATTAAGTGGTAGGTTCATACCAAGTTTCATTGATGTACGACTTACAGTTCTGCTGCATAAAAAATGTGCCACGCCCCTTGTTCAATGCCCATACAATTTTAACAATAGAATGACACATCTATGAAACGACGGTACACCAAATTTCAATATTGTGCGACTTACAATTCCGAAGCTATTCCATTTAAAAGATTTGAGTTGTATGGGCGGTGCCACACCCCTTTGTTCAATACCCACCTTATTCCCTCTGCCAAAAGATATGATTAACTGGTAGGTTCATACCAAGTTTCATTGATGTACGACTTACAGTTCTCCTGCATAAAAAATGTGCCACGCCTCTTGTTCAGCGCCCATAAAATTTTAACAGTAGAATAACACATCTATGAGGAGACGGTACACTAAATTTCAATGCTGTGCGACTTACAATTTCGAAGCTATTCCACTTAAAAGATTTGAGTTGTATGGGCGGTGCCACACCCCCTTGTCCAATACCCACCCCATTCCGTCGGTCGAAGGACACGATTAAAGAGTAAGTGTGAACTAAATTTAATTGATGTGTGACTTATGGTTCCAAAGTTATTGTCTCAAAATGTATTCTGGTGGCGCCACGCCCCGTTTTCCCGACTTTTCTTTTTTTATAAACCTTCACGTAACAATTTCGAACAAACCCGCCGAAGGAAGTATCCAAGTTGGTCCAGCCGTTCTCGAGTGATACGCAGTCGAATGGACCACGATTCATTTTTATATATATAGATAAATATAAAATTATCTAATTTCTAATGCTAATTGCTTATGTAAACCAATAATTATTAATTAATTGATTGTCACGACAGCCCGCTTACGCGAGACTAAGGCCTAGCTTCCCGCAACCACCCGTGTTGTGCGTGTGAATTTTGTACGCGGGTGGAAGGGACCTACAGTTTTATGCCGGTTCCGAACGGCAGGTTGGGAGCTTTTTCATAGACAATTTTTACTCTCAGAGGTTTGCCATTTCCAGCTGAGAGGACAGCCACCGAAAGAGAAAACGAGTTTCCCGTTATTTTTTTTAGGTGTTACTACATGCAGAATTCGAACTAGCGTCGCTCTGCATGCGACTCGCTTGGACCGCGCACTAACCAACTGAGCCACGGCGGCTGCCCTATTGTAAACCAATAGCGAAGCCCAATTGTCAGTGTGTACGGCCTGAGAATTGAGAACAGACAGACAGTTGTTTATAGTGCTCTGGATCCGCTGTAGTGGCCTCAAGGACGGCCATTGCTCATAGCCCCAGAAGCAGGTTTCGGTATCGCAAGGTGGAACTTGTAGGCAAGTTTAGCGGGTATTTGCTGGTTCTAGGGGTCGAACCGGCTCCATATGCACAGCGGGCTGGGGGTGGACTGAGGCTGGAGCATCTCAATGATGTCCAACATCTGAGCCATGCACAACTCGTACTGGTCTGTGCAGTCGCCGATTTTTTGCCTAGCCGACTCTTTGAAACCGTCGAGCTGGGTGTTGACTTTAGTAATGAAAACTGACTGTGCGCGCATTAGCCTCTCCCATTGGGCTTGCAGATTTTTCTGCTTATTTTAAACCAGGGATTTGGTCAAATCCTGAATGGGAGCCGATGAAAATTCTGTGCATAACTGCACGAGTTTATCGGACTCGAAAATGAATTTTGCAACACTGGGATCGGTTGCTTTGGTACTAGGGAGTTTAGAGCGCGTGTTGGGCAGTGACGGGATTGTCAAACGTGCGTGGGATAGCTTCATGTATTTGGAGTAAGGAGTCTCCATTGTCACCAGTTGGCGTTTGGGGGATCGCTCAACAGTCATTTTGTATAGAAAATAAGTTTTCGTTAAGTATCCAAAATGATATTGAGAACAAGAAAATTGACGCTGTCGAAATGATATCGAAATTTCCACAATTTTCGACATCGTTACGATATCTCGGATGAGATAATTTCAATATCGCAAAGATTAAAATTCTTCAAACTGCCCTGAACTTTGGCCAATAGAAAAATATTGAGCTATAATGAAAAGGAAATTGCTAAAAAGGATTGCAGTTGCCAAAAATAAGGAAGAACTCGAGTCAAATTTGATTAAGGCATCATTTGAAGTTACCATAAGTCATATGCAGTGCTTGATGGAAGGTGTTTAATCAAAACTGCGATCCTTCGCTTATATTTCACGGCATGGGATTTAGGAAATATTTAATTTTGTTATTTCCTGTTATAAATATGGATTTGACAGCAGCTGCTGTTTTTCGTATACACCTTTTAAAGCTCGTTTTTCATTGCTGTGTCTTGTCTCCTCATGGGGTTGGCTCGTAACTTACGACAGAGATTACGTGATAGGAAAGTGGCAGGGGAAGCGATTTTCAGACCATGGTTTGCATTTCACATAACCATAACTCTAATCCGTCCTTCGGGTGATTTTTCACCCATTTTCAATTTTGGGATGCTATGGTTGGTTGGTTGGTTGAAGTGGCTGACTCGCAGTCCCCCTGCAAGTCACAATTAGCGCATAGACGCCGTTTTGGTACCACATGCTCACCGAAAACTGGGATGCTATATTTTTCCTACATATTTATCAAAATGATTAAATTTTAGAGATTTATCTTGTATTTGTGGCAAACCAATATAAGTTTTAGAAATTATCTACAACATCTATATATTTATTTGAATAAGGGCGCTGAGATCTCGCCATCCACACATCGTACAATATCATATGATACATAATTTTAAAGCTCTAGATGAGCATATTTGCACAAGCTTTTCAGAAAGCAAATTGATAAAGCCTATCTGGAGATATTTACATCGAAAGTTGCATTAATTTCCCTATTGGAAACAGCATTGCTTTTACGTTTATCAAATCCAATCGGAAAGCTATGCGCTTGAGCGGGAAGATGGGAATAAGCAAACAAACAAAATCGTGCATGGAACCCACACGTTCCACACACGGATGTGGTGAGAACACGATTAAATTTACATATAGTGTTGTACAACACTCCAGTTATTAAAAATACTTACATTTTTTCCAAGCATGATTTTGTCTCGGAGTCTTTGAAATAAAAAAAAAGCACTAAAAAACGCACCAAGCACAAAACTCAATATTTTCCGCGTTTTGATTTTTAAGAAGCACTAAATTAAGTGCGAAAAGCACTAAGTTGGCAACAGTGGGTGAGAGCATTACTTTCAGTGTTGCACCTTGAAATTTTCTTTCCGACCAAACTTCCGACCCCATCCGACCTCAAACGACCAAATTAAAAATTTGCGTTATCTTTAAAGTTATTTTTTAATTACAATTTTATGTTTCTTAATAAATTTTTTGTACTCATGAAAATATATTCACATCACAAAATGGACCGAAATTCGTTTAAGCAGACCAGCGGACCCAAGTAAAAAAATCTGACCAATTTTAGTCCGAAAAGACCAAAAGCGGCATCTCTGGCTACTTTACATGTTTGCGTGTGCCCAAAGAATATACAATATAAAGAATACGCATCTTCAAAAATTTGTCAAGCGTGTTTCTTGACGCGGCGGGGAAGAGATGAGCGGAGGCATAGGTTGCGGGAAATTTGCTCGCGCAAGCAACAGCATATCGTTTTTACCTCATATCGAACACAAAATGCTTGGATTTACAATGTGAACAAAAAAATTAAACCAGTATCTAATTATTTTTGATTTACTTAAAGTGTTTCACGAATTTTGAATTTTGTCAATATGCCTATCAGTTCATTTTTTTTCTTATTCATTCTTATTTTCATATTCTCAAAATTTTAATCAACCATGTGAAAATATAAACAAATAATTTTACTTCGAACTCGCCACGTAAAAATATTTGCAAACATTTTAAATTGGGATCAACCACCAAATTTTTAAATCAATCAAAGCATTGGCCAGCAAAAAGCCATACACCACAAAGATTGGATTGTGCTGCAAAAAAACCAATCGGCAACACAAAAAAGCATACACACACATACACGGAGTAAACAACGAACCAAAAGCATCGTCATCGTCGTTTCAACGAAGATGATTCGGGATTCGCTAATGTTTTTGGTGTTGTCGTTTGTTGTGTGTATGCTTTTTTGTGTTGCCGATTGGTTTGTCGTTTATTGTGTGTGGTGTATGGCTTTTTGCTGGCCAATGCTTTGATTGATTTAAAAATTTGGTGGTTGATCCCAATTTAAAATGTTTGCAAATATTTTTACGTGGCGAGTTCGAAGTAAAATTATTTGTTTATATTGTTACGAAAATTACTTCACAGGTTCGCTTGGATTGGTTTTGAAAATAAAACAACTTCAGTTATCCAGCGCAACGTAGTCAAAACTAACAATCGCTTTATTTACAAATTTGCACTTGTTCTACTTTACACTACTACTATTGCATGTTTCCCCATTGCTTGGTCAACACCGACTCGACTCCTTGCGCTGCCACTGCTGCTTTTATACCAATTTTCTTATCGCGCCGAAGTTTCTTGCACTTCTAATTGGAAAACGCTCGACTATTCTCGCACAGCCCATTTCGAGAGCCATCCTTGCCATATCGGACTATACCAAGCGAATTTATAACAGTTTTGCTGTACTTCACAGTGCATGCCTAAAAGTATGCTTGGAAAACATTCGTGCGGAGAAAGGCATTCCTGTACAGTGCGGCACAGAATCTCTCATCGTATCACTGCCCATCACTTAGACTTGTTCGTCCCGAACAAGTACCGAGGCTCCGCCGGAGTAAGACGCCAGGCGCTCCAAATGGACTACTTTCAACCTGGCGTTTCTGTTGCCGCAGCGTTGCACCCTGTACACCACGTCATTAATCCTGGTCACGACCTTGTACGGTCCTTCCCATGACGTTTGAAGCTGTGGAGACAAACCTTTCCTCCGCTGCGGGTTGTAAAGCATTACCAGATTGCCTTCTTGGAACCCCTCTGGGTTAGCCCGTAGACCATAGCTCGCTGTCAACCTGCTTTCAACTAGTTGAGTGCGGCTCCGCGATCTTCTCCTCGGCCCTTTCGCAGCCGAACACCGATTACAGCCTCTGATCCACTCAGCGACAGACTCCTGGCATCCTACCCAATAGAACCGCCTTCTTATCTTGGCGACAGTTTTTGCGATGCCTAGGTGCCCTCCACTGGAGTCGTTATGGTTTTCTCCGATTACATCGTCGATCCGGCCTCTCGGGACCACTATTAGGGATTTTCTGGTCCTGCCATCCCTGCTCTCCCACTCGCGGTATAGGCAGCCATCCTGCAGACGTAGACTTTGCCACTGTGCCCAGTAAGCCTTCGTGATCGGGCTCTCATCAGCCATCTCCTGCCAGGCCGGCCGTAATCTCTGCGCTTTGCCTTCGATGATCTTCGCGAGATCGGTATCCTTGCGCTGGTCCTTCTGTAGCCTTTCCGCAAGCCAATCTTTCTCTTGCAGAACTCTTACCGACCGAACATCCACAATTTGTCCCTCGTTTTCGGCCTGCGAATTATGCCTGCGTTCGGTCTCGCACGAATGATGTGGCAGAGCGTCATCCCTTCTTGGCGACGTCTTTTGTCCGGAACGCTTTCCCCGCAGATGGCAGTCTCGTGATATGTGGCCTTGCTTGCCACATCGCCAGCAACTGACTCGAGATGATACTGCCCGCAGCCCCGCTGGTGCCTCCGAGCTCACTGTCTGGCTTTGCGTGACACGTCCAGATTGGACTCCATGCATCTCCGCAGATGAATGTCGAAAACTTCCCCTCCAGGCCGCCTCATACGTCAATGCGCTTGTCACCGTCTCACGGAATGTCGGCTTGCCCATCATCAATGCACTGCGTCGTGTCTCCGGGTCATGAAGACCTTCAATAAACGCCTCAATCTTCATCCTCGAGATAACCAGCGCCGAATTCCGGGTAGCACAACTGTACGAGCCGCTCAATGTCCGCTGCATACGTCTGCAGTGCCTAGTCTGCTCTTTGCCAGCGGTTCTTCAGCTCGCAATAATACAGCATTTTGTTGTGCTCGTCACTGTATCTGGCTGCCAGCGCCCTTATGACGGTCTCGTAATCACCTCTCAAACCTTCCGGAACTGTTTTTATTACCTCAGCCGCCGGACCTCTTAGAGCCAGTATCAGTCTCCGACCTTTCCTAACATCGGTCCACTGACTCTCCAAAGCAGCCATATCGAATTGTAGTTTGAATGTGTCGAACGACGTAGTACCATCATAAGTAGGCACTGCTATGGCAAAACTTTCCTCAACCGACTGCACTCTTGCTCGCAGCTGTACCTCTCTAAGCCGCTCCTCGATTTTCCTGTTTACCGAATCCTCCAGACTGTCAACTCGTTTGTCCCACTTGTCCATTCGCGTCTCAAGATGCTCAACTTTCCCGTTCAGTCTATCGGAAATTTCCTCCACCTTCTGTTCTATGCGCGCAGAATTTGTCGCCATTTCTCGGTTGCACGCTTCCATTTGCTCCGATATTTCACGGGTCGCCGTTTCCATCCTTGCTATTTCTTGATTCGTCGTTTCCAGTTTCGCTGCCATTTGCGCCGAAAGTTCCTGATTCGCGGTTTCCAGTTTCGTTGCCATTTGCGCCGAAAGTTCCTGATTCGCGGTTTCCAGTTTCGTTGCCATTTGCGCCGAAAGTTCCTGATTCGCGGTTTCCAGTTTCGTTGCCATTTGCGCCGACATTTCGCGATTTTCATTTTCCATTTTGGCTGCCATTTCACGGTTGGAAGTCTCAAACATGCCTTTAAGTGCAACCATTAACTGGCTCATGTCCATTGCTTGTGGTGGCGTAGCCGCTGCAGCCGTACTTTGCATCGACGCAGCACCAGCAAGCGATTCTTCCACCTTGGCCGACGCCTCTTGTTCCTGCGTTCCGAACTCGTGTGCAGCCCAATCAATGCCTCTTGATTCACACGCCTCTCGCAAACGCAGCTGCAACTCCACCTTACCACCAGCAGTCGGCAAATTCCAGGCAGCCAGCTCCTTCTTCAGCTGGTCAACCTTCAGCAGCTCCAGTTTAACCATGTTTCCGTTTTTATAATTTTATTTTACTTTCAGTAATACAATCCCCAATTTCTGACACCAAATGTTACGAAAATTACTTCACAGGTTCGCTTGGATTGGTTTTGAAAATAAAACAACTTCAGTTATCCAGCGCAACGTAGTCAAAACTAACAATCGCTTTATTTACAAATTTGCACTTGTTCTACTTTACACTACTACTATTGCATGTTTCCCCATTGCTTGCTCAACACCGACTCGACTCCTTGCGCTGCCACTGCTGCTTTTATACCAATTTTCTTATCGCGCCGAAGTTTCTTGCACTTCTAATTGGAAAACGCTCGACTATTCTCGCACAGCCCATTTCGAGAACCATCCTTGCCATATCGGACTATACCAAGCGAATTTATAACAGTTTTGCTGTACTTCACAGTGCATGCCTAAAAGTATGCTTGGAAAACATTCGTGCGGAGAAAGGCATTCCTGTACAGTGCGGCACAAAATCTCTCATCGTATCAATATTTTCACATGGTTGATTACAATTTTGAGAATATGGGAAAACTACGAAAAAAAATGAACTGACAGGCATATTGACAAAATTCAAAATTCGTGAAACACTTTAAATCAAAAATAATTAGATACTGGTTTAATTTTTTTGTTCACATTGTAAATCCAAGCATTTTGTGTCCGATATGAGGTAAAACCGATATGCTGTTG
Organism: Melieria omissa; assembly: GCA_963971225.1. Taxonomy (NCBI): domain Eukaryota; kingdom Metazoa; phylum Arthropoda; class Insecta; order Diptera; family Ulidiidae; genus Melieria; species Melieria omissa. The sequence goes on along the minus strand of OZ020269.1, from coordinate 44,930,428 downwards.
TTGCGCTGGCGAAAGGCTAAAAGTTTAAAACAATTTATATTTTCGGGCAAGCTTTTGTTCTTCTAGCTAGTGCTAGCCAGTTCTGCTATGTACCAAATTTTGCATTTTTGTGTTTTGTATTGATCATTATTATTCTTAGTCAGCCACCGTGGCTCAGTTGGTTAGTGCGTTGGAGCACGAGTCGAAGGCAGCGACCCAGGTTTAAATACTTCCTGTAATAACACCTAAAAAAAAAAATAACGGGAAAGCTCGTTTTCTCTTTCGGTGGCTGTCCTCTCAGCTGGAAATGACAAACCTCTGAGAGTAAAAATTGCTTATGAAATAGCTCCCAACCTGGCGTTCGGAACCGGCATAAAACTGTAGGTCCCTTCCATCCGCGTACAAATTCACACGCACAACACGCGTGGCTGCGGGAAACTAGGCCTTAGTCTCGCGTAAGCAGGCTGTCGTCCCAGTCAATTATTAAAATGAAAAAATTATTATTATTATTCTTACATTATTCTTAAGAGTACAATTCAAATTTTACAAAAAAGCAATTTGAATTCTTCTTGAAAAAAGGCAAGATCAACTGCAAAAAAAGAAAAATTACTTTGACTAGACGAAGGGAGGAGGTTTGTAGCTATAATTAAAAATCTCAACGCCGATAGTATCTCATCCGCAGATGCAGTAAAGTATCCCATGGAATCTTTGAATTCACTTAACTTTAGTGAGATTGCACCACATGAATTAAAATTGAAAATAGGAACAGTGGTGATGCTAATCCGAAACCTCAACACATTAGAGGGGTTAGTGAATGGTACTCGGGTAATCGTAAAACTTCTTGTGGAGGACCCGTCTACATCCACTAGAGTTCCGATTTGACAGGATTTTTCCATCGAGAGGATCTTTTGTAGCCTGCAGCTGGAGAACATATCCGATGCGTCCTCACAGAGCCGTCTAAAAGATTCTCTCTTGGCCTTCCTGATCTCCTGATTGTAGTTAGTGAGGGTCTGGGAGTAGGTCTGCCAGTCGTTATTGCGCTTAGCCCTATTGAACAGTTTCCTTACTTCCTTCCTTAGCTTGCTAAGGTGACCGTTCCACCATGGAGTTGGCCTCTTAAAGGTCTTGGTCATTAGGGGACAGTTTTCTTCATAGACATTGAGGATCGATCCCTTGAGCGTTGTCGAGGCCCTTTCCAATCTGTCTATGGTGTCTATCCTATTCTCTATTCGAGACGGAATAAGCTTTTCCAACTGGCTGCAGTAACTGCCCCAGTCGGTCTGTCTTTTTGGTCTAAATGACACTTTATCAAGCTCCCGATTCCCTAAAGTGAACCTGATCTGCCTGTGATCTGAGCACGACGGCTCATCGGATACCCGCCAATTACTGACAAGGTCCATAGTCAGTGAGGTTGTCAAGGTCATATCCAAGACTTCCTCTCTGACCCTAGTTACAAACATAGGACTGTCACCAACGTTACATAAATTTAAGTCTAAAGCGAGTATAAAGCTGAAAAGTGACTCACCTCTAGCGTTGACGTCGGAGCTGCCCCACATGGTGTGATGGGCATTCACATCACAGCTAAGTACCAGCTCCATATTGTTGCCCCTAGCATAGGCAACTAACTGTTCTGCTAGTCTAGGAGGGCAGTGTTCGTCATCCCCAGGGAAGTACGCGCACGCTATGATGACCTCCCTGGAATTCACGATAATTTTTCCCGCGCAGAGATCCGGGGTAACATAATCTGTTAACGGGAAAAAGGAAATATTATTGAATATGATGCAGGCTCTGGCTCTCGTGTTCGATTGGCAATATTGTACCTTACCTGCCTGGGATAGCCCTCGAATCTGTCCATTGGTGCTGGTCCATGGTTCCTGCACCAGGGCTATACCCAAGGTGTTCAGGGTCCTAGTTAAGACAGCCGAAGCTGCCACCGCCCTATGGAGATTGATTTGAACAATCTCCATCTAGGCTTGCGGTCCCTTCGTGTGAGATCCCGCACGCTTACCTTTTCTACCCCTCGTCTGCACCCGTTCAATACTGCCCGGAGTATTTGCAGACTTATCCAACAGGCTCAGTCGTCTGGACGGATTTGCCAATCCAGTCAACCTTGTCTGTCGGACGGGCTTAGCTGAGGTAGGCTTTGCGGGCCCCAGCAATGCCTGTCCTGGCGTCCTGTCACTGGTCCGTTCGGCTGTTTTGTCGGTCCGAGTGACGGTTTGCGTCCGTCCGCCAGACGGCGGTCGGTCCCCGCTTACCCTCGCCAGTGCTTGTGCGCTGGTGGATTGTCTTTCCTCATCCACCCTCACGTTTGACGTCTTCTTGTCCGTGCCGCCACTCTTGATCACCGATGACTTGGTCCCCTGATCACGTTTCACCCTGAACTGAACCCTTCCCAACTCAAAGAAGGGAAGGTCCTTCAGTGCAAAGAGTTGCGCAACTGAGGGATCATCGATGGCCACTGTCAGCGTTGTTCCCTGCGCCGCGACAGATCTGTTCAGTACCTTCCAGTTACCTGTTGGTAGTGAGCATGAATTTCATTACCCTCCACAAGTTTCACCGTCTTCTCCGCCAGCTGGGGTTTTGGCATGATCCCCTTCAGCCAATTCCTCGATGCTTCGTCGGCGCAGTTCACAATTATCCACCCTGGTTTGAAAGAGCATCCTTGGAACCGAATTTGAGGGCCATCAACGGGCAGCTTACGCAGCTCCTCTTTGATAGCCCCCTCTATCGCCCTCTGCTCCTCCAAATTTAGGTGGACAGCCGGGAATTCGTCCGGCAGAATCCCTACCCTGATCGCTGCAGCAGCTTCAGCAAAGGACGGACTGTACTTCGTCCTCTTCGGTGCGGGTTGTTCCGCTTCGATTCTGCTGCAGCCATCAGCTTCGACCACCTTTGCTGTCTCAACCAAGACAGCTTTGAGAGCCTCCTCGTAAGGCGTACCGGCTACCATCAGCCCCTTTTTCTGAGAAGTCGTTAACCGCTTTCTCTTCAGAGAGATGGCCTCGGTAGCTTCTACGAGCGCAGGTAGGCCCTGCGAATGTGCCCCCTCAACTGCCAAAGTAGACGTGGTGTTCGAACTACCTTGTGAACACTCACTGTTCACCCTGCTCCTAGTCGGTCGGTCTCTCCAACCGCTAGGCAAATTTCAGCAGATTGCTGATCAATGGCGTCAGTCTTTCCGACGTCCATACCATCCGAGGCTAGTGTAGAAGAGCTCATCATCTGGTTCGTGCGGCCACCTACTCCGACGTGGCTTTTCGGTGGCCAATGCAAATTGTTGGATCGGGAAGGTCGCCCATGACAGAGCCCCATGCCATGGGAAGTCCAAACGACTACCCGAGGTGGACAGGTATCGGGTAGGTTCCGTACTACTACAGCCAGTATACCCCCTGGCTGCAAACCATCCAATGGGCACGGGTCGCATAACACCCCGGATTAGGGGGAGGAAAGGAGGCAGGGGTAGGACGGAACTTGAGCATAGGAATGTATAGGAGACTGGGAAGTGACTAGTTAGCCAGCTACCACGGGTATAGACCAGACCGTACCCCGGTGGCTGTTTCCAGCGGCCTCCACGAGGAGGTCTAGTCACATTCCGCCAGTTCTTCCGCCACCGCCAGCTGGTTTACCAAGCTGGTAGCAGCAGAAGAGTAGGCAGCAGACCGCCCGGCTGACTTCTTATCTAAATACAGCTAATTTTCCAAACCTTGTCAGAAAATCAGAGCGTAAAAGAGTAAAAGAACTATTGGAACACGGTGCCAATTTGGTATCAAAAACGATCGAAAGGCATATTCTGGTGGCAATTCTTGCAAAAAGTGTACATGAGGTGAACACAAAGTTGAAGTTAACTACTGCCCTTCTTTCCCCCCTTTCCCCATCCGCTTGAAATGTGTGTTTTAGCATATGTAGCAGTGTTACATACACATTTCAAAAACGGGTGAAATATGTGGTACAACGGGTTTCATAATACGTCTCTGACTGTGTCTCTTACAGATGCAGCCACAATAACCTAACCTAAGCTAGTTGCCCTAATTGCAAATAAATATAGACAAATTGTTTAACTTATTTATCCGTAAGATAACAAAGTTAATAAAGATTAAAGAAAACAAATGGTTTTTTTATTATAATTGGTCAAAAAATTAATTAAAACATACAAAGTACTATACGGGTGAAATTTCACCGGAACATCTTATGTGTGAGTTTTTTTGAACGTCGGATGAGGGTTAAGGTCTTAGGAACTTAGAACATAGCGCAAAGTTGCAATTTAGAGGTAGCGTGTCTTTCGTATTACTTTAGAAAAAGGCGTATGAATCCAATACATGTTATTATTATCATAATTGTCAATCATTTCAATAAAAAATGTATACATTTTCTCGATGCATGTTATTATTTTCATAGTTGTCAATTATTTCAATAAAAACTAAACTTTGTTATGTTTTTATGTTATTTGTTAAGTTATTATGTGCACTCAATGCTGTACAATTGGCAGCCATGCAGGGTCAACCCGTGTTGCTGCAGAAAAAGAAACGCTCCTTCTTCTAAGCTAGACAGGAGTTGGCTGGCATGCGAACTGATGAAATCGAGGAGTTGGCGACCGAATACAAAGTGCTTGTGGGAGAATTGAGCGCTTAATTTTTGCATATGTTAATTCCATTACAATTGACTGTTCTGTACATTTATTCGTGTAAGGAGATTGAAATTCTCTATGGCACACGTAGCAAAAAAAAAACAACAAATAACCCTCGAGCGCTTTAACTTTCTATACAGAAGTTTTTTGTCAGCAATTCTAAAATTTCTCGATAGCTGACTCACGTACAACTACGCGTTGAATTTCATAACAAAAGACGGTACGTATTGTTGCAACATCCCTTTTAACTACTTTATGACAACCAGACCGACCAGACCAGACCAACCGTTCGTCCACGGCTCCGTACTACTGTCAAACGGCGTTATGAATAAAAGTGCCTTTGTCCATTTCTTCTGGTCTTGGCATATATTTTGTTATTGATCTTACTTGCAAATATCACCAGGTTTGTTTTATATTTTTCGTTACTCTTTACACGCTCTCAGATAAATACAAAAGTTTGTTGGATATGGGGACCTGCAGATTCCTCTCAAGTGCTAATACTAAACACAACTCTATAAATTAAACACCGCTCGACGCGTTTACTCAAAGATATTTTCGAAATCGAAAGCCGAAAGTCTGCACACGCACAAAACCCTCCTCACCGCCCGAAGCTTAACTCTTGCCGTCCAGATGGAAGGCCCACCTATTGATCGGTCCGAAATAGCCCTTCAAACGTGCAAATTCCTCCTCGTAAGTCAGATGGAAGAGACTCAGAATCGAAAAACTTTGCCAAAGTGTCTTTTGAGGCCGTGACAAACATGGTGCCGTCCTGTGGCTGTGTGGTCGTTTAGCGAATTGAGCTCTCTGCTGCCCTTGCGTATGTCCCAGTTAGAAATGTGTCCATTAGTATAAGCTACAAAAATAAAATTTAGTACATATTTTTCACTACATTCAACAATTTATACACACCAGATTGACGACTTCCCACCGGTATCGATCGACGAAGTGCTCAAAGCTGCAGGGAAAATTAAACCCCACAAATCGCCAGGCCTTGACGGCATACCAAATAGCGGTAAAGCGGCTATAACTCGAAAACCAAGCGTGTTTAGCCAATTATATACTCAATGCCTGAAAGACGGTAGTTTCCCCAAAAGATGGAAGAGGCAACGACTGGTTCTACTACCTAAAGGGGACAAACCACCGGATGAGCCGTCATCGTATCGACCACTGTGCATGCTAGACACAGCAGGCAAGATTCTGGAACAAATCATATGTTTACGCCTGGAACCATATCTAGAAGGACCCGATGGGCTGTGTAAGTAGTTGGTTTCAGTATGGTTTCAGGAAAAAAAGATCGACTATAGATGCAATTGACATGGTGTGCAACACTGCCCGTAAGGCACTAGCCGGGAAAAGGTGGTTAGGAGGGACAAAGGAATACTGCGCAATTGTTACACTTGACGTGGAGAATGCTTTCAGCTCCGCTAACTGGACCAAAATCCTGAAATCACTTGAACTGTACATACCTTACTACCTGATCAGAATAATCAAGGACTATTTTAAAGACCGCGTCCTCTGGTACGACACGGACGAAGGCCCAAAAAAAATTAACGTGACTGGAGGAGTCCCACATGGATCAGTCCTTGGACCAACTCTGTGGAACATAATGTACGATGGCATACTAAATGTTAATAGCCCAAAAGGGGTATCCATAGTTGGATACGCAGACGATATAGCAATTATTGCGGTAGCGAAAAAACTGGACGAAGTAACTGACGCTTGCAACGCAACTATACGTGAAGTAAAAGCATGGCTACTGGCAGCCGGACTAGAACTAGCTGACCACAAAACTGAAGTGGTATTACTGTCCAGTCGAAAGATAGTTGAAAATGTCGTGATTAGAGTCGGTGACCACGATATAAAGTCGAGTCCTTACATAAAATACTTAGGAATACTAACAGACCACATACTAAATTTCAAACAACATCTGACATATGCGAGTGACAAGGCCAGAAAGGTGAATGCTGCTATGAGCAGACTAATGCCTAACATTGGTGGAGCCCGACAGCCGGCCAGAAACTTACTAGGCATAGTAAGCACATCAATCATGACCTATGGGGCCCCAATATGGGTGTCAGCCATGGAAGTAAAAGCATATGCGAAAGGCCTAGTATCCACCTATAGACTAGCATCTCTGCGAATCTGCAGCGCTTTCCGCACCGTATCTAACGACGCAGCAAATGTGATAGCTAGCAGACTGCCGATTGACATACTAGCTAAACAGATGACAACAATATGGAAGACGGGCAGACAAGACAGCGAAGCTACAGACAAAATAAAACGAGACTCTATAACGGAATGGCAGACGAGATGGGACTCTAGCTCGAAAGGACGATGGACCTGGAGCCTAATTCCAGACATAACGAATTGGATAAGTAGGTCGCACGGAGCAACGAACTATTACTTGACGCAAATCTTATCAGGACACGGATGCTTCCGGTCATATCTCCATAAATACAAACATGTGGACGACCCCTACTGCATTTTCTGTGAAGGAAGAATTGAAGACGCAGGACATATACTGGTGGAATGCAATCGATTTACGGACGAAAGGTCACACCTGGAGCGAGAAATGGAAGAACGCATTAACCCACGTGGGCTAATAGAACACATGCTGACTTCACAGGAGGCATGGAATAAGTGCAATGCGGCACTGACAACGATAATGCAGTGACTACGACGCGATGAACAAGCAACGAGACAAGAACCATAAGCGACAAGACAAAACCATATGTTCCTTACGCAAGGTCAATCCTCCCCGCGAAGGAATGCCCTCACCGGCGGTACCGCGGGGAATCCAAGGAGAGTGAAGCCTACGGGAGTTGGTTTTAGCCGGTAGAAATCCGGCATAACTCTGGAATACGGGTTCCAGAGTATCTTGAACGAAGATTTCCAACTTCCGGATTAAAAAAAAAAACAAAAAAAACACCAGTTATTATGGTCTCATCCAGTGGACCCCACAGCATTGACGTGATCTTTGACTGCAACATGCGCAGAATGGGATCATGCTCCGCTATACTGGAGTCAGCGCAGCGCACATCAATCACAAACAGTTCCGAATTCTACATCCCAAATCTTGGTGGTCATATCACTAGCGCCGGATATAAACTTCGACGTCAACCCACCAGACGGCACAGTAAAACTTTCTTTCACAGTAAAACTTTTTATCTGAAAAGAATGAATGTATGTTAATAAAATGCAAATTTTCGAAAGTTCAACTTCTCTCTGATTGCTTCCCGCGCTGTTTGTTTACAAATGAAACATCAAGTCATCGGAGTTTAGAGATGCTTTTAGTGTAAAATGCACTGTTGACACAGGGATGATTTTTTGTAAGGAGTCAATGAAAACATAAATATTGACATGTTAGAGACATACTCAAACATTTTTATTAGATTTTAATATGTGTGTGATGGGTACCCGGGTACCCAAATAACTTTTTTTATCGAATCATAAAATATACTGTTACGAATACTAGGTCTAGTGGGTTGTTACGTATCACTGGATTGTGCAATTTGAAAATGAAGCAACTTTGTTTATTCGAACGCAGGCAATTAAAAACCAACAGTCACTTTATTATTCACAGTTTACACTTTACTGTTCGTACTCTTAAGTATTTGCTTAATTACTCCGTGTGGCAACTTCACTTGTCAAAACCAGACTGACTCGCTGCGCCGCACCTGGCTGCCTTTTATACCCGTCCGGCCATCGCGCAGATCGTTCTCGCACATTCCCGAGTGGACTAAAGGTTTCCCTGATGATTGCAACCATCGTTGCCAGATTGGACTAAAAGTTATTATCGCGGCCGTCGTTGCCACATTGAATTATAGCACGGCGCGAAGCGGCAGGGTTGCTTTGCACAGCGACAGACTGTCTTATCGTTACAATACTTTTATATTACTGAGAGCTTTTAACCCTTCTGTCAATACGAAAAATTTCCACCTATCTCCAATACGAAGGTACCCGGGTACCTTCATACAATTTGTATGGGAAAAGTGAAAATAATAGCGCAAAAATGTTAAAAATCGTTGTTGGCTTATAAAACAAAGCGTTATTTGTTGATAATTAAAGTTAAAAATATTAAACACATATTAATAGTGCAATAATTTTAGCATTTTCGTGTTTTACGTTGCTGCTTACGTTAATCGGAACAGATATAGCATGACTCCATGGGCTTTTGGCCGGTGGTCGAAGTCATGTTTTGTTCCTGCTGACACTTGCAGATACGAACATAAGGGTTTCTGTGCTCCGCAAACTGCTTCAAAACCATTTTTAGTGTAAAAATTGTGATAGCAAGGGAATTTTTTGGCTATTCTGAATTTTCGGCTTCAGGGGCGCACACAGGATTTCATTTTAGAAGGCGTTCTGCACACAACTTTTGACCAAAATACCATTTCAAATCAATGTGTCACACATAATTTTTGTTGCTAGCAAATATGTGGGAGTTTGAACCACCAATACCCCCTCATGTCACCTTCTCAAGATATTCTCCACAGCATCTGGCTTTGTTTGTGGTATCTAATTTATGTTTGCTGCCAAGGTGCAAATATTGAGCATGCACTTATCACTTTTTCGTAGCGACCTTTGTACTATTGTAAATGCCAAAGATTTTTGGTTTCAGGTTGTCCCCTGGCAGTGCTTTGCCGTGGTGCATAGTTGAAAGAACCACCCAGCTTCATTACCCTTTGGAAGGTACAACTCCAACGATTTTGTCGCTGTAAAAATGACTTTAGGGGTCGAGTATTACTTTTTAAACCAAAGTGAGATTTTTTGTGACCGCCAGCGCCTTAAAAGTAAAAAGGTCATCCGTTGCAGCATTGCGGACGTAAGATTTAAAGCTTTGAAGAAATATTTTTTAATAATATTTTTTCGCCTACTTGGGTTTTACATACTTTGGCAATTGCCTACTTAGTTTTTAAGAGTAAACTTGTCCTTTCAAAGGGTAAAACATCTTGGAGCAACACGTATCTGAAGTCGATGACTCCGATCGGATGTCCTAAATTTAACTTATCTTTGAAGACAACTTTGGTTTCAAATTTAAAGTTTGGTTCACTTAAATATGAACGAGTAATTTCACGTTGAAACTGTATTGTTTTACTGTATTTTGTATGAAGGTACCCGGGTACCTTCGTATAGAACAAAGGGGTAGTGTTCAAAAATTTGTTCTAAAAGTTATACAGAAAAAGTTTTCTTTCTATATAATTTATCTAATAGGTAGTCAATTGATATTTAGGAAGATACTAAAAATACCAGCATAGCGTTCCTTGGCCGAAAGTAGGATATTTTTACTTCAAAAATGCAATAGGTACCCAGGTACCTTCGTATTGACAGAAGGGTTAAACTAAACAGAAACGGCAGAAGTTCATGCATTGCGAACAGTTAGAATTTTTCATACAATTTGTACTGGGGTTTCGGGTACCTCATCACACGGGTAAGGGTGTTTTTTCAGCACACACACTAGGGTTAAGCAATTATAGAATTTCATATTCATTTTTCTAGAAACGTATCACAGAATTCTGTGCAATGATGTTAAAACTATCCGCAAGACGGCAAAAGGTGAACTCCTGCTGGAGCTCAAACACGCGACGGAAAGCAAAGCGGCGAGCTATCAACCGGCGATAGAAGACGTGCTCAAAGAGGCGGCGCAAGTGGCAACGAAGACGCATACGGTCACGATTCAGTGTAGAGATCTTGATGCAATTACAACAACGGAAGAGATCTGTGATGCCTTACATGCCCAATGTGGTATCAGGCGGCCGGCTGGCACATCAGTGCGATGTATGCGAAAGTGCCAAAAAGGCACTCAGACGGCTTACGTTTATCTACCGGCAGACGACGCCAAGTGGGTGTTGAAAATTGCACGCGTGCGCATCAGATGGGTGGCATGAAGTGTCCGAGAAACGACGACTATCAAATGCTGCTACAAATGCTGGGAGTACGGGCACTTGGCGGAGCAATGTAAAGAGAAGGTTGACCGATCGGCGCTCTGCAGAAAGTGCGGCGATGCCGGCCATATTGCTGCCAATTGCGAAAACATAGCAAAGTGGGCTCTATGTCAGGGTGACCATGCAGCCGGCAGTTACAAGTGCACAATATACCAAAAGGCGCTGAGAGGAGCTTGCCCGTGAAGATATTGCAGCTAAATTTAATTCACTGTGCGGCGGCGCAGGATCTGCTGCACCAAACGGTGTTCGAGCACAAATTTGACCTTGCACTGCTATGTGAGCAGTATGAAGATATCGATGGTCATGAGTGGACAGCGGATGCGGGCAGCAAGGCAGCAATCTGGGCCCCCAATAAAGGAAACTTCCAGTCAAAAATGTTGACACAGGAACGCGGCTTTACATGGGTGAAGTTCGGCGGCATATACTTTTTTTCATGCTATGCTCCACCTAGCTGGAGCGTGTCAGAATTCGAGCACATGCTGACAGCACTGGTGCTAGAAGCGCAAGGGAAAGCGCCAGTAGTGATAGCTGGCGACTTTAACGTCTGATCAATGACATGGGACAGCGCACGCACAAACCAGCGCGGCAGAATACTGCTAGAATGTCTGGCACGTTGTTCCTGACCTTTGCACACGCAACTATAGGACAGAGTGCTCAGTGGGAGGTCAGCAACATCTACACAAACAGCGATCACTTGGCAATAGCTATGACGCTGTCGCTGCACACTCGAAGCGTATGCCCAGCGCGGAAGGCGCAAAATAAATGCTGGCGATAACAGCCTTTTGATGCAGATATGTTCGGCCTGATCTGGAGCGATAAACAGATAGAGGCGGATACGGCCGTAAAAATGGTAGAAAACGTGGCGAACAGGCTCACGAGAGCTTGCGATGCAGCTATGCCCAGAAGAATAAACAAGGGGGCAGAAAACCAATGTATTGGTGAAACGAAGAGATAGCGAATGCTAGAAAAAGATGCCACAAGGCAGGCAGAAGGCCGACCAAAACAGCGCTAAAGGTGGCCGTTCGCAACAGCAAAAAGGCGTGCTTTAAAGCACTGTGCGATGATGCCGAATTGGATCCCTGGGGCAAAGCCTACAAAGTGGTAATGGGTAGCATCAGACGGCCTCGGTCACCTCAACCGAGCTATGTAGACCTTATGAGCACCGTAGTTGCAACGCTTTTCCCCTCACAGGAGGATCGAGTGGGCGCTTTTGATGAGCACATAGCTATCAGCGATATACCCAACGTGACAGTAAATGAGGTGCTACAAACCGTAGGCAAAATAAAAGATAATAAAGCGCCGGGGTTGGATGGCATCCCAAATATAGCACTGAAGGCCGCGATGCGAATCACGCCAGACGTGTGCGCCAAAATGTAGGATGCATGCCTGAAAGGGGGTCTTTCCCGATAAATGGAAGCAGAGGAGGCTAGTGCTATTGCTGAAGCCAGGCAAACAGCCAGACCATCCATCCTCTTACCGGCCGCTTTGCATGCTGGACGCAATGGGCAAAGTGCTAAAAAGAATCATCTGTGACAGACTACAGGACACGCTAGAAAAACCAGATGGGCTGTCAAATCAACAATACGGCTTCCGACGAGCACGAACCACAGTAGACGCAATGTAATGAACATAGCACGCAAAGCTACAAGCGGCAAACGCTGGCTAGGCGGCACAAAAATGTACTGCGCCATCGTCACATTGGACGTGAAAAACGCCTTTAACACTTCGTTCAATAATGTGTGTGACTAACTAATCAAAACACATTTTTTTGCCAAAATTTTTATTCATCAACATAGTCCCCTTTTAGGGAGATACAATCATTCCAACGCTTTTCCAATCTTTTGATACCGCCTTTGTAGAACGATTTTTCTTTGCCTTCAAAATAGGCGTTAGTTTCGGCGATTACTTCATCATTTGAGCCAAATCTCTTACCACGGAGCATCTTTTTGAGGTCTGCGAAGAGCCAGTAGTCGCTGGGGGCCAGATCTGGAGAATACGGGGGATGAGGAAGCAATTCGAAGCCCAATTCATGCATTTTCGCCATCGTTTTCATCGACTTGTGACACGGTGCATTGTCTTGGTGAAACAACACTTTTTTCTTCTTCATATGGGGCCGCTTAATCGCGATTTCTTCTTTCAAACGTTCCAACAACGCTATATAATAGTCGCTATTGATTGTTTTCCCTTTCTCAAGATAGTCGATGAATATTATTCCGTGCACATCCCAAAATACTGACGCCATAACCTTGCCAGCCGATGTTTGTGCCTTTGGACGCTTTGGGCGGCTTTCACCGATTGCATGCCACTCAGCAGACTGCCGATTTGACTCTGGAGTGAAATGGTGGAGCCATGTTTCATCCATTGTGATGTACCGACGCAAAAACTCCGACTTGTTGCGCGTAAACATGTCCAAACAGCTCTTTGAATCATCGATTCGTTGTTGTTTTTGCTCCGGTGTGAGCAAACGCGGCACCCATTTCGAAAACACCTTTTTCATAACCAAATGTTCGTGTATTATGGTGTGTACACTGCCTGCTGATATCTTTAGAATGTCAGCAATCTCCCCCACTTTCACTTTACGGTCGGACATAATGATTTTCAGTGTTTTTTCAACGTTTTCCGGAATAACAGCGTCATTTGGCCGTCCAGTAGATGGAATGTCATCGGTGTCTGTACGACCACGTTTGAATTCGGCATACCAATAACAAATGGTTCTTTTTGATGGAGCAGAGTCCGAATAATGTTTTTCAAGCCTTTCCTGGCATTGAACAGTATTTTTTTTTCATTAAAAAACAATTATAAATCAGCACACGGAATTGCTTTGAATTCATTTTTTTTGAAAACTCAAAAGTAGTGTCACTTAAAGCACTGTAACTTGTAAACTAATGGTCGGATTGACATATAAGTAAGCCTACAAAGGTTCACAATTTCGAAAAAAAAATATTGATTTAGTATTAGTGCCGCCATCTATGTGTCAGTCACACACATTATTGAACGAAGTGTTAACTCGGCAAACTGGGGCTACATTACAAGTGCACTACAGCACTTTAAAGCACCAGCATATCTGTAGCGAATAATTTGCAGTTATTTCAGCAACAGAGTACTGCTGTATGATACAGATTCAGGCGTACAGCGGTACGAGGTCTCTGGTGGCGTTCCACAGGGCTCGGTGCTTGGCCCAACATTGTGGAACGTCATGTACGACGGCCTGAAGCTGCCAGAAGGCGTCAGCATTATCGGCTACGCGGATGACATTGCAATGGTGGCAGTAGCGAAGCACACGGATACGCTTACGGCAGAGGTGCAACGATGCGATATGCCGCGTTAATCAATGGTTGACGGACGCGAAGCTGGAGCTAGCGGCGCACAAGACCGAGGTGGTGCTATTGACTACCAGAAAGGTGAGCGAGACACTGACGATAGCTGTCGGAGAACATGAAATCATTTCCCAGCCTTTTCTCCGATACCTCGGGGTGATCATTGATGCGAAGATGACCGTCAAAGAGCATCTAAGAACCGTGTGTAAAAAGGCATCACGCGTAAACGTGTCACGTGTCCGACGATGCAGTTGGAGTTATCACAAGCATGCCGCCGATTGAACTACTGGCGGTCGAAATGCACCGCCTTTATAACGCAGCCACAAAGCCGACAAGCGCCATGAAAGCCACTGAAAGAAGTGCCACCATCAGGGACTGGCAACGCAAATGGGAGCAATCCAGCAAAAGGTGCTGGACTTTTGCACTGATCCCGGATATCGCGCGGTGGGTAGCTCGCTCGCATGGAGAGGTTGACCACAACATCACCCAGCTGCTAAGTGGGCATGGCTGCTTCAAGCAGTATCTGCACAAGTTTAAGCATGACGACGATGCCTTCTGCCCGCTCTGTCCAGAAAAGCAAGAGACCGCTGAGCACGTCCTGATGGAGTGCCCTAGGTTCGAATCTGTCCGAAGGGACTCACACATGTGCCGTATGCTCGGCCGCAGCCAGCATTATTAAGACACTGCGCGTCCTAGAACGCCAACGTAGGGCAATTAGATAGTCCGAGGCGGTGGGCACGGTGCCGCACCCTACTGCAGGACGTTCCCTGGCAGTTTAGGAGATAAGAGGGTTTTTAGTGCGTGAAAGTCTTGGCTTTCAATGCTTTTCCCTTCTCAAAAAAAAATGGGGGGCGGAAATATCAGCTGTGGGGCGGGAATATCATCTGTTATGTAAGAGTATTTGTGCATTTTGTGTGTGTATTGTAAATTACCCCTGCCACTTACTCTCTGGTTACGAGTCATAACTGGCTGTTCTTTTTATTTAAATTGATTTCATACGTCCCAATACTCAGTACTAGCATATAGCATAGTTCTTACAAACTAATATGTGCGCAACTAATCACGAAAGTTTAGACAGCCTTAAAAACAGATACACAAGCTTTTGTTGCAATAATTCAGGGCAAGTGCAGCTACTCTCAAATAGCCAAAAAACTGCAAATTTCAAAGGCATCAGTGGTCAATCTTGCAAAAAAGAACCGAAATACTAAGGACTTGCCTTCAGTTTGTGAAACTAATAGGAAGAATTTAAACTACACCAAGAACCGACAGTATAATCGTGCAAAAAGCTTTGGAGTATCGAAATACTCCATGTAGGGTCATTTTAGAAGACATCGTCATCGAAGAATCGTCATCGTGTGACCGAATCGTCATCATGTGACACGATGACTAAGCGCGCGCGCGTCAATATGTGCTTTTCCAGCGCTAGAGGTAGGAGCGCGGTCACAAAAACATGTATAACTTTTGACCTAATGCAAAATAATGACTTTTTTTTTCACCAAAATTTTTGTAAGGGATTGTAGAATTGAATGAAATGTGTCAAAATTTTCTCGCTGGCGGAGAAGTTTAATTAATTTTCAATTATTTACAACAAATAGAATTTTCCAGCTAAATAATAATTTATTGTGAAGAAAGATTTTTTCATGGCAAAGTATATTAATTGACAAAAATTTTGATGTAGAAAACGTTGAGTTCCAATAAACCGTTCGTGAGTTATGAATTTTTGCAAAAAACATGATCAAAAACTTTAACTGTAAATAACTAATGAAACACATTTTTTTCAAAATTATTTTTGGGGTGTAGTTTTTACCTCCAAGCCGATCGAAAACCGTATTGATCAACGAAAACTGAGACCATCGATTTTAAAGTGGCCCACTTGAGAAAATTTGACCCTGCTCCTTGCCACACAGCGCGAGCAAGTATAACCGCTATTAATACATCAAATTTAGAAGTGTTGGCGTGGCAATTCTCCCGATCTCAATCCTATAGAGAACTGCTGGGCATACTTGAAATCCAAAGTGTATAGTCGGGAAAACACCACGGTAGCGATTCTTAAAGAAAATATTACAGATATAATATCTAATTGAGAATAATGATGTCCAATTGCATTGATAGCATGCCTCAACGAATAGTGGCAGTTCTAAAAGCTAAGGGTGGACAGAAAAAATATTAGAAACTCAAAACCATAATTTACATATCTTGGTACAAAACTTTCCAACGAATAAATTGATACCTCATATGTTATTTTTACTTGATTAGTTTTTGTTGTATCGATGATGAAAGTAGAAATTTCGAAATTTTTTCATCGGTCATAATTCGATGAACAGGGACTACATATATAAAAGTGAATGTCTGTTTCTTTGTTGGTCACACGACACTAAAATTCAACAACAATGTTCGTTTCGACAAAATCTCGGTAAACCACCATACAACCTAAATTTTTAATATGGAATATCTTCGGAATTATAACTCGGACAGGTGTGTCGTTTCACTGATAAAAATTCTATAATCGTTGGACAACGAGCGTGGAATTTTTCAAGCGACGAATATTTTGCATAACTTTGAATCTACAGGTCAAATCAATGATATTTGGCACAGACTGACGATTAAGACGTGTCGACAGGAGGATTGGGGTGGGTATTCGACGAGGGGGCATGGCACCGTCCATACCACCCAAGTTTTGAATGTGGAATAGCTACAGGAATTATAAGTTGGACGTGTCGTTCCAGTGGTTAAATTATATGTGCGTTGGACAAGGGGCGTGGCACGTTTCAAGCGATCCAATTGCTTTTAATAACTTTGGAACAGGTCAGACTTCAATGACAATTGACACAAAGTTACGATCTAGACGTGCCCTTCGTTAGGAGTCATGGCACCGCCCATACAAATGTTTAATGTGGAATCATATCGGAATAATAAGTCGGATAGCATTGAGCAAGGGGCAAGGAACAAGTGGCGTGGCACAGTTTTCTTGACTCAAATTTTCCGCGTAACTTTGGAACTTTAAGGCGCACATCAATGAAACTGGGTCGCACCCAGTGGTCATTCATATTTCCAAACATGTTTGGCATGACGAGAAGAATGACGTGTAAATGCAAGAAATTCGTATTGTCCAACATGTTTGCAGGTTGTCACAATTTTTTTATTTCTCTGTCGGCGTGACGCTCTTGTGCGACCGTGTAAACGGCTGTGTGGCGCACATAGTGCATTTTGTCATTCGATCGGTACACAGCGAGCAGTGAGGATGGTGTCGCAAGTGTTTTAAAAGGAATTATTTTAAGTTTACAGACAACATCCCGAACTGTGGTAAGTAAAAAGTGAATATAAAAATAAATGTGAAAGAAACGCAGCATATGAGGTGCTTTTAGGCAAATTTAAAGAAATAGATGCAAATGCGAATTTTTTTACCCCATCGCACATGTTTGCAATCATGAACCACCGTGTAAATGCCGCTTACGACTAGATGAATGGATTGGGCATTGCATAAAAGAGACGTGGCACCGCCCATACAGTGTTGAATGAAGAAAATTAATTTATTGGGTCCATTGACTTCCAACTAATCTGTTGGCTTTTGAAGCAAAGCGTTATTTATTGATAATTTAAGTTAACAACATTAAACACATATTAATAGTGCAGCAGTTTTCGTGTTTTACGTTGTTGCTTTCGTTAATCGGAACAGATATAGCATGGCTCATGGACTTTTGGCCAGTGGTCCGAGTCTCGTTTTGTTCCTGCTGACGGTTGCAGAAACGAACATAAGGGTTTCTGTGCTCCTCAAACTGCTTCGGTGAATGGATTGCGCTATCGAGAGATGATTAATGATTTTTTATGGTCGGAGTTGGATGGTATTGATCTGGACAACGCACTATGGCCCAACGGTCGGTAAAACGTTGCAAAAATCAAAAATTTCATAAAAGCTTTCGATAAAATGAATACACGCATCTTATTGAGAATTTTCCAGGGATTACGAATATGTAACTTTCATTAAATTCAGATTAGTAGTTTGGGAGGTAGAGCCGCTCAAAGTTTACAATTTTTCCACATCGAAAAAAATGTGTATTTTTTGTTTTTTTTCCTCTTTAAGATTGATTTGTATGTAAATGAAGCGACCAATCGGTAACTTGTTGGTTTTTACTAAAAGATACGTTAATTGTTAATATAATGAAAATAAAAAATGTTTATTTTGTTTTAAAAGTTGTTCGATCTACCGAGTGCTCGAAAAGTCTATATTTCGACCTTTTTGTCAACTTTGATCGAAAATAAAAAAAAAGACCGCGAAATTGAGGGAGGTTATTTGCTATTTAATTATTTACCTAACTTCCAAAACTCAGCTGCCGCTTTTTGCCGCTTTACTTTCCAGAGCAATAAAAGTGAAGCAACCTCGGGTCGAAAAACACGCAGGTATACGAAAAATCACGCACATTTAGTTCGGACAAAAACCCATTTTGTGTTGCGGGCATTTGTATATAAAGATATATTTTTTGGTTACGAATGGCATAATACATTTGTTATCCATGTTTTGCTTATTTTATTTCGAAAAGTTGTTCCTAACAAGCAGTTGTGAATTTTTTCGCAATATTTGGGTGGCGCTCCATATACTGAAGGAAGATTTGTTCCTAGGCAGAGTTTCCTTTGAAATTCCACGTCCAATGGTTTTTACAGCTTAAAACAATATTTTTTCCATCATAATAAATACTTACATTTCCACGAACAGCTTAGTCATATTCAATATTTGAACAAAAACGCTGAAAAAACGGCAAATTCTCTTAGATGCAGCTACCTGCTTCAAATCGTTAAAGGAAAATCCCATCACGTTTTCAGTGCGAATTGTTTCCGAAAACTATTTGCAGCACATGCCTGATAAACCTATATTTCGTTGTCTTGTCACAGTCGTTCTTTGACTTTAAAGCTTATCGCAAGTATTCTGTGCAGCTTGAATTAGCCGTGAATAGTATTTTTAAATATAATTCGCAGTATATTTTTTATTGAGTCATACGAGTGTAAAGCTTATCGCAAGTATTCTGAAGCTTGAATTAGCCGTGAATAGTATTTTCAAATATACAGTGCGTTTCGTTTTAAATAACCAATTTCAAGTACGCGCTTTATGTTGTCGCTTATTGCGGACCCCTTTTGAAGCGTACTTTCGGTTAAAACGAACCATTTTGCCCAGTCCCTCGAAGTTCGCTTTAAGTGAAAAGTTCTGTAATTCGCAGTAAATCTTATTGAGTGATACGAGTGTACATTACGTGTGTAATGTCTCTAGCAAATTCCAAATTATTTGAGGTGTTTAGAGTTTCACAAACTGAGCAAGCTGCGGCTATTTTGAAAGAATTAAGTACTAAAATACAAAACATAGAAAAATACGAGGACATGACAAGCCAACTTCATTTTATTTACACCAAAACTAAAACCAATTGGCAAGCCGCGAATCGTTGCGCGAAAACATTTGAAAAAAAGTATGAAAAGTGGCTAACAGATGTGAGTAGATTTGACGAAGAGCAGCCCCATACATCAACCGACCGAACTAGAGGGAGACCAACAAAAACTATAGCCGAGTGTTCGACCTTCACAAGGAAAAGGAAGTTGTTAGATGCTACTCAAGATATCGCCACGGGTCATCTTTCTGAAGCATTGTCCATGAAATACAAAAAGGACAAAGAAAAGATTAAGGCTCATATAACAGATGCAGTTGGGTTAGCAAGTCCAAAGCGAATCATGAGGATAAAAAATAGTATTCCCACTCCACAAAATGCATTGCCTCGACAATTCACTTCTGAGGAGGCTTTGGCGCTGTTTATGGATCTTGGATTGTCGAAGGGAAAATATATAATGCTGCGTGAGTCATTATTACAACATAATGCCAATCTTCTTCCTGGATACGGACACATAAGTCAAGCCAAGAAGGAAGCAGTACCTCTTAATCCCAAAATTACCGAAGTATCAGCCGAAGTGAACCTCAAAGACCTGATGGAACATACTTCTAGACGACTCTTGGAAACTTTCTCTGAAGACAAGTTGAAATCTCTTCCAGAAAGCATAACATTGCTTAGCAAGTGGGGCTGTGATGGATCATCAGGACAGAGCACCTATAAACAGACAATAAATACGGACGATACAACTGTTACAGATGCTAATATGTTTATGGCTTCTGTTGTTCCCCTACGACTAAAAGGTGAGGCTTCAGAATATTGGAAAAACCCACGGCCTTCATCAGTTAAATTGTGCCGTCCGATATTGTTTAAATATGCGAAGGAGTCTTCGGAACTCATAAAAGCCACAGTCAGTGATGTAAAAAAACAAATTGCCGAATTAAAACCAACAGTACTTGAAATCGACGAAGGGAAATCTATTACTATAAAGTATGATTTTCTCCTGACTATGATCGACGGGAAAGTTTTAAATCAATTAACTAATACTTCATCGACAATGAAATGTGCCATCTGTAACAAAAATCAAGACTTCCAAAAATTGGATGAATCAACAAGTGACGAACATAATTATGAGTATGGAATATCTCCTTTGCATGCACGGATAAGATGTATGGAATTTGTCTTGAAGTTGGCGTATATGCTGCCACGACATGGGGAAGTTTTCGAGGACAACGCAACACCCAACTCTCCAAAGTATGGGTATGGGAATACAAATGATGGCAACTCTTCACGCAGATTGGGAGTAATTTTGAATATTTTGAATGGCAAGGAAATGGTTAATGGACCTAAATTTGGTGAATATGCATCCAAAACTGCCGAACTGCTGCTTCAGAAGTATCCTGAGAAGAAACTTACTCCTACGGTACATACAATTTTAGCACATGGAAAGGATTTAATAGAATATCAGTGCTTACCAATAGGGGAATTGTCTGAAGAAGCTTAAGAATGCAAAAAGAAGGACTACAAAAGGTATAGATGTATGAACACTTGCAAAATATCACGAACTAGACAAAATGAAGACCTTTTCAATATGCTAGCAGTCTCTTCTGATCCAGTTATTTCATCTATGAGATCTGTAAGATCACAAAAAGAACTTACAGATACTTATAGCTTAGAAATGATTTCATTATTAGACATTCCTTCCAGCGTAGATAGCGATTTTGAAAAACTCTAACTTTAAAAAATTTTTTTTTGTAAAAAATTACGTATGAATCAATAAATTATATTAATTTATTAGAAAAAATATATAAAAAATAATAATTTTTTAATGCAAACAAATAAGTAATTTCATTGTAGTATGAAGTTTTACTAAATCTTAACTTTGGCAACGAATTTTAAAGCCCCCTGTTACTGTGGCTCCCTGTTTTTTGCCCATTTTAAAGCTTAGATATTACACTTTCAGATGCAGTTTAAATTTTTTATATATCTTTATTGGTTCAGAAGTTATGATTTTTGCAACGAAAAATGGAAAACCGGGCCATAGTGCAACGTTTACTTTCAACAAGACGGCGCTATGTGCCACACAAGCAACGAAACCATTGCTCTTTTACGGGGCCACGTGAAAGATAAGGTGTACGTCAACAGCCCAGCGTCGATTCAAGATCTCAAAGATAGAATTCGTGAGGCTATCGAGGACATAGGGCAGCCACTTTGCGATTTGGTTATGGAAAATTTCATGAAAAGGAGATGGTCCTGTAAGCGTGGTCGTGGTGGCCATTTGGCTGATGTTGTTTTTCATTATTAACGGCATACCTTCCTCTTCATTATGAAATAAACATCCGATCATTTATAAAAAGGCATTTTTCTTTGAATACCAAAATAACACCTCTTGTTGGAAAACCCTATATTCTGAATTTTCGGCATCAGAGGCGCACACAGGATTTCATTTTAGGAGGCGTTCTGCATACAACTTTTGACCCCAATACCATTTAAAATCAATGCGTCACCCATAATTTTTGGTGAGTTTGAACCATCAATACCCCCCTACGTTGTCCCCTGGCATTGCTTTGCAGTGGTACATAGTTGAAAGAACCACCCAGCTTCATTGCTCTTTAGAAGATTCAATTCCAAAGTTTTGGCGCTGTAAAACCGAATATCGATGACTTTAGAGGTATTCCGCAAGTGCCTCAAAAGTAAAAAAGTTATCGGCTGCAGCATTGTAGACGTGAGGTTTAGAGCATTGAAAAAAAATTTGTAATATTTTTGCGCCTACTTGGGTCTTACATACGTTAGCAATTGCCTATTTAGTTTTTCTGATTAAACTTCTTCTTTCAAAGGGTAAAACATCTTGGTGTAACACGCATGTAAGGCCGATGACTTCGATCGGATGTCCTGAATTTAACTTATTTTCGAATACAACTTTGATTTCAATATGAACGAGTAATTTCACGTTTAAACTGTATTGTTTTACTGTATTTTGTATGAAGGTACCCGGTGCTATAGTGAAATATGAACGAGAAATCGTATAAAAGAATGTACCTTGACAAATATCAAAAGTGTCAAAAAGTCAGGTGCGGTGAAAATAAATAAAAATTTGTCGAAATTGACTGAAAAGCCTAACTTTTTCTTCAACCGCCCCTGGAGCAGTTTGGCAGTTGTTTATGTGAAGAAGTGCTCATGTATACACGCATAGCAATACATTCACAAAATTTCGTGTTTTCTGTCTCATCGCTTGTCCTAAAATGAAACGACGTTTTTGTTTGTATTAAAAAATGAATTTTTTTATAAATGTTTATAATTTATTGATCCATATGTAGTTTGGATCACGGCAGCTGCCGTGGCTCAGTTGGTTAGTGCGCGGTCCAACGAGTCACATGCAGAGCGACGCAAGATCGAATACTGCATGTAGTAACACCTAAAAAAAATAACGGGAAACTCGTTTTCTCTTTCGGTGGCTGTCCTCTCAGCTGGAAATGGCAAACCTCTGAGAGTAAAAGTTGCCTATGAAAAAGCTCCCAATCTGCCGTTCGGAACCGGCATAGAACTGTAGGTCCCTTCCACCCGCGTACAAAATAGTACAGCGTACAGCGGTACGAGGTCTCTGGTGGCGTTCCACAGGGCTCGGTGCTTGGCCCAACATTGTGGAACGTCATGTACGACGGCCTGAAGCTGCCAGAAGGCGTCAGCATTATCGGCTACGCGGATGACATTGCAATGGTGGCAGTAGCGAAGCACACGGATACGCTTACGGCAGAGGTGCAACGATGCGATATGCCGCGTTAATCAATGGTTGACGGACGCGAAGCTGGAGCTAGCGGCGCACAAGACCGAGGTGGTGCTATTGACTACCAGAAAGGTGAGCGAGACACTGACGATAGCTGTCGGAGAACATGAAATCATTTCCCAGCCTTTTCTCCGATACCTCGGGGTGATCATTGATGCGAAGATGACCGTCAAAGAGCATCTAAGAACCGTGTGTAAAAAGGCATCACGCGTAAACGTGTCACGTGTCCGACGATGCAGTTGGAGTTATCACAAGCATGCCGCCGATTGAACTACTGGCGGTCGAAATGCACCGCCTTTATAACGCAGCCACAAAGCCGACAAGCGCCATGAAAGCCACTGAAAGAAGTGCCACCATCAGGGACTGGCAACGCAAATGGGAGCAATCCAGCAAAAGGTGCTGGACTTTTGCACTGATCCCGGATATCGCGCGGTGGGTAGCTCGCTCGCATGGAGAGGTTGACCACAACATCACCCAGCTGCTAAGTGGGCATGGCTGCTTCAAGCAGTATCTGCACAAGTTTAAGCATGACGACGATGCCTTCTGCCCGCTCTGTCCAGAAAAGCAAGAGACCGCTGAGCACGTCCTGATGGAGTGCCCTAGGTTCGAATCTGTCCGAAGGGACTCACACATGTGCCGTATGCTCGGCCGCAGCCAGCATTATTAAGACACTGCGCGTCCTAGAACGCCAACGTAGGGCAATTAGATAGTCCGAGGCGGTGGGCACGGTGCCGCACCCTACTGCAGGACGTTCCCTGGCAGTTTAGGAGATAAGAGGGTTTTTAGTGCGTGAAAGTCTTGGCTTTCAATGCTTTTCCCTTCTCAAAAAAAAATGGGGGGCGGAAATATCAGCTGTGGGGCGGGAATATCATCTGTTATGTAAGAGTATTTGTGCATTTTGTGTGTGTATTGTAAATTACCCCTGCCACTTACTCTCTGGTTACGAGTCATAACTGGCTGTTCTTTTTATTTAAATTGATTTCATACGTCCCAATACTCAGTACTAGCATATAGCATAGTTCTTACAAACTAATATGTGCGCAACTAATCACGAAAGTTTAGACAGCCTTAAAAACAGATACACAAGCTTTTGTTGCAATAATTCAGGGCAAGTGCAGCTACTCTCAAATAGCCAAAAAACTGCAAATTTCAAAGGCATCAGTGGTCAATCTTGCAAAAAAGAACCGAAATACTAAGGACTTGCCTTCAGTTTGTGAAACTAATAGGAAGAATTTAAACTACACCAAGAACCGACAGTATAATCGTGCAAAAAGCTTTGGAGTATCGAAATACTCCATGTAGGGTCATTTTAGAAGACATCGTCATCGAAGAATCGTCATCGTGTGACCGAATCGTCATCATGTGACACGATGACTAAGCGCGCGCGCGTCAATATGTGCTTTTCCAGCGCTAGAGGTAGGAGCGCGGTCACAAAAACATGTATAACTTTTGACCTAATGCAAAATAATGACTTTTTTTTTCACCAAAATTTTTGTAAGGGATTGTAGAATTGAATGAAATGTGTCAAAATTTTCTCGCTGGCGGAGAAGTTTAATTAATTTTCAATTATTTACAACAAATAGAATTTTCCAGCTAAATAATAATTTATTGTGAAGAAAGATTTTTTCATGGCAAAGTATATTAATTGACAAAAATTTTGATGTAGAAAACGTTGAGTTCCAATAAACCGTTCGTGAGTTATGAATTTTTGCAAAAAACATGATCAAAAACTTTAACTGTAAATAACTAATGAAACACATTTTTTTCAAAATTATTTTTGGGGTGTAGTTTTTACCTCCAAGCCGATCGAAAACCGTATTGATCAACGAAAACTGAGACCATCGATTTTAAAGTGGCCCACTTGAGAAAATTTGACCCTGCTCCTTGCCACACAGCGCGAGCAAGTATAACCGCTATTAATACATCAAATTTAGAAGTGTTGGCGTGGCAATTCTCCCGATCTCAATCCTATAGAGAACTGCTGGGCATACTTGAAATCCAAAGTGTATAGTCGGGAAAACACCACGGTAGCGATTCTTAAAGAAAATATTACAGATATAATATCTAATTGAGAATAATGATGTCCAATTGCATTGATAGCATGCCTCAACGAATAGTGGCAGTTCTAAAAGCTAAGGGTGGACAGAAAAAATATTAGAAACTCAAAACCATAATTTACATATCTTGGTACAAAACTTTCCAACGAATAAATTGATACCTCATATGTTATTTTTACTTGATTAGTTTTTGTTGTATCGATGATGAAAGTAGAAATTTCGAAATTTTTTCATCGGTCATAATTCGATGAACAGGGACTACATATATAAAAGTGAATGTCTGTTTCTTTGTTGGTCACACGACACTAAAATTCAACAACAATGTTCGTTTCGACAAAATCTCGG
The DNA here is from genome assembly GCA_963971225.1 of Melieria omissa. NCBI lineage: Eukaryota > Metazoa > Arthropoda > Insecta > Diptera > Ulidiidae > Melieria > Melieria omissa. The sequence continues at coordinate 44,905,011 of OZ020269.1, read as the reverse complement.
TAAACCACCATACAACCTAAATTTTTAATATGGAATATCTTCGGAATTATAACTCGGACAGGTGTGTCGTTTCACTGATAAAAATTCTATAATCGTTGGACAACGAGCGTGGAATTTTTCAAGCGACGAATATTTTGCATAACTTTGAATCTACAGGTCAAATCAATGATATTTGGCACAGACTGACGATTAAGACGTGTCGACAGGAGGATTGGGGTGGGTATTCGACGAGGGGGCATGGCACCGTCCATACCACCCAAGTTTTGAATGTGGAATAGCTACAGGAATTATAAGTTGGACGTGTCGTTCCAGTGGTTAAATTATATGTGCGTTGGACAAGGGGCGTGGCACGTTTCAAGCGATCCAATTGCTTTTAATAACTTTGGAACAGGTCAGACTTCAATGACAATTGACACAAAGTTACGATCTAGACGTGCCCTTCGTTAGGAGTCATGGCACCGCCCATACAAATGTTTAATGTGGAATCATATCGGAATAATAAGTCGGATAGCATTGAGCAAGGGGCAAGGAACAAGTGGCGTGGCACAGTTTTCTTGACTCAAATTTTCCGCGTAACTTTGGAACTTTAAGGCGCACATCAATGAAACTGGGTCGCACCCAGTGGTCATTCATATTTCCAAACATGTTTGGCATGACGAGAAGAATGACGTGTAAATGCAAGAAATTCGTATTGTCCAACATGTTTGCAGGTTGTCACAATTTTTTTATTTCTCTGTCGGCGTGACGCTCTTGTGCGACCGTGTAAACGGCTGTGTGGCGCACATAGTGCATTTTGTCATTCGATCGGTACACAGCGAGCAGTGAGGATGGTGTCGCAAGTGTTTTAAAAGGAATTATTTTAAGTTTACAGACAACATCCCGAACTGTGGTAAGTAAAAAGTGAATATAAAAATAAATGTGAAAGAAACGCAGCATATGAGGTGCTTTTAGGCAAATTTAAAGAAATAGATGCAAATGCGAATTTTTTTACCCCATCGCACATGTTTGCAATCATGAACCACCGTGTAAATGCCGCTTACGACTAGATGAATGGATTGGGCATTGCATAAAAGAGACGTGGCACCGCCCATACAGTGTTGAATGAAGAAAATTAATTTATTGGGTCCATTGACTTCCAACTAATCTGTTGGCTTTTGAAGCAAAGCGTTATTTATTGATAATTTAAGTTAACAACATTAAACACATATTAATAGTGCAGCAGTTTTCGTGTTTTACGTTGTTGCTTTCGTTAATCGGAACAGATATAGCATGGCTCATGGACTTTTGGCCAGTGGTCCGAGTCTCGTTTTATTCCTGCTGACGGTTGCAGAAACGAACATAAGGGTTTCTGTGCTCCTCAAACTGCTTCGGTGAATGGATTGCGCTATCGAGAGATGATTAATGATTTTTTATGGTCGGAGTTGGATGGTATTGATCTGGACAACGCACTATGGCCCAACGGTCGGTAAAACGTTGCAAAAATCAAAAATTTCATAAAAGCTTTCGATAAAATGAATACACGCATCTTATTGAGAATTTTCCAGGGATTACGAATATGTAACTTTCATTAAATTCAGATTAGTAGTTTGGGAGGTAGAGCCGCTCAAAGTTTACAATTTTTCCACATCGAAAAAAATGTGTATTTTTTGTTTTTTTTCCTCTTTAAGATTGATTTGTATGTAAATGAAGCGACCAATCGGTAACTTGTTGGTTTTTACTAAAAGATACGTTAATTGTTAATATAATGAAAATAAAAAATGTTTATTTTGTTTTAAAAGTTGTTCGATCTACCGAGTGCTCGAAAAGTCTATATTTCGACCTTTTTGTCAACTTTGATCGAAAATAAAAAAAAAGACCGCGAAATTGAGGGAGGTTATTTGCTATTTAATTATTTACCTAACTTCCAAAACTCAGCTGCCGCTTTTTGCCGCTTTACTTTCCAGAGCAATAAAAGTGAAGCAACCTCGGGTCGAAAAACACGCAGGTATACGAAAAATCACGCACATTTAGTTCGGACAAAAACCCATTTTGTGTTGCGGGCATTTGTATATAAAGATATATTTTTTGGTTACGAATGGCATAATACATTTGTTATCCATGTTTTGCTTATTTTATTTCGAAAAGTTGTTCCTAACAAGCAGTTGTGAATTTTTTCGCAATATTTGGGTGGCGCTCCATATACTGAAGGAAGATTTGTTCCTAGGCAGAGTTTCCTTTGAAATTCCACGTCCAATGGTTTTTACAGCTTAAAACAATATTTTTTCCATCATAATAAATACTTACATTTCCACGAACAGCTTAGTCATATTCAATATTTGAACAAAAACGCTGAAAAAACGGCAAATTCTCTTAGATGCAGCTACCTGCTTCAAATCGTTAAAGGAAAATCCCATCACGTTTTCAGTGCGAATTGTTTCCGAAAACTATTTGCAGCACATGCCTGATAAACCTATATTTCGTTGTCTTGTCACAGTCGTTCTTTGACTTTAAAGCTTATCGCAAGTATTCTGTGCAGCTTGAATTAGCCGTGAATAGTATTTTTAAATATAATTCGCAGTATATTTTTTATTGAGTCATACGAGTGTAAAGCTTATCGCAAGTATTCTGAAGCTTGAATTAGCCGTGAATAGTATTTTCAAATATACAGTGCGTTTCGTTTTAAATAACCAATTTCAAGTACGCGCTTTATGTTGTCGCTTATTGCGGACCCCTTTTGAAGCGTACTTTCGGTTAAAACGAACCATTTTGCCCAGTCCCTCGAAGTTCGCTTTAAGTGAAAAGTTCTGTAATTCGCAGTAAATCTTATTGAGTGATACGAGTGTACATTACGTGTGTAATGTCTCTAGCAAATTCCAAATTATTTGAGGTGTTTAGAGTTTCACAAACTGAGCAAGCTGCGGCTATTTTGAAAGAATTAAGTACTAAAATACAAAACATAGAAAAATACGAGGACATGACAAGCCAACTTCATTTTATTTACACCAAAACTAAAACCAATTGGCAAGCCGCGAATCGTTGCGCGAAAACATTTGAAAAAAAGTATGAAAAGTGGCTAACAGATGTGAGTAGATTTGACGAAGAGCAGCCCCATACATCAACCGACCGAACTAGAGGGAGACCAACAAAAACTATAGCCGAGTGTTCGACCTTCACAAGGAAAAGGAAGTTGTTAGATGCTACTCAAGATATCGCCACGGGTCATCTTTCTGAAGCATTGTCCATGAAATACAAAAAGGACAAAGAAAAGATTAAGGCTCATATAACAGATGCAGTTGGGTTAGCAAGTCCAAAGCGAATCATGAGGATAAAAAATAGTATTCCCACTCCACAAAATGCATTGCCTCGACAATTCACTTCTGAGGAGGCTTTGGCGCTGTTTATGGATCTTGGATTGTCGAAGGGAAAATATATAATGCTGCGTGAGTCATTATTACAACATAATGCCAATCTTCTTCCTGGATACGGACACATAAGTCAAGCCAAGAAGGAAGCAGTACCTCTTAATCCCAAAATTACCGAAGTATCAGCCGAAGTGAACCTCAAAGACCTGATGGAACATACTTCTAGACGACTCTTGGAAACTTTCTCTGAAGACAAGTTGAAATCTCTTCCAGAAAGCATAACATTGCTTAGCAAGTGGGGCTGTGATGGATCATCAGGACAGAGCACCTATAAACAGACAATAAATACGGACGATACAACTGTTACAGATGCTAATATGTTTATGGCTTCTGTTGTTCCCCTACGACTAAAAGGTGAGGCTTCAGAATATTGGAAAAACCCACGGCCTTCATCAGTTAAATTGTGCCGTCCGATATTGTTTAAATATGCGAAGGAGTCTTCGGAACTCATAAAAGCCACAGTCAGTGATGTAAAAAAACAAATTGCCGAATTAAAACCAACAGTACTTGAAATCGACGAAGGGAAATCTATTACTATAAAGTATGATTTTCTCCTGACTATGATCGACGGGAAAGTTTTAAATCAATTAACTAATACTTCATCGACAATGAAATGTGCCATCTGTAACAAAAATCAAGACTTCCAAAAATTGGATGAATCAACAAGTGACGAACATAATTATGAGTATGGAATATCTCCTTTGCATGCACGGATAAGATGTATGGAATTTGTCTTGAAGTTGGCGTATATGCTGCCACGACATGGGGAAGTTTTCGAGGACAACGCAACACCCAACTCTCCAAAGTATGGGTATGGGAATACAAATGATGGCAACTCTTCACGCAGATTGGGAGTAATTTTGAATATTTTGAATGGCAAGGAAATGGTTAATGGACCTAAATTTGGTGAATATGCATCCAAAACTGCCGAACTGCTGCTTCAGAAGTATCCTGAGAAGAAACTTACTCCTACGGTACATACAATTTTAGCACATGGAAAGGATTTAATAGAATATCAGTGCTTACCAATAGGGGAATTGTCTGAAGAAGCTTAAGAATGCAAAAAGAAGGACTACAAAAGGTATAGATGTATGAACACTTGCAAAATATCACGAACTAGACAAAATGAAGACCTTTTCAATATGCTAGCAGTCTCTTCTGATCCAGTTATTTCATCTATGAGATCTGTAAGATCACAAAAAGAACTTACAGATACTTATAGCTTAGAAATGATTTCATTATTAGACATTCCTTCCAGCGTAGATAGCGATTTTGAAAAACTCTAACTTTAAAAAATTTTTTTTTGTAAAAAATTACGTATGAATCAATAAATTATATTAATTTATTAGAAAAAATATATAAAAAATAATAATTTTTTAATGCAAACAAATAAGTAATTTCATTGTAGTATGAAGTTTTACTAAATCTTAACTTTGGCAACGAATTTTAAAGCCCCCTGTTACTGTGGCTCCCTGTTTTTTGCCCATTTTAAAGCTTAGATATTACACTTTCAGATGCAGTTTAAATTTTTTATATATCTTTATTGGTTCAGAAGTTATGATTTTTGCAACGAAAAATGGAAAACCGGGCCATAGTGCAACGTTTACTTTCAACAAGACGGCGCTATGTGCCACACAAGCAACGAAACCATTGCTCTTTTACGGGGCCACGTGAAAGATAAGGTGTACGTCAACAGCCCAGCGTCGATTCAAGATCTCAAAGATAGAATTCGTGAGGCTATCGAGGACATAGGGCAGCCACTTTGCGATTTGGTTATGGAAAATTTCATGAAAAGGAGATGGTCCTGTAAGCGTGGTCGTGGTGGCCATTTGGCTGATGTTGTTTTTCATTATTAACGGCATACCTTCCTCTTCATTATGAAATAAACATCCGATCATTTATAAAAAGGCATTTTTCTTTGAATACCAAAATAACACCTCTTGTTGGAAAACCCTATATTCTGAATTTTCGGCATCAGAGGCGCACACAGGATTTCATTTTAGGAGGCGTTCTGCATACAACTTTTGACCCCAATACCATTTAAAATCAATGCGTCACCCATAATTTTTGGTGAGTTTGAACCATCAATACCCCCCTACGTTGTCCCCTGGCATTGCTTTGCAGTGGTACATAGTTGAAAGAACCACCCAGCTTCATTGCTCTTTAGAAGATTCAATTCCAAAGTTTTGGCGCTGTAAAACCGAATATCGATGACTTTAGAGGTATTCCGCAAGTGCCTCAAAAGTAAAAAAGTTATCGGCTGCAGCATTGTAGACGTGAGGTTTAGAGCATTGAAAAAAAATTTGTAATATTTTTGCGCCTACTTGGGTCTTACATACGTTAGCAATTGCCTATTTAGTTTTTCTGATTAAACTTCTTCTTTCAAAGGGTAAAACATCTTGGTGTAACACGCATGTAAGGCCGATGACTTCGATCGGATGTCCTGAATTTAACTTATTTTCGAATACAACTTTGATTTCAATATGAACGAGTAATTTCACGTTTAAACTGTATTGTTTTACTGTATTTTGTATGAAGGTACCCGGTGCTATAGTGAAATATGAACGAGAAATCGTATAAAAGAATGTACCTTGACAAATATCAAAAGTGTCAAAAAGTCAGGTGCGGTGAAAATAAATAAAAATTTGTCGAAATTGACTGAAAAGCCTAACTTTTTCTTCAACCGCCCCTGGAGCAGTTTGGCAGTTGTTTATGTGAAGAAGTGCTCATGTATACACGCATAGCAATACATTCACAAAATTTCGTGTTTTCTGTCTCATCGCTTGTCCTAAAATGAAACGACGTTTTTGTTTGTATTAAAAAATGAATTTTTTTATAAATGTTTATAATTTATTGATCCATATGTAGTTTGGATCACGGCAGCTGCCGTGGCTCAGTTGGTTAGTGCGCGGTCCAACGAGTCACATGCAGAGCGACGCAAGATCGAATACTGCATGTAGTAACACCTAAAAAAAATAACGGGAAACTCGTTTTCTCTTTCGGTGGCTGTCCTCTCAGCTGGAAATGGCAAACCTCTGAGAGTAAAAGTTGCCTATGAAAAAGCTCCCAATCTGCCGTTCGGAACCGGCATAGAACTGTAGGTCCCTTCCACCCGCGTACAAAATTCACACGCACAACACGGGTGGTTGCGGGAAGCTAGGCCTTAGTCTCGCGTAAGCGGGCTGTCGTGCCAATCAATTATTAATTAATTACGTAGTTAAAAAAAAAAAATTTTTTTTCCCTAATTCCCAGACGTGAGCCTTACAGTCTCACTTAAGATTTCAAATGGTGATAAATCCTATACCAAAAGATTTTCAATTCCAATTTTTTTTAGGAATCCTCTAATGGAATGTTAAAATTATATTTCATTTATAAATTTAATTTTTTTGACAGTTTTTCAATTGTTTTTAAACAATTTTTTTTTAATGTAACGTAAACCCAGAAGTGAGCCTCAGAAGCTCATTTGAACAAAAAATCAAATTTACTCAGAATTGCTTGACTTTTTGTCCACCATATGGAAGAAGATTTTTATTTGATCGTGCCAAGTTTATAGTTTTAAAGCCTAGCACACATATAGTCGGAATGGGATGAAGTCTACTAAAATTTTTGAAAATACTGCAATCTACGACATACGAAGATTTATGAAGAATTTATGCCTTGCCGAGGTTGATGCTAGTTGATAAAAATTATGTCTCCCAATCCCGATAAATATGTAATCAGAATATGGAAGTGCGACGGTGCTAATACTTCCTGAAATGTCATACACATGCAGAGACGGTAATCGAGGAGCTGTGAATCTTGCAAAAAGGGTGCTGAAAAACTGTGTGAACCTCACAAACACAAATGTAATAATGACCAACTAGACAGTTTTTCAATTGTTTTTAAACAATTTTTTTTTAATGTAACGTAAACCCAGAAGTGAGCCTCAGAAGCTCATTTGAACAAAAAATCAAATTTACTCAGAATTGCTTGACTTTTTGTCCACCATATGGAAGAAGATTTTTATTTGATCGTGCCAAGTTTATAGTTTTAAAGCCTAGCACACATATAGTCGGAATGGGATGAAGTCTACTAAAATTTTTGAAAATACTGCAATCTATGACATACGAAGATTTATGAAGAATTTATGCCTTGCCGAGGTTGATGCTAGTTGATAAAGTTTATGTCTCCCAATCCCGATAAATATGTAATCAGAATATGGAAGTGCGACGGTGCTAATACTTCCTGAAATGTCATACACATGCAGAGACGGTAATCGAGGAGCTGTGAATCTTGCAAAAAGGGTGCTGAAAAACTGTGTGAACCTCACAAACACAAATGTAATAATGACCAACTAGTTCACCAGTATGGTTTTACCCGATAGTTTATTGGATGCGAGGATCGTACACTCAGAATAATCAAAATTTGTATGATGCGTGTATAAAAAAACGCAAACCTAATACATGGCCTCTAGCGCTGCAGTAGCAATTGTTTTCCTGTGGACCCTGTATTTACAAGTTCTTTACTTCAAATGAAAAAACTTAAATGAAAACGTCTTTAAGTAGTAACTAGATTTGAAAAAATAAATAAATTGAGTTTTTCAGTAGTTTAGCTCATATGAGCCTGACAGTCTCACTTCTGGGTTTACGTTACTTTTAAAATTCTGGGAATTAGGGTTAAGTGAGATTTTTTCAAAATCGCTTTCTACACTAGAAGGAATGTCTGATAATGAAATCATTTCTAAGCTATCTGTAAATTCTTTTTGTGATCTTACAGATCTCATAGATGAAATAACTGGATCAGAATTTGTCTAGATCGTGATATTTTGCAAGTGTTCATACATCTATACGTTTTGTAGTCCTTATTTTTGCATTCTTGAGGTTATTCAGACAATTCCCCTATTGGTAGGCACTGGCATTCTATTAAATCCTTCCCATGTGCTAAAATTTTATTTACCGTAGGAGTAAGTTTCTTCTCTGATTAACTCAATCGAGGCTGCAATCGAGACTGCTAAGTTACAGTAAGGAAATAGACTGCGCTTGAACCAGACTTAAGTCAGAGGGCGGTGCCACGCCCCCTTATTTTATACTCTCATCATTCCCTCTGTAGAATGATACGAATAAATGGTAGGTTCGTACTAAGTTTCATTGCTTTGCGTCTTATAATTTCGCGGAATATTTGGGTCGCAAAACATGTGCCACGCCCCTTGTCCAACGCCCATCAAATCTTACCAGTAGAATGAGTCATCTATGGGACCACACAATACTAAATTTTAATGCTGTGCACCTTATAATTTCGAAAATATTCATTTAAAAAGATTTGGCTTTTATGGGCGCTGCCACACCCCCTTGTCCAATCCCCGCCCCATTCCCTGTGTTGAAGGACCTGAGTAAGATCGTAGTGAATTTTATTGATGTGTGGCTTATAGTTCCAACGTTATCGTCTGAAAATTTTCTGAATTTCCGACTTTTCCAATAGATTTTCCGGAATTTTCTTTTCGCACAAACCTGAACTGACTCAAGACAAATCCAACAAAGAAAACTTCATTGAAATCGGCTGGTCCGTTTGAGCGTGATTAGATATATAGATTTAGATAGATGCCAGCAACACAAAATGGGTTTTTGACCGTACTGTAACGATGACGCACTCTGTTGCTGTGCTATGCTTTGATGGACATACTTTTAGGCATGCATTTTAAGTACGGCCGGTTTGCTATAATTCCGATATGGCAAGGATGGTTCGTGATAGTAATGGGCTGTGCGAGAACGATCGTGAGAAAGTCCAACCGGAATGTGCAAGAACAATCGGCGCGATAAGCAAACAAGTATAAAAGGCAGCAGTGTGCAGCGCAGAGAGACAAGTCTGATTTGAATAAGCAAAGTGCTATAGTAACAAGTGTAGATACAAGCAAAGTGTAAATCTGTAAATAAAGCGACTATTGGTTTCTGACTGCGATTTGCGCTGAGTAATTGAAGTGGTTTTATTTTCAAGCACAATCCAAAACGAACTTAGAGAAGTCATTTTCGTAACAGTACTAAATGTGCGCGATTTTTCGTATACCTGCGTGTATTTCGACCCGATGTTGTTTCACTTTTATTTGTCTAGAAGGTAAAGCGGCAAAAAGCGGCAGCTGAGTTTTGGAATTTAAGTAAATAATTGAATAATAAATAACCACCCTCAATTTCGCGGAGGTTATTTTTGTTATATTTTTTTGTTCTGGATCAAAGTTGGGAAAAAGGTCAAAATATATACTTTCCGAGCAATCGGTAGATCAAACAACTTTTAAGACAAATCACGTACACGTATACAATCAACGTACGTTTTAGAAAAACCAAGTTGCCAATTGGTTGCTCATTTACATAAAAATTAATCTTAAAGATGACAAAAAACAAAAAATACACATTTTTCTCGATATGGAAAAGTTGTAAACTTTGAGCGGCACTAACTTCCAAACTACTAATCCAAATGTAATGAAAGTAAAATTTTCGTAATCCCTGGATTCTCAATATTCTCCCTGGATTATCGAACGCTTTCATGAAATTTTTGATTTTTGCAACGTTTTGCCAGCAGAAGAGCCATAGTGCGGCGGTAACCATTTCCACTACTTTATGCGCGCAGAATTATCTTACATTTTCATTGGCATTTTCCGATTCGAAGTTTCCATTTTCGCTGACATTTGGCTCATGTACCAGCGTCAGTGGCCGCCGTAGATCAGCTGGCTAGTCCGTTGGGACGCGAGTCAAATGCGACGATCGAACCCATGTTCAGGACTCCGTTACTGCTAGCACCGAAAAAAAAGAAAAAGAACATTATTTCTTTCGGCGGCTGCCCTCTCAGCAGGAAATGGCAAACCTCTAAGAGTAAAATTGCTTGTGAAAAAGCTGCCAACTCGCCGTTCGGAATCAGCATAATTCTATAGGTCCCTTCCAACCCTGTAGCCGAGTAGCTAGGCCTTAGTCTCATAATCGGGCTGTCCTGCCAGTCAATTATTATTATAACCAGCATCAGTTGATCGAGTTTCGCGATGTCTGCGTTTTATACATTTTTTTATTTTAGTAGCATTAGCCTACTTCTGGACCTAACAATACGAAAATTAGTTTTCTTGTACAAAGTACAGCAACCTATGATAGTCCAGTTTTGTTGTTGTGTTGCTTGTGTTAAAGCAGCCCGAAGCAGAGCATTATCGTCGCAATATGCATCTAAATTGCAGTGATCCGATCGTAGTGTTCACTATTATTATTATTTTTTTAATTTGAGTGTAATTTAGTTCTAATGGTGTTTTTCGAAGTTTATATATATGTATTTATTCATTTTTTTAACAGGCCTGTTATTTAAAAGCTATTGAAACTTGCCCAGGATTTGCGGTGGCTTGGAGTAATTTGGGTTGTGTATTCAATGCACAAGGCGAAATATGGCTTGCAATACATCACTTTGAAAAAGCAGTTACTCTGGATCCAAATTTTCTTGATGCTTATATTAATTTGGGTAATGTCCTTAAAGAAGCAAGGATATTTGACAGGTAAATGACATTTTGTCGATTTAAAGGAATAGTATTAACACGTTAAAGATCGCATGCCCACCGGTGGGTCACTCCGCAACAACATTACCGGCCCGCGTGCTCACGGATGGGCACACGACATGTTTTACCTGGGGAATGCTTGTACACCGGTGGGCATGATTTAAAATTTAATTTATGTACAGTAGTCAGTTTTTTTAAATCAAACAAAATTGACGAGTTTTTAAGATGCCGGTCCCTATGTGAGAAATAAGATTTTTCAATGCGGTCTTCAACGTGTTAAAAACGTAGCAGTTAAGTATATCTTTAAATAAATAGTGTACTTATATCCGCCGTTCAACCTACTCTACATAATGATTATTATGTATATATTAAAGTAGTATTGATCCGCATGTTCGTTTCGATAATATTATCTGCTGACACTTGACTTCGAGGTTTTTGATCAGCGCAGATTGCACGGCTCTCGCTGGATGCATAGGTAAATGTGCGGCCACGTTCTCTCGCAGCAGTGTTTGGCACGTTTCCTGTAGCCTGCTTTTGAGGCGTGCCATTACGACTTTGTAAGCGCTTCCCCAAGGATTGTGTCAGCTTCCTCGCAGAGCTTGGAGAACGTTCATTTTTTGCTTCAGCGAATTTCGTTTCGCACTGGTGGTGAACTATTCGTCAACCACCACCCTTTTATGCGCTTGTCGAGTGAGTTGTTGGCAAATGTGATGTCGATCACCGATTGCTTGCTTCCTTTTGAAAAGTACTGGTGCTGCCCTCATTTGCGAGAAACGCATCATGCATGAAAAAAGCCTAAAGTACCGCTCTTTGGGATGGTGCTTCAAACCGTTTTGAAGGCGCGACAAACACGTAAAGAGTTTAGCCGGTACGCAGATTTGAGGTGGCAGCTGTACGCAGATATTAGGATAGTCTTATGCCGCACTGGGCAAATATACGTTGTTACCAAGATTCAGCCGCCTTGGCTCAGTTGGTTAGTGCGCGGTCCAACGAGTCGCATGCAGAGCGGCGCAAGATCGAATACTGCATGTAGTAACACCTAAAAAAAATAACGGGAAACTCGTTTTCTCTTTCGGTGGCAGTCCTCTCAGCTGGAAATGGCAAACCTCTGAGAGTAAAAATTGCCTATGAAAAAGCTCCCAACCTGCCGTTTGGAACCGGCATAAAACTGTAGGTCCCTTCCACCCGCGTACAAAATTCACACGCACAACACGGGTGGTTGCGGGAAGCTAGGCCTTAGTCTCGCGTAAGCGGGCTGTCGTGCCAATCAATTATTATTATTATCAAGATTCATTGAATAGAAGATTGCGCCTTCCGCGAGAAAACTAATTTGAAGCCTCATGCTGACGTCATACAAAATTGGCTCCTATTGGCTGAAAATGTTGATTGATGTTCGGAGAGAGCAACACAGTGGGACAACATTAAATAATTATTCACTTGTTGTGATTTAAATAATACATTTTTTTCTATTTTCAATTTGAAAAACACGTCTCCTTTCATTTCCTTTTTTCGTTATTTTGTGTACACAAGCCCACTGCACACCGCATGACCTTCGTTTATTTTTTTTTTTTGTAAATTTTTCCGTGATTCTTTCACTACAAACATCTTTTAACGCGAGGACTTTCAAAGTACGAAATTCTTTATTAAATTTAACACAAAAACAAGAAAACAAACAAGTAAAAGCGGCACAGTTTTTAACAAAACAAAATATTTTTGGTCAAAAAAAGTTTCAGCCAATAAAAACATAGCCAGAAATTTGAATTGAATTGCAGTGTTTCTTCCCGAAATTCACTTGTTTTATTTGTGTTATTCATATGAATGAATAATATGAATTTACAGTTTATTTTGTAAGGATATACACCGAGGCTTCAACACTTGGGAGCGCTTGTATGAACGAATTCATAAAGGCGTTCATCAGTTTTCCAACCACAGCGACAGAGAACGCAACAAATCTTCGAAGAATTTCAGATGGCTCCAACGAGGGTATCAAAGGTTTAAAGGCGATCTCTTAGGACGATCCGACTGTTAATACTCTGCTAATACTCTGGCTGTTAGTCAAACGCGATGCAGACTCTCGCCGCAAATGAATAGACAAAAGCAAGCCTAATGAAACTCCAACCATTGATGAATTTTTTCCACTGTGAAGAGCTAGATCTAACACACCGTAAGGTCAACACAACTAAGCCGCGGCAAGATTCAGCTTGGTCCTTCGCGGCGACTCTGCTTCAATTGCCTTCGAGGGGGACGTGGTCGCTTCTTGCTGCTTCAAGTATTCCTGTAGGAAGTGTAATCGACGTCATCATATATTACTTCGTCATCCAGCCAGCGATTTCTCTGCTTCCTTCAGCACTAGTTAACGTTCAAACTTCTCATGGTGATTTGTGAAGTGTCGACTGCTGCTAGACACATCTTCGGAGCTGTCCTACATCACAGAGCGCTGCGCTCAAAACCTTGCAGTTACTCGTTCATCATCTCGTATAGCAGTATTTGGAATCTCTTCTGCAAGGGCTGAAACAACATGACGGCGCTGCTCGTTGCTAATCAAATCACGCGTTTCCGACCACAGGTTAAGTATCACTACACATATTTTGAGCAGCATCACTGCTACACTTCCTACCACGAGTATTGAGATTTCATCAAAGGAGAAATTAGAACATATCTCACTCGCTGACTCAACATGTGATGTATCCGCGTTCATCGACATTTTGTTAGAAGCCAATGACATCTGGAAGGTTGTCATTTGCCAGAAACCTTACGATTCGCATGAGGACCTGATTGCTATTTCTTCGATTTTTGGGTCACTTCAACAACGAGGCGGAGCGCATCCGCCACTGCCACTTCACTTGTAGCTACCAACCAAGTCGACCAATTTCTACATTAATTTTGAGAACTAGAGGAGTAAAACAAGCTACTGCCATCGGATTAAGCATTTGTAGAATATTTTTAACGCACATATGCTCGTCACGTGGACGGGAGATACCTTGTCCAGCTTCCATTCAAGGAGGCGCCCACAATTCGCGACTACACTATCCATTACTGTACACCATCTGAGCATTAACTCAATTCCACGCGGTGGAACAACGCTTGCAAAGAAACGACAACTTGCGTCAATAATACAATCACACATGCGACATGCGCCAACTCCCGCCTGATGAAGTCGATATTTCTGACCGTCGAGATTTCTATTTACCGCATCATCCTGCACTTTGTAAGAAACTACGAGTGGTTTTCGATGAAGTATTTAAGGACAACGAAGGAACTTATCTAAATAGCACCATGCACATATGGTCCAGTATACAACGCAACCTCCTCCGTTTCTGACCGTCAGAGTTCTTGCACAACTGCCGCACGATCATCAAAATTAGTTTCCATTAGTTTCCTGCGGAGCGATTTCTATGCAGATGATGTTTTGACAGTTTCAGATTCAGGGCAAGCACTCATCGATATGAGAAATGAATTAGTTGAGTTATCACACGCCGGGTTGGAGCTACGGAAGTGGGTGTCAACCAACCACATCACTGAAGACGTCCACGCTGAATGTATTCTGGGTCGAGACACTACCAAGGTACTAGGACTGCTATGGAAGGCACAAGAAGACTTTCTCACATACCAAACACATGCTCACTCCATCATCGACGCCGCTCTTTTTACCAAACGTAGATTTCTGTCGGACGCATCACGCATTTTCGGTCCACTGGGATTATTATCACCGACTGTTCAGTTTAAGATTCTGTTCCAAGAATTATGGTTACAGAAACTCAACTGGGACCACCAATTTCCTCCGCCGTTGGCTGAGCGCTGGTATGAAAGCATACGCCGCCGCAGTATACTGTCGCTTTAAACACGCAGATGGCACGTAGAAGGTGCCTCTATCTAACTGTCGGAAGCCCTCGCGAAATGTAAGGCTGACGTCACCGCCATCCAGGAAATGCGATGACCATGACAATGTTGCTCTAAGCGAGCAGACTGCGACATCCACTACAGCTGTCATGCAGAGAAGCGCGAATTTGGCTGCGGATTTATGGTCAGCAAGAGACTTCGCCACCACGTCTCTCGGTTCACTCCGGTGAATTCGGTTCACATGCCCCGACGGAAGAGAAGGACGATGCGACCAAGGATGCCTTCTGTGCGAAGTTCGAGGATGTCTACGATGGGTGCTCGACCCATGACGTCAAAATTGTCCTCGGGGACTTCAATGCAAAGTTTGGGCGAGAAGGTATCTTTGGTCCCACAGTGGGGCAGTTCAGCTTCCATACGACTACTTCGAACAACGGTCTGAGGCTGATCGATTTCGCCGCGGCACGAAACATGATAGTAGCACCAGATTCCAGCACCTCGACATCCACAAGGCCACCTGGCTATCCCCGGATTAATTCAACCGCAACCAGATTGATCACATTGTGATTGATGGAAGGCATGCTTCAAGCATTCTAGATGTGCGCACGTTCCGAGGACCCAACATTGACTCGGATCACTACCTTGCTGCAGCCAATATACGCATGCGTTTTTACGCAGCGAAGATCGCACAACCCAGTTTGCAAAGAAAGCTGGACATCAGTAAGCTGCGATCAAAGGGGTAGCCGAAGCCTACTCCGCTCAACTCTCCAAACAGCTCGGTCGCTCCCGCTCTCCACCTGATGGCATTGACAGATTATGGGCTCATTTATCCAACTCTATGCGCGCCGCCGCAGAACATGCCCTTGGTTTTCATCGCCCACCACCAAAAAACCAATTGTACGGTGAAGAGTGTCCAGCAGCCACTACAGCGAAGAATGCTGCCTACAAGAAGACCTTGCAGTCGGCTGCCACGCGAGACGTGGCAAAAAAATACCGGGAGGAAGAAAGAGAGGTGCCTTTTTAGACGCAAGAAACGAGAGCGAGAAAGGCGCTAGCGTGAGGAAATCGAGGAGTGCAGGAGCAGGAATGACACTTGCAAATTCTTCCAAAAAGTTAAGCGTTTTCTTTTCCTTTTTGACTGGCACGACAGCCCGATTACGAAACTAAGGCCTAGGTACCCGCAACCATCCGTGTTGTGCGTTCGAATTTGTACAAGGTTGGAAGGGACCTACAGTTTTATGCCGATTTCCAACGGCGAGTTGGGAGCTTCTTCATAGGCAATTTTTTCTCTCAGAGGTTTGCCATTTCCTGGTGAGAGGACAGTCACCCAAACATTGCTTTTTTTCAGTGTTAGCAGCAACAGAGTCTTGAACCTGGGTTCGAGCGTCGCATTTGACTCGTCGCCCAACGTACTAGCCAGCGGAGCTACGGCGGCTGCGTTTAACGGAAGAACTCAAGCGGGGCTTCTTCTTGCCGAGACGAAAACGGGGATCTGGTTACGGATGGGCAGGGTGCATTGAGGTTGTGTAAAGAGCACTTCCCAAAACTGCTCGCAGGCGACGAGGGGATAGTTAATACCGCCAGTGGTGAAAATGTCCAGACGGCACAAATCGACGACGGCGGTGTGGATGTGCCACCTCCCAGCTATGACGAGGTCTGGGTCGCTATCCAGCGACTCAAGAACAATAAAACTGCGAAAATTGTTCAAATGAAAAATACGATGCGATTCGATCAAATGGTTGACAACGAAAGTAATTTTTATTTGGCCGTAGGGCAAACGAAAGGTATACAAACCAAAGAAAATAACGTGAAATTTCCAATCACTAATAGCAAAAAGTATGGAACACAAAGAGTGTGCATCACGTACAAGCAAAGATTTGAATGCGGGTGCTGATATCGCCACCCGTCTTCAAGATGCGGGGGGGGTAGACAACAAGAGGAAACACTTGAAATGACAGCACAATGCTCTGAGCGCAAATCATAGAAACACGAATGCCGCGTCTGTGCTCGTTCATTCTCGCTCAATTGTCCGAAGAGGAGGAAGACGAGTGCTGTTGTTCTTGTTGTTGCGCTGGCGAAAAGCTGAAATTGTAAAACGATTTATATTTTCTGACTGGCTTTTGTTCTTTTTCTATAAGCCTGCACGGCGTCGCATATTGCTCCTGAACTCACTGCCGACTGTAGTGTGCGCAAACTCATAGAAAAGAAAATAAAATATGGCTGGCATGGCGACCTATATGATCGCTGCAGGCAATGAAAAAATAATAAGTAATCAACAAAGACAATTAAATAAAAATGGAATTGGAAAAAAAGAAAACGTTTTTATTAGCCCGTAATAATTTCCCGTCCCGTTCTTTGGAACTTTTCTTACGGCTCACATATAAAACTTGTTTAAAAGAACTAAAATAAAAAAATCGTATATTGTAAATTTATGGTCACATCATTCGCCATGGAACCATTCAGGTGTATCATATAGTTACGAATACTAAGTCTAGTGGGCTGTTACGTATCTCTGGATTGTGTAATTTGAAAATAAAACACAGTCAGTTTCTTAAACGCAGACAATAAAATAAACCAACAGTCACTTTATTATTCACACTTTTACACTATACTGTTCGTACACTTAAGTATTTGCTTAATTACTCCGCGTGACAACTTCACTTGTCAAAACCAGACTGACTCGCTGCGCTGCATCCGGCTGCCTTTTATACCCGTCGGGCCATCGCGCAGATCGTTCTCGCACATTCCGGAGTGGACAAAAGGTTTTCCTGATGATCGCGACCATCGTTGCCAGATTGGACTAAAAGTTATTATCGCGGCCGTCGGTGCCACATTGAATTATAGCACGGCGCGAAGCGGCAGGGTTGCTTTGCACAGCGACAGGATTCTTATCGTTACACTGCCCACCACTTAGAATTGGTCGTCCCGAACAAGTGCCGAGGCTCCGCTGTGATGAGGCGCCAGACGCTCCAAATGGACTACCTTCAGCTTAGCGCCTCTATTGCTGCAACGTTGAATCCGGTATACCACGTCGTTAATCCTAGTCACGACTTCGTACGGTCCTTCCCATGACGCTTGAAGTTTCGGAGACAAACCTTTCCTCCGCTGCGGGTTGTAGAGCATTACCACATCGCCTTCTTGGAACCCTGCTGAGTTGGCCCGTAGATCGTATCTGGCTTTCGCCTTATCGCTGCCCAGTTTGGTGCGGCCCCTTATAAACTGGTGAATTTCCTCCAGTTCCGCCCGCTTATTGACCACGTAGTCCGTCTTAGCGCCTCCCGTTGTGCCGTTGTACTTCAAGTCAGCGGGTAACCGCAACTCTGTGCCGAACACTGCTCGGGCTGGAGTGAATGATGTCGTGTCGTGCGGGGCTGACCTATACGCCATCAGGAACAGGGGGATATGCGTGTCCCAATCCTTTTGATTCCTGCCTACCACTTTCCGCAGGTATTCCTCCAGTGTCCGGTTAAAGCGTTCCACCATGCCGTCGGACTGTGGGTGCAAAGGAGTGGTACGCGTTTTCTTTATCCCCAGCAGCCTACACACTTCCTTGAATACCGCAGACTCGAAATTCCGGCCTTGATCTGAGTGCAACTCCAACAGAACTCCGAACCTGGCTACCCAGTTGTTTACCAGCTTTTCCGAGATCGTGGTGGCCTCCTGGTTAGGAATAGGGTACACTTCGGGCCATTTGCTGAAGTAATCCATTACAACCAGCACATATTTGTTGCCTTGAGTGCTAGTTGGGAATGGGCCGGCGACGTCCATAGCAATCCGCTCGAAGGGCGCTCCCACGTTGTACTGCTGCATGCGGCCTCGAGATTTTCTTGTCGGCCCTTTCGCGGCTGAACATCGGTCGCAGCTCTTAATCCACTCGGCTACAGACTCCTGACATCCTACCCAGTAGAATCGTCTTTTTATTTTGGCGACGGGTTTGGTGATGCCCAGGTGCCCTCCACTGGAGTCGTTATGGTATGCCTCGATGACCTCGTTGATCCTGCATTTCGGCACTACCATTAGGGAGTTGCTGGTCCGACCATCCGCGCTCTCCCATTCGCGGTACAGGCATCCTTCTTCCAGCCGCAGACTTTTCCACTGTGCCCAGTAAGCCTTAGCGATCGGGCTTTCACCAGCCATCTCCTGCCAGTCTGGACGTGCGCCTTGCTCCTTGTCTTCGATGATTTTTGCAAGATCCGCATCGTCCCGCTGGTCCTTTTGTAGCCTCTCCGCAGACCACTCTTCCTCTGGCATAACGCTGACCAATCGTACGTCCACTATCTGCTCTTTGCTTTCGGCTCGCGAACAATGCCTGCATTCGGTTTTCCACGGACGGCGTGACAAGGCATCGGTATTTCCATGGCTGCTACCCTTGCGATGCTCTACCGTGTAGTCTCTACAGTCGCTCGATCCACCGCGCCAATTGCCCTTTAGGATCCTTAAAGTTCAGGAGCCATCTCAATGCCGCATGATCTGTGCGCAGGCGAAACCTTTGTCCATACAGATATTTGTGGAAGTGTTTTACGCAGTCCAATACCGCCAGCAGTTCTCTCCGTGTCACACAGTAGTTGCGTTCCGGTTTCGATAGAACCCTACTGTAGTACGCTATTACTTGTTCCTGGCCGTCTATTATCTGTGATAGCACACCGCCAATACTATTCCCGCTTGCATCGGTATCCAGCACAAACATCTCCCCAGCCACGGGGAAGGCCAGAATTGGGGCACTGCACAGGTTTTCCTTCAGACGTGCAAAAGTCTGTTCCTGCTCCTCGCTCCACTCGAAAGCTGTGCTCTTTTTCGTCAGTTTGTGCAAGCTGCTGGCTATGTTCGCGAATCACGGAACAAATCGGCGGTAGTATGTGCACAGACCCAGGAAACTGCGGAGTTCGTGTAGATTGCGTGGCCGGGGCCACTCCTTCACCGCCGTGATTTTGCCTTCATCCGTATGTACTCCGCGGGCAGAAACCGTATGACCCAGATACTTGACCTCCTTTTTTTGGGTTGAGTTTAAGCCCGGCTTTTGGTATCCGCTCAAATACCTCCTCCAGCTTTCCCACGTGGTCGTCGAAGCTTTTACCCATCACGATTATGTCGTCGAGGTACACCAGGCACGTCCGTCAATGCAGCCCTTTCAGCACACGTTCCATTAGCCGCTCGAATGTTGCTGGTGCGTTGCAGAGTCCAAACGGCATGACGGTGAACTGCCACAAACCATCGCCAACACTGAAAGCCGTTTTCTCCTTGTCCTTGTTTGAAAGCTTTACATGCCAATATCCGCTGCGTAAGTCGAGCGTGGAGAACCACTGCGTGCCTGACAGTGTGTCCAGGGTGTCATCGATCCGAGGTAGTGGATAACTGTCCTTCTTGGTCACATCATTGAGCTTCCGATAGTCCATACAAAACCGGGTACTGCCATCCTTTTTCTTGACTAGCACGACCGGCCAGCACCAGGGGCCCGAAGAAGGCTCTATGACCTATTCTATCCGCATGTTTTCGATCAAATTTGTGACTTCCCTCCTGGCCAGAGGAACTCGTCTTGGCGGTTGGCGAATCGGTTTTGCACTTCCGGTGTCGATGTTGTGCTTCACTATGTTCCGCCTGCTTCTGCCGCAAATATTGACCCATAGTGCTGCAGGAGTGACCTCGCCTTCTGTTTCTGCTTGGCCGTCAACCCGCTGCTCCACTGGTTCTCCTGCGGTATGGCGTCCATGCTAAAACCGCTCTTCTTTTTACTTCCAGACGGGCTTCTCTCGCCATTGACCACTGCTACAGCTTCCTTACACTCGCCAATTACCTCATCTTTCCCGATATATCTGGGTGTATTCAGGGGGTTCAGTATTCTGACTGGTATTCTGCCATTTTTAGGTTCCACTTATGTACGTCCGACGATGATGTTGTCGTGTCCTTGTTTCGGTGCTTCTACAACCCACAGCCGACTCGTCCCATCGTCCTCGTCTACCTTTGCCCACACAATCGCCTCAGAATTCGCTGGTATCCTCCTGTGTTGACACGATACAACCTTCCTTACCGCCACGCTTCGCTCATAGCCGGTGTGCAGCGGGAATTCAACGTTGGCATATCTCAGCACATTTTCCTTCAGGTCCAGCGTAAAACCGTGTATAATCATGAAATCCACGCCGATAATCACGTCGTCCATTATATCATCGACGATGAACTCATGTTCCAGGCTGCTGGTGCCGATAGCAATCGTTTTCGTAACTTTTCCTCTTACCTGCGCCCGCTCGCCAGTCGCAGTCCGCAGCTGTATGCCATGCAGCGGTTCCCAGTTCTTCAGCAGCTTCCTTTTTATGATCGAATATGACGCTCCAGTATCCGTATCCAGTGTCAACACGAACAACTTTCCATCTATCCTTCCTTCAATTGCCAAGCTGCTGGGCTGTCGTTTCAGCTGTGAGACAAGGATGGTGGGGCGGCAGATTGTGGGGATCAGCTCACGCCCCTTTGGGCTGACCCGTTTTAGTTTAACGACTCGCCGTCCTCAGTCCTGCGCTTGTTGGCTGGGCCTCGATTGTCAGTATTCCTCGCTTCAGGCGATTGCGATCGGGAACGGGAACGCCTCTTCCGTTGGCGGCAGTCCCGTGATATGTGGCCCTGCTTGCCACATACCCAGCAAAAAACCTTAGAGGAGACCACCCGTGGCCTGTCCGGTATCTCCGAGCTTATGGCTTGGATCGGAATGTCGTTGTCCGCCTGAGAATGGCGTATCCTTGCAGGTGCATACCGAGCGCTCCCAATCCATGCCGCTTCATATGTCATCGCGATGATCACCGTCTCCTTAAACGTCGGCTTGCCCATCATCAATGCACTGCGACGTGTTTCTGGATCATGAAGACCTTCAGTAAACGACTCAATCTTTATCCTCTCGAGATCATCAGCACCAAATTTTGGGTAGCACAACTGTACGAGCCGCCCAATGTCTGCTGCATATGTCTGCAGCGCCTCGTTGGCTCTTTGCTTGCGGTTCTTCAGCTCACAGTAGTATAGCGCATGGTTGTGCTCGTCGCTATACTTCGCTGCCAACGCTCTCATGATGGCAACGTAATCACTTCTTAAACATTCTGGAACTGATTTGATCACCTCGGCCGCGGGACTGTTTAGCGCCAGTGCCAACCTCCGACCTTTCCTGATATCTGTCCACTGATTTTCCAAAGCAGCCAAGTCGAATTGCAATTTAAATGTATCGAACGGCGCAGCACCATCATAAGTAGGCACTTCTGTTCTGGCAGCAAAACCGTCCTGAACCGGTGGCAAACATTCTCGTGGCTGAAGCCGTTCGTCAATCTTTCTGTGCATCGAATCTTCCAGACTGTCAACTCGTTTGTTCAAGGACTCATCTAGGTTGTCAACTCGTCTGTTCAGGGATTCACCCATTTCGTCAAATCGTTTGTCCCAATTGTCCATTCGCGTCTCGAGATGCTCAACTTTCACGTTCAGCCTATTGGAAATTTCCTCCACCTTCTGCTCTATGCGCGCAGAATTCCCCGCCATTTCTCGATTTGCAGTCTCGACTTTTGCCGAAATTTCGAGATTCGTAGTTTCCTGCTTCGCCTCCATTTGCGCCGACATTTCGCGATTTTCACGATTTGAAGTCTCGAACATGCCTCTCATTGCAACCGTAAGCTGGCTCATGTCCATTGCTTGTGGTGGCGCAGCCGCTCCAGCCGTACTTTGCATCGCCGCAGCACCCGCAGGCGATTCCTCCAGTTTGGCCGACGCCTCTTGTTCTTGCGTTCCGAACTCGTGCACAGTCGACTCGATGCCTCGTTCCTCACATGCTTCTCGCAAGCGCAACTGCAACTCCACCTTTCCGCCAGCAGTCGGCAAATTCCAGGCAGCCAGCTCCTTCTTCAGCTGGTCCACCTTTAGCAGCTCGAGTTTAACCATGTCTGTGCTCTTATAATTTCATTTATTTTTAATTTTCCACAATCCCACTTCTGACACCAAATGTTACGAATACTACGTCTAGTGGGCTGTTACGTATCTCTGGATTGTGTAATTTGAAAATAAAACACAGTCAGTTTCTTAAACGCAGACAATAAAATAAGCCAACAGTCACTTTATTATTCACACTATTACACTTTACTGTTCGTACACCTAAGTATTTGCTTACCTACTCCGCGTGGCAACTTCACTTGTCAAAACCAGACTGACTAGCTGCGCCGCATCCGGCTGCCTTTTATACCCGTCGGGCCATCGCGCAGATCGTTCTCGCACATTCCCAAGTGGACTAAAGGTTTTCCTGATGATCGCGACCATCGTTGCCAGATTGGACTAAAAGTTATTATCGCGGCCGTCGTTGCCACATTGAATTATAGCACGGCGCGAAGCGGCAGGGTTGCTTTGCACAACGACAGACTGTCTTATCGTTACAATATTTATACTATTTTTAAACGTAGGCATTCCTAAATCACATTTTTCTTATGACAAAATACTTTCCTTATTATTTGTTCCTTATTTAGTGCTTTAATAGTGCTTTCGACATATTGAAAGTCAATAGACCTATTTAGGTTTTTCCATACAATCTTTTAACCCTTCGTTTTGTCCGTTAGATTTCGATTTAAAAAAAAATTAAAACACGTATCTAATTATTTTTGATTTCAAGTGTTTTACAAATTTTGAAGTCAATATGCCAGTACAGTACATTTTTTTTTTCATAGTTTTCCCATATTCTCAAAATTGTAATCGACCATGTGAAAATATAAACAAATCATTTTACTTCGAACTCGCCACGTCAAAATATTTGTAAACATTTTAAATTGGGGTCAACTACCAAATTTTTAAATCAATCAAAGCATTGGCCAGCAAAAAGCCATACACCACATAGATTCGATTGATGGTGGGCTGACAGCAATCTGTGCAGCAAAACCAATCGGCAAGACAAAAAAGCATACACACAATAAACGACAACACCAAAAACAATAGCGAATCCCGAATCATCTTCTTTGAAACGACGATGACGATGCTTTGGTTAGTTGTTTACTCTCCGCTTGCGCTTCGACGAACAAGATCGCAAACTGTTGAGCGCGAGCAAATTTCCCGTAACCTATCTCTTCCCCCCTGCGTCATGAAACACGCTTGACAAATTTTTGAAGATGCGTATTCTTTATATTGTATATTCTTTGCTAATAGCCTATTTCCACCGGGCCTTAAATGCATTTAACGCTTAAATGTATTCAGCATCGCATTTAAATGCTCAAATTCCCATACAATTGTTTTTGTAGCAAAGTGCGTGAACTCAGTTTCAAAACTGTGTTAACTCAATTTTGCCGTTTACAGACGTCTAACAGAAAATTTTATGTTAAAATGTACAAATTTTGATAGCATGCTTTCAGGCACTGCAAGAGCCGTACGAACACAAACGAGAGAAGGAATTTAAATTGCGTTCGTTATGGTAGATTTTCTGCCAAGACAATTACTTTTCACTACATTTTTCGCAAAAATACATATTGTCTGTCATAATCAAAGTCAAAACTTCTATTATTTGCCAATAATAAATGCTGGAAATTAAAATAAAAAACGTGGAATTTCTCATGAACCCTCTTGACATTAAAAATTCAGACAGCTCTGATATCAAACAGTCGACAACTTTCACAAATGAAATAGACATTGACAAATGATAAATAAATTGATAAAAAAATAAATAAATTGATAAATTTTCACAAATATGAAAACGCAGACTGTTGAGAAGGAAAGCGGAGTGGTTTTCATGTACTAGAGAGGCTACACGAAACCACACATACAGTCAGAGTCAAAAGTTAGTATACAGCAGTTATTTATGCTTATAATCACAAATTGCATCTATATGTAAGAACATGTCACAAAATTGTTGTATGCATATGTATGTCTTATAGTTCAATATTTAAATGCTTTAAGTCACATTCGCGAAAATAATTGACTGTCAACTTTTATACGTCATCAAACAGAAAATCTCCTAAAAATATGAGTCAAAAATTTGTATACACTTGTTTAACTTGCACAAAAATGTACTTTGTAAATAGACTTATATACCTTAGCTTTGTAAAATTTTGTAAAAATTTATATAAAACAAAGTCAGAGGGAATAATTTGTTCACTTCGCGGCATCTCGTTGTGTGATATTTGGGCGAAAATGGCTCGTGGAAAAGATCTTCCAGTTCAAATGCGAAATCTAATTATTCAACACAAAAAATATGGCAAATCGTTGGGTGAGATTGCAAAAATTGCAAAAACCAGTCGAGGCACGGTTCAGAAAATTATCGAAATATACAACTTGCGGGGTAACACCAAAACCGCTCCCCGATCGGGTCGACCAAGTGCGTTAACAGAAGCGGTAAGACGGAAGGTGGTAAAACAGGTGAAGAAAACGCCAAAATCGAGCGCGGTGGTAATTGCAAAAAGAATTTCCCAAGAAGAACAGAAACCAGTAAGTGCATCCACCATACGCAAAGTACTTAACAAAGCTGGGTTACATGGACGAATGCCACGAAAAAAGCCAAGTATATCTGCTGCCAATCGCAAAAAGCGTGTTTCATTGGCAAAAAGCCACAAAAACGAGCCGCTGACATATTGGAATAATGTGCTTTTCAGCGACGAGAACAAATTTGAGATTTTTGGCGCAAAAAGAAGTGGTAAGGTCTGGAGAACAGCTAGCAGCGAACTATAACCAGGAAACCTCACGTCAACAGTTAGCATGGTGGAGGTTCGGTAATGGTTTGGGGGTGTATGTCGGCCGCGGGTACTGGAAAATTGGTTTTCATCAACTCAACAATGAACCACTTGCACTATCTTGACATTTTAAAGAACAACATGAAAGTTAGTGCGCAGCAATTAGGACTGACGATACCATGGGTTTTCCAACAAGACAATGACCCAAAGCATAAAGCCAGAACAGTCCGTGAATGGCTACTATACAATGCCCCTAAACAGTTAAGCTCTCCACCACAGCCTCCAGACCTTAAGCCAATAGAACACTTGTGGGAAATACTGGACCGCAACATTCGAAAACGTACCATTTCTTCAAAGGAAGGTCTAATGTCAGCTCTGACTGAAGAATGGGCAAAGATCTCCCCAGAAGTTACCAAAAATTTGGTGACTTCGATTCCCAGAAGACTGCAAGCTGTTCTCGACGCGAAAGGAGGCCCAACAAAGTATTAGTTCACCCTTTTTACCACGAGTGTAAGTCAATGAAAGACTTTTACGTGCTGCTGTATACTAACTTTTGACTCAATTTTTCAGCGCTGTTTCTGGTTAATGGCAAATAAAACCTTACAATTATGAATATTTGCAAATGTAACTAAAACTAATAAAAACAAGCATAATAAGCCTTTCTATGGCG
Source organism: Melieria omissa (assembly GCA_963971225.1). NCBI lineage: Eukaryota > Metazoa > Arthropoda > Insecta > Diptera > Ulidiidae > Melieria > Melieria omissa. The sequence goes on along the minus strand of OZ020269.1, from coordinate 44,878,944 downwards.
TAAAAACCATTTGTAAACTCCTTTGATATATATAAGAAATTTGTGATTACAAGGATAAATAGTTGCTGTATACTAACTTTTGACTCTGACTGTACGTATACAAGGAGATGGCGCCGACGGGTTTAGCTTTGGCTGCCCAGAAATAAATGCAGAATTTGATTTTTCCAAATGAAAATGTCAACAAAAACAAGCTTTTGGAGTAATCCAGTTTCGGTGAAAACGCTTGAGAGTTGTCAAACTTAACAGAGCGCTTAAATGCATTTAAGCACTCGGTGGAAATAGGCTATAAGTGAGCAAGAGAATATGCAAGTACATAATGAGGCATAACATTATTGTATAACGATAACATAATTATCATTGATATAAGTATAAGAGTAAATATTAGCGAAAGACTATGAATATTGAAAATGAGTGTATGACAGCTTAGAGACGGGCCTAAGTAATATGAACAATAAATATGGCTTATCTTGACATTTTTCTTCAAAATCATGCCACGTTTGCCCCTTTTTTTTATCAAAAAGTTTATTTGTACATTTTGACAATTGTTATTTTGTTTTGCGTGTTTAAAAATACTCAAAATATGCCTTCCTTTTAGTATTCCCTTTTCAAAGTAACACGTAGGTAATTAAAAAATTACACCTCTGGCAACATTTAAGCTTCTTGGAACCCTTTTATTATAATATGTCAAAGTTTTCCTGCAAAAATGTACAAAATTATTGTGAATGAACGCTCTTTTTTGTGGCATTGCCTAAGTTATTTGCTAAAATAATATTGATGGCTCCAATGGATAAGTAAGTATTGTTTCGAAAATGAGCTATCTAAGTTAGTTTCTGGTTTGTGCTTGAAAAAAAAAAACAACTTCAATTATTAAGCGCAAAATGCATTCCAATACCGGCCATCACTTTATTTACAAATTTACACTTGCTTGTCTTTACACTACTACTAAATGATTCCCCTTTGCTTGCTCGCTGCACATTGCTGCCTTTTATACTTGTTTGCTTATCGCGCCGATTGTTCTTGCACATTCCAGTTGGACTCTCTCTCTCGATCGTTCCGCTCAGCCCATTACCATCAGGAACCATCCTTGCCATATCGGAATTATAGCAAGCCGGCCGTACTCCAAAGTGAATGCCTAAAAGTATGCCCGTAAAAGCATTCATGCATAGCACAGCAACAGAGTGCCTCATCGTTACAGTAAATCACGCATATGCTTTGAAATGCAAATGTTTTCATAATATATATAAAACATGCTTATTGGGACTTTTTAATATACAATACATCAATACATATACATCAATACATATACATCAATTAATTTAAAGGGAAAATTTGTTTTCATAGAAAACTAACTCCTTTGGAAATTTTTTTTTTTGTATAAATTTGTTTTTTCGGCTGTGACGGTTTTTGGGACTTTTAAACATTTTCCAGCGGCAACACTGCGTCTGTGAAAACTATTGCTACAATGTCGTGCCAATTATTAAAGAACAAAGTTTAATCAGTTCTGGTGCTGCAACTACCTATTGAATTTGTCAAATCCACCACCATTTCAATTTACATGAGTAATGCCAAGCTGGCTTCCTGCGGAAAGCAGCAACATTGCGTGTGGTTGTCGAAATGAGAATAAAGCCCAAAACCATCGAATCTATGCGTGTACATCAATTCGCGCTTGCTCTAGGTTCCGCTTACATTTTCCTCACCTTTGTTGCTTCCCGCCCGCGTCTGAAATTAAATCGCAAAATTATTTCAGATGGGCCTTCTGTATACTGTTTATTCTGTGGCATTACGTATGACTTAGTGGCATTCAGTGATAAGCCATTATTCTTCGCCCAATTCACAATAGCAGACAAATCACAATTAACTTTATAGCACAAATCTTCAACTAGACCAACACGACTAGGCAAATACAATTGGATGTCATCAGCATAGGCACGAACGTGAACATAATTACAAACAGAAAAAACATCATGTCCACAAAGACTGAACAGAACAGGACCAAGGACAGACCCCTGGGGAACGCCGGCCGAAATGGATTTACACTGCGACGAGGAATTCAATCCTTTGATTTGCTGAACTCGGCCGTTAAGATAGCTAGCCATGAGCTTTATAGCGCTGTCAAATCCAAAACTGTGTTTAAGTTTCTTGCACAACAGAGCATGATTAACTAGGTCAAATGCCTTAGAGAAGTCTAAGAGACACAAAAGAGTTAGTTCACCATTATCAAAGGGAGTCCTGATATTATACAGTATTTTAAACATTGCAGTAGCACAACTAACACTTCGTTCAATAATGTGTGTGACTAACTAATTAAAACACATTTTTTTGCCAAAATTTTTATTCATCAACATAGTCCCCTTTTAGGGAGATACAATCATTCCAACGCTTTTCCAATCTTTCGATACCGCCTTTGTAGAACGATTTTTCTTTGCCTTCAAAATAGGCGTTAGTTTCGGCGATTACTTCATCATTTGAGCCAAATCTCTTACCACGGAGCATCTTTTTGAGGTCTGCGAAGAGCCAGTAGTCGCTGGGGGCCAGATCTGGATAATACGGGGGATGAGGAAGCAATTCGAAGCCCAATTCATGCATTTTTGCCATCGTTTTCATCGACTTGTGACACGGTGCATTGTCTTGGTGAAACAACACTTTTTTCTTCTTCATATGGGGCCGCTTAATCGCGATTTCTTCTTTCAAACGTTCCAACAACGCTATATAATAGTCGCTATTGATTGTTTTCCCTTTCTCAAGATAGTCGATGAATATTATTCCGTGCACATCCCAAAATACTGACGCCATAACCTTGCCAGCCGATGTTTGTGCCTTTGCACGCTTTGGGCGGTTTTCACCGGTTGCATGCCACTCAGCAGACTGCCGATTTGACTCTGGAGTGAAATGGTGGATCCATGTTTCATCCATTGTGATGTACCGACGCAAAAACTCCGACTTGTTGCGCGTAAACATGTCCAAAACAGCTCTTTGAATCATCGATTCGTTGTTGTTTTTGCTCCTGTGTGAGCAAACGCGGCACCCATTTCGAAAACACCTTTTTCATAACGAAATGTTCGTGTATTATGTGTACACTGCCTGCTGATATCTTTAGAATGTCAGCAATCTCCCCCACTTTCACTTTACGGTCGGACATAATGATTTTCAGTGTTTTTTCAACGTTTTCCGGAATAACAGCGTCATTTGGCCATCCAGTAGATGGAATGTCATCGGTGTCTGTACGACCACGTTTGAATTCGGCGTACCAATAACAAATGGTTCTTTTTGAAGGAGCAGAGTCCGAATAATGTTTTTCAAGCCATTCCTGGCATTGAACAGTATTTTTTTTCATTAAAAAACAATGATAAATCAGCACACGGAATTGCTTTGAATTCATTTTTTTTTGAAAACTCAAAAGTAGTGTCACTTAAAGCACTGTAACTTGTAAACCAATGGTCGGATTGACATATAATTTTGACAGTAAGCCTAAAAAGGTTCACAATTTCGAAAAAAAATATTGATTTAGTATTAGTGCCGCCATCTATGTGTCAGTCACACACATTATTGAACGAAGTGTTATGCTTCGGCCTAAAACCAGACTGCAAAGAAGAAAGCCGATTATTGTCTTGAATATAATTTGAAATCTGTTTTGCCATTAGAGATTCGCATACTTTAGAAAGGGCTGGCAAAATACTAATTGGCCTGTAATCACTAGGAGATGATGCAAGAGCTTTCTTTGCAATGGGTAAAATAATAGCATTTTTCCATGCTGCTGGAAAACATCCACTTGCAAAACAGTGATTTATTATATGGGTGAAAGGCAGGGATGCCAAATTTTTAGTTTTTGAAAACCGGACAAACTTTTATAACATGGTTTAATGGTGCAGAAAAGCATTTATAATAATTATAGATTTTTGAGTAAAACAGTAACAGTAAATAAAACAATTTCTCATTTCTACATATTAATAGATACTTTCTTGGCAAGTTTATGTACGACCGGAAATTTTTGTCCGAAAACCGAACTGTCCGGTCGAAAACCGGACAGTTGGTAACCCTGGTGAGAGGACTAATAATAAACTGCAGCACGAGTTTAACCCTAATCCGTCGTTCGGGTGATTTTTCACCCATTTTCAACTTTGGGAAGCTATAACTTTCCTATATATTTAACAAAATGATTAAGGCTTCTTGTATTTGTAGCAAACCAATATAAGTTTTGAAAATTATCTGCAACATATTGATAATTTCATTAAAACGGTAATTATAAAAAAAGTTACGTGGACGACGTTCGGGTGAAATTTCACACATATACACATTGTATGGAAATTCAACGCAGCACATACAGAAAATGCCATAAGATTACGCCTCTGGGATGAAAGTTTTGAAGTGTTTTTGTAGGCAAACCCTTTTTATGGATCAATGGGCCTCCTGAACTCAACGGAAAAGTAAGAGCCAATCATATTATCTCAACTAAAGTTGGTATAACTCGCTATGCTTGCAGTCGTGAGTCAGCAATACAAGATGCCACTGAAGACCAATGTTAAAGATAGTAACTGACAAAACTAATGCTGAAAGTTCGACATTTTTTGGCAGTGCATGGATCAGCGTTGGTGATATTCATATTTTGGTATTTAAATTTTGAGTGGTGTTTATAAGTCAAATGGAGAATCTCTTGCTAATCTGTAGAGTTACACAACAGGCAGACCGATTTTTCGTTCTGTCGGTGTCTAATGAAGAATGAAGCTCGTTAACACCCGTAAGAGATATATGAGAAAAGTGGGTTTAGTGACAACTGCTGTGCACGTCCTATGAAAAGGACACACTAAGTAAACAATTGCTGGCTTTTCGCGGAAGATGCCCCTTGAAGCACTTTTCATCTTAACCATGATATGTTGGTGACAAAAAATTACCCGAAATTATATCGGTTTACAATAAGAAAAAGCAGTAGTTGACACTTTAGACCAATTGGTCAGTAACTATACCGTCAAGCGAAAAACTAATCGCTGTCGATCCCAATTGGAATCACAAAAAAAAGCACAAGCGGCGAATTTTTCTTGATGACTCAGAGCTTAGTTTAGTAAAGCTGAAGATTTTGCGTATAGCAACGTTACCGAAAGGAAAATCTTCATGCTAACTTCTTATCTCAATACAGCCAATTTTCCAATCTTTGTCAGAAAATCGGATCGTGAAAAAATAAAAAAAATATTGGATCACGGTGCCAATTTGGTATCAAAAACGATCGAAAGGCATATTCTGTTTGCAATTCTTGAAAAAAGTATATATGAGGTGAACACAAAGTTTTAGTTAACTACTGCCCTTCCTTGCCCCCTTTCCGCATCCGCTTGAAATGTGTGCTGTAACATATGTTGGAAAGACAGTGTTACATACACATTTAAAAACGGTGAAATTTGTGGTATATCACAACGGGTCTCATAAGCGGCCTCAGAGTGTGTCTCTTACAGATGCAGCCACAATAGCCTAACCTAACCTAGTTGCCCTAATTGCAAATAAATATAGAAAAATTTGTTAACTTATTTATCTGTACGATAAAAAAGATATACAATTTGGTAAAAAAAAATCATTAAAACACTACAAAGTACCATATGGGTGAAATTTCACCCGAACATCTTATGTGTGATTTTTTTTGAAGGTCGGATGACGATTAAGAAACTTTAAAGGGATTCCATCATCCCCGACAGCATTCGATTTAATGCCCCAATACAACTTAAAATTAAACGCAAGCAAATGCCAATTTTTAAGACCAGAAACTTACTTAGGCCACTTAATCACAGACAAAGGCATAAGAACAGACCCAACAAAAGCAATACTATGTTAAAATATCCAACACCAACTGATGAAGTCCGTTGATTTGAAGCTGTTAGTAACTACTACAGACGTTTTATACCGGGATTCGCATCAATAGTAAAATCTGTAAACTCTCTCCTTAAGAAATGTACACCTTTCATTTGGTCAGACAAGTGCAAAACAGCTTTCGAGACGCTTAAACAGAAGTTAACCAAGGCACCAATACTACAATATCCGATTTCAACAAAACCTTCAAATTAACAACAGACGCTTCAGACTTCGCCCTAGGAGACGTACTATCCGAAGGAGAAATTGGACATGATCTACCTATCTCCTATGTAAGCAAATCACTATAAAAACACGACATCAATAAATCAATCTTAGAAATGGAACTTCTAGCCATACATTGGGGAATAAAAACTTTTTCGCTGTGTAGCCTTTGCTATAAACTTTTCTTTTCAAATTAGCCCAGAAAGTCTCGATTGGTCGTAGTTGCGGGACGTTTGGTGGGTTAAACATCTTAAGTACCCATGCAATACCACGCTTTTCCAGTGATTGCAAAGTTAATTTCGCGTAATGCGATAATGCTAGATCTGGCCAAAAAATTATTTTATCTTGCTGATGATATTTTCTAATAAATTTTTGAAGTGCTGATATACATTTATCTGCATAAGTTTCAGCAGAGACAGCTAAACCACCTTTATAAAACACCGGTTCACTGACACCACGCTCGCTGGTTGCCAACCATAATAAAACCTGTCCCGGGAACTTCCTTTTCTGAATATACTTCACTTTGTCTGAAGCTTTGTGATTAGAAGACTCAAAATAATGGTTTGGCTGCCATTCGTTGCCTTCTACAGTGAAGTAACTTTCATCGTCCATTATACACACGTATGGTGAGCGTGTAGCAAAGTATTTTTCCGCAAGTGCACTGTACGGAGCAGATATGGCTACACCATTTAAATCGTCAGTGGCCGCACTGTTCAAGTGCAGGGTGACAGCATCAGCCGTCGGGAAAAGGAGCCGGGAAGTCAGTCAGAAAGAAACGCGCGAAGGAAGCAGTCAAGTAGGGCGGCAGCGAAAAAACTGCCAATAAACAACCGCCGATCAACCGCCACTTAATCGCCGGAAAACCGCCAATCAACAACCAATACAATTGACAATTGCCAACCACCAGTAATTTAAACAACAACAACTGTTTATAAACTAAGACCAAGCAACACTCAACAAATAAACTCAATTGCTTTAAATCCGGTTGCGTTTTATTATTACATGCACGTAACCTGGATTTAATAATTTTTTCCTGTTGGTCAGTAGTAGCTGGTTTTAATTTTCTTTTTTTAACTTCAATATTAATTGATGTCAACTACTTTTTTATAGTATTTTTGTCCACATCTTATTTCCTTCCAAGCTGGCGGAAAGATTTCGCCTTTCGACCCACCGTATCCGCCTTCAGTTGGGAGCAAACTTTGCTGTCCTGTAGGGCACATTTTTTACCCGAACCTTTTTTTCTTTTTATGCTTTTCTTATTTCTAAATGTTTGAAATAAATTATAAATAGTCGATTTTTTAAATGCCATAACTTCGAAATGATGAAAAACTTAATTTTTGGTTTTGTTTGGATTACTTACTTACTTACTTAACTGGCCATAACAACCCGTTATCGGGTTACGGCCTGCCGCAAAACATCTCTCCAGGCGACTCTGCTTCGCGCGCGCCTTCTCCAGTTGGTCACACCAAGAGATACCAGGGCCTCTTCCACTTGGTCCTTCCACCGGAGACACGGCCTCCCTCTTCGCCGTCGACCTCCAACAATCGCATCGAATACCTTTTTCGCCGGAGCTTCGTCGTCCATGCGGCAGACATGACCGAGCCAGCGTAGCCGCTGGATGTTAATTCGCTGCGCTACGTCCATGTCCTTATACAGCTCATACAGCTCGTTATTGGTTCGTATGCGATAGTCGTCACCAACCCGAACAGGGCCGAAGATTTTGCGAAGCACCTTCCTCTCGAACACTCCAAGGGCCGCTATGTCGTTTCGTGTCATTGTCCATGCTTCAGCGCCATAGAGGAGCACGGGCAAGATAAGCGTCCTATAGAGTGAAAGTTTTGTCGGTCGAGAGAGGTCTCTACTTCTCAATTGCCTACCGAGACCGTAGTACCTGTTGGCAAGAGTTATCCTTCGCTTTATCTCCAGACTGACATCATTGCTGCTGTTGATGGCGGTGCCAAGGTAGACGAATTCCTTGACAACTTCAAAAGCATACCTGTCGGCCTCGACGTGAGACCCTAGCCGCTGCGAGTCCCTGCGTGTAGACAGCATATACTTCGTCTTGCCCTCATTTACCACCAGACCCATTTTGGCAGATTCTCTTTCGATAGCCGCAAAGGCAGCGGTGACATCTCGCTTGTTTCGTCCGATGACATCAATATCATCAGCGTAAGCAAAGAGCTGGACACTTTTGTTGAAAATTGTGCCATTACGATGTACACCGGCCTTGCGCAGAACACTCTCCATGGTGAAGTTGAAGAGGTCGCAGGACAAAGGATCGCCCTGTCTGAAACCTCGAACGGTATCAAAGGGCTCGGAGAGGTCACTTCCAACCTTGACGGAGCTGCGCGTATTGCTCAACGTCGCTCTGCAAAGTCTAACGAGCTTTGCAGGGATACCAAGTTCAGACAATGCGGCATATAGGCGATCCCTTATCGGGCTATCGAATGCTGCCTTGTAATCGATGAAGAGATGGTGTGTATCGATTTGGTTCTCATGGGTCTTCTCCAGGATTTGGCGTTGAGTGAATATCTGGTCGATGGTGGACTTACCAGGTCTAAAGCCGCACTGATAAGGTCCAATCAGCGCCTTGGCGAGTGGCTTTAGTCTTTCACATAATACGCTCGTCAGGACCTTGTATGCAATGGGAAGTAGGCTGATACCCCTGTAGTTGGCGCATATTGTTGGGTCGCCTTTCTTCAGCACAGGACAAAGGGCACTGAGGTTCCAATCGTTGGGCATTCGTTCCTCCAGCCATATTTTGCAAATGAGCTGATGCATGCACCCAATCAGCTCACCGCCGCCGGCCTTGAACAATTCAGCTGGTAGCCCATCCGGCCCTGCAGCTTTGTTGTTCTTGAGTCGCTGGATAGCGACCCGGACCTCGTCATGGCTAGGCGGTGGCACATCCACACCGTCGTCGTCGATTGGTGCCATCTGGACATCTTCACCACTGGCGGAATTGTTCCTTTCGTCGCCTGCGAGCAGCTTGGTGAAGTGCTCCTTCCACAACCTCAGCACACCCTGCGCATCCGTAACCAGATCCCCTTTTTCGTCTCTGTAAGAAGATGCCCCGGGCTTAAATCCTTCCGTGAGACGCTTAACTTTTTGGAAGAATTTTCGGGCGTCATTCCTGCTCCTGCACTCCTCGATTTCCTCACGCTCGCGCCTTTCTTGCTCCCGTTTCTTGCGCCTAAAAAGGCACCTCTCTTTCTTCCTCTCCTCCCGGTATTTTTCTGTCATGGCTCGCGTGGCGGCCGACTGCAGGGTCTTCTTGTAGGAAGCATTCTTCACTGCAGTGGCTGCGCGACACTCTTCATCGTACCATTGGTTTTTTGGTGGTGGGCGTCGAAAACCAAGGACATTTTCTGCGGCGGCGCGCATAGAGTGGGGTAAGTGAGCCCATAATCCGCCGATGTCATCAGGTGGAGAGGGGGAGCGACCGAGCTGGTTGGAGAGTTGAGCGGAGTAGGCTTCGGCTACCCCTTGTGATCGCAGCTTACTGATGTCCAGCTTTCTTCGCAAACTAGGTTGTGCGGTCTTCGCTGCGCAAAGACGCATGCGTACCTTGGCTGCAACAAGGTAGTGGTCCGAGTCGATGTTGGGTCCTCGGAACGTGCGCACATCTAGAATGCTAGAAGCATGCCTTCCATCAATCACAATTTGATCAATCTGGTTGCGGGTGGATTGATCGGGGGATAACCAGGTGGCCTTGTGGATATAGAGGTGCTGGAATCTGGTGCTACTAACTACCATGTTTCGTGCCGCGGCGAAATCGATCAGCCTCAGACCGTTGTTCGAAGTGGTCCCATGGAGGCTGAACTGCCCGACTGTGGGGCCAAAGATGCTTTCTCGCCCGACCTTTGCGTTGAAGTCCCCGAGGACAATTTTGAAGTCGTGGGCCGGGCACCTGTCGTAGACGTCATCGAGCTTCGCATAGAAGGCATCCTTGGTCGCATCGTCCTTCTCTTCCGTCGGGGCGTGCGCGCAAATTAGGCTGATGCTAAAGTATTTAGCTTTGATGCGGATCGAAGCCAGCCGTTCGTTCACCGGAGTGAACCGAGAGACGTGGTGGCGAAGTCTCTTGCTGACCACAAATCCGCAGCCAAATTCGCGCTTCTCCGCATGGCAGCTGTAGTAGATATCGCAGTCTGCTCGCTTGGAGCAACCTTGTCCTGTCCATCGCATTTCCTGGATGGCGGTGATGTCAGCCTTACATTTCGTGAGGGCTTCCGCCAGTTGGATAGAGGCACCTTCCCTAAAGAGGGTCCGGACATTCCAGGTGCATATCCTCAAATCATGGTCCTTGAATCGTTTGCTGTGGTCGTCAACATTGTGGGTTCCTTCCGAGGCTTGCTTTTTGGCTTTCATTGGTATTTGGTTTTCCGTGGCGGGCACCAAACCCTGCGCACAACCCAAATTTTAAGTCCTGGGGATAGGACTCGCTGCACACATTAGTTCACTATTCAGCGGATGCCAAATAGCTATCCAGAAGGGCCGCGCGGAGGCTGTGCATCAGCTTAGATTGGACAGGGACAAGGATCGTTCTGGCGTTCGCCAGGTTGAACGCAATCAGAGACTTTACCTTGTATGTCCGCTCCCTTCCTTCCTTCCAAAATTTGCAAATTAACTCCCGACGCTGCAACTCATTCAAAGACATTTTGACTAAATGAACACACACTGAATAGACTTTGCGTCAGACACATAATAATATATCCCGTTACACTTCTACAGAAACATTTTTTGTTGCAAGTTTAACGGTAAATGTATTTTTGCGCTGGAACACGTGTCCAGATTTCATTCACCATACGTTATCTCTGTTCTCACACAAGAATCCATTATCAAAAATGACAAGAATCAGACTAGACTTATCGGATTATGAGTTTAAAATCATATACAAACAAGGAAAGATCAACACGAACGCAGATGCTCGCACGCTTTCAATGACACCAAAAACAAGAAAGAAACACAAAAAGTCGATATGTTTTTTTAGTGTTCTAACGCGCTGAAATAGTGCTCAATTTTAGAAATATATTGGAAAGATTTAGTACAAATTAGTACAAAATAAAAAGCAATTTTGCAATGAAACGGACGCAACAAAAAACAAGAAGTTTTTTTGAAGCTCTTATAGAAATATACAAAATTTAGCGATTTTTGGGAACTTTTTTTTTATATATGTATATACATGCAAATGAAGGTCAAAAGATAAGTTTTCTTCGTAGACTTATGAAATATGAGAATTTTGTCTTACCTTTTTTAATTAGGTATATAATGAATACGGACGCGACACATTTTTTCAAGGGTATTCCCCTTATTAAATACAGTAATGGTTTTCATTATAACACTGCAACTTTTAATAAAAATAACACATAACAAGTTAAATTCAAGTTACAGCAATCAAAATAAGGATAAAATAAAGTTAAAAGTTCTTAGTGTGGTTTATTTAATTTTCCTGAGGAACTCTATTGGAATTAGATCTTGTTTAACACGTTCACACCGGCGCGGGCCACCGATGGCCCGCGCTAGACTGTCTCATCGGGCGGCGCGGGCCACCGGTGGTACGCATTCGATTGTGCTATTAGACGCTGAAAATTAAAATAATGAAAATTTAACGTATTTTCATTAAAAACATTTAATGAAAGCCAGATGAGGCACAGCATTAACTTCAGCGCCGCCTCACAGCAAAGACAATGAAAATCGGCCCCGGTGTGAACGTGTTAATATCGTGCGCACAGCTCTTACGTACATTAGCAATGCACCTTTCATTCATCACATCGCAGCAAACTGGTTTTAGAAATAACTTAATAAATTAATTAACTAGCTGAACATATGTGTACAGTATTTTTCATTAACCCTTTCCGGAAATTTGTATGATATATCGTACAATTTTTTTTAAAGATTTTTTTTTACAGCGAACGTATTTTTTATGAAACGGCTTTTTAATTCTTATTAAGTAGGTTATGTTCTACCATTCTGTTTGAAAATATAAATCACAATAGCCGTGGCTATACAGTGTGAGTGCGTTTTGTAAGCAGCTCTTTGCAAGAATTTGGCGATGCGATGCTTCTGCGGAGGAATTTTTAAATATGTAATACTTTTAAGTAGCAAAAAGACAAACAATTTCAAAGTCTGAATATCATTTGATTTATAAAACTTATTAAATTTAACAATTTTTGCTTCTAAATATTTTTCCCGAGCCTTTAAAAAATTGTACGATATATCGTACAAATGACCACAAGGGTTGCAAAGCTTTGTACGATTTATCGTACAAATAGCAGGCAAAGGTTGCAAGTGATGTTTGCATTTTTTAAAGTTATGGATTTGGTAACAGAATTTTTCTGTTTGCTTGAATGCCACGCCACGTATGACTAATAAAATTCGACTGTTCGACTATTTCTATTCAGAAATAACAATTACTTAACGATTTTATGTTTCACTGGGCAGACACAGATTATGTAAGGTTAGACATGAGTACTTGCCACTCCCACTACGATAATAAGAATCGGCTATATTCGGTATCTTTCTACAAAGCTATATGGTGTTTAGTTAATTCTGTGTTTTATTAAGGGGAAGAGGACTTTGCAACAGCAATAACGGTTTTATAAGGCCTGATAAATGTTACTCAATTGTTTATATAGTTATATAATTTATGGGGCATTTCACGTCAAGCGGACAACCCAAAAAAAGTGAGATCGTGAAATTTGTTTATATTCTGGTCAGTTATTCTTCTAGTAGACGTGGATGTGTACACCCAATTTTTTTCCCCGTATGATGTTTTTTGCTGAGTTATGAGCTTTTAAAAATTCACTAACAATAAAGTCATGAATTTTTCGATGCTTATTATCTGTATCAATGAATTTGTAAAAAAAACTAAAAACTGTATGTACTGTATGTGCTCTAAGTCTTAAACGGTTGGAAATCACGTTTTAATTTTTTTGTGGACATTTAAAGCTTTAATTTAAGTTACAAGAATTAAAAAAAAAGTGTCGAAGTTTTTCAAACATCGATTTGAAATTTTCACTTCCGGTTTACTATACGTAAAAAAAATTAAAATTTAAAATTCGACAAAAACAAAAAACAACAACTTTTTTACTATCAGAAACAATACTTTTTAGTTTTTTTACAAATTCATTGATACAGATAATAAGCATCGATGTGGCGGTCATAAGAGAGCAATACAAGGTTCCAGAAGAAGGCAGATGGGCAAAAGACTGTACAGGCAAGGCATCCATATGGGTGTGCGGTTCTTTCCCTTTTGAGAACACACCAACGCCAGGAACCGGGTTTGTACAAGCAAGGGTTGCGGGGATCAACGTTTACAGCTGCTATGGCCCACCTAGCATGTCTACAAGTGATTATGCGAGCATGATCGACGAACTTGTGAATGACGCAAAAAACCGTGGCCAAACAGTTATAGCGGGTGATTTTAATGCCTGGGCTAAAGAATGGGGCTCACGTAGGACAAACGCGAGAGGCGCAATACTGCTAGAAGCATTCGCTTCACTCGATGTGGTGCTTCTAAACTCGGATGAAGAACCAACATTCAGCAGGAATGGCCGCGTATCCTACATTGACCTAACATTTGTTAGTGCGTGCCTAGCGAGAAGCGCGAAATGGGTAGCGCTCCTTTGACAAGGACTTGCTCCAGCTGACGTTGGACGTCTCGCCGCTACCGGCACAGCGGAAACCAAGGTGGCGCAGCTAATCAACAGGCTGACGCGTGCGCGCGATGCAGCAATGCTGCGCCGCAGAAACCCAGGCCACAGGCAGCCAGTATACTGGTGGAACGAAAACATTGCGGATCTACGCAAGAAATGTGTGAGCGCGAGACGTAAGTTTCAGCGAGCAAGAGAGGATTGCAGGAGGCGTGCGCTCGGCGTACTATACAAAGACGCAAAAAGAGCCCTCAAGAATGCAATAAAGGAGAGCAAGAGGAGTTGTTTTGCCGATTTATGCGATTCGGTGGACCAAAATCCCTGGGGCAAAGCGTACCAGGTGGTAATGAAGAAGCTTACGGTATTCAGCTCACCAGCGCCGTTCCTCGCGCGTCGTAAAGGCCTTATTCCCGCCGCAAATTGGTCTATGGCCGGAGGACAGCTGGCGGTCGCCAGGCACGCCTGAAGAGGTGCAGCTGGCGGACATCGACGAGCTTCTCGACGCCTGCAACAAAATAGGCGACCAGAAGGCGCCGGGCCCCGACGCCATTCCAAACGTAGCCTTGAAAGCAGCTATTATGATGCAACCCGAAATGTTCGTGGACGTATACAACTCGTGTCTTACAGAGAGAGTGTTTCCTGCCCGCTGGAAGAAACAAAAGCTCGTGCTCCGGCCAAAGGGCAAAAAAGACCCAGAGGATCCATCAGCGTATCGGCCAATATGTCTACTCGACACTGCAGGCAAGCTTTTGGAGTGCCTGATATGCACGCGCCTGGACGATGTCATTGAAAAAGCTGGTGGTTTGTCGGAGCGGCAATTCGGCTTCAGGAAGTCAAGATCCACAATTGACGCAATTAGTGTAGTGGTCAATGCCGCACAAAAAGCCGTAGAGGGTAAGCGCTGGAAGCATGGCAGCAAGGAGTACTGCTGTGTGGTGACACTAGACGTTAAAAACGCCTTCAACACTGCAAGGTGGGCAGACATCGTGGGGGCTCTGCGCCGCCTTCAAATCCCTAGCTACCTAGTGGGACTGGTAGCCAGCTACTTCAGCAGCAGAATCCTGCTCTACAGCACCGACGAGGGCGAAAGGCAGCACATCGTCACCGATGGCGTTCCACAGGGGTCAGTACTAGGCCCTACATTGTGGAACTTCATGTACGACGGAGTACTGCGACTTCCAATGCCACAATCAACAACGATTGTTGGCTTCGCGGATGACATAGCTGTAGTAGTGACAGGAAAGCACCTACACGACGTTGAGGCAGCCTGCAACAGCGCAGCAGAGTCGGTGCAGGAATGGCTGACATTGGTCTGCCTGCAGCTTGCCCAGCAAAAGACTGAGGCGCTGCTAATCTCCAGCAGAAAGATAGTGGAGACAGTGCACATCAAGGTTGGCGACCACACCATACACTCGCAGCCAGCCATAAGATACCTTGGAGTCATGCTGGACACGAGGCTAAGCTTCAAGCATCACTTGGCGCACGTAAGCAGCAAGGCAGCGAAAGTTGTAGCTGCCTTATCGCGCATTATGCCGAATATTGGCGGCCCAAAGCAGCCAAGACGCAAGCTGCTAATGAAGGTGGCTGCGTCAACGATGCTGTACGCTGCGCAAGTGTGGGCTCCGGCGATGAGGGTCAAGTCGTACCGGAGCCACATAGAAGCGGCGTATCGCCTCAGTGCGTTGCGGGTCTGTTGCGCCTTTCGCACAACGTCCTACGACGCCGCATGCGTGGTGGCAGGCATGGTCCCCATTGACCTGCTGGCGGAAGAGGCGTTTTTGAAATATGCGGAGCGTGGCAAACCTCCAGAATGCATTGACCATGAGAAGCAAACACTGGAGAAGTGGCAAGAACGCTGGAACTGTTCCAGTAAGGGGCGATGGACTCGCGCCCGTATAGCCGACCTGCAGCAGTGGACAAGCAGGACGCATGGACTGGTAAACCACCACTTAACGCAATTCCTCACAGGGCGCGGTTGTTTTAAGGCCTTCCTCTACCGTTGTGGGTTTGAAGATGACCCGTACTGCGGCGTATGCAACGGCAAAGTCGAGGACGCGGAGCACATCTTGTTCGAGTGTGCTAGATACAGCGGACAACGACGCCGCTTGACCACACAGCTGGGACGTGTGCCCACAGTGCAGACGCTTATTAGCGAAATGCTTAAATCGGCCTCAAATTGGAGTGCAGCGGATGAGTATGCAGCGAGCATCATGGCGGCGCAACGACAAGTCGAGAGAGAGAGGCGCGCGCAGACGCGGGTTAGGACGGAGCCAGTCTAGGCAGGAGTCCCCCCTGTGTTGTAATGCCGGGAGGCGGGTGAGACAGGGGTCGAACGTGGGGGGTGGTTTTTATGCGGTAAAAATCCGTAATGCTGGTGCAGTATAACTGACCAAAATATAAACAAAATTCATTTTTTTGGGTTGTCCGCTTGACGTGAAATGCCCCTTATATAGTTTTCGATCAAAATGAAATCACGTTTTGATTTTTGTTGATATAATTTATGTTTTCTTATCAAATAAACCAATGAATTGTTCAAAAAATTAAAAAAAAAAAACGAAAAAAAGTTGCATGCATATTGACTCCTTTGCGGACCATTGTACAATATAACATACAAATTTGATTGAGCTGGAATTCGCAACCTAAATGATTTTTTTGGATATTTTCTTGTAATTTATTGCTAAAATGTTCAATGAGAGTCAATATTTTGACAAAAAAAATTTTATCTCAAGAAATGCGGAAATTTACCGGAAATCGAAAAACAATCGAATCGATTCAGAGCTTCCGGTTACGGACGCGACAAATTTTAAACACCCATACAATTTTTTTCCGATTTTGCCGGGAACCAATTGTTATATTTTCCTAACGGGAACAATGCACCTATTTAAAAACTGACAGCTACTTGCATTTCAAAAGTTTGTCCACTAATGGCAACAACTAATAAGGTTTTTTGGGCACGGACGCGACAATAGGATACAGGAAGAAGAAAACTAAAAAACTTTCCGTTCTTCGAACTTCACTTTCTCTCGCTATCTCTAATACATAAGATTGTTGTTAGTAGAAAACTTTTGCATTACAAGAAAAATATAATATTACTTGAATAAGATAAAAACGCAAAGACTAAATGTGCATATAATTCGTCAAAAGGCTCAGAAAATTTTTTTTTCTTTTACAGTAGTATATTTCGGTCAAAAATTAAAAAAAATTAAAAATTCTTTAACATTTATAAAATATAGATATTTAAGCTGTATTAAAAAAAGTTTAAAAGTTTTTCTGAGCAATTTGAATTTTTCACTCGTGGTGGAACTTTTTTGGGAGATGCCCATATGGGAATGTACCTCTATGAACGACGTGAAAAATATAAAGAGATTGAAATTTGAAATAAAACAAAAGCATCGGCCGATGATACATATTGATAATTATGAAGTGCATGTGACTTGTAGCGATGACCCTTTGGATCGAAATTCAATGTTGGAGAAACTACAAAGTTCACTACAGAAACTGCATATAAAGGAGCTAGCCCTTTGCAGAGACAATTTTAAATTTGAAAATATTACAATGAATGCATTCAAGGACAAGTATAATGAATTAAACAAAAATAAACGCTCACCTACAAAAACACTTATATAAAACGGTCCACGACATATTCAAAGCAAATTACAACAATACAAACTAATAGATGAATATCATAATGCTAACACAGCCGGACATCTACAAATTCGAAAAACCATTCTAAAATTAAAACAACGCTATGTATGAAAAAACATGCGACAAATGGTAAACCAATTCATAAACAATTGTTTGACCTGCAGCAAGAACAAAACAATTGAGCACATAAAAAAACTGGTCAAAACAGACACACAAGCAACAAGCTTCAAAACAATTACTATTGACACAGCCGGACCATTAAGAGTATCGAATGGATTCCGCTACATATTGACAATGCAATGCGATCTGACATAATTTGTTGTTGCACACCCAATGGAAACCAAGGGCGCAAAAACAACAGCAAAAACTCTTGTAGAAAAGTTCATTTTCGAATACGGTTGTTTCAAAACATTGAAATCCGACCGAGGCACCGAGTTCACAAATGAGCTAATGCGTAACATATCACTTCGTTCAATAATGTGTGTGACTAACTAATTAAAACACATTTTTTTGCCAAAATTCGTTTTTATTCATCAACATAGTCCCCTTTTAGGGAGATACAATCATTCCAACGCTTTTCCAATCTTTCGATACCGCCTTTGTAGAATGATTTTTCTTTGCCTTCAAAATAGGCGTTAGTTTCGGCGATTACTTCATCATTTGAGCCAAATCTCTTACCACGGAGCATCTTTTTGAGGTCTGCGAAGAGCCAGTAGTCGCGGGGGGCAGATCTGGAGAATACGGGTGATGAGGAAGCAATTCGAAGCCCAATTCATGAATTTTTGCCATCGTTTTCATCGACTTGTGACACGGTGCATTGTCTTGGTGAAACAACACTTTTTTCTTCTTCATATGGGGCCGCTTAATCGCGATTTCTTCTTTCAAACGTTCCAACAACGCTATATAATAGTCGCTATTGATTGTTTTCCCTTTCTCAAGATAGTCGATGAATATTATTCCGTGCACATCCCAAAATACTGACGCCATAACCTTGCCAGCCGATGTTTGTGCCTTTGGACGCTTTTGGCGGCTTTCACCGGTTGCATGCCACTCAGCAGACCGCCGATTCGACTCTGGAGTGAAATGGTGGATCCATGTTTCATCCATTGTGATGTACCGACGCAAAAACTCCGACTTGTTGCGCGTAAACATGTCCAAACAGCTCTTTGAATCATCGATTCGTTGTTGTTTTTGCTCCGGTGTGAGCAAACGCGGCACCCATTTCGAAAACACCTTTTTCATAACCAAATGTTCCTGTATTATGGTGTGTACACTGCCTGCTGATATCTTTAGAATGTCAGCAATCTCCCCCACTTTCACTTTACGGTCGGACATAATGATTTTCAGTGTTTTTTCAACGTTTTCCGGAATAACAGCGTCATTTGGCCGTCCAGTAGATGGAATGTCATCGGTGTCTGTACGACCACGTTTGAATTCGGCATACCAATAACAAATGGTTCTTTTTGATGGAGCAGAGTCCGAATAATGTTTTTCAAGCCATTCCTGGCATTGAAAAGTATTTTTTTTCATTAAAAAACAATGATAAATCAGCACACGGAATTGCTTTGAATTCATTTTTTTTGAAAACTCAAAAGTAGTGTCACTTAAAGCACTGTAACTTGTAAACTAATGGTTGGATTGACATATAATTTTGACAGTAAGCCTAAAAAGGTTCACAATTTCGAAAAAAAATATTGATTTAATATTAGTGCCGCCATCTATGTGTCAGTCACACACATTATTGAACGAAGTGTTATGCCACTTACTCGACACACGACAAATATTTTCGACACCCTTCCACCACCAAACGATAGGAACACTTGAAAGAAACTACAAAACCTTACACGAATACCTACTGGCATTCACAAACGAACATGAATGGGAATGGGATAAATAATTACTATACATTCGCATACAATACGGCGCCACATGTTGAAACAGTGTATTCACCGCACGAGTTAGTTTTCAGCAAATTACCGTCATTACCATGTAACACAACAAACAAACACGACAAGACAACGAACTGAAAATTAAGCTTCAAACATCGGTAAACAAATTATAGCAAAAGAGAAAAGAGAAGAATATGATAAGAATGCAAATAAAACGCAATTACAAACAGGAGATTTATTTTTTATAAGATTAAAAACAAAAATGAAACTACAGAGCCCCTACAAGGGACCGTACAAAATAATAGAAAGAAATTAAGTAAATTCCACACTAGACAAAAAAGGCTAACATTAGATACAAAATACTATCCTTAAGAAATTTCTAGGAGATAATGACATAGCAAGTAACAAGTAAAACTGGATAAAGCAAAGAAAACATAAATATATATCTATACTATTATATAAAAACAAGTGTGACGTTGCTTTTTGAGCCACAATCAGCCACCGATTTAGATGAAATAAGCACCAAACATTTTTTTATCTGGGGGAATGGTACATAGGCTATATGAGAATGACCTCGCCCCCTTCTTACGCCCATTATGGTAACAAAACTCATCTATGTTATGCTTTTGTAAGGCAATATGGGTATAGTAACGATGAGTCACTCTGTGCTGTGCTATGCATGAATGCTTTAACGAGCATACTTTTAGGCATGCACTTTGTAGTACGCCCGGCATGCTATAATGCCGATATGGTAGGGATGGTTCGCGAACGCAAGAACCATCGGCGCGATAAACCAAACAAGTATAAAAGGCTGCAGTGTGCAGCGAAGGGGCAAGCAAAGGGAAACATGCAATAGTATTATTAGTGTAAAGTAGTAACAAGTGTAAATTTGTAAACAAAGCGATTGTTGGTTTTTGTTTGCGTTTGCGCAGAGTAATTGAAGTGGTTTTATTTTCAAGCACAATCCAGTATACGAGCATAGAAAAGTCATTTTCGTAACAATATCAAACGATTCAGCGTGTCATTGCGCCAAACAGGCTATAATATAATCGGTCACGCCCACTTTCCGTGCCCACTAAACTAACAAAACGAATCTACCGTACATGTCTGTAAATCAGTATTAATATCACATGATCCGTGTTTCAATGATGTTAACATAGGATATATAAGATTGACCACACCCATCTGATATTCCTTTTCGCCACGCCCACTATACTAAAAAATCAGCCATGGTATATTTGTCATAGCAATATGGGTATCAAACGATTCAGCGTGTCATTGCGGCAAACATAGGCTATAATATAATCGGCCACGTCCACTTTCCGTGCCCACTACACTTACAAAACGAAGCTACGGTAGATGTCGGTAAATCACTTTTAATAGCAAATGATTCCGTGTTTCATTGATGTTAACATAGCATATATAAGATTGACCACGCCCACCTGATTTACCTTTAGCCACGCCCACTATAATAACAAATCAGCCATGGTATAAGTAAATAAGTGTTTATTTGTCGGGTGCTCTGCATCGTTTTGAATGTCACAAAATGATATTTCTAACTTGTAAGTTAATTTGAGTTTATTTATCGGGTGATATGCACCGTTTCAATGTCAGATTATAACTAAACTAACTTTAAGACGCTACGGCCCAGCTGAGTTACACTGCTAGGTGGCTGGCCGTAGTCGTTATTGTTGTTGTTGGAATTGCTGGCGGCGGACTGCAATTCCTCTGCTGGTTGTTGTTGTTTCAGTTGTTGGCGTCAGCTTACGCTGCCGTTGGAGTAGACGACACAGTGTCAGCTTGTTTTTGTTGAAGTTGCTGGTTTCAGCTTGCGCTGCCGTTGGAGTGGAAGACGCAGTGTCAGCGTTCTAGATTGACGGATGTGCTGGTGTTAACTATTCCCCCTCTTAACACATTTTAAGCGGGTAGCCTAGTATATGAAACTATGCTGCGTAGCGGGCATTATTTGCAAAACAAGCAAAAATTGCGCGATCCAAAATAAATAAAACTTGAAATTTATGAAACTAAAATAATTATATGAAATAATACTTTCAGTTTTATATGAAAACCAATCCGGTAAAAATACCGTCTCCCGCTTTTAAAGTGCCTACATTCAAAAGGTAAAAATACCCGCCCCGCTTATAAGCAGCAGTTTTCACAACGGGTAATTTTACCCGGCCCGCTTTTAATGTGTTAACACGAGACGTCCTCGGTTCATACGACGTTTCTAAAGGCGGTAATGCTGCCTTTTGCATGTCTTCCATACTTAGCGAGTGGTTGGATGTTTGGTTGTTTAAGGTGATTTTGGTGTTTGCTTTTGATCTCATAAAACATGCCATTATTATAACCATTACGATTCCTACAGCGATTATTGATAGACTTGACCAAGATAGGAAATATGAGGTGTTTGGTTCTACTGAAATTTCTTGTAGTCGTTTTGTGTTCATCAGCTGCAGGTTATGGAGATATTCGATGGTCAGTAGCTCTTCGTGATGGGTAATATTGAATGAAATTAATTTAGGTGGTATTATCTCGTGCATTGCACTCTTTGTTGTTTCAAACTTCGATTCGTTTATGGCTAGTTTATTTTTGTAGGTGATTAGAAATGTTCCTTTGCTCAGCGTTATCGGTTGTTTGTTGTCTTTATAGACGGTTGCTGCTGCGTCATTTATGATGATGAGGCCGTCATCAACACACTGAATTTTACTTATTTGGGTTGCAGTTGTGGTGCTGCAGGTTGCCGAATTGTTGTTCATCATTGCCCTCGCGCATGAAGCGTCGGTGATCTCTTCACAGATTGATATGGTTATCGCTCGCTGACAGTTGCTTACAGGTCTAATGATATCATTACATTTTGCCATATAGCTGGTTTCTAACTTAATTATTTTATTATTACAGACTACTGGATACAGCTTTATGAGGTTACACATTTCTTTGAATTTTGGTATTTTTACAAAGAACTTAATTTCATTTAAAGAGCTGTAAATCTTTACAGCAGCCGCCGTGGCTCAGTTGGTTAGTGCGCGGTCCAAGCGAGTCGAATGCAGAGCGACGCAAGTTCGAATTCTGCATGTAGTAACACCTAAAAAAAATAACGGGAAACTCGTTTTCTCTTTCGGTGGCTGTCCTCTCAGCTCGCGTATGCGGGCTGTCGTGCCAGTCAATTATTATTATTATTATTATTATTATTATTTAAATCTTTATTTTTGCTAACAGCAATAGATCTGATATAGTCATTGAATACTCGAACTGGAGTACTTCGTTTATTTCCATAAGGTTAAAAATCATTGGGATAACTGCATTTAGTTTTGATAATGCCATTCCGTTTAGAATATTGTTTAAATCAGATATTACGATTCTATTTCTTATCATAGCTAACTCTAAAATTACATTGTTCCTTGATTCTTCTTTTGTTATTTTGTTATTTCTTTGAATTAGCTGATTGATTCTGTCAGTGATTTGGTTCATTTGATTCTGTAAATTTTGATTGATTTTGTCTTGCACATTTCCATTTTCTATAAGGGCTTCTTCATGGTTTTGTAACTGTATGAGGTCATCATGATCTGGTGTGCCGGCTATGAATTTCCAAATTGGCCCTATGAAGTTTAATGATCGTTTCGATCGATAGTGAGAATTTCGAAATACTGTTAAGAGTTTTTTTATTTCGTCGATATCATGTTTCAAAATATCTCGTGGCTCCTGTTCATTCCTCAGTTTTTCTAATAAGACTTCATTCTCTGACAGAACATTATCATATTGCGGGAGATTAACGGAATGTGCTAGGTAAAAGTGTCCCCCTTTAATTGCTGTCGGTCCCTTGTTTATGGGTATTACGTGGGATGACGTGTAATCGTGGAGCTCTGAATGTGTCAGGTGCCTGGAAGGAAATGGTTCATGTGTTTAATATTGTCTTTATGAATTATTCGTCCGTCGGTTAATTTAACCGTGGTGCCTAAATCAGCAGATATTTCAACTTCTTTGTAAATGCATTTAATTTTGCTCCCCACTTTGAAATATTTTGCTTACCCTCTTTTTGTTTTGCAACGTGTTACTCTTTTCCTGATTGGTTTTGAGTTTATTAATTATTTGGCACCCCACTCTATTTGGTAATGACTTGATTATATCAATTGGCCTAAATCCTGTTGTAGTGTGTAGTGTCATATTGTATTTTCGGATACTTTCGAGGATGAGTTCCGTTAGGTCTGTTGTGGGATTGTCATCTTTAACGCATCTGGAAATTTCGATTAGCGTTGAATGGAAACGCTCTATCTGTCCATTGCTACTGCTGTGTAAGGTTGGAACCTTGTGGTGCGTTATTCCTAAATTGCTGAGTGTGGATTTAATAGTTTCCGAACAAAATAATCTTTCGTTATCTGTAATGATAATCTTGGCTGTGAATAGTAAAAATATCTCCAAAAGGCATGGCTTAATATCGATAGCGGATTTTGATTTTATTCGCTTACTATTGCCATTTTCGAAAATTTATCTATGCAAGTAAGAAAGAGTGTGCCCTCCGTAGAGAAGATGTCTATATGTAAAATTTCGCCTATTTCTTTTGGTATAGGTGTTTTTCCTGAGATATGCTCTTGCGGTCTCCTGTCATATTTAAATTTCTGAAATGTAACACATTTTTTTGTCACTTCTTGTACCATCTTTTTTAATTCGAGAAAATAGTACTGTTTTGAAATTTGAATACGATTTTCTTTATATGATCTATGAGCCCTGTTATGCTCGTTATTGACAATGTCTAGCTCATCATTGGCATTGCAATTATCCACTACCATTTTTTTTGTGTGCTTTATTTTTACAGATGGGAAGGACTCGGTAATGCAATTCTGAATTTTGGCCAATACGTGTAGTGAGCAATGCAATCCGTTAACGACAATTGGGTTAAGCGTTGATGGAAGTTTCTACTGTAGTTATTGTAAAAGTAAGGGATTCTTCGCTGTGGCAAGTGGCCATCGTCGTTGTTTCTAGTTTCTCTATAGCATTTATTGTTTGTCGAGGCGAGGCGTCCGCGGCAATATTTTGTTTTCCAGGTTTATAATAAAATGTTGGTGAGAATTCTTCAATAAATGCACCTTTTAATTTTGCTATTTGGGTTTCTATCCGAAATGGAAAGGTAAGGGGCTGGTGGTCGGTATAGATACGAATATCAGTGGCACCGTAAAAGTAATTCCTTAGATTTTGTAAACTCCAAACGATTGCGAGAAGTTCTCGTTCGTTTGTTGCAAAAGACTCTTCCGTTTTAGACAGGGTTCTAGAGATGAATGTGACGGGCTTTCCGTCTTGTGCCAGGACGGCTCCGATTGCTACGCTTGAGGCATCAGTGGTTAACTCAAACGCTTTCCTAAAGTTGGGGTGCTGAAGCAAAACTTCTTCTGACGCTAAAATTTGTTTTACGCGGTCAAATGCATCTTGGGCTTCTTCATCTAACTCAATTTTTAACTTATTTGAGTGTTTAGTTCCGATATTGCCATTATCTCCCCTGAGGTATTTAGTTAGCGGTTTTACTATGCGAGCGTAATCCTGAATGAAACGCCTGTAATACCCTGATAACCCAAGGAAAGCTCGAAGAGTTTCGGCTTTTTTGTAGCGAAAGATATTGTTACGAATACCAGTTCTAGTGGGCTGTTACGTATCTCTGGATTGCGTAAGTGGAAAATAAAACACACTCAGTTTCTCAAACGCAGTCAATAAAATAAACCAACAACCACTTTATTTCACAGATTTACACTTCACTGTCTTTACACTTAAGTATTTGCTCAATTACTCCGTGTGGCACCTTCACTAGTCCCGCACCCGGCTGCCTTTTATACCTGTTCGGCCATTGCGCAGATCGTTCTCGCACATTCCGGAGTGGACTAAAGGTTTCCATGATGATCGCGACCATCATTGCCAGGTTGGACTGAAAGTAGCCATCATTGCCAGGTTGGACTAAAAGTTTCCATCATTGCCAGGTTGGACCAAAAATTTTCCTTATTATCGCGGCCGTCGTTGCCAGATTGAATTATAGCACGGCGCGTAGCGACAGACTGTCTTATCGTTACACTGCCCACCACTTAGACTTGTTCGTCCCGAACAAGTGCCGAGGTTCCGCTGTGATAAGGTGCCAGGCGCTCCAAATGGACTACCTTCAGCTTAGCGCCTCTATTGCTGCAACGTTGAATCCTGTATACCACGTCGTTAATCCTAGTCGCGACTTTGTAAGGTCCTTCCCATGACGCTTGAAGTTTCGGAGACAAACCTTTCCTCCGCTGCGGGTTGTAGAGCATTACCAGATCGCCTTCTTGGAACCCTGCTGAGTTGGCCCGTAGATCGTATCTGGCTTTCGCCTTATCGCTGACCAGTTTGGTGCGGCTCCTTATAAACTGGTGAATTTCCTCCAGTTCCGCCCGCTTATTGGCCACGTAGTCCGTCTTAGCGCCTCCCGTCGTGCTGACTACCCCGAACTTCAAGTCAGCGGGTAACCGCAACTCTGTGCCGAACACTGCTCGGGCTGGAGTGAGTGATGTCGTGTCGTGCGGGGCTGACCTATACGCCATCAGGAACAGGGGGATATGCGTGTCCCAATCCTTTTGATTCCTGCCTACCACTTTCTGCAGGTATTCCTCCAGTGTCCGGTTAAAGCGCTCCACCATGTCGTCGGACTGTGGGTGCAAAGGAGTGGTACGTGTTTTCTTTATAGCCAGCAGCTCACACACTTCCTTGAATACCACAGACTCGAAATTCCGGCCTTGATCTGAGTGCAACTCCAACGGAACTCCGAACCTGGCTACCCAGTTGTTTACCAGCTTTTCCGAGATCGTAGTGGCCTCCTGGTCAGGAATAGGGTACACTTCGGGCCATTTGCTGAAGTAATCCATTACCACCAACACATATTTGTTGCCTTGAGTGCTAGTTGGGAGTGGGCCGGCGACGTCCATAGCAATCCGCTCGAAGGGCGCTCCCACGTTGTACTGCTGCATGCGGCCTCGAGATTTTCTTGTCGGCCCTTTCGCGGCTGAACATCGGTCGCAGCTCTTAATCCACTCGGCTACAGACTCCTGACATCCTACCCAGTAGAATCGTCGATTTATTTTGGCGACGGTTCTTTTGCTGCCCAGGTGCCCTCCACTGGAGTCATGGTATGCCTCGATGACCTCGTTGACTCTGCATTTCGGCACTACCATTAGGGAGTTGCTGGTCCGACCATCCGCGCTCTCTCATTCGCGGTTATGCCTGCACTCGGTTTTGCACGAATGGTGCGGCAGAGTGGCAGCCCTTCTTGGCAACGTCTGTTGTCCGGAACGCTTTTCTCGCAGATGGCAGTCTCGTGATATGTGGCCTTGCTTGCCACATCGCCAGCAACTGACTCTATATGACACTGCCCGCAGCCGCGCTGGTGCCTTCGAGCTCACTGTCTGGCTTTGGGTGACACGTCCAGATTGGGCTCGACGCTTTTCCGCAGATGAATGTCGAAAACTTCATACGTCATCGCGCTGGTCACCGTCTTCTTAAATGTCGGCTTGCCCATCATCAACGCACTGCGACGTGTCTCTGGGTCATGAAGACCTTCAATAAATGACTCAATCTTCATCCTCTCGAGGTCATCAGCGCCGAATTTCGGTTAGCACAACTGTAAGAGCCGCTCAATGTCTGCAGCGCTTCGTTGGATCTTTGCCTGCGGTTCTTCAGCTCACGGTAGTACAGCGTTCTGTTTTGCTCGTCGCTGTATTTGGCTGCCAGCGCCCTTATGTTATGACGGTCTCGTACTCACTTCGTAAACATTCTGGAGCTGATTTTATTACCTTGGCCGCAGCACCTTTAAGAGCCAGCGCCAATCTCCGACCTTTCCTTACATCGGAGAAGATTGGGGTTGTAAAATCTGCTGGGTATTATTTGGAAGTAAGGGTTCCTTGTTAAACGATTGTTAAATTCCTCAAAGGAGTTTGCGAATTGATATCTCCACCTGTTATTTTCAATTTCATGTGCCATAGCCAGAGCAGTTGGCAGGTCAGCAGGCCCTTTTGAGTAGATTATATTACCTATTCTTAGGTGTAGGCCCGAAATGAATGTGCGTAAAGCATCGGATCTGTATTTTTCAAAAATGCATCATCGTCATTTTCCATCATTACTTTTGTGGAAATAAGTGTAATTTGCTTCTCTATTTTGTCGTAGTATTCATCTATACTTAGTTTCCCTTGCCGCATTATATTAAGTTCCTGCTCCAGTATGTGCAGTGGTCGTCTGTCCGAGTACGAATTGTCGAGTGTGGCTATGATAGCTTCCGTATTTAAAACCGTGTTATATTCTGATAAAATTTTATCTGCTTGTCCTGTAATCTTGGTTCTCATAATTAAAAGAGCTTGGGAATAAAGCGGAGATAGCCTGTAAATTTTGTTCATATAAAGCGCTAAACGCCTCCATGATGGGTATTTGTTTGAAATGCCACTAAATTCTGGCAAACTCTTGATGGCATCAAGGGTTAGAGGGACGCAACCATCTAACTTGACTGCCTCGTAAGCTTTTTCATTTGGTTTTTGTTCTAGTAAATCTAATTTCTTATTCATTTCGTGAATTTTGAGGTCGTACGCCGTGTTGTTTTGCGTAAGCAATTCCGCGATTGCGGTTTGAAATTCCCTTGAATCCATTTTTTGCCTTTTCCACTTTCGATTTTAAAATTTCTTATTCCGCTTATAACTTCGTCTAAATCACTGCTTAAGCGGTGGCGCCAAGTTCCAGTTGTTCACACTGGGTGTTGGCCACTTTATTGCTGATACAAACAAATTACGTGCAAGCAAAAAACAAAAACAAAAATTTGCAAATGCAAAAACCCAAAAGTCAAAATCACTTTGACGCAAAGCACAACACAGAATCACTTTTGATCATATTCGCTATCTTTTAATGGTTTGATGTTCAATTTATATGTTTAATTTTACACAGGTTTCTAGTTTAATAGCCTCGTCACTTACACTAGTAACAAACAAATTAACACTTCGTTCAATAATGTGTGTGACTGACACATAGATGGCGGCACTAATACTAAATCAATATTTTTTTTCGAAATTGTGAACCTTTTTAGGCTTACTGTCAAATTTATATGTCAATCCGACCATTAGTTTACAAGTTACAGTGCTTTAAGTGACACCACTTTTGAGTTTTCAAAAAAAATGAATTCAAAGCAATTCCGTGTGCTGATTTATCATTGTTTTTTAATGAAAAAAAATACTGTTCAATGCCAGGAATGGCTTGAAAAACATTATTCGGACTCTGCTCCTTCAAAAAGAACCATTTGTTATTGGTATGCCGAATTCAAACGTGGTCGTACAGACACCGATGACATTCCATCTACTGGACGGCCAAATGACGCTGTTATTCCGGAAAACGTTGAAAAAAACACTGAAAATCATTATGTCCGACCGTAAAGTGAAAGTGGGGGAGATTGCTGACATTCTAAAGATATCAGCAGGCAGTGTACACTAGGGTGGAGTGAAAAAATTGATTTTAAAATTTTAAGAAGCTAGTATATTGTAAATGTGCCAAATGTCCATGGTACCAATCCTGCAAAATTATATTAGTTTCTAACAACTCCTTGATCGCCCATCACCTAATTGAAATAATTTTTTTTAATACTTTTTTCACTTTCGTCGAAAGAAGTGAAAGTCGTAATTTCAACTCAGTTAAGGATTCAAAATAAATCTCAGTAGCCTTTGCTTTAGGTTTGCGGGTTTTAAGTTATTTATTGTAGCAGTCCTGTTTGAGCGAATAAAATATTACAAATTACAATTCGTGTTTTAATCGTTGGAATGTGGCAAACCCCGCTAGTTTAATTCTGTTTATGATTGTTGAATGTTCACGATTTCCTTGTGAAGTGACCGATTCGAAATAAACTTGTGACGTTACATCTGATTTAATTAAAAAAAAACAAAAAAAAGGTGAGTACCTGAACTTGTGCGCAAAAAGGTAGGGCAGTGAAGGGTTACTAGTTATTTCTTTATATTTTTAAAGAGATGACAGTTACAAGAGACAAAGTTTCGTGCGTGATATTTGGCGCTCCACGAAACCTGCCGACCAATACTCTGCCGACCTACACCGATCTCATGAAGAAATATATTCAACTTTGACAAGATCTGAAGACGGACAATGGTAAATACCCATAATTTTTTGACATATCTCAAAAACTGTGCTATGAAGTCGAAGAGATATGGCAAAGGGCCTCACTTCCAACAGTAACGCATGCACAAGCGATAGAAAAACTTAGATCGTTCCACGACAAATACAACACAATGCTAAAAGTCAACAAATGTAAAAGGAATCAACCAAACTACCAACGGAGATTATCGGACTTTCGTGACAAAGCTAACACTCTGTTTGATCTCAGCAAATGCAAGTGCTCCGATATGGTGGCCAATTGCAAATGTACGAAACACAACAAAATTCCGGCAAACGAACGGCAGTTCCTTCAAGACCAGAGAGGGCCAAGAAAGATGATAATCGGTGGTACAGATCAAGTGGTAACATCAAAATTGAAGAGAAAAGCTGAAAGAGAGGAAGCAAATCTCAAACGAATGAAGATTAAGAAGATCGATGACGATGCGAGCAAAAGTCAACCCTATTCTGCCGAAAGTTCCGAATACGACACGGACTCGTCTGACAGTCCCACTGTCGATGAGTACATCCCAGATAGAGAATCACTCAAAACTAAGCGAAATCAGGATCGAGAGTGCCAAAAAATTACTATCTCTCTGCCTTCCCTCGCTATAGCTTGCGATCGGACCGGAGTTTCGGACAGATCAGCTGCTGTATTAGCAACAACAGTTCTGCATGATCTTGGTCTCGTATCACTCAACGACCGATCCAAAGTAATCGACCGAAGCAAAATCCGTCGAAAACGCAGTAAAATTCGAAAGGAACTGAGGCAGAATGAAGACGACCACACTCACAAGGGCATAGATGGACTATTTTTTGATGGCCGCAAGGATAAAACTTTAACACAAGTCCTCGCCGTCGACAACAAGTACCACAGAAAAACCATATCGGAAGAACACATAACCATCATCGCAGAGCCGGGTTCTTCGTACTTCAACCATACGTCTCCGTCATCAGGCTGCAGCAAAGACATAGCTGAGTACTTAGTCGCTAGTATCAAAGAGCAAAATGCGAAGACAGATAATATTAAAGTTGTCGGGTGTGACGGCACAAACGTAAACACGGGACAAAAATCGGGCGTTATCCGGCGACTTAATCTATTCCAGTCACTCGATGGCGGGACGACAGACCCACACGGATTCTCTGGATTCACCAGATGCTTGTCAAGTCACGTTACCTCAGCTCCAAACTCAAGGGAATCGTTGACCCCGTTATTCACCGTAACGCGTACTTTGCTCACCCGGAGAATGTGCTCCTGGCCATGATGACGGACCATCGACCACATATACGTGAACTGGGCTTACGACGAGTGATGAAGGCCAGAGCTACAGCAGTCCCCAGTGGACAAATACGGAGGTTCAAGGTTCCTGCAAAACTTAACTTCGACGCGACATCCGTGCACGCATTGCTTCTCGTCAGCAAATGCCGGCGTTCGAGTCGAAACGTGATTTTTGTCACTTCACCCTGTAACCATGTGTTTATAACTTTGACATCATTAAATATTGTAATTAGAAGCGTATTTGATTTTTAATTGAATTTTAAGATGACTATCTTTAATGTCGCGTAATACTGTGAAATTAAAAGTTGCGATGGGAGATCAAAAAATTGTTTAATTTCTTTTTAATTTTTACACAGCTTTATATTGATGTATTGGCACATTTTGAGATATCTAGCTAATTGATATTCCAATTCTGGTCATTTTCACTCCAGCCTAGTGTACACACCATAATACACGAACATTTGGTTATGAAAAAGGTGTTTTCGAAATGGGTGCCGCGTTTGCTCACACAGGAGCAAAAACAACAACGAATCGATGATTCAAAGAGCTGTTTTGGACATGTTTACGCGCAACAAGTCGGAGTTTTTGCGTCGGTACATCACAATGGATGAAACATGGATCCACCATTTCACTCCAGAGTCAAATCGGCAGTCTGCTGAGTGGCATGCAACCGGTGAAAACCGCCCAAAGCGTGCAAAGGCACAAACATCGGCTGGCAAGGTTACGGCGTCAGTATTTTGGGATGTGCACGGAATAATATTCATCGACTATCTTGAGAAAGGGAAAACATTCAATAGCGACTATTATATAGCGTTGTTGGAACGTTTGAAAGAAGAAATCGCGATTAAGCGGCCCATATGAAGAAGAAAAAAGTGTTGTTTCCCCCCAGCGACTACTGGCTCTTCGCAGACATCAAAAAGATGCTCCGTGGTAAGAGATTTGGCTCAAATGATGAAGTAATCGCCGAAACTAACGCCTATCTTGAAGGCAAAGAAAAATCGTTCTACAAAGGCGGTATCGAAAGATTGGAAAAGCGTTGGAATGATTGTATCTCCCTAAAAGGGGACTATGTTGATGAATAAAAACGAATTTTGGCAAAAAAATGTGTTTTAATTAGTTAGTCACACACATTATTGAACGAAGTGTTACAGCTGTTTCCATCCTACGGAAGGTGTACTGTTGTCCTTCGGTGAAAACACTGTTGTCCTTCAGGGTAGAGTCCTTGTTGGGGGGTTGGCCGCCAGTTAATAATATGTGTTTATTTGTCGGGTGCTATGTACCGTTTTGAATGTCACAAAAAGGTATTTCTAACTTGTAAGTTAATTTTGGTTTATTTATTGGGTTCTATGCACCGTTTGAATGTCAGATTATAACTAAACTAACTCTAAGACGCTACGGCCCAGCTGAGCTACACTGCTAGGTGGCTGGCCGTAGTCGTTATTGTTGTTGTTGGAATTGCTGGCGGCGAACTGGAATTCCTCTGCTGGTTGTTGTTGTTTCAGTTGTTGGCGTCAGCTTACGCTGCCGTTGGAGTAGAAGACGCAGTGTCAGCGTTCTAGATTGACGGATGTGCCGGTGTTAATTTATATTTGTCATAGCAAAATGGGTATCAATCGAGTTAGCGTGTCATTGCGGCAAACATAGGCTATAATCAAAGAATATTAAGTAATATAGAACGCGCATCTCATAAAAGCAAACGTGTTGTATGGCGGGTACTGCTGGTAGTACCCTCTGTTATTGACAGCAGAACCCTCTGTTACTAACAGCTGAAATCTCTGTAACTTCGGCGTAACATGTGAGTAGAAGCAAAGAAAATAAACATACGAAGGCTTGCTTTTGGTTGCGCTCACTGCAGCGAATCTGCGTTAGCACACTGCTGCGGCGTGGAATGATTGGGAGATGAAGACGATGTGTTGTTGTTGTTAACGTGCTGGCGAAATGCTGAAATTGTAAAACGATTTATATTTTTTGGCGGCTGGCTTTTTTTCTTCTTCTATAAGCCTGCACGGCATCTCATATTGTTCCTGAACTCACTGCCGACTGTAGTGTTCGCAAAATCATAGAAAAGAAAATAAAATATGGCTGGCAATGGCGACCTATATGATCGCTACAGGCAATACAAAATATATAATAAGTAATCAACAAAGAATTAAAAAGGGAAATTGGAAAGAAAGGAGACGTTTTTATTAGCCCGTAATAATTTTCCGTCCCGTTCTTTGGAACTATTTTTACTGCCCGCATATAATGCTTGCTTAAATTTATGGTCACATCATTCACCATTTAACCATTCAGGTGTAGAATATTTATACTATTTTTAAACGTAGGCATTCCTGAATTACAGTTTTCTTATGACAAAATACTTGACTTCTTATTATTAATTTCTTTATTTAGTGCTTTAGTAGTGCTTTCGACATATTGAAAGTCAATAGACCTATTTATGTTTTTCCATACAATATTTTAACCCTTGGTTTGTCCGTTAGATTTCGATTTAAAAAAAAATTAAATCACGTATCTAATTATTTTTGATGTCAAGTGTTTTTATAAATTTTGAAATCAATACAGCCATCAGTTAATTTTTTTTCGTAGTTTTTCTATATTCTCAAATTTCTAATCAACCATGTGAAGGTTAGGTTAGGTTAGGCTGGCTGACCCACGGGGGGTCTCACATAGACCATGTTGGTCTTTAACCCTTTCGGTTATTCTATGCCATATGGCATAGTCTCTTTTCAGTGCCTGTTTTAGGTCAAAAACTTGTGGATACTATATTTTTCAATTTTTGTATTTTTCTCTGAAGATTTTTATACCAAATCATGAAAAAAATATTTTGATTAGTGTACCAAGTAACTTGTAAGGGTTCAGAAAGTGCGCAGTCCTATCGAGCTGCGTATTTTAGAAAAAGAGGTCACTTCGTACTTTTATTTATCCTATTACAAAAATCAATTTATTTTATAGGTTTATGTAAGTAATCTAGTAGGTATTTATTGCTTTAGTAAGTGTAAAAAAGTTAGATCCCAAATATAGTTCACTAAGGCTGTACGATTTTTTTTATTTTTTACTATGCCTTATTTCATGATGCCCAAAAACCACTTTTTCGAACAATATTTTAAAAAATTACTTTTGATTATTCATTATGTAGGCTTAAACAGTAATAAAATGGAAAATAATGACTTTTAAAGTTAAACACAAAAAAGAAGTACCGAAAGGGTTATAAACGTTTTGGCAAATCTAAGCAAGTCGCCGCTTTTTTGTTCCGCGATTCTTTCCAATTAAGGGAACGACGCTGATCCGAGGCAGCTGACCCGTGATCTGTAGAGAGCAGGGCAGTGGCACAGCAAATGCTCCAGGATACCCTTGGCACTGTCTTCACCACATCTTGTGCATGCATCACTTGGTACCAAGCCAAGTGTGGCAGCGTGGGACGGTGTGAGACAGTGTCCCGTGAGTATCCCGGTTAATAGTTTGCAATCATCTCTTCGGAGTGATAGTACAAACTCTGTGTTGTTGATATTATGTTCGCGAAGCATGATTTTTGCTGTCCTGTGAGATGTAGATCTCTCCCACATGGACGCCGCTTCACGAATCATATTCTCTTCTATTTCCGTCTTGAGCGTGGAGAGGGGTGGATGGATGTCTGGCTCGCTAACCGTAGGCAGTCGTGCCCCGGCTTTGGCGACCGCATCAGCCTTCTCATATCCCTCAACTCCTTTGTGACCCGGTACCCAATAGATAGTGACTACTCTGTTGCGACAGAATTCGTCCAATTTGGTTTTGCAGTTCCGTACGCATATCGAGTTTGACAATACCCCAGCTGCTGCTTTTATGGCTGCTTGGCTGTCGATATAGATGTTTATCTGAGAGTCTGGAGGGGTGCGATCCATTGCTAGTTGCGCCGCTCTTGTGGCAGCGTGTACCTCTGCTTGGAAGATGCTGCAGTAGTCCGGGAGCCGGAAAGACTGTTGAAGGTCAAGTTCCGGACAGAAAACTGCAGATCCCACTCCCTCTGCCATCTTGGATCTATCCGTGAACAGGTTAAAGGATTGACGGCTGGGTTCGAGCCCCTGTCGCCACCCATCCGGTTCTAGGATCACGTGGGGTTTGAAGTCGAAATTGGCTTGAGGTACGGCGTAGTCTGAGCTTTCGCCTACCCCTGCGTGTAACCTGCTGTGGCCGTAAAGTCGTAGCGTGAGCTGTCCAGTTACCTTAAGTCTAAGCGCGGCCTTTTTAGCGACGCTTTTCGCAGTCAGACCAATTCGATAAAATCCCAAGATTTTGTCCAGTGCCGCTGTCGGAGTGGTGCGCATTGCGCCTGTTATACGCAACCCAGCGGCTCTCTGTACAGTCTCGAGTCTTTTGGCATAGGTCTTCTTATCCACCGCAGTCCACCATACTATGATCCCGTAGAGCATAATGGGTCTAATAACTGCAGTGTAAATCCAATGTGTGAGACGGGGGGATAAGCCCCAAGCCTTACCGAGCATTTTTCTACAAGCGTATAAGGCGGTCAAGGCTTTCCTTTTCCTGTCTTCCACATTCAATTTCCACGACAGTTTACTGTCCAAGATGACTCCTAGGTACTTAGTAAATGTTTTGGGGGTGAGTGTGGTGTTGTTCAGTTTGGGAGGAAACCAGGTTGGGATCTTGTACTTTGTTGTAAAAAGAACTAAGTCCGTCTTGTCTGGGTTTGTTTCCAGTCCCACAGTCTTTGCACAGTTATTAATCACTTTCAGTGTCCTCTCGAGTACTTGCCTCATTGAGTTGAGACACCTGCCTGAGACGACAACGGCTAGGTCATCCGCGTATGCGGTTAGCCTTGGCCCCCCGTCCCTCAACTTTAAAAGGATCTTATTCACGACTAGATTCCATAGTAACGGAGAGAGCACACCCCCCTCGGGGGTGCCCCTGTTCGCCTTCCTCGTCATGGTTGTTGCGCCCCACTCCGCTACCACTGTACGGCAATTCAACAGATTACCAATCCAGTCCTGTATGGGTGGGTGCACCTCAATTGATGCAAGGCCTTCCTACAGTGCCTCTGTGGAGACATTGTTGAAAGCCCCTAATATGTCGAGGACGGCTCCCAGAGCGTAGTGAAAAGCTTTTTCTATCTGAAAAACCACCTGATGGAGTGCTGTCTCCGTTGACTTGCCTTTCATATAGGCGTGTTGGTTCGTTGCTATTAGCCCAGGTGGAACCCTTTCCTTAATAAACGAGTCTAGCAGTCTTTCAAAGGTCTTCAGTATAAACGAGGTGAGGCTGATGGGCCGATAGTCCTTCGGATACAAATGGCTGCTTTTACTTGATTTCGGCAAAAATACAACCCTTGATAATCGCCAGTCCATCGGTACATAGTTCAGTCTCAGACAGCTCCTGAAAATGTCCTTGAGCCACGGTATCAGAACAGCACTTCCCTTTTGCAGAAGCGCGGGAAAAATGCCGTCCGGACCCGGGGATTTGAAGGGATCGAAAGAGCCCAAAGCCCATCGAAGTCTGGATGTGGTGATTAGGCCCTCACAATTCCCTTGCTCTGTGCCGAGTGCAGTTGAGACCGAGTCGGGAACCTCTGAACAGCCAGGAAAGTGGGCTTCCATAAGTGCCTCAAGCGTCTCCTTGCCATCCTTGGTCCATTCTCCAGACTCTTTGCGGATGAGTGATGGTATGGGGGGGGATTTGGCGAGTATCTTCCGAAGTCTGGATGCCTCGGAGGTCTTGTCCATACTTCCACAGAAGTTCTGCCAGGAACTTCTTTTGGCCCTCCGTATCTCTTGTTTGTAGGAGTGAAGTAGTGTCTTGTACTCTATCCAACACTCCGCACAGTCGGCAAGTTTGGCCAGTTTGAAAAACTCTCTAAGTTCCCTTCTTTGCCTACCAATGTCCTTGCTCCACCAGGGCGGATAGGATTTTCGTCCTACCGGCCTTGAGGGCGGGCAGGATTCGTGGTAAGCAAGGAGGAGCTTTGACGATAGGAATTTCGCCTTAGCCTCAACGTCCGAGCTGGAGAGGGTCTGAGAGGCATTACTAAGATTAGTCCTTAACCGATTTGCATCCCAGTCCGTATTCCGGGGGTTTCTGAAGACCCTTTCTGTACGCAACGGTTTAAAGTTGACCGTAAAGTGTATGTAGCTGTGAAAATGTTGTTGCATGGAAAATATTATAGTTCGTGGACCCTAACCCTGAAACCTTATTTCCGGAGGAAAGCCAGGGTTCCTGGATTAGGGCCACGTCGTAGCTGCCCTCCTCTAGTGTGAGAAGGAGCTCAGCTGAAGCCACCTTACTGTGGTAGAGGTTGATTTGTAGGACCTTTCCCTTCAGAAGGTACAGTGTCCTTCAAGGTGGGTGTGGCTGTCACCGCCGACACTCCACCCGTCTCAACCTCCATCTCGTCAATCTTCCCGTCGTCTAGCCGAAGCATGAGAGTAGCGTCGGTCATGGGTTCCAGCCCAAGATCCTTTTCTACTTCACCTGGCTCTAGAGTGTTTTCGTTACCGTCTTTCGGATGACGTTTTTTGAGGCGCAGGTAAACACTACCCGACCCCCAAGACATCTTTCCGAACCGCTGGTACAACTTGTCCTCTGCCTCTTTGTTGATTTGGAGGATCAGATCAAGTGTACCGTCGGCGTTGGGTTTCCCCGCGTGGATCATCTTCCAGTCCGTCGTCGGGACATCGGGGTTCTGCCGCTGGAAAAGCAGTAGGGCGTTTTCCGGTTTCACCGCGCTTGGTACACGTACCTTAGCCCGCGGTGGGCCGGGAATATCGTCCCTATCCACTATAACCAGGTTAGCGCCCGGCCACAGTCCTCGTAGTTTCGGGACCACCTCCTTGACCAATTTAAGCGTGAGGTCGTCATTGCACTTTAGAATCTTGACTCCCCTGAACCACCCCGCTCCATCAAAGGAGGGCGAAGGTTTGTTAAGTTCGTCGATCGCCTGTGCAACAATGGCCTCGAGTATTTTGCTGTCCACTAGCTTCCACTGTTCCGCCGTCATCTGGCCATTTTCGTGTCGTCGGTCAACGAGCGCCACGGTCAAGTGCCGTTTGGCTACTTCGCTGGTCGTCGCCACTCTTTTGGACGAGGTCGGTTGGTCAGATGGAGTAGCTGTGGTGTGAGTGCGAGGACGTTTGGCCGCGGGTTTTTCTCCCTCCGTGGACTTCTGTCTCTTCGCCTCCGTTTCCTTCATAGCCTTCGCCACGTTTTCTTCTATGTTGTTCACGAAGGTGGGATGCGTGGTCGCAAACCGTTCGATTTGCGAGAAGTGCTCCCTGCCTTTCGTGATCGTCTCAATTGCCCATTGTAGGTCCTCTCGCTCCGTGGGCGAAAGAGTGTCCTTGTTCTCCAGGCGCAACTTGATGCGTATTGCCGCTTTGTACTGGGCGAGCGCTTTCAGGCCCTCCTTATTAGGCTTCTTCCTTTGCTCGCTCCTGCTAGTAGGGAGCTCGCTCCCTAGCGATGCTCGGGTCGAGAGCCTTTTGGGACTTCAGCAGCTCCTCCTCAGCAATCGTATTGGCAGTTGCCACGCTGCATACGTTGTCGAGGTCTGAGTCTGTGTCGACTGCAGTACGCCTAGTGGCTAACCTAGCCTTCGTAAAATTTGCAGTCGCATGACGACTGCTAGAGCCTGCAACCACTCTAGCAGAGGTGTGACCGCTGGCGACACGCAGAGGGGAATCACCGTGCCCGCCGGTGGTAGCAGTCACTTATTTCACCGACGCACAGTGGGGCCAAAACCCAAAAACGTGCGATTAATTCAAAAATGAAATGTTAGGCAATCTCAAAAATTGTGATGCCATCTTAAAGAAAATTAAATTTTACAACACTGGTGAATAAACTATTGCTTTCTGTGCTTTGGTTTTCCTTCCGTGCCTTGTTAAAGTTCACCTTTTTCTGTTGTGATCTTTTGGAAAGTGCAAAAAGCGTATTTTTAGTGATTTTCGTAGGCAAATTTCAGTGTGAAAGTTTAAATTATATGTTAAATTTAAGACGGAATCTTCAACTTCAGGTATTTTGAAACTAGTCTTGGAAAAAAAGTTTTAAAAAATCATTAGTTTTTTTTTTACTAATTTTTTATAAAAAATACCTTAAATTTGAGGTTTTTGGAGTATATATGTAGACATATAGTTGTGAACTAAGCCTTGCTTAGCGATAAGGCGTATATCATGTGAAACAACAGATATTCAGCTAACATATTGTTAAAAAAATCTTGCGCCACTTTGTTCCATTTGAAAATAAGAGAAATTTTGTTTTTGAAGTCATAGGCAAAACCACTCTAGCAGAGGTGTGACCGCTGGCGACACGCAGAGGGGAATCAAGTCACTTTCACCGACGTTTGGGTCAATATCCTGACCCGCTCTTTTCCCTTCTTCGACTCCAGACTGGTTTTTATTT
This sequence comes from Melieria omissa, assembly GCA_963971225.1. NCBI lineage: Eukaryota > Metazoa > Arthropoda > Insecta > Diptera > Ulidiidae > Melieria > Melieria omissa. The sequence continues at coordinate 44,839,912 of OZ020269.1, read as the reverse complement.
CACTTAGCATTTTATGCCTACCCGCCAGGCACCACTTAGCATGACTGAGGTAAGACTCCACAAGCCGCCCTTCGGGCGGCATGTAAGCTGGACCTCAGGCATGACTCGTGGAGCCCTACCTCACTCTTAGCTAGACATCGCCGTGCCTTGCCAGTTTACCTGCGCATGGACACGGCGATGCCCATTGCCCGGTCGGCACCCGCGAGGAGGGTTAAACTAAGTGGATTTTTGCCGACCCAACCATGTCAAATAAACAAATAATTTTATTTCGAACTCGCCACGTAAAAATATTTGTAAACATTTTAAATTTGGATCAGCCGCCAAATTTTAAAATCAATCAAAGCGTTGGCCATCAAAAAGCCATACACCGCAAAGATTCGATTGATGGAAATATGATAGCAATTTGTGCAGCAAAACCAATCGGCAACACAAAAAAGCATACACGCAATAATCGACAACAACAAAAACATTAGCGAATCCCGAGTCATCTTCGTTGAAACGATGCTGACGATGCCAGGGTTCGTTGTTTGTTTTTTGCTTGCGCTTCGGCAAACAAGATCACGAAACAGGCCTGCAAAAAATGATTGAGCGAACACTACGCTTCAACAACCACCACTTCAATGTACACGAGTGAAGCCGTTGCGAACAATAACATTGCTTTTTGCTGTTGTCCTACGAAAATCTAACAGAAAATGTTATGAACTTAACATTCTCAAATGCCTACGCTTCGCTCTTCCCGCTCGCATCATAGCAACCGAAAACACTTTTGTGCCCACATGCGCGTTCTACATTACGTCATATTCTTTGCTTTAATATAATCGGCCGCACCCACTTTCCACTAGACAGCCGATTAGTTGAATTTTTCACGGAATGTTCGTCTTGAGTAAGTCTCGGTAAACCACATAGTGCGAATACGACCCGATAGGTAGGCTTGGCACCTCCCATACAACTTAAATTTTCAATATGGAATCTTTTAGTAATGAGAAGTCGGACAGCATTAAAATTTGGTGCAGGGCCACCATTTAGATGTTCCGTTTCGCAGGTAAAATTTAATGGGGGTTGGACAAGGGGCGTGGGGCTTTTCAAATGCCGGTGTAACTTTGGAACTATGTATAGCGTTCACATCAATGCCACTCGGTACAAACGTACGATTTAGTTGTGTTTTTCGATATGGAGAATGGGGTGGGTTTTTCACAAGGAGGCGTGGCACCGCCCATACGTCTTAAATTTTTAATATGGAATATCTTCGGAATGAGAAATCGGGCAGTATTAAAATTTGGTGCGGGGCCACCGTTTAGATGTGTCGTTACACTGGTAAAACTTTTTGAGCGTTGGACAACGGACGTGGAACTTTTTAAGCAACTCAAATGTTTTGATTAACTGTGGAACCACAATTCACACATCAAAGATTTCCGATTTAGATGTGCCCTTCGATTAGACGAGGGTCATGGCACCACCCATAGAACCCAAATTTTTAATGTGGAATAGCTTCGGAACAATAAGTTGGAAAGCTTTGAATTTTTGTGTATCATCGTCCAATAGATGTGTCATTCTACTGGAAAAATTGCATGGGCGTTGGACAAGGGGCGCTGCATATTTTTTGTGACTGAAATTTTCCGCGTAACTTTGGAACTGAAAGTCGCATATCAATGAAACCGGGTCACACCCTTCGACTGGAGGAATGGATTGGGCATTACATAAAAGAGGCGAGGCATGCCCATAGAGTGTAGTATGAAGAAACTTAATTTAGTGGGCCCATTGACTTCGAACTTGTGTACAAAGCCGCAGGGCCCTGGTAGTATTGTAAAAAGAAATATACTAACCTATAAACATCCAGAAGCTGAGAAGGAAAGATCTCCGTCGAATGGTCGGGTTAATCACAGGACACAATCCGTGGTGGCAACATATGACCAACATGGGCACTATCGAATATCCGACTTGCACGTCTTGCCTTGAGGAGATAGATAGTACAAAGCACTTCCTCTGTGCATGGCCTGCCTTCTCTTGAACGAGATTGCACACGCTGGGTTCAGATGTGTGATCTTCTGAGATTCATTAATGAGTCCGGGAAATGTGCACAGGAGATCTCATAACCCTTTCTTCCTTTCCACCCACTTTCTCTTTTCTTTTCCCATTCCCATCTCCTCTATCAACTTTTTTCCTGAGCCTTAAGTACAATGGGCTATAAAGCCTGAATGCTTGAGGTGATGACCTCCCTTAGGTTATTTCCTCGGCTCCCCCTCACATCCATCCATCCAGCCTATAAACACAAAACATCGCAAACATATTTAGTGCACACTATACATAATCATAATAATCTCAATCAGTAAGCTAAGCATTTCCAAATCTACCTCCGAAAACCCCGACCGCTATCTTGAAAAAATATTCCAAGTAATAATTTGTGCTCAAAGGCAATGGTGTAGAGGTACCACATAGCCACTCATGCCGACTCTAATAAATAACCCTACACTTTTGCACAAATGTTCTATAGTGTCAAATAGCAAATAGCATCGCGCGCACGACACAGCGACACTAAAGTGGCTAAGCCAGCGGCGTGCCATCCGACACCACTGACCGCAGTGCAGTGTCCCAATTACGGATCATGCACTGATCGGCACATTGTGTGATGTCACCTACTGCAGGGCAATAGCACGTGAGGAAAAGTGCTGTATTGACCGAAAGGTCCCGTGACGCTGATTGGTTACACTTCCGCGACATTGGAAAATCAGGCGGGGCACAGGAAACGCTCAGCAGTATAACAGTTATATTTTTTAATATATAAGACCCAACATTTGAAAAATAAAATCAGCTTCTACGGAAGAGAAACCTCGATTGATTCCTTTCGTAAAAGATACATAGGCTCAGCCATCCAGTCATATGACGCGACCCGCCGTCTCATATAGGTCAACCCGTACCACTGATGACTACTACTCTCCCGATTTTGATTTGACTTTGGCAATCAATTCGGCCTATCCAGGCCAGCTTATTCACCACATGGCGATACTGCCAGTAATAGTAAGACAGCCGAATTCACTACAATAGCTATTTGATCAATACCCGCTTAGCTATAACAATGACAGCAATCACTTCAACTTCCTTCAGACACTTGGGAAGCGTTTCATCGCTGGTGGTGACTTTAATGCTAAATACATAATGTGGGAGGACGAAACCTACTGGACGCCATCAAGAAATAAATCAATCAAGAAAATAAAAGCCGGTTTGTAAGTAGTGGACAACCAACGTATTAGCCTTCTGACCCAGTTAAAATTCCAGACTTGACTTCCACATAACTCGCAACATCGAGCCAGACTGCATGACAATTGAATATTGCTTCGATTTATCTTCCGACCACTTCCCCGTTATACTGACATATTTAAGCCAGCCACTTCGACTATCACGTTATGTGCAAAAGCTAAGTAAAAACATTCTTTACAAAATAAAACAGAGACATCTCCGTAAACAATGGCAGCCGTCCAGGCACCCACTAGTCAAAGTTAAGTTTAATGACTAACGAAGGAAGTTAATATGATGCTAAAAAAAAAGACACGGAAGATAAGCTCAGCAATTACTTGACGATTTAGAGCCCAGTATGTCAGCACATTTCTCACTGTGGATAGCAACTAAAAACCTAAACAACGCTATACCTCATCAACCACCCATCAAAAGTCCAAGCGGAATTTTCGCCAGAAGTAACTCGCAAAAAGCTAACATCCTTGCACAACACGTTGAAAGAACGTTTCCAAATCCACTTGACCAACAGCGCGAGAAATTCAAAACAAAGCCAAAGACAACGGATGAGGTTCGACGAAAAATCATGACTCTTTAAAGTTTTTTTTAAAGGAATTACCAAACGCAGCCTATGTGTATATCAGAAACGTTTTCAATGCAATATCACGGCTAAAATATTTTTCTGTGGTTCGGAAAGTCGCTAAGATTATCACGCTGGTGAAGCCGGGAAAAAACCCAACCGAGACAACATCGTATCGACCTAGCTTTCTTTCTTTCTTTAACTGGTCATAACAACCCGTTATCGGGTTACGGCCTGCCGCAAAACTTCTCTCCAGGCGCCTCTGCCTCGCGCGCGCCTTCTCCAGTTGGTCACACCAAGAGATACCAGGGCCTCTTCCACTTGGTCCTTCCACCGGAGACACGGCCTCCCTCTTCGCCGTCGACCTCCAACCATCGCATCGAACACCTTTTTCGCCGGAGCTTCAACGTCCATGCGGCAGACATGACCGAACCAGCGTAGCCGCTGGATGTTAATTCGCTGCGCTACGTCCATGTCCTTATACAGCTCATACAGCTCGTTATTGGTTCGTATGCGATAGTCGTCACCAACACGAACAGGGCCGAAGATTTTGCGAAGTACCTTCCTCAAGGGCCGCTATGTCGTTTCGTGTCATTGTCCATGCTTCAGCGCCATAGAGGAGCACGGGCAAGATGAGCGTCCTATAGAGTGCAAGTTTTGTCGGTCGAGAGAGGTCTCTACTTCTCAATTGCCTACCGAGACCGTAGTAGCACCTGTTGGCAAGAGTAATCCTTCGCTTTATCTCCAGACTGACATCATTGCTGCTGTTGATGGCGGTGCCAAGGAGACGAATTCCTTGACAACTTTAAAGGTATACCTGTCGGCCCCGACGTGAGACCCTAGCCGCTGCGAGTCCCTGTGTGTAGACAGCATATACTTCGTCTTGCCCTCATTTACCACCAGACCCATTTTGGCAGATTCTCTTTCGATAGCCGCAAAGGCAGCGGTGACATCTCGCTTGTTACGCCCGATGACATCAATGTCATCAGCGTAGGCAAGGAGCTGGACACTTTTGTTGAAGATTGTGCCATTACGATGTACACCGGCCTTGCGCAGAACACTCTTCATGGTGAAGTTGAAGAGGTCGCAGGACAAAGGATCGCCCTGTCTGAAACTTCGAACGGTATCAAAGGGGTCGGAGAGGTCACTTCCAACCTTGACGGTGCTGCGCGTATTGCTCAACGTCGCTCTGCAAAGTCTCACGAGCTTTGCAGGGATACCAAGTTCAGACAATGCGGCATATAGGCGATCCCTTATCGGGCTATCGAATGCTGCCTTGTAATCGATGAAGAGATGGTGTGTATCGATTTGGTTCTCATGGGTCTTCTCCAGGATTTGGCGTTGAGTGAATATCTGGTCGATGGTGGACTTACCAGGTCTAAAGCCGCACTGATAAGGTCCAATCAGCGCCTTGGCGAGTGGCTTTAGTCTTTCACATAATACGCTCGTCAGGACCTTGTATGCAATGGGAAGTAGGCTGATACCCCTGTAGTTGGCGCATATTGTTGGGTCGCCTTTCTTCAGCACAGGACAAAGGGCACTGAGGTTCCAATCGTTGGGCATTCGTTCCTCCAGCCATATTTTGCAAATGAGCTGATGCATGCACCCAATCAGCTCACCGCCGCCGGCCTTGAACAATTCAGCTGGTAGCCCATCCGGCCCTGCAGCTTTGTTGTTCTTGAGTCGCTGGATAGCGACCCGGACCTCGTCATGGCTGGGCGGTGGCACATCCACACCGTCGTCGTCGACCTAACACATCGGCTGATAAGTCACCGGTCTCACCCATAGTAAGCGCTACAAAACGAGAAATTATATTTTTATTTTAAGTAGTAACTTTCAAAAGTTACTAGTAAAAATTTCATTACGATGTGACATTTGGTTCAAAAGTTACAATTGTTTTAGTAAAACAACTTTATTCGTGTTCAGAACAATGGAAAAAGAAGAATTTCGTGTTCTCATAAAACATTGAATTTTGATGGGAAAAAATACCATTGAAACAAAATCCTGGCTCAATAAATGTTATCCGGACTTTGCACCTGGAAAATCTACCATTATTGATTGGTTTGTTTAGTTTAAACGTGGTCGTACGAACACCGACGATGCGCCGCGCTACGGTCGGCCAATTGAGGTGGTTACAATGGTAAAAAAAGTCCACAAAATCGTTTTTTAAAACCGTAATGTGAAATTGCGTGCAGTTTTTATTTTGCATTACATTTGTTCATGAGACAACTATTCCCGAATTGGGTGCCGCGTTTGCTAACAAACAAGACAATGCACAGTGCCACAAGTGTCTCGCTACGATGGCAAAATTGCACGAACTAGACTTTGAATGACTTCCGATCCCACGCTATTCTCCAGACTTGGCTCCAAGTGACTTTAGCTGTTCGCAGACTTAAAAAAAAAATACTCGTTGGAGAGAAGTTTGCTTCGAATGAGTCGAATGAGGAGGTGATTGTCGAAACAAATACCTATTTTAAGGCCAAAGATAAGTCGTTTTATAAGAAAGGTGTCGATATGTTAGAGAAGCGCTGGAATGAATGTATCGCTCTTGAAGAAAACTATGTTGATGAATAAAATCGAATTTCACTGAAGACCGGGGACTTAAAGAGCTTGCTACCAACATTATCAAAAGTATACGAAAAGCTTATCATTGAACGACTTGACTCCATCCTGACTCAGAAAAACATAATTCCAACACACCAATTTGGAGTCAGGCGCAAACACTCAATGATTCAGCAAAGTCATAGAGTTGTCAATAAGATATACAAAGCCATTGATGACTGTTAACGTCGATGTTATGTTATTCCTACTTTGTTTGTTTTACTGTACATACAGTTTGTCAAGAAAGTGTTTTTACAATGAGGAAAAAACATATTTTGTGGTTTTCTATGCACCAAATTCAACGAGATAAAAGTTTTTCTTGAATTTTCTCGGTCGAGACATTTATTTGATGTATTTAAAAGCGAACAGTATAAAAAAATGCAATTGCAAGAAAGTGGAACAAAATGCAGGAACGAAAACAAAGCGATCTCACAAATTTGCTTGTCAACAAAGTGTTTTTACATTTCCTCTTTAGCGCTGTAGGCGCTTTACTGTCGCGCGCCGAGCTATTGTTCAGTTATGGGTCCGATACTCTGCATGCGTTGTTTTATGTTTTCGTAATATCATTAGATTTAATTGCGATTAGGTAATCAGGCACAATAATTATGATCAGATACAAATAAATTTGAAATGCCTGGACGATTTGAAGTAGCTCAGTTGGTTTATTATAAACATCACATTGGAAAAAATGTTTGGGAGTTAGCAGAGATGTTTGCTTTGACGAGACAGAGAATTTACAATATTTTAAAACCACGCAGGAAAAGAGGGTAGATTAGAAGCAAAACCATCGACCGGCCGTCCGCGTAAATTATCGAAAAGGGCAGAACGGTTTTTTATTAGAACAGTTAACGAAAATCCGCGAATTTCGACTAGGAATCTTGCAAGTGAGCTGAAAGAAGTGTGTCTTGTTGATATGTCCCACGAAGCAATGAAACAAGTCTTAAAAAAATACAAGTACACTTCAAGAGTTGCTAAAAAAAAAAACCATTGCTTTCAGTGCAGCACATTGAAAAGCGATTATCTTTTGTAACGATTCATATTTCCAAGCCGAATGAATTCTGGGATGATGTCATATTTTGTGACGAAACCAAAATTATGGTGTACTACATGGGCTGAAAAGTCTTTGGCCTGACAATGAAAAAACGATATTTTTAGTGCAAAAATGATTTTAATCTTCGACATAATCTCCATTTAGAGTAATGCATTTAGTGTAACGGTATTCCAACATTTCGATGCCTTTCTTATAGTGGTCCGCGTGAAGCTCTTCAAAATAGGCGTTTGTTTCCAACTCGACCTCCTCATTTGAGTAAAATCTTTTTCCGGCGAGCCAATTTTTCAACCTGGGAAAGAGGAAATAGTCGCTGGGTGCTAAATCTGGTGAATACGGTGGGTGTTTGACGACTTCGTAGCGTAATTCCTCTAATTTTTCGGTCGTATCGTGAGCAGAATGAGCTGGTGCATTGTCTTGGTGAAACAGGATTGTCAGCAAACCCGGCACCCATCGCGCGCACAGCTTCCGCATGTGTAAATGTTCATGAATGATATGACCAACGCGTTCCTTTGAGATGCCTATGATGTTAGCTATCTCACTCAATTTTATTTTGCGATCATTTAACACAAGGTCCGTGATTTTTTGGATGTTTTCCGGATTAACTGCCTCATTTGGCCTCCCTGAACGCGGTGCATCACTGGTGCTCGTACGGTCACGACGAAACTCAGCAAACCAATACTTGATAGTTGAATTTGGTGGAGCAGATGTATTATAAAATTTATCAAGCCATGCTTTTGTTTCCACTGTATTTTTGCCCATCAAATATCAATGTTTTATCAAAACACGAAATTCACTTTTTTCCATTGTTTACAAAAATTCAGAGGTAGCGTCACTTCGAAAGCAATAACTTGAAAACGAGTCAACCAAATGTCATGAAACTTTGACAGAATCTAAGTTAAGGATGGTTTTCCATGTACAACACAATAATTCTTAATTTTTGGCGACATCTCTATGTCAGGCCAAAGACTTTTCAGCCCATGTAGTACTACAACGATGGCCCCAATAAAGTATGGCGACAGCCTCTAAAAGCATTGGAAAATCACAATATAATCCCAGCAGTGATGTTTGGCAAACTATCAGTCATTGTGGGGGTTGCATTTCAACAAAGGGGTTGAAAATACCATGGACACACAACAATATTTGCAGATTCTGAAACGTCATTTGACAAACAGTGCCCAAAAATTTGACTTCATTGTTACAGGACATTTTTGGCAAACAAATAGGAGCTACAGGGTTAAAATTCTCCACACAAATATTCTTCGTAGTATTTTACATCGAATTGCTGAACCCATCTTATACCTAAAATGTAAGGTTAGATGGTTTTCGTATGCCGATTCACCATAAGAATGTGCAAAAGGGGGAAAACTTTGACCCCCCTAAAAAAATTCAGATGTAAACTTTCAAAACGCCGATACAGGTATATTTTTTTTGTCCCCTCTACCAGAATCCGTTGTCAGTACCTTGTTATTTTAAAAAAATTTAATTTTGTTGTACAGTGTAATGTTAGAATAATACGAGATACCTTTTGTTAGGCAGGTGTAATAAAAATGGAAGTTACAAAAAAAAATTCTCCTTATCGAAGGGTACGTCTAAATCGTAAGTTTGGGCCAAATTTCTTTGATGTATGATATAATTTGTAGTTCCAAAACATTTGAGCGCATTTGCTTCAAACGTACCACGCCCTTTGTCAAACGCTCAGAAAGTTTTTCCAGTGAAATGACACACCTAAACTGTGGCCCCGCACCACGTTTTAGTGATGTCCGATTTCTCATTCCGAAGATGGTTAGGTTAGGTTATGGTGGCTGCCTCTATAAGAGACACAGTCGGAGGCATAATGTGAGGCCCATTGTGATACCACATATTTCACCCGTTTTTTTAATGTGTAAGCAACACTGTCCAACTTTCCAACATATGTTACAGCGCACATTTCAAGCGGATGGGGGAAAGGGAGGGGACCTACAGTTTAACGCCGAACGCGATTCGCAGTTGTTTTCTTTTACACTTGGAGGTTTTGCCATTGCCTGCCAAGAGCGCACTTGTGCGATTCTTGCAATTCTCAACTGCTTCATGTGAACAGCGATAGAAGTAGATGAGCGTTTTAACAGCCCGAGCCAGGAATCGAACCTGGGGCCTCGGTATGAGAAGCTAGCGCGCTACCCGCTAGACTATCGAGGCCGACCAATTCCGAAGATAATCCATATTAAAACTTTAGTTTGTATGGGAAGTGCTGCTACGCCCACCTATCGGGTCGGTGGTTTATCGAGATTCAGTCAAGATGAACATTCCTTCATAAATACAGCTCAATTGGCTGTCTAGTTTTAGTGTCGTATAACCAACAAAAACAAAAATACAGGGTGGGCGGAAAAAACACCGTTAAGGATAATTTGTATTGTTTTTCAAAATTGTATTTATTTAAACCACTAAATCATATCCAAGCAAAGTTCAATTGAACATTCATATTGTGTATGTGTGCCATTTTTTTCGTAGCACCCTAGGACTCGCTTTCGAAAACTTTCACACAAGACCAACGTTTCGGCCAATGATATGGCAGCCCACTCTTGTTTTACTCTCTCAATGAGTTGAAGTCTATTGGCAGGTGACTCCGAAATACTTAATCTTGAATCCTGGACCAGATATGTTCAATAGGATTAAGATCTGGCGAATTTCCCGGCCAGTCTTCCCATACAAGCTTAAATAGACTTAGCAACACTTTCGCCGTATGACATCGTGCACCGTCCTGCATCAAAATCGCTGTAGATGTATGAGGGAACTGCTTAGGATTTTCAAACCATCACATTTTTGGAATTATCCCATTTCGTTTTCAAATAAAACAAGCAATCAGAATTTTAACTATATTACAATTGAAAGGATGTATGCAGAAACTTTCCGCCCACCCTGTACATATATTGTTGTACACAGTAGGCATCGCAATCCCGGGATCCCGGGATCCCGGACTTTTTCCAGTCCCGAAAATCCCGGGATTCAAATCTTTTAATCCCGGGATTTTCGGGATTGCAAAAGATGCTTCAAAGTTCAAATGAAATAAATTTAAAAGCACAAAAACCCAATTCCTTATCTGACGGAGGAGGGAGGGGATAGAGGGCGTCTTTTGCAAAAGGCTTATAATTATTTACTAAGCATTCAACCAACAAGTATTGAATCTGAAGAATGTTTCTCTTCAGCAGGGTTTATTTGCAATAAATTTCGCTCTAGATTAGAGGGCAAAACATTTAATGCCTTAGTATTTTTAAGATCTGTTTTTAGTTAATCACAACGCTTAACTTTTTTATCGAAATAATCGAAGTAAAACTAAAAGTATCAGGTGTACAAGTAGAAAACCGCCGTTTTCCACTGGGTGGTGCCACCTTTGGAAATCGGTGAGAGAATTCCGATCAGAAACATCACATGGCAAGCTAAGATATCGGTTAACAACTCCACATCATCTCGCTTGTTTATTCTTATTGTCCATTTTTTGTTGGTGCGTGAAGATGTCGAAATTTGAACCGAATAAGCGTCATTCGCGGGAGATTTTGCTTTTCGCGTTTCATTCGAAAAAATCTGCAGCTGAAGCGCGTCGAATGATTGTAGCAACTTATAGTGAGTCGTGTATCAGTGAAAGAACGTGTCGAGAATGGTTCGTGAAATTCAAAAATTGTGATTATGACGTGAAAGACAAGGATCGGCCGGGTCCCGTGAAAAAGTTTGAAGATGCAGCTTTGGAGACTCTGTTGGATGAAGATTCTTGTCAGACGCAACAAGAACTCGCGGATTCTTTGGGTGTGACTCAGCAATCCATTTCCCTTGCTATACGCAATAAAGCCTCAAATTATGAAAAAAAAACCGCGGTTTTCTACTTGTACACCCAATACTAACAAATTAACTATTTTATTTTTTTTTATCAAATATGCGTATATATGTACTTTATGATACATTTGATGCAAAGCAATAAGTTATGTTTAAGTGTCATTTTTGGATAAAACAAAATGTTATCAAACTGAAGTTAAATGTCAAATGAAAAACTTTTAAGTTAAACAAAATGTTGTCAAGGATGACTATGTTTATTTATTTGATTTAAATTTAAACTGACAATTTTGAATGTAATTGACAACTGATTGTAAATGACAACTGGATTTTGGTGATGTGCCGCGCACAACCAACCACTTCGACGACTCAACACCGACTGCCTCCCTTTCCGCCTTACAATGTGATTAAATTCAAGATAAAAAATCTTAACCCTAATCCGTCGTTCGGGTGATTTTTCACCCATTTTCAACTTTGAGATGCTATAACTTTCCTATATATTAATCAAAATGATTAAGGTTTCTTGTATTTGTAGCAAACCAATATAAGTTTTAGAATTTATCTACAACATATTGATTATTTGATTATAACGGTGATTACAAAAAAAGTTACGTGGGCGACGTTCTGGTGATATTTCACCCATATACAAATTGTATGGGAATTCAACACAACATATACAGAAAATGCCATAAAATTACGTCACTGGACTGAAAGCTTTGAACTGCTTTTATAGGCAAAACCTTTTTATGGATCAATGGGCCTCCTGAACTCAACGGAAAAGTAGGAGCCAATTATTTTATTTCAACTAAGGTTGGTATAACTCGTTATGCTTGAAGTAGTGTGTCAGTAATAAAAGATGCTAATGAAGACCATTGTTAAAGATAGTAACTGACAAAACTAATGTTGAAGGTTTGCGAGTTTTTTGGAAGTGCATGGATCAGCGTTGGTGATATTTAGGAATAGTTTGGTATTTCAATTTTGAGTGGTGTTTATAAGTCGAATAGAGAATCCCTTGATAATCTGTAGGGGTACACAACAGGCAGACCAATTTTTCGTTCTATCGGTGACAAAACCATTCGGCAAGAACGTAACGATTGTAATCAAGAATGAAGTTCGTTAACACCCATAAGAGATATATGATAAAAGTGGGCTTAGCGACAACTGCCATGTATGTCCTATGAAAAGGACACACTAAGTTAACAAGAAGAAGATGCCCCTTTCAACACTTTTCATCATAACCAGGATATGTGGGTGACAAAAAATTACCTGAAATTGTATCGTTTTACAATAAGTCAAAAGCAGTAGTTGACACTTAAGACCAATTGATTGTTCACTAACTTTACTCTTAAGCGAAAAACTAATTGCTGTCGATTCCATCTGGATCGCTTGTACAAAAAGTACAAGCGGCGAATTTTTGTTGAAGACTTAGATTTGAGTTTAGTAAAGGTAAAGGTTTTGCGTAGAGCAACGTTAGTGAAAGGAAAATCTTCATGCTGACTTCTTATCTCAATACAGCCATTTTTGCAAACCCTGTCAGAAAATCAGAGCGTAAAAAAGTAAAAACACTATTGGAACACGGCGTCAATTTGGTATCAAAAACGATCGAGAGGCATATTCTGTGTTTGGGATGAGTTTTTTGGTTTTCAAACTTAAGAGTGGCAACACTGGGATGGTGCCGAGGACGAAGCTAAAAGTTGGGTTTTTGGCGGGTTGTTGGGCAGCATTGGAAGTTTTTGGTACAATGGCGAGTCATTGATATTTGAGGAGCGTGGAAAAAGCATTTTTGTTTAATGCAACAAAACAGAAATAAAACACAAACATTTTAACCTATTTTTAAAAAGTGATTTTTCTTCGTACATATTGTTGGTCCTTCGAGCCGGATTGTGCGTACACACATATATCACAAGTACGTGCAATTCTAGTGCCAGAGCTACAGTCTCAGCACTTAGTTTGGGAAGGCATACACGGTTGTCTTCAGGCACACAATTCCGATAGGCACACGGGTGCCTCGTATTCATCACAGGATTGGATTGCGTCAGCGTGAGTTCGCATCAATTGGGAGCACCAAGTCATAACTTCAACATTTCGTCAGCGTGCGTTCGCATCAATTGGGAGCACCAAGTCATAACTTCAACATTTCGTCAGCGTGCGTTCGCATCAATTGGGAGCACCAAGTCATAACTTCAACATTTCGTCAGCGTGCGTTCGCATCAATTGGGAGCACCAAGTCATAACTTCAACATTTCGTCAGCGTGCGGTCGCATCAATTGGGAGCATCAAGTTCATAACCTCAACGGTTATCAGCGTGCGGTCGCATCAATTGGGAGCACCAAGTGTCATAACCTCAACACTTGAAAACCAGCGTGTTCAGCTTGTGTAGATCAGAGTTGGCATGTCGTAACTGTTATAAGTTGCCATTCATAAGTTCTGAAGTTGGCAACGCGAACTTAAAAAGGTGACAGTTGACAGTTGGCAACAGCGATAAACAGTGACAGCATGGAATTACTCAAGAAACAACGACAAATTGTGAAATGCAGCCTCACGCGCATCTACAATTTTTGCATGGAGCAAAATGCACCAGAAGACATTACGGTTCGGGTGCAAAGAGCGGAAGAGCTGTTTAAACAGTTTGAGGCAGTACAATCTGAAATTGATCTAGCAGTGACAACTGCAGAGGAGCAGCAGCAAGAAGAAATTTATCGGAGCTCAATTGAAGAGAAGTACTTTGCGATAAAGGCGGCGTATTCTCGGTCCATTGGCGATGAGGCGAATACAACGGTCGTCGAGACAAGTCCAAATTGCATTACGGCAGCTATGCAGGCGCTTATGGCACATCAGGGCACGTTAGGTGCACTAATCGAGCGCTTATCCCAAAGTACGTCCTTTGAAGGGATGGGCAGCTCATCTCCGACAAGCAACAACGCATCTCGCCAGGCTGAAGCGCAGCATGAACTACGTTTGCCACAAATTCAGATACCCGAATTTGATGGCAGATGCACTGAGTGGATTCGCTTTCGTGACCTCTTTGAAACGTTAGTCCACAACAGGGCTAACATTTCAAATGTGGAAAAATTGGAATATTTACAAACGAAAGTAAAAGGCGAAGCGCTGTCAATAATAAAACATTTACAGCCAGCAAATGCCAATTATGAAATTGCCTGGCAATTATTAAAAAAGAAATACGACAGGTCCGACAGAGTGAAGAAGGCTTATTTTGAGTTTTTATTTGACCAACCAGCGATGAAGTCGTCCTCAGTGGTTGAAGCAAAACGCTTATATAACACGACCAACGAAAGTGTAAATGCTTTAAAGGTACTCAATGAACCGGTTCAACACTGGGACTCAATTTTACTGTTTACCATGGAGAAAAAACTTGATGTCGATACTCACGTACTTTGGTATCGTGAGAAGAAAGAAATTGAATCAACAACGTTTCAACAGTTTTTAGAGTTTCTGGAAAGGCGTGTTTTTGAATTGGAGAATACTCGAGGAGGTACAAGCAGCGCGACTCATCAAGGCAACAATTACAGACGTAATCAGGAGCGCTCATTTATCGCAGTGTTGCAGGCATGCCCAGTATGCTCGAAAGAACATCTACTGTATAGCTGTAATGAATTCAAGCAGCTAGACGTAGTAGCTCGACGCAAAATCGTGCAACGCAATAACATTTGCTTTAACTGTTTAAAACCAAACCACCAAGCAGCAAGTTGCAAGAGTTCGTTATGTCGTAAATGTAATGGGAAACACAACACACTGCTTCATGCAGATGAAACTGTTTCTAATCAGCAGCTAAAAAGTGAAGAACCAAAACCAGTCCCATGCAGTGAAGTAATATGTGTCAGTGTGGACAGTGTGCAGCAGCATCATCAATCAGTCACACTGCTCCCAACAGCAATGGTTTTAGTGAAGGATGTTTTCAATACTTTGCAGCCTTGTCGTGCATTGCTTGATTCAGGGTCACAAAGCACACTTATCTCCGAAGCGTGCGTACAACGATTGCAGCTTAAGCGTAACTTCGACAAAACTATTCTCTATGGAGTTGGGTCAGCAATGGGAAGCTGTTCTAAGGGAAGGGTTGCATTCAGCATCCACGGAACTCAAAACAAAGTCACCATCAGCACTGAGGCATTATGTCTTCCGAATTTGACGCAAAATCTACCAACATATGAGGTTAGCGATAACAATTTGAACTTTTTCAAAGAACTTCAACTTGCAGATGCATCATACAACAAACCAGGCAAAATCGATTTGATATTAGGCGCAGATGTATATTCTGATTGTCTACTACCAAGTAAGCTGACACATCCCAGTGGGTCACCAACGGCAGTGGATACAATTTTCGGCTGGGTGATAATGGGCAAAGTATCATCGTCGGTTTCACAACACATTGTGTCAGCACATGTTCAAGTGGATTTGAGTCAACAGCTCCAGCAGTTTTGGGAGATTGAAGACCTCCAAGGTCCAACTAAGAATTTGACGCCTGACGAAGCAAGAGCAGAGGATCACTATAAGCAGCATGTTCAACGCGATAAGACTGGCAGATATGTTGTCAGGCTTCCTCTGAAAAATGACACAATACATCTTGGCGATTCACGCAGTAATGCTTTAAAAAGGCTGTGTGCAATGGAGCGGCGTTTTATGTATCAACCGGGTCTTCAGCATGAATATGCAAAATTCATGGCTGAATATGTACAACTGGGTCACATGGACCTTGCTACTAACACAGATTCAAAACGAACCTATTTCCTGCCACATCACGCTGTACTTAAACCCACAAGCACTACAACCAAATTACGTGTGGTTTTTGATGGGTCATCTAAGACAACGAATGGTCTCTCTCTTAATGACCATCTGCTGATTGGATACACAGTACAAAAGGACATTTTCAACATTATCTTTAATTTCCGAAAATACAGATGTGGGTTTTGTGCTGATATAGAGAAGATGTATCGCCAGGTGCTTATACATCCTGAGGACAGACCACTGCAGTGCATCTTGTGGAGGAAGTCCAAAGACGAGCCGCCAGAGGAGTATAATCTTCGAACAGTAACGTATGGCACTTCGGCAGCACCTTTTTTGGCGACCAGAACACTGCAGCAAATTGCACATGACAATACAGAGGAACATCCTAAAGCAGCGGCAGCAATTTTACAAAACTTCTACGTCGATGATTTCATGGCTTGCGCCATCGACGAAGATTCAGCAATACTACTGAAGGACGAGGTGAGCAAGATTTTATCTGGAGCGGGGATGCATCTTCGAAAATGGGCTTCAAACTCGAAAAGGTTCTTGGACTGTGTTCCTGTTGAAGACCGCGAAGGTACGTTGGATACTATTGTTGACAACACTCAAACAGTCAAAACGCTTGGGCTGTTGTGGGACACTACGATTGACAGCTTTAAGTACAGCATCAGTTTTGCACCAATGGAGCCTACATCAACAAAGCGTAATGTGCTATCAGATATTGCGAGAATCTTCGACCCCGTCGGATGGCTTGCCCCAGTAGTCATTGCGATGAAAATATTTATGCAGAAATTATGGCTCAGAGGAGTCGGATGGGATGAACAATTGCCAGCTGACTTATACTCTCAATGGCGTGACTATCGTGAAAACATCAACGCCATTTTGGAGTTGCGAATACCAAGATGGGTCAACTACGCAGACGAATCAAATATCCAACTACATGGGTTTTCAGACTCTTCTGAATTAGCATATGCAGCTACAATATATCTTCGAGTTCAACATAACAATGGTGAAGTCTCCACGACACTGATAGCTGCCAAGACACGTGTTGCACCAGTTAAGCAAGTTACGTTACCTCGACTGGAACTTTGCGGCGCGCACTTGATGACTAAGTTGATGGTCAAAGTTCACGATGCATTAAATCTAACGAATGCACAAATCTTCGGATGGACAGACTCTTCAGTTGTACTCGCGTGGCTGAGCGATCATCCCCGCCGTTGGAAGTCGTTCATTGCCAATCGCACAGCTCAAATTCTCAGCGTTATACCAGCTGACCGCTGGCACCACATTTCGTCACAGCAAAACCCAGCAGATCTTGCAACTAGGGGCATAACACCAGTCGCACTTCTCACAAATCAACTTTGGTGGGATGGTCCAGCCGAAATGAAGACTAGCTTGAAACAATGTCATCAAGCGCCCCCAGTATTAAACAACGTCAACTTAGAAGAGCGAAAAGACATGGCTATACACACTTCAACCCAAAGTGACATTGCACTTGTGGATCGTTACTCCAGTTTTGCGCATTTATTAAGAATATCAGCATTGTTATTAAGATTTTGTCATAATTGCAGATCCAAACGTGGAACTCATGAAAGATTGGCACAGCACCTCACAACAGATGAACTTCAACAGTCACACGATGCCCTGGTGAAGGCTGCTCAAGCTACATCATTAGCAGCTGAAATACGAACCATTCGAAACGATAAGCAGTTGCCAGCATCACACAAGCTGTCCCCACTAGCGCCGTTTATTGACAACAAGGGAATTCTGCGAGTTGGCGGTAGGGTCACAAACGCCAGTATTAGCTTCGAGCAAAAACATCCAGCTATCCTTTGTAAGGATCATCAGTTAACAAAACTCATTGTTCAGCAATATCACCTGCGACATCTGCATGCTGGAAAGCGCCAGCTACACTATCTGCTGGCATTGCGTTATTGGATTCCTAATGCAGCTCACGTCATCAAACAATGCATTTATAAGTGCACCATATGTATGAGGCAGCGAGGCATATCATATCAACAACAAATGGGTAATATTCCCAGACAGCGACTAGATCCAGGTGCAGCCTTTCTCAATACCGGAGTGGACTTTGCAGGTCCAGTCCAGGTGCGTTCTTGGAAGGGGCGTGGATCCAGATTATACAAATGCTGGATTGCACTCTACATATGTCTCGTTACAAAGGCTATTCATATCGAGCTCGTCACAGAATTGTCAACAGCAGCATTTATAGCATCGTTGCGCAGATTTGTTGCTAGGCGTGGCAAACCGATACATATATTTTCTGACAACGGCACAAATTTTGTGGGTGCCAGTCAACATTTGCGTGAAGTCCATCAACTTCTGAGCACTTCTGCTTGCCAAGACGGTGTGACAAGGGAGTTAGCTGAGCAACAAATCCAGTGGCACTTCTCTCCCCCTTCAGGACCCCATTTTGGAGGTATATGGGAAGCTGGTGTGAAGTCCATGAAACATCATCTACGAAGAGTCTTAGCTAATGCATCGGTGACCTACGAGGAACTGCACACAACTCTCTGCCAAATTGAAGGTTGCCTCAACTCACGGCCACTATGCATAAAGTTCGAAGGTGATGTTGACCCACTGACACCAGCGCATTTTTTAATTCTTCGCCCAATGACCTCTTTGCCCGATAAAAATCTTCTCAACCTAAAGGAAAATGCACTCAACAGATGGCAATTTCTTCAGCGACTTACACAACAGTTCTGGAAAAAGTGGTCTGCTGAGTACATCACACAGCTTCAACAACGACCAAAGTGGAGCCAGAAACTAAAAAATCTCACGGTTGATGACGTAGTCATCATAAAAGATGACAACTGTGCTCCTTCACAGTGGTCCATCGGCAAAATTTCAGAAGTTCATCCTGGGACAGATGGCCTAGTACGAGTAGTGTCAGTCAGAACGGCGAAAGGGACGTTGAAGCGACCGATCATCAAACTTTGCCCACTATTTATCGATATTTGAAAGCGGATGCTTTCAAGAGAGGCCGGCATGTTTGGGATGAGTTTTTTGGTTTTCAAACTTAAGAGTGGCAACACTGGGATGGTGCCGAGGACGAAGCTAAAAGTTGGGTTTTTGGCGGGTTGTTGGGCAGCATTGGAAGTTTTTGGTACAATGGCGAGTCATTGATATTTGAGGAGCGTGGAAAAAGCATTTTTGTTTAATGCAACAAAACAGAAATAAAACACAAACATTTTAACCTATTTTTAAAAAGTGATTTTTCTTCGTACATTCTGCTTGCAATCCTTGAAAAAAGTTTACATGTGGTGAACACAAAGTTTTAGTTAACTACTGCCCTTCCTTGCCCCCTTTCCCCATCCGATTGAAATGAGTGCTGTAACATATGTTCGAAAAACAGTATTACATACACATTTAAAAACGGGTGAAATTTGTGGTATATCACAATGGGTCTCATAATAGGCCTTCGAGTGTGTCTCTTACAGAGGCAGCCACAATAACCTAACCGAACCTAGTTGCCTTAATTGGAAAAAATTATAGAAAAATGTGTTAACTTATTTATCTGTAAGATAACAAAGATAATAAAGATTAAAGATAACATAGTATTTTTTATTATAATTGGTCAAAAAATTCATTAAAACAATGCAAAGTACAATATGGGTGAAATATCACCCGAACATCTTATGTGTGAGTTTTTTTGAACGTCGGATGAGGGTTAAAACTACCCCAAATGTGATTAAACTGTGTCCATTTTTATGGTAAATATATTATAAACAAGTATTTATGCAATTTGGTAAAATTGTTTTATTTAAAAAATTTGTTATTTGAATCCCGGGATTAAATCCCGGGATCCCGGGATTTGACTTTTCAATCCCGAAAATCCCGGGATCGCAAAATGGCAAAAAATTGCGATCCCTAGTACACAGATATACCACAGTTCATTTCTACATCATAATGGGTATTGCAGGAAGGCGTATCAATCTTATATATGTGTTTGCCCCTATGTTTACCCCTATAAAACAAAGAATCATTTTACATCAACATTGATTTACAGACATGTACTGTAGCTTTATTTTGTTAGTTTAGTGGGTGCGAAAAGTAGGTGTGGCCGATTATATTATATCCAATGTTGGCCGCAATGACACGCTGAATCGTTTGATACCCATATTGCTTTGGCAAATATATCATTAATTAATAATTTGATTGGCACGACAGCCCGCTTACGCGAGACTAAGGCCTAGCTTCCCCAAATATATCATAGCTGATTTTTTATTATAGTGGGCGTGACGAGAAGGCATATCAGGTAGTCGTGGTCAATCTTATATAGCCTTACTTTTTGCTTACCTTATGAGACATATTTATTTGATATCAATATTTATTTACAAACAATTGTCAAATGTCAATTATTTATTGACATCCATATTGCCTTCGAAAAGTATACCATAGATGAGCTTTTTTACCATAGTGGGCGTACCACGCCCTCATGGTCAATATCATATAACTTTTATACATACAATTCCCCCACATAAAATATTGTTTGGTTCTCATCTAAGTTGGTTAAGTGGTTTTTGCCTGATTCTGGCTCAAAAAAATAACGTTACATTTGTTTTTGTATAATAAGTATAGATAGACGTTCTAAAACACTAGTCATTTTACATAGGGGGCGTGGTCAGTCCCTTAAAGCCATGCTTGCCGTAAGGAAACGCTGAATTGTTTGATATCCATACCGTCTTTCAAACACATACTATAACACTTCGTTCAAAAAAAATGAATTCAAAGCAATTCCGTGTGCTGATTTATCATTGTTTTTTAATGAAAAAAAATACTGTTCAATGCCAGGAATGGCTTGAAAAACATTATTCGGACTCTGCTCCTTCAAAAAGAACCATTTGTTATTGGTATGCCGAATTCAAACGTGGTCGTACAGACACCGATGACATTCCATCTACTGGACGGCCAAATGACGCTGTTATTCCGGAAAACGTTGAAAAAACACTGAAAATCATTATGTCCGACCGTAAAGTGAAAGATACTGCAATGAGGTCGATGAAACAATGGAACACGTTATCATAAACTGTCCAGCTCTGGCACACAGACGTGCAAAGTTTCTAGGGAAACATATTCTCGGTGATGAGGACCTGATGCAAATATCGCAGAAAGGTCTGATTCAATACCTGAGCACATAAAACACCAGATGATTCAAGGGGCACAATAAACCTACTAGGTTGCAGTGCGCAAGGGCATTGTCCCTACCCATTATCATTACATTACATTACAAAGTGAAAGTGGGGGAGATTGCTGACATTCTAAAGATATCAGCAGGCAGTGTACACACCATAATACACGAACATTTGGTTATGAAAAAGGTGTTTTCGAAATGGGTGCCGCGTTTGCTCACACAGGAGCAAAAACAACAACGAATCGATGATTCAAAGAGCTGTTTTGGGCATGTTTACGCGCAACAAGTCGGAGTTTTTGCGTCGGTACATCACAATGGATGAAACATGGATCCACCATTTCACTCCAGAGTCAAATCGGCAGTCTGCTGAGTGGCATGCAGCCGGTGAAAACCGCCCAAAGCGTCCAAAGGCACAAACATCGGCTGGCAAGGTTATGGCGTCAGTATTTTGGGATGTGCACGGAATAATATTCATCGACTATCTTGAGAAAGGGAAAACAATCAATAGCGACTATTATATAGCGTTGTTGGAACGTTTAAAAGAAGAAATCGCGATTAAGCGGCCCCATATGAAGAAGAAAAAAGTGTTGTTTCACCAAGACAATGCACCGTGTCACAAGTCGATGAAAACGATGGCGAAAATGCATGAATTGGGCTTCGAATTGCTTCCTCATCCCCCGTATTCTCCAGATCTGGCCCCCAGCGACTACTGTCTCTTCGCAGACCTCAAAAAGATGCTCCGTGGTAAGATATTTGGCTCAAATGATGAAGTAATCGCCGAAACTAACGCCTATTTTGAAGGCAAAGAAAAATCGTTCTACAAAGGCGGTATCGAAAGATTGGAAAAGCGTTGGAATGATTGTATCTCCCTAAAAGGGGACTATGTTGATGAATAAAAAACGAATTTTGGCAAAAAAATGTGTTTTAATTAGTTAGTCACACACATTATTGAAGTGTTAACTCAATTATTATAGCGTGGCGAGAAGGCGTATCAGGTTGTTGTGGTCATTCTTATATATCCTATGTTATTATCAATGAAACACGGAATCATTTGATATTAGTATTGGTTAACAGACATGTACCGTAGCTTCGTGTTGTTAGTTAAGTGGGCACGGAAAGTGGGCGTATATTATAGCCTATGTTTGACCAAAGAATATACAATATAAAGAATAAGCATCTTCAAAAATTTGTCAATCGTGTTTCATGACGTGGGGGGGAAGAGATAAGCGGAGGCATAGGTTGCGGGAAATTTGCTCGCGCTCAACAGTTTGCGATCTTGTTCGTCGAAGCGCAAGCGGAGAGTAAACAACGAACCAAAAGCATCGTCATCGTCGTTTCAACGAAGATGATTCGGGATTCGCTATTGTTTTTGGTGTTGTCGTTTATTGTGTGTATGCTTTTTTGTCTTGCCGATTGGTTTTGCTGCAGAATCGAATCTTTGTGGTGTATAGCTTTTTGCTGGCCAATGGTTTGATTGATTTAAAAATTTGGTGGTTGATCCCAATTTAAAATGTTTACAAATATTTTTACGTGGCGAGTTCGAAGTAAAATGATTTGTTTATATTTTCGCATGGTTGATTACAATTTTGAGAATATGGGAAAACTACGAAAAAAAAAATAAACTAACAGCCAATATTGACTTCAATATTTGTAAAACGCTTGAAATCAAAAATAATTAGATGCGTGTTTTAATTTTGTTTTGTTTTTTGAAAATCGAAATCTAACGAAGAAACCAAGGGTTAAAAGATGGTATAGAAAAACATAATTTAATAGGTCTGTTGACTTTCAATAGGGCGAAAGCACTACTAAAGCACTAAATAAAGAAATAAATGATAAGACAAGTATTTTGTCATAAGAAAAATGTAAAAAATATTCTACACCTGAATGGTTCCATGGCGAATGATGTGACCATAAATTTACAATATTAGATTGTCTTATTTTAGTTCTTTTAACCAAGCATTATATGTGGGCCGTAAGGAATGTTCCAAAGAACGGAAAATTATTACGGGCTAATAAAAACGTTTCCTTTTTTCCAATTCCATTTTTATTAAATTGTCTTTGTTGATTACTTATAATTTATTTTTAGATTGCCTGTAGCGATCATATAGGTCGCCATGACAGCCATGTTTTATTTTCTTTTCTATGCTCTTGCGCACACTACAGTCGGCAGTGAGTTCAGGAGCAATCTGCGACGCCGTGCAGGCTTATAGAAGAAGAACAAAAGCCAGCCAGAAAATAGAAATCGTCTTAGGGCCATTTTCTCATCTTCCCGTTAAAGTGACCTGTAGCTAAAGTGAACTTTAGTTAAAGGTCACTTTAAAGTGCCCGGTAAATATTTTCGTTTTCTCATCTTCCTGATAAATATAAATTTAACAAGCCTAATTTTTTGGCAACACTGGTCTACGATGGGCAGCACTTGGCGGCGCAATCAGCTGTTTGTGAAAAATTATAATTATTTTTGAAGGAAAAAAATAAAAATTTTGCCTGGCAAAATCTTGTTGATGCTTTTACTGCCAAATGGGGCGTGTCCCGACGTTGGATATCGTTCAGGGACAAGTTTGACAGCTTGAAGCGTAAATCCAAGCTGGAACTTGCAGCGCAGAAGAGCGAGACGTATCGCACAGGTGGCGGCCCAGCAGCGAATGGACATGTCAGCAGTGCAAAGTAGTGAAATAGTCCAATTGGCTGTTACATGTTATATTTGCCGCATTTTGCGCCTCCGTACCTTCAAAAGCGTCTTCCAGTGCATGAATTTAAGAAACACGCCTATTTTCCATACCGAAAGATCTCAAATTCAAATTTCATTTCAAATTGTAATTTCATTATCAGCTGATTTTTGTTTGTAAACAAACATATGCATGTACTTGGCACCACTTCCACTTAAAGTTCACTTTAAAGTTTAACAGGCACTCAATCCTCCCGGTAAATTTTATCGGGAGGATAGCTTAACGGGCAGATGAGAAAACGAAAATGCGTTTAATGGCCTGCTAAAGTGAACTTTAAAGTTAACGGGAAGATGAGAAAACGGCCCTAACAATTTCAGCTTTTCGCCAGCGCAACAACAAGAACAACAGCACATCGTCTTCCTCCTCTTCGCACAATTGAGCGAGAATGAACGAGTGAGCACAGACGCGGCATTCGTGTTTCTATGATTTGCGCTCAGAGCATTGTACTGTCGTTTCCAGTGTTTCCTCTCGTTGTCTACCTCGCGCATCCTGAAGACGGGTGGCGATATCAGCACCCGCATTCAAATTTTTGCTTGTACGTGATGCACACTCTTTTATTTATTTATTTATTTATATAAAGGAAGCTGGTTGTACATGTAAGACTGATTGTCTTTTAAGCAAATCATGAAAGAATACATTAACTAATAGTAACATTTCAATTTTCTTATGTACAAAACTTGATATGCTAAACTTAATATACTAAACTAATCTAAACTGATAACATGATCTCAAACTTAGTCAGATATTAAGATAATAATTGGAGCAAGGAAATACAGAAAACAGAGAAAAAGAAGAGAAAAGAAAGTTAAAAATTAAAATTTACTGAAATAGGTTGAAAACTGCCAACTTAAAGCGCCTTAGATTTTGCTCGGATTTAATAATATTTGGTAGGGAATTCCATAGTTTTACAGCATTGACATAGAACGTTCTAGAGGACGTGAGGTAATTACTACGTGGCACAATGAGGTTATGGGTTCTAACAGACTGCGAAAAACGCCACTTTTTAAAAAGATATTCCGGTCGCTTTGTTTAAATTAACTTATGCAAGAAGACTAGATTGCGAACATTTAAAAACGCACTGAGACTACAGTTGAGTATCCTGCAGGAAAATTGGGAAATATGGTCAAACTTGCGCTTTGAATATATATATCTGGCGCAGTTATTTAAAGCCAGTTACATCTTCCGCAATGATGCATTATCAAGGTGCCCATAGAGGAGCTCACGATACAATATGAGTGGCACAATAAGAGTTCTAACCAATTTCAGTTTAACCTCCTGAGGAACAAAGTCTGTTGTGCACCATAACTTTCTCAATGCAAAGTAGATTTTACTTATAGTATGGTTGATGTGATCAGAACATCCCAAGCTGGAATTCAATTTATAACCAAGACTGGTAACAGTCGACTCAAATTTTATAGAAGTATCTTCCAAGATTAGATTAGGTAGATATTTTTCAACCTGCAGGCACGGTGCAATGCATATAGCTTTGGTTTTCGATGCATTTAAAGCTAAGTTGTTTTGCTTTGCCCATAATGAAATCGAACGAAGATCTTCATTAATTCTACATATTAAGTCCTCAGAGAGACCAACTGGACGCGAAAGATAGATCTGAGCATCATCAGCATACAAATGGACTGATACGTTATTACAACAGTATGTTATATCATTGACAAATATGCTAAAGAGAATGGGACCAAGTATGGACCCCTGTGGCACCCCTGAGTAGAGTCTCCTCAGCTCAGAACTTGTATTTCCGATAACCACCTTTTGCCAACGATGGCCAAGGTAGCTCTCAAGCAACTTAATCGAGCTGTCAGAGAATCCGAAATATTTCCTGAGTTTCTGCAAGAGAATACTATGGTCCACTGTGTCAAAGGCCTTAGAGAAGTCCAAAAGTGATAAAATGGTTACTTCGCCTCTATCAAATGCTGGTCGTATATCCTCCATGACCTTGAGCATTGCAGTAGCACAGCTATGGCTGGCTCTAAAGCCAGACTGATTCTTGGTAAGAAGCCTATTTTTGTCAAGATATGTAATTATTTGTCTCGCCATTAATTTCTCAAAGACCTTAGACAGTGTAGGCAGTATGCTAATTGGACGAAAATCCGATGGTAGGCTGGCTGGGAGTAACCTTAGCTATTTTCCAGTTATTAGGAAATACTGACGATGTAAAGGAGAAATTAAAGATGTGAGTAAGCGTTGAGAGAATATTTGGAAGAATTATTTTTAAAAAGCGTAAACTTGGAGAGTGTCAACACAGCTTCGCGTGGGCAGACGTGCCTTTTTGTGCTCCCGGTGTTTAATGTTTTTATCCGTCTCGTGCGCGTATTAATGTTCGTCCGCCTGTTGTGTTTGTTTTTTTTACACGGTGTCAGCTACCGCGCGTGTGCTAACAAACTAATTGCCAGCAAATCATAATTTTAATAATTAACTAAAACCAAAAATCACCGCATAAAATGCCGTTAACTCGCCGTCCGCCGCATTAAATTCTGCTCGCGTGGTGTTGTTTGTGGTTCTCTTTCCGTGTCTCCCTCCTCCGTCCGTATTCAGTGGCGCTACATGCGGTCTTGTTCGACACTGAGAAATTGACTGTTCTGTGGTAAAGGCATAACACTTACCACAGAGCATAATCAATTTCTTAGTGCGGCAGATCACATTCCCGGCTACTTTCCTTGTCCTTTAACCCACCTGGGCCATGGTGCTGGACAAATTTCGTATAGCCTTCTGCAACGTGCGCGGGCTCAGGGCGAACTTTTTTGCTGTATACGCGTTTGTTAACCTCCATAAACCCCATGTAATGGCACTAGGTGAAACCCAGGTGTGTGGGGATGCAGATCCACTGGATTTTCACATCCCTGGTTACCACCTACTGCCATTATTCTCTCCTCACAGGGGTCTTGCCATTTATGTGTGCAGTAATGTTGCGTACCAGTGCCAGCAACAACTATACACGACGGACGCCGAATTTAGCTCCATGTGGGTTAAATTCAATATCCAGTCGCACATTCTGCACTTCTGCTTCCTATATAGGAGCCCGAATTCAGGGAGAGATTTTACTTATAACAAGTTTGATCTTCTCTCTGATTCTATTTCTCAGATTCTGGAATCGTATCCGAATAGTGAAATTGTAGTTGCTGGTGATTTCAATATTCATAATTCCAATTGGCTACGCCATTCCAGCCACACAACTCCTGAAGGCTTATTTGTCGAGCTCTTTGCCGAGTCTAATAACTTGACTCAATTAGTGCATGAACCAACGCATATCCCCTGCGTTGAGGGGCAAGCTCTCAATACTCTAGACCTTTTTCTCACTTCACATCATGAAAAATATGATGTTGAAATGCACGCACCTCTTGGAAACTCGGACCATTGCACCATTTTGGCGTCTTTCTCATACTCTTCTATCCGCAATGCTTCGCTCTTAGCCCCGAAGCGCCTAGTGTGGATGTATGATAAAGCTAACTGGAGTGGACTTAATGAATTTTTCGCACACTTCAATTGGAAATTGTGTTTTCTTGATAGAAACATAAATACCGCAGCCAAAATGGTCGAAGAAATTGTATTATTGGGAATGCGGTCCTTTATCCCCAATAAGCAAATTTGCATTAAACCCAAGGACAATATCTGGTTTAATGAGACATGCAGAATTGCTGTCAGGTCTAAAGAGGAAGCTTTCAGAGCATGGCAGGCAAATAAAAATGCCACCACTGAACAGCTGCGTAAACAGGCTAGAAATCGATGCAATGCCATCCTAAGGCGCCAAAAGTTTCTGCACGAGCAGCGCCAAAGGAAAAAAGTTCTTCAATGCCAGCGTGGTAGTAAGAACTTTTGGTCATTCGTTAAGAAGGTGAAGAACCAAACATCATCTTCAATTCCAACTCTTCTTAACAATGATCAAATCATCACTCACTCGGTTGATAAAGCAAATTTGTTGGCTAAAATTTTCGCAGAGAATTCCTCCCTGCCCCCCAGCGATCAACCACTACCCGTAGTCGAGAACGTATCTTGCTCCATGCCAGAAATTCATTTTCGGACACGGGTAGTTAAAAGAGTGCTTGCAAATCTCGATGTAAATAAGGCTTCAGGGCCGGACGGCATTCCAGCCCTTGTTTTGCAAAAGTGCGCTACCTCACTGGCTTGTCCATTACGCAAACTTTTCAACTTGTCATACACCACAGGAGTATTTCCGACATGTTGGAAGGTAGCAAATGTTCAACCAGTTCCTAAGAAAGGCAAGACTACTGACCCTGCGAACTACCGACCTATAGCAATCTGTTCGGTGCTTTCCAAAGTAATGGAAAGCATTGTAAACTTCAACCTTGTGAAATATCTGGAGCACAATAGACTGCTAAGTGACCGCCAATACGGCTTCCGAAGACAACGATCGACGGGAGACCTTATGGCGGTACTCACCGAGAAATGGAACCGTAGCATTCTAAACCTCGGTGAAAGCAAGGTTGTTGCATTGGATATTTCCAAGGCCTTTGACCGGGTGTGGCATAAAGCACTCGTGTCAAAATTGATTGCCTATGGTGTCGGTAGTACCTTCTCTCGTTGGATTACGAGCTTCCTCTATGATCGCTCTATTCGTGTTGTAGTAGACGGCATAGCCTCGGAAAAGCATTCCCTTAGCGCGGGAGTGCCGCAGGGTTCGGTCCTTTCTCCAACCCTCTTCCTGATCTTCATCGACGACCTGTTGTCGTCGACGAAGAATCCCATCTACTCGTTTGCGGATGACAGCACCATTTGTCATTCATACTCTTTCACAAAGCGTCCCAGCTCTGTGGATATTGAGAGAGAACGGCGCCGTATGAATGACACACTTAATAGCGACCTACAAACAATCTCCAAGTGGGGTCAAGCGAACAGGGTCGATTTTAATCCCCGCAAGACCCAATGTTGCCTGTTATCTCACAAACGAGTCTCCCCACATCCCAACACATCCCTGGTTATGGGTGGTGTGGGTATTGCGGAATCGGCAGCTCTTGATGTTCTGGGCATGTCCATTAAGAACGATCTTCGCTGGAACGATCATATTTTTGGCGTGTCGAAAGAAGCAGCCAAGTGCCTCGGCTTCCTAAAGCGGTGCAAAAAATATTTCACTCCGTCTGATCTCCGCATTATTTACTCTACCTATATCCGACCTAAAATGGAGTTTAACTCGCACCTATGGGCGGGGGCTTCAAAAACCCATTTGGAGCTCCTGGACCGGGTGCAAAACCGTGCGATTAAACTTATAGGGGACAGTAGGGCATCCAGCTCTATTGACTCCTTAGAACATCGTCGAAACGTGGCGTGTGTGGTGTTGTTTTACCGATACTTTTTCGGCAATTGCTCAGTGGAGATGAGCAGTTTGATGCCATCACTCCGGGTATTCCCACGGGCAACCCGTTTGAACACTGGCGCCCATGCATTCCACGTTGAAACGATGTTCCAGCGCACTACGCATTACAGAGAAAGTTCGTTTCTGGCCCGCACAGCGCGGCTGTGGAATGGTCTCCCTGCGGATATCTTCCCCAGCACTTATGATCTCGATGGGTTCAAGGCAAGAGTCCATAACCACTTCACTCTCAACCCTATCTCCTAACCTTTATATCCTTCCTGAACCAACGCAATGCCTCGCATTAATAGGGGTCATCCCCTGCGCGTTTGTTCGAGTTTAAAAAAAAAAAAAAAAAAAAAAAAACTTATGCCATCCTCTCCTACAGCATTTGATGTTATGGAAAATAGGCTCTTAATTACATCATCTTCAGTCACTGTTGTGAATTCAAACTCGCATTCCCGTTTAAATAGTAGCTTGTGGTCAAATTTAAAATTTGTATTACTTTGCATATTATTCGACTGCAGGAAGAAGTCATTCACAACATTCGCGTCCAAGTTGCATTCCGAAAAATGTTTGCCTCCAATGCCTACAGACTTCAGATTATTCCAAAGAGTTTTAGTTGGTAAGCTTGTACTTAACTTTGACTGATAATATAACCTTTTTGAGAATCTTGTTATATTCGTGGCACGGTTTCTGGAGATACGATAAGATTCCCAGTTATCACTAGTTTGATTCCAGCGACTGTACAATTTATTACGAAACTTAATAGCTTGCAAAACCTCCTTGGTAAACCATGGCTGTTTTTTGTTTTGAATTGTTGCAATTTTTAGGGGTACATACTTATCATATAGATAATTTATTAAAGAAACAAAATAGTTCAGTTTTTGGTTAATATCAGGAAAAAACCACACTTTATTCCACTGAAGTATGCTGGCTTCATGCACTAACCCATAAGTATCTACCGCTTTAAAATTTCTGTAATAAAAATGTGAGTCAGTGTTGTTATTAAAATTAATATTATAGGACATAAACAGCATATCGTGATCGGATACTCCGGCCAGGGACAGTTGCTCATAGTGCAACACATTAGAATCATTTGACACACAAAGTAAGTCCAATAAACTCGATTTACAATTCGGCGCAAAGCGTGTAGGATATTTATTTACCACAACTAACCCAACAGAGTGTAGTTTGTCAAGCAGATTATTGGATCTTGTATCATTGGCTAAAAGATCTATATTAAAGTCACCACAAAGTAAAATATTTTCGTATTTTAGTTCCAGCTCAGTTAGTTTAGTGAACACAGCATCAACCACAAACAGTTTACTGGGATTATAAACACATGCTACTAGGCACTTACTAGTACCATCTCCAACCTCCATAACAAGATACTCAACCGGGTCATCACTGCCGGATTTAAAGATTACCTTCTGTTGTAAGACTGTTTTACAATAAATTGCAATACCACCACCCCTTGCACCAGTCTTCCTATCATTTCTTGTCAATGAATAATTACCCAAAGCGCAGAAGTCGTCCCCCATATCCTCTCTGAACCAAGTTTCAGTCACACACACAACATCCACGCTAGCACCTTGAAGAAGGTAGTTCATGTAATCCATCTTTGAAATATTGAAGCTTCTGGCATTAATATGACATAACTGAAAACCTGAGTGAGTGTTACTGACAAGATTTAGAAAAAAATTAAGGCATTCTTTGTCACTGTATGAACTTGCACTAGTGTTAACCATATTCAACATGTAGGCCGGCGCTGCTAAATTGGCAGTTAACAGAAGCAGAAATAAATAGAGCAGGATAATTGAGCAGACATAACAGAGTGTTTCGAGTACTATAAGACAGAGATAAATGCGAGATCAAGTTTACATAAGTTAAAGCAGTGATAACATTCATAACATAAAATATAAACTTAGTACAAAAAAATTGGGTAGAAACTATGATATTCATGCCGCTGTTGTTCCAGTTGTTGTTGTTTTTAGGCGCTGTTGTGCAAGTCCGCTGACAAGTGCATCCACGCTCTCTTTGCTATTAACTAGCTTCGCTTCTGAGTTATATTTCACTCTTACATATACTCTGCCGCGCATGCTAAAAGCAGACGACAACAATTTTTGGCGCTTAAGTTGCATTGCATGATGTATTATTTCTCGATTGGACTTGGTAAGGCTCTCATGAACATAAATTTTCCCATCGCCGCTTACACCAATATCAGAAAGCATAATCGATCTCTTATTAGATTTACAGAAAACAGCAA
This sequence comes from Melieria omissa, assembly GCA_963971225.1. NCBI lineage: Eukaryota > Metazoa > Arthropoda > Insecta > Diptera > Ulidiidae > Melieria > Melieria omissa. Next base: position 44,808,441 of record OZ020269.1, on the reverse strand, counting down.
TTGATTTTAAGAGCGTATTTCTGTCATGTGGAGAGTGTAATTTTATTAGGATGGGGGCCACGCTGGTCTTGTTTTTGCCACTGTGCATGCGAAAAGACTCTCGCACGCAAGGTGCGTTAAAATGTATTGCTTGACAGAGTTTTGCGAAGAGCTGGCTGATATCTTCATTACTCGATTGAGGAATTCCATTTACAATAACGTCAGTGGAAACCGCAGCGTTTTCAAATTTTTCAATTTGCGCTCGCATTGTGCACGCCTCTGCTTTGAGTGATTGAAACTCAGCGTTTATACTCTCAACCGCTGTAACTCTTTCTTCGATTTCCCTCACTCTTGTTTCAACTCACCGAGTAATTCGCTCATTCTTTGCATAACCCGTTCTTCCAAATTTTTCATAGTCTCTCTTCCCACAGCTCCATCCATTGTGTAGGCGAGATGTTCTCGCTTTGTGCCTTTTGGTCTGCACTTCGGGTTTGAGTCAAAGCCGAGGTATTCGGCGACGCCGTACCACTTCGCGCCAACAGCTGCTGTTGTTGTTGTTTCGCTCTTGTTGACATTATCGTACGTAAAAACACTTTAGTTTAAGTATAATTATACAATTTAATTATGCAATTCGGATCGATAGCACTTCGCAATATTCAACTCCGGTCCAAACAATTATTCGTGGAGACAACATCCAATGTGGTACATGCAGGTATAAGTAAGAAAATCCGCGATTCTTGCCAGCACGAACAAACACGTCTACTCTCTTCGTATGTTCTTTTCTTTTTTTTGATGTTTCATACTTTTTGGTTTGACGCAATAACACGCTGAATCGTTTGATACCCCTATTGCCATAATAAACATACCATAGATGAGTTATTACCATAGTGGGCGTAAGAAGGGGCATGGTCATTCTCATATAGCCTTTGTAGCATTCCCCCAAATAAAAAATTGTTTGGTTCTTATTGCATCTAAATAGGTTAAATGGTTTTTGCCTGATTATGCCTCAAAAAAGCAACGTCACACTTGCTTTTATATATTAGTACAGACATGGTTCCGAGCGATATTTAGTTCAGCGCCAAATTTTTTTCTAATAAAAAGATTAACTGAAGGTTTCTTTGTTTCAGGGCGGTTGCAGCATATTTACGGGCATTAAATCTTTCACCTAATAACGCCGTCGTCCATGGAAATCTGGCATGTGTCTATTATGAACAAGGACTTATTGATCTTGCTATTGATACCTACAAACGTGCTATTGAGTTACAACCTAACTTTCCTGACGCCTACTGTAATTTGGCTAATGCACTTAAGGAAAAAGGACAGGTAATTTTATTCATAGTTGATCGTGGAACTATAAAAATATATATATTTAATAGTTAATCAAATATTGAGCCTATTGGTTTGATCTCAATACCATTTACTAGTTGGCTAGTCCGGAAAGTGTATGAATATTTTCTACAGTTTAACACAGTGGCGTAGTTAAAAGATGCCATTTTAAACCACACTAAACTACACAAATTCTATGCCAAATAGAATTTACGACATCATTACAAATAATCGCAGAGTAGCAAATTACGAACTGTACCGAAAATCGAATTGTTATTTTATTCATCAACAGTGGAGTGAGTGTCATTACATTTAATTTTTCATTACATTACATTTCCCTTTCTCTCTCAATATTTCACTCACTCCTTTTTCTGACAAGCGCTCTTCGGAAGGAACACGTTTTTTGCTAAATATTTAAATTTATTGTATTTTACTTATTCACGTTCACTTTTCGACCGAAATAAAACACAATTGGAACATAAACTATACCGAAGCGGGTCCTAATCAACTTCCAGAACTGTAACAGCCTTCGAATTTTATTAAAAAAAAACTCGTTGACACTTTGATTCGATAGAACGATTTATATAATTCAATGTTTAAAGATGATATCATGTAAATGTTGACCACAGCTGCGTCTCAAAGGGTTCTTTCGCTGGGTCCAATTTTAGCATACTTTCTCCAACATATCGGCCGGTATCTCACGAATAAAGTCTTCAATATTGACTTCCAGTACGTCAACCGGGCTTGTCGCTATAGACATGACAGCCCTACAAAAATAGTCTTAAGATGTTAAATCGCATGATCTAGGCGGCCAATTGACCGGCCCCAAACGTGAAATAAACTGTTCACCGAACTTGCCTCTCAATTGGGCCATTGTTTCACGTGCTGTGTGGAATGTGGCACCGTCTTATTTAAGGGGACCCGGTGGTCTAAAAATTTCAAAAAATCGATTTTTTGTTTTTTCGATATTTCGAAAGTATAGTATCTGAAGAATGTAAGAGTGAACTTTTCATGCGGAAATTCCCAATATTATAGCTTCTACAGCCCATTAACCAGGTATAGAGCTGTCCGCGCTCTTTACGTCTGTACCTCAAACTAACTCATTTATCTCGAAACGACTTTTTTCGGTACGCCGCGGATGAAAACAAACAAACTATTTAACCGAATGACTTGAAATTTGGATATGTTGTTCACAACATGTATGACTATCGTCGGAACTAGAATCATAATTTTATTTCAATAATTTCTTATTGTTTACACTAAAAAACTAGTGAAAAAAGACCCGATTTTACGAACTTTTTTTCAAAAGCGCGCCATTTTGTCAATTTTTAATTTTTTCGATTTGTTCTAGTTTCGACCATAACTGCACTCTTTCTGATTAAGAGTTTTCTTGAATTTTGTGTTTCAGATGAGTAGAAGTCTCGAAATCACGTACGCCGTCCGGGTCCGATTTTTCGAGAGGGTCATCTTTAGCAGCATTTTTATAATAAAAAATATTGTTTTTAAAATGCAAACAAAAATGTTTTGTATGCTCAATAAACGTAGTAATAAGCCCAAAAAGTTGAAACATCGTTTTTTAAATTTTTAATGGCAAAAAAAAACCGTGAAAACAGGTGAAATTTTCGTGCTGTAGACCACCGGGTCCCCTTAAAACCGCATGTCAGCGTACGTATGCGTGTTGGTGGTTTCATGTCCATTCCAAATAGCCACCCAGACGGTCGGCCAAAGTGGCCATAAAATGGAAGAAGTGCGCGAGCAGAAGTAATCAAGCAAGCGTTGATCGTTTTTGAGTCGATTCATGTTTAAATTATAAACCAAACTGAACATGTTTGACAGTAACATGTTACACGAAAACAGCTGAGCTGCCAAAAACAGTGTTGGCAGAAAGAAAGTTGTTACAAAAATCACCCTTTATTAAATAGTTTTGAATTTTTTTGTAATGAAAAAACGAATGTCTTTATAGATTTGAAACAGAGAATATATAAATATGTATATGGTTGCGCAACTAAGTTCTCGCTGTGTTTTTTTAATGAAAATTTAACTTTATTGTGAAAACATGATTACAAGTGAATCATTTAAAGTATTGCTCATCGCTAGCCACAAGTTTTTTTCATCTTTCTGGCATAGCTCGAATATTTTATGATGTCTTCATATGGCCGGCCTCGATAGCTCAGCGGGTAGCGCGCTGGCTTCTCATACCGAGCGCCCCGGGTTCGATTCCTGGCTCGGGCTGGTGAACAACTCGTCTACTTCTATCGCTATCCACATGCAGGGAATGAGAATTACAAAATCGCACAAGTGCGCTCTTGGCAGGCAATGGCAAAACCTCCAAGTGTGAACGAACAACTGCCAATCGCCGTTCGGATTCGGCGTTAAACTGTAGGTCCCCTCCCCCCCTTTCCCCATCCGCTTGAAATGTGTGCTGTAACATATGTTAGCAAAACAGTGTTGCATACACAGTTTAAAAACGGGTGAAATATGTGGTATCACAATGGGCCTTTCAGGCCTCTGAGTGTGTCTCTTATAGAGGCAGCCACCGCAACCTAACCTAACCTTCATATCAGCGAAACTTCTGATCAGCCAGACCATGTGCCATCGAACGGAACAAGTAATAATCAGACGGCGCAATATCTGAGGAATATGGCGGGTGGGGTAGGACTTCCCATTTGAGCATTTCCAAGTAGGTTTTAACGAGTTTGACAGCGTGAGGCCATGTGAACTTAGTATTTATTGACTACTCTCATTAAGCTAAAATGAACAGAAGAAATTACGAGTAGCAGAGATACTTCACACATATACAGCTGCGAGCACACGTAACTTCACATATGTCTTTGAATATTTAAAAGTACCAATTAATTGTAACATTTTTTGTATTGCAGAAGTAAAGTATATTTCCATAACTATGTTAACAAATAAGAAAAATTTGACTTTTACTGATATTACAAAGATGTGATCTGCATCAAAGTTACAGGGAGCAGTAAAATAGTAATGAATTCATTTAAAAAATTAGGCATAAATGCAGTATAGCGAACCCTCGTGAAAAAAATGAGTATGCTTTTATACAGGGGGTTGTAGTAGAAGGTTGGCTCCTGAATCTATCAAACTAAAAATTTTGCCTGGGAAATGCCCACAAAAGGCGTGACTCGGAGTCAAAGTTTTTATTAAAATAACTAAATCTCCAACTGATTTACACGATATGGCTATTAAACGAAAGGCCTTTTCTATTTATGTGCAACATAAGATACGTAAGAAGTACTTATAAAAAGTTTTTAGAAAAAATTATAATAATATAACAATTTTTAATAAACGGATTTTTTTCTCGAAAAAATGCATTACTAAAGTATAATAAGTTTGTTACCATATTGAAGCCTGTTAACTGCAGCCCTTAACAATGAAATATAAAACAATGTGATTTCGCTTCTATATTTAACCTTTTCGGTACTTCTTTTTTGTTTTAGACTTTAAAAATCATTCTTTTCCATTTTATTACTGTTTAAGCCTACATAATGAATAGTCAAAAGTAATTTTTGTAAATGTTGTTCGAAAAAGTGGTTTTTGGGCATCATGCCATAAGGCATAGAATGTACTTAAAGGAAGCAAATTATTATTTTTAATTATTAAGATTTATTTATTAGATTTAAAACAGAACTTACTAATAAAATAAGCTGGGTAGGTATATCCAGAGACATATCTGATAGATCAGTACATGATTTCCTGGTACACAGATGACTCCCTAACGGAGGAAGGTACCGGAATCGGGGTGTATGGACCTGGGATTAGATACTCGGAACCTACAGGAAAGTAGACCACCATTTGCCAGGCGGAAATATACGCCATTAAAAGGTGCGCTCACTTCAATCTGGTGAGGAAATACCGGAATCGGAAGATCGCGATTCTGTCCGACAGCCAAGAGGTAATCAAGGCATTAAGACCTACCAGGTATCGTCGAAACTGGTGTCGGAATGCCTTGAGAAGCTGAACGAACATGGCCGTTACAATCAGATATGGGTCCTCTGGGTTCCGGGTCACGCCGGTATTGATGGGAATGAGCAGGCCGACAAACTTGCAAGAAGGGGGCGTCCACCCCATTCGTCGGCCCAGAACCCTTCTGTGGTCTAGGCAAAGGAGCACTATCCATACGAGAAGATAACCATCCGGAATCAATATTGGGAAAATCAACCAAGCCTTGAACATTCCCAGATGGTTATTGGCTCTTATAATAAGAAAAAGTTCGAGGAATGTATGAGTCCCTTAAAGAATAATCTAAGGATTATCACAGGTATATTGACAGGGCATTGTAGTCTGAAATATCATCTAAACAAACTAGGTATCAGGGTGAACGAGCTCTGTAGGTTCTGTTTGCATGACAATGAAACTGCAGTACACATACTAGGCATATGTCCTGCACTAAAATACAAACGAAAAAAGCCTCTGGGTGATTTTATTATACCAGGTGCGGCTAAGTTTCCAGAGGCTTAGGAAATGTACTAAGATTCTTCTTGGATACTGGACTCACGGACGAACTGTGAAGGCCAAGAAGGGAGCACAATAGATCTTTTAGGTCGCAGTGCACATTCCCCGCCAATAATAACTTAATAGTTCACAAAATCCTGGAGTGACAACACAGCTACGCGTGGGCAGACGTGCCTTTTTTACTCCCGGTTTTTAATGTTTTTATCCGTCTCGCGCGTGTATTAATGTTCGTCCGCCTGTTGTGTCTGTCTTTTTACACAGTGTCAGCTACCCCGCGTGTGCCATCAAAGAAGTTACAAATTGCATATTGCAAAAATAAAATAAAAATGCTAAAACGAAATCAATCATCGAATCCTAAATGCCGTTAACTCGCCGTCCGCCGCATTAAACTCTGCTCGCGTGGTGTTGTTTGTGGTTCTCTTTCCGTGTTTCCCTCCTCCGTCCGTATTCAGTGGCGCTACATGCGGTCTTGTTCGACACTGAGAAATAGACTGTTCTGTGGTAAAGGCATAACACTTACCACAGAGCATAATCAATTTCTTAGTGCGGCAGATCTCATTCCCAGCTACTTTCCTTGTTCTTTAGCCCATATAGACCATGGTGGTGGACAAATTCCGCATAGCCTTCTGCAACGTGCGCGGGCTCAGGGCGAACTTTTTTCCGTATACGCATTTGTTAACCTCCATAAACCCCATGTAATGGCACTAGGTGAAACCCAGGTGTGTGGGGATGCAGATCCACTGGATTTTCTCATCCCTGGTTACCACCTACTGCCATTATTCTCTCCTCACAGGGGTATTGCCATTTATGTGTGCAGTAATGTTGCGTACCAGTGCCAGTAACAACTATACACGACGGATGCCGAACTTAGCTCCATGTGGGTTAAATTCAATATCCAGTCGCACATTCTGCACTTCTGCTTCCTATATAGGAGCCCGAATTCAGGGAGAGATTTTACGTATAACAAGTTTGATCTTCTCTCTGATTCTATTTCTCAGATTCTGGAATCGTATCCGAATAGTGAAATTGTAGTTGCTGGTGATTTCAATATTCATAATTCCAATTGGCTACGCCATTCCAGCCACACAACTCCTGAAGGCTTATTTGTCGAGCTCTTTGCCGAGTCTAATAACTTGACTCAATTAGTGCATGAACCAACGCATATCCCCTGCGTTGCGGGGCAAGCTCTCAATACTCTAGACCTTTTTCTCGCTTCACATCATGAAAAATATGATGTTGAATTGCACGCACCTCTTGCAAACTCGGACCATTGTACCATTTTGGCGTCTTTCTCATACTCTTCTATCCGCAATGCTTCGCTCTTAGCCCCGAAGCGGCTAGTGTGGATGTATGATAAAGCTAACTGGAGTGGACTTAATGAATTTTTCGCCCACTTCAATTGGAAATTGTGTTTTCTTGATAGAAACATAAATGCCGCAGCCAAAATGGTTGAAGAAATTGTATTATTGGGAATGCGGTCCTTCATCCCCAATAAGCAAATTTGCATTAAACCCAAGGACAATATCTGGTTTAATGAGACATGCAGAATTGCTGTCAGGTCTAAAGAGGAAGCTGAACAGCTGCGTAAACAGGCTAGAAATCGATGCAATGCCATCCTAAGGCGCCAAAAGTTTCTGCACGAACAGCGCCAAAGGAAAAAAGTTCTTCAATGCCAGCGTGGTAGTAAGAACTTCTGGTCATTCGTTAAGAAGGTGAAGAATCAAACATCGTCTTCCATTCCAACTCTTCTTAACAATGATCAAATCATCATTCACTCGGTTGATAAAGCAAATTTGTTGGCTAAAATTTTCGCAGAGAATTCCTCCATGCCCCCCAGCGATCAACCACCACCCGTAGTCGAGAACGTATCTTGCTCTATGCCAGAAATTCATTTTCGGACACGGGTAGTTAAAAGGGTGCTTGCAAATCTCGATGTAAATAAGGCTTCAGGGCCGGACGGCATTCCAGCCCATGTTTTGCAAAAGTGCGCTACCTCACTGGCTTGTCCATTACGCAAACTTTTCAACATGTCATACACCACAGGTGTATTTCCGACATGCTGGAAGGTAGCAAATGTTCTACCAGTTCCTAAAAAACGCAAGACTACTGACCCTGCGAACTACCGACCTATAGCAATCTGCTCGGTGCTTTCCAAAGTAATGGAAAGCATTATAAACTTCAACCTTGTGAAGTATCTGGAGCACAATAGACTGCTAAGTGACCGCCAATACGGCTTTCGAAGACAGCGATCGACGGGAGACCTTATGGCGGTCCTCACGAGAAATGGAACCATAGCATTCTAAACCTCGGTGAAAGCAAGGTTGTTGCATTGGATATTTCTAAGGCCTTTGACCGGGTGTGGCATAAAGCACTCGTGTCTAAATTGATTGCCTATGGCGTCGGTAGTATCTTCTCTCGTTGGATTACGAGCTTCCTCTATGATCGTTCTATTCGTGTTGTAATAGACGGCATAGCCTCGGAAAAGCATTCCCTTAGCGCGGGAGTGCCGCAGGGTTCGGTCCTTTCTCCAACCCTTTTCCTTATCTTCATCAATGACCTATTGTCGTCGACGAAGAATCCCATCTACTCGTTTGCGGATGACAGCACCATTTGTCATTCATACTCCTTCACAAAGCGCCCCAGCTCTGTGGAGATTGAGAGAGAAAGGCGCCGTATGAATGACACACTTAATAGCGACCTAGAAACAATCTCCAAGTGGGGTCAAGCGAACAGGGTCGATTTTAATCCTCGCAAGACCCAATGTTGCCTGTTATCCCACAAGCGAGTCTCCCCTCATCCCAACACATCCCTGGTTATGGGTGGTGTGAGTATTGCGGAATCGGCAGCTCTTGATGTTCTGGGCATGTCCATTAAGAATGATCTTCGTTGGAACGATCATATTTTTGGCGTGTCGAAAGAAGCAGCCAAGTGCCTCGGCTTCTTAAATCGGTGCAAAAAATATTTCACCCCGTCCGATCTCCGCATTATTTATACCACCTATATCCGACCTAAAATGGAGTTTAACTCGCACCTATGGGCGGGGGCTTCAAAAACTCATTTGGAGCTCCTGGACCGGGTGCAAAACCGTGCGATTAAACTTATAGGGGACAGTAGAGCATCCAACTCTATTGACTCCTTGGAGCATCGTCGAAACGTGGCATGTGTGGTGTTATTCTACCGATACTTTTTCGGTAATTGCTCAGTGGAGATGAGCAGTTTGATGCCATCACTCCGGGTATTCCCACGGGCAACCCGTTTGAACACTGGCGCTCATGCATTCCACGTTGAAACGATGTTCCAGCGCACTACGCATTACAGAGAAAGTTCGTTTCTGGCCCGCACAGCGCGACTGTGGAATGGTCTCCCTGCGGATATCTTCCCCAGCACTTATGATCTCGATGGGTTCAAGGCAAGAGTCCATAACCACTTCACTCTTAACCCTATCTCCTAACCTTTATATCCTTCCTGAACCAACGCAATGCCTCGCATTAATAGGGGTCATCCCCTGCGCGTTTGTTTGAGTAAAAAAAAAAAAAAAAAATCCAATAAAAAAACATAAAAAAGGACAATTGTATTGCTTGTAAATGAAGCGTGCAGCCATTGCCACTTTTCAATCAAATCAAAAATTGGATTTCCGTTGGGTAAGTAAGAAATAAAAAAAATTGTATAGCCTTGGTGAACTTTATTTGGCATCTAACTTTTTTTACACTTACTAAAGCAATAAATACCTACTAGATTACTTACATAAATCTATGAAATAAATTGATTTTTGTAATAGAATAAATAAAAGTACGAAGTGATCCTTTTTTGTAAAATACGCAGCTCCATAGGAACGCGCACTTTCTGAACCCTTACAATTTACTGGGTACACTAATCAAAATATTTTTTTCATTATTTGGTATAAAAAACTTTAGGGAAAAATACAAAAGGCACTGAAAAGAGACTATGCCATATGGCATAGAATAACCGAAAGGGTTAAATGTAATTTGAGTTAAACGCATCTGTCTGCAATATTGAAATGGCGTTTATGAAAGTTATTGCTTGGGCGCGATCTTTAACAATCATAGGCGCATAGTCATAGTCGAAATAAAGTACACTTTAAGATCAATAACATCAGTTGGTTAGTCCGCGGTCCAACGAGTCGCATGCAGAGCGACGCAAGATCGAATTCTGCATGTAGTAACACCTAAAAAAAATAACGGGAAACTCGTTTTCTCTTTCGGTGGCTGTCCTCTCAGCTGGAAATGGCAAACCTCTGAGAGTAAAAATTGCCTATGAAAAAGCTCCCAACCTGCCGTTCGGAACCGGCATAAAACTGTAGGACCCTTCCACCCGCGTACAAAATTCACACGCACAACACGGGTGGTTGCGGGAAGCTAGGCCTTAGTCTCGCGTAAGCGGGCTGTCGTGCCAATCAATTATTATTATTATTTAATTATTATTATTATTTAGGATCAATTAAGTATGGCGCATAGTCATAGTCGAAATAAAGTACACTTTATGTTTAATAAAGTATACTTTTGAATAAAGTAGGCTCTAAGGGAATCATAGTCGAGTCAGAGCATACTTTAACGCTTAAAGTATACTCTAACTTTAAAATAAGCAAAAGCTGTTGCTAAACCAGTTAGCAATGAGTCAAAAGCATTTAGCAATGAGCAGTTAGCAATGAGCAGAAATGTCACTTTTTCGAAATACTTTAAATTGAAAAAACGAAATAAATCTAAAAAAATGTAAAATGTTTCATTTCGAGGAAATTGAAAGAGGTTTCAATATTGTGAACGACGACATTGTGCTGAGACGGCGAAAAGTATATAAAAGCCGGATGGATCCCTTCGAGTTCGATGACGAAGACATCTATAGTCGCTACTGGTCGATAAAGTTGCTGTTAAGTTTACAACTGATGTTTTGAACATTCAAGAACCAAGCGACAATAGACTACCGTTGTTTTCTTTACCCCGTAAAGTAGGCAAAAACTTGCATATCGATCTGCTGTTTATTTGTTTTGTTTATGTCAGAGATGGGCAGATTAATCCTCGGAAAATTGTGCAGTCGATTTTTTTGGGCTGCCGTCTGTTTTTCACAAGTATCCGACCGTAGTCGTCCATTTTTAACTGCTAATTAGTGTTCAGGAAAACAAATATTGCAAAATAATTGATTACAAAATAAATCGGCATGGGCATAATTCCGAAAATAAATTCTCATTTAGAACTCCGAATCGCTAGTTTTTGCAGAGTTGCCGTTGCCTTCGTTTGCTGTTTCAAAACGTCGCTGCTACGTAGAAGCATGTTCTAAACTGACTATGGTAACTGGAAAATTAAAGTCGACTTTATCTTTTTAGTCTTTTGCTAACTAAAGCCGGCTTTTATGCGGGACTATGATTATGCGCCATAAGCTTTGATGCAAAAATACTGTAAACACTTTATTTATTCCTGATGCCTTAGTTACTACCATGAGGGTTATTTTCTTATAGCCCGGCCGAAGGCCGGCCCCCCGCGCTTGTGGTGTCACGCAATATAGTCAATGCCACAATACCATATAAGCAAAACAGGTTTTAATGGTTATTTGGCGAAATTTGAGCTTCTTAAATAATGCAAATCTAGATCTTTTTAAATATTTTTTAATATGGCAGGTACTTTGTACAACCCCCTTCACCCCTCATTGCCCGAAAGTTACGGCGAAGGTGAAAATGAAATGGCTTTGGACCTAGAGTCAAGTTAGAAAGAATTACAAAACATATATTTAGAAAAAACAAAAGTATACATTCTCATATTTCGTTGTAAAGGAAATTTCACGGGTAAATTTACAATATTGTAACGATAAGGCAGTCTGTCGCTGTGCAAAGCAACCCTGTCGCTACGCGCCGTGCTATAATTCAATCTGGCAACGACGGCCGCGATAATAAGGGAAACTTTTAGGCCAACCTGGCAATGATGGAAACTTTTAGTCCAACCTGGCAATGATGGCTACTTTCAGTCCAACCTGGCAATGATGGTCGCGATCATCATGGAAACCTTTAGTCCACTCCGGAATGTGCGAGAACGATCTGCGCAATGGCCGAACAGGTATAAAAGGCAGCCGCGTGCGGGACTAGTGAAGGTGCCACACGGAGTAATTGAGCAAATACTTAAGTGTAAAGACAGTGAAGTGTAAATCTGTGAAATAAAGTGGTTGTTGGTTTATTTTATTGACTGCGTTTGAGAAACTGAGTGTGTTTTATTTTCCACTTACGCAATCCAGAGATACGTTACAGCCCACTAGAACTGGTATTCGTAACAATATCTTTCGCTACAAAAAAGCCGAAACTCTTCGAGCTTTCCTTGGGTAATCAGGGTATTACAGGCGTTTCATTCAGGATTACGCTCGCATAGTAAAACCGCTAACTAAATACCTCAGGGGAGATAATGGCAATATCGGAACTAAACACTCAAATAAGTTAAAAATTGAGTTAGATGAAGAAGCCCAAGATGCATTTGACCGCGTAAAACAAATTTTAGCGTCAGAAGAAGTTTTGCTTCAGCACCCCAACTTTAGGAAAGCGTTTGAGTTAACCACTGATGCCTCAAGCGTAGCAATCGGAGCCGTCCTGGCACAAGACGGAAAGCCCGTCACATTCATCTCTAGAACCCTGTCTAAAACGGAAGAGTCTTTTGCAACAAACGAACGAGAACTTCTCGCAATCGTTTGGAGTTTACAAAATCTAAGGAATTACTTTTACGGTGCCACTGATATTCGTATCTATACCGACCACCAGCCCCTTACCTTTCCATTTCGGATAGAAACCCAAATAGCAAAATTAAAAGGTGCATTTATTGAAGAATTCTCACCAACATTTTATTATAAACCTGGAAAACAAAATATTGCCGCGGACGCCTCGCCTCGACAAACAATAAATGCTATAGAGAAACTAGAAACAACGACGATGGCCACTTGCCACAGCGAAGAATCCCTTACTTTTACAATAACTACAGTAGAAACTTCCATCAACGCTTAACCCAATTGTCGTTAACGGATTGCATTGCTCACTACACGTATTGGCCAAAATTCAGAATTGCATTACCGAGTCCTTCCCATCTGTAAAAATAAAGCACACAAAAAAAATGGTAGTGGATAATTGCAATGCCAATGATGAGCTAGACATTGTCAATAACGAGCATAACAGGGCTCATAGATCATATAAAGAAAATCGTATTCAAATTTCAAAACAGTACTATTTTCTCGAATTAAAAAAGATGGTACAAGAAGTGACAAAAAAATGTGTTACATTTCAGAAATTTAAATATGACAGGAGACCGCAAGAGCATATCTCAGGAAAAACACCTATACCAAAAGAAATAGGCGAAATTTTACATATAGACATCTTCTCTACGGAGGGCACACTCTTTCTTACTTGCATAGATAAATTTTCGAAAATGGCAATAGTAAGCGAATAAAATCAAAATCCGCTATCGATATTAAGCCATGCCTTTTGGAGATATTTTTACTATTCACAGCCAAGATTATCATTACAGATAACGAAAGATTATTTTGTTCGGAAACTATTAAATCCACACTCAGCAATTTAGGAATAACGCACCACAAGGTTCCAACCTTACACAGCAGTAGCAATGGACAGATAGAGCGTTTCCATTCAACGCTAATCGAAATTTCCAGATGCGTTAAAGATGACAATCCCACAACAGACCTAACGGAACTCATCCTCGAAAGTATCCGAAAATACAATATGACACTACACACTACAACAGGATTTAGGCCAATTGATATAATCAAGTCATTACCAGATAGAGTGGGGTGCCAAATAATTAATAAACTCAAAACCAATCAGGAAAAGAGTAACACGTTGCAAAACAAAAAGAGGGTAAGCAAAATATTTCAAAGTGGGGAGCAAAATTAAATGCATTTACAAAGAAGTTGAAATATCTGCTGATTTAGGCACCACGGTTAAATTAACCGACGGACGAATAATTCATAAAGACAATATTAAACACATGAACCATTTCCTTCCAGGCACCTGACACATTCAGAGCTCCACGATTACACGTCATCCCACGTAATACCCATAAACAAGGGACCGACAGCAATTAAAGGGGGACACTTTTACCTAGCACATTCCGTTAATCTCCCGCAATATGATAATGTTCTGTCAGAGAATGAAGTCTTATTAGAAAAACTGAGGAATGAACAGGAGCCACGAGATATTTTGAAACATGATATCGACGAAATAAAAAAACTCTTAACAGTATTTCGAAATTCTCACTATCGATCGAAACGATCATTAAACTTCATAGGGCCAATTTGGAAATTCATAGCCGGCACACCAGATCATGATGACCTCATACAGTTACAAAACCATGAAGAAGCCCTTATAGAAAATGGAAATGTGCAAGACAAAATCAATCAAAATTTACAGAATCAAATGAACCAAATCACTGACAGAATCAATCAGCTAATTCAAAGAAATAACAAAATAACAAAAGAAGAATCAAGGAACAATGTAATTTTAGAGTTAGCTATGATAAGAAATAGAATCGTAATATCTGATTTAAACAATATTCTAAACGGAATGGCATTATCAAAACTAAATGCAGTTATCCCAATGATTTTTAACCTTATGGAAATAAACGAAGTACTCCAGTTCGAGTATTCAATGACTATATCAGATCTATTGCTGTTAGCAAAAATAAAGATTTAAATAATAATAATAATAATAATAATAATAATTGACTGGCACGACAGCCCGCATACGCGAGACTAAGGCCTAGCTTTTTCATAGGCAATTTTTAGTCTCAGAGGTTTGCCATTTCCAGCTGAGAGGACAGCCACCGAAAGAGAAAACGAGTTTCCCGTTATTTTTTTTAGGTGTTACTACATGCAGAATTCGAACTTGCGTCGCTCTGCATTCGACTCGCTTGGACCGCGCACTAACCAACTGAGCCACGGCGGCTGCTGTAAAGATTTACAGCTCTTTAAATGAAATTAAGTTCTTTGTAAAAATACCAAAATTCAAAGAAATGTGTAACCTCATAAAGCTGTATCCAGTAGTCTGTAATAATAAAATAATTAAGTTAGAAACCAGCTATATGGCAAAATGTAATGATATCATTAGACCTGTAAGCAACTGTCAGCGAGCGATAACCATATCAATCTGTGAAGAGATCACCGACGCTTCATGCGCGAGGGCAATGATGAACAACAATTCGGCAACCTGCAGCACCACAACTGCAACCCAAATAAGTAAAATTCAGTGTGTTGATGACGGCCTCATCATCATAAATGACGCAGCAGCAACCGTCTATAAAGACAACAAACAACCGATAACGCTGAGCAAAGGAACATTTCTAATCACCTACAAAAATAAACTAGCCATAAACGAATCGAAGTTTGAAACAACAAAGAGTGCAATGCACGAGATAATACCACCTAAATTAATTTCATTCAATATTACCCATCACGAAGAGCTACTGACCATCGAATATCTCCATAACCTGCAGCTGATGAACACAAAACGACTACAAGAAATTTCAGTAGAACCAAACACCTCATATTTCCTATCTTGGTCAAGTCTATCAATAATCGCTGTAGGAATCGTAATGGTTATAATAATGGCATGTTTTATGAGATCAAAAGCAAACACCAAAATCACCTTAAACAACCAAACATCCAACCACTCGCTAAGTATGGAAGACATGCAAAAGGCAGCATTACCGCCTTTAGAAACGTCGTATGAACCGAGGACGTCTCGTGTTAACACATTAAAAGCGGGCCGGGTAAAATTACCCGTTGTGAAAACTGCTGCTTATAAGCGGGGCGGGTATTTTTACCTTTTGAATGTAGGCACTTTAAAAGCGGGAGACGGTATTTTTACCGGATTGGTTTTCATATAAAACTGAAAGTATTATTTCATATAATTATTTTAGTTTCATAAATTTCAAGTTTTATTTATTTTGGATCGCGCAATTTGTGCTTGTTTTGCAAATAATGCCCGCTACGCAGCATAGTTTCATATACTAGGCTACCCGCTTAAAATGTGTTAAGAGGGGGAATAGTTAACACCAGCACATCCGTCAATCTAGAACGCTGACACTGCGTCTTCCACTCCAACGGCAGCGCAAGCTGAAACCAGCAACTTCAACAAAAACAAGCTGACACTGTGTCGTCTACTCCAACGGCAGCGTAAGCTGACGCCAACAACTGAAACAACAACAACCAGCAGAGGAATTGCAGTCCGCCGCCAGCAATTCCAACAACAACAATAACGACTACGGCCAGCCACCTAGCAGTGTAACTCAGCTGGGCCGTAGTGTCTTAAAGTTAGTTTAGTTATAATCTGACATTGAAACGGTGCATATCACCCGATAAATAAACTCAAATTAACTTACAAGTTAGAAATATCATTTTGTGACATTCAAAACGATGCAGAGCACCCGACAAATAAACACTTATTTACTTATACCATGGCTGATTTGTTATTATAGTGGGCGTGGCTAAAGGTAAATCAGGTGGGCGTGGTCAATCTTATATATGCTATGTTAACATCAATGAAACACGGAATCATTTGCTATTAAAAGTGATTTACCGACATCTACCGTAGCTTCGTTTTGTAAGTGTAGTGGGCACGGAAAGTGGACGTGGCCGATTATATTATAGCCTATGTTTGCCGCAATGACACGCTGAATCGTTTGATACCCATATTGCTATGACAAATATACCATGGCTGATTTTTTAGTATAGTGGGCGTGGCGAAAAGGAAAATCAGATGGGTGTGGTCAATCTTATATATCCTATGTTAACATCATTGAAACACGGATCATGTGATATTAATACTGATTTACAGACATGTACGGTAGATTCGTTTTGTTAGTTTAATGGGCACGGAAAGTGGGCGTGACCGATTATATTATAGCCTGTTTGGCGCAATGACACGCTGAATCGTTTGATATTGTTACGAAAATGACTTTTCTATGCTCGTATACTGGATTGTGCTTGAAAATAAAACCACTTCAATTACTCTGCGCAAACGCAAACAAAAACCAACAATCGCTTTGTTTACAAATTTACACTTGTTACTACTTTACACTAATACTATTGCATGTTTCCCTTTGCTTGCCCCTTCGCTGCACACTGCAGCCTTTTATACTTGTTTGGTTTATCGCGCCGATGGTTCTTGCGTTCGCGAACCATCCCTACCATATCGGCATTATAGCATGCCGGGTGTACTACAAAGTGCATGCCTAAAAGTATGCTCGTTAAAGCATTCATGCATAGCACAGCACAGAGTGACTCATCGTTACTATACCCATATTGCCTTACAAAAGCATAACATAGATGAGTTTTGTTACCATAATGGGCGTAAGAAGGGGGCGAGGTCATTCTCATATAGCCTATGTACCATTCCCCCAGATAAAAAAATGTTTGGTGCTTATTTCATCTAAATCGGTGGCTGATTGTGGCTCAAAAAGCAACGTCACACTTGTTTTTATATAATAGTATAGATATATATTTATGTTTTCTTTGCTTTATCCAGTTTTACTTGTTACTTGCTATGTCATTATCTCCTAGAAATTTCTTAAGGATAGTATTTTGTATCTAATGTTAGCCTTTTTTGTCTAGTGTGGAATTTACTTAATTTCTTTCTATTATTTTGTACGGTCCCTTGTAGGGGCTCTGTAGTTTCATTTTTGTTTTTAATCTTATAAAAAATAAATCTCCTGTTTGTAATTGCGTTTTATTTGCATTCTTATCATATTCTTCTCTTTTCTCTTTTGCTATAATTTGTTTACCGATGTTTGAAGCTTAATTTTCAGTTCGTTGTCTTGTCGTGTTTGTTTGTTGTGTTACATGGTAATGACGGTAATTTGCTGAAAACTAACTCGTGCGGTGAATACACTGTTTCAACATGTGGCGCCGTATTGTATGCGAATGTATAGTAATTATTTATCCCATTCCCATTCATGTTCGTTTGTGAATGCCAGTAGGTATTCGTGTAAGGTTTTGTAGTTTCTTTCAAGTGTTCCTATCGTTTGGTGGTGGAAGGGTGTCGAAAATATTTGTCGTGTGTCGAGTAAGTGGCATAACACTTCGTTCAATAATGTGTGTGACTGACACATAGATGGCGGCACTAATATTAAATCAATATTTTTTTTCGAAATTGTGAACCTTTTTAGGCTTACTGTCAAAATTATATGTCAATCCAACCATTAGTTTACAAGTTACAGTGCTTTAAGTGACACTACTTTTGAGTTTTCAAAAAAAATGAATTCAAAGCAATTCCGTGTGCTGATTTATCATTGTTTTTTAATGAAAAAAAATACTTTTCAATGCCAGGAATGGCTTGAAAAACATTATTCGGACTCTGCTCCATCAAAAAGAACCATTTGTTATTGGTATGCCGAATTCAAACGTGGTCGTACAGACACCGATGACATTCCATCTACTGGACGGCCAAATGACGCTGTTATTCCGGAAAACGTTGAAAAAACACTGAAAATCATTATGTCCGACCGTAAAGTGAAAGTGGGGGAGATTGCTGACATTCTAAAGATATCAGCAGGCAGTGTACACACCATAATACAGGAACATTTGGTTATGAAAAAGGTGTTTTCGAAATGGGTGCCGCGTTTGCTCACACCGGAGCAAAAACAACAACGAATCGATGATTCAAAGAGCTGTTTGGACATGTTTACGCGCAACAAGTCGGAGTTTTTGCGTCGGTACATCACAATGGATGAAACATGGATCCACCATTTCACTCCAGAGTCGAATCGGCGGTCTGCTGAGTGGCATGCAACCGGTGAAAGCCGCCAAAAGCGTCCAAAGGCACAAACATCGGCTGGCAAGGTTATGGCGTCAGTATTTTGGGATGTGCACGGAATAATATTCATCGACTATCTTGAGAAAGGGAAAACAATCAATAGCGACTATTATATAGCGTTGTTGGAACGTTTGAAAGAAGAAATCGCGATTAAGCGGCCCCATATGAAGAAGAAAAAAGTGTTGTTTCACCAAGACAATGCACCGTGTCACAAGTCGATGAAAACGATGGCAAAAATTCATGAATTGGGCTTCGAATTGCTTCCTCATCACCCGTATTCTCCAGATCTGCCCCCCGCGACTACTGGCTCTTCGCAGACCTCAAAAAGATGCTCCGTGGTAAGAGATTTGGCTCAAATGATGAAGTAATCGCCGAAACTAACGCCTATTTTGAAGGCAAAGAAAAATCATTCTACAAAGGCGGTATCGAAAGATTGGAAAAGCGTTGGAATGATTGTATCTCCCTAAAAGGGGACTATGTTGATGAATAAAAACGAATTTTGGCAAAAAAATGTGTTTTAATTAGTTAGTCACACACATTATTGAACGAAGTGATATGTTACGCATTAGCTCATTTGTGAACTCGGTGCCTCGGTCGGATTTCAATGTTTTGAAACAACCGTATTCGAAAATGAACTTTTCTACAAGAGTTTTTGCTGTTGTTTTTGCGCCCTTGGTTTCCATTGGGTGTGCAACAACAAATTATGTCAGATCGCATTGCATTGTCAATATGTAGCGGAATCCATTCGATACTCTTAATGGTCCGGCTGTGTCAATAGTAATTGTTTTGAAGCTTGTTGCTTGTGTGTCTGTTTTGACCAGTTTTTTTATGTGCTCAATTGTTTTGTTCTTGCTGCAGGTCAAACAATTGTTTATGAATTGGTTTACCATTTGTCGCATGTTTTTTCATACATAGCGTTGTTTTAATTTTAGAATGGTTTTTCGAATTTGTAGATGTCCGGCTGTGTTAGCATTATGATATTCATCTATTAGTTTGTATTGTTGTAATTTGCTTTGAATATGTCGTGGACCGTTTTATATAAGTGTTTTTGTAGGTGAGCGTTTATTTTTGTTTAATTCATTATACTTGTCCTTGAATGCATTCATTGTAATATTTTCAAATTTAAAATTGTCTCTGCAAAGGGCTAGCTCCTTTATATGCAGTTTCTGTAGTGAACTTTGTAGTTTCTCCAACATTGAATTTCGATCCAAAGGGTCATCGCTACAAGTCACATGCACTTCATAATTATCAATATGTATCATCGGCCGATGCTTTTGTTTTATTTCAAATTTCAATCTCTTTATATTTTTCACGTCGTTCATAGAGGTACATTCCCATATGGGCATCTCCCAAAAAAGTTCCACCACGAGTGAAAAATTCAAATTGCTCAGAAAAACTTTTAAACTTTTTTTAATACAGCTTAAATATCTATATTTTATAAATGTTAAAGAATTTTTAATTTTTTTTAATTTTTGACCGAAATATACTACTGTAAAAGAAAAAAAATTTTCTGAGCCTGTGCACGAGTTCGGAGCGCAAGAACTAGAGGCGTCGGCCAAGGTGGAGGAGTCGCCTGCTGGTGCTGCTTCGCTACAGAGTACAGCTGCAGCGGTTGCGCCAATACAAGCGGTGGACATGAGCCAACTAATGGCTCCACTCAAAGGCATGTCGGCGCAAATGGAAACGGTGAATCGAGAAATGGCAGCGAAGCTGGAAACTACGAATCTCGAAATTTCGGCAAAAGTCGAGACTGCAAATCGAGAAATGGCGGAAAATTCTGCGCGCATAGAGCAGAAGGTGGAGGAAATTTCCAATAGGCTGAACGTGAAAGTTGAGCATCTCGAGACGCGAATGGACAATTGGGACAAACGATTTGACGAAATGGGTGAAGCCCTGAACAGACGAGTTGACAACCTGGATGAGTCCTTGAACAAACGAGTTGACAGTCTGGAAGATTCGATGCATAGAAAGATAGACGAACGACTTCGAGAGGTACAGCCACGAGAATGTTTGCCACCGGTTCATGACGGTTTTGCTGGCAGAACAGAAGTGCCTACTTATGATGGTGCTGCGCCGTTCGATACATTTAAATTGCAATTCGACTTGGCTGCTTTGGAAAATCAGTGGACAGATATCAGGAAAGGTCGGAGGTTGGCACTGGCGCTGAAAGGTTCTGCGGCTGAGGTAATCAAATCAGTTCCAGAATGTTTAAGAAGTGATTACGGTGCCATCGTGAGAGCGTTGGCAGCGAAGTATAGCGACGAGCACAACCATACTACTGTGAGCTGAAGAACCGCAAGCAAAGAGCCAACGAGGCGCTGCAGACATATGCAGCAGACATTGAGCGGCTCGAACAGTTGTGCTACCCAAATTTTGGTGCTGATGATCTCGAGAGGATGAAGATTGAGTCGTTTATTGAAGGTCTTCGTGATCCAGAAACACGTCGCAGTGCGTTGATGATGGGCAAGCCGACATTTAAGGAGACGGTGACCAGCGCGATGACATATGAAGCGGCATGGATTGGGAGCATTCGGTATGCACCTGCAAGGATACGCCAGATTCAGTTGGACAACGACATTCCGATCCAGGCTATCCTCCGAGCCACCGGGCAGGCCGCGGGTGGTCGACGACCACCTGGGAAAGCTAAAGGAGGTATTCGAGCGGATACGAGAAGCCGGGCTTAAACTCAACCCAAAGAAGTGCTCGCTGTTCCAAAAGGAGGTCAAGTATCTGGGTCATACGGTTTCTGCCCGCGGAGTACATACGGATGAAGGCAAAATCACGGCGGTGAAGGAGTGGCCCCGGCCACGCAATCTACACGAACTCCGCAGTTTCCTGGGCCTGTGCACATACTACCGCCGATTTGTTCCGGGATTCGCGAACATAGCCAGTAGCTTGCACAAACTGACGAAAAAGAGCAAAGCTTTCGACTGGAACGAGGAGCAGGAACAGGCTTTTGTACGTCTGAAGGAAAAACTGTGCAGTGCTCGAATTCTGGCCTTCCCCGTGCCTGGGGAGATGTTTGTGCTGGATACCGATGCAAGCGGGAATAGTATTGGCGGTGTGCTATCACAGATAATAGACGGCCAGGAACAAGAGATAGCGTACAGTAGGGTTCTATCGAAACCGGAACGCAACTACTGTGTGACACGGAGAGAACTGCTGGCGGTATTGGACTGCGTAAAACACTTCCACAAATATCTGTATGGACAAAGGTTTCGCCTGCGCACAGATCATGCGGCATTGAGATGGCTCCTGAACTTTAAAGATCGTGAAAGGCAATTGGCGCAGTGGATCGAGCGACTGCAGAGCTACGACTACACGATAGAGCATCGCAAGGGCAGTAGCCATGGAAATGCTGATGCCTTGTCTCGCCGTCCGTGCAAAGTCGAATGCAGGCCGTGCTCGCGAGCCGAAAGTAAAGAACAGATAGTGGACGTCCGGTTGGTAAGCGTTATGCCAGAGGAAGAGTGGTCTGCGGAGAGGCTACAAAAGGACCAGCGTGAGGATGCGGATCTTGCAAAAATCGTCGAAGGCAAGGAGCAAGGCGCACGTCCAGACTGGCAGGAGATGGCGGTGAAAGCCCGATCGCTAAGGCTTACTGGGCACAGTGGAAAAGTCTGCAGCTGAAAGAAGGATGCCTGTACCGCGAATGGGAGAGCGCGGATGGTCGGACCAGCAACTCCCTAATGGTAGTGCCGAAATGCAGAATCAACGAGGTCATCGAGGAATACCATAACGACTCCAGTGGAGGGCACCTGGGCATCACCAAAACCGTCGCCAAAATAAAAAGACGATTCTACTGGGTAGGATATCAGGTGTCTGTAGCCGAGTGGATTAAGAGCTGCGACCGATGTTCAGCTGCGAAAGGGCCGACAAGAAGATCTCGAGGCCGCATGCAGCAGTACAACGTGGGAGCGCCCTTCGAGCGGATTTCTATGGACGTCGCCGGCCCATTCCGAACTAGCACTCAAGGCAACAAATATGTGCTGGTGGTAATGGATTACTTCAGCAAATGGCCCGAAGTGTACCCTATTCCTAACCAGGAGGCCACTACGATCTCGGAAAAGCTGGTAAACAACTGGGTAGCCAGGTTCGGAGTTCCGTTGGAGTTACACTCAGATTAAGGCCGGAATTTCGAGTCTGTGGTATTCAAGGAAGTGTGTGAGCTGCTGGGGATAAAGAAAACGCGTACCACTCCTTTGCACCCACAGTCCGACCGCATGGTGGAACGCTTTAACCGGACACTGGAGGAATACCTGCGGAAAGTGGTAGGCAGGAATCAAGAGGATTGGGACACGCATATCCCCCTGTTCCTGATGGCGTATAGGTCAGCCCCGCACGACACGACATCACTCACTTCAGCCCGAGCGGTGTTCGTCACAGAGTTGTGGTTACCCGCTGACTTGAAGTACAACGGCACAACGGGAGGCGCTAAGACGGACTACGTGGTCAATAAGCGGGCGGAACTGGAGGAAATTCACCAGTTTATAAGGATCCGCACCAAACTGGTCAGCGATAAGGCGAAAGCCAGATATGATCTACGGGCCAACTCAGCAGGGTTCCAAGGAGGCGATCTGGTAATGCTCTACAACCCGCAGCGGAGGAAAGGTTTGTCTCCGAAATTTCAAGCGTCATGGGAAGGACCTTACAAAGTCGTGACGAGGATTAACGACGTAGTATACAGGATTCAACGTTGCAGCAATAAAGGCGCTAAGCTGAAGGTAGCCCATTTGGAGCAACCCTGTCGCTACGCGCCGTGCTATAATTCAATCTGGCAACGACGGCCGCGATAATAAGGGAAACTTTTAGGCCAACCTGGCAATGATGGAAATTTTAGGCCAACCTGGCAATGATAGCATCTTTTAGTCCAACCTGACAATGATGGAAACTTTTAGTCGTACGTAACAGCCCACTAGAACTAGTATTCGTAACAATATGGTAACAGACTCATTGTGCCTTAATAATGGATTTTTCGAAAAAAACCCGTTTTTAACCCTAATTTCCAGAAGTAAATCTCACAGCCTCACTAAAGAGTTCAAATGGTCATAAATCCAAAAGATTTTCGATTCCATTACTTTATGCAATGTTAGAATTATATCTATATACAGTGGCGGACAAAATTGTTAACGAATTTTCGTAAGTTAGAAAGGTTATCAAATTTTTTACGTTTTTACAAAAAAAACAAAAATTTAAGTACATTGTTTTAAAATTGAATATTTTGTTTACTGAAAAACAACAAACCAAATATTATAATTATATAATAATAAATAAAGAAACACTAAAATTTAACAAAAGTGGTGTGAGCAGTTTTGACGCATATAAGCAAAAATCGATTGATATTATCTTTAACATTTTGGGTGTTCTCCGCGGACCTTTATAATGATTCGGCATACTTTGTACTAGATTGTGTAGTATTTGTGAGGGTATTTCCAACCACGCTGATGAAGTTTTTTCCCATAATCTGTCCATATCCTTTGGTAAGTCTTTTTGGGCATAATTTTTCTCTTTAAGGCAAACCACTAATGTTCTATGGGCTTTAAGTACGGTAATTGGGGTGGCCAATCAAAAATGTGTATGCCGTTTTCGGCTATCCACTCTTTGGTGGCTCTGGCTGTATGTTTTAGATCGTTGTCCTGCACAAAAATTTTTTCGTGACCCGGCTTTTTATAAAAGATATCTAAACTTAGTAGGTAGGAGCCCCCTCAAATCGTAATAAAGTCGCTTACCATCATTCTACTTTTGATACGGCGCAAAATTCCGACATCACTTCCACGGAAACAACCGCATGCTATAAGAGAAACAACTTCCAAACTTTGGAATTTGTTCTATATTGCAGTTTGGGACTTCAATTTGCTTGTCTACCCAAGTTTACCGTCAGACCCCAAACGATGAATTTTTGTTTCATCCTACCAAGTTACTCTCCGCGAGTCATCAACGGGAGTCATTGCGTACTTCATAGCAAATGCCAACCTGACCTTGCGATGACGACCAGTCAACAATGTTTTTTTATGTTTTGATCTTGGCTACAAATCCGCTTTCGTTTAATGTCTTTTGGACGGTTCTAGTGGTGACTTGTATACATTAATCAGCTTGTAGTACTTTTGCGATGTCTGCAGCAGTGTTAGTGGCAACAATTAAATTTAATCTGCGAACACGCTGAACCACCGGAAACTACTTTTTCTTGCGACCATTTTTGCTCGATCTGGGTGTTATATTATAGCAGTCTTTAATTTTTTTATCTACACCGATTGATATTTTGTGTTTTCCAGCAAATTTCCGATAGGTGAAACTACTTTCAATGTCTTTTGCAAAAATTTTCTTTAAATTCTGCAAACAATTTTCGACCCATTTCAAATCAGCAAATTTAATTCGAAGTTATGTACTTTGAAAAGTTTTTTGGAGCATAATGTTATATATTATTTATCTTCTCAATACACCGACGCGGTTCCGAATAGCACTAATAGCGATTGTCGAGACAAATGCTCTAATACGTAGCTTTGACCGATCGCGGACAAAACTGTTCACACGTGCCTGTAAATATTTCTTTAGAAAACAGTATTTTGCAGAAAATATAAACAGCTAAAATTATCATGGTATAACATGCTAGCTTGAAGTAAAAATATGGCAAACTACGATTGCTATACTCCAAACAAGTACCCGCGAATTTAACATTTTGTGAAATTTAATTTTTTTGTGAACAGTTTTGTCCGCCACTGTATATAAAAATTAATCGTGATCCATTCGGCTGCTTAAAACTCCAGAACGGCTAGACCAACTTGGATACTTCCTTCGGCGGGTTTGTTCGAAATTGTTACGTGAAGGTTTATAAAAAAAGAAAAGTCGGGAAAACGGGGCGTGGCGTCACCAGAATACATTTTTAGACAATAACTTTGGAACCATAAGTCACACATCAATTAAATTTAGTTCACACTTACTATTTAATCATGTCCTTCGACCGAGGGAATTGGGTGGGTATTGGACAAGGGGGTGCGGCACCGCCCATACAACTCAAATCTTTTAAGTGGAATAGCTTCGAAATTGTAAGTCGCACAGCATTGAAATTTGTGGTACCGTCATTTCATAGATGTGTCATTCTACTGTTAAAATTTAATGGGCGTTGAATGAGGGGCGTGGCACATTTTTTATGCAGCAGAACTGTAAGTCCTACATCAATGAAACTTGGTATGAACCTGCCAGTTAATCATATCTTTCGGCAGAGGGAATTGGGCGGGTATTTAACAAGGGGGCGTGGCACCGCCCATACAATTAATTTCTTTTACATGGAATAGCTGCGGCATTGTAAGTCGCACAGCATTGAACTTTAGTGTATCGTCGCCCCATAGATGTGTTATTCTACTGTTAGAATTTTATGGGCGTTGGACAAGGGGCGTGGCACATTCGTTTGGCACAAACTTGTATAATTGTGTAACTGTTACTCGCACATCAATGAAACTTAGTACGAATTTACCATTTGTTCAAATCTTTCCACAGAGGGAATGGGGCGGGTATTTACCAAGGGGGCGTGGTACCGCTCATACAACTTAAATCTTTTATATGGAATAGCTTCGGAATCGTAAACCCCACAGTATTGAAAAGTAATATACCATGGTCCCATAGAAGTGTCATTCTACTGTTAAAATTGTATGGGCGTTGAACAAGGGGCGTGGCAAATCTTTAATGCAGCAGAACTGTAAGTCGTACATCAATGAAACTTGGTATAAACCTACCATTGAATCATATCTTTCGATAGAGGGAATGGGGTTGGTATTGAACAAGAGGGTGTGGCATCGCCCATACAACTGAAATCTTTTAAATAGAATAGCTTCGGAGTTGTAAGCCGCACAGCATTGAAATTTTGTGTACCGTCGTTTTATAGATGTGTCATTCTACTAATTAGATTTGATCGGCGTTGGTCAAGGGGCGTGGCACATTTTTTATTTGGTACGAACTTTTCACTTAGTAGCACAAGAAGAAAGTTGTGAGCATTGGACAAGAGGGCGTGGTACCGCCTCCATTTTTATATACATAGATTGTTTGCCCCAACTGACTGACTGATTGATTGATTGATTCATCATCGCTCAGCCCAAGCCGTTGAAGATACAATGAAATTTGATACATGAAATTTGAACTGTAGATACATCTTGAAAAATGAACCTCCGCTAAGACGGGATTCTTCGAAATTCGGGGTGTAAAGGGGCAAAACATGTTTTAAGGTGTTGTATGTGATTTAGGAAACTTATTGATTTGGAACTTCCTGAAAATACTCTAAACCAAAATAATTCGGCACATGTTTTATAATTTTTCGAAAATCAAAATTTAACCCATTATTGGGTAGACTCGAAAAAAACATGAACTGATAGGCCTATTGACTTCAAAAATTGTAAAAATACTTGAAATAAAAAAAAATATACACGCGTTTCTCATTATTTTCAAAATCTAATTCTAACCGTATCAGCGACGGGTTAAAAGTATGTATGGAGAAATAATTTTTTTTTTAGCCTTTTGACTTTAAACTTGGTGAAAGTACTTTAAATGTAAAATAACTCGATACGTGTTTTTAATTTTTTCCGAATATTATAATCGTACGGTGTCAACAAGCGGTTAAAAGTTTGTATGGCGAAACTGTAAAAAAAACATGAATTAATGGGCCCACTGACTTCGAACTTTGTGAAAGTATTCTTAGTTAGAAATAATTTGACACGTATTTTTCACTTTTTTGAAAATGAAAATCTAAATGGGTCAACAATAAGTTAACAGTTTGTATAGAGAACCATAATTTATTGGTCCTGTTGACTTCAAACTTAGCACTTTAATCGGGAAATAATTAAAATGTGTTTTCCATATTTTTGAAAATCGAAATCTATCGTGGTAATCTAAGGGTTAAGAATTTGTTTAGAGTAAATGTGAAAACTCATGATTTAAAGGGCCTTTTGATTTCACAGTTGTTAGAACCACTTGACATCAAAGATAATAGACATATGTTTTTTTTTTAAATCAAAATCTGACGGGGTCAACAATGCTTAAAAATTTGTATCGGGTGAAAGAAGAGAGCTTGCGTGCGAAGCCGCGGGGCCCAGCTAGTTGCATTTATAAATTTAACATTTTAAACAGTGTTTGTACCGCTTAAACAAATGTTTTCAGTAACTTAGCTCATTTATATGAGCTTATATTTATATGAGGCTTATGCCTGACAGTCTACCTTCTGGTTTGCGTTACTTTTAAAATTCTGGGAATTAGGGTTAAAAAATTAGTAAACAAAATTTGTTTTCGCTTAAAACTTTTTATTAGTATGTACTACGTATCTAATGTTGTACATTAATAAAAAGGTATGAAAAAGACTTTTCGTTTGATATCCATGTCGATCAGGGGCGTAGCCAGAACTTGGTCATGGGGGGGGGTTTAAATTTTTTTTTTTGCCAGTTTAGTATTACGAGTTTTTTAAAGTAAAATGCACTTTCCCAATAGGGCATTTTGTGGTGGCTTATGTGACTTACTGCATTGGAAATTAATATATTTGCCGATTTTTAGTAAACATTTCATGAAATTTGGTGCACTGAAGTTATTGCATCTGAAATGAAAGTATGTTTGTGTCGTCGTACAAAAATGAGCATCGAACAAAGATCAAATATTAACTTTTGTTTTAAAAAATGTTTAAACTTTAACCGAAGCATTTAAATTAATGAACCAAGTTTATAATGATGAGTGTTTATACCGTGGTAGAGTTCATAAGTGGTAAACGCGATTTAAAAACGATTGTCTGGTCATAAATGATGACTAACGTTTTAGCCAACTGAATTCCGCGATCACCGCAGATTCCATCAAAACTTGGCGATAATTCATACAAGATTAGCCAAACTCTTCATTGAAATTCTTAAAATTCGATCAAATCCTCAAATTAACCACAAATTTGATAATTTTCAATTACATGAAAACACATTTTGTATAGACATTTTTTTCATGTTTAAAACTGAATTATGTCATCTTGTATACAAAATACCTACCTGGGTGATCCCAGGCGCTTTTGCTGCCATTTTGAATAAAACTCACAATAAATTTTTTTTACGTACCTAATTATGTATTCAATAAACCCTCTGGAAAGAAATCTTCTAATACTTTTCATAGTCGCAAAATAAATCATTAATCGTTAGGCCTTTTTTCGAAAAACGAACTATCACCAGAGGAAGATCCTAAATATTGAAGTATGAAAAAAATTTATATGTTACTGTATATTTATTGTGAGTTTTACTCAAAATAGCGACGTATACAAAAATCTTTGGTAAGGCGAAGGTTAAGCATCTCAATAGCATAAATTTATCACATTTTAACTGAACATTCGGCTATCGAAGGATGCCATCTCATCTATCGACACTTGTTTTGACTGTTTTTTTTTTGTTTACTAAAAGTCGAATTTTAACCACCAACCTCTCCTCGTTTTTACCTGATGCGGCACCGTGCGACTTTCACCGTTTCAAAAAATGCATTTGCCGATGAAAAAAAGCGTTTTGAGAACGTAGAAACCATCCAAAAGGCTTGTACCGACATCCTGAAGGACATTTTGGTCGACGAACTAAACTACTCTTTAGACATGTTTTTAGATCATACAAATCGCTGTATTGAGCGTAAACGAGACTATTAAAAAAACGAATTAGTTTCGCCAAAAATTTTGTTTGTTATTATTCTTTTAAATGTTTAAAGATGAAAAGAGATTTTTGCTAATGTGGGAACGTACATACGATGTATAGTGATTGAAAATGTTGACAAATTATAGGCTATGGGGGGGTTCTGACACCCAAAACCCCCCCTTGGCTACGCCCCTGATGTCGATGATACCCATATGTAAATCAGTTGGAGATTAATTGAGTTTTTTTGATAAAAACTTTGAACATTGACCCCGAGCCACGCCTTTTGTGGGCGTATTCCAGGCAAAATTTTTAGTTTGTTCGATTCACAAAAATAAGCTCTATGTGGTCCAATTTTTCGTTTATTTCATGAGAGTTTGCTATACTGCGTTTGTTCCAAAAGTTATATAAGGAAGGTTTTTTGGAGGTTATTTCTATACGTAAACTTAATACTTGGTGGCATGACAACGGTTTTTAATAACAGTTAAGCAACGCTTCTTCATTGGGTCTACAATTCTCTCACATCCCTTCAATGGTATATTGTGCCATGCGCGCTGAGCTACTGCCCATAGTGCACTGTTGTTTTTAGGTTTTGCATCCCATACTGCCTTCCTATTGTCAGTCCAAATGTATTCAGTAGGATTAAGGTCAGAAGATTGAGCTGGCCAATCCATTGACCCGAAACCACTCCTTGGCTTATTTACTGGTATGCTTTGGGTTATTATCCTGCTTCATCATCGCTCAGCCCAAGCCGTTGAAGATACAATGAAATTTGATACATGAAATTTGAACTGTAGATACATCTTGAAAAATGAACCTCCGCTAAGACGGGATTCTTCGAAATTCGGGGTGTAAAGGGGCAAAACATGTTTTAAGGTGTTGTATGTGATTTAGGAAACTTATTGATTTGGAACTTTCTGAAAATACTCTAAACCAAAATAATTCGGCACATGTTTTATAATTTTTCGAAAATCAAAATTTAACCCATTATTGGGTAGACTCGAAAAAAACATGAACTGATAGGCCTATTGACTTCAAAAATTGTAAAAATACTTGAAATAAAAAAAAAATTTACACGCGTTTCTCATTATTTTCAAAATCTAATTCTAACCGTATCACTGTGGTCGCTCCCATAGGCCAAAAATAAAAAATTCAAAGTCCAAATTTTAAAATGAAAAGTAACTACATAGTCTCCTATATAATCAAGCTTTCTAACGGTAAATTTTTTTTGGTTTGATTCTTGCGGTACTTTCTGAAAATAGCATCAGAAGTGAGAACATTTGTTCACTTGATTAGTGCAATGTGAGCAGCGTTTTACAATAATCAATTTTGAAGTGTTAAAACTTTATTAAAAAATCACCAAATTTAAAATTAATAAAAAGGGTATTGAACATACAAGTATTTAACTTAATTTTAGTTAATGAGATATATTTAAATTGAAGTCTACTTAAAAACAAAAATCAAAATTTACAACTACTATATTCTGTGTTTTTCGTCTGACTCCCAGAATTTCACTTAAAGTTTTAGTTGTGTTCCCTCTCGTTGCCCCCATTGATCTTTTTTTCCGAATACTAAGGCACGTTTTAAGATTATAATGTGTTAGTTTCAGCTGCCAGAATTTGCTAGGCTTCGTGCAATCTTTCATAGACTGAGTGCCTGTATTAAAAATGGGGCGCAAACCCAGAAGTGCAAAAGAAGCTTGGCATTTTGTGCGGTGGTATTGTTGTTTGTTTGTGTTGTTGTTTTTAAGTAAGGTGATGTTAATATAATGCGTATTTCAACTTTTTTATTTTTCTATTTTAATTTCACCTTTAAACCAATTTTTATATACGGTGGCTGACACTATTTACATATGTAAATATTTTTGTTATCATAGGTTCTGTGGGGACAGTTTTGGTTTTTTTTTGGTAATGTTAAAGAGGTTTCATGTCCAAATGTGGAAGGAGAAAATGGAGCAAAGCGGTTTCAGACCCCACAATGTGGGAAAATTAGTAAATCTGGCAGAAGAAATGACATAACAAGATATGCATTTTGAAAGACATTCTCACAAAATGTCGTATTTGACATTTCTATGTAATACTGAATCGCATAACTAAACTTGAACAAGATCGCCCAACTGTAACATATAGCTGCCACAGGAACGATCAGTTAAAAATGTGTCGTATGGAAAACTTTTTCTAATCAAATTTTGAGATATATCAAGATAAAATATGATTTATACAAGTGCTAAATTGTATGTTAAAGCTAAAGCTATGTTTTCAGATTAAAACATAAATGTTGAAAAATTAAGGAAATATGCGCTCGACACTGCTAAGAGATAGAGATGTATCAATGGTACTGGCTTCCACCTTCTGTTCATAAAATTTTAATTCACGCTCCGTTTTGAGTTAATTACCTGTACAGTGACGCACACAGGATTTCATTTTGGGGGGTTTTGCATACCACTTTGGGCCTAATACTGTTTGAGATCATAATTTTCACAAGCAATTTTTTGATTTGGGGGTTTGAACCCCGCAACCCCCTCCGGTTGCTCCTCTGAGCCTGCCTATATATGAATTTTGTCGAGCAAAATCTTGGAAACAATTTGTTTCTCATTAAAAACAAAAAAGAAACAAATTTTTTATCATTTCCTTACATGGGGCAGGCGTATAGATGTCCGACCACGCCCATTTTCACATGAAATAATTGCCACATTCTTAAAAACAAGTTACCAAAGTTTCAGGCTGATATCTCTGCTAGAAGTATTTTTGACCGCTTTGCCCATATAAGTCCGACCACTGTGCGTATCAGCGACGGGTTAAAAGTATGTATGGAGAAATAGTTTTTTTTTTAGCCTTTTGACTTTAAACTTGGTGAAAGTACTTCAAATGTAAAATAACTCGATACGTGTTTTTAATTTTTTCCGAATATTATAATCGTACGGTGTCAACAAGCGGTTAAAAGTTTGTATGGCGAAACTGTAAAAAAAACATGAATTAATGGGCCCACTGACTTCGAACTTTGTGAAAGTATTCTTAGTTAGAAATAATTTGACACGTATTTTTCACTTTTTTGAAAATGAAAATCTAAATGGGTCAACAATAAGTTAACAGTTTGTATAGAGAACCATAATTTATTGGTCCTGTTGACTTCAAACTTAGCACTTTAATCGGGAAATAATTAAAATGTGTTTTCCATATTTTTGAAAATCGAAATCTATCGTGGTAATCTAAGGGTTAAGAATTTGTTTAGAGTAAATGTGAAAACTCATGATTTAAAGGGCCTTTTGATTTCACAGTTGTTAGAACCACTTGACATCAAAGATAATAGACATATGTTTTTTTTTTTAAATCAAAATCTGACGGGGTCAACAATGCTTAAAAATTTGTATCGGGTGAAAGAAGAGAGCTTGCGTGCGAAGCCGCGGGGCCCAGCTAGTTGCATTTATAAATTTAACATTTTAAACAGTGTTTGTACCGCTTAAACAAATGTTTTCGGTAACTTAGCTCATTTATATGAGCTTATATTTATATGAGGCTTATGCCTGACAGTCTACCTTCTGGTTTGCGTTACTTTTAAAATTCTGGGAATTAGGGTTAAAAAATTAGTAAACAAAATTTGTTTTCGCTTAAAACTTTTTATTAGTATGTACTACGTATCTAATGTTGTACATTAATAAAAAGGTATGAAAAAGACTTTTCGTTTGATATCCATGTCGATCAGGGGCGTAGCCAGAACTTGGTCATGGGGGGGGTTTAAATTTTTTTTTTTTGCCAGTTTAGTATTACGAGTTTTTTAAAGTAAAATGCACTTTCCCAATAGGGCATTTTGTGGTGGCTTATGTGACTTACTGCATTGGAAATTAATATATTTGCCGATTTTTAGTAAACATTTCATGAAATTTGGTGCACTGAAGTTATTGCATCTGAAATGAAAGTATGTTTGTGTCGTCGTACAAAAATGAGCATCGAACAAAGATCAAATATTAACTTTTGTTTTAAAAAATGTTTAAACTTTAACCGAAGCATTTAAATTAATGAACCAAGTTTATAATGATGAGTGTTTATACCGTGGTAGAGTTCATAAGTGGTAAACGCGATTTAAAAACGATTGTCTGGTCATAAATGATGACTAACGTTTTAGCCAACTGAATTCCGCGATCACCGCAGATTCCATCAAAACTTGGCGATAATTCATACAAGATTAGCCGAATTCTTCATTGAAATTCTTAAAATTCGATCAAATCCTCAAATTAACCACAAATTTGATAATTTTCAATTACATGAAAACACATTTTGTTTAGAAATTTTTTTCATGTTTAAAACTGAATTATGTCATCTTGTATACAAAATACCTACCTGGGTGATCCCAGGCGCTTTTGCTGCCATTTTGAATAAAACTCACAATAAATTTTTTTTACGTACCTAATTATGTGTTCAATAAACCCTCTGGAAAGAAATCTTCTAATACTTTTCATAGTCGCAAAATAAATCATTAATCGTTAGGCCTTTTTTCGAAAAACGAACTATCACCAGAGGAAGATCCTAAATATTGAAGTATGAAAAAAATGTATATGTTACTGTATATTTATTGTGAGTTTTACTCAAAATAGCGACGTATACAAAAATCTTTGGTAAGGCGAAGGTTAAGCATCTCAATAGCATAAATTTATCACATTTTAACTGAACATTCGGCTATCGAAGGATGCCATCTCATCTATCGACACTTGTTTTGACTGTTTTTTTTTTGTTTACTAAAAGTCGAATTTTAACCACCAACCTCTCCTCGTTTTTACCTGATGCGGCACCGTGCGACTTTCACCGTTTCAAAAAATGCATTTGCCGATGAAAAAAAGCGTTTTGAGAACGTAGAAACCATCCAAAAGGCTTGTACCGACATCCTGAAGGACATTTTGGTCGACGAACTAAACTACTCTTTAGACATGTTTTTAGATCATACAAATCGCTGTATTGAGCGTAAACGAGACTATTAAAAAAACAAATTAGTTTCGCCAAAAATTTTGTTTGTTATTATTCTTTTAAATGTTTAAAGATGAAAAGAGATTTTTGCTAATGTGGGAACGTACATACGATGTATAGTGATTGAAAATGTTGACAAATTATAGGCTATGGGGGGGTTCTGACACCCAAAACCCCCCCTTGGCTACGCCCCTGATGTCGATGATACCCATATGTAAATCAGTTGGAGATTAATTGAGTTTTTTTGATAAAAACTTTGAACATTGACCCCGAGCCACGCCTTTTGTGGGCGTATTCCAGGCAAAATTTTTAGTTTGTTCGATTCACAAAAATAAGCACTATGTGGTCCAATTTTTCGTTTATTTCATGAGAGTTTGCTATACTGCGTTTGTTCCAAAAGTTATATAAGGAAGGTTTTTTGGAGGTTATTTCTATACGTAAACTTAATACTTGGTGGCATGACAACGGTTTTTAATAACAGTTAAGCAACGCTTCTTCATTGGGTCTACAATTCTCTCACATCCCTTCAATGGTATATTGTGCCATGCGCGCTGAGCTACTGCCCATAGTGCACTGTTGTTTTTAGGTTTTGCATCCCATACTGCCTTCCTATTGTCAGTCCAAATGTATTCAGTAGGATTAAGGTCAGAAGATTGAGCTGGCCAATCCATTGACCCGAAACCACTCCTTGGCTTATTTACTGGTATGCTTTGGGTTATTATCCTGCTTCATCATCGCTCAGCCCAAGCCGTTGAAGATACAATGAAATTTGATACATGAAATTTGAACTGTAGATACATCTTGAAAAATGAACCTCCGCTAAGACGGGATTCTTCGAAATTCGGGGTGTAAAGGGGCAAAACATGTTTTAAGGTGTTGTATGTGATTTAGGAAACTTATTGATTTGGAACTTTCTGAAAATACTCTAAACCAAAATAATTCGGCACATGTTTTATAATTTTTCGAAAATCAAAATTTAACCCATTATTGGGTAGACTCGAAAAAAACATGAACTGATAGGCCTATTGACTTCAAAAATTGTAAAAATACTTGAAATAAAAAAAAAATTTACACGCGTTTCTCATTATTTTCAAAATCTAATTCTAACCGTATCAGCGACGGGTTAAAAGTATGTATGGAGAAATAGTTTTTTTTTTAGCCTTTTGACTTTAAACTTGGTGAAAGTACTTCAAATGTAAAATAACTCGATACGTGTTTTTAATTTTTTCCGAATATTATAATCGTACGGTGTCAACAAGCGGTTAAAAGTTTGTATGGCGAAACTGTAAAAAAAACATGAATTAATGGGCCCACTGACTTCGAACTTTGTGAAAGTATTCTTAGTTAGAAATAATTTGACACGTATTTTTCACTTTTTTGAAAATGAAAATCTAAATGGGTCAACAATAAGTTAACAGTTTGTATAGAGAACCATAATTTATTGGTCCTGTTGACTTCAAACTTAGCACTTTAATCGGGAAATAATTAAAATGTGTTTTCCATATTTTTGAAAATCGAAATCTATCGTGGTAATCTAAGGGTTAAGAATTTGTTTAGAGTAAATGTGAAAACTCATGATTTAAAGGGCCTTTTGATTTCACAGTTGTTAGAACCACTTGACATCAAAGATAATAGACATATGTTTTTTTTTTAAATCAAAATCTGACGGGGTCAACAATGCTTAAAAATTTGTATCGGGTGAAAGAAGAGAGCTTGCGTGCGAAGCCGCGGGGCCCAGCTAGTTGCATTTATAAATTTAACATTTTAAACAGTGTTTGTACCGCTTAAACAAATGTTTTCGGTAACTTAGCTCATTTATATGAGCTTATATTTATATGAGGCTTATGCCTGACAGTCTACCTTCTGGTTTGCGTTACTTTTAAAATTCTGCGAATTAGGGTTAAAAAATTAGTAAACAAAATTTGTTTTCGCTTAAAACTTTTTATTAGTATGTACTACGTATCTAATGTTGTACATTAATAAAAAGGTATGAAAAAGACTTTTCGTTTGATATCCATGTCGATCAGGGGCGTAGCCAGAACTTGGTCATGGGGGGGGGGTTTAAATTTTTTTTTTTTTGCCAGTTTAGTATTACGAGTTTTTTAAAGTAAAATGCACTTTCCCAATAGGGCATTTTGTGGTGGCTTATTGGACTTACTGCATTGGAAATTAATATATTTGCCGATTTTTAGTAAACATTTCATGAAATTTGGTGCACTGAAGTTATTGCATCTGAAATGAAAGTATGTTTGTGTCGTCGTACAAAAATGAGCATCGAACAAAGATCAAATATTAACTTTTGTTTTAAAAAATGTTTAAACTTTAACCGAAGCATTTAAATTAATGAACCAAGTTTATAATGATGAGTGTTTATACCGTGGTAGAGTTCATAAGTGGTAAACGCGATTTAAAAACGATTGTCTGGTCATAAATGATGACTAACGTTTTAGCCAACTGAATTCCGCGATCACCGCAGATTCCATCAAAACTTGGCGATAATTCATACAAGATTAGCCGAATTCTTCATTGAAATTCTTAAAATTCGATCAAATCCTCAAATTAACCACAAATTTGATAATTTTCAATTACATGAAAACACATTTTGTTTAGAAATTTTTTTCATGTTTAAAACTGAATTATGTCATCTTGTATACAAAATACCTACCTGGGTGATCCCAGGCGCTTTTGCTGCCATTTTGAATAAAACTCACAATAAATTTTTTTTACGTACCTAATTATGTGTTCAATAAACCCTCTGGAAAGAAATCTTCTAATACTTTTCATAGTCGCAAAATAAATCATTAATCGTTAGGCCTTTTTTCGAAAAACGAACTATCACCAGAGGAAGATCCTAAATATTGAAGTATGAAAAAAATGTATATGTTACTGTATATTTATTGTGAGTTTTACTCAAAATAGCGACGTATACAAAAATCTTTGGTAAGGCGAAGGTTAAGCATCTCAATAGCATAAATTTATCACATTTTAACTGAACATTCGGCTATCGAAGGATGCCATCTCATCTATCGACACTTGTTTTGACTGTTTTTTTTTTGTTTACTAAAAGTCGAATTTTAACCACCAACCTCTCCTCGTTTTTACCTGATGCGGCACCGTGCGACTTTCACCGTTTCAAAAAATGCATTTGCCGATGAAAAAAAGCGTTTTGAGAACGTAGAAACCATCCAAAAGGCTTGTACCGACATCCTGAAGGACATTTTGGTCGACGAACTAAACTACTCTTTAGACATGTTTTTAGATCATACAAATCGCTGTATTGAGCGTAAACGAGACTATTAAAAAAACAAATTAGTTTCGCCAAAAATTTTGTTTGTTATTATTCTTTTAAATGTTTAAAGATGAAAAGAGATTTTTGCTAATGTGGGAACGTACATACGATGTATAGTGATTGAAAATGTTGACAAATTATAGGCTATGGGGGGGTTCTGACACCCAAAACCCCCCCTTGGCTACGCCCCTGATGTCGATGATACCCATATGTAAATCAGTTGGAGATTAATTGAGTTTTTTTGATAAAAACTTTGAACATTGACCCCGAGCCACGCCTTTTGTGGGCGTATTCCAGGCAAAATTTTTAGTTTGTTCGATTCACAAAAATAAGCTCTATGTGGTCCAATTTTTCGTTTATTTCATGAGAGTTTGCTATACTGCGTTTGTTCCAAAAGTTATATAAGGAAGGTTTTTTGGAGGTTATTTCTATACGTAAACTTAATACTTGGTGGCATGACAACGGTTTTTAATAACAGTTAAGCAACGCTTCTTCATTGGGTCTACAATTCTCTCACATCCCTTCAATGGTATATTGTGCCATGCGCGCTGAGCTACTGCCCATAGTGCACTGTTGTTTTTAGGTTTTGCATCCCATACTGCCTTCCTATTGTCAGTCCAAATGTATTCAGTAGGATTAAGGTCAGAAGATTGAGCTGGCCAATCCATTGACCCGAAACCACTCCTTGGCTTATTTACTGGTATGCTTTGGGTTATTATCCTGCTTCATCATCGCTCAGCCCAAGCCGTTGAAGATACAATGAAATTTGATACATGAAATTTGAACTGTAGATACATCTTGAAAAATGAACCTCCGCTAAGACGGGATTCTTCGAAATTCGGGGTGTAAAGGGGCAAAACATGTTTTAAGGTGTTGTATGTGATTTAGGAAACTTATTGATTTGGAACTTCCTGAAAATACTCTAAACCAAAATAATTCGGCACATGTTTTATAATTTTTCGAAAATCAAAATTTAACCCATTATTGGGTAGACTCGAAAAAAACATGAACTGATAGGCCTATTGACTTCAAAAATTGTAAAAATACTTGAAATAAAAAAAAATTTACACGCGTTTCTCATTATTTTCAAAATCTAATTCTAACCGTATCAGCGACGGGTTAAAAGTATGTATGGAGAAATAATTTTTTTTTTAGCCTTTTGACTTTAAACTTGGTGAAAGTACTTCAAATGTAAAATAACTCGATACGTGTTTTTAATTTTTTCCGAATATTATAATCGTACGGTGTCAACAAGCGGTTAAAAGTTTGTATGGCGAAACTGTAAAAAAAACATGAATTAATGGGCCCACTGACTTCGAACTTTGTGAAAGTATTCTTAGTTAGAAATAATTTGACACGTATTTTTCACTTTTTTGAAAATGAAAATCTAAATGGGTCAACAATAAGTTAACAGTTTGTATAGAGAACCATAATTTATTGGTCCTGTTGACTTCAAACTTAGCACTTCAATCGGGAAATAATTAAAATGTGTTTTCCATATTTTTGAAAATCGAAATCTATCGTGGTAATCTAAGGGTTAAGAATTTGTTTAGAGTAAATGTGAAAACTCATGATTTAAAGGGCCTTTTGATTTCACAGTTGTTAGAACCACTTGACATCAAAGATAATAGACATATGTTTTTTTTTAAATCAAAATCTGACGGGGTCAACAATGCTTAAAAATTTGTATCGGGTGAAAGAAGAGAGCTTGCGTGCGAAGCCGCGGGGCCCAGCTAGTTGCATTTATAAATTTAACATTTTAAACAGTGTTTGTACCGCTTAAACAAATGTTTTCAGTAACTTAGCTCATTTATATGAGCTTATATTTATATGAGGCTTATGCCTGACAGTCTACCTTCTGGTTTGCGTTACTTTTAAAATTCTGGGAATTAGGGTTAAAAAATTAGTAAACAAAATTTGTTTTCGCTTAAAACTTTTTATTAGTATGTACTACGTATCTAATGTTGTACATTAATAAAAAGGTATGAAAAAGACTTTTCGTTTGATATCCATGTCGATCAGGGGCGTATCCAGAACTTGGTCATGGGGGGGGTTTTAAATTTTTTTTTTTTGCCAGTTTAGTATTACGAGTTTTTTAAAGTAAAATGCACTTTCCCAATAGGGCATTTTGTGGTGGCTTATGTGACTTACTGCATTGGAAATTAATATATTTGCCGATTTTTAGTAAACATTTCATGAAATTTGGTGCACTGAAGTTATTGCATCTGAAATGAAAGTATGTTTGTGTCGTCGTACAAAAATGAGCATCGAACAAAGATCAAATATTAACTTTTGTTTTAAAAAATGTTTAAACTTTAACCGAAGCATTTAAATTAATGAACCAAGTTTATAATGATGAGTGTTTATACCGTGGTAGAGTTCATAAGTGGTAAACGCGATTTAAAAACGATTGTCTGGTCATAAATGATGACTAACGTTTTAGCCAACTGAATTCCGCGATCACCGCAGATTCCATCAAAACTTGGCGATAATTCATACAAGATTAGCCAAACTCTTCATTGAAATTCTTAAAATTCGATCAAATCCTCAAATTAACCACAAATTTGATAATTTTCAATTACATGAAAACACATTTTGTTTAGAAATTTTTTTCATGTTTAAAACTGAATTATGTCATCTTGTATACAAAATACCTACCTGGGTGATCCCAGGCGCTTTTGCTGCCATTTTGAATAAAACTCACAATAAATTTTTTTTACGTACCTAATTATGTGTTCAATAAACCCTCTGGAAAGAAATCTTCTAATACTTTTCATAGTCGCAAAATAAATCATTAATCGTTAGGCCTTTTTTCGAAAAACGAACTATCACCAGAGGAAGATCCTAAATATTGAAGTATGAAAAAAATGTATATGTTACTGTATATTTATTGTGAGTTTTACTCAAAATAGCGACGTATACAAAAATCTTTGGTAAGGCGAAGGTTAAGCATCTCAATAGCATAAATTTATCACATTTTAACTGAACATTCGGCTATCGAAGGATGCCATCTCATCTATCGACACTTGTTTTGACTGTTTTTTTTTTGTTTACTAAAAGTCGAATTTTAACCACCAACCTCTCCTCGTTTTTACCTGATGCGGCACCGTGCGACTTTCACCGTTTCAAAAAATGCATTTGCCGATGAAAAAAAGCGTTTTGAGAACGTAGAAACCATCCAAAAGGCTTGTACCGACATCCTGAAGGACATTTTGGTCGACGAACTAAACTACTCTTTAGACATGTTTTTAGATCATACAAATCGCTGTATTGAGCGTAAACGAGACTATTAAAAAAACAAATTAGTTTCGCCAAAAATTTTGTTTGTTATTATTCTTTTAAATGTTTAAAGATGAAAAGAGATTTTTGCTAATGTGGGAACGTACATACGATGTATAGTGATTGAAAATGTTGACAAATTATAGGCTATGGGGGGGTTCTGACACCCAAAACCCCCCCTTGGCTACGCCCCTGATGTCGATGATACCCATATGTAAATCAGTTGGAGATTAATTGAGTTTTTTTGATAAAAACTTTGAACATTGACCCCGAGCCACGCCTTTTGTGGGCGTATTCCAGGCAAAATTTTTAGTTTGTTCGATTCACAAAAATAAGCTCTATGTGGTCCAATTTTTCGTTTATTTCATGAGAGTTTGCTATACTGCGTTTGTTCCAAAAGTTATATAAGGAAGGTTTTTTGGAGGTTATTTCTATACGTAAACTTAATACTTGGTGGCATGACAACGGTTTTTAATAACAGTTAAGCAACGCTTCTTCATTGGGTCTACAATTCTCTCACATCCCTTCAATGGTATATTGTGCCATGCGCGCTGAGCTACTGCCCATAGTGCACTGTTGTTTTTAGGTTTTGCATCCCATACTGCCTTCCTATTGTCAGTCCAAATGTATTCAGTAGGATTAAGGTCAGAAGATTGAGCTGGCCAATCCATTGACCCGAAACCACTCCTTGGCTTATTTACTGGTATGCTTTGGGTTATTATCCTGCTTCATCATCGCTCAGCCCAAGCCGTTGAAGATACAATGAAATTTGATACATGAAATTTGAACTGTAGATACATCTTGAAAAATGAACCTCCGCTAAGACGGGATTCTTCGAAATTCGGGGTGTAAAGGGGCAAAACATGTTTTAAGGTGTTGTATGTGATTTAGGAAACTTATTGATTTGGAACTTCCTGAAAATACTCTAAACCAAAATAATTCGGCACATGTTTTATAATTTTTCGAAAATCAAAATTTAACCCATTATTGGGTAGACTCGAAAAAAACATGAACTGATAGGCCTATTGACTTCAAAAATTGTAAAAATACTTGAAATAAAAAAAAAATTTACACGCGTTTCTCACTATTTTCAAAATCTAATTCTAACCGTATCAGCGACGGGTTAAAAGTATGTATGGAGAAATAATTTTTTTTTTAGCCTTTTGACTTTAAACTTGGTGAAAGTACTTCAAATGTAAAATAACTCGATACGTGTTCTTAATTTTTTCCGAATATTATAATCGTACGGTGTCAACAAGCGGTTAAAAGTTTGTATGGCGAAACTGTAAAAAAAACATGAATTAATGGGCCCACTGACTTCGAACTTTGTGAAAGTATTCTTAGTTAGAAATAATTTGACACGTATTTTTCACTTTTTTGAAAATGAAAATCTAAATGGGTCAACAATAAGTTAACAGTTTGTATAGAGAAC
Organism: Melieria omissa; assembly: GCA_963971225.1. Lineage (NCBI taxonomy): Eukaryota > Metazoa > Arthropoda > Insecta > Diptera > Ulidiidae > Melieria > Melieria omissa. The sequence goes on along the minus strand of OZ020269.1, from coordinate 44,766,275 downwards.
CATAATTTATTGGTCCTGTTGACTTCAAACTTAGCACTTCAATCGGGAAATAATTAAAATGTGTTTTCCATATTTTTGAAAATCGAAATCTATCGTGGTAATCTAAGGGTTAAGAATTTGTTTAGAGTAAATGTGAAAACTCATGATTTAAAGGGCCTTTTGATTTCACAGTTGTTAGAACCACTTGACATCAAAGATAATAGACATATGTTTTTTTTTAAAATCAAAATCTGACGGGGTCAACAATGCTTAAAAATTTGTATCGGGTGAAAGAAGAGAGCTTGCGTGCGAAGCCGCGGGGCCCAGCTAGTTGCATTTATAAATTTAACATTTTAAACAGTGTTTGTACCGCTTAAACAAATGTTTTCGGTAACTTAGCTCATTTATATGAGCTTATATTTATATGAGGCTTATGCCTGACAGTCTACCTTCTGGTTTGCGTTACTTTTAAAATTCTGGGAATTAGGGTTAAAAAATTAGTAAACAAAATTTGTTTTCGCTTAAAACTTTTTATTAGTATGTACTACGTATCTAATGTTGTACATTAATAAAAAGGTATGAAAAAGACTTTTCGTTTGATATCCATGTCGATCAGGGGCGTAGCCAGAACTTGGTCATGGGGGGGGGGTTTAAATTTTTTTTTTTTGCCAGTTTAGTATTACGAGTTTTTTAAAGTAAAATGCACTTTCCCAATAGGGCATTTTGTGGTGGCTTATGTGACTTACTGCATTGGAAATTAATATATTTGCCGATTTTTAGTAAACATTTCATGAAATTTGGTGCACTGAAGTTATTGCATCTGAAATGAAAGTATGTTTGTGTCGTCGTACAAAACTTTTGTTTTAAAAAATGTTTAAACTTTAACCGAAGCATTTAAATTAATGAACCAAGTTTATAATGATGAGTGTTTATACCGTGGTAGAGTTCATAAGTGGTAAACGCGATTTAAAAACGATTGTCTGGTCATAAATGATGACTAACGTTTTAGCCAACTGAATTCCGCGATCACCGCAGATTCCATCAAAACTTGGCGATAATTCATACAAGATTAGCCGAATTCTTCATTGAAATTCTTAAAATTCGATCAAATCCTCAAATTAACCACAAATTTGATAATTTTCAATTACATGAAAACACATTTTGTTTAGAAATTTTTTTCATGTTTAAAACTGAATTATGTCATCTTGTATACAAAATACCTACCTGGGTGATCCCAGGCGCTTTTGCTGCCATTTTGAATAAAACTCACAATAAATTTTTTTTACGTACCTAATTATGTATTCAATAAACCCTCTGGAAAGAAATCTTCTAATACTTTTCATAGTCGCAAAATAAATCATTAATCGTTAGGCCTTTTTTCGAAAAACGAACTATCACCAGAGGAAGATCCTAAATATTGAAGTATGAAAAAAATTTATATGTTACTGTATATTTATTGTGAGTTTTACTCAAAATAGCGACGTATACAAAAATCTTTGGTAAGGCGAAGGTTAAGCATCTCAATAGCATAAATTTATCACATTTTAACTGAACATTCGGCTATCGAAGGATGCCATCTCATCTATCGACACTTGTTTTGACTGTTTTTTTTTTGTTTACTAAAAGTCGAATTTTAACCACCAACCTCTCCTCGTTTTTACCTGATGCGGCACCGTGCGACTTTCACCGTTTCAAAAAATGCATTTGCCGATGAAAAAAAGCGTTTTGAGAACGTAGAAACCATCCAAAAGGCTTGTACCGACATCCTGAAGGACATTTTGGTCGACGAACTAAACTACTCTTTAGACATGTTTTTAGATCATACAAATCGCTGTATTGAGCGTAAACGAGACTATTAAAAAAACGAATTAGTTTCGCCAAAAATTTTGTTTGTTATTATTCTTTTAAATGTTTAAAGATGAAAAGAGATTTTTGCTAATGTGGGAACGTACATACGATGTATAGTGATTGAAAATGTTGACAAATTATAGGCTATGGGGGGGTTCTGACACCCAAAACCCCCCCTTGGCTACGCCCCTGATGTCGATGATACCCATATGTAAATCAGTTGGAGATTAATTGAGTTTTTTTGATAAAAACTTTGAACATTGACCCCGAGCCACGCCTTTTGTGGGCGTATTCCAGGCAAAATTTTTAGTTTGTTCGATTCACAAAAATAAGCTCTATGTGGTCCAATTTTTCGTTTATTTCATGAGAGTTTGCTATACTGCGTTTGTTCCAAAAGTTATATAAGGAAGGTTTTTTGGAGGTTATTTCTATACGTAAACTTAATACTTGGTGGCATGACAACGGTTTTTAGTAACAGTTAAGCAACGCTTCTTCATTGGGTCTACAATTCTCTCACATCCCTTCAATGGTATATTGTGCCATGCGCGCTGAGCTACTGCCCATAGTGCACTGTTGTTTTTAGGTTTTGCATCCCATACTGCCTTCCTATTGTCAGTCCAAATGTATTCAGTAGGATTAAGGTCAGAAGATTGAGCTGGCCAATCCATTGACCCGAAACCACTCCTTGGCTTATTTACTGGTATGCTTTGGGTTATTATCCTGCTTCATCATCGCTCAGCCCAAGCCGTTGAAGATACAATGAAATTTGATACATGAAATTTGAACTGTAGATACATCTTGAAAAATGAACCTCCGCTAAGACGGGATTCTTCGAAATTCGGGGTGTAAAGGGGCAAAACATGTTTTAAGGTGTTGTATGTGATTAGGAAACTTATTGATTTGGAACTTCCTGAAAATACTCTAAACCAAAATAATTCGGCACATGTTTTATAATTTTTCGAAAATCAAAATTTAACCCATTATTGGGTAGACTCGAAAAAAACATGAACTGATAGGCCTATTGACTTCAAAAATTGTAAAAATACTTGAAATAAAAAAAAAATTTACACGCGTTTCTCACTATTTTCAAAATCTAATTCTAACCGTATCAGCGACGGGTTAAAAGTATGTATGGAGAAATAATTTTTTTTTTAGCCTTTTGACTTTAAACTTGGTGAAAGTACTTCAAATGTAAAATAACTCGATACGTGTTCTTAATTTTTTCCGAATATTATAATCGTACGGTGTCAACAAGCGGTTAAAAGTTTGTATGGCGAAACTGTAAAAAAAACATGAATTAATGGGCCCACTGACTTCGAACTTTGTGAAAGTATTCTTAGTTAGAAATAATTTGACACGTATTTTTCACTTTTTTGAAAATGAAAATCTAAATGGGTCAACAATAAGTTAACAGTTTGTATAGAGAACCATAATTTATTGGTCCTGTTGACTTCAAACTTAGCACTTCAATCGGGAAATAATTAAAATGTGTTTTCCATATTTTTGAAAATCGAAATCTATCGTGGTAATCTAAGGGTTAAGAATTTGTTTAGAGTAAATGTGAAAACTCATGATTTAAAGGGCCTTTTGATTTCACAGTTGTTAGAACCACTTGACATCAAAGATAATAGACATATGTTTTTTTTTTAAATCAAAATCTGACGGGGTCAACAATGCTTAAAAATTTGTATCGGGTGAAAGAAGAGAGCTTGCGTGCGAAGCCGCGGGGCCCAGCTAGTTGCATTTATAAATTTAACATTTTAAACAGTGTTTGTACCGCTTAAACAAATGTTTTCGGTAACTTAGCTCATTTATATGAGCTTATATTTATATGAGGCTTATGCCTGACAGTCTACCTTCTGGTTTGCGTTACTTTTAAAATTCTGGGAATTAGGGTTAAAAAATTAGTAAACAAAATTTGTTTTCGCTTAAAACTTTTTATTAGTATGTACTACGTATCTAATGTTGTACATTAATAAAAAGGTATGAAAAAGACTTTTCGTTTGATATCCATGTCGATCAGGGGCGTAGCCAGAACTTGGTCATGGGGGGGGGGTTTAAATTTTTTTTTTTTGCCAGTTTAGTATTACGAGTTTTTTAAAGTAAAATGCACTTTCCCAATAGGGCATTTTGTGGTGGCTTATGTGACTTACTGCATTGGAAATTAATATATTTGCCGATTTTTAGTAAACATTTCATGAAATTTGGTGCACTGAAGTTATTGCATCTGAAATGAAAGTATGTTTGTGTCGTCGTACAAAACTTTTGTTTTAAAAAATGTTTAAACTTTAACCGAAGCATTTAAATTAATGAACCAAGTTTATAATGATGAGTGTTTATACCGTGGTAGAGTTCATAAGTGGTAAACGCGATTTAAAAACGATTGTCTGGTCATAAATGATGACTAACGTTTTAGCCAACTGAATTCCGCGATCACCGCAGATTCCATCAAAACTTGGCGATAATTCATACAAGATTAGCCGAATTCTTCATTGAAATTCTTAAAATTCGATCAAATCCTCAAATTAACCACAAATTTGATAATTTTCAATTACATGAAAACACATTTTGTTTAGAAATTTTTTTCATGTTTAAAACTGAATTATGTCATCTTGTATACAAAATACCTACCTGGGTGATCCCAGGCGCTTTTGCTGCCATTTTGAATAAAACTCACAATAAATTTTTTTTACGTACCTAATTATGTATTCAATAAACCCTCTGGAAAGAAATCTTCTAATACTTTTCATAGTCGCAAAATAAATCATTAATCGTTAGGCCTTTTTTCGAAAAACGAACTATCACCAGAGGAAGATCCTAAATATTGAAGTATGAAAAAAATTTATATGTTACTGTATATTTATTGTGAGTTTTACTCAAAATAGCGACGTATACAAAAATCTTTGGTAAGGCGAAGGTTAAGCATCTCAATAGCATAAATTTATCACATTTTAACTGAACATTCGGCTATCGAAGGATGCCATCTCATCTATCGACACTTGTTTTGACTGTTTTTTTTTTGTTTACTAAAAGTCGAATTTTAACCACCAACCTCTCCTCGTTTTTACCTGATGCGGCACCGTGCGACTTTCACCGTTTCAAAAAATGCATTTGCCGATGAAAAAAAGCGTTTTGAGAACGTAGAAACCATCCAAAAGGCTTGTACCGACATCCTGAAGGACATTTTGGTCGACGAACTAAACTACTCTTTAGACATGTTTTTAGATCATACAAATCGCTGTATTGAGCGTAAACGAGACTATTAAAAAAACAAATTAGTTTCGCCAAAAATTTTGTTTGTTATTATTCTTTTAAATGTTTAAAGATGAAAAGAGATTTTTGCTAATGTGGGAACGTACATACGATGTATAGTGATTGAAAATGTTGACAAATTATAGGCTATGGGGGGGTTCTGACACCCAAAACCCCCCCTTGGCTACGCCCCTGATGTCGATGATACCCATATGTAAATCAGTTGGAGATTAATTGAGTTTTTTTGATAAAAACTTTGAACATTGACCCCGAGCCACGCCTTTTGTGGGCGTATTCCAGGCAAAATTTTTAGTTTGTTCGATTCACAAAAATAAGCTCTATGTGGTCCAATTTTTCGTTTATTTCATGAGAGTTTGCTATACTGCGTTTGTTCCAAAAGTTATATAAGGAAGGTTTTTTGGAGGTTATTTCTATACGTAAACTTAATACTTGGTGGCATGACAACGGTTTTTAATAACAATTCTCTACAATTCTCTCACATCCCTTCAATGGTATATTGTGCCATGCGCGCTGAGCTACTGCCCATAGTGCACTGTTGTTTTTAGGTTTTGCATCCCATACTGCCTTCCTATTGTCAGTCCAAATGTATTCAGTAGGATTAAGGTCAGAAGATTGAGCTGGCCAATCCATTGACCCGAAACCACTCCTTGGCTTATTTACTGGTATGCTTTGGGTTATTATCCTGCTTCATCATCGCTCAGCCCAAGCCGTTGAAGATACAATGAAATTTGATACATGAAATTTGAACTGTAGATACATCTTGAAAAATGAACCTCCGCTAAGACGGGATTCTTCGAAATTCGGGGTGTAAAGGGGCAAAACATGTTTTAAGGTGTTGTATGTGATTTAGGAAACTTATTGATTTGGAACTTCCTGAAAATACTCTAAACCAAAATAATTCGGCACATGTTTTATAATTTTTCGAAAATCAAAATTTAACCCATTATTGGGTAGACTCGAAAAAAACATGAACTGATAGGCCTATTGACTTCAAAAATTGTAAAAATACTTGAAATAAAAAAAAAATTTACACGCGTTTCTCACTATTTTCAAAATCTAATTCTAACCGTATCAGCGACGGGTTAAAAGTATGTATGGAGAAATAATTTTTTTTTTAGCCTTTTGACTTTAAACTTGGTGAAAGTACTTTAAATGTAAAATAACTCGATACGTGTTTTTAATTTTTTCCGAATATTATAATCGTACGGTGTCAACAAGCGGTTAAAAGTTTGTATGGCGAAACTGTAAAAAAAACATGAATTAATGGGCCCACTGACTTCGAACTTTGTGAAAGTATTCTTAGTTAGAAATAATTTGACACGTATTTTTCACTTTTTTGAAAATGAAAATCTAAATGGGTCAACAATAAGTTAACAGTTTGTATAGAGAACCATAATTTATTGGTCCTGTTGACTTCAAACTTAGCACTTCAATCGGGAAATAATTAAAATGTGTTTTCCATATTTTTGAAAATCGAAATCTATCGTGGTAATCTAAGGGTTAAGAATTTGTTTAGAGTAAATGTGAAAACTCATGATTTAAAGGGCCTTTTGATTTCACAGTTGTTAGAACCACTTGACATCAAAGATAATAGACATATGTTTTTTTTTAAATCAAAATCTGACGGGGTCAACAATGCTTAAAAATTTGTATCGGGTGAAAGAAGAGAGCTTGCGTGCGAAGCCGCGGGGCCCAGCTAGTTGCATTTATAAATTTAACATTTTAAACAGTGTTTGTACCGCTTAAACAAATGTTTTCAGTAACTTAGCTCATTTATATGAGCTTATATTTATATGAGGCTTATGCCTGACAGTCTACCTTCTGGTTTGCGTTACTTTTAAAATTCTGGGAATTAGGGTTAAAAAATTAGTAAACAAAATTTGTTTTCGCTTAAAACTTTTTATTAGTATGTACTACGTATCTAATGTTGTACATTAATAAAAAGGTATGAAAAAGACTTTTCGTTTGATATCCATGTCGATCAGGGGCGTAGCCAGAACTTGGTCATGGGGGGGGTTTTAAATTTTTTTTTTGCCAGTTTAGTATTACGAGTTTTTTAAAGTAAAATGCACTTTCCCAATAGGGCATTTTGTGGTGGCTTATGTGACTTACTGCATTGGAAATTAATATATTTGCCGATTTTTAGTAAACATTTCATGAAATTTGGTGCACTGAAGTTATTGCATCTGAAATGAAAGTATGTTTGTGTCGTCGTACAAAAATGAGCATCGAACAAAGATCAAATATTAACTTTTGTTTTAAAAAATGTTTAAACTTTAACCGAAGCATTTAAATTAATGAACCAAGTTTATAATGATGAGTGTTTATACCGTGGTAGAGTTCATAAGTGGTAAACGCTGAACTGAACTCCGCGATCACCGCAGATTCCATCAAAACTTGGCGATAATTCATACAAGATTAGCCAAACTCTTCATTGAAATTCTTAAAATTCGATCAAATCCTCAAATTAACCACAAATTTGATAATTTTCAATTACATGAAAACACATTTTGTTTAGAAATTTGTTTCATGTTTAAAACTGAATTATGTCATCTTGTATACAAAATACCTACCTGGGTGATCCCAGGCGCTTTTGCTGCCATTTTGAATAAAACTCACAATAAATTTTTTTTACGTACCTAATTATGTGTTCAATAAACCCTCTGGAAAGAAATCTTCTAATACTTTTCATAGTCGCAAAATAAATCATTAATCGTTAGGCCTTTTTTCGAAAAACGAACTATCACCAGAGGAAGATCCTAAATATTGAAGTATGAAAAAAATTTATATGTTACTGTATATTTATTGTGAGTTTTACTCAAAATAGCGACGTATACAAAAATCTTTGGTAAGGCGAAGGTTAAGCATCTCAATAGCATAAATTTATCACATTTTAACTGAACATTCGGCTATCGAAGGATGCCATCTCATCTATCGACACTTGTTTTGACTGTTTTTTTTTTGTTTACTAAAAGTCGAATTTTAACCACCAACCTCTCCTCGTTTTTACCTGATGCGGCACCGTGCGACTTTCACCGTTTCAAAAAATGCATTTGCCGATGAAAAAAAGCGTTTTGAGAACGTAGAAACCATCCAAAAGGCTTGTACCGACATCCTGAAGGACATTTTGGTCGACGAACTAAACTACTCTTTAGACATGTTTTTAGATCATACAAATCGCTGTATTGAGCGTAAACGAGACTATTAAAAAAACGAATTAGTTTCGCCAAAAATTTTGTTTGTTATTATTCTTTTAAATGTTTAAAGATGAAAAGAGATTTTTGCTAATGTGGGAACGTACATACGATGTATAGTGATTGAAAATGTTGACAAATTATAGGCTATGGGGGGTTCTGACACCCAAAACCCCCCCTTGGCTACGCCCCTGATGTCGATGATACCCATATGTAAATCAGTTGGAGATTAATTGAGTTTTTTTGATAAAAACTTTGAACATTGACCCCGAGCCACGCCTTTTGTGGGCGTATTCCAGGCAAAATTTTTAGTTTGTTCGATTCACAAAAATAAGCTCTATGTGGTCCAATTTTTCGTTTATTTCATGAGAGTTTGCTATACTGCGTTTGTTCCAAAAGTTATATAAGGAAGGTTTTTTGGAGGTTATTTCTATACGTAAACTTAATACTTGGTGGCATGACAACGGTTTTTAGTAACAGTTAAGCAACGCTTCTTCATTGGGTCTACAATTCTCTCACATCCCTTCAATGGTATATTGTGCCATGCGCGCTGAGCTACTGCCCATAGTGCACTGTTGTTTTTAGGTTTTGCATCCCATACTGCCTTCCTATTGTCAGTCCAAATGTATTCAGTAGGATTAAGGTCAGAAGATTGAGCTGGCCAATCCATTGACCCGAAACCACTCCTTGGCTTATTTACTGGTATGCTTTGGGTTATTATCCTGCTTCATCATCGCTCAGCCCAAGCCGTTGAAGATACAATGAAATTTGATACATGAAATTTGAACTGTAGATACATCTTGAAAAATGAACCTCCGCTAAGACGGGATTCTTCGAAATTCGGGGTGTAAAGGGGCAAAACATGTTTTAAGGTGTTGTATGTGATTTAGGAAACTTATTGATTTGGAACTTCCTGAAAATACTCTAAACCAAAATAATTCGGCACATGTTTTATAATTTTTCGAAAATCAAAATTTAACCCATTATTGGGTAGACTCGAAAAAAACATGAACTGATAGGCCTATTGACTTCAAAAATTGTAAAAATACTTGAAATAAAAAAAAAATTTACACGCGTTTCTCACTATTTTCAAAATCTAATTCTAACCGTATCAGCGACGGGTTAAAAGTATGTATGGAGAAATAATTTTTTTTTTAGCCTTTTGACTTTAAACTTGGTGAAAGTACTTTAAATGTAAAATAACTCGATACGTGTTTTTAATTTTTTCCGAATATTATAATCGTACGGTGTCAACAAGCGGTTAAAAGTTTGTATGGCGAAACTGTAAAAAAAACATGAATTAATGGGCCCACTGACTTCGAACTTTGTGAAAGTATTCTTAGTTAGAAATAATTTGACACGTATTTTTCACTTTTTTGAAAATGAAAATCTAAATGGGTCAACAATAAGTTAACAGTTTGTATAGAGAACCATAATTTATTGGTCCTGTTGACTTCAAACTTAGCACTTCAATCGGGAAATAATTAAAATGTGTTTTCCATATTTTTGAAAATCGAAATCTATCGTGGTAATCTAAGGGTTAAGAATATGTTTAGAGTAAATGTGAAAACTCTTGATTTAAAGGGCCTTTTGATTTCACAGTTGTTAGAACCACTTGACATCAAAGATAATAGACATATGTTTTTTTTTTAAATCAAAATCTGACGGGGTCAACAATGCTTAAAAATTTGTATCGGGTGAAAGAAGAGAGCTTGCGTGCGAAGCCGCGGGGCCCAGCTAGTTGCATTTATAAATTTAACATTTTAAACAGTGTTTGTACCGCTTAAACAAATGTTTTCGGTAACTTAGCTCATTTATATGAGCTTATATTTATATGAGGCTTATGCCTGACAGTCTACCTTCTGGTTTGCGTTACTTTTAAAATTCTGCGAATTAGGGTTAAAAAATTAGTAAACAAAATTTGTTTTCGCTTAAAACTTTTTATTAGTATGTACTACGTATCTAATGTTGTACATTAATAAAAAGGTATGAAAAAGACTTTTCGTTTGATATCCATGTCGATCAGGGGCGTAGCCAGAACTTGGTCATGGGGGGGGTTTTAAATTTTTTTTTTGCCAGTTTAGTATTACGAGTTTTTTAAAGTAAAATGCACTTTCCCAATAGGGCATTTTGTGGTGGCTTATTGGACTTACTGCATTGGAAATTAATATATTTGCCGATTTTTAGTAAACATTTCATGAAATTTGGTGCACTGAAGTTATTGCATCTGAAATGAAAGTATGTTTGTGTCGTCGTACAAAAATGAGCATCGAACAAAGATCAAATATTAACTTTTGTTTTAAAAAATGTTTAAACTTTAACCGAAGCATTTAAATTAATGAACCAAGTTTATAATGATGAGTGTTTATACCGTGGTAGAGTTCATAAGTGGTAAACGCGATTTAAAAACGATTGTCTGGTCATAAATGATGACTAACGTTTTAGCCAACTGAATTCCGCGATCACCGCAGATTCCATCAAAACTTGGCGATAATTCATACAAGATTAGCCGAATTCTTCATTGAAATTCTTAAAATTCGATCAAATCCTCAAATTAACCACAAATTTGATAATTTTCAATTACATGAAAACACATTTTGTTTAGAAATTTTTTTCATGTTTAAAACTGAATTATGTCATCTTGTATACAAAATACCTACCTGGGTGATCCCAGGCGCTTTTGCTGCCATTTTGAATAAAACTCACAATAAATTTTTTTTACGTACCTAATTATGTGTTCAATAAACCCTCTGGAAAGAAATCTTCTAATACTTTTCATAGTCGCAAAATAAATCATTAATCGTTAGGCCTTTTTTCGAAAAACGAACTATCACCAGAGGAAGATCCTAAATATTGAAGTATGAAAAAAATGTATATGTTACTGTATATTTATTGTGAGTTTTACTCAAAATAGCGACGTATACAAAAATCTTTGGTAAGGCGAAGGTTAAGCATCTCAATAGCATAAATTTATCAGATTTTAACTGAACATTCGGCTATCGAAGGATGCCATCTCATCTATCGACACTTGTTTTGACTGTTTTTTTTTTGTTTACTAAAAGTCGAATTTTAACCACCAACCTCTCCTCGTTTTTACCTGATGCGGCACCGTGCGACTTTCACCGTTTCAAAAAATGCATTTGCCGATGAAAAAAAGCGTTTTGAGAACGTAGAAACCATCCAAAAGGCTTGTACCGACATCCTGAAGGACATTTTGGTCGACGAACTAAACTACTCTTTAGACATGTTTTTAGATCATACAAATCGCTGTATTGAGCGTAAACGAGACTATTAAAAAAACAAATTAGTTTCGCCAAAAATTTTGTTTGTTATTATTCTTTTAAATGTTTAAAGATGAAAAGAGATTTTTGCTAATGTGGGAACGTACATACGATGTATAGTGATTGAAAATGTTGACAAATTATAGGCTATGGGGGGGGTTCTGACACCCAAAACCCCCCCTTGGCTACGCCCCTGATGTCGATGATACCCATATGTAAATCAGTTGGAGATTAATTGAGTTTTTTTGATAAAAACTTTGAACATTGACCCCGAGCCACGCCTTTTGTGGGCGTATTCCAGGCAAAATTTTTAGTTTGTTAGATTCACAAAAATAAGCTCTATGTGGTCCAATTTTTCGTTTATTTCATGAGGGTTTGCTATACTGCGTTTGTTCCAAAAGTTATATAAGGAAGGTTTTTTGGAGGTTATTTCTATACGTAAACTTAATACTTGGTGGCATGACAACGGTTTTTAATAACAGTTAAGCAACGCTTCTTCATTGGGTCTACAATTCACTGTTGTTTTTAGGTTTTGCATCCCATACTGCCTTCCTATTGTCAGTCCAAATGTATTCAGTAGGATTAAGGTCAGAAGATTGAGCTGGCCAATCCATTGACCCGAAACCACTCCTTGGCTTATTTACTGGTATGCTTTGGGTTATTATCCTGCTGAAAGGTCCATTTCAGCGGCATGCCATCTTCAGCAAATGGCACCATTACATTCTGCATTATATCCACGTATGCGTGATTGTCCATTATGGTTTTAATCCTATGGATTGGACCCACACTTTTGTAAGAGAAGCAGCCCCAAACCATAATACTCGACCCACCATGCTTCAAAGCTTTTTTTGGTGAACCTGGGGTCATACTCTGTAATAGTGGGGCGTCTTATGTATTGACGAGACCATTTGCCACCATATAAGACCACTTTTGACTCATCCGCCCACAGAATATTCCTCCATTTTTCAACGGCCCAGTCCAGATGTTCTTGGGCCAAATCAAACGTCGCGCAGTGGGATATTGACCATTGAACACGGCGATCAATTCACCTGAGCTAACAAAATGAATGTTAAGTACTTTTTACATAGAATTAACATAAATTAATATAATTAAAAAAAAATTTTTGTCTTTTTTATTCAATTTAAGTAAATATGTCTAATTTTGAGCTTCTTGTATCAGAATTATGAAATGTATTCACTATTACCATCATCATCAGTATTATTATCATCATTATCATCATCGTCATCAGTATTAGGAAATTAGTATTATCTGTTGAAGTTCCTGCGGTTAGTGATTTTAAAAGTGCCAAAACCAATAGTGGTAGGTGTTGAATTCTTTTTTTAAGAAGTTTCCTTAAGCTTGATTTAATTGAACCGAAAGCAATGACAAATATTTGTAAAATGTCATGAAACCAATCATTGCTCTTTGTTTTGTATTTGTGTTTTTAAAATTCTTTATCTAGTGCTTCGTAGGCTTCCTCAGTAAATAGGTCAACTGGTAACATAGTGTTTATTTCTAGACCATAAATTAAAAATTTGTGCAGCGTAGGAGGCTTATTGTACCATGGATACTTCGATACGTTTGTTTCATGTGCGAAATTTCGAAACTTTAAAACCACCACAAAAACCACAATCAATATAACGTACACCCTCTTTATTAAATCCAAAATAACATTCGTGATTTCAGCCGATAGCTCTCTGCTTCAAAAGAACACTCTTGCCAATTATACCAACTGAACAGAAACAGTAAAAGTTTGGTATAATCCACATACTTATTCCGACCTTTATCCTTATACAGAAATCTACACATCTGTCTAGAAATATGTTTGAAATCTACATATATGTATAGATATAGGGTCACTTTTACTCTAAATAGTAGATATAGTAAAATCAGAAGTTATTATAGAAGAAATAACAAAATCATTAACAAAACTAATATTCCTAACCTTATTTGCAGTGGCTTGCAAAATAATAACAAAAATAAAACAAAAACACATGATAACAACAACATTCATTACTCCATAAAGACCAATCGAAATCACACAATTTGGCACTGACTTTGAAGCACTAAAACTTGAATATTTTAGAAAAGACACAAAAGGACACCTAAATTTTTCGGGATTAAAAATTCGAATCTCGGGATTCATATAACGAATTTAAGAAAAAAATAATTTCCCCAAATTGCATAAATACATGTTTATCATATATTTTTCCATAAAAATGGAGACAGTTTAATCACATTTGCGTTAATTTCAAGATTTTTTATCTTAAGTCTAATCACATTTTGTTTAACTTTAATCATTTTCACTCAACATTTAACTTCAGTTTGATAACATTTCGGTGTATCCACAAATAACACTCAAACATATGTACATAATAGGGGTACCGGTTAATTCATGCGGTTTTCTAACAGATGGCGTAACTTGATTTTGCGAACAGTGATTCACCTTTCCAAAGATGTGTTGGAAAGATATTGTCATATAGTTTCAGAATCAGTATGTGTAATTTAGCTGAAGCGTAAACAACAATTCTTTTTTTTTACTCTGAAAATTTCGAATTTTGTGCCGAATAAAGTGTTTTTGCAGGGAGTACTTCTTCATTACTTCAATATGAAGAAAAAGGCTGCCAAAAGTCATCGTAATTTGGTGGAAGTGTATGGTGTGCATGCTCTAGCTGAGCGTACGTGCCAGAAGTGGTTTGCACGGTTTAAAAGTGGCAATTTTGACTTGGAGGACGATGAACGGCCGGGACAGCCAAAAAAGTTTGAAGATCACGAATTGGAGACATTGCTCGACCAAGATCCATCCCAAACGCAAGAAGAACTTGCAAAACACTTGACGTCGCTCTACAAATCATTTCCGATCGTCTAAAAGCAATGGGAATGATCCGGAAGGTAGGCCATTGGGTGCCGTATGAATTGAAGCCAAGAGACGTCGAACGCCGATTCTTCACGTGTGAACAACTGCTTCAACGGCACAAAAGAAAAAGTTTTTTGCATCGAATTGTCACTGGCGATGAAAAGTGGGTCCATTACGATAATCCAAAACGTCGAGCAACGTATGGATACCCCGGCCATGCATCATCATCGACGGCCGTTCAGAATATTCATAGCCTGAAGGTTATGCTGTGTATTTGGTGGGACCAGCTGGGTGTGATCTATTATGAGCTGTTGCAACCGAATGAAACGATCACATGGGAAGTCTACCGACGACAAATTGATGTGTTTGAGCCGAGCACTGCGCGAAAAACGGCCGGAATATGAACAAAGGCACGGCAAGGTAATTTTGCAACATGACAATGCTGCATGTTGCACAGGTCGTCAAAACCTACCTTGAAACGCTCAAATGGGATGTCCTACCCCACCTGCCGTATAGTCCAGACCTTGCACCATCCGATTACTATCTCTTCCGATCAATGCAACATGGCCTGGCTGACCAGCACTTCTCCAATTATGAAGAAGTCAAAAATTGGATCGATTCGTGGATAGCGGAAAAGCCGGCCGAATTTTTCAGAGAGGGTATTCGTGAATTGCCAGAAAGATGGGAAAAAGTTATAGCTAGTGATGGACAATACTTTGAATATTAAATTTGTAACCATTTTTTCACAATAAAGCTTAAATTTTCCCCAAATAACCGCACGAATTAACTGGTACCCCTATTACTATATGTACTACTGTGTCCAAAAAATAAGGTGACATTGTATTTATTTTGAAAATTCTTTATTTATTCTTCCAAATCAATTTCATCGCCTTCAAAGTAATCCCCTCCTGATGCAATGCACTTATGCCAACGGATTTTCCAATCTTCGAAACACTGATTGTAGTCACTTTCCGGGATGGCCTTCAGTTCCGTCTTCGCTGCGGCTTGAATCTCCTCTATCGTATCAAAACGGTGTCCCCGGAGCGGTCTTTTGAGCTTGCTGAACAGCCAGAAGTCTCACGGCGCCAGATCAGGTGAATACGGTGGTTGCGGAACGATATGGGTTAAGTTTTTGGCGAAATGATCACGAATTACGAGTGCAGTATGGGATGGTGAATTATCGTGGTGTAAAAACCAAGAATTGTCTTTCCACAATTCCGGCGTTTTTAGGCGGATAGCGTTACGCAAACGATGCACGACGTTCAAATAATATTCCTTGTTGAGTGTTGACTAAAAAAAAATTATTCTCCAAATCCTTTGACGCGCGCAGTTTAAATTCAAATGTCACCTTTTTTGGACATAGTAGTATACCATAAAGTGCATATAAATGCATATTTCATTAAAAAAAAAATTATTCATTTATTTGTACTTCTAGTTTTACTTCGATTTCAATAAAAAAAAGTTAAGGGTTTAAAATAATGAAAACTGAGATCTTAAAAATACTAAAACATTAGACAACATTCCAAGCAAACCTTACTGAAAAGGAACATCTTTCAGATCCAATGCTTGTTGGTTGAATTCTTAGTAAATAATTACGGTGGAATTTCCTCTTACCGGACACGCACCGTCGCAGTGGTTTTGTGCGGTTATGGGAGATGTTCGCTTATGGGGAGGGGGAAATGGGCCTACAAAAATAAATTAGTTTAAATTGTATCCAAGTGTTTCTGTCGCTTACTTATTTAAAAGTTTTTACAAATTTATGAATATTGATTATTTTTTTAATAAGGACTGTATCGAAAATTATAAATACACCAAAACATGCTTCATACTAGTGCATAACAAAAGTTAGAATATATATTTTTTATAAATGGCATTTCATATTGTATTTTTCTGTAAATAGCAACAAAAAAAATTATTTAGTGGGGGGCTGACCCCCATTTTTAATCTTTTTGTCGAGGTCCTTTTTTAAATTCTGGACACAGCCAAAATCGAAGTTTTTGTTAACACTATTCCAATCTTTTTTAAATGAACGGAGTTAGAGTTAGTTTAGATCTTTTTTTAAGGTCCCTCTTCATCAACGCCCAGAATTTTTCGATAGGGCGTATCTCTGGACACTTTGGAGGATTCATGTTTTTCTTAAAAAAATGTACACTATGGAGCAAAAGTGAACACTTAAAAATCGAGTTTTGACACTAAGTAAAATAACTTGCATAATACACGTTGTTTAAATAAATGTTTATTTTCTTAAAACAGTTCATATTTGATAAAAAGATGGCATTGAAAAATAATAACTAAAACATCAACTTCATTGTTACAAAATTCCTTAAGATTCATATAGATAAGTGTTCGGTTTTGCACTCTTTACTTTATTTGTGAATAAAGGGGTACAAATCTTTAGTTAATATTTGCTGAAGCCTCCTTTGCTCTTAAGGACTTCTTTAACTCGCTTTGGCATACTTTCAAGCAGATTTTGGCAAGTTTCGATTGGTATATCGGCCCATATTTGCTGTACTCGATCCCAAAGGTCCATTATACTATTTGGAGGGGTTTCGTAGTTTCCCAGGCGTCGTTTGACAATAGACCACACATTTTCTATTGGATTGAGGTCTGGCCTTTGGGCTGGCCAGGTCATTATGCTGAATGTTTGCGTTTTGAGCCATTTTTTTACATCTTTGGATGTGTGTTTCGGATCATTATCCTGTTGAAACACAATATTCTGTTCTCTAAAATCCATCTGGCCCATTGCAACTGGCAGATTTTCATAGAGCATATTCAAATAAACTTCTTTAGTCATTATGCCTTTGATAAAAATTAGTGGACCAACCCCAAACTGCGAGAAACATCCCCAAACCATGAGAGATCCACCACCGTGTTTTACTGTCTCAATTACTTGGTGTTGCTGAGTTGCTCTGCCGGTATTAGACCAAAAGTAATAGATACCATCTGAATTAATACGGTTAATTTTGCACTCGTCTGACCACAAAACACGTTTCCAGTCATTCACGGTCCAATGCAGGTAATACAATGCAAACGCCATTCGTGCCTTTTTATTTTTCGCTGATAGCTTGGGCTTTTTTGGCTTTTTAGCAGGAATACATCCAACACTCTTGAGTGCACGTCGCACGGTCCATATACTGGCATCTTTGTTTATCGTTTAGGCTGCTTGTTTTGGTGTTTTTACCTTTCCCGACATTAGAGACCGCGCCATTTGCCTAGCATCCGCAGAGTTCAGGATTCTTGGACGTCCATTTTTGTTACTTTTGTTGAGCACACACCTATTTTTTTTTAATTTTCATACATAGCCTTGTGATATTTTTAATTCTTTTGCTATTTCACGTGTAGACTTGTCCATTCGGAGCTGTCTTTCAACTTCCGCCACAATTTTTGCATTGCACTTCCTCATTTCACGGTAGATAAAATAGAATCAAGATAATTGCAAAACTACTGCACCAAATTGATATGAATGTTTACTTGTAATTGCTTTAACACGAATTGAGCACAACTAGAGAAAATAACGGTACATTCATCAAGCCTACTGCTTTAAATTTTTCAATTTTGGAACAGTGCAAAACTGAACACTAATCTATTTAAATCTAAATGAATTTTTTAGCAATGAAGTTGATATTTTAGTTGTTTTTTTATATGCTATCTTTTTTATCTAATATGAACGGTTTTAAGAAAAAAAATTTTTTTTAGAAATAATGTTTATTATGCAATAAAGAGCTGCAATTGTCCATTTGAAAGCTGTTTCAAGACACTCTCTCTCTTTGCACGGCACTGCACTGCACTGGCTCAGTGCAAACAGATCGAATCAGAGCTGCCAGCGAAGGGAAGCAAAAAAGAAGTGTGGCATGACATATGAGAGCTGAGTCTTTGTTGCTTTATAACATTAGTGTGTGCGAACACACTAAAGGCAATTCACAGTAAAGGCAATGAAATTTACTGCAATGACACTGAATGCAGTAAGTTATACCAAAAAGTATGGAAAAATATTCTTTGGTTATACCAAAGAATATATATAGAAGGCGCATCTGAGCTCAAAAATTCAAATTTTTGTTTGCGAGCTTCATAGAGCGGGGGGAAGCCACAAAAGGGAAAGAGTGGTGCCAGCAGGAGCGCAAGCGCTTCAGTTTACGCTCAACAAACACACATGAAGTGAAAGTACCGCTTCTCCTGTGTACTTTGAGGCGTTGATGGTTGTTTTGGTCACTCAATAATTTGTTGTGCAAATTTCTCACAGCGACACCAGCCAGCGCAATGATCGTCGTTTCAACTACGGCGTAGTTACTACGCTATTGTTTTTTGTTGTTGTAGTTTTTGTGTGTATGCTGTTTTTGTATTGACGATTGCTTTTGCTACATAGCTCGAGAAACATGTAAACAGCTCTTCTTTTGTTGTTTTTCTATTGTTTATGTTTTGCATCGTTTGGAACTTCCTTTTTTTAATTTACTGTCACAGCATTCATCAGGAAATCTGAAGGAGCAAATAGGTAGCAAAAGTCTGTAACCGATTATTTTCTTTGGTTATACTAATAGAACAATTAGTGCTTTGTTTTCATTGTAATAATAACGCATACGAATTTACAAATAAAATATTTTAAAATTTCAACAAAATTTAAATTATTGAAATATTTATATATTATTATTATTATATATGTAGGATTGATGTCCTAATAGTAGGATTGGTGTCCTACTCCGGGTCAATTAAAATGCCTGATTTGCCTTAGGTAGTAGTTTTAGTTTATTTATTTAATTTAATTGAATACTGTCCAATTGTACGTCCGTTCCTTCTAACTTCACCACAACGACTGTCCGCTTGTCCTGTTGTCCGTTCGCTTTCTCCCGTTGTCTGTCTGCTTTATGTTGTCTTGCTGTTTGTCCGTTTTCCATGTCCGGCAGTGATGTATTTGAAAGGTCCGTCCGCGTGTTGTCTTTCGTTTGTTAGGCGATCCCACATTCGGCCATCCTGCGCTTCATTCGACCCGAATGAAGGGTTCCACTTCTTCATAAATTCCGCAACGGTCGTGGTACGTCCGGGCCCTTCGTGCTGTCCGACCTTGATGATTTCGTACCGACCATGTCCTAGCCTCTTTACGACCCTATATGGGCCGAAGTATTTAGGCCGCAGTTCCAGCCCTGACCCGTATTGCGTTCGCTTAATGGCTACTAGCTCCTCGAGTTTGTAGTCAACATTGGCTCTTCGGTGTTCATCAATCGGATTCAGGAATCTTCCTTCCTTCCGGACTTCGAATTTGTAACGATGCACTCTACGCCGCTCCTCACCACCTTAGTAACTTTGGAGTACAACTGCGGGATGAAAATGACTTCTTAACAGCATCTTGAGTTTACTTGATGGGAAAATGCCATCGCATTCGCACCGCTTCGATGTTCAATCTCATAGTTGAAATCTTGCAAAACATCGCCCGGCGGGATACCCTTAGTGGAACATCTCGTTTCCTCATTTTCATGGCGAACGCGTTGAAATCAGTTATGATCTTGAATTTGGTCCTCATCAGCTACTCCACTTCTTGAGTGCTTCAGCAATCACTAACACCTCCAGCTTTGGACACCTACGACTTCATCCTTAGAGGGAATAATTAGATCGTCCATATGCCACAATTTTTCTGCTTCGTATCAGGTCTCTACGCTGACATCATTTCTCGTCCAGCATCTGCATGCGTTTTATGTAACTGCGACAAGTCTGCCTCGAATTCCGAAACTTCCATCAGTTCGGTGATCCGCTTCACGTCCTTTAATGGACACCTCAGCAACAACAGTGCGCACGCTCACGCTCTCGATGTCACCTTTTGGCATAGCCGTCTGTTCGGTAATTCGCTTCACGTCCTTTATGGACACCTCAGCAACAACAGTGCGCACGCTCACGCTCTCGTTGTCACCCTTTGGCATGGCCGTTTGTACCTCGTGTACTCCCGCGACCATCCAACTGCATCTTCGCTGCTTTCAGCACCATCACGCGCCAACGCGCCTTCAAGCGAATTACCTGCTACTGCCTTAGACGCAACTGCGCCAACCTTCGAGCTTTTTTCCCCGGCCCTCCAGCCGCTACCTTTTCGCGTCCTCACCGACTTGTCCTTTACGCTGCACTACCTTTTGCCTGAACTCAGCTCCATCTTCAACCTGCTTCAGCACATTATTGCCTCTCTTCTCCGATGGTTTCTCCCTTGTTTCGTTTACTACCTTTACACTCTGTGTCTCCGGATTAACAGTCCTCTCGCCGCTTCTGCATCATCGTAGTCTGTCGCTTCATCGTCGCTAACATTCAGGCCGAAGTGTTCAAGCAGCCGGTCCTGTAATGTCGCTTTCCGTCCGGTTGTCACTAAACCCAACTCAGCTAGTTTTGTCTTTAACCCATCAACCGTCAACCCAAAAATTTCGTCTTTGTCCATGTCTTACAAAATTATTCTTATAACAATATAATAAAATATGGAAAGGTAATATAAAATATCTCAAAATATTCTTTGTTGAATGTTATCCGCTGAACATTAACTTCTTCTTTTGAATCCTTTTGCCTGCCAACATTGAAATCTTATTTCTACTTTTATGTAACGCGGCAACTCTATCCGTTTACCATTCAATTCAAACTTCTTATCTTATCAATTATCTTATCCGCTGAACATTAACTTCTTCTTTTAAATATTTTTGCTTGCTAACATTAAATCTTATTTCAACTTCAATTCAATTTTCTTCCAACTGGCTTATGCAAAATTTTGTGCCTGCGCACGTACAAAACAATTCAACTTTTGCCAATCGTAGCAAAACATAAATAGACAACCGATATCTTTACTCATCTGCTTCGGTCCAATTTCATCCCTCGCTGCCGTCGATTCAACTAGCGTTCTTTCAGCTGCACTCTTATTCAGTCACGTCGCAACTGTTGTCACCGCTCGCTCCTGCACACTCTGCTGTACACACAGTCTGCTTGTGATCGCTGCTGTCGTTACCGCGCCTGCTGTCGCTGCTGCGCCGTCTGCTGTCGCTGCTGCGCCGCTTCAAGCGCTTGCTCAGAATCGTCGACCCAACGACGCCGAAGAAATAACGGTACCTCGGCTCATGTGTTACAGCTGGCTGGCTGTACCCGCGAACGTAACGGCTTCGGTGGCGTGACACGGTATGACGACTGTACCACGCCTACCAACGACGCTGTCGCTTGTGCTCACCCAGGAATCGTCCTCACCTTCACACGCTGCTTTGCCCTTGACGGCGCTTTCGCTGCTACTTGCGAACACCTTACACCGCACTCGTTGTTGTTTCCACTCGCGTTGTTTGCGGACGCGATGCTCGAGTTCGGCGCCTTTGCGCTGTGCTGCCTTCTACAGGGCACTTCGACCAACAACAAGATCGACGCTCGCGTCCACCTGCGCGTCGTAGCGACTACTACAGTTTCGCACAAATAGCTTGAATTCACAATTTCGGCTGGCATGTGCGCCGGCGTCGCTTTCTTCTCGCTGCTCTGCTCGTATGTTTTGCCGTAACGGCATGTTGGGACTGCGAAGGCTCACTTTACTGCTATGCGCCGACGTCGCGTTCTTCTCACTTTTGAATCGTGCTGCTCGTTAACTTTTTCCCAATATGCACGCAATTCAGGCTCGTGCCAATCTTACAAAATGCAGAACAGAGTTTGCCTCACTGTTACTAATGCTTAAAGGCATTTATAATCACTTCAGCACACTTCCAGCAAGTTCAACATTTTAAACTTTCACTTTTAAAATGTATTGTTTCCACTCACTTAAGGCATTTCATCAGGCATAAATCCCGGTTGAGCCCCCATTTGTAGGATTGATGTCCTAATAGTAGGATTGGTGTCCTACTCCGGGTCAATTAAAATGCCTGATTTGCCTTAGGTAGTAGTTTTAGTTTATTTATTTAATTTAATTGAGTACTGTCCAATTGTACGTCCGTTCCTTCTAACTTCACCACAACGACTGTCCGCTTGTCCTGTTGTCCGTTCGCTTTCTCCCGTTGTCTGTCTGCTTTATGTTGTCTTGCTGTTTGTCCGTTTTCCATGTCCGGCAGTGATGTATTTGAAAGGTCCGTCCGCGTGTTGTCTTTCGTTTGTTAGGCGATCCCACATATATTTCCCAAATATACTTTCCCAAATACATTCCACACATTACTCCGACCTTTCTTTCCACTAAGGACATATTGCCCGCTCAAAATTTTATTTTTCATAATGGCGTTGGTTAGCTGATTGCTAGATGCTACATCACTTGCATTTTCGACTGCTGATACAGTGTCATTTGACTAAAAATTACAATAATAACAACATATACATTAACCCATTCAAACCTGACCCCAGAAGGGCTTGTGCGATTTCCATAAAATTTTACACAATCTTAGTAATTGGCCTAATGAAGAAAAAAAATGAAGCAAATAATTCATACCCCCACCCCCTGAACCAGGAGGGTACGTTGCGCAAACGCAATTTGGGCCTTAGTCACATACAAAACATAAAATTAAAAAAAAAAAAATGTTTTTAAAACTTATTTTTAAATAGTTTAGCATTACAAAATGCAGCCCACAAAGGGATTTTGATAGGTTTGAAGAATAAGTATTTTTAATTGAATTTCAAAAATTCCCCAAAAAAAACCTTTGACTTCGGATCGAAAAAAAGATATGAGTATTTAAAAAATTTTGAAATTTGAGTATGGCAGAATCTAAAACGATCAATTCGAATCCAATTCTACCCATTTTCAAGTCTTATATCTTTATGAATTACTTAATGTAGCGAAATTCCCAAACGTTGCGCAAACGCAACGCTCAGGGCTTAATGGGTTAATATTATATAAATTATTTATTAAAATATGTTATATTAACTCACATCATCAATCTCCATTTTAATTAATTTTTTGTCACACTAAAATGTTTTCCGAACTGTCTCACTTAATTACGCGTGCCAAACTGTCCTTCAATGAATCATTGCATTCAGCGGGCATGTAGCATTTCGGCCCGTTACGCACTGTCAACGATTCATTAGCATTGCTGCCAGTGTGTATACCAGAGAGAAAAATGTCCGTGCCTTGCAGAGACAAGCAAATGAGTGTTGACAGCTCTTGCGGTTTCCGTTTTGTTGTCATTTTCATACTGCTCTCTTACCACAGTGAATGCTAGCAATCAGTGCACACTGTACCGAATCACACTGTGTGTAGGGAGAAATGAATCATCCATCGCAGCTCTTTATTATGCAAGTTATTTTACCTAGTGTCAAAACTTGATTTTTAAGTGTTCACTTTTGCTCCATAGTGTATGTTCTTCTCTTCATACCACGTTAGTACTGGCTTAGCATAATGGCAAGAAGCTAAGTCGGCCCAAAACCAAGTCTTGCCAGTGTGTTTTTTCACCAACGGCAGCAATCTCTACTTGAGGCACTCATTTAGGTACATTTCAGCGTTCAGGGGTTTGTCAGTGAAGAATGAAGTCGACATTTTTTAACACTTGCATATTGCTTGCCAAACAAGAATCTTATTACCAAATTTTTTGCCAAAAAATTGATTTGTCAGCTTTTGAAATTTCACTGCCTTTCGGAACTGACATGGCCTTCCAGTCGAGTGGGGTATTATATGACACGTGCGCCGCGTCCGCGTCCCCTATGATCTTGTTTCGGATGACATTTAGAATGCCAAAGTACTTCGGGGTGCCTTAAAAAGATTCGTCGATTTGGAGGATGCGATTAACGCTCTTCCTCCAGGAGTTAAACTCCCCCGGGTCGCCTGACAATTCTCTGAGGCTACGTACGACTTCAGGTATCTTTTCTAAATCTTCAATTCTATTCCTATGTTCGGGATTTATACCTTGATCTATTGCCTCGCTTAATACAAAATTAGGATTTATAATTGAGTTTACTATTTCTCGCCCTTTCCTATTCAACACTTCTTTCACTATTGATGATATTAGTGTCTCCAAACTATTGGTATTTAAATTAGAGCCTGATAACGCAGAACTGTCGCTCGGTCCGCTCGGGATAGAGTGGAGAGGAGGGCTAGGAGAAGAATTGGTAGGGTGTACACACAACATTGCTGGTCTTAACCCTTAACCACCTAGCAGACGTCTCACAGAACCCCAGGAATTTTTAAGCGTGAATATATTTACGCCCGAGCTTCGTATACATCTGTTAGTTCATGTACCTTTTCCTTGCGCCCCTCAGTGCCGCGCAACCCCATGTCGCAGTCGGATGTGATTGCGTTTGTCTCTAGTGAGGAAAAAACTGTTGCTAGGAGTCTAGGAGACCCCTATTAGGCGGTTACGTGACTTTTTTACATTCGTAGTTTTTTATGGTTTTAGTTTATAATGGCTTTAAATTACGCAAATGTGGTTGGAAGATTTTTCAGGCGACGACAATATACCGAACGATGACTGCGGCGATGTTAAGGCCGATGTAGGCTTTAAATTACAACGTTATATCAGAATGGCTGTTCAACGCATCCTCCAGCGTAACAATGGAACGACCCCATCAGCAGCTCCATCTTGTAGTAGCGCTGAAGAAAGGTTAGCAGTGCGTAAGAACTGCTCTATTTCCGACTCGAGAAAGAAACGTAAAACACAATATTTTTCGAATGCAAAGCTCCTGGAATGCTCACACAATCGGTGTTTTGACTTTCGTAAAAAACTGCAAGTTAAGGTCTTGCAATTTTGTTTAAGTTTTGTTTTTATTGAGAAAATTTATTTTTATTTATGTTTTTCGATGACTGAATATGTAAAAAAAGAAACAAAGAAGTACCTACTTTATGTTATTATTTATTATAATGGATCTCATTTTCCAAACGTGTTAGTTTATAAGTATAAAATAAGAAATGTTGACTTCTTAAATGAAATTAAAATTGAAAATGTTGATTTTCCTGTGCTTTTCTTATTTTAATAAATAATTTCATATGTTCCTTAACCCTTTCGGTTATTCTATGCCATATGGCATAGTCTCTTTTCAGTGCCTGTTTTTGGTAAAAAACTTGTGGATACTATATTTTTCAATTTTTGTATTTTTCTCTGAAGATTTGTATACCAAATCATGAAAAAAATATTTTGATTAGTGTACCAAGTAACTTGTAAGGGTTCAGAAAGTGCGCAGTCCTATCGAGCTGCGTATTTTACAAAAAGAGGTCACTTCGTACTTTTATTTATTCTATTACAAAAACCAATTTATTTTATAGGTTTATGTAAGTAATCCAGTAGGTATTTATTGCTTTAGTAAGTGTAAAAAAAGTTAGATCCCAAATATAGTTCACTAAGGCTGTACGATTTTTTTTATTTTTTACTATGCCATATTTCATGACGCCCAAAACCCACTTTTTCGAACAATATTTTAAAAAATGACTTTTGATTATTCATTATGTAGGCTTAAACAGTAATAAAATGGAAAAGAATGACTTTTAAAGTTAAAAACAAAAAAGAAGTACCGAAAGGGTTAACTGATTTTAATTAAAAACTAAAACGTAATTCACAAAATTTTACAAACGCGAATAATTTTGTGCCGGGGTCTCACAGGCGTATATTAGGTGATAGTGTGACAATAACAGTTGCTAGGTGGTTAAGGGTAAATATGTTGTCACCTGGCATTCTTGACAATTTTAATATTTAATGAGTTGATTAAATCTAATTTTATTTAAAAATTTATTTATTTACTTAATTGCTAAATTTCTTTTTATTCATAAATTTATCTTTTTAGTTAATTTTTCAAGGACTTACATCAATACGATTGTTTGCATGCAGTAGTTGAATGATTGATTTCTTTTTTTTATTTTCTTAAAATTTTTCAATTCCTCAATTTTTCTCCTTTTAGTAGTTTTAATTTTTTTTAATTTAAAATTTGTTTTGTTTTTTTTTTTTTAATTAAAAATCTTTTAATTAATTTACCTCTTTTCTTCGCTGAGGTTCCTTTTGTTTTATTTATATGTAATTCCTTAATTTTAATTTTTTTTCTTATTTATAATAGTTCTTTTATTTTATTGACCTCTGTTTTTCTTTGAGGTTCCTTTTTGTTTGGTTTTGACCTTTTTTTCTTTATCTTGTTTTTTTTTTTGAAATTTTGCCTTGTGGTTTTTTCCCGTTCTTGTGGGAGCCTTAATTTGGTTAACACTTGTTGATTACTTTATTTGGTTATTTGTGTAGTTCATTAATTGCTAGAGCGGCTACATTCAATGCGTCCTTTTTGCCTTTCGGCTGCTAAGGGGCCTCGTTCTCTAGACTTTTGATTGACCCAAGGTGAAGTTAGTCTTGGCCACAGTTTTTTTTCTAGTTGCTGGGGCTCTGACGGTTTTTGCTAATTGCCACTTGCACTGGCTGCAGCTTAGAATTTTTTGTTCACTGGAGCTCTGGCGATTTCACTTAGCACTTCTACTTCACTGCTGGGTCCCTGCTCCTGCGCCAGTTAAATTATTTTATGTTTTGTTTACTAAAACAAATATTTTTGCACGAATTCAAGGGTCCGTATTTATTAGAATTCAAATTAAGACTAACTTACAAATTCATGCTTACTTCTAAAGAAACTTATGCTAGAGGTGGCTGCACTTTATCACGCGGCCTGCCGCGTGACGTATTTTTACAACTCAGCACTATCCCACGGGTAACGAACTCGGCGATTCGGAGTGCTGAATTTGGAATCTGCTGTGTTAACTTGTATAAGTAAAGTACATATGTACATTGTACATGTCTTTA
This sequence comes from Melieria omissa, assembly GCA_963971225.1. Taxonomy (NCBI): domain Eukaryota; kingdom Metazoa; phylum Arthropoda; class Insecta; order Diptera; family Ulidiidae; genus Melieria; species Melieria omissa. Next base: position 44,739,178 of record OZ020269.1, on the reverse strand, counting down.
AATTTTAATACTACTGGCAAACGTTTTGAATTGAAGCTATCCGGTTATAAGGACTGTCCGTAATGAGGAATTTTACAGCGTTAGTCTTTTGCAAAAGACGCCTTCCATTCCCTCCATTGGAAGAATGGTCAATTTCTTTTAAATTGATAAATTTATTTCGTCTGAAGTTTCCAAAATTTTTTTAATAAAGTATGACATGCTAGCAATTTCATTTAAATGTAATCCCGAAATTCCCGGGATTACAGAGTTTGAATCCCGGGATTTTAGGGACTGGAAAATGTCTGGGATCCCGGGATTAAAGAGTTTGAATCCCTTGATTTTCGGGGCTGAAAAATGTCCGACATCCCGGGAGCAACAAATGCAGTATAGCGAACCCTTGTGATAAAAGAAACGGAAAATTGGACCATATAGAGCTTATTTTTGTGAATCACAAACAAATACAATAACAAACTAAAACTTTTGCCTGGAAAACGCCGACAAAAGGCGTGGCTCGGGGTCAATGTTCAAAGTTTTTATCAAAAAAACTCAATTAATCTCCACCTGATGTACACAAGTTTTTCAAACAAAAGGTCTTTTTCATACCTTTCTATTAATGTGCAACAAAAAGTTTTAAGCGAAACAAAGTTTTCTTTTTACAAATTTTTGAAAAATAAATTTGTTTTTCGAAAAAAATTATTAAGGTATAATAAGTTTCCCACCATATTGTAGCCTGTGAAATTGATATTGTTTTTAAATTTTTTCTAACTTGACTCTGGGTAAAAAGCCATTTCATATTCACCTTTGCTATCACTTTCGAGCAATAAAGGCTGAAGGGGGTTGTACAAAGTACCCACATTACACATTACAGGGTGGGCAAAAAAAAAAGGATCAATTCTATTGCTTTACAAATTTTTTTTTTTATTTAAACCACTAAATCTCATATCCAAGCAAAATTCAATTGATTACACTGGCTTGGAGTTTGAATGAATCTGAATCGTTTTTCCACGCTGTTTTCAAAACCATACTCCGTTTTTATGTAACAGCTAGTTTTCGCAAAAAATGGGCGTGTCACTTTTTCGAATTTTCCTCGGCTTTTTTCTCGTTTTCGACTAATTTTTGAACCAATAATCCTATCGAGATGATTTTTATATCGTTGCACTTACAACATTTCTGCCATCTTTTCTGACATTATTTTGACATTTTATGCGTTCTAAGTTGGCGTGTAATAAGGTTTCAAAGTAGGAAAATATTGAATTTCAAGGCGTTTTTTCCGATGGCGAAAATTGTACAGATGTTTCATAAATCAATTTACGAAGTATATGAATATATTAAGAAGATACAATATAGCAAAATTATTTGGCGAAACACACATTCGCATCGAAATAACAGCAAAAATGCATCATAGCCATTTTCATCACTTTTCATACTTTTTCCTTAAAAAATTAAGAGCCTCAAAATATGCTCTTTTATATGTTCCATTTATAGTCGGAAATACAAGCAAAAAACAAAAACATTTTGAATTTGAACAAAACCAAATTAAAAAATTTGCATATTTTGAAGATCGTAATTTTTTTAGGGGAAAATTATGAAAAGTGACAAAAATGGCTATGATACATTTTTGTTATTATTTCGATGCGCATGTGTACTCCGCCAAATAATTTGACTGTGTTGTATTGCTTGATGTGTCGACTTTCATTATACAGGGTAGGTCATTTAGTGGAAGCATGTGGTAACCCTATAACTTTTGACAGAGCTGTCAGATCGACTAATGACATAGCGCGTTGGAAGCGTCATTCCAAGACAATTTATACCATGGAACAGTACACTCCAAAAGAACGTGCTGAAATTGTTCAGCTTTACATTCAAAATAACTTCTCGATTGTGAAAACCAAACGGCGATTATGAGTGGCCACCGAGATCACCCGATTTGACGCCGCCAGACTTTTTTTTATGGGGCTACTTGAAGTCCAAGGTATACACCAACAAGCCAAGGACACTAGCTCAACTCAGAGCCAACATACGCCGCGAAATAAGAGCCATATCGGCCGATACACTGGCAAAAGTGATGGAAAATGCCGAAAAAAGGGCACATTTTGCGGCCAAAGCTAATGGTGGCCATTGACGCGATATCATTTTCAAAAACTAACTAGAAAATTTCTCCTTGGACCAAAATAAATGAATATCGAGATGAAAACAAAAAAAAACATTTTTTTTCCTCTTTTTTTCAAAAACAAGAATGGCCTTCCACTTTAAATGGCCTACCCTGTACACCTAACTCGTTAATTGTTTTACAAAAAACGTGTATGTTTTTGACCATCAAAGGAAACGCCTTAAAATTCCATATTTCCCGACTTTGAGGTCCAACTACCGCGGCATTTTAAAACTTATTAAAATAAGTTGCATCGGAAAAGAACCCGTGCGGTGTTGTTAATGCGATAAAGTGGAGATCATGTCAATCGGTTTTTTGGTTTAGAAATTACGATCAAAAATATGGAAAAAGTAAAGGAAAAACTGAAAAAATGACACGGTACCTATATCTCACTAACTAGAGCTGCTGAAAAAATCTGAGGATAGATTCGAAATCAGCGCACCCAAATTAGTAAGAAACAGTAGAAAAATGCAACAGAAAAAAAAGTGGTGTTTTGTTGTGCTGTGTTATTAATATTTTGTATGTGTGCTATTTTTTTTCGAAGCACCCTAGGACTCGCTTTCGAAAACTTTCGCAAAAGACCGACGTTTCGGCCAATGATATGGCATCCCACTCTTGTTTTACTCTCTCAATGAGTTGAAGTCTATTGGCAGGTTTTGGACTTCGAAATACTGAATCTTGAATCCTGGACCAGATATGTTCAATAGGATTAAGATCTGGCGAATTTCCCGGCCAGTCTTCCCATACTAGCTTAAATAGACTTTTAGCAACACTTTCGCCGTATGACATCGTGCACCGTCCTGCATCAAAATCGCTGTAGATGTATGAGGGAACTGCTTAGGATTTTCAAACCATCACGTTATTGGGGTTTTCCCATTTCGTTTTCAAATAAAACAAGCAATCAGAATTTTAACTATATTACAATTGAAACGATGTATGCAGAAACTTTCCGCCCACCCTGTATATAAAACTGAATGTGTGTTTGTGTGTTCATCATACGACACTAAAACTCAAATCTTAGAGGACCGATTGAGCTGAATCTCTCACAGTGTTCATCTTGACTAACAGCCCTATTCTGGCGAAAGTCTGACAATTGATTTTCTATTCAGCGCTTCTTAGATTTTTGATCAGACATTTTTGTTAGCCTATTCTTACGCAAAGCCTATTCTTACGTAAAATTTCATCACAGCGCACAGTGATTCGACTCCATACAACCGCGGGACAAAATTAGAAGGAGTGGTCCGTTCATCATAAAATTTGGTATACTAGTTAAACATGGTCATGCCTGAGACTTAATTTTGCGAATTTCGTCATTTTTAGAAAGCTATATCACCAAGTGTGTTTGCTAGATTTTTCAGATTTTACATGTACTCGGTAACGTCAACATTGATAATTCCAAAGAGTAACAGAAATTGTCTTGGGCCCCTCTGGTTTTGCAATAAAACTATAATAATAGATGTATGTTTTGCATTTTTGCAGATTTTATCATTTTTCGTGCTGATTGCATACTTTTAGGCATAAATAAAATAAATTTTGTCGAAAAATACGTGTTCAGACCACTTTTCAAATTGAATTATTTTCTGAGATCGGAAGATATCGGAGGATGTAATTACATTAACCGACAAAAAAGAATGCTTCTTAAAATTAAAAAATCCAAGAACATACTTTCACATACTTTTTAGATATTTTCTTCTAAGTTTGAAGTTGAAGTTGAGTTTTGAATTTAGAAAAATATTTTATTTTATTTAAGCAACTTCTTGATAACCATGTATTTTTACAATTTTTACTCAATAGACTAAAAAACAGAAAATATGCAATTCAATTTTTTTTAGAAAAAAGTTTCAACTTTGAGCCGCTTTTGCACATACACTAATTGTATTTTTGCACAGAATTTTTGGGGTTTTCTTAGTTGGAGTTTTTTCTTTCAAATTACATCAAAATCATAAAATTCTGAGACCACACATTTTCTGAATTTTGTCTATGGAACGAATCACTGTGCAGCGAGGTGAAAAGTTATTATAGTTGTGTTGGTTTACTGTGTTCATAGGTGGAAAATAGAAAGCTGTGAAATTTAAACATTTGAAAACAAATTCAAATTAAATGTCTACTAGGAGGTAAGTATTCTTTACAAATTCCACTGATTTGATTATTTTATAATTATTATGTTGCAAGGTTAGGGCGAACTAAGCAGGAGCAGCTGAAATTTTGTCTGCAGTTTTTGAGGGACCATTCCGAGCTGCAAGCTAGGAAAAACCGCCCCAATGCACCGCGCATTGTCCAAAATTAATGTGAGCAGATGGCGGGCCACTTCAACGCTATGAGGGGGGGGCGAGATATAAGAAAGGATAACTTTTGAGTGTCGTGCGACTTCAACTGCAAAAGCCATTCACAACGGTTTTGAAAAAAAACGGGAATTTTTTACAAAAATGCTTTCCTGCATAGCAAACGGGTCGCTTTCGTCTTCCAAAGGCCTCAAGAGCCTTCTCCTTTTCTTTTTTAGCCCGAGCGACCGCACACGCTAATAATAGCTGCTCTTCTGTTTGCAGAAAACGAAATTAGCTGAAATGTTTAGAAATTTTGAATATCAATCGCTTCCTTACAACTATTTTTGCGCTTATCTGCTCCTCCTGCGTGCGTGACAACTTCTCTAACAAGTGTAAAATTAGAATACGAAAAACTAATAATTGATAGAATCCATTCAATTGTCAGCATGGTGAGTTTTGTTATGTTTGCCAGAATAGGGCGGTAAATTTCTGTAAACTACATAGTGCGAATACGACCCAACACAGTGCTTCGAGAGTGGACAAAAATAGACACAAAATATCGCGGATTTTTACGAAAGTAGTGTTATGTTGAAGGTTATTGTTTAATTATTATTAATAATAATAATAATATCAATCATAATTATTGTTATCAATAATTATCATAATTGAGGAGGTCCATAACAAAACGCAATAAGTCCACCTTAACAATTTTTTGGATTAACGAACAAATGTAATTAAAGTCAATAGGATATATATTTTTCTTTTAATAGTTGCTGTGTAATAATAGTTTTCTAGGAACAATACAAATCATAAATAAGTTAATTTATTTGGCAATTTTTTTTTTAGTTATTTAGAAAACAAATTTGGAAATGTTGCGTTTTGGTCCGATACATAGTATTTATTTCATTTTGCTATGAACCCAATGGAGATGTTGCGTTTTGATATGAACAAGGTTTGGAATTATGGCGTTTTGCTGTGAATAACATAGCAATAAAATCTTTTTGATTTGAATTGCATAAGTTTCATTATATTACACAAGTACATTCAAGTATTACAAAATTATATAAGTATTCAAGTATTAAAAAAAAACATTGTGTTACACTCTCATCCCAGTGTCCTCCTCCAAATACTCACATAAGGCTACATCGGTTTCATTGTATTTCCTTGTTCGTCTAACAATATCTTTGTATAATATTCTAACCCGGAAATGTTTGACCACTGTTAGCCATAATGTTTTTACAATAGTTTAGCAACATCTTCTTTTCTGAATTAATTGCAACACCAAGAGGAATTCCAAGCAAACGAGGGTGTATTTTGCCTCTTTTAAGATAGCTGGTAAATTTGTCTTTGCCTTCAACTTTGTAAGTTTCAAAAGTTTTGACTACACATTGCTTGTGGTGTTTTGTGGAGGGTTTAAGGAAAATTCTTTTCATACTCTGTATGCCGTTTATTTATTTATTTATTTTTTCCTTGTTCACTCCTCACTGGAGCATAGGGCCTCAACAAGACTCTTCCATCGTACACGATTCTGGGCTGTTGTTTTTGCGCCGTCCCATGTGATATTGGTATCGGCTAGCTCGCGCAGGGTCGACCTTCTCCAGGTGCTTTTTGGTCGACCGCGACTTCTACTCCCTTGCGGGTTCCAGTCCAGTGCCATTCTCGTGATGCTCCATTGCGTGATATCCATTTCCATTTTCTGCGTTTTATTTGCCTCAGGATGGGTTCCTCCTTTGTAGTCTTCCACAGCGCGTCATTGCTAATTGACGTGGGCCAGAATATCCTGCAGATGATTCGCAGGCATTTGTTGACGAAAGATTGTAGCCTCTGGGTGGTGGCATTCGAGACTAGCCATGTTTCGCTTCCGTACAAGAATGTCGACTTCACACATGCGTTGAATATTCGTAGCTTCGTGTGTCTGGAGATTTGCGAGCTTGCCCATACTGAATGCAGCCGTCCGAACGCTGCCCTGGCTTTACTCAGTCTGCAGTTGGCATCTTCTTCCGCTCCGCCGTCCGCCTTGATTGTGCAGCCGAGGTAGCAGAAGGTTAGGTTAGGTTAGGCTGGCTGACCCACGGGGGGGTCTCACATAGACCATGTTGGTCCATAGTGATACCAGAAAGTTTCTGGAGCTTCAGACCTGTATATAATTTTTTAAAAACGTTTTGGCAAATCTAAGCAAGTCGCCGCTTTTTTGTTCCGCGATTCTTTCCAAGGAAGGGAACGACGCGGATCCGAGGCAGCTGACCCGTGATCTTTAGAGAGCAGGGCAGTGGCACAGCAAATGCTCCAGGGTACCCTTGGCACTGTCTTCACCACATCTTGTGCATGCATCACTTGGTACCAAGCCAAGTTTGGCAGCGTGGGACGGTGTGAGACAGTGTCCCGTGAGTATCCCGGTTAATAGTTTGCAATCATCTCTTCGGAGTGATAGTACAAACTCTGTGTTGTTGATATTGTGTTCGCGAAGCATGATTTTTGCTGTAGATCTCTCCCACATGGACGCCGCTTCACGAATCATATTCTCTTCTATTTCCGTCTTGAGCGTGGAGAGGGGTGGATGGATGTCTGGCTCGCTAACCGTCGGCAGTCGTGCCCCGGCTTTGGCGAGCGCATCAGCCTTCTCATTTCCCTCAACTCCTTTGTGACCCGGTACCCAATAGATAGTGACTACTCTGTTGCGACAGAGTTCGTCCAATTTGGTTTTGCAGTTCCGTACGCATATCGAGTTTGACAATACCCCAGCTGCTGCTTTTATGGCTGCTTGGCTGTCGATATAGATGTTTATCCGAGAGTCTGGAGGGGTGCGATCCATTGCTAGTTGCGCCGCTCTTGTGGCAGCGTGTACCTCTGCTTGGAAGATGCTGCAGTAGTCCGGGAGCCGGAAAGACTGTTGAAGGTCAAGTTCCGGACAGAAAACTGCAGATCCCACTCCCTCTGTCATCTTGGATCTATCCGTGAACAGGTTAAAGGATTGACGGCTGGGTTCGAGCCCCTGTCGCCACCCATCCGGTTCTAGGATCACGTGGGGTTTGAAGTCGAAATTGGCTTGAGGTACGGCGTAGTCTGAGCTTTCGCCTACCCCTGCGTGTAACCTGCTGTGGCCGTAAAGTCGTAGCGTGAGCTGTCCAGTTACCTTAAGTCTAAGCGCGGCCTTTTTAGCGACGCTTTTCGCAGTCAGACCAATTGGATAAAATCCCAAGATTTTGTCCAGTGCCGCTGTCGGAGTGGTGCGCATTGCGCCTGTTATACGCAACCCAGCGGCTCTCTGTACAGTCGCGAGTCTTTTGGCATAGGTCTTCTTATCCACCGCAGTCCACCATACTATGATCCCGTAGAGCATAATGGGTCTAATAACTGCAGTGTAAATCCAATGTGTGAGACGGGGGGATAAGCCCCAAGCCTTACCGAGCATTTTTCTACAAGCGTATAAGGCGGTCAAGGCTTTCCTTTTCCTGTCTTCCACATTCAATTTCCACGACAGTTTACTGTCCAAGATGACTCCTAGGTACTTAGTAAATGTTTTGGGGGTGAGTGTGGTGTTGTTCAGTTTGGGAGGAAACCAGGTTGGGATCTTGTACTTTGTTGTAAAAAGAACTAAGTCCGTCTTGTCTGGGTTTGTTTCCAGTCCCACAGTCTTTGCACAGTTATTAATCACTTTCAGTGTCCTCTCGAGTACTTGGCTCATTGAGTTGAGACACCTGCCTGAGACGACAACGGCTAGGTCATCCGCGTATGCGGTTAGCCTTGGCCCCACGTCCCTCAACTTTAAAAGGATCTTATTAACGACTAGATTCCATAGTAACGGAGAGAGCACACCCCCCTGGGGGGTGCCCTTGTTCGCCTTCCTCGTCATGGTTGTTGCGCCCCACTCCGCTACCACTGTACGGCAATTCAACAGATTACCAATCCAGTCCTGTATGGGTGGGTGCACCTCAATTGATGCAAGGCCTTCCTACAGTGCCTCTGTGGAGACATTGTTGAAAGCCCCTGATATGTCGAGGAAGGCTCCCAGCGCGTATTCTCCGTAGTGAAAAGCTTTCTCTATCTGAAAAACCACCTGATGAAGTGCTGTCTCCGTTGACTTGCCTTTCATATAGGCGTGTTGGTTCGTTGATATTAGGCCAGGTGGAACCCTTTCCTTAATAAACGAGTCTAGCAGTCTTTCAAAGGTCTTCAGTATAAACGAGGTGAGGCTGATGGGCCGATAGTCCTTCGGATACAAATGGCTGCTTTTACTTGATTTCGGCAAAAATACAACCCTTGATAATCGCCAGTCCATCGGTACATAGTTCAGTCTCAGACAGCTCTTGAAAACGTCCTTGAGCCACGGTATCAGAACAGCACTTCCCTTTTGCAGAAGCGCGGGAAAAATGCCGTCCGGACCCGGGGATTTGAAGGGATCGAAAGAGCCCAAAGCCCATCGAAGTCTGGATGTGGTGATTAGGCCCTCACAATTCCCTTGCTCTGTGCCGAGTGCAGTTGAGACCGAGTCGGGAACCTCTGAACAGCCAGGAAAGTGGGCTTCCATAAGTGCCTCAAGCGTCTCCTTGCCATCCTTGGTCCATTCTCCAGACTCTTTGCGGATGAATGATGGTATGGGAGGGGATTTGGCGAGTATCTTCCGAAGTCTGGATGCCTCGGAGGTCTTGTCCATACTTCCACAGAAGTTCTGCCAGGAACTTCTTTTGGCCCTCCGTATCTCTTGTTTGTAGGAGTGAAGTAGTGTCTTCTACTCTCTCCAACACTCCGCACAGTCGGCAAGTTTGGCCAGTTTGAAAAACTCTCTAAGTTCCCTTCTTTGCCTACCAATGTCCTTGCTCCACCAGGGCGGATAGGATTTTCGTCCTACCGCCCTTGAGGGCGGGCAGGATTCGTGGTAAGCAAGGAGGATCTTTGACGTTAGGAGTTTCGCCTTAGCCTCAACGTCCGAGCTGCAGAGGGTCTGAGAGGCATTACTCAGATGAGTCTTTAACCGATTTGCATCCCAGTCCGTATTCCGGGGGTTTCTGAAGACCCTTTCTGTACGCAACGGTTTAAAGTTGACCGTAAAGTGTATGTAGCTGTGATCAGAGAAGGAGGGTCTTTCCAGCACCCTCCAATCCGAGATCCAGGTTTCTGCCCCGTAAGAAAAAGTAATGTCCAATACGTCTTCCGACGTCGGACCCTTGAAAGTTGGGATGTTCCCTCTATTAGCTATATCTACATTGTTTTGTAATATAAAATTAAAAAGGGACTCACCCTGTTCGTTCGTGTCCTTGCTTCCCCACTGAGGGTGGTGCGAATTGGCATCCGCACCTACCACGGCGTCGAAACCTTGTCTGAGGACTTCTTCCGTCAGGTGCTGTAGTTCTGTGGGGGGTGCCTCGACGTCGTGGGCCATATAGCACGAGGCCACAAGTCTAAGCTTGTCGTCCCCTTGGATGGCGACCACCGTCAGGTCATCAGAGCTGAAATTAGGTAGAAGATATGCGCTAATATTTTTCCTAACAAGGATGGCAGATCGAATCTTACCTACCGTTGTTGCATGGAAAAGATTATAGTTCGTGGACCCTAACCCTGAAACCTTATTTCCGGAGGAAAGCCAGGGTTCCTGGATTAGGGCCACGTCGTAGCTGCCCTCCTCTAGTGTGAGAAGGAGTTCAGCTGAATCCACCTTACTGTGGTGGAGGTTGATTTGTAGGACCTTTCCCTTCAGAAGGTACAGTGTCCTTCAAGGTGGGTGTGGCTGTCACCACCGACACTCCACCCGTCTCAACCTCCATCTCGTCAATCTTCCCGTCGTCTAGCCGAAGCATGAGAGTAGCGTCGGTCATGGGTTCCAGCCCAAGATCCTTTTCTACTTCACCTGGCTTTAGAGTGTTTTCGTTACCGTCTTTCGGATGACGTTTTTTGAGGCGCAGGTAAACACTACCCGTCCCCCAAGACATCTTTCCGAACCGCTGGTACAACTTGTCCTCTGCCTCTTTGTTGATTCGGAGGATCAGATCAAGTGTACCGTCGGCGTTGGGTTTCCCCGCGTGGATCATCTTCCAGTCCGTCGTCGGGACATCGGTGTTCTGCCGCTGGAAAAGCAGTAGGGCGTTTTCCGGTTTCACCGCGCTTGGTACACGTACCTTAGCCCGCGGTGGACCGGGAATATCGTCCCTATCCACTATAGCCAGGTTAGCGCCCGGCCAGAAGGTAGCAGAAGCTGTCGACGAACTCCACGGCACAGCCGTCAATCATTATATGGTTTGTGCTGCTATGATTGACTCTCCTTGGTCTTGGCGATATTGACCTCCAAACCGACGGTGCGTGCCAACGCGACCAGGCAGTCGGCTTTTGATTGCATGTCGGAGAATTTGTGCGAGAGGAGGCAGATGTTATCAGCGAAGTCCAAGTCCTCGAGATGCCTGGTGAAGGTCCATACGATGCCTTGTTGGTGCAGGGTGAGTTTGCTCATAACGTCGTCTAGTACGATGGCGAAGAGGAGAGGCGACAGGGGGCAGCCTTGCCTGACTCCTGCGTTGGTGGTGAAAGGGTCACTGATGTTGCCGTTATGTAGTATTGCCAGTTCGGAGTTCTCGTGCAATGCTCTGATGAGCCGAATTAGTTTCTGGGGAACCCCCTTTCTACTCAATGCTAGCCAAATTGCGCTTCTTTTTATTGTGTCGAATGCTTTCTTGAAGTCGATGAACAACATGTACAGCGGGGTGCGCCACTCAACTGATTGCTCTACTATGATGCACAGCTCCGATGAGGGCGACAGCCAGCTTGCTCATCTCTTAGGGAGTTCTCGACACATTGTAGTATTCCTTGTATAATTGTGGCTATTATCTTGTAGATGGTGTTGAGTAGGGTTATTCCTTTCCAGTTGCCGCAGTCCCGCAAGTCTCCCTTCCATGACGGAACCAGCTTCTCCCTGTCCCAGGCAGTAGAAATGTGAGGATGGAGGATTTCAGCTGATATTTGGGGGTCGGCAAGCATTAGCTCTGGTTGTATGCCGTCTACATCCGCAGCTTTGTTTAGCTTCAGCTTCTTTAATGCATTCCTAATCTCCGCTATGCTAGGGCAGGTTGTTGCTATTTGGTTGTTGGTTTTAGTGCTGCCCACTTCGCAGCTGCCCTCATCGTTTGAAGCGATGTTGCTGACTGATTCGAAATGTTCTTTCCATCTACGAACTTGGTCATCATTGCACGTTAGTAATGCACCACTCAGATCCCTAATTGGCTGGTTTGTATTACTTGGTTAGGCGCCCAACTAAGCGATACAGCTGTCCCATATTGTTGGCTCCTTTTTTTTTTTTTTTTTTTTTTTTTTTTAAACGAGCCAACGCGCAGGGGATGACCCCTATATATGCGAGGCATTGCGCTGGTTCAGGAAGGATATATAGGTTGGGAGAAGGGAAGTTGGGTGAAGAATTTATGAACTCTTGCCTTGAATCCATCAAGATCATAGGTGCTGGGGAAGATATCCGCAGGGAGACCATTCCACAATCGCGCTGTACGGACCAGAAACGAACTTTCCCTGTAGTGCGTAGTGCGCTGGAACATCGTTTTGACGTGGAATGCATGGGCGCCAGTGTTCAAACGGGTTGCCCGTGGGAATACCCGGAGTGATGGCATCAAGCTGCTCATCTCCACTGAGCAATTACCGAAAAAGTATCGGTAGAATAACACCACACATGCCACGTTTCGACGATGCTCCAAGGAGTCAATAGAGCTGGATGCCCTACTGTCCCCTATAAGTTTAATCGCACGGTTTTTCACCCGATCCAGGAGCTCCAAATGGGTTTTTGAAGCCCCTGCCCATAGGTGCGAGTTAAACTCCATTTTAGGTCGGATATAGGTGGTATAAATAATGCGGAGATCGGACGGGGTGAAATATTTTTTGCACCGCTTTAAGAAGCCGAGGCACTTGGCTGCTTCTTTCGACACGCCAAAAATATGATCGTTCCAACGAAGATCATTCTTAATGGACATGCCCAGAACATCAAGAGCTGCCGATTCCGCAATACTCACACCACCCATAACCAGGGATGTGTTGGGATGAGGGGAGACTCGCTTGTGGGATAACAGGCAACATTGGGTCTTGCGAGGATTAAAATCGACCCTGTTCGCTTGACGCCACTTGGAGATTGTTTTTAGGTCGCTATTAAGTGTGTCATTCATACGGCGCCGTACTCCCTCAATCTCCACAGAGCTGGGGCGCTTTGTGAAGGAGTATGAATGACAAATGGTGCTGTCATCCGCAAACGAGTAGATGGGATTCTTCGTCGACGACAATAGGTCATTGATGAAGATAAGGAAAAGGGTTGGAGAAAGGACCGAACCCTGCGGCACTCCCGCGCTAAGGGAATGCTTTTCCGAGGCTATGCCGTCTATTACAACACGAATAGAACGATCATAGAGGAGGCTCGTAATCCAACGAGAGAAGATACTACCGACGCCATAGGCAATCAATTTAGACACGAGTGCTTTATGCCACACCCGGTCAAAGGCCTTAGAAATATCCAGTGCAACAACCTTGCTTTCACCGAGGTTTAGAATGCTATGGTTCCATTTCTCGGTGAGGACCGCCATAAGGTCTCCCGTCGATCGCTGTCTTCGAAAGCCGTATTGGCGGTCACTTAGCAGTCTATTGTGCTCCAGATACTTCACAAGGTTGAAGTTTATAATGCTTTCCATTACTTTGGAAAGCACCGAGCAGATTGCTATAGGTCGGTAGTTCGCAGGGTCAGTAGTCTTGCCTTTTTTAGGAACTGGTTGAACATTTGCCACCTTCCAGCATGTCGGAAATACACCTGTGGTGTATGACTTGTTGAAAAGTTTGCGTAATGGACAAGCCAGTGAGGTAGCGCACTTTTGCAAAACAAGGGCTGGAATGCCGTCTGGCCCTGAAGCCTTATTTACATCGAGATTTGCAAGCACTCTTTTAACTACCCGTGTCCGAAAATGAATTTCTGGCATAGAGCAAGATACGTTCTCGACTACGGGTAGTGGTTGATCGCTGGGGGGCAGAGAGGAATTCTCTGCGAAAAGTTTAGCCAACAAATTAGCTTTATCAACCGAGTGAGTGATGATTTGATCATTGTTAAGGAGAGTTGGAATTGAAGACGATGTTTGATTCTTCACCTTCTTAACGAATGACCAGAAGTTCTTACTACCACGCTGGCATTGAAGAACTTTTTTCCTTTGGCGCTGTTCGTGCAGAAACTTTTGGCGCTTTAGGATGGCATTGCATCGATTTCTAGCCTGTTTACGCAGCTGTTCAGTGGCGGCATTTTTATTTGCCTGCCATATTCTGAAAGCTTCCTCTTTGGACCTGACAGCAATTCTGCATGTCTCATTAAACCAGATATTGTCCTTGGGTTTAATGCAAACCAGCTTCTTAGGGATGAAGGACCGCATTCCTAATAATATAATTTCTTCAACCATTTTGGCTGCGGCATTTATGTTTCTATCAAGAAAACACAATTTCCAATTGAAGTGGGTGAAAAAATCGTTAAGTCCACTCCAGTTAGCTTTATCATACTTCCACATTAAGCGCTTCGGGGCTAAAGGCGAAGCATTGCGGATAGAAGAGTATGAAAAAGACGCCAAAATGGTGCAATGGTCCGAGGTTCCAAGAGGTGCGTGCAACATCATATTTTTCATGATGTGAAGTGAGAAAAAGGTCTAGAGTATTGATGAGTATGCGTTGGTTCATGCACTATTTGAGTCAAATTATTAGACTCGGCAAAGAGCTCGACATACAAGCCTTCAGGAGTTGTGTGGCTGGAATGGCGTAGCCAATTGGAATTATGAATATTGAAATCACCAGCAACTACAATTTCACTATTCGGATACGATTCCAGGATATGGGAAATAGAATCAGAGAGAAGATCAAACTTGTTATAAGTAAAATCTCTCCCTGAATTCGGGCTTCTGTACACAAAGCAGAAGTGCAGAATGTGCGACTGGATATTGAATTTAACCCACATGGAGTTAAATTCGGCATCCGTCGTGTATAATTGTTGCTGGCACTGGTACGCAACATTACTGCACACATAAAGGGCAAGACCCCTGTGGGGTCTTGGCAGTAGGTGGTACCCCCTGGGATGTGGATCTGCATCCTCACACACCTGGGTCTCACCTAGTGCCATTACATGGGGTTTGTGGAGATTTACATACGCGTATATTGCGAAAAAGTTCGCCCTGAGCCCGCGCACGTTGCAGAAGGCTATACGAAATTTGTCCAGCACCATGACCTGGGTGCGTTAAAGGACAAGGAAAGCAGTCGCAAATGCGATCTGAACGCACTGAAAAATTGATTATGCCCTGTGGTAAGTGTTATGCCTTTACCACAGAGCAGTCAATTTCCCAGTGTCGAACAGGACCGCATGTAGCGCTACTAGAAACGGACGGAGGAAAAAGACAACACGGGAAAAAAACACAGCAACAACACAACGCGGACGGAGGTCGAAGTGGCGCACGGCGAATATAACGGCACTTGCACTGCAGTTGAGCGTTTGCAAATGCATAACGCGTTTAATTAATTTAAATATTTATTGATGTGGCCGCGCGATTTTAGTGGGCCACAACGCCATAGCAGTGACAGACGGACAATACGCGACACTCGGAACATTTATATATATATCAGGTGTACAACTTTGCTTCCGCCGTTTTCCGATAGGTGGCTGTACCGGCTGAGGCTGGTTGAAATACATAGATGGTAATGCCTTTAAAGTGAGTGTGGACAGTGCCTAACGAATTGTCATCGCCGTTTCAGTGACAGTTGTTCTTGTTTTCGTATTATTCACGCTCGAAAATGTCCGTTTATGTGCCCGATTCTCGCCATTTGCGGGAAGTTTTACTTTTCTGTTACAATTCGAAAAAAAATGCAGCTGAAGCGCATCGAATGCTCTCAGAAACTTACGGTGATGCTGCTCTGAAAGAACGTGTCGGGAGTGCTTTCAACGTTTTAAAAATGGAAGAGCGACATGACAAAGTCATCCTCCAACACGACAATGCTCGGCCTCACGTCGCAAAAGTGGTCAAAAAGTACCTGGAAACGCTGAAATGGGAAGTCTTGCCCCACCCGCCGTATTCCCCAGATGTCGCCCCTTCTGACTTCCACCTATTCCGTTCGATGGCACACGGCCTGGCAGATCAACATTTTCAATCCTTCGAAGAATTGGAAAAATGGATTGCTTCATGGATAGCGTCAAAAGAGGACTCCTTTTTTCGAGCCGGGATCCGAAAATTGCCGGAAAGATGGGAGAAAGTTGTCGCTAGCGACGGACAATACTTTGAATAATACATCTGTAAGCACTTTTTCGCAATAAAGCTTTTAATTTTGGGAAAAAACGGCGGAAGCAAAGTTGTACACCTGATATTTAGCACTCGCACACACATAAAAACATTAAAAAACCGCGGAGCAACGAAAGGGCACGTCTGCCGACGTGAATTCTTCTTCACTTCTCACTGCTGCCGCTTCGGCTTCACTGGCGAGGTTTTCCATGAACTTTCTCTTATCATTTCTGGCCGATTTCTTGACTAGCTTTGCGGCTTCTCTGTAGGCTGGCCTCACAGCATCGTCATTGATTAATTGCCTTTTGAGTTCATTTCTACGCTGGATGATACCCCAAGTAGTGTCTGAGATCCAAGGTTTGGAGCCTGTAAGCTTTACTGTGCCAAGTTTTTATTGTGTGACTTGCCTGAACGTGGCATTTGTAGCCTCCCAATCGGTGTTACTTTGATTTGTGAGCAACTTCCTGCGAAAGGCGCTGGCCACTTCCTTTTTGGTGAGGGCATTGCGCAATAGTTGTACATTTAAGCGCTTATATCTGCGTTGCGCGTCAGTTTTCTTTCTAAATTTCAGCTTGATCTTTATGTCACCGGTGATGACTTCATGGTCGCTATCTATGTCAGCTCCCCTGTTCCTGACATCAATTAGCGAACCCCTCCACCTCCGGCTCACGCAAATGTGGTCTATTTGGTTGCGTGTAGCGCCACTAGGAGAAGTCCAAGTGTATTTATGGATTTCTTTGTGGGGGAAGATAGAGCCACCAATGACTAGTTGGAACGTCTGACACAGCTCAATAAGCCTGTCACCATTGTTGTTTCGTGTGTCGCAGCCGTGAACCCCCATAATCGGCTTGAGACCGGAGTTGTTCCCGATTTTCTCATTGAAGTCGCCCATCAGGAAGGTAATATCGCCTCTACGGATGGTGCTGAGCGTTGTCGTTAACTGTATGTAGAACTCATCTTTGATAGCACAGTCAGCGTCTTCCGTTGGCGCATAGCATTGCACGATGGGTGATTCTTTGTGGGGGAAGATAGAGCCACCAATGACTAGCTGGAATGTCTGACACAGCTCAATGAGCCTGTCACCATTGTTGTTTCGTGTGCCGCAGCCGTGAACCCCCATAATCTGCTTGAGACCGGAGTTGTTCCCGATTTTCTCATTGAAGTCGCCCATCAGGAAGGTAATATCGCCTCTACGGATGGTGCTGAGCGTTGTCGTTAACTGTATATAGAACTCATCTTTGATAGCACAGTCAGCGTCTTCCGTTGGCGCATAGCATTGCACGATGGGTGATGTGCCGGTGAACATTGCTGCAGAATCGGGCCAGGATTATGCGGTCTGAAATAGGCTTCCAGGAATGCAAGGTGTTCCGCATGTCCTTGGAAATTATTAGACCTACGCCGCTTTCCCCTGTGATTTATTTACCACTGTGCAATATAATGTTGCCATACGCTGACGTACTTTCTCCACTGCCGTTCCATCTCATTTCGCTCACGCCGAGAATGTTGATGTTATAGGTCGCCATCTGCACCTCGAGTTGAGCTTGTTTGGATGCTTCCCTGAGACTTCTAACATTCCATTGCGCGATCCTTGTCCGGGTACGTGTGCCAAATGTCGTTAACTTAGGGGTGATTGTGTATCCGAGGCTTTGTCTTGTGTTGGTTACGTTAATCGGTTGTGTTGTTCTGCCAGGGTAGGTGATTGGCCTGCCGCAGGTAGTCCTGTAGGGCTAGTTGCATCTAACGAAATGAAACGCGAGCTTGCACGTTGTAACAACTTCTCTTTTATTATAAAATGATGCAAACGGAATAACGGTTGCCGGCGCGGCTGCAGCGCACGGCCTACTACGATAAAAACATTTCGTTGTGTTTAAATTTGCTGAGTTGCTGACAGACAGCATTGCAAGCATTACATTTAGAGAGGGCATTGCCGCCACAGGTACCCCCTTCTCAGAGCGTTAGCCGGTGGAGGCGGCGAACGATACCGATTTGTGTGGTTTTCTGGCATATGTTCGAAGTGGTCTGTCCATAGTGTTTGACAGTAGGGTGTTACCCATGGGCTCCAACGTGTTGTCCTGCTGATGTTGATCCTGTTTGACCACAAACGCCGGTTTAAGACAGTCGACGGACACAGCTTTCTCGATACCGTTAATGCGTATGACAAATACACGGTCGTTGAGACGGCGTAATACCTCATGGGGGCCTGTGTAGGGGGGCTCCAATAGCTTTCGGACGAATCGCTCCACCATTCCATTCGCTTGGGGGTGGTAGGGAGTAGTGTGGATGATACGAGCACCGATCACTTTGGCCAATGCCGTGAAAAGTGCGGACTTGAATTGCTGACCCTGGTCTGTCGTTATAGTAAGAGGTGTCCCATAGGAGCAGATCCAATTGGCGTAGAGCGCTGATGCTACTGTTCTTGCTTCCATGTCTTCCAGCGGCACTGCAACAGGCCACCTGGAAAAACGGTCAATTATAGTTAGGCAATACCTTAATTTGTTGACGGCTGGAAGGTAAATCAGGTCTATGTGTATGTGGTCGAAGCGATTATCGGGGATGCTAATGTGCTCAGGTATGAGTCGATTATGCCGGCTGACTTTGGACTTCTGACAGGCGATGCATTCACGACACCATTGTAGTGCGTCCTTCTTGATACCGGGCCACATGAACTTTTCTTTGAGATGACGAGCTGTTACGCGGCCACTTGGGTGTGAAGAGCTGTGCACTATGTTGAATGCTTGCCGCCGGAGGCTTGTCGGAATATACGGTCGCACGCGGCCAGACGAAATGTCACAGTAAACATGACAGTCTTGTATTGCCAGCTGCTGCAGTTTAAGTGAAGTGTCTTGCTTGACTTCAGCGAGCTGGTTGTCGTCCTGTTGGGCTGATTGGATGGTAGCGAATGGTAGACTCGTCGGCATACAAATTTCATTAATGCGCGAAAGCGCATCGGCTGCTGCGTTCTCTTCACCTTTAACGTGGATAATTTCGGCGTCGAATTGCGAAATGTAGTCCAGCTGCCTTAGCTGTCTCGAGGAGGCTTTGTCAGCTCGCTGGGAGAAGGCGTAGATGAGAGGACGGTGGTCGGTTTTGATGACAAATTTGCGGCCTTCCAGGTGATGTCGAAAAAACTTTATAGCAGCATAGACAGCGAGCAGCTCGCGGTCATAAGTACTATATCGTTGTTCAGCTTGGCTCAATTTACGTGAGAAAAATCCCACCGGTCTCCAGACGTTATCTTGCAACTGTTCAAGGGATGCGCCAAATGCAAAGTCCGATGCGTCGGTGGAGAGGGCCAAGGGTGCTGTTAGGGCGATGAATGTGTTCCTGGTGGCAGTGGCGATGCTGTTTTTACAATCCGCAAAGGCCTTTTCTGCAACAGGTATCCATTCTATCCTCCGCTTGTCCTTCTCCTTGGCATTCTTCAAATATTCATTAAGCGGGGCCTGAGTCGCTGCTGCTTGTGGGATGCAACGACGGAAATAATTTAGCATACCCAAGAATCGCCTGAGATCGGCGATAGTCTCGAGCTTTGGATACGACACGATGGCATCTACTTTGTCAGCAGGAGGCCAGTACCCATGTTGGTTGACAGTGTAGCCCAGGTACACTAGTTCGGTTTTGCCAAATCTGCACTTCGCGATATTGATTGAGAGCTTATTCTGGCGTAGAATTTCAAACACGCAGCGGAGATGTTCGGCATGCTCCTCAACGGAATTAGAAAATATGATCAGGTCGTCGATAAAACAGGCTGCGTATGGAAGAGACCGTAAGAGGTTGTCCATGTGGCGTTGGAACGTTTGGGCAGCGTTGCGGAGGCCCGGTGGCATACCCAGGAACTCGAAAAGTCCAAATGGCGTTGTAACTGCGGTCTTTGGAACATGTTCAGGGGCTACTGGTATCTGATGGTACGCCCGGACGAGGTCGATGGTAGAAAAGATGAATTTTCCGTGTAAGCGCTGGAAAATATCCTCACAATGTGGAACTGGGTAGCGATCAGGAACTGTCTGAGCGTTGAGTCTTCTGTAGTCACCTGTTGATCGCCACCCACCAGACTTCTTGGGCACCATGTGGATGGGGCTCCCCCATGGACTGCTAGATGGGCGTATGACGCCATGATGGAGAAGAAGATCAAAGTCGGCCTTTGCTGCCGATATCTTTTCACCGCATAGCTTCCGAGGGCGCTCAGCTACTGGCGGCCCGCTCGTTACGATATAATGTTTGATAGAAGTGGGGCTATCCACACGTGGTGCAGAGCTGGGCAGAGAGAGATTCAAGTACTCCTTGAGGATGGTTGCGAGCATCGGATGCTGTGAAGGGTCTTCAGCCTTTTGCTCCACCGTTGAAACCGTGTGGACATCTATTTTGCACAGCTGCGCTGGTGTAGAGAGTGTGGTGAGCGGGTCGATGAGACGCTGGCTCTTCAGGTCGATAATGAGCCCATACTGTGATAGGAAGTCGGCACCTATGATAGCCGTCTTGACATCAGCAATTGTGAATGCCCATTTAAATGCTCTGCGTAGTCCGAAATTGACTTCGAGGACTTGCTGGCCGCACATACGGATCGTAGTGGAGTTGGCAGCGGACAGTGTTAGTTCGTTTACTGAAAGCTTCCTGTTAATGACAGTTTTTGGGATCAATGAAATGTAGTTAGAGCTCTTGGAGCCGTCGGCGGAATAGCGAGAATAATTAAAGGCGCGTAGGTGGCGGTTTGAGTGTGGTTTATTGCGTGGTTAAAACACGAATGACAATAGATGAAAACGTTGGACAACACAAACGGCCGGAGCCGGTGGGACATGGGAAGTGGAACATGTTTACATTAGGAAACTGGAAGGGAGAGGATTTGAGTGTCGCAGGGTCCACAGAACACTGGGACGAACACATTTAGCCATGGCGGCCCGCGTTGCCTCTGGCAACATTAGAAATTAGAGCTGCTCGCTCAGACGGCCCAAGGCCTCCAAGGCCTGCTCGATCAGGGCGCGGGCGTTGGCACGTGGCTCGGTGGCTTCGTCGGAGGAGGTCTCGTCGCTGAACGCTATGAGCGGTCGTTCAGATGCTGCCTCGGCTGTGGGGCGGTTGGCTGGACGTCGGGGCTGGCGGCGATGACGTGCCAGCCGGTTGGCGATGGCGGAGCGCCGCACCGGGCGCTGTGTTGGAACGGGCTGCTGCCGGGGCGGTGTTGAAGCGGGTTGCTGCCCGGGCTGGTGCGGCTTCTTGCCGCGCTTGGGGGCGTTCTTGGGCGATGTCACGGCTCGTCTTTTGCTGAAGTGCAGCATTGTGTGGTGCGCTTGGCCGCACTTGCTGCAACGACCGGTGGAGCGGCACCGAGCTGTGGGGTGGGACCGCGCCAGGCAATTGGTGCAGTAGCCCTGGGCGCGGGCCACCTGCTGTCGCTGCTGCGGTGCCATCGCCAAAAACGCTCGGCAAAACCGGATGCCGTGGAGGTGGTGGCACAGCCGGCACTGCTGGGCCATCTGGGATTTTCGGGATGCCCTGCAAATATAAGAAAAGTGTATCACTACGATATCACGATTGACGATAGTGAGTGCATAGCGTATGATGAGTGTATGTGAAAGCAGGGCCATGAGGAGAAGGAGGTTTAAGACGCTAGTAAGGGGCAGAGCTTGACTACTGGCCTTGTCAAGATGCCAGAGTCGGTACGGATATCCACGACACGTACGTGATTGTCGGGACCGCGATGAATTTTATGAATGCGGCCGAGCCGCCACTCATTGGGGGGAAGCAGGTCGTCTTTAATGACGACCATTTCATTTTCTTCCACTTCCCTTTGCGGATGCTTCCACTTATATCGTTTGTGGAGATCCTTTAGATATTCGTCCTTCCATCGTCGGGCGAATTGATGATGGAGGACTTTGAGTTTTTCCCATCGATTAACCAGGGATAGCTCGGAGCACTCGGGTTCGGGGGGGGCGGCGAGAGGAGCGCCTCGGAGAAAGTGACCAGGGGTCAGAGACACTAGATCGCTAGGGTCCTGCGATTGAGGAGAGAGTGGACGTGAATTAAGCGTCCCTTCAATTCGAGTCAGAAGAGTCGTAAACTCTTCGTATGTGAATCTATGAGAGCCGGCTACCTTTTTGAGGTGGGTCTTGAAGCTTTTGACCGCCGACTCCCATAGTCCTCCCATGTCAGGAGCATGTGGGGGGATAAATTGCCACTCGACGTCCTGAGGACCGTATCGGTCGAGAATATCTTGGGCGATTTCTCTCGAGAATTTGGCAAAGTCTCTGGCCATGGCACGTTGAGCACCGACGAACGTTTTGCCGTTGTCGGTCATGAGTTTGAGAGGTAGCCCTCGTCGACCAGTAAATCGGGCGAATGCTGCGCGGAACGCTTCGGTCGTAAGATCCGAGCAGAGTTCCAAGTGAACGGCTTTCGTGGAGAAGCACACGAACACTGCAACATAACCTTTGAGGTAGGTTGAGCTACGGAGCATGGAAGCTTTAATCTGGAATGGACCAGCAAAGTCGATTCCAGTTGTGGCGAATGGGATGGTAAGTGTGCATCGTTCGGGAGGGAGTGCTGCCATAATCTGTGTTCGCAGCCTTTGTTTATGGATGACACACGTTTTGCATTGGAAAATGCACTTTTTGACTTGCGGCTTTAGGCGCGGAATGTAATATTCCTGCCGAACCATACGGAGCATGAGTCGTTGGTCCGCATGCAGTAATAGCTTATGAAGGAAGCGAAGAAGCAAACTGCAGTAGCGGGACTCTGGAGGGAGAATGATGGGGTGTCGTTCATTATACGACAATGCCGCATTGGCGAGTCTACCATTGACTCGCATCACCTTCTGTTTGTCTAAGAAGGGGTTGAGTACCAAGAGAGAACTTTTCTTGGATATGGGAAGCGAATGAGAGAGCGCTTGTCGTTCCTGCGGATAATAGGAACTTTGCGCGAGAGTTATAAGGCGATTCTTAACAAATGCCAACTCTGCTTGGGATAACTGTGTTCCGTGTATGGGATGTTGCTGGCGACGGGAGGAGATGCCGTTATGAATGAAGCGGAACATGTATGCGATTACTCGCAGGGCTCGAGAGAAGCTGGAGAACCGATCGAGGATGTCGGTCTGCTCTTCGAGAAGGTGGTGGCAATCAACTGCTCGTTGTTCCGGGACTGGAACTTTGCGAGAGTGACCTTTGGGCCAAGCATCGGAAGCTTGCTGCAACCATTTGGGGCCATTCCACCACAGAGAGTGATCTTTGAGATCTTGCGGCTTGCATAAGCGCGTTCCTAAGTCCGCGGGATTTTCAGCGCTTGGGACATGTCGCCAGGGAGCGTTGTGCACATTTTGACGTATTTCAGTCGTGCGGTTGGCAACATAAGTTTTCCATGTGCAAGGTGGTTTTTCCAACCAAGCAAGCACAATTTCCGAATCGGTCCATAAATGGATTTCCGATTGATCGAACCCGAGGTGAGAGCGGAGGGATTTGATGAGCTGGGAGAGTAAAACTGCTCCGCAAAGCTCTAAGCGAGGTAGGCTTATTGTTTGGAGAGGTGCAACTCTTGTTTTCGCAACAAGGAGATGTGACGCGAGGTGGTCACCATTCGTGCTAATACGTATGTATAGAGCTGCACAGTATGCCTTTTCGGAGGCATCGCAAAATCCATGGATCTGAACATTTCGATTGGGGGCATAGTTAACCCACCGGGGAATTTCGATAAGTTCTATGGCAGGCAAATTCTCAATGAATTGCTGCCATTTAATAAGTGATCCTGGCTTTATGCACTCGTCCCACTCAGTACCTTCAAGCCAAAGCTCTTGCAGAAGCTTTTTGGCAAGAATCATTATAGGCGAAAGCCATCCTGCGGGATCGAAAAGTTTGGCAACAGACGAAAGAATTTGCCGTTTCGTGAATGAGTGTGCAGGAGTAGTGGGAGAGATGGAGTATGAAAATGAGTCCGATAGGGCATTCCAACGGATGCCAAGAGTCTTAGTGGAACTCGTTGAATCGAACTTGAGGAATTCCGAATCGAAAAGGTCGTCTTCGGGAATTTCCTCTAAGAGTTTTGCGTGATTAGCCGTTATCTTTTTTAGAGGGAATCCCCCGGAGTTGAGGGTGGCTATCACTTGAGATAGGGCTTCCTTAGTGGTTGGAAGATCATGACCTCCGGAAAGAATGTCGTCGACATACGTTTCCTCTAGAAGTATTTTTGCCGCTAACGGGCTGGATGGCTGAGAGTCGTGGGCCAATTGATGGAGCGTTCTGATGGCCAAATATGGCGCAGAGTTAACCCCAAATGTCACCGTTTTCAATCTGAAGTCTTGAATAGGAGATTCCGGGGATTTGCGAAAGAGTATTCGCTGGAATTCCTGGTGATCATTATGGACCCGAATTTGCCTATACATCTTCTGGACATCGCCATTGAAGACAAAGCGGTAAAGGCGCCATCGGAGAATGAGAGCTGTGAGGTCATTTTGAAGAGTGGGGCCAGTATGCAGAACGTCGTTGAGAGATTGACCAGAACTTGAGGACCTTGAGGCATTGAAAACTACTCGGACTTTGGTAGTCTTCTTTTCGGGGCGGATGACTGCGTGATGAGGCAGATAGTACGAAAAATACTTGCCATTTTGGATTATCTCACGGGGATTTGTGAGTTCCATATGGTCAAGGGTGAGATATTCCTCTAAGACGTCATCGTAGATGGTCTTGAGGTTTCCCTTTCGGGAGAGATTTCGCTCCATGCTAACGTATTGCTGGAGGGCGTTGGGGCGGGAATTGCCTAACGCTATTGAGTATGGAAAGTCTGCCTTAAAGGGGAGTTTGACAGTATATCTACCATCCGATCCACGGGTTGTGGTCTTCTGGTATAGCTCTTCGCAATAAGTGTCATCCGAGGAGACAGGTGTCGGGAGTTTGACTTCTTCCTGCTCCCAGAATTGCCTGAGTTGTGAACTTAGTTCCTCATTGGAGACTTCTGCTACGCATGTCGAATAAGATGACACCGTATGGGGTACTGGCCCGCTGAGTATCCAACCGAAAATGGTGTTTTGGGCTAATAGGCTGCCACAGACATTTCGGCGGATACCTTCGAGTAAGATCTGGGGAATCAGATCACTGCCAATTACTAGATCTATCTGCGCTGACTCGAATGGATTTGGGTCCGCGAGATTTAGCGTGGCAAATTCTTGCCAATTGGGATGGCTAATTGTGAATGGGGGTAGCAATTTCGTCAATTGGGGGAGTACTATTGCTTGCACATTGAGGGTCGTGCTGGAGTTTGGAACTGCCAACGTCAAAAAGCAAATGTGATTTGAATTTTGCACAATTTTACCGCCCATGCCTGAAATTTCGAAGTGCGATCTTTCAATAGGCAGTTTTAGGCGTTTTTGCACCTTCGAGGAAATGAAGGTGCGTTGCGAGCCTTGGTCGATTAACGCTCTAACCTTGAACAATTCTCCTAAGTGGGCAATAGACACCAGTGCCGTAGGCAGAAGGGATTGGGTGCCATTATTGGAATGAAGGGCTTGTACTTGAGGCGTACTTAGCCTTGAAGATGGGCCGGGTTGCGAATCTGAAGTGGGGGCATGAGTAGTGGAGTTGTTGTTCGGTTGGTGATGAGCCGTTGCGACCTGAGAAGTGGTCGTCTGAGACCTATTGAGAGGCGGCGGGGCTTGGGATTTATTGTTGGGGAAATGAAGCAGGGAATGATGCTTCCTTTGGCAGTAAACACACGTAAAACTGCTTGTGCAATCCTTTATGGTATGCGTTGTGGCAAGGCAGTTTTCGCATAAGTTGTGCTCTTTGACGTATTTCAATCGGCTCTGGGGGGTGAGCTTCTTGAAACTCTGACATGTTCGAATGGGGTGGTTGGCGTTGCAAAGTTTGCACGCGAAGTCTTTTTTCACCTCAGTATGGAAGTGCTGAGATTTATTTTGAGGCCGATTTTGGGGAGTATGGAAATTGGGAGACTGTGGTTTTGGCTTAGCGGGGCGAATGCTATTGAGCCGTTCCACCACCTCGTACCTGCAGGTCAGGAACTCGTCCATTTGCGACCAAAGAGGCAGGTCCTTACGAGATGTAAGGGATTGTTCCCAGAGAGCTAATGTCTCTTCGGGTAATTTGGTGCAACAAATGTACACAAGCAGCGGATCCCAATTGTCAGTGTCCACGGCCTGGGACCTAAGTACTGATAGACAATTATTTATTGTACTTTGAATCCGCTGCAGCGCTTCGCTATTTTCGGTAGTAGCCGGAGTGATATTCAACAAGGAACGAATCTGGTTGTCAACCAATATGCGCCTGTTTTCGTAACGGGATTTCAGGGCTTCCCATGCGAGTCCGAAGTTTTCGTCGCTTAAGGCAAATTGCTTCACAATTGCACCGGCTTTGCCTTGCGTCTTGTATCGGAGGTGATACAATTTTTGGGCTGGAGTGAGCTTGGGGTGATTTATGTATACTGCCGTAAACATGTCCCGGAAGGACGGCCACTGCTCATAGCCCCCGAAAAATGTTTCGGTATCGCAAGGTGGAACTTGTAAACAAATATTCGTAGTATTTGTTGGTTCTGGGGATCGAACCTGTTCCGTCTGCGCAGCGTGCTGTGTGGGTGGAGGCTGGAGCATCTCAATGATGTCCGACATTTGAGCCATGCACAACTCATATTGGTCTATGCAGGCTTCGTTCTTCTGCCGAGCCGACTCCTTGAAACGGTCGGGCTGGCTGCTGTCTTCCGCAATGGAGACTGCCTCATATGCTTGCATAAGCCTAGTCCATTGAACTTCCAAATTCTTTTGACGAATTTGGACGAGGGACTTCGTTTGTTCCTCAATGGGGGTCGCAGAAAACTTTGTGCATAATTGCACGAGCTGATCGGACTCGAAAATAAATTTGGCAACGCTTGGATCGGTTGCTTTGAGTATGGGGGACTTGGAGCGCGTTTTTGGCGGCTCACGAGTGACAGTGTCTGTCAAAAACAAATCGGTTGACACCTTAGGGGGTTGTTTGGAGGCGGTTGACTCCATCGCGTCTGATTGTTTTTTGGGCGAACGCTCTACCGGCATTGAAAAATATAAAAAAGCGAAGCTTTAGTGAGAGGGGGTTCAGGTGCGAAAAAATTGAAATTGAATTTCCACCTGAGAATGGGAATGCACGAAGGGGTTAAAGTTGGCCGCGTCCGCACGAACGGCTTAAAATTTGAAAAAATCGAAAAATTACACGAATGTGTGAAGATTATTCGATTGTATGGGAAATCGCCTTTAATTTGTTGGCCAACTTTAATAACCGTATGGGAATAATACGAGAAAATATCACAAAATTGTAAATTTGAACCGCGGAATCCGAGAAAATGAGAATTTGTATGTGTGTATAATTTAGTACAATGAAAACAACAAGTGACCGTCAATGTTATTTGTGTATGTGTATTTGTATTTATTTTATTAAAACGAAAATAAATAAAAATGGGTGTGTATGTGTATAAATGTATGTAAAATGTATGACAAATAAATATGTATGGGTACGTGTATGAAAATATGTGAAACACAAAAATATAAGTGTAAGTGTATGTCAAATTATATGTTTGAATATAATATTGGTTAATTGTTGTTAGTAAATTTAGTAAAATGTATTTAATTGTATGAGGGAAAAAATAAAATTTTTTGTGTACTGGTGGGTTATGTTTGTCCCACTGTATGTATGGTAAGTGTATGTGCAGTGAACGTGTGATATGTACAATTGAAAATTTTCTAAGTTGAAAATTTTCAATGTACTTGGGATGGGTCTTGTGGTCCCACTGTATATAATGACGTGTATGTGTGTAGTGAATATGAGTGTATATATATGTATATATATATGCACGATTGAAAATTTTCAATGTGCCGTGAAAATGCGCAACTTGTCCCACTGTGCCCGCTCTGTGCTTTCTTGTTTATGTATATACAAGTATATATGCACTTGGGCCAAGCAGCTGAGTTGCGTGCTGCCAAGTGCTTGCGGATATAGCACAAAGGGAAACACGGAACTATGTGCAGACGTGGGTGCGCAGAATGTACACAGCAGCTGGGCTGTCGCTGCTGGTCTTATGTACAAGCGCGAAGTGCACAAGGGAAAGTGAGTGAATATGGACAAGTGATCAAGCAGAATGTAGGTAGCAGCTGGGTTTTTTGCTGCTGAGTGTGCAAAGCACAAAGAAAAGGAGGGGGAATGGCGTATGTAAATATTGCCCAGAGAGAGGTGCAAGAATATGTGCAGAAAATTGGAAAATAGATCCGCGCTTATTTCTTGCCGCAATGCGAGCCTTGTGTAAAAGAAGCGCGAAATGTGCAGGGGAAATGTGAAAAAGAAGCAAACTACTGGGCAGTAGCGGAACTACTTTGCGGTGTTTTTGATCCAGTTGAATATTGTATATATATACAATATTCAACGGCAAATAATTGGGTATGTGGTTATATATGTTATTATTAAACCGCAATTTAATAATCGACTTGGGAAGTTTAAATTTTTATTTCCAAGTTTTTTTGTTTTTTTTTTTAAATATATGTGTATGCGGATGTTCGTATGTGAATGCTAATTAATGTGTAAATGGGAAATTGGTATTTTTGTAGATTTTTGAAATATGTATGTATTGGTTAGTATATGTGTTGTTAATTTTGACACAAAATTTTTATGGGCTTATCTTTGTTGGGCCCAGTGCCCGAGTTTGGGATCGCCTTCGTTGATTTTTAAAATCCGTCCGTCCGCTTTTTTGGCTGCTTCCAGTGCTTCTCCTTTGCGTTGAGTGTCAGTCCTTCCTGATAATTAGAGCTCTTGTGGTTTGTTCGATGTCGCTTCCCTCTTCGTCAGCGTAGTGTGTGTTGTTGTTGTTATGTGATTTTTCGTTGTTCGTTGCAATTGCACTGCACTGTGGTTTTTTGTTTTTCTGTGCTCCACTTAATTTTAATTTTTTTTTTTTTTGTTTAAGGGGGGCCGGGGTTGCCTGTTTTTACTTTTTGTTTTGTTTTTTTTTTGAAAAAAAGGGGGGCCGGGGTTGGCTTTCGGTATTTTTTTTTTTTTTTTTTTTTTTTGTAAGGGGCTCACTCTTCACTTTTTGTTTAATTTAGTTTTATTTATTTATTTTTTGGTTCCTTTACCTCATATTTTTATAGTTGGTGTATGTTGTTCACTCTTGTTCTCACTGTTCACTGTTTTGTAGTTGTTGCACAGTTTGGATGTTTTGTGTCACTGTTGCTGTTTTCGTTCACTGTGTCACTTTTGTAATATTTTATGTCACTATTGTATGTCACTGTTGGTTTTGAATGTTTTTTTTATGTTTCACTTGTTAAATGTTTTTACTGTCGCGGGTTCGCGGTGGCTCGAAGGACCATAGTTAGAGCTCTTGGAGCCGTCGGCGGAATAGCGAGAATAATTAAAGGCGCGTAGGTGGCGGTTTGAGTGTGGTTTATTGCGTGGTTAAAACACGAATGACAATAGATGAAAACGTTGGACAACACAAACGGCCGGAGCCGGTGGGACATGGGAAGTGGAACATGTTTACATTAGGAAACTGGAAGGGAGAGGATTTGAGTGTCGCAGGGTCCACAGAACACTGGGACGAACACATTTAGCCAAAATGGTAGAACCAGAGTCAATAAGGAATTTAAGGTGCGTTTTACGATCGTATAGCAATAGGCGGGACTCTTTAGGAGTGCTGGTGGTGCTGTCGCCGGTCGCCTGCACGGGTGACAGCGGCTTTAGATTTCCGACGGTGCAGGTGCAAGTGGGTGGGGCGACGAACACGGCAACACACATTTTTGCGCTTTGTCGCCAAACTTGCGATGACATACTCCGTCATGGGCTGGAGAAGCAGCGTGAGGACGTGAGCGCGACCGAAAATTGCTGCCTTCTCGGAGCTTTGCAAGGACCTCTTTGTTGACTGCGATGAGCGATGAAAGCGCATCCTTAATTTCGCGTAAGTCTGCGCTGATGGATGGCGAAGGGAGGCTACGAGTACTCTGATCCACGGCCATGACGCCGGTGCCGTTGTAGTTGTCCATAAGCTCATCTGCTGCAGCGGCTAGCTCATCCAATGACGTGGCGTTGAAGATCTTCAAGAATCGCTGCGTGCTTACTGGTAGCAGCGCCAGCCAACGAATGCGCACCACGTCTTCAGAAGCCCGGCCTCCGGAAAGCGATCGCATCTGCCGCAGCAGCTGGGACGGCTTCTTGCCACCTAATTCCAGCTCCGTGAATAGTTTGTGCAGCTGGCGATCTGCGGATTCAGTAAATCGCGTAGTCAGACATGTTTTAATGTGTGTGTACTTATCCGGCAGCCGCCGTGGCTCAGTTGGTTAGTGCGCGGTCCAGCGAGTCGCATGCAGAGCGACGCAAGTTCGAATTCTGCATGTAGTAACACCTAAAAAAAATAACGGGAAACTCGTTTTCTCTTTCGGTGGCTGTCCTCTCAGCTGGAAATGGCAAACCTCTGAGAGTAAAAATTGCCTATGAAAAAGCTCCCAACCTGCCGTTCGGAACCGGCATAAAACTGTAGGTCCCTTCCACCCGCGTACAAAATTCACACGCACAACACGGGTGGTTGCGGGAAGCTAGGCTTTAGTCTCGCGTAAGCGGGCTGTCGTACCAATCAATTATTATTATTATTACTTATCCGATTTGGGAGGGAACTTCAAAATGTCCGAGATCTCGAAAAGCGAATCAGAGTCCAGCGCCGTGATCACCAGATTGTACTTGTTGCTATCTGAAGAAATTCTACACGCCTGGAACATGGCCTCTACCTGGACGAACCACAACTCTGCATTACTTGCCCAAAATGGGGGCAAACGGCAATAATTGACTGCATCAACGTTGTGGGAGTCCAGCGCTGGCGCCGAATTTGTTGCGCTCATGGTGGGCTGGCTCAGTGGCTTTGGGCGCGCTCCGTTTGTGTTCACGTCTTCATCGTTTGACTTAGGTGGAGGCGAATGTGTGAGCGACATTTTTTATAAATTTTAGTTAATTGTTCTTAAAACGGGGTCACCACTGTAGGGCTAGTTGCCTCTAACGAAATGAAACGCGAGCTTGCACGTTGTAACAACTTATCTTTTATTTTAAAATGCTGCAAAAAGAATACCGGTTGCCGGCGCGACTGCAGCGCACTGCCTACTCCTATAAAAACATTTCGTTGTGTTTGAATTTGCTGAGTTGCTGACAGACAGTATTGCCAGCATTACATTTAGAGAGGGCATTGCCGCCACACGCCTCCGCTCGTAGCGCCATCTGTTGTGAGGAGGTTACAGCAGAATGGTTGGGGACCTCGCTAGGATCAGGTTGGTGCGCGCTGTTTTCGCAGTTGTCCGCTTCCCCTTGCAGATGTCGCTGACGCACCGTGTGTATCGCGATTAATAAGACTCGAGGCGGTTAGATTTCAATTGCTTTATTCACTAACGTTACAAACTTTCTACGCGCGTGCGCTCAGCTCCGTTGCCAGCTTTCGACTCGTTTTCTTTTCTGCCGCGCCAGTGCTGCCAGCGCTCGATGCACGAACCAGTGTCGCCACATGTGTATCTGCATTTTTTATTTTTCTTTTTGTCAGACACACAGCGCATAGTTGCGCATTCTATTGCGTGGAGGTGAGTGGAATAGGAATAATTGGGTTGGGAATCAATGAACTTGGATATGTTGCAGGGTTAGGAAAATTTAGAGAACAGGAAAAATCGGAAAAATTGGAAAAGTGCGGGGACCGTGCACACGGCGGGAGTTGAACCCACGACCTCTGGGATGACAGGCTAGTGCATTCACGCAAGGCTATCGAGGCTGCCTGTATGCCGTTTATAGGACGGTAATACTCTGCCAACTTTTTTAAATTCTTAAGGTGCCAATCCTTTCCTAAAATCTTAACTTGCCCATGCGCAGAATAAACTTTCTGATAACCTTCTTTAAAAAAAATTTTAGTATTTTTTCGCAAATCTTTTAAACACGCCCAAAAACTCGATCAGCTGGCAAAAAACTATGACCTCGGAAAGGAAAATATAATTATACTTGTTTCAGCTGTTTTGGTGCACTTTGTAGCATCCAATGCATTAAGGCATGTATGATAGGCATATTGTTACGAAATTCCACAGTTCGTTATCGAGGGTTCGTTTTGATTGTATTTGAAAATAAAACAACTTCAATTACTCAGCAAAAATTAACAATCACTTTATTTACAAATTTGCACTTGTTCTACTTTACACTACTACTATTGCATGTTTCCCCATTGCTTGCTCAACACAGACTCGACCCACTGCGCTGCACACTGCTGCTTTTATACCAGTTTATACCAGTCTTATCGCGCCGAAGTTTCTTGCAACTTCCAATTAGAAAATGCTCGACCATTCGCGCACAGTCCATTTCTCGCGAACCTTGCCATATCGGACTATACCAAGCGAATTATACCAGTTTGCCGTACTTCACAGTGCATGCCTAAAAGTATGCTTGCAAAAGCGTTCATGCACAGCAC
Organism: Melieria omissa; assembly: GCA_963971225.1. NCBI lineage: Eukaryota > Metazoa > Arthropoda > Insecta > Diptera > Ulidiidae > Melieria > Melieria omissa. The sequence continues at coordinate 44,707,088 of OZ020269.1, read as the reverse complement.
AAAGTGCCTCTTCGTTTTAATATTTTTATTTTGTCCACCACAACCGTTGCAAAATAAGCGTAAGGTATCCACATTCAACAGACTGAGTGCATAGAAATGTGCCAATAAGGCAGAACCAACGCAAACAGCACCTCTTCCAGCTTGATCTTCTGTACAGGTGTAAAACACTGGAACCTTAGATTTCATGTCGACAACACATAGAGTAGTAGCCTATTTGCCTTGAATAAAAAGTTTCCATAATAGTAAAATTAATATATATAATTGACTTTTCACTAATATCTCGAAGTTACTTATTGCATAGATATGGAAATGTTGCATTTTGGTCTGAACCCTTATTTTTGGTTTTGAATTACAGCGAAATTATTGACCTTGGGTATGTTTTATAAAAATTGTTACATAGATTTTAACATATAGAATTGGATTCAGTCAAAAAACGAAAAACTTAAAAAGTGGAATTATTGCGTTTTGTTATGGACCTCCTCAATTATTATTGATGGGGATAATGCACTGCGACCTGTAGAGCTATTGTGTCCCCTTCTTGGACTTTAAAGACTGTCAGTAAGTCCAGTATCCAAAAGGAATTTTAGTTGTTTAAGCTGCACCCGAAAATTTTAAAACCAGAGTGTGACGGCTGATCGTTTTTTGTTCAATATAAATTTTGTTTACTTATTAAATGAGCGTCTCTAGTTGAGCCGTCGGCGGATCGCTTTAAAAATGAAAACGCGTGGGGGTTCCGTGATCGGTGCGCTTTATTGAAGTATTAAAACACGAATGACAATAGTAAGACATTAGACGACACAAACGGCCGGAGCCGGTGGAGTGGGAGAGTGGAACATAAGTACAAAGGGGAATTCGAAGGGAGAGGATTGGAGTTGTGCAGGATCCACAGAACACGGGAACGAACACATTTAGCCATGGCGGCCCGCGTTGCCTTTGGCAACATTACATTCAGAGCTGCTCGCTCAGCCGGCCCAAGGCCTCCAAGGCCTGCTCGATCAGGGCGCGGGCTTTGACGCGCGGCTCGGGGGCTCCGTCGGAGGAGGCCTCCTCGTCGCTGAACGTTATGAGCTGGCGCTCAGCTGCTGCCTCACCTGAGGGGCGGTTGGCTGGACGTCGGGGCTGACGGCGGTGGCGTGCCAGTCGGTCCGCGATGGCGGAGCGCTGCACGGGGCGCGGTGTTGGTGCGGGCTGCTGCCGGGGCTGTGTTGGAGCGTGCTGCTGCCGGGGCTGTGCTGGAGCGGGCTGCTGCCGGGGCTGGTGCGGCTTCTTGCCGTCCTTGCGGGTTGCCTTGGGCGCCGGTGTCTTGGCTGCCCTCTCCCCGAAATGCAGCATCGTATGATGCGCTCGACCGCACTTGCTGCAGCGGGCGGCGGAGCTGCATCGAACGGTGGGGTGCGACCGCGCCAGGCAATTTGTACAATAGCCCTGGGCGCGGGCTACCTGCTGACGCTGTTCCGGCGCCATTGCCAGGAACGCACGGCAATATCTAATGCCGTGCAGGTGGTGGCATAGGCGGCATTGCTGGACGATCTGCTTCCTTCTGGTTGCCCTGCAAGAAACCATAAACGTGTGTCACTAAACAATATTAATGATGAGTGTGTAGAGAATGAGAAGGTGTATGTGCAAAGTAGGCAGGGCTATGAGTCGAGATTAAGATGCTATTAAGGGGCATAGCTTGACTACTGGTCTTGTCAAGATGCCAGAGTCAGTGCGGATATCCACGACACGGACATGATTGTCGGCACCGCGATGTATCTTATGAATGCGGCCGAGCCGCCATTCATTGGGAGGAAGCAGATCGTCTTTAATGACGACCATTTCATCTTCTCCCACCTCTCTTTGCGGATGCTTCCACTTATATCGTTTGTGGAGATCCTTGAGGTATTCATCCTTCCATCGTCGGGCAAATTGATGATGGAGGACTTTGAGTTTTTCCCATCGGTTTATGAGGCATAGGTCGGAGCACTCGGGTTCGGGGGGTGCGGCGATAGGAGCGCCTCGGAGAAAGTGGCCAGGGGTCAGAGACACTAAATCGCTAGGGTCCTGCGATTGAGGAGAGAGCGGACGTGAATTGAGCGTCCCTTCAATTCTAGTAAGAAGAGTCGTAAACTCTTCGTATGTGAATCTATGAGAGCCGGCTACCTTTTTGAGGTGGGTCTTGAAGCTTTTGACCGCCGACTCCCATAGTCCTCCCATGTCAGGAGCATGTGGGGGGATAAATTGCCACTCGACGTCCTGAGGACCGTATCGGTCGAGAATATCTTGGGCGATTTCTCTCGAGAATTTGGCAAAGTCTCTGGCCATGGCACGTTGAGCACCGACGAACGTTTTGCCGTTGTCGGTCATGATTTTGAGAGGTAGCCCTCGTCGACCAGTAAATCGGGCGAATGCTGCGCAGAACGCTTCGGTCGTAAGATCCGAACAGAGTTCCAAGTGGACGGCCTTCGTGGAAAAGCACACGAACACTGCAACATAACCTTTGAGGTAGGTTGAGCTACGGAGCATGGAAGCTTTGATCTGGAACGGACCAGCAAAGTCGATTCCGGTTGTGGCGAATGGGATTGTAAGTGTGCATCGTTCGGGGGGGAGCGCCGCCATGATTTGTGCTCGCAGCTTTTGTTTGTGGATGACACACGTTTTGCACTGAAAAATGGACTTTTTTATTTGCGGCTTTAGGCGCGGAATGTAATATTCCTGCCGAACCATACGGAGCATGAGTCGTTGGTCCGCATGCAGTAATAGCTTGTGAAGGAATCGAAGAAGTAAACTGCAGTAGCGGGACTCTGGTGGGAGAATAATGGGGTGTCGTTCATTATACGACAATGCCGCATTGGCGAGTCTGCCATTAACTCGCATCACCTTCTGTTTATCCAGCAAGGGATTGAGCACCAAGAGAGAACTTTTCTTGGATATGGGAAGAGAATGAGAGAGCGCTTGTCGTTCCTGGGAATAATGGGAACTTTGCGCGAGAGTTATAAGGCGATTCTTAACAAATGCCAACTCTGCTTGAGACAAAAGTGTTCCGTGTATGGGATTGTGTTGGCGACGGGAAGAGATGCCGTTATTAACAAATCGGAACATGTATGCGATTACTCGCAGGGCTCGAGAGAAGCTGGAGAACCGATTGAGGATGTCGGTCTGCTCTTCGAGAAGGTGGTGGCAATCAACTGCTCGTTGTTCCGGGACTGGAACTTTGCGAGAGTGACCTTTGGGCCAAGCATCGGAAGCTTGCTGCAACCATTTGGGGCCATTCCACCATAGAGAGTGATCTTTGAGGTCTTGCGGCTTGCATCCGCGCGTTCCTAAGTCCGCGGGATTTTCAGCGCTTGGGACATGTCGCCAGGGAGCGTTGTGCACGTTTTGACGTATTTCGGTCGTGCGGTTGGCGACATAAGTCTTCCATGTGCAAGGTGATTTTTCCAACCAAGCAAGTACAATTTCAGAATCGGTCCATAAATGGATTTCCGATTTGTCGAACCCGCGGTGAGAGCGGAGGGATTTGATGAGCTGGGAGAGTAAAACTGCTCCGCAAAGCTCTAAGCGAGGTAAGCTTATTGTTTGGAGAGGTGCAACTCTTGTTTTTGCAACGAGGAGATGTGACGAGAGGTTGTCACCATTCGTGCTAATGCGTATGTATAGAGCTGCACAGTATGCCTTTTCGGAGGCATCGCAAAATCCATGGATCTGAACATTTCGATTGGGGGCCCACCGGGGAATTTCGATAAGTTCTATGGCAGACAAATTCTCAATGAATTGCTGCCATTTGATAAGTGATCCTTGCTTTATGCACTCGTCTTCGGGAATTTCCTCTAAGAGTTTTGCGTGATTAGCCGTTATCTTTTTAAGAGGGAATCCCCCGGAGTTGAGGGTGGCTATCACTTGAGATAGGGCTTCCTTAGTGGTGGGAAGATCATGACCTCCGGAAAGAATGTCGTCGACATACGTTTCCTCGACAAGTATTTTTGCCGCTAACGGGCTGGATGGCTGAGAGTCGTGGGCCAATTGATGGAGCGTTCTGATGGCCAAATATGGCGCACAGTTAACCCCAAATGTCACCGTTTTCAATTTGAAGTCTTGAATAGGAGATTCCGGGGATTTGCGAAAGAGTATTCGCTGGAATTCCTGGTGATCATTATGGACCCGAATTTGCCTATACATCTTCTGGACATCGCCATTGAAGACAAAGCGGTAAAGGCGCCATCGGAGAATGAGAGCTGTGAGGTCATTTTGAAGAGTGGGGCCAGTATGCAGAACGTCGTTAAGTGACTGACCAGAACTTGAGGACTTTGAGGCATTGAAAACCACTCGGACTTTGGTAGTCTTCTTTTCGGGGCGGATGACTGCGTGATGAGGCAGATAGTATGAGAAATATTTGCCATTCTGAATTATCTCACGGGGATTTGTGAGTTCCATATTGTCAAGAGTGATATATTCATCTAAGACGTCATCGTAGATGGTCTTGAGGTTTCCCTTTCGGGAGAGATTTCGCTCCATGCTAACGTATTGCTGGAGGGCGTTGGGGCGGGAATTGCTTAACACTATCGAGTATGGAAAGTCTGCCTTAAAGGGGAGTTTTACAGTATATCTACCATCCGATCCACGGGTTGTGGTTTTCTGGTATAACTCTTCGGAATAAGTGTCATCCGAGGAGACAGGTGTCGGGAGTTTGACTTCTTCCTGCTCCCAGAATTGCCTAAGTTGTGAACTAAGTTCCTAATTGGAGATTTCTGCTACGTATGTCGAATAAGATGACACCGGATGGGGTACTGGCCCGAAATATTTGCCATTCTGAATTATCTCACGGGGATTTGTGAGTTCCATATGGTCAAGAGTGATATATTCATCTAAGACGTCATCGTAGATGGTCTTGAGGTTTCCCTTTCGGGAGAGATTTCGCTCCATGCTAACGTATTGCTGGAGGGCGTTGGGGCGGGAATTGCCTAACACTATCGAGTATGGAAAGTCTGCCTTAAAGGGGAGTTTTACAGTATATCTACCATCCGATCCACGGGTTGTGGTTTTCTGGTATAACTCTTCGGAATAAGTGTCATCCGAGGAGACAGGTGTCGGGAGTTTGACTTCTTCCTGCTCCCAGAATTGCCTAAGTTGTGAACTAAGTTCCTAATTGGAGATTTCTGCTACGTATGTCGAATAAGATGACACCGGATGGGGTACTGGCCCGCTGAATATCCAACCGAAAATGGTGTTTTGGGCTAATAAACTGCCACACACATTTCGTCGGATACCTTCGAGTAAGATCTGGGGAATCAGATCACTGCCAATAACTAAGTCTATCTGCGCTGACTCGAAAGGACTTGGGTCAGCGAGATTTAGCGTGGCAAATTCTTGCCAATTGGGATGGCTAATTGTGAATGGGGGTAGCAATTTTGTCAATTGGGGGAGTACTATTGCTTGCACATTGAGGGTCGTGCTGGAGTTTGGAACTGCCAACGTCAAAAAGCAAATGTGATTCGAATTTTGCACAATTTTACCGCCCATGCCTGAAATTTCGAAGTGTGATCTTTCAATTGGCAATTTAAGGCGTTTTTGCACCTTCGAGGAAATGAAGGTGCGTTGCGAGCCTTGGTCGATCAACGCTCTAACCTTGAACAATTCTCCTAAGTGGGCAATAGACACCAGTGCCGTAGGCAGAAGGGATTGGGTGCCATTATTGGAATGGAGGGCTTGTACTTGAGGCGTACTTAGCCTTGAAGATGGGCCGGGTTGCGCATCTGAAGTGGGGGAATGAGTTGAGGAGTTATTGTTCGGTTGTGGATGAGCTGTTGCGACCTGAGAAGTGGTCGTCTGAGACCTATTGAGAGGCTGCGGGGCTTGGGATTTATTGTTGGGGAAATGAAGCAGGGAATGATGCTTCCTTTGGCAGTAAACACACGTAAAACTGCTTGTGCAATCCTTTATGGTGTGCGTCGTGGCAAGACAGTTTTCACACAAGTTGTGCTCTTTGACGTATTTCAATCGGCTCTGGGGGGTGAGCTTCTTGAAACTCTGACATGTCCGTATAGGGTGATTTGCGCTGCAAAGTTTGCACGCGAAGTCTTTTTTCACCTCAGTATGGAAGAGCTGAGATCTATTTTGAGGCCGATTTTGGGGAGTATGAAAATTGGAGGGGGTAGCCAAGGTGTGTTCGAGATTTCCAAACGGGAAATGTCAACCAAAATCGAGAACATTCTCGATTCAGGAAATTTCGGCAAAGGTAGAAATGGCGAACCGAGAAATAGCAGCCAATTCTGCGTGCATAACGTTCAGGTTGAGTCAATCTCCGATAGGCTGAACGTGAAAGTTAACCATCTGGAGACGCGAATGGACAACTGGGACAAACGAGTTGACGACCTGGATGATTCCCTGAACAAACGAGTTGACAGTCTGGAAGATTTGATGAACAGAAAAATAGCCGAACGGCTTAGATACGTACGGCCGCGAGAATGGTTGCCGCGGGTTCCGGAGAGTTTTGCCACCAGAACAGAAGTTCCTACCTATGATGGTGCTACGCCGTTCGATACATTCAAACTGCAATTCGACTTGGCTGCTTTCGAAAATCAGTGGACCGATGTCAGGAAAGGTCGGAGATTGGCACTGGCTCTTAAGCGTTCTGCATCTGAGGTAATAAAATCAGTTCCGGAATATTTAAGAAGTGATGACGTGGCCGTCATGGGGGGCGCTGGTAGCCAAGTACAGAAACGAGCACAATAGAACGCTGTACTGCTGTGAGCTGAAGAACCGTAGGCAAAGAGCTAATAAGTCGCTGCAGACATATGCAGCAGACATTGAGCGCCTCGTACAGTTATCCTACCCGGAGGTCGGCGCTGATCTTCTCGAGAGAATGAAGATTGAGGCGTTCATCAAAGGTATTCATGACCCAGACACGTCGCAGTGCGTTGTTGATGAGCAAGCCGACATTTAAGGAAATATGACCAGCGCGATGGCGTATGAGGCGACATGGATTAGAAGCTCTCGGTATGCACCTGCAAAAAATACACCGAATATAACTGGAAAGCAACATCCTGGTCCAGAACGTAAGCTCTGAGGCACCGGCCTGACCACGGACGGTCTCCTCTAAAGTTGTTTGCTGGCTATGTGACACGCAGGGCCACATGGCACAGGACTGCCGTCGACGAAAGAAACATTCTCGATCGCAATCGCCCGAAACGAGGAATCGTGACAATCAAGACTCAGCCAACAATTGCAGGGATGAGGACGAGGAGTCGTTAACCTAAAAACAACCTGCTGCCCCACCGTCCTTGTCTCGCAGTTGAAACGACAAACCAGCAGCTTGGCGATTGAAGAAAAGATAGATGGAAAGTCGTTGACATTAGATACTGACGCGTCATATTCAATCATAAAGAGGAAGCTTCTGAGGAATTGCTAACCAGCGACTGGCGAGCGTGCGCCGGTAAGAGGAAAAGTCACAAAAACGCATAAAAGCCGTAATAAAGGCGCGCGGTAGTCACACAATATATTGGGGATAATCTAAGTCGGTTTTTGCTTAAATGTTTAATGGTACTAATTTCTTATTTGTTTTTTATATGAATACTAGCAGGGCCCCACAGCTTTGCACGCAAGTTTAAAGTCAATGGGCCCAATAAATCATGTTTCTTCATACAACACTGTATGGGCTGTGCCATGCGCCTTTTATGTTATGCCAAAGAATATTCAATATAAGGAATACGCATCTTCAAAAATTTGTCAAGCGTGTTTCTTGATGCGGGCGGGAAGAGATGAGCGGAGGCATAGGTTGCGGGAAATTTGCTCGCGCTCAACAGTTTGCGATCTTGTTCGTCGAAGCGCAAGCGGAGAGTAAACAACGAACCAAACCATCGTCATCGTCGTTTCAACGAAGATGATTCGGGATTCGCTAATGTTTTTGGTGTTGTCGTTTATTGTGTGTATGCTTTTTTGCTGCACAGATTGCGGTCAGCTCACCATCAATCGAATCTTTGTGGTGTATGGTTTTTGCTGGCCAATGCTTTGATTGATTTAAAAATTTGGTGGTTGATGCCAATTTAAAATGTTTACAAATATTTTTACGTGGCGAGGTCGAAGTAAAATTATTTGTTTCTATTTTCAAATGGCTGATTACAATTTTGAGAATATGGGAAAAATACGAAAAAAAATTAACTGATAGGCATATTGACTTCAAAATTCGTGATACTCTTGAAATCAGAAATAATGCGTGTTTTAATTTTTTTTTTAATCTAAATCTAACAGAGAAACCAAGGGTTAAAAGAGTGTACGGAAAAACAGAATTTAATAAGCCTATTGACTTTCAATAGGGCGAAAGCACTACTAAAGCACTAAATAAAGAAATTAATAATAAGACAAGTATTTTGTCATAAGAAAAATGTTATTACGGCATGCCTACGTTGAAAATAGTTTAAATATTCTACACCTGAATGGTTCCATGGCGAATAATGTGACCATAAATTTACAATATTAGATTTTCTTATTTTAGTTCCTTTAAACAAGCATTATATTTGGGCCGTAAGAAAAGTTCCAAAGAACGGGACGAAAAATTATTACGGGGTAATAAAAACTTTTTCTTTTCCTTCCAATTCCATTTTTATTTAATTGTCTTTGCTGATTACTTATTATTTATTTTTTAATTACTTGTAGCGATCATATAGGTCGCCATGCCAGCCATATTTTATTTTCTTTTCTATGATTTTGCGCACACTACAGTCGGCAGTGAGTTCAGGAGCAATATGCGACGCCGTGCAGGCTTATAGAAGAAGAACAAAAGCCAGCCAGAAAACAAAAATCGTTTTACAATTTCAGCTTTTCGCCAGCGCAACAACAAGAACAACAGCACATCGTCTTCCTCCTCTTCGGACAATTGAGCGAGAATGAACGAGTGAGCATTCGTGTTTCTATAATTTGCGCTCAGAGCATTGTGCTGCCATTTCAAGTGTTTCCTCTTGTTGTCTACCGCCCGCATCCTGAAGACGGGTGGCGATATCAGCACCCGCATTCACATTTTTGCTTGTATGAGATGCACACTCTTTATGTTTCATACTTTTTGGTTATGCCCAATCCATTCCTCCAGCCGAAGGGTGTGACTCAGTTTCATTGATGTGCAACTTACAGTTCCTACTTTACCAGTAGAATGACAATGGTACAAAAAATGTAAATGCTGTCCGATCTATAATTCCGAAGATGTCCAATATTAAAAATTTGCGTTGTATGGGAGCTGCCACGCCCACCTGTCGGGTCGTATTCGCACTATGTGGTTTACCGAGATTTAGTCAAGACGAACATTTTGTAAAAAACGCAGTTCAAGGTAGTGTGACCAACAAACAGACGTTAATTTATTTATATATATAGACAATTCTTATAAATTCTTGTATTTAAATACTATGTACTTTCATTTTTGTTATTGTTATAAAAAAAATTAAATAAATAAATATGTTTTCTTATTGACGAATTATCGTGAACTTCTTTGTCCGCCGCTGTATATAAATCATGTGATTTCTTTTTGAATTTATAGGTGAAAGAAGCTGAAGATTGTTATAACACGGCACTTCGTCTCTGTCCTAATCACGCCGATTCCCTTAACAATTTAGCCAATATAAAACGTGAACAAGGATATATAGAAGAAGCTACACGTCTCTATTTGAAAGCTCTTGAAGTATTCCCTGATTTTGCGGCAGCACATTCAAATTTGGCTTCAGTTCTTCAACAACAAGGAAAATTAAAAGAAGCTTTAATGCACTACAAAGAAGCTATACGTATCCAGCCAACTTTTGCTGACGCTTACTCAAATATGGGTAACACTTTAAAAGAATTACAGGATGTTAGCGGTGCTTTGCAATGTTATACACGTGCCATTCAAATTAATCCGGCTTTTGCAGACGCCCACAGTAATTTAGCTAGCATACATAAGGACTCGGGCAATATTCCAGATGCTATTCAGTCTTATCGGACTGCCTTAAAGTTAAAACCAGATTTTCCTGATGCTTACTGTAATTTGGCGCATTGTTTACAAATTGTATGTGATTGGACAGACTATGAGGCTCGTATGAAAAAACTTGTAAGCATTGTCGCTGAACAGTTGGAAAAAAATCGCTTACCGTCAGTGCATCCACATCACTCTATGCTTTACCCATTATCACACGAATTTCGTAAAGCAATAGCAACTCGGCATGCAAATTTATGCCTTGAGAAAATTCATGTTCTTCATAAGCCTGCTTACAAATTTAGTCATGAAATACCTTCTGGAAGTCGATTACGTATTGGCTACGTTAGTTCGGATTTTGGAAACCATCCCACCTCCCATTTAATGCAGTCAATACCAGGACTACATGATAGATCGGCCGTTGAAATATATTGCTATGCACTTAGTCCTGACGATGGAACAACTTTTCGTCACAAAATAATTCGTGAGGCAGAGCATTTTATTGATTTGTCTCAAACTCAGTGTAATGGCAAAGCAGCCGATCGCATTTATTCTGATGGTATTCATATACTAGTGAACATGAACGGTTACACGAAAGGTGCACGAAATGAAATATTTGCATTGCGTCCCGCTCCTGTCCAAGTAATGTGGCTTGGTTATCCTGGAACCAGTGGTGCTAACTTCATGGACTATATTATCACTGACGCTGTAACAAGTCCAATAGAATTGGCTACACAGTATAGTGAGAAATTAGCGTATATGCCGAACACATATTTTATTGGCGATCACAAGCAAATGTTTCCTCATTTAAAAGAACGAATTATTGTTTGCGATAAGCAGCATTTGTCAATGGCTGATAATATTGCTGTACTGAATGCAGCTGATTTGTCACCTCTGGTAGAAAATACAGATGTTAAAGAAGTTCGCGAAGTAGTGAACGCCCAAAAACCAGTTGAAATAACACATAAAGTTGCAGAGTTGCCCAATACCACTCAAATTGTTTCAATGATTGCATCAGGGCAAGTACAAACATCTCTTAATGGTGTCGTTGTTCAAAATGGCCTTGCTACCACACAAACAAACAATAAAGCTGCAACAGGAGAAGAAGTACCTCAGAATATTGTTATAACAACACGTCGCCAATACATGTTGCCTGATGATGCAATTGTTTATTGTAATTTCAACCAGTTATATAAAATTGATCCTCAAACGCTACAGTCGTGGATTTTGATTTTGAAAACTGTGCCAAACTCAGTACTTTGGTTGTTGAGATTCCCCGCGGTCGGGGAACAAAATATAAAGAAGTCGGTGGAAAGTTTTGGTAAACAAGCTTTTTATTACATAATATTTACAGTGCAATAAAAAAATATAAAAAACCATTATTTACAGGAATCTCTATCGATCGAGTAATATTTTCCAATGTAGCTGCTAAAGAAGAACATGTACGTCGTGGTCAGCTCGCTGACATCTGTTTAGATACACCTCTTTGTAATGGTCATACAACATCAATGGATGTCCTATGGACTGGTACACCTGTAGTTACTTTGCCTGGGGAAACATTAGCTTCAAGGTAATTCAATATTTATCTGAATTGATTAAAATTCCATTGTATCCATGTTTTTCTCTGGTTATGTTTTGGTGTCAATTCGTCTTGTCGTGTCTGGTTTTTTGTCAATTCGATTGGGTGTTTTCTGTGGCAGAGATGGAAGGAAGGGTATGTTGATGAGGATGAGGTGGACATTGGTTTTGAACTTCGACGCTGGTCAGAGTAGACAATTTCTCTGAAAAAATTGTCTAAGCCATAGCGGAAACTTATGCTTTAGAGCAACAAAATTCAAATATTAAGGGGGGAGTACACTTTGAACGTCCAAAAAGTAAGGCATTTTCGTTAATTTTTTTAAGCAATAAAACACTCAGGGAGGGCAAATATGTTATAACCCATTTATTACTCATCCTTCGAACTACAATTTGTATTTTTTTGAACTCGATTGGCGTCCCCCCGTGGCCGGTGCACCAGGTCGCGCGGGCGTCCTCGCGCGGAAGTCGGAAAACGGCGTGAGAAAATACTCCTTCCCATGTGATCCTGGAACATAAATCGAACAAAATCCTGATAAGTAATGAAATTCGGGTTAGAAATACGTATTCCGATTTTTTTTAAATTAATTGTTTTCAAAAGTTGTGGCCTTAGGAAAAAAAGTCCATTTTTTAACCCTAAAAATGCTTACAAAATCGTGGATTAAAAATCCATTTTTGACAAAATCGAAAATGTGGATACGTATTTCTAAGCAGAATTTAATTCTAAACAAGAAAACCTAGGCGATATCCAAATTTAATAATAACTGGTTAGAGTTATTTCCCACGCCAGTTTGAAAAGCCCCGTTTCGAGATAAACGCGTTTAAAGATAAAATGCTCTCTCAGCGCGCCGGTACATGTTTTAGGAAATCGCTTCGTAAAGCGGTAAGGAATATTCTGGCGGACTTGGAGTCTTTTCTAAATTAAAGTATACATCCCAAGGAACATTTTAAGCCAAAAAAAAAAAATACATTTTTTTGAAAAATCAAAGTGTACTCCCCCCTTAATGAATTTGCTGCTAGAGGTAATAACAACGGTGCTACCAATTTCACGCTTTCATTTGGTGCTTGGATACTGATAGAAAAAATGGTCGTTTAGTTCAATGTGAAGATAGTGACGACGAAGGCGACAAGGAAAACGATATCCGGCCCGTTCAGCATGAACAATAACATGTTGAGCATGTTCTGCAAGTTTTTCTTTGGCAAAGCAGTTCAGAATTGCTAAAAGTACAAGGAATCCAGAAATAATCTATATGCAGTACTTTTCGCTTAGAGCGAATTTCGAGGGACTGGGCAAAATGGTTCGTTTTAACCGAAAGTTCGTTTTAAGTGAAGAGTTGAACAAACCAATTTATGTATATGCACATGCATGTATTAACTCTTTGTTGCTTTATATAAAAAAAAGTTGGATATTTTTATATAAAAACTGGTTTAAAAAAAATGAGTTATTTTAGTTTGCTTAGTAGCAAAATTAGTTTCATTTATATACATTTCAACATGAACCAACTGGTCAAGAATGTGTTGTTTGTTTCATGAAAAAAGGGGTTTTGACCTTCTTTACATTTGAGGAGTTTTGCTCCAAATTATTTAAAATCAAGTCTTTACTTTTCCAAATTGTAATTTCCGTCTTGTGAGCGTTGCATATTTCTCTTTTAAAGAAAAGCACTTCCTTTGCTTCCAATTGCTACTACGTCCATTTTCTACCTTTGGAATTTTCAACACCCATCACCCATCACACACACAAACAATAAACTTAGGGAAATTCCCAGATTCAAGAACATTGGAAAAATAAAACAGTGCAAAACTAATTTTTTGGTCATAGCGCAACTTTTTTGGTTCGTTTTAACCGAAAAATAAACAACTTGCATACAAAAAAAGTTCGTTATAACCGAAAGTTCGCTTTAAACGGGTTCGTTATAAGCGAACAAAATTTCATGGTTTATTAGAAACAAAAAGCGTACTTTTGAAATTGGTTCTTTTAAGGCGGAAGTTCGTTTTAAACGGGTTCGTTATAAACGAAAAGTACTGTTATTAAAAAAACTAAATACTTTGTGTGAAGCAAGTGTTCGCAAAAACGGTTCATTCTTTCGGCAACATGTTTTCTGTGTTCGTAACATGTTTGTACGACAGGTGGGCGTATACCTATATTTTTAATATGGAATATCTTCGAAATTATAAGCCGGACAGCATTGAAATTTGGTACAGCGTCATGGCATAGACTTGTCATTCCACTGGTAAAATTCAATGGGCGTTGGACAAGGGGCGTGGCACATTTTTTTCTGCATTCACAGATTTTTTCATAACCCAACATTTACGCAGTACTGTAAGTCCACATCAATGAAACCTGGTACGAACTTTCCACTTAGTAGCAGAATTCGAAAGAAGAAGAAAGTTGTGAGCATTGGACAGGGGGGCGTGGTACCGCCCAAATTTTTTTATACATAGATGGTTTATCCTGACTGATTGACTGATTTATCATCACCCAGCCCAAACCGCTAAAGCTACAAACATGAATTTTGGCCTGTAGGTACATCTTGAAGAATAAACCTCCGCAAAGATGGATTTTTTGAAAATCGGGGTCTATATGGGCAAAACATGTGTGAAAAACGTGATTTAATAAACATATTGGTTCCAAACTTTCTGAAAATACTCTAAATCAAAATTAGTTCGACATGTATTTTATAATTTTTCGAAAATCAAAATTTTACTGAGCCAACAATGGGTTAAGGGTTGTTTACGAAAAGACTCCGAAAAAATATTAACCAATGGGCCTATTGACTTAAAAAAATTGTAAATGTAAGGGAGAGGGCTGGGGTGTGAACCGGGTTTTGTTTTTTTGGCTCTAAATTTTCACAGAATAAAGATATTGAAAAATCGAAGATACCGTTGGAAAGGTAAATATAAATCGCAACTTTTTTTACTGTTTTGATTGATATTTAACTCTCTACGTCCAATTTTCTAAGGACGTGATTCTTCGCTTTTCAAAAAAAGTGGCTGGGTTGTGAACCATCTGAAAAATCCCAATTAAAGTCGGAAAATACGAAGAAAACACCCATAATTTTTAAGTAAGTTGAGAATTTATTTAATCAGTAGGTCTCAAGAGGTGAAAAAAGTTATAATGACGCCACTTAGGCCAAAAAATTGCAATGAATGAAAGTGCTCAAATTTTTGAATTTTCATCCTAATCGGGGTCGGTGTTTGCATGTGAAATACGAACGCGTTCTCGCATTGGCCCACTTCAAGTGAAATCACCGAAATCGAGTGAAATTTCATAGAATTACTTTATTTTAATATATCCGTCCATATTTGACAGTGTTAGAACAAATGAAGTACGAAAAACAGGTGGTTCATAACCCAGCCACCTCAGTGGTTCACAGCCCAACCACGATGCCATTTTGGAAACTTTAAAATAAAGACACTTCCAATCATAATTCGACATAAACAAATATTGCATCGTAAAATAGAATCAAAACCCTAAATAAACATGAATTACACTGACCTTTTTGCAATAATCTCAGTCACTTGGATAGCACTTTAAAAAAAAGCAAACAAGTTTTCGCAGTCGATTTTCAAAGACGATGTCTGTAGCTGCCACAAGAAATACGTGTTTGTACTTCGGTGTAACCACAGAAACAGAGTCATATCATAAGACAAACTTGACAGTTGAAAGATTGGCGATATGTCAATTAGGGAAAGAAAAAACGGTAATGGTTCACAACCCAGCCCTCTCCCTTACTTGAAATCAAAAAAAATAAGACACGTGTTTCTCATTATTTTCAAAATCGAAATCTAACTGAATCAACTACGGGTTAAAATAATGTATGGGGAAACAAATTGTTTTGAGCCTTTTGGCTTGAAACTTGGTGAAAGTACTTCAAATGTAAAATAACTCGATACGTGTTTTTCATTTTTCCAAATATTAAAATCGGAAGAGGTCAACGACGGGTTAAAAGTATGTATGGAGAAACTGTAAAAAACATGAATTTGTGGGCTCATTGACTTCATACTTAAAGAAAGTATTCTTGGTAAGAAATAATTTGGCACGTGTTTCTCATTTTTCCTAATATTAAAATCTGCCGGGGTCAACAATGGGTTAGATAGATAGATAGATTTTAACGGGGAAATGTGCACTAAGACCAAAGTTTGTCATTTGTGCCCCCTACAGCTTTAAAGCACGTCCCCCAATGCCACCGACCTAATAAAGCTTAGTAACTCACGTGGGAGAAGGTGTTTGACGTTCTCTTCTGCAAGCCAGTATTTGCCCTATACTTCACAGGATCATTTCTCTAGTCAAACTTCATTTATTTTCTTTGCAACAATGGGTTACGGGTCTGTATGAAGAAACAAGATTTATTGGGCCTTTTAACTTCAAACTAAGAAAAAGCATTTCAACGGGAAATAAATAAAACGTGCTTTTAATTTTTTTTTAAATCGGAATCTACCTAATCGGAATCTAAACCAAGTGTTAAAGTAAATTTGAAAACACATGATTTTGACTATTTTTTAAAACACTTAAAATCAAAGATAACACAGTACAACATTAAAAAAAACCCGCGGAGTTTCTCAACTGTTCCTTATGTTTCCGGAGTCGCTGATCACGAATATGTATGATAATTCTTTTTTTCGGGTCACCTCTAGTTTGGGTTTTACAGGGTCTTGAAGTTACAAGCTACACCCCAATTAAAAAAATTAATTTAAATGGTTGAACTTTTCCTAGTCTAACAATATTGGTATCAAAAGAAAGAGAATTATGTCTCCAACTCAAATCAAATAA
The DNA here is from genome assembly GCA_963971225.1 of Melieria omissa. Classification (NCBI taxonomy): domain Eukaryota; kingdom Metazoa; phylum Arthropoda; class Insecta; order Diptera; family Ulidiidae; genus Melieria; species Melieria omissa. The sequence goes on along the minus strand of OZ020269.1, from coordinate 44,690,832 downwards.
TTTTTTTGTAATTATCCTGGCGAAAGGATATAAAAATGTCCTTTTAAGAATGTATCCTTAATTATCCTGGAAGTTTTTCTGCAAAAAAAATTGCGAAATTTCATGTTGTTGATCAGTCCATTGGTTCGGCTGAAAAAAATTGTTGAAGTTTATTTCAACTCAAAAACTTAAATTATTCCAAAATTTTTCACAGTGCAAACAATTTCAGCTCTTCTCAAAACCCAAAACCGGTTTCTGAACTGTTCCTTATAATTCCGGAGCCACTGATCACGAATATGTAATTTTTTGTTAGGTCACCTCTAGTTTGGTTTTTACAAGGCCTTGAAGTTGCCAACAACACCCACCTTGAAAACGAATTTAAATTGTTGAACTCATCTTAGTCAAATTAGTATCAAATTAAAGAGAATCAATTCTTTTTGCCCAAAGTCATGTCAATGTCAATTTTACGTTATATTTTGAACAATTTTTGAACTAGAAAACATTGCAACAGTCGTGTTTATTGAATATAATACAAGAACAAGTAATTGGTACTACACTTATTTGGTAAGCTAACAGTATATTAAATTTTTTAATTGACTTTAAGCCTATGACAAAGCTGATCGATGGCGTTAGCTTCAGCTTGGTACACTGTGCAAGCATGTGCTTGTGAACATGTGCTTTTTCCAGCGTTTTCAGAGAAAAGAACGACGCATACCGAGCCGCAGTCATCTGTTTCAAGTTTGCTGCCGTCTTTGTATATGTGGTTTTCTCAGGAATCAAAGATGTTAAAAAAAAATTTCATAGGCAGCCACAAATCAAAAGACTATAAAGAATTTGTACAACGAATGATTTCTGCATTCACAGATTTTAACGCACTCACATAGTTGAAAATTCATATGTTCCATAAACATATCTGGGCTTTGCCTTTAAATATGGAAGAATTATCTGATCAACCTAGCAGGATTCAACAAGAAAATGCTCCAAATGGAAACGAGATATAAGGGAAAAGTTCTGGAGTGTGAAGGATCGGATAGGACCGTTGTGTGAAAAGCAAGAAAGTAGTTTAATTATTTCGTCCTTTTGACACAACAGCTGTATTCATCTTTCAAGTCATCTTGCTTCACACTCCAGCAGTATTCTGCAACCATGGCATGTAAACTCTTTCCCTTATATCTAGTTTCCATTTGAAGCATTTCCTGGTGGAATTTCTCGCCATGTTGATCTGATAATTCTCCCATATTTGAAGGGAAAAACCCGATATGATTATGGAACATATGAATTTTCAATGACATGAGCACGTTCATATCTGCGGATGCTGAAATCATTCGTTTTATTAATTCTTCATAATCTTTGGTTTTGTGGTTGCCCAAGAAATTCTCTTTAACATCTTTGAAACACAGCCATGCTCTTCTCTCCTTCTCGCTTAGTTTGCTCTCAAATACGGTGTCTTTAAGTAAAGCTCGTATATTTGGACCAATTAAAACACCTACATATATACATAAATACAAAATATGTTATTTTTACAAATTGAGATAACTAAATATAAAATGAAAGTTTTAAGCAAAATACGATAAACAATTGACTTAATTTGTGTTTACCTTCCTTAATCTTATTAACTTTCCTCTTATGTACTGAAAACCTTCACCAGCTTTGTCCATAGCCTTGATTAAATTTTTCGCAGCACTAAGCACGAGATGAAGGAGAATTATTCTGTCTTTCTCAACCAGAGCTTCAGCAATAACATTTTTTCTTCTATCAGAGGACGTTGTCGATTTGGCCATTTGTAGTCGCTATAATGTTTCTCTCTATCGCGACTATTCCACTCACAAATGAAGCAGTTAAACTTCGTAAAACCTTGCTGCATGTTTAGTAGAAGAGCTATCACCTTAAAGTCTCCTGACACTAACCAGTTGTGTTCAGCGTATTTGATTTTATCTAAGGCTAAAAACATAGTGGAGCGAAGAGCAAAGCTTCGAGCAAAGCTTCGAGCAAAGCGACGAGCAAAGCATAGAGCGATCCATAAGGCATTTTTTGCGAATATTGCGCTTATCAATCCATCCACATAAATTTTTTTTGTTTTGTTCACACAAATTTTTTAATAGCTGAAATTTTTGGATTTTCAAGTAGAGCAAAGCGGCGAGCAAAGCGATGAAAACAAAATATTTTGAAATCGCCGCTTTGCTCTTTTCAGCTTTCTTCGCTTTGCTCGTGACTATGTGCGCTTCGATTCAAAAGCGTTGATTTGTTCTCGTCGCTTTGCTCGCCGCTTTGATCTTCGCTTTCCTCGCCGCTCCACTATGTTTTTAGCCTAAGATCATCTTCATTGTGTCGTAAGTTTCTTTTAGCTACACTGAATATGCTATGGGAATTGTTGGAAGATTTTTGCCTTTATTAATCAATGCAACTTTTAGACTCACTATGCAAGAGTCTATAAACAAATACCACTCAGTTTTTTCATACTAAATATTCAGTGCTTTTAATAATCCAGAAAAATCGTTGCAATATGCCATATTTGCAATTGAAGTAAAAAACCATTGCAATTCATGCGATCGACGACGTGGTGCTGTGACTAAGATACTTTTATCTAGCATATTGTGGTCACGAAGTACAGCTGCAGCAATTTCCGTTTTTGTTTTGCTGATGCCCAATATTCTTACGAAATGATCAAAAGATTCTGCATTAAACGGCACATGGTTGCAGCCTCCAACTTCTGATGGCTCGTAAGTCGGATCAATGCTTCTGATCACTTCGCGGTTGATTGAAGAATAATCTTGGGTTAATTGCGGAGTATCCCGACTAGGAACAGGCGTTGTTTCATTAAGCGGTTTTGGCCGTATTGCTGACTCAAAATTAGGATAATTTAAGATTGCCTTTGATCTTAAATTATAGCCGCTGATATCAACAATACAAAAGTAGAAATTGTCTTCATTGTGCTGCAACTGCGATGCCCACAATATCGGAATACCAAATGGCATATTCTTGGATTTACCATTGTACCAGAACAATAAATTTCGATAGCACAACAAATGTTAGGTGCATATTGAATATTTTCACTAGCTTGAATTTCGAAGCCAAAATATTTAGAGTAAATTAGTTGGATACTTTCGTTAATTTTTTGTTGTTGTTTTAAAATGATAAATTCACCACAAATATGGCAAAAACAGTTCGGATTGTTTTTGTGTTTTAAATTTCCGCTTGCATTTTAGGATTATTTTAAAATAACGCGACGAACAATACGCAGAACAATAACATACGATATAACAGCCCTATTCTGGCAAAATCAAATCAAAATCATTCAAATCAAAAAAGACAATTGATTTTCTTACGCTTGTTAGATTTTTGATCAGAAATTTTTGTCAGGCTATTCTAACCAATATTGTTGACTAAGATGAGTTCAATTAAATTAAAAGTCGTTTTCAAGGTTCAAAATATAACGTAAAATTGACATTGACATGGATTTGGACAAAAGAATCGATTCTCTTAAATTTGATACTAATATTGTTGGACTAAGATGAGTTCAATAATTGCAATTCGTTTTCAAGGTGGGTGTTGTTGGCAACTTCAAGACCCTGTAAAACCCAAACTAGAGGTGACCCAAATTACATATTCGTGAACAGTAGCTACGGAATTATAAGGAACAGTTCAGAAACTGGGCGGGTGTTGAGAAAAGCTGAAATTGTTTGCACTGTGAAAAATTTTGTAATAATTTAAGTTTTTGAGTTGAAATAAACTTCAACAATTTTTTTCTGCCGAACCAATGGATTGGTCAACATGATCAACGTACAATGTGTGTTGTGTTGTGTTGGTGCATAGTATGGGTTTTATCATAGTCAAATAATAAAGTCATCCCGATAGTGACATTTTATGTCAAGTACTCTTATTTTGACAACTGTTCTCTCAAAGTATTTTGAATTCAACTCATTCGACATTTTTTTGGTTTTAACCCTTTTTCAAATGTGTATTCAAATAGCTATAAGCAATGAAGTGTATATGTTGTGTATTTATACAAATATACAGAAAACACATAAACATAGATATGCAAGGGTGATACGTATCATATAAAGAAATTATTTAAATAATGCGAATGGGTTTTACGAAACAGTTTCAAAAAGTTATCATCTAAATGTAATGCCTTCATCAATGTGTTCAGGTGCAGCGCCCATCTATTTCACTGGGTACACAAAACATTGAAATTTGTTGGTCCCTTGTGGTTTTGCAACTGCAGCACGTCGCTAACATTTTTGATTTTTACTGCAATGCACTTCAGTTAAAATTTTCAAATAAATTTTCAATCAAATATTTTTTTATATTTTATATTATGAATGAAAAGGTTAAAATTTGACAGAAAATTTTCATTCATGTGAGAATGTAGAGAAAACATAAATGCCAGCTATCACAATAAGAGTACATAAACAAATAGACGTCACCTATCGGGATGACTTTATTATTTGACTATGGGTTTTATAATATATTTATTTCAAATTTTTTTGCAGAAAAACTTCCAGGATAATTAAGGACATTTTTATATCCTTTCGCCAGGATAATTACAAAAAAATGATTTGGTTTGAGTTGGAGATATAATTATCTTTAATTTGATACCAATATTGTTAGACTAGGAAAAGTTCAACCATTTAAATTAATTTTTTTAATTGGGGTGTAGCTTGTAACTTCAAGACCCAAACTAGAGGTGACCCGAAAAAAATAATTACATATTCGTGATCAGCGACTCCGAAAATATAAGGAACAGTTGAGAAAGCTCGCGGGTTTTTTGAAAATCGCAAAATTGTTGTACTGTTTAGTTAGGCACATGTCGTTTTTTTAATCAAAAACTGATGAGGTCAACAATGGGTTAAGAATTTGTATCGGAAGACACAAACGCGGGGCCCAGCTAGTAATAGATACATCACAACGCAATTTGTATGTGTCCACTGTAAAATCTCAATGCGTTTGAGTCATTGCATTGGTCAAGCAGTTGAAACAAATCCATAAACAACGTTTTTTACGTTTTTGAATTTTTTAATATTTCTTGCCTTACTGTTTTTTTTTAATTTCAAAATGTATGCCTTGAAGTTGAATCTCGCTATTTACTTAATTATTCTAGAAAATTTTTACCGTCTTACGTAAATAAAATGTGCGTAAGCAAAAGAAATCACTGTGTTCACATTTTCTAGTTGTTATGTATCCTTAACAACAGTCCTCGATTATCCTCTTGTTTACACCGTGGTCTGACCAGATCATGGGAGGTTCGACTGTTAGGTTTAAAGTAGGCACTCACAGAAGAGATAAAGCAAATAGTAAAAATGTTTCACAATTCTATATTGTTATCATACATCAAATTAGATAATGAATTTATCTACCAAGGGGGATCTATCCCGCCTAATCCCCTCTCTGGGGTCGCCACTGTTCCAAATGCATCCCTTTGGAAACACTATTGGTCATATGACCGTTCATTTGATCTTCAGACCTGACAGAAATATCAGTCAACACTCGGAATAAAGTTTCTATTACTTTTTACAGGCCAGTTAACAAAAATGATAGAAACTGTGTACACTTGTGATTTAATTTTTAATAACACCACCTTAAGTTTTGCGTATTTAAAAATGTCTAACTGTGCCGAGTACTTTTATTACACTATTCGACAAAAAATGGGTTCATCGCGTGCTCCTAAAAACAAAAGTATGTTTTATAGCCTATTGCCACCATTTTTGAGCATTTTAATGCTCAAATTCCCATACAATTGTTTTTGTATCAAAGTGCGTAAACTCATTTTCAAAACTAAGTTAACTCAGTTTTGCCATTTACAGACGTCTAACAGAAAATGTTATGTCAAAATAGGGGGCAATACTCACAAATGTATAAATTTTGATAGCATGCTTTCAGGCGCTGAATTCGTTCATTGTGGTAGATTTTTTGCCAAGATAATTACTTTTCACTGCATTTTTCCGATAAATACATATCGTCTGTCATAATCAAAGTCAAAACTTCTATTATTTGCCAATAATAAGTGCTGGAAAAGAAAATGAAAAACCTGGAATTTCTCATGAACCCTCTTGACATTAAAAATTCAGACAGCTCTGATATCAAACAGCCGAAAACTTTCGCAAATGAAATAGACATTGACAAATGATAAATAAATTAATAAAATAAATAAATTGATAAATTTTCACAAATATGAAAACGCAGACATTCCTAGACTGTTAAGAAGGAAAGCGGAGTGGTTTTCCTGTACTAGAGAGGCTACAAGAAACCACACATACGTATACAAGGCGATGGCGGCGATGGGTATAGCTGGGGCTGCCCAGATATAAATGCAGATTTTGATTTGTCCAAACTAAAAATGTCAACAAAAAGAAGCTTTTGGAGTTAAGGCAGGTTCTCACCTTGTGGATCCGAAAAAGTGCATTTTTTTTAGGAATTTTTTTGAGGAAACGGTTAAAGATACAACGCTGAAAATTGTTTCTGGATATGAACACACATTTATTTAGAGAATACAATTTTTCAAATTGAATGAATCAAAAAACGGGGGGGAGGGGCGTCCATCAGTGGCGGCATGTCGGCGAGGAGGTTTCCCGCTACCGGAAGTGATTCCGTCAAAACCCGTGATCGGAAACACAAAAATCGAACACATTCTTAATGTCTACCGTATTATCTATTGAATGAACTACGATCATGAAAAAAAATCGACATTAAAAAAGTTATGAGGTTTTGAAAAAAAAATTACGATTTTCGCATTTATTTGTTCACTAATTATTTTTTTACATAAACAATTTTCAATATTTTTGGCTGATCGTTGTTCGTTTATTAGAAAAAACCCTAAGGAACATTTAGAAAAAATTTGGTGACGATTGGTTCATTCCAGCGCCTTCAATCACTTCCGTAAGGTCCGAAAATGTGGTTCTGAGAAAAACGCGTTTAAAGTTTAAAGCGCGCTTGGCCGGTGCTCTACACTGCTCTATGTAACGGCCTGTAGGTTAGGTTAGGTTACGGAAGGGGTGTGTGCGGCAAGCACTTCCACTCGGAGACCCTGTTGGGTCCATTCTGAATCCCTTCATTTTCGGAGAAACCGGTGCCTTCTTCTATCTGTTGGGATCCCTGTAGATCCAGGCGGGATCTTTTGGGAACCATTTGGTCTTGGCGAGGAAATTGTGTAGATCGGTAATCTGTGCGTCTGCTACCTCCGCTAGCCCATCAAAGAACCTTGCCCCAAGAGTCTGGAGCCGTCGTCCTTGTAGTGATGGGCAGTGGCATAGCAGATGCTCGACCGATTCTACTGCATCCTCGTCTCCGCAGCTCCTGCATAAATCGTCGGTCGCCAAACGCCATTTGCATAGCATGACACCAATGGCGCAGTGACCCGTGATTACCCCCGTGACCATGCGTACAGCATGCTTGTCGAGGAGCAGAAGGCTCTTAGTTTTTCTCGCGTTGAGCGCCGGCCACAGGGTACGTGCAATCCTGCAGTCGCACCTACTTGTCCAGGCTCTGTTTGTAGCTCGTGTGAGCCACTCCCCTATTGAACTCATCATAGCAGAGATCGGTGGTAGCACCGCGTTGACCGCCTCGCTGGCTGGCATCGCTGACCCTGCACGGGCTAATTCGTCCGCCTGCTCGTTCCCTTCGATATTGCTATGTCCGGGAACCCAGCACAGACGGACCCTGCACTGTCTTATGCCATCCAGTGCTTTCCGACAGTCTAGTACTACCTTTGATTTCACTACGGTGGATTCAATTGCTTTAAGAGCAGCCTGGCTGTCAACACAAATGACGGCCGCACTAAGTGCCGAGTTTCTTATGTGCTGCGCTGCTTTCATAATGGCGAAAACCTCCGACTGGAAAACGCTGCAATAGTCTGGTAGTCTGTACGACCAGTAGACATTTTGCGTTTCGCAGTAGACACCCGCACCGGTCCCATCCTCTGTCTTCGAGCCGTCGGTAAAGTAGACTCCCGCAGAGTCTTCCACCTCGGGCTGTTGCCAGTTGTCTCTGGAGGGATAATCGCTGGGGATCTTCAATTTGAAGTCGCTGCGCTTTACCAGGAAATCAGTGGCCTTACCTAGAAGACCTTGTCCGGTAGAGCTAGTCATTAGAGCATTCAGAATGCTGGAATGTCCATAGTTGCCTGGCTTCAGCTGGTTAGACTCCCTCAGCCTGAGGATTGTCTTTGCTGCGCTGGCCTTTACGAACAAGTCCACTGGGGGGAGGTGCAGAAACAATTCCAGGGCCATCCGTGGAGCGCTTTTTGCCGCCCCTGTGATTGCCAAGGTGACAAGTCTCTGCACTTTCTCCAGATTGCTTCGGTTGCTCTTTTTGTCCATGGCTGGCCACCATACATGAGAACCATAGGTAATGATGGGTCTGATAACCGCAGTGTACATCCAATGGATGATATACGGTTTTAATCCCCATTTTTTACCAAAGGCTCCCCTGCAGGCATACAGCGCGTTGAATCCCTTTTTCATTCTTTCCTCAATGTTTCGCTTCCACGAAAGTTTTGAGTCCAGAATAATGCCAAGATATTTGGCCTCTTTTGATAGCTTCAGGGGATGCCCGTCCACACAGGGAAGAGCGAATTCCTGAATCTTCGTTTTCTTGGTGAACAGGACTAGTTCGGTCTTTTTGGGATTTATCCCTAGGCCGTTGTCCCTCGCCCACGCTGCCAAATCAGCCAATGAGGATTCCATCAGCTCACTGATAGTTGGCAGAAATTTGCCATGTATCATGATGACGATGTCGTCCGCATAGGCCACTATTCTAATGCGTCTTCTCTGAAAGACTTTTAGAATCTCATCTACTACCAGTAGCCACAAAAGAGGGGAAAGCACCCCACCTTGGGGTGTACCTCTTGTGGCTCTCCTTCTGATGGAAGCCGGTCCTATCGTTGAGTTGATTATCCTGTCTTGCAGCATAGTTGCAACCCAATCGATAACGAAGCTTTCCACAATATTAGCACGAAGTGCCTCTATTATGGCCTCAGTGGTGACATTGTTGAAAGCTCCCTCTATATTGAGGAAAGCCGCCATTGTGTACTCCCTTAAGGCCAACGAATTCTCTATGAGGGCAACTACGCTGTGCAGTGCACTGTCTACCGACCTCCCCTGGAGGTAGGCATGTTGTGCATTGCAGAGCTCAGAAGCTAGCCCCCGGTTGTCTCTTATATATCTGTCCAGCAGCCTCTCCAGCGTTTTCAATAAGAATGAGGAGAGGCTGATGGGTCTATAGTCTTTAGCCGTGGTGTGGCTGGGTTTTCCTGCCTTTGGTATAAAGACTACTTTGACCTCTCTCCACTGCTTTGGCACTACATTCCCTAGTAAGCATCCCTTAAAGATGTTTACAAGGGGTTGCAGAATACAGTCTCCGGCCTGTTGTAGCATTGCTGGAATGATACCGTCAGGCCCTGCGGACTTGTAGGGGTCAAACGACCTTATGGCCCATTCGACCTTATCCTTGTTCACTATTATGGCAACAGCTTCCGGTGGTGTAGTTGTTCCGAGTTGCTCTGGGAGATTATCCGAGTCAATAGGAACATGACACTGGGGAAAGTGTGCCTCCATTAGAGCCACGAGCGAATCTTCACTTGACTCCGTCCATGATCCGTCCGGCTTGCGGATGCAGCTAAGAGCACAGTGCTGCTTAGACAGGACTTTCCTTAGCCTGGACGCCTCGTTGACACAGTCTATCGATTCGCAGAAGGTTCTCCACGATTCTCTTTTGGCTTTGCAAATAGCCTTCTTGAAGGCGTTGAAACTGGGTCGGTATGCGTTCCAGTCCCTTGTCTCTCCACTTAATTTTGCTCTATTGAACAGTCGCCTTGTCTCCTGACGTAGTAGTCGAAGCTCAGGATTCCACCAGCTGTCGCTGTGCTTCCTCTTGACTCGACTTACCGTACAGGAAGACTTAAAGGCAGCGTTCAAAGTGCCCGTTAGGAGTTCAACCGAGTTCTCAATCGCGCGCTTGTCTGTGGCTGGGGCGAAACGTTTCGGCCTCAGTCTTGAACGAACGATAGTCGCGAATTTCTCCCAGTTTGCCCTCCTTGGGTTCAAAGGTGGTAATTTGCAAACCACGTCAAAATTGACATCGAAAAGTATTCAGTTGTGATCCGAGAAGGAACAGACGTCCGATACTCTCCAGTTGTCAACCCTAACGTCGTTTGCCTCAGATAACAAGGTCAAATCAATTACTTCCTCCCTGACCCTATTCTGAAAGGTGGGCGTGTTGCCCTTATTGCAGATAGATAGAGAAGTGGAAAGAATAAATTGAAAGATGGACTCACCCCTCACGTTGATGTCGCTGCTTCCCCATTGCGTATGATGGCCGTTGGCGTCGCAGCCTAACACCAACGCGTGCCGTTTCGCGCTGGCGAAGCCGACCAGGTCTCGGACCGCCTGGGATGGTGGGTCCAGCTCCTCGTACGGCAGGTACGCTGACGCCAGAATCAGGCTATGCCCTCCTCTTCGTTCAACCATACCCGCCGTTAGGTCTCCATTGCTGTATTGGGAGAGAAGAAATAAAATAATATTATTCTTGACTATTATACAGGCTCGTAACCTACCTCCGGCTGAGGGTTGATATTGTTACGAAATTCCCCAGTTCGTTATCGACGGTTCGTTTTGATTGTATTTGAAAATAAAACAACTTTAATCATTCAGCGCAAAAGGCCCAAAAAACCAACAATACTTTATTTACAGAATTTACACTTCGCTTGTATCTACACTTGTTACCACTTTGCTCGCTCAACACAGACTCGACCCCTTGCGCTGCCACTGCTGCTTTTATACCACTTTTCTTATCGCGCCGAAGTTTCTTGCAACTTCTAATTGGAAAGCGCTCGACCATTCTCGCACAGCCCATTTCTTCGAGAACCATCCTTGCCATATCGGACTATACCAAGCGAATTTATAACAGTTTTGCTGTACTTCACAGTGCATGCCTAAAAGTATGCTTGGAAAACATTCGTGCGGAGAAAAGCATTCCTGTACAGTGCGGCACAGAATTTCTCATCGTATCAATATAATTTGTATCGACCTGACCCCAATCCAGAAATTTTGGATCTTACAATCCACGGTTCCTGAATTAGCGCCACATCGATATCCTCCTCCTCCATGAACCTCATCAAGTCGTGGGTTGCTGCTTTGGAGTGATGCAAGTTAATTTGCACCACTCGTAGCTGTTCCATCTGTAGCTTGCTCACGGTGACCCGGAAAACGCGCCTTGATTGAACCCAACCCGAACTTGATGACGCCCGAGCACTGAAAGAGGTGAGTGTATGATAGACGATCAATAGCGATCGTCAAATCATTTCCCACTCCATTCTTGCTCTTCGCATTCGTTAGAACTCTCCAACTCTGGACCGCCAGTTCCTTGTATTGTACGCCTATAACCTTCAGCACGGATTCGGCCTCCGGCACCGGGGGCGGTATCCATACTGAGACTATAGGCCTCAAAGGGAGAATGGATCGGGAGACGACCTCTAACTTGGCGCCCGGCCAGAGTTCGCCGAGGCCACCGATTGCAGAACGGATGAAATCCAGAGATTTCGTGTTACCGCAGCCGATGACCTTGACGCCTCTCTGCCAGCCCGCTCCGTCGAAGATGGTCTCCTCACCATCAGCCCGAACTATGGCATCCAAAATCTTCGATTCAACAAGCAGCCAGTTGGCGGCCGAAATTTTCCCATCGGGGTCATTCCGGTCAATAACGGCTGCCTGCAACTCGTTGGGGACGGAAAAACTAGTAGACTGGTAGGTCTTAGGTTTTTTCGCCTCTTTCTGAGTCTCTTCACCGGATCTGGCCCTCTTGGCAGCTTTGCCAGCCTTAGAGGTAGACGAAGCTGCTTCCGAGGTGCCGTCCCCGGTGATGGTCGGCTTTTTTGCCCTTTTGGCGGCTTGAACGGCAGCAGCCGCAGTTTTGCCAGCGGCTGCTGCTGTAATTCCGCCGACGGCAGGAACTACGCCGGCTGGGTCCTTAGCGGCCTTGCCACCAGGTGGCTTGTTGGCTGCAACGTGGACTGCCGTCGCGTTCCCCCCTGCGGCGGGAGCTGCCTTAGAGCTTATCGGGGCCTCAGGTTCCCCTGGTTCCACCGGTCCAACTGTTGCCGTTTTCTTCTCGAATTTTGCAACAATCTTTTGGTGTTTCTTGAGAACCTTTTCCCTGTTGGTCAAGGACGACGGTTCCACCAAGCTCATTTTTCGGAGATACTGAGCTGAACATTTGTAAGCCTTGCGGGCTTTTTGCTCAGCGGTTCTCTCCGCAGCTTTTGTCTCCTTCGGAGGGTCACCCAGCAAGGTGGCTTCCAGATCGGGGTCCAGTGTATCGATGCTGCTACCCTGTGATAAGGTAATAGCCTCATCGTCGGTGGCAGCACCGATACGCAGACTGCACAATCTGGAGCCTATGTCCAGGCCCTCCTCATTCGACTGTAAGGCTGGTTGTCGCTGAAGCGACATTGCCTTCTTCCCAGTAGCATTAGTAGACTGCGTCCCCGCCACACAGCCTGAGAAGTTGCTTGATCTCGACGCCAGGTGGCCTTCTCGCTCACCACCTACCGCCGGTACTGGGGATCCGACTCCCTGCACCGTAACAGTCAATTCTTTCTCAGCCACCTCAGACGGACGAAAGACACCTCTTCCCTGTGAGATTTCTTTTGAGTCTGCCATCCCACGCACAAAAAGACTCGGACTCGACCGCCCCTAACATGGGGAAAACAGACGTCGTTGTGTGCCGCCCCTAACCTGGGGAACAGACGCACACCGGGTAGGTCTTAGTTGTTGCTCCTCGACCGGCCTGCCTAACTTGGGTACCCCTGTCAGGAGACAGCGCAATTGCTGCCTCCGGTCAGTATAGTCCGGTGAATCATCGCTAACGTAAGCCCCCACACCACGACAAGGTGCCTACCCGAGTGGGTGCGGCCTGTAACTTTTGTAATTTTTCAGATTTTGATCTGAAATTTCTGGAGCACATTTTTGAAACATATATCTACACGATAAGGCAAAAAAATTTTTTTTTCCACAAGGTGAGAACCTGCCGTAAGTCAGTTTCGGTGGAAACGCTTGACAGTTGTCAAACTTAACAGAGCCCTTAAATGCATTTAAGCGCTCGGTGGAAATAGGCTGTTAGACTAATCTTCGGCTGCTAAACACCAAACTGAAAATCAAAAAATGTTCTTAAGAAGAAGAAGACTTTTTTTCAACTTTCACCGTAAGTAACTTCCACAAATCTCATCTGATTTGCACAATCTATATATCGTTGGAAAGGTTAATTACATTCTGAACGACGGGCCACTTGTGTTAGTCGGATGGTTGGCTTACGAGATATGTGCTCATAACTGAAATAGGAGGGGAAAACGTGTTTTTTGAAGATTTTTCGAAAACGCTTCTTAAGAAAATTTTTTGATTTTCAGTTTCGTGTTCAGCAGCCGAAAATTAGTCTAAAAAATACTTTATTTTTAGAAGCATTTTTCGTGTCGAGTTGTGTTATTGCTCAAAATTAGAATATGCGGTCTTTATTTGGAGGCCCTTCTATGAATGCCACATAAAACGGTTAGAACGCATTCAAAAGGCTTTCCTTCGGTTTGCTCTTCGTTCCCTACATTTTGAAAATCGTACTCCCTCTTATAGCTCAAGATGCATGCTCATTGATTTGCGCTCTCTAAATAGCAGAAGGACATTCCTCTGTATAATGTTTACCTTTGATCTGATTCGTGGCGCTATTGACGCATCATTCAGCGTATAAACTTCTTAGCTCCGATTAGAACTCTACGAAGTCAAGATCTGTTCCTTATCCCACTTTGCAAAACTAATTATTCTTTTAATAACCCAATTGTGCGAGCTTTGACCGAGGCTAACTTCTTCCCAAATTCTTTAGATTTTTCAGTTCCTAAAAATATATTCAAGAATTTGTTAGAAAGACTTATAGTATAAGTAGTATAAGTACAGTATAGGTGTCAGTTAGTCTGTATAAATTGTTAACTAATTCTAGGCTATTTTTGAAATAAATAAATAAATAATATCTTAGTCCATTATATTTTATAACTGAAAATTGGAATTTGTTCAAAAATTGAATTTTGCGAGTTCGCCCAAAATATAAATACGCCATAGAGTAGGGTAATTGATGCCAAAAATGGCGATTAATTCACCCAGGCTATTTAGATATGAAAAAACTGTTAGGTTTAGGTTATTAAACATAAGAAAGCAAACAACAAATTTTGTTGCATATACTTTAGTGGACATGTTTTAAAACCCGTAAAAAATTTAAATAGTTAGAAAAGATAAATCTTGCACATTTCTAATGAACGTTAAGCTAAACAGTTTAATTAAAACATTTCATTGCCGTCTCTTACAGCCATATCATCATTGTGATGATGCTGATCATCATTATAATCTTCATCATTGAAAACATAATCATCACCGTCGCTAATGTTATCATTCCTCATTAGTAGGGATCGGAATTACATATATACACGTGCATATTTTTTTGGAGCTTCGGATTTGAACGGGACCAAGACAGAAACTACTTTTATTAAAACAGATTAAGAATGAGCTGACATATGCTCTGCATATTTGCATATTTTCCATTTTTTTGCATATTTTTGCATGAATTTTGAATTTGGATTGCCACGCTTCCAGTCGGTAAATTTTTATTTTCGCAACGTTGGCAATACTTTTATTGGTGCTCTGTCAAATTTTGACACATATCGTAAGATATGTAATAGAGAGCTGCATCGGATAACTTTTTACTGCACATGAGAAGTTTGTTGTCGGATACGTATTCTTCACTTACTCGATCGCCGTCGAGTATGTATACTGCTCTGACTCGCTCTCTCGCTCACGCGTAGAGAAGAGAAGAGAAGCACAGAATTTCGGATAACAACGAGAAGGAAGCCGCGAAAAGCTGGAAGCCGAAAAATCGGAACATGAAAAAATAGGAACATAATAGCAAAACTTCCGCGAGTATGAGGTACCTTCCTACGGAAGCTCGAGTATTTTTGCAGCTTCAAGGTCAACGGCAGACCAGATATTGCTGCTGCTAGCGGCGTTGTGGTTGAAGTTAGAATGTTTTTGCTATGTTTATGCAGTAATTTGATTTAAAATCTTCAAATATAGTTATATTATTTACTATAGCTATATTATTAATTATTAATTCATTTTTTAATATTTATTATAATTAAATATTTTTAAATCTTTTGTATATAAATCTAAATTAAAATATTTATTTATTATTTATTTATTACGCGTGGAAGCTAAATTCAATGGATGTTGTTATTGTGGGAAGGGAAAGGTGATGGAGATGTTTTCGTTTAATTATATATCTGAACGGAATGACTTTGCACGTATGAGGGGCACTCTGTGCATTGGTGAAAAATGCTTTTAATAGGCTCAGAAACAGCGGAGTAAAGGAGAGTACTAAGATGTTTTTGGTTGTTTCAATGAACGGAAAGTCCGAATTGGGTTTTGTTTATATTTTATGCCTGCCAGCTTGAATCTGCCTGCCTAAACGTTGCGTCTACAATTTTTGGATACGAATTTCTTCCTTAGTCTTCGATTGGTAATAACGATTTGGTACCTACTAGGCATCGCAATCCCGGGATCCCGGGATCCCGGACTTTTTCCAGTCCCGAAAATCCCGGGATTCAAATTCTTTTATCCCGGGATTTTCGGGATTGCAAAAGATGCTTCAAAGTTCAAATGAAATAAATTTTAAGGCACAAAACCCCAATTCCTTATTTGAGGGAGAAGGGAGGGGATAGAGTGCGTCTTTTGCAAAAGGCTTATGATTATTTACTAAGCATTCAACCAACAAGTGTTGAATCTGAAGGATGTTTCTCTTCAGCTGGGTTAATTTGAAATAAATTTCGCTCTAGATAAGAGAACAAAACACTTAATGCCTTTGTATTTTTAAGATCTCAGTTTTTAGTTAATCAAAACGCTTAACTTTTTTATCGAAATAATCGAAGTAAAACTAAAAGCACAAACAAATTAACTATTTTATTTTTTTATCAAATATGCATATATATGCACTTTATGATACATCGGTTGCAAAGTAATAAGTTATGTTTAAGTGTCATTTTTGGATAAAACAAAATGCTATGAAACTGAAGTTAAATGTCAAATGAAAAACTTTTAAGTTAACTCTTCAATTCCCAGTGTCACCTGTAGGTGACAGATGCTTAATATTTGTTTTCCTACCACATAGGTTTTTATTTTAAAATTCTAACACTTGTATAGCAAAGTCAATTAGTAGTACTTGTTTATTTAATTTTCCTACCAACACTAGCGATACGTCATATGTAAAATTTATTCATTTGTTTCACGCGTAATTAAAGCAGTGCGAGTTTGTGTGGTTTCTTTCAATATAAAAATGAGGGTAGTTTAAACATTTTTTGTGTATTTTTTTGTCTTATCCAAACGTATCTAAGCTCTTTTATTTAAAAAGAAAATTTTCTTTTTCACTATTTTGGACATGGGAATTGAAGGGTTAAACAAAATGTGATTAAATTCAAGATAAAAAATCTTGAAACTACCCAAATGTGATTAAAATGTGTCCATTTTTATGATAAATATATTATAAACAAGTATTTATGCAATTCGGGAAAATTGTTTTGTTAAAAAATTTGTTATATGAATCCCGGGATTAAATCCCGGGATCCCGGGATTTGACTTTTCAATCCCGAAAATCCCGGGATCGCAAAATGGCAAAAAATTGCGATCCCTAGTACCTACATATGTATGTATGCAGGTATGTACGTTTGCATTTATTTACATTTGTTTAGAAGAAGGAGTATGTATATAAGTTAGCAACGACAATGTTTGAAGCGAAAATAATCAAAAATACCAGTCAGCAACGATGAATATTCGAAGTTAAAATAAACAAAACACCACCAGCAAGCAAATATGCTGACAATGCGTCTGGGAAGCAAAAAATGCAATTCCCAGAATATTGTGGTGCCACCAACGCTGTTGGAGCGGCTAGCAGCTTTCGGTTTACTTACTTGTAATTTATTCCGTTTTTGAATCTCAAATAAAGAGGAGCATAGCTCTGTTTAATTTTTATTTAATAAAAAGTAAATTTTTATTTAACTGGCGCCCAACGTGGGGCCCAGGGAGGCTCGCCTCGCTAACCACAACCACAGGATTAAATCGACCCGGATTGGCTCGTCTCCTTGGACCTGGGCAGGTAACTCTTCCAACCCACAACACAAATCTAAAAACAAGTCCCTTACCCACGCTTGAGGAAGGGAGACGTGCAAGACAGTCATCATCTAGGACCCCGAGTAGCCGTAACACAGCAAAAAGGATTCCCCCTGGAGATGATGCGCGGAACGATACTAATGTAAGCCTAACATAAGAAATTTTTTTTTTTTTTTGAATGCAACAGATATTGTAAATGAAAAAGTGAAGTTGAAAATATAAGCGAAATTAAGAGAAATGTTATGATAAAAACCAAAAAGTGCATCCGTGTAACAAAACGCAAAGGTGAATTTAAGAAGTTAAAAAAATCAATAGAGTTAAGATTATAAAAAAAAAACAACTGAATGAAAAATTGAATAAATAAAGAAATTAAAAAGCTAGTGCGCTCGAAATCATTCTAAATAAAATTAGAATCCTAGATATTGAAACAAAATACGAACTATCCAAAAAAAAAAGAGGATTTTTTTTAATAACAATCAACGTAGAATTATAACACAATATAACTAAGGCTGCGACACTTACGAGTCCCTCCAGCCTATAAATTGCGCCTAGCTCCGAGATTCCCACGGGACCCTCCGGAGCAAAAAGGACCCTCTCCATAGGAGAGGTTACATTAACGATAAATTAAAGAATTAAGAGAAACAAAAATTTAATCAACTGAATAAAAAGTAAACTTTAAGACATACAAATATAAGCAAAAGGGTGAATTTTTATACAATAAGATGTCGAACCCCAACAATCTCATCCGCCCCTCTGTTCTGAATCTTCCCTCCGGGACCCCTCCCAATCCCGCACCGGCTCTTTCTACCAACCCCCCACAAGTAAACGCAACTCCCGAATTAGAGGCCATCATAACCAGAATAGTTAATAGAGTTTGCATTTCAGAACGCCAGACAATTATTGACTCCATAAAAAATCCAAACGCAAATTTGTTTAACAATACGGACGAGGAAATACACATCGAAAATAGAAACAATATCGACGAACTTGATAAAGTGCCAGATGTGGTGCGATGCCTAAGAGAGTTCTCAGGCAACCATATTGAGTATAGCTCTTGGAAAAAGAGCGTGGATCGAATTTTAAAAATATACGAACCCATTAGAGGCACCCCCAAATATTTTGGTATAATAAATATCATTAGAAACAAAATTATCGGCAATGCCGATAACGTGTTGGAGTCCTACAACACTCCGCTCAATTGGGATATCATTTCACACTGCTTAACACTGCATTATGCAGACAGAAGGGATCTTGGTACACTAGAGTACCAGATGACTACTCTAGTGCAGGGCAACAAAACCATTGAACAATTCTATCAAGCCGTCTACGAACATTTATCCTTAATTCCAAATAAGATTTCCTGTATGGACATCGGCACCGAATCCATGTATGTCCTGACAAAAAACTACAGGGATAAGGCCCTTGACACGTTCGTAAGAGGCCTTAGGGGCGACTTGCCTCGGCTGCTCGGAATGAAAGAGCCTGTTGATCTACCTCAAGCTCTTCATCTCTGTACAAAGCTTGAAAACCAGAATTACCGAGCTCATCATGCTAGGAATACTGGTGGGACCAACAGGGGCATGGACATAAACATACCACCACCAATTCCACGCAAACCTTATCCCAATACGCAACAAAAACACTTTTTCCCCCAATTAGCCTATTTTCCGCAATCCAGACAAGGAAATTTACAAAATCCCCGACCACTTAACAACTCTTACTACTATCAGCCACAAAGAAATTTTCAACAGCAATATGGAAATAATTATTCCCAATTCCCACCACCCAGACCACATCAACCAAAACCACCCCAACCAATGGAGGTGGACGAAAGCATGAAAACCGCAAACGTGAATTTTGCAAATAGGCCCACACCATTCCAATATGCAGGAAAGAGACCCACACAGGGAAATGCATACAACCAAGTACCCCCAAAACTACAAAGAAATTTCCATATTAACACCGAGGAAACGCAGTCACAACAACACCAAGACGAGGAAGACTGCAATTACGAACAGACACTAAATGAATACGTAGATCAATTAGATGCAACAGAAGACGTACCTACCGATGAAACTAACGATTTTACCGACATACATTTTTTAGACTAAAATATTCATCGTTGCCCTACTTTGAAGGTAGATTGGCCAACGGTGAAATGATAAAATTCCTGATAGACACAGGATCTAATAGAAACTACATACAGCCGAACCTCGTATCGAAACCCATTCCAAACGAAAAAATATTTTACGCGAATTCAATAGCTGGCAACGTTAGAATTACCCATCATACTACAGTTAATCTATTTGGACAAAAAGACATCAACGTTAAATTTTTCCTCCTACCTACCTGAAAATCCTTCCACGGGATATTAGGGAACGACAGTTTGAAGGAACTGTCCGCGATCATTTACACCAAAGAAAACTACATGCTAATCAGAAACAATTACAAAATCAAAATTAAGCAACAAATTGCTAATTCCATAAACGCTCTTGGCATTAGAACAAACCACATGACAGAACAAGAGCAATTACAAACGGAAAAATTTACAAAAAAATTCTCGGACCTGTTTGCCGAACCAAACAAAAAACTCACATTCACTACAGTAGTCAAAGGCGAGATACGTACTTCCACGGACCGACCCGTCTATTCTGCCTATTACCCATACCCAATCTCCCTAAAAGACGAAGTTGAAAACCAAATCAAACAACTTCTAGACGATGGCATAATACGACCTTCACGGTCCCCTTATAATTCCCCGGTATGGATAGTACCGAAAAAAATGGATGCTTCAGGCGAAAAGAAATACCGCCTTGTGATCGATTATAGGAAACTAAACACGGTCACCATTTCTGATCGTTATCCTATACCAGATATCAATAATGTGCTCTCAGAATTAGGACAGAATAAATTCTTTTCCGTCATCGACCTCAAAAGTGGATTTCATCAAATCCCTCTCAAAGAAAGCGACATTGAAAAAACCGCTTTCTCCGTAAGACACGGCAAATATGAATTCGTGAGACTCCCATTTGGTCTCAAAAATGCACCCTCAATTTTCCAAAGGGCACTCGACGACATACTACGCGAACATATAGGCAAAATATCTTACGTGTATATCGACGACATCATTGTCTTCAGCAAAGACACTAATTCCCACTTCCAAAATCTCGAAACCATTTTCCAAACGTTACACAATGCAAATATGAAGGTGCAAATCGATAAATGTGAATTTCTCAAAACTGAGGTTGAATTCCTAGGCTTCATCGTTTCTCAAAAAGGAATAAAAACCAACCCAGCGAAAGTGGAAGCAATTACGAACTTCCCGCGTCCCAAAACATTGAAAGATTTAAGATCATTCCTAGGTCTATCCGGATTCTATCGAAGATTCATCAAAGACTATGCTAAAATAGCAAAGCCCTTGACGTCCCTTTTAAGAGGGGAAGATGGACGCGTGTCCAAAACCAATTCAAGCAAAAAGCTTATCACCCTCTCCGAAGAAGCCATCGATTCATTTCACAAAGTAAAAAATTCCTTAACGACAGAAGACATAATGCTATCATACCCCGACTATAACAAAGAATTCTATCTGACAACGGACGCATCGAAGTATGCGATAGGTGCAGTATTAGAACAAGATAAAAAACCCATTATATTCATATCCCGAACTCTTAGTAAAACAGAAGAAGCATATGCCACTAACGAAAGAGAAATGTTGGCAATAATTTGGGCTCTTAAATGCCTACGAAATTACCTTTACGGCACAGCAAAAGTAAAAATCTATACAGATCATCAGCCCCTAACATACGCATTAAGCAACAAGAATTCCAATTCCAAAATCAAACGCTGGAAAGCCATTTTGGAAGAATACCATTACGAACTACTATACAAACCGGGAAACACAAACAGAGTGGCAGACGCACTCTCACGACCGCCTGTCGAAACCCAAATCAACTCTATGACTGCGACACAAAACAGTGACGAAAGTTCCTCCCAAAACTTAATACAATTCGCCAATGAGCCGTTAAATGTTTACAAAAATCAAATCATTCTAGACCCCGGAGAAACCTCCACGTATCAGTTCAAAATAATATTTCCTACCTACCATCGCCACATTATAACAGAACCGATATACACAGAAGAAACACTAACAAATATCCTCAAACGTTATTTAAACCCCTCAGTCATCAACGGCTTAAAAACCGACGAAAGAACACTCGGAAAAATTCAAAGCATCTATTCAGCTCACTTTAGCAGATACAGAACACGTTTTTGTAGGAAAATGGTAACCGACATAACAAACAAAACTGACCAGGAAACGGAAATTATTAACGAACACACTCGTGCACACCGAAATGGCGAAGAAAACAAAATACAAATTTTACAGAAATGTTATTTTCCCCGAATGAGAGCTAAAATAAAGAAAATAGTTAACCAATGCAAGATATGTAAACTTAATAAATATGATCGTCACCCCAACAAACACATGATTCAAGCTACCCCAACACACACTTGCCAAAATACTGAAATCAAGAGCGGTTGAGGATATTAAACAACCGCTTAGAGATATCATCATATCATTCGGAATACCCAAAATAATAGTATTTGACAACGAGAAATCTCTGAATGCAAGTCCAATAACATTTATGCTAACAAACCAATTTGGTATTGATATCCACAAAGCTCCACCCTACACAAGCACATCCAACGGCCAAATAGAAAGGTTCCACTCAACACTATCTGAAATAATACGTTGCCTCAAATCAGAAAACACACATGAAACCTTCTCCGAACTTCTAGATAAATCAATATTCGAATATAACAATTCAATCCATTCGACAACCAGACGAAAACCAATCGAACTATTCTTCGGACAAAGAGTAACCACAGACCCAGAACAAATCGAAAAAGACAAAAAGGAAAATATTAAAAAACTACAAGAGAAACAAGAAGCGGACTTAAATTATCACAATAAAAATAGGACACCCTACAAGGACTATTTAATAGGAGAAACAATTTATGTCAATATCAATAAAAGATTAGGAAATAAGCTGACCCCGAGGTATAAAGAAGAAATTGTAGCAGAAAACAGAAACAGTACAGTAATTACCCGATCAGGAAGAACGATTCATAAAAATCTAATAAAGAACTGTCTCTATACTACTCTTCCAGATCCATCTTAACGCTAGCAATAGCGGAAGTGCAGATACTTGACTATACGAGTACCCAATTGGTAACGATTCACACTGGAGAAGCTAGGATACAAACCGGCACCTTCAAACTAATCCATATAATAGACTTGGACAAATATGATGAATTGATCAACAGACTCGAACACGCAGCAAACATTCAATCAAGACCCAACAATCCCCTCGTCTCCCAAATTTCCTTTCTAACATCCCAAACAAAATCCTACTTAGGCAGGCTTAAAGTAAACAAGAAATTAAAGAGATCATTAGATTTCATAGGTAGTGCATGGAAATGGATCGCCGGGAATCCGGACCATCATGACCTAGAAATAATAGAAAACAAAATAAATAACCTACTAGAAAACAACAACAAACAAGTAATTATAAATAGAATGACAACAAACAGAATAAATGAATTAACAAATATTACCAACAATATATTGAAATTTGTAAAAGAGGACAGAGAATCTGAGAACAACCTCATTCTAGACATAAGAAGTAGACTAGAAATTGTAAAAGAAGAAATAATAAACATAGCGTACGCTATCCATTGGGCGAAAGCCGATATAATAAATTCATATGTACTTTCGAATGAAGAAATAAAAATTATAGAAAATGCGTTAAAAAAAGAAGAAATACCATATATTAATGTGAATGAAGCACTAGAGCTTGCCAATGTAAAAATCGCCACAGACGATAAATCAATCATTTATATTATAAGCCTACCCACAACCGAACCCAAACCTTGCGATACACTCACTGTAAGACCTATAAAAAGGGGCGATAAAATTAACAAAATCGATTATCAAATTATATTAAAATGTGAAGAAAATTTATACGGCATAGAAAAGCCATGCCAAAACTATAACGATTTATCAATTTGTTCATATAATAATATAGTAAATCTAAGTAATAATTCATGTATACCGAACCTGCTACGAAGCCAACCACCGCATTGCATCGAAACGAACAATCAGCATCTACCATCAATCGAGGAAATCACCCCCGGATTAATACTCCTTAATCAGTACAAGGGGTCCATCAACATAAATAACGAAACTGTCAACCTCAACGGAACATTCCTAATAAAATTTCATAACGCCACTATCAATATAGAAGACAAAATATTCAAAACAAAAGAAATGGTTAACGCTAAGCCAATGCCAGCCATTCTTCAGCCGCCTACTACAGCAGATAAAGCAGAAGAAATCCTGTCGCTAAAAATGATAAGGCAGCTGCAGATAAATAACACGGAACACCTCGAACTGTTAGAAGACGGCAGCAAGGAGCGCAACAATGTCAATTCCGGATTGATTGCGGCAATTATCTTTATAATGCTGCTCATCTTTGTAAAACAATGCAAAACGAAGACAACGGTGGTCATATCGGAACCAAAACCCGAACCTGGGACAATAACGAGGACGCTCGGAACTGAGGAAGGAGGAGTTAGCAACGACAATGTTTGAAGCGAAAATAATCAAAAATACCAGTCAGCAACGATGAATATTCGAAGTTAAAATAAACAAAACACCACCAGCAAGCAAATATGCTGACAATGCGTCTGGGAAGCAAAAAATGCAATTCCCAGAATATTGTGGTGCCACCAACGCTGTTGGAGCGGCTAGCAGCTTTCGGTTTACTTACTTGTAATTTATTCCGTTTTTGAATCTCAAATAAAGAGGAGCATAGCTCTGTTTAATTTTTATTTAATAAAAAGTAAATTTTTATTTAACTTATATAAAACCCGCAAATAACATATAGCACCAAGTGTGTCGGCTAGAGTTTTCAGATTTTACATTTAATCGGTAACATCAACATTGATTATTCCAAGGAGTAACAGAAATTGTCTCAGAACCCTCTGGTTTTGCAATAAAAACGATAATAATAGATGTATGTTTTGCATTTTTGCAGATTTTATCATTTTTCGTGCTGATTGCATACTTTTAGGCATAAATAAAATAAATTTTGTCGAAAAATACGTGTTTAGACCACTTTTCAAATTGAATTATTTTCTGTGATCGGAAGATATCGGAGGATGTAATTACATTATCCGACAAAGAAAGAATGCTTCTTAAAATAAAAAAATCCAGGAACATACTTTCACATACTTTTTAGATATTTTCTTCTAAGTTTTTTTCAGATTTTTAATTTAGAAAAATATTAAATTAATATTTATTTTTATTTATTTACAAACTAAGACTTATATTTAAAAAAATTATAAGTTTAGGGTAGACAGCAGTGGCTACTGTGGCCTTCAGCTGTTTCGTTAGTAAAGTATGCATAACTAGGTTTCTAAATTATGTACATTTCTTCTAATTGAGTATATTTTTTAACATTTGTACAAGAACATTCAATTTAAATTGTTTTATATAGGTTAGTTAATTTTATAAATTCTATTATATTTCCTATGTTTTTAGCTGTAGGGTTTGTAATTATTTCTGCCGGATTAGAGTTTCGGAAGACAAGGTTTCTTTGAGTGCTGATAGCGTTGCAATCGGTTAGGATGTGGCTGAGGGTAATAGGGTATAGGTTACAGAGGTGGCACATGTCAGAGATATTACTGTTCATGAGGTGTTGGTAAGTCAACTTTGTGTGGCCAAGTCGGATTCGATTGCATTTTATCATGTCTAATCCTGAAAGAGGGCAATCATAAGGGTTAAAATTTGAGAATTGGCTCAAAGTTAATTTACTAGAATTAATTGCTTTGTACCATGTTGAACACTTTCGTCATGTTTGGTTTTTGTATCTGCGTGTAAATTTATTTTTGAGATATTTTGTTACGTCTTTGACATTTATATTGGGAGTGGATATTACTGGGACCACTGCGGCGTGTTTTGCTGCAACGTCTGCAAGCTCGTTTCCTTTGATGTTTACATGGTCCGGAACCCAGATTAATATTATTTTAGGGAATTTGTCTATGAGTGTGTTTCTTATAAAAGATGGATAATATTCATAGTTTCCGATGTTGCGTATAACGTTGAGAGATGCAGTGAGTCTGAGCAGAAAGCAAAGTTTCCTTTTTTATTTTTTATTGTATTTACGGCAGACATTATTGCTATTATTTCGGCGGAATATACTGAACTACAGAAAGGTAGATGTGGTAATCGTTGTGTCGTCGGTGGTGACACTAAATCCAGTATTGTTATCAATACAGGAGCCATCAGTGTATAGGAACGAATAGTTGTGGAACTTTCTTTTTATTTCTTTGAAGCTTTGTTGAAAAACAGTTGCAGGGGTTTCATTCTTGCTAAATTTGCAAAGCGAGGTGTTGATGATTTTTTTATATTGCCATGGTGGCTGATGGCTATTGTGTTTGATAGGTAAAAATGGTAAGTTATATTTTTTGCTGTTTTCAATAATTCTGTCAATAGTAGAAAAGATTCGTTTTGGTCTTTTATTTTTCTTGTAGCTTTACACAATTTTTAATAAGGGAGTATTGTTGCTGTTCATAATTTATTTGTGAAAAAGTCTATTTTTATAGTTATGGGCGAGATATCAGCTTCATAAAGCATATTGTTAACAGGTGTTGTTTTGTATGCCCCTAATGCTAATGAAGTGTTAAGTATTGTATTCAATTCGTTGGTAGTGCTTGTGAGAGCGAATCCATAAAGGTATATACCAAAATCTATTTTAGAAATGATTAATGCTTGTATTACATTTATGAGTGTTCGCGTACTGCAATTGAATTTTAAATTTGAAAGGCTTTTTATTATGTTGAGACGAGATAAAAGAGATTGGTGTAACTGTGTAACATGTGTATTCCACTTACATATATCTCTTACTAAAAGTGATTCCCAGGATTCTTAGATTGTCGACTGAGTCAATTTGCATGTTGTTGCATAGAACTGTAGGCGTGCAATTATGTTTTCGACAAACGTGCATGTGCTTGCATTTTTGGATGGATAGAACAGCACCAAATAGCTACACCAGTTTTTTATATCTTCAAATAGCGCGTTCAAGTTGATGTTGGTAATTTTTTGTTTCGACAATTTGACCAACAAGTGAAAGTCATCTGCATAAGCGCAAAATGATAATTCTTTGTGTAAGGAAATTATTTGGCAAAGTTTGTTATATGCTATTAAAAATAGAATAACACTGAGCGGTATTCCATTTTGAAGTGTTGGTATATTGGAAAAGGAACTGTCAATTTTAACTTGTATTTTTCTATTCGTCATCAAATTTTTAACATAGTTACAAATTCGTGGTCCAATTTTCCATTGCTGCAGTTGCTCTAAGACTGAGTGGAGGCCGATTTTATCAAAGGCCTTGGAGAAATCTAAGGATATGACGGGCAGGTGTTTTTTGACGGCAAGGGAGTCAACAATCAGATGGTCTATATATAATAGAGCGTCTGTTATTGACTTCCCTCTTTTAAATCCAATTTGATTGTCATGAATTAGTTTGTTATTTCTAACAAACCACCATAACCTACATATTTGCGATGATTTTATCCAAAACCTTTGCACAACATTGGTTCAGTGATATTGGTCGGTATGATGTGATTAGGGTTTTATTTGAATTGGGTTTTAGTATGGGAACTATTACTGACAATTTGAAGGATTGTGGGATATAAGTATTCAGAATAGAATTGTAAAGTGCCAACAATCTTTTTGTCACTTGAGCGGGTAAGTTTTGGATCATCAGATATGAAATCCGATCATACCCCGGTGTATTTCCTTTGAGCTTGGTTAATGCGAATTTTTAGTTCTAAAGAGTTGATGTCGCTTTCAATGGCTAGTGCATTTTTATGTGTGGTCGGAGGGAATCATGAGGTGAGGGTGGCGGTTTTTTTTGTTCTGAAAGATAATGGAAAGTTTGAATCTTCGGATTCTTTTGACCAGTGTAAGGAAAATTCATCAGCTATATCTTTTGTGTTAATTATAGAAGAGAGTGGTAAGTTGATTTTGTTTATGCAGTGAATGCCGTGAGTCGTTTTATAGCCACAAAATCGGCGTATGTTGGACCAGGAGTAGTAAGGTTAATTTCTGAGGTAAAGGTTCTTATTGATTCTCTTTTGGCTAGCTTTAGTTCTCTTCTAAATATAGCGTTTGTTTTTTTTTAATTTTTTAACATTTTCTTGGTTGATGTTTCTCTTGAGGACATGTCAGGCTGTGTTCTTTTCTCTTTTTAATAGTTGCAACTTTTGGTTCCACCATGGAACGGTGTGTTTGAGGCAATTTGGTTGGGATTGTGGGATACTTGCGTGTGCACTTTGCAAAATTATTTTTTTTTATATTTCCAGCTTCCTGGTTAATGTTTGAGGAAATGGGACGATTAATGTTATTTTTAACCCTCATCGGTCCCCTGTATGCGCACGCATACAATTTTGATCTTTAACCTTGAATAAAATAAAAACGGTTCAGCGGAATGACCTATTTTGCAAAGTAGAATAATTTTGCCTGAACAGCAAAAAAAAACCGTTTTTGAATTTGTACCCTTACTGTATTTGCCTGTGCAGTTATAGTTACGAATGGGGGGGTTTACACGGTCCAACATGTGCGACGAACAAGTGCGGTTGCAACAATGTTGGACCGTGTGAACGCAAGAAACAACCGCTTGACCGTCATGTTGGATGGTTTTCAAAAATGTTTGATTTTTCTGCGTGCTTGTCCAACCATCCAACCAATGTAAACGCTTGTTCGTCGCACCTAGTGCATTCGATATAGGGCTTTACCATCGCCAATAATTTCTCGTACACTGCAGCATCCATTCTTACAAAATTCCTGTAATCTGGTATTGCAGTCAACTTCAGCTCCTGCAATAAAGTTGCGTGCGATTGTTTTGGAATCCTTTTTAACCATTCCTTTGTCCATATCCTTTTTTTTCTTGTAATCTCTTCCTCTTCATCCTCCAAAAGTTCGTATACAATGATTGCTGCGAGAAATTTTGTGGTCATGTTTCTTTGAAATCTTGTGCACGAATGATGTTGTAGCAAAAGTGTGACCGTGTGAACGCAAGAGAAGAATTTACCGTTACAGCCTCATCGCACATGTTGGATCGTGTTTAAACTTTTAACTTTTGTTTTAAAAATGTTTAAACTTCAACCGAAACATTTAAATTGATGAATCAAGTTTATGGTAATGATTGTTTATACCGTGGTGGAGTTCATAAGTGGTAAACGCTTAAAATCGATTATCGGGACATTAGAGATGGCCAACGTGTTAGCCAACTGACATCTGCGATCACCGTAGTTTCCATCAAAACTGGGTGGAAGTTCATAAAAGATTAGCCGAAATCTTCATAAATTCTTGAAATTGGACTTAACTTTCGCTTTACTTATACCCACCTGGGTGATCTTTTTAATATTCATGTTTAATATCTGCCGGAGTATTTAGCCTTGATTTCGAATAACTGCACAAATTTGAAGGTATTTTTCAATAACATGAACAAATATTTTTTTGCGTTCCTCATAATGCGTCCAATAAAACCTCTGGATAGAAAATTGCAAATATTTTTCAAAGTTGCAAAATAAATCATTAAATTAGGCCTTGTTTCGGAAAACGAACTATCGCCAGAGCAAGATACTAAATACTGAGGTATGAAAAAAATACTATCTTTATTGTTTTTGAGTTTTACTCAAAATAGCGGCGGAAGCGCCTGGAGTCATCCAGGTGAACGAGATTGATAAACGACGTATACAAAAATCTTTGGTAAGGCGAAGGTTAAGCATCTCAATAGCATAAATTTATCGCATTTTAACTGAACATTTGGCTATCGATGAATGCCATCTCATTGACTGTTGTTTTGACTGTTTTTGTTTACTAAAAGTCGAATTTTAACCATCAACCACTCCTCGTGTCTTCACCTGATGCGGCACCGTGCGACTTTCACTTTTTCAAAAAAAGCATTTGCCAATGAAAGAAGCGTTTTGAGAACGTAGAAACCATTCGAAAGGCTTGTATCGACATTCTGAAGGGCTTTCCGGTCGACGAAGTAAACTACTCTTTATACAAGTTTGTAGATCATGCATTTCGCTGTATTGAGCCTAAACGGGACTATTAAAAAATCAAATTAGTTTTGGCCAAACAATTTTTTGTTATTATTTTTTAAATGTTTGAAGATAAAAGACCTTTTTGCTAATGTGGGAACGTACATTTGATGCTTAGTGATTGAAAATGTTGACAAATTATAAGCCATGGGGGGGTTCTGACACCCAAAACCCCTCCCTTGGCTACGCCCCTGCTGCACGCATACTTTGGATTGTTGCTGCTTTCTGGTGTGTATCGGTCATACGGTGAATGTGTCACTAAACTGTGGAATGAAGAAAGTGGTCGGGCAATATTTAGAGCAACAATGTCTTTGAAAATGTTCAAGCGTGTCCATGGTTGCATTCGATTTGATGACCGCGAACAACGTATGGCCAACACTGCATCTACAAGTACTTCTGTTCGTGACAAATTGGCACCGATTCGAAATGTATACGATGAATGGAATCATAATTCGAAAGCTGTATACACACCAGGAAAAAACATTACCGTAGATGAACAGTTAGTTCCGTATCGTGGGCGATGTCCGTTTCGTCAGTGTATTCCATCCAAGCCGGCGAAATATGGCATCAAAATTTGGGTGCTATGCGACTCAAAAAGCTGGTATGCATACAACACACAAATTTATGTTGGTCGGAATCGTAATGCCACTCCTGAACGCAATCTCGGACGGCGTGTTGTTTTGGATTTTGTGGAAGGACTTTCTGACAGAAATGTAACGTGTGACAACTTTTTCACTTCGTATGAATTGGCAGAAGATTTTCATAAGAATCGCATGACTATTTTGGGAACAATAAGGAAAAATAGGACTGAAATTCCTTCATTTCTACTCGACATGCGTCAAAAGCCAATTTATCATACAGAAGTTGTATATGAACATAAATTGCAAGCAGTTATGTTGTCATATGTTCCTCGCCGGTACCGATTTGTGACATTGCTCAGTACATACCACAATGTTGTCAGCATAAATGAGAATAGTGAACAGAAGAAACCTAACATCATTGAAGACTACAACAAAACCAAGAGTGGAGTTGATACTATGGATCAAATGGTGGCTACGTACACATGCAAATGAAAAGTCAATCGGTGGCCAATGGCAGTATTTTGTAACATGCTTGATGTAAGTGCGTTGAATGCATTCGTGACGTTCATTGCATTGTTCCCGAATTGGAAAAATTCGAGACGAACCATAATATTCGTCCGTCGCCTTTTCATCGAGCAGCTTGGATTGAATCTCGTTGAAAAACAGATCACTAAACGTAAAAATCAACCTCAAAGTAATGATGCTTCCAGTGTTATTCAAAGAATTCGGGGGATTCGCCATTTACATTTACCAAGTACATCAAAACGAGGCCGATGCTACATCTGCACATATAAAAATATCAAAAATCTTTTTGCCACACGCTGTGAAAAGTGTATAAATTTCATTTGTGCTGAACATAATTTCAATTTATGCGAAAAATGTACAAATAATTGACAAAAGTTAAAAATTCAATTTTTTTTTCTAATATATGTAATATTCTAATTTTAATTTCATTCTAAATCTACCTTTATGAAGTTCAAATGTATTAATATGATAGTAAACAATATAATAAACATAAAAAATTACAAAACATAAATGGTTGTTAATTTTTTTCAGCTTTTTTACAATTAAAAATATATGTGTATGCGCGCGCATACAATGGGACCGATTAGATGTATTTCTCGAGGGACCGATGAGGGTTAAGGTAGTTTGCTTCAAAGAGCGGCCAGTTTGCTGCTTTGATTATGAAGTGCGGTTTTATTATTTCGGTGTTTGGAGCTTGGGAGTGAAATAATGATATAATTATGGGGAAGTGGTCACTTCCACATAGGTCATCTAAAATATTCCAGTGCGAATCAATAGCTATGTCGGGTGTGCAAAATGTGAGGTCAATGTTAGTCAATATATAGCGTGTACTAAAGTGAGAGGGTGAGCTGTCGTTGAGGATGATGAAATTTGACTGGGTAATAAAGTTAGCGAGTGTGTTGCCTCTACTATTATTGTAGGTTGATCCCCAGTTGGTATATCTACTGTTAAAATCACCAGTGATTAAGGTGGGTGGGGTGAAGTTGCCTAAAACGTTTTGTAAATTATTCGTATTAAAGTGTTTGTTGGTGGGATGTATGCTGAAATCAGTAAGAACTTTTTCTTTAGCGGCCTTTAGACGGTCGCACATGTTTGCAATCATGTGCGATGGGGGATATGTGCGATGAGCGTTTACACGGTCAAACATGTGCGCACACTTCAGTTGTCTCGCTGCTGCCAACGAAGCAACATGGTATGCGCTTTCGCATCAATCTCTTTAAATTTGCATAAAAGCACCTCTATGCTGCGTTTCTTTTAATTTTTATTTTTATATTCTTCACCTTTTACTTTTCACAGTTCGGGATTGTGTCTATACACCTCAAAGAACTCCTTCCATAATATTTCATTTTTTTGCGACACCATCCTCACTGCTCGCTGTCCACCGATCGAATGAAAAAATGCACTATGTGTGTCACACAGCCGTTTACACGGTCGCACATGTGCGTCGCGCCGACAGAGGAATCAAAAAATTTTGAAAACCGTCGCACATGTCCGACGACACGAATTTCTTGCGTTTACACGGTCATTCTTCTCGTCGCGCCGCACATGATTGCGGACATGTGCGACCGTCTAAAGGCCGCTTTTGATTGTATTTATATGCCGATTGCGTCGAAGTCGTTATTTAAAGTATTTTTTTTGTGTTCTATTGAATTATGTACAAAGATGGTGACACCGCCATATGCATTAGTAGAGTTTTGGGAGTAGATGGAAAAATTGATTGCAATAGGAACGGGAAAATTCTGTTTTATGTGGGTTTCTTGCAAAGAAATTACTTTGGGTTTAAATTCTTTTATTAGCATAAGGAGCTGGTTCTAATTATTTACATAACCTCTAATATTCCATTGGATAACTTTAAACTTCATAGAATTAGCAATTAGAAAGTAAGTATAAATAGATCTATAAGTAAATTTAAGTAAGCATATCTATATATAAACTGTAAGAAGTTAGGAGGTGAGGAAATTTAGGTCATATTAATATCGTGATCATAGTGCAAGATCATTGTTTTTAGTTTGTTTTACATTCATTTTGCTGTTCTTTGTTTTATTTGTGAGCTGTTGAATAAGTCGTTTAGGCGTGTTTTTTGGGTAGATTTTAAGTTTGGTATCTGCAGGCGTTTTAGCTTAGGTTTAGAGGTTGATAGGAGAAGCTCATTGTCTGATTCCGAGTCGGTTATCATGTCGATATAGCTGGTGAGCGGGTGGTTCGTTGTTGTTAAGGTCAAACTCCATGAAGTGCGTTTCATCCGTTTCGTTGCTTTTTGCGTTTCTCGCGTTGCAAAAAAAAGTTGAATCAGTGTATTTGTATGAAGCAAACTCCATGACTACGCAACAAACGCACCAAAAGTTGAACTATTTTCAACTTTCTCTTGCGTTTGTTGCGTTAACGCCGTCAAACAGCTGACAGAGCTCCTAAAGATGTCATAAATTATGTGGTTAAATGGTAATGCCGATAACAAACTTGTGTTATCGCAAAAGTCGAATGCATTTATTTTACACGAAAGCTATTAAATACATTTAAGAAACATTTTAAATTCAATATTTTAAAATAGAATGTGGAGAAATTCCTAAAAATTAGCATAATTCTTTGACAGACGAAACTTAGTCTTCGCTGTATTGGAAATTCGATAGCTTATTCGTTGTCGATCGAATTTTGCTCATCCCTGTGAAAAAAATTTCTACAAATTGAATTCAACTTAATCTTTTTTTTATTTTTTGCAATGTTCGATATGCATTTAATGTGTTTCAAATGAAATCAGTAAATTCTATGAAGTCTATAACGTCGTATAGCAATTTCATTTCGTTGTTTTTCACAATTCACAACGAAATCAATCAGCAGTTTGCCAATTAAAAACTAGCATCAACTGACGGAAGAAGAAGAAGCTGACGCATGAAACGCACTTTATGGAGTTTGACCATTTGCAACGCGAATAACGCAACAAACGCAATAACGCAACAAACCCCGAACGGATGAAACGCACTTCATGGAGCTTGATCTTTAGGGTGGTAGAGCAATGTTGGCTTGGTTGTGCTGGAGCTTCTCTTAATGGTTTGTTGTTGTACTCAGCTGCTGGTTTGTTTATGGTGATAGATGAATAGGTGGGGGTGTCGTGTTGGTGGCGTTCTTTATAGATTTTGTAGGCGGATTTGTTGTCGACTTTAAATGTTACTTTTATTGCTTGTAACTCTTGCTATTTAACGAAAATCGGGCATATTTTAGCGAACGCTGTGTGATCGTTTGGTAGAATTTTATGGTCTAAGCAATTAATACACGTTTCTTTGTTTTTGCATTGTTCTTTGAGATCAATGTTCAAATGGAAATCATTAGCGCAAATAGCACTGGTTTTGTTATTTTTGCAAAATTTGGATAAGTGACCATATCGAAAGCAGCTATTACAACGTAGAGGTCGCGGAATGTAAGGTCGTATGTTTACTTTTTCGTAGGCTATTTTAATTTCAGTAGGTAAATCAATTGATGCAAAAGTTAGTATAATTAATCCTGTTTCTATAAGTTCATTGTTTACTTTTTTGAGAGTTTTTGACACTTGGTGTACGTTTTGGGTTTTTAGTTGAGTAAGAATTTCACTTTCTTGTAAACCACGCAAGCCATCGCAGTATATTCCACCTTTAGAGTAATTTAGTGTCTTGTGTTCCGTTATTTATATTGTTATATTGTTTGTAAGTGCTGTTAATATCAATAGTTTATTTGCTTGCATATGGTTTTTTGTTTTAATAAGGACATTGCCATTACGTAATTTTTTACATTCTTCTACTTCGCCTTCACATGTGCCGTCGATGGCTTTTTTAAGTAGAAAAGGTGAAACATTGGTGAGGGTATAAGGAGAGTTGGTTCTGGAGATATAAAGATATTTTGAACCCGGAGTCGTAAATATTGGTCGTATTGTTTTGTCCCATTTTAATTCCGGTTTATTTGTTTTATTATTTTTGTCAGGTGGATCACTACTCATTTTGTATGTGGGTAACGTTCTTTATTTGACCGAACAATATATTGTGTTGCTAGTTTTCTTTTCCTTTTGTGCTTATATTTATGTTATGTTGTTGTTTTAACCGCTGATGTGTTGGTGTATTTGCAATTTTATTATTATCTTTTTTGTTGTGTGCTGTATAACGGATAGTTATATTTGATATTGTTTTAATTGTTTTTGTTTTGGCTCGCGTGAACACAAAGTATAGAGGAGCGATTAGAAGGGACTACCGTTCACCTTGAGTGCTAATCTGGTACTGTAAATTAATATTATTATTATTATTAAAACGAAAATGGCCATTTCTTATTCTATATTAAAATTTTGAGCAACTTATTGGTAACCATTTATTTTTACAATTTTTTTACTCAATACACTAAAAAAAAGAAAACATGAGTTTCAATTTTTTTGAAAAAAAAGTTTCAACTTTGAGTCGCTTTTGCTCAGACGCTAATTGATTTTTTGCACAGATTTTTTGGGGTTTTCTTAGTTGGAGTTTTTTCTTTCAAATGACATCAAAATCGTTAAATTCTGAGACCATAAATTTTTTTGAATTTAGTCTATGGAACGAATCACTGTGCGCTTTGGTGAAATTTTATAGCTTTCTGCTTGTCAGATTTGCATAAGAATAGGCTAACAAAAAATTCTGATCAAAAATCTAATTGAATAGAACATCAATTGTCAGACTTTCGCCAGAATAGGGCTGTTATTATAACTTAATAATGAATTTTTTCGAAAAAAAATACGTTCTTGAAAAATTTGTAAAACAAATTGTTTTTCGCTTTAAACTTTTTATTAGTACAGACTATGTATCTACTATTGTTTTATATTAATATAAAGGTATGATAAACACCTTTCGTTTGCTACCCATATCGTGTAAATCAGGTGGAGACTAATTGAGTTTTTTAATAAAAACTTTGAACTTGACCCCCTTGAGTTTTATGTATGTAGTTATATAATGGAACAGGATATGGAACAAGTGCAGAATAGCGTACCCTCGCGAAAAAAACAAAAAAAAAATTTAGCTGTATAGAGCTTGGTTTTGTGAATATAACAAACTAAAAATTTCTCCTGGGAAACGCCTACGAAAGGCGTGGCACGGGGTCAAAGTTCAAAACTTTTATCATAATAACTCAGTCAATTTTTAATCGATTTATTCGATATGGGTATCAAACGAAAGGTCTTTTTCATACCTTCATTTTGGTACCACATTATATACTTTATATGTACGAATAAAAAATTATAAGCAAACAATTATTTTTTTTTTTATAAAATTTACAAAACCCGAAAAATCTCGTTATTAAGATACAAAAAATGTACACTATATTATAGCGTGTAGAATTCTCTTTTCAATGAAATATAAAAACATACAGTTTTGTTTTTTTTCAATGCGTGTTTTAATTAAATATCGCGCCTAAGCAAAGAATTTCTGCATTCAAGTACCTTTTGTGTGGCCGGCCTTCGGCCGGGGCGCTTGAAAAATAACCCTCATGGGAGTTAACTACGGCATCAGGTCCAGTAAGGAGCGTACAGTATTTTTATATTCAATTCCTATGATTCGAAAATATCGCGCCTAAGCAAAGAATTTCTGCATTCAAATACCTTTTGTGTGGCCGGCCTTCGGCCGGGGCGCTTGAAAAATAACCCTCATGGGAGTCACCACCACATCAGGCAACACTCAGGTGTGCACAATATGGAAATATAAAAACTTTGAACCTCGATATCTTGAAAACGAAGCGAGACATCGAAAAATTTTATTCTTCATTTTCGATCAATCTATCTAAAAACATCATCAAATGGCGGCACCACGGAAACCGTAGAATCCCCTTGCAGGCAGATTCTTTTAACTCAATATAAATTTAAATATAAAAACAAAAACAAAAAAAGTTCAAATGTTCTATATTTCATTGTAAAGGGAATTCCGTGGAGAATATATGGTAACAAATTTATTATATCTTTATTTTGGTTTTTTTTTCGAGAAAAAAAATCGGATTTTGTAAATTTTATATTAAAAAAAAAGTTGTTGCTTATAATTTTTTACTCGTACATATAAAGTATATAATGTGGTACACCAAAATAAAGATCTTTCGTTTGATACCCATATCATATAAATCGATTGAAAATTAAATGAGTTATTTTGATAAAAGTTTTGAACTTCGACACCGTGCCACGCCTTTTGTAGGCGTTTCCCAGGCAAAATTTTTAGTTTGTTAGACTCAGGAGCGAAAGTTCTTTGTATAAGCATACTTATTAATTTTTTTCACGAGGGTACGCTATTCTGCACTTAAGCCCAGGATATTGAAAGCGAGTATGTGCTGCATGTAAAATCGGAGCATCGAACAACTTCGAATTAAAATTTTTTAAATACTGACGCGATCAATATTGAGCATGTAGCATTTACGCACGATCTATCAATCTATCAATATGTATCGCGATCCAAATATCACAATAAATATCAAACGTGTAGTTAATTAATACATTAATACATTGCACCTTAACTGTTTTCTTCAATTTCATGTAGTTTTTTTGCAATTATAGGGAATACGATGCATCGAAACATCGATGTATTTTTTAAGCGATACATCGCAAAACATCGATGTGACTTCACGATGCATTGCGTCGGAAAAAACATCGATGTATTTTTTAAGCGATACATCGCAAAACATCAATGTGACTTCACGAGGCATTGTATCAGAAAAAAACATCGATGTATTTTTTACGTGCGCATCCCTAAACCATAGAAGGCAGCGAATCGATAGTATTGAAAACCATCGGTAGTGAAGTGAAAATGAAAACTATCGATAGTGCCCTCGATAGTTTTGCAGCTCTAGATTAGAGAGATTGCTGTGTTGTTGAGCATCTCATTTGGTTCACCCGAACACATTTTAACTGATATTTTGGGCATGCAACGCGTCGCTTCTCGGCTGGTACCAAAAAAGCTGAATTTCATTCAAAAACAGCGTTCCACAGTGTTGCGAGTAGGGACACAAATCAAAAAAATTAATGTCGTAAATGTAGAAAAATAATTTTGTAGTACTGAAGTAAATAGGTACCTCAATTTACTAAAATGTGAAAACGGATTTAAAAAATATCAATTTATGCACTTTATGAAGGACTTGGGTAGAAATTAACCCTTTACGGCTCAAGATCACCAAACTTAATGAAACCTGGTTGGATTGAAAGCTTTTTGTAAATAAAAAAACATTTGTTCCACGAGTTTTCAAATTTTTATTATAAAGTCTATAAGTGGAGAAAAAAACGGTTTGTGACATTTATGTCACATTGAGCTATAAAGAGTACAAAACTTAAATCTTCATTAAAATTTCAAAAAACTCTATTTTAACTTAAAAGTTTTAATGTTTTATGAAGTGTGGAAAATTTTAAAGCAATTATTTTGTTTGTTATAACATAAGTCTACTCTACACTTTTCAGATAAAGTTTTCGAGACTCCTACGCATCCAGGGAGCTTGCACCGAATCCTTTTTTCTGTCCATACCGGCCAATGTCTGATTTGATCATGTCTTATCGCTATCGGTGGAGTACTCTGCGCTGGCCATTTATGTTTTTTAGCTTGGAGCTCGCGTTCAAGACTTTGTCGCTTTATGGGGCTAGTTGCGCCCATCTTACAGAGAACCGTTACGACTTCCATCCTGAAATCCGCTGATGATAGCTGACAATCTTTTTGACCATTTACTTTTCGAACTCTCTTATACTAAATCCATGCATTCGACATCGTGAGGTCAAGGAAATGGTAGAACATCCTAACTTGCCATCGCTTACTTCTCAGCAATAAATTGCTGTATACAAATTTTGGAAGCACGAAATTTGTTTTCAGGATCTTTTTGAACTACATATAAACTAGTTTGTTCTGCAATGTGCTCCATCAACTCTTCTGGAAACACTTGTAGGAAAAATTGAAAGGGTGTCTCTAAATTCAAAATCTCAGGGTCCAAGGAATCATGGCCCGTAAAACGAAGGGTTTCTTCACTTAATTGAAGATTTTGCTTCTTCGATAAAATGGTTGGCTGGCTGATAGACCTTGAGTATCGCGCTTTCTTAGTCTGTGAAGTCGATGGGATGTTGTCGTCGCTTTCCAAGTCGTCGATAATATTCTCAATATTTACGCCATCTTCCTCATCATGTAAGGAGAACTCCATATCCTCAACTAAATCATTATCGTTTCCGGTTCCCAAAACAAGGTTTTCCAGTGCATCATCATCATCCTCATCTTCGAACCCGTCCTCACTTTCTTCATAACTTCTAAAAACTGCTTCATTTAGTTCATAAATTTTTCTGTTGCGGTAAGCCATTGTGATAACTATAAACCATGAAAAATCACCACGAAGAAATTGAATAAAACATTCCTTAGATCTGCATTCATTTGTTTTGTATTCATTTTTTTCTGATCATTATAACGGTTTGTAACAGAAATGTCACATTGCGCGGTACACAGCAAAAGTTGCCTTTGTTCCGCAATGTGACAGAAATGTTACAAACAGTAATTTCTGGATTTCATAAAAACCATCAAATGTTTTTATGAATTCGACCACATTATTTAAAGAGAAAGTATTCACCTGTTATTTTGCACAAAAAAAGTAATTAAAAATCGCTTTGATAAATTTTTTTAATAAATTAAAAATTCACGACAATGCACTGTTATAACACTCACGATTTCTGAACACTAAATGAAAAATTTTACATTTTAACTTAACGATTGCTATGTAGTACTTTTATATTACATGCACTACCGTATATAAGAAGTAAAGAAAAAACAAAAACAGAGATTACTTGTTAACATTGCATTTTATTGCTATTTTAGTGGTTTGTTACAGATATGTCACACGGTGCCGTAAAGGGTTAATGCAATTTGTTGAATGTAAGTTCGAGGACTCTTTTTGACAAATTGCCAATGGAACCTTATGCTAAGTAAATATATTCTATAAATATACTATTTTTGCAACTCTGGGAAGCTTTCCTTTTTTTGTTTTGCTTTCTATATTCCTTGTACCATTACTTGAAGAAACGTAAATTCGTAGGAATAAAAGTGCAGTGTCATCAAACTTTAGATAAACTAAAAACAAAAAACTACTTACAACTTCGAGATTTTACAGTGTGATATAGCTGAAAGTAGGGGAATGGGTCCGGTTGTGGGCACCTTTTTGTTTTTGGCTCATAACTTTTTACCAAGTTCTTCTTAATCGGACATATGGACATCTATGGAAAGCTAGAAGCCTTAGCTAACAAGTAATGACAAAAGTAAATCGATTCCGTCAAATAGAAAATTTTTTTTTTTAATTTTGTAAAGTAGTCATTTTTAACAAAAACTTTTTTTGGTTCGGTTGTGGGCACCCTTGGAAAATCTGCTGGAAACGAGGAAATATTAAAAAAACCAACACGAATATAGAAAAATATTAAGTTTTAATTATTTGAAGCACAATGCACGCATGTGAAGTAGCTG
Organism: Melieria omissa; assembly: GCA_963971225.1. Lineage (NCBI taxonomy): Eukaryota > Metazoa > Arthropoda > Insecta > Diptera > Ulidiidae > Melieria > Melieria omissa. Next base: position 44,650,953 of record OZ020269.1, on the reverse strand, counting down.
GTACGCATGTGGGCACATTTTAGATGGATGGGCATTTCAAAATGTAAGTGACCAAGTCATTCTCCTGGGCTGTCAAGAAGACCTAAAGTAAAATGAAATTCAACCTAATTAATTAACACTCTTCAAGTGCTGTGACGTGAAGAAGGTGGAAAACACCAGTCAACCTGATTCGATAACATCCACGAAAAGAAGAAAAAGAAGAAAACACCACCGTCGACAGCTTTGATGTCTCCGAAATTTTCTTCCACCTTCTTTTTGTAGCGTTGGGAAATCGCATACGCTGCGGCAGGTCGATTTTGTGGTTAGCTTATCTGCAGAACAATGTTAAATTACATCCAACACATTAAAAAAATATCGGAGGATTTTTGTTATTTACCCTCGGAAGATATAGCTAAAACAACCAAAAAATGCGTTAAAAGACCATTTTTGATGAAATAACTTACCAAAACTTACAAAATCACTAAAAGACGGGTGCCCACAACCGAACTAATTGCGGTGCCCACAACCGAATTTGGCAGCCATTTTGAGAAGTAGTGAAAAATTTGTTCGGGGTAAACATATTGGTTGTAATCAATATTGGATCACAAAGTATAATAAATTAACTAAATAAAAATGCATTTTACTCGCCTTCTCGATGGATTCACTTCGTTTTATGACACCATTTAAAATGTGTAAAAAAATGTTTGTCTTATTTTTTAAGCACAGAAAGATATATATGGTCCCAGCACAAAGCAGGCGTGTCTGTTCGACTTAGTATTTGGCACAAAAAGATCGTGGTTCCATAATGAACAAATGGCCTTAGTCAAAAAAAACCCAGCCTGCTTTCTATCAAGAGATACGAAGGGGTGCCCACAACCGAACTATGCCCACAACCGAACCTTTTACCCTATGTATTAAGAGAAACCATAGACTTTAGCTGCACAAACTTGCACGTTTTTAAGAAATTCAACATTTTCAGTGGTGTATGCAGTCATAAATAGGGACCTTTTTGCAACATGGCTGACAGCAAAACATTTCAGCCGTTGCGGCGCTTCGCTTGAGGAGGAAAGTTTTGAAAGGGGATAATAAAGAATTTGATTTTAATTCTCGTTCTTTTTTGATCATAAGATATAGAAAAAATTGTCTGCTCGCAATATTGAGATGGTGTTTATGGTATGACGGTTAATGCTTAGGCGCGATCTATTGCAATCATAGAATTTGAATATATCGAGCCTTAGTCACCAAAATATCGTAAGCGCCAAATTCGTAATTTTACAGGAAACGGTTTTTTGTGTTTTTCTTTTATATTATGTTATTAAATGCTTCCATTTTGTGCATGCATTACTGGTTTAAAGTTATTTGTGGAATACCGATAAAAAAAATTGGATTCGCATAACAGGAGCGTATTTAATGGCGCTTACGATAATTTTGCTACCACGAATATTGTGAAGCACGCACAAGCTGTGGCGCTTACGATAAAAATGTTTGACGTTGGCTTCCCTTTTAATTTGTTTTCTTGTCATGTTTATAATAATATAGTCGCAAAAGTTATTATGAATTGTAAAATATTGTAAAAGCATTATGAAAACTAGCAGAAAATAGTGGGTTAAAATTAACAATTAAAAACAAATTTGTAGTTTCAACAATATTTATTTAACTACAAAAGAAGTAACAAATGTAATAATACCAAAAAAAAACATTTCAACTTCAAATTACATTTCAGCTTAGAATAAAATTTAACATTTCACAGTAAAAAAAAGTTTATTCAAAAAAGTTATAAATTATTTGCTCTTCAGTTTTCAACGTCAGTCTCTGCTAAGGTATCCTGGACTTGTGCATTAGGGTGGAGTGAAAAAATTGATTTTAAAATTTTAAGAAGCTAGTATATTGTAAATGTGCCAAATGTCCATGGTACCAATCCTGCAAAATTATATTAGTTTCTAACAACTCCTTGATCGCCCATCACCTAATTGAAATAATTTTTTTTAATACTTTTTTCACTTTCGCCGAAAGAAGTGAAAGTCGTAATTTCAACTCAGTTAAGGATTCAAAATAAATCTCAGTAGCCTTTGCTTTAGGTTTGCGGGTTTTAAGTTATTTATTGTAGCAGTCCTGTTTGAGCGAATAAAATATTACAAATTACAATTCGTGTTTTAATCGTTGGAATGTGGCAAACCCCGCTAGTTTAATTCTGTTTATGATTGTTGAATGTTCACGATTTCCTTGTGAAGTGACCGAGTGACCGAAAAAAACAAAAAAAAGGTGAGTACCTGAACTTGTGCGCAAAAAGGTAGGGCAGTGAAGGGTTACTAGTTATTTCTTTATATTTTTAAAGAGATGACAGTTACAAGAGACAAAGTTTCGTGCGTGATATTTGGCGCTCCACGAAACCTGCCGACCAATACTCTGCCGACCTACACCGATCTCATGAAGAAATATATTCAACTTTGACAAGATCTGAAGACGGACAATGGTAAATACCCATAATTTTTTGACATATCTCAAAAACTGTGCTATGAAGTCGAAGAGATATGGCAAAGGGCCTCACTTCCAACAGTAACGCATGCACAAGCGATAGAAAAACTTAGATCGTTCCACGACAAATACAACACAATGCTAAAAGTCAACAAATGTAAAAGGAATCAACCAAACTACCAACGGAGATTATCGGACTTTCGTGACAAAGCTAACACTCTGTTTGATCTCAGCAAATGCAAGTGCTCCGATATGGTGGCCAATTGCAAATGTACGAAACACAACAAAATTCCGGCAAACGAACGGCAGTTCCTTCAAGACCAGAGAGGGCCAAGAAAGATGATAATCGGTGGTACAGATCAAGTGGTAACATCAAAATTGAAGAGAAAAGCTGAAAGAGAGGAAGCAAATCTCAAACGAATGAAGATTAAGAAGATCGATGACGATGCGAGCAAAAGTCAACCCTATTCTGCCGAAAGTTCCGAATACGACACGGACTCGTCTGACAGTCCCACTGTCTATGAGTACATCCCAGATAGAGAATCACTCAAAACTAAGCGAAATCAGGATCGAGAGTGCCAAAAAATTACTATCTCTCTGCCTTCCCTCGCTATAGCTTGCGATCGGACCGGAGTTTCGGACAGATCAGCTGCTGTATTAGCAACAACAGTTCTGCATGATCTTGGTCTCGTATCACTCAACGACCGATCCAAAGTAATCGACCGAAGCAAAATCCGTCGAAAACGCAGTAAAATTCGAAAGGAACTGAGGCAGAATGAAGACGACCACACTCACAAGGGCATAGATGGACTATTTTTTGATGGCCGCAAGGATAAAACTTTAACACAAGTCCTCGCCGTCGACAACAAGTACCACAGAAAAACCATATCGGAAGAACACATAACCATCATCGCAGAGCCGGGTTCTTCGTACTTCAACCATACGTCTCCGTCATCAGGCTGCAGCAAAGACATAGCTGAGTACTTAGTCGCTAGTATCAAAGAGCAAAATGCGAAGACAGATAATATTAAAGTTGTCGGGTGTGACGGCACAAACGTAAACACGGGACAAAAATCGGGCGTTATCCGGCGACTTAATCTATTCCAGTCACTCGATGGCGGGACGACAGACCCACACGGATTCTCTGGATTCACCAGATGCTTGTCAAGTCACGTTACCTCAGCTCCAAACTCAAGGGAATCGTTGACCCCGTTATTCACCGTAACGCGTACTTTGCTCACCCGGAGAATGTGCTCCTGGCCATGATGACGGACCATCGACCACATATACGTGAACTGGGCTTACGACGAGTGATGAAGGCCAGAGCTACAGCAGTCCCCAGTGGACAAATACGGAGGTTCAAGGTTCCTGCAAAACTTAACTTCGACGCGACATCCGTGCACGCATTGCTTCTCGTCAGCAAATGCCGACGTTCGAGTCGAAACGTGATTTTTGTCACTTCACCCTGTAACCATGTGTTTATAACTTTGACATCATTAAATATTGTAATTAGAAGCGTATTTGATTTTTAATTGAATTTTAAGATGACTATCTTTAATGTCGCGTAATACTGTGAAATTAAAAGTTGCGATGGGAGATCAAAAAATTGTTTAATTTCTTTTTAATTTTTACACAGCTTTATATTGATGTATTGGCACATTTTGAGATATCTAGCTAATTGATATTCCAAAAAAAATTTTTTTTGGCCATTTTCACTCCAGCCTATTGTGCATTACAACTCATATCCAGGTATTCTTTATGATACCTTTCGGGTACCTTTTCACATATACTTTTCAAATCCTTGTACTTAAGTTCAGAGATGTACAAACGATTGTTATAGAGTGGAGTAGGGCCATTTGCGACAACCTTTGAGTTCTGTCTCAATCGAGTGTTTAACTTCATATTAACCACTTCAACTTCGCTATCGTCAAAATATCCGTACTTAATTTTTATATTAGAACTTGTTTTATCAAAGTATGCCGATCGCAAACTTTTAAATTTTATTTTTCTAGTCGGTGGTAATAATGTTTGCGAAAAGGTTTTCCAATCCATGAAATCTTTGTGAGTCATTACAATGCTTTCATAGCATCTCGGATTTGTTCGAGAATTAGAAATAATTGTTGGCCACTCTGAGGGAGCCCAACCTTTTCTTGCTTTGGTAAAGGATTCAATTGTACTGTGTATGGAATCTACTGGCATCATTGTGTGCCCTGGCAATAAATAAATTATTGTAATATTTTTAATGAAACCAGAAGTTTTAAGGAAAGAAGCAAGCATAGATAAGAAAGCTCTGTTGCGATTTTGACCTGCACAGCTGTCGCTGTAAAGACTCACTGTGCTGTACATTTTTCTTTCATCTACTATTTTTAAATATCTAAACATTACAGAACAAATCTCATTACACCCCCGTCGACCATCAATTTCACCCCACAGAAAACAATAACCAGATCTCGTTCCACTTTTATAAATGCTTACGTTGTAGTATGCATATTTTCGGGAATAATAAAGGTTAACGCTATTACCATGAGGAGTGTTCAGCACTTTTTGCAAATCAAAGCTTGCACATAAAAACTTTGGGTTTTCTGTTTTGCTTGTTGCTTGGTCAGGTAAAAAAAGTTGTTTTGACCTTTCTTTATCTTTAATATGATTTTTGTAAACGTCATTTTGCTGAAATCTGATCTGCTCGTCTCTGTTCATGTGAGTAAATTTCTCACACAAATTGCATTTGTCCTTCTTTGGAATATGAAACCCCAAATGGAAATCTTTATGAAAAAATTTTCGAAACACATGTATAGACAAAGTGTTAGATGCCTCACCACTCGTCTCTAAACTTTGCTTATATAACTTGTAAAAAGTAGATATATTTCGAAACTCTTGCGGTAAATAAAGTTTCCTACTTTTGTTGCGGCAATAGTGTGACGGGACGGCCGGCAAATCCTGAATATATTTTCTTAAAAGTTCTACTTTGGTGGCATCGGATTTATTATGAGCCGAACGTTTTCGTTTAGTAGCGGCACAGGTGTTTATGACTTTTGATTTAGCTCTGGCAGAACGCAGAGTCATTTGCGAAATCTCAAGAGTTTGTAATAAAAACTGTTGACAAACTTTGATTTGCTTTCCTTGGAAACGAATGTAATAATCATAAGATATTTTCTTTTTTTGTCAGAGGTGCACTCTTCTTCTCCCAATGTTCTTGCACTTGCTGCATGAAAGAAGCCAATCTTTTTGTCGTTGAGAACTTGCCATCCCCCAATAATGATTGTGAATGTTGATGCGATCTACTTCCGAAAAATATTCTGAACACATATTTCCGCATTTTTTACCCTGACATGGATTAGGTTTCACCGACTTATTTACACCAGTGCAATTTTCACTCCTTCCCAGTATTTTTTTGTGTGAGTATTTTCGTGTTTTTTTCCCTCGTGTTCCAACACAGTTTTCCCCATCGAATTCCATTAATGTTGATCCTTCAAAATCCATATCTTCGTAATCAACAATTTTTCTTATTCCCATGCCAGCTTCCTACAAAATATGATATCTTGTAATATTTGTAATTCATATTATAGATAAGTATTTAAAAACATTGACAGACAGCCGCCGTGGCTCAGTTGGTTAGTGCGCGGTCCAGCGAGTCGCATGCAGAGCGACGCAAGTTCGAATTCTGCATGTAGTAACACCTAAAAAAAATAACGGGAAACTCGTTTTCTCTTTCGGTGGCTGTCCTCTCAGCTGGAAATGGCAAACCTCTGAGAGTAAAAATTGCCTATGAAAAAGCTCCCAACCTGCCGTTCGGAACCGGCATAAAACTGTAGGTCCCTTCAACCCGCGTACAAAATTCACACGCACAACAAGGGTGGTTGCGGGAAGCTAGGCCTCAGTCTCGCGTAAGCGGGCTGTCGTGCCAATCAATTATTATTATTAATTAAATATTTAAAAACATTGTACCTTTGCAGCCAAAGATTCCATGATTTACGTGGATGTTTTCTCTACCAAAATTAACCAAACGTTTGTAATCACGCACAAAACAGAATGTGTAACAAGAAATAAAAAATTACAGTTAGTTATTTCCATATCACTTGCGGAGCTGTTCGTCTTGACAAGGTTGCAGTTGGAAGTTGCTTGTGTTCATAGTGGCGCTTACGATAATTTGGCAACCATGCAAACAAGTAAACAATTCAAACGATAAAATTGACGACTCGTTTTCTCGGGGGTTATTCATTACTGAGATTTGTAATTTTGCAGACAGGTCCGTCTGATGTGAAACTTTTATTTTCAATAAAAACAAAAATTTCGAAAAAATGGCGCTTACGATATTTTGGCGACTAAGGCTCGATATAAATACTGTAAGCACTATTCTGATCCCGATGCCCTTGTTACTCCCACGATGGTTAAGAGCAGAAAAACTGCAGTTTACTACCACCCTCCATGTAATAGAAAGATACCCTTTAGGAATTCGGACTGGTCCAAATATAGTTTTTCAACTGGTTGCTTGTCGGTCATAGCTGACTTTAGTACCGATTCGCTTCCTTGGAGCGAACTCACCCTTTTAACATGGTCCTGTCCTATGCGACAGTCAACTGTCTCCGTCTGCATCCATTTGCGGACGGGGGATTGCAACTAGTCCAAAGTTAGTCCTAAGTAAAACAGTTTATAGACCAGTTGTAAAGAAAGTAGTTTGGAAACTAGTTTAATATGGGTTAGTTTTCCAACCACTTAAAGTTTAATTGAATGTCTACCGGCATCGATCACATCAGCACCCCCACTAAGCTTGATCACGGGTTCACTATCCGCATCCCTCGCAGGGATGAATGGATAGATACCGAGTTATCGACCGACGACTCCATCAACTTCTATACCGACGGTGTATATCTCTACGGCTTCTATACTAACTTTTCATGCTAAAGTTTGATATCAAGTCGGCACGGGTTATCGTTATCCGATCGCCATAATATTTATTATTTAAGTCATTAGGGTCAAATGGAAAAAAATAAGGTGTATGCTTAACACCATTCGCCAAAAAAATGTGTCCTTATAGACTGGGACACTAATACACATGACTCTTCTGGGATGCTTTTCACTTCGTTAAACAAATTTGTCACCTTGTTTCAATCAAACATGTCTTATTTGATTAAACAACACAAAAGTTGATTCATCTGTAAATATTACTTTGGTCCAATCACGATCGATATATGTGTAAGCCCAGTGAAGACGCTTTTCAATATGCTTTTTTGAAAGCAACGGTTTTGACAAAGTACCGCTACGTTTTATGCTTGATTGCTGAATCCTGTCACGAATCGTATTTCAGGATATATCCAGGCCCTTCTCCGATAGTATTTTTTGGCTTCTCTCAGACTGACCGTTGGGTTTCTTTCAAAAAGCCCAACGATGACTTTATCCTGCAGCTTGGAAGTGGCGTGGTTTCGGCCTCTTTCTGGTTCGTCGTCAACGTTTCCTGTTTCTGCATAGCGTTCAGACCACCTCTTAGCAAACGTGGAAGTGGTTTTAACTGACCATTTAGGCCCCTTAGGATACTTTGTCAAAAAGCTTGATTCGAAATATTTTTAAATAGCACACTCATTTTGGTTACCAATGTCGCAGCGAAAAGTACAAATAGAATTGATTAAAATTTATGCGTCGACAACCGCAACAACGTGCGCTTATGGAAAAACAGAACCGTTAAATGTTTTCTTAAAAGCTAACCGAATAAGCGAATAACGTTTAACACACATCTGCACTTTGTCGTCTGGCCAGACGAAATCTGGGTGAGGCTTTTAACAAAGACAAAGCGAAATGGCAGAATAAGTTTATTATGTTTATATAGTAGGTAACGTATGTAAGTATATACTATATATACAAATTATGTTCATATATACTTACGTAGCTACGCACAAATACACCGTCGCTTGCAAATCCACATGTAATTCATTTTTTTGTAGTGGCACCCCTTGCTGTTTTATGTTTAGCTACCTTCACGTAATTTAACTCGACCGGCTGGCATTACAAATGCATGCAAATATTTGTGGAAAATAAACTTAGGAGCGAATTGAAGAGGGGTCGCTATCGTCAAAATATCCGTACTTAATTTTTATATTAGAACTTGTTTTATCAAAGTATGCCGATCGCAAACTTTTAAATTTTATTTTTCTAGTCGGTGGTAATAATGTTTGCGAAAAGGTTTTCCAATCCATGAAATCTTTGTGAGTCATTACAATGCTTTCATAGCATCTCGGATTTGTTCGAGAATTAGAAATAATTGTTGGCCACTCTGAGGGAGCCCAACCTTTTCTTGCTTTGGTAAAGGATTCAATTGTACTGTGTATGGAATCTACTGGCATCATTGTGTGCCCTGGCAATAAATAAATTATTGTAATATTTTTAATGAAACCAGAAGTTTTAAGGAAAGAAGCAAGCATAGATAAGAAAGCTCTGTTGCGATTTTGACCTGCACAGCTGTCGCTGTAAAGACTCACTGTGCTGTACATTTTTCTTTCATCTACTATTTTTAAATATCTAAACATTACAGAACAAATCTCATTACACCCCCGTCGACCATCAATTTCACCCCACAGAAAACAATAACCAGATCTCGTTCCACTTTTATAAATGCTTACGTTGTAGTATGCATATTTTCGGGAATAATAAAGGTTAACGCTATTACCATGAGGAGTGTTCAGCACTTTTTGCAAATCAAAGCTTGCACATAAAAACTTTGGGTTTTCTGTTTTGCTTGTTGCTTGGTCAGGTAAAAAAAGTTGTTTTGACCTTTCTTTATCTTTAATATGATTTTTGTAAACGTCATTTTGCTGAAATCTGATCTGCTCGTCTCTGTTCATGTGAGTAAATTTCTCACACAAATTGCATTTGTCCTTCTTTGGAATATGAAACCCCAAATGGAAATCTTTATGAAAAAATTTTCGAAACACATGTATAGACAAAGTGTTAGATGCCTCACCACTCGTCTCTAAACTTTGCTTATATAACTTGTAAAAAGTAGATATATTTCGAAACTCTTGCGGTAAATAAAGTTTCCTACTTTTGTTGCGGCAATAGTGTGACGGGACGGCCGGCAAATCCTGAATATATTTTCTTAAAAGTTCTACTTTGGTGGCATCGGATTTATTATGAGCCGAACGTTTTCGTTTAGTAGCGGCACAGGTGTTTATGACTTTTGATTTAGCTCTGGCAGAACGCAGAGTCATTTGCGAAATCTCAAGAGTTTGTAATAAAAACTGTTGACAAACTTTGATTTGCTTTCCTTGGAAACGAATGTAATAATCATAAGATATTTTCTTTTTTTGTCAGAGGTGCACTCTTCTTCTCCCAATGTTCTTGCACTTGCTGCATGAAAGAAGCCAATCTTTTTGTCGTTGAGAACTTGCCATCCCCCAATAATGATTGTGAATGTTGATGCGATCTACTTCCGAAAAATATTCTGAACACATATTTCCGCATTTTTTACCCTGACATGGATTAGGTTTCACCGACTTATTTACACCAGTGCAATTTTCACTCCTTCCCAGTATTTTTTTGTGTGAGTATTTTCGTGTTTTTTTCCCTCGTGTTCCAACACAGTTTTCCCCATCGAATTCCATTAATGTTGATCCTTCAAAATCCATATCTTCGTAATCAACAATTTTTCTTATTCCCATGCCAGCTTCCTACAAAATATGATATCTTGTAATATTTGTAACTCATATTATAGATAAGTATTTAAAAACATTGACAGACAGCCGCCGTGGCTCAGTTGGTTAGTGCGCGGTCCAGCGAGTCGCATGCAGAGCGACGCAAGTTCGAATTCTGCATGTAGTAACACCTAAAAAAAATAACGGGAAACTCGTTTTCTCTTTCGGTGGCTGTCCTCTCAGCTGGAAATGGCAAACCTCTGAGAGTAAAAATTGCCTATGAAAAAGCTCCCAACCTGCTGTTCGGAACCGGCATAAAACTGTAGGTCCCTTCAACCCGCGTACAAAATTCACACGCACAACAAGGGTGGTTGCGGGAAGCTAGGCCTCAGTCTCGCGTAAGCGGGCTGTCGTGCCAATCAATTATTATTATTAATTAAATATTTAAAAACATTGTACCTTTGCAGCCAAAGATTCCATGATTTACGTGGATGTTTTCTCTACCAAAATTAACCAAACGTTTGTAATCACGCACAAAACAGAATGTGTAACAAGAAATAAAAAATTACAGTTAGTTATTTCCATATCACTTGCGGAGCTGTTCGTCTTGACAAGGTTGCAGTTGGAAGTTGCTTGTGTTCATAGTGGCGCTTACGATAATTTGGCAACCATGCAAACAAGTAAACAATTCAAACGATAAAATTGACGACTCGTTTTCTCGGGGGTTATTCATTACTGAGATTTGTAATTTTGCAGACAGGTCCGTCTGATGTGAAACTTTTATTTTCAATAAAAACAAAAATTTCGAAAAAATGGCGCTTACGATATTTTGGCGACTAAGGCTCGATATAAATACTGTAAGCACTATTCTGATCCCGATGCCCTTGTTACTCCCACGATGGTTAAGAGCAGAAAAACTGCAGTTTACTACCACCCTCCATGTAATAGAAAGATACCCTTTAGGAATTCGGACTGGTCCAAATATAGTTTTTCAACTGGTTGCTTGTCGGTCATAGCTGACTTTAGTACCGATTCGCTTCCTTGGAGCGAACTCACCCTTTTAACATGGTCCTGTCCTATGCGACAGTCAACTGTCTCCGTCTGCATCCATTTGCGGACGGGGGATTGCAACTAGTCCAAAGTTAGTCCTAAGTAAAACAGTTTATAGACCAGTTGTAAAGAAAGTAGTTTGGAAACTAGTTTAATATGGGTTAGTTTTCCAACCACTTAAAGTTTAATTGAATGTCTACCGGCATCGATCACATCAGCACCCCCACTAAGCTTGATCACGGGTTCACTATCCGCATCCCTCGCAGGGATGAATGGATAGATACCGAGTTATCGACCGACGACTCCATCAACTTCTATACCGACGGTGTATATCTCTACGGCTTCTATACTAACTTTTCATGCTAAAGTTTGATATCAAGTCGGCACGGGTTATCGTTATCCGATCGCCATAATATTTATTATTTAAGTCATTAGGGTCAAATGGAAAAAAATAAGGTGTATGCTTAACACCATTCGCCAAAAAAATGTGTCCTTATAGACTGGGACACTAATACACATGACTCTTCTGGGATGCTTTTCACTTCGTTAAACAAATTTGTCACCTTGTTTCAATCAAACATGTCTTATTTGATTAAACAACACAAAAGTTGATTCATCTGTAAATATTACTTTGGTCCAATCACGATCGATATATGTGTAAGCCCAGTGAAGACGCTTTTCAATATGCTTTTTTGAAAGCAACGGTTTTGACAAAGTACCGCTACGTTTTATGCTTGATTGCTGAATCCTGTCACGAATCGTATTTCAGGATATATCCAGGCCCTTCTCCGATAGTATTTTTTGGCTTCTCTCAGACTGACCGTTGGGTTTCTTTCAAAAAGCCCAACGATGACTTTATCCTGCAGCTTGGAAGTGGCGTGGTTTCGGCCTCTTTCTGGTTCGTCGTCAACGTTTCCTGTTTCTGCATAGCGTTCAGACCACCTCTTAGCAAACGTGGAAGTGGTTTTAACTGACCATTTAGGCCCCTTAGGATACTTTGTCAAAAAGCTTGATTCGAAATATTTTTAAATAGCACACTCATTTTGGTTACCAATGTCGCAGCGAAAAGTACAAATAGAATTGATTAAAATTTATGCGTCGACAACCGCAACAACGTGCGCTTATGGAAAAACAGAACCGTTAAATGTTTTCTTAAAAGCTAACCGAATAAGCGAATAACGTTTAACACACATCTGCACTTTGTCGTCTGGCCAGACGAAATCTGGGTGAGGCTTTTAACAAAGACAAAGCGAAATGGCAGAATAAGTTTATTATGTTTATATAGTAGGTAACGTATGTAAGTATATACTATATATACAAATTATGTTCATATATACTTACGTAGCTACGCACAAATACACCGTCGCTTGCAAATCCACATGTAATTCATTTTTTTGTAGTGGCACCCCTTGCTGTTTTATGTTTAGCTACCTTCACGTAATTTAACTCGACCGGCTGGCATTACAAATGCATGCAAATATTTGTGGAAAATAAACTTAGGAGCGAATTGAAGAGGGGTGAACATGCAAAAGTTCGAAAACTAACAAAAAAGGTTTAATTAATTTGAGGCTTATATGAACTATTCGAAGTACGCGAATTACAGTGTGACCAGTATATGTTCATACAAAAACAAAGTAGTTTTTATTGATCAAAATAGTAGTTGGAAAAGTTGAAACGGTTAACAATTATAACTTGAAGTATCAAGATTTGATTTAAAAGAAAATGTCTCTATTGTTTGGCCTTTGCTTGCCACAACACGCGCAAGTCTCTGTTTAAAACTATTGCATGCGGCACGCACCACGTCCACCGGTCTATTGTCCCATACGTTGAGAATGGCTTATTTAAAATCCACCAAATTGGTGTATTTGTAATCCCTAAGTTTCTGCAACATATAACCCCAAATGCAAAAGTCCGAGGGATTACAGTCAGGTGAGCTCGGGGTCCATTCATCCTTTGGAATAAAATCAACTAAATTTTGTTTACACCAGTCTTCAACAATTTTTGCGGTGTGCGCGGGTGCACCATCTTGCTGGAAACAATAATAGTAATTTCCATACATTTTCGCAGCATTAGGCTTGAAATGGTTCTCACTACTTCCTTCAAATAGTAATCCGCGTTAATTTTCACCCCTTTGTCAATAAAGACGAGCAGCAAGACCCCTTTTCGAGATATAGCACCCCAAACCATAACAGATGAGGAATTTTGGTACCTTGGGACATTCTTCTTGTCATTGGGGATGTCGTGGTAAGATACCGCCCACAATCGATCATTTTGCACATGGTGAGGAGCTTTGAGCACAAAGAGTTTTTCATCAGAAAAAATTATGTCATCACCAGCGTGCCAGGATAGCAGTAGCTTTGATCTACCCCTTCGCTTCTTTATTGTATCGGTAGTAAGTCCGTGGATTTTCTTCTTCTGGAAAGCTTTCATATTCAAGTTGTCATGTAAAGTCATTCTTAATGATTCGCGTGACATATTGATATTTTTGGCCATACTTCGTGCTGGTCTATCGCAATTTCTTCGAATCCGTTCTCTCACGACCTTTATTGTCGCAGCAGTTCTAAGAGCTCGCTTACGGCCACTTTTTTTTGCGGTTTTGTATAGAACCTCTATCCACATATCGTTTGACGGTATAATACACGTAGTTCCGTTTCATACTAAGTGGTTTCAAGTCGGGGAATATAGCACCACACTTCAAACCGCTTTTGAATTTTTTTACAGTTATAGAGCGTATGTCTAAAATGAAGATATAGATAAAACTAACTTATCGGTATAACACAAATGTATGTTATTGATTAATTAACATTCTCAGAGGTTACTTTAAAAAAAAATTCTCCGGACTACTAAGTTGATTTAAAGATATTTGATTCACAAGTTTTGTATGAAGATATACTGGTCACACTGTATATGTTTATTTCATTTTAGACCTTAAAACCAAAATACGACGGATTGGTTCAAGGTTTAAACAAGAATGCACTTTATTCAAATTTTCTTATGCTAAACTCTTATTTCTATGTACAAAATTCTTCTTATGTACATATTTGGAAATATGACCATCGAGAAGGCGAAGGGAATGGAGGAGAGAGATAGTGAAAATGTTTGGGCTATTGTTTTGCTACTGTGGCATCGATTGAATGAATTTACGACCATTGAAACCTGATCGCCGCGATTGGATGCTTTGCACAACATTGGCGTAATTCTCTTAAGTGTGTTTATGAAAAATGATCGCTTGACTGAATTTATGATCGTAACTGGAAAACTCAAAAGTGATTCCGGGTTGATTGACATCGGGCGAGTGTTTATTTTATTAGTCGGCTTATTTTGTAGCGAGTTTATGCTGACCAATCTATTGTGAAGCCCATGAGGTAGTCTGTTGGCGTTGACGTTTGCGGCAACGGCAACGTAACTGGCGTGGTAATTTTCCTTAATTAGGCTAAATAATGGGCGGATGCCAAATTTCGTGAAAATTAAACCACGTTTACACCCACTATGGGGCGTGGCACCACCCATATAAACAAAATACTGATATTGGAATATCTTTGAAATAGTACCATAGATGAGTCATTCTGCTGATCAGATTTGATGATTTTTTGTGACCCAAATATACTAGTCAGAATAAGTTTGCGTACAAGGGGTACGTAGTTTTTTCATATAAAAAATAAATCCCTTAAAGTAATTTTTCAAAAACAAAATCTTTTTGATTTCTTCCGTAAACTTAGTTCTTTTATTCTATTAAGATGATAATTACAAAATCTTTACCAAACTGTAAAAGAAGAGCCAAAAACGAAATATGTTATGAATTCACCTCAGAAAAATTTTGCGTACAAGATAAGGTTATGCAGTTAAAATTTAATTGAAACTAAGTTTTGTCCAAAAATAAATAACTTTGTGAATATGCTTTTCTCGCTTGAACTTCCTGCAAAAGTTTCGGGGTAGATTTTATTAAATTCGGTATCCTTAAATTGTTATATTGGTTTACTATATCTTTGAAGATGGAGTGTTGTTGGGCTTAAGGTTCAAGTAAACCCCTTATATACTCAATTAGATACAAGTTAGGTGACTAGGGAGGAACTTTTTCAACTTTGTTGAGCCAATTCATAGCAAACATAGCTTTGCATTTCTGATTTATAAAAAAACAACCTGCTCACTCCTTTTCCTGACATGCAGCCCCATACCATACCCCCACTATGCTTCACTGTTAATTTCAGATTTTTGTTATTCACAGGATCCTCGTCAAAATAGTTCATGACTTTTAATGTCAAATATGCAAAACCATTATCAGATAATAATGAATCGTCCCACTTTCTATATATAACAACATATCGTCCCGGAAATCCGGTTTTCTAGACTCTTTGATAGACTCTTTTACGAAAGCAATTCTGTGCTCCTTGTAAGTAAGCCAAATATGGGCTTCTTATATGCTATTATGTAGGAGAAATATGTTTTTTTCAGGACTTTTCTTATAAAGTCACATGTCACATACAAAGTCACAAGCCATATGTCTGTTCATTTCTGAAGAAATTGGATGCAACTAGCCTTAGAATATGATGCACTGAGCGCAAAACATTTTAATCCTCTTGCTCGGGTAGCTTAAGAAAATGGTCAGATCGAAGTAACGAAGCAAGATTTTCTATTTTTTCGAGATTTAAGATCGCTTTTTGAAATTACGAATGTGCTCTCCCAAAAGTTTCCCTAATTTTATGAAATTAGTTTTCAATTTGGGAAAGATTTAGTAAGATTAACCTTTAATCGGTTTTTATTTTTTTTTCGCTTGGGTTCTATTGCTTTATTGGGTTCTATTGCTTATATACGTAATTTCAAGCCCATATACGTTTAAAAATTATTTACAAGTCCGTTTACTGCTCAATGGAATAAAAATTTTCCAAAAAAAAAAAATAAAAAGCATAGCCGGGAATTACCGTTATTAGTTTGGTACGCAAACTTATTTTGCACCGTTTTGTGAACAGAACAAAAAGTGCAGTTAAGACATATATGAATAATGGGGATAGGTTTTTAAAAACAGAGAACCAATTTGAGGTCAAAATTAATCATAACATAATTTTGACTTGCATGTACGCAAACTTATTCTGACTAGTGTATTTCGCTGAACTATACGTATTATCCCTTTCGACAGAGGGAATGGTGCGGGCATTTAATAAGGGGGCGTGGCACTGCCCATATAACTTAAATTTGGTTCAAGCGCAGTCCATTTCTCAGTAGCTCTTTCTCTTATTTTAGTTGGTTTTCTTCGTTAAGTTGCATCGTCATAGATTCGCCATTTCAATCGCATATTTCATTATCACAAAAAAACAAATCTTGTGCGAGACGAAGTTTTCCCGATCAGCTAGTTTTATATAGAAAACAATTATTTCGCTTTAACTTCTTATTAGTACACATTACATATCTAATCTTGTACATCATCGTTTGACGCCCATATCGTGTAAATCAATTGGAAATTGAGTTATTTTCATAAATAGCCACGCCTTTTGAAGGCGTTTCCTAGAAGAAATTTGTAGTACGTTAGACTCACGACGATAAGGTCTATACAGCCAAATTTTATGTTTTTATGAGGCTTTGCTATACTTCAGTTTTTCCATATCTTCTTATATAACAATAATATATTTGAATTTTATTGTATTTTGTAGGGTCGCAGCGTCACAATTAGCAACGTTGGGATGTCCGGAGCTTATAGCACGCACCAGGCAAGAATATCAAGAAATTGCTATTAAATTAGGCACAGACAGAGAATATTTAAAAGCTATGCGTGCCAAGGTATGGAAAGCGCGAGTAGATAGTCCTCTATTTGATTGTTCACTTTATACAAGAGGCTTGGAAATGCTATTCAGTCGAATGTGGGAACAATTTTCACGCCATGAATATCCAGATCACATTTCTGCCGCAGTGAACAAGTAATTAACTAATTTGTCATATTTATTACTTAAATGTTATGCATAGTAAAAAATACGTTAATAAATGCTTTAAAAATATAAATTCAATTCATTCAATTTATTTATCCGTAACAAAAGAGTAAGTAGTTTGCGAACATATTGCACATAGTGTTACGAAAATTAGTTTGGTCACCTCAAAATTTCCAGTATCATCGCGAGTCATTTTCGTCACAATAGTAGTTATTGTAGTTGCAGTTGCCTTATAAAATAACTGGTCAATTCAAAACTAAGTCGTTATGCATAAAATCTGCAAAAAATAAGCACATTCAGGGAATATTATGAAATAATAATAGTAATAATTGATTGGCACGACAGCCCGCTTACGCGAGACTAAGGCCTAGCTTCCCGCAACCACCCGTGTTGTGCGTGTGAATTTTGTACGCGGGTGGAAGGGACCTACAGTTCTATGCCGGTTCCGAACGGCAGATTGGGAGCTTTTTCATAGGCAATTTTTACTCTCAGAGGTTTGCCATTTCCAGCTGAGAGGACAGCCACCGAAAGAGAAAACGAGTTTCCCGTTATTTTTTTTAGGTGTTACTACATGCAGTATTCGATCTTGCGTCGCTCTGCATGCGACTCGTTGGACCGCACACTAACCAACTGAGCCACGGCGGCTGGTATATTATGATCTCGTTCAAATTTGGCTATGTGATGTAGTATTACCTAAAAGTCTTAAATACGAAATCTGATGAAAATATATTTGAAAAAGAATTTATGGCATTTCTTTAAAAAAAGCAACAAGTTCACCCACTTTGTAGGGGCTGAAACCCCATTCATCCCTTTTCCCCCTTCCACATGTGAACCTAAAATCTCTTTAGCACAGTCCATTTTATGTTTTTGCTTACCAAATTACCTCAAAAAATGAAAACTGTCTTAATAAAACGTATGAGAAGAAAAATATTAACATATGTTAATATGTAACCAAAATAGGGGTAAAAATTTCATTTGTAAAAAAAAGATGGAAACAATTAAATTTTTAGTTTTCTGATTAAATATATAGAAAGAGGTTGACAAATTGGCCACTGAGCCGAAGCCGCATGAAAATCGGACTTAAACCCAAAAAGTTATAGCAAAATCAAAATTGAAATATTAACATATGTTAATAGTGACAGTGTGAAGGTTAAGGAGCACGGGCCCAATAAGCGTCTTATATAGAGAGAGGTCTCTGCTACTCAGTTGCCTATCGAGACCATAGTAGTACCTATTGGCAAGAGTAATCCTTGGCTATATCTCTAGGGTGACATCATTGTTGCTGTTGATGACGGTGCCATATAGGCGAATTCCTTGACATCTTTAGAGGTATACCTGCCGGCCTCGACATGACACCCTAGTCGCTATGAGTCTCTGCGTCTCTATAATGCATATACTTCGTCTTGTCCTCATTTACCACCGGACCCATTTTGGCAGATTCTCTTTCGATAGTCGCAAAGGCAGCGGTGACATCTCGCTTGTTACGCCCGATGACATCAATGTCATCAGCGTAGGCAAGGATCTGGACACCTTTATTGAAAATTGTGCCATTACGATGTACACCGGCCTTGCGCAGAACACTCTCCATAGTGAAGTTGAAGAGGTCGCAGGACAAAGAATCGCCCTGTCTGAATCTTCGAACGGTATCGAATGGGTCGGAGAGGTCACTTCATACTTTGACTTAGCTGAGAGGATACCAAGTTCAGACAATGAGGCATAAAGGCGATCCCTTATCGGGCGATAAAGAGATGGTGTGTATCGATTTGACTTTCATGGGTTTTCTTTAGGATTAGGCGTAATGTAAATATCTGGTCAATGGTGGACTTACCATGTTTAAAGCCGCACTAATAAGGTCCAATCAGCGCCTTGGCGAGTGGCTTCAGTCTTTCACGTACTACGCGCGAAACTGCGAAACACGCGATAGGAAGTAGGCTTATACCCCTGTAGTTGGCGCATATTGTTAGATCGCCTTTCTTCAACACAGGACAAAGGGCACTGAGATTCCAATCGCTGGACATACATTTCTCTAACCATATTTTAGAGATGAGCTGATGCATGCACCTAATCAGCTCACCGCCACCGCCCTTGAACAATTCTGCTGTTAGCCCGTCTAGCCCTTGAACTTAATTTTTCCGGACCTCTTAAAAGCTGGGCAGTGGCACGTCCAAATCGTCGTCATCAATTGGTGCCGTTTGTACAACTTCACCGCTGTTGGTATTATTCCCTTCGTCGCCTGCGAGCAGCTGGATGAAGTGCTGCTTTCACAACCTCACTACACCCTGCGAATCTGTAAACAGATCCCCGGTTTCGTCTCTGCAGGAGCAAGACTTTCTGGAAAAATTTTCGGGCGTCGTTTCTGCATTTCGCATTCCGGTATTTTTCCATACTTACAGCTTAGAAATGGTTTCATTATTAGACATTCCTTACCTTAAAAATACATTAAAAATGCATTTTTTAATGCAAACAAAAAAGTAATTTCATTGTAGTATGAAGATTTAGTAAATCTTAACTTTGGCAACGAATTTTAAAGCCCCCTGTTACTGTGGCACCCTGTTTGCAGATGCAGTTTAAATTTTTTAAATATCTTTATTGGTTCAGAAGTTATGATTTTTACAACGAAAAATGGCAAACCAGGCCATAGTGAGTCGGGCAGTTCAGCCTCCATGCGACCACTTCGAACAACGGTCTGAGGTTGATCGATTTCGGCTCGGGAGTTTCCACCACCTCAACATCCACAAGGCCACAGGGTTATCCCCCGATCAATCCACTCGCAACCAGATTGATCACATTGCGATTGATGGATACCATGCGTCTAGCATTCTAGTTATGCGCACGTTCCGAGGGCCGAACGTCGGACCACTACCTTGTTGCAGCCAACGTATGCGTCTTTGCGCAGCGAAGACCGCACAGCCTAGGTTGCGAAGAAAGCTTGACATCAGTAAGTTGCGATCACAAGGGGTAGCCGAAGCCTACTCCGCAAACTCTCCGGCTGATTACACTGTGCGACAGCTTTTTCTAACCCAGAACCGACCAAGATTAATCGATAGTACTCTTATAGAGTAACAAAACACTAGTTGGGTTTTGCAAAGTTAGTTGCCGTTTACAAGTTACAGCCGTGTGAAGTTTGTGTGTGTTAGTATTTTTTCAACCAGGTTTTTCTTTATAAGTCTTAAGATATTCAAAATATTGAATTGCTGTCTTCAGCAAACTTGCTGCTAATTCTTAGATGAACAAATTCTCTGAAGACTGTGTAACAAAATTATTACACCTTATCGAAATTTTGGGGGTCAATGTTAAAGAAATCGACTTTTTTTTATTGTAATAAAAAAAACGTGTTTTTTATTCTATTAATATTAATGCAAAATCGCATTTGTGTTGCCAAAAATAAAAAAGTATGCTTAACCCTCTAACTTCACAAAGAGATGTTTTTTTGCAAAATAAAGTGAAAAAATTTTCAAGTCTAAATTTGAAATTTTATTGTACATATATTTTAGTATGTTTGAAAAGTTTTGTGATAAGTGTCTTTTATACCTGGAGTTGTTAATGGTACAGATATACGGAAATGAATGAAAACAGAGACATTTGATGTGGTGTTAGTTGGTGATGAATTGAAAGCATGGCAATCGATAAAAAAGTTATTAATGGATTTTTGGGCAAATATCGTTCTGAAATTTATAAGGGTTCAGTACAGCGTATGAAAAGATTGAGAGAGAACGGCGCAGTATGAATGACACACTCAATAGCAAACAATCTCCAAGTGGGGTCAAGCGAACAGGTAAATTTTAATCCTCGCAAGACCCAATGTTGCCTGTTATCCCACAAACGAGTCTCCCAACATCCCTGGTTATGGGTGGTGTGAGTATTGCGGAATCGGCAGCTCTTGATGTTCTGGGAATGTTCATTAAGAACGAACTTCGTTGGAACGATCATATTTTTGGCGTGTCGAAAGAAGCAGCCAAGTGCCTCGGCTTCCTAAAGCGGTGCAAAAAATATTTCACTCCGTCTGATCTCCGCATTATTTACACTACCTATATCCGACCTAAAATGGAGTTTAATTCGCACCTATGGGCGGGGGCTTCAAAAACCCATTTGGAGCTCCTGGACCGGGTGCAAAACCGAGTGATCAAGCTTATAGGGGACAGTAGGGCATCCAGCTCTATTGACTCCTTAGAACTTCGTCGAATTATGGCATGTGTGGTGTTATTTTACCGATACTTTTTCGGTAATTGCTCAGTTAAGATGAGCAGCTTGCTGCCGTCACTTCGGGTATTCCCCGGGCAACCCTTTTGAACACTGGCGCCCATGCATTCCACGTTGAAACGATGTCTCAGCGTACAGATAAAGTTCGTTTCTGGCCCGTACATCGAAATTAGTTGGTGTTGTCAGCAAACGTACCCGGAGGATTTTTAGGAGAAAACGAACAGACTAAAATAAATTTAGACTTGAAAAATTTTTCACTTTATTTTGCAAAAAAAACATCTCTTTGTGAAGTTAGAGGGTTAAGCATACTTTTTTATTTTTGGCAACACAAATGCGATTTTGCATTAATATTAATAGAATAAAAAACACGTTTTTTTCTATTACAATAAAAAAAGTCGATTTCTTTAACATTGACCCCCAAAATTTCGATAAGGTGTAATAATTTTGTTACACAGTCTTCAGAGAATTTGTTCATCTAAGAATTAGCAGCAAGTTTGCTGAAGACAGCAATTCAATATTTTGAATATCTTAAGACTTATAAAGAAAAACCTGGTTGAAAAAATACTAACACACACAAACTTCACACGGCTGTAACTTGTAAACGGCAACTAACTTTGCAAAACCCAACTAGTGTTTTGTTACTCTATAAGAGTACTATCGATTAATCTTGGTCGGTTCCGGGTTAGATTCCATGACCCCAAAATTGTCGCACAGTGTTATGGGCTTACATATCCCACTCTATGCACGCCGCCACAGAAAATTTCCTTTCCTGTCCACCACTAAGACACCAATGGCGACGAAGATTGTCGCGCAGCCATTACAGCGAACAATGCTGCCTACAGTCAGTTCATACGCGAGCCGTCTATATAAAAGCATACCCATTTATTTTTTTCACTAGGGTTCGCTATACTGTTTTTATGCCTCGACGAAAGTGGGGTTTTTGGGACATTTTTGTCGAAAACACAGTTTGAATGTATTTTTTTTTTGTGTTGGTGTCTTAAGCAAATTTGTTGGTCGTTAAAATATCTACAAACTTGCCGAAGACAGTAAAGCGATATAATAAATGCTTACGGTTAGACACAAAAACAAAAATACCTATTAGAAAAAAACAATACTAGGTAATCCTCAATACAAAATTATTAACATTAGTCTTAATAGTTTAACAAAAACATTGGTCTTGTTAATCGAAAATAAGAAACTATCTTTTAAAACTTTAAGAGAAAGAAACATTTCCTTTAATTAATTAATTTTTACAAACTACCTCTTGATATTTTACAAATAACTCTATATATTTTACCTTTTATCTTCAGATTAATCTTCATGCAAATAAACCACCCCTTAGCTATAGGACTTATACTTCTAGTCAGTGGCGCACACAGGGGAAGGTTTTTGGGGTTTAAACCCTCCCCGAAGTATCCTTAAGTTAGTACAGACATTTAATTTATAACCGTTGCATATATATTCAATTATCAATTACACTACTCGACACACAAAATGCACCGAAAAATAAGTGTTTTCTAGTCTAACTTTGGGCCGGCCGCTGAACACAAACTGAAGATAAAAAATCGAAAAAATCTTCGAAAAACCCGTTTTTTCAGTTTTGAGCACATACATAATAATACGAATAATTCGCCTAACACAAGCTGTCCGTCGGTCAGATGATACCTTAGTCTTTCCAGAGATGTACAGATTGTCCAAATCAGATAAGATTTGGACGGTGAAAGTTGTAAAAAAGTGAATTTTTCGACAATTTTCAAAAATCATAAATTTTGGAATGTTTTTTTTATAGATAGATAGCAAATATTTTTTTATTTGTGCCTAACATCAATAGAATCGAAAGAAAAATGACAAAGTTATGATGAACTGAGTGAAACACCACTTTTTAATTTATTGCAAACATTTTTTTTCGCAGGGTTCGTACATTTTTTTCCTAATGTTGATAAAAGCGTGGAACTAGAGGTCATTTATCGTAACCTGGCAGAGTCACTTTTTATTTTCTGGCCCAAAGTCCTTTTAAAAGGACTTTAAAATTTTAAGGAGATACACATTTCAAATTTTTTTTTTTTTTATATTTGCGGTTGTGCAATGATGAAGATATGGGTATCAAATGAAAGAGAAAAATTGTTTCCTTTTAGCTAAATTTTATATTTTGAACTTTCAAGACCAAAATATGTCAGGTACGGAAAACATACATGTTTTGGATCCCAGTCTGTCATACATCTAAGTTTTATCTTACTTCAAAGTTCTCAACAAAGTTACACAAAACCCCACCAACAAAATCCTGCGTGCGCCACTGCTTCTAGTACAAACCCTAATAATTTGTTTGCTGACAGGATTAACAGCTAGCAGCTTCTGATTCCCGTGTATTCTATTCTTAATTTTCCTAGGAGGAATACTAGTCTTATTTATCTATGTAACCTCCCTAGCTCCCTGGCAGCCGCCGTGGCTCAGTTGGTTAGTGCGCGGTCCAGCGAGTCGCATGCAGAGCGACGCATGTTCGAATTCTGCATGTAGTAACACCTAAAAAAAATAACGGGAAACTCGTTTTCTCTTTCGGTGGCTGTCCTCTCAGCTGGAAATGGCAAACCTCTGAGAGTAAAAATTGCCTATGAAAAAGCTCCCAACCTGCCGTTCAGAACCGGCATAAAACTGTAGGTCCCTTCCACCCGCGTACAAAATTCACACGCACAACACGGGTGGTTGCGGGAAGCTAGGCCTTAGTCTCGCGTAAGCGGGCTGTCGCGCCAATGAATTAAATTATTATTAACCTCCCTAGCTTCAAATAAAATATTTTCTTTATGAATAAAATTAACAACTATTTCAACTCTATTGTTCATCACTTTATTATTATTATAAGTGGGGATAGTGCTTCGCCGTTTTTGCGAGATACATATATGCTATCAGTTATTCTTAAAAAACTTATTTTATATAATTTCATTTTAATTTAAATTCATTTGTCGACGTGGCGCCAACGTTGCGTACACGCAACACAGATTCGAGACTTATCTAGAACTCGCATAATGACACCCAGATAATTCACAAACCAATTTTATTTTTTCTTTGCCTTTATGTGAACGTATTTTCATGTCGACCAAAAAAAGAATTAACGTTTGAAAATTTTAAGTGTGCGATTCAAAATTTGTCTGAAAACCATGAAATTTAATTATGATAGAGGTGACCATGTTTCCATGTTTACACACAATTCACCAAAAAAATGTAAGTGAATTTTTTTTCAAATTTCAACAGCTGATGCAGGGTTTGCATGAAGCCTGCGTTTGATTACTACCTTGGTAAATAGTCGATACTTTTGGGAAAACTGAAAATACAACTATTCTGCAAGAACAAATGCAATGCTGATTTTTTCATTTATCATTTATTTATTTATTTATTTATCATCATTTATTCTTAACACTTCTGCGGGCATCCGGTTCTGGCCAGACCATATTGAACTTTGGATCCACTTTAGTAATGTTGTAATTAAGGTATCGAGCTAATATTTCATGATATCCTTAACTGATCCTTTCTAAGCACAAAACCCAAAACCATGGCTTGGCCAGACCATGGTGCATTTTCATACAAAATTGCCAGTTATTTTCAGTTTTTTTTTGTTAGTTTCGACGTAATTATTGTCAGAATTGTTTATAAATATGTTTTTTATTTTATATATATATTTTCAACTAGGCTTTCCCATCTGACCCGATTTGAAGCATTTTTTTCGTGCCATCCCGTTAATAGTGACATAAATTAGCTGACGCAAAATGTACCTGGTTCAAGTGTCATTCACCTTGGCTTTTATTTTCTTTGGGTTAATAAATTTGAATTTTTCTTGGAAAATAATATTGGAACATATTCAAAATTAATACTTATCCATTGTATTCATGGTTATGTCCGTGTTTTGGTGTCAATTCAATTACAATCCTGAAGTGAAGGAAGCATTTGTGGTCTTGTCGAGTCTGGTTTTTTATCAATTCGATTGGGTGTTTTCTGTGGCAGAGATGAAAGGAAGGAAATGCTATTTTGAGGATCAGGTGGACATTGTTTTTGAACTTCGACGCTGGAGTTAAATCAGAGAAGAAAATTTCTCTAAAAAAATTGTCTAAGCAATAGCGGAAACTAATGCTTTAGAGCAACGAATTTAAGATATTAAATAATTTGCTGCTAGAGGTACTAATAACGGTGCTGCCAGTTTCACGCTTTCATTTGGCCCTGAAAAAAACCAAGCTTCTGATACTGATAGAAAAAATGGTCGTTTAGATAGTTCAATGTGAAGATAGCGACACCGAAGGCGAAAAGGAGAAAGATATCCGGCCATGTTGAGCATGTTTTGCATATTTTTCTTTTGCAAAGCAGTTCAGAATTATTGACAATGCAGGAATCCAGAAATAGATATATCAAAACACGATTTGTATGTGTCGAATGTAAAATCTCAATGTGGTTTAGTCATGATACTGCATTACATCGTTGAAATAATTGCATTGGTCAAGCAGTTGAAGTAGATCCATAAGTAACGTATTTTACATTAATACATTTTTTTTATTTTCTTGCTTTACTATCGTTTTTTTTTTTATTTCAAAATTAATTCATTGAAGTTGAAACTCGCTATTTACTTAATTATTCTAGTATATTTTCACCGTTTTACGTAAAAATAATGTAGGCAAGCAAAAGAAATTATTGTGTTCACACTTTCTGATTTTTGTATATCTTAACAACAATCCTTGACAATCCTCTTGCTCACATCATGGTCTGGCCAGATCATGGGAGGTTCAATTATTAGGTTTTAAGTGGGTGATTACAGAAGAGATAAAGCAAATAGTAAAAATGTTTCAGAATTCCATATTGTTATATCAAATTGCATAAATGAATTCTTCGACCAAGGGGGGGGATCCATCCCCCTAATCCCCCTCTGGGGACGCCACTGCTGTTAATAAATTATCTATTAGTAACCCTAATTGCAATCGTAACAATTACTAAACTAATCTATTGTCCTTTACAACTAATGAACAAACCTTTACGAACCCAGCATCCCTTAATCAACATTGCAAATAATGCATTAGTTGACTTACTCGTACCTATTAATATTTCAGCCTGATGATGTTTGGGTCATTATTAGGATTATGTTTAATTACTCAAATTTTAACTGGATTATTCTTAGCCATGCACTATACAGCAGATATCAATATGCCATTTAATAGAGTAAATCACATCTGTCGAGACGTAAACTATGGATGATTATTGCGAACTTTACATGCTAATAGAGCATCATTCTTCTTCATTTGCATTTATTTACATGTAGGACGAGGGATCTACTACGGATCTTACTTGTTTACACCTACATGATTTAATGGTATTATTATTCTATTTTAAGTAATAGTAACAGCAGTAATAGTAGCAACAGCATTTATAGGATATGTATTACCTTGAGCAGCCTCCGTAGCTCAGCTGGCTAGTGCATTGGACCGCGAGTCAAATGCGACGCTCGAACCCAGGTTCAAGACTCCGTTGCTGCTAACACCGAAAAAAAAGAGAAAAACAATTTTTCTTTCGGCAGCTGTCCTCCGGCGGTTGCGGGTAGCTAGGCCTTAGTCTCGTAATCGGGCTGTCGTGCCAGTCGAGAAGAAGAAGAAGAAGTATTACCTTGAGGACAAATATCTTTCTGAGGAGCAGCAGTAATTACAAACTTATTATCAGCTATCCCTTTCTTAGGAGTTGATTTAGTAAAATGAGTCTGAGGAGGATTCGCAGTAGACAATGCAACTCTAACACGATTTTTTGCATTTCACTTCATCCTCCCATTTATTGTACTATATATATATATTGCAATAACACTAATTCACATTCTATTTCTTCACCAAACAGGGTCTAATAACTCAATAGGAGTAAACTTTAATTTAGATAAAATTCCATGCCATCCATACATCACATATAAGGATATTGTAGGATTTGTAATCACAATTGCAGCATATTAACCCTAATAAATCCTTACCTACTGGAAGACCCAGTAAATTTCATCCCAGCTAATCCACTGGTAACCCCTCTCCACATCCAACTAGAATGATATTTTTTATTTGCATATGCTATTCTACGATCTATTCCTAACAAATTACTTCAACTTGTGCAACTTTAACCTTCTTGACCGGCTCTTTTCGGAAATCAATTGGGATCTCTTGTTTTCTTCCGCTGATGTCTCCACTTGTTTTAATGAATTTAAGTTAAGAATTGCGGATATTTGTCGCTTAACACTCCGATAACCGCTAATTTTTTAACGGCCAAAGCCCAACAAGGTCCCCAGGGACCTCTTTTGTAATATTGCATATAAGGCGTGTAATTGTATAATGTAGTGTTACATAATGTGTGTAGATGAATTTGGAAAGCCAAAAAGCTAAATATCGCGTATATTTTTTAGTAAACATATATGTATTTTTTACTACAGACAGATAGGCAAAAACGTATACAATACAAAATAATTGCTTTTAAAAACGCCATAGGTCCCTACGGACCTTGTTGGGCATCGGAGGGTTAAACATTCCCTTGCTCCCTAAGAAAGTGCATAAACTCCCTTGGTTCACTCCTCGTTTAAAAAGATTGAAAAATTTGCGGAACAAGTTTCACATAAAGTTTAAAACCACGGGTTCATACTCTCATAATCAAAAATTTTTATTTTATAAGAGTGAATTTAATACTCTTAATAGCCGTCTTTACAGGAATTATATATCATCTTTCGAGGCGAGCATCAAGTCTAACCCTAAAGCTTTTTGGCGATTTATTAAATCCAAAAAAGTGAACTCTAGTATTCCCTCTGCTCTGTCCTACAACGGCACCACTGCCAATTCTTCTCTTGAAGCAGTTAATCTTTTTGCTCAGTTTTTTAAATCTAACTTCCTCCCTGTTGATCCACTCCCATCCGTAGCACCGAATTATGCTCAAGATACTTTTCTTGACTTTGGTGCCTTGACCTTAAGTACAGATGATGTGCTGCGTGGTATTTCGTCATTAAAGGCTTCCTCTCAATCAGATGTGGATGGCCTCTCTTCCCTTCTGTTAAAAAAGTTCTCCTCGTCGCTGGCATATCCATTGAAATGTTTGTTTAATAAATCCCTTTCTACAGGTGTTTTTATTTACGCGTGGAAGGTTGCATTTATCACGCCAATTTTTAAATCTGGGAATAAGAATGATGTTAATAACTACAGGCCTATCTCCAAATTGTCAAGTGTATCTAAACTGTTTGAATGCATTGTTAAGGAGAAAGTATATTTCGCAGTTAAAAGTCTGATTTGTCTAAATCAGCATGGCTTCGTTCCGGGTCGCTCGACCGTTTCTAATCTCGCGACTTTTGCGCATGACTGTATCTCGGCCTTTAACGCCGGATTTCAAGTTGATACCATTTACACGGATTTCTCAAAGGCATTTGACAGGGTTTCTCATCGCATTTTGGTTCTTAAACTAGCCCAGCTTGGGTTCCATTCCGTCTTCCTCGAATGGATCCAATCTTATCTTAGTAATAGGCAATGCATTGTTGTTGTTGATGGCTCTCACTCTGAGCCATTCACTGCTACTTCCGGGGTTCCTCAGGGCAGCATCCTTGGTCCTCTGTTCTTTGTACTGTTTATCAATGATATTAGTAACTGCTTTTCCAAATGTAAGTTCCTGCTGTATGCGGATGATCTAAAAATCTACACTGCTGTCCGCAGTCCCCGCGATGCCGACGATCTACAGTCTGATTTGGACAGCGTCAACCAGTGGTGCAATAGAAACCAGCTCTCATTTAATCTAAAAAAATGCTATTATATGACATTCTGTAAATCGTCAACTTTTATCCAGTCCTCATATCGTATTGCTAGTACGCCTCTCGAGAGGCTAAGCGTCTTCACAGACCTTGGCGTAATCTTTGACCCCAAACTGTCATTTATTAATCATGTGAACTTTATTATCTCTAAATCCTACTCTCTGCTAGCATTTGTCCGTCGTAATAGTTTCGAATTCTCTGATCCCTACACCCTCAAGCTCCTATACACTTCTTTTCTCTGGAGTCTGGAGTATGCATCTTTTGTCTGGAATCCATATTATTCTTCTCATTCTAATCGTATTGAACGAATTCAAAAATGCTTCTTGAATTTCGGCCTTTGTGGCTCTCTTAACCTCGATCTTTCGATTTCCAAACATGAATTAAAATCACGTCTGAATTCCTTTTATAAATAACGTTATTCTCATTGTTGTTTTAAGTTTTATTCCAATTGTTATTCTATTTTTAAGTTCTTTTATTGTTGTTTGCTTAGTCTGTAAGTTCATTACTGTAGACTTGAAATAAATGAAATGAAATGAAAATGAAATGAAAAATTAGGAGGAGTAATTGCATTAGTCTTATCAGTTCTAATTCTTCCATTCTATCACCTAAGAAAATTACTAGGAATCCAATTTTACTAACATGAATTGGAGCACGACCAATAGAAGAACCTTATATTCTTATTGGACAAATTTTAACTGTTGTTTACTTTCTTTGTTACCTACTTAACCCACTAGTAATCAAATGATGAGATAAATTAATTAATTCGTTTATGAGCTTGAATAAACACATGTTTTGAAAACATGAGATAGAAAAAATCCCTTTCTATAAACTTTGCTAAAATAAATTCATAACATCAAAAAAATTAACAACGCCTTCAATCCATTAAAAAATAATAAAGAACTTAACCTTCACACTGTCACTATTAACATATGTTAATATTTCAATTTTGATTTTGCTATAACTTTTTGGGTTTAAGTCTGATTTTCATGCGGCTTCGGCTCAATTTGTCAACCTCTTTCTATATATTTAATCAGAAAACTAAAAATTTAATTTTTTCCATATTTTTTTTACAAATGAAAATGTTTACCCCTATTTTGGTTACATATTAACATATGTTAATATTTTTCTTCTCATCCGTTTTATAAAGACAGTTTTCATGTTTTGAGCTAAGTTGGTAAGCAAAAACATAAAATGGACTGTGCTAAAGAGATTTTAGGTTCACATGTGGAAAGGGGATAAGGGATGAATGGGGTTTCAGCCCCTACAAAGTGAGCGAATTCTAACTTCACAAAAAATGGTTTGAGCAACAGCTCGTAAACCTCCTAATAAAGCGTAATTTGAGTTAGAAGATAAACCAGCTAGTATAACAGTAACAAACAACTAAAATTAAGCTCCCTTCTATAAAAATCAAGTACTATTTGTAATATAAATTATATCTATAAATTCTAAATTTATTGCACTAATCTGCCAAAATAGTAAGGGAGAGGGCTGGGGTGTGAACCGGGTTTTGTTTTTCGGCTCTAACTTTTCTCAGAATAAAGATATCGAAAAATCGAAGATACCGTTGGAAAGGTGAATATATAACGCAACTTTGTTATGAAGACAGATTACCGTTTTGATTGAAATTTAACTCTCTACGTCCAATTTTCTAAGAACGTGATTTTTCGCTTTTTCAAAAAAGTGGCTGGGTTGTGAACCATCTGGAAAATCCCTATTAAAGTCAGAAAATACGAAGAAAACACCCATAATTTTTAAGTACATTGAGAATTTATTTAATCAGGAAGCCTCAAGAGGTGAAAAAAAGTTATAATGACGCCTCTTAGGCCAAAAAATCGCAATGAATGAAACTGCTCAATTTTTTAAATTTTCATCCTAATCTGTGTCGGAATGTTTGCATGTGAAATACGAACGTGTTCTCGTATTGGCTCACTTCAAGTGAACACAACGAAATCGAGTTAAATTATATAAAATGACTTTATTTTAATATATCCGTCCATATTTGACAGTGTTAGAACAAATGTAGTACGAAAAACAGGTGGTTCATAACCCAGCCACCTCAGTGGTTCACAGCCCAACCACGATGCCATTTTGGAAACTTTAAAATAAACGACACTTCCAATCATAATTCGACATAAACAAATATTGCATCGTAAAATAGAATCAAAACACTAAATAAACATGTATTACACTGACCTTTTTGCAATAAGCTCAGTCACTAAGATAGCACTTTAAAAAAAAGCCAACAAGTTTTCGCAGTCGATTTTCAAACACGATGTCTTTCAAACTCGATTGCTGCCACAAGCAATACGTGTTTGTACTTCGGTGTAACCACAGAGCAGAGTCATATCATAAGACAAAATTGACAGTTGAAAGATTGGCGATATGTCAATTAGGGAAAGAAAAAACGGCAATGGTTCACACCCCAGCCTGGTTCACAACCCAGCCCTCTCCCTTAATTAATCATATTCTTAACAAAAAATTAAATAATTCTAATATTTGGTCCTTTCGCACTAAAATATTAGAACTTATCAAAGCTAGAAACCAACCTGGCTTACGCCGCGGTCTGAACTCAGATCATGCAGAGACAATAAAGACTTGACACTTCGTGTTGTTCTCACTTATACAGACTCATTTCTTGCTGTCAAATAAATACCCGCTGTCACATAAATACCCGAGCCTTATAGATACATTTCGTAGTGTGTAAATTAGTACCCATGCGTAGCCGAAAAATGTATGTCATATCCGTCATACAAAACAATGACACATACAACATTCCTTTACTGGGACTACTGAAATGATCGCTTCACCATGCTTGGTGGTGGAATAGGCTTGGAATTGCTGTCGATATTTTTTCGTTTTGAAGATAAGCAAACAAGAAGACTATCAACAATATCAAAATTATAGATATGTTTGTGCGACTATTTAACTTTTTATCAACTTAACTCTATAATATGTACGTAATACATAGTTTTTGAGTTTTATCTTTCTGCATATTCTGACTGTTCTTATACGATTGTTACTAACAACAACATTTTTAAATTTCTTTTAAACAATTGTTGCTAAATTTTTTGAAAAAACCATTGGATGAAAATGCAAGAGGTATACATATCAAATCATTAATAATTTGTACTACTACATAACTTAAAGCAAAAAGCCTCAAATGACGAGTTTGAAGTCGTCATAAAACTGTGGGTGCACAACACTATTGCAAATAAAACTACATGTAGTAATGCGTGCCGCTATGCTTACTTAAAAGAATTCTTTTGTTAATTTGTAAAAATGATTAAATTTGTCATTTTAAAATTGTCCCGAGCAATATCAGGTTCAACATGAAGCACCAAATGCAACAGCTGGTATTTTGTCACCACAATATGTAGTTAATAGCATCATAAAATTTGTATGCGAAGTGGTGGCAGAACAATGCAAAACTATAGCAACATGAACAAACCAGAACAATTTTGATAACTGGCAAATTTATTGGAATCACATTTAGATTACAGAGGCAGTACAAATTCCTGTTCCGGCAGCGATTTAAAAGTGAATCTTGATTCTGTTCACAAACTTCCATTCGCGACACATTTCCAAACAAGAAACAGCTGATTGGGTTTCACCACGAATTGTAAACGCATTGCTAAATTGAAACTTGTATGAAAAATAGCCAACAAGCAATGCAAAATAACAGCAAACTTGAATGAGCTATAAGCAATTTTATGATCGCGCTTTTCTTAGTTATAAATAATTTATTGATTAACCCATTAAAACCTGACCCCAGAAGGGCTTGTGCGATTTCCATAAAATTTTACACAATCTTATTAATTGACCTAATCAAGAAAAAAAATCAAGCAAATAATTCATACCCCCACCCCCTGAACCAGGAGGGTACGTTGCGCAAACGCAATTTGGGCCTTAGTCACATACAAAACATAAAATTTAAAAAAAAAAATTTTTTTAAAACTTATGTTTAAATAGTTTAGCATTACAAAATGCAGCCCACAAAGGGATTTTGATAGGTTTGAAGAATAAGTATTTTTAATTGAATTTCAAAAATTCCCCAAAAAAAACCTTTGACTTTAGATCGAAAAAAAGATATGAATATTTAAAAAATTTGAAATTTGGGTATGGCAGAATCTAAAACGATCAATTCGAATTCAATTCTACCCATTTTCAAGTCTTATATCTTTATGAATTACTTAATGTAGCGAAATTCCCAAACGTTGCGCAAACGCAACGCTCAGGGCTTAATGGGTTAATATACAGTAAGATGCTTCCGATTGCTGTTTTATTGGAAAACTAATTATCATTTTCCGGCAGCAAAATAAATCCGCGAGCTGTTGCGGACAATAGATAAATAGAAAAACCAACTGAGCACCAATTCACCATGAAGTGAATGCAAAATAAAACGGAAATTTTTATGGCAGAAGGCAGGCGAAAGTTTAACGTAAAATAATAGACAGTCGACGCATTCTAAGACATTGTAGGGCACGCGAACCACATACACTAGTCAGAATAAGTTTGCGTACAGGCAAGCCAAAAATATTTTATGATTAATTTTGACCTCAAAAATGGGTTCTCTGTTTATAAAAACGTATCCACATCTATATATATAAAAATGAATCGTGGTCCATTCGACTGCGTATCACTCGAGAACGGCTGGACCAACTTGGATACTTCCTTCGGCGGGTTTGTTCGAAATTGTTACGTGAAGGTTTATAAAAAAAGAAAAGTCGGGAAAACGGGGCGTGGCGCCACCAGAATACATTTTTAGACAATAACTTTGGAACCATAAGTCACACATCAATTAAATTTAGTTCACACTTACTATTTAATCATGTCCTTTGACCGACGGAATGGGGTAGGTATTGGACAAGGGGGTGTGGCACCGCCCATACAATTCATTTCTTTTAAATGGAATAGCTTCGGAATTGTAAGTCGCACAATATTGAAATTTGGTGTACCGTCGTTTCATAGATGTGTCATTCTACTGTTAAAATTTTATGGGCGTTGAACAAGGGGCGTGGCACATTTTTTTATGCAGCAGAATTGTAAGTCCTACATCAATGAAACTTGGTATGAACCTACCAATTAATCATATCTTTCGGCAGAGGGAATAAGGTGGCTATTGAACAAAGGGGTGTGGCACCGCCCATACAATTAATTTCTTTTAAATGGAATAGCTTCGGAATTGTAAGTCGCACAACATTGAAAATTAGTGAGGCGTCGCCTCATAGATGTGTTATTCCACTGTTAAAATTTTATGGACGTTGGACAAGGGGCGTGGCACATTTGTTTGACCCAAACTATCCGCATAATTTTGGAACTGTTAGTCGCACATGAATGAAACTTAGTACGAATTTACCATTTAGTCATATCTTTCGGCAGAGGAATGAAGCGGGTATTTAACACGAGGGCGTGGCTCCGTCCATACAACTCTAATCTTTTATATGGAATAGCTCCGGAATTGTAAGCCGCACAGTATTGATCTTTTATATGGACAGTATATTAATCTTTTATATGGAATAGCTCCGGAATTGTAAGCCGCACAGTATTGATTGAATATGCCATCGTCCCATAGAAGTGTCATTCTACCGATAATATTTTATGGGCGTTGAACAAGGGGCGTGGCAAATTTTTTATGCTCAGACAGTTATGCAGTACACACACACATCAGTGAAACTTGATACGAACTTTCCACTTAGTAGCACAATTCGACTAGAAGAAAGTTGTGAGCACTGGACAAGAGGGTGTGGTACCGCCTCTCTTTTTATATACATAGATTGTTTGCCCTAATTGACTGACTGATTGATTGATTGATTGATTCATCATCGCTCAGCCCAAACCGCTGAAGCTACGAACATGAAATTTGAACTGTAGATACATCTTGAAAAATGAACCTCCGCTAAGACGGGATTTTTTTAAATTCAGGGTGTAGAGGCAAAACATGTGTGAAGGTGTTGTATTAAGAAAAGTGATTTAAGAGACATATTGATTTCGAACTTCCTGAAAATACTCTAAACAAAAAATAATTCGATACGTATTTTATAATTTTTCGAAAATCAAAATTTAACTGGACCAATAATGGGTTAAGATTTGTTTAAGGGTAGACTCGAAAAAAACATGAACCGATAGGCCTATTGACTTCAAAAATTATAAAAATACTTGAAATAAAAAAATTATACACGCGTTTCTCATTATTTTCAAAATCGAAATGTAACTGGATCAACGACGGGTTAAAAGTATGTATGAGGAAACAATTTTTTTGGCCTTTTAACTTCAAACTTGGTGAAAGTACTTTAAATGTAAAATAACTCGATAGGTACGTGTTTTTAATTTTTCCAAATATTAAAATCGGACGGGGTCAACGACCGGTTAAAAGTTTGTATGGCGAAACTGTAACAAAAAAAATGAATTAACGGGCCCACTGACTTCAAACTTTGTGAAAGTACTCTGAGTGAGAAATAATTTGACACGTGTTTTTCACTTTTTTGAAAATCAACATGTAACGGGGTCAACAATGGGTTAACAGTTTGCATGGAAACACGATTTATTGGTCCTTTTGACTTCAAACTTGGACAAAAAGCATTTAAATCGGGAAATAATTACAATGTTTTTTCATATTCTTGAAAATCGAAATCTACCGTGGTAAACTAAGGGTTAAGATTTTGTTTAGAGTAAACGTGAAAACTCATGATTTAAAGGGCCCTTTGACTTCACAATTTTTAGAACCACTTGGCATCAAAGATAATAGACATATGTTTTTATTTAAATCAAAATGGGTTCAACCATGCGTTCAAAATATGTATCGGGTGAAAGAAGAGAGCTTGCGTGCGAAGCCGCGGGGCCCAGCTAGTTATTCATATATGCCTTAACTGAACTTTTTGTTCTGTTTTAGATGAATTAATGATGAATTAAAATAATAATTTTCCATGTATTCGCATTTATTGACAATATACTCACAAAACGGTGCAGAATAATAGCCTATTTCCACCGGGCCTTAAATGCATTTAACGCTTAAATGTATTCAACATCGCATTTAAATACTCAAATTCCCATACAATTGTTTTTGTATCAAAGTGGGTGAACTCACTTTCAAAACTGAGTTGACTCAGTTTTGCCGTTTACACACGTCTAACAGAAAACTTTATGTTAAAAGCGGGAGCAATATTCACAAATGTACAAATTTTGATAGCATGCTTTCAGGCGCTGCAAGAGCCGTACGAACACAACCGAGAGAAGGGATTTGAATTGCGTTCGGTGTGGTAGATTTTTTGCCAAGACAATTACTTTTCACTGCATTATTCGCAAAAATACATATTTTCTGTCATAATCAAAGTCAAAACTTCTATTATTTGCCAATAATAAATGCTGAAAAAGAAAATAAAAAACGTTTCACATGAACCCTCTTGACATTAAAAATTCAGACAGCTCTGATATCAAACAGCCGACAACTTTCACAAATTAAATATACATTGACAAATGATAAATAAATTGATAAAAAATAAATCAATTGATAAATTTTCACAAATATGAAAACGCAGACATTCCTAGACTGTTGAGAAGGAAAGCGGAGTGGTTTTCATGTACTATAGAGGCTACAAGAAACCACACATAAGGTGCGTAACATAATTATAAGACACTCAGAAAATTTCACTTTGCAGCTTCGCCAAATCTAAACAGTAATTTTTTTTAGAAAATCAAAAACGCAGAATGATTTTGTGAAGTTTCAGTTTTAAGTTTAGGCATAACTTAATATTCCTAGAAATTCCTGTCAAATATACCGTTAGCTTTTGTGGGAATGAGCAATATTTGAGGTAGCTGCAAGCGTAACAAAATTATAAGACACATGGGTTTTTTTTGTTGACATTAACATAGATTTCAATTTTTTTTTAGAAACGTTGAATCAATAATTAATGGTACCCGCCCCTTTCTTTTCAATATCAAACAACTGTTTTCACATGGAATTTATAAGCTTAACCGATAATTGGGGCTCCAGATGGCTCCACTCCTTTAAAATAGTAATTTTTAAGTCCCCAACAGAGTTATATTATCATTTTCCCATAGACACGCCTGGCAAGTACTCCGCACATATTTTCAATCGGGATCAAGTCGTGCGAACAAGTTGGTCGGTCCATAGTTTGACCAAAGCAATATTCTAAAATCCTATTGTTTGCCGACTTTTATGAATGGCCGCGTTATCTTGCATAAAATTACATGGTTTATATCTATTTTCTAATCAAAATAGAAGAAGGCCGCGATCCAACTCTCCAGTATATCCCGTACTGCCCATTCTTGAGCTCGTGAAGCGAAAATCGACCGATTCATGTTTTTGAAATACGCCCCACACCATCACAGATCCGCCACCGAAATTTCTTTTAGAAAATTTAAGGGGTTCCTTACTGAAACCCCTCCAGTAACATAGACAACCATCTGGTCCATCCAAATTAAATTTCTTTTCATCAAAAAAGATAACATTTTGGAAAAAAATATGCATTTATAGTCATGTTAGTTAACATATTAAAATATGTTCACCATGTCCCAGCAAGTATCCAGATTATTTCGCGCAAATTGGAGTCGTGCAGCTTTGTGGCATGGTAGGAGTGTCGGGGCCCTCTTCATAACAGCTCGGACAATATTTTCCGAGTTGTTTAACAAACGTCAAATGGTCATTTTAGACCCTGGCCGGCTGATAAAGGCTGCGAGCTGCGAACAAGAGGTGAACGAATTGCTCGCTTTCAACAAAATTCTGCGCTTGTCATGGTCAGACAGCTTTTGTGTACGACCAGTACTTCGTCATTTGCCGTAATTATGTGGATTGCGTAGAAATCCGGCAATAGCACACAGAGAACGACCGATTTCCTTCAAAATTTCGCTTACACTAAACCCGGCAACGTTAAAATTAGTAATTTCGCCTTGTTCCTTTTCAGTTAGTAATTTACCGGCAGGTATTTTAATTTAAATTAATTGAATTAAATCCCGAAATCAACGCGTAAATAAAAAAATTTATCTGCGCACTGTGAATACTTTTAATTCAAAGTGTCTTATAATTTTGTTACGATTGCACCTACCTCAAATATTGCTCATTCCCACAAAAGCTAACGGTATATTTTACAAAAATTTTTAAGAATATTAAGTTATGCCTAACATTCAAACTGACACTTCACAAAATCATTCTGCGTTTTTGCTTTTCTAAAAAAAATTACTGTTTAGATTTGGCGAAGCTGCAAAGTGAAATTTTCTGAGTGTCTTATAATTATGTTACGCACCTTACGTATACAAGGAGATGGCGGCGATGGGTATAGCTGGGGCTGCCCAGAAATAAATGCAGAATTTGATTTTTCCAAATGAAAATGTCAACAAAAACAAGCTTTTGGAGTTAACTCATTTTCGGTGGAAATGCTTGACAGTTGTCAAACTTAACAGAGCCCTTAAATGCATTTAAGCGCTCGGTGGAAATAGGCTATAAATTTGCGTACAAAACTAATAACGAGTTTTTCAGGTTATGCTTTTTACTTTTTTTTTTTGAAAATTTCTATTCCATTGAACAGCAAACGGACTTGTAAATTATTTTAAACCGTATGTGTGCTTGAAATGTTATAGAAAGCAATAGAATCCAACACAAAAAAAATTAAAAATGGATAAAAGGATAATCTTACTAAAACTTTGCAAAATTGACAAAAAATTTCATGAAATAGGGAAACTTTTGGGAGAGCACATTCGTCATTTCAAAAAGCCATCCTAAATCTAAAAAAAAAAAACAAAAAATCTTGTTTCGTTACTACGATCTGACCATTTTCTTAAGCTACCCGAGCAAGAGGATTAGATTTTTTGCGATCAGTGCATCACAATCGAAGGCTAGTTGCATCCAATATCTTCAGAAATGTACAGAAATATTTTATAAACCCCATTAGCAGTGACTTTATAAGAAAAGTTCTGAAAAAAACATACTTCCCCTACATAACAGCATGTAAGAAGCCCATATTTAGCTTACTTACAAGGAGCACAGAATTGCTTTCGTAAAAGAGTCCATCAAGGAGTCTAGAAAATCGGATTTCCGGGACGAAATGTTGTTATCTATAGAAATTGGGACGTTTCATTATTATCTGATAATGGTTTGGCATATTTGGCATTAAAAGGCATCAACTAATTTGAACAGGATCCTGTTAATAACAAAAATCTGAAATTAACAGTGAAAAATAGCATATGTGGAGATATGGTATGGGGCTGCATGTCAGGAAAAGGAGTGAGCAGGCTGTGTTGTTTTATTCAGAAATGCTTCCGGGGGGTTATTTACATATTCTAAAAGCTTATGTAAGCCAAGGTTTCAAAACTTTGGATCAGATTCCAACACATCTTTTCAACCTCAGCGCGCAATGCATACGATGCGAAGCTATGTTTGCTATTAACTGGCTCAACAAAGTTGCAAAAGTCCCTCCCTAGTCACCTAACGTGCATCCAATTGAGTATATAAGGGGTTCAGTTAAACCCTGAGCCTAACAACACTCCATCTTCTAAGATATAGTTAACCAATACAACAATTCAAGGATATAAAAAAATAACCGCTGAAAAAACACCGAATTTAAACAAATTTGCGCCGAAACTTCTGCAGGGAGTTCAAGCGAGAAAAGAAAATTCACAAAGTTATTAATTTTTGGACAAAACTTAATTTCAATTGAATTTAACTACATAATCTCATCATTTACGCAAACTTTTTTTGAGGCGAATTCATAACATATTTGGTTTTGGCCCTCCTTTTACAGTTAGGTCAAGTTTTTGATATTATTACCTTAATGGAATAAAAGAACTAAGTTTACGGAAAAAATAAAAAATATTTTGATTTTGAAAAATTACTTTAAGTGATTTATTTTTCATATGAAAAAACTACGTACCCCTTGTACGCAAACTTATTCTGACTAGTGTATATGCACTATCTGAGACGTTCAGAGTGAAAAACATTTATTCCGGCAATCCTTTTCATATAAAACCCAATGCTTTAAATTTTTCCCGTCAACCAAATTGCAAACAGCTGATTTCTTTGCTCTCAAGGAGTTTTTATCTTGGTTATCTAGATACTCACACGTATAGGAAATTTCAGCTGTTTTTGGCAAAATTGTTATGTCTTATTAGTCTTTGACTGTAGAAAAGAATATGAAGTAATATAAAACGCGCATGTTCGGCTGTTATGATGCTAACGGGAAAAGCGAAGCGTAGGCATTTGAGAATGTTAATGTTCATGTTCATAATATTTTCTGTTAGATTTTCGTTGGACAACAGCAAAAAGCAATGTTATTGTTCGCAACGGCTTCACTCGTGTACATTGAAATGGTGGTTGTTGCAGCGTAGTGTTCGCTCAATCAGTTTTTGCATGTATGTCTCTTGATCTTGTTTGCCGAAGCGCAAGCAAAGAGCAAACAACGAACCAAAGCATCGTCATCATCGTTTCAGCGAAGATGACTCGGGATTCGTTAATGTTTTTGTTGTTGTCGTTTATTGTGTGTATGCTTTTTTGGTTTTGCTGCACAAATTTCTGTAATGTCACTATCAATCGAAGCTTTGTGGTGTATGGCTGTTTGCTCAAATGCTGCGCTTTGATTGATTTTTAAAACGTGCAAATATTTAGACGTGCTTGAATCCAATTTGAAATTTTCACAAATATTTTTACGTGGCGAGTTCCAAGTAAAATCATTTGTTTATATTTTGACGTGGTTGATACCAATTTTGAACCTTTTGCAGCGGTTTTTTTTTTGACGTGGTTGAATCCAATTTGAAATTTTCACAAATATTTTTTCGTGGCGAGTTCCAAGTAAAATCATTTTTTTATATTTTGACGTGGTTGATACCAATTTTGAACCTTTTGCAGCGGTTTTTTTTTGACGTGGTTGAATCCAATTTGAAATTTCTAGAAATATTTTTACGTGGTGTATTCCAAGAAAAATTATTTGTTTATATTTTGACGTAGTTGATACCAATTTTGAATTTTTTTAAGAAGTATTTTAACGCCATTGTCCAACATTGTAATTCTATTTTGTGTTTCGGCTTGTTACAATATGGCTACAAATATAAAGACAAATAGAAATTCCTCAACGTCTGGAATTCAATGTTGTGTGCGCAGTTGCAAAAAATCGAGACGACAATGCGAGAATCTTAGATTATTTAGATTCCCCGCTGCTGATTTCGTGTTTGGCCAAATTTGGCGCGAAAAATGCAATATATCTTATAACGACTATAACCGAAAACTGTATATTTGTGAAAATCATTTCTCCAGTACTTATGTAAGAAAAAGGTTTCTAAAAAAGGATGCGATTCCAACCTTAAACTTAGACGAAGATCATGAGATTTCGGATGAAGAATTTTTAGAACCAGATTCTTCATTGAAACGACCACGTTATGATGACATAGTATGCAGTAATTGCGAAAAAAACGTCAAAATAACCCATTATTACAAAAAGAAATACAGCGACCTATTAAAAAAATTCAAAAAAACGAACGAAAAATTGCGAAAAGAAAAGCGCTTTATTTTAAAATCCAAGAATTGTTGTTCAAAGACTTTAAAAATTCAATTGATTCTTTAAAACATATCAACTTGGAATCCAAAACATTTTGTAAACTTTTACTTAGCACCCGGCCAAAAGAATATTCTGACAAAGTGAAATATTTAGCGCAAAATATTTTTTATATTTCACAATCAACATATTCTTTCCTAAGAGATAAGTTAAATTTCAATTTGCCACATATCAGCACCTTAAATCGGTGGGCTCCAATAAAGTTCCTTCAGCCCGGTATCAACAATGTGGCTTTTGAATTCATTAAAAAGATGTGCTTAGAGTTGAAGGAAAAAAATTAAAATAATATGGTTCTTTTAATGGACGAAATGGCAATACGTAGAGAATTACGATACAAGCAAAAACTAGATTTAATTGACGTTTTTGAATGCACAGGCTTCGAAATTGCATGTAATCAAGTCATTGCGAAATGGTTGGCTTAAATGCGACTTGAAAACGCCTGATGGTTTAGTTAGCTTTAAAGTAGTTCAAGAGCTTTGGGAGAGGGAAGAAAATTGTAAAACCAAAATGTGCCCAAAATTCACTAGACAACACATATTTCCAAATTCATTTGAAAAAATGCGTGTTAAATTGTCCACTCAAGTGTTCAGTAAAACAGTTGAAGCTGCTATACGAACAATTTCAGACATAAGTGGATTTAAAAAAATCTCACAAGAGGTAGCGTTATCCACAGCTGATTTTAGAGCAAAAGTTGATCACATATTTGATTGTATGAATAGTGGATCTTTGTATGCAGATAACTGCTACCGATCTGCTCTTCAGATTAAGAAAGAATCGCACACATTTATTCAAACATTTTTATATTATCTAGAGGAAGTGAAATTTGTTGATGAAAAAACGAGTTTTCTTCCTAGATGGCATGAAACTATCCTTAAAATCGGACCTTCTACTTGTAGATGAAATATTAAAAGATAATTCGGACAAGTTTTTTATTATGACAAAGGCCTTTAACCAGGACAAGTTGGAGAATACGTTTGCTGTGTTACGGCAAAAAGGAGTAATAACTGTAACCCCTCTGTAGCCGAACTTAATAATATCTTAGCCAGGTTATTAGCCTTTAAAATAATAAAGTTTAGCTCCTCTACCAATTGTGAAGGGACGCAAGATTCAATGCCTAATTTAATTTCAAGCGCTTCTTTTAATGAGGATGTTTTGCAGGCTAATGGTGATGATAATGACAATGAAATCCTGGAAAATCTTGATCTGAAGTAGTGAGATGCACGAGGTGTATTTTGTAGGTGACACCTTTTGTAATCCGAACGATATTAACTTAGAGCTGGTTCCATGAGGTATTTTGTTGGATACTTAGCGTACAAAATTATTTCTAAATTAAATGGTGAAAAATGCGGTGACGAATTGAGAAAAAGGGATGAAGTTTTGACTGCTCCAAGTGAAATTTTTATTTTTCACAAAAATTATCAGTCAATTTCTGATTTTGGTAATCTTTTTGCTCCTTCCAATTCCCTAATGAATGTATGCATAAAACATATTTTAATTTTTCATAAAATCTTCGAAGCAGAACCTGAAAAAAATTGATATTAAGGCATACGTTTTACAATCTTGTAAAAATGAATGGTTCCATGGTGAGTGCTGTAACCATAGAGTCCAAATGTTAGATTTTGTTATTTTAGTTTTTCTACGAAATCGTGGGCTGTGCAAAAAGGAAGTTCGAAAGAACGAAAATTGAAAATAATTGTTGGCATATAAAAATATGCCGCCGTGGCTCAGTTGGTTAGTGCGCGGTCCACCGAGTCGCATGCAGAGCGACGCAAGATCGAATACTGCATGTAGTAACACCTAAAAAAAAATAACGGGAAACTCGTTTTCTCTTTCGGTGGCTGTCCTCTCAGCTGGAAATGGCAAACCTCTGAGAGTAAAAATTGCCTATGAAAAAGCTCCCAACCTGCCGTTCGGAACCGGCATAAAACTGTAGGTCCCTTCCACTCGCGTACAAAATTCACACGCACAACACGGGTGGTTGCGGGAAGCTAGACCTTAGTCTCGCGTAAGCGAGCTGTCGTGCCAATCAATTATTATTAATTATTATATAAAAAAATTCTTATTAAAAATTATTATTTATGAAAGATAAATTAAAACGAAAGCAAAACAATAGACATAAAACCTTACAATAATATTTTTAATAAATAACTATAAACGCTCTTGTGCAACATGTTTGCACCCATATTTTACTACACCAAGTTCATGCATTTTTTTTGCTAATTGTAATTTGCTTGTGATTATAAAAAAGAAAGCAGAAATAGCGACGCAATAATTACCAACAACATCAATGCTATCCCGCCGGCACAGCGCAAAAAACAGTATACCGCTAACTTTTTTTTGTTTGCCAATATAATGCTATTCCCCGCGACAACAAAAGCAGCGTTCATCGTCATGTTTATCAAGTGGCGCAACAGCAGCGAGAATACGAATGAGTACAGAAGCGACTTCAATTCACATGTTACGCCGAAGTTACAGAGATTTCTGCTGTTAGTAACAGAGGGTTCTGCTGTCAATAACAGAGGGTACTACCAGCAGTACCCGCCATACAACGCGCTTGCTTGTATGAGATGCGCGTTCTATATTACTTCATATTCTTTGGCTGTAGCTTCTCCGCAGCGACTTAAATGCAGCGTTGCCGTGTTGGTTATTTTTAACCAAACTTGGTAAATTGTTTTGCTGTTTTGGTAATTTGGTAGCACACTCTGCGATTTGGTAGTTTTTTTTGCTTGGTTCA
The DNA here is from genome assembly GCA_963971225.1 of Melieria omissa. Taxonomy (NCBI): domain Eukaryota; kingdom Metazoa; phylum Arthropoda; class Insecta; order Diptera; family Ulidiidae; genus Melieria; species Melieria omissa. Next base: position 44,606,635 of record OZ020269.1, on the reverse strand, counting down.
CCCTGTATGTTATAGGCTATTTCCACTGGGCCTTAACTGCAGATTACGCTTAACTGCAGTTTGACATCGCATTTAAATTCTCAAATTCCCATACAATTGTTTTTGTATCAAAGTGTGTGAACTCACTTTCAAAACTGAGTTAACTCAGTTTTGCCATTTACAGATGTCTAACAGAAAATGTTATGTTAAAATAGGGGGCAATACTCACAAATGTAAAAATTTTGATAGCATGCTTTCAGGTGCTGCAAGAGCCGCACGAACACAATCGAAAGAAGGAGTTTGAATTGCGTTCGGTGTGGTAGATTTTTTGCCAACACAATTACTTTTTACTGCATTTTTCGCAAAAATACATACTGTCTATATAATATATAATAATAATAATAAATGCTGAAAAAGAAAATAAAAAACGTGGAAATTCTCATGAACCCTCTTGACATTAAAAATTCAGACAGCTCTGATATCAATCAGCTGACAACTGTCAGAAATTAAATAAGCATTAAGAAATGAAATAAATTTTGATAAATGAAAAAAGTTTTCACAAATATGAAAACGCAGACATTCCCAGACTGTTGAGAAGGAAAGCGGAGTGGTTTTTCATAAGTAGAGGGGCTACAAGAAACCATACATACTGTTACGAATACTAAGTCTAGTGGGCTGTTACGTATCTCTGGATTGTGTAATTTGAAAATAAAACACAGTCAGTTTCTTAAACGCAGACAATAAAATAAACCAACAGTCACTTTATTATTCACACTTTTACACTTTACTTTTCGTACACTTAAGTATTTGCTTAATTACTCCGTGTGACAACTTCACTTGTCAAAACCAGACGGACTCGCTGCGCCGCACCCGGCTGCCTTTTATACCTGTCTGGCCATCGCGCGGTTCGTTCTCGCGCATTCCGGAGTGGACTAAAAGTTTCCATGATGATCGCGACCATCGTTGCCACATTGGACTAAAAGTTATTATCGCGGCCGTCGTTGCCACATTGAATTATAGCACGGCGCGAAGCGGCAGGGTTGCTTTGCACAGCGACAGACTGTCTTATCATTACAACATACGTATACAAGGAGATGGCGGCGATGGGTAAGCTGTGGCTGCCCAGAAATAAATGCAGAATTTGGCTTGACGAAATAAAGATGTAAATAAAAAACAGCTGTTGCATTTAACTCGATTCCGGTGGAAACGCTTGACAGTTTTCAAATTTAACAGAGCCCTTCACTGCAGTTAATCGCTCAGTGGAAATATGATATTACATGCATATTTTGCTCTCTCTTTCGCATAAAAAAATGACAATAACAATGATGCCAATACTTATTAGATTGTAAATTTGATTATTATTACATATGACGTAAACTGTAATAATCGAATTTGGACCTTCAAGTGGCACCTTGCCTACACTGCCTCATAGCAAAGAATATGAAGTAATATAGAACGCGCATCTCATACAAGCAAACGCGTTGTACTTGGGTACTGCTGGTAGTACCCTCTGTTATTGACAGCAGAAATCTCTGTTACTAACAGCAGAAATCTCTGTAACTTCGGCGTAACATGTGAATTGAAGTCGCTTCTGTACTCATTCGTATTCTCGCTGCTGTTGCGCCACTTGATAAACATGACGATGAACGCTGCTTTTGTTGTCGCGGGGAATAGCATTATAATATTGGCAAACAAAAAAAAGTTAGCGGTATACTGTTTTTTGCGCTGTGCCGTGCAGGCGGGATAGCATTGATGTTGTTGGTAATTGTTGCGTCGTTATTTCTGCTTTCTTTTTTATAATCACAAGCAAATTACAATTAGCAAAAAAATGCGTGAACTTGGTGTAGTAAAATATGGGTGCAAACATGTTGCACAAGAGCGTTTATAGTTATTTATTAAGAATATTATTGTAAGGTAATTTTTAATAAGAATTTTTTTATTTGCCAACAATTATTTTCAATTTTCGTTCTTTCGAACTTCCTTTTTGCACAGCCCACATGCAGTGTTTTCGTAGAAGAACTAAAATAAGAAAATCTAAAATTTGGACTCTATGGTTACAGCACTCACCATGGAACCATTCAGGTGTAGCATTTTTACAAGACTGTAAAACATGTGCCTTAATAGGGGAAAGTGGGGTAATGACGGCATAGTTTTCATTTAGCATCAAAACATATCCAAAAATTGATATTTTTGATCAAATCAGAGTTAAGAGCACAACTAGAACACATATGCTAATAAAGTGTATCGGCAGAATTCAAAAATTCTGATTTTAACTATAAAAAATTAGAATCTATAAAAAAAGTTGGGTTTTGTCATTTAGAAAAATGGTGGGGTAATGACGGCCACTCAAAAAAACCGACCAGAAATCGCACAAATATCAACACAAATCGCTGTGAATGCTTAATAAAGGCTCCGTGAAGAAAAACAAATGGAAATTTGACATTTTTGTAATCGTAACTTTATTGATAGCTCACAAAAAGCGGAAGAGAAACGAAATTGAAACATATTGAAAAAAATGCCTCAAACTTACAATACAACGACTGGGACTTGTGAGAATGTATAGTGCAGAATAGCTATACCGTCTAGAACGACTGGACAAGCAGTGGATCTCTTTAAATGGCATTAAAGGCCTCAATGATGAACAAATATCATCATGCGGATTCCAAAAATACTTCTTAATGACATGGCCGTCGTTACCCCACCTCTAGTGGCCGTCATTCCCCCACTGACCTCATTTTGCGCAAGCATGCAGTACAAATAAACTATGCAAGACACATGACAAATTTTACTTGATTTAGAAAGCTAATATCAATAGCAACATTTTAACATATTTACCTTGATTGTGTAGCTGAAAGTTTTGACGAAATAATCGATATTTTGAACACCTTATAAAACTTTCGAGTAGTTACGTATCGGCACTGGTCTGGAACTACAAGTTATAATAAATCCACACACTTCAGCTTCTACTTAAAAACAAGCTTACGGAACAAGCTTTCTGTTACAGTAAACGGTTTAGACCTACGTCAACTTTAAGTACCAAAAATGGTGATGGCCGTCATTACCCCATGGCCGTCATTACCCCACTTTCCCCTACCAATTTTTTCAGGTTCTGCTTCGAAGATTTTATGAAAAATTAAAATATGTTTTATGCATACATTCATTAGGGAATTGGAAGGAGCAAAAAGATTACCAAAATCAGAAATTGACTGATAATTTTTGTGAAAAATAAAAATTTCACTTGGAGCAGTCAAAACTTCATCCCTTTTTCTCAATTCGTCACCGCATTTTTCACAATTTAATTTAGGAATGATTTTGTACGCTACGTATCCAACAAAATACCTCATGGAAACCAGCTCTAAGTTAATATCTTTCAGATTACAAAAGGTGTCACCTACAAAATACGCCTCGTGCATCTCACTACTTAGATCAAGATTTTCCAGGATTTCATTGTCATTATCATCGCCATTAGCCTGCAAAACATCCTCATTAAAAGAAGCGCTTGAAATTAAATTAGTCATTGAATCTTGCGTCTCTTCACAATTGGTAGAGGAGCTAAACTTTATTATTTTAAAGGCTAATAACCTGGCTAAGATATTATTAAGTTCAGCTACAGAGGGGTTACAATTATTACCTCCTTTTTGCCTTAACACAGCAAACGTATTCTCCAACTTGTCCTGGTTAAAGGCCTTTGTCATAATAAAAAACTTGTCCGAATTATCTTTTAATATTTCATCTACAAGTAGAAGGACCGATTTTAAGGATAGTTTCATGCCATCTAGGAAGAAAACTCGTTTTTTTTCATCAACAAATTTCACTTCCTCTAGATAATATAAAAATGTTTGAATAAATGTGTGCGATTCTTTCTTAATCTGAAGAGCAGATCGGTAGCAGTTATCTGCATACAAAGATCCACTATTCATGCAATCAAATATTTGATCAATTTTTGCTATAAAATCAGCTGTGGATAACGCTACCTCTTGTGTGATTTTTTTAAATCCACTTATGTCTGAAATTGTTCTGATAGCAGCTTCAACTGTTTTACTGAACACTTGCGTGGCAAATTTAACACGCATTTTTTCAAATGAATTTGGAAATATGTGTTGTCTAGTGAATTTTGGGCACATTTTGGTTTTACAATTTTCTTCCCTCTCCCAAAGCTCTTGAACTACTTTAAAGCTAACTAAACCATCAGGCGTTTTCAAGTCGCATTTAAGCCAACCATTTCGCAATGACTTGATTAAATGTGGGAAATCGAACATGCAATAAATTTTTTGATTTTGAAATTGAAAGTATGGTTTCTCTATACATACGCCTAAGTCGGAGAAACACTTTCTATTAGAAGACCCCTGATCACAAACCAAAACGTTCACTACTATACCAAAATTGCTTAAAATTTTAAGATTTTCTTTAATTATTTTGCACAACGTATCTGCTGTTAATCCATTCTCTGACACAAAATAGTTTAAAATTGAACACCAACTCGAGAACATGGACTTCAACATAAATACACATACTTGCTTACCAATTTTTTTTGTTCTTTCGAAGCCTGTGCATTCAAATCCGTCAATTAAATCTAGTTTTTGATTGTATCGTAATTCTCTACGTATTGCCATTTCGTCCATTAAAAGAACCATATTATTTTCATTTTCTTTCCTCCAACTCTAAGCACATCTTTTTAATGAATTCAAAAGCCACATTGTTGATACCGGGCTGAAGGAACTTTATTGGAGCCCACCGATTTAAGGTGCTGATATGTGGCAAATTGAAATTTAACTTATCTCTTAGGAAAGAATATGTTGATTGTGAAATATAAAAAATATTTTGCGCTAAATATTTCACTTCGTCAGAATATTCTTTTGGCCGGGTGCTAAGTAAAAGTTTACAAAATGTTTTGGATTCCAAGTTGATATGTTTTAAAGAATCAATTGAATTTTTTAAAGTCTTTGAACAACAATTCTTGGATTTTAAAATAAAGCGCTTTTCTTTTCGCAATTTTTCGTTAATTTTTTTGAATTTTTTTAATAGGTCGCTGTATTTCTTTTTGTAATAATGGGTTATTTTGACTTTTTTTCGCAATTACTGCATACTATGTCATCATAACGTGGTCGTTTCAATGAAGAATCTGGTTCTAAAAATTCTTCATCCGAAATCTCATGATCTTCGTCTAAGTTTAAGGTTGGAATCGCATCCTTTTTTAGAAACCTTTTTCCTACATAAGTACTGGAGAAATGATTTTCACAAATATACAGTTTTCGGTTATAGTCGTCATAAGATATATTGCATTTTTCGCGCCAAATTTGGCCAAACACGAAATCAGCAGCGGGGAATCTAAATAATCTAAGATTCTCGCATTGTCGTCTCGATTTTTTGCAACTGCGAACACAACATTGAATTCCAGACGTTGAGGAATTTCTATTTGTCTTTATATTTGTAGCCATATTGTAACAAACCGAAACACAAAATAGAATTACAATGTTGGACAATGGCGTTAAAATACTTCTTAAAAAAATTCAAAATTGGTATCAACCACGTCAAAATATAAACAAATAATTTTACTTGGAATGCGCCACGTAAAAATATTTGTAGAAATTTCAAATTGGATTCAACCACGTCAAAAAAAAAACGCTGCAAAAGGTTCAAAATTGGTATCAACCACGTCAAAATATAAACAAATGATTTTACTTGGAACTCGCCACGTAAAAATATTTGTGAAAATTTCAAATTGGATTCAACCACGTCAAAAAAAAACCGCTGCAAAAGGTTCAAAATTGGTATCAACCACGTCAAAATATAAACAAATGATTTTACTTGGAACTCGCCACGTAAAAATATTTGTGAAAATTTCAAATTGGATTCAACCACGTCAAAAAAAAACCGCTGCAAAAGGTTCAAAATTGGTATCAACCACGTCAAAATATAAACAAATGATTTTACTTGGAACTCGCCACGTAAAAATATTTGTGAAAATTTCAAATTGGATTCAACCACGTCAAAAAAAAACCGCTGCAAAAGGTTCAAAATTGGTATCAACCACGTCAAAATATAAACAAATGATTTTACTTGGAACTCGCCACGTAAAAATATTTGTGAAAATTTCAAATTGGATTCAACCACGTCAAAAAAAAACCGCTGCAAATGGTTCAAAATTGGTATCAACCACGTCAAAATATAAACAAATGATTTTACTTGGAACTCGCCACGTAAAAATATTTGTGAAAATTTCAAATTGGATTCAACCACGTCAAAAAAAAACCGCTGCAAAAGGTTCAAAATTGGTATCAACCACGTCAAAATATAAACAAATGATTTTACTTGGAACTCGCCACGTAAAAATATTTGTGAAAATTTCAAATTGGATTCAACCACGTCTAAATATTTGCAGGTTTTAAAAATCAATCAAAGCGCAGCATTTGAGCAAACAGCCATACACCACAAATCTTCGATTGATAGTGACATTACAGCAAAACCAAAAAGCATACACACAATAAACGACAACAACAAAAACATTAGCGAATCCCGAGTCATCTTCGCTGAAACGATGATGACGATGCCTTCGTTCGTTGTTTGTTTTTTGCTTGCGCTTCGGCAAACAAGATCAAGAAACATGCATGCAAAAAATGATTGAGCGAACACTACGCTGCAACAACCACCACTTCAATGTACACGAGTGAAGCCGTTGCGAACAATAACATAGCTTTTTGCTGTTGTCCTACGCAAATCTAACAGAAAATGTTATGAACCTAACATTTTCAAATGCCTACGCTTCGCTCTTCCCGCTCGCATCATAGCAACCGAAAACACTTGTGTGCCCACATGCGCGTTCTATATTACTTCATATTCTTTGCTCATAGCTCTGCAGCTGCGAAGCGAAAATGTTCTGAACCGTCACTGACAAGATGTAATTGTTTTTTGTTTTATAAAGAAATAAACGCATATTTATAAAAAATTGGTAGTTTTGGTAATTTTTTTTAGAAATTTGGTAATTTGTTTCCTTTTGGTTGTGGCAACGCTGCTTAAATGTTAGAAAGGTTCAATTCTAAGCCAAATGCCGAATAAAAAAGATTAAACGTTTAAAGTACGGAGATTTATTTTTCTACTGGCGTAGTCGTAATCGTACTTAGTTTTAATAAAGCCTCGACAGTAGTACGTAAACTACACAACGCGTAGCCGTTGAGAATAAATTCAAGTGACTTTTAAACTTGGAATGACGCTTCAGAATTCGTGGAGGACATAAATCCAATGCGGTTACCTCAAAACCACGCGAAATAGCTGCAAGTGCATACTGTATTGAAAATAAATTTAAATAAGTAAGACATTAGTAATCGTTTTAAGTGGAAATTTAATAAATCTTACGCAACTTTAGCAATAAAATAAATAAAACAACAAACATAAAAAAAATAAAAATAAAAAAATTAAAATAAAATCGGCTCTATGTGAAGATTAAATTTATTCTGCTTAACTTGATCAAAAAATAAGCAGCAAACAATTGAAAACAAATTAAAATAAATAGAATAATTAAATTATAATTGTTTCTGAGCAAAGATTGAATTAACCCTACATTGTTACTCGTATGTATAGAATAAATAAGAATAATAAGAATAAAAATAAAACCAACTGAAATCATGGTAGAACCAGCAGCAGCGGCGGCAGCAGGGCCACTTTCGGAAAGCAGCATGTCCCAAGTGGCACAGCAGTTACAAAACATCGAAAGGTTCGACGGCAACCCAAGTGCTCTCTATACTTTCATTAAACGGGTCAACTACGTGTTAGCGCTCTACCTCACCAGTGCAGCAGCTTATAATCTTCGGTCACATCGAGAGAAATATCTGCGGGGACGTCATGCGAGCCATATGATTGAGCGACCTTAACAGCTGGACTGAGCTCACACGACAACTCATTCTGAGTTTCAAGCCCCAGACACCGAATCATACCCTTCTGGAAGAATTTAAGAACACACCCTATAAGGGCAACGTGCGATCATTTCTGGAAGAAGCTGAAAGGCGACGACAAGTATTGATAAGTAGGCTAGAATTAAAAAAACAACATATCAGAAAAAACACTTTTCCTTCGTTTGATCAAAAGTAGTATTGAAGACTTAATTCAAAAATTGAAAACTCACATTTACTTACGCATTATTAAACATGAAATAACAGACCTAAGATCACTTATCAATTTGTTGCAAGAGAAAGGCATCTACGAAAGCATGAATCCAATAAATAAAATTAACCAGAAAAATAGTATACTAGAAGAACAAAACTAACCTTATAATCATACACAATCAAATTAAAATCAGCCAAGATTTTTTACCCCATTTCGACAATATTATAATCCAATCATTCCTCAACCGAATTCATACCAACCACCATTTAAGCCATCTCCTTATCCACAACCAAACCTCAACTATCAACTAACACAAAACTACAAACACCCCCAGCCTCAAGGATTAATCCCAGTATGAACAGACAGTTCATGTTCGATCGCAATAGATTTGGACAACACTCGAACATTCCACAATCTTCTAGTACAATACCAAATCAACAATCAAAAAGACCTAGACCATCTGACAGTGGACAGAGCAGAGTGAGCATAGGCGAATTGAGATACCAAGAAGAAGTGACAAACAATTATTGCCCCGGCAATTATTACCAACCAGAGAATAACTACTGCTCAAATTTTTATTTCCCACACTTTGACCCAAACTATTACTATGCAGATTTGCACAATCAACAGTATACAGAAACGCAAATACCACAATACTGTAACGATAAGACAGTCTGTCGCTGTGCAAAGCAACCCTGCCGCTTCGCGCCGTGCTATAATTCAATGTGGCAACGACGACCGCGATAATAACTTTTAGTCCAATCTGGCAACGATGGTCGCGATCATCATGGAAACCTTTAGTCCACTCGGGAATGTGCGAGAACGATCTGCGCGATGGCCGGACAGATATAAAAGGCAACCGGGTGCGGCGCAGCGAGTCAGTCTGGTTTTGACAAGTGAAGTTGCCACACGGAGTAATTAAGCAAATACTTAAGTGTACGAACAGTAAAGTGTAAAAGTGTGAATAATAAAGTGACTGTTGGTTTTTAATTGGCTGCGTTGGAATAATTAAAGTTGTTTCATTTTCAAATTGCACAATCCAGTGATACGTACTAGCCCACTAGAACTAGCATTCGTAACATTTGGTGTCAGAAGTGGGATTGTGGAAAATTGAAAATAAAAAAAACTAAAACAAAATTATAAAAGCATGGGCATGGTTAAACTCGAGCTGCTGAAGGTAGACCAGCTGAAGAAGGAGCTGGCTGCCTGGAATTTGCCGAATGCTGGCGGAAAGGTGGAGTTGCAGTTGCGCTTGCGAGAAGCATGTGAGGAACGAGGCATCGATTAGACTGTGCACGAGTTCGGAGCGCAAGAACAAGAGGCATCGGTCAAAAGGAGGAATCGCCTGCGGGTGCTGTGTCGATTCAAAGTACGGCTGCGCCACCACAAGCAATGGACATGAGCCAGCTTATGGTTGCAATGAGAGGCATGTTCGAGACTTCAAACCGGGAAATGTCAGAAAAACTTGAAAATGCAAATCGGGAGTTGTCCAGCAAGCTTCAGGAAAATTCTGCGCGCTTGGAGCAGAAAGTGGAGGAAATCTCAGACAGGATTAATGGGAAAGTCGAGCACCTGGAGACGCGAGTAGAGCACTTGGATAAGCGAGTCGACGACCTGGTTGATTCCCTGAACAAACGAGTTGATAGTCTGGAAGACTCGATGAACAGGAAAATGGACGAGCGGCTTAGGGAGGTACAGCCGCGAGAATGGTTGCCACCGGTTCCGGAAAGTGTTGCCACCCGAGCAGAAGTGCCTACTTATGATGGGACTACGCCGTTCGATACATTCAAGTTGCAATTCGACTTGGCTGCTCTGGAAAATCAGTGGACCGATGTAAGGAAAGGTCGGAGATTGGCGCTGGCTCTTAAAGGTGCTGCGGCTGAGGTAATAAAATCAGTTCCAGAATGTTTACGAAGTGAGTACGAGACCGTCATAAGGGCGCTGGCAGCCAAATACAGCGACGAGCACAACAGAACGCTATACTACTGTGAGCTGAAGAACCGCAGGCAAAGAGCCAACGAGGCGCTGCAGACATATGCAGCAGACATTGAGCGGCTCGTACAGCTGTGCTACCCGTCCTTCGCTGATGATCTCGAGAGGATGAAGATTGAGGCGTTTATTGAAGGTCTTCATGATCCGGAGACACGTCGCAGTGCGTTGAACATGGGCAAGCCGACATTTAGGGGGACGGTGACCAGCGCGATGACATATGAGGCGACATGGATTGGGAGCACTCGGTATGCATCTGCAAGGATACGCCAGATTCAGTCGGACAACGACATTATGATCCAGGTCATAAGCTCTGAGCCACCGGGCAGGCCACGGGTGGTCTTCTCTAAACTTGTTTGCTGGGTATGTGGCAAGCAGGGCCACATATCACGAGACTGCCGTCAACGAAGGAGGCGTTCCCGTTCCCGATCGCAATCGCCTGAAGCGGGCAATACTGACAATCGAGGCTCAGCCAACAAGCGCAGGGCTGAGGACGAGGAGCCGTTAAACTAAAACGGATCAGCCCAAAGGGGCGTGAGCTGGACCCCACAATCTGCCTCCCCACCATCCTCGCCTCACAGCTGAAACGACAGCCCAGCAGCTTGACAATTGAAGGAAGGATAGATGGAAAGTTGTTCGTGTTGACACTGGATAGTGGAGCGTCATATTCGATCATAAAAAGGAAGCTGCTGAAGAACTGGGAACCGCTGCATGGCATACAGCTGCGGACGGCGACTGGCGAGCGCGCGCCGGTGAGAGGGAAAGTTACAAAAACGATTGCTATCGGCACCAGCAGCCTGGAACATGAGTTCATCGTCGCGGATATAATGGACGACGTGATTATCGGCGTGGATTTCATGATTAGGCACGGTTTTACGCTGGACCTGAAGGAAAATGTGCTGAGATATGCCAACGTTGAGTTCCCGCTGCACACCGGCTATGAGCGAAGCGTGTCGGTAAGGATGGTTGTATCGTGTCAACACAGGAGGCTACCAGCAAATTCTGAGGCGATTGTGTGGGCAAAGGTGGACGAGGACGATGGGACGAGTCGGCTGAGGGTAGTAGAATCACCGAAACAAGGACACGACAACATCATCATCGGACGTACATTAGTGGAACCTAAAAATGGCAGAATACCAGTCAGAATACTGAACCCCCTGAATACACCCAGATATATCGGGAAAGATGAAGTAATTGGCGAGTGTAAGGCAGCTGTAGCAGTGGTCAATTGCGAGAGTAGCCCGCCTGGAGGTAATAAGAAGAGCGGTTTTAACATGGACGCCGTACCGCAGGAGAACCAGTGGAGCAGCGAGTTGACGGCCAAGCAGAAACAGAAGGCGAGGTCTCTCCTGCAGCACTATGGATAAATATTTGCGGCAGAAGCAGGCGGAAGAACAGCCATAGTGAAGCACAACATCGACACCGGAAGTGCAAAACCGATTCGCCAACCGCCATGACGAGTTCCTCTGGCCAAGAGGGAGGAGGTCACAAATTTGATCGAGAACATGCGGAAAGACAAGGTCATAGAGCCTTCTTCGGGCCCCTGGTGCTCGCCGGTCGTGCTAGTCAAGAAAAAAGATGGCAGTACCCGGTTTTGTGTGGACTATCGGAAGCTCAATGATGTGACCAAGAAGGACAGTTATCCTCTACCTCGGATCGATGACACCCTGGACACACTGTCAGGCACGCAGTGGTTCTCCACACTCGACTTACGCAGCGGCTATTGGCAGGTAGAGCTTGCGGACAAGGACAAGGACAAAACGGCTTTCAGTGTTGGCGATGGTTTGTGGCAGTTCACCGTCATGCCGTTTGGACTCTGCAACGCACCAGCAACATTCGAGCGGCTAATGAAACGTGTGCTGAAAGGGCTGCATTGGCGGATGTGTCTGGTATACCTCGACGACAAAATCGTGATGGGTAAAAACTTCGACGACAACCTGGGAAAGCTAAAGGAGGTGTTCGAGCGGATACAAAAAGCCGGGCTTAAACTCAACCCAAAGAAGTGCTCTCTGCTCCAACAGGAGGTCAAGTATCTGGGTCATACGGTTTCCGCCCGCGGAGTACATACGGATGAAGGCAAAATCACGGCGGTGAAGGAGTGGCCCTGGCAATCTGCACGAACTCCGCAGTTTCCTGGGCCTGTGCACATACTACCGCCGATTTGTTCCGGGATTCGCGAACATAGCCAGCAGCTTGCACAAACTGACGAAGAAGAGCCAAGCTTTCGAGTGGAACGAGGACCAGGAACAGGCTTTTGCTCGTCTGAAGGAAAAACTGTGCAGTGCCCCAATTCTGGCCTTCCCCGTGCCTGAGGAGATGTTTGTGCTGGATACGGATGCAAGCGGGAATAGTATTGGCGGTGTGCTATCACAGATAATAGACGGCCAGGAACAAGTGATAGCGTACAGTAGGCTTCTATCGAAACCGGAACGCAACTACTGTGTGACACGGAGAGAACTGCTGGCGGTATTGGACTGCGTAAAACACTTCCACAAATATCTGTATGGACCAAGGTTTCGCCTGCGCACAGATCATGCGGCATTGAGATGGCTCCTGAACTTTAAAGATCCTGAAGGGCAATTGGCGCGGTGGATCGAGCGACTGCAGAGCTACGACTACACGATAGAGCAGCGCAATGGCAGTAGCCATGGAAATGGCGATTCCTTGTCCCGCCGTCCGTGCAAAGTCCAATGCAGGCCGTTCTCGCGAGCCGAAAGCAAAGAACAGATAGTGGACGTCCGGTTGGTAAGCGTTATGCCAGAGGAAGAGTGGTCTGCGGAGAGGCTACAAAAGGACCAGCGTGAGGATGCGGATCTTGCAAAAATCGTCGAAGGCAAGGAGCAAGGCGCACGTCCAGACTGGCAGGAGATGGCCGGTGAAAGCCCGATCGCTAAGGCTTACTGGGCACAGTGGAAAAGTCTGCGGCTGAAGGAAGGATGCCTGTACCGCGAATGGGAGAGCGCGGATGGTCGGACCAGCAACTCCCTAATGGTAGTGCCGAAATGCAACGAGGTCATCGAGGCATACCATAACGACTCCAGTGGAGGGTACCTGGGTATCACCAAAACCCTCGCCAAAATAAAAAGACGATTCTACTGGGTAGGATGTCAGGAGTCTGTAGCCGAGTGGATTAAGAGCTGCGACCGATGTTAAGCCGCGAAAGGGCCGACAAGAAGATCTCGAGGCCGCATGCAGCAGTACAACGTGGGACCGCCCTTCGAGCGGATTGCTATGGACGTCGGCGGCCCATTCCCAACTAGCACTCAAGGCAACAAGTATGTGCTGGTGGTAATGGATTACTTCAGCAAATGGCCCGAAGTGTACCCTATTTCTAACCAGGAGGCCACTACGATCTCGGAAAAGCTGGTAAACAACTGGGTAGCCACGTTTGGAATTCCGTTGGAGTTGCACTCAGATCAAGGCCGGACCTGCACCCACACTCCGACGGCATGGCGGACACTGGAGGAATACCTGCGGAAAGTGGTAGGCAGGAATCAAACGGATTGCTACACGCATATCCCCCTGTTCCTGATGGCGTATAGGTCAGCCCCGCACGACACGACATCACTCACTCCAGCCAGAGCAGTGTTCGGCACAGAGTTGCGGTTACCCGCTGACTTGAAGTTCGGGGTAGTCAGCACAACGGGAGGCGCTAAGACGGACTACGTGGTCAATAAGCGGGCGGAACTGGAGGAAATTCACCAGTTTATAAGGGGCCGCACCAAACTGGTCAGCGATAAGGCGAAAGCCAGATACGATCTACGGGCCAACTCAGCAGGGTTCCAAGAAGGCGATTTGGTAATGCTCTACAACCCGCAGCGGAGGAAAGGTTTGTCTCCGAAACTTCAAGCGTCATGAGAAGGACCGTACGAAGTCGTGACTAGGATTAACGACGTGGTATACCGGATTCAACGTTGCAGCAATAGAGGCGCTAAGCTGAACGTAGTCCATTTGGAGCGTCTGGCGCCTCATCACAGCGGAGCCTCGGCACTTGTTCGGGACGACCAATTCTAAGTGGTGGGCAGTGTAACGATAAGAATCCTGTCGCTGTGCAAAGCAACCCTGCCGCTTCGCGCCGTGCTATAATTCAATGTGGCAACGACGGCCGCGATAATAACTTTTAGTCCAATGTGGCAACGATGGTCGCGATCATCATGGAAACCTTTAGTCCACTCGGGAATGTGCGAGAACGATCTGCGCGATGGCCGGACGGGTATAAAAGGCAGCCGGGTGCGGCGCAGCGAGTCAGTCTGGTTTTGACAAGTGAAGTTGCCACACGGAGTAATTAAGCAAATACTTAAGTGAACGAACATTAAAGTGTAAAAGTGTGAATAATAAGGTGACTGTTGGTTTTTAATTGGCTGCGTTGGAATAACTAAAGTTGTTTCATTTTCAAATTGCACAATCCAGTGATACGTACTAACCCACTAGAACTAGCACTCGTAACAATACGAACAAAATCAGCAACCACCAATTGAGAAAATTGAACTTGAAAACAAAGAAACACAAATTGAACAAGCTGAAAATTTTCAGGTGACGGCCTCGGAAATAACGAATACATAACTATTAATTCTTCTTCTTCTTAACTGGCCATAACAACGCGTTATCGGGTTACGGCCTTCCGCAAAACTTCTCTCCAGGCGCCTCTTCTCCAGTTGGTAACACCAAGAGATACCAGGGCCTCTTCAACTTGGTCCTTCCACCGGAGGCACGTTCTCCCTCTTCGCCGTCGACCACCAACCATCGCATCGAACACCTTTTTCGCCGGAGCTTCGTCGTCCATGCGGCAGACATGACCGAGTCAGCGTAGCCGCTGGATGTTTATTCGCTGCGCTACGTCCATGTCCTTATACAGCTCATACAGCTCGTTATTGGTTCGTATACGATAGTCGTCACCAACACGAACAGGGCCGAAGATTTTGCGAAGTACCTTCCTCTCGAACACTCCAAGGGCCGCTATGTCGTTTCGTGTCATTGTCCATGCTTCAGCGCCATAGAGGAGCACGGGCAAGATAAGCGTCCTATAGAGTGCAAGTTTTGTCGGTCGAGAGAGGTCTCTACTTCTCAATTGCCTACAGAGACCGTAGTAGCACCTGTTGGCAAGAGTCAGTGTTGCCAGATCAGGAGATTTCCTCCTAGTTTTAGGAAATTCTCGGCCTTTTAGGAGAATTTTTAGGAGGAAGAATTGTTTAGGAGAAAGTTTGGGAGATTTATATATCAGGTTAGGGGATTTTTGGGAGATCTTTGGATAATGGAATATGATGTATTGGGAACACTAGCAACAAAACATACTTTGGCAACTGTCAAAGCACCGTATTGTGTTAAAATTTTTTAAGATTACAAGCTCAAGCTAAGATTGTAAGCTCATTCTACCTCGTTCTCACTTATTGCTGTCACAACGAAGTCTCGTCAAAATTGGCATTTTTTGTTGAATTCATTTATTATATGTTTGTTTTTGTTGTTAAACTAAAGATGAATAAAAAAAGGCCTCATGAGACCTTTCATTCCTTTAAAATTCAGCAAATTAAAAAAAAAATTTAGGAGATTTTGTTAAACTTTGAGAGAAAATTTCAGTATTTTTCTCATTCAATTTCAATTCAATTTCATTTCAATTTCAGTATTATTCTCTTTCGATAGCCGCAAAGGCAGCGGTGACATCTCACTTGTTACGTCCGATGACATCAATGTCATCAGCGTAGGCAAGGAGCTGGACACTTTTGTTGAAAACTGTGCCATTACGATGTACACCGGCCTTGCGCAGAACACTCTCCATGGTGAAGTTGAAGAGGTCGCAGGACAAAGGATTACCCTGTCTGAAACCTCGAACGGTATCAAAGGGGTCGGAGAGGTCACTTCCAACCTTCACGGAGCTGCGCGTATTGCTAAACGTCGCTCTGCAAAGTCTCACGAGCTTTGCAGGCATACCAAGTTCAGACAATGCGGCATATAGGCGATCCCTTATCGGGCTATCGAATGCTGCCTTGTA
Organism: Melieria omissa; assembly: GCA_963971225.1. Lineage (NCBI taxonomy): Eukaryota > Metazoa > Arthropoda > Insecta > Diptera > Ulidiidae > Melieria > Melieria omissa. The sequence continues at coordinate 44,590,581 of OZ020269.1, read as the reverse complement.
ATCGATGAAGAGATGGTGTGTATCGATTTGATTCTCATGGGTCTTCTCCAGGATTTGGCGTAAAGTGAATATCTGGTCGATGGTGGACTTACCAGGTCTAAAGCCGCACTGATAAGATCCAATCAGCGCCTTGGCGAGTGGCTTTAATCTTTCACATAGTACGCTCGTCAGGACCTTGTATGCAATGGGAAGTAGGCTAATACCCCTGTAGTTGGCGCATATTGTTGGGTCTCCTTTCTTCAGCACAGGACAAAAGGCACTGAGGTTCCAATCGTTGGGCATTCGTTCCTCCAGCCATATTTTGCAAATGAGCTGATGCATGCACCCAATCAGCTCACCGCCGCCGGCCTTGAACAATTCAGCTGGTAGCCCATCCGGCCCTGCAGCTTTATTGTTCTTGAGTCGCTGGATAGCGATCCGGACCTCGTCATGGCTGGGCGGTGGCACATCCACACCGTCGTCGTCGATTGGTGCCATCTGGACATCTTCACCACTGGCGGTATTGTTCCTTCCGTCGCCTGCGAGCAGCTTGGTGAAGTGCTCCTTCCACAACCTCAGCACACCCTGCGCATCCGTAACCAGATCCCCGTTTTCGTCTCTGTAAGAAGATGCCCCGGGCTTAAATCCTTCCGTGAGACGCTTAACTTTTTGAAAGAATTTTCGGGCGTCATTCCTGCACCTGCACTTCTCGATTTCCTCACGCTCGCGCCTTTCTTGCTCCCGTTTCTTGCGTCTAAAAAGGCACCTCTCTTTCTTCCTCTCCACCCGGTATTTTTCTGTCACGGCTGCACGACTGCAGGGTCTATTAATTACAACTATTAATTACAAAGGCAACCCCCTAACCACCGCAAACCCTAAACCACCGGCTCCGTAAATATGATGACGCATAATATTTTTGATTTACATGAAGCAGATACAAAATACGTCTTGAAAACTAGTAATGTATCCTTAACCATCAATAGAAGTGTTAAACTACCCTCTAACAACTTGTTTTCGGCTGATCATTATTTTTTATTACACAATTTCTCTGATAATTATGACATGTTAATAGGGAGAAATTTATTAAAGCAAGCAAAAGCTCGTATCGATTATGAAGAACATAACGTAAATCTTTATGGCATTAGTTTTGAATTACACGAATTTCCAGGATTATCTTATCAAAATCACTTTATAATTGAATCGGAACAAACAGAAGAAAAATCGAGTATTTAGACACAAAAAAATTGTGTTGAAGAACCATCGCCTTAATTATTTAAATTCAGAAGAGAGACATAAATTGAAAGCACTACTCCACAAGTATCGACACATACAGTACCGCGAAGGAGATAAACTTACCTTCACAAACAAAGAAAAACATACCATTAACACAGTGCATAAGAGCCTATTTACACGAGGGCTTTTCCCCCCGCGCTTTTTTTTAATTTTCTTTTGAAGTTGCTGCGTAAATCTTCATGCATTCATATGAAGACTTTTTACTTGCAACTTTGCTTGACTTTTTTAGACGTTTAAGCTGCCAATCTTTCATTCACATGTTCGCCTAGTTTTTGGATATTATGATTGTAGAAAAATGGATTTGAACAAAAAAGAAATTATAGAAAATATTTTAGAAGCTTTTAACTGTTCAGATTTAAATAATATGGAAGATGTGAAAATAATTGTTGGTTTGCTGGTCTGCTGCGAAGCAAAATGTCAAAAAAACCCCTGGAATTCTCTGACCGTGCGTGTTTGCCTACCCCGCTGACTTCTCTCCACATCTCGCCAACAAACTCGTCACGCATGACTTTTAACGCAGGGGTAAAGCCCTCGTGTAAATAGGCTCTAACTCGCCCGTTTACTCCAAAACATAAAGGTACCCCCAGGCATATGAACAAGAAGTGGAAGAACAGATACAGGACATGCTGAACAAAGGCATTATCCGTCCAAGTAATTCACCTTTCAATAGTCCCATCTGGGTAGTACCCAAAAAACAAGATGCTTCCGGTAAGAAAAAATTCAGAGTAGTGATAGATTATCGGAAATTAAATGAGATCACTATTAGCGATAGACACCCCATACCAAGTATAAATGAAATACTAGGGAAATTGGGTAGATGTAACTATTTTACAACAATAGACCTAGCTAAGGGCTTTCACCAGATCGAAATGGATCCTAAATCAATACCCAAGACAGCATTCTCTACAAAAAATAGCCATTACGAGTATTTACGTAAGAATGCCCCGGCAACCTTCCAACGATGTATGAATTACGTACTTCGTCCACTCCTTAACACAAACTGTTTGGTGTATCTAGATGACGCAATAATGTTTTCCACATCTCTCGAGGAGCACTTACATTCTTTACAATTGGTCTTTGAAATGTGAATTTTTACGGCAAGAAACAACATTTTTGAGACACTTGATAACTAGCGAAGGCATCAAACCTAGTCCGGAGAAGATTAAAGCAATATTGAAATACCCCATACCCACTAAAACAAAGGAATTAAAAGCCTTCTTAGGACTGGCAGGATATTATAGAAAATGCATACCTAATTTTGCCGACATTGCTAAGCCCATGACTAAAAGATTAAAAAAGGAAAAAATTGACGCGAAAAACCCAGAAAATATTTCGGCTTTTGAAAAATTAAAACAGTTAATTTATAATGACCTTGTATTGAAGATACCCGATTTTAACAGGAAGTTTGTATTGAAACGAAAAGGCACTCTGTGCTGTGCATGAACGCTTTTGCATGCATACTTTTAGGCATGCACTGTGAAGTACGGCGAACTGGTATAATTCGCTTGGTATAGTCCGATATGGCAAGGTTCGCGAGAAATGGGCTGTGCGAGAATTGGAAGTTGCAAGAAACTTCGGCGCGATAAGAAAACTGGTATAAAAGCAGCAGTGTGCAGCGCAGGGAGTCGAGTCGGTGTTGAGCAAGCAATGGGGAAACATGCAATAGTAGTAGAACAAGTGTAAATTTGTAAATAAAGCGTTAGTTTTGACTATGTTGCGCTGAATAACTGAAGTTGTTTTATTTTCAAACACAATCAAACGAACCTGGGAAAACTTGAGATTTTCGTAACAGTATTGACAACTGACGCTATTTATTTATTTATTTATTACATTAGCTTATAATTAAAATTACAAACTAATGGGAGGGGAGCAAGACCGACGACGGCCTTCAGCTCGTAAGTTTGAGAATTAGGTAATATAAATTTACATGGTTGTTATCACAATACTTGTTTTTCTATTAATATCCCTATTTATATGAGATGGGTTAAGTTGCTTTTATTTAGAAATAGTATAATATTTTATATGTTTTCTGTTGTGGGTGTAGACAGTGCTGAGAGAGGGGATTGGCTAGGGAAAATTTGGTTACGAATAGGTTGTAGTATAGGGCAAAGGCTTAGGATGTGAAGTAGGAGTGAATTTGGAGCTGGATAGGAGTTGCATATTGGACAGGGGGGTGGGGAATCGCGTTGGTTGAAGTAGTGTTGGTGGGACAGTCTGCTATGTCCTAATCTAAGTCTGATGAATTTTGTCATATCTTTCCTATCTATTACTTCGTTTGCTGATCTTGTGTATATTATTGAATTGTTTAGGTTTGCATTTATTGTTCTGTACCATGGGGAAGTGGTGTGAATAGTTTGAGAATGAAGTTGGTTGTATTCGGTTTTGATGGATTTAAGTATATCTATGACATTGAAGTAAGGGTACATAAGAAGGGGGATGTATGGGCTGATTTGGCAGTACTGTCCGCGAAATCATTGCCTTTAATTTGTGTGTGTCCGGGAATCCAAATGAGGATGATATTGGGGAAGCAATCAATAAGAGCGTTTCTGATAGTAGTGGGATAGAAGTTTTGATTTTCTGGATTTCGAACTGCTTCCAGAGCTGAAAGGGAGTCGCTGCATATTGCAAACTTGTCATTTTTGGATTTGCAGTATAAGGTGGCTTCGTAGATAGCAATAATTTCTGCGGAAAAGATAGACGAATATTGTGGAAGGATGGCGTTAATTATAATTGAACTGCTTGTTGTGACGCTGAAAGAGGTCGAGAAGTTCAGCCCTATTCCGAGTGTCGTGAGTCGTTTTCTTCGACTGTCGTTTTTTGAGTCGTATCGTTTTTTTCGACTGTCGTTTTTTGAGTCGTGTCGTTTTTATTTTGGTATTCCCGAAAATTTACAATATTAAATGAGCTTAAAATGTGATAGCTTCTTCTTGTTGAGCTGTCAACAGAGTGATCTTTCAACTGCATGAGTATGTCCGGGTGAGTTGGAGCCCAAATTAAAAAGCCGCGACCGATCCGCGATACTTGCGGCAATAAAATTGGCAACAACATTACGCGTTTTAGCAGAGGGCGGCTATCGCAGCCGCCGTAGCTCAGGTTTCTAGGCGTTGGGCCGCGAGTCAAGACTCCGCAAGTTCAATACTCCGTTTCGTTAACACCGAAAAAAATAAAAACAACAAGTTTTCTTTCGGCGGCCGTCCTCTCAGCAGGAAATGGCAAACATCTGAGAGTAAAATTGCCTATGAAAAATCTCCCAACTCGCCGTTCGGAATCGGCATAAAACTGTAGGTCCCTTCCACCCGCGTACAAATTAACACGTACAACACGGTTGGTTGCGGGTAGCTAGGCCTTAGTCTCGTAATCGGGCTGTCGTGCCAGTCAAGAAGAAGAAGAAGGCTATCAACTATCAGAAGGCTATCGGCCGACAACGTCTTTAAGTTAGGCCTATCGCAGCCGACTGTTACGAAGTGCTTAACAGAAGTGGTCACAGCCGTGCAAAGCGTTTTATGCCTCAAGTGGATACAGTTTGAGATGATTAACCAGGATAGAACTGAAGCAACGCAATTCTTTTACACAAAAACTAATTTTCCTGGTGTTATAGGTGTGTCGATAGCACTCCCATTGCGATTCTGTCACCAAACACAGACCCCATCTGTTTTATAACCGGAAAGGGTTATATAGTCTGAACACAATGGTAGTAAGTATACTAAATAAGGCTTAAGGGCCGGACGGCATTCCAGCCCTTGTTTTGCAAAAGTGCGCTACCTCACTGGCTTGTCCATTACGCAAACTTTTCAACATGTCATACACCACAGGTGTATTTCCGACATGTTGGAAGGTAGCAAATGTTCAACCAGTTCCTAAAAAAGGCAAGACTACTGACCCTGCGAACTATCGACCTATAGCAATCTGTTCGGTGCTTTCCAAAGTAATGGAAAGCATTGTAAACTTCAACCTTGTGAAATATCTGGAGCACAATAGACTGCTAAGTGACCGCCAATACGGCTTCCGAAGACAACGATCGACGGGAGACCTTATGGCGGTACTCACCGAGAAATGGAACCATAGCATTCTAAACCTCGGTGAAAGCAAGGTTGTTGCATTAGATATTTCCAAGGCCTTTGACCGGGTGTGGCATAAAGCACTCGTGTCAAAATTGATTGCCTATGGTGTCGGTAGTATCTTCTCTCGGTGGATAACGAGCTTCCTCTATGATCGCTCTATTCGTGTTGTAATAGACGGCATAGCCTCGGAAAAGCATTCCCTTAGCGCGGGAGTGCCGCAGGGTTCGGTCCTTTCTCCAACCCTTTTCCTGATCTTCATCAACGACCTGTTGTCGGCGACGAAGAATCCCATCTACTCGTTTGCGGATGACAGCACCATTTGTCATTCATACTCTTTCACAAAGCGTCCCAGCTCTGTGGAGATTGAGAGAGAACGGCGCCGTATGAATGACACACTTAATAGCGACCTACAAACAATCTCCAAGTGGGGTCAAGCGAACAGGGTCGATTTTAATCCCCGCAAGACCCAATGTTGCCTGTTATCCCACAAACGAGTCTCCCCACATCCCAACACATCCCTGGTTATGGGTGGTGTGGATATTGCGGAGTCGGCAGCTCTTGATGTTCTAGGCATGTCCATTAAGAACGATCTTCGTTGGAACGATCATATTTTTGGCGTGTCGAAAGAAGCAGCCAAGTGCCTCGGCTTCCTAAAGCGGTACAAAAAATATTTCACTCCGTCTGATCTCCGCATTATTTACACTACCTATATCCGACCTAAAATGGAGTTTAACTCGCACCTCTGGGCGGGGGCTTCAAAAACCCATTTGGAGTTCCTCGATCGGGTGCAAAACCGTGCGATTAAACTTATAGGGGACAGTACTATCTCCTTACCTTTATATCCTTCCTGAACCAACGCAATGCTTCGCATTAATAGGGGTCATCCCCTGCGCGTTTGTTCCTGTTTAAAAAAAAAAAAAAAAAAAAATAAATAAAATAGATGTGTAAACTATGTAATACCACAGAACAAACAGTATTCCTTTTATTCTGTGGTAAAACTTTAACTAAATTTGTGAAAATAAACTAATTTCCTAATAACGTTTTGCATTTGCAAAAAAATCTCACAATCTTTCGCTTTCGACTGCCTGTCGTGAACAAAAATGCCTACGACTCAAATCAACGAATTTTCCTGTCGTATGTCGTTTTGAAACGACAACGGGAATCTCAAATCGTAATAGATTTAGTCGAAATTTGTGTCGAAACGACAACGAGAATGCGACTTGTCGAAATTTTCGACGAACGACTGTCGTTTCGACAACGGGAATAGGGCTGGTTATTTTTTGATTCGTCTGTGAAGATGAGATTGTAGTCTGCTAGTTTATCACATAATTCATTAAATTCTGCTTGGAATTGAGCGTTTGAGGTGCTGGCTTTGTTTTGTTTGAGAAGTGTTGTGTTAATTGTACTTGATGGCAAGGTCCATAGTGGGGATGCAGCATTTATAAAGGTTGTTGGCAGGAATGGGAGGTTAAGTTGTTTACTCCTCTGTATTACTTTCCATATAAGAGACTGAGTTTTGGTGTGCTTGTTGTTATTCTGTAGATATAGAATGATTTTTGCTAAGGGTGTGTTTGCGCTGTTTATGAATGATCTGGTGAGTTTAGCTACAGAGCTATCGCGCCTTAACCCTTTCCTTCCCGAATTATGAAATAGCCATAGAAACAAATTGGAAGTTGGTTATTTGAAACGAGAGAACTATTTAAAAGTATTTTGCATCATATTTAAATGGTTTCGACTTTCCAGTGGGAGGTGCGAGGAGGAGGTAGCCATACTACACTAGACTACACTGGGCTTTTATGAAGCAAAATTAAAACATATTTTATATGAAAACAAAATGTCCCTTATTTACAAGTTTTTAGAGTTATTTGTTAGAATTTTAGAGTTATTTGGTGTCCTTTGACAAACATAGAGCAATATTACATTTTTGCCATTTAATTCTGCTACCCTGTCGAGCGGGAACCGTTGCACAAATGTTAACAATTTTCAATGTGCCCATAAAAACAAACCACATATTTTGCTGAAAAAGCTCAGAACAATGTTTCTTTTAAGCGATACAATTCATAGAATGGGGAAAAATCGAAAATTATACATCGAAATTCCAAATTTGAATTTGGTAGCCATATGGCTACCATGGGAAGGAAAGGGTTAATTCGATCGACTTAATGTTGGCTTCAAAAAGTATATTCGTTATCGGAGTAGATCTAAACGAGCCCAGCGCTAAGCGCGTCGCTGTGTTTATGGCAGTTTTTATTTTGCGGAGGACAGCTTTGGGGGCGAAACCATACAGGAAAATTCCATAGTCGATTTTAGACATGATCAAAGCGTTTGTTACTTCTAGTAGTGTGTGAGTGCTGCAGTTGAATTTTTTATTGGTAAGACATTTTATTATATCTAGGCGGGGAGTGAGAGAGTTGATTGCAGTGTAGATTCCATCTGTAGTTTTTTTGGAATACTATTCCTAATATTTTCATGTTGTCGACTTCTTGAATTGCGCGGTTATTAACAGAGAGAGAAGACTGGCATCTGCGCTTCCTGCAGATATGTAGGTGTTTGCATTTGCTTGTTGAGAGTTCCGCACCCGAATAATTACACCATGAAGTAATTTGCTCGCATAGTGTATCGAGGTTAATATGGGTGTTGTTTGATTTTTCAAGCTGTTTTATTACATAGAAATCGTCAGCGTAAGCGCAGAATTTTAATTCTTTGTGTAAAGAGATTATTGAGGCAACTAAGCAACTAAGAATAGGACGACCGATAAAGGTGACCCCTGAGGGATGCCATTGCACAGTGGGTAGCTACTTGAGAGTGCTGTCCCTACGCGGACTTTGATTTGTCTATTAGTCATGAAATTTTTTATATACCTGATAATGTTAGGTCCTAATTGCCATTGTTGTAGCTGGTCAATGATTGAGTGTATGCCGATCTTGTCGAAGGCCTTGGCAAAGTCAAGAGAAATTATTGATAAATGGCTTTTGGAAGAGAGGGAATCGGTAATCAGATAGTCGAGATAGACTAAACTAGCAGTTACCGATCTACCCTTTTTAAAGCCCATTTGGTGGCTGTTGAGAAGTTTGCCCGAATTGAGAAACCACCAAAGCCTATTTGCTATTATTTTGTCAAGTACTTTTGCGCAGCAGGGATTGAGAGATATTGGCCTGTATGATTTAATATCGGTTTTATCAGCGTTTGGCTTAAGGATTGGTATGACGGTGCTAATTTTGTAAGATTGTGGTATGTACGAGTTGAAAATATTATTATAGAGATTGAGAAGTCTTTTCTTTACTGTTGCAGAAAGGTTTTCTAGCATTGTGTATGTAATTCTATCAGTACTTGGCGTTTTCCCTTTAAGTTTTTTCAGAGCACCTAGAAGTTCGATGTTGGAGATAGCTGTTTCGATTTGAATTGCATTTTGATTGGTGGTGTGCAGCAAGTCGGAATTGAGACTAGTGCGTTTTTTAACTAGTTTGAAAGTCTGGGTGGAAGTTGGAGTCAGAGGATTCGTTTGACCAGAATTTTCCGAACGTTTCTGAAATTGCGGAGTTATTGCATACTACGTTACTTGGCGAGTTGGGGGTGGGATCGGGTGAGAGTATGCAGTGAATACCATGCCGTAGCGGAAGGCCACAGAAACGACGTATGTTGGACCATATTTTGCGAGAGCTGGATGAGGGATTAATGTCAGTTGTGAATTTCATTAAGGCTATTCGTTTAGAAGATTTTAGTTCGCGCTTGAATAGGGCATTAGCGCGCTTGTAATTTATTTAATTTTCCGTATTTATATCACAGCGCAACAAAAAAACACTTTTTTTCTGTTGCATGGAGTTTTTCTACTGTTTCTTACTAATTTGGGTGCGCTGATTCCGAATCTACCCTCCGATTTTTTCTAGCATCTCTAGTTTGTGAGATATAGGTACCCTGTCATTTTTTCAGTTTTTCCTCTACTTTTTCTATATTTTCAATCGTAGTTTCTAAACCAAAAAACCGATTGACATGATTTTCACCTTATCGCATTAACAACACCGCACGGCTTATTTTCCGATGCAACTTATTTTTATAAGTGTTGAAATGCTGCGGTAATTGGACCTCAAAGTTGGAAAAAATAGAATTTTAAGGCGTTTTCTTAGATGGTCAAAAACATACACATTTTTTGTAAAACAATTAGAGTTAGTTAGTTATAATGAAAGTCGACACATCAAGCAATACAACACAGCTAAATTATTTGGGGGAATACACATTCGCATCGAAATAACAGAAAAAATGTACAATCGCGATTTTCATCACTTTTCATACTTTTTCCTTAAAAAATTAGGGGCCTGAAAATATGCAAAGTTTTTAATGTTTTTTTTGTATCAAGCAATTCAAAATATTTTTGTTTTTTGCTTGTATGCCAAACTATAAATGGAACATATAAAAGAGCATATTTTGAGGCTCCTAATTTTTTAAGGAAAAAGTATGAAAAGAGATGTAAATCGCGATGGTACATTTTTGTTATTATTTCGATGCGAATGTGTATTCCGCCAAATAATTTGGCTGTGTTGTATTGCTTGATGTTTCTTCTTAAGATATTCATATACTTCGTAACTTGATTTATGAAACATCTGTACAATTTTTGCCATCAGAAAAAACGCCTTGAAATTCAATATATTCTTACTTTGAAACCTTATTACCACGCCCATTTAGAACGCATAAAATTGATTAATGTCAGGAAAGATGGCGAGAAATGTTGTAAGTGCAACGATATAAAAATCATGTCGATGGGATTATTGGTTCAGAAATAACAGTCGAAAACGAGAAAAAAGCCGAGGAAAATTCAAAAAAGTGACACGCCCATTTTTTGCAAAAACTAGAGCTGTTACATAAAAACGGAGTATGGTTTTGAAAACAGCGTGGAAAAACGATTCAGATTCATGTAAAAAACTCCATGCAACAGACATGCTGTTGTGCAGTGTATTGTACTGTAGCTCTCTCCATTTTCGTTGTTTATCCCTTTGTAGTTGGTTAAGTCGGTCGTTCCACCATGGCACATTAGTTTTCTGGTGATTTAGTCTTGGTAGTGGGATAGCTACGTTGGCACTTTTCAAAATAATTCGATGTAATAACGCGGCTTCTTTATTTATGTTGCTGCTTATGGGGAGTGAAATTGAATTTTTAGAAGACTCATCATGGTAGAGTTGCCAGTTAGCGGATGCGGTTTTAAACAGAGGTTTAATTCCAGTAATTTCGTTTGTCTGACTTTCGAATAGTGTCGTTATGATGGGATAATGGTCGCTTCCAAAGAGATTATTTTCAGTTTTCCAGTTAGCTTGGAGGGAGAGTATAGGACAGCAAAGGGTTAGATCGACGTGAGTAAGGGTTCGGTGTGAGCTAAGGTGGGTCGGTGACCCATCGTTCAAAATGATTGTGTTTGAGTTATTGATAAAGTTATCTATAATTTTCCCTCTGGAGTTGTTGTAGGGTGATCCCCAGTTGGTATGCCATGCATTGAAGTCACCAGTGATGAGCTGTGGGGATTGATTGGGAGCGAAGGTATTGAATAGGTTATTTGAGGTGATTTTGATGCTGGGAGAGATGTATGTAGAATAAATAATGAAGTTTGATTTGGAAGTAATGGCTGCGGCGACTGTTTCCACCTCACAGTTGAGAGTAACTAGTTTATGTTGGATTGATTTGTGGATTAGGATAGCAACTCCACCAAAAGAATTGATGGAGAGGTTGTGAGCATATATTTCGAAATTAAGCGGGATAGGAATATTTTGGGTAGAAGATAGGTGGGTTTCTTGAAGGGTAATGATTGCAGGTTTGTGCTTTATTATTAAGATTTGGAGTTCACTGTAATTATTTTTATACCCACGGATATTCCATTGAATTACTTTCATTGTCATAGTGTGGTGAGTTAGAATTAAGAATTGCAATGTGAAAAGTTACAGTAGGTAATATAATTGTGGATTTTAGTGGAGAATTTACAAAAAGTGTTTTAAGTACAGAGATGTGAATATATATAGGAGGTGAATAAATTAATGGAGTAGAGATTTTTTGGACAGGTGTTGATGTTTTTATTAATGTTCTTATGCCATGGTGTCATCGTTATCACTGGCGCTGCAGGAGACAGATGGGTTCATGGAATCCTTCTTTTTCTTGGACTTAAGTTGCCGTACCAATCGCTTAGGTGTACTTTTTGGTAGGATTTTAATCTTTGTGTCAGATAAGCGTGTACATGATAAAGCCGGCGTCTGATGTAACATAGTGTTGGTATTGGTGTTGATGCTATTGTTTGGTTGTAGATACTGAGAGCGTGGTGTGGGGAATAGTGTTCCTGGTGTTGGAGTGGAGCCGCTACTCATGGGTTTTTCGAGGTGAGTATTGTTGTGGGTGTTGTCTGATGGCTTGACGTTGTTGTTGTTGTTTGTTACACTAGCATATGTAGTGGAGGAGAGAGGGTGACGTTCCCGGTAGATCGAAAGCGCTGCTTTGTGGTCAACTTTTTGTAGCGTTTTGATTGCCTGGATTTCTTTTTGTTTTAGAAATATAGGGCACTTTTTGTCGTAGACGTAGTGGTCGTATTTAGAGCTGTCTTCTGCACAGTTTATGCAGACGTATGCGTTGTTGCATTTATCTTTGTTTGGGTCTATTATGTGATCTTCCTTTCCACATGATGAGCAGAGTTTGTTGTTTTTGCAATTGTTTGTAGAATGATGATGTAGGGACGTATTGAGGTTTTTTGATATCCTATAAAAATGTGTTCGGGCAAAGTTTTTGATGCAATGGTGAGTATGACGAGGCCGGTTTCTTTTAGGTTATTTTCAACTCTTTTCAAGATTTAGCGGACTTCGATTACATTTTGGCTTTTTAATTCTTTTAAGATTTCGGTTTCGTTTATGCCCCTAATGGCCAAACTCCATAAAGCGCGTTTCAGGCGTTCGGGGTTTGTCGTGTTATGGCGTTTCTCTCGTTATTCGCGTTGCAAATGGTCAAACTCCATAAAGCGCGTTTCACGCGTCAGTTTCTTCTTCTTCTTAATTGGCAAACTGCTGATTGATTTCGTTGTGAATTGTGAAAAACAATGAAATGAAATTGCTATACGACGTTACAGACTTTATAGAATTTACTGATTTCATTTTAAACACATTAAATGCATATCGAAGATTGCAAAAAATAAAAAAAAGATTCAGTTGAATTCAATTCAGTGACTACGTGACGCGAAACTGAGCGGGGAAATGATTTTCAGACCATTTTTTGCTTTTTCCAATCGTCCGATAGTGTACGGGTTTTTTTACCCAAGCATTCGCACAGCACCGGTTACCAGTCAATTGCTTGCATCTTAAAGTGATAACTTTTCTTATTTGCTGTAAAAATAACGTTGCGAAAAACCTTGTTTTACTGGTCGAAGTCATTTTGATTGTTACCCGTACCAACAGAAAGCATAAATAAATGATTTCAGACGGTAAAGTCAGCAGATATTCGGTTGCTTATTCATTCAGTTCATGTCTCATTGAGTTTGCCGTTTCTAGTGCAGCAAGAAACAGTGATGGCAAGTTGAACTTTTTTCAAACGCAGAGCTGCAACACAAGCAATTCAAACGTTAAGGCTTTGAGGGCAATCAGCAAAAACTGAAGTTAAATCATATTAAAACTAGTTGGAACATACTTATGACGTTTTTCAGCAACAACATTTTTTTTGCAATCAATTTCCTATAAACGTACTACAAAATGAGAGAGAAAAAAAAACAATTATTTCATTTGCAAATAAACTTCGAACGCACCAGCAGCCCTTGCCCTGACTTTTGTATGGCGAATTTGCTGTACGAACCCTAATCAACTCTGGGGCCTGGTTTGACCGAATTTGCGACTCTGGGGCCTGGTTTGACCGAATTAGCAACCGTGACTCCTCTCAGTTTCGCGTCATGTAGTCATTGATTCAATTTGTAGCAATTTATTTCACAGGGATGAGCAAAATTCGATCGACAACGAATAAGCTATCGAATTTCCAATAGAGCGAAGACTAAGTTTCGTCTGTCAAAGAATTATGGTAATTTTTAGGAATTCCTCCACATTTTATGTTAAAATATTGAATTTCAAATGTTTCTTAAATGTATTTAATAGCTTTCGTGTAAAATAAATGCATCCGACTTTTGCGATAACACAAGTTTGTTATCGGCATTACCATTCAACCACATAATGTATGACATCTTTAGGAGCTCTGTCAGCTGTTTACGTCGTTTAACGAGAAACGCGAGAGAAAGTTGAAAATAGTTCAACTTTTGCCGCGTTTCGGGCGTAGTCATGGAGTTTGCTTCATACAAATACACTGATTCAACTTTTTCTCGAAACACGAGAAACGCCAAAAACCACGGTACGCCTGAAACGCGCTTTATGGAGTTTGGCCATAAGGTCGTCTGAGTATATCACTCCTTTAGAGTAGTTGAGGTAGGTATGTTCGGTTACCTCTACTGATATGGTTTGAGTAAGTTGCGTTATTGTGACTAGTTTTTGCGCTTGAGTAAGGTTTTTAGTTTGTATTAGAATGGTGCCATTTCTTAACTTTTTGCACATTTTGACTTCATCTCCACACACATTGTCTATTGCTTTTTTTATGAGAAAAGGAGAAATTTTGAGCAGTGTTTCGTCGCTGAATATCCTGGTCATAACCATGTACTTTGGGCCCAGTGAGAAGGTTTTTAGTTTTTTTGACTTATCGAATTCCAGGCATGGCAGTGCCACTTTTCCGAGAGATGACCAATCAGGTGGTTCGTTCATTTTGGAGAGTTATCTCTTATATACACTTATTGAGCGTAAATTGTCACCATACACGTGGCGTTTATTAAAAACTCGAACTGATTTTAATTTGTTTATGGCTGGTTGTTGTTTTGATTTGTAACCGAATAATTACGTCGGAGAAGGTATAGGAAAGAGTTTATTGTGATATCAATAAGAATTGTTTGCAGAATTTAGCTATACTAGCCAGTGCACGCGCGTGCGAGAGAGCAGAGAAGATCCGTCTAGATTCGCGGTCAGTCAGAGACTGACAACTGACGCTAGCGATGTTGCACTAGGTGCTGTACTGTCACAAGACGGCCACCCACTTAATTATATCAGCAGGACACTGAACGAACATGAAGTAAATTACAGCACAATTGAGAAAGAGGTTCTTGCTATTGTTTGGGCTACTAAGACTTTCCGGCACTATTTGCTAGGGAGACATTTTGAAATAGCTAGTGATCATCAACCATTATGTTGGTTGTATAAAATGAAAGATCCAAATTCCAAACTTACTAGATGGAGAATAAAACTATCAGAATTTGACTTTGATATTAAATACATAAAGGGTAAGGAAAACTATGTGGCGGACGCCTTGTCTCGCATAAAAATAGAACAGTATTATTTTTCGGAACAAACACAGCATAGCGCTGATGAAGATAATAGTAACCTCATCTTTTTAACTGAAAAACCCTTTAACCATTACAGTCGTAAAATTATTTTTACTAAAGGACTGGACGAAATAACTTATGAGACATATTTTAAAAAGCAAATCACTCGTATTTCCGATAGCCACATGACAATAGAAAAGGCAAAGCAATACTTAATCAATAATTTCTGCACCAAGCACAGTACCCTCCATATCGATAATGATGCAGATTTCGAAACTATCCAAGAAACGTTGGTTGGACAGCAAAAACCGGCGTAACAGAGGTAGAAAGATTTCATAAGACCATTAACGAAAAAGTAAGAATTATAAAAACATCAGATGATCAGGAAGCTAAATTGAATAAAATCGAATTTATCCTTTACATGTACAACCACAAAACCAAACATGACACAACAGGACAAACCCCTGCCCACATATTTTTGTATGACGGACAACCAATAATTAATACCCAGGCGAAGAAAATAGAAAAAATTAATAACATCAATAACGATCTACGAGATTACGACATAAATACAAGATACAGAAAGGGACCATTACAGAAAGGAAAGTTGGAAAATCCCTTCAAATGCAATCAAAATGTAGAACAAACAGCACCAGACCGTTATCAAATAACAAACAAAAATATAACTACACACTACTACAAAACCCAATTTAAAAAGGCAAACAAAATTAATAACCTACAATTATTGCAGGATGGCGATTTTGGATAACATTACTTTTGTCAACAAATTCAAGTTAATAACATCGACATCGACATGGATATCTTCTCTTCTCAGATAAACCTTTTGAAATGCCATCGGCATTTGAACACCATTGTTTAAGAATAAATTTAACTGAAATGGAATCAATAACCGACTATGTTGCTCAAAATGTGCCCAACATCCACGCACCACAACTAAAGTATTTGTATGGAAAATTGCTGAGGTAAACGGCATAACACTTCATCAGGAAAATAGACAAAAACGTGGTCTACTTAACGTTGTAGGCTTAGCTTACAAATATCTTTTTGGCACACTCGACGAAAATGATCGAGTCGAATTCCAGAAGAATTTAGAGGCAGTAGCACAAAACTCCATCAAATTGCACGAATTAAACGACACAATCAAATTGCACGAATTAAACGACATAATAGAGCAAGTAAATACCGGAATTCAGAAGGTGCAGGACTACGAAAATAACCGCAACACATTTGACACACTCATGTATGAGCTCTTACAGGTCACAGAATACGTCGAAGACTTGGAAATGGGAATGCAACTCTCCCGACCAGGACTGTTTAACCCCAAATTACTAAATAACGATACATTAGAAAACATTAACAGCCAAAACATATTATCAATCAAGACATCTACTTGGATCGATCATACAAACAACTTCCTATTAATCATATCACACATACCCACTAATCACCAATTAATCAAAACAATCAAAATAATTCCCTATCCAGACCAAAATGGTTTTCAGCTAGATTACACAGATACACAGTCGTATTTTGAAAAAGAAAATAAAGTTTTTAATCGAGATAATAAAGAAATTAACAACGCATGTATTGCTGACACAGTCAGGCTTAAGCACCCAGTTTGTAATTTTATACCAGTACTTGCAAAAGAATTAATGAAATACGTAGAACCTAACATAATATTAACTTGGAACATAAGCAAAACTGCTGTCATTCAGAACTGCGAAAAACTTAACAAAAATCTTAAAGTTGAAGAAAATAAAATGATTCGAGTGACACAGTGCAGAGTTGAAATTGAAAACATCATATTAAGCGAAAATTACCAAATACCGGAAATTGATTTAACTCCTTTCTACGCTGCTCTAGAATTAACTAAGATAAAGACCATAAAAAACAACGATATTGTCAAACTCATTACAGAAAATAATACTATAATTTACATAATTATTTCAATCTCAATCTGTATGTAGGTTTATTAATGTAGGTTTATTCATTTCAATATAAAAGTGATTGAATGGTGCAAAAACGATTTTAGTAGAAAAATAAATAAAAACCCCCACCGTCCCGGCACGCGTCGACCGTCTTCGTCTGATGACTCGCTACAACTGACTGTTGACCTCTCTCGCGCTCGTTTGCTTTTCCCCTGCTGCCCGCTGACCGAGCATGGCCTACTCGATCCCATAACTCGGCCATTCTGCTAGGCATTCGCCCCGAAGACCTCGTCGTCCTCGTCACTGCAACCAGTGGGCCAGGGTTTCATGTATTCTGCGCATGTTGTCGTACGCTTCGGCCCTTCTCCGCTACTCGCCTTCTCAACGTCGTACGTGTCCTTCGGCTCAACTTTGACCACCCGGTAGGGCCCTAAGTACTTTGGCTTCAACTTCAGGCCTCCACCAAACTGCGTTCGCTTGATCGTTACTAAATCGCCCAAGCTATACTTGCTCGCCGATTTTCGCCGTAGGTTATACGCCTTTCTGTTTTCTTCTTGCATGCGAAGGATTTGTTTGGCCCGCCGTCGTAATTCACCCCTGTCGGCTTGAAATGTCTCCAGCAGTGCGTCGTCGATGAGTTGCTTGATTTGAAGATCTTCTTTCGTGCGCATTCTGACGCCCACAAGCACTTCGAACGGTGGTTGTTGGAATTTATGGTTTGCTGCACCTTTCCGACGTATTTGTACCACTTGGTTGGTTTATCCACACTCAGCTTCGCCAGAACTCCGATGATGATATTGTTGAGTCTTTCGATTTGCCCATTTGCGTGGGGCAACCCAGTTGTAATTTTGAAGTGACGTTTGTTCTCGAAGTCGCAATAGTTCCGAAAATCGTCTGCGACAAAAGCCGCCCCACGATCGGATTACCGTTGCGGATTACCGAAATGCTCACTTTGCGCTTGCAATCGTCTAATCACCTCTTGCGCTGAAGTCGTCTTCGTTGGCTACAACCAGCAGAATTTCGTGAAAGAGTCTATAACCGCGAGGATATGTTTATATTGTTTGCTTGTCAACTCAAACGGACCCAGAAAGTCTATGTGATATGTGTGAAGAGGAGCGTCCTCCTTGTGCAACGGATGCAGTTTTCCTTCTTGCTTTCCCCTCTTTCGATTTGACACTATGCACGGAATACAACTGGCGACGTGTATTTGGATCTTCTCGTCTAACTTTGGAATGAAATACTCTCGACAAATTAGCTCTTTCGTCTTCCGCACGGCAAAATGCCCTCGCTCGTGTGCACGTCCTTCCGCATTCCCTTCGGTACTACTATCAACTCGGTGTCGTTAACTATCTTGTGCAAAACTTTGCCCTTCATAAAGTAGTCGTTGTACTCGTCCTTTTCTCGCAAAATGTCAATAATGGCCTTCAACTCATCGTCTTGCTGCTGCGCTTGCCCCAGGCTGGTCAAGAAATTCTCGTCATTGATCGTCATCACCGCATATCGACTAAGGGCGTCGACATGCCTCATCTGCGTTCCAGGACGGTGCTCAACCTTGTAATCATACTCTTGTAGTAACAATATCCAACGCGCCACCCTCGTGCATAAATCTTTCTTGTCCAGTGTCTTAGTAAAGGCGTTACAGTCAGTTATCAATTTAAAATGCATACCCAGCAGGTATAGTCTAAACTTCTTTAATGCTTCGATGACGGCCAGTATTTCTAACTCATAACTGCTGTACTTGCGTTCTGCATCTGCCGTCTTTTTGCTCATAAAATAAACAGGATGCGAATGCCCATCTTTAGGAGATTTTTGTAAAAGTACCGCGCCATAACCGCCAATTGATGCGTCAGTGTGCACCTCGGTTGCATAGTTCAGGTTGAAAATGTTCAAAACAGGCCGCTCGCTCATAATGTGTTTAAGTGTGTTAAATGCTGAAAGTTGCGGGTCCCCTATCTCGAATTTCTTACCCTGTTTGGTGAGTTCACTAAGTGATTTCGCTATTATAGAAAACTTTGGAATACACTTTCTAAAGTAGCCAGCAAGTCCAAGAAAGCTTTACACCTGCTTCACGGTCTTTGGCACCTTATACCCGGCTAACGCTGCGGTTTTTCTCGGCGATGGAGATATTTTACGATCCTCGATGTCGTAGCCCAAGAATTCGACTTGTTTCTTTAAAAATTGGCACTTTTTAAAATTTATTTGGAGTCCATAGTCTCTACAAACGTTCATTACTTCTTCCAACTTCTGCACTGCGTCTTCCTCGTTATCACCCGGTATAATTATATCGTCTATGTAGGGCAGTGTTTACATATCTTTGAAATACGCCAGGCGAGTTCGACAACCCGAATGGAACTTTACAAAACTGATACTGCCCACCGTGGGTCACGAAAGAAGTATATTGCTTACTCGGTTCACACACCGCCACATGGAAAAATCCATTTTTTAAGTCTATCGTGCTGAACACTTTTGCGTCTTTTAAACAATCAAGAACGTCTTCGATCAGGGGCAATGGATAACGATCTTTCACAATAACTTTATTGATTTTTCGATAATCGATGCATAGTCGTGGTATTCCATGCCGTTTTCTAACCAGTAAGACTGGGCTAAAAAATTCGGAATTCGAAGGCTCAATTATACCGTCTTTTAGCCACAGGTCTATTTGTTCGTCTACAACGCGCCGTTCTGCTATCGGTAGTCTACGCGGCGCCGAGTAAATTGCCGATTCATCTTTTAGCACTATGTTCACTTCAACATTCGTCGTTTTACACTTCTTCGGTTGGTAATTCGCTACCATTTCGCGCACTTTTTGTTTTGCTTTGAAATCCGCGCTTTCTTCTATGTCAATTTCGTGACACGACACTGCCTCTATTTTCATTAACGGATACACAGCGAAAGGCAAATTTTGGTTTCCGTCATCACTTGGTTTTTTTATTACGAGTCCGTCACGATTTATAAAAATCTCTGCCTGTGCGCAGAACTCCTCGCCGAGCACTACATCAATGTCCATGCACTTTGCCGGCACCACCATCGAATCAATATGAAAAGTTTGACCTTCAATTATCACCTCATGCCTCACGCTACCTTATGGCCTTATTTTTTTTTCATTACTCTCTTCCCCGAATTGAGGAGGTACACTTGGCACTGGGACAGCATGGGTTTCTTAAGCAGTATGTAAACGTTTTCGAATATTATATTGAATTTGCTTCCCGTGTCTAGCAAAGCCAAGCACTTTTCGCCCGCAATTGTCACATCTTTTTTCATAAACATATTTCGGACCCCCAACAAGCGTGTATTGCGCTGGCCGTCCATAGTATTGTTTTTCGTATAGTCTCGCGCAATGTGTCCGTAGCAATTGCACTTAAAGCACTTTCTGCCTCTCTCCTTATTTTCGCATTCGGCGCTTTTGTGACCTTTCGCCCTACAATTAAAACAATTTATTTCATTTTTGGCTGCCACTGTCTTTTTTTCACTATCTTTAACGTTGCTGATTTTGTTTTTCTCGCGAATTTTTTCGTAGCATCTTAGTTTTTCTTTAAAGTCACGAGTGTCCCTAGCGCCATATAAAATTGTTTTATTCACATTCAAATCACCATTTCCGTCGATTACATATTGCATCAGCGCATTTTCTTCTACTTGGCCGCGTGATGCCAACTCCTTCATAAAAAAAAAATATTCGTGCGTGCTTTCTTCTTTTTTATCTTTCTTTCCGACAACTGTTTGTGCACCTGCGCACTATTTACCACCATTTTGAATTCTTCTATTAACGCTTTTCGTAGTTTACCCCATGAGGAAATTCCCCTTTCACTCATCACAAACTGTTTTGCTAAGCCCTTTAGGGATTTTTTAGCGTATACAAATTTTTGAAAATCGTCCCAATGCATGAGTGCAGCGGTTTCCTCGAACTCGCTGACCCATACGTCCACGCACAATTTCTCACTACCGTCAAATGGTCTGATCGAATCCTCAATGTCGCGAAAGTTCATTGCAAATCGCGACATGTGTGCTGCGTCATTGTTCGTCGTCGCTGCGCCTTCGTTACGCTCTTCACGTCGTCGTTGAGCATTCACTGCTGCTGCCCCTGTTTCCACCGAAGGGGAAGTAAAAGCGTCGTTCACGGAAAAATAGGAGTCGTCGTTCCCATTTCCCCGTCTTCCTTCTCCTCGTTGTACGTCGTTGTTTGCAGCTTCGCCATTTTCGCTGCGCTCGTCGTTGCCGTCTTCGTCATCAGCTTCGTCTTCGCTGTCGTCATTAGCTTGCTCTGCTGCGCTTGCGTCGAATAAGCGTCCCTCGCGTAGATTCTCGAAAATGTACAGTTGTAGATTCGGCACTTTGTAGCTGATGCCCAGCAAATTACAAATGGAGGTCAGGTCGTGCGGCGTCAGATTTTTTTTCAACATATTCCAACTTTTTCCGATATTCCGCACTGCACTCGTCGTAACGAAACCCGCCGAATTCGCGTAACCGTTTTCGGTTCGATCTATCGCCGTCACATTCAAAAACAAATTTATGTAACGCGGTAATACTTTCTTTACGGCTTCTTCTTAACCTTCACTCCGTGCTTGGGGTATACAGTTCCCCACGACGACATAAAACATGAAATTGTGAAGGCTTTTAATTCTAAACGATATATTTATAATTATGTCATTTGAAAGGTATTGATGAGACGAATCTAAAAACATAAACGAATATCTCAGTTGAAGTATGATTAGGCAGATATAGCCAAAAAAAGTACACAAACTGTTTGTTGTGCTTTGGGGAATAAATGACCCCGTTTCTTTTACCAATACATTTTGTATGCAAAACGTATCAAAGTTCCGAACCACTCAAGTTCTAAATCACGAGCACACTCACCGGTGGAATAACAGATTCAAAGACTGTGTGCAAATAAATAACATAAAAATACTAATACAAAAAAACAAACAACAACAACATTAATAATATTTCATACAATGTTAATATAATTCTTTCCCAAAAAAAAACTATTATTTTACTCATTCCCATACAAACTATACTGGTTCAAAAATGGGGAACTCAGTACCCCATTGCACGGGATTAAGAGGTAAAAACCATGCACAGAGTGAAGGTTAAATTCGCACAAACGCGCTCGATCGATTGCAGATTCGCCAGTCACTTCGGTTTGTTTATTATCCCGGACGAGCCCCCAAATTTGTAGGTTTATTAATGTAGGTTTATTAATTTCAATATAAACCGCCACCGTCCCGGCACGCGTCGACCGTCTTCTTCTGATGACTCGCTACAACTGACTGTTGACCTCTCTTGCGCTCGTTTGCTTTTCCCCTGCTGCCCGCTGACCGAGCATGGCCTACTCGATCCCACATACATACATATTATGTATGCATAAGGATTTATAAGGTAACGGTTAATTTGCGAATACAAAATTTTTCAGTCTTACACTGCACAGTGATTCGAACTCATACAACCGCGGGGCAAAATTAATCATGGTCTGCTGAATTCAAATCTCTATTTGGTTTTTCTTACACTGTTGTAGTTTGGCAATGCCTGAGACTTAAATTTGCAAATTTCGTCATATTTGAAGAGCTTTAGCTCTAAGTGTTTTGGCTAGATTTTTCAGATTTTACATTTAATCGTTAATATCAACATTGATAATTCCAAAGAGTAACAAAAATTGTCTAAGAACCCTCTGGTTTTTTCAATAAAAATGATAATAATAGAGGTATGTTTTGCTTTTTTGCAGTTTTCTCAATTTTTCATGCTGATTGCATACGTTTAGGCATAAATTAAATAAATGTTGTCGAAAAATAGGTGTTTAGACCACTTTTCAAATCGAGTTATTTTCTGAGATCGGAAGATATCGGAGGATGTAATTACATTATCCGAAAGAGAAATAATGCTTCTTAAAATAAAAAAAAATCCAGGAATATACTTTCACATACTTTTTAGATATTTTCCTCTAAGTTTTGCCAATTTTCAGATTTTTAATTTAGAAAAATATTTTAAATTAAAAGTGAAGTAAAAGCCTACGCTTTGCAAATTTTGAGAAAACATTAAGAGCGAAAATGGCCACATCATTTTTTATTCTATATTGAAAGTTTAAGCAACTTCTTGGTAACCATTTATTTTTACAATTTTTTTACCCAATAGACTAAAAACCAGAAAATATGAGTTCCAATTTTTTTGAGAAAAAAGCTTCAACTTTGAGTCGCTTTTGCACAGGCACTAATTAATTTTTTGCACAGATTTTTTGGGGTTTAATCGTTAAATTCTGAGACCATAAATTTTTTGAATTTTGTCTATGGAACGAATCACTGTGCACTGGTGTAATCTCTTCAATAATTCAATAGATTCGTTCGTGTAAAATTTTGATATATATATTATACCTATATATTTTGACATATTTTTAAATTTTTATATAGGTGCGCTAAGGATCTACATACAAAATTTAGCTGTTTCCCAAAACCGCTTAACTGCATTTTTCGCTTAAGTGCCCCAAATCATGTGCATCGGAGGTGAATGCAGCTAAACGGAATGTACTGTATACACTTTAATATATTATTAATAATAATAATTAATTGACTGGCACGACAGCCCGATACTGCGACTAAGGCCTAGCTACCCGCAACCATCCGTGTTGTGCGTGCGAATTTTTACAAGGTTAAAAGGGATCTACAGCTTTATGCGATTCCGAACGGCGAGTTAGGAGCTTTTTCATAGGCAATTTTACTTTCAGAAGTTTGCCATTTTCTGCTGAGAGGACAGCCACCGAAAGGAAAATTGTCAGATTTTTCACACGCTCTGAACAAATCTAACTGAAACTTTGTTCCGGGCGCTAACGGATATATCAGTTATACACTACCAATTATATAACCGGTTATATAACCGGTAGTGTTCTTGTAGGGATATTTGACCTCTTTTGATAGTTTCAGGGGATGCCCTTCCACACAGGGAAGAGCAAATTCCCGAATCTTCGTTTTCTTGGTGAACAGGACTAGTTCGGTTTTTTTCGGGATTTATCCCTAGACCGTTGCCTCTCGCCCACACTGACAAGTCGGCTAATGAGGATTCCATCAGTTCACTGATAGTAGGCAAAAATTTGTCATGTATCATGATGACGATGTCATCTGCATAGGCCAATATTCTAATGGTCCTCTCTGAAAGACTCTTAGAATCCCATCCACTACCAGCAGCCATAAAAGAAGAGATAGCACCCCACCTTTGGGTGTTCCCCTTGTGGCTGTTCTTCTAATGGAAGCCGGTCCTATCGTTGAGTTTATTATTCTGTCTTACAGCATTGTTTCAACCCAATCGATAACGAAGCTTTCCACACTGTGTGCACGAAGTGCTCTTGTTAAGGTCTCAGTGGTGACATTGTTGAAAGCCCCCTCTATATCGAAGAAAGCAGCCATTGTGTACTCCTTTAAGGCTAAAGAATCCTCTATAGGGTCTACAACGCCTACAGGGTAAAGACTTCATATTCTTTGTTCAAACACAAGAATAATTTGTGCGCTGTAATATTGTTAGTGCCGATTCATTTATATCAATATTTTCCAATACATTTCAGGTACAACCGATTTAAAATGTTTTTATACACATTAGCGTTTTTATACACATAGCGTTAAGAAACATTTTGCTTCTTCGTCCAGCCTCGAACCCGAGGCGAAATTTACGAAACAAAAGTTACGATTATCTGATGTGCTGTTTACCTGTTACACCACATACAGCACACGATCGGTGTATAAATGTATGATGCAGAAAAAAATATCAGCAGACAAGAAGAAAATTTTGAAAATAATTCAATTTACCAAAGTTCTGAATGAGCGCATGCTGCTGTGTGCCTAAAAGAGCTCTGCGGAAAAAGCTGTAATTCAGAGCTTGAAATTTTGGTGCCGTTTTCGTCGTATGAGATGGGACATCTACTTGATTAGTTATCAGTGGTAAGACTATACAGTTGGAAACTTATTTTTGCACATACTGTATATTAATTTTTACCTATGAAACATACTCAATTAGTTTCGTCGTCGTAACTAGTCACACTGTACAACGTGATAATTTATAAAAAACTTATGTTAATAACATGCATAACACAGCAATTGAGGGTCACTTGTATATTTTTTCCATCTCAACTTACAGTACGTAGTTTTGTAAATGTAATATTCATATTTAAAAACTAATCGTCTGTCATTTTGGTATAGTAGGTGGCTTTCAAGTTTTCATTATTCTGAGTCCAGGTGCTGAAGGGGACAAATTAAGAGGTGATGGTATGTCGTGTCGTTTGTCTTGAATAGACAATGGAAGAAATTGCTGTTTGCGCTGTTTACTTAAATTATTAACACTATGATTTTCATTTTTTCCAAACAGCATTGCTGAATGAACCGCACAAAATAATCCCAGACTCTGAAAATATAGAAGATAGAAAACGTACATATTAACAAAATTATTCATTCATTAATTAAATCAATAAATTTTATGTAGGGAAGGGAGCGGACATACAAGGTAAAGTCTCTGATTGCGTTCAACCTGGCGAACGCCAGAACGATCCTTGTCCCTGTCCAATCCAAGCTGATGCACAGCCTCCGAGCGGCCCTTCTGGATAGCTATTTGGCACCCGCTGAATAGTGAACTAATGTGTGCAGCGAGTACAATCCCCAGGACTTAAAATTTGGGTTGTGCGCAGGGTTTGGTGCCCGCCACGGAAAATCGTCTACCAATGAAAGCCAAAAAGCAAGCCTCGGAAGGAACCCACAATGTTGACGACCACAGCAAACGATTCAAGGACCATGATTTGAGGATATGCACCTGGAATGTCCGGACCTTCTATAGGGAAGGTGCCTCTATCGAACTGGCGGAAGCTCTCACGAAATGTAAGGCTGACATCACCGCCATCCAGGAAATGCGATGGACAGGACAATGTTGCTCCAAGCGAGCAGACTGCGATATCTACTACAGCTGCCATGCGGAGAAGCGCGAATTTGGCTGCGGATTTGTGGTCAGCAAGAGACTTCGCCAC
Organism: Melieria omissa; assembly: GCA_963971225.1. Taxonomy (NCBI): domain Eukaryota; kingdom Metazoa; phylum Arthropoda; class Insecta; order Diptera; family Ulidiidae; genus Melieria; species Melieria omissa. Next base: position 44,564,949 of record OZ020269.1, on the reverse strand, counting down.
CACGTCTCTCGGTTCACTCCGGTGAACGAACGGCTGGCTTCGATCCGCATCAAAGCTAAATACTTTAGCATCAGCCTAATTTGCGCGCACGCCCCGACGGAAGAGAAGGACGATGCGACCAAGGATGCCTTCTATGCGAAGCTCGATGACGTCTACGACAGGTGCCCGGCCCACGACTTCAAAATTGTCCTCGGGGACTTCAACGCAAAGGTCGGGCGAGAAAGCATCTTTGGCCCCACAGTCGGGCAGTTCAGCCTCCATGGGACCACTTCGAACAACGGTCTGAGGCTGATCGATTTCGCCGCGGCACGAAACATGGTAGTTAGTAGCACCAGATTCCAGCACCTCTATATCCACAAGGCCACCTGGTTATCCCCCGATCAATCCACCCGCAACCAGATTGATCAAATTGTGATTGATGGAAGGCATGCTTCTAGCATTCTAGATGTGCGCACGTTCCGAGGACCCAACATCGACTCGGACCACTACCTTGTTGCAGCCAAGGTACGCATGCGTCTTTGCGCAGCGAAGACCGCACAACCTAGTTTGCGAAGAAAGCTGGACATCAGTAAGCTGCGATCACAAGGGGTAGCCGAAGCCTACTCCGCTCAACTCTCCAACCAGCTCGGTCGCTCCCCCTCTCCACCTGATGACATCGGCGGATTATGGGCTCACTTACCCCACTCTATGCGCGCCGCCGCAGAAAATGTCCTTGGTTTTCGACGCCCACCACCAAAAAACCAATGGTACGATGAAGAGTGCCGCGCAGCCACTGCAGTGAAGAATGCTTCCTACAAGAAGACCCTGCAGTCGGCCGCCACGCGAGCCATGACAGAAAAATACCGGGAGGAGAGGAAGAAAGAGAGGTGCCTTTTTAGGCGCAAGAAACGGGAGCAAGAAAGGCGCGAGCGTGAGGAAATCGAGGAGTGCAGGAGCAGGAATGACGCCCGAAAATTCTTCCAAAAAGTTAAGCGTCTCACGGAAGGATTTAAGCCCGGGGCATCTTCTTACAGAGACGAAAAAGGGGATCTGGTTACGGATGCGCAGGGTGTGCTGAGGTTGTGGAAGGAGCACTTCACCAAGCTGCTCTCAGGCGACGAAAGGAACAATACCGCCAGTGGTGAAGATGTCCAGATGGCACCAATCGACGACGACGGTGTGGATGTGCCACCGCCCAGCCATGACGAGGTCCGGGTCGCTATCCAGCGACTCAAGAACAACAAAGCTGCAGGGCCGGATGGGCTACCAGCTGAATTGTTCAAGGCCGGCGGCGGTGAGCTGATTGGGTGCATGCATCAGCTCATTTGCAAAATATGGCTGGAGGAACGAATGCCCAACGATTGGAATCTCAGTGCCTTTTGTCCTGTGCTGAAGAAAGGCGACCCAACAATATGCGCCAACTACAGGGGTATCAGCCTACTTCCCATTGCATACAAGATCCTGACGAGCGTACTATGTGAAAGATTAAAGCCACTCGCCAAGGCGCTGATTAGACCTTATCAGTGCGGCTTTAGACCTGGTAAGTCCACCATCGACCAGATATTCACTCTACCCCAAATCCTGGAGAAGACCCATGAGAACCAAATCGATACACACCATCTCTTCATCGATTACAAGGCAGCATTCGATAGCCCGATAAGGGATCGCCTATATGCCGCATTGTCTGAACTTGGTATCCCTGCAAAGCTCGTTAGACTTTGCAGAGCGACGTTTAGCAATACGCGCAGCTCCGTGAAGGTTGGAAGTGACCTCTCCGACACCTTTGATACCGTTCGAAGTTTCAGACAGGGCGATCCTTTGTCCTGCGACCTCTTCAACTTCACCATGGAGAGTGTTCTGCGCAAGGCCGGTGTACATCGTAATGGCACAATCTTCAACAAAAGTGTCCAGATCCTTGCCTACGCCTATACCTTTGAAGTTGTCAAGGAATTCGTCTACCTTGGCACCGCCATCAACAGCAGCAATGATGTCAGTCTGGAGATAAAGCGAAGGATTTCTCTTGCCAACAGGTGCTACTACGGTCTCGGTAGGCAATTGAGAAGTAGAGACCAGAGAGCTGCATGGATGCATTCAAAACGCCTATTAAGTCACTCGTTTCCTTTTCACACATAAACATACTCTCACTCATTATTTTTCAAACATAACAAGTAACAGCATCGACAAAATCGAATCAAGTGAATGAATCATTCACACTGGCAAGTGTTTGAATTGATCGATTTTCAAGTGCATGATTTTCAAAACAAATGGTTTTTTTGTAAGAGACTGCTTTCAACTTTTTGTTTAGAAGGTAAAAAACTATACAAATTAAATATATTAATTAAAAGAAATGTTACTTATGTAGAGTCCAGGACAAAACAGAGTTGCAATGATAGTTTTTATTTTACAATTTCTCTTCTGGATCAAATACCCATTAAATCTTAGCAGTAGAATGACTCATCTATGGGACGATGGGTACTAAGCTACAGTGTTGTATAACTGACAATTTCGAAGATAATCCATTATTAAGATTTGGCTTGTATGGGTGGTGCCACGCCCCTTTTTCCAATACCCTCACAATTCCCTCTGTCGAAAGATATTAATAAATGGTAGGTTCGTACTTAATTTCATTGCTGTGCGACTTGTAGTTCAGCGGAAAATTTGGGTCACAAAAATGTGCCACGCCCCTTGTACAACGCCCACTAAATCTTACCAGTAGAATGACTCATCTTTGGGTCGACGCTATACCTAATGCTGTGCGCCTTACAACTTCAAAGATATTCCATTATTAAGATTTAGCTTGTATGGGTGGTGCCACACCCCCTCGTCCAATACCTGCCCCATTTCCTCTGTCGCAGGACATGACTAAATAGTAAGTTCGTAGTGAATTTTATTTAATTGATGACTTATGGTTCCAAAGTTATTCTCTGAAAATATGCAAAATTCACGGTCAAAGATGGCATGGATTTTCCGAGTTTCCCAATAGATTTTCTGGAATTTTCTTTTCGCAAAAACCTGAACTGACTTAATACGAATCGAACAAAACAAACCCCATGAAAATCGGCCGTTCCGTTTGAGCGTGATGCGGTCACACACATACTGCCACTCTCTTTTATATACGGGGCATTCCACCTCAAGTGTTCCCACCTCAAAAACTAAACATTTCCGATTTTGATGATATTTGGTAGAGTTGTTGTACTATAAGAGTACATTGATTGTGGAAAAGGAGGGGCGGATTTATGCACGGGTTGCAGTGATACAGGGGCTTGAATTTTCGCCCTTTATTTCAGACGTCGATTTTAATTAAATTCTCAGTCCAAAAAGCGGTTGCTAACGAACAAACAACATGCACGTATCTTTCAGTATTTTTTCCGTACTTTCCAAAAAAAAAGTATATACAAAATTTTTTATGAAATTTAATAACATTTTTTTTTATTTAAACTTTGTTAATAAAATTTTTTCAACAAGAGCCTGTTGGGATTTTTTTCAGAGTTATCTTATAATACAAAAGTGTATATGGTATTTTATGGGCAAAGTTGAGTTTCTTTTTTTTTTTTGAAGCACCAAACCCAACGCGTTTACCGCGCCCGATGCGCGACTCAGCCGTGGTAGATTTTACTTGTTAGAAGAAGTTAAAATAACTATTGCTGAATTAATAATTATACGTACGAACCAATCGCATAAACTAATGAAAGACAATCTATGCTTTGTTAACAAAGGATTTTATTTCAATTTTTAAAAACATTTACAGTGTCGGACAAAACATTTGCAACTACAATGCAATTGTTAAATTTTTTTCCCTGAGTAATTTCTGGACTTATTTAGTTTTTTTTAATTTTTGCTTATTACAAAACATTTCAGCAATTACTATAAATTAAATTTTTGAAAAAATCTAGAGTGCTATGCATTTATGCGATTTAAATTGTAAAACTATTCAAAATTCTGTGCGACAAAACATTTCATGCTGGAATGTTTAATATTAAATATAAATTGAAAAAAAAAACGTAAAATGTTTAGAAATTACTCTGACTGATATGAACATTGCATTGTAGTTGCAAATGTTTTGTCCGACACTGTAGCTATTCAGACACAGACGGGAGGACTCAAAGCTCTGGTCAGTTTTCTTCGAGAATCTGTTCCGTTCACATGTTGTTGCAATCCGTTCGAAATTCACAAACATCATACGTACAGTAAAGGATTGAGAAGAATATCTGATAATCTTCTAAAGAAGTTTGCTTTCTTATGTCATACTGCTAAAGTTTGTACGAGTTGCCGCAAGGAAATTACCAAAATCTTTTAAATCACAAAAAAGATTTTGGTATCTCTGCTGAATGGCATTTTCATGCGACTGCCCATGGCAAGGGGCCTTGTGACGGAATCGGGGGAAATTTGAAAAGACAAGCAATGCGTGCCAGCTTACAAGCATCCTCAAAAAATTCGATTTTGAATTGCAGTGCTTTCTATGCTTGGGCAAAAGAAAACTTCAAAGACACACTCATCATTTTCAGTTCAAAAGAAAGTCACGAAATCGTTGCTAATGAGCTAAAAAGTAGATTTCAACAATCGAAAACGATTCAGGGTACGCAGAAATTTCACTCCTTTGTGCCGATTTCACAAATCAGTATGGAACAAATCTACAAATCAGTAAGACAATGTTCCTCTCAAGAAAAATTTATGGTTTTTCCCAAAGTTCGTGAAAATCGTAAGAAAGTGTAAGGCAGTATGACTTTTTTTCGTTCTGTATGTTATTATATGTATGTGCATGATAAAAACTCACGAAAGAAAAAACATTTTTGAATTTATGTGGAATAGTGTTCTATGTATCAGTAATTGTAAAAATACATTTTTTCAAGGATACCAGCATTTTGATTAAATTTTTATACTATAAACTGTATTTTTTTACTATAGTTTATAATATAGAACATTTTTACTACTATACACACACACTTATGCTAAAAAAAAATAAATCCGCGCGCCACAGCTACGTCGCGCGTCGGGCGCGGTAGACGCTTTGGGTTTGGAGCCTCAAAAAGAGAAGAAATTCAACTTTGCCCATAAAATACTATATATACTTTTTTGTAGGGGAGCGAATGAACCGTATTATAAGGTAAGTTTGAAAAAATCCCAACAGGCTCTTGTTAAAAAAATGTTATTAACAAAGTTTAAATTTAAAAAAGTGTTATTAAATTTCATGGAAAATTGTTTATATATATTTTTTTGGAAAGTACGGAAAAAATACATAAGGATACGTGTTCTTTGCTTTCCATTATCAACAAATCTTCGGACTTACAATTTTAAATAAAAAATGTTTCGTTTTTGAGGTGGGACCACTTGAGGTGGAATGCCCCATACATATATAGATGTATTGATATTAGGGATTGCAATCCCGGACCAGTTTTACAATCCCGGGATTTTCGGGACTGAAAATCACAATCCCGGGATTTTTCTCGGAATTGAATATATTACTTTAAGGAACTAGTTCAGACATTTTTTCAATCAAATAAATTATAATTATGTACTAAATACAATTCTGTGTACTTAATTTAAAACTAAGAACAAAATATTTATGACAAATAACTTAAAAACGCATTTAATTGCCAAATCACCTGGCTAACCTGCTAAAAAAGGCATCTCTCCGGTTCAATACAAGTACATCAAATTGTATTATGCGTAAATCTTCAAGTTTTGGCCATTCAAAATAAGTAAAATTCGGTGTGAGTAGTAACTATCAATAATTTAAGTTTCGCTATAGTTTTTAATTCTCAAATGCAAAATCAAATTTCTTTTCCTCTTATTTACACCATTTTCCTTGCGTATTGTGAATGTGACAAGTCACATTAGCGTAAAGAAGAGTTAAACTTGCATGTTTTTAGAAAATTCTGGTTGTTTCCTTTTTTGAATGAATTCATTTTTGGAAGCGTAAGCTTGTTTGCGCTTCTGATTTTGGTTACTGCCAAATCTGTACTGGAAAAGTACCAAAACAAATTTGTACAAATTTGTAAAAAGTAGTTATACACTGGCTAAATGAGTGCTGTGATTGTTCAATGATCTGTCGATCCCACCTCTAATCCCTTCCTTTCCTTTTCCTTTTGTGCTCATATTTCCCCCTATTTTCTGCTCCCCGGCTTCGGCCGTTTGTCTCGTTCAATGTTTCATGTATTCTTTTGTACATTCGTGTTTAACCATCGAAATAAACACCACGCACACCCGTAACCTCCGCGTTATTTATTTCGTTAATTCCGCTCCGCCGACGGCTCCACTAGAGAACTTTTTCATGGTCCTTCGAGCCATCGCGAACTCGCGCCGCGATACACAAAACAAAAAACACATAGTTTCATAAAAACAAACAAACAATTTACAAAACATAGTTACAACAATCAACAATTACCAAAAGTGGCACAAAAAACAAAGAGATACAAATTTTAACTTTAAAATTTGTGATTTTGATATCCTAAATAACTTTATCGGTAGTTCTGATTGGATTAATAAGTTTACTAACTTTGATACTGCTTCATGCTTTGATATATTTTGCAATGAGCTATATGACGCTTGTTGCAGATGGGTCCCTTTGGTCAAACCAAAAGTTTACAAGTTACCCTGGTACACTAAAGAATTGAAAAAATTGAAGAATTTAAGAAATAAATTTTACAATCGCTTCAAGACGTCTAATGATGCAAATGATAAAAACGTATTCCTAAACTATTCAAAGGAATTCGCTGTTCTCGACAGATTTTTGTTTAATAACTATATCTTAAACTTTGAAACCAGTATTAAAAGCAACCCAAAAGCCTTTTGGCAGTTTATTCAATCTAAAAAATCGCATTCGGACATCCCTTCCTTAATGGCTTATAATGGAGTTTCTTCGAATTCTGCGCTTGGTATCGCAAACCTATTTGCTAATTTTTTTATGTCAAATTTCGCAACGGATTCAGAGTCAATTGATAGCTCCATATTAGACAATATTCACTCGTCGTTTGAGTTTGGATCTTTGAAAATCACGGAAGATGATGTCATGGCAGGTATCATGAAACTAAAGCTTTCGGCTAAGGCAGATAGTGATGGCTTCTCTTCTCTGTTTTTTAAAAATTGTGCTTCTACAATTTGTAAGCCTCTGTGTCATATTTTTAATCTCTCTTTGTCTTCTGGTGACTTCATTGGAAGATGGAAAATTGCGCATATTACTCCAGTGTTTAAAAATGGGTGCAAAAATGATATTTCAAACTATCGCCCAATTTCGAAACTTTCAACCGTGTCAAAATTGTTTGAAGTAATTGTGAAGGAATACTTGGTTTTTCCTCTCTCTAGAATTATCTCCCTTAATCAGCATGGATTCATCGCTGGCCGGTCCACAGTAACTAACCTAGCTGTTTTCACTGAATACTGCTTCTCAGCTTTTGAAGAGAGACTTCAAGTTGACACTATTTACACTGATTTCTCGAAAGCTTTTGACAAAGTATCACACAAACTTCTTACTTTGAAATTGGAGAGGCTTGGTTTCATTCTTCTTTCTTGAAATGGATACACTCTTACCTATGTGGCAGATTTTGCCATGTTGTTGTGGATAGCATAAAGTCGAAGTCTTTTGCTGCCACATCTGGTGTTCCCCAAGGAAGCATCCTTGGGCCGTTATTTTTTCTGTTGTTTATAAACGATATCGAGTCTTGCTTTTGCAACACAAATTTCCTTTTGTATGCAGATGATCTTAAGATCTTTCTTAAAACTCGCTGTGTTAGTGATGTGGCACGTATTCAAACTGACTTGGATAGTCTGAATATCTGGTGCCTAAAAAATCACTTAGCTCTTAATGTTAAAAATGCTATCACATAACCTTTTCGAAATTGAATAATAATACTCACACTTTTTTTTCCATTGCAAATAATCGCCTTAAAGATGTTAATGAGATATCCGACTTGGGAGTACTGCTCGACTCCAAATTGACGTTTGTCAATCACATAAATAATATAATCCCTAAAGCATATGCTATGTTAGCCTTTATACGTCGAAACTGCTCTGATTTTAAGGACCCCTATACATACAAGCTTCTATACTCTGCTTTCGTGAGGTCCAGGCTAGAATACGCTGCTTTTATTTGGAATGCTGTTCATATTAATCGCCTCGAAAGAGTACAGAAGAAATTTCTAAAATTTGCCCTATTCTCACTAAACTTTCATGAACCGATTCCTTCGTATAAGTCACGTTGCTTACTTATAAATTTGAAATCATTAGAATCGAGGCGCATGGTAAATTCATTATTATTCGTATATGACGTCATTTGTGGCAGTACCAAGTGCCCTGCTTTACTTAGTCTTATAAACTTCTTCGTTCCAATCAGAATTACTCGCACAAATAAATTTTTTGTAGTAAAGCATTACAAGACGAACTATGCTTATAATCAACCGCTTGCTAGATCATTAATGCAATTAAATAATTTGGCTTGCAGCAATGATGTCGATTTCTCCATTCCAAAACCAAAGTTTAAAGAATTAATTAATATGTTTTATACTTAGCTCAATTGTTATTCTAATTCTTAAGTTATGTTACATTTTGTATATTTTCTAGCCTGTAGATATTTTTGTATTTCGATTGGCTTAAATAAATAAATAAATAAATAAATTATATTTATATTATAATAATTTTTACATACATTCCCAATTCCCATATACAAATATCTATTTATTACCCATTTCCAATTACAAAAAATTTGTTTGTTCCCCATATACATATATTCCCAATACACATACCTATACACAAATTTACACACACAGGTGTAAACTATTTATTTATTTATTTGATTATTTATTTTGCTCGACAAATATTCAAATTCGTTTTAACGAATTTATCCATTCCCAACTCTTCCCATACTCACTAATCGTTCGCGCGGACGCGGTTAGACTACACGTCTATTTCCCCAATAACCCTACATTTACATATATTTATTTAAACTTTTTACCCTTTGTCGAGCTTTTCAAACAAAATGCCTGTTGAGCGATCCCCTAAACGCCAATTAGTCACAATGGAGACTCCTTCCTCCAGATACACAAAGTCACCCAGTGCACGTTTGACAGTTCCTGTCACTCGGGAGCCACCCAACACACGCTCCAAACTTACTACCCCCAAAGCAACCGATCCCAGTGTTGCAAAATTCATTTTCGAGTCCGATAGACTCGTGCAATTATGCACAAAATTTTCATCAGTTCCCGTTGAGGATTTGACCAAATCCCTGGTCCAAATTAAGCAAAAAAATTTGCAAGCCCAATGGGAGAGGCTTATGTGCGCACATGAGGCAGTCTTCATTGCTGAAGACAACAGCCAGCCCGACGGTTTCAAAGAGTCGGCTAGGCAAAAAATCGACGCCTGCACATACCAGTATGAGTTGTGCATGGCTCAGATGTCGGACATCATTGAGATGCTCCAAATTCAGTCCCCCCAGCCCGCTGCGCATATGGAACCGGTTCGACCCCTAGAACCAGCAAATACCCCTTACATTTGTTTACAAGTTCCACCTTGCGATACCGAAACATTTTTCGGGGGCTATGAGCAGTGGCCGTCCTTTCGGGACATGTTTACGGCGGTTTACATCAACCACCCCCAGCTCACTCCAGCCCAAAAGTTGTATCACCTCCGATACAAGACGCAAGGTAAAGCCGGTGCTATTGTAAAGCAATATGCATTAACCGATGAGAATTTCGGACTCGCGTGGGAAGCCCTAAGATCCCGCTTTGAAAATAAACGCATACTCATTGATTCACAAATTAGATCCCTCCTAAATATCGCTCCTGCCCACACTGAAGATAGTGAGGCACTTCAGCGGATCCAAAACACAATAAACAATTGTCTGTCTGTTCTCAATACTCAGGCCGTAGACACTGACAATTGGGATCCGCTATTGGTTTACATATGTTGTACCAAATTGCCCCAAGAGACACTCGCTCTATGGGAGCAATCACTGACATCCCGGAAGGATCTGCCACCCTGGTCGCAAATGGATGAGTTCCTGACCGGCAGATATGAGGTACTTGAACGGCTTCAAAGTATTCGCCCTTCTAAGCCGAAACCGTCTCAACCTTCGACTTCCAATGTCCTCCCAAATCGGCCACACAAATCCCTAAATTATTACACTCAAGTAAAAAGGGACTTCGCGTGCAAACTCTGCAACGCAAATCATCCCATACGGACTTGCCAGAACTTCAAAGGACTCACCCCCCAGAGTCGATTAAAATACGTTAAGAAGCACAATCTCTGCGTAAATTGTCTTGCTACCTCGCATCTCACGAAAGATTGTACAAGCAATTTTACGTGCGTATATTGCCAAAAGAAGCACCATTCCATGCTTCATTTCCCTAAAGGCAATGCGCAACCCTCTCATACTCCTAACTGGTCACATTCGACCACTCCACAGGTTGCAACAGCTCCAAAACGATCGCATAACAACTCCGCTACTCATTCTCTTCATGTGGATAGCGATAGAAGTAGATGGAGTTGTGATTCTTGTAATTCTCATTCCCTTCATGTGAATAGCCATAGAAGTAGAAGAGTTGTTCACCAGCCCGAGCCAGGAATCGAACCTGGAGCCTTCGGTATGAGGAGCCAGCGTGCTACCCGCTTGACTATCGAGGCCGACGTCTGTCTGTCTGTCTGTTCTCAATACTCAGGCCGTAGACACTGACAATTGGGATCCGCTATTGGTTTACATATGTTGTACCAAATTGCCCCAAGAGACACTCGCTCTATGGGAGCAATCACTGACATCCCGGAAGGATCTGCCACCCTGGTCGCAAATGGATGAGTTCCTGACCGGCAGATATGAGGTACTTGAACGGCTTCAAAGTATTCGCCCTTCTAAGCCGAAACCGTCTCAACCTTCGACTTCCAATGTCCTCCCAAATCGGCCACACAAATCCCTAAATTATTACACTCAAGTAAAAAGGGACTTCGCGTGCAAACTCTGCAACGCAAATCATCCCATACGGACTTGCCAGAACTTCAAAGGACTCACCCCCCAGAGTCGATTAAAATACGTTAAGAAGCACAATCTCTGCGTAAATTGTCTTGCTACCTCGCATCTCACGAAAGATTGTACAAGCAATTTTACGTGCGTATATTGCCAAAAGAAGCACCATTCCATGCTTCATTTCCCTAAAGGCAATGCGCAACCCTCTCATACTCCTAACTGGTCACATTCGACCACTCCACAGGTTGCAACAGCTCCAAAACGATCGCATAACAACTCCGCTACTCATTCTCCCCTTTCGGATGCGCAACCCCGCACATCTTCCAGGCAAAGTACGCCCAAAGTACAAGCCCTCCACTCTAATAATGGCACCCAATCTCTTCTGCCTACGGCACTGGTGTCCATTGAACACTCAGGAGAGTTGTTTAAGGTTCGAGCGTTGATCGACCAAGCCTCTCAGCGTACCTTCATCTCCGCGAAGGTCCAGAAACGCCTCAAATTGCCGATCGAGAAATCCCCCTTCCAAATCTCGGGCATGGGCGGTCAGATTGTGCAAAATGCCAATCATACATGCTTCTTGACCTTGGCAGTCCCTCAAACGAGCACGAAACTCCCCGTGCAAGCAATCGTGCTCCAAGAGCTTACGAAATTGCTCCCACCTCGTCACATACACCCCCCTAATATGAAACATATCGCCATGCTAGAACTCGCTGATCCAAACCCCTTCGAGACAGCGCAGATCGATTTAGTGATTGGCAGTGATCTCATCCCGCAGATCATGCTCGAAGGTATCCACCGAAATGTATGTGGCAGCTTACTTGCTCAGCATACAATATTCGGTTGGGTATTAAGCGGTCCAGTACCCCCTTCGCATTTGACATGTGCCACAGACGTATCAAAACGCCATATGCATACTGGATCCGCCCTTCGAAAAAATCTTCCTGCCCTAAAGGAAGCTCTTTCACAAGTGATTGCCGCCCTCAATCCCGTAGGGTTTCCACCCCAGGAATTAATGGAAAATCATTCTGAACCCACCACTCCTGCAAACTCATTCCCAAACCGGCAAATTTCCACCCTCGTTGCCAAACGTTTCGGCCCCGCAGGATGGCTTTCGCCTCGAATGAGGTCCCCCAAAAGAGTTCGACAACAACGGCCCACATTCACAGCAACTGACGGAAATTGCATTCCCTGGCAGTTCCTCATTGCACCAACTCCAACCCGGGTCCAAAAAGAGGACAGTCGCCACTCCAGTGCGAGATGCTCCAAGAGCTGCAAATCCCGCAGACGTCGGACTGATCGGGTATAGACTCCAAGATCTATAAGATCTCATTCTCTGGTGGAAAGGCTCCAGTAATTCTCATGCTCAAAAAGTTCCAATTCCGGATCAAAGAGCTGTTGACAGCCACCACCCTCTCGAAGAGCAAACCGACATTCTCGTTCGGTTCTCCTGCTTCTCTCGAGCCCTATGTGCAGCCAATTATCCCGAGCGGAATTGGCTTATTTTCTAAACAGCCTTTAAGCCCTTTGGCAATGCAGCCAATTCATATGTATTTTCTCATATTCCCTCAGCTATAGCTTTCGCAAACCCTGCAGCTTAGCCACTATTTCCCATTCACACGATGTCCACAGCATAATTTCAAGCCTCTGACATCTCACCTTCTTTGCAGATCAGCCGACTACCGCAGCAGGTACCCCTTGGACTGCCCCGCACGGCCGGATGGATCACCCCCCGCAAGAGAGGTCATCGGCGCACCCCTAAGCGCACCCACAGCCAGCCAGCCGTGAGCCGCACCGCCACCAGCCAGACCTCAGCCGCGTCTCGGCAACCATCCACCCGGACACTTTCCTAATTGCACTCTGCAATGGCGGCCGCGATGGCTAAATGAGTGCTGTGATTGTTCAATGATCTGTCGATCCCACCTCTAATCCCTTCCTTTCCTTTTCCTTTTGTGCTCATATTTCCCCCTATTTTCTGCTCCCCGGCTTCGGCCGTTTGTCTCGTTCAATGTTTCATGTATTCTTTTGTACATTCGTGTTTAACCATCGAAATAAACACCACGCACACCCGTAACCTCCGCGTTATTTATTTCGTTAATTCCGCTCCGCCGACGGCTCCACTAGAGAACTTTTTCAAATAGAGCTATTGTTGCATTAATACTTAGGGCGGTGTTATGCAGACGGTCAAATGACCGTCGGTCACGATACTTTTTAAGCTATCGTTTTGTTTTTTCTACTCTGTGCCAAAACCCTGTTATGCAGACGGTCATTTGATCGCCGGTCACCAGTACACTTTTCGCTTACTTGCAGCACTTTTTCGGTACTTTTTCATTTCGACGCTGCGTTTTTCTGTTCTTAGCAACACTGCCTGAACGAAGTCTTGTGAAATTAAATAAATAAAAATGGATATTGGCTTAGAAGCACTTAAATTTGGCAACGCATATGCCAAAAAAGTTGTATTTTGGCGGCACGAACACAGGAGAGTCATCAGAAAGTGTTTACACAAATTTAAACAAACGATGAGGGTTGCTACGAACCATTTTTTCCGTCATTAGATACATATTTTCGCGACAAGTGTGCCATTTTGCTCCGAAAACACATGTGCTGTGAATAATTTCACAACGCAACAATTTTGATCGCATGATTTGGCATCGAGAGCCTCATCATTTTTGACCGACGCGGTCAAATTTTACTCTCCCGCTCTCTCTCTAAATTTTTCATTTTACATTGAAGCAACAACAACTATCGTGACCGACGGTCATTTGACCGTCTGCATAATAGTGCCCTTATTCAAACGTCACAGAATTTATTTTTTATGTTAAATAAGAAGGGTTGCATTTTTTGAAATCAACGTGACAAAAGCAAAAAGTAAGCTTTCTTTTGTTTCGATCCCGGGATCGGATTTTGTCAATCCCGGGATTTTTCGGGACTGAAATTGTCCGGGATCCCGGGATTACGGGATTCGCGATCCCGGGATTGAATCCCTAATTGATATGCTATGCTCCTACACGCACGTATGAATCGTTTGCAAGCAAGTCATTCGATTGAATGATTTGTTTGTTATAACAGAATTTTTCATTCACATGCTTTGATATAAAGTGAGTGTCACACCGATATACTTGATAACAAATAATTTATAGCTTTATCTTGATTTGAAAATAATTCAAATGAATAGAGTGCGAGGCATTGAGTTCATACATTTCACACTAAAACGAGTATACTCATGCTTCTCTTTGGTAGAGACCTCTCTCGACCGACAAAACTTGCCCTCTATAAGACGCTCATCTTGCCTGTGCTCCTCTATGGCGCTGAAGCATGGACAATGACACGAAACGACATAGCGGCCCTTGGAGTGTTCGAGTGGAAGGTACTTCGCAAAATCTTCGGCCCTGTTCGTGTTGGTGACGACTATCGCATACGAACCAATAGAAATCGGGGTGTCAACACAGCTACGCGTGGGCAGACGTGCCTTTTTTGCTCCCGGTTTTTAATGTTTTTATCCGTCTCGCGCGTGTATTAATGTTCGTCCGCCTGTTGTGTCTGTCTTTTTACACAGTGTCAGCTACCCCGCGTGTGCCATCAAACAAATTACAAATTGCATATTGCAAATATAAATTAAAAACGCAAAAACGAAATCGATCACCGAATCTAAAATGCCGTTAACTCGCCGTCCGCCGCATTAAACTCTGCTCGCGTGGTGTTGTTTGTGGTTCTCTTTCCGTGTTTCCCTCCTCCGTCCGTATTCAGTGGCGCTACATGCGGTCTTGTTCGACACTGAGAAATTGACTGTTCTGTGGTAAAGGCATAACACTTACCACAGAGCATAATCAATTTCTTAGTGCGGCAGATCTCATTCCCAGCTACTTTCCTTGCTCTTTAGCTCATATAGACCATGGTGGTGGACAAATTCCGCATAGCCTTCTGCCACGTGCGCGGGCTCAGGGCGAACTTTTTTGCCGTATACGCGTTTGTTAACCTCCATAAACCCCATGTAATGGCACTAGGTGAAACCCAGGTTTGTGGGATGCAGATCCACTGGATTTTCACATCCCTGGTTACCACCTACTGCCATTATTCTCTCCTCACAGGGGTCTTGCCATTATGTGTGCAGTAATGTTGCGTACCAGTGCCAGCAACAACTATACACGACGGATGCCGAACTTAGCTCCATGTGGGTTAAATTCAATATCCAGTCGCACATTCTGCACTTCTGCTTCCTATATAGGAGCCCGAATTCAGGGAGAGATTTTACTTATAACAAGTTTGATCTTCTCTCTGATTCTATTTCTCAGATTCTGGAATCGTATCCGAATAGTGAAATTGTAGTTGCTGGTGATTTCAATATTCATAATTCCAATTGGATACGCCATTCCAGCCACACAACTCCTGAAGGCTTATTTGTCGAGCTCTTTGCCGAGTCTAATAACTTGACTCAATTAGTGCATGAACCAACGCATATCCCCTGCGTTGCGGGGCAAGCTCTCAATACTCTAGACCTTTTTCTCACTTCACATCCTGAAAAATATGATGTTGAAATGCACGCACCTCTTGCAACCTCGGACCATTGTACCATTTTGGCGTCTTTCTCATACTCTTCTATCCGCAATGCTTCGCTCTTAGCCCCGAAGCGGCTAGTGTGGATGTATGATAAAGCTAACTGGAGTGGACTTAATGAATTTTTCGCCCACTTCAATTGGAAATTGTGTTTTCTTGATAGAAACATAAATGCCGCAGCCAAAATGGTTGAAGAAATTGTATTATTGGGAATGCGGTCCTTCATCCCCAATAAGCAAATTTGCATTAAACCCAAGGACAATATCTGGTTTAATGAGACATGCAGAATTGCTGTCAGGTCTAAAGAGGAAGCTTTCAAAGCATGGCAGGCAAATAAAAATGCCACCACTGAACAGCTGCGTAAACAGGCTAGAAATCGATGCAATGCCATCCTAAGGCGCCAAAAGTTTCTGCACGAACAGCGCCAAAGGAAAAAAGTTCTTCAATGCCACCGTGGTAGTAAGAACTTCTGGTCATTCGTTAAGAAGGTGAAGAATCAAACATCGTCTTCCATTCCAACTCTTCTTAACAATGATCAAATCATTACTCACTCGGTTGATAAAGCTAATTTGTTGGCTAAAATTTTCGCAGAGAATTCCTCCCTGCCCCCCAGCGATCAACCACTACCCGTAGTCGAGAACGTATCTTGCTCTATGCCAGAAATTCATTTTCGGACACGGGTAGTTATAAGGGTGCTTGCAAATCTCGATGTAAATAAGGCTTCAGGGCCGGACGGCATTCCAGCCCTTGTTTTGCAAAAGTGCGCTACCTCACTGGCTTGTCCATTACGCAAACTTTTCAACATGTCATACACCACAGGTGTATTTCTGACATGCTGGAAGGTAGCAAATGTTCAACCAGTTCCTAAAAAAGGCAAGACTACTGACCCCGCGAACTACCGACCTATAGCAATCTGCTCGGTGCTTTCCAAAGTAATGGAAAGCATTGTAAACTTCAACCTTGTGAAGTATCTGGAGCACAATAGACTGCTAAGTGACCGCCAATACGGCTTTCGAAGACAGCGATCGACGGGAGACCTTATGGCGGTCCTCACCGAGAAATGGAACCATAGCATTCTAAACCTCGGTGAAAGCAAGGTTGTTGCACTGGATATTTCTAAGGCCTTTGACCGGGTGTGGCATAAAGCACTCGTGTCTAAATTGATTGCCTATGGCGTCGGTAGTATCTTCTCTCGTTGGATTACGAGCTTCCTCTATGATCGTTCTATTCGTGTTGTAATAGACGGCATAGCCTCGGAAAAGCATTCCCTTAGCGCGGGAGTGCCGCAGGGTTCGGTCCTTTCTCCAACCCTTTTCCTTATCTTCATCAATGACCTATTGTCGTCGACGAAGAATCCCATCTACTCGTTTGCGGATGACAGCACCATTTGTCATTCATACTCCTTCACAAAGCGCCCCAGCTCTGTGGAGATTGAGAGAGAAAGGCGCCGTATGAATGACACACTTAATAGCGACCTACAAACAATCTCCAAGTGGGGTCAAGCGAACAGGGTCGATTTTAATCCTCGCAAGACCCAATGTTGCCTGTTATCCCACAAGCGAGTCTCCCCTCATCCCAACACATCCCTGGTTATGGGTGGTGTGAGTATTGCGGAATCGGCAGCTCTTGATGTTCTGGGCATGTCCATTAAGAATGATCTTCGTTGGAACGATCATATTTTTGGCGTGTCGAAAGAAGCAGCCAAGTGCCTCGGCTTCTTAAAGCGGTGCAAAAAATATTTTACCCCGTCCGATCTCCGCATTATTTATGCCACTTATATCCGACCTAAAATGGAGTTTAACTCGCACCTGTGGGCGGGGGCTTCAAAAACCCATTTGGAGCTCCTGGACCGGGTGCAAAACCGTGCGATTAAACTTATAGGGGACAGTAGGACATCCAGCTCTATTGACTCCTTGGAGCATCGTCGAAACGTGGCATGTTTGGTGTTATTCTACCGATACTTTTTCGGTAATTGCTCAGTGGAGATGAGCAGCTTGATGCCATCACTCCGGGTATTCCCACTGGCAACCCGTTTGAACACTGGCGCTCATGCATTCCACGTTGAAACGATGTTCCAGCGCACTACGCATTACAGAGAAAGTTCGTTTCTAGCCCGCACAGCGCGGCTGTGGAATGGTCTCCCTGCGGATATCTTCCCCAGCACTTATGATCTCGATGGGTTCAAGGCAAGAGTCCGTAACCACCAACTTCCTTCCTGAACCAACGCAATGCCTCGCATTAATAGGGGTCATCCCCTGCGCGTTTGTTTGAGTTAAAAAAAAAAAAAAATAACGAGCTGTATGAGCTGTATAAGGACATGGACGTAGCGAGGCGAATTAACATCTAGCGGCTACGCTGGTTCGGTCATATCTGCCGCATGGACGTTGAAGCTCCGGCGAAAAAGGTGTTCGATGCGATGGTTGGAGGTCGACGGCGAAGACGGAGGCCGTGTCTCCGGTGGAAGGACCAAGTAGAAGAGGCCCTGGTATCTCTTGGTGTGACCAACTGGAGAAGGCGCGCGCGAAGCAGAGGCGCCTGGAGAGAAGTTTTGCGGCAGGCCGTAACCCGATAACGGGTTTTTATGTCCAGTTAAGTAAGTATTTTATGAAGGGTTTTTTTGTGTAATAGAGAAACTTTATTAAATGACGGCCAATTTGATGGCTAACTAACATCAGCCGCCGTAGCTCAGCTAGCTAGTGCGTTGGACCGCGAATGAAATGCGTCGCTCGAACACAGGTTCAAGACTCCGTTGCGCTAACACTGCAAAAAGAAAAAAACAACAATTTTTCTTTCGGCGGCTGTCCCCTCAGCAGGAAGTGGCAAACCTCAGAGAGTAAAATTGCCTATGAAAAAGCTCCTAACTCGCCGTTCGGAGTCGGCATAAAACTGTAGGTCCCTTCCAACCTTGTAAAAATTCGGACGCACAACATGGATTTACCGGTGGTCGCTCGAAAGGCAATTGAGTATTCTGAACGGCTTGCCTTTTGGTTAATTGGGACGAAAGAGCAATACACTTTTTTTATGGGTTTTGACTTATGGGTCAACAGAGCAATGCACTTAAGTTTTGATTTATGGATCAACAGAGCAATGCACTTAATGTTGCCAAAACTCGACCGTGCACATATTTTAATGTTCATTAAACTTTATTTAACATTCGTTAAATATTCCCTTCTCAAAAATCGATTGTCCTTAATCGATTAGAAGTACGGTATGTCATTAAATCTGACTTGGGAGTTCGGTTTGGAATTATTACGGTGGGGTTTAAGTTTTCATGGATTTGAGCAGTTGGAACTCTTTCTTTGTTGGTAATGATGTGTGGTTTTTCTCTACTTTGTATTTTATTTAGGATTGTGGCAACAATTGCTGTATTCATAATGGTAAGTAGTCCGAAAGTGGTTGCCATGTGGATGGTAGTCTCGAGTTTCGGTCTTTTTATTGTTTTCGTATTATTGTAATTTTCTGTATTCCTTTTAGTGGGGGGGTCGGTTGCAAGACTGCTGGAAGGATTTGGAAATGAGTTTTTTCCTTTGAAGATTCTGCCGTTCAATGAAATAGTGTGGAATTGTGGAATTTTATCAGAAAGGTTCCATTAAGGCTTTGTTTAACGAATTCGATTTCGTGCGTTCCGTTGAAATCGTTTAGGAGAATAACATCGGATGATATTTCGTCAATAGTTAAAATATGTTGCCCATTCGTAAAATCGCAAGCTGCCCTTTTGCTTTTAAAAAGATTTCGGATACAAGTCGTGTTCGTTATGTCGATAACGTTTTGCGCTTTACATAGAGTTAAGTAATCATAATTCTTACACTTATTTACTATTCCTAGCATTTCGGTTTTTGCTTATTAAGACATTATTAAATGGTAAGTCAATAACATTATTGTTTCTTTTGACGGGTTTAATTGGTATGTTCTCATAATTTTTATTGTTTACAACAAGTATGCTTATTATGTAAAATATTGATATTTGATTCGATATAATTTTGATTTCGGAAAAATTCTATTGTTGCGAAGGGCACATTTTCTTCTTCTGAGGTACTTATATCTGTCTGAATTTCTTCTTTTGATAATACACTATGATCAATAAGTACCCGGACTGTGTATTTTCCGCCGTTGCCCGATGCAGGTCGGTAGGACCTTAACTGACATCTGTGTCAAATTTTGTATTTGTTTGAAATTTTGTCACACATTATTCGCGATTATTTGAACAAACACAGTGTGAATATCATCGATCAGGCTCCCTATTCTCCAGATATGGCACCATGTGACTTTTTCCTGTTCTCCCGACTCAAGTTACCCCTTCGTGGAAAGAGATTTGAGTCCATAGAGGTCATACAAGAAAATGCGACGCGAGAGCTGAAGGCCATACCTGCTTCGGCTTACTAGAAGTGCATGGACGATTGGATTAAGCGTTGGCATATGTGTATTGCTTCAGATGGGGCTTATTTTGAAGGGGATAAAATAAATTTACCAGAAGAATAAAAAATTTTGTTTTTTTTGACACAGTCCCGGTACTTATTGATCATAGTGTATTAACGAATTTATTATTCCTAATTTAGCTCAATGGATTGCAGGGTTTATATTTTGTAGTTCTTCTTTGAAAATCTTTAATTTGTATTGAATGCTGCTTACAATTTCTTGATTAATTAATTTGCCTTTTTTTAAAAGTTTTTGTTATCTCGTTTGTATTCCTAGTTATATTATTTATCCTATCTTGATACATTGAATTTATCACTGCCTGTCGATTGTTGTTTTCCAACTTATTGTCTAATTTATATTTTATTATATCGAAATCCTCATGGTCACGATTTCCTGCAATCCATTCCCAAGCTGTGCCTATAAAATTTAAAGATCTTTTGATCTTACGTGGCTTTAGATGGTCAACCAGTCCTTGTATTTGTATGAGTTCGTAGTTGAGGTATGGGAACAAGGAGTGCTCAGGATATTTTCCTATTGATTGCTTAATCGTTGTTATTTCGTTTTCGTATTGGTCAAGATCGAGGACGTGGATAATTTTGAAGTTTCCAATCTACATCCGTGCGAGTCCTGTTCCAACTGTCACTATCTGTGCTTTTGAGAAGTCCAATATTTGCATTTCGCTGCATCCCTAACCTGAAATTAACTTTGTGAACGACTTTACCAGATTCGGTAGTGGTTTTGTTCTCCTTGACTATTTCCCTAACATATCTGACTTTTAATTTTGATCCTAATTTTTGTTGTGTTTTACATAAATTTCGTCTCCAGGTTTGTATCTTTTAATAAGGCTATTATTTTTATGGTGGTGTTTTAAGTCTTTATCCTGATTTTAGTTAATTTGATTGATGATTTTTCGTCCTTTTGGTTTACGTGTGGTATGTGGCCATAAGAGTTCAACCGGTTTCTTTCCTGTCGTCGAGTGAATAGTGAAATTGTTAGTACTCGTTAATAGCTCGTTCAAGTTGTTGTTCAAAGTTTCGTCTGTTATCATCTGCTTTTAGGCATTTCATGATTTCTGTAACTGTTGAGTGGAAGGGTTCTACCTGTCCGTTGACTTCGCTTCGATAAGGGGAAATGCTATAAATTTCTATGTGAAATTTGTCTTCGAGCATTGCTACTTTTGCCCTACTACAAGGGTGAGCAACCTTTTTAATCAACGGGCCAATTTAAATTGTAAAATTTTTTGGCGGGCCGCACATAAAGTAACAATTATTAATAATTTACAAATCTTTATTTATAATAAACATTAAACCAAAATCGATAAAATCAATTCAATTTTAGAAATGCTTGGCGGGCCGCATAAACATGCTTAACGGGCCGCAAGAGGCCCGCGGGCCGCGTGTTGCTCATTCCTGCTCGTACAAATTTAATTGAGCTGTAATTCCCAACCTACTAGGCATCGCAATCCCGGGATCCCGGGATCCCGGGATCCCGGACTTTTTCCAGTCCCGAAAATCCCGGGATTCAAATTCTTTTATCCCGGGATTTTCGGGATTGCAAAAGATGCTTCAAAGTTCAAATGAAATAAATTTTAAGGCACAAAAACCCAATTCCTTATTTGAGGGAGAAGGGAGGGGATAGAGTGCGTCTTTTGCAAAAGGCTTATGATTATTTACTAAGCATTCAACCAACAAGTGTTGAATCTGAAGGATGTTTCTCTTCAGCAGGGTTCATTTGAAATAAATTTCGCTCTAGATAAGAGAACAAAACACTTAATGCCTTTGTATTTTTAAGATCTCAGTTTTTAGTTAATCAAAACGCTTAACTTTTTTATCGAAATAATCGAAGTAAAACTAAAAGCACAAACAAATTAACTATTTTATTTTTTTTATCAAATATGCATATATATGCACTTTATGATACATCGGTTGCAAAGTAATAAGTTATGTTTAAGTGTCATTTTTGGATAAAACAAAATGCTATGAAACTGAAGTTAAATGTCAAATGAAAAACTTTTAAGTTAACTCTTCAATTCCCAGTGTCACCTGTAGGTGACAGATGCTTAATATTTGTTTTCCTACCACATAGGTTTTTATTTTAAAATTCTAACACTTGTATAGCAAAGTCAATTAGTAGTACTTGTTTATTTAATTTTCCTACCAACACTAGCGATACGTCATTTGTAAAATTTATTCATTTGTTTCACGCGTAATTAAAGCAGTGCGAGTTTGTGTGGTTTCTTTCAATATAAAAATGAGGGTTGTTTAAACATTTTTTATGTATTTTTTTGTCTTATCCAAACGTATCTAAGCTCTTTTATTTAAAAAGAAAATTTTCTTTTTCACTATTTTGGCCATGGGAATTGATGGGTTAAACAAAATGTGATTAAATTCAAGATAAAAAATCTTGAAACTACCCAAATGTGATTAAAATGTGTCCATTTTTATGATAAATATATTATAAACCAGTATTTATGCAATTCGGGAAAATTGTTTTATTAAAAAATTTGTTATATGAATCCCGGGATTAAATCCCGGGATCCCGGGATTTGACTTTTCAATCCCGAAAATCCCGGGATCGCAAAATGGCAAAAAATTGCGATCCCTACAACCTACATATGGGCATCTCCCAGTGGCTCGGACGCGACATTCGCACGCTTTCAATTACACCAAAAACAAGAAAGAAACACAAAAAGTCGATATGTTTTTTTAGTGTTCTAACGCGCTGAAATGGTGCTACATGTTAGAAATATATTTGAAAGATTTAGTACAAATTAGTACAAAATAAAAAGCAATTATGCAATGAAACGGACGCGACAAAAAAAGAAGTTTTTTTGAAGCTCTTATAGAAATATACAAAATTTAGCGATTTTTGGGAACTTTTTTTTATATATATACATGCAAATGAAGGTCAAAGGATAACTTTCCTTCGTAGACTTATGAAATATGAGAATTTTGTCTTACCTTTTTTTATTTAGGTATATCATGAATACGGACGCGACAAATTTTTCCAAGGGTATTCCCCTTATTAAATACAGTAATGGTTTTCATTATAACACTTCAACTTTTAATAAAAATAACGCATAATAAGTTAAATTCAAGTTACAGCAATCAAAATAAGGAAAATTAAAGTTAAAAGTTCTTAGTGTGGTTTATTTAATTTTCCTGAGGAACTCTATTGGAATTAGATCTTGTTTAATATCGCGCACACAGCTCTTACAATCATTAGCAATGCACCTTTCATTCATCACATCGCAGCACACTGGTTTTAGAAATAACTTAACAAATTAATTAAATTAAATTAATTAACTGGCTGAACATATTTGTACAGTATTTTTCATCAACCCTTTCCGGAAATTTGTATGATATATCGTAAAATTTTTTTTAAAGATTTTCTTTTGACAGCGAACGTTTTTTTATGAAACGGCTAGGCTACTTTTTAGTAGCAAAAAGACAAACAATTTCAAAGTTTGAATCTCAGTTGATTTATAAAACTTAATAAATTTAACAATTTTTGCTTCTTAATATTTTTCCCGAGCCTTTAAAAAATTGTACGATATATCGTACAAATCACACAAGGGTTTGCAACCCTTGTGTGATGTGCTTTGTACGATTTATCGTGGCGGGCAAAGGTTGATTTGGTAACAGAATGTTTCTGTTTGCTTGAATACCACGGCCATCCTTAAATCGTATGACTAATTAAATTCTATTCAGAAATAACAATCACTTAACGATTTTGTGTTTCACTGGGCAGACACAGATTATGTAAGGTTGGACATGAGTACTTGCCACTCCCACTACGATAATAAGAATCAGCTATATTCGGTATCTTTCTACAAAGCTATATGGTGTTTAGTTGATTCTGTGTTTTATTGAGGGGAAAAGGGCTTTGCAACAGCAGTAACGGTTTTATAAGGCCTGATAAATGTTACTCAATTGTTTATATATATAATTTATATAGTTTTCGATCATAATGAAATCACGTTTTGATTTTTGTTGTTAAATTTATATTTTCTTACCAAATAAGCCAATGAATTGTTCATAAAATTAAAAAAAAACGAAACAAAAGTTTCATGCATTTTTACTCCTTTGCGCACCATTGTACGATATATCGTACAAAATTGATGAAGCTGTTATTCTCAACCAAAATTATTTTTTTGATATTTTTTTGTATTTTATTGCTACAATGTTCAATGAGAGTCAATATTTTGAAAAAAAAAATTGTATCTCAAGAAATGCGGAAATTTACCGGAAATCGAATAACAATCGAATCGATTCAGAGCTTCCGGTTACGGACGCGACAAAATTTAAACACCCATAAAATGTTTTTCCGATTTTGCCGGGAACCAATTATTATATTTTCCTAACGGGAACAATGCACCTATTTAAAAACTGACAGCTACTTGCATTTGAAAAGTTTATCCACTAATGGCAACAACTAATAAGGTTTTTTGGGCACGGACGCGACAATAGGATACAGGAAGAAGCAAACTAAAAAAACTTCCGTTCTTCGAACTCCACTTTCTCTCGCTTTCTCTAATACATAAGATTGTTGTTACTTTTTTTTAAGATTGTTGTAACTTTTGCATTACAAGAAAAATATAATATTACTTGAATAAGATAAAAACGGAAAGACAAACTGTGCATATAATTCGTCAAAAGGCTCAGAAAAAAATTTTTTTCTTTTAAAGTGGTATATTTCGGTCAAAAATTAAAAAAAAATAAAAATTCTTTTACATTTATAAAATATAGATATTTAAGCTGTATTATTGGATAATAAAAAGTTTTTCTGAGCAATTTGAATTTTTCACTCGTGGTGGACCTTTTTTGGGAGATGCCCATATATCAAAGTTCAAATACATGACACTCGCACTCTAAAAATATATGATTGTTTATAATATTGTAACGAAAAGACAGTCTGTCGCTGTGCAAAGCAACCCTGCCGCTACGTGCCGTGCTATAATCCAATCTGGCAACGACGGCCGCGATAATAACTTTTAGTCCAACCTGGCAATGATGGAAACTTTTAGTCCACTCCGGAATGTGCGGGAACGATCTGCGCGATGGCCTGGCAGGTATAAAAGGCAGCCGGATGCGGCGCAGCGAGTCAGTCTGGTTTTGACAAGTGAAGTTGCCACACAGAATAATTAAGCAAATACTTAAGTGTACGAACAGTAAAGTGTAAAACTGTGAATAATAAAGTGACTGTTGGTTTATTTTATTGTCTGCGTTTAAGAACCTGTGTTTTATTTTCAAATTACACAATCCAGAGATACGTAACAGCCCACTAGACGTAGTATTCGTAACATTTGGTGTCAGAAGTGGGATTGTGGAAAATTGAAAATAAATAAAGAAATAAAAGTATAACAGCACGGACATGGTTAACCTCGAGCTGCTGAAGGTGGACCAGCTGAAGAAGGAGCTGGCTGCCTGGAATTTGCCGACTGCTGGCGGAAAGGTGGAACTGCAGTTGCGCTTGCGAGAAGCATGTGAGGCACGAGGCGTCGATTGGACTGTGCACGAGTTCGGAGCGCAAGAACTAGATTCGTCGGCCAAGGTGGAGGAATCGCCTGCTGCCGCTGCGTTGCTGCAAAGTACGGCTGCACCACTACAAGCATTGGACATGAGCCAGCTAATGGTTGCACTTAAAGGCATGTTCGAGACCTCCAACCATGAAATGGCAGTGAAGCTGGAAACTACGAATCTCGAAATTTCGGCAAAAGTCGAGACTGCGAATCGTGAAAATCGTGAAATGTCGGCGCAAATTGCAGCGAAACTAGAAACTACAAATCGAGAGTTGTCCAGCAAGCTTCAGGAAAATTCTGCGCGCTTGGAGCAGAAGGTGGAGGAAATCTCAGACAGGATTAATGGGAAAGTCGAGCACCTGGAGACGCGGGTAGAGCACTTGGATAAGCGAGTCGACGACCTGGATGATTCCCTGAACAAACGTGTTGATAGTCTGGAAGATTCGATGAACAGAATGATGGACGAGCGGCTTAGGGAGGTACAGCCGCGAGAATGGTTGCCGCCGGTTCCGGAAAATGTTGCCATCCGAGCAGAAGTGCCTACTTATGATGGGACTACGCCGTTCGATACCTTCATGCTACAATTCGACCTGGCTGCTCTGGAAAATCAGTGGACCGATGTAAAGGTGGTGCGGCCGAGGTAATAAAATCAGTTCCAGAATGTTTACGAAGTGAGTACGAGACCGTCATAAGGGCGCTGGCAGCCAAATACAGCGACGAGCACAACAGAACGCTGTACTACTGTGAGCTGAAGAACCGCAGGCAAAGATCTAACGAGGATCAGGCCATAAGCTTTGAGCCACCGGACAGGCGATTGTGTGGGCAAAGGTAGACGAGGACGATGGGACGAGTCGGCTGTGGGTTGTAGAAGCACCGAAACAAGGACACGACAACATCATCGTCGGACGTACATAAGTGGAACCTAAAAATGGCAGAATACCAGTCAGAATACTGAACCCCCTGAATACACCCAGATATATCGGGAAAGATGAAGTAATTGGCGAGTGTAAGGCAGCTGTAGCAGTGGTCAATTGCGAGAGTAGCCCGCCTGGAGGTAATAAGAAGAGCGGTTTTAACATGGACGCCGTACCGCAGGAGAACCAGTGGAGCAGCGAGTTGACGGCCAAGCAGAAACAGAAGGCGAGGTCTCTCCTGCAGCACTATGGATAAATATTTGCGGCAGAAGCAGGCGGAAGAACAGCCATAGTGAAGCACAACATCGACACCGGAAGTGCAAAACCGATTCGCCAACCGCCAAGACGAGTTCCTCTGGCCAAGAGGGAGGAGGTCACAAATTTGATCGAGAACATGCGGAAAGAAAAGGTCATAGAGCCTTCTTCGGGCCCCTGGTGCTCGCCGGTCGTGCTAGTCAAGAAAAAAGATGGCAGTACCCGGTTTTGTGTGGACTATCGGAAGCTCAATGATGTGACCAATAAGGACAGTTATCCACTACCTCGGATCGATGACACCCTGGACACACTGTCAGGCACACAGTGGTTCTCCACGCTCGACTTACGCAGCGGCTATTGGCAGGTAGAGCTTGCAGACAAGGAGAAGACGGCTTTCAGTGTTGGCGATGGTTTGTGGCAGTTCACCGTCATGCCGTTTGGACTCTGCAACGCACCAGCAACATTCGAGCGGCTAATGGAACGTGTGCTAAAAGGGCTGCATTGACGGACGTGTCTGGTGTACCTCGACGACATAATCGTGATGGGTAAAAACTTCGACGACCACCTGGGAAACCTAAAGGAGGTATTCCAGCGGATACGAGAAGCCGGGCTTAAACTCAACCCAAAGAAGTGCTCTCTGTTCCAAAAGGAGGTCAAGTATCTGGGTCATACGGTTTCCGCCCGCGGAGTACATACGGATGAAGGCAAAATCACGGCGGTGAAGGAGTGGCCCCGGCCACGCAATCTACACGAACTCCGCAGTTTCCTGGATCGTGCACATACTACCGCCGATTTGTTCCGGGATTCGCGAACATAGCCAGCAGCCTGCACAAACTGACGAAAAAGAGCCAAGCTTTCGAGTGGAACGAGGAGCAGGAACAGGCTTTTGCACGTCTGAAGGAAAAACTGTGCAGTGCTCCAATTCTGGCCTTCCCCGTGCCTGGGGAGATGTTTATGCTGGATACAGATGCATCGGGAATAGTATTGGCGGTGTGCTATCACAGATAATAGACGGCCAGGAGCAAGTGATATCGTACTACAGTAGGGTTCTATCGAAACCGGAACGCAACTACTGTGTGACACGGAGAGAACTGCTGGCGGTATTGGACTGCGTAAAACACTTCCACAAATATCTGTATGGACAAAGGTTTCGCCTGCGCACAGATCATGCGGCATTGAGATGGCTCCTGAACTTTAAAGACCCTGAAGGGCAATTGGCGCGGTGGATCGAGCGACTGCAGAGCTACGACTACACGATAGAGCATCGCAAGGGCAGTAGCCATGGAAATGCCGATGCCTTGTCCCGCCGTCCGTGCAAAGTCGAATGCAGGCAATGCTCGCGAGCCGAAAACAAAGAACAGATAGTGGACGTCCGGTTGGTCAGCGTCATGCCAGAGGAAGAGTGGTCTGCGGAGAGGCTACAAAAAGACCAGCGTGAGGATGCGGATCTTGCCAAAATCGTCGAAGGCAAGGAGCAAGGCGCACGTCCAGACTGGCAGGAGATGACCGGTGAAAGCCCGATCGCGAAGGCTTACTGGGCACAGTGGAAATGTCTGCGGCTGAAGGAAGGATGCCTGTACCGCGAATGGGAGAGCGCGGATGGTCGGACCAGCAACCCCCTAATGGTAGTGCCGAAATAACGACTCCAGTGGAGGGCACCTAGGCATCAGCAAAACCGTCGCCAAAATAAAAAGACGATTCTACTGGGTAGGATGTCAGGAGTCTGTAGCCGAGTGGATTAAGAGCTGTGACCGATGTTCAGCCGCGAAAGGGCCGACAAGAAAATCTCGAGGCCGCATGCAACAGTACAACGTGGGAGCGCCCTTCGAGCGGATTGCTATGGACGTCGCCGGCCCATTCCCAACTAGCAGTCAAGGCAACAAATATGTGCTGGTTGTAATGGATTACTTCAGCAAATGGCCCGAAGTGTACCCTATTCCTAACCAGGAGGCCACTACGATCTCGGAAAAGCTGGTTAACAACTGGGTAGCCCGGTTCGGAGTTCCGTTGGAGTTGCACTCAGATCAAGGCCGGAATTTCGAGTCTGCGGTATTCAAGGTATTCACAGTCCGACGGCATGGTGGAACGCTTTAACCGGACACTGGAGGAATACCTGCGGAAAGTGGTAGGCAGGAATCAAAAGGAATGGGACACGCATATCCCCCTGTTCCTGATGGCGTATAGGTCAGCCCCGCACGACACGACATCACTCACTCCAGCCCGAGCAGTGTTCGGCACAGAGTTTCGGTTACCCGCTGACTTGAAGTTCGGGGTAGTCGGCACAACGGGAGGCGCTAAGACGGACTACGTGGTCAATAAGCGGGCGGAACTGGAGGAAATTCTCCAGTTTATAAGGGGCCGCACCAAACTGGTCAGCGATAAGGCGAAAGCCAGATACGATCTACGGGCCAACTCAGCAGGGTTCCAAGAAGGCGATTTGGTAATGCTCTACAACCCGCAGCGGAGGAAAGGTTTGTCTCCGAAACTTCAAGCGTCATGGGAAGGACCGTACGAAGTCGTGACTAGGATTAACGACGTGGTATACCGGATTCAACGTTGCAGCCATAGAGGCGCTAAGCTGAAGGTAGTCCATTTGGAGCGCCTGGCGCCTCATCACAGCGGAGCCTCGGCACTTGTTCGGGACGAACAAGTCTAAGTGGTGGGCAGTGTAACGATAAGACAGTCTGTCGCTGTGCAAAGCAACCCTGCCGCTACGTGCCGTGCTATAATCCAATCTGGCAACGACGGCCGCGATGGTAACTTTTAGTCCAATCTGGCAGCGACGGCCGCGATAATAACTTTTAGTCCAACCTGGCAATGATGAAAACTTTTAGTCCACTCCGAAATGTGCGGGAACGATCTGCGCGATGGCCTGAGAGGTATAAAAGGCAGCCGGATGCCGCGCAGCGAGTCAGTCTGGTTTTGACAAGTGAAGTTGCCACACGGAGTGATTAAGCAAATATTTAAGTGTACGAACAGTAAAGTGTAAACTGTGAATAATAAAGTGACTGTTGGTTTATTTTATTGTCTGCGTTTAAGAAACTGACTGTGTTTCTAGCGCCTGCGGAACGCAGGAGCTAGAAGCGTCGGCCAAAGTGGAGGAATCGCCTGCGGGTGCGGCGTCGATGCAAAGTACGGCTGCGCCACCACAAGCAATGGACATGAGCCAGCTTATGGTTGCAATGAGAGGCATGTTTCAGGAAACGTCTGCGAAAATCGAGAATGTCAAAGGCATGTTTGAGACTTCCAATCGTGAAATGTCGGCGCAAATTGCAGCGAAACTAGAAACTACAAATAGGGAGTTGTCCAGCAAGCTTCAGGAAAATTCTGCGCGCTTGGAGCAGAAGGTGGAGGAAATCTCAGACAGGATTAATGGGAAAGTCGAGCACCTGGAGACGCGGGTAGAGCACTTGGATAAGCGAGTCGACGACCTGGATGATTCCCTGAACAAACGAGTTGGCGACCTGGATGATTCCCTGAACAAACGTGTTGACGATCTTGATGATTCCCTGAACAAACGAGTTGATAGTCTGGAAGATTCGATGAACAGAAAGATGGACGAGAGGCTTAGGGAGGTACACCCGCGAGAATGGTTGCCGCCGGTTCCGGAAAATGTTGCCATCCGAGCAGAAGTGCCTACTTATGATGGACCACGCCGTTCGATACCTTCAAGCTACAATTCGACCTGGCTGCTCTGGAAAATCAGTGGACCGATGTAAGGAAGGGTCGGAGATTGGCGCTGGCTCTTAAAGGTGGTGCGGCCGAGGTAATAAAATCAGTTCCAGAATGTTTACGAAGTGAGTACGAGACCGTCGTAAGGGCGCTGACAGCCAAATACAGCGACGAGCACAACAGAACGCTGTACTACTGTGAGCTGAAGAACCGCAGGTAAAGATCCAACGAGGCGCTGCAGACATATGCAGCAGACATTGAACGGCTCGTGCAGCTGTGCTACCCGTCCTTCGGCGCTGATGATCTCGAAAGGATGAAGATAGAGGCGTTTATTGAAGGTCTTCATGATCCGGAGACACGTCGCAGTGCGTTGATGATGGGCAAGCCGACATTTAGGGAGACGGTGGCCAGCGCGATGACATATGAGGCGACATGGATTGGGAGCACTCGGTATGCACCTGCAAGGATACGCCAGATCCAGCCAGACAACGACATTACGATCCAGGCCATAAGCTCTGAGCCACCGGACAGGCCACGGGTGGTGTCCTCTAAAGTTGGTTGCTGGGTATGAGGCAAGCAGGGCCACATATCACGAGACTGCCGCCAACGAAAGAGGCGTTCCCGTTCTCGATCGCAATCGCCTGAAGCGAGGAATGCTGACAAGCGAGGCTCAGCCACGAGCGCAGGGCTGAGGACGAGGAGCCGTTAAACTAAAACGGGTCAGCCCAAAGGGGCGTGAGCTGATCCCCACAATCTGCCGCCCCACCATCCTTGTCTCACAGGTGAAACGACAGCCCAG
Organism: Melieria omissa; assembly: GCA_963971225.1. NCBI lineage: Eukaryota > Metazoa > Arthropoda > Insecta > Diptera > Ulidiidae > Melieria > Melieria omissa. The sequence goes on along the minus strand of OZ020269.1, from coordinate 44,533,894 downwards.
CAGCTTGACAATTAAAGGAAGGATAGATGGAAAGTTGTTCGTGTTGACACTGGATACTGGAGCGTCATATTCGATCATAAAAAGGAAGCTGCTGAAGAACTGGGAACCGCTGCATGGCATACAGATGCGGACTGCGACTGGCGAGCGCGCGCCGGTGAGAGGGAAAGTTACAAAAACGATTGCTATCGGCACCAGCAGCCTGGAACATGAGTTCATCGTCGCGGATATAATGGACGACGTGATTATCGGCGTGGATTTCATGATTAGGCACGGTTTTACGCTGGACCTGAAGGAAAATGTGCCAACGTTGAATTCCCGCTAAGGAAGGTTGTATCGTGTCAACACAGGAGGATACCAGCGAATTCTGAGGCGATTGTGTGGGCAAAGGTGGACGAGGACGATGGGACGAGTCGGCTGTGGGTAGTAGAAGCACCGAAACAAGGACACGACAACATCATCATCGGACGTACATTAGTGGAACCTAAAAATGGCAGAATACCGGTCAGAATACTGAACCCCCTGAATGCACCCAGATATGTCGGGAAAGATGAGGTAATTGGCGAGTGTAAGGAAGCTGTAGCAGTGGTCAATTGCGAGAGTAGCCCGCCTGGAGGTAATAAGAAGAGCGGTTTTAACATGGACGCCATACCGCAGGAGAACCAGTGGAGCAGCGAGTTGACGGCCAAGCAGAAACAGAAGGCGAGGTCTCTCCTGCAGCACTATGGATCAATATTTGTGGCAGAAGCAGGCGGAAGAACAGCCATAGTGAAGCACAACATCGACACCGGAAGTGCAAAACCGATTCGCCAACCGCCAAGACGAGTTCCTCTGGCCAAGAGGGAGGAGGTCACAAATTTGATCGAGAACATGCGGAAAGACAAGGTCATAGAGCCTTCTTCGGGCCCCTGGTGCTCGCCGGTCGTGCTAGTCCAGAAAAAAAATGGCAGTACCCGGTTTTGTGTGGACTATCGGAAGCTCAATGATGTGACCAAGAAGGACAGTTATCCACTACCTCGGATCGATGACACCCTGGACACACTGTCAGGCACGCAGTGGTTCTCCACACTTGACTTACGCAGCGGCTATTGGCAGGTAGAGCTTGCAGACAAGGACAAGGAGAAAACGGCTTTCAGTGTTGGCGATGGTTTGTGGCAGTTCACCGTCATGCCGTTTGGACTCTGCAACGCACCAGCAACATTCGAGCGGCTAATGGAACGTGTGCTGAAAGGGCTGCATTGACGGACGTGCCTGGTGTACCTCGACGACATAATCGTGATGGGTAAAAGCTTCGACGACCACGTGGGAAAGCTGGAGGAGGTATTCGAGCGGAGACAAAGAGCTGGGCTTAAACTCAACCCAAAGAAGTGCTCGCTGTTCCAAAAAAAGGTCAAGTATCTGGGCCATACGGTTTCCGCCCGCGGAGTACATACGGATGAAGGCAAAATCACGGCGGTGAAGGAGTGGCCCCGGCCACGCAATCTACACAAACTCCGCAGTTTCCTGGGCCTGTGTACATACTACCGCCGATTTGTTCCGGGATTCGCGAACATAGCCAGCAGCTTGCACAAACTGACGAAATAGAGCCAAGCTTTGTGGAACGAGGAGCAGGAACAGGCTTTTGCACGTCTGAAGGAAAAACTGTGCAGTGCTCCAATTCTGGCCTTCCCCGTGCCTGGGGAGATGTTTGTGCTGGATACCGATGCAAGCGGGAATAGTATTGGCGGTGTTCTATCACAGATAATAGACGGCCAGGAACAAGTGATAGCGTACTACAGTAGGGTCCTATCGAAACCGGAATGCAACTACTGTGTGACACGGAGAGAACTGCTGGCGGTATTGGACTGCGTAAAACACTTCCACAAATATCTGTATGGACAAAGGTTTCGCCTGCGCACAGATCATGCGGCATTGAGATGGCTCCTTAACTTTAAAGATCCTGAAGGGCAATTGGCGCGGTGGATCGAACGACTGCAGAGCTACGACTACACGATAGAGCATCGCAAGGGCAGTAGCCATGGGAATACCGATGCCTTGTCACGCCGTCCGTGCAAAGTCGAATGCAGGCAATGCTCGCGAGCCGAAAGCAAAGAACAGATAGTGGACGTCCGGTTGGTAAGCGTTATGCCAGAGGAAGAGTATTCGGCGGAGAGGCTACAAAAAGACCAGCGTGAGGATGCGGATCTTGCAAAAATCGTCGAAGGCAAGGAGCAAGGCGCACGTCCAGACTGGCAGGAGATGGCCGGTGAAAGCCCGATCGCTAAGGCTTACTGGGCACAGTGGAAAAGTCTGCGGCTGAAGGGATGATGCCTGTACCGCGAATGGGAGAACGCGGATGGTCGGACCAGCAACTCCCTAATGGTAGTGCCGAAATGCAGAATCAACGAGGTCATTGAGGCATACCATAACGAATCCAGTGGAGGGCACCTAGGCATCACCAAAACCGTCGCCAAAATGAAAAGACGATTCTACTGGGTAGGATGTCAGGAGTCTGTAGCCGAGTGGATTAAGAGCTGCGACCGATGTTCAGCCGCGAAAAGGCCGACAAGAAAATCTCGAGGCCGCATGCAGCAGTACAACGTGGGAGCGCCCTTCGAGCGGATTACTATGGACGTCGCCGGCCCATTCCCAACTAGCAGTCAAGGCAACAAATATGTGCTGGTTGTAATGGATTACTTCAGCAAATGGCCCGTAGTGTACCCTATTCCTAACCAGGAGGTCACTACGATCTCGGAAAAGTTGGTAAACAACTGGGTAGCCAGGTTCGGAGTTCCGTTGGAGTTACACTCAGATCAAGGCCGGAATTTCGAGTCTGCGGTATTCAAGGAAGTGTGTGAGCTACTGTGGATAAAGAAAACTCGTACCACGCCTTTGCACCCACAGTCCGACGGCATGGTGGAACGCTTTAACCGGACATTGGAGGAATACCTGCGGAAAGTGGTAGGCAGGAATCAAAAGGATTGAGACACGCATATCCCCCTGTTCCTGATGGCGTATAGGTCAGCCCCGCACGACACGACATCACTAACTCCAGCCCGAGCAGTGTTCGGCACAGAGTTGCGGTTACCCGCTGACTAGAAGTTCGGGGTAGTCAGCACGACGGGAGGCGCTAAGACGGACTACGTGGCCAATAAGCGGGCGGAACTAGAGGAAATTCACCAGTTTATAAGGAGCCGCACCAAACTGGTCAGCGATAAGGCGAAAGCCAGATACGATCTACGGGCCAACTCAGCAGGGTTCCAAGAAGGCGATTTGGTAATGCTCTACAACCCGCAGCGGAGGAAAGGTTTGTCTCCAAAACTTCAAGCGTCATGGGAAGGACCTTACGAAGTCGTGACTAGGATTAACGACGTGGTATACCGGATTCAACGTTGAACAATAGAGGCGCTAAGCTGAAGGTAGTCCATTTGGAGCGCCTGGCGCCTTATCACAGCGGAGCCTCGGCACTTGTTCGGGACGAACAAGTCTAAGTGGTGGGCAGTGTAATGATGAGCCAGTCTGTCGCGGTGCAAAGCAACCCTGCCGCTACGTGCCGTGCCATAACCCAATCTGGCAACGACGGCCGCGATAGTAACTTTTAGTCCAATCTGGCAGCGACGGCCGCGACGGCCGCGATAATAACTTTTAGTCCAACCTGGCAATGATGAAAACTTTTAGTCCACTCCGGAATGTGCGGGAACGATCTGCGCGATGGCCTGAGAGGTATAAAAGGCAGCCGGATGCGGCGCAGCGAGTCAGTCTGGTTTTGACAAGTGAAGTTGCCACACGGAGTGATTAAGCAAATATTTAAGTGTACGAACAGTAAAGTGTAAACTGTGAATAATAAAGTGACTGTTGGTTTATTTTATTGTCTGCGTTTAAGAAACTGACTGTGTTTTATTTTCAAATTACACAATCCAGAGATACGTAACAGCCCACTAGACTTAGTATTCGTAACAGTATCTTTTATGAACTAAGATAATGTTCACTGTAAATATGGAGTTTTTTCAAATCCGTTTATATAGGAGGTGGTGGAAATTTTGCACAGTAAGTTCTTTACTCATACAATAACTGTATACCAAATTTCATTTGTGTACGACCACTCTTTCTGTGTTTGTCACTCTGCTATATAAACTCACAACTCTGTGTGCCGCCACGACAATTTTAGATCATCGCACTGGCATCGGGTTCCCAATTAGGCTACGGGGCCGTCACCAAAGTAATAGTATGTATGCGCTTAAAAATCTGCGAGTTACTGTTTAGCACGTAACATGCAGCAATAGTGAACGGCAGGAGCGACCATTGGTCGTGAACTGCAAGCGAGAATAGAGATCGCGACAGCAGTGCCAGCGACGACAACGTCGGCCCCGAATAATTAGTACCTCTACTGGTGTAGGTGCGTGGTTTAAAACCTACGAGTTAATGCTTAGCACGGCCATGTAGCAATAGCGAACAGCGATAACGTGCAGTGGTAGCGGAGATGATCCAGGAGAAGGACGTCTCTCGTTCACGGAGCGGACATCGACTTAGATATATTTTTGTTTACAAGAGACATTATCTCGTGCATATTGTTGGGATAGGCAGCACAACTCGCTCTTATATTAACTTTATACTTATTTTTCATTTGACTGCACACCGAAATTGTTGATCAGCAACAACAGTTTTCTGTATGAAACACTTAGGTACATCCGAACTATGTATTTAGAAAATCGCCACCATGACACAAATCAGCTAGCTCTCTTTACATTGAACGTGAAAAAAAACTATCCATCCAACTATCCACCATGGCTACTAATTAAGAATGCGTTCATTCTCCATCCTGACACCCTTGCCAAAAAGGACAATAACCAAAATCTACCAAGGTTGTTTACCAATTACATAACGAGGTTACGTCGCACACTGGGGTAATATATAAGTGGCGATTAATTCAAAAATGAAAAATAAAGATACAGATACGTTTTTGGTACCGGGTTAAAGTGGATAAAATTCTGCATCACTACGTGAAAGAGTTGTTGCAAAATAGTTTACCGTTTTCCCGCAAAGCACTCTGAGAGTTTAAATTTATTTTCATTTGACGTGTATTTAAATTAAATTTGTTTTACAAGTTTTTAAAGTAGCATAAAACTGATGATGGAGGCTTTTTGTTCTGGTATTTAAGTATTAAAATACAAATTTTATTAAGTGTTCGTAAATATTTTTATTTTTTTTTTAAAAAGCCTAAAAATTGCCTTATTTTGGCCTTATTCATAAACATATAGTTGTTTGTTCAGTGATGTTCACCTAAAATATTGTCATAGTCGTAATCTGTGGATATTCTAGCAACTTTTGCAGCATTTCGATTTTTGTATGTGAAGTTTTGGCAAAATATGCACGCGGTCCGTGAAAGGAAAGACAAAAAATAAATGTAAATGCAAAAAATATGAGAAAAGCAACAAGCAATATGTTTTATGTTAGTTTTGTTGTTGTTCAATGTATGGTTTTTAGTATTTCTTTATGCTTTTTAACCTACATTACGGGGGGCCGGCATGTTAGATTTGTATTAACCAGCATATTAGAAGACATATTAGGCGGGATATCGCGACACGTGAGTATTTTTGGTTTTTAAGATATTTATGAAACACAATACAAAATAATCTCAAATGATGCAGAACCAAATACAATTTCGATATCTTCGATTATTTCATTTGGCTTTGTTGTACAGTATGTGCAAAACTAGGTCAGCTGAAATTATTTATCAGAAGTTGCAGTATTGGGCATTGTTATTGTTTGTATTACTTATGAGCATGATACAAATATAGAAGGTAGAACCGCTGTAATTTGTTTTGACCAATGTCTACATGACGCGAAACTGAGAGGAGTCACGGTTGCTAATTCGGTCAAACCAGGCCCCAGAGTCGCAAATTCGGTCAAACCAGGCCCCAGAGTTGATTAGGGTTCGTACAGCAAATTCGCCATACAAAAGTCAGGGCAAGGGCTGCTGGTGCGTTCGAAGTTTATTTGCAAATAAAGTAATTGTTTTTTTTTCTTTCATTCTGTAGTACGTTTATAGGAAATTGATTTCCAAAAAAATGTTGTTGCTGAAAAACGTCATAAGTATGTTCCAACGTGTTTTAATATGATTTTACTTCAGTTTTTGCTGATTGCCCTCAAAGCCTTAACGTTTGAATTGCTTGTGTTGCAGCTCTGCGTTTGAAATGAGTTCAACTTGCCATCACTGTTCCTTGCTGCACTAGAAACGTCAAACTCAATGAGACATGAACTGAAGGAAAAAGCAACCGAATATCTGCTGAATTTAGCGTATGAAATAATTTATTTCTGCTTTTTGTTGGTACGGGTAACAATCAAAATTACTTAGACCAGGAAAACAAGATTGTTCGCAACGTTATATTTACAGCAAATAAGAAAAGTTATCACTTTAAGATGCAAACAATTGACTGGTAACCGGTGCTGTGCGAATGTTTGGGTAAAAAAACCCGTACACTGTCGGACGATTGGAAAAAGCAAAAAATGGTCTGAAAATCATTTCTCCTCTCAGTTTCGCGTCACGTAGTCACTGGTTTTGACACTAAACGTGCTTATTGACGTTTCTCGTATTTGTCAAAAGCTTGGGTCGTGATGCCACTTCGTTGTAATACTAAATTAGGGCTATTTAAGGTTCTAAGGATTTTTAGATCTTTTTTAAAATGAAAACGAAAATTTAATGTGACTAGTTCATTTTGTTGCGTAATATTATTAACTGTTAGACAAGCTACAACGCAATAAATAATACAAAGGTAAATTATTATGTAATTGTTTTTTTTTAGTTTCTTACTAATATTCATTTTTTTGTGTTTTCAAATTGCTGTTTAAAAACCGTGTCCTAAAAAATGTTCGGCCTAAAAAGAAACGTTGCATTGTTTACATTTGTATTTTAGTGAAATTGATCGTAATTGAAAAATTTTTATTCATTCGTCAACGGTTGATTCAAGCCTAAAACATCAAACACCAAAACTATAAGTATGATGAGTTCATTGCGGAAAATATACATACGGAACTAATACATATTCACATTTTGAGAATCTAAACTCAAAAACCTAAACAAAATACATTTCAATTTTGTTGACGAAAGAAAATGTTCAAGGGATTTTCTAACAACAGTACGGTATCACATTTTCAAAGAAGAACGTCAAAAACAGGTTTAGGGCCGTTTTCTCATCTTCCCGTTAAAGTGACCTGTAGCTAAAGTGAACTTTAGCTAAAGGTCACTTTAAAGTGCCCGGTAAATATTTTCGTTTTCTCATCTTGCTGATAAATATAAATTTAACAAGTCTGATTTTTTGGCAACACTGGTCTACGATGGGCAGCACTTGACGGCGCAATCAGCTGTTTGTGAAAAATTATAATTATTTTTTAAGGAAAAAATAAAAATTTTGCCTGGCAAAATCTTTTGATGCTTTTACTGTCAAATGGGGCTTGTCCCGGCGTTGGAAATCGTTGAGGGACAAGTTTGACAGCTTGAAGCGTAAGTCCAAGCTGGAACTTGCAGCGCAGAAGAGCGAGACGTATCGCACAGGTGGCGGCCCAGCAGCGATTGGACATGTCAGCAGTGCAAAGCAGTGAAATAGTCCAATTGGCTGTTATATTTGCCGCACTTTGCGACTACGTACCTTCAAAACCGTCTTCCAGTGCATGAATTTGAGAAACACGCCTATTTTCCATACCGAAAGATCTCAAATTTAAATTTCATTTCAAATTGTAATTTCACTATCAGCTGTTTTTTGTTTGTAAACAAACATATGCATGTACTTGGCACCATTTCCACTTAAAGTTCACTTTAAAGTTTAACAGGCACTCAATCCTCCCGGTAAATTTTATCGGGAGGATAGCTTAACGGGCAGATGAGAAAACGAAAATGCGTTTATCGGCCCGTTAAAGTGAACTTTAAAGTTAACGGGAAGATGAGAAAACGGCCCTTAGTGTCAGATGTGCAACATGGCGGCTGAGAAGAAGCAACGGCTCTACCTTCTATTTTTGTATCATGGTCTAGTCGTTAGCAGATAGATCATCAGCAGCCAGTGTTGCAAGAAGAGGGATTTTTCCCCGTTTTTAGGGAAATTTCAACACAAAAAGGATGACGGGAATAATGGTCGTGAAAACGGGAAAACCAAGTTCGCTGTTCAATAAATTTATAGAATGAAATATATGTGTATATGTAGAAGCTATCAACAGAATATAAATGCATCCAAGCTGATAGCTTGCACAGTTCTGTAATTGAAAAAAATTTCCTTAATAATTATTTGAGTTAGTCTGTTGGATTTACGTCAATTTCTATGTTAATTAGAAAGATTATAAAATGAAATATGTTTTTATATGTTAATATTTTTATTAAGTCACAAAATAAAATTTTGGGGTATATGTTTCCATTATTTTTGATATGTATCAATCTTACTGACTGTTGATCTATAAACAAAAGGCTTAGCCAAAAACTGGCGACACTGGCAGCAGCAGCAATAGACGAAAGGGTAGGGGAGGATAAAACATCGGTAGCAGGTAGCAGTGATAAAGTGATAGGAAACTGAGAGCGCTCGACCGCAAAACATACTCAAAATCCGCACTAATATACCGATAACATCAGACCCCAAGGTTCCGCAGGAACGTAATGTTGATTTCCTTTACAAAAGCCATCGCGAGAGTTGCATTTGCTTTCACTTTTTTAAGCATTGGAAAATAAAAACTTTGTTTGTTGTAATTATTATAATTTAATAATTGACTGGCACGACAGCCCGCTTTCGCGAGACTAAGGCCTAGCTTCCCGCAGCCACCCGTGTTGTGCGTGTGAATTTGTACGCGGGTGGAAGGGACCTACAGTTTTATGCCGGTTCCGAACGGCAGGTTATGTGCTATTTCATAGGCAAATTTTACTCTCAGAGGTTTGCCATTTCCAGCTGAGAGGACAGCCATCGAAAGAGAAAACGAGTTTCCCGTTATTTTTTTTAGGTGTTACTACATGCAGTATTCGAACTTGCGTCGCTCTGCATTCGACTCGCTGGACCGCGCACTAACCAACTGAGCCACGGCGGCTGTCCGTGTTGTAATTTTGAATGGGTAAAACGCGAACTATTTTCTAATACATACGTAGAAAAAGATATGGAATTCCTTTTTTGTCAATATGGAGTATTTTTTTGGTAAAAAATATAAAATATATATTAAATTAACATCCTATGAAAAGCAAATTTAAAATGTAATTTTAAGGAAATATCTCTCCACATTACTACTTTTTCTTAACATTGCCATTTAAATCAAAAGATTTTGGTAGTTTCATATATTTTCTTCATGTTAAACTACCTTCTAGTTACAATAAGACTGCGAACATACTTTTATACAATTACGTCAAAATTGCAACCTTGCCTAAGGAGCAAACTTCTAGTCAGCTGCTTGCGAAATGTTCCACAACGAGAGAGAACTGGCAAGGTTGACACTTTTCTTTTCAGCTTACACGGATTGTGTTCGTGTGACCAACAAAAAACGGCTAAATCCCGTGGATTCTCTTAGTTTCCTATCCCTTTACACAAACAAAATTAGTATGTACAGTACATTTAGTTACCTTTTCGCTAAGGTGCATTTTCTGCTTCACTGCATGATTTGTCCAAAATACTACTTCGCAAACCGAATTTTAAAAATTTCACATTAAGCTGCAATTCACTTAGCTGCACTATTCCGTTTAACAGCCCTGTTTTTGAGCAAGTTTTCTTTGATTTGTATGAAAAATACTTCGTTTAGCAGCACTGGAAAATTTTTATGAGTTAAATTTTATTAGCAATTACCTCATTTCAACGTCTCTTTTGAAATCGAGGCACTGGTTGTGAAATTGTCAAAAAAGAAATAATTACCCTGTGAATTACCAATTATTTTACATAAAAGCATATCAGTAGGAAAATGTACATAAATATTTTAATTAATAATAATAATAATAATAAAAATTTGTTTAATCTTACACTGGTGTAATCTTTTCAATAATTCAATAGATTCGTTCATGCAAAATTTTGATATATAAAATATATCAATATTGATATAATATATATGATATTGTTACGAATACGTCCAGTGGGCTGTCACGTATCTCTGGATTGTGTGATTTGAAAATAAAACACAGTCAGTTTCCTAAATGCAGACAATAAAATACACCAACAGTCACTTTATTATTCACAGTTTACACTTTACTGTTCGTACACTTAAGTATTTGCTTAATTATTCCGTGTGGCAACTTCACTTGTCAAAACCAGACTGACTCGCTGCACCGCATCTGGCCACCTTTTATACTCTGTCCGGCCGTCGCGCAGATCGTTCTCGCACGGACTAGAAGTTTCCCTGATGACCGCGACCATCGTTGCCAGGTTGGACTAAAAGTTACTATCGCGGCCGTCGTTGCCAGATTGGGTATTTGGCACGGCACGTAGCGGCAGGGTTGCTTTGCACCGCGACAGACTGGCTCATCGTTACACTGCCCACCACTTAGACTTGTTCGTCCCGAACAAGTGCCGAGGCTCCGCTGTGATAAGGCGCTGTTTAAAAACCGTGTCCTAAAAAATGTTCGGCCTAAAAAGAAACGTTGCATTGTTTACATTTGTATTTTAGTGAAATTGATCGTAATTGAAAAATTTTTATTCATTCGTCAACGGTTGATTCAAGCCTAAAACATCAAACACCAAAACTATAAGTATGATGAGTTCATTGCGGAAAATATACATACGGAACTAATACATATTCACATTTTGAGAATCTAAACTCAAAAACCTAAACAAAATACATTTCAATTTTGTTGACGAAAGAAAATGTTCAAGGGATTTTCTAACAACAGTACGGTATCACATTTTCAAAGAAGAACGTCAAAAACAGGTTTAGGGCCGTTTTCTCATCTTCCCGTTAAAGTGACCTGTAGCTAAAGTGAACTTTAGCTAAAGGTCACTTTAAAGTGCCCGGTAAATATTTTCGTTTTCTCATCTTGCTGATAAATATAAATTTAACAAGTCTGATTTTTTGGCAACACTGGTCTACGATGGGCAGCACTTGGCGGCGCAATCAGCTGTTTGTGAAAAATTATAATTATTTTTTAAGGAAAAAATAAAAATTTTGTCTGGCAAAATCTTTTGATGCTTTTACTGTCAAATGGGGCTTGTCCCGGCGTTGGAAATTGTTGAGGGACAAGTTTGACAGCTTGAAGCGTAAGTCCAAGCTGGAACTTGCAGCGCAGAAGAGCGAGACGTATCGCACAGGTGGCGGCCCAGCAGCGATTGGACATGTCAGCAGTGCAAAGCAGTGAAATAGTCCAATTGGCTGTTATATTTGCCGCATTTTGCGACTACGTACCTTCAAAACCGTCTTCCAGTGCATGAATTTGAGAAACACGCCTATTTTCCATACCGAAAGATCTCAAATTCAAATTTCATTTCAAATTGTAATTTCACTATCAGCTGTTTTTTGTTTGTAAACAAACATATGCATGTACTTGGCACCATTTCCACTTAAAGTTCACTTTAAAGTTTAACAGGCACTCAATCCTCCCGGTAAATTTTATCGGGAGGATAGCTTAACGGGCAGATGAGAAAACGAAAATGCGTTTATCGGCCCGTTAAAGTGAACTTTAAAGTTAACGGGAAGATGAGAAAACGGCCCTTAGTGTCAGATGTGCAACATGGCGGCTGAGAAGAAGCAACGGCTCTACCTTCTATTTTTGTATCATGGTCCAGTCGTTAGCAGATAGATCATCAGCAGCCAGTGTTGCAAGAAGAGGGATTTTTCCCCGTTTTTAGGGAAATTTCAACACAAAAAGGATGACGGGAATAATGGTCGTGAAAACGGGAAAACCAAGTTCGCTGTTCAATAAATTTATAGAATGAAATATATGTGTATATGTAGAAGCTATCAACAGAATATAAATGCATCCAAGCTGATAGCTTGCACAGTTCTGTAATTGAAAAAAATTTCCTTAATAATTATTTGAGTTAGTCTGTTGGATTTACGTCAATTTCTATGTTAATTAGAAAGATTATAAAATGAAATATGTTTTTATATGTTAATATTTTTATTAAGTCACAAAATAAAATTTTGGGGTATATGTTTCCATTATTTTTGATATGTATCAATCTTACTGACTGTTGATCTATAAACAAAAGGCTTAGCCAAAAACTGGCGACACTGGCAGCAGCAGCAATAGACGAAAGGGTAGGGGAGGATAAAACATCGGTAGCAGGCAGTGATAAAGTGATAGGAAACTGAGAGCGCTCGACCGCAAAACATACTCAAAATCCGCACTAATATACCGATAACATCAGACCCCAAGGTTCCGCAGGAACGTAATGTTGATTTCCCTTACAAAAGCCATCGCGAGAGTTGCATTTGCTTTCACTTTTTTAAGCATTGGAAAATAAAAACTTTGTTTGTTGTAATTATTATAATTTAATAATTGACTGGCACGACAGCCCGCTTTCGCGAGACTAAGGCCTAGCTTCCCGCAGCCACCCGTGTTGTGCGTGTGAATTTGTACGCGGGTGGAAGGGACCTACAGTTTTATGCCGGTTCCGAACGGCAGGTTGGGTGCTATTTCATAGGCAAATTTTACTCTCAGAGGTTTGCCATTTCCAGCTGAGAGGACAGCCATCGAAAGAGAAAACGAGTTTCCCGTTATTTTTTTTAGGTGTTACTACATGCAGTATTCGAACTTGCGTCGCTCTGCATTCGACTCGCTGGACCGCGCACTAACCAACTGAGCCACGGCGGCTGTCCGTGTTGTAATTATGAATGGGTAAAACGCGAACTATTTTCTAATACATACGTAGAAAAAGATATGGAATTCCTTTTTTGTCAATATGGAGTATTTTTTTGGTAAAAAATATAAAATATATATTAAATTAACATCCTATGAAAAGCAAATTTAAAATGTAATTTTAAGGAAATATCTCTCCACATTACTACTTTTTCTTAACATTGCCATTTAAATCAAAAGATTTTGGTAGTTTCATATATTTTCTTCATGTTAAACTACCTTCTAGTTACAATAAGACTGCGAACATACTTTTATACAATTACGTCAAAATTGCAACCTTGCCTAAGGAGCAAACTTCTAGTCAGCTGCTTGCGAAATGTTCCACAACGAGAGAGAACTGGCAAGGTTGACACTTTTCTTTTCAGCTTACACGGATTGTGTTCGTGTGACCAACAAAACACGGCTAAATCCCGTGGATTCTCTTAGTTTCCTATCCCTTTACACAAACAAAATTAGTATGTACAGTACATTTAGCTACCTTTTCGCTAAGGTGCATTTTCTGCTTCACTGCATGATTTGTCCAAAATACTACTTCGCAAACCGAATTTTAAAAATTTCACATTAAGCTGCAATTCACTTAGCTGCACTATTCCGTTTAACAGCCCTGTTTTTGAGCAAGTTTTCTTTGATTTGTATGAAAAATACTTCGTTTAGCAGCACTGGAAAATTTTTATGAGTTAAATTTTATTAGCAATTACCTCATTACAACGTCTCTTTTGAAATCGAGGCACTGGTTGTGAAATTGTCAAAAAACAAATAATTACCCTGTGAATTACCAATTATTTTACATAAAAGCATATCAGGAGAAAATGTACATAAATATTTTAATTAATAATAATAATAATAATAAAAATTTGTTTAATCTTACACTGGTGTAATCTTTTCAATAATTCAATAGATTCGTTCATGCAAAATTTTGATATATAAAATATATCAATATTGATATAATATATATGATATTGTTACGAATACTAAGTCCAGTGGGCTGTCACGTATCTCTGGATTGTGTGATTTGAAAATAAAACACAGTCAGTTTCCTAAATGCAGACAATAAAATACACCAACAGTCACTTTATTATTCACAGTTTACACTTTACTGTTCGTACACTTAAGTATTTGCTTAATTATTCCGTGTGGCAACTTCACTTGTCAAAACCAGACTGACTCGCTGCACCGCATCTGGCCACCTTTTATACTCTGTCCGGCCGTCGCGCAGATCGTTCTCGCACGTTGCCAGATTGGACTAGAAGTTTCCCTGATGACCGCGACCATCGTTGCCAGGTTGGACTAAAAGTTACTATCGCGGCCGTCGTTGCCAGATTGGGTTATGGCACGGCACGTAGCGGCAGGGTTGCTTTGCACCGCGACAGACTGGCTCATCATTACACTGCCCACCACTTAGACTTGTTCGTCCCGAACAAGTGCCGAGGCTCCGCTGTGATAAGGCGCCAGGCGCTCCAAATGGACTACCTTCAGCTTAGCGCCTCTATTGTTCAACGTTGAATCCGGTATACCACGTCGTTAATCCTAGTCACGACTTCGTAAGGTCCTTCCCATGACGCTTGAAGTTTTGGAGACAAACCTTTCCTCCGCTGCGGGTTGTAGAGCATTACCAAATCGCCTTCTTGGAACCCTGCTGAGTTGGCCCGTAGATCGTATCTGGCTTTCGCCTTATCGCTGACCAGTTTGGTGCGGCTCCTTATAAACTGGTGAATTTCCTCTAGTTCCGCCCGCTTATTGGCCACGTAGTCCGTCTTAGCGCCTCCCGTCGTGCTGACTACCCCGAACTTCTAGTCAGCGGGTAACCGCAACTCTGTGCCGAACACTGCTCGGGCTGGAGTGAGTGATGTCGTGTCGTGCGGGGCTGACCTATACGCCATCAGGAACAGGGGGATATGCGTGTCCCAATCCTTTTGATTCCTGCCTACCACTTTCCGCAGGTATTCCTCCAGTGTCCGGTTAAAGCGTTCCACCATGCCGTCGGACTGTGGGTGCAAAGGAGTGGTACGCGTTTTCTTTATCCCCAGCAGCCCACACACTTCCTTGAATACCGCAGACTCGAAATTCCGGCCTTGATCTGAGTGCAACTCCAACGGAACTCCGAACCGGGCTACCCAGTTGTTTACCAGCTTTTCCGAGATCGTGGTGGGCTCCTGGTTAGGAATAGGGTACACTTCGTGCCATTTGCTGAAGTAATCCATTACGACCAGCACATATTTGTTGCCTTGAGTGCTAGATGGGAATGGGCCGGCGACGTCCATAGCAATCCGCTCGAAGGGCGCTCCCACGTTGTACTGCTGCATGCGGCCTCGAGATTTTCTTGTCGGCCCTTTCGCGGCTGAACATCGGTCGCAGCTCTTAATCCACTCGGCTACAGACTCCTGACATCCTACCCAGTAGAATCGTCTTTTTATTTTGGCGACGGTTTTGGTGATGCCTAGGTGCCCTCCACTGGAGTCGTTATGGTATGCCTCGATGACCTCGTTGCATTTCGGCACTACCATTAGGGGGTTGCTGGTACGACCATCCGCGCTCTCCCATTCGCGGTACAGGCAGCCTTCCTTCAGCCGCAAACTTTTCCACTGTGCCCAGTAAGCCTTAGCGATCGGACTTTCACCGGCCATCTCCCCTGCCAGTCTGGACGTGCGCCTTGCTCCTTGCCTTCGACGATCTTCGCAAGATCCGCATCCTCACGCTGGTCTTTTTGTAGCCTCTCCGCAGACCACTCTTCCTCTGGCATGACGCTGACCAACCGGACGTCCACTATCTGTTCTTTGCTTTCGGCTCGCGAGCATTGCCTGCATTCGACTTTGCACGGACGGCGGGACAAGGCATCGGCATTTCCATGGCTACTGCCCTTGCGATGCTCTATCGTGTAGTCGTAGCTCTGCAGTCGCTCGATCCACCGCGCCAATTGCCCTTCAGGGTCTTTAAAGTTCAGGAGCCATCTCAATGCCGCATGATCTGTGCGCAGGCGGAACCTTTGTCTATACAGATATTTGTGGAAGTGTTTTACGCAGTCCAATACCGCCAGCAGTTCTCTCCGTGTCACACAGTAATTGCGTTCCGGTTTCGATAAAACCCTACTGTAGTACGCTATCACTTGCTCCTGGCCGTCTATTATCTGTGATAGCACACCGCCAATACTACTCCCGCTTGCATCTGTATCCAGCACAAACATCTCCCCAGGCACGGGGAAGGCCAGAATTGGGGCACTGCACAGTTTTTCCTTCAGACGTGCAAAAGCCTGTTCCTGCTCCTCGTTCCACTCGAAAGCTTGGCCCTTTTTCGTCAGTTTGTGCAGGCTGCTGGCTATGTTCGCGAATCCCGGAACAACTCGGCGGTAGTATGTGCACAGGCCCAGGAAACTGCGGAGTTCGTGTAGATTGCGTGGCCGGGGCCACTCCTTCACCGCCGTGATTTTGCCTTCATCCATATGTACTCCGCGGGCGGAAACCGTATGACCCAGATACTTGACCTCCTTTTGGAACAGCGAGCACTTCTTTGGGTTGAGTTTAAGCCCGGCTTTTTGTATCCGCTCAAATACCTCCTTCAGCTTTCCCAGGTGGTCGTCGAAGCTTTCACCCATTACGATTATGTCATCGAGGTACACCAGACACGTCCGTCAATGCAGCCCTTTTAGCACGCGTTCCATTAGCCGCTCGAATGTTGCTGGTGCGTTGCAGAGTCCAAACGGCATGACGGTGAACTGCCACAAACCATCGCCAACACTGAAAGCCGTTTTCTCCTTGTCCTTGTCTGCAAGCTCTACCTGCCAATAGCCGCTGCGTAAGTCGAGCGTGGAGAACCACTGCGTGCCTGACAGTGTGTCCAGGGTGTCATCGATCCGAGGTAGTGGATAACTGTCCTTCTTGGTCACATCATTGAGCTTCCGATAGTCCACACAAAACCGGGTACTGCCATCTTTTTTCTTGACTAGCACAACCGGCGAGCACCAGGGGCCCGAAGAAGGCTCTATGACCTTGTCTTTCCGCATGTTCTCGATCAAATTTGTGACCTCCTCCCTCTTGGCCAGAGGAACTCGTCTTGGCGGTTGGCGAATCGGTTTTGCACTTCCGGTGTCGATGTTGTGCTTCACTATGGCTGTTCTTCCGCCTGCTTCCGCCGCAAATATTGACCCATAGTGCTGCAGGAGTGACCTCGCCTTCTGTTTCTGCTTGGCCGTCAACTCGCTGCTCCACTGGTTCTCCTGCGGTATGGCGTCCATGTTAAAACCGCTCTTCTTATTACCTCCAGGCGGGCTACTCTCGCAATTGACCACTGCTACAGCTTCCTTACACTCGCCAATTACCTCATCTTTTCCGACATATCTGGGTGCATTCAGGGGGTTCAGTATTCTGACTGGTATCCTGCCATTTTTAGGTTCCACTAATGTACGTCCGATGATGATGTTGTCGTGTCCTTGTTTCGGTGCTTCTACTACCCGCAGCCGACTCGTCCCATCGTCCTCGTCCACCTTTGCCCACACAATCGCCTCAGAATTCGCTGGTATCCTCCTGCGTTGACCCGATACAACCTTCCTTACCGCCACGCTTCGCTCATAGCCGGTGTGCAGCGGGAATTCAACGTTGGCATATCTCAGCACATTTTCCTTCAGGTCCAGCGTAAAACCGTGCCTAATCATGAAATCCACGCCGATAATCACGTCGTCCATTATATCCGCGACGATGAACTCATGTTCCAGGCTGCTGGTGCCGATAGCAATCGTGTTTGTAACTTTCCCTCTCACCGGCGCGCGCTCGCCAGTCGCAGTCCGCATCTGTATGCCATGCAGCGGTTCCCAGTTCTTCAGCAGCTTCCTTTTTATGATCGAATATGACGCTCCAGTATCTAGTGTCAACACGAACCACTTTCCATCTATCCTTCCTTTAATTGTCAAGCTGCTGGGCTGTCGTTTCAGCTGTGAGACAAGGATGGTGGGGCGGCAGATTGTGGGGATCAGCTCACGCCCCTTTGGGCTGACCCGTTTTAGTTTAACGGCTCCTCGTCCTCAGCCCTGCGCTCGTTGGCTGAGCCTCGCTTGTCAGCATTCCTCGCTTCAGGCGATTGCGATCGAGAACGGGAACGCCTCTTTCGTTGGCGGCAGTCTCGTGATATGTGGCCCTGCTTGCCACACACCCAGCAAACAACTTTAGAGGAGACCACTCGTGGCCTGCCCGGTATCTCAGAGCTTATGGCTTGGATCGGAATGTCGTTGTCCGCCTGAATCTGGCGTATCCTTGCAGGTGCATACCGAGTGCTCCCCATCCATGCCGCTTCATATGTCATCGCGCTGGTCACCGTTTCCTTAAATGTTGGCTTGCCCATCATCAACGCACTGCGACGTGTTTCTGGATCATGAAGACCTTCAACAAACGACTCAATCTTCATCCTCTCGAGATCGTCAGCGCCGAAGGACGGGTAGCACAACTGTACGAGCCGCTCAATGTCTGCTGCATATGTCTGCAGCGCCTCGTTGGCTCTTTGCTTGCGGTTCTTCAGCTCACAGTGGTATAGCGCATGGTTGTGCTCGTTGCTACTTCGCTGCTAATGCTCTATGATGGCACCGTAATCACTTCTTAAACATTCTGGAACTGATTTAATTACCTCCGCCGCAGGACCTTTCAGCGCCAGTGCGAACCTCCGACCTTTCCTGATATCTGTCCACTGATTTTCCAAAGCAGCCAAGTCGAATTGCAATTTAAATGTGTCGAACGGCGCAGCACCATCATAAGTAGGCACTTCTGTTCTGCCAGCAAAACCGTCCTGAACCGGTGGCAAACATTCTCGTGGCTGTACCTCTCGAAACCGTTCGTCTATCTTTCTGTGCATCGAATCTTCCAGACTGTCAACTCGTTTGTTCAAGGACTCATCCAGGTTGTCAACTCGTCTGTTCAGGGATTCACCCATTTCGTCAACTCGTTTGTCCCAATCGTCTATTCGCGTCTCGAGATGCTCAACTTTCACATTCAGGCTATTGGAAATTTCCTCCAGCTTCTGCTCTATGCGCGCAGAATTTTCCGCCATTTCCCGATTTGCAGTCTCGACTTTTGCCGAAATTTCGAGATTCGTAATATGCAGCTTCGCTGACATTTCTCGATTTGCTGTCTCGACTTTTGCCGAAATTTCGAGATTCGTAGTTTCCAGTTTCGCTGCCATCTCTTGATTCGCAGTTTCCATTTTCGCTGCCATCCGCGCCGACATCTCACGATTTTCACGATTTGCAGTCTCCATTTGCGCCGACATGCCTTTGAGTGCAGCCATTAGTTGGCTCATGTCCAACGCTTGTATTGGTGCAGCCGCTGTACTCTGTAGCGAAGCAGCACCAGCAGGCGACTCCTCCACCTTGACTCCTCCAGTTCTTGTGCTCCGAACTCGTGCACAGTCCAATCGACGCCTCGTGCCTCACATGCTTCTCGCAAGCGCAACTGCAACTCCACCTTCCCGCCAGCAGTCGGCAAATTCCAGGCAGCCAGCTCCTTCTTCAGCTGGTCCACCTTCAGCAGCTCGAGTTTAACCATGTCCGTACTTTTATAATTTTATTTATTTAGTGACACCAAATGTTACGAATACTAAGTCCAGTGGGCTGTCACGTATCTCTGGATTGTGTGATTTGAAAATAAAACACAGTCAGTTTCCTAAATGGAGACAATAAAATACACCAATAGTCACTTTATTATTCACAGTTTACACTTTACTGTTCGTACACTTAAGTATTTGCTTAATTATTCCGTGTGGCAACTTCACTTGTCAAAACCAGACTGACTCGGTGCACCGCATCTGGCCACCTTTTATACTCTGTCCGGCCGTCGCGCAGATCGTTCTCGCACGTTGCCAGATTGGACTAGAAGTTTCCCTGATGACCGCGACCATCGTTGCCAGGTTGGACTAAAAGTTACTATCGCGGCCGTCGTTGCCAGATTGGGTTATGGCACGGCACGTAGCGGCAGGGTTGCTTTGCACCGCGACAGACTGGCTCATCGTTACAATATATATTTTGTCATTTTTATATAGATGCTCTAAGGATCTACATACAAAAAATTTAGCTGTTTCCAAAAACTCTTTCAGATATTCCGGTTAGTTGCATTTTTCGCTTAAGTGCCCCAAATCTTGTGCATCAAATGTGTATGCAGCTTAACGGAATGCACTGCATGAGCCTCGCGTTAATATAGTGAAATTCTCTTGCTCTTTTGAAATGATGAAGCGTGCGTGTTGAAATGAGGTAGTTTACTAATAAAATTGAACTCGTAAAAACCGCACCGATCGGCATGTAATTCCAAAAAAAATCGGTAACCGGAAACGAATAGTTTACGACTCTTCTTACTCAAATTGAAGGGACACTTAATTCCCGCCCGCTCTCGCCTCAATCGGAAGACCCTAGCGATTTCGTGTCTCTGATCCCTGGGCAATTTCTCCGAGGCACTCCTCTCGTCGCCCTCCCCCGTGCTTGGAGCTGTCCCTCTTTGACCGATGACAAAAGTTTAAAGTTCTCTATCATCAAATTGCCCAAAGATGGAAGGAAAAATATCCCAAGGATCTTTACAGACGTTATAAACGGAACTATCTGCAGAGAGAAGTTGCAGAGGACGAATTGGTCGTTATTAAAGACGACCTGCCTTGTCAAAATGATTAAATTTGTAATTTTCAAATTGCCCCGAGCGATATCAGGTTCAGCATGAAGCACCAAACCAACAGCTGGTATTTTCTCACCACATTATGTAATTATTATCATAATAATATTTGTGTGCGAAGTGGTGGCAAAACAATACAAAAATATAGCAATATGAACAAACCAAAACAATTTTGATAAATGGCAAACTTCTTCGAATCACATTAAGATTACAGAGTGAATACAAATTCCTGTTCCGGCAGCGATTTAAAAGTGAATCATGATTCTGTGCACAAACTTCCATTCGCGACTAATTTCCAAACAAGCTGATTAGATTTCACCACGAATTGTAAACGCGAAGCTAAAACAAATTTTGGATGAAAAATAGCCAACATGCAATGCAAAATAATAGGTCGGTAATAATAAAATAATATAGGTCGATAGTTTGCAGGGTTAGTAGTCTTGCCTTTTTCGGGAACTGGTTGAACATTTGCTACCTTCCAACATGTCGGAAATACACCTGTGGTGTAAGACATGTTGAAAAGTTTGCGTAATGGACAAGCCAGCGAAGTAGCGCACTTTTTGAAAACAATGCCTTCCGGCCATGAAGTCTTATTTGCATTGAGATTTGCAAGTACTCGTTTAACTACCCGTGTGCGAAAATGAATTTCTGGCATGGAGCAAGAGCAGTGTGCTTACTTAAATTTTCATTTATGTATTTATTATGAAATGTGGTAGATTTTTTTTATTGTACAATAACACTAGGAGTACCCGATTTTGCTCATACGAGCGATCAAATGTGTTCAGAGCTTTTAACGAAATCGGTTGGATCTGAAGAAGTTTTTCAATCAGCCCTATTCTGGCATTACCGTAACAATTGTTACCCCCGTACTTGAATTTGATTGTTTCCGTATTCTGGAAAAATGGTGACAAGAAGAAAGTTCAAACAATTCACCACTCGAGGTGAAAGCTTTTTTACTGTCAAAACAGCTGTTTTTTCTATTTTTTCTATCAAAGTTTAAAAAAATAAACAATCGTTTGTTTATGGAATGGAAAATGCACAAAATCTGGCGAAGTAATACTACGTTTACATTGAGCCCAAATGCGTAGTTTGGGATGAGTCATTTCAAAGTGTTTACATTGCCTCATTCGCATTGCATTTGCATTTTGTTTGGCAGCTAATGTCAAATGCTCAAGGCTCATGTCCTCTTGCCGCAGCACATAGATCAGCGCTTCTCCGGCTACTGACTAAGGAATTTGTTCTTTTTTTGCTGCCTCTATGTTCTACACACTGCAACACTGTTTTGCCAACATATGTTACAACACACATTTCAAGCGGATTGTGAAAGGGGGAGGGGACCTACAGTTTAACGCCGAATCCGAACGGCGATTGGCAGTTTTTCGTTTACACTTGGAGGTTTTGCCATTGCCTGCCAAGAGCGCACTTGTGCGATTCTTGTAATTCTCATTCCCTTCATGTGGATAGCGATAGAAGTAGATGAGTTGATCACCAGCCCGAGCCAGGAATCGAACCTGGAGCCTTTGGTATGAGAAGCCAGCGCGCTACCCGCTTGACTATCGAGGCCGGCCAGATGTGGTAGAAACTTGATTTAAAAAAAATTGTGGTAGATCTACCACATATGTGGTAGAAGTAAGCACACTGAGCAAGAGACATTATCGACTACGGGTAGTGGTTGATCGCTGGAGGGCAGAGAGGTAGCCAACAAATTAGCTTTATCAACCGAGTGAGTGATGATTTGATCATTGTTAAGAAGATTTGGATCGATGTTTGGTTCTTCACTTTCTTAACGAATGACCAAAAGTTCTTACTACTACGCCGGCATTGAAGTACTTTTTTCCTCTTATGACAAAATACTTGTGTTATTACATATTTCTTCATTTAGTGCTTAAGTAGTGCTTTCGGCATACTGACAGTCAATAGACCTATTAAATTATGTTTTTTCATACAATCTTTTAACCCTTGGTTTGACCGTTAGATCCGTCCGTTAGACTCGTATCTAATTACACAGAGAAACAAACTCGAGATTATTTTTTTTTCTGTAATCAAACCATACTTTTCTAAAGGATTTTTGGACGCTGATCACAACTGCGTACTTAGTTTTTTGATTGTTTCAGCGGCTTAAGAAATATTGATGGTTTTCCTCAGAAGGCGTTTTCCATGTTTTTTGACCATCATACGCATGCAGCTCCTACAAACCTGAAGTGTAAAATGCCATTTTTTTTTAACATAGATTAACAATACTCTAACTATGTATTTAAAATTTAAAACACTAAAATCGTTTCAAATTTCCAAGAATTTTTCATTTGCAAAGTCAAATTTTCAGTTAGAAGATGTGTATTCTTTATATTGTATATTCTTTGGTATAACGCATGATGCAATTATAAAGGTGAGATCTTCCTTGACAGCTTGTTTTTGACACTGTCTTAGGGCGCTGTTATGCAGACGGTCAAATGACCGTCGGTCACGATACTTTTTACGCTCTCGTTTTGTTTTTTCTACTCTGTGCCAAAGCCCTGTTATGCAGACGGTCATTTGATCGCCGGTCACCAGTACACTTTTCGCTTACTTGCAGCACTTTTTCCGTACTTTTTCATTTCGACGCTGCGTTTTTCTTTTCTTAGCAACACTGCCTGAACGAAGTCTTGTGAAATCAAATAAATAAAAATGGATATTGGCTTAGAAGCACTTAAATTTGGCAACGCATATGCCAAAAAAGTTGTATTTTGGCGGGACGAACACAGGAGAGTCATCAGAAAGTGTTTACACAAATGTAAACAAACGATGAGGGTTGCTACGAACCATTTTTTCCGTCATTAGATACATATTTTCGCGACAAGTGTGCCATTTTGCTCCAAAAACACTTGTGTTGTGAATAATTTCACAACGCAACACTGTTTTGATCGCATGATTTGGCATCGAGAGCCTCATCATTTTTGACCGACGCGGTCAAATTTTACTCTCCCGCTCTCTCTCTCTCATTTTTTCATTTTACATTGAAGCAACAACAACTATCGTGACCGACGGTCATTTGACCGTCTGCATAACAGCGCCCTTATACAACGAGAACCAATGTTGTCTAGTACGCTTTCAAAAGAAGGGGAAAAACGACGAAGTAAATTAAAAGTTTCAAATACAAATTAATAAATAGTGATTGCAGCAAAAGGTTTAAGGTTAGTTTATTATTGTGCGCATTTTATTTGATTTTTTATATTGATTATTTTTATCTTTCTATTTAAAAATTGTATTCTAAAATGAATGCGACATTTAAAAAATTATTTTTATACTTCGCGGGGCAATATGACATTGGAGGCTTCGTCAAGAAGTTTGTCGCTTATTTTTTCAAAAACCGCTACTTCACAACTATAATTTTGTTAAAGGCAACATTGTTATTTGTGTCGCCTATAGAAATGAATGCTGAAATTTGTCCCCCTTTTTGTTTAAAAGCATTAAATACAACATTCTTTTCATCGACGTTTCTATGATATAAGACAGAATGTCAACCAATTTTTTCAGTTTTCTGTCAATGAAGAACTCACCTTTATAATTTCATCATGGGTATAACGCAAGGTTTATAAAATAAAGGTTACGCCACTCGCCATGTTGTGACGTAGAATGAGCAATTCGTAGTGTTGCCACATTTATATATTTTTTATTCGTATTTTATATATGTTACCTTGCCTCTGAGCTTTAAGCGTTAAAAGTCTTGAAATGGTGTTCCAAAGTATCAACGGCGATGGACTGTTGGCTGCACCTTGTTATTTGCAGCGGCACATTGAAGAATCGCAACACATTTCTTGCAGTGATAATGTTAAAAAAAATTTTTTTCGATCAAAAATGTATTTTCGAATACGCAGCCTGAATGCTCAAATGCGAGACAACTCTTGCATTGAAAGGCGTAAACTAAAAAAAATTTTAAAATAATTCCATATGCATGTGTACATATTACAACTTGCTTAATTTTTACTGTATGGCAACTACCTTTTTTCGGGTTTGTTTATATTTTCTAGCATTTTACAAGCTCGACCAATCAGAGCTCGCTTCTGTGTGACGTCACACGAGCACAACAAATTTTTTGACGTCTAAGTGGCGGGACCTTTGTTCTATAGACCTTGGGTATAACGTATTTGAAACGTTTAAGCTTCACCAGTGTTCCCGTCGTGAGACTAAAGTGTCAAATTGATACTTTTTGGCTACCTGACTGATTTATTTTAAATATGGTTATTTTGACACTTTTCTTCAAAATCATGCGAATTTTGCCCCTTTTTTTTATAAAAAATCGTATATATACATCTTCAAAATTGTTTCGTTAACTTAATTTTTTTATTTTGAAATTCTCATAATATGCCTTTCTGTTAGTATTCACTTTTTAAAATTAACACTTACGTACTTAAAAATTTCACCTCTGGCAAGACTTATCGTTCTGCTGGCCCCTTGCTCAAAATTGTGTTCGCTATCCTTCGGGGTAGGGATGACCCCAACCAATCGGTTGTATAATTACCTGACAAAACATAAAGGAATGCAACACATAAATCGCAAAAAAAAGCAGAAAGCCCGGAAAAGTATTCTTCTCGATTTGTTATTGGGTTGTAAGTGCGATTAACACTATATAACACAAGTAGACGAGCGCACAAAACCGCTTAACGGGTTTTTTTAATTCTGCCTGGGGTCAAATAGTCCCCAAGGTAATAGTAGAAGGTTAAATCACTTGCAACCATTCACGTTCACGCCGGGGCCGATTTTCATTGTCTTTGCTGTGAGGCGGCGCTGACATTAATGCTGTGCTTCATCTGGCTTTCATTAAATGTTTTTAATGAAAATACTTTAAATTTTCATTATTTTAATTTTCAGCGTCTAATAGCACAATCGAATGCGTACCACCGGCAGTACGCATCGCCCGATTTGACAATCTAGTGCGGGCCACCGGTGATACGCGTCGCCCGATGAGACAATCTAGTGCGGGCCACCGGTGGAACACGCCGCCCGATGAGACAGTTAAGCGCCGGCGTGAACGTGTTAATTATGTCAAAGGTTTCCCGCAAAAATGTCCGAATACAAATTAATAGTTTTATTGGGTAAGTGGTTGGCTCTTTTGAGCTCAACCGTTTCACTTCACTTTATTCTTTCAAGTGCCACTTACAAAATTCAAACTTAATACTAAACCCTACATTCCGCGACGGCGATGGACGTCGCTGCATTCGCAGTTCGTGTTAAACGGCAGCGTTGTTGTTGTTTTAGCCGTTTTTGCTGCGTTTGCGGCTCGTGCCGGGTTTCGTATTCCGATGCCCTGGTGGTCCGTGCATCGACCCCGACCGGCGCAAACGGTTGCTGTCGATTCTGCACCGTCAGCGCCTACCGGCAGCCACAGTCCAGCTGCATTACGTTCTTCTTTGGCCGCTGGTCAGGTCCGCCACTAGCGCCTTCTCGGGGGGCGCTGGTTGCGGACAATTAGGTGTTAACTTTTCCCTTCCTAAGTGAGGGGCGTCCGCGATCCTCTTCGGTATTTCTCGTAAGGCGACGTCCACAGCTTTAGCGGCCGCTCGTCTCCTCCAAATAACCACTGCCTGCCAGATAGCCAGAAGTACCACTATGCTAGATACTGCGCAAGCAAATACCGTTGTTTTTGAGACAACCTCCTGCCGTAGATTTTCGATATGGTTGATATTTTGCAGATTCAGGTCATGCAGATAAGGTAAGCTCAGAACCTCAAGTTCATCATTCAGATTAATTTGGGGAAATGCCGGTGCTTCTGGTTTTCGTTTGGACTCGGAATTCATGTTTCGGAACACCGTACCGTTGACTTCGACTTGATTTTGGAAGGTAAGTAGGTACGTCCCCTTAACGGTTCTCACTGCCTGACCTTCACCCTTCACGTGGGCTACTTGATTGTTGATGAGGATGATACCATCGTCGACCTCAATTATGGCACCCTGGTTGTTGAAGGTTGTACTGCAATTCGCCACCCCACCAGAGACAAGTTGCTGGCCACACGTTTTGACCCCGATTTTCTTGCAGAAGGTCGTTGTTACTGAGCGCTGGCAATCGACAGCGTAGACGTCATTTCCGCATTTCGCCACGTTGTTGGTTTGCCCAAAATGTAGGATCCTATTCCCATGTTGGACTCCAAAAAGACTTAATTTCTTACATGTTAACATAGGTTTTGGATATTTTATAATAAACACTAAATACTCCTTATTTTGTAATACCTTAACACTAGATATCCCCATTACTTCTGTTATTGTAAAATTCGTAGAGTGCTCGTTTACAATTTTATCAATGTCTTGACTATCTAATATGACTGGATTAATTACATTTATCTTGGCTAAAGTTACTGAAATTATGATTGTTTCCAAATTTGATATTATCATTCTATTTCTGGCTAAGAGCGTTTCATAAAGGTGGCCTGTGTCGATTTCCTCTATCTTCTTAATGCCAATGATTTTGTTAACGGTATTGGTTAATTCTAAAATTTTAAGTTGGGTGCGGGTATTTATTTCATACTGTTTGTTGTTTGAATCGATTAGCCTGTCCTGTCTTGTCTGTAGTTTCTGAAAGTCGTCAAAGTCGGGCGTACCAGCTACCGCCTTCAGAGCCGTACCAAGGAAGTTAATGCTCCTTGCGTGTCGATGATGGATCCCGACTGTCTGCAGCAAAGTCTCAATATGGCCCGTGTCCGAGTCCAATAATTTCCTCATATGTGATTGAGGGAAAAACTCAGAGAGTCTCCTTGTCTCGTCTATTGTTGAAGCATAAAATGTTAGGTTTGTAAGGTGCATCAGGTAGTCATATTGTTCCCATATTATTGCCTCCCCGTCCATGATTGGTATGTAGTCCGAGTTGGTGTAGTCAATTAGTTTCATCGCCTCAGTCATTGTAATGGAGAATATGATTTCCAGTAACCTAATCGTAAGAAACAAATGAATTAGCATTTTTTGTTAGTGAATCTTAAGGAGGTCTTAAATTATCTTTATGGACCCTCCTCCCCTTTATGAGAACGGTGGTGCCAAGGTCTTCTTCAACAACCTGTTCTACATAGAGGGGGGTCAACTTGTTTCCCAATCTTCTGTTTGTTTTCACTAAGACCTTGTCACCAGCGTTATATGTCCGGTTTTCCCTACCTTTGTTATGTGTTTCTAGGTTGGTTCTCTGAACTTTTTCTATTTTCCGTCTTATTTCCTCGGTCAGTGGCGATGTGGAGTGAAGAACGTCAATTGGTCTCTTGTTAGTAACCGAATGTACGGACTTGTTATATTCAATAGTTGCTAAAAGAATCAAATCATCCGTGTCATCCAGGTTTTTTTCGAGCTTTAGGCACCTAGCTATCTCTGTTAGAGTACTATGGAACCGCTCAACCTGGCCGTTCGACGTGCTGTGCAACGGTGGGGCATTAGCTATTTCCACGTTAAAATGATTCCGAAGGATGGTTTTTATAGTCTGCGAATTTAGTGATTTCTCGTTGTCACAGTAAACTGTCTTGGTTCCCGAGAAAAAATTCATAAGTTGTAAAATTTGCGGTTTTATATCGGTTATAGTCCTAGATGCGATTTTTTGCACCACCGCGAATTTGGAAAATTTATCCAAGCAAGTTAGGAAATATTTTTTGTCTGTGGAAAATATATCAATATGGAGTATTTCCCCCGGGTGGGATGGTATTGGTGTCTCCGCAATAGCATGTTTCTTCGGGTGTCTGTCATATTTCGCTTTCGAACAAATTTTGCAATTAAGAACCACTTCTTTTGTTTTTTTTTCCATTTTTGGAAAAAAATAGTCGTTCAGTATTTGCTTAACGTTTTCTTGTACTGCCCTGTGGGCTCGATTGTGTTCAGCAACTACAATCTCATTCTGGTCCGATATGTCATAAATGTCTGTTACCATTTTCTGCGTGTGGCGGAATTTTACTGCTGGGTATAACTCAACCAGCCTACTTTGGATTCGTGCTAGGACTGGTAGGCTACAGTGGATAGCATTTACTACACTATCATTTATAACTTCCTGGAGTGTTCTCATCAAAAATTCGTCCTCGGAAAAAGAAATTACGTGTCTTGTTTTGGTACCGAATACAATAAATGATCGTTTCGATTGGAGCTCGCCTTCTTCTATTATAATTTGATTTCTAAAACAATTAACTGGTTTTTCGACAGATTCAATAGTGTAGGTCCGAGATTCCTCACTATGAATAGTAGCGCAGTCTGAGCTTGCGTCCACGTTTATCATATTCATGTGTTGTCTGGACAATGCGTCCGCAACATGATTTTCTTTACCTGGCTTATAGTGAATTCTCGCATTATAATCTTCTATAAGCGCCTTCCACCTTTTTATCTTGGCGTTAGGGTTTTTGTCCGAGACCGCAAATGTTAGTGGTTGGTGATCAGTGTAAATGTCCAACTCTTTCACACCGTAAAGGTAATTTCTTAGGCTCTTTAAGGCCCAAACAATCGCAAGCAGTTCTCTTTCATTCGTTGCAAAATGTTCCTCATTTTCCCTAAGTGTTCTCGATATCATTGTGATAGGTTTTCCACTCTGAGAGAGTACCGCACCTATACCACGAGACGATGCGTCTGTCGTTAGACTAAACGGCTTATTAAAATCCGGATAGGTCAGCATGACGTCTTCCGATGAGAGTACTTCTCTGAGTTTGTTGAAGGCTTTAAGGCTTTCCGAATTTAAGTCAATTTTAATTTTTTTGGACTGACTGGCGCTAACCTTGCCATTATCACCTCTTAGGATATCCGTGAGTGGTTTTGCTATGCTTGCAAAATCTCTTATAAAGCATCTGTAGTAACTCGCGAGACCCAAGAACGATCGGAGTCCGCGTAAGGTGGTAGGTTTTTCATAATTTTTTATGGCGTTGACCTTTTCAGGGCATGATTTCACCCCTCCCCTTGCTACTATAAATCCTAAATACTCGACTTCAGTTTTGAAGAATTTCGATTTTTCAACCGAGACCCTCATATTGGCTTCATAAAGGTTCCTTAAAACCCAATCCACATCTTTCACATGTTGGTCCATGGTTTTTGAGTAGATGATAACATCATCTACGTAAACGTGGCATGTTTTGCCGATTTGTTCTCTAAGAACATCGTCTATTGCCCGTTGAAAAATGCCTGGGGCATTCTTCAATCCAAATGGCAGGCGGCAGAACTCGTACTTGCCATTGTTTACTGAGAAAGCCGTCTTCTCTCTGTCCCGCTCGGCCAACTCAATTTGGTGAAACCCCGACTTGAGGTCTATAGTAGTAAAGTACTCGGCATTTTTCATATTTGCCAATATCATCATAGCATTTGGCATAGGGTATTTATCATCAATCGTATTATTGTTTAACTTTCGGAAATCTATAACCAAACGTTTTTTCTTATTGCCTGACTGGTCCGTGCCCTTTTTATCTACGACCCAGATAGGATTATTGTACGGAGACCTCGAGGGCCTAATGATACCGTTCGCTAGAAGGTCCCGTATCTCATTGTTAACAAATTCCGTAACTCCCATTGGATATGGATAGAGCTTGGAGTAGATTGGCTCTTCGTCCCTGGTTCGTATAGTGGCAAGAACGTTAGTGTTGTAGGGAAGGGATTCGTTAGGATCCGCAAATACCTTTAACCTGCTCTTTATCATTTTGCAAAATTGGTCTCTTACTGCTGTCGGGATTTCCTCATTTTGTATTTTAATAAAATTAACATTTTTACATTCAAGAAATAATAGAGTTTCCTCTGTATTATTATAGTGTATTACATTTTTACTCAAGTCTATCTTCGCGTTTACTTGGTTTAGTAGGTCCAAACCTATGATACCATCAAACGTCGTAAGTCCCGGTAATATAAAGAAGTCTGCGTTTTTTCCGAACAGTTTTATTTTACATTTTTCTTTTACAATATTATTGCCATGGATGGACTTAACTACGAAAGGAGTTAATACCGGTATGATTCCTTTCAGCTCTGGTAACGGTTTAATGTAGTTTTTTGATGCACCTGTGTCCACCAGTAACATTATTTGCCTTCCTGCTTCGCCTATGGTTCGCTTGATCCACGGGAGCAGGGACTGCCCCCTAAAAAATTAAGCTGTTCCTCATCCAGGTTTTCTGCAGCTGTTTCCGCTTCCCGCTCATAGTCCGATTCCAGAACTTCCCCCTGTTCGATGTTGTTCACTCTCTGCAATTTTGGTCCGGTGAATCTTTCCGATCTTTCTGCCCGCCGCTTGCTTGGCTGAAAGTCCTGTTGATTATTGGGTTTGGGTTGCTGTAGTCCTGTCTGTTGCGAGGGACTGCGCCGCCAGTTTGTATTCTGGCGCAATCGCGACTCAGAGGGATCGATTTCCATCGGTGTGGGTTGATCCCGTGACACCTGCCTATTATTTCCAGTTCCCCACGATTGTCTGCCCGCAAGATGAGGATTCCTTTGCTGCTCCCGGCTCTGTGGTTTGCTTTGGTCATTGTAGTTTGATTTGTTATTCCTATTTTGTTCATCATTCCGCGCCGCGTAACTGGATGCAAAGAGGTATCGTTCGCGATTTGCCTCCACCTCTTGGGCCAGTGCCAAAGCGCTAGGAAGATCTTCAGGTCGTGCCGCGAAGAGAATGTCACAAAGTGGCTTTTTTAAGCCAGAAATAAAAATTCTCAGAGCGTCCGCTCTGTACTTGCTGCAGATTGTCGCAGCCATTTCACCCTCATATGTCATAATGGTTTTGTTCGTTAACAGCGTTAGCTTTTTTTCAACTTCGTCGAAGAATCGTAGCACTGTGAGGCTACCTTGTCTTAAGGTAGACAGCTCCTGCTCGACTAAATAGACCGGACGTTTATCCGCATAAGTAAAGTCCAGTCTCGCGATAATCGCGTTAAAGTTTAAGACTGTGTTAAAAGACGCTAACACTGCGTCAGCAGAGCCTTTGACCTTATTCCGGATTATTCCTACGGCTTGAAAGTGCCTAGAGCTTTTGGGGTAATTCTTAAATAACTCATAAGCTGTGTGGGCCGCTTGGCGCCACGATACGTAATTGTTGGCCTGTCCGTCGAATTCAGGCAGAGATTTTACTAGATCCAAAGGCTCGTCGCACTTTGGAGCTCTGGGATCTATCACTACTGGTTCGTACGTCACCACTGTCGTGTCAGTATTTAGTGAAGTCACCCGCGCTGTCAATGTTCGGATTTGCTCTTCAAAATCTTGTTTCTGTCTTGCGAGGGCGGCCGACACTGCCGCCTCCACGATAGCCGTTATCTGCTCCGCATCCATTTTATTGTCTTGAACTCTTTTATCTTCTACAGTTAACTTAGCAATCCTATCTAAAATTTGTTCTAATTCACTACCGCTCATATGCCTTTATTTAGTTTTGAGTTTTCTTATTTTTGGGTTTTCTTATTTTTAGGTTTTCTTATTTCATTTACGAGCACTCTACTTACAGTGATATTTTTATCCTCCAATACATTTTCCTGCTGTGATTCTTTTTGGTTCCTTGTAGTGGTTGCCGTTCTTTGCCGTGGTTCCTTCCTGTAGTTGTGGTTCCTTGTTGTGGTTCCTTCCTGTAGTTGTGGTTCCTTGTTGTTGGTTCCTTGTTGTTGGTTCCTTCCTGTAGTTGTGGTTCCTTGACGTTGGTGCCCCACGTTGGGCGCCAATTAATAGTTTTATTGGGTAAGTGGTTGGCTCTTTTGAGCTCAACCGTTTCACTTCACTTTATTCTTTCAAGTGCCACTTACAAAATTCAAACTTAATACTAAACCCTACATTCCGCGACGGCGATGGACGTCGCTGCATTCGCAGTTCGTGTTAAACGGCAGCGTTGTTGTTGTTTTAGCCGTTTTTGCTGCGTTTGCGGCTCGTGCCGGGTTTCGTATTCCGATGCCCTGGTGGTCCGTGCATCGACCCCGACCGGCGCAAACGGTTGCTGTCGATTCTGCACCGTCAGCGCCTACCGGCAGCCACAGTCCAGCTGCATTACGTTCTTCTTTGGCCGCTGGTCAGGTCCGCCACTAGCGCCTTCTCGGGGGGCGCTGGTTGCGGACAATTAGGTGTTAACTTACATAAATACAAAACATGGAACAAGTGCAGAATACCACACCCTCTTAAAAAAAAAAATTTTTTTTGGCCGGAAAGAGGGGCATTTTTATAGTCTAACAAACTTAAAATTTTGCTGCGGAAACAATTACAGAGGGCGTGGTCCGCCCCCAAAGTTTCAGTTATATATCCGAATTTCTCAATAATAAACCAACCGATCCTAACAATATAGGTGTCATATGAAAGGTATTTTTCCCCCTTTCGATTGATGTATAACATTAGATATGTTATATCTACCAACAATGAGTTATAAGCGAAAATTTGTTTTTTTTACATAAATTAAAAAAAAAGTGATTTTTTCTCGAAAAAATACGTTATTAAGCTATTATAAGTTTGTTACCATATTATAGCCTGTGAAATTCCCTTTACAATGAAATATAAAAATGCACCGTTTTATGTTTTTAAGTATTTTTTTTTTTTTTTTGTAACTTGACTCTTGGTCTTTTCTTGGCAATAACTTTTTCACAGCTGTCCGGCCTTCGGCCGGGCGCTAAAAAAATAACCCTCATGGGAGTTACCACCACATGAGGCAACAGTAAAATGTGCACAGAATTTTTTGTTTAAATCCATAGTTCCAAGCCATAGTTTTCTTGGCATTAAGTTTTCCCCAGGTGGCCGGCCTTCGGCCGGGCGCTAAAAAAATAACCCTCATGGGAGTTACCACCACATGAGGCAACAGTAAGATGTGCACAGTATTTTTTGTTCAAATCCTTTCATTGCAGAATATCGCTCTTAAGCAAAACCTTCATAAGCGCCATATCAATACGGTAAACAGGTGCTTTTACCTCAACTTAAATTAAAATATAAAAGCGAAATAACATAGTTTTTGAATGTTTTATATTTCACTGTAAAGGGAATTTCACAGGCTTTAATATGGTAACAAACTTATAATAGCTTAATAACGTATTTTTTCGAGAAAAAAATAAGTTTTTTTAACATTTATGTAAAAAAACAAATTTTCGCTTTTAACTCATTGTTGGTAGATATATCAGGTGTACAACTTTGCTTCCGCCGTTTTCCGATAGGTGGCTGTACCGGCTGAGGCTGGTTGAAATACACAGATGGTAATGCCTTTAAAGTGAGTGTGGACAGTGCCTAACGAATTGTCATCTCCGTTTCAGTGACAGTTGTTCTTGTTTTCGTATTATTCACGCTCGAAAATGTCCGTTTATGTGCCCAATTCTCGCCATTTGCGGGAAGTTTTACTTTTCTGTTACAATTCGAAAAAAAATGCAGCTGAAGCGCATCGAATGCTCTCAGAAACTTACGGTGATGCTGCTCTGAGTGAAAGAACGTGTCGGGAGTGGTTTCAACGTTTTAAAAATGGTGATTTCGATGTCGAAGACAAACATGGTGGTGGAAGAGAAAAAACCTTCAAAGATGAACAACTAGAAGCATTGCTTGATGAAGATTCGTGCCAAACCCAAGAAGAGCTTGCCGAATCGTTGGGAGTGAGTCAGCAAGCCATTTCAAAACGTCTCAAGGCCCTGGGCATGATTCAGAAAGAAGGAAACTGGGTGCCGTACGAGTTGAAACCGAGGGACATCGAGCAAAAGTGGTCAAAAAGTACCTGGAAACGCTGAAATGGGAAGTCTTGCCCCACCCGCCGTATTCCCCAGATGTCGCCCCTTCTGACTTCCACCTATTCCGTTCGATGGCACACGGCCTGGCAGATCAACATTTTCAATCCTTCGAAGAATTGGAAAAATGGATTGCTTCATGGATAGCGTCAAAAGAGGACTCCTTTTTTCGAGCCGGGATCCGCAAATTGCCGGAAAGATGGGAGAAAGTTGTCGCTAGCGACGGACAATACTTTGAATAATACATCTGTAAGCACTTTTTCGCAATAAAGCTTTTAATTTTGGAA
This sequence comes from Melieria omissa, assembly GCA_963971225.1. NCBI lineage: Eukaryota > Metazoa > Arthropoda > Insecta > Diptera > Ulidiidae > Melieria > Melieria omissa. The sequence goes on along the minus strand of OZ020269.1, from coordinate 44,499,580 downwards.
AAAAACGGCGGAAGCAAAGTTGTACACCTGATAAAATATCTAATGTTATACATCAATCGAAAGGGGGAAAAAATACCTTTCATATGACACCTATATTGTTCGGATCGGTTGGTTATTTATTGAGAAATTCGGATATATAACTGGGACTTTGGGGGCGGACCACGCCCTCTGTGAATGTTTCCGCAGCAAAATTTTAAGTTTGTTAGACTAAGAAAATACTCCTCTTTCCGATAAAAGGAAAAAATATTTTTTTTAAGAGGGTGTGGTATTCTGCATTTAAGCCCAAAACATACATATTGGCATTTTTTTAATATATCCCTCATCAATTAATTTAAGAGGAAAATAGTTTTTTCACAGAATCTCTTTCAAAGAATTTCCTTTAGAAATGTATTTAAAAAACTGAGTTTCGAAAGGTAAAATAATTAAATTATGAGTACGAACCATTCGATGTCACCTTTTTTCGGCTGCGCCCCTTTTTCGGCGCCTTTTTAAGGGTAAGTGGCAACACTGAGCCCCGCCGGTTGAACGCGTTGTAATTCATCGATGATCTTTTGTTATCGCTAAGTAGTTTGCGCTATGATAAAAATATAGGTACAGATTAATAGCGTGCACAATTTTTGTTTGGTGTGTTAGCGGTTGCAGTCGCCCGATTTCTGACGGTATGTTGATTTTCGGTTTTTGGGGATATTTAGTGTTTTTTTTTCAATATATTTTGAACCTTAATTAAACCTCAATATTTTAAGAATGGAATTGAGCAAAATGCTTCCATTCGAAAGTTATATAGTTTTCTGAGCTTGTGGCAGAACTGTGTGCCTCAAAGCAAGTGCGCATAGAGTTGCTCAAAGTTAAAGTGAACCAAGCTACTCAACAAAAGACGGACCGAAACCGGTGTCATAGATTTGACATAAAAAATGTATTATTTTTTATTTAAAAATAATGTTATATAAAAACTGCAATCAACAAGAACTGAAATTCATTTTCTTTTTTCATTCGCAATTTAAGTTAGTTATATGTGGACAATAAAGCTCAAAGTTAAAATATAACAAGAGCAAATTTGTATGAAAACAATACAACAAATTGTAACGAAAACCTAATTTAGTACATAGTATAATAAATGGCTTAAGTGCTGTATAGGGAACGCTTGTAAAAAATAAAGGAGAATGTTTTTACATAGAGCTTTAGCTCCTAATTCTAACGAACTGAAAAGTTTTCCTGGGAAATGCCTACAACAGGCGTGGCTCGGAGTCAAAGTTGGTATCAAAATATCTCAATCAATACCTTTCTATTGGTATGCAACATTAGATATGTAATATGTACTAATAAGACATACACTAGTCAGAATAAGTTTGCGTACAAGGGGTACGTAGTTTTTTCATATGAAAAATAAATCACTTAAAGTAATTTTTCAAAAACAAAATATTTTTTTATTTTTTCCGTAAACTTAGTTCTTTTATTCCATTAAGATAATAATAACAAAAACTTGACCAAACTGTAAAAGGAGGGCCAAAAACAAAATATGTTATGAATTCACCTCAGAAAAAGTTTGCGTACAAGATGAGATTATGTAGTTAAAATTCAATTGAAACTAAGTTTTGTCCAAAAATTAATAACTTTGTGAATTTTCTTTTCTCGCTTGAACTCCCTGCAGAAGTTTTGGCGCAAATTTTTTTAAATTCGGTGTTTTTTCAGCGGTTATTTTGTTATATCCTTGAATTGTTGTATTGGTTAACTATATCTTAGAAGATGGAGTGTTGTTGGGCTCAGGGTTTAACTGAACCCCTTATATACTCAATTAGATGCACGGTAGGTGACTAGGGAGGGACTTTTGCAACTTTGTTGAGCCAGTTAATAGCAAACATAGCTTCGCATCGTATGCATTGCGCGCTAAGGTTGAAAAGATATGTTGGAATCTGATCCAAAGTTTTGAAACCTTGGCTTACATAAGCTTTTAGAATATGTAAATAACCCCCCGGAAACATTTCTGAATAAAACAACACAGCCTGCTCACTCCTTTTCCTGACATGCAGCCCCATACCATATCTCCACATATGCTATGCTTCACTGTTAATTTCAGATTTTTGTTATTAACAGGATCCTGTTCAAATTAGTTGATGCTTTTCAATTCCAAATATGCCAAACCATTGTCAAATAATAATGAAAGGTCCCACTTTCTATAGATAACAACATTTCGTTCCGGAAATCCGGTTTTTTAGACTCCTTGATGGACTCTTTTACGAAAGCAATTCTGTGCTCCTTGTAAGTAAGCTAAATATGGGCTTCTTACATGCTGTTATGTAGGGGAAGTATGTTTTTTTCAGAACTTTTCTTATAAAGTCACTGCTAATGGGGTTTATAAAATATTTCTGTACATTTCTGAAGATATTGGATGCACCTAGCCTTAGATTGTGATGCACTGATCGCAAACAATCGAATCCTCTTGCTCGGGTAACTTAAGAAAATGGTCAGATCGTAGTAACCAAACAAGATTTTCTGTTTTTTTTTTTAGATTTAAGATGGCTTTTTGAAATGACGAATGTGCTCTCCCAAAAGTTTCCCTAATTTCATGAAATTTTTTGTCAATTTTGAAAAGTTTTTGTAAGATTATTCTTTATCCATTTGTAATATTTTTCTGTTGAATTCTATTGCTTTCTATTAAATTTCAAGCACATATACGGTTCCAAATAACTTACAAGTCCGTTTAATGTTCAATGGAATACAAATTTTCCAAAAAAAAATAAAGAGCATAACCGGAAGTTCCCGTTATTAGTTTTGTACGCAAACTTATTCTGCACCGTTTTGTAAGTATATTGTCAATAAATACGAATACATGGAAAATTATTATTTTAATTCATCTAAAACAGAACAAAAAGTGCAGTTAAGGCATATATGAATAATGTGGATAAGTTTTTATAAACAGAGAACCCATTTTTGAGGTCAAAATTAATCATAAAATATTTTTGACTTGCCTGTACGCAAACTTATTCTGACTAGTGTACATTTGGAAGAAGAGTATATACTAAAACTGTACTGCATTCGGATGGTCCCAAAGTCCTACCGCGAATCTCATGCTTCTAAAAAAGTTTTCCAACGTCCTGGTTTAAGCGGTGTACGAATAAATATCTTAGTTCAAAACTGTTGCTTGTAGTATTTTAAAAGAACAAGGGACGTGTTCGTAATAACTATTTCTTTCTGGAAAGGTGCAAGGCTTGATTTGCCAGGAATTATGGGCTTTGTCATTATTTCGAATATTTTCTGGAGTAGGCAAGCTTAAGGAAAACTTTCAAATGGCTTCTGATAAACATTCTGATATGACGTTAGCTTAGAGTTTAAGAGGTCAAACCAAGCATTAATTAATAAAGTCGGCACAACTACATGGGTTGTATAAATCCTTACCGTCAGGATAGCATCTGCGAATGGCATTAGCTACAGTATTTAAAATAGTTGGGCAGCTGGTTAAACGTTTTACCTATCCGGGTGTTTGCGTTTAAGCTTATATACATATATTATATAGTGTTCGCACGGTGATTTTGTCTTGGAAAACGAATCCGCTATCTCTAGCATGATTGCACGCCAACTTTAATGTTTGGCGGATCCGCAAACACGTAAATCAAATCTGAAGCTTTTGCAGAATGTCTTGCCTTCAAACGAATGTTAACTAGATATGGTAACTTCAGATATTGTGGTATACTTATTTGTTTTTTGTCTATATCGCAGTTAAATTCAGCCCAAATTGAATGGAATTCCACAGTTTCAAGCAAGGTTTATAGACTAAAGGTTGCGCATTCCCAATAGAGTCCGACCGATTAATCGGCATCGGCTAGTATCGGCCAATAAAATTGGTATCGGCATCGGCCAAAAAAAAAGAATCGGCTTCGGCCTTTTTTGGCCGATGCCACATCGGCTTTTTTTTGGCCGAAGCCACATCGGTTTTTTTGGTCAATTTTCCTGCTTTCATTTCTTGTTTGTTTTTATTTGCAGCTGAATCGCACTCTTTCTTTTTCATATCTCGCTTTGTACATTTATTACATTTTTATTATACGTTACAACCCAGTGTTGCCTGATTAGGGGGTTTCTCCTTAGATTTGTTCGGATTTTATAACAAATACTTAAGGGGACAATATTTTACAGATATTTTTAATCTATTTTTGCTACATCAACACCTTGTTCAGCAATATTGGCTATTGGGTCTTTTGTTAATTGCTTGTGCCAAATAGAATGAGCAATTTTCATGGAATATTTATTTTATGTGTTATAAATTTGGGGGAAATTTTAGTTTAATGTATTTAAATTCTGAATTTTCTTGTAATTTTATTTAGTTTTTAGTTGTTTATTTTCTCGTTTTTGTTTGTTAATTTGTGATGAATGTGATGAAATGTACTATATATGTAATAGTTCCTTTTGTTGTTTTATAAATAAGCTGTGTTTTTGATTGAATTCATTCGTGTTTTTTTCTATGGAATCGGCATCAGCCGATTTTCGGCCTTTTGACCGATTAATCGGCATCGGCTGAGAATTGGCCGATGCTGATTAATCGATCTTGCTCATCTCACTTCGAGACCGAAGACTTCAAGAAGAGTTTGATGGAGCACAAATCCAGAAAAGTATTTGGATTTATTGTTTAAGGGTGTAAAAGTTCTCTGGAGCCGTCGGCGGAACGCGTAAATAAAAGGCGCGGGATTGCGGGTTTGCGTGCTGTTTATTGCGTTAGTAAAACACGAATGACAATAAGTATAAGAACCACTGAACGAGACAAACGGCCGAAGCCGGGGAGCATAAATAGGGGGGGAAACATGAGTACAAAGGGAAAGGAAAGGAAGGGATTAGAGATGGGATCGACAGATCACTCGAGACAGCACTAATTTAGCCAAAGGGGTATAAATATAAAATCTGGCAACTTCTTTTTTCGGATTTGTTTTTACTTTTTGAATTTTTTTTGCTCAAAAATATTTTCAGCCAATCAGAGCCAACCTATGCCTACGTCACGCGAGGCGCTGTCATTTTTTGACAACCGGAATGCGTAACCTTCTATTCTTTAAACCTTGAGTTTCAAGTATTGGATTTTAAACAGACCAACTGGAAAAGCGTTATGATGAAAAATGTCAGAGATATTGTTGAAAGTTCGTGTAAATTCTTCTTCCTAGTTTTTCCATGTGTTTGAATTTATTCAATAGATTTGTAAACATTTCTGAGCATATAGCGGCCTTTAGACGGTCGCACATGTTTGCAATCATGTGCGATGGGGGAAATGTGCGAAGAGCGTTTACACGGTCAAACATGTGCGCACACTTCAGTTGTCTCGCTGCTGTCAACGAAGCAACATGGTATGCGCTTTCGCATCAATATCTTTAAATTTGCATAAAAGCAGCTCTATGCTGCGTTTCTTTTAATTTTTATAATCTTCACCTTTTACTTTTCACAGTTCGGGATTGTGTTTATACACCTCAAAGAACTCCTTCCATAATATTTCATTTTTTTGCGACGCCATCCTCACTGCCCGCTGTCGACCGATCGAATGAAAAAATGCACTATGTGTGTCACACAGCCGTTTACACGGTCGCACATGTGCGTCGCGCCGACAGAGAAATCAAAAAATTTTGAAAACCGTCGCACATGTCCGACGACACGAATTTCTTGCGTTTACACGGTCATTCTTCTCGTCGCGCCGCACATGATAGCGGACATGTGCGACCGTCTAAAGGCCGCTTATGTCTTCATCTTAGAATAGAATATTGTGCCCTTTACAATTGTTGGAGTACATCACCTGTACCTACCGCCTTAATCAAACTTTGTAAGTCGCGGGGGTTTAGGTGTTTCACGTCCTCTTCTGCAAGCCGAAACTGGCCCAGGTAGCGCATGCCGCATCGCAGTGTAAAGCTACGTATACACTGTAGAGAAAAAGACGGAGAGCTAGAGAAAAATCTCGCCTAGAGAAGTCTAGACACTCAATAGAGCTCTTTACGAGAGCTCGTCACAGTCTCTACCCGAGATTTTTTAGTCGAGAGTTTTTCGTAGTGTAGACACTTTTTTCATTGGCTCTACGAGAACTCTAGCTCTATTGAACACGTTCAATAGAGTTTCGAACTCTCACATGCAGGTTTTTTTGTTTATATGAATGCATAGTAGATTATTTCACAATTTATGAATGTTTTTGAAAATGTGGTTTTAACTGAAGATGTTAATGAGTTTTTAAGAGCAACAAAATATATACCAAACAACAATAATGAATAACGCAATGGCATCAGCGCCGAAGAACAAACGTTTCAACTGATTTAGATGTTCGAGTCAAGGGTCCAGTGGACCCTACGCAAACCAGTAAATGTTTTCCCTGTTTGACCCTTTGAAAATTTTATTTAATAAACTTTAACGTTAATTTTAACGCTTACATACATGTATGTAAATAATTGTTAAATAATATGAATAAAAAAGACTTTACATATTGATTAGTTACAGTTGAAAATTGCTGAAAAATGTCACATTGGCGTAAAAGAAGTGGCCGCAAAGTGGTACAATCTGCGGTGCCAATATAACGGCGAAATGAGAAAAATCAAACAAAAGAAAAGTGGGTCTGGTTCTGGCGAGTTGTATGTTTCCCGTTGGGTGTTATTCATTGCTTTCAATTTTTTATCAAAAGTTGGGTCTTGTACCACGACAGTAAAAGTAATTTATTTTATTTATTTAAATGCATATATTTACCGAACAAAACGCATATAAACAAAGAGTCGAAATACGCGCCTTTTGCCATGGAATTTCCCATTCTAAGCTCAAAAAATGTTCTTGAAAAATATTTTCAACGTATTTTGCATCTGCGGACGTATTCCCATGGTTCCCTCTGTGCATTAGTGGTATTTTTTCATTGACTTCGTTTCGCCAACTACGAATTAAATTTAGAAATCTTTCAAAAACATGTACTATGCATGTACTATATTTACCTGTAGCAAGAAATCGCAAAGTCACTGCCAACAATTCTCCTGCAGGAATCGCTTTGCGCAAATGTGTGTTTTTTTACGATTACCGGGGCCACTATTTGTAGCAATGCTTTAAAATTTGTGGATGACATTAAAAAAAAATTGGCATACGCCGCTGCATCACTATTTTATAATTCACCAAGTAGCTCCCGATAAACACCCGCCGTTTCGCGATCCAATTTCGCACCCAACATTCCCGACTTTTTTTTTTAATTCTTCTTCAAATAAACTACAACTGCAGCTGTTGCTTGCTTCTGGCGCACACTCATTTTTCCGAATTTTGTTCGCAAGAATACAAATTTGCTCTACAGCTCTAGCCGAGAGAAAAAATTGTCATAGTGTATACGTCGAATAGAGTTTATCAAACTCTACGTAGAGTCAAATCTCTAGTAGAGATCCTCTATAGTGTAAACACATTTGATAGATGAGAGTTTGAGAGTAGATAGAGCTCTACCGAAATTTCTCTACAGTGTACACGCAGCTTAATATAATGTGTTCGGGAGTCTCACCTGCTGTTCCGCAGAGTCTACGAACGCTAACCTGCTCCTCAGTCTGCAGTGCCCAGTTAGAAGACCCGTAACCTGTCTAAGCTGGTGTTTCCTTAGGTTGAGGCACTCTTCACTCCATTTGGGGTTATAACCTTTAAAAAAGATTTTCGACTGCGTAAGACCCGAGACGATAGATCTGTATTCTGAGTTCTTGGGTTTCTCCTCAAGTCTGGGATCTACTATAGGGGTTTTGCCCAATGAAGGGCTCCGGTCCAAGGGGGTCGTGGGCACCGCAGCCCAGGCAAGTCAAAATGAGGATTCTCTCAAAAATTGGTTCTCTGTTTAAAAAACGTATCCACATTATTTATATACGCGTTAACTGCACTTCTTATTCTGTTTTAGATGCATTAAAATAATAATTTCCAATGTGTTCGTGCTTACAACCCTACAAGGAATGCCAAGGCAGGCGAAACTGCAGAAAAAATTCAAAATTTGTCTAAAAACTAACACATGGATAAAAATTTCCCAATTCCAACTAACACATACAAATCTGCATTTCGCATTTTGGGATTTTATCCAGTAAGTGGGAATGATATATTCACATTAGTACTTTCTCTGTATGAAAGAGTGAGATAACGATATAAACGTGGCGTGCCACCTGATTTTATGCATAAAATATTGTAGTGCTACGAGAAGATTTCAACTGGTACCTCAGGCAAGCGTCCGCTAGCGAATTTTTTTTTTGTGAAACGTTTTTAAGGTCATGAATTCTCCACTTACTAAAACATAACATATTTAATTATTCCTTTATACAGTGGACGTCCAGTATAACGAACTTCCCATTTAACGAATTTTCGATTTAACGTACGGTCAAATTTTTTCCATTGATGGTTCTATATTACAAACAAAAGTGAAATTTGCTATTCGATATAACGAATATTTTAGTTGTTTTTAGCCCTTGTTTGAATTGTTTTTATGTGAACATTCACATTCTTTACAATAACAATGCATGTTTGGTTTCGTCAAGTGAACGGTGCCTCAATTGTTTTTGTTACGTTAAAACTTTCAAATTTACGTCAAGTTATCAGCATTTTCAAATTATGTTTGTATGCATAGCTGATAATTTTCACAGGATTTGTTCTGCGTTCGATCGACTTTTTTCTTTTAAAAATCAAAACTTCAATAATCAATCAAGAAAAATGTCCATACAGAAAAGTTTACTTGCGGTAAAGGAGCGATCCGCATCGAAGACTTTTCACTGTACACACATAGCCATTTTGTATTTTGAAAATGCTGGAATAAAACATGATATTTTTTAAACTTCTGTCTGTCCTCTGCTCAAAACTTCTTTCACTGTCCTTTGGGGTCAGGATGATCCCAATCAAACGGTTATATAATTTACTGACAAAACATGAAGAAATGTTACACATAAATCACAAAAGAAAAGGGGAAAGCCACGAAAAGTGTTTTTCTCGATTTGTTATTGGGTTGTAAGCGCAAGTAACACAAATAACACAAGTAGACGACCGCTCACCCGTTTATTAATTCCGCCTGGGGTCAAATAGACCCCAAGGGACAGGCAGAAGGTTAAAAACTGAATATGTGAGACTTATTTCTTTAAGAAGGATGGTTTAAAACAAAAAACAATTTCGATCGATTTAACGAACTTTTCGATTTAACAAATTGGGGTACAACATAAGATTCGTTATATTGGACGTCCACTGTATAAATTTTCCGAAGTTATGGATATGACTAATTCAACAAAAGAACCGTGGGGGCTAAAACCATAGACGCTGGAAGAAATATTGTGTTAGTTTTTGGGTGTCTTTTCTCGTTTTTTCTCTTTGTATGTATTTCTGTTTTTATTTATTTTTATTTATTTCTATTTTTCGTCAACAGAGGTTCTTGCAGACTACTAGATCAATTAAATACTTTAAATAAATTCAATTTGAAGTTATATTCATTTAAATTAAAGTTAATAACATCAGAAAATGTGTTGCATAGCCGAATGCATCTTGATATTGGCTCATTAAATGCATATGTAGATTTGTGCGCGGCGACCGTAAAGAGTCGTACCTGCCTCAATTCGCGTTTAGGGCAGTGGAAATTTAGCAGTTCATAAATTTCATTACAATTAATTTTACCGTTAATGATATTATATATAAACATCACCGAGAAGTAAGTCCTTCTATCAGACAAGCTTTGTAAGCCTAACAACTTTCGTCTACCCAGATAATTAGGAATACCATTTGGCCAATAAAGTTTGTGCAATGCAAACTTTGTGAAGATTTTTTGCACTCTTTCTATTTTGTTAGAATGGGATTGGTAGTACGGACTCCAAATTGTACAACAATAATCTAGGAGACTACGTACTAGCGAAATATACAGCGCCTTTAAAGTCATTGGATCGGAGAAATCCACGGAATTTCTACGTATGAACCCAACCATTGAAAATGCCTTAGACACAATATGGCCAACATGCTTCACAAACGTTAATTTCGAATCAAAAATCAGACCTAAGTCCTTAATCTTATTATTATTTTTTAATGTTATACCATCCAACTTATAATTGAAATTACAACAATTTGTTTTCCTTGAGTATGAAACTACACAACATTTTTGAGAGTTTAGGTGTAAATTATTCACCGTGCACCACGCGTGAAATTTTTCGAGATCAACTTGAAGATCATTGCAATCAGTCGTATTTCGGATTTTCAGGAATAACTTTACATCGTTCGCGAACATTAAGCATTGAGCTTTTAAAAATTTCTTTGGTAAATCATTGATAAAAATGAGAAACAAAAGTGGACCGTAATGTGTCCCCTGAGGTATACCTGACCAAGCGTCTATTATTATAGAAGATTTAGAGGTGCCCATCTTTACAAAAAGCCTCCTTCCTGTTAAAAAACTATGAAAAAATTTTAAGATGTTTCCTCTAAGACCGAAAGCATATAGTTTATTCATAAGAATAGCATGATCGACTTTGTCGAAAGCTTTGGAAAAATCTGTATAAATAACATCAAGTTGGGCGTGATCTTCAAAGGCGTTAATTATTTTGTTGGCAATTAGTGTAAGGTTGGTGCAAGTAGACTTTCGTGGCATAAAACCATGCTGATACTTCGATATTCCGGAATTAACCTGATTGAAAAGTTTTGCTTTAAGCACAAAGTCAAACAGTTTAGAAAAGGTACTCTGCTTCACGATGGGTCTGTAGTTGCATACATTATTGCGATCACCTGATTTATGGATAGGAACAATTGAACATATTTTCCAACAGTCAAGGAATACCCCGTTCACTAGACATTTATTAAAAAGTTTAGCTATGGGGACTGATATAAATGCTGAGTGCAGTTTAAAAAATATGGGGGAATAGCCCTCACGATCTAGACAATTGCTATTTTTGAGATTAGCTATTGCAAGCACGACATCATCTGACGATATATCCAAACTATCAATGGTGTCCAATGGTAAAGAGTCGATTGTATGATTACACAGGGCAACAAATTTCGACTTTTGGTCGGCTTTTCTGGGTTTGACTTCAGTTCTAGGGTAATTGGGTACCGCTGATTTCGAATCCGCAAACCGTTTTTAAAACTTAGTTTCCGTTTTCGCAAAAAATGGGCGTGCCACTTTTTCGGATTTTCCCTAACTTTTTGCACGTTTTCGATTGTAATTTCTAAATCAACAAACCGGTTGACATGGTTTTCTCTTCGTGGCATTTGCAACATCTCACGGCTTCTTTTCCAATATCATTTATTTTTATAAGTTTTAAAATTCCGCGGTAATTGGACCTCAAAGTCGGAAAATATGGAATTTCAAGGCGTTTTCTTGGATGGTCAAAAACATGCACATTTTTCTTAAATCTATTAATGAGTTAGGTGTTAAATGAAAGCGGAAACATCAAATAATACAACACAGACAATTTATTTGGCGTGGTTCCCATTCTTATCGAAATAATAGGAAAAATGTGTTATCGTGATTTTCATCGATTTTCACACTTTTTCCTTAAAAAAATTAGAGCCTCAAAATATGCACAGATTTTTATTTTTTTTTTAATAAACAACAGTTTTTTGGTTTGTTGCTTTGCTTATACTTCAGATCAGCACACAAAAAGTATGCCTGTTTTTATGACGACAGTTTTCAATTTGAGCTAAATTGGTAAGCAAAAACAATAAATTTACTTTGCTTAAGAAATTTCAAGGAAAAGGGGAAGATTTTGAAAGAGATTTATAAATATTTAATGTTTACATCTAAACATGTAATCTATATAGTATAGGGTGTTTTTTTTTAGAGGTATAGAACTTCGAATTGAAATAAAACACAAGAAAATCGTTTTAATGTCCATCAATTTGGCTTTATTGGAAGGATAATTTTATGCCATTAATGTTTAAATATGATTTCGGGCATGTGGCCGCCGCGGCTGGCTCGAATAAAGCCAATTCTACAGGTCCAATTTTTAAAGTTAATGGACAAAGCTCCAATTGCTGTGCACGGTGGCGAATCGATTCATTCGGGTCCTCTTCAACATTTTGCTCTACAGCGGCAATTGTTTCTTCGGTGCGCACTGTTCGACGTCTCTGCGGATGCGTATTATCACATAGAGTAAACGTAGTGCGAAAACGACCCATGGTTAACCGATGGATGGACCGATTTTGCTCTGATGGACGATTATGTCGACCATAAAATGGGCGGAGCTTGCGGTAAACTTCGCGAACTGAACCATTATTTTCGAAATAAATTTGCACGATTTGCAAGCGTTGTTCTTTTGTCAACCTGTTCATGATGAAATGGCAAACCAAACTGAACATAAATGACATTCGAGTTGCCAGATTTGACCACAAAATGCCAGTTTTATCTCTATTCGAAAAACAAACCTCTAAAAAAACACCCCATATATAATGAATGTTTATTTGTTTGTTCATTTGTTCGTTTGTTTGTTTGTTCATTCATTCTTTTGTTCATTTGTTCTTTTGTTCGCTTGTTCATTTGTTCGTTTATTCGTTTGTTCTTTTGCTTGAGTGTTTGTTGGTCACAAGAATTTTGTCTTATCATAATAACAGTAACTATTCTTTTACAATATAAAACTAGCAATTACAGCAGCTTTATAATATAGTTTGTCTTTGAATCGCGTACTTTGTGAGGATTGAATCCCGATTAATTTATTTTCCCCTTTTCCTTGAAATTTCTTAAGGCAGGTTCTCACCTTGTGGGGGGAAAAAAAGATTTTTTTTTTTACCTTATCGTATGTTATAGATATATGTTCCAAAAATGTGCTCCAGAAATTTCAGATCAAAATCTGAAAAATTACAAAAGTTACAGGCCGTTACATTGAGCAGTGTCGAGCACCGGCCGAGCGCGCTTTAAACTTTAAACGCGTTTTTCTGATAACCACATATTCGGACCTAACGGAAGTGATTGAAGGCGCTGGAATGAACCAATCGTCACCAAATTTTTGTTAAATGTTCCTAGGGTTTTTTCTAATAAACGAACCACGATCAGCCAAAAATATTGAAAATTGTTTATTTAAAAAAATAATAAGTGAACAAAAAAATGCGAAAATCTTAATTTTTTTTTCAAAACCTCATAACTTTTGTAATTTTGATTTGTTTTTTCATGATTTTGGTTCATTCAATAGATAATACGGTACACATTAAGAATGTGTTCGATTTTTGTGTTTCCGATCACGGGTTTTGACGGAATCACTTCTGGTAGCGGGACACCTCCTCGCCGACATGCCGCCACTGATGGACGCCCCCTCCCCCCTTTTTGGATTCATTCAATTTAAAAAAATGTATTCTCTAAATAAATGTGTGTTCACATCCAGAAAAACGTTTCAACGTTGTATCTTTAAGCGTTTTCTCAAAAAAAAATTCCTAAAAAAAGTGAACTTTTTCGGATCCACAAGGTGAGAACCTACCTGCCTTAAGCAAAGTAAGATTATTGTTTTTGCTTACCAATTTAGCTCAAATTGAAAACTGTCGTCATAAAAACAGGCATACTTTTTGTGTGCTGGTCTGAAGTATAAGCAAAGCAACAAACCAAAAAACTGTTGTTTATTTAAAAAAATAAAAATAAAAATCTGCATATTTTGAGGCTTTAATTTTTTTAAGGAAAAAGTGTGAAAATTGATGAAAATCACGATGGCACATTTTTCCTATTATTTCGATAAGAATGGGAACCACGCCAAATAAATTGTCTGTGTTGTATTATTTGATGTTTCCGCTTTCATTTAACACCTAACTCATTAATAGATTTAAGAAAAATGTGCATGTTTTTGACCATCCAAGAAAACGCCTTGAAATTCCATATTTTCCGACTTTGAGGTCCAATTACCGCGGAATTTTTAAACTTATAAAAATAAATTACATTGGAAAAGAAGCCGTGAGATGTTGCAAATGCCACGAAGAGAAAACCATGTCAATCGGTTTGTTGATTTAGAAATTACAATCGAAAACGTGCAAAAAGTCAGGGAAAATCCGAAAAAGTGACACGCCCATTTTTTGCGAAAACGGAAACTAAGTTTTAAAAATGGTTTGCGGATTCGAAATCCGCGGTACCCAATTACCCTAGAACTGATGTCAAACCCAGAAAAGCCATTTTACTGTTGATCAGTGTTATTAATGGGGTCATACTTTTCATACACTTTCTGAAAAAAATTTGCAAATAGATTGCAGGAGTCGACTGGATTTTCAGATACAGTATTATCATAGACGAAACTAGTTGGGTAGCCGTTTGTTTTGCGTTTGGAATTAATGTAATGCCAAAATCCGCTAGGATTAGCTCTCAATTTTGACTCTACTTTTAACAAATGCTGCTTGAATAGAAATTTATGCAGATAATCGAATTCCTTTCTTAATCGAAGAAAATTTTGATGATCGGTAAATAGATTCGATTTTCTATATTTTTTGTAAGCCTTATTTTTAGCGTTTTTTAAGTTACATAATCTGGAGTTAAACCAAGGAGGTTTATTACGAAGGGGTAAATTCTTAACTGGAACTAGGGATCGCAATTTTATGCCATTTTGCGATCCCGGGATTTTCGGGATTGAAAAGTCAAATCCCGGGATCCCGGGATTTAATCCCGGGATTCATATAACAAATTTTTTAACAAAACAATTTTCCCGAATTGCATAAATACTTGTTTATAATATATTTATCATAAAAATGGACACATTTTAATCACATTTGGGTAGTTTCAAGATTTTTTATCTTGAATTTAATCACATTTTGTTTAACCCTTCAATTCCCATGTCCAAAATAGTGAAAAAGAAAATTTTCTTTTTAAATAAAAGAGCTTAGATACGTTTGGATAAGACAAAAAAATACATAAAAAATGTTTAAACTACCCTCATTTTTATATTGAAAGAAACCACACAAACTCGCACTGCTTTAATTACGCGTGAAACAAATGAATAAATTTTACAAATGACGTATCGCTAGTGTTGGTAGGAAAATTAAATAAACAAGTACTACTAATTGACTTTGCTATATAAGTGTTAGAATTTTAAAATAAAAACCTATGTGGTAGGAAAACAAATATTAAGCATCTGTCACCTACAGGTGACACTGGGAATTGAAGAGTTAACTTAAAAGTTTTTCATTTGACATTTAACTTCAGTTTCATAGCATTTTGTTTTATCCAAAAATGACACTTAAACATAACTTATTACCTTGCAACCGATGTATCATAAAGTGCATATATATGCATATTTGATAAAAAAAATAAAATAGTTAATTTGTTTGTGCTTTTAGTTTTACTTCGATTATTTCGATAAAAAAGTTAAGCGTTTTGATTAACTAAAAACTGAGATCTTAAAAATACAAAGGCATTAAGTGTTTTGTTCTCTTATCTAGAGCGAACTTTATTTCAAATGAACCCTGCTGAAGAGAAACATCCTTCAGATTCAACACTTGTTGGTTGAATGCTTAGTAAATAATCATAAGCCTTTTGCAAAATACGCAATCTATCCCCTCCCTTCTCCCTCAAATAAGGAATTGGGTTTTTGTGCCTTAAAATTTATTTCATTTGAACTTTGAAGCATCTTTTGCAATCCCGAAAATCCCGGGATAAAAGAATTTGAATCCCGGGATTTTCGGGACTGGAAAAAGTCCGGGATCCCGGGATTGCGATGCCTAACTGGAACATAACTTGTTATAATGCTTGAAATTCGATTACATAATGTATTATAGGAGATTGCAGGATCATTTTGGGAGTCCAAAAAGGACCAATCCATATTCTGA
Source organism: Melieria omissa (assembly GCA_963971225.1). Lineage (NCBI taxonomy): Eukaryota > Metazoa > Arthropoda > Insecta > Diptera > Ulidiidae > Melieria > Melieria omissa. The sequence goes on along the minus strand of OZ020269.1, from coordinate 44,483,887 downwards.
ATATATATATATTCACCTCAGCGATATTATAGTTAGAATAGTCTCGCACATAAGGTGCTATTTGTGACTGTTTCTCAAATACATAAAACTTAAAATTGACTACGAGTGCGCTGTGATGGGGTGTTTTGTTCGAAATAGAAGAAAAACATTCCTCACAAGATGCATTCAACCCGGCAGAAGTAAATACTAAATCTAATATTCTATTACCATCATTCAAAACAGAGTTTATTTGGTTAAAACCATACGATAATAGCGTGCTAGTAACAAGTAAGTCAATATCAGACTTTATATTTGATGGTAAGAGAATATTATTATCGGATACCCATGTAATATTACTAAGATTGAAATCGCCAAGAAATATTATTTCGTCGGCATCATTGGCGCTATCAGTTATATCTGTTAAATTACGCAAATTCTTGTCATAGATATCAATATTGCTATTAGGTGGGATGTAAGATACCAATATAAATAATGATTTATCATTAGCAAATTTAACTCTAATACAGATTTGTTCAACTAAATTATCACTTAAATCTAAAGTAACAACATTAGTACAGAGATCAGCTCTTATTGCAATTAATACTCCACCGCCTCTCCCAAGCCCTGTTGCGGTCGGACAGCGATCAAAGCGGTAGACCTGGTAGAAGTCATCGAAAAACTCAGACGTAAATATATTGTCATTTAGCCAAGTTTCAGTTATGGCTATTATATCGTATTCGTGAAGAGATAAATCGCGTCGAAATTTCATAGATTTACTGCGCATGCCACTTACATTTTGATAGTAAATACTGTAACTGGTCTTATCATCTTCTATTTGGGATAATGAGTTGTCATTGCTTCGGAGACGTTTCTTCGGTTTTTTGAAAAAAGCGAAACGGTCTTACTCTTACGCCAGCTGGCCACAACTCTTCATTTAGGAGCTTATTATAAAGCGTCGGTGGAACACCCAGCTTAAAATTTACTCTCTTCAGAGTTTCATCTTTTTTTATTAATTTAAAGCAAGAGATAATTCTACAATCGACTTGCATATGCTTCGCCACGTAATTGGCGATATCATCTGCATTGACAGATGGTTTGAATGAAGAGAGGTGCACCCACTTCTTACGTACAGCGGCATCCAACTCGCCACCCACGTTCGTTCCAACAACAACGTGACGAGTTCTCTTCACGATGTTAGCACGAGGCCTACAGTGCCGACAGCAGGAGAGCGAGTGCCAGCAGCAGAAACACCAACTGCACCATTATCAGCCGATACAGCTTTGTTTACAGTGCCGTCGGCAGGGGAGCGAGTGCCAGTTGGTTGAACAGCAACAACACCAACTGCACCATTATCAGCCGATGCAGCAACAACACCAACTGCACCATTATCAGCTGATGCAGCAACAACGCCAACTGCACCATTATCAGCCGATGCAGCAACAACACCAACTGCACCATTATCAGCCGATGCAGCAACAACACCAACTGCACCATTATCAGCCGTGAATGTATTCACGTTCAAGGGCACCTTACTACGGTCAGTGACCTTAGCCTTTGAACGTGTAATGATCAAATTATCATTAGCTGCACTATTATTAGCGGCAGCACCGTTAGCTTGATTTTTATTAAATGCATTGAGTGGCCAGCGATTTTCCGAACTTTGCATGACCCTGCACCCACCAAAAGCACTGTGAATTTCCTTCAAGGAAAGCATAACACTTTCAATTTTAGCCAAGTGGGATGGAATAGACAGACGACTGCAAGTATCACATCTAAACATCACACTGTTATTCGATTTTATGAGTTTCAAGCAAGCCAAACTCAATCTTGCACATTTTGAATGCAGCGTAAGCGAACAAATTCCGCACGATACAAAGTCACCGCCCGCGCACTGCGAGCCACAGCTTGCACAAGAAGGCATCGCCGAAGACAAAACGCAGAAAAGCAGAAAAACACGTCCACTCTCCACGACGGTCGCAAACGATTTTTTATAATAACCAAATATATTTTTATCAAACTAATCGTGCAAATAGTCTTAATGTAAATTTACGTTATGACTATCATCTGACATTATGACTGTACATCTGACTGATGATTTGGTTGTTGGTAGCTGATTGTTATGGTAGACATACCGAATGCATCGTTATGGCTATGTTATCTGATGTTTACGGTAGAAATACCGAATATGTCCATTATGTCTACGAGATAGATCTGACTGGATTCTTGGTTAGGTTGCATGTTGCATGCGAGACTCCATGTGAGTAAGCGAGACAGCTATACGATTGTTGAGATTTCGGAGTACATGCGAAATCAAGTCACACGCACACAAAAGGACTAGTCAGATTTTTTACACGGCTATAACAAATCTGACTGGAATTATAACCGATATCAAAAAGGATGGAACATAAAGCGTGTGCATCACGTACAAGCAAAAATTTGAATGCGGGTGCTGATATCGCCACCCGTCTTCTAGAGGCGGGGGGTAGACAACAAGAGGAAACACTTGAAATGACAGCACAATGCTCTGAGCGCAATCATAGAAACACGAATGCCGCGTCTGTGCTCACTCGTTCATTCTCGCTCAATTATGCGAAGAGGAGGAAGACGATGTGCTGTTGTTCTTGTTGTTGCGTTGGCGAAAAGCTGAAATTGTAAAACGATTTATATTTTCTGGCTGGCTTTTGTTCTTCTTCTATTAGCCTGCACGGCGTCGCATATTGCTCCTGAACTCACTGCCGACTGTAGTGTGCGCAAAATCATAGAAAAGAAAATAAAATATGGCTGGCATGGTGACCTATATGATCGCTACAGGCAATTAAAAAATAAATAACAAACAAAGACAAATAAAAATGGAATTGGAAAGAAAAGAAAACGTTTTTATTAGCCCGTCATAATTTCGCGTCCCGTCCTTTGGAACTTTTCTTACGGGCCACATATAATGCTTGTTTAAAAGAACTAAAATAAGAAAATCGAATATTGTAAATTTATGGTCACATCATTCGCCGCGGAACCATTCAGGTGTAGAATATTTAAACTATTTTTAAACGTAGGCGTGCCGTAATAATATTTTTTCTTATGACAAAATACTTGTCTTATTATTTATTTCTTTATTTAGTGCTTTAGTAGTGCTTTCGCCCTATTGAAAGTCAATAGACCTATTAAATTATGTTTTTCCATACAATCTTTGAACCCTTGGTTTTTCCGTTAGATTAAAAAAAAAAAACAAAATTAAAACACGCATCTAATTATTTTTGATTTCAAGTGTTTCACGAATTTTGAAGTCAATATGCCTATCAGTTCATTTTTTTTCGTAGTTTTCCCATATTCTCAAAATTGTAATCAAGCATGTGAAAATATAAACAAATAATTTTGATTCGAATTCGTCACGTAAAAATATTTGCAAACATTTTAAATTGGGATCAACCACCAAATTTTTAAATCAATCAAAGCATTGGCCAGCAAAAAGGCATACAAAGATTCGATTGATGGTGACAGGAAAGCAATCTGTGCAGAAAAATCAATCGGCAACGCAAAAAAGCATGAACACAATAAACGACGACGCCAAAGCATACACACAATAAACGACGACACCAAAAACATTAGCGAATCACGAAACATCTTCGTTGAAACGACGATGACGATGCTTTGGTTCGTTGTTTACTCTCCGCTTACGCTTCGACGAACAAGATCGCAAACTGTTGAGCGCGAGCAAATTTCCCGCAACCTATGCCTCCGCTCATCTCTTCACGCCCGCATCCAGAAACACGCTTGGCAAATTTGTGAAGATGCGTATTCTTTATATTGTATATTCTTTGCCGATTGGTCATTTATACCGGTTATATAACTAGTCATATGACTGATAGCCTCCTTGTAGAGAATGTACTCACAAAACGGCGCAGAATAAGTTTGCGTACAAAACTAATAGCGGGAATTTCCGTGTTGGATACAACTGCATCACGCGAGTTCCATTTTCAGACTGGCGCATGTGCCGTTTATTTCAGATTTCTTTTGTTTGACATTCGCTTACATTTACGTACATATGACACCTCTCTCAGGCTTATTAGGCTACTTAGCCTTCCAATTCATTATCTTAGTAGCCGAGGGCATCTGAGCTCAAAACAATTTAACATCAAAAATTATTACAGTATTCTTAACCGTATACGTTGTGAAATTAATTATGCATTTTATTTTTGGAAATTTGTATTCCATTGAACGGACTTGTAAATTATTTTTAAACGAATATTTGGTTGAAATTTTATAGAAAGCAATAGAACCCAAGCGAACAAAAATAAAAATGGCTAAAGGATAATCTTACTCAAATTTTCCAAAATTGACAAAAAATGTCATGAAATTAGGGAAACTTTTGCGAGAGCACATCGAAAAAATCTCCATCCGAGCAAGGGGATTAGAATGTTTTGCGATCAGTGCATCATAATCTGAGGCTAGTTGCATCCAATATCTTCAGAAATGTACAGAAATATTTTATAAGAAAAGTCCTTATACGTTTGTAAAAGATTTGAGAAAACCGTATTTCGATGCTCGTACTGCTTTCAATCCATTCATCGCCTTTTTATGGCATCTGAATACAAGGCGTCTAAGATTTGGACGGAGTAGAGTATATTGCGGTGGATTGTAAAATATACACAAATATTTCGCTCGAATCATGCTCCCAGCATATCAGTTCACAAAAATATTTGTTGATTGTCATAGTCACTATTCCTTATTACCTATGATAAGGTCAAGAGCTTTCTGCCGATTTATGTTTTCTCTACATTCTCACACCTTCTTCTCACCTTTTCATTCATAATATAAAATATTAAAAAAATATTTGATTGAAAATTTATTTGAAAATTTTAAGTGCAGTGAAAATCAAAAATCAAATCACAAATGCCAGCGATGTGCTGCAATTGCAAAACCACATGGGACCAAAAAGTTTCAATGTTTTATGGACCCAGTGAAATATATAGATGAACGCTGCACTTGAAGACATTGATGAAGCCATACATTTGGATGACAACTTTTTGAAACTGTTTCGTAAAACCCATTCGCATTATTTATTTTATTTTATTTATTTATTTATAAAAGCTTATATAAAAATAACTATTTTATAAGGGTCAAATTTTCTCAAGTGGGCCACTTTAAAATCGATGGTCTCAGTTTTCAGTTCTCAGTTCTCACGGTTTTCGATCGACTTGGAGGTAAAAACGACACCCCAAAAATAATTTTGAAAAAAAATGTTTTTTTCATTAGTTATTTACAGTTAAAGTTTTTGATCATGTTTTTTTCAAAAATTCATAACTCACGAACGGTTTATCGGAACTCAACGTTTTCTACATCAAAATTTTTGTCAATTAATATACTTTGCCATGAAAAAATCTTTCTTCACAAAAAAATTATTATTTAGCTGAAAAATCCTATTTGTTGTAAATAATTGAAAATTAATGAAACTTCTCCGCCAGCGAGAAAATTTTGACACATTTCATTCAATTCTACAATCCCTTACAAAAATTTTGGTGAAAAAAAAGTCATTATTTTGCATTAGGTCAAAAGTTATACATGTTTTTGTGACCGCGCTCCTACCTCTAGCGCTGGAAAAGCACGTATTGACGCGCGCGCGCTTAGTTATCGTGTGACCGAATCGTCATCGTGTGACACGATGTCTAAGCGCGCGCGCGTCAATATGTGCTTTTCCAGCGCTAGAGGTAGGAGCGCGGTCACAAAAACATGTATAACTTTTGACCTAATGCAAAATAATGACTTTTTTTTCACCAAAATTTTTGTAAGGGATTGTAGAATTGAATGAAATGTGTCAAAATTTTCTCGCTGGCGGAGAAGTTTCATTAATTTTCAATTATTTACAACAAATAGGATTTTTCAGCTAAATAATAATTTTTTTGTGAAGAAAGATTTTTTCATGGCAAAGTATATTAATTGACAAAAATTTTGATGTAGAAAACGTTGAGTTCCGATAAACCGTTCGTGAGTTATGAATTTTTGAAAAAAACATGATCAAAAACTTTAACTGTAAATAACTAATGAAAAAAACATTTTTTTTCAAAATTATTTTTGGGGTGTCGTTTTTACCTCCAAGTCGATCGAAAACCGTGAGAACTGAGAACTGAAAACTGAGACCATCGATTTTAAAGTGGCCCACTTGAGAAAATTTGACCCATAAGCTAACAAAAATTGAGCAGCGCTAGCAACGGAGGCTTTCGGCTGGCTGGTGAATGAGGGCTTCTTTAGATGCGGCGAAGGAGGTCGGTGTCCTTAAGGAACTTGTAAAGTATTGAAATGTTGTGGGCGGTGGGATTCATTAGCAGTGTAAGCGGTTCGTTGTTACTAAAATTTTGAGATCTGATGTTTTCTAGTTCGGGGCAAAAAACTAGTAGATGGGTAATGCTGAGCGTAGAGTTGCAAAATGGGCATTGGTTGGGACGGCTACCATTTAATAGATGAGCGTTGGTAATGATGGTGTGTCCAATACGAAGGCGAGTGTAAGGAGTGATGTAGTTAGTCGGAATAGATGTCGGGTAGCAGGGTTTAGTGCGGTTAGGGTTGATTCTGGAGTAGTGATGATTGTAGTTCACCCAGTTGACAGCTAGCTTGTTAAGTCTCTGCTGCTTTATAAGACGGTAGACATCACTTTTGTTCATAAGTGAAGACGTTGTTGAGGGGGTTAAGCTCATTTCCTTGGCAGTTCTGTCCGCAAATGTATTGCCACAGATGTCGGCGTGACCAGGTACCCACATGAGTTTTAGATTATGGGGGTAGGACGTCAAAATGTTTCCTAAGCTAAGGTCCCACGATTGCCGCAAATGCGCCGATCTGGTCGGGCAATGACTACGCAAAAATTGTCTATTGAGCAAAACGTTTTTTATTTGGATCATATGATTGCCCCAATTGCGACAAATTTTGTCGGCTCAACCTAGCGAGCAGAAATATTGCGCCGAACGATTTCATAGGTAGGTCACACGATTGCCCGAATCGAAACAAAAGTTGAAATACATTTTCAAAATATTTCAAAGCACCGACAAAATGTGTCGGCCCCTATGGTTGGCGCTCGAGTTGCCGATAAAATTCGGCTAAATTTTTAATTTTTTGTCTGGCTTCAACTATTCACACGATTGACGCTATTGTACCAATTTCGTTCGGCGCAACAGGAGGCAGATCGAGTATTTTTGACATTTGCGCCGAAACCGAATCGAGTTCACACAATTTTTTTCAAAATGCGTAAAATGTCTACGCATTGCGGCAATCGTGGGACCTTACCTTAGATAGATAGATTTGAAAGGGGAAAAGTGCACTGAGACCAAAGCTGATCTATTGTGCCCCCTACAACTTTAGAGAACGTCCCCTAGTCCCACCGACCTAATGAAGCTTAGTAACTCACGTGGGAGAAGGTGTTTGACGTTCTCTTCTGCAAGACAGTACTGGCCCAGGTGCTGTCTCCTACTGCGGCATGACGCATCGCAGTGCAGTATGACGTGCTCAGGAGTCTCCTCCGCTGTTCCGCAGAGTCTGCAGACGCTTACCTGTTCTACTCCGATTGTGTGCATGTGTTTCCTCATCCTGCAGTACGCGGTTAACGGGCTGTTACCAGTCTAAGCTGGGTTTTTCCCAGTCTGAGGCATTCTTCACTCCATCTGGAGTTATAACCTTTGATGAAGATTTTCGATTGCCTAAGACCTGTGGCATTTGACCAGTGTTCTGCGTTCCTGGTTCTTTCCTCAAGTCTTAGTGACTCTGCTAGAGTGCTTTTGCCCAGCCCGATGAAAGGTTCTGGTGCAAGGGGGATCATAGCTGCCCCAGTTCTAGCAAGGCTATCAGCCTCCTCATTACCCTCTAATCCTCTATGTCCTGGAACCCAGAGGATTTTGACCTGGCTATCTGTACCCAGTTTATTCAATGCTTCTATGCATTCCAGCACTAACCCTGAGGTGATCTCATACGAGATTAGTGCTTTGATGGCTGCTTGACTGTCAGAACAAATGACTATGTCTTGCCCCCTGTACAAACGCTCGAGTTTAATCTGCACACAGAGCCTGATGGCATATAACTCTGCTTGAAATATGCCCCCGCCCCTGTTCCATCGTATGTTTTGGAGCCGTCTGTGAACCACCTAATAGTATGTGGTTTGAAATGGGACTGGTGTGCTTCCCAGTCCCAGTCCACTTATTAGTCATATATACCACGAAGTTTTTCTCGTAGTTGTACGTTTTCGTTATTGTATCCATTGGGTACAATACATAGGGGTTACCAACAGATAACACGTCCAAGTCTCTGCGACTTAGAACGTGATCCCCCCTTTACTGGTTCTGGCCAGCCCAATGATAGTGCGCTTGGCCGCCATTTCAATTGCTAAATGCAATGGTGATATATTGAGTATCACCTCCAGTGCCACCGTGGGACAGGTTCTCATAGCCCCGGTAATGCACGTGCACGCCAGTCGCTGGACCTTATTTAACCGGTTCCTCATTGTAGTGAGTTTGGTTCTTGGGGCCCATGCCACTGCTGCATATGTGAGTACTGGCCTCACTATCATGATGTACAACCATCTCAGTATACTTGCTTTGCAACTCCAGGTTCTGCCTGCTAATGATCTGCACACCATGACTGCTTTCGTCGCATTACCGATAACTGCCTCAGCATGTTTATTCCAGAGTTACTTCGAATCTAGTGTTATACCTAGATACTTTACCTCCGGCTTGCTTGCGATGCTCTTGCCGAGCAAGCGGATCGCCCGCATGTACTGCAGTTTTCTTTTTAGTGTAAATGGTACTATGGTGGTTTTATCCGGGTTTATTCGTAAGCCTGCCCGGGCACACCATTCTTGGGTTAATTTTAACCCTCTCTGAATTATGTCGCACAGAGTGTCTTCGAACTTTCCTCTGGCAACAATGACAATGTCATCGGCATAACCTTGACAGATTATGCCACTGCTTGTCAGTATATCAAGGAGCTCATCTACAATCAGGCTCCACAGTAGTGGTGATAATACACCACCCTGAGGGCAACCCCTGTTTGTCAGTACACTCCTGGTGGTTGTAACCTTCGTTACTGCCGTTCTGGTGGTAAGTATAGCTTTTACCCAGCGGCTGAGAGTGGTTTCTACCCCTCTTCGATTAAGTGCTCTTTCTATTGCCTCATGGGAGGTGTTGTCGAAGGCTCCCTCGATGTCTAGAAAAGCGCACAACACAGTCTCTTTATTCATAAGAGCGTCTTGAATTAGACTCGTGAGCTGGTATAGGGCAGTCTCCGTCGATCTTCTTACCCTATACGCATGCTGCGCAGCATGAAGAGGTTGTCTTGAGCGTCACGGTTCGTATGTGCTGATCTAACAACTTCTCCATGGTCTTCATGACGAAAGATAGACTAATTGGCCTGTAGGACTTTACTTTACTCTGTAAAGTCCCTCTTGCCAATTTTCGGTATAAAAACTACCAGGGCACTTCTCCAACTTATGGGAATGTAACCTGCTGCTAGACAGCTTCTCATTATGCCAGTTAAATGCCTTAGCAGTACCGCCCTGCCTTTTTGGAGAAAGACAGGGAGGATGCCATCCGGCCCTGGCGATTTGAAGGGTTGAAAGGTGTTCAGTGCCCAGCCAATCCTTCCCTGAGAGATGACTTTGTTCGCCAACTCCCAGTCTCTTCTGTCTGGTAGGCACATGCTGCACTCGCCGGGTGTGTCTTGAGGGACTGCCCCGGGAAAATGTGCGCTAAGAAGAGCGAGAGCCCTTTGCTCTTCATTTCGTGTGTACCCCCCATCCGAAAGCTTGAGAGCCATCTTATTCTCCACCCCTCCTTTTGCGAGGGCTTTATGTAGTCTCGCCGCTTGGGGGGTGGATGATATCTCCTCGCAAAACGTATGGAAACTGGTTCTCTTTGCCTTGCGTACTTCTTTTGTATATTTGGTGATTGCAGTGGTGTATTCCTGCCATTCACCTGCCCGCTTTGCTCTGTTAAAGAGCCTCCGGGCTTCAGATCTTAGCTTCGCCAGGGTGTTGTTCCACCATGGTGTGGACTTCTTCCTGGTTTTTGTACTTTCGGGGCAACTTGAGAGATAGGCATTCATCACTGCTCCGTTTAGGACACTAACCGCCTGCTTGATTTCGAGTGGATGCCGCATCCTACCACGAATATCAAGCAAGGGTCAATCCTCTTCTAGTAATTTAGTGAAGATTCCCCAGTCGGTTTTCCTGGGGTTTCTGGTTGGAGGTATCTCCATTATGTCACCTACTATTTTAAACTCGATCATCCTTTGATCCGAGAGAGAAGGTTCATTTGACACCCTCCAGTCAGACACATAGTCACTGATCCTACTGTTACCTATGGTAAGATCAAGGACCTCCTGCCTAACCCTAGTAACGACCGTCGGTGAGTTTCCCGTATTAAATATAACTAGGTTAGTTGCTAATATATAGTCTAACAGGTACTCACCCCTGATGTTGTCGTTGGTGCTGCCCCAGATGGTGTGGTGGGCGTTCATGTCGCCGCCTAGCAGGAGAGGCAAGGCGTTTGCCCTGCAGTATTCCACTAGTCCTTGCACTTTCTGGGGGGGGAACCATCATGTCCTCGCCTGGAAAATAAGCGGACGTCAGGACGATCTCAAGGTCACGACCCTCGATTTTGACCGTCATCTCCACCGCTACCAGGTCCCTGGACATGTACTCTGAAATACAAACATAGTATCTTTCTCAATCATGATGCAGGCACGAGGTATCTCGTGCCTTGTGTCATAAATTACCCTGGTTTGCCTCGAGTTGAGTCCACAGATTCTTCCCTTGTAGCACCAGGGTTCCTGTACCAGCGCCGCCCCGATGTGGTCTCGGGTGAACTTGTGCGCTAGAACGGCCGATGCCGCCTTCGCGTGATGAGGGTTGATTTGGACAACCTTCATTGCTCGAGTGCTAGAGCTATGGAGAGGACTCAATGTCCATCTCGAGCAGCGCCGTTAACGATATTTCGTCCGACAGCTGCTCCTCTTCTTCCTCGTTTATGCTGCCTTGAAGCTCCAGCGCCCCAATTGAGCCTTGGGAAGCTGCTATTTCTACCGCTTCTGCTCTGGCTTTCTCCCCGACCTTCGGTGAAGTCCCGGGTTCGGTGGAGGGCTTCGTTGCGCCTGAGCTTCCCGCCTCTGCCGGTGGATTCCCGACTTCGGCTGGTTCTGTGGGGGGCACTTCGACACTGTGCGGGCCTCCAGATTTGGGAATATGGACTGGGATACTCCCAAACCTGAAGTTAAGAGCATGCCATTTCCCCTGATTGCCGCGAAGGACACTTCGTCAACGGCCAGATTCCACAGCACGCCCTTGCCCTCCTCTTTGGAAGTCACAACCTTCCAAAGATTCGTGAGAATCCCCTTTTTAGTTCCAGGACGTTGGGGGGGGAGTTATATTGTCGCTCCCTCTCTTTCTAGGTAAAGCTGGTTGAGCTGCTGTAACCGGGGGTCCTCCCCTGTGCTCCTCCGCTTTACTCCTCGCTTCCTCCTTGCTCAATCCTTGTTTGAGATATCGGAGGTACCATTTAACCCCAGCTCCGCTTAAGCCTCGCCTTAGGGGGTCATCCAGGCCTCCTGGTTGTCCTAAGGGTGGTAGTTCCGGGAGCTGCTTCTTGGGCCTGCTAGATTTTTCGTCAGCGGCTGGCCCTATTGCCGGTGCCACAGCGGTAGTTGGCGGTGGTATTACCCGCTCACTAACTGCAACACTCGCACTAGGAGCCGGGTCTATGGGCACCATTCCCACCAACCAGTCTGGACTGCATATTTCCAGGACCGGTGGGAGGAGCTGCCTCCCTGCTCATTTGGCTCGTATTGTGTCCAGTGCTGGTCGACGCTGTCAGAGCAGTGATATCGAACAGAGGTCTGCTCTGCCTAGATATCCCCCCCCCTGCCAGCTCCGGCAGCCACCCGACCGCCCCTGTGTGAGCCCCTCGCCACCCGGGAAGGTATTCTTCCCCGACTGGTGCTGGGCCCCAGGTCTACTTCTGTATTTCGGAGCGAATGCTCCGGCACAGCAGCAAGCTGTGTTGCGGTGTAGTCCCGCAGAGCGAGTGGAATTCCTCGCTTGTTTTTGCCGCATTTCTTTTTTGTCGAACTCATATTTGCGGTGCGGCCAAAAATACTGGCAGGGACAGGGATGGTCGACCATGGCAGAGCCCGCATACCATGGCAAAGGCATTGTACTTCCTGAGGTGGCCCGGTATCAGGAAGGCACCGTAAGAATACAGCCGGTATACCCCCTGGCTGCAAACCACCCAGTGGCACGGTCCGCGTAACACCCTGGGTTAGGGGGGTAGTGCTTAGTACGGGCTCCGCCCCAGACTATTCCATTCCGTTCATCACTCGGATTAGACTAGTCTGCGGCGTCCTTGCCCGCGGCAAGCCCCCACACCACGACAAGGTGACTACCCTTGTGGAGAACCTTACCTTTATGCTACCGACGATATAGTTGGAGTTACTGCAATTTTGTATGGCTAGGAAGCAGGACAAACTGTCTGTGCATATTATGTGCTTTCCTTCGGTTTAAGTGGAGTACCGAACAGCATGCAGAATAGCAATGGCTTCTGTGAAGATTGAGCAAAACGGAAATAGCAGGCCGTACGATATAGGTGTATTACATTCGCTCACTACTGCGAAGGTTGTGTGAGATGATTTAGATCCATCGGTGAAAACGAATTGCCCGCCAGCCAATTTGTAATGAGATGCTACTTCTGAAAATCGGGCCTTATACACAGCGTTTGGAGTGCTGGCTTTAGGGAGATGAGCCAGACTTTCAATAAATGATGTTTTCGTCACCGACCAAGGGGGAGGCTTTATAGATGGATAATGGGATTTTAGGCGAACGTTTTCGTGAAGCAGCCGAGTAAAAATCTTTTTTCAAAGCGAGATTGGGGCTCAAGATTAGCTTGGGATAAAGCCTTCGTATGCTGTCTTCCATATTATCGAGCAAAAAGGGTAATCCAGTCTCAGCCAAGATGTTTTTTATAGGCAACGTGGGGAACGCACGTAGAGATCGGCGAACTGCTGTATGGTAAGGAGCAGCTAACATCTTGATATTGTTTTTAGCGTGGTGACCAGATATGTCGAATCCATAGTTGATAATCGATATGATGACAGCCTTCGTGACATTCACCAGCAGAGCCGAGCTGATGAGTGATCGCTTGCTCGATAAATATTTAATAATGTTAAAATTAACATAAAGTCTGTCTCTTACATGCTGACAATGCTGCTTGAAAGAGTACTTAGAGTCTAATACAATACCAAGAAACTTAAGACTATTTATTTATTTATTTATTTACATTTACATTGTTGATAGTAAGGGAACATTACATAGTTGTTTTTTACAGATGTGTAATAATTTGGTTTTTGCGGTTGGAATTGAAGCGCCTGAGGAAAGGGACCAGAAGGAGATCCGGGATAGGATTTCAGCAAAGGTAGACATAACTGTGGGCAGGTTGGACGTTTTTGAGAACAATAAAATATCATCAGCATAGATTTGGTGACGGACATTGGGAAAATCGGACAAGATGGAACTGATTTCATCGAGATATCGGGCGATAGCTGCTAGCTTCGTTTGGGGGTTTACCAGGTTTTAGAATGGGAATAACAGTACTAATCTTCCAAACGCGGGGGTAGTTACCAGATTTGAATATGTTATAATGGCTGGTAAGACGGGGAAGGAGGAAGGTGGAAGGCGTTTAATGATGGGATAGGATATTTTATCAAGGCCAGGAGTTTTACCTTTGACTGTTGTGAGCGCGGTTTGAAGTTCAAGCAAAGATAAATCAGCATCTGTTTGGCAGAGGGAGATAATGTCGAAGGAGGAAGACTTGAGGAGAGCAGAGTAAGCTTGCTAGAAGAAAATTCGGGCGGGAAGCTGGAGTCGGCGGAGGCGTTGGAGAAGAATGAGGCAAATTCTAGGGCTACATCATGGGGATATAGTAGGTTGCGACGAGAGGAGTTAAGGGTGGTGATGGGGGGAGAAAAGGGCAAACCAGATAACTTCTTTATATCAGCCCAGATTTTTCTAGGGTCGGAGGAAGCATTGATGTTACTAGTAAACTTTTGAAAGCAGGTGAGTTTGGCAGTTTTAGCTTTGCGGCGGAATAGGGCATTCGATTTTTTGTACGAGATGAGGTTTAGAATGGAACGATTGCGCTTAAATTCCCGCCATGCAAGTTGTTTGATCAGCCTAGCTTTCGCGATTTCGCTGTTCCACCATAAGGGGGTTGACTTAGCTGGTTTGGAGGAAGATAGTGGGATGGATTGATTAGCAGCAGAGCTAGTGATTTTTTGGATTCTGGAGGTTTCCTGGTTAACAATGGGTGAAATGGGAAAGGAGTTGGAGAGCGTTAGGCAGCAGTTTTCTAATTTGTCCCAATCAGCCAGATCAGTTTTGAAGTGAATTCTGGGTTTAAACAGGGTGGTAGGGCGAGAGGAGAGTATATTGATAAGGATAGGGAAGTGATCGCTGCCATGTAGGTCGTCAATGCGACGCCAAGAAGTTTTGGGGGAGAGTGAAGTGGAACAGAGGGAAAGATCGATGTGAGTGAAAGTAGCGTGAGTAGAAAAGCGAATAGGTGATCCGTCATTTAGAACAAGGGAGTTGGATATTAAGATGGCATCTTCAATGACTCGACCTTTAGGATTAGATGAAGCCGAGCCCCAAATGGGGTTCCAGGCATTAAAGTCGCCGGCCGGGATGAAGGGATTATGACCAGAGGGGAAAAGGTTGCTAAAGTCTGCTGAAGTAAACGTTTGGCTAGGTGGGGAATAAGCGCAGATAACTGTGGTTTTAAAGGGGGATTGGAGTTCAATGGCAATGCAGGAAATATTGGATTGAGGGCGGGGTAAAATAAGATGGGGAAGGTTTCTCTTAACCAGGATGGCAATACCTTGCTTGCTAGTGGTGTTGTGAGGGAGGTTGTAAAATTGACCTACGTAGGATTTGGGAGTATACGCTGAGTGGCTAAACTATTATTGATTTGACAAATGTGGGTGCGGTGAATGAGGTTTATCGTTGGGTTGAAGAGAGTCTTGGGCAGTGGGAAGGGCGGGTATACAGGTATTGGTAGAGGGAGAAGGGTTAAGAAAGGGGGATGGACTACATATACGAAGAGAGGAGAAGGGAGAAGAGGGAGAAAGGATAGGGGAAGGTAGAGGTTGGGAAGGTGGAAAAGGTTGAAATGAAGTATCGGTCTTGTTTGTAGGTGCTTTAGTGTTGGGAGTTGAATTAGTGTTATTTTTGGTGTTGTATTGATAATATTAAGTGTTGCGTTTTTTGTAACGTTGGCAAACAAATTTGGGTTGGAAGTAGTAGGGAGCTGATTGTTGTATTTTATGATTGCTTCACGCATACTGCATTTGGATATGGTTTTGATTTTTAGAATTTCTTTTGATTGTTGGTATTTCGGACAAGCAGTTGAGGAAGAGGGGTGATTGCCAGCGCAGTTGGCGCACATAGTTCTAGAACAGTCAGTAGGAGGCGAGTGATCGGGGGAAGATTGCACGTGGCACAAGCAGGGGAATTGCGACAGTGTTTGGCAGTGTGACCCAGGATTTGGCAGGCTTTGGGGCTTACGGGATCCTTCGATGATTCGAGTAAACTTAAAAACAGAAGAGACACCCTGGTCCTTGAGGCCATTGACTATTTCTTCGTCCGAAAGTTGGCAGAGGAAAGGAGCAAATATTGTCCCTTTAACGGAGTTTAGGCTGTGATGAAGTTTAACTGCTATTTGGCCGGCTCCCGGTAATATCTTGGCCGATAAGAATTTGTCAGCGGCTTTTTTGTTTTTTTTTACGAGTAGCAATAGACTGCCGCCGCGGAGTTCGGAAATGTTGTTTACTTCTCTACTGATGGCTTGAATGCCTTTGAACACGGCAAAGCAAGAAAGAGAAGAGAGAGGTTTGTTGTCGTCCAGCGATTTCAGCAGAAGGTATTTGGGGGCATCTTTTGTTGTAACCGGCAGATCGGGAAAAAGGTCCAGCGGTGTTGAATTAGTTTTTTTGCGTTTTGGTTTATGCGTGGGGGATAAAGGGGCGAATTTGTTATCCCCCAGACTGGTTGCCCCGGGGGCATTGCAAAAGCATGTGCTTATGAACAAAATGTGTATAAGTCCCGTATATCCAAGCAAGCAAAATGAAAAGAGAGTAATGCGCACGAAATAACTGTATTCGCGTAGTGAGCATAAAAGTAATACACGCAAAGAGACGCAAAGATCAGCACAACGGAGTAAATAGAACCGATGATTCCAAGTGTCGGCTTAATACTGATTCGCATTATTTAAATAATTTATTTATATGAATTGCATATCCATGTTTTGTGTTTTCTGTATATTTGCATGTGTACATACCGTACACAATACATACACTCCATTGCATGTAGCTGTTTTAATACACATTTGAAAAAGGGTTAAAACCGAAAAATATGTAGAATGAGTTGAATCAAAAAGTATAGAACATAAAGAGCAAGATTTATTGAATAGAATAGAATAGAATGTGTTGAATCATTATAAAGAGTGTGCATCACGTAAGCAAAAATTTGAATGCGGGTGTTGATATCGCCACCCGTCTTCAGGATGCGGGGGGTAGACAACAAGAGGGAAGACTTCAAATGAGAGCACAATGCTCTGAGCGCAAATCATAGAAAGACGAATGCCGCGTCTGTGCTCACTCTGGCTGGCTTTTGTTCTTTTATAAGCCTGCACGGCGTCCCATATTGCTCCTGAATGTACTGCCGACTGTAGTGTATGCAAAATCATAGAAAAAAAGAAAATATGGCTGGCATGGCGACCTATATGATCGCTAATGGCAAATAAAAAATAAATAATAACTAATCAACAAAGACAATTAAATAAAAAGGGAATTGGAAAGAAACGAAGTCGTTTTTATTAGCCCGTAATAATTTTCCGTCCCGTTCTTTGGAACTTTTTTTACGGCCCACATATAATCCTTGTTTAAAAGATCTAAAATAAGAAAATCTAATATTGTAAATGTATGGTCACATCATTCGCCATGGAACCATTCAGGTGTAGAATATTAATATTATTTTTAAACGTAGGCATGTCTTACTAAAGTTTTTCTTATGACAAAATAACAGTTGGGCTGAAAGTATCGTTTTATAGAAAAACACATTTTTGGCAAAATTCGACTTTATTATTCAACATAGTTGCGATCGGGGGCGATACACCGATTATAGCGATCTTCCAACTTTTCAATACCATTTTTGTTCTTGTTTTCTTTTTCGTTCTTGTTTTTGGTCGATTGTGAGCTCGCGCGGCACCCACTTTGCACACGTTCCTTTGATATCTATAGAGTGTCTATACAAATCGACCTCAATTTACGATCTTCCAAAATCATTTTGTGGATTTTTTTGATGTTTTCAACAAAAGTTGCTGCACTCAAAATGCTGTATCTCACAAACTAATAATCAGACAGCTGTCACATTTATACACGTTTCTTTTGAAGGTTGGTACTACCTAAAAATGATACGGATTTTATTCTAGTGGTGCCATCTCTTAGAAACGATACGAACTTTTCAGCCCAACTGTTACTTGTCTTATTATTTATTTCTTTATTTAGGGCTTTAGTAGTGCTTTCGCTATATTGAAAGTCAATAGACCTATCAAATTGTTTTTTCATACAATCTTTTAACCCTTGGTTTGTCCGTTAGGTTTCGATTAAAAAAAAAACAAAATTAAAACACGTATCTAAATATTTTTGATTTCAAGTTTTTTCACGAATTTTGTAGTCAATATGCCTATCAGTTCATTTTTTCGTAGTTTTCCCATATTCTCAAAATTGTAATCAACCATGTGAAACTATAAACATTAATTTTACTATATTTTACTAAATATTTGTGAACATTTTTAATAGGGATCAACCACCACATTTGTAAATCAATTACCATACACCACAAAGATTCGATTGATGGTGACATGATAGCAATTTGTGCAGCAAAACCTATCGGCAACACAAAAAAGCATACACACTATAAACGACAACAACAAAAACATTAGCGAATCCCGAATCATCTTCGTTGAAACGACGATGACGATGCTTTGGTTCGTTGTTTGCTCTTCGCTTGCGTTTCGTCGAACAAGATCGCAAACTGTTGAGCGCGAGCAAATTTCCCGCAACCTATGCCTCCACTCATCTCTTCCCCGCATCAAGAAACACGCTTGACAAATTTTTGAAGATGCGTATTCTTTATATTGTATATTCTTTGGTTGAATTCAAAATACTTTGAGAGAACAGTTGTCAAAATAAGAGTACTTGACATAAATGTCACTATCGGGATGACTTTATTATTTGACTGTCCTTCTGCCTAACTCTAGTAACAAAGGTTGAATATAACTAGGTTATTTGCTAATGTAACCCTGATTTCGCATGAGCAACACTGACTGCCGATAAATGGCAACCCCGAATTTGTTCTGGCGTCAGTCTGAGTAAAGCGAAGCGCAACGATATTGTCGGGGAACTTACAATTTCATACAATTTCATTTTTAATCATTTTGCAATGAAGTGTTTTTTTTTTAATAATACATGTTTTCAAGTCAGAAGGGGTAGCGATCGTGTCGGGGAAAATGTGACGTGTATAAACTAAACGTGTAAACGCGAGCCAAACGCAATTTCCAACGCCATATTTTAATGGTATCTGCGGAAGAGAACTGTAGAGCTTCCGCGAACGTACAGTACGCATACGCGGCGTCTAAATCAGGCTCGACGTCGCCGTCAGCGGCAGGCAGCGACGCCTAACGCGCAGTCGCGAACGAACTTTAAAGTAAAGGAAAGCGGAACGAAGAACGAAAAGAAAGCGGGACACGAGTAGGGGAAAAAACACGATTTTCTCTCGCTAGTGAAAACGCAACGAATACATGCCGAAAATAAACTCATTGAGACTCGAACAGTTCAAAGAGTTGCTGCGAGAAAAGGGGCAGCCGACAGCAGGCATGAAAGCCGAGCTGATTGAGCGATTGTATGAAGTGGTGGGAGATGAAGAAGTGATGTTGGCGAGTGAGAGTGAAAGTGAAACGGTGCAAGAACAAATAAACGGGTTGCGCGAGCAAAGCAAACCCAACAGTCAATGCTGCTACTCAGTAAAAGAAATTGTTGAAACTATTCCGGTCTTTGACCCAGGGGACTATTTGTCGGTGTCCGCAGACCAATTCGTCGAGTGTGTTGAAAGTGTGCGGAACGCCTATCAGTGGGAGGAGAAGTTTCTAATGCTAGCGGTGTATAGTCGCATGAGCGACATATCCAGTCCCGCTGGAATGTGTTCGCGAAGTGTTTAGTGGACGAATTCGGAATCAATTATAATAAGGCGGACGTGCACTACAAAATGACAAACGCGGTTCGGAGAAACGACGAAAAAGTTATCGATTACTGTTTTCAGATGAACGCTATTGGGCAGCGGGACAATCTCAGTGAGGTCGCGATAGTGAAATATACGCGTGACGGGCTACGGCACCGCGAATTACAAGTGGCAATAGCGCCGCTACGATTTGAAACGAGCAACAATTTCGAGGAACCGAGGACTTTTTGACCAACCACCTGTACACACCACACTCCGTGAAAGGTGACGATAACCGATCGAAACCCCAAAAATTACTGCAGATCCGCAAAAGTCCGACGGCAAAAAAAGAAAGTTATGTGTTTTAATTGCTCGAAAGAAGGGCACATTTCGAGCAAATGCCCGAAACCACAGCGCAGGCCACGGTGCGTAGACAGTCAAAGGGTGAGCCAACGAATTGTGGTAAGAAAAGTGTAACCGTGGGGAAATCACAGTGCGATGTCGATTTGTCCAACAAAATCATAACGATTGGTGGGTTCGCGGCGAGTGCTTTCATCGATACGGGTAGCGAGTGTACTATGATTGGCAAATCGTTTGCCGAAAAGTTTCCGTATAAACGTGAACGGTGCTTTCTAAAAATAAAAGGCATATGCGGTGGGGCTGCGACTGAAATGATCGAAACGATTATCACTATCGATGGTGTGCAGTTAGACATATTGTTCTATGTTGTCGCGAATGGACTGCTGAATACAGAGGTAATGTTAGGCCGTGACGTGCTGGAACGAGACAATATTTGCGTAACGGTAAACGAGGGGCGAGTGTCTTTTAACTATTCAGCCAAAAAGAAACTGAACACACCTGTCGCGAGTGAAATAAACGTAACGGACATTAAGAGTTGGGTCGTCGACGAGGCCCAACAAGTACAGTTGGTGAAAATGCTCAATGAGTACAGTGACATTTTTGCAAATGATATGCGAGAAATCGGTAAAACAAATGTTATCGAGATGAAAATCGAAGTAATCGCCAAAGAGCCGGTTGCTCAAAATCTGTATCGAATACCCGAGCCGAAAAATATCATAGTGCAAGAACTTTTAAATGAACTGTTGCGGAACGACATTATTGAAAGATCGGAATCAGAATATGCCAGTCCCGTCGTGCTGACGGGAATATGGCGTTACGATTGAGCATCGATCCGGCAAGCGAATAGAACACATTGACGCGTTAAGTCGAGCACCAGTGGAGAATCCGAGAGACGTTGAAGAAGCATCATTACGAGTATACAAAACCGGAATAGATGCGTTGGACTGGCTTTTTAGTATGCAGCTGCAGGATGAAGGTATCAAAGCGATCATCGATGTCTTGTCGGCGGGTAAGAACAACGGGCGAATTGTTCCGGAACGATAAGGCGGCGCGGTTGTGGGTCGTTCCAAAAGCCCTAATACCAAAAAAACTACACGATTGGAATGGAGAGGAAAAGACGAGCCGAAACCGAAAAAACCACGCCAAAGTCGCTCGAAAATCAAGGTAATGCGGATTGTTTTCTTCGATATTCGTGGTGTGGTGCATCATGAATTCGTCCCTGAAGGACAAACAGTCGGTAAAGACTATTATTTGACTGTTTTAAGGCGTTTGCGTGAAAATATCCGCCGTAAACGGCCTCAATTGTGGAAGGATAAGTCATGGAGTTTTCATGACGATAATGCTCCCTCGCACCGAGCCAACATTATCAACTATTTTAAGGCCAAACATTCAATAAATACCATCGAACAGCCACCGTATTCACCTGATCTTGCACCGTGTGACTTTTTCCTGTTTCCCAAACTCAAATTACCACTCAGAGGAACGCGTTTTGAATCCATAGAAGACGTAAAACAGAATTCGCAGAGGGAACTCAAAGCCATACCGGAAAGCGCCTATAAAAAATGTTTTGATGATTGGAAGAAACGTTGGCATATGTGTATCGCTTCTAATGGAGCATATTTTGAAGGAGATAAAATAAATATTGATGAAGATTAAGAATTTTGCGTTTTATTTAAAATTTCCGGAAACTTTTCGGTCACAAGGTATATCAAGTGTGGCGTAGAGTGCGCGTACAACAAAAACTGTGGTGGGCGCAAAGAGGGTGAGTACCATTATGACGAACCCGTACCAATACCATTCCGAACAATCCATATGGACCATTTGGGGCCGTTTCCAAGAAGCAGCTAACGAAACGAATACTTGTTCGTGCTGGTCGACGTTTTTTCAAAAATCACCGTTCTCCGAGCTGTCCCAAGCGCCAAAACTATGTTCGTGCTCAAGGTGCTGGACGAGGTCAGCGGGTACGTAGGAATGCCCATCACAGATCGTGGAACAGCATTCACGTCTAAGGACTTCATGAAATACTGTAACGACAACGGCATAAAGCACATCAAAAATGCAGAGCGAATGGAGATGCAGAACGCGCCAACCGGACGATCTTGTCGATGCTGTTGCCAATGACAGCCACCGACAGGCTATGGGACGAGAGACTGCTGGAAATCCAGTGGAGCCTCAATTCAATGCAGAACGGTACAACGAAACGAACACCACAAGAGCTGTTACTCGGGTTTACCCTTCGCGATATCCTGCAGAACAAAATGCTGCTCACGTTGCAGTACAATGACGGCACAAGTCCCAACGACGAGCAACTACAAGAAATTCAGTGCAGCGGTCGAAATCAGCAAAGAACGAGCGAAACGTCGCACAGTGGCTCAATTTGTCATTTCAGGTTGCAAAATTAATAACTCCTGAACGAATAGAGATAATTGGAAAATTTTTTTGCTGTTGATTAGAAATTCGCCAGGCTATTGATTTCTCAAAAATAAATTCAATCGAAGTACAGGGTGCTACGTAATACTTTGTCGGCTTACTGTAAATAAGAATAATGCGAGCAACAATGATAAGTTTTAGTTGCAAAATTAATGAAATGCATTAAAAAATATGAAAAGTAATAAGAAATTTAAGAAGTAAGCTGAAAGAGTCAATTTTAACCCTCAATCACCCACCCCTATTAAAATCACGTATCTACCCACCCTGAGTCCCCGGGACTCAAAATTTTTGTTTACGAAATAACGCAACATCTATTAAATTTTTATGGTTTTTTATATTTTTGTAGGATACGTTAAGATGTCTTGTTACAGATATCATTCCATTTTTGCATAACTCAAATAAAAATTCACCTTTTAATTGACAGAAAAAAACATACTCTAAAAAACATACACTAAGCATTTTATAAAAATAAAAGATATAAATAAATTAACAAAAACAATTCTTTTTACATAAATAACCTAAAAATTAAATAACTGTTCAGAAAAAAACTTAAACTAATACTTCATTATATAAAATAAGAAAACGTGCATCAGGTTGAATTTCATATGTTGTGCACATACCTCACATACTTTTCCAGCACAACTAAGGCAAATTGTTAGTAGCAAAACTTCTCAAAGGGTTAACACTCTCAATTATTAAACTTTTCGCGGCCATTTTTGGCATCCTAAATTTAAATTAACACGATTTTAAAAAAATTACAAGTACAATTTTTGTAACACAAAACACCACCCTGAGTCCCTGGGACTCACTCTGTGCCAAAACTCAGCCTTGTAATTGTAGTGCGCTAACTTCCGATCGTCTTCGCGTTCAGAGCGACCCTTTAGGAAGGTATACGAAAGCTGGGCGCCGAAACATAAAAACACAACGTGTACCAACTTATTAAAGTTCGTAGTGAGTCCCCTGGACTCAGGGTGGGCGATTGAGGGTTAAAGATACAAATTCATAAATTTTACTTTCAAAATGAGAACCAGAATTCGAAAAATTTACGTAAAAACTAAATTTTTGTTGGACAATCCTAAGTTCAAAAACAACGCTAAAGCTTCATTAGGACTATATTTGAGAGGTAGCACATTGCGGGGGGTGGGAATACTGTTTTTAATGCTTTTAACACGATCCGAGTTTGCTGGTAAAACTGCTTTCACTATAATGCCTTTAATTTTCTCCTGATCCTTATTTTATTTTATGGTCAAAGCTTCTGAAAAGTGGATGGTAGTTATTTTTCCTGTTGCCTCCATAAGCTTCCTTGTTTTAGTGAATGACGCACCGTCCTGAGTTGATTTTTTCGACCTTCCTATTGCCGCCTTTGATGTCGATGGTTGGTCATCGCTTATGCTACATTCATCTCCTGCATCGAAGCAAGTTGTTTTTTCCAACCACTCCTCATTATTCTGGACAAAGTTGAATTGGGTACGGTTTGCCGCAATCCATTTCCACTTTATAGTACGATAAGTCCTGGATATCTTCTCTTTAGTCATAGATATGTTGGCTGCAGGCAAACTTCCTTCGACGTAACCAATTTCTTTAGTAACAAAAGAACGAACTTCTCCTTTGTCTTCGAAATAGTAAATATTTTAAACAGCTTCGAATTTTTCAAAAACATCATTTTGCTTCTTCTTCGGTTTAGTTGCAGTGGCGGAGTTGAAGTGATGTTTAGTTCAAAGTAAATTCGAAATTAACTTCACTTACTCCACACTCCTTTATTTATCCTTTAAGTAGGATTTGCATATGCATTCAAATATCAGGTACTAAGCTTCTAGTACTAGCAGGTACCTAAACAGTTGTTAGGCTTTCCCGCGTTGTGGGATTTTTGGGGGTGAGCTTTACACAGACACAGACAGTGCACATAGATATAAGTCTGCTTTTTGTTTTCAATAACTAATTGTTTCATTGGCGCGGTTCAACTCAAAGACTAATGGCGACTGACTGAGTTTTGCTCAAATTAAAAAAAAAAATGTTGTGTCGGACACAGTGTTAGTATTTTGTTAAAAACAAAAGCATTACATCAAAGGATACATGATAGCTGATTGCCGGAAATGAAAGCCAACTTGTTTTTCGTACGTGCGAACGAACTGCGCATCCAGCAAAAGTACTCTTTACTTCGAGCTTACAGCAATATACGCCAAAAAAAAGTCGACTTACTATGGAGTTGCAAGCTTGTATCACTTATTAAATGAAGCCAAAATCCAAATTTGCATGCCCTGGCAACGATTATAATCGCGTGTAATTGATTCACTATCAAAATCTTGACGAACTTGTTCGAACGCACGCACCCGAAAGCACAAAATTGCGCGAGGTGGCCACAGAAAAATCGCTGTAAAATTCAGTCGGGCAAAATCGGGCACCCGATCTCTTCAGGGCAGTAGGGTCAGATGGGGTAAATGTAAACAAGTGGTAAATGTAAACCATGTAAATGTCATGGTCTGTTGTAGTTAATTTTAAAAGCATAAAATAACCCCTGTTTACATTTACCCCTTGTTTACATTTACCCCATCTGACCCTACTCACAGAAGACTAGTGAACAATTTTCCCAAAGACGGAACCGTGGCAAGTATGGCCTTTTTTTTGAAAGTCTATCGAAAGTTCAAAAAGTGCGATAAAAACAGTGCTTCAAGTGAGTGCCTACGAAAAGACAACAACAACAACAACCAACTTTTTTTTTTTTTTCTATATATACTTATTTACTACAAATGCCTTCTTTTACGATGCTGGTGCAAACAGTTTCAATTAATTTGCTCCTTTCCGTATTTTAAAACTTCAGCTTTGCCGAAAAAGTGCAAATGGCTGATATTATTTTACACTCTAAAAATACTACGTCCTACCTACGTCGGCAGAATCAGCCACTGTGCGTCGGTACAACGACAACCATGCAAAACCGAAGTTGTACGAGGTGGAGGAGTTGGTGTTGGTCGAAAATGAGCCGGCGAGGTCGAGCGGAATCCCTCAGAGCCGGAGCGAGGTCGCAACGCTATGTCAGGAACGGCTGAGCTACAATAAAATTCAATTTCATACAATTTAAATTTTCATTATTTTGCAATAAAGTGTTTTTTTTTTTTAATAATACATGTTTTCACTAATATATAATCAAGTAGGTACTCACCCCCCCCCCCCCCCCCTAAGATGTCATCGAAATCAAATCAAATCCCCAACCTTTAAGATATGTTGAATACATTTCTGCCGAAAACGATGCACTATGCTAATACTACGTTTACATTGAGCCCAAATGCGTGATTTGGGCAAAAAACTTTTCCATACAAATTCAAATGTACGAAATGACTCATTTCAACAAAACGACGAAGCAAATGCGATAAAACATGACCAATTTTATCGAACGCATCACGAAATGAAAGCTTTTGAAGCTTTCAAAAGCTTCAAAAGTTTTTGCTTCTTTTTGACAGTTCAAAATCAAAACAAACGAAAATTATCAAATTGGAAAATTTGTCTGCTTGAAATATGTAGAATATTCTTATCATCTAAGGTATGAAATATACATGTATTGCTAGCGTGTTTGTTGACGTGGGGGGAAAGAAGATGAGCGGA
This sequence comes from Melieria omissa, assembly GCA_963971225.1. Taxonomy (NCBI): domain Eukaryota; kingdom Metazoa; phylum Arthropoda; class Insecta; order Diptera; family Ulidiidae; genus Melieria; species Melieria omissa. Next base: position 44,458,230 of record OZ020269.1, on the reverse strand, counting down.
GGCATAGGTTGCGGCAAAGACAAATAACAATAAGATGTCTTACGTTCATACTAGGCATCGCAATCCCGGGATCCCGGACTTTTTCCAGTCCCGAAAATCCCGGGATTCAAATTCTTTTATCCCGGGATTTTCGGGATTGCAAAAGATGCTTCAAAGTTCAAATGAAATAAATTTTAAGGCACAAAAACCCAATTCCTTATTTGAGGGAGAAGGGAGGGGATAGAGTGCGTCTTTTGCAAAAGGCTTATGATTATTTACTAAGCATTCAACCAACAAGTGTTGAATCTGAAGGATGTTTCTCTTCAGCAGGGTTCATTTGAAATAAATTTCGCTCTAGATAAGAGAAAAAAACACTTAATGCCTTTGTATTTTTAAGATCTCAGTTTTTAGTTAATCAAAACGCTTAACTTTTTATCGAAATAATCGAAGTAAAACTAAAAGCACAAACAAATTAACTATTTTATTTTTTTTATCAAATATGCATATACACCTAAGTCTGTTTTTACACGGTCTTTTTTTACACGGTTTTGATATAACACGGTTTGAAAATTGAATATTTTTAATTTTTTTACACGATTTTATTCCATTTAGCACGATTTGAAATTTTATGTACTTAAATTTTTTTTGTCAAATTTAATTTTTGCGAAGTATGTTCATATCACAAAAAAGTATTTATGAAAGAAAAAAGTCTGAAACCATCGATAGTATCGATAGTGCTATCGATAGTTTGCGAACACTAGCTTAAAGATTTAAGTGAATTCCCTTTTAGCGCGTACAAGCAATTTTTACTGGTCAAAGCAAATGTGAATAGCACTAATTTAGGGGAATTCCCTTTATGTGCATACAATAAAATTTACTGGTCAGAGCAATTGAAACGTGTTAATATTTTGTGAACTGTCAATGCAATAAGACGTGTTTGGTAAAGAAATTTTAATAGGTTTTAGAGATTAGGAACAAATCACCCATTTTTGTATACGATCAATGTCTTTTTTTACACGGTTTTTTTTTACACGGCTTCTTCTGGAACCAATCTACCGTGTAAAAACAGACTTAGGTGTATATGCACTTTATGATACATCGGTTGCAAAGTAATAAGTTATGTTTAAGTGTCATTTTTGGATAAAACAAAATGCTATGAAACTGAAGTTAAATGTCAAATGAAAAACTTTTAATTTAACTCTTCAATTCCCAGTGTCACCTGTAGGTGACAGATGCTTAATATTTGTTTTCCTACCACATAGGTTTTTATTTTAAAATTCTAACACTTGTATAGCAAAGTCAATTAGTAGTACTTGTTTATTTAATTTTCCTACCAACACTAGCGATACGTCATTTGTAAAATTTATTCAGTTGTTTCACGCGTAATTAAAGCAGTGCGAGTTTGTGTGGTTTCTTTCAATATAAAAATTAGGGTAGTTTAAACATTTTTTATGTATTTTTTTGTCTTATCCAAACGTATCTAAGCTCTTTTATTTAAAAAGAAAATTTTCTTTTTCACTATTTTGGACATGGGAATTGAAGGGTTAAACAAAATGTGATTAAATTCAAGATAAAAAATCTTGAAACTACCCAAATGTGATTAAAATGTGTCCATTTTTATGATAAATATATTATAAACAAGTATTTATGCAATTCGGGAAAATTGTTTTATTAAAAAATTTGTTATATGAATCCCGGGATTAAATCCCGGGATCCCGGGATTTGACTTTTCAATCCCGAAAATCCCGGGATCGCAAAATGGCCAAAAATTGCGATCCCTAGTTCATACCGAATGGCATAGGGCGAGCTCGAATTCGCAATATTTTCATTATCGAGAGCAAGCAAGCGTCGGTTCAGTGAGAGCGTAATAATATTAACGTTGTCTGTTTTGCTTACACGATCGCTACCAAGCAAAATTGTGTGCGCTTACTCGACACATGTTGAAATCAGTGGCACACTCAGGACTTCATTTTGGAGAGAGGCTTCACTACTAATTCTTGTAAGACATGGTACATTAAAAATTGCAAAAAGTAAACTGAAATTTTTTTAATGAAAAATTAAAAAATAATCTGTTCACTAATTATTTTATTTGAGCTTATAATATGAAAAAATTAAAAAAATCACAATTTCAATTTTTTAAGATTTTGACGTTGGAATAATCGAACTTTGCATTTAATGACCCCCATTAGTTTTTGCACAATTTTGCTAGGTACCATTTTGGTGGCCTGAAGGTAAATATTTTTAAAATCATTGATTGTTGAAGGTGATTTACAATATTTTCGCAATTTTGTCTTCAAAATTGCCCAATAGCGCTCAATCGGCCGGTGCTCTCGACAATTCGGCGGGTTGATATCCTTTGCAACGAAATTGATTTTTTTTCTTTGATACCACTCAGTGGCAGCAGTGAAGTAGTGGCACGTTGCTAAGTCGCTTAATGGCAATTTTTTGCTGTTTGTATTCTCTCCTTGGCGCCGAATATTTTGCATACGACTTCACACCGTATCTTTCTTTTATTCTTAAAATGTTTACGTGGTTGGTATTGCATTTTTTCGCTAAATCTCAGAGCGACAACTCTGGCTTGCGTTTAAGCGCATCTACCACCTTCTTTCCCAATGTTTTATTTATTTTCGAACTATTTTTGGCAGTTCTTGGTTTTCTAGACACATCCACGTTTTCAATAAATCGGAGGATTGCTCTTCGTACACGCGACCGTAGCTTGCATTCGCATTTTTTTGCAATCTTTTTGTATGTCATGTTTCTATTATTTAAGTAAACGTGCAAAATTCGTTTCTGCCCTTGTTCTTGTTTCGACGGAATACTGAAAACTAATTAAGCTAGAAAAGAAATGTTTTCAAAACACAAAATTGATGAAACAGTGAAGTGGATCCCGTTACAACGGTAACTTTTCAAATTATGTCGCTCGCCCAGTGACGTGGCAAACTTTTGCAATTTTTAATGTACCATGTCTTATTTGAGGGGGTTCGAATCCCCAAATGTTCCCACCCCGTGTGCACTACTGATTGAAACAATCGATTACCAAAAAAATCAACACAGTGAACATTGGTGTTGCTATGATTTGCGCTCAGAGCATTGTGCAAGTATTCCATCTTGTTGCCTACCCCCCGCATAGTGAAGTCGGGTTGCGATATCATTACCCGCATTAAAATTTGTTGCTTGTACGTGATGCACACTCTTTATGTTCTATACTTTTTGGAAGAACACAGAGACATCATAAAAGAAACAAATAATTTGGTCAGAAGCTGGAAAAGAGCTGCGGCAAGAGGACATGAGCATTGAGCATTTGACATTAGTTGCCAAACAAAATGCAAATGCAATTTAAACCCTTTGAAATGCTTCATTTGAAACTACGCATTTGGGTTCAATGTAAACGTAGTATAAACTTCTATTTATTATGTCTATGGTAAAACTAAACAAATGGACCTTTTTATTAAAAACAAATAAAATTTTTACAGAAACATTGTAATATACAAAAAGTTGATTCCCTACAATATAATTTTTCTTACAGATTCTAAATGAATAAAGAATATTATGCTACAAATGAATCGTCGAGGAATAAACACTTTACCTACAATGAATTCTCAATCAACTTTGGACGATGGCAGTTGGAAAAATTTGAACGTTGCAGAAACTTCATCAATTTTAGCAAATTCAAATAATTCCAACACTATAAGCAATGATGGTTCGAATCAAACCGGATTTCCTCAAAGTAATATTTCGTACAACTCTTCTGGAAATCAATACCCGCAAGCTGGCCAATCATCACCTGCAGGAAGCCAATCAATAATTTTTCAAAATGCCACGGGCTCTAATACTCCACAATATACATCATCTCCTGCTCCGTCTGGTTCCTCTACTCCAGGTCCTGCTGGGCAACAAAGTATTGCGGCTTCTTACACACAATCTTCAAATTCAGGTTCCTTCAATGGACCAGTTGGGGGACCATTTGGTTCACCGTCATCTAGTATTGGGCAGTTTAATAGACCATCAAACTCGGGAACTCCATTTAGTAGTGGTCAAGGTGGTCATTTCACTGCTCAGACAGTTTTTGGTGTTGGCGGTCAATTTAACGCCTTACAAACTGGTTCTCCATTTAATCATACCAATAATCATCCAATGATAGGCAGTTCTCAACAAATGGATCGCATGGAACAAGGGTTTCGACGTCATAATTCATACTTCAGTCACACAGAGCACCGCGTATTTGAACTGAACAAACGTCTGCAGCAACGTACAGAAGAAAGCGATAATTGTTGGTGGGACTCTTTCACGACAGAGTTCTTTGAAGATGATGCAAGATTAACAATTTTGTTTTGTTTAGAGGATGGCCCAAAAAGATATACTATTGGTCGTACTTTAGTTCCAAGATTTTTTCGTAGTATATATGAAGGTGGAGTATCTGATCTATACTTCCAATTGAAACATGCAAAGGAATCTTTTCATAATACTTCCATTACATTGGATTGTGATCAGTGTACTGTTATTACACAACATGGAAAACCTTTTTTTACAAAAGTGTGTGCGGACGCTCGACTTATATTAGAGTTTATTTATGACGATTATATGCGTATAAAATCTTGGCATATGACAATCAAAGGACATAGAGAACTAATTCCTCGATCTGTAATAGGCACAACGATTCCACCAGATCCTATGCTGTTGGATCAAATAACCAAAAATATAACTCGGGCAGGAATCACAAATTCCACTTTAAATTACCTTCGTTTATGTGTAATACTTGAGCCTATGCAAGAACTTATGTCCCGTCATAAGGCTTATGCTCTTAGTCCACGAGATTGTTTAAAAACTACATTGTTCCAAAAATGGCAACGAATGGTAGCACCTCCGGGGAAAAAAGATCCTCAACGGCCAGCTAATAAAAGGCGTAAACGAAAAGGATCAAACTCGGGTGGTGTAACAAATGCCACTACTCCACCGGTGACAAATCAAAAACGGTCTCCATCTGGTCCAAATTTTTCGTTATCTTCTCAAGACGTAATGGTTGTCGGCGAGCCAACGTTAATGGGGGGTGAGTTTGGGGAAGAGGATGAACGGCTTATAACTAGATTAGAAAACACTCAATATGATGGTTCTAATGCAGTTGAACACGAAAATCATTCAGGTTTTGGCCATGCAGATTCTCCAATTTCAGGCTCCAATCCATGGAATATTGACAGAACAGGGGCTTTGCCATCCAGTCCTGGAAATGGATCTGCACCACAAAACAATACAAATATATCAGAACTTGAGAAAAAAAGTCCAATAGTTTCGCAATAAGTCAAGTAGATGTATGGATGCGATTATCATAAAGAAAATTATGTATATTTTCATATATTGAAATGGAGGTTTGCATATTTCTTGTATTATTGTGTACACTTAAAGCACACCCATAATAGGAGGATTTAATAGTTTTACAGATTTTTATGTAAAGGGTTTCTCGTGCGCGTGTTTAATCTTTAAACTTAAATAAAAAGAGTTGTGCGTATGACATGAATGTGGATTAAATTCCAATGTTTTCAATACCATGTTTTATAACTATATTTGAGTGACGTTCGCGGATTCGTACCAGACATAATCTGAAAGATCCAATTTTGTGTGGTTGTTGCATAAGTCGGCGTAGATCTCCAATAGTCTGAATGATGCTGGTTTTTTATCATATGTAAACTGGTGACTACGTAGTCCATAGAGAAAAAGTATCAATGTCTTCAATCGCATATTGGCAGCCATTGCACATTACCTCGTCAGGAAACAAAGCGTTCTAGTATCATTTCTTACAGAAACTCCAATGAAACGCTTGATCTGTAACACGTTGCGAAGCACAGTGGCTCAATCTCACTTTTCCGGTTGCGAAAATCATAACTTCCGAACAATTAGAGATATTTGAAAAGTTTTTTTTTTTTTATTGAAAATAAATTCCTTGAGCTCTTACCGTTCGGAATTAACTCATCGAAATACAGGGTGCTACGTAATGCTTTGCTAAAGATCCGCTTACTGTAAATAGGAAAAATGAGAGCAAAAATCTAACGTTTTGATCGCAATATTAGTGAAAACACTAATTAGTATAATACAAAATAAATAGCAAATAAAATATTTAAAGATTTTAAAACAAAAACTGGACATAAGTTGAAATTAATGACTACATTCGGGTCCATAAACTTATTTTATTTGTTTGCACCCGAAATTACTTGGCCGATTAAATTAAAACATTGTCCTATAATGTGTTTTAAAGAGATTACGGTCTTACGCAACTTTCAATTGAGCAGTTTTATAGCACAACAGCATTTACGAAAATTCTCCGATTTCACTGAAATTCAGAATATACATATATTGGTTACATGGAGTGAAATACATTTAAATAAAGGACTTCATACGTAGCGCTGGAGTCGAGATATGTATGAAATGACCATTTCGAAAAGAATAAGTTCAAGCAACAACCTAAATGTTCTGGAACTATGAATAGCTCATTAATAAAATTCGGTTTAAACTGGCTATTTAGTCGTGTCTTTCGACTGAAAGAATGGGACTAACATTGAATAAGTAGGTGTCGAACCACCTAGCCACTCCACCTTATTGGTAGGTAATTCAAATTTTTCTAGCTTCGAAGGTAAAATTAAAAAATGCATTAAAAAACGACGGTTTTCCTTTCAAGGGGGTATATGGAGGACCTCCCCAACCCCCCCGCCGCATTTTATCCCCCTCGACCGAACATATATGAGTCCTTCCGAGGAACTTTAGATTTTTAGTCGTCGGAGTTGTGTAGTTTTTAAGTTATTAGGGGTATTCTCGATGTCTTGCACGGAGGAAGTATTCGTAAAAATGCAAACGTACAAGACTGGAAAATGCTACACATCGAGAACGCACATATTGCAAAAATGTCGCAAACAACCACAAACTTTGTCCATTTATTTTTTATTTGGTTTTCGGTTGATCCATTTCCACCTGCAAGCAATACATATACACCTAAGTCTGTTTTTACACGGTAGATTGGTTCCAGAAGAAGCCGTGTAAAAAAAGACATTGATCGTATACAAAAATGGGTGATTTGTTCCTAATCTCTAAAACCTATTAAAATTTCTTTACCAAACACGTCTTATTGCATTGACAGTTCACAAAATATTAACACGTTTCAATTGCTCTGACCAGTAAATTTTATTGTATGCACATAAAGGGAATTCCCCTAAATTAGTGCTATTCACATTTGCTTTGACCAGTAAAAATTGCTTGTACGCGCTAAAAGGGAATTCACTTAAATATTTAAGCTAGTGTTCGCAAACTATCGATAGCACTATCGATACTATCGATGGTTTCAGACTTTTTTCTTTCATAAATACTTTTTTGTGATATGAACATACTTCGCAAAAATTAAATTTGACAAAAAAAATTTAAGTACATAAAATTTCAAATCATGCTAAATGGAATAAAATCGTGTAAAAAAATTAAAAATATTCAATTTTCAAACCGTGTTATATCAAAACCGTGTAAAAAAAGACCGTGTAAAAACAGACTTAGGTGTATGCAAATTACATAAAAAGATTGAAATAAAACCAAAAGATACGAAGAAAATTAAATGGCTGTCGCACAATCGTGTCGTGTGCACCTAAACACGATGTCACACACAAAACAAGAGTTTTTGCGTAGCATGATATGCAAAAAATGCAAACTTTGTATTTTGTTTTTGTATCATTGCACGGATTGCAGTGTATCATTGCACCTTGCAAGGGTTTTTGCAAGACATCGAGAATACCCCTATTAATTTGTAAAACCACACAAATCGTCTTGCAATTTAACACTTCTTCTTCCACTCCATACAAATGACATTCACAATAGTAAAAAAAAGCTAAAGAAATATCGTCAGCATTGCTATATTGACGTTTTTTAATTCAGTATAAATGTACATTTAATTCAAGTTTGAGCCACATTTAAAAGCAATTCAATATGTTTATACAATTTAATTATTTTGTATTAGTTGTATATATTTTTATTTAAGGCTGACGACATAATTCCAACGAATGCCGGTAACGGAAAAAGAATTATAACGCAGCAATACTGTGAACACTTAACTGATTCTCTGGTCCTAGTTGCTCCTATGAGGGATATTTTTTAGCAGCCCGGCCGAAAGCCGGCCACACAAAAGGAGTTTGAGCACAGAAGTACTGTAAATATTCAGCCCTGGGGGGTTACTATGTAACTCGATTCGAAAGTTAAATTTTGCGGAAACGGATTTTTCGCACCAGCTAACTCGAATTCGGAAACATATTTCCTACTTTCGGTTTTCCGTATCCGATTATCGGATATTAAACTCTACTTTCGGAAGTGCGGCACCATGCAATTCGAATTTAGCTGTCAAAGTCGCTCGAAAGTCGACAATTTTGTTCGTTTGGTGCAGAGCTAACGGATAAAAACCGAAAAACGGCAAAAAATAAAAACAACGAGCGCAAACGCAAGAAAATGTAAGTATTTATAAAACTTATGCACATTAATGGATAAATATTAATATAAAACTCTTTCAATAGGGAAAATTCAGCCAAAAGCCAACACACAAAACAAGCGCAATTTCAAATTTTGCTCAATTTTATGGCGGACCACCCACAATTAGCTAAGGGGTATGTAAAGGCTCCAGACGCTAAACAAGCAACAAACAATTTATGGAAGCGATTGGCTGAAGAGCTAAATGCAGCCGGGCCACCAATGCGGGATGTGGCCGGTTGGAAAAAAGTAAACGATAGTTCTTATATATGTTTTATTATCTTATGTTATTATTTATCTTATAGATAGAGATAGATAGATAGATTCTTTATTTAATTAAAAAATTAAAAAAATTTTCTGTTAACAAAAAATATCCTTAAAACTAATTTACAAAGAATTTACGACAATGACCCAGGGTCGTCTGTCGTATTTATCTTATATATGTTTTAGGTTTGCGCAGATCACAAGACCTACCTCAAAAGCAAACTACGAAAGAACCGAATGAATTTATCGGGCACAGGTGGTGGCCCAGCAAAAATGTGTTCATTCACAGCGCTGGAGGAAGCGGTTATCGATCTCTTAGATATGAGAGGGGCGATGGATGGAATTAGCGGGGTCCGCAAATTTGGCGTCAACACCACAACACCCCCAACCTGCAACGACACTACCACGACCGCAATGTGCAACGACACCGAGCAAGAAGGAGCCGTTGCAATTAACTGCGACACAATTGATCTGGCAGAGGCTGATGATTTGGTGTCTGCCCCTTCCCCACCACGTTGTTCGTCAGTTGCCCGCACCCCCCATAGATCACCATTCACCCGCACTGTGCAGAGCAAGCAAACATTGCTGGAAAAGCAGGTCAATGGTCAAATGGAGTACCATAAGCACTCAACAGCAGTGTTGGGTGAAATAAATAGTAATTTAGAAACCTTAGTTATATACAAAAAAAGACAATTAGATTTAGAGGAGAAAAAATATCGGCTTGCCAAAAGAAAGTTCGAGGAGAAAATGAAGTGGAATATCGAAAATCAAAAACTAAAAGTTGCAAAGCTGGAACTGAAAAAAGAGATGCTAAATATTGAACAAAAAAGGAATGAAAAATAAAGATGTGTGTAACATATTACAAGCCGAAACCATTATAAAAAAATTGACAACACTAGACAAAGTAAATTAGACAAATTTGAGTAGGGGAAAGTGGGGTAATGACGGCCATGGGGTAATGACGGCCATCACCATTTTTGGTACTTAAAGTTGACGTAGGTCTAAACCGTTTACTGTAACAGAAAGCTTGTTCCGTAAGCTTGTTTTTAAGTAGAAGCTGAAGTGTATGGATTTATTATAACTTGTAGTTCCAGACCAGTGCCGATACGTAACTACTCGAAAGTTTTATAATGTGTTCAAAATATCGATTATTTCGTCAAAACTTTCAGCTACACAATCAAGGTAAATATGTTAAAATGTTGCTATTGATATTAGCTTTCTAAATCAAGTAAAATTTGTCATGTGTCTTGCATAGTTTATTTGTACTGCATGCTTGCGCAAAATGAGGTCAGTGGGGGAATGACGGCAACTAGAGGTGGGGTAACGACGGCCATGTCATTAAGAAGTATTTTTGGAATCCCCATGATGATATTTGTTCATCATTTAGGCCTTTTATGCCATTTAAAGAGATCCACTGCTTGTCCAGTCGTTCTAGACGGTATAGCTATTCTGCACTATACATTCTCACAAGTCCCAGTCGTTGTATTGTAAGTTTGAGGCATTTTTTTCAATATGTTTCAATTTCGTTTCTCTTCCGCTTTTTGTGAGCTATCAATGAAGTTACAATTACAAAAATGTCAAATTTCCATTTGTTTTTCTTCACGGAGCCTTTATTAAGCATTCACAGCGATTTGTGTTGATATTTGTGCGATTTCTGGTCGGTTTTTTTGAGTGGCCGTCATTACCCCACCATTTTTCTAAATGACAAAACACAACTTTTTTATAGATTCTAATTTTTTTTAGTTAAAATCAGAATTTTTGAAATCTGCCGATACACTTTATTAGCATATGTGTTCTAGTTGTGCTCTTAACTCTGATTTGATCAAAAATATCAATTTTTGGATATGTTTTGATGCTAAATGAAAACTATGCCGTCATTACCCCACTTTCCCCTACAAATACATGAAATGCTATTTAAATTTAAATTCATAAATTGTTTTTTATTCTGTTTCTCATATCTTGGGCTAAGGCTAGATACTGATTGTTGTCTCCAGAATCGGAGGCAGTGGCTGCGATCACTTGCACTTCCTCTTCACTATCTGCTGTTTCAGGTGGTTCATCGACATTGTACTCCACACATATGTTATGTAAAGCACAGCAAACATTCAAAATTTGTGCGACTTTTTCCGGTGAAAAACAAACACCGAAATCTCCCTTTCAGAACGCCAAACACCCGTTCAATAATCGCTCTTGCTTTGCAAAATCGTTTGTTGAATCGACTCTCCGCAGAATGCTCATTGGCGCTCCTGTACGGTGTTAGGATCCATGGCTCCAATGGATACCCAGAGTCTCCTACGGGTAAAATGTATCTTAAATAAATCAAAAATACATATGAAATAATGCATTTACCAATTAGCCACGATGACTTGTCGCCATTCATAAATTTTTGCTTCAAAAACTGACGCTCGTCCGACAGGCTCCATACGTGAGAGTCGTGCGATGCTCCTCCGTGACATGCATTCACTGCTCTTATGCGCATTCTATGATCGCATATCTAAAATAGCAAAAAAACCACGGTCGCAATATATGAGATTGAAACATATCATATTTACAACAAAATATTACAAAGTATCACTTACAATCATTGCATTAATGCTGTGTTTCAGTTTTCGGTTGAAAAACAAATGTTCGTTTCTTGACGGCCTCACCATTTGGATGTGAGTGCCATCAACAGCTCCAATAATCCCTGGGATTCCCGACATCGTGTAAAAAAAAATGCTTTGCAGCTCGCTTCTCCTCATCGGTTAGCATAAAATTTATATGCTTTGGGCATAACACATTTTCAATTGCATTGCAAACCTCTGCAATGCAATTGGAAACGGTTTGTTGTGCCAATCCAGCAAATCGGTCTTGCCCGATTTGGTGTTGGTAGCCACCTTGCCCAAGAAACTTAAGAGTAGCACCCAACTTGATTGTGGGTGTTACTGCCGTCGAACGTACACTTGTTGGCAGCTCCCCAACAATGCTCTCCAACACATAACAAAACGCTTCCTTGTTGAGCCGGAAATTTCGCACAAACCTACAAATGCAAAAATTTTCAGAAACAGCAACTATTTAACAAATTGTATCTTACATTGCATCCGTCAACTGCATAATATTTACACCGTCGCGTAACAATTTACGCTCCACTCGCTCGTCTTCATTATCCATCCATAAGGCAACCGAGTCCATTTTAAACACAATTATTATTACTTTGTTGGATAACGGTAGCACAATTAAATATTTGTTTATTTTCAATGTTTACTATTTTTGACATTTTTAATAGATGCTGCCAACTTCAATTGATACATTCGAAAGTACTGCCAAAAATACTTGAAATTAATGGCAGCACTTTTCACTCGATCCGAAAATCTTACATAGTACGAATTTAAATTCGGATCGAATTCAACTTTCGAGCAGTTTCAACTTTCGAATCGAGTTACATAGTAACCCCCCTGTTCCAGAATCGGATCGGAAATGGATTTGATTCCGACCGTCGGTGTTCTACAATCCGATTATCGGAAATATGTTCCGATGCAACCCTGTTCTCAAATCCGATTAAGTTCGAAAGAATTTGAATCGGAAATTTGGTGTTCTGCATTCCGATTGTCAGAAATTGTTATCAAAAATATTCCCTAAAAAAAAAGCTGGAATTGAAATCGGAAAGCAGCAACACGAAAATAGACACCGAAAACTTAAGTAAATAATTTAAACACCGTGTTAAATCAAACTAATAAATTCTACTTCTATCAGGGGAAAGCACTGCTGACCAGAGCAAAATGCTCTTGAATTTCATGGCACAAGAACAAGGTAATAGCATCCCCGCAACACCAAAAACCACATGTATTTTGTTGGTAGGATTGTTCGCTACTGTCAAAATCAGCTGATATTTTGCTACGAAAGAGGGTGAAACTGAAAACAGACAACAGTGATTGTTGCCAGACGGTGCTGTATTTGAGTGAAAAAACGGGAAAAGTGCGCAGATCAGTTGTTTTCAGTCAGGTATTTTCATTTCAACCGATGCGGCAACACCACACCACTGCTGACACCGACGATTTTGACAAAAGCGATAAACGATCAGCCGGTGGCTTGTTACAACCTTGTAGTTCAGCCATGTTGAATTTCATGGAGGACAATGCGGACATCGCGAAAGGATTCTGTAAAGGCGACAAAGTCGAGGTAGAAAATAAATGGAAGAATTTAACACAGCCGCTGTTATGGTGAACCCGGAAAGCAAAACACACGAGTTTCTTTTAACTGTAGGTTTATTACAATTACATTTAGCGTCCTTTTGCTTAAAAAACTGTTTTTATGAACTCGAATTCCCGACCAGATTTTATCCGGTATTTTTGCCGCCGTTCCGTACGCGTCGACTCTCGTATTCTTTGTGCCTACTGCCGATGCTGCCCTTTCATTTCATGCACGCGGCGTTGCCACCTGCATTGGGTTGCCGTGCACCCTCTTCCCTACAGTCGCTGAACAGGCAAGGACCACCAACAAAAAATATAACGGAATGGAAAAAGATGGAAGTTTTAAAATATCATAAATCATAGGCCTGGGTTGATTGGAAGAGTGAGGTGAGAAGGAAGCTGGCGCATAATAGAAGAGAAGCTTTAGCGGCGTGGGACCTTTAAAGAAGCATAAAGAAGAAAGAAGCGTTACTAAGCAATAAACCTTAAATAAGAAATTTTGAACATAACTGAAATAACTTGTACTAGTTACCAAGAATCTGGCAATTTCATCGGATTGCTGTGCTCTCGCTAAATTCTGGGCTTCACTTTTTCAACGGCGGACTGCTCGTTCTCAAGCAACACTACCAATAAAATAACCGAAATCATTTAATAAAATAACAAATTTCACAAATTTTTACAATTGACTTTTTCATTTAAACATTTCAAGCAAACAGCTGATTGGAGGTTTGTTTAATTTGCTAACAATCGGAATCGAAATACTTCGAATGTGACGGTTCCGTTCGGATTGTAGAACACCTCCTCAAATCGGAATCGGATTACATTTCGATTTGAATCCAATTCGGATTCTGAAACAGTGCTGATTTTACTGAATCTTTCCCCCTAATCGGCTGGGAACGACAATTTTTCTCGTTTCGAAGGTAAAAAAACAACTATACATTTCCGACGGTTTTCCTTTCAAGGGGAGTATATGGGGGACACCCCCTACCGCTTCCTCGAACCTTAGTCCACTCTTCGACCGAACAGATACTACATGGGCTGAAAAGTCTGTGGCCTGACATAGAGATGGCGCCAAAAATTAAGAATTATTGTGTTGTACATGGAAAACCATCCTTAACTTAGATTCTGTCAAAGTTTCATGACATTTGGTTGACTCGTTTTCAAGTTATTGCTTTCGAAGTGACGCTACCTCTGAATTGTTGTAAACAATGGAAAAAGTGAATTTCGTGTTTTGATAAAACATTGCTATTTGATGGGCAAAAATACAGATGTATTATAACATTTATCAAGCCATGCTTTTGTTTCCACTGTATTTTTGCCCATCAAATAGCAATGTTTTATCAAAACACGAAATTCACTTTTTTCCATTGTTTACAACAATTCAGAGGTAGCGTCACTTCGAAAGCAATAACTTGAAAACGAGTCAACCAAATGTCATGAAACTTTGACAGAATCTAAGTTAAGGATGGTTTTCCATGTACAACACAATAATTCTTAATTTTTGGCGCCATCTCTATGTCAGGCCAAAGACTTTTCAGCCCATGTAGTATAAGAGTCCTTCCTCCATTTATAAACAACTTATATAACAATCGAAATTGACACTTTCACTACAATTTAGCAAATTGACATAAATTTAGATAGAGAGTATACCCTCACAATTAATTTCCTGGTAGTTTCGAGCTGAAAGTGTGCGAACTTACATGAATATAATCTTGGTATGAACTAACTCAAAAAGTAATGGGGAATACCTATAACAATACTAAAGCTGTACTGCACTCGGATGGTCCCAAAATCCTACCGCGAATCTCATCCTGAAAAAAGTTTCCAAAATGTTCTGGTTTATTTGTATTGTAAAACAACAAGGGACGTGTTTGTGATAACTTGTACACCACAACATAAATGATTAAGTAAATTCTCGTATGTAAATAAGGGTATGAAATTTTAAAGAAACGCACTAAAACACGATTTCCGAAATTAAATATAAGTCAGCACCAGCGCCGAAACCTGTGCTAAACCGTCGACGTCAGCGACAAATTCCGTGGGAACGGAATGCTGAGCGTCTGCTACGTCGTTGCGCAAGTACGTGACTTTTCGCCGTTTGTCTTTTGGGCGGCGTTAGATTTCGGCTTGCGGTGACCAACCACAAAAAAGAAAGCTACGGCCAGCCGTTGACTTAGCATTTTAGCTAAGCTGGACCGTAGCACTTATATTTTAGTTTAGACGTTAAGAATTAGTGTAAAGGTGCATAGCACCTAAGCGAATAAATAAAGTAATAAAAAAGGCACATAGTGCCTAAAAAACGCGATTGGTTTAAGTGGCACCCAACGTGGGGCCACGAAAAAATCCTTATAGAAGGATTACGCGTACGAACGTGGCCGAAGGCTGATCCCACGACAATTAAGTGCAAAAATATTAAAAAATAAAATATGAACTGAAAATCGTAACAACAGAACTTATAATTAATTAATAATTAAAATTCCTTATAAAGGAAAAAGGTTGGACAAAAATTAAAATAAACCAAAAGGGTTTAGTGAGAAAAGCAAAGAAAGACAGGGAAAACCCGTACAAGGAGTGGCTAATTTAAAAAAAGGACCCAAAACAGAAATCTTTATAAAAAGACAATTTGAAGTTTAAAAGTTTGAAAAAGTGTTAAAAAATGTTTAAGGCTCTGCACGCCAAGCCGAGGCGTTGCCAACGAGGGACAGCAACCTACAGCAGCAGACATGGCAGCAGCAGGAGTACTGTAAGATTATTGAGTACAGGATAAGTGAATCTGTTAGAGTTAGAATATTATAATGTAAAATAAAATTGTTTTGCAAATTGTAAGTAGAAGTAAGCTTCGCAAAAAGGGACTGAATAAAATTGCGTAAAACGATAAAACAAACAAATTTGAACCTTTGATATAAGGGTATAAACAAGTTCAAATCTGCGAATCCGTAGCCAACTCAGGAGTTGACCGGACCCTCCAGATTAAAAGAACGTTAAAATTAAAATAACTTTTTTTAAAGAAACCACTTGAGGTCGGACTAGTTCCTGAAAAGCTTATGTTGCATGGTCCCCATTTTACTAATAAGAAAATTTTGCGGAGATTTATAACAATTAAAAACCTTGTAAAACTTCGCTTACGCGTACAAGCATAGTCAAGAGGTTGTAATACTTTTTGGAATCTAAAACCAGCCGTGTCATACCCTTTTAATTAAAGGAAGTCGGTGAATAATAAACTTTCCTTTGTTAAATAAAAAAGGGGCAAAGTTATTTTAGCAAACCCTTGCGAAAACTTGTGTAGAGAATCCCTTCGCTAGAAAATGGACGATCAAACCATACGGGCTATCCTGAGCTCCGCCGTCAAAACGGCCGTGGAACAAACCAAGCAGAGCTTTCAGACTACGGTGGAAGACTTGATGCGTAGGCTTAGCTTGCTGGAGGCACCGCCCGCGGTAGTTGAATACAGGGAGGTATCCATTGATCCCACCGTAAAATGTGACGAATCACTTGATATGATTAAGTCATTGCCCGAGTTTGACGGTAGCCAGTCTCGGTACGTTTCCTGGAGACAGGCTGCCTTCACGGCTTACAGATTGTTTCAAAATTACGAGGGAAGCTCCAAACACTACCAACCGGTAGCCATTATAAGAAATAAAATTATCGGGCAGGCCGACTTGATATTATCCTCGATTAACACTGTACTGAATTTTAAGGCCATAATAGCCAGAGTGGACTTCACTTACGCCGACAAGAAACCAGCGCATTTAATTGAACAGGAGATGGCGATCCTTAGGCAGGGAAAAATGTCAATCGTGCAGTTCTACGACGAAGTAGAAAAAAATTGACGCTTCTGATCAATAAAACAATTATGGCAAATGAGGGTAACGCGGACCTCATTAAGACCTTAAGTCAGAAATGTAGGCTGGATGCGCTCCGGATTTTCATATCCGGACTCCACAAGCCATTGTGCGACATCCTTTTTTCGTCTGGGCCTACTGATATGCCATCGGCCCTGGCGCTTGCGCAGGAGCTCGAGTCTAACCACCAGTGTGTTAGTTTTGCAAATTCATTCGCCGCACATAATGATCGTCAGTACCAGTATAATTCCCCGCATTATAAGCGGGCCACCCCTCCGACTCCGTACCAGAGCAGACCTATTCCAATGCAGGTTGACGCTTCAACTTCCCGTTTCATCCAGAACAGACCGGCCATACCAGCCCTTTACAATCAGCCACGTACCGCCTCTAACAGATTTTCTAACCAATTTCCAAGAACGCCCTTTGAGCGTAACCCATTAACGGGCTCCAACAGACATACCCCCAATACAAATCCCAATAGATCAGTGCTTCCCGGATTTGCCCAAGAGCCCAGACCGGCTAAAAGACAACTGAGCTCGGACCAACGGCCTCTACCGAAATTACAAAGAATCAACCACCTGACCCAATGTCCTGAGCTTGAAGAGGAAGACGCCTCGAGCGAAGATTATCTGGATTACGGCGCGAGCTACGACGATTTTGGCAGGAATCCCGATTGCGAGGACTAGGATGCGGAAGAGGTTCCCGGGGTAGCAGACGAAGTGAATTTTTTAGGGGGGAATCCCTCTTGCCTTACATCTGCAGGACACTAGGGGGGATGGAATCAAAATTTCTGATTGATACTGGGCATCCAGGAACTATGTGAAAAATTTAGGCCTATTAAAATCAGTAAAACCTACAAGGACCCCATATTTAGTTAAATCAATACATGGAGAAACTGAGGCTTCCTTGGAGTGCTGGATAAATGTTTTCAATAAATTGTTATCCTACCACAACTTGACACATTCGACGGAATAATAGGTTTTGACCTCCTACTCGAAATTAATGCCAGACTTGACGTTAAAAAAGGTATCCTATGCCATGATAATGGTCAAGAAAAGTTGCTCTACCTCTATTCCGGTAAAATACCCATAAACCACATAACAATTGATGATGACAGCGTCCCTTCAGAGCTTAGTGAAAAATTCTCAGCCATGGTAAAGAGCCAATCCAAGGTATTCGCTGATCCAAAGGAGGCGTTGCCATACAACACTAAGGTAGTGGCAACTATTCGGACCAGTGACAATGAACCCGTTTATTCGAGGGCCTACCCGTATCCAATGGCGGCATCTGAATTTGTAAATAAAGAAATAAAAGATCTCCTCAGCAATGGGATTATTCGGCCTTCGCGGTCACCCTATAATAATCCCCTGTGGGTGGTCGATAAAAAAGGTATCGGAGAGGACGGAAAACGGAAAATGCGACTTGTCGTTGATTTTAGGAAACTTAATGAGAAGACTATTAACGACAGTTATCCGATTCCGGACAAATCAGTCATATTGGCAAATCTTGGGCAGTCATCCTACTTTACCACGCTAGATCTAAAATCGGGATTTCATCAGATAAGATTGGCTGAGAAAGATAGGGAAAAAACGGCTTTTTCCGTGAATAACGGGAAATACGAGTTCTGCCGGCTTCCCTTCGGACTCAAAAATGCCCCAAGCATTTTCCAAAGAGCGATAGACGACGTTCTTAGGGACGAAATTGGTGGCTGTTGCCACGTCTATATTGACGATGTGATTATATTTTCCGGGACAAAGGAACAGCACCTCCGAGACATCAATAGGGTCCTTGCAAGACTCTACGAGGCAAACATGCGCGTTTCGCTGGAGAAATCCAGGTTCTTCAAACACGAAGTCGAGTTTTTGGGGTTTGTAGTGTCAAGAGAAGGGATAAAAACGTGCCCTGAAAAGGTTCATGCTATCTTGAATTATCAGATTCCGGGAACTCTTCATGGGCTAAGATCCTTTTTTGGCCTTGCAGGATATTACAGACGTTTCGTTAGGGACTACACCTTGTTAGCAAAACCTCTTACTAGGTACTTGCGGGGCGAAAATGGTAACGTCGGCAAAAATAAATCAAAAAATGTGCCAATAATCCTTGATGAAGATGCAATATCAGCATTCAATCGAATCAAAGAAATGCTAGCATCCGAAGACGTGCTCCTCCTCTACCCGAACTTTGACAAACCTTTTGAGCTAACGACAGACGCGTCCTCTCATGCAATAGGGGCCGTCCTATCTCAAGGGGGAAAGCCGATAATGATTTCGCGAACTCTCTCATCGACTGAAGAACATTATGCCACGAACGAGAGAGAGCTTCTGGCAATCGTGTGGGCGTTACAGAAATTGCGGAATTACCTGTATGGTGTCAGGAAGCTTAAAATCTTTACGGACCACCAACCCTTGACATTCGCCATCTCTGACAGAAACCCGAACTCAAAGATTAAGAGGTGGAAGGCGTTCATAGAGGAATTTTCTTCCGAATTTTACTACAAACCCGGTAAGGAGAATTATGTCGCTGACGCCCTGTCGAGGCAGCACATCAACGCGTTGGACGAGACTGCCACTGCGCATAGTGAGGAGTCGTCAACGGAGGTGATAAGGACAGTCGTGAATCCTATCAACTGTTTCAGAAACCAATTGATTCTGCAAGAGGGGTCAACGCCCTCACGAACTCTGACGACATTGTTTAAATCGCGGTCACGGCACACTATTGTTTACTGTACTATACACGACCTACTAAATTCCATCAAACAGTGCGTAAACCCAAATGTGGTGAACGCACTGCATTGCGACCTACCCACTCTGGTAAAAATTCAAAATAACTTGAAAAACTCCTTCCCATCAGTAAAATTCGTGAGAGCCTCAGGACAAGTTGTGGACATCTTCAACGGCGAAGACCAGAAGGAAATTCTGGAGACGGAACACAACCGAGTGCATCGATCCGCACGAGAGAATGTGCAGCAGGTATTACGCGACTACTATTTCCCAAGAATGCGACGAATGCTGAAGGAAATAGTGTCAAGTTGTAAGGTATGTCTGGAGGCGAAGTATCAAAGGCATCCTCCAAAACCTGAAGTGGGAGAGACACCAATACCCACGCGTCCAGGGCAGGCACTACACGTAGATATTTATTCAACAGACAGACAACACTTTCTGACCTCAATAGATAAGTTCTCAAAATTCGCCATTGTAATCCCGATTAAAACCCGAGCAACAATAGATATAAAGGAACCATTGCTGGAAATCCTTAATATTTATAAAGATACCGAAACAATAGTGTGCGATAACGAGCGATACCTAAAATCAGAAACAATTAAGAACATGCTGAGAGACCATTTTGGCATCAAGGTATTCACGACACCCCCATTCCATAGTACGACAAACGGTCAAGTGAAACGGTTCCACAGCACTCTTACCGAAATTGCCCGTTGCACTAAGCTGCAACACAACATTGAGAACACACGGCTCTCGCAAGCGCAGCTGCAACTCCACTTTTCCGCCAGCAGTCGGCAAATTCCAGACAGCCAGCTCCTTCTTCAACTGCTCTACCTTCAGCAGCTCGAGTTTAACCATGTCCGTGCTTTTATAATTTTATTTATTTTCAATTTTCCACAATCCCACTTCTGACACCAAATGTTACGAATGCTAGTTCTAGTGGGCTGTTACGTATCACTGGATTGTGCAATTTGAAAATGAAACAACTTTGTTTATTCGAACGCAGCCAATTAAAAACCAACAGTGACTTTATTATTCACAGTTTACACTTTACTGTTCGTACACTTAAGTATTTGCTTAATTACTCCGTGTGGCAACTTCCCTTGTCAAAACCAGACTGACTCGCTGCGCCGCATCCGGCTGCCTTTTATACCTGCCAGGCCATCGCACAGGTCGTTCCCGCACATTCCGGAGTGGACTAAAAGTTTCCATCATTGCCAGGTTGGACTAAAAGTTATTATCGCGGCCGTCGTTGCCAGATTGGACTAAAAGTTGCTATCGCGGCCGTCGTTGCCAGATTGGATTATAGCACGGCACGTAGCGGCAGGGTTGCTTTGCACAGCGACAGACTGCCTTATCATTACAATATTTATAAACTTTATTGAAATTAATTATTGAAAAGATGAATTTAAACTTATAAGTATTAATTTAAATAAAAAAAGGGAATTTCTTAAAAGAACTTTGAGTTATATTTTCTTATTAATAATTAATTTACTTAATCTTAATTTATCTATTTTATTTTATTGATTATTTTTATTTATTAATATTGTTACGAAATTCCACAGTTCGTTATCGACGGTTCGTTTTGATTGTATTTGAAAATAAAACAACTTCAATTACTCAGCAAAAATCAACAATCACTTTATTTACAGATTCACACTTCGCTTGTATCTACACTTGTTACCACTTTGCTTGCTCAACACAGACTCGACCCATTGCGCTGCACACTGCTGCTTTTATACCAGTTTTCTTATCGCGCCGAAGTTTCTTGCAACTTCCAATTGGAAAATGCTCGACCATTCTCACACGGTTCATTTCTCGCGAACCTTGCCATATCGGACTATACCAAGCGAATTATACCAGTTTGCCGTACTTCACAGTGCATGCCTAAAAGTATGCTTGCAAAAGCGTTCATGCACAGCACAAAGTGCCTTTTCGTTTCACTGCCCATCACTTAGACTTGTTCGTCCCGAACAAGTACCGAGGCTCCGCCGGAGTAAGACGCCAGGCGCTCCAAATGGACTACTTTCAACCTGGCGTTTCTGTTGGCGCAGCGTTGAACCCTGTACACCACGTCATCAATCTTCGTCACGACTTGGTACGGTCCTTCCCATGATGTTTGAAGTTTTGGAGACAAACCTTTCCTCCGCTGCGGGTTGTAAAGCATTACCAGATCGCCTTCTTGGAATCCTTCTTGGTTAGCCCGTAGACCGTAGCTCGGTGTTAACCTGCTTTCGACTTGTTGAGTGCGGCTCCGCGATCTCCTCCTCGGCCCTTTCGCAGCCGAACACCCAATAGAACCGCCTTCTTATCTTGGCGACAGTTTTTGCGATGCCTAGGTGCCCTCCACTGGAGTCGTTATGGTTTGCCTCGATGACATCGTCGATTCGGCCTCTTGGGACCACTTTTAGGGATTTTCTGGTCCTGCCATCCCTGCTCTCTCTCTCTCTCCCTAGGCAGCCATCCTACAGGCGTAGACTTTGCCACTGTGCCCAGTGAGCCTTCGCGATCGGGCTCTCACCAGCCATCTCCTGCCAGTCCGGCCGTAATCTCTGGGCTTTGCCTTTGATGATCTTCGCGAGATCCGTATCCTTGCGCTGGTCCTTCTGTCGCCTTTCCGCAAGCCAATCTTCCTCCTGTAAAACTCTTATCAACCGAACATCCACAATTCGTCCCTCGTTTTCGGCTTGCGAATTATGACTGCGCTCGGTTTTGCACGAAGGGTGTGGCAGAGCGGCAGCCCTTCTTGGCGACGTCTGTTGTCCGGAACGCTTTTCTCGCAGATGACAGTCCCGTGATATGTGGCCTTGCTTGCCACATCGCCAGCAACTGACTCTAGATGACACTGCCCGCAGCCCCGCTGGTGCCTCCGAGCTCACTGTCTGGCTTTGCGTGACACGTCCAGATTGGGCTCGATGCCTTTCCGCAGATGAATATCGGAAACTTCCCCTCCAGGCCGCCTCATACGTCATCGCGCTGGTCCCCGTCTCTTTAAATGTCGGCTTGCCCATCATCAACAAACTGCGACATGTCTCTGGGTCATGAAGACCTTCAATAAATGACCCAATCTTCATCATCTCGAGATCATCAGCGCCGAATTTCGGGTAACACAACTGTACGAGCCGGTCAATGTCTGCTGCATATGTCTGCAGCGCCTCGTTGGCTCTTTGCCTGCGGTTGTTCAGCTCGCAATAATACAGCATTTTGTTGTGCTCGTCACTGTATTTGGCTGCCAGCGTCCTTATGACGGTCTCGTAATCACCTCTCAAACCTTCCGGAACTGTTTTTATTACCTCAGCCGCAGGACCTCTTAGAGCCAGTATCAGTCTCCGACCTTTCCTAACATCGGCCCACTGACTCTCCAAAGCAGCCATATCGAATTGTAGTTTGATTGTGTCGAACGACGTAGTACCATCATAAGTAGGCACTGCTATGGCAAAACTTTCCTCAACCGACTGCACCCTTGCTCGCAGCTGTACCTCTCTAAGCCGCTCGTCGATTTTTCTGTTCACCGAATCCTCCAGACTGTCAACTCGTTTGTCTAAATGTCTCGCGTCTCCAGGTGCTCAACTTTCACATTAATCCTGTTCGATATCTCTTCCACTTTCTGCTCCAAGCGCGTAGAATTTGCCTGAAACTTGGTTTCCATTCTCTCTGCTACTTCTCGGTTCGTAGTTTCGATTTTTGCTGAAATTTCCTGATTCGTAGTTTCCAGTTTCACTGCCATTTCTTGATTCGCAGTTTCCATTTTCGCTGCCATTTCTTGATTCGCAGCTTCCATTTTCGTTGCCATTTGCGCCGACATTTCGCGATTTTCACGACTGGAGATAGATTCTGAGTGAATCCAAAGTGAAGACGTTTATCCAAAGTGCTCCTGAAAAACTTGAATTTTTAAGTGGCAATTCGAAAGTGATCAGACTTCCTTCTCACCAAGGAACCAGGCAGGAGCGTGTAGCGCCGAGCGAGTGGAGTGAAGCCGCGCATTCAAGCACGGGCATCGAAAACTGCAATCTTTTCCTCGGGGCGCTAGCCGCGCCATCGGCAAGTTTGCTCATTTTCTTTTCACTTTCTCACCCTTTCTTTACTTTTATTAACTGTGTACTTTTCCACTAATTTTTATTTGCAATACCGGTGCTATTAGAGACAAATTAATTTTTCTCTGCACCTTAACTTAACCTTTCCGTTCTGTTTCTTATTTTGTTTTGATCGAGTTTTTGACACCTACCAGCTGTGCGCGCCCTCTGGTAAAGAAAGGGGAAACAAGGCAGCGCGTGAGGCCAGGGTTGTTAAAAGTATAGGGGTAGGGTGACCAGCCTCTTCTACTTTTTAAACAATCTTAAAATCATGCAGTCTGAGAACCCTTTTTTGAGAAGTTCGCGCATTCAGCGGTCGCCAACCAGTTCGCGCACTCAGCGGTCGCCAACCGGTTCGCGCACCCAGCGATCGCCAACCAGGGCCGACCAGAGCAAGGCAGCGAGATCAACGCAGGCAGGTGCAATTGCCCCGCAGGTAGCCACCACAACATCTGAAACCACCACAGCAGCAGAGAAGAAGACCCCAAAACGCTCGGCGGACGGAGATAAAGAGGATAAAGCTGGTAACCCGACACCACCACCAATGCGCTCACGATCGTCTCCTCCCTGTTTGGACGGCGGGCAGTCGAAGAAGCAAGCTACCACTATGGAAGTTCTTGGAGACAAAATCCAAGAATTGGTTGACATGCTGGAGGATAGCAAACGACGGTCGATCAACCAAGCAATGAGGGACCTTATAGCAGATTTGGCGGTCCTGCACGCAAAAGTGGCCCGTGAGCAAGCACAGCCGAAGGAGAACTAAACAACGCAGACAACCCTTTTCCTAAAAAAACCCACCCAATCGGAAGGGAAAAGGCTTAGAGCGCACACGGGTGATAAAGGGCACACCCCACCCGCCCCAAAGAAGAAACGAAACCTAGCTACTCAAAGCAAGGTAGCAGAGCACGGACTACATGGGCCAGGCAACCCAATCATTGTGGAGGCAACCCCCATAAGAGCGCGCGCGCAAAGTCCAAAGTGGAAAGTGGTTGAAAGCCGCACCCGAAAGAGGCAGCCCCGACCTGACGCAGTCGTTATAAAAAGCACAAGCGGAAACTCGTATGCCGACATTTTGAGGCTAGTGAAAAACGAACCGCAGCTGAGAGACGTGGGCGAATTGGTCACTAAGGTCAAAAGAACAGCAAACGGTGAACTGCTTCTTCAGTTGGCAAAATCCACAGAGCCAGGTACAAAAAAGCTGCACGCCGCAGTCGAGAAGGCTTTAGAAGGGAAAGCAGAAGTCCGTACCTTAACTCAGACAGTGTTTGTGGAGATTAAAGACATCGACGAAGTCACCACTAAAGAAGAAATATATGATTCTATTAATAACCAATTCCCGGACGTCGATATTCAGCAATCGGCTATAAAAACACTAAGAGCTGCATACGGAGGTACGCAAACGGCAACAATTGGAGTGCCGGCCGAGATGGCTGCGAAATTGATAACTGCAGCGAAAGTCCGTATAGGATGGGTTAGCTGCCGCATCCGCCAACGGGTACAGCCAACTCGGTGCTTTAAGTGTCTCGACTACGGCCACTTGGCCAAAAACTGTAGAAACGCGGACGTTTTTTTAGGAGCCTGCTTCAACTGCGGCGACAAAGGCCACCAAGCAAAAAACTGCGAGAAGGACCAGAGATGCGTAATCTGCACGCGGAAGAAACTAGACGATGTAAAGCACCAAACCGGAGGCAGGAAATGCCCTGTGTACGTCGAGGCGCTAAGCAAAAACATACGGAGCCAAATGCAGCAAAAATGATGAAGGTTATCCAAATAAACCTAAATCACTGCGCGGCTGCGCAGGACCTGCTCAAGCAGAGAGTCTACGAGACTGGCGCTGACGTTGCTATCATATCGGAGCCATACAAAATCCCAGCCAACAGTGCTTGGATAGCCGACAGCACCAAACGCGCCGCAATATGGGCGTGTGGCAAGCGACCGTTCCAAGAGCTTACGCAACCAGCCGATCCAGGATTCGTGTGGGCCAAAATAGGCGGCGTGTTCTTCTGCAGCTGCTATGCCAGACCGAGCTTGACACACGAAGAATTCCAAACTATCCTGGAGCGAATTGCCCGGCATGCACGAACGCGCCACCCCATAGTCATCGCGGGTGACTTCAATGCGTGGGCAACGGAATGGGGAAGCAAACGCACAAACGCGCGAGGTAAAGCCGTACTGGAAACCTTCTCCACCTTGGACGTATTCATTGCCAACGATGGCGATACTAGCACCTTCCGGAAAGATGGCAGAGAATCCGTGAGCAGCAAAGTGGAAGGCCAAGTCGCTCGACAAAGAGCTTTTTCAATGCATGCTGTGCGAGAATACCAACATTGCCCATACAGCGGATGAAGCGGCCAACCAGCTGGCCAACTGTATATCAAGAGCCTGCGATGCCGCAATGCCCAGACGCAAAACGTCAAATCGCGGCTTTCAAAGAACTCTGCGACGAAGCAAACGCTGACCCTTGGGGCGGCGCTTACAAGCTAGTCATGGCCAAACTAAAAAGCAGACAACAAGAAACCTGTCCGATTCTGCTGCAAAGCATAGTCTCAGCATTATTCCCGAGGCATCCAGTTAGAAGCCTACAGCCCGCATGCTCTCAAACATACGAGGTGCAAGTGACGCCAGACGAAATCATCGAGGCAAGCTCAAGAATCAAGAGCAACAAAGCACCAGGACCAGACGCCATACCAAACGTGGCCTTGAAGCTAGCCATATCTACTCTATCGGAGCTATTTGTGGACGTCATGCAGCTCTGCTTGCAGCAAGGAATATTCCCGGCCAGATGGAAAAAAACAGAACTTAGTCCTCCTGCCAAAACCTGGAAAAGCCCCAGGCCAGCCGTCGGCTTACCGACCAATCTGCTTGCTAGACACAATGGGCAAGCTGCTTGAACGCCTAATCTTCGACAGACTTACCCCATTCACCGAAGGAGAGCACGGGCTATCAGACAAGCAGTTCGGATTCCGAAAGGCACGGTCGACGATTGACGCAATCGCAATGGTAGTCCACACGGCAAAGGACGCAATCCAGGGAAGGAGATGGAAGGGCGGCAAGAAAAACTATTGTGCAATAATAACGCTAGACGTGAAGAATGCGTTCAACTCGGCCGGATGGGTCCATATTCTGGGAGCGGTCCAAAAACTGGAAGCCCCGGACTACCTGTTGGCCATCTTAAACAGCTACCTTGCGGATAGAGTACTGCAATACGATAGTGATGAAGGCCCCAAACAATATGCAGTAACGTCAGGTGTTCCACAAGGGTCGGTGCTCGGGCCAGTACTGTGGAACATTATGTATGACGAAGTGCTAAACCTCCCCGTTCCGGAAGGCGTGGTAGTGGTGGGATTCGCGGACGACATCGCGATAACAGTTGTAGCGAAACAGCTTGCGGACGTAGAGCAAAAAGCAAATGCCACAATAACGGTCGTCCGATCGTGGCTTCAGTCAGTGGGTCTACAACTAGCAGAAGAAAAAACGGAAGCAGTTCTGGTGAGCAGCCGCAAGAAAAGCGAGGTAATAAGAATTGAGGTTGGCGCCAATATCATTACCTCCAGTCGATCTATTAAGTACCTAGGCGTGGTCATCGATGACAGGCTCAGCTTCCGAAAACACGCCGAATACGCCTGCTGCAAAGCATCCAAGACCTATACCGGTTTATCACGGATGCTCCCCAACATCGGGGGCCCAAAAGCTAGTAGGCGAGTGCTACTTGCCAGCGTAATATCGTCCTCGCTACTATACGCAGCGCCAATCTGGGCCGAATCCCTGCACATCAAGGCGTACAAGCGACAGTACGAACGCGTCTATCGGCTTGCAGCACTGCGCGTGATAAGCGCCTTTAGAACGGTGTCAGACGTAGCAGCTTGTGTCATCTCCGGGATGTTGCCAATCGACATCAAGGCGGACGAGATGCGGCGTATATATGCCTTTAAGGGAACACGACCCAAAGAGGAAGCAGCGCGCGTCGAAAGAGCAACCTCCATGCGGCAGTGGCAGACGAGATGGGACCACTCGAGCAAAAGTCGGTGGACGCATAAGCTCATCCCATGCATAGACAAATGGACAAACAGAAGGCATGGCGAGGTGAACTTTCAATTAACACAGTTCCTCACAGGCCACGGTGGCTACAGAAGCTACTTAAAACGCTTCGGCCACGACGACAATGCCAATTGCCCATCCTGCGATAAGCCAGAAGATCCTGAGCACACGTTATTCGAATGCCCACGATTCGAGGCCGTTCGCTCCGAATTAAACACGGCGGCCCAGAAAATTTTGAACCCGCACAATATAATTGACGCGATGCTGGAGTCAGCGGAAGCTTGGGACAAAATATGTGGAGGCATAACTTTAATGCAAGCTGAACTGCGAAGAGCAGAATGGGCCAGAAGCAGCCAACGCACAACAGAGCCTGGAAATATAGGCTAAACTTAACCCCCCTCTGCGATGCGATACTTAGCGGTAATTCCGCAGAGGGAATGAAGGGTTAACAGGGGGTGGTTTTAGTCGGTAAAAATCCGGCATGCTGGTGGGTTGCCCCAGTATCTTTCGAAGATTTCCACCTCCTGCGCGGAAAAAAAAAAAAAAAAAACGACTGGAATTCTCAATTTTCGCAGAAGTTTCCTGAAACATGCCTCTCATTGCAATCATAAGCTGGCTCATGTCCATTGCTTGTGGTGGCGCAGCCGCTGCAGCCGTACTTTGCATCGACGCAGCACCCGCAGGCGATTCCTCCACTTTGGCCGACGCCTCTTGTTCCTGCGTTCCGAACTCGTGTGCAGCCCAATCGATGCCGCGTGATTCACACGCCTCTCGCAAGCGCAGCTGCAACTCCACCTTACCGCCAGCAGTCGGCAAATTCCAGGCAGCCAGCTCCTTCTTCAGCTGGTCCACCTTCAGCAGCTCGAGTTTAACCATGTCTGCGTTTTTATAATTTTATTTATTTTTTATCTTCAGTAACACAATCCGAACTTCTGACACCAAATGTCACGAAATTCCACAGTTCGTTATCGACGGTTCGTTTTGATTGTATTTCAAAATAAAACAACTTCAATTACTCAGCAAAAATCAACAATCACTTTATTTACAGATTCACACTTCGCTTGTATCTACACTTGTTACCACTTTGCTTGCTCAACACAGACTCGACCCATTGCGCTGCACACTGCTGTTTTTATACCAGTTTTCTTATCGCGCCGAAGTTTCTTGCAACTTCCAATTGGAAAATGCTCGACCATTCTCGCACAGTCCATTTCTCGCGAACCTTGCCATTTCGGTCTATACCAAGCGAATTATACCAGTTTGCCGTACTTCACAGTGCATGCCTAAAAGTATGCTTGCAAAAGCGTTCATGCACAGCACAAAGTGCTTTTTCGTTTCAATATGAACTATATATTTAATACCTTTATAAATTGAGCTATTTTATTTGTTACTATTTATAACGAAAATAATTTTTATTTTTTTAAGGGGGTCTTCGAGGAGACGATGGGATAGTTATTTTATAGTTTTGATTTATTTTAGTTATTTATTTTTGTTTTAATATAATTTTTAGTTTTTTGTTTATATTTGGTTTTACTTATAAAGTTTTATCTTCGCTTTAAAGTTTGTTATTAGATTATTTTATATGTAAGTTTTAGCGTGAATTATTATTTATTTGAATTTGAATTGGAGCCGCTAAATTTGTGCCAGCAGCCGTGGTTATATTTATGATACAAATAAATTTGTTTCAGTAGAAGTTAAATTTTTGTTTATGGAATAAAAATGAATTTATTAGGTGACATTTTAAATTCATTAAGGGTTTAAAGGATTAAGGTTTCTACCTTGTGCGGTCAAAAAAATCGATTTTTTTTTTTCATGTATTTTTGGATTAATACATGATTGTAGAATATACTCCCAAAATTTGAAGTTGAAATCTTTCGAATTACGGAAACAATTTATCGAAACAGGTAGCGGTGTCGAGCGCGCCGAGTACTGAAGCAAAACTTTGAACTCGTTTTTCTCAAAACAACATTTTTTGACCTTGCGGAAGTGATTTAGGCCACACGAGTTGAGCAATAGCTACGAAATTTTAAACAGTCATTTATCAAGGTCTTAGCTATGGTCCGAACTAGGATCTTCAAGAAATAATAATTTTTTTTCATTAAAAATATAAATTTGTATTGAAAAAAGTAGGTAAAAATTGAGTTTTTTAGTCAAAATCGCATATATCCTTAATTTTTCATTTTTTTTTTTAAGGATACAGAATAAGAAAAAAAATTCATTTTTGTGTTTCAAGTCATCTCATCCTGTAGAGAGCTGCAGCGGGTCGCACACGTCCACGATCGAAGTACAAGTGGCCGTAACGCATCTCTCCAGCGAAGCGATGAAACTCAACGGGACCCCAACCCAATCCGCGCGTATCCAGAACTGTGCGATACAGCTTATAGCCCGGTTCGAATGGCACCACATAGTCATCCTCGGCACGGAGAATCATCACCGGCGGCTTAAACTCACCAATGTGCTTATCCGTTTCGAAGCGCAGAGAATTGGCGTACGTGGGTTGAGCAATGATAAAATCAAACCAGGGCGAATCTCTGAACGGCGGCAGACACATGAAACAAAATACACTTTCAATATTTTAGCGTAATCGATGGGAAAATGAGTACAAGAAAACCCACCCGCGTAGTAGTAGCACACACAAGTAACCCGGTGCCCAGCGAATGGCCCAAATGAACATCGGGTTCAAAATCACTGAGATGATGCACTTGTAGACGGCGATAGCATCGCGAACAACACCCTTCTCGGTGGGCGAGACCTGATCCGAGTCGCCTTAGCCGCGATAGTCCGGCGAGAGCACGTGGCAGCAGAACATGTCGACGCGATGGCCGGCGCAGCGCGACCCCGTATTTCCGTGCAGGTAGAGCACTACGATGCCGAACACCTTCAGCAGGTGCTCGTAAAAATTCTCCTCGTTGTCGGTCGTCCCCTGCGTCAGTGTTCTGAAAGGGTTAGTGCTGCATAGTCATCGGTCATATTTTGTGCTTCCGAAAGTTCCTGCAGCAAAAAATTATCATGTCAACGATGTGCCACGAAAAAAGTATAAACTCGATATAGCAAACCTGATGGATGCAATTCCAATATATTTGTATTGTTGCGAAAAATGTTTCTTTTTGAGTAATTTATTCAAAAATGACATTTCATTTTTGCCTTGGAGGTGAAATTTCCACATTTTGTGGTGAAAGTGGTCAAATTATTATAACACAGTCCCAATGGACTACCTTCAGCTTAGAGCCTTTATTGCTGCAACGTTGAATCCTGTATACCACGTCGTTAATCCTCGTCACGACTTCGTAAGGTCCTTCCCATGACGCTTGAAGTTTCGGAGACAAACCTATCCTCCGCTGCCGGTTGTAGAGCATTACCAGATGGCCTTCTTGGAACCCTGCTGAGTTGGCCCGAAGATCATATCTTGCTTTCACCTTATCGCTGACCAGTTTGGTGCGGCTCCTTATAAACTGGTGAATTTCCTCCAGTTCCGCCCGCTTATTGACCACGTAGTCCATCTGACCGCCTCCCGTCGTGCTGACTACCCCGAACTTCAAGTCAGCGGGTAACCGCAACTCGGTGCCTAACACTGCTCGGGCTGGAGTGAGTGATGTCGTGTTGTGCGGGGCTGACCTATACGCCATCAGGAACAGGGGGATATGCGTGTCCCAATCCTTTTGATTCCTGCCTAACACTTTCCGCAGGTATTCCTCCAGTGTCCAGTTAAAGCGTTCCACCATGCCGTCGGACTGTGGGTGCAAAGGCGTGGTGCGAGTTTTCTTTATCCCCAGTAGCTCACACACTTCCTTGAATACCGCGGACTCGAAATTCCGGCCTTGATCTGAGTGCAACTCCAACGGAACTCCGAACCTGGCTACCCAGCTGTTTACCAGCTTTTCCGAGATCGTAGTGGCCTCCTAGTTAGGAATAGGGTACACTTCGAGCCATTTGCTGACATAATCCATTACCACCAGCACATATTTGTTGCCTTGAGTGCTAGTTGGGAATGAGCCGGCGACGTCCATAGCAATCCGCTCGAAGGGCGCTCCCACGTTGTACTGCTGCATGCGGCCTCGAGATCTTCTTGTCGGCCCTTTCGCGGCTGAACATCGGTCGCAGCTCTTAATCCACTCGGCTACAGACTCCTGACATCCTACCCAGTAGAATCGTCTCTTTATTTTGGCGACGGTTTTGGTGATGCCTAGGTGCCCTCCACTGGAGTCGTTATGGCATGCCTCGATGACCTCGTTGATTCTGCATTTCTGCACTACCATTAGGGAGTTGCTGGTCCGACCATCCTCGCTCTCCCATTCGCGGTACAGGCATCCTTCTTTCAGCTGCGACTTTTCCACTGTGCCCAGTAAGCCTTAGCAATCGGGCTTTCACCGGTCATCTCCTGCCAGTCTGGACTTGCGCCTTGCTCCTTGCCTTCGACGATTTTTGCAAGATCCGCATCCTCACGCTGGTCCTTTTGTAGCCTCTCCGCAGACCACTCTTCTTCTGGCATAACGCTTACCAACCGGACGTCCACTATCTGTTCTTTGCATTCGGCTCGCGGGCACGGCCTGCATTCGTCTTTGCACGGACGGCATGACAAGGCATCGGCATTTCCATGGCTACTGCCCTTGCGATGCTCTATCGTGTAGTCGTAGCTCTGCAGTCGCTCGATCCACCGCGCCAATTGCCCTTCAGGATCTTTAAAGTTCAGGAGCCATCTCAATGCCGCATGATCTGTGCGCAGGCGAAACCTTTGTCCATACAGATATTTGTGGAAGTGTTTTACGCAGTCCAATACCGCCAGCAGTTCTCTCCGTGTCACACAGTAGTTGCGTTCCGGTTTCGATAGAACCCTACTGTAGTACGCTATCACTTGCTCCTGGCCGTCTATTATCTGTGATAGCACACCGCCAATACTATTCCCGATGCATCTGTATCCAGCATAAACATCTCCCCAGGCACGGGGAAGGCCAGAATTGGAGCACTGCACAGTTTTTCCTTCAGACGTGCAAAAGCCTGTTCATGCTCCTCGTTCCACTCAAAAGCTTGGCTCTTTTTCGTCAGTTTGTGCAGGCTGCTGGCTATGTTCGCGAATCCTGGAACAAATCGGAGGTAGTATGTGCACGATCCAGGAAACTGCGGAGTTCGTGTAGATTGCGTGGCCGGGGCCACTCCTTCACCGCCGTGATTTTGCCTTCATCCGTATGTACTCCGCGGGCGGAAACCGTATGACCCAGATACTTGACCTCCTTTTGGAACAGCGAGCACTTCTTTGGGTTGAGTTTAAGCCCGGCTTCTCGTATCCGCTGGAATACCTCCGTTAGCTTTCCCAGGTGGTCATCGAAGTTTTTACCCATCACGATTATGTCGTCGAGGTACACCAGACACGTCCGCCAATGCAGCCCTTGTAGCACGCGTTCCATTAGCCGCTCGAATGTTGCTGGTGCGTTGCAGAGTCCAAACGGCATGACGGTGAACTGCCACAAACCATCGCCAACACTGAAAGCCGTCTTCTCCTTGTCCTTGTCTGCAAGCTCTACCTGCCAATAGCCGCTGCGTAAGTCGAGCGTGGAGAACCACTGTGTGCCTGACAGTGTGTCCAGGGTGTCATCGATCCGAGGTAGAGGATAACTGTCCTTCTTGGTCACATCATTGAGATTCCGATAGTCCACACAAAACCGGGTACTGCCATCTTTTTTCTTGACTAGCACGACCGGGGTGCACCAGGGGCCCGAAGAAGGCTCTATGACCTTTTCTGTCCGCATGTTCTCGATCAAATTTGTGACTTCCTCCCTCTTGGCCAGAGGAACTCGTCTTGGCGGTTGGCGAATCGGTTTTGCACTTCCGGTGTCGATGTTGTGCTTCACTATGGCTGTTCTTCCGCCTGCTTCTGCCGCAAATATTGATCCATAGTGCTGCAGGAGAGACCTCGCCTTCTGTTTCTGCTTGGCCGACAACTCACTGCTCCACTGGTTCTCCTGCGGTATGGCGTCCATGTTAAAACCGCTCTTCTTATTACCTCCACGCGGCCTACTCTCGCAATTGACCACTGCTACAGCTTCCTTACACTCGCCAATTACCTCATCTTTCCCGACATATCTGGGTGCATTCAGGGGGTTCAGTATTCTGACGGGTATTCTGCCATTCTTAGGCTAAAAACATAGTGGAGCGGCGAGCAAAGCGTCGAGAACAAATCAACGCTTTTGAATCGAAGCGCACATAGTCACGAGCAAAGCGAAGAAAGCTGAAAAGAGCAAAGCGACGATTTCAAAATATTTTGTTTTCATCGCTTTGCTCGCCGCTTTGCTCTACTTGAAAATCCAAAAATGTTTGCTATTAAAAAATTTGTGTGAACAAAACAAAAAAAATTTATGTGGATGGATTGATAAGCGCAATATTCGCAAAAAATGCCTTATGGATAGCTCTGCGCTTTGCTCGTCGCTTTACTCGCAGCTTTGCTCTTCGCTTTGCTCGCCGCTCCACTATGTTTTTAGCCTTAGGTTCCACTAATGTACGTCCGATGATGATGTTGTCGTGTCCTTGTTTCGGTGCTTCTACAACCCACAGCCGACTCGTCCCATCGTCCTCGTCTACCTTTGCCCACACAATCGCCTCAGAATTCGCAGGTATCCTCCTGCGTTGACACGATACGACCTTCCTTATCGCCACGCTTCGCTCATAGCCGGTGTGCAGCGGGAATTCAACGTTGGCATATCTCAGCACTAATCATGACATCCACGCCGATAATCACGTCGTCCATTATATCCGCGACGAAGAACTCATGTTCCAGGCTGCTGGTGCCGATAGCAATCGCTTTTGTAACTTTCCCTCTTACCGGCGCGCTCTCGCCAGTCGCAGTCCGCAGCTGTATGCCATGCAGCGGTTCCCAGTACTTCAGCAGCTTCCTTTTTATGATCGAATATGACGCTCCAGTATCCAGTGTCAACACGAACAACTTGCCATCTATGCTTCCTTCAATTGTCAAGCTGCTGGGCTGTCGTTTCAGCTGTGAGCCAACGACGGTGGGGCGGCAGATTGTGGGGATCAGCTCACGCCCCTTGGGGCTGACCCGTTTTAGCTTAACGACTCGCCGTCCTCAGCCCTGCACTTGTTGGCTGGGCCTCGATTGTCAGTATTCCTCGCTTCAGGCGATTGCGGTCGAGAATGGGAACGCCCCTTTCGTTGGCGGCAGTCTCGTGATATGTGGCCCTGCTTGCCACATACCCAGCAAACAAGCCTGCCAGGTGGCTCGGAGCTTATGGCCTGGATCGGAATGTCGTCCAACTGAATCTGGCGTATCCTTGCAGGTGCATACCGAATGCTCCCAATCCATGCCGCTTCATATGTCATCGCGCTGGTCACCGTCTTCTTAAGTGTCGGCTTGCCCATCATCAACGCACTGCGACGTGTTTCTGGATCATGAAAACCTTCAATAAACGACTCAATCTTCATCCTCTCGAGATCATCAGCACCAAATTTTGGGTAGCACAACTGTACGAGCCGCTCAATGTCTGCTGCATATGTCTGCAGCGCCTCGTTGGCTCTTTGCTTGCGGTTCTTCAGCTCACAGTAGTATAGCGCATGGTTGGGCTCGTTGCTATACTTCGCTGCCAACGCTCTCAAGATGGCACCGTAATCACTTCTTAAACATTCTGGAACTGATTTGATCACCTCGGCCGCAGGACCTTTCAACGCCAGTGCCAACCTCCGACCTTTCCTGATATCTGTCCACTGATTTTCCAATTTTCCAAACATCCTGAAACGGTGGCAAACATTCTCGTGGCTGTACCTCTCGAAGCCGTTCGTCTATCTTTCTGTGCATCGAATCTTCCAGATTGTCAACTGGTTTGTTCAAGGACTCATCCAGGTTGTCAACTCGTCTGTTCAGGGATTCACCCATCTCGTCAACTCGTTTGTCCCAATTGTCCATTCGCGTCTCGAGATGCTCAACTTTCACGTTTAGCATATTGGAAATTTCCCCTACCTTCTGCTCTATGCGCGCAGAATGTTTCGCCGTTTCTCGATTTACAGTCTCGACTTTTGCCGAAATTTCGAGATTCGTCGTTTCCAGCTTCGCTGACATTTGTGCCGCCATTTCGCGATTTTCATTTTCCTTTTTGGCTGCCATTTCACGGTTGGAAGTCTCGAACATGCTTTTAAGTGCAACCATTAGCAGGCTCATGTCCAATGCTCGCAGTGGCGCGGCCGCTGCAGCCGTACTTTGCGGCGACGCAGCAGCAGCAGGCGATTCCTCCACCTTGGTCGACGCCTCTAGCTCCTGCGTTCCGAACTCGTGCGCAGCCCAATAGATGCCTCGTGCCTCACACGGCTCTCGCAAGCGCAGCTGCAACTCCACTTTTCCGCCAGCAGTCGGCAAATTCCAGGCAGCCAGCTCCTTCTTCAACTGCTCTACCTTCAGCAGCTCGAGTTTAACCATGTCCGTGCTTTTATAATTTTATTTATTTAGTTATTTATTTTTTTGTTTATTTTCAGTTTTCCACAATCCCACTTCTGACACCAAATGTTACGAATACTAGTTCTAGTGGGCTGATACGTATCACTGGATTGTGCAATTTGAAAATAAAACACACTTAGTTCCTCCAACGCATTCAATAAAATAAATCAACAATTACTTTATTTCAATGATTTACACTTCACGGCCTTAACACTTAATTATTTGCTTAATTACTCTGTGTGGCACCTTCACTAGTTAAAATCAGACTGTCTCGCTGCGCCGCACCCGGCTGCCTTTTATATCTGTCCGACCATCGCGCAGATCGTTATGGCACATTCCAGAGTGGACTAAAGGTTTCCATGATGATCGCGACCATCATTGCCAGGTTGGACTAAAAGTTTCCATTATCGCGGCCATCATTGCGAGGTTGGACTAAAAGTTTCCATTATCGCGGTCATCATTGCCAGGTTGAATTATGGCACGGCGCGTAGCTTCAGGGTTGCTTTGCACAGCGACAGACTGTCTTATCGTTACAATATTTTTAGTACGTATTAAGAGTTCTGAAGATGCACGACCTTACTATAACACACACATTTTGAAATAATTATAACAAGAAATTTTGTCGTTTGCATTTTACCTTGTACGATAACAAAATTACCTTGATATTGATTCGGAATGTTTTATGTTTTCATCATGACATTATTTGTGCGAAAGCAAAATTGAAGTTTGTATTAAAATGTTGTATACTTTAATCAATTGTGGTAATAACTGTTGTATTTCTCCAATAATTTTACAGTTTCGTTAAGATATTTAATCTTTCAAACATTTCTTTTTTCTTGATTGGAAAGAGCAGTCAGAAAATTAGGCATCAAATTTACTCCCAAAACCAACAGAAAATCGTTATGAGCTAACACTGTTTGTGCGGCAACACTGCCTTTGGTGTCCGGCCAAAAAAGAGTCGCGCTACTTAGGATTTAAGGCTGCGGCCATAGAATCCGTTGCGTACGTGAGAGCGAAGTTTAAGTAACGTACAAAGTTGAGCAACTTTCAACTTTTGCCGTACGTTGAATACTTTGACAAATAACAAATGATTATTTTCTTGTCCTCTAAATTGTATTTATATTTTCGTTCGAAGCAGAAATTTGGTTTGTTTTCAATTTTGCCAATATGATTGAAGAAAAATTAATAGAAGCGGTGCAGCAGCTTGTTAAATCATCTTTAATCAAATTGAACAGCAAACTAGAAGTGTCTTTGCTCATTCGAACAGTCTTTTTAAATTGTTCGGAATCATTGTTGTATATTTCTTCAAAGCTGGAGGCAAAAAATCCGCGTGTGTCGCGATTTTGGTACAACGGCCGTACGCAAAACCTTCGTTTATTTTTTATGATTTTCAGCTGATCATACGCTTCATGCAGCAATATAACCATTATTACTAACTCAAGGACGTCGTCAATTTCCATGTTTATTAAAATGTTTGTCAAAACTAAAAAAAATCACACAATTTTCGTTTACTCACAGACACACAGAATATATTTTTTATCCGTTGGCAACGTATTCATTGGGTCGAGTCTCCCCGTCATTCCGTCGCTGTCAGTTGGATTCTTTGACGCAACGGATGCAATGGATTCTATGGGCCGCAGCCTTTACCTTGACTGGTGACTGGAAACAGTCTGCATTTATTTGTTTGCAATAAATGCAAGATAGCTTATTCAGTGAGATTTGTGTGGGAATGGAATGTGTATGGCGTGACTTGTGTTATGTCACTTCCCTTCCCTTAAAGAGAAGCATATTGTTACGAATAGTGGGCTGATACGTATCACTGGAGTGTGCAATTTAAAAATAAAACACACTTATACTACGTTTACATTGAGCCCAAATGCGTGATTTGGGCAAAAATTCTCAAATGCGAAGCCAAATCACGCATTACGACGAAGCAAATGCGATAAAACATGACCAATTTTATCGAACGCATCACAAAATGAAAGCTCTTTCAAAAGCTTCAAAAGCTTTTGTTCTTTTTGACAGTTCAAAATCAAAACAAACGAAAATGATCAAAATGGAAATTTTGAATGGAAATTTTCGTCTGCTTCACATATGTAGAATATGCTTAGCATGTAAGGTATGTAATATATTTGTATTCAAATATGGCAGTGTGTGGAACATACAGGCAGCAAAAAAACAACAAATTCTTTAGTCAGTAGCCGGAGAAGCGCTGATCTATGTGCTGCGGCAAGAGGAGATGAGCATTGAGCATTTGACATTAGCTGCCAAACAAAATGCAAATGCAATGCGAATGAGGCAATGTAAACACTTTGAAATGACTCATCTCAAACTACGCATTTGGGTTCAATGTAAACGTAGTATTAGTTCCTCCAACGCAGTCAATAAAATAAATCAACAATCACTTTATTTCAATGATTTACACATCACGGTCTTTACACTTAATTATTTGCTTAATTACTCTGTGTGGCACCTTCACTAGTCAAAATCAGACTGTCTCGCTGCGCCGTACCCGGTTGCCTTTTATACCTGTCCGGCCATCGCGCAGATCGTACTCGCACATTCCGGAGTGGACTAAAGGTTTCCATGATGATCGTTTCCATCATTGCCAGGTTGGACTAAAAGTTGCCATCATTGCCAGGTTGGCCTAAAAGTTTCCATCATTGCCAGGTTGGCCTAAAAGTTTCCCTTTTTATCGCGGCCGTCATTGCCAGATTGAATTATAGCACGGCGCGTAGCGACAGGGTTGCTTTGCACAGCGACAGACTGTCTTTTGGTTACACTGCCCACCACTTAGACTTGTTCGTCCCGAACAAGTGCCGAGGTTCCGCTGTGATAAGGCGCCAGGCGCTCCAAATGGACTACCTTCAGCTTAGCGCCTCTATGGCTGCAACGTTGAATCCGGTATACCACGTCGTTAATCCTAGTCACGACTTCGTGAGGTCCTTCCCATGACGCTTGAAGTTTCGGAGACAAACCTTTCCTCCGCTGCGGGTTGTAGAGCATTACCAAATCGCCTTCTTGGAACCCTGCTGAGTTGGCCCGTAGATCGTATCTGGCTTTCGCCTTATCGCTGACCAGTTTGGTGCGGCCCCTTATAAACTGGTGAATTTCCTCCAGTTCCGCCCGCTTATTGACCACGTAGTCCGTCTTAGCGCCTCCCGTTGTGCCGACTACCCCGAACTTCAAGTCAGCGGGTAACCGCAACTCTGTGCCGAACACTGCTCGGGCTGGAGTGAGTGATGTCGTGTCGTGCGGGGCTGACCTATACGCCATCAGGAACAGGGGGATATGCGTGTCCCACTCCTTTTGATTCCTGCCTACCACTTTCCGCAGGTATTCCTCCAGTGTCCGGTTAAAGCGTTCCACCATGCCGTCGGACTGTGGGTGCAAAGGAGTGGTACGCGTTTTCTTTATTCCCAGCAGCTCACACACTTCCTTGAATACCGCAGACTCGAAATTCCGGCCTTGATCGGAGTGCAACTCCAACGGAACTCCGAACCTGGCTACCCAGTTGTTTACCAGCTTTTCCGAGATCGTAGTGGCCTCCTGGTTAGGAATAGGGTACACTTCGGGCCATTTGCTGAAGTAATCCATTACAACCAGCACATATTTGTTGCCTTGACTGCTAGTTGGGAATGGGCCGGCGACGTCCATAGCAATCCGCTCGAAGGGCGCTCCCACGTTGTACTGTTGCATGCGGCCTCGAGATTTTCTTGTCGGCCTTTTCGCGGCTGAACATCGGTCACAGCTCTTAATCCACTCGGCTACAGGCTCCTGACATCCTTCCCAGTAGAATCGTCTTTTTATTTTGGCGACGGTTTTGCTGATGCCTAGGTGCCCTCCACTGGAGTCGTTATGGTATGCCTCGATGACCTCGTTGATTCTGCATTTCGGCACTACCATTAGGGGGTTGCTGGTCCGACCATCCGCGCTCTCCCATTCGCGGTACAGGCATCCTTCCTTCAGCCGCAGACATTTCCACTGTGCCCAGTAAGCCTTCGCGATCGGGCTTTCACCGGTCATCTCCTGCCAGTCTGGACGTGCGCCTTGCTCCTTGCCTTCGACGATTTTGGCAAGATCCGCATCCTCACTCTGGTCTTTTTGTAGCCTCTCCGCAGACCACTCTTCCTCTGGCATGACGCTGACCAACCGGACGTCCACTATCTGTTCTTTGCTTTCGGCTCGCGAGCATTGCCTGCATTCGACTTTGCACGGACGGCGGGACAAGGCATCGGCATTTCCATGGCTACTGCCCTTGCGATGCTCTATCGTGTAGTCGTAGCTCTGCAGTCGCTCGATCCACCGCGCCAATTGCCCTTCAGGGTCTTTAAAGTTCAGGAGCCATCTCAATGCCGCATGATCTGTGCGCAGGCGAAACCTTTGTCCATACAGATATTTGTGGAAGTGTTTTACGCAGTCCAATACCGCCAGCAGTTCTCTCCGTGTCACACAGTAGTTGCGTTCCGGTTTCGATAGAACCCTACTGTAGTACGCTATCACTTGCTCCTGGCCGTCTATTATCTGTGATAGCACACCGCCAATACTATTCCCGATGCATCTGTATCCAGCATAAACATCTCCCCAGGCACGGGGAAGGCCAGAATTGGAGCACTGCACAGTTTTTCCTTCAGACGTGCAAAAGCCTGTTCATGCTCCTCGTTCCACTCAAAAGCTTGGCTCTTTTTCGTCAGTTTGTGCAGGCTGCTGGCTATGTTCGCGAATCCTGGAACAAATCGGAGGTAGTATGTGCACGATCCAGGAAACTGCGGAGTTCGTGTAGATTGCGTGGCCGGGGCCACTCCTTCACCGCCGTGATTTTGCCTTCATCCGTATGTACTCCGCGGGCGGAAACCGTATGACCCAGATACTTGACCTCCTTTTGGAACAGCGAGCACTTCTTTGGGTTGAGTTTAAGCCCGGCTTCTCGTATCCGCTGGAATACCTCATTTAGCTTTCCCAGGAGGTCGTCGAAGTTTTTACCCATCACGATTATGTCGTCGAGGTACACCAGACACGTCCGTCAATGCAGCCCTTTTAGCACGCGTTCCATTAGCCGCTCGAATGTTGCTGGTGCGTTGCAGAGTCCAAACGGCATGACGGTGAACTGCCACAAACCATCGCCAACGCTGAAAGCCGTTTTCTCCTTGTCCTTGTCTGCAAGCTCTACCTGCCAATAGCCCCTGCGTAAGTCGAGTGTGGAGAACCACTGCGTGCCTGACAGTGTGTCCAGGGTGTCATCGATCCGAGGTAGTGGATAACTGTCCTTCTTGGTTACATCATTGAGCTTCCGATAGTCCACACAAAACCGGGTACTGCCATCTTTTTTCTTGACTAGCACGACCGGCGAGCACCAGGGGCCCGAAGAAGGCTCTATGACCTTGTCTTTCCGCATGTTCTCGATCAAAGAACATGCCCTCCTCCCTCTTGGCCAGAGGAACTCGTCTTGGCGGTTGGCGAATCGGTTTTGCACTTTCGGTGTCGATGTTGTGCTTCACTATGGCTGTTCTTCCGCCTGCTTCTGCCGCAAATATTGACCCATAGTGCTGCAGGAGTAACCTCGCCTTCTGTTTCTGCTTGGCCGTCAACTCGCTGCTCCACTGGTTCTCCTGCGGTATGGCGTCCATGTTAACACCGCTCTTCTTATTACCTCCAGGCGGGCTACTCTCGCAATTGACCACTGCTACAGCTTCCTTACACTCGCCAATTACCTCACCTTTCCCGACATATCTGGGTGCATTCAGGGGGTTCAGTATTCTGACCGGTATTCTGCCATTTTTAGGTTCCACTAATGTACGTCCGATGATGATGTTGTCGTGTCCTTGTTTCGGTGCTTCTACTACCCACAGCCGACTCGTCCCATCGTCCTCGTCCACCTTTGCCCACACAATCGCCTCAGAATTCGCTGGTATCCTCCTGTGTTGACACGATACAACCTTCCTTAGCGGGAATTCAACGTTGGCACATTTTCCTTCAGGTCCAGCGTAAAACCGTGCCTAATCATGAAATCCACGCCGATAATCACGTCGTCCATTATATCCGCGACGATGAACTCATGTTCCAGGCTGCTGGTGCCGATAGCAATCGTTTTTGTAACTTTCCCTCTCACCGGCGCGCGCTCGCCAGTCGCAGTCCGCATCTGTATGCCATGCAGCGGTTCCCAGTACTTCAGCAGCTTCCTTTTTATGATCGAATATGCTCCAGTATCCAGTGTCAACACGAACAACTTTCCATCTATCCTTCCTTCAATTGTCAAGCTGCTGGGCTGTCGTTTCAGCTGTGAGACAAGGATGGTGGGGCGGCAGATTGTGGGGATCAGCTCACGCCCCTTTGGGCTGACCCGTTTCAGTTTAACGGCTCCTCGTCCTCAGCCCTACGCTTGTTGGCTGAGCCTCGATTGTCAGTATTCCTCGCTTCAGGCGATTGCGATCGAGAACGGGAACGCCTCTTTCGTTGGCGGCAGTCTCGTGATATGTGGCCCTGCTTGCCACATACCCAGCAAACAACTTTAGGGAGACCACTCGTGGCCTGTCCGGTGGCTCAGAGCTTATGGCCTGGATCGTAATGTCGTTGTCTGGCTGGATCTGGCGTATCCTTGCAGGTGCATACCGAGTGCTCCCAATCCATGTCGCCTCATATGTCATCGCGCTGGTCACCGTCTCCCTAAATGTCGGCTTGCCCATCATCAACGCACTGCGACGTGTCTCCGGGTCATGAAGACCTTCAATAAACGACTATCTTCATCCTCTCGAGATCATCAGCGCCGAAGGACGGGTAGCACATCTGCACGAGCCGCTCAATGTCTGCTGCATATGTCTGCAGCGCCTCGTTGGATCTTTGCCTGCGGTTCTTCAGTTCACAATAGTACAGCGTTCTGTTGTGCTCGTCGCTGTATTTGGCTGCCAGCGCCCTTATGACGGTCTCGTACTCACTTCGTAGACATTCTGGAACTGATTTTATTACCTCAGCCGCAGGACCTTTCAGCGCCAGTGCCAATCTCCGACCCTTCCTGATATCGGTCCACTGATTTTCCAAAGCAGCCAGGTCGAATTGCAGCTTGAATGTATCGAACGGCGTAGTCCCATCATAGGTAGGCACTTCTGCTCGGGTGGCAACACTTTCCGGAACCGGCGGCAACCATTCTCTCGCTGTACCTCCCTAAGCCGCTCGTCCATTTTCCTTTTCATCGAGTCTTCCATACTATCAATTCGTTTGTTCAGGGAATCATCAAGACCGTCAACACGTTTGTTCAGGGAATCATCCAGGTCGCCAACTCGATTGTTCAGGGCATCATCCAGGTCGTCGACTCGTTGATCCAAGTGCTCTACCCGCGTCTCCAGGTGCTCGACTTTCCCATTAATCCTGTCTGAGATTTCCTCCACTTTCTGCTCCAAACGCGCAGAATTTTCCTGAAGCTTGACTTCCATTCGCTATGCCACTTGCGCCGATATTTCCTGGGTCGCCGTTTCCATTTTCGCAGACATCTGCGCCGACATTTCACGATTTGCAGTCTCGACTTTTGCCGAAATTTCGAGATTCGTAGTTTCCAGCTTCGCTGCCATTTCTCGATTCGTAGTTTCCAGCTTCGCTGCCATTTCTCGATTCGTAGTTTCCAGCTTCGCTGCCATTTCTCGATTCGTAGTTTCCAGCTTCGCTGCCATTTCTCGATTCGCTGTTTCCATTTGCGCCGACATGCCTTTGAGTGCAGCCATTAGTTGGCTCATGTCCAACGCTTGTATTGGTGCAGCCGCTGTACTCTGTAGCGAAGCAGCACCAGCAGGCGACTCGTCCACCTTGGCCGACGCCTCCAGTTCTTGTGCTCCGAACTCGTGCACAGTCCAATCGACGCCTCGTGCCTCACATGCTTCTCGCAAGCGCAACTGCAACTCCACCTTCGCGCCAGCAGTCGGCAAATTCCAGGCAGCCAGCTCCTTCTTCAGCTGGTCTACCTTCAGCAGCTCGAGTTTAACCATGTCCGTACTTTTATAATTTTATTTATTTAGTTATTTTCAATTTTCCACAATACCACTTCTGACGCCAAATGTTACGAATACTAAGTCTAGTGGGCTGTTACGTTTCTCTGGATTGTGTAATTTGAAAATAAAACACAGTTTCTTAAACGCAGACAATAGAATAAACCAACAGTCACTTTATTATTCACAGTTTACATTTTACT
Source organism: Melieria omissa (assembly GCA_963971225.1). Taxonomy (NCBI): domain Eukaryota; kingdom Metazoa; phylum Arthropoda; class Insecta; order Diptera; family Ulidiidae; genus Melieria; species Melieria omissa. The sequence continues at coordinate 44,414,054 of OZ020269.1, read as the reverse complement.
GTTCGTACACTTAAGTATTTGCTTAATCACTCCGTGTGGCAACTTCACTTGTCAAAACCAGACTGACTCGCTGCGCCGCACCCGGTTGCCTTTTATACCTGCCAGCCCATCGCGCAGATCGTTCCTGCACATTCCGGAGTGGACTAAAAGTTTCCATCATTGCCAGGTTGGACTAAAAGTTATTATCGCGGCCGTCGTTGCCAGATTGGACTAAAAGTTACCATCGCGGCCGTCGTTGCCAGATTGGATTATAGCACGGCACGTAGCGGCAGGGTTGCTTTGCACAGCGACAGACTGTCTTATCGTTACAATATTCAATATCCGCACAATTCCCTCTGTCGAAAGATATGAATAAATGGTAGGTTCGTACTTAGTTTCATTCCTGTGCGACTTATAGTTCAGAAAAATATTTGGCTCCAAAAAATCCACAAATTCCATGCCCCTTGGCCAACGCCCATCAAATCTTACCAGTGGAATGACTCATCTATGGGACGACGAGGTACTAAATGTCAATGTTGTACGACTTAAAATTTATAGAAGAATTTATAGAAGAAAAGATATTCTATATAAGAGATTTGGCTTGTATGGCGGTGCAACGCCCCCTTGTTTAATACCCGCACCATTTACTCTGCCGAAAGATATGACTAATGGCAGGTTCGAACGTTTCATTGGTGGTTCTATATTACGAACGAAAGTGAAATTTGCTATTTAATATAACGAATATTTTCGTTGTTTTTCACCCTTGTCAAAAAATCTTTCAATTGTTTTCACTCTAGCATTTACATTCTTTACATAACAATGAATGAACTTTCAAATTAACGTCATGTTACCAACATTTTCAAATTCTGTTTGTATGCATTTCTGATCATTTTCACAGGATTTGTTTTGCGTTCGGTTGGCTTTTTTCTTTTAAAAACTAAAATTGCAATAAACAATCAAAAGAAATTGCCATACAGAAAGGTTTACTTGCGGTAAAGAGCCAATCGCGTATCGAAGACTTTTTCACTGTACATAGCCACATTTGTACTTTAAAAATGCTGGAATAAGACAAGATATTTATTCAGAAACTGAATATGTGAAACTTATTTATTTAAGAAGGATGGCTTACAACAAATTAACATTTCGATCGAGTAACGAATTTTTCGATTTAACAAATTGGGGGTACAACATGAAATTCGTTATATCGGACGTGCACTGTACTTAGTTTCATTGCTGTTCACAAAAATGTGCCACGCCCTTGTCCAACGCCCATAAATTCTTACCAGTAGAATGACTCATCTACGGTACGTCGGGGTACTAAATTTCAATATTGTACGACTTTTCGAAGATATTCCACAATTTCGAAGATATACCATTATTAAGATCTGACTTATATGGGTGGTGCCACACCCCTCGTCCAATACTTGCCCCATTCCCTCTGTCGAAGGACAAGACTAAATAGTAAGTTCGTAGTGAATTTAATTGGTGTGTGACTTTTGATTCTAAAGTTTTCGTCTGAAAATTTCCAGAATTCACGGTCAAACATGGCAAGTGTTTTCCGAATTTTGCAATAGATTTTCCGGAATTTTCTTATAAACCTGAACTGACTCGAGACAAATCCAACAAAGAAAACCCTATGAAAATCGGCCTTTCCGTTTGAGCGCGATGCGCTTACACACATACATCCACTTTCTTTTATACATATAATAATAATAATAATTGACTGGCACGACAGCCCGCTTACGCGAGACTAAGACCTAGCTTCCCGCAACCACCCGTGTTGTGCGTGTGAATTTGTACGCGGGTGGAAGGGACCTACAGTTTTATGCCGGTTCCGAACGACAGGTTGTGAAGCAATTTTTACTCTCAGAGGTTTGCCATTTCCAGCTGAGAGGACAGCCACCGAAAGAGAGAACGAGTTTCCCGTTATTTTGTTAGCTGTTATTTCCTTCGACTCGCGGTCCAACGCACTAACCAACTGAGCCACGGCGGCTTTTATATATATATATATATATTTATTTATTTATAAATGTGTATATACCAGGTATATCAGTATGAAGTGATCCTCAAGATACAAATGTCTCGATAGGGAATATTTGTTGTGAACGAGCCTTAATTTTTTTTGTTTTGTTGCTAAGACATATGTCAAGCATATAGTATACAAGCATAGTATACATTAAGTCAAGGCAAGTCTATCAAGAGCAACATGCAAAAGATGGTTTCAACGGTTCAGAAATAATGATATTGATGTGAGAAATGAAGAACGGAAGACCACCAAAAAAGTTTGAAGACGCCGAATTGCAAACCATATTGAATAAAGATGACATTTTGAGTCAAAAGCAAATGACAGAAATGTTAAAATACTAATACTAATACTAAAATAAAAAATACTCACGTGTCGCGATATCCCGCCTAATATGTCTTCAGCCCACCAGACGTAGTATTCGTAACAATATCTTGGCGCTCGACGATTTTTGAGTGTTCGTATAATTTTGCAACGTAGTGTAGTAAAATAAAAAGTAGCAAGATAATAGATAGTAAAATAGTAGACTAGATTGGATTTATCTGAATTATAAATAAAAATGAACAGAAAGGAATTAGATAGTGTGACAAGAGAAAAGAAATCATTCGTCGCGAGCACCAGCGCTTGTAAGTTTCCGCAGTTCCTCAATTCTGTCAACTTTGATTCCATCTCCGTCTTTCTCCAATCTGATATACACGGAGCCACGCAGAGTAAACGCATTATGGATACTTCTCTTGCGCTTATCGGCAATCGCTGCATGTAAAACTTTTCGGGTATCAGCTGAGATACTTTCATGTATGTATACGTTGTTCTCAGAGTCAATTCCAGAATTTCCTAGGTTGACGGCTTGTTTTGCTTGCCGGCGATAATCGCCAAAAGCCATCAGCACCCGATTACGATCGTAAGGAGTGTAGAATTTTATGATGACCACAGGATTGTAGTTGTTGGAGTTGTTCTAGTGGGCTGTTACGTATCTCTGGATTGCGTAGTTTGAAAATAAAACACACTCAGTTTCTCAAACGCAGTCAATAAAATAAACCAACAATCACTCTATTTCACAGAGTTACACTTCACTGTCTTTACACTTAAGTATTTGCTCAATTCCTCCGTGTGGCACCTTCACTAGTCAAAATCAGACTGACTCGCTTCGCCGCACCCGGCTGCCTTTTATACCTGTTCGGCCATCGCGCAGATCGTTCTCGCACATTCCGGAGTGCACTAAAGGTTTCCATGAAGATCGCGACCATCATTGCCAGGTTGGACTAAAAGTTTCCATCATTGCCAGGTTGGACTAAAAGTTTCCCTTATTATCGCGGCCGTCGTTGCCAGATTGAATTATAGCACGGCGCGTAGCGACAGGGTTGCTTTGCACAGCGACAGACTGTCTTATCGTTACACTGCCCACAACTTAGACTTGTTTTTCCCGAACAAGTGCCGAGGTTCCGCTGTGATAAGGCGCCAGGCGCTCCAAATGGACTACCTTCAGCTTAGCGCCTTTATTGCTGCAACGTTGGATCCTGTATACCACGTCGTTAATCCTAGTCACGACTTCGTAAGGTCCTTCCCATGACGCTTGAAGTTTCGGAGACAAACCTTTCCTCCACTGCGGGTTGTAGAGCATTACCAGATCGCCTTCTTGGAACCCTGCTGAGTTGGCCCGAGGATCATATCTGGCTTTCGCCTTATCGCTGACCAGATTGGTGCGGCTCCTTATAAACTGGTGAATTTCCTCCAGTTCCGCCCGCTTATTGGCCACGTAGTCCGTCTTAGCGCCTCCCGTCGTGCTGACTACCCCGAACTTCAAGTCAGCGGGTAACCGCAACTCTGTGCCGAACACTGCTCGGGCTGGAGTGAGTGATGTCGTGTCGTGCGGGGCTGACCTATACGCCATCAGGAACAGGGGGATATGCGTGTCCCAATCCTTTTGATTCCTGCCTACCACTTTCCGCAGGTATTCCTCCAGCATCCGGTTAAAGCGTTCCACCATGCGTCGGAGTGTGGGTGCAAAGGCGTGGTACGAGTTTTCTTTATCCCCAGTAGCTCACACACTTTCTTGAATACCGCAGACTCGAAATTCCGGCCTTGATCTGAGTGCAACTCCACCGGAACTCCGAATCTGGCTGCCCAGCTGTTTACCAGCTTTTCCGAGATCGCAGTGGCCTCCTGGTTAGGAAAAGGGTACACTTCGGGCCATTTGCTTAAATAATCCATTACCATCAGCACATATTTGTTGCCTTGAGTGCTAGTTGGGAATGGGCCGGCTACTCGGCTACAGACTCCTGACATCCTACCCAGTAGAATCGTCTTTTTATTTTGGCGAGTGTTTTGGTGATGCCTAAGTGCCCTCCACTGGAGTCGTTATGATATGCCTCGATGACCTCGTTGATTCTGCATTTCGGCACTACCATTAGGGAGTTGCTGGTCCGACCATCCGCGCTCTCCCATTCGCGGTACAGGCATCCTTCCTTCAGCCGCAGACTTTGCCACTGTGCCCAGTAAGCCTTCGGGATCGGGCTTTCGCCGGCCATCTCATGCCAATCCGGACGTGCGCCTTGCTCCTTGCCTTCGACGATTTTTGCAAGATCCGCATCCTCACGCTGGTCTTTCTGTAACCTTTCTGCAAGCCAATCTTCCTCCTGTAAAACTCTTACCGACCGAACATCCACAATTTGTCCCTCGGTTTCGGCTTGCGAATTATGCCTGCGCTCGGTTTTGCACAAATGGTGTGGCAGAGCGTCAGCCCTTGGCGACGTCTGCTGTCTGGAACGCTTTTCTCGCAGATGGCAGTCCCGTGATATGTGGCCTTGCTTGCCACATCGCCAGCAACTGACTCTAGACGACACTGACCGCAGCCCCGCTGGTGCCTCCGAGCTCACTGTCTGGCTTTTCGTGACACGTCCAGATTGGGCTCGACGCCTGTCCGCAGATGAATGCCGAAAACCTCCCCTCAAGGCCGCCTCATATGTTATCGCGCTGGTCACCGTCTCTTTAAATGTCGGCGTGCCCATCATCAACAAACTGCGACGTGTCTCTGGGACATGAAGACCCTCAATAAGTGACTCAATCTTCATCCTCTCGAGGTCATCAGCGCCGAATTTCGGGTAGCACAACTGTACGAGCCGCTCAATGTCTGCTGCATATGTCTACAGCGTCTCGTTGGCTCTTTGCCTACGGCTCTTCAGCTCGCAATAATACAGCATTTTGTTGTGCTCGTCACTGTATCTGGCTGCCAGCGCCCTTACGACGGTCTCGTAATCACCCCTTAAACCTTCCGGAACTGTTTTTATCACCTCAGCCGCAGGACCTCTTAGAGCCAGTATCAGACTCCGACCGTTCCTTACAGTGGTCCACTGACTCTCCAAAGCAGCCATCTCGAATTGTAGTTTGAATGTGTCAACCGACGTAGTACCATCATAAGTAGGCACTGCTATGGTAAAACTTTCCTCAACCGACTGCACCCTTGCTCGCAGCGGTACCTCTCTAAGCCGCTCGTCGATTTTTCTGTTCACCGAATCCTCCAGACTGTCAACTCGTTTGTCTAAATGTCTCGCGTCTCCAGGTGCTCAACTTTCACATTAATCCTGTTCGAAATCTCTTCCACTTTCTGCTCCAAGCGCGTAGAATTTGCCTGAAACTTGGTTTCCATTCTCTCTGCTACTTCTCGGTTCGTAGTTTCGATTTTTGCTGAAATTTCCTGATTCGTAGTTTCCAGTTTCACTGCCATTTCTTGATTCGCAGTTTCCATTTTCGCTGCCATTTCTTGATTCGCAGCTTCCATTTTCGTTGCCATTTGCGCCGACATTTCGCGATTTTCACGACTGGAATTCTCAATTTTCGCAGAAGTTTCCTGAAACATGCCTCTCATTGCAATCATAAGCTGGCTCATGTCCATTGCTTGTGGTGGCGCAGCCGCTGCAGCCGTACTTTGCATCGACGCAGCACCCGCAGGCGATTCCTCCACTTTGGCCGACGCCTCTTGTTCCTGCGTTCCGAACTCGTGTGCAGCCCAATCGATGCCGCGTGATTCACACGCCTCTCGCAAGCGCAGCTGCAACTCCACCTTACCGCCAGCAGTCGGCAAATTCCAGGCAGCCAGCTCCTTCTTCAGCTGGTCCACCTTCAGCAGCTCGAGTTTAACCATGTCTGCGTTTTTATAATTTTATTTATTTTTTATCTTCAGTAACACAATCCGAACTTCTGACACCAAATGTCACGAAATTCCACAGTTCGTTATCGACGGTTCGTTTTGATTGTATTTCAAAATAAAACAACTTCAATTACTCAGCAAAAATCAACAATCACTTTATTTACAGATTCACACTTCGCTTGTATCTACACTTGTTACCACTTTGCTTGCTCAACACAGACTCGACCCATTGCGCTGCACACTGCTGTTTTTATACCAGTTTTCTTATCGCGCCGAAGTTTCTTGCAACTTCCAATTGGAAAATGCTCGACCATTCTCGCACAGTCCATTTCTCGCGAACCTTGCCATTTCGGTCTATACCAAGCGAATTATACCAGTTTGCCGTACTTCACAGTGCATGCCTAAAAGTATGCTTGCAAAAGCGTTCATGCACAGCACAAAGTGCTTTTTCGTTTCAATATGAACTATATATTTAATACCTTTATAAATTGAGCTATTTTATTTGTTACTATTTATAACGAAAATAATTTTTATTTTTTTAAGGGGGTCTTCGAGGAGACGAGGGGATAGTTATTTTATAGTTTTGATTTATTTTAGTTTTAATATAATTTTTTAGTTTTTTGTTTATATTTGGTTTTACTTATAAAGTTTTATCTTCGCTTTAAAGTTTGTTATTAGATTATTTTATATGTAAGTTTTAGCGTGAATTATTATTTATTTGAATTTGAATTGGAGCCGCAGTAATTAATGTTATTAATTAAAGGAATTTAGAAATATTATTTTTTTAGTATTGGCTAAATTTGTGCCAGCAGCCGTGGTTATATTTATGATACAAATAAATTTGTTTCAGTAGAAGTTAAATTTTTGTTTATGGAATAAAAATGAATTTATTAGGTGACATTTTAAATTCATTAAGGGTTTAAAGGATTAAGGTTTCTACCTTGTGCGGTCAAAAAAATCGATTTTTTTTTTCATGTATTTTTGGATTAATACATGATTGTAGAATATACTCCCAAAATTTGAAGTTGAAATCTTTCGAATTACGGAAACAATTTATCGAAACAGGTAGCGGTGTCGAGCGCGCCGAGTACTGAAGCAAAACTTTGAACTCGTTTTTCTCAAAACAACATTTTTTGACCTTGCGGAAGTGATTTAGGCCACACGAGTTGAGCAATAGCTACGAAATTTTAAACAGTCATTTATCAAGGTCTTAGCTATGGTCCGAACTAGGATCTTCAAGAAATAATAATTTTTTTTCATTAAAAATATAAATTTGTATTGAAAAAAGTAGGTAAAAATTGAGTTTTTTAGTCAAAATCGCATATATCCTTAATTTTTCATTTTTTTTTTAAGGATACAGAATAAGAAAAAAAATTCATTTTTGTGTTTCAAGTCATCTCATCCTGTAGAGAGCTGCAGCGGGTCGCACACGTCCACGATCGAAGTACAAGTGGCCGTAACGCATCTCTCCAGCGAAGCGATGAAACTCAACGGGACCCCAACCCAATCCGCGCGTATCCAGAACTGTGCGATACAGCTTATAGCCCGGTTCGAATGGCACCACATAGTCATCCTCGGCACGGAGAATCATCACCGGCGGCTTAAACTCACCAATGTGCTTATCCGTTTCGAAGCGCAGAGAATTGGCGTACGTGGGTTGAGCAATGATAAAATCAAACCAGGGCGAATCTCTGAACGGCGGCAGACACATGAAACAAAATACACTTTCAATATTTTAGCGTAATCGATGGGAAAATGAGTACAAGAAAACCCACCCGCGTAGTAGTAGCACACACAAGTAACCCGGTGCCCAGCGAATGGCCCAAATGAACATCGGGTTCAAAGTCACTGAGATGATGCACTTGTAGACGGCGATAGCATCGCGAACAACAGCCTTCTCGGTGGGCGAGACCTGATCCGAGTCGCCTTAGCCGCGATAGTCCGGCGAGAGCACGTGGCAGCAGAACATGTCGACGCGATGGCCGGCGCAGCGCGACCCCGTATTTCCGTGCAGGTAGAGCACTACGATGCCGAACACCTTCAGCAAGTGCTCGTAAAAGTTCTCCTCGTTGTCGGTCGTCCCCTGCGTCAGTGTTCTGAAAGGGTTAGTGCTGCATAGTCATCGGTCATATTTTGTGCTTCCGAAAGTTCCTGCAGCAAAAAATTATCATGTCAACGATGTACCACGAAAAAAGTATAAACTCGATATAGCAAACCTGATGGATGCAATTCCAATATATTTGTATTGTTGCGAAAAATGTTTCTTTTTGAGTAATTTATTCAAAAATGACATTTCATTTTTGCCTTGGAGGTGAAATTTCCACATTTTGTGGTGAATGTGGTCAAATTACGTTGAATCCTGTATACCACGTCGTTAATCCTAGTCACGACTTCGTAAGGTCCTTCCCATGACGCTTGAAGTTTCGGAGACAAACCTTTCCTCCACTGCGGGTTGTAGAGCATTACCAGATGGCCTTCTTGGAACCCTGCTGAATTGGCCCGAAGATCATATCTTGCTTTCACCTTATCGCTGACCAGTTTGGTGCGGCTCCTTATAAACTGGTGAATTTCCTCCAGTTTCGCCCGCTTATTGACCACGTAGTCCGTCTGACCGCCTCCAGTCGTGCTGACTACCCCGAACTTCAAGTCAGCGGGTAACCGCAACTCGGTGCCTAACACTGCCCGGGCTGGAGTGAGTGATGTCGTGTCGTGCGGGGCTGACCTATACGCCATCAGGAACAGGGGGATATGCGTGTCCCAATCCTTTTGATTCCTGCCTACCACTTTCCGAAGGTATTCCTCCAGTGTCCGGTTAAAGCGTTCCACCATGCCGTCGGACTGTGGGTGCAAAGGAGTGGTACGCGTTTTCTTTATTCCCAGCAGCTCACACACTTCCTTGAATACCGCAGACTCGAAATTCCGGCCTTGATCGGAGTGCAACTCCAACGGAACTCCGAACCTGGCTACCCAGTTGTTTACCAGCTTCTCCGAGATCGTAGTGGCCTCCTGGTTAGGAATAGGGTACACTTCGGGCCATTTGCTGATGTAATCCATTACCACCAGCACATATTTGTTGCCTTGACTGCTAGTTGGGAATGGGCCGGCGACGTCCATAGCAATCCGCTCGAAGGGCGCTCCCACGTTGTACTGCTGCATGCGGCCTCGAGATCTTCTTGTCGGCCCATTCGCGGCTGAACATCGGTCGCAGCTCTTAATCCACTCGGCTACAGACTCCTGACATCCTACTCGACTCGACGCAATGAATACGTTGTCAACGGATAATAAATATACTCTACAAACATTTTGTGATTTGTTGAGCTTTGGCAAACATTTTAATAAAAAATGGAAATTGACGACGTCCTTGAGTTAGTAATAATGGTTATATTGCTGCATGAAGCGTATCATCGGCTAAAAATCATAAAAAATAAACGAAGATTTTGGCTACGGCCGTTGTACCACAATCGCTTTGAAACAGCTTTGAAGAAATGTAAAAAAATGATTCCGAGCATTTCAAAAAGACTATTCGAATGAGCAAAGACAATATTAGTTTGCTGTTCAATTTGGTTAAAGATGATTTAACATGCTGCTGCACCGCTTCTAGTAATTTTTCTTGAATCATATTGGCAAAATTGAAAACAAACCAAATTTCTGCTTAGAACGAAAATATAAATAAAATTTAGAGGACAAGAAAATAATCATTCGTTATTTGTCAAAGTATTCAACGTACGGCAAGAGTTGAAAGTTGCTCAACTTTGTACGTCACTTCAACGTATCCGTTGCGTATGGGTGACACCACATACAATTTCATACAATCAACTTGAATACTTTGTTCTCACGTACGCAACGGATTCTATGGGCCGATTCTATATGCCTCCTAAAAATTCTACTACCTAAACAAAACCTTCATAAGCGCATTTTCATTACGGCAGACAGATGCATTCAACTAGTTTTAAATTTAAATATAAAAGCTAAATAACACAGTTTCTGAATGTTTTATATTTCATTGTAAAAGAAATTTCACAAGCTGTAATATTGTAACGATAAGACAGTCTGTCGCTGTGCAAAGCAACCCTGTCGCTACGCGCCGTGCTATAATTCAACCTGGCAATGAGAACCGCGATAATGGAAACTTTTAGTCCACCCTGGCAATAATGGCGCGATAATGGAAACTTTTAGTCCACTCTGGAATGTGCGAGAACGATCTGCGCGATGGCCGGACAGGTATAAAAGGCTGCCGGGTGCGGCGCAGCGAGTCAGTCTGATTTTGACTAGTGAAGGTGCCACACGGAGTAATTGAGCAAATACTTAAGTGTAAAGACAGTGAAGTGTAAATCTGTGGAATAAAGTGATTGTTGGTTTATTTTATTGACTGCGTTTGAGAAACTGAGTGTGTTTTATTTTCAAATTACGCAATCCAGAGATACGTACTAGCCCACTGGAACTAGCATTCGTAACAATATGGAAGCAAACTTATAATAACTTATTAATAGTTTTTTTTCGAGAAAAACCCCCGTTTTTCAATTATTTGTGTAAAACAAAATATTTTTCGCGTATAATTTATTATTGATACATACTACATACCTAATGGTATACATTATCCGAAAGAGGACACGTATATCGTTAGTACCGGTTGAAAATTTCTTGAGAAATTCGGATATATTGCTGGGAAATAGATATATGTAAATAAATACTTATAAGAAATATAGGGAGTTGCTGGTCCGACCATCCGCGCTCTCCCATTCGCAGTACAGGCATCCTTCTTTCAGCCGCAGACTTTTCCACTGCGCCCAGTAAGCCTTAGCGATCGAGCTTTCACCGGCCATCTCCTGCCAGTCTGGACGTGCGCCTTGCTCCTTGCCTTCGACGATTTGTGCAAGATCCGCATCCTCACGCTGGTCTTTTTGTAGCCTCTCCGCAGACCGCTCGTCCTCTGGCATAACGCTTACTAACCGGACGTCCATTATATGTTTTTTGCTTTCGGCTTGCGAATTATGCTTGCACTCGGTTTTGCACGAATGGTGTGGCAGAGCGGCAGCCCATCTTGGCGACGTCTGTTGTCCGGAACGCTTTTCTCGCAGATGGCAGTCTCGTGATATGTGGCCTTGCTTGCCACATCACCAGCAACTGACTCTAGATGACACTGCCCGCAGCCCCGCTGGTGCCTCCGAGCTCACGGTCTGGTTTTGGGTGACACGTCCAGGTTGGGCTCGACGCTTTTCCGCAGATGAATGTCGAAGACTTCCTCCCCAGGCTGCCTAATACGTCATCGCGCTGGCCACCGTCTCCTTAAATGTCGGCTTGCCCATCATCAACGCACTCCGACGAGTCTCTGGGTCATGAAGACCTTCAATAAATGATTCAATCTTCATCCTCTCGAGGTTATCAGCGCCGAATTTCGGGTAGCACAACTGTACGAGCCGCTCAATGTCTGCAGCGCCTCATTGGCTCTTTAGCTCGCAATAATACAGCATTTTGTTGTGCTCGTCACTGTATCTGGCTGCCAGCGCCCTTATGACGGTGTCGTAATCACCTCTTAAACATTCTGGAACTGATTTGATTACCTCAGCCGCAGGACCTTTCAGAGCCAGTATCAGTCTCCGACCTTTCCTAACATCGGTCCACTGACTCTCCAAAGCAGCCATCTCGAATTGTAGTTTAAATGTGTCAAACGACGTAGTACCATCATAAGTACGCACTTCTATGGCGAAACTTTCCTCAACTGACTGCACCCTTGCTCGAAGCCGTTCGTCTATCTTTCTGTGCATCGAATCTTCCAGACTATCAACTCGTTTGTTCAGGGAATCATCAAGATCGTCAACACGTTTGTTCAGGGAATCATCCAGGTCGCCAACTCGTTTGTTCAGGGAATCATCCAGGTCGTCGACTCGCTTATCCAAGTGCTCTACCCGCGTCTCCAGGTGCTCGACTTTCCCATTAATCCTGTCTGAGATTTCCTCCACCTTCTGCTCCAAGCGCGTAGAATTTTCCTGAAGCTTGCTGGACAACTTCCGATTTGTAGTTTCTAGTTTCGCTGCAATTTGCGCCGACATTTCACGATTGGAAGTCTCGAACATGCCTTTGACATTCTCGATTTTCGCAGACGTTTCCTGAAACATGCCTCTCATTGCAACCATAAGCTGGCTCATGTCCATTGCTTGTGGTGGCGCGGCCGCTGCAGCCGTACTTTGCATCGACGCAGCACCCGCAGGCGATTCCTCCACTTTGGCCGACGCCTCTAGCTCCTGCGTTCCGAACTCGTGCGCAGCCCAATCGATGCCTCGTGCCTCACACGCCTCTCGCAAGCGCAGCTGCAACTCCACCTTACCGCCAGCAGTCGGCAAATTCCAGGCAGCCAGCTCCTTCTTCAGCTGGTCCACCTTCAGCAGCTCGAGTTTAACCATGTCCGTGCTTTTATAATTTTATTTATTTTCAATTTTCCACAATCCCACTTCTGACACCAAATGTTACGAATGCTAGTTCTAGTGGGCTGTTACGTATCACTGGATTGTGCAATTTGAAAATGAAACAACTTTGTTTATTCGAACGCAGCCAATTAAAAACCAACAGTGGTTCTGTTACTGTTCGTACACTTAAGTATTTGCTTAATTACTCCGTGTGGCAACTTCACTTGTCAAAACCAGACTGACTCGCTGCGCCGCATCCGGCTGCTTTTTATACCTGTCAGGCCATCGCGCAGATCGTTCCCGCACATTCCGGAGTGGACTAAAAGTTTCCATCATTGCCAGGTTGGACTAAAAGTTATTATCGCGGCCGTCGTGTCCAGATTGGACTAAAAGGTGCCATCGCGGCCGTCGTTGCCAGATTGGATTATAGCACGGCACGTAGCGGCAGGGTTGCTTTGCACAGCGACAGACTGCCTTATCGTTACAATATTTATAAACTTTATTGAAATTAATTATTGAAAAGATGAAGTTAAACTTATAGGTATTAATTTAAATAAAAAAAGGGAATTTCTTAAAAGAACTTTTAGTTATATTTTCTTATTAATAATTAATTTACTTAATCTTAATTTATCTATTTCATTTTATTGATTATTTTTATTTATTAATATTGTTACGAAATTCCACAGTTCTTTATCGACGGTTCGTTTTGATTGTATTTGAAAATAAAACAACTTCAATTACTCAGCAAAAATCAACAATCACTTTATTTACAGATTCACACTTCGCTTGTATCTACACTTGTTACCACTTTGCTTGCTCAACACAGACTCGACCCATTGCGCTGCACACTGCTGCTTTTATACCAGTTTTCTTATCGCGCCGAAGTTTCTTGCAACTTCCAATTGGAAAATGCTCGACCATTCTCGCACAATCCATTTCTTGCGAACCTTGCCATATCGGACTATACCAAGCGAATTATACCAGTTTGCCGTACTTCACAGTGCATGCCTAAAAGTATGCTTGCAAAAGCGTTCATGCACAGCACAAAGTGCCTTTTCGTTTCACTGCCCATCACTTAGACTTGTTCGTCCCGAACAAGTACCGAGGCTCCGCCGGAGTAGGACGCCAGGCGCTCCAAATGGACTACTTTCAACCTGGCGTTTCTGTTGCCGCAGCGTTGAACCCTGTACACCACGTCATTAATCTTCGTTACGACTTGGTACGGTCCTTCCCATGATGTTTGATGGTTTGGAGACAAACCTTTCCTCCGCTGCGGGTTGTAAAGCATTACCAGATCGCCTTCTTGGAATCCTTCTTGGTTAGCCCGTACACCGTAGCTCGCTGTTAACCTGCTTTCGACTTGTTGAGTGCGGCTCCGCGATCTCCTCCTCGGCCGTTTCGCAGCCGAACACCAATTACAACCTCTGATCCACTCAGCGACAGACTCCTGACATCCTACCCAATAGAACCGCCTTCTTATCTTGGCGACAGTTTTTGCGATGCCTAGGTGCCCTCCACTGGAGTCGTTATGGTTTGCCTCGAAGACATCGTCGATTCGGCCTCTTGGGACCACTTTTAGGGATTTTGTGGTCCTGCCATCCCTGCTCTCCCACTCGCGGTATAGGCAGCCATCCTGCAGGCGTAGACTTTGCCACTGTGCCCAGTAAGCCTTCGCGATCGGGCTCTCACCAGCAATCTACTGCCAGTCCGGCCGTAATCTCTGCGCTTTGCCTTTGATGATCTTCGCGAGATCCGTATCCTTGCGCTGGTCCTTCTGTCGCCTTTCCGCAAGCCAATCTTCCTCCTGTAAAACTCTTATCGACCGAACATCCACAATTCGTCCCTCGTTTTCGGCTTGCGAATTATGCCTGCGCTCGGTTTTGCACGAAGGGTGTGGCAGAGCGGCAGCCCTTCTTGGCGACGTTTGTTGTCCGGAACGCTTTTCTCGTAGATGGCAGTCCCGTGATATGTGGCCTTGCTTGCCACATCGCCAGCAACTGACTCTAGATGACACTGCCCGCAGCCCCGCTGGTGCCTCCGAGCTCACTGTCTGGCGTTGCGTGGCACGCCCAGATTGGGCTCGACGCGTTTCCGCAGATGAATGTCGAAAGCTTCCTCTCCAGGCCGCCTCATACGTCATCGCGCTGGTCACCGTTTCCTTAAATATCGGCTTGCCCAGCATCAACGCACTGCGACGTGTCTTTGGGTCATGAAGATCTTCAATAATTGACTCAATCTTCATCCTCTCGAGGTCTCTAGCGCCGAATTTCGGGTAGCACAACTGTACGAGCCGCTCAATGTCTGCAGCGCCTCGTTGGCTCTTTAGCTCGCAATAATACAGCATTTTGTTGTGCTCGTCACTGTATCTGGCTGCCAGCGCCCTTATTACGGTGTCGTAATCACCTCTTAAACCTTCCGGAACTGTTTTTATTACCTCAGCCGCAGGACCTCTTAGAGTCAGCATCAGTCTCTAACCTTTCCTAACATCGGTCCACTCACTCTCCAAAGCAGCCATCTCGAATTGTAGTTTGAATGTGTCAAACGACGTAGTAACATAATAAGTAGGTACTTCTATGGCAAAACTTTTCATCGAGTCTTCGTTTGTTCAGAGAATCATCCAGGTCGTCGACTCGTTTATCCAAGTGCTCTACCCGCGTCTCCAGGTGCTCGACTTTCCCATTAATCCTGTCTGAGATTTCCTCCACTTTCTGCTCCAAGCGCGCAGAGTTTTCCTGAAGCTTGACTTCCATTCGCTCTGACACTTGCGCCGATATTTCATGGGTCACCGTTTCCATTTCCGCTGCCATCTCTTGATTCGCAGTTTCCGTTTTCGCTGCCATCTGCGCCGACATTTCACGATTTTCACGATTTGCAGTCTCGACTTTTGCCGAAATTGCGAGATTCGTAGTTTCCAGCTTCGCTGCCATTTCACGGTTGGAACTCTCGAACATGCCTTTAAGTGCAACCATTAGCTGGCTCATGTCCAATGCTTGTAGTGGCGCAGCCGCTGCAGCCGAACTTTGCAGCGACGCAGCAGCAGCGGGCGATTCCTCCACCTTGGTCGACGCCTCTAGTTCTTGCGCTCCGAACTCGTGCACAGTCCAATCGACGCCTCGTGCCTCACATGCTTCTCGCAAGCGCAACTGCAACTCCACCTTTCCGCCAGCAGTCGGCAAATCCCAGGCAGCCAGCTCCTTCTACAGGTGGTCTACCTTCAGCAGCTTGAGTTTAACCTTGTCCGTGCTTTTATAATTTTATTTATTGTTTTTTTTGTTTATTTTCAATTTTCCACAATCCCACTTCTGACAACAAATGTTACGAATGCTAGTTCTAGTGGGCTAGTACGTATCTCTGGATTGCGTAATTTGAAAATAAAACACAATTAATTTCTCAAACGCAGTCAATAAAATAAACCAACAATCGCTTTATTATCACAGATTTACACTTCACCGTCTTTACATTTAAGTATTTGCTCATTACTCCGTGTGGAACCTTCACTAGTCAAAATCAGACTGACTCGCTGCGCCGCACCCGGCTGTCTTTTATACCTGTCCGGCCATCGCGCAGATCGTTCTCGCACATTCCAGAGTGGACTAAAAGTTTCCATCATTGCCAGGTTGGACTAAAAGTTATTATCGCGGCCGTCGTTGCCAGATTGGACTAAAAGTTACCATCGCGGCCGTCGTTACCAGATTGGATTATAGCACGGCACATAAAAGGCAGCCTGATGCGGCGCAGCTAGTCAGTCTGGTTTTGACAAGTGAAGTTGCCACACGGAGTGATTAAGCAAATACTTAAGTGTACGAACAGTAAAATGTAAACTGTGAATAATAAAGTGACTGTTGGTTTATTCTATTGTCTGCGTTTAAGAAACTGTGTTTTATTTTCAAATTATACAATCCAGAGAAACGTAACAGCCCACTAGACTTAGTATTCGTAACATTTGGCGTCAGAAGTGGTATTGTGGAAAATTGAAAATAACTAAATAAATAAAATTATAAAAGTACGGACATGGTTAAACTCGAGCTGCTGAAGGTAGACCAGCTGAAGAAGGAGCTGGCTGCCTGGAATTTGCCGACTGCTGGCGCGAAGGTGGAGTTGCAGTTGCGCTTGCGAGAAGCATGTGAGGCACGAGGCGTCGATTGGACTGTGCACGAGTTCGGAGCACAAGAACTGGAGGCGTCGGCCAAGGTGGACGAGTCGCCTGCTGGTGCTGCTTCGCTACAGAGTACAGCGGCTGCACCAATACAAGCGTTGGACATGAGCCAACTAATGGCTGCACTCAAAGGCATGTCGGCGCAAATGGAAACAGCGAATCGAGAAATGGCAGCGAAGCTGGAAACTACGAATCGAGAAATGGCAGCGAAGCTGGAAACTACGAATCGAGAAATGGCAGCGAAGCTGGAAACTACGAATCGAGAAATGGCAGCGAAGCTGGAAACTACGAATCTCGAAATTTCGGCAAAAGTCGAGACTGCAAATCGTGAAATGTCGGCGCAGATGTCTGCGAAAATGGAAACGGCGACCCAGGAAATATCGGCGCAAGTGGCATAGCGAATGGAAGTCAAGCTTCAGGAAAATTCTGCGCGTTTGGAGCAGAAAGTGGAGGAAATCTAAGACAGGATTAATGGGAAAGTCGAGCACCTGGAGACGCGGGTAGAGCACTTGGATCAACGAGTCGACGACCTGGATGATGCCCTGAACAATCGAGTTGGCGACCTGGATGATTCCCTGAACAAACGTGTTGACGGTCTTGATGATTCCCTGAACAAACGAATTGATAGTATGGAAGACTCGATGAAAAGGAAAATGGACGAGCGGCTTAGGGAGGTACAGCGAGAGAATGGTTGCCGCCGGTTCCGGAAAGTGTTGCCACCCGAGCAGAAGTGCCTACCTATGATGGGACTACGCCGTTCGATACATTCAAGCTGCAATTCGACCTGGCTGCTTTGGAAAATCAGTGGACCGATATCAGGAAGGGTCGGAGATTGGCACTGGCGCTGAAAGGTCCTGCGGCTGAGGTAATAAAATCAGTTCCAGAATGTCTACGAAGTGAGTACGAGACCGTCATAAGGGCGCTGGCAGCCAAATACAGCGACGAGCACAACAGAACGCTGTACTATTGTGAACTGAAGAACCGCAGGCAAAGATCCAACGAGGCGCTGCAGACATATGCAGCAGACATTGAGCGGCTCGTGCAGATGTGCTACCCGTCCTTCGGCGCTGATGATCTCGAGAGGATGAAGATAGTCGTTTATTGAAGGTCTTCATGACCCGGAGACACGTCGCAGTGCGTTGATGATGGGCAAGCCGACATTTAGGGAGACGGTGACCAGCGCGATGACATATGAGGCGACATGGATTGGGAGCACTCGGTATGCACCTGCAAGGATACGCCAGATCCAGCCAGACAACGACATTACGATCCAGGCCATAAGCTCTGAGCCACCGGACAGGCCACGAGTGGTCTCCCTAAAGTTGTTTGCTGGGTATGTGGCAAGCAGGGCCACATATCACGAGACTGCCGCCAACGAAAGAGGCGTTCCCGTTCTCGATCGCAATCGCCTGAAGCGAGGAATACTGACAATCGAGGCTCAGCCAACAAGCGTAGGGCTGAGGACGAGGAGCCGTTAAACTGAAACGGGTCAGCCCAAAGGGGCGTGAGCTGATCCCCACAATCTGCCGCCCCACCATCCTTGTCTCACAGCTGAAACGACAGCCCAGCAGCTTGACAATTGAAGGAAGGATAGATGGAAAGTTGTTCGTGTTGACACTGGATACTGGAGCATATTCGATCATAAAAAGGAAGCTGCTGAAGAACTGGGAACTGCTGCATGGCATACAGATGCGGACTGCGACTGGCGAGCGCGCGCCGGTGAGAGGGAAAGTTACAAAAACGATTGCTATCGGCACCAGCAGCCTGGAACATGAGTTCATCGTCGCGGATATAATGGACGACGTGATTATCGGCGTGGATTTCATGATTAGGCACGGTTTTACGCTGGACCTGAAGGAAAATGTGCCAACGTTGAATTCCCGCTAAGGAAGGTTGTATCGTGTCAACACAGGAGGATACCAGCGAATTCTGAGGCGATTGTGTGGGCAAAGGTGGACGAGGACGATGGGACGAGTCGGCTGTGGGTAGTAGAAGCACCGAAACAAGGACACGACAACATCATCATCGGACGTACATTAGTGGAACCTAAAAATGGCAGAATACCGGTCAGAATACTGAACCCCGTGAATGCACCCAGATATGTCGGGAAAGATGAGGTAATTGGCGAGTGTAAGGAAGCTGTAGCAGTGGTCAATTGCGAGAGTAGCCCGCCTGGAGGTAATAAGAAGAGCGGTTTTAACATGGACGCCATACCGCAGGAGAACCAGTGGAGCAGCGAGTTGACGGCCAAGCAGAAACAGAAGGCGAGGTTACTCCTGCAGCACTATGGGTCAATATTTGCGGCAGAAGCAGGCGGAAGAACAGCCATAGTGAAGCACAACATCGACACCGAAAGTGCAAAACCGATTCGCCAACCGCCAAGACGAGTTCCTCTGGCCAAGAGGGAGGAGGTCACAAATTTGATCGAGAACATGCGGAAAGACAAGGTCATAGAGCCTTCTTCGGGCCCCTGGTGCTCGCCGGTCGTGCTAGTCAAGAAAAAAGATGGCAGTACCCGGTTTTGTGTGGACTATCGGAAGCTCAATGATGTAACCAAGGAGGACAGTTATCCACTACCTCGGATCGATGACACCCTGGACACACTGTCAGGCACGCAGTGGTTCTCCACACTCGACTTACGCAGCGGCTATTGGCAGGTAGAGCTTGCGGACAAGGACAAGGATAAAACGGCTTTCAGTGTTGGCGATGGTTTGTTGCAGTTCACCGTCATGCCGTTTGGACTCTGCAACGCACCAGCAACATTCGAGCGGCTAATGGAACGTGTGCTGAAAGGGCTGCATTGACGGACGTGCCTGGTGTACCTCGACGACATAATCGTGATGGGTAAAAGCTTCGACGACCACCTGGGAAAGCTGGAGGAGGTATTCGAGCGGAGACAAAAAGCTGGGCTTAAACTCAACCCAAAGAAGTGCTCGCTGTTCCAAAAAAAAGTCAAGTATCTGGGCCATACGGTTTCCGCCCGCGGAGTACATACGGATGAAGGCAAAATCACGGCGGTGAGGGAGTGGCCCCGGTCACACAATCTACACGAACTCCGCAGTTTCCTGGGCCTGAGCACATACTACCGCCGATTTGTTCCGGGATTCGCGAACATAGCCAGCAGCTTGCACAAACTGACGAAAAAGAGCCAAGCTTACGAGTGGAACGAGGAGCATGAACAGGCTTTTGCTCGTCTGAAGGAAAAACTGTGCAGTGCCCCAATTCTGGCCTTCCCCGTGCCTGGGGAGATGTTTGTGCTGGATACGGATGCAAGCGGGAATAGTATTGGCGGTGTGCTATCACAGATAATAGACGGCCAGGAACAAGTGATAGCGTACTACAGTAGGGTTCTATCGAAACCGGAACGCAACTACTGTGTGACACGGAGAGAACTGCTGGCGGTATTGGACTGCGTAAAACACTTCCACAAATATCTGTATGGACAAAGGTTTCGCCTGCGCACAGATCATGCGGCATTGAGATGGCTCCTGAACTTTAAAGATCCTGAAGGGCAATTGGCGCGGTGGATCGAGCGACTGCAGAGCTACGACTACACGATAGAGCATCGCAAGGGCAGTAGCCATGGAAATGCCGATGCCTTGTCATGCCGTCCGTGCAAAGACGAATGCAGGCCGTGCCCGCGAGCCGAATGCAAAGAACAGATAGTGGACGTCCGGTTGGTAAGCGTTATGCCAGAAGAAGAGTGGTCTGCGGAGAGGCTACAAAAGGACCAGCGTGAGGATGCGGATCTTGCAAAAATCGTCGAAGGCAAGGAGCAAGGCGCAAGTCCAGACTGGCAGGAGATGACCGGTGAAAGCCCGATTGCTAAGGCTTACTGGGCACAGTGGAAAAGTCTGCAGCTGAAAGAAGGATGCCTGTACCGCGAATGGGAGAGCGAGGATGGTCGGACCAGCAACTCCCTAATGGTAGTGCAGAAATGCAGAATCAACGAGGTCATCGAGGCATGCCATAACGACTCCAGTGGAGGGCACCTAGGCATCACCAAAACCGTCGCCAAAATAAAAAGTCGATTCTACTGGGTAGGATGTCAGGAGTCTGTAGCCGAGTCGATTAAGAGCTGCGACCGATGTTCAGCCGCGAAAGGGCCGACAAGAAAATCTCGAGGCCGCATGCAGCAGTACAACGTGGGAGCGCCCTTCGAGCGGATTGCGTTGGACGTCGCCGGCCCATTCCCAACTAGCACTCAAGGCAACAAATATGTGCTGGTTGTAATGGATTACTTCAGCAAATGGCCCGAAGTGTACCCTATTCCTAACCAGGAGGCCACTACGATCTCGGAAAAGCTGGTTAACAACTGGGTAGCCCGGTTCGGAGTTCCGTTGGAATTGCACTCAGATCAAGGCCGGAATTTCGAGTCTGCGGTATTCAAGGAAGTGTGTGAGCTACTGGGGATAAAGAAAACTCGTACCACGCCTTTGCACCCACAGTCCGACGACCTGGTGGAACGCTTTAACCGGACACTGGAGGAATACCTGCGGAAAGTGGTAGGCAGGAATCAAAAGGATTGG
Source organism: Melieria omissa (assembly GCA_963971225.1). Classification (NCBI taxonomy): domain Eukaryota; kingdom Metazoa; phylum Arthropoda; class Insecta; order Diptera; family Ulidiidae; genus Melieria; species Melieria omissa. Next base: position 44,392,816 of record OZ020269.1, on the reverse strand, counting down.
GACACGCATATCCCCCTGTTCCTGATGGCGTATAGGTCAGCCCCGCACGACACGACATCACTCACTCCAGCCCGAGCAGTGTTCGGCACAGAGTTGCGGTTACCCGCTGACTTGAAGTTCGGGGTAGTCGGCACGACGGGAGGCGCTAAGACGGACTACGTGGCCAATAAGCAGGCGGAACTGGAGGAAATTCACCAATTTATAAGGGGCCGCACCAAACTGGTCAGCGATAAGGCGAAAGCCAGATATGATCTACGGGCCAACTCAGCAGGGTTCCAAGAAGGCGAGCTGGTAATGCTCTACAACCCGCAGCGGAGGAAAGGTTTGTCTCCGAAACTTCAAGCGTCATGGGAAGGACCTTACGAAGTCGTGACTAGGATTAACGACGTGGTATACCGGATTCAACGTTGCAGCCATAGAGGCGCTAAGCTGAAGGTAGTCCATTTGGAGCGCCTGGCGCCTCATCACAGCGGAGCCTCGGCACTTGTTCGGGACGAACAAGTCTAAGTGGTGGGCAGTGTAACGATAAGACAGTCTGTCGCTGTGCAAAGCAACCCTGCCGCTACGTGCCGTGCTATAATCCAATCTGGCAACGACGGCCGCGATGGTAACTTTTAGTCCAATCTGGCAACGACGGCCGCGATAATGACTTTTAGTCCAACCTGGCAATGATGGAAACTTTTAGTCCACTCCGGAATGTGCGGGAACGATCTGCGCGATGGCCTGGCAGGTATAAAAGGCAGCCGGATGCGGCGCAGCGAGTCACTCTGGTTTTGACAAGTGAAGTTGCCACACAGAATAATTAAGCAAATACTTAAGTGTACGAACAGTAAAGTGTAAAACTGTGAATAATAAAGTGACTGTTGGTTTATTCTATTGTCTGCGTTTAAGAAACTGTGTTTTATTTTCAAATTACACAATCCAGAGATACGTAACAGCCCACTAGACTTAGTATTCGTAACAATATATTGACTTTATGAAACCCCATTTTAGCCCAACAAGGAAATATATAGTTGACTTTCCGACTAGAGAACAGTGGGACAACAACTCGAAATGGTTAAAAGAGGACGCTCAGAAATGGTACACCGATGGCTCTAAAACACCTTGTGGTGTAGGAGCTGGAGTGGTGGGCCCTGGGGTCAACTTAGCCCTTCCGATGAGCTACAATACCTCAATATTTCAAGCTGAACTCTATGCAATACATGAGGCAGTTCGAACAATTGCTAAAATGCAACCTCAAGGAACAAGATTCACCATACTCTCGGATAGTCTGTCAGTTCTAAAAGCCCTTGACAGCTACTCCTTCACATCAAAACTCCTGCTTGAATGCCACAAGTACCTCAACGCCCTAGGGACCCAGAACAGGTTTGTGCTCGTCTGGGTTCCTGGGCATGAGGCCATGATGGCAACGAAAGGGCAGACACACAAGCAAAAAATGGTGCAGAAAGGCTATACATAGGGCTGGGCCCGATGTTTGGATTTGGTAAAACCGACCTAAAACAGGACATCCACAAGTGGTTCCAGGGACAAAAACAAAAATACTGGAATAATATTGAGGGACTACGTCACTCGAAAAGATTCGTAAACTTTAACACAAAACGAGCCAAATCTGCTATACTTCTTAGCAGAAGACAGCTCAAAATCCTATGTTGCGCTCTAACCGGCCACTATTCTTGTAAATACCACCTCCACAAACTAGACTTGGTCATCGACAAAACATGCAGATACTGCAATGAGGTCGACGAAACAATGGAACACACACAATGGAACAAGTTTCTAGGGAAACATATTCTCGGTGATGAGGACCTTATGCAAATATCGCAGAAAGGTCTGATTCAATACCTGCGGCACAATAAACCTACTAGGTTGCAGTGCGCAACGGCATTGTCCCTACCCATTATCATTACATTACATTACATATATATAGATATAAATACAATAAATATAAATGTTTCCGCGGCAAAATTTTACGTTTGTCAGACGAATAAAAATCCTCTTTCCAATGAAGAGGAATTTTTTAAGACTGTGCATTTTGCACCTAAACCAAATTTTTTATATGGCAGCACTCTTTCAGGGGACGTTTCCTCGATTAACAATATCTGTGCCAAGGCTTTTGAGTTCGTTTTCCAAAAGTTAACAAATTATTGAAAGTTACGTATTCCCCACCATTTAAAATTATCACTATTATTACGAGTAAGTGCTGAATCATAAATACAAATTTAAGTGATTGTATCACTAACCACCATTAAAGAAACTATTGCTTGAAGGACTACTGCTATAATTTAAATGTTTGCTAAACAGGCACTCAAAGTTAAAGTGGAACAAGCCAAGGTGTATTAATAAGGTGATGGCAATACTGCAAACAAAAATTCCCATGTAATTTGTTATGGCCAAACTCCATAAAGCGCGTTGCAGGCTTATCGTGGTGTTTGGCGTTTCTCGTGTTTCGAGAAAAAGTTGAATCAGTGTATTTGTATGAAGCAAACTCCATGACTACGCCCGAAACGCGACAAAAGTTGAACTATTTTCAACTTTCTCTCGCGTTTCTCGCTAAACGACGTCAAACAGCTGACAGAGCTCCTAAAGATGTCATACATTATGTGGTTAAATGGTAATGCCGATAACAAACTTGTGTTATCGCAAAAGTCGGATGCATTTATTTTACACGAAAGCTATTAAATACATTTAAGAAACATTTGAAATTCAATATTTTAACATAGAATGTGGAGAAATTCGTAAAAATTAGCATAATTCTTTGACAGACGAAACTTAGTCTTCGCTGTATTGGAAATTCGATAGCTTATTCGTTGTCGATCGAATTTTGCTCATCCCTGTGAAATAAATTGCTACAAATTGAATTCAACTGAATCTTTTTTTTATTTTTTGCAATGTTCGATATGCATTTAATGTGTTTAAAATGAAATCAGTAAATCCTACAAAGTCTATAACGTCGTATAGCAATTTCATTTCGTTGTTTTTCACAATTCACAACGAAATCAATCAGCAGTTTGCCAATTAAAAACTAGCATCAACTGACGTAAGAAGAAGAAGCTGACGCGTGAAACGCGCTTTATGGAGTTTGACCATTTGCAACGCGAATAACGAGAGAAACGCCATAACCCGACAAACCCCGAACGCCTGAAACGCGCTTTATGGAGTTTGGCCATTAGTGCTTTTGGGCATGCTGATTGTCAAATCAAAACACAACACAAAAACAATTTTACCAATTTTTGACAATTAGCATGCCCATTCGCGAAAACTCGAAATGAACAAATGCAGAATAGCGTACCCTCGTGAAAAAAAATGAAAATTTGGCTATATAGAACTTGTTTTTGTGAATGTAACAAACTAAAAATGTTGCTGGGGAAACGCCTATCAAAGGCGTGGCACGGGGTCAAAGTTCAAAACTTTTATCAAAACTCAGTCAATTTTCAATCGATTTATATGATATGGGTATCAAAAGAAAGGTCTTTAAATTATTTTTTTCTTATAAAATTTACAAAATTTGTTCTCGGAAAATCTCATTATTAAGGTACAAAAAAATTTACACTATATTATAGCATGTGGAATTCTCGGAAGGACTCTTATATCTGGGTGGTTGAGGAGGGCGATAAAATTTGGAGGGTGGGTAGGGGGGGTTCCCCATATACCACCCTCGAAAGGAAAACCGTCGGAAATTTATAGTTTTTTTTTTATGAATTTTTTTAATTTTACCTTCGAAACCAGAAAAATTGTAATTACCTGCCAATAAGTTGGAACGGTTAGATGAAAAACGAGGGGAGAGGGGTAATAACCCTCTTAAGTGCAAGAAGGGCTTCAGATTCAGTAAAATATTTACAGTACTTCTGCATCCAAACTCTTTTTGAGTGGATGCACGTAACTCGAACTCGCCACGTAAAAATATTTGCAAACATTTTAAATTGGGATCAACCACCAAATTTTTAAATTAATCAAAGCATAGGCCAGCAAAAAGCCATACACCACAAACATTCGATTGCTGGTGACATTGCAGCAAAATCAATCACAACACAAAAAAGCATACACACAATAAACGACAACAACAAAAACATTCGTGAATCCCGAATCATCTTCGTTGAAACGACGATGACGATGCTTTGGTTCGTTGTTTACTCTTCGCTTGCGCTTCGACGAACAAGATCGCAAACTGTTGAGCGCGAGCAAATTTCCCGCAAGCTATGCCTCCGCTCATCTCTTCCCGCCCGCATCAAGAAACACGTTTGACAAATTTTTGAAGATGCGTATTCTTTATATTCTATATTCTTTGGTAGTATTCACTATTAAACGGGGAATTTTAAATTTTTAGCCGTCGGAGTTTAGTTTTTAAGTTATTAATTTTTAAAAATCACAAAAATCGCCTCGCAATTTGACACTTCTTCTTCCACTCCATACAACTGGCATTCACAATAGCAAGTAAGCTGAAGAAATATTGGCAGCATTGCCATATTGAAATGTTTAAATTCAGTATAAATGTACATTTTATTCATGAATTTATGCAAAAATACTGTTAGCACTTTACTGATGCTCCGGCACACTAGTTGCTCCTATGAGGGTTATTTTTCAAGCGCCCGGCCGAAGGCCGCCCACACAGAAGGAATTTGAATGCAGAAATACTGTTAGCATTTTACTGATGCTCTGGCGCACTAGTTGCTCCTATGAGGGTTATTTTGCAAGCGCCCGGCCGAGGGCCGGCCACACAGAAGGAATTTGAATGCAGAAATACTGTTAGCATTTTACTGATGCTCCGGCCCACTAGTTGCTCCTATGAGGGTTATTTTTCAAGCGCCCGGCTGAAGGCCGGCCACTCAAAAAGAGTTTGGATGCAGAAGTACTGTAAATATTTTACTGAATCTGAAGCCCTTCTTGCACTTAAGAGGGTTATTACCCCTCTCCCCTCGTTTTTCATCTAACCGTTCCAACTTATTGGCAGGTAATTACAATTTTTCTGGTTTCGAAGGTAAAATTAAAAAAATTCATTAACAAAAACTATAAATTTCCGACGGTTTTCCTTTCGAGGGTGGTATATGGGGAACCCCCCCTTCCCACCCACCAAATTTTATCGCCCTCCTCAACCACCCAGATATAAGAGTCCTTCCAATATTTTTTTTTTATATACAGTTTACAAAACCCGATTTTTTCTCGAAAATAACCATAATAAGGATATAATTTTGTTACCATATATTCCCTGCGGAATTTCCTTTATAATGCAATATAGAACATTTAAATTTTTTTTCTGCTTCTATATTTATATTTAAATTAAAAATAAAAACACCTGTTTAAATTATTGAAATTGCGCTTATGAAGGTTAATGCTTAAGCGATTTCTTTTGCAATCAGGATTAGATTAAAAAAGTAATGTAAGCACTTTATTGAACCTCATGCCTTACTTCGAGAAAACTTTAGTATATTTCCTATACCTCTGCAGTCCCAGTTCGCACCTCTGACGAGGTATTCCCCTAGGTGCTTTTTCCGATCATGCATAAGTACAGGGCATTCTCCTAGTATGTGCATTGCAGTTTCATTTTCCTGCGAACAGAACCTGCAATGTCCGTTTTCACGGATTCCTAGTTAAGTTAGGTGATAATGCAACCTACAATGCCCTGTCATGATACCTGTAATGATTCTCAGGTTATTCTTTGATAAACTCATACATTCCTCGAATTTTTTTCTACTATATGACCCGATAATCGCCTTGGAATGTTTCCTACCTGGTTGATTGTCCCAGTATGTATTCCTGCTGATTATCTCGTCTTTCCTGGTTAGGATTGATAAAGCTCCCCTTCCCAGTCCACAAAAAGGTTCTGGGCCGACGAATGGGGTTGAGGCGCCCCTTCTTGCCAGTTCGTCGGCCGCCTCGTTTCCTACTATACTTGGGTGGCCCGGAACTCAGAGGACCCATACCTGATTGTGCAGGCCTAGCTCATTAAGCTTTTCAAGGCATTCTATCACCAGTTTCGAGGATACCTTGTATGAGCTTAGAGCCCTGATTGCCGCTTGGCTGTCAGACAGGATCGCAATTCTCCGATTCCGGTAGTTCCTCGCTAAGTTGAAGTAAGCACACCTTTCAATAGCGTATATTTCCGCTTGAAATATTATTGTGTGCTTACCCGTGGGTTCCGAGGATCTTGTCCTCGGTCCATATACACCTATCCCGGTACCTTCATCCGTAAGGGATCCATCCGTGTAGCAGGTTATCATGTACTGGTTTATCAGATACGTTTCAGATATCCCTACCCAGTTCCTTTTGTTACTAAGTTCGGTTTTGAATCTCTTGATAAAGCTGAACTTCGGTGTGATTGTGTCCCTCGTATTGCTATCTCTGGATACTGGCTCGTAAGAATGTTGAGCTTCTTACGGCCCAAGAATCCTCCAGCCCCGATATTGTCATCCGTAGGATAGCCCTCTTCGCCTGGGTTTGTATATGTATGTGAAGAGGTGTAAGTTAAAGCAGAACCTTCATGGATGCTGTTGTACACGTTCTCATTGCCCCAGTCATGCATAAACATGCTAGTCTCTGGAGTTTACTGAGCACCTTGATAGTGGAGTGTTGATTGGTTTTTCCTGCCCAGACAACTGAGCCATACGTTATCATAGGCCTCACGATCGCCGTGTAGATCCATCTCAGTATTCTTGGAGTGCAACCCCAACTTTTATCTGCTATGGATCTGCAGGTCATGAAGACTCTGACGGCCTTCCGCATCCATTCTTCAATATGTCTTCTCCAGAGTAGTTTCTGATCTAGTATTACGCCTAGATATTTAACCTCCTTCTGGAATTTTATTCTTATTCCATCCAAAGATCCTCAAGTACGCCTTTTATGGGCGTTTCTCATGCAAAATTTTTAGTTAGTACCTCTATGTAAGAGCATACTTTTTTCACGAAGGCTCGCTATAATGCATTTATGCACAGAACAAACAATATACAAAATGCGCATCTGGTGTAAAGAAAATTTTCTTTGCGGGTTCCAGCGGTAGGACCCGTTTGTAGATGGGGGGAAGCAGTAAAGGGGATGAGAATGCACAGAGCGCGAGAGCGTAAACTGAGAACCACCACAGAATGTGGTTGTTTTTGTTGGGCAACAAAGCAACGTGCCGTTTGCATGTTGGTGGTGGCTCGTGCTTGCTCTCCGCTTTTTTAAAAACAAGAAGTGGACAGGTAAAGTTTGCATAGAAAAACTGATTGAGCTATCGCCAAAGCTAGCACTACGGAACCAAAATTCAATGGATTTTATTAGTTCCTTTGGTCTGCTTGTAAAAAAGAAGTTGTAAAAAGTAAAAATGGCTACAATGAAAAGAAATATATGTGTAAAAATATTGCAACAATCAAGACGCATTAAGAAAGTGATAATAAGAAGAAAACTATTGTTACTATGTTGTGCCAATTATCAAAGAAAAAAGTTTAATCAGCTCTGGTGCTGCAACCACATATTGAATTTACTTTGGCGATCGCTTTGCCAAATCAACCACCATTTCAATGTGCACGAGTAAAGCCAAGCTGGCTTGCTAAGGAAAGCAACAACATTGCGTGTTGTTGCTGAAATGAGAATAAATCAAATCTATGCGTGTACCAGAGATCTGCATGCGGTCATATTTTAATCGCTCAGTATGTATTCGCGTAAAATGCGGTGCGATATGTGCCACTGCTCAAAAAAACGGATATCAGTATGTATCCCCACCGCAAGCGAAGCATTCATTCCGAATACTAGTAATCCGAACGATCGAATCATCAGCTTGCAATACTAAACGAACGCAAACTATCGCATCTTCATTTCACTTCGGCTATGCGGTGCTGCCGATGATCCAAACGAACTATGCACTTCGGAATGCGGTGGTGCGAATGATTCAAACGAAGACGGCAATGATCGGCAATGATCCAAACGAAAGTTGGAAATATTCGTTTGAGTCATTCGCACCACCGCATTCCGAAGCGATATGAGAATGCGGTGGTGCGAATGATCCAAAGGAAAGATGGGAACACCGCATACCACCGCATTTTCATTTGGCTTCGCCCTTGTACTTTGACTCTTATTATGATTAAGCATTTGTAGAAAAGAAAAGACAGGCATTTTTTAGGATATACCCTATTTTGTTTATTTCTTCTAATAAATGTATACATACTCAAATAATAAATTTAATATAATAGCTTTAAACATGAAATGAAAAAATGTCCTTTATCGAACGAAGTAATATTTAATTCATAATATGTGTAATAGATTTTAATAATTAATAATAATTTGTAATGTTAAACATTTTTAGAGTACGAATGGTCGAAAAGTCGATGGCTTTGCCCGTTGTCATAGAGTATTTAATTGATGTGGGTCCAATTACCGACAATTGATTCAATCATCATATATTTGGAGTTCCCTCGTGTTTTTAAAGTATTTAACCATTTTTATTTTGCATGATTCTATAACTTTAAGACTTCAACTTGCTTAAAAAATAGCAGCAGTTGAGCTGGCAAAATCCATGCCGCAAACATTTCTTCCAAATGCGTATACCCGCTTCATACGCTTCGCGAATGTGAATTACTTGCATTTATTGCTTTCGCTCACTGCAAACAACGCATACCGCATAATGATTGAATTTGGGATACTTATGATTTGCGGTGCTTATGAGCAGTAGGTAGTAAAATGAATGAGTATCAATGCGGTGGTGACCAAAATTGCGCGACGCGAATTGTGCAATATGCATACGATTACGAAGTGGTCGTGTAAGCAATACGCGAAATGAATCGATGCTCGCAAACTCGTTCGGGTTTTGTATGCGTGCGGTTGCGATACTTATGTTATGCGGTGCTTATGAGTAGCAGGTAGTAAAAAAATAAGTATTAATGCGGTGGTATCCAAAGTTGCGGTATTCATTGCTGATCTTTGGCGTGTACATCAATTCGCCCTTACTCTCTCGGTTCCCTTTAAATTTTTCTCACCTTTGTTGCTTCCCGTCCGCGTCTGAAATGAAATCGCATAATTATTTCAGATGCGCCTTCTGTATACTGCTTATTCTGTGATTTAAACCAACGATGTGAAACTGGGAGAGTAAGCCGATTTTTGTGCGTTTTTTGCAATTCACGTACACAGTCCGTGTGTGCTGGCAGTGATCAGCTGTTCACTGTTTTCGCTCTTTTCCCGATATTAGAGATGTGTGTGCAAACTGAAATACCTCCGGTTTGCTTTCAATTATTTGCTTGTTAAAGTATGTTCACATAAATTTTCTGCATTATATAAACAATATATAAACTTGTTTGGTGTCATTATGTAAATTTTATTGAAAAATATACCAAAGAACACAAAGGAAAATGCATTTAATATGACAGGGTCAATTGCCGTCCTTTTTGTTTCGCAGTTCTCCATTTAGCGAATCTTTTGCACAGGGTTGACGAACTGGCCGCTTTGTGCATAAAGGGTTGCATTTTTGAGGTAGTGTATGCAGGTAGTACGATATTACGAAAAGTAAGCATAAACATAAACATATTAATATTTGTATTAAATATTAGAAGTAATATAAAACAAAGCAAAACAATTATTAAAAAGTCGTATAAACATTAAAAACGTCGTGTCTCATATACATCTTTAGCATTTTGATGTATATATTGTTTTTATGTTTATGTTATATTATTTGTACGTCTTGCATTTTCCACACCACCACTGAGGTATGCAAGAAGGTGCGTTACCGATTTTTTTTTTGGGTGTTCAGTTCCCCAGGAGGCCTATCATCACCCATTATATTTAAATATTACATAATAAATAAATATATTAAATAATATAGTAAATAAAGATCGACAAATAAATAAAGTAAATAAATAAATGAAATAAATAAATCTCAATTCAATTCAATTCAATACTAAATAAATATATATGATTAAAATAATATATACAGAATACATGCAGAACCATTTTACATCTAAATCGAATATCACATCTACACATTGCACAAACAAAACAAAAACTGGTGGAGACCCTAATCTTAACTGATCTACAAAAGAGGAAAATATACGCGAAATTGCTTTTCAATTCAAAGAATGCTAATGTTACAAAAAAATGTTACAAAAAAAATTTAGAAAAGGTAAAATGCAAATAAATGTTTTTTATGCGTTTATTACCTCAATCTGACGAATACGGACTAAACGGACCACAAAAAACTAGAAGTAGCCGTAACTTATAAGTGTTTGACACTTAAAATTTTATGCTTGTAAGAACAGTCGGCTATTTCGCGATTGTAAAATCGCAGGAGGAAATATATTCGGACCCGTATGAAAAGGGCCAGCAGAATATGGCTGTCACAGTTGTCACAGCAAATGTGTGGCGGTATTTGCTTCATTTCTGAGAACAGATATTGGCTAACCCCAATTCTGTGAGAAGCCCCATCCCATAGTTCAAAGAACATATCATCTAATTGTGATATGTACAATTTGAAATCCTCTGGAGCTTGAACCAAATTCAGGCTTGAATGGTCCTTCTCCAGAGAAAATATCAGGTCGTCGGTCATTATTTCACCACCGAGTAATGGTAATGGATTTTCGCAAGTATGCAAATTGTATAATTTTAAAAACATCCAGCCACACACATATGCAAACGCATTTTTTTTTAAGAAATCCCTTTCATTGATGTTGACCTCTATTTGCATTTTTTGTACAAAAGAGTGCGCTGGTCTTGGCAGACTTTGAAACTCTTGCCAAGAGTCATTTCGAACCAAATTGTCAACGCAAACTTGTGTTAAAACCTCTTCTGCATCTTCTATTTCTTCGCAATTTCCTCCGATCACTACATTTACATAATTTAACCCCCACCGCTTTTGAAATAAGCTAATAAAAAGGTTGGTGGTAATTCCCGGGGAACTACCCCCACCCATTCTAATTTGTCCAAAAAAACTTTCAAGTACGTCTTGGTTCAGTCTTCGAGTCGGTACGTTTTGAAAACCGTTATGTGACAAAAATTGCCACAAGCTTTTTAAACTGCTTATATTCAAAAGCCAACCTTTTATAAATGAAAAAGTTCCTGAAATATCACAACCAAATTTATCTTCAACTTTCATTGAAGTTAACAGGATTGTTGCATTGTTCAGGGAATCTATTTGATCGGAGGTCCCACTGAACACCTGCTTTTTGTCGCACCCTACTCTCGTACTATTGAAAATATCAAATAAATCATTGAAGAAAAGAATGAACTCTACTGTATTAGGGGTGGTATACGCTTTTTTGGGATCTACAAGGCCAGAAGAGTACAAATAATTTATACCTGCCGCTAGTGTATTACTGAAAACCTGCGAAGCCAAACATACTCTCATTCTATCAAAATTATTTGGATGTATGTGCTGTTTAGTAAGTTTGGGTGCACATCGAATTGGCAACTTGGAATCGATATTGTAAAAATATACGATATCGTTCGCTATACTGCATATCTGTAGCCAAAAGTGTATTGAACCAAATGAAATCAATATTTGTCACGTTTACTTTCCGTTGGGCTTATTTTACAAGTGTTTGTATTCATAATTCAAATTGAGAACTTAACTGCCCAAGGTACACACACGGGTTAAAACAAGCAAATGAAGGAAACGTTTATATTCAAATGGTAAATTCACTATGGGCGCTCGCATCTTTCTTTAAAGCGTGCTGGTCGAACAATGCGTATTTACTGGAACATTTATGCTTTGGGCTACAGATAAGCACCCAAAATTCGCCCGCGTATCCTATGAACACTCAAAAATAGCATTTCACTCACCTGTCACCGTCCTTTTCCTGATTTGGGAATGCGTGCAGAACCGCTCCCTCCATACACTTCCGGACGCACTTTTTTTCGGCTGGCATGTCTGGGCTGGTCGTCATTAGTTCCCTCTGTAAAAAGAATATACAAATTGAATGAGTATTTGCTTAAAATATTCCAAAATTGCACACGGATTTGTAGTATTCTCCAGTTGCTGATTCGCGGGTTTTTTATTTGCAAAAACGCAAAACAGCTGATGAAATTATCACAGATCAGGGATGCTTTTGGTGCTAAATGCTCTAGTTTGACTGCAGGGTTGTTTTTTTGGATGCAGGTTACAAAATCTAAATTTAATTGAATTAAAAGCATACCCAAGGATTAATTTGACGCTTTTGGGCAATAATATATTTTTCTAGTCAATTTTATATAAACGTATTACGAAATGGCACCAAAAATATACAAATAAAAAGACAAATTTCTTTGGTCACAAAAAATGACTCACCCAGCAACACTGGTAATTTGAAACGAACAAGAACAACAACCCCGTTTTGGAAATTTATATGGAGGAAAAAGTACGTTCCTGATCAAGCTTGGGACCTACTAGTAGGCCCCAAGGTTGCAATTTTGCAATAATATTAGTGTAATTCTGTGCATGTATTTCTACCGGCTCTCCCAGTTTCACATCGCTTAATCGTTGATTTAAACCATATTGACTTATAGGTTGGGCATAACTTAGTTTTTTTGTATTCAGAAGGAACAATGGAACAAGCAAACCTACATAAAAAGAGAAAACCAAAAGACCTAAAGTTTTGTTTTGTAAATCTAAAAAAACTAAAAGTACTTTGCGGGAAAAGCCCACAAAAGGTGTGGCTCAGGATAAGACTTCAATGTTTGGGAGCAAGTGCAGTATGGCAAACCCTGATGAAAAAAGAAACAAAACATTTTGGCTTGTGAAAAAAAGGTTGGTCTTACATATAAGTTTGGCTGAAGGTATATTTACAAAGTAGATTCACTAAAACAGCTACGAATTTCACGTTTATTTTGTTAGGCTTTTCGTTCGGTTCGTTGTCAAAATCGGCAGACAGTTCACTTCCCAACGGTATTGCCAGTATGAAATAACCGTATAGCATTGAGAATGAAATATGTTGATTATTGCGCACAAACAAGGGTTTCCGAATGCAATGATGAAAGTTTGCGTGTCCAAGTGTGAAGTGAAGTGTCTATGGAAAATAGAAGCAGGGTGAAAAAGAGGAGAGCGCTGAAATTTTTACGGTAGGAAGTAATTATGGGGATTCTACGGTTTCCGTGGCGCTGCCATTTGATGATGTTTTTAGATAAATTGACCGAAAATAAATCGAAAATGTAAAAACCCAATTTTTCGATATCTCGCTTCGTTTTCGAGATATCGAGGTTCAAAGTTAAATTCGCAACGAATATGAATTCAATGTATATAACTGTAGATTTACCGTTATATGCAATCTTACCAGATCAGCGCTTTTTTCGCAATCCCAGAGGTGCATACAGTTTTCCCCGAATTGTATTCTTCATTTTCGACTTATTTTCGGTCAATCTATCTAAAACCATCATCAAATGGCGGCGCCACGGAATCCGTAGACGTGCCCTCATTATTAAAAGTGGAATTTAAATTTTTAAGCTGTCGCATTTGTATAGTTTTTAAGTTATTAATTTTCAAAATCACAAAAATTGTCTCGCAATTCAACACTTCTTCTTCCACTCCATACAAATGGCATTCACAATAGTAACAAAGCTGAAGAAATATCGACAGCATTGCCATATTGAATTTGAATTATTTAATTCAATCAGTCAGTCGTTAAAGTGGATGGACGTGCTTTGTTTGTCTCCGACCTGGGGGGTTACTATGTAACTCGATTCGAAAGTTAAATTTTGCGGAAACGGATTTTTCGTACCAGCTAACTCGAATTCGGAAATATATTTCCTATTTTCGGAAAAACGGAAAAAATCAAAACAGCAATCGCAAACTAAAGAAAATGTAAGTATTTCAGAATTTATGCACATTAATGGATAAATATTAACATAAAACTCTTTCAATAGGGAAAATTCAACCAAAACTCAACACACAAAACAAGCGCAATTTCAAATTTTGCTGAATTTTATGGCGGACCACCCACAATTGGCAAAGGGGTAATTAAAGGCTTCAGACGAGAAGCAAGCAACAAATAATTTATGGAAGCGATTGGCTGAAGAACTAAATGCAGCCGGGCTACCAATGCGGGATGTGGCCGGTTGGAAAAAAGTAAGTAAACGATAGTTTTTCCTTAAACCAAAGTTTGCTTATCTTATATATGTCTTAGGTTTGGGCAGATCACAAGACACATCTTAAAAGTAAACTACGAAAGAAAGAATTTATCAGTCACAGGTGGTGGCCCAGCAAAAATGTGTTCATTCACAACGCTGGAGGAAGCTGTTATTGATTTATTAGATATCAGAGGGGCGATGGATGGTATAAGTGAGGTTCGCAAATTTGGCGTCTCTCCAACACATAACATAATTGAGCCGGAAATTTCGTACGAACCTACAAATGCAAACATTTTCAAAAACATAGCAAATATTTAACAAATTGGTCAACTGTATAGTATTTACACCGTCGCGTAACATTTTACGTTGCACTCGCTCGTCTTCATTACCCATCCACAAAGCAATCGAATCCATTTTAAACACAATTAAATATTTGTATACTTTCAATGTTTAGTATTTTTGACATTTCTATTAATAGATGCTGCCAACCTCAATTAATAAAACCTCAATAACACGTAATGCCAAAAATACTTCCAATTACTGGCAGCACTTTTCACTCGATCCGAAAATCTTACATAGTACGAATTTAAATTCGGATCGAATTCAACTTTCGAGCAGTTTCAACTTTCGAATCGAGTTACATAGTAACCCTCCTGCTAGTTTGTGCCTATCGTTCGTGTTCGCCCATAGTGGACTATCTAGCGTCCTATTATACTTAGGCCCATGGACGACTTCTGTGGGAAATGCGGCAAGCAATTTGCCAGAGGGGACAGTCGGATCATTCCGTGCAGTGGACTATGCAAGCAGTTTTTTCACCGTGCCTGCTGCGAGGGAGACGCCACTGAATACGAGCTTAAACTGCTCAAATCAAGCAGGAACCTCGCGTACTTCTGCTTAGAATGCAACGGGATGGTCACAAAATTTATAAGTGCCCGTGATGCTATTTTAGAATCTCAGAAATCCGGATTCAAGAAAATTTTTAGTGCCATGGAGGCCATACGAAATTTTCTAGTCGCCCAATGTGATGACTTCAAATCGTGCATTGCTGCTGAAAGAACAAAATCGCTCGTTTTGGATCATGAGAATGCCAACTGCCAAGAGAATGATCTCATCTCTGCCGAAATTGCGACTTCGCTCAAATCTGCCTGCTGCTGTGCCTCCTGCGCGCCCCGTAACCGCACTGCCACCTGCTGTCCAGGCTCACAAAAATCTCTCTTGGGCCCAACAGGTAGCTGGGGTCTCCGCAACTCAGGCTCGCTGACGATGACGCGCTACTGAGTTCCCTGCACAGTGCTTAATCGTCGCTGGATGCTGTTGTTGTGCCGCCTGCTGTCACTGGACAATTATGTCGTCATTGACAATGCAAGGTCACTCCCCTATATTCCCACTTCTGGGGTTCCGCAAGGAAGTATACTAGGTCCTCTTGTGTTTATTATTTTCATTAATGATGTTACTGCAACTACCTTTTATATGCTGATGATTTAAAAATTTTCTTTTGAATCCATACATGTAGTACTTCTATATTGGCACTAAGCTCACATTCGCTAACATCACAGTACAGCAATAGTGAAATATGAGCGAGAAAGCGTATAAACGAATGTACCTTGACATATTTTAAAAGTGGCAAAAAGTCAGGTGCGTTCAGACGGGAAAAAAATTGACTGGAAAAAAATAAAAATTTGTCGAAATTAAGAGGTGAACCAGAAAAAATTTAGAATTTTTACGCATCCACCATTCGAAAATGCCAAGAGTTAGGAGGCTGGTATTTGGGAGTGAAAGTATCTGTAAATATTGCAGTTTCTTGCTATATTACTCAATTGCAGCTTGGATCTACTTTAGAAGAAAGAAAAAATAGCGAAAAAGCGGACGCGAAAACTGTATGACGATTACGTAACCAAGTTCGATTGCGTGATTCGCGATGATGAAACCTACTTTAAGGTGGACTTCAAGCAGTTGCCTGGGAATGCCTATTTCACTAAAAACAATAAGAATAGAACACAAAGAAAGTGCTCCAAAGTGAAATACACCAAATTTCCAAAACGCTTCATGGATTGGCAAGCTATTTGCACCTGTGGTCTACGGAGCAAGGCGTTCATTACGACAGGTACAATAAACTCTAGAATTTAGATAAAAGAATGTATGCAAAAACGCCTTCTACCATTTATTGAATAGCACAAAGGAACAGTTTTGTTTTTGCCAGACCTAGCGACAAGCCACTACTCCAGGTCAACTATGGAATGATATGAAGGAAATTGTGTCACGGTGGTCCCAAAAGAGGTAAATCGTCCCAACTGCCTGGAACTTCGGCCTATTAAAGATATTGGGCTGTAATGAAGCAAACTCTAAGAAAAACAAAATAGTTTGCAAAAATTATGTACAGTTCCGAAATCGATGGAAGCAAACCTATGCAATAGTCACCGCAAGTACTGTCCAGTCTCTAACTAAGACCGTTAAGAAAAATATAAAAAAATTTTGCAACCACTAATTACATTTCATGAAATTTTTTTGTGAATTCGAGTTTAAGAAATGTATAATAAACTGCAGTTTATTTTAGTAAAATCAGACTATTACTTTTTTTTTAATGTGTCCTTAAAAATTCTAAATTTTTTCTGGTTCACCTCTTAACTAACATTTATTCAACCGCCCCAGGAGCAGTTTGACAGTTGTTCATGTGTAGAAGTGCACATGTATACACGCATAGAAATATATTCAAAAAATTTCGTGTTTTCTGTCTCATCGCTTGTCTTCCTTTGATTTCCGAATGAAAACACATTGTGAAGATAGGTTAGTGCCAATATAGAAGTATTACATATATGTTTGAATCAAAAGCTTGCTCGATATAGAAGTACTTCAAGCTGAGTTAAATAGCTTTATGACTGGTGTTACAGAAATAGATTAGCATTAAACATAAGTAAATGCTACTCTGTAGCCTACACCAAGCAGCAAAATAAAATACTCTCAACTTACTTTCTTTCTGATATCCCTCTAACTAGTGTAGATAGAATACGCGACCCTGGCGCCGTTTTTGATTCTGCCTTCACATTATCATTATCACTATCATTCTTAAAGCTTTCTCATCCTTAGCCTTTATCAAAAGAAATAGCTCTGAATTTAAGGATCCGTACACTAAAAAATTATTGTACAACGCCTTCGTAAAATCTAGTCTCGAATGTGCATCCATAATATGGAATATGAATAATATGAAGTTCACAATAAAATAATTGAACGTGTCAAAAAGGCTTTATGAAGTACTGCTGGGCACATTTGCGTTTTGATTTACCCCTGCCTCCTTATAGTTCAAGGTGCAAACTAATAAGTCTGCATTGTCTTGAAAATAGAAGAGTTATTGCAGCAATAATCTTTCTTTACAACATTATCAATGGTAATATTGATTGCCCGCAATTGTTGGAGTTGGTAATGTTTAAAAAATTTAATGTTCCTACCAGAAATCTTAGACGGCACTACACCTTTTATGTTAATGCCTATAAATCTAATTATACTGTGAATGATCAAATCACACGGGCTCTATTTGAATTCAATAAGATAGCTTTAAGTAACTTTCCTTGTTTAGATTTCTCTCTAAGCCAATTTTTGTTTAAAAATGAATTACTCTCTTATTTTTAAGTAATTTTTGTGCACCTACTAAATAAGTACATTTTAATTGTTATCTAGTCTGTAAGGTTGTTAAACCATAGACTCAATAATTAAATAAATAAAAATAAACAAATAAATAAAATTTAAATTAATTATTGAGGAAAATTTAAAAGCAATTCAATATGTTTGTAAAATTTAATTATTTTTGTAAAAGTTGTATATAGGCTGCCGACACAATTCCAACGAAGGCCGGTTACGGTAAAAGAATTATAATGCAGAAATACTGTGAACACTTTACTGATTCTTCAGCCCTAGTTCCTCCTATGTGGGTTATTTTTTTTAGCAGCCCGGCCGAAGGCCATCCATACAAACGGAGTTTGAACACAGAAATACTGTAAATATTTTACTGAATCTGTTAAGTGACTAATTTATCATTGAAGTCTGAATCGGCACTTAAACCACCGAGAACAGTGGATTGCTGAATTGAGCATTTGAACTCAATCCAGCCCGGAGCAACGAATAAACGTTTTATTTGTTTGCGATTTAAAAATTGATTCCCTTTATTTACAATTTGATTGGCCTTTTATAATATTCCCAATGGTAAACGTTCTCACGGGCAAATTGGGCCTCGTTGCTGACATTCCGACGCTTGCCCAAAATGTATCGCATATTGATTGCGCCGCTTCTGCTTACGTTGCGACTTCTTCTTCTTGACTGGCACGACAGCCCGATTACAAGACTAAGGCCTAGCTACCCGCAACCATTCGTGTTGTGCGTGCGAATTTGTACACGGATGGAAGGGACCTACAATTTTATGCCGATTCCGAACGGCGAGTTATGAGCTTTTTCATAGGCAATTTTACTCTCAGAGGTTTGCCATTTCCTGCTGAGAGGACAGCAACCGAAAGAAAAATTGTTGTTTTTCTTTTTTTTTCGGTGTTAACGCAACGGAGTATTGAACTCGCGGAGTCTTGACTCGTGGCGCAACGCACTAGCCAGCTGAGCTACGGCGGCTGTCGTTGCGACTAACCGAATTGAATTTGAGTGCAAAATGCATTGCCTGCCGAATGTAAGAGAACACTGGCGCGTAATATTAATACTTGCAATGGTGGGAACCGAGCCCAATTCTTCCGTGTGAAGGTTTCACATTGGTTAAACAGTAATTATAAGTTCAGAGTCTGAACAGAATCTAAAGCCCTACTTGCAGTTACAAGGGTTACTGTCCCTATCCCATCCCTTTTCACCTAATCGGCAGGTTCCTCGTTTCGAAGTTAAAATAAAAATAAAAAATTCATTAAATTTCCGACGGTTATCCTTTCAAGTGGAGTATATGGGGGACTCGCCCTATCCCCTCCCCGAATCTTATTCCCCTCCTAAGAGACCGTTTACAAATATTAATAAAAGCATTACTTACGTTAACCGATCATTTAAGTTTTTTTATGTCAATAATTAGAAAATGTAGGCACTTCTATTGCTGTGCGATCACATAGTGTGAATTAATAAATGTTTGTCTGGATTAAAACCTCTACACCGTCTGAGAAAACATATGTACAAATTCTCATATGACCTGTCAAATCTATATATATGTATAAAAAAATCAACAGTTTGTGTGTAACAAGTGTTCGCGAAAATGGTTCACTCTTTCGCCATAATTTGTTGTGTGTGTGATAGTAGATGTCAATACGGTGGTTTAAAGCTATATAACATGTTTGTACGACGGGTGGGCGTGGCACCCCCCATACAATATAGAATGTCTTTGGAATTATAAGTCCGACAGCATTAAAATTTGGTACATCGTCATCGTTACCAACTGTCCTGTTTTTGCCCGGACAGTTCGGTTTTCGGAAGTGTTGTTCGTGTCCGGTTGCAGAGAATAACCGAACACAAAAATGTCCGGTCATACATAAGCTTACCAAAAAAGTGTTTAGTAATATGTTAAAATGAGAAATTGTTCTATTTACCGTTACCATTTCACACAAAAATCGATGATTATTATAAACGCGATGCTCGCTATGAACATCACATACATGTATTAAAACGCATCCGTCGTTTGTGTCAATTTGACACAATTTTCGAATTCAAAGTGTCACTGCGCCTTTATTTTTTCACGAAATCGAATGAGATTTTGGCTCACTGACTAATTTTCGACGAAATTTCGAAAAATCATATGCTCGAAGTTTGTACATGCTTAGGGGCGTGCCAACAAAAAAAGTTACGAAAGAGTCGCTAGTGTGTCAATTTGACACATACGAAAAAAAAAATCATATTTGGTGGCTTTGGGCCTGTGTTCGCGTCATCACGCGTCATCGAACCTTTGTCTGCATTTCTTTAGTTCACAGAGCCCATTGAGCAAACTGTGGTTGATATGGCTCACGTAAATATGGAAGTAGCTGGAAGAAGGTTGATGTTTGCACAGTGCGTGCGTACTATGTGATAATGCTGCTTGCTGGTGTATACCGGTCACATGGTGAATGTGTGACTGAGTTGTGGAACTCAAAAACTGGACGCCCAATATTTTCAGCGACAATGTCACTACAGCGCTACAAAGAATTCACTCGCTGTCTACGCTTTGACGATCGCGAAGAAAGAGGAAATTCGCGTGCCCGTAATAAATTAGCGCCCATTCGGGCCATATTTGAAAAATGGGCTAACCGGCTAAAATTGGCATATAAACCAGGTGGAAATGTGACGGTTGATGAGCAATTGTTGCCTTACCGTGGTCGCTGTCCATTCACTCGATACCTTCCTTCGAAACCTTGCAAATATGGCATCAAACATTGGGTGCTCTGTGATGCTGCAACATATTATCTTTATGCTATAGAGGTTTACATTGGTCGAAACCGTAATTGTGCTCCGGAGGTAAATCAGGCTGAACGGGGTGTTTTGCAACTCACAGACGGGCTGAATGGAAGGAATGTGACTGGCGACACTTTCTTCATATCTCATGGACTTGCAGTGAAATTGAACCAACGGCAAATGACCATTGTTGGCACGATAAGGAAAAATCGAAAGGAACTACCTCCACTATTACTCGACATGAAAATGCAACCACTATACCATTCGAAATTTGCATTCAACCACGGTCTTGGTTCCACTTTGGT
Organism: Melieria omissa; assembly: GCA_963971225.1. Taxonomy (NCBI): domain Eukaryota; kingdom Metazoa; phylum Arthropoda; class Insecta; order Diptera; family Ulidiidae; genus Melieria; species Melieria omissa. The sequence goes on along the minus strand of OZ020269.1, from coordinate 44,372,129 downwards.
TTCTTATGTCACAAGGAGACGTCGCTTCGTAACTTTGCTGAGCACTATGCACAAGGGAAAACAAGTGACTGAGAACGGCGTTCAAAAGAAACCAGAGATAATAAATTTCTATAATGCAACGAAATGTGGCGTGAACATTATGGACAAGATGGTGGGACCTATCGCTGCAAGCTCAAAGTAAATCGATGGCACGTTGCAGTCTTTTGTAACATGCTCGACATCTCGGCGTTGAATGCATTTGTGTTATTCATCGATTTGAATCCACTATGGAATTATGGCAAAAAGAACTATCGTAGACGCCTGTTTTTGCTCGAACTGAGCCATTCGCTTGTGGTACCACAGGTGGAGTAGCGAGAACGCACACCCAGAAGTGGGTCTGTCATATCAGTGGTAAATCAAATTCGTGTTGTTCCACCACCATCACAACAGCTTCCGGAAACACTTGGACCATCGCTGCAAAGCTTGGCGCATCATACGCCGTCTAAGAAGCACGCGAGGTGTCACATATGTCCGCAAGTGCGGAATGCCAGTATTCATTCCGTCGAATGCGACAAATGCAAAAAGAAAGTTTGTCCGGAGCACCGTTTCATTAAATGCGAAACATGTGAATCGCAATAATTTATCTAATTCCACTCAGTTCTCATTCATTTTTTGGCATTGTATAACAATTAAATTATTAAAACATACTGAAAAATTAACTATGTCTATTTCTTTCTGCATATACAGTCTGTTCAGTAGAAGCGTGATCGCCGTAACTTGGAAACTATTTGTTCGATTCGTTTCAAACAAACTGCATTTTATGCGTTTATAATATTTATTGTACGCAATATTTTTAATAACATGTATAGTCGGCGCCATTCGCTATTATGGCCTCAAACCTCCGACCCATACTTTGCACTAAGATCTGAGCAAGTTGCCGAGGCAATCGACTTCAAATCAGCCGAATTTGCCTCGATAACAGTCTTGCTGTCAATATACTATTTCCTCTGAGTTTCTGCTTTACTATTTCATACACATTTTCTATCGGGTTGGCATCAGGCGACTGTGAGGGCGAATCTAACACCTCTACCCCATTTTGCTGTTTCCACTCAGCACACATTCAGCTGCGATGTTTGTGGTCGTTGTCTTCTTGTATAATCCAAGAGAGTCCTCTTCTCCCGAACATCTTCGCAGCTGATGGTAATAAAGCTTTTTCATAAATTTTGTTCATCAAAACCGCGTTCAAGTTGATGGTAATAACGAGAAGTCGCCCAAATCCTTTTTCTGAGAAGTAACCCCAAACATGGACCTTTACTGGGTCTTTAACAGTTCGTTGGAACAATCGGTTGATGGCGGCACACCAAGATCGATTTATGCTACTAGTTGCCCAAAATTGGAATTCATCCGTAAATATAACATCATTCTAATTCCGATCTGAATTGGCATAAGCCCAGGCAAGCCGTTTTTGAACGTGTGATGATGAGAGCAACAGTTTTTTCAAAGAGTTTCGGTATTTAACGTCGTTAGTTCTTAAATGTCCTCGAACCGTCTCTTTTGATATTTGAACATCACTTTTCTCTAAAACTGCTTTAGCTTTACGCAAGACAAAGGCTTCAAGTCGCTTCTCTCACGCGGAGCTCATCTTGTTAAAATACCATGTACTTTGTAAGTTTTTCACGAGACTGACAATTTTTGCAGTGCGTATTACAAAAATGATGAGGCTACTTAGGTGCATTCAAATTTTTTTGATAACGGTACTCTAAGTGATAATTTGTTCGATCACGCTTCTACTGGACAGACTGTACTGCGTCAGGCAAAACACAAACAAAAATAAACTTCCCACTCCTTTTCCTTTTTAACTATGTTGTATTGCTATTTTTTGATGTTGTGTCAAATTGACACACAAACGACTGTTATGCGTGTTAAACAACTAGCTGACCCGGCGAATTTCGTCTCGCACGACATTTGTTGTTTTTTTATAATGAAATACGCGAGGTGGCGAATCTACGGCGATGCAAATTGACGAAGAAAACCAACTGAAGGAAGAGGAGGAGCTACTGATTAACGCAATCAAGGCCCACAAATAAACAATGTTGCTGTTAAGTTTCAGTAAAGAAATGGACTGCGCTTGAACCGGATTTAAATTATATGGGCGGTGCCATGCCCTCTTATTCAATGCCTGCCCCTTATTCAATGCCCTCTGTCAAAAGAAAAAATGGTAGGTCCGTACTAAGTTTCATTGCTGAGCGACTTATAGTTCAGCAAAATATTTGGGTCACAAAAAATGTGCCACGCCCCTTGGCCAACGCCCATCAAATGTTATCAGTAGAATGACTCATCTATGGGACGACAGGGTACTAAATTTTAATGTTGTGCTACTTATAATTTCGAAGATATTATATTTTAAAGATTTTGCTTGTATGGGTGGTGCCACGCCCCCTCGTCCAATACTTGCCCCATTCCCTCTGTCGAAATATATGAATAAATGGTAGGTTCGTACTAAGTTTCATTGCTGAGCGACTTATAGTTCAGCAAAATATTAGGGGTATAAAAAATAGTTAGTAGCCGATTCTCAGACCTACTGAATATGCATGTAAAATTTCATAAAAATCGGTCAAGCCGTTTCGGAGGAGTACGGTAACAAACACTGTGACACGAGAATTTTATATATAAGAGTACGCTGGATGGCGATGCAAATTGCCGAAGAAAGCCAACTAAAGGAAGAGGAGGAGCTGCTGATTAACGCAATTGAGGCCTACAAATCAGCAACGTTGCTGCTAAGTTTTAGTAAAGAAAGGAACTGCGCTTGAAGCAGATTTAAATTATACGGGCGGTGTCACGCCCCCTTTTTCAATACCCGCACAATGCCCTCTGTCGGAAGGGAAAATGGTAGGTTCGTACTAAGTTTCATTGCTGAGCGACTTATAGTTCAGTAGAATATTTAGGTCACAAAAAATGTGCCACGCCCTTGTTCAACGCCCAGCAAATCTTTCCGTTATAATGGCACATGGGACGATGCTATATTAAATTTCAATGCTGTGCACTTTACAATTTCGAAGTTGTTCCATAATTAAGAGATGGCTGGTATTTCCTAAACATCCCCTTGTCTTGGACCCTTCCCATTTCCTCTGTCGAAGGACATGACTAAATAGTTAGTTCGTAGTGAATTTAATGGATGCTTGACTTATCGTTCCAAAGCTATCGTCTGTAAATGATGCAATACAACGGTATGGTAGCACTTCTGAAGCAGCTGTGATTTCCTTTTTTGTTTAATATTTTTTATTTTTTTTTAATTTCATTGGTTTTCACGTTAACTTTTTGTTTTTTTACTTACGTCTTTTTTTGTGAATAATATGGATAATGCTTACTAGACACACAACATACATACGTCGTTTGTTTTAATTTAATTGTGGAACATAATTTCAAAACCCCCGCGGCGGGGTTTAAACGGCTTTAAAACATCTGTCCGGGCTTCAAACACTAAAAAGTTGGCATCTCTGGTCGTTCGGTAAAATTTAATGCACGTTGGACAAGAGCGTGGCACTTTTTAAATTTCGGTGTAATTTGGAACTATAGCATTAACATCAATGACACTCGGTACAAACTTACGATTTAGTCGTATCCTTCTACAGGGGGAATAGGGTGGGTTTTGGACAAGCGGGCGTGGCACCGCCCATGCAACTCATCTTTTTAATATGGAATAGCTTCGGAATCATAAGTCACACATCAATGAAACTATGTACGAACTTACCACTTTTCCACCACAATTCGACTAGAAGAAAGTGGTGAGCATTGGATAAAGGGGCGCACAGTGTCACGAGTCCATAGTAGCGAGGGACAAAAATAGAAGGAATAGTCGTACGACAATAAAATTTTGAACGTATGATTTTGTTGTAAAGAGAAGTTAATACGCTAAACATTAGTACAATCGCCCCGCGGACACGCCCACCTCCCATACAAACCAAATACTAAGTTGACATATCTCGGAAACTATAAAAGATATATTTATGAAATTTGGTACAGCAACTCATATCATCAATATATAGGGTAGCGTGGTCCGAAACCGACCCCCTAATTGGCAAATGGGGGATTCTACGGTTTCCGTGGCGCCGCGATTTGATGATGGTTTTAGATAAATTGGCCGAAAATAAATCGAAAATGTAAAATACAATTTTTTGATATCTCGCTTCGTTTTCGAGATATCGAGGTTCAAAGTGAAATTCACAACGAATATGAATTCAATGTAAATAACTGTAGATTTACCGTTATATGCAATGTTATGCGACGAAATCACAGAATTATGAAGGTTTTGCTTAAGAACGATCTTTTGCTATGAAAGGATTTGAACAAAAAATACTGTGCACACCTGATTGCTGCCTGATGTGGTGGTGACTCCCATGAGGGTTATTTTTTTAGCGCCCGGCCGAAGGCCGGCCACCTGGAAAAACTTATTGCTATAAAACTATGGCTTGGAAGTATGGATTTGAACAAAAAATACTGTGCACACCTGACTGTTGCCTGATGTGGTGGTGACTCCCATGAAGGTTATTTTTTTAGCGCCCTGCCGAAGGCCGGCCACCTGGAAAAACTTATTGCTAAACAAACAATGGCTTGGAACTATGGATTTGAACAAAAAATACTGTGCACACCTGACTGTTGCCTGATGTGGTGGTGACGCCCATGAGGGTTATTTTTTTAGCGCCCGGCCGAAGGCCGGCCACCTGGAAAAACTTATTGCTAAACAAACTATGGCTTGGAACTATGGATTTGAACAAAAAATACTGTGCACACCTGACTGTTGCCTGATGTGGTGGTGACTCCCATGAGGGTTATTTTTTTAGCGCCCGGCCGAAGGCCGGCCACCTGGAAAAACTTATTGCTAAAAAAAACTATGGCTTGGAACTATGGATTTGAACAAAAAATACTGTGCACACCTGACTGTTGCCTGATGTGGTGGTGACTCCCATGAGGGTTATTTTTTTAGCGCCCGGCCGAAGGCCGGCCACCTGGAAAAACTTATTGCTAAAAAACTATGGCTTGGAACTATGGATTTGAACAAAAAATACTGTGCACACCTGACTGTTGCCTGATGTGGTGGTGACTCCCATGAGGGTTATTTTTTTAGCGCCCGGCCGAAGGCCGGCCACCTGGAAAAAACTTATTGCTAAAAAAAACTATGGCTTGGAACTATGGATTTGAACAAATAATACTGTGCCCACCTGACTGTTGCCTGATGTGGTGGTGACTCCCATGAGGGTTATTTTTTTAGCGCCCGGCCGAAGGCCGGCCACCTGGAAAAACGTATTGCTAAAAAAACTATGGCTTGGAACTATGGATTTGAACAAAAAATACTGTGCAGACCTGATTGCTGCCTGATGTGGTGGTGACTCCCATGAGGGTTATTTTTTTAGCGCCCGGCCGAAGGCCGGCCACCTAGAAAAAACTTATTGCTAAACAAACTATGGCTTGGAACTATGGATTTGAACAAAAAATACTGTGCACACCTGACTGTTGCCTGATGTGGTGGTGACTCCCATGAGGGTTATTTTTTTAGCGCCCGGCCGAAGGCCGGCCACCTGGAAAAACTTATTGCTAAAAAAACTATGGCTTGGAACTATGGATTTGAACAAAAAATACTGTGCACACCTGACTGTTGCCTGATGTGGTGGTGACTCCCATGAGGGTTATTTTTTTAGCGCCCGGCCGAAGGCCGGCCACCTGGAAAAACTTATTGCTAAAAAAAACTATGGCTTGGAACTATGGATTTGAACAAATAATACTGTGCCCACCTGACTGTTGCCTGGTGTGGTGGTGACTCCCATGAGGGTTATTTTTTTAGCGCCCGGCCGAAGGCCGGCCACCTGGAAAAAACTTATTGCTAAAAAAAATATGGCTTGGAACTATGGATTTGAACTATGATTTTGTTGCATGGTTTTAGATAATTTTGGCTATAAAAATATATTAATAATATTATTGGCTTTTTACACTCGAAGTGGACCACGGGAAAGTATTGTCTAATCGCACTTCATACACAACAGAAGGGGACCCCTCGGCTCGTCACTTCCGAAGTATTTTACGACTCCAAACCCCTCTTGTTGTGTTGAGACCGATTAGTCTCAAAAGACATCTTCACCATTGTATTCTGGATCCGAGTCGTTTTCTATTGCTATATTGATATCGTCCTCTTCATTATCCGAACCATCTTCTAATCTTATTCTTTTTGCTGGTGGTAAAAATTTCTCTTCTTGAGATAATGTGAAACATGGTCGATCAATTTCTTTAATTGTTATACCTTTCTCCAAGTTTCCTTCCACTACTCCCGGATATACGTTTTTAATATCAAGAAGGAATTGCATGATTTGGGAACCGAGGTCTGCCTTATACTTATCCAAATATGTCTTTCTATAAAAATAGAGAGCCATATATTGGTGTAGTAGTTTCGGGGTTCTGCGACATTTAATAGATTTTTTTAATAGTCTATTTTGGTTCTCTAAATCATTGATGGTATTTGCCGGGTTGGATTTATCAACATATTCACCGATACTATGATTTGTTCGCAAATGAACAGTACTATGAGAAAACATTCGTTCAACTCCTTCATACTGTTTTGCGCTGTCAGTACATATTCGGGATGTTGATGAATCTACATACTTTTGTATGAACGGCCACAACTCCTTCTTGCTTTTCCCATTTACTTTAAAAAACAACCCAACTTTGTCTTCCTTGCAATATAAACCCAGAACGGTTGTTGTCATTTGCTCGGTAACACGGCCCCGATTGTATTTTCTCTTAGTCAAAAACGTTTCGTCAATCTGGACTGTTTTACCTTCGCCACCAAGTACCAAATCACTGTGTGATGCGATTACTTCAGTTATTTCTCGGCAATAGCTGAAGTAATCAATTACTGTATTCCAACTAAGCTCGGGGCAATCTCGATTATTACGCCAAGCTTTAAGATGATTATATACATCAGAGACTTGCATCTGGATCGCGAAACAAATGACAATTGCAAGTACATCGCGCACTTTGATGCGACACGCATTCCCTTCAAAAAATGTGTGAGACGCGGGGTTTATAATTTTACGACACGATTTATCCCTTTTCTTCTGCGATCATTTTGATGAACACCTCCATACCCATTTTAGTTTTTTGTCTTCAAAATCTTCAACGAACATTGGGAAATTACAACATGTCGGTGGTGTCGATTGACGCGATGGAATTAAACCAATTTGTTCGAGAAAAGAAATTGCTAATTCATTTGTTGTAACATGTTCTTTAAAAGAATGAAAGAAAGAAAAATTTTTTAATTTACTATGTAATTCTGGATGGATACCTGACATTTTGGAAACTTGTAGAAAAGAAAATCAGCGGAAAGAAAATTGGCAAAGCGAACGATGTCACAGAATTATGAACGTTTTGCTTAAGAACGATGTTTTGCTATGAAAGGATTTGAATAAAAAATACTGTGCACACCTGACTGTTGCCTGATGTGGTGGTGACTCCCATGAAGGTTATTTTTTTAGCGCCCGGCCGAAGGCCGGCCACTCGGGAAAACTGTATGCATCTCTGGGATTGTGAAAAAAAGCGCTGATCTGGTAAGATTGCATATAACGGTAAATTTACAGTTATATACATTGAATTCATATTCGTTGTGAATTTCACTTTGAACCTCGATATCTCGAAAACGAAGCGAGATATCAAAAAATTTTATTGTACATTTTCGATTTATTTTCGGCCAATTTATCTAAAACCATCATCAAATCGCGGCGCCACGGAAACCGTAGACGTGCCGGCAAATGCAATAAAAGTGCTTTCAATTGATATTTTTTCACAAACCAAATTTTTTTTTTTTAGAATAAACATTATTCTAGGTTGTAAGTAGCTTGACAAGGTTTTTGGAAACTTTTTTCTTTAATAACGAGGTCATATTAAAAGTTTGCATATTTGTTGTTTTTTTTTGAAAACTCGTGGTCCGAAACCGACCCCCCATTCATCAAAATTTGATAGCACCTATTCAAGCTTAGGTCATAACGAATATAAAAACTTACCTTTTGATTTTTCAAAAAACAATAAAGCACTTGCAACTGAAGTTCCGTGTAGGCTCAAAAATGAATTTTATTCCTGTGAAAACATAACACGTCACATAACCACGAAATTAAATGTGTAATATGATGGCTCTCCGCCTACAACTTGTAAGTGTTGTAAGAGCTTTTAAATGCCCCCACCGACAGTTTGGGGGGCAGCATAATGACTGAAAAACATGTGGAGGTCGGTATGGGAACACCGGTCGGTTTCGGACCACGCTACCCTATCTATATACCATGGTATGGTATCGATCAACCTACAATTAGAATTGCTAGAGCCAGTCTGGCGCTGGGATATATACCAGAAGCCTGGAGGACGGTAAAGGTGGTCTTTCTACCGAAGGTCGGGAAAAAGGATCCCCTTCACCCGAAAATTGTAGATAGCTATGTAAGGACGACAGTCCTAATCGACAATCCTTTACACACCTGTCATCATGCATACAGAGCAGGACGCTCCACAGTGTCGCGAGTCCATAGTAGCGAGGGACAAAAATAGAAGGAATAGTCGTACGACAATAAACACGCCCACCTCCCATACAAACCAAATACTAAGTTGACAGTATCTCAGAAACTATAAAAGATATATTAATTAAATTTGGTATCGCAACTCATATCATCAATATAAAGATATATACCAAAAATGGTATTGATCAACGCTTTTAATAAAAAAAGGAAATATTGAAAACACTACAAGTATCTGTGCATACTTATGCGCACCTAAGTAATTTCAAACCCAAATAGAAAATAATAATACCTTTTATTAAACTCAGTAAAGTATATATTTTCATTAAAAATTACAATTTGTCAATCTGTACTGCTAGGACAATCGGTTTCCGATGATGAATGATTCAAAATAAACCCTCTACATCTATTTTTGAAAAAATTTTAAATTCATTTTTTTAAATTGCATTATATCAGAGTTTCGGTTTTCATGTTTTACTTTAATTTTCCTATTAACTGCTATAGTTGCACGCCACCCAGTATTACCGTAGCTTTCCATCGAATCTACCTTTTTTGATGTAACTTTTCTCAATCAAGTGGTGTTTGCATATTTTTACAAGCAACAATTTTTAGCTCAAGCGATGCGCAGCAGTGGTCGCTATGTTTTTCTGCCAACCTTGCAGCATGGTCATGGTCAAAGGACTCTATTTTTGACTGCATACGTCACTGAAAATGTTGAATTTCTTAAAAACTTGCAAGTTTGTGCAGCTAAAGTCCATGGTTTCTATTAATACATATTTTCAGCTATATCACACTGTAAAATATCGAAGTTGTAAGAAGTACTTTTTTTAAAAGCTTATCTAAAGTTTGATGTCATTGCACTTTTATTCCTACGAATTGACTTTTTTTCAAGTAACGGTGTAAGGAATATGGAAAGCAAAACAAAACCTGCCGTGTATGAACCTGGAGACTTTAAATTAAATAGGGAAACTCTGATTGTCAATCTGATCCAAAAAATGCAAAAAAAACCCAATCAATAAAAAACAAGAAACATTTTAATTTTTAAGTATAAAAACATTCAAAATGAGCAAAAAACTAAATGCAAATTTTATCGAAGTAAAACTTCAATACTTCTATCAAAATTTACTTCTTATGCCGCATTTTCAATTTTCATGGGAGAAGATCATCTGCGTTTTTTCTGCATATGTTATGAAGTATGGCTGTAGCAATAATCGTATCCTGAACTGTTGTTCGTTCTTATGCCCATAGAGAAAACCGGAAAGCGTCGTCAAAGCATCTTTCAATAACATTTTGAGTGCGAATTTGGGACTCATTATACATCTTTTCAGCATGTGTTTGTGGATTTTATAATGGAAACTCGAAGAAGCATATCCTCGGTCTCTTAACATCAACTGACCAGGAAGGGACCCCGACTCGAAAATGAACATTAACCCACTGTTATTAAAAATTGTGCTATCATGTGTCGACCCTGGACATCGAGCAACTATGTTACTGAATACGAGATCAGCGTCACACATGGCTTGCACACTGTAAGAAAGAACCCTGTGCGATTGCAAAACAGTTCACCAAACTCCCCTCCAAAGAAATAGCAAAATAGCTTCAGATATTCGTTTCACTTCACCATATACATAAAAAGTTATTACCAGGTGATTGAATTTCAGGTGATTGAAAGGCAATTGCAGCCTTGAACTGACATTTGTCTTCCTAAAACATTTTTATATTATTAGCAAGGCATACACTATAAAAATACCAATACTGACCATTTCACAGACCTTCGCAATTTCCCCTAAATTTGCTGCAAAGTAGTTCGGGCAGTGTGTTTTGAAACGCGAAAGCACATTAAAAACTCATTTTCACCCCATTCCTTAAAGTGTTCCTTCGGTTTCTAAAAAATCGCTTTTTCAGTTGTATTCGCTTGTAAGGTGCGCAATTTAAATAGTTCCGAATTCGTTTTTGCTTTTGAAATTTTTTTTATATTTTTGAAATGGTTCGACTTACCGGGCAAAACACGATAGATTCCGGTCGTGTAGGAATACACGTTACTTTACATGCCGAATGTCGTGTATCTGAGCTTGAAATTACGAAAAAAAAACTTACTCGTCGTGTATACACGCGCCGGTATCTGCTTGTTGAAATTACGTTCGTCCCGAATAAGTGCAAAGGTTCCGCCGGAGTAAGATGCCTGGTGCTTCAAATGGACTACTTTCAGCTTGGCGTTCCTGTTGCAGCAGCGTTGAACCCTGTACACCAAGTCATTAATCCTGGTCACGACTTTATACGGTCCTTCCCATCGCGTTTGAAGTCTTGGAGACAAACCTTTCCTCCGCTGCGGGTTGTAGAGCATTACCAGATCGCCTTCTTGGAACCCTGCTGTGTTAGCCCGTAGATCATATCTGGCTTTCATCTTATCGCTGACCAGTTGGATACGGCTCCTTATAAATTGGTGGATTTCTTCCAGTTCCGACCGCTTATTGACTGCGTAGTCAGTCTTAGCGCCTTCCGTCGTGCTGACCACACCGAACTTCAAGTCAGCAGGCAACCTCAAATCTGTGCCGAACACTGTTCGGGCTGGAATGAGTGATGTCGTATCGTGCGGGGCTGACCTAAACGCTAGCAGGAACAGATAACAGAGATATGCGTGTTCCAATCCTTTGATTCCTACCTACCACTTTTTTAATTTAATTTTATTTTTTTATTTTATTTAATAAGCCAATGAACATATACATTTTACTGACTATAGGAAACAATAAAAGAACACACAAATGAGGACAAGAGCTTCAACTTAACCTAGTCAATATTAATATAACAATGTCCCTTTGCGAAGCGAAATATCAAGGTCGGTTACACTATTTAGTTCCGCAAGGGCTCTAGCCAGAGGCGCATTCCTCACATAGTTCGACCTGAAAAAGCTGATGTAGAGTCCCTATTTGCCATAGATTACGTACAGGAACTTTGAAAGCCACTTTACTCAAAAGGGGCGGGAAATTATTAGACCCCTTTAATAACCCAACAATGAAGGAGCGCGCGAGATAGGTTCGCCTAGCGTTTAGACTGAATAAGTTTATAAGGCGACAGCGGGAAATATACGAAGGTAACGGTTCGGTAAAATTCAGCGACCTTAGGGCGGACCGCACAAAAACCTTTTGGATGCACTCAGTGCGATTAATGTGAGTCACTTCATATGGCCTTCATATAAACGAAGAATATTCCAGCCTTGATCTGACGAAAGCCGTGAACAACAGTTTAAACGTATATGGGTCAGCTAATAACGCACTATTCCGACGAACGAACCCCAACATGGCATACGATTTGGCAAGAATTAAATCCATATGACTAGAGAAACAAAGTTTTGTATCGAAAAACACACCTAAATCTTTGATTTCTTGGACTGACTGTAACCGTAAACCCGCCAGGGAGTAGGATAATTCCAAAGGGCTTGAAAAAGTTACAAGAAAACACTAATGTTTAAGAAAAGGTGATTTCTCGTACACCACGGTTGTACTCTATCAAAGAATATGAAGTAATATAGAACGCGCATGTGGGCACAAAAGTGTTTTCGGTTGCTATCATGCGAGCAGGAAGAGCGAAGCGTAGGCATTTGAGAATGTTAAGTTCATAACATTTTCTGTTAGATTTTCGTAGGACAACAGCAAAAAGAAAAATGTTATTGTTCGCAACGGCTTCACTCGTGTACATTGAAATGGTGGTTGTTGCAGTGTTCGCTCAATCATTTTTTGCATGCATGTTTCTTGATCTTGTTTGCCGAAGCGCAAGCAAAAAACAAACAATGAACCCTGGCATCGTCAGCATCGTTTTAACGAAGATGACTCGGGATTCGCTAATGTTTTTGTTGTTGTCGATTATTGTGTGTATGCTTTTTTGTGTTGCCGATTGGTTTTGCTGCATAAATTGCTATCATATTTCCATCAATCGAATCTTTGCGGTGTATGACTTTTTGATGGCCAACTCTTTGATTGATTTTAAACTTTGGCGGTTGATCCCAGTTTAAAATGTTTACAAATATTTTTACGTGGCGAGTTCGAAAAAAAATTATTTGTTTATTTCACATGGTTGATTACAAGTTTGAGAATATAGAAAAACTACGAAAAAATTCAACTGATGGCTATATTGACTTCAAAATTCGTAAAAACACTTGAAATCAAAAATAATTAGATACGTGTTTTAATTTTTTTTTTAAATCGAAATATAACGGATAAACCAAGGGTTAAAAGATTGTATGGAAAACCCTAAATAGGTCTATTGACTTTCAATATGTTGAAAGCACTACTAAAGCACTAATAAAGAAATTAATAATAAGAAAATACTTGATTTTGTCATAAGAAAACTGTGATTTAGAAATGCCTACGTTTAAAAATAGTATAAATATTCTACACCTGAATGGTTCCATGGCGAATGATGTGACCATACATTTACAATATAAGATTTTCTTAGTTTAGTTTTTTTAAGCAAGCATTACACATCGTCTTCATCTCCCAATCATCCCACGCCACAGCAGTGTGCTAACGCAGACTCGCTGCAGTGAGCCCAACCAAAAGCAAGCCTTCGTATGTTTATTTTCTTTGCTTCTACTCACATGTTACGCCGAAGTTACAGAGATTTCTGTTGTTAGTAAAAGAGGGTTCTGCTGTCAATAACAGAGGGTACTACCAGCAGTACCCGCCATACAACACGTTTGCTTGTATGAGATGCGTGTTCTATATTACTTCATATTCTTTGACTCTATCTACCATAGGTCAGCCTGCAGTGCCAGGGAGTCTGCCACATTACTAATCGCAGCATAAATCTTCAGATAATCCGCATATAGAAGAAATTTTGCAAACGAAAAGCAGGAGCCAATGCCGTAATAAATAAAACAAACAATAGATGATCAAGTATGCTACCTTGAGGAACGCCGGCAGTAGCAACAAACGGCTGAGAAAGGTGATTATCAACAGCCACAACACACTGTCTGTTGGAAAGGTATGATTTCACCCAATCAAGAAATGATGAGTGAAAGCCCATGCAATTTCATTTAGATATCAGAATTGCATGACAAACTCTGCCAAAGGCTTTCGCAAAATCTGTGTAGATAGTATCTACTTGACTCCCTTCTTGAAAAGCAGACAGACAATCTTCGACAAAAATCGCGAGATTGGAAACAGTTGATCTGCCCCTAACAAAACCGTGCTGGTTTTGACAAATTGCACTATTGATGCAAGACATTAGTTTTTCATTGACTATGCATTCAAAGAGTTTAGACACCGACGTGAGTTTCGAGATGGGTCTGCAATTTGCGATATCTTATTGCCACTCTTAAATATTGGAGTTATTGATTTTCCACTCATCTAGAAAAATACCAGACGAAAGGGGTTTGTTAAACATCAGTAAGAGTGGCTCAAGAAGAGAGTTGCATTTCTTTTAGAGTACAGAGGAAAGCCCATCTGTATCCGTACGCATTGAAAATTTAAGGTTGTTGATGCCCCATTTAACATTGTCGGCAGTTAAGGTCAACGACCCAAATAAAAAAGGAGTCAGGATAGAAGGTCAGCCAAAACAGCGTTTGCACCCGTGACAAAATTTGAGCTGAAGAACTGTACGAATAAGTTAGCGGCATCATCCGCGGTTTCGACTTTGTCCTTGAAAAAAATCGAGGACGGAGTATCGGAAACCAATGATGCCAACTTCATAGTTACGAATGTAGCTTTTGTACAGCGACGTAGCCAACTTGTTGTAAATTCTAAGATGTGATTGATAGTAGCTAAAGTAAATGGAAAAATTAGTTGCTTTGAACCAAAAAGTATGGAACATAAAGAGTGTGCATCACGTACAAGCAAAAATTTGAATGCGCTGATGTGCTGATATCGCCACCCGTCTTCAAGATGCGAGGGGTAGACAACAAGAGAGACACTTGAAATTACAGCACAATGCTCTGAGCGCAAATCATAGCAACACGAATGCCGCGTCTGTGCTCACTCCTTTACTCTGCGAAGAGGAGGAAGACGATGTGCTGTTGTTCTTGTCGTTGCGCTGGCGAAAAGCTTAAATTGTAAAACGATTACTTGTATTATTATTTATTTCTTTATTTAGTGCTTTAGTAGTGTTTTCGCCCTATTGAAAGTCAATAGACCTATTAAATTATGTTTTTCCATACAATCTTTTAAGCCTTGATTTGTCCGTTAAGTTGAGATTAAAAAAAAAAAACAAAATTAAAACACGTATCTAATTATTTTTGATTTCAAGTGTTTTCACGAATTTTGAAGTCAATATACCCATCAGTTATTTTTTTTTCCCATATTCTCAAGATTGTAATCAACCATGTGAAAATATAAACCAGAGGTGCCCAAAACCTTATGGAAGAGCAAACACCAATACAAAGCATACTGTGCTCTGTGTGTACGTGGGTGGTCCGATAAGTACTTAGCCTTCAAAAGAAAAACGAACATTTTGGAAAAGTGGCGTATTATTTCTCAACGTAGTCTCCTTTCAACTCGATACACTTGACCCAGCGATTCTTCTTTAACCCGTCTGAAAAATACGTGTTCTGGAGGCCTTCGTGGCAGCGATAACCTCCTCATTCGAATCAAATTTCTGCCGGGCGAGTGACTTTTTCAAGTTTGGAAACGAAAAGAAGTCACACGGGGCCAAATCTGGAGAATACGGTGGATGGGGCAGCTGTTCGTAGCCTAATACGACCAATTTGGCGAATCACCGACCGATATTGCTCTTTTTCCATTTTTCTAAAGTCCGCGCCGCTTCGTATGTCCAGTCGTGCGTGGAATGCTGCGTCAACAAGCTGCCGGGTGGTCAGCGTGAGGGTGAGTAGCACTATAATCAGATCTCACCGATTGCGTTCCACACCATCCATTTTGACCACTTGGGGCCATTCCCCAAAAGCAGTCGACGCAACGAGCCCGTTCTTGTTCTGGTTGACTCATTTACGAAATACGTGGTCATCAAACCCGGTGAAGAGCACCGCCACAAAATTCGTACTTCATACATTGAACGAAGTGAGAGCTTGTTTTGGGTTACCACACCGTATCGTCAGCGACCGGGGTACGGCATTCACATCAAAGGAATTTGAGAAATACTATAGTATAGAACATACCATCAAGCACTACTTAACGCTGTGCGTAAACCTCGGGCGAACGGGCAGGTGGAGCTGGTCAACCGTACGATCCTCTCAATGCTCCGACCTTCAGCAGAAACAGACAAGAAATGGGACGAGCAAGTTACCAAAATTCAGTGGAGTCTGAATTCATTGAAAAGACTGGGTGCTGCCTCCACGAGTTACTTTTCGGCTACCAGCCCAGGGACGTACTTGGTAACCAAATCACGACGATCCGCCAGGACGACGAAGAAGGATCGAGAGCTGTCGTGGACTTGCAGCACGTGCAAGAGATGGCTGCGACGCCAATTGACAACCAGCGCGCTATGGCCAAGCCACGATACGACCAGCGGCATTCGTCGCCAACGCCTTACCGGGTCGGTGACCTAGTGCTGGCGAAGAATGAGCCGACCATCGGCGACCACCACGACCACGAAAACTCGAGCCTCGATACAAGGGACCATTCCTGATAGTCAAGGCTCTGGGAAACGACCGGTAAGTGGTTAAAGACTTGCCGGAGGCGCATAGAAGCCAGCGTCACTACACATCAGTGTACGCCTCCGATGCCTTGAAGCCATGGTGCGCGTTGCCAGAGGACGGTGATGAAGAGGACGACGACTGGGACCACGACAGCGAGGACGCTGAATGTCAGGAGAGGCCGACTGTGAACGGGTTGCCAGAGAAGAAGAAGAGCGGCGAAAGTTAGTTGGCGAACGGAGAGAGAAGCGCGCGGTTTGGTTCGCTCGGCGGTCCGCGGAATTTAAGTGTAAAATTCAAATCAAGCAGAGGTTATTAAACTTGTAAACAAATAAATAAAAAAACGTTTTCTTTCGCCTACGGCTCACAAGTGTTGAGTTTTATCAAAGAATATACAATATAAAGAATACGCATCTTCACAAATTTGTCAAGCGTGTTTCTGGATGCGGGGGGAGGGGGGGAAGAGATGAGCGGAGGCATAGGTTGCGGGAAATTTGCTCGCGCTCAACAGTTTGCGATCTTGTTCGTCGAAGCGCAAGCGAAGAGTAAACAACGAACCAAAGCATCGTCATCGTCGTTTCAACGAAGATGATTCGGGATTCGCTAATGTTTTTGGTGTTGTCGTTTATTTTGTGTATGCTTTTTTGTGTTGCGATTGGTTTTGCTTGTCACCATCAATCGAATCTTTGTATGGCTTTTTGCTGGCCAATGCTTTGATTGATTTAACAATTTGGTGGTTGATCCCAATTTAAAATGTTTGCAAATATTTTTACGTGGCGAGTTCGCAGTAAAGTTATTTGTTTATATTTTCACATGCTTGATTACAATTTGGAGAATATGGGAAAACTACGAAAAAAAATGAACTGATAGGCATGTTGACTTCAAAATTCGTGAAACCCTTGAAATTAAAAATAATTAGCTGCGTGTTTTAATTTTTTAATCGAAATCTAACGGAGGGTTAGAAGATTGTATGGAAAACATAATTTAATAGGTTTATTGACTTTCAATAGGGCGAAAGCACTACTAAAGCACTAAATAAAGAAATAATAAGACAAGTATTTTGTCATAAGAAAATTGTATTACGGCATGCCTACGTTTAAAAATAGTTTAAATGTTCTACACCTGAATGATTCCATGGCGAATGATGTGATCATAAATTTACAATATTAGATTTCTTATTTTAGTTCTTTTAAACAAACATTATATGTGGGCCGTAAGAAAAGTTCCAAAGAACGAGACGGAAAATTATTACGGGTAATAAAGACGTTTTCTTTTCTTTCCAATTCCATTTTTATTGATTACTTATTATTTATTTTTTAATTGCCTGTAGCGATCATATAGGTCGCCATGCCAGCCATATTTTATTTTCTTTTCTATGATTTTGCGCACACTACAGTCGGCAGTGAGTTCAGAAGCAATATGTGACGCTGTGCAGGCTTATAGAAGAAGAACAAAAGCCAGCCAGAAAATATAAATCGTTTTACAATTTCAGCTTTTCGCCAGCGCAACAACAAGAACAACAGCACATCGTCTTCCTCCTCTTCGGACAATTGAGCGAGAATGAACGAGTGAGCACAGACGTGGCATTCGTGTTTCTATGATTTGCGCTCAGAGCATTGTGCTGTCATTTCAAGTGTTTCCTCTTGTTGTCTACCCCCCCGCATCTAGAAGACGGGTGGGGATATCAGCACCCGCATTCAAATTTTTGCTTGTATGAGATGCACACTCTTTATGTTTCATCCTTTTTGGTTTTATGCTTGGCGTTCTTTAACGCCCCACCTGGTTATCTCTGGGAATTGCGAGGGTAGTTTCCAGAATGGAGATAATCCGTTGAGCTGCATGGTCTTTACGGAGCAAGAAGTAACAAAACGAGTGGTCCCGCTAGAATATAGCTGTGTGTGTTGGTCTAAGCCGAAATGGCTTAGAAAATCAGCGCTTATGATCGTCGTCGACATCAACAAGTTATATCCCTGCGTAGCCCGTAGTTCAGTGTTTTGACAGTGCAGCCGTATGTGTTAATCACAGTTAATAGCCAATGGACTTCCGCACTTTGACTTGTCGTATGGGATTCGTTATTTACTGCGGCTGAAGTTACCAAATGCTTTGATATATTTAAACATAAGATTAGTGAAATATGTAGAAGCAACATACCAATAATTAAAAAGCAATATTATAAGATTCCTTGGTATACTAAAGAGCTTAAGAAACTCAGGAATTTGAGAAACAAGTTTTACAGGAAATTTAAATCGTCGAATTCCTTTATACACAGAGATAAGTATCTGAAATATTCGAAGGAGTTTAAATCATTGAGTAAGGTGCTGAAACGTAATTATGTTCTTAAGTTTGAGTCCCATAAAATCCAATCCCAAAGTTTTTGGCGTAACGTTAAGTCTAAGAAATCTTGTTCTAGCATTCCTTCAGTAGTATTCCTTAATGATATCCAAGCTCAAACTTCTTTGGAAGCTGCGAATCTTTTCGCGGATTTTTTAAATTCCAATTTTGAACCGGAAGTTGATGTAAGCGGTAATAGTCTCCTGAACAATGTTTCTGCAGTTAATTTTGGTTCACTTTCTTTAACCCTTGACGATGTGGAAGACGACATACGACAAATCAAATCGTTATCTCATTCTGATCCTCGTACCCCTTTACGAGCTGCTCCGCTTTCGCCTATCCTCTATTATTGCTTTTTAATAAATCACGATAGTTGGGAGAGTTTATTGACGCCTGGAAGGTTACTGTCATAAATCCAATTTTTAAAAGTAGAAATAAGAGCAATGTAGCCAACTACAGACCCATTTCCAAATTATCAACGGTCTCAAAATTATTCGAATTCATTGTCAAATAAAAACTTTATTTTTCAATAAACCGTTTTATTTCTGGAAATCAGCACGGGTTCATGGCCTGTAGGTCCACAGTTTCTAACCTGGCAGTTTTTTCTGAATACTGCATATCTGCTTTTCACAGCCATGTTCAGGTCGACACTGTGTATATGGATTTCTCAAAAGCGTTTGATAAAGTTAGCCACTCTTTGTTGCTTTCGAAGCTACATAGTCTTGGAGTTCATTCTACCTTCTTAAGATAGATTTAATCTTATCTGGCTTGCCGTAATTGTGTTGTTGTTGTTGACAATGTATTTTCGCATCCCTTTAGTGCCTCCTCTGGCGTACCCCAAGGTAGTATTTTTGGTCCCCTTCTTTTTGTAAATTTTATCAACGACATAGCCAGTTGCTTTTAATTCTCTAAGTACCTTTTGTATGCTGTTGATTTGAAGATTTACTCTTCAATATCATGTTGCAATCTTCAAATGGACCTTGACAACGTTGTCCTTTCGTGTGATGAAAATAAGCTTAATTGAAATATAAATGTTTCCATGTGACCTACTCAAAATCCCGGTCCCCTATTCCCACTTCTTACAACATTGGTGGCTGTCACTTAGAATTCTACTGAAAATGCTGATCTTGGTGTCGTGTTTGATAATAGGTTCTCTTTTCAAAGTCATTTAAACAGCACGATTGCAAAGGCCTACTCTATGCCGGCCTGTGTTCGCCGTTTCAGTTCTGATTTTACGGATCCGTATACTCTAAGGTTGCTCTATACTTCCCTGGTACGGTCTTAGCTGAGTACGCGGCCTTCATTTGGAGACCTTACTATGCGTGTCACATCAATCGACTTGGGCGAATCCAAAAAAGGTTTCTTCGTTATGTCTACGTTCTTTGCATTTTGTTTACCCCATTCCCTCATACCAGTCTAGATGTCTACTTATTAATCTAAAGTCATTGGAGGGTAGGAGGAGTATTCCCTCATTTACCTTTGTCTTTAACCCTTATTCTCAAACCCAAACTTACTAACGTCGTTTGGCACCCGGGTACCCATTTCATGAAATTTTTAAGTTTTCAATATTTTGTTAATTAAAAAGTGTTTATAAAATTTTGATATGATTTGTTCGCTTTTCACCTAAATAACGAGGATCCGGAAGGTAAAAAAAAAATTTTCATTATTTGTCAGTTTTTTTCACGAAAATACATCGCAGTGGGCACCCGGGTACCCGGGTATGAGAATAAGGGTTAACCTAATACGGGGCGCGATAGACTGTCCTTACCTACTCGGTCGTACCTTTTTTTTTATTCCGCAAAGGTAGTTAAGACATCATGCCACTTTAGCTTTGGAGAGGGTAAGAACAAATTACGCTTCTTTTACCCCAATTAGAGCTTGAAAAGAAATCAACTTGCTCTCAAATTCTTTTGTTTTGGATATTTCCTATTCCGAAACTCATTTTAAATTACTAAATAATAAATAAATTAATAAATAATAATTAATAAATAAAGAAATTAATTAATTAATTAAAATTAATGAATAAATAAATTAATTAGCTAGGATATTTATATATTTCACGTATGTACATCTCGTAGTAATCTGTACGAACTGTATTCAAATTCTAGATTACTTTAAGGTATGATGGCCCGTTAGAAAGGGGAATTTTTAATGATTAACAAAATTTTTTATTTTTCAGCTCCTTGATTATCAATATTTTGAAAATTTTTTTGCAATATATTGATAGTTTAAGGAACACAAACACATTTTTTTTAGTACATTGTCTTATAAAGTTGGAGCTGAAGTCGCGTAGAAAAAAAAACACATCCTCCATTACGGACACTTAATCTCCGGATTGGCTCGACCGATTTAAAAAAAAACGTTTAAGTTCTTTTTATCCAAAAAATCCACCATAATATTGTTACGAATACTAGTTCTAGTGGGCTGTTACGTATCACTGGATTGTGCAATTTGAAAATAAAACAACTTTAGTTATGCATCTCCTCCGCGTCTCTTGTGTCCAGGGGACATTGAGACCGCGGTGGCAACCCTTACTGATTCGCTTAGTCATGCTTCAGCTGCCGCTTGCAAGCCTAGGGTCCACCGGGGAAAACCAAAACCACCCTGGTGGAACACCACAATTGCTAGCTTGCGGCGCGCATGCAGGCGCTCTTTTAACGCGGCCAAGAGGTATAACACCTGGGACGCGTACAGATCCGACCTTAGAGCCTTTAAGCACGAGGTCAGGAAGGCAAAGAGGGAATCGTGGGAATCCTTCTGCGGCGGTATCGAAAAAGTCTCGGACATCGGCCGTCTCCGCAGGATCCTCAGTAACTCTCCATCTATTTCGACCACCATCCAGAAGGCAAACGGTGCCTGGACGGAGTCCAGTAGGGAAACCCTGGAGGTGTTAGGTGACGTGCACTTTCCGGGGAGTATTCCCACCTCCGCTGAAGCGGTAGTTCCGGAGGAACCACTTTCCTGGTCCTTAACGGACGTCCGCATTGACAGCACCACGGTCACGTGGGCCATTAACTCCTTCGAGCCTTACAAATCTCCGGGACCGGACGGCGTCATTCCAGCCGAGCTACAGCAAAGCGCGGAATTGACGGTGCCATGGCTTGTCGCGATCTTTAGGGCATGTTTGGAATGGGGACATATCCCCCTCTCATGGCGGGAGGTGGATGTCGTCTTCATTCCCAAAGCCGGCAAGACCTCGCACGCCAAGGCCAAGGACTTCAGGCCAATAAGTCTGACATCTTTTCTCCTTAAGACCCTCGAGAGGATACTCGACGTCCATATTAGGAGCCTCATTGATCCAGTTCTTCTCTCGGATTCGCAACATGCCTACACAAGGGGCAGGTCAGTCGAATCCGCGCTGCACTCTCTGGTCGACTATATAGACAAGTCGCTGGCATTCAAGGAGTACACCCTAGTGTCTTTTATAGACATAGAGGGCGCATTTAACAATGTCTGCCCTCGAGCGATAGGGGTGGCTCTCTCTGAACTTGGCGTTGGTCGTAAACTGACAGATTTCATCAGCGCCCTTCTTGGTAGTCGTTTCATAAACTCAACGTTAGGGACGGCACACATTCGCAGGTCAGTCACTAGGGGTACTCCACAGGGGGGCGTTCTGTCGCCGCTCCTGTGGAATCTAACCCTGAACAGACTGCTTGTCAAGCTAGAGGCTGTTGGCTGCAGGGTCGTCGCCTATGCCGACGATGTTGCAATGGCCATAGCTGGAAAATTTCCAAGTGTACTCTCCGAGCGGATGAATCACTTCTTGGACATCCTCTCCTCATGGAGCAACTCCTGTGGCCTTACGGCCAACCCGGAAAAGACGGATCTTGTTCTCTTCACAAGGAAGTACAAGGTTCCGCCTTTCAGACTCCCCGCCCTTAATGGAACCCCGCTCAAATTGAGTAAGGAGGTTAAATACCTGGGGCTGATATTAGACTCCAAGCTTACCTGGAGCGCGAACATCGCTGAAAGGGCAACAAGAGCCTCCAGGGCCATCTACTGCTGTAGGCGGGCGGTAGGTGCCAGATGGGGGCTCCAGCCGCGCGTTGTTTCCTGGCTATATGAGGCAGTGGTCGAGCCTATCCTTCTCTATGGGGCTGTGGCCTGGTGGCCCGCGGCAGCCAGCCGAGTCAACCTGAAGCAGCTCGATAGAGTCAGGAGACTTGCTGCCACCCTCATAACTGGAGCCATTCGTTCCACGCCTACTAAGGCGCTTTTCGCTATCCTTAATTGGATCCCGTCGAGTCTTCTAGTTAGGCAGTCCGCCAAGATTGCCGCTGTGCGGCTAAATGCCATATGCAGTTGGGCACGAACGGACCTGGGCCACACTAGAATACTAGGGTTGGATCTTCCAACACCGACGAATATCGACTATATAGTCCTTCCCCCTAGCTTTGAGCGTAAGTTCACTATAGGGATCCCCAGCAGGTGCGACTGGACGGAAGGCCGTCGCCCGCTGCTAAACGCCATCGAAATCTTCACGGACGGCTCTAAACTTGATAACAGGGTCGGATGTGGAGTTTTCTGTGATCAATTAGGGGCCAGTATTACTGCTCGTCTCCCTGACCACTGTAGCGTCTTCCAAGCGGAGACCATGGCTATACTGCTAGCAGTGGGTCGGTTGCAATCGCAACCCTCTCTTCCCTCGGCTATTTGTATTTTCTCAGATAGCCAGGCAGCAATAAAATCTTTGATAGGTACATATACCTCTTCTAAACTGGTTGCGGAGTGCAGAGCAGCTCTGAATGACATAGCGGAGCATGCCAGGGTTCACCTGAGCTGGGTCCCGGGGCATAGCGGAATCGCTGGCAATTGTGCGGCTGACGAGTTAGCCAGAAAAGGCACTCTGCTTCCAGCTCCTACTACGTTGTGTAGCATCCCCCTTGCGACCGTCAAATTGATGGTCAAGCAGGCCTATTCCCGCCTGGCTAACCGACTCTGGGCGGAGGAGAACCTATGTAGGATCTCCAAAGAAACCTGGCCGTCGCTTAACCAAGGTAGAACACGTGAATTGCTCCGACTGAATCGGAATTCCATTTATTCCACAGTTTCTGTGCTGACGGGACACTGGACGATCGGCGCACACGCCAGGAGACTCGGCCTCCCATTCAACGACTTCTGCCGCAGTTGCGATGATGCGAGTGTGGAGGAGAGCGTCGAGCACCTGATGTGCCACTGCCCAGCACTAGCAAGGAGACGACTCCGGGTGCTGGGTGCGCCGTTTTTCAGCAGCTTGGCCGACCTTACAGGACCCAGCATCGGCCGCATCGCCCGATTCATTTTGGAATCGGGATGGCTCCTGCCTAACACCCGGGGGGGTGTGCAAGCTTGAAGGGCAACCACGTCCTTCACGTGGTACCACAACGGGCCGCAATATGGCCTACGTGAGCTCTTAAGCTGCCACCCTAACCTAACCTAACCTAGTTATGCAAACGCAGTCAATAAAAACCACCTATCACTTTATTTCACCAATTTCACACTTCACTGCCTTTACACTTGATTATTTGCTTAACCACTCCATGTGGCACCTTTACTAGTCAAAATCAGACTGACTCGCTGCGCCGCACCCGGCTGCCTTTTATACCTGTCCGGCCATCGCGCAGATCGTTCTCGCACATTCCGGAGTGCACTAAAGGTTTCCATGATGATCGCGACCATCATTGCCAGGTTGGACTAAAAGTTTCCATCATTGCCAGGTTGGACTGAAAGTTGCCATCATTGCCAGGTTAGACTAAGAGTTTCCATCATTGCCAGGTTGGCCTAAAAGTTTTCCTAAATTTTAATTTAAAGTACTTTTTCTGGGAAAAAATGTGAAAAACGCAGTAAATTTTTGACACATTTTTCCAAAAAGCTCCTATCCTTTTATTTTTACGGTTTTTTTATTTTTCTGGTGAATTCCTGTGTCCGAAAGCTTAATAATTATGAATCTTTTTTGTTTTTTGTTTCGGATTAGCCATTATTCGGAGATTAAGTGTCCGTAATAGAGGATATATTTTGTTTATACGCGACTTTAGCTCCCCCTATATAAGAGACAGTATGCTAAAAAAACAAAAGAAAATTTTTTTTATGTTCCTTAAATCTTCAATATATTCTACAAATAAAGGGTGTGCACACCAAAATCGGGACACTTTAAAACTCCTGTATCTTTAAAAATAAAACTCTTTGAAAAGTAAAATTTTAGACGTAAGTACTCCATGACTTGGTTTTCAATATTCAAGTAAAAAAATTTGCAAAACCCGTTTTATTAGTGAGAAAATGGCAAACGAATACGAACGTCGAAAACTCATTTTGCACGAACACACTACGAATCCCAACCTCAGTATACGCCGAATTACAGAAAAGCTAAATTTTGCACCATCAACATGCAGTAAAGTGTTGAAAAATTGTAATGAAAGGCTGAGAGTTGATCGTAAAGCGGGTAGTGGTTATGACCATGGCCAGGAGAATGCTAGATGCACGAAGAAAGTGATTGCCGCATTTAAAAAAAATCCGCGAATGTCAAGTTGTTCGGTGGCTTAAATCATGGAGCAGTCGTCATCGTTCGTCCAGAAAGTCAAGAGGCGAGCAAGCCT
Organism: Melieria omissa; assembly: GCA_963971225.1. NCBI lineage: Eukaryota > Metazoa > Arthropoda > Insecta > Diptera > Ulidiidae > Melieria > Melieria omissa. Next base: position 44,347,119 of record OZ020269.1, on the reverse strand, counting down.
GAAGAGTTACAAGGCTCAAGTAGTACCAGATCGGGACGCGAAACGAAATCTCACCCTGTAGCACCTTTGTCGTAACTTGTTCGAAAATTGGCTAACGAAATTCAGTAGTGTGATCATTTTAGCTGGGCAAGATTTCTACACAGCCACGAATCGCCAAGATGTTGCTGATGAATACAAGGTGAAATCAAGGGCAAAATTCCCAAAGAAGACCATGGTTTGGCAAGCCATCTGTTCGTGTGTTGTTAAAACAAACCCTTTTGTAACAGTCGGTACAATGAATGGCAATATTTACCGGAAAGAATGCTTCGAAAAGAGACTACTGCCTCTCATTCGTTGCCACACATCAAAACCGTTGTTTTGGCCTGATTTCGCTACTTGCCACTACTTCAGGGAATCTCTGTAGTGGTATGAAGAGAATATTCTCCATATGGGATGGAATATGTATAGCGCGAGTGTGATCCGTCTAGCAGTCCGGAACTCCGCCCTATCGAAAACTAGGTCGATAGTTATAGGCATTTTAAAGAAGAGTGATGCGAGGGTATCGACAGAAGAAGAGTTTCGGAGGAAGTGGTTGTGGGGGTCTAAAAAAGTGAACGAATTTTTCGTGCAAAAATTTATGGTAGTACTCTGACGAAAAGTGCGGTTGGTGGCATACGGAAGAACAAAATATAAATAAATGTGGACTATATCATACCTTAAAGACCGAAGAATATAAATAAATTGCAAAAAAAATTCTAGACTACTTCGTTTTATTTTTATATCAGAAAACAAGTGTCCCGATTTTGGTGTGCACACCCTTTATTTTCAATAAGATTGATTACACTGTGCGACAGCTTTTTCTAACCCGAAACCGACCAAGACTAATCGATAGTACTCTTATAGAGTACCAAAACCCTAGCTGGGTTTTGCAAAGTTAGTTGCCTTTTACAAGTTACAGCCGTGTAAAGTTTATGTGTATTAGGGTTTTTTCAACCAGTTTTTTTTCCTTATAAGTCTTAAGATATTCCAAATTTTGAATTGCTGTCTTCAGCAAACTTGCTGCTAATTCCTAGATGAACAAATTCTCTGAAGACTGTGTAACAAATTTATTACACCTTATCGAAATTTTGGGGGTCAATGTTAAAAAAATCGACTTTTTTTGATTGTAATAGAAAAAAAAGTGTTTTTATTCTATTAATATTAATGCAAAATCGCATTTGTGTTGCCAAAAATAAAAAAACAATATGCTTTACCCTCTAACTTCACAAAGAGATGTTTTTATGCAAACTAAAGTGAAAAAATTGTCAAGTCTAAATTTGAAATTTTATTGTATCATACATATATTTTAGTCTGTTTAAAAATTTTTGTGGTGTCTTTAATACCTGGAGTTGTTAATGGTCCAGATATACGGAAATGAATGAAAACAGAGTCATTTGATCTGTTGTAAGTTGGTGATGAATTGAAAGCATGGCAATCGATAAAAGAAGTTATTAATAGATTTTTGGGCAAATATCGTTTTGAAATGTATAAGAGTTCAGTACAGCGTATGAAAAGATTGAGAGAGAACGGCGCAGTATGAATGACACACTCAATAGCAAACAATCTCCAAGTGGGGTCAAGCGAACAGGGTAGATATTAATCCTCGCAAGACCCAATGTTGCCTGTTATCCCACAAACGAGTCTCCCCACATCCCAACACATCCCTGGTTATGGGTGATGTGAGTATTGCGGAATCGGCAGCTCTTGATGTTCTGGGAATGTCCATTAAGAACGATCTTCGTTGGAACGATCATATTTTTAGGGTGTCGAAAGAAGCACCAAGTGCCTCGGCTTCCTAAAGCGGTGCAAAACATATTTCACTCCGTCTGATCTCCGCATTATTTACATCGCCTTTATCGTACCTAAAATGGAATTTAACTCGCACCTATGGGCGGGGGCTTCAAAAACCCATTTGGAGCTCCTGGACCGGGTGCAAAACCGAGTGATCAAGCTTATAGGGGACAGTAGGGCATCCAGCTCTATTGACTCCTCAGAACATCGTCGAATTGTGGCATGTGTGGTGTTATTTTACCGATACTTTTTCGGTAATTGCTCAGTTGAGATGAGCAGCTTGCTGCCGTCACTCCGGGTACTCCCCGGGCAACCCGTTTGAACACTGGCGCCCATGCATTCCACGTTGAAACGATGTCTCAGCGTACAGATAAGGTTCGTTTCTGGCCCGTACATCGAAATTTGCTGGTGTAGTCAGCAAACGTAACCGGAGGATTTTTAGGAGAAAACGAACAAACTAAAATATGTGTACAATAAAATTTCAAATTTAGACTTGAAAATTTTTTCACTTTATTTCGCAAAAAAAACATCTCTTTGTGAAGTTAGAGGATTAAGCATACCTACTTTTTTTATTTTTGGCAACACAAATGCAATTGATATTAATAGAATAAAAAACATTTTTTTTTATTACAATCAACAAAAGTAGTTTTTTTAACATTGACCCCCAAAATTTCGTAAGGTGTTATAATTTTGTTACACAGTCTTCAGAGAATTTGTTCATCTAAGAATTAGCAGCAAGTTTGCTGAAGATAGCAATTCAAAATTTTGAATATCTTAAGACTTATAAAGAAAAACCTGGTTGAAAAAATACTAACACACACAAACTTTACACGGCTGTAACTTGTAAAAGGCAACTAACTTTGCAAAACCCAGCTAGGGTTTTGTTACTCTATAAGAGTACTATCGATTAGTCCTGGTCGGTTCCGGGTTAGATTCCATGACTCAAAAATTGTCGCACAGTGTTATAAAGGAGTTGAAAAATAAATAATTTTATAAATCATTCAAAATTCCCCTTTCTAACGTGCCATGATACCATGATACAAAAAGAGAGGTAGTTCCACTTCTTCTTCTCTGTAGCCATATTGAGCATCTGACATAAAAGCCGTTTTTGACGTTCTTCTTTAAAAATGCGCTACCACTTTTCGAAACAAAATATTTAAAATCAATTTTTTTTTGACGTTTGAAAAACAAAAATACGTAGGGCGTTTGAAATTTTCAACAGAAAAAATATTCAGTGAAAAAACAAATTGTGCACCACGGAACCAATTTACAACTTTTATTAACTTTTGTGACTTGTGCTACTAAAAAAATGAGTTGCAGCTTCGGTAGTTGCAAAAATACTCGCGCCCTCTGCAGAGAGACGGGGCTCAAATTTTTTCAGTTTCCGGCAATCCCGTACATGAGGGAGAAATGGAGAGCAGCATGCGGAAAGACTTTTGAAGATTTGCCGAAAGTGCCTTTGGTCTGCTCCATCCACTTCTCCCAAAGCGATTTCGCAGACTCAAGTAGCTGCACAAGAATTAATCGAAATGCAGTGCCGAATAAAGGAAAGTAAGTAAATTAATCTTTTGTCTGAGGGTGGCTTATATAAGCCAACATCCGAATTTTTAAATATGCTGGAAATTTTAAATTCGGTTTTCCTCAAAATTAATGGTGAAACTTTGGCAACTTGCACAAATTATATGCAAAAATTATTAGATGCGTCAAAAAATGTAACTCATTTGGAAGAATATGTTATAAAACGGTTTTTTTAGGTGGAACCTTTTTTAGAATTAGATATTTAAACAGAAATTTAAAAACGAACAAAATTATGAATGTAACAAAAAAAATGAAAAAAAACTATAACATAAAATCAATAAAAACTTGCAATAAATAATTGCACCAAAGTTGCAATAAATCTGTTTAAATTTAGTTTGGAATTTAGCACGCTCTCGTTACAGCACGTTTGCACATGGGTACGCTCAACAAGAGTGCTTGCTAACAGAAAGACAAAAACATTTTCCTGAAAAAATTTTCCCTAATCAAAATTAAAATCCCCAGTATCAATATTTCCTTAAAGTGGCAACTTTTTTTTTAAATTGATAATTAGAACAAACTTCAAAAACGGCTTTTTAATCAAAGTTTTTGACAATGAAACTACCTCTCTTTTTTGTATCATGCATGATACCTTAAACAAAATAAATAAAAAAAATGAAAGTGAACATCAGCAGGGTTGCATTTGCCACTGCCCGCAGGCTTGCATGTTAATGTACGGGAGTATGTGGTCACCACATTTATCTCGAATGAAGACAAATTCAATACAACCAAGGCAACGGTTGTAGCCCACAACAACGCATCGAATAATACCAAAAATATAAAAGTATATGTGAAAAGGGGATAATACCCGGTTTTATAAATAATACCTGGATATGAACTGTAATCAGCAAGTCCAAGATATCTTGGCACAGACTGGCATGAAGACTAAAGAAAAAATATTTCTTTTTTATTTATTATTATTATTGATGGGGAATAGTGCACTGCGATCTAGAAAATCTATTGTGCCCCCTTCATGGTGGACACAGTATAATGATAATAATAATTGGCTGGCACGACAGCCCGATACCGCGACTAAAGCCTAGCTACCCGCAACCATCCGTGTTGTGCGTGCGAAGTTTTACAAGGTTGGAAGGGACCTGCAGTTTTACGTCATAACTCGAGAAAATTCAATTTTAAAGTTTACCATTACAGGCAGTTCAAGATATCAAAAAATGTTTCATGTCGGTTTGTGAGCAAAGTATTGAATATCTTACAAAGTGGTTTTGACAGATAAAAGATCATATGCAGATACACACAAGGCTGCCATAAACTGGAAAAAATGTTTTTTTGAGTTATGACGTTCTTGCAGCGAAGGAGCGATATACGTAATACTTCTATATTGGCAGTAAGCTCAAGGTACATTCGCCAACATCACAGTACAGCAATAGTGAAATATGAGCGAGAAAGCGTATAAACGAATGTATCTTGACAGCTGTCAAAAGTGGCAAAAAGTCAGGTGCGTTCAGGCGGGAAAATAATTGACTGGAAAAAATAAAAATTTGTCGAAATTAACTGAAATTTCTTCAACCGCAACTGGAGCCGTTTGACAGTTGTTCATGTGTAGAAGTGCTCATGTATACACGCATAGAAATACATTCACAAAATTTCGTGTTTTCTGTCTCATCGCTTGTCGTGTTGATTTCCGAATGAAAACACATTGTGAAGATAGGTTGCTGCCAATATAGAAGTATTACATATATGGTGCATAAGTACACGGAATGTTCCTAGTATAAGTATTGCCGTTTCATTTTCAGAGCCTGCAGTGTGTGGTGTGATCGTTAAATTTTTCTTTTAAGCTGAAATGTAATTTGAAGTTGAAATGTTATTTAGTGTTATTACTTTAGACTTTCGACTTTTTTTTGTACTTAAATAAATACTTTTGAAACAACAAATTTGTTTTTAATTGTTAATTCTAACACACTATTTTCGAATGTTTTTAGTGCTTTTACAATATTTCACAATTTCTAATAACTTTTGCGAGTATATTATTGTGAACAAGACAAGAAAAAAATTAAAAGGCAAGCTAACGTCAAACATTTTTATCGTAAGCGCCACAGCTTGTACGTGCTTCAGAATACTCGTGGTGCACGCGTGCATACGCTCCTATTATTCGAATCCAAGTTTTTTTTATCGGTATTCCAAAAACCACTTAAACCCAATAATGCATTCACAAAATGGAAGCATTAAATAAGAAAAAAAAAACTAACTAGAAAAAATAAGAAAACACAAAAAAACCTTTTCCTGTAAAACTACGAATTTGGCGTTTACGATAATTTAGCGACAATGGCTCGACATGAATGGTTACATATTTGACAACGTGGACAAAAACTGCTACTCCGAAACCCTATTGTTAATTTGCTACGTGTGGGTGTAAAGTGAAGCGTCAAATAGTTCTGACAGGTTATTTGGCGGACAAATTTAAATAATCGCAATAGATTCAGGAGAGCAGCCCCAAAAATAAAAAAATTAACAATTAAAAAGCGATATTAATACAATTTCGGACTTTTTGCTTTGAATCGCTGAAGTTCGAGGTAAATACAAAAGTATTTCTTTGTTATAGGCTTGATTATTTAAAAATTAATTTTTCTTTCCAGAAACCTTTTGCCCAGCTCTTCTACGGCATACTCATAGAAAAAACTAGAACAGAGGCATGGTGGAGGATAAAAAGCATACGCTGGAAGGTTAGAAATTTGAGCATATTCTTCAATAGAGCACTTGATTGGCGAAGACTGATGGGTTAGTTAGCTCTGTTGAAAGTGCGTAATCTGTATACACTAATCAAAAGCTATAAGAAGTAATCAGAATCTAATTTTCAAATATTTTCAGTAAACATCTTACAGTTGTGCCCAGATTATTTTTAACTTAAACACGTTTTTGAGACAAAGTCTGGTACTGAAAACGCTGCAAACGTACCGGACATATTGGACAACATTTTTATTTTTAACGACAACGCAGCTCTTCCTAGCTATCTGAAGAAATTACAGCAGCGCAGGAGCTAACACCAACTTCATCTACTTCAGCTGGAATAGCAAAAACAAGCTCGAGAATTCGCCAAGCAACTGGAAAGCAAATGCCCAGAAATCTACAATAGCGCATCTTAGAGAAATGCAACTCGAACGTTCTATAATGCAATAATTAGAGTAAGAAAAATGCAAAGTAAAACAAAAATGGCGAATGCAAGAGTTTGAGCTAAAGAAGCTTAAAAGTGGAAAAAATTGTATGAAATACATAGACAATAAAAGCTTCTTGATTAAAATCTATATATATAGTATATAAATGAATCGTGGTCCGTTCGGCTGCTTAAAATTTGAAAACGACTGGACCAACTTGGATACTTCCTTCGGCGGGTTTGTTTGCAATTGTTACGTGAAGGTTTAGAAAAAAAGAAAAGTCGGGAAAACGGGGCGTGGCACCACAGGAATAAATTTTTAGACAGTAACTTTGGAACCATAAGTCACACATCAATTAAATTTGGTACAAACTTTTTATTCAATCATGTCCTTCAATAGAGGGAATGGGGTGGGTATTGAACAAAGGGGTGTGGCACCGCCCATACAACTCAAATCTTTTAAATGGAATAGCTTCGGAAGTGTTAGTCGTACAGCATTGAAATTTGGTGTACCGACGTTTCATAGATATGTCATTCTACTGTTAAAATTTGATGGGCGTTGAACAAGGGGCGTGGCACATTTTTTATGCAACAGAAGTGTAATCAATCAATTAAACTTGGTATGAACCGACCAGTTAATCATATCTTTCGGCAGAGGGAATGGGGCGGGTATTTAACAAGGGGGCGTAACTGGGAATAACTGCGGCATTGTAAGTCGCACAGCATTGAAATTTAGTGTACCGTCGCCTCATAGATGTGTTATACTACTGTTAAACTTTTATGGGCGTTGGACAATGGGCGTGTCACATTTGTTTGACCCAAACTATCCGCATAATTTTGTAACTGTTACTAGCACATCAATGAAACTTAGTACGAATTTACCATTTAGTCATATCTTTTAGCACAATTCGACTAGAACAAAGTTGTGAGCATTGGACAAGAGGGCGTGGTACCGCCTCCATTTTTATATACATAGATTGTTTGCCCTAACTGACTGACTGATTGATTGATTGATTCATCATCGCTCAGCCCAAACCGCTGAAGCTACAAACATGAAATTTGAACTGTGGTTACATCTTGAAAAATGAACCTCCGCTAAGACGGGATTTTTTAAAATTCGGGGTGTAAAGAGGCAAAACATGTGTTAAGGTGTTGTATGAAGAAAAGTGATTTAAGAGACATATTGATTTCGAACTTCTTGAAAATACTCTAAACCAAAAATAATTCGACACGTATTTTATAATTTTTCGAAAATCAAAAGTTAACTGGACCAACAATGGGTTAAGATTTGTTTAAGGGTGGACACGAAAAAACCATGAACCGAATAGGCCTCTATTGACTTCAAAAATTGTAAAAATACTTGAAATAAATTAAAAATTATACACGCGTTTCTCATTATTTTCAAAATTGAAATCTAACTGGATCAACGACGCACAGTGCTTCGAGAGTGGACAAAAATAAGAAAAAAAATTATCGCGGATTTTGATAAAAGTAGTATCATGTTAAAGGTAATTGTTTAATTAAGCTGGATCCGAAATACTTTATCGAAAAATTGTCGAGATTAGGAGATATAGCTTGTCAAAGTCGGATATATTTAAAAAAAAATTTATGAAGGGGAAAAATGAAATTTAGGTGCTTGTATAAAAAAAATGGTAGAAAATGTGTTGTTGTAGATAGGCTTCCAATTTCTTTTAATATTAAAACTTAATTGATAGGAGCGAGACCACTGATCAGTTTTTTTTATTTAACATACATAATTTTTTTTGTACGAATTTTCAAAAATTAATGTTTTTTAACCCGTGAAAATTAAAAAGAACCAAATTTAGAAAGGCAATTAATATCGAATGGCGTGAACTGGCGTAAATCCTTCTTATGACCCTTTTTGGATGGACTTTCTTCTCTTAAATCCGTAAAAAAAATTCTGCGTCTTTTTGCGCCTTTGGAAAATATTCAATTTTTTCAAAACTACTAATGTTGATTTTTGTATAGAAATCGCTTGAGTTATAATTACGATTAAAATGTTTAACTAAGGCAATGCAACGAATTATGAATGTTTTTTTATAAAAAATAGGTTTGGTACGCATATTTATGAGCCATATAATCCAAATTTTTTCATTATTATGAAATTTGTTAGCTAAAATGTGATTTAACGCTAATATATTCTAAAAAAGGAGGAATGTATAACTTTGAAGAAGGTCCAATTTTGAAGAATAAGTCTTGAAGAATAGTCTCGCCGTTATAGGTTGAGCTGCATTGCATATTTACCTGCCTCATCTCCATGTTAAGCTCTACGAATATCAAATAAACAAAAACTATATCCTTTTAGCAACTTTACCGCCCTCTTTCTACCTTTTAAATATGGAATTTAGAAAAACGCTAAGATATGTATTTTGTTATTGCTTTTTTAGTATACATGTACATAATTTTTAAATAATCCGACCAAAAAACAATGTCGGTCCATATAAGCTTCACCACCCCCTTTCCGCTCTTTCCAGGTCGACGTTTTCGAAATCGCTTCTTTTTAAGGGTTGACTTTCTAAAATACAACTTTTGACCAAATTTCATCATAATAGCTCCAGCGGTTTGGGCTCTGTGATGACAAGATAATATGTAACAATATATATTCGATTTTTTTTTAACTATATATTTTTTTTGAAACAAACACAAATTTTGAAATCAGCAACCCAAAATGACTTAGACTGCAAATTTTCAGCGAATTTCACGTACTCCTTCTATTTTTGCCGCAATTTTGTATGGAGTCGAAGCACTGTGCGACGGGTTAAAAGTATGTATGAAGAAATAATATTTTTGGAGCCTTTTGACCTCAAACTTGGTGAAGGTACTTCAAATTTTTTTCATTTTTTCCGAATATTAAAATCAGCCGGGGTCAACGACCGGTTAAAAGTTTGTATGGCGCAACTGTAAAAAAACATGAATTAATGGGCCCACTTATTTCAAACTTTGTGAAAGTATTCTTAGCGAGAAATAATTTGACACGTGTTTTTCACTTTTTTGAAAATGCAAATCTAACGGGGTCAACAATGGGTTAACAGTTTGTATGGAGAAACCCGATTTATTGGTCCTTTTGACTCAGACTTAGACAAAAAGCACTTCAATCGGAAAATAATTAAAAAGTGCTATTCATATTTTTTAAAATCGAAATCTACCGTGGTAAACTAAGGGTTAAGAATTTGTTTAAATGATTTAAAGGGCCTTTTGACTTCACAGTTGTTAGAACCACTTGACATCAAAGATAATAGACATATGTTTTTTTTTAAATCAAAATCTGACGGGGTCAACAATGCTTAAAAATTTTTATCGGGTGAAACAAAAGAGCTTGCGTGCGAAGCCGTAGGGCCCAGCTAGTGTTATTTATAATAATAATTAATAATTTTTAATAAAATAAATGTTCTATCGGCGGTGCCATACCCCTCGTCCAATATCCACTCCACTCTCCCTGTCGAAGGGCACGTCTAAATCGTAAGTTTCATCAACATCGAGTAAAATCTCTTTGATGTGTCATTTGCAGTTCCAAAGTTATTCAAAACAATAGGGTCGGTTATAATTCCAAAGATATTTCACATTAAAAACTTGGCTTGTATGGGCAGGGCCAGGCCTCCTCGTTCGATACCCACCCCACTCCGCATGTTGGAGGGCACATCTAAATCGTAAGTTTCATCAACATCAAGTCAAATCTCTTTGATGTGTGATTTGTAGTTTCAAGATTATTCAAAACATTTGAGTTGCTTTAAAAGTGCCACGCCCCTTGTTCAACGCTCACAAAGTTTTACCAGTAAAACGGCACTTCTAAACGGTGGCCCCGCACCAAATTTTAATGCTGCCCGATGTCTCATTTCGAAGATATTCCATATTGAAAATTTTGGTTGTATGGGCAGTGTCACGCCCCTGTCAAAAACCCACCCATTCCCCCTATCGAAAAACACAACTAAATAGTACGTTTGTACCGAGTGTCATCGATGTGAACGCTCCAAAGTTACACCGGCATTTAAAAAGTGCCACGCCCCTTGTCCAACGCCCATTCAATTTTACTAAGGAAACGGCACATCTAAACGGTGGCCTCGCATCAAATTTCAATGCTGTCCGACTTTTCATTACGAAGATATTCCATATTGAATATTTAAGTTGTATGGGAGGTGCCACGCCTACCTATCGGGTCGTATTCGCACTATGTAGTTAACCGAGACTTAGTCAAGAAGAACATTCCAGCAAATTCAGCGAATCGGCTGTCTAGTTTTTGAGTTTTAGTGTCGTGGACCAACAAAAAAAGGTATTAATTTTTATATACAACATAAAGATATTTGCTGCAATGACTCGCAAAATTTTTTTATATCCATATTGTTTTGCACAAATATACCACAGTTAATTTCTGTCATCCTAATGGGCATTGCAGGGAGGCGTAAAAGGTGGGCGTGTTCAACCTTATATAGCCTATGTTTACCGCTATGAAACAAAGAATCATTTAATATCAACATTAATTTTCAGACATGTACCGTAGCGTTGTTCTGTTAGCTTAGTGGGCACGGAAAGTGGGCGTGGCCGATTATATTATAGCCTAAGTTTGCCGAAATTACACACTGAATCGTTTGATACCCATATTGCTATGACAAATATACCATGGCTGATTTGTTATTATAGTGGGCGTGGTGAAAAGGCATATCAGGTAGGCGTGTTCAATCTTATATATCCTATGTTAACATCAATGAAACACAGAATCATTTGATATTAATACTGATTTACCGACATGTACCGTAGCTTCGTTTTGTTAGTTTAGTGTGCGCATAAAGTGGGCGTGGTCGATTATATTATAGCCTATGTTTGCCGCAATGACACGCTGAATCGTTTGATACCATATTGCCTTACAAAAGCATACCATAGATGAGTTTTGTTACCATAGTGGGCGTAAAAAGGGGGCGTAGTCATTCTCATATAGCCTATGTACCATTCCCCCAGCTCAAAAAAGTCAGACTTGTTTTTATATAATAGTGTTACGAATACTAGTTCTAGTGGGCTGTTACGTAGCTCTGGATTCCGTAATTTGAAAATAAAACACACTCAGTTTCTCAAACGCAGTCAATAAAATAAACCGACAATCACTTTATTTCACACTTTTAAACTTCACTATCTTTACACTTCAGTATTTGCTCAATTACTCCGTATGGCACCTTCACTAGTCAAAATCAGACTGACTCGCTGCGCCGCACCCGGCTGCCTTTTATACCTGTCCGGCCATCGCGCAGATCGTTCTCGCACATTCCGGAGTGGACTACAGGTTTCCATGATGATCGCGACTATCATTGCCAGGTTGGACTAAAAGTTTCCACCATTGCCAGGTTGGCCTAAAAGTTCCCCTTATTATCGCGGCCGTCGTTGCCAGATTGAATTATAGCATGGCGCGTAGCGAAAGGGTTGCTTTACACAGCGACAGACTGTCTTATCGTTACACTGCCCACCACTTAGACTTGTTCGTCCCGAACAAGTGCCGAGGTTCCGCTGTGATAAGGCGCCAGGCGCTCCAAATGGACTACCTTCAGCTTAGCGCCTTTATTGCTGCAACGTTGAATCCTGTATACCACGTCGTTTATCCTATTCACGACTTTGTAAGATCCTTCCCATCATGCTTGAAGTTTCGGAGACAAACCGTTCCTCCGCTGCGGGTTGTAGAGCATTACCATATCGCCTTCTTGGAATCCTGCTGAGTTGGCCCGTAGATCATATCTGGCTTTCGCCTTATCGCTGACCAGTTTGGTGCGGCTCCTTATAAACTGGTGAATTTCCTCCAGTTCCGCCCGCTTATTGACCACGTAGTCCGTCTTAGCGCCTCCCGTGGTGCTGACTACCCCGAACTTCAAGTCAGCGGGTAACCGCAACTCTGTGCCGAACACTGCTCGGGCTGGAGTGAGTGATGTCGTGTCGTGCGGGGCTGACCTATACGCCATCAGGAACAGGGGGATATGCGTGTCCCACTCCTTTTGATTCCTGCCTACCACTTTCCGCAGGTATTCCTCCAGGGTCCGGTTAAAGCGTTCCACCATGCCGTCGGACTGTGGGTGCAAAGGAGTGGTACGCGTTTTCTTTATCCCCAGTAGCTCACACACTTCCCTGAATACCGCAGACTCGAAATTTCGGCCCTGATCTGAGTGCAACTCCAACGGAACTCCGACCCTGGCTACCCAGCTGTTTACCAGCTTTTCCGAGATCGTAGTGGCCTCCTGGTTAGGAATAGGGTACACTTCGGGCCATTTGCTGAAGTAATCCATTACCACCAGCACATACTTGTTGCCTTGAGTGCTAGTTGGGAATGGGCCGGCGACGTCCATAGCAATCCGCTCTAAGGGCGCTCCCACGTTGTACTGCTGCATGCGGCCCCGAGATCTTCTTGTCGGCCCTTTCGCGGCTGAACATCGGTCGCAGCTCTTAATCCACTCTGCTACAGACTCCTGACATCCTACCCAGTAGAATCGTCTTTTTAGTTTGGCGACGGTTTTGGTGATGCCCAGGTGCCCTCCACTGGAGTCGTTATGGTATACCTCAATGACCTCGTTGATTCTGCATTTCGGCACTACCATTAGGTTGCTGGTCCGACCATCCGCGTTCTCCCATTCGCGGTACAGGCATCCTTCTTTCAGTCGTATACTTTTCCACTGTGCCCAGTAAGCCTTAGCGATCGGGCTTTCACCGGCCATCTCTTGCCAGTCTGGACGTGCGCCTTGCTCCTTGCCTTCGACGATTTTTGCAAGATCTGCATCCTCACGCTGGTCCTTTTGTAGCCTCTCCGCAGACCACTCTTCCTCTGGCATAACGCTTACCAACCGGACGTCCACTATCTGTTCTTTGCTTTCGGCTCGCGAGCAATGCCTGCATTCGACTTTGCACGGACGGCGGGACAAGGCATCGGCATTTCCATGGCTACTGCCTTTGCGATGCTCTATCGTGTAGTCGTAGCTCTGCAGTCGCTCGATCCACCGCGCCAATTGCCCTTCAGGATCTTTAAAGTTCAGGAGCCATCTCAATGCCGCATGATCTGTGCGCAGGCGAAACCTTTGTCCATACAGATATTTGTGGAAGTGTTTTACGCAGTCCAATACCGCCAGCAGTTCTCTCCGTGTCACACAGTAGTTGCGTTCCGGTTTCGATAGAACCCTACTGTAGTACGCTATCACTTGTTCCTGGCCGTCTATTATCTGTGATAGCACACCGCCAATACTATTCCCGCTTGCATCCGTATCCAGCACAAACATCTCCCCAGGCACGGGGAAGGCCAGAATTGGGGCACTGCACAGTTTTTCCTTCAGACGAGCAAAAGCCTGTTCCTGCTCCTCGTTCCACTCGTAAGCTTGGCTCTTTTTCGTCAGTTTGTGCAAGCTGCTGGCTATGTTCGCGAATCCCGGAACAAATCGGCGGTAGTATGTGCTCAGGCCCAGGAAACTGCGGAGTTCGTGTAGATTGTGTGACCGGGGCCACTCCCTCACCGCCGTGATTTTGCCTTCATCCGTATGTACTCCGCGGGCGGAAACCGTGTGACCCAGATATTTGACCTCTTTTTGAAACAGCCTGCACTTCTTTGGGTTGAGTTTAAGCCCAGCTTTCAGTATTCGCTCAAATACCTCCTTCAGCTTTTCCAAGTGGTCGTCGAAGCTTTTGCCCATCACGATTATGTCGTCGAGGTATACCAGACACATCCGCCAATGCAGCCCTTTCAGCACACGTTCCATTAGCCGCTCGAATGTTGCTGGTGCGTTGCAGAGTCCAAACGGCATGACGGTGAACTGCCACAAACCATCGCCAACACTGAAAGCCGTTTTCTCCTTGTCCTTGTCTGCAAGCTCCACCTGCCTATAGCCGCTTCGTAAATCGAGTGTGGAAAATCACTGTGTGCATGACAGTGTGTCCAGGGTGTCATCGATCCGAGGTAGTGAATATCTTTCCTTCTTGGTCACGTCATTGAGCTTTCGATAGTCCACACAAAATCGGGTACTGCCATCCTTTTTCTTGACTAACACGACCGGCGAGCACCAGGGGCCCGAAGAAGGCTCTATGACCTTTTCTTTCCGCATGTTCTCGATCAAATTTGTGACCTCCTCCCTCTTGGCCAGAGGAACTCGTCTGGGCGGTTTGCGAATCGGTTTTGCACTTCCGGTGTCGATGTTGTGCTTCACTATGGCTGTTCTTCCGCCTGCCTCTGCCGCAAATATTAACCCATAGTGCTGCAGGAGTGACCTCGCCTTCTGTTTCTGCTTGGCCGTCAACTCGCTGCTCCACTGGTTCTCCTGCGGTATGGCATCCATGTTAGGCGGGCTACTCTCGCAATTGACCACTGCTACAGCTTCCTTACACTCGCCAATTACCTCATCTTTCCCGACATATCTGGGTGCATTCAGGGGGTTCAGTATTCTGACTGGTATTCTGCCATTTTTAGGTTCCACTAATGTACGTCCGACGATGATGTTGTCGTGTCCTTGTTTCGGTGCTTCTACTATCCACAGCCGACTCGTCCCATCGTCCTCGTCCACCTTTGCCCACACAATCGCCTCAGAATTCGCTGGTATCCTCCTGTGTTGACATGATACAACCTTCCTTACCGCCACGCTTCGCTCATACCCGGTGTGCAGCGGGAATTCAACGTTGGCATATCTCAGCACATTTTCCTTCAGGTCCAGCGTAAAACCGTGCCTAATCATGAAATCCACGCCGATAATCACGTCGTCCATTATATCCGCGACCATGAACTCATGTTCCAGGCTGCTGGTGCCGATAGCAATCGTTTTTGTAACTTTCCCTCTTACCGGCGCGCGCTCGCCAGTCGCAGTCCGCACGAACAACTTTCCATCTATCCTTCCTTCAATTTTCAAGCTGCTGGGCTGTTGTTTCAGCTGTGAGACAAGGATGGTGGGCGGCAGATTGTGGGGATCAGCTCACGCCCCTTTGGGCTGACCCGTTTTAGTTTAACGGCTCCTCGTCCTCAGCCTTGCGCTTGTTGGCTGAGCCTCGATTGTCAGCATTCCTCGCTTCAGGCGATTGCGATCGAGAACGGGAACGCCTCTTTCGTTGGCGGCAGTCTCGTGATATGTGGCCCTGCTTGCCACATACCCAGCAATCAACTTAAGAGGAGACCACCCGTGGCCTGACCGGTGGCTCAGAGCTTATGGCCTGGATCGTAGTGTGGTTGTCTGGCTGGATCTGGCGTATCCTTGCAGGTGCACACCGAGAGCTCCCAATCCAAGTCGCCTCATATGTCATCGCGCTGGTCACCGTCTCCCTAAATGTCGGCTTGCCCATCATCAACGCACTGCGACGTGTCTCCGGATCATGAAGACCTTCAATAAACGCCTCAATCTTCATCCTTTCGAGATCATCAGCGCCAAATTTTGGGTAGCACAGCTGCACGAGCCGCTCAATGTCTGCAGCGCCTCGTTGGATCTTTGCTGCGGTTCTTCAGCTCACAGTAGTACAGCGTTCTGTTGTCCTCGTCGCTGTATTTGGCTGCCAGCGCCCTTATGACGGTCTCGTACTCACTTCGTAAACATTCTGGAACTGATTTTATTACCTCGGCCGCAGCACCTTTAAGAGCCAGCGCCAATCTCCGACCTATCCTTACATCGGTCCACTGATTTTCCAGAGCAGCCAGGTCGAATTGTAGCTTGAAGGTATCGAACGGCGTAGTCCCATCATAAGTAGGAACTTCTGCTCGGATGGCAACATTTTCCGGAACCGGCGGCAACCATTCTCGCGGGTGTACCTCTCTAAGCCGCTCGTCCATCTTTCTGTTCATCGAATCTTCCAGACTATCGACTGGTTTGTTCAGGGAATCATCAAGATCGTCAACACGTTTGTTCCGGGAATCTTCCAGGTCGCCAACTCGTTTGTTCAGGAAATCATCCAGGTCGTCGACTCGCTTATCCAAGTGCTCTACCCGCGTCTCCAGGTGCTCGACTTTCCCATTAATCCTGTCTGCGATTTCCGCCACCTTCTGCTCCAAGCGCGCAGAATTTTCCTGAAGCTTGCTGGACAATTCCCGATTTGCATTTTCCAGTTTTGCTGACATTTCCCGGTTCGTAGTTTCCAGTTTCGCTGCAATTTGCGCCGACATTTCACGATTGGATGTCTCGAACATGCCTTTGACATGCTCGATTTTCGCAGACGTTTCCTGAAACATGCCTCTCATTGCAACCATAAGCTGGCTCATGTCCATTGCTTGTGGTGGCGCAGCCGCTGCAGCCGTACTTTGCATCGACGCCGCACCCGCAGGCGATTCCTCCACTTTGGCCGACGTCTCTAGCTCCTGCGTTCCGAACTCGTGCGCAGCCCAATCGATGCCTCGTGCCTCACACGCCTCTCGCAAGCGCAGCTGCAACTCCACTTTACCGCCAGCAGTCGGCAAATTCCAGGCAGCCAGCTCCTTCTTCAGCTGGTCCACCTTCAGCAGCTCGAGTTTAACCATGTCCGTGCTTTTATAATTTTATTTAGTTTTTTTCTTGTTTATTTTCAATTTTCCACAATCCCACTTCTGACACCAAATGTTACGAATACTAGGTCTAGTGGGCTGTTACGTATCTCTGGCGTGCGTAATTTGAAAATAAAACACACTCAGTTTCTCAAACGCAGTCAATAAAAGAAACCGACAATCACTTTATTTCACACTTTTACACTTCACTATCTTTACACTTCAGTATTTGTGGCGTAATTGAGCTCCGTATGGCACTTTCACTAGTCAAAATCAGACTGACTCACTGTGGCGCACCCGGCTGGCTTTTATACCTGTCCGGCCATCGCGCAGATCGTTCTCGCACATTCCGGAGTGGACTACAGGTTTCCATGATGATCGCGAACATCATTGCCAGGTTGGACTAAAAGTTTCCATCATTGCCAGGTTGGCCTAAAAGTTCCCCTTATTATCGCGGCCGTCGTTGTCAGATTGAATTATAGCATGGCGCGTAGCGACAGGGTTGCTTTAAACAGCGACAGACTGTCTTATCGTTATAATAGTATAGATTTGCACCAAAATGTAACTTTTTGGGCTTCTCTCCAGACTGATTGTTATTTTATCTTGTTCAGCCCACACGACTAAGGGCTGGGTCAATTGACTTTGGTCCCACCAACAGTTTGGAATATACTCTTCCAGGGTGCCCACTCCCTGCATACTTGGTTTGAGGTTGGTTCCGCGCTGATTCCGCTACCAGAGCAGAGCCATTGAACAGGTGTTTACCCTGTGTGGATTCTCCTTCCCTGATAACACCACTAGTCGCCCGACTGTGTTGCGGGTAGTCCCGCAAAACGAGTGGAATTATTCGTTTGTCTTGCCGTTATTATTTTTGTGGTGGCCATTTATAATTAGTCAAGGAATAGTTGTTTGCTTACTGAGTAACCACCACTATTTTGGTGTGGCCGCGCATAGTGCGAAGGAGAAAAATTCTGGCTGAAATAGGGTTGTTCGACTATTCCATCCCGTTCATCACTCGGGAGGAGCTAGTCTGCGTCGTTCTTGACCGCATCACGACAAGGTGACCTTTATGGGGTTACCTTAGGGATTGTAACGGGCTTGTAAATTGATATATGTATTAACGTATGTATTATGAGGATGTATTTTCAGAGAATTTTTAAGCACATATGAAGATACAGCAATACAATTTTTTATTATTAGTTCTATTCAAAATGACGGCGGAAGCGTCCCTCTCTAAAATCGCATTTTGTTTTAACACTTTAGGTAAACGATTTCTAGTAAAGTATAAAACGTGGAACAAAATTAAAATTTTTTATAATCTTTTCCTTTGACTATGGTAGTACATAGCGCTTTTTTCTAAAGCAAATTAAAAAAAAAAATGGTGCACTTGAAAAAAGTGTCGCTGTTTGGCCAATAAATTGTCTGCGAATTGTTCATAACAAAAAACTTTCCATGAAATCAAAAAATGGCTACGTACTACCAAAGAATATACAATATAAAGAATACGCATCTTCAAAAATTTGTCAAGCGTGTTTCTCGACGCAGGGGGGAAGGTGGGAAGAGATGAGCGGAGGCATAGGTTGCGGGAAATTCGCTTGCGCTCAACAGTTTACGATCTTGTCCGGTTAGGAATAGGGTACACTTCGGGCCATTTGCTGAAGTAATCCATTACCACCAGCACATACTTGTTGCCTTGAGTGCTAGTTGGGAATGGGCCGGCGACGTCCATAGCAATCCGCTCTAAGGGCGCTCCCACGTTGTACTGCTGCATGCGGCCCCGAGATCTTCTTGTCGGCCCTTTCGCGGCTGAACATCGGTCGCAGCTCTTAATCCACTCTGCTACAGACTCCTGACATCCTACCCAGTAGAATCGTCTTTTTAGTTTGGCGACGGTTTTGGTGATGCCCAGGTGCCCTCCACTGGAGTCGTTATGGTATACCTCAATGACCTCGTTGATTCTGCATTTCGGCACTACCATTAGGTTGCTGGTCCGACCATCCGCGTTCTCCCATTCGCGGTACAGGCATCCTTCTTTCAGTCGTATACTTTTCCACTGTGCCCAGTAAGCCTTAGCGATCGGGCTTTCACCGGCCATCTCTTGCCAGTCTGGACGTGCGCCTTGCTCCTTGCCTTCGACGATTTTTGCAAGATCTGCATCCTCACGCTGGTCCTTTTGTAGCCTCTCCGCAGACCACTCTTCCTCTGGCATAACGCTTACCAACCGGACGTCCACTATCTGTTCTTTGCTTTCGGCTCGCGAGCAATGCCTGCATTCGACTTTGCACGGACGGCGGGACAAGGCATCGGCATTTCCATGGCTACTGCCTTTGCGATGCTCTATCGTGTAGTCGTAGCTCTGCAGTCGCTCGATCCACCGCGCCAATTGCCCTTCAGGATCTTTAAAGTTCAGGAGCCATCTCAATGCCGCATGATCTGTGCGCAGGCGAAACCTTTGTCCATACAGATATTTGTGGAAGTGTTTTACGCAGTCCAATACCGCCAGCAGTTCTCTCCGTGTCACACAGTAGTTGCGTTCCGGTTTCGATAGAACCCTACTGTAGTACGCTATCACTTGTTCCTGGCCGTCTATTATCTGTGATAGCACACCGCCAATACTATTCCCGCTTGCATCCGTATCCAGCACAAACATCTCCCCAGGCACGGGGAAGGCCAGAATTGGGGCACTGCACAGTTTTTCCTTCAGACGAGCAAAAGCCTGTTCCTGCTCCTCGTTCCACTCGTAAGCTTGGCTCTTTTTCGTCAGTTTGTGCAAGCTGCTGGCTATGTTCGCGAATCCCGGAACAAATCGGCGGTAGTATGTGCTCAGGCCCAGGAAACTGCGGAGTTCGTGTAGATTGTGTGACCGGGGCCACTCCCTCACCGCCGTGATTTTGCCTTCATCCGTATGTACTCCGCGGGCGGAAACCGTGTGACCCAGATATTTGACCTCTTTTTGAAACAGCCTGCACTTCTTTGGGTTGAGTTTAAGCCCAGCTTTCAGTATTCGCTCAAATACCTCCTTCAGCTTTTCCAAGTGGTCGTCGAAGCTTTTGCCCATCACGATTATGTCGTCGAGGTATACCAGACACATCCGCCAATGCAGCCCTTTCAGCACACGTTCCATTAGCCGCTCGAATGTTGCTGGTGCGTTGCAGAGTCCAAACGGCATGACGGTGAACTGCCACAAACCATCGCCAACACTGAAAGCCGTTTTCTCCTTGTCCTTGTCTGCAAGCTCCACCTGCCTATAGCCGCTTCGTAAATCGAGTGTGGAAAATCACTGTGTGCATGACAGTGTGTCCAGGGTGTCATCGATCCGAGGTAGTGAATATCTTTCCTTCTTGGTCACGTCATTGAGCTTTCGATAGTCCACACAAAATCGGGTACTGCCATCCTTTTTCTTGACTAACACGACCGGCGAGCACCAGGGGCCCGAAGAAGGCTCTATGACCTTTTCTTTCCGCATGTTCTCGATCAAATTTGTGACCTCCTCCCTCTTGGCCAGAGGAACTCGTCTGGGCGGTTTGCGAATCGGTTTTGCACTTCCGGTGTCGATGTTGTGCTTCACTATGGCTGTTCTTCCGCCTGCCTCTGCCGCAAATATTAACCCATAGTGCTGCAGGAGTGACCTCGCCTTCTGTTTCTGCTTGGCCGTCAACTCGCTGCTCCACTGGTTCTCCTGCGGTATGGCATCCATGTTAGGCGGGCTACTCTCGCAATTGACCACTGCTACAGCTTCCTTACACTCGCCAATTACCTCATCTTTCCCGACATATCTGGGTGCATTCAGGGGGTTCAGTATTCTGACTGGTATTCTGCCATTTTTAGGTTCCACTAATGTACGTCCGACGATGATGTTGTCGTGTCCTTGTTTCGGTGCTTCTACTACCCACAGCCGACTCGTCCCATCGTCCTCGTCCACCTTTGCCCACACAATCGCCTCAGAATTCGCTGGTATCCTCCTGTGTTGACATGATACAACCTTCCTTACCGCCACGCTTCGCTCATACCCGGTGTGCAGCGGGAATTCAACGTTGGCATATCTCAGCACATTTTCCTTCAGGTCCAGCGTAAAACCGTGCCTAATCATGAAATCCACGCCGATAATCACGTCGTCCATTATATCCGCGACCATGAACTCATGTTCCAGGCTGCTGGTGCCGATAGCAATCGTTTTTGTAACTTTCCCTCTTACCGGCGCGCGCTCGCCAGTCGCAGTCCGCACGAACAACTTTCCATCTATCCTTCCTTCAATTTTCAAGCTGCTGGGCTGTTGTTTCAGCTGTGAGACAAGGATGGTGGGCGGCAGATTGTGGGGATCAGCTCACGCCCCTTTGGGCTGACCCGTTTTAGTTTAACGGCTCCTCGTCCTCAGCCTTGCGCTTGTTGGCTGAGCCTCGATTGTCAGCATTCCTCGCTTCAGGCGATTGCGATCGAGAACGGGAACGCCTCTTTCGTTGGCGGCAGTCTCGTGATATGTGGCCCTGCTTGCCACATACCCAGCAATCAACTTAAGAGGAGACCACCCGTGGCCTGACCGGTGGCTCAGAGCTTATGGCCTGGATCGTAGTGTGGTTGTCTGGCTGGATCTGGCGTATCCTTGCAGGTGCACACCGAGAGCTCCCAATCCAAGTCGCCTCATATGTCATCGCGCTGGTCACCGTCTCCCTAAATGTCGGCTTGCCCATCATCAACGCACTGCGACGTGTCATCATGAAGACCTTCAATAAACGCCTCAATCTTCATCCTTTCGAGATCATCAGCGCCAAATTTTGGGTAGCACAGCTGCACGAGCCGCTCAATGTCTGCAGCGCCTCGTTGGATCTTTGCTGCGGTTCTTCAGCTCACAGTAGTACAGCGTTCTGTTGTGCTCGTCGCTGTATTTGGCTGCCAGCGCCCTTATGACGGTCTCGTACTCACTTCGTAAACATTCTGGAACTGATTTTATTACCTCGGCCGCAGCACCTTTAAGAGCCAGCGCCAATCTCCGACCTATCCTTACATCGGTCCACTGATTTTCCAGAGCAGCCAGGTCGAATTGTAGCTTGAAGGTATCGAACGGCGTAGTCCCATCATAAGTAGGAACTTCTGCTCGGATGGCAACATTTTCCGGAACCGGCGGCAACCATTCTCGCGGGTGTACCTCTCTAAGCCGCTCGTCCATCTTTCTGTTCATCGAATCTTCCAGACTATCGACTGGTTTGTTCAGGGAATCATCAAGATCGTCAACACGTTTGTTCCGGGAATCTTCCAGGTCGCCAACTCGTTTGTTCAGGAAATCATCCAGGTCGTCGACTCGCTTATCCAAGTGCTCTACCCGCGTCTCCAGGTGCTCGACTTTCCCATTAATCCTGTCTGCGATTTCCGCCACCTTCTGCTCCAAGCGCGCAGAATTTTCCTGAAGCTTGCTGGACAATTCCCGATTTGCATTTTCCAGTTTTGCTGACATTTCCCGGTTCGTAGTTTCCAGTTTCGCTGCAATTTGCGCCGACATTTCACGATTGGATGTCTCGAACATGCCTTTGACATGCTCGATTTTCGCAGACGTTTCCTGAAACATGCCTCTCATTGCAACCATAAGCTGGCTCATGTCCATTGCTTGTGGTGGCGCAGCCGCTGCAGCCGTACTTTGCATCGACGCCGCACCCGCAGGCGATTCCTCCACTTTGGCCGACGTCTCTAGCTCCTGCGTTCCGAACTCGTGCGCAGCCCAATCGATGCCTCGTGCCTCACACGCCTCTCGCAAGCGCAGCTGCAACTCCACTTTACCGCCAGCAGTCGGCAAATTCCAGGCAGCCAGCTCCTTCTTCAGCTGGTCCACCTTCAGCAGCTCGAGTTTAACCATGTCCGTGCTTTTATAATTTTATTTAGTTTTTTTCTTGTTTATTTTCAATTTTCCACAATCCCACTTCTGACACCAAATGTTACGAATACTAGGTCTAGTGGGCTGTTACGTATCTCTGGCGTGCGTAATTTGAAAATAAAACACACTCAGTTTCTCAAACGCAGTCAATAAAAGAAACCGACAATCACTTTATTTCACACTTTTACACTTCACTATCTTTACACTTCAGTATTTGTGGCGTAATTGAGCTCCGTATGGCACTTTCACTAGTCAAAATCAGACTGACTCACTGTGGCGCACCCGGCTGGCTTTTATACCTGTCCGGCCATCGCGCAGATCGTTCTCGCACATTCCGGAGTGGACTACAGGTTTCCATGATGATCGCGAACATCATTGCCAGGTTGGACTAAAAGTTTCCATCATTGCCAGGTTGGCCTAAAAGTTCCCCTTATTATCGCGGCCGTCGTTGTCAGATTGAATTATAGCATGGCGCGTAGCGACAGGGTTGCTTTAAACAGCGACAGACTGTCTTATCGTTATAATAGTATAGATTTGCACCAAAATGTAACTTTTTGGGCTTCTCTCCAGACTGATTGTTATTTTATCTTGTTCAGCCCACACGACTAAGGGCTGGGTCAATTGACTTTGGTCCCACCAACAGTTTGGAATATACTCTTCCAGGGTGCCCACTCCCTGCATACTTGGTTTGAGGTTGGTTCCGCGCTGATTCCGCTACCAGAGCAGAGCCATTGAACAGGTGTTTACCCTGTGTGGATTCTCCTTCCCTGATAACACCACTAGTCGCCCGACTGTGTTGCGGGTAGTCCCGCAAAACGAGTGGAATTATTCGTTTGTCTTGCCGTTATTATTTTTGTGGTGGCCATTTATAATTAGTCAAGGAATAGTTGTTTGCTTACTGAGTAACCACCACTATTTTGGTGTGGCCGCGCATAGTGCGAAGGAGAAAAATTCTGGCTGAAATAGGGTTGTTCGACTATTCCATCCCGTTCATCACTCGGGAGGAGCTAGTCTGCGTCGTTCTTGACCGCATCACGACAAGGTGACCTTTATGGGGTTACCTTAGGGATTGTAACGGGCTTGTAAATTGATATATGTATTAACGTATGTATTATGAGGATGTATTTTCAGAGAATTTTTAAGCACATATGAAGATACAGCAATACAATTTTTTATTATTAGTTCTATTCAAAATGACGGCGGAAGCGTCCCTCTCTAAAATCGCATTTTGTTTTAACACTTTAGGTAAACGATTTCTAGTAAAGTATAAAACGTGGAACAAAATTAAAATTTTTTATAATCTTTTCCTTTGACTATGGTAGTACATAGCGCTTTTTTCTAAAGCAAATTAAAAAAAAAAATGGTGCACTTGAAAAAAGTGTCGCTGTTTGGCCAATAAATTGTCTGCGAATTGTTCATAACAAAAAACTTTCCATGAAATCAAAAAATGGCTACGTACTACCAAAGAATATACAATATAAAGAATACGCATCTTCAAAAATTTGTCAAGCGTGTTTCTCGACGCAGGGGGGAAGGTGGGAAGAGATGAGCGGAGGCATAGGTTGCGGGAAATTCGCTTGCGCTCAACAGTTTACGATCTTGTCCGGTTAGGAATAGGGTACACTTCGGGCCATTTGCTGAAGTAATCCATTACCACCAGCACATACTTGTTGCCTTGAGTGCTAGTTGGGAATGGGCCGGCGACGTCCATAGCAATCCGCTCTAAGGGCGCTCCCACGTTGTACTGCTGCATGCGGCCCCGAGATCTTCTTGTCGGCCCTTTCGCGGCTGAACATCGGTCGCAGCTCTTAATCCACTCTGCTACAGACTCCTGACATCCTACCCAGTAGAATCGTCTTTTTAGTTTGGCGACGGTTTTGGTGATGCCCAGGTGCCCTCCACTGGAGTCGTTATGGTATACCTCAATGACCTCGTTGATTCTGCATTTCGGCACTACCATTAGGTTGCTGGTCCGACCATCCGCGTTCTCCCATTCGCGGTACAGGCATCCTTCTTTCAGTCGTATACTTTTCCACTGTGCCCAGTAAGCCTTAGCGATCGGGCTTTCACCGGCCATCTCTTGCCAGTCTGGACGTGCGCCTTGCTCCTTGCCTTCGACGATTTTTGCAAGATCTGCATCCTCACGCTGGTCCTTTTGTAGCCTCTCCGCAGACCACTCTTCCTCTGGCATAACGCTTACCAACCGGACGTCCACTATCTGTTCTTTGCTTTCGGCTCGCGAGCAATGCCTGCATTCGACTTTGCACGGACGGCGGGACAAGGCATCGGCATTTCCATGGCTACTGCCTTTGCGATGCTCTATCGTGTAGTCGTAGCTCTGCAGTCGCTCGATCCACCGCGCCAATTGCCCTTCAGGATCTTTAAAGTTCAGGAGCCATCTCAATGCCGCATGATCTGTGCGCAGGCGAAACCTTTGTCCATACAGATATTTGTGGAAGTGTTTTACGCAGTCCAATACCGCCAGCAGTTCTCTCCGTGTCACACAGTAGTTGCGTTCCGGTTTCGATAGAACCCTACTGTAGTACGCTATCACTTGTTCCTGGCCGTCTATTATCTGTGATAGCACACCGCCAATACTATTCCCGCTTGCATCCGTATCCAGCACAAACATCTCCCCAGGCACGGGGAAGGCCAGAATTGGGGCACTGCACAGTTTTTCCTTCAGACGAGCAAAAGCCTGTTCCTGCTCCTCGTTCCACTCGTAAGCTTGGCTCTTTTTCGTCAGTTTGTGCAAGCTGCTGGCTATGTTCGCGAATCCCGGAACAAATCGGCGGTAGTATGTGCTCAGGCCCAGGAAACTGCGGAGTTCGTGTAGATTGTGTGACCGGGGCCACTCCCTCACCGCCGTGATTTTGCCTTCATCCGTATGTACTCCGCGGGCGGAAACCGTGTGACCCAGATATTTGACCTCTTTTTGAAACAGCCTGCACTTCTTTGGGTTGAGTTTAAGCCCAGCTTTCAGTATTCGCTCAAATACCTCCTTCAGCTTTTCCAAGTGGTCGTCGAAGCTTTTGCCCATCACGATTATGTCGTCGAGGTATACCAGACACATCCGCCAATGCAGCCCTTTCAGCACACGTTCCATTAGCCGCTCGAATGTTGCTGGTGCGTTGCAGAGTCCAAACGGCATGACGGTGAACTGCCACAAACCATCGCCAACACTGAAAGCCGTTTTCTCCTTGTCTGCAAGCTCCACCTGCCTATAGCCGCTTCGTAAATCGAGTGTGGAAAATCACTGTGTGCATGACAGTGTGTCCAGGGTGTCATCGATCCGAGGTAGTGAATATCTTTCCTTCTTGGTCACGTCATTGAGCTTTCGATAGTCCACACAAAATCGGGTACTGCCATCCTTTTTCTTGACTAACACGACCGGCGAGCACCAGGGGCCCGAAGAAGGCTCTATGACCTTTTCTTTCCGCATGTTCTCGATCAAATTTGTGACCTCCTCCCTCTTGGCCAGAGGAACTCGTCTGGGCGGTTTGCGAATCGGTTTTGCACTTCCGGTGTCGATGTTGTGCTTCACTATGGCTGTTCTTCCGCCTGCCTCTGCCGCAAATATTAACCCATAGTGCTGCAGGAGTGACCTCGCCTTCTGTTTCTGCTTGGCCGTCAACTCGCTGCTCCACTGGTTCTCCTGCGGTATGGCATCCATGTTAGGCGGGCTACTCTCGCAATTGACCACTGCTACAGCTTCCTTACACTCGCCAATTACCTCATCTTTCCCGACATATCTGGGTGCATTCAGGGGGTTCAGTATTCTGACTGGTATTCTGCCATTTTTAGGTTCCACTAATGTACGTCCGACGATGATGTTGTCGTGTCCTTTTTTCGGTGCTTCTACTACCCACAGCCGACTCGTCCCATCGTCCTCGTCCACCTTTGCCCACACAATCGCCTCAGAATTCGCTGGTATCCTCCTGTGTTGACATGATACCACCTTCCTTACCGCCACGCTTCGCTCATACCCGGTGTGCAGCGGGAATTCAACGTTGGCATATCTCAGCACATTTTCCTTCAGGTCCAGCGTAAAACCGTGCCTAATCATGAAATCCACGCCGATAATCACGTCGTCCATTATATCCGCGACCATGAACTCATGTTCCAGGCTGCTGGTGCCGATAGCAATCGTTTTTGTAACTTTCCCTCTTACCGGCGCGCGCTCGCCAGTCGCAGTCCGCACGAACAACTTTCCATCTATCCTTCCTTCAATTTTCAAGCTGCTGGGCTGTTGTTTCAGCTGTGAGACAAGGATGGTGGGCGGCAGATTGTGGGGATCAGCTCACGCCCCTTTGGGCTGACCCGTTTTAGTTTAACGGCTCCTCGTCCTCAGCCTTGCGCTTGTTGGCTGAGCCTCGATTGTCAGCATTCCTCGCTTCAGGCGATTGCGATCGAGAACGGGAACGCCTCTTTCGTTGGCGGCAGTCTCGTGATATGTGGCCCTGCTTGCCACATACCCAGCAATCAACTTAAGAGGAGACCACCCGTGGCCTGACCGGTGGCTCAGAGCTTATGGCCTGGATCGTAGTGTGGTTGTCTGGCTGGATCTGGCGTATCCTTGCAGGTGCACACCGAGAGCTCCCAATCCAAGTCGCCTCATATGTCATCGCGCTGGTCACCGTCTCCCTAAATGTCGGCTTGCCCATCATCAACGCACTGCGACGTGTCATCATGAAGACCTTCAATAAACGCCTCAATCTTCATCCTTTCGAGATCATCAGCGCCAAATTTTGGGTAGCACAGCTGCACGAGCCGCTCAATGTCTGCAGCGCCTCGTTGGATCTTTGCTGCGGTTCTTCAGCTCACAGTAGTACAGCGTTCTGTTGTGCTCGTCGCTGTATTTGGCTGCCAGCGCCCTTATGACGGTCTCGTACTCACTTCGTAAACATTCTGGAACTGATTTTATTACCTCGGCCGCAGCACCTTTAAGAGCCAGCGCCAATCTCCGACCTATCCTTACATCGGTCCACTGATTTTCCAGAGCAGCCAGGTCGAATTTTAGCTTGAAGGTATCGAACGGCGTAGTCCCATCATAAGTAGGAACTTCTGCTCGGATGGCAACATTTTCCGGAACCGGCGGCAACCATTCTCGCGGGTGTACCTCTCTAAGCCGCTCGTCCATCTTTCTGTTCATCGAATCTTCCAGACTATCGACTGGTTTGTTCAGGGAATCATCAAGATCGTCAACACGTTTGTTCCGGGAATCTTCCAGGTCGCCAACTCGTTTGTTCAGGAAATCATCCAGGTCGTCGACTCGCTTATCCAAGTGCTCTACCCGCGTCTCCAGGTGCTCGACTTTCCCATTAATCCTGTCTGCGATTTCCGCCACCTTCTGCTCCAAGCGCGCAGAATTTTCCTGAAGCTTGCTGGACAATTCCCGATTTGCATTTTCCAGTTTTGCTGACATTTCCCGGTTCGTAGTTTCCAGTTTCGCTGCAATTTGCGCCGACATTTCACGATTGGATGTCTCGAACATGCCTTTGACATGCTCGATTTTCGCAGACGTTTCCTGAAACATGCCTCTCATTGCAACCATAAGCTGGCTCATGTCCATTGCTTGTGGTGGCGCAGCCGCTGCAGCCGTACTTTGCATCGACGCCGCACCCGCAGGCGATTCCTCCACTTTGGCCGACGTCTCTAGCTCCTGCGTTCCGAACTCGTGCGCAGCCCAATCGATGCCTCGTGCCTCACACGCCTCTCGCAAGCGCAGCTGCAACTCCACTTTACCGCCAGCAGTCGGCAAATTCCAGGCAGCCAGCTCCTTCTTCAGCTGGTCCACCTTCAGCAGCTCGAGTTTAACCATGTCCGTGCTTTTATAATTTTATTTAGTTTTTTTCTTGTTTATTTTCAATTTTCCACAATCCCACTTCTGACACCAAATGTTACGAATACTAGGTCTACTAGTGGGCTGTTACGTATCTCTGGCGTGCGTAATTTGAAAATAAAACACACTCAGTTTCTCAAACGCAGTCAATAAAAGAAACCGACAATCACTTTATTTCACACTTTTACACTTCACTATCTTTACACTTCAGTATTTGTGGCGTAATTGAGCTCCGTATGGCACTTTCACTAGTCAAAATCAGACTGACTCACTGTGGCGCACCCGGCTGGCTTTTATACCTGTCCGGCCATCGCGCAGATCGTTCTCGCACATTCCGGAGTGGACTACAGGTTTCCATGATGATCGCGAACATCATTGCCAGGTTGGACTAAAAGTTTCCATCATTGCCAGGTTGGCCTAAAAGTTCCCCTTATTATCGCGGCCGTCGTTGTCAGATTGAATTATAGCATGGCGCGTAGCGACAGGGTTGCTTTAAACAGCGACAGACTGTCTTATCGTTATAATAGTATAGATTTGCACCAAAATGTAACTTTTTGGGCTTCTCTCCAGACTGATTGTTATTTTATCTTGTTCAGCCCACACGACTAAGGGCTGGGTCAATTGACTTTGGTCCCACCAACAGTTTGGAATATACTCTTCCAGGGTGCCCACTCCCTGCATACTTGGTTTGAGGTTGGTTCCGCGCTGATTCCGCTACCAGAGCAGAGCCATTGAACAGGTGTTTACCCTGTGTGGATTCTCCTTCCCTGATAACACCACTAGTCGCCCGACTGTGTTGCGGGTAGTCCCGCAAAACGAGTGGAATTATTCGTTTGTCTTGCCGTTATTATTTTTGTGGTGGCCATTTATAATTAGTCAAGGAATAGTTGTTTGCTTACTGAGTAACCACCACTATTTTGGTGTGGCCGCGCATAGTGCGAAGGAGAAAAATTCTGGCTGAAATAGGGTTGTTCGACTATTCCATCCCGTTCATCACTCGGGAGGAGCTAGTCTGCGTCGTTCTTGACCGCATCACGACAAGGTGACCTTTATGGGGTTACCTTAGGGATTGTAACGGGCTTGTAAATTGATATATGTATTAACGTATGTATTATGAGGATGTATTTTCAGAGAATTTTTAAGCACATATGAAGATACAGCAATACAATTTTTTATTATTAGTTCTATTCAAAATGACGGCGGAAGCGTCCCTCTCTAAAATCGCATTTTGTTTTAACACTTTAGGTAAACGATTTCTAGTAAAGTATAAAACGTGGAACAAAATTAAAATTTTTTATAATCTTTTCCTTTGACTATGGTAGTACATAGCGCTTTTTTCTAAAGCAAATTAAAAAAAAAAATGGTGCACTTGAAAAAAGTGTCGCTGTTTGGCCAATAAATTGTCTGCGAATTGTTCATAACAAAAAACTTTCCATGAAATCAAAAAATGGCTACGTACTACCAAAGAATATACAATATAAAGAATACGCATCTTCAAAAATTTGTCAAGCGTGTTTCTCGACGCAGGGGGGAAGGTGGGAAGAGATGAGCGGAGGCATAGGTTGCGGGAAATTCGCTTGCGCTCAACAGTTTACGATCTTGTCCGTCGAAGTGCAAGCGGAGAGTAAACAACGAACCAAAGCATCGTCATCGTCGTTTCAACGAAGATGATTCGGGATTCGCTAATGTTTTTGGTGTTGTCGTTTATTTTGTGTATGCTTTTTTGTGTTGCGATTGGTTTTGCTGAAAAAATTGCTGCAATGTCACCATCAATCGAATCTTTGTATGGCTTTTTGCTGGCCAATGCTTTGATTGATTTAACAATTTGGTGGTTGATCCCAATTTAAAATGTTTGCAAATATTTTTACGTGGCGAGTTCGCAGTAAAGTTATTTGTTTATATTTTCACATGGTTGATTACAATTTTGAGAATATGGGAAAACTACGCAAAAAAATGAACTGATAGGCATATTGACTTCAAAATTCGTGAAACACTTGAAATCAAACATAATTAGATGCTTGTTTTAATTTTTTTTTTTTTTGTTCAATCTAAATCTAACGGAGAAACCAAGGGTTAAAAGATTGTATGGAAAAGCATAATTTAATAGGTCTATTGACTTTCAATAGGGCGAAAGCACTACTAAAGCACTAAATAAAGAAATAATAAGACAAGTATTTTGTCATAAGAAAATTGTATTACGGCATGCCTACGTTTAAAAATAGTTTAAATATTCTACACTTGAATGGTTCCATGGCGGATGATGTGACCATAAATTTACAATATTAGATTTTCTTATTTTAGTTCTTTTAAGGGGGTCATCTACGTACCGGCCCGATTTTCGAGCCTTTTTTTCAAAATTTATTACGAAGGAACGAAAAAAGATATTCACTCACTTTTTTTTTGTTTTTTGTTTATTTAATCGTAATCTTTCAAGAGGCATGATCTTAAAAATTATATTTCTACATATTCGAGTGCGGGATGACCTTGAACCTGCCTTCATCAGAATTTTGATATAAATTTTCCTGCACGATTTTGGGCCAACCACGTAACCTACAACAAAAAATGAATCTAATCTTTAATGGATATTATATCAGCTTTACTTAGACACGAGTTTTTTGTAAAATTCAAAAATCTCTCGAAATGGTGGACATTTTTGAAACAAAAAAGTTATTTTTTCCTTTTTTCAAATGTTTATCGCTTGTTATAATAAAAAAAAACTATATTTTGTCAAAGCTCGTGTCTACTCATAGCGACATGTTTTCTAAGCAAGTAAAAAAAAAATCGAATCGATGCGTGTAAAACTTTTCTTAATATCGTGCAAGTTAGAAAAATACGACTTTCGGGAAAACGCGTTTAAAGTTCACAGGGAGCGTGCGGAAACACCGTGAGCGAGCGTGCTCAATGCTCTACAGCTCAATAACCGTGAAGAGTTTACCCAAATACTTTGGAAATAACATTCCTCATGTCTTCCAAATGAAAATTATGTAAAAAAAAACAATTTTTTAAAACTTTGTACGTAGACGACCCCCTTAAACAAGCATTATATGTGGCCCGTAAGAAAAGTTCCAAAGAACGGGACGGAAAATTATTACGGGCTAATAAAAATGTTTTCATTTTTCCAATTCAATTTTTATTTAATTTTCTTTGTTGATTACTTTTTATTTATTTTTTATTTGCCTGTAGCGAGCCATATTTTATTTTCTTTTCTATGATTTTGCGCACACAACAGTCGGCAGTCAGTTCAGGAGCAATTTGCGACGCCGTGCAGGCTTATAGAAGAAGAACAAAAGCCAGCCAGAAAATATAAACCGTTTTACAATTCAACAAGAACAACAGCACATCGTCTTCCTCCTCTTCGCACAATTGAGCGAGAATGAACGAGTGAGCACAGACGCGGCATTCGTGTTTCTATGATTTGCGCTGAGAGCATTGTGCTGTCATTTGAAGTGTTTCCTCTTGTTGTCTACACCCCCGCATCATGAAGACGGGTGGCGATATCAGCACCCGCATTCAAACTTTTTGCGTGTACGTGATGCACACTCTTTATGTTCTATACTTTTTGGTACTACCTTATATGATATAATTGTGAAGCTACTATCTAAAATTGTAAATCGATCCATATAACAGTATTTGAGAAATATCTCCACCTAGTGTGCAAAAAGTGGTTTCCAGAAAAAGGCGGGTGATGTTTTGTAAGCACTCAGGGTGCTCCAAGGCACTGCGGCAAAATCAATAATTGAACCAATTATTTTATTTTGCACCTTCTAGGACAAACTAGAGTATATAAGTACTTATTAAAGTAAAGTATTGTCTGAGCCTAGAAACAAAAACTTGATTTTTGCAAAATCCCACCATTCCGAATAAACAAGTTCTTATCAATAATCATACATTCAGGTCCGAATGGCGGAAAATATAGAAAGCAGTAAGATCGAGTACGAAGAAATATTGGAGCTGAGATCCCACCAGTCAAGCCAAAGAGATGTCCTGAATTTTGAAGACGAATATGATATACACTCAGGAGGTAAAGTAGTTTTTTCGTAAAACCTAATGAGACACGATCACGATTAAAGCATGTTTGTGCGACCGAGCTATTATCCGTTGCTACGCTCACGATTTCGTGAATTTAATCAAATTCAAATCAATTTCATTATAAAAAATTTATAAAAGTTCGCGTACCTCGTACGTAGTCAACTGGTTAAATTTTT
Source organism: Melieria omissa (assembly GCA_963971225.1). Lineage (NCBI taxonomy): Eukaryota > Metazoa > Arthropoda > Insecta > Diptera > Ulidiidae > Melieria > Melieria omissa. The sequence continues at coordinate 44,314,257 of OZ020269.1, read as the reverse complement.
TACTTCTGAAAATTCCAAAACTATTAAACTCACTAAAAAATTACATACTATTGAACTATTAATCTATTACATTCTGCGGGAGTTTGCGGTATCCTGTGAATAACAACTTTTTCTTTTTATGATGTGAATAACTTCACTTTGCCCGATGTTTTGTTAACAGAGAGCTTTATAAAATAGAGACTATTGACTGGGCACTTGAAATAGGTAAAAAAATGCTCACCTTATTTACACTGCACTTGTAAACGAATGCATTGACTGGTAGCAGCGAAGAAAAGTAAAGCATGTACCTGTCAAATATAAGAGAAGTCAGACTTTATTACTTTATTTCAATGCACAATCTACTTTAACCTTTAACTGCTGACGTGCGGTCTCACAGGCCGCGCTTAAGTGAAAAGTCGGAAAATCATCCAATTTCTTCCGCGTGATTATCATACGCATCTCAGTAGCTTTACCGTTGATGGCAGAATAAATTTTTTGTTTTGATTTTTTTTCAATATATGTATGTAAATCCACAATTTAAAAGATATTTCGTACGTAACGATTATACCAAATCTTCAATATTTATTTATTTCGGTCTACAGAACAAATTCTTACAGACTAATTAAAAATAGTGAACAAGTTGAGCTTTAAATCTAGCGAGAGATGAATTAAAATCCATGATATTACTAAACTTGTTGCACAGGCGTACGCATCTAGTAATTGGCTCATTATAGGCATCATTAGTTTGGTGAGTAGCGCCAATGAAAAGACGGCTATTCCTCAAGTTTCGTTGGGGAATAAAACGATCAAAAAGATTCGACAAATCAACACAATTTATTTTACCATTACTGACATTGTATGCAAAGAATACTAAGTATAATACTCTTCTATCGCACAACGACTGCAACCCAAGCAATTTGCGTCTGCCAATGTAGGCAGACCAATGCAGCTTGCGCAAAGCGATTCTTGTAAATATTTTGTTAACTCTCTCGATTTTATTTGAGTGGACGTCATAATAAGGGATCCAAATTAATGAGCGGTACTCCAGGCGACTTCTTACCAGAGCTATGTAAAGTGACTTTAAAGTCTGCGTATCTTTGAATTCCGCCGTATTTCTTCTGATAAAACCAATCATTGCAAAAGATTTTGTGACAATATAGTCGACATGTTTTGAAAAAGAAAGTTTGGAGTCAAAAATAACACCCAAGTCCTTAATCTCACAGCAGCGAACTAAAGTACAATCGATTAGCCTGTAACTAAACTCACCATTTAAAGGCTTTTTCGAATATGTGACCACACAACACTTTTTCGTGTTCAAATATAAGTGGTTAGTTATGCACCATAGGGTAAAAACATTTATATATGACTGTAATTTATTACAGCCAGATAAGTCTCGGACACTTAGAAAAAGTTTAACGTCGTCTGCAAACATTAGGCAATTAGCAAATTTAACCCGGCGTTGGTGTGGTGAAAAAAAATTACGTTATTGGTGTGGTGGGGTATGACATACCCCAAAACTTTATATAGCAGCAACCTCACGAAACAACACAAATATAAAAGACAGCAATTATATATTATTCTTCATTTAATTTTACGTAAAAAAAATTCAAAAACATTTCATGTGCAAGCAATTTGTAAAAGAAAATAACAAATATAAGAAAACTGATATCCGTATTATTTACAAAAATACAACCTCTGGGGTATGGTATACCCCACCACACCGATGCCGGGTTAAAGTTGCTAGGTAGGTCATTGATGAAGATCAGAAATAACAGAGGCCCACAGTGCGTCCCTTGTGGTATGCCTGACCATGCATTGACCAGGGTATTCGATTTGGTGAGACCAATACTAACGAATAGCTTTTGCCATACAAGAAGCTCGAGACAAATTTTAGCAGTTTGCCACCAACCCCATAAAATTGTAGTTTTTGGAGGAAGATTGAATGGTCGACTTTATCAAAAGCCGGAAAAGTCCGTGTAGATGACGTCAAGCTGAGCTTGATTCTCGAAGGCGTTTATCATTTGATTGGTGACTAGAGCTAGATTGGTGCATGTCGATCTACCAGGGAAAAAACCATGCTGACAATCACACAAGGCCAACTTCAAATGATCGAATAATTTCATCGAACAGCTTAGCCAGTGTACTTTGCTTGACGATGGGCCTGTTTTAGTGGTACCACGTAGCCACTTATGCCAACATTAATAACTCATGCCACACTCGAGCGCATATGTGCCAAAGTGTCAAATAGCACCACGCGCACGACACAAGCGACACTCAAGTGGCTAAGCCAGCGGCGTGCCATCCGACACCACTGACCGCAGTGCAATGTCCCACATATGGAACCCACATATGGATCGGCACTCTGTGTGATGTCACCTACCGCAGGGCAATAGCACTTGAGGAAAAGTGCTGCATCGACCGAAAGGGTCCCGTGACGCTAATTGGTCACTCTTCCGCGACATTGGAAATTCGGGCGGAGCATTGGAAATGCTCAGTAGTATAACAGTTATGTTTTTTAGTATATAAGACCTTGTTTTTCCGAAATAAAACAGTTTTATGACATGAGGCAAACTGTTCGTTTCCTTCACTGAAATACTGCTCATAACGTCGGCTTTCTAGCCAACAGCAACTGGCGCGGCTCGCCCATAATAAGCCAACCCGAACTGCCAATTACTTGACTATCTCGGACCATACACTTTTCCACCACACTGTTGTTGCAGACGTCGCACATGGGGTATTTGATGCCCAAAATGGCGATTAATTCAAAAAATGAAATTCAAATATCTTGATAATATTTGGTATGGGGGGAAAAGTAGATAAAATTATGCATCACTGGGTGAAAAAATAAATGATCTACATTGAACGGTATTGTCACAGTGCGCTTTGCAAAATGCATATTTGCTCATTGCTCCGTTGTGTTTAGAGCGCGTTACGCATTTGCCAGTGATTTGAAGTGCTTTTTTTAATATCATTCTTGCAAAACTTAATTTTTTTAATATGGAACCTTCAACCTCAGGTATTATACTAATGTTTAAACTAAATTATGTTTGTAGAATATGTGTATTAATAATTTATAAAAATTTGTTAGTTATAGTCTTAAAATTGTACATATTTAAAGGATATAGGTAGACATATAGTTACTTTGGCTGTGAAAGGCCGAAAAAATTGTATATGATATGTAAAGAACATATATTTGACTACTATATTGCAAAAAATTAAGGTGCACTTTTGTGCATTTTCTGAAATATTTAAGTTTTAGTGATTCAAAGTCAGTGCCAAATTTGGTGATTTCGCTTGATCTGCATGGAGTAATTAATGTTGTTGTTATCATGTGTTTCTGTTTTGTTTTTGTTATTCTACTGCAAGGCACTACAAATGAGATTGGGCATATTCGTTTTGTTAATTTTTTTATTGTACCTTCGTAAAAAAATGTTATATGAAATTGTTATAATTTCTGATTTGATCATATATTTTGACATTCCGAGTTAAAGTGACCCTGTCATTGATATATTCAGATTTCAAACCTATTTTTAGACATATGTGTAGGCTTCTATATAAGGATAGAAGTAGAAGGATAGAAGTCGTATTATGCAGATTATAGTGTACTTTTGAATTCTTCCTTCTTCTGTTTCTGTTTATTTGGTATAATTGTTGTTTTGGTTTTGTCAACGTGCGCCTGTTTTATCATTCGTGCTAATAACAATAAAAGTGATGTCAACGTAACTTGGGAAAGGTAAAAGGGAAAAAATATTACCTTTTAGCTCTTTGATAACACGAAAATTTTTGTTTTTGTAGGAACCACATCAAACACGATTTTCATTTCACGCCAAAGTCTCTTTGACATTATGAAAAACTCAGGGTTTGAGAGGTTACAAGATAAATTCCAATTTTTAAGAGAAGAGATTATCCGCCGCACCATCGTTCTGGTGCGGCGGATAATGATACAACAAATTTTAATAATGTCGCACATGATACTGCGAGATATTTTGTATCAAAGTATCCATGGTGCAATATGCCACCTACGGCAATTAACTGAGGAAGCTCAAGAAGCATTGAATAAAGAATTTAACAAATACAGAGAACATTTTACACGCAAGACTAGTAGAAAAAAAACCAATCATGATATTTTGCATCGATTTCTTGTTGGTAATTTTATTAAGTTTAAGGAAACTTCCTAAAAAAAGATTCAACACCTACCACTATCAGCTATTGAACTTTTAAAATCACCATCTGTAAAAACTTCAACAGATAATACTAATTTCCAGTCTGGTAATGATATTGTGTTTGATGATGATGATGATGACGATGATGATGATAATGATGATAATAATAGCGATGACATTTAATAATTCTAGTGTGAGAAGCCCAAAACATGAAATATTTACTTAAATTGAATAAATTTAATAAAAAAACAACAACAACAACAATTTTTTTTTCAATTTGTCTTATATATGTTTCATCTATGTAAAAAAATACTTTACATTCATTTTAATAGCTCAGGAGAATTGATCGCCGTTTTCAATGGTCAATACCCCACTGTGCGTCGTTACGGTCACCAGCCTTGAATATCGGGACGATTGAACACAACTTCCATGGCTCTAAAAAAGTTCCTGTATTTATGCACTCTTGGTAGAGTAGTGCAATAGGTCCAGCTACAGCTGCAGCGCAGAGTTTTTAAAACAAAGGCGAAAACCCCTCGATGTCAAATTTCGAGTTGGATTTCAATTTTGAAATGGCAGACAGAACGTCATCCTCCGAAATTTTGAAATGAAGTAATTGGTTGCAAAGGTGCAGTTTGAAATTTGGGAATGATGGTAGAATCATGCATCACGTAAACCTTCTGGAAAAATTGTGCAAACAAGTTGCAAGAGTCTAAAAGTGTTATCAGATACTTCACCACCATACTCCAGACTTGTTGGGAAGCCATTAGTTTGCCTTTTTGTATTGATAAAGTGCCAAAAACTTGAAGGGTTAGATCTCAATTTCGATTCAATATTAAGCATATATTGTTTAAATAAAAAGTTATGAAGGCAATCGAATTTATTCCTCAGAGAAAAAAAATGAAGACGATCAGCTTCAGAATTGCTTTTCTGAAACTTTTTGAAGGCCTTTGTTTTTATATTTTTCAGGTTACAAAGGTTCGAGTTGAACCAGGGTGGTTTGTTTCGAGTCACTATGCGCTTCAAAGGAATAAAACTCGAAATAGCAAATCGAAAACGCTCACACAGAGACAATTGTCTCTGGCTCACACATAACCATGTAGGAGGCCGTCGTGTCATTTGTGGAACTCAAAAACGACCAGTCAGTGGTAATCAAAAATTCGTTAATCGCTGCGCAGTCTGCCTTAGCGTAATCAAGCACCTGCATCGGCTCATCAATATCTGTTTTAAGATTAGATGGTAATAAATTATTATTATGGTTCAACCAAGAAATATTGGCTAAATTAAAATCACCTAAGCAAATAAATTCATCAAACTGCTTGGCATTGTGCCTTAAACTGGATATATTATCTATGTGCTTTTGATAACATGCAATATAACGACAAGGGGGAATATAAGATAAAGTAAACTGTTACTAAATTTTACTTGAACACAAATTTGTTTTAACTTTCCATCAGCATGATCTAAAGAAATAAGTTTGCTGCACAAATTTGCCCACATAGCGAGCAGAACACCGCCAACTCTCTCGAGGCCTGTAGCACTCGAACAGCGATCCTTACGATATACATGATAGAATTCATCGAAATATTCAGCTGTGGCAACATTTTTGTTAAGCCACGTCTCGGTTATCGCTAAAATGTCGTACTAATGTAACGCAATGGCCTGACGGAACTGAGACGATTTGGTGCGCATACCACTTAAATTATGATAATATAATGACAAATTTGAATCGAAGCCGCTCGTATGCATAATAGGTCAAATGACCACTTTTTCTGTGCGAAATTAATAACGGCTTAAATATTGTATTATTTGAAGCTAAAATCGTAGCAAAGGCAAAAGGAGGTATAATATTAACAAATTAAACAAAAAAAATTAACCCTTTCACGCCCATTAACTTTTTTGAGGTTAAAAATGAAAAAATTGTTTCAGTGTTTTTTGTTTGAAAAGATATGATTTAATCAGTTCAATCAGTTAAGGGGTCATTCTCATGTGAAATTTTGTAAAAAATCAATTTTTTTTTAACATATTTGGAATGTAACATCCTTGAAGAAGGTGCTGTCAAAATTTCATTGGAAAATTTCAAGTATTTCGGCTTCTACAGACATTTATATAACGAGCGGTCAAGGATTCTAGCGGTTAGTCAAAACTTTAAACGTGTTTTTCTCGGAACGCCTTTTTTTGAAATGGCGGGGATGATTTAAACAAAACCATTCATCCGATCTCTCTGCGATTTTGTCACGTCATTCTACATACTGTTAGCTATCGCCCCTAGTAAATTCACTCCGATATGTTAAAAATTTCATATTTGTTTTAATTGATAAAATCTTCAAAAACAACCATTTTTTACTGTTCTAACTTCCAATGCCTGCCATTTTGTGAGATTCTTATGAAAAAATTCAAATTTACTACGGGCGAGAGGTACGTTCATACTGATTAAGAATTTCTTTGAAATTTATGTTTCAGATAATCCTGTGACTCAAAACAATCCCCGCCAGCTGACCATGACGCGGCAAAAGCCGTGTCTTTAATCGAAAAAAAGTGTTTGAAAAAAATTAAAAAAAAATTTTTTGTTTTTTTAATTTTTGTACCATAACAATGAATAAATTAAAGTGGAATTTCTTTTTTTGATAATTCCTCGTATTCACAAATGAAATAATTTCTGAAAAATGTCCATTTTTCCTGTCCGCGCATGAAAATGACCCCTTAAGTGTAATTCATTTTGTAGAGATAAATCGTTCAACATGTTGAGAGAAGTAGCAGATAAAATTGAATTTTCGTCGTATTCATCGTCTTCGTCAATATCCTTTGTTGGATCATCACAACTCAACAACTCGATAACTTCAGGTGGAAGGTGTACAAACTTTCGTTGTTGTATGCGTCTGCTTAAGTACTTTGAAGAAATAAGGGGATCAGAAGTATCAGCAGCTCTATTAAATACATCCAAAAGATTATTAGTGCGGCTGTTTTTACAAGCGTGATGCAATCTGTCTGCTTTATAAAGTTTATGTCGCGATTCAGCAGCACCTTCTCCAAAGAAACCAATCGAAAGTACTGTATTCTCTATGATCTGCTTCGAATGTATTAGCACTTTATGTACAGTAGATGTCATCGGCAACCAAGGATAAAGCTTTTAAATAATTTCAGCGGTTTGAAAACAGAACGTTTGAAATTTACTTGAATTTAAAGGAAACTGGCACGATAAACAAATCAGTATAATTTTAAAGCGAAAAACTAAGTTTTGGGCAACGCCAGTGATATCAGAAACGATTTCATGTTCAGTGAAAGCTCGGCGCGCAGTGTTTCCGTTATTTGTGCTACCAAAGCCGTTAACTTTAGGCATATCTACACGGAGACCAAGTTCCCTCCAAAACGCGTTTTGAATATTCTCCTTCCTTTTTGAAACTGCTAGTTTGTCCTCTTCCGTTCGTATCTGCCATTTTTGTACTTTACACTTATAACCTAAATGTAAAATAAACTCAAAAAATAGAATCCAGCAGTACAAAGGGCTGAGGCCGAATTTAAAGTTAGATTCTTTTCCACAAAATTTTTCACAAGTATAATCAGATATATTCATGAAGTCCTTCGGTGTAGCACCGCAAATAGGGCAAGCTTGCGCCGACCTAGTTCCAGTCAAAATATTCAAAACTTTCCCATCAATAAGTGTTAAATACAATTTAAATAATATCTCCACTGATTTCCCTTCGCCAATTGTTATGTGCATATTTTCCAAAGCATCAATTTCATTTTTTAGATCCGATTCTTCTTTCAGAATAGAATCCTTCGTTTCGTTGACGTATTCTAATTTAATAGGCCGACAAAATCTTGTGGACTGAGGTGTACGATTATTCCAAATAAGTTTTCCAGAAGAGAGAGAAAGTCTTAACGGTATACTTGTTGTCGCCAAAAGCGAAGCGGCGGAAAATTTGGATGTGCTTGGCCCTTCAAAATCTTGTTTAAGCTGTGCTTGACCAGTGCTGCTATCGAACCCGTAACTCAATATCAGCTCGGATTTCAAATAATTAGTATTTTCTGCTTTCATCATAGCTTCAAAAACCTCCTTCTGCATTTCAACAATTATTTTAGCAGTATGCAATAGAACCGATTTCAAAGCTACTTTTGCCTTAGTCTCGCTGACGTTTATACCATCGGGTCGGCATTTCAATTTCGCAGCTGCAATTTCATTGGATATGGCATGGCATGGTGTGGATATATGTCACAGTTTCTCAATTTACTTTCACGACGTATTGCATTATATTGGTCTTTTGTGAAATTATTTTCAAGAAAGAAAGCTAATCCTCATCTGCAGAAAATACAATTGCATTTTGGTTACCTGTGCAATTACACAATTTTTTATTTTCGAGGGCCTCGTTGGGCTTATTAAAGTTTCTTTAAGAACTACAGCCATGTCTACATCTCCTTGTTTTCGAGCCGATATTGCTGCTGCACGAACCAATAAATTAGTTTCGTCACTTGTTGTGGTTGAAAGCTCTGCTGCCGCTTTTCTTTTGCCATATTCGGATTTGTCGCAAAATGGAACTCGTGGACGTCCAACAGCCGAAGAACTTGCTTTAACTGGTGGTTTTGTAATTCCAAAATTTATTTCAGTACTTAGCCATGCGTAGTTTTCAGTTCGAAACTTTTCCGCCTTTCTGCTACATTTATCCCATTTTTCTGCCAAGTATTTGCAGAAAAGGCGCACTTTCTCCTCTATTATTTCCCTGCAACCATCGGAAATTTCAGTACCACCAATATTTTGTACGACGTGATTAAGAAGCGCATCATGCTTCTTCTTCTTTGCGCATTCCTCGAACCAAATTTCAAACAATTCGAATTTTTTTATAGCGTAGTGCCCTGGAAAAAATTGTATTACTAGCAAAACGCAAAAAAGCGCAACTTGAAATAAAATGAAATGAACTTATACTTATATATTCATTTCTTTTTACTTTATCTTTGCCAAATGTTGCCGAAATTTTAAAAGCTTCCATGAAGTTAAAATTTAAAATCAACCGGAAAAGCATTTAGGTCATGTTAGAAAATTAGTTTTTTCAAGCAAAACAAAAAAAATTCCATATATTTTGAATAAAATCATTAATACTCACTTGATTCATTGTTTTCCATTTTAAACTTTCTTTAAATTATTTGCACAATTTTCACAATATTCACTTGAAACTTTCGAATCAATACTGATTCCGCAAACAAATTTTCAATGACTTGTCGATAACGTGACTTTGACTGAGTACTGTCAAAGGCTATTTCATGTTAAAAAAAAAGTGGATGTTCCGTTGCTTTGGAGTATTTCTAACGTGATCATGCAAAAAAAAAAAATCGTATAACGGCATTTACGAAATTTGACTTTCGCACAGAAAAAGTGATCATTTGACCTAATGTTGTATGGAGGGAACATTGAGGTTGTGTAATAAATGTTAAGTTAGTTTTGTTGTGTCGCCTGCTTGCTGAAAAAACTTGAACGGGCGCACTTTAACGTCGGTAGGCCAGATCGCAGCATTCAACAGCTTCTCCAGATGTAAAGATGAGACTTCAAGTTTGAAGTTGACTCATTTTAAAGAGTCCGTAGGCGTATCTCTCTTGATTAGCTTGTAGCAAGAGATAGCTGAAGGCTCAATTGATGCGTGCTTTGCTACGTAATCAACGATATTCTCTGCCGTAACAGAGGGCTTAAACGATCACAGATGTAACCATTTAAGTCGAATTGCTACATCTAATTCCACACTCAAATTGCTTCCAACGACCACGGTATGCTTTTTGCCTTGCTTCTTCTCACTGACTGCATTGTTAGTATGATGGAGGTGAGTACTTTGAGTGCCATTATTTCCAAGCGCGGAGTTGGCGAAGCATCAGTAATCTCTGCAGCAGCAACAACAACCGACGCAGCATTCGCCGGCGCATCATCAGGGTGAGCGACAGCAGTGGCGACACAGCATCAGCATATGAGCGGGCGGCGAGTTCGGCAACCTCGGCATTGTTCTTGTCGATAACAGTTGATACGACCGAGGAGTTCGATGAGCATGAGTGATTACTAGCATATTGAGGACGAATGAGATTTTGACGAAGACGGTTTTGTTGCACTGTTAGGCAATTAAGCGCGATATGGGCTAATTGGATTATTGCTTTTGCCCGCAATATATGAAGACGCCGTCGCGTTTGAGAATGAGCTTTTGCGAGTTGTAATCGGACGAGTGTTCAAACGGCTAGGGTCATTGACCTTAGTCTTGGAGCGCGTTAGGATTTTGTTGGTAGAATCAGTTGCAATGTTAGAAACTAAAGGATTATTAGAGTCGCAAGAAGAACTTGCATGTATACTTGCCACAGTTTTTAGATTAGTCAACTTTTCCAAAATGTTAAGAGCGTCATTGATTACACCCAATGAAAACGGCGATGCAAGTTTTAAGCAATTGTCACATTTAAAAACCACATTATGATTGCTTTTAAGAAAACTTGAACTAGTGGCGTTGATTTTGGCACAACTATTATGCAATTTATGGCCACATATACCACAAGTTACATGGTCCTCTGCCACACATTGGGCATTGCACTTGACGGAACTCATCACTTGGTTGCTAGCTTTACAAGCCGTACGAAATTACGTGCATTTAGAATAATGCTTAAGATGAACGAGATAGAGAGCGATAAAAACACGTCTGCACGTCACGGCGACTCGACTCGACTGTATTAAAAAGAGTGTGATAACTTTATAGCGTAGTGACTTTTTAAGTTGATAAGTTACCTCCTTTGACATTCGTTCTCATATATTTTTGCACGCTACACTCTGTCGTAAAATTACTACCGACAGCGCATGTACGCACTGCGCTGCACGCAGAATGAACCACAAAGCAAAAATAATTCGAATTCAATGTTTCATTTCCTACCCGGCAACAATAACAACAACCATAGCTTATTGCTCTTCTCCCCATACATGTAAGAAGCAAGTAGCACTTCGTTTTGTTGGCCGACAACAACAGCAACCGACGCTATTTTCCCTTGAATGCTTCGCGGAACCGCATGCGATCATTACTTTCTTCTAATCTTTGTGCTATTTGTTCTGTAATATAACAGAAACGAAAGCTGTCTAGTGTTGTTTGCAATGCTAATAGCAGAGGACGTAATGTTCAATTAACAGTGGTCGTAATATTACGATCCCTTAACATTTTTGAATTTGTTATTCTGTGGTACAATGTATTTGAAAACCGATAGCGGTCTGTCAGACCTCTTCCTCCAGCGCTCCTCTTATCATAATTTTTTTTAAATTTGTGTTTTTTTATTTCTTATTTAATTGGCTAGAAATAGGCTAACAATTCATTTAGAGCAATGTTGCCCAAAGTATGACAGGGTTATAGAACCTTTAATATAGACGTATGAATCTGTAAAGGGTTTTGGGAACAGACATGCAAGTATATCGCCGCATTCGATGGGGAAGATGAATAAAGATCCTGGAGAATTGTAAGTCTTGGTCACCAAAACTCAAACGCAACGGAAGTCTTCACATAATGTGCTTAAAATTGAAGAAACTGAGTAATGCAATTTTTTCTTTATGAATGTTTCATATATTTGATTTTTATAATTTCCTGTGAATTAATAGTCAATATATAATATTCAAAGTGTATTTCATATTCATGAGACGATACAGCCGAGGCCGGGAAAATAGGGGGAACATGCGTCCAAAAAGAGAAGAAAAAATGGGATTAGTGATGGGTTCGAGAGATCACTAGAGACAGCACTCATTTAGCCATTGCGGTCGCCATTGCAGGACGCAATTTTGATTTGTCGTGAACCAGACGGGCAGGTTGCGGGGGTGCTGTCCATTAGTTACTTAGAAATTATAAAATCTGACATCATGGGCATGAGATAACAGCGGTAGGTTCGCTTGAACTACCGTTAGGGGAATATGGGCATACAGTTTGGCCGAGTTACTATTTACTTGTTCCAACAACCGTTGAAACCGTCGGGCTGGCTGTTGTCTTCGGTAAGAAGACTGCCTCATGTGCGCGAGTTAAGGAATGTATTCCTTATCGCATGGACGCACCAAATCCAAAAACTAAAAACATCAAAACATCATATCAACCAGCAACAACCAATATTCTTACCTGAAAACAAATAGAACAACCAAAACTAGCCCAAAATATCCTTATCTGTCAGCACACTAAACTAAGTAATAACATCTGCTAGCAGACAAAACCAATAACGGAAGAAAATGTATAAGGTATCGTAAGTAACATTAAAAGCAACATGGATTCAGTTTAAGATCAGACTCAAAAACGCAGCATGTGCTTCTGACATCATGGGCATGAGATAACAGCGGTAGGTTCGCTTGAACTACCGTTAGGGGAATATGGGCATACAGTTTGGCCGAGTTACTATTTACTTGTTCCAACAACCGTTGAAACCGTCGGGCTGGCTGTTGTCTTCGGTAAGAAGACTGCCTCATGTGCGCGAGTTAAGGAATGTATTCCTTATCGCATGGACGCACCAAATCCAAAAACTAAAAACATCAAAACATCATATCAACCAGCAACAACCAATATTCTTACCTGAAAACAAATAGAACAACCAAAACTAGCCCAAAATATCCTTATCTGTCAGCACACTAAACTAAGTAATAACATCTGCTAGCAGACAAAACCAATAACGGAAGAAAATGTATAAGGTATCGTAAGTAACATTAAAAGCAACATGGATTCAGTTTAAGATCAGACTCAAAAACGCAGCATGTGCTTAGGAAAAACGCAACACCGTGTGTCGTTTGTTAACTCGCGCATAAGCCTCTCCCATTGGGCTTCGAGATTTTTATGTTTGATGCGGACCAGAGATTTGGTCAAATCCTCAATGGGAGTCGATGAAAATATTGAAACGAAAAGGCACTTTGTGCTGTGCATGAACGCTTTTGCAAGCATACTTTTAGGCATGCACTGTGAAGTACGGCAAACTGGTATAATTCGCTTGGTATAGTCCGATACGGCAAGGTTCGCGAGAAATGGACTGTGCGAGAATGGTCGAGCATTTTCCAATTGGAAGTTGCAAGAAACTTCGGCGCGATAAGAAAACTGGTATAAAAGCAGCAGTGTGCAGCGCAGTGGGTCGAGTCTGTGTTGAACAAGCAATGGGGAAACAAGTGTAGATACAAGCGAAGTGTAAATTCTGTTGTTGGTTGATTGTTGGTTTTTGGGCCTTTTGCGCTGAATGATTGAAGTTGTTTTATTTTCAAAACCAATCCAAACGAACCTGTGAAGTAATTTTCGTAACAATATTGTGCATAATAGCATGAGTCTCTCGTAAACAAAAGTGTACAAAATTTCCATTACGAATTTTCGGTTGAGGATTGAAGTTTATAACTGTGTGTAAACGCGTCGAGAAATTGGTATAGATGTATATATATTGGGAATAAACAAGAACTATGTAAATTAAAATTATAACTAAACAACAAATTTTTTAATACACTCAATGTGTATGTGAATGTGTCTTTATCTCGGTATAAATAATAGATGGTTATAACTAGGGATCGAAATTGTATGCACGTGCATATTTTTTTTGTGTGCATATTTTTACACATTTCGCATATTTTTGCATGTTTTTTTTTAATTTTTGCCATATTTGGCGTAAGTAATAATAATAATTAAGAATAATTGACTGGCACGACAGCCCGATGACGAGACTAAGGTCTAGCTACTCGTAACCATCCGTGTTGAGCGTGCGAATTTGTACACGGAAGGATCTACAGTTTGATGCCGATTCTGAACGACGAGCTGGGAGCTTTTTCATAGGCAATTTTACTCTCAGCGGTTTGCCATTTCCTGCTGAGAGGACAGCCGAAAGAAAAATTGTAATTTTCTTTTTTTTCAGTGTTAGAAGCAACGGAGTCTTGAACCTGGGTTCTAGCGTCGCATTTGACTCGCTGCGTTTATTATTAGCGCGTTTATTAAACTACTAAAAAATTTTAATTCCACAACTAGCAGGGCCCCGCGGCTTTGCACGCAACATTTTAGTCAATGGGATCAATAAATCAAGTTTCTCTTAACACTTTGCCGTCCGCACGACTTGTAAATATTTATTCGCTTGGTGCCGGCAGCGCTAATCCGGATTCCTAGGCTTGTCGCCGACCGTTTTACTAATCTTATCGTTAGTTCTCATAAGTTTTCAACCTTGTTCCCCTACTTTCATGACATTTCGAAAATACACACGTAAATAAATACAAAATTTGTTTGTTTTATATAATTTGCGAACGACACCATTGTGGTGTCGCTGTACAAATTCGCACGCCTGTACAAATTCGCAGGCACAACACGGATGGTTGCGGGTAGCTAGGCCTTAGTCTCGTAATCAGGCTGTCGTGCCAGTCAAACAGAACCTCACGACGCTTGATGGTATAATTGGCCTTGACTTGTTAGCACTGCTTTATAATATAATAATAGTGCGTTTCAAAATGAAGTGTTGACCATATCTTTTTAACTGTAGAAGTTTGTCATGGTTTCAATATCAGATTATCTTCTATATTCAAATACCGTTTTCGCATGTGTTTCTGTTTTCTTAGTTGGATACAAGTTTTCGCGGAAATATCAAGAATTAAAATGAAACTTTTTAAAAAACTTTTCGAAGTAGTGTTTTTGGTAACCCAACCAAAGGGTCGAAAAATGAAACCTCCACAAGTCGCAAAATACACGAGGAAGTAGGTCAGTCGATTCAAAGAGTTCGGAAATGTTCGGAAGCCGCGGAGAGGCAGGAAGAGAACCACTCAGAACAAAGTGGATAAAGCGATAGTCCGGATGTTTGATAACACTCTAACTCTTAGCCTGAAGCAAACGAAAAAAAGATTGTCGAACAGAAGAGATTCGAAGTATCCGACGCAGGCTTCTGAAATCAGCATTTTTCAAAGAAGTACCATATCGAAATCGCTATTGGGTAAAAAACATGTGGAAAATCGTCTGAGATGGGGTAGAGCAAATTTGGGGTGGAAACATTAAATTAGCCATCTCAAAGTCCAGATGCAAACCGAATCGAAAATGTTTGGTCTTTAATGAAGCAAAAGCTTAGAGGAAAAAGAACATCAACAACAAAACAGTTCATTTTGTAATTAAAACAGATTTCGAGATGGTTTTTTTTTAGTACTAACCAATAGTAACACTGTGCGTGAAATTTGCCCTTAAAAAGTTAGACATGGAGGGGACCTACTGGGTGAGTTTCCTATAGGTATACTGAGTTGAGATCCACCAGCCGTTTGGTAAGATTGGCTCTAGTTTAAGAGAAATCCGACTTTGAAGTTTGGTAAATTTCGGGAAGTTTGTCGCTTAAGTCTTCGAACATTTAAATGCTAATAGGTCCTAAATCGTTCCGAATATCGCTTTACTGTCTTCGGCAAGTTTGTAGATATTTTAACGACCAACAAATTTGCTTAAGACACCAATGCAAGAAAACCACATTCAAACTGTGTAATTGCGATACGTGCATTTTTTGGCGCAGCGCAACGTGGCGTGTGAGTGTCATTTAATTGTAATATTAATATAAATAAATGACACTCATACGCCACGTTGCGCTGCGCCAAAAAATGCACATATCGCAATTACACAGTTTGAATGTGGTTTTTTTGCATTGGTGTCTTAAGGGGTTATATACCTTTTTGTGGCTCAAAAATCGAAAAAAATTTTTATGACTTCTTTTTGAAGTACATACTTTTAACAATTTTTCTACAAAATTTCATCGAGATCGGGGCACTAGAACCTAAGATACGGCCGTTCATAGCGCGCAGTTTCCGGAACTCAAGTATTCAACTCAAACTTTAAACGTGATTTTCTCCAAATGATGTTTTTTGAAAAATGCCATCGCGGTGAGCACGATATCCCGCTAACCACTACATCGATCAATTTGAAACTTTGAGGGGTTGTTTGTACATACAATAGCTATTTCGTGAACGAAGGAATTTTTTTTTCGACAAATTCTTCTATTTTTTTTTGGCAAAAAACTCAATTTTTTTACCTTAAAAAATCGACATTTTTGGGAAAAATAGCACTGTAACTGTAAAAAAGTTTTTTTTGTAAAATCCTTCGTTCACGAACAAGGTAACACTATGTACTAACGTGGTCTTTTTTTTTTTTTGTTTTTAGCTGAGCCGTTACCTCGATTTCATGCTCACCGTCAACCACTGCTAACAAAAGGAGTTCTGCGGCAAGGACTGTAACTTCCCCAATTTTTCGAATTTTCGCTTGAAATTTTATACAAATTCACATAAGGACATGCACTTTTATAAACTTTGTATTGCATTTGAATAAAACTATGGTAACATGCTTAAAAAAAAAAAATTAAAACTCTGTATTTCCCTACAGAAAAAGATATATAACCCCTTAAGCAAATTTGTTGGTCGTTAAAATATCTACAAACTTGCCGGATTTCTCTTAAACTAGAGCCAATCTTACCAAACGGCTGGTGGATCTCAACTCAGTATACCTATAGGAAACTCACCCAGTAGGTCCCCCCCATGTCTAAATTTTGGACTTGCACAGTGTAATTAATTGATTGGCACGACAGCCCGCTTACGCGGGCTTCCCGCAACCACCCGTGTTGTGCGTGTGAATTTTGTACGCGGGTGGAAGGGACCTACAGTTTTATGCCGGTTCCGAACGGCAGGTTGGGAGCTTTTTCATAGGCAATTTTTACTCTCAGAGGTTTGCCATTTCCAGCTGAGAGGACAGCCACCGAAAGAGAAAACGAGTTTCCCGTTATTTTTTTTAGGTGTTACTACCAGTGTTGTGACTAATTAATATATTAGTAGTAGTGTAACTAATTACGTAGTATATTACTTTGGCTTGAAAAATGTAGTGTAACTAGTTATTTTTCCCCATAAGTAATCACCTTCAGTAATATTATTACTTTTTTTCAAGTTACTTATTACAATATTACTTTTTAGTCAACAAAGTTCTATTTTTCATGTAAAACAGCAGCACTGATAGCATGATTAAGATCTATTACAACTATACAACACTGCACTTGTTCATACTAGACATAGCTCGCCTCTTTCATTTCCAACTGAGTTTGGTAGTGGAGAAACAATTAACATTTGCAAGCAAATTCAAGAGGTTTTAACAAAAAAGGTGACGAAATTCAAATTGTAATTCAAAATGAAATAAACATTTAACGTGATTGTTTTTTTTTGCAGAATGACTACTTTTAATAGCTGGAAATTTCGCAAATATTTCGATTTGTTGACGGAAAATAATATATTACTTTTTGTGATACATTACTTCACAGTTCCAGTAATAAGTAATGTAACGATATTACTTTCAAATGCCAGTAATGTGTAATAAGTAATATGTTACTACCAAAAGTAATAAGTCCCAACACTGGCTACTACATGCAGAATTCGAACTTGCGTCGCTCTGCATGCGACTCGCTGGACCGCGCACTAGCCAACTGAGCCACGGCGGCTGTACCAACCAATAGTACCAACTATTATTATCAACAACGGAAACTGGACAAAAAAACTGATAATAATGCGAAAAAGATATTTGCAGAGCCTTTCAGAAAATATATATAATTCATTACTATACCTTCTTTTTTGAGTTTTATTAGCAACACTTTATTTTGAAACGCACTCTAATCTATATATATAAAAATTAATCGTGGTTCGTTCGGCTGCTTAAAACTTGAAAACGACTGGACTAACTTGGATACTTTCTTCGGCGGGTTTGTTTGAAATTGTTACGTGAAGGTTTAGGAAAAACGAAAAGTCGGGAAAACGGGGCGTGGCACCACAATAGTACATTTTTAGACAATAACTTTGGAACCATAAGTCACACATCAAATAAATTTTGTACAAACTTACTATTTAATCATGTCCTTCGCTCGAGGATTGAACAAAGGGGTATGGCACCGCCCATACAACTCAAATCTTTTAAATGGAATAGCTTCCTAATTGTTAGTCGCATAGCATTGAAATTTGGTGTACCGTCGTTTCATAGATGTCTCATTCTACTGTTAAAATTTGATGGGCGTTGAACAAGGGGCGAGGCACATTTTTTATGCAGCAGAACTGTAAGTCGTACATCAATAAAACTTGGTATGAACCTACCATTTAATCATATCTTTCGGCAGAGGGAATGGGGCGTGGGGGCGTGACACCGCCCATACAATTTAATTCTTTTGAGTGGAATAACTGCGGCATTGTAAGTCGCACAGCATTGAAAGTTGGTGTACCGTCGTTTCATAGATGTGTCATTCTACTGATGAGATTTGATCGGCGTTGGTCAAAGGGCGTGGCACATTTTTTTATGATCCAACAGTTATGCAGTACACACACACATCAGTGAAACTTGGTACGAATTTTCCACCTAGTAGAACTTAGAGTGGTACCGCCTTCATTTTTATATACATAGATTGCCCTAACTGACTGACTTATTGATTGATTGATTCATCATCGCTCAGCCCAAACCGCTGAAGCTACAAACATGGAATTTAAACTGTAGATACATCTTGAAAAATGAACCTCCGCTAAGACGGGATTTTTTGAAATTCGGGGTGTAAAAGGGCAAAACATGTGTTAAGGTGTTGTATGAAGAAAAGTGAAAAATACTCTAAACCAAAAATGATTCGACACGTATTTTAAAATTGTTCGAAAATCAAAATTTAACTGGACCAATAATGGGTTAAGATTTGTTTAAGGGTAGAAAAAAACATGAAGCGATATTAATCTCAGAAATTGTAAAAATACTTGAAATAAAAAAAACATACACGCGTTTCTCATTATTTTAAAAATCGAAACCTAACTGGATCAACGACGGTTTAAAAGTATGTATGGAGAAACAATTTTGTTTGAGCCTTTTGACTTCAAACTTGGTGAAAGTACTTCAAATGTTAAATAACTCGATACGTGTTTTTCATTTTTTCCGAATATTAAAATCAGGCGGGGTCAGCGACCGGTTAAAAGTGTGTATGGTGAAACTGTAAAAAACATGAATTAATGGGACTTCAAACTTTGTGAAAGTACTCTAAGTGAGAAATAATTTGAAACGTGTTTTTCACTTTTTTGAAAATCAAAATCTAACGGGGTCAACAGTTTGTATGGAGAAACACGATTTATTGGTCCTTTTGACTTCAAACTTAGACAAATAACACTTCAATCGGGAAATAATTAAAATGTGCTTTTCATATTTTTGAAAATCGAAATTGACCGTGGAAAACTAAGGGTTAATAATTTGTTTAGAGTAAATGTGAAAACTCATGATTTAAAGGGCCTTTTGACTTCACAGGTTTTAGAACCACTTGACACAAAATTTGTATCGGGTGAAAGAAGAGAGCTTGCGTGCGAAGCCGCGGGGCCCAGCTAGTATTAAATAAATTTAAAGTCCAAAGAAATTATACATGATTCAGGAACATAAGTAATACAGTTTCTAAAGTTTGCAAATGTGAATTTCATAGGTGCCACAGTCAATACGGGCTGATTTTCTGAGTATGCTAAAGAAGCGAATCAAGGTTTTGCAGACCCTAACAGGTTGCTGCGTTACAATACCTAAGTGGTCGCCACGATACGTACGAAGAATGATAACCCAGTTTATTCGAAACTGTACCCATATCCCATGGGAGTGGCTGCCTTCGTTGGTGATAGATTTCCGAAAACTCAATCAAAAGACTATTGTGGAATTATGATTAAAACGAGGGCGGCGTGTGGTAAATTGGTTGTGACTGTGGTGTTTATTTAAAATGAAAATTATGACAACTTTGGCGGGCGAGTGGCGATGTTTAACGCGTGTGCTGAATGAATGTGGCGGCGATGTGTGAATGTTTACAATTCGTGTTGCTCCGGCGGCGGCTCACTGGCGTAGTTTGCGTAGAAGGAGGGCAGGGACACGACAAATTTGTCGGTGCCCGCACGAACGGCCACCTTGTTTAGCCCGGCGACTAGGCGAAACCACAACTATTGACGATAAGTACCCGATACCCAGTATATCAATAATTCTGGCGAATCTGGGGTAAGCCAAATATTTCACGACCCTGATTTGACTCCATACAACTGCTGGACAAATTTAGAAGTAGTGGTCCGTTCCTCATAAAAGGTAGTAGGTATTCTAGTTATCCATGGTCTGCTGAATTGAAATCTCCATTTGGTTTTTCTTAGACTGTTTTAGTTTGGCAATGCCTGAGACTTAAACTTGCAAATTTCGTCATTTTTGGAGAGCTGTAGCACCAAGTGTGTTGGCTAGATTTTTCAGGTTTTACATTTAATCGGTAACGTCAACATTGATCATTCCAAAGAGTAACAGTAATTGTATCAGGACCCTTTAATTTTGCAATAGAAATGATTATAATAGATGTATATTTTGTATTTATGCAGGTTTTTACATTTTTCATGCTTATTGCATACTTTTAGGGATGAAAAAAATAAATTTTATAGAAAAATAGGTGTTTAGACCACTTTTCAAAATGAATTATTTTCTGAGATCGAAAGATATCGGAGGATGTAATTATATTATCCGACAAAGAAAGAATGCTTCTTAAAATAAAAAAAAAAACAGGAACATACTTTCACATATTTTTCAGATATTTTCGTCTAAGTTTTGCTAATTTTCATATTTTTAAATTTGAAAAATATTTTAAATTATAATTTATTAATTTAATTTATATATTTTTGTATTACGAAAATGATGCGTATCAAGTTAGACATTCTCAAAAAATGTGTGTACAGTTGGTGCACTGAAACAGGTGCTTCGTACAGAAAATGGAAGCAAACCTGAAGCATGGTGAAAAGAGTGAAACATACAAATAACTTAAAAACGTTTAAAAAACAAAAAATACCCAAAAAAACGAAAATCAAAAAGTGGCTGGCAAAGTATGACAGGCTATTTGCTCCTGCGGTTTGAAATCTTCTTCATATTTTACAAAAGGCACTATACTAGGCTGTTCAAAAAGTAAGGTACCTAACAACAGAGGGTGCCACAAACGAAGAAATCTCTTTGTTGACGGATATAACCAACCTTCAGACGACCACATGTCAAATTTCATGACATTCTGTACATTAGTCTTTGTTTGACAGCCGTGGAAAGTAAAGAACTTTGGTTATTTTTCCCACAATGGAAAAAAGTGAATTTCGTGTTGTGATTAAACATTATTTTTTGAAAGGTAAAACCCCAAAAGTAACAAAAAAAAAGCTCTATAAACATTATGGGGAATCTGCTCCGTCAGATAAAATGGTTACATACTGGATGGCTGAATTTAAACGTGGTCGTAGAAGCACAAGTGATGAACACCGATCAGGCCGTACAAATGAGGTCATAACACCAGAAATGATTGTAAAAATCCACGATATGATTTTGGACGACGCGAAATTGAAAGTGCGCGAGATAGCTGAGGCTGTAAACATCTCAATAGGTTCGGCGTATATTATTTTGCACGAGAAATTCGAAGCGAAAAAGCTTTGTGCAAGATAGGTGCCGCGTTTGCTCACAATCGACCAAAAACGCATCCGTGTGACCACTTCAATGAGAAATTTGGAACTATTTCGAAAGAATTCATCCGAGTTTTTGCGTCGATATATAATAATGGACGAAACATGGATGTATCACTATACACCGGAATCACGTGAAGAATCGAAACAGTGGGTTATATCGAGTGGAAGTGCGCCAAAGCCAATGATAACATGATGCGAAACTGAGAGGATTGACGAAATTTTGTCGTTTTTTTTGGTCACACGAACACAATCCGTGTGAGCTGAAAAGAAAATCGTCAACCCTGCCAGCTTTCTCTCTTTGTGGTACAATTCGTATTGTAGCAAGCAGCTGACTTGCAAATTTGTTCCTAACGCGGGGTTGCAATTTTTATGTACTTGTAAAAAAGTGTGTTCGCAGTCTTATTGTACGAAGCAGTGTAAAATAAGGAAAAAATATATGAAATGATCAAAATTATTTAATTTAAATGAAAATGTTAGTGAAAAGTTGTAATATGCAGAGATATAAAGATGTAAAAAAGAAATCCTTATTTCTTTGTGCATATGTAAAAACTAATAATAACTAATTTGCATTTTCCGAACCACCACTGAGGCAATACGGCGCGTTACCGATTTTTTTTTAACGATTTTGTAACATTTTAACAATTTTTTTAACAATGATTTCAGAGAGGAACAAATAAAAAAAATGTATTTAATGCGTTTGTTTCCCAATTCGAAAAAAACACGGACTAAACGGACCACAAAAACCAGAAGTAGCAGAAACTTATAAATGTCGAACAGTAAACAATTTATGTTTATAAGTATAGTCTGCTACTTCGCGATTATAAAATCGTATCAGAAAACATATGTACATATATGCATATATCTATATTATATTATAATTGCGACAGCCATATTTTGCTATCCCTTTTTATAAGGGATAGCAAAATATGGCTGTCGCAATTATCGCAAAAACTCCTCTGGAGCTTTCATCAAATTCACATTTCATTCAAATTCCACGAATAAAATTCAATAAAAGCTGAATAAAAAATGTGTTAAACACGTATTAAAACACTTTTGACTGGTTTTCGGGAAATATTGTAATTTTGTAATCACTTTTCTTCCAAAAGATTACATAGTTACAAAGAAATTAAAATTGATTTTCCTATGTTTAAAAAATTGAAAGTAAACGCAACCCTCGCCATGGCCCTTGTATGGGAAATCAACAGTACGTTCCTGTGCAACCTCCGGGTCTGATGTTTGGCAAAATCAACCTTAGGGTCTGATGTTATCGGTGTATTAGTGCGGATTTTGAGTATGTATTGTGGTCGAGCGCACGTTGTATTGTATTGTGGTTTTACACGGTTTTGATTTAACACGGTTTGAAAATAAAAATATTTGAAATTTTTTACACGATTTTATTCCATTTAGCACGGTTCAAAATCTTTTGGACTAAAATTTTTTTTTGGCAAATTTAATTTTTGCGAAATATGTATGTTCATATCACAAATTTAGGGAAATTCCCTTTTTGTGGATACAAGCAAATTTACTTGTCAGAGCAATTGAAATGTGTTAGTATTTTGTGAACTATCAATGCAATCGCACGTGTTTGGTAAATAAATTTTTTTTGAGTTAAAAAGTAATCCAAAAAATATTTTAAATTCATACAGTTATTTATATATTTTATTTTTGTTAAATATTTTATGTATCCTTGTTTTTCACTAATTTTAATAGGTTTTAGAGATAAGGAACCAATCACCTATTTTTGTATATGATCAATGTCTTTTTTTACACGGTTTTTTAAACGGTTTTTCCTGGAACCAATCTACCATGTAAAAATATGATTAGGTGTATACTGAAAGTCAATCCAATTCCAGAAATTGTTAACAGCGAAATTCATGTCAATCGATCGATTGCTCATTGGATGCGTTCACGAACACAATGCATTGTAACACTGTTGCATTGTTTGTTTACGAACATGATGCGTTGTATTGTTGCAAAGCAACTGACGTTTAAGAATACAGCCATAATATTATGGAGACATTCCCAGCCACAACTTTCTGGTTCACTGAAAAGTTTGTTGAACAGATGAACAAAATGAAATAGACATAGCAGAACACAGTCGCGCCCATATAGCTGCGCAGGAGAATGTGAAACAAATTTTCCAAGATTATTTTTCCCTAAGATGACTAGGATAGTTAATGAAGTAGTTGCAAATTGCAAGGTTTGTACAAAGGCTAAGTATGACCGGCATCCGAGGAGACATGTGTTAGGGGAGACGCGAATTTCTTCGTTTGCAGGCGAGATGCTACACATCGATATTTTTCCACAGATAGGGGGTATTTTTTTACGTGCGGCGATAAATTTGCAACATTTGCTGTCGTTGTACCGATATCGTCACGAACAATAATGGATGTGTAGAAAGCGATGTTTGAGGTGTTGAACGTCTACGCGGATGTCAAGACGATTTTTTGCGATAACGAGCCATTGCTGAATTCGCAGACGATTCTGTCTCTCCTCGAGAATCGCTACAACATTCAGGTGGGAAATGCTCCACCTCTGTACAGCACGTCTAACGGGCAGTTGAAAAGTTTCCACAGCACGCTCTTAGAGATTGCCCGATGCCTTAAATTGGAGAAAAGGGAAGATGACACCGTTAATTTGATCCTAGAGGCACCTATAGAGTACAATAGAAGCATTCACTCTGTCACTAATAAAAAACCTATCGACATTATCCATTGGGCTCCACCAGGATTTCAGGAAGAAATAAGAGGAAAGGTTCAAAGTGCAAAAGAGGTTAAGTTGACACGATGTAATGAGACGAGGCAGAACAGGGTTTTTCGGCCTGGGGGAAGAGTGTGATTAAAAACGAACAGAAGGTTACGGAACAAGCTGACTCCCTTGATATTGAAGGAACTGTAGAGGCGGACCTAGAGACGTCAGTCCTCATTAATGGGAGGATGGTCCACAAGGACAATTTACGCTAAGAAAATTACATAGTACGTAAGAGCTGGATGAGAGGGAAGTTTGCTAAATGCACCTTTTGTTTCTCTACAGGATTCTACTCACGCTGCTTCTAAAGACGACTATGACACTTTCGTAGTTGATCGAATTCACGCATTCCGATTACATCCCTGTTATGAATGTATACGCTATAATTGGCAGGATTTTGATTACCTATGCCACACTACGAACCTGACCATATATGTGAAAATTAGGGCAGAAACCATAGGACGGACCAATTCCCGGATTCAGATATGAAAAAGTTGTTGGACGCGGACACGACACATCTGGACACCCTTTTGGCAGCAATGGACTTGCATCATAGACAGACGAGAAACTTTCTGGGCTCAGCTCTGAAGGCAATCGCTGGGACACCAGACTTTGACGACTTTGTACAGATAAGATTCGAACAGAAACAGCTCATTGACTCAGAAATAGGCAGGTTGATATTAACACAGAGGCACAGAAACAGTTCAATAGGCTATAAGAAAGTGCGAACATTTTAATAAAGAAAGCAAAGAGAAAACAGGTTGATACTGGCCATCTATATGAAATTTTGTTGGCAAGAAATACAATGTTGATTACAGAATTAGAGAATTTAATGTTGACTATAACATTTGCGAAGGTTGGAATTGTAAACCCAACAATATTTAACAGTAGCGATATGAAAAATATAATCGATGAGCAATTTACAAAAGTTAGCATGACAGAATCAATGAAAGTTGCAAATGTAGTTAAAAGTCCTGCAAAATAAGAATATGTTGCACTTTATAATAAGATACCCTAAGCCTAAGTTTAGTGTGTAAGAAAATAATTTTTTTCATCGTTCCAAAGAATGGGCAACACTCAACATAGCTTATAAGAATGTAGCAGAATGCGGCAAATGGGTGGTGGTTATTGGAAAGTGTAGTCCTACGATCATGTCAGTCTCTTGCAATGAACTGCCACGGGCGACATGTGCGCAGCAGTGGTGTTCTGGAGATGTCGCTCATTGCAGCATTTGGCTAAATCACCGTCATTATCATTTATGACAACTGTCAATATCATGATGAAATAAACAAGGTGAAGCGAGTAGATGACATACCCTTATTTTGACAAGATAGCTTTTGAAAAACTGACGTTTTCAAAATAAATTCTCTCAAAACATGAAAGTCTTCTTCTTTCTTCGCATTAACCCACTTATGCCTGGTGTATAAAAAATTAAATTTAATTATTATTGTAGTGCGTTGTAGGTAAGATTATTCCGATTCGTTGCCGTGGTGGCAGGTCCCGTCCCCGCGCTGCATAATTATTGGTATTAAATAATAAACAAATATGAAACCAAAAATAAATAGGTATGTCGTAGCACAACGTCACATGCTTTACTAAAAAACGATTAACATTTATGTAAAACATGTAAAAAAACATTGTTGCGGGAGGATGTGGCAACTTTTTTGATGGAACTGCATCTGGATGCAGTTGCCTTCGTTTAGGTGCAGATGATTTTATTTGTGCAGAATTAAAATAGAGCGCGCACACCTTAGAAGAAGTCGTGAACTGCACTCCGCACACGCCTTTCCATTTCTTCCTCCGCTCCTCATCCGTTGGTATTGAAAACATGGGCACTTCGTTGCCGTGTGCTGTCTTGCACGAACAGCACGTACTTGGCATTTTTTCCGCGATCAAAATTTTTAAACACAATATTTTCGATTTAACGTTTTGAGTGGGTTTAAAAATATTCTCTCAATGTCAAAGCAAAATTGGTTGTCAATTGCTATGTTTCAAAATAAGGGTATGGGTTGACAAAACTGTCAGCTACTCACTTCACCTTGTTTATTTCAACATGAGTCAATATTAAGGAAGGAGACGGTCCCGAAAAGCTTGTCACCGGCTCATTTTTACTCACATTCTATGACAAGGTTCGCATCAACGCATCTGTCTGTCAATCAAAATAACATTGTGAGGAAGACACCAGGCACTATGATACCATCGTTGCTTAACATCACCGACCATCAGAAAATACTGAGCATGCCATACGTCCACAAGGTGAATATTGACAACTTGCGCCACATCGAGGGAATAAAGGTGAGACCGACTACAAGTTCGGTGATGTCTGGCACTGTGGTTTTCATCAGTACACTGGATGTTGAGACGTCAACAGCACACCCTTCAGGCGGTAATCGATGGTTTAAGGAGAACTGAGGACGGCTCACACTTGAGGATGGGAGAAGTTAACCCGACCGCCTAAGTGAGTGTAGCGCACATCTGGATTGTGGCTGCCGATAAGTGCTGACGGTGCAACTATGAACAGCAACCGTTCGCGCTGGTCGGTTATCGAACCGACGAAACCCTATACTGCGCACGTTCTGCGTAATCAGCGGAGTTCGGGTGGTCGTAGCAAAGCCAGCAACGGTTCACGGGCACATAACATAATTCGCGGTCAGCAGGTTCCGGGAGCGGGGTAGGCTAAGAAAAGTGTTGTATCGAGGAGTTTAGTTAGTACGTGGAACTCAATCTGACAACACCATCGGCTGCAGGTCAAAAAATATTGTAACGATAAGACAGTCTGTCACTGTGCAAAGCAACCCTGTCGCTACGCGCTGTGCTATAATTCAATCTGGCAACGACGGCCGCGATAATAAGGGAAACTTTTAGTCCAACCTGGCAATAATGTCTACTTTTAGTCCAACCTGGCAATGATGGCTCGCGGTCATCATGGAAACCTTTAGTCCACTCTGGAATGTGCGAGAACGCCTGCGCGATAACCAGACAGGTACAAAAGGCAGCCAGGTACGGCGCAGGGAGTCAGTCTGATTTTTACTAGTGAAGGTGCCACACGGAGTAATTAAGCAAACAATTAAGTGTATAGACAGTGAAGTGTGAATCTGTGAAATAAAGTGATAGTTGGTTTTTATTGACTGCGTTTGGATAATTAAAGTTGTTTTATTTTCAAATTGCACAATCCAGTGATACGTATCAGCCCACTAGAACTAGTATTCGTAACATTTGGTGTCAGAAGTGGGATTGTGCGACTGAAGAGAAAAAAAATTAAATAAATAAACAAAAAAAAAAATTAATTGATAAAATTATAAAAACGCAGACATGGTTAACCCTTTCGGTTATTCTATGCCATATGGCATAGTCTCTTTTTAGTGCCTGTTTTAGGTCAAAAACTCGTGGATACTATATTTTGAAATTTTTGTATTTTTCTGTGAAGGTTTTTATACCAAATAATGAAACAAATATTTTGATTAGTGTACCAAGTAAATTGTAAGGGTTCAGAAAGTGCGCAGTCCTATCGAGCTGCGTATTTTACAAAAAGAGGTCATTTCGTACTTTTATTTATTCTATTACAAAAATCAATTTATTTTATAGGTTTATGTGAGTAATCTAGTAGGTATTTATTGCTTTAGTAAGTGTAAAAAAAGTTAGATCCCAAATATAGTTCACTAAGGCTGTACGATTTTTTTTATTTCTTACTATGCCATATTTCATGATGCCCAAAAGCAACTTTTTCGAACAATATTTTAAAAAATGACTTTTGATTATTCATTATGTAGGCTTAAACAGTAATAAAATGGAAAAGAATCATTTTCAAAGTTAAAAACAAAAAAGAAGTACCGAAAGGGTTAAACTCGAGCTGCTGAAGGTAGACCAGCTGAAGAAGGAGCTGGCTGCCTGGAATTTGCCGACTGCTGGCGGAAAGGTGGAGTTGCAGTTGCGCTTGCGAGAAGCATGTGAGGCACGAGGCGTCGATTGGACTGTGCACGAGTTCGGAGTGCAAGAGCTGGAGGCGTCGGCCAAGGTGGAGGAATCGCCTGCTGCTGCTGCGTCGGTGCAAAGTACGGCTGCAGCGGCTGCGCCACTACAAGCATTGGACATGAGCCAGTTAATGGTTGCACTTAAAGGCATGTTCGAGACTTCCAACCGTGAAATGGCAGCGAAGCTGGAAACTACGAATCTCGAAATTTCGGCAAAAGTCGAGACTGCAAATCGAGCAATGTCAGCGAAGCTGGAATCTACAAATCGAGAAATGGCAGCGAAAATGGAAACGGCGACCCAGGAAATATCGGCGCAAGTGGCAGAGCGAATGGAAATCGAGCTTCAGGAAAATTCTGCGCGCTTGGAGCAGAAAGTGGAGGAAATCTCAGACAGGATTAATGGGAAAGGCGAGCACCTGGAGACGCGGGTAGAGCACTTGGATAAACGAGTCGACGACCTGGATGATTCCCTGAACAAACGAGTTGGCGACATGGATGATTCCCTGAACAAACGTGCTAACGATCTTGATGATTCCCTGAACAAACGAGTTGATAGTAGTGGAAGACTCGGTGAACAGAAAAATCTACGAGCGTGTTAGATAGGTACACCTGCGAGCAAGGGTGCAGTCAGTTGAGGAAAGTTTTGCCTTAGAAGTGCCTACTTATGATGGTACTACGTCGTTTGACACATTCAAACTACAATTCGAGATGGCTGCTTTGGAGAGTCAGTGGACTAATGTAAGGAAAGGTCGGAGTCTGATACTGGCTCTAAGAGGTCCTGTGGCTGAGGTGATAAAAACAGTTCCGGAAGGTTTGAGGGTTGATTACGAGACCGTCGTAAGGGCGCTGGCAGCCAGATACAGTGACGAGCACAACAAAAAACTGTATTATTGCGAGCTGAAGAGCCGTAGGCAAAGAGCCAACGAGACGCTGCAGACATATGCAGCAGACATTGAGCGGCTCGTACAGTTGTGTTACCCGAAATTCGGCGCTGATGACCTCGAGAGGATGAAGATTGAGTCATTTATTGAGGGTCTTCATGACCCAGAGACACGTCGCAGTTTGTTGATGATGGGCAAGCCGACATTTAAAGAGATGGTGACCAGCGCGATGACGTTTGAGGTGGCCTGGAGGGGAAGTTTTCAACATTCATCTGCGGAAAGGCGTCGAGCCCAATCTGGACGTGTCACGCAAACCCAGACAGTGAGCTCGGAGGCACCAGCGGGGCTGCGGGCAGTGTCATCTAGAGTCAGTTGCTGGCGACGGGGCAAGCAAGGCCACATATCACGGGACTACCATCTGAGAGAAAAGCGTTCCGGACAGCAAACGTCGCCAAGGGCTGATGCTCTGCCACACCATTTGTGCAAAACCGATCGCAGGCATAATTCGCAAGCCGAAACCGAGGGACAAATTGTGGATTTTCGGTCAGTAAGAGTTTTACAGGAGGAAGATTGGCTTGCGGAAAGGCTTCAGAAAGACCAGCGTGAGGATGCGGATCTTGCAAAAATCGTCGAAGGCAAGGAGCAAGGGGCACGTCCGGACTGGCATGAGATGGCCGGCGAAAGCCCGTTCGCGAATGGGAGAGCGAGGATGGTCGGACCAGCAACTCCCTAATGGTAGTCCCGAAATGCAGAATCAACCAGGTCATTGAGGCATACCATAACGACTCGGGTGGAGGGCACCTAGGCATCACCAAAACCGCGAAAGGGCCGACAAGAAAATCTCGAGGCCGGATTTGATTTCTCCAACGGATTGCTATGGACGTCGCCGGCCCATTCCCAACTAGCACTCAAGGCAACAAATATGTGCTGGTGGTAATGGATTACTTTAGCAAATGACCCGAAGTGTACCCTATTCCAAACCAGGAGGCCACTACGATCTCGGAAAAGCTGATAAACAACTGGGTAGCCAGGTTCGGAGTTCCGTTGGAGTTGCACTCAGATCAAGGCCGGAATTTCGAGTCTGCGGTATTCAAGAAAGTGTGTGAGCTGCTGGGGATAAAGAAAACCCGTACCACTCCTTTGCACCCACAGTCCGACGGCATGTTGGAGCGCTTCAACCGGACACTGGAAGAATACCTGCGGAAAGTGGTAGGCAGGAATCAAAAGGATTGGGACACGCATATCCCCCTGTTCCTGATAGCGTATAGGTCAGCCCCGCACGACACGACATCACTCACTCCAGCCCGAGCAGTGTTCGGCACAGAGTTGCGGTTACCCGCTGATTTGAAGTTCGGGGTAGTCAGCACGACGGGAGGCGCTAAGACGGACTACGTGGTCAATAAGCGAGCGGAACTGGAGGAAATTCACCAGTTTATAAGAAGCCGCACCAAACTGGTCAGCGATAAGGTGATAGCCAGATATGATCTACGGGCCAACTCAGCAGGGTTCCAAGAAGGTGATCTGGCAATGCTCTACAACCCGCAGCGGAGGAAAGGTTTGTCTCCGAAACTTCAAGCGTCATGGGAAGGACCGTACGAAGTCGTGACTAGGATTAGCGACGTGGTATACAGGATTCAACGTTGCAGCAATAGAGGCGCTAAGCTGAAGGTAGTCCATTTGGAGCGCCTGGCGCCTTTTCACAGTGGAGCCTCGGCACTTGTTCGGAACGAGCAAGTCTAAGTGGTGGCCAGTGTAACGATAAGACAGTCTGTCGCTGTGCAAAGCAACCCTGTCGCTACGCACCGTGCTATAATTCAATCTGGCAACGACGGCCGCGATAATAAGGGAAACTTTTAGTCCAACCTGGCAATGATGGCAACTTTTAGTCCAACCTGGCAATGATGGCAACTTTTAGTCCAACCTGGCAATGATGGCTACTTTTAGTCCAACCTGGCAATAATGGCTCGCGGTCATCATGGAAACCTTTAGTCCACTCTGGAATGTGCGAGAACGCCTGCGCGATAACCGGACAGGCATAAAAGGCAGCCAGGCACGGGGCAGGGAGTCAGTCTGATTTTGACTAGTGAAGGTGCCAATTAAGTATAAAGCCAGTGAAGTGTGAATCTGTGAAATTAAGTGATAGTTGGTTTTTATTGACTGCGTTTGGATAATTAAAGTTGTTTTATTTTCAAATTGCACAATCCAGTGATACGTATCAGCCCACTAGAACTAGTATTCGTAACAATATTGTTACGAAAATCCAAGTTCTCTGAGTTCGTTTTTGGATTGTGTTTGAAAATAAAACCACTTGAATTATTCAGCGCAAACGCAGTCAAAAACCAACAATCGCTTTATTTACAAATTTACACTTGTTCTACTTTACACTACTACTATTGCATGTTTCCCCATTGCTGGCTCAACACAGACTCCACTCCTTGCGCTGCCAGTGCTGCTTTTATACTAGTTTTCTTATCGCGCCGAAGTTTCTTGCACATTCCAGTTGTACTTTCTATCTCGATTGTTCTAGCAAAGCTCATCACCTTTCGCGAACCATCCTTGCCATATCGGACTGTACCAAGCAAATTATACCAAATTTGCTGTACTTCAAAGTGCATGCCTAAAAGTATGCTTGGAAAAGCAATCGTGCATAGAAAAGCATTCAGCACAGAGTGCCTTATCGTTTCAATATTATTAAAAAACGCATTGAGATAGTTTTTTTTACATTTTTAGCATATGCATCTATAAGATACCGGTTCATTTGCTTATAAAAATTTGTCAGTCTTGCACTGGTGTAATCTTTTCAATAATTCAATAGATTCGTTCATGCAAAATGTTGATGTATATCATTATTTATACCATATATCTATACATATAAAAATGAATCATGGTTCGTTCGGCTGCTTAAAACTTGAAAACGATTGGACGAACGTGGATACTTCGTCGGGAAAACGAGGCGTGGCACCACCACAATTTATTTTTGGACAATAACTTTGGAACCATAAGTCACACATCAATTAAATTTGGTACAAACTTAAGTACTATTTAATCATGTCCTTCGACCGAGGGAATGGTGTGGGTATTGAACAAGGTGGTGTGGCACCGCCCATGCAATTCAAATCTTTTAAATGGAATACGAGGGCGGGTCAATAAGTCCGTGACTTTTTGAATTTCCCACCTCTTAATTGAAATGGCAACACTGCTCCCGTCAACAGTCATCTGTCAGTTGACTCTTGTCAAAAATTGAACAAGCTGCGACACAAAGTATACTCTAAGTAGCGACACTCTTTTTTCGAGCTGTCAGTGGTACATTAAGTCTGTTTGACCGTGTTACCCCGATGCGATTTTCTGTTGGTTTTGGTAGTAAATTTAATACCTAATTTTCTTACTACTTTTTCGAAACAAGCAGTACGCATTTGTTTGGGAAAATAAATATCTTTAGATAGATATGTATTTGTTGTAATAATTCAATAGGTTTCAATATAATTAACTGTAATACGAAAGATTTGCTTTTTGAAATTGAAATTGCTCTTTGTGTATGCAATTTTATTATGCTCATGCTTTCCGCCGAGCCATTTCTTCAAGTTTGGGAACAAGAAATAGTCACTTGGGGCTAGATCAGGTGAACGAGCGGGATGAGGGAGCAATTCGTAGCCTAATTCATGGATTTTTGCCATGGAAACTAAAAATAATGCTTAATGAGCACACGAAATTCACTTTTTTCCATTTTCTTCTCAGTCAACGCGGTAGTCTGATATTAGCGGCTTTCAAAAACAAACTAAATGTCGCAGCTTGTTCAATTTTTGACAAGAGTCAACTGACAGATGACTGTTGACGGAAGCAGTGTTGCCATTTCAATTAAGAGGAGGGAAATTCAAAAAGTCACGGACTTATTGATCCGCCCTCGTAGCTTCGGAATTGTAAGTCACACCGAATTGAAATTTAGTGTACCGTCGCCTCATAGATGTGTTATTCTACTGTTAAATTTTTATGGGCGTTGGACAAGGGGCGTGGCACATTTGTTTGACCTAAACTATACGCATAATTTTGTAACTGTTACTCGCACATCAATGAAACTTGGTACGAGGTTACCATTTAGTCATATCTTTCCACAGAGGGAATGGGGCGGGTACTTACCAAGGGGTATTTACCTTGTCCCTGTCCAATCCAAGCTAATGCACAGCCTCCGCGTGGCCTTTCTGGATAGCTGTATTGAACTAATGTGTGCAGCGAGTCCAATTCCCAGGACTTAAAATTTGGGTTGTGCGCAGGGTTTGGTGCCCGCCACGGAAAATCATCTACAAATTAAAGCCAAAAAGCAAGCCTCGGAAGGAACCCACAATGTTGACGACCACAGCAAACGATTCAAGGACCATGATTTGAGGATATGCACCTGGAATGTCCGGATCCTCTATAGGGAAGGTGCCTCTATCCAACTGGCGGAAGCCCTCACGAAATGTAAGGCTGACATCACCGCCACCCAGGATATGCGATGGACAGGACAAGGTTGCTCCAAGCGAGCAGACTGCGACATCTACTACAGCTGCCGTGCGGAGAAGCGCGAATTTGTCTGCGGATTTGTGGTCAGCAAGAGACTTTGCCACCACGTCCCTCGGTTCACTCCGGTGAACGAACGGCTGGCTTCGATCCGCATAAAAGCTAAATACTTTAGCATCAGCCTAATTTGCGCGCACGCTCCGACGGAAGAGAAGGACGATGCGACCAAAGATGCCTTCTATGCGAAGCTCGACGACGTCTACGATGGGTGCCCATCCCATGACGTCAAAATTGTCCTCGGGGACTTCAATGTAAAGGTCGGGCGAGAGGGCATCTTTGGCCCACAGTCGGGCAGTTCAGCCTCCATGGGACCACTTCGAACAACGGTCTGAGGCTGATCGATTGCGGCACGAAACATGGTAGTTAGTAGCACCAGGTTCCAGCACCTCGATATCCACAAGGCCACCTGGTTATTCCCCGATCAATCCACCCGCAACCAGATTGATCACATTATGATTGATGGAAGCCATGCTTCTAGCATTCTAGATGTGCGTACGTTCCGAGGACCCGAGTACGCATGCGTCTTTGCGCAGCGAAGACCGCGCAACCTAGTTTGCGAATAAATCTGGACATCAGTAAGCCGCGATCATAAGGGGTAGCCGAAGCCTACTCCGCTTAACTCTCCAACCAGCTCGGTCGCTCCCCTTCTCCACCTGATGACATCGCGGATTATGGGCTCACTTATTCCACTCTATGCGCGCCACCGCAGAAAATGTCCTTGGTTTTCGAAGCCCACCACCAAAAAACCAATGGTAAGATGAAGAGTGTCGCGCAGCCACTGCAGTGAAGAATGATGCCTACAAGAAGACCCTGGAGTCGGCCCAGCTAGTATTATATATATTTTGACATATTTACATTGTGACCGAAAAGTTTCCGGAAATTCTCATTTAAAATTCGCGCGCTGTATATTTTTCGATATTTTAAGTTTCTGTAGGTTGGTAGCACTGTCCTTAATTACTATGCCAAAAATGAGCGCGATCTGTCAAACAGTTTGTTTACGGCAGCTGTTGAAACCAGTTCACCTCAGTAGTGCGTTGCGATTTTGTTGAGAATTTTCTTCAAAATGAGTACCGTGAACAGGTCTCTTTGGACGTGCTTGATCGTGCCAATTCCGATCCAACTTTCATGGAACGCATCATAACTGGTGACGAGACATGGGTCTACGAGTACGACATGCAAACAAGCCAACAATCAACGGAATGGAGAGGAAAAGACGAGCCGAAACCGAAAAAACCACGCCAAAGTCGCTCGAAAATCAAGGTAATGCTGATTGTTTTCTTCGATATTCGTGGTGTGGTGCATCATGAATTCGTCCCTGAAGGACAAACAGTCGGTAAAGACTATTATTTGACTGTTTTAAGACGTTTGCGTGAAAATATCCGCCGTAAACGGCCTCAATTGTGGAAGGATAATTCATGGATTTTTCA
Source organism: Melieria omissa (assembly GCA_963971225.1). Taxonomy (NCBI): domain Eukaryota; kingdom Metazoa; phylum Arthropoda; class Insecta; order Diptera; family Ulidiidae; genus Melieria; species Melieria omissa. The sequence goes on along the minus strand of OZ020269.1, from coordinate 44,279,094 downwards.
TGACGATAATGCTCCCTCGCACCGAGCAAACATTATCAACGATTTTAAGGCCAAACATTCAATAAATGCCATCGAACAGCCACCGTATTCACCTGATCTTGCACCGTGTGACTTTTTCCTGTTTCCCAAACTCAAATTACCACTCAGAGGAACGCGTTTTGAATCCATAGAAGACGTAAAACAGAATTCGCAGAGGGAACTCAAAGCCATACCGGAAAGCGCCTATAAAAAATGTTTTGATGATTGGAAGAAACGTTGGCATATGTGTATCGCTTCTAATGGAGCATATTTTGAAGGAGATAAAATAAATATTGATGAAGAAGAATTTTGCGTTTTATTTAAAATTTCCGGAAACTTTTCGGTCACAAGGTATATAGGTGCGTTAAGCATATTCCGCTTAGCTGCATTTTTCGGTTAAGTGTCCCAAATCATATGCATTGAAGGTGAATGCAGCTAAACGGAATGTTCTGTATTATAATAGGCCGACAAAATTAAAAAATTAAGTGAGTAAAAGTGTTTTCCTCAACAAAACAAGACCGTTTTAAATATTTGTTCTTGGCTGGATTGGGTTTAAGTGCTCAATTCAGCAATCAAATAATCTGAATCGGTTAAAGTGCCTATTCCGACTTCAGAAGCAAATTAGTTACTGAGCACAAATAAAACAGGGTAATCTAAGGGTTAACAGTTTGTATGAGGAAACTGTGAAAAAGTATGAACTAACAAACCTATTGATTTCAAACGTGGTGAAAGTACTTTTAGCGAGAAATATTTCGATACGAGTTTTTCACTTGCAAATCTAAATCTAACAGCGTAAATCAAGGAGTCTAAAGTTCGTATTAAAAAATATGATTGAATTGGGTTTTTACTTCCAACTTGGTTAAAGTGCACCAAACAATAAATAAAGCACGTCTTTTTTTCGAAAATCGAAATCTCACAGGGTGAACGATGGGTTAAGAGTTTGTAAACATGATTTAAGAGGTCAATTGATTAAAAATATGGCGAAAGCAAGTATTTTTTTCTTAAAAATCTGACCGGGTCAACGAAGGATTAAGGGAGTATCTGGTAGTGTTTCATGAAACTTATATTTCAGGAATTTGGAAAATTCGAAAAAGTTTTCAAGGAAATACTATATTTTAAATAGATTTTATTTTTGTATTTAAAGTCCATAAAACACAACCTTAACTCAAATAACTTAAAATGAAATGTCAAAAATGAACTATTTATTACCGTAAATAACTGAAATTTGCTCCAAGTTTTCTACGGTCAGCCTAAAAGCGGCGTTCGTTAAAAATGTGTTTGTTGGAAGAAATCGATGTTTCAACATCACACGAACTGATAGGAGTATAGGCGTATTTTGACAAGAGATCGGGCTTGATCGTCATTTGATATATATCCCATGTCGGATCTTAAAAAGGGAGCAAAGTTCTTCCAGAAAAAACTATTTTGTTTTGAAGAATCTTAAACTTCTCAGGAATACACAATCCTGGTACAATTTCCAGTGAATTCCGGGTGCCTCATTTCAGAAACAATCAACTATTGCTAAGTGTTGCTTTTGCGGCACCGTAGCAGAGTTGTGTGTTTGTATTTAGTTTCCTACTCCAGAGTACGAACTCCTAGAGGACGAACTCAGCAATGCCCAAGAAAATAGCTTAATGCCAAACTACAAACTACTATTTAGTTAGTGTTCCCGCCCCCCTTCCCCGCCGAATCCCTTAAACACAGGAGCACATCAACCTCACTCTTGCTCATTAGAATAGAAGAGCACAGGATCATAAAAACATGCAAAAATTTACAAAATATGCAAATATGCAGTGCTCATTCTTAATATTTTTCAATAAAAATAGTTTCTGTCTTGGTCCCGTTTAAATCCGAAGCTCCAAAAAATATGCATGTGCATGTAATTCCGATCCCTACCCATCACCTAACCTGGCAGAAAAACACAACCGATAACGAAACCAACACAAGGCAATGCCTTATAGAGGCCCTATGAACCCGAGAAAAGTGAACCAAGAAAACAAATTGTGACACTGTAGACTGTTTTATATTTTATGGCAAAATTGTTTTGTATTTTACTCAAAGAGTTTCTGAATTCATTTAATGCCACACTTGAAAACTTTATTTACGCTAATAAATTTCTCGGTGCGGGTATCTTCTAAAAATTATCTGTATCTTTTTTGCGCACTTTTAACGCTTTTTGCGTGCAAACACAATTTATTTTGCACAATTCCAATTGTAATTTTTCCGTATTGGGTTTTCCATTTTTAGACACATACACGGTTCAACATGCTGTTAATATCTTTGGATTTGGATGGTTTCACGTGAAATTGTCCCTTCTTATTGGGCTATGTTGGATGGCTGATTCAATGGAAATTACAATATTAAGCATTATCGGGCCAACAATGCAGTGTGAATGGAACATAACAGTATATCAAAAGGCTTTTACAACTACAATTGTGTTCCTCGGTATGATTTTAAGTTCAACTTTTTGGGCCCAACTTAGTGATCGATATGGGCGCAAACCGGTAAGTGTTTCGAATTCCTCTGAGAAAACTCTATTTTCATGCATGTCGGCATGTACCTTTTTTTGAATTAAAACTCAATGCTTTGTTTAAGACTGTGGCTATGAAGCTGTGTTTAATAATGTCAACTAAGTAGCTATTATATTGTTACGAATACTAGGTCTAGTGGGCTGTTACGTATCACTGGATTCTGCAATTTGAAAATGAAACAACTTTAATTTTTCCAACGCAGCCAATTCAAAACCAACAGTCACTTTATTATTCACAGTTTTACACTTTACTGTTCGTACACTTAAGTATTTGCTTAAATACTCCGTGTGGCAACTTCACTTGTCAAAACCAGACTGACTCGCTGCGCCGCATCCGGCTGCCTTTTATACCTGTCAGGCCATCGCGCAGATCCTTCCCGCACATTCCGGAGTGGACTAAAAGTTTCCATCATTGCCAGGTTGGACTAAAAGTTATTATCGCGGCCGTCGTTGCCACATTGGACTAAAAGTTACTATCGCGGCCGTCGTTGCCAGATTGGATTATAGCACGGCACGTAGCGGCAGGGTTGCTTTGCACAGCGACAGACTGTCTTATCGTTACACTGCTCACCACTTAGACTTGTTCGTTCCGAACAAGTGCCGAGGCTCCGCTGTGATGAGGCGCCAGGCGCGCCAAATGGACTACCTTCAGCTTAGCGCCTCTATTGCTGCAACGTTGAATCCTGTATACCACGTCGTTAGTCCTAGTCACGACTTCGTACGGTCCTTCCCATGACGCTTGAAGTTTCGGAGACAAACCTTTCCTCCGCTGCGGGTTGTAGAGCATTACCAGATCGCCTTCTTGGAACCCTGCTGAGTTGGCCCGTATATCATATCTGGCTTCCGCCTTATCACTGACCAGTTTGGTGCGGCTTCTTATAAACTGGTGAATTTCCTCCAGTTCTGCCCGCTTTTTGACCGCGTAGTCCGTCTTAGCGTCTCCAACGGAACTCCGAACCTGGCTACCCAGTTGTTTACCAGCTTTTCCGAGATCGTAGTGGCCTCCTGGTTAGGAATAGGGTACACTTCGGGTCATTTGCTAAAGTAATCCATTACCACCAGCACATATTTGTTGCCTTGAGTGCTAGTTGGGAATGGGCCGGCGACGTCCATAGCAATCCGCTCGAAGGGCGCTCCCACGTTGTGCTGGTGCATGCGGCCTCGAGATTTTCTTGTCGGCCCTTTCGCGGCTGAACATCGGTCGCAGCTCTTAATCGACTCGGCTACAGACTCCTGACATCCTACCCAGTAGAATCGTCTTTTTATTTTGGCGACGGTTTTGGTGATGCCCAGGTGCCCTCCACTGGAGTCGTTATGGTATACCTCAATGACCTCGTTGATTCTGCATTTCGGCACTGCCATTAGGGAGTTGCTGGTCCGACCATCCGCGCTCTCCCATTCGCGGTACAGGCATCCGTCTTTCAGTCGCAGACTTTTCCACTGTGCCCAGTAAGCCTTAGCGATCGGGCTTTCACCGGCCATCTCCTGCCAGTCTGGACGTGCGCCGTGCTGCTTGCCTTCGACGATTTTTGCAAGATCCGCATCCTCACGCTGGTCTTTTTGTAGCCTCTCCGCCGACCACTCTTCCTCTGGCATAACGCTTACCAACCGGACGTCCACTATCTGTTCTTTGCTTTCGGCTCGCGAGCGCTGCCTCCATTCGACTTTGCACGGACGGCGGGACAAGGCATCGGCATTTCAATGGCTACTGCCCTTGCGATGCTCTATCGTAAAGTCGTAGCTCTGCAGTCGCTCGATCCACCGCGCTAATTGCCCTTCAGGATCCTTAAAGTTCAGGAGCCATCTCAATGCCGCATGATCTGTGCGCAGGCGAAACCTTTGTCCATACAGATATTTGTGGAAGTGTTTTACGCAGTCCAATACCGCCAGCAGTTCTCTCCGTGTCACACAGTAGTTGCGTTCCGGTTTCGATAGAACCCTACTGTAGTACGCTATCACTTGTTCTTGGCCGTCTATTATCTGTGATAGCACACCGCCAATACTATTCCCGCTTGCATCTGTATCCAGCACAAACATCTCCCCAGGCACGGGGAAGGCCAGAATTGGAGCACATTTCCATGGCTACTGCCCTTGCGATGCTCTATCGTGTAGTCGTAGGTCTGCAGTCGCTCGATCCACCGTGCCAATTGTCCTTCAGGATCCTTAAAGTTCAGGAGCCATCTCAATGCCGCATGATCTGTGCGCAGGCGAAACCTTTGTCCATACAGATATTTGTGGAAGTGTTTTACGCAGTCCAATACCGCCAGCAGTTCTCTCCGTGTCACACTGTAGTTGCGTTCCGGTTTCGATAGAACCCTACTGTAGTACGCTATCACTTGTTCCTGGCCGTCTATTATCTGTGATAGCACACCGCGAATACTATTCCCGCTTGCATCTGTATCCAGCACAAACATCTCTCCAGGCACGGGGAAGGCCAGAATTGGAGCACTTCCTTCGGACGTGCAAAAGCCTGTTCCTGCTCCTCGTTCCACTCGACAGCTTGGCTCTTTTTCGTCAGTTTGTGCAAGCTGCCAGCTATGTTCGCAAATCCAGGAACGAATCTTCGGTAGTATGTGCACAGGCCCAGGAAACTACGGAGTTCGTGTAGATTGCGTGGCCGGGGCCACTCCTTCACCGCCGTGATTTTGCCTTCATCCGTATGTACTCCGCGGGCGGAAACCGTATGACCCAGATACTTGACCTCCTTTTGGAACAGCGAGCACTTCTTTGGGTTGAGTTTAAGCCCGGCTTCTCGTATCCGCTCTAATACCTCCTTTAGCTTTCCCAGGTGGTCGTTGAAGTTTTTACCCATCACGATTGATCGATACTTAGAACAGCGACGGTCGCGCAAATGAATTTAAATTAAAATAAGTGTTTTATGTCAGTTTTATGTTTTATTGAATTTGTGAAATGGGTTTTTTCTAATTGTTTATATATGTTTAAATGTTAGGGTGTTTGTAGATATATATGTAAAATGTAAATGTTTTTATGGGTCGGAGGTTTTTTAATGTTTATTCGCCGGAGTTCGTACTTTGAGTGCCTGCCGGCCGCGAAAGCTCCCTTCGGGATGGCCAGGGTTGCCATCCGTACATATAATCAAATAAATGGACAAACACAATACAATATTATTGACAAATATTAATTTCTAAGAACTGCGTGGCCGGCAGTGTTTAGCGATCTAAACATCCTGGGGCCGGATGCACTCGTGCATTGATGGGACCCCCCGGAGGTCAATTAGTATTTGGATGGCTCGTGGAAGGAGGGTGTCCGGTGTCCGCGCAGCTTTCTGGTCTGAAGTGTTGGCTCAGATCCCCGTTCATTCAGGAGGTTCAGTATTCTGACTGGTATTCTGCCATTTTTAGGTTCCACTAATGTACGTCCGATGATGATGTTGTCGTGTCCTTGTTTCGGTGCTTCTACAACCCACAGCCGACTCGTCCCATCGTCCTCGTCCACCTTTGCCCACACAATCGCCTCAGAATTCGCTGGTATCCTCCTGTGTTGACACGATACAACCTTCCTTACCGCCACGCTTCGCTCATAGCCGGTGTGCAGCGGGAATTCAACGTTGGCATATCTCAGCACACTTTCCTTCAGGTCCAGCGTAAAACCGTGCCTAATCATGAAATCCACGCCGATAATCACGTCGTCCATTATATCCGCGACGATGAACTCATGTTCCAGGCTGCTGGTGCCGATAGTAATCGTTTTTGTAACTTTCCCTTTTACCCGCGCGCGCTCGATCGCAGTCCTCAGCTGTATGCCATGCAGCGGTTCCCAGTTCTTCAGCAGCTTCCTTTTTATGATCGAATATGACGCTCCAGTATCCAGTGTCAACACGAACAACTTTCCATCTATCCTTCCTTCAATTGTCAAGCTGCTGGGCTGTCGTTTCAGCTGTGAGACAAGGATGGTGGGGCGGCAGATTGTGGGAATCAGCTCACGCCCCTTTGGGCTGACCCGTTTTAGTTTAACGACTCGCCGTCCTCAGCCCTGCGCTTGTTAGCTGGGCCTCGATTGTCAGTATTCCTCGCTTCAGGCGATTGCGATCGAGAACGGGAACGCCTCTTTCGTTGGCAGCAGTCTCGTGATATGTGGCCCTGCTTGCCACATACCCAGCAAACAACTTTAGAGGAGACCACCCGTGGCTTGCCCGGTGGCTCAGAGCTTATTGCCTGGATCGCAATGTCGTTGTCCGGCTGGATCTGGCGTATTCTTGCTGGTGCATACCGAGTGCTCCCAATCCATGTCGCCTCATATGTCATCGCGCTGGTCACCGTCTCCCTAAATGTCGGCTTGCCCATCATTAACGCACTGCGACGTGTCTCCGGATCATGAAGACCTTCAATAAACGCCTCAATCTTCATCTTCTCGAGATCCTCAGCGCCGAAGGACGGGTGGCACAGCTGCACGAGCCGCTCAATGTCTGCTGCATATGTCTGCAGCGCCTTGTTGGATCTTTGCCTGCGGTTCTTCAGCTCACAGTAGTACAGCGTTCTGTTGTGCTCGTCGCTGTATTTGGCTGCCAGCGCCCTTATGACGGTCTCGTACTCACTTCGTAAACATTCTGGAACTGATTTTATTACCTCAGCCGCAGCACCTTTAAGAGCCAGCGCCAATCTCCGACCTTTTCTTACATCGATCCACTGATTTTCCAGAGCAGCCAGGTCGAATTGTAGCTTGAAGGTATCAAACGGCGTAGTCCCATCATAAGTAGGCACTTCTGCTTGGGTGGCAACACTTTCCGGAACCGGCGGCAACCATTCTCGCGGCTGCACCTCCCTGAGCCGCTCGTCCATTTTTCTGTTCATCGAAACTTCCAGACTATCAACTCGTTTGTTCAGGGAATCATCAAGATCGTCAACACGTTTGTTCAGGGAATCATCCAGGTCGCCAACTCGTTTGTTCAGGGAATCATCTAGGTCGTCGACTCGTTTATCCAAGTGCTCTACCCGCGTCTCCAGGTGCTCGACTTTCCCATTAATCCTGTCTGAAATTTCCTCCACTTTCTGCTCCAAGCGCGCAGAATTTTCCTGAAGCTTGACTTCCATTCGCTCCGCCACTTGCGCCGATATTTCCTGGGTCGCCGTCTTCATTTTCGCTGCCATTTCTCGATTTGTAGTTTCCAGCTTCGCTGACATTGCTCGATTTGCAGTCTCGACTTTTGCCGAAATTTCGAGATTCGTAGTTTCCAGTTTCGCTGCCATTTCACGGTTGGAAGTCTCGAACATGCCTTTAAGTGCAACCATTAGCTGGCTCATGTCCAATGCTTGTAGTGGCGCAGCCGCTGCAGCCGTACTTTGCAGCGACGCAGCAGCAGCAGGCGATTCCTCCACCTTGGCCGACGCCTCTAGTTCTTGCGCTCCGAACTCGTGCACAGTCCAATCGACGCCTCGTGCCTCACATGCTTCTCGCAAGCGCAACTGCAACTCCACCTTTCCGCCAGCAGTCGGCAAATTCCAGGCAGCCAGCTCCATCTTCAGCTGGTCTACCTTCAGCAGCTCGAGTTTAACCATGTCCGTGCTTTTATAATTTTATTTATTTATTTGTTTACTTTCAATTTTCCACAATCCCACTTCTGACACCAAATGTTACGAATACTAGGTCTAGTGGGCTGTTACGTATCACTGGATTGTGCAATTTGAAAATGAAACAACTTTAATTTTTCCAACGCAGCCAATTCAAAACCAACAGTCACGTTATTATTCACAGTTTTACACTTTACTGTTCGTACACTTAAGTATTTGCTTAATTACTCCGTGTGGCAACTTCACTTGTCAAAACCAGACTGACTCGCTGCGCCGCATCCGGCTGCCTTTTATACCTGTCAGGCCATCGCGCAGATCCTTCCCGCACATTCCGGAGTGGACTAAAAGTTTCCATCATTGCCAGGTTGGACTAAAGGTTATTATCGCGGCCGTCGTTGCCAGATTGGACTAAAAGTTACTATCGCGGCCGTCGTTGCCAGATTGGATTATAGCACGGCACGTAGCGGCAGGGTTGCTTTGCACAGCGACATACTGTCTTATCGTTACAATATTAAGCGTTTTCCTTCAAACCGTGTAAAATGCGTAATTTTACGAGCCTGTTGCAGGGACGCTTTTTTTTTGTACTCGTGTCAATCATTCGTAGATTAGAAGTTTGACAGCTTGACTACAGTTAAAATGGATCAATGGAGATTAATTGAGTTTTTTTTATAAAAACTTTGAATTTTGACCCCGAGCCACGCTTTTTGTGGGCGTTTCCCCGTCAAAATTTTTAGTTTGTTAGATTCAGGAGCCAACCCTCTATATAAAAGCATACTCATTTATTTTTTCACGAGGATTCGCTTTACTGCATTTATGCCAAAAGTGCTTGCAATTAAAAAAGAAGAATCAGATTTTAAACTTATATGGCCTTTCTTCTGATGCCCATATAAATAGACGAAACGCAGTATATTTTTACTGTTTTACGTAAATAAAATGTAGGCAAGCAAAGGAAATCATTGTGTTCACACTTTATGGTTTTTTATATCCTTAACAACAATCCTCGATTATCTTCTTGTTTACACCATGATCCTGACAGACCATGGGGTGCTCACAAAAGAGATAAAGCAAATAATAAAAATGTTTCACAGTTTTATATTGTTACATCAAATTGGATAAATGAGTTTATCCACCAGATCCCCTTGGATCCCCTTAAACCCCCTCTGGGTACTCCACTGGTTTTCTTGCATCTGGTTATCTATTGTGCATTGGGTAGTTGCACTTTATTTATTTATTTAAAATTAATTACAATAAACATTATAATTAATTATGGAAGCGCTAGCTGCCAGGGCTATCGGCTTAAGATTTAATTAGATCACATTTTCAATTTTTAACTTTTTTAAAAACTTATGAATTAATTCTACATTGTGGTGGGATGGATTGGAGAGGATGTTGTATGGGCAAAAAGTTTGAAATATAGATGCATAGAGGAAGGTGAGGGAAGGGAAGTCTATTAAAATATGTTGAGTTGTTAAAGTACTTGTATTGCAGAAGAAGCATTGCGGTTGTAAGTCTCGTTTTAAGAGATATAAGTGTGTTAGGAGGGTGTGGCCTAATCTAAAGCGTGTAAAGCATTTGTTTGCGGCGGTGGTTGTATATTTGGGAAGACGTAGTGTGGTGCGGGTATTGTTGACAGCTTTGTAACGATAAGTGTATTGCGTCCAGTTATTGCTTATGTTTCCATAGAGGATATTTCTGGCTTTACAGATGAGGGATTTCGCGGAACATAGGGAAAATGTGTGCAAAGGATACTTTACTGCTGCCTTGGCGGCGGCGTCAGTGTATTCATTGCCAGCGGTTCCCACGTGTCCTGGTACCCACATGATTCTTATTCTGTCTTTCATAGATATGAGCAGTTGCTGGGTTTGTTGTACAAATTCCAGCCTGTTATCGATATTGCCTGCTGCTTCAAAAAAGGTTTCTGCTTCGAAGACAGTAGCACTTTCCGGTAATATTCCTTTTGTTAGCTCAGAAAAATGTGGAACGCTTCACGATTTTGCGTGTCATCCTTGCGCAGGGGCCATGCTAATCTTCTCTGTATCGTTCCAATTTTTAGTATATGTTCTGCCGAAGCAAGGACAGTTGCACTTTACTTGTACGAAAGAAGACTTTTCTATATTCATTAGTTGCTGATCACTGCTACTGATAAGCCATCCCTGAATATAAAGACTTGAAATGCGAAGTGACATACATTTTTCAAATACTAGATTCGTTGGGCCTTTATATACGTTTGGATGTGGGCTGATACCCCTGTAATTGTGGCATACTGTTGAATTGCCATTCTTCAACACAGGACGAAAATGCACCGAGGTTTTTAATTACTTGCTAGACTTAATTTTTTCCTAAAATTATGTTTTTTTTTTAGTTTCTATATAAAGTATTTTTGTCATAGCTGTTTAGAAAAGTTAACCAGGAAGGTGCTTGAAGTCGCAGACATAAGTTTTGTCGTTCAATGGGATGACACTATTTTCGTAAAGTTTTGTTACACTTTACAGGGAAGACTTTTTGTTTTTTTTTTTTTGTTTTTTTATTAACGATTCATGAAGACATAACAGAAACGTTTTAATATTGCAACTAGTATATACAACAATTTATACTAACAAGCAATTTTAATTTAACAATTATTAAGTTTAAAAAAAAGCAAAGATAAAATATCTGCTACTAGCAATTCATCAGGTCTGCCACCGTTGTGCGTTCTAGCCGTCTACGCTGCGCACTTTCCTCAAGTAGACTGGAAGCTGCAGCATTGACATGCGTTTTTAAACGTTGTTTGTGAGCAGTGGCAAATTTCTCTGCATCTTCGGATACAGTGGGCATGCCAAGATCACGGTGAAGGTCGCCAGTTTGAATGTAGTACGGTGCCTTTACGTTGCAACGTAGCACTTTACTTTGAAAGCGTTGTATTGGAGCAATGCATGTTGCGCTCGCACATACCCAGAATTGGATGCCATAAGTCCAGATCGGCTTCAGTGACTGTTTGTACAACACCAGCTTGTTGTGTAGCGACAGATTAGATCGCCTGCTCTTAAGGTAGTGCAATTTTATCAGTTTCAAGTCCAGTTCTTCGCGTTTCTTCTTGACATGCACTTTCCAGCGTAGTTTCGTATCGAGTGTCATACCCAAATATTTGGCTTCGTTTGCATATGGAATTAATGAACCATTTATTGAGATTGGTTTGTAAGGTACATTTTTAAGACTAAAAACTGTATGCACTGATTTAGTCTGGTTTAGCTTAATACGCCATTTGTTATCCAAAGTAGCTATATGGTTGACTGCTATTTGAAGTGTGGCATTCGCGCCCTCGATAGTGCTATCGACTGCAAGCAAAGCAGTATCATCTGCAAACGTGGCAGTTACTTGTTGGTTGGATGCTGGCAGGTCGTATGTGTATAAGAGGTATAATAGCGGTCCTAGGATACTCCCCTGCGGTACGCCTGCTTTGATTTGCTTCAGCGGCGAGTGGGCATTCTCACTCCTAACGCTGACATATCTGTCGTCAAGGTAGGACGACAGTATTTCGCAGTAAGCTTTTGGAAGTAGTGGTCTCAACTTCAGCAACAGTCCTGCGTGCCACACCTTATCAAAAGCCTGTGATACGTCGAGAAAACCGGCGGAGCATACTTTTTTCCCTTCCATTGCGGCTTCGATAGTTTTTATAACTCTGTGAAGTTGGTCTAGTGTTGAGTGCTCAACAGTTTTCAAACAGCTTAGACAGTATTGGCAATAGAGAGATTGGTCTGTATGATGCTACCTCAGTATGTGATTTTCCAGGTTTTGGTATCATGATTACTTCGGAGAATTTCCAGATTATATAAACGTATCTCAAGCTAAAGCACATATTAATTAAGTTTGTCAGGTAATTGATGCAGTTGTCAGGAAGATTACGAAGAATTTCGCTCGTTATTAAGTCAAAACCATGCGCTTTTTTAATTTCACTTTATATATTTGTCCATTGACTTCTTCGGGAGTAACTGGAGTAATGTCGCTATTACACTTAATCCAAGTTTCAGCTGCTTCGGCTTCGTCATTTCCATCATTTGGGGTGAACGTCTTTTCTAGGTGCTCCGCAAACAGATTTGCCTTTTGCTCGCTCGTTTTGGCCCACTTCATCTCATTGATTTTGAGCGGAGCGGAGTGTTGCATTGGCCTATTAAATGTTTTGGCTGCTTTCCACAGTGAGTAATCTGTGTACTTATCTGCTGAAAGGCCGAAAAGAAATTTATTAAATGCATCATTTTTAAATGACTTTATTGCTGCATGCACTTCTTTATTGGCTCTGTTTAACTTTGTTTTGATTGCTGGTGCTCTGGTCTGCTGCCATCGCCGCCGCAGTTTACGTTTTTTCGCTATTAAATTCTGAGGTGAGGGCGTACTACACCACGCCGCCTTTTGTATTTGCTGTGTGAAATAAAGTACAGCGTCCTCAACTTGCTCCCTGGTTTCAACAACTTCAAACTTGACATTTTTCAATTGTATGAAGAAGTTTTCCCAATCGGTAAAGGTGTTCGATAAGCGTGAGGAGTTCTGGTTAAATACAGGACTGTCCGAAATTACCAGCTGCACCGGAGAATGGTCTGAATTTAGGTCATAGCTTTCGGTGATGGTTAAATGAGATGCACGAATGTTTTTGTATACGAAGAAGTCGATCAAGTCTGGGACTTTGCTTGTATCTGACGGCCAGTACGTAGGGTTGCCAGTTGAAATTGAATTGCAACCTAAACGCTGCATGGCTTTGAACAATTCTCTTCCTTTTGTTGTAATGAGTCTAGAACCCTAAGACGTATTTTTGCATTAAAGTCGCCGCCAATTATAGAACGACCTTGAAATGCATTAAGGAGAGACAAGTAATCCTCACATTTCAATGATGCCTGATGCCTAGATGGGCTGTATAACGTCGTTGGAATCAGCGGCTGCTTGGAGGTTTCAACGGAAACAGAAGTAGTTTGAAACTCGTTTGTACTGACTTGATGATCCAAGTGGTGTTTAATACAATTTTTGATTATATTTGCACTTCCTCCTCTTGCACAGTTGTCGGGATGTATAGTATGGTAAAGTCGGTAGTTTTTGAATGCGACATACGATTGCTTAGTAAGATGAATTTCAGCAATGAGAGCAACATCAATGTTTTCGTCATTCAGCACGACTTCTAGCTCATCTTTGTGTTTTGTTAGACCGTTGGCATTCCATAGAAGAAGCTTAAGGCATTTAGTCATAGTCTATGAAATTCATATTGTGCTCCAAGGCTATCAAACGTTGCTCGAAGGCTTGGAATAACTTTTCCTGGTGCTCCAGTTTTGTCAGTATTAATGACAACGCATCAGGGACCTGCGGAGCGGCGTTGCGAGCAGCACCTTTCACTATATGAGCATAGCTAACTGTACTAGTACTTTTAGATGGTCCAATTGTAGAGGGGACATTTTTTGACGCGGCAAGTTTGTTAATATCGCGAGCCGATAATTCCGATTCCGGGGCTCGCCACAGTTACAACATTTGGGTTTATCAGACACTGGTTTTGTGCACTCTGACGACATTTGTTTGCCAGTGCATTTGACGCAACGAGGCAGTTTTCCGCAAAAGTTTTTAGTGTGCCCAAAAGATTGGCATCTTTTGCATTGGGGAATCAAATTGGATGATTTTATTGGTTCTATTTTCACAATTTTATTTAAAATATTTTTAATTTCGTGAACTTTTTTCACATCTTCAGATGGATCGAAAGTTAGAACAAACATATCAAGCGGTTCCTTAGATTTCCATTTAAGTTTATTAATGGCACTGATTGCTTTTAGACCTTGTTGTTTTAAATCATTTATAATGGATTCTTGGTCACACGTATGATGCAAATTTTTCACTATTGGCCGGGTTTGTTTATCCCCATAGCTGAACCAAGGGATATTTCATGGGATAGCAATTTTGTAACAGACCGATAATTATCGGAAACGAAAGCGTACTTCGTTGCACAGATCGTTTGAAGAGAAGAGAACGCGATATTCCACAAAGAAAGAGACTGACTAAAGCTTTAACTTAATATTATTTAATTTATTCATTGATTTATACACATATTTGTTAATTTATATTTATTTATTCATTTACATATTTATTTATATACATACTTTACATATTTATATTTATACATGGTTTACTTTTTTTATATGGTTTTAGTGAATGTTGAAGTGTTTTTTGAGGTTATGTCAAAAAAGTGATGTGCTGGGGTAAACTAGACCTCAGATTTGGATTCAGCGACCCTGAAAACATATAGTATGCATAGTCCGACCCCCAGGCTAGAAAAAATTTTTTTATATGATTTTAGTGGATTTGAAAGTGTTTTTTGAGGTTATGTCAAAAACGTGACGTGCTGGGGTAAAATTGACCTCGGATTTGGATTCAGCGACCCCAAAAACATATGGTATACATAGTCAGACCCCCAGGCCAAAATTTTTTTTTTTTTTGTGTGGCTGTGTAATCGGCAGAGTCAAAAGTTATTATTCTGTATGAGCTGTTGCTTATTATTTTCACAAAGAACTTATTTTTTATGGTTGAGATAAGCTGGACGTGCAATTTTTTGAAATCGGAAGCACCATTCACTATTATTGGAGGTGGTCGATATTTTAACTGCATTTACTTCCGCTCTGACTGTGGGCAATAAGGATTTGCTTTGAGCGGTCACTTCCGGAGAGGACTCAGCCTTTCGTTTTTTGGATGGCCTTCTCTTCTTAAGAATCCAGTCCGTCTCTTTGGCTAGATCTCCCTCATCAGTCTCATAAATTGTCACTTTATCAATAATTTTGGGGTTGTTACAAATTTAAATTGATTTAATTTGTGCATTCTGACCTTTGAGTGCTGATAATTCGTTTTTTAATGAAGAGCAGACCTTTTCTAAATTTTGAATTTTTTCGAATAGATCAGTGTTGTAAGCTTCCAGTTTTTTAATTTATTCTTCGGATCCGCCACCCGGTGGCGGGGTTTTCAAATCGTTCATGTTGGTACGAAAAACTAGCTATGTGGCAGCGCTATTTCCTTGGGTGTCGATAACGCAGTTCAGCATTGACAATTGTGTCATATGCTTATCGCAGTTTGTTTACACAAACGTTTTTCAAACTTTCGCAATTTTCTTAGTTATTTTTGTATTTATAAATTTGAGTGATTTTGTTCGGGTTTAGTACAACTTTGGCGGGCTTTTCTTTGCTTATTTTGCTTATATATCTTAAATCGGGTTTAAATCGATAAAAACTCCACACCAAGAATCCAAACAATGACGGATCGGTGGGGAACGGTCCCAGGCGAAGCCCCAGTGGCAGGGGTCGAAGCGGCTCGAGCTGGAACACAAGGTATACAACTTTTTTGCACGAGCTACGGAGGACTTATAAATATTTTTTTATAAAGAGAGATGATGTACAAGTACGACCTTTTTCGAAAGTCCATCTCAAGTTCAAAAAGTGTGATACAAATAGTAAGGGAGAGGGCTGGGTTGTGAACCAGGCTGGGGTGTGAACCATTGCCGTTTTTTCTTTCCCTAATTGACATATCGCCAATCTTTCAACTGTCAATTTTGTCTTATGATATGACTCTGCATTTGTGGTTACACCGAAGTACAAACACGTATTGCTTGTGGCAGCAATCGAGTTTGAAAGACATCGTGTTTGAAAATCGACTGCGAAAACTTGTTGGCTTTTTTTTAAAGTGCTATCCAAGAGACTGAGCTTATTGCAAAAAGTCTGTGTAATACATGTTTATTTAGTGTTTTGATTCTATTTTACGATGCAATATTTGTTTATGTCGAATTATGATTGGAAGTGTCGTTTATTTTAAAGTTTCCAAAATGGCATCGTGGTTGGGCTGTGAACCACTGAGGTGGCTGGGTTATGAACCACCTGTTTTTCGTACTACATTTGTTCTAACACTGTCAAATATGGACGGATATATAAAAATAAAGTCATTTTATATAATTTCACTCGATTTCGTTGTGTTCACTTGAAGTGAGCCAATACGAGAACACGTTCGTATTTCACATGCAAACATTCCGACACAGATTAGGATGAAAATTTAAAAAATTGAGCAGTTTCATTCATTGCGATTTTTTGGCCTAAGAAGCGTCATTATAACTTTTTTTCACCTCTTGAGGCTTCCTGATTAAATAAATTCTCAATGTACTTAAAAATTATGGGTGTTTTCTTCGTATTTTCCGACTTTAATAGGGATTTTCCAGATGGTTCACAACCCAGCCACTTTTTTGAAAAAGCGAAAAATCACGTTCTCAGAAAATTGGACGTAGAGAGTTAAATTTCAATCAAAACGGTAATCTGTCTTCATAACAAAGTTGCGTTATATATTCACCTTTCCAACGGTATCTTCGATTTTTCGATATCTTTATTCTGTGAAAAGTTAGAGCCAAAAAACAAAACCCGGTTCACACCCCAGCCCTCTCCCTTACTTAATAGAAGTGCCTGTGAAAAGAATACAACAAAAAAGTATATGTTTTGTAATTTTTTTGCTCCTTTCCAAATTTTCGAACTTAAGCTTTCTCTAAAAAAGTGCAATGTAACGATTCTATTTTACTCTTGAAACTGCACGACTTTGACGATTTTCTTAGGCTGTGTTTTGTTTTGTCCGGTGTGTGCTAAAATAAAAAACCTTTTGTTGCCTTATGAATCAAAACTTTTTTATGACTTTGTGTAATTTCAGCCTTAGTTAGTTTTTCAGTTTTCTTAGGTTCTAGCACCTATCCGAAGAATTTAACCGTTTTTCTCAACTCCAACATGACAAAATTGATTTTGGCAATGTGCGTCGGCAAAGCGAACCACTGTGCGTGTAAATGTCGTCACGCTCCAATTTTTTTTCAAGTTTTTCATTTTACTAGCCATTTAAAGATTCTTCGGCATCATAATCAAAATATTGCGCACTTAATCAAGTCCTATATTATTTTATATATTATTTATTATATATTATATTATTTTAGGCCTTAACTTTATGCGGCGGTCTGCTGGTTTTATACAGTCTTCTAAGTTCAATGGCGCCGAATTTTGCGTGGATGATGCTTTTGCGTTGTCTTGTCGGGTTTTCAATAGGGTGTATTCCACAATCGTAAGTAAAAATGAGATCATAAGTATATTCTTAATTGTTATTTTTGTTTTTTATATTACAACATGTAAGTAATTTAAATAAATCATTATTCTCTGGTAAATTACTGTTCTAAAAAACATTTGTTTTATGAGGACTTCTGAATTATGAAAACTATGAGTTTGAATGTAACTAACAGCCCTCTTCTGGCGAAAGGCTGACAATGGAATTTCTATTTGATTTTTGATCAAAAATTCTTATTTACCTATTCTTACGCAAATCTGACAAGCAGAAAGCTGTAAAATTTCACCACAGCGAGGTGAAAAATTATACTGGTTTTGGTTTCACTGTGAATGGCAAATAAATGGAAAAGAAGAAAAAGAAGCGTAGAAATTTGAAAATTTTGACACACAATTCCACACGTGGTACAACGCGCGTGAAACAGAGGCTTGGCTAATGGTTTGGAACAAATGCAGGATAGCGAACCCCCTCATGAAAAAAACGAAAAATTGGGCTCTATAGAACTTATTTTCGTGAAACTAACTGAAAATTTTCACTGGAAAACGCTTATAAATGGCGAGTGTTGGCTGCGCCGCAAGCGTGGCTCGCACGTTTATTTAGCGCTCGATTACAATTCGTGAAAAACAATATTTATTTAACACGTTCACGCCGGCGCGGGCCACCGGTGGCCCGCGCTTGACTGTCTCATCGGGCGGCGTGTACCACCGGCTGAAAATTAAAATAATGAAAATTTAACGTATTTTTGTTCAAAACATTTAATGAAAGCCAGATGAAGCACAGCATTAATTGCAGCGCCGCACAGTGTTTCGACTCCATACAAAATTGGGACAAAAATAGAAGGAGTGCTCTAAATTCGCTGAAAATTTGCAATCTGAATTATTTGGGGCTACTGACTTAAAAAATGATGTTTGTTTTCCAAAAAATATATAGGTTTAAAAAAAATCTAATATATATAACCAAGTATGCTATCACCACCGAGCCCAAACCGCTGGAGCTATAATGATGAAATTTGGTCAATAGTTGTATTTTAAAAAGTCAACCTTTAAAAAGGAACGATTTTAAAAAATTCGACCTTGAAAGGCCGCAAACGGGGTGGTGAAGCTTATATAGACGGACATTGTGTTTTGGTCGGATTGTTTTCAAATTTTGTATATATATACTCAAACAAAAATAACTAAATACGTATTTCAGCGTTTTTCAAAATTCGACCTTCAAAGGATGGAAAGAGGGTGATGAAGTTGCTTGAAAGAAACCATTTTTGGTTTTATTTCCATAGAGCTTCACATACAGATGACACAGCTATGAAGATGCAATGCTATGATAAAATGTCGAGGATGAAAGAAAATAACTGCCATTTTTCAAACCGTTCCGTTGATTCAGTTTCATTATCATCAAATATGATGTTTTTAATCCCACACAAACAGTTCAATTGAAATAAAACTATTATACAAATAGTTTTCTCCCATAGTTTTCTTCTTTATTGTAAACAAGTGTAAATAATGCAAGGTATGATAATTTTAACAAAATTGCCTTCCTCAACTTTTCCATATTCTCCAAAAAATATGAGCATTAAATCACACTTTATCAAAAATTTTTTTAGAAATGGGAAAAATAGGATAATATGGCTCTAAACGGGTTAAACGGGTAAGCCAAACCCATTTTTATATAGAACATTGATAAATTGAGACATTGGATTTGTTAATATAGACATTTTCATATTTTATGAAAGACTTCCGTATGGCAACTCTACCTTTAGTGGGCGGACCATGCCCATTTTAAATAGCGACAGTGCTACTATACTTTTTCTTTCCAGTTACATCACTTTCTGGCCGTTACAAGCTCCGTACCACAGTGAATGTACCGGTGGGCACCTCAATGTAGGGTACAAAAATCCAATTTTTTTTAGTTAGAGTAGTTTACAAAAATTCTATTATTTTCCAAGATCACAGGAAATCGCAGAATTTTTTTTATTGATCCAAAAGAAGAAAGTCCATTCTATAGGATTGCGTAAAAAAGTAGGTGTAATAATGCGCAATTCGACATTTACGATCTACAAAAATATATAGTTTTTATAGCTTTTATCAGGTATACAACTTTGCTTCCGCCGTTTTTTCCAAAATTAAAAGCTTTATTGCGAAAAAGTGCTTACAGATGTATTATTCAAAGTATTGTCCGTCGCTAGCGACAACTTTCTCCCATCTTTCCGGCAATTTTCGGATCCCGGCTCGAAAAAAGGAGTCCTCTTTTGACGCTATCCATGAAGCAATTCATTTTTATAATTCTTCGAAGGATTGAAAATGTTGATCTGCCAGGCCGTGTGCCATCGAACGGAATAGGTGGAAGTCAGAAGCGGCGACATCTGGGGAATACGGCGGGTGGGGCAAGACTTCCCATTTCAGCGTTTCCAGGTACTTTTTGACCACTTTTGCGACGTGAGGCCGAGCATTGTCGTGTTGGAGGATGACTTTGTCATGTCGAAATCACCATTTTTAAAACGTTGAAACCACTCCCGACACGTTCTTTCACTCAGAGCAGCATCACCGTAAGTTTCTGAGAGCATTCGATGCGCTTCAGCTGCATTTTTTTTCGAATTGTAACAGAAAAGTAAAACTTCCCGCAAATGGCGAGAATTGGGCACATAAACGGACATTTTCGAGCGTGAATAATACGAAAACAAGAACAACTGTCACTGAAACGGCGATGACAATTCGTTAGGCACTGTCCACACTCACTTTAAAGGCATTACCATCTATGTATTTCAACCAGCCTCAGCCGGTACATCCACCTATCGGAAAACGGCGGAAGCAAAGTTGTACACCTGATAGTAAAAAAAATTTGTTTTTTAATTAACGTGCAACCCCGTTTTTATTTAACTTTTTTTCAAAATAGCTCCTGAAATGATGTTTTGGACTCTTATAAGTGCATAGCAGTAACATTTTCTCCGATTGAAGCGAAAATAGTGTTTTGGTTACGTTTTCAATTGTTGACGCTCAAAACTGCATTTTATCATAAAACAATTTTTCTAGAATTTGGTCAACTTGTAAATGCTATAACTTTCTCAAAATTTACCCGATTAAGAAATAATTTAAGATCTTGCTTAATGAAAGTATTATCTTTCAAATGACACCAATTTCTTTGAAATCGGTGACATCAAATTTTTGTCGACGGCGAGAACATCCCCTCACCCGTAAACAAACTCGATACGTTGTGTTAACCATCAGTCCTGTCGACGTCAAAGACTGCCACCTTAGCTACCGGGCATCGAAACGTACTCGACGCCGTTTTTACCGTCACACTTCGAAACTGACCATCTTTTGCCATCAATGTCTCGACCACGATGTCTTTAGGCTAGCGATTTTGTGGGAGCTCTTGGTCCACAATTACAACGACATCTCCGACTTTTACTGGAGCTTGCTTTGCAAACCACTTGCTTCGCCTTGATATTATCGGCACATACTCCTTAAGCCATCGCCGCTAAAACTGATCGGCAAACCTTTGAGTTTGGTACCAGCAGTGTCGTAAGTCCACATTTTCGTTACATATGGGTTTATAGCCATCGCCCCGTCGTCAATTGACTCGACAGAAACGAATGTGAGAGGACGAGAGTTTATAATGAATTCGACTTCATGTAGGGCGCATCGTAGACTTTCGTCATTAAAATGCAGTGATTGCAGATTGCATACAACACTGTTTTGATGGATCTTACAAGCCTCTCCAATGCACCGCCCATGTGAGGCGCTGCAGGTGGATTAAATTTCCATTTTATGTCGTTGAACGATCGAGACATCGAAGGTATATTAACATATTTCGATTCGTCACAGAGGATTTTTTCAGCAGCCTTAAAGTTCGTCCCATTGTCTCTGTATATTTTTCTGGGCGACCCGCGTCGCGATATAAAGTTGCGGATTGCCATGATGCACGAACTGGTATCCAGGCTATGCACCACTTCAATGTGTACAGCTCGAATGGTTAGACACGTGAAAATCACGCCCCATCTTTTTTCGCGTCGTCTGCCTACGGCCACGTAAAGTGACCCGAAAATTCGATGCTGGCGTAAGTAAACGGCCTTTCGAAGGCGGCTGATCTTGCGGGCGGTAAAGCGGCCATTTGCGGTATTTGTGGCTTGACGTTTTTGTTCTTACAATACTGGCACATTCGGCGTACCTTTCTATATAAGACTCGCAGTCGAGAAATATAGTATTGGCTTCTTATCCTGTTGATTATAGCTTCATGTATCTGATGATGAATGTCTTCATGAATTGAGCGCACCAGAACTTGGGTCACATGATGGGAATGAGGTAGCACAATAACGTCGCCGTGGTTTCTTAGGTACTCTTCCCTACCTCTGCTCCTTATGATGCCATTTTGATTTAAGTAAGTATACATTCAACATTATCAATTTGCTACTTTTTCCGATTGGTTTACCTTGCTTGAGTCGGTTAAGATCTTCATCGTACTCTTCATATTGAGCGTATTTCCAAAGAAATTGTGGAGTTCTCCGCAGCATTTCAAAGGTAACACTTTTCTCTCTTGGCGGTGTAGCGGCTTTGAGTCTTTCGATGTACAAGATGAATGTAGCGACGGCTCGGTATAAGCGCCTCCAATTGGAAAAGTATTCTACGTTCGGTTTTAGAGGAGCAGCGGATTTTTCGATGACTAATACTCGGCGCTTAAGCTCGGTATCACCACTATTGTGTGACTCGACCATTTCACATTGTGGCCAGCTGTTGGCGTGAGACAATAAAAATTCAGGTCCTGAAAACCAAATGTCAGAATTGTTTCGCGTGGACGACTTTGTCGCAAGGTCTGCAGGATTCATCTTGGATGAAACCCACTTCCATTGAGTTACATTTGATTTGATTTCTCGATAATCTCGCCCACTCGGTGCATGACGTACTGTTGGAAGTACTTGGGGTCCATTCGTAACCACTTAAGAACTGTTTTGAGTCTGTCCACCAAAATTGCGATGACGTGCGTATGCGACGTACGTTAACAACTTTGTTTGCTCGTCATATTCCAACTACTGCCGCCTGTAGCTCCAACCTCGGAATTGATAGTGGCTTGAGTGGTGCTACTTTCGATTTTTCGTTTACTAAGGCAACAGAAACTTCGCCAGCATATTCGACGCGCAAGTAACATTCGGCGGCGTAGGCATTTTCACCAGCATCAACGAAAGTGTGCAGTTGCACGTCACGCGCCTCTTTTAGCGCTGGGGAGTAAAATCGGGGAATTTGAACAGACGAAATTAACGGTATGACGGACTTCCATTGACACCAGTCATCGAGTAGAGTTTCAGTCAATGGCTCGTCCCAGCCGATACTAGAGCGCCATATGTTTTGGAACAGAATTTTAAGTCCAATCGTGTAGCACGAAACAAAACCGAGAGGGTCGAAAATTGACATCAAAACTTGCAGTATCTTCCTCTTTGTCGGCACCGCAGACTCATTTATTACGTCACGGCGTAATTTGGTAAATCTGCAAATATATCTGAACATATCATTAGTTGGGTCCCAAAACATACCCATGACCTTAGTAGCGGGACCCCATTCTTTAGAGTTTGGCCCGGTTAATGAATCTTCTTCGAGTTGTTGCAGCTGATTGATCGAATTTTATGACCAGTTCCGTATGTTGAACCGGGCTGCGGCATGGATTTGCTTTACGCGCTTTGCCAACTCTATTGCAGCCAGTTCGTCGTCTATCTATGAAATCGTCTACGTAATGATAGTTTTGTAAAGCTTCCACTGCCCGAGGAAATTAATTCTTAAAATGTTCATAATTTTTGTCATGGATGAAGTGTGGAATACATGCGCACGCATCACGTAAATGCTTGGACGATTCAATTCGTCCGTCGAGTCCCACCACAAAAAACATTGGGCGTGCATGTCGCTTTCCCGCACATTGATTCTGTGAAACTTCCCTGCGATATCGCCGCATATGGCTACTCGTCCAACTTTAAATGCCAGCAAGACCTCCATCAGCGGATTTAGGAGATCTGGGCCAGTTAAGAGGAAGTCATTGAGCGATGCTCCATTCAATTTAGCGGCAACGTCCCAGACCAGCCGGACTTTGCCAGGCTTGTTGGGGTTTGTGACAATAAAAATTGGTAGATACCAAATTTTGTTCAATGGTGTCGTCGCCTCGCTGCTGGGTAGTTTCTCAGCGTACCCTTTCGAAATAAGATTGTCGATTTGGTCTTGAATAGTCGCTTTCAGTGCCGGATCTTGTTCAAGTTTCTTGCGCAAACAAATTGATCTTTGGAAAACATTCGAATAGCTCTCTGGCAGCACCACGTTATCGTTGCGCCACATCAATCCGACCTCATAACGTTCATTGATTTTTCTTATTTTTTTTGTTTTTTTTAGACGAGCCAACGCGCAGGGGATGACCCCTATAAATGCGAGGCATTGCGTTGGTTCAGGAAGGATATATAGGTTGGGAGAGAGGAAGTTGGGTGAAGACTTTATGGACTCTTGCCTTGAATCCATCAAGATCATAGGTGCTGGGGAAAACACCTGCAGGGAGACCATTCGACAATCGCGCTGTTCGGGCCAGAAACGAACTTTCTCTGTAGTGCGTAGGAACATCTTTTCGACGTGTAATGCATGGGCGCCAGTGTTCAAACGGGTTGCCCGTGGGAATACCCGGAGTGATGGCATCAAGCTGCTCATCTCCACTGAGCAATTACCACACATGCCACGTTTCGACGATGCTCCAAGGAGTCAATAGAGCTGGATGCCCTACTGTCCCCTATAAGTTTAATCGCACGGTTTTGCACCCGATCCAGGAGCTCCAAATGGGGTTTCGAAGCCCCTGCCCATAGGTGCGAGTTAAACTCCATTGTAGGTCGGATATAGGTGGTCGTATTTTTTTTTTTTTTTTTAACGTGAGTGCCGCCACAGTTGGCCTAACCCCACGGTGCTCAAAAGCACAGCGTATCAAATTAAGCATTGATAAGCGCCCCGAGAGCAAGCTCCCGGTACCAATTGGGTTAATGTAAGTGGACATTTCCCCTCCTTGGTAGGGATCGAGGCCTATCTAAACCTCTGCCGTGCTATGGGTCCGGCACCCGGTTGTAAACGCAACTCCACGCCGAGAGGAAACTCTACCCGCATTTGGGTGTTAAACCACGCCACCACGAAACTCCCCGAGGGGGCCATTCCCATGATCAGGCTGAAGCACAAGGCTCCAGGGGCACCCTGACTCCCGTGGTACCAGACAAAGCCTCTGGTCAGACTTCGTAGCCGTGCTACTACCAGTTGAGCCCCATTTAGCTCGTGGACTGGTGACCACCACACCGCACTTGACTCCATTCACGTGCGCACTCATTCTTCCACTCAAACAGACCAGCCCCCCCGCCCACTCACACATTCACACTTGGCAATACACCAAACTGCCGTCGCCGCCGAAACACAGCATTCGCATAATCATTCATTATGACAATCAGCTGGCTGGTGGAGAGTGCTTCATGCACACACCACACACCGTCCGTCCGACTAATCCCCATCCGCCCTAGGTCCCTCAAATCTGAGTACAACGGGCACTCACACAACACATGCAACCAATCCTCTCTTACAGCCCCACACATATACTCAGCACTTGCACTCAGGGCTCTCTCATGCAAAAATGTATTGAGTGACCCGTGTCCGGTGAGTAGGAACCCAAGGCTCAAGCCGAAGCCGAAATCCTTGAGCCCTACCACGAACCTCACGTCCCGTATATACTCATAGGTCGTTCTGCCATGGGGACTTTCGTCCCAACGTTGCTGCCAACGTTGCAGAATACAGTCCTCCAGTATTCGCTTACGCTTCATACTGTCAGCACTCTCCACACCTTCGCCTTGCAGCCACTCATACTGCAGCAGCACCTCTCTATTCCCCCTCCTTAGCCCGAAGCCCACGGCACGCCGTATGACTACGAGGGATATAGGTGGTATAAATAATGCGGAGATCGGACGAATATTTTTTGCACCGCTTTAAGAAGCCGAGGCACTTGGCTGCTTCTTTCGACACGCCAAAAATATGATCGTTCCAACGAAGGTCGTTCTTAATGGACATGCCCAGAACATCAAGAGCTGCCAATTCCGCAATACTCACACCATCCATAACCAGGGATGTGTTGGAATGTTGGGAGACTCGCTTGTGGGATAACAGGCAACATTGGGTCTTGCGAGGATTAAAATCGACCCTGTTCGCTTGACCCCACGTGGAGATTACAACACGAATGGAGCGATCATAGAGGAAGCTCGTAATCCAACGAGAGAAGATACTACCGACGCCATAGGCAATCAATTTAGACACGAGTGCTTTATGCCAAATCCAGTCAAAGGGCTTAGAAATATCCAGTGCAACAACCTTGCTTTCACCGAGGTTTAGAATGCTATGGTTCCATTTCTCGGTGAGGACCGCCATAAGGTCTCCCGTCGATCGCTGTCTTCGAAAGCCGTATTGGCGGTCACTTAGCAGTCTATTGTGCTCCAGATATTTCACAAGGTTGAAGTTTACAATGCTTTCCATTACTTTGGAAAGCAGTTCGCAGGGTCAGTAGTCTTGCCTTTTTTAGGAACTGGTTGAACATTTGCCACCTTCCAGCATGTCGGAAATACACCTGTGGTGTATGACATGTTGAAAAGTTTGCGTTGCATTTTTTCAAAACAAGGGCTGGAATGTCGTCCGGCCCTGAAACCTTATTTACATCGAGATTTGCAAGCACTCTTTTAACTACCCGTGTCCGAAAATGAATTTCTGGCATAGAGCAAGATACGTTCTCGACTACGGGCAGTGGTTGATCGCTGGGGGGCAGAGAGGAATTCTCTGCGAAAATTTTAGCCAACAAATTAGCTTTATCAACCGAGTGAGCGATGATTTGATCATTGTTAAGAAGAGTTGGGATTGAAGACGATGTTTGATTCTTCACCTTCTTAACGAATGACCAGAAGTTCTTACTACCACGCTGGCATTGAAGAACTTTTTTCCTTTGGCGCTGTTCGTGCAGAAACTTTTGGCGCTTTAGGATGGCATTGCATCGATTTCTAGCCTGTTTACGCAGCTGTTCAGTGGCGGCATTTTTATTTGCCTGCCATGTTCTGAAAGCTTCCTCTTTGGACCTGACAGCAATTCTGCATGTCTCATTAAACCAGATATTGTCCTTGGGTTTAATGCAAAGCAGCTTATTAGGGATGAAGGACCGCATTCCTAATAATATAATTTCTTCATTTTGGCTGCGGCATTTATGTTTCTATCAAGAAAACACAATTTCCAATTGAAGTGGGTGAAAAAATCGTTAAGTCCACTCCAGTTAGCTTTATCATACTTCCACATTAAGCGCTTCGGGGCTCAAGGCGAAGCATTGCGGATAGAAGAGTATGAAAAAGACGCCAAAATGGTGCAATGGTCCGAGTTTCCAAGAGGTGCGTGCATTTCAACATCATATTTTTCATGATGTGAAGTGCGAAAAAGGTCTAGAGTATTGAGAGCTTGCCCAGCAACGCAGGGGATATGCGTTGGTTCATGCACTATTTGAGTCAAGTTATTAGACTCGGCAAAGAGCTCGACAAATAAGCCTTCAGGAGTTGTGTGGCTGGAATGGCGTAGCCAATTGGAATTATGAATATTGAAATCACCAACAACTACAATTTCACTATTCGGATACGATTCCAGAATACGGGAAATAGAATCAGAGAGAAGATCAAACTTGTTATAAGTAAAATCTCTCCCTGAATTCGGGCTTCTGTACAGAAAGCAGAAGTGCAGAATGTGCGACTGGATATTGAATTTAACCCACATGGAGCTAAATTCGGCATCCGTCGTGTATAGTTGTTGCTGGCACTGGTACGCAACATTACTGCACACATAAAAGGCAAGACCCCTGTGGGGAGAGAATAATGGCAGAAGGTGGTACCATGGGATGTGGAAATCCAGTGGATCTTCATCCTCACACACCTGGGTCTCACCTAGTGCCATTACATGGGGTTTGTGGAGATTGGAGCTTGTTTCACTCAGAAGTTGTAATGCGCGGCTGTCGTGCGCGGATAATAATTGCGTTGATTTAGGGGCCTCCATACTGAAATATCCCTTCACCCCCTCGTGTAGCTCGTCGTACTGCTCTTGACATTCGCAAGTGTGCATATTGAGTCGAAACTCGGGAGCATGATGGTCGCATCCTTGTAGGGTCCATCCTAATCGTATTTTTGAGCAATAGGTTGATTCCAATTTCCTTCTCTGATTTTTAAAAGGACCGCCAATTTCCAACTATTGGTACCAATTAAGATTGTCGGTTTTATATTTTTGTAAGATTGAATTGGTAGTCCTTTTAGATACGGGTACCTCTTGACGACTTCATGGGCGTTCATTGACTGACCTGGCAAATCAAATTTTCACTTATTTTTGTAAAACGCACTGCAAAAATTGTCAGTTTCGTGAAACAATTAGAAAGTACACGGTGTTTTAACAAAATGAGTTCCACGTGAGAGGAGGCACTTGAAACCATATTAATTAAATAATTGATTGGCACGACAGCCCGCATACGCGAGACTAAGGCCTAGCTTCCCGCAACCACCCGTGTTGTGCGTGTGAATTTTGTACGCGGGTGGAAGGGACCTACAGTTTTATGCCGGTTGCCATTTCCAGCTGAGAGGACAGCCACCGAAAGAGAAAACGAGTTCCCCGTTATTTTTTTTAGGTGTTACTACATGCAGAATTCGAACTTGCGTCGCACAGTGTTGCGAGTAGTGACAAAAATGCAACTGTAAAAGCGCAAAAATCTGAATACGAGGTTTTGTTGGAAATACTTCAGTTAAGAGAAATCCGAAGTTTTATGAAAAAATATTGGATAACATAGAAGTTATGAGCTCTTAAAGTACGCTCTTCCAGCGTTGAAAAAAAATTGTGTACAAACAGCAAATTTTTGCTTTGACTTTGAGGTTGAATATTTTAAAATAAATTATGAGCAGGTTTCTAAAAGTTACTATTGTCGTAAGTTTTATATAATCTAGGTCTGACAAGACCAACATTTTGCAGATTACTCTCACCTATGAGCAGTACCGTTATGATGAAAATTAAGTAAAGAAAGCGAGGGAATAAAAAGTGAGTTCAAATTTTAAAAGTGATTTAAAAAAAAACGTTAAATATGATTTTTGAAATTTTTTGATATTTTTATTTGGCAAGTATGTAGATTATGCGTTACAATTTTTAGCTGCGCATATTTGCGCGAATGGAAGTTATTGGCATTTTACGGTGAAGACTTGAGTGCAAATTTGCGATATTTTCACAGTTTGGTTGAAAGCCAATAGCAATCGGTCAATTAATGCTCTGCTGATGATGGAAAAATTTGTTGAAGATAGCTTCGGAAAATCAATTACGATTACCATTATATTCGAAATAATAATAATAATAATTGATTGGCACGACAGCCCGCTTACGCGAGACTAAGGCCTAGCTTCCCGCAACCACCCGTGTTGTGCGTGTGAATTTTGTACGCGGGTGGAAGGGACCTACAGTTTTATGCCGGTTCCGAACGGCAGGTTGGGAGCTTTTTCATAGGCAATTTTTTCATTTTATATTCGAAATAGAGGGGTTAATAAAGTTTCGACAGTACACTTTGATTTTTTTTCGTACAGAACCAAAAGTTGACAACCGTACTACTTTAATTGTATGGGAGGCGCCCTCTGGGGCTGAATTTTTGAACTTTAATTAATTTTGTATTTTTGGCATTCAGGAATGTTGACGATTTTTTAATAAATCATTCAAATCGGTTAAGTACTTTGCCAGATACGATGTTTCTTCGCTTACTTTACTACATTTACAAGTGTGGAGCCAGTTCCATTGAAAATTACTAGTTTTGTATGGCAGCCACCTTAAGAGTTGGATGTAGCGGTTAGGTGTGTATAGAAAAAATATTCGAAAGGGAAAATAAATTGGGGTCAGTCTTATATATGGTACGTCTGGGACCAACCTGAGAGCAGCGGGAGCCCACTTTATAAAAACGATGGTTTTGTATGGGAGCCTCATTAAGGGTTGGAGATATGTATGTTCGAAAGGAATATTCAGGAGGAAAAATTAGTGGGGGTCAGCCTAACATTTTAACCCTCTAAGAGCAATTTCTGAGCAGCCGTGGAGCACTTCATCGCGATTTTATTTTCAATCACTTTTGAAAAAGCGCATTTTATCTATATACACATTTATAAATAAATTTATATTAAAAAACAAATATTTTGAATGTATCTTTTATGAACTCAGATAATTTTCATTGTTAATACAAAGTTTTTTCAAATCCGTTTGTATGGGAGGTAGTCGAAGTTTCCGTCCGATTTCATTGAAATTTTGCACAGTAAGTTCTTTACTCATACAGTAACTGTATACCAAATTTCATTTATATACGACCACTCCTATTTTTGTCACTTCGCTATATGAACTCGCAACACTGTGCGTCGCTCTGCATGCGACTCGCTGGACCGCGCACTAACCAACTGAGCTACGGCGGCTGCACTTGAAACCATATTACTTTGTTTACACCCTAGAGGGCCGTAAATGTCAAGTTTAGCTGCAGAAAAATATATGAGGAAGTCGAAATAATTCGTAACGAGTTGGACGAATCGGTATATGGAAGCAAAAAATTTCGACGATTTGGCTGGGCGTGACCTTGAAAAAAAGACCTCTCCAAAACAGGACAAGAAAATCATTGATTTGTTTACGACGAAGCCGGGTTTATTGTTGCGTAAAGCTAAAGCAGTTTAAAAGAAAAGTGGTGTTCAAATATCAAAAGAGACGATTCGAGGTCGTTTAAGATCTAACGACGTTAAATACCGGAGCTCTTTGAAAAAAAAAAAACTGTTGCTCTCATCATCACACGTTCAAAAACGGCTTGCCTGGGCTTATGCCAATTCAGATCGGAATTAGAATGATGTAATAAGGACTGTATCGAAAAGAAAGTGCACACTTTGTTTGAAGTATAACTTTAATAAAAATTTTTTTGATCAGATTTTTTGTTTTAACATTTGTTGCATATACTTTAAGGACTACAATTTTTTTTTTTTTATATAACAAATTTCTTTTTCAAATAAATGTATATCTAATTTTTTGTTTGACCCCCTTCATTCGATTTTTTACAGATGCTTGCGTTATGATTTTTGTTGCTTTTCTCCAATTTTTTTTTAATTCCTGAAGATTTTTAGCTTCCTGTCCATCTTTAATGATGTTTCTTTTGGCTATTGCCCAGTAGCGCTCGCTCGGACGTAGTTCCGGTGCATTTGGCGGATTCTCATTTTTATCCACATATTTGATGTTATTTCCTCTTAGAACCTCTAAAGTGGCCTGGGCGTAATGCGCGGTTGCTAAATCCGGCCAGAAGAGTGCAGGTGCAGTATGCTTTTTATAAAATGGAATAAGGGGTTTTTTTAGGCACTCCTTCCTATAAATTTCTGCATTTATAGTGCCTTTTGTAAAATAGGAAGACGATTTTAAGCCGCAAGAGCAAATAGCCTGCCATACTAGCACTTTCTCTCCAAACTTTTCCAACTCCATTGCACGCACTGAGTCATCTACAGTATCGCCTTTGCGTTTCGTGTAAAATTGTGGTCCTGGCAGTGATTTTGAGTTGAGTTTGAGCAAATAGTAGCATAAATCGATCTTGGTGTACCGCTAACAACCGATTGATCCAACGAACTGTTAAGGACCCAGTAAAAGTCCATGTTTGCTGGGGCTGTTTCTCAGAAAAAGGATTTGGGCGACTTTTCGTTATAACCACCAACTGAACGCGGTTTTGATGAACACAATTTATGAAAAAGCTTTATTACCATCAGCTGCAAAGAAGTTCAGGAGAAGAGGACTCTCTTGGATTATACAAGAAGACGACGACCCCAAACATCGCAGACGAATGTGTGCTGAGTCGAAACAGCAAAATCGGGTAGAGGTGATAGATTGGCCCTCACACTCGCCTGATGCCAACCCGATAGAAAATGTGTACGGAATAGTAAAGCAGAAACTCAGAGGAAAAACTATATAGATAGCAAAATCATTATCGAGACAAATTCGACTGATTTGGAGTCGATTGCCTCGGCAACTTGCTCAGAACTTAGCGCAAAGTATGGGACGGAGGTTTGAGGCCATAATAGCGAATGGCGGCGACTGGCGAATGGCGGTTATCAAAAATATTGCGTACAATGAATATTATAAACGCATAAAATGCAGTTTATTTGAAACGAATCGGACAAGTTGTTTCCAAGTTACGCCGATCACGCTTCTGCTGGACAGACTGTATTCGAAACATCGATGTTGGCTCTCATGGAATCGGTTTCCGTGCGCGTCGTATTTGCAGTCCACCGTAAGCACACGGGTTAGCGCTCGCCTTGCAGGTCTAATTCATCAAAGAGATTTTTCTCTATGAGAGTCACAGCGGATCCTTCATCTAGGAATGCAAACGTTTTCATTATTATGTTTTTAGAATGGATATTGATTGGTACAATTCGGAAGTACGTCTGTCTCTCACCATCGCTGCTGCTGTGAGTGTTCACTTGTGCGTTTCGTGACGTACTCATAGTTGCGTGTGTACTTACGGCTTGTGACCAGTGTGCTTACTTAATTTTTCATTTATGTGGTAGACTTAGTGAAAAAAATGTGGTAGATTTGAATGAAATGTGGTAGATTTTTTGCATTGTACATTTATTGTATTTTATTGCAATTGTACATTTATTGTATTTCATTGTATTTGTACATTAATTATAGAACGTAAAATAGTTCTTCTATGCACTTTAATCTGTGCCGTTATTCTTCCCATTGTTTTTTGTATTTTTGACTATATTTTTTTTCTTTTTTGGGAGCTCGTACTCGCATATTTCAGCAGCAGGCACAACTTCGCGTGGTAATACTTCGTCCCGTCCAAGCGCATTGCCATCGCCATGCGATATTCTAAAAAACTAAACGTTACTAAAAAATAAAGGCAAAAATTATTCAACTTTTTTTGGAATTTTTTCCATTTTAATTGCACCTGCCGCCAAAACAATTGTCAAAATGTCAACTATTTGTAGTGCACTGCTTTCGAAGTGATGAGAGTGCTACCACATACGTTTTTTTTTTTTTGCACATTTTCACTTATAATGTTCAATGCAGCCCTAACATAAATTTTACAACATAAAGCTCTAATTTACTTGGAGTAATAGGTCTGCCTCCTCTCGCACAAACTCTCCGACATGCAAGCAACAGCCGACTGCCTGATCGCGCTGGCACGCACCGTCGGTCTGGAGGTCAACATCGCCAAGACCAAGGCCATGAGAGTCAATCATAGCAGCATAAACCATATAATGATTGATGGCTGTGCCGTGGAGTTCGTCGACAGCTTCTGCTACCTCGGCTGCACAATCAAGGCGGACGGCGGAGCGGAAGAAGATGCCAACTGCAGACTGAGTAAAGCCAGGGCAGCGTTCGGACGGCTGCATTCAGTATGGGCAAGCTAGCAAATCTCCAGACGCACGAAGCTACGAATATTCAACGAATGTGTGAAGTCGACATTGTTGTACGGAAGCGAAACATGGCTAGTCTCGAATGCCATCACCCAGAGGCTACAAACTTTCGTCAACAAATTCCTGCGAATCATCTGCAGGATATTCTGGCCCACCACAATTAGTAACGACGCACAATGGGGTAAACATGCCAAAAACCCGCGCATTGCCTATTTTATGCTGTAGTATCTATACAGTTCAAGATAAATACCTCAAATTTGGACCTCTTCTTTAGGACTCTTCAGAGATTTGTCCACCATAATTTTATTTCATTTATTGTACCACGCACCGGCACCCTACAGTCGGAAATTTGGCACTTTTAAAATCTTCATTAGTAAAAAACAAAACCAAAGTTAAAGTATTTAAATCGACCCAAACTGACATGAATACTCTAGATTGTAGCCACGCCCCCATTTTTTGCCTCCTTTCATAAAACACCCACATAAAACACATACATGTAGGGTAACTCGTATTTAAAATAAAACCATTTGATACGGATTGATACGGCTCATAACGGGTTAATGGGGAGTACCACGCCCACTTACCGTTATAAATAACCACAAAAGTGCAGATGACGTTGGTTAGTACATAAATATAATAAATTTTTCCAATTTAACAAAGTATGCTTATATGGCAACCCTACTTAAAAGTGGGCTTTCCATGCCCATTTTTACGTCAGAGTTTAGTTAGGTCACTCGTAAATTCCACACAAAGTTTTATTGAAATATATTGCCTTTTTCAAGAATCATCCTGCGTACCCGCCGAAAAAATTGATACAAAATATTTTGTTTAGCATATTTATTAATTCAGGTGATAAATCACATATATTTTTACTTTATTTATTTTTTTTAATACTATATATATGCACCAAGTGTTATAAACGTACCGACCCATACGCGCGTTAAAAAGTTTTCAGTTCATATATATTTGTTTTCTTACTAAGAGAAGTGAATAAAAGTCCAAAAATCTAACCATTCCGCAGCTTTCCGCAGACAAGTTGGTTATCATTTTTTTATGAAGGTTCCTACTTACCTTCCCTAAAGATTTTCGATTATCCATGGTGATCCATAAAAGTTATACACCACGAAAGTAGGACATTTTCCTAAAAAAAATCGTCCTTTTTCCCAAACTTTGAGAACTTATATCTTTGCAAGAAAATGTGCCTTGTAAAAGAATTATATGTAATTATGTATGTTATGAATGTAATAATTTTGGGAATATGTTTATTATATGTACTAAAAATTATTTGATTATATTTATAAACAACGAATTTATTGAGATTTTTGCACACCCATCAAAAAAGTTGCGTCGACAAAATGAAATTGAGTATAAAAACACCCAACTTTGAATGGCTATATAGCAGCCAGTTTTGGTCCAATTTACATGCAAAAAGCGTTTTCTGACTGCTACATGCATGCAGATTACGAAACAACCAAAAAAACAGTTCGGCCCGTAACTTTAAGATTAGCGGTAATGTGCGGGTTTTTGGCATGTTTACCCCATTGTGCGACGCGCTGTGGAAGATTACCAATAGGGGGGTTTACACGGTCCAACATGTGCGACGAACAAGTGCGGTTGCAACAATGTTGGACCGTGTGAACGCAAGAAACAACCGCTTGACCGTCATGTTGGATGGTTTCCAAAAATTTTTGATTTTTCTGCTTGCTTGTCCAACCATCCAACCAATGTAAACGCTTGTTCGTCGCACCTAGTGCATTTTGGCAGTTTCAGAAAGTTCGCGAAGCGTAAACGTAGCGATGGCGACTGTAAAAAACGACATTTTCTGGAAAGAATTTTTCGAACTCTACTCGTAGAGGCGCGGAGAGGCGTTCATTAGCTGAAATTGAGTCCCTCATTGTTGTATTCTGCCTCTCGATACAGGGCTTTACCATCGCCAATAATTTCTCGTACACTGCAGCATCCATTCTTAAAAAATGCCTGTAATCTGGTATTGCAGTCAACGTCAGCTCCTGCAACAAAGTTGCGTGCGATTGTTTTGGCCTCCTTTTTAACCATTCCTTTGTCCATATCCTTTTTTTCTTGTAATCTCTTCCTCTTCATCCTCCAAAAGTTCGTATACAATGATTGCTGCGAGAAATTTTGTGGTCATGTTTCCTTGAAATCTTGTGCACGAATGATGTTGTAGCAAAAGTGTGACCGTGTGAACGCAAGAGAAGAATTTACCGTTGCAGCCTCATCGCACATGTTCGTCGCACATGTTGGATCGTGTAAACCTGCCTAATGAGGAACCCATTCTGAGGCAAATAAAGCGCAGAAAATGAAAATGGATAGGTCATTCGCTAAGAAAACCACCCGACAGCATCACGAGAATGGCACTGGACTGGAACCCGCAAGGGAGTAGAAGTCGCGGTCGACCAAAAAACACCTGGAGAAGGTCGACCCTACGCGAATTAGCCGCTGTCAATACCACATGGGACGCCGCAAAAACAACTGCCCACAATCGTTTACGATAGAAGTCTTGTTGAGGCCCTATGCTCCAGTGAGGAATGAACAAGGAATACAAAAAGTATAACAATATTTTAGCAGAAAATAACATTTCAACGGCTGACTTTTCTCTTGTTCCACAAAAATGTGGTAGATCTTAAGCCCTCCGTGGTAGATGTGGTAGAAGTAAGCACACTGCTCGTGACTCAGTCTGGCTAACTATACCTTACCTTTGTGAAGTAGTTGATGATGCTTTGCCATACATTCGTCAACGCCACACACTTTATTCAAAAAACATTTTCGACGGTGTGTGCCGAGGCACTGACGACACAGGTTTTTTTCACGCACGTACTTCCACTTACAATTTAGTGAGGCCTTTTTAAAGTGGTCGCACTGCGGCACCTTGTAATTCTCAGCTTCGCAAACGCTACACTTACTGGACTGCGTGTTACGTTCGGTACGGGGCAGATGTACTTGGTCATAGCCTTCCACGATCGTGTGAGTGTTTACTGCTGCACTGTTCTTGCTAGGCATTAATGACATGACGGCACTTGTTGCCTCTGCAATTTGGACAGCCAGTCGCTAAGCAATTTAACTATGGGCTCCCGTTCATTCTTCGGGTACATCGCCCAATTCAATTTATGATTACTGGGTAGTTTATTTACGAACTCTTTCACCAAAAACGGATTATATAGGTGCATGTCCATATGGCAACCTTCCATTGTCGCGCAGATGTTGCGAACGCAAAGCGCAAATTCAATAAGCGACTCTAATTTGTCTTTAACCCTTTCGGTACTTCTTTTTTGTTTTTAACTTTGAAAATGATTCTTTTCCATTTTATTACTGTTTAAGCCTACATAATGAATAATCAAAAGTCATTTTTTAAAATATTGTTCGAAAAAGTTGCTTTTGGGCATCATGAAATATGGCATAGTAAGAAATAAAAAAATCGTACAGCCTTAGTGAACTATATTTGGGATCTAACTTTTTTTACACTTACTAAAGCAATAAATACCTACTAGATTACTCACATAAACCTATAAAATAAATTGATTTTTGTAATAGAATAAATAAAAGTACGAAATGACCTCTTTTTGTAAAATACGCAGCTCGATAGGACTGCGCACTTTCTGAACCCTTACAATTTACTTGGTACACTAATCAAAATATTTGTTTCATTATTTGGTATAAAAACCTTCACAGAAAAATACAAAAATTTCAAAATATAGTATCCACAAGTTTTTGACCTAAAACAGGCACTAAAAAGAGACTATGCCATATGGCAAAGAATAACCGAAAGGGTTAAGTGCCGGCATATTCCGAGCTTTATTAATCTCTCGCTCGAGAATATGTTCCGGCCGAAACACATGCGTAGCGTGCGGATAATCTCCGGGACCATTGATGGCAACAGCAACTTCTTCTTAACCATTTCTCGGGCCTTACCTTTAAAGCACGATTGCAGTCTCACCAGGTTTTCTGCATCGCTAAATCCAGCTACCTCCCATTAAACGTAGGCAATTGCTTTGGAATAGCCTAAAGCGCTGATAACTGAGCTGCTGTCGGCTTCATGGTCAACATATTAAATTAATTTGACAACGGCGAAGAATCTTCTAACTGTGATAATATTTTGTACTTGTTCATATACTTTTGTTGAAATTTCATCTCTTCTACTAGTCGCGCCAATTGCAAATTTCGCAGCTTTATTGAGTTACCGCTATTTTCAATATTTGTTGGTGCGAGCGAACTCAACTGTCCCCTTGTTGGAAAGTCTTGTTGTGCTAGTTGTGTCTCTCTCTCGTTGTATAGGGTGTTTTTTTTAGAGGTATAGAACTTCGAATTGAAATAAAACATAAGAAAATCGTTTTAATGTCAATCAATTTGGCTTTATTGGAAGGATAATTTTATGCCATTAATGTTTAAATATGATTTCGGGCATGTGGCCGCCGCGGCTGGCTCGAATAAAGCCAATTCTACAGGTCCAATTTTCAGTTGATGGACAAAGCTCCAATTGCTGTGCACGGTGGCGAATCGATTCATTCGGGTCCTCTTTAACATTTTGCTCTACAGCGGCAATTGTTTCTTCGGTGCGCACTGTTCGACGTCTCTGCGGATGCGTATTATCACATAGAGTAAACGTAGTGCGAAAACGACCCATGGTTAACCGATGGATGGACCGATTTTGCTCTGATGGACGATTATGTCGACCATAAAATGGACGGAGCTTGCGGTAAACTTCGCGAACTGAACCATTATTTTCGAAATAAATTTGCACGATTTGCAAGCGTTGTTCTTTTGTCAACCTGTTCATGATGAAATGGCAAACCAAACTGAACATAAATGACATTAGAGTTGCCAGATTTGACCACAAAATGCCAGTTTTATCTCTATTCGAAAAACAAACCTCTAAAAAAAACACCCTATACGTTTGGTAAGGTGATGTTGAAAAACCGTTTCCTTGTTGGTATGTAGTTCCCGTTGAGAATAAAGGCAGAGGCGGCGTTGGCGCAGCACCTGCAAAAATTGACGCCTGGAATACCCGTGGTTAGAAATGTGTAGGGTGATGTTTTGTTGGTAGATAACGTAGTGTATGTTGGTATCGTTTGTGGCGTGTTCGACATACTTCAATGCGAAGAGTGTGCTGAAGTCGGTAATGCGGTGCCAGCGATTGTTGACTGCATTCCTTGAGCGATTGACTGTGGCAAAGTGAATTGAACGTGTCGATTAAGTGTAACGTTTGCTGCCTCTTTTGCCGCTGATGACGCTGCTATGGGGTTTGCTCCGATGCCGGTCACCGTTGATGTGGTTAATCCATTCTCCACGGTGGTAGGATGTGTGCCAGATTCCATAAATCGCAGCTCCAGCTAACATCAGCCACTTTGCTGTCCACCCCTAAACAGCCGTAATGAAACTAACGATCGCACACGTCGCACTACACCTAACACTCGTCGTCTTTTTTTATTACACCGTTTGCAATTATAATTATTCAGTGGCATATTGCTTTCGCAAAACTGCACGATTTTTTTTTTGCCGCCGGGTTTAAAAGTTCGCAATTAGTCAATTTGAATTGAGCTTTTAAGGAGATTAAATTTTAAAGATTTGTTGGCTGCGCCAATAATATTTATTTAAGTAATGTTATAAGTAGGTATCGAATTTATATGCAAAAACTATGCAAAAATACGCAAAATATGCAAACATATGCAAATATACAGTGCATAAAAAAGTCGACTGTCGACTGTCATCCGGAACGGACGTTTTCTTTTTGTGCTCCGCTATGACATTGTGCTCTAAGTGCAAGTTGCATTGCAGTGCTATTGACTTGGTGTCGTGTGGCACCTGTTGCTCTGAGTGGCACCTTAAATGTGCAAACGTCAGTAGGGAGGCTGCAGAGATTATCAATATAAATCACCATATAATTTTCTGCTGTGAGTTGTGCTTTGGTAAATCAAGACCTGCCTGCCCATCCGTTGTGCCGTTGCTGCTGGAGAAGCTGAGTGGAGTTCGTTCGTTCGCTCGCATCGCGGCATCAAACTTGACTTTTGATGTCGCGCGCTCGCCTTTGCTGAGAATTTCTAACAAGAAAACTGGGAGAACTTTGCCGCCTTCACCTAACACTACTCTCGCTGCTAATTCTGCTACTACTAGCGCAGCCGCTGCTGTCAAAGTTGGTGCCGCCACTGTAAACGCCACTGCTGCTAATGTTAACGCTCCTGCCATCAATAACGCCGCCGCCAATGTAAACGCTGCAGTCTCTGTTACCACTGCTACGACTTCTACTGCACCTGCTAATGCTGCGACTGCTGATTTGAACGCTGACGTGAACGCTCCTGCTAACAAGAACGCTTCTGGTAATATGATCGCTGCTGCGAGCGCTGCTGTGCTTGCTAAAGAAGCCACTGCTGCTGACGCTATTGCTACCGCTGCTATAAGTGCAGTTGCACCCGCATCCTCAGTAGTATGTGTGGTTCCTGATGCTGCTTCTCTCTTTTTCAACGCTGTCGCCCATTCTCCAGCCGCTAACTCGCTGCCTCAACCATCATATGCTGCCTCTCTTATTACTGACGGTCCACCCAAGATTCATTGAATAGAAGATTGCGCCTTCCGGGAGAAAATAATTTTGAAACCGCACCAGTGACGTCATACAAAATTGCTTCCTATTGGCTGAAAATGTTGATTGAATTTTGGAGAGAGAAACACAGTGGGGCAAAATTAAATATTTGTTACTTCATTATTTTTTTCCATTTTCAATTCCCTTCTTAATTCCAGTAAATTTACCCTTACCGATAAATATTGATTATTTGCCGTTCGAAGTCGTTTTGGGTGAAGTGCAGCGAGCAAACTCTTGCCGTTTGAACATTCAAATAAGTCTCCCGGCCACAGAACTTCACTCAACGCTGTATAAGGCTTGCATCCTTGGGGAACCGGAAGAAGTGCACTGCGCAATCTAAATCATGTATATGCATATATATATATATAGATATTCCATTTGAAAAGCACTTCACCACTCATGTACCTTTTTTTTCATTATTTTGTGTACACAGGCCCACTGCAAACCGCATGATTCTCTCCTTTTTTGCTTTTTTCTTTTTTTGAAATTTTTCCGCGATATTCTCACTACACGCACTTTTACAGCAAGGACTTTTGAAACTCAAAATTATTTAATTATTTTAACAAAAAACAATGAAAACAATCAAGCAAAAGCGGCACGATTTACAAAAAATGAAATATTTGTGAATACAAAATTTTCAACCAATGAAAACAAAGCACGAAATCTGAATTGAATTGCAGGGGTTCCTCCCGAATTTCACTTGTTTTATTTGTGTTATTTATATGAACGAATTATACGAATTTATATTTAATTTTGTAAAGATATACAAATTTCTATTAAACTATTATGTAAGCATATGTATATATAGGGGCTTAAGTATAAAGAAAGCCATATATTTGCTCAAAAGAGTAAAGCAAAATGTAAGTTCATAATAAAAGAGTTTAAAAAGTACTGATGGAAACCCTACATATTCTCCGATGACGTCACTGGTGCGGTTTAAAATTGATTTTCTCTCGGAAGGCGCAATCTCTGTATTCAATGAATCTTGGGTCCACCTTTACACGCTCGTTCGTTGCTCGCTTCGGTTGCTGAGCCGCCCAATGACGCTAATGCTTGGGTCACTGTGCGCGACAAAAAGCGGAATAAACAAAAGCTGGTTGTTGTTGGATCCAATGAGAACTCAGGCCTTGAGGTTGCCGTGAGGAAGAAGTGGCTGCAGTTGTCATCATTTTTACCATCAGTCACAGAAGAGAACGTAATTGATTATGTGGCTTGTCAGACCTGTATTAACAGGCAGCATCTCTCTTGCTACAAATTAGTTAAGAATGGTGTGCCTTCAGACTCGCTTAAACGCATAAATTTTAAATTAGGCGTTACTTCATCTTTTTACACTAAGCTTCTCAATCCCGCAGTTTGGCCAGCTAACGTTAAGGTGCGCTCTTTTCGTTTTTTTCCGAGAATAGAGCTCCCGCCGCCAGGTGCCTAGCACGCTCTTCAGATGCTCTGTCTTTTCCTGTAATTGCTAACCCAGTCAATGGTAGCTCACAGTTATCTGATAAGCCTGGTAATTTAAGTAATCATTTAAATATCTATTATCAAAATGTATCTGGTATGAGAACAAAGGCTGATCAAGTGCGATTGTTGAGCTCTTCACTGGACTACGATGTCTTTGTAATCACTGAGTCTTGGCTTAGTTCCACATTTTTTGATTCGAAATTTTTTGACCTGCACCTTTATAATGTGTTCAGGAAGGATAGAGACTCTCTCAAAACGGGCCTTAATAGGGGTGGTGGCGTTTTGATTGCTATCAAACGTAATTTACACTCAGCATTGCTGCCACTTGTGAACAATGATTCCCTGTTGGATCAACTTTGTGTTCAAGTCAGGAGAGGGACCGGCCTGCTCTTCATTTGCGTATCGTATATTCCTCCGAATAGTAGTGATACTTTATACAAATTACATGTCGACAATGTTTCGGCATTGCAAGCTCGGATTAGTGAAAACCAGCTGTGCGTTTTAGGTGATTTCAATCTTGGTAGTATTACATGGTCCCATATGGGTAACTCTGTTGCTCTGACTCCCTCAAATGTTCACTGCGTGCACGAAATTTGCTTAATTGATAGTTTTCTTAGCTTTGGGTTGCTCCAGATCAATGCCCATCCTAATAAACTAAATCTTTTTTTGGATTTGGTTTTTATCACGAGTAACCTTAACTCAAATATTGTCGAATGCAGCTCGCCTATTTCGCAGGCATGTTTGCATCACACACCGCTTGTTATCAATCTTGAATTATAGGAGTTCGTTAATGCCCCTTCAAGTTCAAGGCCTATTTCTTTTAATTACAAGCTCTGTGATATCGATGCATTGAACAATCTGTTCCTTGACGTAGAAATACTGTCCAATGGCGACATTGCTACTTGTTTTTCTACCTTTAAATCTCTAGTTTTTGACCTTTGCCTGAAGTCGATCCCTATCTTCCCTGGGAAAGTTCATAAACTGCCGTGGGTTACAAAGGAACTTAAGAAACTGAAAAATTTAAGAAATAAGTATTATAAAAAGTTCAAGGCAACTAAGTGTCCCATCTACTTCAGTTACTATCAATCACATCTTAAAAGTTACAACAAGTTGGCTAAGTCGCTGTACAATAGTTACATTCGTAACTATGAAGTTGGCATCAAAAGTAATCCAAAACTCTTTTGGAATTTTGTTAAGTTAAAAAAATTGGTTTCCGATATTCCGTCCTCGGTATTTTTCAAGGACAAAGTCGCCGAAACCGCGGATGATGCCGCTAACTTATTCGCACAGTTTTTTAGCTCAAATTTTGTGACGGATACAAACGCTGTTTTGGCTGACACCTTCTATCCCGACTCCTTTTTTCCTTTGGGTCGTTGACTTTAACCGCCGACGATGTGAAATGGGGCATCAACAATCTTAAATTTTCAATGCGTACGGATACAGATGGGCTTTCCTCTGTGCTCTTAAAGAATTGTAGCTCTCTTGTTGAGCCGCTGCTACTGATCTTTAACAAATCCCTTTCTTCTGGTATTTTTATAGATGAGTGGAAAAAAGCAACAATAACTCCAATATTCAAGAGTGGCAACAAAAATGATATCGCAAATTATAGACCCATCTCGAAACTCACGTCGGTGTCTAAACTTTTTGAATGCATAGTCAATGAAAAACTAAGGTTTTGCGTCAACAGTGCAATTTGTCAAAAACAGCACGGTTTTGTTAGGGGCAGATCAACTGTCTTCAATCTCGCGATTTTTGTCGAAGATTGTCTGTCTGATTTTCAGGAAGGAAGTCAAGTTGATACTATCTACACGGATTTTGCTAAAGCCTTTGACAGAGTTTGTCATGCAATTCTGATTTCTAAACTAAATTGCATTGGCTTTCACCACTCATCATTTCTTGATTGGGTGAAATCATACCTTTCCAATAGACAGTGTGTTGTGACTGTTGATAATCACCTTTCTCAGCCGTTTGTTGCTAGTTCCGGCGTTCCTCAAGGTAGCATACTTGGTCCTCTGTTGTTTGTTTTATTTATTAATGACATTGGCTCCTGCTTTTCGTTTGCAAAAACGAATCTGATCTGATGATCTGAAGATTTATGCTGCGATTAATACTACGGCTGACTCGCTGGCACTCCAGGCTGACCTAGATAGAGTTCAATCGTGGTGTACGAGAAAGCACCTTTTTTTAAATATAAGTAAGTGTTTTCATGTATCTTTTTCTAGGAAACACAGCCCTCTGCACTTGTCCTACTTCCTGTCGGGCTCACTGTTGCAGTCAGTCCAAGAAATCAAAGATTTAGGTGTGTTTTTCGACACAAAAATTTGTTTCTCTAGCCATATCGATTTCATTATTTCCAAAGCATATGCCATTTTGGGGTTCGTTCGTCGGAATAGTACGTCATTCTCTGACCCATATACGTTCAAACTGTTGTTCACGGCTTTCGTCAGATCAAGGCTGGAATATGCTTCATTTATATGGAGGCCATATCAAATGACTCACATTAATCGCATTGAGCGCATCCTGAAGGTTTTTATGCGGTTCGCCCTAAGGTCGCTGAACTTTACCGAACCGTTGCCTTCATATCTTTC
The DNA here is from genome assembly GCA_963971225.1 of Melieria omissa. NCBI lineage: Eukaryota > Metazoa > Arthropoda > Insecta > Diptera > Ulidiidae > Melieria > Melieria omissa. The sequence goes on along the minus strand of OZ020269.1, from coordinate 44,235,863 downwards.
CCGCTGTCGCCTTATAAACTTATTAAGTTAAACGCTAGGCGAACCTATCTTGCGTGTTCTTTCATTGTTGGGTTATTAAAGGGGTCTATTAATTGCCCGCTCCTTTTGAGTAAAGTGGCTACACGTAACCTATGGCACATAAGACTTTCTACCTCAGCTTTTACAGGTCGAACTATGCGAGGAATGCGCCTCTCAGTAGAGCCCTTGCGGAACTAAATAGTGTAACCGACTTTGACATTTCGTTTCCCAAAGAGACATTGTTAAATTTAATATTGTTTAAATTAAGTTGAACCTCTTTACTTGTGTTCCTTTATTGTTCATATAGTCAGTAAGATCAAAATGTTCATTGGCTAAAATAAATGAATAAATAAAAATTAAAAAAATAAATAAATATGTTACCTCATTCTTTATATTTTTCAATAAAAATATTTTCTGTCTTGGTCCAGCTCAAATCGGAAGCTCCAAAAAAAATATGCATTTGCATATAAATCCGATCCCTAGTTATAAGTATTTATGGCGATCGAGTCGCTTTAAAATTTAAGCGTGCGTTCGCTCCGTGTCTCCTTTAACGACTGACTGACTAGCCGATTAAACTCCTAAAGAGAGCAGTGCTCAGCTGTTGTCGACGGCGGCAACAGCGGGGTTCGGGGTTTATTCTGACTCTGAACTAAACATTTTTGCAATTATGTAACCAATGCCAAACGTTCTCACAGCAAAATTGTGCTCAGTTACCACCGCTGCAAGTACTAATATTACGCGCCAGTGTTATCTAACATTCAGCAGCCAAAGCATTTTGCACACTCAAATTCCATTCGGTCAGTCGCAACGTAAGCAAAAGCGGCGTAATCAATATGCGATACATTTTTGGACAAGCGTGAGAATGCTAAGTCAGAAATGAGGCTCAACGTGGCCGTAAGAACGTTTGAAATTGGGAATATTATAAGAGGCCGACAAAATTGTAAATAAAGGGGAGTCAAGTTTTTCACCTCAAACAACCCTGACTGAGATCCCGACGGCAGTTGCGACATAAGTTATGTCCTGTCACGGCGGACTCGAGGTGGCAGCTCTCAACACGATCAACAGAACCCGACCGAACTGGCAACCTGTCACCCAAGGTATAACACTTCGTTCAATAATGTGTGTGACTAACTGATTAAAACAAATTTTTTTGCCAAAATTCGTTTTCATTCATCAACATAGTCCCCTTTTAGGGAGAAACAATCATTCCAACGCTTTTCCAACCTTTCGATACCGCCTTTGTAGAACGATTTTTCTTTGCCTTCAAAATAGGCGTTAGTTTCGGCGATTGCTTCATCATTTGAGCCAAATCTCTTACCACGGAGCATCTTTTTGAGGTCTGCGAAAAGCCAGTAGTCGCTGGGGGCCAGATCTGGAGAATACGGGGGATGAGGAAGCAATTCGAAGCCCAATTCACGCATTTTTGCCATCATTTTCATCGACTTTTGACACGGTGCATTGGCTTGGTGAAACAACACTTTTTTCTTCTTCATATGGGGCCGCTTAACCGCGATTTCTTCTTTCAAACGTTCCAACAACGCTATATAATAGTCGCTATTGATTGTTTTCCCTTTCTCAAGATAGTCGATGAATATTATTCCGTGCACATCCCAAAATACTGACGCCATAACCTTGCCAGCCGATGTTTGTGCCTTTGGACGCTTTGGGCGGCTTTCACCGGTTGCACGCCACTCAGCAGACTGCCGATTTGACTCTGGAGTGAAATGGTGGATCCATGTTTCATCCATTGTGATGTACCGACGCAAAAACTCCGACTGTTGCGCGTAAACATGTCCAAACAGCTCTTTGAATCATCGATTCGTTGTTGTTTTTGCTCCGGTGTGAGCAAACGCGGCACCCATTTCGAAAACACCTTTTTCATAACCAAATGTTCGTGTATTATGGTGTGTACACTGCCTGCTGATATCTTTAGAATGTCAGCAATCTACCCCACTTTCACTTTACGGTGGGACATAATGATTTTCAGTGTTTTTTCAACGTTTTCCGGAATAACAGCGTCATTTGGCCGTCCAGTAGATGGAATGTCATCGGTGTCTGTACGACCACGTTTGAATTCGGCATACCAATAACAAATGGTTCTTTTTGATGGAGCAGAGTCCGAATAATGTTTTTCAAGCCATTCCTGGCATTGAACAGTATTTTTTTTCATTAAAAAACAATGATAAATCAGCACACGGAATTGCTTTGAATTCATTTTTTTGAAAACTCAAAAGTAGTGTCACTTAAAGCACTGTAACTTGTAAACTAATGGTCGGATTGACATATAATTTCGACAGTAAGCCTAAAAAGGTTCACAATTTCGAAAAAAAATATTAATTTAGTATTAGTGCCGCCATCTATGTGTCAGTCACACACATTATTGAACGAAGTGTTATAGAATAGAAGGTTACGCACAACGATTAAGCGATGTGAAACTGGGAGAGTAAGCCGATTTTTGTGCGTTTTTTGCAATTCACGTACACAGTCCGTGTGTGCTGGCAGTGATCAGCTTTTCACTGTGTCTGCTCTTTTCCCGATATTAGGGATTAGGGATTCTTTACAATTATTTGCTTTTTAAAGTATGTTCTTATTAATTTTCTGGATTAAATGCCAACACATGAACTTTTTTGGTTTAATTATGTAAATATTAATGAAAATATACCAAAGAACACAAAGCTAAATGCATTGAATATGACAGGGTCAATTGCCGTCCTTTGTATTTCGCATTTCTTCATTTAGCGAATCTCTAACGATCAGGTATGCTTTTTTTGCTAAATGCTGTAGTTTGACCGCAGGGTTGTTTTTTTGAATGCAGCTTATAAAATCTTAATTTAACTGAATTAAAAGCATACCCAAAGATTATTTTGACGCTTTTGGGCAATAATATATTTTTCTAGTCAATTTTATACAAACGTATTACGAAATGGCACCAAAAATATACAAATAAAAAGACAAATTTCTTTGGTCACAAAAAATGACTCACACCAGCTACACTGGCAATTTGAAATCAACTAGAACAACAACCCCGTTTTAGAAATTTATATGGAGGAAAAAGTACCTTCCTGATCAACCTTGGGGCTGACTATAGTCAGCCCCAAGGTTGCAATTTTGCAATAATATTAGTGTAATTCTGTGCATGCATTTCTACCGGCTCTCCCAGTTTCACATCGCTTAATCGTTGGTTACGCATTCCAGTTGTCAAAAAATGACAGCGCATCGCGTGGCATTTTTGAGCAAACAAATTTCAAAAAGTGTAAACAAATCCGAAAAAAGAAGTTGCCAGTTTTTATATTCATACCCCTTACATAATAAAACCAAATACTTTTTTGGATTAGTGAACAAAAATTAAATGAATGAAAAAGGCTTCAAACGGAATCCATTATTTTTGCATAGCCCTAGTAAATAATACAATACATTCAAATCTGAAACAGTTACATTTAGATCCGTTTTACGTTCACCGGGTCATCTAGTTCTATTTAATTACCCATTTCGAACTGCATGTTTCGCTCGGAGTCGTCTGTTTTGAAATGAGCTGAGCACATCCTCGCGTTTTTTCAATTGAAGTTATTGTCGCGGCCACAGAAGACCACCCACTTGCTATATGCTCCGCTGTTTCGGTAAGCAATAAAATCGACAGCGCGATTTCCCGCTGTCATTTTTGCAGTTTGCCACCGAGCACTTCATTTCGCGTTTACAAATATTTTGAAAGTGTATGGAAATAAAATATTTCAATTGACAGAAAAAGCAAGGCATGCTGCGGTTTTTGTTTTTTTTAGGAACTCGGTTGTGGCCCCCGCCTACGTCATCAACATGGCGAATGTTGGGAATGCGCAACCTTTACAGTCAAACCTAAATTGGAGCGTTGAGCGTTGCGTTTTCTGACGCAACGCTCTCACTCAGTGCGGCATACCGAAATTGAAGCGTTGCGTTGGGATTGTCAAAATCGTGAAATGAAAACAAATGTCAAAAAAATATCTGTTTAGTTGCCAAAAAACCAACAAACTATTATTATTTTGCAAAACTTAGCTCTTATTTGAATAAATTCCTCACAATTTAAATCAATAATAATTAATAATTGATTGGCACGACAGCCCGCTTACGCGAGACTAAGGCCTAGCTTCCCGCAACCACCCGTGTTGTGCGTGTGAATTTTGTACGCGGGTGGAAGGGACCTACAGTTTTATGCCGGTTCCGAACGGCAGGTTGGGAGCTTTTTCATAGGCAATTTTTGCTCTCAGAGGTTTGCCATTTCCAGCTGAGAGGACAGCCACCGAAAGAGAAAACGAGTTTCCCGTTATTTTTTTAGGTGTTACTACATGCAGAATTCGATCTTGCGTCGCTCTGCATGCGACTCGTTGGACCGCGCACTAACCAACTGAGCCACGGCGGCTGCCGTCAAATCAAATATAAATCACAGGTGTTTTTGTTTCTCGCAGCCTACTTCAACTGCTAACGCGTTGTCAAAATTGGAAATTCGAATAGCTCAGCGTCAGAGCGTTTCAATTGCGGTTTGCCCCATACAATTTGTATGGGCATGAAGCAATTTTGACAGTTGCTTGCCGCTTGTCTATAAACCTTGCCTGTCACCTGCAAGCCAGGGCAGGGTTCTTTCTTTTTTTTATCGTTAACGTTTCGGGGTATGGTGCGCCCGGCCCAATGTGAAATATTAATCTTGTAATTTCGCAATAAAGGAGAAGTCCTCAACAAACACGTTTTTAATATTTGCTCCAGGTTGGATTGGGTTTAAATCATAGATGCCCATGCTGCTAATCGCGAGCAAGGTATATTAACAAGGTACGCCAGGTTTAGAGAGCCGTCAAAATAAGGGGGCCAAATCAGAGTTGCTTTTTTTTAGGAATGAATTGTTGGTTGCATCTTTTAGTATTTGTTCCTCAAACTGTAAAAACTGCATTTGTGTAGGACAAATGTTATAATTAAAAGAAAATTCCTGTTTTTAGCAATATATAGTTTTAATAGAATGCCACAGAGATAATTTGGTATTAATTGTTATAGTGTTGCTGAATGTCTTATACATTTTTTGCCCATTCAAAAATAAAAATGGAATGTAAATTTCTATGGAAGAGTTTTTGACAATTTTTTATTTACGTAAAATCGTTTTCTCAATTGTTTTTGTTTTAAATGTTTAAGCTCCTTATTCTAAAATACATTGCACATTAAAATAAAGTTGTTTTACTTCTTCAGCAAGCTGAACAGAATTAGAAAAAGAACATACAATTTCGCACAAATTGCTAACACATAAAATTTCCAATTTCAATTTATTTCATTCTTTCATTTGTATTCATTCCATAATATATTTTATTGCGGGTGTCATGGGCTATATTTCGCGTATATGTATTTTACAATGTTACCCAAATCTGTACACAAAAGTATAGTTGTGCAAACAATATTAACACTAATAGCAGGTTCTTTATTCTACAAAAAGAGCAACCGTTCACAAATAAGAGGGTGAAGAGACACATTTAAAGCTGGCGCTCCCAGCCGGCGTACCTTGTTAATATACCTTGCTCGCGAGTAGCAGCGACGCCTACTCGCGTATACGAATACAAAGCAGCGAAATCCGGAGCGCAGGATCAGTGCAGTGATGCCAACCGTAGGGAAGAGAGGCTACATATAGGGAAACTCAGCATTAAATTTTCGATGTAGGGCAAAAAGGACAGGTTTTTAATATGTACTTAAATGTAGGGAATTAAAAAAATCTGAAGGCTTTGGAGAAAAAAATCGGATTTTGTAAATTTTATAAAAAAAAAATATTTTTTGCTTATAATTTTTTACTCGTACATATAAAGTATATAATAAGGTACACCAAAATAAAGGTATCAAAGAGACCTTTCGTTTGATACCCATATCGTAATAATAAATCGATTGAAAGTTGAATGTGTTATTTTGATAAAACTTTTGAACTTTGACCCCGTACCACGCCTTTCGTAGACGTTTCCCAGGCAAATTTTTTAGTTTGTTACATTCACAAAAACACGAGGGTACGCTATTCCGCACTTGTTCCATCCAGAAACAAATCGTCGATAGTATGTGCACAGGCCCAGAAAACTGCGGAGTTCGTGTAGATTGATGATCTTGCCTTCATCCGTATGAAGTCTGCGGGCGGAAACCGTGTGACCCAGATACTTCACCTCCTTTTGCAATAGCGAGCATTTCTTTGGATTAAGTTCAAGCCCGGCCTTTGTATCCGCTCGAATACCTCCTGAAGCTTTCCCAGGTGATCGTTGAAGCTTTTACCCATCACGATTATGTCGTCGAGGTACACCAGGTACGTCCGCCAATGCAGCCCTTTAAGCACGCGTTCCATTAGCCGCTCGAATGTTGCTGGTGCGTTGCAGAGTCCAAACGGCATGTCGGTGAACTGCCACAAACCATCGCCAACACTGAAAGTCGTTTTCTCCTTGTCCTTGTCTGCAATCTCTACCTGCCAATAGCCGCTGCGTAAGTCGAGCGTGGAGAACCACTGTGTGCCTGACAGTGTGTCCAGGATGTCATCGATCTGCGGTAGTGGATAACTGTCCTTCTGGGTGACATCATTGAGCTTCCAATAATCCACATAAAAACGGGTACTGCCATCCTTTTTCTTGACTAGCACGACCGGCGAGCACCAGGGGCCCGAAGAAAGCTCTATGACCTTTTCCTTCCGCATGTTTTCGATCAAATTTGCGACCTCTTCCCTCTTGGAGAGAGGAACTCGTCTTGGCGGTTGGCGAATTGGTTTTGCACTTCCGGTGTCGCTGTTGTGCTTCACTATGGCTGTTCTTCCGCCTGCTTCTGCCGCAAATATTGACCCATAGTGCTGCAGGAGTGTCCTCGCCTTCTGTTTCTGCTTGGCCGTCAACTCGCTGCTCCACTGGTTCTCCTGCGGTATGACGTCCATGTTGAAACCGCTCTTCTTTCTATTACCTCCAAGTGGGCTACTCTCGCAATTGACCACTGCTACAGTTTCCTTACACTCGCCAATTACCTCGTTGTTCCCGACATATCTGGGTGCATCCAGGGGGTTCAGTATTCTAACTGGTATTCTCCCATTCTTGTCATGTCCTTGTTTCGGTGCTTCTACAACCCACAGCCGACTCGTCCCATCGTCCTCGTCCACCTTTGCCCACACAATCGCCTTAGAATTCGCTGGTATCCTCTGGTGTTGACACGATACAACCTTCCTTACCGCCACGCTTCGCTCATAGCCGGTGTGCAGCGGGAATTCAACGTTGCTGGCTGAGTCTCGATTGTCACGATTCCTCGTTTCAGCCGATTGTGATTGAGAACGGGAACGCTATTTTAGTCGACGCCAGTTTCGTGCTATGTGACCCTGCTTGTCACACACCCAGCAAACAACTTTAGAGGAGACTGCCCGTGGCCTGGCCGGTGTCTCAGAGCTTATGGTCAGGATCGAGATGTCACTTTCTGGTTGGATTCGACGTATGTTGTAGATGCATACCGAGACCCCCAATCCATGCCGCCCCATACGTCATCGCACTGGTAACCGTCTCCTTAAATGTCCGCTTGCTCATCATTAACGCAGGTCAATAAGACCTTCAATAAACTGTCTTCTTCTTGCAGACTTCTTACAGACTGTCAACTCGTTTGTGCAGAAAATCATCCAGGTCGTCAACTCGTTTGTTCAGAGAGTCATCCAGGTCGTCAACTCGCTTTTTCTAACTGTCCATTCGCGTTTCCAGATGCTGAACTTTCACGTTCAGCCTTCCTCCACCCTCTCCTCTATGCGCGCAGAATTGGCCGCCATTTCTCGGTTCGCACTCGACTTTTGCCGAAATTTGCTGATTCGTAGTTTCTAGTTTCGCTGCAATTTCACGATTCACCGTTTCCATTCGCATTCGAAATTTTTTGATTTTCATTCTCGATTTTCGCAGAACTTTCCTGAAACATACCTCTCATCGCTACAACGTTCCGAACTCGTGCGCAGTCTAATCCACGCCTCGTACCTCACATACCTCTCGCAAGCGCAGCTGCAACTCCACCTTTCCGTCAGCAGTGGGCAAATTCCAGGCAGCCAGCTCCTTTTTCAGCTGCTCGAGTTTAACCATGCCTGCGTGGCATACTTTTTTGTTAATTATTTTCAGTAGCACAATCCCACTTCTGACACCAAATGTTTCGAAAATCAGTTCTGTGGGCTTATTCATCTTTGCGGATTGTGCTTCGAAATAAAACACACTTAAAATCTTAAACGCAGTCAAAAACAAGTAATCACTTTATTTACACCAGACTCCTGCACGAGTATGCATTTTTGCTATTCGAAAACGTTCAAATACTTTTGAATCAAATACTTTACTTCATCTCTGCGGACCAGTCCGAATGAATACGAGTACAGCTCTCTTCGAGTACGAGAAGGTTCCGAACAGAAACGAGTAGACGTACACTATTTATTCATATTCGCTCGAAGCGGGAAAACGAGGAGAAAAGCATTCGAATAATAGTACAAACTGCTTGAATAGTCGAATATACTCGTTTTATTATTCCTAAGATTATTTAGAAATATTTATCTTTTATATTAATATTGTAACGATAAGACAGTCTGTCGTTGTGCAAAGCAATCCTGTCGCTACGCGCCGTGCTATAGTCCAACCTGGCAATGATGGCCGCAATAATAAGGGAAACTTTTAGTCCCACCTGGCAATGATTGCTCGCGATCATCATGGAAACCTGTTGGTTGGTTTGTTGGTTAGAGAGGTAATGCCCCAGGCATCCAATTAGCGCAGATGCGCCGTTTTGAAACCACTATCTTGATTCAACCTAGGTAGATGGTTGTTATACTCCCGGTGACTAAACCGCTACAGCCAATTCGGGAGGTTTAGAATGGCAAGAAGTGAGCTTACCTTGTAGTCCTTGATTTCGTCAACGTTCGTAAACGTCGGTTTACCTAGAGTTTTCCACCGTCTCCTTGCTAGGGCCGGGCAATCGCAGAGAAAGTGTTGAACCGTTTCCTTTTCCTCGGGATTATTGCAGCTTCTATAGGAGGTATTATGAGGAATGCCCATTTTGGCAGCATGCTCTCCAATGGGCCAGTGATCCGTCATGACAGCGGTGAGCCTGGCTGCATCACATCGGCCTCTGTTAATTAATTCGGCTGATTTGTTCCTGTCGTACCTTGGCCATAAGGATCTTCTGATTTTACAGGAACGCATCCGAGCCCATCTGGTATCAGCTTTAGCAAGGAAGCCTTTGGAGATTTCGAGAGGAGATTTCTTGATGGAACCAATTGGGATGCGGACCATTTCCGCTACCCGTTCCTCAAGTGCGGAACCCCCCTGGCTAGCTCATCCGCTCTTTCGTTACCCTCAATGTTCTTGTGCCCCGGCACCCAGATTAGGGTAACTTGGAACCGACGAGCCAGATCCATTAAGGCCTCCTTACATTCCCACACCAGCTTGGATGTTATAACCGACGAGCCCAACGCTTTGATGGCAGCTAGGCTGTCAGATAGTATGCATATGCTGTTTTTGTAGGTGGTATCGTCCAAAGCCATCCTATAGGTCTCTTTAATAGCGAAAACTTCCGCCTGGAAGACGCTAGCTGTGTTGGGAGGCGAATGGATTTTCTGAGCCCCTTCTCTCTGAGTAGATTCCCGCTCCTACACCGCAGTCCATCTTTGATCCATCAGTGTAGATTTCGGTATCGCTCCCACTTGTGACTCTTCCTTTCTTCCATTCCGAACGGGAGGGAATACGTATGCCATACCTTTTCCCGAAGAATACAGTGGGAATTTTATAGTCTGTCTCCGCAGTGTGTGCATTTTGCAGTTGATCTAGTATTGACCCGTGCCCATACGGTTTATTCTTCCAGCATCCTATCTCTCTTAACCTGAGAGCACTTAGAGTGGCGGTGTTTACGATATTGAAGATCTATCGGAAGTAAGTGCGCCAATACATTCAGAGCCTCTGTAGGGCAGGATTTAATCGCCCCTGTTGCTATCGCGCATGCTGTTCTTTGTATTCTGCTCAGCTTTGTGGTGTTATAGTCCCTCTTGAGAGCTTTCCACCAAACTAAGGAACCATAAAAAAGGATAGGACGTACAACCGTTTTGTACATCCATAGCATTAGGTCCGGACGGAGCCCCCATTTCCGGCCAATCATCTTTTTACAGGCGTACAGAGCAAAGCCCGCTTTTCTGACTCTGTGTTCGATGTTTGTTTTCCAGTTTAGCTTTGGGTCCAATATTACCCCCAGGTACTTGGCGCTAGACGAGAGGGATAGTGTCGTTCCGTTCAGCATAGGTAATCTGAATCTAGGTATCTTGGTACGCGTGCTGAAAAGCATCAGTTCAGTCTTACTTGGATTAAGGCATAGCCCACGACCCGTGCACCAAGCTCTCAATCTTTTCAGCGCTGCCTGAAGGATATCACTGATCACTTCGAGACACATCCCCGATGCCAACACCACGACGTCATCCGTGTATGCCACGACTTTGATACCTCTACCGTTTAATTCAGCTAGTATTCTATCCAGGGCACAAACCCAAAGTAGAGGTGATAGAACTCCTCCTTGGGGGGTGCCTCTGTTTAGGTATTTGATCAGCGAACTTTTCCCCAGTTCAGCGCTGATCTCACTTGAATGGAGCAGTGTTGTTATCCAGCCGCAGATGTCTACATTAACTCCAAGGTATTCTAGCGATTCCCGGATCGCATCTATACGGATGTTGTTGAAGGCCCCCTCAATATCCATGAAGGCCGCCAGTGTATACTCTTTGTGTTCTATGGACTTTTCCACCGTCCTTACAACCTCATGGAGTGCCGTTTCCGTGGACTTCCCCTTTAGGTATGCATGTTGGGCATCAGATAGCTTGCTTCCCACCACATTCCTGATGTGCAGGTCGAAGGTTTTAAGTACAAAGGATGTTAGACTTATCGGCCGAAAATACTTTGCTGACTCGTGTCCTCTTTTTCCCACCTTGGGAATAAAGACAACTTTGACCCTTCTCCAACTAGAAGGAACGTATGGAATTGTTATGCATGCTCTGAAAATTGCAACGAGCCAAGGAATTATCCACTCCTGCGTGGCCTGAAGCATCATAGGAAAGATTCCATCCGGTCCAGGTGATTTGTAGGCTGAAAAACTTTTGATTGCCCATGCAACTTTGTCTTCCGTTATAATCACGGTACCAATACCCGTGGTAGGTGACCTCTGATGCTCAAAATCCTGCTCTTCATCCGAAGATCCTGGGAAATGAATTTCTAGAAGTAGATTCAAGGCTTCCTGCGCGCTATCTGTCCATGAACCATCCGCTTTGCTTATAAAGGAGGGGCTGGTATGGTCCTTGGATAAGATCTTACTTAGCCCAGCAGAATCCTTGGTGGTTTCTATTGAAGAACAGAAATCCTTCCTGCCCTTGCTTTTGGAATTTCTGATTGCTTTTTTGTATTTTCTGAGACTGTCCTTGTAACCATGCCAGTTGCCAGAGGAGTAGCTCTGGTTAAACATCCTACGAGTCTCTGCCCTGAGGCTAGTGAGATCCTGGTTCCACCAGGGAGGAAATGATTTTTTGGAGTATTTCACCGGACAGGATATTCTAAACGCAGAAGCGTTTCGCGTTTTCTAACCGTCGGATATTGCTATCTACATCTACTGTCGAGGTTATGTCTGAATTGGGTGCCCTGCCCATTTTCTCCTTGGCTATCCTAGCGAACCTAGACCAGTTGGTACGTTTGGGGTTTCTATAGGGTGGAGGGGATTCGGCCCGAACATCTAAGTCGTAGAGTATCCAAGCATGATCCGAGAAGGACTTCTGATTGGATACCCTCCACTTATCCACAGATACTAGTTCGTTTTCAGTTAGTAGTGTAACATCTAGGACCTCCTCCCAGCCACTGAAGCCTTCAGAGCTAGGAAAGGTGAAGGTCGGAGTATTACCTCTGCTACACACTACCAGGTTAGTATTGATAATAAAATCGTAAAGGTACTCACCCCTTTCATTGGTCTCGGTGCTCCCCCATAGTGTGTCTCTGGCGTTGGCATCACACCCTAGGAGCAGTGCACCGGTACAGCCAGCCACCAGTCTACGGACCTCCTCCGGGGGCGCTGGCCGATCGTGCGCCATATATACTGAGGCTAGTGTCATGCCAGCTCGGTCGCTCCCCCTCTCCACCTGATGACATCGGCGGATTATGGGCTCACTTATCCCACTCTATGCGCGCCGCCGCAGAAAATGTCCTTGGTTTTCGACGCCCACCACCAAAAAACCATTGGTACGATGAAGAGTGTCGCGCAGCCACTGCAGTGAAGAATGCTGCCTACAAGAAGACCCTGCAGTCGGCCGCCACGCGAGCCATGACAGAAAAATACCGGGAGGAGAGGAAGAAAGAGAGGTGCCTTTTTAGACGCAAAAAACGGGAGCAAGAAAGGCGCGAGCGTGAGGAAATCGAGGAGTGCAGGAGCAGGAATGACGCCCGAAAATTCTTCCAAAAAGTTAAGCGTCTCACGAAAGGATTTAAGCCCGGGGCATCTTCTTGCAGAGACGAAAACGGGGATCTGGTTACGGATGCGCAGGGTGTGCTGAGGTTGTGGAAGGAGCACTTCACCAAGCTGCTCGCAGGCGACGAAAGGAACAATACCGCCAGTGGTGTAGATGTCCAGATGGCACCAATCGACGACGACGGTGTGGATGTGCCACCGCCCAGCCATGACGAGGTCCGGGTCGCTATCCAGCGACTCAAGAACAACAAAGCTGCAGGGCCGGATGGGCTGCCAGCTGAATTGTTCAAGGCCGTCGGCGGTGAGCTGATTGGGTGCATGCATCAGCTCATTTACAAAATATGGCTGGAGGAACGAATGCCCAACGATTGGAACCTCAGTGCCCTTTGTCCTGTGCTGAAGAAAGGCGACCCAACAATATGCGCCAACTACAGGGGTATCAGCCTACTTCCCATTGCATACAAGGTCCTGACGAGCGTATTATGTGAAAGACTAAAGCCACTCGCCAAGGCGCTGATTGGACCTTATCAGTGCGGCTTTAGACCTGGTAAGTCCACCATCGACCAGATATTCACTCTACGCCAAATCCTGGAGAAGACCCATGAGAACCAAATCGATACACACCATCTCTTCATCGATTACAAGGCAGCATTCGATAGCCCGATAAGGGATCGCCTATATGCCGCATTGTCTGAACTTGGTATCCCTGCAAAGCTCGTTAGACTTTGCAGAGCGACGTTGAGCAATACGCGCAGCTCCGTCAAGGTTGGAAGTGACCTCTCCGACCCCTTTGATACCGTTCGAGGTTTCAGACAGGGCGATCCTTTGTCCTGCAACCTCTTCAACTTCACCATGGAGAGTGTTCTGCGCAAGGCCGGTGTACATCGTAATGGCACAATTTTCAACAAAAGTGTCCAGCTCCTTGCTTACGCTGATGATATTGATGTCATCGGACGTAACAAGCGAGATGTCACCGCTGCCTTTGCGGCTATCGAAAGAGAATCTGCCAAAATGGGTCTGGTGGTAAATGAGGGCAAGACGAAGTATATGCTGTCTACACGCAGGGACTCGCAGCGGCTAGGGTCTCACGTCGAGGCCGACAGGTATGCTTTTGAAGTTGTCAAGGAATTCGTCTACCTTGGCATCGCCATCAACAGCAGCAATGATGTCAGTCTGGAGATAAAGCGAAGGATAACTCTTGCCAACAGGTGCTACTACGGTCTCGGTAGGCAATTAAGAAGTAGAGACCTCTCTCGACCGACAAAACTTTCACTCTATAGGACGCTTATCTTGCCCGTGCTCCTCTATGGCGCTGAAGCATGGACAATGACACGAAACGACATAGCGGCCCTTGGAGTGTTCGAGAGGAAGGTGCTTCGCAAAATCTTCGGCCCTGTTCGGGTTGGTGACGACTATCGCATACGAACCAATAACGAGCTGTATGAGCTGTATAAGGACATGCACTTAGCACAGTGAATTAACATCCAGCAGCTGCGCTGGCTTGATCATGTCTGCTGTATGGACGACGAAGCTCCGACGAAAAAGGTGCTCGATGCGGTGGTTGGAGGTTGACAGCGAAGAGGGAGGCCGTGTCTCCGGTGGAAGGACCAAGTGGAAGAGGCCCTGGTATCTCTTGGTGTGACCAACTGGAGTAGGCGCGCGCGAAGCAGAGGCGCCTGGAGAGAAGTTTTGCGGCAGGCCGTAACCCGATAACGGGTTGTTATGGCCAGTTAAGTAAGTAAGTAAGTGTCATGCTAACCCCGTCAGCAGCCTCCAGCTTAACCACCGTAGCATCGCCTGTGCTGTGAAGAGGTAGAAGATACATGCAAAGATGTTTTTTTGCGACTATACAAGTCCTCGGCTTACCGTCGATCCTTTTATAGAAGATATTGTAGTCGCTTCGTTGGAGCCCTTTCACCATAGTGCTCCGCACCCATGGCTCCTGGACGAGAGCGATGTCGACGACCGCCTCCGATAGGAGGACGGAGAGGTTGTCCGTTGCCAACTTGGAGTGTTGGAGGTTGACTTGGACAACCTTCAATCCCATTTAGACGTCGGTATGGGGGCGGATTGGGATCGCTGAGCTTGACGCCGTCCATCAGCTTTTCTGCGTCCCCAATCTCGTGCCGACCGCCAAAGCGAAGCTTATGGTCTGCCTTTTCCAGGGCAGCCAAGCTCTCCTCGGTGATCATGAGGAGGAATGACATGCTGGCCTTCTGCGGAGCCTCCGCTTTGATCACCTGCCAGTCAGTCATGGGTATTGAGGGGTTGTGCGCTTGCATATAAGTCACCAGTTTGTCGGTATCCAGTGGCATATTTGGCAACCGTATGCGAGCTCGTGGGCTCTTAGGGACCTCACTGGCTGGGATAAGCTTAAGCCTTAAGCCTCCCGCTGCCTCCCCTATCTTGGAGATGCAGCTTTCCAGGAAATCCCTAGAAAATTGATCCTCGCATTTGATTATCCGATATCCCCGGATAACCTCCGCAGAGTCGAAGCTGGGAAGAGGTGCCGCCGGGGTCGCAATCAGGTTGCGCAATACATGGTCCATTACCAATTGGGTCAACCTGGCCTCGATCTCTCCCCACTTTTCCAGTGCTTCTTTGCCGCGGTTGGTGGTAGCGTCGACGAGTGCAACCTGCAGATGGTCACGCACAACGTCACTGAAGATCCTCTTCGGTTTCGACGGTTCAGCTGGCCCGGCCACTTTGGGTCTTTTGGTGTTTCGCTTCGTCGCTTCAGTTTTTGGTAAGGTCGCTTTTTACTCCCGGTACTCATCGACTACCTTCTGAAACCGCACCTTGTCCTCCGCATCCTTGGGATGAGCAGTACCAGCGGCTGCTTTTTTGCTAATCCTGCCGAGGATAGCCATAGCCCTCTGGTACTGCTTATACCTGGACGGTGGTCTAGGATTGGCCGGTTTCAGTTGGCCCCTTGCTGCAGCGGATGTCGAGGGTTTCTCAGAGAGGATTGGCGTGCTGTGACCCACAGTGCCAGGCGTCTCTGAGGAAATGGGTATTATTGTGTCCTGGCTTGATGCCAGGAGTTCGTCTTCGGAGGATGTTCCCGGAACTTCTCTCCTGTCCGTTCGTCTACTGTCCTTGTCCGAAGTCGTGATTTGTCCGAGGCAGGGTTTTTTAGAAGTCATGTCAACTGGTTCGTACGGTCACCTGCCCGACCTGCCGGGCTGTGCTAAAACACCGAAGTGCTAGCACGGTGACCAAAGCAAGATTGGGGAAAGGGAGGGTCCGTCACGGCATAGCCCCTTGATAAGGCCACCGTTCCTTCCTGAGGCGGCCAGGTATCAGGAAAGCTCCGTTCGAATACAGCCGATATTACTCCCTAGCTGCAAATCAGTCCGATGGGCACGGGTCGCATAACACCCCGGATTAGGGAGGTTTTCGCTGTGCTACCTTAGCCGACCACGACCAGAACCAGATCTGCAAGTGGCCGTTTCCAGCCGTCACCACGCGGAGGTGTTAGCACACGCTTCCATCAGCCAACTCAGAACCAGTCTTGGTTTAAACAAGTGAAGGTGCCACACGGAGTAAATAATTAAGTGTACAGACAGTAAAGTGTAAAATTTGTGAAATAAAGTGATCGTTGGTTTTCATTGACTGCATTTGAGAAACTAAGTGTGTTTTGTTTATTTGAAATTACGCAATCCAGAGATACGTACTAGCCCACTAGAACTAGAACCAGTCCTCGTAACAACTGGTGTCAGAAATGGGATTGTGGAAAATTGAAAATAAACAAAAAAATAAATAAATAACTAAATAAATAAAATTATAAAAGCACGGACATGGTTAAACTCGAGCTGCTGAAGGTAGACCAGCTGAAGAAGGAGCTGGCTGCCTGGAATTTGCCGACTGCTGGCGGAAAGGTGGAGTTGCAGTTGCGCTTGCGAGAAGCATGTGAGGCACGAGGCGTCGATTGGACTGTGCACGAGTTCGGAGCGCAAGAACTAGAGGCGTCGGCCAAGGTGGAGGAGTCGCCTGCTGGTGCTGCTTCGCTACAGAGTACAGGTGCAGCGGCTGCACCAATACAAGCGTTGGACATGAGCCATCTAATGGCTGCACTCAAAGGCATGTCGGCGCAAATGGAAACGGCGAATCGAGAAATGGTAGCGAAGCTGGAAACTACGAATCTCGAAATTTCGGCAAAAGTCGAGACTGCCAATCGAGCAATGGCAGCGAAAATGGAAACGGCGACCCATGAAATATCGGCGCAAGTGGCGGAGCGAATGGAAGTCAAGCTTCAGGAAAATTCTGCGCGCAGAAAGTGAGCAGAAAGTGAAGGAAATCTCAGACAGGATTAATGGGAAAGTCGATCACCTAGAGACGCTGGTAGAGCACTTGGATAAACGAGTCGACGACCTGGATGATTCCCTGAACAAACGAGTTGGCGACTTGGATGATTCCCTGAACAAAGGTGTTGACGATCTTGATGATTCCCTGAACAAACGAGTTAGTCTGAAAGACTCGATGAACAGAAAGATGGACGAGCGGTTTAGGGACGTACAGCCGCGAGAATGGTTGCCGCCGGTTCCGGAAAGTGTTGCCACCCGAGCAGAAGTGCCTACTTATGATGGGACTACGCCGTTCGATACCTTCAAGCTACAATTCGACCTGGCTGCTCTGGAAAATCAGTGGACCGATGTAAGAAAAGGTCGGAGATTGGCGCTGGCTCTTAAAGGTGCTGCGGCTGAGGTAATAAAATCAGTTCCAGAATGTTTACGAAGTGAGTACGAGACCGTCATAAGGGCGCTGGCAGCCAAATACAGCGACGAGCACAACAGAACGCTGTACTACTGTGAGCTGAAGAACCGTAGGCAAAGATCCAACAAGGCGCTGCAGACATATGCAGCAGACATTGAGCGGCTCGTGCAGCTGTGCTACCCGTCCTTCGGCGCTGAGGATCTCGAGAGGATGAAGATTGAGGCGTTTATTGAAGGTCTTCATGATCCGGAGACACGTCGCAGTGCATTAATGATGGGCAAGCCGACATTTAGGGAGACGGTGACCAGCACGATGACATATGAGGTGACGTGGATTGGGAGCTCTCGGTATGCACCTGCAAGGATACGCCAGCTCCAGCCAGACAACGACATTCCGATCCAGGCCATAAGCTCGGAGCCACCGGACAGGCCACGGGTGGTCCCCTCTAAGGTTGTTTGCTGGGTATGTGGCAAACCGGGCCACATATCACGAGACTGCCGCCAACGAAAAAGGCGTTCCCGTTCTCGATCGCAATCGCCTGTAGCGGGGAATACTGACAATCGAGGCCCAGCCAACAAGCGCAGGGCTGAGGACGAGGAGGCGTTAAACTAAAACGGGTCAGCCCAAAGGGGCGTGAGCTGATCTCCACAATCTGCTGCCCCACCGTCCTTGTCTCACAGCTGAAATGACAGCCCAACAGCTTGGCAATTGAAGGAAGGATAGATGGAAAGTTGTTCGTGTTGACACTGGAGCGTCATATTCGATCATAAAAACGAAACTGCTGAAGAACTGGGAACCGCTGCATGGCATACAGCTGCGGACTGCGACTGGCGAGCGTGCGCCGGTAAGCGGAAAAGTTACGAAAACGATTGCTATCGGCACCATCAGCCTGGAACATGAGTTCATCGTCGCGGATATAATGGACGACGTGATTATCGGCGTGGATTTCATGATTAGGCACGGGTTTACGCTGGACCTGAAGGAAAGTGTGCTGAGATATGCCAACGTTGAATTCCCGCTGCACACCGGCTATGAGCGAAGCGTGGCGGTAAGGAAGGTTGTATCGTGTCAACACAGGAGGATACCAGCGAATTCTGAGGCGATTGTGTGGGCAAAGGTGGACGAGGACGATGGGACGAGTCGGCTGTGGGTTGTAGAAGCACCGAAACAAGGACACGACAACATCATCATCGGACGTACATTAGTGGAACCTAAGAATGGCAGAATACCAGCACTAAGCAAATAAACACATAGAGGTACCACGCAGTACAAAATTTTTCGGTCACGCAAATCTAGCTCAGTAGGTCCCACACGTACTTCGACTATACGAGGTTTTGTCGCTGGCTTCGTCAAACTTCAATTTTCGAAGTTCATCTTCATTCTTTGTGGGATGTTCGACAAGGAACACCAATTGCAAGCTGTGCTGTGCTGATGAGCACGAAACGGCGCGCCGCGGCGTATCGTTTGCAAATTCGAATATGCAAGGGTGTGTGTCCGTGTGAAAATAAATGCGCGTGTTGCTTCCCAATAAACATTTAGGTTGAAAATCAACTTGAGGTTCAGTTGAGATTAAACGTGTTTCTCAAATCTCCAACGTTAATTCTCAACAGCATCTCCACTTGAGAATCATAGCGTTCTCAACAAAAAGGGCATTTTTTTTGTATGAAAATTGATTGATTCTCAACTGGAGAAAACTATGATTCTCAACTTGAATTACAAGGTGATTCTCCAATTGGACTCAAAAGTACTGCCTAAAAGTATGCCTCAAAAATGTAAAACACAACAAGTATATTGCAAACAAATATTTTATTGGCTATGTGCAGACTAGCTTTTAGTATTTCAACTATAATTTATTATTATAAGTAATAATTAATTCAAAAAATGTATAATAAAATTAAAAAACTTAAACATTTAGAAAACAAATAATAAGGATAAATAAAAGTTACTTAAAATCAAAGGAAATAAATGAAAATAACAAAACATATTAAATGAAATAAAATTTGAAAATAACAAAACATATAAAATGAAATAAAATATTAAATTTTCAGTAAATTCACAAATCTATATACTATATTTATTGCTACTTTCTGTACTCATTCGAATATGCCTTCGCATCAAAAGAGATCAAAGCAAATAAAAGACTAAAATGCACACCACGTCAACGGATCCTTCCAGTAACTCCTTTTACAGCATAAGAGGAATTTAAAGAGTTCGAAAAGAAGGTGGAATCATTCGAAAATAAATTTAACGATTTGGTAAAATTGTCAATAAATTTGTTTTCTTGAAACATACTAGACTAACGAAGTGATGGGAGGATTAATATCTGGAAATGCGGCACGTTTTTTGAATATGGCTCAAGAGTTTTACTGGAAGACACTGCTGAGAAACAGGCTATTAGAGGACTAAGTGTGAAGGCAGCTTCGGGATCAACCTAAATGTATAAACTTATTAGTCATTTCCGATTATTTTTCGGTTTGGCCCCGTACTCTCTCTTCTTCTTAAGTCGGTTGTGCATGTTGAAAGAATTGAATGCTTGTGCGTTCAAACTCTTCATCCGAAGAGTTTGTATATTTTTGAGTGTATGCCTCTGAAATAAAAAGAGCTTATTAAAAAGCAATAATTTAAGCATATTTATAAATAATTACGTTTTAGTGCTGCTGTCACACTTAGTGCCCTAACAGCCTGCTTCTCAGATGTTCCCTTCCAGCAAAACTGTCGAGCCACATCGTCGGCCATTATTTTTCGCCATGCCGTTTTTAAAAATCGTCCCGCATTTCCATTATTCCCATTTCGTATTATTCCCATCAATTCGTTAGTCTAGAAAAAATTTGATTCAAAATAATGCTGTGGGCAAATGCTAGTTATATATACATATGTATCTATGCAAGTATTAAATAAAAATAAGTTTACCTTTCTTAGTTATAAGCTCGGTAGCTTCTGTGAAAAAGTGGTCATTTAGGTCCATCTACATATGAATAAGAGGTATAAATATAAATTTATTGAATTCAAAATTGTGAAACATGACAATTTTTTCTGTAATTTCTTGAGCTGTGTGTTGATATTCTAAGCTCGAAAATTGTAAACTTTTACAATATTTAATATTGAAACTTGAAGATTTTATTGGAAGTGTAAAAAAATCTGTTAAATTCAAAACTTCCTTCGCATCAATTTTAAAAACACTGTTTGTTTAGAAATAGATATTATAATGAAGATTTTATCCTTAATACAGAAAAAATTATCAGGTCTTTTTATGGACAAATAAAATTGAAAATTTTTTAATTCCGTGTTTTTTCTTTCCTCAGCTGAAGGCTGAGGAATTCGTAGACTTTCCTCTACCAAACGGTTATAAATCTGCGCCGCAATCAGATTTTTTTCCTTGCATTTTCTTTTAAGTTGAGATAAATAATTCTCGAACTTAAAAGCACTTACACTTTCTAAACCACCATATTTTAATGCATCGCTGGCTAGGTGGGTAAGACAGTGGAAGTTAAACGTTAAAAAAGTATCGTCGTAAAAGCTAGGGATTTTTTCAAAAAACAGAGTTAAAAGTTTGTTTGCACATTCATTATTTTCGATACACATTTTTTTGTTTAGTAAAATTCTTATACCTAAACTAAGCATTAAGAAATGGTTACACCTATCAGGGTCTAGAATGTCGCATAATACAAAAATTCCTGTATATAAAAGAAACAGTCTTAGCTCTGTGGCTTTGAATCTTTCGATTTCTTGTAAATCTCGTGGATGCCTAGCAAACTCCATTGGAACCTGGTTGCTCAAAAAAAGCAATTTCGAATTCAATAAATTAATTTTTGTAGAATTTAAAGAGAAACTTTTGTTTTTTTGCTTAACCAAACCAACGAGCAAAGTTTTAGTAACCCCGAGACAAACTACATGCATATAATCATAAGGAAATGCCTTGACTATATCTATAGGCAATTTTTCAATGGCCATAGGTTCCAATATTCTACGGTGACTAACATGCAACCGCGAACGAAAGTCGGAATCGGTTCTGGGATCATAAATACCATTTCGAAAAATCATTCTATGATTGAACGACTCTCCTTTTTGGATGCATTTTAGGCAACTGAAAAAGCCCGTGTGCCCTTTTACCCCAAGAATATACGATCTGGCTGGTGCATCACAAATGAATGACCGGCAATTTATAGAAAACAATTTACCTTTGAAAATCAACCCTCTATCTATTAAATTGGCAAGTTCGTCCACAAATCTCTTTAGATAAATATTTGGACACAATGGCTAGCTCTGGCCGCAATAAGCGCCTACAACCATTACGTCCGGTGTCCCATTAACATTTGTTAATATTGGCCAAACTTGCAAATTTGAGCTTTTTGCCAGGGGAAGGCCATCGATATTAGTATTGAGACTAATTTCGGGCGACTCATATGCATTTTTGGCAAGAAAATCGGTCAGCGCATCCTCAAGTCCATAGTGAATATATTCCCCTGACCCCATTTTCTCAACTGGTGCTACCTTTGGAGTTGATTTTAACGTTCTCGCATCTTTTGGAATACCCCCTATATGTTTCCTCAAGATTCCAAGCAGACTATTTGTGGCTGCATTCGTAATATTAAATCTAACCGCCCAAACAGCTAGCTCTTCCTTCAACTTGCAGGGTTCCTCTTCTGGACTATCGCTGGAGGAGAAAGTCTCCTCGTCTTCACTAAAAAAATTTGGGGAATTTTGGCGGGAAGCTGCTGTCGACGGCCCCAGTGCCAAAGCTTCCCCAGTATTTGGGCGTTCCGACAGCAGATCCACCACTTGCCTCACTTCCCTCTTTATTTTTTTTATATTTTGCATCCTTTTAACTTACCTTTTATTTTATTTGCAGCTTCACTTCACTTTTCACGTTTAAACAATTTTTTCGAATAATTTAAATCATATCGAGCCCTTCCCGCGTTTTTATCGTATGAGCCAAAAACCAAATTTTACAGGAGACGTTTTTTTTTGGTTTTCTCTGCATAAGCGCAACAAAGCTGCATGATTTTTGGCATACACACTTTATTTAGGATTACACACTTGGAATAGGTTATTTTAGTAACTTCAGCAAAGCGCAACGGTGTTATTTTGGACATACGATAATTTGTGCGGGCACTATTATGAGCGATTCAAATTTTGCAGTGGCACATACGATAAACTTGTTTCTAAGTAAAAAAAGAATGTTTTCCTTGGTATAATGTATTTTCATTTATTAAATACAAAATAATGTTACCTTCAGATTGACATAGTGTAATTCATAGTGATATAGTGTAGTTTTATATAAAAAATAAAAAAAATTTCAGAAAAAATTAAATACAGTGGACGTCCAATATAAAGAATCTTATCGAAATTTAGAATCGATCGACATTTTTTTTTGTTTTAAACCATCCTTCTTAAAGAAATAAGTCTCACATATTCAGTTTTTAACCTTCTGCCTGTCCCTTGGGGTCTATTTGGCCCCAGGTGGAATTAAAAACAAACGGTTGAGCGGCTTTGTGTACTCGTGTACTTGTGTTATTTAGTGTTAATCGCGCTTACAACCCAATAAAAAATCAAGAAAAACATTATTCGAGGCTTTCCTCTTTTCTTTTGTGATTTATGTGTAAGATTTCTTCATGTTTTGTCAGTAAATTATATAACAGTTTGATTGGGGTCATCCTGACCCCAAAGGACAGCGAAAGCAATTTTGAGCAAAGGACAGACAGAAGGTTAAAAAATATCATGTTTTACTCCAGCATTTTCAAAATACAAAATGGCTAATGTGAAAAGTCTTCGATGCGAACTGCTTCTTTACCGTAAGTAAACTTTTCTGTCAGGACATTTTTCTTGATTAGTTATTGCAATTTTAATTTTTAAAAGAAAAACGCCAACCGAACGCAAAACAAATCCTGTGAAAATGATCAGCAATGCATACAAACAGAATTTGAAAATATTGCTAACTTGACGTAAATTTGAAAGTTTTAACGTAACAAAAACAAAAACAATTGAGGTACCGTTCACTTGACGAAACCAAACATTCATTGTTATTGTAAAGAATGTGAATGCTCAAACAAAAACAATTGGAAGGGTGAAAAACAGCATAAATATTCGTTATATCGAATAGCAAATTTCACTTTTGTTCTTAATATAGAACCAGCAATGGAGAAAATTTGGCCGTACGTTAAATCCATAATTCGTTAAATGGAAAGTTCGTTATACTGGACGTCCACTGTACTGTATTCGTCATCTGTTTTGACTAGCACATCTTTTATCATTCCATCAAATTTTAAATCTAAATATTCGTGAGCCAACTCCACCGTCCGCCTGATTTTCAACTCTTTTTAGCAAATTCTTATTTCTCCTTCCCCGCTTTCCTACACAAATTTCTGGTTCTTCATTACAACTTGTATCGCTGTCACTATAAGGGACCAGCGTTGATAACGCCTTGCGGTTTGGGCACTGAAACAGAACATTTTTTTTTTGAACTTTTATTTATTTTTTTTATTTACTTTTTTTGTTATCAAAGCATTAACTTAATTATTATTTTTTAAGTTATCATCAAATTACTACACCTCAATTTACTCAATACGTAACTACGAACAACTGCACACCTATTCACACACAGTCACACTGCAAAGAATTAAGAAAAAAACCTTTTCCTGCAAATAGGCAATTGTTCACCTTCAACAATTATGTAATATTCACTTTTCACTATTAAAATATTTTCAATTTTACACTTTTGCAATAAAGTTAAAAATTTACTTTTTGTAACTAGAGCAATTTTATCGTATCGCATAGCTAGTCGCGGGCACAAAAAATGAAGGAAAAATGTGAAGTGGACATACGATAAAATTGTTTTTTCTCTAACTTCATAACGGTTCATCGTAGAGAAGTGAGCTTTTAGGGACTGATGGCTAGTTTATAGTGCTATCGTTTTCGGTAAAAAAAAAATTTCGGTAAAAATGGCTCATACGATAAAATCGCGGGAAGGGCTCGATATGATTCACAAGCATTACCAGACATACATTTTCGCGAATTCAATTGCAGCATTGCCTTATACAAAATATTTTCAAATTTTCTCAAATGTAACTCCAGTGTTTCTCAAGTTGAAATTATATGTTGGAGAAAATGTTGTAATTCAAGTTGAGAATTATGTTGATTCTCAACTTGAGAATCATAGAAATCTCAAGCATTGCCACATACCAAATATTTTCAAATTTTCTCAAATGTAACTCCAGTGTTTCTCAAGTTGAAATTATATGTTGGAGAAAATGTTGTAATTCAAGTTGAGAATTATGTTAATTCTCAACTTGAGAATCATAGAAATCTCAAACGTTGGAGAAATATTTTTTTATGTTTATTGGGTTGTGTATGCGCT
The DNA here is from genome assembly GCA_963971225.1 of Melieria omissa. Lineage (NCBI taxonomy): Eukaryota > Metazoa > Arthropoda > Insecta > Diptera > Ulidiidae > Melieria > Melieria omissa. The sequence goes on along the minus strand of OZ020269.1, from coordinate 44,211,328 downwards.
GAAGTGAATGAAAACAATACGAGCAACTGCACAAGATAAAAAGCAAATTGAATTTCCATGGCTTTCGGTTCTGCTATGAATAATGAACCATGTGAATTCGCAAAGGCGTACAGTAGAGTGTGCGTTCCTATTGAAAAAAAAAACTAAAACCATGAACTTCTGCTGTGCAATGTTGGCATTCATGTAGGCTACGTTGCCTTCTGGCCTAATAAAATTCATATCGATAAATTTTTCAAATTCATATATTAACAGCAACATATTACTATTTATTATTATCATTTCCTTAAAATTTATATTATTTAGTAATTTTATGTGTTCTTTAGTATTTTTATTTTATTCTTATTTTTCGTTTTACTTGCAATTTGCTCTCTTAACCAAGTGCAATTTTTTCTTAGCAAAAATATTAAAAGTAATCTAATATAAATTGCTCATGTTCCCAACAAGTAGACGGTTCTGAAAATCAAATTTTGTATTCATCTACTTTGTTACGTTTGCAACACACAGATTGTACAAAAGCTTTTTTATATTGGAGGAATGAGGGTTTTCCTTAAAAAACGTATGAAATGTGTTGTAAACGATTTTTTAAACAAAAAAAATTAGTCGATTGGAGCTTTTAGTTTTAAACTACTGTTAAAATAGTTGAAATTTTTGAAAAATATAAACATTTCGTTTCTTTGTAAATCACAAAGCTCATCTTTTATTAACTTTTTGCAGTTCTGACAGTCAAATTTTTCAATAGTTTGCATCACTATGAAACCAGAGAAATAACGAAGGGAACCATCATTCATATGTTCTTTTTTATAATCCCTAAGGCATTTGAAGAATTCGCTTTCTCTGCATCAAATATATCCTTTGATAAGCAAAATTCTTCACCGAACTTTTGATTTATAGCATTTTGAGTTTCATTGGCAATTTCAAACAAACTGGTATTATTGTCAATTATTATAAATGAACCTTCGTCAGTTGGTTCATAATTGAAGGTTCCTGCCTTAAATGCTATTATTTTCATTGAGATCATTATCGCAAGAATATGGTCAAACTCAAAAAGTGAAAGACTATTGTTTGTAACTCCGCTTTTTCTTACCAAATCAAAAAGATTTTCAAGCGGGTCTTGATTAAGTCTTGATAATAAAAGAAAATTGGATTTTTCCACCCAGATATCTTGTGAAAGAGATAAAACGGAAGTAATTGATAAAACTATACCATTTCAACAGTATACAGTTTTAGGATACTGACAACTTTTGACAAAGTTTTTCATTTCCTTCAAATAATTTTGGATATTGTTATTCTCACGAAGAGCTGATCGGAAAGGATTTTTATCCAAAAGATCATGGCTATTCAAACAATCAAAAAGTATGTTTATTTTTCCAATAAATATAGATGTGGGCAAAGCTTTTTCTTTGCAATCATTATAACAGCAATTTTCAACAAAAGATTTTATGGCTGCGGATACAGTATTGCTAAATATTTTAGCTGCGTATTTAACCTTCATTTTTTCAAATGAATTAGGATGAATATGCTTTGTTGTCAATTAGGGACAAATGCGGGTTGAGTTGTTTTTATCCAATTCATATAACCTGCAAATAATCGACCAAGAAATATGTCCATCAGGCTAAGTTTCATCATCAGCAAATTTGTTGAAGCGAAAGCGATCGTCAACGAAAAAAGGTATACACACAAAAATAAGCGCGAACAAGTGAAATTGTGTTGTTGCTTTTGTTGGCTTTTTTGGTGGTTGATTATTTCATTGCGTGTGAAGGCAACGCACACAATTTTGCGAATATGTTCGACTATCCAAAGTGCGTATGGATGGGACCTGCTGCGCTGAAAGCAAGGCGCATAACAGCAGCGGTAACATATCACAGCGCACAGTTGATGTGCGACTGACCACATCAACATAAAGCAAATTATGAAAGCTGACTTCGAATTGAGAAGTTTGCCGAAGTTATCGCGAATATGTTCGAATAGCCGAAGTGCGTATGGGACCTACTGCGCTGGTACGCAAATTTGTGCGAGTTGACACCTCTATGTGTTTATTTGCTTAGTGATACCACTCAGAATACTGAACCCCCTGAATACACCCAGATATGTCGGGAAAGACGAGGTAATTGGCGAGTGTAAGGAAGCTGTAGCAGTGGTCAATTGCGAGAGTAGCCCACATGGAGGTAATAAGAAGAGCGGTTTTAACATGAACGTCATGCCGCAGGGGAACCAGTGGAGCAGCGAGTTGACGGCCAAGCAGAAACAGAAGGCGAGGACACTCCTGCAGCACTATGGGTCAATATTTGCGGCAGAAGCAGGCGGAAGAACAGCCATAGTGAAGTACAACATCGACACCGGAAGTGCAAAACCAATTCGCCAACCGCCAAGACGAGTTCCTCTGGCCAAGAGGGAAGAGGTCGCAAATTTGATCGAAAACATGCGAAAGGAAAAGGTCATAGAGCCTTCTTCGGGCCCCTGGTGCTCGCCGGTCTTGCTAGTCAAGAAAAAGGATGGCAGTACCCGTTTTTTTGTGGATTATCGGAAGCTCAATGATGTCACCCAGAAGGACAGTTATCCACTACCGCAGATCGATGACACCCTGGACACACTGTCAGGCACGCAGTGGTTCTCCACGCTCGACTTACGCAGCGGCTATTGGCAGGTAGAGCTTGCAGACAAGGACAAGGAGAAAACGGCTTTCAGTGTTGGCGATGGTTTGTGGCAGTTCACCGTCATGCCGTTTGGACTCTGCAACGCACCAGCAACATTCGAGCGGCTAATGGAATGCGTGCTAAAAGGGCTGCATTGGCGGACGTGCCTGGTGTACCTCGACGACATAATCGTGATAGGTAAAAGCTTCAACGACCACCTGGGAAAGCTGAAGGAGGTATTCGAGCGGATACAAAAAGCTGAGCTTAAACTCAACCCAAAGAGGTGCTCGCTGTTCCAAAAGGAGGTCAAGTATCTGGGTCATACGGTTTCCGCCCGCGGAGTACATACGGATGAAGGCAAAATCACGGCAGTGAAGGAGTGGCCCCGGCCACGCAATCTACACGAACTCCGCAGTTTCCTGGGCCTGAGCACATACTACCGCCGATTTGTTCCGGGATTCGCGAACATAGCCAGCAGCTTGCACAAACTGACGAAAAAGAGCCAAGCTTTCGAGTGGAACGAAGAGCAGGAGCAGGCTTTTGCACGTCTGAAGGAAAAGCTGTGCACTGCTCCAATTCTGGCCTTCCCCGTGCCTGGGGAGATGTTTGTGCTGGATACATATGCAAGCGGGAATAGTATTGGCGGTGTGCTATCACAAATAATATACGGCCAGGAACAAGTGATAGCGTACTACAGTAAGGTTCTATCGAAACCGGAACGCAACTACTGTGTGAAACGGAGAGAACTGCTGGCGGTATTGGACTGCGTAAAACCACAGAATAAACAGTATACAGAATGCGCATGTCGACCAGCGAAGCAATCTGAATTTCGGGTGCGGGCCGAAAGCAGCAGAAGGGAAGATAACAGAGTTGGTTGAACAGAACTTCTGTCTCTGTTAATTTCTCGTGCGACGATTAGCTCTGTTATTGTAATTTCGGTAAGTGCCGAGTGGTGCAGAGCGAGCTCGTGCGCTCGATGCCGGCCATAGAAGCTACTGTTATTTTCTATGAAGCGAAAGAAGGGCGATGTGCTATCGTTGTTGTTGTGTTGATCAACGAATGAAAATTGTAAATTTAGAATTTTTGTTTCTGGCTGGCTATGCCCGACGTGTGTTGATTAATAAGAACAAAATTTTTTCACGTTACTATGCGATCAACCTTCTGCGTGAAAATATTTGTATCTGCTTATGAGCACTTGGAGGCTAAGGTTTCGCTAATTTTGGCGTAAATGACTTCTCGCCGCGATTAATTATTTTATCACTACGCCTTTTATCCCCACTCTAGGCCCCAGGTTTTTGGCCCAAACATTTGTTTGTCAATTCTAAAAAATGAGAGGGTCCGTATAATCGCAATTACAAATTTTTGCATTTAATCACGTCTAATGTATTGTAACGATGAACCACTCTGTGCTGTGCTATGAATGAATGCTTTTACGAGCATACTTTTAGGCACTTTGAAGGACGGCCGGCATGCTATAATGCCGATATGGCAGGGATGGTTCGCGGCGCTAATAGAACGATCGAGATAGAAAGTGCAACTGGAATGTGCAAGAAACTTCGGCGCGATAAGAAAACCAGTATAAAAGCAGCAGTGTGCAGCGCAGGGAGTCGAGTCTTAGTTGAATAAACAAAGTGGTAACAAGTGTAGATACAAGCAAAGTGTAAATCTGTAAATAAAGTGATTGTTGGTTTCTGACTGCGTTATGCGCTGATTAATTGAAGCGGTTTTATTTTCAAGCACAATCCAGTATACGAACTTAGAAAAGTCATTTTCGTAACAGTATGTACACACATATCTATCATAAAGCTAAAAGTTATAAGAAAAAAGTAAGTACGCAACGACGGTCCGTTGATGGCAGAATACATATTTTTTTTTATTTTTTCGATATATGTATGTAAATCCATAATTTAAAAGATATTTCGTACGTAACCATTATACCAAATCTTCAATATTAACAAGAGTGCGATAACTTTATAGCGTAGTGACTTTTTAAGTCGATAAGTTACCCCCTTTTGACATTCGTTCTCATATGTTTTTGCACGCTACACTCTGTCGTAAAATTACTACCGACAGCGCATGTACGCACTGCGATGCACGCATAATGAACCACAAAGCAAAAATAATTCGAATTCAATGCTTCATTTCCTACCCGGCAACAATAACAACAACCATAGCCTATTGCTCTTCTCCCATACATGTAAGAAGTTTTGTTGGCCGACAACAACAGCAACCGACGCTATTTTCCCTTCAATGCTTCGCGGAACCGCATGCGATCATTACTTTCTTCTAATCTCTGTGCTGTTTGTTCTGTAATATAACAGAAACGAATGCTGTCTAGTTCTGTTTAACAGTGGTCGTAATATTACGACCCCTTAACATTTTTGAATTTGTATGAGATGCGCGTTCTGTATTACTGTTTATTCTGTGGTAAAACACTTCCACAAATATCTGTATGTACAAAGGTTTCACCTGCGCACAGATCATGCGGCATTGAGATGGCTCCTGAACTTTAAAGATCCTGAAGGCCAGTTGGCGCGGTGGATCGAGCGACTGCAGAGCTACGACTACACGATAGAGCATCGCTAGGGCAGTAGCCATGGAAATGCCGATGCCTTGTCACGCCGTCCGTGCAAAGTTGAATGCAGGCAGTGCTCGCGAGCCGAAAGCAAAGTACAGATGGTGGACGTCCGGTTGGTAAGCGTTATGCCAGAGGAAGAGTGGTCTGCGGAGGAGCTACAAAAAGACCAGCGTGAGGATGCGGATCTTACAAAAATCGTCGAAGGCAAGGAGCAAGGCGCACGTCCATGCTGGCAGGAGATGGCCGGTGAAAGCCCGATCGCTAAGGCTTACTGCGCACAGCGGAAAAGTCTGCGGCTGAAGGAAGGATGCCTGTACCGCGAATGGGAGAGCGCGGATGGTCGGACCAGCAACTCCCTAATGGTAGTGCCGAAATGCAGAATCAACCAAGTCATTGGGGCATACCATAACGACTCCAGCGGAGGGCACCTAGGCATCACCAAAACCGTCGCCAAAATAAAAAGACGATTCTACTGGGTAGGATGTCAGGAGTCTGTAGCCGAGTGGATTAAGAGCTGCGACCGATGTTCAGCCGCGAAAGGGCCGACAAGAAGATCTCGAGGCCGCATGCAGCAGTACAGCGTGGGAGCGCCCTTCGAGCGGATTGCTATGGACGTCGCCGGCCCATTCCCAACTAGCACTTAAGGCAACAAATATGTGCTGGTGGTAATGGATTACTTCAGCAAATGGCCCGAAGTGTACCCTATTCCTAACCAGGAGGCCACTACGATCTCGGAAAAGCTGGTAAACAACTGGGTAGCCGGGTCGGGGTTTCAATGGAGTTGCATTCAGATCAAGGCCGTAATTTCGAGTCTGCGGTATTCAAGGAAGTGTGTGAGCTGCTGGGGATAAAGAAAACTCGTACCACTCCTTTGCACCCACAGTCCGAAAAGGTTTGGGACACGCATATCCCCCTGTTCCTGATTGCGTATAGGTCAGCCCCGCACGACACGACATCACTCACTCCAGCCCGAGCAATGTTCGGCACAGAGTTGCGGTTACCCGCTGACATGAAGTTCGGGGTAGTCAGTACGATGGGAGGCGCTAAGACTGACTACTGGAGGAAATTCACCAGTTTATAAGGAGCCGCACCAAACTGGTCAGCGATAAGGCGAAAGCCAGATGTGATCTACGGGCGATTTCAGCAGGGTTCCAAGAAGGCGATCTGGTAATGCTCTACAACCCGCAGCGGAGGAAAGGTTTGTCTCCAAAACTTCAAACGTCATGGGAAGAACCGTACGAAGTCGTGACTAGTATTAACGACGTGGTATACAGGATTCAATGTTGCAGCAATAGAGGCGCTAAGCTGAAGGTAGTCCATTTGGAGTCTCTGGCGCCTTATCACAGTGGAGCCTCGGCACTTGTTCGGGACAAGGCGCCCTGTCGCTACGCGCCGTGCTATGAATGCTTTTACGGGCATACTTTAAGGCACGCACTTTAAATACAGCGACTTGCTACAGTATCTGTCCATTGAATTACGAACGAGGAAAATTTTTCATGATATTCACTTTCTATGAAGATTTTTCACTATAAAAAAAATAAAAATTAAGCATTTGGCTTTGCATACACTATTTTAAGTATTTAGGCTTTGATTTTAAAATCTAAGATCCGCCTACTTTTCGATCGAGGGCGTAAGGAATACTAATGTTGTCAAAGCTGTAAATTTCAGTCATTCGTTCTTGATGTGTTATCGCGTGTGAAGTCAGTGAAATCAGTCGAAGATCGAAATAGTGGTTAAATTTTTTATTGAACGGGGTTATTGTTAGTTTTGAGAACAAACGTATGTAAAAAAAATTGCAGTTTTAGTTACGTGCATCCGAAACGCGATAGTTCTATAACTAAAGTGTTTCCAGAAGAAAATGGGTAAAAAAGCCTAATAAAAGTCGAAAAAAAGATGCAAGTTGTGGCTCTTCTCAAAGAAGGGGGTGTGACAATTTCCAAAATAGCCAGAATTGTGGAAATGTCAATAACTTCAGTTGCTGCAATAGCACAAAATACAATGAGGCACTTGTCGATGCCGGCATTTTTCGGAGTAATGGCCAAAATTACAAAGGAAACCGGAAGACCACTGCTAGAGAGGACCGCTTGATTGTGCGAAAAGCCTTAGAAGTTCGAACCGCAACGTCCCTGAGCATTTGGAATGAGGTTAGAAACTATGGTGTTGAGACATCGCATCATACTCTACGCAGACGTCTTTATGGAAACGGCTTAGAGTACAGAAAGCCAGTCCAAAAGCCTAAATTAACGGTAAAGATGCGTCGACGGCGCTTTTTGTGGGCACAACTTCACAAGGATTACGATTCGAGCTATTGAAACAAGATAAGTTACAGAGCATATATTTTTTGATGTGATTTATCTGTAAAAACGAACATTTTGAAATTAAATATTTCTTTCATTTTCATAGGTCATCTTCAGTGACGAATGCCGTCGGGAGGCGGTGAAAGAAGTGGCGAATTTTGCACGAAGAAGGGTGGGAGAACGATTTTCTGATGCCTGCACTCTTCCCACAATCAAACATCCCCCCGCGGTAAAGATGTGGAGTTGCATTACCAGTGAAGGTCCTGGCCCGGTAAAATTCATTGAAGGTACAAAGCGGCCTGCCCAGTACATTGATGTCCTTCAAAATGTTTTGGTACCATATTTTAACTCTCTTCAGTATCCAGCGGGAGAATATACTTTTATGCAACACGGGGCGCCTTGCCATACAGCCAGAGCTAGTATTAACCACATAAATTCGTTGGACTTGGACTTGCTACCGTGGCCCGGCAATTCTCTGGACTTTAACCCGATAGAGAATTGATGGGCTTATCTCAAACGAAGGTCTATCAGCGACAAAATACTACAATTGAAATTTTGAAAGAAAACATCAAAGATGTGTGGGCAAATGATGCCGATTTAAAAATAATGATTGATGCTTGCATTCGCAGTATTCCCGATAGAATAAAAGCTTTATTGAAAAACAGGGGCGGGGCAACAAAATATTAAATCTATACACTTTAAAATGTAAGGGAATATAAAAAAATATATTGCTGAATAAATTAAATCGTATTTTGTTAATTTATTTGAAATAGTTTTTAATTTATTCAGCTTCAAAGTCAAAATGTTGGATATTTTCCCACCGTTCGTAATTCAATGGATGTATAATCCGATCTGGCAATGATGGCCCGCGATAATAATGGAAACTTCTAGTCCAATTAGAATGTGCGGGAACGATTTGCGCGATAACCGGATAGGTATAAAAGGCAGCCGGGTACGGCGCAGCGAGTCAGTCTTGGTTTAGACAAGTGAAGGTGCCACACGGAGTAATTAAGTGTAAAGACAGTAAAATGTGAAATTTGTGAAATAAAGTGATTGTTGGTTTTTTATTGACTGCGTTTGAGAAATTGAGTGTGTTTTTATTTATATTGCTTAATCCAGAGAGACGTACTAGCCCACTAGAACTAGTATTCGTAACAATATATATATATTTATTTTATATATTTATTTAATACCGAAACATTGCCATTGCATTTGCAAATTTCCAAAATAAATTAATTGTCAAAGATGTCAGTAAGTTTACACTTAGGCTGCCCGTGCAGGATTGGGCGTTTAAACTTCATTCAAAGCGTTTAAGCTACTAAACTAATAATTTAATAAATAATAATAATTGACTGGCACGACAGTCCGTTTACGCGAGACTAAGGCCTAGCTTCCCGCAACCACCCGAGTTACGTCACAGGCAATGTCCAGCGATAAGATTCGATCCTCGACATTGCCAGCTCCTAAACAAACAGATAACGTGGCAATAAATTGGGCAACATAAATAAATGTAACCCGAGCAGTCCAGATGTTCTAAACCATCCAAGCAATCCTAAACCAACTGATAAGAATTGTTTGGATGAGTCGTAAAAGAAGGGACCGCATTAAATAGAGATAAGAAAAATATTGTTACGAATACTAAGTCTAGTGGGCTGTTACGTATCTCTGGATTGTGTAATTTGAAAATAAAACACAGTCAGTTTCTTAAACGCAGACAATAAAATAAACCAACAGTCACTTTATTATTCACAGTTTACACTTTACTGTTCGTACACTTAAATATTTGCTTAAGGGGGCTTTCCCGTTTTTTCGTCGAAAAATGAGGTGTTTTTCAAGAATTAATTTTGGAAAGACAGTTTGATAAAATGTTGTAATTCTTTTTTATTTTGTTTGTTGTTACAATAGTGAGTTGAAAAAATTTTGTTTTTGGAAAAAAAACAAAATGGCCGCCGGCTTGCCAAGTACTTATGTTGCCTTGTTTGGAAAACATACTCCCAGTTTTTTACACTTTTCTCGGGAACGGTTTATCTGAAATCAAATTGACCATCATTTTCATTAATTACATAGTTTTAGTTATCGCACATCGGAGGATTTTTGAAAAATTTCAACTTGGTGAAATAAGGCGCAAATTTGAAAAAAAAATCGATGTGAAATCGAAATTTCACAATATTGAAAAAATCCTATGATGTGCGATAGAGAATTCATTTGTGAACACGTGAAATTCAGTTTTATTCAAATCGGTTCATTAGATCCGAAAAAAAGTGTAAAAAACGTCACAAACACATGGTTTCGAGGAAAACGCGTTTAAAGTTTTTTTAAAGCGTACGCGAGGCTGTGCGCGCCGAAACATTTTTGGCTATAACTTCAAAGGGGATTCTACGGTTTCCGTGGCGCCGCGATTTGATGATGGTTTTAGATAAATTGGCCGAAAATAAATCGAAAATGTAAAATAAAATTTTTGGATATCTCGCTTCGTTTTCGAGATATCGAGGTTCAAAGTGAAATTCACAACGAATATGAATTCAATGTAAATAACTGTAGATTTACCGTTATATGCAATGTTATGCGACGAAATCACAGAATTATGAAGGTTTTGCTTAAGAACGATCCTTTGCTATGAAAGGATTTGAACAAAAAATACTGTGCACCTGATTGCTGCCTGATGTGGTGGTGACTCCCATGAGGGTTATTTTTTTAGCGCCCGGCCGAAGGCCGGCCACCTGGAAAAACTTTTTGCTAAAAAAACTATGGCTTGGAACTATGGATTTGAACAAAAAATACTGTGCACACCTGACTGTTGCCTGATGTGGTGGTGACTCCCATGAGGGTTATTTTTTTAGCGCCCGGCCGAAGGCCGGCCACCTGGAAAAACTTATTGCTAAAAAAACTATGGCTTGGAACTATGGATTTGAACAAAAAATACTGTTCACACCTGACTGTTGCCTGATGTGGTGGCTTATGTGGAGGCCGGCCACTCGGGAAAACTGTATGCATCTCTGGGATTGCGAAAAAAAAGCGCTGATCTGGTAAGATTGCATATAACAGTAAATTTACAGTTATATACATCGAACTCATAATCGTTGTGAATTTCACTTTGAACTTCGATATCTCGAAAACGAAGCGAGATATCAAAAAATTTTATTTTACATTTTCGATTTATTTTCGGCCAATTTATCTAAAACCATCATCAAATCGCGGCGCCACGGAAACCGTAGACGTGCCACTTCAAAACTATTGCATATTTCATTATGAAACTTTGGCTTCATATTGTTATAGTATTTATAAATCGATTTCTGTAAAAAAAAAACGATTTTTTGAAACCGAAAAACGGGAAAGCCCCCTTAATCACTCCGTGTGGCAACTTCACTTGTCAAAACCAGACTCACTCGCTGCGCCGCATCCGGCCGCCTTTTATACTCTGTCCGGCCATCGCGCAGATCGTTCCCGCACATTCCGGAGTGGACTAAAAGTTTCCATCATTGCCAGGTTGGACTAAAAGTTATTATCGCGGCCGTCGTTGCCAGATTGGACTAAAAGTTGCTATCGCGGCCGTCGTTGCCAGATTGGATTATAGCACGGCACGTAGCGGCAGGGTTGCTTTGCACAGCGACAGACTGCCTTATCGTTACACTGCCCACCACTTAGACTTGTTCGTCCCGAACAAGTGCCGAGGCTCCGCTGTGATGAGGCGCCAGGCGCTCCAAATGGACTACCTTCAGCTTAGCGCCTCTATTGCTGCAACGTTGAATCCTGTATACCACGTCGTTAATCCTAGTCACGACTTCGTACGGTCCTTCCCATGACGCTTGAAGTTTCGGAGACAAACCTTTCCTCCGCTGCGGGTTGTAGAGCATTACCAGATCGCCTTCTTGGAACCCTGCTGAGTTGGCCCGTAGATCATATCTGGCTTTCGCCTTATCGCTGACCAGTTTGGTGTGGCTCCTTATAAACTGGTGAATTTCCTCCAGGTCCGGCCGCTTTTTGACCGCGTAGTCCGTCTTAGCGCCTCCCGTCGTGCTGACTACGCCGAACTTCAAGTCAGCGGGTAACCGCAACTCTGTGCCGAACACTGCTCGGGCTGGAGTGAGTGATGTCTTGTCGTGCGGGGCTGACCTATACGCCATAAGGAACAGGGGGATATGCGTGTCCCAATCCTTTTGATTCCTGTCTACCACTTTCCGCAGGTATTCCTCCAGTGTCCGGTTAAAGCGTTCCACCATGCCGTCGGACTGTGAGTGCAAAGGCGTGGTACGAGTTTTCTTTATCCCCAGTAGCTCACACACTTCCTTGAATACCGCAGACTCGAAATTCCGGCCTTGATCTGAGTGTAACTCCAACGGAACTCCGAACCTGGCTACCCAGTTGTTTACCAGCTTTTCCGAGAACGTAGTGGCCTCCTGGTTAGGAATAGGGTACACTTCGGGCCATTTGCTGAAGTAATCCATTACCACCAGCACATATTTGTTGGCTTGAGTGCTAGTTGGGAATGGGCCGGCGACGTCCATAGCAATCCGCTCGAAGGGCGCTCCCACGTTGTACTGGTGCATGCGGCCTCGAGATTTTCTTGTCGGCCCTTTCGCGGCTGAACATCGGTCGCAGCTCTTAATCCACTCGGCTACAGACTCCTGACATCCTACCCAGTAGAATCGTCTTTTTATTTTGGCGACGGTTTTGGTGATGCCCAGGTGCCCTCCACTGGAGTCGTTATGGTATGCCTCAATGACCTCGTTGATTCTGCATTTCGGCACTACCATTAGGGAGTTGCTGGCCCGACCATCCGCGCTCTCCCATTCGCGGTACAGGCATCCTTCTTTCAGTCGCAGACTTTTCCACTGTGCCCAGTAAGCCTTAGCGATCGGGGTTTCACTGGCCATCTCCTGCCAGCATGGACGTGCGCCTTGCTCCTTGCCTTCGACGATTTTTGCAAGATCCGCATCCTCACGCTGGTCCTTTTGTAGCCTCTCCGCAGACCACTCTTCCTCTGGCATAACGCTTACCAACCGGACGTCCACTATCTGTTCTTTGCTTTCGGCTCGCGAGCACTGCCTGCATTCAACTTTGCACGGACGGCGTGACAAGGCATCGGCATTTCCATGGCTACTGCCTTTGCGATGCTCTATCGTGTAGTCGTAGCTCTGCAGTCGCTCGATCCACCGCGCCAATTGCCCTTCAGGATCTTTAAAGTTAAGGAGCCATTTCAATGCCGCATGATCTGTGCGCAGGCGAAACCTTTGTCCATACAGATATTTGTGGAAGTGTTTTACGCAGTACAATACCGCCAGCAGTTCTCTCCGTGTCACACAGTAGTTGCATTCCGGTTTCGATAGGACCCTACTGTAGTACGCTATCACTTGTTCCTGGCCGTCTATTATCTATGATAGAACACCGCCGAATACTATTCCCGCTTGCATCTGTATCCAGCACAAACATCTCCCCAGGCACGGGGAAGGCCAGAATTGGAGCACTGCACAGTTTTTCCTTCAGACGTGCAAAAGCCTGTTCCTGCTCCTCGTTCCACTCGAAAGCTTGGCTCTTTTTCGTCAGTTTGTGCAAGCTGCTGGCTATGTTCGCGAATCCCGGAACAACTCGGCGGTAGTATATGCACAGGCCCAGGAAACTGCGGAGTTCGTGTAGATTGCGTGGCCGGGGCCACTCCTTCACCGCCATGATTTTGCCTTCATCCGAATGTACTCCGCGGGCGGAAACCATTGCCCAGATACTTGACCTCCTTTTGGAACAGCGAGCACTTCTTTGGGTTGAGTTTAAGCCCAGCTTTTTGTATCCGCTCGAATACCTCCTCCAGCTTTCCCAGGTGGTCGTCGAAGCTTTTACCCATCACGATTATGTCGTCGAGGTACACCAGGCACGTCCGCCAATGCAGCCCTTTTAGCACGCGTTCCATTAGCCGCTCGAATGTTGCTGGTGCGTTGCAGAGTCCAAACGGCATGACGGTGAACTGCCACAAACCATCGCCAACACTGAAAGCCGTTTTCTCCTTGTCCTTGTCTGCAAGCTCTACCTGCCAATAGCCGCTGCGAGCGTCGAGCGTGGAGAACCACTGTGTGCCTGACAGTGTGTCCAGGGTGTCATCGATCTGCGGTAGTGGATAACTGTCCTTCTGGGTGACATCATTGAGCTTCCGATAATCCACATAAAAACGGGTACTGCCATCCTTTTTCTTGACTAGCAAGACCGGCGAGCACCTGCGGTATGCCGCCCATGTTAAAACCGCTCTTCTTATTACCTCAAGGCGGGCTACTCTCGCAATTGACCACTGCTACAGCTTCCTTACACTCGCCAATTACCTCATCTTTCCCGACATATCTGGGTGTATTCAGGGGGTTCAGTATTCTGACTGGTATTCTGCCATTTTTAGGTTCCACAAATGTACGTCCGATGATGATGTTGTCGTGTCCTTGTTTCGGTGCTTCTACTACCCACAGCCGACTCGTCCCATCGTCCTCGTCCACCTTTGCCCACACAATCGTCTCAGAATTCGCTGGTATCCTCCTGTGTTGACACGATACAAGCTTCCTTACCGCCACGCTTCGCTCATAGCCGGTGTGCAGCGGGAATTCAACGTTGGCATATCTCAGCACATTTTCCTTCAGGTCCAGCGTAAAACCGTGCCTAATCATGAAATCCACGCCGATAATCACGTCGTCCATTATATCCGCGACGATGAACTCATGTTCCAGGCTGCTGGTGCCGATAGCAATCGTTTTTGTAACTTTCCCTCTCACCGGCGCGCGCTCGCCAGTCACAGTCCTCAGCTGTATGCCATGCAGCGGTTCCCAGTTCTTCAGCAGCTTCCTTTTTATGATCGAATATGACGCTCCAGTATCCAGTGTCAACACGAACAACTTTCCATCTATCCTTCCTTCAATTGTCAAGCTGCTGGGCTGTCGTTTCAGCTGTGAGACAAGGATGGTGGGGCGGCAGATTGTGGGGATCAGCTCACGCCCCTTTGGGCTGACCCGTTTTAGTTTAACGGCTCCTCGTCCTCAGCCCTGCGCTTGTTGGCTGTGCCTCGATTGTCAGCATTCCTTGCTTCAGGCGATTGCGATCGAGAACGGGAATGCCTCTTTCGTTGGCGGCAGTCTCGTGATATGTGACCCTGCTTGCCACACGTGCCACGTGGCCTGTCCGGTGGCTCAGAGCTTATGGCCTGGATCGTAATGTCGTTGTCTGGCTGGATCTGGCGTATCCTTGCAGGTGCATACCGAGTGCTCCCAATCCATGTCGCCTCATATGTCATCGCGCTGGTCACCGTCTCCCTAAATGTCGGCTTGCCCATCGTCAACGCACTGCGACGTGTCTCCGGATCAGGAAGACCTTCAACAAACGCCTCTATCTTCACCCTTTCGAGATCATCAGCGCCGAAGGACGGGTAGCACAGCTGCACGAGTCGCTCAATGTCTGCAGCGCCTCGTTGGATCTTTGCCTGCGGTTCTTCAGCTCACAGTAGTACAGCGTTCTGTTGTGCTCGTCGCTGTATTTGGCTGCCAGCGCCCTTATGACGGTCTCGTAGTCATTTCGTAAACATTCTGGAACTGATTTTATTACCTCGGCCGCAGCACCTTTAAGAGCCAGCGCCAATTTCCGACCTTTCCTTACATCGGTCCACTGATTTTCCAGAGCAGCCAGGTCGAATTGTAGCTTGAAGGTATCGAACGGCGTAGTCCCATCATAAGTAGGCACTTCTGTTCGGATGGCAACATTTTCCGGAACCGGCGGCAACCATTCTCGCGGGTGTACCTCCCTAAGCCGCTCGTCCATCTTTCTGTTCATCGAATCTTCCAGACAATCAACTCGTTCAGGGAATCATCAAGATCGTCAACACCTTTGTTCAGGGAATCATCCAGGTCGCCAACTCGTTTGTTCAGGGAATCATCCAGGTCGTCGACTCGTTTATCCAAGTGCTCTACCCGCGTCTCTAGGTGATCGACTTTCCCATTAATCCTGTCTGAGATTTCCTTCACTTTCTGCTCCAAGCGCGCAGAATATTCCTGAAGCTTGCTGGACAACTCCCGATTTGTAGTTTCTAGTTTCGCTGCAATTTGCGCCGTCATTTCACGATTGCATTGTCTCGAATATGCCTTTGACATTCTCGATGTTCGCAGACGTTTCCTGAAACATGGCTCTCATTGCAACCATAAGCTGGCTCATGTCCATTGCTTGTGGTGGCGCAGCCGTACTTTGCATTGACGCCGCACCCGCAGGCGATTCCTCCAATTTGGCCGACGCCTCTAGCTCCTGCGTTCCGAACTCGTGCGCAGCCCAATCGATGCCTCGTGCCTCACACGCCTCTCGCAAGCGCAGCTGCAACTCCATTTTACCGCCAGCAGTCGGCAAATTCCAGGCAGCCAGCTCCTTCTTCAGCTGGTCCACCTTCAGCAGCTCGAGTTTAACCATGTCCGTGCTTTTATAATTTTATTTTTTTCAATTTTCTACAATCCCACTTCTGACACCAAATGTTACGAATACTAAGTCTTGTGGGCTGTTACGTATCTCTGGATTGTGTAATTTGAAAATAAAACACAGTCAGTTTCTTAAACGCAGACAATAAAAAAAACCAACAGTCACTTTATTATTCACAGTTTACACTTTACTGTTCGTACACTTAAATATTTGCTTAATCACTCCGTGTGGCAACTTCACTTGTCAAAACCAGACTCACTCGCTGCGCCGCATCCGGCCGCCTTTTATACTCTGTCCCGTCATCGCGCAGAATGTTCCCGCACATTCCGGAGTGGACTAAAAGTTTCCATCATTGCCAGGTTGGACTAAAAGTTATTATCGCGGCCGTCGTTGCCAGATTGGATTATAGCACGGCACGTAGCGGCAGGGTTGCTTTGCACAGTGACAGACTGCCTTATCGTTACAATATGTTAAGATAAACAAAAATGTAAACTAGTACTTAAGAGGATATTTTTGAAAAACAAAGTAGAACATATTTAGACTCCGAAGAGTTCAGTTGCTTCTCATTTAAAAACGTAATTTCCGTGTTGTGCGTGTGAATTTGTACGCGGGTGGAAGGGACCTACAGGTTTATGCCGGTTCCGAACGGCAGGTTGGGAGCTTTTTCATAAGCAATTTTTACTCTCAGAGGTTTGCCATTTCCAGCTGAGAGGACAGCCACCGAAAGAGAAAACGAGTTTTCCCGTTATTTTTTTTAGTGTTATTACAGGCAGTATTTGAACCTGGGTCGCTGCCTTCGACTCGCGGTCCAACGCACTAACCAACTGAGCCACGGCGGCTGTCTAAACTACTTTGCTTCAAACTAAGTTTAAACTAAAAAGTGAGTTAAACTCGCACTGAAAAATTGGCCCTTAGACCAAGTGTCGAAGTGTTGGTTTCTTTCTGCAACAATAACGTTTTTGGGTCACATTGTGTCGCAAAGGGTATGTGGCCAAGCGAGGAAAAAGTTAAGTGCATCGCCGAGTTTCCACAACCACGTACACCTACAGATTTTTCCGGAAATTCATCGAAGGATTGCGTCATTGCGAAGCAATGCAAAAAGATGCACCTATCACGCAACCAGTTTTGTACAAGGCTGCAAAACAGCACGAAGTGTACACTGATGCCAGCGCAATCGCGCTTTTGGAATGATGTTACAACAGGAGGATGACGCTTGAAAGCTTGTCCAATATTTTAGCCGGCAGTGCAGTTTCGCTGAAACCCGATACCCGAGCCAAGAATTGGAGGTGCTCGCAATTATCGAGTGGCTTGAACGGTTCCGCAATTTCCTCCTGGGAACTCATGTCAAGGTGCGAACCGACTGCAACGCTGTCGACAATGTCGAGAATATTCCACCCTTACGCAACCGCATCACAAGGTGGTGGCTGCGGCTACAGGAATTAGATTTAATTCGAGTTTAATTATATTCATCGCACTGGGAGTAAGATGCAGCATGTGGACACGTTAAGCAGGGCTACAGGCGAGCGAGCTACGGAACCTGATACGGTAGCAGAGCGAGTTCTACGAGTGAGTAAAGTTATGGAACCTGAGGACTTGGTATTTGCAATGTAGACTCTGAACGCGAAGTTGCAGCAGATATGCGAAATTTTGAAATTTTGGCAGACGAGACTACTATAAAACAGGCAAAGGGGGACTGCGAGATATGAAATGGGAAATTCTTCCGGATGGTGAACAACGAATTTAGGTTGGTGGTTCCTCAGGCTTTAAAATGGCGCAAGGTATGACCGCCGACAGCAGACGACGAAGAAGTACGAAGTCGAGGGCTTGATGGTGGTCGACTACGTTCCCACGGCTACTGGAGAGTCTCGTAAACTGAATCCGTCTTACATGGGCCCATATGTAGTGTCAAAGACGCTTGAGTATGACCGGTATTTTCTTTACACACAGCGACTGTATTCAAAAAAATTGTCAGCAGAGCACTTGAAGCTGTGGATGACTGCAGCAATCACTTATCCGGTGATGACGAGGCGTCAGGAAAGACCGAAGTGTCTCCGACCAACGAGTTAGTTGGCCTTCAGCAAGCAAAGTGAACGCACGTGCGGAGGAGCGCGTGGTTCCGCCAATGATACCATAAATACCAAATGTATATGTTTGTAACAATATACACCCGTACCTCACTTTGCGTCGTGGTTACGTTCCAAAAAAACACGACGCAAATTGAAACGACGCAAAGTGAATTATGATTTTCTATAGCAAACCATGTAAAGATCGAAGATAGGTTCCAGGATTGCGAAAATACTGCTTTTTAAAAAGAAATTAAACAAAGTAAACATTTAAAAAACAAAAATAATATAAAATTTTATTACATACATACAAACAAAAAACAAATTCAATTAAAACAAAATAAAATATTCAATTAATTTATCAGAACAAAATAAAAATTAATCACTATCTGATGAGTCCATAGTGGCTGTTGTCGTAAGTCGGCTTTCTTTGACAAAAGTTAGAAAGGGAATCCCCGATTCCCGATTGATGGCATGGCGCAATTAGAAACAAAAGTAGTGCCATCTTTTACAAAAAAAAGACAATTTCAAAAAAAAGTTAAAGACTCGAACCCAAAACAACGCAACTTCGAAAATCTAACGACGCACAGTGAAAATTAGTAGGGGAATGGGTCCGGTTGTGGGCACCTTTTTGTTTTTGGCTCATAACTTTTTACCAAGTTCTTCTTAATCGGACATATGGACATCTATGGAAAGCTAGAAACCTTAGCTAACAAGTAATGGCAAAAGTAAATCGATTCCGTCAAATAGAAAATTTTTTTTTAATTTTGTAAAGTAGTCATTTTTAACAAAAATTTTTTTTTGGTTCGGTTGTGGGCACTCTTGGAAAATCTGCTGGAAACGGGGAAATATTAAGAAAAACCAACACGAATATAGAAAAATATTAAGTTTTAATTATTTGAAGCACAATGCACGCATGTGAAGTAGCTGGTACGCATGTGGGCACATTTTAGATGGACGGGCATTTCAAAATGTAAGTGACCAAGTCATTCTCCTGGGCTGTCAAGAAGACCTAAAGTAAAATGAAATTCAACCTAATTAATCAACACTCTTCAAGTGCTGTGACGTGAAGAAGGTGGAAAACACCGGTCAACCTGATTCGATAACATCCACGAAAAGAAGAAAAAGAAGAAAACACCACCGTCGACGGCTTTGATGTCTCCGAAATTTTCTTCCACCTTCTTTTTGTAGCGTTGGAGATTTGTTTGGGAAATCGCATACGCTGCGGCAGTCGATTTTGTGGTTAGCTTATCTGCAGAACAATGTTAAATTACATCCAACACATTAAAAAAATATCGGAGGATTTTTGTTATTTACCCTCGGAAGATATAGCTAAAACAACCAAAAAATGCGTTAAAAGACCATTTTTGATGAAATAACTTACCAAAACTTACAAAATCACTAAAAGACGGGTGCCCACAACCGAACTAATTGCGGTGCCCACAACCGAATTTGGCAGCCATTTTGAGAAGTAGTGAAAAATTTGTTCGGGGTAAACATATTGGTTGTAATCAATATTGGATCACAAAGTATAATAAATTAACTAAATAAAAATGCATTTTACTCGCCTTCTCGATGGATTCACTTCGATTTATGACACCATTTAAAATGTGTAAAAAAATTTTTGTCTTATTTTTTAAGCACAGAAAGATATATATGGTCCCAGCACAAAGCAGGCGTGTCTGTTCGACTCAGTATTTGGCACAAAAAGATCGTGGTTCCATAATGAACATATGGCTTAGTCAAAAAAACCCAACCTGCTTTCTATCAAGAGATACGAAGGGGTGCCCACAACCGAACTATGCCCACAACCGAACCTTTTACCCTACTAATTCAGCAGCGACGCAACTTCGAAACAACGCAAAACGAAACGACGCAAAGCGAGGTATTGGTGTACAGTACTTTTCGCTTAACGCAAACTTCGAGGGACCGGGCAAAATGGTTCGTTTTAACCGAAAGATCGCTTTAAAAGGGGTCCGTAATAAGCGAAAACATAAAGCGCGTACTTTTAAAATTGGTTCGTGTTAGGAAAATCGGAAAAATCGGAAAATCGTTTTAAACGGGTTCGTTATAAGCGAAAAGCACTGTATCTATAAACAAAAAATAATGTTAAAATTATTCGGTAATAAACTTCGTTCAAACTACAAATAATCTCAGCATAACCATTAAAAAACATTAATGCCGCGACTGGAAAAGTTTTTGGAATGCTTCGAAATCTCAGGTCTACTCAATATTGCGCACTTCTCAGCGTGAGTACCTTGCTTAAAAAGTATTACATAGTTCCAACATCATGCGGAATGCGATATGTTAGAATCCATATTTTATTTTTTATTTAGTTCATTTATTTCAAGTCTACAGTAAATGAACTTACAGACTAAGCAAACAACAATAAAAGAACTTAAAACTAGATTAACAATTGGAATAAAACTTAAGAATAGAACAACAATGAGAATAACGTTATTTATAAAAGGAATTCAGACGTGATTTTAATTCTTGTTTGGAAATCGAAAGATCGATGTTAAGAGAGCCACAAATCTTGTTAAATTCGGAAAGCGCTCTCACCAAATTCAAAGCGCAATTAGACCTACAGGGAGATATGACAAATAAGTCGTAGTGACGGAGGACACGAGAAGGAACATTGAAGTTAATTAGACTCAGGAGGTAAGGACAATCAACAGAACCACTAATAACCTCATGGACGAACACCAAAGAGAGGATAGTTCTTCTACTCTCAAGTGATTTGAGGTTTATGAGTAAGCAACGCGATAGATACGGAGGAATGGGATTGGAAAACTTTAGAGATCGAAGGCCGAAATTCAAGAAGTATTTTTGAATTCGTCCAATACGATTACAATGAGAAGAATAATATGGATTCCAGACAAAAGATGCATACTCCAGACGAGATCTAACAAAAGAAGTGTACATTTTGTTGCAAAATTATACGAACACTCAAAAATCGTCAGTAAGTCGAGAGCCAAGATATATTTTTTAAAAATTTTTTCTATGAATATTTGAAGTGATCAAGGGAATATATTTTTGCAAACTTGAAGTGAAGTAAAGGGTGTTTCTTTTTAGAGGTTTGTTTTTCGAATAGAGATAAAACTGGCATTTTGTGGTCAAATCTGGCAACTCTAATGTCATTTATGTTCAGTTTGGTTTGCCATTTCATCATGAACAGGTTGACAAAAGAACAACGCTTGCAAATCGTGCAAATTTATTTCGAAAATAATGGTTCAGTTCGCGAAGTTTACCGCAAGCTCCGTCCATTTTATGGTCGACATAATCGTCCATCAGAGCAATTAATTCGGTTAACCATGGGTCGTTTTCCCACTAAATTTACTCTTTGTGATAATACGCATCCGCAGAGACGTCGAACAGTGCGCACCGAAGAAACAATTGCCGCTGTAGAGCAAAATGTTGAAGAGGACCCGAATGAATCGATTCGCCACCGTGCACAGCAATTGGAGCTTTGTCCATCAACTTTATGGAAGATTTTGCGCAAAGATCTTGGCTTGCGACCTTACAAGATCCAGCTTGTGCAAGAATTAAAGCCGCGAGACCATGCAATGCGTCGTGATTTTGGTGTATGGGCCGAAAATGAGATTGATCTCGATGCTGATTTTCATCGCAAAATTTTGTTCAGTGATGAGGCTCATTTTTGGTTGAATGGCGATGTCAACAAGCATAATTGCCGCATTTGGAGTGAAGAGAATCCACACTCCTTGAGACGCCATTACATCCACAAAAACTGACTGTTTGGTGTGCTCTATGGGCTGGTGGAGTCATTGGGCCATACTTCTTCCGAAATAATGCTGGAGAGTCAGTTACCGTTAATGGAGACCGGTATAGAGCCATGATAACCGACTATTTTGTTCCCGAATTGGATGGCATGAATGTGGATGAGTTGTGGTTCCAACAAGACGGCGCTACATGCCACACAGCGCACGTCACAATCGATTTATTGAAGGAAACATTCGATGAGCGCATAATTTCGCGGAATGGACCTGTCAATTGGCCACCAAGATCGTGTGATTTGACACCATTGGATTATTTTCTTTGGGGATATGTGAAGTCGCTCGTCTACGCCAACAAACCAGAAACGTTAGGGGACTTGGAAGCCAACATTCGTGGCGTTATTGCCGACATACGGCCCCAAATGCTCGAAAAAGTGGTTGAAGATTGGACCTGTAGAATTGGCTTTATTCGAGCCAGCCGCGGCGGCCACATGCCCGAAATCATATTTAAACATTAATGGCATAAAATTATCCTTCCAATAAAGCCAAATTGATGGACATTAAAACGATTTTCTTGTGTTTTATTTCAATTCGAAGTTCTATACCTCTAAAAAAAACACCCTATAGTTGTAATAATTACTTTCAGAAAAGAAAAAATACTGAAATGACTTGTTGCAAAATTATACGAACACTACAATTTTTAACCTAAAAGAAAAGAACAAGTAAGAGAGTAAGAGGTTTTTTATAGTAGTAATTTATTTGGCACCCTTTTGCTTTAATTAGTTCCAAAAAATTTTTTTTTCATACTTTAAATTAAAGTTTGTAACAAATTTTGGTCCAAGTTGGACTAGGCTTCTAAAACTTACATTTGTAACTCGTCAGTTGTATTGAATTGTTGATTTTCGGCATAAATCCGGCGAACCAACATACCCCAAATATTTTCCATGGGGTTAAGGTCCGGCGAACATGCTAACCACTCCAGAACACGTACGAAATTCGCCCTCAACCATGCCATTGTTTCCTTGCTAGTGTGTATAGCTGCGTTATCTTGTTGGAAACACCAGTTTCTATTTCGTTGCGTTGAGGAAATGGATGAGACTGCTTTGACGGACTGTTATGTAGTTGGAAATTTTAATTCGGCAGGAACAAAACTGAAGCTCCAAAGTTTGCTCTGCAGAAAACGCACCCCAAAGCATTAACGCTGCCACCTCCAAAATTTCTGGGCGAAACAAATTTTCGTTCTTTTCTAATGTCATACTAATATCCATTAAAACCATCTGGACAATCCAGATTAAATTTCTTTTCATTCGAAAAGATTATCTGCATAACAAAATTAAAGGATAATTTGGGAACCAAAAAATTTTTGAAGTTATTTACCGACGTCCTGTCAGTTCATTGTTTTTTTCAGCAAACTGCATGCTAATGTCCTTGTGACGCTTCAATAATCGTGGCGCAGACATCATTTTTAAGCGTTTGATGTAATCAGCGCGTTTTAAGGTCCTCCATACCGTTTGGCGACTTACTGGGGTTGAGGAAAGCGTAGCTAGAAAGCGGCAGCTTTTTGATGTGTTGCTTGCTGTCCTCATTATTTTTCGTTCATCCCGTTAATTTAACTTTTTTCCTTCCTCGTCCTTTTTTGCAACCGTACCCATCAGGATTTTTAAAAACAGTGGATACAAGGCAAGCACTTCTTCCAATATCGCGAGCTATTTGCCTTATGGATGTTCCCGCACTTTTCGTGCCTTCGATCCATCCTTTTTCAAAATCCGTCAATCATTTTCCTTTTGGCATATTTTTAGTTTTGTTAAAAAAGTTTTTAATTGATGCTACAAGTTTAATTTTTACACAGTTTCGCGAAAAATGTACGTTTTTATGCATAAACAGAAACGTTCGTATAATTTTGCAACACTAATTTTTTTACATTTTTCGATTAAAGTTCAAAAAAGTACCGTTAAGTTACAGTTATTGCAACGAAATTTAAACACACCACTGTACTTACCCATACAAGTATTACATGTAACAAAATTTCTCCAAAATTTTTAAAATAATCGTTTAAATTAAAAATAAAATGTTCGTATAATTTTGCAACAGAGTGTATAGGAGCTTGAGGGTGTAGGGATCAGAGAATTCGAAACTATTACGACGGACAAATGCTAGCAGAGAGTAGGGTTTAGAGATAATGAAGTTCACATGATTAATAAACGACAGTTTGGGGTCAAAGATTACGCCAAGGTCTGTGAAGACGCTTAGCCTCTGGATAAAAGCTGACGATTTACAGAATGTCATATAATAGCATTTTTTTAGATTTAATGAGAGCTAGTTTCTATTGCACCACTGGTTGACGCTGTCCAAAACAGACTGTAGATCGTCGGCATCGCGGGGACTGCGGACAACAGTGTAGATTTTTAGATCATCCGCATACAGTAGGAACTTACATTTGGAAAAGCAGCTACTAATATCATTGATAAAGAGTACAAAGAACAGAGGATCAAGGATGCTGCCCTGAGGAACCCCGGAAGTACCAAAGAGATAGAGTATACTGACTTTTATTCCGAAGACGATTCGAAAAACATGGACTTCAAAAAGTGTCAAGCTAAAAATACTACTCCCATCTTCCAGCATCTGCAGCCAAAAAGCGGGACTTATTAAAATTATGTACTGACGGATTGCTGAATAAAGGTGCTAACATGTTTTTTGAGAAATTACAGACTTCAAAACTGCTAAGAGATTGCTCACCGGTACCAGACATTTTTGAAGATGATGAAAGCTATGGTTAAATTAAAACCAAATCCTGTTTCTATTATTTATTATTCAATTATCTAAATTTACGTACTTACCTCATGGTGTAACTTACTTACCTTATTGTTGTTTATTGTCATACACACACCTCCATACCTTTATTATTCTTTTACTTGCCTTACCATTTATTTATGTATTCACTTCATGCACATTTATATGAGCACGTAGTATAAGGATCAATCATACTGTTACGAATACTGGTTCTAGTTCTAGTGGGCTAGTACGTATCTCTGGATTGCGTAATTTGAAATAAACAAAACACACTTAGTTTCTCAAACGCAGTCAATAAAAACCAACGATCACTTTATTTCACAAATTTTATACTTTACTGTCAGTACACTTAAATTTTTACTCCGTGTGGCACCTTCATTTGTCTAAACCAAGACTGGTTCGCTACGCCGTACCCGGCTGCCTTTTATACCTGTCCGGTTATCACGCAGATGGTTCTCGCACATTTCAGAGTGGACTACAGGTTTCCATGATGATCGCGAGCCATCACAGGTTAGACTAAAAGTTTCCCTTATTATCGCGGCCATCATTGCCAGGTTGGACTAAAAGTTTCCCGTATTATCGCGGCCGTCGTTGCCAGATTGAATTATAGCACGGCGCGTAGCGACAGGGTTGCTTTGCACAGCGACAGACTGTCTTATCGTTACAATACTTATGATAAATCATTCACAATTCGAACCGCACGGATTTAATCTCTCTATTCATTATTCGATTATTTTTTTATTATTTGTTCCGTCTTTACTTTTATTTAAACTAATGAAACAGTGTATGATCAGAAATGAAATGATGTATCTCATACAAATAAAATAGTGTATAATGATTTCATATAAAAATGTTCAAAGATAAAATAGTGTTTAAGCTGATGGTTTCAGAAAAATGGGCTTAAATGTTATTTCTAAGTACACATGATACATATTTTTTGTGGATTAACAGCTAACGTATCAATAAAAAGTGTGGTGTATTTAAGATATGCATATTCTTAATTAGACACGTACAATTACATTTTAAAATAGATCGATTGGTTTATAATAACTTCCAATTCGTTTTCCTCAAAACTATTTTTTTCATGTTACACTATTTCATTATTCCAGCGACGATATGGCTGTGAAATATTTGCAAGCTGTGACTTTGATAGCAATCGAAAATTAAACAAAGCTTACGATGACTTCACTCGTTATGTTTATGTATTTAGATCATGTGTCACCCTTTTAGACCCGTTAAAGATACATCTAGTGTTTCGTTTGATAAATTGGTAGAAGTAATAGGGTTTTGCATTTTTTACATAAAACAATTATACTTGTTTAGTTCGTCTTTCAAACTCGCCACCCTCGACCATATTTAATTAAAGCAACGCAGTCAAATTTGAACGAGCCTTCAAGAAATTCTTTAAATCTGAAATTTTTATTGTAACACAAATTTAATAGTAAGAATGTCATCCAACAAAAATTAGTTTACGTATTAATTTTTATTTATATTCTATTTCAGTGTAACATTATATGCAGAATTTCTCCCCGCAAAACATAAAGGAAAATGTGTTTTATTAATGGATGTGAGTAAATGAAAGATTTTAAGTATTTTATGTGTAAATGTGTACAGTGACCCTTTTTTTATTTTGGGCATGAAATTTTATCACGAGAACATATTGTTACGAAAATAAGTGCGGCTCTCGCAACGCAGGCTTATTCGTTTCTCTGGATTTTTCTCAAAACTAAAACGCACTAAAATTCTTCAACTCAGCTCTTAATTAGTAGTCACTTTACCATATTTACAATTTGACACTTTACTCTCTTCACATTTGCTACTTATTGGACTACTCCGTGTTGCACCTTTGCTTTCTAAAACCAAACTCTTCTCTCTGCCCTGTACCAGGCTGCATCCTATACATGTTTTGCTTGTCGGGCAGATCGTTCTCGCACATTATAATTGGACTCAAAATGTTAATGTCATCGAGTCATCTTTCTTATCAGGCCCTAAAAATATGTCAACACAAGTCGTATTTTTATTCTACTTAGCACCGCTGCAAGGAATAGGCATGAGCCAGCTGTTTGGGGCATGAAAGGCATGTTTCAGGAAACCTTGGCAAAAGTAAAAGAGGAAAGATTTTTTTTGTATTAACGATTCATGAAGACATAACAGAAACGTTTTAATATTGCAACTAGTATATACAACAATTTATACTAACAAGCAATTTTGATTTAACAATTATTAAGTTTAAGAAAAAAGCAAACATAAAATATCTACTAATAGCGATTCATCAGGTCTGCCACCGTTGTGCGTTTTAGTCGTCTACGCTGCGCACTTTCCTCAAGTAGACTGGAAGCTGTAGCATTGACAGCGATTAAGCGATGTGAAACTGGGAGAGCCGGTAGAAATACAGGCACAGAATTACACCAATATTATTGCAAAATTGCAACCTTGGGGCCTACTAGTAGGCCCCAAGCTTGATCAGGAACGTACTTTTTCCTCCATATAAATTTCTAAAACGGGGTTGTTGTTCTAGTTCATTTCAAATTGCCAGTGTAGCTGGTGTGAGTCATTTTTTGTGACCAAAGAAATTTGTCTTTTTATTTGCATATTTTTGGTGCCATTTCGTAATAAGTTTGTATCAAATTGAATAGAAAAATATATTATTGCCCAAAAGCGTAAAAATTATCTTTGGGTATGCTTTAATTCAATTAAATTAAGATTTTATAAGCTGCATTCACAAAAACAACCCTGCGGTCAAACTACAGCAATTAGCAAAAAAATCATACCTGATCGTTAGAGATTCGCTAAATGAAGAAATGCGAAATACAAAGGACGACAATTGACCCTGTCATATTCAATGCATTTAGCTTTGTGTTCTTTGGTATAGTTTTCATTAATATTTACATAAATAACACTGTACAACAGCATTTCTGCAACAGAGTAACGACCGTATATTTCTGAAAGAGGACATCATACTGATCATTTTTGCCGAACAAAGTAATAGTCCAGCACGTCTGAGTTTTTTGTAATTTGCACATAAAGGTTAAAGGGTCCCTATAGACTTTTACACGGTAAGTATAAAAACTTGAAGAGCTAGAGCTTCGATGTCTAAGACAAAGTTGTTTGCAATAAAAGTGTGAATATTTTTTGGGTACACATGAACCCCCTCCCCCTTTCCTTACCCCCTTTTTTCATGTTTTTCGGAAAAAATACCATATTGTCTTTTGGGAAAATATTCTTCATTAAAAAATAGGGGTGTCTTCAAACACCAAAATTTTCTCAAAAGTCCCCCCAGCAAAATAAAAATCCTTAAACACGAAACCTTCACTTAATATTTTTTTCATAAATTGCTAGCTCTGCTTGAGATGTTGAGAAAAATGTTGAATATAAAAAAATATATATATTTTCCATTGGAAAATAGTTCATTTGGTCTTCTAACCTAGGGGGACCCTAAAAAGTCCGCCAGAATTGCGTGCTAAAGATATTCCTCCACCACCACCACCGACAGAAAGATTCCAGTTGGGTCCAAGCACATATGGGCATCTCCCAAAAAAGGTCCACCACGAGTGAAAAATTCAAATTGCTCAGAAAAACTTTTTATTATCCAATAATACAGCTTAAATATCTATATTTTATAAATGTAAAAGAATTTTTAATTTTTTTTAATTTTTGACCGAAATATACTACTGTAAAAGAAAAAAATTTGTTTCTGAGCCTTTTGACGAATTATATGCACATTTTGTCTTTGCGTTTTTATCTTATTCAAGTAATATTATATTTTTCTTGTAATGCAAAAGTTGTCTACTAACAACAATCTTATGTATTAGAGAAAGCGAGAGAAAGTGGAGTTCGAAGAACGGAAGTTTTTTTAGTTTGCTTCTTCCTGTATCTTATTGTCGCGTCCGTGCCCAAAACACCTTATTAGTTGTTGCCATTAGTAGACAAACTTTTCAAATGCAAGTAGCTGTCAGTTTTTAAATAGGTGCATTGTTCCCGTTAGGAAAATATAATAATTGGTTCCCGGCAAAATCGGAAAAAAATTTTATGGGTGTTTAAAATTTGTCGCGTCCGTAACCGGAAGCTCTGAATCGATTCGATTGTTTTTCGATTTCCGGTAAATTTCCGCATTTCTTGAGATACAATTTTTTTTTTCAAAATATTGACTCTCATTGAACATTTTAGCAATAAAATACAAGAAAATATCAAAAAAATTATTTTGGTTGAGAATAACAGCTTCAGCATCCAGGTGGATTAGTCATACAACTAACCAGTTTTAGTTTTCGGTGAGCATGTGGTACCAAAACGGCGTCTATGCGCTAATTGTGACTTGCAGGAGGACTGCGAGTCAGCCACTTCAACCAACCAACCAAGGAGCGTACAGTATTTTTATATTCAATTCCTATGATTCGAAAATATCGCGCCTAAGCAAAGAATTTCTGCTTTCAAGTACCTTTTGTGCGCCTGCCTCACCATTGTAGTGTCTTTCAGGCAAAAGTAATGGCCATTTACCAGGCTTCAATCTAGCTCATCGGCGAGAACGCGCATGAGACGGATGTCAATATATATTCGGATAGTCAGGTAGCCATCAAGTCGCTCGCGATGGCGACCACCTCATCCAGGCTGGTCTTGGACTGCCGCAAATCCTTGAGCAACTTAGCTAGGCGCTCCAACGTCTCAATACTCTGAGTGCCAGGGCACAGGGGCATTGTAGGTAACTGCGAGACGGGCAAACTAGCCAGAGCAGGCTCATTGCTCGCCGAGGCCTCATCCTTCCTCCTAGTAAGAGCTCTTATTGAATCGATTAAATTGATGCTCAAATAACACAGTACAACAGTAAAAAAAACCCGCGGAGTTATTCAACTGTTCCTTATATTTTCGGAGTCGCTGATCACGAATATGTAATTATTTTTTTCGGGTCACCTCTAGTTTGGGTTTTACAGGGTCGTGAAGTTACAGGCTACACCCCAACTAAAAAAATTAATTTAAATGGTTGAACTTATCCTAGTCTAACAATATTGGTATCAAAAGAAAGGGAATTATATCTCCAACTCAAATCAAATAATTTTTTTGTAATTATCCTGGCGGAAGGATATACAAATGTCCTTTTAAGAATGTATCCTTTATTATCCTGGAAGTTTTTCTGCCAAAAAATTTGAGAAAAATATATTACAAAACCCTTACCATGCACCAACACATTATGAAATTTCATGTTGATCAGTCCATTGGTTCGGCTGAAAAAAATTGTTGAAGTTTATTTCAACTCAAAAACTTAAATCATTCCAAAATTTTTCACAGTGCAAACAATTTCAACTCTTCACAAAAACCCGCCCAGTTTCTGAACTGTTCCTTATAATCCCGGAGCTGCTGATCACGAATATGTAATTTTTTTTTTTGGGTCACCTCTAGTTTGGTTTTTACAAGGCCTGTGAACTGTGGTCTGAGGAACATACATGCAGTATCTCTCGACTAACCTGGCCTTCCTATAACATGAAACGGACTAAGCAACTGGTTAAACTTAACCGTCACTCAATAAGCACAATGGTCTACTAGTGCTGTTCTATTATTTATTGTACAATAATTACATATAGACTTCAACTTGTGATGAATAACATTGTTTTAATTCATTTGAAACATGAAAACATTACAAATTTTGCCTTTCACTGTGATATAGCATTTCATGCCATCAACCCTTTCGCTATAAACTGTTACTGGGGTAAGTTAAAATTTAAAATTTTACGTCTTAGGCTTCTATATGAAATTTGTTATACTCGAACCCTGTAATTTAGAGTTTTTTTCTATGAGAGCAACCACATCGTTGTGGCTGTAATAATTACTTAAACATAAAACTTTCAAAAAAAGGTATCTAAATTAAAAAAAAGGTATCTTATCTAAATTAAAAGAAAACGTCAAATTAAAAAGTTCTCTAATTATTTCTGCTTCTTCTTCCTTTACTATGTTAAGATTAAAAAAGTATATACTTCTTTTCTTTAAACTTAAATATTCAGTTTATTAATTTCGTATTTTTCCTTAAACTTCAAACTATTCTAAAGACCAACACAAAATGTATTCTTCTAACCATAGAGGATACCTAGAGACGTCCACAAAGTGGCCTATTGCCATATGGCAACAAAATAGCGAAAGGGTTAAAAGAAAAAAATCACTACAAAAATTACACTAAGACTGGGTTAATCAAGTTCACCTAAAAACAACAGTATTTTCTAGACTAATTTTGGGTCGCTGAAGACGAATGTGAAATTCTAAAAATTTGTCAAAGAAGAGTTTGCCAAGAATCTTCTCAAAACCGTATTTTGTTTCTTATTTTAGATATCAGCATTTATCTCGTAAACAAATTATCTGACCAACATAAGAGGGCCATTGTCCAAAAGGTTATATTGTAACGATGAGGCACTCTGTCGCTGTACTATGCATGAATGTTTTTACGGGCATACTTTTAGGCATGCACTTTTGAGTACGGCCGGCTTGCTATAATTACGATATGGCATGGATGGTTCGCGATGGTAATGGGCTGTGCGAGAATGATCGAGAGAGAGTCCAAATGGAATGTGTGAGAACAATGGCGCGATAACCAGACAAGTATAAAAGGCAGCCGGGTACAGCGCAGAGGGGAGTCTGATTTGAGCAAGCAATAGTCCAATAATAGTAGCAGGTGTAAAGACAAACAAGTGTAAATTTGTAAATAAAGAGATTACTAGTTTTGACTGCCTTTGCGCTGATAATTGAAGTGGTTTTATTTTCAAGCACAACTAAGAAGTAATTTTCGTAACAATACTTATGTTAACCTTACCGTATATCATGTATCGTATATCATTTAAAGATCTTTTAATGCTGCCACATCTTAAAAATTATTTTGTTTTTAACCCAGTAACCTGGGTAGTTTGAAACTTCTTTACATTTGAAGAATCGAAGAAGCAAGAAGCCAAGCCAGATCTTTTAGTGCCTCATTTAAAAAATTAAAATTAGTTTCATAATTTTTGCCAAAATTCCCTAAATGTAGAGAATTTTTCCTAAAGTTTATATCACTTGACATGGTATCAAAATTAATAGCATTGAAGAACTGTGGAATGTTACATGCGCTGGTGTTCGTGATAAATGGTGCCTCTTCCCTCATCTCATAATCTGGGTTTTCACTGTTTACTTTTGTCTATAACACTACTCGACAAAAAATGGGTCAATCGCGTGCACTTAAAACAAAAGTATTTTCTACACCTTTTCATGTTCGATTTCAGAAAGCGTAAAAGCAATTTCAGAAATCGTAAATTCAATTTCAGAAATATAAATTTAGTTTCAAAAAGCGTAAAAGCAATTTTAGAAAGCGTAAAACTATTTCAGAAACCGTAAAAGCAATTTCAGAAATTAAATTTTTATTTCTGAAATTGAATTTACGCTTTCTGAAATTGCATTTACGGTTTCTAAAATAGTTTTACGCTTTCTGAAATATCTTTTTCACTTTCTGAAATCGAACTTGAAAAGGTGTAGACTAACTTTGGGTCACAGAATACGAAACTAAAAATCAAAACATTTTTTTAACCTTCACTCTGTGCATGGGGTATACAGTTCCCATTGCTATAGAAAATATGAATTTGTGAAGGTATTTCATTCTGAACGATATACTAATACATATATCATTGGATAGCTATTGATGACAAGATTCTAAAAACTTAATCAGTTTGAAGTGTGATTAGGCCAGTATACCCACATATTGCACACAAACTGTTTGTTGTGCTTTGGGGAATAAATGACCCCGTTATTCATACTAATACATTTTGTAAGCAAAACTTATCCAAGTTCTGAACCACTCAAGTTCTAAATCACGAGCACACTCAGCGGAGGAATAGGAGATTCAAAGACGGTAAGCAAATAAATAACATAATAATACTAATACCAATAAACAAACAACAACTACATTAATAATATCTCATGCTATAATGATTATATCATTATTTCCTAAAAAAATATTTATTTATTTATTTATTTACAAGAATATTGAAACTATAACTAAATTATAGAACAATATATATATAAAATAGAAGCTATGGCATCTAAGGCCTCAAGCTAACATGGGTGTAGGATATGTAGTAGTGCAATTAATTTAATATGTTAATACTATTAATATATAGTTAATTTAGGTGAGCTTAAAAGTGTAAGTGGTGTGAGTGATTGATGTTAAGTGTGCAGTAAGCTGGGGTTGAATAATATGTTCATATTTCATTATATAGATTGCAAAACTTTAAATAATGTATTAGTGTTATTAGGTTATTAATTGAAGGGTTTTTGAGTAGGTCTGAAGGTATTGTGTTTGGAAGTGAACGTCGGTAAGTGTCGAAGAATGTGCATTTGTCAAGGATGTGTTGGGTATTGATTGTATGTCTATTGCAAAAGCTACAGATGTTAGACAGGTTTTTGTCAATTAAGTGTTTATGTGTGAGTCTATTGTGTCCTAGTCTTAGTCTTATAATTTTTGTTTGGTCTTTTCTAGTCAGGGAAGTTGTACTAATTTTGAGGTATTCGTTGATTGTCTTGGAGTTTTGTGATATGTTTCAGTACCATTGTGAAGAATTGTTATTATCGTTTTGGTGTTTTTGGAGGAAGTGAGATTTTAAAAAGCATTTTATGTCCGAAAAGACTACGTTGGGTGTAATTGTCAGCGGTGCGTTTATGGCATTTTTGGCTGCTATGTCGGCACATTCGTTGCCGGGTATCTGTACGTGACTTGGGACCCAAATTAGTTTTAGCTTATTTGGTTTCTCTAGTAGAAAACTACGAATTGAGTTGGGGTAGAAGTCTTGGTTGTTTAGGTTTTTTATTGAGTCGATAGAGGAGAGTGAGTCAGTGCAAATTGCGAATTTACCTGGTAGCTTTGTTGCGTATTTGATAGCTTCGTGAATGGCTATAAGTTCGGCAGAGAAATTTGAGCTGTAGGTAGGAAGGTGTGCTATTTGTATAATTTTTTTGTTTAGAATTATGCTGTAACTAGCTTTGACGTTGATTTTGGAGCCGTCCGTGTATAGGAACTTGAATTTTGGGAGTTTTTCGATAGTTGCATAAAATTGCTTTCTAAATACTAGAGGAGGAGTAGAGTTTTTTTTAAGAGCGGTTAGATTTGTGTTTATTGTTGAGTGATCCAGTTTCCAGTGCGGTGTTTTGGAGTTTTTGTAAGGTTTAAAATTTATTGGAATATCGAATTGTTTTGCTAAGTTTGTTATTCTGTTTAGGCAGGATGGTGATTTATTAATTATTTTTTGTGGAGTTTTGGATAGGAGCGTGGGAAGGGGGGAGTGGTCGTTTATTATGACAGATTTTATAAGTTTAGCTGTAAAAAAATCTCTATTGGTGTTCAACGGTAGGATATCGGCCTCGGAGTTTAGGGATATGATTGGGGTTGTTCTGAAAGCGCCAAGGGCGGTACGTATGCTGGAATTGATGGTTGAGTTCAGCTTGTTTGTAGTAGATTTTGGCGCGTATGCATATAAGTATATGCCGTAATTGATTTTTGATATAACCAACGCTTTTACTGCTGATATTAACGACACTGTGTTGCAATTGTATTTTGTACTTGCGAGGCATTTTATAATGTCGAGTCGTTTTTTAAGTGCAGATACTAGGTAGTCGATGTGACTATTCCATTTGTATCTTTTATTAAATATAAGTCCGAGTATTTTTAAGTTGTCAACTGAGCTTATGTTGATGTTGTTGCAGAGGGTGTTGACCTGGCAGTTGTGTTTTTTACATATGTGGATGTGTTTGCATTTTTGTAGTGATAGTTGGGCCCCTGAATATTGGGACCAGTTGGCAATGTCGTTATGTAGGCTGCTGAGGTCTAGTGGAGTGTTTTTTGTTTTGTTCATTTTTTTTATAATAATGAAGTCGTCGGCATATGCCAGGAAGTTTAATTCCTTGTGAAGGGAAATGATGTTACTAAGCTTATTGTACGCAATGAGAAAGAGAATAACAGATAATGGGGATCCCTGTGGGATACCATTCTGTAGCGGATATTGTTCAGAGTAATGGGAATTAATTTTTATTTTGATAGTTCTGTTGGTCATATAATTTTTTATGTATCGGTACATTTTTGGGCCAATATTCCAATGTCTAAGTTGGTCCAGAATGGAGTGCATTCCCACTTTGTCAAAGGCTTTGGAGAAGTCTAGAGAGACGAGTGAGAGGTGTTTTTTCGCTGAGAGGGATTGAGTGATCTGATAGTCTAGATATACTAGAAAATCAGACACTGATTTTCCCTTCCTGAAGCCCATCTGATGACTATGTAGAAGTTTGTCTGTGGTGACAAACCACCATAGTCTATTGGCAATGATCTTGTCTAGTACTTTTGAGCAGCATGGGTTGAGAGAAATAGGTCGGTACGATTTTATTAAGGTTTTATCGCCGTCCGGTTTTAATATAGGAATTACCATACTATTTTTGTATATCTGCGGTAAGTATTGATTGAATATATTGTTGTAAAGATCAAGGAGTCGGTTTTTTATGGTTTTTGGTAAGTGCTGTATCATTTGGTAGGATATGCGGTCAAGACCGGGTGTTTTGCCTTTTAGTCTATTTAGTGCAATATCTAACTCTAAGTAGCTGATTTTTTCTTCGATAAAAGAAGCTGATTTGCTGGGTATTAGGGTGTATGTCTGTTTGATGGTATCGTGTTTGCATTGTTGAAATGTTGAAGAAAAATTATTATTTTGTGCTTCTTTAGACCAAGATTGTCCAAATATATTCGCTATTTCCGTTTTTTCTGTAGTTGTTTTTCCGTTTGGGAGTTGCGTATCAATACAATGAATAGACGATTTGGGTTTTAGTCCGCAGAAGGAGCGAATGGTTGCCCATATTTTACCTGGATGTGTGTGAGGGTTAATATTTGCAGTAAATTGACTAATAGACTCTGTTTTAGCTAGCTTTAGGTTGCGCCTAAATTTTGCATGAGCTTTCTTGTATTGAATAATATTATCGTTCGTGATATTTCTTTTTAATTTATTCCATTGGCGATTTTTTTCTTGTTTTAGTTCTTGTAGAGTTTCGTTCCACCACGGGACTGTATATTTTCTTTTGCTTGATGTTTGGGGTATGGATTCATTGGCAGCTTGAAGTAAGATCCTGTGGATATTTGCGGTTTCTTTGTTGATATTTGTACTAACCGGTCTATTGTTGCTAAACTGGCTTGCTAAGAGGTGAAACTTGGTCCAGTTTGCTTTAGTTAGGTTGAATTTGGGGCGGTTTAGGATTACTTCAGTGTTATTGTCGGGGAAGAGGGAGATTAATATTGGGAAATGGTCACTACCGAAGAGCTGCGACTTTGTTAGCCAATGGCTTTGTATGGCGATGATTGGGGATGCGATTGATAGGTCAATGTGTGTGAATGTGTGGTGGGTGGAGTAATGGGTAGGCGAGCCGTCGTTTAGGGGTGTTAGTGAGGATTGTGTTATGAATTTGGATACCGTTTTACCCTTTTTATTATTATTTTTGGCGCCCCAGCTAGTGTGATGGGCATTAAAGTCACCCGTAATTAGTACAGGTAATCTGGATTGTGGAACTATGTTTTCTAGGTCATTGTAAGTAGGTGATGTATTGGGTGGAATGTAAGTGGAGCTGATTATGAATTTCAGCTTAGATTGGATGATAACGTTCGTGACGTCAAAGTTATTTACAGCTGAGTCGGTATGTTTATGTTGCAAAGAGTTGTGGACAAGAAGTGCGGAGCCGCCGAACGCGTTTCGTGTGTGGCCAGAGGTATATAATTGGTAGTTGATAGGTATAGGTAAATTTTGGTCGTGTTGTATGTGTGTTTCTTGGAGAGACACTATTTTCGGGGTGTGTAATTTTAAGAGTAGTTGTAAGTCGATGTAGTTTGTGTACCCTTTTATATTCCATTGGAGTGTAGTAAGTGACATGTTAGTGTATTGTATTAAATACTTAAATAAATGTGATATATATAATAAACAAGTGGTAAGATAGTTGTGAGAACATTTACTCTTCCATAGTGAGACTGTCAAAGTCATCAAAGTCATCACTATCATCTGTGTTTAAGTTGTTGCTTTCTTGTTTATGGTTGATCATTTTTAGTTTGTTTTTGCCTATTTGTCGCTTAGCTTTAGCTTTTAGTTGCTTGATGGTGCGATTTGAGGTTTTTGTTGGGAATATTTTGATTTTCGTTTCTGTTAATTGTGGGGATTCGCAGCATTTATTTGTTGTTGAGGGACGACCTACGGACGCAGTAGTATTGTTGTTTGCTTGGCTGGTGTGTTGATTTGAAACTGAGTTGAGCTTTGTGTTTGTGGAATTCGTACTGTTGTTGCTGCGGACCATTGCTGGAGCGTAAGTGGATTGCGTCGACGGACGTTGAGTAGGTAGAGAGGAGTTGGAGTTGGTGTTGTTGTGGAGCTGTTTGTTTTGAGAGCTGTTGGACGTCGTGACAGCCGCTGCTAAGAGCTCGTCGCTTGAGCTGTACACTGTTGGTGTTCGTAGAATGTTGGCAAATGTACTTGATTGTTGGCGTTGTTGTTTGTATATAGTGTGGGCAGTTTTATGATCCACTTTTTGGAGAGTTTTAATTGCTTGGATTTCTTTTTGTTTAATAAATATAGGGCAGCTTCTGAAGTAGGGCGAGTGGTCGGCGCCGATGGTGTTGTTTTCTTTGCAGTTATGGCAGGCGGGCGGGTGGTGGCACTTTTCGGTTGAGTCTGGTGATGTGTGGTATATTTGGGAGCAGTTTGAGCAGAGCTTTTGATTTTTGCAGTATTTAGTGATATGGCCGTAACGGTGACAATTTTTGCACCGTAGAGGCAGGGGTATGTAGGGCCGAATGTGTATTTTTTCGTAACCGATTGAAATTGTGTCAGGTAGTGAGAGCGTCGAGAAAGTGATTATTATGAGGCCGGTTTCGATAAGTGTTGAGCTGTCGTTATTTTCCTTTCGCATAATTTTTCTAATTTCACTCACGCTTTGATCTTTGAGTTCCTCTAGTATTTCGTTTTCGGGTATTTCACGAAGGTCGTTGCAATAGACAACGCCTTTGGTGAAATTCAGAGTAGAGTGCATCGTTATTTCTACTTGTATATTGGGGGATAAGTTTGTTAGTTTAGTGAGTTTCTGTGCTTGTGTATGGTTGATCGTTTTAATGAGAATATCACCACTTCTAATTTTTTTGCACGTGTCGACCTGCCCGCATGCACCGTCGATCACTTTTTTGATAAGGAATGGAGACACTTTAGTTAAGGTTTCGTCACTGTTTATTCTTTTCATCACTAAATATTTAGGTCCAGGAGATTTTATTTCGATATGTTTTTTGTATGGTTTGGAAGGGAGCGGGGGTCCCCCGTCCACGTCGGGTGGGTCGTTCATTGCTTAGACTCGTAGGTTTTGCACGAGAGCGCGATGAGAGTATTAGTCACTTAATTCAACTTTATGCTTAGACGGTTGTTTTAAGAACTTACTCGCCCGAGAGCTAAGGTCGAACTGAAAAAAATATTATTGTACTCATTCCCATACAAACTATACTGGTTCAAAAATGGGGAACTCAGTTGCATGAGATTGTTAGTTGCAACCAATGGCTTTTGATAGACCCACTTAAATAGGGCTGTCCACTAGACTGCCGCTCCATAGAAGAGAATAGGCCTGATCACTGAGCTAAAGATTCAGTACATTATTCGTGGTTCCAGGCCCCATTTTTTACCAACTGCTCTTTGCAGGAATACAATGCTACTGTTGCCTTGCGAA
The DNA here is from genome assembly GCA_963971225.1 of Melieria omissa. Lineage (NCBI taxonomy): Eukaryota > Metazoa > Arthropoda > Insecta > Diptera > Ulidiidae > Melieria > Melieria omissa. The sequence goes on along the minus strand of OZ020269.1, from coordinate 44,173,090 downwards.
CCTCTCCAGTGTGTTCGCTTTCCAGCTGAGTTTTCAGAGTTTTCTGCAGTAAACCAAGATACTTGGCTTACGATTTTAGGCTTAAAACTGTACCACTCGTCCTTGTGAAGAAAATCCGATCGATTTTGGATGGATTAGCACCCAGGCCGTTCCGATTGCACCAGGATACGAGTAGATTGAGGGCACTTTGGAGATAATCGACCAGTGTCAGAAGATTCTTCCCTGATACCGCGATCGCTACATCGTCCGCGTATGCGACCACATTACACCCTGTCTTCTTTAGTTTCAGAAGTATGTCATTTACAGCCCAATTCTGTACACTTGATAAATTCACCATATTGACTATTTGTCAAGTTTTTATTATTTGTCAAGAATCGGTATTCTATCCCAAAAATAAAAGCTCTTTTCTTGATAAATTGTCAAAAGTGTGAATGCTATTGACAACAGCATACAAATTGAAATTTTGCCTATTGAAAATGGAAGAATTGTGCATGTTTACACTTTTACATCAGAGAAAATAAAAAGCAAATTCCGTTACCTTTTTATTATTATTTTTTTTGCAAAAAGCGCCTATTGTGAAACTATTGAAAAAAAACGCACGAACTTATTTCCAGCCCAGCCAGGATTCGAACCTGGGGCGCTCGGTAAGAGAAGCCAGCGCGTACCCGCTGGGCTATCAAGGCCGGTTTTTTTTTGCAAAACTTACTTTACTTAAACTTTTTGTCTTATTTTTTGACAATTTGACAACTGTCGCATATTCACCTTATGTTGAATTAAATGAGCTTTTTACTTTATCAATGTTGCATCAAAATACCAGCAAAGCTTTTGCTTGATAAAAATCTTGACAAAATTTCTTGATAAAAAATTTGTCAAGAATACACAGAATCAGGCTGTTAGTCTTAAGTTGGAATTTAATAAAGAACATTCCTATAACACAGAACTCCTCGTTTAATTTACAACAAGCGAATCAATTCAAACTGATTCTATAACTTGCTAGCTGCCAGATTCATGGGTTTGCGGATGCATCGATTAGAGCATATGGCTGTTGTATCTACGTTCGAAGCCAAATTGCTAACAAGGTGACATGTACCTTGTTGACTGCAAAGTCCAGAGTAGCTCCACTGAAAACAAAGTCGCTACCAAGATTAGAGCTATGTGCAGCACATCTTCTGGCCAAATTATGGTCACGCATTGCGCCAATGTTGAGTCGACAGTGGGACAAGATTAATTTCTGGACAGATTCCGAAATTGTGCTTCATTGGATCAAGACACATCCATCAGCTATAACTACTTTCATAGGGAATCGCGTATCTCAAATACAGGAGTGGTCGACAGAAGTCATATGGTCAACATATTCCAACAAAACAAAACCCTGCAGATTTAATGTCTCGAGGTTGCAACGTGGACGAGCGAAACAGCACAATTTGGTTCAACGGTCCACAGTTCCTTCTAGAAGACCCTGCACGGTGGCCACAAAATTATCACTTCATCCTTTCTCAAGAAGACGAATCATTGGACAGAAGGAAAAATATCTTCTCGTTAGCCGCAATCGAAACGACAGAAAATCCGTTATTGGAAGTCATACGCGACGCTTCGAGTCATCAAAAATTTTTTCGCATTTTCGCATTTATAATTCACTGGTACAGAAACGCAAAACTTAAGCCAGAGGAAGACGAAATAACCCCGACAGTAAAATATCTGAACTGTAGCTTCTTAAAGTTAATTCAACTAGAACAACTTTTGGAAAGAATTGGAAAGAAATCAGCCACTCCCTACCAATATACAGAATTTAACCCATTTATACATGAGCATTCAGATGGCCCACTAAATTTCAAATTGATTCGAGTAGGTGGTCGGTTAATGAACGCACCGATTCCATATGACGCAAAATTTCCACTGCTGTTGCCAAAAAATTCACATTTTATAGAAACATATTTACGGCATCTACACTTCCGAAATCATCATGCAGGACCAAAAGCGTTTATGGCGATTCTCCGAGCGAAAATTTGGCTAGTTAACGCGCAGGAAGCGTGTAGAAAAACCGTGCGAAACTGCATACATTGCTTTCGGTACAAACCAAAATTGTTAACCCAAATCATGGGCAATCTACCCGCAGATAGGCTTCAAGCGTTACGTCCATTCTTGATCTGCGGCGTTGACTTTTGTGGTCCCATTTATTCCTTTTTAAAAATTCGAGGCAGACCACTTGTCAAAATGTACATAGCAGTTTTCGTGTGTTTCACTTCTAAAGCGGTACACCTAGAAATTGTTTCTGATTTGAGTACTTATCGTTTTATTTTTGCTCTAAAAAGGTTCATCGGTCGTCGAGGAGTACCACAACGGATCCACTGCGACAACGCAACCAACTTTGTCGGCGCACAGCGGAAGTTAGCCGAGCTGCGAGATGCTTTTCTGGCCAGTCAGGACGAAGTGGCAAGGTACGCTGCCAACGAAGGATTCAGCTTCGTCTTTACACCACCAAGGGCGCCGCACTTCGGAGGGTTGTGGGAAGCGGCTGTGAAATCCGCAAAGAATCTGCTCTGTCGAACGATTGGAAACGCATTACTCACCGCCGAAGAACTGCAAACGCTTCTCGTGGAAATAGAAGCAATTCTGAACAGCAGGCCCATAGCACCAATCAGCAGGGATCCCAGCTGCGAACAATGCCACCGGAACCAGTTCCAGACAAGCCATTAGCCTATTTAGACAGATGGCAACTTGTCTCGTCGCTCAAGCAGCAGTTCTGGCGGGCGTAGTCGAGGAATTATCTCCTGGCCTTGCAGCAACGCAACAAATGGTTAATACCACAGCGCACAGTGTTTCGCCTAGAACAAGCTAGCTGGACAAAAACGACATTTTTATTTCCTGATTTTTCCATTAGATAATGAATGTCAATATTCATACATTAGGATTTGTGTGAAAATAACACACCGGCACTTTCAATATAGTGAGCTATATAGATAAATATATCAGATTATCGTAAATTTTAATAATTTCTTCACATAGTTGGCCTGCAGTGATTTATTAAAATAAGTTCGTGTTAAAAGTCGGTTACAACTTTTTTTTTTAATGGAGTCTGTGCTTAAGAGTGAGTAGTATTTTTACAATGTCTTGTATTAGCAATTAAGCTATATTTAATAGTTGTAACGTGCCATGATTAAGAAGGAAAGCGATTTTTTCCACAAATTTTTAACTTTAAAGGTGAAAAGTTGAGATGTCTCCTCATGTCACCTCTCCAATTTTTATATATATTCTGCTCATAAGTACGGACTAGTAGATGGAACAAAAAACCATTGCGAATTCCATGGTGGAACAGCCTAGGAAGAAACCGTGAACGATTTCTAAATAAGACCCCTGACTGGCTATCTGGTTCAGAGATAATTTTCAACATTACTGTACGTTCAAGCTTGCCATCGACATCTTCAGACAGCCATCCAGTTTCTGGCAGACCAAAGAAGGTATTTGATAACTCCAGTCTGAGGACCAAACGAATAGATGACTCAATACAATCCAGAAGTGCTGATGAGCTGATTTATGCTGCAGAGGTATCTGCACGACTGTCCGGCAGTAGAAATGTAGCAAGTGTTATCAAAACTGCGAAAAGGGAGACTCAAGAATCTCTGAACGAAAAAAAATGTGAAAAAATTCTAGATGTTTGAGCAGTGAAGAAGCTTTAGCATACTATGTAGATAGCAAATCAACTAGTCAATTCAAAAATGTGCTTGGACTGATTGTAGATAAACCAAAGCCTGGATTCGGTAACACAAACGACGGCAATACTGCACGTAGGTTCTTTGAAAATTCAGAGAAAAGTGTAGAAATTACTGGCTTGGATGTCACTTTCATGAAAAAATTCGACACACTCCTACGCGCTTTATCTTCGTGGTATAACATGCCTGTTACGGTTCACAAAACTTTGGTGCACAGCACTGACGTTATAAAATCGGCAATTCTGCCAATTGGTCAGTTTTCTGAGGAAGCTCGTTATAAAGTATGTAGGCGATTTAGAGCAAACAATACGCAAAAGCAGTCCCGTGAACTGTAAGTAGGTAATAAATTGACAAGAATTTCCTGCTGTGCTAAGAATAAACGCTCAACAGTCGTATCTTAAACTGCTTGAAGTTTCATTTTAGCACGCGTTTCATTCACATCAATTTGGATGTGGATATAAGCAGCTTTTGCCGTTCTAACACTATAAAATGACGGAAATACCTTATGACAAGCTTAGATACTCCATTTCCGAGGCCTTTTGTGTGCATGACTAGTCGATTGGCTATCTATATAGTACAATAAAGCTGTAATATCTCAAACTTAAACGTCTATCATTTTTTTCGTTCAGATAATCTTGAGTCTCATTTTTCGCAATTTTGATAACACTTGCTACATTTCGCCAGTGGACAATCGTGCAGATATCTCCGCAGCATAAATCAACTTATCAGTATATCTGGTATGTTTTAGGTCATCTATTTTTCTCCCTTTGGTCCTAAGACTGGAACTATTAAGCTCCTTAATGTATATATGTATATATAGGTATTTGTATATTTATATGTATATATACATATAAAAAGACATAAAAAACTAAAAAAGTATATGTATCTGAAATAAAAAGCCGCATATTAAACGAAAAATCCTGAAAAATATTTTTGTCCAGCTAGCTTGTTCTACACGAAACACTGTGCAGCGCAACGTAGCCGTCGGAGATCTCGTCGTCGTCCACGAGGACAACATACCTCCTCAACAGTGGAGGCTGGGCAGAGTGCACGACGTAGTAGCTGGTCAAGATGGAATAGTCCGGGTCGTAGAACTTAAAACAAGTGGAGGAAGCCTACGACGCCCTATTCATAAAATTGCGGTCCTTCCCATCAGCGATAGCAGCTGAGTCGAACTCGGCAAGGTGGCCGGTGTTGCGTCAGATGATGCAAAAAGGATATTTAAAAACAGAATTATGTTATATTTAAAAATAGAATTATGTTATATTTAAAAACAGAATTATGTTATCATTATTCATTAAATTATAAGTTAAATTGTTGAATATTAAAGTTGACAAAGTTGAAGTCAAATTTTAAATTGAATTGATACATTGAAAGTTAACTGAACAGAAAAACTGTTAAACTGTTTGTCATTATACGAGGGCGGGTCAATAAGTCCGTGACTTTTTGAATTTCCCGCCTCTTAATTGAAATGACAACACTGCTCCCGTCAACAGTCATCTGTCAGTTGACTCTTGTCAAAAATTGAACAAGCTGCGACATTTAGTTTGTTTTTGACAGCCGTTTATATCAGACTACCGCGTTGACTGAGAAGAAAATGGAAAAAAGTGAATTTCATGTGCTCATTAAGCATTATTTTTAGTTTCCATGGCAAAAATCCATGAATTGGGCTACGAATTGCTCCCTCATCCCGCCTATTCACCCGATCTAGCCCCAAGTGACTATTTCTTGTTCCCAAACTTGAAGAAATGGCTCGGCGGAAAGAGATTTGCTTAATGAGCACACGAAATTCACTTTTTTCCATTTTCTTCTCAGTCAACGCGGTAGTCGGATATTAACGGCTGTCAAAAACAAACTAAATGTCGCAGCTTGTTCAATTTTTGACAAGAGTCAACTGACAGATGACTGTTGACGGGAGCAGTGTTGCCATTTCAATTAAGAGGCAAGAAATTCAAAAAGTTACGGACTTATTGACCCGCCCGCGTACTTATGTATGTAACATAGCTACTTACCGCTGCTATTACCACTTGCTTTGTATTTACTTACCTCCTAAATTATGGTTACCGCTTGCTTGTTATGTACTCCAAAAAGAGTACAGTTTGAAATTGTATTATAAAAGGAATAAACTTCGGTCCACGGACCAGTTGCTAATTGAACGCGAAAGGAGCGACTCTCTCGCGGAACACAAAAACTCTTGTGTTTTCTCAGTAGGCTTGTGATAATTGGGGCTTGTTAAGGGCAGATTCCCAATCAACTGAATTTAATGAACGCGATATGTCATTGAATTTGGCTTTAATGAAGTTATAGTTCTTACAAGAATTAATGACTGAAGTTTAAAGCTCACACATAATGCTTTATGGTGGATAGAGTTAGGAAGAGGGGGTGAAGAAATGAGCTGGACATCAGATTTTAGATCGCTGGTTATAAAAACTAAATCAAGTATACGATTGATGTCGTTATGAACACTGTTAACCTGGCAGAGATTAAACTCAGCAAAAGTGTCGAGTACCTCGCATTCACTCTCGCTTGATATGTTATATGGTAATAATTGCTTAACATCATCATCAAAACACCAATTTACACTGGGTAAATTGAAGTCACCCAATATTATGATATGCTGATTGTGATTTAGATTATTTAATATGGTGCAACAGTTACTTATATGCGTTTTATACAATTCGTTTGGACTTAAGGGGGTCGTCTAGTGTGAAGGCCGTATTTTTATGCCTTTTTTGACAGTCATTATTAAAAAAACCGTTCAAGTAAAATAACTTTTGAATTTTATTTCTTCTTTGCGTACATTTCGACAAAGTTTTATAATTATTTGAAGCCAATCTATTGATTAGTATCGGAGTTACACCACTCAACAGGAAGACGTAAAAAAAAAAAGTTGCTCCACTGCTGCCATGATTCCGGGCGTTGTAATTATCTGAAATCAAAAAACCAAACGCCATTTCATTCCTGAGACTTCAAACTGCAAATTGAGCTAAAAGAAAGTTCGAATTCCAAAAAAAAGTATTTTTTTGCCTAAACATAAAAAAAATATGAGTTTTTCGACTATTTTTCACGTGCATATAATTGAAGAAAAAAAAAGTAACGAAGCAATCTTAATTCTTTTAGCTTAATTTGTAGTTGGACATGTACTCAAGATGGTGTAAAAAGTTGAGCATTAATAGTGAAATAGTTTTTGAGATATCGTGGCAGCAGTTTTGAAAAAACGTGTTTTGAGAAAAACGCGTTTTTAAGTTGGAAGTTGGAGGTACGCGCTCCGCATACCTACTCCGGTTTACAAGTGCAACTTGATAACGGCTTCGAATTTACAAAAATCCATTTATACACGTCTTCTAAACATGTTTTAGAAGTGATTTATGAAAAAAAAAAAAACGATTTTTTTGACCCGTCACACTAGACGACCCCCTTAATGGTGGCATGTAACTTACAGATATGAACAATTCATGAGATTTTTCTATGACAATTTTAGCAATAATTTGATCAATGTCAAAACGAATCAGAGGAACAGCGACAAGTACGCCGCCGCCTTTAGAAAGACCGGTAGTGCGGTAGCATCTGTCTTTGCGAAATAGATTATATTGTTGGCAATCGAACATTTCGGCAGTATGATGGCATTTTGGTTCTTATCCCGCCAGCATTCTGATAATACAATAGAGATTCTGTAGCATTTGCAGAATTAATAACAGCGTCGGCGCACGCTAGGACTGCAGTGGTTTCGCCTCTTCTCTTGCAAAATTTGTAAACGGCCGTACTTTAATATTCTCCTGCCAAAGAGAAGGGTCGAAGATTTTGTCGTAGTACTTTTCTGCTACGTCAAGTTTGAACGATACTCTCTTCAGTCCTTCAATTACAGTCTTTCTTTACTAAAATGTAGCATGAAAGATCGCTCTTATCTATAGTAGCATGAGTATGTAAGCAGTAAATAATGCTTTCAGTGGTCACAGTGGGATTGAAATAAGACAAATGTACCCACTGACATTGACAATTACATCCAACTCGCGGCTTGCATTGCGGCCTACGACAGTGTCATTCGCATTCCGTTTTGCTCTTTTATTCTTAGCGCCAGCAGTTATGAAGACGTCATCGTTCTTCAACTGTGCTGTCTGGTTGCTATGGGATAGCAGCAACGGTGGCGGCGCAGGGCAGCGCGAAGCAGAAGAAATGTTAATGGCATCGGCTGTAGGGGTGGCAGCGGCGGAAGCAGCAGCAGCATAAGAGATGGATGACGCAGAGGAGAGAACCGGTGTCGTTGAGCCAGGAACAGGCGACCGCTTATTGTGTCTTGAGGTTGCAGAAATATTATCATGCATGTTGTTCAGATCATTCCGAAGATCTTTAATGTCACTAGCTATGGTGGGGATTGTAGCAGCGACATCAGCATGCTCACAAAGTAAACGACGAACAGCTTGTACTTCTAGTTGCAGATCTTCAACTTTTTTAATCAGAAGTTCCTTGTCGCTTTGCAAAGAGTTAATTATTGCGGTCGCTTTTTCGTGATCAGATCGGAAAGGTCTAACCTCTTGGAGAACAGCTTGCAAGACGATTTCTATCGCGTCGCACTCAGGTGACGGATAGGCTCTCTCGGGAGCCGAAGCAGGGGGCAGCGAAGTCTTGCGTGTCCCGAACAATATGAGTTTTTGGTAGTCGATACACTATCTTTTGGCGGAGTTGTTGAGCGAGGAGACGATAGAATAGAGTTTCGGCGCGCTTTTGTGCATTGGGTACAACAATATGGCTTGTTCGCTTTTTGCATATATTCAATGTCGACCGATAATAACTTTACACATTTTGGATAAAAAATGTCACTGCACTTGGCACATTGTACTTTAAGCTGGCCACGGTCGACCTTAAGGCCACATACGCATGGCATGCCGATAATCAGCAGGATGATCGACCCGAATCACTAAAGCAAGAGTGTTTGTATAATTACAATCACCCGAGAGATTAGGAAAAACACGTCCGCACGCCACGACGTCTCACGACGAATTTCTATTTGCCTGAAGTCATATTGTAACAATCCGAAACAAAAAATAGACTTACAATCTAGGACAATGGCGTTAAAATACTTCTTCAAAATATTCAAAATTGGTATCAACCACGTGCAATCTTTTGTAAAAATTTCAAATTGGATTCAACCACGTAAAAAAAAAACAGCTGCAAAAGGTTCAAAATTGGTATCAACTTCGTCAAAATATAAACAAATAATTTTACTTAGAATGCGCAACGCAAAAATATTTGTAAAAATTTCTAATTGGATTCAACCACTTTAAAATATAAACAAATAATTTGACTTGGAATGTGCCACGTAAAAATATTTGTAAAAATTTCAAATTGGATGACACCACGTCAAAAAAAACCAGCTACAAAAGGTTCAAAATTGGTATCAACCTTGTCAAAATATAAACAAATAATTTTACTTGGAATGCGCCACGTAAAAATATTTGTATTTATTTCAAACTGGATGCAACCACGTCAAAAAAAACAGCTGCAAAAGGTTCAAAATTGGTATCAACCTCGTCAAAATATAAACAAATAATTTTACTTGGAACTCGCCACGTCAAAATATTTGTAAAAATTTCAAATTGGATTCAACTACGTCTAAATATTTCTAGGCTTTTAAAATCAATCAAAGCGCAGCATTTGAGTAAACAGCCATACACCACAAAGTTTCACTACATTACAGCAATTTGTGCAGCAAAACCAAAAAAGCATACACACAATAATCGACAACAACAAAAACATTAGCGAATCCCGAGTCATCTTGGTTGAAACGACGAAAATGTTAAAATACAGAAAATGTTATGATCTTAACATGCTTTGGTTTTGTTGTTTACTCTTTGCTTGCGCTTCGGCAAACAAGATCAAGAAACATACATGTAAAAAATGATTGAGCGATCACTACGCTACAACAACCACCATTTCAATGGACACGAGTGAAGCCGTTGCGAACAATAACATTGCTTTTTGCTGTTGTCCTACGCAAATCTAACAGAAAATGTTATGATCTTAACATTCTCAAATGCCTACGCTTCGCTCTTCCCGCATCAGAGCAGCCGAAAACACTTTTGTGCCCACATACGCGTTGTACATTACTTCATACTCTTTGGCTAAACTTAAGTTCAAAGGATCTTATTTTACGATTTTTTTTTTGCTTAAATTAAGATCAAAAGAACCTTAGTTTGTGATCAATTCTAGAGTGCGAAAATCTTAATTTAAGATTATTTCGTACTTAAATTTTCTGTTTCGGAATCCGAAATCCGAAATTTTGTTTGTATATTGGTTTTATTATAAACTAGTAGGGCCCTGCAGCTTTGCACGCAAACTTGAAGTCAATGGGCCCAATAAATCAAATTTCTTCATACTACAATCTATGGGCGATGCCACGTTTTTTTATGTAATGCCCAATCCATTCCTCCAGTCAAAGGGTGTGACCCGGTTTTATTGATATGCGACTTTCAGTTCCAAAGTTACGCGGAAAATTTCAGTCGCAAAAAATATACCGCGTCCCTTGTCAACGCCCATAAAATTTTACCAGTAGAATGACAAATCTATGGGACGATGGTATATAAAACTTCAAAGCTTTCCAACTTATTTTTCCGAAGATGTTCCACATTAAAAATTTGGGTTCTATGGGCGGTGCCATGCCCTTCGTCCAATACCCACCCTACTCTCTCTGTCGAAGAGCACGTCTAAATCGTAAGTATGTGCCAAATATCTTTGATGTGTGATTTGCAGTTTCAAAGTTATTCAAAACAATAGGGCTGTTAAAAAGTGCTACGCCCCTTGTCCAACGCCCATACAATTTAACCACTTGAACGACACGTCTAAGCCATGATGCTATATCAAATTTCAATGCTGGCCGACTTATAATTCCGAAGATGTTTCATATTAAAAACTTGGGTTGTATAGGTAGTGCCAGGCCCCCTCGTCCGATACCCACTCCATTGCCCATGTCGAAGGGCACATCTAAGTCGTAAGTTTGTGTCAAATCTCTTTAATGTGTGATTTGTAGTTCCAAAGTTATTCAAAACATTTGAGTTGCTTAAAAAGTGTCACGCCTCTTGTCCAACGCTCACAAAGTTTTACCAGTGAAACGGCACATCTAAACGGTGGCCTCGCACCAAATTTTAATGCTGCCAGGTTTCTCATTCCGAAGATATTCCATATTGAAAATTTAAGTTGATTTACCGACATGTACCGCAGCTTCGTTTTGTTAGTTTAGTGGGCACAGAAAGTGGGCGTGGCCGATTATATTATAGCCTATGTTTCAAAGCGCAATGACACGCTGAATCGTTTGATACCCATATTGCTATGACAAATATACCATGGCCATGATTTGTTATTATAGTGTGCGTGCATAAAGGCATATGCGAAAAGGCATATCAGTTGGTCGTGGTCAATCTTATATATCCTATGTTAACATGAATGAAACTCGGAATCATTTGATATTAATACTGATTCACTGACATGTACCGTAGCTTTGTTTTGTTAGTTTAGTGGGCACGGAAAGTAGGCGTGGCCGATAATATTATAGCCTATGTTTGCCGCAATGACACGCTGAATCGTTTGATACCCATATTGCCTTACAAAAGCATACCATAGATGAGTTTTGTTACCATAGTGGGCGTAAGAAGGGGGCTGGCCATTCTCATATAGCCTATGTACCATTCCCCTAGATAAAAATATGTTTGGTGCTTATTTCATCTAAATCGGTTCAGTGGTTTTTGCCTGATTGTGGCTCAAAAAATTCACACTTGTTTTTATATAATAGTATAGATAGATGAAACTGTATATATTGATACGATGAGAGATTCTGTGCCGCACTGTACAGGAATGCCTTTCTCCGCACGAATGTTTTCCAAGCATACTTTTAGGCATGCACTGTGAAGTACAGCAAAACTGTTATAAATTCGCTTGGTATAGTCCGATATGGCAAGGATGGTTCTCGAAATGGGCTGTGCGAGAGTAGTCGAGCGTCTTCCAATTAGAAGTGCAAGAAACTTCGGCGCGATAAGAAAACTGGTATAAAAGCAGCAGTGGCAGCGCAAGGGGTCGAGTCTGTGTTAAGCAAGCAAAGTGGTAACAAGTGTAGATACAAGCGAAGTGTGAATTCTGTAAATAAAGCGATTGTTAGTTTTGACTACGTTGCGCCGGATAACTGAAGTTGTTTTATTTTCAAATACAATCAAAACGAACCGTCGATAACGAACTGGGGAAATTCGTAACATTTGGTGTCAGAAATTGGGGATTGTATTACTGAAAGTAAAATAAAATTATAAAAACGGAAACATGGTTAAACTGGAACTGCTGAAGGTTGACCAGCTGAAGAAGGAGCTGGCTGCCTGGAATTTGCCGACTGCTGGCGGTAAGGTGGAGTTGCAGCTGCGTTTGCGAGAGGCGTGTGAATCAAGAGGCATTGATTGGGCTGCACACGAGTTCGGAACGCAGGAACAAGAGGCGTCGGCCAAGGTGGAGGAATCGCCTGCTGGTGCTGCGTCGATGCAAAGTACGGGTGCAGCGGCTACGCCACCACAAGCAATGGACATGAGCCAGTTAATGGTTGCACTTAAAGGCATTTTTGAGACTTCCAACCGTGAAATGGCAGCCAAAATGGAAAATTAAAATCGCGAAATGTCGGCGCAAATGGCAACGAAACTGGAAACCGCGAATCAGGAACTTTCGGCGCAAATGGCAACGAAACTGGAAACCGCGAATCAGGAACTTTCGGCGCAAATGGCAGCGAAACTGGAAACGACGAATCAAGAAATAGCAAGGATGGAAACGGCGACCCGTGAAATATCGGAGCAAATGGAAGCGTGCAACCGAGAAATGGCGACAAATTCTGCGCGCATAGAACAGAAGGTGGAGGAAATTTCCGATAGACTGAACGGGAAAGTTGAGCATCTTGAGACGCGAATGGACAAGTGGGACAAACGAGTTGACAGTCTGGAGGATTCAGTAAACAGGAAAATCGACGAGCGGCTTAGAGAGGTACAGCCACGAGAATGTTTGCCGCCGGAAAGTTTTGCCATAGAAGTGCCTACTTATGACGGTACTACGTCGTTTGACACATTCAAACTACAATTCGAGATGGCTGCTTTGGAGAGTCAGTGGACCAATGTTAGGAAAGGTCGGAGGCTGATACTGGCTCTAAGAGGTCGTGCGGCTGAGGTAATACAAACAGTTTCGGAAGGTTTGAGAGGTGATTACGAGACCGTCATGAGGGCATTGGCAGCCAGATACAGTGACGAGCACAACAAAATGCTGTATTATTGCGAGCTGAAGAACCGCTGGCAAAGAGCAGACGAGGCGCTGCAAACGTATGCAGCAGACATTGAGCGGCTCGTACAGTTGTGCTACCCGAAATTCGGCGCTGATTATCTCGAGAGGATGAAGATTGAGGCGTTTATTGAAGGTCTTCATGACCCGGAGACACGACGCAGTGCATTGATGATGGGCAAGCCGACTTTCCGTGAGACGGTGACAAGCGCATTGACGTATGAGGCGGCCTGGAGGGGAAGTTTTCGACATTCATCTGCGGAGATGCATGGGGTCCAATCTGGACGTGTCACGCAAAGCCAGACAGTGAGCTCGGAGGCACCAGCGGGGCTGCGGGCAGTATCATCTCGAGTCAGTTGCTGGCGATGTGGCAAGCAAGGCCACATATCACGAGACTGCCATCTGCGAGAAAAGCGTTCCGGGCAAAAGACGTTGCCAAGAAGGGATGACGCTCTGCCACACCATTCGTGCGAGGCCGAACGCAGGCATAATTCGCAGGCCGAAAACGAGGGACAAATTGTGGATGTTCGGTCGGTAAGAGTTCTGCAAGAGGAATATTGGCTTGCGGAAAGGCTACAGAAGGACCAGCGCAAGGATACGGATCTCGCGAAGATCATCAAAGGCAAAGCGCAGAGATTACGGCCGGCCTGGCAGGAGATGGCTGGTGAGAGCCCGATCGCGAAGGCTTACTGGGCACAGTGGCAAAGTCTACGTCTGCAGGATGGCTGCCTATACCGCGAGTGGGAGAGCAGGGATGGCAGGACCAGAAAATCCCTAATAGTGGTCCCGAGAGGCCGGATCGACGATGTCATTGAGGAAAACCATAACGACTCCAGTGGAGGGCACCTAGGCATCGCAAAAACTGTCGCCAAGATAAGAAGGCGGTTCTATTGGGTAGGATGTCAGGAGTCTGTCGCTGAGTGGATCAGAGGCTGTAATCGGTGTTCGGCTGCGAAAGGGCCGAGGAGAAGATCGCGGAGCCGCACTCAACTAGTTGAAAGCAGGTTGACAGCGAGCTATGGTCTACGGGCTAACCCAGAGGGGTTCCAAGAAGGCAATCTGGTAATGCTTTACAACCCGCAGCGGAGGAAAGGTTTGTCTCCACAGCTTCAAACGTCATGGGAAGGACCGTACAAGGTCGTGACCAGGATTAATGACGTGGTGTACAGGGTGCAACGCTGCGGCAACAGAAACGCCAGGTTGAAAGTAGTCCATTTGGAGCGCCTGGCGTCTTACTCCGGCGGAGCCTCGGTACTTGTTCGGGACGAACAAGTCTAAGTGATGGGCAGTGATACGATGAGAGATTCTGTGCCGCACTGTACAGGAATGCCTTTCTCCGCACGAATGCGCACTTGAAGCTGTCTCCGCTATCTTCGAATCATGGAAAGGTGCGCATACCCAGCGTGCCGCTGGCATTGATGCTGGTGTCAAGCCCAACCTGCCAGCTTTCATCAACAACAACAACAAAGTCCTGACTCGCTCGAAGGCTAAGGTAATGGAACCGGGACGTCTGGTCACAGCTGGAGGTACAGCTGACCCCGTTTCTCCGCTTCCATATAACAGCAATGACAACAACAAAATCAATAAGCCAAAGAGGAGTGATTCTGTTGGCAAAACTGTGCTTAGCTCAGCTACTCGCTCTGGATCTTTGAAGCATGCCTGCTCTCCAACCGATGCCGCTCTCTCTGATCTCTCAGTGGTTGTTGCGCCTACGCCTTCCACCGCTGTCCGTGTTGATGCTGCTTCGTGCTCTCTTGCTGCTCCCACTGTTGCTAATGGTACTGGTGTTGCTATTGCTGCTGGTAATTCTGCCGCTGCCTTTGACGCTGCTGCTTCCTGCTCTCTCGCTCCTCCTATTGTTGTTGACGGACCTGCTGCTAAATTGGTTGATGCTTTGGACGATGCTGCCTCGAGTGCTGCTGTGGCCGCTGCCCTAAGCTCGCTTCAAACTCCCTGGTCTACACAGGTTGCGGCCGTTGATGCTGTCAACTCGCAAAACTCCCCTACTCCAACCTCGCAACGCAACCCCGAATGGACAGTTGTCGCCAAACGCAATCGAAGTAAGCAAAGACAATCGGTGGTTGTTGGTTCCAACAACAACAAAGACTTAGATGTTGCGGTTCGAATGAAATGGCTTCACATCTCTTCGTTTCTACCTAAAGTGACGGAAGCTGATATTATCAATTATGTATCTAATCATGCTGCTATTGATGTTAAGCACCTTTTGTGCTATAAACTTATTAAGAAAGATATTGCCTTAGAATCGTTGAAAAAAGTAAATTTTAAGCTAGGAGTTTCAGAAATCTATTACGGGAAGGTACTGTGCTCAAATCTTTGGCCTGCTAATGTAGAATTACGTCCCTTCCGTTTTTTTCAAAGACCCGATGCACCTCAGACAGGTGCCTAGCGGATGCAAAGAGCACAAGGGTTAATAATGATTTAAGAATTTACTTTCAAAATGTGTCGGGTCTCAGAACGAAATCTGGGGCGTTGTTTACTATGAGCTCTCACCTGGATTATGAAATTTTTGTCCTCGTTGAGACCTGGTTAACTAAGGATTTCTTTGATAATGAATTTTTTGATGCTAATCTTTATAATGTCTATCGTAAAGATAGGGATGCTGTGAAAACTGGGTTGTCCAGAGGTGGTGGGGTCCTCATTGCAGCCTCAAAGCTATTTATCTGTGCTTCCTATATCCCACCTGCTAGTGTGGATTATCTTTATAAGGCCCATGTAGACAACATTTTAACATTAGCAATGAAATACCCTGATGATCACTTTTGTGTCCTTGGTGATTTCAATTTGTGTAATGTTGAATGGTCTTATTTGGATAATAGTTTGGCCTTATACCCTAATAACGCAATTACCTTTGCGGAGACTTATGTTTTAGACAATCTTCAATATTTAAACCTAATTCAGATAAATAGTTTTGTAAATAAACTTAATAGAATTCTGGATTTGATGTTCATTAGTGATGGCATGAACTTTTCCTTACATGAATGTCACTTGCCTCTCTCTTGCTCGGGTATACATCATGTTCCCCTTGTTCTTGAAATGCAGTTTTATGAGTTTAAGAACAAATTCTTGCTTAACCAGAAATCTTGCTTTAACTTTAAAAAATGTAACTTTCTATTAGTAAATAATTTACTACATTCGTTGCATTGGGACTCTCTTTTCTCAGGGCATGATGTTTCAAATTGCTTTGATATTTTCAAAAATAAGGTGTATGACATTTGTGTTGAACACACCCCACTGTTAAAAAAGAGATGTTATAAAATACCTTGGTTTACTAAAAAGTTAAAAAAACTAAAGAATTTGAGAAATAAGTTCTATAAAAAATTTAAAGTTACTTGTAATTCCCACTTTAAGCTTAAATACCTGTTTTACTCTAAAAAGTTCAATTCGTTGAGCAATTCGCTGCGTAAGAATTATAACCGGAAGTTTGAATCTGAGATCAAAACGAATCCGAAAGCCTTTTGGCGTTTCGTCAATTCTAAAAAACTTTCTGCAAATATTCCTACCAAAGTATTTTTGAAGGATGTTACGGCGGATAGCCCCTCTGAGGCAGCTAACCTTTTTGCGGATTTTTTCCGTTCAAATTTTGTACGTGATACTGGAGCCCCCGCAAATTTTGAGACGAACATTAACTCTCACATAAACTTTGGCTCATTGTGCTTATCTCGGGAGGACGTAATTGAAGGCATTGGTTGTCTCAAGTCCTCTACGCAAACTGATGTAGACGGGCTTTCGGCGTGCCTATTTAAGAATTGTGATTCATTTGTCTCTCCGCTCTTAAATATCTTCAATCGTTCACTG
The DNA here is from genome assembly GCA_963971225.1 of Melieria omissa. NCBI lineage: Eukaryota > Metazoa > Arthropoda > Insecta > Diptera > Ulidiidae > Melieria > Melieria omissa. Next base: position 44,156,273 of record OZ020269.1, on the reverse strand, counting down.
GAATCGGGCGATTTTATTGATGCGTGGAAAGCTACTTCCATCACTCCAATTTTTAAAAGTGGCAACAAGAATAACATTGCTAACTATAGGCCGATTTCCAAATTATCGACTGTTTCTAAACTGTTTGAATCCCTGATTAAGAAAAAGCTTTACTTTGCAGTCAAAAGTTTAATCTCTCCTTACCAGCATGGCTTTGTCTCCGGCAGGTCAACAGTTTCTAACCTTGCCGTTTTCTCTGAATATTGCTTAGCAGCTTTTAGTGAAGGTCTCCAAGTTGACACTATTTACACGGACTTTTCTAAAGCTTTTGACACAGTAAGTCATTCAATCCTGGTCTCAAAAATGGCTGCACTAGGTTTTCACTCTACCTTTCTTCAATGGATCTACTCGTATCTCTCTAATCGTAAATGTGTTGTAGTGGTTGACAATGTTTCTTCTTTACCTTTTATTGCTTCCTCTGGTGTTCCCCAGGGTAGTATTTTAGGTCCTCTTTTCTTTGTTATTTTTATTAATGATATTTCAAGTTGCTTCACTAATTCTAACTTTCTACTATATGCTGATGACTTAAAGATCTACACTTCCATTAGGAATGCCTCAGATGCGGCTTTTCTCCAATCAGATTTACACAAGGTTACCGATTGGTGTCGTGTCAACCGTTTATCTTTAAACATCAATAAGTGTTTTCATATGTCATTTTCTAAGTCTCGTGCTCCTATTCGTACTTGTTATTCTATCTGTAATTCTCGTCTTAAAGCCATTACCGAGGTTTCGGATTTAGGTGTCTTCTTCGACTCAAAATTTTTATTTCACAAGCACTTAAGCTACACAATTGCTAAATCTTATGCTATGCTTGGTTTCATCCGCCGTTTCAGTTCGGACTTTACTGATCCATATACACTTAAACTACTTTATATTTCTCTGGTTCGCTCAAAATTAGAATATGCGGTCTTTATTTGGAGGCCCTTCTATGAATGCCACATAAAACGTTTAGAACGCATTCAAAAGGCTTTCCTTCGGTTTGCTCTTCGTTCCCTACATTTTGAAAATCCCACTCCCTCTTATAGCTCACGATGCATGCTCATTGATTTGCGCTCTTTAGATAGCAGAAGGTCTTTCCTCTGTATAATGTTTATTTTTGATCTAATTCGTGGCGCTGTTGACGCATCGTGCCTACTGCAACGTATAAACTTCCTAGCTCCGATTAGAACTCTACGAAGTCAAGATCTGTTTCTAATTCCACGTTGCAAAACAAATTACTCTTTTAATGCCCCAATTGTGCGAGCTTTGTCTGAGGCTAACTTACTCTCAAATTCTTTAGATTTTTCAGTTCCTAAAAATGTATTCAAGAATTTGTTAGAAAGACTTATAGTATAAGTAGTATAAGTATAGTATAAGTGTCAGTTAGTCTGTATGAATTGTTAATTAATTCTAGGCTATTTTTAAATAAAGAATAAAGAATGTTTTCCAAGCATACTTTTAGGCATGCACTGTGAAGTACAGCAAAACTGTTATAAATTCGCTTGGTATAGTCCGATATGGCAAGGATGGTTCTCGAAATGGGCTGTGCGAGAATAGTCGAGCGTCTTCCAATTAGAAGTGCAAGAAACTTCGGCGCGATAAGAAAACTGGTATAAAAGCAGCAGTGGCAGCGCAAGGGGTCGAGTCTGTGTTAAGCAAGCAAAGTGGTAACAAGTGTAGATACAAGCGAAGTGTGAATTCTGTAAATAAAGCGATTGTTAGTTTTGACTACGTTGCGCCGGATAACTGAAGTTGTTTTATTTTCAAATACAATCAAAACGAACCGTCGATAACGAACTGTGGAATTTCGTAACAATATTGTTACGAATTTCCCCAGTTCGTTATCGACGGTTCGTTTTGATTGTATTTGAAAATAAAACAACTTCAATTACTCAGCAAAAATCAATAATCACTTTATTTACAAATTCACACTTGTTCTACTTTACACTACTACTATTGCATGTTCCCTCTTTGCTTGCTCAACACAGACTCGACTCACTGCGCTGCACACTGCTGCTTTTATACCAGTTTTCTTATCGCGCCGAAGTTTCTTGCAACTTCCAATTGGAAAATGCTCGACCATTCTCGCATAGCCCATTTCTCGCGAACCTTGCCATATCGGACTATACCAAGCGAATTTATACCAGTTTCGCTGTACTTCAAAGTGCATGCCTAAAAGTATGCTTGCAAAAGCGTTCATGCACAGCACAAAGTGCCTTTTCGTTTCAATATATTAATTAATATTATAGTTGTATAATAATCATTGGATATTAACTTCACCAAAAACAATTATATATATGTAGAATTTTGTATGACTTCAATAAATATTTAAAAAATACTTAAGCTTTACATATCACATAGTTACTACATGGGCTGAAAAGTCTTTGGCCTGACATAGAGATGGCGCCAAAAATTAAGAATTATTGTGTTGTACATGGAAAACCATCCTTAACTTAGATTCTGTCAAAGTTTCATGACATTTGGTTGACTCGTTTTCAAGTTATTGCTTTCGAAGTGACGCTACCTCTGAATTTTTGTAAACAATGGAAAAAAGTGAATTTCGTGTTTTGATAAAACATTGCTATTTGATGGGCAAAAATACAGTGGAAACAAAAGCATGGCTTGATAAATGTTATAATACATCTGTATTTTTGCCCATCAAATAGCAATGTTTTATCAAAACACGAAATTCACTTTTTTCCATTGTTTACAAAAATTCAGAGGTAGCGTCACTTCGAAAGCAATAACTTGAAAACGAGTCAACCAAATGTCATGAAACTTTGACAGAATCTAAGTTAAGGATGGTTTTCCATGTACAACACAATAATTCTTAATTTTTGGCGTCATCTCTATGTCAGGCCAAAGACTTTTCAGACCATGTAGTATGTTCATTTTGATATAAAAAGCATTTTGTATAATTCAAAAATGTTTTATCAATAGCTAAGTAATATTTACTTTTATAAAATCTGCCTTTAACTCTTCAATTCCCAGTGTCACCTGTAGGTGACAGATGCTTAATATTTTTTTCCTACCACACAGGTTTTTATTTTTAAATTCTAACACTTGTATAGCAAAATCAATTAGTAGTACTTGTTTATTTGATTTTCCTAGCAACACTAGCGAAACGTCATTTGTCAAATTTATTCATTTGTTTCACGCGTAGTTAAAGCAGTGGAGTTTGTATGGTTTCTTTCAATATAAAAATGAGGGTAGTTAAAAAATTTTTATGTATTTTTTTGTCTTATCCAAACGTATCTAAGCTATTTTATATAAAAAGAAAATTTTCTTTTTCACTATTTTGGACATGGGAATTGAAGGGTTAAAGGTAACTAAACTGAACAGTTTTTCAACAGTTTTTAAATCAATTAAACTCGTTGATGGTAAGGTAAAACCTGAACTTCCTGGAGCTTCAACATTTTTCAACCTGTCCTGAACCTTCGACGGCATTGACATTGTTTCATCATCAATTCCAAACTAAGAAAATAAATAATATTTCGGAGTACAAATATATTTGAGTTCTTAAAAGTTTAAAGCAAATTGCACAGCAATTATACGTTCTTTTTCTTCCACGCAAACAATTTTTGGCAGAACTCCATGCGAATACCGAGAGATGGGACGGATTCCTTTATATCCTTTATTTGCATATACTGCATGCGTCTGTATGTTACATGTGCAGCTCAAATTACAAAATTTTAAACGTTGGACGCATTAAGTCAACGCAGTGATTTGGTTGTTAAAGGACTTACAACCGAAGTTGTCGCTGTATGCTTGTTCATTTACAGGGGCTCAAAGTTAAAATGAAACCAGCCATGCAACAAGAGTCAGATCAAAAATATGAAGTCTCAGGGTTGACTTAGCAATATGTTTATATTTTTGTGGAAAAATGGGTTGATAATTAAAATCGGCAAAAAAGGAATTTATTTCCTTTTTTGTATTCATAAAAAATTTTAGTTTAGTCTTACGTGAGCAATGAACCTTTGACCTCTAGGTCAAACCTGAGACTTCATATTTTTGATCTGACTCTTGTTGCGTGGGATGTTCCACTCGTACTCACCTTTCAAGTACTGCAAAACACATTCTAAATTGAAATCGTGCAATAGAGTCTTCAGCTTTTCTTCATCTGGGTCCACATTTGGTGGGTGAAAATGGTGGTAGCTAGTATTCATTAATTCCACTGCATGCAGCACAAATTCTTATTCCCAGGTGTTATGTGGTTCGCCTGACTTAGCGCCATTTGGCTCAGAGGCTATGAGAACCCAACCAATAGATATTTCCGAAACTTCCCTCTTTGGAAGTGCAGATATATCTGAATAGTCAATTGTTTATTAGCTCTGCACTTGCACTTGAGGTTCTCTCGGTTTTCAACGTTTTTATAAAAAGACAAATGCGACCGCACCGCTTAAAGTGAGCAGTCACAATGACGATTCTTCAATTTACGCATAACACACACATCTGAACATGACGAAAGGGCTAAATTTCAAAATGCATTCTTGAAAAGATTTTCTGCGTTTGCCATTTTTTGGTTGTTTATTTTTTGACAGTTTGACAGAAAAAACACAAAAAACAGCTGTTTTCACAGTAAAAGAGTTTTGACCTCGAGTAGTGAATTGTTTGAACTTTCTTCTTGTCACACTTTTTCCAAAATACGGGAACAATTAAATTCAATTCAATTGTTACGGAAGGTAACAATTGTAACGGTAGTGCCAGAATAGGCCTGTTATAGTATTCTGGAATAGTAAGTTTTTCATTTTCTGACCCAAAGTCATTTTTAAAGGACTTTAAAATTTAAAGGACATACACATTTCAACTATTTTTTTTAATATTTGTGGTTGTACAATAATGAAGACATGGGTATCAAATGATCTTTTAACAAAATTTTCTATTTTCAACTTTCAGGACCAAAATATGTCAGGTAGGGAGAACTTACATGTTTTGGATCTCAGTCTGTAGATTCATACATTTAAATTTATTTCTATTTCAAAGTTCTCAAAAAAGTTACACGAAACCCCCTCAAAAATCCTGCGTGCGCTATGGTACGGTAGACTTGCAATAATTTCGGCGAGTCTTATTTGAGCAAGTAAAGGGAAAACATGCAATAATCCAATAAGTAGTAGCAAGTGTAAAGATAAGCAAAGTGTAAATAAAGTGACTGGTGGTTTTGGAATGCGTTTTGCGTTGAATAGTTGAAGTGGTTTTATTTTTCAAGCACAATCCAGAGACGAATAAGCCCAAAGAACTATTTTTCGTAACAGTATTGTGCAATATTTACCTTATGCCACTCTCTGCCATCGCTCATAGGAGGCCCCACAGAATTTATCCCACATCCCACTGCTTTCTTTTTTGCTGCTGCCAAAGTTTACAAGTCCCTTGGCAAGGTTTGTTTTTTTTTCATCAATGTGACCAATTTTTTGAACTCTTCCGCATTAGTTTTCTTCAGGCTATTTATTAATCAATTAATTAATTTTCATGAAAAATTTCTTAATGTACAAGGTTACTTACATTTTAGTGTTGAGTTTCATTTTTATTTTTGTTTCGAATTTTGTCGAATGAAATGTTTATTCGAGCGACTTTGACGTTTGTGGCGAACGAAACTCAAGCGAGTCGCTTACGATAATATTGTTACGAATGCTAGTTCTAGTGGGCTAGTACGTATCTCTGGATTGCGTAATTTCAAAATAAAACACTCTCAAACGCAGTCAATTAAATAAACCAACAATCACTTTATTTCACAGTTTTGCACTTCACTGTCTTTACACTTAAGTATTTGCTCAATTACTCCGTGTAGCACCTTCAGTAGTCAAAATCAGACTGACTCGCTGCGCCGCACCCGGCTGCCTTTTATACCTGTCCGGCCATCGCGCAGATCGTTCTCGCACATTCCAGAGTGGACTAAAGGTTTCCATGATGATCGCGACCAACGTTGCCAGGTTGGGCTAAAAGTTTCCATTATCGCGGCCATCATTGCCAGGTTGGACTAAAAGTTTCCATTATCGCGGTCATCATTGCCAGGTTGAATTATGGCACGGCGCGTAGCCACAGGGTTGCTTTGCACAGCGACAGACTGTCTTATCGTTACACTGCCCACCACTTAGACTTGTTCGTCCCGAACAAGTGCCGAGGTTCCGCTGTGATAAGGCGCCAGGCGCTCCAAATGGACTACCTTCAGTTTAGCGCTTTTATTGCTGCAACGTTGAACCCTGTATACCACGTCGTTTATCCTAGTCACGACTTCGCAAGGTCCTTCCCATGGCGCTTGAAGTTTCGGAGACAAACCTTTCCTCCGCTGCGGGTTGTAGAGCATTACCAGATCGCCTTCTTGGAACCCTGCTGAGTTGGCCCGTAGATCGTATCTGGCTTTCGCCTTATCGCTGACCAGTTTGGTGCGGCCCCTTATAAACTGGTGAGTTTCCTCCAGTTCCGCCCGCTTATTGACCACGTAGTCCGTCTTAGCGCCTCCCGTTGTGCTGACTACCCTGAACTTCAAGTCAGCGGGTAACCGCAACTCTGTGCCGAACACTGCTCGGGCTGGAGTGAGTGATGTCGTGTCGTGCGAGGCTGACCTATACGCCATCAAGAACAGGGTGACATGCGTGTCCCAATCCTTTTGATTCCTGCCTACCACTTTCCGCAGATATTCTTCCAGTGTCCAGTTAAAGCATTCTACCATGCCGTCGGACTGTGGGTGCAAAGGAGTGGTACGAGTTTTCCTTATTCCCAGCAGCTCACACACTTCCTTGAATACCGCAGACTCGAAATTCCGGCCTTGATCTGAGTGCAACTCCAACGGAACTCCGAACCTGGCTACCCAGTTGTTTACCAGCTTTTCCGAGATCGTAGTGGCCTCCTGGTTAGGAATAGGGTACACTTCGGGCCATTTGCTGAAATAATCCATTACTACCAGCACATATTTGCTTCCTTGAGTGCTAGTTGGGAATGGGCCGGCGACGTCCATAGCAATCCGTTCGAAGGGCACTCCCACGTTGTACTGCTGCATGCGGCCTCGAGATCTTCTTGTCGGCCCTTTCGCGGCTGAACATCGGTCGCAGCTCTCAATCCACTCGGCTACAGACTCCTGACATCCTACCCAGTAGAATCGTCTTTTTATTTTGGCGACGGTTTTGGTGATGCCCAGGTGCCCTCCACTGAAGTCGTTATGGTATGCCTCGATGACCTCGTTGATTCTGCATTTCGGCACTACCATTAGGGAGTTGCTGGTCCGACCATCCGCGTTCTTCCATTCGCGGTACAGGCATCCTTCTTTCAGCCGCAGACTTTTCCACTGTGCCCAGTAAGCCTTAGCGATCGGGCTTTCACCGGCCATCTCCTGCCAGTCTGGACGTGCGCCTTGCTCCTTGCCTTCGACGATTTTTGCAAGATCCGCATCCTCACGCTGGTCCTTTTGTAGCCTCTCCGCAGACCACTCTTCCTCTGGCATAACGCTTACCAGCCTGACGTCCACTATCTGTTCTTTGCTTTCGGCTCGCGAGCACTGCCTGCATTCGACTTTGCACGGACGGCGGGACAAGGCATCGGCATTTCCATGGCTACTGCCTTTGCGATGCTCTATCGTGTAGTCGTAGCTCTGCAGTCGTTCGATCCACCGCGCCAATTGTCCTTCAGGATCCTTAAAGTTCAGGAGCCATCTCAATGCCGCATGATCTGTGCGCAGGCGAAACCTTTGTCCATACAGATATTTGTGGAAGTGTTTTACGCAGTTCAATACCGCCAGCAGTTCTCTCCGTGTCACACAGTTGTTGCGTTCCGGTTTCGATAGGACCCTACTGTAGTACGCTATCACTTGTTCCTGGCCGTCTATTATCTGTAATAGTACACAGCCAATACTATTTCCGCTTGCATCTGTATCCAGCACAAACATCTCCCCAGGCACGGAGAAGGCCAGAATTGGAGCACTGCACAGTTTTTCCTTCAGACGTGCAAAAGCCTGTTCCTGCTTCTCGTTCCACTCGAAAGCTTGGCTCTTTTTCGTCAGTTTGTGCAAGCTGCTGGCTATGTTCGCGAATCCCGGAACAAATCGGCGGTAGTATATGCACAGGCCCAGGAAACTGCGGAGTTCGTGTAGATTGCGTGGCTGGGGCCACTCCTTCACCGCCATGATTTTGCCTTCATCCGTATGTACTCCGCGGGCGGAAACCGTATGACCCAGATACTTGACCTCCTTTTGGAACAGCGAGCACTTCTTTGGGTTGAGTTTAAGCCCGGCTTCTCGTATCCGCTTGAATACCTCCTTTAGCTTTCTCAGGTGGTCATCGAAGTTTTTACCCATCACGATTATGTCGTCGAGGTACACCAGACACGTCCGCCAATGCAGTCTTTTAGCACGCGTTCCATTAGCCGCTTGAATGTTGCTGGTGCGTTGCAGAGTCCAAACGGCATGACGGTGAACTGCCACAAACCATCGCCAACACTGAAAGCTGTTTCCTCCTTGTCCTTGTCTGCAAGCTCTACCTGCCAATAGCCGCTGCGTAAGTCGAGCGTGGAGAACCACTGCGTGCCTGACAGTGTGTCCAGGGTGTCATCGATCCGCGGTAGTGGATAACTGTCCTTCTTGGTCACATCATTGAGCTTTCGATAGTCCACACAAAACCGGGTACTGCCATCTTTTTTCTTGACTAGCACGACCGGCGAGCACCAGGGGCCCGAAGAAGGTTCTATGACCTATTCTATCCGCATGTTTTCGATCAAATTTGTGACCTCTTCCCTCTTGGCCAGAGGAACTCGTCTTGGCGGTTGGCGAATGGGTTTTGCACTTCCGGTGTCGATGTTGTGCTTCACTATGGCTATTCTTCCGCCTGCTTCTGCCGCAAATATTGACCCATAGTGCTGCAGGAGAGACCTCGCCTTCTGTTGCTGGTTCGCCGTCAACTCGCTGCTCCACTGGTTCTCCTGCGGTATGACGTCCATGTTGAAACCGTTCTTCCTATTACCTCCAGGTGGGCTACTCTCGCAATTAACCACAGCTACAGCTTCCTTACACTCGCCAATTACCTCGTCTTTCCCGACATATCTGGGTGCATTCAGGAGGTTCAGTATTCTAACTGGTATTCTGCCATTCTTAGGTTCCACTAATGTACGTCCGATGATGATGTTGTCGTGTCCTTGTTGCGGTGCTTCTACAACCCACAGCCGACTCGTCCCATCGTCCTCGTCCATTTTTGCCCACACAATCGCCTCAGAATTCGCTGGTATCCTCCTGTGTTAACACGATACAACCTTCCTTACCGCCACGCTTCGCAGCGGGAATTGAACGTTGGCATATCTCAGCACATTTTCCTTCAGGTCCAGCGTAAAACCGTGCCTAATCATGAAATCCACGCCGATAATCACGTCGTCCATTATATCCGCGACGATGAACTCATGTTCCAGGCTGCTGGTGCCGATAGCAATCGTTTTTGTAACTTTCCCTCTCACCGGCGCGTGCTCGCCAGTCGCAGTCCGCAGCTGTATGCCATGCAGCAGTTCCCAGTAATTCAGCAGTTTCCTTTTTATCATCGAATATGACGCTCCAGTATCCAGTGTCAACACGAACAACTTTCCATCTATCCTTCCTTCAATTGTCAAGCTGCTGGGCTGTCGTTTCAGCTGTGGGACAAGGACGTTGGGGCGGCAGATTGTGGGGATCAGCTCACGCCCCTTTGGGCTGACCCGTTCTAGTTTAACGACTCGCCGTCCTCAGCCCTGCGCTTGTTGGCTGGGCCTCGATTGTCAGTATTCCTCGGTTCAGGCGATTGCGATCGAGAACGGGAACGCCTCTTTCGTTGGCGGCAGTCTCGTGATATGTGGCCCTGCTTGCCACATACCCAGCAAACAACTTTAGAGGAGACCACCCGTGGCCTGTCCGGTATCTCAGAGCTTATGGCCTGGATCGGAATGTCGTTGTCCGCCTGAATCTGGCGTATCCTTGCAGGTGCATACCGAGTGCTCCCAATCCATGCCGCTTCATATGTCATCGCGCTGGTCACCGTCTCCTTAAATATCGGCTTGCCCATCATCAACGCACCGCGACGTGTTTCTGGATCATGAAGACCTTCAATAAACGACTCAATCTTCATCCTCTCGAGATCATCAGCACCAAATTTTGGGTAGCACAACTGTACGAGCCGCTCAATGTCTGCTGCATATGTCTGCAGCGCCTCGTTGGCTCTTTGCTTGCGGTTCTTCAGCTCACAGTAGTATATCGTATGGTTGTGCTCGACGCTCTCATGATGGCACCGTAATCACTTCTTAAACATTCTGGAACTGATTTGATTACCTCAGCCGCAGGACCTTTCAGCGCCAGTGCCAACCTCCGACCTTTACTGATATCTGTCCACTGATTTTCCAAAGCAGCTAAGTCGAATTGCAACTTAAATGTATCGAACGGCGCAGCACCATCATAAGTAGGCACTTCTGTTCTGGCAGCAAAACCGTCCTGAACCGGTGGCAAACATTCTCGTGGCTGTACCTCTCGAAGCCGTTCGTCTATCTTTCTGTGCATCGAATCTTCCAGACTGTCAACTCGTTTGTTCAAGGACTCATCCAGGTTGTCAACTCGTCTGTTCAGGGATTCACCCATTTCGTCAATTCGTTTGTCCCAATTGTCTATTCGCGTCTCGAGATGTTCAACTTTCACGTTCAGCCTATTGGAAATTTCCTCCACCTTCTGCTCTATGCGCGCAGAATTTTCCGCCATTTCTCGATTTGCAGTCTCGACTTTTGCCGAAATTTCGAGATTCGTAGTTTCCAGCTTCGCTGCCATCTGCGCCGACATTTCACGATTTTCACGATTGGAAGTCTCGAACATGCCTTTTATTGCAATGATTAGCTGGCTCATGAATAAAGCTTGTAATGGTCCAGCTGTTGCAGCCGTACTCTGGATCGACGCAGCACCCGCAGGCGATTCCTCCACTTTGGCCGACGCCTCTTGTTCCTGCGTTCCGAACTCGTGTGCAGCCCAATCGATGCCTCGTGATTCACACGCCTCTCGCAAGCGCAAATGCAACTCCACCTTTCCGCCAGCAGTCGGCAAATTCCAGGCAGCCAGCTCCTTCTTCAGCTGGTCTACCTTCAGCAGCTCGAGTTTAACCATGTCCGCACTTTTATAATTTTATTTATTTTTTTGTTTATTTTTAATTTTCCACAATCCCGCTTCTGACACCAAATGTTACGAATGTTAGTTCTAGTGGTCTAGTACGTATCTCTGGATTGCGTAATTTGAAAATAAAACACACTTAGTTTCTCAAACGCAGTCAATAAAATAAACCAACAATCATTTTATTTCACAGGTTTGCACTTCACTGTCTTTACACTTAAGTATTTGCTCAATTACTTCGTGTAGCACCTTCAGTAGTCAAAATCAGACTGACTCGGTGCGCCGCACCCGGCTGCCTTTTATACCTGTCCGGCCATCGCGCAGATCGTTCTCGCACATTCCAGAGTGGACTAAAGGTTTCCATGATGATCGCGACCATCGTTGCCAGGTTGGACTAAAAGTTTCCATTATCGCGGCCATCATTGCCTGGTTGGACTAAAAGTTTCCATTATCGCGGTCATCATTGCCAGGTTGAATTATGGCACGGCGCGTAGCGACAGGGTTGCTTTGCACAGCGACAGACTGTCTTATCGTTACAATATGCATTTTTTCCTATTCGATTGATTTTGATAGTTCAGGCGAATTGAATTCGGCTACTCGATACGAGAATAATACGAAATGCTGCGACTCGCTTAAATTTTCATGCGACTCGCGAACGGTAATAGGGCTAGCATATACTAAAAAAAAAAATTTCGAAATACGTATTTCAGGGTTTTTCTAAATTTGACGCTCAAAGGGAGGAAAGAGAACGATGAAGTTGCTTAAAGGAAACATTTTTTTTTATTTCCGCAGAACATGAAGATGACAAAATTATGAAAATGCAATGGAGCTCAGTTCATAAGGGCGAGACTATATGGCGGGAATATAATTTTTGGTTGAATCTGCTTTAAACACACACAAAACTTCCTTCAAGAACTATGTTTATTATTATAAAGGCTGTCCACACCAAAATTTGGTCACTAAAAAACACCCCTGTGCCTCATGTTACGACTTATTTTTCATAAACATTTTCAAATCTAAACATGCGATGATTCAAATGTAAGTTCTCCATTAAAATTATTTTCATTAAGTTCTTTGATTCTTTTAAAATGGTAAGCCAATTGGAGAAGCGAAAATTGATTTTACACGAATTTATTTCGAACAGACAACATAGCGCACGGAAAATTGCAAAAAAACTAAATTTCGCACCATCTACGGTGATAAATGTTTTAAAAAACTTCAATAATCGTTTGTGCTTAGATTCTAAAAAAGGAAGTGGTGGAAACAATAACCAAAGCGATATTCACAGCGCAAAAAAGTGAAGCAAGAGTTTAAAAAGGATCCAAGGATATCCACTCGTGCAGTAGCAAAAAAAATTCGCATGTCGAAATCATTTGTACAAAAAGTAAAAGAAAAAGAAGGTTTGAAAACTTATAAAGCTCAAGTGGTGCCCGATCGTAACGCCAAACAAAATTTGACAGCAAAACAGCGATGCAGAAAACTTTATGAAACACAATTGACCAAATTTAAATGTGTTGTAATGGCTGATGAAACTTACTGTTTTAAGAATTTTAAATATATCCCGGGACAAGAGTTTTACACTGCAGAATCACGACAAGATGCACCTGATGACGTAAAAATAAAAAAACGTTCCAAATTTCCACAAAAACTGATGGTTTGGCAAGCGATTTGCTCCTGTGGTAGGAAAACGGATCCTTTCGTTACATCGGGCACAATAAATGCAGAAATTCACAAAAAGGAGTGCTTGGAAAAGCGTATTCTGCCTTTTATAAAAAGCCATAATGTGGGTACTCTGTTTTGACCCGACCTCGCTAGTTGTCACTATGCTTGAGACGTCCTAAAGTGGTATAAGGACAATGGAGTGTTTTTCGTTGCTCGCGACTGCAATCCCCCCAATAGCCCGGAGCTGCGACCAATAGAGAATTATTGGTCTATTGTTAAGAGAATCTTAAAAAGCACACGTGGCTCCATCAATACAGAAAAAAAGTTCCGTTCGAAATGGTTGTGGGCGTCAAAAAAAGTCACGCAGGACCTCGTGCAAAAAATGATGGGAACAGTTCGGCAAAAAGTGCGCCTGGTAGCATACGAAAAATAGCATATTAAAACGTATGTTATATAACATTTCTTTAAAGTATCTAGTTACAAATACAACAAATTTTTTTAGAAAAATATCATTGTTTTTTATTTTATATACATTTTAAAGTGACCAAATTTTGGTGTGGACAGCCTTTATTATTAAGAACTAAGATGTTTTCATGATTAGTAATCCTAAACCAATAGTAATAATTAATTATTTCATGTACATATATATTGCAGTGTTTTTGGGCATTGGGCGCCTGTTTTGAAGTTGCTCTGGCCCTTGCCATTTTGCCAAGTTTAGGATGGAGATGGCTCTTAGGACTTTCATCAACTCCTTTACTAATGTTTACGCTGCTAACACCAGTAAGTAACTCAATTTTTTTGTATAGAACAATACATAATTAATACTTAAATTCAAATATATTTTAATTTTCTCTGTTAAAGTTTTAATTACTTACTATTCATTTTTTTACTATACTTAGCATTAAGATTTTATTCTGGTGTCTTTGTAAAATCGCTGTAGTTTACAGTTACACTACTGCGACTCTTTAGAAAATGATTATTTCAACGGTGGAATTTTGAGCATTAGTGTGGGCTGGAAGATTACAAACCTTCCATAGCACTTAGTCCATTCGGACTATTGTACTGTGCCCAATGGAGTGAGTGTCAGAGAGGAAAGGGAAAGGAGAGCAGAATCATGAAATGGATTAGGGGTTCTCTCTCCCATAGAGTTATTTATTTCTTTCAGGAAGTTGAGGAGGTCGGGAAGAAACAGAATATGAGCTTTTCTCATATTCAATACATTGTTGCCCAACATGCGCCTCTGCTTCTTGAGAACGCTAGACGGTGACAGATGAAATGTTCAGTTGTGTCCACGTCCCCCAGTGTTGCAAATGAGCCAAAATTAAATAATAAAATATTGTTTTGTCGAAAATACTTCAATTGAGATAAATGTAAATTTTTAAGAAAAAATATTGGATAACAAGAAGTATGAGCTCTTAAATTAACCTTGAAAAAATTGTGTACGTATTCCTAACTTTTGCTTTCCCTTTGGTCTTCAATACTTCAAAACTTACTCTGTCGTAATATTATGTTCAAACTGACTCCCTTAAACTAGTTTAAATAAAAGAGCTTTGTGTTGAACTCGACCGTCCACACTGTTTAATGACGGTCAGTTTGACATCTGGTTGTTTACAACAACCGCTGTAACTACGCAGCCTTATTTTTCGAGTTGGCTCTTCTTTGAAATAACGTGGCTATGTCGTTTTTGGCCATGTAAATTTGGCGTTCTCGTTTGGGAGGGACCACTTAAATAGTTATTTTTATATTCGAATTCAAATTACAACAAAATTAAACATCCGAATTTTGTTATAGTTTTGCTTAGCGAAATACATTTTAAGTTTCAGTTTCAACATAATATAAGGTTCATATAATTTAGGTTTTGCAAGAAAAAATTGTTGCTGATTCTTTTAACCTCTGAGCAGTACCGTTATGAAAACATGAAACAAATAAAACAAGTAAATAAAAAGTTAGTTGAAACTTTAAACGTGAATTTTAAAAACACATTTACTTCATGTCACTTTCGAAATTTGTTTATATTTTATTTTGGCAAGTATGCACATTATGATGTAAAACTTTCAGCTGCGCATATATAAGCGAATATGAATAATAGATATTTTTCAGTGAAGACCCATACGTAAATTCGTGACCGTTTAGTTGCATGTCGATATCAATAAACCAACCTGTGCTTTGTTCTTGGCAGAAAAATGTGATAACTTCAGAAAATTATTTACAAATATATTCCAAATAGGGAGGTTAATGGAGTTTCGATAATACATTTCGATTTTTGCTTCGTACAAATCCAAAAATTGACAACCACACAACTTGGTTTTTTTTTGGCGATTTTTTTAACCTTAAATAATTTTGTAGTTTTTGTATTCAAGAATGTTGCCGACCGCTGCTAAATCATTCAAAGTGGCTTAGTAGTTTCCAATATGTTTCCTCGTTTACTTAACTATAGGGTTTTCCAACAAGAGGTGTTATTTTGAAGCCGGTATTTCGGAAGCTTTCACTTTTGAAGCTTTTATTCTTTGACATTTGACAAGTAGAAACTACGCCATTACTAAAAATGGAACAATACACGCTTCAACAACGCATTGAAATTATTAAAATTCACTACAAAAATGGTGAAAATCTTGCAGTCACAGTTCGCAAAACTAAAGCATTTTTGGGTCGTCGTGAAGCAATACAGAAATTGGTGGAAAAATTCGAGCTGTTGGGACAAGTTAGTGATGTGAAGAATAAAACCCGTGCACGTCGCTCAAGAACAACTGAGAATATTGCTGCTGTAGCCCAAAGTGTTGAAGAAAACCCAGGTTTGTCGATTCCTCATCGTTCTTTGGAATTGGGCATTCCAAAAACGTCATTACACCGTATTTTGCATAAAGACTTGGGTCTTAAGGCTTATAAAGTTCAGTTAACACAAGAACTCAAGCCGACCGATCATCAACAACGTCGTGTCTTTGCTGATTGGGTCCTTGAAATGCATGAAAATGATCCGGAATTCCATCGAAAAATCATCTTGACTGATGAGGCCCATTTCCACCTCGGTGGCTACGTCAACAAGCAAAATTATCGCATCTGGGGCTAGGAAAACCCAAGAGTTATTGTTGAGAAGCCTCTCCATCCTCAACGTGTGACTGTCTGGTGCGGTTTATGGTCCGGCGGGGTCATTGGACCTTACTTTTTCGAAAATGAGGTTGGATCAACAGTTACGGTGAATGGATTGCGCTATCGAGAGATGATTAATGATTACGATTTATGGTCGGAGTTGGATGGTATTGATCTGGACAACGTTTACTTTCAACAAGACGGCGCTACGTGCCACACAAGCAACGAAACCATTGCTCTTTTACGGGAAAAGTTTCCGGCCCGTGTTATCTCTGGAAGAGGTGATCACAATTGGCCACCGAGATCTTGTGATTTAACACCTTGCGACTTCTCCTTTGGGGCCACGTGAAAGATAAGGTGTACGCCAACAGCCCAGCGTCGATTCAAGACCTCAAAGATAGAATTCGTGAGGCTATCGAGGACATAGGGCAGCCACTTTGCAATTTGGTTATGGAAAATTTCATGAAAAGGATATGGTCCTGTACGCGTGGTCGTGGTGGCCGTTTGGCTGATGTTGTTTTTCATTATTAACTGCATACCTTCCTCTTTATTATGAAATAAACATCCGATCATTTATCTCAAAAAATGGCATTTTTCTTTGAATACCAAAATAACACCTCTTGTTGGAAAACCCTGTACTACAGTGGGTGGTCAAGCAATTAGCACGCTTCAAGCAACCAAACGCTTTTTATGTTTAAAACAAAGTCTTAAAATGTTTTTTTTTAATTCAATTATATTTTAATTTCAGAACAAATAAGAAGATATTTTTAAAGTGAATTGTACAGTTTTTTCCGTTTACACCGTTCCAAACTACTTAAAACAATAATTACCCAGTCTGGTTGCGAGTATTTTTCAATATATAGTTTTTCTTTTTATTTTATTCCCAAATTCACGATTTTCTCATAATGATTTCACAATTCGAATGCACACTTCACTATTACAGATTTGCTACAAATGTTCAATTTAATATTGCTGCTAACAAAGTGCCGTTATCTTGCTCACCCATGGCACATAACCTCACAAATACTATTCGAAATACTGTGGGACAAACAAGCTTAGCAAACACGAAAACAAAAAGCGTTGGGAAACTATTTTAGTACGTCTTAAACCACTTAAACATGAAAATTTAGATTTTCGTAAGCGTGCTAATTGCTTGACCACCCACTGTACATTTACAAATGGGGAGCCAATTCCATTTAAAATTATAAGTTTTGTATCATCTGACAGCCTCCTTAAGAGTTGGAGATAGAAAGTAGATTTGTTTAAAAAAAACATTCGGAACGGAAAATAAATGAGCGTTGCATTTAATAAGTGGGAGGCAAGTTGAGAATCCATTTTATAAAACGATAATTTTGTATAGAAGCACCGGATCACGGATCGACATAGTGAATGAGTATGTTTAAAATGTTCAAAAGGAAAACGAAGTGGAGGTCATAGATTTAACCCTATAAGAGCCAATCTTGAGCAACTGTGCAGTAATGTATCGAATTTCCCAGGAACGCCATAAGACCCCACTTTAGGACCCCAATGCTTTGATTTCTGCAATTTTCTTCGAACCGCATAAAATTAGGGGTTCCGGAGCACGGGGAATCCATTATTAGGAATCTCTATACAACACTAAATCATGTCTTATGCAGATACAATTTTAGCCGTTTTGAAGTGTTGATTCTAACCCGGAATGGTTGAATTCCAGCCTATGGCTGAGAATGTAAAATTAAATTAAAGAAATTCAAATAATAAATAAACACCATCAGGTCAGGCTAAATAATTGCCGATTAGGAAAAGGGTTCCAGAAAAAACCAAAAGGAACCAAGTGATCTGTACGAAAGTAATGAACACCGATTTACCGTTGTTACCAGGGACTTAAGTACTAAAAGTTTTTGAAGAGAATAATTGCATTATTTTTTGCAACAGTTAACAGGTTTTTTTGACTCGAACGCGCAGCGGATAACCCCTAATAATGAGAGGCATTACGTTGGTTCAGGAAGAATATAAAGGTTAGGAGATAGGGTTATGAGTGAAGTGGTTATAGACTCTTGCTTTGAACCCATCGAGATCATAAGTGCTGGGGAAAATATCCACAGGGAGACCATTCCACAATCGCGCTGTACGGGCCAGAAACGAACTTTCCCTGCAGTGCGTAGAGCGCTGGAACATCGTTTCGACGTGGAATGCATGGGCGCCAGTGTTCAAACAGGTTGCCCGGGGGAATACCCGGAGTGATGGCATCAAGCTGCTCATCTCCACTGAGCAGTTACCGAAAAAGTATCGGTAAAATAACACCACACATGCCACGTTTCGACGATGTTCCAAGGAGTCAATAGAGCTGGATGCTCTAATGTCCCCTATAAGTTTAATCGCACGGTTTTGCACCCGATCGAGGAGCTCCAAATGGGTTTTTGAAGCCCCCGCCCAGAGGTGCGAGTTTAACTCCATTTTAGGTCGGATATAGGTGATGTAAATAATGCGGAGATCACTTACTTACTTAACTCGCCATAACAACCCGTTATCGGGTTACGGCCTGCCGCAAAACTTCTCCCCAGGCGCCTCTGCTTTGCGCGCGCCTTCTCCAGTTGGTCACACCAAGAGATACCAGGGCCTCTTTCACTTGGTCCTTCCACCGGAGACACGGCCTCCTCCTTCGCCGTCGACCTCCAACCATCGCATCGAACACCTTTTTCGCCGGAGCTTCGTCGTCCATGCGGCAGACATGACCGAGCCAGCGTAGCCGCTGGATGTTAATTCGCTGCGCTACGTCCATGTCCTCATACAGCTCATACAGCTCGTTACTGGTTCGTATGCGATAGTCGTCACCAACACGAACAAGGCCGAAGATTTTGCGAAGTACCTTCCTCTCGAACACTCCAAGGGCCGCTATGTCGTTTCGTGTCATTGTCCATGCTTCAGCGCCATAGAGGAGCGCGGGCAAGATAAGCGCCCTATAGAGTGCAAGATCTGTCGGTCGAGAGAGGTCTCTACTTCTCAATTGCCTACCGAGACCGTAGTAGCACCTGTTGGCAAGAGTAATCCTTCGCTTTATCTCCAGATTGACATCATTGCTGCTGTTGATGGCGATGCCAAGGTAGACGAATTCCTTGACAACTTCAAAGGTATACCTGTCGGCCTCGACGTGAGACCCTAGCCGCTGCGAGTCCCTGCGTGTAGACAGCATATACTTCGTCTTGCCCTCGTCTTTACCACCAGACCCATTTTGGCAGATTCTCGTTTGATAGCCGCAAATGCAGCGGTGACATCTCGCTTGTTACGCCCGATGACATCAATGTCATCAGCGAAGGCAAGGAGCTGGACACTTTTGTTGAAGATTGTGCCATTACGATGTACACCGGCCTTGCGCAGAACACTCTCCATGGTGAAGTTGAAGAGGTCGCAGGACAAAGGATCGCCCTGTCTGAAACCTCGAACGGTATAAAAAGGGTCGGAGAGGTCACTTCCAACCTTGACGGAGCTGCGCGTATGGCTCAACGTCGCTCGGCAAAGTCTAACGAGCTTTGCAGGGATACCAAGTTCAGACAATGCGGCATATAGGCGTTCCCTTATCGGGCTATCGAATGCTGCCTTGTAATCGATGAAGAGATGGTGTGTATCGATCTGATTTTCATGGGTCTTCTCCAGGATTTGGCGTAAAGTGAATATCTGGTCGATGGTGGACTTACCAGGTCTAAAGCCGCACTGATAAGGTCCAATCAGCGCCTTGGCGAGTAGCTTTAATCTTTCACATAGTACGCTCGTCAGGACCTTGTATGCAATGGGAAGTAGGCTGATACCCCTGTAGTTGGCGCATATTGTTGGGTCGCCTTTCCTCAGCACAGGACAATGGGCACTGAGGTTCCAATCGTTGGGCATTCGTTCCTCCAGCCATATTTTGCAAATGAGCTGATGCATGCACCCAATCAGCTCACCGCCGACGACCTTGAACAATTCAGCTGGTAGCCCATCCGGCCCTGCAGCTTGATTGTTCTTGAGTCGCTGGATAGCGACCCGGACCTCGTCATGGCTGGGCGGTGGCACATCCACACCGTCGTCGTCGATTGGTGCCATCTGGACATCTTCACCACTGGCGGTATTGTTCCCTTCGTCGCCTGCGAGCAAGTGCTCCTTCCACAACCTCAGCATACCCTGCGCATCCGTAGCCAGATCCCCGTTTTCGTCTCTGCAAGAAGATGCCCCGGGCTTAAATCCTTCCGTGAGATCCTTCGCGGAGATCAGACGGAGTGAAATATTTTTTGCACCGCTTTAGGAAGCCGAGGCACTTGGCTTCTTTCGACACGCCAAAAATATGATCGTTCCAACGAAGATCGTTCTTAATGGACATGCCCAGAACATCAAGAGCTGCCGATTCCGCAATGCCCACACCACCCATAACCAGGGATGTGTTGGGATGTTTTTTTTTTTTTTTTTTTTTGCAGAGGGGAAAAAGCATTGAAAGCCGGAGTGAGGGACTTGAAACACCCACTAAAAAAACCCCTCTCTCCTAACCTGCTAGCACTTTATGGACTTTATGTTAAAAATTACTTCGTGTCTAACAGTTGCGGCGCAGCTAAGCGCTTACCACATTAGACACTGATTTCAGCGTATGCTTCAGATCTTCGCTGGCGTTCAATCACGCGCAGCTCCTTCATGATACGGACGGACGTGGAGCCCACCGCCTCCCATTTCTCCAGTGTGTCGCACATGTGGTTTGTGAGGTTCGCCGCTGTGGGACACTGCCCAAATACAGATCGCAGCGAGCTACGGGCCTCGCTAAAACGCGGACATTCCAGCAGCACGTGATGTGCATTTTCTGGTACTCCGGGGCAAAGGGGACAAAAGGGGTCCTGCTCGTGTTTGAACCTGAACAGGTATTCTTTAAAACACCCATGCCCACTGAGTATCTGAGTCAGGTGATGGTTGAGTTCGCCATGCTTCCTGTTTACCCAGCGAGCTATGTCGGGTATCAGCTGATACGTCCATCTCCCCTTGCTGCACTGGTCCCACTTCTGCTGCCACTCACTAATGGTGGCGTTGCGTTCCGCTGTTTTTGTCGCTGCCGCAGGTCTTGCACCAGCCTTGTAGAGGCGTTTCATCTCTTTCGCCAGCAGGTCTATTGGCGGTTTGCTGGCAATGACGCAAATGGCATCATCGGACACCGTGCGAAAGGCGCTTGCGATGCGCAGTGCACTAAGTCGATGGGCTTGGGCTCCTTTTGTGTATGCCTTGAACCTCACGGCGTCTGCCCATACGGGCGCCGCATAAAGCAGTATGCTGTCTACCACACTCGAGAGAAGCTTCCTCCGATCTGAGCGAGGGCCCCCCCATGTTGGGCATAATGCGGCTAAGCGCGCCGTTCACCTTTGTGGCCTTATCACTCACGCATTTAAGGTGTTCCTTGAACGTCATTTTTGCGTCCAGTATGACGCCAAGATATCGTAGGTGAGGCTGCGATGTTATTTGATGTCCGTTTATTGTAAGCGTGAACACCTCGCGTACCTTCCTGCTACTCATCAGCACTGCCTCGGTCTTATGCGCTGCCAGCTCGAGTTTCGCCTCTTTTAACCAGGCACAAACACAGTTTAATGCGTCATTGCAGCTTGACTGCAGCGCTTATGTGCTTGACAACTGCCACCATCACAATATCGTCTGCATATCCGATCAGCTGGACGCCGTCAGGAAGTTTCAGGCGCAGGATACCATCATACATTACGTTCCACAAGGTTGGCCCCAGCACGGACCCCTGTGGAACTCCACCTGTGACCGTGTATTGTCGGACACCGTCGTCAGTGTCGTATAGAAGCACTCGGTTACGGAAGTAGTCCGCAATCAGGCTCTGCAGGTACGCAGGAATCCGGAACTGCTTGAGTGCCGCCATGATTCGCGCCCAGTTGGCCGAGTTGAAGGCGTTTTTGACGTCCAGCGTCACTACCGCGCAGTATTTTTTTGTACCGCCTCGCCACCTTTTGCCGCTTGTGGCATCACGCGCTATGTCCATGACGACTTGAATGGCGTCCACTGTTGATCGCGCCTTTCTAAAACCAAACTGGCGCTCAGACAGACCATCAGGTTTTTCCAGTGACTGCTGCAATCGGTCACAGATAATGCGCTCAAGGATCTTGCCCTTCGTGTCTAGCATGCACAGAGGACGGTACGAGGACGGCTGATCGGGTGGCTTCTCCGGTTTTAGTAATAGTACCAGCCGTTGCCGTTTCCACTGGTCCGGAAAAACTCCTTCCTTGATGCATGCGTTGTATAGGCTGGCAAAAGTGTCAGGGCTCGCATTGATGGCTGCCTTGAGCGCAATATTTGGCACGCCGTCGAGGCCCGGCGCCTTGCCGTCGCTGATTTTATGCAACGTTAGCAAGACCTCATCATGTGTTGGGATGTGGGGAGACTCGTTTGTGGGATAACAGGCAACATTGGGTCTTGCGAGGATTACAATCAACCCTGTTCGCTTCACCCCACTTTGAGATTGTTTGTAGGTCGCTATTAAGTGTGTCATTCATACGGCGCCGTTCTGTCTCAATATCCACAGAGCTGGGATGCTTTGTGAAAGAGTATGAATGACAAATGGTGCTGTCATCCGCAAACGAGTAGATGGGATTCTTTGTCGACGACAACAGGTCGTTGATGAAGATCAGGAAGAGGGTTGGAGAAAAGACCGAACCCTGCGGCACTCCCGCGCTAAGGGAATGCTTTTCCGAGGCTATGCCGTCTACTACAACACGAATAGAGCAATCATAGAGGAAGCTCGTAATTCAGCGAGAGAAGGTTCTACCGACACCATAGGCAATCAATTTTGACACGAGTGCTTTATGCCACACCCGGTCAAAGGCCTTGGAAATATCCAATGCAACAACCTTGCTTTCACCGAGGTTTAGAATGCTATGGTTCCATTTCTCGGTGAGGACCGCCATAAGGTCTCCCGTCGATCGTTGTCTTCGGAAGCCGTATTGGCGGTCACTTAGCAGTCTATTGTGCTCCAGATATTTCACAAGGTTGAAGTTTACAATGCTTTCCATTACTTTTGAAAGCACTGAACAGATTGCTATAGATCGGTAGTTCGCAGGGTCAGTAGTCTTGCCTTTTTCAGGAACTGGTTGAACATTTGCTACCTTCCAACATGTCGGATATGCACAGAAATCTATATTCTATTCTATTTGAATTTTATATTCTGAATTTAGAAATGTAGTTATGTCTTAATGTAAAGGGGGCACCCTATAATCTGTTGCTGGGTACGCCCAGGAACTTGCTTTTCGCAAAAAAGAATGAAAAGATCGACACAATCTTCCAAAACGAATGTAATTCAGCGGTCACTTCATTGTCGCAATACAGTTACGCCTACGCAAAGGATAGACCTGCTGGCGCCGCAGCTATTGGCAATGCGTTGCCTTGGCAACGATGTGTATGTTTCGTGCCAAAGAAAATAAAGACTTCATATTCTTTGATCATGCACAAAATTTGTAGTGCCGATTCATTTATATAAAATTTTTTGAACACATTATTGATTTCAAGTATAACCGATTAAAAAAGATAATAAAAAAAGCGTTAAATGTTAAGACAAATTTTGCTTCTCGCCCAGCCTTGAACCCGAGGCGAAATTTACGAAAAATAAATTACGGATATCTGATGTGCTGTCTACCTGTTACACCAAACACAGTACGTGATCGTTGTAGCTAAAATCATAAATGTATGTTGCAAAAAAGAATATCACAAGCAAGACAAGGAATTCAAAATTAATTCAATCCAACAAAAGTTCTGGATGAGCACATGCAGCTAATAATAATAATTAATAATTGACTGGCACGACAGCCCGCTTACGCGAGACTAAGGCCTAGCTTCCCGCAACGACCCGTGTTGTGCGTGTGAATTTTGTACGCGGGTGGAAGGGACCTACAGTTTTATGCCGGTTCCGAACGGTAGGTTGGGAGCTTTTTCATAGGCAATTTTTACTTTCAGAGGTTTGCCTTTTCCAGCTGAGAGGACAGCCACCGAAAGAGAAAACGAGTTTCCCGTTATTTTTTTTAGGTGTTACTACATGCAGTATTCGATCTTGCGTCGCTCTGCATGCGACTCGTTGGACCGCGCACTAACCAACTGAGCCACGGCGGCTGCCGAGCACATGCAGCTGTGTGCGTAAAATAGCTTTGCGGAAAAAAGCTGTAATTCCGAGCTTGACATTTTTGTGCCGTTTTCGTCGTATGAGAGTGGACATCTATACGATGAGTTATCTGTGGCAATGATATGAACGTGAAAATGCACAAAACCAAGCAAAAAAACCGCGCACATGGAAAGCCGTAAAAAGGAGTGAATTTGATGCATATTTGGGTCTCCTTTTGCTGAGTGGCGTGACACATTCCGGTTACGTTCATACTAAAGATTTGTGGAAAACTACTTCACATCCCCTATATCGTGCTGCAATGAGTGTACGACGCTTTTGGGCAATAAGTCGTTTGATACGTTTTGATAACGGAAACACACGCCCGCAACGCAAACAAACTGACAAAGCAGCAGCAATTGCGGATATTTTTTTGATGCTGAACAACAATCTACATAGCAATTACATAGCAGGAGCCAACGTAACTGTTGATGAACAACTGTATCCTTTCCGTGGTGGTACTGGCTTCACACAATACATACCATCAAAGCCCGCCAAATATGGAATAAAAGTGTGGTGGGTATGCGACTCCATTTCATCTTATCCATTGAAGGGACAAGTCTATACGGGAATGGCGGCGTCCGGTGAACGGGAAAAAAACGTTGGTGAAAGAATAGTGAAAGATTTGTGCGTCAATCTGTTTCATGGAAGTGGACGAAACATTGTGTGCGACAATTTTTTCACCAGCTACAATTTGGCGAAAAGTTTAATGCCGCCAGCTCGAGTTTCGCCTCTTTTAACCAGGCACAAACACAGTTTAATGCGTCATTGCAGCTTGACTGCAGCGCTTATGTGCTTGACAACTGCCACCATCACAATATCGTCTGCATATCCGATCAGCTGGACGCCGTCAGGAAGTTTCAGGCGCAGGATACCATCATACATTACGTTCCACAAGGTTGGCCCCAGCACGGACCCCTGTGGAACTCCACCTGTGACCGTGTATTGTCGGACACCGTCGTCAGTGTCGTATAGAAGCACTCGGTTACGGAAGTAGTCCGCAATCAGGCTCTGCAGGTACGCAGGAATCCGGAACTGCTTGAGTGCCGCCATGATTCGCGCCCAGTTGGCCGAGTTGAAGGCGTTTTTGACGTCCAGCGTCACTACCGCGCAGTATTTTTTTGTACCGCCTCGCCACCTTTTGCCGCTTGTGGCATCACGCGCTATGTCCATGACGACTTGAATGGCGTCCACTGTTGATCGCGCCTTTCTAAAACCAAACTGGCGCTCAGACAGACCATCAGGTTTTTCCAGTGACTGCTGCAATCGGTCACAGATAATGCGCTCAAGGATCTTGCCCTTCGTGTCTAGCATGCACAGAGGACGGTACGAGGACGGCTGATCGGGTGGCTTCTCCGGTTTTAGTAATAGTACCAGCCGTTGCCGTTTCCACTGGTCCGGAAAAACTCCTTCCTTGATGCATGCGTTGTATAGGCTGGCAAAAGTGTCAGGGCTCGCATTGATGGCTGCCTTGAGCGCAATATTTGGCACGCCGTCGAGGCCCGGCGCCTTGCCGTCGCTGATTTTATGCAACGTTAGCAAGACCTCATCATGTGTTGGGATGTGGGGAGACTCGTTTGTGGGATAACAGGCAACATTGGGTCTTGCGAGGATTACAATCAACCCTGTTCGCTTCACCCCACTTTGAGATTGTTTGTAGGTCGCTATTAAGTGTGTCATTCATACGGCGCCGTTCTGTCTCAATATCCATAGAGCTGGGATGCTTTGTGAAAGAGTATGAATGACAAATGGTGCTGTCATCCGCAAACGAGTAGATGGGATTCTTTGTCGACGACAACAGGTCGTTGATGAAGATCAGGAAGAGGGTTGGAGAAAAGACCGAACCCTGCGGCACTCCCGCGCTAAGGGAATGCTTTTCCGAGGCTATGCCGTCTACTACAACACGAATAGAGCAATCATAGAGGAAGCTCGTAATTCAGCGAGAGAAGGTTCTACCGACACCATAGGCAATCAATTTTGACACGAGTGCTTTATGCCACACCCGGTCAAAGGCCTTGGAAATATCCAATGCAACAACCTTGCTTTCACCGAGGTTTAGAATGCTATGGTTCCATTTCTCGGTGAGTACCGCCATAAGGTCTCCCGTCGATCGTTGTCTTCGGAAGCCGTATTGGCGGTCACTTAGCAGTCTATTGTGCTCCAGATATTTCACAAGGTTGAAGTTTACAATGCTTTCCATTACTTTTGAAAGCACTGAACAGATTGCTATAGATCGGTAGTTCGCAGGGTCAGTAGTCTTGCCTTTTTCAGGAACTGGTTGAACATTTGCTACCTTCCAACATGTCGGATATGCACAGAAATCTATATTCTATTCTATTTGAATTTTATATTCTGAATTTAGAAATGTAGTTATGTCTTAATGTAAAGGGGGCACCCTATAATCTGTTGCTGGGTACGCCCAGGAACTTGCTTTTCGCAAAAAAGAATGAAAAGATCGACACAATCTTCCAAAACGAATGTAATTCAGCGGTCACTTCATTGTCGCAATACAGTTACGCCGACGCAAAGGATAGACCTGCTGGCGCCGCAGCTATTGGCAATGCGTTGCCTTGGCAACGATGTGTATGTTTCGTGCCAAAGAAAATAAAGACTTCATATTCTTTGATCATGCACAAAATTTGTAGTGCCGATTCATTTATATAAAATTTTTTGAACACATTATTGATTTCAAGTATAACCGATTAAAAAAGATAATAAAAAAAGCGTTAAATGTTAAGACAAATTTTGCTTCTCGCCCAGCCTTGAACCCGAGGCGAAATTTACGAAAAATAAATTACGGATATCTGATGTGCTGTCTACCTGTTACACCAAACACAGTACGTGATCGTTGTAGCTAAAATCATAAATGTATGTTGCAAAAAAGAATATCACAAGCAAGACAAGGAATTCAAAATTAATTCAATCCAACAAAAGTTCTGGATGAGCACATGCAGCTAATAATAATAATTAATAATTGACTGGCACGACAGCCCGCTTACGCGAGACTAAGGCCTAGCTTCCCGCAACCACCCGTGTTGTGCGTGTGAATTTTGTACGCGGGTGGAAGGGACCTACAGTTTTATGCCGGTTCCGAACGGTAGGTTGGGAGCTTTTTCATAGGCAATTTTTACTTTCAGAGGTTTGCCTTTTCCAGCTGAGAGGACAGCCACCGAAAGAGAAAACGAGTTTCCCGTTATTTTTTTTAGGTGTTACTACATGCAGTATTCGATCTTGCGTCGCTCTGCATGCGACTCGTTGGACCGCGCACTAACCAACTGAGCCACGGCGGCTGCCGAGCACATGCAGCTGTGTGCGTAAAATAGCTTTGCGGAAAAAAGCTGTAATTCCGAGCTTGACATTTTTGTGCCGTTTTCGTCGTATGAGAGTGGACATCTATACGATGAGTTATCTGTGGCAATGATATGAACGTGAAAATGCACAAAACCAAGCAAAAAAACCGCGCACATGGAAAGCCGTAAAAAGGAGTGAATTTGATGCATATTTGGGTCTCCTTTTGCTGAGTGGCGTGACACATTCCGGTTACGTTCATACTAAAGATTTGTGGAAAACTACTTCACATCCGCTATATCGTGCTGCAATGAGTGTACGACGCTTTTGGGCAATAAGTCGTTTGATACGTTTTGATAACGGAAACACACGCCCGCAACGCAAACAAACTGACAAAGCAGCAGCAATTGCGGATATTTTTTTGATGCTGAACAACAATCTACATAGCAATTACATAGCAGGAGCCAACGTAACTGTTGATGAACAACTGTATCCTTTCCGTGGTGGTACTGGCTTCACACAATACATACCATCAAAGCCCGCCAAATATGGAATAAAAGTGTGGTGGGTATGCGACTCCATTTCATCTTATCCATTGAAGGGACAAGTCTATACGGGAATGGCGGCGTCCGGTGAACGGGAAAAAAACGTTGGTGAAAGAATAGTGAAAGATTTGTGCGTCAATCTGTTTCATGGAAGTGGACGAAACATTGTGTGCGACAATTTTTTCACCAGCTACAATTTGGCGAAAAGTTTAATGATAGACAACAATATATCTATGTTGGGCACAGTAAATAGAAGACGAACGTTTGTGTCACCACAATTTGCTGTTCCAAAAGGACGTGATATTGAATCGACTATATTTGGTTTCAGCAACAAAGTTACACTGTGTTCCTACGTGCCGAAAAGAAATAAATCAATTGTGCTCTTATCAACTATACATTACACAACCGAAACAAAAGGTCGCAAGAACAAGCCTGTAATGATATTGGACTATAACAAAAGCAAAGGTGGTGTCGATAATATGGATAAATGCCTGGCACAATATTCAACAAAGCGGCGAACGATCAGGTGGCCTTTGGCATTCTTCTACAACATTCTCGATGTGGCGGCCTTTGCAGCGCACATTATTTACATGGACAACAACCCGCATTTGAAGGCTTGTACAAGCCGGCGAAGGAAGTTCCTTCACCAACTAAGTGAATAACTTGCGAAACCTAACATATACACTGCGGGACACTTGATTACCCTCACTTTACTTTGTTAGCTAAGATTTTTATTATGAATTCAAAAACTTTTTTTTTAATGTCAAAATTTTCTGGACACTTAGTTACATGTGTTCCTGTTTTTAAACCGCCAAAAATGTATGCAAAATCTGCGAAGATCGTAGCGCAACAGCAACTACTCTTAGAAAGAGAAGAGCAATTCTTCGTGAAGCGTCCAATTCCTCTGCGTCTGCGGGTCACTTACGAGGTCTTACCGGGACGACAGCCAGTGTCGGCACTGTCCGCAGACTAATTAAGCAGTGTCCTTACATCAAACGCAAAAAGCTGCAAAAAAAACCACGTTTACTGCAAAGTCACAAAACGGTACGCTTAGAGTTCGCGAGAGCTCATCTCAGTTGGCAGCAGGAGTGGAAGTCAGTCGTCTTTTCCGACGAAAAGAAATTTAATTTGGACGGACCCAATGGCTTCCAACACTATTTTTATTCTCAGTATTCTCAGTTATGTTGTGGGCAGCAATGTCGGCCCATGGCGCAATTAATTTAACTATATTGGAAGGGCGCCAAATTTCACAAAATTACCTATATGGCAATGTTGGAGATGGAATTTGTAAATTTTGATGAAATATTCGCGGGGAAACGCTGGATTTTCCAGCATGATAACGCTGCCATTCACACCGCTAGTTGGTGAAGGATTGGTTTGAAGCGGAAAATGTTAATGAAATAGATTGGCCTGCATTCTCGTCCGATCCAAACATAATCGAAAATGTTTAGGGCATGTTTGACGCGTAAAAATTATGCTGATGGCGTCTTGTAGACACAATTGAAAATGCACTTTCCGAAATCCCTGAAAATTATCTTACATCGTTGGATAACTCTTCACCTTCTCGTCTTTTTAAGTTTATTCGCAGTAATGGTGGCCATACAAAACATTAGTAATAAAAAATTTATGAATGTAATGAAGAATTACCTCTATTTTCTTTGTTTTCTATGAGTGAGGGTAATCAAGTGTCCCACTTGAAATAGGCTTAAAAGGACAAAATTGTGGTTCATCATCATTTGGCATACCATTTTGGCAGTTCAAAAACAGGAACACATGTAACTAAGTGTTTTTTTTTTTTTATTACAAACATTATAACAATAAAAAGAACAATGTTTGATGACACTACAACTAGTTACTTAACTAACGAGCAGTTTGCATATATTAAATTGAGTTTATGTTAAGGAATAGAAGTTTCCTATTTCTTTAGTTAGCCATAAGTTCTTGAGGCCTTTTGCGTTTTAGGCGATGAGTAGCACATACATTGCTAAGAATGCTTCTAGCTTCTTCATTCACATGCGCTAGAAGTCTGCAATGATGAGCACCTGATTGTTTTTTAATCTCGTCTTGTACCATGTTCACTTTAAGGTCACGGTGGATGTCGGCATTTCTGACAAACCAAGGTGCTTTAACGATGCCTCTAAGGACTTTATTTTGGAAACGTTGAATTATTTTTATGTTTTCATCGCTCATCAAATTAAAAGTTTATTGTGAATGGACATTTTTGAGTTCCATCCGATTAGCCAGTTCATTTTCGAAAGTCTTATATTAAGTTCAGTTCGTTTAATTTTGATGTGTTCCTTCCAACGTAATTTTGCATCAAGGGTAATTCCGAGATATTTTGCTGTGTAAGCATATGGTATTTTATCACCAGCTGGTATTATTGGCATATATTGAATCTTTCTGTTTGTGAAGTTTACGTGCACTGATTTGCTGCTATTTAACTTTATTCTCCACGTTTTTGTCCATGCCAAAATTGAGTTCATTGCTTGCCGTAGGTTTTTTGCAGCTTTAGACTCTGTGTTCTCAACGCATAGTATAGCCGTGTCATCAGCAAAAGTTGCAGTCATACTACCTGGTGTAAGTGGTAAGTCTCTTGTAAATAAGAGGTACAGAATTGGCCCAAGGATACTTCCTTGCGGTACACCTGCCTTTATTTCAACAAGGTCAGAATATTCCTTCCCCTGCTTGATTCGAAAGTATCTTTGTGTAATATATGACTCAAGTAAGGCACAGAATTCACGTGGGAGGCAGGATTGTAGCTTAAAGATAAGTCCTTCATGCCAGACTTTGTCGAATGCCTGTGCGACATCAAGAAACACCGCTGAGCATACATTTTTATCCTCCAAAGATTTTTCAATAATGGTGATAATTCTGTGAACTTGCTCCAAGGTTGAGTGTTTACGTCGGAAGCCAAATTGATGGGAGGGTATTAAGTTCTTTGACTCGATTATTGGTTTTAACCTTTCTAGTATGAGTTTCTCAAATAGCTTTGAAAGTTGTGGCAATAAGGAGATAGGTCGATATGACGAAACAATATGAGGGTCTTTTCCAGGCTTTGGGATCATAATTACTTCAGCAACTTTCCACAGGTTTGGATAGTATCAAAGAATATGAAGTAATATAGAACGCGCATGTGGGCACACAAGTGTTTTCGGTTGCTATGATGCGAGCGGGAAGAGCGAAGCGTAGGCATTTGAAAATGTTAAGTTCATAACATTTTCTGTTAGATTTGCGTAGGACAACAGCAAAAAGCTATGTTATTGTTCGCAACGGCTTCACTCGTGTACATTGAAGTGGTGGTTGTTGCAGCGTAGTGTTCGCTCAATCATTTTTTGCATGCATGTTTCTTGATCTTGTTTGCCGAAGCGCAAACAAAAAACAAACAACGAACGAAGGCATCGTCATCATCGTTTCAGCGAAGATGACTCGGGATTCGCTAATGTTTTTGTTGTTGTCGTTTATTGTGTGTATGCTTTTTGGTTTTGCTGTAATGTATCAATCGAAGATTTGTGGTGTATGGCTGTTTGCTCAAATGCTGCGCTTTGATTGATTTTTAAAACCTGCAAATATTTAGACGTGGTTGAATCCAATTTGAAATTTTCACAAATATTTTTACGTGGCGAGTTCCAAGTAAAATCATTTGTTTATATTTTGACGAGGTTGATAACAATTTTGAACCTTTTGCAGCGGTTTTTTTTTGACGTGGTTGAATCCAATTTGAAATTTTCACAAATATTTTTACGTGGCGAGTTCCAAGTAAAATCATTTGTTTATATTTTGACGTGGTTGATACCAATTTTGAACCTTTTGCAGCGGTTTTTTTTTGACGTGGTTGAATCCAATTTGAAATTTTCACAAATATTTTTACGTGGCGAGTTCCAAGTAAAATCATTTGTTTATATTTTGACGTGGTTGATACCAATTTTGAACCTTTTGCAGCGTTTTTTTTTTGACGTGGTTGAATCCAATTTGAAATTTCTACAAATATTTTTACGTGGCGCATTCCAAGTAAAATTATTTGTTTATATTTTGACGTGGTTGATACCAATTTTGAATTTTTTTAAGAAGTATTTTAACGCCATTGTCCAACATTGTAATTCTATTTTGTGTTTCGGTTTGTTACAATATGGCTACAAATATAAAGACAAATAGAAATTCCTCAACGTCTGGAATTCAATGCTGTGTTCGCAGTTGCAAAAAATCGAGACGACAATGCGAGAATCTTAGATTATTTAGATTCCCCGCTGCTGATTTCGTGTTTGGCCAAATTTGGCGCGAAAAATGCAATATATCTTATGACGACTATAACCGAAAACTGTATATTTGTGAAAATCATTTCTCCAGTACTTATGTAGGAAAAAGGTTTCTAAAAAAGGATGCGATTCCAACCTTAAACTTAGACGAAGATCATGAGATTTCGGATGAAGAATTTTTAGAACCAGATTCTTCATTGAAACGACCACGTTATGATGACATAGTATGCAGTAATTGCGAAAAAAACGTCAAAATAACCCATTATTACAAAAAGAAATACAGCGACCTATTAAAAAAATTCAAAAAAATTAACGAAAAATTGCGAAAAGAAAAGCGCTTTATTTTAAAATCCAAGAATTGTTGTTCAAAGACTTTAAAAAATTCAATTGATTCTTTAAAACATATCAACTTGGAATCCAAAACATTTTGTAAACTTTTACTTAGCACCCGGCCAAAAGAATATTCTGACGAAGTGAAATATTTAGCGCAAAATATTTTTTATATTTCACAATCAACATATTCTTTCCTAAGAGATAAGTTAAATTTCAATTTGCCACATATCAGCACCTTAAATCGGTGGGCTCCAATAAAGTTCCTTCAGCCCGGTATCAACAATGTGGCTTTTGAATTCATTAAAAAGATGTGCTTAGAGTTGGAGGAAAAAAATGAAAATAATATGGTTCTTTTAATGGACGAAATGGCAATACGTAGAGAATTACGATACAATCAAAAACTAGATTTAATTGACGGATTTGAATGCACAGGCTTCGAAAGAACAAAAAAAATTGATAAGCAAGTATGTGTATTTATGTTGAAGTCCATGTTCTCGAGTTGGTGTTCAATTTTAAACTATTTTGTGTCAGAGAATGGATTAACAGCAGATACGTTGTGCAAAATAATTAAAGAAAATCTTAAAATTTTAAGCAATTTTGGTATAGTAGTGAACGTTTTGGTTTGTGATCAGGGGTCTTCTAATAGAAAGTGTTTCTCCGACTTAGGCGTATGTATAGAGAAACCATACTTTCAATTTCAAAATCAAAAAATTTATTGCATGTTCGATTTCCCACATTAATCAAGTCATTGCGAAATGGTTGGCTTAAATGCGACTTGAAAACGCCTGATGGTTTAGTTAGCTTTAAAGTAGTTCAAGAGCTTTGGGAGAGGGAAGAAAATTGTAAAACCAAAATGTGCCCAAAATTGACTAGACAACACATATTTCCAAATTCATTTGAAAAAATGCGTGTTAAATTTGCCACGCAAGTGTTCAGTAAAACAGTTGAAGCTGCTATCAGAACAATTTCAGACATAAGTGGATTTAAAAAAATCACACAAGAGGTAGCGTTATCCACAGCTGATTTTATAGCAAAAATTGATCAAATATTTGATTGCATGAATAGTGGATCTTTGTATGCAGATAACTGCTACCGATCTGCTCTTCAGATTAAGAAAGAATCGCACACATTTATTCAAACATTTTTATATTATCTAGAGGAAGTGAAATTTGTTGATGAAAAAAAACGAGTTTTCTTCCTAGATGGCATGAAACTATCCTTAAAATCGGTCCTTCTACTTGTAGATGAACTATTAAAAGATAATTCGGACAAATTTTTTATTATGACAAAGGCCTTTAACCAGGACAAGTTGGAGAATACGTTTGCTGTGTTAAGGCAAAAAGGAGGTAATAATTGTAACCCCTCTGTAGCTGAACTTAATAATATCTTAGCCAGGTTATTAGCCTTTAAAATAATAAAGTTTAGCTCCTCTACCAATTGTGAAGAGACGCAAGATTCAATGACTAATTTAATTTCAAGCGCTTCTTTTAATGAGGATGTTTTGCAGGCTAATGGCGATGATAATGACAATGAAATCCTGGAAAATCTTGATCTAAGTAGTGAGATGCACGAGGCGTATTTTGTAGGTGACACCTTTTGTAATCTGAAAGATATTAACTTAGAGCTGGTTTCCATGAGGTATTTTGTTGGATACGTAGCGTACAAAATCATTCCTAAATTAAATTGTGAAAAATGCGGTGACGAATTGAGAAAAAGGGATGAAGTTTTGACTGCTCCAAGTGAAATTTTTATTTTTCACAAAAATTATCAGTCAATTTCTGATTTTGGTAATCTTTTTGCTCCTTCCAATTCCCTAATGAATGTATGCATAAAACATATTTTAATTTTTCATAAAATCTTCGAAGCAGAACCTGAAAAAATTGGTATTAAGGCACATGTTTTACAATCTTGTAAAAATGCTACACCTGAATGGTTCCATGGTGAGTGCTGTAACCATAGAGTCCAAATTTTAGATTTTCTTATTTTAGTTCTTCTACGAAAACACTGCATGTGGGCTGTGCAAAAAGGAAGTTCGAAAGAACGAAAATTGAAAATAATTGTTGGCAAATAAAAAAATTCTTATTAAAAATTATTATTTATGAAAGATAAATTTAAACGAAAGTAAAACAATAAACATAAAACCTTACAATAATATTCTTAATAAATAACTATAAACGCTCTTGTGCAACATGTTTGCACCCATATTTTACTACACCAAGTTCACGCATTTTTTTTGCTAATTGTAATTTGCTTGTGATTATAAAAAAGAAAGCAGAAATAACGACGCAACAATTACCAACAACATCAATGCTATCCCGCCTGCACGGCACAGCGCAAAAAACAGTATACCGCTAACTTTTTTTTGTTTGCCAATATTATAATGCTATTCCCCGCGACAACAAAAGCAGCGTTCATCGTCATGTTTATCAAGTGGCGCAACAGCAGCGAGAATACGAATGAGTACAGAAGCGACTTCAATTCACATGTTACGCCGAAGTTACAGAGATTTCTGCTGTTAGTAACAGAGATTTCTGCTGTCAATAACAGAGGGTACTACCAGCAGTACCCAAGTACAACGCGTTTGCTTGTATGAGATGCGCGTTCTATATTACTTCATATTCTTTGATAGTATTTAAGTCGAATTGCTGAATTGTACAGATAGGCTAGCCTTTCTAGAGCTGATTCTGGTAGTTGCTTCAATAGATAGATAGATAGATATATTCTTTATTCAATTGTTTAACAAATATTACAGAAATAATTTAATTAACAATAGATAACATTTATAATAAAGAATTTACGTCAATGACTTTTAAGTCGTCTGTCGGAAAAAAGGAAAATACATTACTCTAACATAAAGATATACATACATATTAACAGAATTCATTTACAATTAAGCTCCTATATTTTAAAGCATCAGTGACATACAAAACAAGACAATCCCATCCACCTACGCCAATTCCATTTAGCTTGTTTACAATTTCATCTTGAGTTAAAAAGAACTTTCCTAGATATCGATATCTGATTCTTTTCAAAATTGGACACCTACCCAGAAAATGTGTTATATTTTCTAACTCGTTCAAATTACAAAGACTGCAGTTTAGATTTCTGTGACCCCCAAGAATTATCAAATCGCACCTGGCCTTCAAAATCCACATTATTCTATATTTTCCAAGATTGTCATTCAAGTAGCTTTTACCGATGTTATGATCTAAGTCTTTATATATACGTGAACTTTTAAGAGCCCTTTCCCATGATTTTTGTTTATTTGTCGAGTTCAGAACGGATAACAATGTGTCAATGTTTTCATTCCAACTTCTTCTATTTAAAACGTCATAATTCCAACTAATATTCAATTTTTCTCCTAAAACTTGCATTGATTTTACCCAAAAGATCTTTCTCTCTATAATAATTTTTGAAAGTTTGTGTGGCAATCTGCTATCGTCGTATTCAAATAGAATTTTAGAAATATATTTAAGGGGGTGTTCTGTAGTAAAATTTTCAAAAAATCGATTTTTTTGTTTTTGCATTTTTCAACAGGTAATGTTGTTATCTATCG
Organism: Melieria omissa; assembly: GCA_963971225.1. Classification (NCBI taxonomy): domain Eukaryota; kingdom Metazoa; phylum Arthropoda; class Insecta; order Diptera; family Ulidiidae; genus Melieria; species Melieria omissa. The sequence continues at coordinate 44,120,293 of OZ020269.1, read as the reverse complement.
TATAAAAAAGGTCTTTGATGAATTCGGACCGGAAAGTCATTTGTAATGGAGGTTTCGTCACGCGCTCCGCCGAATTTCCACAGTACTTTCAGTGAACAAAAAACTTTAAACGCGTTTTTCCCGAAACCATGTTTTTCGAACTGGTTCACACGATTACAAATGATTGAGTAGACGGATTTTGATAATTTTTGTTTTAAATGTTTCTAAAAGTTGTCGCTTTCGTCCGACGAGCGTTTTTTTCGATTTTGTTATTAGTTAGTGTTAACTAAATTTTTTTCATTTGAAAAAATGGTGGAAAAAAAATTTTGTACTTTCAAGTCGCGCCATTTTGAGAATTTTGATGAAAAACAAAAAAGCTCCCGTTGGACGATAATCGCACTCATATAGATTACAACAAAAAAAAAATTTTCCGATTTCCATGTTTCAGACTGGAGCAATCGTGTGAACCGTCAACGCATGTTTTTTTGGAGGGCATCACTTTGCGGCGCTGCAGTGCAGCAACGAATCAATATTTTTTCAAACCTTATACTGAATTTTGTAGTTAAAAGTATAATAAAACATTGAAAAAAAACCGCATAAAAAAAAATTGAATAGTTACTTCACAGTAGAATTTCAAAAAACACATAAGAAAACGAGCTGTTACTACAGAACACCCCCTTAAGATGAAGCCGTAAAGTATACAGATGACAGTGTGGTATGTCTGTTTCTAACATAAGACAATAAGAGGGTGTGTTTGTTGGTAGATGTAAAATTTTCTTTAAGAAATAAAATTGAATTTTATCCACCAATTCAAACAACTCAAAGCCCCAGACTTCTGCAGCATAACTTTGTATAGCTCTAATTACTGCTAAAAATAATTTGTATTTAGCTAATAATTTTATCTTATTTTTGATTAGAAAGGACCATGTTGCATTGATACTGTTTTTAGCCATACAGTTTCTATTTTCAACATGTTTTTTAAAGCTTAATTTTGGTGTTAATTTTACACCGAGGTAATTGTATTCTGACACTATAGGGATACTTTCGCCTTTAAATGGCAATTTTTCTCTATCCGCCAATTTGCCGCCTTGTCGAAAAACCATTATGGCCGATTTCGAAAGGTTTACTTGCATGTTCCACACATGGCAATAATTTTCTAACCTAAATATCATTCCTTGCAGCTCCTCTACATTGTCAGATATCAATACTATATCATCCGCATACAACAGTAGTCGCACATTCAAGTTTCCTATCCAAATTCCCCCTCACAAACTATCATGTAAGTCATTCAGATAAATAGAGAACAACAAAGGTGACATTAAACATCCTTGCTTTACGCCTGTTGAAATATTAAATTTATTTGATATTGCACTGCCAGTCCATATAATCGAATCCGTATGGTTGTACATATTTTCAATGAAATTTACCATTTTGGTTGGGATTCCCAAGCTATGCAGTTTATAGATTAAAAGTTTTCTGGGAACCGTGTCAAAAGCGGCTTTAAAGTCTACAAAAAAGCGTACACTTTTTTTCTGCGAATCTAATTTGAATGATTGAAGTTAAATTATAAATGTTATCTGCCGTGGAATGTTGTTTTCTGAACCCTGCCTGATATTCGGTAATCAGCTTTTTACTTTCTAACCAATTTGTAAGTCTTTCATTTAATATGCCCATCATAATCTTTGCAATACAGTTCATAAAAGAAATCCCTCTGTAGTTTGATGGTAAGGTTCTATCGCCTCTTTTGAAAAGCGGAAATATTATGCTAGTTTCAAAAGCCGTATCTGCTTCCCCACTATTATATAACGCAGAATACGTGTTAGCCAGCTCATCAAGAAAAAGAGTGTCAGCATTTTTGAAAAATTCGTAAGACACCCTGTCTAAGCCTGGCGCTTTTCCAGTTTTAGTCTTATGGAGCATTTGTAAGATTTCTGCTGATGAGATTGGTTTATCTATTAAATCGTCCTTTATTAATAAGCTTACGTTTTCTATTTGATTCACGGAAGTAGCGTGATTTAAAAGTTCTTCAAAATATTGTCTAAACGCCTCCGGCGGAATCTCCAAATCTAAGGCTTCATTTGTCCCTCGTATCTTTTTGGCCAATTCCCACCAATCACTGCAATTATTTATTTTATTTATTTCTCTTTCTAGATTTTCGTTGTAAGTTTTCTTGCTATCTTCACACTGTTTCTTATAATTTTTTTGAGCCACGGAATATTGTTCTCTGTATTCAGTATTTTGAGTTCTATTATACTTCCTAAGTAACCCTAAAGTAGCCTTTCTTGCTGCTAAACATTTCCAGTCGAACCACATCGATTTTTTTCTTAGTATTTTTCCTGTTCGTTTGCCTATAGCCGCGGATTTGATAATATCAGTGAAATCATCTAAAGCCAAAATGTCCTTTTCGTTTTTCTTTTTTTGCAGTTCAATAAGAAGTCGTCTATATAAATCCATTTGTGAACTATCCCAATGTAACTTAGGCAAAAATCCACTTTTTTACTAATTGGGCTATCTAGTATCAGCTGTAAAGTTAATATAATTGGCATATGGTCAGACCAAACCTTTTCCTCTACTACAAAATCTGGAGCATACTTTACAATATCTCTGTGCAGCGCACAAATATCATTCACTGATTCACCCACACTATTTATAAAAGTGAATTTTCCCGTATCGTCACTATTTGTCATTCCATTTATTACCATAAGCCCGTTGTTCTCACAAAAGTCAATAAACTGTCTCCCATTTCTGTTAATTACTTTGTCTTTAGAATGTCTTATTTCTCTACCTCCTACAATGTCACCCTGCAACATGTCATCCAGTTTTACTTGAAGTTCCCCAATACGTATGTTTAAATCTCCTGGGTCAAATTTTCTCAAGTGGGCCACTTTAAAATCGATGGTCTCAGTTTTCGTTGATCAATACGGTTTTCGATCGGCTTGGAGGTAAAAACGACACCCCAAAAATAATTTTGAAAACAAATTTTTTTTTCATTAGTTATTTACAGTTAAAGTTTTTGATCATGTTTTTTTCAAAAATTCATAACTCACGAACGGTTTATCGGAACTCAACGTTTTCTACATCAAAATTGTTGTCAATTAATATACTTTGCCATGAAAAAATCTTTCTTCACAAAAAAATTATTATTTAGCTGAAAAATCCTATTTGTTGTAAATAATTGAAAATTAATGAAACTTCTCCGCCAGCGAGAAAATTTTGACACATTTCATTCAATTCTACAATCCCTTACAAAAATTTTGGTGAAAAAAATCATTATTTTGCATTAGGTCAAAAGTTATACATGTTTTTGTGACCGTGCTCCTACCTCTAGCGCTGCACGAGCACGTATTGCCGGGCGCGCGCTTAGTTATCGTGTGACCGAATCGTCATCGTGTGAGGTAGGAGCGCGGTCACAAAAACATGTATAACTTTTGACCTAATGCAAAATAATGACTTTTTTTTCACCAAAATTTTTGTAAGGGATTGTAGAATTGAATGAAATGTGTCAAAATTTTCTCGCTGGCGGAGAAGTTTCATTAATTTTCAATTATTTACAACAAATAGGATTTTTCAGCTAAATAATAATTTTTTTGTGAAGAAAGATTTTTTCATGGCAAAGTATATTAATTGACAAAAATTTTGATGTAGAAAACGTTGAGTTCCGATAAACCGTTCGTGAGTTATGAATTTTTGAAAAAAACATGATCAAAAACTTTAACTGTAAATAACTAATGAAAAAAACATTTTTTTTCAAAATTATTTTTGGGGTGTCGTTTTTACCTCCAAGCCGATCGAAAACCGTATTGATCAACGAAAACTGAGACCATCGATTTTAAAGTGGCCCACTTGAGAAAATTTGACCCTCCTATCAAAATTTGATTAATCAATTCATTTCGCTCAAAGCAATCTTTTATCAAATCAAAATCTTGTGACCAACTGCCACCTCTTAAATACAAAGGTACAATATTTACTTTTTTTCCAGCCACAGAAATTTCTATAATGTCTACACCATCTAAGTATTTGAACGAATGTCCAATGCCAAAATGTATTAAACTTTTCTTAATTCCACACAGTTTTCCTCCGCTAGCACGTCCATATTGTCTCTGACGTGTTGCTGGTGTCCAATTTAGTTCAAACCCTTTAAAGTATTTGTGATATCTTTCAAAATTTTCTAGTTCTACATGAGTTTCTAATAGAACAAATATATCAAATGATCGAATATAATCGAAAAAATCATTAAACAAAGTTTTATTACTTAATCCGTGAATATTATAAACCATAAGTTTTAATTTGTAATCATCTACGTTGGATTTATCTGTTTGTATCTCACTGTTACTTTTAACATTTAGCTCATACAATTGAGCCTCTTTATTTTTTAGTTTTTTGATTGGCTTTTTTCTAATAAATAGTTATAATTTAGATTTAATTTTATAAAATCCCTATCAAAAATTTCTGCCAGTCCTTTTTCAGCTGCCTGACCATTACAAATAATAACTTTATTTTCATTGAAGGCCATCCACTTATTAGCAATACAAATTCTGTCGTTCCTTACTATTGTTTTATGCGACTGATTTAAACAATAAATATCTTTTTTTAATTGTAACAAGGCTCTTTTGTTCTTTAGCTTGTCTACACTCAAGTCCTTCTCAATTAAAACTTTGGTGCCTCTAAGTTTTTTGGCGTTTTTTAAAATTTCCCCTACCATGTTTGTTGACTCAAACTCTGCTATTATATTAATCTTATCGTTTCGTTCAGTTATTTTGAAAGCTTCTCGGACAACAATATGCTGTAGGCTAAGCTGTTCTTTACATAGTTTTAGAACAGACTTTGTCGGTGATAATCCATTAGGCAACCCTTTTATTACTAATTTGTTTCGTTTATTTTGACTTACGAGTCTCTCTACTTCATTCCGGTCCATTTCCCTTTCCATCTTCAATTGTTTCAGTTCAACTTTCAACATATCATTTTCTTCTCGCAGCTTTTCGATTTGTGCACCAAGTTGGTTGATGTCCTCTCTAGATGCTAAACCTTCCAGTTTTTCGCTAAAACTTGCTTCGATACCACGAATGACAGTCAAAACATCTTGCAAGGATGGTTCAGGGGACACCTCAGTCACTCCCTTGGCCGCCTTTGATGTTGTCGGTGTACGTTGCATTTTGTTCATTTTCGATTTTATACGTCTGGCTACGCAATTCGATGTTTATTGTTCTAAAAATCGTTAAAGTATTGGCCGCACTCTGGCAACGCTATTCCAACTGTTTTTGTTTATGTTTACTTTGGCGTATGTGCTTTAACAGCTGTTTATTCTTTTTGGCGCAATTACACACTGCACGCAATTACCACTGTGATTATTGCTCTTTATTTTGGTGGAAAACCATTTATATCACTCCAAGTGCAATTCCAAAACAAACCCTCAACAGGCTCGCAGACGCAGACAGCAGTCCAGCACACCCCGGTCAAATCAGCTCCAAACAACTCAGCCAGTCAGGAGCCCCTGCGCAAACTCGTACAAACAGCAACAGAAACAACAACAGCGACAGTTCAGCACACCTTAGTCGAATCAGCCACAATCAACTTAGTAAACCAGAATGCCCTGATGCGTGACAGCAAAAAACTTCAGCACTCAGACCTTCAGGAAGACTTTGTTTTGCAGAAACTTGTTTACAATAATTTTTTGGTTGTCCAATTTACGAAAAATATACAATTAAATATCGGAGCAAAAAATTTCGCGCTTTGACTCTCCCTCTCTTCTTCTAATCTAGTTGCTTCAATATCTCCGCTGTAATTAAATCAAAACCCGGTGCTTTTTTTGTCTTTAACAATTTAATTTCCGTTTGCAGCTCATTCAAAGTGACTAATGGGATGTTTGTGCTTTCCTTATAAGTGTTTTGCAGATCTACATCCACATTGCTTTCGTTAGGACGGAATGTATTTGCTAGATGTTTTGCAAATGCACAAGCCTTTTCCTTATCGCTTCTAGCCCACGTGTTGTTGTCATTTTTAATAGGAGGAATGTGACATATCGGTCTTTTTAAAAATTTTGTGCTTTTCCAAAGAGAATAATCATCTTTTTGTCCGCTGAGATTTCTGATAAATATTGTTGCATTGATGCAGTTTTTATGCTACTTAGTTCTTTTCTAAGGCCATCTGCTGCTTTATTGAGTTTAGCTTTATCAATCGGTGAACGCGTTTGCTGCCATTTACGGCGTAGCTTTCTTTTCATTGACAATAAGATCTTTACTTCTTTCGGATAATTAGCACCTTTTGTTGTTCGCCGTAACTTAGGTGTGTTGTTCCACGCAGACTGCTGTATTTGCTTCATAAAGGTATCCACTTCTAATTCCAGTTGTTCAGCTGAAAATATTGGTGAACTGAAGCTAATCATACCCTCCAAGTCTTGTTTAAATGAATCCCAGTCGGTGTTTTTAATTATGCAGTGTGCAGTCTTGTTGTTTTTCAATTATTGACTCACTAACTGTTAAGTAAATAGGTGAGTGATCTGAATATATATTTTGACCATCTTCTATTTGAACAAAGTTCTGAGCTATTTTCCTTATCATAAAGAAGAAAGAGGTGTTTTATTAATGTCTGTTGGCCAATACGTTGGTTTTCCTGTCGAAACGAACTCGCACCCGGTCTCCGTTGCTGCTTTCATTAGTTCGCGTCCTTTAGTTGTGGTGAGACGTGAACCCCAATGAATGTTTTTCGCATTAAAGTCGCAGCCCATAATGAATTTGTGTTTGTGGATTCCAATAACTTCTTTGTATTCGTCACATGAAATAGAGTGTTTTGGAGGACAGTATATAGCCGTGATGGACATCCATTGCTTGTTGGTTTTAACAGTAACGGTTGTAGTTTGAAAAACATTATTGCTGATTTTGATGTCTTCATAATGGTCAATATTATTCCTTATAATAACTGCAGTGCCTCCTCGTGCGCAATTGCTAGGATGGATTGTGTGATAGACTTTGAAATTTTTAAATGATATGTAGCTCTGAGTAGTAAAATGTGTTTCAGAAATAAGACAGATATCAATTTTTTCTAGCTCTAGTAACATTTCAAGCTCTTTTTGATGTTTTAGCAAGCCATTTGAGTTCCATGCCATTAATCGGAACGTAGAATTCATGCCTTGATTTTCAATTTTTGTTCTAAAGACTGCAGTCTTTTTCAAGATTTTTGTTAAATTCTTCTTGTTTGTTTAATTTATTAAGAATTTGCGTCAATACGTCTTCATTTGCTTCCGTACGCTTAGATCCGGTTTGTTCAATATTATTCCTTATTACAGCTGAGTAAGAAGGCTTCAGATTTTTCCGGTTGGCTCCAGTACTACTGACTATCGTGTTAGTAATTGGTAGTTTTTCAATTAGTTGAGCGCGGCCAGTTAGTGGTTTATCGTTTTGTGGAGGATGAGAGGTATTCTCAGCTCGATTTTTAATAATTTTGTTTCGCATTTTCTGCAGTTCTTTAGCCACAACACAGCCTCTGTAGCTTGCAGGATGATCTTCTCCACAATTACAACACAGGCTTTTCGCTTGCAGGTTTGTTGCATTCAACAGTTTTATGTTTGCCTCCGCATTTCACACATCGAGGAATTTTGCCGCAAAAGTTTTTAGTGTGGCCAAAGCTTTGACAGTTTTTACACTGCGGAATAAGATTTGAATTCTTTATTGGTTCCACTGTTACAATAGAATTTCGAATTTTCTTGATATTGTAGATTTTCTTGACATCTTCATTTGAGTCAAAAGTTGCAAAAAACAGATTCAGCGGTTCGCGGGTTTTCCATTTCAGCTTATTTGTAACGTTTATTATTTTAAGATCTTGCGCTTTAAGGTCAGCTATAATGGACGTTGGACTACAAGAATGATGTAAATTTTTTATCATGACCTTGATTGGGCGAGTTTGTTAATCTTCGTAAGAGTACCAAGATGTGTTATTATCGGATAGCGTTTTCGTAATTGAACGGTAGTCATCACTTGAAGTAACACTTATTTTATATATATCGTTATTTAAAAGTTTTACGACAAAGTCACTTCTTGCCGTTTGTTGAATACGATTTCTCATGGCTTGATAATCTGCTACATTTGTTACCATTATAGGTGGAGGACGATCGCGCCTTGTGTTATCTTTCAACTGCTGAGCATTTTCTATTTTTTGGTGGATGTTGTCTGTTGAAACTATTTCTGGTGAACCCTCAGCTTGAATTGCTCGAAATCGTGGTATTTTCAGTCAAATTAGAAGTTTTCTCTTCCTTAAGCTTCTGATTTTCAGCTCTAAGTTGTTTACATAAGTTTTCTAACTCATTCAGTTTTTGTTTTAGTTTAAATATTTCTACAGATGTGGTATTTTTGAAAAGGTTGTTTGTTGGTGTTTCCGGTCCACCTCCAGGAGGCGGATTTGAGGCCATTCTCTGATGTTTTTAGTTACTACGCCACTTTTGAATTATCGAACTTATGGCTAATAATGACTTATCAGATTAGGTACTACAAGTGTAAATTGAATATAAATTATTAAGTATACTTTTAGGATGTGTTTAATAATATTGTACAATATATGCTTAAAATTTATACAATATATTTTGACAATTCGATCTATGGCTGCATATGCGATCCACTTTGTGGGCCGGGGGAGCATCAAAATGAAATCAAGCAGCTGCTAGCCAGAATGATTCCCAAACCGTGATGTAGCTTCCTCGAAGGGTTTTGACACAGCACTTCACCTTCCCGGGGGATACCCAATCAGCGATATCCGACAAAGTCGCAATTTAGGGTTTACTTTTCTTTTATATTTGTAAAAAATCAAAATACTTCGGAGCACTAGTTAAAAGCTGCTAATCACTTCCAGTGTTGTTCACTTCCACCAACCCACCAGCCATGTAACTAAGTGTCCAGAAAATTTTGACATTAAAAAAAAAGTTTTTGAATTCATAATAAAAATCTTAGCTAACAAAGTAAAGTGAGGGTAATCAAGTGTCCCGCAGTGTATATAAGATCCAATAATACTAAAATATCAAGAATATTCTCCATACGCAACGCCATGGGAGCTATCAACGGCTGTCCCTTGAATATAGTAGGTACCGCAGCAAAAATCAAGAAAGAAACTGCTACATATGTATGCTCCAAACGTCACCCAACAAGGAAAGCATGCACATTCTGCAAAAGACCCGTGTGCACAGAACATTCCATTCCATTCCAAAATTGTATAACCTCTAATTCATTTTATTTATACTTTTTATATTATTACATGGACTGTTTTGAAATTTTCATGGAAAATAAAAGTTCAGTTTTCAATTATATCAACATATTTACATGCGTTTTCATATACGTACCCGGGTATGCTGCTGTTGACGTAAGGGGTATAAATCGAAAATTGGCCATATATCTGGCCCCGAGAGTCCAATCTCAACCAAACTTGAGAATATGGTGTAAAATACTTTTGTAGAGGATATCAATTTCAATTTCAGGTCGCTCCGAGTGCTGCTTTCCAAGCTACTGCGATTTGAAAACGCAAAACATACCCGGGTACGCTGCTGTTGACACAAAGGTTAATGTCCCTTCAGCTCTCGGCTCCCATTGTTTTTTGGGATATTAGTTTCCCTTCCATCTGCTATTCCACGTGCAAGTTTTGTAGGAGATTTAAGTATCAATTTTGATTAAATCTATACTATTATATAAAAACAAGTGTGACGTTTTTTGAGCCACAATCAGGCAAAAACCACTGAACCGATTTAGATTAAATAAGCAGCAAACATATTTTTATTTGGGGGAATGGTACATAGGCTATATGAGAATGACCACGCCCCTTCCTACGCCCACTATAGTAACAAAACTCATCTATGGTATGCTTTTGTAAGGAAATATGGGTATCAAACAATTCAGCGTGTCATTGCGGTAAACATAGGCTATAATATAATCGGCCACACCCAGTTTCCGCGCCCACTAAACTAACAAAACAAAGCTACGGTACATGTCAGTGAATCAGTATTAATATCAAATGATTCCGAGTTTCATTCATGTTAGCATAGGATATATAAGATTGACCACGACCAACTGATATGCCTTTTCGCATATGCCTTTATGCACGCCCACTATAATAACAAATCATGGCCATGGTATATTTGTCATAGCAATATGGGTATCAAACGATTCAGCGTGTCATTGCGCTTTGAAACATAGGCTATAATATAATCGGCCACGCCCACTTTCCGCGCCACTAAACTAACAAAACGAAGTTACGGTATATGTCTGAAAATTAATGTTGATGTAAAATGATTCTGTGTTTCATAGCGGTAAACATAGGCTATATCAGGTTGAACACGCCCACCTTTTACGCCTTCCTGCAATGCCCATTAGGATGACAGAAATTAACTGTGGTATATTTGTGCAAAACAATATGGATATACAAAAATTTCGCGAGTCATTGCAGCAAATATCTATATGTTGCATATAAAAATTAATGTATTGAAACGAGGAGGCCCTCTGTGCTGTGCATGAATGCTTTTCCAAGCATACTGAAACAAAGAGGCACTCTGTGCTGTGCATGAATGCTTTTCCAAGCATACTTTTAGGCATGCACTTTGGAGTACGACAAACTTGCTATAATATGGCGAAGATGGTTCGCGAAAGGTGATGAGCTTGCTAAACAATCGAGATAAAAAGTACAACTGGAATGTGCAAGAAACTTCGGCGCGATAAGAAAACTAATATAAAATCTGCAGTGTGCAGCACCAGGGGTCGAGTCTGTGCAAGCAAGGTGGTAACAAGTGTAGATACAAACGAAGTGTAAATCTGTAAATAAAGTGATTGTTAGTTTCTGACTGCGTTTTGCGCTGAATAATTGAAGTTGTTTTATTTTCAAACACAATCCAAATGAACTTTGGAATTTTCGTAACAGTATGTTTGTTTGTTGGTCCCACGACACTAAAACTCAAAAACTAGACACCGACAGCGGTGGAAATAAAAATACATACAATACATACAATGAAGTACAATAAACATTAAACGACACAAACGGCCGATGCCGGGGAGCAGAAAATAGGGGGAAACATGAGTACATAGGGACAAGGAAAGGAAGGGATTAGAGGTGGGATTACTTGGGACAGCACTCATTTAGCCATCGCGGCCGCCATTGCATATTGCAATTTAATGATGCCGCGGGCCAGTCGGGCGGGGATGTGATGCAGCTCTTGCGGGTGCGGGGGTGCCTTCCATAGACGTCTCGTCCTCGGAGGAGTGCTGTTGCAGAGGCTAGGGCGTAGTTACCGACCTGCAAATAGTAAAAGATGTCAGTTACTCGGACAAAACAGTATTGAAGCTGACATCGGGGGTATGGGAAATCGTGGCTGAGCTGCGGGGTTCGCTTAAGCTTAAGCTATTTTTTAGGGTTATGAGAGGGAGAGAGTTATGAGAGGGTGTTGCATAAGTGCGTTGGGCTCGAGAGAAGCAAGAGTACCGACCGAGGATGTCAGTTTGCTCTTCGAAAGGGTGAGGGCAGTCAATCGCTCTTTGATCCGGAATTGGAACTGTTTGAGCATGAGAATGGCTGGAGCCGTTCCACCCGAGAGGGTGGGATCTTATAGATCTTGGAGTTTATACCCGATCAGTCCGATGTCTGCGGGATTTGCAGCGCTTAGGGCAAGACGCACTGGAGTGGCGACTGTCCTCTTTTCGGACCCGGGACGGAGGAGGTGCAATGAGGAACTGCGGGGGAATGCAATTTCCGTCAGTTGTTGGGGGTGTGGAACGAGTGGCGTCAAGCCAACGCTCTTGTGAACCCTTTTTCTCTGTCTCATTAGAGGCGAAAGCCCTCCTGCGGGATCGAAACGGTTGGCGACAAAGGGGGGAATTTGCCGGTTTGAGAATGTGTTTGCAGGAGTTGTGGGTTCAAAGTGATTTTCCATTATTTCCTGGGGTGGAAACCCTACGGGATTGAGGGCGGCAATCACTTGTGAAAGGGCTTTCTTTAGTGCGGGAAGATTATTTCGAAGGGCGGTTCCAGTATGCATATGGCTACTGTGTGCGTCTGTGGCACGTGTCAAATGCGAAGAAGAGGGTACTGGACCGCTTAATACCCAACCGAATATTGTATGCTGAGCAAGTAAGCTGCCACATGCATCCCGGTGGACACCTTCGAGCATGATCTGCGGGATGAGATCACTGCCAATCACTAAATCGATCTGAGTTGTCTCGAAAGCGTTTGGATCAGCGAGTTCTAGCATGGTGAAATCTTTCATAGTAGGGGGGTTTATATGAGAAGGCGGGAGCAATTTCATAAGCTCTTGGAGCACGATAGCTTGCACGGGAAGTTTCGTGCTGGTTTGAGGGACTGTCATTGTCAAGAAGCATGTATGATTGGCATTTTGCACAATCTGACCGCCCATGCCCGAGATTTGGAAGGAAGATTTCTCGATTGGCAATTTGAGGCGTTTCTGGACCTTCGAGGAAATGAAGGTTCGCTGAGAGGCTTGGTCGATCAACGCTCGAACTTTGAACAACTTTCCTGCGTGCTCAATAGACACCAGTGCCGTAGGCAGGAGGGATTGGGTGCCATTAGTGGAGTGTATGGCTTGTAATTGGGGTGTACTTTGCCTGGAAGATGCGCGGGGTTGCGCATCCGAAAGAGGGGAATGAGTTGCGGAGTTGTTTTTCGTTGGTTTTGGAGCTGTTGCGACCTGTGGTCGGGTTGACTGTGACCGATTGGGAGATTGAGAGGGTTGCGCATTGCCTTTGGGGAAAGGAAGCAGGGAGTGGTGCTTATTCTGGCAATATACGCACGTAAAATTGCTTGTACAATCTTTAGTGAGGTGCGATATAGCAAGACAACTTACGCAGAGATTGTGCTTCTTAAAGTATTTTAATCGACTCTGGGGGTGAGTCCTTTAAAGTTTTGGCAAGTCCGTATGGTAAGATTTGCGTTGCATAGTTTGCACGCGAAGTCCCTTTTCACTTGAGTGTGATAGTTTAGGGATTTGTGTGGCCGATTTGGGAGGACATTGAAAGTCGAAGGTTGAGACGGTTTCAGCTTAGAAGGGCGAATACTTTGCAGCCGTTCAAGTACCTCATATCTGCCGGTCAGGAACTCATCCATTTGCGACCAGGGTGGCAGATCCTTCCGGGATGTCAATGATTGCTCCCATAGAGCGAGTGTCTCTTGGGGCGATTTGGTACAACATATGTAAACCAATAGCGGATCCGAATTGTCAGTGTCTACGGCCTGAGAATTGAGAACAGACAGACAATTGTTTATAGTGCTTTGGATCTGCTGTAGCGCCTCACTATTTTCAGTGTGGGCAGGAGCGATATTCAGAAGGGATCGGATTTGAGTATCAATGAGCATGCGTTTATTTTCGAAGCGGGTTTTTAGGGCTTCCCACGCGAGTCCGAAATTCTCATCGGTTAATGCATATTGCTTTACAATAGCACCGGCTTTGCCTTGCGTTTTGTATCGGAGGTGATACAATTTTTGGGCTGGAGTGAGCTGGGGGTGGTTAATGTAAACCGCAGTAAACATGTCCCGGAAGGACGGCCACTGCTCATAGACCCCGAAAAATGTTTCGGTATCACAAGGCGGAACTTGTAGGCAAATGTAGGGAGTATTTGCTGGTTCTAGGGGTCGAACCGGTTCCATATGCGCAGCGGGCTGGAGGGACTGAGTTTGGAGCATCTCAATGATTTCCAACATCTGAGCCATGCACAACTCGTACTGGTCTGTGCAGGCGTCGATTTTTTGCCTAGCCGACTCTTTGAAACCGTCGGGCTGGCTGTTGTCTTCAGCAATGAAGACTGCCTCTTGTGCGCGCAAAAGCCTCTCCCATTGGGCTTCAAGATTTTTCTGCTTATTTTGAACCAGGGATTTGGTCAAATCGTCAATGCGAGCCGATGAAAATTGTGTGCATAATTGCACGAGTCTATCGGATTCGAATGTAAATTTAGCAACACTGGGATCGGTTGCTTTGGGACTAGAGAGTTTGGAGCGAGTGTTTGGTGGCTCCCGAGTGACAGGAACTGTCAAATGTGCTTTAGATAACTTTGTGTGTCTGGAGGAAGGAGTCTCCATTGTGACGAGTTGACGTTTGGGGGATCGCTCCATAGGCATTTTGTACAAAAAGGCTCGACAGAGGGTAAAAAGTTTGAATATATATAATTGTAGGGTGTTGGGATATAGACGTGTAGTCTAACCGCGTCCGCGCGAACGATTATTGAGAATGGGAAGAATTCGTTAATACGAATTTGTATTTCTGTCGAGTAAAAAAGTTTACAACTGTGTGTGTAAACGTATAGGGAATGAAAATTTGTATGTATGGGAACCAAATAAATTTTTTGTAAATGTGAATGGGTAATAAACAGAAATGTGTATATGGGAATAGGGAATGGAACAAGCAAATTTTTTGTCAATATGAAAGGGGAATATATGTATAAATAATAATAATGCAACAAATGTCTAGTCAAATGTGTATTAAATGTGAAAAAAGTGAATTTTTTTGTATGGGAATGTTTTTTTTTTTTTTTTTTTTTTTTTTTGTATCGAGGAGGGAAGCATCGAAAGCCTCAAGTAGTGCGGGACTTTAAATCGCTAAACCCTCCTCTCGTCCGGACGGTTCGCCCTCCTGGGACCACCGTGAGGTATTACGTCAGGAGGCCGTCGTGAGCGTTACCGCTCTATCGTTCGTTTGTCAGTCTTTCGTCTGTGTGTTATGGCAAGTGTTGCCATGCGTTCGACACCACAGTGTTTTCGCCGACGGTGCAGAATAACCGCGCTAATTTTGCGGTGTGCACGGCGCAACTATCGTTGCCGCATTTGGGTGTTGAAGCAGTGCTGCCGTCGTTTGTGGCCGACGCCGGGCGTTCTGCTCGTCACTTCTCACTCGAAAAATCATAAGTGTTATGATTCGGCTGCAAGCCTCCCATGCATCGGGCGAGCTCAGCATGCAGTGTGTAACTGCTGAAGGAGAGATCGGCTCATTGAGAAGGAATTCCAAGGACCGTCTCTCTTCGACAAAGCGGCTGCATTTCAGCAAAACGTGCTCTGCGTTTTCTGCTTTCCCGGCGCATCCTGAGCAGAAGGGGTCGTCTGCGTGCTGACATTTGTGCAGATACTCCTGGAAGCATCCATGTCCTGACAGCCACGCTTCTATGTTTGGGATCATCCGCCATGTCCACCGGCCTTTTGACGATGCATCCCATCGCTGCTGTCATTCTGGTAAGCTTTTACGCCGCACCGCCTCCATCACTGCAGATCGAGAGGTCGAAGTGTCTTTGCACTCTCGCCAGATTATTGCTGCCGCCTCTCTGGCCAGTATATCGATTGGCCAAGTGCTGGCAATCACGTCTGCTGCCTCGTCCGAGACCGATCTAAAGGCGCAGCAGACTCTCAGCGAGCTGAGCCTGTAAGCGGATTTAAGGCATCTGACGTACGAGCTCGTCATGGTTGCTTCTGCCCAAATAGGCGCGGCGTAGAGGCATATCGACGACGTCACGCTCGCTATTAATTTTCGTGTTATTGGCCTGGGGCCGCCGATGTTAGGCATTAGTCTGCCGATGGCAGCGCTGGTTCGCCTAGCCTTGTCACTGGCGTACTTGAGATGCTCTTTAAAGTTTAGCCGAAAGTCCAGCAGCACACCCAGGTATCTTAGGTGAGGACTAGACTGGATTTCATGGCCGCCTACCCTAATTTGTATGCCTTCGACTTTTCTCCTGCTTGTAAGCAGGACCGCTTCTGTCTTGTGTTCTGCGAGTTGCAGGCCGGCGTTGCGCAGCCACGCCTTCATGGCCGATATTGTAGTGTTACAATTCTCTGTTAGTGTGGCCAGGGTTTTGGCTACAGCGACTACGGCTACATCGTCTTCATATCCGATGATGCTTACTTCGGGAGGACGTTGTATTTGCAGTATGCCGTTGTAAATACATGACGTTCCACAAAACCGGTCCTAGGACGGAGCCCTGTGGTACGCCACCTGTAACACCATATTACTTGGGGCCCTCCTCCATGTCATACAGTAGGACTCTGATAGCGAAGTAGTTCGCTATTATCCTGACTAGGTAGTCCGGCACATTACAGTCCACAAGGGCTTGAAGAATGTTGTTCCAATTCTCCGAGTTGAAGGCATTCTTAACGTCGAGTGTTATAACAGCGCAATATTGCGTCTTGCCTTCTAGCCATATTTTCCCTGCTAGCGCTCTTTTGGCGATGGCGCATACTGCCGCAATGGCGCACAGTGTCGCGGTCCCATATAAGCCGTGGCCAAAAATACTTAGCGTTGTCCCATCTCGATGAAACTTGGTGAGATTGTTTTCGTGGTGTAAATTAAGAAATTTACAAAAAATCATTAAAATTGGACCACTGCCACGCCCACCTCCCATACGAAATGAACTGTAATATAGGAATAACTTGCTTAATATTAGTGATAGAATTATGAAATTTGGTATCTGAGCTTAAGATAATAACTTTGAAGCTCACACCAAAAATGGGCGCAATCCGATCATAACCACGCCTACCTCCCATAGTAAGCAAACTTTCAAATTAGCATAACGTGTTTTATGGAAGGTAGTGCCATGGAATTCGATGTATGCACCACTTGTTTCAACACAAAGGAATGGTAAAAAAATGGGCGCAATCCGATCATAACCACGCCCACTCCCATAGTAAGCAAAATTTCAAAATAGCATATTTTTTGTTTTATAGAAGGTAGCAGTACCAAATTGATATTTGGACACTTATTTTCATTCATTATTTTCATTCATAAACATAAGCATAACTAAAAGTATAATTCACAGTCATAATACAGGTATATAAAGAAGGTGTTGATTGCGCGTCGAAGAATGTTATACTTTTTCACAGACAAATCCAATTTCACAGACAATGGACATGCATCCCGCATTAGGTAAAATATATTTTTTTTGTATTGAAGAAGCAGCTCTCGTAATTTCCTCAGGCGATTTCGCACCTACTAGCTCTTGAACTTTCCTCCTTTTCGTTCTCTCAGAGCTTTCCTCAAATTTCATTGCCTGTCTACCACGGATTGTACTAGGTGTCTATTTGAATTTGTATAATTATTTAATTAATCTATATATAGAAGGGTATGTCTGAAAAACCTACACATTGCTTGCAGCCAATATGAAATCAGAGTCGAGCCAGTCGGAATATTTTTGTTTAAAAGCGGCATATGTCCGGCTGGTGGAGGGGCCCAAATTTGGTAAACTTTAATTCAAGTAGCCGCAAACTTTGCTTTTCCTCATGAATTACATCGACGCCCGTCTTATCTTTCAGTAAATTTATAAGAAAATCAATTTTTGTTGACCGCTTCCTGGATTCAGCTTTACGCCACACTTCGAAGAAATCATGTAATTTTAGTGGAGGCGTCACTAGAAAAATGCGAATAACAACCAAATAGGCAGTTAAAGGCAAAAAATTACTCCGGATTATGTTAATACATACATTTTTGAGTAATTTAGGGTTGGAACTAAAAAAGTGTTTTTTGACGTTTTTTAAACTTTTTTCCACCAAACTTTTGGTTCTTTGTAAGAATCAAACCGAAAAACGTAATTTTTCAATGTAACGGGATTTCATAGTTGTTTCAAAACACAAACCAAAGAATAGTGTCGCCATACAGGAAAAATTCCAAAGTTTCATTTATTATATAACATGACTATATTAGTATATGAATTATATTTTTATTTGATTTTTCATTCAGCATAAAGAATTACCCACAAACTTGAAACGAATGCGTATTTTTTAACATCAACTTTGAAGCTGCATAAAAATGGAACGAAATAGGATATTGAAGATCGGAAAACGGATTTTTCTTAGTTGAAATATTATCTGTCGACTGCCATATCCATTTTAGTCAGTTTGTAACATTGATTTTTACCATTTTTGGCCACACTCGCGACACTGTGCGGCGCCTTCTGATTGGCCAGTGACGCTTTTGCACGAATGGCAGCTTGCGAAAATTCGCAATGGCCGTCAACGCGATCCACAGGAGCTGCAAAGGTGTTAAGCAGAATGCAGTTTGGGAAGCACTGTACTTACCGGTAGCGAATACACCACCCACGTATCGTGGTAAACAGGGTGCGACGCCACAGGGTGTACCAGCCAAGAGCTGTGCGAAGTAGCCAACTCAACACAGCTGTTGCGCTTATTTCGCACAACTTGCAGTCCACTTTTGGAAACAGCTGATTGTAGATCGGACAGCTGTTCAATGTTTATACACAAACAGGTAGGCTGCGCGGGATTTCCGCACAAGTCGGTTTGGTGGATTCGTTCTCACTGAAAAATTTTGCAAACACTCAGCGAGCCACCGAAATTGAAAACTCGATTAGGGAGATTTGTGTCCCAGCTAGTGCCCGCACACTTTGCACAACGCGACACTACACCTTCGCACTTTAGCACTTCCCAACGAATTTCACTGACACACTACGCTACGCGCAACGAAGCTATTTGTTAGGAGCAGGGCGCACGTACGTCTGTCCTCTGCTAACACTTCACTCCAACGATTAAGCGATGTGAAACTGGGAGAGCCGGTAGAAATACATGCACAGAATTACACTAATATTATTGCAAAATTGCAACCTTGGGGCCTACTAGTAGGCCCCAAGCTTGATCAGGAACGTACTTTTTCCTCCATATAAATTTTCAAAAACGGGGTTGTTCTTCTAGTTCATTTCAAAATTCCAGTGTTGCTGGTGTGAGTCATTTTTTGTGACCAAAGAAATATGTCTTTTTATTTGTATATTTTTGGTGCCATTTCGTAATACGTTTGTATAAAATTGACTAGAAAAATATATTATTGCCCAAAAGCGCCAAATTAATCCTTGGGTATGATTTTAATTTAATTAAATTAAGATTTTATTAGCTGCATCCAAAAAAACAACCTTGCGGTCAAACTAGAGCATTTAGCACCAAAAGCTTACCTGATCTGATCTGATCGTTAGAGATTCGCTAAATGAAGAAATGCGAAATAAAAAGGACGGCAATTGACCCCGTCATATTCTATGCATTTAGCTTTGTGTTCTTTGGTATATTTTTCATTAATATTTACATAATGAAACCAAAAAAGTTAATATGTTGGCATTTAATGCAGAAAATTAATGAGAACAAACTTTAAAAAGCAAATAATTGAAAAGGATCCCTAATCCCTAATATCGGGAAAAGAGCAGACACAGTGAAAAGCTGATCATTGCCAGCACACACGGACTGTGTACGTGAATTGCAAAAAACGCACAAAAATCGGCTTACTCTCCCAGTTTCACATCGCTTAATCGCTGCTTCACTCGCACTCCTGGGACCTCGCACTTGTATGTGAATGTGAATGTGTGTATATACACGTATGTATGTGTATGTGTATAACTTTGTGTGTGTATATATATATATGTGTGTATAATTATATATATTTGTGTGTAAGTTAAGGAATTTTTTAATGAAATTCCAAAAAAAATATTTTTTTGCGACCGAAGTCGAACTTTATTCCACCAACTTGACTTAAGACTGATTTACAATTTTTGGGTTCTCTACAGCTAAGCCCTGCGTCACGTTGTGGGCGCAGGTGAGTTACGGTGATATTGTGGTGTTTGCAATTTTTGCGGATGCGCGTGCAACGGTTATACGATCCGGTGCAGCGAAATTGCAAACGTTGTGTCGGCAATTATGTTATGTGCGTTGTTGTTAGTATGTTTCCCATCGAGGGAAACATACCTCTGGAGTTTTTGGTGTGCGCCGTGTTAACTCTTCCGCCCTTAAATTGAGCGTCCTCGGTCAATAGCAGATGTTTGGGGATGGTTGAGCCACGGGTTGATAAGAGTCCAACTCTGTCGGTTCTTGATTCTGACTCCCGTTGACCTTGACATTAACGTTGTACTGTACTGGTTCGGCCGGATTTTTTCTACGCCTTAATATGAAAAATATTGCTGCAGGTGCTATGAATATGATAACCATTAGTGTGGTGTATCCAGTTATCAAATTGATTTTGTTATTGGTTTTTAATCGGTCTATTTCTTTTATGTTGGCCGTATTCAATTCTCTTAGCATTTGTAGTGATAGGATTTCTTCGAATTGGGTTGTAGTGTTGGCTGTTCTCAGGATGGCAGGTAACGGTTGGTGAAAAGGTAGCTCCTTATTGGTATACCTCGTATCTCGAACGGCGATTGTTGAATTGATGTACTTTATCAGGAATGACCCCGTCAGGTTAAGTGGTTTTTGATCTATTTCGATGGTTCCATTAAATTCGTTGAGGAATAGTATTCCTGGAGAGATTTCTTCAATTGAGGGTATATGTTGATCGTTGGTTGTGGTGCAATTAGATGAGTGACCTTTGAGTAACTTCGATATGCAGCTTGAGCTAGTGATATCATTTAAATTGTCTTGTTTACATATTAACATATTGTTCATACTCTTACAACTATTTACAATTTCAAACATGGTGTCCTTACATACTATTAATTTTTCATGTGGAATTTTCAATATTTTATTATTTTCTTTGATTGGTTTTATTAGAATTGTTTTGCAAATTTCTTCACTAGTCAGTGGTATATTATATAAATGGTGGTGCTTATTATATAAATAATGGTTGAATGATTGGATGCGATTTTAACATCACTGAATTCTATTGCTTCTACCAAATTTAAGTAGGGCATGTTTTCTTTTACAAAAATCTCTTTCGCCTTTTCTAATTCTTCGTTTGAGAGTATGTACGAGTTGACAATTCCAGCCTTTGTCCATTGTATCGAATAATCGATATTCGTTAGTTCTTCTTTTAGAATTGATAGTCTTCTTTCAATGTGCTTGCTTACTTCATTTTTTAATGTATCTCTGATTTGTATACTATTTAGAATGTTATTTGTTATTTTTGTTATCTTATTTACTCTTTCCATGACAGATTTGTTTATGACAACTTGTTTGTTGTTATTTTCAAGGACGTTGTCTATTTTTTCGCTAATTATTCTAAAATCGTCGGCGTCTGGTGAACCAGCAATCCACTTCCAAGCGGTTCCCAGTGCCTCGATTGCTCTTTTGTTTCTTTTCGGAAATATTTGGGATAGTAGGGATTTTATTGTGTCCATCTGGTGGGATAGGAAGGGGTAATTTGCGTCCTTTTGGGTTATGTCGTGTGCTATTTCCTGGTCGAGTTGGTTTATGGCTTGGCTGTATTGGTCGACGTCGATGATGTGAATCAGTTTGAATGATCCTGTCCGGATTTTCGAAGTCCCTGTCTGTAGCGTCACTATGCGGCTGTTAGTGTAATCCAGTATTTCCCTCTCTGCATTGCACAAGGCAATTAGGAATATCTGTGGTCAAAAGCAATAACCGCTTAAGTCGACTTAAGAAGAAATTGAGTTATGGATGCCACCACGTTCCCTTGACTGTGCTCTACGTTTGTGTAAAATCGGGGAGTTTGTAACTTTAAAATAAAAGAAGTTATTAATAAAAACCTATTCGCATTCCCATAACGAACACACTACGCGCTAAAACTTTAAAGCGAGATTGCTCGAAACAGTAATTTTCGACTTAGGCGGTTATTGCTTTTGACCACAGATATTATGCTGCAAATAGTAAAGGTTTCGTTTCAGTTTTTGATGTGACTCTTGTGCACTGTTCGTCCCGATTTGGTTAGTATAATACCGCCTTTATCTTCTTGGACTATTTCTTTTTTGTATTTGGGGGTTAATTTGTTTCCTATTCTTTTGTTGATTTTCACAAAAACGATGTCATTAGGTCTATATGTCTTGAAGTCTGTTCTATTCTTGTTGTGGTAGTCTAAGTCCTTTTTGTGTTTCTCTACGATTTTCTTTATGTTTTCCTGTCTCTCTGTTTCCAATTGTGATGGGTCGGTAGTAACTCGTCTTCCAAAAAAGGCTTCAACGGGTCTTCTATTAATGGTTGAGTGAATGGAGTAGTTGTATTTGTGGATAGCTCTGGAAAGTAAATCTTCAAAGGAATTGTGGGTTTGCTCGCTTTTTACACAACGCATAATTTCGGTTAGGGTGGAGTGGAACCGTTCTATTTGCCCGTTTACTGTGCTGGTATATGGGGGTGTTTTGAAGATCTCGATACCATACTGATTTTCCAGCATGTATGTTATGGGGGCTGCACTGAGAGACTTTTCGTTGTCTATTACAATTTTTTCAGGTATGCCAAACATTGTGAGGAGTTCCCTTAAGGGCTGTTTTATGTCTTCTGAAGCTCTGGACTTCACTATTTTTGCTTGCGCATATTTAGAATATTTATCTATTGCGGTGAGTATGACTTTGTTACTAGTTAGGTATAGGTCAATATGAACGATGTGACCTGGGTAGTATGGGATTGGGGAAGCTTTCAGTATTGGTTTTGCTGGATGCCTTTCATATTTGTTTTCTTGGCATGTTCTGCATTCCTTTGTAATTTTTCTAATTTTCGCGTTCATCTGTGGGAAATAGTATTTTTCCAATAACTGTGTTTTATTTTCTGCAGCATTTCTATGTGCTCTGTTGTGTTCTTTTATGATTTCTCTTTCCTGCTCTGAAACTGTTATTAAGTCTTTTACCATATTCCGTGTGTATTTTGCTCTATACTTGCTGAAGTGCGTTTTATATACTTCCTGGATTTTTCGCGTTGGTTACTGAAGGGTTAAGGAATTTTTTTAGTAGTGTGCAAAGGGTTTCCTCGGTGAACTCTGGCTCTATTATGGTGTGCCTATGGTATGTTGGGAAAATGATCTGGAATTGGTGTGCTGAAGTGTCTCCTGTTGAGATAAGTAATTGGTTTTTGAAGGCGTTTATGGGTGCGTCTGTGTATGGTATTAGTGTATGTCCTGAGCTTTCGTCACTGTGTTGTGTGGCTGTTAATGAATTTATTTGTGCGTCGGTTGGTATTCTGGATAGTGTGTCTGCGACTACATTGGTGCTTCCGGGTTTGTATTTTATTTCGTAATTATATTCCTCAAGAATTGCTTTCCATTTTTTTAATTTGCTGTTTGTGTTTTTATTGCTTAACGCATATGTCAGAGGTTGATGGTCTGTAAATATTTTGACGGCTGTGGCACCATAGAGGTAATTTCTTAAGGATTTCAATGCCCATATTATTGAAAGCATTTCTTTCTCATTAGTCGCATAATGTTCTTCGGTCTTTGTTAGTGTTCGTGATATGAATGTTATCGGGTTTCCGTCCTGTTCGAGTACTGCACCTATCGCGTAGTTGGAGGCGTCTGTCATAAGGTGAAATTCCTTACTGAAATTGGGAAACTCTAGCATGACTTCATTCGAAACCAGTGAGTTTTTGATTTTGTTAAATGCTTCTATTGCGCTTTCGTTGAGTGTGATAGGTATTTTTGCTGACCTAACTTTGGACATGCGTCCCTCCTCCCCTCTTAAGATTATGGTAAGGGGTTTTGCTAATTTGGCATAGTCCTTTATGAATCGTCTGTAGAAACCAGACATTCCTAAGAATGACCTTAGCTCTTTCAGTGTTTTGGGTGCCGGAAATGTATTTATTGTTGCTACTTTTTTTGGGTTGGTTCTCAGTCCTTGCGTTGAAACGATAAAACCTAGATATTCGACCTCTGTTTGTAAAAATTCGCATTTGTTCAATTGGACCTTCATGTTTGCTTTTTGTAATGTGTGGAAAATTGTCTCTATATTGCGGAAGTGAGTTTCTTCGTCTTGTCCGAAAATGATGATATCGTCTATATAGACGAAGCATTTTGTTCCTATGTGTTCCCTGAGTATGTCATCTAATGTCCTTTGAAATATAGCTGGAGCGTTTTTTAAACCAAATGGTAAGCGGGTAAATTCATATTTCCCGTTGTTAATTGAGAAGGCCGTTTTTTTGTGCGTCTTTTTCGCGCAGGGGTATTTGGTGAAAACCACTCTTAAGGTCTAGTACGGAAAAGAATTTTTTTTTGCCGAGTTGTGTAATGACTTCGTTTATTTCCGGAATGGGGTATCTGTCTGGTACTGTTACGCTATTTAATTTGCGGTAATCTATTACCATCCTATATTTTTGTTCTTTTGATGCGTAAAGTTTTTTAGGGACAATCCAAACGGGTGAATTGTAGGGTGATTTTGAGGGTCTGATTATACCTTGGTCTAATAATTCTCTGACTTGTTTTTCAACTTCGTTTTTCATGGCTGCTGGGGATGGATAATATCTTGAATAAACTGGGTTCTCGGTTGTGGTTTTTATTTCTGCTTTTACTGTTGTGGTGTATGTTAGTTTTTCGTTTGGTTCGGAGAAGAGCGTTGGGTATTTGATGCATAGTGAATGTAGTTTTTCCTTCTGTACGTTTGTCAAATGGTCTGTTCTCAGCTCGATGTTGTTGACTAATTTTGATATTTGCTGTTTGATTGGGATTTTTATTTTATTTTTTATAAGCATGTAATCGTCTGCTGTGTGTATAATTGCGTTCAGTTGCTTTAAACTATCATTGCCGAGAATGGCATGAAAGGATTTAAGTGTAGGTAGTATGAAGAATTTCAGTTTTTCCTCTTTTAGTCCGAAAAGGTTCAGTTCGGTATATTGTGTTATCCCGATATTGCCGCCTACGGATTTGGCGAAAAATACGTTTTCATTGTTTTTTGGGTTATTTACTAGTGAGTCTTGAGTGTAGTTTTTATTTGACCCAGTGTCTATTAGGAAATTAAGTATTCTCCCATCGCTAGTCCTGCACTCGAAGTAGGGAAGCGATGAGGAAGTCAATCTAAAAAATGGACGTCTGCAAAATTGTTCTGTGCGTCTTGACAGTTCTCTGTGTCTTTTTTCCTCTTGTCTTGTGTAATCGTTTTGGTATTCTGAGAAATTTTGTTCGTATTCGTCTTCTTTTTCTGTTTCTTGTTGATACTCTTGGAGGCTTTGTTCATATTGATATTCTTCTTGTTTTGCTTGTTGGTGTACTGTATTCGGGTGAATTGCGGATTCTATGTGGAAATTCCGTTGGAATTTATGTGGTCTTTGAAATTGTTGTGAGGGATTTGGTGGTCGTTTTCCCATGAGGTTATTTGGGGCTGGTCGGTTCATGTAATTTATGTTCCGGGTTTGTACACTTTGGTCAATGTCCATTGGTTCGGGTTTCTGTAAGGGTTTTGGGGCAAATGGTCGGGCTGGTGCGAGATGCTGTTGATTATGATTAAAGTGTGGAAATTGTTGTTGGGGATATGAGTGTTGTTGAAATTGTCTTGCTGGGAGCGGAGGATTATGTGAAGGATACCTGGGTTGATTCCAATTAATCAAATGGGGATAAAAAGGTTGGCGTAAATTTTGTTGCTGAGCATGCCTACGTGGTGGTACGGGTGGTACTGGGTTTTTTCTCCTAATACTATTATTTTGGTTAGCTGCATTGGCTCTGTAGGTTTGATTTTCCAGCTTAAGGCATAGCTGGAGTGCTTCCGGGAGGTCGGTGGGCTCGCGTATTCCTAGTAGCCTGGGTAGGTCACCATTTAGACCTCTAATAAATGTGTCTAGGGCTTTGTTTCGGTATGTGGTTATGAGTAGTGTACGCGATTCGGGTCCTGCATCTAAGCATGATAATTTATTTAAGATTAGAGAGAGATTAGCGTATACCTTCTGGTAAAATTCTTGTAGCGATAAGTTTCCTTGAATGAGTGAAGTCATTTGGTACTCTAACGTACCAAGGTCGCGCTTATCTCCATAGTGGGTGGTTAAGCAGCGAGAAATTGCTGTCCAGTTTAGCGGTGTGTTGTAAGATTCCAACACAATATCCGCATGCCCTATTATTTTATTACGAATGACGTTGATGATGCCGTAGTATTTGTGCGTACCACGCTTCTGTTCATACATTTGCAATATTCTCTCCACACTTTTTTTCCACGATCCAAATTCGCCAGGATCTCCTGCGAATTCGCGCAGACAGCGGACGACGTCGGGGATTTTGTCTAAATCGCCCAAGTCGGCACCTGCGTTTACCGTCTCGTCCGTTTCGTATATTCTATTTGTCGTTGTTCGTTCGTTCAATATCCTGTTTACTATTTCTGCAATTTGTTCTGTCATGTTTGCCTGGTGTGGGTTTGGTTGGGGGTTGGGTAAATTGAGGATAGGGGGTCTTACGAGATTATTCGGGTTACTCATTTTTTTTGTGTTATCTCTTCTAGGAAGAGGGTCCTTTTTGACTCGGAGGGTCCCAGTGGGAATCGCGAGACTAGGATTTGTTTATAAAGCCGGAGGGTCCCCCCGAAGGTGGTGAATCGCGACTTTTGTTTTTATTTTTACTGGCTGTACGAGCCTTTGATTATGTAGTAAACGGCGAACAAATGTTGTCTTAATTCTAGAATTTGTTTGATTATGTTTTAATTAGTAGTAAATTTTACTTATCTAGTTGCCCAAGTTTGATTGTATTCTAAATTCTGTTTTTTTTCCTTTATACCTTAACCTATTCTTACGATATAATCATCCCGCGGCGGAGTGGAGTATCCTTTTTGTCTTTACTGCTGGACTACTGGGGGTCCACCGATGCGCACTCTTCGCGGTGTGCGGTTCTTCTAATGAAGTTATTCACGGGTTCTTTGCTGTCGCGGTTCTGGCACTACTTCAGGGCCTTGGTCTTGGAAAGTTGCGGGATGAGTAACTCGTGGCGCTACTTGAGGGCGTTGTGGGTAACTCGTTGCACTCGCGTGGCACTACTTGAGGGCCTTGTTTACTTTCGGTTTAGACTGAACTCGCGAACTAGCAGTTGGGCGCCAGTTAAGGAATTTTTTAATGACATTCCAAAAAAAATATTTTTTTGCGACCGAAGTCGAACTTTATTCCACCAACTTGACTTAAGACTGATTTACAATTTTTGGGTTCTCTACAGCTAAGCCCTGCGTCACGTTGTGGGCGCAGGTGAGTTACGGTGATATTGTGGTGTTTGCACTTTTTGCGGATGCGCGTGCAACGGTTATACGATCCGGTGCAGCGAAATTGCAAACGTTGTGTCGGCAATTATGTTATGTGCGTTGTTGTTAGTATGTTTCCCATCGAGGGAAACATACCTCTGGAGTTTTTGGTGTGCGCCGTGTTAACTTGTAATATATATGTGTATGTGATTATTTATATTATTTAGTTAGATAGTAGTATTAGTGAACATAAAAAAATCACGGAATAATTTTGTGTAAACATAAATTTTGTGTGCGAGTTTGGGATATTTGTTCCACTGTAAGCACTTGGAGTGGCAGCAGATGTGCAGTGAATGAGTATATCGAGCCCTTCCCGCGTTTTTATCGTATGAGCCAAAAACCAAATTTTACAGGAGACTTTTTTTTTTGGTTTTCTCTGCAACAAAGCTGCATGATTTTTGGCATACACACTTTATTTAGGATTACACACTTGGAATAGGTTATTTTAGTAACTTCAGCAAAGCGCAACGGTGTTATTTTGGACATACGATAATTTGTGCGGGCACTATTATGAGCGATTCAAATACGATAAACTCGTTTCAAAGAAAAAAAAGAATGTTTTCCTTGGTATGATGTATTTTTATTTATTAAATACAAAATAATGTTACTTTCAGATTGACATAGTGTAATTCATAGTGATATAGTGTAGTTTTATATAAAAAATAAAAAAAATTTCAGAAAAAATTAAATACAGTGGACGTCCACTGTATATAAAGAATCTTATCGAAATTTAGAATCGGTCGAAATTTTTGTTTGTTTTAAACCATCCTTCTTAAAGAAATAAATCTCACATATTCAGTTTTTAACCTTCTGCCTGTCCCTTGGGGTCTATTTGACCCCAGTCGGAATTAAAAAAAAACGGTTGAGCGGTTTTGTGCGCTCATCTACTTGTGTTATTTAGTGTTAATCGCGTTTACAGCCCAATAACAAATCAAGAAAAACACTATTCGCTTTTCTTTTGTGATTTATGTGTAAGATTTTTTCATGTTTTGTCAGTAAATTATATAACAGTTTGATTAGGATCATCTTGACACCAAAGGATAGCGAAAGCAATTTTGAGCAAAGGACAGGCTTACTTACTTACTTAACTGGCCATAACAACCCGTTATCGGGTTACGGCCTGCCGCAAAACTTCTCTCCAGGCGCCTCTGCTTCGCGCGCGCCTTCTCCAGTTGGTCACACCAAGAGATACCAGGGCCTCTTCCACTTGGTCCTTCCACCGGAGACACGGCCTCCCCCTTCGCCATCGACCTCCAACCATCGCATCGAATACCTATTTCGCCGGAGCTTCGTCGTCCATGCGGCAGACATGACCGAGCCAGCGTAGCCGCTGGATGTTAATTCGCTGCGCTACGTCCATGTCCTTATACGGGTCATACAGCTCGTTATTGGTTCGTATGCGATAGTCGTCACCAACACGAACAGGGCCGAAGATTTTGCGAAGCACCTTCCTCTCGAACACTCCAAGGGCCGCTATGTCGTTTCGTGTCATTGTCCATGCTTCAGCGCCATAGAGGGGCACGGGCAAGATAAGCGTCCTATAGAGTGAAAGTTTTGTCGGTCGAGAGAGGTCTCTACTTCTCACTTGCCTACCGAGACCGTAGTAGCACCTGTTGGCAAGAGTTATCCTTCGCTTTATCTCCAGACTGACATCATTGCTGCTGTTGATGGCGGTGCCAAGGTAGACGAATTCCTTGACAACTTCAAAAGCATACCTGTCGGCCTCGACGTGAGACCCTAGCCGCTGCGAGTCCCTGCGTGTAGACAGCATATACTTCGTCTTGCCCTCATTTACCACCACACCCATTTTGACAGATTCTCTTTCGATAGCCGCAAAGGCAGCGGTGACATCTCGCTTGTTACGTCCGATGACATCAATATCATCAGCGTAGGCAAGGAGCTTGACACTTTTGTTGAAAATTGTGCCATTACGATGTACACCGGCCTTGCGCAGAACATTCTCCATGGTGAAGTTGAAGAGGTCGCAGGACAAAGGATCGCCCTGTCTGAAACCTCGAACGGTATCAAAGGGGTCGGAGAGGTCACTTCCAACCTTGAGGGAGCTGCGCGTATTGCTCAACGTCGCTCTGCAAAGTCTAACGAGCTTTGCACGGATACCAAGTTCAGACAATGCGGCATATAGGCGATCCCTTATCGGGCTATCGAATGCTGCCTTGTAATCGATGAAGAGATGGTGTGTATCGATTTGGTTCTCATGGGTCTTCTCCAGGATTTGGCGTAGAGTGAATATCTGGTCGATGGTGGACTTACCAGGTCTAAAGCCGCACTGATAAGGTCCAATCAGCGCCTTGGCGAGTGGCTTTAGTCTTTCACATAATACGCTCGTCAGGACCTTGTATGCAATGGGAAGTAGGCTGATACCCCTGTAGTTGGCGCATATTGTTGGGTCGCCTTTCTTCAGCACAGGACAAAGGGCACTGAGGTTCCAATCGTTGGGCATTCGTTCCTCCAGCCATATTTTGTAAATGAGCTGATGCATGCACCCAATCAGCTCACCGCCGACGGCCTTGAACAATTCAGCTGGTAGCCCATCCGGCCCTGCAGCTTTGTTGTTCTTGAGTCGCTGGATAGCGACCCGGACCTCGTCATGGCTGGGCGGTGGCACATCCACACCGTCGTCGTCGATTGGTGCCATCTGGACATCTACACCACTGGCGGTATTGTTCCTTTCGTCGCCTGCGAGCAGCTTGGTGAAGTGCTCCTTCCACAACCTCAGCACACCCTGCGCATCCGTAACCAGATCCCCGTTTTCGTCTCTGCAAGAAGATGCCCCGGGCTTAAATCCTTTCGTGAGACGCTTAACTTTTTGGAAGAATTTTCGGGCGTCATTCCTGCTCCTGCACTCCTCGATTTCCTCACGCTCGCGCCTTTCTTGCTCCCGTTTTTTGCGTCTAAAAAGGCACCTCTCTTTCTTCCTCTCCTCCCGGTATTTTTCTGTCATGGCTCGCGTGGCGGCCGACTGCAGGGTCTTCTTGTATGCAGCATTCTTCACTGCAGTGGCTGCGCGACACTTTTCATCGTACCATTGGTTTTTTGGTGGTGGGCGTCGAAAACTAAGGACATTTTCTGCGGCGGCGCGCAGTGCATAGAGTGGGATAAGTGAGCCCATAATCCGCCGATGTCATCAGGTGGAGAGGGGGAGCGACCGAGTTGGTTGGAGAGTTGAGCGGAGTAGGCTTCGGCTACCCCTTGTGATCGCAGCTTACTGATGTCCAGCTTTCTTCGCAAACTAGGTTTTGCGGTCTCCGCTGCGCAAAGACGCATGCGTACCTTGGCTGCAACAAGGTAGTGGTCCGAGTCGATGTTGGGTCCTCGGAACGTGCGCACATCTAGAATGCTAGAAGCATGCCTTCCATCAATCACAATGTGATCAATCTGGTTGCGGGTGGATTGATCGGGGGATAACCAGGTGGCCTTGTGGATATCGAGGTGCTGGAATCTGGTGCTACTAACTACCATGTTTCGTGCCGCGGCGAAATCGATCAGCCTCAGACCGTTGTTCGAAGTGGTCCCATGGAGGCTGAACTGCCCGACTGTGGGGCCAAAGATGCCTTCTCGCCCGACCTTTGCGTTGAAGTCCCCGAGGACAATTTTGACGTCGTGGGCCGGGCACCTGTCGTAGACATCCTCGAGCTTCGCATAGAAGGCATCCTTGGTCGCATCGTCCTTCTCTTCCGTCGGGGCGTGCGCGCAAATTAGGCTGATGCTAAAGTATTTAGCTTTGATGCGGATCGAAGCCAGCCAGCCATTCACCGGAGTGAACCGAGAGACGTGGTGGCGAAGTCTGTGCTTGAATCGTTTGCTGTGGTCGTCAACATTGTGGGTTCCTTCCGAGGCTTGCTTTTTGGCTTTCATTGGTAGATGATTTTCCGTGGCGGGCACCAAACCCTGCGCACAACCCAAATTTTAAGTCCTGGGGATTGGACTCGCTGCACACATTAGTTCACTATTCAGCGGATGCCAAAAAGCTATCCAGAAGGGCCGCGCGGAGGCTGTGCATCAGCTTGGATTGGACAGGGACAAGGATCGTTCTGGCGTTCGCCAGGTTGAACGCAATCAGAGACTTTACCTTGTATGTCCGCTCCCTTCCTTCCTGCAAAGGACAGGCAGAAGGTTAAAAAATATCATGTTTTATTCCAGCATTTTCAAAATACAAAATGGCTATGTGTGTACAGTGAAAAGTCTTCGATGCGGATTGCTTCTTTACCGCAAGTCAACTTTTCTGTATGGACATTTTTCTTGATTGATTATTGAAATTTTAATTTTTAAAAGAAAACGCCGACCGAACGCAAAACGAATCCTGTGAAAATGATCAACAATGCATACAAACAGAACTTGAAAATATTGGTAACTTGACGTAAATTTGAAAGTTTTAACGTAACAAAAACAATTGAGGTACCGTTCACTTGACGAAACCAAACATTAAATCCATAATTCGTTAAATGGAAAGTTCGTTATACTGGACGTCCACTGTACTGTATTTTTCATCTGTTTTGACTAGCACATCTTTTATCATTCCATCACATTTTAAATCTAAATATTCGTGAGCCAACTCGGCTGTTCGCCTGATTTTCAACTCTTTTTGGCAAATTCTTATTTCTCCTTCCCCGCTTTCCTACACAAATTTCTGGTTCTTCATTACAACTTGTGTCGCTGTCACTATAAGGGACCAGCGTTGATAATGCCTTGCGGTTTGGGCACGAAACAGAAAATTTTTTTAGAACTTTTATTTCTTTTTTTCTTTACTTTTTTATTATCAAAGCATTTACTTCATTATTATTTTTTATTTTATCATCAAATTAATGAACTTCAATTTACTCAATACGTAACTATGTACAGGAAAAAAACCTTTTCCTGCAAATAGGCCATTGTTAACCTTCAGCAATTATATTTATTTATTTTATTTATTTGAGTCTATTGTACAGTTAAGTAGCTTACAGACTAACTACAGATTAGTTACTTAAAGTAAGTGTTTAAGCTATGTTTAAAAGACAATTTGGAAGATGAAAAATCAATAAAATTATAAAGTGAATTAACTTCAGCCAAAGTTCTAGCCAGGGGCGCAAATTGGGCGTAGTTAGTACGACAGCAGGCAAGATTGAAAATTTCATAATTCCGCAACTGTTTGGCAGGAACATGAAAGTTGATTCTATCAAGCAATAAGGGACAGTCAATACCACCAGTAACTAAATCGAATACAAAGGTCATGGAGAGAATCTTCCTCCTGTCTTCGAGGGACTTGATATGCAATAAGGAGCACATAGAGCCGTACGACGGAACAGGGTCAACAAATCTCAAAGATCGAAGAGCATATTTTAAAAACACTTTCTGGACTCGTTCAAGTCGTTTTATATGCACACTGTGATATGGTCTCCAAATGAAAACCGCATATTCAAGCACTGACCGGACATAAGCATTAAAAAGCGTTTTATTATTAATAATATTCACTTTTCACTATTAAAATATTTTCAATTTCACACTTTTGCAATAAAGTTAAAAATTTACTTTTGGCAACTAGAGCAATTTTATCGTAACACATAGCTAGTCGCGGGCACAAAAAATGAAGGAAAAATGTGAAGTGGACATACGATAAAATTGTTTTTTCTCTAACTTCGTAACGGTTCATCATAGAGAAGTGAGCTTTTAGGTACTGATGGCTAGTTTATAGTATTATATAGTATTATATAAAATAGAGTTACTCGTCCCACTATATACGCTTTGTTTACTTCTGCTAGCGAAAAAGGGGAATTGCTTAGGCAGAAAAAACGAAAATGTGATTGCACTTGGAGGCAGCAGCGGGAGTGCTTGCTGCTTGTGCGTGCGTATATCGCACAAAGCGAAACGCGAAAATGTATACAAGTGGGAGAGTGTAATGCGCAACGCAAAAGAAGGAAAAGTGCGTGCTGTTGGATGTTGGCTGCAGCGGGAGTGTTGTTGCTTAGCCAGCAGTGATCGCACAAAGGAGAATGCGAAATGGGTGTAAGTAAAAGAGTGGGAGATCAACAGCTGGAGTGCTTGCTGCTGATCTGAAATATGCACAAAGCAAAATGCGGGGCAATAAGTGCAAATAAGAAAATTAGTACGAAGCAGGCTGCAGCGGGAGTTTTTGCTGCTTTGCCTGCGTATATCGCACAAAGGAGAATGCGAACACCAAATCTTGTGGCAACGCTGTGACAAGTGCAAGTGTTTTTTCTGGTCGTGCTCTTGGCTACTTTTTAAATTTGCAAAAGCCAAACGGAAGCTTGTGACAGCTCGAGATTTCGTGCCAAGGATCTTGCCCTACGTCTGGAGCATCTGTGCTGATCGAGTACTGGGTCTTCTGTCAGCCCTAACTCTTCACGAGCCTTCCGAGGAGCCTGCTGTGCTGGACTGCTGCGTTTTTGTGCTGTGTTGCTGTTGTTGTGGTTTGCGCTGCGTTGCCTTCTATCCGTGTTCGCGGCTGCGTGGGCGCTTAAGCTTTTGGCCGCCTGAACGGCTGTTTAATTTATTTAGTCAAGGATTACAGGAAATTGATACGATTACAAATGAAAGACTTCCATCCGCGCCAGTGGTCAAAACAGCAAGAGGCGGAAACAAGGAAATGGCGGTCCAGCTGGTTGCATTCGCAGGGTTGCATCTGCAAGCTTTTACAAACGTGGTATTGCCACATCGTTCCCTGCCTGGTGGTGCCGCCACAGTACTCCCCTTCTAGTGACGGAGTCACGATGAGTCCTGGAACCTCACCCGCTTAGCCCGTTCATACGTACGTAGTATGGAATGTGGCGCGACTTCCGGCCCTGCTGCGGCATCACCGCGGACCACAAATGCCGGCTTCAACCTGTCGGTCGATAATGCTATCACCTTCCCGTTGATTTTAACGTTGAAAACTCTGTCTGTTGGACGGTCGACCACCTCATAGGGACCAGTATACGGTGGTTCCAACGGCTGACGGACTGCGTCCGTACGTACAAAGACATGTGAGCAATCGTACAAGTTCTTCAGCACAAAGGTAGTCTTTCTTGAATGATGGGCGGTAGGTGTTGGACGTATGCTGCGCATATGCTCCCGGAAGTTGCTGAGAAAGACACGCGGGTCGACGGTTTGGTCCAACTCCTCGAAAAATTCATTAGGTAATCTTAGTGGCCCGCCGTATAGCATGTCTGCGGCGGAGGCTTGTAGGTCTTCTTTGTAGCACGTTCGCAGGCCCAGTAACACCGTTGGAAGCAGCTCGGGCCAAGTGATAGTGGGACTGCACATCAAGGCGGATTTGAACGAACGATGCCAACGCTCTACCAACCCATTTGACTGGGGGTGGTAGGCGGTTGTGTGTATATGTTGAGATCCGACCAGCTTGGCCAACCCTTGGAAAAAGGCTGACTCAAATTGCGCGCCCTGGTCCGTTGTGATCGTCTTGGGGCAACCAAACCTGGAGATCCAATGTGTCCAGAAGGCCGTGACGACAGATTCAGCGGAGATGTCCTTGAGAGGTACGGCTTCTGGCCAGCGTGCGAACCGATCGATCATCGTCACGCAATACCGGAATCCCCCTACTAGCGGCATAACAACAATGTCGAGGTGGATGTGGTCAAAGCGGTTGTCAGGAACGTCGATCTTGTTCGGCTGGAAGGAATTATGCCTGTGTATCTTCGCGCGTTGACATGGAAGGCAAGCTCGAGCCCACGCTGTGACATCCTTACGCATAGAAGGCCAAACGTACCTCTGACGTAGTTGCTGCAGTGTTGCTCTGCCACTCGGATGAGACAGACTGTGGACTACAGCGAAAACGTCGTAACGTAGTTTTTGGGGCACATATGGGCGTATGTTCCCGGTCGTGACGTCGCAAAAAACGGAGTTGTCTTCTACCTGAATTTTTTGCAGCTTCAACGACGTACCTCCCTGGAGAAGCGTCGGCAATTCCTCGTCCGCCACCTGGTTTTCGGCGAGTAGGGCATACGTAATGTGGGTGGGCATCGATATCGCCTCCACCCGTGATAGCGCGTCTGCGACGGCGTTAGCAGTCCCGGCCACATGTACAATGGCAGTGGAGAACTGCGAAATGAAATCCAGGTGACGCAGTTGTCGTGGTGATGCCTTCTCGGGCCTTTGCTTAAAGGCATGGATGAGCGGCTTGTGGTCCGTTTTAATCACGAATACTCGAGCCTCGAGTATGTGTTTGAAATAGCGAATGGCATCGTAGATCGCCAGGAGCTCCCGGTCGTACGTGCTGTAGTTTTTCTCTGCACCATTTAACTTTCGTGAGAAAAACCCCAGTGGCTGCCACGCCTCGTCGACGTACTGCTCCAGCCCGGCACCGATGGCTGAATCTGAGGCGTCACACACTAAGCCTAATTTGGCGTCAGGAGCGGGGTGAGCCAACAGCGTGGCGACGGTCAAACTCTGTTTGCAATTTTCAAAAGCTCGTAGCGCCTCGGGTGTCCAATCGATTTTGCGCTTGTCGTTTTTTCGCATGTTGCGAGTGTATTCGTTTAGCTGCGCTTGCAGCTCGGATGCATGAGGAATGCAACGGCGATAGTAGTTGATGAACCCCAAGAATCTGCTCAGGTCGCGAACTGTCTCCGGCCGCGGGTACTGCTCTACAGCCTTTACACGTTCTTCAGGTGGGCGTATGCCGCTGCTGTTGATGATGTATCCCAGAAACACCACTTGCTGTCTTCCCAGGTGACACTTGCTGGCGTTTATGGTTAAACCGTGTTGACGCAGGATGGAAAAAACGGTCCGCAGGTGCTCTGCATGCTCATCCGCAGAGCTGGACATGACGAGGATGTCATCGATGTAAATGTAGACGAAATCAACGCCCCTGAATATAGCATTCATAAAGCGCTGAAACGTTTGCGTGGCGTTCTTCAGCCCGAACGGCATATACATAAATTCGTACAAGCCGAACGGTGTACAAACTGCCGTCTTTTGGACATCTTCCTCCGCCATCGGAATTTGGTAATATGCGCGGACCAGGTCGATTGTCGAAAAAATTGCTTTACCGTGTAGGCGGTCGGCAAAATCGTGTATGTGTGAGACGGGGTAACGGTCTGGAACAGTAATCGCATTTAACTTGCGATAGTCACCGCAAGCTCGCCATCCACCTGACTTCTTGGAGACCATGTGCAGCGGACTAGCCCAGGGGCTTTTCGACGGGCGGCAAATCCCCTGGTCAAGCAGGAGGCTGAACTCGGCCTTGGCGGTTGCAAGCTTGTCACCCGCCAGGCGTCGAGCTCGATCGGCAATTGGGTTACCTCGTGTCTCGATGTGATGCAGGACGTCGTGGAACTGAACCCCGTCGCCGTTCTGGTCGACCTTCATCGGCGCCCTTGTGATGTCTACGAATTCGTTCAAGAGCCCTCTGAAGTCCTCGTCGGTGTTTATTGTTGACACGGCGAACTCGGTGGTGTGCACCAAATTCCCGCGCGTTGTCAGGCGAGTAGCTGTGTCGATCAGGCGTTGTTGCTTGAGGTCGATGAGCAGATTGAACTGGGCTAGGAAATCCGCGCCGATGATCGCCGTATGCGTGTCAGCCACAATAAACGACCAACTGAACACGCGCCGTAACCCAAGGTCCAACTGGAGAGCGTGGCTGCCGAACGTCCGGATCGTTGTTTGGTTCGCCGCAAACAGTTGCAATGCACTCGGTCTGGCCTCACTGCTGACTATGCTGTGGGGAATGACCGACACCACTGAACCCGAGTCTACGAGGAAACGAAGATGGTTTAATCTGTCATATACATGAAGCCGCGTTTCGTATCGAGCAGCGCTAGGAATGTCCGTGTGGGGGCTGGTTGAGTTGACGCTGCCGCCGACCAGCGCGACTGGCGGCAGCCGCGCTAGTTTGACGATTCTGAAAAGGTACAATTGGGACGGCAGCTACGTGCGTTCTTGCCGAACCTCGCATGGAAATAACACAATCTTGGCTCAGCCCGGTCACCCGCCGCAGGCGCTCCGCGATGTGGGGAGCGGCTGCTTGAGGTGGATCTGTTTCCGCTCCGCTTGAAGGATTTCATCTCGTTCTGCAACTTCTTCACGGCGTCGGATAGAGTCCTGAGCGTCGTCGTGATGTCTGCCAGCGACATGCTGCCGCCTGATACGGAATTTACTGTGGGCGTCGGAGCAGCTTCCCCGTTTATCTGAGGAGCCAGCGCGCAGATGGAATTCCCGTTCACTGCTTCCAGCATCTTGTCGGCGACGTGCGCCAACTGATCCAGACTCTCCTCCTTCCACACGGTCAGCAGGGGCCGGACAACGTCCGGACGATAGCTGCACTACCTGGGTCTGGCGCCAAGCGCTTCATGTGCTCTAGAATCTCCGACGGCTTCAGGTCGGCCGTATCTCCCCCCTGCAATAATCGGCGCAGCTTGCTTTCAGCGGACTCCGCAAACCTCGCCAGCAGCCTAGTCTTCAACGCGTTGTACCTATCCCTCGGCGGCGGTGTGGTCACCAGATCTTCCACGCAGAAGATGACGTCCTGCTCCAGGTGGATCGCCACCCAGTCAAACTTGTCAGCGTCGGCCGTGATGTCGCTAAGGCGGAACGCGCGTTCCAGTTGGGCGAACCATAGCTGGGGGTTCGTCTTGTTGAATTGCGGAACATGCATGCGCTGCCAATTGGTGTGAGGATTCGCCGGAACACCTGCCTGCGGCAGTACCTCGACGCTGGTCTGCGCCG
Source organism: Melieria omissa (assembly GCA_963971225.1). Classification (NCBI taxonomy): domain Eukaryota; kingdom Metazoa; phylum Arthropoda; class Insecta; order Diptera; family Ulidiidae; genus Melieria; species Melieria omissa. The sequence continues at coordinate 44,082,791 of OZ020269.1, read as the reverse complement.
CCTGCAGTTGACGCTTTCCCTCGTCGTCATCGATGGCCTCCAATTGGGCCGCAGAGCGTAATTGGTAATGGGAGTTTGGCATTTTGTGTAGCGCCCGTAGAGATGCTTGCTCCTGCTGTGTTGCACCTGCGTTCGGTCTTCAATAATTTACTTGTTTTATTAGTTCTAACTGATGTCGGGGTCACCACTTTGGCCGCCTGAACGGCTGTTTAATTTATTTAGTCAAGGATTACAGGAAATTGATACGATTACAAATGAAAGACTTCCATCCGCGCCAGTGGTCAAAACAGCAAGAGGCGGAAACAAGGAAATGGCGGTCCAGCTGGTTGCATTCGCAGGGTTGCATCTGCAAGCTTTTACAAACGTGGTATTGCCACATCGTTCCCTGCCTGGTGGTGCTGCCACAAGCTTAGCTGCAAGGCGTCATCTAGCGTTGGCTAGCAACGTTGATTGCTTGCCGGTTACGGGCAGTGTTGCCAGTGCCAATTTTTAACTCATCGTCACATACTGAGCAAATGACTTTTACTCCTGTGCTTACGCGCCATCAACGTGAGCAGTTGGCTTTGCGTGTGAATAGCGGCAAAGGGGACAGCACGCTAAAATCGGGGAGCAGTAGTGCCAACACATACTGTGCTCAACTCCTAGCCTTGGAGGAGAGGCTAAAGGCAAATGCGAAAGAGGAGCTGAGAGAATCGTCTTCGCCAGCATACTGACGAGCTTGTTAGTCGACTCTCTGACGAAATTGCTCGCATTGTTGGCAAGCTCGAAGTTGAAGTGGGTGCTTTTGGTGCCAAATGCGCGGAGTATGATAGAAAAATTCTTACACCAGAGGAGAGCGTTTGTGCCCTGGGGTCGCGTTGTGATAAACTCACTGAGCAGCTGAATAAATTTGTCAGAAACACCAGCAACAACATAAGTGGTGAGAAACCCTCAGTGCTAGACTACTCTTCGGACGCTGTCTTGTTTGGAGTGCCGTTCTCTAAAGAAGAAAATCTGAGAAGTGTCTTTAACTCGATCTGCCGCTCAATTGACTTTTTATCTCCGCAACTAAAAGACGTTTTCCGAGTAAAAAGTAAGTCCAACAACTCAAACTCGCTGGTGATCCTCAAATTTTACACGCCGTATGACCGTAATCGTGCACTGAAGGCCTTTGGTGACTATCGCCGGCGTACAAATAAGGCTGTCAATGTTTTTATCCATGAGAGCCTTAGTCCTGATGCTAGGAAGCTTCTCCATGCTGCAATTGCTTGTAAGCGCAAAAAATCAATCTATAATGCGTTTACAGTCCGTGGCTCCGTGTATATTAGAATGCATAAAGGCGGCGATGGCATTCAAATCAGCGCTGTTGATGAACTTCCCGATGCTAAAAGTGTTGCTGCTACAGACTAGACTAATCTACTATTTTACTATCTTACTATCTATTATCTTGCTACTTTTTATTTTACTATTCTTTTTTTCACTATCTTCTTCTATCTATATTTCTTTCCTTAATGCTTACTGCTTGGCCACCACTCAGCTTTCTTATGGTGACTGCGAATAAATTCAATTCTAATGCTAACGAGAATTACAAAATTATGATTGATGTTCTTAGTAGACAACACTCTGGACTAAAAATCGTACATTTCAATGCCAGAAGTCTCAACGATTTCAAGCTTGACTGCGCCAAGTTCACTTTTGCTGACTCTTCTGTCGATATAATCTGTGTCACGGAAACTTGGTTTCAAGAAATATAGTAAGTAGTATAGTATAGTAGTAGTAGTATAGTAGTAGTGGTATAGTATGGTCTCTAAATATAGTAAATTACAAACTTTATCGCAATGACAGATCTGGTAAAAGAGGCGGAGGGGTGGCAATATATTGTAAATCTCATCTCAATGTTAAGCCTCTGGGGAAGTCCTGTGGCTCGGAGGTGGAGTTCCTATCTGTTGAAATCAGTGACCACCAAACTAAAGTTTTTCTATCGTGCGCATACAACCCTAATCATGGTTGCAATTTAGATTAATTTGTTGATGCTATATCGACCTGTGTTACTGAATATGATCATTTTGTCTTGTGTGGAGACTTCAATATTAATCTATTAAGCAAGGACACTGCTGCTATCAAATTCCTTGATTGCTTAACCGAGGTGGGTCTTTCTGTGGTAAATACTACATCTCCAACCAGGTTCTCTCACAACTCTAGTCCTAGTCTGCTCGACTTGTTCGTTGTCTCGGATGTTTCGCTTGTGCTGCTGTTTGATCAAATTTCCTTCCTATCCCATCATGATCTGATTTTCTGCACTTTGAATATTAGCCTTACCCCTGAAACCTCTAATACATTGTACTTCTTTCGGGACTACAAATCAACTGATTGTGTTTCGCTGTTCAATGACTTGTCTTGTATAAATTGGTTGGACTGTTGGTTTCTGCGTACTGTTGATGATAAGCTGAATTTTTTCATTAATGAGGTCAATAACTTGTTTGAACTACATGTTCCGCTTCGTACAAAACGTGGTCCTGGCGCAGCTCATACGTGCCCCTGGTTCACACATTGCGTGCTCTTGGCACTAAAGAAGCGACATAAGGCATACAGCAAATGGAAACGAAATCCTACTGCGTTTAACTGGGAAATGTATAGGAAGGCCAGGAATGGTGCTACTTCTGCTGTCAGCATATCTAAAAAAAAATTCTTCGAGTCGAAACTTAGCCCATCACTTCCACCGAAACTGCTATGGAATAATTTGAGGCAAATAGGCAGAGACTGAGAGACTGAGGCATGCCGGATTGACCCCAATATTCTTAATGATCATTTCATTTCCAATTCTGTTTCTAGCGCGCCTTTTGTATCCGTATCTCAGCGTACGCGAGTCCCTAAAATTAAATTTCAATTTGACGCGGTTAGTGAAATGGATGTTGCTCGTTGCATAATGAAAATCAAGTCGAACGCCATTGGAGATGATCGAATAGCTATAAAGTTTATCAAATCATATTACCCGCTGTGTTAGGTCCTCTAACTCACATCATCAATCACTGTTTCACTACTTCCAGATTCCCTGAAGTGTGGAAAGTAGCAACAATTAGTCCAATAGCAAAAAAATCAGTAGCTCGTGAACCTGGTGATTTTCGCCCCATTAGTATTCTGTGCTCGATTTCCAAAGTATGTGAGTCACTCATGGCTGAGCAGATCACCACGTATTTGAACAAGTTTAGCCTTATGTCTTCTTTACAATCAGGATTTCGGCCAGGGCATAGCTGTTCTACTGCTGTGGTTAAAATCTTAGATGATCTTAGAGGGCCTTATGATATGGGACACTTGTCTCTACTCTGCCTGTTAGACTTCTCAAAAGCGTTTGATACAGTTAATCATGCAGTGCTCTGTCACAAACTTGAATGTTATTTTAATTTTTCTGACTCTGCGGTTAACTTACTAACTGCTACTAACTACTACTAACTTACTGGTTGGAAGATCGCAAAGAGTGAAGGTTGGTGATACTTTCTCTGAATTTAAAGGTATTGCCAGCGGGGTGCCACAGGGTTCTGTCCTGGGTCCTCTGCTGTTTACAATGTTTATTAATGATATCTTTAGCAGCTGCAGTCATGTTACCATGCATGCGTATGCTGATGACCTACAATTGTACTTGTCGAGACCAATTGGGATGGTAGAGGATTTATGTGCAAGAGTTAACGAAGACTTAGGAGCTATAGGTGAGTGGGCTCGGGAAAACCAGCTATTTTTAAACCCCTTGCAATCATTTGTCCTACCCATATCGAGAACTGTTTCCCACTGTTCAGATGCCGTAGAACTAAAATTCGTTAGTAAAGTTGTCAATCTTGGGTATCAAATCAACTCGTTACTGTCTTGCGTGGACCACATTAATTCCGTTGTGTCGAAAATCTATTATGGACTACGTAATCTGAGGCGGACCTCGGGGTTTGTACCAGTCGAAACCAAGCGGAAGTTAGTGATTCAGTTGTTGTTGCCTATCATAACATACTCGGAGGCTGTGTATTGCAAATTGGACTCCAGATCCATGCATAAGCTACAAGTTGCTTTCAATAAAACAGCTCGATATGTGTACTCTGTCAAAAAGTTTGACCACATTTCCATCTACTGCAACAAAATACTGGGCTGCAGCTTACAGAACTACTTGGAAGCACGAAATTGCATCTTTCTGCATAAAATTATCCATTCCAAAAGGGCCCAGTATTTGTATGAAAAACTTAAGTTTTCTAAGTGTCACCGCCATATGAATTTACTACCTCCAGCCCACAACTTCCCCAACTCCAGTCGACTATTCTTTGTTAGCACTATTCGATTATGGAATTCGTTGCCCATACATATTAAATCAATTGCCAATAGACGCCACTTTAAGCATTCTATTTTCAAACACTTTTCTTAACTCTGTCCTTCTCTACTTTTTGCACTCTTTTATTTTCCTTGTCTTTCTTCTCTTTTAAATATTAAGATTCCACTAATATATTGTTAATAATGAATTGTTATTAATCAATTGTTATTTGTTGAGCTCATCAATTGTTAATTAATAAGTATCAACTTGTGGCATGCAAAAGATGAAATTCTTAAATGCCGATGTTTTATAATTAAATAAATAAATAAAAAAAAAAAATAAACAAAAAGCGCAAAATTTGTGCAGTAGTGGGATTGCTTACTGCACTGCGCTATTTTGTATGTGTACAGGGGAAATGTACACGACAAATGCACAGTGGCGGAGTACCAGTGTATGATATTTTAAATTGACTTTTCAGGAATGTGTAGTGGTACCGCGTGACCACTAATGCGAACACAGTAGCGCACAAGCTAACCAGCAAGACCGACGTGCATCGCACTGTGCACGTGCCGCTTTGTTTACATTGCAATTGTCAAATGTCGCATGCACAAGAACGCCGGCGTCACTCAAGTGGCCTGCACTTGCACAAGCGACACATGTCACAACACATGTGGGCACTTGCACCGATCGCGCATGCAACTCGACCCGACCTACCGCAGGTCAACGCAGAGCGCTGGCCCACTTTGGGAAAGTGCCGCGTCGTCGGATCTGACCCGCGCTGTGATTGGTACTGTGAGAAAGAACTAGAAATAGAGGGAGGAGCACTGGAATTGCCTCTCAGTATAACAGTTTGTGAATTTAGTATATACGAGACAAATTTTGGAAAACAATGTTAGCTTCTTGACAAGAGACAACCTGTGCGTTTCTCCTTCGATTTTAGCTCGCAAAACATAGGCTCCTTAGCCATACCAGAATTAGCGCGACCCGCCGTTTCACATAGGTCACCCGTACCACTGACGTTTGACAAGTTAGCGACACTGGCTATAGCCATACACATGCTTAGCTACACAACTTCCATCTTTCCACCACATGGCGATCCTGCCAACGACCACACCTTCTGAAACAACACCAATAAATAAACAACCCACAATAGAACTGCCGATTCCACAATCCTGCCAACCAAAACACTATATCCATCTCTGAAAATCAAAAGACAAACTCCAACATCGTGGAATGAAAACTCAGGAGGAAATCAACGCAGTCTTCGAGAAGTGGGTCCGTGTCGCAGAACAAAACGAATACATACCTGAGAGCGTCGCACCAACAACTACGGAACCACCCAAATACACGCCAACGCCAAAGTCAGGCGGGCCAAGGGCCATCAGCATCGAGGAATATAAAGCAAGAACCAGCAGAAGCAAGCCCAAAGCAGCGGAGACAACACCAGCACCAAAACAAAGACGTCCCAGAGCCGGAAGAAAGGTTGCAGCGAGGAAAGAAAAGGCGATTTGATACAAATTGCTACCAATTACAACCGACCGAAATTTAAAACATAGGTTAATCACCAAAATAAAAACCATACACTAATGGGCTCAAAGCAGACCAAAGAAGACAACAATAACGCCGCAAGCACGGCACAGGCAACAGCAGCAGTGGAAAATAGGAATTTGACATATGTTTTAAGTATTGCAGTAATAATACTAGTGTTCATACAAATTAATGCTTATTATAAGAACTATATAAGAAAACATACTAGGAGTACACATGTAACACAAGTATAAAGGAAAAATAAACAAAAACAAACAACCAAAATTTATGTATAATTACAACAAATAAATCAAGACCGAAACAAAAACAAATTAGATAATATGGACAGGAGAAAGAGACAACACAAGTACGGAAGAATTTCGACGACAGAAAAAACAGTGTTAGAAATTGAGGAAATAGACGAACAGACAAAACTAAAATGTTTAGTAAAACACTGGCAACTAATTGGCATGCCCAGAAAACCGACCATAGAGGACGTTCGAAACAACACTACACGTGAGGAAGAGTGCTATCGCATGTTCGACATGCTAAACATTCGTTATTAGTATGGAGGACATCCTCGACAAGCTAACAAAAATACAAACAAACTTACGAAAGACACCAAACCGCCGGTCCACGAGAGAAACGTTAGAAAAGAAACAGCAAACTGTTGCCGAATTGAAAGCACAGTTTGAAAAACAATTAACAGAACTAACAGAAAACGACTATACCAGGTATGCGCCTATGAAATGCGTTATTTTTGAAAAAACACGTTTATTGTGAGGAAATGATTACAATTTTATTCTTCAGAGTAATGGCCATCGCTAGCTACACATTTTTCCCATCTCTCAGGCAATTTATGGATGCCTCGCCAAAAAAATGTTTCGTCTTTTGCCTGAAACCAATCATCGATCCATTTTTTGGCTTCTGCGTGAGAAATGAAGCGCCGTTCCGTTAATGCGTGGCCCATCGATGCGAACATGTGATAATCCGATGGCGCCAAGTCTGGTGAGTAAGCCGCATGAGCAAGAGCTTCCCAGTTGTACGATGCAACCAATTCTTTGGTGGCTCTAGTGCGGTTTGGTGGTGCGTTGTCATCGAGGAAAATCACTTTGTGTTGCCTGGCTTCATATTCTGGGCGTTTTTGGCGTATAGCACGGTTCAAATCGGCCAATTGTTGTTGGTAACGTTCACCGTTAACCGTTTCACCAGGTTTTAGAAGGTTTTTTTCTTCAAATGGTAACACAAAATTAACTGTGTCCGCAAATCGTAATTTGTAGGCACGTAATCCGACATTTTCCGGAGCGTCAAACAATGCGTTGTTGGATGAAACTTGACAAATTGTGAACTGAATATTGTTGACATATGACAGAAGAAGTAAACATGACATTTGGTACGGTTCCGAAGTTTATAAATATTCGGCTATTTACCGCTAGATGTCGTTGCCGGTTTCATAGGCGCATACCTGGTACAATAGGCATAAAAATTGCCTTTAACAAGACCTACGGCGATATTGACAAAACCCTAAAACTGAGACTAATTAATAACGATTCGGAAGAGAGACTCAAAACAACAAACATATCTTCTTTCAATATAGAAACGGCGATGAAAGCCATTCCGAATTTTACGGGTAACTACAGAGACTTAGACACTTTTACAAAAATAACGGAATTAATATACAGAAAATTGGACGCTACTGGCAAAACCGAATTACTGGAATTCGTATTCTATGCCAAGTTGAGCCTTACAACCAGAACGGCAATCGGCCATAGTATACCAAAAACGTTTGAAGAACTGACTACACTACTAAATGAACGATACAAGAGCACAAACACTATTCCACAGCTCCAGAGTCAACTGTCATACTTCGTCCAGAGAAATCTCGACATAACTACGTACAAGAACAAGATACTCAACCTAATAGCGGAGGTAAACAAATTACAAATAGCTCAAGCTGGTTCCGAACTAACCACGATCGAACGAAACATTATCACGAAAATAAACGAGCAATATAGCCTCACAGTGTTCAAAAATGGACTGAACGACGAATATAAACAAACCATTTTCGCAGCAATGCCAACAACATTTAATCAAGCGGTCGAATTGGCTTTAGAAATAGAAAAAGACTATAAACAAACACAGGCAAGAGTGATGTTTATCAACAGAAACAGCAACTACAACGGCAACAACAGAAATAATCAGCAAAACTACAGGAACTCAAACAACTCCAACAACTATAGAAGTCAGAATAATTCCAACAGAAACAATTACCAAAACAGAAACGTAAACCAAAACAATTTTCGTAATGCCAACAACCAGCAGCGGAACGGGTATGTGAACAACTCAAATAACTACCAACCGAACCGAAACCAAAACCAGAACGATAGAAACCAATACTACCAAAACAACAACAGAAACAACTCACGGTCATATACCAACAGCAATCGAAATGCTTACCAAAACAATAATAATAATAACCAACAAGGTCGCCCAACTCGAATAAATTACATACAGGGAAACGAGGGCGACCCGGAGGAACAGAATTCGACTCCTCCGGGCGAGGAAGAACAAACAATAAACGAATATATTTAATAAGAGACAACTTAACTAATTATGTCACATTCAAATGCAGTCAATTCTGTAAACCCATGACATTTCTCATTGACACCGGAGCAGACGTATCAATTTGCAAAGTAAACAACGACGACAGTTTCGACATTAATACAAAAAAAATGCAAATTAACAGGAATATCATCTGCAGAAATCAACTCACTAGGAACATTTAAATTGACATTTCCCCTAAGAGACGCAAAAACCGAACTACTTTTCAAATGGTCAACGACGATTTTCCAATTATCACAGATGGAATTTTAGGAAGAGATTTTCTACTCAAATACATGTACATGTGTAAAATAGATTACGAAACCCTCGCTCTAACAATTATTATAAACGAAATTGAACACGTATTCCCCATTTCATCAAAAACCCCACACAACAAAACAGTCACAATAAAAGACATAGAACCACAATTAGAAAAACTGTCAAATTACACAATATTAAGAACACAACACAAAAATGAATGCACAAACAATAACAGATTTAAAAAACTCATAGCCACGCTAAAGCTAGATACTTTTGACCCACAAATTAAACAAGAACTAATAAACATTTTTAGACAGTACCAATCAATATTTCATTTGGAAGGAGAAGAATTCACTACAAACAATTTTTATGAACAGCACCTAACCCTAGAGATTACAACACCAATCTATAGGGTGTTTTTTTTAGAGGTATAGAACTTCGAATTGAAATAAAACACAAGAAAATCGTTTTAATGTCCATCAATTTGGCTTTGTTGGAAGGATAATTTTATGCCATTAATGTTTAAATATGATTTCGGGCATGTGGCCGCCGCGGCTGGCTCGAATAAAGCCAATTCTACAGGTCCAATTTTTAAAGTTGATGGACAAAGCTCCAATTGCTGTGCACGGTGGCGAATCGATTCATTCGGGTCCTCTTCAACATTTTGCTCTACAGCGGCAATTGTTTCTTCGGTGCGCACTGTTCGACGTCTCTGCGGATGCGTATTATCACATAGAGTAAACGTAGTGCGAAAACGACCCATGGTTAACCGATGGATGGACCGATTTTGCTCTGATGGACGATTATGTCGACCATAAAATGGACGGAGCTTGCGGTAAACTTCGCGAACTGAACCATTATTTTCGAAATAAATTTGCACGATTTGCAAGAGTTGTTCTTTTGTCAACCTGTTTATGATGAAATGGCAAACCAAACTGAACATAAATGACATTAGAGTTGCCAGATTTGACCACAAAATACCAGTTTTATCTCTATTCGAAAAACAAACCTCTATAAAAAACACCCTATATATCAGGAATTACAGGCTACCACAAACACAACAAGAAGAGATAAAACAACAGATACAGAAACTAATAGACAGCGACATAATAGAACCTTCAACAAGCCCCTATAATGCACCTTTGCTACTAGTACCGAAAAAGAGTGACGATAACACAAAGAAATGGCGACTAGTTGTGGACTACAGAAAACTCAATGACAAAATAATTAACGACAAATTTCCACTCACACGACTAGAAGACGTTCTAGACGTCCTAGGAAGAGCAAAAAACTTTTCAACTTTGGACATGACCAGTTCTTTTCACCAAATCCCTTTAGCACCAAGTTCAAGACCACCCATAGCATTTTCAACTCAAGATAGCCACTATCAATTTAAAAGACTCCCTTTTGGACTTAAAATATCCTCCAATAGTTTCCAAAGAATGTTAACAATAGCTCTCAGCGGATTAAGCTCAGAAGCATTCTTATACGTTGATGACATTATTGTGTTTGGATGCTCACTGAAGCAACACAACGCAAACTTAATCAAAGTATTTGACCGACTACAACAATACAACCTGAAGCTAAACGCAAGTAAATGCCACTTTCTTAGACCAGAAGTTATTTATTTAGGCCATTTAATCACCGACAAAGGCGTTAAGACAGATCCAACCAAATGCGAAGCAGTTATGAAATACCCCACGCCAAAAAACGCAGATGACATATGAAGATTCATTGCCTTCGTTTCATACCCGAGTTTGCAAATATCGTTAAATGTTTAAACTCTCTACTCAAGAAAGGGACACCTTTCATTTGGTCAGACGAGTGCGAAAGAGCTTTAAATTTAAAAGAAAAATTAGTCAATCCACCTGTACTACAATATCCAGATTTTAACAAACCCTTCATACTAACCACAGACGCCTCAGACTTCGCACTGGGAGCAGTACTACAAGGTGAAATAGGACATGACTCACCAATCTCTTATGCAAGCAAGTCACTACAGAAACACGATATAAATAAACCAATAATAGAAAAAGAACTCTTAGCAATACACTGGGGAATAAATTATTTCAGATCATACCTCTACGGTAGAAAATTCATTGTAGTATCTGACCATAGACCACTAGTTTCACTATTTTCCCACAAAAATCCATCATCGAAAATGACAAGAATCAGACTAGACTTATCTGATTACGACTTTGAAATCATATACAAACAAGGAAAAATCAACACAAATGCAGATGCCTTATCACGCATGAAAATTAACAGCGACACACTAAAGGCAATGATCCCAACACAGGAAAATGACATAAACGACGCCAAACAAAAGGAAATACTGGCAATTACAAGGAGCAAGGCAGCAACAGCAAAAGCAAAAGAAAATAGCATGCACAATGAAGAAAATTAAAATATTAATTATGGTACCAAGACACGCGACAATAGGAAGGACATATCTCAAGAGCCTGCGCAACTCTGCATATGGGAATGTACCTCTATGAATGACGTGAAGAACATGAGATGATTAAATTTTGAAATAAAAGAAGAGCATATAGAGATATATATTGATAATTATGAAGTGCACGTGACTTGTAGCGATGACCCTTTGGAACTAGATCCAATGTTGGAGAAACTACATAGTTCACTAAAGAAACTGCAGATAAAGGAGCTAGCCCTTTGCAGAGAAAATTTTAAGTTTGAAAATATCACAATGAATGCATTTAAGGAAAGATATAACGAAATAAATAAAGATAAATGCTCGCCTACAAAAATACTTATATATATACTTATATATACTTATAAAATGTTCAAAGCAAATTACAACAATACAAACTAATTGATGAATATCATAACGCCAGCACCGCCGGACATTTAGGAATTCGAAAAACCATTCTAAAATTAAAACAACGATACACATGGAAGAACATGAGACAAATGGTAAAAGAGTTCGTCAACAATTGCGGCAAGAATAAAACAATTAGACACACAAAAGAAGCACTGATACATACTGACAATGCAATATGACCTCACGAAATTCGTCATAGCACACCCAATAGAAACAAAAGACGCAAGAACAACAGCAAAAACTTTTGTAGAACAGTTCATTCTCAAGTACGGTTGTTTTAAAACATTGAAATCAGACCGAGGCACCGAGTTCACAAATGAGTTAATGCATAACATATGCGAATTACTTAACGTGCGACAAATATCTTCCACACCTTACCATCATCAAACAATCGGAGCACTTGAACGAAACCACCGAACGCTTCACGAATACCTACTGGCATTCACTGCCGAACATGAGTGGGAAAAATGGGTACCATACTACACTTTCGCGTATAATACAACACTACATGTCGAAACTCTGTACTCACCATATGAATTAGTTTTCGGCACATTACCGTCACTACCATGTGACAAAATAAACAAAACCCAACAAATTTATGACATTGACAACTACGCTAACGAACTAAAAGTTAGGCTACAAACAGCTATAGATAAGGCTAGGAATATTATAGAAATAGCTAAACATAAGAGAAAAATTAATTATGATAAAAATATTAATAATAAACAGTTAAGAATAGGAGATTTAGTTTTTGTTAAATTAGAAACAAGTAAGAAACTACAGAGTCCCTACCATGGACCATATAAAATTATAGAAAGAAATGGAGTAAACTCCACAGTAGAATTAAACGGTAAACATAAGTTATTACATAATAATAACCTAAAGAAATTTCTAGGAGATAATGACTTAGCAAGTAACAACTAAATTTGTACAGAACAAAAAGGAAACACAAAATATATATTACACTAAGAAATCAAACTACCCTATAAACACAAAAAAAATATATATAACCAAATTAAACTCGTTTTATAAGAGATATATCATTTTGATAACAGCTACTACAACATTGTAAAGCAATTCCAATGCACCCCCCCCCGAAATTCTAAAAATTTTTCCAAGGAATAATTTTTCGCTTAAGGGTAAGGGTGTAGTGGTACCGCGTGACCACTAATGCCAACACAGTAGCGCACAAGCCAACCAGCAAGACCGACGTGCATCGCACTGTGCGCGTGCCGCTTTGTTTACATTGCAAGTGTCAAATGTCGCATGCACAAGAACGCCGGCGTCACTCAAGTGGCCTGCACTTGCACAAGCGACGCATGTCACAACACATGTGGGCACTTGCACCGATCGCGCATGCAACTCGACCCGACCTACCGCAGGTCAACTTTGGGAAAGTGCCGCGTCGTCGGATCTGACCCGCGCTGTGATTGGTACGATGAGAAAGAACTGGAAATAGAGGGAGGAGCACTGGAATTGCCCCTCAGTGTAACAGTTTGTGAATTCAGTATATAAGAGACAAATTTTGGAAAACTTTATTTTCTTCTTGACAAGAGACAACCTGTGCGTTTCTCCTTCGATTTTAGCAAAACATAGGCTCCTTAGCCATACCAGAATTAGCGCGACCCGCCGCTTCACATAGGTCACCCGTACCACTGACGTTTGACAAGTTAGCGACACTGGCTACAGCCATACACATGCTTAGCTACACAACTTCCATCTTTCCACCACAAATGGGAATATATGTATGTATGTATGTATTTTTTTTGTGAATTATAATTTGTGTTAGTGTATGTGTAGTCGTGATATGTTTTAATTATTTAATTAAAAATTGTGGGCTTATCTTGAGGGGGCCCAATGCCCGAGTATGGGGATCTCCTCTGTGTGTGTCGTCTGTCCGCTGTTTGTGCGCTGCTATGTTGCTTGCTGTTGTTGTTTGCAGTGCTCTTCTTCACTGCTTTGTGATGTGCTGTGTGTTTGTTGTTGCTGCCCTTTTTGTCTGCTTTGTGTTGTGTCTTGTTGTTGTAATGGTGTATTCTGCTGTAGTCCCCGTTTGCTTTATGTTCTGCACAACACTATGTCTCGTTGTTTTTTTTTGTTTTTAATTTGTAAAATTTTGGTTCTGTGATTTGTATATTGTATGGTTTGTGCACTGTTTTTTGATTTTGTTGTGTGTATCACCTTTGTGTTTGTTTCACTGTTTGTTGAGTTGTCACTCTTAATGTTTGGTTTTTTGTTTTTGTGTCACTTTTCACGGTTTGTATTTTGTCACTTGTTCACTTGTAATTAGTTTCGTTTGAATGTTTAAAAAATTGTATGTTTTCGCGTCGCGAGTTCGCGGTTGGCTCGAAGGACCATGTAGAAATCGATGCGCGGCGGAGCGGTGGAAATAAAAAGAACGGGTTGTTTTCGGGTGTTGGGTTTGGGTGTTTATTCATCCACGGGTGAATAACAAGTGTTACAATGAAGTACAATAAACATTAAACGGCACAAACGGTCGAAGCCGGGGAGCAGAAAATAGGGGGAAACATGAGTACAAAGGGGCAAGGAAAGGAAGGGATTAGAGGTGGGATCTACAGATCACTTGGGACAGCACTCATTTAGCCAGCCCCTACAACCCAAGTTTTAAATGTGAAATATCTTCGGAATTATAAGTCGGCCAGCATTAAAATTTATTACATCATCATCATGGCTTAGACGTCTTAGACGTGTCGTTCAAGTGGTTAAATTGTATGGGCGTTGGACAAGGGCCGTGGCACTTTTTAAGCGACCCTATTGTTTTGAATAACTTTGAAACTGCAAATCACACATCAAAAATATTTAGCACATACTTACGATTTAGACGTGCCCCTCGACAGGGAGAGTTGGGTGGGTATTGGACGAGGGGCATGGCACCGTCCATAGAACCCAAATTTTTAATGTGGAATATCTTCGGAACAATAAGTTGGAAAGCTTTGTAGTTTGAACGTTGTCATCGTCCCATAGATTTTTCATTCTACTGGCAAAATTTTATGGGCGTTAAACAAGGGGCACGGCATAATTTTTGTGACTGAAATTTTCCGTGTAACTGAAAGTCGCATATCAATGAAACCGCATATCAAATAAACACTTAAACACATTTTCAGATTTGGCTTAATTCTGCTCCACAAAAATATTCTTCGTAGTATTTTACACCAAATTGCTGAACCCATCATACACCTAAAATGTAAGGTTACATGGTTTTCGTATGCCGATTCACCTTAAGAATGTGCAAAAGGGGGAAAACTTTGACCCCCCTAAAAAAAATTCAGATGAAAACTTTCAAAACGCCGATACACGTACTTATATTTTTTTGTGGTCCCCTCCACCAGACTTCGTTGACAGAACCTTGTTATTTTTGTTTGTGTTCTGCAGTGTTATTAGTTATTATTATTACTAGTTATTCAGGCGGACAAACATTAAAACACGCGAGGGACGGACAAAAACAATAAGAACTGTGGAGCACAAAACGGCACGTCTACCCACGCGTAACACTTGACTTTCCAATTTAGCTTTAAAAATTAGTAAAAGTCACGTAAGATATTTTTTTAGAAAGCGATGCAATAAAAGTTATTTACAATAAAAGACCTCAATGTAATCAAAATTACTATCTTGGGCATTCTACATAGTATTAACCGTAGATCGAGCTTAAAAAAAATAAGGAATCCTAGTAGAAGAATAAGGAGGTCCATTTATGTTTGCCGATTTCAGAATAGTAGCATTTAGGACACCTTGCTCGGTTCTTCTTGGATGATTTATCAGTTGTTAATTGTTACAGAAGCCCAGTCTCATTATTTTCAGAGTTTGAAAAATTGCAATGTAAAAGTTTCGAAAGAACTCCTTAGATGCGTCGTTTCTTGGAAGTTGCTTTTTGTTCTGGATTTAAGGTGAAGCCAACGAAATTTCAAGGTCATGCAAGAATCGCTTTCGTTCTGATTCTTTATGGTCTGTTTCCATTAAGGATTGATTTCATTGTAAACAATGTAAGCATTCAGCGCCGCAATATCGATATTTGAAAACACAGCCATTTACATCTGTAGCAGTCCAAAATTTAGTCAACTGTATTAACACCTCTTTTCGTTGTGTTATAAAAAGAAAGAATTTCCGGCAATATCTTTGAATTGTTGACAATATTAGGCCCGTGATGCATTGTGCTGTATTTTCCATACATAGCACCTATTTGAATCAACATTAAGCCATATCTTTCGGGTTTAGAGAGAATGTACTGCCGGAATTTGCAGCGGCCATGAAATATCATTAATTTTTCATCAAAGGTCACGGAATCGTGAGGATTGTAGAATATTAAAAGTAGCTCAACCCATTCATCCCACAGATTACGAATCGGCGCAAATTTGTGACATTTTGTCTTCCTCAGCCGACCACTAGTGTATGGTTTGTCGCTCCAAATAGTGTCGTCTTTCGAGTCAACACCAGTGCCAATTTCCCCAGAATCATTTTCACTGTCTATTTCAATGTCCCCATTGGAAATGTTTTCAGTTTTGAATTCATCCTCTGAACTGTTATCCAAGACCTCGTTTACTAGTTCTTCCAACGTAAAAAATCGTAAAAATCGTGGACGCAAAATTACTTCAACAATCCACAAAATTACACATAAATCGATATATTCCAATATATATGAACCAGAATTGTTTTTACACGTTTACAGTCTGCATGATTGCATTCAAAACGCGTTTTGACTCATTCACATGCGTTTTTATGATTGTGAATGAATGAGTTATAATTTGCTCTCGAGTGAGAGATTGTACTGTATTCATAAATTGAATGAGTCATTTTATAGTGTACTCAAACAGAAACTGTATTTACTTTATTCTGGAAATACAGCGAAATCAAATGAATGATTCAAATCATTCATATTAAGTACTGTTAGGTTAGGTTAGGTTAAGGTGGCTGTCTTGGCCTGGGACCTGCCGAAAGACACACTTAGGCCACGGAATGGGCCCGTTGTGATACCACAAGTTGAAAAGGTCTGTCTTACTACAAGTCGATAAGCCTTACTAGCCATTTCGAAGAGTGAATGAACTCGATCAAGTCTTTTATGCTAACTGAACTGAGTTCAGTCAAGTTGTCGAAGAAAGGAGAGCCTAGGGTTTTCCATCTTCGTCTAGATAGAGCCGGACAGTTGCAGAGAAGGTGGCTGATAGATTCCTCCTCCTCCTCATTGTGGCAACTGCGGCAGAAGTCCCAACTGTTGACGCCTAGTCTGAAGGCATGGCGTCCGAATAAACAGTGGCCTGTCAGAATTGCGACGACCGTGCTAATGTGTTGCCTATTAAGCGAGATAAGTGCTCTTGTTCGCCTTTGATTAAAAACAGGCCAGAGCTGTTTAGTTATGGTACATGTACTCTCCCCTTCCCATCGCCTGTTGGCATTATCGAGGAAGAGTGAACAGATTATTAATTTACAGGTGGCAAGAGGAATGCCTGCCGTGACTGTGGTGTCAAGGTGCGGGAGGGTGGTGCCACGTCTAGCAAGTTCATCAGCTACACAGTTTCCACTGATGTCTTTGTGGCCCGGTACCCAAATAAGGATAATGTTGTGCGCATGCCCTAACTCATTTAGTAGGGAGCGGCAGAGAGTAACCACCTTCGATGTTGTTGAAACCTTCTTGAGGGCTTTTATTGCTGCCTGGCTGTCAGTGAAAATGCGAACCGTACTCTTAGGAAGGTTGCGTTGTTTTAACATAGACAGGGCTTTGATAATGGCCAGAACTTCCGCTTGGAAGACACTGCAGAAATCTGGAAGACGAAAACATTCTTCCATGGGTGGATTTTCACACATTACTCCACCCCCTACTCTGCCATCCAGTTTGGAGCCGTCAGTATAGAAACATGCTCCAGTTTTCGGAACCGTGTCCTGTTCCCACTCCCGTCTATGCGGTATGAGGGTTGAGAATTTAGAACCGAAAACAAATGATGGTACCGAGTAGTCGATGTTGTCATGTAGGTAAGGTGAACTGCCTAGAATCCGGCAGTGACCGAAATCAGTACGCGGCCATCTATTGATGGTGTTTAGTCTCACTGCAGAGAGGGTAGCCGTTTGTTTACCGAAAAGGTCAACAGGGAGAAAGTGGAGCAGGGCGTAGAGTCCTTTGGACGGTGTCGATCGCATGGCCCCAGTTATTATGAGCGCCGCCGATCTTTGAACTGAGTCCAGAGGTTTCTGGTTGGTCCCCTTTTCCAGGGCAGTCCACCATACCACTGCTCCATAGAAAAGAATGGGCCTAATCACGGAGATATACATCCAGTACATGATTCGTGGTTGAAGACCCCATTTTTTGCCAACTGCTCTTTTGCAGGAGTACAGTGCAACAGTGGCCTTGCGAACCCTTTCTAGTATGTTCGCTTTCCAGTTAAGTTTCCTATCCAGCAGTAGGCCAAGATATTTGGCTTGCGAGCTGACAGTAAGACTAGTCCCATAAAGAGAAGGCGGGTCAAAAGTGGGAACTTGGTGCCTCCTTGTAAAGAGGACCAAAACAGTTTTGGATGGGTTAATGCCCATACCGTTCTGAGAGCACCAAGATCCCAATAAGTTCAGTGCACCTTGAAGAAGATCGACCAGTGTCGGAATGTTCTTCCCAGATACCGCTAACGCCACGTCGTCTGCGTATGCAACTACCGAACACCCCGTACAGCTCAGTTGCAACAGCAGGTCATTTATCGCTAGGTTCCAGAGGAGAGGAGAAAGGACTCCCCCCTGCGGGGTGCCTCTGGTGACCCACCTCCTAACGGAGGAGCAGCCTAGCGAAGAGTTAATAACCCTATTTGCTAAGAGGAGATGAACTATGTCCACTACCGGCTTACATAGGTTCAAATTGGTCAGTGAGCCAGTAATGGCCGCCGGGAAAATATTGTTGAAAGCTCCCTCAATGTCGAGAAAAGAGACCAAAGTGTATTCTCTGAAAAGGAGGGAGTATTCAATTTGCCGCACGAGTGCATGAAGAGCCGTCTCAACGGATTTGCCCTTCGTATATGCATGCTGATTGGGTGAAAGAAGATGACCCACTTTATCCCTAATGTAAACATCGATGAGCCTTTCAAAGATTTTAAGGAGAAAAGAGGACAGGCTAATAGGCCTGTGGTCTTTTGCTTTCGAGTGTGAGACCTTTCCCGCTTTAGGAATGAAGATCACATTTACCTCAGTCCAAATAGAAGGAATGTGAGACAAGTGTAGAACAGCTACACAGATCTCCAGTAGCCACGGTACGGCCAAGTCTGATGTGTGTTGTAAGTCAGCTGGTATAATACCGTCAGGCCCCGGAGACTTGAAGGGCAAAGTACGTAGTAGTATTAAGTACTGTGTTCAAAATGAAACTAAAAAATGCGTTTCTATCAAGTTCTATCAAGTTAATAAATTGTCAACGAATACCAACAATGAAAACAAAAACGAAATATACCGTTACTATATACAAATTATGCTAACTAATGTTAATAACATTACGAACAAGTAAGTAATGAATATTCACTAAAGAGAATGGTGTGTTATGACTCTCTCTATTTTGTGACTCTTTCTTTTTGTGCCCAGGTTTTGCTTGGCCTACAGAAATTACTGTATTCATATTGTAATGACTCTCAGAAAGTGTCAACACTGTGGGAGAGAAAGTGAATGGAACCATGCAGATGTCTAATAGAAATGTTCGAAATTCCATATGTATCAAAAGTGGTACAAAGGATAGAATTATAAACTTTTCAATTTTCTCACGCCCTTTTTCTTAAAAAAGTGTGAAAGATGGTTCTAAACAAGCATAATCCCAACACAAACAAAGTCACAAAGAGTGGTTCAATTAATTATATCCTGAAAGAAGTTATAATAAAACAAAAAACCAAATGTATAATTTTTGATACAAAGCTCAATCTACGGTTAATATGCAAGTTTCTATTGGGACAGCCTATATATGCGAGCTTGTTATTCAGCATTATACATATACTATGCCCCGGAAAAATACCTTTTTATGTTACTGTACGGGGACGCTACGCCTTGCCTTGGGGATTCTAATAAATTCAAAAGTTATATATTTTGTAACACTTTACTCGCTTACTCAGTCACCGACGAACCTTCCTTTGCTTTCGTCAACTAAGTATCAGTGATAGTTGTTATTATCTATCTCGTGTGAGAAGTGTACACAGTGTAATTAAGTAACCTTCGACTCACAGCAGAATGAGCACTAACCCCCCGAATTGTTGGGGAACCAGCTTGCTAAACTTGCCAAACACTCAGCCACCAGTCCGAAACAAAAACGCAAGAATTACTACAAACATTACACAGCAGCTTTTTCCCCCTTTGCCACGATCAAACATGTAAGCCATCATTCCAAAATGTGTCCTGATCAAATCTACGCATGGCAACAAGCAACTAAGTAACTTTAGTGGCTTTGATAAGAAAAAAGCACTTGATTCAATAGGCTCCGAGATGGAAACAGTAAGCAAACTACGTGACGGCAGCTTGCTCGTACAGGGTGTTTTTTTTAGAGGTATAGAACTTCGAATTGAAATAAAACACAAGAAAATTGTTTTAATGTCCATCAATTTGGCTTTATTGGAAGGATAATTTTATGCCATTAATGTTTAAATATGATTTCGGGCATGTGGCCGCCGCGGCTGGCTCGAATAAAGCCAATTCTACAGGTCCAATTTTTAAAGTTGATGGACAAAGCTCCAATTGCTTTGCACGGTGGCGAATCGATTCATTCGGGTCCTCTTCAACATTTTGCTCTACAGCGGCAATTGTTTCTTCGGTGCGCACTGTTCGACGTCTCTGCGGATGCGTATTATCACATAGAGTAAACGTAGTGCGAAAACGACCCATGGTTAACCGATGGATGGACCGATTTTGCTCTGATGGACGATTATGTCGACCATAAAATGGGCGGAGCTTGCGGTAAACTTCGCGAACTGAACCATTATTTTCGAAATAAATTTGCACGATTTGCAAGCGTTGTTCTTTTGTCAACCTGTTCATGATGAAATGGCAAACCAAACTGAACATAAATGACATTAGAGTTGCCAGATTTGACCACAAAATGCCAGTTTTATCTCTATTCGAAAAACAAACCTCTAAAAAAAACACCCTATACTTACAAAGTCCCAAATGGTAGCCAACCGGTTTGTTAAAACTAAAAACTTTGGCGCTCTCTGTCCGGTCGAAATCACACTTCACGAGTCACTAAATTCAAGTAAGGGGACGATCTTTGACAAAAACTTCATCCCCGCTCTTGAAGACGAGATACTTGCAGACCTCAAATCACAGGTGTAACAGGTGTTCACAAATTTACCAGGATGGTAGGTGACAAAAGGATCGCATCTGGTGTAATACTACTGACTTTCGACCTTTGCAAACCGCCTAATACTGTTGATATTGCTTGGTACAGTCTCCCAGTCCGGGAATCAAATCAATCCCTCTTGCACACGCTGCTTCTTGTCCCAGGTTCCTTCAACAAAGAGACATAGGTAACGTGTGGAGAATGAAATACGAAGAAATAAAAAAGTTAGCACAAAAAACAAGGTATACAACTTAAAAAAAATATATGTGCAAGAATTTAAACCTCCATCTAAAAAACGATTCAGTTGCTCGAGAATAAAAAACAAAACAAAAAAGAAGTGCAGCATGCTCGAAGCACGACGCCTATACAAGCAATTCAACCAAATAAATCCTCAAAAAAAAAAAACAATTATTCTTATGCAACCACGCTAAAAAACACTAATAAAGAAAACACCGTTACCACTCAAATAACCGACAATTAAAAGCACAAAAGAAACAATCTCTCTCAACAATGACTAACCTTCAACGTCTTTCGAATATAACACCTCATCCATCCATAACACTCAGCAAAATGGCTTTACTAGGTTTGACATCAGTTCTAGGGTAATTAGGGACCGCTGATTTCGAATCCGCAAACCGTTTTTAGAACTTAGTTTCCGTTTTCGCAAAAAGTGGGGGTGTCACTTTTTCGGATTTTCCCTGATTTTTTGCACGTTTGGGATTTTAATTTCTAAACCAATAAACGGCTTGACATGATTTTCACTTTGTGGCATTTACAACACAGGTGTTGTAATGTAATGATAATGGGTAGGGACAATGCCCTTGCGCACTGCAACCTAGTAGGTTTATTGTGCCCCTTGAATCATCTGGTGTTTTATGTGCTCAGGTATTGAATCAGACCTTTCTGCGATATTTGCATCAGGTCCTCATCACCGAGAATATGTTTCCCTAGAAACTTTGCACGTCTGTGTGCCAGGGCGGGGCAGTTTATGATAACGTGTTCCATTGTTTCGTCAACCTCATTGCAGTATCTGCACGTTTTGTCGATGACCAAGCCTAGTTTGTGGAGGTGGTAGTTGCAAGAATAATGGCCGGTTAGGGCGCCACATAGGATTTTGAGCTGTCTTCTGCTAAGAAGTATAGCAGTTTTGGCTCGTTTTGTGTTAAAGTTTAGGAATCTTTTCGAGTGACGTAGTCCCTCAATATTGTTCCAGTATTTTTGTTTTTGCCTCTGGATTCATTTGTGGATGTCCTGTTTTAGGTCGGTTTTACCGAATCCAAACATCAGGCCCGGCCCTATGAATGGGCTTTCTGCACCATTTTTTGCTTGTGTGTCTGCCCTTTCGTTGCCATCATGGCCCTCATGCCCAGGAACCCAGACGAGCGCAACCCTGTTCTGGGTCCCTAGGGCGTTGAGTTCCTTGTGACATTCAAGCAGGATTTTTTATGTGTAGGAGTAGCTGTCAAGCGCTTTTAGAACTGACAGACTATCCGAGAGTATGGTGAACATTGTTCCTTGAGGGTGCATTTTAGCAATTGTTCGAGCTGCCTCATATATTGCATAGAGTTCAGCTTGAAATATTGAGGTATTATAGCTCATCGGAAGGGCTAAGTTGACCCCAGGGCCCACCACTCCAGCTCCTACACCACAAGGTGTTTTAGAGCCATCGGTGTACCATTTCTGAGCGTCTTCATTTAACCATTTCGGGTTGTTGTCCCACTGTTATCTAGTCGGAAAGTCAACTATATATTTCATTGTTGGGCTGAAATGGAGTTTCATGAAGTCCAGATATGTTGATTTGTGGAGGGTGTCCTCTATTTGTTTTAGAATTGCCAAGTGGCCCGTCAGGTTGCCCTGTTTAAGTAGGTTATGCCTATATAGCGTGAGTGCACTTGAGATTGCTTCCTCTTGGATAGCTACACTGCGGGACACTTGATTACCCTCACTTTACTTTGTTAGCTAAGATTTTTGTGATGAAGTCAAAAACTTTTTTTTTAATGTCAAAATTTTCTGGACACTTAGTTACATGTGTTCCTGTTTTTGAACCGCCAACATTTTATGCAAAATGATGATGAACCACATTTTTGTCCTTTTAAGCCTATTTCAAGTGGGACACTTGATTACCCTCATTGCAGTTTTAGACCTGTAACAAGTGTTAGAAGGTAGGATTAGTGTAAATTGGTTTGAAAAACTAAATGGAAAGTATTAGGCATATAATGTTTGCGAAATTTACAGACGGCAGATGCAATGGCCCGCGGTAAAACCTTAAAAGAATTGGAAAGGGGACGAATTTCGGCGTATAAGGAGGAAAACATAAGTAACCGCGAAATCGCTCACAGAATCGATCGCGATCCATGGTTGATAAGCCATTTTCTTAAAACACCCACAACTTATGGCAAAAACCGCAAAGGTCGTACCGCAACAGCAACTTCTCTTAGAGAGAGAAGAGCAGATCTTCGTGAAGCGTCCAATTCCTCTGCGTCTGCGGGTCACATACGAGGTCTAACCAGGACGACAGCCAGTGTCAGCACTGTCCACAGAGTAATTAAGCAGTTTCCTTACATCAAACGCAAAAGGCTGCAAAAAAAACCACGTTTACTGCAAAGTCACAAAACGGTACGCTTAGAGTTCGCGCGAGCTCATCTCAGTTGGCAGCAGGAGTGGAAGTCAGTCGTCTTTTCCGACGAAAATAAATTTAATTTGGACGGACCCAATGGCTTCCAACACTATTTTTACGATCTAAGAAAATCTGAACGATTTTTGTCGCGGCGTCATTCAGCAGCATTCTCAGTTATGTTGTCGGCAGCAATGTCGGCCCATGGCGCAATTAATTTGTCAATATTGGAAGGGCGCCAAGTTTCACAGAATTATATGGAAATGTTGGAGATTGGATTTGTAAACTTTGACGAAATATTCGCGGGGAAACGCGGGATTTTCCAGCATGATAACGCTGCCATTCACACCGCTAGTTGGTGAAGGATTGGTTTGAAGCGGAAAATGTTAATGAAATAGATTGGTCTGCATTCTCGTCCAATCCAAACATAATCAAAAATGTTTGGGGATGGTTGACACGTAAAATTTATGCAGATGGCGTCTTATAGACACAATTGAAAAAGCATTTTCCGAAATCCCTGAAAATTATCTTACATCGTTGGACAACTCTTCGCCTTCTCGTCTTTTTGAGGTTATTCGCAGTAATGGTGTCCATACAAAACATTAGTAATAAAAAATTAATAAATGTAATGAAGAATTACCTCTAGTTTCTTTGTTTTCTATGAGTGAGGGTAATCAAGTGTCCCACTTGAAATAGGCTTAAAAGGACAAAAATGTGGTTAATCATCATTTTACATACAATTTTGGCGGTTCAAAAACAGGAACACATGTAACTAAGTGTCCAGAAAATTTTGACATTAAAAAAAAAATTTTTGACTTCATAACAAAAATCTTAGCTAACAAAATAAAGTGAGGGTAATCAAGTGTCCCGCAGTGTATATGGAGCGGTGTTAGGTCGAGTAAGTATTCCATGCCGGCAGTTGGGGTTGTTTTCATTGCCCCCGTAATGCTTAGGCATGCAAACCTTTGGACTCTGTTTAATCTTTTTATTGTTGTGCTCTGATTGGTTTTACCCCACCATACTAGAGCACCGTATAGTATGATGGGTCTTACCATTTGTGTGTACGCCCAGGATGTCATACGGGGTGAAAGACCCCAAGATTTACCCAGTAATTGTCTTATCGTCCACAGCGATTTCGTTGCTTTTTTAAGAACTGTGTTTAAATGCGGTTCCCAAGTGAGTTTTTGATCTAGGGTAACTCTTAGATATTTGACCTCAGCCTTGATTGGAACAGTTATATTATTTATTTATTATTATTATTATTATTATTATTTTGCATAAGGTCGCACAAAGTGCCTTCATGCGTGCCATTTATTATTACTGCTAGGTCATCCGCGAAGCCTATAGTTTTATGTCCTTTGGAATTTAGTAATTTAAATAATTCATCAACCAGTATAGACCATAATAAGGGAGATAAAACCCCACCTTGCGGGCAGCCTTTTACTACGTTGATGCTTAGTACTGCAGGTCCTAAATTAGCGGTTATTACCCTTTGGTTTAGCGTTGGTAACCTCATGGTTTGTCCCTCTATTAGAGAGGGCTAATACCATAGATTGGAATTGTCGAAGACGCCCTCTATGTCCATAAATGTGCATAGGGCTATGCCTTTTGCATCGAGTGCTTCTTCTATATCAGTCACCAAGAAACTCAGTGCTGTTATAGTTGATTTGTTCTTTTGGTATGCAAATTGATATTTGTGTAGTGGAGTTTGTAATAGCACCTCATCCCTTATGTAGAGGTCTATAAGTTTTTCCATCGTTTTTAACATAAATGATGAGAGGCTGATAGGCCTGTAGGATTTTGGGGAGTCAGGTGGCTTGTTGCCCCCTTTAGGTATAAATATAACCCTTACCTCCCTCCAGACTTTGGAATATAGCTCAGTATAATACTGGCTCTGTAGATAAGAACCATTTTTTGAACTAGTTTGTCCGTGCCCCTTGAGAGGAGTGCCGGAAATATGCCGCCTGGTCCTGGCGATTTGTAGGGCTTAAATGAGTTTGTTGCGACGTGAAGTACTTCCTAAAGTTAAATTTGGCAGCACTGAATTTGGCATCTCTATTTACTACTATTCACAATTGTTACTCATTGGTACTTATCTCTTTCCCTTTTGTCCTATACGAATTGAATGAAAAGAAAATAAAGAACATTCACTTCCGATCTGACCATACACACGAGTGCACATTATTCAGTCAAGTGGAAGGGCCAACAAATATATATTTCATCACTAAAAATCTTGAGGACTGAAAAGGCTCAGCCCCCCTTAAAACATTTGGAGGCCCCGGCGAGATCTATATTTGAGGCCTACATTCTATCATTTTATTGAATTCATTGCTGTGTAA
The DNA here is from genome assembly GCA_963971225.1 of Melieria omissa. Classification (NCBI taxonomy): domain Eukaryota; kingdom Metazoa; phylum Arthropoda; class Insecta; order Diptera; family Ulidiidae; genus Melieria; species Melieria omissa. The sequence continues at coordinate 44,057,048 of OZ020269.1, read as the reverse complement.
CATCGTGTGAAATGTCGGACTCCGAACAACAGCCTTTCTCAGGCAAGAAGTCTGAGGGCGCAGTACCGACGACTATAGCAGCATCTAAGCAGCAAAAAACTACTGCTGCCCTCAAAACGCGTCGCACCGTGTGCGAACAACAATTGGACCGTATGCGAGATTTCGTGGAGCGTGTGAAGCAGGCACCTCAATCGACTTCAAAATCCGAGCTTACGATCCGTCTGGATGCACTGGAGAGTGCATTCACCAACTTTATTAATGTGCAAGGTAAAATTGAAGAACGTGACCCGGAGGAAATCAGTCAACACAACCGATCTACTTATGAGGAATTGTACTACCTGGCTGCGTCCGGAATTAAGGTTATGTTAGCAAATATGGAACAGGAAGGCAACCTTTCAATGATTGCGAGCCCTAGCTCTGAAAGGTATGAATCCATAAGGTTCAGGAGAAATAACCGCATGGATGAGTTGGCATGACGAGTTTACCTCGCTGGTGCACAATAATCAGCACATAACCACACTTGCAAAATTTCATTACCTCGTGGCTAAGTTGGACGGCACTGCTAAGGCGACCATTGAAGGGCTAAAGATCGTATCCGAGAATTATGAGGTGGCATTGAACCGGCTACGCGAACGATTCGAAAACAAAAGAGTGATTGGCAAGAGGCACATCGAGTTAATGTTTCAGCACCCCAAAATTACAAAAACTAATTCTACTGATCTACGAAAACTCATCGACACAATGAACAACCATTTGGTGGGACTCAAGAATCTTAATCGTCCTGTCGATCAGTGGGACGACCTCATTGTGCATCTTATCACCTCTAAGCTGGATGCAGAAACTGCGTTGAAGTGGAATGAAGAATCTGCCACCGATCGTATGCCAACACTAAGCGCTATGTTGACGTTCCTGAAAAGGCGGTGCCAAATAATCGAAGGTAATGTAAAGCGTGATCCATTTCGAGGTTCCCTACTTTTTTAAAGAAAAAAACACAGAAAATTAAAATTTAACGGGGAATGTTTATTATCATTCGAAAGAACATTCTTTGGCATTTATTTTTTGAAGATTATCTCTTTCAAATGTTGGCCGCGGCTACGTCTCAGATGGTCCATCCGTTGAGTCCAATTTTCGATGACTCGTTCGAGCATTTCGACTGGTAACTGGCGAATGACACGCGTGATGTTTTGCTCCAAGGCCTGAATCGAAGCGGGTTTATCTGTATAGACTTAAGACTTTACTTATCCCCACAGAAAACAGTCTAACGGTGTGATATCACACGATCTTGGTGGCCAATCGACCGGCCCATTACGTGAAATTAGCTGTTCTCACCGGCATCATTTTTGAAGAAATATGGACCGATGAACGATTTGTAAACGTTTTTCAGGCGTAAGTCTTTCCATGATGAAATGCCAAACAATACTGAACAAAAATAATATGACAGCTTGACACGACTCACGCGTGATCTGTCAAAAAAAGGTTATTGAAAAAAGTACCTCTAGTTGGATCACCCTTTACAAACACTATCACAAACTAATTTCGCGTCAACTGCAGGCAGCAGTTGCACAAATCAAAGGCAGCGTACAGTGCTCACTGCGACCAACTCCACGTGCCATTACTGCAACAGACAGGGGCACCTCATTTATAGATGCATAGCGTTCTTAAACTTATCAGTGTCCGATCGATTACACAAGATACAAGATCTAAAGCTATGCACAAATTGCTTAAAATCGAATAATCACACTTCAGAAAATTGCACCTCCAATTTCACATGTCACAGCTGCGGAAACAAACACCATTCACTACTTCACATAAATAACAATTATCCAAACCGTCTTCACGACGCGAAATCGCCACACCGCGCCTCATCCACAAGCACCCATGTCGCGCTACATAGTAAAAACTCTGACAGTAATATTTTGGGAACAGTTGTTGTAAATTTATTAAATAATCGCAACCAGAGCATTCCATGACGTGCATTATTAGACTCTGGTTCCCAATTAAACATGATCTCCGAACGCATGCTGGAAATAGCGGGGATAAAACGAAAAGTCAGGAAAAGTCAAGTGTTACGCGTGGGCAGACGTGCCGTTTTGTGCTCCGCGGTTTATATTGTTTTTTTATTGTTTCTGTCCGTCCCTCGCGTGTTTAAATGTTCGTCCGACTGACATGTCCAGTTTGTGCTGCGCCACGTGTGCCAAATAATTAATACAATAATAATATTAATATATCATATAATAACAAATAATAAAAATTAAAAAATGCAAACGCAATAAAATATAATACTGCCGTTAACTTTTTCTCGCTGTCCGCTGCATTGACCTCTGCGTTGTGTTTGTAATGCTTCTTTTTCCGTGTCTCCCTCCTCCGTCCGTATTCAGTGGCGCTACATGCGGTCTTGTTCGACACTGAGAAATTGACTGTTCTGTGGTAAAGGCATAACACTTACCACAGAGCATAATCAATTTCTTAGTGCGGCAGATCGCATTCCCGGCTACTTTCCTTGTCCTTTAACCCACCCAGGCCATGGTGCTGGACAAATTTCGTATAGCCTTCTGCAACGTGCGCGGGCTCAGGGCGAACTTTTTTGCTGTATACGCGTTTGTTAGACTTCATAAACCCCATGTAATCGCACTAAGTGGAACCCAGGTGTGTGAGGATGCAGATCCACTGGATTTCCACATCCCTGGTTACCACTTACTGCCATTATTCTCTCCTCACAGGGGTCTTGCCATTTATGTGTGCAGTAATGTTGCGTACCAGTGCCAGCAACAATTATACACAACGGATGCCGAATTTAGCTCCATGTGGGTTAAATTCAATATCCAGTCGCACATTCTGCACTTCTGCTTTCTGTATAGAAGCCCGAATTCAGGGAGAGATTTTACTTACAACAAGTTTGATCTTCTCTCTGATTCTATTTCTCATATTTTGGAATCGTATCCGAATTGTTGTTGCTGGTGATTTCAATATTCATAATTCCAATTGGCTACGCCATTCCAGCCACACAACTCCTGAAGGCTTATTTGTCGAGCTCTTTGCCGAGTCTAATAACTTGACTCAAATAGTGCATGAACCAACGCATATCCCCTGCGTTGAGGGGCAAGCTCTCAATACTCTAGACCTTTTTCTCACCTCACATCATGAAAAATATGATGTTGAAATGCACGCACCTCTTGGAAACTCGGACCATTGCACCATTTTGGCGTCTTTCTCATACTCTTCTATCCGCAATGCTTCGCCCTTAGCCCCGAAGCGCTTAATGTGGATGTATGATAAAGCTAACTGGAGTGGACTTAACGATTTTTTCGCCCACTTCAATTGGAAATTGTGTTTTCTTGATAGAAACATAAATGCCGCAGCCAAAATGGTTGAAGAAATAATATTATTGGGAATGCGGTCCTTCATCCCTAATAAGAAAATTTGCATTAAACCTAAGGACAATCTCTGGTTTAATGAGACATGCAGAATTGCTGTCAGGTCTAAAGAGGAAGCTTTCAGAGCATGGCAGGCAAATAAAAATGCCACCACTGAACAGCTGCGTAAACAGGCTAGAAATCGATGCAATGCCATCCTAAGGCGCCAAAAGTTTCTGCACGAACAGCGCCAAAGGAAAAAAGGTTCTTCAATGCCAGCGTGGTAGTAAGAACTTTTGGTCATTCGTTAAGAAGGTGAAGAACCAAACATCGTCTTCAATCCCAACTCTTCTTAACAATGATCAAATCATCACTCACTCGGTTGATAAAGCTAATTTGTTGGCTAAAATTTTCGCAGAGAATTCCTCACTGCCCCCTAGCGATCAACCACTGCCCGTAGTCGAAAACGTATCTTGCTCTAGGCCAGAAATTCATTTTCGGACACGGGTAGTTAAAAGAGTGCTTGCAAATCTCGATGTAAATAAGGCTTATGGGCCGGACGGCATTCCAGCCCTTGTTTTGCAAAAGTGCGCTACCTCACTGGCTTGTCCATTACGCAAACTTTTCAACATGTCATACACCACAGGTGTATTTCCGACATGTTGGAAGGTAGCAAATGTTCAACCAGTTCCTAAAAAAGGCAAGACTACTGTTTCTGCGAACTACCGACCTATAGCAATCTGTTCAGTGCTTTCCAAAGTAATGGAAAGCATTGTAGACTTCAACCTTGTGAAATATCTGGAGCACAATAGACTGCTAAGTGACCGCCAATACGGCTTCCGAAGACAACGATCGACGGGAGACCTTATGGCGGTCCTCACCGAGAAATGGAACCATAGCATTCTAAACCTCGGTGAAAGCAAGGTTGTTGCATTAGATATTTCCAAGGCCTTTGACCGGGTGTGGCATAAAGCACTCGTGTCAAAATTGATTGCCTATGGCGTCGGTAGTATCTTCTCTCGTTGGATTACGAGCTTCCTCTATGATCGCTCTATTCGTGTTGTAATAGACGGCATAGCCTCGGAAAAGCATTCTCTTAGCGCGGGAGTGCCGCAGGGTTCGGTCCTTTCTCCAACCCTTTTCCTGATCTTCATCAACGACCTGTTGTCGGCGACGAAGAATCCCATCTACTCGTTTGCGGATGACAGCACCATTTGTCATTCATACTCTTTCACAAAGCGTCCCAGCTCTGTGGAGATTGAGAGAGAACGGCGCCGTATGAATGACACACTTAATAGCGACCTACAAACAATCTCCAAGTGGGGTCAAGCGAACAGGGTCGATTTTAATCCCCGCAAGACCCAATGTTGCCTGTTATCCCACAAACGAGTCTCCCCACATCCCAACACATCCTTGGTAATGGGTGGTGTGGGTATTGCGGAATCGGCAGCTCTTGATGTTCTAGGCATGTCCATTAAGAACGATCTTCGTTGGAACGATCATATTTTTGGCGTGTCGAAAGAAGCAGCCAAGTGCCTCGGCTTCCTAAAGCGGTGCAAAAAATATTTCACTCCGTCTGATCTCCGCATTATTTACACTACCTATATCCGACCTAAAATGGAGTTTAACTCGCACCTCTGGGCGGGGGCTTCAAAAACCTATTTGGAGTTCCTCGATCGGGTGCAAAACCGTGCGATTAAACTTATAGGGGACAGTAGGGCATCCAGCTCTATTGACTCCCTGGAGCATCGTCGAAACGTGGCATGTGTGGTGTTATTTTACCGATACTTTTTCGGTAACTGCTCAGTGGAGATGGGCAGCTTGATGCCATCACTCCGGGTATACCCCCGGGCAACCCGTTTGAACACTGGCGCCCATGCATTCCACGTCGAAACGATGTTCCAGCGCACTACGCACTACAGGGAAAGTTCGTTTCTGGCCCGCACAGCGCGGCCTGCGGATATTTTTCCCAGCACTTATGATCTCGATGGGTTCAAGGCAAGAGCCCATAAACACTTTTCTCATAACCCTATCTCCTAACTTTTATATCCTTCCTGAACCAACGCAATGCTTCGCATTAATAGGGATCATCCCCTGCGCGTTTGTTCCTGTTTAAAAAAAAAAAAAAAAAAAAAAAAGAAGAAAACATTTTCATACCCAATTCTCTTGCGTTTCATCAAAATATAAAGCTGTATTCGTAATCAATTCACGTTTCCACAACATTCCCATTACATTGGAAGCTCTCGTCATGAACGACATCACGGGACGTTTACCTGAGAATAAAATCAATACTGGGAATTGGAACATTCCAAAGAACATAAAACTAGCGGATCCTCTCTTCCATATTCCGCAGCGCATTGATTTAGTTATCGGAGTCGATGCATTTTATGATATCCTCTCCGTTGGTCAAATTAAGCTTGGTCCAACTCTCCCGCTTTTACAAAATACGTTGCTAGGCTGGGTTGTAGCCGGGAAGCTCTCAGCAGCAAATAATTCTGTGCTATACAACAACTTTATACAACGCACAAATGCAATCGAGGATTCCGCTCTCAATGAAACGCTTAAGGTCTTCTGGCAGATTGAAAACATAAAACCTATTGCTTCCAGTCTAACGAAAGAGGAGAGAGAGTGTGAAGCGCACTTTGTAAATAATGTCCATCGCATGCAATGCGGGCGTTATCAAGTTAGGCTACCATTTAAATCTGAGACTTGTGCTCTTGGCAAATCATATGACATAGCGCTCAAAAGATTCCATTCCCTGGAATCCAAATTTCGAAGAGATGCTCAGCTGCGCACGCAATACACTGCATTTATGGATGAATTCATCAACTTAGCTCACATGGAAAAAGCGACTGATGTAGATTTCAACTCTCCACACTATGTCATTCCACACCACTGTGTTTTTAAACCATCAAGCTCGACAACAAAGCTAAGAGTCGTATTTGACGCTTCGTGCAGAACTACTACTGGTGTAGGGGAGAGTGGGGCGAATCGTTACGTGGGGCGAATCGTTACAGAGCGATATCTTAAAAATTACGCCACCATATATCAAATGTCGCATAGCTAAATGTTCGTCACCTTCAGCCGCTCATTTGGTTCGGTGACATTCCAATTGTCAGTAGAAAACTGACGCTTGACAGGGTAAAATGTGTTTTGTGACTTGTAAAATTCATATTTGGATGTCTACAATCTTTCAATTTCGAGTGCTAAATAATTTTGTGATCAATCGAAAGTGTATGTTTTTTTTATCTTTATTGTGTTGCCTTTCGCGTAAAAAAAGAAAATTCGCAAATATTGTTACCGTGTCTTTGCTAAGCCATTCCATAGCAAACATGTCACAGTGGGGCGAATCGTTACATTTCGTATGGGGCGAATCGTGACGGTCATTTTTTATGCATTTAAGCGTCTGACGCAATTTTGAAGACTGCGTTATTGCTTGTGTTTGTAGAAAAATCATCTGTGTTGTTCGTCATGATATGTTTTTTATCATTTTCGTGATTTTTTTTTATTTTTCATTACTTTATTGCAACTTTTCAAAAATCATCTGAGGCAGCACCGAAACGCATAAGCCAGCGTCGAAGCGCCATCATTGCGATTGATTATGCTGATGTTGAGTCAGATTCTGATTAAAAATCAAATTTTTCCTTTTTCATTTTTTCATATATTTTTCCACCATTTTCTTTTGGCATGTTGGTCAATTTAACCATCAAACATGTATTCGTTTTCTTAATAAAAATTAAGTAAATAATTGAAATATTATTTGTGTATACATATTTTGATTTCAGCGCCTCAACATTTGAAAAAAGCGAGTGTAACGATTCGCCCCATACTGCGTAACGATTCGCCCCACACTTTTTAATATGCCATTTTTTGGACACTTTGGGAATATCGACATAACTTATTTCGTATTTGTCCTACACCTAAGTGTTTATAATCAAAAGTTGCGCAAAATAACAGGCTTCAAAACGATATATAACATGGTCGACAATTTTTTCGCAGATAAAAAATATTGGGCTTACAAAAAAGCGTAACGATTCGCCCCACTCTCCCCTAGCACTAAATGAGTTGCTAATGGTCGGACCAGTAATACAACCTGATTTGTTTTCAACTGTATTGCGCTTTCGCTATTATAAATATGTTTTTACAGCGGACAAATGTACCGTCAGGTTTCGCTTCATCCTGATGACGATATCATTATATTCTGTGGCGACCTCATGAACACGATCCTATCAGACTGTTTCAGTTGTGCACCGTAACATACGGCACAGCCTCGGCGTCATTTCTGGCTACTCGCGCACTACAACAATTATGCACAGATGAATGTCACACTTTCCCTCAAGCGGCACGTGCCGCATTAACTGGATTCTACGTTGATGATATATTAAGTGGCGCTAACACATTAGATGATGCAATTTTCTTGCAAGTTCAATTGAAGGCCATGTTAGCCAAGGGTGGATTCGAATTGAAAAAATGGTGTGCGAATCATAACAAAATACTAAAGGACATCTCCATGAAGGATAGAGAAAAACTCTTTCAAATCAAAGACGATAATGCTGTTAAGGCTCTAGGCCTCATATGGAATCCGTATGATGATAAGTTTCTTTATGAAAAATCCGCTACGCAAGCCAAGCTAACGGCAACAAAACGTATCGTCCTCGCTGAAATTGCGCAACTATTCGACCCGCTCGGGCTAATAAGTCCCGTCATTGTACTCGCTAAGATCTTCATGCAGCAACTATGGCGCATAAATCTGGGCTGGGACGAGTCTTTGCCACAAGAATACTATACTCGGTGGATTAATTTTCGTGAGCAACTGCATTCTTTAAATGATGTTCGGATTGACCGCCAGGTGTTTGCACCAACCGCAAAGCATGAGCTGTATGCCTTTTCTGATAGCTCCGAAGACGCGTATGGAGCTTGTATATACGTACGAAGCATTTCACCAAATCAGAAAGTTCTCAGCGTAAGGCTGTTTTGTGCGAAGACTAGAGTTGCGCCTCTCAAAAAATATTGTCTGCCCAAACTTGAATTATGCGCCGCCGTTATTATGGCACAATTGATTAAGCGCGTGGTTGCAATTATCGATTTTGTCAGATTCAAGCAGATCACCTATTGGACTGATTCAACCATAGTCTTAAATTGGTTACGTGAAGAATCTTGTAACTGGCAAACCTTTGTCGCCAATCGCGTGTCACTCATACAAGAAACAAGTTCTTTTTCGCAATGGCGTCACGTGCCATCGAATCTCAATCCCGCTGATATGCTATCACGGGGAGTCCTACCTCAAAATTTAATCACATCGACATTATGGTTTAACGGACCGAATTTTCTATTGGAATCAGAAGAGAGTTGGCCCGCTAGAACAATAAACAGTCTTCATGATGATGACATTCTACAGCGAAAGAAAATTAAGGTTGTCCTCAGCACTCAACGTGAAACAAACTTCATAGAACACATAAAATTTCACGATTATCAAAAACTAATTAATGTAATGGCCTATATCTTGCGATTCAAGCACAACTGTGTCGACAGTAAAGGGGAGCATCGTCGACTTGGCGTCCTGTCTGCCGATGAACTTCACTCGGCACTGCTTGCGATAGTAAGATTGGTGCAACAAACGGAATTTTTAGAAGAGATCCGTGCTATTAAGGGAAACAGCACTCTTTCTAAGAGACATAGCATACATTCTCTCACTCCCTTTATTAACAAAGATGATATCATGCGCGTTGGTGGACGCTTGCAAAACGCTAGATTACAATAATAAACATCCAATCATACTCCCCAAATCGCACTTCTTCACTCGCTCCCTGCTTATTCATTTTCATATCATCAATCATCATGCAGGACCACAGACTCTTTTAAGTATTGTTCGCCAAATGTTTTGGCCAATTCATGGAAAGGTAGCAGCACGCTCTGTTGTTTACAATTGCGTTCGCTGTTCCAGAGCGAAACCACTCAAACATGATCAACTTATGGCAAATTTACCGGAGCTTCGCGTACAACAAACTAGACCATTCAACGTTGTTGGTGTTGACTTTTGTGGACCCTTTTTTATACATTTTCGGCGCCGTGGGACTGCACCAGCAAAGGCGTACGTCTCGGTGTTTGTGTGTTTTGTCACTAAGGCTGTCCACTTGGAGCTGGTGGAGGACTTAAGTACGAAAGCATTTCTCAACGCATTGCGGCGCTTTGTATCACGTCGCGGTCGCTGTGCTGTCTTATATAGCGACAATGCAACAAATTTCGTCGGTGCGCGCCACGAGTTACAAGAACTTTACGATATGCTGCTACAACAACAGTCTCAAGACGAAATTAACAAAGAGTGTGCCAATAATGGCATTGTTTGGAAGCAAATTCCTCCCCGGTCCCCGCATTTTGGTGGATTGTGGGAGGCCGTCGTAAAGTCGTTTAAGTTCCACCTGAAACGAGTATTGACAAATTCGTCGCTTTCCTTTACGGAGTTCAACACATTAATCATTCAAATTGAGTCTGTTCTCAATTCTAGACCAATCACGTCAATTCCTGAAAATCCCAATGATACTCCAGCACTGACGCCAGGACCCTTCATTATTGGAACTGCACTGAACGTTATTCCAGGACCCGATTTAAGATCTATTCAAAATGTCAATCGCCTACAGCGGTATCAACAGCTACATTGGTACTTTCAGCAATTCTGGGATCGATGGTACAAGGACTATTTACAAAGTCTTCAAATTCGAAACAAATGGTCACGGCGACGTTCTGATGTTAACATTGGCGACGTTGTAATACTACAAGAAGAAAACGTTCCTCCTCTTCAATGGAAACTCGGCAGAGTTGTGCAGTTACATCCAGGAAAGGATGGTGTCGTAAGAGTCGTGTCAGTCAAAACATCAAACAGCGAAGTACAACGAGCTACAGCTAAAATCAGGCGACTTCCTATTGATGGCCCTCCGTCCCATCAAGGGGGGGTGGATGTTGCGACGTGAAGTACTTCCTAAAGTTAAATTTGGCAGCACTGAATTTGGCATCTCTATTTACTACTGTTCACAATTGTTACTCATTGGTACTTATCTCTTTCCCTTTTGTCCTATACGAATTGAATGAAAAGAAAATAAAGAACATTCACTTCCGATCTGACCATACACACGAGTGCACATTATTCAGCCAAGTGGAAGGAAGTGCCAACAAATAAATATATATTTCATCACTAAAAATCTTGAGGACTGAAAAGGCTCAGCCCCCCTTAAAACAGAGTTGATGGCCCATTTTACTCTATCAAAGCTAATGATTTTTTTAGCTATGGTATCACCTGGCCTGGGCTGTACAGGTGGGACAATTTAAGGAGTGCACTGACCCCTTTCCCGTATTTTGCACTCTGGAAAATGAGTTTTTAGAAGAAGCTCTAGAGTGTCTCCGAATGAGTTTGTTAGGGTACCATTAGTGTCCCTTAATGTGCCTATCGGGTTAGTATGTCCTTTGGACAGGGTACTTTTGATTGTGGCTGTTGCCGGAATGTCCCCCAGTTCCTCGCAGAATTTTTTCCAAGATCTTCTTTTGGAATCACTCATTTCTTTGTTATAATTTGTAAGGGCTAACCTATAGTTATCCCAGAAACTAGTTCTTTTGGCTTTATTGAATTCCTTCCTAGCCAATTTACGAAGTTGTGTCAGATTGTTGTTCCACCAGGGAACACTCTTCGTGGAGGTCATAGTTTTGAGTGGACAGCAATCATGGTACGAATTTGTGAGTACGTCAGATAAGTTTGCAACTTCTCTCTACTACCCTCTACTGTTTGTATCTGTGCTGGCCCATACTACGTTGTGGGCATTGACATCACAACCTATAATAAGGTTTTTTCCGTGGGCTCTGCAGTGGTCTACGAGATTCTTCACTGTTGGTGGTGGAATTTCGTCAGCATCCCCAGGGAAGTAGGCTGAGGCTATAACTACCTCAGTCTTGATCCCATCCTGCTCCACCTCTACGACTATCGCCGCTGTGTCTCCGTCCAAGAATTCTGTAAACGGTAGAAAATTAATACCGGTGTCTATAATGACCGCAGCCCTGCATTATTGTCATATACTACCTGGTAGTTTTTGATGTTTAGGCCTTGTATGCGGCCTTTGTTGACCCAGGGTTCCTGGATCAGGCCTATGGCGTTAGTGCCGTTAATAAATCTCCTGCTGAGTTCCGCTGTGGCCCCCTTAGCATGGTGAAGATTTATCTGCACGCATTTCATGCTTTTTCCTCTGACTGTTTGGAGCCACTGCGAGAGTCAGACTCGTCTTCCCCGATCTCCACATCATCCAGTTATTTAGCCAGATCCTCGGCACTTGTGTCGTCGACCTTTAGTTTGAGGCTAATTTCGCCCAGGCAGAAACTAACTCTGCCTTTGGCTGCCTCTATAGCCGCTGCTGATTTCTGGTCCACAGCAAGGACCAGCATGGCGTTGGAGCCCTTCTCTATCCTTTTTAGGACTCTCCAGGCCGTCGTGTGTAGGCCTGTATTTTGGACCTGGAGGTACCTCAGAATTTTTTGGTTTTCACTCCCGGCGGATTTCGGGAAGTATCCCACTGCGACCCTAGAGTGAGGAACCTTTGATTCCTCTACGGCCCACAGTGAGGCACCCTCCCACGGTACGGTACCATTTCTACAATGATGGACCTCATCCACTCGGCAGTAGAGTGCTCCTTACAATGCAGGACAAGAAATCCTGCCTTGTAGGTGGACCCCAAAAATTGAGGACGCACAGAGCCACTATCCAAGATTTTCTCCAGAATGGCTCCCTGAATGGAGTCCATTTGTTCTGTGGTTAGGAACGTATCTGGACAGTCCCTCGGTAGTACAGCCATTTTAACCCCTTGCAGGGCGTCCCTGTATGAGGCAGTGGGCTGCCTTTTACTGGAATGTGCTGTTGTTTTCGAAGTAGAGGGCCCCTCCTCCCGTGTTCTCTTCTTGTCTGAGGCCTCTGGTGGAGTTTGCTCCACAGACCGGGTCCTCTTAGACAAGGAATGTTTATCTTTAGGGTTTGTTGGCATTGGAAGACGTGCCCTTTCAAACGCCTCTTCTCTTGCCACACCTTTTTTTAGTAGGTATGTTAACCTCTTCTTGGCGGCGCCACAGAGCCTTGGTCGATCAAGCTCAGGTGGACCTTTCGCGGCGTCTCCGGGTATCTGGCTAGCATCCGATACGCCCGTTATACTTTGAGGTCCGGAGACCTTTTTAGGGCAGTTGACGTCCGCCACCTTTGTCTTCGATTGAGGTCCTCGGGCCTCTTTAGCAGGGATTTTACCGCCACTCTTGTCGTTGTTGCGCCCCGGGCCCTTCATTGGACCCACAACCGAGCGTCTGAACACTTTGTAGGTTTTCCTATTATAGTATATTAATGATATATATTTATATTTTATTTATTATAAAAAAGTAATTAGTAGTGTGTCGGAACTAAGTCCAGACACTGTGGCAGCACTGTGCGTCGAAACACGGAACGCAACCCCACAAGTAGGTGGCGCCGTGCGCACCGACAGTCGATCGAAGCTTGCGCTGTGGCAACACTGCGCACGGGAACGCAAAACGAGACGTCGCACAGTGGGGTATTTGATGCCCAAAATGGCGATTAATTCAAAAAATGAAATTAAAATATCTTGATAATATTTGGTATGGGGGAAAAGTAGATAAAATTGTGCATCACTGGGTGAAAAAATAAATGATCTACATTGAACGGTATTGTCACAGTGCGCTTTGCAAAATGCATATTTGTTCATTGCTCCGTTGTGTTTAGAGTGCGTTACGCATTTGCCAGTGATTTGAAGTGCTTTTTTTAATATCATTCTTGCAAAACTTAATTTTTTTAATATGGAACCTTCAACCTCAGGTATTGTACTAATGTTTAAACAAAATTATGTTTGTAGAATATGTGTATTAATAATTTATAAAAATTTGTTAGTTATAGTCTTAAAATTGTAGATATTTAAAGGATATAGGTAGACATATAGTTACTTTGGCTGTGAAAGGGCCGAAAAAATTGTATATGATATGTAAAGAACATATATTTGACTACTATATTGCAAAAAATTAAGGTGCACTTTTGTGCATTTTCTGAAATATTTAAGTTTTAGTGATTCAAAGTCAGTGCCAAATTTGGTGATTTCGCTTGATCTTCATGGAGTAATTAATGTTGTTGTTATCATGTGTTTCTGTTTTGTTTTTGTTATTCTACTGCAAGGCACTACAAATAAGGCACTGAGACTACTTCAACTCAAAAGTGTTACTTTTTATTTTGATTTATTTATTTATAATAATTTACATAGAAAGAAAATTTTTATATAAATTAAAGTACGCAGCACTGGCTTCAAGGCCTTCAGCCGAAAGTGTTACTTATGCGGTGCAACTAGAACACAATTCAACTTAATTGACGAAATGATTGCAAGAAATGTTGAAAGCACTCATCCTAATTTTGGACTGTCAGTACTGCATGGTTCGATACAATTTTTTTAAATGCCTTCTTCATTTATCGTACAAATTACTAATAAAAAAATGGTAAGTAAGGTCAGAAAACGAAACAAAAAAAAATATTCAAAAGGGATTCAGAGAGAAAGCAGGTTTGATTGTTGATCAACCGAAACCCGGATTCTGCAACTCAAATGATGGAAATACGGCAAGAAGGTTCTTTCGAAACGCAGAGCTATCGTCTGAAATCACGAATGTTGACTTGAACTTGATAAAAAGGTTGCACGTTATACTGATAGTGGCTTCTTGTGGCCATGAGGTAGATATTGCAAAGTTTCGAAATTTCGCACATGATACTGCGAGATATTTTGTATCAAAGTATCCATGGTGCAATATGCATGGTATCACAACGGGCCCATAGGCCTAAGTGTGTCTCATACAGAGGCAGCCACTTAACCAACCAACCATGCCACCTACGGTGCACAAATTTCTAATTCATGGGCCAGAAATAATACACCACGCTCTGTTACCAATTGGCCAATTAACTGAGGAAGCTCAAGAAGCACTGAATAAAGAATTTAAAAAATACGGAGAACATTTTACACGCAAGACTAGCAGAGAAAAAAACAAATCATGATATTTTGCATCGAGTTCTTGTTGCTTCCGATCCAATTCTATCAAGTTTAAGGAAACTTCCTAAAAAAAAGATCCAACACCTACCACTTTCAGCTATTGAACTTTTAAAATCACCATCTGTAAAAACTTCAACAGATAATACAAATTTCCAGTCTGGTAATGATATTGCGTTTGATGATGATGATGATGATGATGATGATGATAATGATGATAATAATGATAATAATAGCGATGACATTTAATAATTCTAGTGTGAGAAGCCCAAAACTTGAAATATTTACTTAAATTGAATAAATTTAATAAAAAAACAACAACAACTACAATATTTTTTTTCAATTTGTCTTATATATGCTTCATCTATGTAAAAAAATACTTTACATTCATTTTAATAGCTCAGGAGAATTAATCGCCGTTTTCAATGCTCAATACCCCACTGTGCGTCGCAAGTAGGTGGCGCTGTGCGCGCCGACTTTTGGTCGCCTGAACGGCTGTTTAATTTATTTATTCAAGGATTACAGGAAATTGATAAGATTACAAATAAAAGACTTCCATCCACGCCAGTGGTCAAAACAGCGAGAGGCGGAAACAAGGAAATGGCGGTCCAGCTGGTTGCATTCGCAGGGTTGCATCTGCAAGCTTTTACAAACGTGGTATTGCCACATCGTTCCCTGCCTGGTGGTGCCGCCACAGTACTCCCCTTCTAGTGACGGAGTCACGATGAGTCCTGGAACCTCACCCGCTTAGTCCGTTCATACGTACGTAGTATGGAATGTGGCGCGACTTACGGCCCTGCTGCGGCGTCATCGCGGACCACAAATGCGGGCTTCAACCTGTCGGTCGATAATGCTATCACCTTCCCGTTGATTTTAACGTTGAAAACTCTGTCTGTTGGACGGTCGACCACCTCATAGGGACCAGTATATGGTGGTTCCAACGGCTGACGGACTGCGTCCGTACGTACAAAGACATGTGAGCAATCGTACAAGTTCTTCAGCACAAAGGTAGTCTTTCTTGAATGATGGGCGGTAGGTGTTGGACGTATGCTGCGCATATGCTCCCGGAAGTTGCTGAGAAAGACACGCGGGTCGACGGTTTGGTCCAACTCCTCGAAAAATTCATTAGGTAATCTTAGTGGCCCGCCGTATAGCATGTCTGCGGCGGAGGCTTGTAGGTCTTCTTTGTAGCACGTTCGCAGGCCCAGTAACACCGTTGGAAGCAGCTCGGGCCAAGTGATAGTGGGACTGCACATCAAGGCGGATTTGAACGAACGATGCCAACGCTCTACCAACCCATTTGACTGGGGGTGGTAGGCGGTTGTGTGTATATGTTGAGATCCGACCAGCTTGGCCAACCCTTGGAAAAAGGCTGACTCAAATTGCGCGCCCTGGGCCGTTGTGATCGTCTTGGGGCAACCAAACCTGGAGATCCAATGTGTCCAGAATGCCGTGACGACAGATTCAGCGGAGATGTCCTTGAGAGGTACGGCTTCTGGCCAGCGTGCGAACCGATCGATCATCGTCACGCAATACCGGAATCCCCCTACTAGCGGCATAACAACAATGTCGAGGTGGACGTGGTCAAAGCGGTTGTCAGGAACGTCGATCTTGTTCGTCTGGAAGGAATAATGCCTGTGTATCTGCGCGCGTTGATATGGAAGGCAAGCTCGAGCCCACGCTGTGACATCCTTGCGCATAGAAGGCCAAACGTACCTCTGACGTAGTTGCTGCAGTGTTGCTCTGCCACTCGGATGAGACAGACTGTGGACTACAGCGAAAACGTTGTAACGTAGTTTTTGGGGCACATATGGGCGTATGTTCCCGGTCGAGACGTCGCAAAAAACGGAGTTGTCTTCTACCTGAATTTTTTGCAGCTTCAACGACGTACCTCCCTGGAGAAGCGTCGGCAATTCCTCGTCCGCCACCTGGTTTTCGGCGAGTAGGGCATACGTAATGTGGGTGGGCATCGATATCGCCTCCACCCGTGATAGCGCGTCTGCGACGGCGTTAGCAGTCCCGGCCACATGTACAATGGCAGTGGAGAACTGCGAAATGAAATCAAGGTGACGCAGTTGTCGTGGTGATGCCTTCTCGGGCCTTTGCTTAAAGGCATGGATGAGCGGCTTGTGGTCCGTTTTAATCACGAATACTCGAGCCTCGAGTATGTGTTTGAAATAGCGAATGGCATCGTAGATCGCCAGGAGCTCCCAGTCGTACGTGCTGTAGTTTTTCTCTGCACCATTTAACTTTCGTGAGAAAAACCCCAGTGGCTGCCACGACTCGTCGACGTACTGCTCCAGCGCGGCACCGATGGCTGAATCTGAGGCGTCACACACTAAGCCTAATTTGGCGTCAGGAGCGGGGTGAGCCAACAGCGTGGCGACGCACATTGTTTCGTGTAGAACAAGCTAGCTGGACAAACATATTTTTCAGGATTTTTCGTTTAATATGCGGCTTTTTATTTCAGATACATATACTTTTTTAGTTTTTTATGTCTTTTTATATGTATATATACATATAAATATACAAATACCTATATATACATATGTACATTAAGGAGCTTAATAGTTCCAGTCTTAGGACCAAAGGGAGAAAAATAGATGACCTAAAACATACCAGATATACTGATAAGTTGATTTATGCTGCGGAGATATCTGCACGATTGTCCACTGGCGAAATGTAGCAAGTGTTATCAAAATTGCGAAAAATGAGACTCAAGATTATCTGAACGAAAAAAATGATAGACGTTTAAGTTTGAGATATTACAGCTTTATTGTACTATATAGATAGCCAATCGACTAGTCATGCACACAAAAGGCCTCGGAAATGGAGTATCTAAGCTTGTCATAAGGTATTTCCGTCATTTTATAGTGTTAGAACGGCAAAAGCTGCTTATATCCACATCCAAATTGATGTGAATGAAACGCGTGCTAAAATGAAACTTCAAGCAGTTTAAGATACGACTGTTGAGCGTTTATTCTTAGCACAGCAGGAAATTCTTGTCAATTTATTACCTACTTACAGTTCACGGGACTGCTTTTGCGTATTGTTTGCTCTAAATCGCCTACATACTTTATAACGAGCTTCCTCAGAAAACTGACCAATTGGCAGAATTGCCGATTTTATAACGTCAGTGCTGTGCACCAAAGTTTTGTGAACCGTAACAGGCATGTTATACCACGAAGATAAAGCGCGTAGGAGTGTGTCGAATTTTTTCATGAAAGTGACATCCAAGCCAGTAATTTTTACACTTTTCTCTGAATTTTCAAAGAACCTACGTGCAGTATTGCCGTCGTTTGTGTTACCGAATCCAGGCTTTGGTTTATCTACAATCAGTCCAAGCACATTTTTGAATTGACTAGTTGATTTGCTATCTACATAGTATGCTAAAGCTTCTTCACTGCTCAAACATCTAGAATTTTTTCACTTTTTTTTTCGTTCAGAGATTCTTGAGTCTCCCTTTTCGCAGTTTTGATAACACTTGCTACATTTCTACTGCCGGACAGTCGTGCAGATACCTCTGCAGCATAAATCAGCTCATCAGCACTTCTGGATTGTATTGAGTCATCTATTCGTTTGGTCCTCAGACTGGAGTTATCAAATACCTTCTTTGGTCTGCCAGAAACTGGATGGCTGTCTGAAGATGTCGATGGCAAGCTTGAACGTACAGTAATGTTGAAAATTATCTCTGAACCAGATAGCCAGTCAGGGGTCTTATTTAGAAATCGTTCACGGTTTCTTCCTAGGCTGTTCCACTTCATGGACAACTTTTATGGTATTTGGGAAAGTTTGACTTTTAAGGAATTGTCTGTCACTTCATAATCGTTAAATTTGGTAACATGTGCCTCATTATCTCTTTATTTTTTGTTTCATTAGAATATTCCAACCAAATTTCCGAAAAATTTAAATTTTGTTATGCTTATAGTCAAATCTGAAAAAATAAAATAAAATAGATGTGCAAAAAATTCGCAATGGTTTTTTGTTCCATCTACTAGTCCGTACTTATGAGCAGAATATATATAAAAATTGGAGAGGTGACATGAGGAGACATCTCAACTTTTCACCTTTAAAGTTGAAAATTTGTGGAAAAAATCGCTTTCCTTCTTAATCATGGCACGTTACAACTATTAAATATAGCTTAATTGCTAATACAAGACATTGTAAAAATACTACTCACTCTTAAGCACAGACTCCATTAAAAAAAAAAGTTGTAACCGACTTTTAACACGAACTTATTTTAATAAATCACTGCAGGCCAACTATGTGAAGAAATTATTAAAATTTACGATAATCTGATATATTTATCTATATAGCTCACTATATTGAAAGTGCCGGTGTGTTATTTTCACACAAATCCTAATGTATGAATATTGACATTCATTATCTAATGGAAAAATCAGGAAATAAAAATGTCGTTTTTGTCCAGCTAGCTTGTTCTAGGCGAAACACTGTGCGACGGTCAAACTGCGTGTACAATTTTCAAAAGCTCGTAGCGCCTCTGGTGTCCAATCGATTTTGCGCTTGTCGTTTTTTCGCATGTTGCGAGTGTATTCGTTTAGCTGCGCTTGCAGCTCGGATGCATGAGGAATGCAACGGCGATAGTAGTTGATGAACCCCAAGAATCTGCTCAGGTCGCGAACTGTCTCCGGCCGCGGGTACTGCTCTACAGCCTTTACACGTTCTTCAGGTGGGCGTATGCCGCTGCTGTTGATGATGTATCCCAGAAACACCACTTGCTGTCTTCCCAGGTGACAATTGCTGGCGTTTATGGTTAAACCGTGTTGACGCAGGATGGAAAAAACGGTCCGCAGGTGCTCTGCATGCTCATCCGCAGAGCTGGTCATGACGAGGATGTCATCGATGTAAATGTAGACGAAATCAACGCCCCTGAATATAGCATTCATAAAGCGCTGAAACGTTTGCGTGGCGTTCTTCAGCCCGAACGGCATATACATAAATTCGTACAAGCCGAACGGTGTACAAACTGCCGTCTTTTGGACATCTTCCTCGCCATCGGAATTTGGTAATATGCGCGGACCAGATCGATTGTCGAAAAAATTGCTTTACCGTGTAGGCGGTCGGCAAAATCGTGTATGTGTGAGACGGGGTAACGGTCTGGAACAGTAATCGCATTTAACTTGCGATAGTCACCGCAAGCTCGCCATCCACCTGACTTCTTGGAGACCATGTGCAGCGGACTAGCCCAGGGGCTTTTCGACGGGCGGAAAATCCCCTGGTCAAGCAGGAGGCTGAACTCAGCCTTGGCGGTTGCAAGCTTGTCACCCGCCAGGCGTCGAGCTCGATCGGCAATTGGGTTACCTCGTGTCTCGATGTGATGCAGGACGTCGTGGAACTGAACCCCGTCGCCGTTCTGGTCGACCTTCCTCGGCGCCCTTGTGATGTCTACGAATTCGTTCAAGAGCCCTCTGAAGTCCTCATCGGTGTTTATTGTTGACACGGCGAACTCGGTGGTGTGCACCAAATTCCCGCGCGTTGTCAGGCGAGTAGCTGTGTCGATCAGACGTTGTTGCTTGAGGTCGATGAGCAGATTGAACTGGGCTAGGAAATCCGCGCCGATGATCGCCGTATGCGTGTCAGCCACAATAAACGACCAACTGAACACGCGCCGTAACCCAAGGTCCAACTGGAGAGCGTGGCTGCCGAACGTCCGGATCGTTGTTTGGTTCGCCGCAAACAGTTGCAATGCACTCGATCTGGCCTCACTGCTGACTATGCTGTGGGGAATGACCGACACCACTGAACCCGAGTCTACGAGGAAACGAAGATGGTTTAATCTGTCATATACATGAAGCTGCGTCTCGTATCGAGCAGCGCTAGGAATGTCCGTGTGGGGGCTGGTTGAGTTGACGCTGCCGCCGACCAGCGCGACTGGCGGCAGCCGCGCTAGTTTGACGATTCTGAAAAGGTACAATTGGGACGGCAGCTACGTGCGTTCTTGCCGAACCTCGCATGGAAATAACACAATCTTGGCTCAGCCCGGTCACCCGCCGCAGGCGCTCCGCGATGTGGGGAGCGGCTGCTTGAGGTGGATCTGTTTCCGCTCCGCTTGAAGGATTTCATCTCGTTCTGCAACTTCTTCACGGCGTCGGATAGAGTCCTGAGCGTCGTCGTGATGTCTGCCAACGACATGCTGCCGCCTGATACGGAATTTACTGTGGGCGTCGGAGCAGCTTCCCCGTTTATCTGAGGAGCCAGCGCGCAGATGGAGTTCCCGTTCACTGCTTCCAGCATCTTGTCGGCGACGTGCGCCAACTGATCCAGACTCTCCTCCTTCCACACGGTCAGCAGGGGCCGGATCGTATGTGGCATTTGTCCCAAAAACAACGTCCGGACGATAGCTGCACTGCCTGGGTCTGGCGCCAAGCGCTTCATGTGCTGTAGAATCTCCGACGGCTTCAGGTCGGCCGTGTCTCCCCCTGCAATAATCGGCGCAGCTTGCTTTCAGCGGACTCCGCAAACCTCGCCAGCAGCCTAGTCTTCAACGCGTTGTACCTATCCCTCGGCGGCGGTGTGGTCACCAGATCTTCAACGCAGAAGATGAAGTCCTGCTCCAGGTGGATCGCCACCCAGTCAAACTTAGCGTCGGCCGTGATGTCGATAAGGCGGAACGCGCGTTCCAGTTGGGCGAACCATAGCTGGGGGTTCGTCTTGTTGAATTGCGGAACATGCATGCGCTGCCAATTGGTGTGAGGATTCGCCGGAACACCTGCCTGCGGCAGTACCTCGACGCTGGTCTGCGCCGCCTGCAGTTGACGCTTTCCCTCGTCGTCATCGATGGGCTCCAATTGGGCCGCAGAGCGTAATTGGTAATGGGAGTTTGGCATTTTGTGTAGCGCCCGTAGAGATGCTTGCTCCTGCTGTGTTGCACCTGCGTTGGTGTGCGCTTCGGTCTTCAATAATTTACTTGTTTTATTAGTTCTAACTGATGTCGGGGTCACCACTTTGGCCGCCTGAACGGCTGTTTAATTTATTTATTCAAGGATTACAGGAAATTGATAAGATTACAAATAAAAGACTTCCATCCACGCCAGTGGTCAAAACAGCAAGAGGCGGAAACAAGGAAATGGCGGTCCAGCTGGTTGCATTCGCAGGGTTGCATCTGCAAGCTTTTACAAACGTGGTATTACCACATCGTTCCCTGCCTGGTGGTGCCGCCACAGACTGTGTAGGGCTTGTTGCCTCTAACGAATATATATGTATGTAATGAAACGCGAACTTGCACGTTGTAACAACTTCTCTTTTATTATAAAATGATGCAAACGGAATAACGGTTGCCGGCGCGACTGCAGCGCACGGCCTACTACGATAAAAACATTTCGTTGTGTTTAAATTTGCTGAGTTGCTGACAGACAGCATTGCCAGCATTACATTTAGAGAGGGCATTGCCGCCACAACTGTGGGAACACACTAGCCACCTAGTGGTGAATACTGTTGGGACAGCTGTTCGGCGTTCGACTTCGAACGTTCAAAATGCAAAACTGGCAGTTGGAACGCCAGCAGGCGTTGACACGCTTTTTCTTTTCTTCTAGGTTAGTCGTTTTTGTAACTTGTACTTAACGGATGTTGTGAAATAAAACGTAGGCAACTCCTACAATTGGTGACCCCGTATAGTTTTCATTTAGGCGGTCACCTACAATTGGTGACCCGCATAGTTTGCAACATAATTCTAACAATTACACGCCGTCAAGCCGCTCATTCCGCCCGAGATCAAAGCAGCCACAAAAGACGATGTTCGATCTCTACACCAGGAGCACCCAGCGGGCGACGCGACTCACACAACAACACGTCATTCAGGCGGCACAGCCACTACACACACAGCAGCAAATGGCGTCGCCGTTGACTGCAGCAAGCGCCACCACGAAGATTAGCACAATGCGCACCACAACCACTTCCAGCAGCGCTCGACCTGCAACAGCTCCGGCCACTGCCCGGTCGACTACGTTAACCAAAACTGCAACTACACCGGTCACAACAGAATACACCACAGCAACTACTGGCCAGGCCAGCTCAACCATCGCAGCAGCAGCCACTGGCCAGGTCAACTTAACCATCAGCAGCGACAACAACAACAACGATCGTCGGCGCAAACGCAGCAACAACAACAAGCGCATTTCTACCGGACGTTCTCCAGCAGCGCCGTAGCAGCAACGCCGCTGCCGCAGCCGCAGCTACGTCCTCACCGCCTCTTTATCTATGACCGCATCACCGGAACGAAATTTCTCGTCGACACCGGCGCGGATATTTCTGTAGTTCCTGCAACTCCGGACAAGAGGTGGTCTTCCGACATCCCATCGTCAACGTGACCTGCTACATCAGCGACGACTGCGAGCATTTCTAGCCACATTGACTGCATCGCCGTCGCACTCGCTTAGCAGCAACACATTCGGCATCCCATAGTCAACGTCATCTGCTACATCAGCGACGACTGCGAGCATTTCTGGCCACATTGACTGCATCGCCGTCGCACTCGCTTAGCAGCAACACATTCGACATCCCATCGTCAACGTCATCTGCTACATCAGCCACGACTGCGAGCATTTCTAGCCACATTGACTGCATCGCCGTCGCACTCGCTTAGCAGCAACGCATTCTACCACATCGCTTGCACCGACGATTTGCTGGTGGCGTCTGCCACCCACGAAGAACACCAGACTCATCACCACCCATCTCGCTGCCGACGACGTGTTTGACCCCGCCCCGAGCCCTCTACGAGCAGCGCCACATGCAGCGGGCGACGCACCCATTAGGCAAGGACTACCTCAGCCACCCACCCAACTCCGGACATACTCAAGGAAATCAAGGCCCGCAAGCGGCGAGCAGCATCCCTCAAACGCTCCACTCGGGGGGGTGCCATGTGGGAACACACTAGGTGAAGATTGCTTTGACAGCTGTTCGGCGTTCGACTTCGAACTTTCGAATGCGAACTGGCAGTTGGAACGCCAGCAGGCGTCGACACGTTTTTCTTTTGTATTCTATTTTAGTCGCGTTGTAAAACTAATGTAAAACGGTTATGTTGAAAAATAAAACGTAGGCGCAACACCTACACGACGATCCTACCAACAAACAGCTGACAGGAAAAGGCGGGAGCCACCAGATGTGCTCCTCAGCACCAAAGACCGGATCGGCCCAGTACCTCGCGCGCAGGAGACCACAGCCACCACAATGGGCACACCACCCACCGCGACGACTTGACAGCCTCTCCAGAGCACAATAGTCACTGGCCGTGGATCCGACCAGGTGCCTTACCTCGCGACACCGCCGTCAACAGGAACACTACTTGAACTCCTACCTTGTTTATAAGAAGATTATAAGGATTCCAGCGCCCAGTACCGCACACTGCACTGTCACTGTTGTAAATGCCACAAAGTGAAAATCATGATCTCCAATATTCTGCAATGGAATATTCGCGGACACCATAATAATTACTCCGAAATGGAAATATTAATAAAACAACTCAATCCGTTAGCAATATGCTTACAAGAAACTCACTGTATTCATAATTCAAACCCACTAGTTCCCAAGCAATATACAGGTTATTTTCACAATTTTATACACAATCACACAGCAAAACTAGGCACAGCCCTATTAATTCACAAAAATATTCCCCACAAAACATTGAATAAAAATTCCAACATCTCACACATAGCTGTCAACATTTTTTTAAACTTTAGTCTAGCTATAGTTTCTATTTTCATCCCAACCCCAACAAACTGTGACTACTAGCTATTTACAAACTTCAAAACCCCCGTTCTTCTAGTAAAAGATTTTAATGCCTGGAGCCAACTCTGCGTCTCTCTGAATCACAACCCACGAGGTATGAAAGACTTTCTACTTTGCTCCAAGTTATCAATCCTAAATGATGGAACTCCAGTTCACTTCAGTAACTACCGGACTTTCACGCATGTTGACTTAGCCATATGCTCAACCCAGCTACTTCGATACTGCTCCTGGCAGGCTATTAACAACCTACACAATAGTGATCACTTCCCTTGTATCATAGCCATTTGTTTAACTTCGATCGCGGCGGAGCGGGGGAAATAAATAAAACGGGTTGGGTTTCGTTTTTGGGTGTCTTTATTGTACGGGTGTCGAATAAAGAGTGATGACAAAGAATACATGAAACATTGAACGAGACAAACGGCCGAAGCCGGGGAGCAGAAAATAGGGGGAAACATGAGTACAAAGGGACAAGGAAAGGAAGGGATTAGAGATGGGATCGACAGATCACTTAAGACAGCACTCATTTAGCCATCGCGGCCGCCATTGCATATTGCAATTAATTTATGCCGCGGGCCAGACGGGCGAGGACTCCGGGATGAAGCTTTTACAGGTGCGGAGGGGCCATCCATCGTCGCCTCGTCCTCGAGGAAGTGCTGCTGCAGAGGTTGGGGCGTCGTCACCGATCTGCAAATGGTAAAAGATGTCAGTTACTCGGACAAAACAGTATTGAAGCTGACATCGGGGATATGGGAAATCGTGGCTAAGCTGCAGGGTTTGCGTAAGCCGAGGGAATATGGGAAAAATACATATAACAATTGGCCGAGTTGCCATTTACTTAGGGGAAGTGAAAATAATTTCGAGAGGGTTCGAAGGCTGTTTATAAAATAAGCCAATTCCGCTCGGGAAAATTGGCTGCACGTAGGGCTCGAGAGAAGCAGGAGAACCGAACGAGAATGTCGGTTTGCTCTTCGAGAGGGTGGTGGCCGGCTCTTTGATCCGGAGTTGGAACTGTGTGAGCATGGGCATTGCTGGAGCCGGTCCACCTGAGAGTGAGATCTTGGAGCTTATACCCGATCAGTCCGACGTCTGCGGGATTTGCAGCGCACAGTGTCGCGAGTCCATAGTAGCGAGGGACAAAAATAGAAGGAATAGTCGTACGACAATAAAATTTTGTACATATGATTTTGTTATAAAGAGAAGGTAATAGGCCAAAAATTACTTCAATCGCCCCACGGACACGCCCACCTCCCATACAAACCAAATACTAAGTTGACAGTATCTCGGAAACTATAAAAGATATATTGATAAAATTTAGTACAGCAACTCACATCATGAATATAAAGACATATGCCAAAAATCGATCACCTTACAAATACGCTTGTTATAAAAAAATGAAATTTTGAAAAATCTACAAATATCTGTTCATACTTACGCGCACCTAAGTAATTTCAAACCAAAATAGAAAATAAAAACATCTCTTATTTAATTCAGTATAGCATATATTTTCATTAAAAATTACAATTTGTTATTCTGTACCGCTAGGACACTCGCTTTCCGATGATGAATTATTGCAAATTAAACCCTCTACATCTATCTTTGACAAAATTTCACAACTCGGTCCTTCAACTTCCTCAGATATTATGTATTGCATTATATCAGAGTTTCGGTTTTCATGTTTATGTTTTATTTTCCTATTAACTGATATTATTGGTTCTGAAGACATTAACAAGTTCCTTAATATATCGCTATTCGCCGATTCGCGTGAGGACTTTCGTGCATGACTTAACCGACTTTTGCGAAAATCCTTATGTCTTGCCTCTAATGCTTCTTCCGAAAGCATACCAATAGGAATATTAAAGTGACTTACTATATCCTTTCCATGAACTAATATTTTATGCACTGTAACCGGCATACAGAACCAATGATAATGCCGCATGTATATTTCATATGTTTCTTTAAGTAGGACTTCAAAGTTGGTAATGTTTATATTTTTGCCGGAAGACAACGTTCTTAATATAATAGAAAAATTTTGAAGCAAATTAAAGTCTATCTGAGTAATTTTACTTGATATATCAAGGTTCTGGAAAAATCTCCTAGCAGAATTTCCATCATTAGATGTTCCATAACCTGTTTTTACTTTGTCTACAATTAAGCCTATCTCTTCTTTGAATTCACGTTGAATTCGTTCCTTAGTTTCATTTAAAATTACTTTATTTTCTTCACCATAAACTCGCCATGTTTTCAAGGGCAATCTGTAAGCAATGTGCAAACAACATTCAAAAAATTTTATCCAGGCATGCAATGTCGATAGTCCGTATTTAGAAAACTCTTCGTTAAATGGTCTTGCAATGGCATGAAATGAGTTCATTTCTTTTGGGAGTGATCCGCATAAATAACACTTCATTGCAGATTTATTGTCAGACAGCACATTAGCAACTGCACCGTCGATCATAGTAAGGTACATTCTAAAAGTAACTTCACAATTATTTTCATTGTCGCGATATGCACAAAGCCTTTCAATTTGACTTGCAATGTGTTTTTCAATTTCATTAATCACTTTTGGATTTTCTTTAATGAAAACAAATTTTATGGGCCTGCAGAAAAGTGTAGATGAAGGCTTTCTATTAACCCAAATAACTTCATTATTATCAGTCTTCAAAATTCGTAGAGGTACTAATGCTGCTATGAACATGAATTCGTCCGTAAAGCTAACATCTGAGAATTTTTGTTTATATATGCTATGTCCTGAACTGCCGTCGAAGCCCCATTTGCATTCGAGGACATAACACGAATTTTTTTCTGTACCACATATTTTTAGCAAACTTTCGGCCGTTTTGTCAAGTAAACTTTGCAACGGAACTTCAGCTGATACTTCCGACACAATAATTGGGCGTGGCATTAAAGCGTCTGCAGCCTTTTTTAGGGCGTAATAACTTGGAAAGCACTTACTACGAATTGCATTGACAACCGTTTGCAAAACAGTATATTTCCGCACAGACAAATCCAAATCATAATAAAGACCAAGTGCCTGATAAACTGACAGGCATTGATCTTCAGCATCAATATTTTCCTTGTTTATTAGATCCGCTGCTCGTACGATTTGGTCTGATGGAGTGCTATCCACAAGCTGCATGACTTTTCGACGCTTAGTTTTGTCACATGATTCATCATAATCCACCGGAGGTCTGCCTCTACTAGTACTTGGCTTCTAAAAAAGATATATGTTTAATCAGCAAATATCTGTTAACTGTTTTTAAAATAACATACCTCATCAAGTGGCAAATCTCTGTTATCGTAGTGTTCATTAGCGCAATCTTCAAAATCAGTGGACGACGTAAGCCATTGAAAGTGCTTCTTTTCGAACGTTGCCTTGATTCGATGGCAAGCCACCCAGTATTGCCGAAGCCTTCCCTCAATTTTACCTATTTTATTTTGTAATTTTTCTGAATTAAGTGGAGTTGGCATATTATTTGATACAAAAATTTGTAGCTCAAGCAAAGCGCCGCAGCGGTCGAAATGTTTTGCTGCCAACCATGCTGCAAAAAGGTCCCTATTTTTGACTGCATACGCCACTGAAAATGTTGAATTTCTTAAAAACGTGCAAGTTTGTGCAGCTAAAGTCCATGGTTTCTATTAATACATACTTTCAGTTATATCACAGTGTAAAATCTCGAAGTAGTAAGAAGTAGTTTTTTTTTAAAGTTTAGCTAAAGTTTGATGACACTGCACTTTAATTCCTACGAATTGACATTTCTCCAAGTAACGGTACAAGGAATATAGAAAGCAAAACAAAAGTGGGAAAGCTTCCACAGAGTTGCAAAAATAGTATATTTATAGAATATATTTAGTTAACATAAGGTTCCATGGGAAATTTTTCAATAAGAGTCCTCGAACTTACATTCAACAAATTGCAATAATTTCTACCCAAGTCACATACCTTCACAAAGTGCAAGTTTGGTGGCCTGCCATCGGTACATAAATTGATATTTTTAAAATCCGTTTTCACATTTTAGTGATTTGAGGTATTTACTCCAGTACTGCAAACTTATTTTTCTACATTTACGAAATTCATTTTTTTGATTTTTGTCCCTACTCGCGACACTGTGCAGCGCTTGGAGCGAGTCGCACTGGAGTGGCAACTGTCCTCTTTTCGGACCCGGGATGGCGGTGGTGCAATGCGTAACTGCGGGGAAATGCAATTTCCGTCAGTTGCTGTGGATGTGGATCGAGTGGCGTTAAGCCAACGCTCTTGTCGAAACCTTTTTCTCTGTTTCATTAGAGGCGAAAGCCATCCTGCGGGATCAAAACGGTTGGCAACGAAGGGGGGAATTTGCCGGTTTGAGAATGGGTTTGCAGGTGTGGTGGGTTCAAAGCGATTTTCCATTAATTCCTGGGGTGGAAACCCTGCGGGATTGAGGGCGGCAATCACTTGCGAAAGAGCTTCCTTTAGGGCGGGAAGATTATTTCGAAGGGCGTGTCCAGTATGCATATGGCGACCTGGTACCTCTGTGGCACATGTCAAATGCGAAGAACGGGGTACTGGACCGCTTAATACCCAACCGAATACTGTATGCTGAGCAAGTAAGCTGCCACATACATTCCGGTGGATACCTTCGAGCATGATCTGCGGGATGAGATCACTGCCAATCACTATATCAATCTGCGCTGTCTCGAAAGGATTTGGATCAGCGAGTTCTAGCATGGCGAAATGTTTCATATTGGGAGCGTTTATGTGGGAAGATGGGAGCGAATTCGTAAGCTCTTGGAGCACGATTGCTTGCACGGGGAGCCTCGTGCTCGATTGGGGGACTGCCGAGGTCAAGAAGCATGTATGATTGGCATTTTGCACAATCTGACCGCCCATGCCCGGGATTTGGAAGGGGGATTTCTCGATCGGCAATTTGAGGCGTTTCTGGACCTTCGCGGAGATGAAGGTACGCTGAGAGGCTTGGTCGATCAACGCTCAAACCTTAAACAACTTTCCTGAGTGTTCAATGGACACCAGTGCCGTAGGCAGAAGAGATTGGGTGCCATTATTAGAGTGGAGGGCTTGTACTTTGGGCGTACTTTGCCTGGAAGATGTGCGGGGTTGCGCATCCGAAAGGGGGGAATGAGTAACGGAGTTGTTATGCGATCGTTTTGGAGCTGTTGCGACCTGTGGAGTGGTCGAATGTGACCAGTTAGGAGTATGAGAGGGTTGCGCATTGCCTTTAGGGAAATGAAGCATAGAATGGTGCTTCTTTTGGCAATATACGCACGTAAAATTGCTTGTACAATCTTTAGTGAGATGCGAGGTAGCAAGACATTTTACGCAGAGATTGTGCTTCTGAACGTATTTTAATCGACTCTGGGGGGTGAGTCCTTTGAAGTTCTGGCAAGTCCGTATGGGATGATTTGCGTTGCAGAGTTTGCACGCGAAGTCCCTTTTTTAGTTAAGGGATTTGTGTGGCCGATTTGGGAGGACATTGGAAGTCGAAGGTTGAGACGGTTTCGGCTTAGAAGGGCGAATACTTTGAAGCCGTTCAAGTACCTCATATCTGCCGGTCAGGAACTCATCCATTTGCGACCAGGGTGGCAGATCCTTCCGGGATGTCAGTGATTGCTCCCATAGAGCGAGTGTCTCTTGGGGCAATTTGGTACAACATATGTAAACCAATAGCGGATCCCAATTGTCAGTGTCTACGGCCTGAGTATTGAGAACAGACAGACAATTGTTTATTGTGTTTTGGATCCGCTGAAGTGCCTCACTATCTTCAGTGTGGGCAGGAGCGATATTTAGGAGGGATCTAATTTGTGAATCAATGAGTATGCGTTTATTTTCAAAGCGGGATCTTAGGGCTTCCCACGCGAGTCCGAAATTCTCATCGGTTAATGCATATTGCTTAACAATAGCACCGGCTTTACCTTGCGTCTTGTAACGGAGGTGATACAATTTTTGGGCTGGAGTGAGCTGGGGGTGGTTGATGTAAACCGCGGTAAACATGTCCCGAAAGGACGGCCATTGCTCATAGCCCCCGAAAAAGGTTTCGGTATCACAAGGTGGAACTTGTAGGCAAATGTAAGGGGTATTTGCTGGTTCTAGGGGTCGAACCGGTTCCATATGCGCAGCGGGCTGGGGGGACTGAGTTTGGAGCATCTCAATGATGTCCAACATCTGAGCCATGCACAACTCGTACTGGTCTGTGCAGGCGTCGATTTTTTGCCTAGCCGACTCTTTGAAACCGTCAGGCTGGCTGTTGTCTTCAGCAATGAAGACTGCCTCATGTGCGCACATAAGCCTCTCCCATTGGGCTTGCAAATTTTTTTGCTTAATTTGGACCAGGGATTTGGTCAATTCGTCAATGGGAGCCGATGAAAATTGTGTGCATAATAGCACGAGTCTATCGTACTCGAAAGTAAATTTGGCAACACTGGGATCGGTTGCTTTCGGACTAGAGAGTTTGGAGCGAGTGTTTGGTGGCTCCCGAGTGACAGGAACTGTCAAATGTGATTTAGATGACTTTGCGTATCTGGAGGAAGGAGTCTCCATTGTGACAAGTTGGCGTTTGGGGGATCGCTCAACAGGCATTTTCATTTTAAAAGCTCGACAAAGGGTAAAAAATTTAAATTAATATTGTATAAATGTAGGGTATGGGAGAAATAGACGTGTAGTCTAACCGCGTCCGCGCGAACGATGTTTGAGAATGGGAAGAGTTGGGAATGGGGCAATTCGTTAAAACGATTTTGAATACTTGTCGAGCAAAAGAGGTTACACCCGTGTATGTGCAAACGTGCAGGGAAATATATATGTATAAATATGTATATATGGGAACAAACAAAATTTTTGAATGTGAATGGGTATTAAACAGGAATGTGTATTTGGGAATTAAGTAAATTTTTTGTAAATGTGAGTAGGGAATGTATGTAAAAGAATGGGAATTGTATGTACTAGAATGTAAATATAATATAAATGTGTAGTCAATTGTGTGTGAAAATTTGTCTTTATTTGTGAAAAGTGAATTTATTTGTATGTGAATGTGAATGTGTGTGAATATACACGTATATATGTGTATGTGTATAAATTTGTGTGTGTATAATTGTGTGTGTTTTTTTTTTTTTTTTTTTTTTTTTTTCAGAAGGGAAAAGCATTAAAAGCCGGAGTGTGAGACTTTCACCCACTAAAAACCCTTCTATCTCCTACAAACTGCTACCAGGGGACGTCCTGTTAGGAATTACTTCCTGGTAGCAGTAGGGTGCGGCACCGTGCCCACCACCTCGGACTATCTATTTTCCCTACGTTGGCGTTCTAGGACGCGGAGCGTTTTCATGATGCTGGCATTGGCCGAGCATACTGCTTTCCACTTATACCAAGTGTCGCACATGTGTGCAGTCAAATTTGACACAGACGGACGCTCCCCAAGAGCTACTGTTAGTTCCCCTCGGACTGACTCAAAACGCGGGCACTCCAACAGCACATGCTCCGCGGTCTCCTGCTCCGTCGGGCACTGCGGGCAGAAAGGATCCTCCTCATGTTTAAATCGGTGGAGGTACTGCTTAAAGCAGCCGTGCCCACTCAGTATTTGCGTCGTGTAATAGTCCAGCTCGCCATGTGCGCGTTCTGTCCATCGCGCGATGTCGGGTATCAGCGCAAACGTCCATCGCCCTTTACTGGATTGGCTCCATCTTCGTTGCCAGTCCTTAATGGTGGCGCTCCTTTCTGCGGCTTTGGTGGCGCTCGTGGTTTTTGTGGCTGCAGCGTATAGCCGTCGCATTTCGACAGCCAGCAGGTCGATGGGTGGCATGTTTGCGATGACCCCGATCGCATCGTCCGACACGGTTCGGAAAGCGCTGGCTACCCGTAGCGCACTCAGTCTATAAACCGATCTGATGCCTTTCGTGTACTCTTTTGTATACACTGCATCCGCCCAAACTGGCGCTGCGTAGAGTATTATTGATGCCGTGACTCGCGAAAGGAGTTTTCGTCTGCTGGCGCGTGGGCCCCCCACGTTGGGCATCATACGTGTCAGTGCGCCGTTTACTCGGGTGGCTTTTTCGCACACTGTTTTTAAGTGCTCCTTGAAGGTCATTTTGGTGTCCATGATGACCCCCAAGTACCGCAGGTGAGGCTGGGACGTAATTTCGTGATCACCAACCGTTATGGTGAGCAACTCGGTCACCTTTCTTGTGCTGAGCAGCACTGCCTCGGTTTTATGCGCCGCCAACTCCAGTTTCGCGCCAGTAAGCCATTGTTTCACCCGGGCTATCGCGTCATTGCAGCTTCTCTGCAGCGTGGCGGTGTGTTTCGCAACTGCCACGATTGCTATGTCGTCAGCGTAGCCGACGATGGTCACATCTTTTGGCAGTTCAAGTCTGAGCACACCGTCGTACATGACGTTCCACAGTGGTGGGCCAAGCACCGAGCCCTGTGGAACGCCACCGGAGACTACATGTTGTCGCACACCCGCGTCCGTGTCGTACAGTAGCAGTCTGTTGTGAAAATAGCTGGCGATGATTCGCTGGAGGTACGCCGGAACCTTGAAAGTTCGCAGCGCTTCCATGATGCGACCCCAGTTTGCCGAGTTGAAGGCGTTCTTTATGTCCAGAGTAATGACGGCGCAGTACTTTTTGGTTCCCCCCCGCCACCTTTTTCCGCGCGTGGCCTCGCGAGCTATGCCCATTACTTCCTGGATAGCGTCGACCGTGGAGCGCATTTTGCGAAAACCGTATTGCTGCGTCGATAGACCGCCTGGTTGCTCCAATATGCTTTGCAATCTGTCGCATATTATCCGCTCTAACACCTTGCCTATTGTATCAAGCATACAGAGCGGCCGGTACGACGAGGGTTGATCTGGCTGTTTGCCAGGCTTGAGTAGTAGCACCAGTCTTTGTTGTTTCCATTTGTCTGGAAAGACACCCTCTTTCAAGCAGGTGCCATACAGGTTGGCAAATACATCCGGCCTGGCTCGCATTGCGGCTTTAAGCGCCACATTCGGGATGCCATCCAGCCCCGGGGATTTGTTGTCCGCGATTTTCCCCAGTGTCTGCAGCACTTCACTGGTTGTCTCCTCCGGGACGTCGCCGATATCCAGACCTGGACCACAGTTTTCTATACTGTCGTGTTGGGGTGGGAAAAGTGTGACGACCACCTCTTTTAACAATGTTGGGTCGCTCGGCTGTGGCGATCTTGGGCCTTTGATGCGGCTCATTACCACCTTGTAGGCTTTGCCCCATGGGTCCAGGTCCGCGTCGTCGCATAGCGCCTTGAAGCATGCCTGCTTGCTGCGGCTAATCGCTCCTTTTAATGCCTTTTTGCACGCCCTGTACGCACCTTGCAGCGCTTCTCGTGTTGGCAGGTTTCTACCCCTCTGCAACCTTCTGCGCGCCTGGTGGCATTTTTTCCTGGGGCAAGCGATTTCGTCATTCCACCAGTACACGGGCTTTCTAATTGGTTTGCTTCCCCGCCTGGGCATTGCCGCATCGCACGCTTTTGCTTGTCTGTGATGCTCGTTGCCAGTTTGGTTGCGGTGTCTAACTGGACCTGCCCCTCGTTCCACACCAAGTCGAACATCTCCGCGTCAAAAGCTTGCCTTCTCCATCCTTTGGTCTGCGCCTTGCCTACCTGGTGCGGCGTTCGCATGCGCAAATCAAGCTCTACCACGATCGCAAAGTGGTCGCTGTGCGTGTAAATACTGCTGACCGCCCACTTTGCGTTTCGTGCCAGTGAGGAGTTCGCAAACGTTAGGTCGATCACTGACCTACCTCTGCCGGAGTCGAATGTGTGCTGCCCGCCGTGGTTGAGGAGCTCAAGCTCTAGCGGCGCCAGGCATTCCAGCAGCGTTTTGCCGCGCTGGTTAGTGCGAGTGCTGCCCCACGTCGCACAGTGTCGCGATCCCATATAAGCTGTGGCCAAAAATACTTAGCGTTGTCCTATCTCGATGAAACTTGGTGAGATCGTTTTCGGGGTCAAAATTAAGAAATTTGCAAAAAATCATTTAAATTGGACCACTGCCACGCCCACCCCCCTTACGAAAGGAACTGAAATTTTGAAATAACTTGCTTAATATTAGTGATAGAATTATGAAATTTTGTATTTGTGCTTAAAATAATGACAAAAAAGCTCACACGAAAAATGGGCGGTCTGCCACGCCCACTTTCAAAAATATTCGAATTTTACTACAACTACAACTGTATTTTTAAAATGCTGTTTACAATACCGTTCTACGATGTGATTTTAATTTTTAAGCTTCCTTAAACCTTAAAAGTGGGCGTGGCAGCTGGAGAATATTTATTAAGTGGCCAAAAGTTTTCCTTCATGAATTCGTGTATTAATTTTTTCAGCTTGTGATACCATATTTTGGTATGAATATTTAAATTTTTAAAGTGGGCGTGACATTCTGCCTACTTTTGAAGATACGAACAAAGTTCCCACCTTATCTTTTATATAGGTCACCATTGTAACAGCTGTTTTGCCGCAGTTTTCATTATGCGTCCCAAGCCATACTTCGAAAAAATCACAATTTTTGACTGTAGGTGCCACTACAAGAAGTATAATTTTAGGTGGGGACGCAGGTCGACGCAGCTAATTTTTTTTTTATTTGAAAGGTGGTACTTGTGGCTTTGTTTTGCACTAATCATTGCAGAGATGCATTGAGACGTTTTCTTTTTATCGTCTCCCAAAGTTAGCAATTTTTCTCACATTTCGTGAGCCAGGCCGGGTTTTTTTAGAGCAACGTAACTTCGCATATGCTGATCAAAAGAAAACAAAAAAGTAGCACCTACTTGCCCAAACTCTATATTTTTCTTACGTATGTAATTTGTATCCATACATAGTACCTGTAAGCTAAAAATGCTACTTACATTTAGCATAAAAATAGTGAGTTGCTCTGGCAAAAATGTGTTCCAAGAAAAGGCTCAACTTTGTGGATGGCTCCTGCTTACATTTATTATTTGTTTAAAGAAATATTTTGGATTTGTCTTATTGGGAGTATTATCTCACCATGTATGTAAAAAAAATATCATGTTTGCAACATCGACTTTTTGTATTTTTGGCCACACTCGCGACACTGTGCGTCGTCGACCAAGCGTTAAAATCGCCTGCAACCACCAAGGGCGTCTTGCCCTGCGCTTCCATTACCAGCGCCGTTAGCATGCGTTCGAATTCAGTGTTGTTCCAGCTGGGTGGTGCGTAACAGGCGAAGAAATAAACGCCGCTGAACTTAACCCATGTGAAACCGCGTTCCGGCGTCAGCATTTTGCACTGGAAGCCGTTGTTTTTGTTGTTTGGCGCCCATATTGCGGCCTTATTGTCCGCATCTGCTGTCCATTCGTGGCCATCAATGTTTTTATATTGTTCGCTGAGCAGAGCCAGATCGAAGTTCTGCTCGACCGCAGTTTGCTTCAGCAGGTCTTGTGCTGCAGCGCAGTGGTTTAAGTTGAGTTGCACTATCTTCATTTCGACACATTTTGCGTTGCGTCTCTTAACATTTGGCACTTGTAGCTACCTGCCGCATGGTTGCCTAAGCACAGTGCACACTTTTCCTGGTTGTTGCATTTCGCCGCCAGGTGGCCGCTTTCACCGCACTTCCTGCATAGGGCGGTCCTGTCGACTGCTGATTTGCAGTGCATTGCCATATGCCCGTAGCCCCAGCACCTATAGCAGCTTTTCACTGACACTATTTCACGTATCCTACAGGATACCCAGCCTACGCGAATGTGAGAAGCATTCAAAGCTTTTTTTGCCTCGTTTGCCGGCAGAGCAATAAAGGCTGTTTGAGTGCCGTTTGCATTTTTTCGCAGACTGCGTACTACCGTGTCCGCATGGAGCTGAATCCCGCATTGCTTGTGCAACGCGTCACAAATTTCGGTAGGCGTTGTGACTTCGTCCAGGTCCCTGCATTGGATCGTAATCGTGTGCTGCTTTGCCTCCACTTTCGCCTCCTCCTTGAGCACCCCCTCAATTGCCGTTTGGTAGTCCTCTGTCTTGCCTTGCTGCGTTCGCTTGAACTCTAGCAACAAGTCGCCTTTGGCTGTTCTGCGCATAGCCTTTATGTCATCGCTGAGTGGCTTCAGGACTTCACTGGCCTTGACCCTACGTAAAATATCTGCGTACGACGAGTCGCCCGTCTTTGATATGACTATCGCGTCCGGCCTTGGCCTAATCTGCTTCACCGCACCCTTGTCTCGTTGCCCTTCCTGGCTATGTTTAAATTTGCGCCGTTTCGCACTTGCCACTTGCCAGGCAGCTGCGCCGGTTGTAGTTTCTGCATTAAAGTTGGCAGTAACCGTGCTCGTCGCTTTACCTTTTTGGCCGTTTTCGATGGCGCTAAGACCCACTTGCGTCGCTTGCTGCCTGCCGTCTTTTTTACTATTGCCCTGTTGTTGTTGCTGCGCGCTGCTATTGTGCGCCGCTTGTTTTGGCGACGTCACTCGCGATCGTTTTTGTGTTGGCAGCGATGGATACTCAGGGGTTGAGTCGGCCTCCTCACTAGTTGGCACTCTGGTCCGCTTTCCTTGCCTGTTCATTTCCGTAGCAACTTGAGTCGTTTGCGTACTCTGCTCAGCCGTTTTTCTGCTGCTGCGCGTACTACTAAGTGCCTGTTTTTGCAACTTGACAATACCGCAGACCATGTCCTTCATCACCCGGTTCACATGTCGTTGTGCGTACATCATTTTTGCCAGCTCTTTGATTTTTGCTCCCATTATTACCAGGACCTCTTTTCCGTTTTTTTTCCCCCCCGATGCATCGCGGTCGCTTCGTCTTAGCGGTAGTTTTCCTGCGCGCCCCGTTTTTGAGGTGGGGGTAGAGCCGTTTTCTTCCGAATTTCGTCCCGATTCTGTTATAACGCAGCTCTCCTCCGCTTGTATGCTCGGTGGTGAAGACTGCGAGCGTTCTTCGTTCCTACGGGTCGGCGATCGTGCTATTTTTGCTCGGCTTTTAAACGGGTTTATCGCTAATACCCCTGCTATCTCGGTATGTTGCGCTTCATTCACCCCTACAGAGCCAGCGTTCTCCTTTGAGCCCATTAGCGGTGTTGCCCTTCCGCCATTCCTTAAGCTTCGCCCCGATTGGGGCGATCGGTTGACGCTCATCGCTGCAGCTCAGTTTGCTCGATTGCTATTGGTCAATGCAATGGCAGTAGGGAAAACTATTTCAATGGCCGCCTAAGCTGGCTGCAGCCAATAGGAACGTCGGCTAGCCAACAACAATAGACCGGCGCTGTATTACCAAAAAGTATGAAACATAAAGAGTGTGCATCTCATACAAGCAAAAATTTGTATGCGGGTGGTGATATCGCCACCCGTCTTCTGGATGCGGGGGGTAGACAACAAGAGGAAACACTTGAAATGACAGCACAATGCTCTGAGCGCAAATCATAGAAACACGAATGCCGCGTCTGTGCTCACTCGTTCATTCTCGCTCAATTGTCCGAAGAGGAGGAAGACGATGTGCTGTTGTTCTTG
Organism: Melieria omissa; assembly: GCA_963971225.1. Taxonomy (NCBI): domain Eukaryota; kingdom Metazoa; phylum Arthropoda; class Insecta; order Diptera; family Ulidiidae; genus Melieria; species Melieria omissa. The sequence goes on along the minus strand of OZ020269.1, from coordinate 44,019,457 downwards.
TTGTTGCGCTGGCGAAAAGCTGAAATTGTAAAACGATTTATATTTTCTGGCTGGCTTTTGTTCTTCTTCTATAAGCCTGCACAGCGTCGCATATTGCTCCTGAACTCACTGCCGACTGTAGTGTGCGCAAAATCATAGAAAATAAAATAAAATATGGCTTTCATGGCGACCTATATGATCGCTACAGGCAATTAAAAAATAAATAATAAGTTATCAATAAAAATGGTATTGGAAAGAGAAGAAAACGTCTTTATTACCCGTAATAATTTTCCGTCTCGTTCTTTGGAACTTTTCTTACGGCCCACATATAATGCTTGTTTAAAAGAACTAAAGTAAGAAAATCGAATATTGTAAATTTATGATCACATCATTCGCCATGGAATCATTCAAGTGTAGAACATTTAAACTATTTTTAAACGTAGGCATGCCGTAATACAATTTTCTTATGACAAAAGACTTGTCTAATTATTTCTTTATTTAGTGCTTTAGTAGTGCTTTCGCCCTATTGAAAGTCAATAGACCTATTAAATTATGTTTTTCCATACAATCTTCTAACCCTCCGTTAGATTTCGATAAAAAAAAATTAAAACACGCATCTAATTATTTTTAATTTCAAGTGTTTAACGAATTTTGAAGTCAATATGCCTATCAGTTCATTTTTTGTTCGTAGTTTTCCCATATTCTCAAAATTGTGATCAAGCATGTGAAAATATAAACAAATAATTTTACTTCGAACTCGCCACGTAAAAATATTTGCAAACATTTTAAATTGGGATCAACCACCAAATTTTTAAATTAATCAAAGCATTGGCCAGCAAAAAGCCATACACCACAAAGATTCGATTGATGGTGAAATTGCAGCAACTTTTTCAGCAATCACAACACAAAAAAGCATACACACAATAAACGACAACACCAAAAACATTAGCGAATCCCGAATCATCTTCGTTGAAACGACGATGACGAAGCTTTGGTTCGTTGTTTACTCTTCGCTTGCGCTTCGACGAACAAGATCGCAAACTGTTGAGCGCGAGCAAATTTCCCGCAACCTATGCCTCCGCTCATCTCTTCCCGCCCGCATCAAGAAACACGCTTGACAAATTTTTGAAGATGCGTATTCTTTATATTCTATATTCTTTGGTATTACCCACTCTAGTGGGCGCGCGACTCCAGTTGCTCTCAAACTGTCGTTATTTGAGTGCACTCTCAAAGTACAAGGAACGTGTCTATTCGATCAACTGGTTTGGGAATTGGCTCGCAAAAACCCAGTCTCTCCCAAACTGTCGTTAATTGAACACACTCTTAATGCAAAAAGAACGTACCTTTTTTGATCAGCTGATTTGGAGATTAAACAGCTGATTAATGTTTATAAACCCTAGGGTGTTGCGCGGGATTCCGCGAAGACCTGTGAGGTGAGTTTTCGTCGTCCGAGAAAATTTCTATGAAAGCAGCGAACCATCAAAATTAAAACACAATTTTGGAACGCTTGTGTCCCAGCTCGTGCCTGTACACTTTGCACACCGTGGCACTACACTTTCGCACTTAGTCAGCTCCCACTATTTCGCGGTGACACGCACTACACTTTTCAAAAAACACTTTTTGCCTGGAGCAGAAAAAAACGCGACCGTCTTCTTCTTCTCTTCTACTCTCTCATTCATATAATATAATTCATATAGTATAATTGTGTGTATATGTATATATGTGTATGGGATTATTTGTTTTAGTGTGTTAATGTAGGTAAAAAGGGTGCAATTAATTTTGTGTAAAAAAATTTTTGTGCACAGGTGGGATGTCTTTGTCCCCCTGTATGCACTTGGGATGGCAGCAGATGTGCAGTGTATGAGTATTAGGCATCGCAATCCCGGGATCCCGGGATCCCGGGATCCCGGACTTTTTCCAGTCCCGAAAATCCCGGGATTAAAAGATTTGAATCCCGGGATTTTCGGGATTGCAAAAGATGCTTCAAAGTTCAAATGAAATAAATTTAAAAGCACAAAAACCCAATTCCTTATCTGAAGGAGGAGGGAGGGGATAGAGGGCGTCTTTTGCAAAAGGCTTATAATTATTTACTAAGCATTCAACCAGCAAGTGTTGAATCTGAAAGATGTTTTCTCTCAGCAGGGTTTATTTGCAATAAATTTCGCTCTAGATTAGAGGGCAAAACATTTAATGCCTTAGTATTTTTAAGATCTCAGTTTTTAGTTAATCACAACGCTTAACTTTTTTATCGAAATAATCGAAGTAAAACTAAAAGTAAGGGAGAGGGCTGGGGTGTGAACCGGGTTTTGTGTTTGGCTCTAACTTTTCACAGAATAAAAATATCGAAAAATCGAAGATACCGTTGGAAAGGTGAATATATAACGCAACTTTGTTATGAAGACAGATTACCGTTTTGATTGAAATTTAACTCTCTACGTCCAATTTTCTGAGAACGTGATTTTTCGCTTTTTCAAAAAAGTGGCTGGGTTGTGAACCATCTGGAAAATCCCTATTAAAGTCGGAAAATACGAAGAAAACACCCATAATTTTTAAGTACATTGAGAATTTATTTAATCAGGAAGCCTCAAGAGGTGAAAAAAAGTTATAATGACGCCCATTAGGCCAAAAAATCGCAATGAATGAAAGTGCTCAATTTTTTGAATTTTCATCCTAATCGGTGTCGCAATGTTTGCTTGTGAAATACGAATGCGTTCTCGCTTTGGCCCACTTCAAGTGAACTCAAGGAAATCGAGTGAAATTACATAAAATTACTTTATTTTAATATATCCGTCCATATTTGACAGTGTTAGAACAAATGTAGTACGAAAAACAGGTGGTTCATAACCCAGCCACCTCAGTGGTTCACAGCCCAACCACGATGCCATTTTGGAAACTTTAAAATAAACGACACTTCCAATCATAATTCGACATAAACAAATATTGCATCGTAAAATAGAATCAAAACACTAAATAAACATGTATTACACAGACTTTTTGCAATAAGCGCAGTCTCTTGGATAGCACTTTAAAAAAAGCCAACAAGTTTTCGCAGTCGATTTTCAAACACGATGTCTTTCAAACTCGATTGCTGCCACAAGCAATACGTGTTTGTACTTCGGTGTAACCACAAAAGCAGAGTCATTTCATAAGACAAAATTGACAGTTGAAAGATTGGCGATATGCCAATTAGGGAAAGAAAAAACGGCAATGGTTCACACCCCAGCCTGGTTCACAACCCAGCCCTCTCCCTTACTAACAAATTAACTATTTTATTTTTTTTTATCAAATATGCCTTTATATGTACTTTATGATACATTTGATGCAAAGCAATAAGTTATGTTTAAGTGTAATTTTTGGATAAAACAAAATGTTATCAAACTGAAGTTAAATGTCAAATGAAAAACTTTTAAGTTAAACAAAATGTTGTCAATGACTATGTTTATTTATTTGATTTAAATTTAAACTGACAATTTTGAATGTAATTGACAACTGATTGTAAATGACAACTGGATTTTGGTGATGTGCCGCGCACAACCAACCACTTCGACGACTCAACACCGACTGCCTCCCTTTCCGCCTTACAATGTGATTAAATTCAAGATAAAAAATCTTAAAACTACGCCAAATGTGTCCATTTTTATGGTAAATATATTATAAACAAGTATTTATGCAATTTGGTAAAATTGTTTTATTTAACAAATTTGTTATTTGAATCCCGGGATTAAATCCCGGGATCCCGGGATTTGACTTTTCAATCCCGAAAATCCCGGGATCGCAAAATGGCAAAAAATTGCGATCCCTAATGAGTATATATATATGCACGATTGAAAATTTTCTAAGTCGAAGAAAATTTTCAATGTGCAGTGAAAATGTGCAACTTGTCCCACTGTATCCGCTTTGTGCTTTCTTGTTTATATATATGCACTTGGGCCAAGCAGCTGGATTGCGTGCTGCCAAGTGCGTGCGGATATAGCACAAAAGGAAATGCGGAATTAAGTGCAGCAGTGGACGCGCAGAATGTACACAGCAGCTGGGTGTCGCTGCTGATCTTATGTACAAGCGCAAAGACAAAGTGGGCAACTGGTGTGTACGAATTTAGCACAAGGAAAAGTGCGTGAACAAGTGGAAAGCAGCTGGGCAGTTTGCTGCTGATTTTTTGTGCGAAGCACAAAGAAGAAGAGAGAAATGGAGTATGTGCGCACAAGGAGAAGCGCGAAAATGGGGATTAGCGGCTGATTGTTATGTGCACGGGAAATATGCAAAATTTAAACTGGGCCGTAGCGGACTACTTTTGCGGTATTTTCGATCCAGTTGAATATTGTATATACATATACATTGAATATTGTATATACATATACAATATTCAACGGCGAATTTATTTGTTGGGTATATTAAAGTGGGAATATGGGTATTTTTTTTTTTTCAATGTAAATTTTTAAAATAGTAATGTATATAGTGGTTAGTGCATGTGTTATTGTTTTTAAATAAATGTTTATGGGCTTATCTTGTTGGGCCCAGTGCCCGAGTATGGGGATCTCCTTTATGTTTGTTGGATGTCCGTCCAACGTTGTGTTGTGGTGCTGATATTGTCTGCCCTTTTTGTTTGTCCGCTGTCGCTTCCCTCTTCGTCTGCGAAGGGTGTGTTGTTGTTGTTTGATGTTTCCTCGTTTTGTTGTAGCTGCTGCACTGCACTTTATGTTTTTATTTTTTTCTTGAGAAAGGGGGGCCGGGGATGGCTTTTGTTTTTTGAATAGGGGGCCGGGGATGGCTTTTTGGTTTTTTGCTTTTAATTTTTATAATTCGTGCACTGTTTTAATTTTTGTAGTTACTTTTTAGTTTGTTTCGTCTTGTCACTGTTGCTAGTAATGTATTTGTTGTGTATTTGTTTGTTGAGTGTGTTTGTTGTTGTTACGTGTTTATATGTAAAACTGTGTGTTGTTGGTTTTGCTGGTGGCACTGCACGCACTCGGTTTGTTTGTCACTTTTCTTTTCTATTGTTCACTGCGCTTGTTTTCTGCCACTTTTGGTTTGTTGATTGTTGTAACTATGTGTGTGATTTTTTTTTGCATTTTCACTTTTTCGATTGTTTTGTATTTGGATAGTTTTATAGTTATTTTTTGTTTTTAAATTCACTTTTTATAGTCGCGGGTTCGCGATGGCTCGAAGGACCATGTTTAACTTCGATCGCGGCGGAGCGGGGGAAATAAATAAAACGGGTTGGGTTTCGTTTTTGGGTGTCTTTATTGTACGGGTGTCGAATAAAGAGTGATGACAAAGAATACATGAAACATTGAACGAGACAAACGGCCGAAGCCGGGGAGCAGAAAATAGGGGGAAACATGAGTACAAAGGGACAAGGAAAGGAAGGGATTAGAGATGGGATCGACAGATCACTTAAGACAGCACTCATTTAGCCACCATTAATCAATTAATAAACCCCTCCCAACGAAATACGCCAACTGGCCGAAACACCAGGAAGCTATTCTTCCATCGCTGAAAACTTTCCAACATCCGAAAACATCAACAAGAAATGTGGAAGTTAGGTTGGCCGGAAACATCCAAAAGATTATCCGAGCTGCAGCAAATAAAACGATCCCTTTTAACGCCAACAAGACAAGCTCCAAAACAGTTCTCTGGAGGAACTCAGAATTGAAAAAACTCAGAGATGAAAGGCAATTAGCCTGGCGCATTTTACGCAGGCATAACACTATCCAAAATTTTATAGAGTACAAAAAGAAAAATACACAATTCACCAACGCCAAAAAAAAACAGCAAAAGAAGAAAGCCTTAAAGAATTCACAAGGCTTAAATCCTTCTACCTGCACTGCACCGAATACTCGTCGGTACTTACACACTAGGGTGGGTCGATTCCGGACTTTTTTCGATTCGAGATTTCTAATAGTGCGCAAAAGTTGCCTTAGTACTTCCTGATTCCAATGCAATTTTTTGTTTTGAGATCGGACTGCATCTTCAACCCCAACTCCGGCCTTGAAATTTCGGAAATTTGCCTAAAATCGTGAAATTGCCTACCTAGCCCCTGAAATACGCCTCTCATGGCAAAATGTATAAAAGAAAAGTTGTTTGTCGCATCATTAGCTACCGAAATGGTATTATGATCATGGCCGTAGGACCGAGAGATACGAGCGAAAAGGCGGCGCGCCGCAGCGCAAGGTAAAAATCGGCTTGCGGCCACACTTCTCCCTGAATGCGCCAACAATGACGCCGGCGCTGCGGAGATGTGTTCTGTGCTTCACGCGTCGGGTCGGACCGGCCGGGCCGCTCCCCCCGTCCCGTCTCGCTCTTCCCCCATCCCTCTCCCCTCCCCGCCAGACACTAGACTAGACTCCCGCTGCACGCCGGGCGCCACCAGCTTGCTCCGTCGTGTATTCCCCTGCGCCATACGACACGTTCGGACAGGTCCCCACACAAATATTCTTTCATCGAGTTCCTTCACTCTTGTCGTTGATTTCGCCGAGTGATATCACTTACATTCTCTGAACAGAACACAAAACACAACATGTCTGTATCTAAATTTAAATTTAGACAGAAATGTCCTGTGTTTGGCATATATCCGTACGATCTCACTGAGTCCCAGCTACCCAGTTACCAGGATGTTCTTTTGTATTATCAGTTTGAAAGATTTCGTATAGGGCGACTCCGAGGTGACAACTATGAACCTAGGAGTAAAGAGGTTTTAGAAATAGTTGCAAAAATGGTTGAAAATATTTTCAAAAAGTCATCTATTCCGATAGTCTCACACACCAGAGTTCTACAAATGCTCACCACATACCATAAGAAATTTCTGACACTTAAACAAATGTTTTTAAGGAACCAAATAGGTTTGCGCTCTAAAAGAGACGACTTTGTCTCTTCTGCCGCAGAATTATTTGACATCGCTGCTTGTAAATGCATTTCTTTTTCTTCATGCAATTGTCCAAAGGAAAGGAAAGTTCCTATCATTGAACAACCATTTCTCTTGGACCAGAGAACCAGAAGAATTGGTCGCATTGGAAGTGTTGATCTACCTGAAACAAAAAAGATTGCAAAGAGAAATGAACGTAAAGAAAAGCTTTCAAAACGTCATTCAACATCAACACTTACCAGAAAAGTATCAGCTACAACACGTGACCATTCAGATCAACCAGACACTCACACAGACGACAACAATGTCGGTGCGTCGCACATACATTCTTCCAAAAACGATGCTGATGCTGAATTTTCTCTTCCATCCTCTAAAATCAAACAACACACACTATTATTAGAACACACTGCTTTAGCTGCCCAAAGATTCGGATTAAGTGACAGAGCAGCGGCCTTGATGGTTTCATCTGCCTTTCTGGATGCCAAAAAAGCAGCTTTGATAACAGAGGATCAGGCTAGTTTTGTCACTGACAAATGCAAATGTCGAGCAAAAAAAAGTGTTGGAATTAAGCTCCAAAACACCGAAAGTATTGACTCTGTATATGGGCTGTATTTTGACGGCCGCAAAGACAATACACTCACACAAGTCCGCGAAGGTTTTGGTTCCTTAAAAACATTTGTTTAAGTGTCAGAAATTTCTTATGGTATGTGGTGAGCATTTGTAGAACTCTGGTGTGTGAGACTATCGGAATAGATGACTTTTTGAAAATATTTTCAACCATTTTTGCAACTATTTCTGAAACCTCTTTACTCCTAGGTTCATAGTTGTCACCTCGGAGTCGCCCTATACGAAATCTTTCAAACTGATAATACAAAAGAACATCCTGGTAACTGGGGAGCTGGGACTCAGTGAGATCGTACGGATATATGCCAAACACAGGACATTTCTGTCTAAATTTAAATTTAGATACAGACATGTTGTGTTTTGTGTTCTGTTCAGAGAATGTAAGTGATATCACTCGGCGAAATCAACGACAAGAGTGAAGGAACTCGATGAAAGAATATTTGTGTGGGGACCTGTCCGAACGTGTCGTATGGCGCAGGGGAATACACGACGGAGCAAGCTGGTGGCGCCCGGCGTGCAGCGGGAGTCTAGTCTAGTGTCTGGCGGGGAGGGGAGAGGGATGGGGGAAGAGCGAGACGGGACGGGGGGAGCGGCCCGGCCGGTCCAACCCGACGCGTGAAGCACAGAACACATCTCCGCAGCGCCGGCGTCATTGTTGGCGCATTCAGGGAGAAGTGTGGCCGCAAGCCGATTTTTACCTTGCGCTGCGGCACGCCGCCTTTTCGCTCGTATCTCGGGAACGGTTCGTCCTACGGCTATGATCATAATACCATATCGGTAGCTAATGATGCGACAAACAACTTTTCTTGTATACATTTTGCCATGAGAGGCGTATTGCAGGCGCTAGGTAGGCAATTTCACGATTTTAGGCAAATTTCCGAAATTTCAAGGCCGGAGTTGGGGTTGAAGATGCAGTCCGATCTCAAAACAAAAAATTGCATTGGAATCAGGAAGTACTAAGGCAAATTTTCCGCTCTGTTAGAAATCTCGAATCGAAAAAAAGTCCGGAATCGACCCACCCTATTACACACCACATACAGTAAAAGCACTAAACGTTAATAACACCACACGAAAGGGGTCGCACAACCTTTGACATAGCCAGCACGTTTGGAGAAAATTGGTCAATGGACTCTCATGACTCAAATTTCCATACAAAATTTTGCTCAGCGAAAATCTCGGTACTTAAAAAAACCATGAATTAACAAAATCTAACCAATCAAAACAAACCCAACAAACATCAATGACTAATCTAAAATTGAGGTACATTTGAATCAAATTGCTTTCTCAAATCTCAAACGTTTGTTCTCAAATTGATCTAAAATAAACTGTTATGGCGTTCTCAACTTAAAAGGCACATTTTTAATATGGAAATTTGCCTTTATTCTCAAATTGAGAATTGAAAATTCTTAAATGTATCTCAAACGAGCGGAACGAATGGAATCCAATTGGCCATATTCGCACATTTTTTTATGGAAATTTGCCTTTATTCTCAAATTGAGAATTTAAAATTCTCAAATGTACATAGTGGAACGGATGGAATCCAATTCGCCTCTTGTATAGATTGGCGTGAAATAAAAAAAACGAATATATACATTTATATAAATAATATTTTCATAGCATTACATATGTAATGTATATACAAGTTAACACCATGCACGCTGGTATCGACTTGGCCGCTACGTTTCCGTCGACAGACGATACCCAAAGTCAAGGCCAACGCAGTCAATGCATTTTCACAGGTGAAAGACACCCGTCAACAGCAAACACCCAGAAATGCTGACGACGCACAGTGGCTCAATTTGTCATTTCAGGTTGCAAAATTAATAACTCCTGAACGAATAGAGATAATTGGAAATTTTTTTTTGCTGTTGATTAGAAATTCATCAGGCTATTGTATTCTAAAAAATAAACTCAATCAATGTACAGGTTGCTACGTAATAGTTTGTCAAAGTTCGGGTTGCTGTAAATAAGAATAATGCGAGCAACAATGTTAACTTTTAGTTGCAAAATTAATGAAAATTCATTAAAAAAGATGAAAAGTAATAAGAAATTGAAGAAATAAGCTGAAAGAGTCAAATTTAAAGATACAAATTAATAAATTTCGCTTTCAAAATTAGAACCAGAATTCGAAAAATTTACGTAAGAAGTCAATTTTTTTAGACAATCCTAAGTTCAAAAACACTGCTAAAGCTTCATTAGGACTATATTTGATCGGGAGCACATTGCGTGGGGTGGGAATACTGTTTTTAATTCTTTTAACAGGATCCGAGTTTGCTGGTAAAACAGTTTTCACTATAATGCCTTTAATTTTCTCCTGATCCTTATTTTATTTTATGGTCAAAGCTTCTGAAAAGTGGATGGTAGTTATTTTTCCTGTTGCCTCCATAAGCTTCCTTGTTTTAGTGAATGACGCACCGACCTCCGTTGACTTTTTCGGCCTTCCTATTGCCGCCGTTGATGTCGATGGTTGGTCATCGCTTATGCTACATGCATCTCCTGCATCGAAGTAAGTTGTTTTTTCCAACCACTCCTCATTATTCTGGACAAAATTGAATTGGGTACGGTTTGCCGCAATCCATTTCCACTTTATAGTACGATAAGTCCTGGATATCTTTTCTTTAGTCGTAGATACGTTGGATGCAGGTAAACTTTTTTCGACGTAACCAATTTCTTTAGCGACAGCCAGAACGAACTTCTTTGTCCTCGAAATAGTAAATATTTCAAACGGCTTCGAATTTTTCAGAAACATTTTTGTGCTTCTTCTTCGGTTTAGTTGCAGTGGCGGAATTAAAGTGATGTTTAGTTCAAATTAAAATCGAAACTAACTTTAATTACTCTAAACTCTTCTATTTATAAGTAGGATTTGCATATGCATTCAAATAGCAGGAACTAAGCTTCTAGTACTAGCAGGTACCGGCAGTTCTTAGGTTTTTACCCGTTGTGGGATTTTTGAACAGCCCAGACACATAAGTGGGTTTTAGACAGTACACATAGATATAAGTCTGCTTTTTGTTTTTCAATAACTAATTGTTTCATTGGCGCGGTTCAACTCAAAGACTAATGGCGACTGGCTGAGTTTTGCTCAAATTAAAAAAAAAAATTGTATGACAGACACAGTGTTAGTATTTTGTTAAAAACAAAATCAAAGGATACATTGATGATTGACTGGTTGCCGGAAATGAAAGCCAACTTGTTTTTCGTATGTGCGAACTGCGCATCCAGTAAAAGTATTCTTTACTTCGAGCTTACAGCAATATACGCCAAAAAAAAGTCTACTTAATATTGAATTGCAAGCTTGTATCACATCTTAAATGAAGCCAAAATCTAAATTTGCATGCCCTGGCAACAAGTATAATCGCGTGTATTTGATTCACTTTCAAAACCTTGACGAACTTCTTTGAACGTACGCACCCGAAAGCACAAAATTGCGCGAGGTGGCCACAGAAATATCGCTGTAAAATCCAGTCGGGCAAAATCGGGCACCCGATCTCTTCATGGCAGAAATCACAGAAGACTAGTGAACAATTTTCCCAAAGACGGAACCGTGGCAAGTATGGCCTTTTTTTTGAAAGTCTATCGAAAGTTCAAAAAGAGTGATAAAAACAATGCTTCAAGTGAGTGCCTATGAAAAGACAACAACAACAACCAACTTTTTTTTCTATATTTAATTATTTACTACAAATGCCTTCTTTTACGATGCTAGTGCAAAAAGTTTCAACTAATTTGCTCCTTTCCGTATTTTAAAACTTCAGCTTTGCCGAAAAAGTGCAAATTGCTGATATTATTTCACACTCTACAAATTGCTCAACTTTGACGGGCTCTACAAGTAAAACTATTTGTCCAATATAGTTAAGGTTTTCGGATTTCTTAGGTCCAATCATTTATCTATCGGGCAAGTATAAGAGTTTCCCCCAAATCGAACATGACAAAATCGACTTTTGCAACCTACGTCAGCAGAATCAGCCACTGTGCGACGCTAACGTGACTATAGCAGCGCAGCAATGAACGCAGCAGCGCAACAATGACCACAGCAGCGCAGCGATGACCATAGCAGCGCAGCAATGACCGCAGCAGCGCAGCGATGACCATAGCAGCGCAACGGTGATTAATGCAACGTGACATATTAGTATTTAACCCTTCGCTGCATGGCATTGCATATATGCAATGTTAACTTTTCATAGATTTTGAAACTATTCTATTCAGCATTTTACAGTCGTTTATTCTTCAGTTGCATCTTTTATGTTAAACCAATTGATTACTAACGGAATTTTGCGATTAACATTGAAAGTATGCGCAAAAGAATCGAAAAAGCAACAAGTGTTTCGATTTGGTGAAATAATTTTGGTTATTGATGGCGATGGTGATATGGCGATCGCCTTCGCTCAGCTGTTTAGTGCATTAAGTTACGAGTATACAGTGACGTCTGACCTCTGTTCGACTCCCCGTTGTTGTCAACACTAAAATATTGATAAAGCCGACTTTCATTTCGGCGGTAGCGCTCTTTTTAGGTTACGGAAAATGGCCACAAAACTTCTTTCATAGATACAGGAATTCAACAAAATTTCATTTTTACCATCAGAACTTAACAAGCAACAAGAATTATATAACAGACAAGTTTTTTCTTCACGGAAATTAAATCATGCAACGAAGGGTTAAGTAGGCCCGAACTTACAGCCTGATTCTGTGTATTCTTGACAAATTTTGTATCAAAAAATTTTGTCAAGATTTTTATCAAGCAAAATATTTGCTGGTATTCTGATGCAACATTGATAAAGTAAAAAGCTCATTAAATTCAACATGAGGTGAATATGCGACAGTGGGCGGAATTGGCTGCAGGTCTCAATTCATTGCGCGGACCGTAAAAAAAGTTGATGTTTGTGAAATTATTGTATTTGTAGACTCTGGGCGTGTGGAAAATCCAGTTGCGAACGCGAGCTAGGCGCATAAAAAGTGGCCTATTGGTAACTGGTGGTGGCCCATGTACTAAATCGCTGAGTGATTTTGAAGAGCTGGCCTTAAGCACTTTGGGCGCAGCAGCTGTACATGGTATTGGCCGAAATACTGAGGGTGGACACGTATCTGCTTCTCATTCTAGCACCTTCGGTGGTATACTGCGATGAATTACCAGAATGCATGACCATATTCCTCTTCTGCTTCTATCTCAGGCGCACCTGATTTAAATATTATATTGTGTAAAATCATACAAGATTCAATAATGTCACTTGCGATCTTGTGCGAATAGTGCAGAACTCGATGTTTATGTAAGCATCGGAACCTTGTCTTCAGACCTCCAAACGCTCTCTCAATACAATTTCTAGCACTGGCGTGCATTTTGTTGTATTTCGTCTCTTGAGATGTGGTTGGATTAGCAATAGGTGTAAATAACCACGGCTCCAGAGGATAGCCTTGGTCTCCTATCAACCAGCTTTCTTGCCTATTATTCGATCTGCCAATATGATTGCGAATGAGATGCGTGCGTACATCGAATGTGGTCCATATTCCAGAGTCATGTGTTGCACCAGGAAAGTTCGAGTTAGCATAAGTAAACACTAGGCGATGGTCACACACCTTAAAAAACATTATTCAATGCAATTTTATATCGATACAAAATAATGTATTTCTTACAGCTTCTACATTAACACTGTAGAATCCTTTTCTATTCATATAGTACATATTCAGGGGTCGTTCTGGGTTATTGGAGGATGGGGCAATAATTGCTACGTCTGTGCAATCAATTGCGCTAACTGTGCTCTTTATGCCAAACCGTCTAAAAAATCTTTAGAAAAAATTGTATTGTATTTATCATTGTTGCAAGATTGTTAGGCGCTTATACCCTGCTTTGATGACATTTTCTTCCACTGAATTAGGAAACCTTATTTCACAAGCCTTTGCTTTAATGATCATTTGTGCCACCGACCGTATACAGCGTGAGACAGATGATTGACTCATAGGCAAGTTGCAGTTATTATCAACGCATTTTTGGTAGGATCCATGTCCAAAAAAATGCAATGCCGCCAGAACGCGTATGGGCAAAGATAGCGATGTCCTCTGTGTGTCATGTGGCGCCAAGTCCTCAATTAATTGGCGTCACAAGGATCGAGTCAGTCGAAAATTCTTTGTGAATTGTTCTTCGCTCAACGAAAAGGGATTACAATTATCACGAAGGTAAATTATTTGTTGTCTTCTGCTCCTGATTTCTTCTCTTCTATCCTCCTCAACCACTAAAAGTGTTAACATGCACCATTCTTCCATTTTTCAAAGACACAATTTCAATTTTTCAGCTTTTGTCAATAGCATTCACACTTTTGACAATTTATCAAGAAAAGAGCTTTTATTTTAGTAATAGAATGCCAATTCTTGACAAATAGTCAAAACTTGATAAATAGTCAATATGGTGAATTTATCAAAAGTGCAGAATCGGGCGGTTAGTATCAATTCAGTTTTTATTGAATAACCAATAAATAAAGTGTTAAAGTGGAAAAAGTATTAACTTACATTTCATTCATTTTATATAAGGCAAACATTACTAGAGTCCAGCCGATTAATCGGCATCGGCATCGGCCAAAAACGTCATTAAGGCACAAAATTCATTTAGTTCATATTAAGGTAAACGTAACCATTGAGAATTACAAAATTATCAAACGTGGTAAATTTAAAATGTTTCTCATTTCATCTCAAGTCGTTCTCAAGTTGATAGCAAACATTTGAGAAACTTTTGAGAATATATTCATTTTCAAATATAATAATGTAATAATGCTGGAAAACAATTTGATATCAAAGGGTTTCTCAAAGGTTTGAGATTTTTTTGTTCAGTGTTTGTTGGGAAGATATCGATTCTACACTCACATTTTCAGAAATTGAGTCTTGTCTTCAAAATTTCACGGGCAAAATACCAGGTCCGGATAAAATCCAATACCCGATGATTAAACATGCACCAAAAATATAGGGTTTTTCATCATGAGCCGAAAAAGTAAATAAAGAAAAAAAATCAATTAAAATGTGAATTTTGATGAAACTTTATTATCAAAATAATATTTGGTTTGTGCCATTAGTAATGGAATATGACATCATTCAAATGACTGCCACGAGCAGCCTGGCACAGCTCGATTCTTTTTAGGTACTTTTCGATGACTTTTTTACATATAGCAGGCTGTAAGGCGCCAAGAACCGCACGTATGTTGTCCCTCCAATGCTCCAGAGTCTGCGGATTGTCTGCATAGACTTGGTCTTTCGCGTAGCCCTAAAGAAAAAAGTCCAAAGGGTTGAGATCGCACGATCTTGACGGCCAATTGGCATCACCAAAACGCGAAATTATGCGTTCATCGTACCTGGTTCGCAATTCTGTTATGTTCGGTCGTGTTGTGTGGCATGTAGCGCCGTCTTGTTGAAACCACTTCTCCTCCACATCTATATCTTCGATCGCTGGCCAGAAATATTCGGTTATCATACGGCTATAACGTTCAGAATTGACGGTAACGGCCTGTCTTTCGTCTGGCAGCTACAGCAGCAATATTTTCGGCCGAACGAGCAGGGCGATTGCGTATTGGCCTCTGTACATCTTGTACAGAACCAGTTCGTTCGAATTTCGCCAATAAATCCGAAATTGTGACAAAACAGGCCTTCCGTGGACTCCGAAATCCTTCCTTAGTGCGCGAAAAGTGGTGCTCAAATTTTCACCATTTTTGTAGTGAATTTTCACTATGTTTACACGTTGAGCGATGCTAAATCGGTCCATTTTCATAAATGGCAAATACTAAACTACAATATTAACACAATGCAACGACAGATGACAGCTGCGGTATTCGAACGCAGGGCTGCCAAAGTTTTCGGTTCGACATGAAAAACCCTGTGTTTAAATCCAGAATTCTCAAATTTTTAAACAACATCTTGAACTCCGGTACTATACCACAAAACTTAAAAACAGTCATCATTGTCCCAATTAAAAAACCAAATAAACCGGATTGCGCAGTGAACTCGTTTCGTCCTATTTCTCTACTACCCTGCATCAGAAAATTAATGGAAACAATTATTTCAAAGCGATTGATGTGGTTTATTAAAAAATATAATCTTTTAGCAAAAAATCAGGTAGGCTTCCAATCCGGAAACAGCACAATACATGCATTGTTGTTCTTGGACAAAATATTATCAAAAAATAATATTGAAAAAACTGCAAGTCTGGGAGGCTGGCCCAAAATTATATAACTATATTAAATAACTTCTCTCTTCGCCCAAGTTTCGATGCAGGGTAAACAACATATAATCCAAAACATTTTCGATATTTATTTATTTATTTATTTAATAAGCCAATGAACATTCAGAACTTACTGACTTAACGAAAAAAAAAGAAAAAAAGATCACGACGAAAAGAGCTTCAACTTAACCTATTCAATAACAAATTTAACAATGTCCCTTTGGGAAGCGATACATCGAGATCGGGGACACTATTCAGTTCCGCAAGGGCTCTGGCCACTGGCGCATTCTTAGCATAGTTTGACCTGAAAAAGCTGATGTGGAAAGTGTCTACGTGCGTATTTAATGGGATCCCCCAAGGCTCTCCGCTTTCAGTAACTCTATTTCTTATTGCGTTTGACAACCTTAGTAGAATAATAATGAACAATAAAAAACTTGAACATTGCATATATGCGGATGACCATATATATAGGTCATATATCGCAAAACAACAACGCATATATCGCAAGACAACAAAATATTGTAGAGGTACAAAATAACGTTATCCAAATTCTTGCGGATATTGACACTTGTTCAGAATCTTCGGGAGCACAAATATCAATTGCAAAAACTAAACATTTGCATCTGTGCAAAAAACGAAGCTACAACAACCTAAATATCTCATACTGAAACACACAAATTAATAATGTCGATATTATTAGGATATTAGGAGTATATTTCGATCTAAGTATACGTTTAAGCATCACTGTACATATCTCAAACAAACTTTAGCTACCAGGCTAGAAATTATAAAATACCTCACATTTTACAAAAGTAGCACTCATTGCAATACCCTCTTAAACATAACCAAATTAATTATATTCTCCAAAATTGAATACAGCGTTGTGATTTTTGGTAGCTGCGCTAAAGGCAACCTCAACACCATAAAGGCTCCTTACCTCGCGACAATTAGATCAAGCCTAAGAGCTTTCTGAACTACTCCGATTTTAAATCTTCTTGCCGAGGGAGGCTTCCACATGATCGAACAACAAATTGACATTGTTAGCTGGCCCTAGTTCCAGCCTTCTACACTATCCCATCCAACTACTTAGAGGGGTCCTCTAGTTTTACATTTTGAAAAAATGGATTTTTTTTAATTTCATATTTTTATAGTACTTATAACTATCATAGAAAAAGTATACAAACGGATTTTGTAGAATTCGTAAACGTCTTTGAGATACAGAGCCTCAAATCCGTCTCGTTCACTACGCCGTAACACGGTTTTAAAACTTTAAACGCGATTTTCTCGAAAACACATTCTTTGACCATTGCGCCATGATTCCGTCGAAACTAATTGACCGATTCACTTGATTCTTATTTTGCTGTATTCAAAACGTTTTTCTCTACGGGTTAACTTACGGAGATTGCGCTCCATTGACTAGCCGATTTTTGGGGGGAGTTTTTAGAGCGAAAAAGGGGCGAAATTCGAAAAAAAACACGTCAAAACGATGCCGCGGGTCCAATTTTGATCAGATCGGGTTCATTATAGGTCATCATTTAATTGTAGTAATGCTTTTTAAGAGACAATTTTTGAATTACATTTCAGATGAACAGGGACAAAGTGAGGATGGCGCACACACACCATTAAAAAAAATATGGCCGGTACTCAGCTGCCGGACACTAACAGTGTTCGCGGAAGCTCGTGGAAAATTTTATTTTTTTATAATTCAATACAGTGGCGGACAAAACTGTTCACGAATTTTCATAAGTTAGAAAGTTTATAAAATTTTTTACTTTTTAACAACAAAAACAAAAATTTAAGTACATAGTTTTAAAATTGAATATTTTGTTTACTGAAAAACAACAAACAAAATATTATAATTATATAATAATAAATAAAGAAACACTAAAATTCAACAAAAGTGGTGTGAACAGTTTTGACGCACATAAGCAAAAATCGATTGATATTATCTTTAATATTTTGGGTGGTCTCCGCGGGCCTTTATAATGATTCGGCATGCTTTGTACTAGATTGTGTAGTATTTTTGAGGGAATTTCCAACCACGCTGGTGAAGTTTTTTCCCATAATCTGTCAATATCCTTTAGTACGTCTTTTTGGGCATAATTATTCTCTTTAAGGCAAACCACTAATGTTCTATGGAGTTTAAGTCCGGTAATTGGGGTGGCCAATCAAAAATGTGTATGCCGTTTTCGGCTATCCACTCTTTGGTGGCTCTGGCTGTATGTTTTAGATCGTTGTCCTGCACAAAAATTTTTTCGTGACCCGGCTTTTTATAAAAGATATCTAAACTTAGTAGGTAGGAGTCCTCTCAAATGGTAATAAAGTCGCTTACCATCATTCTACTTTTGATACGGCGCAAAATTCCGACATCACTTCCACGGAAACAACCGCATGCTATAAGAGAAACAACTTCCAAACTTTAGAGTTTGTTCTATATTGCAGTTTGGGACTTCAATTTGCTTGTCTACCCAAGTGTAACGTTTACCGTCAGACCCCAAACGATGAATTTTTGTTTCATCCTACCAAGTTACTCTCCGCGAGTCATCAACGGGAGTCATTGCGTACTTCATAGCAAATGCCAACCTGACCTTGCGATGACGACCAGTCAACAATGTTTTTTTATGTTTTGATCTTGGCTACAAATCCGCTTTCGTTTAATGTATTTTGGACGGTTCTAGTGGTGACTTGTATACATTAATCAGCGTGTAGTACTTTTGCGATGTCTGCAGCAGTGTTAGTGGCAACAGTTAAAATCAATCTGCGAACAATACGCTGAACCACCGGAAACTACTTTTTCTTGCGACCATTTTTGCTCGATCTGGGTGTTATATTATAGCAGTCTTTCATTTTTTTAGCTACACCGATTGATGTTTTGTGTTTTCCAGCAAATTTCCGATAGGTGAAACTACTTTCAATGTCTTTTGCAAAAATTTTCTTTAAATTCTGCAAACAATTTTCGACCTATTTCAAATCAGCAAATTTAATTAGAAGTTTTGTACTTTGAAAAGTTTTTTGGAGCATAATGTTATGTATTATTTATCTTCTCAATACACCGACGCGGTTCCGAATAGAACTAATAGCGATTGTCGAGACAAATGCTCTAATACGTAGCTTTGACCGATCGCGGACAAAACTGTTCACACGTGCCTGCAAATATTTCTTTAGAAAACGGTGTTTTGCAGAAAATATAAACAGCTAAAATTATCATGGTATAATGCTATATAATGCTAGCTTGAAGTAAAAATGTGGCAAACTACGATTGCTATACTCCAAACAAGTACCCGTGAATTTAACATTTTGTGAAATTTAATTTTTTTGTGAACAGTTTTGTCCGCCACTGTATGTAAAGAATAAATACGAAGAATTATCTAATTATCATTTGCAGTTTCTAAAAAAAAATCCCCAAAAAAGCTTCAAAAAACAGGGCCCCTTGAACTTGGTTCTTCCACCGGAGACACGGTCTCCCTCTTCGCCATCGACCCCCAATCATCGCATCGAACACCTTTTTCGCAGAGCTTCGTCGTCCATACGGCAGACATGAGCGAGCCAGCGTAGCCGCTCGATGTTAATTCGCTTCGCTCAGGCCCAGAAAAATATTTCGGGGGTTTTGAAATGTAATTCTTTAATATTTATAAAATTCTTTTTAATTTGTATGTAGTTTTATAGTTGATCCAGGGGGGTTTCGGGGGGTTTCTACCCCCCGAAACACCCCCTGGATCCGCCACTGGCTTCGCTACGTCCATGTCCTTATACAGCTCATACAGCTCGTAATTGATTTGTATACGAAAGTCGTCATCAACACGAACAGGGCCGAAGATTTTGCGAAGTACCTTCCTCTCGAACACTTCAAGGGCCGCTTTGTCGTTTCGTGTCATTGTCCATGCTTCAGCGCCATAGAGAAACATCTGCAACAAAAATGAATTAATACAACAAATTCAACAGCAACTCATTGCCCTAAGTGGAAAAGTCAAAATCCTATGGGTGCCCAGCCATGTAGGAATCAGAGGCAACGAAATTGCAGCCAAGGCGGAAAAGTAAGGCACAAAGCAACCACTTAGAACAGTATCTCCAATGACGAAAAAACGATACTAAGAAAAAAAAACTTCCAAACAAACAATTTCTCGATATAATTATTAGCGAGAAACTCTCGAAATAATCTCGATAATGTTTGAATAATTTCCTTGAAGAATTTGAAAATTTTCAAGTTGAATGAAATATTTTTTGTGAAACGAAAATTTGCCTTACGTGAACGTGGGCGCATTTAAAAACGAGTTTGAGAGTTTGTGCATTGTTGTGTTGTACTTATTATCGTTATTTGATTTGAATAATGGACTGCCCATGCGGCAGTACTGTAAAATATTCGTTTTATTTCAATTTTCAGAAAGAAAATAAGTTTTCGTTATTGTATCCAAAATGCTACTGAGAACAAGAAAAATGGCTTTGTCGAAACGATATCGAAATTTTCAAAATTTTCGACATCTTTACGATGTTTCGGATAAGATAATTTCAATATCCCAATGATATCGAGATTTTCAAAATTCTCGATATCGTTACGATAATGTAATTTTTTTTCGTTCTCGGCATCAATTACGACACTTTAGCAATACTCGAAAACGAGAAAAATGCTTGCCTTAACGATACCGTTTCTATATCGCTTCAGTTTCGATTTGGTTTGCTGTGTTGTTACGATTTCAACACATCAGAAAGTCACTAATGGTGACTGTATGTATGCACATGTTATTTTAACGTATCGTTTTGTAGGGGTAAAAAAAATCATAATACATATCTAAGTAATAATAACTGTAAATGTGTTTCACTTCTACAAAATTTAATAAGGATAAGTAAGGGGTGAACCAGACAAATTTTAGAATTTTTGGGCATCCAACATAAGAAAATGTCAAGAGTTGCAATTTCTTGCTATATTAGGTTAGGTTAGGTAGGGAAGGGTGTGTGCGGCAGGACCGCACTTCCACTCGGAGGCCAGAATGGCCGATTATGAATCCCTTCTTATGGTGTTCTGGAGCAAACCAATAGTCTCAATCAAGGGGAAACCAGTTCGATCTCTTAATGAAGGAGAGTAGATTCGAGATTTCGACTTTCGCCGTGCAAGCCAGGTCTATCAGAAACCTTGACCCCAAGGTGCGGAGTCCGCGTTCCTGCAGAGCCGGGCAATGGCACAGGAAGTGTTGTATCTTTTTACTTCTTCTCCATCTCCACAGCTACGGCAGACATCCCCGGACGAGGGGCGCCATTTGGTAAGCATAGATCCAATAGCGCAGTGTTCGGTTATGACTCCAACGAGCTGCCGAATGGAGGTACGACTCAGGGACAGTACGAATCGTGTTTGCGTCAAGGAAAAGGAGGACCACAGTGCCTGGCAGGTGCCACAGTCGGTCCTGGTACGCCATGATGACTCAATTTCCTTTTTGGTCAACCTGTCAATATACATGTACAGGGCAGATATCGGAGATACACAGAGGTATCCACTTCGGTGGCAGGCAAGGCCATCTTTTTTGCCATCTCATCCGCTGCTTCGTTCCCAGCCACTCCTGAGTGTCCCGGAACCCAACAGAGAGTGACCTGGTGGTGCCCAATGCTTTGAAGTGCGGTACGACACCTCTGCACTAGCTTTGATTTCACAACAACTGATTCCAGCGCTTTAAGTGCCGCCTGGCTATCCACGAAATCAGTTCAGCAGCCTTCCAAATTGCATAGATCTCTGCTTGGTAAATACTGCAGAGGTCCGGCAGTCTGAATGACATGTGGGTCTGCAGTACATCGGAGTAGAGACTAGCTCTAGTACCTTCCTCCATTTTGGAGCCATCGGTGAAAACGATGATAGAGGCGTCTCTCGACACACCTGTCAGCTCCCATTCCTCCCTTGTGGGATATGAGGCTAGTGCGCGCGTGTCAAAATCGAGGTATGGGATCAGATAGTCCGTGCAGGAATCCAACTGATATCCGATATCTGGTTTCGCGAATAGCTTTAGAATTTCAGAATGTCCATAAGCGTGTTGCCTCCACAAGTTGGCCTCCCACAGTCTGAGAGCGCCTTTATCGGCGCAACATTTAATGAACTGTTCAATGGGATGGAGGTGCAAGATCACATACAGCCCAGCCTGGGGGGTGCTTTTGACAGTGCCTGCTATTCCCATAGCCGCTAGTCTCTGCACCCTCGTCAGTTGCGTTACCAGGGTCTTGGTGCCCGTAGCCGGCCACCAGACAATGGCTCCCTAACTTAGGATCGGCCGTATGATCGCGGTATACATCCAGTGAACGATAGTCGGCTGCAATCCCCACTTTTTCCCGAAAGCCCTTTTACAAATGTAAAAAGCTCTTTTTCACCCGCTTTTCCACATTGCGCTTCCAAGAGAGCTTGGAGTCGAGTATGGTGCTGAGGTATTTTGCCTCGGGTGATAGGGTGAGAGTAGTGCCGCCGAGTTTAGGCAGCTTAAACTTCGGTATTTTGTATTTCCGGATGAACAGTACCAAAACAGTTTTCGAGGGATTAACCCCTAGACCATTCAGCTCTGCCCACCTGGAAAGTTCCTTTAGAGCAGATTTCATGAGATCGCTGATTGTGGACAGGAATCGTCCAGGGATCAGGATAGTGACATCGTCTGCATATGCTACTACTCGCAGCCTCCTGGTTTCGAAGATCTCTAGGATGCTATTCACTACAAGGAGCCACAGCAGAGGCGAAAGAACACCCCCTTGTGGTGTGCCTCTTGTAGTTAATTTCCTCACTGAGCACAGGCTAAGGTTAGCGTGGACCCTTCTGCTGCTAAGCATGTCACTGGTCCACTTTACCACCTTCTCATGAACTTCGAACTTTCTAAGTGCATTGATTATAGCCTCCAAGGTAACGTTATTGAAGGCCCCCTCGATATCAAGGAAAGCGGCTAACGTATACTCCTTAACGTTCAGCGATCTTTCGATCGTCTCAACAGCTTCATGCAGTGCGCTGTCGACAGATTTCCCCTGATCGGTCTGTAATATTTTGCTGATAAGTGGTTCACTTTCCCCGCTTTGCGAATGAACACCACCCTAACCTCCTTCCAGGCACGCGGGACATATCCTTGTTGGAGAGATCCATGAAAGATTCTCCTTGACCACCGCCTCCTTAGACCATTGTAGCATAGCAGGAATGACACCATCAGGACCCGGGGATTTATACGGGCTGAAGGAGTCAATTGCCCATGCCACCTTGGCTTCGCTAACTAGACCATCCGGTCGCGGTGTTTGTTGCCTATGCGACGTGGTCGTCTTAACAACATCCGTGCATCCAGGAAAGTGAGTGTTCATGAGGATCTCAAGAAGTTCCCCCCTCGACTCCGTCCATGATCCATCAGATTTCCTGATGCTGCCAGGGGTGTGTGAAACCCCAGCCAGCACCTTACGGGGCCGGCGGCCTCGTTAACATTGTCGAGGGATTCACAGTAATTTTTCCAATCGTCCCGCTTGGCTACCCTAGTAGTTTTCTTAAACTTATTAAAGCTAGCCTTGTAGGCTCCCCAGTCTTCTTCAGTTGTCTTAGCTCTGGGGTCCACCAAACTGCGTTGGTTTTCCGTGGAGCTCGACTTTTTGGACACATTTCTTGAAAGATTTATTAAGAACTTTCGTTAAAAGACTAAATGACCTGTCAATGTTGTTTCTTTCAAAGATAGCTGTCGCCTTGCCCGACGCCAGTTTTTCGGAAACTAATGCACTGAATTTAGGCCAGTTAGTCTTTCTCGGATTCCTATAGGCTGGTGGACTCCCCACCTCCATGGCCACGGAAAACACTATCCGGTTGTGGTCCGAAAACGAACATTCCGTTAGTACCTTCCAGTCGGCTACAGAGATAGTACTCGAGTCGGTAGCCAAGGGGGCGGATTGCCCCCTATTACATCGCATAAGGTTAGAATTAAGAAGAAACTCAAAACTCACCCCTGCTGTTGGTGCCGGAACTTCCCCACTGAAGATGATGAGCGTTGGCGTCACACCCGATGATCACTCCGTGATCGGGTGTGAGCAACCAGGTCCCGGACTTCCTTCGGCGGTGGCTCCTCACCTTCGAAAGGCATGTTTGCGGACGAGAGGATGAGGTCAAGCCCTTCCCTTCACTCACACGCAGCCACACGCAAGTCACCAGTACTGTATTGAGATAAAAGAAACAAATTAATGTGCTTTCTATATACAATACAGGCTCGTATCTTACATTCACCACGCGAATGAAGTACTCTGAATTTACTTGACCCCAATCCACAAACCTTGTCTCTGACGAGCCAGGGTTCCTGGATAAGGGCCAAGTCAACTTCCTCCTCCTCCAGGAATTGCATAAGGTCGTGGCGGCTTTAGAGTGGTGCAGGTTTATCTGCACCACCTTCAGCCTTTCCCTGTGTGGCGCGCTCCTAATTGGGAAAACGAGCTTTTAAGGAACCCAAACCGAACTTTACAACACCAGAAAAGTAAATGACTGTTGGTCAACAGCGACCACGAGGTCCTTACGCGTCTCATTCGTGCTCGTAGTAGAGGAGATTACTCTCTACTCTCCAGTGTTAAGGCCGCTGTTCTGCCGACCTATCAGCTTCAACGTGCGCATCCTCCATAACTGGAGGGGGCACCCACAGTGTGACGATAGGTCGGAGGGGCAATCGGTCGCGAGGTATGACCTCGAGTTTTGCCCCCTGCCAGAGAGGCTCAAGACCGCCGATTGTGCGCACCAGGAAGTCAAGTGACTGCCTGTTGCCACACCCGACGATCTTTACGCCCCTCTGCCAGCAAGCGCTGTCAAAGTTGATCTCGCCGTCCACCGCCACGAGCATCGGTCACAGAATGCGCGCCTCAACAGAGAGCCAGTTTTCCGGACGAATTTTCCCATCGGGATCGCTCCGGTCCACTACTGCAATCTGCAGCTCGTGTGGAGAGGAGAAGCTGGCTGAGAGTTTCAGCTTATTCCCCTCCCTTGTAGGCTGATCGTCCCTCGATCTACCCCTTTTGACAGCCTTTTCCACTACGGTGGAAGTGGGCTTTGTCGAGGTGGATGGCTCCTGATCCGCCTTCCGTACTGCCGAGGCAGCCGTGGCACTGTTCCCAGGCTTTGCCGCCCCTGCTCTGTCCGGTCGTACAGCTGTAGCGGCCATGGCCATGGCCCTAGAACCAGGCTTTGCCGCCGTTGCTGTACTGGTCGACTGTTCAGGAGTGGCACCGTCTCCAGGCGTTGCTGCAGTGATCGAGGTCCTAGCACCGGAAGTCGCAGCCTGCTTCTTTTCGAATTTAGTCACGATCTTCTGGTGCTTCTTGACCAGTTCCTTCTCCTTGTCAGACAAGGATTCAGGCACTTTATTAATTTTCCGGAGAAACGCAAGCGAGCGCCGGTAGCCATTTCTGGCTTTCTTCGCAGCACTGCTCGTCTTGCGATCCCCCGCCGATGAAGTTCCAGGAGTGGAACCAGTGGCCGCAGGTTCGTCCCCCTCCCCCAGCAGTGCCGCCTCCGTGTCAGAGTCCACCTGATTCCCCTCTATAGCCGCGTCGAGTCGAAGGCCCTGGAGCCGAGGCACCACCCCCGAAAGCGAGGGGCCAGCCTGTTCGGTGGTCTTCTGCGCCTTTTGCCTGCTTAAAGGTTTTGGGTTTAGGGTTTTGGCGCCTCCTGCTGCCCAGTAACATTAGTAGACCGTGCAGCCTAGGGTCCCGCTGCACAGCCTAAGCGGTCGTTGGATGACGACGCCAGACAGCCCGCTCGCCCACTGTCTACCGCCGGTACTGGGATCCGACTCCCTGCACTGTAAAAGAGTCCTTATGGAAGCCCTCCAGAATGGTTTTGATGAACCGCCTTCCCCTGTGGCGGTTCTTTGACATCTATCACGCCACCAAAAGATGATGAGAAAACAGCCGCTCCTAACATGGAGATCAGACGCTGACCAGGGAGCCGCCCACTGTGGGACAGACGCTTCTGGATTTCCGCAGCTCAAACTTTGCCGGCTGAGAAGACAGGCCCCACAGCCGCCCAGGGACCGCCCGGTTACAGAAGCAATCTTCGTGGAGACGTTGAGTCTGCTTGGCCTGGTACCCATAAAGATCGCAGCCGAAGATGTAGACCATATCCCCATCCGTGCAGTCAGTTGCTTTACCTTATGGACCCAAACCCTGATCCCCAGATCAGGACCCCAATATTCTTGCTATATTAGTCAATTGCATCTTGGATCTACTTTAGTCAATATGTCCAGCCCACAAGAACACTGCCGCAAATTAATACTGGACATTTACTTGACTGATAAGACGAAGTCTAGACTAAGCATTGCAAGGGAAAGCAAAGCGTGCGTAGCGACGGTTCATAATATCATAAACAACTACAACGCTGGAAACTCCATCTACAGAACCGAAGGATCAGGCAGAAAAAGGGTCCAAGTAACCCTGAAGTGCTGAAACAAGTTGTTAGCACATATCGGAATAGCCCCACTAGATCGACTCGATGTTGCAGCTGCAGAGGGGCACATCGCAAGGTGTTCATCGAAAGCATGAAAGGAGGACGAAAGGAACAATGCCTGCAAAAACGGCTTCTACCATTTATTGAACAGCACAAACGAACAGTTTTGTTTTGGGTAGACCTAGCGACAAGCCACTACTCCAGGTCAACTATGGAATGGAATGAAGAAAATTGTGTCAAGGTGGTCCCAAAAGAGGAAAATTCTCCCTAGCCGGAACTTCGGCCTATTGAAAGATTTATTTATTTATTTACAAGAATATTGAAACTATAACTAAATTATAAAACAATATATACCTAAAATAGAAGCTATGGCAACTGAGGCCTTAAGGGGGAAAGCCACTGTGACGGGTCAAAAAATTAGTGATTTTAAACATTTTTTTTGACCGAGTAAATATAGGAATTTTTGGATCGGGTTTTTTTTATTTTATTAAGCAGACATCTAGGCAGCCGCCGTGGCTCAGTTGGTTAGTGCGCGGTCCAACGAGTCGCATGCAGAGCGACGCAAGATCGAATTCTGCATGTAGTAACACCTAAAAAAAAATAACGGGAAACTCGTTTTCTCTTTCGGTGGCTGTCCTCTCAGCTGGAAATGGCAAACCTCTGAGAGTAAAAATTGCCTATGAAAAAGCTCCCAACCTGCCGTTCGGAACCGGCATAAAACTGTAGGTCCCTTCCACCCGCGTACAAAATTCACACGCACAACACGGGTGGTTGCGGGAAGCTAGGCCTTAGTCTCGCGTAAGCGGGCTGTCGTGCCAATCAATTATTATTAAATTATTAAGCAGACATCTAATAATATTTCCACAAATTTTTATTAAAAAATATTAAATAGTTTAAACAATAGAGATGATCCCGTAGCGCTTGAAAAAAAATTCCCCCTCCATGACGGCATCGATTTCTCAAAAACCCGTACTCAGAAAAAAAAAAATAAAATTTTATTGTAATCTGTATAGTACAGTAAATAGAGACAAATAAATTACATTTACTAAAAAAAAATACTTAATGGCTGAAATTTTGAGGATGTGTTCGGAGGCATGTCCTGAGTCTAAAACTGAGTTTTCGTATTCGAGGGGGTGGGGGAAGATACTACCCCCTGCTTATTTAGGGGTGAGCTCGTTTTAATTCCTTATCTCCGGTGCTATTGCTCGTACCGACAAGTCCGAGGGATCAAATTTGTGGGGAATAAAATTATCTATCTAGTGATAATAAAATCGAGGTCATAGGTCGATAAGGTGAATCACAATGGCCGGTCAAAGGTCAAAAGTGAGGGAAATTTTTCGTTTTTCATGAATACCGTGAAACCGAGAGTTTTTCGCATACTGCTTCGATACCATTTTAAAGTACTTGAAATTACCTACAAAATGAGTGGTCGAACACTCATCTACTATAAATAGTTTGCCGTCAATCTAACGACCAAGTTGACCGCGCGCGCCGATGTTGAGCCGCGCACGGCGCGAGAAGTACTCATTGCGCATACATTGCACTCTCTACGTGCTCGCACGTACAGCGCGCGCGGTCAACATCGGCGCCCGCGGTCAACTTGGTCGTTGGATTGACGGCAAACTATTTATAGTAGATGAGTGTTCGAGCACTCATTTTGTAGGTAATTTCAAGTACTTTAAAATGGTATTGAAGTAGTATGCGAAAAAACTCTCGGTTTCACGATATTCACGAAAAACGAAAAACTTCCCTCACTTTTGACCTTTGACCGGCCATTGTGATTCACCTTATCGACCTATGACCTCGATTTTATTATCATTAGATAGATAATTTTATTCCCCACAAATTTGATCCCTCGGACTTGTCGGTACGAGTAATAGCACCGGAGATAAGGAATTAAAACGAGCTCACCCCTAAATAAGCAGGGGGTAGTATCTTCCCCCACCCCCTCGAATACGAAAACTCAGTTTTAGACTCAGGACATGCCCCCGAACACACCCTCTAACTTTCAGCCATTAAGTATTTTTTTTTAGTAAAATATACCAATTTACTGTACTAGTATGAATGTAGCTATCTTTGTACGTAGCCGTTTTTTTTTATTTTGATTTTTCACAAAATGGCGACCGATTGAAAATATTTCCATGTTTTCGACCTTGTTTTTTTGGTTTTAAGACAGTTTAAAAAATAGTAAAAAACAAAATTTTCCAAATCGGCTACGCTTAACCTTAACCACTACTAAGACGAACAAAACAAAAAAAAAATTAGAAATCGGTTCATAATTGTTCGAGTTATTGATGCCGCCAGTTCAAAAAAAGTCGTTTCGAGAAAAACGCGTTTAAAGTTTTGAGTCCATTTCTCTCGTAATGAAATCATGTATCTTTTAAAATTTTAAAATAGTTGTAACTTAGTCAATTTTTGAAATTATGACTTGAAATTTTGTACACATAATTGTGAATATACAAGCTTTGATTTAAAACAAAAAAAAACAGTCACAGTGGCTTTCCCCCTTAAGCTAATATGGGTGTAGGATATGTAACACTTCGTTCAATAATGTGTGTGACTGACACATAGATGGCGGCACTAATACTAAATCAATATTTTTTTCGAAATTGTGAACCTTTTTAGGCTTACTGTCAAAATTATATGTCAATCCGACCATTAGTTTACAAGTTACAGTGCTTTAAGGCAGGTTCTCACCTTGTGGAAAAAAAAACAACAATTTTTTTTTGCCTTATCGTGTAGATATATGTTTCAAAAATGTACTCCAGAAATTTCAGATCAAAATCTGAAAAATTACAAAAGTTACAGGCCGTTACATAGAGCAGTGTAGAGCACCGGCCAAGCGCGCTTTAAACTTTAAACGCGTTTTTCTCAGAACCACATTTTCGGACCTTACGGAAGTGATTGAAGGCGCTGGAATGAACCAATCGTCACCAAATTTTTTCCAAATGTTCCTTAGGGTTTTTTCTAATGAATGAACCACCGATCAGCCAAAAATATTGAAAATTGTTTATTTAAAAAAATAATAAGTGAACAAAAAAATGCGAAAATCTTAATTTTTTTTTCAAAACCTCATAACTTTTGTAATTTTGATTTTTTTTTCATGATCTTGGTTCATTCAATAGATAATACGGTACACATTAAGAATGTGTTCGATTTTTGTGTTTCCGATCACGGGTTTTGACGGAATCACTTCTGGTAGCGGGACACCTCCTCGCCGACATGCCGCCACTGATGGACGCCCCCTCCCCCCCTTTTTTTGATTCATTCAATTTGAAAAATTGTATTCTCTAAATAAATGTGTGTTCATATCCAGAAACAATTTTCAGCGTTGTATCTTTAACCATTTTCTCAAAAAAAAGTCCTAAAAAAAGTGCACTTTTTCGGATCCACAAGGTGAGAACCTGCCTTAAGTGACACTACTTTTGAGTTTTCAAAAAAAATGAATTCAAAGCAATTCCGTGTGCTGATTTATCATTGTTTTTTAATGAAACAAAATACTGTTCAATGCCAGGAATGGCTTGAAAAACATTATTCGGACTCTGCTCCATCAAAAAGAACCATTTCTTATTGGTATGCCGAATTCAAACGTGGTCGTACAGACACCGATGACATTCCATCTACTGGACGGCCAAATGACGCTGTTATTCCGGAAAACGTTGAAAAAACACTGAAAATCATTATGTCCGACCGTAAAGTGAAAGTGGGGGAGATTGCTGACATTCTAAAGATATCAGCAGGCAGTGTACACACCATAATACACGAATATTTGGTTATGAAAAAGGTGTTTTCGAAATGGGTGCCGCGTTTGCTCACACCGGAGCAAAAACAACAACGAATCGATGATTCAAAGAGCTGCTTGGACATGTTTACGCGCAACAAGTCGGATTTTGCGTCGGTACATCACAATGGATGAAACATGGATCCACCATTTCACTCCAGAGTCAAATCGGCAGTCTGCTGAGTGGCATGCAACCGGTGAAAGCCGCCCAAAGCGTCCAAAGGCACAAACATCGGCTGGCAAGGTTATGGCGTCAGTATTTTGGGATGTGCACGGAATAATATTCATCGAGTATCTTGAGAAAGGGAAAACAATCAATAGCGACTATTATATAGCGTTGTTGGAACGTTTGAAAGAAGAAATCGCGATTAAGCGGCCCCATATGAAGAAGAAAAAAGTGTTGTTTCACCAAGACAATGCACCGTGTCACAAGTCGATGAAAACGATGGCAAAAATGCATGAATTGGGCTTCGAATTGCTTCCTCATCCCCCGTATTCTCCAGATCTGGCCGCCAGCGACTACTGTCTCTTCGCAGACCTCAAAAAGATGCTCCGTGGTAAGAGATTTGGCTCAAATGATGAAGTAATCGCCGAAACTAACGCCTATTTTGAAGGCAAAATACCGATCGGTACCGCCTTTCTACAAAGGCGGTATCGAAAGATTGGAAAAGCGTTGGAATGATTGTATCTCCCTAAAAGGGGACTATGTTGATGAATAAAAATTTTGATGAAAGATGAAAAAAGAATTTTGGCAAAAAAATGTGTTTAAATTAGTTAGTCACACACATTATTGAACGAAGTGTTAGTAGTGCAATTAATTTAATATATTAATACTATTATCATAAAGTTAATTTAGGTGAGCTTAAAAGTTTAATTGGTGTGAGTGATTGATGTTAAGTGTGCAGTACGCTGGGGTTGAATAATATGTTCATATTTCATTATATAGATTGCAAAACTTTAAATAATTTATTTGTGTTATTAGGTTATTAATTGAAGGGTTTTTGAGTAGGTCTGAAGGTATTGTGTGTGGAAATGAACGTCAGTAAGTGTCGAAGAATGTGCATTTATCAAGGATGTGTTGGATATTGATTGTGTGGCCGTTGCAAAAGCTACAGGTGTCAGACAGGTTTTTGTCAACTAAGTGTTTATGTGTGAGTCTATTGTGTCCTAGCCTTAGTCTTATAATTTTTGTTTGGTCTTTTCTAGTCAGGGAAGTTGTACTAATTTTGAGGTATTCGTATATTGTCTTGGAGTTTTGTGATATGTTTGAGTACCATTGTGAAAAATTGTTATTATCGTTTTGGTGTTTTTGGAGGAAGTGTGATTTTAAAAAGCATTTTATGTCCGAGAAGACTACGTTGGGTGTAATTGTCAGCGGTGCGTTTATGGCATTTTTAGCTGCTATGTCGGCACATTCACTGCCGGGTATCTGTACGTGACTTGGGACCCAGATTAGTTTTAGCTTATTTGGTTTCTCTAGTACAAAGCTACGATTTGAGTTGAGGTAGAAGTCTTGGTTGTTTAGGTTTTTTATTGAGTCGATAGAAGAGAGGGAGTCAGTGCAAATTGCGAATTTACCTGGTAGCTTTGCTGCGTATTTGATAGCTTCGTGAATGGCTATAAGTTCGGCAGAGAAACTTGAGCTATAGATAGGAAGGTGTGCTATTTGTATAATTTTTTTGTTTAGAATTATGATGTAACTAGCTTTGACGTTGTTTTTGGAGCCGCCCGTGTATAGGAACTTGAAATTTGGGAGTTTTTCGATAGTTGCGTAGAATTGCTTTCTAAGTACTAGTGGAGGAGTACAGTTTTTTTTTAAGAGCGGTTACATTTGTGTTTATTGTTGAGTGATCCAGTTTCCAGTGCAGTGTTTTGGAGTTTTTGTAAGGTTTAAAATTTATTGGGATATCGAATTGTTTTGCTAAGTTTGTTATCCTGTTTAGACAGGGTGGTGATTTATTAATTCTTTTTTGTGGAGTTTTGGATAGGAGCGTAGGAAGGGGGGAGTGGTCATTTATTATGACAGATTTTAAAAGTTTAGCTGTAATAGAATCTCTATTGGTGTTCAACGGTAGGATATTGGCCTCGGAGTTTAAGGATATGATTGGGGTTGTTTTGAAAGCGCCAAGGGCGGTACGTATGCTGGAATTGATGGTTGAGTTCAGCTTGTTTGTAGTAGATTTTGGTGCGTATGCGTATAAGTATATGCCGTAGTTGATTTTTGATATAACCAAAGCTTTTACTGCTGATACTAACGACGAGTCGAGTCGTTTTTTAAGTGCAGATACTAGGTAGTCGATGTGACTATTCCATTTGTATCTTTTATTAAATATAAGTCCGAGTATTTTTAAGTTGTCAACTGAGCTTATGTTGATGTAGTTGCAGAGGGTGGTAACCTGGCAGTTGTGTTTTTTACATATGTGGATGTGTTTGCATTTTTGCAGTGATAGTTGGGCCCCTGAATATTGGGACCAGTTGGCAATGTCATTATGTAGGCTGCTGAGGTCTAGCAGAGGGTTTTTGTTTTGTTCATTTTTTTAATAATAATGAAGTCATCGGCATATGCCAGGAAGTTTAATTCCTTGTGAAGGGAAATGATGTTATTAAGCTTATTGTACGCAATGAGAAAGAGTATAACGGATAACGGTGATCCCTGTGGGATACCATTCTGTAGCGAATATTGTTCAGAGTAATGGGAATTAATTTTTATTTTGATAGTTCTGTTGGTCATAAAATTCTTTATTTATCGGTAAATTTTTGGGCCGATATTCCAATGTCTCAGTTGGTTCAAAATGGAGTGCATTCCCACTTTGTCAAAGGCTTTGGAGAAGTCGAGAGAGACGAGTGAAAGGTGTTTTTCGCTGAGAGGGATTGAGTGATCTGATATCTAGACTAGATATACTAGAAAATCAGACAATGATTTTCCCTTCCTGAAGCCCATCTGATGACTATGTAGAAGTTTGTCTGTGGTGACAAACCACCATAGTCTATTGGCAATGATCTTGTCTAGTACTTTTGAGCAACATGGGTTGAGAGAAATAGGTCAGTACGATTTTATTAAGGTTTTATCGACGTCCGGTTTTAGTATAGGAATTACCTTTACTTTTATACCTTATACTATTTTTTGTATATCTGCGGTAAGTATTGATTGAAAATATTGTTGAAAAGATCAAGGAGTCGGTTTTTTGTGGTTTTTGGTAAGTGTTGTATCATTTGGTAGGATATGCGGTCAAGACCGGGTGTTTTGCCTTTTAGTCTATTTATTGCAATGTCTAACTCCAAGTAGCTGATTTTTTCTTCGATAAAGGAAGCTGATTTGCTGGGTATTAGGGTGTATGTTTGTTTGATGGTATCATGTTTGCATTGCTGAAATGTTGAAGAAAAGTTATTATTTTGTGCTTCTTTCGACCAAGATTGTCCAAATAAATTCGCTATTTCCGTTTTTTCTGTAGTTGTATTTCCGTTTGGGAGTTGCGTATCAATACAATGAATAGACGATTTGGGTTTTAGTCCGCAGAAGGAATGAATGGTTGTCCATATTTTACCTGGTTGTGTGTGAGGGTTAATATTTGCAGTAAATTGACTAATCGACTCTGTTTTAGCTAGCTTAAGGTTGCGCCTAAATTTTGCACGAGCTTTTTGTATTGAATTATATTGTCATTCGTGATATTTCTTTTTAATTTATTCCATTGGCGATTTTTTTCTAGCTTTAGTTCTTGTAGAGTTTCGTTCCACCATGGGACTGTATATTTTCTTTTTCTTGATGTTTGGGGTATGGATTCATTGGCAGCTTG
The DNA here is from genome assembly GCA_963971225.1 of Melieria omissa. Lineage (NCBI taxonomy): Eukaryota > Metazoa > Arthropoda > Insecta > Diptera > Ulidiidae > Melieria > Melieria omissa. The sequence continues at coordinate 43,985,818 of OZ020269.1, read as the reverse complement.
AAGTAAGATCCTGTGGATATTTGCAGTTTCTTTGTTGATATTTGCACTAACCGGTCTATTGTTGCTAAAATGGTTTGCTAAGAGGTGAAACTTGGTCCAGTTTGCTTTAGTTAGGTTGAATTTGGGACGGTTTAGGACTACTTCAGGACTATTGTCGGGGAAGAGAGAGATTATTATTGGGAAATGGTCACTACCGAAGAGCTGCGACTTTGTTAGCCAATGGCATTGTATGACGATGATTGGGGATGCGATTGATAGGTCAATGTGTGTGAATGTGTGGTGGGTGGAGTAATGGGTAGGCGAGCCGTCGTTTAGGAGTGTTAGTGAGGATTGTGTTATGAATTTGGATACCGTTTTACCCTTTCTATTATTGTTTTTGGCGCCCCAACTAGTGTGATGGGCATTAAAGTCACCCGTAATTAGTACAGGTAATCTGGATTGTGGAACTATGTTTTGTAGGTTATTGTAAGTAGGTGATGTATTGGGTGGAATGTAAGTGGAGCCGATTATGAATTTCAGCTTAGATTGGATGACAACGTTCGTGACGTCAAAGTTATTTACAGTTGAGTTGGTATGTTTATGTTGCAAAGAGTTGTGGACAAGAAGTGCGGAGCCGCCGAACGCGTTCCGTGTGTGGCCAGATGTACATTGTGACCGAAAAGTTTTCGGAAATTCTCATTTAAAATTCGCGCGCTGTATATTTTTCGATATTTTAAGTTTCTGTAGGTTGGTAGCACTGTCCTTAATTACTATGCCAAAAATGAGCGCGATCTGTCAGACAGTTTGTTTACGGCAGCTGTTGAAACCAGTTCACCTCAGTAGTGCGTTGCGATTTTGTTGAGAATTTTCTTCAAAATGAGTACCGTGAACAGGTCTCTTTCGACGTGCTTGATCGTGCCAATTCCGATCCAACTTTCCTGGAACGCATCATAACTGGTGACGAGACATGGGTCTACGAGTACGACATGCAAATGTCATCATCGCCATCATCGGAATGGAGAGGAAAAGACGAGCCGAAACCGAAAAAACCACACCAAAGTCGCTCGAAAATCAAGGTAATTCTGATTGTTTTCTTCGATATTCGTGGTGTGGTGCATCATGAATTCGTCCCTGAAGGACAAACAGTCGGTAAAGACTATTATTTGACTGTTTTAAAACGTTTGCGTGAAAATATCCGCCGTAAACGGCCTCAATTGTGGAAGGATAATTGATGGATTTTTCATGACGATGATGCTCCCTCGTACCGAGCCAACATTATCAACTATTTTAAGGCCAAACATTCAATAAATACCATCGAACAGCCACCGTATTCACCTGATCTTGCACCGTGTGACTTTTTCCTGTTTCCCAAACTCAAATTACCACTCAGAGGAACGCGTTTTGAATCCATAGAAGACGTAAAACAGAATTCGCAGAGGGAACTCAAAGCCATACCGGAAAGCGCCTATAAAAAATGTTTTGATGATTGGAAGAAACGTTGGCGTATGTGTATCGCTTCTAATGGAGCATATTTTGAAGGAGATAAAATAAATATTGATGAAGATTAAGAATTTTGCGTTTTATTTAAAATTTCCGGAAACTTTTCGGTCACAAGGTATATAAGTGGTAGTTGATAGGTATAGGTAAATTTTGGACGTGTTGTATGTGTGTTTCTTGGAGAGACACTATTTTCGGGGTGTGTAATTTTAAGAGTAGTTGTAAGTCGATGTAGTTGTTTGTGTACCCTTTTATATTCCATTGGAGTATAGTGACATGTTAGTGTATTATATTAAATACTTAAATAAATAAAGTCAACACTATCATCTGTGTTTAAGTGGTTGCTTTCTTGTTTATGGTTGATCATTTTTAGTTTGGTTTTGCCTATTTGTCCTTTAGCTTTAGCTTTTAGTTGCTTGATCGTGCGATTTGAGGTTTTTGTTGGGAATATTTTGATTTTCGTTTCTGTTAATTGTGGGGATTCGCAGCATTTATTTGTCGTTGAGGGACGACCTGCGGACGCAGTAGTATTGCTGTTTGCTTGGCTGGTGTGTTGATTTGAAACAGAGTTGAGCTTTGTGTTTGTGGGATTCGTACTGTTGTTGCTGCGGACCATTGCTGGAGTGTAAGTGGATTGCGTCGAAGGACGTTGAGTAGTTAGAGTAGAGTTTGAGTTGTTGTTGTGGAGCTGTTTGTTTTTGGAGCTGTTGGACGTTGTGAGAGCCGCTGCTAAGAGCTCGTCGCTCGAGCTGTACACTGTTGGTGTTCGTAGAATGTTGGCAAATGTACTTGATTGTTGGCGTTGTTGTTTGTATATAGTGTGGGCAGTTTTATGGTCCACTTTTTGGAGAGTTTTAATTGCTTGCATTTCTTTTTGTTTGATAAATATAGGGCAGCTTCTAAAGTAGGGCGAGTGGTCGGCGTCGATGGTGTTGTTTTCTTTACAGTTATGGCAGGCGGGCGGATGCTGGCACTTTTCGGTTGAGTCCGGTGATGTGTGGTATATTTGGGAGCAGTTTGAGCAGAGCTTTTGGTTTTTGCAGTATTTAGTGATGTGGCCGTAGCGGTGACAGTTTTTGCATCGAAGAGGCAGGGGTATGTAGGGCCGAATGTGTATTTTTTCGTAACCGATTGAAATCGTGTCAGGTAGTGAGAGCGCCGAGAAGGTGATTATTACGAGGCCGGTTTCGATAAGTGTTGAGCTGTCATTATTTTCCTTTCGCATAATTTTACTAATTTCACTCACGCTTTGATCTTTGAGTTCCTCTAAGATTTCGTTTTCGGGTATTCCACGGAGGTCGTTGCAATAGACAACGCCTTTGGTAAAATTCAGAGAAGAGTGCATCGTTATTTGTACTTGTATATTGGGGGATAAATTTGTTAGTTTAGCGAGTTTCTGTGCTTGTATATGGTTGATCGCTTAAATGAGAATATCACCACTTCTGATTTTTTGCACGTGTCGACCTGCCCACATACACCGTCGATCACTTTTTTGATAAGAAATGGAGACACTTTAATTAAGGTTTCGTCACTGTTTATTCTTTTCATCACTAAATATTTAGGTCCAGGAGATTTTATTTCGATATGTTTTTTGTCTAGTTTGGAAGGGAGCGGGGCCCCCCGTCCACGTCGGGTGGCTCGTTCATTGCTTAGACTCGTAGGTTTTGCACGAGAGCGCGATGAAAGTATTAGTCACTTAATTCAACTTTACGCTTAGACGGTTGGTTTAAGATCTTACTCGCCCGAGAGCTTAGGTCAAAACTTATATTATTTGCCAATAATAAATGCGGAAAAAGAAAATAAAAACGTGGAACTTCTCATGAACCCTCTTGACATTAAAAATTCAGACAGCTCTGATATCAATCACCCGACAACTTTCACAAATGAAATAAACATTGACAAATGAAATAAATTTTCACAAATGCAATAAATTTTCACAAATTTAAAAACGTAGACATTCCTAGACTGTTTAGAAGGAAAGCGGAGTGGTTTTTAGTACTAGGGAGGCTACAAGAAACCACTCATACGTATACAAGGAGGTGGCGGCGATGGGTATAGCTGTGGCTGCCCAGAAACAAATGCAGAATTTGATTTATCCAAATGAAAATGTAAACAAAACCCAGCTGTTGGAGTAAACTCAGTTTTGGTGGAAACTCTTGACAGTTGTCAAATTTAACAGAGCCCTTAAATGCATTTAAGCGCTCAGTGGAAATACAGTATAAGAATTGGATAATAAACCGCAGTTTATTTAAGTAAAATCAGATGATTCCTTTTTGTTAATGTGTCCTTCAAAATTCTACATTTTTACTGGTTAAAGTTAAATAGCAAAATCTCGGAGATTACGAAATTTAATTTCTGACTTCGAATTTTGTATTTGCATATTTTGCAGAAAATTTTAAGTTAAAAATTAAATATTGCAATCTTCGAGGGAAAACTTTTCGAAAATTTGTAAACAAGTGTTATTTAGAAAAGATGTTTTCCTGCTTTTATTGAACTGAATTCGTCTATTGCATTTTTAAAGTCAATTGTCGATGATGTGTCTCTTTCAATTGATAAAAATGACAAACAACTAAGTCTTTCCAAACAAGGTGGAGCACAAATAGTTTTTTGCAAGTTTCAGTTTTGAAAAACTTCTTTCGCAACTTGACACCGATACACAAAGTATTAAGAAATATTACAATATATAGCACGATTAAACTAAAATTTGAAAGTGTTTCACTGAAGTCCCATTTTACAATTTTTTCTAATAAATTTAGTCCAGATCACAGAAAAATTTCTTCTGAATTTATATTGCTAGCCGATAAGTGACACTTAAGTCGCAACACTTCTTCAAATACACCCATACCTCACTTTGCGTCGTGATTACGTTCCAAAAAAACACGACACAAACTGAAACGACGCAAGGTGAATTATGATTTTCTATCGCAAACCATGTAAACATCGAAGATAGGTTCCAGGGTTAGGAAAAAAAACCTTTTAAAAATTGAACAAAGTGAACATTTAAAACACAAAAATAATATAAAATTTTTTTACATACATACATACAAAAAACAAAAAAAAAACCAATTAAAACAAAATAAGATATTCAATTAATTTATAAAAACAAAATAAAAATTAATCACTGTCTGATGGGTCCATAGTGGCTGTTGTTGTAAGTCAGCTTTCTTTCACAAAAAAATGGTCCAATGTTTGCTGAACAGCTTTTTTTTCAACGTAAAATAAATTTCCTTGTAGCAATTGATATTCGTGGCTACCGCCTGGGACACTTTAAAACTCCTTCCGCTGTCAGGATCGTTTTTTAAAAAAATCTCTATAGCTTCGTCAATCAAAAACATCGCTTTGGAAATTTGTTAGGTGGTTCAATTTTGTTCGGAGATTTCTAATAGAGATCTGCATCGGATAACTTTTTACTGCACATGAGAAGTTTGGTGTCGGATATGTATACTTCACTTACTCGATCGCTAACGAGTAGGTATACTCCTCTTACTCGCTCTCTCACTCACGCGTTGAGAAGAGAAGCACATAATTTCGGATAACACCGAGAAGGAAGCCACGAAAAAACGGTAGCCGAAAAATCGGAACATGAAAAAATAGGAACATGTAAAAATAGGAACATAATAGCAAAACTTCCGCGAGTATGAGGTACCTTCCTACGGAAGCTAGAGTATTTTTGCAGCTTCAAAGTCAACAGCAGACCAGATATTGCTGCTGCTAATGGCGTTGTGGTTGGACTTAGAATAGGGAAGTTCAGGATAACGTGCAAACGGTCTGGCATCATGGCATTTGCAAAATGTGATGGCAAATATTTTCAACGCAACAACAAAATGTACACATTTGCCCATGCCGAGCAGCTGCAAATTTGCCACACTGAAAACCATTGCATATTTTTCGGCATGGGCAAGATTTGCCAATCAATCAGCTGTTACAATTGTCGAGATAAAGCAGACGAAAAAGAAAATACAAAGAAAAAAACCGAATAAAAAGTGGACGGAGGAAGAAATTCGTACATTTTTAAGTTATTTGCAAGAACCGCTGGAGTTAGAGGTGTGAATTGAACGGATTCCACAGCGGCAGCAACTTATGCGTGCTCTTTATTTTCGCAGGCTCCCACGGCGCAAATATTTGATTCTTCTTCTTCTTGATTTATTCTTCAAAAACATCTGTGATTTTGTTCTGCAACCGATTTGCCATGAAATTTTAAAAAGTGTGCTCAGTGTTGATGGCAAATATTTGAAATGACATGCATTTGCCCACATATTTGCACGTTATTTTGAACTACCCTAATGTGTTTGCTATGTTTATGCAGTAAATTGATTTGAAATCTTCAAAAATAGTTATATTTATATTGTTACGAAATTCCACAGTTCGTTATCGACGGTTCGTTTTGATTGTATTTGAAAATAAAACAACTTCAATTATTCAGCACAAACGCAGTAACTAACAATCGCTTTATTTACAACTTTACACTTGTTCTACTTTACACTACTACTATTGCATGTTTCCCCATTGCTTGCTCAACACCGACTCGACTCCTTGCGCTGCACACTGCTGCTTTTATACCAGTTTTCTTATCGCGCAGAAGTTTCTTGCAACTTCCAATTGGAAAATGCTCGACCATTCTCGCACAGCCTATTTCTCGCGAACCTTGCCATATCGGACTTCACAGTACTTCACAGTGCATGCCTAAAAGTATGCTTGCAAAAGCGTTCATGCACAGCACAGAGTGCCTTTTCGTTTCAATATTTATCAGTTATTTTATTTATTTATTCATATATCATCCCGTAATCAAAATTCGAGCGATTACGCGTGGAAGCTGAAATATTTCAGAAATAATGTTTATTTTATATTAAACTTAATTATATTAAATGAAATCTCTGTAAAGTTCTGCGCGGAGCGGTTGAAATAATAAACGAGCGGTGTTCGAGATTAAGTGGGTGTTTATTCGAAGACGTGGAAATGACGAGGTGGGAGCAATTTTGTAAGCTCTTGGAGTACGATAGCTTGCACGGGGAGTTTCGTGCTAGTTTGAGGGACTGCCAAAGTCAAGAAACATGTATGATTGGCATTTTGCACAATCTGACAACCCATGCCCGAGATTTGAAAGGGCGATTTATCGATTGGCAATTTAAGGCGTTTCTGGACCTTCGAAGAAATGAAGGTACGCTGAGAGGCTTGGTCGATCAACGCTCGAACTTTAAACAACTTTCCTTAGTGCTCAATAGACACCAGTGCCGTAGGCAGAAGGGATTGGGTGCCATTATTGGAGTGGAGGGCTTGTACTTTGGGCGTACTTTGCCTGGAAGATGTGCGGGGTTGCGCATCCGAAAGGGGGGAATGAGTAGTAGAGCTATTTTTCGTTGGTTTCTGAGCTGTTGCGACCTGTGGAGTGGAATGTGACCGATTGGGAGATTGAGAGGGTTGCGCATTGCCTTTGGGTAAATTAAGCATGGACTGGTGCTTCTTTTGGCAATATACGCACGTAAAATTGCTTGTACAATCTTTAGTGAGGTGTGATGTAGCAAGACAATTCGTTGGTTAGTGTGGATGAAGTTCTAGACGACGCACAGTGCTTCGAGAGTGGACAAAAATAAGAAAAAAATTATCGCGGATTTTGACAAAAATAGTATCATGTTAAAGGAAATTGTTTAATTAAGCTGGATCCGAAATACTTTATCGAAAAATTGTCGAGATTAGGAGATATAGCTTGTCAAAGTCGGATATATTTTTACAAAAATTTATGAAGGGGAAAAATGAAATTTAGGTGCTTGTATAAAAAAAATGGTAGAAAATGTGTTGTTGTAGATAGGCTTCCAATTTCTTTTAATATTAAAACTTAATTGATAGGAGCGAGACCACTGATCATTTTTTTTTTATTTAACATAAATAATTTTTTTTGTACGAATTAAAAAAAATGAATGTTTTTTAACCCATGAAAATTAAAAAGAACCAAATTTAGAAAGGCAATTAATATCGAATGGCGTGAACTGGCGTAAATCCTTTTTATGACCCTTTTTGGATGGACTTTCTTCTCTTAAATCCGTAAAAAAAATTCTGCGCCTTTGGAAAATATTCAATTTTTTCGAAACTACTAATGTTGATTTTTGTATAGAAATCGCTTGAGTTAAAATTGCGATTAAAATGTTTAACTAAGGCAATGCAACGAATTATGAATGTTTTTTTATAAAAAATAGGTTTAGTACGCATATTTAACCCATTATGAGCCATATAATCCAAATTTTTTTAATTATTATGAAATTTGTTAGCTCAAATGTGATTTAACGCTAATATATTCTAAAAAAGGAGGAATGTATAACTTTGAAGAAGGTCCAATTTTGAAGAATAAGTCTTGAAGAATAGTCTAGCCGTTATAGGTTGAGCTGCATTGCATATTCACCTGCCTCATCTCCATGTTAAGCTCTACGAATATCTAATAAACAAAAACTATATCCTTTTAGCAACTTTACCGCCCTCTTTCTACCCTTTAAATATCGAATTTAGAAAAACGCTAAGATATGTATTTTGTTATTGCTTTTTTAGTATACATATACATACTTTTTAAACAATCCGACCAAAAAACAATGTCCGTCTATATAAGCTTCACCACCCCCTTTCCGCCCTTTCCAGGTCGACGTTTTCGAAATCGCTTCTTTTTAAGGGTTGACTTTCTAAAATACAACTTTTGACCAAATTTCATCATAATAGCTCCAGCGGTTTGGGCTCTGTGATGACAAGATAATATATAACCATATATATTCGATTTTTTTTTAACTATATATTTTTTTTGAAACAAACACAAATTTTGAAATCAGCAGCCCAAAATGACTTAGACTGCAAATTTTCAGCGAATTTCACGTACTCCTTCTATTTTTGCCGCAATTTTGTATGGAGTCGAAGCACTGTGCGACGCGGCGCAGATTAAAAAGAAAAAAGCGCCAGGAATCGATGGTATTCCTAATAGCGTCATTAAGCTGGCGATGACAAGGAAGCCCGATGTTTTTAAAAATATTTTCAACTCATGCCTGCGTGAGGGTATTTTCCCAAAAATATGGAAGCGCCAACGGTTGGTCCTACTCCCAAAAGGCGATAAGCCTCCCGTCCTCCTACAGGCCTCTATGTATGCTTGACACGGTAGGGAAAATACTGGAGAAGGTTATATGCCGTAGACTCACCGCTTTTACAGAAGGCCCGACTGGACTGTCTAAACACCAATACGGTTTTAGGAAAAACCGATCAACACTGGACGCAATTGACGCGGTTTATAAAATAGCCAAGGAAGCCCTAGCTGGTACAAGATGGCGTGATGGCAAAAAACAATACTGTGCGGTGGTCACTTTGGACGTAAAAAATGCATTTAACAGCGCAAATTGGCAGCGGGTGTTGGACTCGCTTTTTGACATGCGCGCACCTGACTACATTATTAGAATTGTGGCTAATTACTTTAAGGACAGAAGACTCTGGTATGATACTGACGACGGCCCACAAGAGTACGTAGTCACAGCCCACAGGTTCGGTTCGACCCCTAGAACCAGCAAATACCCCCAACATTTGCCTACAAGTTCCGCCTTGTGATACCGAAACCTTCTTCGGGGGCTATGAGCAGTGGCCGTCTTTCCGAGACACGTTTACCGCGGTTTACATTAACCACCCCCAGCTCACTCCAGCCCAAAAATTGTATCACCTCCGATACAAAACGCAAGGTAAAGCCGGTGCGATTGTTAAACAATACGCATTAACCGATGAGAATTTCGGACTCGCGTGGGAAGCCCTAAAATCCCGTTATGAAAATAAACGCATACTCGTTGATACTCAAATCCGATCCCTTCTGAATATCGCTCCTGCCCACACTGAAAATAGTGAGGCGCTACAGCGGATCCAAAACACAATAAACAATTGTCTGTCTGTTCTCAATACTCAGGCCGTAGACACTGACAATTGGGATCCGCTACTCGTTTATATATGCTCTACAAAATTGCCCCAAAAAACACTCGCTCTATGGGAGCAATCATTGACATCCCGGAAAGATTTGCCACCCTGGTCGCAAATGGATGAGTTCCTGACCGGCAAATATGAGGTACTTGAACGGCTGCAAAATATTCACCCGTGTACCTTGTTTCCACCGCTCCGCCGCGATACGAATAAACAATCTCTATTGAATAGTTATTAAAAAAGTCGTATAATAAGACATTTATTTTATCAGCCATCCAAAAAATCAAAAGCAAGAGAATACAATTTTCTTCATATTCAAGTTAATATTTTCTAAAACATCAATATTACCTTAAATTTTTTATAAATTAATATTTACATTTACATAAATATATTTGTTTACATTATTCGTAATAAATAAATATAGAACAAAATATGCTTCGCGCAATGCTTCGCAACATTCCTTTGAAGCACATTTAACTCAAACTTCATAAAGCATTTACGGTACCTACCTCATGCTGCTTAAATCTTCCGACATACTCGACAGTGCTGCCGTTTTCAATTTTGTTTCAGTAGTACATGTTATGATTTTTGGGTAGTATTTATGGACTTTGAGTAGTACAAATGCATATTTTTTTCACAGTGTAAAAAATCGCAAGGATTCATCAACTACTAAATCAAATACTGAAACTTAGTAGGTAACACATTACCAATTTGATTTATAGAAAAGTGAAAGAAACAATGTAATTCAGTTACAAAAGGCATATAAACAAACGTTTTTATGATTTTATTATATACTAATAATAATTTGTTTGGTGGTAAAGCAATAATCGCTTAAGCGATAATCGTTTTTGACCACAGATTTAATAATACTTAATAATACTTTTTCGATGGACTTCAACGGAAAAAATGTATTAAGCATTGATAAAATACTTAATCTTAACCAAAATGTACTTTATATAATAGTGGAATTACATATTGCTCAAATAGGGCAAAAACTGGCAAGATCTTTTCAACAATATAGTAGCTTAATATTTGCATATCTAGAATATGTAATAAATAAAAATATAAAATAAAATATATATATAGAACCAATTTATAACTATTTGTTTACGGATATACTCTAAAAACTCATTTTGAAGATATTTTTATCAAAAAATAAAGGAAAATATGCTGCAACTTGTTTTTAAAGGTTTTTTGGTAGTCGGTTTTAAAATACCTGAAGTTTAAAATTCCATAACAAAAATTATGTGTAATTAAAATTTTTTATTAATATCGAATATCGTTCGAATATTACTTTTAGCAATTCAAGAGAAACTAATCAACAGAAAAAAAACCAAACACGACGAACAATATTTTTTTTATATTTTCTTAAAAATGGCACATTTTTGAGCATACTTTAAATTTAAATTTCAAAATTAATTTGTATGATTAATAATCCAGCGGGATTTTGCCCTAATTTGTACTGGTTGAATAAAAATGCCAAGCCCAAGAAAAATCGAACGATTGTATACACTTTTATCAGCATATTCCAATGATTGCGAGTTACACGTTTCATCTCAGTTTAATTTTTCTGACTTGTCGACGTCCCAACAACCACTTTATTGTCTTTCTCAAATTTTAAAAGATTCCTACAAGAATATGCAAAGTTATTGAGTTGTTTTGTATTTAAATACAGTATTAATACTTTAGGTATTATTTCATGATTTTCATTTTTGGGTATCGCATCCGTTGCGCTGTTTTAAAAGTTAAACACTATATCAAAAGCTTATATCATTTAATTACAATCCTGTGAAGTATTGTACGAACAGCATTTGGCAACGCGGTGTAATTGTCACCTTGAAACACTAGTGATAGAGTTGCTCACAAACCAAGGATATTTGATTAAAAATAAAAAACGGCAAATACAACTTTTAAAGTCAATTTCGTACATTGTTTATTATATTGTTAAAAACGGCAACATTGATGTAAATTTCGTCTTTCGGCAATGTTTAGTTCGGTAACATGTTTGTATATTCTTTTCTAATAGCCTTACTTAGAATTACGTTGCCACTTTTTTCCCCAAAAAAGGCTCAAAGTGGAAGCGAAAGGACCATTTTATGTTTTCGGCAAATTGTTTTTAACATCAAAGCAAAACATAACTTTTATATCATAATTTTTGTTTTTGCTTGTACACTTATATTTCAGAATAGTAGTATAATCGGCCTGTAGGTAGTACGGTAGTACAAATGACAAAATAGTAGTAAAATACTACTATAGGAGTACGTTCGGCAGCACTAATACTCGACACCTTCCGCGAGTATTTGTATGTAGTATACTCGACAGCTTCCGCAAGTAATTGCGCAACAACGAGAAGGAAGTCTGCTAGCGTCGAGTCGCAATGAGAAGCTGATCGCTCAGCGTCGAGTAACAACGTGCAGTTACTCGACAATTTAGAGGTACCGAAAAATGAGTACCTTTTTTTCGGCTTCTCTTCGGATACGTGTTCCGTTTTTGAAACTGCACGTGAAGGCATCGAGTATAAATTGATTTGTGCAGCTCTCGAATTTCTATTGAATGGTCACTGTCATCTTCTTCATTAGCAAATTGCAATTCCAGTTGCAATAGTTCTTCATTAGACAATTCTTGGTTGTGCGACGTTAGCAACCATACCTTCAAAATTAGACTCTCTAGCTAAATTAGAAATTTCATGACGAATAGCTGGTGTACCATCAACTTCTGCAGCGCATATTCTGTGAACACATTCAGGCCATATTTTGCGCCAAACGCCATTCATGCAAGATGGTTTAACCTCCTCCCACGAATCGAAAATAATTTCTATGGCTTTCATAATGTTCAACTTTTTCCAAAATTCTAGCATGGTAGACTTATCTTGTCCATCAGTCTCACTTAAAAGAAGTTTAAATGTTCGTCGAAGGTAATAATTTTTAAAAGTCGATATTACTCCCTGATCCATCGACTTAACCCATTTTCGGCCGCTGGTCGATTTTTCGACCAGCCACTTTGAAGGAGAGTAGCTCTGCACTTAGACATTATATCTTTGAACTTTTGATGCATAAAATAGCTTTGGTCTTTTGGTAACCCCTCAAAATAATATTTTTTGTTTTTAAAGCTTATTTTAGAGATGTTGGTGAAGGCACGAAAAAAAGCATTTTTTTAGTCATATTTTGAATATTCTGAAAAATATATAACCTTTTTAAATTATTGATTTATTATTGATTATTTACGAAGCCTAAAGACCAAATTACCATAATCAATTGATATCCATGAGATTATGAAAATATTTTTACCTCTCAGCACCGCGTACTTTTCAGTGGTCGAAAAATCGACCATTGACCAGAAGTCGTCATGTATGTACATATGTAAGCCAACAATTGTTTGTTTTCATTCTTGATTATTATTTGACTAAAACTATGTACAAATATATTTGTTTTTATTTGAAATTGAATTTTTATTAATTTATAAAAAAAATTTTGTAAAAAAAAAAACACAAAAAAAATCCCAAAATATTCTTGATTAAGGTCCTAAATGTAAGTCCTTAAAAGGAATTACAAAAATATTGGCTATTTCTGGTAGCGGCCGAAAATGGGTTAATAACTGAAAAATTTCACGTTTTCTGACAACTCATCAACATAAACTGGGTGGCCTGGAGCATTGTCTACTAGGACCAAAGCCTTGAAGTTAAAGTTTTCCTTGTTGCAATAAGCTTTAATTTCTGGAATAGCACAAGTTGAAACCTAGTTTTAAAATAATGATGCTGTCATCCATGCTTTTATGTTTGCTCGCCAGTGGACAGGAAGCAGATTCTTTGAACAACCTTTCATAGCTCTTGGATTTTCTGATTGATAAATAAGAAATGGTTTAAATTTGAAATCACCATTTGCATTACCATCAAGAAGAAGAGTCAGTCTATCCTTGCTAGTTTTAAGGCCAGCGCCTGGTTTAGACAGTGTGTTTTTGTTTATTTATTTTTTTCAAGGAAGGAGTAGATTGGTTGTCAAAAACTGTTTTGGTATTGTTACGAATTTACTTTCACAGGTTCGTTTGGATTGGTTTTGAAAATAAAACAACTTTAATTACTCAGCAAAGATCAACAATCACTTTATTTCGCAGATTTACGCTTCGCTTGTATCTACACTTGTTACCTCTTTGCTTGCTTAACACAGACAGACCCCTTGTGCTACACACTGCTGCTTTTATACCACTTTTCTTATCGCGCCGAAGTTTCTTGCAACTTCTAATTGGAAAGCGCTCGGCCATTCTCGCACAGCCCATTTCGAGAACCATCCTTGCCATATCGGACTATACCAAGCGAATTTATAACAGTTTTGCTGTACTTCACAGTGCATGCCTAAAAGTATGCTTGGAAAACATTCGTGCGGAGAAAGGCATTCCTGTACAGTGCGGCACAGAATTTCTCATCGTATCACTGCCCATCACTTAGACTTGTTCGTCCCGAACAAGTACCGAGGCTCCGCCGGAGTAAGACGCCAGGCACTCCAAATGGACTACTTTCAGCCTGGCGTTTCCGCTACAGCAGCGTTGAACCCTGTACACCACGTCATTAATCCTGGTCACGACCTTGTATGGTCCTTCCCATGACGTTTGAAGCTTTGGAGACAAACCTTTCCTGCGCTGCGGGTTGTAAAGCATTACCAGATCGCCTTCTTGGAACCCCGCTGTGTTAGCTCGTAGATCATATCTAGCTTTCATCTTATCGCTGACCAGTTGGATACGGTCCCTTATAAACTGGTGGATTTCCTCCAGCTCCGATCGCTTATTAACTGCGTAATCAGTCTTAGCGCCTTCCGTCGTGCTGACCACTCCGAACTTCAAGTCAGCAGGCAATCTCAGCTCTGTGCCGAACACTGCTGGGGCTGGAGTGAGTGATGTCGTATCGTGCGGGGCTGACCTATACGCCATCAAGAACAGCGGAATATGCGTGTCCCAATCCTTTTGATTCCTGCCTACTACTTTCCGCAGATATTCCTCCAGTGTTCGATTGAATCGTTCCACCATGCCGTCGGACTGGAGATGCAAAGGACAGGTGCGAGTTTTCCTTATTCCTAGTAGCTCACACACTTCTTTCAATACAAGAGACTCGAAATTTCGGCCTTGATCTGAGTGCAACTCCAGTGGAACTCCAAATCTGGCCACCCAGTTGTTTACCAACATTTCCGCGACCGTGGTGGCCTCCTGGTTAGGAATAGGATACACTTCGGGCCATTTGCTGAAATAGTCCGTCACCACCAGCACATATTTGTTGCCTTGAGTGCTAAGTGGGAATGGCCCGGCGACGTCCATGGCAATTCGCTCAAAGGGCGCTCCCATGTTGTACTGCTGCATGCGGCCCCGAGATCTTCTTGTTGGCCCTTTCGCAGCTGAACATCGATCACAGCTCTTAATCCAATCAGCGACAGACTCCTGGCATCCTACCCAGTAGAATCGCGTTTTTATTTTGGCGACAGTTTTTGTGATGCCAAGGTGCCCTCCGCTAGAGTCGTTATGGTATGCCTCGATCACCTTGTTGATCCTGCATTTCGGGACTAAAATTAGGGAATTGCTGGTCCGGCCGTCCTCACTTTCCCACTCGCGGTATAGGCAACCATCAGACAGCCGCAGACTTTGCCACTGCGCCCAGTAAGCCTTCGCGATCGGGCTCTCACCGGCCATCTCTTGCCAGTCTGGGCGTGCACCTTGCTCCTTGCCTTCAATGATTTTTTTAAGATCCGTATCCTCGCACTGGTCCTTTTGCGTGACAAGGCATCGGCATTTCCATGGCTGCTACCCTTGCGATGCTCTACCGTGTAGTCGTAGCTCTGCAGTCGTTCGATCCACCGCGCCAACTGGCCTTCCGGATCCTTAAAGTTCAGCAGCCATTTCAATGCCGCATGATCTGTGCGCAGGCGAAACTTTTGCCCATACAGGTATTTATGGAAGTGTTTCACGCATTCCAATACTGCGAGCAATTCCCTTCGGGTCACACAGTAGTTGCGTTCAGGCTTTGACAAAATTTTGCTGTAGTACGCTATCACTTGTTCTCGGCCATCTATTATCTGGGATAGCACACCGCCAATACTATGCCCACTTGCATCTGTATCCAGCACAAACATCTCTCCAGGCACGGGGAAGGCCAGAATTGGAGCAGTGCACAGTTTTTCCTTCAGTCGTGCAAAAGCCTGCTCCTGCTCTTCAGCCCACGCGAAGGCTTGATTCTTTTTCGTCAGTTTATGCAAGCTGCCAGCTATGTTCGCAAATCCTGGAACGAATCTTCGGTAGTATGTGCACAGCCCCAGGAAACTGCGGAGTTCGTGTAGATTGCGTGGTCGGGGCCACTCCTTCACCGCCGTGATCTTGCCTTCGTCCGTATGTACTCCGCGAGCGGAAACCGTGTGACCCAGATATTTGACCTCTTTTTGAAACAGCGAGCACTTCTTCGGGTTGAGTTTAAGCCCGGCTTTCTGTATTCGCTCAAATACCTGCTTCAGCTTTTCCAGGTGGTCGTCGAAGCTTTTACCCATCACGATTATTTCGTCGAGGTATACCAGACACGTCCGCCAATGCAGCCCTTTCAGCACACGTTCCATTAGCCGCTCGAATGTTGCTGGTGCGTTGCAGAGTCCAAACGGCATGACGGTGAACTGCCACAAACCGTCGCCAACACTAAAAGCTGTTTTCTCCTTGTCCTGGTCTGCAAGTTCCACCTGCCAATAGCCGCTGCGTAAGTCGAGTGTGGAGAACCACTGTGTGCCTGACAGTGTGTCCAGTGTGTCATCGATCCGAGGTAGTGGATAGCTGTCCTTCTTGGTCACGTCATTGAGCTTCCGATAGTCCACACAGAATCGGGTACTGCCATCCTTTTTCTTGACTAGCACGACCGGCGAGCACCAAGGACCTGACGAAGGCTCTATAACCTTTTCTGTATGCATATTTTCAATCAAATTTGCGACCTCTTCCCTCTTGGCCAGAGGAACTCGTCTTGGCGGTTGGCGGATTGGTTTCGCATTTCCGGTGTCGATGTTGTGCTTCACTATGGCTGTTCTTCCGCCCGCTTCCGTCGCAAATATTGACCCATAGTGCTGCAGGAGTGACCGCGCCTTCTGTTTCTGCTCGGCTGTCAATTCGCTGCTCCACTGGTTCTGCGGTATGGCGTCCATGTTAGAACCGCTTTTCTTACTTCCTCCGGGTGGACTGCTTTCGCAATTGACAACTGCTTCAGCCTCTCTACACTCGCCAATGACCGCATCTTTTTCGACATATCTGGGTGTGTTCAGTGGGTTGAGTATCCTTACTGGTATTTTGCCATTTTTGGGTTCCACTAATGTACGTCCGATTATTATGTTGTCGTATCCTTGTTTTGGCGCTTCTACAACCCACAGCCGGCTTGTCCCATCGTCCTCGTCCACTTTCGCCCACACGATCGCCTCGGAATTCGCTGGTATCTTCTGATGTTGACACGAGACAACTCTCCTTACCGCCACGCTTCGCTCATAGCCAGTGTGCAGGGGGAATTCATCGTTGGCATACTTCAGCACATTTTCTTTCAGGTCCAGCGTAAAACCATGCCTAATCATGAAATCGACGCCGATAATCACGTCGTCCATTATGTCCGCGACGATGAACTCATGTTCCAGGCTGCTGGTGCCGATAGCAATTGTTTTTGTTACTTTCCCTCTTACCGGCGCACGCTCGCCAGTCGCAGTCCTCAGCTGTATGCCATGCAGTGGTTCCCAGTTCTTCAGAAGCTTCCTTTTATGATCGAATATGACGCTCCAGTATCCAGTGTCAACACGAACAACTTTCCATCTATCTTTCCTTCAATCGTCAAGCTGCTGGGTTGTCGTTTAACTGCGAGACAAGGACGGTGGGGCAGCAGGTTGTGGGGATCAGCTCACGCCCCTTTGGGCTGATCCGTTTTAGTTTAACGACTCGTCGTCCTCAGCCCTGCGCTTGCTGGCTGGGCCTCGATCGTCAGTATTCCTCGCTTCAGGCGATTGCGATCGAGAACGGGAACGCATCTTTCGTTGGCGGCAGTCTCGCGATATGTGACCTTGCTTGCCACATGTCCAGCAAACCACTTTAGTGGAGACAACCCGTGGCCTGCCCGGTGTCTCAGAGCTTATGGCCTTGATCAAAATGTCGCTGTCCGGCTGGATTTGGCGTATCCTTGCAGGTATATACCGGCTGCTCCCAATCCATGTCGCCTCATATGTCATCGCGCTGGTCACCGTTTCCTTAAATGTCGGCTTGCCCATCATCAACGCACTGCGACGTGTCTCCGGATCATGAAGACCTTCAATGAACGACTCAATCTTCATCCTCTCAAGATCATCAGCGCCGAATTTTGGGTAGCACAACTGTACGAGCCGCTCAATGTCTGCTGCATATGTCTGCAGCGCCTCGCTGGCTCTTTGTCTGCGGTTCTTCAGCTCACAGTAGTACAGCGTATGGTTGTGCTCGTTGCTGTACTTCGCTGCCAACGCTCTCATGACGGCCTCATAATCACTTCTGAAACATTCCGGAACTGATTTCATTACCTCAGCCGCAGGACCTCTTAGAGCCAGTATCAGTCTCCGACCTTTCCTAACATCGGTGCACTGATTTTCCAAAGCAGCTAAGTCGAATTGCAGTTTGAATGTATCGAACGGCGTAGCACCATCATAAGTAGGCACTTCTGTTCGGGTGGCAAAACTTTCCGGAGCCGGCGGCAAACATTCTCGTGGCTGTACCTCTCTAAGCCGCTCGTCGATTTTCCTGTTTACTGAATCCTCCAGACTGTCAACTCGTTTGTTCAAGGAATCATCCAAGTCATTAACTCGTCTGTTCAGAGAATCATCCAGGCCGTCGACTCGTCTATCCAAGTGTTCCACTTGCGCTCCCAGGTGCTCCACCTTCACATCAAGCTTGTTTGAGACTTCTTCCACTTTCTGCTCCAAGCGCGCAGAATTTTCCTGAAGCTTGGTTTCCATTCGCTCTGCTACTTCTCGGTTCGCCGATTCCATTTTCACTATTTCTTGATTCGTACTTTCTAGTTTCGCTGCAATTTGCGCCGACATTTCACGATTTTCATTTTCCATTTTTCCAAACATGCCTTTAAGTGCAACCATAAGCTGGCTCATGTCCATTGCTTGTAGTGGCGCAGCCGCTGCAGTCGTACTTTGCAATGACGCAGCACCAACAGACGATTCCTCCACCTTGGCCGACGCCTCTTGTTCCTGCGTTCCGGACTCATGTGCAGCCCAATCGATGCCTCGTGATTCGCACGCCTCTCGCAAGCGCAGCTGCAACTCCACCTTTCCGCCAGCAGTCGGCAAATTCCAGGCAGCCAGCTCTTTCTTCAGCTGGTCCACCTTCAGCAGCTCGAGTTTAACCATGTCTGTGTTTTAATAATTTTATTTATTTATTTATTCTTTGTTTATCTTTAGTAACAAAATCCGAACTTCTGACACCAAATGTTACGAATTTACTTTCACAGGTTCGTTTGGATTGGTTTTGAAAATAAAACAACTTTAATTACTCAGCAAAGATCAGCAATCACTTTATTTCGCAGATTTACGCTTCGCTTGTATCTACACTTGTTACCACTTTGCTTGCTTAACACAGACAGACCCCTTGTGCTACACACTGCTGCTTTTATACCACTTTTCTTATCGCGCCGAAGTTTCTTGCAACTTCTAATTGGAAAGCGCTCGGCCATTCTCGCACAGCCCATTTCGAGAACCATCCTTGCCATATCGGACTATACCAAGCGAATTTATAACAGTTTTGCTGTACTTCACAGTGCATGCCTAAAAGTATGCTTGGAAAACATTCGTGCGGAGAAAGGCATTCCTGTACAGTGCGGCACAGAATTTCTCATCGTATCAGTATGAATGTTTTATTGTTTGAACATGTAAAAAAAATTTTTTTTTGTCCGCTGTGTTACAAAATGGCCGGTTCACTTTGCATGGTTTCCAGCGTGCAGTTCGCAAATCTCGTCAGATTTGAAAAAATCGAATGGCATTCTGTTAAGAACTAATTTGTCTGTAAACTGAACCTAAAATGAGTGAAAAGTAATGAAAATTCCGGAAATGGTGGCATAAGTCGGAAAATGGTACTTTTTGGGTACGCTCACAATGGGCGTACTTGTTTTGTTTGTTTAACGATGTGCCTCAAAATGGTCCAGTTTACGCGAACCCATCTGAAGAATGTGTGTGCCAATTTTTATTAAATTCGACTCATAAGTTTACGAGTAATGATGGCAACCGATGGAAAAACACTAACTTTTCAGGAAACGAATTCAAAGTTTCGAAGGCAGAGGAGTTGTAGGCGGAGCGCGGTGCTTTGTTCCTGAATTTGGACGTGAAGGAGTTCGAGTAGAGACAAAATATTTTAGGAACTAATTCCAAACATATTAAGCTGTCATATTCTGGAAATAAAAATTTTCACAAATTTCAAATTTCTAAACCAGGCGCTGGCCTTAAATCCTGGCGCAGATTTTTCTGTTTTAGATATGAAAGTTCTGTTAGGTAGGCGTTTCCAAAATAACCCAGTCTCGTCAACATTAAAGACTTGTTTACTTCATGAATTAACGCTTTTAACTCTGTCCGGTAGCGTTCTGCAGCAGTTATATCAGCCCTAGCTGCTTCGCCTTTAAGAGCAATGCTGTGCAGATTTGCTCGAACCTTGAATCTCTCAAACCAGCCCTGACTAGTTTCAAATGTTTCATTCTTGTCTGTATTACGAGGGTTGCCTTTTATATTTCGGGATTAGAGAAGAAAAACAAATATTAATTTAATTTTATTAATATTAAATTAATTAATTATTAATTAATTAAATTAATATTAAATATTAAATTAATTTTTTGAGTATTTCTTTCGACCAATCGACACGAGTCTTTTTTTGAGCAGTTGACAAAATGTGTGGGATCCAACGCGAACAAATTTTTGTTACAGTCAAATGTTCATGCAATATTGAATGTATGCTGGTCCCACTAATGCCTAAAGTTGTCTCAATCTCACGAAAGTTCAATCGTCGAAAGTTGTAAAAAATAATCGCACGAAAATGTTCACGATTTAATTCCATTTTTGGGCCGAGATGAATTTTTCAACTCACTATAAATAATATAAATAGCGCTCGTATGTCAAAATGTTCTGAGTTCTTATAACCTCAAAAATGTCTAACTTTACGATACAGCTGTCAGTTGCCAGATTGCACCACCAGAGTTGCCAAATCCCGAAACAGTATTATCGTTGGATACTGCTTTACTTTTTATGTCATCAAATAAGCTTTTTGCTTTCGTCTGAACCACAATTTTACTTAACTTTCCACTCATTTGGCTAAAAAAATTACAAGTGTATGTAAAAAATAATAATATAACTCTGCCAATAAATAAATTGGAAAAATATTTACATTTTTTGTAACCAGAAACAACCCGTAAAAATTTATAAATATGTATTTTTCTCTTTAAAAAAAAAGCACAAACTAATTGAAACGTTACAAAAAGCACAACACACTAATTGAAACTGAACTCTTAAATTAGCAAAACAAAGTGAAAATAAAACTGTATTAAAATTGCGTTGATTTTCAGTTAGAAAGGGAATTCCCGAGTTTTGATGGCATGGCGCAATAAGAAACAGAAGTCGTGCCATCTTTTAGAAAAAGAAAATTAAAAAAAAAAACAATTAAAGACTCGAACCCAAAACAACGCAACTTCGAAAATCTAACGATGCACAGTGAAAATTAGTCTAATTCAGCAGTGACGCAACTTCGAAAAAACGCAAAACGAAACGACGCAAAGCGAGGTATGGGTGTACAATATTTCTACCTTAAATTCATTTTATGTTAATTTACTTATACTAACGGCTCGAACGAGCTTGTTCACGAAAGTTTTGTTGTTTGAAGGTATGGCCATCATCGAGTAGTGGTGGCGAGCACGGCTCAGGATTGCATCAAATGGGTGCGATTGACCATGCACACGCTACACACATTAGTTCACTATTCAGCGGGTGCCAAATAGCTATTCAAAAGAGCAGAGGCTGTGTATCAACTTGGATTGGACAGGGACAAGGATAGTTCTGGCGTTCGCCAAGTTGAACGCAATCACAGACATTTCCCTGTACGTCTGCTCTCATCCTCCTATTAGAAATAGTTAATGTTAAAATTAGTTCTTTAGTCTTATTCGTCTCTGGATTGTGCTTGAAAAATAAAACACACTTCAATTACTCACCGCAAACGCAGTCAAAAACCTACAATAACTTTATTTACAAATTTACTCTTGGGCATTCCACGCGAAGCGGACAAGTAAAAAAACTCGATGTTTCCGATTCATAAATATAATAATAATATTTGAGTATGTTCTACCTATACGTATTATTGATACATGTATCAAATGTTTTTGTGATATACTATAATGACTAGTTAAAGAGTTATGGGACTTTGAAGTTTTCGACAACTGGTTGGCATGCAGTACTTCAAAGCCGATTATGGACTCATAAAATTATATATTAAAATAATAAAACCACTGGATTTCTCACTTCATTTACTGAGCTTTTTAACCCTCTAGCAGGCCAATTTTTTTTTCGATAAAAAAATTATAGACGGGCTAGTTTTGGATCAGAAAATTCGAAAATGAAGTTATTTTTTCTAATTGATGAGTGGTTTAGCTTCCAGATGGGAAAAAAGGTACCCCGCCTGTAGGCGGACCTGCCGGCTTAGGAGTGAAAAATTGATTTCGATCGTTGATTTCAATTTGGTTTATTATGAGACAACGAGTTAAAAAGTGTAAGGAGATAAGTAATTTATTATTATTAACATTATTTTTGGTAATAAAAGCATAAGTCCACTTTGCATTTCGTGCAAATTACTTGGGTTTCCGATTTGCACCCAGGGTTTTGCACATTCGTTTACCCTTACGATCCGAGAAATCGAGTAAATGGTTATATCCGTCAAACGTACAACCGAAGGGGGTATGTAAGTCCTTTTGGTGGCGGTGACCGGGCGTTTGAAATATTTTTGGACGGCCTACCTGATGGTTTACGTTGTCCATGCACTTTCTAACAAAGGACAGACGCTACTTCCCTCCGAAATTAAGGAAGTTCGAACATGGTAGCTCCATGAATACGTCTATGCAGTACAAAACCACCATCAGGTGCCTTCTTCTTGCGATGGTAATGGCGATCGAGGCCTTTTTGCAGGTTTAGTTATCAAATATCGAATTTTTGAAGTTTGTTCATCAGCGTGGGGTTTTTCAGGCACAGTTGGTTGTAATGGCTGATAAATGACTGATGGTGAAGTAGCTACTGAAGATATATTACTTAGGTTACTGATATGCAAACCTTTGTCTACCATATTACAGAGCAAATCAACAGATGGAATGCTGTCTACCGCAATACATTGATAAATTTTATATTCAATATTTGGGCCCTATCATCGTTATCATCATCGCTAAAATCCCCATTTGACCCTTCATCAGACTCGAGGTCAGAATGCATGCCTTCCATGAATCCCACAATTTCTCCATAAGATAAATTTGGCAGTTTATTACTTCCTCGTCGCGACATATCTAAACAAATGAAAGGCCAATATGAGCAACAAAGATCGTAAAATGATACGTAGCCCGGCAGGTCCGTCTGTAGGCGGGCAATGAATAAAAGGCTTTTTTGTACCCTTTCACTTTTATAACACTTTCGTTAAAAACGCCTTTGGATTAAGAACACTTTTATCTACTTACCAGTAATTTTCTGAGCTTTCTCAAACATCTTTAAATATTTTAAATTAATTTTTGAAAATCACAACGTTTCACAAATTAGTTTTTCGCCTGTTCAGCATCAATTTTACGTTTTAAATGATCATAGTGCCGAAAATATGACCACAACGATTAAAAACATAATCCCTGTGTATGCATTGAACAGTTTCTCAAAGCCTTTATGGCGATTTAAAACAAAAATGGGTTTGCTTGGAATTTTAAAGCTAAAAGATTACACCCCGCCTACAGGCGGACTAGCCTGCTAGAGGGTTAATTGTATTTTTGGAAAAGAAAAAAAATTTTTTTTTCATAAAAAAAAACCATTCATTTTTTTTCTTTGTTTTTCACTAAGTTCGACCCTCTCGTTTTTTTTATTTTTTTTGTATAAATTACTAATATTGTGTAGAACATTGGTGCCACCTTTTATAATGGACGTGAAAGTGGATTAGGAGCTAGACTGAAAATACTGCCGAAGGGTCGCGTCCGCGCCGCGCCTGATGCCCGCCGCCTGTGCGCGTTAAGTGAAACTGTCAATCAAACGGCGCTGGACGCCACCCTTCGGCAGTATTTTCAGTCTAGCTCCTAATCCACTTTCACGCCCATTATAAAAGTTGGCACCAATGTTCTACACAATATTAGTAATTTATACAAAATAA
Organism: Melieria omissa; assembly: GCA_963971225.1. Lineage (NCBI taxonomy): Eukaryota > Metazoa > Arthropoda > Insecta > Diptera > Ulidiidae > Melieria > Melieria omissa. The sequence goes on along the minus strand of OZ020269.1, from coordinate 43,962,037 downwards.
ATTAAAAAAATCGAAAGGGCCGAACTTAGGGAAAATCAAAGAAAAAAAATTAATTGTTTTGTTTTATGAAAACATTATTATTTTTTTCTTTTCCAACAATACAATTAAAAAGCTCAATAAATGAAGTAAGAAATCCAGTGGTTTAATTATTTTAATATATAATTTTATGACTCCATAATCGGCTTTGAAGTACTGCATTCCAACCGGTTGTCGAAAATTTCAAAGTCCCATAACTCTTTAACTAGTCATTATATCGTATAGGTATTAATACGTATAGGTAGAACATACTCCAATATTATCAAAATCGGAATCATCGAGTTTTTTTACTTGTCCGCTTCGCGTGGAATGCCCCTCTTTGCTTGTCTTTACTTGACTACTTATTGCACTATTTCGTGTTTCACCTTTGCTTGTTCAAATAAGACTGTCTCTCTGCGCTGCGCCCGGCTGCCTTTTACACCTGTCTGCTTATCGCGCCGATTGTTTACGCACATTCCACTTGGACTATCTCTCGATTGTTCTCGCATATCCAAATTGGCCTATCTCTTGATCGTTGTAGCACATCCCATTACCATTGCGAGCCATCCTTTTCATACCGAAATTATAGCAAGTCGGCCGTACTCTAAAGTGCGTACTTAAAAGTATCCCCGTGAAAGCATTCATGCATAGCACAGCGACAGAGTGCATCATCGTTACACTGCCCACCAGTTGGACTTAGTGCTAAGGCTCCGCCGGTGTAAGACGCCAGGCGCCCCAAATCGACTACTTTCAACCTAGCGTTTTTGTTGCAGTAGCGTTGAACCCTGTACACAACGTCAATAATCCTGGTCACGACCTTGTACGGTCCTTCCCTTGAAGTTTTGGAGACAAACCTATTCTCCGCTGCGGGTTGTAGAGCATTACCAGATCGCCTTCTTGGAACTCTGCTGTGTTATGTGTTATCGCTGACCAGTTGGATACGGCTTCTTGTAAACTAGTGGATTTCTTCCAGTTACAACAGCTTATTGACCGCGTAATTAATCCTAGCTCCTTCCATTGTTCTGACCACTCCGAACTTCAAGTCTGCAGGCAACCTCAACTCTGTGCCGAACACTGCCCGGGCTGGAGTGAGTGATGTCGTATCGTGCGGGGCTGACCTATACGCCATCAGAAACAGTGGGATATGCATCTCCCAATCCTTTTGATTTCTGCCTACCACTTTCCGCAGATATTCTGCCAGTGTTCGATTGAATCGTTCCACCATGACGTCGGACTGCGGATGGAAAGGAGTGGTGCGAGTTTTTCTTATTCTTAGTAGCTCGCACACTTCCTTGAATACCGTAGACTCAAAATTCTGGTTTTGATCTGAGTGCAACTCCATCGAAACTCTGAACCTGGCCACCCAGTTGTTTACCAGCGTTTCGCTTGGTTAGGAATAAGATACACTTCCAGCCATTTGCTAAAATAGTCCATTACCACCAGCACATATTTGTTGCCTTGAGTGCTAATTGGGAATGGGCCGGCGACATCCATGGCAATTCACTCGAAGGGCGGTCCCACGTTATACTTTCGCAGCCGAACATCGATCACAGCTCTTAATCCAATCGGCTCCAGAGTCCTGGCATCGTACCCAGTAGAATCGTCTTTTTAATTTGGCGACAGTTTTTTTTTATGCCTAGGTGCCCTCCCTGGAGTCGTTATGGCATGCCTCGATGACCTCGTTGATCCTGCATTTCGGGACTACAATTAGGGGGTTGCTGGTTCGGCTATTCTCACTCTCCCACTCGCGGTATAGGCAGCCATCGTTCAACCGCAGACTTTCCCACTGTGCCCAGTAAGCCTTCGCAATCGGGCTTTCACCGGCCATCTCCTGCCAGTCCGGAGGTGCGCTTTACTCCTTGCCTTCGAAGATTTTCGCAAGATCCGTATCCTCGCGCTGGTCCTTTTGTATCGTCTCCACAGACCACATTTCCTCTGGCATAACGCTTACCAATCAAACGTCCACTATCTGCTCTTTCGGCTCGCGAACAATTTCTGAATTCGGTTTCACACGGACGGCGTGACAAGGCACCTGCATTTCCATGACTGCTACGCTTCCGATGCTCTATCGTGTAGTCGTAGCTCTGCAGCCGCTCTCGATCCGCCGCGCCCATTGGCCTTCAGGACCCTTTAAGTTCAACAGCCATTTCAATGCCGCATGATCTGTGCGCAGGCGAAACTTTTGCCTATTCAGGCATTTGTACTGCCTAAATTTTGTTGTAGTAAGCTATTACCTGTTCTTGACCACCTATTATCTGTGATAGCATACCGCGAATACTATGCCTGCTTGCATCTGTATCCAGCACAAACATTTCTCCAGGCACGGGGAAGGCCAGAATTGGAGCAGTGCACAGTTTTTTCTTCAACTGTGCAAAAGCCTGCTCCTGCTCTTCGTTCCACTCGAAAGCTTGGCTCTTTTCGTCATTTTGTGCAAATTGCTGCCCAACCAGGAACAAATCGTCGGTAGTATGTGCACAGGCCGAAGAAACTGCGGAGTTTTTGTAGATTGCGTGGTCGAGGCCACTCCTTCATCGCCGTGATATTGCCTTCATCCGTATGTACTCCGCGGACGGAAACCGTGTGACCCAGATATTCCTTTCCAAATATTCCTTCTGGAACAGCGAGCATTTCTTTGGATTGAGGTTAAGACCGGCTTCTTATATTCGCTCGAATACCTCCTTCATTTAAGCTTTTACCCATAACTACAACCTCTTGTCGAGGTATACCAGATACGTCCGCCAATGCAGCCCGTTAGCACACGTTCCATTAGCCGCTCGAATGTCGCTGGTGCGTTGCAGAGTCCAAACGGCATGACGGTGAACTGCCAGAACCCATCGCCTACACTGAAAGCCGTTTTCGCCTTGTCCCTGTCTGCAAGCTCTACCTGCTAGTAGCCGCTGCGCAAATCAAGCGTGGAAAACCACTGTGTGACTGACAGTGTGTCCACGGTATCATCGATTCGAGGTAATGGATAACTGTCCTTCTTGGTCCCGTCATTGAGCTTCCGATAGTCCACACAAAACCGGGTACTGCCATCCGTTTTCTTGACTAGCACGACCGGCAAGCACCAATGGCCTGACGAGGGTGCTATGACTTTTTCCCTCCGCATGTTTTCTATCAAATTTGTGACCTCTTCCCTCTTGGCCATAGGAACTCGTCTCGGTGGTTGGCGGATCGGTTTCGCACTCCCGGTGTCGATGTTGTGCTTCACTTCTTCCGCCTGCTGCTGCTGCAAATATGGACCCATAGTGCTGCTGGAGTGACCGCGCCTTCTGTTTCTGCTTTTAGGTTTTCGCGGCCCCACTGGTTCTCCTGCGGTATGGCGAACATGTTAAAACTGCTTTTGTTACTTCTTCCGGGTGGGCTATTCTCGCAATTGACCACTGCTACAGCCTCTCTACACTCGCCAATTACCGCATCTTTTCCAATAAATCTGGAAGTATTAAGCGTGTTCACTATTTTGACTGGAATTTTGCCGTTTTAAGGTTCCACTAATGTACATGATGATGATTATGTTGTCGTGTCCTTGTTCTGGTGCTTCTACAATCCCAGCCAATTTGTCGTACCCTCCTCGTCCACCTTTGCCCACACAACCACCTCGGAATTCTTCTGATATTGAGACGATTTGGTGTATAATGAAGGCCGACACATCAAGCAATACAACACAGTCAAATTATTTGCCAGAATACACATTCGCATCGAAATAATAGCAAAAATGTACCATAGTCATTTTCATACCTTTTCCTTAAAAAATTAGGGGTTTCAAAATATGCAATACTTTTATTTTTTTTCTTTTATTCTTTTTGTTTTTTGCTTGTATTTCAGACTATAAATGGAACATATAAAAGAGCATATTTTGAGGAATTTTAGAAATATTTTAAGGAAAAGGTATGACAAGTGATGAAAATGACTATGGTACATTTTTGCTATTATTTCGATGCGAATGTGTATTCTGCCAAATAATTTGACTGTGTTGTATTGCTTGATGTGTCGGCTTTCATTATACGCCTAACTCATTAATTGATTTACAAAAAATGTGTATGTTTTTGACCATCAAAGAAAACGCCTTAAAATTTCATATTTTCCGACTTTGAGGTTCGATTACCGCGGCATTTTAAAACTTATAAACATAAGTTGCATCGGAAAAGAAGCCGTGTGGTGTTGTTAATGCGATAAGGTAAAATGCCATGCCAATCGGGTTTTTGGTTTAGAAATTACGATCAAAAATATGGAAAAAGTAGAGGAAAAACTGAAAAAATTACACGGTACCTATATCTCACTAACTAGAACTGCTGAAATTAATCTGAGGGTAGATTCCAAATCAGCGCACCCAAATTAGTAAGAAACAGTAGAAAACCTCCATGCAACAGACAAAAAGGTTTTTTTTTTGTTGTCCTGTGTTACAAATTGTCCCGAACCGAAATATAAAAATATGAATAACTTTTGAGAACGAGCAGGTATGATTTCAATTCGAACGGATTTTAGACCTATAATCATCAGCAAATACAACCCAGATTGCAGTTTTCGCCGACATTTTTGTGCTACCTATCAATGCTTCCTGCCTACCGTGACAATGGGTCGCAATTTGAGAGTACAAATTTTAATATAAAAATCGTAATTTTAAGTATTTGTATGTAAATACGTCACTATTTTTGTTTCTCTCTCAGTGGATAAATGTGATATATTATTTTTTTAATACATGTTAATGTATTAGAATTCTGAATTCTCTTGTTATTTTATTTAGTTTTTAATTACTTTTATCGTTGTTTTGTTATTTTCTGATGAATATTACAACAATATGTAATAGTTCCTTTTGTTATTTTATAAAATAGACTGTGTGTTTGATTGAACTCATTCGTATTATATTTTTCTATGTAATCGGCATCAGCATCGGCCGATTTTCGTCCTTTCGGCCGATTAATCGGCATCGGCCGAACTCGCCCTTCCGGCCGATTAATCGGCATAGGTCACAAAATTTGGTATCGGTCGGATTCTAGTTATTTGTTTGAAGCTCGGCCAAACAAATTTTTTTGCAAAAAAACTGCAGTTTACTACCACCCTCCATATAATGGAAAAATATAACCACACACAAATATAATTGAAGGCTTGTGGTATCACGTAAAATATTCAATACCACAGACCATAAAATTAAAATGGTTTTAATGGTTATTCGGCAAAATTCAAGCTCCAAAATAATGCAAAGCTAGAAATACAGATCTTTTTTAATGTAGCAGGTACTTGGTACAACCCCCTTCAGCCCTCAATGCCCGAAAGTGATAGCGAAGGTTAATATGAAATGGCTTTGGACCTAGAGGCAAATTAGAAACAATTTAAAAAAATATTCAGAATAAACAAAAGTATACATTTTTATATTTCGTTGTAAAGAAAATTTTACAGGCTACAATATTGTAACAAACTTATTATTTCTTAACATGTTAAAGACCCCAGCCCACCGGTGGGTCACTCCGCAACAACATTAGCGGCTCGCGTGCTTACGGGTGGGCACTAGAGCTGCAATGATGGTTTTCGTTACTATCGATTCGCTGCCATCTGTGTTTTCGATCAGGAAAACACGAGTGTTGGCGTTTTGGTAGAATTCAACAAACTTGGTAGATTTATGTTTGAATTTTTATTTTATTATTTATTTATTCCGATTTTCGGAAAACTTTATGTGTCTTCTTCAATTCGTGAAAAAATTGTCAGATAACATCAGAAGTCTGACAAGATTGTAAAGAAATGCTTAGCATGACCGGTGATATAAATATTTGAACCGAAACGTCAGAAGCTGACATACAGCGCAACCTCGGTATTCGCTACTACCCATTATCGCGACGGCCCGGTTATCGCGCCGGCTTAATTTTTAACATTGCAGGTTCTATAATCGCGACAGTTTACGAAAAACGGGGTTCAATTTCGCGACTTTTATATGGTTTTTTAAATATTATTACAATGTCTATAATCAAAAAAGGGAAATCCCCGTCTTTTGGTATATAAACCTTTTTGGATTTTTAAGCCGACAACAGCACTATATAAACTACGTGATTCAGCTGTTATTTTAAAAAATAATTTGCCAAGAAGCAACTCAAAATCTCCAATTTTTGTAAAAATGCTTAACATGTAAATATATCAATAAAAAACAATTCTAATTCTAAAAGTTACATACAATTTTTCAATAAAATATTGGGTTCTGTTATCGCGAAAATTCAGTTTTCGCGACAGGTCTGGTTTTTAATTAGTCGCGAAAATCGAGCTTGCACTGTACTACTTAGTATATGTTGTTTTGCCAAAAAGGGCGAGTAAGACGACTTATGTGCATGTTTCTTCAAGTGCGAAAACATATTCTTGAGTCTCGGTTTTTGTCGTGCTGGCTGCAGCAATTGCATTGATAACGTTTAATGTTTGAAAATATACTTCAATGTACTTTATAATGTTCAAAAATAAACTTAAAAAATAATTTTAAAATAAAAATTTCAATTAGTTTAGTCGTTGGATTCGATAGTATCGATTGTTTTTTCCAAACTATCGAAACTATAGATGGAAACTAATGGATTTTAAACAAAAAATCGGTTTTTGAAAAAAAAATTGTCGCTTAAAATTTTTTGTTATTATATACTACTTATCTAAAGTTGTACATTAAAAGAAAGGTATGAAAACGACCTTTCGTTTGATACCCATATCGTGTAAATCAGTTGGAGATTAATTGAGTTTTTTTTTATAAAAACTTTGACCCCGAGCCTTTTGTGGGTGGTTCCCAGGCAAAATTTTAATTTGTTGGATTCAAAAAGATAAGCTCTATATGGTCCAATTTTCCGTTTTTTTCATGGCGGTTCGCTATACTGTATTTTTTCCTCAGCTTATATAAGCTTAATTTAGGGACCTATTTTATTATTCCTTACAGTCACAATTTCTTCAGTTTCCGGCCTATTTAGTACTAGACGATAATATACCACATTACCCTTCACGACCCATACCACATTACCCGCACGCGAAAAAGCATTACTTAGCAAGCAAAGCATGTTGGTGTACGATTCTTTACTATTAAGGCATTGTCAACATTTCATTGTGGTTCTGTTGTATGAATGTCTGTAGTTTCCCAGAAAAAGTTATATACCACATTACCCGACCGTACCACAATACCCGTAGCTACCCTACATACATTATACATTTTGTTCAATTGGTAACTGTCCTATTTGACCATTTAATATTTAAAAACAATTTTGCCTTGCTTCGTGTAATTGTAAAATAAATTATTTATGCTTTTATTCTAGTGGCTTACGGAGTCCGCACATTTTCATACCCTTAACGGAAGAAAAGATAAAGCTGTGTATGTTTTGGAACAGGTAAATCCTTAACATCATTTTTATAAAAAATTGGATTATGTTATTATACAATGAAAACACTCTCTAAAAACACACTTAAGGCTTGATTACACGTAACGAGTAGAGTGGCGAGACATCCAAATGGTACTATGCCGAGAGAATTGGGATGGCGAGCAAAAGCGACGAGTTGTTCAAACGTATTTTGACAAGTGGCGAGTCAGTTCGGTTTTACAATGCACAAAATGAACTAAGCAACTCGCGCAATTAACCTCATTCCGCATGTGACGAGCGATTCCGCGAATCGCTGCGAAAAGAAGAAAAATATAACAGTAAAGTAGTACTCGGCCTAGTAAACAAAATGTGATTCTAGTGACTCTCTCTCCACTTTACTTGGTCACTGACTCAATAACAACTCGCCTTACTGTTTAGACGAAACGAATATTCGTTCGAGTTGCTGTCTCGTCACTCTACTCGTTACGTGTAATCAAGCCTTTACGTGGCTTTATTGAAACACCCACCACGACGAATATTTGATTCTACGTTTACATTGAGCACAAATGCGTGATTTAAAATTAATCATTGACTGTTTCCATTGCCTCATTCGAATTTAATCGACAGGTAATGCTGCTATCAGAGATTAGCAATGAGTACTAATAAAATTAGTATACTTAAGTCATGAGCCATAACAATTGGTGCAAGTGAATACTCAAACCAATTCAACAAAATACTATTACTCATTCGCACCCAAACATCAAATAACTCAAAATCCTCTTATATGAATGTGAACCGGTATTTTTTTTGGCTCTATTGGTTACTGGCCCATAATCTGATTTGACTCACTTGTTCGTATGAGAGGAAAATTAATACACTAGTCAGAATAAGTTTGCGTACAGGCAAGTCAAAAATATTTTATGATTAATTTTGACCTCAAAAATGGGTTCTCTGTTTATAAAAACTTATCCACATTATTCATATATGCCTTAACTGCACTTTTTGTTCTTTTTTAGATGAATTAAAATAATAATTTTCCATGTATTCGTATTTATTGACAATATACTCACAAAACGGTGCAGAATAAGTTTGCGTACAAAACTAATAACGGGATGTTCCGGTTATGCTCTTTATTTTTTTTGGAAAATTTTTATTCCATTGAACAGTAAACGGACTTATAAGTTATTTGGAACCGTATATGTGCTTGAAATTTTATAGAAAGCAATAGAATTCAACAGAAAAATATTAAAAATGGATAAAGATAAATCTTACAAAAACTTTTCAAAATTGACAAAAAATTTCATGAAATTAGAGAAACTTTTGGGAGAGCACATTCGTCATTTCAAAAAGACATCTTAAATCTAAAAAAAAACCAGAAAATCTTGTTTGGTTACTACGATCTGACCATTTTCTTAAGTTACCCGAGCAAGAGGATTCGATTGTTTGCGATCAGTGCATCACAATCTAAGGCTAGTTGCATCCAATATCTTCAGAAATGTACAGAAATATTTTATAAACCACATTAGCAGTGACTTTATAAGAAAAGTTCTGAAAAAAACATACTTCCCCTACATAACAGCATGTAAGAAGCCCATATTTAGCTTACTTACAAGAAGCACAGAATTGCTTTCGTAAAAGAGTCCATCAAGGAGTCTAAAAAACCGGATTTCCGGGACGAAATGTTGTTATCTATAGAAAGTGGGACCTTTCATTATTATCTGATAATGGTTTGGCATATTTGGCATTAAAAGGCATCAACTAATTTGAACAGGATCCTGTTAATAACAAAAATCTGAAATTAACAGTGAAGCATAGCATATGTGGAGATATGGTATGGGGCTGCATGTCAGGAAAGGAGTGAGCAGGCTGTGTTGTTTTATTCAGAAATGCTTCCGGGGGGTTATTTACATATTCTAAAAGCTTATGTAAGCCAAGGTTTCAAAACTTTGGATTAGATTCCAACATATCTTTTCAACCTTAGCGCGCAATGCATACGATGCGAAGCTATGTTTGCTATTAACTGGCTCAACAAAGCTGCAAAAGTCCCTCCCTAGTCACCTACCGTGCATCTAATTGAGTATATAAGGGGTTCAGTTAAGCCCTGAGCCCAACAACACTCCATCTTCTAAGATATAGTTAACCAATACAACAATTCAAGGATATAACAAAATAACCGCTGAAAAAACACCGAATTTAAAAAAATTTGCGCCAAAACTTCTGCAGGGAGTTCAAGCGAGAAAATAAAATTCACAAAGTTATTAATTTTTGGACAAAACTTAGTTTCAATTGAATTTTAACTACATAGTCTCATCTTGTACGCAAACTTTTTCTGAGGTGAATTCATAACATATTTTGTTTTTGGCCCTCCTTCTACAGTTTGGTCAAGTTTTTGTTATTATTATCTTAATGGAATAAAAGAACTAAGTTTACGAAAAAAATAAAAAATATTTTGTTTTTGAAAAATTACTTTAAGTGATTTATTTTTCATATGAAAAAACTACGTACCCCTTGTACGCAAACTTATTCTGACTTGTGTATGGATGAGTTGAGTAATAATTTGTGTTGTGCTTTGCGCTTTTTGCTAAACACTTATTGTTTGCTTTTGGACGCCTATCTGGTTACTGTTGTGCATTGATGCTGAAGAACAAATATTTAATTAGAGTCCGACCGATTAATCGGCTTCAGCATCGGCTAGTATCGGCCAATAAAATTGGTATCGGCATAGCCAAAAAAAAATAGAATCGGCATCGCCTTTTTTGGCCGATGCCACATCGGCCGTTTTTGGTCGATAGCATATTGGCCTATTTTTCTGCTTTCATTTTTTTTTCATTTTTTGTACCAAAGGGTTCTTCCACCTTTTCAGTAATGTATTTTTATGTAATGTTTCTTGGAAATGTTTTTTATAAAAAGGTAGTCTTAAAAACACAGATTTTCTCGAAATGTCTATGCATTTTGTCTATTAAAATTTTTTTTAACATATTTGGAATGGATCGTCCTTGAAGAAGGTGCTGTCAAAATTGTATTGGAAAATTGCAAGTATTTCGGCTTCTACAGACATTTATATAACGAGCGGTCAAGGATTCTAGCGGTTAGTCAAAACTTTAAACGTGTTTTTCTCGGAACGCCTTTTTTTGAAATGGCGGGGATGATTTAAAAAAAACCATTCATCCGATCTCTCTGCGATTTTGTCACGTCATTCTACATACTGTTAGCTATCGTCCCTAGTAAATTCACTCCGATATGTTAAAAATTTCATATTTTTTTTAATTGATAAAATCTTCAAAAACAACAATTTTTTACTGTTCTAACTTCCAATGCCTGCCATTTTGTGAGATTCTTATAAAAAAATTCAAATTTACTACGGACGAGAGGTACGTTCATACTGATTAAGAATTTCTTTGAAATTTATGTTTCAGATAATCCTGTGACTCAAAACAATCCCCGCCAGCTGACCATGACGCGGCAGAAGCCGTGTCTTTAATCGAAAAAAAGTGTTTGAAAAAATTAAAAAATTTTTTTATTTTTTTATTTTTGTACCATAACAATGAATAAATTAAAGTGGAATATCTCTTTTTGATAATTCCTCGTATTCACAAAGGAAATAATTTCTGAAGAATGTCCATTTTTCCTGTCCGCGCATGAGAATGACCCCTTAATGTAGATATCAGAAGAAAGGGCATACAATTTTACAATCTTATCCTTCGTTTTTAATGTGAAGCATTTTTCTTAACAGGCCTTTTATTTTTTCCAAATTTGTTTTCTGACTTCTTCCCACTGCATGGGTCTCAATTTGAGAGTACAAATTTTAATATAAAAATCGTCATTTTAATTTGAAGAAAACACGGAATTTGTATGCAATATTTACGTCACTATTTTTGTTTCTCTCTCTCTGAATTCTCTTGTTATTTTATTTAGTTTTTAATTATTTCTTTTCTCGTTGTTTTGAATATTACAAACAATATGTAATGAAGTAATGGGTATAGTGAACACCCTATATAGTGAACACCTCGATATAGTGAACAAATTTTGACATGGAGCCTCTAAATCTTGAACAAAATTTTGAAAGTAATTTCAAGCAAAAAACAAAAAGTGTATTTTGAGCAAATAAAATTAGTTTTTGAACAAATATGTTAACCATGATATAGTGAACAACCTCAATACTGTGAACAGGCGTTGCAATAATTAGTTCACTATATCCAGACACGACTGTAGTTCCTTTTGTTATTTTATAAATAGACAGTGTTTTTGATTGAATTCATACGTGTTATTTTTTCTATGCAATCGGCATCGGCCGATTTTCACCTTTTCGGCCGTTTAATCGGCATCGGCCAAACTCGCCCTTCCAGCCGAAAAATCGGCATCGGCATCGGACAAAAAATTTGGTATCGGTCGGACACTATATTTAATTTTGATTTTCCGCTTTTTGTTGCAATATTCTCAAATCCATCTAAAGAGAAAGCGAAACTGAAAATTACTCCAATGACTTAAGTCATTCCATTGAACCATTGGTGTTTTTTGGTGTTGTGAGCAGTGTTGTCACTAATGTATTAAAGTAGTGTAACTAATTACGTAGTATATTACTTTGGCTTTAAAAATGTAGTGTAACTAGTTATTTTTCCCCATAAGTAATCACCTTCAGTAATATTATTACTTTTTTTCAAGTTACTTATTACAATATTACTTTTTAGTCAACAAAGGTCTAATTTTCATGTAAAACAGCAGCACTGATAACATGATTAAGATCTATTACAACTATACAACACTGCACTTGTTCATACTAGACATAGCTCGCCTCTTTCATTTCCAACTGAGTTTGGTAGTGGAGAAACAATTAACATGTGCAAGCAAATTCAAGCGGTTTTAACAAAAAAGGTGACGAAATTCAAATTGTAATTCAAAATGAAATAAACATTTAACGTGATTGTTTTTTTTTTGCAGAATGACTGCTTTTAATAGCTGGAAATTCCGCAAATATTTCGATTTGTTTCCAGTAATAAGTAATGTAACGATATTACTTTCAAATGTCAGTAATGTGTAATAAGTAATATGTTACTATTAAAAGTAATAAGTCCCAACACTGGTTGTGAGTGATTACGGTATAACACCCCTGTCGGACCTGAGACAACTGGTTCCCAAAATTCATTGGTTTTTCAATTGGTTTTTTATAAGTCAATTGGACAACTACACCTTCTCAAGCGTACCAGGTGGTAATGAAGAAGCTTACTGTCTTCAGCTCACCAGCGCCAATCTCAGCGCCGTTCCTCGAGCGCGTCGTAAAGGCCTTATTCCCGCCGCAAATTGGTCTATCGCCGGAGGACAGCTGGCGATCGCCAGACACGCCTGAAGAGGTGCAGCTGACGGACATTGACGAGCTTCTCGACGCCTGCAACCAAATAGGCGACCAGCAGGCGCCGGGCCCCGACGTCATTCCAAAGGCAGCTATTATGATGCAGCCCGAAATGTTCATGGACATATACAACTCGTGTCTTACCGAGAGAGTGTTTCCTGCCCGCTGGAAAAAGCAAAAGCTCGTGCTACTGCCAAAGGGCAAAAAAGACCCAGAGGATCCATCAGCGTATCGGCCAATATGTCCACTCGACACTGCAGGCAAACTTTTGGAGCGCCTGATATGCACGCGCCTGGACGATGCCATCGAAAAACTGGTGGTTTGTCTGAGCGGCAATTCAGCTTCATGAAGTCAAGATCCACAATTGACACAACTAGTGTAGTGGTCAATGCCGCACAAAAAGCCATAGAGGGTAAGCGCTAGAAGCATGGCAGCAAGGAGTACTGCTGTGTGGTGACACTAGACGTGAAAAACGCCTTCAACACTGCAAGGTGGGCAGACATCGTGGGGGCTCTGCGCCGCCTTCAAATCCCTAGATACCTAGTGGAACTGGTAGCCAGCTACTTCAGCAGCAGAATCTTGCTCTACAGCACCGACGAGAGCAAAAGGCACCACATCGTCACCGATGGCGTTCCACAGGGGTCAGTACTAGGCCCTACATTGTGGAACTTCATGTACGACGGAGTACTGCGACTTCCAATGCCACAATCAACAACGATTGTTGGCTTCGCGGACGACATAGCTGTAGTAGTGACAGGAAAGCACCTACACGATGTTGAGGTAGCCTGCAACAGCGCAGTAGAGTCGGTGCAGGAATGGCTGACATCGGTCGGCCTGCAGCTTGCCCAGCAAAAGACTGAGGCGCTGCTAATCTCCAGCAGAAAGATAGTGGAGACAGTGCACATCAAGGTTGGCGACCACACCATACACTCGCAGCCAGCCATAAGATACCTTGGAGTCATGCTGGACACGAGGCTAAGCTTCAAGCATTACTTGGCGCACGTAAGCAGCAAGGCAGCGAAAGTTGTAGCTGCCTTATCGCGCATTATGCCGAATATTGGCGGCCCAAAGCAGCCAAGACGCAAGCTGCTAGTGAAGATGGCTGCGTCAACGATGCTGTACACTGCGCAAGTGTGGGCTTCGGCGATGAGGGTCAAGTCGTACCGGAGCCACATAGAAACGGCGTATCGCCTCAGCGTGTTGCGGGTCTGCTGCGCCTTTCGCACAACGTCCTACGACGCCGCATGCGTGGTGGCAGGCATGGTCCCCATTGACCTGCTGGCGGAAGAGGCGTTTTTGAAATATGCGGAGCGTGGCAAACCTCCAGAATGCATTGACTACGAGAAGCAAACACTGGGGAAGTGGCAAGAACGCTGGAACTGTTCCAGTAAGGGGCGATGGACTCGCGTCCTTATAGCCGACCTGCAGCAGTGGACAAGCAGGACGCATGGACTGGTAAACCACCACTTAACGCAAGTCCTCACAGGGCACGGTTGTTTTAAGGCCTACCTCTACCGTTGTGGATTTGAAGATGACTCGTACTGCGGCGTTTGCAACGGCAAAGTCGAGGACGCGGAGCACGTCGTGTTCGAGTGTGCTAGATACAGCGGACAACGACGCCGCTTGACCACACAGCTGGGAAGTGTGCCCACAGTCACGGTTGCCACAATTTGTAACTTTCTACCAAAATTGGTAACTTTTAAACTGTTTGGTAACTTGGTAACTTTATTTTCATTTTGGTAACTTTTGCAATCAAAAATTGATTTGAAGTAATAGACAAGAAAATTTGTTTTTTTATTTATAAATTTGTTATATACATTAAATACGCAGCACTGGCAACAGTGCCTTCAGCCCGGTTCAATGGCAGCATTGTTGGCACACTTCTACTATTCGATTAACTACCCTGCAAGATAAGACTGATGGAAACTTCAACACATCCACAAAAATTCTCGCTGAAACTAACACATTTACATATTTCCTTTGAATTAAAAAAAAATCCGAATAAAAAAAATTTCCTCTGCTATTAATCCAATGATAATAAAAGAGATAGTTCGGCTATATTTCTTACAAACGTGAAGTTATGTATGAGAGAACGAGATAGCTAATGTATACATTGGCTCGTGAATTTGACAGGTGCTCGTACACATGGCGCACAAAGGAAAAAGGCGAAAAAAAGAAAAATAAAAGCAAAATAAAGATAAGTATTTGTGTTTAGTGAATAAAGTTAATAAAATGAAAAAAAAGAACATTGCAAAATTGCTTGAGCAGACAGAAAAGGATTTACGAATCCAATGTCTAGAAATTTAAGAAATTTCAGGAACCCGCTCAAGCAATGGAATGTGCGGAAAAATTATCTTAAAAATTCTTAACTAAATGTTAACCCCTTTCTTTACCCCTATTTCAGACCACGTACTTACAAAAAAGGTTCAACTGGAGATGAAGATATTAGCATCGAGGCATCAGCATCAGTTTCATACTACTATGGTTTAAAGTAATTAATTTTTAAATTAACAATTTTAATTTATTTAAAAAATTGATCAATTATTGTTATATAGTAAAAATAAACAATTAAACAGCCAACAAATGACTTTTAATCAGTGCTGATAGGTTTATACACCAGCCCTGATATCAGAAATCAATGAAGTTTCTATCAGGGCTGATTAATCATCTGATTAATCAGGACTGACAGAAACTCTGTTGAAAGCTGATGTGAGTGAGCGAGACAGCTTGAAATTCACAAGGAATTCAAACCAAAATGATAGAAGGTGCGAGCGAACAGCTGCCCATTGAATCTTTTGCCATAGTAGGTGCGAGCTAGACAGCTGTATATCTGTGCTAGATACCAAAACTCCTGTGTTGAAAGGTGATGCAAGATCACACGTATACGAGAGTTTCTATCAGAATTTTCACACGGCGCTTGAGAAACTGATGGGAATTCTGGTGGAAATTTCTATCAGCACTATAGGTTAAATGATTAATCATTTTACACACTGTGTTCTTGCAGGGTAACATCGACTAACATTGTGAACGTTTTGTGATTCAGTTGAAAATAAGTATTCCAGGGTTAATATTGAATTTGATATTTACTTTTAAAGCATAATGAAATAAATAAAGTGAACCAGCTAGGGAGAGGCATGCTTAAAAAATGTCAATTGCTTTGAAAATTTGTTTCACGTCAATTCGTTTTGAATTAACCCGTTTGATTTTGCTGTTCTCGAACGCATGTGTGCCGAACTCAGTATTACAAATACTTTCCCACTTTCTTTTTTGCTGCACATTTAAGGTACTGAATACATGGGATCGTGCCCCCATGAGCAGTTCTACATAGCGTGCACGATTCCTTCGGCATTTCAGTGCCCTGCAAGAACACAGTGTGTAAAATGATTAATCATTTAACCTATAGTGCTGATAGAAATTTCCACCAGAATTCCCATCAGTTTCTAAAGAGCCGTGTGAAAATTCTGATAGAAACTCACGTATACGTGTGATTTTGCATCACCTTTCAACACAGGAATTTTTGTATCTGGCACAGATATATAGCTGTCTAGCTCGCACCTACTATGGCAAAGGATTCAATGGGCAGCTGTTCGCTCGCACCTTCTATCATTGTGGTTTGAATTCCTTGTGAATTTTAAGCTGTCTCGCTCACTCACATCAGCTTTCAACAGAGTTTCTGTCAGTTCTGATTAATCAGATGATTAATCAGCCCTGATAGAAACTTCATTGATTTCTGATATCAGGGCTGGTGTATAAACCTATCAGCACTGATTAAAAGTAATTTGTTGGCTGTTTAATTGTTTATTTTTATTATATAACAATAATTCATCAATTTTTTAAATAAAATAAAATTGTTAATTTAAAAATTAATTACTTTAAACCAAAGTAGTATGAAACTGATGCTGATGCTTCGATGCTAATATCTTCATCTCCAGTTGAACCTTTGATTTTTTGTAAGTACGTGGTCTGAAATAGGAGTAAAGAAAGGGGTTAACATTTAGTTAAGAATTTTTAGGATAATTTTTCCGCACATTCCATTGCTTGAGCGGATTCCTGAAATTTCTTAAATTTCTAGACAATGGATTCGTAAATCCTTTTCTGTCTGCTCAAGCAATTTTGCAATGTTCTTTTTTTCATTTTATTAACTTTATTCACTAAACACAAATACTTATCTTTATTTTGCTTTTCTTTTCCCTTTTTTCGCCTTTTTCCTTCCTTTTTTCCTCTTTTTAGTTTTCAGCGTCCGTCCGCAGCTCACAAATTTCACCAAACTTCACGAGTTTTGTGCGCCATGTGCACGAGCACCTGTCAAATTCACGAGCCAATGTATACATTAGCTATCTCGTTCTCTCATACATAACTTCACGTTTGTAAGAAATGTAGCCGAACTATCTCTTTTATTATCATTGGATTAATAGCAGAAGACATTTTTTTTTAATCGGATTTTTTTTTTAATTCAAAGGGAATATGTAAATGTGTTAGTTTCAGCGAGAATTTTTGTGGATGTATTGGAGTTTCCATCAGTCCTGTCTTGCAGGGTGATTTTTATTTTACTATGCTACAGATGTTATGCCTCTTGGAAAAAAAGAAAATATTTTGTGAACAAAAAGCTTTAAGTATTTGACAAATTTGTTCATAATAATAATAATAATTGATTGGCACGACAGCCCGCTTACGCGAGACTAAGGCCTAGCTTCCCGCAACCACCCGTGTTGTGCGTGTGAATTTTGTACGCGGGTGGAAGGGACCTACAGTTTTATGCCGGTTCCGAACGGCAGGTTGGGAGCTTTTTCATAGGCAATTTTTGCTCTCAGTGGTTTGCCATTTCCAGCTGAGAGGACGGCCACCGAAAGAGAAAACGAGTTTCCCGTTATTTTTTTTAGGTGTTACTACATGCAGAATTCGATCTTGCGTCGCTCTGCATGCGACTCGTTGGGCCGCGCACTAACCAACTGAGCCACGGCGGCTGCCAAATTTGTTCATAGTGACATAAAATAAGCCTGCCGAATCAAGAGAGTTGTCAGTATCTGGTTCATTTTATTTATTTCACTATGCTTTGAAAGTGAACAATTTTTTGTTTTGTATGTATCTATAGCGGCCTTTAGACGGTCGCACATGTTTGCAATCATGTGCGATGGGGGAAATGTACGATGAGCGTTTACACGGTCACACATGTGCGCACACTTCAGTTGTCTCGCTGCTGCCAACGAAGCAACATGGTATGCGCTTTCGCATCAATTTCTTTAAATTTGCATAAAAGCACCTCTATGCTGCGTTTCTTTTAATTTTTATTTTTATATTCTTCACCTTTTACTTTTCACAGTTCGGGATTGTGTCTATACACATCAAAGAACTCCTTCCATAATATTTCATTTTTTTGCGACGCCATCCTCACTGCTCGCTGTCCACCGATCGAATGAAAAAATGCACCGAATGTGTGTCACACAGCCGTTTACACGGTCGCACATGTGCGTCGCGCCGACAGAGAAATCAAAAAATTTTGAAAACAGTCGCACATGTCCGACGACACGAATTTCTTGCGTTTACATGATCATTCTTCTCGTCGCGCCGCACATGATTGCGGACATGTGCGACCGTCTAAAGGCCGCTTATGTTATGAAATGTATTGTTTTGTATATTGTTTTTTATGTTTGAAATGTAATCTAGAAATGTTTAATCTAGCGGTTTATACATGCATGTACTGCTATAATTTTGACCGTGAACTATTTTTGTACCTTTGTTATAAAATGCATTGTTTTGTATATGTTGGGAGTTGTCGGCACGATATTAGAAAGAAGGAAATCGAAATACCATTAGAAAAAGTGCAATAAGTAGCCAAACGATATTATGGCTCGATACTCACGTGCGCGGTTCGGAAGCAACCACGAGTAAAACGGTGAAGAAGAAAAACGCAACGGGTGATGGATTTTGCTGTAGGGTTTTATTGATGCTGCTGCCTCGCTGACGTCGGATGATCAAGTGAGTGAAGTAAAGAAAATGAGAAAAGGGCCGAGGCCTGGATTGCCGCGCAACAAGAGGGCGAAAGCTTTTGTTGCTAACGGCTTACAAAAAGTTCAGAGTTGTTACACTAAGTGCAGCTTTAGCGGAGACATTGAAAGAGATTTGGTCTAAACATTGCCGCCACTCTTGCAGTGTCTCGCGCTGCAAAATTACGAAAAAAACAAGAAATAATGATTTGTGGATGGAATACATTTCAGTTCAATTTCAAATTCATACATATTGACTTAATAACTAGGCGTTGATAACCGATATAAGAGTTAATTCATTGAGCATTTCAAATTATAGATGTTTGATTGTAAATAATTTTCTGAAATCAGGATCAATAAGGATCCATCTAAAAGGTTTGTTAACATGGGCCTGAAAGGACCCATCCGAAAATAGAATCCTGTGCCAGAGGTAGGCCAGGGTTACAAATGAATCCAGATCGGATGATCTTGTGGTAGATCTCTGAGCCAAGGATGAGCGAGACGGCGGTGGATCGATAAAAATAAGGATCCGCAAGGCGAAAATTCGAAAAACGTTCCGCTACTCGCCCGTCAATGTCTTCCAGCGGAGTTTTAAAGGCGAGCGTTTGTTCGATCTTGGCATGCACTTCGATGCGCTGAGATGAATCATGACGCGAGACCAAGGTGACTCGGCAAAAGTGATGAAGATCAACCTTGGAAACTGGAAGATGCAGCTGGCGTACCATGGACGACGAGATGCGACTGGTGCAGCAGCAAGAATCTATAAGGATTCGAGCAGGATAGCTGGCGGCACGGACGCGTATGAAGACGGAGGCCGTCGGAAAAAGTACGGTGACGCGTTGAACGGAAGCACTCGTAGCGAAAGGACGAGCCTCGCGTTGAATAATTAGACGTTCATTCGCATGTAGAAGCGTATTATGATGACGCTGACAATATTTGCAAACCATCTTGCTAGTGCAGTGTTTCGCTATGTGTGAATGTGCCAAACATCTAGAGCAATAACGATGCAACAATATGACCCGTAATCGCTTTTCTAAGTTCATCGAAAGGAACTTTTTACAGAAGCGTAGAGGATGAGTGCGTTGGCATAATCTGCATCTTTTGTTGTTATCGAGAGGAGTCGATGAAACGTTATCACTCATGGCGACCTATGATTAGGATAACAAAATTGTTAAGAAATGGTGGAAGGTCTAGTCAGATAAGACGATTAATTTCGTAATGGACCGCGTAATTATTCCTCGTTCGGTTTTAATATCGGCGACGCGGACGCGTTTATCGCTACCGGGATATACTCGAAGAATTCTTCCCAACCGCCACGCAGTAGGGAGAAGATTTTCTTGACTAACAACAAGTAAATCGTCAACAGCAAGATCGCGCGATGGATATTTCCATTTGTATCGCCTATGCATTTCTTTAAGATACTCTTCTTTCCATCTTAAGGCGACCTGTTGACCCAAAGCTTTCATTTTTTCCCATCTATTTCTCGCGCTTATATCAGAAATAACTGGCTCTGGGGGACCCAGAAGTGGAGACCCAATAAGGAAGTGACCCGGAGTCAAGGCAGATACATCCACAGGGTTTTCTGACATAGGACTAATAGGTCCAGAATTTAAACACGCTTCAATACGAGATAAAACTGTTGATAGTTCCTCGAATGTGTATTTATGAGGAAGAGCCATTTTACGAAAATGGAGTTTGAAACTTTTAACTCCCGCTTCCCATAAGCCACCCATATGAGGCGACCCAGCAGGAATAAAATTCCATTCAACAGGCTGATGGGAAAAGTGATTGGAAAAGGAATCACGAAACTGCTTTAGAAATGCTTTAAAATCCTTTTTGAAAGCTTTAGACGCACCAACAAAGTTAGTACCATTATCGGAGAAAATGGTTTTTGGGCAACCACGACGAGAAACGAATCGAATAAAAGCAGCGAGAAAAGCCGGTGTCGAAAGATCACTGACTGCCTCCAAATGGATTGCCTTTGTAGAGACAGACAAAAATACAAACATAACCTTTCGTTATAAGGCAAGCTCTACCTGTAAAGTTCTTTATGTCAAAAGGACCTGCAAAGTCGACACCAGTAATGGAGAATACACGACTGAGAGTAGTCCGTTCGGGGGGTAAAGCAGCCATGATCTGAGAGGCCTTTCGTTTCTTATCCAACAGACAAGTTTTACATCGATGAATAGTAGATCTAATGAGATTTTTCGCCTTCGGAATCCAATATTCCTGACGAAGCAATCGAAGTAGAAGTGAGTTGCCACCGTGAATCGTGATTTTATGTATAAAGGCAACTAAAAGTTTCGAAAACTGAGAACCATACGGAAGGATAATTGGGTGCTGTTCACTAAAGGAAAGAGTTGGTGCGTTAGCTAAACGACCATTAATACGCATAACTTGTTCTTTATCCAAAAAGGGATTTAGAGTCAATATGCTGCTCTTAAAATTAAGTGGGTTTTGATTTAGAAGACAACTATATTCAGTTTGAAAGTGCGTTTTCTGAGAGAGAATTGTCAAGAATTTTCTGGTGTTATGGAGTTCTGCATTAGACAACACTATGGAAGTATAGCCCTTAGAATTTTCTGCAGGACGGTGAGTGCGATAGTAAAACCGAAGCATATATGAGACCACTCGAAGAGCTCTCGAAAATGACGAAAATCTAGAGAGAATGTCTTGCTCAACATTTACGAGCAAGTTGTGTACTGCACCCTTTTTTGCTTCGATTGAAGTTTCAAGATGAGTAGGGCTAGAAGATGGCCACTCGGACCTATCCTTAACAAGCCAGGATGGGCCATGCCACCATAACGTATTCATACTTAAGTCCTGTGGAGTAAGACCGCGGCTACATAAATCGGCAGGATTATCAGGTGAATCGACATGATACCAATTTTTAGCGTATGGTTTGTCTTGAATTTTGCTAACATGATTAGCAACAAAGGTAGTCCATGTAGATGGTGTTTTTAGTAGCCATGATAAAACAATTGTTGAATCAGTCCAACAGAAGACATCGTGAACTTTTATATCAAGTTCGGATAGAAGAGAATCCAGCATGTCACATAGGAGCACTGCACGGCATAATTCTAGTCTTGGCAACGAGACAGTTTTGACTGGAGCGACTTTTGTTTTTGACGTAAGCAAGTGGGAGCAGAAACTAGTAGGCGATTTACGTACGCGAATGAAGATCACCGCCCCGTATGCTTTCGCGGAAGCATCGGAGAAAGCATGAATTTGAACTTGGTCTTGCAAAGAATAATTCACCCAGCGTGGTATTTGAATCAGGTTGATATCCATATATCCATCCAAAAATTTCTGCCATTTTCTTTCAATGGGCTCAGAAAGGCAATCATCCCAGCCTATGTTCTCAAGCCAGACCAGTTGCATTAAATTTTTGGCAACAATAACTACAGGTGCAAGCCATCCGACCGGGTCAAACAACTTGGCAATCATGGAGAGAAGTTCCCTTTTGGTGTGCGAATCCTTTCGCTCAATAGCAGGAACCTTGAAATAGAAATTATCAGTACAAGCGTTCCAACGTACCCCTAAAGCCTTTGTAGAACTGGAATCTTCAAAGCTTAAGAAGTCTTCCTGTAATAGGTGCTCTTTCGGAAGGTCCACTAGAATTTCTTTGCGATTTGAAGTCCATTTTCTTAAGGAAAGTCCAGCACCATGTAAAGTGTCAATAAGTTCATTCCGGGCCTTTATAGCAGAAGGCAAATCATGCGCACCGGCGAGAACATCGTCAACATACATGGATCGTCGGAGAATATGTGCGGCAAGGGGAGAAGTGTCTTGAGAATCGGCTGCAAGTTGAAGGAGAGTACGAATCGCCAGATATGGTGCGCAGTTGACGCCAAAGGTTACCGTTTGTAATTCGTAATCCGAGACTTCCACATCAGTAGAAGAGCGATGTAGAATGCGTTGGAATGGACGATGCCTTGGGTCGACAAGAATTTGTCGATACATTTTTTGAATATCACTATTGAAAACAAATCGAAAAAGTCTCCATCTTAGGAGAAGTAAAACTAAGTCAGACTGTAGCACCGGACCGACGTACAACACATCATTCAAACTATTACCATTGGAAGTTTTATTTGAAGCGTTAAAAACAACACGAAGTTTTGTTGTAAGACTTTCTGGTTTAATGACAGCATGATGCGGAAGATGACAATATGTGACCAAACTCTGATTTGAAGGCGGACCGACTAACTTCATATGCGATAACTGCAAGTATTCGTCAACTACCTGATCATAAAGAACTTTGAATTAGGGTTTTTTAAGAAGCGAAGCTTCGTTCCGAAGGAACTGCCGTAAAGCACTATTTCGAGAATCTCCCAAGCAAAGTTCGTTAGGATAATTAACTTTAAAGGGAAGAGAGACAATGTATCTCCCATCTTCATTCCGCCGAGTAGTAGCCATGTAGTGGTCCTCACACCATTGATCAGCTTCCGATAGAATCCGTTTCCTAGGGGGTTCTTCAATTTCCCAAAAGCGAGAAAGAATTGTGTCCAACCCAGAATCCGTTGAGATGTCCACCTTCGTTGTAAAACACCTGACTTCGGAATCCGGAATGGGGCCAGTAAGAGTCCATCCGAAAACGGTTTGCTGAGCTGTCAGACTTCCGAGTAGATTGCGATGAATTCCATGGAGCACCACCTGTGGGTACAAGTCGGCGCCGATAAGTACGTCTATGGCGGAAGTCCTCCAAAAGTCTCCGTCTGCCCAATTAAGATTCGGTAGTTTATGACGTAGTCCTGACTCGACTGTACAGGATGGCAAATTTCCGGTGATTTGCGGAAGTACGAAGGCGAGGGCTTCGATTTTCACGTTTGGATCCGTAGGTGATCCGAGAACAAATGAGCTAAGTCGATTAGCGCTTCCAGAAAACGATTGATTAACCCCAGATATGCTGGCTTGTGTAGCAAACGTAGGCAAGTTAATCAATTTACGAAGGCGATCCGAAATGATCCTGGATCAATTAAAGCCCTAGCAGAATAATTGGTATTTAAATGGCAAAGGTAGATTTGCGCTGTACCTAAAAGTACACGTTGGTTTCGAGGAAACGCGAGATTCGGAGAATCACTATTCGAAGATGTTTTAGTAGTGGACTGTATTTTTTGATGGAAGCTATGATGCTCACTTGTTGGAGCTACGGAAGAAGTAGAAGGCTGATTGGAGCGAAGCCCCGAAGAAGCACTCGAAGGTTGAAATCCTGGCGCGGTGGAGCGTAACTCGGACGACGCAGCCACTCTAGAAGTAGTAGAAGTAGTGTTAGTTGGACGTAATCCCGACTGAGTCTTCGTAGAAGAAGGTGATTCGCGATGTAACAACGTGTGATGACGTTGATGACATACGGAACAATTGTAGGCGCTTTTACAATCCTTCAATTGATGGCCTTTCGATAGGCAGTTTAAACAGCACTGAAAACGCTTAACACTGGAAAACCGATCGCAAACTTGCATGTTAAGAAAACGTTTACAATTGCGCAATATGTGTGGTTGCTTGCAAAGAACACAGCTTGAATCAACCACATTCGCGTGAAAAGTATGTGTAAGTCGTTTAGAACCGCTAACCTCGCTAGATGCCGGTCTGTTCGAATTTGATTTGTTGGAAGTAGCAGTCTTTAACTCATCGACGCATTCGAGAGTTCGGTATCGCGTAGTAAGAAACTCGTCAAGTTCGCACCACTTTGGCAAAGCCGATTTGTCTTTAACAACTTGCTCCCAAAAAGCAATAGTGCGTTGAGGTAAACGCTGCATACACATATAAACAATGATTGGATCCCAATCGGAAGTATTAACGTCGTATAATTTCAGCGAATTCAAACAATGATTAATGCCGCGTTGCAAGCTCTTAAGCCCAGAACCAGTTTCAGAAGAAAGAGCTGGTAAGTCAAAAAGAAGTTTAATTTGAGCATTAACTAAAATTCGTTTATTATTAAAGGCTTGGTCTAAATTTTTCCAAGCGAGCTCGAAACCGTCATTGGTCAAAGGGGACCTTCGCACTATTTCTCTCGCTTCTCCACTTGTTTTCTGAATGAGGTGATACAGTTTTTCAACATTAGTTAAGCGATTGTTCCTGATATAGATGGCTGTAAACAAATCGCGGAAAGTTGGCCAAGACGTATAGTCACCTTGAAAAACGTCAGTATCACAAGGCGGAAGTGCGATATTATTGTTTAAAATAGGTTCTGATAAAGCAGAACTATCGAGAGTGGATGTATGACGAGGACAAGATGAAGCGAGATCGAAGTCGTGAATTTTGTCGTTAATTGTCGCTAAACATGAAACGTAGGTGCGATACGTGCTGTGATATTTCGCAGTAACAACAGCGATATCATCAGCATTTCTTTTCGTCTGCGATCCAAACGATATTTGACATTTTTCATATTGAACTTTCACGGTAGCCCACAACTCCTTTAGCTCGGAGCTTTGAATTTCTAAAGTGAATTTGCTATGACTACTTGATGGAGTTTCCGATCAGAAGCACGGGTGAAATCGTCAAGTTTGGCCATTTCGATTTGAATGGACGAAATCAAAATCAAAAAAGTAAAATCGAAGTAGCCCAAACTTTTTCACCTTAGCGCAACAAAGGTGAAGTGCGAAAGAGAGAAGTAAAAAATGTGCGACACGAGATATAAAAAGGAAAACAATAGAAAATTAACTCAACGCTTGCTTTATTATGGATTGTTACAAGATTTCGCTTATGCACTTCAAAAGTATAAATGCAGTTAATCGGTATCACAAGTAATTTGCGTTACGCAAAGAATTGAATTTAAAAATTTATAGTTTTGTGTGTCACCTCGTACTTCAATAGAAGGTGCACAATGCAGAAACGAATGCCGAAATGCCAAAAAAAATGTATTCGCGCAAGGCCTACTTGTGCCTTTACATTCGTATGTACGTACCAGCAATTAGTATTGCTTGGCAGCTATGTACATATGCACTAGTGGTTGTTGTTGCACTACGGATGTGCACGTACAAGAGAAATAGAGAAGAAAAGCAAAGTCGCGACAACGTAGCACTGAGTTTACCGAATACAGGGTCGCGTGATATGCGCGATGCTAAAAGGTATTTTATATGAAAGGCAGTTTGAATCCGTTAACCGATATGTAAATGTATGAATATATATATAACCGTGTATATATATAACTAGCGGGTTCGTTAACGGAACCCGAGATAACTAAAAATATGTAATTAATTTTGCGCCAAGTTTAGTCAAAAAACGTTGTTGTTATTTTCTTATGTATTTTCGACACATAAGAGAAGCGTTTTGTTTTTTTTTTGTTTTTACACTCGCGATTTTGGGTTTTGTTTGTTAGAAAAATTATGTAAACACGCGAACCTTACAGCAGGTACAACAAAACACACTATATGCTCAATAAATCAACTTTTGTAATATGCAAATATCGGTTCAACGCACCTGTGATAGCTTGTAATAGAGATGAGGATGATGAAAAACCCGTGCACAATATGGTGGTTGATGATCGCGAGAAGATGTTAAGTCCCACCAGAAGATATTGAGGGAGAACGCAGGAGTGTAGGCAGCAGTGTATGGACGAGAAATCCGGAGTGCGCGGACGAAGATCCGGAATGCGTGGACAAAGATCCGGAGTGCGTGGACGAATATCCGAAGTTCGTGGACAAAATCCCAAGTGCGTGGACGAAGATCCGGAATACGCGTACCAGATCCGGCTCGAAGGACCAGAATGTTGGGAGTTGTCGGCACGATATTAGAAAGAAGGAAATCGAAATACCATTAGAAAAAGTGCAATAAGTAGCCAAACGATATTATGGCTCGATACTCACGTGCGCGGTTCGGAAGCAACCACGAGTAAAACGGTGAAGAAGAAAAACGCAACGGGTGATGGATTTTGCTGTAGGGTTTTATTGATGCTGCTGCCTCGCTGACGTCGGATGATCAAGTGAGTGAAGTAAAGAAAATGAGAAAAGGGCCGAGGCCTGGATTGCCGCGCAACAAGAGGGCGAAAGCTTTTGTTGCTAACGGCTTACAAAAAGTTCAGAGTTGTTACACTAAGTGCAGCTTTAGCGGAGACATTGAAAGAGATTTGGTCTAAACAGTATATTTGTTTTTTTTTTGTCAATGAAAAAATTGGTAACTTTTGGTAACTTTTTATAAAAGATTTTGGTAGAAAACATTTTAGGCGAGTGGCAACCATGCCCACAGTGCAGAAAGCGTAAATTCAATTTCAGAAACCGTAAAAGCAATTTTGGAAGCCGTAAATTCAATTTCAGATATATATAAATTCAATTTCAGAAACCGTAAATTCAAATTCGGAAAACGTAAGTTCAATTTCAGATACGTAAATTCAATTTCAGAAACCGTAAATTCAATTTCGGAAAGCGTAAATTCAATTTTAGAAAACGTAAATTAAATTTCAGAGACAGATTTGATTTGTTTGGATACCTCTGTGTTTCCTCCGATATCTGCCCTGTACATGTATACAGGTTATACAGGTTGACCAAAAAGGAAATTGAGTCATCATGGCGTACCAGGACCGACTGTGGCACCTGCCAGGCACTGTGGTCCTCCTTTTCCTTGACGCAAACACGATTCGAACTGTCCTTGAGTCTTACCTCTATTCGACAGCTCGTTGGAGTCATCACCGGACACTGCGCTATTGGATCTATGCTTATCAAATGGCGCCTCTCGTCCGGTGATGTCTGCCGTAGCTTTGGAGATGAAGAAGATGTAGAAACGATACAACACTTCCTGTGCCACTGCCTGGCTCTGCAGGAACGCCGGCTCCGTACCTTGGGGTCAAGGTTTCTGATAAACCTGGCATGCACGGCGAAAGTCGAAATCTCGAATCTGCTCTCCTTCATTAAGAGGTCGAACTGGTTTCCCCTTGATTTAGACTATTGGTTAGGTCCAGAACACCATAAGAAGGGATTCACATTGGGTCATTATGGCCTCCGAGTGGAAGTGTGGTCCTGCTGCACACATTCTTCCCTACCTTACCTAACCTACACAGAGTTGAAACAGTAACATTCTTTATAATACCCTAAAAAAGAAATATATAAATGCTTGTACAGCAAAAGAAATGTTTACGTTCCTACAAGAATGTAATTTTGCGCAAGAGCATCTCCATGAAACGTCGAACTTTGCTGGATTGCTCTGGCGCAATCGCCTCCAGTAATAGTGCACTTTGCATCGTCCACTATTTTTTCTAAATACTGAAGCCGCCGCTCCATAATGACAGTTGATCGGAGTGTGGCACAGTCATATGCGGCTTAACGTAAGACTTTATTTTCGACCATATATTTTCCATGGGATTAAGCATGGGTGAATAGGGACCCAGACGTAGCACTTCCGCAAGACGGCTGTTTCCATCGAACTATGGCATGGTGCATTGTGGCACACAATCAAAAGGTCATTTACATTATTCCCATTTTCCTGCCATTTGTTTATTAGGCCTTGCACCCAAAAGCAGCACACCTCCTGTGGCTCATCTTGTTCCGTACGTAGTTAAAAAATTTGGCAAAGTGCATTTTTTCAAAAACATGTTTATACATTAAAGGTAGTTTCTGAAATTCAATTTACGTTGTCCGAAATTGAATTTAAGTTTTCTGAAATTGAATTTACGCTTTCTCAAATTGAATTTACGGTTCCTGAAATTGAATTTATGTATCTGAAATTGAATTTACGTTTTCCGAAATTACGGTTTCAGAAATTGAATTTATGTTTCTGAAATTGAATTTACGCTTTCTGAAATTGCTTTTACGCTTTCTGAAAATAAATTTATATATCTGAACTTGAATTTACGCTTTCTGAAATTGCTTTTATGGTTTCTGAAATTATTTTTATACTTTCTGAAATCGAACTTGAAAAGGTGTAGTTGCCAAAGTAGCTGTCAGCGGATGCAGAAGTCAGTCAGTTCGCGTCTAATCGTTCCGGTTCTGTGTGCGAGAAGAGCACATAAAAATGAGAAAAACGAAACAGAGGTGAGAGAAGCAAAAATTACTGTTAAGACTGATCTTGCGATTATTTTGCTACAAAACAACAACGTAGAAAGGTTTGCATTTTTCGGATTTTTTTTTTTTCTATGACACGAAGTTTGCTCGATTTGCACGTTTTGTCTTGAATGATTTCAGTTAGAATTTTGCGTGGTTGCGTAAAGCAACGAATTGCAGCAGCAGCTTAAAGATATGTATTAATATATTTATTTATTTATGAAATTATTCTTTAATTCATTTATTTATTTATTAATTGCAGGCGAAGTCCCCCAAACAGTTCCGGCAGAAGTGTGTCAATAAGTAGAAAGTTCATCTTGGTTCATCTTTAACCCATCTTTTACCGCCCCTAGATTCCGTGGACCGATTTTGAAAATTTTCATAACACAGCCTATTTAGAGCCTTCGTTTGCCATTTCTGCTTTTTTTGTGGGCTGGAGCAGGTGTGTCTTTAAATACACGCTGGCAAATTACGTAAGCCAAATTCGGCAAAATTACAAGTTTTTCAAGTTTAACACTAGGATGAGCGACTACTTTGTAGGTGCTCAGTGGAGCAACTGCGATCAGAATTTTTTATTTTGCACTGTGTAAAAGTTATGCAACAATTTGTAAAAAATTCCAATTTTCACCTCTTTTTTTGACCTATTAGGCGCTATAAAAACGGAACAAAATAAAATTTTCAAAATCGTACACGTTAAAACATAGCGGTATGTTTTTGAACAATTTAAAAAAAAAAATTATCGAAATCTGACTAATACTTTTATAAAAAGTCTTACTCGGCAGCCAAAAAAACACTACTTTCGGGGAAAACGCGTTTAAAGATAAATTACGTTGTATAACTTGCAGGGGACGGGTACCTTTCGGTTCCCAGCAACATGCAAAGAAATGTGATTTTCACGAAATCCTTTCTGTGGCGTATTCTCAGATACATATAGATTGAAATTATGCGAAAAAAAATCGATTTTTCGAAACCACGAGAGTAGAGGACCCCCTTAAGTGTGGCATAGACAGCTGATATTGGGCATACGTACTCTATGATAGTATAGCTATGGGTTGATGTAATTATTAGGGAGATTTCTTACGAGAGTGGGGGGTTGAGGTGCCCTAAAAAGTAAAACTGCTCTTTGTATATGGCACAACATTTAATTAATTTATTTATTGATTAAATTCAAATCAATCAAAAAAGATACAGCTTATTCTGCAGCTATGGCGCAAACATATTTTGTTTACAGAGCCGTGTTCAAGGCTCCAGGTTCGATTCCTGGCTCGGGCTGGTGAACAACTCATCTACTTCTATCGCTATCCACATGAAGGGAATGAGAATTACAAGAATCGCACAAGTGCGCTCTTGGCAGGCAATGGCAAAACCTCCAAGTGTGAAAAACTGAAAAACTGCAAATCGCCGTTCGGATTCGGCGTTAAACTGTAGGTCCCCTCCCCCTTTCCCCATCCGCTTGAAATGTGTGCTGTAACATATGTTGGCAAAACAGTGTTGCATACACAGTTCAAAAACGGGTGAAATATGTGGTATCACAATGGGCCTTTCAGGCCTCCGAGTGTGTCTCTCATAGAGGCAGCCACCGCAACCTAACCTAACCTTTTCATGTTTTACAGGACAAGAATGTTTTGCGCCGTTTTTCGTCATGTTGAAGATCACACCATGCACAGCAGCGATTAAGCGATGTGAAACTGGGAGTACATAGTCTACACGTACACGTACACAGTCTGTGTGTGCTGGTAGTTATCAGCGTTTCACTGTTTTCGCTCTTTTCCCGATATTAGGGATTCCTTTCAATTATTTGCTTTTTAAATTATGTTCTCATTATTCCTGCATTAGATGCCAACACATGAACTTTTTTGGTTTCAATATGTAAATATTAATGAAAAATATACCAAAGAACACAAAGCTAAATGCATTGAATATGACGGGGCCGTCCTTTTTATTTCGCATTTCTTCATTTAGTGAATCTCTAACGATCAGATCAGGTATGCTTTTGGTGCTAAATGCTCTAGTTCGACCGCAGGGTTGTTTTTTTGTATGCAGCTTGTAAAAACTTAATTTAATTAAATTAAAAGCATACCCAAGGATTTTTTTTACGCTTTTGGGCAATAATATATTTTTCTTGTCAATTTTATACAAACGTATTACGAAATGGCACCAAAAATATAGAAATAAAAAGAAAAATTTCTTTGGTCACAAAAAATGACTCACCCAGCAACACTGGTACTTTGAAATGAACTAGAACAACAACCCCGTTTTAGGAATTTATATGGAGGAAAAAGTACGTTCCTGATCAAGCTTGGGGCCTACTAGTAGGTTGCAATTTTGCAATAATATTAGTGAAATTCTTGCATGTATTTCTACCGGCTCTCCCAGTTTCGTTAATCGCTGATGCACAGTACTTTCGTTCTTTCTTTGCTGGTCGTGCGGATGTGCTTGGTGCTGGGTAATGACAGTGTGTCTGTAATAATAAAGACAGAATTCACAATGCAAAATAATTTATTTTTTATAATTACTTACAAAAACACCAAATTTCGCCAGAACTTCACTGATATTAGGTCAGCGACTAACGTGACTTTTCATTGCCCTATTTGCCATGTGAGGAGTGACCAACTGGGAAATTGAAAGCTTTAGGTATTCACGACGTTTATCGGGGTTGGTTGATCGATTGATTGATACAAACTCGATTACGCGATCAATGCAAAACATTTCGAATAGCATACTTGTACACCTGACCAAAAGTTTACAAGAAGCGAAATTTCTTACGGTAAATAACAGCTTAACATATACACAATGTGGCACACAGGATTCCACACATAACTTTTGAGCCTAACATTATTCGAAGGACCATTTTTTTTGTAACAAACAGATATAATTAAGGGCTTTGTCACCCTTGCGTGCGCCACTGCTCACATACATTGCAATAAAGTTACCAAACATGGTGGCTCGTGTTTGAATAATTGTTGTTTAACGGCTTACGTTAAATTTTAGGTACATTTGTCATATATTTACGAATGGGCCTCGCCAGGCCCAGTTGCTCCACTTAGCGCCTACATACATAAAGTGTCCATGTTTGTTCTACAAAATCGATGCAAATAAACTTTTGTTGGTTTCGTTTCGTTTAGAAAACATTAGCGCTAGTTGGCATGAAATATTTCGGCGATCAGAGCTGGGGAAAAAAATTAGCGACTACTCAAAGTCAAAATGGGCCTGGAAAAGCCCAGTTGCACATCCTAGTGTTAAATTACTGTAACTTTTTAAATACGCATCGGAAGTAGTTGCAACCCAAGAGAAAGTTGAAGATAATGAAATTTTCTGTACATATACAGTGGCGGACAAAACTGTTCACAAAAAAATTAAATTTCACAAAATGTTAAATTCGCGGGTACTTGTTTGGAGTATAGCAATCGTAGTTTGCCACATTTTTACTTCAAGCTAGCATTATATAGCATTATACCATGATAATTTTAGCTGTTTATATTTTCTGCAAAACACCGTTTTCTAAAGAAATATTTGCAGGCACGTGTGAACAGTTTTGTCCGCGATCGGTCAAAGCTACGTATTAGAGCATTTGTCTCGACAATCGCTATTAGTTCTATTCGGAACCGCGTCGGTGTATTGAGAAGATAAATAATACATAACATTATGCTCCAAAAAACTTTTCAAAGTACAAAACTTCTAATTAAATTTGCTGATTTGAAATAGGTCGAAAATTGTTTGCAGAATTTAAAGAAAATTTTTGCAAAAGACATTGAAAGTAGTTTCACCTATCGGAAATTTGCTGGAAAACACAAAACATCAATCGGTGTAGCTAAAAAAATGAAAGACTGCTATAATATAACACCCAGATCGAGCAAAAATGGTCGCAAGAAAAAGTAGTTTCCGGTGGTTCAGCGTATTGTTCGCAGATTGATTTTAACTGTTGCCACTAACACTGCTGCAGACATCGCAAAAGTACTACACGCTGATTAATGTATACAAGTCACCACTAGAACCGTCCAAAATACATTAAACGAAAGCGGATTTGTAGCCAAGATCAAAACATAAAAAAACATTGTTGACTGGTCGTCATCGCAAGGTCAGGTTGGCATTTGCTATGAAGTACGCAATGACTCCCGTTGATGACTCGCGGAGAGTAACTTGGTAGGATGAAACAAAAATTCATCGTTTGGGGTCTGACGGTAAACGTTACACTTGGGTAGACAAGCAAATTGAAGTCCCAAACTGCAATATAGAACAAACTCTAAAGTTTGGAAGTTGTTTCTCTTATAGCATGCGGTTGTTTCCGTGGAAGTGATGTCGGAATTTTGCGCCGTTTCAAAAGTAGAATGATGGTAAGCGACTTTATTACCATTTGAGAGGACTCCTACCTACTAAGTTTAGATATCTTTTATAAAAAGCCGGGTCACGAAAAAATTTTTGTGCAGGACAACGATCTAAAACATACAGCCAGAGCCACCAAAGAGTGGATAGCCGAAAACGGCATACACATTTTTGATTGGCCACCCCAATTACCGGACTTAAACTCCATAGAACATTAGTGGTTTGCCTTAAAGAGAATAATTATGCCCAAAAAGACGTACTAAAGGATATTGACAGATTATGGGAAAAAACTTCACCAGCGTGGTTGGAAATTCCCTCAAAAATACTACACAATCTAGTACAAAGCATGCCGAATCATTATAAAGGCCCGCGGAGACCACCCAAAATATTAAAGATAATATCAATCGATTTTTGCTTATGTGCGTCAAAACTGTTCACACCACTTTTGTTGAATTTTAGTGTTTCTTTATTTATTATTATATAATTATAATATTTTGTTTGTTGTTTTTCAGTAAACAAAATATTCAATTTTAAAACTATGTACTTAAATTTTTGTTTTTGTTGTTAAAAAGTAAAAAATTTGATAAACTTTCTAACTTATGAATATTCGTGAACAGTTTTGTCCGCCACTGTATGTATGTGCTTGAAATAATATAGAAAGCAATAGAACCCAAGCGAAAAAAAATTGGTAGAAGGACAATCTTACTAAATCTTTCCCAAATTGACAAAAAATTTCGTGAAATTAGAGAAACTTTTCGAAGAGCATTTCACCATTTCGAAAAGCCATCTTAAATTTCGAAAAACCAGAAATTCTTGCTTCTTTGCTACGATCTGGGCATTTTCTTAAGCTACCCAAGCATTAGGATTAGATTGTTTTGCGATCAGTGCATCATAATCTTAGGTTAGTTGCATCCAATTTCTTAAGAAATGTACAGAAATATTTTATAAAACCCAGTAGCAGTGCCTTTATAAGAAAAGTCATGGAAAAAATATATTTTCCCTACATAACTGCATGTAAGAAGCCCATATTTAGCTTACTTACAAGGAGCACAGAATTGCTTTCGTAAAAGAGTCCATCAAAGAGTCCAGATAACCGGATTTGCGGGACTATGTGCGCGTACACACATGAAGCGGTGCTGTGCTGTGCGGCGCTGTGCTTTACCGAGCGTTGCTTTCAAACTGCCGTTATCAAATGCGAGTGTTCACACATGCTACTTTTTCAGCAGCGTCACGCAGCGCGACGCAGCGCTTGGTTTGAAACTTTCAAAATATTTGATTTCGTCGCCGCGTGACGCTGCTGCAGCAAGCATGGACTGTGAAAATATAATATCGGAAATTGTTATTCGGCATGCGTTGTGGGAGTTAATGATTTTTATTAATTAATTAATGATTTTTCTTATTTATTTTTATTTAATATGAATTAATATTAATTTTCTACTTTTCCTTCATTATTATGAGTTATCTTTTTTTCACAATAATATAAATAAACCTTCTTTTTCAATATCTGAGAATAGTTATAATTGAAAATGCACTTTTATGAAATTTGTTTGAAAAATCAACTAATTCGGCCACTTTGTAGAGGCTGAAACCTCATTTATACCTTTTCCCCCTTTTACGTTTGGACCTGAAATCTTTTAAAAACAGTCTATTTGCTGTTATTGCTTGCCAACTTAGCTCAAAAAATGAAAACTTTCTTTGTAAAATGGATGAGAAGAAAAATATTAACATATATTTATAGTGTCGGTTTCCGTATATAAAAATTGGTGTCGGTGTGAAGGTTAAAAAACTGTTTTCACTGAGAAATTACAAATCTTCACTGCACAGCCAAATGTTGACAACAGGTTGATACTTGCAAAAGCTCCGCTCCGTACCGCGTTAAGTGTGAACACTGAAAGCGTAGCAAAGCGCCGCTCGGTGAAGCACAGCGCCGCACAGCACAGCACCGCTTCATGTGTGTACGCGCACTATGTGTTGCTATCTATGGAGTAGGATATATCTTCCTTCCTTCCTTTATTCTCTGATAATAGTTTGGCATATTTGGCATTAAAAGGCATCAACTAGTTTGAAGAGGATTCAGTTAATAACAAAAATCTGACATTAACAGTAGAGCATAGCATTTGAGGGGGTATGGCATGGGGCTGCATGTCTAGTAAAGGAGTGAGCAGGCTGTGTTCCTTTATTCAGAAATGGTTCCGAGGGGTTAGTTACATATTCCAAAGCTTATGCAAGCCAAGGTTTCAAAATTGTGGATCAGGTTCCAACATTTCTTTTCAACTTTACGATGACCCTAAGGCGCAATGCATACGATGTGAAGCTATCTTTGCTATTAACTGGCTCAAAAGAGTTGAAAAAAGTTTCTCCCTAGTCGCCTAACGTGCATTTAATTGAGTATATAAGGGGTTTACTTCAAATCTGACAACAACAACAACAACACTCCATCTTCAAAGATATAGTAAACAAATATAAAAATTCAAGGATATAACAAAAAACAGCGGAAAAAACACATAATTTAATAAAATTTATGCCGAAATTTCTGCAGAGAGTTCTAATAAGAGAAGCATATCTAAAAAGTTATTAATTTTTGGACAAAACTTAGTTTAAATTACATTTTTGCTACATAATCTTATCTTGTACGCAAACTTGTACCATATTTTTTTATCGGTAGATCTGAATCAGCATTATAGTGGGCCTACCTATGAAGTGAGCCTCAAAATACAAATGTCTCGATAGGGAATATTTGTTATGAACGAGCCTTAATTTTTGTTTGTTTTGTTGCTATGACATCTGTCAAGCATATTTAGTATACATTGAGTCATTGAACAAACAACATCATATTTTTCATCGTGTTAAAAATGTCGAATTTTGTTTTGTGATGATTTGCGGAAAGCATTAATTTTTTGTTTTCATTTGAAGAAAAGTGCTGCAGAGTCGCATCGAATGCTTGTCGATGCATATCGAGCCATAGTCGCCAAATTATCGTAAGCGCCAAATTCGTAATTTTACAGGAGAAGGTTTTTTGTGTTTTCCTTTTATATTATATTAATAAATGCTTCCATTTTGTGCATGCATTACTGGTTTAAAGTTATTTTTGGAATACCTGTAAAAAAAATTGGATTCGCAAAATATGAGCGTATTTAATGGCGCTTACGAAAACTTCGCTACCACGAATATTCTGAAGCACGCACAAGCTGTGGGGCTTACAAGAAAAATGTTTGAAGTTGGCTTACCTTTAAATTTGTTTTCTTGTCTTGTTCATAATAGTATAGTCGCAAAAGTTATTACAAATTTTTAAATATTGTAAAAGCACTAAAAAACAGTAGAAAAGAGTGTTGCCCACTCTAACCTTCTTCCCAACCTAACCTTCTAACCCAAAAAAGAAGTATCGGAAGGAATAATAACGCCAAATAAAATTTCAACTTGAAATTACATTTCAGCTTAAAAGAAAAATTAAACAATCCAAAGTAAATAAAAAAAGTACCCCGGGGTTGCCCACAGGGGCGGGAAAGGGAGTGGTACTATCCCCATTGCTGTGGAGCTCTATCCGCCCTAACCAGGAAACACAAGATAATCAATAGGAATCAATACTGGGACAACCACCCAGAACTAGAACATTCCAAGGCGATTATCGGGACTTTTAATAGGAAATGATTCGAGGAATGCATGAGCTTTTCAAATAATAATCTAAGGTTTATACCTGTATCCTTACAGGGCATTGTAGATTAAAATAACTAAACTAGGAATTCGCGAAGACGAATACTGCAGGTTCTGCTCGCAGGAAAATGAAACCGCAACGCATATACTAGAAGAATTCCCTGTACTTATGCACAAACGAAAGAAACACCTGGGGGACTGTATTATACCAGGTACGGTCTGGGTAATATACTAAAATTTCTCTCGGATACTGGACTTGCGGACGAACTGTGAAGGAGGCATAATAGATCTTCCAGGTCGCAGTGCACTATTCTCCGTCAATAATAATAATAAATTAAATAGTCTTTTTAAAAAAGTTTTTAATTATTTTCCCTTTAGTCTTCAATGGCAGTCTCTGCTAAGGTATCTTGAACTTGCTGATTGCAGTTCATATCCAGGTATTCTTTATGATACCTTTCGTTTATTATCCCCTTTTCACATATACTTTTTAGATCCCACACATTTGGCAAATTTTTGGTATTATTTCGATGCGAATATTGTCGTGCACCACAACTGTTCCCTCGATTGTATTGAATAATGTGTATTCTTTTGATATGGTGTATATACCTCGTTACTAGATTAACGAAACATCTGTATTATTTTAGCCATTAAACTTGTAAAATGTGGAATTTTGCCGAATTTGGCTTACGTAATTTGCCAGCGTATCTTTAAAGACACACCTGCTCCAGCTCACAAAAAAAAGCAGAAATGGCATACGGAGGCTCTCAATAGGCTGTGTTATGAAAATTTTCAAAATCGATCCACGGGATCTAGGGGCGCTAAAATATGGGTTAAGTAAAACTCGCAAAAAATTCAAACGAAACCGTCGGTCAATCAAAATTCGCTTTCAAATTTTTTTTTTTTTTTAACTCAAACAAACGCGCAGGGGATGACCCCTATTAATGCGAGGCATTGCGTTGGTTAAGGAAGGATATAAAGATTAGGAGATAGGGTTAAGAGTGAAGTGGTTATGGACTCTTGCCTTGAACCCATCGAGATCATAAGTGCTGGGGAAGATATCCGCAGGGAGACCATTCCACAGCCGCGCTGTGCGGGCCAGAAACGAACTTTCTCTGTAATGCGTAGTGCGCTGGAACATCGTTTCAACGTGGAATGCATGAGCGCCAGTGTTCAAACGGGTTGCCCGTGGGAATACCCGGAGTGATGGCATCAAGCTACTCATCTCCACTGAGCAAATACCGAAAAAGTATCGGTAGAATAACACCACACATGCCACGTTTCGACGATGCTCCAAGGAGTCAATAGAGCTGGATGCCCTACTGTCCCCTATAAGTTGAATCGCACGGTTTTGCACCCGGTCCAGGAACTCCAAATGGGGTTTTGAAGCCCCCGCCCACAGGTGCGAGTTAAACTCCATTTTAGGTCGGATATACCATAGGTGGTATAAATAATGCGGAAATCGAACGGGGTGAAATATTTTTTGCACCGCTTTAAGAAGCCGAGGCACTTGCCTGCTTCTTTCGACACGCCAAAAATATGATCGTTCCAACGAAGATCTTAATGGACATGCCCAGAACATCAAGAGCTGCCGATTCCGCAATACTCACACCACCCATAACCAGGGATGTGTTGGGATGAGGGGAGACTCGCTTGTGGGATAACAGGCAACAATGGGTCTTGCGAGGATTAAAATCGACCCTGTTCGCTTGACCCCACTTGGAGATTGTTTGTAGGTCGCTATTAAGTGTGTCATTCATACGGCGCCTTTCTCTCTCAATCTCCACAGAGCTGGGGCGTTTTGTGAAGGAGTATGAATGACAAATAGTGCTGTCATCCGCAAACGAGTAGATGGGATTCTTCGTCGATGACAATAGGTCATTGATGAAGATAAGGAAAAGGGTTGGAGAAAGGACCGAACCCTGCGGCACTCCCGCGCTAAGGGAATGCTTTTCCGAGGCTATGCCGTCTATTACAACACGAATAGAACGATCATAGAGGAAGCTCGTAATCCAACGAGAGAAGATACTACCGACGCCATAGGCAATCAATTTAGACACGAGTGCTTTATGCCACACCCGGTCAAAGGCCTTAGAAATATCCAGTGCAACAACCTTGCTTTCACCGAGGTTTTGAATGCTATGGTTCCATTTCTCGGTGAGGACCGCCATAAGGTCTCCCGTCGATCGCTGTCTTCGAAAGCCGTATTGGCGGTCACTTAGCAGTCTATTGTGCTCCAGATACTTCACAAGGTTGAAGTTTACAATGCTTTCCATTACTTTGGGAAGCACCGAGCAGATTGCTATAGGTCGGTAGTTCGCAGGGTCAGTAGTCTTGCCTTTTTTAGGAACTGGTTGAACATTTGCTACCTTCCAGCATGTCGGAAATACACCTGTGGTGTATGACATGTTGAAAAGTTTGCGTAATGGACAAGCCAGTGAGGTAGCGCACTTTTGCAAAACAAGGGCTGCAATGCCGTCCGGCCCTGAAGCCTTATTTACATCGAGATTTGCAAGCACCCTTTTAACTACCCGTGTCCGAAAATGAATTTCTGGCATAGAGCAAGATACGTTCTCGACTACGGGTAGTGGTTGATCGCTGGGGGGCAGGGAGGAATTCTCTGCGAAAATTTTAGCCAACAAATTAGCTTTATCAACCGAGTGAGTGATGATTTGATCATTGTTAAGGAGAGTTGGAATGGAAGACGATGTTTGATTCTTCACCTTCTTAACGAATGACCAGAAGTTCTTACTACCACGCTGGCATTGAAGAACTTTTTTCCTTTGGCGCTGTTCGTGCAGAAACTTTTGGCGCCTTAGGATGGCATTGCATCGATTTCTAGCCTGTTTACGCAGCTGTTGACGAAATAGTTTCTAAATAGAATCGAAATTGAAAGTCGTTTCTTTTTTATTTTGAAATTCAAACTACATAGGGCCGAAAAATTCTTGTTCTGATTGACATTTCTGTGAAACTTATCAGACAATTTGGTATCAGAACAGATTTAGTTGATTATTTTACGATAATTGACTAAACGTAGTCAACTAAAATTTTTTTAATCTTGTATTCTTTCATTCATGGTATGGAGCATGGTACCCCCTCGTCCAATACCCAGCCCATTCCCCTTGTCGACGGGCACGACTAACTCGTACTTTTGTGCCAAATGTCAGTGATGTGAACGTTAAAGTTCCAAAGTTACAAAGCAATTTTGGGTCGCTTAAAAAATGGCACGCCCCTTGTCCAACGGCCATACAATTTTAAATTGGAACAACAGATCTATGGGGCGATGCACAGTGATTCGTTCCATATACAAAATTCCAAAAATTTATGGTCTCAGAATTTAACGAAAGAAAAAAATCCAACTAAGAAAACCCCCAAAAATCTGTGCAAAAATGCAATTAGTGTCAATTAGTGCAAAAGCGGCTCAAAGTTGAAACTTTTTTCTAAAAAAATTTAAACTCATATTTTCTGTTTTTTAGTCTATTGTTGTCTAAGTTGCTTAAACTTTCACTATAGAATAATAAATGATGTGACCATTTTCGCTTTTAAGGGGTCATTCTCATGTGAAATTTTGTAAAAATCAATATTTTTTTTAACATATTTGGAATGTATCATCCTTGCTGTCAAAATTGTATTGGGAAATTTCAAGTATTTCGGCTTCTACAGCCATTTATAGAACGAGCGGTCAAGGATTCTAGCGGTAAGTCAAAACTTTAAACGTGTTAAAAAAAAAACATTCTTCCGATCTCTCTGCGATTTTGTGACGTCATTCTACATACTGTTAGCTATCGCCCCTAGTAAATTCACTCCGATATGTTAAAAATTTCATATTTTTTTTAATTGATAAAATCTTCAAAAACAACCATTTTTTACTGTTCTAACTTCCAATGCCTGCCATTTTCTGCGATTCTTATGAAAAAATTCAAATTTACTACGGGCGAGAGGTACGTTCATACTGATTAAGAATTTCTTTGAAATTTATGTTTCAGATAATCCTGTGACTCAAAACAATCCCCGCCAGCTGACCATGACGCGGCAGAAGCCGTGTCTTTAATCGAAAAAAAGTGTTTGAAAAAATTTTTATTTTTTTTTTATTTTTGTACCATAACAATGATAAATTAAAGTAGAATATCTTTTTTTGATAATTCCCCGTATTCACAAAGGAAATAATTTCTGAAGAATGTCCATTTTTCCTGTCCGCGCATGAGAATGACCCCTTAATGTTTTCTCGAAATTTGCAAAGCGTAGGCTTTTACTTTACTTCTAATTCAAAATATTTTTCTAAATTAAAAATCTGAAAATTGGCAAAACTTAGAGGAAAATATCTAAAAAGTATGTGAAATTATGTTGCTGGATTTTTTTTATTTTAAGAAGCATTCTTTTTTTGTCGGATAATGTAATTATATCCTCCGATCTCAGAAAATAATTCAATTTGAAAAGTGGTCTAAACACGCATTTTTCGACAAAATTTATTTTATTTATCCCTAAAAGTATGCAATCAGCATG
Organism: Melieria omissa; assembly: GCA_963971225.1. Classification (NCBI taxonomy): domain Eukaryota; kingdom Metazoa; phylum Arthropoda; class Insecta; order Diptera; family Ulidiidae; genus Melieria; species Melieria omissa. The sequence goes on along the minus strand of OZ020269.1, from coordinate 43,920,936 downwards.
AAAGATGATAAAATCTGCAAAAATGCAAAATATACATCTATTGTTATGGTTTTTATTGCAAAACCAGAGGGTCCTAATACAATTTCTGCTATTCTTTGGAATAATCAATGTTGACGTTACCAATTAAATGTAAAATCTAGCCAACACACTTGGTGCTATAGCTCTCCAAAAATCACGAAATTTGCAAATTTAAGTCTCAGGCATTACCAAACTACAACAATCTAAGAAAAACCAAATGGAGATTTCAATTCAGCAGACCGTGGTTAACTAGTATACCAAATGAAGAACGGACCACTCCTTCTAATTTTGTCCCGCGGTTGTATGGAGTCGAACTGTGCGATGGTATACCCAATTTTAATATTGTGCAACTTATAGTTTCGACATTATTCCATATTGCAGATTTGTGTTGTACAGGTGGTGCCACGCCCCTTTGTCCAGTACTTACACTTTGCAACTTTGCGCAACTAATTCGTAAACTCGTGCCAAGTTTTATTGATGTGTGACTTATAGTTCCAAAGTTATGCGGAAAATTTAAGTCGAAAAATAAGGGCCACGCCCAGCGGCCATCAAACCCAAATTTTCTTTACTTTGAAACCTTCTGTGATTCAAGACGAACAAAAGAAATTTTTTTAATTTTTCGGCGGCGTAAACGTCTAGTGAACCTGCTGACCGCACATTTTTGTGTGTGGCCGTGAACCGTTGGCGGCTCCGCTGCGACCACCCAAACTCCGCTTATTACGCAGAACGTGCGGAGTATCGGGTTTCGACAGTTCGCTGATAGACCAGCGAACGGTTGCTGTCCATGTTGCACAGTCAGCACCTAACGGCAGCCACAGTCCAGCTGCGCGCTACACTCAGGCGGTCGGGTTAACTCCTCCCATCCTCAAGTAAGAGCCGTCCTCGGCTCTCCTTAGACCGTCGATAACCGCCTGGAGATCGTGGCGTTGGCGTCTTCCGGTTTGCCTCTGGTATAACTTGAAGAGCATGAAGCAGCGGGCTAAGACCGCGACGGTGGCTAGACCGGATATTGCTGGCCCTATTATCGTTCTTCCCTCGAGATCACCAATGTAGCGAAGATTTTCTACATTCAGTCTCTTAAGATATGGCAAGCTCAGTATGTCGTGTTGGCCGGTAACATTTATAAATGCCGTCGCTGCTGAACTGGGTGATTTCCGCAACATGCCGTTGTAATTTTTAAAGGTGGTTCCATTAATTAGGACCTCGTCATCAAAAGTTACCAAGTAAGTTCCAGTAACGGTGATCTCAGAACTTCCGCAGCTTTTTATTACGGCGGTATTGTCATTTATAACGATGATACCCTCGTCAATTACTGCCAATGGTTCGAGATGGCTGGGACGTGTACCGCAATGGGCGACGCCGCCCGAGTGGAGTTGCTGCGCGCACGTGGGATTCGGTAGCTCCCTGCAGAATGTTGTCGTCAACGAGGTGCTGCAATTCCCAATCGCGACTATCAGATTGCCACAGTTTGCTCTGCGACCTTGTCATTTCCGGCGAGATGCAGGACCGTCCCATTGTGTTGGACAGGATAAAGAACAATTTTCTTACATACTAATCTAGGCCTAGGATACTTAATCAGGAAACGTAGAAAATTATCACTTAACAAGACTTTCATGTAAGATACTTCCATCAGATCGGCTATGGTTGTGTTCGTAGAGCGCTCATTAATAAACATTTTTATGTCACTATCGTCTAAAACTACCGGGTTATTACACCCACCTTTGCAAGGGTGACGGTTAATAATAGGGTTTCCAGTTCTAAACTTAGTATTCTGTCCCTGGCAAGTAATGTTTCATATAAGTGGCTTGTATCTATTTTCGTTGATTTTAAATTTTTTAGGATCAGGTTAACTGTCCTGGTCAGTTCGTTTAGTTGGTCCTGCGTCTTTGTGTTGATTGTTATCGGTCTGTTCTCCGAGTCCACAAGCTCCTGCTGCCGGAATTTTAACCTTTCGAAGTCATCGAAGTCTGGAGTCCCCGCGATCACCTTTAGGGCAGTGCCCAGAGCGTTGATACTCCTATGGTAGATGTTCAGCGTTGACAATAGCACCTTCACATGCGTCACGTTGGAGTCCAGTAGAGTTTTCATATGGTGCGAGGCAGTGGCGTCCCCAGGATTTCGGGAAGGGGGGGGATATGCAAAAAATGCAGTTTAACGCCATTTTTATACTTTCATCTTTGCGTATTATTTTTAATACATGTTGAATAAAATTGTACATACATACATATATGTATACATATACTAACATAAACTTCTTAAAACACAAAATTCAAGTGACATGTATTTTTAAGTTATAAAATCCCAACCAAAAAATTCAAGTTTGTTTTAAGTTATGACATTTCGAAAACAACTGCTAATAGAATTACGAAAAACTCAAAAGACGTATTTTAAAAAGCACACCAGCTATGTAAAAGAAATCAAACATTTACAAAATGTATGACGTTCTGAAATTTAATTATGATAGAGGTGACCATGTTTCCATGTTTACCCGCAATTTCATTTCATTTTTTTTAATTTCAACAGCTGATGCAGGGTTGGCATGAAGCCTGCGTTTGATTACTATTTTGGTAAATAAGTAGTCGACACTTTTGGGAACATTGAAAATACAACTATTCTGCGAGAACAAATGCAATGCTGATTTTTTTTATTCATTTATTCTTAACCCTTCTGCGGGTATCCGGTTCTGGCCAGACCATATTGAACTTTGGATCCACTTTAGTAATGTTGTAATTAAGCTATCGAGCTCAAATTTCATGATATCCTTAACTGATCCTTTCTAAGCACAAAACCCAAAACCATGGCTTGGCCAGACCATGGTGCATTTGCATACAAATTTGCCAGTTATTTTCAGTTTTTTTTTGTTATTTTCGACGTAATTATTGTCAGAATTGTTAATAAATATTTTTTTATATTATATATATATTTTCAACTAGGTTTTTCCATCTGACCCGATTTGAAGCACTTTTTTCGTGCCATCCCGTTAATAGTGACGTAAATTAGCTGGCGCAAAATGTACCTGGTCCAAGTGTTTTTCGTTCGCCTTGGCTTTTATTTTCTTTGGGTTAATAAATTATAATTTTTGTTGGAAAATAATGTTGGAACATATTCAAAATTAATACTTATCCATTTTCCAATTCGATTGGGTGTTTTCTGTGACAGAGATGAAAGGAAGAGAATGCTATTTTGAGAATCAGGTGGACATTGTTTTTGAACTTCGACGCTGGAGTTAAATCAGAGAGGAAAATCTCTAAAAAAATTTCCTTAGCAATAGCGGAAACTAATGCTTTAGAGCAACGAATTTAAGATATTGATACGATGAGAAATTCTGTGCCGCAGTGTACGGGAATGCCTTCTCCGCACGAATGTTTTCCAAGCATACTTTTAGGCATGCACTGTGAAGTACAGCAAAACTGTTATAAATTCGCTTGGTATAGTCCGATATGGCAGGGATGGTTCTCGAAATGGGCTGTGCGAGAATGGTCGAGCGCTTTCCAATTAGAAGTTGCAAGAAACTTCGGCGCGATAAGAAAAGTGGTATAAAAGCAGCAGTGGCAGCGCAAGGGGTCGAGTCGGTGTTGAGCAAGCAATGGGGAAACATGCAATAGTAGTAGTGTAAAGTAGAACAAGTGCAAATCTGTAAATAAAGCGATTGTTAGTTTTGACTACGCTGCACCGGATAACTGAAGTTGTTTTATTTTCAAATACAATCAAAACGAACCGTCGATAACGAACTGGTGAAATTCGTAACATTTGGTGTCAGAAATTGGGGATTGTATTACTGAAAGTAAAATAAAATTATAAAAACGGAAACATGGTTAAACTGGAGCTGCTGAAGGTTGACCAGCTGAAGAAGGAGCTGGCTGCCTGGAATTTGCCGACTGCTGGCGGTAAGGTGGAGTTGCAGCTGCGTTTGCGAGAGGCGTGTGAATCAAGAGGCATTGATTGGGCTGCACACGAGTTCGGAACGCAGGAACAAGAGGCGTCGGCCAAGGTGGAGGAATCGCCTGCTGGTGCTGCGTCGATGCAAAGTACGGCTGCAGCGGCTACGCCACCACAAGCAATGGACATGAGCCAGTTAATGGTTGCACTTAAAGGCATGTTTGAGACTTCCAACCGCGAAATGTCGGCGCAAATGGCAACGAAACTGGAAACCGCGAATCAGGAACTTTCGGCGCAAATGGCAGCGAAACTGGAAACGACGAATCAAGAAATAGCAAGGATGGAAACGGCGACCCGTGAAATATCGGAGCAAATGGAAGCGTGCAACCGAGAAATGGCGACAAATTCTGCGCGCATAGAACAGAAGGTGGAGGAAATTTCCGATAGACTGAACGGGAAAGTTGAGCATCTTGAGACGCGAATGGACAAGTGGGACAAACGAGTTGACAGTCTGGAGGATTCGGTAAACAGGAAAATCGAGGAGCGGCTTAGAGAGGTACAGCTGCGAGCAAGAGTGCAGTCGGTTGAGGAAAGTTTTGCCATAGCAGTGCCTACTTATGATGGTACTACGTCGTTCGACACATTCAAACTACAATTCGATATGGCTGCTTTGGAGAGTCAGTGGACCGATGTTAGGAAAGGTCGGAGACTGATACTGGCTCTAAGAGGTCCGGCGGCTGAGGTAATAAAAACTGTTCCGGAAGGTTTGAGAGGTGATTACGAAACCGTCATAAGGGCGCTGGCAGCCAGATACAGTGACGAGCACAACAAAATGCTGTATTATTGCGAGCTGAAGAACCGCTGGCAAAGAGCAGACGAGGCGCTGCAGACGTATGCAGCAGACATTGAGCGGCTCGTACAGTTGTGCTACCCAAAATTCGGCGCTGATTATCTCGAGAGGATGAAGATTGAGGCGTTTATTGAAGGTCTTCATGACCCGGAGACACGACGCAGTGCATTGATGATGGGCAAGCCGACATTCCGTGAGACGGTGACAAGCGCATTGACGTATGAGGCGGCCTGGAGGGGAAGTTTTCGACATTCATCTGCGGAAATGCATGGAGTCCAATCTGGACGTGTCACGCAAAGCCAGACAGTGAGCTCGGATGCACCAGCGGGGCTGCGGGCAGTATCATCTCGAGTCAGTTGCTGGCGATGTGGCAAGCAAGGCCACATATCACGAGACTGCCATCTGCGGGAAAAGCGTTCCGGACAAAAGACGTCGCCAAGAAGGGATGACGCTCTGCCACATCATTCGTGCGAGACCGAACGCAGGCATAATTCGCAGGCCGAAAACGAGGGACAAATTGTGGATGTTCGGTCGGTAAGAGTTCTGCAAGAGAAAGATTGGCTTGCGGAAAGGCTACTGAAGGACCAGCGCAAGGATACCGATCTCGCGAAGATCATCGAAGGCAAAGCGCAGAGATTACGGCCGGCCTGGCAGGAGATGGCTGATGAGAGCCCGACCACGAAGGCTTACTGGGCACAGTGGCAAAGTCTACGTCTGCAGGATGGCTGCCTATACCGCGAGTGGGAGAGCAGGGATGGCAGGACCAGAAAATCCCTAATAGTGGTCCCGAGAGGCCGGATCGACGATGTCATCGAGGAAAACCATAACGACTCCAGTGGAGGGCACCTAGGCATCGCAAAAACTGTCGCCAAGATAAGAAGGCGGTTCTATTGGGTAGGATGCCAGGAGTCTGTCGCTGAGTGGATCAGAGGCTGTAATCGGTGTTCGGCTGCGAAAGGGCCGAGGAGAAGATCGCGGAGCCGCACTCAACCAGTTGAAAGCAGGTTGACAGCGAGCTATGGTCTACGGGCTAACCCAGAGGGGTTCCAAGAAGGCAATCTGGTAATGCTTTACAACCCGCAGCGGAGGAAAGGTTTGTCTCCACAGCTTCAAACGTCATGGGAAGGACCGTACAAGGTCGTGACCAGGATTAATGACGTGGTGTACAGGGTGCAACGCTGCGGCAACAGAAACGCCAGGTTGAAAGTAGTCCATTTGGAGCACCTGGCGTCTTACTCCGGCGGAGCCTCGGTACTTGTTCGGGACGAACAAGTCTAAGTGATGGGCAGTGATACGATGAGAAATTCTGTGCCGCAGTGTACGGGAATGCCTTCTCCGCACGAATGTTTTCCAAGCATACTTTTAGGCATGCACTGTGAAGTACAGCAAAACTGTTATAAATTCGCTTGGTATAGTCCGATATGGCAGGGATGGTTCTCGAAATGGGCTGTGCGAGAATGGTCGAGCGCTTTCCAATTAGAAGTTGCAAGAAACTTCGGCGCGATAAGAAAAGTGGTATAAAAGCAGCAGTGGCAGCGCAAGGGGTCGAGTCGGTGTTGAGCAAGCAATGGGGAAACATGCAATAGTAGTAGTGTAAAGTAGAACAAGTGCAAATCTGTAAATAAAGCGATTGTTAGTTTTGACTACGCTGCACCGGATAACTGAAGTTGTTTTATTTTCAAATACAATCAAAACGAACCGTCGATAACGAACTGGTGAAATTCGTAACAATATTAAATAATTTGCTGCGAGAGGCAATAATAACGGTGCTGCCAATTTCACGCTTTCATTTGGCCCTGAACAAAACGAAGCTTCTGATACTGATAGAAAAAATGGTCGTTTAGATAGTTCAATGTGAAGATAGCAACGACGAAGGCGACAAGGAAAACGATATCCGGCCAGTTCAGCATGAACAACAACATGTAGAGCATGTTTTGCATATTTTTCTTTGGCAAAGCCATATATGTAATACTTCTATATTGGCACTAACGTATCTTCACAATGTGATTTCATTCGGAAATCAAAGGGAGACAAGCGATGAGACAGAAAACACGAAATTTTGTGAATGTATTTCTATGCGTGTATACATGTGCACTTCTACACATGAACAACTGTGAAACTGCTCCAGGGGCGGTCGAAGAAATTTCAGTTAATTTCGACAAATTTTTATTTTTTTCCAGTCATTTTTTTCCCGCCTGAACGCACCTGACTTTTTTGCCACTTTTGACAGCTGTCAGAGTACATTCGTTTATCGCTTTCTCGCTCATATTTCACTATTGCTGTACTGTGATGTTGGCGAATGTACTTTGAGCTTAGTGCCAATATAGAAGTATTACATATATGGGCAAAGCAGTTCAGAATTATTAACAGTGCAAGGAATCCAGAAATATATATATCAAAACCCGATTTGTATGTGTCGAATGTAAAATCTCAATGTGGTATAGTCATGATACTGCATTATATTGTTGAAATAATTGCATTGGTCAAGCAGCTGAAGTAGATCCATAAGTAACGTATTTTACATTTATACATTTTTTTTATTTTTTTGCTTTACTGCCGTATTTTTTTAATTTCAAAATTAACTCATTAAAGTTGAAACTCGCTATTTACTTAATTATTCTAGTATATTTTCACCGTTTTACGTAAAAATAATGTAGACAAGCAAAAGAAATCATTGTATTCACACTTTCTGGTTTTTTTATATCCTTAACAACAATCCTCGACTATCATCTTGTTTACATTATGGTCTGGCCAGATCATGGGAGGTTCAGTTATTAGGTTTTAAGTGGGTGATTACAGAAGCGATAAAGCAAATAGTAAAAATGTTTCACAATTCCATATTGTTATAGCAAATTGCATAAGTGAATTCTCCGACCAAGGGGGGGGATCCATCCCCCTAATCCCCCCCCCCCTGGGGACGCCACTGGTGCGAGGGGAAAAGGTTCGAAAGCCTACTTGTTTCCTCGGCCATTTCCCGATACGTTGTGAGGTTTGTCACATGGCCAAATAACCAAAATCCTGCCAAATGGTTACGTCCCCGTCCAGAATGGGGATGTAACTAGAAGTAGAGTAGTCCGTTACCTTCGCCATCGCCACCCGAATGAGGAGTATCCCAATCAAAATCCTAAAAGGTGATGAGAATTAGATCGAATGCGGAAAGAAAAGTGTTACCTAATATTGTCCTTGTGGACCACCCTCCCGTTAATAAGAACCGTGGTTCCTAAATCGGCTTCCACTACCTCTTCAACATATAACGGGTCAGTTTATTTCCCAATCTTCGATTTGTTTTAACCAAAACGCATTCTCCCACTTCAAATACTCGATTTTGCCTAGATGGGTTGTTTCTCTCTAGGTGCGACTGTTGGGCTTCCCTTATTTTACCTTCTCTCTCTTCCCTAAGCTCGTATGGCGCAGCGTGAATTATGTCGGTGGGTCTCTTGTTAGTCACAGAGTGAATTGTCCGATTATACTCCACTGTAGCCAATGGGATGAGGTCAATAGTATTGTCAATTTTTTTCTCCAAGATATCAATATGCAACATTTCGCCCGTATAAGATGGTATTGGCGTTATCCCGAGCTCCTGCTTTCTCGGATACCTATCGTATTTGGCTTTTGCACATATTTACAGTTTGTAACAATTTCATTTGCCAACTTAGTCATCTTTGGGAAGTAATAATCACAGAGAGTTTGCTTTACATTCTCCTGAGCAGCTCTGTGAGCGCGATTATGCTCAACAGTCACTATCTTCCTCTGCTCTCCCTTGTTAACGATGTCTGACACCATATTTTTACAATACCAGAACTTCGTTGATGGAAAGCACTCGACCAATTCATGCTGGATGTTAGCCAGCGTTGGTAGCCGGCAATGTATCGCATTTACCACATTTGGGTTTACAGCCAGTTTTATCTCGTCCACAAGAGTTTTTCTATCCGTGAAGTGGATTATATGGCGTGTTTTTTCGCCGAAAAGTATAAAATTCCGTTTTTGAATAAACTCTGCTTCTTCCAAAACAATTTGGTTTCTGAAACAGTTGAGCGGTTTCTCAGTCGCTTCAATTGTGTAAGTCAGCGATACCTCGGTATGGTCCGTAGCAACGTCCGAACGCGCCTCTTCCTCCAAGGCGTGAATATTCTGACGCGATAGTGCATCGGCGACATAATTTTCTTTGCCTGGCTTATAATATATTTTTGCGTTATGTTCGTCAATAAAGGCTTTCCAGCGCTTTATTTTTGCGTTTGGGTTTTGGTCTGAAACCGCGAACGTGAGTGGCTGATGCTCTGTGAAGATGTTTAAGTTCCTAACGCCGCACAGTGGGGTATTTGATGCCCAAAATGGCGATTAATTCAAAAATGAAATTCAAATATCTTGATAATATTTGGTATGGGGGAAAAGTAGATAAAATTGTGCATCACTGGGTGAAAAAATAAATGATCTACATTGAACGGTATTTGTTCATTGCTCCGTTGTGTTTAGAGCGCGTTACGCATTTGCCAGTGATTTGAAGTGCTTTTTTTAATATCATTCTTGCAAAACTTAATTTTTTAATATGGAACCTTCAACCTCAGGTATTATACTAATGTTTAAACAAAATTATGTTTGTAGAATATGTGTATTAATAATTTATAAAATTTTGTTAGTTATAGTCTCAAAATTGTACATATTTAAAGGATATAGGTTACATATAGGACATATAGTTACTTTGGCTGTGAAAGGCCGAAATAATTTTATATAATATGTAAAGAACATATATTTGACTACTATATTGCAAAAAATTAAGGTGCACTTTTGTGCATTTTCTGAAATATTTAAGTTTTAGTGCTTCAAAGTCAGTGCCAAATTTTGTGATTTCGCTTGATCTTCATGGAGTATTGAATGTTGTTATTATCATGTGTTTCTGTTTTGTTTTTGTTATTCTACTGCAAGGCACTACAAATAAGGTTGGGCATATTAGTTTCGTTAATATTTTTATTGTACCTTCGTAAAAAAATGTTATATGAAATTGTTATAATTTCTGATTTGATCATATATTTTGACATTCCGAGTTAAAGTGACCCTGTCATTGATATATTCAGATTTCAAACCTATTTTTAGACATACATTGTGACCGAAAAGTTTCCGGAAATTCTCATTTAAAATTCGCGCCTGTAGGGGAATAGGTTCGGTTGTGGGCACCTTTTTGTTTTTGGCTCATAACTTTTTACCAAGTTCTTCTTAATCGGACATATGGACATCTATGGAAAGCTAGAGACCTTAGCTAACAAGTAATGACAAAAGTAAATCGATTTCGTCAAATAGAAAAGTTGTTTTTTTAATTTTATAAAGTAGTAATTTTAAACAAAAATTTTTTTTTGGTTCGGTTGTGGGCACCCTTGGAAAATCTGCTGGAAACGGGGAAATATGAAGAAAAACCAACACGAATATAGACAAATATTAAGTTTTAATTATTTGAAGCACAATGCACGCATGTGAAGTAGCTGGTACGCATGTCGGCACACTTTAGATGGACGGGCATTTCAAAATGTAAGTGACCAAGTCATTCTCCTGGGCTGTCAAGAAGACCTAAAGTAAAATGAAATTCAAACTAATTAATCAACACTCTTCAAGTGCTGTGACGTGAAGAAGGTGGAAAACACCAGTTAACCTGATTCGATAACATCCACGAAAAGAAGAAAAAGAAGAAAACACCACCGTCGACAGCTTTGATGTCTCCGAAATTTTCTTCCACCTTCTTTTTGTAGCGTTGGAGAGTGGTTCGGGAAATCGCACACGCTGCGGCAGTCGATTTTGTGGTTAGCTTATCTGCAGAACAATGTTAAATTACATCCAGCACATTAAAAAAGATATCGGAGGATTTTTTTTATTTACCCTCGGATGATATAGCCAAAACAACCAGAAAATGCGTTAAAAGACCATTTTTGATGAAATAACTTACCAAAACTTACAAAATCACTAAAAGACGGGTGCCCACAACCGAACTAATTGCGGTGCCCACAACCGAATTTGGCAGCCATTTTGAGAAGTAGTGAAAAATTTGTTCGGGGTAAACATATCGGTTGTAATCAATATTGGATCACAAAGTAAAATAAATTAACTAAATAAAAATGCATTTTACTCGCCTTCTCGATGGATTCACTTCGATTTATGACACCATTTAAAATGTTTAAAAAAATGTTTGTCTTATTTTTTAAGCACAGAAAGATATATATGGCCCCAGCACAAAGCAGGCGTGTCTGTTCGACTCAGTATTTGGCACAAACAGATCGTGGTTCCATAATGAACAAATAGCCTTAGTCAAAAAAACCCAGCCTGCTTTCTATCAAAAGATACGAAGGGGTGCCCACAACCGAACTATGCCCACAACCGAACCTTTTACCCTATATTTTTCGATATTTTAAATTTCTGTAGGTTGGTAGCACTGTCCTTAATTACTATGCCAAAAATGAGCGCGATCTGTCTGACAGTTTGTTTACGGCAGCTGTTGAAACCAGTTCACCTCAGTAGTGCGTTGCGATTTTGTTGAGAATTTTCTTCAAAATGAGTACCGTGAACAGGTCTCTTTGGACGTGCTTGATCGTGCCAATTCCGATCCAACTTTCATGGAACGCATCATAACTGGTGACGAGACATGGGTCTACGAGTACGACATGCAAACAAGCCAACAATCATCGGAATGGAGAGGAAAAGACGAGCCGAAACCGAAAAAACCACGACAAAGTCGCTCGAAAATCAAGGTAATGCCGATTGTTTTCTTCGATATTCGTGGTGGGGTGCATCATGAATTCGTCTGAAGGACAAACAGTCGGTAAAGACTATTATTTGACTGTTTTAAGACGTTTGCGTGAAAATATCCGCCGTAAACGGCCTCAATTGTGGAAGGATAATTCATGGATTTTTTATGACGATAATGCTCCCTCGCACCGAGCCAACATTATCAACGATTTTAAGGCCAAACATTCAATAAATACCATCGAACAGCCACCGTATTCACCTGATCTTGCACCGTGTGACTTTTTCCTGTTTCCCAAACTCAAATTACCACTCAGAGGAACGCGTTTTGCATCCATAGAAGACGTAAAACATAATTCGCAGAGGGAACTCAAAGCCATACCGGAAAGCGCCTATAAAAAATGTTTTGATGATTGGAAGAAAAGTTGGCATATGTGTATCGCTTCTAATGGAGCATATTTTGAAGGAGATAAAATAAATATTGATGAAGATTAAGAATTTTGCGTTTTATTTAAAATTTCCGGAAACTTTTCGGTCACAAGGTATGTGTAGGCTTCTATATAAGGATATAAGTAGAAGGATAGAAGTCGCGTTATGCAGATTATAGTGTACTTTTGAATTCTTCCTTCTTCTGTTTCTGTTTATTTGGTATAATTGTTGTTTTGGTTGTGTCAACGTGCGCCTGTTTTATCATTCGTGCTAATAACAATAAAAGTGATGTCAACGTAACTTGGGAAAGGTAAAAGGAAAAAAATATTACCTTTTAGCTCTTTGATAACACGAAAATGTTTGTTTTTGTAGGAACCACATCAAACACGATTTTCATTTCACGCCAAAGTCTCTATGACATTATGAAAAACTCAGGGTTTGAGAGGTTACAAGATAAATTCAAGTTTTTAAGAGAAGAGATTAAACATCGTACTGGTGCGGCGGATAATGATACAACAAATTTTAATAATGTCGCACATGATACTGCGAGATATTTTGTATCAAAGTATCCATGGTGCAATATGCCACCTACGGTGCACAAATTTCTAATTCATGGGCCAGAAATAATACACCACGCTCTGTTACCAATTGGCCAATTAACTGAAGAAGCTCAAGAAGCACTGAATAAAGAATTTAACAAATACAGAGAACATTTTACACGCAAGACTAGTCGAGAAAAAACCAATCATGATATTTTGCATCGATTTCTTGTTGCTTCCGATCCAATTTTATCAAGTTTAAGGAAACTTAAGGAAAAAAGATTCAACACCTACCACTATCAGCTATTGAACTTTTAAAATCACCATCTGTAAAAACTTCAACAGATAATACTAATTTCCAGTCTGGTAATGATATTGCGTTTGATGATGATGATGATGATGATGATGATAATGATGATGATGATGATGATGACGATGATGATGATATTGATGATAATAATAGCGATGACATTTAATAATTCTAGTGTGAGAAGCCCAAAACATGAAATATTTACTTAAATTGAATAAATTTAATAAAAAAACAACAACTTTTTTTTTCAATTTGTCTTATATATGTTTCATCTATGTAAAAAAATACTTTACATTCATTTTAATAGCTCAGGAGAATTGATCGCCGTTTTCAATGGTCAATACCCCACTGTGCGACGGTGCGTGCCAGCGCGACCAGGCAGTCGGCTTTTGCTTGCATATCGGAGAGTTTGTGCGAGAGGAGGCAGATGTCATCAGCGAAGTCCAAATCTTCGAGATGCCTGGTGAAGGTCCATACGATGCCTCGTTGGTTTTTTTTTTTCAATTTGTCTTATATATGTTTCATCTATGTAAAAAAATACTTTACATTAATTTTAATAGCTCAGGAGAATTGATCGCCGTTTTCAATGGTCAATACCCCACTGTGCGCCGTAAAGATAATTGCGAAGGCTTCTTAGAGCCCATACAATGGCAAGCAACTCGCGTTCATTAGTTGCGAAATTTAGCTCCCGATCCCTTAGAGTTCTCGAAATCATGGTGATTGGCCGCCCATCTTGCGACACGGCCCCCAAACCCAATGATGAAGCATCCGTTGTTAAATCGAATGGCTTCGTGAAGTCAGGATAGAGGAGCATGACTTCCTCTGATATCAGGACCTCTTTTAACTTGTTAAATGCCTATATTTCCTTTTCATTTAAGTCTCCTTTTATTTTCTTAGATTTTGTGGCGCAGACCCTACCATTTTCTCCTTTCAAAATATCAGTTAGATGTTTTGCTATCGAAGCGAAGTCTTTGATGAAGCATCGATAATAGCTCGCGAGTCCCAAAACTGATCTAACATTGAACAGTGTAGCAGGTTGCGCGTAGTTACGAATCGCGTCTACCTTACTGGGACTTGTTTTAATACCACCCCTGGACACAACGAAGCCTAGGTATTCGACGCTTTCCTTAAAGAAGTGCGATTTCTCGCGCGATATCCTCATATTTGCTTCATATAATTTGCTCAACACCCATTTTATATGTTCGACATGTTCCCCCGCACTTTCCGAAAAAATAATTACATCATCGATGTATACATAGCATGGCTTCCCTATTTGTTCTCGTAGTACGTCGTCGATGGCCCTCTGGAAAATGATGGGCGCATTCTTTAGGCCAAACGGAAGCCTACAGAATTCGTACATCCCATTTCCCACTGAAAAAGCGGTTTTTTCCTATCTGCCTCTGCGAGCAATATTTGGTGAAAACCCGATTTCAGATCAAGCGTTGTGAAGTACCTGGCTTTTCCCAGGTTCGACAATATTACCGTTATATTTGGAATCGGATATTTGTCATCAACAGTTTTTTGGTTTAATTTTCTAAAGTCAATGACGAGGCGTTTTTTTGCATTCCCCTGTTCGTTTGTTCTCTTTTTATCCACAACCCAAATTGGATTGTTATAGGGTGACCTGGATGGTCTAATTATCCAATTCTCTAATAAGTCATGTATTTCGGTGTTTACAAAATCTGCTACCCCCATTGGATAAGGGTATACCTTCGAGTAGACTGGGTCACCCTTTTCGGTGCGAATAGTGGCTACGATGTTGGTGTTGAAAGGGAGTGACTCGTTAGTATCTGAGAAAACCCCCATAAAATTTTTTAGCATTTTCTGAAACTGACTTCTTACTACCTGAGGCACCTCTATATCTTCCGCCTGTGTGACATTTACATTAACACACTTTAGAAATTGTATCCTGTCGGAGCCGGAGTTAGTCTGTATTTTTTCGTTCCTAAAATCTAGTGTGGCATCCGTCCGCGTTAGCAGGTCAAGGCCAATTAGTCCATCGAACGTTGAAAGACAGGGAAGAATGAAGAAGACACTACTCGTGCCGAATAAATTGACGATGCATTTTTCCTTAATACTATTGAAGCCATGAATAGACTTCACTAGAAAGGATTTTCAACTGGTATTACGTGCATACCAGGTATGCGCCTATGAAACCGGTAACGACATCTAGCGGTAAATAGCCGAATATTTATAAACTTCGGAACCCTACCAAATGTCATGTTTACTTCTTCTGTCATATGTCAACAATATTCAGTTCACAATTTGTCAAGTTTCATCCAACAACGCATTGTTTGACCAAATGTCATGTTCACTTCTTCTGTCATATGTCAACAATATTCAGTTCACAATTTGTCAAGTTTCATCCAACAACGCATTGTTTGACGCTCCGGAAAATGTCGGATTACGTGCCTACAAATTACGATTTGCGGACACAGTTTATTTTGTGTTACCATTTGAAGAAAAAAACCTTCTAAAACCTGGTGAAACGGTGAACGTTACCAACAACAATTGGCCGATTTGAACCGTGCTATACGCCAAAAACGCGCAGAATATGAAGCCAGGCAACACAAAGTGATTTTCCTCGATGACAACGCAAAGAATTGGTTGCATCGTACAACTGGGAAGCTCTTGCTCATGCGGCTTACTCACCAGACTTGGCGCCTTCGGATTATCACATGTTCGCATCGATGGGCCACGCATTAACGGAACGGCGCTTCAATTCTCACGCAGAAGTCAAAAAATGGATCGATGATTGGTTTCAGGCAAAAGACGAAACATTTTTTTGGCGAGGCATCCATCCTGAGAGATGGGAAAAATGTGTAGCAAGCGATGGCTATTATTTTGAAGAATACAATTGTAATCATTTCCTCACAATAAACGTGTTTTTTTCAAAGGTAAGCACTCTTAGAGGCTTGATATAGTTTTTGGATGCCCCTGTATCGATTAATAATTTATCTTTTTCCCTGCAATCGTTCTTTCTATGAACGGCAGCAGGGAGCTCTGTCTAAAAAATGTATCTGGTCCGGATCAGTAAGCTCTTCATCAACTGCTGATATTTCCGACTCCGCTACCGCCTGGTAGTCATTCTCCGCCTGATTTTCACCGTGCGCAATGTAATTAACCCTCTGCTGTTTCGGTCCCGTGAATCTTGCCGACCCACTATTCGGCCTTTTCCCTGCCTGCCACTGGCCCTGGTTACCAAAGTGCTGCACCGGACCCTGAGATGTGTGATTATTGGGCTGATACTGCGTGGGCTGCCTAAACTGCTGCGAAGTATCAACATCCATCGGCTGTACCGGTTCCGGTTTTTGTTTAGGTGGAGCTCCGCCAGAGTGCTCCTGTCGTTTATTAATATAGGGATTCTTTCCTTGTTGATAGTTACCGATATCCCTTGCCATATTGTTTCCTCTGACCTGTTGCCTCTGTTCGTTCCTTTCAGCCCTTTCCTCTACACTCCTAGCGAAACTGCTCGCGAACGTGTAACGTTCATGATTCGATTCCACTTCTTGAGCCAAGGCCAAAGCGGAAGGAAGATCCTTTGGTCTAGCTGAGAAGAGAACGTCACTCAATGACTTCCTTGCTCCCGAAATGAATACTCGCAGTGCATCCATTCGGTATTTTTCGTTAAGCGACGCAGCCACGGTATTGTCGTAGGTCATTATCGTCTTATTCGTAAGCAATGTAAGTTTCTTTTCTACTTCGTCGTAATACTGTAATAGCTTCATGTTTCCCTGTCTGAGCGTCGGCATTTCCTGTTCTATTAAGTATATGGGGCGCCTGTCAGCTTACGTGAAATCGATCCTATTTATCATTGCCTTGAAATTCAAGGGAGTATTAAACGATGCCAGTACCATGTCAGCTGACCCCTTAATTTTGTTTCGTATTATCCCCAAAGCCTGATAATGTTTTGAGCTGCCCTCGCACTTTTCGTAAATCTTATAAGCGGTGTGTGCCGCTTTTCTCCATGAGACGTATGTCTCCTGTTTTCCCTCAAAGTCCGGCAAGGACTTGACGATATCCAGTGTCTCACTGCATGTGACGTCTGCTCGGATTTCCGCCTCTGTGTAGGTTTCTACCACAGGCGTACTGACACTGACCCTATTCAAACGACTGCTAATGTCTTGTAATTTGCTATCAAAACTCCTCTCTTGCAAGGCAAGCGCACTGTTCACAGCCGCTTCCACCACCGCCTTTAGCTGTTCCGGGTTTATTCCCATATTTGCTCTCTCTATCTCAGATTCTGATCCCTTAGACTGATTCCCTTCCCGGTGGTCTAACCTACTGAATTTTATATCTCGAAATTTTTCCAGTAAATCTTCTAGTTCACTGTCACTCATATAGTCACCTCACTTTCGTCCGCGCACAAAGATTGGGACTCACTTTTTCAGTATAATTCCAATACGGTACAATTTTTTTAAATCAAAATCAATTTTTAACTTACGAACGGCGTTTCTATCACCCGTGCAAAGGTTCACACAAATTTATATCCTATTCAGTAATCAAAGGAACTTCGCATTTTATTCATTAAAGCCAGCAATAGTTTTTTTTAATTTCCCTTAGGTTAGGTTAGGTTGGAGTGGCAGCCTTCAATGTGAAAAAGCTCACGTAGGCACAACTATTGGCCCGTTGTGATACCACAGTGGATGGCGCGACTCCCCCTTAACGCGCCTGGAACCATGAAGATTCCATGATGAATCTGGCTATGTCCCTGATATTCAGAGGAGATAGTCCAGTTAAAATCCAGTTAAATCTTCTTCTGGCTAAAGAAGGACATTGACATAGCAGGTGGAGAACGGTTTCGTCCTCCTCCTCAGAGCCGCATCCTCGACATAGGTCGTTGGATTGCAGACCCAGTCTTTCAGCGTGCTTACCCATGATACAGTGTACCGTAAGCACCGAGACCGTTAAACTTATCGAGTGACGACTGAGGTTGAGCAGCTGATTTGTCCGTTTCAGGTTGAAAGTTGGCCAGGTTTGTCGGGAGATGTTGCAGGTCTGTTCCTCAGACCACAAATCGTTTGCTATTTTATAGTAAAACTGCTTGAGCATCAGTTTAACTGATGCAAGAGGAGCTCCAACAGCGAGGAAGGACGAAGCACCGGAGTGCAACGTACCCGCTCTGGCTAATTCGTCCGCCTCGCAGTTGCCTACGATGACCCTGTGCCCTGGCACCCAGAGTAGTGAGACATTGGAGCGTCTGGCTAAGGCGTTTAGAGACTCACGGCAGTCCAGGACCAGCTTAGATGAGGTGGTCGCCCTTGCGAGCGACTTGATAGCTGCCTGACTGTCTGAGTAAATGTGGCTATCTGCCCTGTGCGCGCTGTCGCGAGTAAGCCAGATGGAGGCCTGATATATGGCCATTACCTCCGCCTGGAAGACACTGCAGTGATCAGGCAAGCGGAAGGAGAGTCGAAGCCCCAGTTGGCTGCAGAAAATCCTGCAGCCAACCTTGTTATCCAATTTGGAGCCGTCGGTAAAGAAGTTGATGTAGTCATCGGTCGCTAGCTCGGTACCTGTCCATTCTGTCTGTCCATTCAAGTCTGACTGCAGAACACTTCGCGTGTAATTTGACCCGTTGTGCAGTTGGGAGCCAGTGGAGGAGGGTGTACAGTGCTTTGGTGGGTGTAGTACGGAGAGCCCCAGTAACCAGAAGGGCCGCCATCCTCCTGACTTTGTCAAGAGGTTTCAGGTTGACCGCCTTGCTAATGGCCGGCCACCAAAAGACGGCACCATAAAGGAGGTTTGGCTCAACCACTGCCGAGTAAAGCCACGACACAACACGAGGTTGGAGTCCCCATCTTGCGCCTAAAGCTCGTTTACAGCAGTAGAGAGCACACGAGGCTTTCCACGTCCTTTCAGCAATGTTGGCCTTCCAATTCAGTTTAGAGTCAAGTATTAGACCAAGATACCTAACATTGTTGCTGAGGTTAAGTCTAACGCCGTTCAGAATGGGAAGTACGAACCGAGGTATCTTGTACTTCCTGCTAAAGAGCATGACCTCGGTTTTGGAGGGATTGACGTCAAGGCCAAATTCACGGCACCATTGGGATAGAATTCTAAGTGCATAACCAAGTCTATCAGAGAGAGTGGAGAGATATTTTCCGGAGACTGCAATCGCAATGTCGTCCGCGTACGCCACAATTCTTCAACCAGTATTGTCCAGCCGGTGTAAGAGAGAGTTTACTGCCAGATTCCAGATCAGAGGAGAAAGCACGCCGCCCTGCGGTGTGCCCCTCCTGACCATGCGCTTGATGCGAGTGTTTCCAATAGAGGCGCTGACAACACGCATACTAAGCAGCTCTCGACAAATCTGATCAGCTTTGAGTCCAGGTTCAGATTGAAGAGTGCCCTAAGGACCCCCTGTGGACAGACGTTGTTAAAGGCCCCTTCAATATCGAGGAACGCTGTCAAAGTCTACTCCTTATGCACGAGAGATCTATCGACCGTCTCGAGAAGCGAGTGTAAAGCAGTTTCGACAGACTTGTCCCTAGTGTAGGCATGTTGCGACTGAGAAAGGAGAGATGGATCGATAGAGTTCCTGATTTGGTGATCTAGAACCCTTTCGAAGGTTTTGAGAAGGAAAGAGGATAGGCAGATGGGCCTGTAGTCCTTAGCCTTAACATGGGACGACTTCCCCGCCTTAGGAATCAAAGCCACTCTAGATTCTCTCCAACTGAGGGGAATGTAGGAGAGATCCAGACAAGCGTTGTATATGCGTAGCAGCCGAGGCATTAATGCCTCAGCGCTGTGTTGGATGTCAGCTGGAATGATCCCATCCGGTCCTGGGGACTTGAATGGATCGAAGGTCTTGATGGCCCACTGTAGATGGGAATGGGTCAGCCAAGTTGAAGGAGAAACTGTGAGGACCTGGTCGACCTCAGGAGGACTGTGGTCGTGGTCGATGAAGGATGCACTTCCAGGAAAGTGAGTGTCAAGCAGAACTTCCAGCGTGTCAGCCCCCGAAGTCGTCCAGCCACCCTGAGGATTCTGAATACAGTCCAGGTGCCTGGGAGAGGAGCTGAGTATCCTACGAAGTCTGCTGGTCTCGGAGGAGCTTTCGATATTTTCACAAAAACTTCTCCAGTTCACCCTTTTGGCTTTCCTGATGGCATATTTGAATTCCCTATGCTTACATTTGTAGGGGGCCCAGTCATTGGAGACTTTGGCCCTGTTAAAAAGTTTGCGGCATTGCTTGCGGAGTTCCGCAATCTCCTGGTTCCACCACCGGGGCTTTGGTTTACCTCTCGGTGTCAGGGGGACGCAGGCAGCCTTGGCAGCAGAATTTAAAAGAGAAGTAACGGAGCCAACCGCACGTTCGATGTCCGTGCAGTTGACAAGAACGGAAGGGATAGCATTCGCGCCCGCTTCGACGCAGGCCCGAAATTTAACCCAGTCAGTGCGCTTCCTATTGATATAGTGATCAGGACCCACACCCTCGTAGGGATCGTGATCACCAATCGTGAAGCAAATGTACCTATGATCAGAGAAGGAACACTCATGTGATACCCTCCAATTATTAAGACTATTAACTGAGTGGCCATTGACAAGAGTGATGTCGAAGACTTCCCTCCGATTGGAGGTAAGGAAGGTTGGTTCGTCACCCCTGTTGCCAATGACTAGATCATGCGCAAGGATAAATCAAAAAGAGACTCACCCCGCTCGTTGTTGTCGGTGCTGCCCCACATCTCGTGATGGGCATTGGCGTCCGCACCGATGATGACAGGAACGTGGCTCCGGGAGGCCTCTGAAACCAGTAGCCTCACCTTGTCGTGCGGCGGTGTGGAGCCGTGGTCATGCGCCATGTAGCAAGAGGCAACCCAGGTCGCTACGCCACCAATAGTGACAGCCACCGTCATATTATCCGCGTCGCTGAACCTGGGGAGAAGCAAAGCATTAAAATTGTTCTTATGAGGATGCAGGATCTTGGATTACCTTGCCCTTCGATATAGACAGCCCGATAACCATCGAGGCTGAGTCCGCAAACCCGACCATTGATGATCCAGGGTTCTTGGATCAGCGCTATTTCTTCGCCGGTTTGTGCCAGGCGAAGAAGAAGAGCTGCCGAGGCAGCGATGGAGTGGTGCAGATTAATTTGTACAATCTGCACCATTATTAGGATTGGGAATCATCGTGGTGTTTGAATCCTCCTCATCGGACAAAGGGGATTCAGTGACGCCATCAATGCACATGGCCACGTGGTCGAAAAACTCACCGACAAACTCGGAAGTTGACATGAAGCTGCCAGCTTCGTCGGATGAGTAATCGACCACCTGGGTCGAGGACCTGGATGAGGTTGATGGTAGAGTCCGACCGATTAATCGGCATCGGCTAGTATCGGCCAATAAAATTGGTATCGGCATCGGCTAGTATCGGCACCGGCAAAAAAAAAGGAATCGGCTTCGGCCTTTTTTGGCCGATGCCACATCGGTTTTTTTGGTCGATTTTCTTGCTTTCATTTCTTGTTTGTTTTTATTTGCAGCTGAATCGCATTGTCTTTCTTTTTCATATCTCGCTTTGTATATGTATTACATTTTCATTATACGTTACAACCCAGTGTTGCCTGATTAGGGGGTTTCTCCTTAGATTTGTTTGGATTTTATGACAAATATTTAAGGGGACAATATTTTACAGATATTTTTAATCTATTTTTGCTACATCAACACTTTGTTCAGCTATATTGGCTATTGGGTCTTTCGTTAATTGCTTGTGCCAAATAGAATGAGCAATTTTGATGAAATATTATTTTTATGTGTTATAAATTTGGGGTAAATTTTAGTTTAATGTATTTAAATTCTGAATTTTCTTGTAATTTTATTTAGTTTTTAGTTGTTTATTTTCTCGTTTTTGTTTGTTAATTTGTGAGGAATGTGATGAAATGTACTATATACCAGGTATGCGCCTATGAAACCGAATTTTTGAAAAAAACACGTTTATTGTGAGGAAATGATTACAATTTTATTCTTCAAAGTAATGGCCATCGCTTGCTACACATTTTTCCCATCTCTCAGGATGGATGCCTCGCCAAAAAAATGTTTCGTCTTTTGCCTGAAACCAATCATCGATCCATTTTTTGACTTCTGCGTGGGAATTGAAGCGCCGTTCCGTTAATGCGTGGCCCATCGATGCGAACATGTGATAATCCGAAGGCGCCAAGTCTGGTGAGTAAGCCGCATGAGCAAGAGCTTCCCAGTTGTACGATGCAACCAATTCTTTGCGTTGTCATCGAGGAAAATCACTTTGTGTTGCCTGGCTTCATATTCTGCGCGTTTTTGGCGTATAGCACGGTTCAAATCGGCCAATTGTTGTTGGTAACGTTCACCGTTTCACCAGGTTTTAGAAGGTTTTTTTCTTCAAATGGTAACACAAAATAAACTGTGTCCGCAAATCGTAATTTGTAGGCACGTAATCCGACATTTTCCGGAGCGTCAAACAATGCGTTGTTGGATGAAACTTGACAAATTGTGAACTGAATATTGTTGACATATGACAGAAGAAGTGAACATGACATTTGGTCAAACAATGCGTTGTTGGATGAAACTTGACAAATTGTGAACTGAATATTGTTGACATATGACAGAAGAAGTAAACATGACATTTGGTACGGTTCCGAAGTTTACAAATATTCGGCTATTTACCGCTAGATGTCGTTACCGGTTTCATAGGCGCATACCTGGTATGTAATAGTTCCTTTTGTTGTTTTATAAAATATGATGTGTTTTTGATTGAATTCATTCGTGTTTTTTTTCTATGGAATCGGCATCGGCCGATTTTCGGCCTTTTGACCGATTAATCGGCATCGGCCAAAAAATTTGGTATCGGTCGGACTCTAGTTGATGGTACGGGTACCGTCCCCTTGGGTGTACACGTGTTACCCGGCTGGTCGCACTTGTACACGTTGAGGACGATAGATCCGAACCCGTAGTTAATCTCACGGTCCTTTTCGAGAATAGGGGCTAGGGACTCCTCGTTCAGAACGATGAGCGCCTGCCGTTGATGGCCGCTCGGCTCGCTACCTTAACAACCTTCCAGTCGTGCGCTGGAAGGTGCACATTGCTTAACTGCAAGTGCTCCAAAATCTCGCTGGAAGAAGAGGGATTGGCTGGGATCCAGGCCTTTGCACGCGGGCGATTAGGGATCTGGTCCATCGTTACCGCGGCTAGCTTCGCGCCAGGCCAGACCTCACCGACTTTGTCGATCGCCAGCTTAATAGATCCGCAGAGCGTTGATCCGCGCAGGCGATGAGTTTTACATGACCCTGGTACCAACCTACATCGCGGCAGGTTGGCGAGAAACCAGGGTTGGCCGCGACGATCTCTTTGTAGACAGCAAAGAGTCTGGACTGTACTAACCTCCAGTTCGCTCCGGAGACAGTACCGTCGGTGTTCGCACGGTCGATGATGGCCCAGATAAGGCCACCCTTGACAACCTCCCTGAATGGGCGCTGAGGTTTCGACCTTGCCACTGCCAGTCTTGGCCGTTTTGTGTCCTGAAGGACAAAGGGAGCTGCCTGTTCGCCCGATCTCTTGACGGCAGCCTCTGGGGGAGGAACAGGCCGATCGTTTTTGTGTTGCTGCGCCCAGAGGAGGGCAGCTTTGTCCTTGTCGGACAGGGTTCTTGGGTCGGAGGAGCCAAATCTGCTCAGAATCCTGAGGGCAGATCTCCTCGTCCTGTACGTCTGCGTGGACGCACTAATGTGCTGCGGATGTACATTGGAGGAGGGAACGGAGGCACCACCAGAAGCACCTGGGTTGTTCCAGATGCTGGTGCAGCTGGACGGACTTACGGTTTGCCAACACCCCTCCCTGGCACCGACATCGGTGTCAGGGGGGGGGCGCTTGCTGGGAGTAGGAGCAGTGCGACCCTTGGGTGGTGCTGAAGTAGACGGGGCCTGCCTTGAAGCAAAGGCTCTCGCCTGCACCACAGGTCTCGCTGCAGTAGCGTCACCCGATGAAGGTGGCGCTCGACTGGACGGCTTCTGCCGAACCAATCGCTTGGGCTCCTCTTTTGGGTTGGCCGAAGAAGTTTTTAAAAATTTGGACTTGTCAATGGTAAAAGGGTCCCCACTTGAGGACGCTATCCCGATCGGAGCGCGTAGTCACCTTTATGGTCCCATGGTTATCTATGCCGAAGTAGGGAGGCCATGCGAGGGTTGACACACACCCTTATGGAGTAGTGTGTACAGAGCCGGACCAGTGCAGATTGGGAGTTTATCTCAACCAAACCTACGCCACCAACTTAACGGTGACCGATCAGGAACTTACCCCAAGGCCTGCCTGGGTTTTAACGGGACGGAGATGAACTGTGACCTTAAACCGGAGCCGTTCGCACAAGGTTTCACCCCGGTGGTACTAGGTCCGGAAACCACAGCCACCAGCTCGATGGCGAACAAAACAGAAACAGAAACAAGAGAGTCCTTAGACGAAGCTGGATCGCGCCAGAGCCCGAATGCCCACCATGTGGTAGATGAGCATCGGGTGGGGGAGAGGTGTGGGCCATTTAGCGTTACCCAGGATGCACCACGAGGAGGCGACCCACTTTACATCCCCAATTTCCCTCACATTCACAATTATTCTTATTCGATAGAACAAAATTCACAATTTATTCATTACTTATCACATTTTTCCGTTTTCATTCACAATCCTTTTGTTTCACTTAATTAATAATAATTAATTGATTGGCACGACAGCCCGCTTACGCGAGACTAAGGCCTAGCTTCCCGCAACCACCCGTGTTGTGCGTGTGAATTTTGTACGCGGGTGGAAGGGACCTACAGTTTTATGCCGGTTCCGAACGGCAGGTTGGGAGGTTTTCCATAGGCAATTTTTACTCTCAGAGGTTTGCCATTTCCAGCTGAGAGGACAGCCACCGAAAGAGAAAACGAGTTTCCCGTTATTTTTTAGGTGTTACTACATGCAGTATTCGATCTTGCGTCGCTCTGCATGCGACTCGCTGGACCGCGCACTAACCAACTGAGCCACGGCGGCTGCCTTTTCTCTTCACTTCACTTAATTACTATTAACAATTTTTCACAGTGCAATTCTTCAAAGATTTCTGAGCGCTCTACTCACATGTGCTCACACAAAATGTGTTGCTGCTGCTGATTATGATGCGTGGCAAAGTGATGCTGCTGTTGAGTCTGATGATGGTGGCTTATCGACGTTGTGGTCTGTGGTGCCATCTGCAGTTGAGCGCCGGCGGACATATGTTTTCTGTTTAGGTCTTGCCCCACGTTCGGCGCCAATTAAAACAATAGGCTGGTATTTGGTTAGTGTTTTTATTCTGGCGAGCGATTTGGCTGCGCCTTTCTTGAGTTCCGACTTAAAACTAAATTTCCCCATACAAAATGTTCCTTAATAAGCCCTGCTCCCAGAACCTGCTGACCGCGCATTTTTGTGTGTGGCCGTGAACCGTTGGCGGCTCCGCTGCGACCACCCAAACTCCGCTTATTACGCAGAACGTGCGGAGTATCGGGTTTCGACAGTTCGCTGATAGACCAGCGAACGGTTGCTGTCCATGTTGCACCGTCAGCACCTAACGGCAGCTGCAATCCAGCTGCGCGCTACACTCAGGCGGTCAGGTTAACTTACATACCAAGCAAATCCTTAAACAATTTGTGGTAGTCCTTCAGGCTTATTTTCCCATGAGTCCCAAAAATGTTTACGGGTACAATGACATTAGCAGCTAGCAGGCTCTCTGTAATTTACTGCAAATAAATGTTCCACTTGCACGTCTTCACTCGTGCCTTCAGCCGCATTTTCACTTCCAAGCCGATTTAAGTAAATGTCTCTTTTTTTTATTTTGCGGCGTATTTTTTTTTTTATTTTAAGGCATTTATTTTTACTAATTAAATAATTTATTTTACACACCTCTTTATACTACGCACTTACTTACAATTTACGCGAACCCAGAAAATATAAATTTTCAGACAATAGGCGACCCTGATTCATCGCGCAGACGCCATTGGCGACTTGTCGTTTGTACGAACAACGCAACGAGTACGGGGCATGCGCTCGTGAACTGTGTAACCATGCATGATTTTTCAATCAGTTACAAATTAGTTGTCAAATTAATAGTTTAAAATTAGTTACTTTTGCCGACTACTTTTTTGCTGCAGGGCAATTTATCGGACAACACATGGCCAACATGAACATCGCTGGCTCATTAGCACATTGTATATTGTTTATGCTGTGCTATTATTTTTGTTTTTTATTACGAAAAATTGAAATATTTTTAATTTTCTAACCGTGTTAAATCACAGAATAAACAGTATACAGAAGGCGCATCTGAAATAATTTTGCGATTTAATTTCAGACGCGGGCGGGAAGCAGCAAAAATGAGGAAAAAGTATATTGAACCGAGAGAGTAAGCGCAAGCGAGCGGAGAGCTGCTTTGCGATGCTCTCTTGCATTCCCGCATTCATTCGATGGATTGTTGCTTTATTCTCATTTCGACAACAACACGCAATGTTGTTGTTTTCCGCAGCAAGCCAGCTTGGCTTTACTCGGGCACATTGAAATGGTGCTTGTTTTGGCAAAGCGATCGCTCAGTCACTTTTTCCTATGCAAATTTTGCCTGTCCACTTCTTGTTCTTGTTTGTAAAAAAGCAAGCGCAGAGCAAGCAGGTACCGGCAAATTTGTTTCTTGTCATAATCAATCGAATCTTCGAGCTGAATGGTCGTTTTTCTTTTCATGCTGCGCTTAGATTAATTGATATTAAATTTTGCAAATATTTAGACGTGGTTGATCCAAAATAAAAATGTTTACAAATATTTTTACGAGGCTAGTTCCAAGTAAAATTATTTGTATAAATTTTGACGTGGTTGATTCCAATTTTGAATTTTTTGCAATTGTTTTGACGTGGTTGATCCAAATTAGTTAGTTGATCCTTTCCTTGGTTATTATATTTCTTTTGATTTGGCATATTCACAGACTTTACTAGTATACGAAAAATGGATCCTGCTCCGTGTAAAAATTTATTATCCCGTGTGGGTAAAAATTTAATAAAGTCAGGGCTTCAATGCTGCATAACATGTTGCCGAAAATCTAGACGGGATGATGAACAACTTAAGATGTTTAAATTTCCGCCCTATGACTCAGCTATGGGCCAAATTTGGCGAGAAAAATGTAGCATTAAAACTAAAGGATACAGCAAACCATTATTTATATGCGTTAATCACTTATTTATATGCGTTAATCACTTCACAGCCGCCGTGGCTCAGTTGGTTAGTGCGCGGTCCAGCGAGTCGCATGCAGAGCGACGCAAGATCGAATACTGCATGTTGTAACACCTAAAAAAAAATAACGGGAAACTCGTTTTCTCTTTCGGTGGCTGTCCTCTCAGCTGGAAATGGCAAACCTCTGAGAGTAAAAATTGCCTATGAAAAAGCTCCCAACCTGCCGTTCGGAACCGGCATAAAACTGTAGGTCCCTTCCACCCGCGTACAAAATTCACACGCACAACACGGGTGGTTGCGGGAAGCTAGGCCTTAGTCTCGCGTAAGCGGGCTGTCGTGCCAATCAATTAATTAATTAATTAATCACTTCTTAAGTTCTGACATTGGGAAACAATATTTAAAATCTGGAGCAGTTCCTGTATTTAATTTGGAAAATGTTGAAGAAACTTATGAGTTTTCAGAGCCCGATTGTTCAACTAGAAAGAGACGAAAAAGTGAGTCCGTAGATGGGCATTGCAATAATTGCTCATCATATGCTAATTCCGTAAATTTTTACAGGAAGAAATATTACAACATTTTGGCAAAATACAGAAACATAAAAAACCAGAAGAAATTACCAAAAAAGTCAGAAGTACTCCAACGTATCGACTCTTATAATAACGTGAGCAAAGAATCAAAAGTATTTTGTAAGCTTCTTCTAAGTTCCCGTCCTAAAGAATATACGGAAGATATAAAAGATTTGGCTCAAAATATTTATTATGTCTCGCAATCGACGTATCAATTTTTAAGAAATAAACTAAATCTAAATTTGCCACATATCTCGACTGTTAATCGATGGGCCCCTGTAAAGTTCCTGCAGCCAGGTTTTAAGAACTCTGCTTTTGAGGTCATAAGAAAACGGTGCTTGGATTTGACCCAGAGCGAAAAGAACAACATGATTCTATTAATGGATGAAATGGCAATTAGAAAGGAATTACGATATAATCCTAAATTAGATTTGGTGGATGGGTATGAAGAAAATGGGGTTGAAAGGACAAGCCAAATAGGAAAACAATTATGTGTTTTTATGGTCAAATCAATTTTTTCAAACTGGTCATTGGTACTAAATTACTTTGTTTCCAAAAACGGACTCTCTGCCAATATTTAAAAAAATATAATTCTGGAAAATTTAAAAATTCTCAATAGTTTTGGCATCACAGTAAAAGTTGGCAATGACATTAAACCAAGACAAACTTGAAAATATGTTTTCTATACTAAGACAAAAAGGTGGTAATAATATAAATCCATAAGTGGCTGATATTAATAATAAATTAGCACGCTTAATGGCCGCAAAAATTGTGCAATTGAGTTCCCACAGCAATTGTGAAGAACTAAATGATACTACGTTTGAAACGCTTTCTAATATCGTATTAAATCTCGACTCAGCTCCTGAACATAGCGAAGAAACTAGTCAAACCGATGATTTTGAAGTGGATAATAATACAGCCATCCTTGCCGATTTCATATTAAATGATAGTTTTAAGAACTGTTCCGAATTTACCATAGATTTAGCGTCTTTAAGATATTTTTTGGGTTATGTTGTCTACAAAATACTTACCAAAATAAACTGTGAAACATGTGCAGCGGAATTGAGAAAACAAGATGAGGTACTAACAGTTCCTAGTGAACTTTTCATATTTCACAAAAACTTTAACTCTCTCAAAGATTTCGGCAACCTTATTAGTCCATCGCAAATTCTATTAGAGATAAGCAAAGTACACATTTCAATTTTCCGCAGCATTTTTGAAAAACAGCCACAAATTGTAGGCATAAAAAATGTAATAAAAGTTAAATGCCAAAATGCTACACCACAATGGTTTTCCACGTGTCCTGATCATAAAAACACAATTTTGGACTTTATGATCTTAGTTCTTCTCAGGAAGCATTGTGCATGGGCCTCCGAAAAGAAAAATTTAACTAAACCCCGAAAACTTAAAATCCTAAAAACGTAATAAACTCTGGTTATTTTGACTAAACTTATTCCTTGACTTATTCCCACAATTGGGGGTTTTTTTATCGTAGTATTGTGAATTGCTGAGCTCGTTACAGAAATCAGCCAAAGCAAAAATATATTCTAACTTCAGTTGTTAGCCAGCGGCAACAACAACCACAGGCTGTCGACTTTCATTTCCTCCATCACCATGCATGCGGCACATCGCTTTGTTGGCCAACAACAACAACCACATAACATATATGGTGCGTTACTGTTTGGTACACCGGCATGCGATTAATACTTTTATCTGTTTGCTCTCCGAACATTTCGTTTTGCGCTCTCACAGCTTCTCTTTTTACGCTCTGTGCGTTCTTATCCCCTTTACTGCTTCCCCCCGCACCAACAAACGGGTCCTACCGCTGGAACCCGCGAAGAAAATTTTCTTTACACCAGATGCGCATTCTGTATATTGTTTGTTCTGTGGTTAAATCAAAACCGTGTAAAACCAGACCGTGTAAAAACAGAATTAGGTGTATATTCTTATTTTGAATTCAAGTGATAACTGTTTTACTAGTATATTAACTGAAAATAATTATTTGGTTCCTTTTCAGATGGCGAAAGATAATAATCGGCACATGTTATTGGGTCGTCTGGTACCGGATCGCGATGTTAACTCTTCTGAGCATATGAGAGCACTATTTGAACCTGAATTAAGAAGAATTACCCTTTTGCTTTGGTTTATATGGATGACATGCTCATTTTGCTACTACGGACTCGTTTTAATTTCTGCCGAAATCTTACTAAAAAATAACAAGTTATGTGCTCATAACGACTCATCTCCTGTATTTAGTACAACCGATTTCATGGACCTCATGTGGGTGACCTTCTCCGAATTTCCCGGAATCTTTCTGACGACAGCGACCATTAAACATTATGGCAAGAAGAAAACAATGGTGCTACAATTTGTTGTTTTTGCAGTTTGTGTCACATTATTAACATTTAACAAAAGGTAATTAAGCTTTAAATAATATATTTTATGTTTGAGGTGTAATAAAATTAAATCCCTTATTTTTGCAAGAAATTTAAGGCTTTATTTAGCATAGTCAAAATGATGCGATTTAGATAAAATTTGTACCGTTTTTTTGAGGACTTGTTGCCATGGGCACGATAAGAGCGTGTGGCTAGCATGTGTTGCGGCACTAAGCAAATAAACACATAGAGGTGTCAACTGGCACAAATTTGCGTACCAGCGCAGTAGGTCCCATACGCACTTCGGCTATTCGAACATATTCGCGATGACTTCGGCAAACTTCTCAATTCGAAGTCAGCTTGCATAATTTGCTTTATGTTGATGTGGTCAGTCGCACATCAACTGTGCGCTGTGATGATCTTATTGCTGTTGTTATGCGCCTTGCTTTCAACGCAGCAGGTCCCATACGCACTTCGGCTAGCCGAAAATATTCGCAAAATTGTGTGCGTTGCCTTCACACGCAATGAAATAATCAACCACCAAAAAAGCCAACAAAAGCAACAACACAATTTCACTTGTTCGCGCTTATTTTTGTGTGTATACCTTTTTTTCGTTGACGATCGCTTTCGCTTCAACAAATTTGCTGATGATGAAACTTCGACTGATGGACATATTTCTTGGTCGATTATTTGCAGGTTATATGAATTGGATAAAAACAATTCAACCCGCCTTTGTCCCAAATTGACAACAAAGCATATTCATCCTAATTCATTTGAAAAAATGAAGGTTAAATACGCAACTCATATTTAGCAATACCAGTGGCGTCCCCAGGGGGGGGGGGGGATTAGGGGGATGGATCCCCCCCTTGGTCGGAGAATTCACTTATGCAATTTGCTATAACAATATGGAATTGTGAAACATTTTTATTATTTGCTTTATCGCTTCTGTAATCACCCACTTAAAACCTAATAACTGAACCACCCATGATCTGGCCAGACCATAATGTAAACAAGATGATAGTCGAGGATTGTTGTTAAGGATATAAAAAAACCAGAAAGTGTGAATACAATGATTTCTTTTGCTTGTCTACATTATTTTTACGTAAAACGGTGAAAATATACTAGAATAATTAGGTAAATAGCGAGTTTCAACTTTAATGAGTTAATTTTGAAATTAAAAAAATACGGCAGTAAAGCAAAAAAATAAAAAAAATGTATAAATGTAAAATACGTTACTTATGGATCTACTTCAGCTGCTTGACCAATGCAATTATTGCAACAATATAATGCAGTATCATGACTAAACCACATTGAGATTTTACATTCGACACATACAAATCGGGTTTTGATATATATATTTCTGGATTCCTTGCACTGTTAATAATTCTGAACTGCTTTGCCAAAGAAAAATATGCAAAACATGCTCTACATGTTGTTGTTCATGCTGAATTGGCCGGATATCGTTTTCCTTGTCGCCTTCGTCGTTGCTATCTTCACATTGAACTATCTAAACGACCATTTTTTCTATCAGTATCAGAAGCTTCGTTTTGTTCAGGGCCAAATGAAAGCGTGAAATTGGCAGCACCGTTATTATTGCCTCTCGCAGCAAATTATTTAATATCTTAAATTCGTTGCTCTAAAGCATTAGTTTCCGCTATTGCTAAGGAAATTTTTTTAGAGATTTTCCTCTCTGATTTAACTCCAGCGTCGAAGTTCAAAAACAATGTCCACCTGATTCTCAAAATAGCATTCTATTCCTTTCATCTCTGTCACAGAAAACACCCAATCGAATTGGAGAATGGATAAGTATTAATTTTGAATATGTTTCAACATTATTTTCCAACAAAAATTATAATTTATTAACCCAAAGAAAATAAAAGCCAAGGCGAACGAAAAACACTTGGACCAGGTACATTTTGCGCCAGCTAATTTACGTCACTATTAACGGGATGGCACGAAAAAAGTGCTTCAAATCGAGTCAGATGGAAAAACCTAGTTGAAACTATATATATAATATAAAAAAAATATTTATAAACAATTCTGACAATAATTACGTCGAAAATAACAAAAAAAAAACTGAAAATAACTGGCAAATTTGTATGAAAATACACCATGGTCTGGCCAAGCCATGGTTTTGGGTTTTGTGCTTAGAAAGGATCAGTTAAAGATATCATGAAATTTGAGCTCGATAGCTTAATTACAACATTACTAAAGTGGATCCAAAGTTCAATATGGTCTGGCCAGAACCGGATACCCGCAGAAGGGTTAAGAATAAATGAATAAAAAAATCAGCATTGCATTTGTTCTCGCAGAATAGTTGTATTTTCAATGTTCCCAAAAGTGTCGACTATTTACCAAAATAGTAATCAAACGCAGGCTTCATGCCAACCCTGCATCAGCTGTTGAAATTAAAAAAAAATTCACTTATGTATATAGTTTTGGTAAATTGCGGGTAAACATGGAAACATGGTCACCTCTATCATAACATAATAAAATTTCAGAACGTCATACATTTTGTAAATGTTTGATTTTTTTTACATAGCTGGTGTGCTTTTTAAAATACGTCTTTTCGTAATTCTATTAGCAGTTGTTTTCGAAATGTCATAACTTAAAACAAACTTGAATTTTTTGGTTGGGATTTTATGACTTAAAAATACATGTCACTTGAATTTTTTGTTTTAAGAAGTTTATGTTAGTATATGTATACATATGTGTATGTATGTACAATTTTATTCAACATGTATTAAAAATAATACGCAAAGATGAATGTATAAAAATGGCGTTAAACTGCATTTTTTGCATATCCCCCCCCTTCCCGAAATCCTGGGGACGCCACTGAGCAATACTGTATCCGCAGCCATAAAATCTTTCGTTGAAAATGGCTGTTATAATGATTGCAAAGAAAAAGCTTCGTCCACAGCTATATTTATTGAAAAAACAAACAGACTTTTTGATTGTTTGAATAGCCATGTTCTTTTTGATAAAAATCCTTTCCAATCAGCTCTTCGTGAGAATAACAATATCCAAAATTATTTGAAGGAAATGAAAAACTATGTCAAAAGTTTTCAGTATTCTAAAACTGTATACTGTTGAAATGGTATAGTTTTATCAATTACTTCCGTTTTATCTCTTTCACAAGATATCTGGGCGGAAAAATCCAATTTTCTTTTATTATCAAGACTTAATCAAGACCCGCTTGAAAATCTTTTTTATTTGGTAAGAAAAAGCGGAGTTACAAACAATAATCCTTCACTTTTTGAGTTTGACCATATTCTTGCGATAATGATCTCAATGAAAATGATAGCATTTAAGGCAGGAACCTTCAATTGTGAACCAACTGACGAAGGTTCATTTCTAATAATTGACAATAATACCAGTTTGTTTGAACATATGAGTGATGGTTTCCTTCGTTATTCCTCTGGTTTCATATTGATGCAAACTATTGAAAAATTTTACTGTCATAACTGCAAAAAGTTAATAAAAGATGAGCTTTGTGATTTACAAAGAAACGAAATGTTTATATTTTTCAAAAATTTCAACTATTTTAACAGTAGTTTAAAACTAAAAGCTCCAATCGACTAATTTTTTTTGTTTCAAAAATCGTTTACAACACATTTCATACGTTTTTTAAGGAAAACCCTCATTCCTCCAATATAAAAAAGCTTTTGTACAATCTGTGTGTTGCAAACGTAACAAAGTAGATGAATACAAAATGTAATTTTCAGAACCGTCTACTTGTTGGGAACATGAGCAATTTATATTAGACTAGCTGACCCAGCGAACTTCGTCCCGTACGTAGGAAAATATTAATGTATGCTTATTGAAAGAAATGGCGAATAGGCGTTTGCTTGTTGCCTTCACAAAGTTACTTTTGAACCGCTTTTTCGTAGATTATGCTTGTATACCAACATATTCAGTGCTGTTGTCCTCAGCCCATGCTACTCCATGTAAAAATTTGGGCGTTCACTATATTGAAGTGTTCATTACATAGGGTGTTCACTATAAACAGACACGTTTATATATAGATTTAAGTTATATAGGTGATGCCACGCCCCATCGTCCAATACCCGCCCCATTCCCTCTGTCGCAGGACATGACTAAATAGTAAGTTCATAGTGAATTTAATTGATGTGTGACTTATGGTTCCAAAGTTATTATCTGAAAATATGCAAAATTCACGGTCAAAACTGGCATGGATTTTCCGAGTTTCCCAATAGATTTTCTGGAATTTTCTTTCGGCACGAACCTGAACTGACTTAATACGAATCGAACAAAACAAACCCCATGAAAATCGGCCGTTCCGTTTGAGCGTGATGCGGTCACACACATACTGCCACTCTCTTTCATATATATAGATTACTTTTAATAATCTTGCTAAGAAAAAATTGCACATGGTTAAGAGAGCAAATTGCAAGTTAAACGAAAAATAAGAATAAAATAAAAATACTAAAGAACACATAAAATTACTAAATAATATAAATTTTAAGGAAATGATAATAATAAATAGTAATATGTTGATGTTGCTGTCAGCCGCCGTGGCTCAGTTGGTTAGTGCGCGGTCCAACGAGTCGCATGCAGAGCGACGCAAGATCGAATTCTGCATGTAGTAACACCTAAAAAAAAATAACGGGAAACTCGTTTTCTCTTTCGGTGGCTGTCCTCTCAGCTGGAAATGGCAAACCTCTGAGAGTAAAAATTGCCTATGAAAAAGCTCCCAACCTGCCGTTCGGAACCGGCATAAAACTGTGGGTCCGCCCGTGTACAAAATTCACACGCACAACACGGGTGGTTGCGGGAAGCTAGGCCTTAGTCTCGCGTAAGCGGGCTGTCGTGCCAATCAATTACACGGTGCAACACTGAAAATACACCTGACAAATTACATAGTGTAGGCTGTTTATATGGTCGAACAATGCATAAAAATATTTTTGTTATATTTTTTGTAGCCTTGAATATGTATTCGTTTGAGATTTAAATAAAAATTTAAGACGAATTCATTGTACACACTGCAATACACATGATAGGCTTTATTTTCTAGTTACGAAAAAATAGCGTAGATTCCGCAGTTTTGGTCCTATTCAATAAAGCAATACACCAATTTGTTCGTAAACAAATCTTCTTTGAGAATATTACCTAACTTTATTAATTTTTTTGTTTCATTATGCAATAAAAACTGGTTAAAGTTAAAAAAATTTAGAAAAAAAATCACTTTTTCAAGGTTTATGCGATAAAAACTTACTACTCATTTGTTTAAACAATGAATTGACATACATCATTCGAAAGGTCTGACAATGCTCTTTCCAAAACATATTACATATTGAAAATCGTTAAAAAAAAAATGACTGAGATATTCATAGATTACCGTGGAAAGTTTGTAAAAACGGTTTTTTGTAAATAAATAAAATTTGGAGGGTACAACAAATATAACAAAAATATTTTTATGGATTATTCGACCACATAAACAGCCTACAGTATGTTACTTGTCAGGTGTATTTAATTTTTTTTTTGTAGCACAGTGTTATTAAAAAAATTATTATTAAATTAATTATTAATATGTTGCTGTTAATATATGAATTTGAAAAATTTATCGGTATGAATTTTATTAGGCCAGAAGGCAACGTAGCCTACATGAATGCCAACATCGCACAGCAGAAATTCATGGTTTTAGTTTTTTTTCAATAGGAACGCACACTCTACTGTACGCCTTTGCGAATTCACATGGTTCATTTTTCATAGCAGAACCGAAAGCCATGGAAATTCAATTTGCTTTTTATCTTGTGCAGTTGCTCGTATTGTTTTCATTCACCTCAGCGCATACACAAGCAACACGCACATTTATTTTCACACGGACACACAACCTTGCATATTCGAGTTTGCAAACGATACGCCGCGGCGCGCCGTTTCGTGCTCATCAGCACAGCACAGCTTGCAATTGATGTTCCTTGTCGAACATCCCACAAAGAATGAAGATGAATTTCGAAAATTGAAGTTTGGCGAAGCCAGCGACAAAACTTCGTATAGCCGAAGTACGTGTGGGACCTACTGTGCTAGATTTGCGTGACCGAAAAATTTTGTACTGCGTGGTACCTCTATGTGTTTATTTGCTTAGTGGTTGCGGGCATGATCTTATCGTACTGTTTATTAGGCTTCCACGCACATTGGGTCATGCTACCATGCGCATATGCAAAATACTTTTTCCACTTTAACACTTTATTTATTGGTTATTCAATGAAAACTGAATTGATACTAAGTTCGGGCCTACTTAAATACTAATATGTCACGTTGCATTAATCACCGTTGCGCTGCTATGGTCATTGCTGCGCTGCTGCGGTCATTGCTGCGCTGCTATGGTCATTGTTGCGCTGCTGCGTTCATTGCTGCGCTGCTATGGTCACGTTAGCGTCGTCTGCATTTTTGGGTGTTTGCTGTTCACGGGTGTCGTTCGCCTGTAAAAATGCATTGACTGCGTTGGCCTTGACTTTGGGTATCATCTGTCGGCGGAAACGTAGCGGCCAAGTCGATACCAGCGTGCATGGTGTTAACTCTTCCCCTTTAAAACATGCAACGTGGCTTGCTAGGGTGGCTTGCTTCTGGGGTGCTTACATTGATCTGGATCTGTGCTTTTCTATTTAGGATAATTTTTCTTGCTGCTATGATTATCATGGCGGTAATTGCTACTGTTAGTATGGTGGACCCTGTAAATAGGCTGGCTTTATACTTGGTATTGAGGGTATCGATTTCCTTGATGTTAGCTGTGTTTAGTTCTTTGAGTAGTTCTAATGACAGGATTTCTTCAAGATTTGTTGTGGTGTTTGCTGCTTGGATAATGGCTGGAAGTAGTTTCGCAAAAAGTTGTTTCTTGTTAATGTAAGTTTTCTGCTAAATAGTAATGGTGTAATTGTCGTATTGTATTAAGAAGGTGCCTTTTAGATGCAAAACTTCTTTGTCTATTTCTAAAGTTCCATTATATCCGTTGATAAAGAGTATGCCAGGTGTGAGTTCTTCGATTGATGGTAAGTGGTGACTATTGACCGCAGTGCAATTGGATGGATATCCTTTCAACAAATTCGGTATGCAACGGGTTTTGGTGATTTCATCTAAATTGTCTTGCTTACAGATTAACAGATCATTTATATTCTTACAACTAGATTTCACACCATAGATATTATTACTACATATAATTAGGTTTTCATATTCAATTTTAATTATCTTATCGTCTATTTTCACAGGTTTGATTATTATTGATTTACATATTTCTTCAGTCGTTATTGGGATGTTTACGATGTAAATAATAGATGAAACATTTGAGGCAATCTTAATATCACTAAATTCGATAGCTTCGATTAAGTTTAAATAGGGCATGTTTGGTTTTTCAAATATTTCTTTTATTACAATTAATTCTTCGTTTGATAATACGAATAATAATTTATAATTCCTGCTTTTGCCCATTGAATTGAATAATCTATATTTGTTAATTCTTCTTTTGCCGGCCTCGATAGTCAAGCGGGTAGCGCGCTGGCTTCTCATACCAAAGGCTCCAGGTTCGATTCCTGGCTCGGGCTGGTGAACAACTCATCTACTTCTATCGCTATCCACATGAAGGGAATGAGAATTACAAGAATCGCACAAGTGCGCTCTTGGCAGGCAATGGCAAAACCTCCAAGCAAAGTAAATCCTAAGTAGCGCCACTCTTTTTTGGCCGTACACTAGTGGCAGTGTTGCCGCACAAGCAGTGCTACCCCATAACGATTTTCTGTTGGTTTTGGGAGTAAATTTTATGCCTAATTTTCTGACTGCTCTTTCCAATCAAGAAATAAAGAAATATTTGAAAGATTAAATATCTTAACAAAACTGTAAAATTACTGGAGAAATACAATAGTTATTACCACAATTGATTAAAATAGACAACATTTGAATAAAAATTTCAATTTTTCTTTCCTAAAAATAATTTCATGATAAAAACATAAAACAATCTGAATCAATATCAAGGTAATTTTGTTATTGTATAAGGTAAAATGCGAACGACAAAGTTTCTTGCAATAAATTATTTCAAAATTTGTGTGTTATAGTAATGTCGTGCATCTTCAGAGCTCTTAATACGTACTAAAAATATGTTTTTATTCATTTTGATTGGTAATATAAACTCACAACACGATAATTTAATCAAAAGATGATGAATGTGTTCAGAAGAACATTTTCGTATTCATTATTAAATTTCTTTGATGCGACTGAACTGAATGAAATAATTTTAATGAAATCATAATCATTACAAACATTTCCCATCTTAATACATTTCTATATTCACCATCGATAACAAAAATTTCAACCCTGTCTTATAATAATTTGACCACTTTCACCACAATATGTGCAAATTTCACCTCCAATGCAGAAATGAAATGTCATTTTTGATAACATTGTTCAAAAGGAACAAAATATCGCAACGAAACACATTAAAAATGAATATAATTAAATATAATAAAGTGCAGAAGTGAAACCTGGTGAGTATCTATCAATCGTACTTTTTTAAATTGTATTTTCTCTTTTAGGTAGCCATATTGCGCTCGAGTTGCAGAAGCAAGTCGCGGAAATGCAATTCGCCGGGTAGCCATTATATCCAGGAGCAGGAGCATATTCCTCGGTTTGCTCCATCGAAATGCAATGTGCGAATTGTAATGTAAGTCTGAATTAAATGAAGACATATCTAATACGTCGCTTTTTCTTTCCCCACCACTTTGCCTGGATCTCTGTCTTGTCGTTGACCAATTGAAGGATTATACAAGCACGGGAAGATCCACTTAAGCGTTTGGCGAAACGCCCCAGCGATGAACGCTATGTGGATGTGGCAGATCGCAAGCGACCAGCAGGCACTGACAGTCGTTTCGAGGCACCACCGCCACGTTTTGACGCAAGTCTAGTGTCATCCAGAAGGTACGTTTTACATTATATTCTCTTGTTCTCCCTAGGCCGAAAAAAAATATTCTGAAAACATTCTATTAATTTATTTGCGTGTTGGTTTTATACCGCAGTTACGATAAGAAGCGTGACGATTATGGCAGCTCAACTTCCAGCAAGCGTGGCATTGACGGCTACACAACGGCCACGAAACGCCTGGACAATTCCAAGCGCGGCGATAACACAAGCAGCAGCTCCAAGCGGCCAGCTATTGATGATTACACTACAGCGCCGGCAAAGCGAAGCACCGATGACTACAGCAAACGCAGTACTAGCGACTACATTTCATCGTCCACGTCGTCAATGGCATGTGGCATGGCATGTACACTGGCGGCCGGCCAGCACAGGATCATTATGGTGCACCGGTGTCACCCTATTGAAACGCAATCGAAAGTTTGATGTTTGGTTGGTTCAATTGAACAGCATCAATACACACATAAGTCGTATTACATTTTATTAAACCCTTTTTCTAATTCAGCCAAACGCAAAAGCAGACATCGAATCAACAACCATAACAACTATCGGCAGGCGGCATCCTACTGCTAGCAGCATCTAGATCTGAAAATGTGTTTGCTTTTTCCACACCACCCAAGGGGTACGCAAAATGGCGCGTTACCGATGTTTTTTGGGTGCTCGGTTCCCCTGTAGGCATATTTTCACCCTTACAATATTTTTTAATACTTATGATATACATATAAAAATAAATATATATAATAAATAAATATATATAGTAAATAAATATATATATTATTGAAAATTCAATCAGGAATACCATTTGAATTTCATTACCAACTAACATTGACTTGTGGTGAATATATATAAGAAAGGCAGAGTTGCTCTTGAATAAAAAACGAAATAATTTAAATTTGTTCATAAATTTTGGTAAAAACCAAATAATTTATGAGAATTTTATTTAGCTTTCTTTTCTCTGGTTATACCAACATAAAAAGTAAACGATTCCTTTATAAAATCGTCTTAAATTACGTTTAAGAAATTCATATTAACTGCAATTTTTTCAGTATTTTTCACGTACACGCAATCCTGCCACTAGTGTACGGCCATCGTGGTGAGCTCAGTTTTACACGTGAACAACAACAATTTGACAGTTCTTGTCATACAGAATCGACGCCTGGTTGTCAAAGAGTGGCGCTACTTAGGATTTACTTTGCCTCCAAGTGTGAACGAAAAACTGCCAATCGCCGTTCGGATTCGGCGTTAAACTGTAGGTCCCCTCCCCCCCTTTCCCCATCCGCTTGAAATGTGTGCTGTAACATATGTTGACAAAACAGTGTTGCATACACAGTTCAAAAACGGGTGAAATATGTGGTATCACAATGGGCCTTTCAGGCCTACGAGTGTGTCTCTTATAGAGGCAGCCACCGCAACCTAACCTAACCTAATTCTTCTTTTACGATCTTTAGTTTTCTTTCAACATCTTTTTCTAATTCTATTCTAAGTACATCGCTAGACTTTATTTCATTTATTATGTCATTCGTAATAGTTGTTAGTTTATTTATTCTTTCTAGTATTGATTTGTTAATTATTATTTGTTTGTTATTGTTTGCTAAAACATTATTAATTTTATCACTTATAATTCTAAAGTCTTCATGACCTGGTGATCCGGCCAACCATTTCCAGGCTGTTCCGAGAAGTTCTATCGCTCTTTTATGTCTTTTGGGTTTTAGTTGGGATAACAGGGATTGCATAGAATTTGCTTCGTGGGATAGAATTGGGTAGTTTCGGTTTTTCTTTGTTATGTCATGTTCTATCGTAAGGTTTAATTTATTGATTACGGATTGGTATTGGTGGAGGTCTATTGCGTGTATTAATCTAAATGTTCCAGTCTGAACTTTTGCGGTTCCTGTTTCTATTGTCACTATTCGACTGTTGGTGTAATCCAAAATTTGTCTTTCCATGTTGCACAAGGCAATCAGCGTCCTGCAAAGAAATGGGTAATGTTTACTTTTTTATGTGGCTTTTGTGAACAGTACGTCCTGATTTTGTTATAACTGTGTTTCCTTTGTCTTCCTGAACTATTTCCTTTTTGTATCTGGGTGTCAACTTGTTTCCTATTCGTTTATTAATCTTTATGTAAATGATATCGTCAGTATTAAATGTTTTGAAGTCGATTCTATTTTTGTTATGAAATTCTAAATCTTTCTCCTGTTTTCTTTTAATGTTCTGGATGTTTTCTTGTCTGTCTATTTCGATTGTATTGGATCTGATTGTTCTTCAAAAAAATACATCTACGGGTTTTCGTTTAGTGGTGTAGTGTATGGAGTTATATTTGTGTAGCGATCTATTGAGTAAATCTTCGAAATCACTAGGAGAATTCTTTGTAAGGTGCCACTCTTTGTAAGGTGCCACCCCTGCTCGATTTCGACGTTCCAGCAATCCAAGAAAAAAAATTCCTATTGTCACTTAAGGTATATATGTCAACATCAATTTTAATGTGGTTTTTGAGGGAACAGACGCAATAACACGGTCTGGGTAAATAAAAGTGTCAAATTTGGTTAAGAAAAAACATAAAAATGAAAACTGAAGGTTTTTCTTGCGGTGAAAAAGTAACCAAAAACTTATAAAAAAACTAAGGTAAATATCAGTATTGGACTTAATTTTTAATGGTTCTTCATAATCCGAAATGATATCCGAGCATATCGTAAAAGGAACAAAATTATACAATGATTTCCAAAATGGCGTAAAAATGTAAAGTGCCACCTTTTGTTCTTTGTAAGGTGCCTCCCCCCTTCTTTCATTGTTTTGTGGTACTATATCGGTAAAATGACTTTTTATTGTTTGGAATCGTCATTACAATGAATTTAAAATGTTCTTAGTCAATTTTTCTCTAATCCTGTTATGAGGAATAAATTAGTTCAGTTTTATTTATTAATTTCCATATAATTACCGGCTTATTCGTTACCATTCAATTTTCATTTTGCTTTCGGCCATTTTATATTTAATTCAAATTAAATTCAAAAACCTTTTATACATTTTCTAAGTCATGCATTATTACTTGAGATTTTTACGTTTTTAGCGGTTTTTTAAGGGGGTGGCACTTTACATTAAAAAGTTTTAGGGTGTAGATTTTGAACACTTTGGGAAATTGGCTGTAAAATTCACATTTACAAAAAATGAAGTGTTACCTTGGATCATAGCTCTTTTAACCCTCTTTCCAACGGTATATTAACATTGGCGATACGTTAATTTTCTAACGAGTTATGCGCAAAAAAGCTATGGGGTGGCACCTTACAAAGAATTCCCCTATGTGTATTTTCTGCTTTGGTGCAACGCAGTACTTCAGTAAGTGTAGAGTGGAAACGTTCTATTTGTCCGTTGATCGAACTTGTGTATGGTGGTGCTTTGAAAATTTCATTCCGAACTGATTTTCTAGCATAAAGGTTACAGGAGCTGCGCTTAGAGATTTTTCATTATCTATTACGATTTTTTCGGGGATTCCAAATGCTGTTAGAAGTTCTTGCAGAGGTTTTTTTATATCTTCAGATGCTCTTAAATTTATTATTTTCGCTTGCGCGTATTTTGAGTATTTATCTATTGCTGTAAGTATTATCTTCTTGTAAGTAAAATAAAGGTCGATGTGGACAATATGGCCTGGATAAGTCGGAATTGGAGTGGCTTTTAAAATTGGTTTTATTGGATGTCTTTCGTATTTGTTTTCTAGACAGATCTTACATTGCTTTGTGAGTTTCTTTATTTTTGCGTTCATCTGCGGGAAATAACATTTTTCCAGTAGTTGTGTCTTATTTTCTGAGGGATTGCGGTGAGCTCTATTGTGTTCATTAATAATTTCTGTCTCTTGCTCGGATTCGGTTACAATGTCTCTAACTAATTTTTGGGTGTAGAGTACTTTGTATCTGTTAAAGTGTGTTTGGTAAATGGCTTGAATTTTCCCTAGTATGCTGTCTTCTGTTCCGATGCAGTTGGTGACTGACGGATTTAAATATCGTTTCAGTAGTGTGGAGAGGCTCTCTTCTGTTAAGTTTGATTCAATTACGGTATGTCTATGATAGGTGGGGAAAATTATTTGAAATTTATAAGAAGAAGTTTCGCCTGTGGATATAAGAATTTGGTTTTTAAATGCGTTGATGGGTGCGTCGGTAAATTGTATTAAAGTTTGTGTTGAACTTTCGTCGCTATGTTGTGTCGCTGTCATAGAATTTATTTGTTGCGGTGGTCTAGATAGTGTATCTGCTACTACGTTAGTGCTGCCGGGTTTGTATTTAATTTCATAGTTGTATTCTTCAACTATCGATTTCCATCTTTTGAGTTTGCTGTTAGTGTTTCTATTACTAAGTGAATATGTGATAAGTGAAAATTTTTATTGCGGTTGAGCCATATAGGTAGTTCCGAAATGTTTTCCGAGCCCGAATAATGGCTAATAGTTCTTTCTCGTTGGTTGCGTAGTTTTCTTCAGTTTTTGTCAAAGTCCTGGAAATAAATGTTATTGGTTTGCTGTTCTGTTCAAGAACTGCTCCTATTGCATAGTCTGAAGCGTCTGTTGTTAAATGGAATTCTTTTCCGAAGTTGGGATATTGTAGCATGACGTCAGTTGAAACTAGTGAACTTTTTAGTTTATTAAATGCTTCTAATGCTTCTTGATTGAGGGTTATTTTAATTTTGGATCGTCCCTCCTCCCCTCTCAAAAGTACTGTTAGGGGTTTGGCAAGCTTTGCGTAATCTTTAATAAAACGGCGATAATAACCAGAAAGTCCTAGAAAGGATCGAAGGTCTTTTAATGTTTTTGGGGGTGGAAAATTTAAAATTGCCTCTACTTTTTTGGAGTTTGTTTTTAATCCATTTTGAGAAATCACGAATCCTAAAAAATCGACTTCTGTTTTCAGAAATTCGCATTTGTCAAGTTGGATTTTCGTATTTGCGTTTTGCAGTGTTTGGAAAATAGTTTCAACATTTTTTAGATGAGAGTCTAATGCTCTTTGGAATATAGAAGGTCCGTTTTTTAAACCGTAAGGAAGTCTGGCAAACTCGTATTTACCATTGTTGATTGAAAAACCAGTTTTTCTAATGTCCGATTCAACCAAGCAAATCTGATGGAAACCACTTTTCAAATCAAGAACTGTAAAAAATTTAGTTTGTCAAAGTTGAGAAAGAACTTCGTTTGTTTCGGGTATGGGATAGCGATCGCCTATCGTGACTGAGTTTAGTTTTCGATAGTCAATCACTATTCTATAGTTTTTTCGCCAGATGCGTCTGATTTTTTTGGCACTATCCAGATTAGAGAATTATATGGGGATCAAGAAGGTCTTATTATTCCGACTTCGAGTAATTTTGCTATTTGTTTTTCTATTTCGTCTTTAATGGACATGGGATATGGGTAGTGTCTTGAATATATTGGTTCTTGAGTGGTTGTTTTGATTTCAGCTTTAACTACGGTGGTGTAAGTCAACTTCTCATCTGGTTCAGAAAAGAGAGTTGGA
Organism: Melieria omissa; assembly: GCA_963971225.1. Taxonomy (NCBI): domain Eukaryota; kingdom Metazoa; phylum Arthropoda; class Insecta; order Diptera; family Ulidiidae; genus Melieria; species Melieria omissa. The sequence continues at coordinate 43,876,665 of OZ020269.1, read as the reverse complement.
TATGAGTTGCACAACTTGCGAAGTTCCTGTGTTTGATTGAATGTGAGGTGATCTGTTCTAATTTCGATGCTATTGATTGATTGGGCTGTTTGTTGTTTTATTGCGACTTTTATGTTATTTTTTATTAACCCTTTCCTTCCCGAATTATGAAATAGCCATAGAAACAAATTGGAAGTTGGTTATTTGAAACAAGTGAACTATTTAAAAGTATTTTTCACCATATTTAAAGTGGTTTCGACTTTCCAGTGGGAGGTGCGAGGAGGAGGTAGCCATACTACACTAGACTACACTGGGCTTTTATGAAGCAAAATTTAAACATATTTTATATGAAAACAAAATGTCCCTTATTTACAAGTTTTTAGAGTTATTTGTTAGAATTTTAGATTTATTTGGTGTCCTTTGTAAAACATAGAGTAATATTACATTTTTGCCATTTAATTCTGCTGCCCTGTCGACCGGGAACCGTTGCACAAATGTTAACAATTTTCAATGGTCCCATAAAAACAAACTACATATTTTGCTGAAAAAGCTCAGAACAATGTTTCTTTTAAGCGATACAATTCATAGAATGGGGAAAAATCGAAAATTATACATCGAAATTCCAAATTTGAATTTGGTAGCCATATGCTACCATGGGAAGGAAAGGGTTAACATATAATTTTTTTAAGTGAATATTATGGCTTCTAGTTGTTTTAAGCTGTAATTTCCGAGAATGCCGTGAAAGGACTTGAGTGTGGGTAAAAGAAAGAATTTAAGATTTTTTGTTTTTATTCCGAAAAGATTGATGAAGGTGTGGTGCGTTATTTTAATATTTCCGCCTACTGAATTTGCATAAAAGATTTCATTGTTAGTGATAGGTTTCCTAACAAATGAGGGCTGAATATAATTTTTGTTTGAACCTGTATCGATTAAGAATTTAAGTATTTCTCCGTTACTACCTTTGCATTGAAATTATGGTAACGTAGAATCCGTTAACCTAAAAAATGAATATCTGCAAATTCGTTTGTTATATCTTCTGTTGAGGGATTTTCGTGTGTAGTGTATTCGCTGTAACACTCTTCCCAAGTTTGCTCTTGTGGTTCGTCGCTGTGCTCGCTTGGGTCGATTTTATTATCATTGGTAAGTGTTATGTTATTTATCCTGTGTTGTTTATATGGTTGATTTGTTTGATTTGATGGAGGATTAGGACGTTTTCCTGCAAATGCGTTAAAATTCGGTCTGTTTGTGTAATCTATGTTTCTGGTTTGACGGGATTCGTCAATTTCCATTGGAGTTGGTGGTTTTGGGTATGTTGGCCTAGGTGGTCGATTGTTGAATGCGTAATGGTTAAATTGATTGGCTGGTTGATTGGCTGATATTGATTGAATGGAAAATTGTGTCTTAATTGTTGGTAGAATGGTTGCGGGTTGCGATATGGTGCTGGTGGCGTAAGGTTTTGCAATTGACGTGAAGGTTGAGGAATATACGCAAGTTGGGGGTAAAAAGGTTGTTTAAAGTATTGAGGTCTTTTAGGTGGCAGTTGTGGTGGGTTGGGATGATAGGATCTGCGTGTTGAGGTTTGATTGCCGAAAGCATGTTGTGTTCTAAAATTCTGATTTTGTAGTGTCAGGCATAGTTGGAGGGCTTGGGGTAGGTCAGTTGGTTCTTTAATTCCCAATAATTTTGGAAGTTCTCCGTTTAGTCCTCTGATAAATGTGTCTAAAGCCTTATCGCGAAATGTTTTTGTCAGTATTTGTATGGGTTCCGGTCCGACGTCTAAGCAAGCTATTTTATTTAGTATGAGGGATAAGTGTGAGAAAAGATCCTGGTAAAATTCGTTAATTGTCTTGTTTCCTTGGAATAGTGATGACATTTGGTATTCCAAGGTACTAATGTCCCGTTTAGAACATTTACAAATTTACAAACATTTAGAAATTGCCTCCCAATTTAATGGGGTATTGTAGGATTCTAAGGCTGCATATGCGTTACCCGTTATTTTATTGCGTATAACATTTAAAATGCCGAAATATCGAGAAGTGCCTTTTTCATTTTCGTAAATTTTAAGGATTCTTTCTACGCTCTTTTTCCAGGAGGCAAATTCCTTTGGATCTCCTATAAAGTCTCGTAGGCTTAGTATTACGTCCGGTACCTTATCTAGTCCTGTTAAGTTTCCTGCATGTCTTGGGTCCATGCCTTGGTCTGTTACTATTTCGTTGGAAGGGTAAATTATATTTTTAATAAGAGATGGGGGCTTCCGCTGTAATGACTTGTGCTACGATGTTGCGGATGATATTGGACAATTCAGGGGTTATTTGAGGATTTAGTGGTGGTGGGACGAATGTATTTATCACGGGAGGTCGGATAATGGATTCTTGATTATTCATTTTTGTAAACAAAAATTTTCTTCTTTACTTGTGAAAATTGTTAGCCCAGATTAACGTTTATTCAATAAATTTTAAAAAGATCTTACTCGTTTCTATACAATATTCAATAGCAATTTTATCTTCTTCTGTTACACCTAATATTTGCAAAAGGCGTTCTGCCAAATCTAATTTTAATTTGAATTTTTGTCTTTCTACTCCCGTTGAGTAGAGTTCGTAATGAGCTTCATAAAATTCTCTATATTTTTCTATTGTTCTTTTTGTTATTTTCATTCTTTGCAGCGACTCGCAGTTAATATTGTCAATATTATTAATTCTTATTTTTCGTGTCGACTTTTACGTGTTATTTAATTTATGATCAATTTGTATATATAGCTTATAATATGAAAATAAAATAGTTTAATTCTTCTTACATAAAGATTAACGCGAACATTCCACGGTGCTGGGGATGGTCCTGTTTGAGATTCTACTGAGGGTCCCTCGGTGCACACTCTTCGTGGAGCGCGTTAGCTGCTGATTTCAGGAACTGTGGCTGTGAGGCTACTTGAGGCTCTTCTAAGGACCTGTGAGGCTGCTTGAGGCTCGTCCTGTGTGGTTCGTTGCTACTAAGGGATTCGGATGTTGAGACTTCTTCCCTTTTCAGTAGTTGGGCGCCAGTTAATACTTTTTCCACTTTAACACTTTATTTATTGGTTATTCAATGAAAACTGAATTGATACTAAGTTCGGGCCTACTTAAATACTAATATGCCACGTTGCATTAAGGGAGTGTTCCCGTCTAGAATGCCGATTTTAGGCTGTTTTTCAAAAAATTATTTTGGAGCTACAAGGCAACATGCAATATTCTGGTTTTTTGCTTGTTGTTCCTTATTATTTGGAGAACAGAAACTCATATTTGTGTCAAAAAATTTTATTTTCTAAGTACAAATTTTCAGTGGTCAATGTGACCTTGTCACGCTGATTTTCACTGCTGGCCGATAAGAAATTTCGGGAACCAGTAATCTGAAACAGAAATGGGTATGCAATTATTAATCTGCAATAAATTCCGCGGATGCTAAACCACAGTTTTAGTCAAAATGTTGATTAGAAACAAAATGGCGGCCATATGAAAAAAAATGGTCCAGTTTTGCCACCTTTTTTTACCTTTAGAGTGCTTGAAAATATATTTAACAATAATTTTTTGATGAAAACTTTGAGATTACTTCAATTAACATGCAAAAAAGTGGGTACTGAGTTTGCGGATTGAAAAACGACTTTGGGGGGTGATAGTATATAGTATAAGGTACAATAAAACGCAAAAAAAAAATCGATTTTTTTCAAACTTCTACCCGGGAACACCTCCTTAATCACCGTTGCGCTGCTATGGTCATCGCTGCGCTGCTGTGGTCATTGCTGCGCTGCTGTGGTCATCGCTGCGCTGCTGTGGTCATTGTTGCGCTGCTGCGTTCATTGCTGCGCTGCTATGGTCACGTTAGCGTCGTCAGCATTTTTGGGGGTTTGCTGTTCACGGGTGTCGTTCACCTGTGAAAATGCATTGACTGCGTTGGCCTTGACTTTGGGTATCGTCTGTCGGCGGAAACGTAGCGGCCAAGTCGATACCAGCGTGCATGTTGTAAACTGTGGGTGTACTACGATAGTAGTATTTAACCACTATTTCGTCATTTGTACTATCGTACTAACAAACAGGGCCGTAACTAGGCATGTGCAGGCGGTGCGGCGCACCAGGGCCCCCGGCCCTGAGGGGCCCCCGAAGAATTCTTTTTTTTTTAGAATTCGTTTTAAAGTATGAGCTAGAAAAGATCTTCGATAACGTTTTTATAACATTGTATAAAATTGGATATACTTTTTTATGGAAAGGGCCCCTGGGAAACTTTTTTTCTACAACACTCTTATTAGTATCTAATAGAAAATGTTTACGAGAACCCTTTTTTTATGAACGCTGCTTTGTTTGAGAGCTTATAATTTTATTACTTACATGCAGTAAGTAGCGATTTCATGGGATGAGCGTCAGGCATTGGGCGTAAAGTTTTTTACAATGCAACAGACAAGTGCAGAAATATATCTTTCTCTTTCTGTTGCATCGTAAAAACCAGTACAAACTTGACGCTCGACGCTTGATGCCCCTATGAATAAGACCTATAAGTAGAGATTTCATGGGAGCGTCAAGCGTCGAGCGTTAAGTTTTTACAATGCAACAGACAGAGAAAGAAATATAGTCGCTCTCTTTCTGTTGCATTGAAAACACTTGACGCTCAACGCTTGACGCCCACATGAAATTTCACCTTTAGGCACAACGCTCTTTTGTTTTAAACTTCTCGTGCTCTCGCATTGTACGAGCGACACTAACTTCGAGCAATGATGACATGATGTGAAACTGAGCGTTCGACCACAATACATACTCAAAATCCGCACTAATACACCGATAACATCAGACCCCAGGGTTTTGGTTTTGATTTTGAAATAAAGAAATTGTTTAAACCAAAGTATAATGCTGTTTTCAATTTCTCACGACCTTTGAACCCTTTTTTTAATGGACTTCGAAAAGGCTTCGAAATCACTTTTTTTTTTTTAGAAATTCATTTTCATGGGCCCCTTACGAAATCTTGCACAAGGGCCCCCGAGACCCTCGCTACGGCGCTGCTAACAAAGACAATTAAACTTGGCCACTTGCCGTGGCCTTTTCAATAAAGCCACGTGAGAGTGGGTTTTACAGCAGAGCCACATCCGGAGAGCAAAGATGAAGCCACGCAAGCAACTCTCTCTGCTTGCGGTCGGCAGAGATTTGAATATGCGTTAGTGATGGAATTTGGGCTCGTATCAAGCATCAGCGTATTCAGGCAAATTGTATCAATTGTTTTATAAGCTCTCAATTATGTAAGTGAAAGGCCAATTTATTAAGTTTTATTAATAAACAGTTTAAAAGTTTCATTCGAAACTATTAAAGCATGAAACATATACATATATATAGATTATTCAAAATAGGAATCTTTCTCATTATCTTCAGGTAGATAGGCATAGGATAAGTCAGTAGGAAGCTCAAAATCATAATATTTAGTACTGGTTTTCTAGAAATCTTTCGTTTATATTAAGGACAAATCAGTGCATAATTGTAAACGGTTTCGGTTCGCTCGTTAATTAATTTTTTAGGCAAGAAACTTTTTCCCAAAATTCAGTACTTTCAACGATTTAAAAGACTTTAGTTTTTCATATTCTGTAAGTGACCTTTTTTTTCTTCCTGGTTCACTCCGCCGTCAACAAGACTCTTTCATCGTACACGATTCTACGCTGTTGGTTTGGTGCCGCCTCATGTGGTGTTGAAATCGGCTAGTTCACGTAGGGTCGACCTTCTCCAGGTGTTTTTTGGTCGACCGCTGCTTCTGCTCCCTTGTGGGTTCCAGTTGTGGTGAATGTGTCAGCGTTAGCGGGTGTAGGTGTACAAAGTATTGTGTAGCTGTTTTGATTGTCTGACGTCAGTAGCGTTTGGGGTGGCCTATGTGAAGCGGCGGGTCGCGCCAATTATCATATGGCTAAAGAGCCTATGTGTGTTGAGCTGAATTAAAGAAACGCACGAGTTGTCTCTTGTCATAAAGCTGATTTTATTTCGGCAAAGTAATGTCTTAAATACTAAAAAATATAACTGTTATACGGCTGAGCATTTCCGCCCGATTTTCCAATACCGCGGAAGTGTGACCAATCAGCGTCACGGGACCCTTTCGGTCGATGCAGCACTTTTCCTCAAGTGCTATTGCCCTGCGGTAGGTGACATCACACAGAGGGCCGATCAGTGCATGTTCCATATGTGGGACACTGCACTGCGGTCAGTGGTGTCGGATGGCACGCCGTTGGCTAAGCCACTTAAGTGTCGCTTGTGTCGTGCGCGCGGTGCTATTTGACACTTTGACACATTTGTACTTGAGAGTAGCATATGTTAATTTATTAGGGTTGGCATAAGTGGCTACGTGGTACCACTACACCATTGCCCTTAAGCGAAAAATTAGTACTTGGAATAATTTTTTAAGATAGCGGTCGGGGTTTTCGGAGGTGGATTTGGAAATGCTTAGCTTACATTATTTAGATTATGGTATAGTCTGTTCTAAATATACATATATGTACTATGTTTTGTGTTAATAGGCTAGGTTTATGTCTAGTGTGGAGTTTACTCCATTTCTTTCTATTATTTTGTATGGTCCGTGGTAAGGACTTTGTAATTTCTTATTTGTTTCTAGTCGTATAAAAACTAAATCTCCTATTTCTAATTGTGTTTTGTTTGTATTCTTGTCATATTTGGTTTTCCTTTTTTCTTTTGCTATACCTATCATGACTCTGGCTTTGTTTACCGATGTTTGTAGCCTGATTTTCAGTTCGTTGGCATAATTATCGAGGTTATAAATCTTGTCGTGTTTGTTTGTTGTGTCACATGGTAGTGACGGTAATTTGCCGAAAACTAACTCGTATGGTGAGTACAGCGTTTCAACATGTGTCCCATGTTATGTTATCCCATTCATGTTCATCTGTGAATGCCAGTAGGTATTCGTGTAGTGTCCTGTGGTTTCTTTCAAGTACTCCTATCGTTTGGTGGTGGTAAGGTGTCGAAAATATTTGTCGTACGTCGAGTAATTGGCATATGTTATGCATTAGTTGATTTGTGAATTCGGTGCCTCGATCGGATTTCAATGTTTTAAATCAACTGTACTTGAGAATGAACTGTTCTACAAGAGTTTTTGCTGTTGTTCTTGCGTCCTTGGTTTCCATTAGGTGTGCGATAACAAATTTTGTCAGATCGCATTGCATTGTCAATATATAGCGTCATCCATTCGATACTCTTAATGGTCCGACTGTGTCGATAGTAATTGTTTCGAAGCTTGTTGCTGCCGTGTCTGTTTTGACAAGTTTTTCTATTATGTGTTTTGTTGTTTTGTTCTTGCGGCAGGTCAGGCAATTGTTGACAAATTCTTTTACCATTTGTCTCATATTTTTCCATATATATCGTTGTTTTAATTTTAGGATCGTTTGTCGAATTCCTAAATGTCCGGCTGTGCTGGCGTTATGATATTCATCAATTAGTTTGTATTATTGCAATTTGCTTTGAATATGTTGTGGAGCGTTATATATTAGTATTTTTGTAGGCGAGCATTTCTCTTTGTTTATTTCATTATATCTTTTCTTGAATGCATTCATCGTAATATTCTCAAATTTAAAATTTTCTCTGCAAAGCTCTTTTATCTGCAGTTTTTTTAGTGAACTATGTAGTTTCTCCAACATTGAATCTAGATCCAAAGGGTCATCGCTACAAGTCACTTGCACTTCATTATTATCAATAGGGCAGTTCAGGATAACGTGCAAATATTTGGGCAAATGCATGTAATTTCAAAAATTTGCCATCAACACTGAGCACACTTTTTAAGATTTCATGGCAAATTTGGTTGCAGAACAAATTCACAGCTGTTTTTGAAGAATAAATCAAGAAGAAGAATAGAATATTTGCACCGTGGGAGTGCATAAGAGATGGGTAGGTCGTGTCCAATTTTTCCTTGGGATAGTACTGCTCCTAGGGCGAAGTCTGAAGCGTCTGTTGTTAATATGAAGGTTTTGTTGAAATCTGGATATTGTAGTACCGGTGTGTTGGTTAATTTCGGTTTTAATGTCTCGAAAGCTGTTTTACACGCGTCTGACCAAATGAAAGGTGTGCCTTTCTTAAGGAGAGTGTTTAAACATTTTACTATTGATGCGAATTCTGCTATAAAACGTACTTCATCAGCATTCGTTGGTGTGGGATATTTTAGTACTGCTTCACATTTTGTTGGATCTGTTTTGATGCCTTTGTCTGTGATTAGATAATCTAAGTAAATTACTTCTGGTTTTAGAAATTGGCATTTGCTTGCATTTAATTTCAAGTTGTACTGTTGTAGGCGGTCAAAAACTATTTTAAAAACTTACTTTAAAAAACTAATTAAATTTTCGTTGTGATGTTTTAATGAACAACCAAATACAATTATGTCGTCTACATAGAGGAATGCTTCTGAGCTGAGTCCACTTAGTGCTAGAGTAAGCATGCGTTGAAAACTGTTTGAAGATATCTTGAGGCCAAAAGGTAGACTTTTAAACTGGTAGTGTCCATCTTGTGTTGAAAATGCAGTAGGTGGTCTTGAATCTTGGTCTAATGGTATTTGGTGGAAAGAGCTGGTCATGTCTAATGTTGAAAAGTATTTTGCTCTGCCAAGTATGTCAAGAACATCTTCTAGTCGCGTGAGTGGGAATTTGTCGTTTATGATTTTGTCATTCAGTTTTCTGTAATCCACGACTAGTCGCCATTTTTTTGTGTTGTTATCGCTTTTCTTTGGTACCAGTAATAGGGGTGCGTTTTATGGGCTAGTTAGTTAATGGTTCTATGATATTGCTGTCTATTAATTTTTGTACTTGTTTCTTTATCTCCTCCTGCTGCGTTTGTGGCAATCTGTAGTTTTTTATGTATACGGGCGTGGAGTCTTCTAGGTTAAGTTGTTGAGTGTAGAAATTGTTTGTTGTGATTTCTTCTTCTTCTAAGTGGAAAACTGTTTGATTTTTTTGGAAATTGGTTTTAAGTTCTGCCTCTGTTTGTGCATCTAGGTTGTCTAGCTTGAGTGTTGTAATTAGTTTTCTGAAACGTTCATTGTCTGAATTTTTGGTGCTGTAGTTTGTTTTCATTATTGTATAATTAGACAAGTTTTCTATTTTTGGTCGGATGTTTTCAACGGTTATAGTTTTGTCTGTTGTGTTGATTATTTTTACGTGGCATTTGCCTTTTGCTGGTGCGATGGAATTTGCCAAAAATACTCCGTTTGCAAGTTCTTGGTTTAGTATTACCACAGAACAAACAATTTATGTTACAGAATGCGCATCTGGTGTAAAGAAAATTTTCTTTGTGGATTCCAGCGGTAGGACCCGTTTGTAGATGCGGGGGGAAGCAGTAAAGGGGACGAGAATGCATAGAGCGCGAGAGCGTAAACTGAGAAGCTGTGAGAGCGGTGTATGAAACAGTGACGCACCACACACTGTGGTTGTTCTTGTTGGGCAACAAAGCGGTGTGCCGCTTGCATGTTGGTGGTGGCTCGTGCTTGCTCTCCGCTTGCTTTTTTACAAACAAGAACAAGAAGTGGACAGGAAAAGTTTGCATAGAAAAATTGATTGAGCGATCGCCAAGGCGCATAAATAAGATGGTAGCACTACGGAAAAAAAACAAAATTCAATGAATTTTATTAGTTCTTCCGGTCTGCTTGTAAAATAGAAGTTGTAAAAAGTACAAATAGCTGCAATGAAAATAAATATATGTGTAAAAATGTTGGAACAACCAAGATGCATTAAGAAAGTAATAATAATGAAGAATGAATAATAATGAAACTTTTGTTACAAGGTTGTGCTAATTATCAAAGAAAAAAGTTTAATTAGTTCTGGTGCTGCAACTACCTATTGAATTTGCCTTGGCGATTGATTTGCCAAATCAACAACCCAGTGCTGCCGTTTTCAATTTTGTTTCAGTGTACATGTTATGATTTTTGAGTAGTATTTACGGACTTTGAGTAGTACACTTACATATTTTCTTCACAGTATAAAAAATCGCAAGGATTCATCAACTACTAAATCAAATACTAAGTTTCAAAACACATTAAGGGGGCCGATACATGTAAAATGAAGTATTTTTATAATTTTTTTTTTCTCGGGAATATGTTCTACAAAGCCTTTTCAATGTATGGCTAAGAGCGTTTTCAAAAATTCTAATCCCTTCCCAGACAAAACACAGGTAGAAGCGGCGCCGTCAGGTATAAGCCGGTCCGCTTACTCAATCTTTGAGCCCGTTTATCTCGGAACCATGTTTTTCGGTATGGGCATGAGAACCGCTCAACCGATCGCGATGAAATTTTAACCACACCTTCGGAAGACTCATCCCTTCGATGTGAACCTACTTGTTTTTACAAATATGCAAACATCTCATGTTGGTGCTTGCAAATTCATCAAAACAGCTGCCCCAAAAATTCAATTTTCTGCCGTTTCCAAAAAATCACAATTTCTTTACTAAACCAGGTTCACATCGAAGCCACAACGGTTTTTTAATTGATTTCCTTTCATTTTTCATTTCAGCCCCATACGAGCAGAGCAATCGCGCAGCGCAACAGATTGGAGGGGGTTTTTTGATCCCACGCGCCGCCGCCATCTTGGATTCTCGGGTCAAAAAAAATGGAAAAAGAACCTTTAATTAGTTAATAAAAGATTAAAAAAAATCAATTGCCAAATTCCTTATCCCCCAAAAAAATTCTCAAAAAATACACTATTTACATGTATCGGCCCCCTTAAGAATGGATTTATAAAAAAGTGAAAGAAACAATGTAATTCATGTAATTTACGTGTTTTTATTATATACTAATAGTAATTTGTTTGGTGGCAAAGCAATAATTGCTTAAGTCCTAAGCGATAATCGTTTTTGACCACAGATTCAATAATACTTCTTTTTCGATGGACTTCAACGGAAAAAATTTATAAAGCTTTGATATGATACAATACTTAATCTTAACCAAAATGTACTTTATATAATAGTCGAATTATATTAGTAGGCGTGGTTTAGCATGATTTACATATTTGTTGATATTTGCTCAAATAGGGAAAAACTGGCATCAAACTGGATCTTTTCAACAATATAGTAGCTTAATATTTGCATATCTAGAAATACGTACAAGTTCTCGCCTAATGCAGCTCAATTTATAACTATTTGTCTACTCTAAGAACCCTATTTTGAAGATATTTTTATAAAAAAAATAAAGAAAAATATACTGCAATTTGTTTTTAAAGGTTTTTTGGTAGACGGGTTTTAAAATACCTGAAGTTTAAAATTCCATAACAAAAATTATATGTTATTAAATTTTTTTATTAATATCGCTCGAATATTACTTTTAGCACTTCAAGAGAACAAACAAGAGAAACCAATTAACAGCAAAAAAACGAAACACGACGAACAATACTTTTTATTTATATTTTCTTAAAAATGACACAATTTTGAGCATACTTTAACCCTTTCGGGACTACTGGGATATATGTCCCAGCAGGTTTTTGACGCCCCTCAAAACATTTATTGAAATCTCACGACCCACGCAAAATATTTTTTCGATTTCGATGTTCCCGCATAGAAGAATGATTTCAGTTTATGTGAGCATCCAATATAATTTTCTAACCCCAACATTTATAGCATGAGAATAATTCTAGGAAGAGTGTTTTGCATTCCAAAAATAAACTCCGTCCCGAAAGGGTTAAACTAAAATTTTTAATTTAAAAATTAATTTGTATGATTAATAATCCAGCGGGATTTGGCCCTAATTTGCACTGGTTGAATAAAAATGCCAAGCCAAAGAGAAATCGGAAGATTTTATACACTTTTATCAGTATATTCCAATGATTGCGAATTACACGTTTCATCTCAGTTTAAATTTTTCTGACTTGTCGACGTCCCAACAACCACTTTATTGTCTTTATCAAATTTTAAAAGATTCCTGCAAGAATATGCTAAAATATTGAGTTATTTTGTATTTAAATACAGTAATATAACTGTATTATTTCATGATGTTCTTTGCGGGAAGCTAGGCCTTAGTCTCGCGTAGTCTTGTCACCTTGAAACACAAGTGATAGAGTTGCTCACAAACCAAGGATATTTGGTTAGAAACAAAAAACGGCAAATACGACTTTTAAAGTCATTGTCGTACATTTTTATTATTATATTGTTGTTATTGTTAAAAAACGACAATGTTGGTTTAAATTTCGTCCTTCGGCAATGTTTAGTTCGGTAACATATTTGTATATTCTTTTCTTAAAATTACGGTTGCCACTCAACTAAACTTTTTTGTACCAAAATTTTCTCAAAAAAGGCCAAAAGTGGAAGCGAAAGGACCATTTTATGTTCGCCAAATTGTTTTTTAACATCGAAGCAAAACATAACTTTGATATCGTAATTTTTTTTGCTTGTACGTTTATATCTCAGAAAATAGTAGTATAATCGGTCTGTGGGTAGTACGGTAGTACAAATGACGAAATAGTAGAAAAATACTACTATAGTAGTACGTTCGGCAGCACTGCAACAACCATTTCAATGTGCACGAGCAAAGCCAAGCTGGCTTGCTGCGGAAAGCAATAACATTGCGTGTTGTTGTCGAAATGAGAATAAAGCCCAAAACTATCGAATCTATGCGTGTACATCAATTCGCGCTTACTCTCTCGGTTCACTTTGCATTTTCCTCACCTTTGTTGCTTCCCGCCCGCGTCTGAAATGAAATCGCAAAATTATTTCAGATGCGCCTTCTGTATACTGTTTATTCTGTGATTTAACACTGTCTTCTTGAATACTCATGTTGATTGGTAATATTACTTCACATCTTGGCGGTATTGTGTGTAAGGTGTTTGGCGGTGGTTTGGTTGTTATGGGGAATATGTGTTCTTCTTCATTTATTATCATTGTTAATGTGAGGGTTTCGTAGTCTATTTTACACATGTATTTGAGTAAAAAGTCTCTTCCTATGATTCCATTTGTTACGATTGGGATTTCTTCATTGACCATGCGGAAATTCAATTCTGTTTCGGTTTTTCGTTGAGGGAATGTCAGTTTTAATGTTTCCAGTGAGTCTATCTTTTGTGTGGATATTCCTGTTAGTTTACATGTGTTTTCTGTGTTGATCTAAAGGTTGTCATCGTTGTTTGTTTTACACAGTGATATGTCTGCTCCGGTATCAATGAGGAATGTTAATGGTTTACTAAATTGGTTGCATTTCAGTGTGACGCAGGGGCGTAGCCAAGGGGGGTTTTGGGTGTCAGAACCCCCCCCATGGCCTATAATTTGTCAACATTTTCAATCAATATGCATCGTATGTACGTTCCCAAATTAGCAAACATCTCTTTTCATCTTTAAACATTTAACAAAATAATAACAAACAAATTTGTTTCCCAAACTAATTTGATTTTTTAATAGTCCCGCTTACGCTCAATACAGCGATTTGTGTGATCTAAAAACATGTCTAAAGAGTAGTTTAGTTCCTCGACCAAAATGTCCTTCAGGATGTCAGTACAAGCCTTTTGGATGGTTTCTACGTTCTCAAACCGCTTTTTTCATCGGCAAATGCATTTTTTGTAAAGGTGAAAGTCGCACGGTGCCGCATCAAGTAAAAACGAGGAGTGGTTGATGGTTAAAATTCGACTTTTAGTAAACAAAGAAACAATCAAAACAAGTGTCGATAGATGAGATGGTCCAATGTTCAGTTAAAATGCGATAAATTTATGCTATTGATATGCTTAACCTTCGCCTTACCAAAGATTTTTGTATACGTCGTTTACCAATGTCGTTCACTCGGATGACCCCAGGCACTTCCGCCGCTATTTTCAGTAAAACTAACAATAAATATGCAGTAATATATAAATTCTTTTCATACATCAATATTTAGGATCTTCCTCTGGTGATAGTTCGTTTTTCGAAAAAAGGCCTAACGATTAATGATTTATTTTGCGACTATGAAAAGTATTAGAAGATTTCTTTCCAGAGGGTTTATTGAACACATAATTAGGTACGTAAAAAAAAATTTATTGTGAGTTTTATTCAAAATGGCAGCAAAAGCGCCTGGGATCACCCAGGTAGGTATTTTGTATACAAAATGACTTAATTCAATTTTAACATGAAAACATTTCTAAACAAACTTAAATAATTGAAAATGATAAAATTTGTGGTTAATTTGAGGATTTGATCCAATTTTAAGAATTTCAATGAAGATTTTGGCTAATCTTGTATGAATTACCGCCAAGTTTTGATGGAATCTTCGGTGATCGTGGATTTAAGTTGGCTAACACGTTAGTCATCATTTATGCCCAGACAATCGGTTTTAAATCGCGTTTACCACTTATGAACTGCACCACGGTATAAACAAATATCATTATAAACTTGGGTCATCAATTTAAATGCTTCGGTTAAAGTTTAAACACTTTTAAAACAAAAGTTAATATTTGATCTTTGTTCGATGCTAATTTTTGTACGACGACACAAACATACTTTCACTTCAGATGCAATAACCTCGCTTTCAGTGCACCAAATTTCATGAAATGTTTACTAAAAATCGGGAAAAATTTTAATTTCCAATGCAGTAAGTCACATTAGCCACCACAAAATGCCCTATTGGGAAAGTGCACGTTACTTTAAAAAACTCGTAATACTAAACTGGCAAAAAAAAAATTTTAAAACCCCCCCATGACCAAGTTCTGGCTACGCCCCTGGTGTGACGTAGTTTGTCAAATTCTCTGATATTAGGTAAATTATTTGTTCATTCGTTACTGCTCCCCCGGAGGAATGTGATTGTCTTCCTCCGGGTCGCCCGAGTTTTCCTAAATGTAATTGATTCGTGTGGGGCGACCATGGTTTTTGAAATTTTAGTTTCCCTTCGCATTATTGTTGTACCTTTGATTTTGGTTGTAGTTTCTGTTGTTTTGGTTATAGTTCCTCTGGTTTTGATTTCTGGTATTGAAATTTGTGTTGGCAGTGTGATTGTTTGGTCTGCCGTTGTTGTCTGTCTTGCGAGGATTGGCTTGATAGTTATTTTGATCGTTTCTGTGATTATAGTTAGTTTGTTGGCTGTTGTTCCTGTAGTTGTTGTTGTTTCTAAAATTGTTGTTATTTTGGTACCTGTCGTTGTATTGTTGGTTGAAATTTCTGTTGTTCGTTCTATTTTGATTGTTGTTTCGGTTGTTGCTGTTCCTGTTGATAAACATCACTCTTGCCTGTGTTTGTTTATTGTCTTTTTTTAGTTCTAAGGCCAATACGACTGCTTGATTAAATGTTGTTGGCATTGCTTTGTTTATATTCGTCGTTCAGTCCATTTTTGAACACTGTGAGGCTATATTGCTCGTTTATTTTCGTGATAATGTTTCGTTCGATCGTGGTTAGTTCGGAACCAGCTTGAGCTATTTGTAATTTGTTTAGCTCCGCTATTAGGTTGAGTATCTTGTTCTTGTACGTAGTTATGTCGAGATTTCTCTGGACGAAGTATGACAGTTGACTCTGGAGCTGTGGAATAGTGTTTGTGCTCTTGTATCGTTCATTTAGTAGTGTAGTCAGTTCTTCAAACGTTTTTGGTATACTATGGCCGATTGCCGTTCTGGTTGTAAGGCTCAACTTGGCATAGAATACGAATTCCAGTAATTCGGTTTTGCCTGTCGCGTCCAGTTTTTTGTGTATTAATTCCGTTATTTTCGTAAAAGTGTCTAAGTCTCTGTAGTTACCCGTAAAATTCGGAATGGCTTTCATCGCCGTTTCTATATTAAAAGAAGACATGTTTGTTGTTTTGAGTCTTTCTTCCGAATCGTTATCAATTAGTCTCAATTTTAGGGTTTTGGCAATATCGTCGTAGATCTTGTTAAAGGCTATTTTTATGCCTGTTGTATAGTCGTTTTCTGTTTGTTCTGCTAGCTGTTCTTCAAACTGGGCTTTTAATTCGGCCGCTGTTTGCTGTTTTGTTGCCAATGTTTCTTTAGTGTACCGACGGTTTGGTGTCTTCCGTAGATTTCTCTGTATTTTTGTTAGTCTTTCGAGGATGTCCTCCATACTAGTAGCGAATGTTTAGCATGTCGAACATGCGATAACATTCTTCCTCACGTGTAGTGTTGTTTCGAACGTCCTCTATGGTCGGTTTTCTGGTCATACCAATTAGTTGCCAGTGTTTTATTAAAAAACTCAGTTTTGTTTGTTCGTCTAGTTCTTCATGCTGTAGTGTCGTATTTTCTGTTGTCGTAATTTTTCTGTACTTATGTTGCATATTTTTCCTGTCCATGTTATCAATTTTGTTTTTGTTTAGGTGTTGTTTTAGTTTTTATTTATTTATTATAATATTTTCGTTTTTTTATACTTGGGTTACATGTGTGGTCCTAGCATATTTCTTTATGTAATTCTTATAGTATGCATTCATCTGAATAAAAACTAGTATTAATACTACAATACTTAAAATATATGTTATATTTCTATTTTCTACTGCTGCCGTTGCTTGTGCTACGCTCGCTGCCTTATTGTTTGACAAAATAACTTCCTCTTTGGTTTGTTTTGAGCCCATTAGTTCAAGTTTTTGATTTTGGTGATTAGCTTCCTTTTTAGGTCCCTGTCGGTCGTCACGGGAATCATATATCATCATATTTGCTTTTTCTTTCCTGGTCTTCACCTTCTTCCCGGCTCTAGGGCGCCGGTTCTTTTTGGTTGTTAAAGTCTCTGCTGTCTGGATGTTGCGTTTGGTGTTCCTGGCCTTATATTCTTCTATTGTGATTGCTCGTGGCCCGGCAGATTTCGGGGTTGGCGTGTATACCGGTGGTTCCTCCGATTTTGGTATTGTTGTTGTGCGACGCGGACCCACTTTTCGAAAATGGCGTCTATTTCTTCTTTGGTTGACATTGGTTGATGGCAGCAGTTTGATTTTGTGGACGTCAAAGTTTGGTTGTCGCTGCGGTCGTCAGTTCGTGGTTTGCAGGATCGCCATGTGGTGAATAAGTCAGCGTTAACGGGTGTAGGTGTACAAAGTATTGTGTAGCTGTTTTGATTGTCTGACGTCAGTAGCGTTCGGGGTGAGCTATGTGAAGCGGCGGGTCGCGCCAATTATCATATGGCTAAAGAGCCTATGTGTGTTGAGCTGAATTAAAGAAGCGCTCGAGTTGTCTCTTGTCATAAAGATGATTTTATTTCGGCAAAGTAATGTTTTAAATACTAAAAAATACAACTGTTATACGGCTGAGCATTTCCAATGCTCCGCCCGATTTTCCAATACCGCGGAAGTGTGACCAATCAGCGTCACGGGACCCTTTCGGTCGATACAGCACTTTTCCTCAAGTGCTATTACCCTGCGGTAGGTGGGTCAGTGGTGTCGGATGGCACGCCGCTGATTTAGCCACTTGAGTGTCGTTTGTGTCGTGCGCGCGGTGCTATTTGAGACGTTCAGTGCACAAAGTGAATAACTCCATAAAACTAGAAGTTGAGAAATGCGATGAAATATGTAAATTTGTTTTTTTAAATTCCCTTTATAATATGAATTCAAATATATATTGTAGAATACATAAATACATATATTGCTTTCATCTAATGGTATTTAAAATTAACAACAAAAAAAAACAACAAGAGGTGTTATTTTGGTATTCAAAGAAAAATGCCATTTTTTGAGATAAATGATCGGATGTTTATTTCGTAATAAAGAGGAAGGTATGCCGTTAAGAATGAAAAATAGCATCAGCCAAATGGCCACCACGACCACGCTTACAGGACCATATCCTTTTCATGCAATTTTCCATAACCACATCGCAAAGTGGCTGCCCTATGTCCTCGATAGCCTCACGAGTTCTATCTTTGAGGTCTTGAATCGTCGCTGGGCTGTTGGTGTACACCTTATCTTTCACGTGGCCCCAAAGGAAGAAGTCGCAAGGTGTTAAATCACAAGATCGCGGTGGCCAATTGTGATCACCTCTTCCAGAGATAACACGGTCCGGAAACTTTTCCCGTAAAAGAGCAATGGTTTCGTTGCTTGTGTGGTACGTAGCGCCGTCTTGTTGAAAATAAACGTTGTCCAGATCAATACCATCCAACTCCGACCATAAATCATAATCGTTAATCATCTCTCGATAGCGCAATTCATTCACCGTAACTATTGATCCAACCTCATTTTCGAAAAAGTAAGGTCCAATGACCCCGCCGTACCATAAACCGCACCAGACAGTCACACGTTGAGGATGGAGAGGCTTCTCAACAGTAACTCTTGGGTTTTCCTAGCCCCAGATGCGATAATTTTGCTTGTTGACGTAGCCACCGAGGTGGAAATGGGCCTCATCAGTCAAGATAATTTTTCGATGGAATTCCGGATCATTTTCATGCATTTCAAGGACCCAATCAGCAAAGACACGACGTTGTTGATGATCGGTCGGCTTGAGTTCTTGTGTTAACTAAACTTTATAAGCCTTAAGACGTTTTTGGAATGCCCAATTCCAAAGAACGATGAGGAATCGACAAACCTGGGTTTTCTTCAACACTTTGAGCTACAGCAGCAATATTCTCAGTTGTTCTTGAGCGACGTGCACGGGTTTTATTCTTCACATCACTAACTTGTCCCAACAGCTCGAATTTTTCCACCAATTTCTGTATTGCGGTCCGACAAGGTGCTTCACGACGACCCAAAAATGCTTTAGTTTTGCGAACTGTGACTGCAAGATTTTCACCATTTTGTAGTGAATTTTAATAATTTCAATGCGTTGTTGAAGCATGTATCGTTCCATTTTTAGTAATGGCGTAGTTTCTTCTTGTCAAATGTCAAAGAATAAAAGCTTCAAAAGTGACAGCTACCGAAATACCGGGTGATTCAAAATAACACCTCTTGTTGGAAAACCCTATATGAAAGAATTGCCAACAAAATAATTTCAAAAAAGTTACAAATTTCATGTGACTGGTGGAGTTAATCTATTTGGCAACTGGAAAAAGTAATAAAGTTAAATCAGGTATTTAAATTTTTTAGTTTTTTATTAAAGAAAAAGTTAGTTATTATACAGTTTTATTACCAATTTTCCATAAAAATAAGTGTTTACCATGCTTTTATTATATATAATGTCTTCTTCATATATGTAAATATATAATGTCTTCTTCATCAGATGTATGTAAGGACTCGTGATTTCGATTTGTTCTCAAGTTTTTAACCCTTTCAGTCACAATGTCCAATATATTGGACTACAGCCCATACAATTCATACAGGACGGGTTTATTTTCATGTCGGAAAGGGTTAAAGTAATTATGGTTAACAGGAGGGTCAAATTTTCTCAAGTGGGCCACTTTAAAATCGATGGTCTCCGTTTTCGTTGATCAATACGGGTTTCGATCGGCTTGGAGGTAAAAACGACACCCCAAAAATAATTTTGAAAACAAATGTTTTTTTCATTAGTTATTTACAGTTAAAGTTTTTGATCATGTTTTCTTCAAAAATTCATAACTCACGAACGGTTTATCGGAACTCAACGTTTTCTACATCAAAATTTTTGTCAATTAATATACTTTGCCATGAAAAAATCTTTCTTTACAAAAAAATTATTATTTAGCTGAAAAATCCTATTTGTTGTAAATAATTGAAAATTAATGAAACTTCTCCGCCAGCGAGAAAATTTTGACACATTTCATTCAATTCTACAATCCCTTACAAAAATTTTGGTGAAAAAAGTCATTATTTTGCATTAGGTCAAAAGTTATACATGTTTTTGTGACCGTGCTCCTACCTCTAGCGCTGCACGAGCACGTATTGACGGGCGCGCGCTTAGTTATCGTGTGACCGAATCGTCATCGTGTGACACCAAAATTTTTGAAATTTTTATTTTTGGGGTGTCGTTTTTACCTCCAAGCCGATCGAAAACCGTATTGATCAACGAAAACTGAGACCATCGATTTTAAAGTGGCCCACTTGAGAAAATTTTACCCAGGAGGAATGAATCTAAGCAGATTCATCATGTCTCTCCTTTTTCCCTTGTCACAGTTCTACCTTGGGATATAATAAAGGCTGATCTACATTTTTCATTCTCTGTGGCCTACCTGCTACAGATTTCCTTATGTTAATTTCGTTAAATTCTGAATCTTCATTATAGTCATATTTGAATTGTATGATATGAGGTTTGGACCGTTCTAACTTTATGCAGCGTATTTTAAGCCAATTTACTGGAAATCCTGTAACCGTTACTTTTCTGTTAATGATTGATTGTTCTAAAGGTTTTGTTGAAAAAAAATCTTGGTGGGTCATTTGGATTACATGAAATGGCGCTTTCTTTTTACATGTTTTGATTATATTGTACCAATCATCTGGTGAATAAATGTTTTGAATTTTTTTCGCATGTGACTCAATAATGGCAAAATCTGAGTCATTAGGTAAATAGCTGTGACCACTTACCAAAAATTTCATCTCAATTGACTCAGGTCTTATTTCCGTACTATGAACAAGTTTCAATAAGCTTAATACTACGTTTACATTGAGCCCAAATGCGTGATTTGGGCAAAAATTATCAAATGCGAAGCCAAATCACGCATTTCCCCAAACAAATTCAAATCGACGAAATGACTCATTTCCACAAAACAACGAAGCAAATGCGATAAAACATGACCAATTTTATCGAACGCATCACAAAATGAAAGCTCTTTCAAAAGCTTCAAAAGCTTTTGTTCTTTTTGACAGTTTAAAATCAAAACAAACGAAAATGAGCAAAATGGAAATTTTGAATGAAAATTTTCGTCTGCTTCAAATATGTAGAATATGTTTAGCATGTAAGGTATGTAATATATTTGTATTCAAATATGGCAGTGTGTAGAACCACAGAACAAACAATATACAGAATGCGCATCTGGTGTAAAGAAAATTTTCTTCGCGGGTTCCAGCGGTACGACCCGTTTGTGGATGCGGGGAGAAGCAGTAAAGGGGATGAGAACGCACAGAGCGCGAGAGCGTGAGCTGAGAAGCTGCGACCGCGCACCACACACTGTGGTTGTTGTTGTTGGGCAACAAAGCGATGTGCCGCTTGCATGTTGGTGCTGGCTCGTGCTCGCTCTCCGCTTGCTTTTTGACAAACAAGAACAAGAAGTGGAGAGGCAGTTTCATAGAAAAATTGATTGAGCGATCGCCAAGGCACATAAGGTGGTAGCACTACGAGAAAAACCAAAATTCAATGGATTTTATAAGTTCTTTTGGTCTGCTTGTAAAATAGAAGTTGTAAAAAGTACAAATGGCTACAATGAAATATATGTGTTAAATATTGAAACAACCAAGACGCATTAAGAAAGTGATAATAAGTGGAAAACTATTGCTACAATGTTGTGCTTATTATCAAAGAATGCTGCAACTACCTATTGAATTTGCCTTGGCGATTGCTTTGCCAAATCAACCACTTTCAATGTGCACGAGTAAAGCCAAGCTGGCTTGCTGCGCAAGCCAGCCGCAACAACATTGCGTGTTGTTGTCGAAATGAGAATAAAGCCCAAAAAAAATCGAATCTATGCGTATACAATACATCAATTCGCGCTTACTCTCTCGGTTCCCTTTACATTTTCCTCACCTTTGTTGCTTCCCGCCCGCGTCTGAAATGAAATCGCAAAATTATTTCAGATGCGCCTTCTGTATACTGTTTATTCTGTGGTAGAACATAGAGGCAGCAAAAAAACAACAAATTCTTTAGTCAGTAGCCGGAGAAGCGCTGATTTATGTGCTGCGGCAAGACGACATGAGCATTTGACATTAGCTGCCAAACAAAATGCAAATGCAATGCGAATGAGGCAATGTAAACACTTTGAAATGACTCATCTCAAACTACGCATTTGGGCTCAATGTAAACGAAGTATAAGACAGTTTTAATATTTCTATTTTGCCCGGTACACGAATCTGAATATGTTATTATTTTTTCAAAGTTTGCAGCATAAGTTTTTATGTACTTTGTTAGACACGATGAAATTTCTTGAGACCCACGAGATCCTTCAGTTTCTGGCCAAACAAACATGTGGCTTATATTTTTACTGAATTCATGACATCCGAAATTATAAACATATAAATTTCGCTTATAATAGCTACAGATGTGGTCAGTTTAGGAAAGGCTAAAGCTTTTTCTAAGTCGAAAGAAAATACGTGCATTTGAATTGAAACGATTTGCATAAGAGGATGGAGTTAATCAAAATGGCTTCTGAATTAAATTACTTATTAAATTAAATTACTTGTTACTCTTTACTATTCAGGAAAGTTTTAATAAATATAAAAAGATATGACTAAACCAAGTGCTTTGACACTTAAATTTAAGATTTTTCAAAAAGTGGAGTTAATCACTTTGTGCACTGAACGGCTCATTTGACACTTTGGCACATTTATGCTTGAGTGTAGCATAATTTATTAGGGTTGGCATAAGTGGCTACGTGGTACCACTACACCATTCTCGTGATGCTGTCGGGTGGTTTTCTTAGCGTTTGACCTATCCGTTCCCATTTTCTGCGCTTTATTTGCCTCAGAATCGGTTCCTCATTGGTAATCTTCCACAGCGTGTCGCACAGTGTTGCGAGTGTGGCCAAAAATGGTAAAAATTAATGTTACAAAATGACTAAAATAAGTATGACAGTCGACAGATAATATCTCAACAAACTATCTCGACAGATAATATCCGTTTTCCGATCTTCAAAACTTTAATTCCATTTTTATGTAGCTTCAAAGTTGATGTTAAAAAAAAGTATTCGTTCCAAGTCTTGGATAATTCTTTATGCTGAATGAAAAATCTAATAAAAATATAATTTACTAGTAGGGCTCTGCGGCTTTGCACGCAAGCTTGAAGTCAATGGGCCCAATAAATCAAGTCTCTTCATACTACACTCTATGGGCAATGCCACCCGGTTTCATTGATATGCGACTTTCAGTTCCAAATTTACGCGGAAAATTTCAGTCACAAAAAATATACCGCGCCCCTTGTTCAACGCCCGTAAAATTTTGAATGAAAGAATGACACATCTATGGGACGATGGTATACAAAACTTCAAAGCTTTCCAACTTGATGTACCGCAGATATTTTTATGGGCGGTGACATGCCTCTCGTCCGATACCTACCCCATTCCCCATGTCTAAGGGCACATCTAAATCGTAAATCTTTGTTATGTGATTTGTAGTTCCACAGTTATTCAAAACATTTGAGTTGCTTAAAAAGTGCCCCTTGTCCAACGCTCAAAAAGTTTTACCAGTAAACGGCACATCTAAACGGTGGCCCCGCACCACATTTTAATGCTACCCGATTTTTCATTCCGAAGATATTCCATATTGAAAATTTAAATTGCATGGGAGGTACCACGCCTACCTATCGAGACGTATTCGCACTATGTGGTTTACCGAGACTTACTCAAGACGAATATTCCGTGAAAAATTCAACTAATCGGCTGTCTAGTTTTTGAGCTTTATTGTCGTGGGACCAACAAACAAACATACATTAATTTTTATATAAGTTAAGGCACGTTGCAAAAAAGCTGGCCAAGCTGAGAAATGTTTGTCATATTCAGTCCCACGGGAGACAATCTCGCATGGTCAGCAAAAGACGACAAGCGAAACCGCGACGCGCACACCTGCACAGAAAAAAGTAACAAGAACAGCTACAGACGAAAATAACAACACAACTACGGACATAGAAATAACAACAACAGCTACGGCCAGCAATCTGGCAGTAAAGCTCAGCTGGGTCGTAGCAAAGTAGAGTAAGATCAGTCTTACAGGGCTATTCTGGCAACTATCTTTCAACTCACCTCAATCTTTCGAAGTACAAAAATCTTTCGAAAGACAATTTGCTATTCTAGCAACTATCTTGAAAGCTTTTTTTCGTAACATGAAAGACAGTTTGAAACAGTGGCGTAACTATAGAAATGGGGGCCCCAGTCAGATTTTCATTAAGGGGCCCTTACCAGAAGAATTCTTTAAATCATTCAAACTTTTCTCACTCCACCCCCCCCCCCCCTCCTGCCTTACACATTAATATTCATCGCTCAGGATTTCGAAGGGGTGTATTATTCAAGGTACGGATACAAATGATGTTGAAAAAAAAGGATCAAGTGTTATTCATGTAAAACATTTTATTTTTATGGTATGAAACTGAAATAAAAAACAGTGAATAAAATGGACAATTTTTGAGTTCTCAAAGTTGTGATATGCATATTCAGAATTTAATGCGCCTCACTTTCAAATCAGCAAACTTGTGAATAATTTGATCCAAGTTATTTCTCAAACGATTAGCCATTTCATGTTCCAGTGGCGGATTCAGGGGGGTGTTTTGGGGGTTGAAACCCCCCCCCCCCCCGAAATATTAGGATCGACATTAAAACTACATACAAATTAAAAGACAATTTATGAATATCAAAGAATTGCTTTTTGAAACCCCCCCGAAATATTTTTCTGAATCCGCCCCTGTCATGTTCAATAGACAGAATACTCAAATTACTCAAACGCTCTTGGCCCATGGTACTTCCAAGATAAGTTTTTATGATTTTTAATTTTGAAAAGGATCTTTCAGCTGTAGCAATTGTAACTGGAATAGTTAAAAATAAAATCAAAGCTGTGCAAACTTCTTGAAAACTCGAAGATAAAGCAGCATTTTCAATAATTAACAAATTTGCAAGTTGCTTGACAGAACTGAGTTTTTCAATTTGTTTTTTGAGACATGATCGAAGAGATAACAACTGTTCAGGAAATTTGTCGCCGATGTCTTCAGCATAAGTATCTGCAAGTATCACAGCTTCCCTGTGCAGTTCTTGGTCCGTCATTTTTGTCAATTCCTTAGGTTGGAGTACTCGAAAAGTTTCGATCACGTTCTTCAAACTTTCAAACCGATTTAGTAATTGATTGCAAATGATATCGAGACATCCATGGAAAATATTTACACGGAATCGTGCCTCTCCGTCAGACAGTCTTTCGTCCTGGCACAATTCTTCGAAATATTTCTTGGTTTTCTTGATCCGCTTGTTCTGAAACTCAACCTTGACTTTCCAATCCGCACTTAGTTTGATGGCCTGTGATTTTGCTCCCTCGTAGTCATTTCGGAATTCTCGTAGTTCTTGATACGCTTGCTCGAGTAAAACATTTGCTTGAGAAAGATCGACATCTGGCTTTTGGAGAGCTTTTGTAACCAGATTTGTTGTTGTCAGAACTTTTGTGTGCAAAATGACTTGAAAAACAAATTCGAAATTTTCCATCACTTGGCGTAGATAGGTTGCTTCATTTCGCTCGGTTTTCGAATTGCTGATAAGGATGATTTTGGACAGCGCCTTCAAAATATCACTATACCTGAATCGAACAGCTTGTAAAGAATCGTTCCGGGATGACCATCGAGTTGGACAGAGTCGTTTCAGTTTCAACGAAGAATTTTCGGAGAGAAAAGTCGATAATAACTCCCATCTTTTTATACTGTTCGCGAAAAAAACGTAAATTTGCTCCATTGTTTCCCAGAATTTTTGGACTTCAGGTGTTGCACCCATCGAGGCATCATTGAAAACAAGGTTAAGTCTATGTTCTGCACAATGGACATAAATGGCTTTTTCTTCCCTATCAAGAATTTTTCTTTGAACACCGTTGTAAATTCCACTCATTGTCGCAGCTCCATCGTACCCTTGCCCTCGACATTTTGAAATTTCAATTTTCTTTTTTTCCAGTCCATCAACAATTTTTGATTCTAATCCAGAAGCCGTTTGGTCATCGACTTTTTCAAATCCCAAAAAAGATTCAGTGATTTTAACATCGACTGGTTTTCCGTTTTCATCTTTAATAATTCTCACATATCTGAAAATCTGACTCATCTGGTCAATTTTGGCAATGTCTTGGGTTGTATCCGTTATAATGGAAAAAAATGGCGCTTCTTGAATATTTTTGACGATTTCATCTTCTACAGTCTTAGATAGAAGTTCAATTATTTCATTCTGAATTTTAGGGCTCAGGTATCGAATGGAATTATCAGGTTTCGCGATAAGTTCTTTCAACACAGGGTCATATACCGCCAGCAATTCAATAATTGATAAGAAATTTCCATTATTTCCAGAAGCACCAATGACCTCGCGATGCCCGCGAAATGAAAGGTTGCATGTAGCCAAGGTGAGGATTGTATTCATGATTCGGTCAAGAACTTTGCACCAGAAAGATTTTTCTTGGAGAGCTCGATCCTCAAGATCTTTATCAATCACAGATTTATTCAATCGCCACGATTCGTATATCATGCAGGCGTTGCAGTGAATCTTCGATTTTTCATGATCGAGAATTTTGTTACTCAATTTAGGCCAGTTCCTTATTCCATCCACCCAAGCTGGCTTATAACTTGGACAGCCTCTATCAGCAAATAACCAGCAAACCTCACAATATACGCAGTCAAGAAGTTCCGAATAGCATAACCTACAAACAGAACAATTATTAGTAAATTTAAATATCGTGTTATTTGAAATAATAAGTAAGTAATTCGCTAATAACCATGTCCGTGGAATTTTCAATCCTGCTTTATTTTTTTATTCATAAAAAAACGAAGTAAATTGATTCCCTGTTTCTTCATTTTGTGGAAAAGGTCCTTTCGGTTGGCATGGTCCATGTGAGATTATAAATCTTTTCAATTCTGCATTCAAAACGCTTTTGTAATGTCCTTTATCAGTAGGATATTTCTTTTCTAGCAAATCGTTCTGCTCCAAAGTAGTGTTTAGCATAGTAGGTGCCATGTTTTCCTCTTCAAAATTGTCCGTATTCATGAGAATGTCAGGGTCAGTGTTTGGTGGTGCAACGATTACATCTGCTTCTGTTGCTCTCTGCTGCAAATCGCTACTAGAAAAATCACTTCCCTCACAGCCGTCATCAGATTGTTGATCTTTCTTTTCCTGATGTTGCGACGAAAAAAATGAGCTTATTGGTTTCAATTTTTTCACAGCCGCTTCGGTCTCCAGTTTTATTTTCCTTTTTTGAGCACCACTCAGATAAAGGCGTTTGTTGGAGCTCATGTTTTATTTTAAATTTAAATTATTTAAAAATTTTAAATTCTCAAATTTGGAAGTTTTGGTTACACTTTTGAGATTTGATGCATTTGTTAAAAACAAACTGCTTCAATCAACTGTACAAAATGTTCTTACCAGCTAAAAAGATGATGCAATCAGGAGGGGAAATCTTACATGCTAACATTCAGCTGAAGTAACGGTACTTATAAGCTAGAGAGATTACACAATAAGGAGAGTAAATAGAATGCGCTTACATGCTAAAAGGATGACACGATAATCAGCAGAGGTAGTGGTTCTTACAAGCTAACAATATGGCGTGATAATCAGGGGAAATAGCGTCTGTACAAAACTACCTAGTAGGCAATGGAGAGCGTACCCTAAATATACTGCTACAATTTGAAATACTTAATTCTAATTTTTGAATTTTTCTTCTTCAATTTGAACGTTTGACACTAAATTGCAGAATGAGCAAATTTGAAAATACGGAGAACAAATAATTTTCATTTATCGATCCCGATAGTGTAATTTTTATTTATCGTTCGGCAGAATTTTTTATTTATACAAATAAAACTGAATGAAGTAAATGTCAGAACATAACCACAAAAATGGACTGTAATTTACAGTCACTTACCAGAGGAACGATTCACTCCAAAATTTACCATAAAATTAGCGCCTCAAAAAACAATTCACATTTCAACTCGAATTCCAGCAATTCGAACTGCATACAAGTCGCAAAGCCTCATGATTTCGATTTGAAAATATGATAATATATGCAACAGCAAGGATTGTTGACGCAAGTTTGTTTTTGTTCCATATTTGTCACTACTCACTCGATATTCAGTGTCACAAACTTCCTGAGCTTGAGCAAAAATAGCGAGAAAAAAAAAGATTGGCAAGAATGAAACATGCTCATATGAAATAGCGCGAAAATTTGAAAAAAAACACACGATAGAAATATAATATTAAGCTGGCAACGAATATTTATAACGAAAAAACACCAAAATTTTTATTTTTTCATATTGAACATTTTTCTGATATAAAGATGAAAAAAAATTTTTTTTCTTGCCACTTTTGGGGGCCCCCTGGTGCTCGGGGCCCCGGTTTCTGAGACCGGTAAGACCGGTGGTAGTTACGCCACTGGTTTGAAAGATGTGCTCTTGGGGTCGTCTTTCAGCTTGCAAAAAGTACGTGCGTTGTGTTTGTGTTATGAAAAGAAACGGTATACGTATATAATATAATATATATGGACATATTTTATAAAAGAATGCAATTACTTTTTTAATTTTTACTTCAGCTTGATTTCTTCAGCCATTGATTGAAATTTTTGAAACTGCGTTTGAATTTTTCATTTCACGACGGACGGTTCGTTTGCCAACAGTATTGCCAGCATCGAACAGAGCACTTGGTTTACAAATGTGAGATTTTTATGAAGGATGAAAGAAAACGTAAAAATACACCAATTAACAGCAAAAGTACATAATATAAATTGACCGAAAGTGTTTGTCTTCATGTGCTGTTCATTGCCTTAAGGTAAAATCTGACAACATCATTAACATCACATAAAAAATAAATCAATTAATTTGAATTCATATTTTTACACCAGTTCTTGTCTTTTCTAAAAAGAAATACGTAACTGCAAAATAATCCTGATAAACACATCTGTAATTAAAAAGAAAATCATAACGAAAATTGGAAAAATAATTTTCTTTCATCATTGCAAAAATGCTTCAAATTTCACAGAAAAAGAGTTGGCTGGCAATGCTGTTCGCCGAAAACAGCTTTTCAACTCGAGTGTTGAATTTTAGAGCTTTTTCCGAAAGATTTTTTCGTTGGAATAGCCAAAATCCTTCATTCAGTCTTTTAAACTATCTTTCAATAATCTTTTGAAAGTGTTTTAACAGTCTTTGCCAGAATAGCCCTGTTAAATAGTACTCGGGGTGCATAGCACCAATTCATTACTAATTATAAAACGTGCATAGCGCGGAAACTTTGTTAATTTACTATTATATATAAAACTTGCATAGTGCGGAAACATTGCAAATTTATTATTAATAAAAAACGTGCATAGCGCTGATAAAAAATTTAATTGTTTTAATTTATACAACATATAGATATTTGCTGCAATGATTCGCAAAATTCTATACCCATATTGTTTTGTACAAGTATACCACAGTTAATTTCTGTCAACATAATGGGCATTGCAGGAAGGCGTAAAAGGTGGGCGTGGTCAACCAAATGTAGCTTATGTTTACCGCTATGAAACATAAAATCATTTTACATTAACATTAATTTTCAGACATGTACCGTAGCTTTGTTTTGTTAGTTTAGTGGGCGCGGAAAGTGGGTATGGCCGATTATATTATAGCCTATGTTTGTTTACAAAAGTATACCATAGATGAGTTTTGTTACCATAGTGGGCGTAAGAAGGGGGCGTGGTCATTACCATATAGCCTATGTACCATTCCCCTAGATAAACAAATCGTTGGTGCTTATTTCATCTAAATCCGTTCAGTGGTTTTTGCCTGATTGTGGCTCAAATAAGCAACGTCAGACTTGTTGGTGACATTGTATTTATTTTGAAAATTCTTTTTTTATTCTTCCAAATCAATTTCATCCCCTTCAAAGTAATCCCCTCCCGATGCAATGCACTTATGCCAACGGATTTTCTAATCTTCGAAACACTGATTATAGTCACTTTCCGGGATGGCCTTCAGTTCCGTCTTCGCTGCGGCTTGAATCTCCTCTATCATATCAAAACGGTGTCCCCGGAGCGGTCTTTTGAGCTTGCTGAACAGCCAGAAGTCGCACGGCGCCAGATCAGGTGAATACGGTGGTTGCGGAACGATATGGGTTGAGTTTTTGGCGAAATGATCACGAATTACGAGTGCAGTATCGTGGTGTAAAAACCAAGAATTGTCTTTCCACAATTCCGGCCTTTTTAGGCGGATACCGTTACGCAAACGACGCATAACGTTCAAAAATTATTCCTTGTTGCATTATCGTGGTGTAAAAACCAAGAATTGTCTTTCCACAATTCCGGCCTTTTTAGGCGGATACCGTTACGCAAACGACGCATAACGTTCAAAAATTATTCCTTGTTGACTGTTTGGCCCGGCGGAAGGAATTCATAACGCATTCATAATTCATAAATTCGAATGTCACCTTATTTTTTGGGCACAGTAGTATATTAAAAAAAACTTTGGAATTTTTTCTGTACGGCAATACTATGTTTTGGTTTGTGCTTTGAAATAACTGTGAAATCCCATTGCATTGAAAAAACACAAAACTTTGGTATAAAAAAGTTAAAAAAACGTCCAAAAACACTTTTTTTAGTTTCAACCGTAAATTACTCAAAAAGGTGTGTACTAACATAATTCGGAGTAATTTTTTGCTTATAACACTTCGTTCAATAATGTGTGTGACTATCTAATTAAAACACATTTTTTTGCCAAAATTTTTATTCATCAACATAGTCCCCTTTTCCATTCCAACGCTTTTCCAATCTTTCGATACCGCCTTTGTAGAACGATTTTTCTTTGCCTTCAAAATAGGCGTTAGTTTCGGCGATTACTTCATCATTTGAGCCAAATCTCTTACCACGGAGCATCTGGAGAATACGGGGGATGAGGAAGCAATTCGAAGCCCAATTCATGCATTTTTTCCATCGTTTTCATCGACTTGTGACACGGTGCATTGTCTTGGTGAAACAACACTTTTTTCTTCTTCATATGGGGCCGCTTAATCGCGATTTCTTCTTTCAAACGTTCCAACAACGCTATATAATAGTCGCTATTGATTGTTTTCCCTTTCTCAAGATAGTCGATGAATATTATTCCGTGCACATCTCAAAATACTGACGCCATAACCTTGCCAGCCGATGTTTGTGCCTTTGAACGCTTTGGGCGGCTTTCACTGGTTGCATGCCACTCAGCAGACTGCCGATTTGACTCTGGAGTGAAATGGTGGATCCATGTTTCATCCATTGTGATGTACCGACGCAAAAACTCCGACTTGTTGCGCGTAAACATGTCCAAACAGCTCTTTGAATCATCGATTCGTTGTTGTTTTTGCTCCGGTGTGAGCAAACGCGGCACCCATTTCGAAAACACCTTTTTCATAACCAAATGTTCGTGTATTATGGTGTGTACACTGCCTGCTGATATCTTTAGAATGTCAGCAATCTCCCCCACTTTCACTTTACGGTCGGACATAATGATTTTCAGTGTTTTTTCAACGTTTTCCGGAATAACAGCGTCATTTGGCCGTCCAGTAGATGGAATGTCATCGGTGTCTGTACGACCACGTTTGAATTCGGCATACCAATAACAAATGGTTCTTTTTGATGGAGCAGAGTCCGAATAATGTTTTTCAAGCCATTCCTGGCATTGAACAGTATTTTGTTTCATTAAAAAACAATGATAAATCAGCACACGGAATTGCTTTGAATTCATTTTTTTTGAAAACTCAAAAGTAGTGTCACTTAAAGCACTGTAACTTGTAAACTAATGGTCGGATTGACATATAATTTATAATAAAATAATAAAAAAAAAACATACGAGTAGATGTTTTGGTGCTTTCAGATGTATTCACTAGGTTTGCTTTCACCAAGATCAAAATAAAATTATAGATCTATTATAGATAATCAACATATAAGGAGTGCGTCGTTAAAAATTGTGACATCGAAAAATTAAAACATCTCAGCAACCACTAGTCCAATTTTTGAAAAGTCTTGTTTTATATAACATGTCTTTTATGTAGATTTTAGAATTTATTAGAACAAAATTATAATAAATTTTCAAGGGTAAATTTTCTAACTTTTTCTGGAATACCCCTTATGAGGGCTTTCATTTTTCCTTGTTAATTTTATAATTTTATCATTTATCATCATTTTCGCATTTTATCACTCACAAATACTCATTCAATGCTATAAATGGGCATAAACTATTCAATGACAAAGTTTTCATGGCTCACCTGATCAAAGAAAGTTTAATTTAGATTTGTATTAACGAAGTTATTAGAAAAATGGCATGTCACAATTTTTAACGACGCACTCTTTAAGTACACTAACTCTACATATTTTATATACGACCATATACATGTACAATATTATTTCACAAATGTATTTAATTTATTTAATTTTTTTTTATTTTTATGTTTTAAGTCGAGCTTACAATACGGCGCTGTTATTCTTAGCACGTGGGATAATTTCGGGACTATTTCAAGCAGCATATGTATATACGCCGCAAGTTTATCCGAGCAACCTTCGATCAGTTGGGGTCAGAGGCTGTTCTACCTTGGCACGTCTTGGCGGTATGTTGACACCATTTATTGCTCAAGTGTTAATCGATAAATCAGAGTGGCAAACATTTGCGACTTACAGTGTTATAAGCATATTATCTGCAATCGCTTGTGCTATATTACCGAATGAAAATATTGTATCCTAGGCTCGAAGAACAATTCTGAATGCCTAGTTACTAAGGAGTAAACCACTCTAACGGTTGAAAAAAAACCAGTTTTTTGTTACCATTTTTATGCAATATGACAGGGACGGAGCCAGTTTAAATACCTAAGAGACTTGTCATCTATGTATTACACCGTGCGACAAAAAACAAAAAATTTCAAAACACATGAAAAAATGTATATACTCGCGAAACTAGGGGCCAAATGTAGTAAAACTGCGGTTTTAGTTTTTCTCTTTGACGGCAAGATTTTTTTTAAAGGACTTTGAAATTTCAAGGACATGTTTATTTAAAACAATTCTTCATAAAAAATTAGCGCATTGTGGAATAACAATATGGGTATCAAATAAAAGAGAAAAATCCGTAGAATCTTTGAAAATTTAATATTTTGGTGCAAAGGATTTAATATAAAATTTTTGATCTTAAACTAATAAAGTTAGAAGGACGAAATTTAAATATGTGGAAGTATACATATTAGTCCTCAAAATATATATAAAAACTATTGGAAATTTCCAAGGATATTCAAGGATAAAGTTTTAAAAGGACATTTTCAATACCTCTTCGTCCTTTTGCACCAAAACATTAATTTTTCGAAGCTTCTAAAGATTTCGCTCTTTCAGCTTACACCCATATTGTTATTCTTCAATGCACTCTGTTTTTTAAATAATTAAAAAAAAAACATGTCCTTGAAAACAGTCCTGACGTCAGAGAGAAAAACTAAAAACGCAGTTTTACTACATTTGGCCCCATAGTTTCGCGAGTATACAGATTTCTTGTGTGTAAAATTTGTTGTCGCACGATGTTACCTATGAAACTATGAAACATTTTTGCACTGTTGAAAAAATGAATAGAGTTGGTCAGAAAATAAATATTACGTTGTTTTTAAAACAGTTTACATTAAATAAAAAACCGCTATATACTGCTGAAGCTGCGCAGCCATTGCAAGCTTTTAGTGTGCGCTACCAGGCAATGCACAGTGATTCGACTCCATACAACCGCGGGACAAAAGTAGAAGGAGTCGTCCGTTCCTCATAAATTTACTACTATACTAGTTAATCATGGTCTACTGAACTGAAATCTCTATTTTGTTTTTCTTAAACTTTTGTAGTTTTGCAATGCCAGAGTCCTAAATTTTCAAATTTCGTCATTTTCGGAGAGCTATAGCAGCAAGTGTGTTGGCTAGATTTTTCAGATTTTACATTTAATCGGTAACGTCAACATTGGTAATTGCAAAGAGTAACAGAAATTGTCTCAGGACCCTTTAGTTTTGCAATAAAAACGATAATAATAGGCGTATGTTTTGCTTTTTTGCAGTTTTCTCAATTGTTCATGCTGATTGCATAGTTTTAGGCATGAAAAAAATAAATTTTGTCGAAAAATAGGTTTTTAGACCACTTTTCAAATTGAATTATTTTGTGAGATCGGAAGATATAATTACATTATCCAAAAAAGGAAGAATGCTTCTTAAAATAAAAAAATCCAGGAACATACTTTCACATACTTTTTAGGTATTTTCCTCTAAGTTTTGCAAATTTTCAGATTTTTTATTTGGAAAAGTGATGTAAAAGCCTCAGCGTTGCAAATTTTCAGAAAACATTAAAAGCGAAAACGGCCACATCATTTCTTAACCTATATTGAAAGTCCTAGCAACTTCATGTTAACCATGTATTTTTAAAATTTTTTTTCATCAATATACTAAAAAACAGAAAATATGAGTTTCATTTTTTTTAGAAAAAAGTTTCAATTTTGCGCCGCTTTTGCACACACACTAATTCATGTTTTGCAAAGATTTTTTGGAGTTTTCTTAGTTGGAGTTTTACCTTTCAAATGACATCAAAATCACTAAATTCTGAGACTATACATTTTTTGAATTTTGTCTATGGAACGAATCACTGTGCAATGTGGCAAAATAAAGATTTGAACCTATTAATTTTTTTAGTATAGGACTAATATTTAATAATAATTTTCATGACACAACTATTAACAAATTATCAATGTTCCAAAATTCAAGAGCGGTGCTACTCCTTAAAACTCGTTTAAAATATTATTATTTAATTATTGAAACATTTTTATTTAATTAAGGAAAAATTAATAGGGAAATTTTTTGTAAGGTGCCACTCTTTGTAAGGTGCCACACCTGCTCGATTTCGACATTCCAGCAATCCAAGCAAAAAAATTCCTATTGCCATGTAAGGTATATATGTCAACATCTATTTTAATGTGGTTTTTGAGGGAACAGACGCAATAACACGATCTGGGTAAATAAAAGTGTAAAATTTGGTTAAGAAAAAACAAAAAAAACTGAAGGGTTTTCCTGCGGTGAAAAATAAATCAAATACGCGCAAAAAACTAAGGTAATTATCAGTGTTGGACTTAATTTTTAATGCTTTTTCATACGAACTCATAACTCACCTTTTGCAGGTGAAGAAGAATTCGCGTGGGCAGACGTGCCCTTTCGTAGCTCCGCGGTTTTTTTCTGTTTATTCGTGTTTGCGCGTGTTTAAGGGGCACAACTAGTTTGACCGCCTGAAAAAGGAGATTTTTGTGAATTTTGAATTTTGTGAAGTAATGCATCGATTGTTTTAAAATTTTGCAGATATATTTATACATAAATAATGAATACAAAGTAATTTTTTCAAATGAAAATATTCGATTTTCAGCAAGTTATCCACCATCTCCTGAGTCTTCAAAAAAAAAAGTTCTCCCACTGCTGCAGTGATTGTAGCCCTCGCAGTGCCTGAAATCAAAAAAACTAAAAATTTTACTTAACTAGGTTATATTTCCTATACAATGACCCTCGGTTGTAAAATAAAAATAAAATGCAACAAAATGGCGGTTTTTTGAAAAAAAAATTAAAATTTTGCTGAAAAATCTGATGGTTTCTGGCCTGGCATAATTATACTTTTCATCCTATCATTAAACTGGAGGGTCATTGTATGGAAAAACAAATACACAATAAGCTAAAAAAAGACCCAAGTCGATCGGATGATTTGTTATCAAGTTAAAGCTGCAGCAAATTTGAAAAATGTAGTTTTGAGAAAAACGCGTTTATAGTTTTAAAACCGTGTTACCGCGTAGTGAACGAGACGGATTTGAGGCTCTGTATCTCAGAGACTTTTGCGAATTCGACAAAATCCGTTCGTATACTTTTTCTATGATAGTTATACTATAAAAATATGAAATAAAACAAAAAACGAAATTTTCAAAATTTCAAACTAGTTGTGCCCCTTAATGTATAAACAAATGTTTAGTGTGTCGTTCAATGTCCGACGGTCGCTGCTATCGCGTTGTGGCCGGCCAAAATCGCACGGCCCAATCAATAAATAAATAATAATAAATAAATTAAACGCGTCTTGCGCACAAATATTAAGTGCAGTGGGCCGTTATTCTTGCTGTCCGCCAATTCGACCTCCGTCCGCGTTGTGTTGTTGCTGTGTTTTTTTCCCGTGTTGTCTTTTTCCTCCGTCCGTTTTTAGTAGCGCTACATGCGATCCTGTTCGACACTGGGAAATTGACTGCTCTGTGGTAAAGGCATAACACTTACCACAGGGCATCATCAATTTTCCAGTGCATCAGATCGCATTTCCGACTGCTTTCCTTGTCCTTTAACCCACCCAGGTCATGGTGCTGGACAAATTTCGTATAGCCTTCTGCAACGTGCGCGGGCTCAGGGCGAACTTTTTCGCAATATACGCGTATGTAAATCTCCACAAACCCCATGTAATGGCACTAGGTGAGACCCAGGTGTGTGAGGATGCAGATCCACTGGATTTCCACATCCCAGGGTACCACCTACTGCCATTATTCTCTCCCCACAGGGGTCTTGCCATTTATGTGTGCAGTAATGTTTCGTACCAGTGCCAGCAACAACTATACACGACGGATGCCGAATTTAGCTCCATGTGGGTTAAATTCAATATCCAGTCGCACATTCTGCACTTTTGCTTTCTATATAGAAGCCCGAATTAAGGGAGAGATTTTACTTATAACAAGTTTGATCTTCTCTCTATTCTATTTCTCATATTTTGGAATCGTATCCGAATAGTGAAATTGTAGTTGCTGGTGATTTCAATATTCATAATTCCAATTGGCTACGCCATTCCAGCCACACAACTCCTGAAGGCTTATTTGTCGAGCTCTTTGCCGAGTCTAATAACTTGACTCAAATAGTGCATGAACCAACGCATATCCCCTGCGTTGCTGGGCAAGCTCTCAATACTCTAGACCTTTTTCGCACTTCACATCATGAAAAATATGATGTTGAAATGCACGCACCTCTTGGAAACTCGGACCATTGCACCATTTTGGCGTCTTTTTCATACTCTTCTATCCGCAATGCTTCGCCTTTAGCCCCGAAGCGCTTAATGTGGAAGTATGATAAAGCTAACTGGAGTGGACTTAACGATTTTTTCACCCACTTCAATTGGAAATTGTGTTTTCTTGATAGAAACATAAATGCCGCAGCCAAAATGAAGAAATTATATTATTAGGAATGCGGTCCTTCATCCCTAATAAGCTGCTTTGCATTAAACCCAAGGACAATATCTGGTTTAATGAGACATGCAGAATTGCTGTCAGGTCCAAAGAGGAAGCTTTCAGAACATTGCAGGCAAATAAAAATGCCGCCACTGAACAGCTGCGTAAACAGGCTAGAAATCGATGCAATGCCATCCTAAAGCGCCAAAAATTTCTGCACGAACAGCGCCAAAGGAAAAAAGGTTCTTCAATGCCAGCGTGGTAGTAAGAACTTCTGGTCATTCGTTAAGAAAGTGAAGAATCAAACATCGTCTTCAATTCCAACTCTCCTTAACAATGATCAAATCATCACTCACTCGGTTGATAAAGCTAATTTGTTGGCTAAAATTTTCGCAGAGAATTCATCTCTGCCCCCCCAGCGATCAACCACTACCAGTAGTCGAGAACTTATCTTGCTTTATGCCAGAAATTCAATTTCGGACACGGGTAGTTAAAAGAGTGCTTGCAAATCTCGATGTAAATAAGGCTTCAGGGCCGGACGGCATTCCAGCCCTTGTTTTGAAAAAATGCGCTACTTCGCTGGCTTGTCCATTACGCAAACTTTTCAACATGTCATACACCACAGGTGTATTTCCGACATGCTGGAAGGTGGCAAATGTTCAACCAGTTCCTAAAAAAGGCAAGACTACTGACCCTGCGAACTACCGACCTATAGCAATCTGTTCGGTGCTTTCCAAAGTAATGGAAAGCATTGTAAACTTCAACCTTGTGAAATATCTGGAGCACAATAGACTGCTAAGTGACCGCCAATACGGCTTTCGAAGACAGCGATCAACGGGAGACCTTATGGCGGTCCTCACCGAGAAATGGAACCATAGCATTCTAAACCTCGGAGAAAGCAAGGTTGTTGCACTGGATATTTCTAAGGCCTTTGACCGGGTGTGGCATAAAGCACTCGTGTCTAAATTGATTGCCTATGGCGTCGGTAGTATCTTCTCTCGTTGGATTACGAGCTTCCTCTATGATCGCTCTATTCGTGTTGTAATAGACGGCATAGCCTCGGAAAAGCATTCCCTTAGCGCGGGAGTGCCGCAGGGTTCGGTCCTTTCTCCAATCTTTTTCCTTATCTTCATCAACGACCTATTGTCGTCGACGAAGAATCCCATCTACTCGTTTGCGGATGAAAGAACTATTTGTCATTCATACTCCTTCACAAAACGCCTCAGCTCTGTGGAGATTTAGAGAGAACGGCGCCGTATGAATGACACACTTAATAGCGACCTACAAACAATCACCAAGTGGGGTCAAGCGAACAGGGTCGATTTTAATCCTCGCAAGACCCAATGTTGCCTGTTATCCCACAAGCGAGTCTCCCAACATTCCAACACATCCCTGGTTATGGATGGTGTGAGTATTGCGGAATCGGCAGCTCTTGATGTTCTGGGCATGTCCATTAAGAACGACCTTCGTTGGAACGATCATATATTTGGCGTGTCGAAAGAAGCAGCCAAGTGCCTCGGCTTCTTAAAGCGGTGCAAAAAATATTTCACCCCATCCGATCTCCGCATTATTTATACCACCTATGGTATATCCGACCTAAAATGGAGTTTAACTCGCACCTATGGGCAGGGGCTTCGAAAACCCATTTGGAGCTCCTGGATCGGGTGCAAAACCGTGCGATCAAACTAATAGGGGACAGTAGGGCATCCAGCTCTATTGACTCCTTGGAGCATCGTCGAAACGTGGCATGTGTGGTGTTATTCTACCGATACTTTTTCGGTAATTGCTCAGTGGAGATGAGCAGCTTGATGCCATCACTCCGGGTATTCCCACGGGCAACCCGTTTGAACACTGGCGCCCATGCATTCCACGTCGAAACGATGTTCCAGCGCACTACGCACTACAGAGAAAGTTCGTTCCTGGCCCGAACAGCGCGATTGTGGAATGGTCACCCTGCAGATGTTTTCCCCAGCACCTATGATCTTGATGGATTCAAGGCAAGAGTCCATAAATTCTTCACCCAACTTCCTATCTCCCAACCTATATATCCTTCCTGAACCAGCGCAATGCCTCGCATTTATAGGGGTCATCCCCTGCGCGTTGGCTCGTCTATAAAAAAAAAAAAAATCCGAAATGATATCCGAGCATATCGTAAAAGGAACAAATTTATACAATGATTTCCAAAATGGCATAAAAATGTAAAGTGCCACCTTTTTTCTTTGTAAGGTGCCACCCCCCTGTTTTTATTGTTTTGCGGTGCTATATCGGTAAAATAACTTTTTATTGCTCGGAATCGTCATTACGATGAATTTAAAGTGTTCTTAGTCAATTTTTCTCTAATCCTATCATGAGGAATGAATTAGTTCAGTTTTGTTTATTAATTTCCATACAATTATTCGTTACCTATTTCCTATTCAATTCAAATTAAAATCAAAAATTTTTCATAAATTTTCTAAATCATGAATTTTTACTTGAGATTTTTAAGTTTTTAGCGGTTTTTTAAGGGGGTGGCACTTTACATTAAAACATTTTAGGGTGTCGATTTTGAACATTTTGGGAAATTGCCTGTATTTACGAAAAATTCAAATGAAGTGTTGCCTTGGATCATAGCTCTTTAAACCCTCTTTCCAATGGTATATTAACTTTGGCGATAAGTTAATTTTCTAACGAGTTATACGCAAAAAAGCTATGGGGTGGCAACTTACAAAGAATTTCCCTACTATTTAAATTAAAAGTATTTACTATTACATTTAAAGTAAAAATTCAATCAATAAAACATGCCGCGACATCATATTCTGTTCTTTTGTTTCCCTTCTCATTGCTTCATTCAGGGGCGTAGCCAGAACTTGGCCAGGGAGGTTATAAACAAAACATGTTTCGTTGTAGATTTGGAATTAAAGAACGGTTCACAGTTAATTGGTACCCATATAACGCTCTATATCTCAAGACTAAAAAAAGCCACCCTTAAAGTTTTTGACTATAATTAAAGGTGATTTCTTTAAAAGGTGCATTATGTATAAAATTTCAGGTCTGCTTTGTGATCGACGCCATCAGACTTAGAACAGATGCTCTATTGACTTTTGCAGCGTAATGGTTCCATTTAAGAAGCGTTGAGTCGGCATTTTTACCACGTCCCCACTTCTTTTTAATTTGTATTTAACAATAGTCCAATATTTATATATAAAATAAAATGCAATTATCTTTTCTGACAGTCACCGACTGTCACTCATAGCGAGCGGTTGTCTTCTGTCGTGTGCTCTCTTGCCTCTCGCCACTTCTGGTGTTATCCACGTGCTTTGCCACTTTCGTGTTTGCCCTGCTGGCCGACAGTTCCAGAATAAATAAGAAAAAAGACAAAAACAAAACAAGCAAAAAGTTAATATAACTGATTTCTTTGACTTCCCAAATCTACCAACAATTAAAAGGAATATTTTTAATTTTAATTGATTGGCACGACAGCCCGCTTACGCGAGACTAAGGCCTAGCTTCCCGCAACCACCCGTGTTGTGCGTGTGAATTTTGTACGCGGGTGGAAGGGACCTACAGTTTTATGCCGGTTCCGAACGGCAAGTTGGGAGCATTTTCATAGGCAATTTTTACTCTCAGAGGTTTGCCATTTCCAGCTGAGAGGACAGCCACCGAAAGAGAAAACGAGTTTCCCGTTATTTTTTTTTTAGGTGTTACTACATGCAGTATTCGATCTTGCGTCGCTCTGCATGCGACTCGTTGGACCTAACCAACTGAGCCACGGCGGCTAAAGGAATATTAGTGATCCGAAATACATTACAATTGAATCGACCGAGGTAAATAAGCCAATTTCGCAATATTCTTGCTTTGCTGTACATAAAGCTATATGTGCAGTGAGTAACGAAATAAAATCAGTAAGTGAGCTCCGCGATGCTCTTAACAAAAAAAAAAAATAGCCGAACGTTTCATCGCTTTAAAGCAACTCTCTGGCATTTGTGGCATTAAAGCAAAATATCACGACAACTTGAACTTCACTAAAGATACAGTATTCGCCCCCTTCTTGAATAACGTCAGCGAAACTGAAATTGTGAGCGAGCTAGGTCCACAAGGCGTGGTTGCTGCCTATAAATTTCAGAAGAAAAGTGAAAACAACCAATCAATTCCTAATGGTGTCGTGTTGCTAACATTTGATTTATTTAATTTACCTGGACAAATTGACATTGCCTGGCGCAAGGTGAACGTCAGGCAATACATACCAAACCCCATGCGCTGCAAAAATTGTCAGTTGCTGGGGCATACCTTCAAACACTGCAAGGGCAAAGCAGCTTGTAACAATTGCAATCTTCCCCCCCATAACCCCCAAGATTGCACACGCACTCTTTGTGCCAACTGTCATGCTGACCACCCAGCCTCTTCAAACAAATGCCCAAAGTACGTGCAAGCTAAACAAATACAAACAATAAAAACAACCAAAAAATGCACTATGCGTGAACCTATTAAAGCATATAATTCAACAGTCTCTTTCTCCGAAAATTCCCCTACTTTTTCATCTGCTGTCTCTTGCTCCACAAACAATCAAAATCAACAAGATAACCAGCAGGTTAATTATCCTGCAAGTGTCGCACCTGACACCTTACAATCATCGATCTACCCATGCTCTCCCAACAAACAAAAATTATCTGAAAATAATACTCAAACCAACAATAAGATTCTCACCACAACAATTAACAAATCTTCTACTCAATTTTCTGACCCTCACTCACACAAC
Source organism: Melieria omissa (assembly GCA_963971225.1). NCBI lineage: Eukaryota > Metazoa > Arthropoda > Insecta > Diptera > Ulidiidae > Melieria > Melieria omissa. The sequence goes on along the minus strand of OZ020269.1, from coordinate 43,835,128 downwards.
CTCGCCACACCTAATTTAATAATTGATTGGCACGACAGCCCGCTTACGCGAGACTAAGGCCTAGCTTCCCGCAACAACCCGTGTTGTGCGTGTGAATTTTGTACGCGGGTGGAAGGGACCTACAGTTTTATGCCGGTTCCGAACGGCAGGTTGGGAGCTTTTGGGGCAATTTTTACTCTCAGAGGTTTGCCATTTCCAGCTGAGAGGACAGCCACCGAAAGAGAAAACGAGTTTCCCGTTATTTTTTTTAGGTGTTACTACATGCAGAATTCGAACTAGCGTCGCTCTGCATGCGACTCGCTTGGACCGCGCACTAACCAACTGAGCCACGGCGGCTGCCTCGCCACACCTGCCTACTCTAATATACAAGAACAGAGCTACTATGCTCCCATGCAGCCACTGCAAGCTCACTACCAAGCTAAAAGCAACACGAACCTCAACTCTAACTCTAACTCAGCTTCATTTCTCTCAAATGATCTCTCAAGCAACAACAACGTAATTTAGAAAACTCCTTACCCTGACAATATACTTCTTCAACATTCGAATGACACATTAATGCCAACAGAAGACTACTCATCAATGTCTTCGGTTGACGAGTAATTTCAAAGAAAAAAAATATGTGAATATATACATACTCTCACAACACACACATACACAACATCTCATTACTTTCATTAGCTAACTCTTAATTTATCTTCAAACTATTATGCTCTCAATTTTGCAATGGAACATGAATGGATTTTATAATAATTACCATGAGCTTCAGCTCTTAGTGCAGTCCCTTTCCCCTGCAATAATTCTACTCAATGAAACCCACTTAGCTTACAATGCTCATGCATTCCACTCCAAACGCTATATTGGCATATTTCATAACCTACCAAACATAACCTCTAGCAAGCAAGGCGTTGCAATAATGATTAAACTACGCTTACCGTTTAAAAGAATCTCAATTCAGTCCCCTATATCGGCGATCGGCATTGAAGTTGATTTAAACTTTAAGCTAAATATAATCTGCGCTTACATTCCGCCAGCACAAAGCTTCTCAAATGCCGATATCTTACACTTGCTGCAACAAGTCTCACCTCCCGTCATCCTTGCAGGTGACTTTAACGTCTGGAGCCCTATATGGGGATCTCCATCGACAAACCCTAGAGGAAGTCAGATTGAAGATGCTTTATTATTCTCAGATTTAATATGCCTTAACAACGGTAGTGCAACACACTTTTCAACCCACGGTACATTGACGCATCTAGACCTCACATTCTGTTCAGCATCTCTTGCCCCAATTTGCACTTGGAGTCTGTCAAACGATTTGCATGGAAGCGACCATTTCCCAATTACCTGTAAAATAAACACCACACAGTTTCGCTCCAAATTTAAACCAAAATGCATTTTTAAAACGGACCTTGCTGACTGGCGCAAATTTTCAAACGTATGTGAAGAGGCTAACTCTAACATTCCTATTTCAACTAATACTAATAGAGAAGCTGCGTTAATACAAAAAATTATTCGATCCGCAGCAAATCTCTCTATACCGCGTACTAACAGTAAGAAAACTTCGTATAATGTACCGTGGTGGAATGTTAATCTAGCATCGCTTAGATCAAAAAAGCAATTGGTATGGCATGAATATAAACGATCTCAAACCGTTGAAAACTTAGTGGCCTATAAAAATTCGAACGCTATTTTTCGCCGCATGGCTAAAGAAGCGAAGCGACAGTGCTTCCGTGACTTCACAGCGAACATAAATCCATCTTTCTCTCCTAAAAAAATATGGAATGGCATTAATATTCTGTCTGGTGGCCCCAAAAACACATTAATTTCCCGTACAAACACTTCTGCTGGACCTTTAATCACGCCTGACCAGATTGCGAACTACATGGCAAATCACTTCTCTAATGCTAGTTCTGATGAAAATGTCAGCTCCCAATTTCGCAATAGCAAGGCATCAATCCTAGACAGCATCGCTGGAATTGCATATAATCCCTCTCCATCTGCAAAGATAATAGAATCAGAAATATCTTTCTCTGAACTCGAATATGCTCTATCTTCGGTAAAAGGAAAAACTCCTGGATTAGACAAGATCTCTTATCCGCTAATCAGAAATCTCCCAATTACTATTAAGATACGACTAATTAAGCTATATAATAACATTTTCCATACTGGTGTTTATCCACAATTTTGGAGAACATCAAACATAATTCCTATACTTAAACCTGGAAAATCATGTACTGATGTCAATAGTTACCGCCCTATCTCACTTTTGAGCTGTCTCGGGAAAACTCTAGAAAAAATCATAGGCAACCGTCTGGCATGGTACGCCAGAAGAAATAACTTCATCAGCTCACGCCAAGTGGCCTACAAGAAAGGACATGGTACCATGGATGCCTTGCTATGTCTCGACAATTTTGTAGCCAACGCTCTGTCTAGTAAAAACCATGTATCTTTACTATCATTGGACTTCCAAAAAGCGTTCGATCGCATTGGAATTCACGTCATACTAAGACAACTAGAAGGAAGGTTGGCCCCAAAATGTTAAATTTCGTGAAATCTTTTCTTACAAATAGAAGATTCTCAGTCACTGTCAATGACTCTCTCTCATCAACCTTCAATCTATCAAATGGCACGCCTCAATGTTCACCCCTTTCTGCTTTTCTTTTTATCATTGCCTTTGATGAACTAAGCCACCTCTTTTCGAAATACAAAAATATTGAGCACCAAATTTATGCGGATGACGTTCTCATATATTCAAAAGTCACTCATACGTCAATTATTCAAAATACCTTTATTGATGTAATTAATGACATTTCATCATGGTCCACAACTTCAGGCGTATCACTCTCTTTAGAGAAAACTAATCTTCTCCATATATGTCGGAAAAGGAGATCGTGCGACATATCACTAAATGTTAACAACCATACTATTCAACCTAAAGATAATTTAATGTTATTAGGATTAATCATAGATTCTAAGTACAACTTTAAACCGCATTGTAATTATATTAGGAGTTCCTTAGTAGGTTAGGTTGCGGTGGCTGCCTCTATGAGAGACACACTCAGAGGCCTGAAAGGCCCATTGTGATACCACATATTTCACCCGTTTTTGAACTGTGTATGCAACACTGTTTTGCCAACATATGTTACAGCACACATTTCAAGCGGATGGGGAAAGGGGGAGGGGACCTACAGTTTAACGCCGAATCCGAACGGCGATTGGCAGTTTTTTCGTTCACACTTGGAGGTTTTGCCATTGCCTGCCAAGAGCGCACTTGTGCGATTCTTGTAATTCTCATTCCCTTCATGTGGATAGCGATAGAAGTAGATGAGTTGTTCACCAGCCCGAGCCAGGAATCGAACCTGGAGCCTTTGGTATGAGAAGCCAGCGCGCTACCCGCTTGACCATCGAGGCCGGCGAAGGAGTTCCTTAGTAACGAGGCTAAATATTATTAAATATCTTTCTTGTAAACATAGTTATATACATCCTACTACGCTTATTAATGTTGTCAGAGCATTACTGTTATCGAAAATTGATTACGCTCTGCCTATCTACGGACACTGTGCAAAGGCTTTAACCCTTTGCAGCACGGTGGGAAGACGTATATCCCACCTAGAATACTACCACTTATCTTGAAAAGTTTTTAACAGATTGATACAAAAATTGGTGTCCAGGGGTTTTCGGGGTCGCTGATCACGAATTTATTATCAGATTACCAAAATTCAAAATGGCGGATCCAATATGGCGGACCGAATTAGTGAAACTTATTCACATCTGTATGAAAATTGGTATACGGAGGTTTTCGAGGTTGCTGATTACGAATTTGATATCAGATTACCGAAATTCAAAATGGCGGATCCAATATGGCGGACCGAATTAGTTACACTTATTCATATCAATATGAAAATTGGTATACGGAGGTTTTCGGTTTTTTCACTAATTCTGTCGGCCATATTGGATCCGCTATTTTGAATTTCGGTAATCTGATATCAAATTCGTAATCAGCAACCTCGAAAACCTCCGTATACCAATTTTCATACAGATGTGAATAAGTTTCACTAATTCGGTCCGCCATATTGGATCCGCCATATTGAATTTTGGTAATCTGATAATAAATTCGTGATCAGCGACCCCGAAAACCCCCAGGGCGACTATTTTCATTGAAAAAAAGTTATCTGAAAAATGTATGCTTCAAAGGGTTAATCCGCAAAATCTCAGTACCTTACCATGCAGCTGTCCGCCGAAGCCTTAGAGCGTTTCCTACCTCACCAATAAAGTTCCTGCTGGCCGAATCGGGCCTACCGACCATCCAAAGTAGAACGACCGATGCAACATCTCGCATACTCGTTAAACAACTTGACGCTACAAACATGGTGCTAACCAATGCTTTCAACAACGTAATTGCACGTAAAATACAACTCAGGATAGCATCAGCCATATCTAGATCCGTCACGTTCGTCAAAGAAAATTGCATAACTCTTTGCCGAGCGAAAAGAGATATAGAAAACTTTCCCCCCTGGCTCATCAGCTCCACATCATTTGAAGATGCCTTACTCAGCCTATCTAAGCAGAACACACCAAGTATTGTGTATCGAGCAACATTCTCAAAGGCATTGGAATCTTACAGCGCATCAGGTTGGAGCTTCTTATATACCGATGGGTCTAAGACGTCTGACTACACCTCGTTGGCCGTAGTAAAAAAGGACTCCAATGCAATATGCTATTGGCTTCTTTATCCAATATGCTCAATTTTCACTGCTGAAGCCTTGGCAATCCAACTAGCCGTCCAGTATGCGAAGAAAAACAAAGGGAAATATATGATATGCTCTGACAGCAAATCATGCATCACAGCGATCAAATCACCATCCAATTCGCACAAAATAATTTCATGAATCAGAAATTCACTTATTGCAGCACCAAATAAAATTAAACTTATGTGGATTCCTGGCCACGTTGGAATCTCAGCAAACGAAAGTCCTGATACTGTTGCCAAAAATGTAATTAAAACACCCGTACCAACGTTTAAATTCACAAGCAAATCCGATGTGTACAACGCAATTAAAAATGCAAGACTTAACCTCGATTTAGCAGATTGGGCAGCACAAGATCATCACTACCACAAATTAAACCCAAAGAGACTAAAACCATCCTATCCTGCAAGTTTCACTGCTAACATCTTGAGGCCTTATATTCGCCTAAGACTGGGTCACACAATATTTACTCATTCGCATCTGCTAAGTGGAAAAAGTCCGTCCTGCTGCCCTCTGTGTGGAGGTCCAAACACAGTAGAGCACCTGATCTCTCAATGCCCGAATAGAACAAAGTTTGAACGCGCGGAAAACATCAACTTAATGAAAGCATTATCTACACCGAACTATGACAATATCCTGTATATATAACTTCCTAAAAGACAATAATGTCTTCAACTACATCTAAAGCAGTTTGAATCATTAACCTAATTGTAATAAGCCACATAAACCAAATCAAGTTTTATACTTAAATTTTTTATGAATTTACACTAGATAATTAAGCTACCAACTTTTGTATTAAATGAACGACTGAAAGCCTCGTAGCTAGTGTAGCTTTTTTAATTTATACTATAATTCATTATTGTATAAATTCTTATAAATAAATAAATAAATAATATCTTTTCTGAAGGCATTCTTTGATATACATTTGCGACGTCATTGTACCAACCATTACGAACGCCCTACTCTTCAGGCTACAACTGCAAATTGCTGGCCATATCATCACTTTCTTTGCATATTTGTCGACTTTCTTATACACCCAACTCTTTTTTTACACGGTAGATACGTTCCTCAGAAATCCGTGTAAAAAAACCGTGTAAAAAAAGAGGCGCTTCCTACAGTAAAATGGGGGATACGTTCCATGTCATCTGAAAACCGTGTAAGATGAAATAAAGAACTATATTTACTTCGAAAAACCGTGTAAAAAAAGAGTTGGGTGTATTTATATTTAGTGCTAACACCTCCACGGTATAATGCAACATCAAATTTTTGTCCTTCAATTTGATTAAAAACTAGCTTCACGTATGCCTCATCGTCCGTAACAATACAGCCTTTAAATTTCGTCAACACTTTATCATACAGCAAACAAGCGCGTGTTCTTGCGACACAGTTTTGTTTATCGGAACGATTGGGATATTTTATAGAAGATATTATTTTCACCCCGCTCTTAGTCGTATACGCCGAGCTGTGCTTTTAGAGGTTCCCAATTTGCTGCCAACATTATTAAAAGACAACCCGAGGTTATTTTTTAGAGCACGTATCACACGTTTGTCCAAATAAAAGTTTCTTGTGCCGATTTTTTTATACATTCTTTGAGCTCTATTATGGCTTAATGTACACTGGTATTTTTTACAACACTACAAACTGTCGTTTTTGGTAACTTCAACACTTTAGCTATCTTTGTTCCCGACCAAGAGGGATTTTCAACGAATTTGTTCACTTTTAGTTTTCTTTGTGCTCACTCCATCGCTTATAACTTCGCGAAATGACAACAGAATCTAATGAAATTTCAATCATATAACGACACATTCATTGTCAACAGAAGCCTATTAACATTTTTTAGTACAAGAGTGTTACAACTCAGCAGTAAACGGTAATGTGTGTACCGATTTACTGTGAACCGTTCTTTACAATTAAAAAGCACAGAAAACTATTTGTAAAATATTGTTGTTTTTATAAAGCAATGCAAAAAATATTATATAGGAACATACCTTCTGTTATAAAAAGATTTTCAATATTGGTATCTGAAATGTATTTATTTATTTAGCCAAGTGTACAATAAGACTTACTGACTAAGAGATAACATTAATAATAATTGGTAATGGTGCTATGGTGAAACCGATCTAGGAAAGTAAACACACTAGTTTCTTTTAACTGTAGGTTTATTACAATTAAGTTTAACGTTCTTTTGCTTAGAAAACTGTTTATATGAATTTGAATTCCCGACCCGATTTTATCCGGTATTTCGCCGTTGTTCCGAACGCGTAGACTGCCGTGTTGTTTCGTGCATACTGCCGGTGCTGCCCTTTCATTCCGTGCACGCGGCGTTGCCATCTGCAATGGGTTGCCGTGCACCCTCTTCCCTACACTCTCCCCGGGATTCACCCTCAACAAGCAACACTGCCAATTTTGTTGCGGGACGACGAATGATTCCCGTCACCGTTCTCACTTCCGCGAAGCGCGTCTGCCCATCTTCGGTGGGAAACACCTTTACTACTACACCTTTGCGCCATTGACTGCGCGACTGGCTGGCGTCACACACCAGGACTAGATCATCTATCTTTAGTGGATCGGCTTTGTCTTGCCACTTAGGGCGTTCACCCAACGCTTCCAAAGGCGATTCTTTAGACCCTGGGCGATTCTCCATTGCTTCCGGAGGCAGGTCACTTCATCCTTGAATGGCGTTTGGGTCGAGCTCGCGCACCCCAGCAAAAAATTATTCGGTGTCAACGGCTCATCTTCTCTTGAGGAAATCGAGACATCAGTAAGTGGACGCGAGTTTACTATGTTCTCAGCTTCGATGAATACGTTTCGCAGCGTCTCGAGACGCGGCGCTTCCTCATGACACGTTTTGCGCACCCATCGTTTCATGATTCTGATGAGGCGTTCCCAGCAACCGCTTGAACTGGGATTCAATGGGCAATTGAATTTCCACTCGATACCGCGGCTGGTAGCTTCGTCGACTATTCGGTGTGTGTCTATCACCCGTTCGATCTCGCTCAGCTCCTTCTGGTACCGACAAAATTCGTACCGTTGTCGCTCCTGATCTGTACCGGGGTACCACGTCGGTTAATGAAACTCCTTAAACACAGAATGAATGCATCTGTTGACAGACTTTCGGCTACTTCAATATGGGCCGCCCTGACCGTCAGACAAGTGAAAACGACTGCCCACCTCTTCTCTCTCCGCCGACCCACTGCTACCTGTAGTGGGCCGAACAAATCCACCCCGGTATAGGTGAAAGGGCGAACAAGCGGCGTGGCACGGTCAGGCGGCAGTTGACCCATAAGCGGCGGCCTCGGCTTAGCTCTGTCGATTCGGCACGGTATGCAACGGCGTTCGATTAACTTCAATAAGGCACGAGCATGGGGAAACCAGAATTTTTGGCGGACTTCGCTTATGATCAGCTTGGTTCTGATGATGCATCTTCTCGTGATAGTGTCTCATGATGAGCTCCGAAACGGCATGTTTTTGTGGCAACAAGATGGGGCGTCTGGCGTCGTAGGGTAGGACGTAGGGCTCGTCAATCCACCCCTGAATACGCAGAAGGCCCTCCTCATCTAGATATGGTGTGAGTGCGTGAATACGGCTGTTTTTGCTGATCGGCTTTGAGGTGCGGCGGTTGGATATCTCGTCTACATAACAACCCTGCTGCACCGTCTTATAAATGAACTTCTCGGCTTGGCGGATCTCTGCGGCGGTAAGCGGACCATCTTTGATTGAAGGAGGACGGGCTAATCCAATGCAATACCGTTTGCGAGTCCGTCCAGTATATCGTACGCTCTGTTTTGACGTCATGATTACGGCGGACGAGCTTGCTCAAGTGTACCCCTAGTACCGCAGCCTGAAGTACCAGTCTTGGGATGGATATAACTCTTTGTGGAGCCCCACGGGTTTTACCGGTAACAAACGCGACGTCAACTCCTTCGGCATGTTCTATTCTGCATGCATGCATGTTCTATTCGCGGCAGCCGCGAATGCGGCTTGGCTGGCATCTACCACCACGTGTAGCTCGATCGTGACGGCCGTTGCTACGTTAGGCGAATAACAACGCTGGACCTTAAATGTATCGACCTTCTGGAACTCATTCCACCACGCCTTCCATCTCCGGTATATTTCGATTGGCAAGGGGTCGTCCCAGGCAATTTTACTTCTGACCGTTTCTTGGATTAGGACTTTCGAGAATACCAGGAAATCAGCAAGTAGGCCAAACGGATCAAACACGGACATCACATCTCTTGGTTGGCGGCCGCGTACCGTCTAGGACCGTTTTTGGAATGCGATGGAACTTACATTTAAATTCGAACGTGTCGGCGTCAGTGTTCCAGTACATCCCAAGCACCTTTTCGGCAGTTGCCTGGCATTCCATGTTGACACTGTTGGTTGCTGATGGTGGTTCTGCGTTCAACTCGCGCAGACCACTCGCGTTAGAAACAAACTTCCTCAAGTCAAACCCAGCCCGGGCATGAATCTCAATTACTTGACGACAGATAACCTCGGCTTCTTTCTCGTCGTTGAAACTGGCCACGAAATCAGCTACATAATGCTTTTCAATTATGGCTTTAGCGACGTCGGTGAACTGCGTCATGAAGTCTTCTGCGTTCCTGTTCTTGACAAATTCGGCACAGCGCGGCGAGCATACAGCCCCAAAGATCATCGACACCATGGCATATTGTTCAATCGGCTGATCCCTTTTCCCGTCTCTCCACAGGAATCTTTGGGCGTGTTGGTCCCGCGGCAATATTTGGATTTGCGAGAACATTTCTCGAATGTCAGCGGTGACCCCTACCATGCCCTCGCGGAAACGGAGCAGAATGTTCAACAAAGACTTTGCCTGTTCAGGCCCTTTGAGCAAAGCAGAGTTAAGCGATGTGTCGTTATCTGGTTTATGCGGATTCTGTACCGCAAAGTGTGTCAGATACCATACAGGCTGACCACTGTCGTTGGCCTCGGCGTCGGAAAGCTTGCGCGCGTACCCTTTGTCGAGGTACTTTTGAATGTCTGTTCTATAACGATCGGCGAAGTCGGCATTGCGACTCATCTTTCTTTCAATGGCAAGTAGTCGACGGCGAGCCATTTCGTAGCTGTCTGGCAGTGTAGGTGGGAAGTTCTTCCATAACAGGCCACATTCAAATCGCTGACCCACCCTTTGGGTGGTTTCTTCCAATATGCGGCGTGCCTTTGAGTCGTCTTCTGCTTCTAGCGGTTGGACACTATCGTTGATCCCAAAATTGTCGGCGACGAAATACTCGGTCACGGCTTGATGTATTATTATTATTATACGTATAGGCTATAGTGCACTACGACCAATTTGATCTTTTGTGCAGCCTTTATTTTAACCGTCCAAGTTAAGGCTTTTTATAAATTTTAGCACTTTTTGGGGTTGTAGTTTCCAGATGGTTGATGGCGGTATAGACGCCTGACCAAACTGGAGAAATCTCTTTCTACTGTGTGCAGGACATTCGCATAGAATATGGAGTGATGTTTCCTGTTCTTGCTCGCATATCCTGCACACATCCGTTGAGGATATTCCCATATTTTTGAGATGGTATCTAAGTGAGCAATGCCCTGTTAGGTACCCTGTGAGGATACGAAGGTCCTCTCGGTTTAGCTTGAGGAGTTTGTTGGATACCCCTCTGTCCGGGGCCAGGAATTGTTTTGCCTGCCGTAGTCCCGTTGTGTTGGTCCATTGGTCAGTAAATTCCTGGTCAACCCATTTCCGTAACCATTCTTGAATGTGTCCTCTTGGTAGTCCACAGAATGGTTCCGGGCCTATCATAGGGCGTAAGGCACCCTTTTTCGCTAGGCGGTCCGCTTCTTCGTTGCCATCATGTCCTTCATGTCCTGGTATCCAGTGCAGTTCTACAGTGTTGCGCCTGCCCAGTTCATTCAACAGATTGCGGCAGTCCGTCACCAGCCTTGAGGTAGTCGAGTAGGCTTCTAGCGCCTTTAAGACTGCCTGACTGTCGGACAATATATAGATATGTGTGCCAGACGACCTCCTGCGTAGGCACTCGCTAGCACACTCTATGATGGCGTGTGTTTCCGCCTAAAAGATGGTAGCTAGCTTCCCCATTGGAAAAGCTTTGCGAAATCTGGGACCATATACCCCGGCGCCAGTGCTTCCATCTTCCAACTTCGATCCATCCGTGTACCAGAGTTGCGACCCTGGGTCTGGTATGAATCGATTTGATCTCCATAATTGTCTGTCCAAGATGTTAATCTTGTACCTTTTGGAGAATTCCACCTTTGGTGGAATAATGTCGGAGATCCTGAGCATTGGGTAATTTTCGAGCATTTTCAATATGCTCATGTGTCCCTTAAGATCTCCACTCTTTAGTTCAGTACTGCAGACAAGCCTTAGGGCCTTAGAGCAGGCTTCTTTCCTGATGGCTATATTAAGAGGAGGCACACTTAAGATTGCCTCCATTGCAATTGTCGGGCACGTTCTCATTGCCCCACTCATGCCTATACACGCCAGACGTTGCAGTTTATTTAATTTTTCTACTGCACTTTTTTGTTCAACTTTATGCCACCAGATTGCAGAGGCATACGTGATGATTGGTTTAACTATACTGTTATAGGACCAGTAGACCATTTTTGGTCTCAGGCCCCAGGTTTTACCGTAAAGTCTTTGACAGGCATACATTGCCCGCGTAGCCTTGCCGATAACATTGCTCAGGTGAGAGTTCCAAGTCAGTGTCTTGTCAAGGGTGACACCTAGGTATTTGGCCTCATCTGAGAAATTGATTACTTTACCATTCAATGAGGGATTGCTAAGACGTATGCGTCTTCTTCTCGTGAATGGTACCAGTACCGTTTTATCCAGATTGAACGAGAGAACTTTGTCTCTGCACCATGTGTTTGTTATGCAGAGGGCTTTTTGCATTTAACTCGCGATGGTTGAGTCATCCCAGCCCACAACATAGATGGCTACATCATCTGCATAATCTATTGTGCTAAATCCTAGGGCGTTTAACTTGGTTAGTAGTTCATCAATCACCAGAGTCCACAGTAGAGGAGAGAGTACTCCCCCTTGGGGGCAACCTCTAGTGGCTTTTATTTTCTGGTTCTGTCCTACTAGCTCAAGATTTATCACCCTACTTGCTAGCATGGATATTATCCAATTTATGATCATAGGGCTTATCCCTTTCCTGATCATGGCCTGTTTGATGGCCTCATATGATGTGTTGTCAAAAGCACCTTCAATGTCGATAAAAGCGCAGAGGGCTATTTGTTTAGCCTCCAAGGCCTTCTCAATCGACCTTGTCAGGTAATGTATCGCTGTTATCGTCGATTTGCCTGCTTGATAGGCAAATTGGAACTTACAAAGTGGGCTATTCATAAGATATGCCTCTCTGATATGTAAGTCCAATAGTATTTCTAACGTTTTCAGAATGAAAGAGCTAAGGCTAATGGGTCTATACGATTTAGGCAGTTGTTCTGGCCTTTTGCCTGCTTTTGGTATAAACACCACCTTAACTTCCGACCAGGCTTTCGGAATGTGGCCTAAAGTAAGGCTGGATTTGAAAATCCTGATTAAATAGGGGACCAAGATCTCTTTTCCCTGTTGTAAAAAACAGGGAAGTACATTATCTGGTCCAGGAGATTTGTATGGGTTAAATGAGGAAATCGCCCATTGTACCTTTTCCGGAATGCAGATTGTGCCAGCTAGGGTAATGCCCTGCCGGTGGATGTCAGTGGAACTGCGTCCATCGACGGAACAGCCTGTAGCGGTACACACCCCGGGAAATGGGTTTCCAGCAAAAGTTTGCTGGTTTCAGCCGGAGTTTCCGTGTAACTGCCGTCCGGTTTTAAGAGGGTACCAATACCATTGGAGTGGTCTAGTCTGAGGGCTTTTTGTAGCTTGGAGGCATTCGGAAGGTTGTCAATCCTCTCACAATGCTCCCGCCACGTAGCCCGTTTTGACTTGCGCAGCTCCTTATTGTATTCCGTTAGGGCTGTTTTGTATGGGACCCATTCATTCATACGTTTAGAACTGTTGAATAGTTTCCTAACTTCCTTCCTCATTTCTTCGAGCTTTTTGTTCCACCAGGGTATACCCCTACGGGCTTTGCACCTTTTGGCAGGACAGCTCTCATTGAAAGCTAGACTGATAGTAGAATGAAGGTTATTGGCCTCCATTTCTAGCTCATGAATAGTTTTGATTGCTAAATTAGAGCAGTTAACGTTTTCTTCTAGGAAGAACCGAAAGATGTCCCAGTTGGTATTTCTGGGACTCCTATAAACTTGGCTATTGTAAATGGGTTCTCCAAGGTCGAATCTAATGTGTTGATGATCCGACATGGAGACCTCATTTGACACATGCCAGTTTGAGATTGCCGAACTGACATTAGCGCTAGAGAGAGTGAGATCTAATACCTCCCCCCTTATAGCGTTCCTGAAAGTCGGCACATTCCCTCTATTAATAATAGTTATATTATTACTAATAATGTATTCAAGGAGGTACTCACCCCTAGAGTTGACGTCCGAGCTTCCCCATACCGTATGGTGTGCATTGGCGTCACAGCACAGGATCCAGCGAAGTCTTCTACTGCGGCAATATTCCACTAGGGCTATGGCCTCCCTAGTTGGTGCCGTTTCATACTCGCCCGGGAAATAGGCTGAGGCTAAAACAACCTCAGTGTGGCCACCGGTAATCGGCACATATGCCCTTACCGCCACTAAATCCCCTGAGATGAATTCTGTAATTGGAAAGAACTTTAGTCTATTTCTTAATAATAGAGCTGCCCTAGGGCGGGTGTTTTTATTATCATATAATAACTTACACTGTGTAATGTTGAGCCCTTTGATGGTCTCACTGCTTACCCACGGCTCCTGGATGAAGGCTGCGTCCAGAAGCTCGTTGGTGAACCTCCAGCTGACCACATCTGATGCAGCTTTTGCGTGGTGGAGGTTCACTTGGAGGCACTTCAGTTGCCCTCTGTTGCTAGGTGGATTGGTGGGGGTGGTCATCTGCGTGACGCTTTGTGGGCACGCTTTGCCACTTTCTTGCCCCGGTTAGTTGCCAGCTGGTGCGATTCCTCCCTGGAGCCCCGCTCGCACTTCCTCACACGACCCGTGTAAGGCTTGCCGCGCCTGAAGGTGTCAGTCGCCCTGGAGTTTACAGACAGCGTTTTGGAGCAGCAAGGTTGCTCCTCAGCTGCCTGCATGGCTGGCCTGGTGTTGCCTGGTCTGGCACTGGTCTGGGCAGTTGGCTCTTCAGCCCGTTTGCCCTTTGGTCTAATTTGGACTTTGCCAAATTCAAAGTTGACCATATTGTTGCTGCTCTTTAGGGCGTTTGTGGAGATGGGGTCAATGGCTAGTGTTAGCTCCACTGTTGGCCCTCTCTGCGCCCTGTTGAGCACACGCCAGTCATCTACCTTCAGGCCGCTATTTTGGCCTTCAAGTAGGTGCAGAATATGGTCGTTGGGATGCTCGCCGGGGAAGTACCCGACAAATATTTGTGGTCGCGGGACCTCCGCTTCCGTGACCACCTTCAGCTTTGCGTCCTTCCACGGCATAAGCGTGGGCACAGTTGCCTTGAACCATTCTGCCGTGGCGTCGTCCGCACATCCGAAAGTGATCCATCCCGGACGAAATGTGCAGCTGGAAAAATTGGGCTTCACAGAGCCCTTTCGCTGCTGCATGATTTTGTCCAGGATGCTGGATTGGATCTGCTTCAGCTGATCGGTAGACCAGATGGACGACGGAAAGTCAGGCGGTATTATGCCTAGGCGTTGAGAGGTAAGCGCCTGACTGAAGGACGTTGTGGGCTGCGCAGTGGCTACGACAGGCGTCTGAACCACCTGTCTCTCCGTGCAGGATGCACTTGCAGCAGCGCCAGCAACCCTTTTAGGAGAGTTGGTCTTCGGCGTTGAGCTATCCGACCGAACTCTCTTAGTGTGTTTCTTGAAAGGTGGGGTCGACACCTTGGAGTCTTTTAATGGCTTTAAAGCCAGCCTCCTAACATCGTCGATGCTATACCCCTTTTCCAAGAAAAGTTTTAGACGCTTACGTCCGGCAGGAAGGAAGGGAGCGGACATACAAGGTAAAGTCTCTGATTGCGTTCAACTTGGCGAACGCCAGAACGATCCTTGTCCCTGTCCAATCCAAGCTGATGCACAGCCTCCGCGCGGCCCTTCTGGATAGCTATTTGGCACCCGCTGAATAGTGAACTAATGTGTGCAGCGAGTCCAATCCCCAGGACTTAAAATTTGGGTTGTGCGCAGGGTTTGGTGCCCGCCACGGAAAATCAAATACCAATGAAAGCTAGCAAACAAGCCTCGGAAGGAGCCCACAATGTTGACGACCACAGCAAACGATTTAAGGACCACGATTAGAGGATATGCACCTGGAATGTCCGGACCCTCTATAGGGAAGGTGCCTCTATCCAACTGGCGGAAGCCCTCACAAAGTGTAAGGCTGACATCACCGCCATCCAGGAAATGCGATGGACAGAACAAGGTTGCTCCAAGCGAGCAGACTGCGACATCTACTACAGCTGCCATGCGGAGAATCGCGTATTTGGCTGCGGATTTGTGGTCAATAACAGACTTCGCCACCACGTCTCTCGGTTCACTCCGGTGAACGAACGACTGGCTTCGATCCGCATCAAGGCTAAATACTTTAGTATCAGCCTAATTTGCTCGCACGCCCCGACGGAAGAGAAGGACGATGCGGCCAAGGATGCCTTCTATGCGAAGCTCGAGGACGTCTACGACGGGTGCCCGGCCCATGACGTCAAAATCGTGCTCGGGGACTTCAATGCAAAGGTCGGGCGAGAAGGTTCCCACTGTCCGGCAGTTCAGCCTCCAACAAGGCGACCTGGTTATCCCCCGATCAATCAACCCGCAACCAGATTGATCACATTGTGATTGATGGAAGGCATGCTTCTAGCATTCTAGATGTGCGCACGTTCCGAGGTCCCAACATCGACTCGGACCATTACCTTGTTGCAGCCAAGGTACGCATGCGTCTTTGCGCAGCGAAGACCGCACAACCTAGTTTGCGAAGAAAGCTGGACATCAGCAAGCTGCGATCACAAGGGGTAGCCGAAGCCTACTCCGTTCAACTCTCCAACCAGCTCGGTCGCTCCCCCTCTCCACGTGATGACATCGGCGGATTATGGGCTCACTTATCCCACTCTATGCGCGCCGCCGCAGAAAATGTCCTTGGTTTTCGACGCCCACCACCAAAAAACCAATGGTACGATAAAGAGTGTCGCGCAGCCACTGCAGCGAAGAATGCTGCCTACAAGAAGACCCTGCAGAAAAATACCGGGGGGAGAGGAAGAAAGAGAGGTGCCTTTTTAGACGCAAGAAACGGGGGCAAGAAAGGCGCGAGCGTGAGGAAATCGAGGAGTGCAGGAGAACGAACGACTGGCTTCGATCCGCATCAAGGCTAAATACTTTAGCATCAGCCTAATTTGCGCGCACGCCCCGACGGAAGAGAAGGACGATGCGGCCAAGGATGCCTTCTATGCGAAGCTCGAGGACGTCTACGACGGGTGCCCGGCCCATGACGTCAAAATCGTCCTCGGGGACTTCAATGCAAAGGTCGGGCGAGAAGGTATATTTGGTCCCACTGTCGGGCAGTTCAGCCTCCATACGACCACTGCAAACAACAGTCTGAGGCTGATCGATTTCGCCGCGGCACGAAACATGGTAGTTAGTAGCACCAGATTCCAGCACCTCGATATCCACAAGGCGACCTGGTTATCCCCCGATCAATCAACCCGCAACCAGATTGATCACATTGTGATTGATGGAAGGCATGCTTCTAGCATTCTAGATGTGCGCACGTTCCGAGGCCCCAACATCGACTCGGACCATTACCTTGTTGCAGCCAAGGTACGCATGCGTCTTTGCGCAGCGAAGACCACACAACCTAGTTTGCGAAGAAAGCTGGACATCAGCAAGCTGCGATCACAAGGGGTAGCCGAAGCCTACTGCGCTCAACTCTCCAACCAGCTCGGTCGCTCCCCCTCTCCACCTGATGATATCGGCGGATTATGGGCTCACTTATCCCACTCTATGCGCGCCGCCGCAGAAAATGTCCTTGGTTTTCGACGCCCACCACCAAAAAACCAATGGTACGATGAAGAGTGTCGCGCAGCCACTGCAGCGAAGAATGCTGCCTACAAGAAGACCCTGCAGTCGGCTGCCACGCGAGCCGTGACAGAAAAAAACCTTGAGGAGAGGAAGAAAGAGAGGTGCCTTTTTAGACGCAAGAAACGGGAGCAAGAAAGGCGCGAGCGTGAGGAAATCGAGGAGTGCAGGAGCAGGAATGACGCCCGAAAATTCTTCCAAAAAGTTAAGCGTCTCACGGAAGGATTTAAGCCCGGGACATATTCTTGCAGAGACGAAAAAGGGGATCTGGTTACGGATGCGCAGGGTGTGCTGAGGTTGTGGAAGGAGCACTTCACCAAGCTGCTCGCAGGCGACGAAGGGAACAATACCGCCAGTGGTGAAGATGTTCAGATGGCACCAATCGACGACGACGGTGTGGATGTGCCACCGCCCAGCCATGACGAGGTCCGGGTCGCTATCCAGCGACTCAAGAACAACAAAGCTGCAGGGCCGGATGGGCTACCAGCTGAATTGTTCAAGGCCGGCGGCGGTGAGCTGATTGGGTGCATGCATCAGCTCATTTGCAAAATATGGCTGGAGGAACGAATGCCCAACGATTGGAACCTCAGTGCCCTTTGTCCTGTGCTGAAGAAAGGCGACCCAACAATATGCGCCAACTACAGGGGTATAAGCCTACTTCCCATTGCATGCAAGGTCCTGACGAGCGTACTATGTGAAAGATTAAAGCCACTCGCCAAGGCGCTGATTGGACCTTATCAGTGCGGCTTTAGACCTGGTAAGTCCACCATCGACCAGATATTCACTTTGCGCCAAATCCTGGAGAAGACCCATGAGAATCAAATCGATACACACCATCTCTTCATCGATTACAAGGCAGCATTCGATAGCCCGATAAGGGATCGCTTATATGCCGCATTGTCTGAACTTGGTATCCCTGCAAAGCTCGTGAGACTTTGCAGAGCGACGTTGAGCAATACGCGCAGCTCCGTCAAGGTTGGAAGTGACCTCTCCGACCCCTTTGATACCGTTCGAGGTTTCAGACAGGGTGATCCTTTGTCCTGCGACCTCTTCAACTTCACCATGGAGAGTGTTCTGCGCAAGGCCGGTGTACATCGTAATGGCACAATTTTCAACAAAAGTGTCCAGCTCCTTGCCTACGCTGATGACATTGATGTCATCGGACGTAACAAGCGAGATGTCACCGCTGCCTTTGCGGCTATCGAAAGAGAATCTGCCAAAATGGGTCTGGTGGTAAATGAGGGCAAGACGAAGTATATGCTGTCTACATGCAGGGACCCGCAGCGGCTAGGGTCTCACGTCGAGGCCGACAGGTATACTTTTGAAGTTGTCAAGGAATTCGTCTACCTTGGCACTGCCATCAACAGCAGCAATGATGTCAGCCTGGAGATAAAGCGAAGGATAACTCTTGCCAACAGGTGCTACTACGGTCTCGGTAGGCAATTGAGAAGTAGAGACCTCTCTCGACCGATAAAACTTGCACTCTATAGGACGCTTATCTTGCCCGTGCTCCTCTATGGCGCTGAAGCATGGACAATGACACGAAACGACATAGCGGCCCTTGGAGTGTTCGAGAGGAAGGTACTTCGCAAAATCTTCGGCCCTGTTCGTGTTGGTGACGACTATCGTATACGAACCAATAACGAGCTGTATGAGCTGTATAAGGACATGGACGTAGCGCAGCGAATAAACATCCAGCGGCTACGCTGGCTCGGTCATGTCTGCCGCATGGACGACGAAGCTCCGGCGAAAAAGGTGTTCGATGCGATGGTTGGAGGTCGACGGCGAAGAGGGAGGCCGTGTCTCCGGTGGAAGGACCAAGTTGAAGAGGCCCTGTCATCTCTTGGTGTTACTAACTGGAGAAGGCGCGCGCAAAGCAGAGGCGCCTGGAGAGAAGTTTTGCGGCAGGCCGTAATCCGATAACGGGTTGTTATGGCCAGTTAAGTAAGTAAGTAAGTAAGTACGTCCGGCACCAGATAGCCGGGTTTTGTCTATGCCTGCCTTGGTGGCTTTTGGCAGAGGTTGAGAGGCGAGTAATGCGTCCTCTTCATCGGTGGGGATGATTGCATCGCCGGCACTTGGAACAGAGTCCCCTGCCGTTGACACAACATCCATAGGAGTTACATCACTGTTAGGACCTGGCGCCCTGTTAGTGAATGTACGGTCATTGACCTGGTTATCCGAAGGCACTGCTGCCTGTTCATTGACACGAATAGAATCCATACTTGGTCCCACGAGTGTAGGGGACAGAAGGTCACCCGGGGCATAGCCCCCATTACCCCGGGAAGGCTAGGATTACAACCAGAGGTCGCCAGGTATCTGGAGGCCACCGTTAGAAGACACACTTACGTAGTGCCATTCATCCCCTAAGCACGGTACGGATAACACTTGGGATTACGGGTTTTATCGAGTTGTCCTCTCTAGAACCGCCATATTCGGTAAAAGCAGGGGCACCTCGAGCAGGATGTGACTCTTCGCCACGTATGGACGGTCTTAGGCACAGAGGGCTATAAAAGCCGCAATAGCCTCTGGTATATCATAATACCTTACCCCCCAACGGCTTGATGTAACTCGGCGTCGGATTTCCCTTCTCCTATGTGGAGAACTACTGGTGTCGACGACACTGTTTGGCTCACGGGTCCATAAGCAACCCATCCGAATTTGGTGTTGACGGCGACGGGACTGGTGTCATCGGCTTCCACAATCATTGACGGCACTCCTAAGTGTGAATTTTCCAGGCCGAGTAGGAGCGCCGGCTTTGCCGCTGCATAATCCCTCAGTGGGACCGACTCGAGGTGCTCGTACCTAGACTTTACCAATGACTGGACAGGTAGATTTAAATTCCGAATGGTGCAAATGTTTTTCAAACTATATTTCCCCGGTCTATAAGTCTACTCTGGCTGATGGCTCCGTTGTGCGCGTCTGACCGTACCACTGCAGCGTCAGCGGGCGTGGTCGTCCTTTCAATCCCAGCTTTCGAGCTACACTAGTCAGAATAAGTTTGCGTACAAGGGGTACGTAGCTTTTCATATGAAAAATAAATCACTTAAAGTAATTTTTCAAAAACAAAATATTTTTTATTTTTTCCGTAAACTTAGTTCTTTTATTCCATTAAGATAATAATAACAAAAACTTGACCAAACTGTAAAAGGAGGGCCAAAAACAAAATATGTTATGAATTCACCTCAGAAAAAGTTTGCGTACAAGATTAGATTATGTAGTTAAAATTCAATTGAAACTAAGTTTTGTCCACAAATTAATAACTTTGTGAATTTTCTTTTCTCGCTTGAACTCCCTGCAGAAGTTTTGGCGCAAATTTTTTTTAATTCGGTGTTTTTTCAGCGGTTATTTTGTTATATCCTTGAATTGTTGTATTGGTTAACTATATCTTAGAAGATGGAGTGTTGTTGGGCTCAGGGTTTAACTGAACCCCTTATATACTCAATTAGATGCACGGTAGGTGACTAGGGAGGGACTTTTGCAACTTTGTTGAGCCAGTTAATAGCAAACATAGCTTCGCATCGTATGCATTGCGCGCTAAGGTTGAAAAGATATGTTGGAATCTGATCCAAAGTTTTGAAACCTTGGCTTACATAAGCTTTTAGAATATGTAAATAACCCCCCGGAAGCATTTCTGAATAAAACAACACAGCCTGCTCACTCCTTTTCCTGACATGCAGCCCCATACCATATCTCCACATATGCTATGCTTCACTGTTAATTTCAGATTTTTGTTATTAACAGGATCCTGTTCAAATTAGTTGATGCCTTTTAATGCCAAATATGCCAAACCATTATCAGATAATAATGAAAGGTCCCACTTTCTATAGATACAACATTTCGTCCCGGAAATCCGGTTTTTTAGACTCCTTGATGGACTCTTTTACGAAAGCAATTCTGTGCTTCTTGTAAGTAAGCTAAATATGGGCTTCTTACATGCTGTTATGTAGGGGAAGTATGTTTTTTTCAGAACTTTTCTTATAAAGTCACTGCTAGTGGGGTTTATAAAATATTTCTGTACATTTCTGAAGATATTGGATGCAACTAGCCTTAGATTGTGATGCACTGATCGCAAACAATCGAATCCTCTTGCTCGGGTAACTTAAGAAAATGGTCAGGTCGTAGTAACCAAACAAGATTTTCTGTTTTTTATTTTAGATTTAAGATGGCTTTTTGAAATGACGAATGTGCTCTCCCAAAAGTTTCCCTAATTTCATGAAATTGTTTGTCAATTTTGAAAAGTTTTTGTAAGATTTTTCTTTATCCATTTTTAATATTTTTCTGTTGAATTCTATTGCTTTCTATAAAATTTCAAGCACATATACGGTTCCAAATAACTTACAAGTCCGTTTACTGTTCAATGGAATACAAATTTTCCAAAAAAAATGAAGAGCATAACCGGAAGTTCCCGTTATTAGTTTTGTACGCAAACTTATTCTGCACCGTTTTGTGAGTATATTGTCAATAAATACGAATACATGGAAAATTATTATTTTAATTTATCTAAAACAGAACAAAAAGTGCAATTAAGGCATATATGAATAATGTGGATACGTTTTTATAAACAGAGAACCCATTTTTGAGGTCAAAATCAATCATAAAATATTTTTGACTTGCCTGTACGCAAACTTATTCTGACTAGTGTATGTCTTCTTCCAAGAGCGAAATAGCCGAGCCATCGTCGAGCATGGCGAAGACATCGACCTGGCCCAAAAAGCGCAACCGGCAGGATCTTGAACAGTTGCCCACTTGTCGTTGCATCGGTTCTACAATTTAACACTGGCTGTGCGGTTTCCTTTGGCTCCTCGGACGCAACCGGTTCAGAGTGCAGATGGCGGTGATGATAGCGTTGACATCCGCGGATATTACAAGCCTTCCTGGAACGACAATTGGCTGTATTGTGTGTGTAAAGACACGAGAAACATAACCGCAGAGCCTTCACTCTCTGCCAACGCGCGGGTACCCCGAGCGCTCGTATGACGTCACAATCTGCAATGTGATGGTTACCACCACACTCGTAACACCTTTCCACCCTGCCGGCGTCACGCCGCGACGTACCAGCTTGTCTTGGAGTGTCGGCCACGTGCATTAGACGTCGTGGTTGAGAAGTTGGTGTATTCCCAGGTTGACTCCTGGCCGTCGACGGCATCAGGCACACGACACGAGCCAGCTCTCTTAACCACTCCGAAAACTCCTTTACCGTCGCGAATGGCTTGACTGTCATCGCGTGTCTGGTCCACTCCAACTGCTTGCTGGGCGGCAGCTTCAGAACTAACTGCTCCAGCAAAGTTGGGTTCGACAGGTGTGGTTGGCAATTGGCTGCCGACAAATGTGCGACGACGTTGCGCACTTTCGTAGAAAACTGCAAAATTTGTTCGATCCTTGTCTCCCCGATATTTGGGAACTGCTGTACCTTCTGAATTTGCTGCTTCACCAGCAGGTCGGTTCTTCCGAATCTGATCTGGGACGTCATTCGGCTAAATCA
Organism: Melieria omissa; assembly: GCA_963971225.1. Classification (NCBI taxonomy): domain Eukaryota; kingdom Metazoa; phylum Arthropoda; class Insecta; order Diptera; family Ulidiidae; genus Melieria; species Melieria omissa. The sequence continues at coordinate 43,812,791 of OZ020269.1, read as the reverse complement.
ACATAGCAGCAACTGCCTCCTTTGCCTCCCCAGCCAGGCACTTCCGCAGTCTCATCAGGTTCTGTCGCTCGTTGTATTGAAACATCTCCGTTGTTTCCAAATACGTGGCCCAGAACAGCGGCCAATCTTCCGTGTGCCCGTCGAAGACCGGCAAATCTTCTAACCTCATATTTTCGGTACGTGCCGGCCGACTGACCTCTCGCACGGGAGCCTCCTCTAATTGTGCTACTTCTGCTGCTGCCTGTGGCATGTCGATCTGGCCACGCAGCCTATCAATGTCCCGCTGACTCTCCTCAGTACTCTTTTTCAACGCGTCTACGGCTAATCGTAGAGCATTTAGGCCGGCCAGCACTTCGGCGTGGTAATCGTTGGCGTCCTCCATTGCCGACGCGTCCAGAAACCTCTCTCCGACCTCCTCGTTGGTTTCTATTGGTGCTCGACCGGTTCCGCTTCGGAGTCTCGACGACCCTGGCATCCGTGAGCCAGCTCACGTAACTATTCACCGGTAAACGGCAGCGGAGCCCTAGCGCTCCAAATGGCAACGACCGCGATTGTCCAAACACAAAAATATTTAAAAGTCAATCAACACGTCTAATGCGATGTCAGTACCGCTTTACGGCGTCGGAGCACGATATTGATGACAAAGGCAGCGGAGCCCCTAACGCTCCAAATGGTAACGACCGCGATCGCGCAAAATACAAATTCTTAACCAAGTCACCGGTGGCCACAGTATCTTACTGGACTCTTTGCTGTACTTCACTACTGCGCACGCGCCACCTTCACCGAGAAAGGATGGCGATCGACACTTCGCGTTAGAAGCTGCGCTCTGATTGGCCGATTGCACGCGCGTCACTTCTGCGACCGATAATGCAAATGGCGACCGTCTTTTTCAATTAGAAGCTGCGTTCTGATTGGCAGATTTCGTTGATAAACACAACACTTATGTAATGTGGCTTTGGAGCCCTAGCACTCCAACGGACGGCGCTCGCTAAAGTACTCAATTGCTGTGAACGGCAGCGGAGCCCTAGCGCTCCAATAGACAATGGGAACGGCGACGACGGATAAAATTTACAGTTGCGGTCAAAATAATAGTAGTGCGCGTACAACGAAAAGAAAATTAAGAAAAAATAATCTGCTTTTTTTTACAAATATTTTTTTTGTATTTTTTTTAACAAGTTGTATGTGTTTACAATGCAATCATAAAAGAAAACTTAAGCATTAAACTCAGTTTGGTTTGATTTAAATTAAATGTGTCAAAAGCTCCAAAATATGGACGGTCAAAAAAATAGTAGTTCGCTTTACACTATGTTATTATATTATACACTATGTTATTGACCATAGTGTATAATAGATAATTAGCGAATGAAAAGCAGGAACCAATGTCAGTTATAAACAAAACAAACAGCAGTGGACCTAAATTGCTGCCCTGACGGACTCCACAAGCAGCAACAAATTATTTAGGGGACGTGCCATCAATCGTGACAACACAACGCCGATTAGTTAGGTATGATTTCATCCATCGAAGAAATGAGGAATGAAACCCCAGGTAAGCCAGTTTTGAAATCAGAACTGAATGGCTCACTCCATCAAATGCTTTGGCAAAATCTGTGTAAATCGTTTCGATTTGGTTCCCCTTTTGGAAGGCGGAGAGACAGTCCTCAGTAAAAACGAAGCCATGCTGATTTGGGCAAATACGATTTTGGACACAAAAAGTTAAGTTATTGTTAACAACACATTCAAAGAGTTTTGAGACCGAGGTTAGTTTAGAAATAGGCCTATAGTTCGACACAAGACTTGTATAGCCACTTTTGAAGGTAGGAGTTATTGAAGCCCTCTTCCAATCGTCGATAAAAACTCCCGACGATAGAGATTTATTAAAAAGTAATAAGAGCGGTTCAATAAGAGAACTGCATTTTTTAAACAAATTACAGATAGCTCATCCGCGTCCGTATTCGTTGACATTTTGAGTGCAGCAAAATCAACGAGCCAAAAGGGCGGAATTTGTGACTGAAAAGTGATTAGATGGATCATCGGCTGAATCAGGCACAAAATTTGAGCTGAAAAACTCGGCAAAAAGATCAGCGGCCCTTGCCTATTCGTCGCAGTCTTATTCTCGTAATATACCGTTGAGGGTATATCTGAGACCGCTTTTTTTGATTTTATGTAATTGGAATTAATTAGAATTCATTTTGGAAAAGGCTTTTGGATTTTTTCTAATACCAGCCTCATAGTTACGGATATGCTTCCTATACAGCGCCTTAGCCAATTTATTGTACTTCCTTAAATGAAGCTGATAGTTTCTTAAGGAGGAAAGACTTTTGGAAGCCCGGTATTTTCTGTAATGCTTATTCTTCAGATTTTTTTAAGTGTTTCAGTTCTTTATTGACCCACGGCAACTTATATACCTTATTAAAAAAGGTGGGGATCAACTCCAGACATGCATAGAAACGATAGATCTAAATAAATCGTAGCATGTGGCGGCATTAGCATCACAAAACAATTCAGCCCAGTCAACGTCACTGAGCAAATTATCCAAAGCCAAAAAAATCGCAAAGATTATAGTTGAATGAAAAGGAGCGCGAGCAAGCGGGAGCAGTAAAGAATTCATAGAACTGAAGCTCGATGGTGAGCGGAGTATTGTGCAGACACACCGGAGAAATGGGGGAGATACACTCAACTTACAGTCAAACGTACATTGGAGCGTCAGCGGCAAGCAACTGTCAAAATTGCTTCATGCCCATACAAATTGTATGGGGCAAACCGCAATTGAAACGCTCTGACGCTGAGCTATTCGAATTTCCAATATTGACAGCGCGTTAGCAGTTGAAGTTGGCTGCGATAAACAAAAACGCCTGTGATTTATATTTGATTTGAATTAAATTGTGAGGAGTGAGCTCGTCAAGTACGGTCGTGTTTCGCTTTCGCTGATCATAATGGTCAATTGTGCAAAGTGCAAGCTGCACTGTTCTACTACGGACTCGGTACCGTGTGGCACCTGTCTGTCTAAGTGGCATTTCAAATGTGTCAAGATCAACGATTTAGCCGATTTATTAAAAACTAAGCGCAATTTAATTTTTGGATGTGATTCCTGCAACTCCGCTCCTCGCCCAACTTGCCTGTCCATTGTGCCGTTACTGTTGGACAAGTTGAGTGAGTTACGAGGCCTCTGCGATTCTCTCATAAAGGTGCACTCTGAGTACTTGAGTGTGGACAAACCGACATCGGGCTCATCGATGACCTCGAAGGCTGACCCATGGTACAATAACAAGGTATGCCAAGTAGACGAATCTCCCTCTTTTTTCGTTTGTTTACATTTGGAAATGCTGTCAAACAGAGATACTGGAGTTGCGTGTACGCTAGAAATTGAGTACCTTTTTCCATGCATACCATACCTTTTGGAAATTTTCATGCTAAACAAACAAGAAATATGCACTAGCTGCCTTAGAGTGAAAAGGTGCTAAATCCACTTTTTCAAATTTTACAGGAAAGACAAAAAACTAATTAAAAATAATTTATATTTATGTTTATTCTTTGGACTTTCTTTGCTCTGGACTTTGTGCACTTTTCCACGAAGCAAGACTTTTTCTTTTTTCTCTTTTCATGCATGTTCCGCCGACTTATGACGACATTTTATGCCGTTATTTTTAATTTGTGCTTTGGGAACTTTTTCGCCTTGCTGTGATTCTGTGCTTTTCATTTCAAGAAGTGATTGAGTGTTGAACATTTTTAAATTCAAAATCGTCCGTGTGAATTAATAATGCCGGGATATTCGTGTGCGTTGTGCAGAAGCACGCACTAAGAGAAATGCTACTACAAAGTAGCAAAGATATTTGCGTACCTGAAAATGTGAAAAGCTTGTTTTTCAAATGCAGAATTTTTTTCAGAATCAAATTTTTAAACAAAAAAATCAAAGAAAATTAACTTAAAAAACAACTTCTAATAAAAAAAACTGTTGAAGACAATAACATAACGAATTTGTACCGGACATGTATTTACGTCCAAAACTTATTTTTGGAAATTTTCGGAAATATGAGCATTTTTATACTTTTTGCAAAGAAAAAGATACCTATTAAAGTTTTTCTGTGTATTGTAAAAACTGTATGCTTTTCAGTATTTTCTGTGCAGCCTTGCGCACTACTCCCATTCATAAGCACCTCTAATTTTTGTCGTTTGACATTCACATCTCATAGTACATGAATAGTACTCTCCCTATCTGGCATACCTTGTTATTGTACCATGGGCTGACCCAGTTGTCACTCGCGCCCGCGCTAAAGCGGCATACTCGCGTACGCTCATGCCTAAGGTGCTTTCTTGCTCACCGCTTCACATGCTGCTTCGTCGCTCCGGTCGCAGAGTTCTGCTCAGACTCCGTCTGTTAATGCTGTTGTTGCTGCTGATCACGCAGCCTCTCCGTCTGTCCACGCACCGCTTGCTGTTTGTACGAATTCTACGCCTGCTGCTATACTCGTTTCTGCGCCGCCTGATGCTGAAGAGTGCATGCCGCCTGTTGCTACTGAGGCGTCGCTGCCTGCTACGTCGTCTACTTGTGTGCTGCCTGCTATGAGTTTCGCTGCGCCGGCCGCTGCTTTTGTTTGTGCAGATGCGCCAGCTGCCGCTGTCGATCTTACTTCAACAGCCGTCTGTGAGACTGCGCGACACACGGATGTTGATGACCCACGCTGCCCGAAACCGTCGTGCTCTTCGTATGCTGCGCTGCCTGCTGCTAATGCTCTTTCGCCCGCTGCTGGACCTCCCGCCAGTGAGTGGTTCACTGTCGGTGTCAATAAACGCTCGACGTCGAAAGTTGTGGTTATCGGTTCGAGGGCGAACTTGGGCCTAGATGTCGCTGTGAGTAAAAAATTGTTGCATCTGTCATCCTTCCGACCTGTGGTATCAGAGGATACCACTGAACTATATCGCTAACAGCGCTGGCATCGATAAGCATCATATTGTGTGCTTTAAGCTTATAAAGAAAGGAGCTCCGACTGATACACTCAAACGTGCAAATTTTAAAGTTGGTGTCTCGGCTTCTGTTTACGAGAAGCTTCTCACTCCTTCCGTCTGGCCAATTGAAGTCAAAGTACAGCCATTTCGTTTTTTTCAAAAGCCAGCCCAGCAGCCAACGGACGCATAACCACCGCCCGGGCTATCACTGCTAATAAAAAGTGCCTTAAAATATATTTTCAAAATGTTTCTGGTCTTCGTACTAAATCGCTTAATTTCCGTGCTGCTAGTTCGCATTTGGAATATGATGCTTTTGTTATGATTGAGACTTGGCTGAATCCATACTTTTTCAGTGAAGAATTTTTTGATCCGAATCTGTATAAGTTATTCTTTTATAGAAACAGTTGTTTATAAGTTCTTGTTCTTTATTTTAGCACTGTTTGGTGCGACTGCGGAATGAAGACTGAAGACTTGGAGGCAATGCTAGCAAAGCATTGCCTTCTGGTTTGCCTACATTATGCCACGTCAGCTCGCCAGCCCGCTGCGCGTGCAAATATGCAAACACCACGTTGCAGTTTTATGCAGCGCAGTGATATGCGATATTCGCGAACACTACGTTGCAGTTTTATGCAGCGCAGTGACATCCGATCTTCGTGCAAAACAGCGAGAAGCGCTGTGGCCGTTGGCATACCGTAACTTCCCTCCCTCTTAAGTATGAGTGTCCTCACTCATGATAGCATTGACTCGAGCTGTGACCATCTCTTTGAGTGATGTCTCGAAGTCGGCGTTAGTGGCTTGGATCTGAACCCTCCTTGGTCTAATCTTTATGAAGATTAGGGCTGCAATAGTGCAGGAAAGAATACCAAACACGCCGTACCATAGCCACTTGCTGGTCTGAAGGGTTACTTTGAAGCCTTCGATTTTTTCGTTATTACGAAGGTGAAGTTTATGTAGGTACGGTAGGGAAATTTTTTCCCGAAACGACGTCTCTTCTAGAGACGTGATTTTTGGAGCTTTCGCCTCCAGAGTTTCCGTTACGCTGTCTGCCGTGAAGGTCTGTCCGTTAATGGAAATGCTATTTTCAAAATTATCAAAATTGTGCCGTTGGCCCTTGTGGTTTGATTATCATAGATAATCTCAAAAATATCATTGCGCGCTACGATAAGGCCGTTTTTGACGATTTCAACAGATGGTAGATGGAGAGCTGACGTGGTTGGACAGGAAGCTGAGTGTGTGTTTAGTAGTTGTGAAAAACATTGATCATTATCATCGCAATTACAATATTTATATGTTAGTGACTCTTTACAGTTTACAATTGGAAAATAATAATTTTTACAGAGTGCTGTGGCATTGTTCTTAAGATCTATGATTTTATTGTTCCTGATTGAACTTTTACAAATATCTGTAACTAGGGGTAATTTTACAAGATAGTCTACTGCAGTTTCCTGCATGTAAATTTTAACATCCGAAATTAACAATAGATCATTCATTGGTATTCGTACATTTTCTTGTTGCCTGATTAGTTCCATTTCCTCCGAGTTCAGCATTAGGGAATTGACTATGTTTACCTTCGCTAGCATCAGGGCGTAGGCGTTGTTATTTAGGTTATCTAAGATAATTTTATTACGCCTAGACATAAAAGTTAGCAATGTTGGGTGGTCAACTATGGCATTCCCGTACCTCAAGCTATTAATTCTGTCTGTTATTTCGTTGAGCTGCTTCTCTATGTCCGTGTTAATGTCGATTTGTCTGTTCGAGTTCCTAGTGAGTTCGTTAATTTTGGCGTCAATCACCTCCATGTCCTGGTGGTCTGGAACGCCGGCTACGAATTTGATTGCAGATCCGAGGAAGTCTATGGACCTTTTCAATCTGGTAGACGTGCGAAAGAGGCTCAGTAGCTTCCGTATTTCCGTAATGTCCTCTCTAAGTGCATCCTTGTCCCGTTCGAGCAGTGTCGGTATCGTGTTGATGTTGTCCTGGATAGCAGCCTCTATCTGCGTCAGGTTTGTCGAGTGCCTGAGGTACAGGCGTCCATTAAAAATGGCTACATTTCCGGTCGGGATTGGTATAAAGAGTGCTGCTGAAAAATCGGTAATGCCGGCTCTAACTACGGGAAACGCTAATCTGTAAAAGAGGGAAGGGAGGAGTTATTGGTTAGGGGTAATCTGTCAATCGTTTGAAAATTTATTTGGCTTTGATATTGTCCTTATGAACCTGCCTATTGTCGATCACTACTGCGGTCCCTAAGTCAGCCTGTACGATTTTTTCTCTGTACACCTTTGAAAATTTGTTACCTATCCTCTTGTTATTTTTTATGAACACTTTGTCTCTGACTTCGAAATTCCTCATTTTGGTTCTTTTGTTGTGGAACGCGAGATCTCTTTTCTGCGTTTTGGCCAATTTGTTCCTGATCTCTGCTATGAATTCTTCTGACGGGTTGAAAAAGATATCGACCGGTTTTCGGTTAGTAACGGAGTGAATACTATTATTATATTTGTAAGTGGCTAATAAGATAGTTTCGACCACGTCTGTCTTTGCACCTATTGTGCACCTGGCTATTTCTGCTAGAGTGGAGTGAAAGCGCTCCACCTGTCCGTTACTCAGACTGTGTAGGGCAGGAGTTGTGAACATGGAGATGTTAAATTCATTTACGAGGAGGTCTTTAACGGAGTTTGAGATAAACGCGCCCTCATTGTCGGTCACAATTAGTCTCGGTCTGTGGAAATTGCATGATTAGTTCTAGCAGGCGGCTTTAAACGTCGGTGGTGTTTCTGGAAGGTGTGTGCTTGGTCAGGAAGGAAGGGAGCGGACATACAAGGTAAAGTCTCTGATTGCGTTCAACTTGGCGAACGCCAGAACGATCCTTGTCCCTGTCCAATCCAAGCTGATGCACAGCCTCCGCGCGGCCCTTCTGGATAGCTATTTGGCACCCGCTGAATAGTGAACTAATGTGTGCAGCGAGTCCAATCCCCAGGACTTAAAATTTGGGTTGTGCGCAGGGTTTGGTGCCCGCCACGGAAAATCAAATACCAATGAAAGCTAGCAAACAAGCCTCGGAAGGAGCCCAAAATGTTGACGACCACAGCAAACGATTTAAGGACCACGATTAGAGGATATGCACCTGGAATGTCCGGACCCTCTATAGGGAGGGTGCCTCTATCCAACTGGCGGAAGCCCTCACAAAGTGTAAGGCTGACATCACCGCCATCCAGGAAATGCGATGGACAGAACAAGGTTGCTCCAAGCGAGCAGACTGCGACATCTACTACAGCTGCCATGCGGAGAATCGCGTATTTGGCTGCGGATTTGTGGTCAGTAACAGACTTCGCCACCACGTCTCTCGGTTCACTCCGGTGAACGAACGACTGGCTTCGATCCGCATCAAGGCTAAATACTTTAGTATCAGCCTAATTTGCTCGCACGCCCCGACGGAAGAGAAGGACGATGCGGCCAAGGATGCCTTCTATGCGAAGCTCGAGGACGTCTACGACGGGTGCCCGGCCCATGACGTCAAAATCGTGCTCGGGGACTTCAATGCAAAGGTCGGGCGAGAAGGTTCCCACTGTCGGGCAGTTCAGCCTCCAACAAGGCGACCTGGTTATCCCCCGATCAATCAACCCGCAACCAGATTGATCACATTGTGATTGATGGAAGGCATGCTTCTAGCATTCTAGATGTGCGCACGTTCCGAGGTCCCAACATCGACTCGGACCATTACCTTGTTGCAGCCAAGGTACGCATGCGTCTTTGCGCAGCGAAGACCGCACAACCTAGTTTGCGAAGAAAGCTGGACATCAGCAAGCTGCGATCACAAGGGGTAGCCGAAGCCTACTCCGTTCAACTCTCCAACCAGCTCGGTCGCTCCCCCTCTCCACGTGATGACATCGGCGGATTATGGGCTCACTTATCCCACTCTATGCGCGCCGCCGCAGAAAATGTCCTTGGTTTTCGACGCCCACCACCAAAAAACCAATGGTACGATAAAGAGTGTCGCGCAGCCACTGCAGCGAAGAATGCTGCCTACAAGAAGACCCTGCAGAAAAATACCGGGGGGAGAGGAAGAAAGAGAGGTGCCTTTTTAGACGCAAGAAACGGGGGCAAGAAAGGCGCGAGCGTGAGGAAATCGAGGAGTGCAGGAGAACGAACGACTGGCTTCGATCCGCATCAAGGCTAAATACTTTAGCATCAGCCTAATTTGCGCGCACGCCCCGACGGAAGAGAAGGACGATGCGGCCAAGGATGCCTTCTATGCGAAGCTCGAGGACGTCTACGACGGGTGCCCGGCCCATGACGTCAAAATCGTGCTCGGGGACTTCAATGCAAAGGTCGGGCGAGAAGGTTCCCACTGTCGGGCAGTTCAGCCTCCAACAAGGCGACCTGGTTATCCCCCGATCAATCAACCCGCAACCAGATTGATCACATTGTGATTGATGGAAGGCATGCTTCTAGCATTCTAGATGTGCGCACGTTCCGAGGTCCCAACATCGACTCGGACCATTACCTTGTTGCAGCCAAGGTACGCATGCGTCTTTGCGCAGCGAAGACCGCACAACCTAGTTTGCGAAGAAAGCTGGACATCAGCAAGCTGAGATCACAAGGGGTAGCCGAAGCCTACTCCGTTCAACTCTCCAACCAGCTCGGTCGCTCCCCCTCTCCACGTGATGACATCGGCGGATTATGGGCTCACTTATCCCACTATATGCGCGCCGCCGCAGAAAATGTCCTTGGTTTTCGACGCCCACCACCAAAAAACCAATGGTACGATAAAGAGTGTCGCGCAGCCACTGCAGCGAAGAATGCTGCCTACAAGAAGACCCTGCAGAAAAATACCGGGGGGAGAGGAAGAAAGAGAGGTGCCTTTTTAGACGCAAGAAACGGGGGCAAGAAAGGCGCGAGCGTGAGGAAATCGAGGAGTGCAGGAGCATGAATGACGCCCGAAAATTCTTCCAAAAAGTTAAGCGTCTCACGGAAGGATTTAAGCCTGGGGCATCTTCTTGCAGAGACGAAAACGGGGATCTGGTTACGGATGCGCAGGGTGTGCTGAGGTTGTGGAAGGAGCACTTCACCAAGCTGCTCGCAGGCGACGAAGGGAACAATACCGCCAGTGGTGAAGAGGTCAAGATGGTACCAATCGACGACGACGGTGTGGATGTGCCACCGCCCAGCCATGACGAGGTCCGGGTTGCTATCCAGCGACTCAAAAACAATAAAGCTGCAGGGCCGGATGGGCTACCAGCTGTATTGTTCAAGGCCGGCGGCGGTGAGCTGATTGGGTGCATGCATCAGCTCATTTGCAAAATATGGCTGGAGGAACGAATGCCCAACGATTGGAACCTCAGTGCCCTTTGTCCTGTGCTGAAGAAAGGCGACCCAACAATATGCGCCAACTACAGGGGTATAAGCCTACTTCCCATTGCATGCAAGGTCCTGACGAGCGTACTATGTGAAAGATTAAAGCCACTCGCCAAGGCGCTGATTGGACTTTATCAGTGCGGCTTTAGACCTGGTAAGTCCACCATCGACCAGATATTCACTTTACGCCAAATCCTGGAGAAGACCCATGAGAATCAAATCGATACACACCATCTCTTCATCGATTACAAGGCAGCATTCGATAGCCCGATAAGGGATCGCTTATATGCCGCATTGTCTGAACTTGGTATCCCTGCAAAGCTCGTGAGACTTTGCAGAGCGACGTTGAGCAATACGCGCAGCTCCGTCAAGGTTGGAAGTGACCTCTCCGACCCCTTTGATACCGTTCGAGGTTTCAGACAGGGTGATCCTTTGTCCTGCGACCTCTTCAACTTCACCATGGAGAGTGTTCTGCGCAAGGCCGGTGTACATCGTAATGGCACAATTTTCAACAAAAGTGTCCAGCTCCTTGCCTACGCTGATGACATTGATGTCATCGGACGTAACAAGCGAGATGTCACCGCTGCCTTTGCGGCTATCGAAAGAGAATCTGCCAAAATGGGTCTGGTGGTAAATGAGGGCAAGACGAAGTATATGCTGTCTACATGCAGGGACCCGCAGCGGCTAGGGTCTCACGTCGAGGCCGACAGGTATACTTTTGAAGTTGTCAAGGAATTCGTCTACCTTGGCACTGCCATCAACAGCAGCAATGATGTCAGCCTGGAGATAAAGCGAAGGATAACTCTTGCCAACAGGTGCTACTACGGTCTCGGTAGGCAATTGAGAAGTAGAGACCTCTCTCGACCGATAAAACTTGCACTCTATAGGACGCTTATCTTGCCCGTGCTCCTCTATGGCGCTGAAGCATGGACAATGACACGAAACGACATAGCGGCCCTTGGAGTGTTCGAGAGGAAGGTACTTCGCAAAATCTTCGGCCCTGTTCGTGTTGGTGACGACTATCGTATACGAACCAATAACGAGCTGTATAAGGACATGGACGTAGCGCAGCGAATAAACATCCAGCGGCTACGCTGGCTCGGTCATGTCTGCCGCATGGACGACGAAGCTCCGGCGAAAAAAGTGTTCGATGCGATGGTTGGAGGTCGATGGCGAAGAGGGAGGCCGTGTCTCCGGTGGAAGGACCAACTTGAAGAGGCCCTGTCATCCCTTGGTGTTACTAACTGGAGAAGGCGCGCGCAAAGCAGAGGCGCCTGGAGAGAAGTTTTGCGGCAGGCCGTAACCCGATAACGGGTTGTTACGAATAATAAGTCTAGTGGGCTGTCACGTATCTCTGGATTGTGTGATTTGAAAATAAAACACAGTCAGTTTCTTAAACGCAGACAATAAAATACACCAACAGTCACTTTATTATTCACAGTTTACACTTTACTGTTCGTACACTTAAGTATTTGCTTGATTATTCCGTGTGGCAACTTCACTTGTCAAAACCAGACTGGCTCGCTGTACCGCATCTGGCCACCTTTTATACTCTGTCCGGCCGTCGCGCAGATCGTTCTCGTACGTTGCCAGATTGGACTAGAAGTTTCCCTGATGACCGCGACCATCGTTGCCAGGTTGGGCTAAAAGTTACTATCGCGGCCGTCGTTGCCAGACTGGGTTATGGCACGGCACGTAGCGGCAGGGTTGCTTTGCACCGCGACAGACTGGCTCATCGTTACACTGCCCACCACTTAGACTTGTTCGTCCCGAACAAGTGCCGAGGCTCCGCTGTGATGAGGCGCCAGGCGCTCCAAATGGACTACCTTCAGCTTAGCGCCTCTATTGCTGCAACGTTGAATCCGGTATACCACGTCGTTAATCCTAGTCACGACTTCGTACGGTCCTTCCCATGACGCTTGGAGTTTCGGAGACAAACCTTTCCTCCGCTGCGGGTTGTAGAGCATTACCAAATCGCCTTCTTGGAACCCTGCTGAGTTGGCCCGTAGATCGTATCTGGCTTTCACCTTATCGCTGACCAGTTTGGTGCGGCTCCTTATAAACTGGTGAATTTCCTCCAGTTCCGCCCGCTTATTGGCCACGTAGTCCGTCTTAGCGCCTCCCGTCGTGCTGACTACCCCGAACTTCAAGTCAGCGGGTAACCGCAACTCTGTGCCGAACACTGCCCGGGCTGGAGTGAGTGAAGTCGTGTCGTGCTGGGCTGACCTATACGCCAACAGGAACAGGGGGATGTGCGTGTCCCAATCCTTTTGATTCCTGCCTACCACTTTCCGCAGGTATTCCTCCAGTGTCCGGTTAAAGCGTTCCACCATGCCGTCGGACTGTGGGTGCAAAGGAGTGGTACGCGTTTTCTTTATCCCCAGCAGCTCACACACTTCCTTGAATACCGCAGACTCAAAATTCCGGCCTTGATCTGAGTGCAACTCCAACGGAACTCCGAACCTGGCTACCCAGTTGTTTACCAGCTTTTCCGAGATCGTGGTGGCCTCCTGGTTAGGAATAGGGTACACTTCGGGCCATTTGCTGAAGTAATCCATTACGACCAGCACATATTTGTTGCCTTGGGTGCTAGTTGGGAATGGGCCGGCGACGTCCATAGCAATCCGCTCGAAGGGCGCTCCCACGTTGTACTGCTGCATGCGGCCTCGAGATTTTCTTGTCGGCCCTTTCGCAGCTGAACATCGGTCGCAGCTCTTAATCCACTCGGCTACAGACTCCTGACATCCTACCCAGTAGAATCGTCTTTTTATTTTGGCGACGGTTTTGGTGATGCCTAGGTGCCCTCCACTGGAGTCGTTATGGTATGCCTCGATGACCTCGTTGATTCTGGTTTTCGGCACTACCATTAGAGGGTTGCTGGTACGACCATCCGCGCTCTCCCATTCGCGGTACAGGCAGCCTTCCTTCAGCCGCAGACTTTTCCACTGTGCCCAGTAAGCCTTAGCGATCGGGCTTTCACCAGTCTGGACGTGCGCCTTGCTCCTTGCCTTCGACGATTTTCGCAAGATCCGCATCCTCACGCTGGTCTTTTTGTAGCCTCTCCGCAGACCACTCTTCCTCTGGCATGACGCTGACCAACCGGACGTCCACTATCTGTTCTTTGCTTTCGGCTCGTGAGCACTGCCTGCATTCGACTTGGCACGGACGGCGTGACAAAGCATCGGCATTTCCATGGCTACTGCCCTTGCGATGTTCTATCGTGTAGTGGTAGCTCTGCAGTCGCTCGATCCACCGCGCCAATTGCCCTTCAGGATCTTTAAAGTTCAGGAGCCATCTCAATGCCGCATGATCTGTGCGCAGGCGAAACCTTTGTCCATACAGATATTTGTGGAAGTGTTTTACGCAGTCCAATACCGCCAGCAGTTCTCTCCGTGTCACACAGTAGTTGCGTTCCGGTTTCGATAGAACCCTACTGTAGTACGCTATCACTTGTTCCTGGCCGTCTATTATCTGTGATAGCACACCGCCAATACTATTCCCGCTTGCATCTGTATCCAGCACAAACATCTCCCCAGGCACGGGGAAGGCCAGAATTGGAGCACTGCACAGTTTTTCCTTCAGACGTGCAAAAGCCTGTTCCTGCTCCTCGCTCCACTCGAAAGCTTGGCTCTTTTTCGTCAGTTTGTGCAAGCTGCTGGCTATGTTCGCGAATCCCGGAACAAATCGGCGGTAGTATGTACACAGGCCCAGGAAACTGCGGAGTTCGTGTAGATTGCGTGGTCGGGGCCACTCCTTCACCGCCGTGATTTTGCCTTCATCCGTATGCACTCCGCGGGCGGAAACCGTATGGCCCAGATACTTGACCTCCTTTTGGAACAGCGAGCACTTCTTTGGGTTGAGTTTAAGCCCGGCTTTTTGTATCCGCTCAAATACCTCCTTCAGCTTTCCCAGGTGGTCGTCGAAGCTTTTACCCATTACGATTATGTCGTCGAGGTACACCAGACACGTCCGCCAATGCAGCCCTTTTAGCACGCGTTCCATTAGCCGCTCGAATGTTGCTGGTGCGTTGCAGAGTCCAAACGGCATGACGGTGAACTGCCACAAACCATCGCCAACACTGAAAGCCGTTTTCTCCTTGTCCTTGTCTGCAAGCTCTACCTGCCAATAGCCGCTGCGTAAGTCGAGCGTGGAGAACCACTGCGTGCCTGACAGTGTATCCAGGGTGTCATCGATCCGAGGTAGTGGATAACTGTCCTTCTTGGTCACATCATTGAGCTTCCGATAGTCCACACAAAACCGGGTACTGCCATCTTTTTTCTTGACTAGCACGACCGGCGAGCACCAGGGGCCCGAAGAAGGCTCTATGACCTTGTCTTTCTGCATGTTTTCGATCAAATTTGCGACCTCTTCCCTCTTGGCCAGAGGAACTTGTCTTGGCGGTTGGCGAATCGGTTTTGCACTTCCGGTGTCGATGTTGTGCTTCACTATGGCTGTTCTTCCGCCTGCTTCCGCCGCAAATATTGACCCATAGTGGTGCAGGAGTGACCTCGCCTTCTGTTTCTGCTTGGCCGACAACTCGCTGCTCCACTGGTTCTCTTGCGGTATGGCGTCCATGTTAAACCCGCCCTTCTCATTACCTCCAGGCGGGCTACTCTCGCAATTGACCACTGCTACAGCTTCCTTACACTCGCCAATTACCTCATCTTTTCCGACATATCTGGGTGCATTCAGGGGGTTCAGTATTCTGACTGGTATCCTTCCATTTTTAGGTTCCACTAATGTACGTCCGATGATGATGTTGTCGTGTCCTTGCTTCGGTGCTTCTACTACCCACAGCCGACTCGTCCCATCGTCCTCGTCCACCTTTGCCCACACAATCGCCTCAGAATTCGCTGGTATCCTCCTGTGTTGACACGATAAAACCTTCCTTACCGCCACGCTTCGCTCATAGCCGGTGTGCAGCGGGAATTCAACGTTGGCATATCTCAGCACATTTTCCTTCAGGTCCAGCGTAAAACCGTGCCTAATCATGAAATCCACGCCGATAATCACGTCGTCCATTATATCCGCGACGATGAACTCATGTTCCAGGCTGCTGGTGCCGATAGCAATCGTTTTTGTAACTTTCCCTCTTACCGGCGCGCGCTCGCCAGTCGCAGTCCGCAGCTGTATGCCATGCAGCGGTTCCCAGTTCTTCAGCAGCTTCCTCTTTATGATCGAATATGACGCTCCAGTATCCAGTGTCAACACGAACAACTTTCCATCCATCCTTCCTTCAATTGTCAAGCTGCTGGGCTGTCGTTTCAGCTGTCAGACAAGGACGGTGGGGCGGCAGATTGTGGGGATCAGCTCACGCCCCTTTGAGCTGACCCGTTTTAGTTTAACGACTCGCCGTCCTCAGCCCTGCGCTTGTTGGCTGGGCCTCGATTGTCAGCATTCCTTGCTTCAGGCGATTGCGATCGGGAACGGGAACGCCTCTTTCGTTGGCGGCAGTCTCGTGATATGTGGCCCTGCTTGCCACATACCCAGCAAACAACTTTAGAGGAGACCACCCGTGGCCTGTCCGGTATCTCAGAGCTTATGGCCTGGATCGGAATGTCGTTGTCCGCTTGAATCTGGCGTATCCTTGCAGGTGCATACCGAGTGCTCCCAATCCATGCCGCTTCATATGTCATCGCGCTGGTTACCGTCTCCTTAAATGTCGGCTTGCCCATCATCAACGCACTGCGACGTGTTTCTGGATCATGAAGACCTTCAATAAACGACTCGATCTTCATCCTCTCGAGATCATCAGCACCAAATTTCGGGTAGCACAACTGTACGAGCCGCTCAATGTCTGCTGCATATGTCTGCAGCGCCTCGTTGGCCCTTTGCTTGCGGTTCTTCAGCTCACAGTAGTATAGCGCATGGTTGTGCTCGTTGCTATACTTCGCTGCCAACGCTCTCATGATGGCACCGTAATCACTTCTTAAACATTCTGGAACTGATTTGATCACCTCGGCCGCAGGACCTTTTAGCGCCAGTGCCAACCTCCGACCTTTCCTCATATCTGTCCACTGATTTTCCAAAGCAGCCAAGTCGAATTGCAATTTAAATGTATCGAACGGCGCAGCACCATCATAAGTAGGCACTTCTGTTCTGCCAGCAAAACCGTCCTGAACCGGTGGCAAACATTCTCGTGGCTGTACCTCTCGAAGTCGTTCGTCTATCTTTCTATGCATCGAATCTTCCAGACTGTCAACTCGTTTGTTCAAGGACTCATCCAGGTTGTCAACTCGTTTGTTCCAATTGTCCATGCGCGTCTCAAGATGCTCAACTTTCCCGTTCAGCCTATTGGAGATTTCCTCTACCTTCTGCTCCAAGCGCGCAGAGCTTTCCTGAAGCTTGACTTCCATTCGCTCCGACACTTGCGCCGATATTTCATGGGTCGCCGTTTCCATTTTCGCTGCCATCTCTTGATTTGCAGTTTCCATTTTCGCTGCCATCTGCGCCGACATTTCACGATTTTCACGATTGGAAGTCTCGAACATGCCTTTTATTGCACTCATTAGCTGGCTCATGTCTAATACTTGTAGTGGTCCAGCCGGTGCAGCCGTACTTTGGATCGACGCAGCACCCGCAGGCGATTCCTCCACTTTGGCCGACGCCTCTTGTTCCTGCGTTCCGAACTCGTGTGCAGCCCAATCGATGCCTCGTGATTCACACGCCTCTCGCAAGCGCAGCTGCAACTCCACTTTCCCGCCAGCAGTCGGCAAATTCCAGGCAGCCAGCTCCTTCTTCAGCTGGTCCACCTTCAGCAGCTCGAGTTTAACCATGTCCGTGCTGTTATACTTTTATTTATTTATTTAGTTTTTTTTTTTTGTTTTGTTACTTTTCGTTTATTTTCAATTTTCTACAATCCCACTTCTGACACCAAATGTTACGAATATTAAGTCTAGTGGGCTGTCACGTATCTCTGGATTGTGTGATTTGAAAATAAAACACAGTCAGTTTCTTAAACGCAGACAATAAAATACACCAACAGTCACTTTATTATTCACAGTTTACACTTTACTGTTCGTACACTTAAGTATTTGCTTGATTATTCCGTGTGGCAACTTCACTTGTCAAAACCAGACTGGCTCGCTGTACCGCATCTGGCCACCTTTTATACTCTGTCCGGCCGTCGCGCAGATCGTTCTCGTACGTTGCCAGATTGGACTAGAAGTTTCCCTGATGACCGCGACCATCGTTGCCAGATTGGGCTAAAAGTTACTATCGCGGCCGTCGTTGCCAGATTGGGTTATGGCACGGCACGTAGCGGCAGGGTTGCTTTGCACCGCGACAGACTGGCTCATCGTTACAATATGAAGTATCTCTCCTGGGTATTTAGGGATGGGTGTTACGCCTATTGGGTGTTTACCGGGGTTGCGATCATACTAATTTTCGTTGCAGATTTTGCATTTTTCAACAAATTCTTTGATCGATTTTTTTAGATTGGGGAAATAGCATTCGGACAATATTTGGTTGTAGTTCTCTTTCAAGCCTCTATGCGCTCTTGAGTGTTCTGTGACTATTATGTCGTACTGGTCATCTGCATTATAGATATCCTGCACCATTTTGGGTGCGTATTTCATTTTTACCTTTGGGAATGCTTCTATTAGTTTGTTTTGGATCCGACCAAGGGGCAGTTAATTCCATTGATACGTTCAGGCTTCAGTGTGTTCTTCAAGGTTTTTGTTAGTGCTGCGACTGTTGTGAATGTGATATTATGCCTAATTTGTTTCTAAAATAAAATTGTGGTTTTCTTGTTGTTTTCTGGGCCCTCCTCTAAGATAAGCTTGTTTGCGAAGCAATTGATGGGGTGGGGGACTGTCGGAATAGTTGCAGTAAGTGATTGTTCGCTGTGAACTGTACCGCTCGAATCGGTTTTGGCAATGGTGTTGATAAATTGACGAGAGAGTGCGTCCGCGACCACATTCTCTCTTCCTGGTTTGTATATAAAATTGGGGGAGTACTCCTCCACGAAAGCTTTGCAACGTTTGAGTTTTGTGTTGGGATTTCGCTCTGAAATAGCAAAGGTGAGCGGTTGGTGATCCGTATGGATATTAATATTGGGTGCACCGTAAAGGTAATTTCTCAGTGTTTTCAATGCCCACACTATGGCCAGCATTTCACGCTCGTTCGTGGCGTAATTGCTTTCTGCTTTGCTCAAGGTGCGAGAAATCATTGTGATGGGGCGGCCCCCTTGCGATAATACAGCGCCGATTGCATGTGCCGACGCATCTGTAGTTAGGTCGAATGCCTTTTGGAAGTCTGGATAGAGCAATAGTACGTCTTCGGAGGCTAGAATATTCTTTATTGACTGAAAAGCATCGAGCGCCTTGTCGTTCAATTAAATTTTCACATTTTTAGACTTCCTTGAAGAGACGTGACCATTTTCTCCCCTCAACAAACTCGTCAAGGGCTGAGCAATCTTAGCATAATCGTTTATAAATTTGTGGTAATAGCCCGCCAATCCTAAGAAGGATCTTAGCGCCCGTAAGGTATTGGGTACTGCAAAGTCAAGAATGTCTTTCACCTTATTGGGGCATGTTCTGATCCCATTTTTAGCTACTAGGTAGCCGAGAAATTCAACTTCTTGTTTAAAAAATTTGCATTTCTCTACGGGGACGCGCATGTTAGCTTGAATTAACTTAGAAAAAATGCATTCTATGTGTTTTAAATGGTCGTCTTCCGTTTGGGAAAATATTATTACATCATCGATGTAAACGTAACAAAAGAGCCCGATGTAGTCGCGAAGCACATCGTCGATGACTCTTTGAAAAATGCTCGGGGAATTCTTAAGGCCGAACGGCAATCTGCAGAATTAAAATTTACCGTTATTGATGGAGAAGGCCGTTTTTCTCTATCCTTTTCATCTAAGAGAATTTGGTGGAAGCCTGCTTTCAAGTCAAGGGTGGAAAAGTAATTAGACTGTCCCAGATTAGTCAGGATAACGGAGGTCTCGGGAATCGAGTAGCGGTCTGGAATCGTTTTCTCGTTAAGTTTTCTATAGTCGAAAACCATACGGTGTTTTTGTGTTCCGTCCTCGTTCTCTCCTTTTTTTCTTACCACCACAATTGGAGTGTTATATGGGGATTTGGAGGGTCGGATTATACCATCCTTTAAGAGTTTCTGGATTTCCTGATTTAAGAAGGGGACTGCAGCTATGTTGTATGGTCTTGGCTTAGAAAAGACGGGTTCTGCGTCTTTCGTACGTATTTTTGCTATTACAGTGGTGTTGAATGGTAGCCTCTCGTTTGGATTAGAAAATACTACTTCACAATCTTTTAAAAGGGTTTTAAATTGGGTACGGACTTTCTCGGGGACAGATTGTGTACTAATTTGCAGGTTATTGACTTGTTGGAAATTGAAGAATTTAATTTCGTCCTCCCCGTTATTATGCAAAAACATCTTCCTGCCCGTATCGATCACCCCCTCTATTTGATTAATGAAGTCGTAGCCCAAAATTGCGTCAAATGAATTCAAATGTGGGTGTAAAAAGAATTCGGCTAATTTTACAAGGAGCTGGATTCGGTATTTGTGTGTAATTTTTGTTCCTCCGTCGAGGTTTTTGACTATAAATGGTCTATCGTTAGGGATTGGGTCGAGTTCGGGTATTTTTCTGATGTAATTTTTCGCTGTTCCTGTATCGAGTAATATTCTTAACTTAGTTTTTTTATTAAGAGTCCTCTCAGTATAGGGAACAGCAGACCTTACTCTAAAAAATTGAGGCTGTCAAAAGTCGCTAGTGATTGTGTGTCTTCTTCGTCCTCAGTCTGAGAATCTATTTGGTCCACTCCCAAGTGATTTACTCTTTGTTGTTTGGTTTGAGGTGCCCTGTCCGATGAGGGTGCGCGCTTGAAAGGTCTGGGTGGCGCTTGTGCTTCAGTCCTGTTACTGAATTGCTTGGTCTGTCCAGAGAACCTATTGCTTTGGTTTCGTCTAGGATTAAAGGCTGTGGCGTAGCGAAATTTGGACGAAGGGTCAACGTCCATTGGCTCAGTTTCCGCATTGGTGTCCATTGGTCTCGGTTTCGGTCTCGTAGGTACTTGTTTAAAATTTGGATGGGGCCGCGGTGGAAGAGTTTTGGGGATCTGGTTATTGAATGCTCTTGCGAAGGAGTAACGCTGGTTATTGGATTCCAGTTCCTGAGCCTTCGCTAAGGCAGAGGGTAGGTCCGCGCAACCAGCTGAGAATAGGATATTACAGTAAGGTTTGTTTAAACCTGAAATAAAAACACGCAGAGCGTCCGCTCTGTATTTTTCCGCAAACGAGCTGATTAGTGTCGGATTGCCACTGTAATCCATTGTCACATTATTGATAAGCATCGTTAGTTTCTTTTCTATTTCATCATAATACCCTGCCATCGACAATTTCCCCTGGCACAGGACGCTGAGTTCGTTCTCAAGAACGTGTAGTGGTCGCTTATCGCGATAACGTTTGGTGAATGAAATCCGAACAAACACAAAATTTATTAAAAAATGGTATAACACTTGATGAAAACTTGTTTTTACATTTTATTAAAAAAGTTTAATATGTAAGGGAGAGGGCTGGGGTGTGAACCGGGTTTTGTTTTTCGGCTCTAACTTTTCTCAGAATAAAGATATCGAAAAATCGAAGATACCGTTGGAAAGGTGAATATATAACGCAACTTTGTTATGAAGACAGATTACCGTTTTGATTGAAATTTAACTCTCTACGTCCAATTTTCTAAGAACGTGATTTTTCGCTTTTTCAAAAAAGTGGCTGGGTTGTGAACCATCTGGAAAATCCCTATTAAAGTCAGAAAATACGAAGAAAACACCCATAATTTTTAAGTACATTGAGAATTTATTTAATCAGGAAGCCTCAAGAGGTGAAAAAAAGTTATAATGACGCCTCTTAGGCCAAAAAATCGCAATGAATGAAACTGCTAAATTTTTTAAATTTTCATCCTAATCTGTGTCGGAATGTTTGCATGTGAAATACGAACGTGTTCTCGTATTGGCTCACTTCAAGTGAACACAACGAAATCGAGTTAAATTATATAAAATGACTTTATTTTAATATATCCGTCCATATTTGACAGTGTTAGAACAAATGTAGTACGAAAAACAGGTGGTTCATAACCCAGCCACCTCAGTGGTTCACAGCCCAACCACGATGCCATTTTGGAAACTTTAAAATAAACGACACTTCCAATCATAATTCGACATAAACAAATATTGCATCGTAAAATAGAATCAAAACACTAAATAAACATGTATTACACTGACCTTTTTGCAATAAGCTCAGTCACTAAGATAGCACTTTAAAAAAAAGCCAACAAGTTTTCGCAGTCGATTTTCAAACACGATGTCTTTCAAACTCGATTGCTGCCACAAGCAATACGTGTTTGTACTTCGGTGTAACCACAGAGCAGAGTCATATCATAAGACAAAATTGACAGTTGAAGGATTGGCGATATGTCAATTAGGGAAAGAAAAAACGGCAATGGTTCACACCCCAGCCTGGTTCACAACCCAGCCCTCTCCCTTAATTGAAATTTACAAAAAAGTTTCAATTCCATTGCGGTTTGCTTTTCGTACTTTTTTTGGCACGTCCTTCATTGACTGCTGAATTCCAAATGTATTAATTGTTTTTTAGCTCTTTTTTAATTTTATTAATTAAGCTATTTACATTTTTAGGTCGATATGCATTGCTGTAAACCTTCCTCTTAAGGTTAGCCAAAAAAGTTCGATTGGCTGCAATTGTGGGACATTCGGCGGATTTAACTTCTTCGGCACATATTCAATTCCACGTTCCTTCAAAGCATCGAGAGTTGGGTTAGCGTAATGTGCAGATGCCAGGTCTGGCCAAAAAATTATTTTATCCCGTCGGTGATGCTTATGGATGAAGTCTTCAAGCATCGGTATGCGCTTTTCCCTGTAAGTCTGCGATGTCACCGCCAAGCCTCCTTTGAAAAATACGGGGTCGCTGATTCCACGTTCGCTAATAGCCAACCACAACAAAACCTGGGAACTTGGTCTTATGTATATATTTGTTCTTATCTGGTGGACTCACATTAGACTTCACATTAGAGGACTCATAATAATATTTTTGCTGCCACTCGTTGCCTTCAATCGTAAAGTAGGACTCATCGTCCATCACACAAATATATGAACAATTTGGTGCAAAATAATTTTTCAAAAGTTTTCCTAATCTGGTTTTTATGATTTTTTAACTGTTTTTGGGTATTATATAGAGCCGATTTTTTTGCTCTGCACTGAATGTCCATTAATTGTAAATAATTTTTAATTGAATTCTTGTCCACTTCATATTTTTTGGCTAACTGTCTGTAAGATTTTGCACTTCGACCCAGCGTTTCAGCTTTCAGGAGAGCGCGAACTTTGGAGTCATTAAACACACATTTTTTCCCAGAACACGTTTTTCTTTCTATGTTTTCTTTATTCTCTATCACCTTAATCGTATTATATATAAAAGTTTTTTAACCCCATTTCTTTGAAATGGTGAAAAATTTCATTTTTGGTTTTGTTTGGATTTCTTTCGCAAAATTTACAAATCAATTCCCGACGTTGTGATTCGTTCAGTGACATTTTTGCGTGTAATTATTTCATGACAAACACAAAAAATACACAAAATAAATATAAAACACCACACTTGCTTCGCCAATTTAACATTTTTGAAAAGAGTCACAGGTTGCTTAGCACGCTTCATTATAAATTTGTTCGGATTTCATTCACCATACGTTAAGTGTGGTCCAGTCTGGCGGCAAGGGCGTCGAAGTTGAGGACAGTGTTGAAGGATGATAGAATTTGGTCGGCTGAACCCGTGATTTTGTTCCTAATTATAGCGACTGCCTGATAGTATTTTTCCGTACCCACAAACGGATCAAAGAGTTTTATTGCCGTGTGCGGTGCTTGGCGCCATGAAAGGTATCTCGTAGATTCACCGGAGAACTCTGGTAATGACTTGATTAGATCAAGCAAAGTAAATCCTAAGTAGCGCCACTCTTTTTTGGCCGGACACTAGTGGCAGTGTTGCCGCACAAGCAGTGCTACCCCATGACGATTTTCTGTTGGTTTTGGGAGTAAATTGTATGCCTAATTTTCCGACTGCTCTTTTCAATCAAGAAATAAAGAAATGTTTGAAAGATTAAATATCTTAACAAAACTGTACTGTTACTGGAGAAATACAATAGTTATTACCACAATTGATTAAAATAGACAACATTTGAACAAAAATTTCAATTTTTCTTTCCTAAAAATAATTTCATGATAAAAACATAAAACAATCTGAATCAATATCAAGGTAATTTTGTTATTGTACAAGGTAAAATGCGAACGACAAAGTTTCTTGCAATAAATTATTTCAAAATTTGTGTGTTATAGTAATGTCGTGCATCTTCAGAGCTCTTAATACGTACTAAAAATATGTTAATATGTATGTGTGTGTGTGTGTAATATTTTGTGTGTGTAATATTTTAATTGGTAATATAAACTCACAACACGATAATTTAATCAAAAGATGATGAATGTGTTCAGAAGAACATTTTCGTATTCATTATTAAATTTCTTTGATGCGACTGAACTGAATGAAATAATTTTAATGAAATCATAATCATTACAAACATTTCCCATCTTAATACATTTCTATATTCACCATCGATAACAAAAATTTCAACCCTGTCTTATAATAATTTGACCACTTTCACCACAATATGTGCAAATTTCACCTCCAATGCAGAAATGAAATGTCATTTTTGATAACATTGTTCAAAAGGAACAAAATATCGCAACGAAACACATTAAAAATGAATATAATTAAATATAATAAAGTGCAGAAGTGAAACCTGGTGAGTATCTATCAATCGTACTTTTTTAAATTGTATTTTCTCTTTTAGGTAGCCATATTGCGCTCGAGTTGCAGAAGCAAGTCGCGGAAATGCAATTCGCCGGGTAGCCATTATATCCAGGAGCAGGAGCATATTCCTCGGTTTGCTCCATCGAAATGCAATGTGCGAATTGTAATGTAAGTCTGAATTAAATGAAGACATATCTAATACGTCGCTTTTTCTTTCCCCACCACTTTGCCTGGATCTCTGTCTTGTCGTTGACCAATTGAAGGATTATACAAGCACGGGAAGATCCACTTAAGCGTTTGGCGAAACGCCCCAGCGATGAACGCTATGTGGATGTGGCAGATCGCAAGCGACCAGCAGGCACTGACAGTCGTTTCGAGGCACCACCGCCACGTTTTGACGCAAGTCTAGTGTCATCCAGAAGGTACGTTTTACATTATATTCTCTTGTTCTCCCTAGGCCGAAAAAAAATATTCTGAAAACATTCTATTAATTTATTTGCGTGTTGGTTTTATACCGCAGTTACGATAAGAAGCGTGACGATTATGGCAGCTCAACTTCCAGCAAGCGTGGCATTGACGGCTACACAACGGCCACGAAACGCCTGGACTATTCCAAGCGCGACGATAACACAAGCAGCAGCTCAAAGCGGCCAGCTATTGATGATTACACTACAGCGCCGGCAAAGCGAAGCACCGATGACTACAGCAAACGCAGTACTAGCGACTACATTTCATCGTCCACGTCGTCAATGGCAGTGACATGTATGTGGCATGGCATGTACACTGGCGGCTGGCCAGCACAAGATCATTATGGTGCACCGGTGTCCCCCTATTGAAACGCAATCGAAAGTTTGATGTTTGGTTGGTTCAATTGAACAGCATCAATACACACATAAGTCGTATTACATTTTATTAAACCCGGTAAGGACAGCAACAAAATTTCAATGTATTTTGTTTTTGTTTTCTGGGTTTAGATTGTCAAAATCAGCCAATCAGAACAAAGCTTGCTTTTTCATTTTAAACTGTCAAAGTTTTACACAGGCACTTTGACAATCTAGACCTTTTCCACCACAAAAAAATCAATTCGCCTCATTTAACGCTATCACCTGGTATGAATCAAGGCGAATTCATACCAGGTGATAGCGTAAGGACAGCAACAAAATTTCAATGTATTTTGTTTTTGTTTTCTGGGTTTAGATTGTCAAAATCAGCCAATCAGAACAAAGCTTGCTTTTTCATTTTAAACTGTCAAAGTTTTACACAGGCACTTTGACAATCTAGACCTTTTCCACCACAAAAAAAAATCAATTCGCCTCATTTAACGCTATCACCTGGTATGAATTCGCCTTGGTATGAATTCGCCTTGATTTGAATTTCATTACCAACTGACATTGACTTGTGGTGAATATATATAAGAAAGGCAGAGTTGCTCTTGAATAAAAAACGAAATAATTTAAATTTGTGCATAAATTTTGGTAAAAACCAAATAATTTATGAGAATTTTATTTAGCTTTCTTTTCTCTGGTTATACCAACATAAAAAGTAAGCGATTCCTTTATAAAATCGTCTTAAATTACGTTTAAGAAATTCATAGAAACTGCAATTTTTTCAGTATTTTTCACGTACACGCAATCCTGCCACTAGTGTCCGGCCATCGTGGTGAGCTCAGTTTTACACGTGAACAACAACAATTTGACAGTTCTTGTCATACAGAATCGACGCCTGGTTGTCAAAGAGTGGCGCTACTTAGGATTTACTTTGAGATCAAGTGTGAGCGGGCACTGGTCATTCCTCGTTACCTCTATCGGTTTATATTCGATAATTGTTGAAGCTGATGGCAATTCTAAGGTTTCCATTCTCTCCGAAAGAGCCTTAATCTGTTGCGCTAGATTAAATTGTGTTGCATTATGCCTTTCAATATGACTCAACATATTGGTGCACGCTGTTTCTACTGCTACCTCTATGAGCGTTGAAAGCATCGAGGGTGAGAAGGGTTGGTTTTCGGTCGGGTTAGCCATTTTTCTATTTTTTTTTCTCTTTTTTTCTTTTTTAATAGCAATGCCAAAAGACTCAAAAGACAATGACAAAAATGGACCTCGGAGAAGACGGCACTGCACAAAGTGTTTAACAGTTTCCTAATGAATTTTACAAGAATTTCCGACTATTTACTAAAGATTTAATGTATGGGTTTTTTTAATGTAAATTCACATGAATTTAGATCCTGCTTACAAATTAAAATACAAATTAACTGATCAAATTTATACGAATTTTTCTACAATTGCAAAAATTTAGATATATAAAAGGATATTTTCTTCTTCCTGAAAGGTCTGGCTTACAGCGTCAGCATCCATAGCGTCGTCATCATCATCGTCCCTTGTTGTTGTTATTATGCTTATTATGCGAAACTTTTGCACTTTCCGCTATGCGGGAGTTTTAGTTCTTAGTCTTTTTCGCTATGCGAAACTTTTCACTTATTCCCACTATGTGGAAATTTGTAGCATTTTCCGCTTTGCGTAAGTTTTAGTTTTTAGACTTTTTCGTTAAGCGAAATTTTTCACTTTTTCCCACTATGTGGAAATTTTTAGGGGTTTCCACTATGTGGAAGTTTTAGTTTTTAGACTTTTTCGCTATGCGAAACTTTTCACTTTTTTCCACTTTGTGGAAATTTTAGCACTTTTAGCTTTCCGCTATGCGGAAATGGATTGCTCTTTTTTCATAGACAATTTTACGCGTGGCTAGGTCTTTGGGCGCGGAGTCCTTGCAGTAGTATAGTTGGGCGCCAGTTATTCTTTTATAGAAACAACAGTTGTTTATAAGTTCTTGTTCTTTATTTTAGCACTGTTTGGTGCGACTGCGGAATGAAGACTGAAGACTTGGGGGCAATGCTAGCAAATCGCATTGCCTTCTGGTTTGCCTACATTATGCCACGTCAGCTCGCCAGCCCGCTGCGCGTGCAAATATGCAAACACCACGTTGCAGTTTTATGCAGCGCAGTGATATGCGATATTCGCGGACACTACGTTGCAGTTTTATGCAGCGCAGTGACATCCGATCTTCGTGCAAAACAGCGAGAAGCGCTGTGGCCGTTGGCATACCGTAACTTATACTGTCTTTCGCAAAGACAGAGACGCTGCCAAAACTGGATGTGTGAGAGGGGGCGGTGTACTAATTTCAGTTCGGCGTTCTCTCCGCGCGTCACTATTTGCTCTTCAAAATGACGACTCGCTTCTCGACCAGCTATGCTTAAAGGTTTCGGGCTCTTCTGCCTCTTTGCTTTTGTGCGTCTCCTACATACCCCCTAATAGCAATGAATCTCTGTACAAGGCTCATGTTGACAATGTTCATGAGCTGTACCTAAGATCTAATGGCGACAGTAATCTCTGCGTTCTAGGTGACTTCAACTTAAGTAAAGTTATCTGGTCTTGTATGGCAGATGACTCTTTTCTTACGCCGTGCAATGTTCGTAGTGCTACTGAAATCTACGTAATCGACTACCTTCTGAGCCTTGATCTACAACAAATCAATGGAGTTGTCAACAAACTCAATCGTATCTTAGATCTTGTCTTTATTAATAATAACTTGAACTTTTCGCTGTCTGAATGCGCATTCCCAATCTCTCCATCGGGATTGCATCATGTCGCTTTAGTAATTTCTCTTGAATTCTATGAGTTTCGTTCCAATACTTCAGGTAGCCAATCTCTTGGTTATAACTTCAACTTGTGCAACTTTAACCTTCTTGACCGGCTCTTTTCGGAAATCAATTGGGATTCCTTGTTTTCTTCCCCTGATGTCTCCAATTGTTTTAATGAATTTAGATTACGAATTGCGGATATTTGTCGCATAAACATTCCCTTGCTCCCTAAGAAAGTGCATAAACTCCCTTGGTTCATTCCTCGTTTCACAAAAAGTTTAAAACCACGGGTTCATACTCTCATAATCAAAAATTTTTATTTTATAAGAGTGAATTTAATACTCTTAATAGCCGTCTTTGCAGGAATTATATCTCATCTTTCGAGGCGAGGATCAAGTCTAACCCTAAAGCTTTTTGGCGATTTATTAAATCGAACAAAGTGAACTCTAGTATTCCCTCTGCTCTGTCCTACAACGGCACTACTGCCAATTCTTCTCTTGAAGCAGTTAATCTTTTTGCTCAGTTTTTTTAATCTAACTTCCTCCCTGTTGATCCACTCCCATCCGGAGCACCGAATCATGCTCAAGATACTTTCACTTCAGTAAAGGCTTCCTCTCAAACTGATGTGGATGGCCTGTCTGCCCTTCTATTAAAAAAGTGCTCCTCCACGCTTGGATATCCATTGAAATGTTTGTTTAATAAATCCCTTTCTACAGGTGTTTTTATTAACGCGTGGAAGGTTGCATTTATCACGCCAATTTTTAAATCTGGGAATAAGAGTGATGTTAATAACTACAGGCCTATCTCCAAATTGTCAAGTGTATCTAAATTGTTTGAATGCATTGTTAAGGAGAAAGTATATTTCGCAGTTAAAAGTCTGATTTGTCTTAATCAGCATGGCTTCGTTCCGGGTCGCTCGACCGTTTCTAATCCCGCGACTTCTGCGCATGACTGTATCTCAGCCTTTAACGCCGGATTTCAAGTTGATACCATTTACACGGATTTCTTAAACTAGCCCAGCTTGGGTTCCACTCCGTCTTCCTCGAATGGATCCAATCTTATCTTAGTAATAGGCAATGCATTGTTGTTGTTGATGGCTTTCACTCTGAGCCATTCACTGCTACTTCCGGGGTTCCTCAGGGCAGCATCCTTGGTCCTCTGTTCTTTGTACTCTTTATCAATGATATTAGTAGCTGCTTTTCCAAATGTAAGTTCCTGCTGTATGCGGATGATCTAAAAATCTACACTGCTGTCCGCAGTCCCCGCGATGCCGACGATCTACAGTCTGATTTAGACAGCGTCAACCAGTGGTGCAATAGAAACCAGCTCTCATTAAATCTAAAAAAATGCTATTATATGACATTCTGTAAATCGTCAGCTTTTATCCAGTCCTCATATCATATTGCTAGTACGCCTCTCGAGAGGCTGAGCGTCTTCACAGACCTGGGCGTAATCTTTGACCCCAAACTGTCGTTTATTAATCATGTGAACTTCATTATCTCTAAATCCTACTCTCTGCTAGCATTTGTCCGTCGTAATAGTTTCGAATTCTCTGATCCCTACACCCTCAAGCTCCTATACACTTCCTCTGTTAGATCTCGTCTGGAGTATGCGTCTTTTGTCTGGAATCCATATTATTCTTCTCATTGTAATCGTATTGAATGAATTCAAAAATACTTCTTGAATTTTGGCCTTCGATCTCCAAAGCTTTCTAATCCCATTCCTCCGTATCTATCGCGTTGCTCACTCATAAACCTTAAATCACTTGAGAGTAGAAGAACTATCCGCTCTTTGGTGTTCGTCCATGAGGTTATTAGTGATTCTGTTGATTGTCCTTACCTCCTAAGTAACTTCAATGTTCCTTCTCGTGTCCTCCGTCACTACGACTTATTGTCATATCTCCCTGCAGGTCTAATTACGCTTTGAATTTGGTGAGAGCGCTTTCCGAATTTAACAAGATTTGTGGCTCTCTTAACCTCGATCTTTCGATTTCCAAACAAGAATTAAAATCACGTCTGAATTCCTGTTACAAATAACGTTATTCTCATTGTTGTTCTATTCTTAAGTTTTATTCCATTTGTTATTCTATTTTTAAGTTCTTTTATTATTGTTTGCTTAGTCTGTAAGTTCATTTACTGTAGACTTGAAATAAATAAATGAAATAAAAATGAAATAAATGAATTTATTCAAATAAGAGCTAAGTTTTTCAAAATAATATTAGTTTGTTGGTTTTTTGGCAACTAAACAGATATTTTTTGACATTTCTTTTCATTTCATGATTTTGACAATCCCAACGCAACGCTTTAATTTCGGTATGCCGCACTGAGCGAGAGCGTTGCGTCAGAAAACGCAACGCTCAACGCTCCAATTTAGGTTTGACTGTTAAGCCCAAACTCCATAAAGCGCGCTTCAAGCGTATCGTCGCGTTTCCCGTGTTTCGAGAAAAAGTAGAATCAGTGTATTTGTATGAAGCAAACTCCATGACTTGACGTCGATACGCCCTATTTTCAACTTTTTCACGCGTTTCGCGCTTAACGACGTCAAACAGCTGACAGAGCGCCTAAAGATGTCATAAATTATGTGGTTAAATGGTAATGCCGATAACAAACTTGTGTTATCGCAAAAGTCGAATGAATTTATTTTACACGAAAGCTATTAAATACATTTAAGAAACATTTGAAATTCAACATTTTAACATAAACTGTGGAGAAATTCCTTAAAATTAGCAAAATTCTTTGACAGCCGAAACTTAGTCTTCGCTGTATTGGAAATTCGATAGCTTATTCGGTGTATATCGAATTTTACTCATTCCTGTGAGATAAATTGCTACAAATTGAATCTTTTTTTTATTTTTTGCTATGCTCGGCATGCATTTATTGTGTTTAAAATGAAATAAATTCTATAGAGTCTATAACGTCGTATAGCAATTTCATTTCGTTATTTTTCACAATTCACAACGAAATCAACCAGCAGTTTCACAATTAAAAATTAGCATCAGCTGACGTAAGAAGAAGAAGCTGACGCGTGAAACGCGTGTTATGGAGCATACAACATTGCAACGCGAATAACGCGTGAAACGCCATAACGCAAAAAACCCTGAACGCCTGAAACGCGCTTCATAGAGTTTTACCTTTACAGTTTACGTTTTCAGTGATGTACACTGCGCGACACATGATTACCCTCACTCCAATTTTTGCTCTTAAAATGTTAGTTTTGATTTTAATGAAAATTTTTAAATGAGAGTTTATTTTAATTATATTCTAAAGTATTATCCTAATGAATAAATAATACAATATACTTGTATACAATACATACAATACAATACATATACAATATACAGTGTATACCAAATCAAGGAAACGGTTAAGGGGAGGTTCTCATCTAGAATCTTGAAATTTTCGATTTTTTTTGCATTTTCTGAAAGTTTAACATGTCTAGAATGTTGTTTTAAAATTATTAGTTGATCCGAGTTGTAGAACGTATTCTAGAGCCCGTTGATTTTTGCGGTGTCTTGATTGCAGCGGGACTTGCTCCAACTAAACAAGCCATTATCTCAGGACCAGATATTTCAAAACTGCCCGGTGCATAACTCGAAAACGGTTCAACCGATTTTCTTCTAGTTAATTTCATTTTGAAGAAGACAATTTTTATTAAAGAATGACCTATTTTCGTTTCAATATTTTAACATTAACTATTTTTTTTAAATAATAAATTCTGGAAAAAAGGTCTGAAAACGGCACTCAAATTTCAAAGTGGCGCCATTTTGTCAATTTTGATATTTTTTCTTAAATAATAGGTCATTCTTTAGTAAATTTATTCTAGTTTATGCTACATCAAGAATTTTTTGATTTCAGATTGATTTGCAACCTGTGGACACCGGGCAGTTGAGCAAAATTTCCAAAACATGCCATCGGAAAAGCCTAATAACGGACGCCATTTTGTTTTTTTTCTAATAATAAAAATAGAAGTCTATAAATTAAAGTACATTGTATCAAACTGCCAAATATCGTCTTGATATGTTTTTTAGTTTTCCTGTAAATAATTCCCAAAGTTAACCTACTTTTTGGTGGTCTAGATGAGAACCTCCCCTTAAGGGGCCCGAACACTGTAAACTGCGATTTTTCATATGTTTTTTATTTTATTTATTAAAAAAAAACGGACGTTCCGATTTACATGAAACTTTACACATATGTTAATAAATGTTTAGATTATCGAAAACAATTTTTTTTTTTTTTTTGGCGGCCATGTTTGTATTCTGTAGCAGATCCAAAATGTTGTCTTTTTAAAATGACCCTTGTCGCGTTGACAGCAAATCAGCATAACGGAGCCTCCTAGAGCAAAAAACAAAAAAGATTCTTGAAATATACATTACTGGCTACTGTTTGACGTAGGGGATTTTAAAAATATTGATTAGAAAAAAAATGGCGGCTGTTTGAAGAAAAAGTTTTTTTTTTCGCGTAAAATTTTGCACTAAATTATTTATAAAAAAAAAAGTTTGGCATATATCGAAAAACGGCTACGTCGAGCAGAAGCGACACTATTCCCGAATAGAATGCAATTTAAATCAGGTCGATCGGATAAAAACTTTTTCAGTTATGCTGTCAACGCGGTCAAAAAACATGGTTTCGAGATAATCGCGTTTTAAGTTTTGAAAGGGGCAAATCGAATTAAAAAAGGTAGTAAAAAAGGTAATCTAAACATTTATTAACATATGTGTAAAGTTTCATGTAAATCGGAACGTCCGTTTTTTTTAATAAATAAAATAAAAAACATATGAAAAATCGCAGTTTACAGTGTTCGGGCCCCTTAAGGGGGTCGTCTAGTGTGAAGGCCGTATTTTTATGCCATTTTTGACAGTCATTATTAAAAAAACCGTTCAAGTAAAATAACTTTTGAATTTTATTTCTTCTTTGAGTACATTTCGACAAAGTTTTATAATTATTTGAAGCCAATCTATTGATTAGTATCGGAGTTACACCACTCAACAGGAAGACGTAAAAAAAAAAGTTGCTCCATTGCTGCCATGATTCCGGGCGTTGTAATTATCTGAAATCAAAAAACCAAACGCCATTTCATTCCTGAGACTTCAAACTGCAAATTGAGCTAAAAGAAAGTTCGAATTCCAAAAAAAAGTATTTTTTTGCCTAAACAAAAAAATATGAGTTTTTCGACTATTTTTCACGTGCATATAATTGAAGAAAAAAAAAAGTAACGAAGTAATCTTAATTCTTTTAGCTTAATTTGTAGTTGGACATGTACTCAAGATGGTGTAAAAAGTTGAGCATTAATAGTGGAATAGTTTTTGAGATATCGTGGCAGCAGTTTTGAAAAAACGTGTTTTGAGAAAAACGCGTTTTTAAGTTGGATCGGAGTAGGTATGCGCTCCGCATACCTACTCCGGTTTACAAGTGCAACTTGATAACGGCTTCGAATTTACAAAAATGCATTTATACGCGTCTTCTAAACATGTTTTAGAAGTGATTTATGAAAAAAAAAAACGATTTTTTTGACCCGTCACACTAGACGACCCCCTTAAGCCTATTGGCAAAACTATTGACTTGTGACAAACCGGAGCTGTCCACTAAATAAATCTCATGCGAGCTATTTACATTAGTTGGAGTCAGCGTCTGAGAGCTACCGATATAGGACCACACAATGTTGCTCAGATTGAAGTCGCCAAGCACACAGAACTGGATCCCAACATATCTGGCAAAAAGTGAAGAAACATTGTCAACATGTGACTTGTAGATGAAATCACTGCTTGAAGGAGGAATATATGAAGCGCATATAAAGAGCAGCCCAGACGAACCCTGCACTTGCACACAGAGTTAATCAAGAAGTGTGTCATCGTTAACGAGACGAATTGAAAATTTGCGCAGACTATGTTTGGCGGCGATTAACCCTAATTCCCAGAATTTTAAAAGTAACGTAAACCCAGAAGTGAGACTGTCAGGCTCATATGAGCTATACTACTGAAAAACTCAATTGATTTAATTTTTTCAAATCTAGTTATTACTTAAAGACGTTTTTATTTAAGTTTTTTTTAAAGAAGAAGTAAAGAACTTTTAAATACAGGGTCCACAGGAAAACAATTGCTACTGCAGCGCTAGAGGCCATGCATTAGGTTTGCGTTTTTTTATATACTTGGTGAACTAGTCGGTCATTATTACATTTGTGTTTGTGAGGTTCACACAGTTTTTCAGAACCCTTTTTGCAAGATCCACAGCTCCTCAACTACCGTCTTTGCATGTGTACGACATTTCAGGAAGTATTAGCACCGTCGCACTTCCATATTCTGATTACATATTCATCGGGATTGGAAAATATAAACTGTATGAACTAGCATCAACCTCGGCAAGGCATAAATTCTTCATAATATGTCGTAGATTGCAGTATTTTCAATTTTTGTTCAAATGAGCTCCTGAGCAGAGATCTGCATGCGGTCATATTTTAATCGCTCAGTATGTATTCGCGTAAAATGCGGTGCGATATGTGCCACTGCTACAAAAAACGGATATCAGTATGTATCCCCACCGCAAGCGAAGCATTCATTCCGAATACTAGTAATCCGAACGAACGAATCATCAGCTTGCAATACTAAACGAACGCAAACTATCGCATCATCATTTCACTTCGGCTATGCGGTGCTGCCGATGATCCAAACGAACTATGCACTTCGGAATGCGGTGGTGCGAATGATTCAAACGAAGACGGCAATGATCCAAACGAAAGATGGAAATATTCGTTTGAGTCATTCGCACCACCGCATTCCGAAGCGATATGAGAATGCGGTGGTGCGAATGATTCAAAGGAAAGATGGAAACACCGCATTGCTAGACATTGCAGAAAACCTGCAAAGCAACACATAGAATATTTGTACTTGATTTTTCAATATCAAACAATATTTCCATTTTAAAGAAACTTACAATATATCTTTCTTTTTTTCGGGTTAGTCCAATAAAAAATATCTCACTTGTCTTGACACTTTCCTTTCGCAGTGATCGTTGCAAATCAACTGATTTTAGGACAAAAAGAGTTCAACAAAGAATATGCTAATCGGCGCCGTGGAGTCACTAATACCGCCAACATTTCTTCCAAATGCGTATACCTGCATCATACGCTTAGCGAATTGTGAATTATGTATACTTGTATTTATTGCCGTCGCTCACTGCAAACAACGCATACCGCATAATGATTGAATTTGGGATACTTATGATTTGCGGTGCTTATGAGCAGTAGGTAGTAAAAAGAATGAGTATCAATGCGGTGGTGACCAAAATTGCGCGACGCGAATTGTGCAATTTGCATACGATGATCGATCGATGATCGCGATCATCGATCGATCATCGTAGCGCAAACTCGTTCGGGTTTTGTATGCGTGCGGTTGCGATACTTATCCCAGCAAGGCACGTACCGGTTATGTCACCGGTAACATGACCGGTACGCATAACCAAGGTTTCCGTTACAGCTCCTAGTGACATTCTTAAGGCGATGGGAAAAAAGTGACCAAAACTCATGTATACCTGTGAGCTTCCATCCTGCTCGCACTCATGTAGTATGTAGAAATATGGTCCATATAGTTTTCTCGCTCACTCTTCTGTCACACGTACCGGTACCGTATCAGTGACAGTACCAGTTACAGTATCTGAAAGCGTAACGGAAATGCCAGTTACAGTATCGGTTACAGTACCGGTGACATCCATCATACAATTGCGGAATGAATACAAGTTTATTTTTAATTATGCTTTGTTTTTATTTACAATTTTTCTTCTAAGCAAATATAAACAATTATACAAATTATTACACAACAATCACGAACGTGGAATCATTGGCAACCGATATTCGTATTTTCGTCTCGTCCACCGCTTCCCTCGTGACGTGCGTTGAGCTCGGTTGTGGCCACTGCTTAATGGCCACTCAGGCTTCTGGACCATCTGTAAAAAAGGGTACAAATTATTTAAAATGTTATACACCGAAACATGATTGAAGAGGTAATACCACTTTATGATTTTGGAATCATTATGTTTTTGTCGGTGCCTCGGAGCCTTAACAAGATTTCCTATAGCTACACTATTGCGAAATGCTCTTTTTTCTTTGCTCAGGCAGTTACAAAGAGCTTTCTCTTAATGTCATGCCTAATTTAACAACGACAACAAAATGTACTTACCCTTCCTTGCTGTTTTGTGCAACAATTTCTCCTTTCCTCAAATTTTCTTGTAACTTTTACAAATATCAGAACTTCACTTCACTTTTTAAAAATGGCTGGAGAAGTCTAAGCTCGACAACCACGTGATATTCGGAATGTTGTTGTTTCACTCTTGCGAACGTATTTGCATTTGATTGTAAAATATTGTTGTTTCACTTAGTCTTGTTCAGTGTTGAATTTTTACAAATTGATGTGCACAAAGCAATCTGTGAGTCAAAATTTGTTTGCAATATTTGGTTTGCATCATTGAATATCGACTTTAAGTAGATATTTTTTATCCTATTCCAACACATGTTTTTTGAAAAAGCCTACGTGTCTCTTTCGCTCTTAGTAGAAAGTTCAGGCATTTTGATGTGTATGTATTAGTGCAAGTCCAAAATTTCGTAAAAGTGTTAGTGATTCGGTTACGGCCGTCTTGCTGGGATGTTATGCGGTGCTTATGAGTAGCAGGTAGTAAAAAAATAAGTATTAATGCGGTGGTATCCAAAGTTGCGGGACTCATTGCTGATCTCTGCTCCTGAGGCTCACTTCTGGGGTTACGTTGCATTTTTAAAAATTGCTTAAAAAAAGGAGAAAAACTGTCTAGAACATTAAATTTAAAAATGAAATATAATTCTAACATTCCATTAGAGGATGACATAAAAAAATTGGAATCGAAAATCTTTTGGTATAGGATTTATCACCATTTGAAATCGTAAGTGAGACTGTGAGGCTCACTTCTGGGAATTAGGGTTAAAACACCCCCTCCCCTACTAAGACCGGATTTAATGGAGTCGCTATCCTTGCGAAACACATTGAATAAGCGAGGATCAAAAAAATCAGAATCAAAAAAGTTTGACTTCAGCCACGTTTCGATAATAACATAAACATCAAAGTCCAACAAAGAACTCAGCACTCGAATCGAGTCTGCCTTGGTCCTCATACCAGAAACATTATGAAAATAAATTTTGATGTGACTTAGGTTACCACTGGGAGCCAACGCATTAGTCGCACTACCCGCGGTAGCACCAGTTGAGCCGGATGCTAAGCATTTATTGAAGGCTGCGCCTGTTTTAAAAAAAAAACGGAAAGCACGCACCCTAAAGGTCAAACTCATTGAAGCGCGTTTCAGGCGTTCAGGGTTTGTTGCGTTATGGCGTTTCACTCGTTATTCGCGTTGCAATGTTGTATGCTCCATAACACGCGTTTCACGCGTCAGCTTCTTCTTCTTACGTCAGCTGATGCTAATTTTTAATTGTGAAACTGCTGATTGATTTCGTTTTGAATTGTGAAAAATAACGAAATGAAATTGCTATACGACGTTATAGACTTTATAGAATTTATTTCATTTTAAACACAATAAATGCATGCCGAGCATAGCAAAAAATAAAAAACAAGATTCAGTTGAATTCAATTTGTAGCAATTTATCTCACAGGAATGAGCAAAATTCGATATACACCGAATAAGCTATCGAATTTTCAGTACAGCGAAGACTAAGTTTCGTCTGTCAAAGAATTATGTTTATATTATTATTATTATTATTTTTAGGAATTTCTTCACATTTTATATTAAAATATTGAATTTCAAATGTTTCTTGAATGTATTTAATAGCTTTCGTGTAAAATAAATTCATTCGACTTTTGCGATAACACAAGGTTGTTATCGGCATTACCATCGTCACATAATTTATGACATCTTTAAGCGCTCTGTCAGCTGTTTGACGTCGTTAAGCGCGAAACGTGTGAGAAAGTTGAAAATAGTTCAACTTTTGACGCGTTTCGACGTCAAGTCATGGAGTTTGCTTCATACAAACACACTGATTCTACTTTTTCTCGAAACGCGGAAAACGACGATACGCTTGAAACACGCTTTATGGAGTTTGGGTTTAACATCAGCCGGCCACACCGATGGATCAAGCAGCTTCGCATTGCAAGAAAGAAGAGACGCCCAATTTGAAGTTAATACCACAGAATAAACAGTATACAGAAGGCGCATCTGAAATAATTTTGCGATTTCATTTCAGACGCGGGCGGGAAGCAGCAAAAATGAGGAAAATGTATATTGAACCGAGAGAGTAAGCGCAAGCGAGCGGAGAGCTGCTTTGCGATGCTCTCTTGCATTCCCGCATTCATTCGATTGATTGTTGCTTTATTCTCATTTCGACAACAACACGCAATGTTGTTGTTTTCCGCAGCAAGCCAGCTTGGCTTTACTCGGGCACATTGAAATGGTGCTTGTTTTGGCAAAGCGATCGCTCAGTCACTTTTTCTTTTATGCAAATTTTGCCTGTCCGCTTCTTGTTCTTGTTTGTAAAAAAGCAAGCGCAGAGCGAGCAGGTACCGGCAAATTTGTTTCTTGTCATAATCAATCGAATCTTCGAGCTGAATGGTCGTTTTTCTTTTCATGCTGGGCTTAGATTAATTGATATTAAAGTTTGCAAATATTTAGACGTGGTTGATCCAAAATAAAAATTTTTACAAATATTTTTACGAGGCTAGTTCCAAGTAAAATTATTTGTATAAATTTTGACGTGGTTGATTCCAATTTTGAATTTTTTGCAATTGTTTTGACGTGGTTGATCCAAATTAGTTAGTTGATCCTTTCCTTGGTTATTATATTACTTTTGATTTGGCATATTCATTGACTTTACTAGTATACGAAAAATGGATCCTGCTCCGTGTAAAAATGTATTACCCCGGGTGGGTAAAAATTTAATAAAGTCAGGGCTTCAATGCTGCATAACATGTTGCCGAAAATCTAGACGGGATGATGAACAACTTAAGATGTTTAAATTTCCGCCCTATGACTCAGCTTTGGGCCAAATTTGGCGAGAAAAATGTAGCATTAAAACTAAAGAATACAGCAAACCATTATTTATATGCGTTAATCACTTCTCAAGTTCTGACATTGGGAAACAATATTTAAAATCTGGAGCAGTTCCTGTATTTAATTTGGAAAATGTTGATGAAACTTACTCTAAAAGCTGTTTTGCTATTAGTAGACGAGCTGTTTGAGAAAAAATCCGACATTTTTTTTTTGATGACAAGGACATTAAAACAAGACAAACTTGAAAATATGTTTTCTATACTAAGACAAAAAGGTGGTAATAATATAAATCCATAAGTGGCTGATATTAATAATATATTAGCACGCTTAATGGCCGCAAAAATTGTGCAATTAAGTTCCCACAGCAATTGTGAAGAACTAAATGATACTACGTTTGAAACGCTTTCTAATATCGTATTAAATCCCGACTCAGCTCCTGAACATAGCGAAGAAACTAGTCAAACCGATGATTTTGAAGTGGATAATAATACAGCCATCCTTGCCGATTTCATATTAAATGATAGTTTTAAGAACTGTTCCGAATTTACCATAGATTTAGCGTCTTTAAGATATTTTTTGGGTTATGTTGTCTACAAAATACTTACCAAAATAAACTGTGAAACATGTGCAGCGGAATTGAGAAAACAAGATGAGGTACTAACAGTTCCTAGTGAACTTTTCATATTTCACAAAAACTTTAACTCTCTTAAAGATTTCGGCAACCTTATTAGTCCATCGCAAATTCTATTAGAGATAAGCAAAGTACACATTTCAATTTTCCGCAGCATTTTTGAAAAACAGCCACAAATTGTAGGCATAAAAAATGTAATAAAAGTTAAATGCCAAAATGCTACACCACAATGGTTTTCCACGTGTCCTGATCATAAAAACACAATTTTGGACTTTATGATCTTAGTTCTTCTCAGGAAGCATTGTGCATGGGCCTCCGAAAAGAAAAATTTAACTAAACCCCGAAAACTCAAAATCCTAAAAACGTAATAAACTCTGGTTATTTTGACCAAACTTATTCCTTGGCTTATTCCCACAATTGGAGGTTTTTTTATCGTAGTATTGTGAATTGCTGAACTCGTTACAGAAATCAGCCAAAGCAAAAATATATTCTAACTTCAGTTGTTAGCCAGCGGCAACAACAACCACAGGCTGTCGACTTTCATTTCCTCCATCACAATGCATGCGGCACATCGCTTTGTTGGCCAACAACAACAACCACATACATATATGGTGCGTTACTGTTTGGTACACCGGCATGCGATTAATACTTTTATCTGTTTGCTCTCCGAACATTTCATTTTGCGCTCTCACAGCTTCTCTTTTTACGCTCTCGCGCTCTGTGCGTTCTCATCCCCTTTACTGCTTCCCCCGCATCCACGAACGGGTCGTACCGCTGGAACCCGCGAAGAAAATTTTCTTTACACCAGATGCGCATTCTGTATATTGTTTGTTCTGTAGTAAAATTTTCAAAAAATCGATTTTTTTTTTGCATTTTTCAACAGGTAATGTTGTTATCTATCGTATAAAAAAAGGTCTTTGATGAATTCGGACCGGAAAGTCATTTGTAAAGGAGGTTTCGTCACGCGCTCCGCCGAATTTCCACAGAACAAAAAACTTTAAACGCGTTTTTCCCGAAACCATGTTTTTCGAACTGGTTCACACGATTACAAATGATTGAGTAGACGGATTTTGATAATTTTTTTTTTTTTAATGTTTCTAAAAGTTGTCGCTATCGTCCGACGAGCGTTTTTTTCGATTTTGTTATTAGTTAGTGTTAAATAAATTTTTTTTTCATTTGAAAAAATGGGACAAAAAAAATTTTTTACTTTCAAGTCGCGCCATTTTGAGAATTTTGATGAAAAACAAAAAAAGCTCCCGTCGGACGATAATCGCACTCATATAGATTACAACAAAAAAAAAGTTTTCCGATTTCCATGTTTCAGACTGGAGCAATCGTGTGAACCGTCAACGCATGTTTTTTTGGAGGGCATCACTGTGCGGCGCTGCAGTGCAGCAACGAATCAATATTTTTTCAAACCTTATACTGAATTTTGTAGTTAAAAGTATAATAAAGCATTGAAAAAAAACCGCATGAAAAAAATTGAATAGTTACTTCACAGTAGAATTTCAAAAAACACCTAAGAAAACGAGCTGTTACTACAGAACACCCCCTTAATACGCTTAAGTGACTCAATGGGAACGTCCTTATTGATAAGACTGAAGCAACTAAGCTGATGTTTTTCAATATTAGTTTGACTGACTATGTAATTGATCAGACTTTCTTCAGTCACAGACGGCAGAAACGATGAAATATGGAGCCACTTCATAGATACAGTAACATCCAGGCCCGAGTGCGCATTTGATCCAATAACAACTACCTTTTGTCTCCTTCGCGTCTTCTCATGAACTATAACCCATGCAGTGTCAGCAGGAGTATGCAGCGAAGCACTAGCAGCCAGTGTTACCACTAAGAATTTTTTTCCCCTACCAAAATTTGTCCAAAATAAATATGCTAAACAAAAATTTAGTATTACTGCGTTATAATTTTATCTGGATCGCAGTCCTCAAAATTTTGACATTTTTAAATCAAAGGACGAAGAGTTAAATTTATTTCAGAAAGGATTATGCGGCGTTATAATCTCCAATAGCTTAAGATCGTCCTTACAGAGATGTTTGAACTTTTGCATGTAAAATTTGTTCACAAGCTACAGAGTAATTTTAAAATCATAAAAAAATTAATAGAAAATTTATTAATGCAGTGTGTTGCCTACCAAAATTCCTTGAAAATCACAACAAACCAACCAACCAAAGCCTTAATTTATGAAACGAAGCTACCAATTTTGGTCCAATTGGACCAAAACGGCAACACTGCAGCAGCATGAAATGATGAAGATGTAAATAGCGGCGCAGCGTTGGAAGCAGCGTGTGAGTTAGAAGCAGCGTTAACGTTGGCTTCAGCAGCAGCATTGACTGCAGCCGTAGATTTTGCACCAGCGCTGATAGTAGCGTGAGGCGAAGCAGCGATAGAGTTGACGTCAGCTGCATCGTTGCCTGCAGCCATGAAACTGACATCGGCGCTGATAGTAGCGTTGGGCGAAGCATCGCGTATTTCAGCGGCAGTGATAACGGTGGCGTTGGCAGCAGCTTTGACACTGGCAACAGCTTTGACACTGGCAGGAGCAGACGAGTTGGCTGCAGCGATGGTAGAAGCACGGGGCGAGGCAATAAGTATCCTAGCACTCGCGTTGGCGTTGGCGGCAGCATTGGCACTGGGTGCAGCAGTCGTGTTGGCACCCCCGCTATGGGTAGCGCGGATCGAAGAAGGTCGAGCACCCAACTTGTCACTGGCCCGTATTTGCAGTGGCGAGCGAACAGCAACTGTAGGCGCAGCAGTACGAACATCTGCAGCTTTGGAACGGGAGCGGGTGACCACGGACAGATTCTTGCCCACTGACGAAGACGACGACTTAACTGCACTCGACAGTTCTGTGTGAGATGCTGCGAGAGAGTTTACGAGACCACGCAAATCACTGAACTTCTCCAACATTAACGGCACCATGGACGAGTAGGCAGAACGCGAATTTTTTATGCAATCGTCGTACCAACAAATTAAATTAATACTTGTTTTAAGAGTTTCAGCAATGTCTTTATTGAAGCCGGCACGTTTAGGGTGCCACTTAGATAAACAGGAACCACATGACACCGTGTCAAGTGCACTGCAGACCAATTTGCAATTAAAACTGCTGGTCATAGCGGAGCTAAATGTAAACACGTCCGAACTCGACGATTTTGTTGTAATACATTTGACAGGTATTTTGTTGAAACTTTTTGACATTGGCATTCTTTCATAGTTAGTATATAGGCAAGGCGCCTGGAGAGAGCTTTTGCGGCAAGCCGTAACCCGGTAAGAGGCTGTTATGGCCAGTTAAGTATGTAAGTAAATTTCATTCCTTTGTTTATGAAGAAAGCTTATGGAGGGAAGACCGTTCAATCTACCTCCGCTCATAGTGCTTGTCAAATTATATTTAATAAGTCTTAGAGATCAAAACAACTTTTCAACAACTTGTGGTAAATACCAGAAAAATACATAGAACTTTAATCAGAAAGTGAACGTTTTGGAAATGCAACAGGATATTCGTGACCCATGTATTTTTAAATAAATGTAAAAGGCCTTTTTAGCTAGTTTGACAAGTAAAGCCAAGTAAGCGGAGAATGTAGAGTTTCTTCCTATTGTGTGTACACTACCACTCTACCGCATTTCGTAAAGAAGCTGCAGAGACATTTTGAGTACAGACATACCATGCAGATTGAATACACTATTTACGAATTGTTTTCTAATGAGAATCGTATGGTGGAGCAAAATCGTTTAATATTTTACTTCATTTAAAAACAAAATGGCGTCACCCAAAACGTGTGATATTTTTGATGGAGAAGAAAAAAATAAAAATTTTGGGAGCGAAATGAGCTCTACTGCATATTAAAAAATAGTGTAAAAACTGTAGAGTTCTTTAGGCACACTCTAGGGTAGAGTAGATGAAGAGCGCTTGTGTAGAGTTCCACGAGGTGTATACACTTCTCTACGCAGCTCTTCGCGAGAGTTTTCTGTAGCTCTATGCCAACAACTCTATAATTGACACGTGGCTTAATGCAAGTAACAGAAAATTTTTATTAATATGGTTCTAACACCCAAAACCCATTCCCTGTTCATGCTCACGTCTAAGATAGTAATAAACATACAAAATAAATCTGCTCACGTCTAAGATAGTAATATACATACACATCCACATACTAGTTACATTTAATATCACAACTACACGCGCACCGCCGCATTAGGTTAGGTTAAGTTACGGAAGGGTTGTGTGTGCCAAGCAATTCCACTCGGAGACCCTGTTGGATCCATTTTGAATCCCTTCATTTTTCGGAAAACCGTTGTCCTTCCATTATCTGTTTGGATCCCTGTAGATCCAAACGGGATATTTTGGGAACCATTTGATCCGGGAACCCAGCACAGGGCTTTCCGACAATCTAGTACTACCTTTGACTTCACTACAGTGGATTCAATGGCTTTTAGAGCAGTTTGGCTATCAACACAAATGACGACCACACTAAGTGCCGAGTCTTTTATTTGTTCCGCTGCTTTCATAATAGCGAAAACCTTCGACTGAAAACGCTGCTAGTCTAAAAGACCAGTAGACATTTTGCGTTTCACAGTAGACACGCGCACCAGTTCCATCCTCTGTCTTCGAGCCGTCGGTGAAGTAGACTCATGCAGAGTATTCCACCTCGGGCTGTTACCAGTTATCTCTGGAGGAATAGTCAATAGGGATCTTCAAATCGAAGTCACTGCGCTTTACCAGGAAATCGGTGGCCTTATATAGAAGACCTTGTCCGGTAGAGCTATCATTAGAACATTCAGAATGCTGGAATGTCCATAGCCGCCTGTCTTCAGCTGGTTAGACTCCCTCAATCTGAGAATTGCCTTTGATGCACAGGCCTTTACGAACAGGTCCACTGGGGAAAGGTGCAGAAACATTTCCATTCGTGGAGCGCTTTTCGCCGTCCCCGTGATCGCCAAGGTGGCAAGTCTGTGCACTCTCTCTTTCTTCTGGTTGCTGGTTTTGTCCATGGCTGGCCACCAAACATGAGAACTGTAGGTAATAATGGGTCTGATTATCGCCGTATACATCCAATGGATAATATAGGGTTTGAATCCCTATATTTTACCAAAGGTCCTCTTGCAGGCATACAACGCAATGTCTCGCTTCCACGAAAGTTTTGAGTTCAGAATTATGCCAAGATATTTGGCCCCTTTTGATAGTTTCAGGGTATTCCCTTCCACACAGGGAAGAGCAAATTTCTGAATCTTCGTTTTCTTGGTGAACAGGACT
This sequence comes from Melieria omissa, assembly GCA_963971225.1. Classification (NCBI taxonomy): domain Eukaryota; kingdom Metazoa; phylum Arthropoda; class Insecta; order Diptera; family Ulidiidae; genus Melieria; species Melieria omissa. Next base: position 43,768,125 of record OZ020269.1, on the reverse strand, counting down.
AGTTCGTTCTTTACAGATTCACCCCGTTGTCTCTCGCCCACACTGACAAGTTGACTAATTAGGATTCCATAGTTTCACTGATAGCAAAAATTTGCCTTGTATCATGATGACGATATCGCCCGCATAGGTCACTATTATAATTCGTCTTCTCTGGAAGACTCTTAGAATCTCATCCACTACCAGCAACCATAAAAGAGGGGATAGCCCCCACCTTGGGGTGTTCCCCTTGTGGCTCTCCTTCTCATGGAAGCCGGTCCTATCGTTGAGTTGATTATCCTGTCTTGCAGCATCGTTTCAACCCAATCGATAACGAAGCTTTCCACACTATGCGCACGAACTGCTCTTGTTATGGCCTCAGTGGTGACATTGTTGAAAGCCCCTTCTATATCGAGGAAAGCAGCCATTATATACTCCTTTAAGGCCAAAGAATTCTCTATGGGGTCTACAACGCTGTGCAGTGCACTATCTACCGACCTCCCCTGGAGGTAGGCGTGTTGTGCCCTGCAGAGTTCAGAAGCTAGTCCCCGATTGTCTGTTATATGTTTATCCAACAGCCTCTACAGCGTTTTCAATACGAATGAGGAGAAGCTGATAGGTCTATAGTCTTAAGTCGTAGTGTGGCTGGGCTTTCCTGCCTTCGATATAAAAACTACTTTGACCTCTCTCCACTGCTTTGGAACTACATTCCCTAAAGGCATCCCATAAAGATGTTTACTAGGGATTGCGAAATACAGTCTCCGGCCTGTTGTAGCATTGCTGGAATGATACCGGCAAGGTCTAGGACTTGTAGCGGTCAAACGACCTTATTGCCCATTCGACCTTATCTTTGTTCACTATTGTGACAATAGTTTCCGGTGGTGCAGTGGTTCCGAGTTGCTCTCGAAGATTATCCGAGTCAGTAGGAACCTGACACTGAGAAAAGTGTGCCTCCATTAGAGCCTCAAGCGATTCTTTGCTGGACTCTGTCCATGATCCGTCCGGTTTGCGGGTGCAGCTAAGAGCGCAATGGTGCTTAGAAAGAATTTATCTTCGCCTGGAGGCGTCCGTTGACATAGTCTATGGATTCGCAGTAAGCTCTCCAGGATTCTCTTTTGGCTTTACAGACGGGTGTTAAAACTGGATCGGTACGCGTTCCAGTTCCTTTCCTCCCCGCTTAGGTTTGCCCTATTGAACAGTCGCCTGGTGTCCTGACGTAGTAGTCGAAGCTTAGGATTCCATCAGCTGTCGCTGTGCTTCTTCTTGACACGACTTACCGTACAGGGAGACTTAAAAGCAGAGTTCAAAGTGCCCGTTAGGAGTTCAACCGAGTTCTCAATCGCACGCTCGTCTGTGACTAGGGCGAAACGTTTCGGCCTCAGTCTTGAACGAACGATGGTCACGAATTTCTCCCAGTTTGCGCTCCTTGGGTTCAGAGGTGGTGGTTTGCAAATGGTGTCAAAATTCACATCGAAGAGTATTCGGTTGTGGTCGGAGAAGGAACAGCCGTCCGACACTTTCCAGCTGTCAACCTTAACGTCATTTGCCTCAGAAAGCAATGTTAAATCAATTACCCTGTTCCCTGACCCTATTGTTACAATCCACGGTTCCTGAATCAGGGCCATCAATGTGGACTTCCTCCTCTATGAACCTCATGAAGTCGTAGGTTGCTGCTTTGGAGTGATGCAAGTTAATTTGCACCACTCGTAGCTGTTCCTTCAGTGCCCAGCTCACGGTAACCCGGAAAATGTGCCTTGATGAAACCCAACCCGAACTTGATGACGCCCGAGCGTTGAATGAGGTGAGTGTATGATTGACGAACAATAGCGATCGTCAGATCATTTCCCACGCCATTCTTGCTCTTCACGTTCGTCAGAACTCTCCAACTCTAGACCGCCAATTCCTTGTTTTGCACGCCTATAACCTTCAGCACGGATTCAGCCTCCGGCACCGGGGGTGAAACCCAGACTGAGACTATAGACCTCAAAGGGAGGATGGATTGGGGGACGACCTCCAACTTGACGCCTGGCCAAAGTTCGCCCAGGCCACCAATTGCGGAACGGATGAAATCAAGAGATTTCGTGTTCCCGCAGCCGGTGACCTTGACGCCTCTTAGCCAGCCCGTTCCGTCGAAGATGATCTCTCCTCTATCAGCCCGAACTATGGCATCCAGAATCTTCGATTCAACAAGCAGCCAGTTGGCCGCCGAAATTTTCCCGTCGGGATCGTTCCGGTCAATAACGGGTGCTTGCAACTCATTAGGGACGGAAAAACTGGTTCACTGGTAGGTCTTTGGTTTTTTCCTCATTCTGAGCCTCCTCGCCGGATCTGGCCCTCTTCGCAGCTTTGCCAACCTTGGGGGTAGCCGTGGCTGCTTTTGAGGTGCCGTCCCAAGTGATGATTGGCTTATTAGCCCTTTTGGCAGCTTGAACGGCAGCAGCCGCAGTATTACCAGTGGCTGCCGCTGTCTTACCGCCTGAACTGCGCCGGGTGGGTCTTTAGCGGCCTTTCCACTAGGTGGCTTGTTGGCTGCAGCGTGGACTGCCGTCGCACTCCCCCCTGCGGGATTTTCCTTAGTGCTATGAGGGGCCTCAGCTTTTCCTGGCTCAGCCGATGCGACTGTTGCCGTTTTCCTCTCGAACTTTTCAACAATCTTCCGGTGTTTCTTGATGAGAACTTTGTCCCTGTTAGTCAAGGATCCAAGCTCATTTTGCGAAAACACTGAGCTGAACATTTGTAAGCCTTGCGGGCTTTCTGTTCAGCGGTTCTCCACCACAGCATGACCACAGCCCCCCTTCCCCCCCTATAGTAAACTGCATGACTTGAGATCCCGTCACATAGCCTGAGAAGTTGCTTGATCTCGACGCCAGGTGGCCTTCTCGCTCACCACCTACCGCCGGTACTGGGGATCCGACCGTAACTGTCAGTTCGTTCTCAGGCACCGAAGACGAACGAAAGACACGTTCTTTTGAGTCTGCCATCCCACGCACAAAAAGACTCGGACTCGACCGCCCCTAACCTGAGGAAAACAGACGTCGTTGTGTGCCGCCCCTAACCTGGGGAACATACGCACACTGGGTAGGTGTTAGTTGTTGCTCCTCAACCGGCCTGCCTAACATGGGAACCCCTGTCAGGAGCGCAATTGCTGCCTCCGGTCAGTATAGTCCGGTGAATCATTGCTAACGTAAGTGGTGGTAGTGGGGGGAGTACCAGCGGCATTAACTCCATAACACGATCCCTGCGGAGAGCGAGGCATTGTACACGTAGCGCTGAGGTAACGCCATCCCGAATCTGTGACTGTGGAAGCTATCTACGCTGCAGAAGCGTTCCCTGCCATTCAGACGCTGACGCAGCACACATGCTCACGGTTGTCACAGTTGGTTACTTTTAACCAAAATATGTTACTTTTTTTGATTGATTTTGTTAATTTTGTTGATTACTTGGTTACTTTTATTCGTGTTTGATGACATTTTTGTTTACTTGATATAGTTAGGCGGGAAGAAATGCATATCGGCGTAATAATACATATCATAACTGATATGAAATATGTTCATTGCGTAACGAGTTTTTCTTTTGCTTGGACGTTTTTGATCGGCTATAGAAAAAAAAACACTGAAAATTGGTTTTTTTCTTTAGTTATGAGCACCTGTTAGAAGTATCTGGTTAACAAAATTTTGATCGAGTGGCAACCGTGTACGTGCCGTAGCCACCGTGGGATCGCCCCACTTTGCTAGTTTGATCAACACGTTCGCGGGTGTGAGTTATTCAAAATGACATTAAATCTGTAGCAATTAAATTTTAAAGTCGATTTTTATTGGATTAACTTTGTACAACTTAATTTGTTGTAACTAATATACATTTCAAAGTAGTGAATAGCGTGTATTTATAAATTTGCTTAAGCCAGCACATTGAGTAAACTAGAAGTGTATTACGTCACGTGAATGCTATAGCAATTATACCTATTTCGTAGTCTTCTGAGAGAGAGTCGACTTTATAATTTTAAATTTTTTGCCAGGCAATTACAGTTACTTTCTACGATGTGCATTACAACAAGCAAAAAATAATAAAATTCACATAATACCGAAATCAGAATTGTGTAAATAAAGCTCCACTGTGTCTGGGATTCATAATATTAGAGAATATGAAGTGTATAGATCCGCCTTCTTTCTTCTGAGCTCAAAAATTCAAATTTTTGTCTGCGAGTTTCTTCGTGCGAAGGGAAGGCCAAAAAGGGAAAAAGCCAGTGTGCTTACTTAATTTTTCATTTATGTGGTAGACTCAGTGAAAAAAATGTGGTAGATTTGAATGAAATGTGGTAGATTTTTTGTATTGTACATTAACAGCCCTATTCTGGCACTATCGTAACAATTGTTACCCCCCGTAACAATTGAATTGAATTTGATTGTTCCCGTATTCTGGAAAAATGGTGACAAGAAACAAGTTGAAACAATTCACCACTCGAGCTGAAAGCTTTTTTACTGTCAAAACAGCTGTTTTTTTGTATTTTTCTGTCAAACCGTAAAAAATAAACAAACAAAATTGGCAAATGCAGAAAATCTGGCGAAGTAAGTATTTTTTTTGGAGTTTCTTCACAATTAATGTATATATTATTTTTGTTTTTAGAGTTGAAGCTGAAGAATTTTTTTGCAGTTTGTCAAGGCGCATTTGAACACGAAATTTGAATTTTATAATTTTTTGTGCTTGTCACCTGCTCTTACGGAGGTAACAAATTTCGTAACAATTGACACCTTTTGAGCTTTTGAATTTGCTCCAGAATACCAAAAAGTGACAATTGTTACCAAATATTAAATTGTTACCGAGGTGAATATTGTTACGGTTGCCAGAATAGGGCTAATTGTATTGCAACGATAAGACAGTCTGTCGCTGTGCAAAGCAACCCTGCCGCTTCGCGCCGTGCTATAATTCAATGTGGCAACGACGGCCGCGATAATAACTTTTAGTCCAATCTGGCAACGATGGTCGCGATCATCAGGGAAACCTTTAGTCCACTCGGGAATGTGCGAGAACGATCTGCGCGATGGCCGGACGGGTATAAAAGGCAGCCGGATGCGGCGCAGCGAGTGAGTAATAAAGTGACTGTTGGTTTATTTTATTGTCTGCGTTTAAGAAACTGAGTGTGTTTTATTTTCAAATTACGCAATCCAGAGATATGTAACAGCCCACTAGAACTAGTATTTGTAACATTTGGTGTCAGAAGTGGGATTGTGGAAAATTGGAAATAAAAAAAACTAAAATAAAATTATAAAAGTACGGACATGGTTAAACTCGAGCTGCTGAAGGTGGACCAGCTGAAGAAGGAGCTGGCTGCCTGGAATTTGCCGACTGCTGGCGGAAAGGTGGAGTTGCAGTTGCGCTTGCGAGGAGCATGTGAGGAACGAGGCGTCGATTGGACTGTGCACGAGTTCGGAGCGCAAGAACTAGAGGCGTCGGCCAAGGTGGAGGAGTCGCCTGCTGGTGCTGTTTCGCTACAGAGTACAGCTGCAGCGGCTGCACCAATACAAGCGTTGGACATGAGCCAACTAATGGCTGCACTCAAAGGCATGTCGGCGCAAATGGAAACAGCGAATCGAGAAATGGCAGCGAAGCTGGAAACTACGAATCTTGAAATTTCGGCAAAAGTCGAGACTGCAAATCGGGAAATGTCAGCAAAACTTGAAAATGCAAATCGGGAGTTGTCCAGCAAGCTTCAGGAAAATTCTGCGCGCTTGGAGCAGAAAGCTCAGACAGGGTTAATGGGAAAGTCGAGCATCTGGAGACGCGGGTAGAGCACTTGGATAAACGAGTCGACGACCTAGATGGTTGGTTGGTTGGTTCAAGTGGCGATGTTCCAACATCCAATTAGCGCGTTGGCGCCGTTTTGATACCACTATTCCCGGTAGATACCCTGAGGTATATTGTCTGGTGTCATCTGGACTTATATGTATCTATCCATACATATACTTATATCCAGTCCGAGAGGTTAATGAAAGAGAGTAGTGAGCTTACGCTGCACTTTGCTATCTCTTCGAAAGTCTGAAATGTCGGTTTTCCCAGCGTTTTCCATCTCCTTCTTGCTAAGGCCGGGCAGGCGCAGAGGAAATGGTGGACGGTTTCCTTCTCATCCGGGTTTTCACAGCTGTGACAGCTGGTGTTGTATGGAATCCCCATCTTTGCCGCGTGCTCTCCAATGGGCCAGTGGCCAGTGATGACTGCCGTCAGTCTTGCCACATCCCGTCGGCCTTTGTTCAAGAGCTCCGCGGTCCTGCGTTTGTCGTATGTTGGCCACAGTGATCTGCTGATTTTATAGGATTCCGTCCTCTGCCATCTAGTGTTGGCTTTGGCAAGGAAGTCCTTCGAGACCTCGCCCTTGATAGAGCCCAGTGGGGCGTGAACCGTCAGCGCCACGTTCTCATCAAGAGCGGAGCCTCTTCGAGCCAGCTCATCGGCCCTTTCGTTCCCGTCAATGTTATTGTGCCCTGGCACCCATATCAGGGTAACTCTGAACCTCTGAGCTAGTTCTATCAGGAGCTTCCTGCATTCCTGCACTAGTTTTGACGATAGAATCGACGATTCCAGTGCCTTGACCGTGGATAGGCTGTCGGAAAGTATTGTAATGTGGCTTTTGTAGGATGTGTCCATCAATGCCATCCTACACGCTTCCCTAATAGCGAGCACTTCCGCCTGGAAAACGCTTGCCGTATTGGGGAGGCGGAAAGACACGTTTATCTTAAGATGTTCGGAGAAGACTCCTGCTCCTACTCCGCATTCCATTTTGGAGCCATCAGTGTAGATTGTGGTACTCAGGTTATTTAGGATGTTTCCTCTCTTCCATTCTAGACGAGAGGGGATACGGATATCGTAATTTTTCCCAAAGACCATGGTAGGAATTACATAATCCGTCGTTGTAGGCAGGCACCTTTGCCCTTGTGATAACAGACTGCCGTGGCCATACGGTCTGTCCTTCCAGCAACCTGTTTCTCTCAGCCTAAGAGCACTAAGAGTTGCGGCCTTCATAATATGCAGATCGACGGGAAGCAGGTGCGTCAGCACGTTAAGCGCCTCTCCAGGGCAGGATCTAATCGCTCCCGTAGTTCCGGTACAAGCTGCTCTTTGTAGTCTACCGAGTTTGGTAATGTTGTATTCCCTCCTGAGGGCTTTCCACCAGACCAGAGCTCCGCATGATAATATTGGACGTACAACCATCTTGAACATCCATAGCATTAGACTTGGTCGGAGGCCCCACCTCCTTCCTATCATTTTCCTACAGGAGTAGAGTGCAAATCCTGCTTTGTTTATTCTGTGCTCTATGTTTAGCCTCCAGTTCAGTTTAGGGTCCAGAATTACCCCGAGATATCTGGCACTGGACGAAAGGGGTAGTGTTAGATTCTCAAGATGAGGTCGTCTAAAAGTTGGTATCTTAGTACGAGTGGTAAACAGCATCAGTTCAGTTTTGCTGGGGTTAATGCTTAGTCCACGTCCCGTGCACCAAGCGATTAACCTATCCAGGCCACCCTGAAGGATTCCACTAATCACGTCAGGGCACATCCCTGATGCCATTAGAACCACGTCGTCAGCATACGCAACCGTTTTGACTCCTCTCTGGTTAAGTTCTGTTAAAGTGTTGTTGAGGGCACAAACCCACAGAAGAGGCGACAGTACCCCCCTGTGGTGTGCCCCTGCTTACAAATTTTGTAAGGCGGGTGTTCCCTAGCGTCGCGCTCACCACCCTCGATTGGAGCATTGCCGTAACCCAGCTACGTACCTGTATGCTAACTCCAAGGTTTACCAGCGATTCTTCTATCGCATTCGTCCTTATGTTATTAAAGGCACCTTCTATGTCCATGAAGGCTGCCAGTGTGTACTGCTTATACTCCAGTGACCTTTCCACTGTTCGTATTACCTCATGTAGGGCTGTCTCCGTTGACCTACCCTTTAGGTAAGCATGTTGGGCTTCAGATAGTTTATGTCCTACTTCCTCCCGTATGTGGAGGTCGAGCAACCGCTCGAAGGTTTTAAGTACAAAAGAAGTCAGGCTTATAGGCCGGAAATCTTTCGCTGAGTCGTGACCTCTTTTCCCTACCTTCGGGATAAAGACGACTTTCACCCGTCTCCAACTGACGGGGATATAATTCCAGACTAGGCAGGCCTTGAAGATGGCCTCTAGCCAGGGTAGTACTGAGTCCTGTGACACCTGCAGCATTATGGGGAGAATGCCATCTGGTCCCGGAGACTTGTATGGTGAGAAGCTTTTCACAGCCCATGTGAGTTTTTCTCTCGTTATAATGTTGTAAGCATCGTTTATCGGAGTTAGGCCTTGCACCGCATGCCTAGTCGAGGTGCCTTCCTTTGTGCAGCCTGGGAAGTGTGTATTCAGCAGCAGATCTAGGGCCTCCTCGGTACTTTCAGTCCAGGAGCCATCTGGCTTCTTTATGAACGAGGGGCAGGTGTGATCCCTGGATAACACCTTTCCTAGCCTTGCCGAATCCTTCGTAGTTTCTATAGCTGAGCAGAATTCCCTCCAACCCTTGTTTTTAGAATCTCTGATAGCTTTTTTATATTTTTTTAAGTTATCCTTGTAACTTTGCCAGTTACCTGAGGAATAACTTAGGTTGAATGACCTTCGGACCTCCGATCTCAGACGTGTCAGGTCATCATTCCACCAAGGTGGGAATGATTTTTTTGAGTATTTAATAGGACAAGACGTTTTGAACGCGGAAGCCATCGCGTTCTCCAACTGCCCGATTCTATGATCAATGTCTCCTACCGAGGAGATATTGATTGGGGCAGCCCTCCCTATCCTATTACGGATCATACCGGCGAAACGATTCCAGTTGGTACGTCTGGGATTGCGATATGGTGCGGGTGCTTCAACCAGAAGATCCAAATCGAAGAGTATCCATGCGTGATCCGAAAAGGATTTCTTGCTGGATACCCTCCATTTGTTCACACCCACCTGTCCGTTATCCGTTAGTAGAGTAACATCGAGAACCTCCTCCCACCCACTGAAACCGTCAGTGCTTGGAAAAACGAAGGTGGGGGTGTTTCCCCTGTTACACACTACTAGGTTAGTACTAAGTATAAAGTCAAAAAGAGACTCACCTCGGTCATTGTTTTCCGTGCTTCCCCATAGGGTGTGTCTCGCATTCGCGTCGCACCCTATCAGCACCGTGCCGTGGGTATTGGTGTTGCTGACGAGCCTCCGGATCTCCTCGGGTGGCGCAGGCCTGTCATGCGCCATGTAGGCCGAGACTATAAGGAGCTTTTTTCCCCCGGCTGCAGCTAGCTCCACCACCGTGGTGTCGTCAGTGCTGTGGTGAGGTAAAAGATGCATGTTAAGGTGTTTTTTAGCAACTACGCACGCCCTTGGCTTACCTTCCCTTCTCTTGTAGAAGAGGTTGTAGTCGCTCCGCCTCAGCCCTTTCACCTCAGTGCTCCGCACCCAAGGTTCCTGGACTATGGCGATGTCCACGTCCTCCTCCGACAGAAGAACGGCAAGGTTGTCCGTTGCCAACTTTGAATGTTGGAGGTTAATTTGGACAACCTTCAACCCCAGGCCTACTGGTCCACGGTGGTAAAGTCCGGATCGTCGAGCCTTACGTCGTCCAACAACTTTTGGGCGCCGACAATCTCGTCTGCGTCCTCCTCTTCCGGATTAGAGGAGCGGAAGACCTTTAGTCTAGCGTGCCGTACGCCGAACCGAAGTTTAAATTCTGCCTTCTCCAGGGCAGGTAGGCTTTCCTCGCTGATCACCAGGAGGAAGGATAAACTATTCTTTTGCGGAGCCTCCGCTTTTATGACCTGCCAGTCTGTCATTGGCACTGTCGGGTTGTGTGCCTGCAAGTAGGGCACCAGCTTACCGCTGTCCAAGGACATATTGGGTAACCAAATGCGCGCTCTTGGTCTCTTCGGGATTTCGCTGGCGGGGATGAGCTTGAGCCTCAAGCTCTCAGTTGCGTCCCCAATCCTGGAGATGCAGCCCTCCAGGAAATCCTTGGAGAATTGGTCGTCGCACTTGATCACCCGATAACCGCGAACAACTTCGGCCGAGTCGAAACCGGGGAGAGGCACCTTCGGGTTCGCTGCCAGGTTGCTCATCACATGGTCCATGACCATCTGTGTCAACCTGGCCTCAATCTCTCCCCATTTCTCCAAGGCTTCCTTGCCGCGGTTTGTGGTGGCATCGACCAGTGCTACTTGCAGGCTATCCCGTGCCACGTCACTGAAGACGCGTCTCGTCGCTGCGTCGGTTGCACCGGCAACCTTCGCCTTCTTCGTCTCGCGGTTCGAGCTGTCATGGGCAGACCGGTCGCGTTTTGTCGCTGCAGCTTTCGGCAGGGTCGCTTGGTACGCCAAGTACTCGTCGACAACCCTCTGAAACCGTACCCTGTCCTCCGCGTCCTTGGGATGAGCAGCACCAGCAGCCTGGTTCTTGCTAATCCTACCGAGGATAGCTAAGGCTCTCTGGTACGACCTAGATGATTCCCTGAACAAACGAGTTGGCGACCTGGATGATTCTCTGAACAAACGAGTTCATAGTCTGGAAGACTCGATGAACAGAAAAATGGACGAGCGGCTCAGGGAGGTACAGCCGCGAGAATGGTTGCCGCCGGTTCCGGAAAGTGTTGCCCCCCGAGCAGAAGTGCCTACTTATGATGGGACTACGTCGTTCGACACATTCAAGCTGCAATTCGACCTGGCTGCTCTGGAAAATCAGTGGACCGATGTAAGCAAAGGTCGGAGATTGGCGCTGGCTCTTAAAGGTGCTGCGGCTGAGGTAATAAAATCAGTTCCAGAATGTTTACGAAGTGAGTACGAGACCGTCATAAGGGCGCTGGCAGCCCAATACAGCGACGAGTACAACAGAACGCTATACTACTGTGCAGGCAAAGGGCCAACGAGGCGCTGCAGGCATATGCAGCAGACATTGAGCGGCTCGTACAGCTGTGCTACCCGTTCTTCGGCGCTGATGATCTCGAGAGGATGAAGATTGAGGCGTTTATTGAAGGTCTTCATGATCCGGAGACACGTCGCAGTGCGTTGATGATGGGCAAGCCGACATTTAGGGAGACGGTGACCAGCGCGATGACATATGAGGCGACATGGATTGGGAACACTCGGTATGCACCAGCAAGGATACGCCAGATTCAGCCGGACAACGATATTACGATCCAGGCCATAAGCTCTGAGCCACCGGGCAGGCCACGGGTGGTCTCCTCTAAAGTTGTTTGCTGGGTATGTGGCAAGCAGGGCTACATATCACGAGACTGCCGTCAACGAAGGAGGCGTTCCCGTTCCCGATCGCAATCGCCTGAAGCGGGCAATACTGACTATCGAGGCTCAGCCAACAAGCGCAGGGCTGAGGACGAGGAGCCGTTAAACTGAAACGGGTCAGCCCAAAGGGGCGTGACCTGATCCCCACAATCTGTCGCCCCACCGTCCTTGTCTCACAGCTGAAACGACAGCCCAGCAGCTTGACAATTGAAGGAAGGGTAGATGGAAAGTTGTTCGTGTTGACACTGGATACTGGAGCGTCATGGTCGGAGGCCCCACCTCCTTCCTATCATTTTCCTACAGGAGTAGAGTGCAAATCCTGCTTTGTTTATTCTGTGCTCTATGTTTAGCCTCCAGTTCAGTTTAGGGTCCAGAATTACCCCGAGATATCTGGCACTGGACGAAAGGGGTAGTGTTAGATTCTCAAGATGAGGTCGTCTAAAAGTTGGTATCTTAGTACGAGTGGTAAACAGCATCAGTTCAGTTTTGCTGGGGTTAATGCTTAGTCCACGTCCCGTGCACCAAGCGATTAACCTATCCAGGCCACCCTGAAGGATTCCACTAATCACGTCAGGGCACATCCCTGATGCCATTAGAACCACGTCGTCAGCATACGCAACCGTTTTGACTCCTCTCTGGTTAAGTTCTGTTAAAGTGTTGTTGAGGGCACAAACCCACAGAAGAGGCGACAGTACCCCCCCTGTGGTGTGCCCCTGCTTACAAATTTTGTAAGGCGGGTGTTCCCTAGCGTCGCGCTCACCACCCTCGATTGGAGCATTGCCGTAACCCAGCTACGTACCTGTATGCTAACTCCAAGGTTTACCAGCGATTCTTCTATCGCATTCGTCCTTATGTTATTAAAGGCACCTTCTATGTCCATGAAGGCTGCCAGTGTGTACTGCTTATACTCCAGTGACCTTTCCACTGTTCGTATTACCTCATGTAGGGCTGTCTCCGTTGACCTACCCTTTAGGTAAGCATGTTGGGCTTCAGATAGTTTATGTCCTACTTCCTCCCGTATGTGGAGGTCGAGCAACCGCTCGAAGGTTTTAAGTACAAAAGAAGTCAGGCTTATAGGCCGGAAATCTTTCGCTGAGTCGTGACCTCTTTTCCCTACCTTCGGGATAAAGACGACTTTCACCCGTCTCCAACTGACGGGGATATAATTCCAGACTAGGCAGGCCTTGAAGATGGCCTCTAGCCAGGGTAGTACTGAGTCCTGTGACACCTGCAGCATTATGGGGAGAATGCCATCTGGTCCCGGAGACTTGTATGGTGAGAAGCTTTTCACAGCCCATGTGAGTTTTTCTCTCGTTATAATGTTGTAAGCATCGTTTATCGGAGTTAGGCCTTGCACCGCATGCCTAGTCGAGGTGCCCTCCTTTGTGCAGCCTGGGAAGTGTGTATTCAGCAGCAGATCTAGGGCCTCCTCGGTACTTTCAGTCCAGGAGCCATCTGGCTTCTTTATGAACGAGGGGCAGGTGTGATCCCTGGATAACACCTTTCCTAGCCTTGCCGAATCCTTCGTAGTTTCTATAGCTGAGCAGAATTCCCTCCAACCCTTGTTTTTAGAATCTCTGATAGCTTTTTTATATTTTTTTAAGTTATCCTTGTAACTTTGCCAGTTACCTGAGGAATAACTTAGGTTGAATGACCTTCGGACCTCCGATCTCAGACGTGTCAGGTCATCATTCCACCAAGGTGGGAATGATTTTTTTGAGTATTTAATAGGACAAGACGTTTTGAACGCGGAAGCCATCGCGTTCTCCAACTGCCCGATTCTATGATCAATGTCTCCTACCGAGGAGATATTGATTGGGGCAGCCCTCCCTATCCTATTACGGATCATACCGGCGAAACGATTCCAGTTGGTACGTCTGGGATTGCGATATGGTGCGGGTGCTTCAACCAGAAGATCCAAATCGAAGAGTATCCATGCGTGATCCGAAAAGGATTTCTTGCTGGATACCCTCCATTTGTTCACACCCACCTGTCCGTTATCCGTTAGTAGAGTAACATCGAGAACCTCCTCCCACCCACTGAAACCGTCAGTGCTTGGAAAAACGAAGGTGGGGGTGTTTCCCCTGTTACACACTACTAGGTTAGTACTAAGTATAAAGTCAAAAAGAGACTCACCTCGGTCATTGTTTTCCGTGCTTCCCCATAGGGTGTGTCTCGCATTCGCGTCGCACCCTATCAGCACCGTGCCGTGGGTATTGGTGTTGCTGACGAGCCTCCGGATCTCCTCGGGTGGCGCAGGCCTGTCATGCGCCATGTAGGCCGAGACTATAAGGAGCTTTTTTCCCCCGGCTGCAGCTAGCTCCACCACCGTGGTGTCGTCAGTGCTGTGGTGAGGTAAAAGATGCATGTTAAGGTGTTTTTTAGCAACTACGCACGCCCTTGGCTTACCTTCCCTTCTCTTGTAGAAGAGGTTGTAGTCGCTCCGCCTCAGCCCTTTCACCTCAGTGCTCCGCACCCAAGGTTCCTGGACTATGGCGATGTCCACGTCCTCCTCCGACAGAAGAACGGCAAGGTTGTCCGTTGCCAACTTTGAATGTTGGAGGTTAATTTGGACAACCTTCAACCCCAGGCCTACTGGTCTACGGTGGTAAAGTCCGGATCGTCGAGCCTTACGTCGTCCAACAACTTTTGGGCGCCGACAATCTCGTCTGCGTCCTCCTCTTCCGGATTAGAGGAGCGGAAGACCTTTAGTCTAGCGTGCCGTACGCCGAACCGAAGTTTAAATTCTGCCTTCTCCAGGGCAGGTAGGCTTTCCTCGCTGATCACCAGGAGGAAGGATAAACTATTCTTTTGCGGAGCCTCCGCTTTTATGACCTGCCAGTCTGTCATTGGCACTGTCGGGTTGTGTGCCTGCAAGTAGGGCACCAGCTTACCGCTGTCCAAGGACATATTGGGTAACCAAATGCGCGCTCTTGGTCTCTTCGGGATTTCGCTGGCGGGGATGAGCTTGAGCCTCAAGCTCTCAGTTGCGTCCCCAATCCTGGAGATGCAGCCCTCCAGGAAATCCTTGGAGAATTGGTCGTCGCACTTGATCACCCGATAACCGCGAACAACTTCGGCCGAGTCGAAACCGGGGAGAGGCACCTTCGGGTTCGCTGCCAGGTTGCTCATCACATGGTCCATGACCATCTGTGTCAACCTGGCCTCAATCTCTCCCCATTTCTCCAAGGCTTCCTTGCCGCGGTTTGTGGTGGCATCGACCAGTGCTACTTGCAGGCTATCCCGTGCCACGTCACTGAAGACGCGTCTCGTCGCTGCGTCGGTTGCACCGGCAACCTTCGCCTTCTTCGTCTCGCGGTTCGAGCTGTCATGGGCAGACCGGTCGCGTTTTGTCGCTGCAGCTTTCGGCAGGGTCGCTTGGTACGCCAAGTACTCGTCGACAACCCTCTGAAACCGTACCCTGTCCTCCGCGTCCTTGGGATGAGCAGCACCAGCAGCCTGGTTCTTGCTAATCCTACCGAGGATAGCTAAGGCTCTCTGGTACGACCTAGATGATTCCCTGAACAAACGAGTTGGCGACCTGGATGATTCTCTGAACAAACGAGTTCATAGTCTGGAAGACTCGATGAACAGAAAAATGGACGAGCGGCTCAGGGAGGTACAGCCGCGAGAATGGTTGCCGCCGGTTCCGGAAAGTGTTGCCCCCCGAGCAGAAGTGCCTACTTATGATGGGACTACGTCGTTCGACACATTCAAGCTGCAATTCGACCTGGCTGCTCTGGAAAATCAGTGGACCGATGTAAGCAAAGGTCGGAGATTGGCGCTGGCTCTTAAAGGTGCTGCGGCTGAGGTAATAAAATCAGTTCCAGAATGTTTACGAAGTGAGTACGAGACCGTCATAAGGGCGCTGGCAGCCCAATACAGCGACGAGTACAACAGAACGCTATACTACTGTGCAGGCAAAGGGCCAACGAGGCGCTGCAGGCATATGCAGCAGACATTGAGCGGCTCGTACAGCTGTGCTACCCGTTCTTCGGCGCTGATGATCTCGAGAGGATGAAGATTGAGGCGTTTATTGAAGGTCTTCATGATCCGGAGACACGTCGCAGTGCGTTGATGATGGGCAAGCCGACATTTAGGGAGACGGTGACCAGCGCGATGACATATGAGGCGACATGGATTGGGAACACTCGGTATGCACCAGCAAGGATACGCCAGATTCAGCCGGACAACGATATTACGATCCAGGCCATAAGCTCTGAGCCACCGGGCAGGCCACGGGTGGTCTCCTCTAAAGTTGTTTGCTGGGTATGTGGCAAGCAGGGCTACATATCACGAGACTGCCGTCAACGAAGGAGGCGTTCCCGTTCCCGATCGCAATCGCCTGAAGCGGGCAATACTGACTATCGAGGCTCAGCCAACAAGCGCAGGGCTGAGGACGAGGAGCCGTTAAACTGAAACGGGTCAGCCCAAAGGGGCGTGACCTGATCCCCACAATCTGTCGCCCCACCGTCCTTGTCTCACAGCTGAAACGACAGCCCAGCAGCTTGACAATTGAAGGAAGGGTAGATGGAAAGTTGTTCGTGTTGACACTGGATACTGGAGCGTCATATTCGATCATAAAAAGGAAGCTGCAGAAGAACTGGGAACCGCTGCATGGCATACAGCTGCGGATTGTGACTGGCGAGCGCGCGCCGGTAAGAGGGAAAGTTACAAAAACGATTGCTATCGGCACCAGCAGCCTGGAACATGAGTTCATCGTCGCGGATATAATGGACGACGTGATTATCGGCGTGGCTTTCATGATTAGGCACGGTTTTACGCTGGACCTGAAGGAAAATGTGCTGAGATATGCCAACGTTGAATTCCCGCTGCACACCGGCTATGAGCGAAGCGTGGCGGTAAGGAAGGTTGTATCGTGTCAACACAGGAGGATACCAGCGAATTCTGATTCGATTGTGTGGGCAAAGGTGGACGAGGACGATGGGACGAGTCGGCTATGGGTTGTAGAAGCACCGAAACAAGGACACGACAACATCATCATCGGACGTACATTAGTGGAACCTATGAATGGCAGAATACCAGTCAGAATACTGAACCCCCTGAATGCACCCAGATATGTCGGGAAAGACGAGGTAATTGGCGAGTGTAAGGAAGCTGTAGCAGTGGTCAATTGCGAGAGTAGCCCACCTGGAGGTAATAGAGGTAGAAGAGCGGTTTTAACATGGACGCCATACCGCAAGAGAACCAGTGGAGCAGCGAGTTGACGACCAAGCAGAAACAGAAGGTGAGGTCTTTCCTGCAGCACTATGGGTCAATATTTGCGGCAGAAGCAGGCGGAAGAACAGCCATAGTGAAGCACAACATCGACACCGGAAGTGCAAAACCGATTCACCAACCGCCAAGACGAGTTCCTCTGGCCAAGAGGAAAGACGTTACAAATTTGATCGAAAACATGCGGAAAGAAAAGGTCATAGAGCCTTCTTCGGGCCCCTGGTGCTCGCCGGTCGTGCTAGTCAAGAAAAAGGATGGCAATACCCGGTTTTGTGTGGACTATCGGAAACTCAATGATGTGACCAAGAAGGACAGTTATCCGCGGATCGATGACACCCTGGACACACTGTAAGGCACGCAGTGGTTCTCCACGCTTGCCTTACGCAGCGGTTATTGGCAGGTAGAGCTTGCAGACAAGGACAAGAAGAAAACGGCTTTCAGTGTTGGCGATGGTGTGTGGCAGTTCACCGTCATGCCGTTTGGACTCTGCAACGCACCAGCAACATTCGAGTGGCTAATGGAACGCGTGCTAAAAGGGCTGCATTGGCGGACGTGTCTGGTGTACCTCGACGACATAATCGTAATGGGTAAAAGCTTCGACGACCACCTGGGGAAGCTAAAGCAGGTATTCGAGCGGATACGAGAAGCTGGGCTTACACTCAACCCTGTTCCAAAAGGAGGTCAAGTATCTGGGTCATATGGTTTCTGCCCGCGGAGTACATACGGATGAAGGCAAAATCACGGCGGTGAAGGAGTGGCCCCGGCCACGCAATCTACACGAACTCCGCAGTTTCCTGGGCCTGTGCACATACTACCGCCGATTTGTTCCGGGATTTGCGAACATAGCCAGCAGCCTGCACAAACTGACGAAAAAGAGCCAAGCTTTCGAGTGGAACGAGGAGCAGGAACAGGCTTTTGCACTTCTGAAGGAAAAACTGTGCAGAGCTCCAATTCTGGCCTTCCCCGTGCCTGCGGAGATGTTTGTGCTGGATACAGATGCAAGCGGGAGTAGTATTGGCAGTGTGCTATCACAGATAATAGACGGCCAGGAACAAGTGATAGCGTACTACAGTAGGGTTCTATCGAAACCGGAACGCAACTACTGTGTGACACGGAGAGAACTGCTGGCGGTATTGGACTGCGTGAAACACTTCCACAAATATCTGTATGGACAAAGGTTTCGCCTGCGCACAGATCATGCGGTATTGAGATGGCTCCTGAACTTTAAAGATCCTGAAGGGCAATTGGCGCGGTGGATCGAGCGACTGCAGAGCTACGACTACACGATAGAGCATCGCAAGGGCAGTAGCCATGGGAATGCCGATGCCTTGTCACGCCGTCCGTGCAAAGTCGAATGCAGGCAGTGCTCGCGAGCCGAAAGCAAAGAACAGATAGTGGACGTCCGGTTGATAAGCGTTATGCCAGAGGAAGAGTGGTCTGCGGAGAGGCTACGAAAAGACCAGCGTGAGGATGCGGATCTTGCAAAAATCGTTGAAAGCAAGGAGCAAGGCGCACGTCCAGACTGGCAGGAGATGGCCGGTGAAAGCCCGATTGCTAAGGCTTACTGGGCACAGTGGAAAAGTCGGCGGCTGAAAGAAGGATGCCTGTACCGCGAATGGGAGAGCGCGGATGGTCGGACCAGCAGCTCTCTAATAGTAGTGCCGAAATGCAGAATCAACGAGGTCATCGAGGCATACCATAACGACTCCAGTGGAGGGCACCTGGGTATCACCAAAACCGTCGCCAAAATAAAAAGACGATTCTACTGGGTAGGATGTCAGGAGTCTGTAGCCGAGTGGATTAAGAGCTGCGACCGATGTTCAGCCGCGAAAGGGCCGACAAGAAATTTTCGAGGCCGCATGCAGCAGTACAACGTAGGAGCGCCCTTCGAGCGGATTGCTATGGACGTCGCCGGCCCATTCCCAACTAGCAGTCAAGGCAACAAATATGTGCTGGTTGTAATGGATTACTTCAGCAAATGGCCCGAACTGTACCCTATTCCTAACCAGGAGGCCACTACGATCTCGGAAAAGCTGGTAAACAACTGGGTAGCCCGGTTCGGAGTTCCGTTGGAGTTGCACTCAGATCAAGGCCGGAATTTCGAGTCTGCGGTATTCAAGGAAGTGTGTGGGCTGCTGGGGATAAAGAAAACGCGTACCACTCCTTTGCACCCACAGTCCGACGGCATGGTGGAACGCTTTAACCGGACACTGGAGGAATACCTGCGGAAAGTGGTAGGCAGGAATCAAAAGGATTGGGACACGCATATCCCCCTGTTCCTGATTGCGTATAGGTCAGCCCCGCACGACACGACTTCACTCACTCCAGCCCGAGTAGAGTTCGGCACGGAGTTGCGGTTACCCGCTGACTTGAAGTTCGGGGTAGTCGGCCCAACGGGAGGTGCTAAGACGGTCTACGTGGTCAATAAGCGGGCGGAACTGGAGGAAATTCACCAGTTTATAAGGGGCCGCACCAAACTGGTCAGTGATAAGGCGAAAGCCAGATACGATCTACGGGCCAACTCAGCAGGGTTCCAAGAAGGCGATTTGGTAATGCTCTACAACCCGCAGCGGAGGAAAGGTTTGTCTCCGAAACTTCAAGCGTCATGGAAGGACCGTACGAAGTCGTGACTAGGATTAACGACGTGGTATACAGGATTCAACGTGGCAGCAATAGAGGCGCTAAGCTGAAGGTAGTCCATTTGGAGCGTCTGGCGCCTCATCACAGCGGAGCCTCGGCACTTGTTCGGGACGAACAAGTCTAAGTGGTGGGCAGTGTAACGATAAGACAGTCTGTCTCTGTGCAAAGCAACCCTGCCGCTTCGCGCCGTGCTATAATTCAATGTGGCAACGACGGCCGCGATAATAACTTTTAGTCCAATCTGGCAACGATGGTCGCGATCATCAGGGAAACCTTTAGTCCACTCGGGAATGTGCGAGAACGATCTGCGCGATGGCCGGACGGGTATAAAAGTCAGCCGGATGCGGCGCAGCGAGTGAGTCTGATTTTGACAAGTGAAGTTGCCACACGGAGTAATTAAGCAAATACTTAAGTGTACGAACAGTAAAGTGTAAAACTGTGAATAATAAAGTGACTGTTGGTTTATTTTATTGTCTGCGTTTAAGAAACTGAGTGTGTTTTATTTTCAAATTACGCAATCCAGAGATACGTAACAGCCCGCTAGAACTAGTATTCGTAACAGTATTTTATTGCATTTGTACATTTATTGTATTTCATTGTATTTGTACATTAATTGTATTTTACGTTCTTCTATGCACTTTTACCTGTGCCGGGTTTCTTCCCATTGTTTTTTGTATTGTTGACTGTATTTTTTTCTTTTTTGGGAGCTCGGACTCGGAAATTTCACCAGCAGGTACAACTTCGCGTCGTAAAACTTCGTCCCGTCCAAGCGCATCGCCATGCGATATTCTAAAAAACTAAACGTTACTAAAAAATAAAGGCAAAAATTATTCAACCTTTTTAGAAATTTTTCCATTTTAATTGCACGTGCCGCCAAAACAATTGTCAAACTGTCAACTATTTGTAGTGCACTGCTTTCGAAGTGATGAGAGTACTACCACATAGGTTGTTGTTTACACATTTTCTCTTATAATGTTCAATGCAGCCCTAACATAAATTTTACAACATAAAACTCTAATTTACTTGGAGTAAAAGGTTGGTTAATAGAAAAATTTAATTTTAAGCCCTCCGTGGTAGATGTGGTAGAAACTTGATTTTATAAATAAATGTGGTAGAAGTAAGCACACTGGAAAAAGCCTTGCCAGCAGGAGAGCGAGCACTTCAGTTTGCGTTCATTGGCTCTGCAAGCTGAAACACCCGCTACCAACATAACAGTTGGGCTGAAAAGTTCGTATCGTTTTATAGAAAAACACATTGTTTTGGCAAAATTCGATGTTATTATTCAACATAGTTGCTGTTCGTTTCTGCGCGGGGCAGTTGAATAAAAAGGGCGGTATGTTTGGGTTTGGTGTGGTCTTCATTGGTCGACGTATGAGTTACAAGTGACAATAGAATACAAGAAACATTAAACGATACAAACGGCTGAAGCCGGGGAGCAGCAAATAGGGGGAACATTAATACAAGAGGAGAAGTAAAGATTGGGATTAGTGATGGGATCGACAGATCACTAAATACAGCACAGTACATCTGAACATCGCACCCGCCATTGCAGATTGCAATTATATGAGAGTGCCGGGGTCGCGTCCAGGGTTACGGCGGACGGCTGGCTGGTGATGAGTTGGCGGTATTACCTGACTGCCTGGCTGTAAGGTGGGCTGACGGCTGGTGGTTGTCGCCGATCAGCGATAATGGAGCGCTGGGAATTGCGCTGCGGGCCTCTTCGCGGGTGATGCTCGGTGCGGACGTGCGGGGCAGTCTTGGGGGCAACTGCTGGGGTGGTCGCTAGCGCCGGATCTGCAAAAGAGGTAAATGATGATATTGACATCGTTTGTGTGGGGTGGAAGCGATGAGCTTCGCCTGAGTTGCCGTCGGAGGAGTGACGGCGCTTGGAAAAGGTCGCACGGGAATGGCGACTGACTCGGAGCCGGGGGTGGTCTCTAGGTTTGTTGTATGGGGGGGTGCAATGTGGAAATGCGAGGGGGCTGCAGTTTCCATCAATTTCTGTGCATATTGACGCGTGGCGGCGATCCAACGCTTGTGTTGTACCCTTTTTCGCCTCATTGGGGGCGATAGCCATCATGCGGGGGCCAAACGTTTGGCAACGAAGGGGGCTGTTTGCCATTTCGAGTTTGAGTGTGCAGGGATGGTGGGTTTCGCGTGATTTGCCTTTATTTCCTTGGGTGGAAACCCTACGGGATTGAGGCCGGCACTCACATCAGAAAGGGCTTCCTTTGGAGCAGGAAGGTTTTTTCGAAGGGCGGGACCAGTGTGCCTGTTATTTGGCACCTCGGCGATATGTGTCATGGGTACTGGACCGCTTAATATCCAACCAAATACTGTATGTTGAGCAAGTAAGATGCCACATACATTTCGGTGGAAACCTTCGAGCATGATCTGCGGGATGAGATCACTGCCAATCACTATATCGATCTGCGCTGCCTCGAAGGGGTTGGGATCAGCGAGATCTCGCGTGACGAAATCGTTCAAATTTGGGGAGTTTATTTTGGAAGGGGGGAGAAATTCCGTTAACTTTGGAATTACGATTGCTTGCACGGGCAGATTTGTGCTCATTTTGGGGACTGCCAATGTCAAGAAGCATATATGGTTGGCGTTTTTCACAATTTGTCCGCCCATGCCCGAGATCTGGAGGTAAGATTTCTCGATCAGCAATTTTAGGCGTCTCTGGACCTTCGAGGAAATGAAGGTGCGCTGAGAGCCTTGATCGGTCAAGGCTCGAACTCTGAACAACTTTCCAAAGTTTTTAATGGACACCAGTGCCGTAGGCAGAAGTGACTGGGTGCCATTATTTGAGTGAAGGGCTGGTACTGGGAGCGTACTTTGCCTTGAACATGTGCTGGGTTGCGCATAGGAAAGGGGAGAATGAGTAGTGGAGTTGCAGTTCGGTTGTTGGATAACCTTTGAGACCAGAGAAGTGGTCGAAGGTGATCGATTGGGGGAGTGAGTGGGTTGCGCATTGCCTTTGGGGAGATGAAGCAAAGAGTGGTGCTTTTTCTGGCAATATAAGCATGTGAAATTGCTTGTACAGTCCTGAATTAGGCGAGATGTAGCAAGACAATTTACACAGATTTTATGCTTTTTCACATATGCTAATCGACTTTGGGTGTGAGCCTTTTAAAGCTTTGGCAAGTCCGTACGGAATGATTTGCGCTGCAGAGTTTGCACGCGAAGTCCTTTTTCACTTCAGTGTGAAGGTTTAGGGATCTGTTGGGCCGATTTTGGAAGATGGTGGTTGTGGTTTGGACTTGGTAGGCCGAAAGAAATTCAGCCGTTCCACTATCTCGTATCAGCAGGTCAGGAACTCATTCATCTGTGACCAGGGTGGCAGATCCTTCCGGGATGTCAGAGATTGTTCCCATAAAGCTAGAATAGCTTCGGGTAATTTGGAAGAGCATATATATACCAACAGCGGATCCCAATTGTTAGTATCTACGGCCTGAGACTTGAGAATAGACAGACAATTGTTTATAGAATTCTGAATCCGCTGTAGTGCCTCACTGTTTTCGGTGTGGGCAGAAGCGATATTCAATAGAGTACGAATTTGGTTGTCAACGAGGATGCGTTTGTTCTCGTATCGGGATCGTAGGGCTTCCCACGCGAGTCTGAAATACTCATCGGTTAATGCGTATTGTTTAACAATAGCACCGGCTTGGCCATGCGTTTTGTATCGGAGGTGATACAATTTTTGAGCTGGAGTGAGCTGGGGGTGGTTAATGTATACCGCAGTAAACATGTCCCGAAAGGACGGCCACTCATAACCCCCGAAGAATGTTTCGGTGTCGCAAGGAGGAACTTGGAGGCAAATGTAGGGAGTATTTGCTGATTCTAGGGGTTGAACCGGTTTTTTTTTTTTATAAACGAGCGCACGCGCAGGGGATACCCCTATCAATGCGAGGCATTGCGCTGGTTCCGGAAGGATATATAGGTTGGGAGAAAGGATGTTGGGTGAAGAAATTATAGACTCTTGCCCTGAATCCATCAAGATCATAAGTGCTGGGGAAAATATCTGCAGGGAGACCATTCCACACTCGCGCTGTACGGGCCAGAAACGAATTTTCTCTGTAGTGCGTAGTGCGCTGGAACATCGCTTCGACGTGGAATGCATGGACGCCAGTGTTCAAACGGGTTGCCCGGGGAAATACCCGGAGTGATGGCATCAAGCTGCTCATCTCCACTGATCAATTACCGAAAAAGTATCGGTAAAATAAAACCACACATGTCACGTTTCGACGATGGTCCAAGGAGTCAATAGAGCTGGATGCCCTACTGTCCCCTATAAGTTTAATCGCACGGTTTTGCACCCGATCGAGGAACTCCAAATGGGTTTTTGAAGCCCCCGCCCAGAGGTGCGAGTTAAACTCCATTTTAGGTCGGATATAGGTGATATAAATAATGCGGAGATCGGACGGGGTGAAATATTTTTTGCACCGCTTTAAGAAGCCGAGGCACTTGGCTGCTTCTTTCGACATGCCAAAAATATGATCGTTCCAACAAAGATCGTTCTTAATGGACATGCCCAGAACATCAGGAGCTGCCGATTCCGCAATACTCACACCATCCATAACCAGGGATGTATTGGGATGTGGGGAAACTCGTTTGTGCGATAACAGGCCACATTGGGTCTTGCGAGGATTAAAATCGACCCTGTTCGCTTGACCCCACTTGGAGATTGTTTGTAGGTCGCTATTAAGTGTGTCATTCATACGGCGCCTTTCTCTCTCAATCACCACAGAGCTGGGGCGCTTTGTGAAGGAGTATGAATGACAAATGTTGCTGTCATCCGCAAACGAGTAGATGGGATTCTTCGTCGATGACAATAGGTCGTTTATGATGATGAGGGAAAGGGTTGGAGAAAGGACCGAACCCTGCGGTACTCCCGCGCTAAGGGAATGCTTTTCCGAGGCTATGCCGTCTATTACAACACGAATAGAGCGATCATAGAGGAAGCTCGTTATCCAACGAGAGAAGATACTACCGACGCCATAGGCAATCAATTTTGACACGAGTGCTTTATGCCACACCCGGTCAAAGGCCTTAGAAATATCCAATGCAACAACTTTGCTTTCACCGAGGTTTAGAATACTATAGTTCCATTTCTCGGTGAGGACCGCCATAAGGTCTCCCGTCGATCGCTGTCTTCGAAAGCCGTATTGGCGGTCACTTAGCAGTCTATTGTGCTCCAGATACTTCACAAGGTTGAAGTTGACAATGCTTTCCATTACTTTGGAAAGCACCGAACAGATTGCTATAGGTCGGTAGTTCGCAGGGTCAGTAGTCTTGCCTTTTTTAGGAACTGGTTGAACATTTGCTACCTTCCAACATGTCGGAAATACACCTGTGGTGTATGACATGTTGAAAAGTTTGCGTAATGGACAAGCCAGTGAGGTAGCGCACTTTTGCAAAACAAGGGCTGGAATGCCGTCCGGCCCTGAAGCCTTATTTACACCGAGATTTGCAAGCACTCTTTTAACTGCCCGTGTCCGAAAATGAATTTCTGGCATAGAGCAAGATACGTTCTCGACTACGGGTAGTGGTTGATCGCTGGGAGGCAGAGAGGAATTCTCTGCGAAAATTTTAGCCAACAAATTAGCTTTATCAACCGAGTGAGTGGTGATTTGATTATTGTTAAGCAGAGTTGGAATTGAAAACGATGTTTGGTTCTTCACCTTCTTAACGAATGACCAAAAGTTCTTACTACCACGCTGGCATTGAAGAACTTTTTTCCTTTGGCGCTGTTCGTGCAGAAACTTTTGGTGCCTTAGGATGGCATTGCATCGATTTCTAGCCTGTTTACGCAGCTGTTCAGTGGCGGCATTTTTATTTGCCTGCCATGCTCTCAAAGCTTCCTCTTTAGACCTGACAGAAATTCTGCATATCTCATTAAACCAGAGATTGTCCTTAGGTTTAATGCAAATTTTCTTATTAGGGATGAAGGACCGCATTCCCAATAATATAATTTCTTCAACCATTTTGGCTGCGGCATTTATGTTTCTATCTAGAAAACACAATTTCCAATTGAAGTGGGCGAAAAATTCATGAAGTCCACTCCAGTTAGCTTTATCATACATCCACATTAAGCGCTTCGGGGCTAAGGGCGAAGCATTGCGGATAGAAGAGTATGAGAAAGACGCCAAAATGGTGCAATGGTCCGAGTTTCCATGAGGTGCGTGCATTTCAACATCATATTTTTCATGATGTGAAGTGAGAAAAAGGTCTAGAGTATTGAGAGCTTGCCCAGCAACGCAGGGGATATGCGTTGGTTCATGCACTATTTGAGTCAAGTTATTAGACTCGGCAAAGAGCTCGACAAATAAGCCTTCAGGAGTTGTGTGGCTGGAATGGCGTAGCCAATTGGAATTATGAATATTGAAATCACCAGCAACTACAATTTCACTATTCGGATACGATTCCAAAATATGAGAAATAGAATAGAGAGAAGTTCAAACTTGTTATAAGTAAAATCTCTCCCTGAATTCGGGCTTCTATATAGAAAGCAAAAGTGCAGAATGTGCGACTGGATATTGAATCTAACCCACATGGAGCTAAATTCGGCATCCGTCGTGTATAGTTGTTGCTAGCACTGGTACGCAACATTACTGCACACATAAAGGGCAATACCCCTGTGAGGAGAGAATAATGGCAGTAAGTGGTACCCTGGGATGTGGAAATCCAGTGGATCTTCATCCTCACATACCTGGGTCTCACCTAGTGCCATTACATGGGGTTTGTGGAGGTTAACGAACGCGTATACAGCAAAAAAATTGGCCCTGAGCCCGCGCACGTTGCAGAAGGCTATGCGAAATTTGTCCAGCACCATGACCTGGGTGGGTTAAAGGACAAGGAAAGCAGACGGAAATGTGATCTGACGCACTGAAAAACTGATTATGCTCTGTGGTAAGTGTTATGCCTTTACCACAGAGCAGTCAATTTCTCAGTGTCGAACAGGACCACATGTAGCGCTACTGAAAACGGACGGAGGAAAAGACAACACGGGAAAAAAGAACGCAGCAACAACACAACGCGGACGGAGGTCGGAGTGGCAGACAGCGAATGTAACGGCACTTGCACTGAAGTTTTGCGTTTGCAAGTGCATAACGCGTTTAATCAATTTTAATATTTTTTGATGTGGCCGCGCGATTTGGTGGGCCACAACGCGATAGCAGCGACAGACGGACAATACGCAACACTCTGAACATTTATATCAATTCCATATTCGTTACAGGTTCCATATGCGTAGCAGGCTGGGGAGACTGAGGTTGGAGCATCTTAATGATGTCCAACATTTTAGCCATGCACAACTCGTATTGATCTGTGCAGGCATCTTTTGCCTAGCCGACTCTTTGAAACCGTCGGGCTGGCTGTTGTCTTCAGCAATGAAGACTGCCTGATGTGCGCGCATTAGCCTCTCCCATTGGGCTTTCAGATTTTTGTGCTTAATTTGGACCAATGATTTGGTCAAATCTTCAATGGGAGGCGATGAAAACGATGTGCATAATTGCACGAGTCTGTCGGACTCAAAACCAAAAGTGGCAACACTGGGATCGGTTGCTATGGGACTAGGTGGCTTGGAGCGAGTTTTGAGTGCCTCGCGAGTGACAGGAAATGTCAAATGTGCCTCAGTCGACTTTGAATATCTTGGAGAAGGAGACTCCATTTTGTTAATTTGACGCTTAGGGGATCGCTCAACAGGCATTTTAATGGCTTAAAAAAGCTCGAGAGGGGTTTTAAATTCGTTTGAATATTAATATTAGGCTTATGGGAAATAAACCGGAAGTTTTATCGCGTCCGCGCGAACGATAATTAAAGAATGGGGGAAAATACACGAAAGTGTAAAAAATTGTCAATACGAATTTGTATTTCTGTTGAGGATCAAAGTTTACAATTGTGTGTGTAAACGCGTCGAGAAATTTGTATATCAGTCATCGACTATCTCCCTTACCGTGCGGACGTGTCTTTTCGTTAGCTCTCAACAGTGGTGAATTAGTTTTTTGACTTTCAACCTCTCTCTTTTCTCCATCACAAGTGTGCTCTTTTCTAATTCCGTACATAACCTCTAACCATTACCGGCAAGTGAATCAAGCTTACATATTAACTGGTTTTTCTATATCCGTAAGCCATGGGCCCCGACCCTCCAGATAGACCAAATAGGTCGAACAGATTCCAACTCCTATCTGACATGATCGACGTGGCACCTAAACGGAAAAAAATCGAAGAATTCCCAGCACTACCAACCAAAAAAAACAACTCGTTCAATCCTAAATTTGTCCTAATCACTTCTACTGACACAAACAAACCTTTTTCCAAGTTAAGTCCTTTTATTGTAAAAAAAGGCCTTGACTCAATTTCAACGGAGATAAACTCAACTAAATTACTACGTGATGGCACTCTACTTATCCAAACCAGATGCCCACGAATCGCAGACAAATTTTTGAAGGCAAAATCGCTGTCCAACGTCTGTTCTATCTCCTGCAAATTACACGAGACGTTAAACTCGGTAAAGGGCACTATATATGCCCCTTGCCTCAATTGTGTGGACGAAAAGGAAATCGTAGAGGAATTAAAATCTCAGGGCGTCACAGCAGTGTTCAAATTCACCCATCCCTCGGATGATGGTCCTATTCCGACAGGAAGATTGGTGCTTACCTTCGATATGCTTCGCCTCCCTGCTGAGGTTGATGTGGCATGGTACAAAGTTAAAGTATCCCCATATATCCCTAACCCTATGCGTTGCAAGAACTGCCAGAAATTGGGCCATACAACTAAAAGATGCAGAAGCAGCGCCACGTGTTCCACATGTAACCTTCCCCCACACAATCCAGAGCAATGCACAAGAACCATGTGCGCAAATTGCTCTGGAACGCATAAAGCAGATGACAGTAGTTGCCCAAAATACCAACAACTTAAAGAAATATTAAAAATCAAAGTTACTGAGTACTGTAGCATTGGAGAAGCTCGTCGCCTATACAACTCGCGTAACCCTTCCAATTCCTCTCTATCTCTCTCATATGCTGAAACATCTAAAAATAACGAACCAAAAACAAAACGCACAAAATCACATACTTCCAATAACACCTCAAAATCTCAATACACTTTAACACCCTTTACCTCTCTTCCCAATTCTATTGGAACAACCGAAAAAAACCCGACACAAAAAGACTCGAAATCACTCTCCGTCACTAATACTTCCGAACCTTCCTCACATTCTCTCTCAACTCCTATCACCAATACTCCCTCTCCCCACACTCTCTCCACACTCAGTTCTATTGACCAATGCAATTCTACTACCACTCTTCAAAATAATCATTTATCTCAAAATTCTCACCTTTCCAATGAACTTTTACAGACTCTACTCAAAGCAATTCCAACCACCGACTTCACCCAATTCCCGTTCCCACCATCGGAGACTACACAAGAACAAAACGATTCGTAAAAGAAAAGCATATTTCAACTCTCACTATCTCTTCGTAAATTCAATTTTACAAAGACTTAGCTATTCGTGCATATAACATCATGGCTTTTAAAATATTACAATGGAATATTAAAGGTCTCATGAACAATATTAACGAACTGAATGTGCTAATAAAAGAACACAATCCCAGCGTAATAGCCTTACAGGAAACTCACTGCCCTCGCAACTTTAATCCTTTCCCACCGAAAGGATATTCTGGATTATTTTTTAATTCACCCCAAAACTCATCTTCAAAACAAGGAGTCGGACTATTAATCAAAGACAATATACTCACCAATTATTATTATATACCTCACCAATTCAACTCAGGCCGTTGCCGTTGAAATCCATATTCATATAAAAATAACAATAGTATCCATCTACTTGCCACCCCAAAACAATATTCACGAAAAAAATCTAACAGATCTTCTTCTTTCACTTGGTCCAAACGCAATCATATTAGGAGACGTTAATAGCTGGAACACACAATGGGGTTCTATAACCACCAACAAAAGAGGAGAAATTGTCGAAAGAGCACTTCTAGCATCCAATCTCTGTATTTTAAACACCGGCGAGCCAACTCATTTTTCAACACATGCAACCTTCACCAACATCGACATAACCTGCGCTTCCCTATCGCTGTTACCTTTTGCTTCATGGGAGATACTCGATGACTTGCACAACAGCGATCACTTCCCGATCATTGCCCACTTCAATTTCAACAACAATTCTCCACCACGTAGAACCTCTAAAATCTTTCTGTTGGACCGTGCCGACTGGACTAGTTTCTCCAAAAAAGTAGATCTGGAGTTACAATCACGCTCGTTAAACGGCCGAAGCAACTCAGACGCTGCTACCGTAGCCAAATCGATTCGTGTTGCTGCTAACTTGCACATCCCCCAAAGTAGTCCACCCCAAAAGCGAAAAATTCCTTGGTGGAATGAAAATCTTTCAAAACTTAGAAAAGAAAAAATGGAACTTTGGCAAATTTTTAAAAGATACCCCACAACATTGAATTTAATACTTTATAAAAAAGCTAACGCGAAATTCCGTAAAGAAACAAAGTCAAGTAAGACGGCCAGCTTCGAAGAATATACAAAAACTATAAATAGAAATTCTTCTATTTCCCATATTTGGCAAAAAGTTAACAAATTAGCTGGAAACAACACAAAAAAATACATTTCTTTCATCAAAGCGAACGATAAAACAATTTCCGAACCTGGTGAAATTGCTAACTATTTCGCGGTAAATTGGGCCGATTATGCCTCTGATTCAAATTTTTCGCAAACGTATAGAAATCAGAAATCCGATTCCGTGTCCCTTATAATAACAGAATCTGCTAATCATCACGCTCAACAAATCGACCAAAAAATTTCAATAACCGAATTGTCTACAGCTTTGACTAAAGTCAAAGGAAAAACTCCCGGTTTTGATAGAATTTCTTACAAAATGTTAAAGTCATTATCACCTTCGGGTCGGCTGCAATTACTATCTCTATATAACACAATATTTAAAACCGGTGAAATTCCCCAATCGTGGAAAGTGGCTACCATCATCCCCATCCTCAAAACCAACAAAAACATTGATGAAGTACAATCATATCGGCCAATCTCACTTATCTCGTGTCTATCAAAGGTACTCGAAAAAATTATTGCCAATCGTTTATCCTGGTTTTGCGAATCGCGGAAGCTGATTGCCACAAACCAAATTGGCTTCAAATCGGGCAAAGGCTGTGTCGACGCGCTGCTACATATCGACTATTTAGCCTCCAAAACTCTCTCTTCCCGCAACCACTTAACAATCCTCTCGTTGGACTTTGAGAAAGCCTTTGATAGGATAGGAGCACACATTATCCTAAAATGCCTAAAAGACTGGGGCATTGGCCCTAATATTTTCAATTTCATAAAATCATTTCTTTCCAACAGAAAATTTAAAGTAAAAATCAGCAATCAATATTCCAATACATGGCTTTGGGCAAAAGAATTGATTCCCTTTAATTTGATTTGAATGTTGTTGGACTAAGATGAGTTCAACCATTTAAATTCGTTTTCAAGGTGGGTGTTGCTGGCAACTTCAAGGCCTTGTAAAAACCAAACTAGAGGTGACCCAAAAAAACAAATTACATATTCGTAATCAGCGGCTCCGGAATTATAAGGAGCAGTTCAGAAACTGGGCGGGTTTTGTGAAGAGCTGAAATTGTTTGCACTGTGAAAAATTTTGGAATAATTTAAGTTTTTGAGTTGAAATAAACTTCAACAATTTTTTTTAGCTGAACCAATGGACTGATTAACATGAAATTTCACAATGTGTTGGTGCATGGTAAGGGTTTTATAATATATTTTTTTCAATTTTTTTTGTAGAAAAACTTCCAGGATACTTAAGCATACATTCTTAAAAGGACATTTTTATATCCTTTCGCCAGGATAATTACAAAAAAATTATTTGATTTGAGTTGGAGACATAATTCTCTTTCTTTTGATACCAATATTGTTAGACCAGGATTAGTTCAACCATTTAAATTAATTTTTTTAATTGGGGTGTAGCTTGTAACTTCAAGACCCTGTAAAAACCAAACTAGAGGTGACCCGAAAAAAATAATTACATATTCGTGTTTAGCGACTCCGAAAATATAAGGAACAGTTGAGAAACTACGCGGGTTTTTTGAAAACCGCAAAATTGTTGTACTGTGTAATTAATTCCTATTATATTTGGTGAACGAATTGAATTTGAGTACAGGTGGGGTGTTTTTGTCCCACTGTATTTACCGGGGGTGACAACAGCTGTGCAATGGGTGTTTAAGTGCAGCACTATTGAAAATTGTTCAATGTGCTGCGAAAATAGGCTACTCGTCCCACTGTACTTGCGTTTGCTTACTTCTGCCAGCGAGAGTGGGGAAATTGCTTAAGCAGAAGTGCGTATGTGCAACTGCACTTGGAAGCAGCAGCGGGAGTGCTCGCTGCTCGGTGCTTGCGTATATCGCACAAAGCAGAACAGGAAAATGCGTGCAAGTGGGAGAGTGGGAATGCAGCGGGAGAAATGCTGCGTGCCTATTTACTGCACTATTTGGGATGCTGGCTGCAGCGGAGATTTTGCTGCTTTGCCAACTGAGGCCGCACAAACAGGACCGCGAAAATATACAAAGCGCCGAATTATGTGCAGTAGCGGAATTGCTTACTGCACTGCGCTGTTTTGTAATAAAGGCTATATATGTACACACGATAAGCGGGGTACCAAATTTTATTTTGGATTTTTGGGGAGTATATATTTGGGTGCAATATATACACTTAGGTGCAAAATTGAGTCAATAATATGAAAATTCAGAGTCATCGCATTTTTTTACCAGTCAATCGCAAAATTTTGATGTAATTTTTCGCAAGTCTATTAGATTGTACCTTGATTAACTATAATCCACCATAAAAGATTAAAAATATGGCACATATACATATATGCATTTTGTCCAATATTCTAAATTAACATATTGACTCAATTTTGCACCCTACATAATTTCTATGAAGTGATATGTTAAACAACCTTCTTTTAACTGTTAATCGGTAAAATTTTTTTTTTGTAACCAAAGAAATTGTAACCTTTCATTGAATAAATACGATTCGGAAACTTAAATTGCAATCATTGCGATTTCGGCGAGCATTAAAAAAATTATTATTGCAAAAGCCAATAATGGGCTTCCAAGTCGCGATATCGCAAAACTTACGCGCGTAAGTCAGTCGTCCGTTTGCCGAATTGTAAAAGGTTTACAATTTAAGAAAAAAGGTGGAAGAAAACCCAAAATTTCGGAAAAGGAGGGCCGTAAAATTGGCCGTTTGATTTTTTCCGGGCAAATATCCATCGCAAAGGAGGCTGCGGGGTGCGTTACTGGGATGTAAGTGTGTGGACTGTGTAAGAATGCTGCATAATGTTAGATTAAAGGCGATGGTTAAGAAAAAGAAGCCACTTCTATCGGCCAAGAACGTAAAACTAAGACACGAGTTTGCAGAAAGGCACATTTGTTGGACTGATTTTGATTGGAGCCAGGTATTAATGCAGTGAGCCTTCGTTACTAACTTTGCGCTGATTACATTTACAAATAAAGGTTATTTGGTCAGATGAGACGAAGACTGACCGATTCCAAACAGATGGAAGGACCTGATTCTGGCAAAAACAGCTGAAATCCTTTTGTTAAAGTTCTCTGGAGCCGTCGGCGGAACGCTGGGAAAATAATGAGACGCGGGGTTGCGTGGTACATGCGCTTTATTTGCGATGTAAAACACGAAATTATGCCGCGGGCCAGACGGACGAGGACTCCGTGGTGCAGCTTTTGCGGGTGTGCCATCCATCGATGCCTCGTCCTCGAGGGAGTGCTGCTGCAGCGGTTGGGGCGTAGTCACCGATCTGCAAATAGATGAGATGTCAGTTAATTGGAAATAAAGGTATTAAGGCTGACATCGTGGGAATGGGTAATCGTGGCTAAGCTGCAGAGTGTGCGAAAGCTATAGCCGAGGGAATATGAGAAAATACACATACTGCATTGCCATTTCTTTAGGGGAAGTGAAAATAATTTCGAGAGGGTTCGAAGGCTGTTTATAAAATAAGCCAATTCCGCTCGGGATAATTGGCTGCACGTAGGGCTCGAGAGAAGCAGGAGAACCGAACGAGAATCTCGGTTTGCTCTTCGAGAGGGTGGTGGACGGCTCTTTGATCCGGAGTTGGAACTATGTGAGCATGGGCATTGCTGGAGCCGTTCCACCTGAGAGGGAGATCTTGTCGATCTTGGAGTTTATACCCGATCAGTCCGACGTCTGCGGGATTGGCAGCGTTTGGAGCAAGTCGCACTGGAGTGGTGACCGTCCTCTTTTCGGATCCGGGATGGAGGTGGTGCAATGAGGAATTGCGAGGGATTGCAATTTCCGTCAGTTGCTGTGAATGTGGGCCGTTTTTGGCGAACCCTTTTTGAAGACCTCATTAGAGGCGAAAGCCATCCTGCGGGGTCGAAACGTTTGGCAACGAAGGGGGAAATTTGCCGGTTTGAGAATGAGTTTGCAGGAGTGGTGGGTTCAAAGCGATTTTCCATTATTTCCGGGGGTGGAAACCCTACGGGATTGAGGGCGGCAATCACTTGCGAAAGGGCTTTCTTTAGTGCGGGAAAATTATTTCGAAGGGCGGGACCAGTATGCATATGGATATTGTGTGCGTCTGTGGCACGTGTCAAATGCGAAGAAGAGGGTACTGGACCGCTTAATACCCAACCGAATATTGTATGCTGAGCAAGTAAGCTGCCACATACATTCCGGTGGATACCTTCGAGCATGATCTGTGCTGATCTCTGGTGAGATCACTGCCAATCACTAAATCGATCTGCGCTGTCTCGAAGGGGTTTGGATCAGCGAGTTCTAGCATGGCGAAATCGTTCATATTAGGGGGGTTTATATGAGAATATGGGGGTTTATATGAGCAATTTCGTAAGCCCTTGGAGCACGATAGCTTGCACGGGGAGTTTCGTGCTCGTTTGAGGGACTGCCAAAGTCAAGAAGCATGTATGATTGGCATTTTGCACAATCTGACCGCCCATGCCCGAGATTTGAAAGGGGGATTTATCGATTGGCAATTTAAGGTGTTTCTGGACCTTCGAAGAAATGGAGGTACGCTGAGAGGCTTGGTCGATCAACGCTCGAATTTTAAACAACTTTCCTGAGTGTTCAATGGACACCAGTGCCGTAGGCAGAAGGGATTGGGTGTCATTATTGGAGTGTAAGGCTTGTGCTTGGGTCGTACTTTGACTGGAAGATGTGCGGGGTTGCGCATCCGAAAGGGGGGAATGAGTAGCAGAGTTGTTTTTCGTCGGTTTTGGAGCTGTTGCGACCTGTGATCGGGTTGAATGTGACCGATTGGGAGATTGAGAGGGCTGCGCATCGCCTTTGGGGAAATGAAGCAGGGAGTGGTGCTTATTCTGGCAATATACGCACGTAAAATTTCTTTTACAATCCTCAGTAAGGTGAGAGGTTGCAAGACAATTTACGCAGAGATTGTGCTTCTTAACGTATTTTAATCGACTCTGGGGGGTGAGTCTTATGAAGCTGTGGCAAGTCCGTATGGGATGATTTGCGTTGCAGAGTTTGCGCGCGAAGTCCCTTTTTACTTGAGTATAATAATTTAGGGATTTGTGTAGCCGATTTGGGAGGACATTGGAAGTCGAGGGTTGTGATTTCGGCTTAGCAGGGCGAATGCTATTCAAGAGGGATCTAATTTGAGTGTCAACGTGTATGCGTTTATTTTCGGGATCTTAGGGCTTCCCACGCGAGTCCGAAATTCTCATCGGTTAATGCATATTGCTTTACAATAGCACCGGCTTTATCTTACGTTTTGTATCGGAGGTGATACAATTTTTGGGCTGGAGTGAGCTGGGAGTGGTTAATGTAAACCGCGGTAAACATGTCTCGGAAAGACGGCCACTGCTCATAGCCCCCGAAAAAGGTTTCGGTATCACAAGGTGGAACTTGTAGGTAAATGTAAGGGGTATTTGCTGGTTCTAGGGGTCGAACCGGTTCCATATGCGCAGCGGGCTGGGGAGACTGAGCATCTCAATGATGTCCAACATCTGAGCCATGCACAACTCGTACTGGTCTGTGCAGGCGTCAATTTTTTGCCTAGCCGGCTCTTTCAAACCATCGGGCTGGCTGTTGTCTTCAGCAATAAAGACTGCCTCATGTGCGCACATAAGCCTCTCCCATTGAGCTTGCAAATTTTTTTGCTTAATTTCGACCAGAGATTTGGTCAAATCCTCAGTGGGAGCCGATGAAAATTTTGTGCATAATTGCACGAGTCTATCGGACTCGAAAATGAATTTTGCAACACTGGGATCGGTTGCTTTAGGACTAGGGAGTTTGGAGCGCGTGTTAAGTGGCTCCCGAGTGACAGGAACTGTCAAACGTGCATTTTATGATTTTGTGTGTCTGGAGGAAGGAGTCTCCATTGTGACAAGTTGACGCTTGGGGAATCGCTCCATAGGCATTTTGTACAAAAAGGCTCGACAGAGGGTAAAAAGTTTGAATATATCAGGTGTACAACTTTGCTTCCGCCGTTTTTTTTCCAAAATTAAAAGCTTTATTGCGAAAAAGTGCTTACAGATGTATTATTCAAAGTATTGTCCGTCGCTAGCGACAACTTTCTCCCATCTTTCCGGCAATTTTCGGATCCCGGCTCGAAAAAAGGAGTCCTCTTTTGACGCTATCCATGAAGCAATCCATTTTTCCAATTCTTCGAAGGGTTGAAAATGTTGATCTGCCAGGCCGTGTGCCATCGAACGGAATAGGTGGAAGTCAGAAGAAGAAGAAGCATGCCCGGGCTTTCCCCATGATTTTCTGCGTTTAGGATTATCTTATCGAACCCACTTTTCATCACCGGTTACGATTCTATGTAAAAAGCCCTTACGATTTTGTCTTTGAAGCAGTTGCTCACATACAAATAGACGGCGCTCAATGTCCCTCGGTTTCAACTCGTACGGCACCCAGTTTCCTTCTTTCTGAATCATGTCCAGGGCCTTGAGACGTTTTGAAATGGCTTGCTGACTCACTCCCAACGATTCGGCAAGCTCTTCTTGGGTTTGGCACGAATCTTCATCAAGCAATGCTTCTAGTTGTTCATCTTTGAAGGTTTTTTCTCTTCCACCACCATGTTTGTCTTCGACATCGAAATCACCATTTTTAAAACGTTGAAACCACTCCCGACACGTTCTTTCACTCAGAGCAGCATCACCGTAAGTTTCTGAGAGCATTCGATGCGCTTCAGCTGCATTTTTTTTCGAATTGTAACAGAAAAGTAAAACTTCCCGCAAATGGCGAGAATTGGGCACATAAACGGACATTTTCGAGCGTGAATAATACGAAAACAAGAACAACTGTCACTGAAACGGCGATGACAATTCGTTAGGCACTGTCCACACTCACTTTAAAGGCATTACCATCTATGTATTTCAACCTGCCTCAGCCGGTACAGCCACCTATCGGAAAACGGCGGAAGCAAAGTTGTACACCTGATATATAATTGTAGGGTGTTGGGAAATAGACGTGTAGTCTAACCGCGTCCGCGCGAACGATATTTGAGTATGGGAAGAGTTGGGAATGAGACAATTCGTTAAAACGAATTTGAATACTTGTCGAGCAAAAAATGTTACACCCGTGTATGTGTAAATGTGTAGGGAAATATATGTGTATATATATAAATATGTACAGTTGCGGTCAAAATAATAGTAGTACGCGTACAACGAAAAGAAAATTAAGAACAAATAATCTGCTTTTTTTTACAAATATTTATTTTGTATTTTTTTTAACAAGTTATATGTGTTAACAATGCAATCATAAAAGAAAACTTAAGAATTAAACTCAGTTTGGTTTGATTTAAATTAAATACGTCAAAAGCTCCAAAATATGGACGGTCAAAAAAATAGTAGTTCGCTTTACTTTCATAAAAATTAAGCAACAATTGTGTTTCATTTTAAAAGATTTTGTGGTTAAATAGTAATAACGTAATGTTTCTTCAAATTAATATTTAGTTGCGTGACTGTTGTTTGGCTATTACTGCAGCACAGAGCTGATGCATTGAAATAACCAAATTTTCATATCTTTCTCTAGGGGCGTGGTCTACTGCTTCTCAAAGTTGATTATTATTTAAAAGATTATTGTGAGCAACTGCTCTCTTCACGTCACACCACAAATTTTTAATTATATTGAAGTCTGGTGATTGTGCGAGCCATTCCATAACCCTAATCCTGCTTTTGCGAAGCTCCTTTCATGCGACCTTGCTTGTATGCTTTAGGTTATAATCCTGTTGGAAGATCCAAAGCATTGGCGTTTTTTCACGGACATACGGTGGCACGATTTCCCGCAAGATTCGTACACATACACATCGATCCATCGTTTTCTTGATCAAATAAATAGCGCCACCTCCATAAAACGTAAGACATGCTCAATAAATAAATGCATGTCTTACGTTTTATGGAGGTGGCGCTATTTATTTGATCAAAAAAACGATGGATCGATGTGTATGTGTACGAATCTTGCAGGAAATCGTGCTACCGTATGTCAAATAAAATGTGCATGAAAATTTGTTTTTATTTGTGAAAAAGTGATTTTTTTTGAATGGGATGTGAATGTGAATCTGTGTGAATAAAAGTACCCTGCAGTAAAAACTGAACCAATTGCCTAAAATGACTTGATCACCAACTAGTATGGCTTGCACCAGTTTTGCACTAGTTTGTTTGTATTGCAGCGGGGGTGAGTTGATACAAAAAAAAAAAGAAGAAGAAACAGAAAGAAAGCTAGATATGTGCATTTATTTTGGCGCCGATAACCCAGTTGTGCTTTTGGCTATTTTATTATTTTTTTACATATTTTTTACTTTAATTAAAGAAATTTCATAGATTTGGGAATTTTAAAACAGTGTTTAAGAAAACATGATGTCCATATCGCTCAAAAAAATAAAGGAATACAAGGGTGACTTTCATTCATTCTCAAAAATAATCGAACAGCTGATTTTCGATGGCTCTATCGCACATAACTATTTTATTCGACTTTCAGTGCGCGTGTGCAACAATTAATTCAGGTGAGTAAAAAGTGAAATAAAATGAGTAAAAGACACATTAGAAGACAGGTGAAAAGAGAAAAGGAGTCTCTTGTGAGTAGACTATGGATAGGCAGTAAAAATCAGGAGGAAATTTTGCAGGAAGTTTGTTCTGTGGAAGAAGCGCCGGCAGGTGCTGCGCTGAACGGCGATGTACAGGCAGGTGCTGCGCTGACCGGTGGGGCGCATTTTTTAGAAAGCTCAGGAGAAGTGCAGACACAGACTTTTAGGGAAAAGATAGCAGCTTGGTATATTAGGAATAGGCCCTCCCGTAAGTGCTTCGAAGAGCTTTTAACAATTTTGCGCGAAGAAAATATGGACGTACCGCGAAGTGTAGGGACAATTCTAAACCAAAAGGAAAAGGTTGCTATTTGCCCTCTTCCACCAGGTGTTTACTGCCATATAGGAATTAGGAATCAGTTACAAAAAGTAGGACACATTTTTCATGGCCATAAAGTTATTCTTTTAGATGTAAATATAGATGGATCCCCAAGCGAAGAATCCACGACAAATCCCTGCTCTGGCTGCATACAGCTTAAAGCAGAAGTTAATATGCTGCGAGGCAAGTATAAGTTTCTTTCGCAATATAATACAATTAATAATTTTATATCAATTTTCTATAGAAAGTGTCAACAATCTAGCCGTGCTTACAACAAAGCAAAACACGGCTATAATGGAGGCATTGGCGGAGCAAAAGGTCCTGACCCGGAAACTATTCCGTCAGGAATCTGCTGCGACGCCAATAGCTGCATATTTCCCAATTCCCCTGGAGGAGAACTTGGCCATCGTTGACCGAAACATTGTCAACGAAAACAAAATGTTATATGTAAGCATTATCAGTCCACTTAATATCCAAACCACTTCTCATTAATATCGTTCTTATTTTCTTAGGTATCGACAATACAGAGTTTGCTGCGCCAAGATGTGAATAGTAATCTAAAATTCATCATCAGCGACGCCATTGTGCTGTCCCACAATGTCGATGGGACGCACGGAAAGAAAAGCCTCAAAAACTACAAAAACTTTTATAACGCGCTGTTAGGAAAGTAATTATTAAAAAATACAAGACTTGCTATACTAACTGTTACTATTTTTTCTTACAGATGCAATTTCAAATATTGCAGCCAAACCACCAGAACAGCTCCTACGAAAAGCGTTGCAGCTGCAGAAAAAGCGCAACTTCCGAAAAGTTGTTCCGAAAATTGATTCTCCAGACTCCCCGGAGCCACTTCCTAACTAACATACTTTTATTTACTTATCCTTTTCCCAGCTTAGTGTTTTGTTATGTTGAATTGTTTGAATTGAATTGTTATTTGTGTTTTGTTGTTTTTGCTAAATTTAATTTTACTGTTCTAGTTTTTAGTTTGTTATTTTTCAAATGAAAAATATTTATTTATATTATTTTGAAACCAAAAAAAAAGTACTATAAAAAGTACTATAAAAACTGGAAAACATTAATAAAACTTTCTCAATACCTTAATTTTTCGTATTTATTTCAAAAAATATCAGCTAGTGCGCTAGATTTGAACTAAAACCTAGCGCAAGCCAAACTAGGTTTGAACTGGTGCATGTTGCACTAGTTGAAAGCTAGTTGTAATGTAATGCACGGTGTGGCAATTGCCACAGCGTAGGACATGTCAATGTTAAAATCGACAGTTCGTAACATTGAAATGGGATTGAGCGCGGACTAGTGCTGGTGCAATACGCACCAGTTGTAAACTAGTAGCAAACTAGTCATTTTTCCTGCAGGGTATGTATGTGTATGTGTATAAATATGTGTATGTCTACCCTGTGGGAAATCGGACTGGTCCAAGTCTAGTTTTTCAACTAGTCGCTTGACAGTCACATATGACCTCAGAATCGACTCGTTTCCTTGGAGCGAACTCACCCTTTTAACATGGCGGTGTCCTAGGCGAGGGTCAATTGTCCCCGTCTGCATCCATTTGCAACTAGTCCAATGTTAGTCCGAAGCAACCAGTTGTCAAACCAGTTGAAAGCGACTAGTTTGCGAACTAGTTTATTCGGGGCTAGTTCTCCAGTTGAATTTTATGTGGAAAATAAAGCTATACATTTTTTAAATAATTATTTTATTTTATAAATATTTAAAAATAATAACAAAAAATCATGGGGAATAAAAAAATTGTTGGTGCATTCAAAGATGAACCTCGACTCGTTGACACACTTAGAAACTGTTTGGGGTCTGACGCAGTTCAACATCCTGACTTCGCCTGCAATTAATAAAAAAATAAATTAATTAATAAATAATTACATAAACATAATTACACCTAAGTCTGTTTTTACACGGTAGATTGGTTCCAGAAGAAGCCGTGTAAAAAAAAACCGTGTAAAAAAAGACATTGATCGTATACAAAAATGGGTGATTTGTTCCTAATCTCTAAAACCTATTAAAATTTCTTTACCAAACACGTCTTATTGCATTGACAGTTCACAAAATATTAACACGTTTCAATTGCTCTGACCAGTAAATTTTATTGTATGCACATAAAGGGAATTCCCCTAAATTAGTGCTATTCACATTTGCTTTGACCAGTAAAAATTGCTTGTACGCGCTAAAAGGGAATTCACTTAAATCTTTAAGCTAGTGTTCGCAAACTATCGATAGCACTATCGATACTATCGATGGTTTCAGACTTTTTTCTTTCATAAATACTTTTTTGTGATATGAACATACTTCGCAAAAATTAAATTTGACAAAAAAAATTTAAGTACATAAAATTTCAAATCGTGCTAAATGGAATAAAATCGTGTAAAAAAATTAAAAATATTCAATTTTCAAACCGTGTTATATCAAAACCGTGTAAAAAAAGACCGTGTAAAAACAGACTTAGGTGTACATAAATTTATTAATACATACCATTCGACTGCTGCTGCAATTCGTTGCTTCACGCAACCACGCAAAATTCTAACTGAAATCATTCAAGACAAAACGTGCAAATCGAGCGAACTTCGAGTCATAGAAACAGAAAGAAAGAAACATTTCTACGTTGTTGTTGTAACAAAAGCATCGCAAGATCAGCCGTAACAGAATAATGTTGATTATTTCACCTCTGTTCCGTCTTTCGTTTCGTTTCGTTTCGTATTTTCATGTTTCTTCTCGCCTATGAACGCGCACGCAGAACGTGAACGATTAGACGCGAACTCACCCACTTCTGCATCCGCTGACAGTCACTTGGACAACTAGTTGCCCAATTGACTACAAAAAACCAGTTGAAAGACCAATGAATTTTTGGAACTGGTTGTCTCAGGTCCGACAGGGTAAATATATATATGTGTGTATGATTATGTGTTTTAGTTTGTAAAAAAAGTGAACTTTTTTGTATGTGAATGTGTGTGTGAATATACACGTATGTATGTGTATGTATATAAATTGGTGTGTATATATATATATTTGTGTATATATATGTGTTTGTATGTGATTATTTTTGTTAACTGGGAAATAAATATGTATATGTATGAGTATAAATGTATGTGAAAAAGAAAATAAATATGTATGGGTATGTGTATAAGTGTATATCACTACATAGTATAAAGCAAAGTCGCTGTCGCTGTCTGTCCCTATGTATGCTTAAATCTTTAAAACTACGCAACGGTTTGTTAAGCGGTTTTTTTAATGGATAGAGTGATTCAAGAGGAAGGTTTATATGTATAATACATGCAGTGGCGTCCCCAGGATTTCGGGAAGGGGGGGATATGCAAAAAATGCAGTTTAACGCCATTTTTATACTTTCATCTTTGCGTATTATTTTTAATACATGTTGAATAAAATTGTACATACATACATATATGTATACATATACTAACATAAACTTCTTAAAACAAAAAATTCAAGTGACATGTATTTTTAAGTCATAAAATCCCAACCAAAAAATTCAAGTTTGTTTTAAGTTATGACATTTCGAAAACAATTGCTAATAGAATTACGAAAAACTCAAAAGACGTATTTTAAAAAGCACACC
Organism: Melieria omissa; assembly: GCA_963971225.1. Lineage (NCBI taxonomy): Eukaryota > Metazoa > Arthropoda > Insecta > Diptera > Ulidiidae > Melieria > Melieria omissa. The sequence continues at coordinate 43,725,948 of OZ020269.1, read as the reverse complement.
AGCTATGTAAAAGAAATCAAACATTTACAAAATGTATGACGTTCTGAAATTTAATTATGATAGAGGTGACCATGTTTCCATGTTTACCCGCAATTCACCAAAACTATGTAAGTGAATTTTTTTTTAATTTCAACAGCTGATGCAGGGTTGGCATGAAGCCTGCGTTTGATTACTATTTTGGTAAATAGTCGACACTTTTGGGAACATTGAAAATACAACTATTCTGCGAGAACAAATGCAATGCTGATTTTTTTATTCATTTATTCTTAACCCTTCTGCGGGTATCCGGTTCTGGCCAGACCATATTGAACTTTGGATCCACTTTAGTAATGTTGTAATTAAGCTATCGAGCTCAAATTTCATGATATCCTTAACTGATCCTTTCTAAGCACAAAACCCAAAACCATGGCTTGGCCAGACCATGGTGTATTTTCATACAAATTTGCCAGTTATTTTCAGGTTTTTTTTGTTATTTTCGACGTAATTATTGTCAGAATTGTTTTTATTTTATATATATATTTTCAACTAGGTTTTTCCATCTGACCCGTTTTGAAGCACTTTTTTCGTGCCATCCCGTTAATAGTGACGAAAATTAGCTGGCGCAAAATGTACCTGGTCCAAGTGTTTTTCGTTCGCCTTGGCTTTTATTTTCTTTGGGTTAATAAATTATAATTTTTGTTGGAAAATAATGTTGGAACATATTCAAAATTAATACTTATCCATTTTCCAATTCGATTGGGTGTTTTCTGTGACAGAGATGAAAGGAAGAGAACGCTATTTTGAGAATCAGGTGGACATTGTTTTTGAACTTCGACGCTGGAGTTAAATCAGAGAGGAAAATCTCTAAAAAAATTTCCTTAGCAATAGCGGAAACTAATGCTTTAGAGCAACGAATTTAAGATATTAAATAATTTGCTGCGAGAGGCAATAATAACGGTGCTGCCAATTTCACGCTTTCATTTGGCCCTGAACAAAACGAAGCTTCTGATACTGATAGAAAAAATGGTCGTTTAGATAGTTCAATGTGAAGATAGCAACGACGAAGGCGACAAGGAAAACGATATCCGGCCAGTTCAGCATGAACAACAACATGTAGAGCATGTTTTGCATATTTTTCTTTGGCAAAGCAGTTCATAATTATTAACAGTGCAAGGAATCCAGAAATATATATATCAAAACCCGATTTGTATGTGTCGAATGTAAAATCTCAATGTGGTTTAGTCATGATACTGCATTATATTGTTGAAATAATTGCATTGGTCAAGCAGCTGAAGTAGATCCATAAGTAACGTATTTTACATTTATAAATTTTTTTTATTTTTTTGCTTTACTGCCGTATTTTTTTAATTTAAAAATTAACTCATTAAAGTTGAAACTCGCTTTTTACTTAATTATTCTAGTATATTTTCACCGTTTTACGTAAAAATAATGTAGACAAGCAAAAGAAATCATTATATTCACACTTTCTGGTTTTTTATATCCTTAACAACAATCCTCGACTATCATCTTGTTTACATTATGGTCTGGCCAGATCATGGGAGGTTCAGTTATTAGGTTTTAAGTGGGTGATTACAGAAGCGATAAAGCAAATAGTAAAAATGTTTCACAATTCCATATTGCTATAGCAAATTGCATAAGTGAATTCTCCGACCAAGGGGGGGGATCTATCCCCCTAATCCCCCCCCCCCTGGGGTCGCCACTGAATACATGCATAATATTGTAGAGAAACACTGATAAATTTAGAGGTAAACATTGTTTATAAGGACATTCTGTAGTAGGTAGGTATATTTAGTATCAGCATTGCATCCGTGCAAAGCCGGGGCGGGGTGGGTATCAAATGAAAGTTTTTGAGGAGAAGAATACAGAAAATAAAATTACGTCACTCGAAATTCAATATGGCGGCTGCACCAAGATAGCGGATCAGTAAATTTTCATGTACTACTATGACATGGGTATCCAATGAAAGAATTTGTGAAGAAAAAAAATACGAAGAATAAAATGATGCAAAAATATCGGGGCGATAAAATATCCTGCCAAAAATATCCGGACGACAAAATATCCCAAATACTTATTTAACAGGGCTATTCTGGCAACTATCTTTCAACTCACCTCAATCTTTCGAAGTACAAAAATCTTTCGAAAGACAATTTGCTATTCTAGCAACTATCTTGAAAGCTTTTTTCCGTAACATGAAAGACAGTTTGAAAGATGTGCTTTTGGGGTCGTCTTTCAGCTTGTAAAAAGTACGTGCGTTGTGTTTGTGTTGTGAAAAGAAACGATATACGTATATACATATATAGTATATATGGACATTTAAAAGTACAGAAACTCCTGTCCGCCGCGCTGTCATATGTACACTGTAGAGTGGCAGAAACGTGGTTTACCACATGTACATCTGCTGGTGTGGTTAGTGAACAAAATCAGACCAAATCAAATTGACAGCGTTATTTCAGCGGAATTACCGGTTGAAGAAGAAGATCCTGGCCCTTGCGGGGCTTTAAACCGTAACTCTCCATGTATGCGAGATTCTAAATGCAGCAAAAAATTTCCGAAGTCGTTCCAAACTCAAACATCTACTAGCGATGACGGATATCCCAAATATCGTCGACGATCGCCAGAACAGAACTTTGCCCTCCAAAGTGCCACTGTCCGAAACCATGATATTGATAACCGATGGATAGTTCCCTATAATCCGCTCCTTTTGACGGTATCAGCATTGCACCCGTGCGAAGCCGGGGCGGGTCGCTATTTTTAACTAAAATAAATAACATTCACAAGCCACAAAATCGACATTCGAGCTTGAACCACATGAATAAAGTCAATATTCGCAACAAAAAGCAGTTTGTATTTTTTTGTACTATGACGCACCTTTTTTTAAATTAAAAAAAAATCATAAAACTATAGACAAATGGATGAGGAATTCGAAAAAAAAGGTTTCATAATTGTACCAAAATTGTATCATGTTTAACAATTGAAATTAAAACAAAAATGAAATTTTTTTTTAAGTTATAATCAACCGATATAGCTCTCTAATTTTTTCCTAGAAGCTACCATCAGCGCGTAAAGGCGTATTTTATAAAAACTCGATCCAAACATTTTTTTTTTTGGAAAATAATATTTTTCAAGTATAATAAATTTCCAAAGAAAATATTTGACACTGAAGCAGGTTACAAGCAATTTCCATTGAATAGTATGAGTCACAGAAATGCATTGAAAGGTACTTCAAAAATGCGGATCGATCGCAATAGATACGCAATTTTTAGTTGGAACAATACCAGAAGGGAACTCAGCTTGAAAAATCAGTTTCAATCAGGTTCGATTATTTCCAATGTAGTGAATTATGATGACAATAATTTCACTATCATGAGTAAAGAGTAGTATAACAAACATGAGTTTTTTAAATTTTATTAATTCATAAATTTCATTTTATTCAGTTGTAGTCGAAGAGAAATACTCTCAGGTATAAAACAATACCATTTTGCGGAATGCCCAGCGTAGCGGGCGGGTACGGCTAGTAAATATATTGTTACGAATACTAAGTCTAGTGGGCTGTCACGTATCTCTGGATTGTGTGATTTGAAAATAAAACACAGTCAGTTTCTTAAACGCAGACAATAAAATACACCAACAGTCACTTTATTATTCACAGTTTACACTTTACTGTTCGTACACTTAAGTATTTGCTTAATTATTCCGTGTGGCAACGTCACTTGTCAAAACCAGACTGACTCGTTGCCCGCATCCGGCCGCCTTTTATACTCTGTCCGGCCATCGCGCAGATCGTTCCCGCACATTCCGGAGTGGACTAAATGCTTCCCTGCTGATCGCGACCATTGTTGCCAGATTGGACTAAAAGTTATTATCGCGGCCGTCGTTGCCAGATTGGGTTATGGCACGGCACGTAGCGGCAGGGTTGCTTTGCACCGCATCACAGACTGTCTCATCGTTACACTGCCCACCACTTAGACTTGTTCGTCCCGAACAAGTGCCGAGGCTCCGCTGTGATGAGGCGCCAGGCGCTCCAAATGGACTACCTTCAGCTTAGCGCCTCTATTGCTGCAACGTTGAATCCGGTATACCACGTCGTTAATCCTAGTCACGATTTCGTAAGGTCCTTCCCATGACGCTTCAAGTTTCGGAGACAAACCTTTCCTCCGCTGCGGGTTGTAGAGCATTACCAAATCGCCTTCTTGGAACCCTGCTGAGTTGGCCCGTAGATCGTATCTGGCTTTCGCCTTATCGCTGACCAGTTTGGTGCGGCCCCTTATAAATTGGTGAATTTCCTCCAGTTCCGCCCGCTTATTGGCCACGTAGTTCGTCTTAGCGCCTCCCGTCGTGCTGACTACCCCGAACTTCAAGTCAGCGGGTAACCGCAACTCTGTTCCGAACACTGCTCGGGCTGGAGTGAGTGATGTCGTGTCGTGCGGGGCTGACCTATACGCCATCAGGAACAGGGGGATATGCGTGTCCCAATCCTTTTGATTCCTGCCTACCACTTTCCGCAGGTATTCCTCCAGTGTCCGGTTAAAGCGTTCCACCATGCCGTCGGACTGTGGGTGCAAAGGAGTGGTACGCGTTTTCTTTATCCCCAGCAGCTCACACACTTCCTTGAATACCGCAGACTCGAAATTCCGGCCTTGATCTGAGTGCAACTCCAACGGAACTCCGAACCTGGCTACCCAGTTGTTTACCAGCTTTTCCGAGATCGTGGTGGCCTCCTGGTTAGGAATAGGGTACACTTCGGGCCATTTGCTGAAGTAATCCATTACAACCAGCACATATTTGTTGCCTTGAGTGCTAGTTGGGAATGGGCCGGCGACGTCCATAGCAATCCGCTCGAAGGGCGCTCCCACGTTGTACTGCTGCATGCGGCCTCGAGATTTTCTTGTCGGCCCTTTCGCGGCTGAACATCGGTCGCAGCTCTTAATCCACTCGGCTACAGACTCCTGACATCCTACCCAGTAGAATCGTCTTTTTATTTTGGCGACGGTTTTGGTGATGCCTAGGTGCCCTCCACTGGAGTCGTTATGGTATGCCTCGATGACCTCGTTGATTCTGGTTTTCGGCACTACCATTAGGGGGTTGCTGGTACGACCATCCGCGCTCTCCCATTCGCGGTACAGGCAGCCTTCCTTCAGCCGCAGACTTTTCCACTGTGCCCAGTAAGCCTTAGCGATCGGGCTTTCACCAGCCATCTCCTGCCAGTCTGGACGTGCGCCTTGCTCCTTGCCTTCGACGATTTTTGCAAGATCCGCATCCTCATGCTGGTCTTTTGGTAGCCTCTCCGCAGACCACTCTTCCTCTGGCATGACGCTGACCAACCGGACGTCCACTATCTGTTCTTTGCTTTCGGCTCGCGAGCATTGCCTGCATTCGACTTTGCACGGACGGCGTGACAAGGCATCGGCATTTCCATGGCTACTGCCCTTGCGATGCTCTATCGTGTAGTCGTAGCTCTGCAGTCGCTCGATCCACCGCGCCAATTGCCCTTCAGGATCTTTAAAGTTCAGGAGCCATCTCAATGCCGCATGATCTGTGCGCAGGCGAAACTTTTGTCCATACAGATATTTGTGGAAGTGTTTCACGCAGTCCAATACCGCCAGCAGTTCTCTCCGGGTCACACAGTAATTGCGTTCCGGTTTCGATAAAACCCTATTGTAGTACGCTATCACTTGTTCCTGGCCGTCTATTATCTGTGATAGCACACCGCCAATACTACTCCCGCTTGCATCTGTATCCAGCACAAACATCTCCCCAGGCACGGGGAAGGCCAGAATTGGGGCACTGCACAGTTTTTCCTTCAGACGTGCAAAAGCCTGTTCCTGCTCCTCGTTCCACTCGAAAGCTTGGCCCTTTTTCGTCAGTTTGTGCAGGCTGCTGGCTCTGTTCGCGAATCCCGGAACAAATCGGCGGTAGTATGTACACAGGCCCAGGAAACTGCGGAGTTCGTGTAGATTGCGTGGCCGGGGCCACTCCTTCACCGCCGTGATTTTGCCTTCATCCGTATGTACTCCGCGGGCGGAAACCGTGTGACCCAGATACTTGACCTCCTTTTGGAACAGCGAGCACTTCTTTGGGTTGAGTTTAAGCCCGGCTTTTTGTATCCGCTCAAATACCTCCTTCAGCTTTCCCAGGTGGTCGTCGAAGCTTTTACCCATTACGATTATGTCGTCGAGGTACACCAGACACGTCCGCCAATGCAGCCCTTTTAGCACGCGTTCCATTAGCCACTCGAATGTTGCTGGTGCGTTGCAGAGTCCAAACGGCATGACGGTGAACTGCCACAAACCATCGCCAACACTGAAAGCCGTTTTCTCCTTGTCCTTGTCTGCAAGCGCTACCTGCCAATAGCCGCTGCGTAAGTCGAGCGTGGAGAAACACTGCGTGCCTGACAGTGTGTCCAGGGTGTCATCGATCCGAGGTAGTGGATAACTGTCCTTCTTGGTCACATCATTGAGCTTCCGATAGTCCACACAAAACCGGGTACTGCCATCTTTTTTCTTGACTAGCACGACCGGCGAGCACCAGGGGCCCGAAGAAGGCTCTATGACCTTGTCTTTCCGCATGTTCTCGATCAAATTGGTGACCTCCTCCCTCTTGGCCAGAGGAACTCGTCTTGGCGGTTGGCGAATCGGTTTTGCACTTCCGGTGTCGATGTTGTGCTTCACTATGGCTGTTCTTCCGCCTGCTTCTGCCGCAAAAATTGACCCATAGTGCTGCAGGAGTGACCTCGCCTTCTGTTTCTGCTTGGCCGACAACTCGCTGCTCCACTGGTTCTCCTGCGGTATGGCGTCCATGATAAAACCGCTCTTCTTATTACCTCCAGGTGGGCTACTCTCGCAATTGACCACTGCTACAGCTTCCTTACACTCGCCGATTACCTCATCTTTCCTGACATATCTGGGTGCATTCAGGGGGTTCAGTATTCTGACTGGTATTCTGCCATTTTTAGGTTCCACTAGTGTACGTCCGATGATGATGTTGTCGTGTCCTTGTTTCGGTGCTTCTACTACCCACAGCCGACTCGTCCCATCGTCCTCGTCCACCTTTGCCCACACAATCGCCTCAGAATTCGCTGGTATCCTCCCGTGTTGACACGATACAACCTTCCGTACCGCCACGCTTCGCTCATAGCCGGTGCGCAGCGGGAATTCAACGTTGGCATATCTCAGCACATTTTCCTTCAGGTCCAGCGTAAAACCGTGCCTAATCATGAAATCCACGCCGATAATCACGTCGTCCATTATATCCGCGACGATGAACTCATGTTCCAGGCTGCTGGTGCCGATAGCAATCGTTTTTGTAACTTTCCCTCTCACCGGCGCGCGCTCGCCAGTCGCAGTCCGCAGCTGTATGCCATGCAGCGGTTCCCAGTTCTTCAGCAGCTTCCTTTTTATGATCGAATATGACGCTCCAGTATCCAGTGTCAACACGAACAACTTTCCATCTATCCTTCCTTCAATTGTCAAGCTGCTGGGCTGTCGTTTCAGCTGTGAGACAAGGATGGTGGGGCGGCAGATTGTGGGGATCAGCTCACGCCCCTTTGGGCTGACCCGTTTTAGTTTAACAGCTCCTCGTCCTCAACCCTGCGCTTGTTGGCTGAGCCTCGATTGTCAGTATTCCTCGCTTCAGGCGATTGCGATCGAGAACGGGAACGCCTCTTTCGTTGGCGGCAGTCTCGTGATATGTGGCCCTGCTTACCACATATCCAGCAAACAACTTTAGAGGAGACCACCCGTGGCCTGTCCGGTATCTCCGAGCTTATGGCCTGGATCGGAATGTCGTTGTCCGCCTGAATCTGGCGTATCCTTGCAGGTGCATACCGAGTGCTCCCGATCCATGCCGCTTCATATGTCATCGCGCTGGTCACCGTTTCCTTAAATGTTGGCTTGCCCATCATCAACGCACTGCGACGTGTTTCCAGATCATGAAGACCTTCAACAAACGACTCAATCTTCATCCTCTCGAGATCATCAGCACCAAATTTTGGGTAGCACAACTGTACGAGCCGCTCAATGTCTGCTGCATATGTCTGCAGCGCCTCGTTGGCTCTCTGTTTGCGGTTCTTCAGCTCACAGTAGTATAGCGCATGGTTGTGCTCGTTGCTATACTTCGCTGCTAATGCCCTCATGATGGCACCGTAATCACTTCTTAAACATTCTGGAACTGATTTGATTACCTCAGCCGCAGGACCTTTCAGCGCCAGTGCCAACCTCCGACCTTTCCTGATATCTGTCCACTGATTTTCCAAAGCAGCCAAGTCGAATTGCAATTTAAATGTGTCGAACGGCGCAGCACCATCATAAGTAGGCACTTCTGTTCTGGCAGCAAAACCGTCCTGAACCGGTGGCAAACATTCTCGTGGCTGTACCTCTCGAAACCGTTCGTCTATCTTTCTGTGCATCGAATCTTCCAGACTGTCAACTCGTTTGTTCAAGGACTCATCCAGGTTGTCAACTCGTCTATTCAGGGATTCACCCATTTCGTCAACTCGTTTGTCCCAATCGTCTATTCGCGTCTCGAGATGCTCAACTTTCACATTCAGGCTATTGGAAATTTCCTCCACCTTCTGCTCTATGCGCGCAGAATTTTCCGCCATTTCTCGATTTGCAGCCTCGACTTTTGCCGAAATTTCGAGATTCGTAGTTTCCAGCTTCGCTGCCATTTCACGGTTGGAAGTCTCGAACATGCCTTTAAGTGCAACCATTAGCTGGCTCATGTCCATTGCTTGTGGCGGCGCAGCCGCTGCAGTCGTACTTTGCATCGACGCCGCACCTGCAGGCGATTCCTCCATTTTGGCCGACGCCTCTTGTTCTTGCGCCCCGAACTCGTGCACAGTCCAATCGACGCCTCGTTCCTCACATGCTTCTCGCAAGCGCAACTGCAACTCCACCTTTCCGCCAGCAGTCGGCAAATTCCAGGCAGCCCGCTCCTTCTTCAGCTGGTCCACCTTCAGCAGCTCGAATTTCACCATGTCCGTGCTTTTATAATTTTATTTCTTTAGTTTTTTTTTTTTTTATCTTCAATTTTCCACAATCCCACTTCTGACACCAAATGTTACGAATACTAAGTCTAGTGGGCTGTCACGTATCTCTGGATTGTGTGATTTGAAAATAAAACACAGTCAGTTTCTTAAACGCAGACAATAAAATACACCAACAGTCACTTTATTATTCACAGTTTACACTTTACTGTTCGTACACTTAAGTATTTGCTTAATTATTCCGTGTGGCAACGTCACTTGTCAAAACCAGACTGACTCGTTGCCCGCATCCGGCCGCCTTTTATACTCTGTCCGGCCATCGCGCAGATCGTTCCCGCACATTCCGGAGTGGACTAAATGCTTCCCTGCTGATCGCGACCATTGTTGCCAGATTGGACTAAAAGTTATTATCGCGGCCGTCGTTGCCAGATTGGGTTATGGCACGGCACGTAGCGGCAGGGTTGCTTTGCACCGCGACAGACTGTCTCATCGTTACAATATATTTGTATGTATACATATATATGCTTATGTTATTATTTGTATAAGTGTGTAAGTAAAAGTGTCGAAATATTTGTGTGTACAAAAATTTTGGTGTGAAAGTGGGGGGTTTTGTCCCACTGTATGCACTTGGGGTGGCAGCAGATGTGCAGTGTATGAGTATATGCAGCACTATTGAAAATTTTCCAAGTTCTAGAAAATTGTTCAATGTGCTGAAAAAAAATGCGACTCGTCCCACTGTGCATGAGTTTATTTACTTCTGCTAGCGAAATAGGGAATTGCTTAGGCAGAAGTATAAAAATATGAGTGCACTTAGAGGCAGCAGCGGGAGTGCTTGCTGCTGGTGCGTGCGAATATCGCACAAAGCGAAACGCGAAATTGTGTGCAAGTGGGAGAGTGTGAAAGATCAACAGCTGGAGTGCTTGCTGCTGATCTGAAGAAATATGCACAAAGTGAAATTAGGGAAAATGTGTGCGAATAAGAAACGTAGTGGGAAACTGGCTGCAGCGGGTGTTTTTGTTGCTTTGCCTGCGTATATCGCACAAAGGAGAATGCGAACAAAAAGCGCAAAATTATGTGCAGTAGCGGGAATGCTTACTGCACTGCGCGATTTTGTATGTGCACAGAGAAATGTACACGACAGTGGCGGGGAACCAGTAAATAATTTTTTTTAATTCATTTTTGGGAATGGGAATATTATATATATATTTTTTTAAATATGTGTTTTATGTTAGTATATGTGAGTGTATTTTTGTTAATTTTGAATAAAATGTTTGGGCTTATCTTATTGGGGCCCAGTGCCCGAGAATGAGAATATCCTTTATCCAACTGTGTCCGCTACTGTGTTGTACTGCGTTGCTTGCTGTTGTTTGTCCGCCGTTTGTGCTGTTGTTGCTTCTCTTTTCGTCTCCTTTGCGTCTGTTGTGGGTGTGTGTTTTGTTGTTGTTTTTCTGTTCTGCTGCCCTTCTTTTAAGTGTCACTGCACTGTTCAATGTCTTGTTTAGAATTTTTGTTTTTAATTTTTTCAAATTTGTGCACTGTTTGTAATTGTTGATTTGTAATCGCACTTTTTGGATTGTATTATGTATTTTTTACTTTGTTTCACTTTTGTGTTTGTAGTGTTTTTGTGTTGATTTGATTTTTAAATGTTTTCTTTTCTTTTATTTTTTATTTGTTAATAAAAACATTCGCGGCTCGATCACGAATGGCTCGAAGGACCATGTTAAAGTTCTCTGGAGCCATCGGCGGAACGCTGGGGAAATAATGAGATGCGGGGTTGCGTGGTACGTGCGTTTTATTTGCGATATAAAACACGAATGACAATAAGTACAAGAACCACTGAACGAGACAAACGGCCGAAGCCGGGGATCATAAATAGGGGGAAACATGAGTACAAAGGGAAAGGAAAGGAAGGGATTAGAGATGGGATCGACAGATCACTCGAGACAGCACTCATTTAGCCACCTTTAAAGCCTTCAAATGTTCAACTAACAGTAAAGCATGGAGGCGGATTAATTATGGTCTGGGGTTGCATTACACCAAATGGAGTGGAACAATTGTGCTAACTGACGGCATAATGCGTAAGGAACAATACGTCTACATTTTAGGGACCAATTTGCCAGTGGCAGTGGACATGATGCTGCGAAATCCAGTAAGAGTTATATTTCAGCATGACAATGACACCAAATATACTCCACGTATCGTCCGTGATTGGTTGAAAGAATAACCATTTGGTGTAATGCAATGGCCCGCCCAAAGCCCAGACCTTAATCCGATCGAAAACCCGTGGGCTTACTTAAAAAGACAATTAGCAAAGAGCTCTGTCCCAAAAGGGCAAATCGATCTCTGTCTTGCAGTGGAAGAAGAGTGGTACGCCATTCCACCAGAGTTTGTAACCAAAGTATATAAAACTATGCCAAACAGAACCCAAGAATTAAGAAAAAATAAAGAATATTGGATAAAATACTAAGACAAAGTTACAGTTTTCTTATTAAAATCATGTGGGTGCAAAATTGAGTCAATGTGTTAAGGGGAGGTTCTTTAAAATTTTTTTGAAAAAATGTTTTTTTTTACACATAAAATGAAAGCTGTATGTCCGTAGAATATGTGTACGAAAGGATTTTTCGATACGATCGCCTTGTCCGCACACGAGATTGTTTCTTCTACAGTGTTTTCCCCAGTTTTTTCCCGGAGCTGCTATCTTTCAACGCGTTTTTCTCGGAACCACGTTTTCCATCTGAATTTCAAGGATATCTCTTGATCTATTGTTCTAATTTCCTTAATCTAAAGCATGTTTGAAAGGTGATCATTTTCTGTATGGCTTATACCTAAAACGAGCACAAGTTACTATTAAATTGTTATTTATAATTAAGGTTTAATAACAAAAAAAGTGGCAAAAAAAAGCCACGAGCGTTCACATTTCAGTAAATTTTTGGTCAAAAATCATTATAGTTAGGTATAAGCCATAGAAAATTTCATCTACTTTCATTTAAAAAAAACCATTTTCATTTCAGATTACTACAAGAGGCTGTAGGCTTGAAATTCGGAGACGAGATTTTTCAGGCAGTGATCGACGAAAGCCGCCATTGTTCAGCCGCCATTTTGAATTTTGTGACAAAAAATATATCATATTATTGTATAATAAAATACCCATTAAACCGTCAAAACCGGATGTTTCTATGTTTTTTCATCATGCCACAAATCATTTCCAAACTTGGGCCTTTTTTTTGGCCAAATTTGAAAGAACCTCCCCTTAATTTAGAATATTGGACAAAATGCATATATAACACTTCGTTCAATAATGTGTGTGACTAACTAATTAAAACACATTTTTTGCCAAAATTCGTTTTTATTCATCAACATAGTCCCCTTTTAGGGAGATACAATCATTCCAACGCTTTTCCAATCTTTCGATACCACCTTTGTAGAACGATTTTTCTTTGCCTTCAAAATAGGCGTTAGTTTCGGCGATTACTTCATCATTTGAGCCAAATCTCTTACCACGGAGCATCTTTTTGAGGTCTGCGAAGAGCCAGTAGTCGCTGGGGGCCAGATCTGGAGAATACGGGGGATGAGGAAGCAATTCGAAGCCCAATTCATGCATTTTTGCCATCGTTTTCATCGACTTGTGACACGGTGCATTGTCTTGGTGAAACAACACTTTTTTCTTATTCATATGGGGCCGCTTAATCGCGATTTCTTCTTTCAAACGTTCCAACAACGCTATATAATAGTCGCTATTGATTGTTTTCCCTTTCTCAAGATAGTCAATGAATATTATTCCGTGCACATCCCAAAATACTGACGCCATAACCTTGCCAGCCGATGTTTGTGCCTTTGGACGCTTTGGGCGGCTTTCACCGGTTGCATGCCACTCAGCAGACTGCCGATTTGACTCTGGAGTGAAATGGTGGATCCATGTTTCATCCATTGTGATGTACCGACGCAAAAACTCCGACTTGTTGCGCGTAAACATGTCCAAGCAGCTCTTTGAATCATCGATTCGTTGTTGTTTTTGCTCCGGTGTGAGCAAACGCGGCACCCATTTCGAAAACACCTTTTTCATAACCAAATGTTCGTGTATTATGGTGTGTACACTGCCTGCTGATATCTTTAGAATGTCAGCAATCTCCCCACTTTCACTTTACGGTCGGACATAATGATTTTCAGTGTTTTTTCAACGTTTTCCGGAATAACAGCGTCATTTGGCCGTCCAGTAGATGGAATGTCATCGGTGTCTGTACGACCACGTTTGAATTCGGCATACCAATAACAAATGGTTCTTTTTGATGGAGCAGAGTCCGAATAATGTTTTTCAAGCCATTCCTGGCATTGAACAGTATTTTTTTTCATTAAAAAACAATGATAAATCAGCACACGGAATTGCTTTGAATTCATTTTTTTTGAAAACTCAAAAGTAGTGTCACTTAAAGCACTGTAACTTGTAAACTAATGGTCGGATTGACATATAATTTTGACAGTAAGCCTAAAAAGGTTCACAATTTCGAAAAAAATATTGATTTAGTATTAGTGCCGCCATCTATGTGTCAGTCACACACATTATTGAACGAAGTGTTATGTGCCAAATTTTTAATCTTTTATGGGGGATCCTAGTTAATCAAGGTATAGTCTAATAGACTTGTGAAAAATTACATCAACATTTTGGGATTGACTGGTACAAAAATGCGATGATTATGAATTTTCATATTATTGACTCAATTTTGCACCTAAGTGTATGTACGTAAGTACTAGGGATTGCAATCCCGGACCAGTTTTACAATCCCGGGATCCCGGGATTTTTTTCGGGATTGAATATATTACTTTAAGGAACTAGTTCAGACTTTTTTTCAATCAAATAAATTATATCTATGTATTAAATACAATTCTGTGTACTGAATTTAAAACTAAGAACAAAATATTTATGACAAATAACTTAAAAACGCATTTAATTGCCAAATCACCCGGCTAACCTGCTAAAAAAGGCATCTCTCTGATTCAATACAAGTACATCAAATCGTATTACGTGTAAATCTTCAAGTTTTGGCCATTCAAAATAAGTGAAATTCGGTGTGAGTAATAACTATCAATAATTAAAGTTTCGCTATAGTTTTAATTCACAAATGCTGATGGTTTTATATTAGCTTTTTCTTCCTCCTCTCTTTACATCATTTTCCTTGCGTATTGTGAATGTGATAAGTCACATTAGTGTAAAGAAGAATTAAACTTGCATGTTTTTATAAAATTCTGGTTGTTTACTCTTTTGAATGGATTCATTTTTGGGAGCGTAAGCTTGTTTGCACTTCTGATTTTGGTTACTGGCAAATCTGTACTGGAAAAGACAGACTGGACAGAGATATTTTGTACAAATTTGTAAAAAGTAGTTCTACACAAACAGAGCTATTGTTGCATTAACACTTATTCAAACGTCACATGCAATGGGCAATTTATTTTTTGTGTTAAATAATACGGGTTACATTTTTTGAAATCAACGTGACAAAAGCAAAATGTAAGCTTTTTGTTTTTGTTTCGATCCCGGGATCGGATTTTGTCAATCCCGGGATTTTTCGGGACTGAAATTGTCCGGGATCCCGGGATTCGCAATCCCTAGTGGGTACGTGTTAGTTATATATTTTGAAAATATAAATGTCTCGCTTATCTGTGTGGGCCCAGTGCCCGAGAATGGGGATCTCCTTTCTTCTGCTGTGGTTCGCTACTGTGTGTGCAGAAGCCGGCCGCGATGACCAAAAGGTCCAGCCAAGGTCGTCGGGCGGCTACGACGCAGCGGCTTATTTCCACGGCGGTCTCCACACTGGAGCAGCTGGGCCGCGCTTTACAAGTTGCACTCGTGCAAGGGGAGCGCGATGTTGAGACCGCCGACGAAGAGAATCTAATTGATCTCTGAGTCGGCGGCTCACTTCCCCTCCCACACATACACACACGCAAACACACCAAACTATCTTCTCTTATCCTTCACCCACTTTCTTCCCACTCCTAAAATGAATTGTGTCCCCATTTTCCTACTCCCTTAACTTTAAGATCAAAATTATAAAATCAGTTATTAAGAACTGCTCGAACCGTGCACAAGTACTCTTTTAAATAAGCCCCCCGCTGCCTTCCGCCAAAAATCCGCCGCCTTTCATTTCCGTCGGTCACTGCAGATAAGTACAGTTGCCATCGAGGCCGATACACCGATTATAGCGATCTTCCAATTTTTCAATACCATTTTTGAACATTACTCTGAAGCATCGACACGTTCTTGTTTTTGGTCGATTGTGAGCTCGCGCGGCACCCACTTTGCACACAGCTTTCGCATACCCAAATATTCGTGAACGATCTGTCCAACACGTTCCTTTGATATCTGTAGAGTGTCAGCTATACAAATCAACCTCAATTTACGATCTTCCAAATTCATTTTGTGGATTTTTTTATGTTTTCGTCCGTAACAGCCTCTTTTGGACGTCCACTGCGTTCATCGTCTTCGGTGCTCATATCGCACACCCATAACAAAAGTGACACAACTCAAAATTTTTCATTTTTGGGTTTATGTGTGAATACTGTGCACAATGCATAAATCTACCAATCAGCAAAAGCTCAGTATATTTTGTCGTTGTTAACTGTTACAAAAATACAGTTAGGTCTCTTTTCATGTCAGAAGTTTGATACTAAGATACAAAAGAGTCCTAACTCAAATTGTGTCACTTTTGACGAAATGCATTTTTGTTAAAGTTAATTTTATGCAAAATTCTGACAATTTTTGTTTATATTTTTAATTTATAAAATTAATTATGAATTTTCAAAATTTTTCTTTCAACTTCTTAACTGTCATTTATAATTACTAAATTCAGAAAAAGTGGCATAACTTGAAATAGTTCCGTAATTATTGAATTGAAATATCATGAAAACAGTCACAACTCAAAATTTTGGATTTTCTAGTGTAAAATAAAAAAAAAATTCTTGGAACTTATCAAAAAGCATAATCTGTAAGGATTTTCTACTCAACGGTCTATTCGTTATTAAAGAAAAATGTTTATTTAGCTCAAAAGCAGTGTTTTGCGTTTCCTGAAAAATCACAAATTTTGAGTTTTGTCACTTTTGTTGTGCGTGTGTGATATGGCCTGTACGGAATTTAGCAAACCACTTACGAATGGTTGCTTCGCCCGGCGCAGAGTCTGGATAACACTCATCAAGCCACTTTTTGGTATCAGCAGCACTTTTTTTCATCAAAAAATAGTGTTTCATTAAAACACGAAATTCCTTTTTATCCATTTTTTTTTCAAAATAACAAAAGTTGCTTCACTCAAAATGCTGTATCTCACAAACTAATAATCAGACAACTGTCAAATTTATACACGTTTCTTTTGAAGCTTGGTACTACCTAAAAATGATACGGATTTTATTCTAGTGGCGCCATCTCATAGAAACGATACGAACTTTTCAGCCCAACTGTTACATACATAAAATAAAAGTGCCGCTTCACCTGTGTTCACACGGGGGTATCAGCACGGATCGGTATTTGCGCCCCAAAATTTCGGAATTCTATGTTCTATAAATAGATAGAATTCTATATTTTATTCTATTTGAATTCTATATTATCGAAGAAAATAAACATACAGAATGCGCATGTCATACAAGCAAAAATGTTGTATGGCGGGTTCTAACATTGGAACCCGCGCTCTGCTCGCACAGATCACGTATGTGATAAGAGCGTTACTTTACAAGCGAGAACGTAGTTTTATGTGTTGCGCTCTTTGGTTGCGCTCACTGCAGCGAGTCTGCGTTAGCACACTGCTGCGGCGCACAATGGGGTAAACATGCCAAAAACCCGCGCATTGCCTATTTTATGCTGTAGTATCTATACGGTTAAAGAT
The DNA here is from genome assembly GCA_963971225.1 of Melieria omissa. Lineage (NCBI taxonomy): Eukaryota > Metazoa > Arthropoda > Insecta > Diptera > Ulidiidae > Melieria > Melieria omissa. The sequence goes on along the minus strand of OZ020269.1, from coordinate 43,709,100 downwards.
AAATACCTCAAATTTGGGCATCTGCTTCAGGACTCTTCAGAGATTTGTTCGCCATAATTTTATTTGATTTACTGTACCTCGCACCGGCACCCTACAGTCGGCAATTTGGCACTTTTAAAATCTTCATTAGTAAAAAACAAAACCAAAGTTAAAGTATTTAAATCGACCCAAACTGACATGAATACTCTAGATTGTAGCCACGCCCCCATTTTTTGCCTCCTTTCGTAAAACACATACATGTAGGGTAATTCGTATTTAAGCAAAAACCATTTGATACGGGTTGATACGGCTCATAACGGGTTAATGGGGAGTACCATGCCCACTTACCGTTATAAATAACCACAAAAGGGCAGATGACGTTGGTAAGTATATAAATATAATAAATTTTCCCAATTTAACCAAGTATGCTTATTGGCAACCCTACTTAAAAGTGGGCGTTCCATGCCCATTTTTACGTCAGAGTTTAGTTAGGTCACTCGTAAATTCCACACACAGTTTTATTGAAATATATTGCCTTTTTCAAGAATAATCCTGCGTACCCGCCGAAAAAATTGATACAAAATATTTTTTTAGCATATTTATTAATTCAGGTGATAAATCATATCTATTTTTACTTTAATTATTATTTTTAATACTATATATATGCATCAAGTGCTATAAACGTACCGACCAATACGCGCGTTAAAAAGTTTTCAGTTCATATAAATTTGTTTTCTTACTAAGAGAAGTGAATACAAGTCCAAAAATCTAACCATTCCGCAGCTTTCCGCAGACAAGTTGGGTATCATTTTTTTTATGAAGGTTCCTAACATACTTACCTTCCCTAAAGATTTTCGATTATCCATGATTATCCATAAAAGTTATACACCACGAAAGTAGGACATTTTCCTAAAAAAATCGTTGTTTTTGCCCAAACTTTGAGAACTTATATCTTTACAAGAAAATGTGCCATGGAAAATAATTATATGTCAAATTAAATGTAGGAATATGCTTATTATATGTACCAAAACTTATTTGATTATATTTAAAAATAACGATTTAATTGACATTTCAGCATCACCATCAAAAAAGTTGCATCGACAAAATGAAATTGAGTATAAAAACACCCAACTTTGAACGGCTATACAGCAGCCAGTTTCGGTCCAATTTACATGCAAAAAGCATTTTCTGACTGCTACATGCATGCAGATTACGAAAAATAAAATAAAAAAGTTAGGCCCGTAACTTTACGATTAGCCGTAATGCGCGGATTTTCGGCATGTTTACCCCATTGTGCGGCGTGGGATGATTGGAATTGTAAAACTATTTATATTTTCTGGCTGGCTTTTGTTCTTCTTCTATAAGCCTGCACGGCGTCGCATATAGCTCCTGAACTCACCGCCGACTTTAGTGTGCGCAAAATCATAGAAACGAAAAAAAATATGGTTGGCATCGCTATAAACAAAGGCGCAAAATCATAGTCCCGCATAAAAGCCGGCTTTAGTTAGCAAAAGACTAAAGAGATAAAGTCGACTTTAATTTTTCAGTTACCATAGTCAGTTTAGAACATGCTTCTACGTAGCAGCGACTTTTTGAAACAGCAAACGAAAGCAACGGCAACTCTGCAAAAACTAGCGATTCGGAGTTACAAATGAGAATTTATTTTCGGAATTATGCCCATACCGATTTATTTTGTAATCAATTATTTTGCAATATTTGTTTTCCTGAACACTAATTAGCAGTTAAAAATAGACAACTACGGTCGGATACTTGTGAAAAGCAGACGGCAGCCTAAAAAATCGACTGCACAATTTTCCGAGGATTAATCTGCCCATCTCTGACATAAACAAAACAAACAAACAGCTGATCGATATGCAAATTTTTGCCCACTTTACGGGGTAAAGAAAACAATTGTATTCTATTGCCGCTTGGTTCTTGAATGTTCAAAACATCAATTGCAAACTGAGCAGCAACTTTATCGACCGGTAACGGCTATAGAGGTCTTCGTCATCGAACTCGAAGGGATCCATCCGGCTTTTATATACTTTTCGCCGTCTCAGCACAATGTCGTCGTTCATAATATTGAACGACGATCTTTCAATTTCCTCGAGATGAAACATTTTACATTTCTTTTAGATTTATTTCGTTTTTTGAATTTAAAGTATTTTGAAAAAGTGACATTTCTGCTCATTTTGACTCATTGCTAACTGGTTTAGCAACAGCTTTTGCTTATTTTAAAGTTAGAGTATACTTTAAGCGTTAAAGTATGCTCTAACTCGACTATGATTTACTTAGAGCCTACTTTGTTTAAAAGTATACTTTATTAAACTTAAAGTGTACTTTATTTCGACTATGACTATGCGCCAAAGTTTCTAAAGAATTTATCAAAAACGTAGACCTAATATTTGATTGCATGAATAGGGCAATCGGATAATTGCTTTAGATCGGCTTTCAAATTTATAAAGACTTTTTTAAATTATTTGAAAGATGTTAAAGGTACGGATGATAAATGTTTTTGTTTTAGAACAAAAATCTGTTTTTTAATCACTGATGAAATTAAGCAAAATAAATAAATACATAAATACCTACAATACATAAATTTTGTATAACCACTAATTTTTTTAACCAAGATAAACTAGAAAATACTTTTGCAATTTTGGGACAAAATTCAAGTATCACTTGGTCAAGTGTAGCAACTATGTAATTTCGAAGATAAACAGGATTCTATGGATCAACTCCTATTACATGCTGAGACAGACGAAACTGTCTTTTGTATTACAGTGGACGTCCAGTATAACGAACTTCCCATTTAACGAATTTTCGATTTAACGTACGGCCAAATTTTTCCCATTGATGGTTCTATTTATATTACGACCAAAAGTGAAATTCGCTATTCGATATAACGAATATTTATGTTGTCTTTGTTTTTTGTTGTTTTTATTCACATTTTTTACAATACCAATGAATATTTGGTTTCGTCAATTGAACGGTACCTCAATTGTTTTTGTTACGTCAAAACTTTCAAATTTACGTCAAGTTACCAACATTTTCAAATTCTGTTTGTATGCATTGCTTATAATTTTCACAGGATTTGTTTTGCGTTCGGTCGGCTTTTTTCTTTTAAAAATTAAAATTTTAATAATCAAACAAGAGCAATTGCCAAACAGAAATTTTTCTTGCGGTAAAGAGGCAATCGCGCATCGAAGACATTTTCTCTGTACACACAAAGCCATATTTGTATTTTGGAAATGCTGGAATAAAACAAGATATTTGTTTAACCTGTTGTATGTCCTTTGCTCAAAATTGCAATCGCTGTCCTTTGGGGTCAGGATGACCCCAATCAAACGGTTAAGTAATTTACTGCCAAAACATAAAGACATGTTACACATAAATTATAAAAGAAAAGGGAAAGCCCCGAAAAGTGTTTTTCTCGATTTGTTATTGCGTTGTAAGCGCGATTAACGCTAAAAAACACAAGTAGACGACCATTCAACCGTTTTTAATTCCACCTGCGGTCAAATAGACCACAAGGGACAGGCAGAAGTTTAAAAACTGAATATGTGAAACATGTTGCCTAAAAACTATAAAAAAGTTATTAATCGATTACAGTTTTTTGCTATAACCTATTTGCTCCTTCAGATTCCCTGATGAATGCTGTGACAGTAAATTTAAAAAAGGAAGTTCCAAACGATGCAAAACATAAACAATAAAAAAATAACGAAGGAAGAGCTGTTTTATTGACCCGCAATAATTTTTAACTTCCTTGTTTGGAGCTTCCTTTTTTATGGCCCATATACAATGTTTGCATAAAAGAACTAAAATAGGAAAATCTAGGATTTTCAATTTACTGTCACAGCATTCATCACTGAACCATTCGGAAATAGAATTCTTGCATGAGTCGGATATATATGCCTTAATACCAATTTTTTCAGGCTCCGAGTCAAAAATTTTGTGAAACACCAAAATGTGTTTTTTGCATGCTTCCATAAGGGAATTCGAAGGAGCTAATAGGTTACCAAAGTCTGTAACCGATTGATAATTTTTATGGAAAATAAATATTTCACTTGGCGCAGTTAAAACTTTATCTTCCTTTCTAAAGTTTTGGAAAAATTTATCACAATTAATTTTTGAGAGAATTTTGTAAGCAACATATCCCACAAAATATTTTATTGAAACTAACTCCACGTTAATTTCTGCTCGATTGTCGAAGTTGTCATCTAAAAAATAATTAGCGTACTCATTACTGCTGAAATCGAGATCACACAATTGGACGTCATTATCTTTCTCCCTATCAGTACAAAAAACAGTTTCGTCCGTCTCAGCTTGTAATAGGATTTGATCCATGGATTCCTGAGTATCTTCACAATTAGTCGTTACACTTGACCGAATAATCCTTGAGGCCATTATTCTGGCTAAAATGTTATTAAGATGTTAATGATGTGTTTGTCTTAAAATTGCAAAAGTATTTTCCAGTTTGTCTTGGTTAAAAGACTTGGTTGTTATAAAAAATGTGTGTGGGTTATTGCTATTGGGGTCGTCTACGTACAAAGTTGTACAAAATGTTTTTTTTTTTACATAATTTTCATCTGGAAGACGTGAGGAATGTTACATCCAAAGGATTCGGGTAAACTCTTCACGGTTATTGAGCTGTAGAGCATTGAGCACGCTCGCTCACGGTGTTTCCGCACGCGCCCTGTGAACTTTAAACGCGTTTCCCAAAAGTCGTATTTTTCTAACTTACTTGCACGATTTTAAGAAAAGTTTTACACGCATCGATTCGATTTCTTTTTTTACTTGCTCAGAAAACATGTAGTAGACACGAGCTTTTGACAAAATATTGTTTTTTTTTAATATAACAGGCAATAAACATTTGAAAAAAAAGAAAAAATTACTTTTTTTCAAAAATGTCCACCATTTCGAGAGATTTTAGAATTTTACAAAAAGCTCGTGTCTAAGTATGACTGATGTAATATCAATTATAGATTAGTTTCATTTTTTGTTGTAGGGTACGTGGTTGGCCCAAAATCGTGCAGGGAAATTGATATAAAAATTCTGATGAGGGCAGGTTCAAGGTCATCCCGCACTCGAATATGTAGAAATATAATTTGTATGATTTTACCACTTGAAAGATTACGATTAAATAAACCAAAAAAAAAAGTGAGTGAATATCTTTTTTCGTTCTTTCGTAGTAAATTTTGAAAAAAAAGGCTCGAAAATCGGGCCGCTACGTAGACGACCCCCTGAATACCTCATCAGTGATTAAAAAAACAGCTTTGAGGGATAGTTTCATTCCATCTAAAAAAAAATACGTTTTTTATCATCTATAAATTTAACATCTTCCAAATAATTTAAAAAAGTCTTGATAAAGTTGTACGACTCATTATTTAATTGCAAAGCTGATCTAAAACAATTATCCGAATAGAGGGATGCACTATTCATGCAATCAAATATTTGGTCTACTTTTTTGATGAAATCAGCTGTAAATAAAGCTTAAACTTTGGAACTTTTTGTGAACCCAGTGGTGTCGCAAACAATTCTAATTGCAGCTTGAACTGTTTTGCTAAAAATTTGCGTAGCAAACTTAACTCGAATTTTTTGGAATGCATTGGTTGCCTAGTCAGCTTATGGCACATTTTAGTTTTGGAGTTTTCTTCTTTTTCCCACAGCTCCTGTACGACCTTAAAACTAACTACTCCATCTGGTGTTTTTAAGGGATGGCTCCCCTGGATTTGAGCAAAAATAAGGCAAAGTTTGTAATTTTTTGTGGGATAATGAAAAGGCGTACAAACTTCCGGTTTTGACTATTAAATTCGTCTATTATTTAGGAGTTTAAAAAGTTAAAAAACTTGATGAAATTCAAAATGGCGGCTACAAAATGGCGATTTCCGTAGGCCTCTGCGCGCCAAACATCGCTCGAGAACTGTAATCCTGCAGCCTCTTGTAGTGGACTGAAATCAAAAAGCATTGTCATTACTTAAAGATAACAAAATTGTCTGTGCATTGAACTAGACTCAAAAAATTTAAACGAAAAATTCTTGCACAATGAATATTTGAAGTAAAAAGTTCAATTTTTTTCACCTTTTTTTAATTTCAACCACATTTAAAAATTAAAAATAAATAACTATTTATGCAAATTGTTAGTTCAAGGCATACAGAAAATCAAATACATTCGAGCAGTTTTTAGATGAAGAAAATCGGATCATTAGATCAAGTCCGGGGATTTCAGTTAGATTGGAAAAAATGGTTTCGAGATAAACGCGTTTGCGGCAAATTAGAGCAGTGGAGCGTCCCGTAGCGCGCGTGAGACAGGTGTGTTCTCCCATGAAAATACGCGTCGTATCAAAAAATCCTTTTACACACATATTCTACATATATGTAGCCTTCGTTTTATACAAAAAAAAAAAACGATTTTTCGGTCCAAATCCAGGGGAGCCTCCCCTTAAGTCGCATTTCAGCAAACCGTTTCTTAATAGTTTAATTAAATGAGGAAAGTCAAACATAACAAAAACTTTTTGATTATTGAATTCAAAAAAGGCCGTTCTAGACTCACTCCGAAATTAAAAGCACTTTCTGTTAGCAGATCCCTGATCACATACTAACACTTTGACCGTTATTTCAAAAGAACTAAGTAATTTTAAGTTTTCTGTAATTATTTTACACAGATTATCTGCGTTGAGTCCATTTGCAGATATGAAATAATTTAAAATAAAACTTCTACTGGAGATCATGGTCTTGAGCATAAACACGCACACATGGTTACCAATTTTTGTTGTTCTTTCAAAGCCATTGCATTCGAACCCGTCAACTAAATCTAATTTCGCATTATACCTTAATTCTTTTGTTGATCGCCATTTCATCCATTAACAGTACTATGCTATTTTCATTTTTTTCTTTTAAATCCAAACACAAATTCTTAATGGATTTGAAAGCGCTATTTTCAAAACCAGGCTAAAGGAACATTATTCGGGCCCATTTGCCCATTTAATGTGCTTATATGCGGCAAATTCAAATTTAACTTGTTCCGTAAAAAATATTTTGTGCCAAATATTTCACATCGGCCGAGTATTCCTTCGGCCTCGAACTTATTAACAATTTGCAAAAAATTGTAGATTCTTGGTAATGAGTCAATTGTATTTTGCAGATTTTTCAGCGTATTTTTTTTATTCTTATTTAGTTTAACAGGATGCTTTTCTCGTCGCATCTTTTCTTGAATTCTTTTAAATTTTCTTAACAGATCAGTGTATTTCTTCTTGTAAAAGCGAACTGATTTGGAATTTTTTCGCAATTAATACACATTGCATCGCCAATACGTAATTTTTTGGCTGAATCAGGTTCCAAAAATTCTTCTTCTGAATCCTGACAGTTCTCATCCAAATTTATAGTTGGAATCGCATCGAGTTTTAATTTTCTTTTGCCAAGGAAAAAACTAGAAAAATGGTTTTCACAAATATGACGATTTTTTTCGTAATCTTCATATGCAATATTGCATTTCTCACGCCAGATTTGACCAAAAATCAAATCAGCAGCCGGAAACTTGAATATTCACAAATTTGGGTAGTTAAGTCTAGATTTTTTGCAACTGGGCACACTTGTAGGAATTCTTGCTTTGCTTTGAAGCCCTATTGAATTGTAAAAAAAATTAGGATCAACCACGTCAAATTATAACAAAAAAATTTCTACTTGAAACTAGTCAAGTAAAAATAAGTATTTATATAAAGTTTGAATTAGTTTAACCACGTCAAAAAACACTTGCAAAAAGTTTAAAGTAAGGTTCAACCACGTCAAAATATAAACAAATAATTCGGCTTGAAACTAGTCAAGTAAAAATAAGTATTTATATAAAGTTTTAATTGGCTCAACCACGTCGAAAAACACTTGCAAAAAATTTAGGATCAGCCACGTCAAAATACAAACAAATAATTCTCTTGGAATGAGCCAAGTAAAAATATTTTATTAAATTTGATTCTGGATCAACCACGTCTAAATATTTGCAAGTTTTAAATATTTCAATCAAAGCCCAGCATAAGCCAACAAACGACTGCACGCCTCAGCGATTTGATTGATAATAGCAGTAAACATTCTGTTCAATATTGACGTCACATTTTTCTCGAACTGTGCTGCAAAACCAATCGCCAACACAAAAAGCATTGGCGTCGTTAAAATGACGATCATTGCGCTGGCTGATGTGTTGCTGTGAGAAATTTGCACAAAAAATGATTGAGAGACCAAAACAAGCGCCAACACCTCAAAGTGCACAGGAGAAGCGGTACGTTCACTTCATGTATGTTTGTGGTGGCGTGTGTTTCAGTTCGCAGAGTCAATGAGCATAAACTGAAGCGCTTGCTCTCCTTGCGCCGCTCATTTTCTTTTGTGGCTTCCCCCCGCTCTATGAAGCTCGAAAACAAAAATTTGAATTTTTGAGTTCAGATGTGCCTTCTAGACACTTCATATTCTTTGATATTATGAATTTTCCAATGTAGTTATGTCTACCCCTCTAAATTTGTTCCTTTGTACGCCCATGTGTTTGTACACCGCAGCTTCCGCTTTGGTCGCTAAATCATTTTTTGTGCGAATTTCTGTATTTTTTTGTCGCCAGCAAAAGAACATTACTTAGCCAGCGCAGCGATCGTCGTTTCAACGAACGTGATCTGAGACAGCGCTAATGATTTTTGTTCTTGCAATTTTTGTGTGTATCCTTTTTTGTGTTGCCGATTGGTTTTGCATGTCGGAGCCTGAAAAATTTGTGTTATTATTATTGTATCCAACTAATGCAAGAATTTTTCTTCGTCTCTTTCAATTTTTAATTGTTTTCTTTAATTACATAATTATTGATTACTTCCTGCATTGTTTGTAGCGATCATGTAAAGTCACCATACCAACTATATTTTCTTTTCTATGATTTTGCAAACACTACAGTCGGCAGTGAGTTCAGGAGCAATATGCGACGCCGCACAGTGGCTCATTTTGGCATTTTAAGGCATTTCATACCATCTGAACGAATAGAGATAATTGGAAAATTTTGCTATTGATTAGAAATTCATCAGGCTTTTGTCAAAAAACAAAATCAATCGAGAAACAGGGTGCTACGTAATACTTTGTCAAAGCTCGGCTTACTGTAAATAAGAAAATGAGAGCAGCAATGTTAAGTTTTAGTTGCAAAATTAATGAAAAATTATTAAAAAAGATTAAAAGTAATAAGACTTTTAAGAAATAAGCTGAAACAGTAAAATTTAAAAATACAATTTCATAAATTTTGCTTTCAAAATTAGAACTACAGCTTTATTATGACTATATTTGATGGGTAGCACATTGGGTGCAATACCGTTTTTTTATTCTTTATTCTTGCTGGTAAAACTGCTTTCACTATAACACCTTTCATTTTCTCCTGATCCTTATTTTTTTTATGATCAAAGCTTCTGACAGGTAAGTGGTAGTTATTGTTTCCGTGGCCTCAACAAGCTTCCTTCTTTAGTAAATGACGCACAGTCCTGAATTGACTTTTTCGGCCTTCCTTTTGCCGCCTATTATGTCGATGGTTGGTAAGCGATGACCAACCTAGCTACTACATCTACATGCTACATGCATCTCCTTCATCGAAGTAAATTATTTTTTCCAACAACGCCTCGTTACTCTAGATATGTTGGCTGCAGGCAAACTTCCTTCGACGTAACCAATTTCTTTAGTGACAGCCAGAACGAACTTCTTCTTTGTCTTCGAAATAGTAAATATTTGAAACAGCTTCGAATTTTTCAAAAACATCTTTGTGCTTCTTCTTCGGTTTAGTTGCAGTGGCGGAGTTGAAGTGATGTTTAGCTCAAATTAAATTCGAAACTAACTTTACTTACTCCAAACTCCTTTATTTATAAGTAGGATTCAGTCATCGACTAACACTCGTTACGATCGGACTCTCTAAACTTCTCGTGGTGCTAATTGCTAATTTGTGGTAGTGATAAACGTAGTGCAAAACTACTCTCTTTTATTCAAATCTATTTTCTGGTGAGACTTGCTGTGAGACTTGATAAGTGCAATAAGTGAGAAGACATGCCTGACCTTCCCCCGTCCTCGGGGAATAGGTTTAGTGAGTTACAAGACGACTCACTAGCCAGCCCCAAGTCCAAAAGAAAAAAAAGAATAAATATAACTAGAGAAATCTTCCCTGAATTACCCGCTAAAAAAACCCCTATTACGAACCCCAAATTTGTAATCATAAAATCAACAGAGGAGAATAAGCCACTTTCCAACTTCAGTGTTTTCGCCAAAAAAAAGCGCTGGATTCCATCAGCACTGAAATCGAATCGGTCAATATTCTTCGGGACGGAAGTCTCCTCGCCGTCGAACGAAACGAAAAAGTTGCACAAAAATTCCTAAACACGAAGAACTTCGGAGGGCTATGCAAGGTTTCAATTACACTCCACGACAGCCTAAATGCCTCTAAAGGCGTAATATTTGATAGAAATTTAATCCCAACACCAGAGGAAGAAATACTCGACGACTTAAAAAGCCAAGGTGTAACAGGGATACACAAATTCTCTAAACTAGTGGGTGATAAAAGAGTCCCAACAGGACTAATCTTAGTCACCTTTGACCTTTACAAACTACCAAAAAACATTGACATCGCTTGGTACAAACTCCCTGTCAAAGAATATTTCCCCAATCCAATGCGATGCAAAAGCTGTCAAAAACTGGGACACTTAATAAAACACTGCAAAAACACTCCCACATGTGTAAAGTGCAATTTACCTCCACACGACCCCACCAACTGCATGCGTGAAATGTGCGCCAACTGCTTTGGCCCTCACCCTGCCTCTTCCCCACTCTGCCCACTATATCAACAACAGAAAGAAATACTAAAAATTAAAACCCAGAACAAATGCAGCATAGCTGACGCTAGACGCATCTTCAGACAAAATAACCCAGTAAACCCAACAAACACCTATGCTTCAACTCTCAAATCAAACTCTCAGCCTAGCACTGAATACACCAACAAAATATCAACAGAACCAAATTCCAGCACTACAACCACCACCATCACCACCCAAAATCACGCCACCTCACAAAGCAAAAATTCCGACACTTTCCCTCTCACTCATATCAAGCACCTCTCCGAAAGCAACAAACGATCCACAACCAAAATACTTAACACTCCAACCGCCTCTCTTTCACAAAATATAATTGATCTCACGCACTCTCACTCAACCTCCCACACTGAATCTACCACACAAACATTATCTCACTCAACCCCTCTCACCAAATCACACCAACAAATAAATCCCCCGCTGGAATCCGACCTCTCTGACTCTGACAACTCACTTCCAATAATACATTAAGCGTATTATTGACAAGTGGAACAGTAAGAAATTCTTGCAGTTACATTGATGCTCAATATTCTCCAGTGGAATATTCACGGCTATCACAATAACTACACTGACCTGGAAATACTCATAAAAGAACAACACCCTCAAATACTCTGTCTTCAAGAGACCAACCATAAATTTAACTCAACTCCAACAGTCCCTAAACAATACAACGGCTACTTCCACAATTTTAACCACAACTCCACTGCCAAGCAAGGTACAGCCCTACTCATACACAAATCCATTCCACACAACGTACTAAATCTTAACTCAAACCTTTCCATAATCGCAGCTGAAATACAACTTAAAATGACCTTTGCAGTTATCTCAATCTACATCCCACCACAGCAAAATATCTCTTTATCCGACCTCTTAAACATCTTAAACTCAACAAATCATCCAGTACTCTTACTGGGCGATTTCAACGGCTGGAGTCCTCTTTGGGGCTCACCCAAATGCAATACAAGGGGAAAACTTATAGAAGACTTCATTTTAACCTCCAACCTAACCCTTTTAAACGATGGTTCACCCACGCATCTAAGTACTAAAAACTCCCTCACACATATTGATTTAGCCCTTTGCTCCCCCCAACTCACTCCTATATCTAATTGGCACACTATTAATGACCTTCACAACAGCGACCATTTTCCTACCATAACATCAATGACAACTGATCGATACATACCACATCCAAAAATACCCCAATTCAATGTAAATAAAGCCAACTGGAACTTATTCACCGATAAAATACTTGACCTATCATCATTGTTTCCCCCCTCTGATAACATCAACCACGAGGCAGCACTCATTCAAAAAATAATCCGAAGAGCAGCCAATGAATCCATTCCTCGTACGACTCAGAAGCCAACGAGTAGAACCGTACCTTGGTGGTCCTCTGAGTTAAAATCTCTAAGAGACGCCAAACAAAATGCGTGGCGACTATACCGCAACTCCCCAACAAACGATCACCTAATAGCCTACAGAAAATCGAATGCTCAATTCAACAAAGCAAAAAAAACCGCTAAGCTTCAAAGCTTCGCCGCCTTGACTGGCAAAATAAACCCAACCACTCCCACCGCCTTAATATGGCAACACATCCGCAAATTGGTAGGCACCTACAACCCATCCTCAATCAAAGCCATAAAAACAGCCACAAACACAATTGCCAACTCTGATGAAATTTCAACAGCCTTTGCGGAGAATTGGTCTTCCAAATCGAGCGATGCTAATTTCCCTTCTACATTTTGCACTTCTAAACAAAATATTCTCAACCAACCACACACCTACAGTTACACTTCCAAAACTAAATTAATTGATACTCAATTTAAATTCAACGAGTTCGATAGCTGTTTAAAATCCCTAACTGGTACTACTCCAGGATATGATAAAATCTCATTTCCCATGCTCAAGAACACCCCAATCATCTATAAAAAACGTATCCTCAAGCTCTTCAACAACATTTTCGAAACCGGCAATATCCCACAATCATTTAAAACCGCGATAGTTATACCGATAAAAAAACCAAACAAAGACGTAACACTGTTAGACTCTTATCGTCCTATCTCGCTCCTCCCTTGCATAAGTAAAATACTGGAAAAGATGGTATCCAAACGGCTATTGTGGTACTTACTCTCAACTAAATCACTCTCACCAAACCAATTTGGCTTCAAGCCAGGCTCAAGTACAATAGACGCATTATATTACCTTGACCACCTCATTTCAAAAAACCTTTCCACAAAAAACCATATATCCATCCTTTCGATTGACTTTGAAAAAGCATTCGAAAGGGTTGGTATCCACGTTGTTCTACAAAAACTGCACGAGCTCAAAATCGGCAAAAAAATGTTTACCTACATCAAATCATTCTTAACCAACCGTAAGATCCGCTGCAGAGCGAATAACATTTACTCAAAAACTTACCCTCTCTTCAATGGTATACCACAAGGTTCACCATTGTCAATAACACTATTTTTAATTGCCTTTGACGATCTAAGCAAACTCCTCTTAAACCACAAAACCATCAATCACTGCCTTTATGCAGACGACCTGTATCTAGCTTGTAACAGTAAAGACACTAACAAAATTGGTGAACATTTCGAAGATGCAATATCAACTATTAATAGCTGGTCACAGAACTCCGGCGCTAAGATCTCTGTAAACAAATGCAAACACCTACATATCTGCCGGAAACACCACTGTAACCCTATTAGAATTCAACACAACTCCCATATAATCGAAAATGTATTAAATTTAAAAATTTTAGGATTAACTTTTGACTGTAAAAATACTTTTAGAAACCACTGTTACCACCTAAGAACAAGCCTAGCTGCCAGACTAAGCATTATAAAATACCTATCATCTAACAAAAGCCACATGCACACAAACACCCTCCTCAATGTAACCCGACTAACCATATTATCAAAAATTGATTACGGTCTAGCAATTTACGGGAAATGTGCAAAATCCGCGTTAATGCAAATCAAGAGCCCGTACCATGCAGCCATCAGATGCAGCCTCAGAGCATTCAGGACGACTCGTACAGACAACCTATTAGCAGAGAGCGGCTTTTTCTCAATTGAAGAACGGATTCAATACATAAGATACCGCCACACTCCGAAAATCTACGTCAACAACCACTCAATCCTCCAAAGCGAAATTCAATTGCTTAAACAACGCAAACGGCCATTAAGACACGCGTCTGGGCTCAGCAACGTCTTCGATCTAGCAACACGAACAGGGACTAACATCATCCCAATACCAACCCCAAACTTAAAACATCCGCCGTGGGCACTTTAGGAAACGTCTTTTATCGGCCGCCTCACATCTTACCGGAAACAAACAACAGCTGGATCCTCATACATGCAGCTCTATAACGAAGCAATTGACCCACTCATAAAAAAAATTGGAGACTACTATTTACAGACGGCTCGAAGAGCAACACAGGAGTAGCCTTCGCAGTAGTAGACGTGGATGGAAACGTACAAGCACACGGGATTCTTCCGACGGTTGCAACGGCATTTGATGCCGAAGTACAAGCTATACTAGCAGCCCTTCGAATAGTTAAATCCAGCAAGGCCAAATCTATCATATGCACCGACAGCATTGCTGCATTCGAAGGAGCAAAAAACGTTGCCAATACATCCGAACCGATTACAGCAATAAAACAACTAATCATACAACTAGGAAGCATAGTGAAACTTATGTGGGTTCCAGGTCATGTTGGTATACCCGGAAATGAGCATGCTGACCAAGCAGCGACAACAGCTCCACTAAATACATTTATGCCTTTCTCAAACAAATTCGTATCCAAATTGGCCTCTCAACAAATATATCTCAAAGCCGCTGCAGACTGGTCAACAATCAACCACCGCTACAAAAACATAAATCCTAACAAAGCTCCAATTAAACTCCCGTCTACAACATCAACAGCCATGAACAGATGCTTCGTCCGCCTCAGGTTAGGCCACACCAACATCACACACGTATACATACTAAAAAACGAACCGCAACCAACCTGTAAATTTTGCCGCAACTTCCCACTAACAATTACCCATATCCTTTCAGAATGCCCCTCACTTAATTCTCTCAGAGCTTCAGTATTCCAAACGCGTAACCCCCTAGAACTACTTAGAGACCCCACAGATAAAAATATACGCCACACATACTCCTTTCTAAAAAAAATAAATATCCATAATCTAATCTAATAAATATTTATATTAACTTCGTTCAATAATGTGTGTGACTGACACATAGATGGCGGCACTAATACTAAATCAATATTTTTTTTTCGAAATTGTGAACCTTTTTAGGCTTACTGTCAAAATTATATGTCAATCCGACCATTAGTTTACAAGTTACAGTGCTTGAAGTGACACTACTTTTGAGTTTTCAAAAAAAATGAATTCAAAGCAATTCCGTGTGCTGATTTATCATTGTTTTTTAATGAAAAAAAATACTGTTCAATGCCAGGAATGGCTTGAAAAACATTATTCGGACTCTGCTCCATCAAAAAGAACCATTTGTTATTGGTATGCCGAATTCAAACGTGGTCGTACAGACACCGATGACATTCCATCTACTGGACGGCCAAATGACGCTGTTATTCCGGAAAACGTTGAAAAAACACTGAAAATCATTATGTCCGACCGTAAAGTGAAAGTGGGGGAGATTGCTGACATTCTAAAGATATCAGCAGGCAGTGTACACACCATAATACACGAACATTTGGTTAGGAATAAGGTGTTTTCGAAATGGGTGCCGCGTTTGCTCACACCGGAGCAAAAACAACAACGAATCGATGATTCAAAGAGCTGTTTGGACATGTTTACGCACAACAAGTCGGAGTTTTTGCGTCGGTACATCACAATGGATGAAACATGGATCCACCATTTCACTCCAGAGTCAAATCGGCAGTCTGCTAAGTGGCATGCAACCGGTGAAAGCCGCCCAAAGCGTCCAAAGGCACAAACATCGGCTGGCAAGGTTATGGCGTCAGTACTTTGGGATGTGCACGGAATAATATTCATCGACTATCTTGAGAAAGGGAAAACAATCAATAGCGACTATTATATAGCTTTGTTGGAACGTTTGAAAGAAGAAATCGCGATTAAGCGGCCCCATATGAAGAAGAAAAAAAGTGTTGTTTCACCAAGACAATGCACCGTGTCACAAGTCGATGAAAACGATGGCAAAAATGCATGAATTGGGCTTCGAATTGCTTCCTCATCCCCCGTATTCTCCAGATCTGAGCCCCAGCGACTACTGTCTCTTCGCAGACCTCAAAAAGATGCTCCGTGGTAAGAGATTTGGCTCAAATTATGAAGTAATCGCCGAAACTAACGCCTATTTTGAAGGCAAAGAAAAATCGTTCTACAAAGGCGGTATCGAAAGGTTGGAAAAGCGTTGGAATGGAAAAGGGGACTATGTTGATGAATAAAAACGAATTTTGGCAAAAAAATGTGTTTTAATTAGTTAGTCACACACATTATTGAACGAAGTGTTATATTAATATTAATAAATATCCATAATCTAATCTAATAAATATTTATATTAAAATATATCTAACCGGAAGCCGATAGCCTTGGCAGCTAGTGCTCCATTAATTATAATTTTAATTATAATTAATAATAAATAAATAAATAAAATAAGTAGGATTTGCATATGCATTCAAATAGCAGGTACTAAGCTTCTAGTACTAGCAGGTACCTAAACAGTTCTTAAGTTTTCCCGCGTTGTGGGATTTTTGAACAGCCCAGACACATAAGTGGGTTTAGACAGTGCACATAGATATACATAAGTCTGCGTTTTGTTTTTCAATAACTAATTGTTTCATTGGCGCGGTTCAACTCAAAGACTACTACTGCGACTGACTGAGTTTTGCTCAAATTAAGGACAAATTTTATGCCAGACACAATGTTAGTATTTTGTTAAAAACAAAAACATTACATCAAAGGAAACATGATAGCTGATTGCCGGAAATGAAATAGCAATATATAGTATGCAAAAAAAAGTCGACTTAATATGGAGTTGCAAGCTTGTATCACATCTTAAATGAAGCCAAAATCCAAATTTGCATGCACTGGTAACGATTATAATAGCGTGTAATTGATTATGAAAGCACAAAATTGCGCGAGGTGGCCACAGAAAAATCGCTCTAAAATCCAGTCGGGCAAAATCGGGCACCCGATCTCTTCAGGGCAGTACTCATAGAAGACTAGTGAAAAATGTTCCCAAAGACGGAACTCTGGCAAGTATGGCCTTTTTTTAAGTCTATCGAAAGTTCAAAAAGTGTGATAAAAACAGTGCTTCAAGTGAGTGCCTATGAAAAGACAACAACAACAACCAACTTTTTTTTCTATATTTAATTATTAGTACAAATGCCTGCTTTTACGATGCTGGTGCAAAAAGTTTCAATTAGTGTGCTCCTTTACGTATTCTACAACTTCAGCTTTGTCGAAAAAGTGCAAATTGCTGATATTATTTCACACTCCAAAAATTGCTCAACTTTGACGGGCTCTACAAGCAAAACTATTTGTACAATTTAGTTAAGGTTTTCGGATTTCTTAGGTCCAAGCATTTATCGATCGGACAAGAATAACAGTTTCCCCCAAATCGAACATGACAAAATAGACTTTTGCAACCGGCGCACATTGGGAAAAAACAGGCAAAAACGCTCGCATCGCCTGTTTTGAACTCTAGAATCTATAGTTTTTGCACTAGAGAACTGAAATTTCGCTACTATCTTTAGAATTCCTCATAGAATTGTAGGGTGTAATTTTTTTTTTCATTTCCTTTACCAGGAGCTGGTACCCTACAGTCGGAAGTTAAGAGTTTTAGAAATATGCATAATCAGAAGCAAAAAAAAATAATTCAATATTTTGATAACTGATTCCAGTAGAAGATCAAAAATAAAGTTAAACGTGTTTTAGGGTTTTTTAATTTGAGCACTTTTGTGCAGCACTGTTTATGTTTTCCGAGTGTATAACAAAAGATTTAATAACTTCGGAAATAAAAAAGATAAAGGATTGAATTTTCGCATAACTGTTTCCCATAAGTAGAAGATGATTTATTCCAAAAATGAAAAAAATTCGGCCACGCCTACTCTCCATACAGACTTTATTTTTCACAATATTAAAATAAGCTACAATTTTGCTGTCATGCATTAAAATGTTCTTTAGAGACACTTAGCCCACTTTTATAAAAGTAGGCAAACTCTTTCTTAAAAAAATCTAAACTATTCATTTACTTTTATAAAGCACGGAAAAAGTTAACTGACAAGTATAATATATATTATGTATCTCAAGGGGTTAAAGAGGCATGTCACACCTATTTCCAGACAAACATATCCCTAAACGGACGGTAAATATTTAAAAGTTCATATTTTGAAAAATATCTTTATATGGCAACCCTGTTAAGAATGGGCAAACCACGCCCATTTTAGGCAATATGTTGTTCTCGTGATTTCAAAAGTGTTTGTACGAAATTTCAGTTTCGTGTCTCAACTTTTTCGAAAGCAATTGTGAATACCTTCCATCAGACAGACGAATTGGAAGACATATTAACAGACGGACATAGATAAATCAATGCGATATATATATACATATCTCAATTCTATACATTTAAATACATATTTATTCCTTTCAACACCAGCCTTGCTGTTTTTCATACGTTATAGTTTTGCTCAGTAATTAAAAATATATCGTTGCTCACCACAACTGAGTACAAAAAGTGCTTGGGTTGGCATGCGAAAATTGCTCGCATTCATTTTGTTGCAGAACGTCGCAGATGAGTTTGGTACCATCAGTTAGCTGAATGTTCCACCTAATCAGTGTATACGTATTTCGTTGAATACTGTTGAATCTCAAAAGTTACAGTCCAGAGAAAATCCCGATTTTTCTCATTTTTATCAAAAAATGAGGCAAAGGTTAGATATATTTTTTTTGCCAAAATAAACATTTTTTAAATACAATTTTTTTTCATATTAATTGCTTAGATATCGGTACCCCACATGTCAAAAATTATGGAATGTCATTAAAAAATGTAGTTTGTACGGGCATTTGAAGACAGCCCTGTTAACGATATTTTGCTAGAAGTGAAAATAATTTAATAAAACGTTCAACTTTGAAAGGATGTAAAGTCCAGGTCATGGGATGAAGGGACTTAAAAAGTTGATTTTCTATCTGGCTAGAGTATCTATATTACGACAAGTAAAAAAAAATATTCACATTCGCAACTTTTGAATTTGCTCCAATGCAAGCGTTTTTGCCTGTTTTTTCCCAATGTGCGGCGTCAGCAGAATCAGCCACTGTGCGCCGTACGGGCTTATAGAAGAAGAACAAAAGCGAGCCAGAAAATAATCGTTTTGCAATTTCGGTTTTTCGCCAGCGCAACAACAACGACAGCGTTCATTTGCAACGCAACAGCAATGTTCTTACGCAGACTTGATGCAGTGAGCGCAAAACAGATTAAACTACGCTCTAACTTGTAAAGCAACGCTCTCACCACATTTGTGTTCTATGAGAGCAAGGCGCGGGTTCCAATGTTGGAACCCGCCATACAAAATTTTTTGCTTGTAAAATATGCGTCTTCTTTATGTTAATTTTCATTGATAATATTGTTACGATAATTGCTGCCGGCTTTTTTTACCTGTTTGTTTGTAGCGTAACTCGTTCTCGAACATCCCAGTACCGCTTCGAGTTGATCTCGAACATCGCCGCGAGTCGTCTTTGCGATTGTTCCATCGAAATTACAATGTCAAAGTATGCTCGCAGCGAAACTCCTTCTTAAATATTCCAGTATATCCTTGCAATCGCATTGACGGCAGGCACTATCGTCACAATATAAAATTATGGATTTAATTAAATAATATTTGTATATGCAGGCAAATAAAGATCTTCAGTTGAAAAATGTAATGAAACTATTTTTTTCATGAATGGTTCAAATCTGTTATTCTAATTACTCTTCAATATAAGTTAAGGCGGTCCCTCCCAGGAGCGCCAAAAAATTAAAGTAGGGGCCAACCACGAGACCCGTATTCTACTTCAGCAAAATTAAACATCTTTATTTTAACTATTGTAATTTTATTACCGTCCCGCTGCTCGGCCAGAAGAAAAGTGTGTCCTTTTTTCTTGTTAGAAGACATGTTTGATCACTTCTGTGTTATTGAGCTCCATTAACCCTTTCGCTACAGGTTTTTACTGGGGAAAGTTAACATTTTAAATTTTACGTTTTTGGCTTCTATGTGGTTATACTAGCATCATTCCATAAGAAATTTTTTTATTTTTATACAACTATATTTTCTATGCGGGCAACCACATCATTGTGGCTGTAATAATTACTTAAACATACAACTTTTCACGCATAACGAAAATTTAAATATTTCTTCAGTTGGATGGAGTGCTTTTCATAGCACTCAGTCCATTTCAGACCATTGTACTATATCCATGGGGGATAGGGAAGGAAAATGAGAGTAATATCTCATATTTCACCCGTTTTTGAACAGTTTAACGCCGATTCCGAACGGCGATTGGCAGTTTTTCGTTCACACTTGGAGGTTTTGCCATTGACTGCCAAGAGCGCACTTGTGCGATTCTTGTAATTCTCATTCCCTTCATGTGGATAGCGATTGAAGTAGACGAGTTGTTCACCAGCCAGAGCCAGGAATCGAACCTGGAGCCTTTGGTATGAGAAGCCAGCGCGCTACCCTCTGGACTATCAAGGCCAGCTTTCTTCATTTACTCCAGCCAAAATTAAGAAAAAAAAGTATCTAAATTGAAAGAAAACGTCAAATTAAAAAGTTATCTAAAGTTGTCTGCTTCTTCTTCCTTTACTATGTCAATATATACCATTAAAAAAACGTGGATACTTCTCTTCTTTAAACTTTATTTTAGTTTATTATTCTTATAACTTTATTCAGTTTATTAATTTCGTATTTTTCCTACAACTTGAAACTATTCTAAGGACCAACTAAAAATGTATTTTTGAAACCACAGAGGGTTCAGCCAAAGACAATTAAACAAGCAACTCTCTCTCTGCTTGCAGTCGGCAGAGATATGAATATGCCTTTGATCTCTATGTGCTCTTGTGTTGAATTTTTTGGTGGTTGATTGTTTTAATCAGTAGCGCACACGGGACGGGAACGTTTGGGGATTCAAACCCCTCAAATACAAAAATTAGTAGCGAAGTATCCCTCCAAAAAGAAGTTCTGCCTGCGCCACTGACTTCATCCAAAGAAAATAAACATACAGAATGCGCATGTCATACAAGCAACAATTTTGTAAGGCGGGTTCTAACATTGGAACCCGCGCTCTGCTCTCATAGATCACATATGTAGTGAGAGCGTGGATTTACAAGCGAGAATGTAGTTTTATGTGTTGCGCTCTTTGGTTGCGCTCACTGCAGCGAGGGTACGTTGTGGCGTGAAATGATTGCAAGGTGAAGACGAACGCTGTTGTTGTTGCGCTGGCGAAAAGCTGAAATTGTAAAACGATTTCTGATTTCTGGCTGGATTTTGTTCTTCTTCTACAAGCCTACACGGCTTGTATAGTAGTATTTTGCTACTATTTCGTCATTTGTACTACCATACTACCCACAGGCCGATTATACTACTATTTTCTGAGATATCAACGTACAAGCAAAAAAAAATTACGATATAAAAGTTATGTTTTGCTTCGATGTTAAAAAACAATTTAGCGAACATAAAATGATCCTTTCGCTGCCAATTTCGGCCTTTTTTGAGAAAAGTTTGGTACAAAAAATTTTAGTTGAATGGCAACCGTAATTCTAAGAAAATATACAAACATGTTATCGAACTAAACATTGCCGAAGGACGAAATTTAAAGCAACGTTGTCGTTTTTTAACAATAACAACAATATAATAATAAAGAATGTACGACAATGACTTTAAAAGTCGTATTTGCCGTTTTTTGTTTCTAACCAAATATCCTTGGTTTGTGAGCAACTCTATCACTTGTGTTTCAAGGTGACAAGACTACGCGAGACTAAGGCCTAGCTTCCCGCAGAGAACATCATGAAATAATACAGTTATATTACTGTATTTAAATACAAAATAACTCAATATTTTAGCATATTCTTGTAGGAATCTTTTAAAATTTGATAAAGACAATAATGTGGTTGTTGGGACGTCGACAAGTGAGAAAAATTTAAACTGAGATGAAACGTGTAATTCGCAATCATTGGAATATACTGATAAAAGTGTATAAAATCTTCCGATTTCTTTTGGGTTTGGCATTTTTATTCAACCAGTGCAAATTAGGGCCAAATCCCGCTGGATTATTAATCATACAAATTAATTTTTTAATTAAAAATTTCATTTTAAAGTATGCTCAGAATTGTGCCATTTTTAAGAAAATATAAATAAAAAATATTGTTCGTCGTGTTTCGTTTTTTTTTTGCTGTTAATTGGTTTCCCTTGTTTGTTTGCTTGAAGTGCTAAAAGTAATATTCAAACGATATTTGATATTAATAAAAAATTTTGATAATACATAATTTTTGTTATGGAATTTTAAACTTCAGGTATTTTAAAACCCGTCTACCAAAAAACCTTAAAAAACAAATTGCAGTATATTTTTCTTTACTTTTTTATAAAAATATTTTCAAAATGGGGTTTTTAGAGTAGACAAATAGTTATAAATTGAGCTGCATTAGGCGAGAACTTGTACGTATTCTAGATATGCAAATATTAACCCATTAATGCCCACAGCGATCTAGCAGTGCTAGGGGCCTGAAATTTAGAGACGTATGCTTTATGATGCACAGGAACGTAAATAAGAAACAAAATGTTTGGTACCTTGCATGGGTTGGGCGCTGGAAGCCGTTACATATATGTAACAGTGGGCTATTTCCAGTACTTTTTTGTGGAACAAATGTTTTTAGTTTGAATGACAATTTTACAGCTTAGTACTTAAAAATACCTGAAAACTTTGTATAAATTGAACTGTGAAGGTAAAGGTGAATGAAATGCATATGCGGTTGATACAATAAATTATGGATTTGTAGCATAATGGTACTTTTCGGAGCATTTGATGCACAAACCAACATTACACTTTTTGCACAAAGAAGTGGGATGCGATTTGCAGTTCATTCATGTTTCTACAATAAATGCCCAATGCAGTCATAGCGGCTTGAGAAGTCGGGCTCAGCCGCAGTTGTTCGACAAAAGCTCTGGAGTGGTCTTATTGTGCCAAGAGTTGTGCAATAGCGTCCGGCAATGGCTCTACGGAAATCAAGTTGCGTCATACTGCTTCCTCCTTTGCGATGCAAGATCCACGCATTTTGCATTAACACGTCATTGAGCCATGAAAAAATGCAAAACCACCACTTCTTTCCACTAGCGCCAATAAAAACTCGCATCTCTTCAACAGTTATGTTTGGGTTTCTTTGACCTCAACACACAGCATAGCTATTACTTTCATCGCACAACTGGATCAGTTCGTCGTCGAATGTCATCATCTTCGAACCACTAAATAACAGGTTTACAAGGTTTGTAGGTACGTTTTACTTTGGTACACTTTCCATTCATACATTTTGCCAATGGTTTTTCTACTGTGGACGTACTGGATCCAGAATTTTGGTGATCAAATGTAATACAAGCAATAGAAGTTGAGCATGAATAGTTTTTGTACGTTGAGCAGCCTTTACCGATGTTTTTTTAATAAGAATGTTGACAGTTGGTGTACATACTGCTGTTGCCGAAAAAAGTTCGTCACTAGGCTCCAATGGCTCTTCT
Organism: Melieria omissa; assembly: GCA_963971225.1. Classification (NCBI taxonomy): domain Eukaryota; kingdom Metazoa; phylum Arthropoda; class Insecta; order Diptera; family Ulidiidae; genus Melieria; species Melieria omissa. Next base: position 43,685,520 of record OZ020269.1, on the reverse strand, counting down.
TCTGAAACATAGGCAGTGAAATGGTTCCTCCACAAGAGGGCGACCCGAAAGACGTTCATTGTGTAGTACTTGGTGACTCTATAAGATCTGTATGTAAGTTTGCGAAGGAATTATATATCACGTCTTGAAGAGCTTGCTGTTTCAACCTCATTTGTTGTCAATTGACGCACAATAACCTCACATGGTTGCATTAATCGTGTTCTCGGCAAATTTTAATTTTAAAAAATTATAATTATTAAGCATACGAAAATCTTACATTCACATTTGTACTTACGTTAAAAAAGTACTGAGAATAGCCCACTGTTACGTATGTGTAACTTAGACAAGAAACACAAAAGTACTGAGAATGGCCCACAGTTACATAACAGTGCAATTGCAAGCTGCTCAGAAAAGCCCACGGGCCCTAAACGTTTATTTTAACATTTTTTAATAAAACTGTAGATATTTAAGAATCACTTTTCATAAAAAGTTTTTCACAAAATACTTTCACTAAATTCTTATGAATCTTTTTTACCGTTTGCGTGTCGACATATCGCTATTTTTACTAATTTCAAATTTACCTCATTACAAAACTTGTGCTCACAAAGAAATGAAAAGAGTTTCTGACTTAATTTGAATTTTACAGCATTCGCTAAACTATTTTCAATGTCATATGAGGTATATAGTAAACATGAATAGGCATGTACATGCAACCTGTAAATAACATTTTAAACTATCGTTGCTGCCGTTACGTATATGTAATTGTGGGCATTAATGGGTTAAGCTACTATGTTGTTGAAAAGATCTTGCCAGTTTTTCCCTATTTGAGCAAAAATCAGCAAATACTACTGTGTACAAAGAATACCCGGAATTTGTTTATAATTCAAAAAATCTTTATTTATTCTTCCAAATCAATTTCATCGCCTTCAAAATAGTCCCCCCCCCCGATGCAATGCACTTATGCCAACGGACTTTCCAATCTTCGAAGCATGCCAAATAGTCACCTTCCGGTATGGCCTTCAATGCGCGCGCCGATTCACGTTGAATCTCTTCAATCGATTCAAAACGGTGTCCTCGAAGTAGTCTTTTGAGTTTGGAGAATAGCCAGAAGTCACAAGGAGCTAAATCAGGCGAATACGGTGGCTGTGGAACGATATGAGTTTCATTTTTGGCGAAATGCTCACGAAGAACCAATGCCGTGTGAGATGGTGCATTATCGTGATGCGTGATAAAAATCGCCGAATTCACTTTTTGCGTCCCACAAAATCAAGCGTAACTCAAACACTAGTGAGTATTTTGACGTATAATTTGACATGTGAGCCTCTAACAGTTGTACGAAATTAAAAAAAAATAATTCGGCGAAAATATTTAACCGCGTAGTTTAAATGGGAAAATTCCGGGTATTCTTTGTACACAGTAGTATGTAAATCATGCTAAACCACGCCTACAAATATAATTCGACTATTATATAAAATACATTTTGGTTAAGATTAAGAAGCTTTATAAATTTTTTCCGTTGAAGTCCATCGCAAAAGAAGTATTATTAAATCTGTGGTCAAAAATGATTATCGCTTAGGACTTAAGCGATTATTGCTTTGCCACCAAACAAATTACTATTAGTGTATAATAAAAACATGTAAAATTTGTTTATATGCATTTTTGTAACTGAATTACATTGTTTCTTTCACTTTTTTATAAATCAAATTCTTAATGTGTTTTGAAACTTAGTATTTGATTTAGTAGTTGATGAAGCCTTGCGATTTTTTATACTGTGAAGAAAATATGTAAGTGTACTACCAAAGAAAATAAACATACAGAATGCGCATGTCATACAAGCAAACATTTTTTATGGCGGGTTCTAACATTGGAACCCGCGCTCTGCTCTCATAGATCACATACATATGTAGTGAGAGCGTGGATTTACAAGCGAGAATGTAGTTTTATGTGTTGCGCTCTTTGGTTGCGCTCACTGCAGCGAGGGTACGTTGTGGCGTGAAATGATTGCAAGGTGAAGACGAACGCTGTTGTTGTTGCGCTGGCGAAAAGCTGAAATTGTAAAACGATTTCTGATTTCTGGCTGGATTTTGTTCTTCTTCTACAAGCCTACACGGCGCACAGTGCTTCGAGAGTGGACAAAAATAAGAAAAACAATTATCGCGGATTTTGACAAAAGTATAGGGTGTTTTTTTAGAGGTTTGTTTTTCGAATAGAGATAAAACTGTCATTTTGTGGTCAAATCTGGCAACTCTAATGTCATTTATGTTCAGTTTGGTTTGCCATTTCATCATGAACAGGTTGACAAAAGAACAACGCTTGCAAATCGTGCAAATTTATTTCGAAAATAATGGTTCAGTTCGCGAAGTTTACCGCAAGCTCCGTCCATTTTATGGTCGACATAATCGTCCATCAGAGCAAAATCGGTCCATCCATCGGTTAACCATGGGTCGTTTTCGCACTACGTTTACTCTATGTGATAATACGCATCCGCAGAGACGTCGAACAGTGCGCACCGAAGAAACAATTGCCGCTGTAGAGCAAAATGTTGAAGAGGACCCGAATGAATCGATTCGCCACCGTGCACAGCAATTGGAGCTGGTTGAAAATTGGACCTGTAGAATTGGCTTTATTCGAGCCAGCCGCGGCGGCCACATGCCCGAAATCATATTTAAACATTAATGGCATAAAATTATCCTTCCAATAAAGCCAAATTGATGGACATTAAAACGATTTTCTTGTGTTTTATTTCAATTCGAAGTTCTATACCTCTAAAAAAAACACCCTATAGCATCATGTTAAAGGTAATTGTTTAATTAAGCTAGATCCGAAACATTTTATCGAAAAATGGTCGAGATTAGGAGATATAGCTTGTCAAAGTCGGATATATTTTTACAAAAATTTATGAAGGGGAAAAATGAAATTTAGGTGCTTGTATACAAAAAATGGTAGAAAATGTGTTGTTGTAGATAGGCTTCCAATTTCTTTTAATATTAAAACTTAATTGATAGGGGCGAGACAACTGATCAGGTTTTTTTATTTAACATACATAATTTTTTTTGTACGAATTTTCAAAAATGAATGTTTTTTGGATGGAGTTTCTTCTCTTAAATCCGTAAAAAAAATTCTGCGTCTTTTTGCGCCTTTGGAAAATATTCAATTTTTTCGAAACTACTAATGTTGATTTCTGTATAGAAATCGATTGAGTTAAAATTGCGATTAAAATGTTTAACTAAGGCAATGCAACGAATTTAACCCATTATGAGCCATATAATCCAAATTTTTTCATTATTATGAAATTTGTTAGCTAAAAGGAGGAATGTATAACTTTGAAGAAGGTCCAATTTTGAAGAATAAGTCTTGAAGAATAGTCTCGCCATTATAGGTTGAGCTGCATTGCATATTCACCTGCCTCATCTCCATGTTAAGCTCTACCAATATCAAATAAACAAAAACTATATCCTTTTAGCAACTTTACCGACCTCTTTCTACCCTTTAAATATCGAATTTAGAAAAATGCTAAGATATGTATTTTGTTATTGCTTTTTTAGTATACATATTGTTACGAATTTCCCCAGTTCGTTATCGACGGTTCGTTTTGATTGTATTTGAAAATAAAACAACTTCAGTTATCCGGTGCAACGTAGTCAAAACTAACAATCGCTTTATTTACAGAATTCACACTTCGCTTGTATCTACACTTGTTACCACTTTGCTTGCTTAACACAGACTCGACCCCTTGCGCTGCCACTGCTGCTTTTATACCACTTTTCTTATCGCGCCGAAGTTTCTTGCACTTCTAATTGGAAAGCGCTCGACCATTCTCGCACAGCCCATTTCTTCGAGAACCATCCTTGCCATATCGGACTATACCAAGCGAATTTATAACAGTTTTGCTGTACTTCACAGTGCATGCCTAAAAGTATGCTTGGAAAACATTCGTGCGGAGAAAAGCATTTCTGTACAGTGCGGCACAGAATTTCTCATCGTATCACTGTCCATCACTTAGACTTGTTCGTCCCGAACAAGTACTGAGGCTCCGCCGGAGTAAGACGCCAGGCGCTCCAAATGGACTACTTTCAGCCTGGCGTTTCCGCTGCAGCAGCGTTGAACCCTGTACACCACGTCATTAATCCTGGTCACGACTTTGTACGGTCCTTCCCATGACGTTTGAAGCTTTGGAGACAAACCTTTCCTGCGCTGCGGGTTGTAAAGCATTACCAGATCGCCTTCTTGGAACCCCGCTGTGTTAGCTCGTAGATCATATCTGGCTTTCATCTTATCGCTGACCAGTTGGATACGGTCCCTTATAAACTGGTGGATTTCTTCCAGCTCCGATCGCTTATTAACTGCGTAATCAGTCTTAGCGCCTTCCGTCGTGCTGACCACTCCGAACTTCAAGTCAGCAGGCAATCTCAGCTCTGTGCCGAACACTGCTCGGGCTGGAGTGAGTGATGTCGTATCGTGCGGGGCTGACCTATACGCCATCAAGAACAGCGGAATATGCGTGTCCCAATCCTTTTGATTCCTGCCTACTACTTTCCGCAGATATTCCTCCAGTGTTCGATTGAATCGTTCCACCATGCCGTCGGACTGGGGATGCAAAGGACAGGTGCGAGTTTTCCTTATTCCTAGTAGCTCACACACTTCTTTTAATACAAGAGACTCGAAATTCCGGCCTTGATCCGAGTGCAACTCCAGTGGAACTCCAAATCTGGCCACCCAGTTGTTTACCAACATTTCCGCGACCGTGGTGGCCTCCTGGTTAGGAATAGGATACACTTCGGGCCATTTGCTGAAATAGTCCATCACCACCAGCACATATTTGTTGCCTTGAGTGCTAAGTGGGAATGGCCCGGCGACGTCCATGGCAATTCGCTCAAAGGGCGCTCCCATGTTGTACTGCTGCATGCGGCCCCGAGATCTTCTTGTTGGCCCTTTCGCAGCCGAACATCGATCACAGCTCTTAATCCAATCGGCGACAGACTCCTGGCATCCTACCCAGTAGAATCGCGTTTTTATTTTGGCGACAGTTTTTGTGATGCCTAGGTGCCCTCCGCTAGAGTCGTTATGGTATGCCTCGATCACCTCGTTGATCCTGCATTTCGGGACTAAAATTAGGGAATTGCTGGTCCGGCCATCCTCACTCTCCCACTCGCGGTATAGGCAACCATCAGACAGCCGCAGACTTTGCCACTGCGCCCAGTAAGCCTTCGCGATCGGGCTCTCACCGGCCATCTCCTGCCAGTCTGGACGTGCGCCTTGCTCCTTGCCTTCAATGATTTTTTTTAAGATCCGTATCCTCGCGCTGGTCCTTTTGTATCCTCTCCGCAGACCACTCCTCCTCTGGCAGAACACTGACCAATCGTACGTCCACTATCTGCTCTTTGCTTTCGGCTCGCGAACAATGCCTGCATTCGGTTTTGCACGGACGGCGTGACAAGGCATCGGCATTTCCATGGTTGCTACCCTTTCGATGTTGTACCGTGTAGTCGTAGCTCTGCAGTCGTTCGATCCACCACGCCAACTGGCCTTCCGGATCCTTAAAGTTCAGTAGCCATTTCAATGCCGCATGATCTGTGCGCAGGCGAAACTTTTGCCCATACAGGTATTTATGGAAGTGTTTCACGCATTCCAATACTGCGAGCAACTCTCTTCGGGTCACACAGTAGTTGCGTTCAGGATTTGACAAAATTTTGCTGTAGTAGGCTATCCCTTGTTCTTGGCCATCTATTATCTGTGATAGCACACCACCAATACTGTGCCCACTTGCATCTGTATCCAGCACAAACATCTCTCCAGGCACGGGGAAGGCCAGAATTGGAGCAGTGCACAATTTTTCCTTCAGTCGTGCAAAAGCCTGCTCCTGTTCTTCACCCCACGCGAAGGCTTGATTCTTTTTCGTCAGCTTGTGCAAGCTGCCAGCTATGTTCGCAAATCCTGGAACGAATCTTCGGTAGTATGTGCACAGGGCCAGGAAACTGCGGAGTTCGTGTAAATTGCGTGGTCGGGGCCACTCCTTCACCGCCGTGATCTTGCCTTCGTCCGTATGTACTCCGCGAGCGGAAACCGTGTGACCCACATACTTGACCTCTTTTTGGAACAGCGAGCACTTCTTTGGGTTGAGTTTAAGGCCGGCGTTTTGTATTCGCCCAAATACCTCCTTCAGCTTTTCCAGGTGGTCGTCGAAGCTTTCGCCCATCACGATTATGTCGTCGAGGTATACCAGACACGTCCGCCAATGCAGCCCTTTAAGCACACGTTCCATTAACCACTCGAAAGTTGCGGGTGCGATGCAGAGTCCAAACGGCATGACGGTGAACTGCCACAAACCGTTGCCAACACGAAAAGCTGTTTTCTCCTTGTCCTGGTCTGCCCGTTCCACCTGCCAATAGCCGCTGCGTAAGTCGAGTGTGGAAAACCACTGTGTGCCTGACAGTGTATCCAGGGTGTCATCGATCCGAGGTAGTGGATAGCTGTCCTTCTTGGTCACGTCATTGAGTTTCCGATAGTCCACACAAAATCGGGTGCTGCCATCCTTTTTCTTGACTAGCACGACCGGCGAGCACCAAGGACCTGACGAAGGCTCTATGACCTTTTCTGTATGCATGTTTTCAATCAAATTTGCGACCTCTTCCCTCTTGGCCAGAGGAACTCGTCTTGGCGGTTGGCGGATTGGTTTCGCATTTCCGGTGTCGATGTTGTGCTTCACTATGGCTGTTCTTCCGCCCGCTTCCGTCGCAAATATTGACCCATAGTGCTGCAGGAGTGACCGCGCCTTCTGTTTCTGCTCGGTTGTCAATTCGCTGCTCCACTGGTTCTGCGGTATGGCGTCCATGTTAGAACCGCTTTTCTTACTTCCTCCGGGTGGACTGCTTTCGCAATTGACAACTGCTTCAGCCTCTCTACACTCGCCAATGACCGCATCTTTTTCGACATATCTGGGTGTGTTCAGTGGGTTGAGTATCCTTACTGGTATTTTGCCATTTTTGGGTTCCACTAATGTACGTCCGATTATTATGTTGTCGTATCCTTGTTTTGGCGCTTCTACAACCCACAGCCGGCTTGTCCCATCGTCAACGCACTGCGACGTGTCTCGGGATCATGAAGACCTTCAATGAACGACTCAATCTTCATCCTTTCGAGATCATCAGCGCCGAATTTTGGGTAGCACAACTGTACGAGCCGCTCAATGTCTGCTGCATATGTCTGCAGCGCCTCGCTGGCTCTTTGCCTGCGGTTCTTCAGCTCACAATAGTACAGCGTATGGTTGTGCTCATTGCTGTACTTCGCTGCCAACGCTCTCATGACGGCCTCATAATCACTTCTCGAGCATTCCGGAACTGATTTCATTACCTCAGCCGCAGGACCTTTCAGCGCCAGTGCCATTCTCCGACCCTTCCTGATATCGGTCCACTGATTTTCCAAAGCAGCTAAGTCGAATTGCAGTTTTTGTTCATTACCGAAAAAACTCTTTCTGCGAAAGCGCTACTACATGGCATAGTCAATAAATAGCTCATTATTTTGAATAAATTGTTGCATTCGAACCTTTCAAATATCTTTACGAATTTTTCACTTTGCCTGGAAAACTCGTCCAAATTTAAGGAGTCAAAATATTTACTTATTAGACAGACTTCGTCAAACAATTGATCTACGTTTAGATCCTGTAATATTTGTTTTAATTTTAGCTCTTCAACTACTTCTACAACATCATTAAAGGTAAACAATTTATCATAAATATTATGTTTTCCAATTTTATAAATCCAATTACTTTCAGAAAAATCGGATCACTCTTCAATATAGTTTAAAGTTACATCAAAAAATTCAAAAACAATTTTTTTTTATTAGAGAACTTTCTTCAAGATGATCTATTTTTGATAATTGAACTTTTACTTCGTATCCAAAAAATTGTTGCTGTTTTCGTTCGAAAATGTGTGTTCTAAAATCAGTCAAAATTTGAAAAAGCTCGATTGCTGTACAAACGTTTGACTCCAATTTTTTTATAGTATCTGAGTATGTTTGTAAGACATGTGACAAAAACAATAAATAAATTTTAACTTTTGGAGATATTTGATTATTTTCAATACCTAAAGCCAATCGCATTTGCTTGGATATCTCTTTTGAAAGAAAATAATCTGAGAGAGCTGGCCAAACTTGCAAAACTCTATCTATTGCGGGCAAAAGGGATAGCCACCTTTTAGTTACATGTCGCAAAATCTCTTTAACATTTGCAAAACTACAAAATTCAATTAAACGTTCTCGTCGCTTAGCAGCAGCAGAAAAATGAGCATATATTTTTAAAATCACGTTCTCGACATCTAATATGGCGTTCAAACTGACTCATTTAAACTAGTTTAAGTAAAAAGAGCTTTTTGTTGAACACAACCGTCCAGACTGCTCAATGAAGTTTAATTTGACAGCAGTTTGTTTACAAACAACAACCAAATAATGATGTGCTGGGAGCATAATTCGAGCGAAATATTGGCGCATATTTCATAAACCAAGGCATCGTACTCAACTTCATTCAATATTAGACGCCTTGTATTCAGATTCCACAAAAAGGCGATAAATGGAATGAAAGCAGTGCGAGCAAAACGATAATTTTTATATATTTCAAAATTTTCACATTTTCAATGTTTGTTTGGTTTTGTTGTGATAAATTGACAGCTGAATCTGTAGGGATGTTTTTTCTGGTTTGTGTTTAGGGTGTGCGCTGGCTTCAGTTGACAAAAAAGCTTTTTCATAGAAAGCTTTCGGATGCAACCTTGCGTTAAACTCGTTTCAAAACATGTTAAATGGTTTAACACGTTTAATTTCCAACAACAATTGCATGTGAATGAACAGGTTTTCGAACTGGTTTTGTTCATTTAACGTGTTTAAGCACATTAAACACGTTTAAGTCGTCAGTTTGAACGCCATATAAGTCCAAATTGCTTAACGATTTTTTCAAAGCGTTATTAACAATGTGTGCGTGACAGTTGCTTTTCAAAATGTTTTCATTGGACTTTTGCAGGTTTGAAAACAAAGAATTGTGTTTTCCAAAGGTAGAGTTTGTATTATCTGCACTTAAGGATACAACGTTTTTTATATTTAAATTTAAATTTGACAAAACGTCTTTAACCATGTTGGCCATTCCAACAGACGTTTCGTTAGAAATTTTAATAAAATCTATTATTTTATTTTGAATTCCAGTAGATCTGTCGAAATACTGTATACAAATGGGGAAACAATTTCTATTTTTATGATGCTTCTAATCTGTTTGAATTGTAAAATAGACATCATCATTAATCAAATTGGAGATCAATTTATTTAAAATAAAAGGACCGAGAACGTTTTCAACAATCATCGTAGCTTTTGTGCGTCCACAAGAATTTTTTTTTGTAATAACTGAGTCATGAACTGTCTTTTTAACAACTTCAAATTGCAGTCCAAAGAGTTATATCTTGTGACCGAAAAGTTTCCGGAAATTTTAAATAAAACGCAAAATCTTCATCAATATTTATTTTATCTCCTTCAAAATATGCTCCATTAGAAGCGATACACATATGCCAACTTTTCTTCCAATCATCAAAACGTTTTTTATAGGCGCTTTCCGGTATGGCTTTGAGTTCCCTCTGCGAATTATGTTTTACATCTTCTATGGATTCAAAACGCGTTCCTCTGAGTGGTAATTTGAGTTTGGGAAACAGGAAAAAGTCACACGGTGCAAGATCAGGTGAATACGGTGGCTGTTCGATGGTATTTATTGAATGTTTGGCCTTAACATCGTTGATAATGTTGGCTCGGTGCGAGGGAGCATTATCGTCATGAAAAATCCATGAATTATCCTTCCACAATTGAGGCCGTTTACGGCGGATATTTTCACGCAAACGTCTTAAAACAGTCAAATAATAGTCTTTACCGACTGTTTGTCCTTCAGCGACGAATTCATGATGCACCCCACCACGAATATCGAAGAAAACAATCGGCATTACCTTGATTTCCGAGCGACTTTGTCGTGGTTTTTTCGGTTTCGGCTCGTCTTTTCCTCTCCATTCCGATGATTGTTGGCTTGTTTGCATGTCGTACTCGTAGACCCATGTCTCGTCACCAGTTATGATGCGTTCCATGAAAGTTGGATCGGAATTGGCACGATCAAGCACGTCCAAAGAGACCTGTTCACGGTACTCATTTTGAAGAAAATTCTCAACAAAATCGCAACGCACTACTGAGGTGTACTGGTTTCAACAGCTGCCGTAAACAAACTGTCTGGCAGATCGCGCTCATTTTTGGCATAGTAATTAAGGACAGTGCTACCAACCTACAGAAACTTAAAATATCGAAAAATATACGGCGTGCGAATTTTAAATGAGAATTTCCGGAAACTTTTCGGTCACAATGTATGACAAATTGTCCTTAACATTGTGGTAAGTATGTTAAGTAATGTAAGTATTGTTAAGAGTAAAATCTACATATTTCGTGTAAATGGAGGACATTTTACCCTCTTTGGAGGACGGAGGACATTTGAGTAATTTGGAGGACTGTCCTCCACAATGGAGGACAGGTGGCAAGCCTAGATGCACCGTCGTTTGCGGCTAGGGCGAATAGACCGTCATGTCGCCTTTGCCGTTCTGAGTACGGGCGGCAGCAGAAAACGAGGGCCTACTGCTTCGGATGCGGCAACGCTGTTTGTGGAGAACACAGCACAGTTCTACATCGCTGCAACACTTGCGCACAGGGCGGGGGACAAGCGGAACACGCTCAACAACAATAGTTTTAGAGCTTTTTCATAGTAAAAGTAAGAAAAATGGAGCAAAAAAAAAAAAATTAAAAAATTTTATTTTAGTATGTAGTATTTAGTTATAAACAATAAAAACACAAAAATAAAAAACTAAAAAAAAATTTTTCATGAAAAAACCCTAGCTTTCAAAAAAAAGGTCCCTACGGACCTTGTCACACGGCCGTGAAGTTTAGAATTGTCACTCATCGAAGGGTTAATGATGATATTAAACTTTTGCCAAAGTTTTCACCAGAGCATGTCTTGCTGGGTAAAACAAAAACGGTTGTACCAATTGTGTCCAAGCTTTTTCCTAAAGAGATTAAATATCTCGAAGAAATTAGCCTATACTCATTATAGGAAATTTTCAGAATATGAAGAACCAAAATCTTTTAAAATTTTAGAATAAAAAAATGAATTAAAAGAGTCTCTTTTCAAAAACATTTTAAGACTTGTTAACGGTATTTATCTATTCCCCAGTCTTCATCAAGTGTAGAGCACGTATTTTTTGTACAAAATTATATCAAATCCAAGTTACGATCCCGTTTACAAGTAAGCACTGCTTCGTCCTTAATACAAACAAAAGATTTCTTGAAAGCCAATAATAAATGTTGTTATGATTTTAAGCTTCCTACTGACTTATCCTATGCAAATGTACCTGAAAAAATGATTACTATTTAGAATAATTGACATATGTACATATGTTTCTTGTTTAAATTAGAAGTGAATTCCATGTGTTGTTAAATATACATTTTAGTTTCGAATTAAACTTTTGAATTGTTTATTAATAAAAATGTTATTAAATTGGCCTTTCACTTAATTGGCAGCTTGGAAGAGAATTGATACAATTTACTTGAATATGGTACACTCCTATGCTGATGATGGATACGATACCGCATGTAAAGTGAGCATACACAATTTTGCTTTTGCTTGGTAGTGATCAAAGCCGGTGTGCTTTGTTTGAGCCAAACAAAGAGCGTTAATTTTATTACGCTCTCACTGTACCGACGCTTCTTGCTCTCGATAATGAAAATTTTGCAAATTCGAGCTCGCCCTATGCCGTTCGGTTGTATGGACATAAGACATCTTATTGTTTAATTGTCTTTGGTATGACTGTATTATGGTTTTGGCAGTTGCACAAGCGTTCATGTTCCTCCACCTTGCCTTTGCCTTTTAAGGGGGGAAACTCGTTTAGAGGGTCAAAAAATTCATTTTTTGAAAATAGTTTTAATCATTCGAATACATATCTAAAAATAATCCTACAAAATTTCAAGTCAACTGCAAATACCTCAGCTTGAAATATACGAGCGTAGTTATGTAGTCGATATGGTTGTTCTATGCCGAGAGCTGGGCAGTAGACACCGGCTCCCACACCTTCCGCCATTTTGGAGCCATCTGTGAAGATGTTGTAGGACCTGCGATCGGACTCTAGGCCTTTATTCCAGCCTTTTGTCCAATCGTTTTTTTGATATTTTCTCTGAAGCGATCTTTTTTCGTGTAGTCGAGCTCAACTACTAGATTCCGGCCAATAACGTTGTGTCCGAATGAGCTGATTGCAAATTGCCCCGTGGCTCGAGGCCGATGGGCGGTCGCCGCGTAACACTAATGCATTAGGGAAGGTGTCATGCCCCATGTAGTGCCAAACATCTTTTTGCAGGTGTATATGGCATTACTGGCCTTTTCACCCTCTCTTCAACGTTGGCTTTCTACAGCAACTCGTTGTCCAGTATTACCCGAAGGTATTTCGTCTGTTATTTAAGCGTCAGTACTTGTCCGTTGAGTTTTGGTAATGTGCACGATGGGATTTTATATCTCCTCGTGATTAAAAGCAATTCCGTTTTGTCGGCGTTTACGCTCGAGCCGGCCTCGGTTACCCAGTTTTGTTGAGAGTCAAGAGACATGGCTCGGTTATAGCTATGGCTTGTCGTCAGCGTATGCCACTAGCTTGGGACGAATACGCGCTCCATTGCATGAATCCCATGAATTTAATTGATGTGTGACTTACGGTTTTAAAGTTATCGTTTGAAAATTTGGGCTGATGGAAAAGTACCACGCCCTTTTTTCCTAAAATTGTCTTCCTTTGACAACTACGAATACAACAAAAAAACTAGCCAAATCGGTTCAGCCGTTCTCAAGTGATTCGCGGTCAAATATGGCATAGATTTTTCGACTTTTTCAATACATTTTGCGGAAATTTCTCTTCGCATAAACCTGAACGGACTCAAGACAGATCCTAACCCCTAATGTAAATCGGCCGGTCCGTTTGAGTGGGATGCGCTTATACACATACATCCACTTTCTTTTATATATATTGAAACGAAAAGGCCCTCTATGCTGTGCATGAACGCTTTTGCAAGCATACTTTTAGGCATGCACTTTGAAGTACTGCAAAACTGGTATAAATTCGCTTGGTATAGTCCGATATGGCAAGGATGGTTCTCGAAGAAATGGGCTGTGCGAGAATGGTCGAGCGCTTTCCAATTGGAAGTTGCAAGAGCCTTCGGCGCGATAAGAAAACTGCTATAAAAGCAGCAGTGGCAGCGCAAGGGGTCGAGTCTGTGTTGAGCAAGCAAAGTGGTAACAAGTGTAGATACAAGCGAAGTGTAAATCTGTAAATAAAGTGATTGTTAATTTTTGCTGAGTAATTGAAGTTGTTTTATTTTCAACCACAATCAAAACGAACCTTGGAAAAAAAACTTGGAATTTTTGTAACATTTGGTGTCAGAAGTTCGGATTGTGTTACTGAAGATAAACCAAAAAAAATTAATAAATAAAATTATAAAAAAACACAGACATGGTTAAACTGGAGTTGCTGAAGGTGGACCAGCTGAAGAAGGAGCTGGCTGCCTGAAATTTGCCGACTGCTGGCGGAAAGGTGGAGTTGCAGCTGCGCTTGCGAGAGGCGTGTGAATCACGAGGCATCGATTGGGCTGCGCATGAGTTCGGAACGCAGGAGCTAGAGGCGTCGGCCAAAGTGGAGGAATCGCCTGCGGGTGCGGCGTCGCTGCAAAGTACGCCTGCAGCGCCTGCGCCACCACAAGCAATGGACATGAGCCAGCTTATGGTTGCAATGAGAGGCATCTTTGAGGAAACTTCTGCGAAAATCGAGAATGTCAAAGGCATGTTTCAGGAAACGTCTGCGAAAATCGAGAATGTCAAAGGCATGTTCGAGACTTCCAATCGTGAAATGTCGGCGCAAATTGCAGCGAAACTGGAAACTACGAATCGAGAAATTTCAGCGAAATTGGAAATTACTAATCAGGAAAATTCGGCGCGAATGGAAACGTCGAATCAAGAAATGTCAGCGAAACTCGAAAGTGCGAATTGCGAGTTGTCCACCAAGCTTTAGGAAAATTCTGCGCGCTTGGAGCAGAAAGTGGAAGAAATCTCCAACAAGCTAAATGTGAAGGTGGAGCACCTGGGAGCTTAAGTGGAACACTTGGACAAACGAGTCGACGACCTGGATGATTCCCTGAACAGACGAGTTGACGGTCTGGAGGATTCGGTGAACAGAAAAATCGACTAGCGGCTTAGAGATGTACAGCCACGAGAATGTTTGCCGCCGGTTCCAGAAAGTTTTGCCACCCGAACAGAAGTGCCTACTTATGATGGTGCTACGCCGTTCGATACATTCGAACTGCAATTCGACTTGGCTGCTTTGGAAAATCAGTGGACCGATATCAGGAAGGGTCGGAGATTGGCGCTGGCGCTGAAGGGTCCTGCGGCTGAGGTAATGATAGCAGTTCCGGAATGTTCGACAAGTGATTATGAGACCGTCATGAGAGCGTTGGCAGCGAAGTACAGCAACGAGCACAACCATACGCTGTACTACTGTGAGCTAAAGAACCGCAGGCAAAGAGCCAGAGAGACGCTGCAGACATATGCAGCAGACATTAAACGGCTCGTACAGTTGTGCTACCCAAAATTCGGCGCTGATGATCTCGAGAGGATGAAGATTGAGTCGTTCATTGAAGGTCTTCATGATCCGGAGACACGTCGCAGTGCGTTGATGATGGGCAAGCCGACATTTAAGGAAACGGTGACCAGCGCGATGACATATGAGGCGACATGGATTGGAGGCACTCGGTATGCACCTGCAAAGATACGCCAGATCCAGCCGGACAACGACATTCCGATCCAGGCCATAAGCTCTGAGACACCGGGCAAGCCACGGGTGGTCTCCTCTAAAGTGGTTTGCTGGACATGTGACAAGCAGGGTCACATAGCACGGGACTGCCGCCAACGGAAAAGGCGTTCCCGTTCTCGATCGCAATCGCCTGAAGCGAGGAATACTGACAATCGAGGCCCAAAGGAAGCTTCTGAAGAACTGGGAACCACTGCATGGCATACAGCTGAGGACTGCGACTGGCGAGCGTGCGCCGGTAAGAGGAAAAGTAACAAAAACAGCTGCTATCGGCACCAGCAGCCTGGAACATGAGTTCATCGTCGCGGATATAATGGACGACGTGATTATCGGCGTGAATTTCATGATTAAGCACGGTTTTACGCTGGACCTGAAAGAAAATGTGCTGAGGTATGCCAAGGTTGAATTCCCCCTGCACACTGGCTATGAGCGAAGCGTGGCGGTAAGGAAAGTTATCTCGTGTCAACACCAGATACCATCGAATTCCGAGGCGATTGTGTGGGCAAAGGTGGACGAGGACGATGGGACAAGTCGGCTGTGGGTTGTAGAAGCACCGAAACAAGGACACGACAACATCATCATCGGACGTACATTAGTGGAACCAAAAAATGGCAAAATACCAGTCAGGATACTCAACCCACTGAACACACCCAAATATGTCGGAAAAGATGCGGTCATTGGCGAGTGTAGAGAGTCTGAAGCAGTTGTCAATTGCGAAAGCAGTCTACCCGGAGGAAGTAAGAAAAGCGGTTCTAACATGGACGCCATACCGCAGAACCAGTGGAGCAGCGAATTGACAGCCGAGCAGAAACGGAAGGCACGGTCACTCCTACAGCGCTATGGGTCAATATTTGCAGCCATAGTGAAACACAACATCAACACCGGAAGTGCGAAACCAATCCGCCAACCGCCAAGACGAGTTCCTCTGGCCAAGAGGGAAGAGGTCACAAATTTGATTGAAAACATGCATAAAGAAAAGGTCATAGTGCCTTCGTCAGGTCCTTGGTGCTCGCCGGTCGTGCTAGTCAAGAAAAAGGATGGCAGCACCCGATTTTGTGTGGACTATCGGAAACTCAATGACGTGACCAAGAAGGACAGCTATCCACTACCTCGGATCGATGACACCCTGGATACACTGTCAGGCACACAGTGGTTTTCCACACTCGACTTACGCAGCGGCTATTGGCAGGTGGAACGGGCAGACCAGGACAAGGAGAAAACAGCTTTTCGTGTTGGCAACGGTTTGTGGCAGTTCACCGTCATGCCGTTTGGACTCTGCATCGCACCCGCAACTTTCGAGTGGTTAATGGAACGTGTGCTTAAAGGGCTGCATTGGCGGACGTGTCTGGTATACCTCGACGACATAATCGTGATGGGCGAAAGCTTCGACGACCACCTGGAAAAGCTGAAGGAGGTATTTGGGCGAATACAAAACGCCGGCCTTAAACTCAACCCAAAGAAGTGCTCGCTGTTCCAAAAAGAGGTCAAGTATGTGGGTCACACGGTTTCCGCTCGCGGAGTACATACGGACGAAGGCAAGTACACGGCGGTGAAGGAGTGGCCCCGACCACGCAATTTACACGAACTCCGCAGTTTCCTGGCCCTGTGCACATACTACCGAAGATTCGTTCCAGGATTTGCGAACATAGCTGGCAGCTTGCACAAGCTGACGAAAAAGAATCAAGCCTTCGCGTGGGGTGAAGAACAGGAGCAGGCTTTTGCACGACTGAAGGAAAAATTGTGCACTGCTCCAATTCTGGCCTTCCCCGTGCCTGGAGAGATGTTTGTGCTGGATACAGATGCAAGTGGGCACAGTATTGGTGGTGTGCTATCACAGATAATAGATGGCCAAGAACAAGGGATAGCCTACTACAGCAAAATTTTGTCAAATCCTGAACGCAACTACTGTGTGACCCGAAGAGAGTTGCTCGCAGTATTGGAATGCGTGAAACACTTCCATAAATACCTGTATGGGCAAAAGTTTCGCCTGCGCACAGATCATGCGGCATTGAAATGGCTACTGAACTTTAAGGATCCGGAAGGCCAGTTGGCGTGGTGGATCGAACGACTGCAGAGCTACGACTACACGGTACAACATCGAAAGGGTAGCAACCATGGAAATGCCGATGCCTTGTCACGCCGTCCGTGCAAAGCCGAATGCAGGCATTGTTCGCGAGCCGAAAGCAAAGAGCAGATAGTGGACGTACGATTGATCAGCGTTATGCCAGAGGAAGAGTGGTCTGCGGAGAGGATACAAAAGGACCAGCGCGAGGATACGGATCTTAAAAAAATCATTGAAGGCAAGGAGCAAGGTGCACGTCCAGACTGGCAGGAGATGGCCGGTGAGAGCCCAATCGCGAAGTCTTACTGGGCGCAGTGGCAAAGTCTGCGGCTGTCTGATGGTTGCCTATACCGCGAGCGGGAGAGTGAGGATGGCCAGACCAGCAATTCCCTAATTGTAGTCCCGAAACGCAGGATCAACGAGGTGGTCGAGGCATACCATAACGACTCCAGCGCAGGGCACCTAGGCATCACAAAAACTGTCGCCAAAATAAAAAGCCGATTCTACTGGGTAGGATGCCAGGAGTCTGTCGCCGATTGGATTAAGAGCTGTGATCGATGTTCGGCTGCGAAAGGGCCAACAAGAAGATCTCGGGGCCGCATGCAGCAGTACAACATGGGGGCGCCCTTTGAGCGAATTGCCATGGACGTCGCCGGGCCCTTCCCACTTAGCACTCAAGGCAACAAATATGTGCTGGTGGTAATGGATTATTTCAGCAAATGGCTCGAAGTGTATCCTATTCCTAACCAGGAGGCCACCACGGTCGCGGAAATGCTGGTAAACAACTGGGTGGCCAGATTTGGAGTTTCACTGGAGTTGCACTCGGATCAAGGCCGGAATTTCGAGTCTCTTGTATTAAAGGAAGTGTGTGAACTACTAGGAATAAGGAAAACTCGCACCTGTCCTTTGCATCCCCAGTCCGACGGCATGGTGGAACGATTCAATCAAACATTGGAGGAATATCTGCGGAAAGTAGTAGGCAGGAATCAAAGGGATTGGGACACGCATATTCCGCTGTTCTTGATGGCGTATAGGTCAGCCCCGCATGATACGGCATCACTCACTCCAGCACGAGCAGTGTTCGGCACGGAGCTGAGGTTGCCTGCTGACTTGAAGTTCGGAGTGGTCAGCACGACGGAAGGCGCTAAGACGGATTACGCAGTTAATAAGCGATCGGAGCTAGGAGAAATCCATCAGTTTATAAGGGACCGTATCCAACTGGTCAGCGATAATATGAAAGCCAGATATGACCTACGAGCTAACATAGCGGGGTTCCAAGAAGGCGATCTAGTAATGCTTTGCAAACCGCAGCGGAGGAAAGGTTTGTCTCCAAAGCTTCAAACGTCATGGGAAGGACCGTACAAGGTCGTGACCAGGATTACAGACGTGGTGTACAGGGTTCAACGGTGCGTCAACGGAAACGCCAGGTTGAAAGTAGTCCATTTGGAGCGCCTGGCGTCTTACTCCGGCGGAGCCTCTGTACTTGTTCGGGACGAACAAGTCTAAGTGATGGGCAATGAAACGAAAAGGCACTCTATGCTGTGCATGAACGCTTTTGCAAGCATACTTTTAGGCATGCACTTCGAAGTACTGCAAAACTGGTATAAATTCGCTTGGTATAGTCCAATATGGCAAGGATGGTTCTCGAAGAAATGGGCTGTGCGAGAATGGTCGAGCGCTTTCTAATTGGAAGTTGCAAGAAACTTCGGCGCGATAAGAAAACTGCTATAAAAGCAGCAGTGGCAGCGCAAGGGGTCGAGTCTGTGTTGAGCAAGCAAAGTGGTAACAAGTGTATGGTAGATACAAACGATGTGTAAATCTGTAAATAAAGTTGGCTAAATGAGTGCTGTGGTTGTTCAGTGATTTGTCAATCCCACCTCTAATCCCTTCCTTTCCTTGTCCTTTTGTACTTATGTTTCCCACTATTTTCTTCTCCTCGGCTTCAGCCGCTTGTATCGTTTAATGTTTCGTGTATTCTTTGTACATTCGTCATTTATACGTCTTAAAATAAAGACTGAAAACCCCCTAACCGCACCCAACGCGTTTCACTTACCACGCTCCGCGACGATCGGTTTTTACATGGTCCTTCGAGCCACCGCGAACCCGCGACGGTGAAAACAGAAAACATATATAAACGAACAAATAAAATCTATGTGACAAACAAAACAGTGAACAAAAACTAAGTGAACAACACATGAAACGATCATCACAAATCAAATACACAGTGCAGCAATTACAAAACAGTGAACAGTGAGAATACAAGTGAACAACACCACAAAACAAAAAAATAAAAACCAAATACAGTGAAGTGCGATACAGTGCAGAAAACATCAACAACAACAACACACACATAAAGCAGCAGGAGAAGAAAGCACTGGAAGCAGCCAAAAAAGCGGACGGACAGACTTTCAACGTCTCCAACAAAGGAGATCCCCATACTCGGGCACTGGGCCCATCAAGATAAGCAGACAAATTTTCCATAAAAATTAACACATACACTAACCCATACCCGTATACCCATATATATATATATAGTATTTGCCCACATATTTTGAAAAAAATTTACAAAAATTACCCATATTCCCATATAAAAATATACCCACAAAATTATTGTACATATATACAATATTCAACTGGATCAAAAATCCCGCAAAGGCAGTTCCGATACTGCCAAGTTATATTTTGCACATTTCCCGTGCACATAAAAATCAGCCGCTTATCCCCATTTTCGCGCTTCTCCGTGTGCGCACATATTGCCCATTCCCTCTTCTTTTCTTTGTGCTTCGCACAAAATATCAGCAGCAAACTGCTCAGCTGCTTTCCACTTCTGCACATATTCACGCACTTTTCCTTGTGCTAAATTCGCACACACTTGTACATAACACCGCTTATACATAAGATCAGCAGCGACACCCAGCTGCTGTGTACATTTTGCGCACCCACTTCTGCACATATTTCTGCATTGCCCTTTGTGCTATATTCGCATGCACTTGGCAGCACGCAACTTCGCTGCTTGGCCCAAGTGCATAAACATAGACAATAAATCACAAAGCGGATACATTGGGACAAATTACCCATTTTCACTGCACATATACATATACACATACATACACTTGTACACGACATACACGTTACACATATACAGTGGGACAAAGACATCCCACCTGTGCACACAACTTTTTCTACACAAAATTATTTCACTTTTTTTCGTTCACTGACACACTTACACAACTAATCACATACACATATACATATATATAAAAATATATATATATACACACCAATTTATACACATACCCATACATACGTGTATATTCACATTCACATTCCCATACAAAAAAATTCACTTTTTCACAAATAAAAACAAAATTTCATACACATTTGACTACACATTTAATTTATATTTATATTATAATAATTTTTACATACATTCCCAATTCCCATATACACATTTCTGTTTATTACCCATTCACATTCACAAATTTTGCTGTTCCCATATATACATGTTTATATATATATACACATATATTTCCCTACACATTTACACATACACGGGTGTAACCTCTTTTGCTCGTCAAGTATTCAAATTCGTTTTAACGAATTGCCCCATTCCCAACTCTTCCCATTCTCAAACATCGTTCGCGCGGACGCGGTTAGACTACACGTCTATTTCTCCCATACCCTACATTTATACAATATTAATTTAAATTTTTACCCTTTGTCGAGCTTTTCCAATTAAAATGCCTGTTGAGCGATCCCCTAAACGACAAAGTGTCACAATGGAGACTCCTTCCTCCAGACACACAAAGTCGGCCAGTGCACGTTTGACAGTGCCTGTCACTCGGGAGCCACCAAACACTCGCTCCAAACTCTCTAGTCCCAAAGCAACCGATCCTAGTGTTGCAAAATTTATTTTCGAGTCCGATAGACTCGTGCAATTATGCACAAAGTTTTCATCGGCTCCCATTGACGATTTGACCAAATCGATGGTCGAAATTAAGAAAAAAAATTTGCAAGCTCAATGGGAGAGGCTTTTGTGCGCACATGAGGCAGTCTTCATTGCTGAAGACAACAGCCAGCCCGACGGTTTCGATACAAAACGCAAGGTAAAGCCGGTGCTATTGTTAAGCAATATGCATTAACCGATTAGAATTTCGGACTCGCGTGGGAAGCCCTAAGATCCCGCTTCGAAAATAAACGCATACTCGTTGACACTCAAATCAGATCCCTCCTAAATATCGCTCCTGCCCACACTGAAAATAGTGAGGCGCTACAGCGGATCCAAAGCACTATAAACAATTGTCTGTCTATTCTCAATACTCAGGCCGTAGACACTGACAATTGGGATCCGCTATTGGTTTACATATGTTGTACCAAATTGCCCCAAGAGACACTTGCTCTATGGGAGCAATCATTGACATCCCGGAAGGATCTGCCACCCTGGTCGCAAATGGATGAGTTCCTGACCGGCAGATATGAGGTACTTGAACGGTTGCAAAGTATTCGCCCTTCTAAGCCGAAACCGTCTCAACCTTCGACTTCCAATGTCCTCCCAAATCGGCCACACAAATCCCTAAATTATTACACTCAAGTAAAAAGGGACTTCGCGTGCAAACTCTGCAACGCAAATCATCCCATACGGACTTGCCAGAGCTTCAAAAGACTCACCTCCCAGAGTCGACTTAAACACGTTAAGAAGCACAATATCTGCGTAAATTGTCTTGCGACATCTCACCTTGTTGAGAATTGTACAAGCAATTTTACGTGCGTATATTGCCAAAAGAAGCACCATTCCATGCTTCATCTCCCTAAAGGCAATGCGCAACCCCCTCATACTCCTAACTGGTCACATTCGACCACTCCACAGGTTGCAACAGCTCCAAAACGATCGCATAACAACTCCGCTACTCATTCTCCCCTTTCGGATGCGCAACCCCGCACATCTTCCAGGCAAAGTACGCCCAAAGTACAAGCCCTACACTCTAATAATGACACCCAATCCCTTCTGCCTACGGCACTGGTGTCTATTGAGCACGCAGGAAAGTTGTTCAAAGTTCGGGCGTTGATCGACCAAGCCTCTCAGCGCACCTTCATCTCCTCGAAGGTCCAGAAACGCCTCCAATTACCAATCGAGAAATCCCCATTCAAAATCTCGGGCATGGGCGGTCAGATTGCGCAAAATGCCAATCATATATGGTTCTTGACATTGGCAGTCCCCCAATCGAGCACGAAACTCCCCGTGCAAGCAATCGTGCTCCAAGAGCTTACGAAACTGCTCCCACCTCGTCACATACACAACCCTAATATGAAAAATTTCGCCATGCTAAATCTCGCTGATCCAAACCCATTCAAGACAGCGGAGATCGATATAGTGATTGGCAGTGATCTCATCCCGCAGATCATGCTCGAAGGTATCCACCGAAATGTATGTGGCAGCTTACTTGCTCAGCATACAGTATTCGGTTGGGTATTAAGGGGCCCGAACACTGTAAACTGCGATTTTTCATATGTTTTTTATTTTATTTATTAAAAAAAAACGGACGTTCCGATTTACATGAAACTTTACACATATGTTAATAAATGTTTAGATTACCTTTTTTACTACCTTTTTTAATTCGATTTGCCCCTTTCAAAACTTAAAACGCGATTATCTCGAAACCATGTTTTTTGACCGCGTTGACAGCATAACTGAAAAAGTTTTTATCCGATCGACCTGATTCAAATTGCATTCTATTCGGGAATAGTGTCGCTTCTGCTCGACGTAGCCGTTTTTCGATATATGCCAAAGTTTTTTTTTTATAAATAATTTAGTGCAAAATTTTACGCGAAAAAAAAAACTTTTTCTTCAAACAGCCGCCATTTTTTTTCTAATCAATATTTTTAAAATCCCCTACGTCAAACAGTAGCCAGTAATGTATATTTCAAGAATCTTTTTTGTTTTTTGCTCTAGGAGGCTCCGTTATGCTGATTTGCTGTCAACGCGACAAGGGTCATTTTAAAAAGACGACATTTTGAATCAGCTACAGAATACAAACATGGCCGCCAAAAAAAAAAAAAAAATTGTTTTCGATAATCTAAACATTTATTAACATATGTGTAAAGTTTCATGTAAATCGGAATGTCCGTTTTTTTTTAATAAATAAAATAAAAAACATATGAAAAATCGCAGTTTACAGTGTTCGGGCCCCTTAAGCGGTCTAGTACCCCCTTCGCATTTGACATGTGCCACAGAGGTACCAAGTCGCCATATGCATACTGGACCCGCCCTTCAAAATAATCTTCCCGCACTAAAGAAAGCCCTTTCACAAGTGATTGCCGCCCTCAATCCCGTAGGGTTTCCACCCCAGGAATTAAAGGAAAATCACTTCGAACCCACCACTCTTGCAAACTCATACTCAAACCGGCAAATTTGCCCATTCGTTGCCAAACGTTTCGGCCCCGCAGGATGGCTTTCGCCTCTAATGAGGTCCCCCAAAAGGGTTCGACAAAAATGGCCCACATTCACAGCAACTGACGGAAATTGCAGTCCCTCGCAGTTCCTCATTGCACCTCCTCCATCCCGGGTCCGAGAAGAGGTCGGTCGTCATTCCATTGCGACTTGCCCTAAGCGCTGCAAATCCCGCAGACGTCGGACTGATCTGGTATAAACTCCAAGTTCTATAAGATCTCCCTCGCGGGTGGAACGGTTCCAGCCATTCTCATGCTCAAACAGTTCCAATTCCGGATCAAAGAGCGGTTGACTGCCACCACCCTCTCGAAGAGCAAACCGACATTCTCGCTCGGTTCTCCTGCTTCTCTCGAGCCCTACAAACATATTTATTATAACGTGCAAAATAATTCCTCATAACTCTCGCTTGAAATTCTCATTCCCTCTCATGAACTAAAATGGCAACTCGGCCAGATTATATAACTCCATATTCTCCGGCTTTAGCTTAAGCGAACCTCGCAGCTTAGCCGATTTCTCATACCCACGATGTCAGCCTCAAACTTGTATGTCCAATTAACTGACATCCACCTTCTTTGCAGATCGTACGCTAGACGACCATCGCAGCAGCTGCCTTCGAGTTTGTCCCGCATGGCCAAAAGAGATGAAAGCATCCGCAGCGGCTACCATCCAGCAAAGAGGTCATCGGCGCACCCCTAAGCGCACCCACAGCCAGCCAGCCGTGAGCCGTACTACCACCAGCCAGACATCAGCCGCATCAAGGCAACCCTCCCCCCGGCTACTTCATAAAATTGCACTCTGCAATGGCGGCCGCGATGGCTAAATGAGTGCTGTGGTTGTTCAGTGATTTGTCAATCCCACCTCTAATCCCTTCCTTTCCTTGTCCTTTTGTACTTATGTTTCCCACTATTTTCTTCTCCTCGGCTTCAGCCGCTTGTATCGTTTTATGTTTCGTGTATTCTTTGTACATTCGTCATTTACACGTCTTCAAATAAAGACTGAAAACCCCCTAACCGCACCCAACGCGTTTCACTTACCACGCTCCGCGACGATCGGTTTTTACAAAAGTGATTGTTGATTTTTGCTGAGTAATTCATCAAAACGTAATCAATCAAATCAAAACGAACCTTGGAAAAAAAACGTGGAATTTTCGTAACAATATAGATTATCGTTTTTTTAATTGTCGTTTCTCACGAATCATGTTGACTTCAGAAGATTGCTTTTTATTGTTGATATTGCTATGTTAATAAAAGTTTCAAATAAAGTATATTGTTGGATTCTTTTTTATTTTAAATCAGCTTTGGAGTTGCCATACATTTCTTAGAAAGTATTTAACTTTAAATTATTTTAAGAACCTTGAAAATACAGTACAGGATTTATTAATACCATATTAAGGATATTACCAATATTTATACACTAATTTAGCACTTTCTAATCGCATTCAATTCAACATATGTGTTAATATTTGAAGAGCTTTTCTTATAAAAAACATAATTATTGATTAAATAAATCACATGATAAAATATATTCTGACAACATACACATATTCTTTACTTATTGTAACTAGAATTCGGAATTACCACTTTAAGTATTATATTCATATTGACTCAGTGTAAAATATTTTTAAGTTGGAACATCTCCAGCATATACAACATACATGTATATCAAAATAGGTTTACAGATATTTTCGTACCTAACGTGATTGGTGTGAACCAATCCAATTAAAAAGATGTGTACAATTCGTCTTGAATGCTATTCGATCGTAACAATTGTTGAGCCGTACATCCACTTTCTAATGAATCAGATATATTAGAATGGATTGTATTTGTATTTTTTTCATTGTGGTACTCATCACAGAATTCCTGTAAAAAGTTTTGTGAAACTTGTTATTAAGTACATATAGACAATATACGTTATGCTCACCTTAAGGGCACCACCAAGAAAAACTGCTCTTTCTCGTTTTCTTATCATATAATCAGACGACATGAGCCATCGGTGTTCCAAACAATCCTCGGTATAGGGTCGTTTTCTAAAGAAACCGTAAGAAATAAAAACGCTTGTGAGAGTTGTAGTTTAAATTCATTGTTCGCATATTTTTTATTCATTAAAATTTATTTTAGTCACATTAATAACACAGCGCAACAAAAAACACTTTTTTCTGTTGCATGGAGTTTTTCTACTGTTTCTTACTAATTTGGGTGCGCTGATTCCGAATCTACCCTCCGATTTTTTCTAGCAGCTCTAGTTTGTGAGATATAGGTACCCTGTCATTTTTTCAGTTTTTCCTCTACTTTTTCCATATTTTCGATCGTAGTTTCTAAACCAAAAAACCGATTCACATGATTTTCACCTTACCACATTAACAACACCGCACGGCTTCTTTTCCGATGCAACTTATTTTTATAAATGTTAAAATGCCGCGGTAATTGGACTTCAAAGTTGGAAAAAATTTAATTTTAAGGCGTTTTCTTTGATGGTCAAAAGCATACACATTTTTTGTAAAACAATTAACGAGTTAGGTGTATAACGAAAGTCGACACATCAAGCAATACAACACAGCTACATTATTTGGCGGAATACACATTCGCATCGAAATAACAGGAAAAATGTACCATCGCGATTTTCATCACTTTTCATACTTTTTCCTTAAAAAATTAGGGGCCTGAAAATATGCAAAGTTCTTAATTTTTTTTGTTTCGAAAAATTCAAAATATTTTTGTTTTTGCTTGTATTCCAAACTATAAATGGAACATAAAAAAGAGCATATTTTGAGGCTCCTAATTTTTTAAGGAAAAAGTATGAAAAGAGATGAAAATCGCTATGGTAAAGTTTTGTTATTATTTCGACGCGAATGTGTATTCCGATAAATAATTTGGCTGTCTTGTATTGCTTGATGTTTCTTCTTAAGATATTCCTATACTTCGAAACTTAATTTATGAAACATCTGTACAATTTTCGCCATCAGAAAAAACGCCTTGAAATTCAATATTTTCTTACTTTGAAACCTTATTATCACGCCCATTTAGAACGCATAAAATTGATTAATGTCAGGAAAGATGGCGTGAAATGTTGTAAGTGCAACGATATAAAAATAATGTCGATAGGATTATTGGTTCAGATATAACAGTCGAAAACGAGAAAAAAGCCGAGGAAAATTCAAAAAAGTGACACGCCCATTTTTTGCAAAAACTAGAGCTGTTACATAAAAACGGAGTATGGTTTTGAAAACAGCGTGGAAAAACGATTGAGATTCATGTAAAAAACTGCATGCAACAGACATGCTGTTGTGCAGTGTAATAAATCGTTTAATCTTACATATTAATGCTACCCACAAAGTTCAAAGACTTATGTTGCAAAACAATATTTGTCAGTTTTTATACTACACCCACACCTCACTTTGCGTCGTAGTTACGTTCCAAAAAAACACGACGCAAATTGAAACGATGCAAAGTGAATTATGATTTTCTATAAATGATGATTCCATGAAAAGATCGAAGATAGGTTCCAGGGTTACTAAAATACTACTTTTTAAAAAGAAAATTGAACAACGTAAACATTTAAAAAACAAAAACAGTATAAAATTTTATTACATACATACAAAAAACAAAAAAAGACAAATTCAATTAAAAAAAAATTATATATTTAATTAATTTATAAGAACAAAATAAAAATTAATCACTGTCTGATGAGTCCATAGTGGCTGTTGCCGTAAGTCGGCTTTCTTTCACAAAAGTTAGAAAGGGAATCCCCGAGTTTTGATGACATGGCGCAATTAGAAAAAAAGTCGTGCCCTTTTATAGAAAAAAACAGAAAATTTCAAGAAACAAAATTAAAGACTCGAACCCAGAACAACGCAACTTCGAAAATCTAACGGCGCACAGTGAAAATTAGTAGGGTAAAAGGTTCGGTTGTGGGCATAGTTCGGTTGTGGGCACCCCTTCGTATCTTTTGATAGAAAGCAGGCTGGGTTTTTTTGACTAAGGCCATTTGTTCATTATGGAACCACGATCTTTTTGTGCCAAATACTGAGTCGAACAGACACGCCTGCTTTATGCTGGGACCATATATATCTTTCTGTGCTTAAAAAATAAGACAACAATTTTTTTAAACATTTCAAATGGTGTTATAAATCGAAGTGAATCCATCGAGAAGGCGAGTAAAATACACTTTTATTTAGTAAATTTATTATACTTTGTGATCCAATATTTATTACAACCAATATGTTTACCCCGAACAAATTTTTCACTACTTCTCAAAATGGCTGCCAAATTCGGTTGTGGGCACCGCAATTAGTTCGGTTGTGGGCACCCGTCTTTTAGTGATTTGGTAAGTTTTTGTAAGTTATTTCATCGAAAATGGTCGTTTAACGCATTTTTTGGTTGTTTTAGCTATATCATCCGAGCAGTGGCGTCCCCAGGGGGGGGGGATTAGGGGGATGGATCCCCCCCCTTGGTCGGAGAATTCACTTATGCAATTTGCTATAACAATATGGAATTGTGAAACATTTTTACTATTTGCTTTATCGCTTCTGTAATCACCCACTTAAAACCTAATAACTGAACCTCCCATGATCTGGCCAGACCATAATGTAAACAAGATGATAGTCGAGGATTGTTGTTAAGGATATAAAAAAACCAGAAAGTGTGAATACAATGAAAGTGTGAATGAAAACGGTGAAAATATACTAGAATAATTAAGTAAATAGCGAGTTTCAACTTTAATGAGTTAATTTTGAAATTAAAAAAATACGGCAGTAAAGCAAAAAAATAAAAAAAATGTATAAATGTAAAATACGTTACTTATGGATCTACTTCAGCTGCTTGACCAATGCAATTATTTCAACAATATAGTGCAGTATCATGACTATACCACATTGAGATTTTACATTCGACACATACAAATCGGGTTTTGATATATATATTTCTGGATTCCTTGCACTGTTAATAATTCTGAACTGCTTTGCCAAAGAAAAATATGCAAAACATGCTCTACATGTTGTTGTTCATGCTGAACTGGCCGGATATCGTTTTCCTTGTCGCCTTCGTCGTTGCTATCTTCACATTGAACTATCTAAACGACCATTTTTTCTATCAGTATCAGAAGCTTCGTTTTGTTCAGGGCCAAATGAAAGCGTGAAATTGGCAGCACCGTTATTTTTGCCTCTCGCAGCAAATTATTTAATATCTTAAATTCGTTGCTCTAAAGCATTAGTTTCCGCTATTGCTAAGGAAATTTTTTTAGAGATTTTCCTCTCTGATTTAACTCCAGCGTCGAAGTTCAAAAACAATGTCCACCTGATTCTCAAAATAGCATTCTATTCCTTTCATCTCTGTCACAGAAAACACCCAATCGAATTGGAAAATGGATAAGTATTAATTTTGAATATGTTCCAACATTATTTTCCAACAAAAATTATAATTTATTAACCCAAAGAAAATAAAAGCCAAGGCGAACGAAAAACACTTGGACCAGGTACATTTTGCGCCAGCTAATTTACGTCACTATTAACGGGATGGCACGAAAAAAGTGCTTCAAATCGGGTCAGATGGAAAAACCTAGTTGAAAATATATATATAATATAAAAAAATATTTATTAACAATTCTGACAATAATTACGTCGAAAATAACAAAAAAAAACTGAAAATAACTGGCAAATTTGTATGAAAATGCACCATGGTCTGGCCAAGCCGTGGTTTTGGGTTTTGTGCTTAGAAAGGATCAGTTAAGGATATCATGAAATTTGAGCTCGATAGCTTAATTACAACATTACTAAAGTGGATCCAAAGTTCAATATGGTCTGGCCAGAACCGGATACCCGCAGAAGGGTTAAGAATAAATGAATAAAAAAAATCAGCATTGCATTTGTTCTCGCAGAATAGTTGTATTTTCAATGTTCCCAAAAGTGTCGACTATTTACCAAAATAGTAATCAAACGCAGGCTTCATGCCAACCCTGCATCAGCTGTTGAAATTAAAAAAAAATTCACTTATATAGTTTTGGTAAATTGCGGGTAAACATGGAAACATGGTCACCTCTATCATAATTAAATTTCAGAACGTCATACATTTTGTAAATGTTTGATTTCTTTTACATAGCTGGTGTGCTTTTTAAAATACGTCTTTTGAGTTTTTCGCAATTCTATTAGCAGTTGTTTTCGAAATGTCATAACTTAAAACAAACTTGAATTTTTTGGTTGGGATTTTATGCCTTAAAAATACATGTCACTAAAACTTTTTGTTTTAAGAAGTTTATGCTATATGTATACATATATGTATGTATGCACAATTTTATTCAACATACATTAAAAATAATACGCAAAGACGAAAGTATAAAAATGGCGTTAAACTGGAGTTTTTGTATATCCCCCCCCTTCCCGAAATCCTGGGGACGCCACTGCATCCGAGGGTAAATAAAAAAAATCCTCCGATATCTTTTTTAATGTGCGGGATGTAATTTAACATTGTTCTGCAGATAAGCTAACCACAAAATCGACTGCCGCAGCGTGTACGATTTCCCGAACCACTCTCCAACGCTACAAAAAGAAGGTGGAAGAAAATTTCGGAGACATCAAAGCTGTCGACGGTGGTGTTTTCTTCTTTTTCTTCTTTTCGTGGATGTTATCGAATCAGGTTGACTGGTGTTTTCCACCTTCTTCACGTCACAGCACTTGAAGAGTGTTGATTAATTAGGTTGAATTTCATTTTACTTTAGGTCTTCTTGACAGCCCAGGAGAATGACTTGGTCACTTACATTTTGAAATGCCCGTCCATCTAAAGTGTGCCGACATGCGTACCAGCTACTTCACATGCGTGTATTGTGCTTCAAATAATTAAAACTTAATATTTTTCTATATTCGTGTTGGTTTTTCTTCATATTTCCCCGTTTCCAGCAGATTTTCCAAGGGTGCCCACAACCGAACCAAAAAAAAACCTTTTCGTTAAAAATGACTACTTTACAAAATTAAAAAAAAAACTTTTCTATTTGACGGAATCGATTAATTTTTGTCATTACTTGTTAGCTAAGGTCTCTAGCTTTCCATCGATGTCCATATGTCCGATTAAGAAGAACTTGATAGAAAGTTATGAGCCAAAAACAAAAAGGTGCCCACAACCGAACCTATTCCCCTACTAATTCAGCAGCGACGCAACTTCGAAAAAACGCAAAACGAAACAACGCAAAGCGAGGTATTGGTGTACTACTGTGATCAAACTGAAAGGTGAATTTTTAATTTAAACTTCGGGGGTTTTTCGAATCGGTAAATTTTTTGTTTCTGTAAGTTGGTAGCACTGTTAGTGACATCTATGCTAAATTTCACGTCAAAATATTCATTAGTATTTGAGATACGCGTCGTTTTGTGAGGCTCTAAAAGTGAATTCTTCGATTTTTACTATGTCTGAATTTATTGAACAAAGAAGTTGCATTAAATTTTGTTTGCGGAATGAAACGTTGAGGATGTTGCAAAAAGCCTTTGGTGATCAAACTCTGTCTTCTAAAAGTGTTTACAAGTGGTATAACGAGTTCAAAGCCGGTCGTGAGAGTGTTGAGAAAAATGTGGTGTCAAATCGGCCAAAACCATCGACTGATGAACATCACGTCAAACAAGTCAAAGAAATGGTGCTTGAAAATCGTCGATTAACTATTAGAGACATTGCTGATAGTTTGGGCATATCATTTGGATCGGTGCAGGCGATTTTGAAAGACGAATTGGGCTTGAGAAGAGTCAAATCTCGAATGGTTCCAAAAACACTCAATTTTTTCGAAAAAGACCGTCGTGTTAACATCTGTGAAACAATGCTTTCTGACTATCAAAACGTAATGAAACGCATCATAACTGGAGATGAGACTTGGGTCTACGCTTACGATCCCGAAACAACCGATCAATCGAGCGAATATCGTGCAAAAGGTGAGCCAAGACCAAAAAAATCGCGTCAAAGTCGCTCAAAAATCAAGGTCATGTTGACAGTTTTCTTTGATTATCGTGGTGTGGTGCATTATGAATTCCTTCCGGCGCGCCGGGCCAAACTGTCAACAAGGAATATTATTTGAGCGTTATGCGCCGCTTACGTGAAGCTATTCGCCTCAAGAGGCCAGAATTGTGGGCCGGCAACTCTTGGTTTTTGCACCACGATAATGCACCATCTCATACTGCATTGGTTCTTCGTGATTATTTCGCCAAAAATTCAACAAATATCGTTCCGCAAGCACCGTATTCGCCTGATTTGGCCCCGTGTGACTTCTGGCTGTTCAGCAAACTCAAAAGACCACTCCGAGGACACCGTTTTGACTCAATTGAGGAGATAAAAGCTGAATCGAAGAAGGCTCTGATGGCCATCCCGACAGAGGATTTTTCCAAGTGCTATGATGAATGGAAAATTCGTTGGCATAAGTGTATTGCAGCGGGAGGGGATTACTTTGAAGGAGATGAAATGGATTTGCAAGAATAAATAAAGATTTTAAAAATATAACACCTTTCAGTTTGATCACAGTAGTACATACTTTACATAGCAAGAGCAACTAGAAGCGACGACTTTTTTAAATTTCAAGTTTATTAGAGTTGTGTCGTTCACGAACTACAGTACATCCCGTTTAGCTGCCTATTCGCTTAGGCGCATTTTCTGCTTAGCTGCATAATTTGGCCAAAATACTACTTCGCAATCCTAAGTATCTTTGAACATACACATTTTCACATTTATCTGCACTATTCCGTTTAACAGCCCTGTTATTGAGCAAGTTTTCTTTGATTTATATGCAAAATACTTCGTTTAGCAGTACTGGATAATTTTTACGAGTTAAATTTTATTAGCAATCTACCTCTACCGAGTTAAATTTTATTAGCAATCTACCGAGTGATGCCAAAGAGTTGCGACGTTGAAGCGAGGGCGAGCGGCAGCTGCCGTCGACGAGGCTGCGTTTCCTTTTTTTTATACGAGGGCGGGTCAATAAGTCCGTGACTTTTTGAATGTCCCGCCTCTTAATTGAAATGGCAACACTGCTCCCGTCAACAGTCATCTGTCAGTTGACTCTTGTCAAAAATTGAACAAGCTGCGACATTTAGTTTGTTTCTGACAGCCGTTAATATCAGACTACCGCGTTGACTGAGAAGAAAATGGAAAAAAGTGAATTTCGTGTGCTCATTAAGCAAATCTCTTTCCGCCGAGCCATTTCTTCAAGTTTTGGAACAAGAAGTTATGGAACGAAATTCACTTTTTTCCATTTTCTTCTCAGTCAACGCGGTAGTCTGATATTAACGGCTGTCAAAAACAAACTAAATGTCGCAGCTTGTTCAATTTTTGACAAGAGTCAACTGACAGATGACTGTTGACGGGAGCAGTGTTGCCATTTCAATTAAGAGGCGGGAAATTCAAAAAGTCACGGACTTATTGACCCGCCCTCGTATTAAAGGGTAATTGTTTTTTCAACCAATAAACGTTCTGTGTACTACTTGTGTTCATGAAAGCTCAGAAGTGGGATCAAAGCCACTAGCAATAGCAAACAATACCGTGGTCGTTCGTGTTCGACACTCCTAAACGTTTCGTTTTACGACTTTCGTGCACAAACGTATTGCCCTTGTTTGTGGTATTTTTGAGTGCAGTGGAACTACTGCGGAGCTTCCTCACGTGCGCCGGTGAGACTCCCAGGGATATACGTTTTGTCCGCTTCGGTTTGCTGTTCCTTACCGCGTCTATCGCAGTTAACGGTACGATACAGTTACGTTACAGTTACAAACTACAAACGGCCCATCACTCTTTATTGGTTTGACGTCAACTCGATCAACTTGCTCAACTTTGTGTGCGAACGAAACAAACGAATTCCATTCTAATTAGAAACGAAAAAAAACAAACAAAACGCGTAGCAAAACAAAAACGAAAATGTCTCTGCATAAGCGAAAGCTAAGTGAATTGAAAAACATGTGCTAAAAGCCACCCAAGAGAATTTCACAGGCTACAATATAGTAACAAACTTATTGCACCTTTATTATGGATTTTTTCGAGAAAAAAAAACATTTTAAAAAAATTTTTATAAAATGTATTTATTTTTTGCTTAAAACTTTTAATTAGTGCATTTTTCGTATCTAATTATGCACATTAATAGAAAGGTACGAAAAAGACCTTTCGTTTGATTACCATATCGTGTAAATCAGTTGGAGATTAATTGAGTTTTTTTACAAAAACTTTGACTCCGAGCCACGCCTTTAGTGGGCGTTTCCCAGGCAAAATTTTTAGTTTGTTAGATTCAGGAGCCAACCCTCTATATAAAGGCGTACTCATTTATTTTTTGACGAGGGTTCGCTATACTGCATTTATGCCAAACCACCTGCTGGAGTAAACACCCTGTCAGAAGAGTCGCCGAACCAATCAGACCGGCTTAATAATCCGCAAAAACGTACAAAATCGCAATCGATTGAAAAAATAACATTTTACAACTGTGCACAACTAAGGCACTATTCAATTAACTGTAAAGAGCCCCAACGCAAACCGCACTGCGAAAAATGTCATCGCACCACGCACAAGACCGCCGAGTGTACCGTGAAAGCACACAATACAGTGAACAAAGTTGAACAATACGCGAAGGATGACAAAATTGCGAAACCGGTGAAAATAAATCACGAACTGATTGCTCTTGTCGATCCCGCAAGCAGCAGCACGCTAATTCGCAAAACATTCGCGCACAGAATCAGCGATCCGCAGAAACACCTAACCACTTTACAAGGCTTTGCAGGCGGTCAATACGAGGAAATGAAACCGAGGAAATGAATGTAGCCATTGAGATCGACGGCAACAAGATTTACACCGATGTATTCTTAATTGACGACAATTTACTGTGCGAGCCCGCGTTGCTCGGCAGAGACGTGCTCTGTCGCACCGGTAACCGTTTAGTAATCAGAATCAATAATAGTATAAACACAACCAAGTCGTCGTGCGATTTTTACGCAGCGAACGTACGCTGTCAAAATTAAAACACACAGCAGTAAATGTGATTGCCCACAACGACGACGACTGCGATATTCGACCGACGACCGGTCGTCCGACGATAGAACAAATTCTAATTTGGTCGCAGTCGTCGTGCGAACCAATCAGCTGTGCAGCTGTCAGCGGTGAAAAACGAAAAAACAAACAAACGAACAATTGTGGTAAAATTTTGTGATTTGTGGTTTTTTGAGGTTGCAAAGTTGTAAGTGGTTAAAATTTTAATAAAAAAAATGTGCCAAATAATCTATTTTGTCTTTCCCTTTCGTATGTTTTAGAAAGTGGACAAGACGGAGCTCCTAATTTACCGAGCAGGGAAAGAAATCGTGCCCGCACTGGCAGTTGCGCTTCTGATTAGAGTTGCAGGTGGAGCCGGTTTTGTGCTGCCGTAAGTAGCAAAAGTCGTCGCCTGGACAAATCACGTTTGCGCATATGACAATACGCCCGTTAGTGTCCCGGTAGTGTTTGCAGTCGAGCGCCTGGCAGAGCGGGTGCGTTCCGAGGGACTGGAGGTGGTGTGCGTGCCCACTAGCTTTCAGGCGCATCAGCCGATTGTCGAGCATCAGCTGCAGCTGGGCGATCTGGACCGGCATCCAAAGCTGGCCGTGGCCATCGATGGCGCCGACGAGGTCGATAGCGACATGGTACTGATCAAGGGCAGCGGCGGCTGTCTGCTTCAGGAGAAATAGTGGCCGCCTGCGCGAAGCAGCTTATTGTCGTAGCGGACTACACCAAGAACTCGCAGCGCCTGGGCGAACAGTACAAGAAGGGGATTCCGATCGAGGTGGCGCCCATGGCATATGTGCCAATAAGGCAGCGCATTGCGGCCATGCATGGCGGTAGCCAAGGCGGGGCCGTGCGTCACGGACAATGGCAACTTCATACTTGACTGGCACTTTGAGCCGACAACGGTTTACGACTGGAAGGCGGTGAATGAAGATTTGCTGCCCGGTATGAGCAGCAAATCTTCGTGGTCGAGACAGGTTTGTTCGTGGACATGGCACCGAAGGCGTATTTTGGTATCTGTGGTGGTCTGTATTCGAATCTCATGTTTGTTTTGTAAACACGCTGCTTATTACAAAAAAATAATAATAAATAAATCCTTAGCCAGGTATGTGTCTTAATACAAATTGCTTTTAATCGCGCGATCCAATGAATCTCGCCAGCGGTTCTCGAGCGAGTAAGTGTTGCATTGCACCTTCAGAAGGACTTCTTGCTGCGCGTAGGCAGCAGAATTTTCTTGGCGTAATTGAATAATAACAGCAGACCCTGTTTCTTGCCGCGCGAGAAATAGTTTGTGACCACATCGTGATTGTCTGTAACCTATTTACACATTCAGATTAACCGCCCTCAAAGGACAACAATAACGACGTACCCATATGCTCATTTTCTCGACTTATCGAATTCATGTTGATTTTATTCACTCAAAATAAAAGGCAATTGTGTGTTTACCGTGTTTGTAGAAGTAATAGCTGATGCGAATGTCGCATCATTCTGTTTTACTGTGCGTATTTTCACGACGGCGACGCACTGCGTAATTTTTCGGTGCGTATAAATTCGCACGACGACTTGGTTTTGGTCGTTTTTAAAATGCCGCCGGGTACAGTGTTAGCGTACCTACCATAGATGATGTGATCATCCCTAGTAAAACCGTCGAGGGAGGGCTGAAAACTCTGAAGAATTTTCCTGAAATTTTACAACAAACCGGGCTAACGTAACTTATGGACAAATGTAAGTTTCTCGAAACCGAACTCGAGCATTTAGGCCACGTCATCAGCCAAAACGGAATTATTCCGGGTATACGCAAAGTAGCCGCGATAACTGACTTTACACCACCGAAAAACGTCACAGAAGTTCGCAGATTTCTGGGACTCACTGGATTTTTCCGTAAATTTGTGGCGAATCACGCGTTAATCGCGAAGCCCATAACGCGGTTACTACATAAAAGTGCAGAAAATAACTATGTGTGGGCAAAAGAACAACATCAATCGTTTGCGAAACTTATTCAATTGCTGTTAATTGAACCTTTAGTTGCTTTGTGCAATCCGCGCGCGCACTATGAGGTACACACTGACGCCAGTAGCATAGGGCTCGCAGGAGTTATGCTGCAGTCATACGACGCACAGTGGGGTATTAACCATTGAAAACGGCGATCAATTCTCCTGAGCTATTAAAATGAATGTAAAGTATTTTTTTACATAGATGAAACATATATAAGACAAATTGAAAAAAAAATTGTTGTTGTTTTTGTTTTTTTTTAATTAAATTTATTCAATTTAGGTAAATATTTCATTTTTGGGCTTCTCCCACTAGAATTATTAAATGTCATCGCTATTATTATCATCATTATCATCATCATCATCATCAAACGCAATATCATTACCAGACTGGAAATTAGTATTATCTGTTTAAGTTTTTACAGATGGTGATTTTAAAAGTTCAATAGCTGATAGTGGTAGGTGTTGAATCTTTTTTTTAGGAATTTCCTTAAACTTGAAAAAATTGGATCGGAAGCAACAAGAAATCGATGCAAAATATCATGATTGGTTTTTTCTCTGCTAGTCTTGCGTGTAAAATGTTCTCTGTATTTTTTAAATTCTTTATTCAGTGCTTCTTGAGCTTCCTCAGTTAATTGGCCCATAAATTAGAAATTTGTGCACCGTAGGTGGCATATTGCACCATGGATACTTTGATACAAAATATCTCGCAGTATCATGTGCGAAATTTCGAAACTTTGCAATATCTACCTCATGGCCACAAGAAACCACTATCAGTATAACGTGCAATCTTTTTATCAAGTTCAAGTCAACATTCGTGATTTCAGACGATAGCTCTGCGTTTCGAAAGAACCTTCTTGCCGTATTTCCATCATTTGAGTTGCCGAATCCGGGTTTCGGTTGATCAACAATCAAACCTGCTTTCTCTCTGAATCCCTTTTGAATATTTTTTTTGTTTCGTTAACAATTTTCTTCTCGTTTTCTGACCTTACTTGCCATTTTTTTATTGGTAATTTGTACGATAAATGAAGAAGGCATTCAAAAAATCGTATCCAACTATGCAGTACTGACAGTCCAAAATAAGATTAGTGGTTTCAACATTTCTTGCAATCATTTCGTCAATTAAGTTGAATTGTGTGCTAGTTGCACCGCATAAGTAACACTTTTGAGTTGAAGTAGTCTCAGTTAGAGCATTGCAAACTTTTCCATCAATCATCGTTAACATAAAATTGTAAATGTAATAAGAATTTCATATAACATTTTTTTACGAAGGTACAATAAAAATATTAACAAAACTAATATGCCTAATCTTATTTGTAGTGCCTTGCAGTAGAATAACAAAAACAAAACAGAAACACATGATAACAACAACATTCATTACTCCATGAAGATCAAGCGAAATCACAAAATTTGGCACTGATTTTGAAGCACTAAAACTTAAATATTTCAGAAAATGCACAAAAGTGCACTTTAATTTTTTGCATATAGTAGTCAAATATGTGTTCTTTACATATCATATAAAATTATTACGGCCTTTCACAGCCAAAGTAACTATATGTCTACCTATATCCTTTAAATATGTACAATTTTAAAACTTTAACTAACAAATTTTTATAAATTATTAATACACATATTCTACAAACATAATTTTGTTTAAACATTAGTACAATACCTGAGGTTGAAGGCTCCATATTCAAAAAATTAAGTTTTGCAAGAATGATATTAAAAAAAGCACTTCAAATCACTGGCAAATGCGTAACGCGCTCTAAACACAACGGAGCAATGAACAAATATGCATTTTGCAAAGCGCACTGTGACAATACCGTTCAATGTAGATCATTTATTTTTTCACCCAGTGATGCACAATTTTATCTACTTTTCCCCCATACCAAATATTATCAAGATATTTGAATTTCATTTTTTGAATTAATCGCCATTTTGGGCATCAATTTTTCCCGATTTTTTATTATACCCGCCACTGTACAGACACTGAGAGTCGATATCATAGCTACGAGATCGAGGCTCTCGCGGTAGGAGAAACTCTCGATTGTTTTAGAATTTATCTGCTCGGAACCCTATTCCGTTTGGTGACTGACTGCGCCGCGATCGCGAAAATGAAAGAAAGTAAGGAACTTAAACCGCAAATCGCGCGATGGTGGTTAAGGTGAGGTTCTTTCAAATTTTTTTGAAAAAATCGTTTTTTTTTTCACATAAAATGAAAGCTGTATGCCCGTAGAATATGTGTACGAAAGGAAAGGGCTACTACACCTTATAAATCGCCTTGTCCGCACACGAGTTTGTTTCTTCTACAGTGTTTTCCCCAGTTTTTTCCCGGAGCTGCTATCTTTAAATGCGTTTTTCTCGGAACCACGTTTTCCATCTGAATTTCAAGGATATCTCTTGATCTATTGTTCTAATTTCCTTAATCTAAAGCATGTTTGAAAGGTGATAATTTTCTGTATGGCTTATACCTAAAACGAGCATAAGTTACTATTAAATTGTTATTTATAATTAATTAATTAAATTATAATTAATAACAAAAAAAGTGGCAAAAACAAATTTTTTTTTTCGAGCGTTCACATTTCAGTCAATTTTTGGTCAAAAATCATTATAGTTAGGTATAAGCCATAGAAAATTTCATCTACTTTCATTTAAAAAACCTTTTTCATTTCAGATTACGACAAGAGGCTGTAGGCTTGAAATTCGGAGACGAGATTTTTCAGGCAGTGATCGACGAAAGCCGCCATTGTTCAGCCGCCATTTTGAATTTTGTGACAAAAAATATATCATATTATTGTATAATGAAATACCCATTCAACCGTCAAAACCGGATGTTTCTATGTTTTTTCATCATGCCACAAATCATTTCCAAACTTAGGCCTTTTTTTGGCCAAATTTGAAAGAACCTCCCCTTAAGGTTGCAAGAATACGACTTCGAACGTGTCAGCAGGACGCCAGTCGAAAAACCGTCCAAAATAGAGCCAGCCGGGTTCATACTGAGTGCTACCGCGGATCAACAAGATAGCTCTTAACAATGCAGTTACAAGACGAAATAGTGCCCGAAAACGTGAGAATACTACAAAGTGATATCAAGTCACCGCGCGAAAAACAGGTGCGTAACGAGTTTCAGTTAAAGAACCATCGACTATACCGTTAGGAAACCGACGGGTTAAAGTTTGTTGTGCCAAAAGCCGTTCGCTGGCGTATTGTGAACTCGTGTCATGACAAAGCTGGTCATTCAGCATTCGAAAAGGCAATTGAACGTATTAAGAAACTTTACTGGTTCCCAAACTTAAGAAGATATGTAAAATGTTATATCTCGGCGTGCATAGATTGTTGTTACAATAAAAATCGACCCGTTAAAGTTAAAGGCCGTATGCACTTCAGCCCGATTGACCCCATACCGTTCGGAGTTATCCATATAGATCATATGGGACCCTTCGTTCGCAGCAGACGGGAAAACTGCTACACCCTTGTGATCTCTAACGCCTTTACAAATTTTTAACTGTCAACCCGTAATCAATGCCCTAAACGAAATGTCGAGTTATTTCGGCCTGCCGCATAAAATCATAAGTGATCGAGGAACTGCTTTTACGTTGAAAGCACTCGAAGGTTATTGCGATCAAAACGGAATCGTACATACAAAAGTCGCAGTTCGTAGCCCGCGCGAATGGTCACGTCGAGCGCGCCAACCAAACAATTCTAAACTTCCTTCACACTAGCACCGATAATCTAAATAATTGTAAAATTCTCACCGTAATGCTAAAACCGGGTTTTCGCTAAATGAACTCGTATTTGACTTCAACATTCGCGATACGGTCCGGAATCGATTATTAGCCGCTGTACAGGAAGATTTGCCTGATCCACCCGATGCCACCAAATACGCCGAACAAGATCTGGTAGTCCTCGAAAACGAACCCTCCGCTGTTGATGAATCCCGCAAGCTTCAACCACGTTATCGAGGCCCATACATTGTATCGAAGGCTCGAGACAACGACCGCTACCTCATCGAAGTCGTACCTGGTATACAGTTGATAAACCGAAAATTCTGCTCCATCTTCACGCCCGATAAAATGAAACGGTAGTGCTGCAGCGCTCCCGAACTTGATCCTGATGAGACGAGCGACGAAATCGAGGACGATTTACCTGCAGGATTAGCCGAGCTGTCACGCGGCAACCGTAACTCACCCGAGTGAGAAGAGTTGCGACGTTAAAGCGAGGGTGCGGCAGCGGACGTGCGGGAGCTACCGTCGACGCGGCTGCGTTTTCATTTTTAGTTCTGTGTACTACTTGTGTTCATGAAACGATTTTCTGCTCATTAAAAAATTTCAAATTGTGTGAATATGTGATGCGACCTCTTGCATTTCTGTTGTTTTACAAAAATCTTTAATAACACTGTGCTAGTCGAAAATAGTAACAAGCGGGGCACCTAATGAGCGAGTTTTCTATAGGTACACTGAGTTCATATCCACCACACATTTGGCTGGATTGGCATTAGTTTAAGAGAAATCCGACTTTGAACTTTGCTCACTTCAGTCGGGTTCGTCGTTTAAGTCTTCGAAAGTTTGTTTGCTAATTGGTACTTAATCGTTCTAAATATCGCTTTACTGTCTTCGGCTTAAAACTTTCTTCGCTTAAAACTTTTTATTAGTACATCTTACGTATCTAATGTTGAACATCAGAAGAAAGGTATGAAAAATACCTTTTGTGTGATATCCATATCGTGTAAGTTAGTTGGAGATTTATTGAGTGTTTTTGATAAAAATTTCAAACTTTGACCACGAGCCACGCCTTTTGTGGGCGGTTCCCATGCAAAATGTTTAGTTTGTTAGATTCACAGAAATAAGCTCTGTATGGCCTAATTTTCCTGTTTTTTTTCATGAGGGTTCGCTGTACTGCATCTGTTCCAGAGCGTTAAAGTGAACATCTGAACCAGCGTATACGCCAAGAGCATTCGGATTAAGATTGTGCGTTTAATTTTTTTTATTGAATCGTGGGAAAAAGTCTTGTTTGTTTTTTCTTGAGAGATTGAAGGGAAATTTCTTACAGTTTGGCATTCATAGGCGGAAAATTTCAATTAATCGAAAAAAATGGGGGTTTTAGGACCTTTTTACCGTTTTAAGCAAATTTGTTGGTCGTTAAAATATCTACAAACTTGCCGAAGACAGTAATTCAGAACGATTAGGACCAATTACCACGTAAACTTTCGAGGACTTAAGGGGCACATTAAGTTTGAAATTTTGAAAGTTTTGTTTTTTGTTTTATTTCATATTTTTATAGTACAACTATCATAGAAAAAGTATACGAACGGATTTTGTCGAATTCGTGAAAGTCTCTGAGATACAGAGCCTCAAATCCGTCTCGTTCACTACGCGGTAACACGGTTTTAAAACTTTAAACGCGTTTTTCTCAAAACTACATTTTTCAAATTTGCTGCAGCTGTAACTTGATAACAAATCATCCGATCGACTTGGGTCTTTTTTTAGCTTATTGTGTATTTGCTTTTCTATACAATGACCCTCCAGTTTAATGATAGGATGAAAAGTATAATTGAAAAGTATGCCAGGCCAGAAACCATAAGATTTTTCAGCAACATTTTAATTTTTTTTTCAAAAAACCGCCATTTTGTTGCATTTTATTTTTTTTTTTACAACCGAGGGTCATTGTATAGAAAATATAACCTAGTTAAGTAAAATTTTTGGTTTTTTTGATTTCAGGCACTGCGAAGGCTACAGGCAGCAGTGGGAGAACGTTTTTTTTTTTGAAGACTCAGGAGAAGGTGGATAACTTGCTGAAAATCAAATATTTTCATTTGAAAAAATTACTTTGTATTCATTATTTATGCATAAATATATCTGCAAAATTTTAAAACATTCGATGCAATACTTCACAAAATTCAAAATTCACAAAAATCTCCTTTTTTCAGGCGGTCAAACTAGTTGTGCGACGAACCCGACTGAAATGAGCAAAATTCAAAATCGGATTTCTCTTAAACTAGAGCCAATCCAGCCAAACGCCGGGTGGGTCTGAACTCAGTATACCTATAGAAAAGTCGCTTAGTATGTGCCCCGCTTGTTACTATTGTTGAGAATAAATTTCAAGCACATTCATACAAATTTAATTTTACTCTCTACAAAAAAATTGTGAATAAGTATACTGCTGTTTTTGTAGATACATTTCCGCGCCAAAAACTTACCTATCAGACTTGGCAGCTAGCGGGCTTATAAAAATGCAAAATAATGATCATTGGTTTTTCATTTACATAAGACCCGGAAGAAAGTTTTTACTATTGAGGAAGCTCCACAACAAGTTACTAGCAATTTGCAATCAACAAATACCATTTTAGTTTATGTCGCTACAGTCTTTCATTGTATACGCAAATTTTCATACAAAATTTCGTTTTGATTATCTTGCTGAAATGCGAGGTGAAAAACAATCAGCTGTTAATTGTTCGCGAATTTGCCGGCATCACCGCCTTTGACAAACAATATTATTTTATATGAAACTAGCTGACCCGGCAAACTTCGTCCCGCACAACATTTGAATTAATTGAAGTATAACGCCACCTGCTGTGGTCTTAACCTGAACTGACTCAAGACGAATCTAACAAACACCGCATGCAAATTGGACGGTCCG
The DNA here is from genome assembly GCA_963971225.1 of Melieria omissa. NCBI lineage: Eukaryota > Metazoa > Arthropoda > Insecta > Diptera > Ulidiidae > Melieria > Melieria omissa. The sequence continues at coordinate 43,642,540 of OZ020269.1, read as the reverse complement.
TTTGAGTGTGATGCCGTCACTCACATACAGCCGTTTTCTTTCATATATGGGGCATTCCACCTCAAGTGTTCCCACCTCAAAAACTAAACATTTCCGATTTTGATGATATTTGGTAGAGTTGTTGTGCTATCAGAGTACATTGATTGTGGAAAAGGAGGGGCGGATTTATGCACGGGTTGCAGTGATACAGGGGCTTGAATTTTCGCCCTTTATTTCAGACGTCGATTTTAATTAAATTCTCAGTCCAAAAAGCGGTTGCTAACGAACAAACAACATGCACGTATCTTTCAGTATTTTTTCCGTACTTTCCAAAAAAAAAGTATATAAAAAATTTTTTATGAAATTTAATAACATTTTTTTTATTTAAACTTTGTTAATAACATTTTTTCAACAAGAGCCTGTTGGGATTTTTTTCAGAGTTAGCTTATAATACAGTTCATTTCCTCCCCTACAAAAGTGTATATGGTATTTTATGGGCAAAGTTGAGTTTCTTTTTTTTTTGAAGCACCAAACCCAACGCGTTTACCGCGCCCGATGCGCGACTCAGCCGTGGTACATTTTACTTGTTAGAAGAAGTTAAAATAACTATTGCTGAATTAATAATTATACGTACCAGGGTGCGGAGAACGATCAAAATACGATCTTTCTCACGAATAATCGCAACCAAAAACTGAGTGCTTCTAATTTCTCGCGAGCGATAAAGTTGCGCTGCGAGCAAAAGCATTTACGATCTCTCACGAGAAATCTAAATGTTCGGAAAAATCGCGAATGAGAAAATGTCGCTGCAAGCGTCGTCAGTTCGATCTCTCGCGATCGTTCGTTTGTTGCGAGCGCTTGTTGTAAAACTCAATCAGTAACTCGTATTGTGAAGATTGAATCTTTGAACGATCGCGATCGTTCGTCTGGGCAATAAATAATGTATATAGGAGTTTGAGCAGTTTGCTATTATACTCGGCTGCTACTGACTGCAGTTTATTTCCTAAAGGAAACTTATGTATAGAAGTTTGTAGATTTTAAAGACCTTTTGTTAGGAAAATTATAACAAAAAAATAGAAAACTTTGTGTTATGTTTGTATATGGTCTCGTAATGCCTTTTAGTGCTTCCTTATATGTATCCTTTAAGTTGTTTTCCACACAAAATGCACTTTGAAAAATCTGTGTCTTTATTATATGTAACAAGTTTCGTCTTGTCAATATTTGACACTTTGCCCATATTGATATAAAAAAGCAAACGCACAAGAAAATAATTTCACAAATCGTCCTTCGTCCGTATATATCGCAAAATAGACTAAATTCAATGATTGTTTGCAGCCACGCTCTACCGACGAACCTTACAAAAATTCGTTCGCGATCGATCAAACATTCGCTCGCGAACGATCGATCAAACATTCGCTCGCGAACGCTCGTTTTGGGATTGTATTTTATCGCGAGAAATACTTGAGCAAACGAGCGGTTGTGAATGATTTTCTGCATCAGCGTTCTTCCCACGACCGATCGCTTTCGTACGCTCGTTCGTTTGAAATGTGTATACATAAACTCGCTGCATACGATCTCTCACGAACGAATACGTAGGCAATGCATTCGCAACCGCTCGTTTGCTCAAGTATTTCTCGCGATAAAATACAATCGCAAAACGAGCCAATATGAGAAGATCGAATTTTCGATCGTTCGCGAGCGAATTTTTCCGCACCCTGATACGTACGAACAAATCGCATAAACTAATGAAAGACAATCTATGCTTTGTTAACAAAGGATTTTATTTCAATTTTTAAAAACATTTACAGTGTCGGACAAAACATTTGCAACTACAATGCAATTGTTAAATTTTTTTCCCTGAGTAATTTCTGGACTTATTTAGTTTATTTTAATTTTTGCTTATTACAAAACATTTCAGCAATTAATATAAATTAAATTTTTGAAAAATCTAGAGTGCTATGCACTTTTTTTTTTGCTTATTACAAAACATTTCAGCAATTACTATAAATTAAATTTTTGAAAAAATCTAGAGTGCTATGCATTTATGCGATTTAAATTGTAAAACTGTTCAAAATTCTGTGCGACAAAACATTTCATGCTGGAATGTTTAATATTAAATATAAATTGAAAAAAAACGTAAAATGTTTAGAAATTACTCTGACTGATATGAACATTGCATTGTAGTTGCAAATGTTTTGTCCGACACTGTAGCTATTCAGACACAGACGGGAGGACTCAAAGCTCTGGTCAGTTTTCTTCGAGAATCTGTTCCGTTCACATCGCTTAGAAATTGCATCGCCATGAAAAAGTTTCCCGTAGATCGTTGTTGCAATCCGTTCGAAATTCACAAACATCATACCTACAGTAAAGGATTGAGAACAATATCTGATAATCTTCTAAAGAAGTTTGTTTTCTTATGTCATACTGCTAAAGTTTGTACGAGTTGCCGCAAGGAAATTTCCAAAATCTTTTAAATCACAAAAAAGATTTTGGTATCTCTGCTGAATGGCATTTTCATGCGACTGCCCATGGCAAGGGGCCTTGTGACGGAATCGGGGGAAATTTGAAAAGACAAGCAATGCGTGCCAGCTTACAAGCATCCTCAAACAATTCGATTTTGAATTGCAGTGCTTTCTATGCTTGGGCAAAAGAAAACTTCAAAGACACACTCATCATTTTCAGTTCAAAAGAAAGTCACGAAATCGTTGCTAATGAGCTAAAAAGTAGATTTCAACAATCGAAAACGATTCAGGGTACGCAGAAATTTCACTCCTTTGTGCCGATTTCACAAATCAGTATGGAACAAATCTACAAATCAGTAAGACAATGTTCCTCTCAAGAAAAATTTATGGTTTTTCCCAAAGTTCGTGAAAATCGTAAGGAAGTGTAAGGCAGTATGACTTTTTTTTCGTTCTGTATGTTATTATATGTATGTGCATGATAAAAACTCACGAAAGAAAAAACATTTTTGTATTTATGTGGAATAGTGTTCTATGTATCAGTAATTGTAAATATACATTTTTTCAAGGATACCAGCATTTTGATTAAATTTTTATACTATAAACTGTATTTTTTTACTATAGTTTATAATATAGAACATTTTTACTACTATACACACACACTTATGCTAAAAAAATAAATCCGCGCGCCACAGCTACGTCGCGCGTCGGGCGCGGTAGACGCTTTGGGTTTGGAGCCTCAAAAAGAGAAGAAATTCAACTTTGCCCATAAAATACTATATATACTTTTTTGTAGGGGAGCGAATGAACCGTATTATAAGGTAAGTTTGAAAAAAATCCCAACAGGCTCTTGTTAAAAAAATGTTATTAACAAAGTTTAAATTTAAAAAAATGTTATTAAATTTCATGGAAAATTGTATATATATTTTTTTTTTGGAAAGTACGGAAAAAATACATAAGGATACGTGTTCTTTGCTTTCCATTATCAACAAATCTTCGGACTTACAATTTTAAATAAAAAATGTTTCGTTTTTGAGGTGGGAACACTTGAGGTGGAATGCCCCATATATATAGATTTAAGTTATATGGGCGGTGTCACACCCCCTTATTCAATACCCACACCATTTCCCCTGTCGAAAGGGAAAATGGTAGGTTCGTACTTAGTTTCATTGCTGTGCAACTCAAAGTTCAGCAAAATACTCATCTATGAGACGACGGGATACTAAATTTCAGTGTTGTGCTACTTACAATTTCGAAGATATTCCACTATAAAGATTTTGCTTGTATGGGTGGTGCCACACCCCTTGTTCAATACCCGTTTCATTCCGTCTGTCGAAAGATATGAGTACATGATAAGTACGTACTTAGTTTCATTGCTGTGCTACTTATATTTTTGCGGAATATTTGGGTCACAAAAAATGTACCACGCCCCTTGTCTAACGCTCATAAAATCTGACCAGTTGAATGACTTATCTATGAGACGACGATTCGAATTTCGAAGATATTCTATGTATATGACAGATTTTGCTTGTATGGGCGGTGCCACACCCTTTTGTCCAATACCCGCCTCATTCCGTCTGTCGAAAGATATGAGTATATGATAGGTTCATACTTAATTTCATTGCTGTGCGACTTATATGTAGTTCAGCGCAATAATTGGGTCACAAAAAATGTGCCACGCCCTTTATTCAACGCCCATTAAATCTTACCAATAGAATGACACATCTATAGGACGACGCAGTACTAAATTTTAATGCTGTGCACGTGACAATTTCGAAGATATTGCGTTATAAAGATTTGGCTTGTATGAGGGGTGCCACGCCCCTGACTAAATAGTAAGTTCGTAGTGAATTTAATTGCTGTGTGGCTTATGGGTCCAAAATTATTGCCTGAAAATGTTGGCTGGTGAAAAAGTGCTACGCCCCGTTTTCCTAAGCTTTTCTTTTATATGAACCTTGTTCTGACAACTACGAATACAACCAAAAAAAACCAAAATCGGTCCAGCCGTTCTCAAGTGATTCGCGGTCAAATATGGCAGGGATTTTCCAACTTTTTCAATAGATTTTCCGGAATTTTCTTTTCGCACGAACCTGAACTGACTTAATAGGAATCCAACAAAAAAAACCATAAAAGTCGGCCAGTCCGTTTGAGCTTAAATCACTTACACACATACACTAGTCAGAATAAGTTTGTGTACAAGGGGTACGTAGTTTTTTCATATGAAAAATAAATCACTTAAAGTAATTTTTCAAAAACAAAATATTTTTTATTTTTTCCGTAAACTTAGCTCTTTTATTCCATTAAGATAATAATAACAAAAACTTGACCAAACTGTAAAAGGAGGGCCAAAAACAAAATATGTTATGAATTCACCTCAGAAAAAGTTTGCGTACAAGATGAGATTATGTAAAGGGTGATCCAACTAGAGGTACTTTTTTCAATAACCTTTTTTTGACAGATCACGCGTGAGTCGTGTCAAGCTGTCATATTATTTTTGTTCAGTATTGTTTGGCATTTCATCATGGAAAGACTTACGCCTGAAAAACGTTTACAAATCGTTCATCGGTCCATATTTCTTCAAAAATGATGCCGGTGAGAACAGCTAATTTCACGTAATGGGCCGGTCGATTGGCCACCAAGATCGTGTGATATCACACCGTTAGACTTTTTTCTGTGGGGATAAGTAAAGTCTTAAGTCTATACGGATAAACCCGCTTCGATTCAGGCCTTGGAGCAAAACATCACGCGTGTCATTCGCCAGTTACCAGTCGAAATGCTCGAACGAGTCATCGAAAATTGGACTCAACGGATGGACCATCTGAGACGTAGCCGCGGCCAACATTTGAAAGAGATAATCTTCAAAAAATAAATGCCAAAGAATGTTCTTTCGAATGATAATAAACATTCCCCGTTAAATTTTAATTTTCTGTGTTTTTTTCTTTAAAAAAGTAGGGAACCTCGAAATGGATCACGCTTTAGTTAAAATTCAATTGAAACTAAGTTTTGTCCAAAAATTTATAACTTTGTGAATTTTCTTTTCTCGCTTGAACTCCCTGCAGAAGTTTTGGCGCAAATTTTTTTAAATTCGGTGTTTTTTCAGCGGTTATTTTGTTATATCCTTGAATTGTTGTATTGGTTAACTATATCTTAGAAGATGGAGTGTTGTTGGGCTCAGGGTTTAACTGAACCCCTTATATACTCAATTAGATGCACGGTAGGTGACTAGGGAGGGACTTTTGCAACTTTGTTGAGCCAGTTAATAGCAAACATAGCTTCGCATCGTATGCATTGCGCGCTAAGGTTGAAAAGATATGTTGGAATCTGATCCAAAGTTTTGAAACCTTGGCTTACATAAGCTTTTAGAATATGTAAATAACCCCCCGGAAGCATTTCTGAATAAAACAACACAGCCTGCTCACTCCTTTTCCTGACATGCAGCCCCATACCATATCTCCACATATGCTATGCTTCACTGTTAATTTCAGATTTTTGTTATTAACAGGATCCTGTTCAAATTAGTTGATGCCTTTTAATGCCAAATATGCCAAACCATTATCAGATAATAATGAAAGGTCCCACTTTCTATAGATACAACATTTCGTCCCGGAAATCCGGTTTTTTAGACTCCTTGATGGACTCTTTTACGAAAGCAATTCTGTGCTCCTTGTAAGTAAGATAAATATGGGCTTCTTACATGCTGTTATGTAGGGGAAGTATGTTTTTTTTTCAGAACTTTTCTTATAAAGTCACTGCTAATGGGGTTTATAAAATATTTCTGTACATTTCTTAAGATATTGGATGCAACTAGCCTAAGATTATGATGCACTGATCGCAAAACAATCTAATCCTATTGCTTGGGTAGCTTAAGAAAATGGCCAGATCGTAGCAAAGAAGCAAGAATTTGTTTTTTTTCGAAATTTATGATAGCTTTTCGAAATAGCGAAATCCTCTTCGAAAAGTTTCTATAATTTTACGAAATGTTTTGTCAATTTGAAACAGATTTAGTAAGATTATCCTTTTAACCATTTTTATTTTTTTTTCGCTTGGGTTCTATTGCTTTCTATATAATTTCAAGCGCATATACGTTTAAAAATAATTTACAAGCCCGTTTACTGCTCTATGGAACACAAATTTCCAAATAAAAATAAAAAGCATAACTGGAAATTCCCGTTATTAGTTTTGTACGCAAACTTATTCTGCACCGTTTTGTGAGTATATTGTCAATATATACGAATATATGGAAAATTATTATTTTAATGCATCTAAAACACAACAAAAAGTGCAACTAAGACATATATGAATAATGTGGATAAGTTTTGGTAAACATAGAACTCATTTTTGAGGTCAAAATTGATGATAAGATAATTTTGACTTGCCTGTACGCAAACTTATTCTGACTAGTGTACATCCACTTTCTTGTATATATATACAGGGTGGGCGGAAAGTTTCTACATACATCGTTTCAATTGTAATATAGTTAAAATTCTGATTGCTTGTTTATTTAAAAACGAAATGGAAAACCCCCAATAATGTGATGGTTTGAAAATCCTAAGCAGTTCCCTCGTACATCTACAGCGATTTTAATGCAGGACGGTGCGCGATGTCATACGGCGAAACAGTCAATAAGCGTTGCTAAAAGTCTATTTAAACTAGTATGGGAAGACTGGCCGGAAAATTCGCCAGATCTTAATCCTATTAAACATATCTTGTCCACAGGGGCGGATTAAGAAAAATATTTCGGGGGGGGTTTCAAAAAGTAATCCTTTGATATTCATAAAATGTCTTTTAATTTGTATGTAGTTTTAATGTCGATCCTAATATTTCGGGGGGGGTTTCAACCCCCAAAACACCCCCCTGAATCCGCCACTGCTTGTCCAGGATTCAAGATTCAGTATTTCGGAGTCAAAAACCTGCCAATAGACTTCAACTTATTGAGAGAGTAAAACAAGAGTGGGATACCATATCATTGGCCGAAACGTCGCACTATGGCCCAACGGTCGGTAAAACGTAGCAAAAATCAAAAATTTCATGAAAGCGTTCGATAAAATGAATACACGCATCTTATCAGGGATTACGAATATGTAACTTTCATTAAATTCAGATTAGTAGTTTGGGAGGTAAAGCCGCTCAAAGTTGACAATTTTTCCACATCGAGAAAAATGTGTATTTTTTTGGTTTTTTTTTCCTTTTTAAGATTGATTTGTATGTAAATGAAGCTCGAAAAGTCTATATTTCGACCTTTTTTTCAACTTTGATCGAAAATAAAAAAAAAGACAAAAAAGACCTCCGCGAAATTGAGGGAGGTTATTTGCTACTTAATTATTTACCTAACTTCTAAAACTCAGCTGTCGCTTTTTGCCGCTTTACTTTCTAGAGTAATAAAAGTGAAACAACTTCGGGTCGAAAACCACGTAATTATACGGAAAATCGCGCACATTTAGTACGGTCAAAAACCCATTTTGTGTTGCTGGCATCTATCTATATCTATATATGTAATGACGCTCAAACAGACTGGCCGATTTCAATGAAATTTTCTTTATTGGATTCGCCTTGAGTCAGTTCAGGTTCGTGCGAAAAGAAAATTCCGGAAAATCTATTGGAATAGTCGGAAAACCCCTGTAATTTTTGACTGTAAGTCCTGACAATTTTCAGACGATAACGTTGGAACTATAAGTCACACATCAATTAAATTCACTAGGAACTTACTATTTAGTCGTGTCCTTCGACAGAGGGAATGGGACGGGTATTGGACGAGGGGGCGTGGCACCACTCATACAAACCAAATCTGAATTATGGAATATCTTCGAAATTGTAAGGTGTACAGGATTGAAGTTTAGTATTGTGTCGTCCCATAGATGAGTCATTTTACTGGTAAGATTTGATGGGCGTTGGACAAGGGGGGTTGGCATATTTTTTGTGACTTAAATATTTTGCTGAATTATATGTAAGTCGGACAGCAATGAAACTAAGTACGGACCTACCATTTATTCATATCTTTCGACAGCGGGAATGGTGCGGGTATTAAACAAGGGGGCGTGGCGCCGCCCATTTAGCTTAAATCTGGTTCAAGTGCAGTCGATTTCTTTACTAAATCTTAGCAGTCTCGATTGCAGCCTCGATTGAGTTAATCAGAGAAAAAACTTACTCCTACGGTGCACATGGAAAGGATTTAATAGAATACCAGTGCTTACCAAAAGGGGAATTGTCTGAAGAAGCTCAAGAATGCAAAAATAAGGACTACAAAAGGTATAGATGTATGAACACTTGCAAAATATCACGAGCTAGACAAAATGAAGACCTTTTCAAGATGTTAGCAGTCTCTTCTGATCCAGTTATTTCATCTATGAGATCTGTAAGATCACAAAAAGAACTTACAGATACTTACAGCTTAGAAATGGTTTCATTATTAGACATTCCTTCCAGCGTAGATAGCGATTTAAAAAAACTCTAACTTTAAAACAAAACATTTTTTGTAAAAAATTACGTATGAATCAATAAATTATATTAATTTATTTAAAAAAAATACATAAAAATTCATTTTTTAATGCAAACAAAAAGGTAATTTCATTGTAGTATGAAGATTTAGTAAGTCTTAACTTTGGCAACAAATTTTAAAGCCCCCTGTTACTGTGGCACCCTGTTTTTATGCCCATTTAAAGCTTAGATATTACACTTTCAGATGCAGTTTAAATTTTTTCAATATCTTTATTGGTTCAGAAGTTATGATTTTTGCAACGAAAAATGGCAAACCGGGCCATAGTGCGTCGGTCTTGTGCGAAAGTTTTCTAAAGCGAGTCCTAGAGTGCTACGAAAAAGATGGCACACATACACAATATTAATGATCAATTGAATTTTGCTTGGATATGATTTAGTAGTTTAAATAAAAACAATTTTGAAAAGCAATACAAATGATCCTTAACGGTAATTTTGTATATGCAGAAATTTTCCGCCCACCCTGTAGATACTATCCCGGAACAGGATTTATATGCTTTTTCGATTATAACTGAATATTGGAAGGGTTTGTCATCATAAAATTATATTCGTAGTTGCTTTTGTTGATACTTTTTGGCATTGTTCTGCCGTCACTTTGTATGTAATTGTGCCTATGTAATTGTTGAACCTAATTATATCATCTGTTTCTTTGTTGTGAAAATGTCCGCGATTGGAAATTGGATCACAGAATAAACTTTCATGCTGAAATCTATTTGGAAGAATATTACATATCATTTTGAACACCTATAGATAAATACAAGTAGCTTTGCATCATTGAATTTTATTTTTGCTTTTATGGTACATTTAATTGTTCAACTCCCACACTCGCATTGCTTATCATAATGTCGGTCGCTGTTAAAAAACCACCAGAAGCACGAAGCTCTCACCGGCAAAAACAGGCACTGCCACTCCTATACTCTCGAAGGGCCGTCGCACAGTGTCGCGATCCCATATGAGCCGTGGCCAAAAATACTTAGCGTTGTCCCATCTCGATGAAACTTGGTGAGATCGTTTTGTGATCGAAATTAAGAAATTTGCAAAAAATCATTTAAATTGGACCACTGCCACGCCCACCCCCCTTACGAAAGGAACTGTAATATTGAAATAACTTGCTTAATATTAGTGATAGAACTATGAAATTTTGTATTTGTGCTTAAAATAATGACAAAAAAGCTCACACTAAAAATGGGCGGTATGCTACGCCCACTTTCAAAAATATTCGCATTTTACTACAACTAAAACTGTAGTTTAAGAAGGCTATTGTAAATACGTTCTACGATGTGATTTTAATTTTTAAGCTTTCTAAAACCTTAAAAGTGGGCGTGGCAGCTGGAGCATATTTATTAAGTGGCCAAAACTTTTTCTTCTTGAATTTGTGTATTAATTTGTTCAGCTTGTGATACCATATTTTGGTTTAAAAGTTAAGATTTTTAAAGTGGGCATGGCATTCTGCCTACTTTTGTTGATACGAACAAAATGTCCACCTTTTTTATATAGTTCACCATTGTAGCAGCTGTTTGCCGCTGTTTTCATTGTGCGTCGCAAGCCATACTTCGAAAAAATCACAATTTTTATTGTAGGTGCCACTACAAGAAGTAAATTTTTAGATGGGGACGCAGGTCGACGCAGCTAATTTTTTTTTTTATTTGAAAGGTCGTACTTGTCTTTGTTTTTCACTAATCACTGGTGAGATGCATTGATACGTTTTCTTTTTATCGTATCCCAAAATTAGCGATTTTTCTCACTTTTCGTCAGACAGGCCGGGTTTTTTTAAAGCAACATAACTTCGCATATGCTGATCAAACCAAAACAAAAAAGTAGTACCTACTTGCCCAAACTCTATATTTTTCTTACGTAAGTAATTTGTATCCATACGTAGTACCTGTAAGCTAAAAATGCTACTTACATTTAACATAAAAATCGTGAGTTGCTTTGGCGAAAATGTGTTCCAAGAAAAGGCTCAACTTTGTGGATGGTTTCTGCTTACATTTATTATTTGTTTTAAGAAATATTTTGGATTTGTCTTATTGGGAGTATTATCTCAACATATATGTAAAAAAAATATCATGTTTGCAACATCGACTTTTTGTATTTTTGGCCACACTCGCGACACTGTGCGTCGCGTTGAGAGCCCCACGGCAGCTTCGTGGTTACTCCAGCTGGAGTCGAAAATGGATCAGCAAAAGGAATACATAATTGAACAGCTGAGTGAGCAGGTAAAGAACAGTGAAGAGAGCTGATGCAAAACGACCTCTCAGCTGAATTGCTAAACATAAAAGAGACAATAAAGGTCCTTGATGTGGGGCTAACGGCTGTAGAAACCTCATGTGAAGAGTTGGGTGTGCTGCGAACTGAAGTAATTAATTAATTAATTGACTGAATTTTGAATTGAATTGAATTTTTTTAAATTCGGTGTTTTTTCAGCGGTTATTTTGTTATATCCTTGAATTGTTGTATTGGTTAACTATATCTTAGAAGATGGAGTGTTGTTGGGCTCAGGGTTTAACTGAACCCCTTATATACTCAATTAGATGCACGGTAGGTGACTAGGGAGGGACTTTTGCAACTTTGTTGAGCCAGTTAATAGCAAACATAGCTTCGCATCGTATGCATTGCGCGCTAAGGTTGAAAAGATATGTTGGAATCTGATCCAAAGTTTTGAAACCTTGGCTTACATAAGCTTTTAGAATATGTAAATAACCCCCCGGAAGCATTTCTGAATAAAACAACACAGCCTGCTCACTCCTTTTCCTGACATGCAGCCCCATACCATATCTCCACATATGCTATGCTTCACTGTTAATTTCAGATTTTTGTTATTAACAGGATCCTGTTCAAATTAGTTGATGCCTTTTAATGCCAAATATGCCAAACCATTATCAGATAATAATGAAAGGTCCCACTTTCTATAGATACAACATTTCGTCCCGGAAATCCGGTTTTTTAGACTCCTTGATGGACTCTTTTACGAAAGCAATTCTGTGCTCCTTGTAAGTAAGCTAAATATGGGCTTCTTACATGCTGTTATGTAGGGGAAGTATGTTTTTTTTTCAGAACTTTTCTTATAAAGTCACTGCTAATGGGATTTATAAAATATTTCTGTACATTTCTTAAGATATTGGATGCAACTAGCCTAAGATTATGATGCACTGATCGCAAAACAATCTAATCCTATTGCTTGGGTAGCTTAAGAAAATGGCCAGATCGTAGCAAAGAAGCAAGAATTTGTTTTTTTTCGAAATTTATGATAGCTTTTCGAAATAGCGAAATCCTCTTCGAAAAGTTTCTATAATTTTACGAAATGTTTTGTCAATTTGAAACAGATTTAGTAAGATTATCCTTTTAACCATTTTTATTTTTTTTTCGCTTGGGTTCTATTGCTTTCTATATAATTTCAAGCGCATATACGTTTAAAAATAATTTACAAGCCCGTTTACTGCTCTATGGAACACAAATTTCCAAATAAAAATAAAAAGCATAACTGGAAATTCCCGTTATTAGTTTTGTACGCAAACTTATTCTGCACCGTTTTGTGAGTATATTGTCAATATATACGAATATATGGAAAATTATTATTTTAATGCATCTAAAACACAACAAAAAGTGCAGCTAAGACATATATGAATAATGTGGATAAGTTTTGGTAAACATAGAACTCATTTTTGAGGTCAAAATTGATGATAAGATAATTTTGACTTGCCTGTACGCAAACTTATTCTGACTAGTGTACATCCACTTTCTTGTATATATATACAGGGTGGGCGGAAAGTTTCTACATACATCGTTTCAATTGTAATATAGTTAAAATTCTGATTGCTTGTTTATTTAAAAACGAAATGGAAAACCCCCAATAATGTGATGGTTTGAAAATCCTAAGCAGTTCCCTCGTACATCTACAGCGATTTTAATGCAGGACGGTGCGCGATGTCATACGGCGAAACAGTCAATAAGCGTTGCTAAAAGTCTATTTAAACTAGTATGGGAAGACTGGCCGGAAAATTCGCCAGATCTTAATCCTATTAAACATATCTTGTCCACAGGGGCGGATTAAGAAAAATATTTCGGGGGGGGTTTCAAAAAGTAATCCTTTGATATTCATAAAATGTCTTTTAATTTGTATGTAGTTTTAATGTCGATCCTAATATTTCGGGGGGGGTTTCAACCCCCAAAACACCCCCCTGAATCCGCCACTGCTTGTCCAGGATTCAAGATTCAGTATTTCGGAGTCAAAAACCTGCCAATAGACTTCAACTTATTGAGAGAGTAAAACAAGAGTGGGATACCATATCATTGGCCGAAACGTCGCACTATGGCCCAACGGTCGGTAAAACGTAGCAAAAATCAAAAATTTCATGAAAGCGTTCGATAAAATGAATACACGCATCTTATCAGGGATTACGAATATGTAACTTTCATTAAATTCAGATTAGTAGTTTGGGAGGTAAAGCCGCTCAAAGTTGACAATTTTTCCACATCGAGAAAAATGTGTATTTTTTTGGTTTTTTTTTCCTTTTTAAGATTGATTTGTATGTAAATGAAGCTCGAAAAGTCTATATTTCGACCTTTTTTTCAACTTTGATCGAAAATAAAAAAAAAGACAAAAAAGACCTCCGCGAAATTGAGGGAGGTTATTTGCTACTTAATTATTTACCTAACTTCTAAAACTCAGCTGTCGCTTTTTGCCGCTTTACTTTCTAGAGTAATAAAAGTGAAACAACTTCGGGTCGAAAACCACGTAATTATACGGAAAATCGCGCACATTTAGTACGGTCAAAAACCCATTTTGTGTTGCTGGCATCTATCTATATCTATATATGTAATGACGCTCAAACAGACTGGCCGATTTCAATGAAATTTTCTTTATTGGATTCGCCTTGAGTCAGTTCAGGTTCGTGCGAAAAGAAAATTCCGGAAAATCTATTGGAATAGTCGGAAAACCCCTGTAATTTTTGACTGTAAGTCCTGACAATTTTCAGACGATAACGTTGGAACTATAAGTCACACATCAATTAAATTCACTAGGAACTTACTATTTAGTCGTGTCCTTCGACAGAGGGAATGGGACGGGTATTGGACGAGGGGGCGTGGCACCACTCATACAAACCAAATCTGAATTATGGAATATCTTCGAAATTGTAAGGTGTACAGGATTGAAGTTTAGTATTGTGTCGTCCCATAGATGAGTCATTTTACTGGTAAGATTTGATGGGCGTTGGACAAGGGGGGTTGGCATATTTTTTGTGACTTAAATATTTTGCTGAATTATATGTAAGTCGCACAGCAATGAAACTAAGTACGGACCTACCATTTATTCATATCTTTCGACAGCGGGAATGGTGCGGGTATTAAACAAGGGGGCGTGGCGCCGCCCATTTAGCTTAAATCTGGTTCAAGTGCAGTCGATTTCTTTACTAAATCTTAGCAGTCTCGATTGCAGCCTCGATTGAGTTAATCAGAGAAAAAACTTACTCCTACGGTGCACATGGAAAGGATTTAATAGAATACCAGTGCTTACCAAAAGGGGAATTGTCTGAAGAAGCTCAAGAATGCAAAAATAAGGACTACAAAAGGTATAGATGTATGAACACTTGCAAAATATCACGAGCTAGACAAAATGAAGACCTTTTCAAGATGTTAGCAGTCTCTTCTGATCCAGTTATTTCATCTATGAGATCTGTAAGATCACAAAAAGAACTTACAGATACTTACAGCTTAGAAATGGTTTCATTATTAGACATTCCTTCCAGCGTAGATAGCGATTTAAAAAAACTCTAACTTTAAAACAAAACATTTTTTGTAAAAAATTACGTATGAATCAATAAATTATATTAATTTATTTAAAAAAAATACATAAAAATTCATTTTTTAATGCAAACAAAAAGGTAATTTCATTGTAGTATGAAGATTTAGTAAATCTTAACTTTGGCAACAAATTTTAAAGCCCCCTGTTACTGTGGCACCCTGTTTTTATGCCCATTTAAAGCTTAGATATTACACTTTCAGATGCAGTTTAAATTTTTTCAATATCTTTATTGGTTCAGAAGTTATGATTTTTGCAACGAAAAATGGCAAACCGGGCCATAGTGCGTCGGTCTTGTGCGAAAGTTTTCTAAAGCGAGTCCTAGAGTGCTACGAAAAAGATGGCACACATACACAATATTAATGATCAATTGAATTTTGCTTGGATATGATTTAGTAGTTTAAATAAAAAAAATTTTGAAAAGCAATACAAATGATCCTTAACGGTAATTTTGTATATGCAGAAATTTTCCGCCCACCCTGTAGATACTATCCCGGAACAGGATTTATATGCTTTTTCGATTATAACTGAATATTGGAAGGGTTTGTCATCATAAAATTATATTCGTAGTTGCTTTTGTTGATACTTTTTGGCATTGTTCTGCCGTCACTTTGTATGTAATTGTGCCTATGTAATTGTTGAACCTAATTATATCATCTGTTTCTTTGTTGTGAAAATGTCCGCGATTGGAAATTGGATCACAGAATAAACTTTCATGCTGAAATCTATTTGGAAGAATATTACATATCATTTTGAACACCTATAGATAAATACAAGTAGCTTTGCATCATTGAATTTTATTTTTGCTTTTATGGTACATTTAATTGTTCAACTCCCACACTCGCATTGCTTATCATAATGTCGGTCGCTGTTAAAAAACCACCAGAAGCACGAAGCTCTCACCGGCAAAAACAGGCACTGCCACTCCTATACTCTCGAAGGGCCGTCGCACAGTGTCGCGATCCCATATGAGCCGTGGCCAAAAATACTTAGCGTTGTCCTATCTCGATGAAACTTGGTGAGATCGTTTTGTGATCGAAATTAAGAAATTTGCAAAAAATCATTTAAATTGGACCACTGCCACGCCCACCCCCCTTACGAAAGGAACTGTAATATTGAAATAACTTGCTTAATATTAGTGATAGAACTATGAAATTTTGTATTTGTGCTTAAAATAATGACAAAAAAGCTCACACTAAAAATGGGCGGTATGCTACGCCCACTTTCAAAAATATTCGCATTTTACTACAACTAAAACTGTAGTTTAAGAAGGCTATTGTAAATACGTTCTACGATGTGATTTTAATTTTTAAGCTTTCTAAAACCTTAAAAGTGGGCGTGGCAGCTGGAGCATATTTATTAAGTGGCCAAAACTTTTTCTTCTTGAATTTGTGTATTAATTTGTTCAGCTTGTGATACCATATTTTGGTTTAAAAGTTAAGATTTTTAAAGTGGGCATGGCATTCTGCCTACTTTTGTTGATACGAACAAAATGTCCACCTTTTTTATATAGTTCACCATTGTAGCAGCTGTTTGCCGCTGTTTTCATTGTGCGTCGCAAGCCATACTTCGAAAAAATCACAATTTTTATTGTAGGTGCCACTACAAGAAGTAAATTTTTAGATGGGGACGCAGGTCGACGCAGCTAATTTTTTTTTTTATTTGAAAGGTCGTACTTGTCTTTGTTTTTCACTAATCACTGGTGAGATGCATTGATACGTTTTCTTTTTATCGTATCCCAAAATTAGCGATTTTTCTCACTTTTCGTCAGACAGGCCGGGTTTTTTTAAAGCAACATAACTTCGCATATGCTGATCAAACCAAAACAAAAAAGTAGTACCTACTTGCCCAAACTCTATATTTTTCTTACGTAAGTAATTTGTATCCATACGTAGTACCTGTAAGCTAAAAATGCTACTTACATTTAACATAAAAATCGTGAGTTGCTTTGGCGAAAATGTGTTCCAAGAAAAGGCTCAACTTTGTGGATGGTTTCTGCTTACATTTATTATTTGTTTTAAGAAATATTTTGGATTTGTCTTATTGGGAGTATTATCTCAACATATATGTAAAAAAAATATCATGTTTGCAACATCGACTTTTTGTATTTTTGGCCACACTCGCGACACTGTGCGTCGCGTTGAGAGCCCCACGGCAGCTTCGTGGTTACTCCAGCTGGAGTCGAAAATGGATCAGCAAAAGGAATACATAATTGAACAGCTGAGTGAGCAGGTAAAGAACAGTGAAGAGAGCTGATGCAAAACGACCTCTCAGCTGAATTGCTAAACATAAAAGAGACAATAAAGGTCCTTGATGTGGGGCTAACGGCTGTAGAAACCTCATGTGAAGAGTTGGGTGTGCTGCGAACTGAAGTAATTAATTAATTAATTGACTGGCACGACAGCCCGCTTACTAGAGACTTAGGCCTAGCTTCCCGCAACCACCCATGTTGTGCGTGTGAATTTGTACGTGGGTGGAAGGGACCTACAGTTTTATGCCGGTTTCGAACGGCAGGTTGGGAGCTTTTTCATAGGCAATTTTTACTCTCAGAGGATTACCATGTCCAGCTGAGAGGACAGCCACCGAAAGAGAAAACGAGTTTTCCCGAGTTTGCGAACTGAAGTACTTGCACTAAAAAAAAAGGCAGAGAGGAGAGAGAATGAAGCCGTTGCCACTGATCTCTTAATAACCGGCATACCTAACTCTACTAATATCAGCGGAGAGGAGGTCTTCTCGCGTATGTGTCAGGCTGTTCAGCACGAACTGCCCCCAGTGCGCAAAGTTTTCCGGCTGCCAGCGAGAAACAATAAAAATGGTAACAACAACTCAGCGATCATCGTTAAGATTTTCTCTCAGCATGCTCTTAGTCAGCTATTTAAGGTATTATGGCACGTTGGAAGGGGAAGGGGAATTTTTAATGATTAACAAAATTATTTATTTTTCAGCTCCTTTGTTATCAATCTTTTTGACAATTTTTTACAATATATTGATAGTTTAAGGAACAAAAAAAATAATGTTTTTTTAGCATATTGTCTTTATATAGGTAGAGCTGAAGTCGCGTAGAAAAAAACACATCCTCCATTACGGACACTTAATCTCCGGAAGCTAGGCCTTAGTCTCGCGTAAGCGGGCTGTCGTGCCAATCAATTATTATTAATTATTAATCTCCGGACTTTTATAAATCATTAAAAATTCTCCTTTCTAACGTGCCATGATACCTTAAATCTATTTCTGTTGTAAAGCCAACAGGCGCCTCTTGCTCTGAGAGACATTGGACTAGATGATAATATAAAGTTTTATGTGCACGAAAGTCTGACTAGGGATAATCGTGAACTAATGCATTATGCAGCTCAGCTTTAACGACAGAAACTTCTTGTTGCTGCTTTTTCGATACGTGGGCAAATCATGGTGAGAAAACGAGATGGTGACGAGGCCGTAAAAGTATTTGATAAAAAAGGTATCAATGGAATTGTCGGAGCAGCATAGAAGCAACAATGACTTCTTCAAAATTAAATATAAGCTATTTGTGTTTCGTACAGGGACGATCTCCTGTGCGATTGAGTTGTTCGCACAGGGACGATCGTCTCTGGCCGAAGTCAGTGACTACGTGACGCGAAACTGAGAGGAGAAGTGTGAAAAAAGCCACAATACACACATAAAATTCACCAATACTCTCACATAACAGCTGATACTCCGGCCCCACAGCTGATATTCCTGACTCCATACAAACTGAAAATGGAGGGTTGTTGTGTTGCTCAATTCCAAAATGGAGGGTTGTTGTGCTGGTCAATTTTCATGTGTGAGGGTTATCGTTGTGGTTCATTTTTAATTGCATAGAACATCAATTTATTTTGTGCACAGAGTTCTGTGATATGTTTATAGAAAAATGAATAAAAAATTCTATTACTGCTTACAAATATAATAACATCGTTTGAATATGTCTCTAACATGTCATTATTTAAGTTTTCATTGACTATCAAAAATCACCCTTGTGTCTAGAACAGTGCATTTTACACCAAAAGCATCTCTGAACTCCGATGATTTGGTGTTTAATTTGCGAAACGCAAATCGGGTTGACCCTGGATGGCTGCTAAATGTGCAGCTGCACATAATAACATAACAAATAACATAAAAACATAACAATGTTTAGAAAATGTATGGATTTTTTATTGAAATAATTGACAATTATGAAAATAATAACATGCATCGAGAAAATGTATGTCTTTTCTATTGAAATGATTGACAATTATGAAAATAATAACATGCATCGTATTAATACGCTTTTTTCTAAAAAATACGAAAGACAAGCTACCTCTAAATTGCAACTTTGCGCTTTGTTCTAACTTCAACGCGACCACACTCTTGAACCAATCACTGACCCACCCCTGTCGGACCTGAGACAACTGGTTCCTAAAATTTATTGGTTTTTCAACTGGTTTTTTGTAAGTTAATTTAACAATTACTTGTTCAAGTGACTGTCAGCGACGCCACGTTAAAAGGGTAAGTTTGCTCCAAGGAAACGAGTCGGTTCTGAAGTCAGCTATGACTGACAAGCAACCAGTTGAAAAACTACATGGTTCAACCAGTCCCATTTCCTACAGGGCCATGACACCTCACACAGATTAGGGGTATTCTCGATGTCTTGCACGGAGGAAGAATTTGTAAAAATGCAAACGTGCAAGACTGGAAAATGCTACACATCGAGAACGCACAAAAAAGCACACATTGCAAATATTGCAAAAATTCCGCAAACAGCCACAAACTTTCTCCATTTATTTTTAATTTGGTTTTCGGTTGATCCATTTCCACCTGCAAGCAATACATATATACAAATTACATAAAAAGATTGAAATAAAACCAAATATAAAGAAAATACGCTTGCGCACACGAAGAAAATTAAATGGCTGTCGCACAATCGTGTCGTGTCGTGTCGTGTGCCGTGTGTCGTGTGCACCTACACACGATGTCACACACAAAACAAGGGTTTTTGCGTAGCATGATATGCAAAAAATGCAAAATTTTTTTGCTTGTATTTTTGTATCATTGCACGGATTGCAAGGTTCTGCAATTTTTCCATTTCGTGCACCTTGCAAGGGTTTTGCAAGACATCGAGAATACCCCTATTGTGTATGTGAAATGCAAAAAATGGTCAACAAATTCGCTTCCCCTGCCAGTTTCGTATCACGTCATCACTGCCGAAGTAGTCAGTCGTGGAATGAGCGTGAAGTGGGCAAGACGTCCATTTTGGTGCAAGTTTATAGTGGTGCAAGTTTATAGGTGCAAGATGTGCGTGTGCTTGAAGTGTGGAAAATAAATTGGGTTTTTTGAGCCGATGGCTTTTTCCCAACGAGTGCGTGTTTTATTTAAACCAATTTTACGTTTCGCAGTTTCCACCGCCAATCTGTGTATCTGTATCTGTGTCCTTCTCCATTATTTTTCTATTTTCTCTCTTTCTGTCTCTAACTACTCTTGTTCCCTTGCCATGTTGTTCTGTGCATCAGCACAGCATTTTAACCTCATTGGTATGTATGTTAGTTTTTTCTTCTATAGTTCATTCTCATGACATCAAACTTATCTGATACTTATAAACGTCTCTGGCGCTAATGAAAATCAGAAATTGGTAGTTGATATCTTGTGTAAGCAATCAGCCGGATTTAATGTAGTCCACTTCAATGCGAGGAGCTTGAGCTTTGAAAAACTTGACTATGTTAGATACATCTTTGATCAGTCCCTTTTCGATGATATTTGTGTGTCTGAATCTTGGTTTAGTAATTGCATTCCGGACCTTCAATGTTCTATTAACAACTATAGTCTCATTCGAAATGATCGAAAGCATAGAAAGGGAGGAGGGGTAGCAATTTATTGTAGGAATACTCTCAATCTAACAACAATTGTTAAATCTGCTGGCTCTGATACAGAATTTATAATCGCTGAATTGTCTGATGGTAAGTCCCGAATCTTAGTTTCTTGTGTCTATAACTCAAATACATTTTTTTCTCTAGATGCATACTTCACCGAGTTATCTTTGTTTTTATTAGACTATGAGCATAACATAATTTGTGGTGATTTTAATTTAAACTTACTTTCTAATGATTCTTACACCAATGAACTTCGTAATCATGTATCAGCAGCTGGTCTAGCTATTGTTAATGACATTATACTCACCAGATATGCTAGTAACTGCCGACAAAGCCGTTTCGACTATTTTATTACTTCTCTAGTACTTAAATTTGACCAAATATCATTCATATCGGGTAACTAAGTAAGTACAGTGGACGTCCAATATAACGAATCTTATGTTGTAACCCCAAATTGTTAAATCGAAAAGTTCGTTAAATCGAACGAAATGTTTTTTGTTTTAAACCATGCTTCTAAAAGAAATAAGTCTCACATATTCAGTTTTTAACCTTCTGCCTGTCCCTTGGGGTCTATTTGACCCCAGGTGGAATTAAAAAACGGTTGAGTGGTCGTCTACTTGTGTGATTTAGTGTTAATCGCGCTTACAACCCAATAACAAATCGAGAAAAACACTTTTCGGAGCTTTCCCCTTTTCTTTTGTGATTAATGTGTAACATTGCTTCATGTTTTGTCAGCTAATTATATAACCGCTAGTTTGGGGTCATCTTGATCCCAAAGGACAACGATCGCAATTTTGAGCAAAGAACAGACAAAAGGTTAAACAAATGTCTTGTTTTATTCCAGCATTTTCAAAATACAAATATGGCTTTGTGTGTACAGTGAAAAAGTCTTCGATGCGGATTACCTCTTTACCGCAAGTAAACTTTTCTGTTTGGCAATTTCTCTTGATTGATTATTGAAATTTTAATTTTTAAAAGAAGAAAGCCGACCGAACGCAAACAAATCCTGTGAAAATGATCAGCAATGCATACAAACAGAATTTGAAAATGTTGGTAACTTGACGAAAATTTGAACGTTTTAACGTAACAAAAACAAAAACAATTGAGGTTCCATTTACTTGACCAAATATTCATTGTTATTGTAAAGAATGTGAATGCGCAAATAAAAACAATTCGAAGGGTAGACGTCAACATAAATATTCGTTATATCGAATAGCAAATTCCACTTTCGTTCGTAATATACAACCATCAATGGAAAAAATTTGGCCGTACGTTAAATTAAAAATTCTTTAAATGGGAAGTTCGTTACACTGGACGTCCACTGTATATATAAACATAATTATATATACTTACATACCTAGTGTACCATATAAACATAATAAACTTCATCTGTCATTGCACTTTGCGTTTGTCAAAGGCCTCACCCAGATTTCGTCTGGCTAGACGACTAAGTGCAAATGTGAAGTAACTAATTACTACCCATCAAAAGGTTAAGAAAACAATTACTTTAAAATACTCCTGGTATATAGGGGGTTAATCACATCTAACGCACAAGAAAGCTGAAGATTGTCCAACTTTATGCTTCGAATGGGTCGAGAGCATGCTTCTGGAACTCGTTCTATGAAAATACACTTTTTCACTTTTGTTGACAGCTGTACTGAACGCACTGTCTAGATCAAGCCAGACCTTTTGCCTGTCCCTTACTCAAAACTACGTTCGCTGTTCTTTGGGGTCAGGATGACCCCAACCAAACGGAATTATAACTTTCTCACAGAACATGAAGAAATGTTACACATAAATCACAAAAGAACAGGGGAAAGCCCCGAAAAGTGTTTTTCTCGATTTGTTATTGGTACTAAATTGCACAAGTAAACGAGCGCACAAAATCGCTCAAAATCAGCCGTTTTTTTAATTCCGCCTGGGATCAAATAGACCCGAAGGGACAGGCAGAAGGTTACTATATGTAAGTACATATGATATATTGCTTATGTGTGAGCCATGCCAGTAAAGCCGACCTGCATTGGACCATCACCATTACCACTACATGCTGAGTGAAAAGATACTAAATTGACTCTGTCTATCTTTGGCTATCACCATTTGAACATGCGTACGGGGGTACAGTGAGGTAATTGATGCCGAAAATGCCGATTAATTCTCCCAGGCTATTTAGATATGAAATAACTATTAGGTTTAGTTAATCGAACATTAGAAAGTAAAAAACAAATGTTTTTGGGTATACTTTAGTGGAAATGTTTTTAAAAAACGGTAAAAAACTAAAATAGTTACAAAAGATAAATCTTCCACATTTCTAATGAAAGTTAAGTTGAACAGTTTAACTGAAACATTTCATCGCCACTTCTTACAGCTAATTCAATATCATCAATGTGATGATGATTATCATTATTATAATCTTCATCATCAACATTATAAGCCTCACCATCACCATTATCATCATTCCTCATTTTTTCATACTTGTTACAATGGCGTCAGAATTAAAAAAAAACTTAAAAAAATGTTTTCAATGGTATTTTTTCAGTCTACTTTCGTAAAAAATTATCCCTGCAACACTAGAAATTGTTATTCCGTGATTCTTGAGCCTTTTCCGACAGTTGGCCGATTGGTAATGAAGCATGTGGTATTATTTGGGGAAAACTTTGGGCAAATTTTACCAGGAATAGCATTTAAAAAATTATTTTACAGTTTTTAATCCATAACTGCGAAATTTTTCTATTTCGATTTGATGTTCACTAGAAATAACCATAAAATGGTGTGAATGTATTTATTCAAGTCTACATCGATTTCTATTATTGATGCATTTTGAAAAAACAATAAAAACAACAATAAAACCTTTTGTTTGTTTGTTTTCATCTAAAAAATTAATAATTTTAAAAAATTTTTGTTGCACATGTCTATTTGTTCTCATACATGGCCCATTTGGGCCATGAGTTCGCACACAAAAATCGAAATGCTGGAAAAGTGTGTAACATTCGCGCAACTTTTTTTTCATAAAATGTTACTGAAATATCTAAGCTATACGCTAATGAAAACAGTTTTGCTCGATCTCACAAGACTCACAACTATATGTCTATGAACAGGTCCAGAATTGGACAATTATTAAGCTTTTAAACAAAAAATCACATAAAATAAAAAAAAAACATTTCTTAACAAAACAAAAAACACACTGGATTACAGAAATACCTGAACATGAAGGTTACATATACCCCGTTTATACGACAGCTCGGTTTCAGTCAATACGCATTGAGTCAATACAGTAGTATAAACACGATTTCAAACCGCTTTGAACGTTCTAAGCGTATCGAGTCAAAGCGCTTTTCAAATGAGTTTTTAAATTTTCAAGTCGCTTCGAAAATGCGTATAAACGGTTTAACATTTTTAAAGTGTCTTGAAAATCAGCTGATGGTGCCTTGAAACTCAATTTTTTGAGCATTTTCAAGTAACAAACAAGGACCCCAACAGCTAACATTTATAAGACGTCAAAAAAATAGGAAAAACGAAAAAATAACAGCATACTTTTCAAACCGTTTGCAGTCAATTCGCTTCTGAAATCAATGTATAAACACCTGGCACGAAAGCGTATCGAGTCAATGCGAATCGACTGGGACCGACGTATAAACATGGTAATAATTAATTTTTAAATACTTTTTGAATTCACAAAAAGAGATCGTTTCGAACTAAAGGAAAAAACGCGTTTATCGAGTGCTTTGCGGAAAACCCGTAAACTATTGTTACGAAATTCCCCAGTTCGTTATCGACGGTTCGTTTTGATTGTATTTGAAAATAAAACAACTTTAATTACTCAGCAAAGATCAACAATAACTTTATTTCGCAGATTTACGCTTCGCTTGTATCTACACTTGTTACCACTTTGCTTGCTTAACACAGACTCGACTCCTTGTGCTGCCACTGCTGCTTTTATACCACTTTCCTTATCGCGCCGAAGTTTCTTGCAACTTCTAATTGGAAAGCGCTCGACCATTCTCGCACAGCCCATTTCGAGAACCATCCTTGCCATATCGGACTATACCAAGCGAATTTATAACAGTTTTGCTGTACTTCACAGTGCATGCCTAAAAGTATGCTTGGAAAACATTCGTGCGGAGAAAGGCATTCCTGTACAGTGCGGCACAGAATCTCTCATCGTATCACTGCCCATCACTTAGACTTGTTCGTCCCGAACACCAGCACACCACCAATACTATGCCCACTTGCATCTGTATCCAGCACAAACATCTCTCCAGGCACGGGGAAGGCCAGAATTGGAGCAGTGCACAATTTTTCCTTCAGCCGTGCAAAAGCCTGCTCCTGTTCTTCACCCCACGCGAAGGCTTGATTCTTTTTCGTCAGTTTGTGCAAGCTGCCAGCTATGTTCGCAAATCCTGGAACGAATCTTCGGTAGTATGTGCACAAGCCCAGGAAACTGCGGAGTTCGTGTAGATTGCGTGGTCGGGGCCACTCCCTCACTGCCGTGATCTTGCCTTCGTCCGTATGTACTCCGCGAGCGGAAACCGTGTGGCCCAGATACTTGACCTCTTTTTGGAACAACGAGCACTTCTTTGGGTTGAGTTTAAGGCCGGCGTTTTGTATACGCCCAAATACCTCCTTCAGCTTTTCCAGGTGGTCGTCGAAGCTTTTGCCCATCACGATTATGTCGTCGAGGTATACCAGACACGTCCGCTAATGCAGCCCTTTCAGCACACGCTCCGTTAGCCGCTCGAATGTTGCTGGTGCGTTGCAGAGTCCAAACGGCATGACGGTGAACTGCCACAAACCGTCGCCAACACTAAAAGCTGTTTTCTCCTTGTCCTGGTCTGCAAGCTCCACCTGCCAATAGCCGCTGCGTAAGTCGAGTGTGGAAAACCACTGTGTGCCTGACAGTGTGTCCAGGGTGTCATCGATCCGAGGTAGTGGATAGCTGTCCTTCTTGGTCACGTCATTGAGCTTTCGATAGTCGACACAAAATCGGGTACTGCCATCCTTTTTCTTGACTAGCACGACCGGCGAGCACCAAGGACCTGACGAAGGCTCTATGACCTTTTCTTTATGCATGTTTTCAATCAAATTTGTGACCTCTTCCCTCTTGGCCAGAGGAACTCGTCTTGGCGGTTGGCGGATTGGTTTTGCACTTCCGGTATCGATGTTGTGTTTCACTATGGCTGTTCTTCCGCCCGCCTCCGTTGCAAATATGGACCCACAGTGCTGCAGTAGTGACCGTGCCTTCTGTTTCTGCTCGGCTGTCAATTCGCTGCTCCACTGATTCTGCGGTATGGCGTCCATGTTAGAACTGCTTTTCTTACTTCCTCCGGGTGGACTGCTTTCGCAATTGACAACTGCTTCAGCCTCTCTACACTCGCCAATGACCGCATCTTTTTCGATATATCTGGGTGTGTTCAATGGGTTGAGTATCCTTACTGGTATTTTGCCATTTTTGGGTTCCACTAATGTACGTCCGATTATTATGTTGTCGTATCCTTGTTTTGGCGCTTCTACAACCCACAGCCGGCTTGTCCCATCGTCCTCGTCCACTTTCGCCCACACGATCGCCTCGGAATTCGCTGGTATCTTCTGATGTTGACACGAGACAACTCTCCTTACCGCCACGCTTCGCTCATAGCCAGTGCGCAGGGGGAATTCAACCTTGGCATACCTCAGCACATTTTCTTTCAGGTCCAGCGTAAAACCATGCCTAATCATGAAATCGACGCCGATAATCACGTCGTCCATTATGTCCGCGACGATGAACTCATGCTCCAGGCTGCTGGTGCCGATAGCAATTGTTTTTGTTACTTTCCCTCTTACCGGCGCACGCTCGCCAGCGAGCGGCTGTATGCCATGCAGTGGTTCCCAGTTCTTCAGAAGCTTCCTTTTTATGATCGAATATGACGCTCCAGTATCCAGTGTCAACACGAACAACTTTCCATCTATCTTTCCTTCAATCGTCAAGCTGCTGGGTTGTCGTTTCAACTGTGAGACAAGGACGGTAGGGCAGCAGGTTGTGGGGATCAGCTCACGCCCCTTTGGGCTGACCCGTTTTAGTTTAACGACTCGTCGTCCTCAGCCCTGCGCTTGTTGGCTGGGCCTCTACTGTCAGTATTACTCGCTTCAGGCGATTGCGAACGAGAACGGGAACGCCTCTTTCGTTGGCGGCAGTCTCGTGCTATGTGACCCTGCTTGCCACATGTCCAGCAAACAACTTTAGAGGAGACAACCCGTGGCCTGCCCGGTGTCTCAGAGCTTATGGCCTGGATCGAAATTTCGCTGTCTGGCTGGATTTGGCGTATCCTTGCAGGTGCATACCGAGCGCCTCCAATCCATGTCGCCTCATATGTCATAGCGCTGGTCACCGTTTCCTTGTATGTCGCCGTGCCCATCATCAACGCACTGCGACGTGTCTCGGGGTCATGAAGACCTTCAATGAACGACTCAATCTTCATTCTCTCGAGATCATCAGCCCCGAATTTTGGGTAGCACAACTGTACGAGCCGCTCAATGTCTGCTGCATATGTCTGCAGCGCCTCGCTGGCTCTCTGCCTGCGGTTCTTCAGCTCACAGTAGTACAGCGTATGGTTGTGCTCGTTGCTGTACTTCACTGCCAACGCTCTCATGACGGCCTCGTAATCACTTCTCGAACATTCCGGAACTGATTTCATTACCTCAGCCGCAGGACCTTTCAGCGCCAGAGCCAATCTCCGACCCTTCCTGATATCGGTCCACTGATTTTCCAAAGCAGCTAAGTCGAATTGCAGTTTAAATGTATCGAACGGCGTAGCACCATCATAAGTAGGCACTTCTGTTCGGGTGGCGAAACTTTCCGGAACCGGCGGCAAACATTCTCGTGGCTGTACTTCTCTAAGCCGCTCGTCGATTTTTCTGTTTACCGAATCCTCCAGACTGTCAACTCGTTTGTCTAAATGTTCTACTCGCGTCTCCAGGTGCTCAACTTTCACATTAATCCTGTTCGAAATCTCTTCCACTTTCTGCTCCAAGCGCGCAGAATTTTCCTGAAGCTTGGTTTCCATTCGCTCTGCTACTTCTCGGTTCGTAGTTTCGATTTTTGCGGAAATTTCCTGATTCGTAGTTTCCATTTTGGCTGCCATTTCACGGTTGGAAGTCTCAAACATGCCTTTAAGTGCAACCATAAGCTGGTCCATTGCTTGTAGTGGCGCAGCCGCTGCAGTCGTACTTTGCAATGACGCAGCACCAACAGGCGATTCCTCCACCTTGGCCGACGCCTCTTGTTCCTGCGTTCCGAACTCATGTGCAGCCCAATCGATGCCTCGTGACTCACACGCCTCTCGCAAGCGCAGCTGCAACTCCACCTTACCGCCAGCAGTCGGCAAATTCCAGGCAGCCAGCTCCTTCTTCAGCTGGTCCACCTTCAGCAGCTCGAGTTTAACCATGTCTGCGTTTTTATAATTTTATTTATTATTTATCTTCAGTAATACAATCCTGACTTTCTGACACCAAATGTTACGAAATTCCCCAGTTCGTTATCGACGGTTCGTTTTGATTGTATTTGAAAATAAAACAACTTTAATTACTCAGCAAAGATCAACAATAACTTTATTTCGCAGATTTACGCTTCGCTTGTATCTACACTTGTTACCACTTTGCTTGCTTAACACAGACTCGACTCCTTGCGCTGCCACTGCTGCTTTTATACCACTTTCCTTATCGCGCCGAAGTTTCTTGCAACTTCTAATTGGAAAGCGCTCGACCATTCTCGCACAGCCCATTTCGAGAACCATCCTTGCCATATCGGACTATACCAAGCGAATTTATAACAGTTTTGCTGTACTTCACAGTGCATGCCTAAAAGTATGCTTGGAAAACATTCGTGCGGAGAAAGGCATTCCTGTACAGTGCGGCACAGAATCTCTCATCGTATCACTATTTTACAACAAGTTTTTCACATAGTGATGCAAAATTTTACCCTCTTTAGCCCGGTACCAAAAACATTTGTGTATCTACCGTAGTAGGTGACTAGATTGCAGAGGACAGTCTGCCTAGGCGTCACTGGTGCTTTTCCCACCACATCTGCAGAGGCTCTAAATGTCATACTCAATTTACCTCCAGTAGATATTTTTCTCAGGGGAGAAACCATGAAATCTCTTTTTAGGCTTATAGCAATAGATCACTTGTATGGACCTAGGGATATTCTCAACTAGGCGTTGCCTCATATTGAAGACATTCACATGCTCTCCGATATATGTATTCCAGCACAGAATAAACAGTATACAGAATGCGCATGTCGACCCACGAAGCAATCTGAATTACGGGTGCGGGCCGAAAGCAGCAGGGGTGAGGTAACAGAGTTTGGTGAACAGAACTTTTGTTTCTGTTAATTTGTCGTGTGACGATGATCTCTGTTATTTTCAACTTCGCTAGGTGCCGAGCAGTGCACAGCGGGCTCGTGCGCTCGAAGCAGGCCGTAGAAGTTATTGTTATTTTCCACGAAGCGAACGGCGCCGTGCTGTTGTTGTTGTTGTTGTGCTGATCAGCGATTGAAAATTGAAATTTTCGTTTCTGGCTGGCTTTTGCCGATTGCCGGCGACGCGTTGGTTGCAGAACAATTGCTTGTTTCATGTTATTATGCGATTGGCTTTCTGCGTGAACGGATGTTCATACTCTTATGAGCATTTAAAACCAAAGGTTTCGCTATTTCGGTCGTTACTAGTGGGAGGTGATTGACTCAATTTTTTTGAGCATTAAACTTTTGACACTTTTGACGTGACTGACTAAATTTTTATTAAACTTATATTTTTGACGTGATTGACTCATTCTCGGTTGAGTTTACATTCTTGACGTGATTGACTCAATTATTTTTAAACCTATATTTTTGACGTGATTGACTCATTCTCAGTTGAGCTTACATTCTTGACGTGATTGAATCAATTATTCTTAAACCTATATTTTTGACGTGATTGAATCATTCTCGGTTGAGCTTACATTCTTGACGTGATTGAATCATTTGATTAACAATATATATACAAATATATATTTTTCCATAAAACCTGTGGGAATTATTTCCAAGAAATGCGGAGTAAAATGTTGCATCCGAACCTGCAAAAAATCAAAACGTCATAACGAAGGTTTAAGAATTTTTAAATTTCCCCCATGTGATTCTGTCATGGGTCAAATTTGAAGAGAAAAGTGCAACGTAGCTATAGAAGATTACTCAAAAACGCTATATATTTGCGGAAACCATTTTGCAGATTCGGATATGGGTAAAAAAAAGTTAAAGTCTGGAGCTATTCCTGTTCATAATTTGGAAGAATTTAATGATGATTATGAATTTGTTGAACCAGAGTGCTACGCGAAAAAACGTCGGTTATTAAATTCCCAGGCTAAAGGTTGTAATAATTGCAAAAAATATGCAAAGTCTGTTAACTTTTACAGACGAAATTATTACAATCTGCTTGGAAAGTTTAATAATTAAAAAAAGGAATATAAAAAATGCGTAAATTCTAGTTTAGATAATAGAATTGATTCCTTAAAACATGTAGGCAGTGAGTCAAAAACCCTTTGCAAACTTCTTTTAAATTCCCGGCCTAAGGAATACAGCAAAGAAGTAAAAGAATTGACGCAAAATATTTTCTATGTGTCTCAATCAACATATTCTTTTTTAAGAAACAAACTACATTTAAATTTACCTCATATTGCTTCCCTCCATCGATGGGCACCCGTGAAATTTCTACAGCCAGGCTTCAAAAATAGCTCATTCGATATCATAAAACAAAAATGTCTAGATCTAAAGCAATGGGAGAAAGCTAACATGATTTTATTATTCGATGAAATGACAATTCGAAGAGAGTTGCGGTACAACCCAAAGTTAGATTTGGTAGATGGGTTTGAAGAAAACGGATTTGAAAGAACCTCCGAAATTGGGAAACAACTATGTGTGTTCATGTTAAAATCAATGTTTTCCAATTGGGCTTTGGTTTTAAATTATTTTGTTTCAAAAAATGGTCTTTCTGGAGACTTATTAAAGAATATTATTAACGAAAATTAAAAAATTCTCAATAGCATCGGAATCACAATCAAGGTCTTGACCTGCGATCAAGGATCTGCAAATAGAAAGTGTTTTTCCGAGCTTGGTGTTTCGCCAGAAACCCCTTTTTTATGTTTAATAACACCGAAACATACTGTTTGTTTGATTTCCCACACCTAATAAAATCTCTTCGAAATGGGTTAATAAAATGCGATCTTCAAACGCCGGATGGCAGAGTAAGCTTTAAAGTAATGCAGGAGCTGTGGGAAATGGAATTAAGTTTGGGAACGAAAATGTGCCCTAAGCTAACTAGACAGCACATCTTCCCGAATTCTTTCGAAAAAATGAAAGTGAAGTTAGCTACACAAGTTTTCAGCCGAACCGTACAAGCTGCAATAAAGACAGTGGCAGACACAGTTGGATTTAAACGAAGCAGTAAAGAAACGGCTATATCCACTGCTAGTTTTGTCGAAAAAATTGACAAAATATTTGATTGTTTGAATAGTGGTTCGCTATATTCTAAAAATCCATATAGAAGTGCACTACAACAGAACAATAAGTCACATGAGTACATTAAATATTTTTTGGATTATTTGAAAGATGTAAAATTTACTGACGAAAAAAAGAAAGTATACTTTTTAGATGGTATGAAACTTACCTTAAATGCGGTTCTACAACTGGTTGATAAAATTTTTAAAAAGGAATCGGAAGTATTTTTTTTAATGACACGAACGCTTAATCAAGATAAGCTTGAAAATTCTTTTGCAGTGTTACGACAAAAGGGTGGAAACAGTAATAATCCGTCTGTCGCTGAAATAAATAACATATTGGCGCGATTGATGACAGCGAAAATCGTTCAACTTAGCTCCCAAAGTAATTGTGAAGAGATAACAGACACAACTACAGATTTGCTTTCCAATATTTTAACGGAAGAATCTTTTCCTGAGGATGAAAGCAGTTTCAGTAAAAATATTGAAGAAATCAGCCAAAATGTTGAGGGTATATCTGTTGACAATTGTATTTTAAACGACAGTTTTAAAACTTCTTCAAAATAAATATTGATCTCCCATCGTTACGTTATTTTATTGGTTACGTTGCCTTTAAAGTGCTACCGAAGATAAACTGTGATGATTGCGAAAGAGAAGTACGGAAAGAAAATGAGATTTTATCTGCTCCCAGCGAACTTTTCATATTTCACAAAAATTACAGTTCATTACTAGATTTTGGAAACCTCATTGCTGCTCACATGAGTTTTTAGAAACAAGTAATGCCCACATACAAGTTTTTTGTAATATTTTCAAAAATAACCCGCAAACTCTTGGGATAAAAAAATTAATAATAGGAAAATGCAAAAAAGCTACCCCCATTGGTTTAACAAATGTTGCGAGCATAAGGAACAGATGCTAGACTTTATGATTTTAGTTTTATTAAGAAAGCACTGTTCATGGGCAAGTGAAAAAAATAACACAAGCACATCCCAAAAACTGAAGATACTAAATAATTAATTTAATAATTGTTTCTCCCCTAAAATTGTTTATTTTTTTTAATACATAATACAATTTGTTTCACATTCATTTTGCATATTCAATGCCCCAATACCATAAATGCAAAAAAGGTTTTAACGGTTATTTGGCGAAATTTAAGTTTATAAAATAATGCAAAGCTAGTAATCTAGATCTTTTCGAATCTTTTTTAATATGGCAGGTACTTTGTACAACCCCTTTCAGCCCTTATTACCCGAAAGTGATGGCGAAGGTGAATATGAAATGGCTTGAACCCAGAGTCAAGCTAGAAAAAATTAAAAAAATTTATTCAAAAAACACAAAAGTATTCATTTTTATATTTCGTTGCAAAGAAAATTTCACAGGCTATAATATGGTAACAAAGTTATTACACCTTAATTATGAAATTTAAAAAAAAAAAAAATAAGTTTTGAAAAAATTTTTCTTTCAGAAGAAAGGTATAAAAAATCCTTTCGTTTGATACCCATATCGTGTAAATCAGTTAGAGATTAATTGAGTTTTTTTTATTAAAACTTTGAACCTTGACCACGAGCCACACCTTCTGTGGCCATTTCCGAGGAACAATTTTTAGTTTGTAAGATTCACAAAAATAAGCTCTTTATGATTCAATTTTCGGTTTTTTTTTTCATGAGGGTTCGTTATACTGCATTTGTTCCTCTTATTGCAAGCAAAAATGCTGTAGAAAAAAAATTACTAAGCAATGAAGCTACCGAATGATGGCGAGTTGCCGACAAAAATGCCGAACGCTCACTCGCTTTGCTAGAAAACAAAAAACATATATTGAATATAACAGAAACGAAAGCTGTCAAGTGCTGTTTGTAATGTTAATAGCAGTGGACGTAATGTTAAATTAACAGTGGTCGTAATATTACGACCCCTTAACAGTTTTGAATTTGTATGAGATGCGCGTTCTGTATTACTGTTTATTCTGTGATTCCAGTCGTCCAATTAAATATAAAGTTTGATTTTCTCATACCGGAAAGGAACCAGTGGAACACGTCACAAGAACCAGATATATAGCAGGATCTTCCTGACCACCTTGCAAAGCAGGGTTCCGTAGGACAATTCATAGGAACTGAACCGGCTTTTGGTGTGTCTACTGCCGTGGTTAAATATAAAATTTGTGAATGGGTTGATTCTCAACACAAACACAGATGGCGTTCGACACCTGGCAATGCTGGCAAAAGATAAGTGTCCAGCATATCGCGCGGCAGTTACACACGCTCAACGCAAATGAAGCTACTGCAGTTGAACTTAAATCATTGCGAAGCTGCACAGGACTTGCTGCAGCAAACTCTGTGTGAGTGTCAGATCGACGTGGCTGTGATAAGCGAGCCGTACAAGCAGAAGTCCAATGGTGTGTGGGTAGCCGACACTACAACGAAAGCAGCAATCTGGGCATGTGGTCAACATCCGCTCCAGGACCAGCCAAAGACATGCAGAGGCTTTGTAAGAGCAAAAATTGGTGGTGTGTATATTTACAGCTGCTATGCACCTCCGAGCTGGCCACTCAATGAATTTACAACAATGCTGGATGAGATTGTTCAAGACGCGCGTTTTAGATCACCAAAATTAATAGCAGGTGACTTCAATGCCTGGGCGGTCGATTGGGGTTCATCAAGAATGAATGCGCGAGGTAATGCTATACTGCAGGCTTTTGCTGCGTTGGACGTTGTGCTGCTCAACACGGGTAGCGAGCCAACATTTTCGAAGAATGGCCGTGTGTCGTGTATAGACATTACATTTGTTAGCCGGGGTCTATCGCGAGGATCGTCGTGGGCAGTAAGTGACGTATACACACACAGTGACCACCAGGCAATTATCTTCAGTATATCCTGTGGCCAATCACGAAGTGCGGCGGCTCAGACGTGCCGTGCCAGCGGCTGGAAGCAAGATACGTTCGATAAAGAACTGTTTATGATAACATTAGACGGGTCAGCGTTAACTGGTGCCGCAGAGGCAAAAGTGCGACAACTGATAGCTAGACTGATTCGGGCGTGTGACGCATCCATGCAGCCGAGAAAAGTCGGCAAAAAGCGAACTCCAGCCTATTGGTGGAGTCCAGAAATCGCAAACTTGCGAGCGAGCTGCAATCGTGCAAGACGACAATACCAGCGAGCCAGCTGCGAAGCCAGCAAACGCCGCTGCCACCAGGCGTACAAAGATGCGCGTAGAGCCCTGAAGTATAGTATAATCGACAGCAAACGGAAATGCTTCACGGACCTGTGCAAGGCGGTCGATGAAAATCCCTGGGGCAAGGGCTACCAGGTAGTTATGAAGAAACTGGCCACTTTCAATGCTCCGGCGCCATCCTCGGCTGCATTTCTGGCCAAAATAGTTAGCTGCTTATTTCCAACTCAGCAAAGCGCAGCCCGACGAAGGCTAACGCTGCGGCAAGTTGACTCGATTCCGCAAATAACCACCGAGGAGGTGGCTGCGGCATGCGCAAGGATTGGCGACAACAAGGCCCCCGGTATTGACGCTATACCGAATAGGGCGTTAAAAGAGGCAATACGGCTCCATGCAAACATTTTTGCTGACGCATACAATGCATGCCTGAATGAAGCAGTTTTTCCAGACTGTTGGAAAATCCAGAAGCTCGTGCTGCTTCCAAAACCGGGCAAGGCCCCAGACGACCCCTCGGCCTACCGCCCGATCTGCCTTCTGGACACGGCGGGGAAAGTCCTTGAGCGCCTCATTTGCAACCGCCTTGAAATGGCGCTGGAAAGCGTAGGTGGCTTAGCAGAGCTCCAGTACGGCTTTAGGAAGGCCAGATCGACAATCGACGCAATAGACGAGGTGACCAGCATGGCACGTGATGCAATTAGTGGTAAGCGATGGCGGTTCGGTACCAAGGAGTACTGCTGCGTCGTCACCCTAGATATTAAAAATGCCTTCAACTCGGCAAACTGGGGTCAAATACTGGACGCACTCCACCAGAAGCAGGTTCCAGAATATCTGATAAATATAATATCAGACTATCTCAATGATAGAGTGCTGCTTTACGACACTGACGAGGGCCGTAAAACGTACACAGTCACAGGCGGAGTCCCACAAGGTTCAGTTTTGGGCCCTGTGTTATGGAACGTGATGTACGACGGCATCCTGCGCCTACAAACACCGGAAACCGTCAAAATCGTAGGTTTCGCGGACGATATTGCGGTGGTAGTCCGTGAAAAGCAGTTATCAAGCATCGAATCAACGTGTAACAGTGTAATACAGCGAATCGAGCAGTGGCTGAACTCTGTCAGTCTACAGTTGGCGGCTCAGAAAACCGAAGTGGTGCTGATTACCAGCAGGAAAAAGGTCGAGTCGGTCTCGGTGAAGGTGGGTGGCCACACCATTAATTCTAAGCCGGCAATTCGCTATCTTGGAGTGATGATAGACACGCGGTTGTGCTTTAAGCAACACTTGCAGCACGCAAGCGAAAAAGCGGCGAAGACGGCAAACGCGTTAGCGCGACTTATGCCTAATGTCGGCGGACCAAGTCAGCACAGCAGGCTGCTACTGTCACGGGTCACATCGTCGATGCTCCTGTACGGGTCGCAAATCTGGGCCCCAGCAATGCGGATCAAGTCCTAGGAGAGTTATTGACTCCACGTATAGGATTGGTGCGATGAGAGTGTGCTTCGCATTCCGCACAACATCATACGAGGCAGCGTGTGTCATAGCGGGGATGATCCCGATCGACATCTTGGTCGAAGAAGCGCATCGGAAGTACGACGCGAAGCGCCAGTCAATGTCCGTTGATACGGTGGCGGAGCGGCAACGCAGTATGGTTGCGTGGCAACGAAGGTGGGATGGCTCTGACAAGGGCAGATGGATTGGCGTCGAAGCAACCCCATTCTGCGAGGCGTGCCCAACGGCGGTTGAGGATGCCAACCACGTCTGGTTCCTGTGCCCCCGTTATCTGCCGCAGAGGCTTAATCTGGAGGCCACGGTGGGCGCGCAAGTCCGAACCGACAGCGTCGTCGATCTAATGCTGGAATCGGCCCAAAACTGGATGGCAGTGCGCAATTTCGCAACAGTGGTCATGGCCAAGCAACGTTGGTTGGAACAGCAACGGCGCGTGGAGTACAGAAGTGAGCCGACAATATAAGGCTTAACCCCCCCCTACGATGCGATGCTTACGGCAGTTCCGTAGGGGGAATGAAGGGTTAACGGGGGGTGGTTTTAGTCGGTAAGAATCCGGCATGCTGATGGGTTGCCATCAGTATCTATGAAGATTTCCACCTCCTGCGCGCAAAAAAAAAAAAAAAACAACCTGGCAATGCACACACCAACGCTTTTCTGCCAAAAATCGAAAGCCAACTAACTTTAACAAGAATTTAGAACCCTCGTCGGTACTCTAACCCTCCATTTTTCCTTTACGAACCATGTGTGTAGGTTAGGGTTTTCAGTGGACAGTGTATGTCCCTCATGCCTTGAGGACGAAGACCCGGCAATGCATTTTCTATGTAGCTGCCGGCGTTTTCCAGGATAAGGTTACAAACCCTGAACACTGATGTGGTGGACAATACCTTAATTGGTTTGCTGCCAATTAATGAAATCGTCTTATTCATTCAAAAGAGGATTAGATTTTCACTACATTAACGCGGGGCTCATACCTACAGGTATAATGGACAAATCATGTCTAAGCACTTGGCATTGTCTCTTACAAAAATAAAATAAATGCTCTTTTATTCATTCCCTATACATTTTCTATAAATTCGTACTGATCTATTATTCATGTAATTCAAAAGTTTACTTGAAAATATGTGTCTAACACTCCTGAATCTTTATAACTTGTTAATATTGAACTAGCTGGGCCCTGCGGCCTTGCCTGTTTCCTCCGATACGAATTCTTTTTCCATTGTTGAGCCCATCAGATTTTGATTTAAAAAAACTAACTATCTTTGATTTCGAGTATTTTAAAAATTTTGAAGTCAGAAGGCCCA
This sequence comes from Melieria omissa, assembly GCA_963971225.1. Lineage (NCBI taxonomy): Eukaryota > Metazoa > Arthropoda > Insecta > Diptera > Ulidiidae > Melieria > Melieria omissa. The sequence continues at coordinate 43,605,486 of OZ020269.1, read as the reverse complement.
TTAAAACATTTGTGTTTTCACATTTACTACAAACAAATTCTTAACCCTTGGTTTACCATGGTAGATTTTGATTTTCAAAAAAATTAAAAGCACGTTTTTATCATTAGTCGATTGAAGGCTAAGTTTGAAGTCAAAAAGCCCAATAAATCTTGTATCTCCATACAAATTGTGAATCTATTGTTGACCCCGTTAGATTCTGATTTTCGCAAAATGTGAAGAACACGTGTCAAATTAACTAAACTAATAAATATAAACTAAATAAACTAAAAGTATTTCCCCAAGTTTGATGTCAATGGGCCCATTAATTCATATTTTTCACAGTTTCTCCATACAAACTTTTAACCCGTCTGATTTAAATATTCGGATAAATTAAAAACACGTATCGAGTTGTATTACATTTGAAGTCATTTCACAAAGTTTGAAGTCAAAAGTCTCAAAACAATTTGTTTCTCCATACATACTTTTGACCCGTCGTTGATCCAGTTAGATTTCGATTTTGAGAATAATAAGAAACACGTGTCTAATTTTATTTACAATTGTTGAAGTCAATAGGCCCATCGGTTTGTGTTGTTTGTTTCGGAGTCTTTCCGTAAATAAACCAGTTAAATTTTGATTTTCGAAAAATTATAAAATACGTGTCGAATAAGTTTTGATCTAGAATATTTTCAGGAAGTTCAAATTCAATATGTTTATTAAATCACGTTTCTTCATAAAACACTTTAACCTATGTTTTGCCTTTTTAAACACCGTATTTCAAAAAATCCCGTCTTGGCGAAGGTTCATTCTTCAAGATGTACCTACAGTCCAAAATTCATGTTTATAGCTTTAGCGGTTTGGGCTGGGTGATGATAAATCAATCAATCAGTCAGTCAGTCAGTCAGGATAAACAATCTATGTATAAAAAAATGGAGGCGGTACCACGCCCCCCTGTTCAATGCTCACAACTCTGAGGAGATTCCATATTAAAGAATTGAGTTTCCCCCTTGTCCAAAATCCACCCAATTCCCCCCACCGAAGGACAAATCGTTGGTTTGTACCGAGTGTCATTGATATGAATGCTATAGTTCCACCGGAATTTTTACAGTGTCACGTCCCTTGCCCAACGCCCATTAAATTTTACTGGTGGAATGACATAATGACATGACACTGTACCAAATTTCAATGCTGTCCGACTTTTAACTCCGAAGATATTCCATATTACATGTTATATCGCTATAAACCACCGTATTGCCGAAAGAATGAACCGTTTTCACGGACACAAAATGTTAAGTTTTTTTATATATATAGATATAGATTAGATAATATAATATAGGTAAAATTTTTTGTAATTACGTACGTGGGATGCCGCTTAAATAAAAACATTATAAATCTTGTTGCCTCTGGGGTCACTTCATGAAACAAGTTTTCAAAGCGATATCGTACAAAAGAAATATTTTTCTTTGTATCGTGTTCATCAATACCACGGAATGGGCTGCACCCGGAGAGTAAGATATACGTCATCACTCCAACTGACCACACATCACTTTGTGGAAATATAGGTTCTTCGTTTACCATTTCTGGCGGTTGAAAGTCAAGCATGCAATGAGATGTAACTGTCGCTCCAAGTTTATTCACACGTTTCGCTGAACCAAAGTCTACAAGTTTAATTTGAACAGTGCGGACTGACGCCATTACAACATTGTCAGGCTGAATATTAAGATGACAAAAGCCTCGCCAATGGAGGTACTGTAAGGCATCCAAAAGTTGTGTTATAACACTAGCTACCATTTGCTCTGAATATTGATGACGACTATTGAAATATGTAAGTATGTTAGCTCCTTGCAGTTTTTCCATCACAAAAATTGCTAGTGGTGCATTCATCGGTTTGTAAGCAGCAAAAAGGGCAGGAATGCGTTCATGGCGTAATGTCTTATAATTATCAAATTCATCCATAACACTTTGCTCAGTTTCATCATTCACTTCACATATTTTTGCAGCAACTACTGTATTTGTTGATTTTTGGATAGCCTTTACAATGGTACTGAATTCTCCACGAAATATCTCAGAAATAAAGCTGTACTTATCGTTTACACTGGAGTCAGTTATCCAATTAGGAGGTTCACATTCACAGTGGTAATCAGTATGTACACGTTCTTCTTCTGGGATAATCAACTGACCATTTTCTGTTAATTGTTGTAAATGTTTCATAGCCTTTGTAATATGTATTTGTGCTGCACTTGCATCAGATGTACTAACACAAATAGGATCTCCTATTTCGCTCCATCCGATTCTATTTTTGGAAGATAGTCTAATTTGATAATTTGTTTTGGGCTGAAGATCATGAACAAGGAAAAATTCATGGTCAATATTTTCAGCAATAGTTGCCCATATATCAGAGTTTGCCTCCTTGTATTGCAGACTATAACATAGAACTGGAGAATGACCGTCATTTCGTGGCTGTTTCCATCTGAGAAGGATCTCAGTACCACTGGTAGCTGAAATCTCAATATAATCAGGCGGGTCTGGAACCGTAGCAATAACTACTCGGCATCTAGCCACAGTTTGACCAAGCTTGTTTCTTGCAACAGCTTTATAAATTCCAATGTCAGTGTGTACCGCAGGTTCAAAACGTAAAATAGATCGGCCATCTTCATCAACAACTGCTTTAATACGCTTTGACTCGGTAATAACCATATCATTTTTGAACCATTGAATAGATGGCTTAGGATCACCAACTGCAAAACAATGTATGTGTGCCGATCGGCACTCAGTAATAGCAAGAGTCTGAGGTTTTTCTCTAAAAAATGGTGGACATCCTTCTCTTTGAATCTCCATTAACGCATTTGCCTCAGTGTACTCATCTAGTCTAGGTCCCAATTCATTGCGAAGTCTGCGAATATTATAAGAATCATTTGAACTGTAAGTATTTATCCGACTACGGACTCGTTCATCATCTATTTCTTCATCCATTATGTCTGTAAAACGCCTTCGTTCACGAATAATTGGGAGCTATTAAAATATACACGTATATAAAGAGTTCAAGATATGTATGGGTGTAGAGAAGCTCTTTATACTTACGGACCAATCAACACTATCATTTAGCGCAAAGGATGGTGATCTTCGATGCGCCACTTTCATGTATTCCCGTAGTCTTACTGGGAAGTTAACATCACGTAACTGCAGTAAATAAGTATCTGGACCATACTGGTAACTGAATAAATAATTTTGGAATGAGTCAGTGAAATCAATTAAAAAACAATACAACAAAAACAATTTTGTATAGGGTCTTTCAACAAATGCTGTAACTTGGCAACATGTTTTTTACAATAATTAAATACAAACTAATAATAAGGCTTCTCAAAGGTTAGGCTGGGTTAGGTAGGGAAGGGTGTGTGCGATTCAGAGGCCGCACTTACACTCGGAGGCCAAATTGGCCCGTTGTGACTCCCTTCTTGGAAGGTTCTGAAGCTAGTCAGTGGCTTTCAGTCCGTGGCAAACCAATTCGACCTGTTGATGAAGGAGAGTAAATCCGAAATTTCAACTATTGTCGCACAAGCCAAGTCTGCCAGGAACCTTGACCCCAGGGTACGGAGACGGCGTTCCTGCAGAGTCGGGCAGTGGCACAGGTAGTGTAGGATCGCTTCCACTTCTTCTTCATCTCCACAGCTTCTGCAGACAACACTAGATGATAGAGGTTCGACTAAGGGACAGTACAAATCGTGTTTTCCTCACGGAAAGGGAAGGCCTTATTGCCCGGCAGGTACTGCAATCAGTTCTGCTCCGCTATGAGGACTCGATGTAAGTTTTGCTCAACCTGTCAATATGCATATAGAGGGCAGATATCGGAGGGAACACAGTGTTATCCACTTCGGTGAGAGGCAGGGCGACCCCCTTTCTTGCCAGGCTTCTCAAAAAGAATGCTCGATTTGAAAATAACCTAAAAAAGTTTCATGCGAGATATCCACGTTTATTTGAAAGTATTTACATACATTCAAATGTTGTTCAACACTGTAAGCTCCCATGTAAATCAGGGATGCCAACTTTTAATTGTTTGAAAACCGGACAGATGTTTTAAAACCCTTTTAAGGGGGCCGCGGGGGTTTTGAAATTATATTCCACAATTAAATTAAAACACAAACAACGTATGTATGTTGTGTGTCTAATAAGAATTTTCCATATTATTCAGAAAAAAGTTAACAACTAAAACAAACGAAATTCGCAAAAGAAGAAGCAAGTAAAAAAAACTAAAAGTTAACGTGAAAACCAATAAAATTAAAAAGAATAACAAATTTAAAACAGAAAAAAGGAAATCACAGCTGATTCAGAAATGCTACCATACTGTTGTATAGGACAGCTGAATGTAGACCGTTACCATATCTATTCTATCTTTTCTTCTATATACATATGTATATAAATAAAAAAAGTGGATGTATGTGTGTAGGCGCATCACGCTTAAACAGACCAGCCGATTGCCATGGAGTTTTATTTGTTGGATTCGTGTTGAGTCAGTTCAGGTTCATGCGAAAAAATGCCGGAAAATCGATTGGAAAAGTCGGAAAACTCTTGCCATATTTTACCGTGAATTTTGAACATTTTCAGACGATAACTTTGAACACATAAGTCACGCATCCATTAAATTCACTATGAACTAACTATTTAGTCATGTCCTTCGACAGAGGGACATGGGGGTGTGGCACCACCCATATAATTCAAATCTGCTTCAACCGCAGTCCATTTCTTTACTGAAACTTAGCAGCAACGTTGCTGATTTATAGGCCTCAATTGCGTTAATCAGTAGCTCTTCCTCTTCCTTTAGTTGGCTTCTTTGTCAATTTGCATCGCCATCCCGCGTATTTCATTATAGAAAAGAACAAATGTCGTGCGAGACGAAGCTCGCCGGGTTAGCTAGTTGTTTAATACATGTATGTGATGTTCATAGCGAACATCGCGTTTATAATAATCATCGATTTTTGTGTGAAACGGTAACGGTAAACAGAAAAAACTCTAATTTTTACATATTACTAAACACTTTCTTGGCAAGTTTATGTACGACCGGACAGTTTTGTGTTCGGACAAACCGGACAGTTGGTAACCCTGATGTAAATATACCGTAAAATACTAATCAATTGACAACTTTGGCAAATGCCACTGTAACAGTATAGAAGGTTTTTATATATACTTCGATACATACTCACGTAACGCATTCAGGCAGTGAGAACTCACTACAAAAATTATGGTTTTATCTTTTCGAATACATAATGAGACAAAACTGTCGCTCAAGGGCACCGAAAACTGCAGATAGAGCATATATGTAATACTTCTATATTGGCAGCAAACTATCTTCACAATGTGTTTTCATTCGAAAATCAAAGGGAGACAAGCGATGAGACAGAAAACACGAAATTTTGTGAATGTATTTCTATACGTGTATACATGAGCACTTCTACACATGAACAACTGTCAAACTGCTCCAGGGGCGGTTTAAGAAATTACAGTTAATTTTGAAAAATTTTTATTTTTTTTAGTCAATTTTTTTCCCGCTTGAACGCACCTGACTTTTTGCCATCTTTGACAGCTGTCAAGGTACATTCGTTTATACGCTTTCTCGCTCATATTTCACTATTGCTGTACTGTGATGTTGGCGAATGTACCTTGAGCTTACTGTCAATATAGACTCTCTAACACTATGTTGGTGGTGGTTCAGGAAACACACCCTGCAGGAGAAAAGTAGTCAGTTGGTAAAAATAACTAGTTTTAAACTACTAATTTGTAACTGATTGAAAAATCATGCATGGCACAGTTCACGAGCGCATGCGCCGTACTCGCCGTTGTTCGTAAAAACGACAAGGTGCCTGCGCGATGAATAAGGGCTGCCTATTGTTTGAAAATTAATATTTTCTGGGTTCGCGTTTGCGATCCTTAGAATTTGTTAATGAATCCAATGGTTTGGCAACATTGCTAACTAAAAAGGACGCCATATCGTGTTTATTCGTCGAAACGTGCGCGTGAAAAAGTGCGTAGTATAAAGAGGTGTGTAAATGAAATTATTTAATAAGTAAAAATAAATGCCTTAAAATCTAAAAATATTTTTCGCAAAATAACAAAAAACAGAAGTGGAAGTGAAAACGCGGCTGAACGCACGAGTAAAGACGTGCAAGAGGAACATGTGTGCGCGGAAAATTACAGCGAGCCTGCTAGCTGCTAATGTCATTGTAGCCGTAAACATTTTTGGGACTCATGGGAAAATAAGCCTGAAGGATTAAAACAAATTGTTTAAGGTTTCGTATGGAATGTATGCACTAGGGATATCTATTTTTAGCTATACACTATACAGCAGACATCAATATAGCATTTAATAGAGTAAATCACATCTGTCGAGATGTAAACTATGGTTGATTATTACGAACTTTACATGCTAATGGAGCGTCATTCTTCTTCATTTGTATTTATTTACATGTAGGACGAGGAATCTATTATGGATCTTATTTATTTACCCCTACATGATTAGTCGGTGTAATTAGCTGGTTGAATGCTTAGTAAATAATTATAAGCCTTTTGCAAAAGACGCCCTCTATCCCCTCCCTCCTCCTTTAGATAAGGAATTGGGTTTTTGTGCTTTTAAATTTATTTCATTTGAACTTTGAAGCATCTTTTGCAATCCCGAAAATCCCGGGATTAAAAGATTTGAATTAAAAGATTTGAATCCCGGGATTTTCGGGATTGCAAAAGATGCTTCAAAGTTCAAATGAAATAAATTTAAAAGCACAAAAACCCAATTCCTTATCTAAAGGAGGAGGGAGGGGATAGAGGGCGTCTTTTGCAAAAGGCTTATAATTATTTACTAAGCATTCAACCAGCAAGTGTTGAATCTGAAAGATGTTTTCTCTCAGCAGGGTTTATTTGCAATAAACTGGACTGGAAAAAGTCCGGGATCCCGGGATTGCGATGCCTAGTATGCACGTACACTAGGCATCGCAATCCCGGGATCCCGGGATCCCGGACTTTTTCCAGTCCCGAAAATCCCGGGATTCAAATCTTTTAATCCCGGGATTTTCGGGATTGCAAAAGATGCTTCAAAGTTCAAATGAAATAAATTTGAAAGCACAAAAACCCAATTCCTTATCTGAAGGAGGAGGGAGGGGATAGAGGGCGTCTTTTGCAAAAGGCTTATAATTATTTACTAAGCATTCAACCAGCAAGTGTTGAATCTGAAAGATGTTTTCTCTCAGCAGGGTTTATTTGCAATAAATTTCGATCTAGATTAGAGGGCAAAACATTTAATGCCTTAGTATTTTTAAGATCTCAGTTTTTAGTTAATCACAACGCTTAACTTTTTTATCGAAATAATCGAAGTAAAACTAAAAGTAGGGGAGAGTGGGGCGAATCGTTACATGGGGCGAATCGTTACAGAGCGATATCTTAAAAATTACGCCACCATATATCAAATGTCGCATAGCTAAATGTTCGTCACCTTCAGCCGCTCATTTGGTTCGGTGACATTCCAATTGTCAGTAGAAAACTGACGCTTGACAGGGTAAAATGTGTTTTGTGACTTGTAAAATTCATATTTGGATGTCTACAATCTTTCAATTTCGAGTGCTAAATAATTTTGTGATCAATCGAAAGTGTATGTTTTTTTTATCTTTATTGTGTTGCCTTTCGCGTAAAAAAAGAAAATTCGCAAATATTGTTACCGTGTCTTTGCTAAGCCATTCCATAGCAAACATGTCACAGTGGGGCGAATCGTTACATTTCGTATGGGGCGAATCGTGACGGTCATTTTTTATGCATTTAAGCGTCTGACGCAATTTTGAAGACTGCGTTATTGCTTGTGTTTGTAGAAAAATCATCTGTGTTGTTCGTCATGATATGTTTTTTATAATTTTCGTGATTTTTTTTTATTTTTCATTACTTTATTGCAACTTTTCAAAAATCATCTGAGGCAGCACCGAAACGCATAAGCCAGCGTCGAAGCGCCATCATTGCGATTGATTATGCTGATGTTGAGTCAGATTCTGATTAAAAATCAAATTTTTCCTTTTTCATTTTTTCATATATTTTTCCACCATTTTCTTTTGGCATGTTGGTCAATTTAACCATCAAACATGTATTCGTTTTCTTAATAAAAATGAAGTAAATAATTGAAATATTATTTGTGTATACATATTTTGATTTCAGCGCCTCAACATTTGAAAAAAGCGAGTGTAACGATTCGCCCCATACTGCGTAACGATTCGCCCCACACTTTTTAATATGCCATTTTTTGGACACTTTGGGAATATCGACATAACTTATTTCGTATTTGTCCTACACCTAAGTGTTTATAATCAAAAGTTGCGCAAAATAACAGGCTTCAAAACGATATATAACATGGTCGACAATTTTTTCGCAGATAAAAAATATTGGGCTTACAAAAAAGCGTAACGATTCGCCCCACTCTCCCCTACTAACAAATTAACTATTTTATTTTTTTATCAAATATGCGTATATATGTACTTTATGATACATTTGATGCAAAGCAATAAGTTATGTTTAAGTGTCATTTTTGGATAAAACAAAATGTTATCAAACTGAAGTTAAATGTCAAATGAAAAACTTTTAGGTTAAACAAAATGTTGTCAAGGATGACTATGTTTATTTATTTGATTTAAATTTAAACTGACAATTTTGAATGTAATTGACAAATGATTGTAAATGACAACTGGATTTTGGTGATGTGCCGCGCACAACCAACCACTTCGACGACTCAACACCGACTGCCTCCCTTTCCGCCTTACAATGTGATTAAATTCAAGATAAAAAATCTTAAAACTACCCCAAATGTGATTAAACTGTGTCCATTTTTATGGTAAATATATTATAAACAAGTATTTATGCAATTTGGTAAAATTGTTTTATTTAAAAAATTTGTTATTTGAATCCCGGGATTAAATCCCGGGATCCCGGGATTTGACTTTTCAATCCCGAAAATCCCGGGATCGCAAAATGGCCAAAAATTGCGATCCCCAACGTACACATATACAAAATCGCGTTCCCTGTGCATAATATTCCCATAACTAATTCTTCAATTCGTTACTCATTTAACTAGATTCAACAAATGCAGCTGATCCCATGAAAGAGCTGAGAAGCAGCTATTGCCACCGTTAAACTTGAATTTATTTAATATCTTATTGCCTTAAGTGATGATAAATTGAACTGTTATTTTTTATGAAATGTTTTAAATTTTTGCTGTTTTGTTATTAGTTGTAAATATTATTTAAGAGAAGTGTACTTTGTTTTCGAAAAATTTTAGTAAAAAAATCTTATAAATTGAATTCAGTATATTTGAAACTTCATTTAAGGGGGTTATATGCAAGTAATTTTTAATGGGTTACTATTTGACTATTTTAAAATCAGTTACAAACTAACTAATTTTTAACTATTCACAAAACAACTAGTTTTAAATCGATTGCGGACTAATTATTAATTGGTTTCGAAACAACGAATTATAAAATAGTTGGAAAGTCATGCAGAGGTAGACAATTAATGTGCTGCTAGGACACCGCCACGTTAAAATAATCACTTCTTTTCAAGCAAAATAACTAATTTTTAACAAGTAATGTACAGAAAAAGACTAGTTATAAATTAGTTTAAAATAAGTTACATTTCCTTCAGGGCAGTAATTGGGTCGACTAAGCTCAGAGTTTGTGGTTAGGTTTAAAATAAATATATCATCACTTAAAAAACGTGTTTCTTATTGTTGAAAGACCCTACATATAGGTTCTGCGAATTTACGTTTATAGTTAAAATGCTTACTGGCTTTCGGATTGCACAAGTCCTAATTCATAATCCGGATGTAAATATTTTGACATGGTATACTCTTTTCTTGATCGCTTCGTTGGTTCTGGAAGTCGCTCCGGACTAGGTTCCGGTGTATAAGAAATTCCTGGAGGATAAACCATTTTCGATGGATGCGTATAACATCCACTAAGACGTCTTCTTCTAAAGTGAGATTTACATGATGCATTTGCATACCAATTTTGGAAAAGGTTATAGTAATTTCGAAGTTGGTCCGTACTAATTTGATACTCATTTCCATCAGCCTTTCTGTCTAACATAAAAAACCAGGGGTGTTTGAGAGCTGTTTTTACGTCCATTCGATCCTCAGCTCTATATTCCAATAGACGAGTAATAAAATCTCTACCGTCATCAGATATGTGCGACCAAATCGGATCGGAAAAACTCCAATGTCCTTTTTTAATGTTCATTAAAGTTTCTTGATCATTACTGCCACGGAATGGATTATGCCCACTCAATAAAACATATGTTATCACTCCAACGGACCACATGTCATGGGCAAAGCCGACAACCTCCTTGTTAACTACCTCAGGTGAGACATATTCTGGTGTACCGTAATCTAGTGTGCTTAAAAGATGGGATGAAATTTTTCGAGATAATCCAAAGTCACAGATTCTTAAATCTGTGCTGCCCACAATGGAAACTAACAAATCCTTAATCTGAAAATACTAAAATGTATATCAAATAAAAAAAATACACTACTACTTTTTACCGTTAGTCCCATGTGTCCCAAACCAAGCTCATGCATGTGTTCCAAACCACGTAGTACTTGCTGTATGTAAAAGGCAATATCACGCTCTGTATAATAATCATTTTTCAACAAGTTGTCTTTGACAAGTTCTCCACCAGCTCCCAGTTCGATTACTAACGTAACATTTCTATCGGTTTCATAAGCATCATGTATACGAAGCAAATTTTTGTGGTTTAACATATTCATTATATCCAACTCGTTGAGCATGAAGGGGCGTAAGTCCGATCTCCCGTACATAACTTTCGCAGCATAATTTTCACCAGTTGCTCGTTCAACTGCATGGTATGTAATGCCTTGAGTGCCTCGGCCTAATTCATCGCCAATATCATATTTATCGTTATAATGAGTTGGTTTTGAGCGAACATAAGGATGCCTTCCATAGGTTTTATATATATACTGATCTTCATTTTCTTCTATATGAATCATTACAGATGTACTGATTGATCCGGCCACGTTGCGAGCACTTATTGAATATAGGCCTTCATCTTTGATTATTGCATCATGAATTGATAACGAATAAATATTCGGTGCAAAACGATTTATCTAATTCATATTTGTAATTAATTCAAGCCAAATAATTATACAGATTTTTTTTCATTCTCACCTTTATTCGATGACTTTCAGCAACTGGCTGCCAGTCTTTGTACCATTTTATTTCCGGTTCAGGCTCCCCCACAACATGAGCTTCAATGCGGCCATTTCTTCTCATCATTATAAACGTTTCTTCAGGTCGTTTCAAAAACCTTGGATGTTCAGCTATTTTCAGTTTAATACGCTGTCGAGCCTCGCCATGTTCGTTGGTAGCAACGGCTTCATACCATCCCACGTCACGTTCAAGCATTCTATAAAGAATATATAATATTCAATATCCTTCAAAGAAACATTTGTTCTTATTCTTTTTTGTTATTATTTATTTATGCTATGCACAAGTATTAAATGTTAATATAAGTTAACACGGCCAGCGCTCAAAACTTTCCGATTACTTTCATTAAACGAAGTCGCTAACTCAGCGACTGAGCCACCACCAGTCAGTGCACTTGACTTCCCGTTTAATTTCATTAACCCCACAAATTCAGCAATAAACAAAATCGCTAACTCAGCGACTGGGCCACTACCGGCCAGTGCACTTGTGCAAATATCTGCACACTGCAAAATTGGTCATTCCAAGAATTGACTCGGCAAATACCTGCACAACTGCAAAAATTGGTAATTCCTAACGACAGCAAAACAGGGCAAACGTAGGTGTTAAGCGAAAGTGTAAAATAGCATTAAGTCAGTTTTAATCAAACCTCGAATAAAGAATGAAGCAAAAATAAAGTTTTGTTTTTTTTTGGGAATTTAAATATTAATTTCCTTAACTGGCGCCCGAGCGAATGTAAAATAGACGCGTATCCGCCTACATAGGTCCTCAAGCAGCAGAGTAGGCCGGATAATAAGTGCCGTCAAAAGCCACGCGTCGCGAAAAAGCCCTCAAGTAGTGCGGAAAGAAAATACGCATAGACGTATCATCGCGAAAAAGCCCTCAAGTAGTGCAGACAAAAAAATACGCATGGACGTAAGGATAAAGCCAAAAACAAGCTGTGCCCACGAATTGACTGAGAAAAGAGGCCCCCTAGTAGCTGCCAAAGTAAACGGGAGGTGTGATGCACCAGCCGCTCAGCTTACCGCACAAATAATAAAATCAGCAAATAAGAAGATAACTACACAGGAACACATACAACGAGAAGCCCTCGGAACAAGGACCAACGCCTGACAAGGACAACCCCTGAAGTCACACCTACACAAGATGATGAAGCACCTCAACATAATTTTATTCGTATCGTAAGTTAACCCTGCTGTTAGGTTAGAAAAGGGACCATTTGGTCCATACTGCAATTTTCGTACAAAACAACAGTTTATTCAAATTTTTTGTATTTATTTTGGTTCATTCATTCTTTACTCAACATAACTGATGTAAAAAATAGTTAATAGTTAAATAGTTAGTCAAAAGTTACAAAGGAAACAAGCCAAAAATTGGACCAAATGGGCTTAACCTAACAGCAGGGTTAAGCAATGATATAAGAAATTTTTAATAATAAGTAAGGGAAAAATAATCAAAATAGGAAACAAATAAAAAGCAGTAAAACTATAACACAAAAAGCAAACCAACTTATAAACAACCCTAACTCCGCGATTCGCCACCGAAAGGGGGACCCTCCGGAGTAGAAAGGAGCTAACTCACAAATAAAAGGAAAAAAAGAATTTTTTTTCTCAAATTTTTAATTAAATCAATCAATTTTCAATAAATTTTCAATCAATTTTCCAATAAATGTTATGAAGCTAACGCACGTAGAAAAAGCCATAAATATATTTACAAATAGAGCAGAACTATATTCTAGAGGAGACGAGTCGGCTAAATATAAAAAGCTGATAAAAAAAATTAGAATATTTAAGAGAAATAATTGTACAAAGAGAAAGGGAAGCTAAAAAATCTTAAACAGGAAAAAAAACATTAAGATAAAATTAAAAAAAAATGTTCGTTATCTCAACAATAATCAACATGGCAAATCCGAACAATTTAATCCGCCCTCCTATTTTGGCTGCCCCCAACAACCAAGAACCTCCCACGGCGAACGACCCCATAGAACAATTAGTTTAGCAGATCTAGTACCACTCATATCCCAAATAGCTACCGAAGTCCTACAACGTCAAGGACCAAGCATGGTCCAGACCACCCTAAACCCAAATCATAACCTTTGTAACTTGACTGACCAAGGAATTGACGAACGACATGCAAATGACTTACAGGATCTCGATAAAGTGCCAGACGTCGTTAAATGTTTGCGGGAATTCTCCGGCAAACAACGCGAATTCAATTCCTGGAGAAAGAGTGTGGAGAGAATCCTTAAGATTTGTGAGCCGCTAAAAGGGACGCCTCGATACTATGGCATCCTCAATGTCATAAGAAACAAAATTGTCCGCAACGCCAATATGGCCTTGGGGTCATGGCCCCGCTAAATTGGAGCGCAATTTCCAAATGCCCAACCCTACACTACGCGGATAAAAGGGATCTCTCAACTCTCGAGTACCAAATGACCTCCCTGATCCAAGGCAGCTCTTCTATTCAGGACTTTTATCAAGCAGTGTACTCGCACCTTTCATTGATACTGAACAAGTTAGGCGGTCTAGAAGCGAGCAGCGAATCGATACACCTTTTAACTCAAATGTATCGAGACAAGGCATTAAACACCTTTGTTAGAGGCTTGAACAGCAATCTGTCAGAGTTACTAGGAATGAAGGAGCCCGCAGACTTGCCCCAGGCACTTCACCTATGTCTTAAGCTTCAAAATCAAAGCTATAGGTCTGTATATGCCCAAAATAACACGGCACGGAAGAAAGACACAATTTCACCACCCACCACCACTCCCACCTAGGACGAATAGGCCTCCACCACAACCAAGGAACACGCCGCACAGTGTCGCGAGTGTGGCCAAAAATGGTAAAAATCAATGTTACAAACTGACTAAAATGGATATGGCAGTCGACAGATAATATTTCAACTAAGAAAAATCCGTTTTCCGATCTTCAATATCCTATTTCGTTCCATTTTTATGCAGCTTCAAAGTTGATGTTAAAAAATACGCATTCGTTTCAAGTTTGTGGGTAATTCTTTATGCTGAATGAAAAATCAAATAAAAATATAATTCATATACTAATATAGTCATGTTATATAATAAATGAAACTTTGGAATTTTTCCTGTATGGCGACACTATTCTTTGGTTTGTGTTTTGAAACAACTATGAAATCCCGTTACATTGAAAAATTACGTTTTTCGGTTTGATTCTTACAAAGAACCAAAAGTTCGGTGGAAAAAAGTTTAAAAAACGTCAAAAAACACTTTTTTAGTTCCAACCCTAAATTACTCAAAAAAGTATGTATTAACATAATCCGTAGTAATTTTTTGCCTTTAACTGCCTATTTGGTTGTTATTCGCATTTTTCTAGTGACGCCTCCACTAAAATTACATGATTTCTTCGAAGTGTGGCGTAAAGCTGAATCCAGGAAGCGGTCAACAAAAATTGATTTTCTTATAAATTTACTGAAAGATAAGACGGGCGTCGATGTAATTCATGAGGAAAAGCAAAGTTTGCGGCTACTTGAATTAAAGTTTACCAAATTTGGGCCTCCACCAGCCGGACATATGCCGCTTTTAACCAAAAATATTCCGACTGGCTCGACTCTGATTTCATATTGGCTGCAAGCAATGTGTAGGTTTTTCAGACATACCCTTCTATATATAGATTAATTAAATAATTATACAAATTCAAATAGACACCTAGTACAATCCGTGGTAGACAGGCAATGAAATTTGAGGAAAGCTCTGAGAGAACGAAAAGGAGGAAAGTTCAAGAGCTAGTAGGTGCGAAATCGCCTGAGGAAATTACGAGAGCTGCTTCTTCAATACAAAAAAAAAATATTTTACCTAATGCGGGATGCATGTCCATTGTCTGTGAAATTGGATTTGTCTGTGAAAAAGTATAACATTCTTCGACGCGCAATCAACACCTTCTTTATATACCTGTATTATGACTGTGAATTATACTTTTAGTTATGCTTATGTTTATGAATGAAAATAATGAATGAAAATAAGTGTCCAAATATCAATTTGGTACTGCTACCTTCTATAAAACAAAAAATATGCTATTTTGAAATTTTGCTTACTATGGGAGTGGGCGTGGTTATGATCGGATTGCGCCCATTTTTTTACCATTCCTTTGTGTTGAAACAAGTGGTGCATACATCGAATTCCATGGCACTACCTTCCATAAAACACGTTATGCTAATTTGAAAGTTTGCTTACTATGGGAGGTAGGCGTGGTTATGATCGGATTGCGCCCATTTTTGGTGTGAGCTTCAAAGTTATTATCTTAAGCTCAGATACCAAATTTCATAATTCTATCACTAATATTAAGCAAGTTATTCCTATATTACAGTTCATTTCGTATGGGAGGTGGGCGTGGCAGTGGTCCAATTTTAATGATTTTTTGTAAATTTCTTAATTTACACCACGAAAACAATCTCACCAAGTTTCATCGAGATGGGACAACGCTAAGTATTTTTGGCCACGGCTTATATGGGACCGCGACACTGTGCGCCGTTTTATCCGCAATTGGCGTACATACCACAAAACTATCAGTACCGACAGCAACAACACTTTAACAACCGACAGCAGCAACATTTCAACAACCAACAGCAACACTTTAACATCCAACAGCAACAACATTTTAATTACCAATACCCTCAGCAAAGACCAAACTTCCAAATGGGTAACCCTCAAAGACCTCAGACCTCTAAACCACAACAAAAGCCTGAACCTATGGACATTGACTCGACTTTGCACACTAG
Source organism: Melieria omissa (assembly GCA_963971225.1). NCBI lineage: Eukaryota > Metazoa > Arthropoda > Insecta > Diptera > Ulidiidae > Melieria > Melieria omissa. The sequence continues at coordinate 43,589,533 of OZ020269.1, read as the reverse complement.
GAGAATAGACTACGTGAACAGACCGCAACAAAACCAATTCAAAAGACCAACACGCCCCCCGAGCGTTAACATCCAACCGAAAGTACAGAGAACATTCCACATTGAAACGGAAAATGAATATTACGACCAAATACCAGCCGAACAAGACGACCAATACGATCAAACCCTGCACGATTATCTGGCCCAGGAAGAAAAATCCAACGACGCACAATGGGGTAAACATGCCGAAAACTCGCGCATTACGGCTAATCTTAAAGTTACGGGCCTAACTTTTTTTTATTTCGTAATCTACATGCATGTAGCAGTCAGAAAATGCTTTTTGCATGTAAATTGGACCAAAACTGGCTGCTGTATAGTAAGGTGGGTCGCGAAAAAAAAATTTTTGTTTTCACCACCTAAAAATAAAATTCAGAGTGTTTAATGACTATTTGGAAAATATTGCGATTCTGAGGTAAGCCAATTGTGAGCGGTTTTGCTTCAAAAATACCTTTAATTATTATGTTTTTTGGGTGTAACTTTTTTGTTGTTGGACATTTTCGAATAATTTTTTTGTGCAATCCAAGAACTCCTGAAGGTTTATCTAACCAAAAATTCTCTAACTAACTAACTCTAACTCTGACGTAAAAATGGGCATGGAACGCCCACTTTTAAGTAGGGTTGCCAATAAGCATACTTGGTTAAATTGGGAAAATGTATTATATTTATATACTTACCAACGTCATCTGCCCTTTTGTGGTTATTTATAACGGTAAGTGGGCATGGTACTCCCCATTAACCCGTTATGAGCCGTATCAACCCGTATCAAATGGTTTTTGCTTAAATACGAATTACCCTACATGTATGTGTTTTATGTGGGTGTTTTATGAAAGGAGGCAAAAAATGGGGGCGTGGCTACAATCTAGAGTATTCATAAGTCAGTTTGGGTCGATTTAAATACTTTAACTTTGGTTTTGTTTTTTACTAATGAAGATTTTAAAAGTGCCTAATTGCCGACTGTAGGGTGCCGGTGCACGGTACAGTAAATCAAATAACATTATGGTGAACAAATCTCTGAAGAGTTCTGAAGGAGATGTCCAAATTTGAGGTATTTATCTTTAACCGTATAGATACTACAGCATAAAATAGGCCATGTGCGGGTTTTTGGCATGTTTACCCCATTGTGCGACGTTGAAGATGAGCCAATAGAGCTGAGCGACATTCATTTTTTAGAATGACAAGCTCTTCGTTGCCTTATTTTCAGTGCCGAACGGAGAGCGGTAAAATCTGCAAGTTTCTAGTCGACACAGGCTCTAGCTAGAATTTCATTCAACCAAATTTGGTAAAACATCCTATTCCAAATAAAGAAACATTCCTTGCTAAATCCATAGCCGGAAACATCAAAATAAGCGAGCACACTTTCGTGAAGTTATTTAATCAAGAACATAAAATTAACTTCTACCTCATGCCATCACTAAAGTCCTTCGACGGAATCTTAGGAAACGACACACTGAAAGAACTAAACGCAGTTATATTCACTAAAGATAGTTACATGCAAATATGCAACGACACGAAAATTAAGCTTCAACAATTAACTTCCAAATACGTGAACTCAATAACTATACGTGACGGTCATCTCTCTCCCTCACAAAAAAGCGGGATGAACAACATCATTGCAAAGCACCCCAAACTGTTCATGGACCCGGATGAAAAATTGACCTTCACAACAAGAGTGATTGGCGAAATACGCACCTCCACGGATACCCCCGTATACAGTAAATTCTACCCTTATCCAGCCTCCCTTAAATCAGAAGTCGAAAGCCAGGTTCAAAAGCTACTAAGCGACGGAATTATTAGACTGTCACGCTCTCCCTACAATTCCCCAGTCTGGATCGTGAGTAAAAAACCAGACTCAGCCGGAAATAAGCAATATCGATTAGTCATAGATTACAGGAAGCTCAACTCACTCACAATATCCGATCGATACCCAATCCCTGAAATTAATGACGTTATTTCCCAGCTAGGAGAAAACCAATTCTTTACTGTTCTAGATCTAATTTGAGTGGGACTTCACCAAATCCCACTCAAAGCATCAGACTCAGAGAAGACAGCATTTTCAATCTGTAACGGAAAATTCGAATTTACACGACTCCCCTTTGGCCTGAAAAACGCGCCAGCCATCGTCCAACCCGCCCTAGACGATATACTCCGTGATCACATAGGGAAGATATGTTACGTGTACATAGATGATATAATCATCTTCAGTAAAACCGAAGCAGACCATATCGAGCATATCCGACAAATCTTTTCCACCTTGCAAAATGCAAACCTAAAAGTTCAACTCGACAAATGCTAGTTTTTCAAACGGGAAGTTGAATTCTTAGGGTTCGTTATATCCTCAAACGGCATCAAGACAAACCCAAAACAAGTTCAAGCCATATTACAGTTTCCACCCCCAAAGACAATAAAAGAACTACGGTCCTTCCTTGGCTTGTCAGGGTACTACAGAAGATTTATAAGAGACTACGCAAAGCTAGCAAAACCCTTGACATCGCTCCTAAGAGGGGAAGAAGGTAGAATGTCAAAAAGAAAATCAGCCTCAATACCAATAACTTTGGAAGCCGCAGCCATAGAATCTTTTAACAAAATCAAAAACACCCTAGTTTCACAAGACATCGTTCTTGCATATCCAAATTTCAAAAAACATCTTGAATTAACAACAGACGCATCGAATTTTGCTCTAGGTGCACAAGAAAATCGACCGATTGCATTTATTTCTCGAACGTTAAGTAAAGCTGAGGAGCATTATGCAACGAACGAGAAAGAAATGTTGGCAATCATATGGGCCTTGAACGCACTAAGAAACTATTTATACGGTGCAGTCAAAGTGAAGATTTATACATCATCAACCTCTAACCTACGCGCTCAGCAATAAAAACCATAACAATAAAATGAAGCGCTGGAAGGCCATTTTAGAGGAATATAATTACGAACTTCACTATAAACCTGGCAAAACAAACGTCATTGCCGACGCCCTCTCAAGACTACCCACAAACACACAAGTAAATTCACTCAATCAATAGCGACTAATTCCGATGACAGCTCAGGACAAAACTTAATATACAGCGTAGAAACACCAATAAACGTCTTCAGAAATCAGGGGAGTCCATGCCTAATTACAGGTTTGAAATCGTTTTCCCAACATACCACCGACACCACATCGCAGATCCAGATCTCAGCATCTCAAAACTCATACAAATCCTTAAAAAGTATCTCAACCCATCTGTCATCAACGGTATCAAGCTAAAACTCAAGTCGAAGATATTAAAAACGAACATGAACAGGAGCAAATAATTAATGCAACGCACAAAATAGCGCATAGAAACGTTAAAGAGAACAAATTACAAGTACTGGAACAATATTACTTTCCAGCTATGTCCAATAAAGTAAAAAGAATCGTTAAACAGTGCCTTATCTGCAAACAAAATAAGTATGACCGACACCCGGTTAAGCCCGAACTAGGAGAGACCCCATCCCACATCACCCCGGACAAATCCTCCACATAGATATCTATAAAACAGACAATAATCTCGTTCTCACAGCTCTAGACAAATTCTCCAAATATGCACAAGCCAAGATAATTAAGTCAAGAGCAGTAGAAGATATTAAAGGGCCCCTCCGCCAGCTTTTATTCTCATGCGGTGTCCCAAAAGCATTGTGGTAGACAATGAGAAATCCTTGAGTTCAGCTTCAATAGATTTTATGGTCAAAGACCAATTGGGAATACAAGTATTCAAAACACCACCTTACGCGAGTACCGTTAACGGCCAGGTCGAACGCTTCCATTCGACACTGTCAGAAATCATGCGCTGCTCAAAAATAGAAAACACCCACCAAAACTTCGAAGAACTCCTAGATAACTCTGTTTACAAATACAATTACTCAATTCATAGCACCACGGGTAAAAAACCAATAGAAAAGTTCTTTTGAAGAACAGTCAGCACCGACCCCTCACAACTCGATCAGGCAAGACTTGAAAACGTAACAAGACTCAAAGAAAAACAGCAAGAGGACCTCAAATATCATAACAAAAAAAGACATCCCATTAAGACATATCGACCAGGCGAGGAAATATTTGTAAAGATAAATAAACGATTAGGCAATAAAACGTCTCCAAGATTCAGGAAAGAAATAGTTAAAGAAGACAATTCCTCATGCGTTCTAACAGAATCAGGCAAGGTCGTACACAAAAGTAATATCAAAAGCTGAGCACTTTGTCACCCATAACATATCTCCCCTTTTCTTGCCTCTCACCCCACAGAATCCTTACCACCTGTCATGCCGAATTCCAATTGTTCAATTACTCTTCAACATACGTGGGATACCACATTCAAGATAATACATGCGACAGATATTGAGAAATACGGAAACTTTCTTAATGACATACTTACCATGGTGGATAAAGTCGCGCCCGAAAATAACATATCCCTTCCTTACCTTTACCACGACATCCATCAATCCCAACAAATCCTTAACTCAATAGTACCCATAACACCCAAAAAGAAAAAGCGAGCCATAAACCTGATCGGCACGGCAAGGAAATATATCGCCGGAAGTCCCGATCACGATGATTTCGAGATAATTGAAAATAATATGAATAAGTTAAACAATAATAATAATAACCAAATAATTATAAACAGGGAAATAAACGAACGAATCAATAATTTGACAAAAATAAATAATGACATAATAAACGCTATTAGGAAAGACGACAATCTTTATAACGACCTAATTCAAAGCGCGCATAATAAAGTCAAAATTATAAAGGAAGAACTTATAAACATTAGATACGCCATACAATGGGCAGGTAATAACATTATAAATTCAATGCTTCTAACTTTGGAGAAAACCAGAATCGCTATAGAGAAATTCAAAGAAGAAAACATGCCTTTTCAATCAATAGAGGAAGCATTAGAATCAGAAGTAAAAATATTGCATAATCAAACAATGCTATTATACGTTATTAAGATACCGTTAACGAAAGAAGAAACCTATAAGAACATATTGTTAAGATCAGCAAAAAAGAATAATAGGACAGTTAAAATTAATTACCAAGAAATCATTTACAGTAGGAACGAGATATATGCCGTAATTAACAAATGTAAAATCTTTACGGCAGCCGCCGTGGCTCAGTTGGTTAGTGCGCGGTCCAACGAGTCGCATGCAGAGCTACGCAAGATCGAATACTGCATGTAGTAACACCTAAAAAAAATAACGGGAAACTCGTTTTCTCTTTCGGTGGCTGTCCTCTCAGCTGGAAATGGCAAACCTCTGAGAGTAAAAATTGCCTATGAAAAAGCTCCCAACCTGCCGTTCGGAACCGGCATAAAACTGTAGGTCCCTTCCACCCGCGTACAAATTTACACGCACAACACGGGTGGTTGCGGGAAGCTAGGCCTTAGTCTCGCGTGAGCGGGCTGTCGTGCCAATCAATTATTATTAATTAATTATTATTAAAATCTTTAATTCGGCAACAATATGTCATCAGAACGAAGTAATCGATATCAGCAACGATACTTGCATTCCCCCATTACTCAAAGACCTTAATTCATCTTGCACATTCACCAATGATCACCACTTAAGGGGTCATTCTCATGTGAAATTTTGTAAAAAAATCAATTTTTTTTTAACATATTTGGAATGTATCATCCTTGATTTTATTGGAAAATTTCAAGTATTTCGGCTTCTACAAGACATTTATATAACGAGCGGTCAAGGATTCTAGCGGTTAGTCGAAACTTTAAACGTGTTTTTCTCGGAACGCCTTTTTTTGAAATGGCGGGGATGATTTTAAAAAAACCATTCATCCGATCTCTCTGCGATTTTGTCACGTCATTCTACATACTCTTAGCTATCGCCCCTAGTAAATTCACTCCGATATGTTAAAAATTTCATATTTTTTTTTAATTGATAAAATCTTCAAAAACAAAAATTTTTTACTGTTCTAACTTCCAATGCCTGCCATTTTGTGAGATTCTTATGAAAATATTCAAATTTACTACGGGCGAGAGGTACGTTCATACTGATTAAGAATTTATTTGAAATTTATGTTTCAGATAATCCTGTGACTCAAGACAATCCCCGCCAGCTGACCATGACGCGGCAGAAGCCGTGTCTTTAATCGAAAAAAAGTGTTTGAAAAAATTAAAAAATTTTTTTTTTTAATTTTTATTTTTGTACCATAACAATGAATAAATTAAAGTGGAATATCTTTTTTTGATAATTCCTCGTATTCACAAAGGAAATAATTTCTGAAGAATGTCCATTTTTCTTGTCCGCGCATGAGAATGACCCCTTAAACGAAATAGACGAAATTAAGCCAGGAATCATCTTAATCAATAATTGTAACGACACAATACATATCGCAAATAGAAATTACACACTAAACGGCGCATTTTTGCTACAATTTCAAAACGAAACAGTTAGAATAAAGAAGCAATTGTATAGAAACATCTTAGCACCACAAGTAAAGATCAAACCACAAAATTTTCAACAAACACCATTTGAGAAAGAATTTATGAATACCCTGTCACTCGAAATGTTAAATGAATTACACATCAACAATACCAAATATATCGCACTTCTTAGGAAAGACTCGACTACGAGTAAATATTCGATAATCGCTATTGTAAGCATATTTGCAATTTTTGTAATATCATTAAGAACATGTTGTAAATCAAAACAGAAAATCATTATACAAACCTCATTACCAACAGAGGTAAAACAACAGGAATTACCAAATTTTGTAGAACTACCACCAGTAACTCAAAGCACTCCCACATATCTAAAATTCAATGACATACCTTTTTTTTAAACGCTTGCGGACAACCGTCTTTAAGAGGGGAAGAGTTAACACGGTCAACGCTCAAAACTTTCCGTTTACTTTCATTAAACGAAGTCGCTAACTCAGCGACTGAGCCACCACCGGTCAGTGCACTTGACTTCCCGTTTAATTTCATTAACCTCACAAATTCAGCAATAAACGAAATCGCTAACTCAGCGACTGGGCCACTACCGGCCAGTGCACTTCTGCAAATATCTGCACACTGCAAAATTGGTCATTCCAAGAATTGACTCGGTCAATTGCATTTGTGCAAATACCTGCACAACTGGGTAATTCCTAACGACAGCAAAACAGGGCAAACGTCGGTGTTAAGCGAAAGTGTAAAATAGCTTTAAGTCAGTTTTAATCAAACCTCGAATAAAGAATGAAGCAAAAATAAAGTTTTGTTTTTTTTTTGGAATTTATATATAAATTTCCTTAACTTATACAAATATGTAGCGATGAAACGATTCATGAATTTATTCATTCAATTTAGTCGAATTGCGCAAAAGCTAAGATGAGTGCATGCAATTTTTTGTCAAATGCACCTGAAACAGTTAATTTTTGTTTTTGACAACCACCCAAATTCCAGTCTGACAGCCCTTTGAAATTGTTTTGAATAAGTTGCTGCAGCTTATTATGATTTAAATCTGGCACATATCGCACACGCACTACAAAAGTGACACAACTCAAAACTTTTCATTTTCGGGTTTATGTGTTAATGCTGTGCACAATGCATAAATCTACCAATCAGCAAAAGCTCAGTATATTTTGTTGTTGTTAACTGTTGCAAAAATACAGTTAGGTCTCTTTTCATGTCAGAAGTTTGATGCTATTTGATCGCTGCAGCTCAATGCAAAAGAGTCCTAACTCAAATTGTGTCACTTTTGACGAAATAAATTTTTGTTAAAGTTAATTTTAAGCAAAATTCTGACAATTTTTGTATATAATTTTAATTATTAAAATTAATTATGAATTTTCAAAATTTTTCTTATAACTTTTTAACTGTCATTTATAATTATTAAATTCAGAAAAAGTGGCATAACTTGAATTAATTCGGTAATTATTGAATTAAAATTTCATCAAAACAGTCACAACTCAAAATTTTGGATTTTCTAGTGTGAAATTAAAAAAAAAATTCTTGCAACTTATCATAAAGCATAATCTGTAAGGATTTTCTACTGAACGGTCTACACGTTATTTAAAAAAAATGTTTATTTAGCTCAAAAACAGTTTTTTCGTTTCCTGAAAAATCAAAAATTTTGAGTTTTGTCACTTTTGTTGTGCGTGTGCGATATATGATAAATACTATTGTTACGAAAATTAGTTCGGCCACCTCAACACATGCTTATTCGTTTCTTTGGATTGTGCTCGAAAATAAAACACACTAAAACTCTTCAACGCAGGTCTACAATAGTAGACTGGCTGCCTTTTATACTTGTTTGTTTGTAGAGTCCGACCGATTAATCGGTATCGGCTAGTATCGGCCAATAAAATAAGTATCGGCTTCGGCATCGACATCGGCCATTTTTGGTTGATCAGTCTATTTTCGTGCTTCAATTCATTTTAATTTCTTTTTAATTTTTTAAGCTGAATCAAACAGTATCTGAAAATACGTTACTGAAAAGGGTATAAGAATCTCTATTCTGCTCTTTTAGTAACGTATTTTCAGATATTGTTTAATATAAATGTTTCCTAGAAAAACTAAGTATTCTTAAGAACACAGATTTTCTCGAAATGTTTATGCATTTCGTCTATTAATATGGGAATATAAAAATCGCATTTTCAAATTAAAGATGAAACTGAATTTGTTTGTGTTTTTGATTAAATTCTATTGTGTTATTTTTTTTATGGAACCGGAATCGGCCGATTGCTTTCGCTCTTTCGACCGATTAAACGGCATGTACGCCCTTCCAACCGATTAATCGGCATCGGTGAAAAAATTTGGTATCGGTCGGACTCTATTTGTTCGCACGCAGATCGTTCCTGCACATTCTAATTGGACATCGCAAGTCATCTTTGCGAATGTTCTAGTGATAATACCATGCCCCTTAAAGAATGCCAACGCCGTAGAAAAATAGCCAATGAGGCGCTGCAGACGCATGCGTTAGATATTTATTTATTTATTTGATTTGATCGATTTTATTTGTTATATTCGAATTGGTATATGCGGTTTCAATTAACTCAGTCGGAGCTATCTTCTGTTTATGTTAACTGTAACCGATTACTTTATCTGGTTTAATCCTCTTATTTGATTGATCCTCTTATTTCATCAAGATGTGCTGACGCCCTGCCATGCCGTTCTTGCAAAACCGAATGCATGCATTTATTGCGTGCCGAAAGCAAAGAATAAATAGTGGAAGTCCGATTAGCAAACGTTATGCAAGAGGAATATTGGTATATGGAGAGAATACAACAGAACCTGCGCGACGATACGGATCTTGCAAAAATCGTCGAAAGAAAGGAGCAAGGCACACGTTCGGACTGGCAGAAGATGGCTGGCGAAAGCCCGATCGCGAAGGCTTATTGAGCGCAGTGGCAAAGTCTACGGCTTAAGGATGGCTGCCAATATTGCCACTGGGAGTGTGAAGATGGCCGGACCAGCAACTCCCTAATAGTAGTCCTGAAATGCAGGATAAACGAGGTCATTGATGCATACCATAACGACTCGAGCGACATCACAAAAAACAATCGCCAAGACGGTTCTATTGGGTAGCATGCTAGGACTCTGTAGTCGATTGGATGAAAATCTGTGTTCGCTGTTTGACTGCAAACGGACCGACAAGAAGATCTCGAGGTTGCATGCAGCAATTCAATATGGGAACGCCCTTCGAACGTCGCTGGGACATTTCGGATTAGTACTAAAGGCAACCAAAATGTTCTGATGGTTATTGGTTATTTCATCAAATAGACAGAAGTGTATCTTATTTCCATGCAGTAGGCCACTACGGTTACAAAGATGCTAATAAAAAACTGTGTAGCCAGGTTCGGAGTTCCGTTGGAGTTGCACTCGGATCACGGCCGGTATTTTGACGTTGTCATGGAATTCGTCTTCCTTGGCACCACCATTAACAGCAGCAATGATGTCAGCCAGGAAATAAAGGGAAGGATTATTTTTGCTACTCTGTTACCCTAGGAAAAACTCGCACATTTTACCCTTGGGTCATAAAATGACCCCGATTTTTTGCTTTGTATTTTGTTCAAAAAAGTTAAGACAATGTGGTTTTAACAATTAGTTATTACTTTTACTATTGAAAATCGACTATTTGGCCTTACTGGAGTCAAATATGTTCAACATGGAGACCATGTCCAGGTTCTTGATATTCTTCTCGGGCACTTTAATTATTGCGATTTCTTTAGAAGTTAAAACTATATCGTAACTAATTGTTGGTCAATTATATTATTTATAACAGATAATAATCATGAATCGCCCAAAAATAAATGGTTTCACAAGAAAGCCTGTTCCCGTGGCCCCCAACAAATTACTCAGTTTAGAGGTTTAATTTATAAAAGTCTGCCAAAATATTAAAGTTAAACTAAGTAGATATTGACACCAATGAACCAATACAAATTATAATATATATTAATAACATTATTCGATTTCCCGAAGAAGGAAATGAATATATTCGGCTGACCCAGATTGCACCCCATCGTTTCCTTTCACTGAGTATCTTCTTCTTTAGTGAATGTACTGCTGAGTATAACCACAGAATAAACAGTATACAGAATGCGCATGTCGACCAGCGAAGCAATCTGAATTTCGGGTGCGGGCCGAAAGCAGCAGAAGGGAAGATAACAGAGTTGGTTGAACAGAACTTTTGTCTCTTTCTCGTGCGGCGATGATCTCTGTTATTGTGACTTCGGTAAACGCCGAATGGTGCAGGGCAAGTTCGTGCGCTCGATGCCGGCCATAGAAGTTACTGTTTTTTTCAATGAAGCGAATGAAGGGCGATGTGCTGTTGTTGTTGTGTTGATTAGCGAATGAAAATTGTAAATTTTTGCTTCTGGCTGAATTTGGCTGGCTATGCCCGGCGTGTGTTGATTAACACTACAGTGTTCGGCTCAACGTATTATGCTCGGCGTAGGTACAAATGTACCTCCATGGGATTTCTCCTTTAAGTTGCAAACAAAATGAAAAAACGGCGGGTGTATGTTTGCTTGTGCAAAAAAAAGTTTTATTTTTGTGGATTATAATTATTTACATGGTTAGGCGACTGCGAGGAATGAACAAATCTTACAGGTGCCAATAACTTTCTTGCTCACACGACTTTGTGTGCTTGAGCCAGCAACGGTACGTCTTGTTTCGATCGGTTTACCGCCTCCTAAAACGTTCCCTGTAGCGATACGAGTAGTACAGTCAACCCTCCTATAACGTGGTACTCTCAGAACGCGGTTTCCATATAACGCGGAGCTGAAATTGCGACAGCCCTCCTATAACGCGGTACTCTTACAGCGCGGTTTCCGTTCAACAACGTCCCATCAGTTCTTTCAGTGCACCCAATGAATGGTTTTAACTGATATGTTCATATAAACATTCAAGCTTATCTCTTGGCCGGTTTCAACCGTCTCAGAGCTCTTTCACAGTACGAGAAAGGATGGTTTGAAAACTAAAAAAATGTACATATTGCACAATATTAAGTTTCAAGGAGAACAGGCCTCAGCAGATGCTGAGGCTGCCGAAAATTATAAGCTATAGCTAGCTAGAATTATCAATAAAGGGGGTTATTCACCTGATCATCTTTTTAACGCCGATGAGACGGCATTATATTGGAAAAAACTACCAGCTAGGACCTTCATTTCGAAAAAAAAGGCGTGCTTAGGGGTTTAAACCTTCAAAAGAACGTTCAATAAAAAGAAAAGATGAATTCAATAAAAATCATTTTTAATTTATCTTGTCTTTTGCATTTATTGGTCTCCATATAACGCGGTACGAATGACGTGATTTGTACTAATTCTGAGTTTCTTATAGCGCGGTTTCCATATAACGCGGTACGAACTCACCGCGTTATAGGAGGGTTGACTGAATCTTGTTGCATAACTTTTGAGTTTTTCACTCTTTTTTTTATTTGTTTCGTTGCAAAAAGTGGGCGAACCATGCCCAAATGGGTACCAGTTTTTAGTATGAGCACCAGGAGGTTCTATACCAAATTTCATCTCAATGACTATTCGCGTTCAGGTCCTATTGTGCGAATCAGCCGATTGACGGATAGACAGACGGACGGGCGCTACTGAATGAGCTCCCCTGGTGATTCCTATTACAAATATAATAATATATGTACTTTTCTGAACATTACAAGCTCTTCATCAAAATGTATTAACCTAACTCCCAGTTGATAGCACCTGTGTAAAGTATACAAATACACGGGGGTACATTTGTACCTATGCCAAGCAGAAGGAGACGACTTTTTTTGGCGACTCCCACCCATTACCACATACCCATTTTTTTTCTTTTTTCCTCTTTTTCTAGAATCTGTACAGACCATTTGAGGCTATCATGGAGTCTCACTCTACTTGCATAATAAATAGTGTACAAATTTTATGTTTACTTCTCCGAGGGGATACATTTGTACCTATCCGAACATTCTAGTGTTAATAAGAACAAAATTTTTTCACGTTATTATGCGATCGACCTTCTGCGCGAAAAGATTTGTATATCCTTATGAGCACTTAAAGGCTAAGGTTTCGGTAATTTTGGCATAAATGACTCCTTGTCGCGATTTATTATTTTATCCTTACGCTTTTTATCCCCACTCTAGGCCCACAGTTGTTTGGCCAAAACATTTGTTTGTCCATCCTATGAAAATGAGACGTTCCGTAGAATCGCAAATACAAACTTTTGCATTTAATCACGTCTAATGTATGTTCAAACATATCTATTATAAAGTAAAAAGTTATAAGAAATAAATAAGTAAGCAACGACGGTCCTGAATGATGGCAGAATAATTTTTTTTGTTTTGCTTTCTCTCGATATATGTATGTGTAATCCACAATTTAAAAGGTATTTCACACATAAAGATTGTACCAAATCGTGTAACTATCTTCAAAATTAAAAATAGTTAAATTTTAAAGCGTAGTGACTTTTTCGATAAGTTGCCCCTTTTGACATTCGTTCTCAAATATTTTTGCACGCTATACTCCATCGTAAAATTGCTACCGACAGCGTGTGACAGCGACGCAGTGTCGCGATTCCATATAAGCTGTGGTCAAAAATACTTAGCGTTGTCCTATCTCGATAAAACTTGGTGAGATCGTTTTCGGGGTCAAAATTAAGAAATTTGAAAAAAATAATTTAAATTGGACCACTGCCACGCCCACCTCCCATACGAAATGAACTGAAATATTGAAATAACTTGCTTAATATTAGTGATAGAATTATGAAATTTTGTATTTGTGCTTAAAATAATGACAAAAAAGCTCACACGAAAAATGGGCGGTATGCCACGCCCACTTTCAAAAATATTCGCATTTTACTACAACTACAACTGTATTTTTAAAATGCTGTTTACAATACCGTTCTACGATGTGATTTTAATTTTTAAGCTTCCTTAAACCTTAAAAGTGGGCGTGGCAGCTGGAGAATATTTATTAAGTGGCCAAAAGTTTTCCTTCATGAATTCGTGTATTAATTTTTTCAGCTTGTGGTACCATATTTTGGTATAAATATTTAAATTTTTAAAGTGGGCGTGACATTCTGCCTACTTTTGAAGATACGAACAAAGTTCCCACCTTGTCTTTTATATAGCTCACCATTGTAACAGCTGTTTTGCCGCAGTTTTCATTGTGCGTCCCAAGCCATACTTCGAAAAAATCACAATTTTTTACTGTAGGTGCCACTACAAGAAGTACAATTTTAGGTGGGGACGCAGGTCGACGCAGCTAATTTTTTTATTTGAAAGGTCGTACTTGTGTCTTTGTTTTGCACTAATCATTGCAGAGATGCATTGAGACGTTTTCTTTTCATCGTCTCCCAAAGTTTGCAATTTTTCTCACATTTCGTTAGCCAGGCCGGATTTTTTTAAAGCAACGTAACTTCGCATATGGTGATCAAAACAAAACAAAAAAGTAGCACCTACTTGCCTAAACTCTATATTTTTTTTACGTATGTAATTTGTATCCATACATAGTACCTGTAAGCTAAAAATGCTACTTACATTTAGCATAAAAATAGTGAGTTGCTCTGGCAAAAATGCTTTCCAAGAAAAGGCTCAACTTTGTGGATGGCTCCTGCTTACATTTATTATTTGTTTAAAGAAATATTTTGGATTTGTCTTATTGGGAGTATTATCTAACCATGTATGTAAAAAAAATATCATGTTTGCAACATCAACTTTTTGTATTTTTGGCCACACTCGCGACACTATGCGACGCACTGCGCTGCTCGCAGAATAAACCACAAAGCAAAAATAATTCGAATTCAATTTTCATTTCCTAGCCGGCAACAATAACAACAACCATAGCTTATTGCTCTTCTCCCCATATATGTAAGAAGCAACTTCGTTTTGTTGGCCGACAACAACAACATCCACAGCCGACGCTATTTTTCCTTCAATGCTTCACGGAGCCGCATACGATCATTACTTTCTTCTTATTTCTGTGTTGTTTGTTCTGTAATATAACAGAAGCGAAAGCTGTCTAGTGCAGTTTGTAATGTTAATAGCAGAGGACGTAATGTTCAATTAACAGTGGTCGTAATATTACGACCCCTTAATATTTTTGAATTTGTATGAGATACGCGTTCTGTATTACTGTTTATTCTGTGGTATAACTTACACGATTATAATGTTGGCTGCCTTTCTTTTCGCAAAATAAAAGCCCAGGAAGTAACTTGTCCAATTCTTGATAGAATAAACGGCGTTACGTTATCATTCTAGGGATGAATTTCACACTACATATGCAATGGTGACGCAAGGGATAATAGAGTTGCGAATTGCAGCAAGGCGTAAATTTTTTTTGTCGCTAGCCCGAATATTTTCCAGAAACGTGATCTAGCTTGTTCAAATTCCTTTTGGAAATTTTTAGATATGAATTACTTGCTAGAAATCGTACTACTTATATGTACTATTTACTTATATTGAAAGATTCAATCAAGATTTCATACCTGCAACAAAGTTTTCGTCTCATTGGGTTTCGATCCTTTGAAACTTAAGGGGAGGTTCTTTCAAATTTGGCCAAAAAAAGGCCTAAGTTTGGAAATGATTTGTGGCATGATGAAAAAACATAGAAACATCCGGTTGAATGGGTAAAATTTTTTTTGCCACTTTTTTTTCGAGCGTTCACATTTCAGTCAATTTTTGGTCAAAAATCATTATAGTTAGGTATAAGCCATAGAAAATTTCATCTACTTTCATTTAAAAAAACCTTTTTCATTTCAGATTACGACAAGAGGCTGTAGGCTTGAAATTCGGAGACGAGATTTTTCAGGCAGTGATCGACGAAAGCCGCCATTGTTCAGCCGCCATTTTGAATTTTGTGACAAAAAATATATCATATTATTGTATAATAAAATACCCTTTCAACCGTCAAAACCGGATGTTTCTATGTTTTTTCATCATGCCACAAATCATTTCCAAACTTAGGCCTTTTTTTGGCCAAATTTGAAAGAACCTCCCCTTAAAAGCTCTTATACTACTCATTTAGATGTGTGGGCGAACTACGCCCTTTTCTCCTTCCTCCCTTTTCCCATGTCGAAAAACATGACCCAATAGTAAGTTCGATCTTATTGTCATTGATGTGCGACTCATAGTTCCAAAGTTATATAACAAATTTGGATCGTCAAAAGAGTGCCACGCCCATAAAATATTTTCAGTGGAACAATATGTCTACATGGGAAAATTGCACGAAATTGCAATGTTGTATAGCTTATAATTTCGATTCTACTCCATATTAGAAAGGGTTGTATAGCTAGCGCCACGCCCTCTTACCAACACAAAACATAACAAAAATACCAGAATCGTTTATCCACGAAACTTTGAAACAAATTCTAATAAAATTCACATCGCATCGACCAATTTCTTGCATTCAGTACTATGGGTCATAAAATTACCCTAAGGTCAAATTTGTATAGTTGCTCATTTGCACGTAAACCAGTGTTGCAAATAAGATGAAATTTAGCGTATGTTCAGATGGCATAAAATTAGTCACTGAGTCCAAAGAAAAACAATTCTTTACCATAAATAAGAAAGTTACGGCTCTTTAAAGTCAAATTTTACTCGAAAATGACCCTAAGGTAACAGAAATGTTAAGAAGTAGAGACCTCTCTCGACCGACAAAACTTGAACTCTATAGAACGCTTATTGTGCCCGTGCTCCGCTAAGGCGCAAAACTATGGACACTGTCGCGTAGCGGCACAGTGGGCCATGAGGTGTTCGAGAAGAAGGTACTTCGCAAAATCTTCGGCTCGTTCGTATTGGCGACGACTATCGTATACGAACCAATAACGAACTGTATGAGCTGTATAAGGACATGCACTTAGCACAGTGAATTAACATCCAGCAGCTGCGCTGGCTTGGTCATGTCTGCTGTATGGACGACGAAGCTCCGACGAAAAAGGTGCTCGATGCGGTGGTTGGAGGTTGACAGCGAAGAGGGAGGCCGTGTCTCCGGTGGAAGGACCAAGTTGAAGAGGCTCTGTTATCTCTTGGTGTGACCAACTGGAGAAGGCGCACGCAAAGCAGAGGAGAGAAGTTTTGCGGCAAACCGTAACCCGATAACGGGTTGTTATGGCCAGTTAAGTAAGTAGTAATTGACTTTCTTAACCCATTTGCATCACACAGAAAAGTGAAAAATTCGTTTTATCACCAAAAATCGTTTTGGGATAAATGCCTAAGTGCAATGAGCGCATATATGCGGGCTCTGGTGATAGTGGCCAGGCAAAATGCACGCATATATGCGCTTATGATGCAAATGGGTTAAACGCGTTAATTTCAAACTCGTTTGCAAAGTTATTAGGTCTGTCTGGGAACGAATAGTTTGTACGAATTTGTACACATTTTTACTGGATCCTGTTTGTGTACGCTAAATCTCCAGTAACGAGGGAACTTGCAAGTTTTTACTGAAAAAATTTTGTCCAGTAACTTTTAAAAACATATGACTGGCTGCCATATGATCGACTGCAAAGAAAAATAAATTATGTAAACATTGGGAGGAAAATGCAACCGGCAAAGAAATTGTGCGTTCGCGAGTCTGCTGACCAACAACCGTCTTTTCTCAGCTTTAATGCTGCAGCTAAATGGGAAGAATCGTAGATTGAGCCCAACGAACCATTTGCCTTTTGCATTAAATTTCTATTTGAACTGAATTTTCCCTACCGCTTCAAACCTCAAATTAAACTTTTAGATCAGCTGTTTCGTTCTTGTTCCTGTTTACACCCTTTTTACTGTGTATTGTGAGTGGGCCAAATCCCAGTGAAGTAACCAAGAGTTAAAACTTGAAAATTTTTACAAATTGCTGTTTGTTTACTTTTTTGGATAGTTTGATTTAAGGAGCGTAAGCTGGCTTACTCTCCTGATATTTTTTACTGGATAATTTTTGCTGGAAATCTTCCCAAACAGACTTATTGGCAACTGAGTTCACCCGCCAGTGTCACGGTTTGTCCTTCTCGCTTTTTTTTAAACAAGCAGCTTACCGAAGTCCAGCCTAGCTGCAAGTTCCAATGCTCAATCCATTCGTATTTACTTTCATAATGTGTCGGGAATGGAACAAAGGCGAACACTATACTTCGGCTAAGTTCTCAGTTGGAATATGATATTCTTCATTGTTGAGACCTGGTTGATTTAAATTTCTTTGATTCAGAATATTTTTATTCAAATCTATACGATCGCAGGGATCGAGAAGCTATTACGACTCTTTGTACCAGAGGTGGAGGCGTGTTAATTGCTGCCAGCCGTAAGCTCCGATCATCGCTCATCTTACTCCAAAATGGTGACTCTCTCTTGGACCAACTATGTATGCGTGTGCAAGGTTCGTCGCATGGCTGAACTACAAGGTTGTAGCAAGCCACCGGCTGATCGTTTATCGCTTTTGTCAAAATCGTCGGTGTCAGCAGTGGTGCGGTGTTGCCGCATCGGTTGAAATGAAAATACCTGACTGAAAACAACTGACCTGAGCACTTTTCCCGTTTTTTCAGTCAAATACAGCACCGTCTGGCAACAATCACTTTTGTCTGTTTTCAGTTTCTCCCTCTTTCGTCGGAAAATATCAGCTGATTTTGACAGTAGCGGTAAACAAACCTACCAACAAAATACATGTGGTTTTTGGTGTTGCGGGGATGCTATTACCTTGTTCTTGTGCCATGGTTCGTCGTAAAAGAAATGCTGCGCGTCCACCCTGTTCGTAAACGCAGGCATCAAGTAATCGATGAGCATCAGATGCTCGAACTGCTCATCACAAATTTTGTCGATGCTTTGGTTTGACACTGGAATTTTTGAGCAGCGATTAAACGTTTTAGCTTTCGGCTCCTAAGTTTTGCAATGTAATTTGCGTTGCTGCATATTACAGCATAATTTCAACATACAATTTATTACGGCTTCCATCTTCATTCAGCCGCCGTGGCTCAGTTGGTTAGTGCGCGGTCCAACGAGTCGCATGCAGAGCGACGCAAGATCGAATTCTGCATGTAGTAACACCTAAAAAAAATAACGGGAAACTCGTTTTCTCTTTCGGTGGCTGTCCTCTCAGCTGGAAATGGCAAACCTCTGAGAGCAAAAATTGCCTATGAAAAAGCTCCCAACCTGCCGTTCGGAACCGGCATAAAACTGTAGGTCCCTTCCACCCGCGTACAAAATTCACACGCACAACACGGGTGGTTGCGGGAAGCTAGGCCTTAGTCTCGCGTAAGCGGGCTGTCGTGCCAATCAATTAAAATTAAATTAATTTCCATCTTCATTCACAATATTGCGTATGAAATGAATTCCTAAACAAAAAACTGTTGCCATGTTGTGTTGAAAATGTTTCACTGCGGTAGTAGTGTTTCATCGCTGCTTTGCATAAGTACGTTTAGGATTACAGCTCTCTTTATCAACTCATGTTGACAACATCTTTTATCTATAGCATCCCCGCAACACCAAAAACCACATGTATTTTTTTGGTAGGATTTTTTACCGCTACTGTCAAAATTGATATTTTCTGACGAAAGAGGGAGAAACTGAAAACAAACAAAAGTGAATGAAAAAACGGGAAAAGTGCTCAGGTCAGTTGTTTTCAGTCAGGTATTTTCATTTCAACCGATGCGGCAACACAGCACACCGACGATTTTGACAAAAGCGATAAACAATCAGCCGGTGACTTGCTACAACCTTATAGTTGAGCCATGGTAGTTATCAACTTTGCGTCCTTGGCGATTTCAACTTAAACAATATTTCTTGGTCGCACCTTAGCAACTCTTGCACTCTAACTCCCGCAAATGTCAGCAGTGTCTCTGAGCTGTATCTTATTAATAATATCCTAAACATCGATGTATCTCAAATCAACGGCATAACAAATAAAATAAATCGTATCCTAGATTTAGTTTTTACGCAAGCAATATTAACAGTAAGCTTGCAGAATGTGTTAATCCTTTTTCTCTAGCTTGCATGCATCAAATTCCGTTAACTATTGACATTGAGTTTTATGAATTTTTGAATATCAAGTCTACAAGCCTTAATGTTAGCTTTAGTTACAACCGCTGTGACTTCCGTGCCGTAAACGATTGCTTAAGGCTTGATTACACGTAACGAGTCGAGTGACGAGACATCAAAATGGTACTAGGCCGAAAGAATTGGGATAGCGAGCAAAAGCAACGAGTTGTTCAAACGTATTTTGACACGTGGCGAGTCAGTTCGGTTTTACAATGCATAAAATGAACTAAGCAACTCGCGCAATCAAACTCAATCGAGCGAAAAGTGGTGTGTGGCGCATTCCACACGTGACGAGCGATTCCGCGAATCGCTGCGAAAAAGAGACAACTATAACGGTAAAGAAGTGGTCGCTCGGCCCAGCAAACAAAATGTGATTCTAGTGACTCTCTCGTCACTTTCATCGGTCACTGACTCAATCAAGAACTCGCCCTACCGTTTAGACGAAACGAGTACTCGTTAGAGTTGATGTCTCGTCGCTCTACTCGTTACGTGTAATCAAGCTTTTATAGCCTGTTTCCACCGAGTGCTTAAATGCATTTAAGGGCTCTGTTAAGCTTAAGAACTGTTAAGCGTTTCCACCGAAACCGACTTAAATCCACGATTTTTACTTTCTTTTTCACCATTTATAATTGGCAAATAACACTACTCGACACGAAAAATGCTCCTAAAAATAAAAGTATTATTTAGACTAATATTTGGCTGCTGAACACGAAACTAAAAATCAAAAAATTGTCTTAGGAAGCGTTTTCGAAAAACACGTTTTTCCCCTCTTATTTCAGTTATGAGCACATATCTCGTAAACCAACCATCCGACTAACACTTGTGGCCAGTCGTTCAGAAGGTAATTAACTAGCCTTCCCAACGATATATGGATTGTCCAAAACCGATGTGATTTGGGGAAGTTACTGACGATAAAAGTTAAAAAACATTTAATTTATTGACCTATTTTTAATATTTGCGATTGTGCAATGATCAAGATATGGGTATCAAATGAAAGTGGAAAATTGTCTCCAAATAATATATCAAATAATAGGGGAATTCTTTGTAAGGTGCCACCCCATAGCTTTTTTGCGCATAATTCGTTAGAAAATTAACGTATCGCCAATTTTAATATACCGTTCGAAAGAGGGTTAAAGGGGCTAGGATCGAAGGTAACACTTCAATTGAATTTTTCGTAATTACGAATTTTACAGCCAATTTCCCAAAGTGTTCAAAATCGACACCTTAAAATTTTTAAAGTAAAGTGCCACCCCCTAAAAAAACCGGTAAAAATGTAAAAATCTCAAGCAAAAATGCATGATTTAGAAAATTTACGAAAAATTATTGAATTTAATTTGAATTGAATAGAAAATGACCGAAAGCAAAATGGAAATTGAATGGTAACGAATAAAACGAATAATTGTATGGAAATTTATAAACAAAATTGAACTAATTTATTCCTCATGATAAGATGAGAGAAAAATAGATAATTAATACTAAGATAATTACACTAAGAACACTTTAAATTCATTGTAATGACGATTCCGAGCAATAAAAAGTCATTATACCGATATAGGACCACAAAACAATGAAAAAGGGGGGTGGCACCTTACAAAGAAAAAAAGGTGGCACTTTACATTTTTATGGTATTTTGGAAATCATTGTATAAATTTGTTCCTTTTACGATATGCTCGGATATCATTTCGGATTATGAAAAACCATTAAAAATTAAGTCCAACACTCATATTTACCTTAGTTTTTTATAAGTTTTTGGTTACTTTTTCACCGCAAGAAAAACCTTCAGTTTTAATTTTTATGTTTTTTCTTAACCAAATTTGACACTTTTATTTACCCAGACCGTACCATTGCGTATGTTCCCACAAAAACCACATTAGAATTGATGTTGACATATATACCTTAAATGACAATAGGAATTTTTTTTCTTGGATTGCTGGAACATCGAAATCGAGCAGGGGTGGCACCTTACAAAGAGTGGCACCTTACAAAGAATTCCCCTATATTTTTCATCTTAGATTTTAAAACCAGAGGAGATCATGTATTTGATCTATAAAAAAAACTATCCGAAAATTTATGATTTTTGAAATTGGTTGAAAAATTCACATTTTTACAACTTTCATCGTCAGTAACTTTCCCAAGTCTCAGCTAATCTGGACAATCTATATGACGTTGGAAAGGTTAGTTAATTACATTTTGAAAGACGGGCCACTAGTGTTGGTCGAATGGTTAGTTTACGAGATATGTACTCAAAACTGAAATAAGAGGGGAAAAACGTGTTTTTCGAAGATTTTTCGAAAACGCTTCTACGAAAATTTTGTATTTTCAGTTTCGCGTTCAGCAGCCAAATATTAGTCTAAAAATTACTTTTGTTTTTAGGAGCACGCGATGAACCCAATTTTTGTCGAGTAGTGTAATAGAAGTCGGAATGATAATCGACCCCAACGATACAGACCAACGCAAAAGTTAAAGGCCAATGATTACAGACTTTCGACATGGAATATAAGGACAATGTTGCAACCCGGAAAAATGGCAGAAATTGCAGATGAACTTATGAGATACAGAATAAATATTGCAGCACTGCAAGAAATAAGGTATGCACATCATGGTGAGATAAGAAAGAAACATTACTCAATATTTTATAGTGGAGATACAAAACCTGGGCATAAAGGTGTCGGATTCTTCGTCGACAATACCATGCGTAAGAGCCTACTTGCATTTCACCCAGTAAACGAAAGGATATGCTACCTACGTCTGAAAGGCAAATTCCAAAACATCTCACTTATATCTATATATGCTCCCACAGAGGACAGTGACGAAGATGTAAAAAACACATTTTATGACACGTTATCAGATTTCTGTTGCTCAATTGGCAAATACGATAAAAAAATTATACTAGGCGACTGCAATGCCCAGATTGGTAAAGAAAGCTATTTACATGGCAACATGGGAAAACATTCTCTACACAACATCTCAAATGATAACGGCCTAAGGGCATGCAGTTTTGCAACGAGTCATAACATGTGGAAAAGCAGTGTCTCCTTCCCTCATAAAAGAATTCATAAAGAAACATGGAAAATGCCTGGTAACCGCGGGGCCAACCAAATAGACCATATCCTAATTGACAAAAGACATGCATCGTCAATATTGGATGTCAGATCTTACAGAGGTGCAAATTTGCGACTCAGATCATTATATGGTTGTCGCCCAACTGTGGCACCGTATTTCCATGATAAACAACAAAAATCAATACAAGAAGGTCAGGTGGAATACCGAAATATTAGTAAAAGACACCAAGCTACTTGAAAGATACCAACGTAGTGTTACCAACAAATTAACTGTCAAACAACTGGATAGTAATGATGTTAACATACAGTGGGAAATTATAAAAAACGCAGTGGTATCGGCTGCAGGAGAAACGATAGGCAAAAAGGGCCCTGCCTATGGCAATGATTGGTACGATGAAGAGTGCAAAACAGCGGTCCAGAAGAAAAACGAAACACGAAAAATCTGCCTTTCAAGACCTACCAGAAGTAACCTGCGCGAGTACCAAGAAGAGAGAAGAAAGACGAAGAGAATCTTAAGAACAAAGAAGAGAAACAGCGCAAAACAAAAAGTAGAACTTATTGAAGAGGACTTCGAAGATGGAAATATAAGAGGAATTCATCAAAAAATCAAATCCTGTGTACAAGCATATCAGCCGAGAGCAAATGTATGTAAAGAAAAAGATGGCACTATCATCAAGGACAGAGACAGAATACTACAAAGATGGAAAGAGCACTTCGACGAGCTACTGAATAAACATAGCGACATAGAAATCGACCATTCGGTGTACTATACTGCTACGAACGACATCGAATTGCCAACAATAAACGAGGTAAAAGAGGCCCTAACGAAGTTGAAAAACAACAAAAGCAGTGGCGAGGACACCATAGTCGCAGAACTCCTCAAATATGGCGGTACAGAACTGAAAACCCATTTATTACTTCTTGTTAGAACAATCTGGACAAGCGAACGCATACCAGACGAGTGGCTTTCGAGTATAATTATACCAATACACAAAAAAGGGGACAAAGCTACCTGTAGTAACTACAGAGGAATATCCCTTCTGAATGTCGGTTACAAAGTATTTACAAATATACTCTACCAACGAGTAAGCAAGATCGCAGAAGAGATAATAGGTGACTATCAATGCGGATTTCGGCGTAACAGATCCACTATTGATCAATGTTTCACTATCTGTCAGATTTTTGAAAAATTTCGGGAATACACCATTGATTTGCACTGCCTATTTATAGATTTTAAACAAGCATTTGATAGCCTCAACCGAGCCAAAATTAAGCCAACGCTTATAAAGAGTGGCATCCCAGCAAAATTAGCAAACTTGGTGAATATGACACTGCAAAACACAATGAGTAAAGTGCTTGTTCAAAACGACCTGTCCGACCCATTTGAAGTAATTTCGGGGGTTAAGCAGGGAGATGCGCTGTCATCCTTGGTTTTCAATTTAACGCTGAATGAAGTAATTCAACACTATGACTCACAGAAAGGCGTCTTCAACAGCAGCATGCAAATATGTGCTTACGCAGATGACATAGTCATAATTACCAGAGATGTTGCAACAATAAAAGAAGCATTCAGCGATCTAGAAAAGAAGGCCCTACAAGTTGGACTACAAGTCAACCACGACAAAACCAAATATATGCTACGAACCAAAGCAAAGAACAACACAGCTGATCTTGTTATTGGTAATGCACGTTTCGAAGCTGTAGAAGAATTTAAATACCTTGGAGTGGTGCTTAGCGCTAACGACGACACATCAATTGCCATACAAGACAGGCTACAAGCAGCAAATAGCGCATACTTCGCACATATAAAATTATTCAAGTCCAAAATCCTGTCGAGAAACCAAAAGCTACGTATGTATCATGCTCTCTTACGCCCAATCCTGACATATGGTTGCGAAGTGTGGACGATGAAGATGAATGACGTGAACCAAATAGCAATGTTCGAAAGGAAAATACTGAGAAAAATATATGGTCCAATCAGGTTGGAAGATGGCGTATATCGTATTAGATACAACTCTGAGCTTGAACACCTGATTAAGGGGCAAAACGTCATAAAATACATAAAAGCCCAACGAATACGCTGGCTTGGACACGTAGAAAGAATGCCGGAACAAAGAGCCCCGAAACGAGCCTTCAAGAAGCAACCATATGGGAACCGAACTAAGGGCAGACCAAGGAAAAGATGGGCAGATGCAGTGATCGATGACCTAAAGGAGATGAACGTACAAAACTGGTGGCGCTTAGCAGCGGATCGAGAAATCTGGAGGAAGATAGTTGCGGAAGCAGTGGTCCATCCAGGACTGTCATGCTAAGAAGAAGAAGAAGAAGAAGTGTAATAGAAGTTTTGGCTTTGATTATGACAGACGATATGTATTTTTGCGAAAAATGCAGTAAAAAGTAATTGTCTTAGCAAAAAATCTACCACACCGAACACAGTTCAAATCCCTTCTTCCGTTTGCGTTCGTACGGCTCTTACAGCGCCTGAAAGCATGCTATCAAAAATTGTACATTTGTGAGCATTGCTCCCGCTATCAACATAACATTTTCTGTTAGACGTCTGTAAACGGCAAAACTGAGTTAACTCAGTTTTGAAAGTAAGTTAACTAAGTTTTTCAAAAAAACAATTTTATGGGAATTTGGGCATTTAAATGCGCTGTCAAACTGCAGTTAAGCGTAAACTGCAGTTAAGGCCCAGTGGAAATAGGCTGTTAGCCTGAACTCGGTTTACTTGTTTTCTAGCTTAAATGCGGCTACCTGCTTTGACATTTTCAAAACAAACGTATTTAAAATTAACCAACAGACTATACCCATTCACCGTAAACAAGTCTATAAACTGCCGTGGTACACAAAAGATTTGAAATATATTAAAAATCTAAAAAATAAGTTCTATAAGAAATACAAGTCAACCAAAAGTTTCCATTACTTTGTAACCTATCAATACTAATTGAAAAAGTTTTATTGTCTTGATAAGTCACTTTATAATTGCTGTATTAATTAGTATGAAACCAACATTAAAAATAATGCAAAAGCCTTTTGAAGTTTCATCAAATCTAAGAAATCGACATCCAGTGTTCCAAATTCTCTTTTCCTTAACAATAAAATTGCCGGCTCTGCTGAAGAAGCTGCAAATACATTTGCTGAGTTCTTCAGTTCCAACTTCGTTTGTGACGCTGATATTAATCTGACCAGTCCACCTTCTTTTAATTCCTTCTTTCTTTTACTCTGGGGGTTTAACTTTGTCTTACGACGATATTGAAAATGGCATAATTAGTTTGAAATCCTCCTCACAAACTGATGCTGATAGCTATCCTCTTTAATAAAATGTTTCTCTCTCATTGAGCCATTACTGCATATTTTTAACAAATCGCTAGCCTCGGGAGTCTTCATTGAAGAAAGCTACTATTACTCCAATTTTTAAACGTGGTAATAAAAATTACCTCTCGAATTATTCAAAAGTCTCTTTGAGGGCATTGTCTAAGAAAAACGTGTCCCTATCCCAGTTTCTAATTTAGCAGTTTTTACTGAGGATTGTCTTGCGGCCTTTAATGATGGCTATGAAGTGGACGCTATCTATTCCAACATTCCTTCCATGCCTTTTGTGGCCTCTTCTAGGGTCCCTCAAGGCAGTATCTTGGGACCACTGCATTTCGTCCTGTTCATTTATGACATTGGCTCTTGCTTTCTCTCAGCTAAATTTCTTCTGTACGTAGATGGTCTTAATATTTATATGATCAGAAGATCGCCCTCTGATTATGTTGCACTGCAATCGGACCTTGATAATCTTCACGGGTGGTGCGAACAGAATCGTCTGTTTCTAAACATCAAAAAATGTTTTCATGTGTTATTCTCCAGGAAGAATAACCCTGCGTACAGGTCTTTCAATATTTCTGATTCCACTTTTGGCATGATGAAAGAGCTTAATGACCTTGGTCTATTCTTCGATTCGAAGTTGTCCTTTTCTTCCCATACCAACATCGTCGTCTGCAAAGCATATTCCATGTTAGCATTTTCATCGTCACTGTTCGTCTTTTTCTGACCCATATACTCTTAAATCACTTAACTCCTCCTATGTTAGGTCCAACATTGAGTATGCCTCGTTTATTGAGCGTCCTTATCATGCTTCCCACATTAACCGTATTTAACGTATACAAAAAGTTTTCTTACGTTTCGCCCTTCGTTCCTTCAATTTTTATGATCCTATCCCTTCTAATGATTCCCATTGTTTGCTCCTTAATTGTAACCCTTTACACGGTACAGTTGCATATCTGCAACCAACCGTAAAATTGCCCGTAATTTCGGAAGTACGAGGGCGGGTCAATAAGTCCGTGACTTTTTGAATTTCCCGCCTCTTAATTGAAATGGCAACACTGCTCCCGTCAACAGTCATCTGTCAGTTGATTCTTGTCAAAAATTGAACAAGCTGCGGCATTTAGTTTGTTTTTGACAGCCGTTAATATCAGAAGAAAATGGAAAAAAGTGAATTTCGTGTGCTCATGCTTTCCGCCGAGCCATTTCTTCAAATTTGGGAACAAGAAATAATCACTTGGGGCTAGATCGGGTGAATAGGCGGGGGATGAGGGAGCAATTCGTAGCCCAATTCATGGATTTTTGCCATGGAAACTAAAAATAATGCTTAATGAGCACACGAATTCACGTAATTATCAAAACGACTCTTTTGCTTTTTTACAACTATGCAACGTTCCTTTTTTAAAATGCTGGCATTTTTTTTAGAGAAACAAACGTGATTAATAAGAAACACACAAAGACTTTGCGAAAAATGCGGAGTAGGACTATGCTACAAAAAACGCATTAATTGCTTTAGAAATTTTCATTTAAAACTAAACATATAAAAATAAAAAAATACACTATGATCAATAAGTACCGGGACTGTGTATTTTAAATTTTCCGTCGTTGCCCGATGCAGGTAAAAAAATTTTTTTTAGGTCGGTAGGACCTTAACTGACATCTGTGTCAAATTTTGAGCGGGATTGCATCATTATATGGCATTCAAACTGACTCATTTAAACTAGTTTAAGTAAAACGAGCTTTTTGTTGAACACAACCGTCCAGACTGCTCAATGAAGTTTAATTTGACAGCAGTTTGTTTACAAACAGCAAACAAATAATTTTGTGAACTGATGTGCTGGGAGCATAATTCGAGCAAAATATTGGCACATATTTCATAAACCACGGCATCGTACTCAACTTCATTCAATATTAGACGCATTGTATTCAGATTCCACAAAAAGGCGATGAATGGAATGAAAGCAGTGCGAGCAAAACGATAATGTTTATATATTTCAAAATTTTCACATTTTCAATGTTTGTTTGGTTTTTTGTGATAAATTGACAGCTGAATCAGTAGGGATGTTTTTTTCTGGTTTGTGTTTAGGGTGTGCGCTGTGTTCAGTTGACAAAAGAGCTTTTTCATAGAAAGCTTTCGGATGCAACCTTGCGTTAAACTCGTTTCAAAACATGTTATACTACGTTTACATTGAGCCCAAATGCGTGATTTGGGCAAAAATTCTCAAATGCGAAGCCAAATCACGCATTTCCCCATACAAATTCAAATCGACGAAATGACTCATTTCAACAAAACGACGAAGCAAATGCGATAAAACATGACCAATTTTATCGAACGCATCACAAAATGAAAGCTCTTTCAAAAGCTTCAAAAGCTTTTGTTCTTTTTGACAGTTCAAAATCAAAACAAACGAAAATGATCAAAATGGAAATTTTGAATGGAAATTTTCGTCTGCTTCAAATATGTAGAATATGCTTAGCATGTAAGGTATGTAATATATTTGTATTCAAATATGGCAGTGTGTGGAACATACAGGCAGCAAAAAAACAACAAATTCTTTAGTCAGTAGCCGGAGAAGCGCTGATCTATGTGCTGCGGCAAGAGGACATGAGCATTGAGCATATGACATTAGCTGCCAAACAAAATGCAAATGCAATGCGAATGAGGCAATGTAAACACTTTGAAATGACTCATCTCAAACTACGCATTTGGACTCAATGTAAACGTAGTATTAAATGGTTTAACACGTTTAATTTCCAACAACAATTGCATGTGAATGAACAGGTTTTCGAACTGGTTTTGTTCATTTAACGTGTTTAACCCATTAAGCCCTGAGCGTTGCGTTTGCGCAACATTAAGTAATTCATTTCGCTACATTAAGTAATTCATAAAGATATAAGACTTGAAAATGGGTAGAATTGGATTCGAATTGATCGTTTTAGATTCTGCCATACTCAAATTTCAAAATTTTTTAAATATTCATATCTTTTTTTCGATCCAAAGTCAAAGGTTTTTTTGGGGGAATTTTTGAAATTCAATTAAAAATACTTATTCTTCAAACCTATGAAAATCCCTTTGTGGGCTGCATTTTGTAATGCTAAACTATTTAAAAATAAGTTTTAAAAAACTTTTTTTTTTAATTTTATGTTTTGTATGTGACTAAGGCCCAAATTGCGTTTGCGCAACGTACCCTCCTGGTTCAGGGGGTGGGGGTATGAATTATTTGCTTGATTTTTTTTTCTTGATTAGGTCAATTAATAAGATTGTGTAAAATTTTATGGAAATCGCACAAGCCCTTCTGGGGTCAGGTTTTAATGGGTTAAGCACATTAAACACGTTTAAGTCGTCAGTTTGAACGCCATATTAGTTTTTGTTTGGCAGCTGTTAGCGTCAGTTAACTTTTTGTACTTCGTCGCATTTTACTTATTGATCATAGTGTAAGTTTTAATGCTTTATTGCAAATGTGCAACCAAATGTTTTTTACAAGAAACCTTATAAAATTAAAGTATATTAAAAAATAAGTGTTTTTTTTAATTTAGGTTTATATTTAAAAAACAACATTTGATGAACAAATTCGCTGTTGCCTTGTAAAGGGTTTAATCACTGGAATGCAGGCGTTCTTAATTGTCTTGCTCGTTTATCCTAAATGGAGCTGTCGGCTGTCCCGAGCTGTTGCAAATAATCTCTTTCACTGTATCGCCTCGCACACTCAGGCATTTGATGTTTTTTTGGTTTTGACAAACAAAGGTGTAACACGGAGTATAAAATTACTAGTGACAGAGTACAGTGAAACATTTTAAATAAAATTACTGCTTTTTTTTTAACTAGACAAAAAATTAAAACGGTGAATACAGAAATATCAGTGAAACTAGAAGCGGCGCTTCGAGAAATATCAGTGAAATCTGTGCGTATACAGCAAACAGTAAAAGGGAATTTCCAACGAACTAAATGTAAAATTCGAGCACCTGAAAACACGGATGGAACATTTGGGACAAACGAGTTCACGACCTGGATGATTCCTTCAACAAACGAGCTGACAGTCTGGAAGATTCGATCAGCAGGAAAATGAAGGAGCGGCTTGAGGTCTTACAGCCACGAGAATGGTTGCCGCCAGTTCAAGAAAGTTCCGCCACCACAATAGAGGTGCCTACTTACGATGGTACTACGCCCTTCGACACCTTTAAATTACAATTCAATATGGCTGCTTTGAAAGGTTGGAGGCAATAAGTAGCTCTAAGAGGTCCTGCCGCCAAGATAATAAAATCAGTTCCGGAAGGCTTGGGAGGTTATTACGAGGCCGTTATGAGGGCGCTGGCAGCAAAGTATAGCACCGAGCACAACAAAATGATGTACTACTGCAAGCTGAAGAACCGCAAACAAAGAGCCAACGAGGCACTGTATACAAATACAGCAGATATTAAGCGATTCGTACAGTTGTCCTACCCGGAAATCGGCACTAATGTGCGCGAGAGAATGAAGATTGACGAGTTTATTGAAGGTGTTCATGACCGGGAGACACGTCGCAGTACGTTGATGAAAAGCGAGCCGGCATTTAAGGGGACGGTGACCAACGCGATGGCGTAAGAGGCGGCATGAAGGGGAAGCTCTCTTTATGCGTCTGCAAAAATACAACGAATCCAACCGGAAAGCACCATCCCGGTCAAGACCATAAACTCACAGTATTATCCTCGAAAGTTGTTTGCTGGCTATGTGACAACCAAGGTCACACTGCTCGAGACTACTGTCAATGAAACATTCCCGTTCTCGATTGCAATCACACAAAACAATGAATACTGGAAACCGAGATTCTGCCAACTATCGCAGGGCTGACGCGAAGGAGTCGTTAAACTAGAAAGGGTCAAATCAAAGGGGCATGAGCATGAGAATATGCGGCAAAAAGGGCCATGGAGCTCTCGGTAGGTCCTTCGTGCTCGCCGATCAAGCTATTCAAGAAAAGTATGGCAGTACCCGGTTTTTTTGGACTACCGGGAGCTCAACGACGTGATCAAGATGTACGACTATTTACTACCTCGGATCAATGATACTCTGGACACACTGTCAGGCACACAGTGGTTTTCCACGCTCGACTCACGCAGCGGCTGAGTCGAGCGTGGCAGGTGAAGCATGCAGACAAGGATAATACGGCTTTCAGTGTTGGCGATGGTTTGTGGCAGTTTGTGTGCTAAAAGGGTTACATTGGCGGACGTATCTGGTGTAGCCGTGATTGGTAAAATCTTCAACGACAACTTGGAAAAGCTTAAGGCGGTATTTTGGCGGATACAAAAAGATGGGCTTAAACTCAATCCAAAGATATGCTCGCTGTTCCAAAAGCAGGTCAACTATCTGGGCCACACTGTGTACATACCGATGAAGAGAAAATTATCGATGCTTTCCCACGCCTTCTGTGTAAAACCGGGGGAAGGCATTGTTCCCAACCAAACAGCATGTAGCGGACGTCCGATTGGTAAGCGTTTTGCAAGAGGAAGATTGGTTCGCGGATATGCTGCAAAAGAACCAATGCTAGAATACGGATCTTGCAAAAATCATCGAAGGAAAGATGCAGGAAGCACGGCCTGCCTGGCAGGAGATGGTAGGCGAAAGCCCGACCGCGAAGGCTTACTGGGCACAGTGGTAGAGTCTACAATAGGCTGGAGTGAAAATGGCAAAAAAAATTCTTTTGGAATATCAATTCGCCAGATATCTCAAAATGCGCCAATACATCAATAGAAAGCTGTGTAAAAATTAGAAAGAAATTAAATAATTTTTTGATCTCCCATCGCGGCTTTTAATTTCACAGTATTACGCGACATTAAAGGTAGTCATCTTAAAATTCAGTTAATAATCAAATACCCTTATAATTACAGTATTTAATGATGTCAAAGTTATAAACACATGGTATAAACTGCTTAGGAACTTTGGAAAGATGAAATTTGGAGTCACCTCTGTCGCTCAGCGTCTGTCATGGCTTTGATGACGGGAGGTTCCGAAATAGGGCAGACTGCCCAGTCAATCATGTCGAAGTATTCCACGGCGTCGAAGTTAAGTTTTGCGGGAACCTTGAACCTTCGTATTTATTCACTGGGGACTGCGGTAGCTGTGGCCTTTATCGCTCGTCGTAAGCCCAATTCACGTATATGTGCTCGATGTTCCGTCAATATGGCCAGGAGCAGACTCTCCGGTTGAGCAAAGTTCGCGTTACGGTGAATAACGGGGTCAACGATTCCCTTGAGTTTACGGCTGAGGTAACGTGACTTTACGAACATCTGGTGAATGTGCCTATCTCCCTCTTTGCATGATGGCTGGGGTTTTGTGCCAAACCACATCCGAGCATATACGCGAATGATAAACATGACCAACGTTTTCAGATTCTTTGACGGTTTCTTGTCGCTGACATACATTCGGAGGATTCGATTGGCCGTCGTTAGCCATCGTGAATGATTCAGGCACCCAGGGTTCCCACTGCCAGATCGACGCTACATTCACCTTTGCTGATGCTATTGCACATTTCCAGTAGATACCAAAGAGCTGCGCAAGCACTATAAAAATGACTTGCAAGCCATCGCTGTGCTTTCAAATACTGCCGCTCTTCTTCACTTTCACTTCAAAACAAGCACTGCAGCGACAATAGAACTTCAAGCACCTTGAAGTATAGAACAACACTGAAGTAGAACAAAATTGAAGTAGAACAACACTGGAATAGAACAACACTAAAGTAGAACAATACTGCAGTGGAACAACACGGAAGTAGAACAACACTGAAGTAGAACAAGACTGAAGTGCAGCACTGAAGTAGAACATTTTCAAGCATACGGTGTTTTGTTTTGCACGATCGGAGTAGCTGATGTTTGTTTTTGGTATTTTGTATGGAATCTGAGCTGCATTTCAAGCATTACAACAACATTAATGTAAAAAAACGCAGGTTTAAAACATGTTTTTTCGATATTTATTTAAGTCTGTTTCACTCGTTCTGAAGTAGAAGTTCTGTTTCACACGGTGTGAAGTAGAAGTTCTGCTTCACACGGTGTGAAGTAGAAGTTCTACTTCACTCCGTGTGCTTGCTATGATTTACCGTTACTTAACCTCATTATAGCTTTCTGTTTTGATGTTTTGTTTCGCAACAGAACACAAGCACTGTCGCTGCTGTAGCGAAAAGGTTTTGGAATGATGCAGTGCTTGCTTTGTTGCAGAATAGAACTATTGAGCATTTGAATTTGCTGTCATTGCGACACTGAAGTACAGTACTGTGCAGTAGTGAAGTGTGCCAAATAGAACATTTTGTGCAGCTCTTTAGTAGATACCGCTTATTTGTGCTCAACTCATTTGGGTTCACATTGGAGAGTTGCTCGGCCAATTTAACTGGTTGAAATGAGGAGACAGGCTGTTCGCTATACGTCATTAGCCGCTTTCCGATAGATCCAGAGAATCCATGAGAGCCTGTAGTCCCGCTCATTGACAGCTGACAGCTCATTGGCATGGAGTAGACATATCAGCCACTGCAACGAATAACGCCCGATTTTTGTCCCGTGTTTACTTTTGTGCCGTCACACCCGACAACTTTAATATTTTCTGTCTTCGCATTTCACTCTTTGAAACTAGCGACTAATGACTCATGACTAGCGACTGGCTGACTTTGCTGCAGCCTGATGACGGAGACGTATGGCTGGTTATGTGTTCTTCCGATATGGTTTTTCTGTGGTACTTGTTGTCGACGTTGAGAACTTGTGTCAAAGTTTTATTCTTGCGGCCATCGAAGAATAGTCCATCTATGCCCTTGTGAGTGTGGTCAAACTGGTCGTCTTCATTCTGCCTCAGTTCCTTTCGAATTTTACTGCGTTCTCGACGAATTATGCTTCGGTCAATTACTTTGGATCGGTCGTTGGGTGATACGAGACCAAGATCATGCAGAACTGATGTTGCTAATACAGCAGCCGATCTGTCCAAAACTCCGGCCCGATCACTATCCAGCTATAGCGAGGGATGGCAGAGAGAAAGTCATTTTTTGACATTGGCGATCCTGATTTGGGTTACTTTTGACTAATTCTCTATCTGGGATGTACTCATCGACAGTAGCACTGTCAGACGAGTCCGATCTAAGTTTTTGTTCGCTCAATCGGGACTGCTACAATAAATAACTTTAAAACCGCAAACCTAAAGCAAAGGTTACTGAGATTTATTTTGAATCCTTAACTGAGTTGAAAATACGGCTTTCACTTCTTTTGATGAAAAACAATTATTTCAATTAGGTGATGGGCGATCAAGGAGATGTTAGAAACTAATATAATTTTACAGGATTGGTACTATGGACATTTGGCACATTTCCAAAATACTAGCTTCTAAAAATTTTAAAATCGAGTTTTTCACTCCACCCTAGTCTACAACTGAAGGATGGCTGCCTAAGTCGCGAGTGAGAGAGTAATGGCTTGATTACACGTAACGAGTAGAGTAACGAGACATCAAAATGGTACTAGGCTGAGAAAATTGGGATGGTAAGCAAAAGCATCGAGTTGTTCAAACGTATTTGGCACGTAGCGAGTCAGTTCGGTTTTACAATGCACAAAATGAACTAAGCAACTCGCGCAATTAAACTCAACCGAACGAGAAGTGGTGTGTGACGCATTCCGCATATTACAGCGATTCCGCATGTGGCGAGCGAATCGCTGCGAAAAAGAGAAAAATATAACGGTAAAGTACTGCTTGGCCTAGCAAACAAAATGTGCTTCTAGTGACTCTCTCGCCACTTTCATCGGTCACTGACTCAATCAAGAACTCACCTTACTGTTTAGACGAAACGAGTACTCGTTAGAGTTGATGTCTCGTCACTCTACTCGTTACGTGTAATCAAGCCTTAACCCGGCATTGGAGTGGTGGGGTATACCATACCCCAGAGGTTGTATTTTTGTAAATGATACGAATATCAGTTTTATGTGGGCACTATCGTTTCTAGTAGCTGTTTATAACAGGCCAACCATACACATGTGCTATCCAAAAACGACTTGAGTGTGACCAGATTTCAGCCACATCCCGCTAAAGGTCACACCAATAACGTAACTTTTTGTGTAAATGAGTTTGAAGTCAATTGATATTTTTGATGGTCTAGTAGTCATCGATTTACTCAAAAACTCACCGTACGGAAACATAAGAGGCAAATACCAACTGTCCAACTGCTACGTGCAAGAACAGTTCCCAGTTCAGTACTCGCATTTCGTCGCCGTAGAAAACGAATGTCGTATGTTCCATTGAATTTAATAGCACATACGACAATCGTTTTCATCGTATCATAAATGACGTATATGTTCCAAAAAATATCATTAGTTTTCTTCATCATCATGATTCTGTAAATCCTTGAGATAAGGCGAAGCTGTACCAAAACGTCGTCAGTGCAGCACACAATGTTCGGTTTGTCCGAGAGCAAAAACCGTATACATCTTGCAAAAAATGCGCTAATCTTGAGACCCTGTATTTCGCACCCTCTCACCGTAGCTACCAAAAATTGTATGTTACATAGCTACATGCATGTCGTTTACAAAACAGACTATGGTTTTTGGAAAATTATATAATGTAATTTTTTTCAACCCCATTTTATGAAGTCAACCTATAAATATCAGTATTTTTCGTTTATTTTTCTTATATTTGTTATTTTCTTTTACAAATTGCTTGCACATGAAATTTTGTTTGCATTTTCTTACGTAAAATTAAATGAAGAATAATATCGAATTGCTATTTTTTATATTTGTGTTGTTTCGTGAGGTTGGTGCTATATAAAGTTTTGGGTTATGGCATAC
The DNA here is from genome assembly GCA_963971225.1 of Melieria omissa. NCBI lineage: Eukaryota > Metazoa > Arthropoda > Insecta > Diptera > Ulidiidae > Melieria > Melieria omissa. The sequence goes on along the minus strand of OZ020269.1, from coordinate 43,553,912 downwards.
CTCACCACACCAATAACGTATTTTTTTTTCACCACACCAACGCCGGGTTAAGGATGGCAGGAGCAGAAAGTCCCTAAAAGTAGTCCCGAAATGCATGATCAACGAGTTCATCGAAACTTACCATAACCGTTCCAGCGGGAAGGCACTTCGGCATCACAAAATCTGTTTGGAAAAAAAACTATCGAAACTAACGAAACTATCGCATAGCATCAGATAGTTTGGAAAAACTATCGATACTATCGCACCCACAAAACTGAACTAATTGAAATGATTAAAAGTCCACTTATAAATTTCAAAGAACAATTTGCATGTTACATGTTTAATTTCTAACAAAAAAATATATTATATGATAATACAATAAATAACAAAAACATTTCATGTTTGTTTAACAACAAAACGGGGAAAATCAATAGCGAAACAAATAAAATAAAAAGAAATCTTAGATAACTCTGTGGTCAAAAACAATAACCGGCTATGTCGAAAATTGCTGTTTCGAGTAATCTCGTTTTAAAGTTTAAGCGCCTAGTGTGTTAGTTATGGGAATGCGAATAGGTTCCCGATTTTACACAAACGTAGAGCACAGGGAACGTGGCGGCATCCATAACTCAATTTCTTCTTAAGTCGACTTAATCGGTTATTGCTTTTGACCACAGAATTAATGTTTGTGTGATATCTATCCACAACCTATTTGTTAGATTTCAGAAAAAGCAGGATATCAATATTTTTGGGTTTTAAGAAAGCCCTTCTATCCGAAACAATTAGTCCAGCTGTGCTGAATGTACTCTCGGCTTCTGTTGATGTTGCTGATATACAAAAATATCGCGCTACACAGTCTGCTGAAGAAGACACATACATTTTTCCGAAAATCTACCAAATTCGAATAAAATGTACCAATATGCATAAAATGAAAGTTCAAAAATAAAACAATCAAGTTTGGTAGAATTCTATCCAATCGGCAATACTCATGGCACAATAAACAAGGTAGTGTTACGGGCGGACAGAGTTTTATTTTTTTCTCGTCAGGTTGTCAAAAATTTGTGTTGGTTTTGTTTACACTAGGCGAACAGCATTGCCAGCCAACTGTTTTTCTGTGCAATTTAAGGCATTTTTGCAATGAATGAAAAGATAATTTTTTTTCCAATTTTCGTTATGATTTTCTTTTTTTATTATATAAGTGTTTATGAGGATTATTTTGCAGTGACGTAGAAGGCGAATACAAAGCAATCTTCGCAAAGCGAATATCGCTGGAATCTGGAATCAATAATATCTACTTCGTATATCTTTGAATTTCTGAATGCAAATGTAATGGAAACGATATTTGAAGATTTTTCGGCTTAGAGTAAAAAGATGCTAAGTCCAGTTTTCCACATTTTTCAGGAAACACAAAAATGGTATAAAAATAGAAATTAAAATTAATTGTTTTATTTTTTTATGTGATGCTATCAGATTTCACCTTAAGAGGGTCGTCTACGTAGCGGCCCGATTTTTGAGCCTTTTTTTCAAAATTTATTACGAAGGAACGAAAAAAGATATTCACTCACTTTTTGGTTTTTTGTTTATTTAATCGTAATCTTTCAAGAGGCAAGGTCATACAAATTATACTTCTACATATTCGAGTGCAGGATGACCTTGAACGTGCCCTCATCAGAATTTTGATATCAATTTCACTGCACGATTTTGGGCTAACCACGTAACCTACAACAAAAAATAAAACTAATCTATAATTGATATTACATCAGCTATACTTAGACACGAGCTTTTGTAAAATTGAAAAATCTCTCGAAATGGTGGACATTTTTGAAAAAAAAGTTTTTTTTCCCTTTTTTCAAATGTTTATACCTGTTATAATAAAAAAAAACAATATTTTGTCAAAAGCTCGTGTCTAATTATAGCGACATGTTTTCTGAGCAAGTAAAAGAAGAAATCGAATCGATGCGTATGAAACTTTTCTTAAAATCGTGCAAGTTAGAAAAATACGACTTTCGGGAAAACGCGTTTAAAGTTCACAGGGCGCTACAGCTCAATAACCGTGAAGAGTTTACCCAAATCCTTTGGAAATAACATTCCTCACATCTTCCAAATGAAAATTATGTAAAAAAAACGATTTTTTAAAACTTTGTACGTAGACGACCCCCTTAACCCTCGGGAAGGCGCGCTATGAGCATTTTGGTCACACAATTTTTAAATCGATGAAATTTCTGTTTTTTACGAATATTTTTGCACCCATTTTGTTGAATATCTTTGATAACGGTTGTTTTCCATGCCTTAGCAAGCTTTTGCTGACGTCAGTGCACGATCAGAGCCGAAGGCAGGTAGTTTAAAATTTAGTGCGGCATTTTGCTCACTGTGCGACAAACGGCGTAAGTATTTTTCGCATGTGAAAATGAAAATTGTTTTTAATGCTGACATTTGGTATTTTCATCAGGCGTGGTGGTATTTAATATCTGTATAATATTTAAAATGGAACGTAAACGCCTTCGTTGTGCTAGAAATATTACACAAATTGCTGCGTGGGTGGATGAAATTTCAGACGACGATGTCTTGGACTATGACGAAAATGAAATATACCAAGAGAGTGATTGTGAAAGCATTCATAGTGATTACAACACTGACACTGAGCAGTCCACCGACGACTTGGAAGAGGAAAATCTTGATGAATACGCCGGAGCACCACGTGGTAGGCGCAATTTTTATTTGGGCAAAGACAAATGTACCAAATGGACACTTAATTGTCCCGTGCGTAACGTTCGTACTAGGCAGCTTAACATAATAACACATTTGCCAGGTGTTAAAAATATAGCTATAACTCCATTGCGTTTCATTCTTGTTGCGTACACAAATATTTATATTGCAAAATTAGCTGGTGTTTATGCACGTGACAGAGAGTGCAAATCAACCGATATGGTTGAACTTAAGGCATTTATTGGCATACTTTAAATGGCCGGGTTAAAGAAAATGAACCATTCGAATTTAAAAGAGATGTGGCTTCAAGACGGAACTGCTCCAGATATTTTCAAAGCCACAATGTCTATGAAACGCCTTTTTATTTTTGAATCGTGTTATTCGTTTTGATGATATTAACTCTCGTTTGCTTAGGACCAAAGTTGATAACTTAGCAGCTTTCCGCGAAGTGTTTGAAGATTTTAATAAGTCTTGCAGTGACTGTTATATTCCGGGAGAGTACTGTGCTATTGATGAAATGCTCGAATCTTTTAGAGGACGATGCAAATTCAGAGTTTATATTCCTAGTAAACCAGCGAAATATGGTGTTAAAATTAACGCATTAGTTGACTCGAAAACATTTTACACTTGCAAAATGGAAGTATACTGCGGCAGACAGCTAACGGGCCCTTATCAACTCGATAACTCAGCTGCAAATATCGTGAAGAGAGTTGCTGCCCCAATTTTGAATTCTGGCCGAAATTTAACCATGGACAACTATTTTATGTCTATACCTTTAACAGACGAACTATACAAAAAATATAAAACGACTGTAGTAGGAACAATAAGAAAAAATAAAGGAGAAGTTCATCCTCAATTCGTTACAACAAAAGAAAGACCAGTACCACATACTATGGTTGCGTATGCAGAAAATAAGCTCCTTGTTTCGTATATTCCAATGAAAAAAACTAAAAAGGGTTGTACTTAAGGTGTTATGCTATCCTCTCTCCATAAGGATGATCAACTTGGTGACGATAATATCAAACCTGAAGTAATAGAATTTTACAACCAAACAAAAGGAGGCGTAGACACAGTCGATCAGATGAAAGGGACATACTCAGTTTCCAGGACAACTTGTAGATGGCCAATGCGGCTCTTTTTTACTATCATTGATATCGCTGGCATAAATGCTCAAACAATTTACAAAGCAAATACTGACAATTTAATTCGGAGAAGAATTTTTTGAAAGAAGTTGCACTTGAGCTAAAAAAGCCACATATTTTAAATCGGAAGGCCATAAAAACCTTACCTGATGCTTTAAAGAAAACTATGGAGCGTATTGTACCATCTATTGATCAACCTAATTAGCCTGAGAACAACGGTTATTGTGCAATCTGTCCCAGAAGGCAAAATAGGCGCTCCCAAAAAGGTTGTACTTTATGTGGCAAATTACTCTGTAATGAACATGTAAAGTATATGTGTCCAACTTGCTTCGAAAACAACATTAACAACGATCTCGACGAAGACTAATTTTTTTTTAATATTTATTTATTTTGTTATAAACACTATTTTTTTACTGAACTCTATGAATTAGTTTGTTATGTTTTTGTTTAATGAATTAAAATATTGTTTTAATATAAATACGCTCAATAAACAAACTTTTGTAACAAGAACTCATTGGTAGTATTAATACTTTAAAAACAAAGTTTGTAAAAATTCCAATGTAGTTAAAAATTGCACTAATTCCTAATGTGAGCAAAATGCTCACGCGCGACAATCCATGCTAATCTTTTATGAATTAGCTCATCGCACATCATTGTAAAACAGCAGATAAAAACAAGAAAGCTATGTATATTCTTTTGTCTGTCGATTAGTGTATTTTTAAATTTTTCTTTTATCAAAATCTAACATTTGTAAAACAAGTTGTCTTAGTACCTTTTCAATCTAAGCCAACCATTTATATTATTAATTGTCCTAATCGGCTTCCCTTTTCATAGACACTTGATAGTTTCGTGACTTTTCACCATTTGAATTTGAAAACTCCTGTTCAAAGTAAATCCTTTTAGCTTTATTAGCTATTCTATTCACTTTGCTCCTGGTTGTGCACAATAACCTACAAAACACAACATATTTGAATGTTATTATTATGTATACGCTTATTCAATGCTGGCAATATTGTTGGCAAGAGAACAGTCCGTCCGATTTTGACAATGAACCGAACGAAAACACTTACAAAATACACGTGAATTTTGTGCTATTTTCGTGCCCCTACCTTGTTTATTGTGGTATGGCAATACTCGTGTTCAGTGTTGTGATTAATATATTTAAGTAGTGTAACTAATTACCTAGTATATTACTTTTGCTTTAAAAATGTAGTGTAACTAGTTACTTTTCCCCATAAGTAATCACCTTCAGTAATATTACTACTTTTTTCAAGTTAGTTATTACAATATTACTTTTTAATCAACAAAGTTCTAATTTTCATGTAAAACAGCAGCACTGATAACATGATCAAGATCTATTACAATTATACAACGCTGCACTTGTTCATACTAGACATAGCTCGCGTGTTTCATTTCCAATTGAGTTTGGTAGTGGAGAAATAATTAACATGTGCAAGCAAATTCAAGCGGTTTTAACAAAAAAGGTAGCGAAATTCAAATTGGAATTCAAAATGAAATAAACATTTAACCTGATTGTTTTTTTTGCAAAATTACAAATTTTAATAGCTGGAAATTCCGCAAATATTTCGATTTGTTGACGGAAAATAATATATTACTTTTTGTGATACATTACTTCACATTTCCAGTAATAAGTAATGTAACGATATTACTTTCAAATGTCAGTAATGTGTAATAAGTAATATGTTACTGTCAAAAGTAATAAGTCCCAACACTGCTCGTGTTGCCCTCATCGAAAACACAGATGCCGGCGAATCGATAGTAACGAAAACCATCGATGGTGAAGTGAAAATGAAAACTATCGATAGTTTTGCAGCTTTAGTGACTGGTGTTCGGCTGCGGAAAGACCGTCAAGATCTCGAGCAGCGATAAGCGATTGGAAACTGGGAGGAGAAGTGTGAAAAAATCGACAACACATATATAAAATGCACCAATACTCTCACATAACAGCTGATACTCAGTCCCCACAGCTGAGACTGCTGACCCCATACAAACTGAAAATGGAGGGTTGTTGTGTTGGTCAATTTCAGAATGGAGGGTTGTTGTGCTGGTCAATTTTCATGTGTGAGGGTTATCGTTGTGGTTCATTTTTAATTGCTTAGAACATTAATACATTTTTTGTACAGAATTCTGTGATACGTTTATAGAAAAATGAATAAAAAGTTCTATTATTGCTTACAAAAGTAATACAATTGTTTAAATATGTCTCTAACATTTCATTATTTAAGTTTTCATTGACTCATTACATAAAATCACCCCTGTGTCTAGGACAATGCATTTTAAACCAAAAGCATCTCTGAACTCCAATGATTTGGTGTTTAATTTGTAAAAAAAACAGCGCGGAAGCAATCAAAGAGAAGTTGAACTTTAGAAAATTTGCATTTTATTAACATACGTTCATTATTTTCAGATAAAAATCATAAAACGCATCAAGCAAGTGCCTCCAGTAATGCCACGCCAGCGAAATTGTGTCCGGAAGTGCTGGAAGAACGAAATTTTTACTGGGCTCCGGCTGGGCGCCTATGACGGTCACCAGGGTGCCGTCTGGTGTTTGGACGTCGACTGGACTACGTCAAAGCTTATATTCGGCGCTGGTGATGGGATGTAGAGTTTGATACTGTAACAGGGCTATTCTGGCAAAGACTGTTGAAACACTTTCAAAAGATTATTGAAAGATAGTTTGAAAGACTGAATGAAAGATTTTAGCTATTCCAACGAAAAAATCTTTCGGAAAAAGCTCTCAAATTCAACACTCGAGTTAAAAAGCTGTTTTCGGCGAACAGCATTGTCAGCCAACTCTTTTTCTGTGAAATTTGCAGCATTTTTGCAACGATGAAAGAAAATTATTTTTCCAATTTTCGTTATGATTTCCTTTTTAATTACAGATGTGTTTATCAGGATTATTTTGCAGTTACGTATTTATTTTTAGAAAAGGCAAGAACTGGTGTAAAAATATGAATTAAAATTAATTGTTTTCTTTTTTATGTGATGTTAATGATGTTATCAGATTTAACCTTACGGCAATGAACAGCATATGAAGATGTACCACATAACAATCACTTTCGGCCGATTTATATTATTGTAACGATGAGCCAGTCTGTCGCGGTGCAAAGCAACCCTGCCGCTACGTGCCGTGCCATAACCCAATCTGGCAACGACGGCCGCGATAGTAACTTTTAGTCCAACCTGGCAACGATGGTCGCGGTCATCAGGGAAACTTCTAGTCCAATCTGGCAACGTGCGAGAACGATCTGCGCGACGGCCGGACAGAGTATAAAAGGTGGCCAGATGCGGTGCAGCGAGTCAGTCTGGTTTTGACAAGTGAAGTTGCCACGCGAAGTAATTAAGCAAATACTTAAGTGTACGAACAGTAAAGTGTAAAAGTCTGAATAATAAAGTGACTGTTGGTTTATTTTATTGTCTGCGTTTAAGAAACTGACTGTGTTTTATTTTCAAATTACACAATCCAGAGATACGTAACAGCCCACTAGACTTAGTATTCGTAACATTTGGTGTCAGAAGTGGGATTGTGGAAAATTGAAGATAAGAAAAAAAAACTAAAGAAATAAAATTATAAAAGCACGGACATGGTGAAATTCGAGCTGCTGAAGGTAGACCAGCTGAAGAAGGAGCTGGCTGCCTGGAATTTGCCGACTGCTGGCGGAAAGGTGGAGTTGCAGTTGCGCTTGCGAGAAGCATGTGAGGAACGGGGCGTCGATTGGACTGTGCACGAGTTCGGAGCGCAAGAACAAGAGGCGTCGGCCAAAATGGAGGAATCGCCTGCAGGTGCGGCGTCGATGCAAAGTACGACTGCAGCGGCTGTGCCGCCACAAGCAATGGACATGAGCCAGCTAATGGTTGCACTTAAAGGCATGTTCGAGACAGCAAATCGAGAAATGGCAGCGAAGCTGGAAACTACGAATCTCGAAATTTCGGCAAAAGTCGAGACAGCAAATCGAGAAATGGCAGCGAAGCTGGAAACTACGAATCTCGAAATTTCGGCAAAAGTCGAGACAGCAAATCGAGAAATGTCAGCGAACCTGGAAACTACGAATCTCGAAATTTCGGCAAAAGTCGAGACTGCAAATCGAGAAATGGCGGAAAATTCTGCGCGCATAGAGCAGAAGGTGGAGGAAATTTCCAATAGCCTGAATGTTAAAGTTGAGCATCTCGAGACGCGAATAGACGATTGGGACAAACGAGTTGACGAAATGGGTGAATCCCTGAATAGACGAGTTGACAACCTGGATGAGTCCTTGAACAAACGAGTTGATAGTCTGGAAGATTCGATGCACAGAAAGATAGACGAACGGTTTCGAGAGGTACAGCCACGAGAATGTTTGCCACCGGTTCAGGACGGTTTTGCTGCCAGAACAGAAGTGCCTACTTATGATGGTGCTGCGCCGTTCGACACATTTAAATTGCAATTCGACTTGGCTGCTTTGGAAAATCAGTGGACAGATATCAGGAAGGTCGGAGGTTGGCACTGGCGCTGAAAGGTCCTGCGGCTGAGGTAATCAAATCAGTTCCAGAATGTTTAAGAAGTGATTACGGTGCCATCATGAGGGCATTAGCAGCGAAGTATAGCAACGAGCACAACCATGCGCTATACTACTGTGAGCTGAAGAACCGCAAGCAGAGAGCCAACGAGGCGCTGCAGACATATGCAGCAGACATTGAGCGGCTCGTACAGTTGTGCTACCCAAAATTTGGTGCTGATGATCTCGAGAGGATGAAGATTGAGTCGTTTGTTGAAGGTCTTCATGATCCGGAAACACGTCGCAGTGCGTTGATGATGGGCAAGCCAACATTTAAGGAAACGGTGACCAGCGCGATGACATATGAAGCGGCATGGATTGGGAGCACTCGGTATGCACCTGCAAGGATACGCCAGATTCAGGCGGACAACGACATTCCGATCCAGGCCATAAGCTCGGAGATACCGGACAGGCCACGGGTGGTCTCCTCTAAAGTTGTTTGCTGGATATGTGGTAAGCAGGGCCACATATCACGAGACTGCCGCCAACGAAAGAGGCGTTCCCGTTCTCGATCGCAATCGCCTGAAGCGAGGAATACTGACAATCGAGGCTCAGCCAACAAGCGCAGGGTTGAGGACGAGGAGCTGTTAAACTAAAACGGGTCAGCCCAAAGGGGCGTGAGCTGATCCCCACAATCTGCCGCCCCACCATCCTTGTCTCACAGCTGAAACGGCAACCCAGCAGCTTGACGATTGAAGGAAAGATAGATGGAAAGTTGTTCGTGTTGACACTGGATACTGGAGCGTCATTTTCGATCATAAAAAGGAAGCTTCTGAAGAACTGGGAACCGCTGCATGGCATACAGCTGAGGACTGCGACTGGCGAGCGTGCGCCGGTAAGAGGAAAAGTAACAAAAACAATTGCTATCGGCACCAGCAGCCTGGAGCATGAGTTCATCGTCGCGGATATAATGGACGACGTGATTATCGGCGTGGATTTCATGATTAGGCATGGTTTTACGCTGGACCTGAAGGAAAATGTGCTGAGATATGCCAACGTTGAATTCCCGCTGCGCACCGGCTATGAGCGAAGCGTGGCGGTACGGAAGGTTGTATCGTGTCAACACGGGAGGATACCAGCGAATTCTGAGGCGATTGTGTGGGCAAAGGTGGACGGGGACGATGGGACGAGTCGGCTGTGGGTAGTAGAAGCACCGAAACAAGGACACGACAACATCATCATCGGACGTACATTAGTGGAACCTAAAAATGGCAGAATACCAGTCAGAATACTGAACCCCCTGAATACACCCAGATATGTCAGGAAAGATGAGGTAATCGGCGAGTGTAAGGAAGCTGTAGCAGTGGTCAATTGCGAGAGTAGCCCACCTGGAGGTAATAAGAAGAGCGGTTTTATCATGGACGCCATACCGCAGGAGAACCAGTGGAGCAGCGAGTTGACGGCCAAGCAGAAACAGAAGGCGAGGTCACTCCTGCAGCACTATGGGTCAATTTTTGCGGCAGAAGCAGGCGGAAGAACAGCCATAGTGAAGCACAACATCGACACCGGAAGTGCAAAACCGATTCGCCAACCGCCAAGACGAGTTCCTCTGGCCAAGAGGGAGGAGGTCACCAATTTGATCGAGAACATGCGGAAAGACAAGGTCATAGAGCCTTCTTCGGGCCCCTGGTGCTCGCCGGTTGTGCTAGTCAAGAAAAAAGATGGCAGTACCCGGTTTTGTGTGGACTATCGGAAGCTCAATGATGTGACCAAGAAGGACAGTTATCCACTACCTCGGATCGATGACACCCTGGACACACTGTCAGGCACGCAGTGGTTCTCCACGCTCGACTTACGCAGCGGCTATTGGCAGGTAGAGCCTGCAGACAAGGACAAGGAGAAAACGGCTTTCAGTGTTGGCGATGGTTTGTGGCAGTTCACCGTCATGCCGTTTGGACTCTGCAACGCACCAGCAACATTCGAGCGGCTAATGGAACGCGTGCTAAAAGGGCTGCATTGGCGGACATGTCTGGTGTACCTCGACGACATAATCGTAATGGGTAAAAGCTTCGACGACCACCTGGGAAAGCTGAAGGAGGTATTTGAGCGGATACAAAAAGCAAGGCTTAAGCTCAACCCAAAGAAGTGCTCGCTGTTCCAAAAGGAGGTCAAGTATCTGGGTCATACGGTTTCCGCCCGCGGAGTACATACGGATGAAGGCAAAATCACGGCGGTGAAGGAGTGGCCCCGGCCACGCAATCTACACGAACTCCGCAGTTTCCTGGGCCTGTGCACATACTACCGCCGATTTGTTCCGGGATTCGCGAACATAGCCAGCAGCCTGCACAAACTGACGAAAAAGGGCCAAGCTTTCGAGTGGAACGAGGAGCAGGAACAGGCTTTTGCACGTCTGAAGGAAAAACTGTGCAGTGCCCCAATTCTGGCCTTCCCCGTGCCTGGGGAGATGTTTGTGCTGGATACAGATGCAAGCGGGAGTAGTATTGGCGGTGTGCTATCACAGATAATAGACGGCCAGGAACAAGTGATAGCGTATTACAGTAGGGTTTTATCGAAACCGGAACGCAATTACTGTGTGACCCGGAGAGAACTGCTGGCGGTATTGGACTGCGTGAAACACTTCCACAAATATCTGTATGGACAAAAGTTTCGCCTGCGTACAGATCATGCGGCATTGAGATGGCTCCTGAACTTTAAAGATCCTGAAGGGCAATTGGCGCGGTGGATCGAGCGACTGCAGAGCTACGACTACACGATAGAGCATCGCAAGGGCAGTAGCCATGGAAATGCCGATGCCTTGTCCCGCCGTCCGTGCAAAGTCGAATGCAGGCAATGCTCGCGAGCCGAAAGCAAAGAACAGATAGTGGACGTCCGGTTGGTCAGCGTCATGCCAGAGGAAGAGTGGTCTGCGGAGAGGCTACAAAAAGACCAGCGTGAGGATGCGGATCTTGCAAAAATCGTCGAAGGCAAGGAGCAAGGCGCACGTCCAGACTGGCAGGAGATGGCTGGTGAAAGCCCGATCGCTAAGGCTTACTGGGCACAGTGGAAAAGTCTGCGGCTGAAGGAAGGCTGACTGTACCGCGAATGGGAGAGCGCGGATGGTCGTACCAGCAACCCCCTAATGGTAGTGCCGAAAACCAGAATCAACGAGGTCATCGAGGCATACCATAACGACTCCAGTGGAGGTCACCTAGGCATCACCAAAACCGTCGCCAAAATAAAAAGACGATTCTACTGGGTAGGATGTCAGGAGTCTGTAGCCGAGTGGATTAAGAGCTGCGACCGATGTTCAGCCGCGAAAGGGCCGACAAGAAAATCTCGAGGTCGCATGCAGCAGTACAACGTGGGAGCGCCCTTCGAGCGGATTGCTATGGACGTCGCCGGCCCATTCCCAACTAGCACCCAAGGCAACAAATATGTGCTGGTCGTAATGGATTACTTCAGCAAATGGCCCGAAGTGTACCCTATTCCTAACCAGGAGGCCACCACGATCTCGGAAAAGCTGGTAAACAACTGGGTAGCCCGGTTCGGAGTTCCGTTGGAGTTGCACTCAGATCAAGGCCGGAATTTCGAGTCTGCGGTATTCAAGGAAGTGTGTGGGCTGCTGGGGATAAAGAAAACGCGTACCACTCCTTTGCACCCACAGTCCGACGGCGTGGTGGAACGCTTTAACCGGACACTGGAGGAATACCTGCGGAAAGTGGTAGGCAGGAATCAAAAGGATTGGGATACGCATATCCCCCTGTTCCTGATGGCGTATAGGTCAGCCCCGCACGACACGACATCACTCACTCCAGCCCGGGCAGTGTTCGGCACAGAGTTGCGGTTACCCGCTGACTTGAAGTTCGGGGTAGTCAGCACGACGGGAGGCGCTAAGACGGACTACGTGGCCAATAAGCGGGCGGAACTGGAGGAAATTCACCAGTTTATAAGGAGCCGCACCAAACTGGTCAGCGATAAGGCGAAAGCCAGATACGATCTACGGGCCAACTCAGCAGGGTTCCAAGAAGGCGATTTGGTAATGCTCTACAACCCGCAGCGGAGGAAAGGTTTGTCTCCAAAACTTCAAGCGTCATGGGAAGGACCTTACGAAGTCGTGACTAGGATTAACGACGTGGTATACCGGATTCAACGTTGCAACAATAGAGGCGCTAAGCTGAAGGTAGTCCATTTGGAGCGCCTGGCGCCTCATCAGAGCGGAGCCTCGGCACTTGTTCGGGACGAACAAGTCTAAGTGGTGGGCAGTGTAACGATGAGCCAGTCTGTCGCGGTGCAAAGCAACCCTGCCGCTACGTGCCGTGCCATAACCCAATCTGGCAACGACGGCCGCGATAGTAACTTTTAGTCCAACCTGGCAACGATGGTCGCGGTCATCAGGGAAACTTCTAGTCCAATCTGGCAACGTGCGAGAACGATCTGCGCGACGGCCGGACAGAGTATAAAAGGTGGCCAGATGCGGTGCAGCGAGTCAGTCTGGTTTTGACAAGTGAAGTTGCCACGCGAAGTAATTAAGCAAATACTTAAGTGTACGAACAGTAAAGTGTAAAAGTCTGAATAATAAAGTGACTGTTGGTTTATTTTATTGTCTGCGTTTAAGAAACTGACTGTGTTTTATTTTCAAATTACACAATCCAGAGATACGTAACAGCCCACTAGACTTAGTATTCGTAACATTATGTACTTTTGCTGTTAATTGGTGTATTTTTACGTTTTCTTTCATCCTTCATCAAAATCTCACATTTGTAAACCAAGTGCTCTATTCGATGCTGGCAATACTGTCCGTCGTGAAATGAAAAATTCAAACAAAATTTCAAAAATTTCAATCAATGGCTGAAGAAATCAAGCTGAAGTAAAAATTAAAAAAGTAATTGCATTATTTTATGAAATATGTCCATATATATTATATATATACGTATATCGTTTGTTTTCATAACACAAACACAACGCACGTACTTTTTTCAAGCTGAAAGACGACCCCAAAAGCACATCTTTCAAACTGTCTTTCATGTTACGGAAAAAAGCTTTCAAGATAGTTGCTAGAATAGCAAATTGTCTTTCGAAAGATTTTTGTACTTCGAAAGATTGAGGTGAGTTGAAAGATAGTTGCCAGAATAGCCCTGTAAGTATCAGATACCGAGTTAGCCCATTTGCGTTTGCTGCTGGAGTGTCTTAAAGATGCGGGTTGCGCATGAGCTTCCTCACCATACCGACGCGTTGTGAGAGATTAATTTACAGTTGAAGACGAAGGTGCAATGTGCTTCTGAGTGGAGTGGTTTGCAAAATGGTTGCGATGAATACCAATTACTGTTTATATTCTATTGTAGACACCTCACAGTGGCGCATCTGGAAGGGCTTCCCAGTTCGAATCGGTAAAAATTGATTATACAAAGATACTTAATTTGCTAATTCGCTGCCGATTGGTGCTGTGGAGCACTGAAGAGCAATCTGCAGGTCTCCATATCCAACCAACTTTTGTATTTATCCAAAAGCGTGTAAAGTGTAATGAAAAGTATAAAACAAACCTGGCGATGTTTGGAAGTAAGATCAATAACAAAGTACATGTCAGAACCAGAAGAAATCGACAAAGGCATTTTTATTCATAACGCGGGGGGTTTTAGAATTTTTAACAAAAAACTTCTGTATAGAACATTATAGCGCTCGAGGGTTATTTGTTGTATTTTTCAAGTGCTACATGTGCCAAGAAGAATTTCAAGCTCCTTACACGAATAATATAAAGAACAGTAAATTGTAATGGAATTAAAATATGCTAAAATTATACGCTCAATTCTTCCGCAAGCATTTTAATTTCAGTCTCCTAATTGCCAACTCCTCGATTTCATCAGTTCACATGCCAGTAGAGTCCGACCGATTAATCGGCATCGGTTAGTATCGGCCAATAAAATTGGTATCGGCATCGGCCAAAAAAAGAAGAATCTGCATCGGCCTTTTTTGGCCGATGTCACATCGGCAGTTTTTGGCCGATGGCAATTGGGCTATTTTCCTGCTTTCATTTTTTTCTTTTAATTTTTTGTACCAACGCACAGTGATTCGTTGCATAGACAAAATTCAAAAAATTTATGGTCTCAGAATTTAACGATTTTTATGTCATTCGAAAGGTAAAACTCCAACTAAGAAAACCCCAAAAAATCTGTGCAAAAAATTAATTAGTGTGGCTGCATAAGCTGCTCAAAGTTAAAACTTTTTTCTCGAAAAAATGCAAACACATATTTTCTGTTTTTTGCGTATTGAGTAAAAAAAATCGTAAAAATACATGTTTAACAAAAACTTTCTGAAACTTTCATCATAGATTAAAAATTGGTGTGGGCATTTTCGCTTTTAATGTTTTCTCAAAATTTGCAAAGCATCGGCTTTTACTTCACTTTTAATTTAAAATATTTTTTAAAATTAAAAATCTGAAAATTGGCAAAATTGAGAGGAAAATATCTAAAAAGTATGTGAAAGTATGTTCCTGGATTTTGGCTTATTTTAAGAAGCACTCTTTCTTTGTCGGAAAATGTATTCACATCCTCCGATATCTTCCGATCTCAGAAAATAATTCAATTTGAAAAGTGGTCTAAACACCTATTTTTCGACAAAAAATGTATTTAAATTCGGTAGCCTAAAAGTATACAAAAAAAATCATTCTTCACATATTTTCCCTTTTAACCCATTCAAATATTTTGTCATCGATATGAATTGTGAAGGAACTACTCAATTATACGTTTACTTTTACTTCCTCGAAGACAAATCGAATGTACCTAAAAATTATATACACATATAAATGAATGAAATGTGATTAGCGACTCATCTCATAGTTTTTAAAGTGTTCAGTGTAAATTTTTTAGGTACGAAACTGAAAATTTTAAAAAAATTTCGGTTAGGGTTTTAGGAGGTTAAAAAATATAACACCCTAAAAGTAGCTAACGGAAAAAGTCGTGAATTTTGAACAATTTGTTTGTTTGGCAATGTCAGAATTCATTCGCAAAAGAGCAGTTTGGTGAAATCGTTTGAAATGGCTGAAGTAATTACAAATCGCGAATTAGCTTTTTACTGGATATCGGCAGCTGTATATAAAAAATGTATGTGTCTACTGTTAGACAAATTAAACAAATCATATGCATTGTTATAAAAAGTTGTATTAGCACTAAAGTCTATCTGAGTGGTAATATTTATTTATTTATTTAGCCAATGAACATTTTGATCTTACTGACTATAGGAACAATAAAGGAACACAAGTAAAGATGTTCAACTTAATTTAAACAATATTAAATTTAACAATGTCTCCTTGGGAAACGAAATGTCAAAGTCGGTTACACTATTTAGTTCCGCAAGGGCTCTACACAGAGGCGCATTCCTCGCATAGTTCGACCTGCAAAAGCTGAGGTAGAAAGTCCCTATGTGCCGTAGGTTACGTGTAGGGACATTGAAAGCCACTTTACTCAAAAGGGGCGGGCAATTAATAGACCCCTTTAATAACCCAACAATGAAAGAACACGCAAGATAGGTTCGCGTAGCGTTTAGACTCAATAAGTTTATAAGGCGACAGCGGGAAAGATATGAAGGCAACGGTTCAGTAAAGTTCAGCGACCTTAGGGCGAACCGCATAAAAACCTTCTGGATGCGCTCAATGCGATTAATGTGAGTCATTTGATATGGCCTCCATATAAATGAAGCATATTCCAGCCTTGATCTGACGAAAGCCGTGAACAACAGTTTGAACGTATATGGGTCAGAGAATGACGTACTATTCCGACGAACGAACCCCAACATGGCATATGCTTTGGAAATTTACAAGCATTATAGCAACAGAGTACTAGCACGAAAGCTGGAAGACGTAAAACAGAGTTTCAAGGATCGTCAAAGAAAACAAAGTTGCGAAGGGTAGCCACGCTACTAGAACACGAAGGAGATGAGCTCAGTTTTGCAGCTGAAAAGAAGAAATGCGATCGTAGAAATCATGACTGCTTATCACCCGCCGATGCCTTGTCACTTTGTTTGGACTTAGATCTTTCGGATGAAAAATACACTGTTTTGCGAAATGTTGTGAATAAAGTTCACGAAAACTGTTTTCCGACATTATATGCATTGCGAAATTTAACGAAGTCATTAGTCCCAGAAGTTTCAGCTACAGAATGCTCAGCACAAGTAGAATTACAAGAACTACTGAGAACAACGGCAAGCAGTGTGCTGAAGCTTTCCGACGAAGAAAATCTGCCTCAAAAAACCACACTCATATGCAAATGGGGTATGGATGGCAGCTCTGGTCATAGCCAGTATAAACAGAAGTTCTCCTCTGAAGAGCAGTCGGATGAGTTTATGTTTCTTGTGACAATGGTTCCGATAAAGTTAGTTTCAAATTATATACACATAACATTTCTATTTAGTTATATTTCCGTTATTCATTTGTCATAGGCTTGTTGATTCAGCAACAAAAATGGATGTGTGGACAAACAAAAGACCTTGCTCAACATTGTTTTGTAGACCAGTAAAAATCATAATGGCAAAAGAAAATAAAAGTGTTATTATTCACGAAAACGACATAATGAAAAGCAATATAGCAAAGTTGCAGCCTGATATATTTGAGGATCATAGCAATGCAGTGGAGGTCTCCTACGTGATGCACTGCACCATGATTGACGGCTCAGTTGCTAATGCTTTGACGGACACGAGAGCATGCAGTAAGTGTTTCATTTGCAAGGCCAACCCAACAGAAATGAATCGCGTTGATTTGGTCAAAACTCCAAATGTTAACAATTACGAGTATGGGTTATCTAGTCTTCACTGTTGGATTCGTTTTTTTGAGTGCTGCCTTCACATTTCATATCGACTGCAATTCAAATGCTGGCAAGTTCGTGCCGAAAATAAAGCCATATATTTGGAAAACAGGAAGCGAATTCAAAACGAATTCAGAGTCAAAATGGGTTTATTGGTAGATCACGTCAAGCCAAGCGGCGGCAACATGAACGACGGAAATACCGCTCGCAAATTCTTCGCAAATATTGAGGTTGCAGCTGAAATAACTGGCCTCAATAAAAACTTACTCTTTAATTTTTCAATAACATTGAGAGTCTTGTCGCCGTGGCTCAGTTGGTTAGTGCGCGGTCCAGCGAGTCGCATGCAGAGCGATGCAAGATCGAATACTGCATGTAGTAACACCTAAAAAAAATAACGGGAAACTCGTTTTCTCTTTCGGTGGCTGTCCTCTCAGCTGGAAATGGCAAACCTCTGAGAGTAAAAATTGCCTATGAAAAAGCTCCCAACCTGCCGTTCGGAACCGGCATAAAACTGTAGGTCCCTTCCACCCGCGTACAAATTCACACGCACAACACGGGTGGTTGCGGGAAGCTAGGCCTTAGTCTCGCGTAAGCGGGCTGTCGTGCCAGTCAATTATTAATTATTATTATTGAGAGTCTTGTCGTGCTGCAGAAACATTATTACGGACCGCTTTTCGGAGTTGCTGGACAAGACCAGAAATGACTACCTTGCCGGCAACTCAATTAACTTTTAACGCACTTTAATCTAACTAATTCTCAACTAGTTGTGGTTGATAGTTGGATTATTTTCAATGGAGCCAACTGACTATTTTAACATGGCGATGGCCTAGGCAGTAGTCAATTGTCCGACTCTGCATGACTTTTCAACTAACTTAAAGTTAGTTATTTAAAAGTTAGTTAAAAGTTATCTAATCTGTGGTTAGCTATAAACTAATTACATTTCAGTTAGCTTCAAGTTGACTTTATTTAAATCAGGTATAACTCAACTATTAGTTAATACGTCTTTATCCATAAAAATGGATATTTCTATGCTTGTTTTGTAAATTTAAAATTTTTGTATTTCCTTTTTTATTTGAAAAATGTTTAAATACCTAACAACTCTTGAAAACACTTGCGAGATGGCCTATTTTTAAAATACCAATCACCGATTTTTTCTTTTAATGCATTTTTTGTTGGACAATTTTTTCGGAACAATTTTCTTGGACACAAATATTTTCAATATAAATTCCGTTTTGGCTCTGCACATTAGCAGAGGAACAGGTGGCTTCTGATTTACCAACATTACATGAATTTAATTTATTTGAATACGAATCCCTTTCCTTTTTCAAAGGCTTCTTAAATTTCTTTTGCTTGCACCTCTCATTTTGGCTTAGCTTAAATAATTAAAACTAAAGCAATCACTTGAAAAAATTATATAAAATTGTTTAACAATTCAATTTAGTTAGGACTCCGACCGCACGCACGAGACCAAGCACTGATTATGATTTCATAATGCACGAAAGAAAATGACAAATATGTAAAATAAAATTCCAAAGAACAAAAAAAAACAACAATTAGCTGTTTTTTAAATTCCTATGCCATAAACGCACGCCTTAAATTTGGGTGGGTTCTGCATTACTTTATAGTTAGCTTATAGTTAGGGACATAAAATCGCATAAGAACAAATAGCAATTAACTGTTCTTTAAAATATGCCAAAAAGCAAAAGTTGCATTGATTTTTGGGAAGGTCTGCATTACTTTGTAGTTAGCTTATAGTTAGGTTATGAAAGTTAACTAGAAGTGAGTTATTTTTGTAGTCGACTACCGAATTGCTTGCAGGGTACATACAACACTACAGCTGGTACAATATGCCAAGTTCTGTGCATAAAGTATTGGTACACGGATGCGACGTAATAAAATACTTTAATTTTCAAGGAAGCTTATCTGAAGAAGCATTAGAAGCTCGTCACAAACACATACGCAACACGCGCTTACATCATACACGAAAAACATCTCGAGTGGCCACAAATACGGACCTACTTAACCATTTGCTAACTTCTTCGGATCCCCTGTTATCATCCAGAAGAAAAATTTAAGCAAAAACCGGGTCGCCGATGGATTCAACCGTGAATTATTGCATTCATGATGGCGATAAGGATGATAATTGCATTCAATTTGCTGGATAGAGCGCCAACCGGCCCTACTCCACACCTGACAGTAACGGACTAGACTGCCAAAAAACTAACGATTGAACTATAATGCTCTAGACGGTCTCCCGATGAAATACTTAGCGGTAGTTTATGGAACAACTATCCGTCTGAGGACAAGAGGAGATGTTTAGCGGGTTGAAGTCTCGCGCTGACTTGGGCTTTCGATGCTTTTACTCCTCATAAAAAACAAAAAAACAAAATCTAAACCAGTTATAAGGTATCTACACACACTCTTGTAATCGGCAAATATTTATACTTTCATTATTTTATACTCATAGCGTTTACTATAAAATATGTATTGTAAGCCAAAACAGCTTCAATCATAGGTGTAAGTTTATTTCTCTTTGTAACCAAAATAAATTATGAAACATGAAAAACAAAAATAAATTTTATTCATCCCTAAAAGTATGCAATCAGCATGAAAAATTGAGAAATCTGCAAAAAAGCAAAACATACATCTATTATTATCGTTTTTATTGCAAAACCAGAGGGTCCTAAAACAATTTCTGTTACTCTTTGGAATAATCAATGTTGGCGTTACCGATTAAATGTAAAATCTGAAAAATCTAGCCAACACACTTGGTACTATAACTCTCCAAAAATGACGAAATTTGAAAATTCAAGACCCTGGCATTGCTAAACTACAAAAGTTTAAGAAAAAGAAAATGAATATTTCAGTTCAGCAGACCATGATTAACTAGTATACCAAATTTTATGAAGAACAGACCACTCCTTCTAATTTTGTCCCGCGGTTGTATGGAGTCGAATCCCTGTGCAACGGGTTCTTATACCCCTTTTCAGTAATGTATTTTCAAATACTGTTTAATATAAATGTTTCCTAGAAATTTTTTTTAAAAACAACGTATTCTTAAAAACACAGATTTTCTCAAAATGTCAATGCATTTCGTCTATTAATAGATATCAGAAAAAATGGCATTTAATTTTACAATCGTATCCTTCTTTTTCAATTGATTATTTTTTCTAAATTTGTTTTCTGACGCAATTTGAGAGCCAAATTTTAATATAAAAATCGTAATTTAAGGTTGTAGAGGAAACTGAATTTGTAAGCAATATTAACGTCAGTATTTTGGTTTCTCTCTCAGTGGAATAAATGTCATATATTATTTTTTTTAGAAATGTAAATTCTCTTGTAATTTTATTTAGTTTTTAATTATTTCTTTTCCTGTTTTTTTTGTTGTTTGGTGATGAATATTTCAAACCATATGTAATAGTTCCTTTTGTTATTTTATAAAATAGACTGTGTTTTTGATTGAATTTATTCGTGTTATTTTTTCTATGTAATCGGCATCGGCATCGACCGTTTTTTGTCCTTTCGGCCGATTAATCGCCACCGGCATCGGCCAAAAAATTTGGTATCAGTCGGACTCTACATGCCAGCCAACTCCTGTCTAGCTTACAAGAAGGAGTTGCTTTCTGCAGCAACACGGGTTGACCCAGCATGGCCGCCAATTGTGCAGCATTGGGTGCACATAATAACATAACAACGTTTATAAGGTGTATGCATTTTTTATTGAAATAATTGACAATTATGAAAATAATAACATGCATCGAGAAAATGTATGCATTTCCTATTGAAATAATTGACAATTATGGAAATAATACCATGCATCGTATTAATACGCCTTTTTCTAAAATAATACGAAAGACATGCTACTTCTAAATTGCAACTTTGCGCTTTGTTCTAACTTCAACGCGACCACACTGTTGAACCTAAACAGCCAATAGGTCTGTTTGGCAACGAATAATTTGTACGAACTTGTAGGCAAATGGAAACAGCAAAGAAATTGTGCGTTCGCAAGTCTGCTGACTCACAACCGTCTTGCTAAGCTTTTCCTGCTGCAGCTGGAAATGAAAAATCGCAGATTGAGCGCAACGAACCATTTGCATTAATATTTTTTAGGATAATTTTGACTGGAAAAGTTCCCAAACAGACCTATTCCCTGACCCAGTAGACGACGCCAAGACATCTCACACAGATTGTGTATGTGAAATGCAAAAAATGGTCAAAAAATCGCTGACCATTTTTTGCATTTCACATACACAATCTGTGTGAGGTGTCATGGCCCTGTAGGAAATGGGACTGGTTGAACCATGTAGTTTTTCAACTGGTTGCTTGTCAGTCATAGCTGACTTCAGAACCGACTCGTCTCCTTGGAGCAAACTTACCCTTTTAACGTGGCGTCGCTGACAGTCACTTGAACAAGTAATTGTTAAATTAACTTACAAAAAACCAGTTGAAAAACCAATAAATTTTAGGAACCAGTTGTCTCAGGTCCGACAGGGGTGGGTCAGTGATTGGTTCAACAGTGTGGTCGCGTTGAAGTTAAAACAAAGCGCAAAGTTGCAATTTAGGTCTTTTCGTATTTTTTAGAAAAAGGCGTATTAGTACGATGCATGTTATTATTTTCATAATTGTCAATCATTTCAATAGAAAATACATACATTTTCTCGATGTATGTTATTATTTTCATAATTGTCAATTATTTCAATAAAAAATTCATACATTTTCTAAACATTGTTATGTTTTTATGTTATTTGTTATGTTATTATGTGCAGCTGCACATTTAACAGCCATCCAGGGTCAACCCGATTTGCGTTTCAATGCAATTAAAAATGAACCACAACGATAACCCTCACACATGAAAATTGACCAGCACAACAACCCTCCATTTTGGAATTGACCAACACAACAACCCTCCATTTTCAGTTTGTATGGAGTCAGGAATATCAGCTGTGGGGCCGGAGTATCAGCTGTTATGTGAGAGTATTGGTGAATTTTATGTGTGTATTGTGGCTTTTTTCACACTTCTCCTCTCAGTTTCGCGTCACGTAGTCACTGACGTGGGAGCGCCCTTCGACCGGATTACTATGGACGTCGCCAGACCTTTCCCAATCAGCACTCAAGGCCACAAATATGGTGACTGAGGTGGAATAGCCCACTTAAAGTTTGAAGTGGTCAGTGCGACGAAAAGCATAAGGAGCAAGTACGTGGTCAATAAGCTGTTGGAACTGTAGGTACTTCCTCAGTTTAGAAGAAGCCAGACATGACATAATCAGCCTTATCGGGAGTTTCACGTGAACAACATTTCACCTCACTTTTTTTTGTTCACCCGAAAAAAAATTCTTATCGGGAGTTTCGCCCGAAAGACATTTCACTTCGAATCAGCTGTGCCGATTCGAACAAACAAAAACGTAATTGTAACAGCTGTGAAAAAAGTGCAAACAATTAATAAAACAGTCAAATAAAAGGAAATAAGAAGGTTTTGCGATTTTTCTTTAATAATGCATAGTATAGCGTTGCGACTCATGTGCGAGGAAGAGGAAATGGCCCTGGAACGAGCAGTTCGCAGGCCATTAAGAGATTGTTCGAATCCTTTGGAGTTGCGCGAGCCGTTGTGAGATTCAAAATCGTTGATTTATAACTTTTGGCAGTAATATTCCAATGTTTTCTAGATTTCAGCAATACTACAGATTAAATAAAGCGGCATTTAAATATCTATTGGATGTGCTCACTTCATCTTTGCCACCATCAAAACAACCATTCGCTATTCCGCCCATTGTGAAACTCAGCGCCTGTTTGCGTTTTTTTTGCTGAGGGCGGATACCAAAAGGGTATTGGTAAAGACCATGAAGTTGGTTTGGCCCAATCATCGATGGCTCGAAAATTCCCAGAACTTCTATGCCCTGAATGGATAATTTGGCCAACATCGGAAGAACAACGAAACATAGCCCACGATTTTTATGGAAGGCGCGGGATACCAGGTGTTGTAGGCTGCATTGATGGAACGCACGTAAACATTACGTCTCCTTCAACAAACAAGCATTTATTTTACAACAGAAAGGGATCATATAGTTTGAATGTTTTGCTTGTAAGTTTTATTTCCATAACTTTAAGTTTCCCTAAGTTGCTGCATGCTGCTTCACTTTGGCGCAGAGAAGCAGAAGGTAGGCAGTCGCTACTACCAGCTGCAGCATCCGGGGATTGGGCGCTTTCTTCAACTCCTTCGGCTAGTAGAATAAAAGTGTATTATAATAGAATAAAAAATTGTGTTAAATAATATAATGTTGTCGGTTTTACCTGGCTCTTGATTATCTTTGTCAGTTCTTTTTCGTTTTGGTGCTGGAGGTAATCCGAAGGACTGTGCCGCACCAACGCCCTCCACTGCTTCCTTCATCCCAACGAGCTGAAAAATGGCCTCTTCCGTGGGCGAAAATTTCTGCGCCCTGTTGGGTCCACCTCCAGTTCCTCGTTCCAGTGCTTTGTTTTGTGGGGTCTTATTACGCACATACCTTCTTTGGTCCGCCCAAACCTTAATAAAAAACGGTTAATTATTGGCCGCATACATACACCCCGGGCCACCAGAATAGGTTCACACTTTTTTCTCGAGGAAAATGAGTAGTGTTCTTACAAAACACCGTTTTACCTCATTTATTGGTATCAAGATGTTCAAGCTATCTATTGTGAACCTACATGTCCAAAACAAAATTTGACATTTATTTCATTTTTCTTTTTTGGCCCAATTTTGTAAAGTGAACCCCAAAACTGAGTACATTTTAGTGGGCCACCAGAATAGGTTCACTCTGAAAATTAAGATTGAAACAGTGGTAAATGGAAATAATATGGACTGTTTGGTAAACAACACTTAAATTTATTGGTTTTAAAAGCGAGTATGGCCACCTTTATTTAGTATGGCTTCAAAAGTTCGCGTCAACATTGACTCGTATAAAGACTTAATTAAATCTAGAGAAATAGTCTCCCACGCTGCTTCAATGGCACCAATAAGTTCATCGTTGTTGTCGAACTGGCGTCCGAAGGCATAGACCTTCCTCACCAACCATCCCCAAACGTTTTCAATGATATTAAAATCAGCAAAATAGGGGGCCCGCTCCAGCTGATCAAAGTTTTGCTGCATCAACCACTGCTTCACGACCCGTAAAGTATGGATGGGTGCATTGTCCTGCTGGAATATCCACTTAATAGGACCAAACAAGACAGACAATTGTGGAAAAACTCTCTCAAGCATGGTTTTATAGCCCATTACCGCCATTCTAGCTGTTTGAAATTTCAGCTTGACAGTTCCGTAGTAGGAAATCGCTCCCCATACCATAATTCCACCTTCTCAAACGTGGTGGCGTGTTAAAAAGCGTTCATTTTTTCTAAGGTCATGGAAATACAAATTGTATTCATCGGGTCCATCAAGATTAAACCGTTTTTCGCCCGAAAACTCGACGTACTTCCATTTGTCGTTCCATGCCATATGATTTCTGCGAAATTCCAAACGGTTTTCTTGGCGCTGAGCAGTTAGCAGTGGTTCCTTTTGCAGTTTTTTTCTTTTTAGGTTGGGGACATTCCGACTGACACGTTTGATAGTAGAATAGCTTGCAGAAGTCCAGTTTTAGCCTTGATTTTGGCAAGTGAGTCAGCGGAATTTGAAGCACATCGCAGTATGGCACGCTTGTCTGCAGACGTTGTCACCGAATGCGTGCAGCCTTTCATGTTTTTTCCATTAGTGGTTTTATTTCGCAAATAATTGCTCACCAAATTTTGACTTCTGTTTATTTTAAACGCTATTTTATGCAAAGAATAATTTTCGCTTTCAAGCACTTTAATTTGAGCGATTTCTTCGGAAGTTAGAGCTTTTCCGTGGCCCATTTTCATACAAACGTTAAGAAAAACATTTAATGGAATGATCAAATTTGGTTTTGCTCCCAAAAGTCCCGTTATTCGCCAAAAAAGCAGCGATTTTGAATGTGAACCTATTCTGGTGGCCCACTAAAATGTCCTCAGTTTTGGGGTTTACTTTACTAAAGTGGGCTAAAAACAAAAAATGAAATAAATGTCAAATTTTGTTTTGGACATGTAGGTTCACAATAGATGCCTTGACATCTTGATACCAATAAATGAGGTAAAACGGTGTTTTGTAAGAACACTACTCATTTTCCTCTAGAAAAAAATGTGAACCTATTCTGGTGGCCCGGAGTGTATGTGCATGCACGAGGAACAAAATTTTTAACTTCTTCCACTCCACTTCGCTTTTCATTGGAGGGCCGGCACTATTCAGCTCCAGTGTCAGATCCCTCCAGAACTCTGCAAATTTATCCCGGCTTCCTTTGATGAAACCTCTCGCACCATCTGGTTCCTCCTGTATCCTATTGAGCAGTATTTCGGCTTGCGCTTTATTTGTTGTTTTATTCCTAAAATAAAAATGAACTGCGGCTGCAATTTAAATTTGTTTTGCATCAAAATCAACAACTTACATGTCCTTTGTTTTTGTTCACGTTCAAAATATAAGTGAAAAATTGTCCCTTAACTGACAAGACATTTCACGCGGAATAAGTGTTGCCGATAAGTGAAATTTTTTTCGAACATGCCGAAAATTTCGGGCGAAACTCGCGATAAGGTGAAAAGTGAAAAGTGAAACCCGCACCCGAAATGTTGTTCACGTGAAACTCCCGATAAGGCTGAATATGATAGATATAAAATTATGTAAATTATACGATTTTAGAAAAAAGTTTCGACTTAGAATTTCTCTGCAGCACTGAAAATTATCCTCCTAGTTGTTGTTTTACGTAGTTCACGCCTGCGTCGAGGCAGCAGAACTTTTTTTCATAACATTATTTAAATTATGCGGTTTTTAAAACAAAATGTTAACTGAACATTTCCATAAATTTTCTTACAGCCTATTTACACGAGGGCTTTTCCCCCTGCGTTAAAAGTCATGCGTGACGAGTTTGTGGGCGAGAAGTGGGGAGAAGTCAGCGGGGTAGGCAAACACGCACGACCAGAGAATTCCAGGGGTTGTTTTTGACATTTTGCTTCGCAGCAGACCAGCAAACCAACAATTATTTTCACATCTTCCATATTATTTAAATCTGAACAGTTAAGGGGGTCTTCTACCTTGCGGCCTCGTTTTTGATACTGTTTTTTGACAATAGATTGTAGGGGAACCAATAATGCAATCAAGGTTCGGTTTTTTGCATTGAATTCGTTTATTTCTATACTTCCAACATTAATTTTTCTGAAATTTTACTGTCTCTAGTTTGACCGTGATTTGACCTTGAAATGTCCCTTACGAAAAATTTATACTAAAACGGTTGTCACGATTCAGCCCATGAAAGTCGTCTGAAACAAAAAAACCAAAATGATTTAGTTTCTTTATGACTTTGGCTATCGTTTGACACGAGGTTTTTGAAAAATTCCAAAATTTCACGAAACAGGCAACAAACAAACAAAAATGTCTACGTTTTCAAGGTCAAGAATAGCTGTAAAAATCGTTAAAATGAAAAAAATCTAAAAAGCTCGTGTCAAACGATAGCCACATGTTTTCCGCAAATTTTGATATATCACTTTAGTTAATTGATTAATTAGTTCTCGAGATATCTTGCCAACCAGTTGCAAAAACACAACTTTTGGGAAATTGCATTTAAAGATATTAATGCGCTGCGATAACAGCATGCGGAGCTATATTCGATGACTCTAAAAACCCCGAAATAATAAGATTTCGGTTATACCCTTTGAATATTATATTTCTAGTACCTTCTAGGCCACAAAACTGCAAAAAAAATAAAATCGATTTTTTTTAACCAACAAGGTAGAGGACCAATAGCCATTTCGGTGGCTTCTAAAATATTTTCTATAATTTCTTTTTTGTTCAAATCCATTTTTCTACAATCAGAATATCCAAAAACTAGGCGAAAATGTGAATGTGAATGAAAGATTGGCAGCGTAAACATCTAAAAAAGTAAAGCAAAGTTGCAAGTAAAAAGTCTTCATATGAATGCATGAAGATTTACGCAGCAACTTCAAAAGAGAATTGAAAAAAAGCGCGGGGGAAAAGCCCTGGTGTAAATAGGCTCTTAGTCGTAGCTCTCAGCTGAATACATACCTATTTATAAAAAGCGTTGCTTGTCCATTTCGCGTGTAGCTGTGATCATATCGACCACCTGGCTCTATGAGCATGTCATCAAAGTAGTAGGTCATCTTTGGTTTTGGGTATCCGTATACAAACCACATAAGTTCCACATTATGTTCTTTAACACCGTATATAGCATCACTCTCACGCCGTAGAAATCTAATATTTATTATTCATTACTTGAACTAACTGAACGGTTGCGTGATTTTACTTACTGAGGAGATTGTGCCAGTCCATCGTGGGGTGGCTTTTCAATGTCAAAGTCCTTAGGGAAATAGGAAGAAGTTTCTGGTCTAAAATCCACGCCTGGTGCTAAATATATGTATGATTTTTTCATATCTGGTAATAGCTTCTCCCTATAGGTGGAAAGCAAAAATAGATAGATAGATAGATAGATAGATAGATAGATAGATAGATGGATAGATGGATATATAGATATATAGATATATAGATAGATAGATAGAGAGATAGATAGATAGATAGATAGATAGATAGATAGATAGATAGATAGATAGATAGATAGATAGATAGATAGATAGATAGATAGATAGATAGATAGATAGATAGATAGATAGATAGATAGATAGATAGATAGATGGATAGATATATACATAGATAGATATATAGATAGATAGATAGATAGACAGATAGATAGATAGATAGATAGGTAGATAGATAGATAGATAGATAGATAGATAGATAGATAGATAGATAGATAGATAGATAGATAGATAGATAGATAGATAGATAGATAGATAGATATTACTATACAATAATAAATAATTATAAATAAATAAAAGCTTTACAATACTACATCTATACGCAAACATCTCTGCTCCGGTTTAGATGAAATATGTAAGCACCAAACGATTTCTTAGGTGTGGGAATAGTTCATAAGCTAAAACCAAAGAATACACAGTGTGTCCCATGGAAAACGGAACTTTTTCAAAATAAAGACGAAAACTGTATATTCCGGCAAATCTCATTTATTTTATTAAAAATACAACGTTTTGCACGATCAATTAACATATCGAATGAGTTTCTGAGATCATTTTTATCCATCGACTTTAGTATGTCGGTCGTCGCTCTTTGGATGGCTTCTACGTAAGCATAACGTTTTCCTTTCATAGGCAAGTGCAATTTGGAGAACAAGTAAAAGTCGCACGGAGCCAAATCCGGCAAGTACGGTGAATGGTTGATGGTTTAAATGGAATTTTTGATCAAAAAATCCGTGATCAAGTTCGCGATTTTTCGTAGTCGGTCAATTTGTGTAGAACAAAGCGTGTATACACCATAGATTCAAATGATCGGTCAAAATGCGATGAATTGAATTCCATTTCCATTTCCATGTATCGCAACGAAAATGTTGGCTCATTTTTTATAAATTCACGCACTTCTTCAATGTTACTTTGAGTAACCACGGTATTCGAAGGACCTGGATGTTCGTCGTCCTGAATGTTTTCACGACCTTCCTGGAACCGCTTATACCACTCATACACTCTGGTACGGGATAGAAAATTATTATAAACTTGTTTCAGCAAATTATGCGTCTCAATAAAGGATTTACCGAATTTAAAACAGAACTTAATATTTGTTCTTTGTTCGAAGTTAATTTTTCGACCGATGCCACAAACACACTGTCACTTGGAGCGCGATATTTTGGTTTCCATTGAACCCAATGTCATGCAATTTTGACAGAATGTCAGTTAAGAATGTACCTTTCCATTGCTAACATCCACCAATAGGTGGCGCCAATATGAATCGATGTTTTGAAAAAGTTCCGTTTTCCATGGGACACACTGTGTATGTATAAGAAGAACGCGCATATGGACACAAAAGTGTTTTCGGTTGCTATGATGCGAGGGGGAAAAACGAAGCATGGCATTTGAGCATATTAAGATTATAACATTTTCTGTTAGATTTGCGTAGGACAACGGTAAAAAGCAATCTTGTTGTTCGCAACGGCTTCACTCGTGTACATAGAAATGGTGGTTGTGGTGGCGTAGCAATCAATCAATAATTTTTTGCATGTATTTTTATTGATTGAAGCGCGAACGTCGTCGTCGTTTCAACGAAGATGATTCGGGATTCGCTAGTGTTTTTTGTTGTTGTCATTTATTGTGTGTATTCTTTTTTGTGTTGTCGATTGGTTTTGCTACACAAATAGCTGTAATGTCACCATCAATTGAATCTTTATGGTGTATGGCTTTTTGCTGTGCGCTTTAATTGATTTAATAATTTTTAAATAATTATCCAAATTTAAAATGTTTCCAAATATTTTTTATGGCGAGTTCCAAGTGACATTATTTATTTATATGTATTACTAGCTGGGCCCCGCGACTTCGCACGCAAGCTCTCTTGTTTCACCCGATAAAAATGAACGCATTGAACACAAAAACATATGTCTATTGTATATATCTTTGATGTCAAGTGGTTCTAACAACTGTGAAGTGAAAAGGCCCTTTAAATAATGAGTTTTCAAATTTACTCTAAACAAATTCTTAACCCTTAGTTTACCACGGTTGATTTCGATTTTCAAAAACATGAAAAGCACATTTTAATTATTTCCCGATTGAAGTTCTTTTTGTCTACGTTTAAAATCAAAAGGACCAACAAATCGTGTTTCTCTATACAAACTGTTAACCCATTGTTGACCCCGTTAGATTTTCATTTTCAAAAAAGTGAAAAACACTTGTCAAATTATTTCTCACTAAGAATACTTTCACAAAGTTTGAAGTCAGTGGGCCCATTAATTCATATTTTTTTTACGGTTTCGCCATACAAACTTTTAACCAGTCGTTGACCCCGGCCGATTTTAATATTCGAAAAAAATGAAAAACACGTATCGAGTTATTTTACATTTGAAGTACTTTCACCAAGTTTGAAGTCAAAAGGCTAAAAAAAATTGTTTCTCCATACATTCTTTTAACCCGTCGTTGATCCAGTTAGATTTCGATTTTGAAAATAATGAGAAACGCGTGTATATTTCTTTTTTTCAAGTATTTTTACAATTTTTGAAGTCAATAGGCCTATAGGTTCATTATTTTTTCGAGTCTACCCTTAAAAAAATTTTAACCCATTATTGGTCCAGTTAAATTTTGATTTTCGAAAAATTCTAAAACCCGTGTCGAATTATTTTTGGTTCAGAACATACTGTTCAGAAAGTTCGAAATCAATATGTCTTTTCAATTCCTTTTCTTTATACCACTCCTTAACATATGTTCTGCCCCTTTACACCCCGAATTTCAAAAAATCCCGTCTTAGCGGGGGTTTATTTTTCAAGATGTACCTACGGTTAAAATTTCATGTATGTAGCTTCAGCTGTTTGGACTGAGCGATGATGAATCAATCAATCAATCAGTCAGTTAGTTAGGGCAAACAATTTATAAATATAAAAATGGAGGTGGTACCACGCCCTCTTGCCCAATGCTCACAACTTTCTTCTAGTCGAATTGTGCTACTAAGTGGAAAGTTCGTACCAAGTTTCACTGATGTGTGTTTGTACTGCATAACTGTTGGATCATAAAAAATTTATCACGCCCCTTGACCAACGCCGATCAAATCTCATCAGTAGAATGGCACATCTATGAAACGACGGTACACCAAATTGCAATGCTGTGCGGCTTACAACTCCGAAGTTATTCCATTTAAAATATTTGAGTTGTATGGGTGATGCCACACCCCCTTGTTCAATACCAACCCCATTCCTTCTATCGAAAGATAGAACGTAGGTAGGTTTATATCAAGTTTCATTGATGTACGACTTACAGTTCTGCTGCATAAAAAATTTGCCACGCCCCTTGTTCAACGCCCATCAAATTGGAACAGCACAATGACACTTCTATGGGACGATGGCATATTCAATTTCAATACTGTGCTGCTTACGATTCCGAAGCTATTCCATATAAAAGATTTAAGTTGTATTTGCGGTGCCACGCCCCCTTGGTAAATACCCGCCCCATTCCCTCTGTGGAAAGGTAAGACTAAATGGTAAATTCGTACTAAGTTTCATTGATGTGCGAGTAACAGTTACAAAATTATGCGGATGGTTTGGCTCAAACAAATGTGCCACGTCCCTTGTGCAACGCCCATACAATTTTAACAGTAGAATAACACTTCTATGAGGCGACGGTAGACTAACTTTAAATGCTCTGAGACTTAAAATGGCGCAACTATTCCACTCAAAAGAATTTAATTGTATGGGCGGTGCCACGCCCCTTTGTTAAATACCCGCCCCATTCCCTCTGCCGAAAGATATTGTTACGAATACTAGGTCTAGTGGGCTGTTACTTATCACTGGATTGTGCAATTTGAAAATGAAACAACTTTAATTATTCCAACGCAGCCAATTCAAAACCAACAGTCACTTTATTATTCACAGTTTTACACTTTACTGTTCGTACACTTAAGTATTTGCTTAATTACTCCGTGTGGCAACTTCACTTGTCAAAACCAGACTCACTCGCTGCGCCGCATCCGGCTGCCTTTTATACCCGTCCGGCCATCGCGCAGATCGTTCTCGCACATTCCCGAGTGAACTAAAGGTTTCCCTGATGATCGCGCCCATCGTTGCCAGATTGGACTAAAAGTTATTATCGCGGCCGTCGTTGCCACATTGAATTATAGCACGGCGCGAAACGGCAGGGTTGCTTTGCACAGCGACAGACTGTCTTATCGTTACACTGCCCACCACTTAGACTTGTTCGTCCCGAACAAGTGCCGAGGCTCCGCTGTGATGAGGCGCCAAGCGCTCCAAATGGACTACCTTCAGCTTAGCGCCTCTGTTGCTGCAACGTTGAATCCTGTATACCACGTCGTTAATCCTAGTCACGACTTCGTACGGTCCTTCCCATGACGCTTGAAGTTTCGGAGACAAACCTTTCCTCCGCTGCGGGTTGTAGAGCATTACCAAATCGCCTTCTTGGAACCCTGCTGAGTTGGCCCGTAGATCGTATCTGGCTTTCGCCTTATCGCTGACCAGTTTGGTGCGGCCCCTTATAAACTGGTGTGGCGGTCTGCTGCGTACTCTTCTGCTAGACCAGCTGGTTGTGGCGGTAGAACTGGCGGAATGTGACTAGACCTCCTCGTGGTTCCGTCTTACCCCTATCTCCTTTCCTCCCCCTAATCCAGGGTGTTATGCGACCCGTGCCCATTGGATGGTTTGCAGCCGGGGGATATACCGGCTGTAGTAGTACGGAGCCTACCCGATACCTGTCCACCTCGGGTAGTATTTTGGACTTCCCATGGCATGGGGCTCTGTCATGGGCGACCTTCCCGTCCCCACACTTTGCTATGGCCACCGAAAAGCCTCGTCGGAGTAGGTGGCCGCACGAACCAGATGATGAGCTCTTCTACACTAGCCTCGGATGGTATGGACGTCGGAAAGACTGACGCCATTGATCAGCAATCTGCTGAAATTTTGCCTAGCGGTTGGAGAGACCGACCGACTAGGAGCAGGGTGAACAGTGAGTGTTCACAAGGCAGTTCGACCACCACGGCCACTTTGGTAGTTGAGGGGGCACTATCGCAGGGTCTACCTGCGCTGGTAGAAGCTACCGAAGCCATCTCTATGAAGAGAAAGCGGTTAACGACTTCTCAGAAGAAGGGGCTGAGGAAGCTGATGGCGGCAGGTACGCCCTACGAGGAGGCTCTCAAAGCTGTCTTGGCTGAGACAACGAAGGTGGTCGAAGCTGATGGCTGCAGCAGAATCGAAGCGGCGCAACCCGCACCGAAGAGGACGAAGTTTAGTCCGTCCTTTGCTGAAGCTGCTGCAGCGATCAAGGTGGGGATTCTGCCGGACGAATTCCCGGCTGTCCACTTAAACTTGGAGGAGCAGAGGGCGATAGAGGGGGCTATCAAGGATGAGCTGCGTAAGCTGCCCGTTGATGGCCCTCAAATTCGGTTCCAAGGATGCTCCTTCAAGCCAGGGTG
Source organism: Melieria omissa (assembly GCA_963971225.1). Taxonomy (NCBI): domain Eukaryota; kingdom Metazoa; phylum Arthropoda; class Insecta; order Diptera; family Ulidiidae; genus Melieria; species Melieria omissa. The sequence goes on along the minus strand of OZ020269.1, from coordinate 43,520,746 downwards.
GATAATTGTGAACTGCGCCGATGAGGCATCGAGGAATTGGCTGAGGGGGATAATGTCGAAACCCCAGCTGGCGGAGAAGAAGGTGAAACTGGTGGAGGGTAATGACATTCCCAAGCCCAGCGTAGCCACTGCGTTCTTCTCCGGCTGCTCTCTCCCAGCCGACGATATTCTTCGGATGCTCCAAACGCAGAACCGTTCACTACCAACAGGCAACTGGAAGGTACTGAACAGGTCTGTCGCTGCGCAGGGAACAACGTTGACACTGGCCATCGATGATCCCTCAGTTGCGCAACTCTCTGCGCTGAAGGACCTTCCCTTCTTTGAGTTGGGAAGGGTTCAGTTCAGGGTTAAGCGTGATCAGGGGACCAAGTCATCGGTGACCAGGGGCGGCGGCACGGACAAGACGACGTCAAACGCTAGGGTGGATGAGGCAAGACCATCCACCAGCGCACAAGCACTGGCGCGGGTAAGCGGGGACCGACCGCCGGCTGGCGGACGGACGCAACACGTCACACGGACCGACAAAACAGTCGAACGGACCAGTGACAGGTCGCCAAGACAGGCATTGGTGGGGCCCGCAAAGCCTACCTCAGCTAAGCCCGTCCGACAGACAAGGTTGACTTAAGTGGCAAATCCGTCCAGACGACTGGGCCTGTTGGATAAGTCTGCAAATACTCCGGGCTGTATTGAACGGGTGCAGACGAGGGGTAGAGGAGGTAAGTGTGCGGGACCTCACACGAAGGGACCGCAAGCGTAGATGGAGATTGTTCAAATCAATCTCCATAGGGTGGTGGCAGCTTCGGCTGTCTTAACTAGGACCCTGAACACCTTGGGTCCTAGTATAGCCCTGGTGCAGGAACCATGGACCAGCACCAATGGACAGATTCGAGGGCTATCCCAGGCAGGTAAGGTCCTATGTTGCCAATCGAACACGAGAGCCAGAGCCTGCATCATATTCAATAATATTTCCTTTTTCCCGTTAACAGATTTTGTTACACCGGATCTCTGCGCGGGAAAAATCGTCTGGAACTCCAGGGAGGTCATCATAGCGTCCGCGTACTTCCCTGGGGATGACGAACACTGCCCTCCAAGACTAGCAGAACAGTTAGTTGCCTATGCTAGGGGCAACAATATGGAGCTGGTACTTGGCTGTGATGCGAACGCCCATCACACCATGTGGGGCAGCTCCGACGTAAACGCTAGAGGTGAGTCACTTTTCAACTTTATACTCGCTTTAGACTTAAATATATGTAACGTTGGTGACAGTCCTACGTTTGTAATTAGGGTCAGAGAGGAAGTCTTGGATATGACCTTGACAACCTCAATGACAACAGACCTTGTCAGTAATTGGCGGGTATCCGATGAGCCGTCATGCTCAGACCACAGGCAGATCAGGTTCACATTAGGGAATCGGGAGCTTGAAAAGGTGTTATTTAGACCAAAAAGACAGACCGACTGGGGAAGTTACTGCAGCCAGTTGGAACAGCTTATTCCTTCTCGAATAGAGAATAGGATAGATACCATAGACAGATTGGAAAGGGCCTCGACAACGCTCAAGGGATCCATCCTCAATGCCTATGAAGAAAACTGTCCCCTAAAGACCAAGACCTTTAAGAGGCAGACGCCATGGTGGAGCGGTCACCTTAGCAAGCTAAGGAAGGATGTAAGGAAACTGTTCAACAGGGCTAAGCGCAATAATGACTGGCAGACCTACTCCCAGACCCTCACTAAGTACAATCAAGAGATCAGGAAGGCCAGAGAGAATCTTTTAGGCGGTTCTATGAGGACGTATCAGATATGTCCTCCAGTTGCAGGCTACAGAAGATCCTCTCGATGGAAAAATCCTGTCCAATCGGAACTCTAGTGGATGTAGGTGGGTCCTCCACAAAAAGTGAGTGAAGATTGGAGAACGGCCAAAGCCGTGTGCAATGCGCAAATAGTTAAATGGGCGCTGGAATCATTCGCCCCGTATAAAGCACCGGGAAGAGATGGCATTTTCCCGGCACTCTTGCAGAAGGGAATGAATATACTAGCGCCTATTCTAACAAAGATATACTCATGCAGTCTAGCATATGGATATATTCCAGAGGCCTGGAGAGCAGTAAATGTGATCTATTTGCCAAAACCTGGAAGATCCAACAAAAAGGACCCAAAATCCTTCAGGCCAATAAGCCTAATGCCCTTCGTGCTAAAGGGACTGGAAAAGGTTGTTGACCGCTTCCTGAGGGAAGAAATTCTAACCCGGTGTCCCCTTAGCACGAATCAACACGCCTACCAGAAAGGTAGATCCACAGAAACGGCCCAATCAGTGCTGGTAGGCAAAATTGAGAAGTCCCTGGAAGTGAAGGAGATCTGCCTGGCAGGTTTCTTAGACATTGAAGGGGCCTTCAACTACACGACCTTCGAAGCGATAGAAACAGCGCTAGAAGACTTCCAGGTGCCTACCACTTTCATAAGATGGATATCATCAATGCTCGAAAGCAGGGTGATTCGGTCCAGCTTAGGGGGGGGGTAGAGCTCTCTGCAAAAACAGCAAGGGGGTGTCCCCAAGGAGGAGTCCTATCCCCGCTGCTGTGGTCTGTGGTCGTTGACGGACTAATCCGCTCTCTTACAGAGCAGGAACATGAAGTCATTGCATATGCAGACGACCTCGTAATCGCAGTCAGGGGCAGAGATGGACAAACCGTCTCAGACTTGCTCCAGAACGCGTTGAACACAGTGGAGTGCTGGTGCGTCAGACAGAAACTGTCTGTGAATCCAGACAAGACCATTGTAGTGCCTTTCACTCTTAAAAGGAAATTAAACCAAAGACAGGTTAGGATCTTTGGTAAAGAACTTAACTACTCGAAGGAGGTTAAGTACCTAGGGGTAACTCTAGACAGTAAATTGAACTGGAGACCCCACGTAGACCGCGTGCTTACAAGAGCAGGTAATGCTCTCTGGAGCTGCAAGAGGATCTGTGGGAAAAACTGGGGTCTGAGGCCGAAATGGCTTCAGAAGATTTACACCCTAGTAATTCTGCCAACTATCACTTATGGAGCGATAGTCTGGTGGAAGAAAACCACAGAAGTAACAACTGCGACTAAGCTAGAGAAACTACAAAGACTAGCGAATACCTGTATAACAGGATGTCTCAGAACCACTCCAACTGCAGCTGTCAATGTTATATTGGGAATGCTACCGCTGGAACTGAATGTGCAGATGGCAGCAACCAATAGCACACACAGGCTGATGCATAATGGATCCATACCAAGGGATGCACAGGCAATCGGCCACCGATCTCTGCTGAGGGACAGGAGGCGGGATGGAGGCTTTTGGATGCCTCTGGGCCAGATGCCCCAGAAGCACTTCTTCAGAAAAAGTTACGCAACGTATACACTAGGCTGGAGTGAAAATGGCCAAAAAAAATATCAATTAGCTAGATATCTCAAAATGTGCCAATACATCAATATAAAGCTGTGTAAAAATTAAAAAGAAATTAAACAATTTTTTGCTGACGAGAAGCAATGCGTGCACGGATGTCGCGTCGAAGTTAAGTTTTGCAGGAACCTTGAACCTCCGTATTTGTCCACTGGGGACTGCTGTAGCTCTGGCCTTCATCACTCGTCGTAAGCCCAGTTCACGTATATGTGGTCGATGGTCCGTCATCATGGCCAGGAGCACATTCTCCGGGTGAGCAAAGTACGCGTTACGGTGAATAACGGGGTCAACGATTCCCTTGAGTTTGGAGCTGAGGTAACGTGACTTGACAAGCATCTGGTGAATCCAGAGAATCCGTGTGGGTCTGTCGTCCCGCCATCGAGTGACTGGAATAGATTAAGTCGCCGGATAACGCCCGATTTTTGTCCCGTGTTTACGTTTGTGCCGTCACACCCGACAACTTTAATATTATCTGTCTTCGCATTTTGCTCTTTGATACTAGCGACTAAGTACTCAGCTATGTCTTTGCTGCAGCCTGATGACGGAGACGTATGGTTGAAGTACGAAGAACCCGGCTCTGCGATGATGGTTATGTGTTCTTCCGATATGGTTTTTCTGTGGTACTTGTTGTCGACGGCGAGGACTTGTGTTAAAGTTTTATCCTGGCGGCCATCAAAAAATAGTCCATCTATGCCCTTGTGAGTGTGGTCGTCTTCATTCTGCCTCAGTTCCTTTCGAATTTTACTGCGTTTTCGACGGATTTTGCTTCGGTCGATTACTTTGGATCGGTCGTTGAGTGATACGAGACCAAGATCATGCAGAACTGTTGTTGCTAATACAGCAGCCGATCTGTCCGAAACTCCGGTCCGATCGCAAGCTATAGCGAGGGAAGGCAGAGAGATAGTAATTTTTTGGCACTCTCGATCCTGATTTGGCTTAGTTTTGAGTGATTCTCTATCTGGGATGTACTCATCGACAGTGGGACTGTCAGACGAGTCCGTGGCGTATTCGGAACTTTCGGCAGAATAGGGTTGACTTTTGCTCGCATCGTCATCGATCTTCTTAATCTTCATTCGTTTGAGATTTGCTTCCTCTCTTTCAGCTTTTCTCTTCAATTTTGATGTTACCACTTGATCTGTACCACCGATTATCATCTTTCTTGGCCCTCTCTGGTCTTGAAGGAACTGCCGTTCGTTTGCCGGAATTTTGTTGTGTTTCGTACATTTGCAATTGGCCACCATATCGGAGCACTTGCATTTGCTGAGATCAAACAGAGTGTTAGCTTTGTCACGAAAGTCCGATAATCTCCGTTGGTAGTTTGGTTGATTCCTTTTACATTTGTTGACTTTTAGCATTGTGTTGTATTTGTCGTGGAACGATCTAAGTTTTTCTATCGCTTGTGCATGCGTTACTGTTGGAAGTGAGGCCCTTTGCCATATCTCTTCGACTTCATAGCACAGTTTTTGAGATATGTCAAAAAATTATGGGTATTTACCATTGTCCGTCTTCAGATCTTGTCAAAGTTGAATATATTTCTTCATGAGATCGGTGTAGGTCGGCAGAGTATTGGTCGGCAGGTTTCGTGGAGCGCCAAATATCACGCACGAAACTTTGTCTCTTGTAACTGTCATCTCTTTAAAAATATAAAGAAATAACTAGTAACCCTTCACTGCCCTACCTTTTTGCGCACAAGTTCAGGTACTCACCTTTTTTTTGTTTTTTTTTAATTAAATCAGATGTAACGTCACAAGTTTATTTCGAATCGGTCACTTCACAAGGAAATCGTGAACATTCAACAATCATAAACAGAATTAAACTAGCGGGGTTTGCCACATTCCAACGATTAAAACACGAATTGTAATTTGTAATATTTTATTCGCTCAAACAGGACTGCTACAATAAATAACTTAAAACCCGCAAACCTAAAGCAAAGGCTACTGAGATTTATTTTGAATCCTTAACTGAGTTGAAATTACGACTTTCACTTCTTTCGACGAAAGTGAAAAAAGTATTAAAAAAAATTATTTCAATTAGGTGATGGGCGATCAAGGAGTTGTTAGAAACTAACATAATTTTGCAGGATTGGTACCATGGACATTTGGCACATTTCCAATATACTAGCTTCTTAAAATTTTAAAATAAATTTTTTCACTCCACCCTAGTACACCTCACAGGTTGGACTGGGCTGATAAAAAGATCAGTCTCACGTGTGAGGACATTGTCTGGTACACCGATGGGTCCAAGACAGAAGAAGGAACAGGGGCAGGAATATTTAGCTCCGGTTTCCAGTCTCTGTAAGTCTTGGGGACAAAGCCTCGATTTTTCAGGCTGAGGTCTTTGCCATAAATGTGTGTGCCAGGAAATTACTAACACTCAATGTTAGAAGGAAAAGGATAATCATAATGTTAGACAGCCAGGCGGCAATCAAGGCCCTAGGCTCGATGACATTTGACTCCAAACTGGTATGGGAGACAGCAAATGTTCTCCAGGATCTCTCAAGGGAAAACCAAGTGATAATACACTGGATCCCTGCGCACTGTGGGCACGATGGTAATGAGGAAGCGGACAGATTGGCAAAGGATGGGGCTGCTAGCCGGCCCTACGGACCTGAACCAATCATAGGTGTTAGCAAGTCTCATTAAAGACATTGTGTTAAACAGGAATTCATTAATCGAGCAAACCACAAATGGTCGAACACAATGGGGCAACGATGCTCCAAGTTTTTCTTTCCAGCCTACTCGGAAAGGAAATCCAGGTACCTAATTGACCTAAGCAGAAAGGAGCTCAAGGTCATGACGGGGATGCTAAGTGGACACTGTCTGCTAAATATGCATAGGGCGCGTCTGGGACTAACGGACAGCGAACTTTGCAGATTTTGTATGGAAGAAGAAGAGACTTCTATACATATTATAACTGAATGCCCTGCCCTAATACACGCAAGAAAGCGAATATTAGGGAAGGAGGTAATACAGACGAGAGATTTGTCTGAAATGAATCTAAGGAAACTAAAGGAGTTCCTAAATAACATTGTAGGACACGAACTCCTCCAGTAACGTAGAGGGCCATGCCACAATAGTTCACTACTTGGACGCAGTGTCTCGGGCAGGTATTGTCCGAATCCCAAATCTAATCTAATCTATAAACTGGTGAATTTCCTCCAGTTCCGCCCGCTTATTGACCACGTAGTCCGTGTTAGCGCCTCCCGTTGTGCCGACTACCCCGAACTTCAAGTCAGCGGGTAACCGCAACTCTGTGCCGAACACTGCTCGGGCTGGAGTGAGTGATGTCGTGTCGTGTGGGGCTGACCTATACGCCATCAGGAACAGGGGGATATGCGTGTCCCAATCCTTTTGATTCCTGCCTACCACTTTCCGCAGGTATTCCTCCAGTGTCCGGTTAAAGCGTTCCACCATACCATCGGACTGTGGGTGCAAAGGAGTGGTACGCGTTTTCTTTATCCCCAGCAGCTCAAACACTTCCTTGAATACCGCAGACTCGAAATTCTGGCCTTGATCTGAGTGCAACTCCAACGGAACTCCGAACCGGGCTACCCAGTTGTTTACCAACTTTTCCGAGATCGTAGTGGCCTCCTGGTTAGGAATAGGGTACACTTCGGCCCATTTGCTGAAGTAATCCATTACAACCAGCACATATTTGTTGCCTTGACTGCTAGTTGGGAATGGGCCGGCGACGTCCATAGCAATCCGCTCGAAGGGCGCTCCCACGTTGTACTGCTGCATGCGGCCTCTAGATTTTCTTGTCGGCCCTTTCGCGGCTGAACATCGGTCGCAGCTCTTAATCCACTCGGCTACAGACTCCTGACATCCTACCCAGTAGAATTGTCTTTTTATTTTGGCGACGGTTTTGGTGATACCCAGGTGCCCTCCACTGGAGTCGTTATGGTATGCCTCGATGACCTCGTTGATTCTGCATTTCGGCACTACCATTATGGAGTTGCAGGTCCGACCATCCGCGCTCTCCCATTCGCGGTACAGGCATCCTTCCTTCAGCCGCAGACTTTTCCACTGTGCCCAGTAAGCCTTAGCGATTGGGCTTTCACCGGCCATCTCCTGCCAGTCTGGACGTGCGCCTTGCTTCTTGCTTTCGAAGATTTTTGCAAGATCCGCATCCTTACGCTGGTCCTTCCGTAGCCTCTCCGCTGACCACTCTTCCTCTGGCATAACGCTTACCAACCGGGCGTCCACTGTCTGTTCTTTGCTTTCGGCTCGCGAGAACGGCCTACATTCGACTTTGCACGGACGGCGTGACAAGGCATCGGCATTTCCATGGCTACTGCCCCTGCGATGCTCTATCGTATAGTCGTAGCTCTGCAGTCGCTCGATCCACCGTGCCAATTGCCCTTCAGGATCCTTAAAGTTCAGGAGCCATCTCAATGCCGCATGATCTGTGCGCAGGCGAAACCTTTGTCCATACAGATATTTGTGGAAGTGTTTTACGCAGTCCAATACCGCCAGCAGTTCTCTCCGTGTCACACAGTAGTTGCGTTCCGGTTTCGATAGAACCCTACTGTAGTACGCTATCACTTGTTCCGTCTATTATCTGTGATAGCACACCGCCAATACTACTCCCGCTTGCATCTGTATCCAGCACAAACATCTCCCCAGGCACGGGGAAGGCCAGAATTGGAGCACTGCACACTTTTTCCTTCAGACGTGCAAAAGCCTGTTCCTGCTCCTCATTCCACTCGAAAGCTTGGCTCTTCTTCGTCAGTTTGTGCAAGCTGCTGGCTATGTTCGCGAATCCCGGAACAAATCGGCGGTTGTATGTGCACGGGCCCAGGAAACTGCGGAGTTCGTGTAGATTGCGTGGCCGGGCCCACTCCTTCACCGCCGTGATTTTGCCTTCATCCGTATGTACTCTGCGGGCGGAAACCGTATGACCCAGATACTTGACCTCCTTTTGGAACAGCGAGCACTTCTTTGGGTTGAGTTTAAGCCCAGCATCTCGTATCCGCTCGAATACCTCCTCCAGCTTTCCCAGGTGGTCGTCGAAGCTTTTACCCATCACGATTATGTCGTCGAGGTACACCAGGCACGTCCGCCAATGCAGCCCTTTAGCACGCGTTCCATTAGCCGCTCGAATGTTGCTGGTGCGTTGCATAGTCCAAACGGCATGATGGTGAACTGCCACAAACCATCGCCAACACTGAAAGCCGTTTTCTCCTTGTCCTTGTCTGCAAGCTCTACCTGCCAATAGCCGCTGCGTAAGTCGAGTGTGGAGAACCACTGCGTGCTTGACAGTGTGTCCAGGGTGTCATCGATCCGAGGTAGTGGATAACTGTCCTTCTTGGTCACATCATTGAGCTTCCGATAGTCCACACAAAACCGGGTACTGCCATCTTTTTTCTTGACTAGCACGACCAGCGAGCACCAGGGGCCCGAAGAAGGCTCTATGACCTTGTCTTTCCGCATGTTCTCGATCAAATTTGTGACCTCCTCCCTCTTGGCCAGAGGAACTCGTCTTGGAGGGTGGCGAATCGGTTTTGCACTTCCGGTGTCGATGTTGTGCTTCACTATGGCTGTTCTTCCTCCTGCTTCCGCCGCAAATATTAACCCATAGTGCTGCAGGAGTGACCTCGCCTTCTGTTTCTGCTTGGCCGTCAACTCGCTGCTCCACTGGTTCTCCTGCGGTATGGCGGCCATGTTAAAACCGCTCTTCTTATTACCTCCAGGCGGGCTACTCTCGCAATTGACCACTGCTACAGCTTCCTTACACTCGCCAATTACCTCATCTTTCCCGACATATCTGGGTGCATTCAGGGGGTTCAGTATTCTGACTGGTATTCTGCCATTCTTAGGTTCCACTAATGTACGTCCGATGATGATGTCGTGTCCTTGTTTCGGTGCTTCTACTACCCACAGCCGACTCGTCCCATCGTCCTCGTCCACCTTTGCCCACACAAATCGCCTCGGAATTCGCTGGTATGCTCCTGTGATGACACGATACGACCTTCCTTACCACCACGCTTCGCTCTTAGCCGGTGTGCAGTGGGAATTCATCGTTGGCATATCTCAGTACATTTCCCTTCAGGTCCAGCGTGAAACCGTGCCTAATCATGAAATCCACGCCGATAATCACGTCGTCCATCATATCCGCGACGATGAACTCATGTTCCAGGCTGCTGGTGCCGATAGCAATCGTTTTTGTAACTTTCCCTCTCACCGGCGTTACGTCCATTGACTTAACGCCCCAATTCCACACCAACCTTCTGGCTAAGCGAATATTTCGCAATTTACCGAATAAGCAATTTCCAGTGCACTGACCGTTTCATGCTGATTCAAACTGTCAATGCACTGGAATTGATTCAAAATGCCTACTCGGCATTATCACCTTTTGGGTTCATACGAACTTTCGCTATTTCGGAAAGTTAGTCTTAAGACCTCGTTGAACGAATAAAGTACACATCTGAAGAATCGTGTTTTTTTATTTTTTCCAACGTATGAATTTGGCGCAGTCGGAGTGCTACAAATCCGAAGACTTGTATAAAGTGCCTAAAGTGCCCCAAAAGCAAGGGACGAAAGCCAATTCCGAAGAAATTACTCAAAAATCTCAACAACACAACACCAATAGTGCATAATGCCCAACAACAACGTCGAAACGCAACAGCTTCACGCCATTATTCAACGCCAAGAGGATGTAATTGCTAGCCTGGAACAACAACTCCGCGAGCTCCGCGAACAACACAATCCAAATAACAACGTAATGTACAACGAAGCAGACGGACACTTCAATGGTTCCACTGAACATAGTTACCAAAACATCGGGGAACTCCTATTGAGCCAGGACAGCGTTATCAACCAGTTCCGACACCTCAAAGCATTCGGAATGAACAAAGAATACAGCCTACTACAATTCATCGTCTGGTAGTTTACCGGCTTATCTGTTTTGCACTCCCGGTGTCGATGTTGTGTGGACGGTGCTTCACAAGGTGGGTCTTTCCGCCTACTTCTGCTGCAAATATTGACCCACATTTCTGTAGGAGTGGCCGCGCCTTCTGCTTTGTTGTCAATTCGCTGCTCCACTAGTTCTCTTGCGGTATTGCATCCATGTTAAGAAAGGTTTGTCTTGCTTTCTCTGGATGAATTACTCTCACTTTTGGCAACTGCTACAGCCTCTCTACATTCGCCAATTACTTACTTAACTTACTTAACTGGCCATAACAACCCGTTATCGGGTTACGGCCTGCCGCAAAACTTCTCTCCAGGCGCCTCTGCTTCGCGCGCGCCTTCTCCAGTTCGCGCGGGCCTTCGCCAATTACCGCATCTTTTCCGACATATCTGAGTGTATTTAGCGAGTTCAACATTCTTATTAGTATTTTAGCGTTTTTGGGTTCCACTAATGTATATCCGATGATTATGTCGTCCATCTTAGCCCACACAATCGCCTCAGATTTCGCTGGTATCTTCTGGTGTTGACACGATATAACTTTTCTTACCGCCACGATTCGCTCAGTGTGCAACAGGAATTCAACGCATATTTCAGCAGCCTTTCCTTCAAGTTCACCGTAAATCCGTGCCTATCATGAACTGCACGCCGATAATCACGTCGACCATTATAACTGCGACGATGAACTCATGTTCCAGGATGCTGGTGCCGATGGCAATAATTTTTGTGACTTTTACTTTTACCGGTGCACGCACGCCAGCTGCTTTCCTCAACTGTATGCCATGTAGTGATTCCCAATACCTTAGAAGTTTCCTTTCTATAATTGAATATGACGCGCCAGTATCCAGTGTCAACACAAACGACTTTCCATCTGTCTCTCCTTCAATCGTCAAGCTGCTGGGTTGTCGTTACAGCTGCGAGACGAAGATGGTGGGACCACAGGTTGTGAGGATCAACTCACGCCCCCTTGGGCTGACCCTTTCTAGTTTAACGACTCCTTCTCAGTCCTGCGATTGTTGGCTGAGTCTCAATTGTCAAGATTCCTAGTTTCGGCGATTGCGATCGAGAACGGGAACGCTTCTTTCGTTGACGGCAGTTTCGTGCTATATGGACAACTGTACGAGCCGCTCAATATCTGTTGCATACGTCGTGCATATGTAGGACAGCGTTTTGCTGTGCCCGTTGCTGGACTTTGCTGCCAACGCTTTCATCACGACCTCGTAATCACCTCCCAAGCATTCCGGAACTGATTTTATTACCTTGGCCTCAGGACCTCTTAGAGCTACTTATTGCCTCCGACCTTTCCTGATATCGGACCACTGATCCTCAAAGCAGCCATATCGAATTGTAGTTTAAGTAAGCACTTCTGTACTGGTGGCAGAACTTTCTCGAACTGGCGGCAACCAAACTCCGGCTGGTCCTTCTGTAGCCGCTCATCGATTCTCTGGTTCAACGAATCTTCCAGACTGTCAACTCGTTTATCCCATTTGTTCATTCGTGTTTCTAGGTGCTCTACTTTCACATTCAGTCTGTCGGAAATTTCGAACACCTCACACCTTTGCTTGCTAAACCCACGCTCTCCCCTCTGCGCTGTACCCGGCCGCTTTTATACTTGCTTGCTTGTCGCGCAGATTGTTCTCGCACATTCAAATTAAACTCAAAATTGCCAGCTTCATCGCGAGTCATATTTGCCAATGGTCTAGCAAAATTATCATGCCCCCAAATGTATGCCAAGTATGCTAATTTTCTTTCCTTTTAAGAAAAGCCAATATTTGCAGCAGAAGTAGGCGGAAAGACCGACCTTGTGAAGCACCGTCCACACAACATCGACACCGGGAGTGCAAAACCGATAAGCCGGTAAACTACCAAGACGAGTCCCTCCTGGGAAGAGGTCGCAAATTTGATCAGAACCAACAGGTCATAGAGCCCTCGTCAGGCTCTTGTTGCTCGCCAGTAGTTCCAGTCAAGAAAAAGGAGGGTGGTACCCGGTTTTGAGTGGACTACCCGAAGCTCAACGACGCACAGTGTTGCGAGTTCATATAGAGGAGTGACAAAAATAGAAGGAGTGGTCGTATATAAATGCAATTTGGTATACAGTTATTGTATGAGGAAAGAACTTTTTGTGCAAAATTAAATCGGACCAAAACTTCGACTACCTCCCATACAAAGGGATTTGAAAAAACTTTATATTAACAATGAATATTATCTTAGTTCGTAAAAGCTACATTTAAAATAATTGCATTTTAATATAAATTTATTTATAAATGTGTATATAGATAAAATGCGCTTTTTTCAAAAGTGATTGAAAATAAAATCGCGATAAAGTGCTCCACGGCTGCTCAGAAATTGCTCTTAGAGGGTTAAAATCTTAGACTGACCCCACTAATTTTTCCTCCTGAATCTTTTTTCGAACATTCCTACCACCTTTCCCCAACCCTTAATGAGGCTCCCATACAAAACCATAGTTTTTAAAAAGTAGGCTCCCGTTGCTCTCAGGTTGGTCCCAGACGTACCATATGTAAGACTGACCGCCATTTATTTTCCCTTTCGAATATTTTGTCTATACACACCTAACCGCTACATCCAACTCTTAAGGTGGCTGCCATACAAAACTAGTAATTTTCAATGGAACTGGCTCCACACTTGTAAATGTAGTAAAGTAAGCGAAGAAACATCGTATCTGGCAAAGTACTTAACCGATTTGAATGATTTGAATCGTCAACATTCGTGAATGCCAAAAATACAAAATTAATTAAAGTTCAAAAATTCCCTCCAGAGGGCGCCTCCCATACAATTGAAGTAGTAAGGTTGTCAACTTTTGGTTCTGTACGAAAAAAAATCAAAGTGTACTGTCGAGACTCCATTAACTCCTCTATTTCGAATATAATGGTAATCGTAATTGATTTTCCGAAACTATCTTCAACAAATTTTTTCATCACCAGCAGAGCATTATTTGATCGATTGCTATTGGCTTTCAACCAAACTGTGAAAATATCGCGAACTCAAGTCTTCACCGAAAAATGCCAATAACTTCCATTCGCGCAAATATGCGCAGCTTAAAATTGTACAGCATAATTTTGCCAAAACAAAATATCAAAAACTTTCAAAAGTGATATTTAACGTTTTTTTTTAATCACTTTTAAAATTTGAACTCACTTTTTATTCCCTCGCTTTCTTTACATAATTTTCATCATAACGGTACTGCTCAGAGATGAGAGTAATCAGCAAAATGTTGGTCTTGTCAGACCTAGAGTATATAAAACTTATGACAATAGCAACTTTATTTTAAAATATTCAACCTCAAAGCCAAAGCAAAAATTTGCTGTTTGTACACAATTTTTTTTCAACGCTGGAAGAGCGTACTTTAAGAGCTCATAACTTCTATGTTATCCAGTATTTTTTCATAAAACTTCGGATTTCTCTTAACTGAAGTATTTCCGACAAAACCTCGTACTCAGATTTTTGCGCTTATACAGTTGCATTTTGGCATTTTTGTCACTACTCGCAACACTGTTCGACGTGACCAAGAAGGACAGCTATTCACTACCTCGCATCGATGTCACCCTGGAAACACTGTCAGGCACATAGTGGTTTTCCACGCTCGACTCACGCAACGGCTCTTGACAGGTGAAGCTTGCAGACAAGGAGAAGACGGCTTTCAGTGTTGGCGATGGTTTGTGGCAGTTCACCGTCATGCCATTTGGACTTCGCAACGCCCAGAAGTGGTCCTGAACACGCAATCTACACGAGCTCCGTAGTTTTCTGAGCCTGTGCACGCATAACAGACAATTCGTTCATGGATTCTCCGACGTTGCCAGCAGCTTGTACCAACTGACAAACAAGAATCAAGCCTCCGAGTTGATCGATGACCAGGAACAAGAGAAGGGAAAACTGTGCACTGTCATCTGAGTCTGGCAGCGCAAAAGATAGAAGCTGTTTTCATCAGCAGCCGCAAAGGGGTCCAACAAGTGCCGATACTGGTTGGAGATAGCCTGATTGAATCCAAACCAAGTACCTCATCGTACTAATTGGCCACCGCCTGTGCTTCTACGATCATATTGACTATGCCAATAAAAAAGCTGCAACGACAACCACGACGCTGGCCAGAATCATGCTGTCTGCAGCATTGCAGACAACTGCTCATCGGCGTGGTAAAGTAAATTCTACTCACGTTAGAAATTCGACATTTCAATATATGGAGCCACAATATGGATGGACGCCTTCAAATGCGACACGTATGGGCGTGGCACGAAGTCAACATTCCGTCGATGCACTCTCAGGGTGTTCTCAGCGTACAGAACAGTGTTGGAGGACGCTGCACTGATGATAGCTAGATTACTCCCGCTAGACCTGGCGGCGAAAGAGCAAATTAAAGTGATGACCACAAGGCGGGAACACCCAGACACTGTGATCAACGTACTCAAGCGCGAAACTTGGCAATAATGCGTACATCACTGGGAAACAAGGTAGGACAGCGCGTCAAACGGAAGGTGGACGTACCGTCTTATCCCCAATCTGGCCACGTGGCTATGCGGGGCACACGGCGAAGTAGACTTCTACTTGATCCACAGGCCACGGGTACTTCAAAGCGTACCTGCACCAATTCGGGCACGAAGACGACCCCTGCGAGCACTACGACCCAGGTACGCCCGCTTCACCTGCCTCCGATTTGACCAGCAGAGGAGCAGAACGCGCGAGTCTTTGGGCTCCAACGTCGGTCCGGAGGACATTGTGCCGCGTATGACAACATCCATAGATGCCTGGAAGGCGGGGTGCACCATATCCTATAAAAAAAACAGTATTGGCGGTTTTCTATCACAGAAAACATATGGCCAAAAACAAGTGATAGTATATATAGTGAACATTATGGACAAACATTTCGTCTGTAGTCATGGAAATGCCGATGCCGAGAAAAAAACAGATATTGGACATCCGGTGGGTGAGTGTCATGCAAGTGAAAGATTGGTCTGCAGAAAGGCTACAGAAGCACCAGCGTGAGGACGCGGATCTTGCGAAAATCGTTGAAAGCAAGCAGCAAGGACTGGCATAAGATGGCCCGCGACAGCCCGATCGCGAAGGCGTACTGGGCACAGTGGCAAAGTCTGCGGCTAAAGGACAGCTGCCTACACCGCAAATGGGAGAGTGAGGGTGGCCGGACGAGAAACTCCCTAATAGTAGTCCCGAAATGCAGGGTCAACGAGGTCATCGAGGTATACCATAACGACTCCAATGGTGAGGGGGGCACCTAGGCATCACAAAAATCAAAAACTGTCGCCAAAATAAAAATACGATGCTATTGGCTAGGACGCCAGGAGTCTGAAGCTGATTGGATTAAGAGCTGTGACCGATGATCGACTGCGAAAGGGTCGACAAGATTTCGGGGCTGCATGCGGCAGTAAAACGTGGGAGCGCCCTTTGAGCGAATTGTCATGGACGTCGCCGGCCCATTCTCAATTAGCACTCAATGCAGCAAAAATGTGCTGGTGGTAATGGATTATTTCAGCAAATGGCAGGAAGTGTTTCCTATTTCTAACCAGGAGGCTACTACGTGCGCGAAACGATTCAATCGGACGCTGGAAGAGTATCTTTGAAAGTGGTGGACAGAAATCAAAATGACTTGGACACGCATATCCCTCTGCTTCTGAGGGCGATAGGTCAGCCCCGCAGGACACGTAGTCACTCACACCGGCCCGAGCAGTATTCGGCACGGAGCTTGGTTGTCCGCTGACCTGAAGTTCGGAGTGAAGGAGGAGCTCTAGCAGTTTCTAAGGAACCGCACCCAGCTGGTCACCAATAAGATGAAAGCCAGATATGATATACGGACTAACACAGCAGGGTTCCAAGAAAGCGACCTGGTAATGATCAACAACCCACAGTGGAGAAAAGGCTTGTCCCCAAAACTTGGTACGTGGTCGTGGTAAACAGGATTAAATGTTGTAGCAGTAGAGGCGCTTTGCTGAAAGTAGTCAATTTGGTGCGCCTAGCGTATTACTACTGCGGAGCCTCGGCACTTATTCGGGACGAACAAGCCTAAGTTATGAGCAGTGTGACGATAATGCTCATCCGTCACTGTGTAATGGCGAAGCAATGATGGGATATTTCAGAACGAGTTGCGTCCGAGAATGGCATACTTTTACAACAACGGTAATTACGATGAAAAAATCGCAGGAATGACTCGCGGTGATTATAAGATATTCTAGAACAACTCAAGACGATCCCAGGATGTTCGAGAACAGCTCAAGAACAACAAAAGCTACGCTTTAAGAAAACAAGTATAAAATGCCGACAATTCTTGTTTTTTTCTCTCTCATATCTCCTGAGGTGTATTTATTGGCCTCAATCTCGCAGGGGCAACCGGTACATTTGGAAAAGTTATTCTGAATGCATACATAGCTAATCACACAATCATTTTTTGGCACACAAATGTAACTTTGTAGAAGCACTTTACAGTGTTTTGAAATTTTTTTCATTTCTCGAGAAAACCCATTCCCCCGTTTCCTAATCAAAGATGTTATCATGTAACGCGATCCCGACGTTGAATTAACTAAGAATTTGTTATTTCATATTTATTTTGAACTGCCTGGTACTGAACTATTCTTTTTGGTTTCTACAATCAACAAATTTGGTTAGTAGTTTTCAAACTCACAGACTCGTGTTTTTTTTTAATTTTGAAATTTCTCCAAAAAATTCGACTCAACCCATCGCTGAATTTTTGTGGCTTCTCAGTTAAAGGTTATCATAACACTTTCTTCAATAATGTGTGTGACTGACACATAGATGGCGGCACTAATACTAAATCAATATTTTTTTTCGAAATTGTGAACCTTTTTAGGCTTACTGTCAAAATTATATGTCAATCCGACCATTAGTTTACAAGTTACAGTGCTTTAAGTGACACTACTTTTGAGTTTTAAAAAAAAATGAATTCAAAGCAATTCCGTGTGCTGATTTATCATTGTTTTTTTATGAAAAAAATACTGTTCAATGCCAGGAATGGCTTGAAAAACATTATTCGGACTCTGCTCCATCAAAAAGAACCATTTGTTATTGGTATGCCGAATTCAAACGTGGTCGTACAGACACCGATGACATTCCATCTACTGGACGGCCAAATGACGCTGTTATTCCGGAAAACGTTGAAAAAACACTGAAAATCATTATGTCCGACCGTAAAGTGAAAGTGGGGGAGATTGCTGACATTCTAAAGATATCAGCAGGCAGTGTACACACCATAATACACGAACATTTGGTTATGAAAAAGGTGTTTTCGAAATGGGTGCCGCGTTTGCTCACACCGGAGCAAAAACAACAACGAATCGATAATTCAAAGAGCTGTTTGGACATGTTTACGCGCAACAAGTCGGAGTTTTTGCGTCGGTACATCACAATGGATGAAACATGGACCCACCATTTCACTCCAGAGTCAAATCGGCAGTCTGCTGAGTGGCATGCAACCGGTGAAAGCCGCCCAAAGCGTCCAAAGGCACAAACATCGGCTGGCAAGGTTATGGCGTCAGTATTTTGGGATGTGCACGGAATAATATTCATCGACTATCTTGAGAAAGGGAAAACAATCAATAGCGACTATTATATAGCGTTGTTGGAACGTTTGAAAGAAGAAATCGCGATTAAGCGGCCCCATATGAATAAGAAAAAAGTGTTGTTTCACCAAGACAATGCACCGTGTCACAAGTCGATGAAAACGATGGCAAAAATGCATGAATTGGGCTTCGAATTGCTTCCTCATCCCCCGTATTCTCCAGATCTGGCCCCCAGCGACTACTGGCTCTTCGCAGACCTCAGAAAGATGCTCCGTGGTAAGAGATTTGGCTCAAATGATGAAGTAATCGCCGAAACTAACGCCTATTTTGAAGGCAAAGAAAAATCGTTCTACAAAGGTGGTATCGAAAGATTGGAAAAGGGTTGGAATGATTGTATCTCCCTAAAAGGGGACTATGTTGATGAATAAAAACGAATTTTGGCAAAAAATGTGTTTTAATTAGTTAGTCACACACATTATTGAACGAAGTGTTACAACACGAACAGAACAATTTTCTGTTTCAAGTTATTTGGGACTTTTATAAGAATCTTTTTTACGGTTTTCTCCCATAGACCACTAAATTCATTGCTTTTCAAATATAGTGAAAGAAATAAATATTTGGTTCGTTGATTCCTTGGAAACCTCATATAAAAAAATGACCGAAAAAACGGCATTATCGGTTCCGTTCGTCCGGCACAAAGGTCGAAGTCGAAAATAAAATTGTTATATTCTGTACAAAATGGTCTTCAGTTCCAAACGAAGACCAAACAGAAACACTGTTTGAAGATCAACAACAAGATCAAAACTGGGAGCGTATATTGCAGACACACCATGATACGTAGTTGTCTGATTTATACAGTATGTGTAAGAAGTCAATTGTCCAAAAATATGGTGCATGCAGTAAAAATTTACAGTTTACTGTGGTCTTCATCTATAAATCACCCCAAACAGACCCTGAATAGAAATTCTATAATCTCCGATACAAGACGAAAGGCACAGCGGGTGCCACCGTCAAAAAATATCCCCTATGTAATGAAAATTTTGGATTAGTCTGGGATACACTTAAAGCTCGGTGTGAGAACCGACCCATCTTAGTTGATTATCAAGGCGTTTTTAAACATTTATCTATTCACTTTGTTACTTGAACGCACGTACGTATAATAGTATTTGTATTTGACCTATATATATTTTCAAAATGTAAAAATGTAAATACAATTAATGAAAAACTCGACAATATATACACCAACATAAACAACTGGTGCCAATACAGTGGTACAATCATTTCAAGAGAAAAGTCGAGATTCCTCCACATATGCAAAAAACAATCTTGTATAAACCCAGCTCTGTACATAAATTCCATCCCAATAACAACAACTATTCAACTAAAAATACTAGGCATAATATTCACAAAACGCTACTTATGGAACGAACATGTAAATTATGTATATAAATCGCTTACTAATAGAATTAATGTAATAAAATGCTTAAGCAATCATAAGTTAGAAAGTAATTCCACATCCTTAATTAACATTGTCAAATCGACTATACTATCCAAAATCGACTATGGTCTACCTATCTACGGCTCAACGTCACAGCGGAACATAAAAAAACTATCTTCACTTTACAACACAGCTGCGAGATTGTCACTGGGTGCCTTCCGTACCACCCCTATTTTAAATATCTTGACAGAGACAGGACTTTCCAGTTTGCCTGACAGATTTGAACACAATACTAGACGAATGATTGTAAAAATGACACACCCCGAAGGCTCTATTCTAGACACGCTAATTAAGAGACTCAACAAAAGGAAAAGAAAGAGGAAAAAAGAGTCTGCACTTCAAAGGATAATAACGCGTGCTAAGGAGATGGATATTATCATACAACCAACAAAAAATCCGACCTACACATTACCACCATGGACTCTTAAGCCCAACTCAATCAACCTCACAATGGAAAAATTCGCAAAATCAGAAACTCCAACAGAAATATTTCGTAAATCCTTTATTGAAATTGAACAACAACATCCAGGATGGAAGACGCTATTTACAGACGGTTCAAAAACCAATACAACAACAGCCTTCAGTGTAGTACATCCAAATGGAATAATAAAACTAGCAATTCTACCAGAACACTGCTCAATCTTCACAGCGGAAGCAGAAGCCATACTTTATGCCTGCCAAATAGCAAAAAACGATAAATACAAAAAATACTTAGTATGTTCAGATTCTCTATCAACAATGCATGCCATACAGAATATAAACAACAGAGACAACACTATAACTTCCATCAGAAACATATTAATAGCATCACCAAACAACATTAAGCTCATTTGGATCCCAAGCCACGTCGGTATAATCGGAAATACGCTGGCAGACGATGCAGCAAAGCATGCAACAAAATCGCCACTTCTACTTCACAACACATGCAATAAAAAAGACTTAAAAAGATACACTGACGACAACTACTACGAAACTATACAGCGAACATGGTCAAACTACTCTCACTACTACAAATCTATAAATAAAAACTTCCTTCCCACCAAACTCCCAGTGACAATCTCAAGAAAACAAGCAATTATATATACCAGATTCCGGCTAGGACACACCAAGTTAACACACAAACACATATTCGAACACCAACTACAACCAATATGTCATTTTTGCAACACAGAAAACCTAACTATCAACCACATCATCGAAGACTGCCGCAAAATACAACACATCCGCAATCAAATACAAAATCCAAACATCAAAGAACTCCTAACAAACGTCAACGAACAAAATATAAAATTATTCGTAAAATTCATATGTAAACTTCAGTTATATTTCGAAATATAACTATTAGATATAAAATTTACAAATGTATATAGCTAGCTGAAGGCCTATGTTGCTAAAGCTTAGATATTTTTAACTTTGGTTTGTAATTTATTATCTTCCAAATAAATAATAATAATAATAATAATAGTATTTGTGCAAATGCTTTTATCGATCAGCTGTTTAGTTGTCAAAATCATAAAATTCGAATCCTGAAAGTCACCGAAAAAGTGAAATTGCTCAAACAAATACCTCTAACTGGTTTTATTTGACTGCATCGGACACTGCTTACACAAGATACAGAGGCAGGCACTTGACGTACGAACTCCTTCGAATTAACACCGACCAACTCCGACCTACACAAAAATTAACTTTAACATGTATATCAAGAAACATTCAACATTTAATGAAACACCCAGAACACCCAACACATGCCATCGTTTTTTATTTCAACGCGTTTGCGCGATTTTCGCTCTTTTAAGGGGCACAACTAGTTTGACCGCATGAAAAAAGGAGATTTTTTGTGAATTTTGAATTTTGTGAAGTATTGCATCGAATGTTTTAAAATTTTGCAGATATATTTATGCATAAATAATGAATACAAAGTAATTTTTTCAAATGAAAATATTCGATTTTCAGCAAGTTATCCACCATCTCCTGAGTCTTCAAAAAAAAAAGGTTCTCCCACTGCTGCAGTGATTGTAGCCTTCGCAGTGCCTGAAATCAAAAAAACCAAAAATTTTACTTAACTAGGTTATATTTCCTATACAATGACCCTCGGTTGTAAAAAAAATCAAATGCAACAAAATGGCGGCTTTTTGAAAAAAAAATTAAAATTTTGCTGAAAAATCTGATGGATTCTGGCCTGGCATAATTATACTTTTCATCCTATCATTAAACTGGAGGGTCATTGTATGGAAAAACAAATTCACAATAAGCTAAAAAAAGACCCAAGTCGATCGGATGATTTTTTATCGAGTTACAGCTCCAGCAAATTTGAAAAATGTAGTTTTGAGAAAAACGCGTTTAAAGTTTTAAAACCGTGTTACCGCGTAGTGAACGAGACGGATTTGAGGCTCTGTATCTCAGAGACTTTTACGAATTCGACAAAATCCGTTCGTATACTTTTTCTATGATAGTTATACTATAAAAATATGAAATAAAACAAAAAACGAAATTTTCAAAATTTCAAACTAGTTGTGCCCCTTAAGCTTTATTCGATCCTCATTCGTTTTCTCTTTGAATTTCCCGAAATTAAAAAGTTACAAAGCAACAAATTTGCACAGTTTACGAGGCTTTACCGCCTCTGAAGACTGCCTGGCTCTCATTTACGAAAGGAATGAAGCGATATATTTTACTTATTCCTTTAACAGTGAACAGACGCACGCTCATCACTTGAGCACTACTTAGTGAGAAAACCTGAAAGTGAGTCCTGTTTCCATTGTCCATTTAGGAGAGATTCACAAGGTCCGGGCATCATTGACCCCGGGTCCCAAAGGAGCTTCATGTTTTCTAAATTAATTTCGAAATTTCCGACTTAGGTGGAAAGATCGTCCAAAATGCCAATAAAGTTTAAACATACTTACACGTTATGCGGTTAGGACGACCATCTCAAGATTGAAGTTTAAGCCATTCACCTCGAAGAATCGATTTCTATATTTTCGACGGAATTAAAAGAAAAACAGAAAGAAATTGTTGACTCACCCACAATATCTGAACACGACGGCTTCTGTGAACAACTCTACAAAGGCACAACGTTCCGAAACCCCGACTGTCGGTATGTTGTGAGGCTCCCATTCACATGTAGTTGTTCAGAAAATATCGTATTTTGGAAACTACTGAACCGATTTAAATTATTCAGAATAAAATTGCGGGTTTTACATACCCGCCCTCTGAACCTAATCAAACCTAACATTAACCTAAAGTTACAATTATATTCGAAATGGGGAGGTTAATGGGGTTTCGACAGTACATTTTGATTTTTGTTTTGTAGAAACCCAAAAGTTTGACAACCTCACAACTGGGAGACGCCCCCTGGTGGTAAATTTCGGAACCGTAATTGATTTTGTATTTTTTGTACTCAAGAATGTTGGCGATCGCTGAATAAATCATTCAAATCGGTTCAGTAGTTTCCGAGATACGATGTTTTGGCATGGCATAGAAAATGGCCAGTTTTGTATGGCAGCTCCCTCAGGAATTGGAGATAGCGGGTAGGTATGTTTCGAAGAAACATTCGGAAGAGAAAATAAATGGGTATCGGTTATACATTTGACACATCTGGGGGCAACTTGGGAGCAGTGGGAGCCTATTTTGTAAAAACGACCATTTTGCATGGGAGCCCCGTTAAGGGTTGGAGATGAGATATGAAATGTGTTTGAAAGAAATGTTCAGTAGAAAAACCGGGGGGTCAGTCATAGATTTTTACCCTTTAAGAGCCACTTCTGACCTGTGGAGCAATTTGTAAATTTTCCCAGCCTTTTTGTGAATTTTGACCTCGATGCGACGCCATTTAGCCAACCGCATAAAATTAGAGGTTGCGGAGCATCGAAATTGAAAAATCTTGCACTAAATCATGTCTTATTGACATTAACATTAACATTGACATTGACATTAACAGTCATTAACATTGACTTGCAGCCCTATTCTGGCACTACCGTAACAATTGTTACCCCCCGTAACAATTGAATTGAATTTGATTGTTTCCGTATACTGGAAAAATGGCGACAAGAAGAAAGTTCAAACAATTCACCACTCGAGGTGAAAGCTTTTTTTCTATCAAAACAGCTGTTTTTTGTATTTTTTCTGTCAAACTGTAAAAAAAATAAACAAACAAAAAATGGCAAATGCAGAAAATCTGGCGAAGCAAGTCTTTTTTTTTGGAGTTTCTTCACAATGTATGTATATATTCTTTTACAGGGCTATTCTGGCAACTATCTTTCAACTCACCTCAATCTTTCGAAGTACAAAAATCTTTCGAAAGACAATTTGCTATTCTAGCAACTATCTTGTAAGCTTTTTTCCGTAACATGAAAGACAGTTTGAAAGATGTGCTTTTGGGGTCGTCTTTCAGCTTGAAAAAAGTACGTGCGTTGTGTTTGTGTTATGAAAAGAAACGATATACGTATATATATATAATATATATGGACATATTTTATAAAAGAATGCAATTACGTTTTTAATTTTTAATTTAATTTTTTCAGCTTGATTTCTTCAGCCATTGATTGAAATTTTGTTTGAATTTTTCATTTCACGACGGCCGGTTCGTTTGCCAACAGTATTGCCAGCATCGAACAGAGCACTTGGATCACAAATGTGAGATTTTTATGAAGGATGAAAGAAAACGTAAAAATACACCAATTAACAGCAAAAGTACATAATATAAATTGGCCGAAAGTGTTTGTCTTCATGTGCTGTTCATTGCCTTAAGGTTAAATCTGATAACATCACATAAAAAATAAAACAATTAATTTTAATTCATATTTTTACACCAGTTCTTGTCTTTTCTAAAAAGAAATACGTAACTGCAAAATAATCCTGATAAACACATCTGTAATTAAAAAGAAAATCATAACGAAAATTGGAAAAATCATCATCATTGCAAAAATGCTTTAAATTGCACAGAAAAAGAGTTGGCTCGCAATACTGTTCGCCGAAAACAGCTTTTCAACTCGAGTGTTGAATTTGAGAGCTTTTTCCGAAAGATTTTTTCGTTGGAATAGCTAAAATCTTTCATTCAGTCTTTCAAACTATCTTTCAATAATCTTTTGAAAGTGTTTCAACAGTCTTTGCCAGAATAGCCCTGTTAGTTTCTAGAGTTCCTAAGTTTAAGCGCACGACACGTCGCGACGCAGGAGCAGCTGAAGCATTTTTTTTTGCAGTTTCTCAAGGCGCATTCGAATACGAAATTTGAATTTTATAATTTTTGTATGCTTGTCACCTGCTCCTACGGAGGTAACAAATTTCGAAACAATTGCCACCTTTTGAGCTTTTGAATTTGCTCCAGAATACCAAAAAGTGACAATTGTTACCAAGTATTCAATTGTTACCGAGGTGACTATTGTTTCGGTTGCCAGAATAGGGCTGTTGTTGGTGGCTGCTTTGGTCGTTCAATCATTGTTTGTGCGAGTTTCTGCATTTATTTATCGCCAGCAAATAGGGAAGGGACGTCACTTAGCCAGCGCAATGATCGCAGTTTCAACGAAAGTGATTCAAAACAGCCCTAATGATTTTTCTTCTTGTAATTTTTGTGTGTATCGTTTTTTGTGTTGCTGATTTTTTTTGCTTAAAAGTCTTTAAGTCGGAGCCTGAAAAGTCGGAATTGAGGTATACACAGGGTGGGCGAAAAGTTTTGCATACATCGTTTCAATTGTCATATATAGTAGTTAAAATTCTGATTGCTTGTTTTATTTGAAAACGAAATGAGGAAATCCCCAATAATGCGATGGTTTGAAAATCCTAAGCAATTCCCTCGTACATCTACAGCGATTTTTATGCAGGACGGTGCGCGATGTCATACGGCGAAACAGTCAATAAGTGCTGCTAAAAGTCTGTTTAAGGTAGTATGATAAGACTGACAGGGAAATTCGCCAGAATCCCTGTCCTAATCCTATTGAACATATCTGGTCCAGGATTCAAGATTCAGTATTTCGGAGTCCAAAACCTGCCAATAGACTTCAACTTATTGAGAGAGTAAAACAAGAGTGGGATGCCATATCATTGGCCGAAACGTCGGTCTTGTGTGAAAGTTTTCGAAAGCGAGTCCTAGAGTGCTACGAAAAAAATGACACACATACACAATATGCATGATCAATTGAACTTTGCTTGGATATGATTTAGTGGCTAAATAAAAAAAAATTTGAAAAGCAATACAAATGATCCTCAAGGGTGTTTTTTGAAATGCAGAAACTTTCCGCCCACCCTGTATATTCGACAAATGCAAGAATTCTACTTTAGAATTGTTCAGTGACGAATACTTGGACAGTAAATTTTTTAAAATCCAAAATTTTCTTTTACGCAAGCATTGTATGTGAGCCCCAAAAAAATTTTAATTTAATTTTAAATTTAAATTTATTGCGAGCTAATAAAAAAGTTCTTCCTTTCTTTCCAAGTCTCATTTTAACTGTCGTTGCTAATTACTTATCATTATTTATTTTTTGCATTGATTGAAGCGATCATATAAGTCGCCATGCCAACCATATTTAATTTTTTCTTTTATGATTTTGCGCACACTACAGTAGGCAGTGAGTTCAGGAGCAATATGCGACGCCGTGCAGGTTTATAGAAGAATAGAAAAAGCCAGCCAAAAAATAGAAAACGTTTTACGATTTGAGCTATTCGCCAACGCAACAATATCACCTTCACCTCCCAATCATCCCACGCCGAAGCAGTATGCTCAAGCAGACTTTCTGCGGTGAGCGCAACACATAAAACTATGTTCTCGCTTGTAAAGCAACGCTCTCACCACATATGTGATCTATGAGAGCCATACACAATTTTTCTTTGTTTTTCTTCTGTATGTTTATTTTCTTTGGATGTACTTATCTCACCAGGCGGTTATTTGCCCAAAAAAAAAGAAGACTACTAAAGTGCGAGTAGTTTCAACGCCTCAAAGATAGTAAGCTCGGTATGCTCTTTACACGATGTACTTTACATTGGCCCAACTCTTCAAAACGATCTTATGCTATTTATCTTAAGATGGTGACTCTATAAGTTCGTTTTCAATGGCGACATTGAAAAACATTTACCGCCAAATCAAGAGTTTCAACGAATTCTCTTTCGTCATTGTGACCATAAACCGGTTGAATATCTCAGACTGTCACAGTCACTTTTGTCATGAATTGTGCTTCCTACTTGGCTATCCCTGCTTTACAGCAATAAGCATATTGTTACGCAAATTAGTTCTTTAGACATTCGTCTCTCTGGATTGGGTTAGGCACTCGTCTCTCACCGTTCCCATTCGCGCCAACCTTTCACGATTGGAAGGCTCGAACATGCCCTTCATTACAACAATAAGCTTGCTCATGTCCAATGCTTTTAGTGGCGCAGCCGCTGCAGCCCTAATTTGCAGCGACGTAGCACCAGCAAGCGATTCCTCCACCTTGGCCGACGCCTCTAGC
The DNA here is from genome assembly GCA_963971225.1 of Melieria omissa. Classification (NCBI taxonomy): domain Eukaryota; kingdom Metazoa; phylum Arthropoda; class Insecta; order Diptera; family Ulidiidae; genus Melieria; species Melieria omissa. Next base: position 43,493,951 of record OZ020269.1, on the reverse strand, counting down.
TCCTGCGTTCCGAACTCATGCGCAGTCCAATCGACGCCACGTGCCTCACATGCATCTCACAAGCGCAGCTGCAACTCCACCTTTCCGCCAGCAGTCGGCAAATTCCAAGCAGCCAGTTCCTTCATCAGCTGGTCCACCTTCAGTTGCTCCAGTCTTGCCATTTCTGCGTTTTATAATTTAATTTGCTTTCTCTTTTATTTTCAGTAGAACAATCCCACTTCTAACACTTCAATTATTCAACGCAAAACAGCAATAATTTTATTTACAATTTAACACTTTTTTCGTCTTTATACTTGCTACTACATATTGGACTATTCCGTGTTTCACCTTTGCTTGCTCAAACAAGACTGTCCCCTGCTTATCGCGCCGATTGTTCTCGCACATTCCGATTGGACTATCTCTAGATCATTCTCGCACATCCCATTGCCATCGTGAATCATCCTTGCCATATCGAAATTATAGCAAGCCAACCGTACTCTAAGGTTGGAAGTGACCTCTCCGACCCCTTTGATACCGTTCGAGGTTTCAGACAGGGCGATCCTTTGTCCTGCGACCTCTTCAACTTCACCATGGAGAGTGTTCTGCGCAAGGCCGGTGTACATCGTAATGGCACAATTTTCAACAAAAGTGTCCAGCTCCTTGCTTACGCTGATGATATTGATGTCATCGGACGTAACAAGCGAGATGTCACCGCTGCCTTTGCGGCTATCGAAAGAGAATCTGCCAAAATGGGTCTGGTGGTAAATGAGGGCAAGACGAAGTATATGCTGTCTACACGCAGGGACTCGCAGCGGCTAGGGTCTCACGTCGAGGCCGACAGGTATGCTTTTGAAGTTGTCAAGGAATTCGTCTACCTTGGCACCGCCATCAACAGCAGCAATGATGTCAGTCTGGAGATAAAGCGAAGGATAACTCTTGCCAACAGGTGCTACTACGGTCTCGGTAGGCAATTGAGAAGTAGAGACCTCTCTCGACCGACAAAACTTTCACTCTATAGGACGCTTATCTTGCCCGTGCTCCTCTATGGCGCTGAAGCATGGACAATGACACGAAACGACATAGCGGCCCTTGGAGTGTTCGAGAGGAAGGTGCTTCGCAAAATCTTCGGCCCTGTTCGGGTTGGTGACGACTATCGCATACGAACCAATAACGAGCTGTATGAGCTGTATAAGGACATGGACGTAGCGCAGCGAATTAACATCCAGCGGCTACGCTGGCTCGGTCATGTCTGCCGCATGGACGACGAAGCTCCGGCGAAAAAGGCATTCGATGCGATGGTTGGAGGTCGACGGCGAAGAGGGAGGCCGTGTCTCCGGTGGAAGGACCAAGTGGAAGAGGCCCTGGTATCTCTTGGTGTGACCAACTGGAGAAGGCGCGCGCGAAGCAGAGGCGCCTGGAGAGAAGTTTTGCGGCAGGCCGTAACCCGATAACGGGTTGTTATGGCCAGTTAAGTAAGTAAGTAAGTAACCGTACTCTAAAGTGCGTGCCTAAAAGTATGCCCGTAAAAGCATTCATGCATAGCACAGCGACAAAGTGCCTTATCGTTACAATATTATTATCCGCGTAAAGTGTCAACTGTATATGTGTCACAAAAAATAAGAATTTGTGAAGGTATTTCCTTCTGAACGATGTATTAATACTTATATCATTGGATAGCTATTGATGAAAATATTCGAAAAACATAATCAGTTAATTGTTTAAGTGTGATTGGGTCATAATACCCACATATGTACTGCACACAAACTTTTTGTTGTTCTATTTATACCCGCAGTTTATACCAATACATTTTACAAGCAAGGCATGTCCAAGTTTTGGTGCAACAATAAATTTAAAGACGGTGTGCAAATATATAACATAAATAATACTAATACAAAAAATCAACAACATTAACAATGTTTAATAAAATAATAATGCAATTATTTCCCAACAAACTTTTATTTTAACCAGCCCCATACAAAATAGTCTGATTCAAAAATGGAAAACTCAGTTCGCCATTGCTCCCGTGCAAGGGTGCAAAAGCTATGCACAGAGTGAGGGTTAAACCCGGTGCGAGCAAAAAAGGCTGACTGCTTGTCACTAAAAATTATCACATTTATGTACATTACTCTTCCAATCTGCTGTCCTCAGTGATGCCAAATTGGTGCTCTTTTACTTGATTAAGTAAACTTTTGGAACTAAAATTCAAACGTTTTTGTTTAGCAAAGTACTAATATTGATTACGTTAAGTACTTATATTGATTTTCTTGTAAATTCTGATGAAAGACAATCTTGTCTTGTATTTTTCGATTTGGCAACACTGACAGATTGAACTCAAGTAGACCCTGTTTTTTTTTTTTTTAAATACGGAAGTGCTATGAAATTTTAAATAGCACGCATTTTAATGTAAAATGGCATACATTTGCAAAACTACTTACTACTATCCTATTGGTTATATACCTGTGTGTTTGAGCATATGGACTCGGGTCACTAACACCAAATTGATTTTCTGTTCTAATACGCAGTCGGTAGTCTCTGAAGGGCTGCAAGTTACGGATGTCACATGCACAACTTCGAATTCCTGTTAGAATTGTTCTCCATTCTCCTTCTGGTAAATCCATTATTTCCACCTAAAATTAGTAACACTACGTTATATAATTTGAAAATTGAACTTAAATTCACTTATATCGTAGCTTTTCAACAACGACGAACATATCGAGCCCTTCCCGCGTTTTTATCGTATGAGCCAAAAACCAAATTTTACAGGAGAGGTTTTTTTTGGTTTTCTCTGCATTGGCACAACAAAGCTGCATGATTTTTGGCATACACACTTTATTTAGGATTACACACTTGGAATAGGTTATTTTAGTAACTTCAGCAAAGCGCAACGGTGTTATTTTGGACATACGATAATTTATGCGGGCACTATTATGAGCGATTCAAATATTGCAGTGGCACATACGATAAACTCGTTTCTAAGTAAAAAAATAATGTTGTCCTTGGTATAATGTATTTCCATTTATTAAATACAAAATAATGTTACTTTCAGATTGACATAGTGTAATTCATAGTGATATAGTGTAGTTTTATATAAAAAATAAAAAAAATTTCAGAAAAAATTAAATACAGTGGACGTCCAATATAAAGAATCTTATCGAAATTTAGAATCGATCGAAATTTTTTTTTGTTTTAAACCATCCTTAAAGAAATAAATCTCACATATTCAGTTTTTAACCTTCTGCCTGTCCCTTGGGGTCTATTTGACCCCAGGCGGAATTAAAAAAAAAAAAGGTTGAGCGGCTTTGTGTACTCGTGTACTTGTGTTATTTAGTGTTAATCGCGCTTACAACCCAATAAAAAATCAAGAAAAACACTATTCGAGGCTTTTCTCTTTTCTTTTGTGATTTATGTGTAAGATTTCTTCATGTTTTGTCAGTAAATTATATAACCGCTAGTTTGGGGTCATCTTGATCCCAAAGGAAAACGATCGCAATTTTGAGCAAAGAACAGATAAAAGGTTAAACAAATGTCATGTTTTATTCCAACATTTTCAAAATACAAAATGGCTAATGTGAAAAGTCTTCGATACGGACTGCTTCTTTACCGTAAGTAAACTTTTCTGTCTGGACATTTTTCTTGATTGGTTATTGAAATTTTAATTTTTAAAAGAAAAACGCCGACCGAACGCAAAACAAATCCTGTGAAAATGATCAGCAATGCATACAAACAGAATTTGAAAATATTGGTAACTTGACGTAAATTTTTTTATTTTTTCGTTTTAACGTAACAAAAACAAAAACAATTGAGGTACCGTTCACTTGACGAATCCAAACATTCATTGTGATTGTAAAGAATGTGAATGCTCAAACAAAAACAATTGGAATCGAATAGCAAATTTCACTTTTGTTCTTAATATAGAACCAGCAATGGAGAAAATTTGGCCGTACGCTAAATCCATAATTCGTTAAATGGAAAGTTCGTTATACTGGACGTCCACTGTACTGTATTCGTCATCTCTTTTGACTAGCACATCTTTTATCATTCCATCAAATTTTAAATCTAAATATTCGTGAGCCAACTCCGCAGTCCGCCTGATTTTCAACTCTTTTTGGCAAATTCTTATTTCTCCTTCCCCGCTTTCCTACACAAATTTCTGGTTCTTCATTACAACTTGTATCGCTGTCACTATAAGGGACCAGAACAGAACATTTTTTTTTAGAACTTTTATTTATTTTTTTTCTTTATTTTTTTTGTTATCAAAGCATTAACTTAATTATTATTTTTTAATTTATCATCAAATTACTGGATCTCAATTTACTCAATACGTAACTACGAACAACTGCACACCTATTTTTAATAACACGCACGTCGCACTGCAAAGAATTAAGAAAAAACCTTTTCCTGCAAATAGGCCATTGTTCACCTTCAACAATTATGTAATATTCACTTTTCACTATTAAAATATTGTTACGAAAATTACTTCACAGGTTCGTTTGGATTGGTTTTGAAAATAAAACAACTTCAATCATTCAGCGCAAAAGGCCAAAAAAACCAACAATACTTTATTTACAGAATTTACACTTCGCTTGAATCTACACTTGTTACCACTTTGCTCGCTCAACACAGACTCGACCCCTTGCGCTGCCACTGCTGCTTTTATACCAGTTTTCTTATCGCGCCGAAGTTTCTTGCAATTTCTAATTGGAAAGCGCTCGACCATTCTCGCACAGCCCATTTCTTCGAGAACCATCCTTGCCATATCGGACTATACCAAGCGAATTTATAACAGTTTTGCTGTACTTCAAAGTACATGCCTAAAAGTATGCTTGCAAAAGCGTTCATGCACAGCAAAGAGTGCCTTTTCGTTTCACTGCCCATCACTTAGACTTGTTCGTCCCGAAGAAGTACCGAGGCTCCACCGGAGTAAGACGCCAGGCGCTCCAAATGGACTACTTTCAACCTGGCGTTTCTGTTGCCAAAGCGTTGAACCCTGTACACCACGTCATTAATCTTCGTCACGACTTGGTACGGCCCTTCCCATGATGTTTGATGTTTTGGAAACAAACCTTTCCTCCGCTGCGGGTTGTAAAGCATTACCAGATCGCCTTTTTGGAATCCTTCTGGGTTAGCCCGTAGACCATAGCTCGCTGTTAACCTGATTTCGACTTGTTGAGTGCGGCTCCGCGATCTCCTCCTCGGCCCTTTCGCAGCCGAACACCAATTACAACCTCTGATCCACTCAGCGACAGACTCCTGGCATCCTACCCAATAGAACCGCCTTCTTATCTTGGCGACAGTTTTTGTGATGCCTAGGTGCCCTCCACTGGAGTCGTTATGGTTTGCCTCGATGACATCGTTGATTCGGCCTCTCGGGACCACTTTTAGGGATTTTCTGGTCCTGCCATCCCTGCTCTCCCACTCGCGGTATAGGCAGCCATCCTGCAGTCGTAGACTTTGCCACTGTGCCCAGTAAGCCTTCGCGATCGGGCTCTCACCAGCCATCTCCTGCCAGTCCGGCCGTAATCTCTGCGCTTTGCCTTTAATGATATTCGCGAGATCCGTATCCTTGCGCTGGTCCTTCTGTAGCCTTTCCGCAAGCCAATCTTCCTCCTGTAAAACTCTTATCGACCGAGCATCTTGCGAATTATGCCTGCGCTCGGTTTTGCACGAATGGCGTGGCAGAGCGTCAGCCCTTCTTGGCGACGTCTGTTGTCCGGAACGCTTTTCTCGCAGATGGCAGCCTCGTGATATGTGGCCTTGCTTGCCACATCGCCAGCAACTGACTCGAGATGATACTGCCCGCAGCCCCGCTGGTGCCTCCGAGCTCACTGTCCGGCTCTGCGTGACACGTCCAGATTGGGCTCGACGCCTTTCCGCAGATGAATGTCGAAAACTTCCCCTCCAGGCCGCCTCATACGTCATCCCGCTGGTTACCGTCTCTTTAAATGTCGGTTTGCCCATCATCAACAAACTGCGACGTGTCTCTGGGTCATCAAGACCTTCAATAAATGACTCAATCTTCATCATTTCGAGGTCATCAGCGCCGAATTTCGGGTAACAACTGTACGAGCCGCTCAATGTCTGCTGCATATGTCTGCAGCGACTCGTTGGCTCTTTGCCTACGGCTCTTCAGCTCGCAATAATACAGCATTTTGTTGTGATCGTCACTGTATCTGGCTGCCAGCGCCCTTATGACGGTCTCGTAATCACCTCTCAAACCTTCCGGAACTGTTTTTATTACCTCAGCCGCAGGACCTCTTAGAGCCAGTATCAGTCTCCGACCTTTCCTAACATCGGTCCACTGACTCTCCAAAGCAGCCATATCGAATTGTAGTTTGAATGTGTCGAACGACGTAGTACCATCATAAGTAGGCACTGCTATGGCAAAACTTTCCTCAACCGACTGCACCCTTGCTCGCAGCTGTACCTCACTTCTCCAGGTGCTCAACTTTCCCGTTCAGTCTATCGGAAATTTCCTCCACCTTCTGCTCTAAGCGCGCAGAATTTGTTGCCATTTCTCGGTTGCACGCTTCCATTTGCGCCGATATTTCACGATTTGCATTTTCAAATTTTTCTGCATTTTCCTGGAGTTTGCTTTCCATCCGTTACGCTACTTCTCGGTTCGCCGTTTCGACTTTTGCCGAAATTTCCTGATTTGTAATTTCCAGTTTCGCTGCCATTTCACGATTGGAAGTCTCAAACATACCTTTAAGTGCAACCATTAACTGGCTCATGTCCAATGCTTGTAGTGGCGCAGCCGCTGCAGTCGTATTTTGCAGTGACGCAGCACCAGCAGGCGATTCCTCCACCTTGGCCGACGCCTCTTGTTCCTGCGTCCCGAACTCGTGTGCAGCCCAATCGATGCCTCGTGACACGCCTCTCGCAAGCGCAGCTGCAACTCCACCTTTCCCCCAGCAGTCGGCAAATTCCAGGCAGCCAGCTCCTTCTTCAGCTGGTCCACCTTCAACAGTTTAACCATGTCTGCGTTTTTATAATTTTATTTTGTTTATCTTCAGTAACTCAATCCGAACTTCTGACACCAAATGTTACGAAAATTACTTCACAGGTTCGTTTGGATTGGTTTTGAAAATAAAACTACTTCAATTACTCAGCAAAAATCAACCATTACTTTATTTACAGATTTACACTTCACTTGTATCTACACTTGCTACCACTTTGCTTGCTCAAAACAGACTCGACCCATTGCGCTGCGCACTGCTGCTTTTATACCAGTTTTCTTATCGCGCCGAAGTTTCTTGCAACTTCTAATTGGAAAGCGCTCGACAATTCTCGCACAGCCCATTTCTTCGAGAACCATCCTTGCCATATCGGACTATACTAAGCGAATTTATAACAGTTTTGCTGTACTTCAAAGTACATGCCTAAAAGTATGCTTGCAAAAGCGTTCATGCACAGCAAAGAGTGTCTTTTCGTTTCAATATCAGAACGCAAAATTCCAATGATATTTAAGTGATACATACTATGCTTACATTGAACCCAAATGCGTTGTTTCAAATAAGTAATTTTAAAGTGTTTACATTGGTAGGTAGGTAGGTAGCAGCGACTGCGTGCTCTCAGAGCACACTCAAGTAGCAGTATGTGCCGTTTTGTTGTCGCCTCCTCGACTGGGGTTTCCCTGCGTGGGAGAAAATACTGGGCTCTAAAGCCAACCAGCATCGTCCAAATAGGACTTGATGCATTTTAGTCTTATTTCAGACAGATCAGCTAGAGAGCTAATCAGACTGTTCCCCAAGGAATTTAGTCTTTTAAATGCTAAGGCAGGGCAGCCGCAGAGGAAGTGCTCGAGTGTCTCACTCTCGTTGGTTTCTCTGCAGCTTCTGCAAAAGGGGTTGTGGGGCCAATCGGCCAGTGACCCGTGATCACGGCCATCAGCCTAGAAACATTCCTCCGAGAATTTAGCAGCAGGTCGTTGGTTCTGTGGGAGTCGTAGCGTGGCCAGATCTGTCGAGCCACTCTGCAGCTGGAAAGATTGCTCCACCTACTATCCGCCTTCCTAAGGAAATATTCCTTTATCTGTTGTAGCCTTGCACTTAAAGGCGGTGCCACCCTTTCGGGCTGTGAGTCCATGGCGGATCCCACCTTGGCCAACTCGTCGGCTGACTCGTTTCCGCTGATACCCGCGTGACCGGGTATCCCGCAGATGGTAAGATCTACCCGGCCACCCACCAACCCTAGCAATTCTTTACAGTCCCTGACCAGTTTAGATTTCACTATGGGCTTGGTGAGTGCGTTGATGGCTGCTTGGCTGTCTGAAAAGATGAAAACATCCCTAATCTGGATTTCTTGCTGTAGGAGAATCCTGCAGGCTTCTCTTATTGCAAAGACTTCCGCTTGAAAAGCACTGCAGAAATCCGGTTGGTGAAAAGCTTTTTCCACAACCAGATCCCTGGAGTAAACACCTGCCCCAACACCACAGTCCATCTTTGAACCGTCTATGTATAGGGAGGTTTCTACGTTTGTAAAAACAGTTGCGTAACGCTCCCATTCCCTTCTGGAGGGAAAGAGCGTGGAAAACCTAACACCAAAGTCGGCACATTCTTTGGTGTAGTCCGTATCTCCCCTTAGGTCCGTCGGAACCTTCGTGAGGATGTTACTGTGTCCGTAAGGTCTTTCCGCCCATTGAGATGATTCTCTCAGTCTCAATGCGCTAGAGGCGGCGGTCCGTCTGATAAAAGATTCAATCGGCAGCAGATGAAGAAGCGTATTTAAAGCATCAGAAGGGCAGGACCTCAAGGCCCCCGTAATCCCGACACACGCCGCCCTCTGCACTGCATTAAGTCTATTGACGTTGTGGTTCTTCTCTAACGCCGGCCACCACACCAGTGCTCCGTACGTGAGAATGGGTCGAACTATAGCTGTATAGGTCCAACGCACCATCTTCGGTTGTAGGCCCCATTTTTTACCGAAGAGTCTGCTGCACGAGTAGTACGCTACCAGTGCTTTTTTTGCCCTCTCCTGTATGTTAGATTTCCAGCTAAGTTTGGTGTCTAATATGACTCCAAGATATTTAGCTTCTGAGAATAGCCTGAGCTCGCTACCGTTGAGCTTCGGCAGTCGAAATGGGGGGACTTTGTACTTCCTTGTATACAGTAGCAGCTCTGTTTTGGTAGGATTAATCCCCAGCCCGCATCGAGCGGTCCAGCTGCTTAGAGTACTCAGAGCACCCTCCAAGATGCCACTAATTGTATCTAGGAAGGACCCTGTCACCATAATGATGATGTCGTCGGCGTACGCAATCACCTTGACCCCACCTCGGTTAAGAGTCCTTAGTATGGGGTTCAAGGTAATTAGCCATAACAATGGAGATATTACCCCTCCTCTTTGCATATCGTATGATACTCGAGTTGCCGAGTTCAGCCTGGATCTGTCTGCTACTTAGCAGAGCCGAAATCCACGAACAGATGCAACCCTCGACCTGTAGGTCTATCAGGGAGTCAACTATGGCTTCCTTATCCACGTTATTAAATGCTCCTTCAATGTCAAGAAACGCCGCCAGGGTATATTCTTTAAATGACAGAGATCTCTCTACGGTACTCACGACCTCGTGCAGAGCAGTCTCGGTGGATTTACCTTTCGTGTATGCATGCTGAGCCGTGGATAGATGGTTCTCTTCCAGGCTTCCTCTTATATACGTGTCCAGTACGCGCTCGAGCGTTTTTAACACAAACGAGGTCAGGCTGATTGGCCTAAAGTCCTTCGGAAGGACATGTCCTCTTTTGCCTGCCTTTGGTATGTATACCACCCTGGCTTTCCGCCATGATTTGGGTACATAGTTCAGTGCTATGCAGCTGACAAAGAGCTCTCGAAGCCAGTCCATTGCGCCTTCCCCCATTCTTTGTAGCATGATGGGCAGAATTCGGTCTGGACCGGGACTTTTGTATGGGGAAAAGGAGCCGATAGCCCAGCGGGTCATCTCCCTAGAGATCACCTTCTGGGCGACCGCTCTCGACCTAGGGCTCCGAACTGGTAGCACCCTGGGTGCGGTCACATCGCATTCGGGGAAGTGAGTGGACGTTAAGAGTTCCAATGACTCTGCCACTGATTCCGTGGCTGTCCCATCCGGCCTGTGTAAAAGCGTCGGGGGTGAATATCCCTTGGCAAGAGCTTTGCTTAGCCTGGCCGTTTCCTTAACGTTCTCAATCGAAGAACAGAAGTTTTGCCAAGACTGCCTCTTGGCAGATCCAATAGCTCGCTTGTATTTGCGCAGACATTCCCTGTATGGCTGCCAAACCTTGGTCCTATAGGACTCATTAAAGACTCTTCTGGTCTCCCTCCTCAACTCAGAAAGCTCCGTATTCCACCACGGTGGAATTGTTTGTTGTGTTTGCATTGACTCAGTTGCATTTTGTTTGGCAGGTAATTTGTTCTCCTGTCCTCTTGCCGCAGTTTATAGAGCGGCTCTTCTGCGGCTGCTGACCAAAGAGTTGGTTTTATTATTTTGCTGTCTTCATTTTCCATAGTTTGCAATATTAATTATATACATAGCATGTTAAAAGTGTTCTAAAATGTTTATCAAAATTTCAATTTATATCATAAAAAGAGCTTTTATTTTTTTACGCGTTTGATACAAAAATCGTGTTTTATCCCATTTGCTTGTCGGTTTGTTGAATTGAGTGAATTCGCAGGATTGAATTTGTATGGGGAAATGCATGATTTCGCTTCGCATGTCAAACTGTTCCCATTTTCACGCATTCGGAATCAATGTAAACGTAGTATTAATGCAACGGACGGCTACCATAAAAACTTTTTAAAGTGAAAGAATAACAAAAATTACTTTTGAAGAAATGAGAGTTTTGTAACATAACCGCAACTCAGTGTCTTTTTGTGCTTTCATTTGTTTATTTGTGTACCAGATAATAAAATATTGGTAAGGATGTTTCGAATTGTAAGAAATGTTTTTTCAAAAATTAATCGGGAACAAATAGAGTTTGATCGACGCTGTGATTGAAACAAATACTGCTCAACTGACGGAACAAATAGAACGGCTTACTCTCCGCTTTCTGCAACTTGAACCACAGGAAACATAGAACCTGAGTGTGGAAACATACGAGCCAGTCTCAATAAGGCGTATAATGGCACTACACTGGATTTGATAAAATCCGTACCGGAATTTAAAGGGACACGAGTGTATACCCGTCTTTGCGATCAGGTGGAAACTTCGCTCTCTCCTACTACCCGGAGGGTTCAGAAAATGACTATATTTCTATGCGCATCCTCCTTATCCTTTTTTAACACACCTTTCAATTTTAAGGCAATTATCGCCGCCTAGAAAAAAATTCGCTGACAAACGCCACGTGAATATCTTGGAAAATGAGCTATTTTGAGACAGGAAAATAAAACAATATCCGAATTGTATGCTTTATTTGTGGACGAGCAGCTCACTCTCATAATTAATACAAATTTTATGAGTCGTAATAGTGACGAGCATTGCATCACAGCCCTTAATGAGAGAGCGAGAGGCAACGCCCTGAGCGAGTTTATGTCAGGATTTCGAAAACTCTTGTTTGATAAAACTACTCGATACGAAAAATACACCTAAAAATAAAGGTGTTTTTTAAACTAACTTTGGGCCGCTGAACACGAAACTGAAAATCAAAATTTCTTTAAGAAGCGTTTTTAAAAAATCTTCGAAAAACCAGTTTTTTCCCTGTTGTTTCAGTTATATGCATATATTTCGTAAACGAATCATGCGACTAACACAAACTGTCCTTCGGTCAGAAGATAATACACCTAAGTCTGTTTTTACACGGTCTTTTTTTACACGGTTTTGATATAACACGGTTTGAAAATTGAATATTTTTAATTTTTTTACACGATTTTATTCCATTTAGCACGATTTGAAATTTTATGTACTTAAATTTTTTTTGTCAAATTTAATTTTTGCGAAGTATGTTCATATCACAAAAAAGTATTTATGAAAGAAAAAAGTCTGAAACCATCGATAGTATCGATAGTGCTATCGATAGTTTGCGAACACTTGCTTAAAGATTTAAGTGAATTCCCTTTTAGCGCGTACAAGCAATTTTTACTGGTCAAAGCAAATGTGAATAGCACTAATTTAGGGGAATTCCCTTTATGTGCATACAATAAAATTTACTGGTCAGAGCAATTGAAACGTGTTAATATTTTGTGAACTGTCAATGCAATAAGACGTGTTTGGTAAAGAAATTTTAATAGGTTTTAGAGATTAGGAACAAATCACCCATTTTTGTATACGATCAATGTCTTTTTTTACACGGTTTTTTTTACACGGCTTCTTCTGGAACCAATCTACCGTGTAAAAACAGACTTAGGTGTACCTTAGCCTTTCAGGCGATAGACAGATTGTTCAAAGCAGATGAGATTTGGAAAAGTCTCTGGCGGGGAAAGTTGTAAAAAAGTGAACTCTTCGACCAATTAAAAAAATCATAAATTTTCGAAGATTTTTCTTATAGATAAAATAAATTATCTCCTCTGGTTTTAAAATCTAAGATGAAAGGTATACAAATTTGCCTAGATTTTTTACGGTGTATGATAACGGTACCAATCAAACGGTAAATTTTAAAATAGGGGAATTCTTTGTAAGGTGCCACCCCATAGCTTTTTTGCGCATAACTCGTTAGAAAATTAACTTATCGATAAGGTAAATATACCATTGGAAAGAGGGTTTAAAGAGCTAATTTTTATCTATACTATTATATAAAAGCAAGTGTGACGTTTTTTGAGCCACTATCAGGCAAAAACCACTAAACCGATTTATATGAAATAAGCACCAAACATTTTTGTATCTGTGGGAATGGTACATAGGCTATATGAGAATGACCACGCCCCCTTCTTACGCCCACTATGGTAACAAAACTCATCTATGGTATGCTTTTGTAAGGCAATATGGGTATCAAACGATTCAGCGTATCATTGCGGCAAACATAGGCTATAACATAATCGGCCACGCCCACTTTCCGTGCCCACTAAACTAACAAAACGAAGCTACGGTACATGTCGGTAAATCAGTATTAATATCGAATGATTCCGTGCTTCGTTGATGTTAACATAGGATATATAAGATTGATCACGCCCACCCGACATGCCTTTTCGCCACGCCCACTATAATAACAAATCAGCCATGGTATATTTGTCATAGCAATATGGGTATCAAACGATTCAGCCGTTCATTGCGGCAAACATAGGCTATAATATAATCGGTCACGCCCACTTTCCGTGCCCATTTTCCACGGCAGCTAAACTAACAAAACGAAGCTTCGGTACATGTCGGCAAATTAGTATTAATACCAAATGATTTTGAGTTTTGTTGATGTCAATATAGGATATAGAAGATTGACCACGCCCACCTAATACGCCTTCTCGCCACGATCACTATAATAACAAATCAGCTATCAGCCATCAGCCACAGCAATATGGGTGTCAAACGATTTAGCGATTCGATATGGGGAATGGGGTGGGTTTTTGATAAGGGGGCGTAGCACCGCCCATACAACTTAAATTTTCAATATGGAATATCTTCCGAATGATAAATCAGGCAGCATTAAAATTTGGTGCGGTGCCACCGTTTGATGTTTCGTTTCACTGGTAAAACTTTGTGAGCGTTGGACAAGGGGCGTGACACTTTTTAAGCAACTCAAATGTTTTGAATAGCTTTGGAACTACAAATCACACAATTAAGAGATTTGCACAAACTTACGATTTAGATGTGACATTCGACATGGGGAATGGGGTGGGTATCGGACGAGGGGCCTAACACTGCCCATAGAAACCAAGTTTTTAATATGAAATATCTTCGGAATTATAAGTCGGCCAGGATTGAAATTTGATATAGCATCATGGCTTAGACGTGTCGTTCAAGTGGTTAAATTTTATGGGCGTTGGACAAGGGGCGTGGTACTTTTTACGCGACCTTATTATTTTCAAAAACTTTGGAACTGAAAATCACACATCAAGATATTTGGCACATACTTACGATTACGACGTGCCCTTCGACAGGAAGGGCACGTTGGGTAGCTATTGGACGAGGGGAATGGCACCGCCCATACAACCCAAATTTTTAATGTGGAATAGCTTCGGAACAATAAGTTGGAAAGCTTTGAAGTTATGTATACCATCGTCCCATAGATGTGTCATTCTACTGACGGTATATTTTTTGCGACTAAATTTTTTGCGACTGTAACATTGGAAATGAAAGTCGCATATCATTGAAACCGGGTCACATCCTTCGACTGGAGGAATGGATTGGGCATAACATAAAAGAGGCGTGGCACCGCTCATAGAGTGTAGTATGAATAAACTTGATTTATTGGGCCCATTGACTTCAAATTTGCGTGCAAAGCCGCAGGGCCCTACTAGTAATAAATAAATACGAATTTTACAGGCAATTTCGCAAAGTGTTCAAAATCGACATCCTAAAAATGTTTAATGTAAAGTGCCACCCCCTAAAAAAATCACTGAAACGTACAAATTTCAATTAAAAATGCATGATTTAGAAAATTTACGAAAGGCTTTTGAATTTAATTTGAATTGAATAGAAAATGACCGAAAGCAAAATGCAAATTTAATGGTAACGAATAAAACGAATAATTGTATGAAAATTAATAAACAAAACTGAACAAATTTATTCCTCATGATAGGATTAGAGAAAAATTGGCTAAGAATACTTTAAATTCATCGTAATGATGATTCCGAGCAACAAAAAGGCATTTTACCAATATAGGACCACAAAACAATGAAAAAAGGAGGTGGCACCTTACAAAGAAAAAAAGGTGGCACTTTAAATTTTCACGCCATTTTGGAAATCATTGTATAAATTTGTTCCTTTTACGATATGCTCGGATAACATTTCGGATTATGAAAAACCATTAAAAATTAAGTCCAACACTGATATTTACCTTAGTTTTTTGTAAGTTTTTGGTTACTTTTTCACCCCAAGAAAACCATTCAGTTTTCATTTTGATGTTTTTTCTTAACCAAAGTTGACACTTTTATTTACCCAGACCGTGTTTTTGCGTCTGTTCCCCCAAAATCCACATTAAAATTGATGTTGACATATATACCTTAAATGACAATAGGAATTTTTTTTCTTGGATTGCTGGAATGTCGAAATCGAGCAGGGGTGTCACCTTACAAAGAGTGGCACCTTACAAAGAATTCCCCTACATATAAATATTGCGCAGTGTAATAAGTACTTTATGTTTGTGCTTAATTTCTAAGTAGGAGCACTTTACAAACCGCTATTGACTGAAGCTCATATCGAAAAACGACTAGTTTGGGCAAAGGAAAACTTGGATCGGGATTAGAGTAAAATTATACATGTGGTGAAGAATATTTAATTTTATTTTATTTGTGTTTAATACAATTTTTTATTTAAATTTAGGTTCAGTTTCAATGTTTGGTTGATTTATCTTTTGTGACAATAAGGTGTGTATCATAATTATAAGACACTCAGAAACGTTCATTTGCAGCTTCGCCAAATCTAAACAGTCATTTTTTAGAAAAGCAAAAACGCAGAATAATTTTGTGAAGTATCAGTTTTAATTTTAGGCATAACTTAATATTCTTATAAATTTCTGTCAAATATACCGTTGGATTTTATGGAAATGAGTAATATTTTGGGTACCTGCAATCGTATCAAAATTATAAGACACATTATATTAAAAGTATTCACAGTGCACAAAACCATTTATTTTATTTCGGCGTTGATTTCGGGATTTAATTCAATTAATTTAAAATAAAATGCCTGTTGGTAAATTACTAACTGAAAAGGAACAAGGCGAAATTACTCATTTTAACGTTGCCGGGCTTAGTGTAAGCGAAATTTTGAAAGAAATCGGTCGTTCTCGGTGTGCTATTGCCGGATTTCTACGCGATCCACATAATTAGGCCAAACAACGAAGTACTGGTCGAAAACAAAAGTTACTGACCATGACAAGTGCAGAATTTTGTTCAAAGCGAGCAATTCCTTCGCCTCTTGTTCGCAGCTCGCAGCCTTTAGCAGTCGGCCAGGGTCTAAAATGACCATTTGGCGTTTGTTAAACAACTCGGAAAATATTGTACGAGCTGTTACGAAGAGGGCTCCGACACTCCTACCGCGCCACAAATCTGCACGACTCCAATTTGCGCGAAATAATCTGGATACTTAGGACATGGTAAACATTTTTTATATGTTAACACTTTCGCGTCCGCTCTCTGTGCAGTTAAACTAAAACCTATTGCCGCTTTGTTTACGTATGCCGTTGCGTTGGCGCCGCTATTTTTAATTTATATTTTAATTAATTAATTAATATATTAATTAATTAATTAATCAATTAATTTTTTATTCAAACAATAGGCATAAAACGTAAAAATACGTGAACGGCTCCTAGGATTGTTTGGCAAAAAACGTAAAAATACGTGATCGGACGCGAAAGTGTTAAGTAACATGACAAATGCATATTTTTTTCCAAAAGGTTTTCTCTTCTGATGAAAAGATATTTAATTTGCATGGACCAGATGGTTGTCAATGTTACTGGAGGGTTTTCAGTAAGGAACGCCTTAATTTTTCTGAAAGAAATTTCGGTGGCGGATCTGTGATGGTGTGGGGCGTATTTCACAAACATGGAACGGTCGATTTCCGCTTCACGAGCTCAAGAATGGGCAGTACAGAATATACTGGAGTGTTGGATCGCAGCCTTCTTCTATTTCGATCAAAAAACAGATATAAACCATACATGTTTATACAAGATAACGCAGCCATTCATAAAAGTCGGCAAACAACAGAGTTCTATAATATAGCTCTGGTTAAACTATGGACCGACCAAATTGTTCGCACGACTTGATCCCAATTGCAAATATGTGCGGAGTACTTTCCAGGCGTGTCTATGGGGAAAATGAAACTACAACTCTGTTGGGGACTTAAAAACTGCTATTTTAAGGGAGTGGAGCCATCTGGAGCCCCAATTATTGGTTAAGCTTATAAATTCCATGTGAAAACAGTTGTTTGATGTTGGAAAGAAAGGGGCTGGTACCAATAATTATACTATGCAAGTCAAAAATTCAGACATGGGGGACCTACAGAGGACTTTTCTTTAGGTATACTGAGTTGGAATCCGCGAGCCGTTTGGCTGGATTGGTTCTAGTTTAAGAGAAATCCGACTTTGAAGTTGACTCATTTTAGTCGAGTTCGTCGCTTAAGTCTTCGAACGTTTAAATGCTAATTCGTCCTAAATCGTTCTGAATATCGCTTTATTGTCTTCGGCAAGTTTGTAGATATATTAACGATCAAGAAATTTGCTTAAGGGGGTCTTCTGGTTATGAGCTGATAATTTAAGTCTATTTTTTCGGAGTAAATTGCGAAGGAACTACTTGAGATAATCCAGTAATTTTTTTTATTTTAGTGATACATGCTTTATCTTGTAAGATAAAATTTTGGAAATTAAAAGTCATCACACTCGCGACTTTAGAACGACCTTGAGGTTGTGCTTTTTTCAAACTTGTTGGTAAGACCTCTTCAAGAAATATTAATTGAATTCGATCAATTTTTTTTCAGTTATTCAGGAGACATATGGCTATGTTTTCCCGAGTACGATTTTGAAATTTTTATTTTGTTCCATTTTTACACTCACCAATAGACCAAAAAACATGGTCGAAAATCAAACTTTTTACAAAAAACCTCCTAGTTTTGAAAATTTTCAAAATAATAAAAAATTACTGGATTATCTCAAGTAGTTCCTTCGCAATTTACTCCGAAAAATAGACTTAAATTTTCAGCTCGTAACCAGAAGACCCCCTTAAGACACCAATCCATAAAAAATACATTCAAACTGTGTTTTCGACAAAAATGTCCCAAAAACTCCACTTTTGTCGAGGCATAAATGCATTATAGCGAACCCTCGTGAAAAAAAGAAATGAGTATACTTTTATATAGAGAGTTAGCTCCTGCATCTAACAAACTAAAAATTTTGCCTGGAAAACGTAAAGGCCTGGCGCGGCGTCAAAGTTCAAAGTTTTTATCAAAAAAACTCAATTAATCTCCAACTGATTTACACGATATGGGTATCAAACGAAAGGTATTTTTCATACCTTTCTTTTGATGTGCAACATTAGATACGTAAGATCTACTAATAAAAAGTTGTAAGCAAAAAAACCTGTTTTTATAAAAATTTTTTGTTAACGGATTTTTTTCTCGAAAAACACAGTTTTATGCCGGTTCCGAACGGCAGGTTGGGAGCTTTTTCATAAGCAATTTTTACTTTCAGAGGTTTGCCATTTCCAGCTGAGAGGGCAGCCACCGAAAGAGAAAACGAGTTTTCCCGTTATTTTTTTAGGTGTTATTACAGGCAGTATTGAACCGGAGCCTTCGACTCGCGGTCCAACGCACTAACCAACGGCAGGCGCCGTGGCTCAGTTAACCTATAACTCAGTATACCTATAGAAAATTCCTATAGCTATAGGAAATTAAAACTAAAAAAATTACTGTTTAGATTTGGCGAAGCTGCAAAGTAAAATTTTCTGAGTGTTTTATAATTATGATACGCACCTTATTGTTTTAATCGGTTTATTGACCGCCGAGTCGGAGCGTGAAACTCAACTGTCAGACTTCCGTATTGCCATCTGGAGCTTTAAATCCCAATCCTAACTCCGCCCATACCTGACAACACATTCGACCCGAATGACCATATCACCATTTCTTCATTTTATCGGAGGTCACCACCAACTCTTTCGACCTCGTATCGCCCATGGTTTAGCTTTTTTATTATTTTGTACGGTCCTAGGAATTTCGGACGCAGCTTCATAGCGGTTCCGAACTGTGTACGCTTAATGGCCACCAAATCACCCACGTTTTGTATGCTGTCTTTAGCTAACTCCCGTAATTCCTCCCGCTCTTGGTTAAGTAAATTTATCATCTCTGCCTCTATTATTTCCTTCAACTGTGAGTCTTCTCTTACGCGCATGTTGCATCCGGTTAACAACTTAAACGGGGATAGTGTCGTACTGAGACTAGGGGAATTATTAATAAATTGTTGCACTTGACTTACGTGTTTGTACCACTGAGAAGGATTTGGATGTGACATCTTGGTCAACATCGGAGCAACGATGCGGTGCATTCTTTCTACCTGACCGTTTCCTCTCGGCACACCTCTCGTTATCTGCAAATGCTGTATCCTATTATCGACGCAATAAGCCTCAAAACTACGTGATGTGAACGCTGCCCCTCTGCCTATAATGATTCGTCGCGGGTTACCGAATACGAAAGACTGCTTTGTAAGTCGATCAATAACCCCATCTGCACTCGTGTTCTCGGTGGGGTAAAGCCAGACAAACTTTGAGAACGCGTCATCGACGACCAAAATATGATTGTATTGTTTCCCTGTCGCTGTCATTGGCCCCACATGGTCTATATGGTACGTGAATAACGGATAATTTTCTTTCTCTATTGGGTGTAGAAACCCTTCTTGTTTGCCACTTTTAGCATTCGTGACCAAGGTTAGGTTAGGTTGTTACCACATTGAAGAAGGTGGCTGACCCCACAGCTAGTCACCCCCCCGGACGGTGAAGGGAGTCCATCGCGATTCCCTAATGAAGCGGGCTATGCCGCTAATGTGGATGGTCGACAGTTCTGGTAGATTAACCAGAAACGGGACCCCTAGGTGGCGAAGCCTAGTCCTGGCTAAGGCCGGGCAGTGGCACATAAAGTGTGCGATGCTCTCCTCCGAGTCAACCGAATTGCAACTACGGCAGTGTTCGTTGAAAGGCAGACCCAGTCTCTGAGCATGTCTGCCGACGGTCCAGTGTCCTGTTATTACCGCCACAGTGTTAGCGATAGCGCCGCGCCCTAGGCGCAGGAGTTGTCTGGTTCGGTTGCGGTTTAGCGAAGGCCAGGTTTCTCGGGGAATCCTATAAGCGCTTTCTTCCGCCCATGACCTGTTTGACAGGCGTAGATAAGCCTGCTTTATGCTCATTTTGACTACGGATTTAATTACGTCCGGCCGCGTGGTGCCATTTCTGGCCAGCTCATCTGCCTCGCAGTTGCTGATGATGCCCCTGTGACCAGGGACCCAATGTAAGTGAACCTCCTTGCGCTCCGAAAGGTTGTTGAGAGCGGTTCGGCACCGGGCGACTAGTTTTGAGGTGGTGTACGCACCCGCAAGTGCCTTGATCGCCGCCTGGCTATCGGAAAAAAGTATACACAGGAGGAAGCGAAACTAAACTCTCGTAACCGTTCAGCTGCCATCAGTATCGCCATAGTTTCCGCCTGGAACACGCTGCAGTGATCGGGTAAACGGGCTGTTGCCCTGATGTCTAGTTCCTCACAGAAGACACCACAACCAACCTTGTTGTCCAGTTTCGAGCCATCGGTGAAGACTTCCACTGAATTTGGGGCCGAGTTTCGGCCCTGTTGCCAGTCCTCCCTACTGGGAATTTTTGTGGAAAACCTATGTTCCACGACCGGGGTATAGACTGCATAATCAATGTCTAAGCAGGTTAGTATGTCCTGCCCGAGAATAGTGGAGTGACCTATGTCGATCCTAGACCATTTGCTTATGGCGTTTAAGCGGACAGCGGCCAACTTAGCTGACTGTCTGATCAGAAGGTCAGATGGGATCCAGTTAAGGAGAGTGTAGAGCGCCCTTGTAGGAGTGGAACGGATAGTCCCAGTGATAAGGACGGAGGCAAGTCTCCTGACTTTATCAAGCTATTTCAGGTTTGTTGAGCGGCTAGCCGCCGGCCACCATAAAGAAGGACCGGCTCCACTACAGCTGTATAAAGCCAGGAAATGACGCATGGCTGTAAGCCCCATCTTGCTCCGACAGCCCTCTTACAGCAGTAGATTGCGCCGTACGCCTTCCGAACCCTTTGGACGATGTTTGAGCTCCAAGAGAGCTTGGAATCGAGTATGAGCCCCACCTCGCTACTTAATTTGAGCTCGGTGCCTTCGAGGCGTGGGAGACGAAAGTCCGGGATCTTGTACTTCCTAGTGAACAGTACAAGTTCCGTCTTGCTAGGGTTGGCCTTCAAGCCGCTCTCTGCACACCATGCGGAGAGCTTCCCCAGTGAATAGGACATCCTCTCAGAGAGGGTGACCAAACATTCTACACAACTTTGTATGAACTTCGCTTCAAGCCTTGGGATATAGTAAGTTTTCTCCACACAGTCGCACGTTTTCTTGACGGAAAAGTATCCCTGCCGGTGTGCTCTCTGAATCACTTCAGTGTGTGAACAACTACTGGTACTACAATTTGTTCTTTCGTTGGGTCTTTGTACATTACGTCGTGCTGGAGGTAAAAAGCTTCGTATGTATTGCTCTCCAAAATCTTGCGAACTGGGTGGATTCTGTCATCTTCTGTGCTTCCGTTAGCCCATGGCAAAATGAGTCGTCAGCATGCCGATCTGCTTAAGGCGTCTACATGGCGCATATTTGAACCTGAACGATGTTCAATCGTATAATTGACCTTATTCATTACTGCATCGGAAAATTGTCCCGTACGACCTTCTCATTTAAAGGGTGTGCACACCAAAATCGGGACACTTTAAAACCCCAGTATCTTTTAAAATAAAACTCTTTGAAAAGTAAAATTTTAAATGTAAGTACTCCATGACTTGGTTTTCAATATTCAATAAAAAAAATTTGCAAAACCCGTTTTATTAGTGAGGAAATGGCAAACGAAGACGAACGTAGAAAACTCATCTTGCACGAACACTCTACGAAGCCCAACCTCAGTATACGCCGAATTACAAAAAAGCTAAATTTTACACCATCGACATGCAGTAAAGTGTTGGAAAATTGTAATGAAAGGCTGAGGGTTGATCGTAAGGTGGGTAGTGGTGGTGACCATGGCCAGAAGAATGTTAGATGCACAAAGAAAATGATTGCCGCATTTAAAAAAAATCTGCGAATGTCGGTGGCTTGACTCGTGGAGAAATTGTCATCGTTCGTCCAGAACGCCAAGAGGCGAGCAAGCTTAAAGAGTTACAAGGCTCAAGAAGTACCAGATCGGGACGCGAAACGAAATCTCACCGTGTAGCACCGTTGTCGTAACTTGTAGCTTCCGGTAGTCGTAGAAAAGGCGTTTGGTTCCGTCTTTCTTGGCTACCAATACATCTGGAGAAGCGTACTCGGAAGTGCTTGGCGTAATAATTCCCACCTCTAACCACTTCGTCTCCTGTTCGTTTATAACTTGTTGATCGTCATATGAGACCCTTCTCGCCGATTAATATACCGGCACTTCATGATTCAAAACAATTTTCATTTCAACTGGAGGGACGTTTGTTTTCGTTGGCTTATAGCTCTCGATTAACTGTTTGAGCACCGCTGTATCATCTTTGCTGAGATTGTACTCTGTTTGTTGCAGTTCTGCGGCTTGCAAACATAGATTAATAAACTCCTCTACTTCGTCGTCGCCATTTTGTATATCACTTATCTTCTTGGTCCAGATTTCCCCTTTCCGTTTCAGAACGTCATCATCTTCCTGTACAATTAAGTCAACCTGGTTCAGAATGGAACGTCCGATAATCGCGCAATAGTTCATATCAACGTCATCAATAGTCGCTTCGGTAGTAAAACTACCCAAAGTTACTATTTCCAACTGGCCAATTCCGCCCAATCTACGCTTCTCTTCACTAAGCTTCACCGAAATGCTAAGCTTATGCTATGGACAAGGCAGAAAAGGTCATCCACTCTAACCTTTTTGAATTTTAACCCGAAATCTGCCACTGAAGGTGTATACTCCACATTGCTGACTGTGTTTGTGCTGCTCCTTTCGACTTTAACCGTAACCCCAGCACTCGTACACTGGCACGCTTTATGCCCCAACTGATTACATTTGAAACTTACTTTAGGTGCTGACTAGGGCAAGCTCCTGTAATGTGTGTTGATTCACCACATTTAAAACACTTGCGACCATCTGCTTTCAGATGACCTATTTTGTCCGATTCATCTTGTCTAAAATTAACTTCTTCAGTTGTTCCTTCAACTGCTTAATGTTTTTCGCCACCGCTTTATTAAACTTGGAATCGAGTATACCTTTCATATAGTAGTCCAACAGGCTCGCCTCATCTAACTGAGTAGTCTTTCCGATTTCCATTAAAGTGTACAAATACTCGAGAAATATTTCGCTTTGCTTCTTACTGCAGCTTCTTAGCAGTCTGGGAACTCCCGTCGAAGACAATACCGCGCCGAACTCCTCAATGAGAGCCGATTTTAGTATGTCCCAGCTGCGAAGTTGCGATTGGCTCCTCACAAATGATCTAGCCGCGCCTTTCAAGAATTGCTTTGCGTAAATAAATTTCTGAATGTCCGACCAACCAACTGTTTCTGCATTTTCCTCAAAATGCTCAACCCCTTGCTTGATTTCGAGAGCATATGTGCCTGAGAATGATAAGAGGCTCTCCTCTATGTCTTTAAACGTAAACTGTGATCTCGCTACCGCCTTTCAGTTGGCTGCAGCGCCTCTTCGTACCTCGACGTATGCGATTTGTCTTCACTGTCGTTATCGTCGTCATTGATGAGGCTATAATGTGCTAGGAGTCGGTCCTGAAAAATCACCGTCCGCCCTATAATTGGGAATCCCAACTCAGTCAACTTCTGTCTCAACCTACTTACGGTCAACGCAAAATGTCTTGTCGTTCCATTACTTCTGGATTACAAAATTTTATTTCTTAAATATAATATTAATTTTAATAACACTATGCGTGAAATTTACTCTAAAAAATTCAGACATGGGGGGACCTACAGAGCGACTTTTCATAGGTATACTGAGTTGAGATCCACCAGCCGTTCGGCTGGATTGGCTCTAGTTTAAGAGAAATCCGACTTTGAAGTTTGCTCATTTAAGTCAAGTTCGTCGCTTAAGTCTTCGAACGTTTAAATGTTAATGGGTCCTAAATCGTTCTGAATATCGCTTTACTGTCTTCGGCAAGTTTGTAGATATTTTAACGACCGACAAATTTGCTTAAGGGGGTCTTAACACTTCGTTCAATAATGTGTGTGCTTCATCATTTGAGCCAAATCTCTTACCACGGAGCATCTTTTTGAGGTCTGCGAAGAGCCAGTAGTCGCGGGGGCCAGATCTGGAGAATACGGGGGATGAGGAAGCAATTCGAAGCCCAATTCATGCATTTTTGCCATCGTTTTCATCGACTTGTGACACGGTGCATTGTCTTGGTGAAACAACACTTTTTTCTTATTCATATGGGGCCGCTTAATCGCGATTTCTTCTTTCAAACGTTCCAACAACGCTATATAATAGTCGCTATTGATTGTTTTCCCTTTCTCAAGATAGTCGATGAATATTATTTCGTGCACATCCCAAAATACTGACGCCATAACCTTGCCAGCCGATGCTTGTGCCTTTGGACGCTTTGGGCGTCGGCAGACTGCCGATTTGACTCTGGAGTGAAATGGTGGATCCATGTTTCATCCATTGTGATGTACCGACGCAAAAACTCCGACTTGTTGCGCGTAAACATGTCCAAACAGCTCTTTGAATCATCGATTCGTTGTTGTTTTTGCTCCGGTGTGAGCAAACGCGGCACCCATTTCGAAAACACCTTTTTCATAACCAAATGTTCGTGTATTATGGTGTGTACACTGCCTGCTGATATCTTTAGAATGTCAGCAATCTCCCCCACTTTCACTTTACGGTCGGACATAATGATTTTCAGTGTTTTTTCAACGTTTTCCGGAATAACAGCGTCATTTGGCCGTCCAGTAGATGGAATGTCATCGGTGTCTGTACGACCACGTTTGAATTCGGCATACCAATAACAAATGGTTCTTTTTGATGGAGCAGAGTCCGAATAATGTTTTTCAAGCCATTCCTGGCATTGAACAGTATTTTTTTCATAAAAAAACAATGATAAATCAGCACACGGAATTGCTTTGAATTCATTTTTTTTGAAAACTCAAAAGTAGTGTCACTTAAAGCACTGTAACTTGTAAACTAATGGTCGGATTGACATATAATTTTGACAGTAAGCCTAAAAAGGTTCACAATTTCGAAAAATATTGATTTAGTATTAGTGCCGCCATCTATGTGTCAGTCACACACATTATTGAACGAAGAGTTACTATGTAACTGTTTCAAAAAATCGATTTTGTTTTTAACATTTTTTTCATCTAAATAGTGTTAGAAATACGTTGGTAAAGGATTTAACTGTGGACGGGCTCGTTTGGCAGTGACAGAGTATTTTTCACGGTCACGTGCGGTTGTTTTTCGCGTTTCTGCTGTAGTCCCGCGTGGGACCGTTTTTCGAGGTGCGGAACTGATTTTGTGAAGAGTTCTGAAAACCATTTTACATTTTTCCCATTAGTTAGTGTTTGAGATGCTCTTTCGAACAAATTCTTTATTACTTACTTTTCATTCAGTCTGAAAATACGTTGGCACCTTGAACATCTCGCTTGTTTCGAAAGTGTTTCGGTCGGAGTTTTTATTCAGTTTTTTCTTTTTTTTTCATTTTTCGTGGAAAATGGATAAAAAAGGATCGCGAACAGTGCGTCGTAGTCGTGTTGGCGGTCGTATCAAGAAAAGAAAAACCCCGAATCCGAATGTTGCGGAGAAGGAAACAGCGTATGCAAGCACGTCGGCGAAAAAACTCAAGACCAGGCGATCAGTGGAAGTGAAAACTACTCCTGGTTTTTTGTATTGCATTTTGAATTTCATGACTGTTTTCTCCGCCATTGCGGAAAATGCAATATGCAAGGTGTGCAAGGAAAGATTGAAATTTTCCCAGAGTTCGAAACGTGGCGCGGGATTCATTTATATTATGGAGTGCAAGTGCGGTGAAAAATCTATTCCTTCATGTCCATATATAAACAATGCGTATGAAATTAACGGCAGATTAGTTTTTGTATTTTGTTTGCTGGGAATCGGTCGAGAAGGCATTGACAAATTTTGTGGTTTAATAGACATTTGTAGTGGAATTTCGGTCTGTGCTTATTACGCGTGTCTGAAAAACATTGAAACCGCGGCGTCGGCTGTATACGAATCTGTTTAGAAAAAAGCTGTCGACTAAGTGAACTAAGTGAGAACTAAGTGTGTTGCGTGGAAACGATGAGAATAATTTGACAGTTTCGGGGATGGAACGTGGAAGAAGAGAGGTTTTTCTTCTTTGTTCGGTGTCTCAACACTCATTGGAATCTACAGCAAAAAAGTAATAGACGCGATAGTGAAATCTAGTTTTTGCCAAGCCTGCACATCCCAGAAAAGGTTGAAAAACGGGAGTTCAGATGATTTCGAAGAATGGTATAAAAGCCATGAACAAGATTGTCACGCAAACCACGAAGGAAGCTCTGGAAAAATGGAAGTTGACGTAGTAACGGAGATGTTCAAACGATCCACAGAGAAGTATGGCTGAAGTACGTTACGTATGTAGGTGATGGTGACAGCAAAACTTACAACGGAATCGTTTCATCAAAACCATACGGAGATAGTATTCTCGTTAAAAAAAAAGAATGCGTCTGCCATGTGGAAAAACGGATGGGCACGAGGCTTAGGAACATGAAAAAATCCAAGAAAGGTCTCGGAGGGAGAGGAAAAGGAAAGCTGATAGACAAAATCATCGGGGAACTTACGAAATTTTACGGTTTAGCGATAAGAAGAAATCCCGATTCCATTCAAAAAATGAGGGAGGCAATTTGGGCTACGTTAGATCACTGCAGCTCAAGTGATATAATCCTAAGCACTCAAAGTGCCCACCAGGCAAGGAGAGTTGGTGCAAGTGGCGTCAGGCCGAAGCAACCGGAACTTTGGCAACTTTTGAACATACACGTGTTCCTCTGAGTCCTCAAGTCATAGAAGCTATCGAGCCGATTTACCGAGACTTTTCCTCGACCGATTTGCTACAGCGGTGCATCGGAGCTTTCACGCAGAACAGCAACGAATCCTTGAATAGTTGCATTTGGCTAATGGCGCCCAAACATTTGCACTCAGGTAAGCAGGTGTTCGACATTGCTACCTGTTTGGCAGTAATGGTATTCAATGAAGGATACCGAACGATTCTCAAAACCATGAATACTATGGGAATCACGTTGGCGTGCGCCGCGCGACTTGACGAGCAACGCATCGACCGCTCGGAGCGTAGGGTGACTGATGCAGCGAAAAGGGCCAGGATCGAGCAAAGAGAAGAGCAGGTGGCTCAACGCGAATTCCTCCTCGAACAAGAAGGTGAACTCTACGGACCTGGGATCGCAGATTGATCGTAAGAATTTTTAACAATATTTTATTACGTTGTCAACCTTTAATCGTGTTTTTCCGAAAGTCGTCTTTTTAGAGGTGGGGTGAACGTTTTCGAAAAATCGACCTGACCGATATTGTCATACTAAACATTTTTATTATCCGAAAACATGTGGGAACAGATAGACACGAGCTTTTTTTGAAATTCTTGTCCAAAAATGTTTAACAGCCTTGAATAGCAGAAAAAAAGTCCAACAAATTTTTTTTTTTTAATTCTATTACTATAACAATTTTTCGAATTTTTGAAAAAGCGCGTGTCTATCCATAGCCAAGAGGATGAGAAAAATAAATTTTAAAGGTTCAAATCGGTCAAAATCGTCCACTTTTGACGAGGACGCAGTGCAGGACGTGTAGCGGTCACATACGTCATTTTTATGTTAAACCAAAAAAACTATGTCAAGTTCAATAACACTGCACAACAGCATTTCTATTGCATGGCGTTTTTTAAATGAATCTGAATCGTTTTTTCACGCTGATTTCAAAACCACACTTCGTTTTTATGTAACAGCTCTAGTTTTTGCAAAAAATAGGCGTGTCACTTTTTCGAATTTTCCTCGGATTTTTTTTCGTTTTCGACTGTAATTTCTGAACCAATAATCCTATCGACATGTTTTATATATCGTTGCACTTACTACATTTCACGCCATCTTTTCTGACATTAATCAGTTTTATGCGTTCTAAATTGGCGTTGTAATAAGGTTTCAAAGTAGGAAAATATTGAGTTTTAAGGCGTTTTTTCTGATGGCGAAAATTGTACAGATATTTCATAAATCAAGTTACGAAGTATATGATTATCTTAAGAAAAAAAATCAAGCAATACAACACAGCCAAAGTATTTGGCGGAATACACATTCGCATCCAAATAATAACAAAGATGTACCATAGTCAACTTCATACTTTTTCCATAAAAAATTAGGAGCCTCAAAATATGCTCTTTTATATGTTCCATTTATATTCTGGAATACAAGCGAAAAACCAAAAGATTTTGAATTGCTCGAAACCAAAAAAATTAAAAACTTAGCATATTTTTAGGCCTCTAATTTTGTAAGGAAAAAGTATGAAGTTGACTATGGTATATTTTTGCTATTATTTCGATACTAATGTGTATTCCGCCAAATAATTTGACTGTGTTGTATTGCTTGATGTGTCGACTTTCATTACACACCTAATTCGTTAATTGATTAACAACAAATTTGCATGTTTTTGACCATCAAAGAAAACGCCTTAAAATTCCATATTTTCCGACTTTGAGGTTCGATTACCGCGGCATTCTAAAACTTATAAACATAAGTTACATCGGAAAAGAAGCCGTGTGGTGTTGTTAATGCGACAAGGTAAAATGCCATGCCAATCGGGGTTTTGGTTTAGAAATTACGATCAAAAATATGGAACAAGTAGAGGAAAAACTGAACAAATTACACGGTACCTATATCTCAATAACTAGAGCTGCTAGAAAAAATCTGAGGATAGATTCGAAATCCATGCAACAGAAAAAAATTGTTTTTTGTTGTGCTGTGTAATGAATAATAACATTACAAAAAACTGCTTCCCGAAATCATTTGTAGTTTTCTAGTAATCAATTTTTAAATATAGCGCTCGGAAATGAGGTATTACATAGTAAGACCCCCTTAAGACACCAATCCAAAAAAAATACATTCAAACTGTGTAATCGCGATATGTGAATTGTTTTGCGCAGCGCAACATGGCGTATGAGTGTCATTTAATTCTAATATAGGGTGTTTTTTTAGAGGTTTGTTTTTCGAATAGAGATAAAACTGGCTTTTTGTAGTCAAATCTGGCAACTCTAATGTCATTTATGTTCAGTTTGGTTTGCCATTTCATCATGAACAGGTTGACAAAAGAACAACGCTTGCAAATCGTGCAAATTTATTTCGAAAATAATGGTTCAGTTCGCGAAGTTTACCGCAAGCTCCGTCCATTTTATGGTCGACATAATCGTCCATTAGAGCAAAATCGGTCCATCCATCGGTTAACCATGGGTCGTTTTCGCACTACGTTTACTCTATGTGATAATACGCATCCGCAGATACGTCGAACAGTGCGCACCGAAGAAACAATTGCCGCTGTAGAGCAAAATGTTGAAGAGGACCCGAATGAATCGATTCGCCACCGTGCACAGCAATTGGAGCTTTGTCCATCAACTTTAAAAATTGGACCTGTAGAATTGGCTTTATTCGAGCCAGCCCCGCGGCCACATGCCCGAAATCATATTTAAACATTAATGGCATAAAATTATCCTTCCAATAAAGCCAAATTGATGGACATTAAAACGATTTTCTTGTGTTTTATTTCAATTCGAAGTTCTATACCTCTAAAAAAAACACCCTATATAAATATAATTCTAATATAAATATAATTCTAATATAAATATAATTAAATGACACTCATACGCCACGTTGCGCTGCGCAGAAAAATGCACATATCGCAATTACACAGTTTGGATGTATATTTTTTGGATTGGTGTCTTAAGCAAATTTGTTGGTCGTTTAAATATCTACAAACTTGCCGAAGACAGTAAAGCGATATTCGGAACGATTTAGGACCTATTAGCATTTGAAAATGAGCAAACTTCAAAGTCGGATTTCTCTTAAACTAGAGCCAATCCAGCCAAACGGCTGGTGGATCTCAACTCAGTATACCTATGACAACTCGCTCTGTAAGTCCCCCCCATGTCTGAATTTTCGGCTTGCACAGTGTAATTAATTTGACAATGTTTTATCGAATAATTCAATTAATGAACACAAATAAGTCAATGCAAAACAAACTTAAATCGTTTACTCTCTTATTTATTCAAAATTTACTATTTACTATCTACTTCCACTTATCTGCTTGTCGGCGCTCTCTAAGTGTCGTCAAGCATCAGCACGCTAACAGTTCAGCAGCAAATTCTCTTCACCTTCTCGTCCGTTTGTGCTATACAGCCACCACCACACAAACTCTCAGCAACAACCCAGCAAGAAATTCACCTCCACTTCGCAAATCCGCTTGTGCTATCCTCCGCCAGCCTCCGCCACACAAACGTTCTTCCTGCAACGCTTTGCAGTATTTGTGCTATACAGCCACCGGCACACAAACCTCTGTAATCGCCAAAATTCTTGCTTCGCCTCTACGCTGTTCGGCCACCGTCACGCAGGCGCTCTGCTTAATCCAGTTGTTACACTTTCTCCACCCTCGTTGCTGTGCTATACGGCCATCAGTGTGCTTACTTCTACCACATATGTGGTAAATCTACCACAATTATTTTTAAAATCAAGTTTCTACCACATCTACCACGGAGCGCTTAAAATCTACCACATTTTTGTGGAACATACATTTTTCTCTTAACCAACCTATTAATCTAAGTAAATTAGAGCTTTATGTTGTAAAATTTATGTTAGGGCTGCATTGAACATTATAAGTGAAAATGTGTAAAAAAAAAGTATGTGGTAGCACTCTCATCACTTCGAAAGCAGTGCACTACAAATAGTTGACAGTTTGGCAATTGTTTTGGCGGCAGGTGCAATTAAAGTAGAAAAAATTTCTAAAAAAGTTGAAGTTGAAGTTAATTTTTGCCTTTATTTTTTAGTAACGTTTAGTTTTTAAGAATATCGCATGGCGATGGCAATGCGTTTGGACGGGACGAAGTTTTACGACGCGAAGTTGTACCTGCGAGTAAATTTGCGAGTCCGAGCTCCCAAAAAAGAAAAAAATACAGTCAACAATACAAAAAACAATGAGAAGAAACCCGGCACAGGTTAAAGTGCATAGCAGAACGTAAAATACAATTAATGTACAAATACAATAAATGTACAAATGCAAGAAAATACAATTAATGTACAATACAAAAAATCTACCACATTTCATTCAAATCTACCACATTTTTTTCTCTGGGTCTACCACATAAATGAAAAATTAAGTAAGCATACTGACGGCCATCGCCACACAACGCATGACTCTCTCGTTCTCTGCTCTCACGCCTTCACTTCTGCGCACTTAACTGTGCCTTCGCTGCTGCGCACTTAAATGTGCCTTCGCTGCTTCGCACTTAACGGTGCTTTCGCTGCTTCGCACTTGACTGCGCCTTTATGGTCAAACTCCATAAAGCGCGTTTCAGGCGTTCAGGGTTTGTCGCGTCATGGCGTTTCTCGCGTTGCAATGTTTGATTGATTGATGCTGATTGATTTCGTTTTGAATTGTGAAAAAGAACGAAATTAAATTGCTATACGATGTTATAGACTTTATAGAATTTACTGATTTCATTTTAAACACAATCAATGCATATCGAGCATTGCAAAAAATAAAAAAAAGATTCAGTTGAATTCAATTTGTAGCAATTTATCTCACAGTGTTCACGTCGTTGCTGCCGTCACCGCGCACCACCTAAAATATAAAAATAGATAATATATGATATTTTGTACATATCCTCCGCCTAATTCGTATACCTACCTCGTTTACTTACCTCCTTACATTCCTATATACTTACCCTTATATACGTACCATTTGTTACTTACCTCTATTCCTTATCCGCTATCCTCTCTTTCCTTATGTACTTACCGACGGCATCCCTAGCTGTCCAAAATGGTGCATGCGCGGCTGACGGCCACTAATCATCCGATCACCGGCGACGACACCACGCGATCCGCGACGGAAAAGACACCACCAAATAAACATAAAACACATATTTCCAACTAAACACTCTGTACATTTATCGTAACATTGTATACAAAATAACGAAAACCACATACTGTATATATCTTGTACAAACATTCATCAACATTATCGACCTTCACAAACACACACATTGTATTTACGCATTGAATTAATCAAAATTAAAATCACGAATTATAACGTTTCATCCTTTGCATTTTATTTCGTGCGCGCCTGTCGGAATTATTAACGGCGTAATTACACAGGAATGACCAAATTCGATATACACCGAATAAGCTATCGAATTTCCAATACAGCGAAGACTAAGTTTCGTCTGTTAAAGAATTATGCTAATTTTTAGAAATTTCTCCACATTTTATGTTAAAATGTTGAATTTCAAATGTTTCTTAAATGTATTTAATAGCTTTCGTGAAAAATAAATGCATCCGACTTTTGCGATAACACAAGTTTGTTATCGGCATTACCATTTAACCACATAATTTATGACATCTTTAGGAGCTCTGTCAGCTGTTTGACGTCGTTAAGCGCGAGACGCGAGAGAAAGTTGAAAATAGTTCAACTTTTGACGCGTTTCGGGCGTATCGATGTCAAGTCATGGAGTTTGCTTCATACAAATACACTGATTCTACTTTTTCTCGAAACGAGGGAAACGCGCTTTATGGAGTTTGGGCTTTACTACTACTTGCGATCATCCACCACTGCACTCGTTGTTGTTTCTACTCTTGCCGATTTATCGTTTGTGCAAGTTAAGATTTGATCAAACACAGCAGTTACCTTCCACTATGTGGAATTTATAAAAAAGCTATTTAGTTAAGATTTAATCAAACGCAGCAGTTACTTTCCACTATGTGGAATTTATAAAAAAGTGATTTTATTCCGCCGAAGGGCAACCGGTAGATTTTACAGTCAAATTACGACTAACTAAATTTAATCCAACTGCCGCAGTCTTGCCGCTGTCACCATCGCCGTCGCTGCCGCCGTATTCGCTGAAGTCAGTGCCCGCACGCGCATCCGCTCGACGTTCCATAGCGCTGATGTAGCATTATTTGCCATGGTAGGTTATTGACCACCGCTGGCATGGTGGTATTGCCCGCGCTGTTATTTGAGAATTCCTGCCACGGTCGTTCGTTGTGTTGCGTGATGCGGGATGTGCGGGGTGTGGATATGCTTACGTGCTAACTACCCCCCCTCTTAAAGAGGAGCCGTCCTCGGCTTCTGTTAACACCTTTTTCAGTGCTGCTAGGCGATTACTGCGTTGCCTCCCAAGCATAACAAGTAGCCCTACTACAATTGCAGCAAGTATCCCGATTAGGAGGATGGAGGTTCCCAATGACTGTGAAAAACGAGTTTGGACCAGGTCCCTTAAGCTCGCGATATGTGCCAAGTTTTTAATATGGAGGTTGTTCAAGTATGGGAGAGACAACCATGGGACATGTTCAGTGAGGTTAACTATTTGTGCTGGCGGGGCTTCAGGGTGTAGACGGGCAGTAGTCTTCCAGTTTGTAAAGGTAGTGCCGTTGATGGTAGCGTTTCTTTCGAAGGCGACCAGAAATGTGCCACGAACTATGGTCGTCGAATTGTTTCCATCGCGAACTTCTGCTGTCTGATCGTTCACCACCACTAAGCCGTCATCGATTTCTTCAATAGGTGCAATGTGGTCGGCTGAGGACGTTTTACAAGCCGCAGAATGCTGGTTGAGCAGTTGTTGCACGCAGTAACTCTTTTCGCATGGTTTGCAGAACGGCATAGCTATTGATTCCTTGCAGTCCGTCAAGGGGTGATAGACGTGGTCGCAGTTAGCCACTACATTTGTTTCTAGCATTACTATTTTGTGATCGTGGACAACGGGCAGGAGCCTAATCTTACTACAAATTTTCGTAATTTTTGGGTACTTAATCATAAAGTAAATACAGTTATTATCTTGCAAAATTTTGAGTTTGGAAATACTTAATATGCTATTTATATTAACGTTGGCGGAGTGCTCAGCAACTATTAACCTCTCAGTTTCTTTATTTGCGAGGATAATTGGGTTAATTATATTTGCTTTCCCTAGAGTTACTGTGTAAATAATATTTTCGATGTCTGTTAGCATTGCTTTATTCCTGGCGGTAAGCAGTTCGAACAGGTTACCCGCGTTTACGTCCTTTTCCTTTGTCTCGTCAAGTAAGTTGTTCAGTCTTTGGGTCAACTCGTTTATCTTCATCTGTATTTCCGTGTTAATGACCATTTGCCGTTCATTCGCCTCTATGAGGGCTTGTTCCTTGGTCGCTGCGTCATTAAAGTCGTCGAAGTCCGGGGTCCCCGCAATGTACTTCAACATTGTACCCAGGAAGTTAATGCTACGGGCTTGCCGGTGGTGAATTTTGAGGGTGTTTAATAGGTGGAAAATTCGGTCAATGTCAATTTGTACTATCTTCCTGATGGGAGAGTGAGGCAGATGGTCGAATAGGGTCTCTGTTTCGCGTGCCATGGTCTCATAGTCCGAGAGGTTAGTTCTGTGCAGTAAGAGGTCATACTGTTCGAAAATGGCCACGTCCCCGTTGGTGATCGGTATGTAGAAGGAATTGGTGTAGTTCAGTAGTTTCGCGTCGGCCGGTTGGGTTATAGCGAGGGTGAGGAACCTGGAAGTACAAATTATCGCAGGTTAGCTTTATGAATTTGCTTGCCTTCAACTAGAACGGTTGTCCCTAGATCCCTTTCGACAGTTTTTTCTACGTAGAGCTTCGTAAACTTATTTCCTATTCGTCTATTGGTTTTAATGAATACTTTATCCCCCGGTTGGAACATTTTTGTTATCCGGTCCCTGTTGCATCGTTCTAAGTCTTTTTCCTGTGCCTTGCTGATTCTGGTTTTAATTTCCTCTTTAAGGGCATTTGGGATAGAGTGAATTATGTCTATGGGCTTTTGTCCCGTGACGGAATGGACCGATCGGTTATATTTGGACGTGGCAAGCAAGATTAAATCCGAGGTGGCGTTCAGCCCTTGGGTCATCTTAACGCATCGAGCGATTTCTGATAGAGTACTGTGAAATCGCTCGACTTGGCCGTTAGTGGTACTATGGTGCGGGGGTGTTGTAAATATATCTATTGCAAAGTGATCCCTCAATAAGGATTTCACTGTTTGAGAGTTTAGGGATTTTTCGTTGTCGCAAACTACGGTTTTTGTATTCTTGAAAAAGTTAAGGATTTGTAGGATGGGTTCTTTTATGTCAACTATTGACCTCGAATTTATGGGGGAGACAATAGCAAACTTAGAAAATTTGTCCACACACGTCAGGAAGTGCTTTTTGTACGTCGAATGTTTGTAGCGAGGGTAAAATGAAAAAGTCAGTAGTTTTGCCAAAAATGTTTATGGTGCACTTTTGGCGAATTGTGTCGGTGCCGTGAAGTGTCTTAACAGCAAAAGGGCTTTTGACCGCTTTGATACCCTTAAGGCCACTAAGATTTTTTACATAATTCTTTGCAGCACCTGTGTCAATCAGAAATTTTAGTTTCCCTCCTGCGAATGTCCTGCTGACATAGGGTAGGAGGGATCTGTTCCTAAAAAATTTATCTCGTCCGTCTCTTGATTGGTGTAGTAATCGTCGGGTTGTTCGCCTTCGTCGTAGGCGTCATAAGTCTGGATCCCTTCATATTGGTGGTCGTCATCTTGTTCTTGAGCCCGTACGTGGTTTATACGTTGCAGTTTCGGAATTGGCTGTCTATCGCTTTCATTGCGCCTCTTTTGAGCCCTCTCTTGATCATGCCATTCTGGCACTGGACGTCTATTGAAAGGGTTCCTTTGTACGAAAGGACCCGGAGTGGGCCTAAGGTAGTTTCCCTGATTTTGAGGTACCGGTGGCCGTGGTGCTGGCCTATTCTGCCTGAAGTATGACAGTGATGGATCGACCTCCATTGGTGTTGCAGCCTGTCGTCCGACTTCCAACTTCCGATAATGCGGGAGATTGCTAAATTGGTTTGGTCTAGGCCTTGAAAGTTGTTCGGTTCGGTTTAAGAATGACTGGGCAAATGAAGAGCGGGCCTGGTTGGCTTCCAGCTCCCGTGCGAGGGCTAAAGCCGTAGGCATATCAGCGGGTCTTGATGAAAATAGAATGTCACACAAAGGCCTGTTAAGCCCCGAAATGAAGACTCGGAGCGCATCTTCCCTATACTTCCTGTTCAGGGATTTTATGAGGTCCCTTTGCTCCCCATAAGTCATGATAGTTTTATTAACTATCAATGTCAGCTTCTTCTCCACCTCGTCATAAAATTCCGTTATAGAAAGCCTACCCTGACGTAATGTGGACATTTCCTGCTCTATCAAGTACACCGGCCTCTTGTCTGCGTACGTGGAGTCCAGCCTGGCTATAATTGCCCCAAAATTCAGAACGGTGTTGAAGGACGCTAGTACTGTGTCGGCAGCCCCTACAATCTTGTTCCGTATGATAGCCACTGCCTGATAATGACGGGAGCTGCCCTCGTATCTTTCAAAAATTTTGTAGGCAGCATGTGCTGCCTGTCTCCAAGAGACATAATGCAGCTGTTCCCCGCGGAATTCAGGCAGAGACTTCACCAAGTCCAACGACTCCTCGCAGTCTACGCCGTCCCTGATCGTCACTGGTTCGTATTCGACGATTGCCGTAGGGGTCTCTAGGGTAGCCAGTCTATTAGTCAGGTCGTCTACGGTAGCCCGGAATTCGGCCCTAGTTTGCTCTGTTGCGGCTTTTATAGCCGCGTTTAGCAACTGCTGAACTACTTGTACCTCCATTGAAAACAATTTTTAAAAATTTTATTGAAAAATTCTATTGAAAAACTATATTGAAATGAAATCGTTTTAAATCGTTGCTGGGCACTTCACTTACATAATTCTAATGAACGAAAGCATGCTCGGTGTAATAAAATTCGAAAGTCCAATAAAATTCCACTCCAAATTCTTCCTATTGTTGATTGCTCCGGTCCTGCAGTTTTCCCTCGTTGGCGACGCCTCGGCTTGGCGTGCAATGCCTTATGTTCTTTTGCACTTTAGGTTTGATTTTTTGCACGATTGTTTACTTTTTCGTTGTGTAAATTCCTCCGTTCTTTCTTTGTTTCTGTTCTATCGTTGCACTGTTGATTTAATTTTTGCACGATTGTTTACTTTTGTTTGAATGTTTTTTGTTTTTTAGTTTTTGAAAATTGTTTTTGTTTGTTTTTTTGCACTCGCGGGTTCGTGCACTCGGGCCACTTCTTTTTTGTGTGTGGCCCCACGTTGGGCGCCAGTTAAGATTTGATCAAACACAGCAGTTACCTTCCACTATGTGGAATTTATAAAAAAGCTATTTAGTTAAGATTTAATCAAACGCAGCAGTTACTTTCCACTATGTGGAATTTATAAAAAAGTGATTTTATTCCGCCGAAGGGCAACCGGTAGATTTTACAGTCAAATTACGACTAACTAAATTTAATCCAACTCCGCAGTCTTGCCGCTGTCACCATCGCCGTCGCTGCCGCCGTATTCGCTGAAGTCAGTGCCCGCACGCGCATCCGCTCGACGTTCCATAGCGCTGATGTAGCATTATTTGCCATGGTTGGTTATTGACCACCGCTGGCATGGTGGTATTGCCCGCGCTGTTATTTGAGAATTCCTGCCACGGTCGTTCGTTGTGTTGCGTGATGCGGGATGTGCGGGGTGTGGATATGCTTACGTGCTAACTTGCATTCGTCTGCTTGCTTGGGCAATTTGCAACCCCTATTTTCTTATTGATCGTGTGTTGTTGTTATATCAGTTGGCGTACTTGCCGATACTGTACTTTTGATGGCGTGATGTTCTTGGACTTTTAGGGCCCAACTGTATTCGTTAAACTTGCTTTGACTCGAATATGAACGACTAATTTCACGTTGAAACTATATTGTTATACTGTATTTTGTATGAAGGCACCCGGGTACCTTCGTATAGAACAAAGAGGTAGTGTTCAAAAATCGGTTGTAAAAGTTATCTAGAAAAAGATTTCGTTCTATATAGATCTCTTAAAGATAGTAAGTTGATTTTTAAGAAGATACTAAAAAAATCAGCATAACTTGGCAGAAAGAAAGATATTTTTACTTAAAAAATGCTAAAGGTACCCTGTTTAAGGTGGGCTATGTCAGCCACCTGGAACGTCCTTTTGAAATTATTTTTATAAAAGTAGTCCCTGCCCTGCCCTGGGATTGAAGGTTGTCCAAGTCAACCTCCAACACTCCAAGTTGGCAACGGACAACCTCTCCGTCCTCCTATCGGAGGCGGACGTCGACATCGCTCTCGTCCAGGAGCCATGGGTGCGGAGCACTATGGTGAAAGGGCTCCAACGAAGCGACTACAATATCTTCTATAAAAGGATCGACGGTAAGCCGAGGACTTGTATAGTCGCAAAAAAACATCTTTGCATGTATCTTCTACCTCTTCACAGCACAGGCGATGCTACGGTGGTCAAGCTGGAGGCTGCTGACGGGGTTAGCATGACACTAGCCTCAGTATATATGGCGCACGATCGGCCAGCGCCCCCGGAGGAGGTCCGTAGACTGGTGGCTGGCTGTACCGGTGCACTGCTCCTAGGGTGTGATGCCAACGCCAGACACACACTATGGGGGAGCACCGAGACCAATGAAAGGGGTGAGTACCTTTACGATTTTATTATCAATACTAACCTGGTAGTGTGTAACAGAGGTAATACTCCGACCTTCACCTTCCCTAGCTCTGAAGGCTTCAGTGGCTGGGAGGAGGTCCTTGATGTTACACTACTAACTGAAAACGAACTAGTATCTGTGGATAAGTGGAGGGTATCCAATCAGAAGTCCTTCTCGGATCATGCTTGGATACTCTACGACTTAGATGTTCGGGCCGAACCCCCTCCACCCTATAGAAACCCTAAACGTACCAACTGGTCTAGGTTTGCTAGGATAGCCAAGAAGAAAATGGGCAGGGCACCCAATTCAGACATAACCTCGGCAGTAGATGTAGATAGCAATATCCGACGGTTAGAAAACGCAATGGCTTCTGCGTTTAGAATATCCTGTCCGGTGAAATACTCCAAAAAATCATTTCCTCCCTGGTGGAACCAGGATCTCACTAGCCTCAGGGCAGAGACTCGTAGGATGTTTAACCAGAGCTACTCCTCTGGCAACTGGGAAGGTTACAAGGACAGTCTCAGGAAATACAAAAAAGCAATCAGAAATTCCAAAAGCAAGGGCTGGAAGGATTTCTGTTCTTCAATAGAAACCACCAAGGATTCTGCTAGGCTAAGTAAGATCTTATCCAAGGACCATACCAGCCCCTCTTTTATAAGGAAAGCGGATGGTTCATGGACAGATAGCACGCAGGAAGCCTTGAATCTACTTATAGAAACTCATTTCCCAGGATCTTCGGATGAAGAGCAGGATTTTGAGCATCAGAGGTCACCTACCACGGGTATTGGTACCGTGATTATAACGGAAGACAAAGTTGCATGGGCAATCAAAAGTTTTTCAGCCTACAAATCACCTGGACCGGATGGAATCTTTCCTATGATGCTTCAGGCCACGCAGGAGTGGATAATTCCTTGGCTCGTTGCAATTTTCAGAGCATGCATAACAATTCCATACGTCCCTTCTAGTTGGAGAAGGGTCAAAGTTGTCTTTATCCCCAAGGTGGGAAAAAGGGGACACGAGTCAGCAAAGGATTTTCGGCCGATAAGTCTAACATCCTTTGTGCTTAAAACCTTCGAGAGGCTGCTCGACCTGCACATCAGGAATGTGGTGGGAAGCACGCTATCTGATGCCCAACATGCATACCTAAAGGGGAAGTCCACGGAAACGGCACTCCATGAGGTTGTAAGGACGGTGGAAAAGTCCATAGAACACAAAGAGTATACACTGGCGGCCTTTATGGATATTGAGGGGCCTTCAACAACATCCATATAGATGCGATCCGGGAATCGCTAGAATACCTTGGAGTTAATGTAGACATCTGCGGCTGGATAACAACAATGCTCCATTCAAGGGAGATCAGCGCTGAACTGGGGAAAAGTTCGCTGACCAAATACCTAAACAGAGGCACCCCCCAAGGAGGAGTTCTATCACCTCTACTTTGGGTTTGTGCCCTGGATAGAATACTAGCTGAATTAAACGGTAGAGGTATCAAAGTCGTGGCATACGCGGATGACGTCGTGGTGTTGGCATCGGGGATGTGTCTCGAAGTGATAAGTGATATCCTTCAGGCAGCGCTGAAAAGATTGAGAGCTTGGTGCACGGGTCGTGGGCTATGCCTTAATCCAAGTAAGACTGAACTGATGCTTTTCACCACGCGGACCAAGATACCTAGATTTAGATTACCTATGCTGAACGGAACGACACTATCCCTCTCGTCTAGCGCCAAGTACCTGGGGGTAATCTTGGACCCAAAGCTAAACTGGAAAACAAACATCGAACACAGAGTCAGCAAAGCGGGCTTTGCTCTGTACGCCTGTAAAAAGATGATTGGCCGGAAATGGGGGCTCCGTCCGGACCTAATGCTATGGATGTACAAAACGGTTGTACGTCCTATCCTTTCTTATGGTTCCTTAGTTTGGTGGAAAGCTCTCAGGAGGGACTATAACACCACAAAGCTGAGCAGAATACAAAGAACAGCATGCGCGATAGCAACAGGGGCGATCAAATCCTGCCCTACAGAGGCTCTGAATGTATTGGCGCACTTACTTCCGATAGATCTTCATATCGTTAACACCGCCACTCTAAGTGCTCTCAGGTTAAGAGAGATAGGATGCTGGAAGAGTAAACCGTATGGGCACGGGTCAATACTAGATCAACTGCAAAATGCACACACTGCGGAGACAGACTATAAAATTCCCACTGTATTCTTCGGGAAAAGGTATGGCATACGTATTCCCTCCCGTTCGGAATGGAAGAAAGGAAGAATCACAAGTGGGAGCGATACCGAAATCTACACTGATGGATCAAAGATGGACTGCGGTGTAGGAGCGGGAATCTACTCAGAGAAGCTGAGGCTCAGCAAATCCATTCGCCTCCCCAACACAGCTAGCGTCTTCCAGGCGGAAGTCTTCGCTATTAAAGAGGCCTGTAGGATGGCTTTGGACGATACCACCTACAAAAACAGCATATGCGTACTATCTGACAGCCTAGCTGCCATCAAAGCGTTGGGCTCGTCGGTTATAACATCCAAGCTGGTGTGGGAATGTAAGGAGGCCTTAATGGATCTGGCTCGTCGGTTCCAAGTTACCCTAATCTGGGTGCCGGGGCACAAGAACATTGAGGGTAACGAAAGAGCGGATGAGCTAGCCAGGGGGGGTTCCGCACTTGAGGAACGGGTAGCGGAAATGGTCCGCATCCCAATTGGTTCCATCAAGAGTGAAATCTCCAAAGGCTTCCTTGCTAAAGCTGATACCAGGTGGGCTCGGATGCGTTCCTGTAAAATCAGCAGATCCTTATGGCCAAGGTACGACAGGAACAAATCAGCCGAATTAATTAACAGAGGCCTACGTGATGCAGCCAGGCTCACCGCTGTCATCACGGGTCACTGGCCCATTGGAGAGCATGCTGCCAAAATGGGCATTCCTCATAATACCTGCTGTAGAAGCTGCAATAATCCAGAGGAAAAGGAAACGATTCAACACTTTCTCTGCGATTGCCCGGCCTTAGCAAGGAGACGGTGGAAAACTCTAGGTAAACCGACGTTTACGAACGTTGACGAAATCAAGGACTACAAGGTAAGCTCACTTCTTGCCTTTCTAAACCTCTCGAATTGGCTGTAACGGTTTTAGTCACCGGGAGTATAACAACCATCTACCTAGGTTGAATCAAGATAGTGGTTTCAAAACGGCGCATCTGCGCTAATTGGATGCCTGGGGCATTACCACTCTAACCAACCAACCAACCAGTCCCTGCCCAGCCCTGCCCGGACTGGGCTTGTATATTGGAGGAGAAAAAAGAAGACCGACGTAGTTCGGTTGAACAACAATAGGCGAATGAATTTTATTAAATGTATCGTAAATTCTTTTACAGATTTTGATTACAATTGTAATAGATTAAAATGAGTGGTAGTGAGACCATATTTTCTCGACGTACCTCGAACATGCCGGCCCGCAATTGAGACCCGAAGTCTCAATTCACTGGGAGTAGCGCCAGCTTCGTTAAAGGGCGTCGAAACGTCGTGGTGGTGGTCTTTACGTCTGCGACTCGTGCGTAACCATCAGCGCCATAAATGATGTTGACTACTGGTGCAAGTGCCCATTTCATAGGCGGTATGTTGTCCTCCTGTACAATAACCATGTCGCCAACTTGCAGATTTCGTTGTGGTTTCTGCCAACGAGTGCGGTTGCGAAGTTCGGAAATGTATTCAGTATGCCAGCGTTGCCAAAAATGAGATTTAATAGCTTGAATACGCTGCCATCGCTGTAGATGTGTAATGTCACATTCCAGATTGACCCTCTCTGGTATGGACTTGAGCGCAACGCCGATTATGAAATGCCCAGGAGTGATGGCTTCGTAGTCATTCGGATCGGTAGATGATGGAGTTAAGGGCCGTGAATTCATGACGGCCTCAATTTCCACTAATGCCGTCATGAGCTCCTCAAACGTCAGTCGAGCATTCGCTAATGTCCGAAATAGATGAGACTTAGCAGTTTTGACGGCCACCAAAATGTGGCGCTCGAGGTAGAATGAATGAAAATTCAATGGAGTTGGCAGTACAGCACAGTATGCCTCCAGGGCGGACGGATTCTCTCCGCTGCAAAAATGTTGTCGAAATTTCTCCAGTTTCGCCGCAGCACCTACAAAGTTTGTGGCGTTGTCGCAAAATAGTTTTGTCGGCAACCCTCGGCGGCCTACAAAACGTTTCAATGATGCAATGAATGCATCACTGGATAGATCGGTTACTGCCTCCAAATGGACGGCCTTGGTTGTAAAGCACACAAAGA
This sequence comes from Melieria omissa, assembly GCA_963971225.1. Classification (NCBI taxonomy): domain Eukaryota; kingdom Metazoa; phylum Arthropoda; class Insecta; order Diptera; family Ulidiidae; genus Melieria; species Melieria omissa. The sequence goes on along the minus strand of OZ020269.1, from coordinate 43,451,186 downwards.
CTGCAATATAGGCCTTGTAGGGAGTTTTTCCGCAAATTTTTAAATACGTTAGAATTGGTCCCGCGAAATCCACCCCTGCTACTTCGAATGGTCTTCCACCAAGGACGCGGTCTTTCGGCAAATTGCCCATGATCTGCGTGAGTAGTTTGGGCTTGTATCGCGTGCAATGAATGCAGTTGTGGACTACTTGGCGTGCTAAGCTTCTGCAATTGACTACCCAAAACTGTTGATGAATCAAGGCGACCAGAGCCCGAGGGCCCGCGTGAAAATTAGCACGATGAATATGAATTGCCAAATGCCGAACAAAGGCATCGTCTTTGGGAAGCAACAGCGGGTGCTTGATGGTCTCAGGCAAGGCTGAATTTGCGAGTCTTCCTCCGACCTTCATTAATAACACTCCATCGTCTTCATCGAGAAAGGCGCTGAGATATGCTAGCTTGCCGGTGAGCTTTTGTCCCTTGCTTAGCTGCGATATTTCTTCACGAAAATGGTGTTGCTGGATAACATAAACGATGCGATGAAGTGCGGCTTGCAATTCATATGCTGAGAGCGTTGTGGAGGGTGACGTCTTACTCACACACAACACATATGCAAATGTTCGAAGGCATTTTGTATAACTGCTAATGCTGTGAATCCTTTCAAGAATATAAGACATTGGCCGCTCCTTACAAAGATGGACCGTTTTCCTCTTCTCAAGCTGAGTTTCTTCTTTCGTCAATATGATTTCATCCATTGTTGGCCACATCGAAGGATTGTTATGCAAAAAGGAAGGACCGGATATCCTATGTGAGTTGGTTAATTCAGAAACGGTACAGCCACGGGACACGAGATCTGCTGGATTAAATTTTGTAGGGCAGTACCTCCAGACCATTTCTGATGAACATTCCTGAATTTCTGCAACGCGATTGCCAACAATTGTAGAAAGCTTAGAAGCATGTGTGTGGATCCAGTGAAGAGCTACTTGCGAGTCAATCCAGAAACAGGTTTGCGAAATAGGAAACTGGAAATGATTTCGAATTTTCTTCCAAAATTTTGATAATAAGTGCGCCGCGCATAATTCGAGGCGTGGCAATGTACAAGCCCTCACCGGCGCAACGCGTGATTTTGATGCTAACAAATTTATTGCCACATTACCAGCTCTGTCCAGACAGCGAAAATAAATGCAGCAACCGTACGCACGAATCGATGCGTCAGAGAAGCCGTGGACTTGCAACTCTATTACAGAAGCGCCCTTGACGCATCGCGGAACCTTCACCATATGAACATGTTCAAGGTCGGCTAAGATTTTTTTGCAGTCGGTTTGAATAGGTTCCGAAACTTCAACGTCCAATTCGAGGGCTTCAATCCATAAACGCTGAACTAAAATCGTTGCCTTGATGATAAGGGGACTGATAAGGCCAATTGGATCGAATAAAGACGAAGTCAATGACAGTATGGACCTCTTAGTCACACCTAGCGCGAGCCTTGAAGGATGAAATGCAAAACAAAATATGTCGTCCGCCGGATGCCAAGAGATTCCGAGTACGCTGGTTATCTCATCGTCAAATGGGATGGACTTACAATTGTCAGCGTTAGGTAAGAATCCAGAATGCTTGCAATGCCATTTGGATAATTCGAACTTTGAATAATTTAAAATATCAGAGACTTCGAATTTAATTCTTCGTAAAGTATCCAGGTCGTCAGCGCCAGTCAACATGTCGTCGACATAGAAATTGTTGCATATAATAGTTTTTCCTATTGCGTGCGTTGTTGGGAATCGGTCAGCTGCAAACTGAAGACTGCGAATTGCTAAATAAGGCGCGGAGGCCGTTCCGTACGTAACAATATTTAACTTGTATGTTGAAATTGGTTGCGATTTATCTTCACGCCAGAATATAAGTTGAAAATTTCTATCGTCAGGGTGGACTACAACTTGCCGGTACATTTTCTTGATATCTGCTGTCAAGCCGTAAGCATGGCTTCGAAAGCGTAGAAGAGTTATGAGTAAGTCTGGCTGGATAGTGGGACCTACCATCATAATATCGTTGAGCGATGTTTGAGACGCGGTTCGGCAAGATGCGTCGAACACCACACGCAATTTTGTGGTTTCACAGCTTAATTTTAAGACGCAGTGGTGGGGAATATAGTAATGCGGTTGGTTGAGGTCAGGATTTTTTGTGGGACTCATATGGCCGAGTAGTTCATATTCCCGCATAAAGTTGACGTAGTGAACTCTTAAGTCTTCATTTTTGTTGAGCTGGCGTTCAATAGAAAGAAAACGATGTAAAGCAATGTCTCGCGAGTTTCCAAGAATCGACACATCTACTTTGAAAGGTAGCCAAACAACGATTCTATTATCAGCTTGAACCGTCACTGTGTCGTGGAAGTGCTGCTCACATTTTTGCTGTTCTGGTGTTAGTAGTGGACGTGTACCTTCAACCGTTTCTAGCTGCCAGAACCGTTCTAAGTTTTTATTAAGCTCCATATCCGTCGAAGTGCAAAGTGATTTTGTAGATGATGGCGACGATGGTAGAACGCAGCGGCCTGAAACAACCCAGCCAAATTGTGTATTTTGCAGAATTGGCGCCCCTGAGGCCAGCTGAATTTTATCTGCAGCCAAGAGATTAAAGAATGCCTCAGCGCCGAGAAGTATATCTATACCACGTGAAATGTTAAATTGTGGATCTGCCAAGTCAATGTCTTCAGGCAAATTAAAATCATTGATAGACATGTTTTCGTCAGGGTGGTAGCCAGTAATTTGACTCGAAATCAAAAACTCGAGTGACAACTCAAATTCATTTATGCGAGAGCGCACAGTCGTTTGTGTTTTGAAAGGAACCTTCACACGGGATGATCCAATGTCAAAAACGTCTTCGTAATTTTTTGTTCTTTTCAACCCTAAGTGCTGAACCAACGACTCCCTGATAAAATTGACTTGTGAGCACGAGTCTAAAAGTGCTCTGCCGATCTGAAACTCTCCAAAAGCATTCCGAACGAGAACTAATGCTGTGGCTAAAATAATGCTGGATCTGCTTGGAGTAGCCACCTTAGCACTTGTTGTTGTGTAAACAGCGGTCGTTGTTTCGCCTGTAATTGAATTTGACGCTGACGCACACGGTTTAAGCGCTGCTTTAGTTTCTTCATCTTTAACCTTATGCAGCAACGAATGGTGGCGCTGCTTGCAGAACCGACAGGAATATTTTGAAGGGCATTGCGCAACACCGTGGCTCTTTGAGAGGCAATTAAAACAAAGATTACGTTGCTTAATGTGCGCCACACGCTGATGCACAGGGTGAACTTTCTTGTTACAGTAGTTGCAAGGCATGTCTTGCGCTGATACCCCCTTCATATGAAATGAATGAGATTTGGAACGTGGTTTATGCGTGTTTTGTGTGGCCTGCGTAGCGTGGCCTTTGCCTTGTGCATCCAGTTGCTGGCAACGTCTGTCAAGCATGGCGCAACACTCCGCCCACGACGGGAGTTTGGAAAAGTCCATGTGATCGTCCCACTTTCTCTTTGTTTCGAAATCCATTTTGTTCATAGCTATATGGGTAAGAAAGCCATCGCATATTTCTTTATATGAACCCAACGTCTGCAAGGAACTATAAAGAGCGGACAACGTATCGATAACCTTACGGAGTTCTTGCGGCACAGGCTTTGTAACTTGTGCTATATCGAACATTGTTGTAACATTTTCCAAAAATATGAGAGTAATATTGTCGTAGCGCACCCTTAAACGCTCAAGAGCCTTCGGATAGTTCTCTTCCGTGACTTGAAATGCCATAACAGTAGAGAGCGCATCACCAGTTAGACAGCTTCCCAAGCGATTGTATTTTTCAATCACTGGAATGTTTATGTCGTTATGTACTAAGTTGTTGAAAGTGTTTATGAAATTCTTGTAGTCTATGTATTTGCCGTCAAAGGTTGGAAAAGTAAGATGTGGTAGTCGATTGCTGGGTACAATCGGAAATGAAATGAATGAGTTTCCCGCATTGTAGTTGATTATAACATTATAAACCGTCGCTACGCTCGCTTTCCCTTGCAATTCTTAGGGCCGTTTTCTCAACTTACCTTTAACTTTAAAGTTCACTTTATCGAGCCAATAAACGCATTTTCGTTTTCTCAACCGCATGTTAAGCTATCCTCCCGATAAAACTTACCGGTCAGATTGAGTGCCTGTTAAACTTTAAAGTGAACTTTAAGTGGAAGTGGCGCCAATTACATGCATATTGTTACGAAAATTCCAAGGTTCGTTTAGATTATGGTAAAATATGCCAACAATTTTCAAATCAAATCAAATATATCACATAGCAAATCATATCATATCACAATCCAAACGAACTTAAAAAGGTAATTTTCGTAACAATATGCTTTATTGCTAACTTATTTACAATTTATCGGCCAACTGTCGGAAGAAGCTCAAGAAGCACAGAGTAACGATTTCAAGTGTTGCAAAGAGAATTTTTTACATAAGTGGACTAAACAATACCATTGAAAACATTTTTAAATAGATTTCTTTTTTAATTCTGACCCCATTGCACAGTGACTCGTTCCATAGACAAAATTCAAAAAATGTATAGTCTCAGAATTTAATGATTTTCATGTCATTTGAAAGGTAAAACTCCAACTAAGAAAAGTCAAGAAAATCTGTGCAAAAAATTAATTAGTGTGTGTGCAAAAGCGGCTCAAAGTTGAAACTTTTTTCACAAAAAATGTAAACACATCTTTTCTGTTTTTTAGTCTATTGAGGAAAAAAAATTGTAAAAATACATGGTTACCAAGAAAATGCTGAAACTTTCAATATAGATTAAGAAATGATGTGGCCATTTTCGCTTTTAAGGTTATCTCAAAAATTTGCAAAGCTGAGGCTTTTACATTACTTTTAAGTCAAAATATTTTTCCAAATTAAAAATCTGAAAATTGGCAAAACTTAGAGGGAGATATCTAAAAAGTATGTGAAAGTATGTTCCTGGATTTTTTTTATATTTTAAGAAGCATTCTTTCTTTTTCGGATAATGGAATTATATCCTCCGATATCTTCCGATCTCAGAAAATAATTCTATTTGAAAAGTTGTCTAAACACCTATTTTTCGACAAAATTTATTTTTTCATACCTAAAAGTATGCAATCAACATCAAAAATTTTGCAAAAAAGCAAAACATACGTCTATTATTATCGTTTTTATTGCAAAACTAAAGGGTCATGAGACAATTTCTGTTACTCTTTGCAATAATCAATGTTGATTTTACCGATTAAATGTAAAATCTGAAAAATCTAGCCAACACACTTGGTGCTATAGCTCTCTAAAAGTGACGAAATTTGAAAATTTAAGACATTGCCAAACTACAAAAGTTTAAGAAAAACAAATTAGAGATTTCAATTCAGCAGACCATGATTAACTAGTATGCCAAATTTTATGAGGAACGGACCACTCCTTCTAATTTTGTCCCGCGGTTGTATGGAGTGGAATCACTGTGCATTGTATTATACAGTCTGTCCAGTAGAAGCGTGATCGACTAAATTATCACTTAAAGTACCGTTATCAAAAAAAATTTTAATGCACCTAAGTAGCCTCATCATTTTTGTAATACGCACTGCAAAAATTGTAAGTCTCGTGAAACAATTACAAAGTACAGGGTGTTGTAACAAGATGAGCTCCGCATGAGAGAAGCGACTTGAAGCCGTATACGTTTGTCTACACTCTAGAAGGCCGTAAATGTCACGTTTAGCTTTAGCAAAATATATGAAGAAGTCGAAGTCATTCGTAACGAGGTTGACGAATCGGTATATGGAAGCAAAAAATGTCGACGATTTGGCTGGGCGGGGCCTTGAAAAAAAGACCTCCCAAAACAGGACAAGAAAATCATTGCTTTGTTTGCGACGAAGCCGGGCTTATCGTTGCGTAAAGCTAAAGCAGTTTTAGAGAAAATTGATGTTTAAATATCAAAAGAGACGGTTCGCGGACGTTTAAGATCTAACGACGTTAAATACATATATTTTATTTTTATTATTTTTACATATATTTTATATACAACTTCAACTTTTTTAGAAATATTTCCATTTGAATTGCACTTCCCGCTAAAACAATTGTCAAACTGTCAACTATTTGTAGTGCACTGCTTTCGAAGTGATGTGAGTGCTACCATATATGTTTTTTGTTGCACATTTTCACTTATAATGTTCAATGCAGCCCTAATATAAATTTTACAACATAAAGCTCTAACTTATTTGGAGTAATAGGTTGGTTAATAGAATAATTTATGTTCCACAAAAATGTGGTAGATTTTAAGCCCCCCGTGGTAGATGTGGTAGAAACTTGATTTTAAAAATAATTATGGTAGATCTACCACATATATGTGGTAGAAGTAAGCACACTGATAGCAGCACTGGCTAGCATCAAAGAAGAGCAACAGCTAAAGAGCAAAAGAAAATCGAAATTTTAGCCTTTCGTCGGCGCAAGAAGAACAACAACAGCATATAATTTTCTCTTCACAATCATCCCCCGCCAGATGTGCTTTCGCAAATTCGCTGCGATGTACGCAAACAAAGAGCGCCAATAAAACAACGCTGTGGCATGTAAAGTAACAGTCTCACCACATGCGTGTGTGGAATGTGTGGGTTCCATGCACGATCAGTGTTGCCGTTTTGGTCCAATTGGACCAAAATTGGTAGCTTCGTTTCCTAAATTAAGGCTTTGGTAGGTTGGTTGGTTTGTTGTGATTTTCAAGGAATTTTGGTAGGCAACACACTGCATTAATATATTTTCTATTAATTTTTTTATGATTTTAAAATCTCTACTTTCGATATGCATTTATGTGCCAACTCAGTATTTGAGGAAGGATGTAAAAAAGAAAAAAGCAAAATGTCAGAAAAAGCCATTTACACGAAGGCTTTTCCCCCTGCGTTTTTTTTCAATGCTCTTTTGAAGTTGCTGCGTAAATCTTCATGCATTTACATGAAGACTTTTTACTTGCAACTTTGCTTGACTTTTTTTTACGTTTAAGCGGCCAAATTCATTCACATTTTCGCGTAGTTTTTGATATTCTCATTATTAAAAAAAGGTTTAAACAAAGAAGAAATTATTGAAAATTAGCGCTTTTATTCATTCTGTAAAAAATGTCCTGTGCAAGAAGACGAATCATGGACAGGTAATTTATTTGCAAAAGTTTTTATGAAGAAAGTATTAATTTTTATTAAATTTTAAATTTATTTTGGTAGGCTGAGATTGATTTTGGACCAATTTTGGTAGGAGAAAAAATGCTTAGTGGCAACACTGTGCACGATCTTGTTTATTTGCTTATTCCTATCTTCTCGCTCAAGGGCACAACTTTCTAATTGGGTTTGATAAACGGAAAGAGCAATGCTGTTTCCAATAGGGAAATTAATGCAACTTTCGATGCAAATATCTCCAGATAGGCTTTATCAATCTACATTTTTAAAAGTTTGTGCAAATATGCTCATCAAGAGCTTCAAAATTATGTATCATATGATATTGTACGATGTGTGGATAACGAGATCTCAGCGCCCTTATTCCAATAAATATATAGATGATGAAGATTATAATAATGATAATCATCATCATAATGATGATATTGAATTAGCTGCAAGAGGTGGCGATGAAATGTTTTAGTTAAACTGTTCAACTTAACTTTCATTAGAAATGTGCAGAATTATCTTTTGTAATTATTTTAGTTTTTACCGTTTTTTAACAAAATTTCCACTAAAGTATACCCAAAAACATTTGATTTTTACTTTCTAATGTTCGATTAACTAAACCTAATAGTTATTTCACGTCTAAATAGCCTGGGTGAATTAATCGGCGTTTTCGGCATCAATTGCCCCACTGTGCGACGGTTCTATTGGGTACGATGCCAGGAGTCTGTCGCCGAGTGGATCAGAGACTGTGATCGGTGTTCGGCTGGTCAAAAACAGGATAAAAGCCAGATATGATCTTCTTACTAACTCAGTAGGGTTCCAAGAAGGCGATCTGGTAATGCTCTACAACTCGCAGCGGAGTCATGGGATGGACCGTACAAAGTGGTGGCAAAGATTAATGACTTGGTGTACAGGGTTCAACGCTACTGCTACAGAAACGCTAGGCTAAAAATAGTCCATTTGGAGCGCTTGCCGTCTTACGTCGACGGAGCCTCGGCACTTATTCGGGACGAACAAGTCTAAGTGGTGGACAGTGTAACGATGAGGCACTCTGTTGCTGTGCTATGCATGAATTCTTTCACGGGCATACTTTTAGGTACGCACTTTAGAGTATGGCAGACTTGCTATAATGTCGGTATGACTAGGATGGCTCGCGATGGTAATGCGCTGTACGAGAACAATCGAGAGAAAGTCCAATTGGAAAGCGCGAGAACAATCGGCGCGATGACCAGACAAGTACAAAAGGCAGCCGGGTGCAGCGCAGAGGACGAGTCTTATTTGAGCAAGCAAAGGGGAAACATGCAAGATTCCAATAAGTAGTAGCAAGTGTAAAGATAACCAAAGTGTAAATTTGTAAATAAAGTGATTGCTGGTTTTGGAATGTGTTTTGCGTTGAGTAATTGAAGTGGTTTTATTTTTCATGCACAACCCGGAGACGAATAATATGGCGTTCAAACTGACGATTTAAACGTGTTTAATGTGCTTAAACAAGTAAAAGGAACAAAACCAGTTCGAAAACCTGTTTATTCATATGCAATTGTTGTTGGAAATTAAACGTGTTAAACCATTTAACAAGTTTTGAAACGAGTTTAGCGCAAGGGTTGTATCCGAAAGCTTTTTTACCAACGTAACACAGCTATTCATGCTTTTTACCAATGAAACACAGCTATTCATATATGAAACACATCCCTTAAAATTCAGCTGTCATTTCATCAAAACAAAACCAAACGAAAATTGAAAATTTGACATGAATGAAAATAATCGTTTTGCTCGCAGTGTTTTCATTCCATTCATCGCCTTTTTATGGCATCTGAATAAAAGGCGTCTAATATATGGACGAAGTTGAGTATGTTGCCGTGGATTATGAAATATGCACCAATATTTCCCTCGAATCATGCTCCCAGCACATCAGTTCACAAATATATTTATTTGTTGTTTGTAAACAAACAGCTGTCAAATTAAACTTTATTGAGCAGTCTGGACGGTTGTGTTCAACAAAAATCTCTTTTCACTTAAACTAGTTTAAATGAGTCAGTTTGAACGCCATTTAAGCCTAAAGAACTAATTTTCGTAACAAGTTTTTATTATATTGAGCCTGACAGCGCTTTTCTTATATATTGTTACGAATACTAAGTCTAGTGGGCTGTCACGTATCTCTGGATTGTGTGATTTGAAAATAAAACACAGTCAGTTTCTTAAACGCAGACAATAAAATACACCAACAGTCACTTTATTATTCACAGTTTACACTTTACTGTTCGTACACTTAAGTATTTGCTTAATTATTCCGTGTGGCAACTTCACTTGTCAAAACCAGACTGACTCGTTGCCCGCATCCGGCCGCCTTTTATACTCTGTCCGGCCATCGCGCAGATCGTTCCCGTACATTCCGGAGTGGACTAAATGCTTCCCTGCTGATCGCGACCATTGTTGCCAGATTGGACTAAAAGTTATTATCGCGGCCGTCGTTGCCAGATTGGGTTATGGCACGGCACGTAGCGGCAGGGTTGCTTTGCACCGCGACAGACTGTCTCCTCGTTACACTGCCCACCACTTAGACTTGTTCGTCCCGAACAAGTGCCGAGGCTCCGCTGTGATGAGGCGCCAGACGCTCCAAATGGACTACCTTCAGCTTAGCGCCTCTATTGCTGCAACGTTGAATCCTGTATACCACGTCGTTAATCCTAGTCACGACTTCGTACGGTCCTTCCCATGACGCTTGAAGTTTCGGAGACAAACCTTTCCTCCGCTGCGGGTTGTAGAGCATTACCAAATCGCCTTCTTGGAACCCTGCTGAGTTGGCCCGTAGATCGTATCTGGCTTTCGCCTTATCGCTGACCAGTTTGGTGCGGCCCCTTATAAATTGGTGAATTTCCTCCAGTTCCGCCCGCTTTTTGGCCACGTAGTCCGTCTTAGCGCCTCCCGTCGTGCTGACTACCCCGAACTTCAAGTCAGCGGGTAACCGCAACTCTGTTCCGAACACTGCTCGGGCTGGAGTGAGTGATGTCGTGTCGTGCGGGGCTGACCTATACGCCATCAGGAACAGGGGGATATGCGTGTCCCAATCCTTTTGATTCCTGCCTACCACTTTCCGCAGGTATTCCTCCAGTGTCCGGTTAAAGCGTTCCACCATGCCGTCGGACTGTGGGTGCAAAGGAGTGGTACGCATTTTCTTTATCCCCAGCAGCTCACACACTTCCTTGAATACCGCAGACTCGAAATTCCGGCCTTGATCTGAGTGCAACTCCAACGGAACTCCGAACCTGGCTACCCAGTTGTTTACCAGCTTTCCCGAGATGGTGGTGGCCTCCTGGTTAGGAATAGGGTACACTTCGGGCCATTTGCTGAAGTAATCCATTACAACCAGCACATATTTGTTGCCTTGAGTGCTAGTTGGGAATGGGCCGGCGACGTCCATAGCAATCCGCTCGAAGGGCGCTCCCACGTTGTACTGCTGCATGCGGCCTCGAGATTTTCTTGTCGGCCCTTTCGCGGCTGAACATCGGTCGCAGCTCTTAATCCACTCGGCTACAGACTCCTGACATCCTACCCAGTAGAATCGTCTTTTTATTTTGGCGAAGGTTTTGGTGATGCCTAGGTGCCCTCCACTGGAGTCGTTATGGTATGCCTCGATGACCTCGTTGATTCTGCTTTTCGGCACTACCATTAGGGGGTTGCTGGTACGACCATCCGCAGCCTTCCTTCAGCCGCAGACTTTTCCACTGGGCCCAGTAAGCCTTAGCGATCGGGCTTTCACCAGCCATCTCCTGCCAGTCTGGAGTGCGCCTTGCTCCTTGCCTTCGACGATTTTTGCAAGATCCGCATCCTCACGCTGGTCTTTCCGTAGCCTCTCCGCAGACCACTCTTCCTCTGGAATAACGCTTATCGACCGAACATCCACAATTTGTCCCTCGCTTTCGGCTCGCGAGTTATGCCTGCACTCGGTTTTGCACGAATGGTGTGGCAGAGCGTCAGCCCTTCTTGGCGACGTCTGTTGTCCGGAACACTTTTCTCGCAGATGGCAGTCTCGTGATATGTGGCCTTGCTTGCCACATCGCCAGCAACTGACTCCAGATGACACTGGCCGCAGCCCCGCTGGTGCTTCCGAGCTCACTGTCTGGCTCTGGGTGACACGTCCAGATTGGGCTCGACGCTTTTCTGCAGATGAATGCCGAAAACTTCCTCTCCAGGCCGCCTCATACGTCATCGCGCTGGTCACCGTCTCCTTAAATGTCGGCTTGCCCATCATCAACGCACTGCGACGTGTCTCTGGGTCATGAAGACCTTCAATAAATGACTCAATCATCATCCTCTCGAGGTCATCAGCGCCGAATTTCGGGTAGCACAACTGTACGAGCCGCTCAATGTCTGCTGCATATGCCTGCAGCGCCTCGTTGGCTCTTTGTCTACGGCTCTTCAGCTCGCAATAATACAGCATTTGGTTGTGCTCGTCACTGTATCTGGCTGCCAGCGCCCTTATGACGGTGTCGTAATCACCTCTCAAACCTTCCGGAACTGCTTTTATTACCTCAGCCGCAGGACCTCTAAGAGCCAGTATCAGTCTCCGACCTTTCCTGATATCTGTCCACTGATTTTCCAAAGCAGCCAAGTTGAATTGCAATTTAAATGTGTCAAACGACGTAGTACCATCATAGGTAGGCGCTTCTATGGCGAAACTTTCCTCAACTGACCGCACCCTTGCTCGCAGCTGTACCTCTCGAAGCCGTTCGTCTATCTTTCTGTGCATCGAGTCTTCCAGACTATCAACTCGTTTGCTCAAGGACTTATCCAGGTTGTCAACTCGTCTGTTCAGGGATTCACCCATTTCGTCAACTCGTTTTTCCCAATTGTCTATTCGCGTCTCGAGATGCTCAACTTTCACAATCAGTCTATTGGAAATTTCCTCCACCTTCTGCTCTATGCGCGCAGAATTTTCCGCCATTTCTCGATTTGCAGTCTCGACTTTTGCCGAAATTTCGAGATTCGTAGTTTCCAGCTTCGCTGCCATCTCTTGATTCGAAGTTTCCAGTTTCGCTGCCATCTCACGGTTGGAAGTCTCGAACATGGTTTTAAGTGCAACCATTAGCGGGCTCATGTGCATTGCTTGTGGTCGCGCGGCCGCTGCAGTCGTACTTTGCATCGACGCCGCACCTGCAGGCGATTCCACCATTTTGGCCGACGCCTCTTGTTCTTGCGCTCCGAACTCGTGCACAGTCCAATCGACGCACAGTGCTTCGACTCCATACAAAATTGCGGCAAAAATAGAAGGAGTACGTTAAATTCGCTGAAAATTTGCAGTCTAAGTCATTTTGGGCTGCTGATTTCAAAATTTGTGTTTGTTTAAAAAAAAAATATATAGTTAAAAAAAATCGAATATATATGGTTATATATTATCTTGTCATCACAGAGCCCAAACCGCTGGAGCTATTATGATGAAATTTGGTCAAAAGTTGTATTTTAGAAAGTCAACCCTTAAAAAGAAGCGATTTCGAAAACGTCGACCTGGAAAGGGCGGAAAGGGGGTGGTGAAGCTTATATGGACACACATTGTTTTTTGGTCGGATTGTTTAAAAATTATGTATATGTATACTAAAAAAGCAATAACAAAATACATATCTTAGGGTTTTTCTAAATTCGATATTTAAAGGGTAGAAAGAGGGCGGTAAAGTTGCTAAAGGCATATAGTTTTTGTTTATTTGATATTCGTAGAGCTTAACATGGAGATGGGGCAGGTGAATATGCAATGCAGCTCAACCTATAACGGCGAGACTATTCTTCAAGACTTATTCTTCAAAATTGGACCTTCGTCAAAGTTATACATTCCTCCTTTTTTTTAGAATATATTAGCGTTAAATCACATTTTAGCTAACAAATTTCATTATAATGAAAAAATGTGGATTGTATGGCTCATAATGGATTAAATATGCGTACCAAACCTATTTTCCATTCATAATTCGTTGCATTGCTTTAGTTAAACATTTTAATCGCAATTTTAACTCAAGCGATTTCTATACAAAAATCAACATTAGTAGTTTCGAAAAACTTGAATATTTTCCAAAGGCGCAAACAAACGCAAAATTTTTTTACGGATTTAAGAGAAGAAAGTCCATCCAAAAAGGGCCATAAAAAGGATTTACGCCAGTTCACGCCATTCGATATTAATTGCCTTTCTAAATTTGGTTCTTTTTAATTTTCATGGGTTAAAAAACATTCATTTTTGAAAATTCGTACAAAAAAATTATATATGTTAAATAAAAAAAACTGATCAGTGGTCTCGCTCCTATCAATTAAGTTTTAATATTACAAGAAATTGGAAGCCTATCTACAACAACACATTTTCTACCATTTTTTTTATACAAGCACCTAAATTTCATTTTTCCCCTTCATACACTTTTGTAAAAATATATCCGACTTTGACAAGCTATATCTCCTAATCTCGACAATTTTTCGATAAAGTATTTCGGATCCAGCTTAATTAAACAATTACCTTTAACATGATACTACTTTTGTCAAAATCCGCGATAATTTTTTTTCTTATTTTTGTCCACTCTCGAAGCACTGTGCGACGCCTCGTTCCTCACATGCCTCTCGCAAGCGCAACTGCAACTCCACCTTTCCGCCAGCAGTCGGCAAATTCCAGGCAGCCAGCTCCTTCTTCAGCTGGTCCACCTTCAGCAGCTCGAATTTCACCATGTCCGTGCTTTTATAATTTTATTTCTTTATTTTTTTTTTTTTTTTTTTTATCTTCAATTTTCCACAATCCCACTTCTGACACCAAATGTTACGAATACTAAGTCTAGTGGGCTGTCACGTATCTCTGGATTGTGTGATTTGAAAATAAAACACAGTCAGTTTCTTAAACGCAGACAATAAAATACACCAACAGTCACTTTATTATTCACAGTTTACACTTTACTGTTCGTACACTTAAGTATTTGCTTAATTATTCCGTGTGGCAACTTCACTTGTCAAAACCAGACTGACTCGTTGCCCGCATCCGGCCGCCTTTTATACTCTGTCCGGCCATCGCGCAGATCGTTCCCGCACATTCCGGAGTGGACTAAATGCTTCCCTGCTGATCGCGACCATTGTTGCCAGATTGGACTAAAAGTTATTATCGCGGCCGTCGTTGCCAGATTGGGTTATGGCACGGCTCGTAGCGGCAGGGTTGCTTTGCACCGCGACAGACTGTCTCCTCGTTACACTGCCCACCACTTAGACTTGTTCGTCCCGAACAAGTGCCGAGGCTCCGCTGTGATGAGGCGCCAGACGCTCCAAATGGACTACCTTCAGCTTAGCGCCTCTATTGCTGCAACGTTGAATCCTGTATACCACGTCGTTAATCCTAGTCACGACTTCGTACGGTCCTTCCCATGACGCTTGAAGTTTCGGAGACAAACCTTTCCTCCGCTGCGGGTTGTAGAGCATTACCAAATCGCCTTCTTGGAACCCTGCTGAGTTGGCCCGTAGATCGTATCTGGCTTTCGCCTTATCGCTGACCAGTTTGGTGCGGCCCCTTATAAATTGGTGAATTTCCTCCAGTTCCGCCCGCTTTTTGGCCACGTAGTCCGTCTTAGCGCCTCCCGTCGTGCTGACTACCCCGAACTTCAAGTCAGCGGGTAACCGCAACTCTGTTCCGAACACTGCTCGGGCTGGAGTGAGTGATGTCGTGTCGTGCGGGGCTGACCTATACGCCATCAGGAACAGGGGGATATGCGTGTCCCAATCCTTTTGATTCCTGCCTACCACTTTCCGCAGGTATTCCTCCAGTGTCCGGTTAAAGCGTTCCACCATGCCGTCGGACTGTGGGTGCAAAGGAGTGGTACGCATTTTCTTTATCCCCAGCAGCTCACACACTTCCTTGAATACCGCAGACTCGAAATTCCGGCCTTGATCTGAGTGCAACTCCAACGGAACTCCGAACCTGGCTACCCAGTTGTTTACCAGCTTTCCCGAGATGGTGGTGGCCTCCTGGTTAGGAATAGGGTACACTTCGGGCCATTTGCTGAAGTAATCCATTACAACCAGCACATATTTGTTGCCTTGAGTGCTAGTTGGGAATGGGCCGGCGACGTCCATAGCAATCCGCTCGAAGGGCGCTCCCACGTTGTACTGCTGCATGCGGCCTCGAGATTTTCTTGTCGGCCCTTTCGCGGCTGAACATCGGTCGCAGCTCTTAATCCACTCGGCTACAGACTCCTGACATCCTACCCAGTAGAATCGTCTTTTTATTTTGGCGAAGGTTTTGGTGATGCCTAGGTGCCCTCCACTGGAGTCGTTATGGTATGCCTCGATGACCTCGTTGATTCTGCTTTTCGGCACTACCATTAGGGGGTTGCTGGTACGACCATCCGCAGCCTTCCTTCAGCCGCAGACTTTTCCACTGGGCCCAGTAAGCCTTAGCGATCGGGCTTTCACCAGCCATCTCCTGCCAGTCTGGAGTGCGCCTTGCTCCTTGCCTTCGACGATTTTTGCAAGATCCGCATCCTCACGCTGGTCTTTCCGTAGCCTCTCCGCAGACCACTCTTCCTCTGGAATAACGCTTATCGACCGAACATCCACAATTTGTCCCTCGCTTTCGGCTCGCGAGTTATGCCTGCACTCGGTTTTGCACGAATGGTGTGGCAGAGCGTCAGCCCTTCTTGGCGACGTCTGTTGTCCGGAACACTTTTCTCGCAGATGGCAGTCTCGTGATATGTGGCCTTGCTTGCCACATCGCCAGCAACTGACTCCAGATGACACTGGCCGCAGCCCCGCTGGTGCTTCCGAGCTCACTGTCTGGCTCTGGGTGACACGTCCAGATTGGGCTCGACGCTTTTCTGCAGATGAATGCCGAAAACTTCCTCTCCAGGCCGCCTCATACGTCATCGCGCTGGTCACCGTCTCCTTAAATGTCGGCTTGCCCATCATCAACGCACTGCGACGTGTCTCTGGGTCATGAAGACCTTCAATAAATGACTCAATCATCATCCTCTCGAGGTCATCAGCGCCGAATTTCGGGTAGCACAACTGTACGAGCCGCTCAATGTCTGCTGCATATGCCTGCAGCGCCTCGTTGGCTCTTTGTATACGGCTCTTCAGCTCGCAATAATACAGCATTTGGTTGTGCTCGTCACTGTATCTGGCTGCCAGCGCCCTTATGACGGTGTCGTAATCACCTCTCAAACCTTCCGGAACTGCTTTTATTACCTCAGCCGCAGGACCTCTAAGAGCCAGTATCAGTCTCCGACCTTTCCTGATATCTGTCCACTGATTTTCCAAAGCAGCCAAGTTGAATTGCAATTTAAATGTGTCAAACGACGTAGTACCATCATAGGTAGGCGCTTCTATGGCGAAACTTTCCTCAACTGACCGCACCCTTGCTCGCAGCTGTACCTCTCGAAGCCGTTCGTCTATCTTTCTGTGCATCGAGTCTTCCAGACTATCAACTCGTTTGCTCAGGGACTTATCCAGGTTGTCAACTCGTCTGTTCAGGGATTCACCCATTTCGTCAACTCGTTTTTCCCAATTGTCTATTCGCGTCTCGAGATGCTCAACTTTCACAATCAGTCTATTGGAAATTTCCTCCACCTTCTGCTCTATGCGCGCAGAATTTTCCGCCATTTCTCGATTTGCAGTCTCGACTTTTGCCGAAATTTCGAGATTCGTAGTTTCCAGCTTCGCTGCCATCTCTTGATTCGAAGTTTCCAGTTTCGCTGCCATCTCACGGTTGGAAGTCTCGAACATGGTTTTAAGTGCAACCATTAGCGGGCTCATGTCCATTGCTTGTGGTCGCGCAGCCGCTGCAGTCGTACTTTGCATCGACGCCGCACCTGCAGGCGATTCCTCCATTTTGGCCGACGCCTCTTGTTCTTGCGCTCCGAACTCGTGCACAGTCCAATCGACGCCTCGTTCCTCACATGCCTCTCGCAAGCGCAACTGCAACTCCACCTTTCCGCCAGCAGTCGGCAAATTCCAGGCAGCCAGCTCCTTCTTCAGCTGGTCCACCTTCAGCAGCTCGAATTTCACCATGTCCGTGCTTTTATAATTTTATTTCTTTATTTTTTTTTTTTTTTTTTTATCTTCAATTTTCCACAATCCCACTTCTGACACCAAATGTTACGAATACTAAGTCTAGTGGGCTGTCACGTATCTCTGGATTGTGTGATTTGAAAATAAAACACAGTCAGTTTCTTAAACGCAGACAATAAAATACACCAACAGTCACTTTATTATTCACAGTTTACACTTTACTGTTCGTACACTTAAGTATTTGCTTAATTATTCCGTGTGGCAACTTCACTTGTCAAAACCAGACTGACTCGTTGCCCGCATCCGGCCGCCTTTTATACTCTGTCCGGCCATCGCGCAGATCGTTCCCGCACATTCCGGAGTGGACTAAATGCTTCCCTGCTGATCGCGACCATTGTTGCCAGATTGGACTAAAAGTTATTATCGCGGCCGTCGTTGCCAGATTGGGTTATAGCACGGCACGTAGCGGCAGGGTTGCTTTGCACCGCGACAGACTGTCTCCTCGTTACAATATAAACTATGATCCTTAAAAGTAAATTTTTTAGAAAATGGTAAGCCTCGGTCGTGCCAATCAATTATTAAAAAAATTATTAAGTGTGCGCAAAATCATAGAAAAGAAAATAAAATATGGTTGGCGTGACGACTTATGTGGTCGCTACAAACAAAGTTCCTGAAGAATTTATCAAAAAAGTAGACCTAATATTTGATTGCATAATAGGGCAATCGGGCAATAGGGCAAATTTATAAAGATTTTTTTAATTATTTGAAAGATGTTAAATGTATGGATGATTCAAGTTGTATTTTTAGAACTAAAATCTGTTTTTTAATCACTGATAAAATTAAGCAATAACCCACATAAATGTTTTATAACAAACAAGTTTTTTAACCAAGATAAATTAGAAAATACTTTTGCAATTTTGGGACAAAATTCAAGTAGTACTCGGTCAAGTGTAACAACTAATTTCGAAGATACACAGGATTCCATGAATCAAATCCTACTACATGCTGAGACAGACTGTCTTTTTATTATTTTATTTCAGCAGTAATTACAACAATTATTACAACAAATTATTTTGTAGATAAAAACTTCGACAATCGAGTAAAAATTAACATAGATAATAATTGTGGCATATGTTTCCAAAAACTAAGAAATGAAAACCTTTTCACTGCGCTAAGTGAAACATTTTCCATAAAAATTATCAATCGTTTACAGACTTTTGCTACATATTTGCTCCTTCAGATTTCCTGATGAATGCTGTGACAGTAAATTAAAAAAAGGAAGTTCCAAATGATGCAAAACATAAACAATAAAAAAACAACAAAAGAAGAGCTGCTTACATTTTTCTCGAGCTGTGTACACATAAAAACTACAACAACAACAAACAATGGCGTCGTTGAAACGACGATCATTGCGCTGGCTGATGTTGCTGTGAGAAATTTGTACAAAAAATTATTGAGTGACCAAACCAACCACCAACGCCTCAAAGTACGCAGGAGAAGCGGTACTTTCACTTCATGTGTGTTTGTTGTAGCGCGTGCTTCAGTCAGTGTGCTTACTTATACCACATATGTGGTAGATCTACCACAATTATTTTTAAAATAAAGTTTCTACCACATCTACCACGGAGGGTTTAAAATCTACCACATTTTTGTGGAACATACATTTTTCTCTTAACCAACCTATTACTCCAAGTAAATTAAAGCTTTATGTTGTAAAATTTATGTTAGGGCTGCATTGAACATTATAAGAGAAAATGTGCAAAACAAACGTATGTGGTAGCACTCTCATCACTTCGAAAGCACTACAAATACTTGACAGTTTAACAATTGTTTTGGCGGCAGGTGCAATTAAAATGGAAAAATTTCTAAAAAAGTTGAAGTTGAAGTTAATTTTTGCCTTTATTTTTTAGTAACTTTTAGTTTTTAAGAATATCGCATGGCGATGGCAATGCGCTTGGACGGGACGAAGTTTTACCACGCGAAGTTGTACCTGCTGCTCAAATTTGCGAGTCCGAACTCCCAAAAAAGAAAAAAAATATAGTCCACAATACAAAAAACAATGAGAAGAAACCCGGCACAGGTTAAAGTGCATAGAAGAACGTAAAATACAATTAATGAACAAATACAATGAAATACAATAAATGTACAAATGCAATAAAATACAATTAATGTACAATAAAAAAAATCTACCACATTTCATTCAAATCTACCACATTTTTTCACTGGGTCTACCACATAAATGAAAAATTAAGTAAGCACACTGGCTTCAGTTCGCACAGTCAATGAGCGTAAACTGAAGCGCTTGCTCTCCTGCTGGCACCACTCTTTCCCTTTTGTGGCTTTCCCCCGCTCTATGAAGCTCGCAAACAAAAATTTGAATTTTTGAGCTCAGATGCGCCTTCTATACACTTCATATTCTTTGATATAAGATACAATAGGGGTATTCTCGATGTCTTCCAAAACCCTTGCAAGGTGCACGAAATGCAAAAATTGCAGAATCTTGCAATCCGTGCAATGATACAAAAACAAAATACAAGCAAAAAAATTTTGCATTTTTTGCATATCATGCTACGCAAAAATCCTTGTTTTGTGTGTGACATCGTGTGTAGGTGCACACGACACACGACGCACGACACGATTGTGCGACAGCCATTTAATTTTCTTCGTGTGCGCAAGCGTATTTTCTTTATATTTGGTTTCCCTACAAGAACAGTGACGGTCATATGATCGGTCATATGACCGACATGCCTGACCGAAGTTTCGGTCAGCTCTCCGAACAAAGTTTCTATCATTTTTGTACAGGCGGTGTGAAAAAACTGACCGAAACTCCCGTGTACGTGTGATTTTTTGTTTCACTCTAACACACACCTTTTGCATATTAAGAAAAGTGTTTTTGCTCTGCTCTAACGCATACGTGTTCCAACCTCCAAATATTTAGTTTTGTATAGTTATCTTACAGCCGCCGCAGCTGCCGCCGCCGTAGCTCAGCTGGCTAGTGCGTTGGCCGCGAGTCAAGACTCCGCGAGTTCAAATCACCGTTGCAGCAAACTTTTTTTTTCGGTGTTGCAGCAAACACCGAAAAAAATGGAAATTTCAGTCAGTTGACCGGTCATGTGCCGAAATTACTGACTGAAATGCTGATGCAAATATCGGTCACAATGTGATGTATAAATCAGTCATTCATGACCAATACTCAATATTGCAAAAATGCAGGTTTTTATTGAAAGTTTTTGGAAAAACCGTTTGCTTTTACTTCTGTCTGAATGTATTTTAAATTAATTTAAGTAAAATAATATAAAAAAAATTGAATTTAAAAAAAAAAATTCATTTGCGGTCCTGCTTGGATGACCCCATATTGTCGCAATCGAAGGCATTTGCTTAGCGCGACATCATTGGCATCGGCTTCCTTGGTCTTGGCCCAATATTGAAGTTACGGAAAAGTGCAGAGAGTTATTTAAATATTCAAATAATATTATTTAAATTAAATTTCAATTCGATTTCTTACCTTCTTTCTGTTTTTCTTTTTTTCGGCGTTTGAAACAACGGAGTTTGAACTTGGGCTCGCGCGTCGTATTTGACTCGCGGCGCGCGCGTTAGCCAGCTGAGCTACGTAGCTATGGCAGCCGACGGCTCTTAATCATTTATATTAACTCCGATGCGAGTTCTTGTCAGCAGTTGTTTCTATTGTTGTCTCATTCTTACACATGCGTGTATAAGCAATTAATGTTTCTATGGTTGTCAAATGGTTTGTTTCAGTTTAAATGGAAGACAAATTGCAGCGATCTGTTGTCTCACATGGGCCAAATTTCATGCAAATGTATTGGTAAATTCAAAAAATGTTGCGAATGTAGTGAAGTTTCGGTCAGTCGCATCTTGTAGGGTTTATTTCAATCTTTTTATGTAATTTGCATGTATGTATTGCTTGCAGGTGGAAATGGATGAACCAAAATCCAAATTAAAAATAAATGGAGAAAGTTTGTGGCTGTTTGCGGCATTTTTGCAATGTCTGCTTTTTTGTGCGTTCTCGATGTGTAGCAAGACTGGAAGCACGTTTGCATTTTTACGAATTTTTCCTCCGTGCAAGACATCGAGAATACCCCTAATCTTTTGCATGCCAATTAGGAACACATTTATTTTAAGCATTACACAATAGATACTATATTATTATAATGTTTTAATAACATACATAGAAAAATCTTAATTGTGTGTAAGTGAAGGAGAGATATAGAGTAAAGAGTGAGAGAAAAGTTTGAAATGTTATGAGAAATGCTTGAAGAGTAGATGCTTAAAGGCTTAAGACAGACACATGATTTTTGCTGGAGAGCGCTAATGACGAGTTATGTTCAAAGTATAATAGAGCATCAGTAGTCGAGTGTACTGTTTTGAAACCAAATTGATTTTGGCTGATGATTTTATTTCTGAGAGCGAACCACATGAGACGTTTTGAGATAATATTATCTAACAACTTGCTGGAACATGAGAGTAATGAGATCGGACTGTATGACGTTACTTCAGTGCTTAGATTATTAGGTTTTGAAATGGGAATGATAATAGCTAACATCCAGCTGTGAGTATATACTCCTTGGTTAAGGATTTGGTTGAATAGTTCACAATTTTTATTTTAAAGGGCAAGTTTTTTAGCATTGGGTATGAGATTCGGTCCCTTCTCGGTGTTTTGCCTTGCAGTGTGGATAGGCTGTTTCTGTTCAAAAAGATACATATTTGACTCAATTAGTTTAACTAGTGGGGAAGGATGGGGTTAGAGTATGGGATATTTAGGATGCCAGATTTAGTTGATGAAAACGAGGGGTGAAAATTAGAGTTATGTGAGTACTGCGACCATAGAGAGGCAAACAAATTAGTAATACCCTTAGGCTCATAGGAGGGGCTATTTGTTGTGTTAATATGTGAGCCAGTTAGTGATTTGATGTCCGACCACATTTTTCTCGGTCTCGATAAGCGGCTAATATCACTACTCGACACGAAAAATGCCCCTCAAAATAAAAGTATTTTTTAGACTAATTTTCGGCTGCTCAAATAATATATCTTTCATCATTTATTTTATCCATAAAAAACCATTCGAAAATGTATAATTTTTGAAAATGGTCAAAAAATTCAATTTTTTTAAACTTTCATCGTCAGTAACTTCCCCAAATCTCACCATCATGACCTTCTAATTGACGTGCTACATGTGTTAGTCGGATGGTTGGATTACGAGATATGTATATATGATATAACTGAAATAAGAGGGGGAAAACGTGTTTTTCGAAGATTTTTCGAAAACGCTTCTTAAGAAATTTTTTAGATTTTCAGTTTCGTGTTCAGCAGCCAAAGATTATTCTAAAAAATACTTTTGTTTTTAGGAGCACGCGATGAACCCATTTTTTGTCGAGTAGTGTATTCTTCCTCAGCATTTTAAAACTGTCTGATTTGGATTTTCGACACATTTTCCGTTGTGTTTTCTGTATGTAATTAGATTCGGTATGGTGCGAGTAGAATTGTAGTTAACCCAGGCTTTTTGTTTAATATTTCTTTGTATTGACAACTCTGTGTTCCACCAAGAACAGTTTTTTTTATGGATATGGGGGCTTGATTGGGGTATGGTATGATGAGCAGAATGACGGATTAATTTCAAAATAGATACAGCCTCTTTGTTAATATTTGTAATTTAAAATATTTTAGAATTCACGCCAGTTCGCTTTGTCCGTGATAAATTTAGGATTATCCTCAATAATTTTTTCTCTGTTGTTCGTATTGCTGGACGAACGGAAATTTTGTTGCTTTTGTTTTTTGGTTAAATTTAAATTGAGTTGAAAGCACCTGTTTGCAATATTGAAATGGTGCTTATGAAGATTATTGCTTAGGCGCGATTTTTTGCAACTTACTTTTGCACTTTACTGATACCGGCGAGCTAGTTACTCTCATAAGGGATATTTTCCCAGGCAACATTTTTAATTCACTAGATTCGCAATAAAAAGCTCTATATGGCCGATTTACAGTTGTTTCTCATGAGGATACGCTATACTACTCTTGTTGCTTTAAATATATTAGATGACTCGTATTGGATTACGAGGGAGCTTTTCGATCAAGCACGATTAATACATTATTGCGAGACCATTTTTCAATCCAACAATTTTTCGCTCCCTCCAGGCAAGAAGCCCTCTGATATACTTGACGACTTCTCACCCGGAGCGCTTCTTAATATCAAGACCAAGTTAATTAGAGCAATAAGCGCGATAGGGAAGCTGTGACAAAGACCTTTCAGTCTGGCGATATACTGGTTGGTTGGTTGGTTTAAGTGACGATGTTCCAACATCCAATTAGCGCGTTAGCGCCGTTCTGATACCCTATACCCAGTAGGTACCCTAAGGTATATTATGTGGTGTCTTCTGAACTTTTATGTATATATCCATATATACCCTTATTCAGCCCGAGAGGTGAATGAAAGAGAGTAGTGGGTTTACGCTGCACTTTACTATCTCTTCGAAAGTCTGAAATATTGGTTTTCCCAACGTTTTCATCACCTTCTTGCTAAGGCCGGACAGGCGCAGAGGAAATGGTAAACGATTTCCTTCTCATCCGGATTTTCACAGCTGTGACAGCTAGTATTATATGGAATCCCGATGTTTGCCGCGTGCTCTCCAATAGGTCAGTGATGGCTACCATTCGTCTTGCCACATCCCGTCGGCCTTTGTTCAAGAGCTCCGCGGTCTTATTCCTGTCGTATGTTGGTCACAGTGATCTGCTGATTTTATAGGATTCCGTCCTCTGCCATCTGGTGTTAGCTTTGGCGAGGAAGTCCTTCAAGACCTCGTTCGTGAACCGTCAGCGCCTCGTTCTCATCAAGAGCGGAGCCTCTTCGCGCTAGCTCATCGGCTCTTTCGTTCCCGTCAGTGTTATTGTGCCCTGGCACCTATATCAGGATAACTCTGAACCGTTGAGCTAGTTCTATGAGGAGCTTCTTGCGTTCCCGCAAGTTTTGACGATAGAATCGGCGATTCCAGTGCCTTGATCGGGGATAGGCTGTTAGAAAGTATTGTAATGTGGCTGTTGTAGGATGTGTCCGCCAATGCCATCCTACACGCTTCCCTAATAGCGAGCACTTCCGCCTGGAAAGCCGGATATGGATATCGTAATTTTTCCCAAAGACAATGGTAGGAATTGCACAATCCGTAGTTGTAGGCAGGCACATTTGCCCTTGTGATAAAAGACTGCCGTGGGCATACGGTCTGTCCTTCCAGCAACTTGTTTCTCTTAGCCTAAGAGCGCTAAGAGTTGCGGCTTTCATAATATGAAGATCGCCGGGCAGCTGGTGTGTCAGCACGTTGAGCGCCTCTCCAGGGCAGAATCTAATCGTTCCTGTAGTTCCGGAACAAGCTGTTCTCTGTTGTTTCTCGAGCTTGGGGATGTTTTATTCCCTCCTGAGAGCTTTCAAACAGACCAGAGCTCCGTATGATAGTATAGGACGTATAACTATTTTGAACATCCATGGCATTACAATTTTAATAATGCACATTTTTCCTGATGCCCACAACAATTCAATTATTAAGTTAGGAGAATGCCCTGTACTCATGCATAAAAGAAAGAAACACCTGGGGGACCATCTAATACGAGGTACAGACTAAAATTCCTCTTGGATACTTAACTCACTGACAGTCTTTGAAGTCCAAGAAGGGGGCACAATAGATCTACAGGTCGCAGGGATAATGCCCCTATCAATAATAATAATAGAGGTAAATGAAGTAGCAGTATGCAATTGAATGCAATTATCAACGCATCGATAATTGCATTCAAACTCCATCCGCATTTGTCGACCAACAAATTCTTCGTGTCTCTCAGAGTTGCTCAACAACAACTCAGAAAGTTGCTCAACCGAATCCGCCCAATCCAAAAACAGAATACATGGCTTTTCCTTCACTACCTACATGAAATGCTCATCCATAATACGCAACACATCGTAACGTTGGAAGAAGTAGTCTCAAAAAAGAGTTATCAATTCCAGGCGCATTATTGATTGCAAGCGGCGTAATGATGCTCCTAATTGTCGCCAACATTAAAGTGCGCTTTAGAAGAACGCAAAGGAATTTTCAGATCGCCATCCAAACTATTCGGAGCCGAAACGATCTTCCAGATTTAAGAGAGTGAGGAATTAACACTGGCGTATGACTCCCCCCAACTACCAAAATTGCTGACGATCTGTCTGGCAAACTGTTACCTGAACACAAGATGTGACAGTTTGCCATTCCCACGACCGATCTGTGCAGCGGCAGCACAAAAGCGGCGACAATAACAATGGTAACGAAGCGCCTTCTGCAACAGCTTCTGGATTGCGACGTAGACTTAACTTTAAGTTTTAAAAAGGTTAGCCAGTTAAATTTGTAGCACCAAGCCGAACGGTCAATTTCAGATAGTGAAAAAATAAAACAAATTTAAAACAAAACGCATCGTGTTTAACTCAAAGTAACTAGTACAATGTGGGAGCGCCCTTCGGGCGAATTGCCATGGACGTCGCCGGGCCATTGCGAAGGCCAAGACAGTTAGCATCAAATATGTCCTGGTGATAGTGAATTATTCCAGCAAATTGCCAGAAGTGTATCCTATTCTCAAACAGGAGGTCACTACGATTGCCGAGATACTGGTTAACAGCAGAAAGGCTAGCGTTGCACTCAAATCCAGGCCCGAGTTTTGAATCTGAATTATTCAAGAAATTCGCACCACACCTGTGCATTCATAGTCCGACGGAATGGTGGACGCTTTAATGGATCTGTTGCTGATGACACGACACGACGTCACTCATCCTGGGCTTACCAGTATTCGGTACAGAGTCTAGGTTGCTCGCTGACTTAAAGTTTGGAGTGGGCAGCGCAACGGAAGGTTAGGTTAAAGTGGCTGCCCGGGATCGGCGAAAGACAGACTTATGCCGAAAAAGGGCCCGTTGTTATGCCATATAATGTCGTAACCAGAATCAATAACGTGATATACATGATTCAACGTTGCAGCAGAAGTCAAAGGTAAATATCAATGAAGATTATCAAAATATTTAGTGTAGGTTGCCATTTCATAAAACATTGTTTAAAGCTAGCCAAACGTGTAGAAATCATTAAAAAATACTATTGAAATTTCGGTTTAGTGGTGAGTGCGCAACGCAGCGATCGAAGTTGTGAAAGAGAAATTTGGCCACTGGGTCATATATATATATTATATATATATTTATATATATATTGGCGCCGCGATCATGCGATTAAATAATCAAATTCCTTAGAATATTCTAGGGTGCTGA
This sequence comes from Melieria omissa, assembly GCA_963971225.1. Lineage (NCBI taxonomy): Eukaryota > Metazoa > Arthropoda > Insecta > Diptera > Ulidiidae > Melieria > Melieria omissa. Next base: position 43,424,761 of record OZ020269.1, on the reverse strand, counting down.
GTTTGCTATGCATTACTTATATCAAAATACACTTCAATATTACTTATCATAGAAAACACAAATAGTGCAGTATTACCTGATATGTTACAGGACATCGTGGAGTTAATGACACAGACGGCTTCCAAGTTAATCGCAAAGTACAATCTGTCATCCGAGATATTATAGGCTTTTCGGAGGGAGGAGATGGAATTCCTCGCTTCTTATATGTTTTATAATCTTTGTATTGATCAGAAAGAGGTTTTGAATGATCTTCGATACCTAAAAAAAGTAATAATATTCCATTAATTCGGTTGTACATAGCAAATTTATTTGATAGCTATGGTGCAAAATTTTGTACCCAGAATAATCACAACGTGTCATATTTCCCTTATTATCCTTAACACATGTATCGAGTGTGAACGAGATGCTGGGGATCCTGCATAAGAAAGAGTATGACTTATGCCTTGATTACACGTAACGAGTAGAGTGGCCTCGTAACGTAGTAACTCGAACGAGTACTCTTTTCATCTAAGCAGTAAGGCGAGTTGTTGATCGAGTCAGTGACCGAGTAGAGTGGCGTGAGAGTCACTAGAATCACATTTTGTTTACTAGGTCGAGTACTACTTTACCGTTATATTTTTCTTCTTCTCGCAGTTATTCGCTGAATCGCTCGTCACATGCGGAATGCGTCACATGCCACTTTTAGCTCGGTTGAGTTTAATTGCGCAAGTTTCTTAGTTCAGTTCCGAACTGACTCGCCACGCATCAAAATACGTTTGAAAATCTCGTCGCTTTTGCTCGCCCATCCAACTACCTCAGCATAGTACCATTTTGATGTCTCGCCACTCTACTCGTTACGTATAATCAAGGCATTAGCGATGTTTAGCTCTGCGACCTACCACCAACCTCTGCAGTAGTTAGGACCGCAGTGCGTGATGCGGAGCCACACAGTTAAGTAAGTAAGTTAACCTTCCGCCTGTCCTTTGCTCAAAATTGCGTTCGCCAACCAATTGGTTTTAAAATTCACTGACAAAACATGAAAAAATGTTGCACATAATCAACCGTTCAATCGTTTTTTTAATTCCGCCTGGGGTCAAATAGACCCCAAAGGACATATAGGAGGTTAAACTTGCATTGGAATTGCATTGAGCAGTTTTCGCATATTTAGTGACGCATGAGTTTAGTCAACTTCACCGAGATCTTTTTCTTATTGTTTCCCTTTAGAAAAAGGAAAATAAGTGGCAAGGACTCTCTACAAGTGGCTTTGTTCGAGGAATGGTAAACAAATTGCATCCGAAATAACGGCAAAGTTGGTGGAATCAAATCCAAGAAGATTGCAGGCTGTAATCAAAGCGAAAAGTAAGCGCACAAAATATTGAAATGCGATTTTTCACAAATTGCTTTCCACTGTACGCTTTCTTTTGACGCTATGTATATGGAGTATTTTATGTTTTTGCTGTAGATTATTTGTTCTGATAATATTTTTGATACAGCTTTTTTCTTAAATAGGAAGAGGCCAAAGGTACATTTAAAAAAAGTTAAACGAGGAACTAAATCGTTTTGTAAAATACTGAAATAAAATTGAAAACAAAGTAAACAATTGTGTACCCTTTTTTTTACGCTCACAGTACAAATTTTATGATGCTAATCACTACATATTGTGGTGAGAAAATATCAGCTGTTGCTTTTGGTGCTTCATTCTGTCTGAAAGTCTCACAATTGATTTTCTATTCAGCGCTTCTTAGATTTTTTATCAGAAATTTTTGTTAGCCTATTCTTACGCAAATCTGACAAGAAAAAAGCTGCAAAATTTCTACACAGTGCACAGTGATTCGATTCCATACAACCGCAGGACAAAATTAGAAGGAGTGGTCCGTTCTTCATGAAATTTGGTAAACCAGTTAATCATGGTCTTCTGAATTGAAATCTCCATTTTGTTTTTCTTAAACTGTTGTAGTTTGGCAATGCCTGAGACTTAAATTTTTAAATTTCGTCACTTTTGGAGAGCTATAGCACCAAGTGTGTCGGTTAGATTTTTCAGATTTTACATTTAATCGGTAACGTCAACATTGATTATTCCAAAGAGTAACAGAAATTGTCTCAGGACCCTCTGGATTCGCAATAAAAATGATAATAATAGATGTATGTTTTGCATTTTTGCAGATTTTATCATTTTTCGTGCTAATTGCATACTTTTAGGCATAAATAAAATAAATTTTGTCGAAAAATACGTGACCACTTTTCAAATAGAATTATTTTCTGAGATCGGAAGATATCGGAGGATGTAATTACATTATCCGACAAAGAAAGAATGCTTCTTAAAATAAAAAAAAGGATCCAGGGGAGTCACGCCAAATAATTTGGTTGTGTTGTATTACTTGATGTTTTCGCTTTCGATTTACACCTAACTCGTTAATTGATTTACGAAAAATGTGCATGTTTTTTAACATCAAAGAAAACGCCTTGAAATTCCATATTTTCGGACTTCGAGGTCCAATTGCCGCGGATTTTTAAAACGTATAAAAATAAGTTACATTGGAAAAGAAGCCGTGCGGTGTTATTAATGCGGTAATGTGAAAATCATGTTAATCGGTTTTTTAGTTTAGAAATTACAATCCCAAACGTGAAAAAAGTCAGGGAAAATTCGAAAAAGTGACACGCCCACTTTTTGCGAAAACGGAAACTAAGTTTTCAAAACGGTTTGCGGATTCGAAATCAGCGCTCCCTAATTACCCTAGAATCCAGAAAAGCCGACCAAAAGTCGAAATTTGTTGCCCTGTGTTATTAAATATTGTAACGATAAGACAGTCTGTCGCTGTGCAAAGCAACCCTACCGCTACGTGCCGTGCTATAATCCAATCTGGCAATGACGGCCGCGATGGTAACTTTTAGTCCGATCTGGCAACGACGGCCGCGATAATCACTTTTAGTCCAACCTGGCAATGATGGAAACTTTTAGTCCACTCCGGAATGTGCGGGAACGATCTGCGCGATGGCCTGACAGGTATAAAAGGCAGCCGGATGCAGCGCAGCGAATCAGTCTGGTTTTGACAAGTGAAGTTGCCACACGGAGTAATTAAGCAAATACTTATGTCTACGAACAGTAAAGTGTAAAAGTGTGAATAATAAAGTGACTGTTGGTTTATTTTATTGTCGGCGTTTAAGAAACTGAGCGTGTTTTATTTTCAAATTGCACAATCCAGTGATACGTAACAGCCCACTAGACGTAGTATTCGTAACGTTTGGTGTCAGAAGTGGGATTGTGGAAAATTGAAAATAACTAAATAAATAAAATTATAAAAGTACGGACATGGTTAAACTCGAGCTGCTGAAGGTAGACCAGCTGAAGAAGGAGCTGGCTGCCTGGAATTTGCCGACTGCTGGCGGGAAGGTGGAGTTGCAGTTGCGCTTGCGAGAAGCATGTGAGGCACGAGGCGTCGATTGGACTGTGCACGAGTTCGGAGCGCAAGAACTGGAGGCGTCGGCCAAAATGGAGGAATCGCCTGCAGGTGCGGCGTCGCTACAGAGTACAGCTGCAGCGGCTGCACGAATACAAGCGTTGGACATGAGCCAACTAATGGCTGCACTCAAAGGCATGTCGGCGCAAATGGAAACAGCGAATCGAGAAATGGCAGCGAAGCTGGAAACTACGAATCTCGAAATTTCGGCAAAAGTCGAGACTGCAAATCGTGAAATGTCGGCGCAGATGTCAGCGAAAATGGAAACGGCGACCCAGGAAATATCGGCGCAAGTGGCAGAGCGAATGGAAGTCAAGCTTCAGGAAAATTCTGCGCGCTTGGAGCAGAAAGTGGAGGAAATCTCAGACAGGATTAATGGGAAAGTCGAGCACCTGGAGACGCGGGTAGAGCACTTGGATAAACGAGTCGACGACCTGGATGATGCCCTGAACAAACGAGTTGGCGACCTGGATGATTCCCTGAACAAACGTGTTGACGATCTTGATGATTCTCTGAACAAACGAGTTGATAGTCTGGAAGATTCGATGTACAGAAAGATAGACGAACGGCTTCGAGAGGTACAGCTGAGAGCAAGGGTGCAGTCAGTTGAGGAAAGTTTCGCCATAGAAGTGCCTACCTATGATGGTACTACGTCGTTCGTTTGGAGAGTCAGTGGACCGATGTTAGGAAAGGTCGGAGACTGATACTGGCTCTAAGAGGTCCTGCGGCTGAGGTAATAAAAACAGTTCCGGAAGGTTTGAGAGGTGATTACGACACCGTCATAAGGGCGCTGGCAGCCAGATACAGTGACGAGCACAACAAAATGCTGTATTATTGCGAGCTGAAGAGCCGTAGACAAAGGGCCAACGAGGCGCTGCAGACATATGCAGCGGACATTGAGCGGCTCGTACAGTTGTGCTACCCAAAATTCGGCGCTGATAACCTCGAAATGATGAAGATTGAGTCATTTATTGAAGGTCTTCATGATCCAGAGACACGTCGCAGTGCGTTGATGATGAGCAAGCCGACATTTAAGGAGACGGTGGCCAGCGCGATGACGTATGAGGCGGCCTGGAGAGGAAGTCTGCGACATTCATCTGCGGAAAAGCGTCGAGCCCAATCTGGACGTGTCACCCAAAACCAGACCGTGAGCTCGGAGGCACCAGCGGGTCTGCGGGCAGTGTCATCTAGAGTCAGTTGCTGGCGATGTGGCAAGCAAGGCCACATATCACGAGACTGCCATCTGCGAGAAAAGTGTTCCGGACAACAGACGTCGCCAAGAAGGGCTGCCGCTCTGCCACACCATTCGTGCAAAACCGAGTGCAGGCATAACTCGCGAGCCGAAAGCGAGGGACAAATTGTGGATGTTCGGTCGATAAGCGTTATTCCAGAGGAAGAGTGGTCTGCGGAGAGGCTACGGAAAGACCAGCGTGAGGATGCGGATCTTGCAAAAATCGTCGAAGGCAAGGAGCAAGGCGCACGTCCAGACTGGCAGGAGATGGCTGGTGAAAGCCCGATCGCTAAGGCTTACTGGGCCCAGTGGAAAAGTCTGCGGCTGAAGGAAGGCTGCGGATGGTCGTACCAGCAACCCCCTAATGGTAGTGCCGAAAAGCAGAATCAACGAGGTCATCGAGGCATACCATAACGACTCCAGTGGAGGGCACCTAGGCATCACCAAAACCGTCGCCAAAATAAAAAGACGATTCTACTGGGTAGGATGTCAGGAGTCTGTAGCCGAGTGGATTAAGAGCTGCGACCGATGTTCAGCCGCGAAAGGGCCGACAAGAAAATCTCGAGGCCGCATGCAGCAGTACAACGTGGGAGCGCCCTTCGAGCGGATTGCTATGGACGTCGCCGGCCCATTCCTAACTAGCACTCAAGGCAACAAATATGTGCTGGTTGTAATGGATTACTTCAGCAAATGGCCCGAAGTGTACCCTATTCCTAACCAGGAGGCCACCACCATCTCGGGAAAGCTGGTAAACAACTGGGTAGCCAGGTTCGGAGTTCCGTTGGAGTTGCACTCAAATCAAGGCCGGAATTTCGAGTCTGCGGTATTCAAGGAAGTGTGTGAGCTGCTGGGGATAAAGAAAATGCGTACCACTCCTTTGCACCCACAGTCCGACGGCATGGTGGAACGCTTTAACCGGACACTGGAGGAATACCTGCGGAAAGTGGTAGGCAGGAATCAAAAGGATTGGGACACGCATATCCCCTGTTCCTGATGGCGTATAGGTCAGCCCCGCACGACACGACATCACTCACTCCAGCCCGAGCAGTGTTCGGAACAGAGTTGCGGTTACCCGCTGACTTGAAGTTCGGGGTAGTCAGCATGACGGGAGGCGCTAAGACGGACTACGTGGCCAAAAAGCGGGCGGAACTGGAGGAAATTCACCAATTTATAAGGGGCCGCACCAAACTGGTCAGCGATAAGGCGAAAGCCAGATACGATCTACGGGCCAACTCAGCAGGGTTCCAAGAAGGCGATTTGGTAATGCTCTACAACCCGCAGCGGAGGAAAGGTTTGTCTCCGAAACTTCAAGCGTCATGGGAAGGACCGTACGAAGTCGTGACTAGGATTAACGACGTGGTATACAGGATTCAACGTTGCAGCAATAGAGGCGCTAAGCTGAAGGTAGTCCATTTGGAGCGTCTGGCGCCTCATCACAGCGGAGCCTCGGCACTTGTTCGGGACGAACAAGTCTAAGTGGTGGGCAGTGTAACGATAAGACAGTCTGTCGCTGTGCAAAGCAACCCTACCGCTACGTGCCGTGCTATAATCCAATCTGGCAATGACGGCCGCGATGGTAACTTTTAGTCCGATCTGGCAACGACGGCCGCGATAATCACTTTTAGTCCAACCTGGCAATGATGGAAACTTTTAGTCCACTCCGGAATGTGCGGGAACGATCTGCGCGATGGCCTGGCAGGTATAAAAGGTAGCCGGATGCGGCGCAGCGAGTCAGTCTGGTTTTGACAGGTGAAGTTGCCACACGGAGTAATTAAGCAAATACTTAAGTGTACGAACAGTAAAGTGTAAACTGTGAATAATAAAGTGACTGTTGGTTTATTTTATTGTCTGCGTTTAAGAAACTGAGCGTGTTTTATTTTCACATTGCACAATCCAGTGATACGTAACAGCCCACTAGACGTAGTATTCGTAACAATATTTATTATGTTGAAAGGTTTGAGCGAAATAAGCAGGAGCAGCTGAAATTTTTTCTGCACTTTTTGAGGGACCATACCGAGCTATAAGCCAATTTCCTTTCAATTATTTGCTTTTTAAAGTATGTTCTAATTAATTTTATGGATTAAATACACAACATACCAAATTTTGGTTTTATTACGTAGATATTATTGAAAAATATACCGGAGAACGCTAAATGCGTTGAATACGACAGGGTAAATTGCCATGCTTTTTATTTCGCTGTTCTTCATTTAGCGAATCTCTAACACAGGGTTGACGATCAGATCAAAACAGGTATGCTTTTAGTGATAAATGCTCTAGTTCGAACGCAGGACCAGTGGCGGCTTAAGGTGTTCGGTGGCCCGGGGCGGCGACGGCTGAGGGGGCCCCCCACAAAACGGTGCAGAATAAGTTTGCGTACAAAACTAATAACGGGAATTTCCGGTTATGCTTTTTCCTTTTTTTTTAATTTGTATTCCATTGAACAGTAAATGGACTTGCAAATTATTTTGAAACGTATATGTGCTTGAAATTTTATAGAAAGCAATAGAATCCCAGAGAAAAAAATTAAAAATGGATAGAAGGATAATCTTACTAAATCTTTCCAAAATTGATAAAAAGTTTCGTGAAATTAGGAAAAGGTTTTGGAGATCAAATTCGTCATTTCAAAAAGCCATCTTAAGTCTAAAAAAAAAAACAGGAAATCTTGCTTCGTTACTACGATCTAGCCATTTTTTTAAGCTACCCAAGCAGGAGGTTTAGATTATTTTGCGATCAGTGCATCCCCTCCAAATGTGTGCGGACCAATTGGTCCAACGGCCTAGTCCGACAACTATTCTTAAATAATATAGTTCGCTCGCTAGTAACAATGTTATGCTGAAAAGGACCAGTGTTGGTTACAAGCTGGTACCAATGTAATGGGAGAATGGACCGTAAATAAATTTATAATAAAATATTTCGGCTAATAGATCGGTGATCATCGGCTGACCGAGCGAATAACGAGTATATGTCATTCAATCGTTCGTGAAAGTTCGTGACAGCTCGTTGTGAGTGCAGGTAAATAAGTGGATGCTAAACTAAAATAATAAAAATATAAAGTGAAATTAATAAAAACATGCAGTGCAGCAAAAGGCATCTCAAACGCTTGATAAAAGCGAAAAAAGAAGCTTTCATCATAGTACAGTAAATAGAGACAAATAAATCACATTTACTAACAAAAAATACTTAATGGCTGAAATTTTGAGGGTGTGTTCGGGGGCATGTCCTGAGTCTAAAACTGAGTTTTCGTATTCGAGGGGGTGGGGGAAGATACTACCCCCTGTTTATTTAGGGGTGAGTTCGATTTAATTCCTTATCTCCGGTGCTATTGCTCGTACCGTCAAGTCCGAGGGATCAAATTTGTGGGGAATAAAATTATCTATCTAATGATAATAAAATCGAGGTCATAGGTCGATTAGGTGAATCACAATGGCCGGTCAAAGGTCAAAATTGAGGGATAGTTTTTCGTGAATACCGTGAAACCGGTAGGTTTTTTGGCATACTGATTCAATACCATTTTAAAGTACTTGAAATTACCTACAAAATGGGTGCTCGAACACTCATCTACTATAAATAGTTTGCGGTCAATCCAACGACCAAGTTGACTGCGCGCGCCGATGTTGACTGCGCACGCTGTACGTGCGAGCCGCGCACAGCGCGAGAAGTACACATTGCGCGTACATTGCACTCTCTACGTGCAATTAATAACTATGGTTACATTACATCGGAAATAGCCGCCCTTGGACAATTTTTCTTTTACAAGCTGTACGGAGGAAACAAGGACGAGACTTTGAACTTCTATCCTTACAAGCGTTTTCTTCAATCCGGAAAGAAAAATACGTTCAATTTGGCTTCCCTACCAATTACTGAAGATGCAGCTCAAGAGTGGCGGGGAAATTACAAAGATCCGGAAGACTGGGGTTGGAAAAAAAAACGAAGAGCATTTATATGCCCGTCGCCTGCGAAAAAGATCCAGCGCCGCCAAGTTTGCTGAAATTAATTTCTTGCACCTGCAAAACTGGTTGTAGGAAGGCCTGTGGGCAGTGGCGGATTCAGGGGGGTGTTTTGGGGTTGAACCCCCACCCCCCCCCCCGAAACATTAGGATCGACATTAAAACTACATACAAATTAAAAGACAATTTATGAATATCAAAGAATTACTTTTTGAAAAACCCCCCGAAATATTTTTCTGAATCCGGCCCTGCCTGTGGGTGTCGAAAAGCTGGGTTGAAATGTTCTCCAATTTGTACGACTTGTAGCGGTATCGCGTGCAACAACATCGCCCAATATTCTACCCTGCAAGAAGATGACGATTTTCTCAACGACGACGGGAACTTACAATCCATTCCTGAAGAAGATGAAGGTGATCAAGAAGAAGACGCTCGTGGTGACACACTTGGAAACGATGAAGAATACGAAGGAGGCGAAAAAAGTCCATCCAAAGTGGCAAGCAGGAAAACTTCCAGGTAAAATTTATGATCAGAACACTTTGAATAATTAAAAATTATACAGCAATACACACACATACATTACAGAGCGCTGAATATGCAATAGTTGGGGTTTTATAGGGTTTTAATGAGTAGAAGTCTCACACTATTCGGCAAAGACTGACCGTCTCGTTTGTCCATGATGGATTTCCCTTGGATAAAAAAAAAAAAACAAGTTCAACTTAATCTAAATTAATCATTGTACCGAGAAAATAATGTAACCATAGTTATTAATTGTACGTAGAGAGTACAATGTACGCGCAATGAGTACTTCTCGCGCCGTGCGCGGCTCGCACGTACAGCGCGCGCGGTCAACTTGGTCGTTGGATTGACGGCAAACTATTTATAGTAGATGAGTGTTCGAGCACTCATTTTGTAGGTAATTTCAAGTTCTTTAAAATGGTAGTGAAGCAGTATGCGAAAAAACTTACCGGTTTCACGGTATTCACGAAAAACTATCCCTCACTTTTGACCTTTGACCGGCCATTGTGATTCACCTAATCGACCTATGATATTTATTCCCCACAAATTTGATCCCTCGGACTTGACGGTACGAGCAATAGCACCGGAGATAAGGAATTAAAACGAACTCACCCCTAAATAAACAGGGGGTAGTATCTTCCCCCACCCCCTCGAATACGAAAACTCAGTTCTAGACTCAGGACATGCCCCCGAACACACCCTCAAAATTTCAGCCATTAAGTATTTTTTTTTAGTAAAATATACCTATTTACTGTACTATCAAGAGTTTGAGAGAAGAGCACAAAAAAAGTGACGAAATTAGCGAGTCCGTTATCGGAAGTGGCTCAGCCGACGCGTCGAGCCAGTTCGATTGTTTTGAAGGCAACAAAGAACAAAAAACCTTGCGCGAAAAACTTGGCGAGTGGCACAACAAAAACAGCAGTTTTGTGTGGATTTCAACCTATACAGGATTCACGGGAAAAAAAGCTTAAAAGACTACATTCAATTTTATAAAGTTTTAAAAGGTAAGTAATTTTAAATTATTAATTTAAAAATTATAAATACTAAATATAATATATTTAATAATAACTTTTTTGTACAGATGCTGTTGCAAGCCGGATAAACAAACCAGAAAGGGCTCTACAGAAGGCGTTTCAGGTTGTTAAAAAACGCCACTTCAGGATGGTGTGCGCGCAAAAGGCAGGAAAAGAAAATTAATTTTTTAGTTTTAGTTATTTTGTGTTTGTATTTACTTTTAAGTGAATATGTTGAAAAGTAAATATGTTACGTTGATTTATTTTATTTATTTTAATTCTTATTCTTTTCTTATATTTTATGTTTTGAATAAGTTAAGTTTTTAAGTGAAAATATGTTATGTTGAGTTGCAGCCGCCTTGGCTCAGTTGGTTAGTGCGCGGTCCAACGAGTCGCATGCAGAGCGACGCAAGATCGAATACTGCATGTAGTAACACCTAAAAAAAATAACGGGAAACTCGTTTTCTCTTTCGGTGGCTGTCCTCTCAGCTGAGAGTAAAAATTGCCTATGAAAAAGCTCCCAACCTGCCGTAGGTCCCTTCCACCCGCGTACAAGATTCACACGCACAACACGGGTGGTTGCGGGAAGCTAGGCCTTAGTCTCGCGTAAGCGGGCTGTCGTGCCAATCAATTAATTATTAATTAATTAATTAATTAATGTTATGTTGATTTATTTTAATTCTTATTGTTTTCTTATATTTTATGTTTTGAATAAGTTAAATGGATTAATTAAAAAATGTGTTGAATTGAAAAAAGAATTGTTTCTTAATTATGGGGTGCAATTACACTACTCGACAAAAAATTGGTTCATCGCGTGCTCCTAAAAACAAAAGTATTTTTTAGAGTAATGTTTTCATTTATTACACCGTGCGAATAAATATTTTTATTTTTTCCGAGACCCATCCAAATGTTGATATAGACGTGAAACTTTCAGCCTAACATTAATAGAGTTGGAAGAAAAATTACAAAGTTATGATGCAGTGAGTGAAAACACCAACTTTACATTTATTAGACCGTGCGAAATTTTTTTTTATTTTTCCGAGACCCATCCAAATTTTGATCTAGACGTGATACTAGAGATCATTTATAGTATCCTGGCATAGTCAGCATTACATTTTCCGACTCAAAGTCCTTTTTAAAGGACTTTAAAATTTTAAGGACATACAAATTTCAAATATTTTTTTGACATTAGAACCGTGAGTTGGGCACTCAGTGCCTATATTAACTTTTATGTTCAATTTCGAGGATTTGGGAAGTCCAATTTTTTTTTGGTAGGCAGATAGATTGTACTTTTGTTTATATGTGGCCAAAATCACAGGTATATACCTCTTATAATAAGAAAGTTATGTCATTTCATAAGATGAGTACGCTATACGTGACTTGGGGCACTCAGTGCCCATAATATTTCCTCATATACTTTGTATGGATAAGTATAATGATAATTTGCTAACAGTTTTTGTTGGTTATTGTGGATTTCTAATCAGTTTCACGCAAAAATTTCAAGTTAAGAGTTCATTTTTAGGAGTGATAATTATATTTTTTGGAAATGAGTGAGGAATTTGCGGTTTATTAGGCTAGCCTATGCCGTGAATTGACCGAAGAAGAAGAGGAAAAAGATCCAAATTATTTCAATGCTCATGAAAGCGATGTGATGATGGTGAAAATGAACCTACATTTGATGGCAAACACGAACTGATACCCAGTGACCAGTCTGACTTCGGAGAAGATAATGCTCAGCTCATTCCAGATCCACGTTTCGAAGAATATGACAACGAGGAAGCTGTAGTAGACATGGTTCTTGATAAAACAGGCTTGATTTTTCAACTTCGGTTACAAAGGCCAATCGTAGAGAAAAATATTTTGGTCGAGAAAGAACGATCAAACTGTATGGTGGATATTGGATATCAACTGCCCATGCCAGCGATTACTTTTTGAAAAACCCCCCGAAATATTTTTCTGAATCCGGCCCTGCCTGTGGGTGTCGAAAAGCTGGGTTGAAATGTTCTCCAATTTGTACGACTTGTAGCGGTATCGCGTGCAACAACATCGCCCAATATTCTACCCTGCAAGAAGATGACGATTTTCTCAACGACGACGGGAACTTACAATCCATTCCTGAAGAAGATGAAGGTGATCAAGAAGAAGACGCTCGTGGTGACACACTTGGAAACGATGAAGAATACGAAGGAGGCGAAAAAAGTCCATCCAAAGTGGCAAGCAGGAAAACTTCCAGGTAAAATTTATGATCAGAACACTTTGAATAATTAAAAATTATACAGCAATACACACACATACATTACAGAGCGCTGAATATGCAATAGTTGGGGTTTTATAGGGTTTTAATGAGTAGAAGTCTCACACTATTCGGCAAAGACTGACCGTCTCGTTTGTCCATGATGGATTTCCCTTGGATAAAAAAAAAAAAACAAGTTCAACTTAATCTAAATTAATCATTGTACCGAGAAAATAATGTAACCATAGTTATTAATTGTACGTAGAGAGTACAATGTACGCGCAATGAGTACTTCTCGCGCCGTGCGCGGCTCGCACGTACAGCGCGCGCGGTCAACTTGGTCGTTGGATTGACGGCAAACTATTTATAGTAGATGAGTGTTCGAGCACTCATTTTGTAGGTAATTTCAAGTTCTTTAAAATGGTATTGAAGCAGTATGCGAAAAAACTTACCGGTTTCACGGTATTCACGAAAAACTATCCCTCACTTTTGACCTTTGACCGGCCATTGTGATTCACCTAATCGACCTATGATATTTATTCCCCACAAATTTGATCCCTCGGACTTGACGGTACGAGCAATAGCACCGGAGATAAGGAATTAAAACGAACTCACCCCTAAATAAACAGGGGGTAGTATCTTCCCCCACCCCCTCGAATACGAAAACTCAGTTCTAGACTCAGGACATGCCCCCGAACACACCCTCAAAATTTCAGCCATTAAGTATTTTTTTTTAGTAAAATATACCTATTTACTGTACTATCAAGAGTTTGAGAGAAGAGCACAAAAAAAGTGACGAAATTAGCGAGTCCGTTATCGGAAGTGGCTCAGCCGACGCGTCGAGCCAGTTCGATTGTTTTGAAGGCAACAAAGAACAAAAAACCTTGCGCGAAAAACTTGGCGAGTGGCACAACAAAAACAGCAGTTTTGTGTGGATTTCAACCTATACAGGATTCACGGGAAAAAAAGCTTAAAAGACTACATTCAATTTTATAAAGTTTTAAAAGGTAAGTAATTTTAAATTATTAATTTAAAAATTATAAATACTAAATATAATATATTTAATAATAACTTTTTTGTACAGATGCTGTTGCAAGCCGGATAAACAAACCAGAAAGGGCTCTACAGAAGGCGTTTCAGGTTGTTAAAAAACGCCACTTCAGGATGGTGTGCGCGCAAAAGGCAGGAAAAGAAAATTAATTTTTTAGTTTTAGTTATTTTGTGTTTGTATTTACTTTTAAGTGAATATGTTGAAAAGTAAATATGTTACGTTGATTTATTTTATTTATTTTAATTCTTATTCTTTTCTTATATTTTATGTTTTGAATAAGTTAAGTTTTTAAGTGAAAATATGTTATGTTGAGTTGCAGCCGCCTTGGCTCAGTTGGTTAGTGCGCGGTCCAACGAGTCGCATGCAGAGCGACGCAAGATCGAATACTGCATGTAGTAACACCTAAAAAAAATAACGGGAAACTCGTTTTCTCTTTCGGTGGCTGTCCTCTCAGCTGAGAGTAAAAATTGCCTATGAAAAAGCTCCCAACCTGCCGTAGGTCCCTTCCACCCGCGTACAAGATTCACACGCACAACACGGGTGGTTGCGGGAAGCTAGGCCTTAGTCTCGCGTAAGCGGGCTGTCGTGCCAATCAATTAATTATTAATTAATTAATTAATTAATGTTATGTTGATTTATTTTAATTCTTATTGTTTTCTTATATTTTATGTTTTGAATAAGTTAAATGGATTAATTAAAAAATGTGTTGAATTGAAAAAAGAATTGTTTCTTAATTATGGGGTGCAATTACACTACTCGACAAAAAATTGGTTCATCGCGTGCTCCTAAAAACAAAAGTATTTTTTAGAGTAATGTTTTCATTTATTACACCGTGCGAATAAATATTTTTATTTTTTCCGAGACCCATCCAAATGTTGATATAGACGTGAAACTTTCAGCCTAACATTAATAGAGTTGGAAGAAAAATTACAAAGTTATGATGCAGTGAGTGAAAACACCAACTTTACATTTATTAGACCGTGCGAAATTTTTTTTTATTTTTCCGAGACCCATCCAAATTTTGATCTAGACGTGATACTAGAGATCATTTATAGTATCCTGGCATAGTCAGCATTACATTTTCCGACTCAAAGTCCTTTTTAAAGGACTTTAAAATTTTAAGGACATACAAATTTCAAATATTTTTTTGACATTAGAACCGTGAGTTGGGCACTCAGTGCCTATATTAACTTTTATGTTCAATTTCGAGGATTTGGGAAGTCCAATTTTTTTTTGGTAGGCAGATAGATTGTACTTTTGTTTATATGTGGCCAAAATCACAGGTATATACCTCTTATAATAAGAAAGTTATGTCATTTCATAAGATGAGTACGCTATACGTGACTTGGGGCACTCAGTGCCCATAATATTTCCTCATATACTTTGTATGGATAAGTATAATGATAATTTGCTAACAGTTTTTGTTGGTTATTGTGGATTTCTAATCAGTTTCACGCAAAAATTTCAAGTTAAGAGTTCATTTTTAGGAGTGATAATTATATTTTTTGGAAATGAGTGAGGAATTTGCGGTTTATTAGGCTAGCCTATGCCGTGAATTGACCGAAGAAGAAGAGGAAAAAGATCCAAATTATTTCAATGCTCATGAAAGCGATGTGATGATGGTGAAAATGAACCTACATTTGATGGCAAACACGAACTGATACCCAGTGACCAGTCTGACTTCGGAGAAGATAATGCTCAGCTCATTCCAGATCCACGTTTCGAAGAATATGACAACGAGGAAGCTGTAGTAGACATGGTTCTTGATAAAACAGGCTTGATTTTTCAACTTCGGTTACAAAGGCCAATCGTAGAGAAAAATATTTTGGTCGAGAAAGAACGATCAAACTGTATGGTGGATATTGGATATCAACTGCCCATGCCAGCGAAGAAGTGAATCCTGTAACAACATGACTATATACATGACTATAATGAGCATAAAGGTGGTGGTCAAACGGGTTCCTGCAGTACCGAGATCTCGTCCAGCAGTACAGGTAGGCTTAATTAATTAATTAATTTTATTTCAAATACTTTTATTTTAAACTTGCACCAAACACTACATAAGGACATGTGAAAAGGGCTATTTCGCAAAATACAATGCCGATGCTATGATAATACGGACTTGGATATTGATGAAGATGCAGACAATACTCCAACAACGTCAACATCCAATCAAAACGCATTAAAAAGACAGCGGAGAATTTCACCAATTTGAGCGGTTCAAAACCACAACTTTTTATGGTTTTTATATTTTTCAGTTTCAAAATCGTTTTCCTAACAATAAATAACTGTTTCAATAAATTATTTGCATAAATAAGCGAAATATTGGCTTTTTTTATAAAAAAAATTCATAAAAAGCTTAAATTTCCATACAAATACATTACTGGGGACTGAGTGCCCAAGTCACGAGATTAAGTTGTATAGCCAAGTCACAGCTCTAAGATTAAATATATGCGGTAGTGCAATGATGGAGATATGGGTATTAAATGAAAGAGGAAAATTGTCTCCTTTTAACTAAATTTTCTATTTTGAGCTTTCAGGACCAAAATATGTCAGGTATGGAAAACATAGGGGAATTTTTGGTAAGGTGCCACCCCTGCTTGATTTCGACGTTCCAGCAATCCAAGCAAAAAAAATGCCTATTGTCATTCAAGGTATATATTTCAACATCAATTTTAATGTGGTTTTTGCGGGAACAGACGCAATAATACGGTCTGGGTAAATCAAAGTGTAAAATTTGGTTAAGAAAAAGCATAAAATAAAAATTTAACGTTTTTCTTGTGGTGAAAAATAAATCAAATACGCACACAAAACTAAGCTAAATATCAGTATTGGACTTAATTTTTAATGCTTTTTCATAATCCGAAATGATATCCGAGCATATCGTAAGAGGAAAACATTTATTCAATGATTTCCAAAATGGCGTCAAAATGTAAAGTGGCACCTTTTTTTTCTTTGTAAGGTGCCACCCCCCCTTTTTTTCATTGTTTTGTGGTCCTATGTTGGTCTTTTTGTTGCTCGGAATCGTCATTACGATGAATTTAAAGTGTTCTTAGCCAATTTTTCTCTAATCCTATCATGAGGAATAAATTTGTTCAGTTTTGTTTATTAATTTCCATACAATTATTCGTTTTATTCGATACCATTCAATTTGCATTTTGCTTTCGGTAATTTTCTATTCAATGCAAATTAAATTCAAAAGTCTTTCGTAAATTTTCTAAATCATGCACTTTTAATTGAAAGTTTTACGTTTTTAGCGATTTTTTTAGGGGGTGGCACTTTACATTAAAAATTTTTAGGGTGTCGATTTTGAACACTTTGGGAAATTGCCTGTAAAACTCGTATTTACGAAAAATTCAAATGAAGTGTTACCTTGGATCATAGCTTTTTAAACCCACTTTCCAACGGTATATTAACATTGATGATACGTTAATTTTCTAACGAGTTTTGCGCAAAAAAGCTATGGGGTGGTACCTTACAATGAATTCCCCTACATATTTTGGATTACAGTCTGTAGATTCATATGTCTAAATTTTATTTTATTTCAAAGTTCTAGTCTAGAAAACAATTTTATTTTTAGGTGAATTTTTCGTGTCGGCTAGTGTAATCTAAATCTTCAGAAATGTACATAAATATTTTATAAAACCCAGTAGCAGTGATTTTATAAAACAAAGGCCTGAAAAAAACATATTTCCCTACATAACAGCATGTAAGAAGCCCATATTTAGCTTACTAACAAGGAGCATAGAATTACTTTCGTAAAATAGTCTATCAAAGAAGAAAACCGGAATTCCGGGACGATGTGTTGTTATCCAACCAATAATTTTAATAATTGGTTGTAATATCAGTAAATTTGTTTGACTTCTACAAAGTTTAATTAGGTAATTCACACTCGTTTACAAGAAACCTCTAAGATTCCGATATTTAATTTTTAACTTAGAATTTTGTATTTCCCAATTTTGCACAAAATTTTAAATTAAAAATTAAATATTGCAATCTTCAGGGACAATTTTTTGAAAATTTGCAAGCGAATGTTATTTAGAAAGGATGTTTTCTTGCTTTTATTGAACTGAATTTGTTATTGCAACTTCAAAGTCAATTGTCGATACTGTGTATCTTTCTGATTTTTTGGCATCACTGGTCTACGATGGGCAGCACTTGGCGGCGCAATCAGCTGTTTGTGAAAAATTATAATTATTTTTGAAGGAAAAAAATAAAAATGTTGCCTGGCAAAATCTTGTTAATGCTGTTACTGCCAAATGGGCGTGTCCCGATGTTGGAAATCGTTGAGGGACAAGTTTGACAGCTTGAAGCGCAAGTCCAAGCTGGAACTTGCAGCGGAGAAGAGCGAGACGTATCGCACAGGTGGCGGCCCAACAGCGATTGGACATGCCAGCAGTGAAATACTCCAATTGGCTGTTATATGTTATATTCGCCGCATTTTGCGACTCCGTACATTTAAAAGCGTCTTCCAGTGCATGAATTTAAGAAACACACCTATTTTCGCCTATTTTTTGTTTGTAAACAAACATAACACTTCGTTCAATAATGTGTGTGACTAACTAATTAAAACACATTTTTTTGCCAAAATTCGTTTTTATTCATCAACATAGTCCCCTTTTAGGGAGATACAATCATTCATCATACTTGGCACCACTTCCACTTAAAGTTCACTTTAAAGTTTAACAGGCACTCAATCCTCCCGGTAAATTTTATCGGGAGGATAGCTTAACGAGCAGATGAGAAAACGAAAATGCGTTTATCGGCCCGTTAAAGTAAACTTTAAAGTTAACGGGAAGATGAGAAAACGGCCCTAAGTCTTTCAACAACCATTGTGGAGCGCAAATAGTTTTTTTTACAAGTTTCAGTTTTGAAAATTGAAATTTGAAATTTGTATATACAAGCTTCTCTCGGGGCCCCCCACAGCCTTAATTTAATTCAATAAAAAGCATTCCCAACGATTTTTTTGACACTTTTGGGCAATAATATATTTTCATAGCCAGTTTAATACAAACGTATTACGAAATTTCACAAAAAAAAAATACAAATAAAGAGAAATATTTCTTTGGTAAAAAAATGACTCACACCAGCAACACTAAACATTTGAAATGAACTAGAACAACAACCTCGTTTTAGAAATTTATATGTAGAAAAATCTACGTTCCTGATCAAGCTTAGAACGATCAAGGTTGCAATTTTGTAATAATATTAGTGAAATTCTGTGCATGTAGTGCTACCGGCTCTCCCAATTTCCAATAGCTTATCGCTGCTTCTGAGAACGAGGTATAAAAAAGGTGGACTTCTGAGTGTCATGCAACTCCAGCTGCAATTCAATAGTTGTATAAAATTGAGCAATTCCCAGCGGTTTTGGAAAACGAAAATGTTTAGCAAAAATGCTTTCCTGCACAGCAAAAGGATCGCTTTCGTCGTGCACAGGCTTAACACTAGAATGCCCGAGGCATTTTAGGTATGTCAGATTTTCGGGCATTCTAGTGTTAATAATTGCCTTGTTTGAATTCATAACTACTGTACAGTTATTGTCAGTGGCTTTTGCTGTTGAAATTAAATTACAGTGTAATTCTGGTACGTATAGTGTTTTGAATAATTTAAAAAATAAAAGACCTCAATGGAGTCAAAATGACTCCCTCGGGCATTCTAGTGTTAAGGGGCACAACTAGTTTGAAATTTTGAAAATTTCGTTTTTTGTTTTATTTCATATTTGTATAGTATAACTATCATAGAAAAAGTATACGAACGGATTTTGTCGAATTCGTAAAAGTCTCTGAGATACAGAGCCTCAAATCCGTCTCGGTCACTACGCGGTAACACGGTTTTAAAACTTTAAACGCGTTTTTCTCAAAACTACATTTTTTAAATTTGCTGCAGCTGTAACTCGATAACAAATCATCCGATCGACTTGGGTCTTTTTTTAGCTTATTGTGAATTTGTTTTTCCATACAATGACCCTCCAGTTTAATGATAGGATGAAAAGTATAATTATGCCAGGCCAGAAACCATCAGATTTTTCAGCAAAATTTTAATTTTTTTTTCAAAAAGCCGCCATTTTGTTGCATTTGATTTTTTTTTTACAACCGAGGGCCATTGTATAGGAAATATAACCTAGTTAAGTAAAATTTTTGGTTTTTTTGATTTCATGCACTGCGAAGGCTACAATCACTGCAGCAGTGGGAGAACCTTTTTTTTCTGAAGACTCAGGAGATGGTGGATAACTTGCTGAAAATCGAATATTTTCATTTGAAAAAATTACTTTGTATTCATTATTTATGCATAAATATATCTGCAAAATTTTAAAACATTCGATGCAATACTTCACAAAATTCAAAATTCACAAAAAATCTCCTTTTTTCATGCGGTCAAACTAGTTGTGCCCCTTAAAGAGCCTTCTCACCTTCATTTTTTTAACCAGAGCGACCGCACACGCTAATAATGTTTAGACATTTTTAGTTTGAATTGTTTCCTGTTTTTGCGCTTGTCAGCTCATCCTAGGTACGTGATAACTTCTCTGACAAGTGTTGGATAAAAAGCTATTAAAAAATGTCGAAAGAATACGAAAATCTAAGAATTGATAGAATCCATTCAATTGTCAGCATGGTGAGTTTTGTTAGGTTTGCCAGAATAGGGTTGTTAATCATTTTAACAAATTAGCAAAAGAATTATTTTAAGTACGTAAGTAAAGCGGCACGCATTACTACATGCCGTTTTAGTTACAATAGTGTTGTGCCCCTATGGTTTAATGACCATTTCGAACTTATCATTCGAATTGGCCTCTTGCCTGCGGACCTTGAGTTTTTGCTTAACACGGGTAAAGAATTCTTCTGTAAAAACTGCGCGGCCGTTCGCCGCAGATCTATATGTTCCCCCCTCCTTCCATTAATCGGGTTGGGGGTGTGACGTCTAAAAATGCGGTGTCATCTAATCCGCCTGTTCCTGCTCTAACGAGTGTAAATGCTCCACTGCAGCAACAATTGCCTAACCCACAGCAACAACAACCGTCTTCACTCCAGCAACGAAGTGAAAAAGTAATAGTCAGTAACGATGATAAGCAACAGTCAATTCAACGTGTGCTATGCCAACAAGTGCCTAAAGCTATTCCTCCTTCGCAACAACAACAACAACAGCCCAAACCGGTTTTGCCTCAGCAACGAAGTGACAAAAAGCAAAAGTGTGATAAGCAACAAGTAACGTTGCAGTCTGTATTTAACGAACTAGTCGCTCTAAGAACAGAGAATGCCCATGCGATCACATTAATAAACTCTATGCAATGTGAGAAACAGCTCTTATCTCAGAAATTAGAAAATTTACAAGTGGAGCTTCATTCGGTGAAACAAAAATTGTTTGAAAATGAGGCTGCTTCTGCAATTTCTTCCCTCTCAAGTGAAGTGAGTGATCAGCGCGGCGTTGTTCTTAGTGCTTTAAATGATAAGGCCAACAATAAAAACACAAATAATAAGCAAAGGAAGCCCTCGCATAATAATGACGATCAACAGCTCGCTGTCGAACCTGTGGATGAATCCAGCATGCACTATTCGCACTCTCTCTCTGCCGATGGTTCGACTTCCCCGCTACCGGCCTCTGGTGTTCGCTTTCTTCCCGCTAGTACTGCTGTTCCGCGTACTGATGATCGAATTTTTTCAAAAACAGGCGAGCGCAGACCAGGTGACTTAAGATCAAGCGACGCAGATGGTCACATTTCATGCTCCTCTCAGCAATCCAACAACAATTCGAAATCTTTAAAAATTTTTTATCAAAATTCGTCTGGTCTCAGAACTAAAGCTGCCTCTGTTTTTCTTGTTACATCTCAATTGGAGTATGATGTTATTGTTCTTGTGGAGACCTGGCTGAATGCTGATTTTGGTGATGGGGAGTTTCTCGATCAATCTCTTATCTCTCTATCGTAAGGATAGAGACGCTGTGCGAACGGAATGCTCACGGGGTGGAGGTGTGCTTATTGCGGTTACGGAATTGAGTAATAGTGACACTCTGCTGGATCAGCTTTGTGTCTCTATTTTTGGTTCTAATGAACAGTTTGTTATTTGTGTTTCTTACATTCCTCCTAATAGCTCCGATTCTTTGTACATCGCTCATGTAAATAACATTTTGAATTTATCAGACATAGATAAGTTAAATGTGCATTTGTGTGTATTAGGTGATTTTAATCTTAGTAAACTCACTTGGTCTTATATTGCAGATGAGAATAATTTAACTGCAATGAATGCTAATGCTTCACATGAGACTTTTTTGCTCGATAGTTTTTCTACCATGATCTCGTGCAAATTAATTGTTTTTTGAATAAATTAAATCATATTTTAGACTTAATTTTCTTGAGGAATAGAGTTAAATACAAACTTGAAGAAAGTTTGTTTCCTCTTTCTCCTTCAGATAGGCATCATATCCCACTTGTTCTTCAAGTTGAGTTTTATGAGTTTTTAAATTTGCCTAATACGTCTGATAAGCTTAATTTTAATTTTAAAAATTGCAATTTTGTTAATTTTAACACTATTTTTGAGAGAACTGATTGGATTAATAAGTTTTCCTGTAATGATACTGCTACTTGCTTCGATATATTCTGTGATGAAATTAATAAGGCTTGCTGCAGTAATGTTCCTTTGGTAAAACCTAAGGTGTATAAAGTACCATGGTATACCAAGGAGTTAAAGAAATTGAAGAATTTACGAAATAAATTTTTCAATAAGTACAAGGCCACAAATGATCTGGACGATAAAAACAATTACTTGATTTATTTGAGGGAATTTACTGTTCTTGAGAAAGTTCTGTACAATAACTACATCTTAAATTTTGAAGCTACCATAAAAAGCAACCCAAAAGCTTTTTGGCTCTTCATTCAGTCTAAAAAAACCAAATCTGATATTCCTTCCTTGATGACCTACAAGCCCTAACCACTATTAATTCGTACCTCTACGCTTTTTCTCATATTAATTTTTCAATTTCTCATATTAATTCTTCAAAAACGGTTCCACAACAATAATATTGAAGTTTTAGTTTTAGCCTGGTCTTCATCTAGCCCAGATCCAATAGAGCCCTAATGAAAAGAAGATTGAGGAATGAGCCCCCACGAACCCTCTTGGAACTAGAAAACAAAAATGAAGAAATTAGGGACTCTATTACACCAAAGAGTGTCAGAAGTGTATTTCTTCAATGCAAAGTCGATGCCAGGCTGTAATAGCAGCAAAAGGAGATGTAACCAGATATTAATTTTTCTTTCATTTGCGGTCGTACGAATTATTAGTGCCCACTTTTAGTTGTTACTTTTTGAAGTTGTTCTGTTCAAAAATTAATAACAGAAAAATTATATAATACAAAAAAATTAAAAAATGTTTTTTCTAATAGTAGATTTTTCAACCTTTCCAAAGAGTATAAATACTGCACGGAAACTTTGACAAATATTGGTTAAAAGGTAATACTAAAAATTAATAATAAAAGAAAAAGTGTAGGGGTACGAATTAATAGTGGTTAGGGCTTGTATAATGGAATTTCTTCTAATTCTGTACTCGGAACTTCGAATCTTTTTGCTGACTTTTTTATGTCAAATTTTGTAACGGATTCTGATTCAATTGACAGCACCATCTCTGATAATATTTTTTCTGCTATTGATTTTGGCTCCTTAAGGATTACTGAGAGCGATATTATGAGAGGGATTAAGGACCTAAAGTTGTCTGCCAAGGCCGATTGTGATGGTTTATCTTCTTTGTTGTTCAAGAATTGTGCCTCAACAATTTGTAAGCCCTTGTGTCATATTTTTAATTCATCTTTATCAGCCGGTGTGTTTATTGAAAGGTGGAAAATCGCACATATTACTCCGATTTTTAAAAGTGGCAGTAAAAATGATATCTCGAACTATCGCCCCATCTCTAAACTCTCAACTGTATCTAAATTGTTTGAGGTCATTGTGAAGGGATACTTGGTTTTTCCTCTCATGAGAATCATATCTCCCAACCAGCACGGGTTTGTTGCAGGTCGCTCTACGGTAACTAATCTGGCTGTATTCACTGAATGCTGCTATTCAGCCTTTGAAGAGAGACACCAGGTTGACACAATATCTCACAGAATTCTTATTTTAAAGTTAAAGAAACTTGGCTTCCATTCTGTTTTCCTGAATTGGATATATTCTTATTTATGTGACAGAGTTTGTTATGTACTGGTGAATGGTATTAAATCGAAGTCTTTCGCTGCCACCTCTGGCGTCCCCCAAGGGAGTATCCTCGGACCGTTACTCTTTCTTCTTTTCATTAATGATATCGGTTCTTGTTTCTGCAATACAAATTATCTGTTATATGCAGATGATCTTAAAATTTTTCTTAGAACTCGTTGTGTTAATGATATTTCCTGTATTCAAAGTGATTTAAATAGATTGAATGTCAGGTGCCTTAATAATCGCTTAGCCTTAAATGTTAAAAAATGCTTCCATGTTACCTTCTGTAAATTAAATAATAATATTGCCACTTCATTTTTTATTGCCAATACTCGTTTGAAAGTTGTTAGCGAAATGTCAGACTTGGGTGTCTTGCTTGACTTTAAGCTAACATTTACTAACCATCTTGACTACATAATTCCTAAAGCGTACGCTATGTTAGCATTTGTACGACGTAACAGCTCTGAATTTAAAGACCCTTATACTTATAAGCTTTTATTCTCAGCATTTGTAAGGGCCAGGTTGGAATATGCTGCCTTAATTTGGAATCCGTTTTATGCTGTTCACACGAATCGTCTCGAACGAGTGCAGAAAAAATTTTTGATATTTGCTCTGTTCTCACTAAACTTTCAAGAACCTATTCCCTCTTATAAGTCACGTTGCTTGCTTATTGATCTTAAATCGTTAGAATGTAGACGTACCATAAGTTCTTTGATGCTATGCTTTAAATCAACCACTTGTGAGGTCATTATGTGAATTTAATAAATTAGCTGCCACTTTTGAAATTGATTTCTCAATTCCTAGGCATAAGTTTATGGAGCATATAAAAAGGATGTACTTTTGATTGTATTATATATTTTTTCTAGTTCGTAAGTGTTATTGGGGATCAGGGTTTGGGTCCATAAGGTAAAGCTCCTGACTGCACGGATGGGGACATGGTATGCATCTTCGGCTGCGATCCTTATGGGTACCAGGCCAAGCGGTCTCAACGCCTCCACGTAGGTTGCTTCTGTAACCGGGCGGTCCCTGGGCGGCTGTTGGAGCCAGTCTTCTCAGCCGGCTAAGTTTGAGCTGCGGAAATCCAAGAGCGTCTGACCCACAGTGGGCGGCTCCTTGGTCAGCGTATGATGTCCATGTTAGGGGCGGCTGTTCTTCTCATCATCTTTTGGTGGCGTGATAGATGTCAAAGAAACGCCACAGGGGAAGGCGACCCCCTTCATCAAAACCATTCTGGAGGGCTCCCATAAGGACTCTTTTACGGTGCAGGGAGTCGGATCCCCAGTACCGGCGGTAGACAGTGGGCGAGCGGGCTGTCTGGCGTCGTCATCCAACGACCGCTTAGGCTGTGCAGCGGGACCCCAGGCTGTGCAGTCTACAAATGCTACTGGGAAGCAGGAGGCGCCCAAACCTGCATTAAGCTTAGGCTGTGCAGTCTACAAATGCTACTGGGAAGCAGGAGGCGCCCAAACCTGCATTAAGTAGGCAAAAGGCGCAGGAGTCCAGGCACAGGATGGTCCCTCACTTTCGGGGGTGGTGCCTCAGCTCCGGGGCCTTCGACTCGACGCTGCTATAGAGGGGGAATCTATGATTCTCTCGCAAAGTAGCGGCGCCGGGTCGGTGGACTCTGAGGCGGAGGCGGCACTCCTGGAGGAGGGAGACGGACCTGCGGCCACTGGCTCCACTCCTGGAACCTTACCGACGGGGGAACGCAAGGCGAGCAGTGCTGCGAAGAAAGCCAAAAATGGCTACCGGCGCTCTCTTGCGTTTCTCCGTAAAATGAGCAAAGAGCCTGGATCCTTGTCCGATAAGGAGAAGGATCTGGTAAAGAAGCACCAGAAGATCGTGGCTAGATTCGAGAAGAAACAGGCGGCGATTTCTGGTGCAAAATACACGACCGTTGCAGCAACGCCTGGTGACAGTGCCACGGCTGCACGGCCCACCGAAGGTGCAGTGGAGGCGGAAAAGCCTAGAAACAAGGCCACATCCTCCGTCACTGCACGACTGGTGGGAGTAAAGACGGGGACGGCAAAGCCTGGAAACAGTGCTGCGGTCGCCCCGTCAAGTAAGACTGGCCAGAGACCCACCACCTCTTCAAGGCCCATTTCCACCACGGTGGAAAAGGCCGTAAAAAGGGGAAGATCGGGTGACGATCAGCCGACAGGGGAAGGGAAAAAGCTGAAGCCATCAGCTAGCTTCTCTTCCCCACAGGAGTTGCAGATAGCCGTGGTGGACCGGAGCGATCCTGATGGGAAAATGCGCCCGGAAAACTGGCTTTCTGTAGAGGCGCGCATTCTGCGAGCGATGCTCGAGGCGGCTGACGGCGAAATTGACTTCGACGGCGCTGGCTGGCAGAAGGGTGCCAAAATCGTCGATTGTAGCAACTTGTCCCTCAACTTCTTGGTGCGCACTATCGGCGGTCTTGAGCCCCTCTGGCAGGGGGCGAAACTCGAGGTCATACCTCGTGACCATCTGCCACTCCGGCCTATCGTCACACTGTGGATCCCCCCTCCAGTTATGGAGGACGCCGACACGGTGAAGCTGATTGGCCGGCAGAATAGTGGCCTGAAAACAGGAGTGGAGAATTGTATCCTCCACTACTTGTAAAAATGAGGTGGGCAAGGACATCGTGATCGCGGTAGATCAATCGTCCTTTGCCCATCTGCGGGACTCCCTGGGAGTTGTTAAGTTCGGTTTGGGTTCCCTCAAAGCTCGCTTCCCTAACAAGGAGCGCGCCACACAAGGGAAGGCTGAAGGTAGTGCAGATAAATCTGCACCACTCTAAAGCCGCCACCCACGACCTTATGCAGTTCCTTGAGGAGACTGGAGTTGACTTGGCTCTAATTCAGGAACCCTGGACCGTAAGAAACAGGGTTTGTGGGTTAGATTCAGATCAATTTAGATTGCTTCATTCACGCGGTGAAGGTAAGATACGAGCCTGTATTGTATACAGAAAGTGCATTAATTTGTTTCTTTTGTCTCATTACAGTACTGGTGACCTGTGTGTGGCTGCATGCGATCGACGCGATGGGCGAGACTTGATCCTGTCGTCCGCATACATGCCATTCGAAGGGGAGGAACCACCGCCGAAGGAAGTCCGGGACCTTGCTGCGCACGCCCGATCACGCAGGCTCGACCTCATCATCGGGTGTGATGCCAATGCACACCACATGCTGTGGGGAAGTTCCGCCACCAACAGTAGGGGTGAGTCAATTTTTGAGTTTCTTCTAGGCTCTAACCTTGTGCTGTGCAATAGAGGCAATACGCCGACTTTCCACAATAGGGTTAGGGAGGAAGTCATAGATATTACCTTAGCTACCGACTCCAACACTATCTCCGTGGTCGACTGGAAAGTACTGACGGAATGTTCGTTCTCGGACCACAACCGTATAGTCTTTTCAGTGGCCATGGAAGGTTGGATGTCCACAAACTTATAGGAATCCGAGAAAGACTAACTGGCCTATATATTATATATAATATCATTAACGGTAAAATTAATTGTAATGAAATTTATGAACTGCTAAATTTCCACTGCCCTAAACGCGAATTGAGGCAGGTACGACTCTTTACGGTCGCCGCGCACAAATCTACATATGCATTTCATGAGCCAATATCAAGATGCATTCGGCTATGCAACACATTTTCTGATGTTATTAACTTTAATTTAAATGAATATAACTTCAAATTGAATTTCTTTAAATAAATTAATTAATATTTAATTGATCTAGTAGTCTGTAAGAACCTCTGTAGACGAAAAATATAAATAAATAAATAAATAAATTCAGTGCACTAGTTTCTCAGAAACTGGCATCGCGCAAAGCGAGCGCTACATTCGAGAGAAACAACATTGACAGGTCAGTTGATCTTCTAACGAAAGTGCTTAACAAGTCTTTTAATGAATCTTGTCCTAAAAGTCGAGCTCCACGGAAAACCAACGCGGTGTGGTGGACCCCAGAGCTAAGACAACTTAGAACAGATACCAGACGTCTCTTCAATAAGGCTAAACTTAGCCGAACTGAAGAAGACTGGGGACCCTACAAGGCTAGCTTTAATAAGTTTAAGAAGACTATTAGGGCGGCCAAGCGGGATAATTGGAGGAAGTACTGCGAATCCCTCGACAATGTCAACGAGGCCGCCAGACTTCGCAAGGTGCTAGCCGGAGCATCACATACCCCTAGCAGCATTAGGAAATCTGACGGCTCGTGGACAGAATCGAGGGAGGAGCTTCTAGAGACTCTCATGAACACCGACTTTCCCGGTTGCACGAGTGTTGTTGAGACGACCACGCCTCATAGACAGCACTCGTCACGACCGGATGCTTTAGTTCAGGGGATTATCGATGAGGTCAAAGTGGCATGGGCGATAGACACCTTCAACCCGTACAAATCTCCGGGTCCCGATGATGTCATTCCGGCTATGCTGCAATGGTCTAAGGAGGCAGTGGTCAAAGTCTTGGTGCGAATCTTTCGGGAATATCTCCAACAGGGCTATGTACCACGCGCCTGGAAAGAGGTTAAGGTGGTGTTCATCCCCAAGGCGGGGAAGTCAAACCACTGCAAAAGACTACAGACCGATCAGCCTGTCATCGTTCTTTCTTAAGACTCTGGAGAGGCTGGTGGATGTCTATGTCAGGGGAGTGGCACAGTCCAGGGGACTCTGCAGGACGCAACATGCGTATTGCAGGGGAAAATCTGTAGACAGTGCCTTGCATGAGGTCGTCCAGACGATCGAAAAATCGCTGAGCGTCCAGGAGTATACGTTAGCCGCTTTCCTCGATATTGAGGGGGCCTTTAATAACGTCACTCTAGAGGCAATAACCAGTGCACTTAGAAAATTCGAAGTGAACGAGAAGGTGGTGAGGTGGACCAGCGATATGCTTAGTAGCAGAAGGGTTCACTCCAGCCTAGGCTCGTGCTCGGTGAGGAGGTTAACCACAAGAGGCACACCTCAGGGAGGCGTCCTTTCGCCTCTGCTGTGGCTGCTTGTGATAAACAACATCCTCGAGATCTTCGAATCCAGGAGGCTGCGAGTAGTAGCATATGCGGACGACGTCACTATCCTGATCCCTGGAAAATTTCTTTCCACCATCAGTGATCTCATGGAGTCTGCGTTAGGAGAACTCTCTAGGTGGCAGAGCATAACGGTCTAGGAGTTAACCCCTCAAAGACGGTTATGGTACTGTTCACCCGGAGATACAAAATACCGGAGTTTAGGCTGCCGAAACTCAGCGGCATCATTATCATCCTCTCACCCGAGGTGAAATACCTTGGCACCACAATCGACTCCAAGCTTTCTTGGAGACGCAACGTGGAAGAGCGGGTGAAGAAGAGCCTGAATGCCTTCTACGTCTGTCAGAAGGCCTTCGGGAAAAAGTGGGGATTGCGACCGAGCATTGTCCACTGGATGTATACAGCAATCATTCGGCCGATCTTATGTTACGCCATTGTCTGGTGGCCGGCCACGGACACCAGGTCCTTGGCGACGCAACTGATGAAGGTGCAGAGACTGGCGGCTATGGGAATAGCAGGAACCGTCAAAAGCACCCCCCAGGCAGGCCTAGAGATGATTCTACATCTCCACCCAATAGAGCAGTTCATTAAGTGCTGTGCCGCTAAAGGCGCTCTCAGGCTGACAGCGGCCAACTTGTGGAAAGAGCACGCTTATGGACACTCTGGGATTCTAAGGTCATTTAAGAGGCCAGGTACGGAACATCAATTAGATTCCTGTACGGACTATCTGATTCCATACCTGGATTTTGAGTCGCGCGCACTTACCTCCTTTCCCTCAAGGAAAGAATGGGGACTTACAAGTGTGACAAGAGACGCCTCCATCACCATCTTCACAGATGGTTCTAAGATGGAGGAAGGTACAGGAGCTGGTCTCCACTCAGATGTACTAGGGGCTCAACGGTCTTTCCGACTCCCGGACCTCTGCAGCATCTTTCAGGCGGAGATTTATGCAATCTGGAAAGCTGCTGAATGAATCCGCGACAGCGGATTATCACCCACGGATATCACAATCTGTGTGGATAGTCAGGCAGCCCTTAAAGCGCTGGAATCAGCGACTGTGAAATCAAAGGTAGTGCAGAGTTGCCGCACTGCACTTCGCGGCATCGGACATCACCGAGTCACTCTCTGCTGGGTTCCGGGCCACTCTGGAGTGGCAGGAAACGAGGCAGCGGATGAGATGGCAAGAAAGGGGGTCGCCCTGCCTCTCACCGAAGTGGATAACTCTGTGCTCCCTCCGATATCTGCCCTGTATTTGCGTATTGACAGGTTGAGCAAAACTTACATCGAGTCCTCATGGCGGAGCAGAACTGATTGCAGTACCTGCCGGGCAATATGGCCTTCCCTTTCCGTGAGGAAAACACGATATGTACTGTCCCTGAGTCGAACCTCTATTAGGCAGCTTGTTAGAGTCATTACTGGACACTGCGCCATTGGATCTATGCTGGTCAAATGGTGCCTCTCGTCCAGTGATGTCTGCAGAAGCTGTGGAGATGAGGAAGAAGTGGAAACGATCCAACACTACCTGTGTCACTACCCGGCTCTGCAGGAACGCCGACTCCGTACCTTGGGGTCAAGGTTCCTGGTAGACTTGGCCTGCGCAGCAGTAGTTGAAATATCGGATTTACTCTCCTTCATCAAGAGGTCGAATTGGTTAGCCCCGAACTGAGAGCCACTGGTTAGCTCCAGAATCTTCCATGAAGGGATTCACCATGGGCCATTTTGGCCTCCGAGTGGAAGTGCTGCCCTTGGGAAGCACACACCCTCTACCTAACCTAACCTAAGTGTTATTTATTATATTAATTTTCTAGCCTGTAGATCACTGTATCACTTGGCTCAATAAATGAAATGAAATGAATTAGAGGTGTTTTCCGTTAAGTTATGTGGTAGTGCAAATTATTAAAGATTTGGTAGGTATACGTCTTGCATTTCCATACAATGTTTTTTTTTCAAATAAAATGAACAAAAATTGTTTTAAAGAAATGTAAAAATGTTGTTTGTAGTAACAATCGTTTATCCCAAAAGATCCCGTTTGGATCTACAGGGATCCAAACAGTAAGGGAGGAACACCGGTTTTCCGAAAAATGAAGGGATTTACAATGGACCCACAGGGCCTCCGAGTGGAAGTGCTTGCCGCACACACCCCTTCCGTAACCTAACCAAACCTAACAATCGTTTAGGAACAGTCATAATATGCAGAAATATAAAATTCAAAAACTATGCATGATATTGTTGGTAGTCTTCTTGTTTGCTTATCTTCAAAACAAAAAAAATATTGGCACAATTCCACACCTATTACAGCACCAAGCATGGTGAAGCGTCATTTCAGTGGTCCCAGTAAAGGAATGTGTGTACACTGGTGGCAATTCCCATAAACTCACTTTGAGCTGAGGTATGAAAAGTCTTGTAAGAATAGAGGAGATGATTTAAAAAACAAAAAAAGGTTTTAGTTTACATTTCTAAAGTTTGTAAGAAATGACACCTGCCATTTCTTCCGTTATGTACTCTTTTATAGTTTGCGTGATCGTGCAAAACATTAAGAGCGAGTAGTGTTTTTTCAGAGTTGAAATGTGACAGTTCACACAAACTCTGCGATTTAATTGATCAGTGAAACAAAAATAAAAGTAATTTGAGGTAAGTTATGCCTTTATAAGCTGATTTAGCCAATTTGTGTACTACTAAGAAAGAAAAATTTTTTTTTAATTCACTCAATAAGAGTTTTCGATACGGGAAATAACGAATAAAATAGGCAGGTCTGAGACGCCAGTGTCTCATTATTCAAAATTAGCTAGTAGCAAAGAATATACAATATGTATAAAGAATACGCATCTTCATAAATTTGTCAAGCGTGTTTCTTGACACGGGCGGGAAGAGATGAGCGGAGGCATAGGTTGCGGGAAATTTGCTCGCACTCAACAGTTTGCGATCTTGTTCGTCGAAGCGCAAGCGGAGAGTAAACAACGAGCCAAAGCATCGTCATCGTCGTTTCAACGAAGATGATTCGGGATTCGCTAATGTTTTTGGTGTGTCGTTTGTTGTGTGTATGCTTTTTTGTGTTGCCGATTGGTTTTGCTGTCAGCTCACCATCAATCGAATCTTTGTGGTGTATGGCTTTTTGCTGGCCAATGCTTTGATTTAACCCTAATCCGTCGTTCGGGTGATTTTTCACCCATTTTCAACTTTGAGATGCTATAACTTTCCTATATATTTATCAAAATGATTAAGGTTTCTTGTATTTGTAGCAAACCAATATAAGTTTTAGAATTTATCTACAACATATTGATTATTTGATTATAACGGTGATTACAAAAAAAGTTACGTGGGCGACGTTCGGGTGATATTTCACCCATATACAAATTGTATGGAAATTCAATGCAACACATAGAGAAAATGCCATCAGATTACGTCTCTGGAACGAAAGTTTTGAACTGTTTTTGTAGGAAAAACCATTTTATGGATCAATGGGCCTCCTGAACTCAACGGAAAAGTGGGAGCAAATTATTTTATTTCAACTAAAGTTCGTATAACTTGTTATGCTTAAAGTCGTGTGTCAGTAATAAAAGATGCTAAAGATATTCCAATGTTAAAGATATTAACTGACAAAACTAATGTTGAAGGTTGGGGCGTTTTTGGCAGTGCATGGATCAGCGTTTGTGATATTCAGGCATATTTTGGTATTTCAATTTTGAGTGGTGTTTATAAGTCGAATGGACAATCTCTTGATAATCTGTAGAGTTACACAACAGGCAGACCAATTTTTCGTTCTATCGGTGACGAAAGCACTCGCCAAGAACGTAACGATTGTAATCAAGAATGAAGCTCATTAACACTCATAAGAGATATACACTGCGGGACACTTGATTACCCTCACTTTATTTTGTTAGCTAAGATTTTTGTTATGAAGTCAAAAATTTTTTTTTTAATGTCAAAATTTTCTGGACACTTAGTTACATGTGTTCCTGTTTTGAACCGCCAAAATTGTATGTAAAATGATGATTAACCACATTTTTGTCCTTTTAAGCCTATTTCAAGTGGGACACTTGATTACCCTCACTCATAGAAAACAAAGAAACTAGAGGTAATTCTTCATTACATTTATTAATTTTTTATTACTAATGTTTTGTATGGACACTATTACTGCGAATAACCTCAAAAAGACGAGAAGGCGAAGAGTTGTCCAACGATGTAAGATAATTTTCAGGGATTTCGGAAAATGCTTTTTCAATTGTGTCTATAAGACGCCATCTGCATAAATTTTACGTGTCAACCATCCCCAAACATTTTCGATTATGTTTGGATCGGACGAGAATGCAGACCAATCTATTTCATTAACATTTTCCGCTTCAAACCAAGCCTTCACCAACTAGCGGTGTGAATGGCAGCGTTATCATGCTGGAAAATCCCGCGTTTCCCCGCGAATATTTCGTCAAAGTTTACAAATCCAATCTCCAACATTTCCATATAATTCTGTGAAACTTGGCGCCCTTCCAATATTGACAAATTAATTGCGCCATGGGCCGACATTGCTGCCGACAACATAACTGAGAATGCTGCTGAATGACGCCGCGACAAAAATCGTTCAGATTTTCTTAGATCGTAAAAATAGTGTTGGAAGCCATTGGGTCCGTCCAAATTAAATTTCTTTTCGTCGGAAAAGACGACTGACTTCCACTCCTGCTGCCAACTGATGTGAGCTCGCGCGAACTCTAAGCGTACCGTTTTGTGACTTTGCAGTAAACGTGTTTTTTTTGCAGCCTTTTGCGTTTGATGTAAGGAAACTGCTTAATTACTCTGTGGACAGTGCTGACACTGGCTGTCGTCCTGGTTAGACCTCGTATGTGACCCGCAGACGCAGAGGAATTGGACGTTTCACGAAGATCTGCTCTTCTCTCTCTAAGAGAAGTTGCTGTTGCGGTACGACCTTTGCGGTTTTTGCCATAAGTTGTGGGTGTTTTAAGAAAATGGTTTATCACCCATGGATCGCGATCGATTCTGTGAGCGATTTCGCGGTTACTTATGTTTTCCTCCTTGTACGCCGAAATTCGTCCCCTTTCCAATTCTTTTAAGGATTTACCGCGGGCCATTGCATCTGCCGTCTGTAAATTTCTCAAACATTATATGCCTAATACTTTCAATTTAGTTTTTCAAACCAATTTACACTAATCCTACCTTCTAACACTTGTTACAGGTCTAAAACTGCAATGAGGGTAATCAAGTGTCCCACTTGAAATAGGCTTAAAAGGAAAAAAATGTGGTTCATCATCATTTTGCATAAAATGTTGGCGGTTCAAAAACAGGAACACATGTAACTAAGTGTCCAGAAAATTTTGACATTAAAAAAAAAGTTTTTGACTTCATCACAAAAATCTTAGCTAACAAAGTAAAGTGAGGGTAATCAAGTGTCCCGCAGTGTATGAGAAACGTGGGTTTAGCGACAACTGCTATGTACGTCCTATAAAAAGGACACACTAAGTTAACAAGAAGAAAATCCCTTTGCAGCACTTTTCATCATAACCAGGATATGTTGGTGAAAAAATTACCCGAAATTATATCGTTTTACAATAAGGTGTCGTCCATAAATTACGTAACGCTCCTGGGGGGGGTCTTGCTCGATGTGACAGTTTGTGACGCCGGGGGGGAGGGGGTTGAGCAGAATGTGACGTAACAAATTTTAAACGTATTCATATAATCTTGATCGAAATAAAAATTTTTTTAATTGTTCCCGCTTTTTAACACTTGGTATAGAAAAAATCAACATTATCGATGTTGAGGAACGCCATCTGGGTGTCCGCACCGTCTACGGGCAGCACTTATTTATTTCCCTTTTTCTTGAACTTATGTTCCCTTTTGAATTGTATTCCCTTTTTTCAAATTTATTAAAGTCAGTCACCATTTGGTCGCCAAGCGAAACAGGTTTCCCTACAATCACAAGAATAAAATGTGATTAATTTTTACTTACATATAATACCAAATAAAAATTTCATCGCCAGCTGGATAAGGCAAATATTTATACGGAAAAAAACAGGTACATTTCAATTTATCTTATGTTTCGTCTAATTTTGGAAGAAACACTAATTCATATCCTAGTGAACGTATTTGAAAATTCAAATCGTATAACAAATTGTAAAACTGCATAACTTTTCCGAAACTGGGAAATTGAATAATTGAAACAAAGACCGACTTTCGGTTTTGAAACTTTAAAATCAGTTTCTTTTCAAAATAGTGTTTGAAAACTTGAGAAGTCATTTTTCTTGCCCTTTCTTGAAAATGTTTGCGTGCGCTAACTCGTTTTGAGCAAATAGACACTTCCTTTTATCTCAAATGATATTTGAATGAAAAAAATTTCTACTCATTATTTCAGAAATGGACAAGAACGATCTGTATCAGTCTTTGTTCAATTCATATACCAAAGCTTATATAGATAAGAAAAAGCTAGATTTGCAAAAAAAAGCTACGGAGGTGTGGAATTCCATAAAACACGACACTGACTTATCATCAAAAGTTACTAAATTGATAGAAGAGAATGAAGCTTTGGCGAAGAAACGCAAGGGATCTCTGGTGCAATATTGGTCATATCAATCACAACGTGCGACCACGTCTGTTCTACCAGAAACCTCAACAACGTCTGAAGAAAAAGAAGTTTCCTCTGCAGATCTTTCAGTAACAGATACAGATACACCTAAAACCGATGATGAAAGAAAACGTTTTCAAACAACCGCTCAAGATAAGCTTCAATCGGAAATCGATATTCTGAATTCTGATTTGATTGGTCTCTATACAAGAAAAAGATGTGGACAAATCAGTGAAGTACAAGAAAAAGAATTGGCAGAGAAGAAGAAGCGCAAAACTGAATTGGAAAAATTATTGAAAGATAAAAGAAATGCTCAAGAACGCCAGCAAAAACATCGAGCAGTTAAAAGAAAGGAAATAGCTGAAATTTGCGAAAAAAATCCGGAGTTGAAAAAGGCCTTAAGAGTGAGAGACGCGGCAGGGAGACCTAGGGTAGAGGAAGACCAACACGATTTATTAGACACAATTGTCAAACTTGCCATTCACGGATCAGCGTCCCATGAACGACGACAAGCAGAAAATTTTGAGGAGCATTAAAACTCTGGATGAGCTCGCAATCGCTTTGAAACATAAAGGTTTTACTTCGAGTAGAAGTGCTCTTTATTTACGTTTGCTCCCGAAACGAAGTTCATCTATAGAGGGGAAAAAACACGTAACAACCGTTCCTGTAAAACTCATAAAAGCTCAAAACGAGAAACACTCGCAACACGTCGATGGAAACTTTTGTAAAGCAACCATCAATCACCTCGAAGAAATTGCGTCAATACTTGGTCCTAATGAGGTAAGCTTCTTGAGTCAAGACGACAAATCCCGTGTACCGTTGGGCCTGACAGCAGCTAATCATCAATCCCCTATGGTTATGCACGTCCAGTATAAAATCTCGTTGCCTGATCATGATTGGGTCGTGGCTGAAAAACATAAACTTATTCCATCTGTTTATGCAGGAATTGTTGTGAGAAAAAATGGAAACGGGGACAGAAGTGCTGTAGAGTATTCTGGGCCAACTTATGTAGCAATCAGATCGGGTAAACATGCATCTTCTACAGCATATTCTCATGCGCTTGATTTCGAAACTCTTCTCGAGTTAGATGAATTCGATATCGTGACAAAATTTCAGAACAATGTCAAGCCAGTATTCATGTTAACTGTCGATGGAGGCCCAGATGAAAATCCTCGTTATCAAAAAGTAATAGATATCGGCATTCATCATTTTTTAACTCACAACCTTGACGCCTTGTTCATCGCAGCCAACGCTCCTGGAAGAAGCGCTTTTAATAGAGTTGAACATAGAATGGCACCCTTGAGTCGAGAACTTGCCGGTTTGATTTTGCCACATGAAAATTATGAAAGTCACCTCGATTCAAAAGGAAAAACGGTCGATTTGGATTTTGAGAAGAAAAATTTCCGGCACTGTGGAGAAACACTGGCTGAAATATGGAGCGCTGTTCAAATTGACAAATACCTAGTTGTAGGCAAATACATCGATCCAGAAAATTCGGAAATTCACCAGAGCTGCATTTTGTCAAAAGATAGCATGTGGATTTCGGAGCATGTGAGAACAAGCCAATATTTTACACAGATCGTTAAATGTAACAACACAAACTGCTGTTCAAAACCACGGAGTTCATTGTTGAATATTTTGCCGGAACGATTCCTCTCTCCGCCAATTCCATTAGAACAAAGTGAACTTGGGCTCATTATTCCGGCAGACAAAAACATCAACGGCTCTTCCACAGCAAAATTTCCATCACTGTTTATAACGAACAATTTGAATTTGCAAGAAATAGCTGCTCATATTATGCCTAAAATCGTTCCATATGATTTTTTTTGCCCGTCAGTTCAAGAAGACTTACCAAAAAGAATCTGCTAAATTTGCGGTTTATACTTCGCTTCAAAAGCCATCCTCAAAAAACATGGAACAATACACAAGAAGAAAAACGTTGCTTCTACTGAAAGAAAAATTGGACCTGTTCGCATTGCAGCAAAACGCCAAAGAGAATTGATGGTTATTCTGCAAAATGAACAAGTAGAATGGCTAGAAGAAGATGAACTGGATCTTACTGAAGCCACGAAATTTCAACAAAAAGAAGATGAGGCAGTACCACTTTTTGGAATCGAAAATAGTTTATCTTGTCCCTGGGAAGATGAATGTGAAAACATTTATTATATTTTGTTTGATAATTCCTATCTTTGTTGAATAATTTTATGTTTGATTTCGATGCAAACGATTTCCTGAATTTCAAAAAGTTTTCAAAGTTGATCTCAAAGTTGATCTCAGTATTTTAAAAAGATTTTCAAAGTATTTTAAAGTATTTTAAAAAGATTTTCAAAGTTGATCTCAGTATTATATGTTTGTATGTTTTGTATTCTATTAAAAAGTACAAAAAAATTCTATTAGTATTTTTATTATGCTTTTGAAGACTCCGTTACGTTACACCTTTGGGGGGGGGGGGGGGGGTTCAAGCCAATGTGACAGTTTGTGACACAGGGGGGGGTGGGGGTAAAAAAATACTAAAAATTGCGTTACGTAATTTATGGACGACCCCTAAGTCAAAAGCAGTAGTTGACACTTAAGACCAATTGATTGTTAACTAACTCTATACTCTTAAGCAAAAAACCAATTGCTGTCGATTCCATCTGGATCGCTTGTACAAAAAGTACAAGCGGCGAATTTTTCTTGAAGAATTAGATTTGCGTTTAGTAAAGCCAAAGATTTTGCGTAGAGCAACGTTAGCGAAATGAAAATCTTCATGCTGACTTCTTATCTCAATACAGCCATTTTTTTCAAACATTGTCAGAAAATCAGAGCTTAAAAAAGTAAAAGAACTATTGGATCACGGCGCCAATTTGGTATCAAACACGATCGAGAGGCATATTCTGCTTGCAATTCTTGAAAAAAAGTATACTTGTGGTGAACACAAAGTTTTAGTTAACTACTGCCCTTCCTTGCCCCCTTTCCCCATCCGATTGAAATGAGTGCTGTAACATATGTTCGAAAAACAGTATTACATACACATTTAAAAACGGGTGAAATTTGTGGTATTTCACAACGGGTCTCATAATAGGCCTTCGAGTGTGTCTCTTACAGAGGCAGCCACAATAACCTAACCTAACCTAGTTGCCCTAATTGTAGACAAATATAGAAACATTTGTTAACTTATTTATCTGTAAGATAACAAAGATAATAAAGATTAAAGATAACCAATTATTTTGTATTATAATTGGTCAAAAAATGCATTAAAACAATGTAAAGTACCATATGGGTGAAATATCACCCGAACATCTTATGTGTGAGTTTTTTTGAACGTCGGATGAGGGTTAAAAATTTGGTGGTTGATCCCAATTTAAAATGTCTACAAATATTTTTATGTGGCGAGTTCGAAGTAAAATTATTTAATTATATTTTCGCATGGTTGATTACAATTTTGAGAATATGGGAAAACTACGAAAAAAATGAACTGATAGGCAAAAATAATTAGATGCGTGTTTTAATTTTGTTTTTTTTTTTGAAAATCGAAATCTAACGGAGAAACCAAGGGTTAAAAGATTGTATAGAAAAACATAATTTAATAGGTCTATTGACTTTCAATAGGGCGAAAGCACTGCTAAAGCACTAAATAAAGAAATAAATGATAAGGCAAATATTTTGTCATAAGAAAAATTTAAAAAATAATCTACACCTGAATGGTTCCATGGCGAATGATGTGACCATAAATTTACAATATTAGATTTTCTTATTTTAGTTCTTTTAAACAAGCATTAAATGTGGGCCGTAAGAAAAGTTCCAAAGAACGGGACGGAAAATTATTACGGGCTAATAAAAACGTTTTACTTCCTTTCCAATTCCATTTTTATTTCATTGTCTTTGTTGATTACTTATAATTTATTTATTAATTGCCTGTACCGATCATATACATTGTGACCGAAAAGTTTCCGGAAATTCTCATTTAAAATTCGCGGGCTGTATATTTTTCGATATTTTAAGTTTCTGTAGGTTGGTAGCACTGTCCTTAATTACTATGCCAAAAATGAGCGCGATCTGTCAGACAGTTTGTTTACGGCAGCTGTTGAAACCAGTTCACCTCAGTAGTGCGTTGCGATTTTGTTGAGAATTTTCTTCAAAATGAGTACCGTGAACAGGTCTCTTTGGACGTGCTTGATCGTGCGAATTCCGATCCAACTTTCATGGAACGCATCATAACTGGTGACGAGACATGGGTCTACGAGTACGACATGCAAACAAGCCAACAATCATCGGAATGGAGAGGAAAAACCACGCCAAAGTCGCTCGAAAATCAAGGTAATGCTGATTGTTTTCTTCGATATTCGTGGTGTGGTGCATCATGAATTCGTCCCTGAAGGACAAACAGTCGGTAAAGACTATTATTTGACTGTTTTAAGACGTTTGCATGAAAATATCCGCCGTAAACGGCCTCAATTGTGGAAGAATAATTCATGGATTTTTCATGACGATAATGCTCCCTCGCACCGAGCCAACATTATCAACGATTTTAAGGCCAAACATTCAATAAATACCATCGAACAGCCACCGTATTCACCTGATCTTGCACCGTGTGACTTTTTCCTGTTTCCCAAACTCAAGTTACCACTCAGAGGAACGCGTTTTGAATCCATAGAAGGCGCAAAACAGAATTCGCAGAGGGAACTCAAAGCCATACCGGAAAGCGCCTATAAAAAATGTTTTGATGATTGGAAGAAACGTTGGCATATGTGTATCGCTTCTAATGGAGCATATTTTGAAGGAGATAAAATAAATATTGATGAAGATTAAGAATTTTGCGTTTTATTTAAAATTTCCGGAAACTTTTCGGTCACAAGGTAGGTCGCCATGATAGCCATATTTTATTTTCTATGCTTTTGCGCACACTACAGTCGGCAGTGAGTTCAGGAGCAATATGCGACGCCGTGCAGGCTTATAGAAGAAGAACAAAAGCCAGCCAGAAAATATAAATCGTTTTACAATTTCAGCTTTTCGCCAGCGCAACAACAAGAACAACAGCACATCGTCTTCCTCCTCTTCGGACAATTGAGCGAGAATGAACGAGTGAGCACAGACGCGGCATTCGTGTTTCTATGATTTGCGCTCAGAGCATTGTGCTGCCGTTTAAGTGTTTCCTCTCGTTGTCTACCCCCCGCATCAAGAAGACGGGTTCCATAGAAAAAAAACACGAATGAATTCAATCAAAAACACAGCATATTTTATAAAACAACAAAAGGAACTATTACATATATAGTACATATAGTACATTTCATCACATTCATCACAAATTAACAAACAAAAACGAGAAAATAAACAACTAAAAATTAAATAAAATTACAAGAAAATTCAGAATTTAAATACATTCCCCCAAATTTATAACACATAAAATTAATATTTCATGAAAATTGCTCATTCTATTTGGCACAACAATTAACAAAAGACTCAATAGCCAATATAGCTGAACAAGGTGTTGATGTAGCAAAAATAGATTAAAAATATCTGTAAAATATTGTCCCCTTAAATATTTGTCATAAAATCCAAACAAATCTAAGGAGAAACCCCCTAATCAGGCAACACTGGGTTGTAACGTATAATAAAAATGTAATAAATATACAAAGCGAGATATGAAA
Source organism: Melieria omissa (assembly GCA_963971225.1). Taxonomy (NCBI): domain Eukaryota; kingdom Metazoa; phylum Arthropoda; class Insecta; order Diptera; family Ulidiidae; genus Melieria; species Melieria omissa. The sequence continues at coordinate 43,383,958 of OZ020269.1, read as the reverse complement.
AAGAAAGACAGTGCGATTCAGCTGCAAATAAAAACAAACAAGAAATTAAAGCAGGAAAATCGACCAAAAAAAACCGATGTGGCATTGGCCAATAAAAGACGATGTGGCATCGGCCAAAAAAGGCCGAAGCCGATGCCGATTCTTTTTTTTTGGCCGATGCCGATACCAATTTTATTGGCCGATACTAGCCGATGCCGATTAATCGGTCGGACTCTATGGCGATATCAGCACCATGGTTGCCACTCGCCTAACCTTTTTTCTACCAAAATCGTTTATAAAAAGTTACCAAAATTATCAATTTTTTCATTGACAAAAAAAAAACAAATATACAAAACAATGCATTTCATAACAAAGGTACAAAAAATAGTTCACTTTACTAGTAAAATCATCACATGTACACCTACGGCCAAATTATAGCAGTACATGCATGTATAAACCGCTAGATTAAAGAAACACCAAACTTGAAGGGATTGCCGACATTGCCAAAATTTTATTTTTACAACATCAACAACTATAAACATAAAATGTTGCGGCAATCTTTTCAAAAATTTGGTTTTTCTTTAATCTAGCGGTTTTTACATGCATGCACTACTATTATTTTCACCGTTACATTTCAAACATAAAAAAACAATATACAAAACAATACATTTCATAACATAGATACATACAAAACAAAAAATTGTTCACTTTAAAAGCATATTTCATTATGCTTCAAAAGTAAATATCGAATTCAATATTAACCAATATTAACAAAATACTAATTTTCAACTGTATCACAAAACGTTCGCAATGTTAGTCGATGTTAGCAAAGAATATGAAGTAATATAGAACGCGCATGTGGGCACAAAAGTGTTTTCGGCTGTTATGATGCGAGCGGGAAGAGCGAAGCGTAGGCATTTGAGAATGTTAAGTTCATAACATTTTCTGTTAGATTTTCGTAGGACAACAGCAAAAAGCAATGTTATTGTTCCCAACGGCTTCACTCGTGTACATTGAAATGGTGGTGGTTGCAGCGTAGTGTTCGCTCAATCAGTTTTTGCATGTATGTTTCTTGATCTTGTTTGCCGAAGCGCAAGCAAAGAGCAAACAACGAACCAAAGCATCGTCATCATCCTTTCAGCGAAGATGACTCGGGATTCGCTAATGTTTTTGTTGTTGTCGTTTATTGTGTGTATGCTTTTTTGGTTTTGCTGTTTGCTCAAATGCTGCGCTTTGATTAATTTTTAAAACCTGCAAATATTAAGACGTGGTTGAATCCAATTTGAAATTTTCACAAATATTTTTACGTGGCGAGTTCCAAGTAAAATCATTTGTTTATATTTTGACGTGGTTGATACCAATTTTGAACCTTTTGCAGCGGTTTTTTTTTTGACGTGGTTGAATCCAATTTGAAATTTCTACAAATATTTTTACGTGGCGTATTCCAAGTAAAATTATTTGTTTATATTTTGACGTGGTTGATACCAATTTTGAATTTTTTTAAGAAGTATTTTAACGCCATTGTCCAACATTGTAATTCTATTTTGTGTTTCGGCTTGTTACAATATGTCTACAAATATAAAGACAAATAGAAATTCGTCAACGTCTGAAATTCAATGTTGTGTTCGCAGTTGCAAAAAATCGAGACGACAATGCGAGAATCTTAGATTATTTAGATTCCCCGCTGCTGATTTCGTGTTTTGAAAAATTTGGCGCGAAAAATGCAATATATCTTATGACGACTATAACCGAAAACTGTATATTTGTAAAATCATTTCTCCCGTACTTATGTAGGAAAAAGGTTTCTAAAAAAGGATGCGATTCCAACCTTAAACTTAGACGAAGATCATGAGATTTCGGATGAAGAATTTTTAGAACCAGATTCTTCATCGAAACGAACACGTTACGATGACATAGTATGCAGTAATTGCGAAAAAAAACGTCAAAATAACCCATTATTACAAAAAGAAATACAGCGACCTAAAAAAAAATAAAAAAAAATTAACGAAAAATTGCGAAAAGAAAAGCGCTTTATTTTAAAATCCAAGAATTGTTGTTCAAAGACATTAAAAAATTCAATTGATTCTTTAAAACATATCAACTTGGAATCCAAAACATTTTGTAAACTTTTACTTAGCACCCGGCCAAAAGAATATTCTGACGAAGTGAAATATTTAGCGCAAAATATTTTTTATATTTCACAATCAACATATTCTTTCCTAAGAGAGAAGTTAAATTTCAATTTGCCACATATCAGCACCTTAAATCGGTGGGCTCCAATAAAGTTCCTTCAGCCCGGTATCAACAATGTGGCTTTTGAATTCATTAAAAAGATGTGCTTAGAGTTGAAGGAAAAAAATGAAAATAATATAGTTCTTTTAATGGACGAAATGGCAATACGTAGAAAATTACGATTCAATCAAAAACTATATATAATTGACGGATTTGAATGCACAGGCTTCAAAAGAACAAAAAAATCGGTAAGCAAGTATGTGTATTTATGTTGAAGTCCATGTTCTCGAGTTGGTGTTCAATTTTAAACTATTTTGTGTCAGAGAATGGATTAACAGCAGATACGTTGTGCAAAATAATTAAAGAAAATCTTAAAATTTTAAGCAATTTTGGTATAGTAGTGAACGTTTTGGTTTGTGATCAGGGGTCTTCTAATAGAAAGTGTTTCTCCGACTTAGGCGTATGTATAGAGAAACCATATTTTCAATTTCAAAATCAAAAAATTGATTGCATGTTCGATATCCCACATTTAATCAAGTCATTGCGAAATGGTTGGCTTAAATGCGACTTGAAAACGTCTGATGGTTTAGTTAGCTTTAAAGTAGTTCAAGAGCTTTGGGAGAGGGAAGAAAATTGTAAAACCAAAATGTGCCCAAAATTTACTAGACAACACATATTTCCAAATTCATTTGTAAAAATGAGTGTTAAATTTGCCACTCAAGTGTTCAGTAAAACAGTTGAAGCTGCTATCAGAACAATTTCAGACATAAGTGGATTTAAAAAAATCTCACAAGAGGTAGCGTTATCCACAGCTGATTTTATAGCAAAATTTGATCAAATATTTGATTGCATGAATAGTGGATCTTTGTATGCAGATAACTGCTACCGATCTGCTCTTCAGATTAAGAAAGAATCGCACACATTTATTCAAACATTTTTATATTATCTAGAGGAAGTGAAATTTGTTGATGAAAAAAAACGAGTTTTCTTCCTAGATTTGGGGATTTTGGGAAGGATTTCTTCCTTTGGGGATCAGGGTTTGGATCCACAAGGCAAAGCACCTGACTGCACGGATGTAGACGTGGTCCACATCTTCGGCTGCGATCCTTGTGGGTACCAGGCCAAGTGGACTCAACGCCTTCACGAAGGTTGCTTCTGGTGACCGGGCGGTCCCCGGGCGGCTGTTGAAGCTTGTCTTCTCAGCTGGCGAAGTTTGAGCTGCGGAAATCCAGGAGCGTCTGACCCACAGTGGGCGGCTCCCTGGTCAGCGTCTGATCTCCATGTTAGGAGCGGCTGTTTCTTATCATCTTTTGGTGGCGTGATAGATGTCAAAGAAACGCCACAGGGGAAGGCGACCCCCTTCATCAAAACCATTCTGGAGGGCTCCCATAAGGACTCTTTTACGGTGCAGGGAGTCGGATCCCCAGTACCGGCGGTAGACAGTGGGCGAGCGGGCTGTCTGGCGTCGTCATCCAACGACCGCTTAGGCTGTGCAGCGGGACCCCAGGCTGTGCAGTCTACAAATGCTACTGGGAAGCAGGAGGCGCCCAAACCTGCATTAAGCAGGCAAAAGGCGCAGGAGTCCACAGCACAGGATGGTCCCTCACTTTCGGGGGTGGTGCCTCAGCTCCGGGGTCTTCGACTCGACGCTGCTATAGAGGGGGAATCTATGATTCTCTCGCAAAGTAGCGGCGCCGGGTCGGTGGACTCTGAGGCGGAGGCGGCACTCCTGGAGGAGGGAGACCGACCTGCGGCCACTGGCTCCATTCCTGGTATCTTACCGGCGGGGGAACGCAAGGCGAGCAGTGCTACGAAGAAAGCCAGAAATTGCTACCGGCGCTCTCTTGCGTTTCTCCGCAGAGTGAGCAAAGAGCCTGGATCCTTGTCCGATAAGGAGAAGGATCTGGTAAGGAAGCACCAGAAGATCGTGGCTAGATTCGAGAAGAAACAGGCGGCGATTTCTGGTGCAAAATGCACGGCCGTTGCAGCAACGCCTGGTGACAGTGCCACGGCTGCACGGCCCACCGAAGGTGCAGTGGAGGCGGAAAAGCCTAGAAACAAGGCCACATCCTCCGTCACTGCACGGGTGGGAGTAAAGACGGGGACGGCAAAGCCTGGAAACAGTGCTGCGGTCGCCCCGTCAAATGAGACTGGTCAGAGACCCACCACCTCTTCAAGGCCCACTTCCACCACGGTGGAAAAGGCCGTAAAAAGGGGAAGATCGGGTGACGATCAGCCGACAGGGGAGGGGAAAAAGCTGAAGCCCTCAGCTAGCTTCTCTTCCCCACAGGAGTTGCAGATAGCCGTGGTGGACCGGAGCGATCCTGATGGGAAAATTCGCCCGGAAAACTGGCTTTCTGTAGAGGCGCACATTCTGCGAGCGATGCTCGAGGCGGCTGACGGCGAAATTGACTTCGACGGCGCTGGCTGGCAGAAGGGTGTCAAAATCGTCGGTTGTGGCAACAAGGAGTCCCTCAACTTCTTGGTGCGCACTATCGGCGGTCTTGAGCCCCTCTGGCAGGGGGCGAAACTCGAGGTCATACCCCGTGACCGTCTGCCACTCCGGCCTATCGTCACACTGTGGGTCCCCCCTCCAGTTATGGAGGACGCCGACACGGTGAAGCTGATTGGCCGGCAGAATAGTGGCCTGAACACAGGAGAGTGGAGAATTGTATCCTCCACTACTTGTAAAAATGAGGCGGGCAAGGACATCGTGATCGCGGTAGATCAATAGTCCTTTGCCCATCTGCGGGACTCCCTGGGAGTTGTTAAGTTCGGTTTGGGTTCCCTCAAAGCTCGCTTCCCTAACAAGGAGCGCGCCACACAAGGGAAGGCTGAAGGTAGTGCAGATAAACCTGCACCACTCTAAAGCCGCCACCCACGACCTTATGCAGTTCCTTGAGGAGACTGGAGTTGACTTGGCTCTAATTCAGGAACCCTGGATCGTAGGAAACAGGGTTTGTGGGTTAGATTCAGGTCAATTTAGATTGCTTCATTCACGCGGTGAAGGTAAGATACGAGCCTGTATTGTATACAGAAGGTGCATTAATTTGTTTCTTTTGTCTCATTACAGTACTGGTGACCTGTGTGTGGCTGCATGCGAACGACGCGATGGGCGAGACCTGATCCTGTCGTCCGCATACATGCCATTCGAAGGGGAGGAACCACCGCCGAAGGAAGTCCGGGACCTTGCTGCGCACGCCCGATCACGGAGGCTCCACCTTATCATCGGGTGTGATGCCAATGCACACCACATGCTGTGGGGAAGTTCCGACACCAACAGTAGGGGTGAGTCAATTTTTGAGTTTCTTCTAGGCTCTAACCTTGTGCTGCGCAATAAAGGCAATACGCCGACTTTCCACAATAGGGTTAGGGAGGAAGTCATAGATATTACCTTAGTTACCGACTCCAACACTATCTCCGTGGTCGACTGGAAAGTACTGACGGAATGTTCGTTCTCGGACCACAACCGTATAGTCTTTTCAGTGGCCATAGAGGTTGGATGTCCACAAACTTATAGGAATCCGAGAAAGACTAACTGGCCTAAATTCAGTGCACTAGTTTCTCAGAAACTGGCATCGCGCAAAGCGATCGCTACATTCGAGAGAAACAACATTGACAGGTCAGTTGGTCTTCTAACGAAAGTGCTTAACAAGTCTTTTAATGAATCTTGTCCTAAAAGTCGAGCTCCACGGAAAACCAACGCGGTGTGGTGGACCCCAGAGCTAAGACAACTTAGAACAGATACCAGACGTCTCTTCAATAAGGCTAAACTTAGCCGAACTGAAGAAGACTGGGGAGCCTACAAGGCTAGCTTTAATAAGTTTAAGAAGACTATTAGGGCGGCCAAGCGGGATAATTGGAGGAAGTACTGTGAATCCCTCGACAATGTCAACGAGGCCGCCAGACTTCGCAAGGTGCTAGCCGGGGCATCACATACCCCTAGCAGCATTAGGAAGTCTGACGGCTCGTGGACAGAATCGAGGGAGGGGCTTCTAGAGACTCTCATGAACACCCACTTTCCCGGTTGCACGAGTGTTGTTGAGACGACCACGCCTCATAGACAGCACTCGTCACGACCGGATGCTTTTGTTCGGGGGATTATCGATGAGGTCAAAGTGGCATGGGCGATAGACACCTTCAACCCGTACAAATCTCCGGGTCCCGATGGTGTCATTCCGGCTATGCTGCAATGGTCTAAGGAGGCAGTGGTCAAAGTCTTGGTGCGAATCTTTCGGGAATCTCTCCATCAGGGCTATGTACCGCGCGCCTGGAAAGAGGTTAAGGTGGTCATCCCCAAGGCGGGGAAGTCAAACCACATCACTGCAAAAGACTACAGACCGATCAGCCTGTCATCGTTCTTTCTTAAGACTTTGGAGAGGCTGGTGGATGTCTATGTCAGGGGAGTGGCACAGTCCAGGGGACTCTGCAGGACGCAACATGCGTATTGCAGGGGAAAATCTGTAGACAGCGCCTTACATGATGTCGTTCAGACGATCGAAAAATCGCTGAGCGTCAAGGAGTATACGTTAGCCGCTTTCCTCGATATTGAGGGGGCCTTTAATAACGTCACTCTAGAGGCAATAACCAGTGCACTTAGAAAATTCGAAGTGGACGAGAAAGTGGTAAGGTGGACCAGCGATATGCTTAGTAGCAGAAGGGTTCACTCCAGCCTAGGCTCGTGCTCGGTGAGGAGGTTAACCACAAGGGGCACACCTCAGGGGGGCGTCCTTTCGCCTCTGCTGTGGCTGCTTGTGATAAACAACATCCTCGAGATCTTCGAATCCAGGAGGCTGCGAGTAGTAGCATATGCGGACGACGTCACTATCCTGATCCCTGGAAAATTTCTTTCCACCATCAGTGATCTCATGGAGTCTGCTTTAGGAGAACTCTCTAGGTGGGCAGAGCATAACGGTCTAGGAGTTAACCCCTCAAAGACGGTTATGGTACTGTTCACCCGGAGATACAAGATACCGGAGTTTAGGCTGCCGAAACTCAGCGGCATCACTATCACCCTCTCACCCGAGGTGAAATACCTTGGCACCACACTCGACTCCAAGCTTTCTTGGAGACGCAACGTGGAAGAGCGGGTGAAGAAGAGCCTGAATGCCTTCTACGTCTGTCAGAAGGCCTTCGGGAAAAAGTGGGGATTGCGGCCGGGCATTGTCCACTGGATGTATACAGCGATCATTCGGCCGATCTTATGTTACGGAGCCATTGTCTGGTGGCCGGCCACGGACACCAGGTCCTTGGCGACGCAACTGATGAAGGTGCAGAGACTGGCGGCTATGGGAATAGCAGGAACCGTCAAAAGCACCCCCCAGGTAGGCCTAGAGATGATTCTACATCTCCACCCAATAGAGCAGTTCATTAAGTGCTGTGCTGCTAAAGGCGCTCTCAGGCTGAGAGAGGCCAACTTGTAGAAAGAGCACGCTTATGGACACTCTGGGATCCTAAGGTCATTTAAGAGGCCAGGTACGGAACATCAATTAGATTCCTGTACGGACTATCTGATTCCATACCTGGATTTTGAGTCGCGCGCACTTACCTCCTTTCCCTCAAGGAAAGAATGGGGACTTACAAGTGTGACAAGAGACGCCTCCATCACCATCTTCACAGATGGTTCTAAGATGGAGGAAGGTACAGGAGCTGGTCTCCACTCAGATGTACTAGGGGCTCAACGGTCTTTCCGACTCCCGGACCTCTGCAGCATCTTTCAGGCGGAGATTTATGCAATCTGGAAAGCTGCTGAATGAATCCGCGACAGCGGATTATCACCCACGGATATCACAATCTGTGTGGATAGTCAGGCAGCCCTTAAAGCGCTGGAATCAGCGACTGTGAAATCAAAGGTAGTGCAGAGTTGCCGCACTGCACTTCGCGGCATCGGACATCACCGAGTCACTCTCTGCTGGGTTCCGGGCCACTCTGGAGTGGCAGGAAACGAGGCAGCGGATGAGATGGCAAGAAAGGGGGTCGCCCTGCCTCTCACCGAAGTGGATAACTCTGTGCTCCCTCCGATATCTGCCCTGTATTTGCGTATTGACAGGTTGAGCAAAACTTACATCGAGTCCTCATGGCGGAGCAGAACTGATTGCAGTACCTGCCGGGCAATATGGCCTTCCCTTTCCGTGAGGAAAACGCGATATGTACTGTCCCTGAGTCGAACCTCTATTAGGCAGCTTGTTGGAGTCATCACTGAACACTGCGCCATTGGATCTATGCTGGTCAAATGGTGCCTCTCGTCCAGTGATGTCTGCAGAAGCTGTGGAGATGAGGAAGAAGTGGAAACGATCCAACACTACCTGTGCCACTGCCCGGCTCTGCAGGAACGCCGACTCCGTACCTTGGGGTCAAGGTTCCTGGTAGACTTGGCCTGCGCAGCAGTAGTTGAAATATCGGATCTACTCTCCTTCATCAAGAGGTCGAACTGGTTTGCCCCGAACTGAGAGCCACTGGTTAGCTCCGGAATCTTCCATGAAGGGATTCACAATGGGCCATTTTGGCCTCCGAGTGGAAGTGCTGCCCTTGGGACGCACACACCCTTCCCTACCTAACCTAACCTTCCTAGATGGCATGAAACTATCCTTAAAATCGGTCCTTCTACTTGTAGATGAAATATTAAAAGATAATTCGGACAGGTTTTTTATTATGACAAAGGCCTTTAACCAGGACAAGTTGGAGAATACGTTTGCTGTGTTAAGGCAAAAAGTAGGTAATAACTGTAACCCCTCTGTAGCCGAACTTAATAATAACTTAGCCAGGTTATTAGCCTTTAAAATAATAAAGTTTAGCTCCTCTACCAATTGTGAAGAGACGCAAGATTCAATGACTAATTTAATTTCAAGCGCTTCTTTTAGTGAGGATGTTTTGCAGGCTAATGGCGATGATAATGACAATGAAATCCTGGAAAATCTTGATCTAAGTAGTGAGATGCACGAGGCGTATTTTGTAGGTGACACCTTTTGTAATACGGAAGATATTAACTTAGAGCTGGTTTCCATGAGGTATTTTGTTGGATACGTAGCGTACAAAATCATTCCTAAATTAAATTGTGAAAAATGCGGTGACGAATTGATAAAAAGGGATGCAGTTTTCAGTCAATTTCTGATTTTGGTAGTCTTTTTGCTCCTTCCAATTCCCTAATGAATGTATGCATAAAACATATTTAAATTTTTCATAAAATCTTCGAAGCAGAACCTGAAAAAATTGGTATTAAGGCACACGTTTTACAATCTTGTAAAAATGCTACACCTGAATGGTTCCATGGTGAGTGCTGTAACCATAGAGTCCAAATTTTAGATTTTCTTATTTTAGTTCTTCTACGAAAACACTGCATGTGGGCTGTGCAAAAAGGAAGTTCGAAAGAACGAAAATTGAAAATAATTGTTGGCAAATAAAAAAATTCGTATTAAAAATTATTATTTATGAAAGATAAATTAAAACGAAAGTAAAACAATAAACATGAAACCTTACAATAATATTTTTAATAAATAACTATAAACGCTCTTGTGCAACATGTTTGCACCCATATTTGACTACACCAAACTCATGCATTTTTTTAGCTAATTGTAATTTGCTTGTGATTATCAAAAAGAAAGCAGAAATAGCGACGCAACAATTACCAACAACATCAATGCTATCCCGCCTGCACGGCACAGCGCAAAAACAGTATACCGCTAACTTTTTTTTGTTTGCCAATATAATAATGCTATTCCCCGTGACAACAAAAGCAGCGTTCATCGTCATGTTTATCAAGTGGCGCAACAGCAGCGAGAACACGAATGAGTACAGAAGCGACTTCAATTCACATGTTACGCCGAAGTTACAGAGATTTCTGCTGTTAGTAACAGAGGGTACTACCAGCAGTACCCGCCATACAACGCGTTTGCTTGTATGAGATCCGCGTTCTATCCCAGCGGGAAAGTTGGGAATGCATGAAGTTTTTCATGCACGAATTCGTATATGAAAAACCCAATTAGAAAACCTATATTACCACGTAAGCGAGGGTGTAATGCATAGCTTTCGTTTTTTCTAGTTGTGCTTTGCTTCTTTGCTTCATTGTTTCTAGTTGTGCTTTGCTTCATTGTTTCTAGTTGTGCTTTGTTGCGAGATCGCGTCTTTCGGAGAAATTAGAAATTTTGAGGGAATGGCACAATTTGAAAAAAATTCACGGAAAACACAATTTTTGTCGATTTTTCTTGGAATAAAAACTGTACCTTTAAAAAAGGTCGCTTTTACTGATCGTCGGAGAAAATATGTCAGTCGCGGTTGTAATTCCAGTGACAAAGGTCGTGCATTTTGTGAAATTTAGATAAGCTGAACTTTGGTGAGTATAATTTTTTTTTTTTTGTGATGTACTCTAAACGGCACTGGAGGCGCCTAATAAAAAAAGAAGTTGATAGGGCAAAGGCAATTTCCAACTATTCATTTCAGGAAGCTGAAAGTGAAAATCCACAAACATGTTCCCGAGCTGAAGCTTTGCGCAAGGAACTAAGTGTGTTAAACGGTAAGCCATTTTAAATTATTTTGTTGGATAATATATTAAATTTTAACCCATATTTTCTATTTACAGGTCGTGTTGATGAGTGCAGAAGTCTCATAAACAAAGTGCTTGAATCTCAAGCAAAAACAAACTTACTACTCGAAAAATTAATGGTGCAAAAACAGTAAGAATTTTAAATTTCCTATAAAAACTGGCTTTAATCCAAGCGGAAAACGAGATTGGCGAAAACCGCGAAAATTATGTAAGTATAATTTTATTTATTCATTCATTGATTTATTTATTATTATTTTTTTCTTAACTCTACATTTTTTTACATGTTTTCGTTACAGCTGCCAGCGCTTTGCGAAATTTCGAAAAGGGGGGGCTTACAGAAAGCCATTACGAACATCATAAGTATAGACATTCTTCTTAATTATAATTATGACGGGTTAAAAGGAATGAAACCCTTTAAAAGTTTTACAAATTTAAATGCAGCCTCTTTTGGTAAGTTATTAACAAACACCTTGTTTACCATAATTCCTAATCCTTATTTCTTTTGTTTTTTCAGAATGCCTAATGAAAGAAGGCTACAATGAAAAAGTGTATGCAGCAGAAGTACGGCACGCTTTTAAACGGGCAAAGGGCCGTTTTTTTTAAAACAAATGTATTAACAAAAAATAATAAATGTAAATATGTAAAATATGTAAATATGAACTTCAGCAAAAAAAATATTAAAAGTTTAAAAAAATAAAAAAAAAATTAAAAATTTTTTTAGTGTATGGATTGGCATATGGTAAGTATGGCTTTACCAGGTAATGAATGATTTCATGCATCCCATTCGGTGCATGAATAATGTATGCTTTCTGCATTTATCTTTTCATGCATTACCGAGTAATGTACGATTTCCTACATGCTACGCGATTTATGAAAACGTACATGTTTTTGGGATGCATGTCTTCATATACTCAAAGGTAATGCAAAAAAGGGAAGCATTACATTTCGTAGGACATTGCCGTGAGAAAATTCATGCATGTTGTAATGCATAGCTTGCAAGCAAATATGTATTCCTATACATTCTTTTTCCCGCTGGGATATTACTTCATATTCTTTGCTAGTAGCTAGTCAGTCGTCAGTAGGGATGGCAAAAAAATTTACTAATCGATTAATGTATCAAACGATGAATTGCATGGCTAATACAATAATTGCAATTTATTACAAGAATTTAATCGATTAATCGTCATTTTCGATTATTTTTTGTTTTTCTTTTTTATGATCAAATAAAGGGTTTGTTTGATTTTTTTTTTTTTTTTATACATAAAATTGCAATTTTGGCTTAAATTTGTTTGCAGAAAAAGTAATTTTGAAAGCTAATAGGCAGGATGTCGCATGGAAAGCACGGCGAAAGCCTATGAAAAAGTATCTAGGAATAGCATTTTAACCCTACAAGAGTAATCATATTTTCAATACGTTGTTGGTAATCTTCGTCGAATCGACTTAGTCATATTCAACTCCGATTTTTGAAAGAACTGGAAATCGTATAAACTTAGACATTTTTTTGTAAATAATTCGCACAATAAAGCACTTTGCTAACTGAGATCACACGAAAAGAGAAAGCAATCAGGTTGTCAAGGATGTGATGCCGTATGCACAATATAGTGGAGAAGCGAGTGTCGAGATTGAAAAAATGCAGTGAATTTAGCGAAAAACCAATAAAAACTTACCTAAAGTGCACAAACGCTTGTTTCCCTTAGTATACGCGCCAAATTTTTGCAAACTAGTGATGTGGTTTAATTTTGTAATCAGTGGTGTGAAATAAACAAATGCCGTGAGGGTTACATGGGCATTTTTGCAGGCATTTTAAGATTTTCAAGCGATTTGAGTGTGGCAGCAATGCTCAAACGATTCGAAGGCAATTTCGCGATTAATCGGCAACTAATCGATTAATGATTCCATTAAGGTGGAATTCGATTCGATTAAATCGCTTTTTGAAAAGAAATATTCGATTAACGCTATTCATTCGATTAATCTTGCCATCCCTAGTCGTCAGAGAGAAAGGACGTGTTTATTGTTCCTGACCTGCAAGTTGTGCTTTTCTTTTCGCCTAAAGTGGACTGCTAGTGTCCAGTTACATCTTGGCCCATGGATGATTTCTGTGGGAAATGTGGCAAACAATTAGGCAGAGGAGACAGCCAAATTATTCCTTGCAGTGGCCTCTGCAAGCAGCTCTTTCATCGCGCCTGTTGCGTTGGAGTTGCCACTGAATATGAGTTGAAGCTACTCAAATCCAACAGGAACTTTGCCTACTTTTGCAAGGAATGCAATGGAATGGTCACAAAATTCATTGGTGCCCGTGATGCTGTACTGGAATCCCAGAGATCCGGCTTTGAAAAAAATTCTAAGTGCCGTGGAGGCAATTTGCAATTCATGAATCACCCAGTTTGATGATTTAAAATCGTGTGTTGCTGCGGAAACAACAAAGTCGCATGCTTTGGAGCAGGAGAATGCTAAGCGCTTTGTTTTCATCTCGACTGAAATTACGGTAATTCGCTCATCATTGTCTTCTTCTGCTGCTGTGAGCGTTTTTCCCGAAACCCGCCCGCTGATGTTGTCTGTGACGCGCAGCCGAGTTCATAGCAGAGAACTGCACGAGTGCCTATTTTTATGACTCTGAGTATATAATAATAATTAATAATTGAATGGCACGACAGCCCGCTTACCACCGTGTTGTGCGTGTGAATTTTGTACGCGGATGGAAGGGACCTACAGTTTTATTCCGGTTCCGAACGGCAGGTTGGGAGCTTTTTCATAGGCAATTTTTACTCTCAGAGGTTTGCCATTTCCAGCTGAGAGGACAGCCACCGAAAGAGAAAACGAGTTTCCCGTTATTTTTTTTAGGTGTTACTACATGCAGAATTCGAACTAGCGTCGCTCTGCATGCGACTCGCTTGGACCGCGCACTAACCAACTGAGCCACGGCGGCTGCCGAGTATACTCGCCTTAAAAGCGGTTGCGGTGTGATCGCCACCGCATTGATTTTGTATGAGTATTTACCATACCCATGTCGATTTGAGTATTGGTGCGTTTAAGCTACTAGCATACTCAAGCATATGATTTCGCGGTATCTGCTTTACTTTGCTTCGTAATTTTTTTTATCACATTCGGCAATCGTACCCGACGAGTACGATGACTAGTATGAGTGCTACTCGTACTTCGTGTGCACAACATAAATAATATGTATATGTATAAGAGAATGCAGAGATACATATTGAGCAAAGTGAAGATGAGTGAAGTCAGTAGCAAATAAGAATAACTATGCAGCCGGCCGCAAAATTGACACCGCGATGTTACTGCTTTTGTTTGTAACACTCTCATATAACGGTAAACGGCCTATTTAGCGTTATCCATGATTGTGCGTATATTGATGATTCTGTTTCTTACTCAGAAAAAAGTCAATTGTTGCAAAAAGTTTATTAGTTTTGAAGTGTTACTGCAAGCAGTTGGAAAAATGTCGGCATGGCGTCAAACAATGATTTGGTTGCTGAATATATTGCGAATGGAACTTACTCCCTGTCACCAAAACGCTCCTTCTTAATGGCCCTCGTAGACGATTTTTATTTGCATGTATTGAATTTTTTCGATATTCAGTCGCGCAAAAGATACATATCGCACACGCACTACAAAAGTGACACAACTCAAAATTTTAATTTTTCGGGTTTATGTGTTAATACTGTGCACAATGCATTTATCTACAAATAAGAAAAAGCTCAGTATATTTTGTTGTTGTTTACTGTCGCAAAAATACAGTTAGGTCTCTCTTCATGTCAGGAGTTTGATGCTATTTGATCGCTGCAGCTCAATGCAAAAGAGTCCTAACTCAAATTGTGACACTTTAAACGAAATAAATTTTTGTTGAAGTTAATTTTAAACAAAATTCTGACCATTTTTGTATATATTTTTAATTATTAAAATTAACTATGAATTTTCAAAAATTTTCTTTCAACTTTTAAGTGTAATTTATAATTATTAAATTCAGAAAAAGTGGCATAACTTGAAATAATTCGGTAATTATTGAATTAAAATATCATCAAAACAGTCACAACTAACAATTTTGGATTTTCTTTTGCAAAATAAAACAAAATTCTTGTAACTTATCCTAAAGCATAATCTGTAGAATTTTTAACTAAACGGTATATACTTTATTTAAAAAAAATGTTTATTTAGCACAAAAAAGGTTTTTTGCGTTTCCTGAAAAATCAAAAATTTTTAGTTGTGTCACTTTTGTAGTGCGTGAGCAATATACGCGCTATGTGTAGAAGCTGAGTAGGCGAGCGCGAGCCGAAGTTGTGTAGGTGTTACGAGCTAGCATTGTTCCTGCAGGTAAAGCGCAGAACGAAATATTAAAAAAAAAGAAAACGCACATTACTCAAAATTTCGCTCATGCTGGTTACGGTATTTACTGGTACTGTTTTTTGCGCTCATTGCTTTTACATAGTAGAAATATGAACAGAACGAAAAGTATTGAGTATGTTATGATCGCATGAGGCTCTCAGCAAATGAACGACGAGTAAAATCAACACCGCACAATTTCTTTTGCGGTGTTTATGGCACTCGAGTATACAAAATACAGAGTATGTATGCGGTGTACTTATTGTTGCGGTGCACTCGTGCCGTTCTCTGGTTCATAGCCTACTGCCCTTTCGTCGCTTGATGCTGTTGTTGTGCTGCCTGCTGATGATGCTTCCACTGCCAGGGGTTTAGCGAGAGGGTCTGGTGGACCACCTAATGCCAACTCTCCTGTCGTCGCTTGCCGACTTTCGCTTTCACATAATGGTGGTGCTACTGACGTCCGCACTGCCCATGATGAGTCTGTCTCTGCTGCTACTGCCACTGATGCTGCTTCTAATGGCGATGGTTGGGTGCGAGTCCGCAATATGAAGTCTAAAAAACAGACTACGGTTGTCGGTAGCAACGAAAATGCCGAACTTGCTGTAGCTGTGCGCAAAAAATGGGTTCATCTCTCTTCTTTCAAGAGTTCAGTCTCCGAAGATGATATTATCTCCTATGCTTCTAACCACTCTCAGGTAGATAAGCAGCACCTGGCTTGCTTTAAATTAGTCAAAAAATATGCCGACATTGGGAAGCTGAAGAGCGTTAACTTCAAGTTGGGAGTAACACCTAGTGCTTTCAATACTATTTTTAACCCTTCTCTTTGGCCAATTGATATAAAAGTCCGTCCGATTAGGTTTTTTCAAAAACACCCAAGTGTAGAGCCAATGGGTTAGCTACAAGTCTCTTTTAAAACCTTGTGCCTTCATCTGGAGCTTTTAACCCTAGAAAGGTAGTCATATTTTACATACGTTGTTGGTAATCTTCGTCGAATCGACAAAGTCGTATTCAACTCCGATTTTTGGAAGTATTAGAAATCGTATAAACTCCAACTTAATTTTATAATTATACTTAGACATTTTTGTGTCAATTATTCGCATATATTATTCGTATATATTTTTAAAAATTATTTGTGTATTTTTCAATAATTTGTGTTGAGGTACATTTATTTTTAAGATCGGAATGAGTATTAGAAGTTAAAAAATAATTAAAATTAAAATAAAGTGAAGAACAATACATAGCTTCTTTATGAAGACAGAAACACAATTATAATTCCTTAAAAAACAAATAAAAAGCAAAAAAATCTTAAAATATAACTAATTTTTTACAATTCGAATTAACTATTTAACTAACTAACTTGTACACTAATTAACTAACTAACTAATTAACTTAACTAATTAATTAATTAACCAATTCCAAAAAATTTTTCAATTAATTCTTCCGATAATCCCGAATTCCGAGACATTTTGAAATACTGAAATACAATGTATAGTACACCAATACCTCGCTTTGCGTCGTTTCGTTTTGCGTTGTTTCGAAGTTGCGTCGCTGCTGAATTAGTACTAATTTTCACTGTGCGTCGTTAGATTTTCGAAGTTGCGTTGTTTTGGGTTCGAGTCTTGCATTTTTTTTTAATTATCTTTTTTTGTCTAAAAGATAGCACGTCTTTTGTTTCTAATTACGCCATGCCATCAAAACTCGGGGATTCCCTTTCTAACTTTTGTGAAAGAAAGCCGACTTACGACAACAGCCACTATGGACTCATCAGACAATGACTAATTTTTATTTTGTTTTTATAAATTAATTGAATATTTTATTTTGTTTTAATTGAATTTGTTTTTTTCTTTTCTTTTTTGTATGTATGTAATACAATTTTATGTTATTTTTGTTTTTTAAATTGCTTTGTTCAATTTTCTTTTTAAAAAGTAGTATTTTCGTAACCCTGGAACCTATCTACGATCTTTACATGGTTTGCTATAGGAAATCATAATTCACTTTGCGTCGTTTCAATTTGCGTCGTGTTTTTTTGGAACGTAACCACGACGCAAAGTGAGGTATGGGTGTACTCGTATTCAGTTGCAAAAAGTCACGTTAATGGTATTCTTCGTCGTTTCGACGAAGCCTAGTTTTGCTTTTCTAAAAAAAAAGAAAACTAACGCTGCGCTCGTGCTGCAAAACCTTGTATTCCGCGAAAGCACATCGCCAACTCAGATCATACGAAAAGAGAAAGCAATAAGATCGGAGAATAAGGAGAAATTTGAAGAAATGTACGTGGTGTTCGTCGAATCGGCGAAGATTACCTTTCTAGGGTTAAGGTCTACTACCAAAACATGTCAGGGATGAGACCAAAGGCAAATGATATCTTTGCTGCTTCCTCACAGTGTGAGTTTGATGTAGTAATGTTTACGGAAACCTGGCTCAACCCAGATTTTTTTGATGGGGAATTCTTTGCACTAAAAACTGGTCTTAATACTTGACTGACCTGAGCACTTTTCCCGTTTTTTCATTCAAATACAGCACCGTCTGGCAACAATCACTTTTGTTTGTTTTCAGTTTCTCCCTCTTTCGTCGGAAAATATCAACTGATTTTGACAGTAACGATAAACGATCCTACCAACAAAATACATGTGATTTTTGGTGTTGCGAGGATGCTATAACCTTATTAAGGACTGTATCGAAAATTATGAATACACTTTAAAAATCATATAAAGTGGGCTATGCAATGTTGGTTGCTCAGCAATATCGGTTTTTAGATTCTAGAGGTTCAAATTGTTATTTTCATGAAAAATTTGTTATAGTATATCGAAACGCTTAAAAATGAGAGGGCTTTCCGCAAAACTTCGTCAGGAAGTTTTGTCCAAATGGGCATCAACCAAAGGAATGTCGTATAGAAAACTAGCAAAAGAAGCAAATGTTAGCCTGTTTGCTGTGCAAAAACTATTCGCCGGTATACTACACATTGCACATTTGAAGATTTACCAGGACAAGGTTGTAAAAAGGGTGCGTCCTAACCATTGCTAGATACTAAGATATGTGCCTTATTTAAGAAAATAAGGAGATATCCGTACGCGATTGCGCAAAAAAAGTCGGAACGAGTGCAGCAATGGTTCAACGTGCCAAGAAGAGAATCCAGTTGGGAACATATAGAAAGCAAAAACAGCCGAAACGAAGCACTCAGCAATGCGCGCAGGTGAAAACCAGATCCCGAAAATTGTACGACTATATTTGTAGGCAAAAATTTGATTGTATCATAATGGACGACGAAACATACGTGAAATTGGACTACAAAACGCGGCCAGGACCCCAATTCTACGCAGTTCCGAAAGGCAGTGAAATTTCAAAGCTGGCAAATCAATTTTTGGCGAAAAATTTGGCAATAAGATTCTTGTTTGGCAAGCAATATGCAAGTGTGAAAAAATGTCGACTCCACTCTTCACGGACAAGCCCCTGAACGCTGAAATGTACCTAAATGAGTGCCTCAAGTAGAGATTGCTGCCGTTGGTGAAAAAACACACTGGCAAGACTTGGTTTTGCGCTGACTTAGCTTTTTGCCATTATGCTAAGCCAGTACTAACGTGGTATGAAGAGAAGAACATAAATTTTGTTAAGAAAAACATGAATCTTCCAAAGTGTCCAGAGATACGCCCTATCGAAAAATTTTGGACGTTGATGAAGAGGGACCTTACAAAAAGATCTAAACCGGCTAACTCCGTTCAAAAATTTAAAAAAGATGGGAATAGTGTTAACAGAAAATTAGATTCTGGCTGTGTCCAGAATTTAAAAAAGGACCTCGACAAAAAGATTAAAAATGTGGGTTAGCCTCCCACTAAATAATTTTTTTTGTTGCTATTTACAAAAATATACAATGTGAAATGCCATTTATAAAAAAAAATAAATTCTAACTTTTGTTATGCACTGGTATGAAGCATGTTTTGGTGTATTTATAATTTTCGATACAGTCCTTATTGAGCCATGGTGTTTGAATCACTGGTTCGAAGGGCCGCCTTTTTATTTGTGTCTTATACAGGGTTTTCCAAGGTATTGAATCGACGCTGGGCCGTTGGCGTACACCTTATCTTTCACGTGGCCCCAAAGGAAGAAGTCGCAAGGTGTTAAATCACAAGATCTCGGTGGCCAATTGTGATCACCTCTTCCAGAGATAACACGGTCCGGAAACTTTTCCCGTAAAAGAGCAATGGTTTCGTTGCTTGTGTGGCACGTAGCGCCGTCTTGTTGAAAGTAAACGTTGTCCAGATCAATACCATCCAACTCCGACCATAAAAAATCATTAATCATCTCTCGATAGCGCAATCCATTCACCGTAACTGTTGATCCAACCTCATTTTCGAATAAGTAAGATAATATGACCCCGCCGGACCATAAACCGCACCAAACAGTCACACGTTGAGGATGGAGAGGCTTCTCAACAATAACTCTTGGGTTTTCCGAGCCCCAGATGCGACAATTTTGCTTGCTGACGTAGCCACCGAGGTGAAAATGGGCCTCATCAGGCAAGATGATTTTTCGATGGAATTCCGGATAATTTTCATGCATTTCAAGGACCCAATCAGCAAAGACACGACGTTGTTGATGATCGGTCGACTTGAGTTCTTGTGTTAACTGAACTTTATAAGCCTTAAGACCCAAGACTTTATGCAAAATACGTTGTAATGACGTTTTTGGAATGCCCAATTCCAAAGAACGACGAGGAATCGACAAACTTGGGTTTTCTTCAACACTTTGGGCTACAGCAGCAATATTCTCAGTTGTTCTTGAGCGACGTGCACGGGTTTTATTCTTCACATCACTAACTTGTCCCAACATCTAGAATTTTTCCACCAATTTCTGTATTGCGGTCCGACAAGGTGCTTGACGACGACCCAAAAATGATTTAGTTTTGCGAACTGTGACTGCAAGATTTTAGTGAATTTTAATTGTTGATTGTAGTGAATTTTAATACTTTCAATGCGTTGTTGAAGCGTGTATCGTTCCATTTTTAGTAATGGCGTAGTTTCTACTTGTCAAATGTCAAAGAATAAAAGCATAATAATAAAAGAATAAAGAAAAGTGACAGCTACCGAAATACCGGGTGATTCAAAATAACACCTCTTGTTGGAAACCCCTATATTTAAATTGACACTAAAAAACGGATATAACCATGAATGCAATGGATAAATATAAATTCTCAATACAGAGGCGTACCTGGAGGACGTGGCGCCCATGGCAGCGAAAAAATTGCGCCCCCCTCTTTTTTCTATAAATTTATGAATGTGTTGTACTTAATCTGTAGAATACGTTTTTAATTCTTATGAATTTATAAAAATTTGTATAATAATTTAATAAGAAATACTTCGTATTTGTTTTAATATCATAATGTTTAAGAATGGAAATTAAATTTGCATTTTCAAGATAATATATTACTTCAGGATGCTGATTTTTAATAATAACATTACATGTTTAAGGTTATATTTAAATTATTTATTAAAAGATCTCGCATCGTTACAATAATATTTCTTCACTAATTTGCTACTACTTTCGAAGCCTTCGTAAAAATTACAGATGTACTTTTCTTGCTTTTTTTGACGCAAATTCATTGATGAGATCATCGAAATCAGTTTTTTCAGTTTCATCCCTTTCTACGTTTAGTAACGCCAGATCGAACAATCTTTCTTGACCCATTGTAGCTCTTAAATAAGACAGTATAAGTTTCAACTTGCTGAAGGATCTCTCGCAGCTAGCAATGGAAACTGCTATTGTCAGTAGAATTTGAATTGCGACGCGAAGATTCGGGAACACGCTTTCATCTCCGAACTGAACAATGAATTCGAGGAGTGTTTCTGGACTTGAAATGGTGTTTTTTCGGCTCGTGAGCAACATCTTGCAGTCAAGAATTTCTTCGTAAAGTTCATTTCCATCAATATCACTCGCGTAGAATTGACCTAGCTGGTTGCATTTTTTTTGAGATCGTATTCTTTTTCGCGATAAATAAGACCTTGGACATCGAGAAGAAATCCAAATTTTTCATCGATTTCATTCAACCGTACGAATCTTCCGTTCATTTCTTGAAATAGACGATCAACTGTTTCTTTCAAAACTTTATTCATTTCTTCCATGGCATTCAAACCTGCATCAATTGAAGTCTCACCAGCCATATTTTGTATTCTTCTTCGCCGTCTTTCAGTTGCAACGTCCCATTTTTGACATAAAATTATCCCTTCCTCGAGTGAACTATCAATGATGGCCTCTCTTTCATTTTCGAAATAATTTTGAAGAGCCTTCAAATCTTCAGCAGCATCGTGAAAATTCATCGTGGGATCCTGCAGCCTCTTTTGAACACGGTCAATGCGGATTAGTATTTTATTCCAAAATCCCAGCAAAATCAAGAAATCATACTTCAACATTCTGTTGAATAGTTGCTGGGCATCACTTCTTGTTTCACTTGTTTGATTCTTGTCCTCGGTCATTTCTTCAAGAACTTCCAGAATTTTCTCCAAATGGTTGTTAACTGGCTTTATTGCTTCTACGTTTGCACTCCATCTGGTTTCAGATTTGGATTTCATGACAACTGGTATAGCTTCCTTAAGTTTTTCCCAACGGTGTGTTGAACGAGAAAAAAATGCATACAGACTTTCGATCGTTCCAAAAAAAGTGACCATTGTTACATTTTGTTTTGCTGCATGTACACCAACTAAGTTGAGTGAGTGATTGTCACAGTTTACAATGCACGTCTATTTATTTCTGTCAGTTTTTCATTCACGCCATTTTTGTGCCCAGCCATGACAGCAGCATTATCGTAGCACTGTGACCGACAATCTTGAAAATTCATTTCATCTTTCTTTAACTGTTCTAAAATACTATTCGCCAGTCCCTTAGCATCCTTCACGGTAATTTCAATAAAGCCAAGAAAGGTTTCCTTCACCTGTACTGTTTTTTTTTCAAAATCAATGTCCACGAACCTCACGACTTCTGACATTTGATCGCGATGGGCAATATCGGGAGTTGAGTCGAACATGAGACCATAATACTTGGCCACATGAATGCTTTTAAGTAAACGCTGGCGAACAGCAGATGCCATAAGGTGAAGAAATTCATTCTGAATGCGTGGGCTCAGATACGAAGTGGATTGAATATAAAAAGTTGAGGTGTCACTTTGCGCCCCCCCTAGAGTGGCGCCCATGGCACGTGCCCTGCTTGCCATACCCTAGTTACGCCTCTGTCTCAATATGTTCGGACATTATTTTGCAACGAAAATTATAATTTACTAACCCTAAAGATAATAAAAGTCAAGGCGAGTGAAAAACACTTGAACCAACTAACTTATGTCACTTTTATATGGAATGGCACGAAAAAAAGGCGAGATGGAAAAGCTGAGTTGAAACATTATGCTCTGTAAGGGACTGAATAAGGAAATAATGCAAAAAATACTATATACCATTCTGACAGTGGCGTCCCCAGGGGGGGGAATAAGGGGGATGGATCCCCCCCTTGGTCGAAGAATTCATTTATGCAATTTGATATAACAATATGGAATTGTGAAACATTTTTACTATTCGCTTTATCTCTTCTGTAATCACCCACTTAAAACCTAATAATTGAACCTCCCATGATCTGGCCAGACCATGATGTGAGCAAGAGGATAGTCAAGGATTGTTGTTAATGATATAAAAAAATCAGAAAGTGTGAACACAATAATTTCTTTTGCTTGCCTACATTAGTTTTACGTAAAACGGTGAAAATATAGTAAAATAATTAAGTAAATAGCAAGTTTCAACTTCAAAGAATTAATTTTGAAATTAAAAAAAAAAAAAACGACAGTAAAGCAAGAAAATAAAAAAATTTATTAATGTAAAATACGATACTTATGGATCTACTTCAACTGCTAGACTAATGCAATTATTTCAACGATGTAATGCAGTATCATGACTAAACCACATTGAGATTTTACATTCGACACATACAAATCGCGTTTTGATATATCTATTTCTGGATTCCTTCACTGTCAATAATTCTTAACTGCTTTGCCAAAAGAAAATTATGCAAAACATGCTCAACATGTTCATGTTCATGCTGAACTGGCCGGATATCTTTCTCCTTGTCGTCTTCGGTGTCGCTATCTTCACATTGAACTATCTAAACGACCATTTTTTCTATCAGTATCAGAAGCTTGGTTTTTTTCAGGGCCAAATGAAAGCGTGAAACTGGCAGCACCGTTATTATTACCTCTAGCAGCAAATTATTTAATATCTTAAATTCGTTGCTCTAAAGCATTAGTTTCCGCTATTGCTTAGACAATTTTATTAGAGAAATTTTCTCCTCTGATTTAACTCCAGCGTCGAAGTTCAAAAACAATGTCCACCTGATCCTCAAAATAGCATTCCCTTCCTTTCATCTCTGCCACAGAAAACACCCAATCGAATTGATAAAAAACCAGACTCGACAAGACCACAAATGCTTCCTTCACTTCAGGATTGTAATTGAATTGACACCAAAACACGGACATAACCATGAATACAATGGATAAGTATTAATTTTGAATATGTTCCAATATTATTTTCCAAGAAAAATTCTAATTTATTAACCCAAAGAAAATAAACGCCAAGGCGAATGAAAAACACTTGGACCAGGTACATTTTGCGTCAGCTAATTTATGTCACTATTAAGGGGGTGTTCTGTACTAACAGCTCGTTTTCTTAGGTGTTTTTTGAAATTCTACTGTGAAGTAACTATTCAATTTTTTTTTATGCGGTTTTTTTTCAATGTTTTATTATACTTTTAACTACAAAATTCAGTATAAGGTTTGAAAAAATATTGATTCGTTGCTGCACTGCAGCGCCGCAAAGTGATGCCCTCCAAAAAAACATGCGTTGACGGTTCACACGATTGCTCCAGTCTGAAACATGAAAATCGGGAAATTTTTTTTTTGTTGTAATCTATATGAGTGCGATTATCGTCCGACGGGAGCTTTTTTGTTTTTCATCAAAATTCTCAAAATGGCGCGACTTGAAAGTAAAAAATTTTTTTTTCCAATTTTTTCAAATGAAAAAAATTTTATGTATTTATTTATTTAAATGAAAAAAATTTATTTAACACTAACTAATAACAAAATCAAAAAAACGCTCGTCGGACGATAGCGACAACTTTTAGAAACATTAAAACAAAAAAAAAATTATCAAAATCCGTCTACTCAATCATTTGTAATCGTGTGAACCAGTTCGAAAAACATGGTTTCGGGAAAAACGCGTTTAAAGTACTGAAAGTACTGTGGAAATTCGGCGGAGCGCGTGACGAAACCTCCTTTACAAATGACTTTCCGGTCCGAATTCATCAAAGACCTTTTTTTATACGATAGATAACAACATTACCTGTTGAAAAATGCAAAAAAAAATAAATTTTTTGAAAATTTTACTACAGAACACCCCTTTAACGGGATAGCACGAAAAAAATGCTTCAAATCGGGTCAGATGGAAAAGCCTAGTTGAAGATATATATATAAAATAAAAAAATATTTATAAACAATTCTGACAATAATTACGTCGAAAATAACAAAAAAAACTGAAAATAACTGGCAATTTTGTATGAAAATGCACCATGGTCTGGCCAAACCATGGTTTTGGGTTTTGTGCTTAGAAAGGATAAGTTAAGAATATCATGAAATATGAGCTCGATAGCTTAATTACAACATTGCTAAAGTGGATCCAAAGTTCAATATGGTCTGGCCAGAACCGGATGCCCGCAGAAGTGTTAAGGATAAATGATTAAAAAAAATCAGCATTGCATTTGTTCTCGCAGAATAGTTGTATTTTCAGTGTTCCCAAAAGTATCGACTATTTACCAAGGTAGTAATCAAACGCAGGCTTCATGCCAACCCTGCATCAGCTGTTGAAATTTGAAAAAAAAATTGACTTACATTTTTTTGGTGAATTGTGTGTAAACATGGAAACATGGTCACCTCTATCATAATTAAATTTCAGAACGTCATACATTTTGTAAATGTTGGATTTATTTTACATAGCTGGTGTGTTATGCTTTCTAAAATACGTCTTTTGAGTTTTTCGTAATTCTTTTAGAAGGTGTTTTCAATATGTAATAACTCAAAACAAAGTTGAATTTTTTAGTTGGGATTTTTTGACTTTAAAATACATGTCACTAAAATATTTTGTTTTAAGAAGTTTATGTTATATGTAAGGGAGAGGGCTGGGTTGTGAACCAGGCTGGGTTGTGAACCATTACTGTTTTTTCTTTCCCTAATTGACATATCGCCAATCTTTCAACTGTCAAGTTTGTCTTATGATATGACTCTGCTTTTGTGGTTACACCGAAGTACAAACACGTATTGCTTGTGGCAGCAATCGAGTTTGAAAGACATCGTGTTTGAAAATCGACTGCGAAAACTTGTTGGCTTTTTTTTAAAGTGCTATCTTAGTGACTGAGCTTATTGCAAAAAGTCTGTGTAATACATGTATACTGATACGATGAGAAATTCTGCTGGAATTCTGGAATGCTTTTCTCCGCACGAATGTTTTCCAAGCATACTTTTAGGCATGCACTGTGAAGTACAGCAAAACTGTTATAAATTCGCTTGGTATAGTTCGATACGGCAAGGATGGTTCTCGAAGAAATGGGCTGTGCGAGAATGGTCGAGCGCTTTCCAATTAGAAGTTGCAAGAAACTTCGACGCGATAAGAAAACTGGTATAAAAGCAGCAGTGGCAGCGCAAGGGGTCGAGTCTGTGTTGAGCAAGCAATGGGGAAACATGCAATAGTAGTAGTGTAAAGTAGAACAAGTGCAAATTTGTAAATAAAGCGATTGTTAGTTTTGACTACGTTGCGCTGGGTAACTGAAGTTGTTTTATTTTCAAAACCAATCCAAACGAACCTGTGAAGTAATTTTCGTAACAATACATATATGTATGTATGCACAATTTTATTCAACATATATTAAAAATAATACGCAAAGATGAAAGTATAAAAATGGCGTTAAATTGGATTTTTTGCATATCCCCCCCTTCCCGAAATCCTGGGGACGCCACTGCATTCTGACAACAATTAGGTCGGAAATAAGAAAAAAATTTAAATAACTGTCAAATTTGTATGAAAATACGCGGTGGTCTGGCCAGACCATGGTTTAGGTTTTTGTGTTTAGAAAGGATCAGTTGAGGTTATCATGAAATGGTATGGCCAGAACCGGGTGTTCACAGAAGGGATAAAACAAATTAATACAAAAATGAGTATTGCCTTTGTTCTCGCAAAATAATTGTATTTTCAGTGTTCCCAAAAGTATCGACTTTTTACCAAGGTAGTAACACAGAACAAACAATGTACAGAATGCGCATCTGGTGTAAAGAAAATTTTCTTCGCGGGTTCCAGCGGTAGGACCCGTTTGTGGATGCGGGGGGAAGCAGTAAAGGGGATGAGAACGCACAGAGCGCGAGAGCGCAAAATGAAATGTTCGGAGAGCAAACAGATAAAAGTATTAATCGCATGCCGGTGTACCAAACAGTAACGCACCATATATGTATGTGGTTGTTGTTGTTGGCCAACAAAGCGATGTGCCGCATGCATTGTGATGGAGGAAATGAAAGTCGACAGCCTGTGGTTGTTGTTGCCGCTGGCTAACAACTGAAGTTAGAATATATTTTTGCTTTGGCTGATTTCTGTAACGAGCTCAGCAATTCACAATACTACGATAAAAAACCCCCAATTGTGGGAATAAGTCAAGGAATAAGTTTGGTCAAAATAACCAGAGTTTATTACGTTTTTAGGATTTTAAGTTTTCGGGGTTTAGTTAAATTTTTCTTTTCGGAGGCCCATGCACAATGCTTCCTGAGAAGAACTAAGATCACAAAGTCCAAAATTGTGTTTTTATGATCAGGACACGTGGAAAACCATTGTGGTGTAGCATTTTGGCATTTAACTTTTATTACATTTTTGATGCCTACAATTTGTGGCTGTTTTTTAAAAATGCTGCGGAAAATTGAAATGTGTACTTTGCTTATCTCTAATAGAATTTGCGATGGACTAATAAGGTTGCCGAAATCTTTAAGAGAGTTAAAGTTTTTGTGAAATATGAAAAGTTCACTAGGAACTGTTAGTACCTCATCTTCTTTTCTCAATTCCGCTGCACATGTTTCACAGTTTATTTTGGTAAGTATTTTGTAGACAACATAACCCAAAAAATATATTAAAGACGCTAAATCTATGGTAAATTCGGAACAGTTCTCAAAACTATCATTTAATATGAAATCGGCAAGAATGGCTGTATTATTATCCACTTCAAAATCATCGGTTTGACTAGTTTCTTCGCTATGTTCAGGAGCTGAGTCGGGATTTAATACGATATTAGAAAGCGTTTCAAACGTAGTATCATTTAGTTCTTCACAATTGCTGTGGGAACTTAATTGCACAATTTTTGCGGCCATTAAGCGTGCTAATATATTATTAATATCAGCCACTTATGGATTTATATTATTACCACCTTTTTGTCTTAGTATAGAAAACATATTTTCAAGTTTGTCTTGTTTTAATGTCCTTGTCATCAAAAAAAAAATGTCGGATTTTTTCTCAAACAGCTCGTCTACTAATAGCAAAACAGCTTTTAGAGTAAGTTTCATCAACATTTTCCAAATTAAATACAGGAACTGCTCCAGATTTTAAATATTTTTTCCCAATGTCAGAACTTGAGAAGTGATTAACGCATATAAATAATGGTTTGCTGTATTCTTTAGTTTTAATGCTACATTTTTCTCGCCAAATTTGGCCCATAGCTGAGTCATAGGGCGGAAATTTAAACATCTTAAGTTGTTCATCATCCCGTCTAGATTTTCGGCAACATGTTATGCAGCATTGAAGCCCTGACTTTATTAAATTTTTACCCACCCGGGGTAATACATTTTTACACGGAGCAGGATCCATTTTTCGTATACTAGTAAAGTCAATGAATATGCCAAATCAAAAGTAATATAATAACCAAGGAAAGGATCAACTAACTAATTTGGATCAACCACGTCAAAACAATTGCAAAAAATTCAAAATTGGAATCAACCACGTCAAAATTTATACAAATAATTTTACTTGGAACTAGCCTCGTAAAAATATTTGTAAAAATTTTTATTTTGGATCAACCACGTCTAAATATTTGCAAAATTTAATATCAATTAATCTAAGCGCAGCATGAAAAGAAAAACGACCATTCAGCTCGAAGATTCGATTGATTATGACAAGAAACAAATTTGCCGGTACCTGCTCGCTCTGCGCTTGCTTTTTTACAAACAAGAACAAGAAGCGGACAGGCAAAATTTGCATAAAAGAAAAAGTGACTGAGCGATCGCTTTGCCAAAACAAGCACCATTTCAATGTGCCCGAGTAAAGCCAAGCTGGCTTGCTGCGGAAAACAACAACATTGCGTGTTGTTGTCGAAATGAGAATAAAGCAACAATCAATCGAATGAATGCGGGAATGCAAGAGAGCATCGCAAAGCAGCTCTCCGCTCGCTTGCGCTTAAGGCTTGATTACACGTAACGAGTCGAGTGACGAGACATCAAAATGGTACTAGGCCGAAAGAATTGGAATAGCGAGCAAAAGCGACGAGTTGTTCAAACGTATTTCGACACGCGGCGAGTCAGTTCGGTTTTACAATGCACAAACTGAACTAAGCAACTCGCGCAATTAAACTCAACCGAGCGAAAAGTGGTGTGTGACGCATACCGCATGTCACGAGCGATTTCGCATGTGACGATTGCGCGAATCTCTGCGAAAAGAGAAAAATATAACGGTAAAGTAGCGGTCGCTCGGCCTAGCAAACAAAATGTGATTCTAGTGGCTCTCTCGCCACTTTCATCGGTGACTGACTCAATCAAGAACTCGCCTTACCGTTTAGACGAAACGAGTACTCGTTCGAGTTGCTGTCTTCTCACTCTACTCGTTACGTGTAATCAAGCCTTTACTCTCTCGGTTCAATATACATTTTCCTCATTTTTGCTGCTTCCCGCCCGCGTCTGAAATGAAATCGCTAAATTATTTCAGATGCGCCTTCTGTATACTGTTTATTCTGTGGTAGTAATCAAACGCAGGCTGAAGCAAACGCAGCAAATGAACCGCTATCTTATAGATGCTTACGCATACATAATATGTATGTGTACACTGGATATAATGAAAATATATATGCACATCAGTAATTTTACCCTGGGAATATTTCTTTTTTGACAATTCTACAACCATTGCATCCATTTCGAAAATGTGGATATTTGTTTCGATACTATCAGGTCAGTCCATAAGTTCGTGCGTTTTTTTTCAATAGTTTCAGAATAGGCGGTTTTTGCATACAAAAAATTATTCGTGGGAGATAACGGAATTTTTTTAATTTTTTCCGGTGTATTGTGCATTCAATAAGTGATTTTAATCGCGGATGGAAGCACGCTTTGTTAAAAAATAAAATGGAATCTTCGAACGAGTATAAAAGGCATATTTTGTATTTTTTTTATAAAAGTGGAAAAAATTCAACAACTGCAGAAATAAATGCAGCTCATTGGGAGAATGTCGTAAGTGTAAGGACTACGAAAAAGTGGTTTACAAAATTCCGAAGTGTCGATTGTCACGTTATGGATGCCCCACGTTTTGGTTGTCCTGAGGTCCTTAAGTCCGCGCCTTGCTGGAACTCGTGGAAGCAGAGCCAAGTTGGACAGTCGATATGATTACTGGAAGGTTAAATTCATCCCATGGGACAGTTTACAGGCACCTGGTTCAAATAGGCAAAGTTCCAAAGCTTGGAAAATGGGTTCCGCATAAACTTCCTGTCGCAAAGAGTGTGAATACAGCAGAGAGTAAATGTGTGTTCTCAGTTGCTGCAGCGGCCTACAAATGAGAGTTTTTTTAGCCGTATTGTTACTGGGGATGAAAACTGGGTCCTTAACAACAATCTTGTTCGCAAACGCCAGTGGTTAGATAAGGTGAATCACCAGAACCAACCCCCAGAGATGGCCTTCACCCCAAGAAGATTATCCTGCTTATTTGGTGGGATATGACCGGTAACCTTTATTTTGATCTACTGGAACCAACCCAGACGATCACAGCTGATTATTATTGCCATCAACTATCCAAACTGAATGAAGCACTTGCAAAAAATCTACCGTCTTTAGCCAATAGACGCAAAGTTTTGTTTCACTACGACAACGAAAGACCGCATAACGCAAGACAGACCTTAGGCATGCTGAATGAGCTAATGCCGCATCCACCATACTCTCCGGATATTACATCTTGCGATTATCACCTTTTCCGCGAACTTCAGTCCCATATGAGTAATGAGAACTACAACTCAAAAGGACCTATAAAAAGGGATATCGACGCGTATTTTGGCTCTAAGGCCAAACAATTTTTTGAGCAGGAAATTAAAAATTTGCCTAAACATTGTGAAGATATTGTAAATAATGCAGGGAAATATATAATTGCTAAATAAATACTGAAAACTTCTTTTTTATTCATTTTAAAACCACCTCAGAAAAACGCACGAACGCCGTTTGACACCTTCAAACTTCAATTCGACATGGCTGCTTTGGAGAGTCAGTGGACCGATGTTAGGAAAGGTCGGAGGCTAATATTGGCTCTAACAAGTCCTGCGGCTTAGGTCATAAAATCAGTTTCGGAAGGAAAGAGAGGTGATTACGAGACCGTCATAAGGGCGCTGGTGGCTAAATTTAGTGACGAGCATAGAAAAATGCTGTACTACTGCGAGCTGAAGAACCGTAGGCAACGAGCCAATGTGGCGCTGCAGACGTAACATATGCGGCAGATATTGAGCCGCGATATTCATCTGCGGAAAAGCGTCGAGTCCAATGTGGAAGTGCCACGCAAAGCCAGACAATAAGCTCAGAGGCACCGCCGAGGTCGCGGGCAGTTTCATCTAGAGTCAATTGCTGGCAAGCAAGGCTACATAACACGAGACTGTTATCTGCGAGAGAAGCGTTCCGGACAACAAACTTCGTCAAGATGTGCTGACACCCTGCCACACCATTAGCGGCCTTTAGACGGTCGCACATGTCCGCAATCATGTGCGGCGCGACGAGAAGAATGACCGTGTAAACGCAAGAAATTCGTGTCGTCGGACATGTGCGACGGTTTTCAAAATTTTGTGATTTCTTGTCGGCGCGACGCACATGTGCGACCGTGTAAACGGCTGTGTGACACACATAGTGCATTTTTTCATTCGATCGGTGGACAGCGAGCAGTGAGGATGGCGTCGCAAAAAAATGAAATATTATGGAAGGAGTTCTTTGATGTGTATAGACACAATCCCGAACTGTGAAGAGTAAAAGGTGAAGAATATAACAATAAAAATTAAAAGAAACGCAGCATAGAGGTGCTTTTATGCAAATTTAAAGAAATTGATGCGAAAGCGCATACCATGTTGCTTCGTTGGCAGCAGCGAGACAACTGAAGTGTGCGCACATGTTTGACCGTGTAAACGCTCATCGCACATTTCCCCCATCGCACATGATTGCAAACATGTGCGACCGTCTAAAGGCCGCTATTCTTACAAAACCGAGCGCAGGCAAGCCGAAAACAAGGGACAGATTGTGGTTGTCCGGTTCTACAGAGTTCTAAAAGAGGAAGTTTGGCGTGCGGAAAGGCTACAGAAGGACCAGCGCGAGGATACGGATCTAGCAAAAATCATCAGAGGCAAAGCGCAGGGAGTACGGCCGGACTGGCAGGAGATGGCTGGTGAGAGCCCGATCGCGATCGTGTGCACCACACCTGAAGTCTGCCACGGGATAAACGATCATCACCATAAACTTGGTTCATCAATTGAAATGTTTCGGTATAAGTTTTACCTACTTTAAAGCAAAATTTAATATTTGCTCTTTGCAATTTAGCATCGAATTTTTGTACCAGTGACTAAAATATACATTTTCTTTGGGCGCAATAACTTCGCGTACAGTGAACCAAATTTAATTAATTTTCCAATGCACTAAGTCACATATGGGTGGCACCACCACAAAATGCCCTCCCTGAAAAGTTCAGTTTACTTTAACCCTTTAGGGATAGAGCTAGAATACCAGAAGGAGGTGAAATATCTAGGAGTTATACTAGATCAGAAACTGCTCTGGAAAGGACATTTGGAGGAAACGATAAGGAAAGCCACCAGGGTATTCATGACCTGTAGGTCCATAGCAGGTAAGAGTTGGGGTTGCACTCCAACTATTCTGAGATGGATCTACACGGCGATCGTGAGGCCTATGATAACGTATGGTTCAGTTGTCTAGGTAAACAAGACCAGCCAACAAACCACCATCAGGGCGCTCAGTAAGCTACAAAGACTGGCATGCGTATGCATGACAGGTGCTATGAGAACGTGTCCAACAGCATCCTTAGAGGTTCTCCTTGAACTAACACCTCTTCACTTACACATACAGACCCCAAGAGGGCTCTTCTACGGATCACTGACGTAAATATCGGGAATGAAGGCTTCCTGAGCCGTAAGAGGATTGATACTCTTACGAATCAGTATCCTGACATTGCAATACCGAGGGACACTATCTCATTAAAGTTCAGTTTTGTCAAAAATTTCAAAACTGAGCTTAGCAACAAAAGGAACTGGGTAGGTATATCGGAAACGTATCTGATAGACAAGCATATGATTTCCTGGTACACAGATGGCTCCTTAACGGAGGAGGGTACCGGGATAGGTGTATACGGGCCGAGGATAAGATACTCGG
Organism: Melieria omissa; assembly: GCA_963971225.1. Taxonomy (NCBI): domain Eukaryota; kingdom Metazoa; phylum Arthropoda; class Insecta; order Diptera; family Ulidiidae; genus Melieria; species Melieria omissa. Next base: position 43,351,169 of record OZ020269.1, on the reverse strand, counting down.
AACCTACGGGAAAACACACCACTATCTTCCAGGCGGAAATATACGCCATTGAAAGGTGTGCTTATTTCAATCTGGCGAGGGGATAACGGAACCGGAAGACTGCTATCCTCTCCGACAGCCAAGCGGCTATCAAGGCTCTTAGATCCTACCAGGTGTCCCCGAAACTGGTCTTGGAGTGCCTTGAGAAGCTGAATGAACTTGGCCGTTATAACCAGGTCTGGGTACTCTGGGTTCCGGGCCACGCTGGCATTGAAGGAAACGAACGGGCCGACGAACTGGCAAGGAGGGGAGCTTCCACACCTTTTGTCGGCCCTGAACCCTTTTGTGGTTTGGGAAAAGGAACTTCTTACATCCTAACGAGAAAGGACGAAATAACCAGAAGGACTCAATACTGGGAAAATCGACCAGGTTTAGAACATTCCAAGATGGTTATCGGGTCCTACAATAAGAAAAGATTCGAGGATTGCATGACCCTATCAAAGAATAATCTAAGGATTAATACGGGAATGCTAACAGGGCACTGCAGACTGAATTATCATCTGGCCAAACTAGGAATCCGTGAAAACGGGTATTGCAGGTTCTGCTTGCAGGAAAATGAGACTGCACTACATATACTAGGAGAGTGCCCTGTACTCATGCATAAGAGAAAGAAACACCTGGGGGACCATCTTATACCAGGTACGGACTTGATATCCAGAGGTGTAGGAAGTATATTAAGATTCCTCCTGGATGCCGGACTTACTGACAGTCTGTGAAGTCCAAGAAGGGGGCACAATAGATCTACAGGTCGCGGTGCATCGTCCCCATCAATAATAATAATAATAACCCTTTCGACCCCAAAGTTGCTTGAGAGTAAATTCACCTATTTGTTATCTTAAAGCGAAAGCTACGATTGATTTATGGGTTTAATCAAAGAACATAAACATACAGAATGCGCATGTCATACAAGCAAAAATTTCGTATGGCGGGTTCTAACATTGGAACCCGCGCTCTGCTCGCACAGATCACGTATGTGGTGAGAGCGCTGATTTACAAGCGAGAACATAGTTTTATGTGTTGCGCTCTTTGGTTGCGCTCACTGCAGCGAGTGTGTGTTAGCACATTGTTGTGGCGTGAAATGATTGCAAGGTGAAGACGAACGCTGTTGTTGTTGTTGTTGCGCTGGCGAAAAGCTGAAATTGTAAAACGATTTCTGATTTCTGGCTGGCTTTTGTTCTTCTACAAGCCTGAACGGCGTCGCATATTGCTCCTGAACTTATTGCCGACAGTAGTGTGCGCAAAATCATAGAAAAGAAAATAAAATATTGTTGGCGTGACGACTTATGTGGTCGCTACAAACAAAGTTCCTGAAGAATTTATCAAAAAAGTAGACCTAATATTTGATTGCATGAATAGGGCAATCGGATTGCTTTAGATCGGCTTTATAATGAGTCGTAAAAATTTATAAAGATTTTTTTAATTATTTGAAAGATGTTAAATGTATGGATGATTCAAGTTGTATTTTTAAAACTAAAATCTGTTTTTTAATAACTGATAAAATTAAGCAATAACCCACATATATGTTTTATAACAAAAAAGTTGTTTAACCAAGATAAACGAGAAAATACTTTTGCAATTTTGGGACAAAATTCAAGTAGTACTCGGTCAAGTGTAACAACTAATTTCGAAGATACACAGGATTCTATGAATCAAATCCTACTACATGCTGAGACAGACGAAACTGTCTTTTTATTATTTTATTTCAGCAGTAATTACAACAAATTATTTTGTAGATAAAATCTTCGACAATCGAGTAAAAATTAACATATACCATGTTTATACGTCGGTCCCAGTCGATTCGCATTGACTCGATACGCTTTCGAGCCAGGTGTTTATACATTGATTTCAGAAGCGAATTGACTGCAAACGGTTTGATAAGTATGCTTTAATTTTTTTCATTTTTCCTATTTTTTTGACGGCTTATAAATGTTAGCTGTTGGGGTCCTTGCTTGTTACTTGAAAATGCTCAACAAATTTAGTGGACAAGACCATCAGCTGATTTGAAAATGTTAAACCGTTTATACGCATTGTCGAAGCGACTTGAAAATTTAAAAACTCATTTGAAAAGCGCTTTGACTCGATACGCTTAGAACGTTCAAAGCGGTTTGAAATCGTGTTTATACTACTGTATCGACTCAATGCGTATTGACTGAAAGCGACTTGAGCTGTCGTATAAACGGGGTAATAGATAATAATTGTGGCATATGTTTCCAAAAACTAAGAAAAAAGGTTATCATTCTTCTTCACTTCTTATCACTGCGCTAAGTGAAACATTTTCCATAAAAATTATCAATCGGTTACAGACATTTGCTACCTATTTGCTCCTTCGGATTTCCTGGTGAATGCTGTGACTGTAAATTAAAAAAAGGAAGTTCCATGCAAAACATAAACAATAAAAAACAACAAAAGAAGAGCTGTTTACATTTTTCTCGAGCTGTGTATACATAAAAACTACAACAACAACAAACAAATGCGTCGTTGAAACGACGATCATTGCGCTGGCTGGTGTTGCTGTGAGAAATTTGCACAAACAATTGAGTGACCAAAACAACCACCAACGCCTCAAAGTACACAGGAGAAGCGGTACTTTCACTTCATGTGTGTTTCTTGTAGCGCGTGCTTCAGTTCGCACAGTCAATGCGCGTAAACTGAAGCGCTTGCTCTCCTGCTGGCACCACTCTTTCCCTTTTGTGGTTTCCCCCCGCTCTATGAAGCTCGCAAACAAAAATTTGAATTTTTGAGCTCAGATTCGCCTTCTATACACTTCATATTCTTTGGTTTAATTTAAGTAGGCAACAACAAATTAATATTTTTAGAAGAGAATTCAAAGCAAACTACAAAAATTTTACTGTTATCCCCAAAATAATGGTTAATTAAAATAAAAAAGTAATAATTTTGTATTTTTCTATAAATATTAAATATTTTTCTGTAATTAAAACATATTGATACCAAATTTAATTAACCCGTTTTATGCTAAAATTTTTCAAAAGCAAACTAGCTCTAGAACTCTAGCAAAGAGGCGTGGGAATTTAAATGTCGTGTGCACAGTTCTTAGGCAAGTGTTTCATGATTTAAATACAAACAAGTAATATCGAGACACAGGGTAAAATTCGGGGGTTAGAAAGGGTTAAAAAGCATGTAATACTAAATTTAGCAAACATATATTGTCCAAAACCGCCCATGACCAAGTTCTGGCTACGCCCCTTATACAAATGCATGTACTAATGTACATGATTTAGTGCAAGATTTTTCGATTTCGATGCTCCGCAACCTCTCATTTTATGCGGTTGGGTGAAAAAGTCACAAAAAATTTTGAGGCTAGAGTGGAGCTAAATGGCGTCGCATCGAAGTCAAAGTTCACAGAAAAAGGTGGGAAATTCGACAAATTGCCCCACAGCAGGTCAGAAGTTGCTCTTAGAGGTTTAAAATCTATGACTGACCCCCACTAGTTTTCTTTGCTGAACATTTATTTCAAATATATTTGTTGGCGTAGCCACTTTGCGCAACGTGCACTTTACATAGAATTAATTTATATTATTTGTTTACCTACGATTCATCTGTCATTTCATTGCTAATAAAGTGTGTAAATTTCCAGTGTTTGTGTTCACAACGAAACACCAGTGAAACCGGTCGTGTTTTTTACTTCAACAGGTTATGGGCCCAGGAAGCTCTGTTTCAAATTTCTAAAATTTATAAAAAACTAAAAAATCAAAATGAGTGTGTCGAATTTTCAAATTGAAAAACTGGATGACAACAATTATGATTCCTGGGTAGTGCAGATGAGGAGTATGCTCGTCTATGGAGGTTACTGGAGCATCGTGTCAGGAAAGCTGAAGAAAGAGGATGCAGACGACGAACAAAAGTTCGAAGCCGATGACGAGAAGGCGCTCGCAACGATTTTATTGAGCGTCAAACCCGCTCAGTTACCTCATATCAAAAAGTGCTCGACTTCAAAAGCTGCGTGGGAGAAACTGCAGGAGGTGCATCAACCCAAAGAGCCATTGCAAAAGGTATCGCTGTACAAGAGGCTTCTCAACCTGTCCATGGCGGAAGGTGGCAATATTGCGCAGCATGTCAACGATTTCACAGAAATCACCGAAAAGTTGGCGGAAACAGGCATAGAGATCCAGGAGGAGTTACTTTCGATAATGATTTTGTCCAGTTTGCCAAAGGACTTCGAGAACTTTGTAGTTGCCATAGAAACGAGGGACGAGTTACCGAAATTTTCAACTCTGAAACAAAAAATTCTAGAAGAAGGCAAAAAAAAAAAAGAAGTGAAAGTAACGAAAGCGGAGAAGTAGCGAGTGAGCAGGCATTTACTGCGAAAAATGTGAACAGGAAGAGAAACGACAACAAAAAGGAGCGTAAAAAGTTCAGTGGAAATTGCTTCGTTTGTGGCGAAAAGGGGCACTATGCAAGTCAGTGTGACAAGAAGAATAACACCAAGCAAAAGGGAATGGCGATGCTGGAAAGTGCTGGATTCCGAAGGACAGAGTGGTACATCGACAGCGGCGCCACGTCGCACATGTGTAACAATCGTAGTTTGTTTACACGCTACGAACATCACGACGAACAAATTGCACTTGCTGGTGACAAATTCATAAAAGCCATAGGCAAAGGCGACGTAGAACTCCGGGACGATATTGTATTGAAGGAGGTATTATACTCTCCGGAGCTACAAGCAAACTTCATATCAGTAAACAAGGTCGTAGAGAAAGGCTACACCGTGAAATTCGATGCAATCAAGGCCACAGTAAGAGAAAAGACAGGCGCAATACTTCTACAAGCTCAAAGGAGGGACAGCTTATTCGTCATCAGAGGCGGGACAGAGAAGGCGTATTCAGCAAGCAGCAAGGACGTAGCTTGGCACAATCGATTTGGGCACCTACATTTTAGGAGCCTATACACAATTTCTCGCTACCATCTGGTGCATGGCATGCAGTTAAACGGACACGTCGATTCAGCCACAGCTAAATGCAACACTTGCATGGTGAGTAAGATTCACGTTCTACCATTTCCCGACGAATCAAATACGAAAACGAAGGACTTGTTAGAACTTGTGCACTCAGACGTGTGCGGGCCGTTCCGAGTCAATTCCGTGGGAGGCTCAAGATACTTCGTCACTTTCATTGACGACTGGTCGCGACGTATTTACGTATATTTTATGAAGGCCAAGAGCGAAGTCTATAAACATTTCAAAACATTTAAGGCGCAAGTAGAACGCCAAACCAGGCGCAAGATTAAGGCGATTAGGTCAGACAACGGTCGCGAGTACGTCAATGGTGAGTTCGATGCGTACCTTCAGGCACAAGGTATCATTCGGCAGTTGACAGCGCCGTATACTCCGCAACAGAATGGAGTGGCAGAGCGTGCAAATCGCACATTAGTAGAGATGGCTCGTTGTATGCTTGTGCATGCTAGTGCAAGCCAACGCTTATGGGCAGAAGCAGTCAACACTGCAGTTTATATCAGAAATAGATGTCCATCGAAGAAGTTGGGGGACAAAACCCCATACGAGATCTGGTTGGGCAGAAAGCCCAACGTGCAGCACTTGCGTACATTTGGTTCGATTGCAGTTGCATTAGACAAATCACATAAGAGGTCTAAATTCGAAGCCAAAGGTACTCAATGCATTATGGTCGGCTACTCAACAACATCAAAAGCTTACCGCCTATACGACAAAAACAGAGGCATTGTGTTTGAGCATCGCGACGTCTTGTTCGAGGAAACCAAATTTGATAGTTCTGACGGTGGCGACAACCCCGAAAACGTGGGGGATTATCTAATGCTGAATTTGGAGAGCGAACCAGAAAGCGCGAAGACGAAGGTACGTGAGGAAGCCTATGACACAGCCAATAGCGAAAGCGATTCAGACGAGCAGCAAACAACTGACAAGCAAGCAATCAAGATTGGACCAGGCAGACCAAAGCTTGTGCGTACTGGTAAAGTTGGTAGACCAAAGAAGCAGTTCCATGAGGTTTACAGTATGGTAGAAGAAGGAGTTCCACAAACAGTCGAAGAAGCCCTGGCTTGTGGAAAACGTAAAGATTGGCAGAATGCTATGGAAGAGGAGTATGTTGCACTTCTCAAAAACAAAACTTGGTCGCTGGAAGAGTTGCCTGCTGGGTGCAAGGCGATTCCATGTAAGTGGGTATTTGCACTAAAAAAGGACCAACATGGCAACATAGTACGGCACAAAGCCCGATTAGTGGCGAAAGGTTGCAGTCAAAGATTCGGAATCGACTACAAGGAGGTATTTTCACCTGTCGCTAGATATTCAACTATTCGACTCATTAGCAGTGAAGTACAAGATGCATCTTCATCAAATAGATGTAAAGTCGGCATACCTGAATAGTGACTTGCACGATACAATTTATATGAAGCAACCCCAAAATTATGTCGATGGTAAGTCACCACATAAAGTTCTTCGACTCCACAAGGCCATTTATGGGTTGAAACAAAGTGGCAAAGAGTGGAACAGCATGCTAGATGGTGTGTTGAAGCGCATGGGTTTTAAAGCGTGTGCGAACGAACCTTGTTTATACAAGGGTACATTCAACAAGCAAATTGCGATCGTTCTTGTGTATGTTGATGATCTTATCATAGGGTGTGAAGCCAACACCACAGTTCTTAAAATTAAACAACAGCTTTGTGAAGAATTTGAGGTGAGTGATAAAGGCACTTTAAAACATTTTCTGGGGATAGACATTCAACGCGATGGAGAGACAGGTGGGATAAAAATTGGTCAAGCACAGTACATACGTGAACTCTTGGCAGAGTATGGTATGGAGAACTGCAAAGCAGTATCGATTCCTCTTGAACAAGGATATCAAGTTGACTGTGCAACTGATTGCGAGAAGGCAAACCAAAAAGAGTACCAGTCTCTCATAGGCGCTCTTCTGTACTTGGCGCTTACAACAAGGCCAGATATTCTTCATTCAGTCTCAAAAATGGCCCAACGTAATTGCGATCCACACATTGAACATTTTCATAAGTTGAAGCACATTCTTCGTTATCTAGCCGGAACAGTGGAATTAAAGATGGACTTCCGATCAGGTGAGGAGACGTTAAAAGGACATGTGGATGCTGATTGGGGTGGTAACGTGCTGGATCGAAAGTCATATACTGGATTCATATTTTTTTATGGAAATTGTCCAATATCATGGGAGTCGAGAAAACAACACACAGTAGCACTCAGCAGCACAGAAGCTGAATATATGGCAGCGTCAGATGCGACAAAGGAAGCCACGTATTTGAAGCGATTGTTGGTTGAACTTGGTTTTTGCTCTGAGGGACCCGTGGAGCTATACATCGATAACCAGGGTGCTATGCAGCTGGCACAGAATCCTGTGTACCACAAACGCAGTAAGCACATCGATATCAAGTACCATCACATTCGAGAAGCTGTGCAGAAAAAACATGTCGAGCTTAGGTATTGTCCTACGAACGAAATGATAGCTGATGTGTTAACCAAAAACTTAGCTAAGAACAAACATAATAATTGTGTTAATTCAATGAAACTTATGTAAATTTGCGTTGAGAAGGAGTGTTGGCGTAGCCACTTTGCGCAACGTGCACTTTACATAGAATTAATTTATATTATTTGTTTACCTACGATTCATCTGTCATTTCATTGCTAATAAAGTGTGTAAATTTCCAGTGTTTGTGTTCACAACGAAACACCATAGAAACCGGTCGTGTTTTTTCATTTTAACAATATTAATACCGCATCTCCAACCTTTCATGGGGCTCGCATACAAAATGGTCGTTTTTACAAAATAAGCTCCCATTGCCCCCAGACGTGTCAAATGTATGACCGACAATCGAACTTGACTCGACAGCTTGAAATAATGTTTGGGGGCCCTTCGTGTCCTTCTACTGTAAAATAACTCTCATCATCCATTATACAAACGTACGTTGAATTAGCGGCAAACAAATTTTGTGGTAGAGCACGCAGCCGTTGTTTAATTATCACTGACTGCCTTTCAAAGACTGCTGGTAAAATTTTTTTATTAAACGAACCAACGTGCAGGGGAATCCCCTTTAAATGCGAGGCATTGAGCTGGAACAGAAAGGATATATGGGTTGGGAGAAAAGATTTTGGGCAAAGAATTTACGGACTTTTGCCTTGAACCCATCAAGATCATAAGTGCTGGCGAAAATATTTGCAGGGGGACGAACGAACTTTCTCTGTAGTGCGTAGTGCACTGCAACATCCTTTCGATGTGGAATGCATGGGCGCCAGTATTCAAACGGGTTGCCCAAGGGAACACCCGGAGTGATAGCAGCAGGCTGCTAACCTCCATTGAGCAATTCACGAAAAAGTATCGGTAAAATAAAACCACTCACGCCACGTTTCGACGATGTTCCATGGAGTCAATAGAGCTGGATGCCTTACTGTCCCCTATAAGCTTAATCGCACGGTTTTGCACCCGGTCCAGAGGCTCCAAATTGGATTTTGCGGCCCCTACCCGTAGGTACGAGTTAAACTCCATTTTAGGCCGGATGTAGATGGTGTAAATAATGCGGAGATCGGTCGGAGTAAAATATTTTTCGCACCGCTTTTAAGAAGCCGAGGCACTTGGCTACTTCTTTCGACACGCCAAAAATATGATCGTTCCAACGAAGATCGTTCTTAACCCTTTCAGTCACAATGTCCAATATATTGGAATACATCCCATACAATTCATACAGCCCGGTTTATTTTCATGTTGGAAAGGGTTAATGGCCATGCCCAGAACATCAATAGCTGCCGATTCCGCAATACTCGCACCACCCATAACCAAGGATGTGTTGGGATGTGTGTTGACTCGTTTGTGGGATAACAGGCAACATTGGGTCTTGCGAGACTCAACAAACAAATGGCAAATGGTGCTGTCATCCGTAGGAGTAGATGGGATTCTTCGTCGACGATAATAGGTCGTTGATAAAGATAAGGAAAAGGGTTGGAGAAAGAACCAAACCCTGCGACACTCCCGCGCTAAGGGAATGCTTTTCTGAGGCTATGCTGTCTATTACAACACGAATAGAGCGATCCAACGAGAAACGGTACTACCAACGCCAGAAGCAATCAATGTTGATACAAGTGCTTTATGCCATACCCGATAAAAGGTCTTAGAAATGCGACAACATTGCTTTCAGCGAGGTTTAGAATGCTGTGGTTCCATTTCTCGATGATGACCGCCATTAGGTTTCCCGTCGATCGCTGTCTTCGGAAGCCGTATTGGCGGTCACTTTAGCAGTTTATCGTGCTCCAGATATTTCACAAGGTTGATGTCTACAATGCTTGCTTTGGAAAGCACCGAACAAATTGCTATGGGTCAGTACTTGGCAGGGTCAGTTGCCTTGCCTTTTTTAGGAACTGGTTGAACATTTGCTACCTTCCAACATGTCGGAAATACACCTGTAGTGTATGACATGTTGAAAAGTTTGTGTAATGGACAAGCCATTGAGACCGGTCACGATAGTCCAGCGGGTAGCGCGCTGGCTTTTCATGTCGAGGCCCTAGGTTTGATTCCCAGCTTGGGCTGGTAAACCGCTCGTCTACTTCTATCGCTATCCACATGAAGCTGGTAGGCAATGGCAAAACCTCCAAGTGTGAAAGGAAAAATGGCAAAAAAACCACCGTTCATATTCGGCGTTAAACTGTAGGTCCCCTCCCTCCCTTTGAAATATGTGTTATATCACATGTTGGAAACAACAGTGTTACACACACATTTAAAACGGGTGGAATTTGTGGTATCACAATGGGCATATAGGCCTAAGTGTGTCTCAGCCACTAAAACCAAGCATGTGAGGTAGCGCACTTTTTCAAAACATTGGAATGCAGTCCGGCCTTTAAGCCTTATTTACATCGATATTTGCAAGCACTCATTTAACTATCCGTGTGCGCAAATGTATTTCTGGCATAGAGCAAAAGACGTTATCGACTACGGGTAGTGATTGATCGCTGGGGGGCAGAGAGGAATTCTCTGCGAAAATGTTAGCCAACAAATTAGCTTTATCAGCCGAGTGAGTATGATTGGATCATTGTTAAGAAGACTTGGAATTGGAATTGAGACGTTCTTTACCCTCTCAACGAATGACCAAAAGTTCTTACTGACACGTTGGCATTGAAGAATTTTCTTCCTGTGGCGCTGTTCGTGCAGAAACTTTTGGTGAATTAGAATGACATTGCATCGATTTCTAGCCTGGTTACGCAGCTGTTCAGTGGCGGCATTTTTATTTGCCTGCAACAGCAATTCTGCATGCCTCGTTAAGGGTAGTCACCTCCACAAGGGTAGTCACCTTGTCGTGGTGTGGGGGCTTGCCGCGGGCAGGGACGCCGCAGACTGCTCCACTCCGAGTGATGAACGGAGCGGAATAGTCTGGTGCGGAGCCCGTACTAAGCACTACCCCCCCTAACCCAGGGTGTTACGCGGACCGTGCCCACTGGGTGGTTTGCAGCCAGGGGGTATACCGGCTGTATTATTTCGGTGCCTTCCTGATACCGGGCCGCCTCAGGAAGTACAATGGCCTTGCCATGGTATGCGGGCTCTGTCATGGTCGACCAACCCTGTCCCAGCCAGAATGTTTGGCCGCCATCGCCTTCGCCTCGCGCGCGGGCAGGCGGCCGCACCGCAAATATGATGAATTCTACAAAAAGAAATGGCGGTAAAAATAAACGAGGCATGTCACTCGCTATGCGGGACTCCACCGCAACTCAACTTGCAGCAGTACCGGAGCATGCGCTCCAAAACACAGAAGTAGACCTGAGGCCTAGCATCAGCCGAGGAAGAATACCTTCCAAGGTGGCGAGGGGCCCACTCAGGGGCGGACGAGTGGCCGGCGGTGCAGGCAGAGGGGGAGTATCGAGACGAGGCAGGCTTCTGTTTGGTACCTCTGCTCTGGCAGCATCAATCAGCACTCGTCCCACCACAAGTCAGGTGAGCAAGGCTCTGACTCTCCCTACTGGTCCAGGATGCATTCAGTCCAGACTGGTGGTGGGGGCGGAGCCCACAGACTCGCCCCATAGTGCTAGCGTCGCTGCGACTGCACGGGAATTACCACCGTCATCCACCGCTTCGGCGCTGGCAGTAGGCCGAGCTGTTGACGTAGAGGCAAGTAGGCCCAAAAAACAGCTCCCCAAACTACCTCCCTTAGGGCAACCAGGCGGCCTGGATGACCCTCTAAGGCGTGGTTTGAGCGGGGCTAAGGTCAAATGGTACTTCCGATACCTCGGGTAAGGACTGAGTAAGGAGGAAGCCAGGAGTAAGGCGGTAGAGCATGGGGGTGGACCCACAGCTACGGCGACAGCTGCGGCTGATCAACCGACTCAGCCAAGGAAGAGAGGGAGCGAGAACACCACTCCCCCCCAACGTCCTGAAATTAAAAAGTCCAGGACGTGTACTCAGGCACTGTTCGCTAGGACGGGCAAACCCCAGATTAGCGGCCAGTCTGGAGATGGGCCTAAGGCGGGTGCAACGTACTCGAGTGTCCTCAGAAAACCTGAGGCCATTCGAGTGGCGGTTTTGCCAAGGGACTATCCCCAGACGTCACTGAGCAAGGATGAGCTCTCTGTCTTGGAAGAAGCTATCGTGGAGGAGATAGCAAAAGGGTGGGCTACCCCATTAGTGTTCACCGGAATCCACTTCCGGCCGGGACATCTGTTGCTGGACTGTAGTGACAAAGGCACTGCGGACTGGCTCCAGCAGACGGTCCCGAAGTTGGAGGAGTGGAAGGGAGTAGAGCTTCGTGTATGCCTTGGAGATGAAGTCCCCAAGACATACCACGTCACTCTATTCCTTCCCAGGAGCGCGGGTCAGGAACCCAGCAAGCTATTTGCGCTGTTACAAGCGCAAAATGCTGGAGATCTCGTTTACGACACTGCTTGAGATGGATGAATCCTCTCCTCAGCTCTAACCCTCGAGCAATGAAGGTTGTGCAGATCAACCTTCACCACGCGAAGGCGGCGTCGGCCATCCTAGCGTATAAGTTCACCCGAGACCACATCGGGGCGGCGCTAGTGCAGGAGCCCTGGTGCTATAACGGCAGAGTCTGCGGGCTCAACTCGCAGCAAACCAAGGTAATTTGGAACACAGGGCACGAGAAACCTCGTGCCTGCGTGGTAGTTGAGAAAAATACTAACTATGTTTGTATTTCAGAGTACATGTCCAGGGACCTGGTAGCGGTGCCGATGACGGTCCATATCGAGGGTCGTGACCTCGACATCGTCCTAGCGTCGGCGTATTTTCCAGGAGAAGACATGACAGTTCCCCCCACGAAGTGCAGGGCCTGGTGGAGTACTGCAGGGCAAACGCCTTGCCACTCCTAATAGGCGGGGATATGAACGCCCACCACACGATCTGGAGAAGCACGGACGATAATCTTAGGGGTGAGTACCTACTTGGTTATATACTAGCAACTAACCTAGTTATACTTAATTCGGGATGTTCCCCGACATTTGTCACTAGAGTTAGGCAGGAGGTCCTAGACCTTACCATATGTAACAGTAGGATTAGTGACTATGTATCTGATTGGAGAGTATCGAATGAACCCTCCCTATCAGATCATAGGATGATCGAATTTAGATTAGCAGCCACCCAAATGGAGTCATCTCCAACAAAAAACCCCAGGAAGACCGACTGGGAAAAATTTACAAGGTTGCTCGAAGAGGGTCAACCCTTGCTGGATGTTCGGGGCAGGATGCGGCACCCCCTCGAAATCGAGCAGGCAGTTGAAACAGTAAACGGGGCAATAATCAGTGCTTTTCACTCAAGCTGTCCTAAGAGCAGGAGGACCAGGAAGAATTCCTCACCGTGGTGGAATAGTACCCTGGCGAAACTCAGAACAGACACGCGGAGACTCTTTAACAGGGCAAAGCGGACAGGTGACTGGCAGGAATACACTGCCGCTCTCACTAAGTACACAAAGGAAGTACGGAAAGCGAAAAGGGCTAGTTTTCAATCGTTTTGCGAAGAAATTTCTTCCACCCCCCAGGCAGCAAGGCTGCACAAGGCGCTAGCGAAGGGGGCAACGGAAAACAAGATGGCGCTCAAATTACCGGATGGTAGTTACACGCGCAATGAAGAGAAAAGGGCTCTCGCTCTTCTAAGTGCACACTTCCCTGGGGCAATCCCCCAGGCCGCACTTGCCGGGACTGGGAGCTGGCGCATAAAGTCATCTCTCGGAATAAGATTGACTGGGCATTGAACACCTTTCAACCCTTCAAATCGCCAGGCCAGGACGGGATCTTTCCTGTCTTTCTAAAAAAGGAAGGAGGGCCCTACTCAGGCATCTCACTGGCATAATGAGAAGCTGTCTAGCAACAGGGTACATCCCCGCTGGAGAAGTGCCCTTGTAGTTTTTATACCTAAAATAGAAAAAAGCACTATACGGAGCCGAAGTCCTTTAGGCCAATCAGTCTAACATCCTTCTTCATGAAGACGATGGAGAAGGTGTTAGATCAGTATAATAGAACCGTGACGCTTAAGAGAACACCTCTGCATGCAAAACAGCATGCGTATAGGGCAGGCAGATCGACAGAGACTGCCTTTTTCAGCTCACGAGTTCAATTCAAGAAGCTATTAAAAGCAAAGAGATTACCCTGTGTGCTTTTCTGGATATCGAAGGAGCCTTCGATAACACCTCGCATGAGGCGATAGGAAGAGCGCTCAGCAGGAGAGGAGTAGAAGCCTCACTTAGCCGCTGGATAAGAGCCATGCTCTCCACCAGATCGGCCATAACGAAGGTGGGCACTACCACCAGGAGCGTGCTGGCAAAAAGAGGATGTCCACAGGGCGGGGTACTATCACCGCTGCTGTGGAGTCTGGTAGTGGACGAGCTCCTTGAACTACTGACAAGCAATGGCATTACGTGTCAGGGCTATGCCGACGACATTGTCATTATTGCTAGAGGAAGGTTTGAAGACACTCTCTGTGACATAATCCAGAGAGGCTTAAAAATAACCCAAGAATGGTGTGCCCGAGTAGATTTGCGAATAAACCCGGACAAAACCACCATAGTACCTTTTACATGGAAAAGAAAGCTGCCACACATGCGGACAATACGCTTGCTCGGGAAGAGCATAGCTTATAAACCAGAGGTGAAGTATCTAGGTGTAACACTAGACTCGAAGTCACTCTGGAATAAGCACGCGGAGGCAGTTATCAGCAAAGCAACGAAGGCGGTCATGGTATGCAGATCCTTAGCAGGCAAAACTTGGGGATGCAAACCGAGCATACTGAAATGGATGTATACCATGATTGTGAGGCCAGCACTCACATATGCAGCAGTGGCATGGGCCCCAAGAGCCACACTCACGACAGTGAGGAAAAGGCTCGACAAGGTCCAGCGACTTGCGTGCACGTGCATTACAGGAGCTATGAGAACCTGTCCCACGGCGGCACTGGAGGTGATACTTAATATATCGCCATTGCACGCAGCAATTGAGATGGCGGCCAAGCGTACAATCCTTGGATTGGCCAGAACCAGTAAGGGGGAGGATCACATCCTTAGGCATAGAGACTTAGATGTGCTTTCCACTAGTAACCCTTATGTTTTGTGTCCGATGGATACAATAACAAGAACATATAACTACGAGAAACACTTCGAAGTTTATATGAGCAATAAAGTAGACTGGGCCTGGGAAGACCACCAAGTCCATTTTAAACCACACACAATTAAGTGGTTTACAGACGGCTCGAAAACGCACGAGGGAACAGGGGCGGGGGTGTTTGGACCTCGCCTCAAGCACTATGAGCCCATGGGGAAAACACCCAGCATATTCCACGCTGAACTCTATGCAATCAGGCTCTGCGTGCAAGTCAACCTCGAGCGTGCGTACAGAAGGCAGGACATCGTCATCTGCTCCGACAGCCAAGCAGCCATCAAAGCACTAATCTCATATGAGATAACCTCAGGATTAGTGCTGGAATGCATTGAGGCATTGAATGCACTGGGCAAATGCAACCAGGTGAAGATCCTCTGGGTTCCAGGACACAGAGGTATCGAAGGAAACGAGGAAGCGGACAGCCTCGCTAGAACCGCGGCAGCCATGCCCCCCCTAGGACCTGAACCCTTTATTGGGCTGGGCAAAAGCGCCTTAACGGAGTCACTGAGACTTGAGGAAAGGACCAGAAACACAGAACATTGGACTAGCGCCTCCGGTCTCAGGCAATCGAAAATCTTTATCAAAGATTACAACCCCAAATGGAGTGAAGAATGCCTCAAACTAAGGAGAAACCAGCTAAGAGAGGTCACAGGTCGTCTAACTGGGCATTGCAGATTGAGGAAACACATGCATACAATCGGGATAGAACAAGTAAGCGTCTGTAGACTCTGCAAAGCAGCAGAGAAGACTCCCGAACACATCATAATGCACTGTAATGCGGCTTGTCGCAGCAGGTGGCGTTACCTGGGCCAGTTTTGGCTTACAGAAGAGGACGTCAAACACCTAGACCCCCGCGAGTTACTAAGTTTCATTAGGGCGGTAGGTCTAGGGGATGTACTCTAACATTTGTAAGGGGCACAATAGATCAATCCTGGTCTCAGTGCAGTTTACCCTAATCAATTATATTCTCTATTGTATGCCTCGTTAAACCAGAGATTCAGATTAGGTTTAATGCAAATTTGCTTATTAGGGATGAAGGAACGCATTCCTAATAATATCATTTCTTCAACCATTTTGGCTGCGGCATTTATGTTTTTATCTAGAAAACAAAATTTTTTGTACATTTGATAACTCCCATGTCTGCTATATACTTTATTATAGTTTTATCACTAACACTATTGTTGAATCTTTCAACGGCACCACAAGATAACCAACATCTGGTTGCACTTATCAAGTGGTGACCGCTGCAAGAATTCAAGTAACAGGCTCGATAAGAGCGTGTGGCCAGCATGTGGTGTTGGTATGGTCTTATCGTGCTGTGTATTTAGACTGCCATGCACGTTGGGTCATGCTACCTAAGTATGTGTATGCGCAGGTCATTTTTAGGATAAGAAATATAATGTAAATAAGTAGGTAATAGAAAATAAGGAATAATATAAATAAAGGCTCCGGGCGACCGGAGCATTAGTCTAGTTCCAAGGTTCAAGTGAAGTGCAGCGTTTTATTTTCAGCAATTCATAGCGACCGGCCTGAAGCAGTAAACAATTGGTGACCCCAGGACACGTACCGACTGGTAAGTGATACAAATTAGGAAAATCTAAATTAATTAAAATTATTGTTGAGGAAAAAAGGATAATTACGATATGGCAAAAAAATGATAAAAAAGCAGGAAGAGCTTGGCAATGCTATTCTTAGCATCCTCACCCAGCTGAACGCTGAGGGCCGGAATGAAGTGCTTCAGATGCAGTTGAATTCGTTGTTCGAGGAACTAACAACGAATCACTGCATTTTAACTCCCAAGCAAACGCTAAGGGAGTGCAAAGTGTATTTCGAAAAGAAATACTATGAAAAAGTTCAGGCACTGTACGAAAGTACAATCAAGCGAGTAGGGGAGGTAGAGGCAAGATTAGGGAAGGGCGCGGTCAGTTCTTCATTGGAAAATATGGAAGTGGGAACTGACAGTAATGGCAAATCTGTGTCGGTGGAGCGTCAAAGGGACCAAGCCGCATTGGTTCAGGCGAGGTTTCAGGGCACCTTAAAGGAATTAAAAAGGTGTCATGAACGCATCCAGATGGGATGGAAAGATCTGTTACGGTTGCACAAGTTCGAGGAACGTGCGACAGATCTCAAGTTCGAGTACAATGAGTTCTTTGGAGAGGACGAGTTGTGCGAAGAATATGAGGTCCTAATGGATAAAGGGTCTCATATTGTGGCAGAAGAGGTAGAGAAAAAGCTATTCGAGCAAAATGCGTCTCATTCTCTGCCATATAGCCTGCCTCAGATTCAGATTCCCATATTTAGTGGGGAGTATAGTAAGTGGGTATCCTTTATGGATATTTTCACGGAAGTATTCCTTAACAAACATGTGGGAGACACCCATAAAATGATTGCATTGAAATCATATTTAAGGGGTGAGGCGTTAAGGTTGGTTGATCACTTAGGTATAAGTGGTGCGAACTTTAACGTGGCGTGGAATATTCTTCAGAGGAGATATTCTGATAAAAGGCAAATAACATCTATTATGTTTAGGAATTTGCTGGACACCAGGCAAATATGTTCTCGTTCTCCTGCGGAACTAAGGGAGTTGCACGACACAGTGTCGGCTAATCTGAGAGCGTTAGAGGCTAGTAAGCTTTCAGATACTGAAATTAAAGAAGCGCTCATTCACTTCATAATTGTGAGGAAGCTAGACTCACACACAAAGGTTCGGTACGAGGAATCCTTGCCAGATTCAACAGAAGTACCATCAATAGAAAAACTTTTGGCATTTCTCGAAAAGCAGTTCAAAGCAGGAAGTGAGCGGTTGAATGCTAATAGAGTCGAGTTGCCAAATATAGGTGTAGGTTTTCAAAAGTAAACTAATAAGACTCAAAATAAAGAAAGAAAATGTTTATTAGGTTGTGACAGTGCACATAAGTTGTTCCACTGTGACGAGTTTAAAAAACTCGCAGTAGAAAAGCGAGTTAAAGTAGCACTGGAAAATGGTATATGCACCAAATGCCTAAGGAAAGGGCATTTCTTCAAAAGCTGTGAGGTGGAACCTTGCCAAAAATGCAAGAAATCACACCACACGCTGCTGCATAATGACAACTTCGGTAGTAGTAAACCGAATGTTGCGTTAGCGATAGGTAGCAATAAGAAGCGCATATTACAGGCAACGGCCTTGGTGCAAATAAAAAACCACCAAGGCAAATACATAACAGCAAGAGCTGTGTTGGACAACTGTTCCCAGGGAAGTTTCATCACGGAACAGTTAAGACACAAATTAGGATTTAAAACAAAAAGGGCAAACACAATCATAGAAGGGGTTTCAGGTACGAAATCAAAAGTAAAGGAGGAAGTAATGGTGGAAGTTAAATCATCTCACAATGATTTCAAAATCAAAGTTGAGTCAATGGTTCTTCCAAAAATTACTCCAAATTTACCAGGGGAAAAGATTGAGATATCTAATCTCCCAAAGGAACTCCTTTAGCCGACCCGAAATTTCATACCCCAAATCAAATAGACATATTACTAGGGGCTGAAGTGATGGCGACCATATTAAAGAACGAAAAGAAAAAGTATTTGAGCTCGAGTCTTTATATGGAGAACACGGCATTTGGTTGGGTTGTAATTGGAGCTGCGCCAATTAAGCCTAAGGTAAAGGACTGTGGAACAATGAAACACAGATTAACAAAAAATAATAAGGAAATGGAAACCTTAATAAGAAAAGAGCAGCACAGGTACTTTTCTGAAGAAATTGAAAAGTTAAAGGAAGGGAAAACGGTAAAAAGATCATCAAAATTAACCGCTTTATCTCCAATTTTAGGTGAAGATGGAATCATTCGAGTAGGCGTTCGATCGCAAAATACGGCGAAGTCGGATGGCACGAAGCTTCCAATTTTATTACCAGACACAGGTTGTTTAACCAAATCGATATTTTCAGATATACACAAAGAGAACCGGCATGTTGGAGCAAAAGAGTTGCTAGAACTCACGCGGCAAAAATATTGGCCGCTGCGAGGAAGGCAAATAGCAGTGCAAATTGTACGCGCGTGCCATAATGGTCAAAAAAAGAAGCCAGATGTGACTCAGTCTTCCAAATGACAGAAGAGATAGGATTGCAATCCGAAAAATTGGTTTTCTGCAATAAATTGCAGGGGGCAGGGTGACCAAGGCCAGTTTCACAGAAAATGGTCTTGGTGACATAGTAGACGCAAGGATCAGGCGGATTATTCTTTTCCTACTACGAAATTAAAAAGGTATAATTCCTAAATAATTAAAAAGGAAAGTTAAAATTAAGTAAAAAGAAAAAGAGTTTATATGATTAATGGCAATTAAATCGGCAATTTTCAAAATTAATTTAAATTAAAGGAAATATAATTAAAGAAATAAATGTTAATGAGATGAGAATGAACAAAATGTTACTAAGGGCCGTTTTCTCATCTTCCCGTTAACTTTAAAGTTCACTTTAACGGGCCGATAAACGCATTTTCGTTTTCTCATCTGCCCGTTAAGCTATCCTCCCGATAAAATTTACCGGGAGGATTGAGTGGCTGTTAAACTTTAAAGTGAACTTTAAGTGGAAATGGTGCCAAGTACATGCATATGTTTGTTTACAAACAAAAAACAGCTGATAATGAAATTACAATTTGAAATTAAATTTGAATTTGAGATCTTTCGGTATGGAAAATAGACGTGTTTCTTAAATTCATGCACTGGAAGGCGCTTTTGAAGGTACGGAGTCGCAAAATGCGGCAAATATAACATATAACAGCCAATTTGACTATTTCACTGCTTTGCACTGCTGACATGTCCAATCGCTGCTGGGCC
Source organism: Melieria omissa (assembly GCA_963971225.1). Classification (NCBI taxonomy): domain Eukaryota; kingdom Metazoa; phylum Arthropoda; class Insecta; order Diptera; family Ulidiidae; genus Melieria; species Melieria omissa. The sequence goes on along the minus strand of OZ020269.1, from coordinate 43,331,728 downwards.
GCCACCTGTGCGATACGTCTCGCTCTTCTGCGCAGCAAGTTCCAGCTTGGACTTGCGCTTCAAACTGTCAAACTTGTCCCTCAACGATTTCCAACGCCCCATTTGCCAGTAAAAGCATCAACAAGATTTTGCCAGGCAAAATTTTTATTTTTTCCTTCAAAAATAATTATAATTTTTCACAAACAGCTGATTGCGCCGCCAAGTGCTGCCCAATGCTGACCAGTGATGCCAAAAAATCAGACCTGTTAAATTTATATTTATCAGGAAGATGAGAAAACGAAAATATTTACCGGCCACTTTAAAGTGACCTTTAGCTAAAGTTCACTTTAGCTACCGGTCACTTTAACGGGAAGATGAGAAAACGGCCCTAAGAGTTTAAGAATAAGGAAAACAGCCAGAAGTTAAAAAATGGCTAAGATGTAAAGTTAAGTAAAACCCCACTTAAAATATAAGGACCGTTTTCTCATCTTCCCGTTCACTTTAACGGGCCGATAAACTCATTTTCGTTTTCTCATCTGCCCGTTAAGCTATCCTCCCGATAAAATTTACCGGGAGGATTGAGTGCCTGTTAAACTTTAAAGTGAACTTTAAGTGGAAATGGTGCCAAGTACATGCATATGTTTGTTTACAAACAAAAAACAGCTGATAATGAAATTACGATTTGAAATGAAATTTGAATTTGAGATCTTTCGGTGTGCAAAATTGGCGTGTTTCTTAAATTCATGCACTGGAAGACGCTTCTGAAGGTACGGAGTCGCAAAATGCGGCAAATATAACATATAACAGCCAATTGGACTATTTCACTGCTTTGCACTGCTGACATGTCCAATCGCTGCTGGGCCGCCACCTGTGCGATACGTCTCGCTCTTCTGCGCTGCAAGTTCCAGCTTGGACTTACGCTTCAAGCTGTCAAACTTGTCCCTCAACGATTTCCAACGTCGGACACGCCCCATTTGGCAGTAAAAGCATCAACAAGATTTTGCCAGGCAACATTTTTATTTTTTCCTTCAAAAATAACTATAATTTTTCACAAACAGCTGATTGCGCCGCCAAGTGCTGCCCATCGTAGACCAGTGTTGCCAAAAAATCAGACTTGTTAAATTTATATTTATCAGGAAGATGAGAAAACGAAAATATTTACCGGGCACTTTAAAGTGACCTTTAGCTAAAGTTCACTTTAGCTACAGGTCACGTTAACGGGAAGATGAGAAAACGGCCCTAAGTCAGGGATAGGTAAGAAGAGCAGGGCAGCGTGGCTCAAGTTGAACACCGTGGGACCGTGTGAGGTATGCAGCCATGATGGAGTACGAACCCTTGGACAAGCAGCGTCATCTGGAATACTGAAATATGTTTGACGTAAGATTCCAAGGCCATCGCAAGTTTGATGCGATGAAGAAGCTTCCTGCACTCGAAGTGTAATTCGTGCAGCAAGAAGGTTGCTGCGCGGACTGATGTTGACTCGAATTGACTGGCTGTCGAGCACTGAAAGAATGTAGCCGAAAAGAGCCACAAGGTCGGAGAGCGTAACAGTTCGACCAATCTCACAAAATTAAAGGACGTGTGGCTGATCCAATTGTAGCAGGAACCAATTCCTAAAGGGCTGAATCGCAAAAGGCGCAAAGCTAGAGGAATATGGTGAGGTGCCGAACAAACTCAGGAGGAAAAAGAAGTTCCTCTTCCAATTGATCCTGAGTATGGCAACCTTGAAAACATTGAGGGCGATGCGATTCCCACCAAGGTGGACAATCGCCTGCGTGAGGGCAACTGGGCCTGTCCTGTCACCGCTATTTTGTTGTGTGACAGATACGTCAACACGAAGAGGATCGTTGAAACTCACCAACGAGATATGCAGGAACTCCAAAATCGCGCAGAAGCGTGAGACAGCCTGCCCGGGTGAAAATGGCTATCGTGCTATCACGTTAGAGGGGCAAGGCAGACTGCAGGCTTATGCAGTAAGGCGACGGCAGCAAAAAAGTTGAGGTAATCTGAAGGAAGCAGACGTGACTTGCGACGCGCGCAACTGACATCAGAACTTAAGGGATCATTCTCATGTGAAATTTTGTAAAAATCAATTTTTTTTTAAACATATTTGGAATGTATCATCCTTGAAGAAGGTGCTGTCAAAATTTTATTGGAAAATTTCAAGTACTTCGGCTTCTACAGACATTTATATAACGAGCGGTCAAGGATTCTAGCGGTTAGTCAAAACTTTAAACGTGTTTTTCTCGGAACGCCTTTTTTTGAAATGGCGGAGATGATTTAAAAAAAACCATTCATCCGATCTCTCTGCGATTTTGTCACGTCATTCTACATGCTGTTAGCTATCGCCCCTAGTGAATTCACTCCGATATGTTAAAAATTTCATATTTTTTTTAATTGATAAAATCTTCAAAAACAACAATTTTTTACTGTTCTAACTTCCAATGCCTGCCATTTTGTGAGATTCTTATGAAAATATTCAAATTTACTACGGGCGAGAGGTACGTTCATACTGATTAAGAATTTCTTTGAAAAGTATGTTTCAGATAATCCTGTGACTCAAAACAATCCCCGCCAGCTGACCATGACGCGGCAGAAGCCGTGTCTTTAATCGAAAAAAAGTGTTTGAAAAAATTAAAAAATTTTTTTTTTTAATTTTTATTTTTGTACCATAACAATGAATAAATTAAAGTGGAATATCTTCTTTTGATAATTCCTCGTATTCACAAAGGAAATAATTTCTGAAGAATGTCCATTTTTCCTGTCCGCGCATGAGAATGACCCCTTAACTGCCAGTGAAAAAGTAGCTGGGGTTAAGATGAAAAAGTGAAATAGTAAAGTGATCGCAGATCACAGTTCACAACCAGCAGTTGCAACACCAGCAGTAACAAGCCGGTGCTTGGAAGATCAGGAAGCTGAGGTCAACATCGCTGCCCTAGCGCTAATATGTTTAGGAGGTTAAGAAAACCTTATGTTTTATGTTGAAAGGCTACTCCTTTCAACGGGGGCAATATGTTGAATCTTGCAACGGCACCACAAGATAACCAACATCTGGTTGCACTTATCAAGTGGTGACCGCTGCAAGAATTCAAGTAACAGGCACGATAAGAGCGTGTGGCCAGCAGGTGGTGTTGGTATGGTCTTATCGTGCTGTGTATTTAGACTGCCAGGCACGTTGGGTCATGCTACCTAAGTATGTGTATGCGCAGGTCATTTTTAGGATAAGAAATATAATGTAAATAAGTAGGTAATAGAAAATAAGGAATAATATAAATAAAGGCTCCGGACGACCGGAGCATTAGTCTAGTTTCAAGGTGCAAGTGAAGTGCAGCGTTTTATTTTCGAGGATTATTTCAGCAATTCATAGCGACGGCCTGCAGCAGTAAACAACTATACTACTTCGCAAACGCACGATACGACTTTGCTGACTGATCCATAATTTCTGCCTTCAATTTAGTCCGGCATTGGCTGCTCTGCAATGGATTCTTCTTCTTGCTTGGCACGACAGACCGATTACGAGACTAAGATACCCGCAACCAATCGTGTTGTGCGTGCAAATGTTTTTACAAGGTTGGAAGGGACCTACAGTTTTATGCCGACTCCGAACCAATGACTACATGACGCGAAACTGAGAGGAGTCACGGTTGCTAATTCGGTCAAACCAGGCCCCAGAGTCGCAAATTCGGTCAAACCAGGCCCCAGAGTTGATTAGGGTTCGTACAGCAAATTCGCCATACAAAAGTCAGGGCAAGGGCTGCTGGTGCGTTCGAAGTTTATTTGCAAATGAAATAATTGTTTTTTTTCTCTCTCATTTTGTAGTACGTTTATAGGAAATTGATTGCAAAAAAAATGTTGTTGCTGAAAAACGTCATAAGTATGTTCCAACTAGTTTTAATATGATTTAACTTCAGTTTTTGCTAATTGCCCTCAAAGCCTTAACGTTTGAATTGCTTGTGTTGCAGCTCTGCGTTTGAAAATAGTTCAACTTGCCATCACTGTTTCTTGCTGCACTAGAAACGGCAAACTCAATGAGACATGAACTGAATGAAAAAGCAACCGAATATCTGCTGACTTTACCGTCTGAAATCATTTATTTATGCTTTCTGTTGGTACGGGTAACAATCAAAATGACTTCGACCAGTAAAACAAGGTTTTTCGCAACGTTATTTTTACAGCAAATAAGAAAAGTTATCACTTTAAGATGCAAGCAATTGACTGGTAACCGGTGCTGTGCGAATGATTGGGTAAAAAAACCCGTACACTATCGGACGATTGGAAAAAGCAAAAAATGGTCTGAAAATCATTTCCCCGCTCAGTTTCGCGTCACGTAGTCACTGCTCCGAACGACGAGTTGGGAACTTTTTCATAGGCAATTTTACTCTCAGAGGTTTGCCATTTCCTGCTGTGAGGACAGCCGCCGAAAGAAAAATTTTTGTTTTTCTTTTTTTTCGGTGTTAACGCAACGAAGTATTGAACTCGCGGAGTCTTGGCGGCCCAACGCACTAGCCAGCTGAACTACGGCGGTAATGGATTATTTTCACAAAATTTGCAAATCAATTTGCGACGTTCTCACTCCGTCAACTTCATTTTTGCGATTAATTGTTATCCGTTGAATTGATCTCCAGTCGAATGATTGCAGGAATATTACCGTTACTCTTGCCATTAATTACCGTTGCTATTGTTACCGTTTATTTTGCTATTGCTATTTGTTTAATAATAGCCTATTTCCACTGGGCCTTAACTGCAGTTTACGCTTAACTGCAGTTTGACATCGCATTTAAATGCTCAAATTCCCATACAATTGTTTTTGTATCAAAGTGCGTGAACTCACTTTCAAAGCTGAGTTAACTCAGTTTTGCCGTTTACAGACGTCTAACAGAAAATGTTATGTTAAAAGCGGGAGCAATATTCACAAATGTACAAATTTTGATAGCATGCTTTCAGGTGCTGCAAGAGCCGTGAGAGCACAAACGAGAGAAGGGATTTGAATTGCGTTCGTTGTGGTCGATTGTTTGCCAAGACAATTACTTTTCACTGCATTTTTCGCAAAAATACATATTATCTGTCATAATGAAAGTCAAAACATCCATTATTTTCCAATAATAAATGCTGGAAAAGAAAATAAAAAACGTGGAATTTCTCATGAACCCTCTTGACATTAAAAATTAAGACAGCTCTGATATCAAACAGCCGGCAACTTTCACAAATGAAATAGACATTGATAAATGATAAATAAATTGATAAACAAAATAAACAAATTGATAAATTTTCACAAATATGAAAATGCAGACATTCCTAGACTGTTGAAAAAGAAAGCGGAGTGGTTTTCATGTACTAGAGAGGCTACTAGAAACCACAGATACGTACACAAGAGGATGGCGGCGATGGGTATAGCTGGGGCTGCCCAGCAATAAATGCAGAATTTGATTTTTCCAAATGAAAATGTCAACAAAAACAAGCTTTTGGAGTTAACTCAGTTTCGGTGGAAACGCTTGACAGTTGTCCAACTTAACAGAGCCCTTAAATGCATTTAAGCGCTCAGTGGAAATAGGCTATAACACTGCACAACACAAAAAAATAACAATATTTTTGTGGTACATTTTGTCCTTAAAAAGTCCTACAAAATCCTAAAAAGTTTTACAGGACATTTTTGGCATTTTAGAAAAAAGGGTCAAATTGAATTTTGACCCCCCTAAAAAAATTCAGACGAAAACTTTCAAAACGCCTATACACGTATATTTTTTCTGGTCCCCCCTACCAGAATCCGTTGTCAGAACCTTGTTATTTAAAAAAAATCGATTTTGTTGTGCAGTGTAATTGGAATGGTGGTTTGAAATCAGTTTCTATTTCATTCCGCATATGTTAATCGAATTTGACTTGATAACAATTCGTTCAGTTACTACTGTCTTCTAATAAAAAGGTTATGATAGTGTTAATGGTATGTTTTAATCCTCTAGTTCCCAAGTTTTTAATCTTGTTAAAAAAATTACCAGTGATAGTTTTGTGGTGGAGAAGTAATGTTTGTTCGGGGAAAAAAATTTCATGTCAATAGGAGGCGTGATAGAGGGTGTAGAAAGTCCTAGAGGCCTAGAGGCCTGCTTGGGAAACAAAGCAAAAAAACCCATATGAAGATATTTTTTTTAAATTAATTTAAATTTTAAATTTTTTTTTTAATTAACAGTTTCAGTTCATACGCGTAATAAACAATAAATAGAAAGGGGTGTAAGGTGAGGGGTAGTTTATACACTGTTTTTGGGGGTGTATAAACTAGAAAAACTAAAAAAAATCGGTATACGTATAAATCTACTCCATGAAATAAAAGACTAGGAGAGACTAGTTCTCTCATATACCCCCGCAGACTATGCCTAAGTATAACTTTTTGGAGTGATATGATCTTTTTTTACATTGCGGTGCATCAAAATTTCGGTTCAAAAAGAAAAATAATGCTTAAATAGCGAAAAAATATCATCAATGACAAGACACTCTAGGGTTTGAGTTTGGTAGGAGGAATGTACAACGTTTTTTTCATAATTTTTTTAATTTTCTAAAAGAACACATTAAGTGATATTCACCAGTAAGTTTTTTAGTTTTATTGAGGCTCACAATTTATTTACAACAATTTTTGTTTCTCACGCAATTCCAAAAATAATTGTTTGCTTACTTTCTCACGAAACTTCAACTTTGTCTTACAATTATTGCCGCTGTGCATGTAGCAGTGTTAACCCTGCAAGCAATTCGGTAGTCGACTACAAAAGTAACTCACTTCTAGTTAACTTTCATGACCTAACTATAAGCTAACTACAAAGTAATGCAGAACTTCCCCAAAATCAATGCTATTTGTTCTTATGCGATTTTATGTCCCTAACTATAACCTAACTACACAGTAATGCAGAATCCACCCAAATTAATGCATGCGTTTATGGCATAGAAATTAAAAACCAGTTAATTGTTGTTTGTTTTTTTGCTCTTTGGAATATTATTTTACATATGTGTTTGTCATTTTCTTTCCCGCATTATGAAATCATAATCAGTGCTGAGTCTCGTGCGTGCGGTCGCAGTCCGGCTTTTGAAAAAGGGAAGGGATTCGTGTTTAAATAAATTAAATTCATGTAATGCTACTAAGTAAGAAGCCACCTGTTCCTTTGCTAATGTGCAGAGTCAAAACGGAATTTATATAGAAAATATTAGTGTATTATTATTAAATATTAAATTTAAAATTTACAAAAAAATCACAGAAATATTCATATTTATGGATTAAGATTTGACTACAACCAAAGAATATGAAGTAATATAGAACGCGCATGTGGGCACACAAGTGTTTTCGGTTGCTATGATGCGAGCGGGAAGAGCGAAGCGTAGGCATTTGAAAATGTTAGGTTCATAACATTTTCTGTTAGATTTGCGTAGGACAACAGCAAAAAGCTATGTTATTGTTCGCAACGGCTTCACTCGTGTACATTGAAGTGGTGGTTGTTGCAGCGTAGTGTTCGCTCAATCATTTTTTGCATGCATGTTTCTTGATCTTGTTTGCCGAAGCGCAAACAAAAAACAAACAACGAACGAAGGCATCGTCATCATCGTTTCAGCGAAGATGACTCGGGATTCGCTAATGTTTTTGTTGTTGTCGTTTATTGTGTGTATGCTTTTTGGTTTTGCTGTAATGTCACTATCAATCGAAGATTTGTGGTGTATGGCTGTTTGCTCAAATGCTGCGCTTTGATTGATTTTTAAAACCTGCAAATATTTAGACGTGGTTGAATCCAATTTGAAATTTTCACAAATATTTTTACGTGGCGAGTTCCAAGTAAAATCATTTGTTTATATTTTGACGTGGTTGATAACAATTTTGAACCTTTTGCAGCGGTTTTTTTTTGACGTGGTTGAATCCAATTTGAAATTTTCACAAATATTTTTACGTGGCGAGTTCCAAGTAAAATTATTTGTTTATATTTTGACGTGGTTGATACCAATTTTGAATTTTTTTAAGAAGTATTTTAACGCCATTGTCCAACATTGTAATTCTATTTTGTGTTTCGGTTTGTTACAATATGGCTACAAATATAAAGACAAATAGAAATTCCTCAACGTCTGGAATTCAATGTTGTGTTCGCAGTTGCAAAAAATCGAGACGACAATGCGAGAATCTTAGATTATTTAGATTCCCCGCTGCTGATTTCGTGTTTGGCCAAATTTGGCGCGAAAAATGCAATATATCTTATGACGACTATAACCGAAAACTGTATATTTGTGAAAATCATTTCTCCAGTACTTATGTAGGAAAAAGGTTTCTAAAAAAGGATGCGATTCCAACCTTAAACTTAGACGAAGATCATGAGATTTCGGATGAAGAATTTTTAGAACCAGATTCTTCATTGAAACGACCACGTTATGATGACATAGTATGCAGTAATTGCGAAAAAAACGTCGAAATAACCCATTATTACAAAAGAAATACAGCGACCTATTAAAAAAGTTCAAAAAAATTAACGAAAAATTGCGAAAAGAAAAGCGCTTTATTTTAAAATCCAAGAATTGTTGTTCAAAGACTTTAAAAAATTCAATTGATTCTTTAAAACATATCAACTTGGAATCCAAAACATTTTGTAAACTTTTACTTAGCACCCGGCCAAAAGAATATTCTGACGAAGTGAAATATTTAGCGCAAAATATTTTTTATATTTCACAATCAACATATTCTTTCCGAAGAGATAAGTTAAATTTCAATTTGCCACATATCAGCACCTTAAATCGGTGGGCTCCAATAAAGTTCCTTCAGCCCGGTATCAACAATGTGGCTTTTGAATTCATTAAAAAGATGTGCTTAGAGTTGGAGGAAAAAAATGAAAATAATATGGTTCTTTTAATGGACGAAATGGCAATACGTAGAGAATTACGATACAATCAAAAACTAGATTTAATTGACGGATTTGAATGCACAGGCTTCGAAAGAACAAAAAAAATTGGTAAGCAAGTATGTGTATTTATGTTGAAGTCCATGTTCTCGAGTTGGTGTTCAATTTTAAACTATTTTGTGTCAGAGAATGGATTAACAGCAGATACGTTGTGCAAAATAATTAAAGAAAATCTTAAAATTTTAAGCAATTTTGGTATAGTAGTGAACGTTTTGGTTTGTGATCAGGGGTCTTCTAATAGAAAGTGTTTCTCCGACTTAGGCGTATGTATAGAGAAACCATACTTTCAATTTCAAAATCAAAAAATTTATTGCATGTTCGATTTCCCACATTTAATCAAGTCATTGCGAAATGGTTGGCTTAAATGCGACTTGAAAACGCCTGATGGTTTAGTTAGCTTTAAAGTAGTTCAAGAGCTTTGGGAGAGGGAAGAAAATTGTAAAACCAAAATGTGCCCAAAATTGACTAGACAACACATATTTCCAAATTCATTTGAAAAAATGCGTGTTAAATTTGCCACGCAAGTGTTCAGTAAAACAGTTGAAGCTGCTATCAGAACAATTTCAGACATAAGTGGATTTAAAAAAATCACACAAGAGGTAGCGTTATCCACAGCTGATTTTATAGCAAAAATTGATCAAATATTTGATTGCATGAATAGTGGATCTTTGTATGCAGATAACTGCTACCGATCTGCTCTTCAGATTAAGAAAGAATCGCACACATTTATTCAAACATTTTTATATTATCTAGAGGAAGTGAAATTTGTTGATGAAAAAAACGAGTTTTCTTCCTAGATGGCATGAAACTATCCTTAAAATCGGTCCTTCTACTTGTAGATGAAATATTAAAAGATAATTCGGACAAGTTTTTTATTATGACAAAGGCCTTTAACCAGGACAAGTTGGAGAATACGTTTGCTGTGTTAAGGCAAAAAGGAGGTAATAATTGTAACCCCTCTGTAGCTGAACTTAATAATATCTTAGCCAGGTTATTAGCCTTTAAAATAATAAAGTTTAGCTCCTCTACCAATTGTGAAGAGACGCAAGATTCAATGACTAATTTAATTTCAAGCGCTTCTTTTAATGAGGATGTTTTGCAGGCTAATGGCGATGATAATGACAATGAAATCCTGGAAAATCTTGATCTAAGTAGTGAGATGCACGAGGCGTATTTTGTAGGTGACACCTTTTGTAATCTGAAAGATATTAACTTAGAGCTGGTTTCCATGAGGTATTTTGTTGGATACGTAGCGTACAAAATCATTCCTAAATTAAATTGTGAAAAATGCGGTGACGAATTGAGAAAAAGGGATGAAGTTTTGACTGCTCCAAGTGAAATTTTTATTTTTCACAAAAATTATCAGTCAATTTCTGATTTTGGTAATCTTTTTGCTCCTTCCAATTCCCTAATGAATGTATGCATAAAACATATTTTAATTTTTCATAAAATCTGCGAAGCAGAACCTGACAAAATTGGTATTAAGGCACATGTTTTACAATCTTGTAAAAATGCTACACCTGAATGGTTCCATGGTGAGTGCTGTAACCATAGAGTCCAAATTTTAGATTTTCTTATTTTAGTTCTTCTACGAAAACACTGCATGTGGGCTGTGCAAAAAGGAAGTTCGAAAGAACGAAAATTGAAAATAATTGTTGGCAAATAAAAAAATTCTTATTAAAAATTATTATTTATGAAAGATAAATTTAAACGAAAGTAAAACAATAAACATAAAACCTTACAATAATATTCTTAATTAATAACTATAAACGCTCTTGTGCAACATGTTTGCACCCATATTTTACTACACCAAGTTCACGCATTTTTTTTGCTAATTGTAATTTGCTTGTGATTATAAAAAAGAAAGCAGAAATAACGACGCAACAATTACCAACAACATCAATGCTATCCCGCCTGCACGGCACAGCGCAAAAAACAGTATACCGCTAACTTTTTTTTGTTTGCCAATATTATAATGCTATTCCCCGCGACAACAAAAGCAGCGTTCATCGTCATGTTTATCAAGTGGCGCAACAGCAGCGAGAATACGAATGAGTACAGAAGCGACTTCAATTCACATGTTACGCCGAAGTTACAGAGATTTCTGCTGTTAGTAACAGAGATTTCTGCTGTCAATAACAGAGGGTACTACCAGCAGTACCCAAGTACAACGCGTTTGCTTGTATGAGATGCGCGTTCTATATTACTTCATATTCTTTGCTACAACGTATTAAGTAATAGTTGAGTTATAGCTGATCTAAATAAAGTCAACTTATAGCTAACTGAAATGTAATTAGTTTATAGCTAACTATAAATAAGATCACTTTTAACTAACTTTTAAGCAACTAACTTTTAAGTTAGTTGAATAGTCATGCAGAGTTGGACAATTGACTACTGCCTAGGCCATCGCCATGTTAAAATAGTCAGTTGGCTCCATTGAAAATAATCCAACTATCAACCACAACTAGTTGAGAATTAGTTAGATTAAAGTGCGTTAAAAGTTAGTTCAGTTGCCGGCAGGGAACTGTCTACATTTATTTTATAAGATGGTGATTCCCCTTTCCATACATGTAAAATAAGCTAGAAAAATCATAAGGTGTAATTTACAAAATTGTTTTAAGCTTAGGATGTCTACAGGCGTTCTTGGGAACTAGAGGGTTAATTTTCAAGTATTAATATATAAATTGATATTCTAGTTTTTAACCATGTTAGCGAAGAAAGGCAAACAACCGCTTGAGAGAAATGTAATTTTAGTTTGCGATTTCGTTGATTTGTTTTAAATAAAAAATCTTATAAAAAACCCAAAAAAATTTGGCACTTTTTAAATCTTGGAATGTAACCCCCTTTTTGCACTGGTCCCTTGTTTCGCTTAAAACGGTATTTTCCAGGAACGTAACTATCGTGTTAAGCGAGGTATTCCAAAGTTTATGTTGTAATTTTCTTAGTTCTAATCTTAAGGCAGGTTCTCACCTTGTGGAAAAAAAAACAACGATTTTTTTTTGCCTTATCGTGTAGATATATGTTTCAAAAATGTGCTCCAGAAATTTCAGATCAAAATCTGAAAAATTACAAAAGTTACAGGCCGTTACATAGAGCAGTGTAGAGCACCGGCCAAGCGCGCTTTAAACTTTAAACGCGTTTTTCTCAGAACCACATTTTCGGACCTTACGGAAGTGATTGAAGGCGCTGGAATGAACCAATCGTCAGAAAACTTTTTCCAAATGTTCCTTAGGGTTTTTTCTAATAAACGAACCACGATCAGCCACAAATATTGAAAATTGTTTATTTAAAAAAATAATAAGTGTATAAAAAAATGCGATAATCTTAATTTTTTTTCAAAACCTCATAACTTTTGTAATTTTGATTTTTTTTCATGATCTTGGTTCATTCAATAGATAATACGGTACACATTAAGAATGTGTTCGATTTTTGTGTTTCCGATCACGGGTTTTGACGGAATCACTTCCGGTAGCGGGACACCTCCTCGGCGACATGCCGCCACTGATGGACGCCCCTCCCCCTTTTTTTGATTCATTCAATTTGAAAAATTGTATTCTCTAAATAAATGCGTGTTCATATCCAGAAACAATTTTCAGCGTTGTATCTTTAACCGTTTTCTCAAAAAAAATTCCTAAAAAAAGTGCACTTTTTCGGATCCACAAGGTGAGAACCTGCCTTAAATGAAAGAAAATTAAAAATATATTTGGTCGTTGTTTTACATTTTGTTCCCTTTCATAATGATGTGGCAACCGTGCTCTACAGGCCTTGTTCACATTGGTGACAACTATCGAATATGAACCAATAATGAGCTGTATAAGGACAGCGGGTACGCTGGCTTGGCCATAAAGCTCCGGCGAAAAAAGTTCCACGCGGTACACGTAGGTCGACGGGGAAGAGAGAGACTGTGTCTCCGGTGGAAGGGCCAAGTTGAGGACGGTGATTAAAAACAATATATTTTTGTTCTTCCACTGTCATTTTGCAACAAAATAATAATATGTAAATATACAGTGCGTTTCAAAAATAAGTGTTGCTTATAAAACTTACAAAATAAGGTATAGTAATGAATTATATATATTTTCTCAAAGGCTGTGCAAATATCCTTTTTGCATTATTATCAGTAATTTGTCCAGTCTCCGTTGTTGTCAGTAATAGCTTGGCATCTTTTGTTACAATTTTGGCTTATTTTTGAGTGTACTCCAAAGAAACCCCTCTCGAAATCAGTTTTAATCCCAAAATGAGCTGTTTTGTTGTTGATATTCTTTTTCCTCTAAGCTTTGGCTTATTAAGGACCAAACATTTTCGATTGGGTTTGCATCTGGACTTTGAGATCGCCATTTTAGTGTTTCCACCCCAAATTTTCTCTATCCCATTTCAGACAATTTTCCACATGTTTTTACCCAATAGCGATTTCGACATGGTACTTGTATGAGGAATGCCCGATTTCAGAAGCCTGCGTCGGATAATGGCCTTTGATACTTCGACTCTCTTCTACGACAATGTTTCCTTCGCTTGCTTCAGGCTAAGAGTTGGAGTGTTATCAAACATCCGGACTATCGTCTTATGCGCTTTGTTCTGAGTGGTTCTCTTCCTGCCTCTCCGTGGCTCGTCGTCACCATTTCCGAACTCTTTGGATCGACTGACCCACTTCCTCACAAATGAAACTGATGTTTTTGTGTATTTTGCGACTTGTGGAGGATTCATTTTTAGACCATTTGGATGGTTTACAAAAAACACTACTTCGAAACGTTTTTTAAATACAGCTTATTTTTAATTTTTGATATTTCCGCGAAAACTTGTACCCAACTAAGAAAACAGAAACACACGCGAAAACGGTATTTTAATATAGAAGATATTAAAACCATGGCAAACTTCTACGGTTAAAAAGATATGGCCAACACTTATTTTTGAAACGCACAGTACTTCATTGCATGTAAAATTAACCCTGTGAAAAGAAATCTCATCCAAGAGCCTAGCCAATTTTTACCGTTTGAATGGTAGAATTATGAAAACTAGTGGATGACCGCTTTGGAAAGAAAACTACTATTCATATTTCACAATTCCAGCTCCAGCGGTTTGAGCTAGACGGAGTTCAAACAGTGAATATTGGTCTCATACTTACTATCATAAAACAACTGTGCGTGGCATGTTGCGCTTCCATGTGAGTTAAAAATGTGGCAGGAATAGTTTCCAACGTCAGTGTCATCCACGCCTTTTATTGTAAGGCGAAGTAGTCCATTTGGTTCTGTTTCCATTGTAATTTTTTCATTGGGGAACAACTTTTGTTCATTTTTGTACCATTCGACTTCAGGCTCTGGATACCCATTGGCACAAGCAGTAAATTTTGCAGCCATTCCTTGATAAGTTTCACAATCGCCAATTTTTTTTAGGAAGTTGGGTGCTTCAGAACGTGTATGTTTTTTTCTAAAAAGAAATAATGTTCTTAAAAGGTGAATTTGGAAAAATGGCAACATGCTTTACCTAAACTTTGTCAGTGTCAACAATTTACATCATTCATTAAAATAAGACAGTCACGCAAAACAACAAAATTTGGGTCTGGGGATCGACAGTGTTTATGTTTTTGTAATCAAGATTTCGGGAGCGGATGGATGGATGGGAGGTAAAATCCAATCCAAGCTAATATACAACCTCTTCACAGCCTCAGCCCCTCCACCGCTGAATTTATGCGTGCAGCGTTTCTAATCCCCAGGACTTGAAGTATGGGTTATGCGCAGGGTTGGTTTTACGTGCTCGCCACGTAAAACCAATGAGCCAATGAAAGCAAAAAAAACCAGAGGCTTTTTTTGCCTACTATGTCGACGACCAGAGCAAACGATTTAAGAACCACGATTTGAGGATATGTACCTGGAATGTCCGGACCCTCTATAGGGAAGGTGCCCTATCCAACTGGCGGAAGTCCTCATAAAATGTAAGGCTGACATCACCGCCATCCAGGAAATGCGATGGGCAGGTTGTTCCAAGTGAGCAGGCTGCGACAGTTACTACAGCTGCCATGTGGAGAAGCGTGAATTTGGCTACGGATTTGAGGTCACCACCACGTGTCTCGGTTTACTCCGTGAACGAACTGCCTCCATCCGCATCAAGGCTTAATTGCTTCTTGCCTAATTTGCGCGCACGCCCTGACGGAAGAGAAGGACAATGCGACCAAAGATGACTTGTATGCAAAGCTTAAAAGCGTCCTCAGAGACTTCAATGCAAAGTTCGGGCGAGAAGTTATATCTGGTCCCACAGTCGGGCAGTTCAGTCTCCATGCGAGAGGTCAAACAAAGGTCTGAGGCTGATTGATGGACATATTTCAGGCATATTTTTAGCTTTCTAGATGTGCGCACGTTCCGAAAGCCGAACATCGACTCGAACCACTGCCTTGTTGCAGCCAAGGTACGTATGCGTTTTTTCATAGCAAAGACCGCACAGCCTAGTTTGCAAAGAAAGCTGAACGTCAGTAAGCTGCGATCGCAAAGAATAGCCGAAGCCTACTTCGCTCAACTCTCCAACCAGCTTGGTCGCTCCCCTCTCCACCTGATAACATTGGCGTATAATGGGCTCACATATCCCACCCTATGCGTGCCGCCGCAGAAAATGTTTTTGGTTTCCGACGCCCGCCACCAAGAGAGCCACGACGAAGAGTGTCGTGCAGCCTCTGCAGCGAAGAAAATTGCCTTCAAGAACACCCTGCAGTCGGCTGCCACGCGAGCCGTGACTCAAAATTACCGGGAGGAGTGGAAGAAAGAGAGGAGTCTTTTTAGACGCAAGAAACGGAAGCAAGAAAGGCGTGAGCGTGAGAAAATCGGTGAGTGCAGAACAGGAACAACACGCGACAACTTTACGAGAAAGTGAAGCATCTGACAGAAGGTTTTCAGCCCGTTGCATCTTCCTGCAGAGACGAAGACGGAGATATGGTTACAGATACGCAGGGTATACTGAGGATGTTGAAGGATCACTTCACAAAGTTGCTCGCAAGGTGACTAAGAGAACAATACCGCCGCACAGTGCTTCGACTCCATACAAAATTGTGGCAAAAATAGAAGGAGTACGTGAAATTCGCTGAAAATTTGCAGTCTAAGTCATTTTGGGTTGCTGATTTCAAAATTTGTGTTTGTTTCAAAAAAAAATATATAGTTTAAAAAAAATCGAATATATATGGTTATATATTATCTTGTCATCACAGAGCCCAAACCGCTGGATATTATGATGAAATTTGGTCAAAAGTTGTATTTTAGAAAGTCAACCCTTAAAAAGAAGCGATTTCGAAAACGTCGACCTGGAAAGAGCGGAAAGGGGGTGGTGAAGCTTATATGGACCGATATTGTTTTTTGGTCGGATTGTTTAAAAATTATGTACATGTATACTAAAAAAGCAATAACAAAATACATATCTTAGCGTTTTTCTAAATTCCATATTTAAAGGGTAGAAAGAGGGCGGTAAAGTTGCTAAAAGGATATAGTTTTTGTTTATTTGATATTCGTAGAGCTTAACATGGAGATGAGGCAGGTGAATATGCAATGCAGCTCAACCTATAACGGCGAGACTATTCTTCAAGACTTATTCTTCAAAATTGGACCATCTTCAAAGTTATACATTCCTCCTTTTTTAGAATATATTAGCGTTAAATCACATTTTAGCTAACAAATTTCATAATAATGAAAAAATTTGGATTATATGGCTCATAATTAAATATGCGTACCAAACCTATTTTTTATAAAAAACATTCATAATTCGTTGCATTGCCTTAGTTAAACATTTTAATCGTAATTATAACTCAAGCGATTTCTATACAAAAATCAACATTAGTAGTTTTGAAAAAATTGAATATTTTCCAAAGGCGCAAAAAGACGCAGACTTTTTTTTACGGATTTAAGAGAAGAAAGTCAATCCAAAAAGGGTCATAAGAAGGATTTACGCCAGTTCACGCCATTCGATATTAATTGCCTTTCTAAATTTGGTTCTTTTTAATTTTCATGGGTTAAAAAACATTCATTTTTGAAAATTCGTACAAAAAAAATTATGTATGTTAAATAAAAAAAACTGATCAGTGGTCTCGCTCCTATCAATTAAGTTTTAATATTAAAAGAAATTGGAAGCCTATCTACAACAACACATTTTCTACCAATTTTTTTTTATACAAGCACCTAAATTTCATTTTTCCCCTTCATAAATTTTTTTAAAAATATATCCGACTTTGACAAGCTATATCTCCTAATCTCGGCAATTTTTCGATAAAGTATTTCGGATCCAGCTTAACTAAACAATTACCTTTAACATGATACTACTTTTGTCAAAATCCGCGATAATTTTTTTTCTTATTTTTGTCCACTCTCGAAGCACTGTGCGCCGTGGTGAAGATGTGCAGATGACGAGGTCTTGGTCACCTTCCAGCGACTTAAAAACAATTTAGCTGCAGGCAGCTCGCGACCTGACTACCAGTAGAATTGTTAAAGGCGGCAGTGAGCTGATAGGGTGCACAAATCAGCTCATCTGCGAAATACTGCTGGAAGAATGTATGCCCAACGATTGGAACCTCAATGCCATTTGTCCTGTGTTGAAAAGAGGCAACCCAACAACTTGCGCCAACTACAGTAGTATCAGACTACTTCCCGTACAAAGTCCTGAACTCGACACGAAAAATGCTCCTTAAAATAAAAATATTTTTTAGACTAACCTTCAGCTGCTGAACACGAAACTGAAAATCAAAAAGTTTTCTTAAGAAGCATTTTCGAAAAATCTTCGAAAAACACGTTTTTCCCCTCATATTTCAGTTATAAAAACATATCTTGTAAAGCATCCGACTAGCACAAGTGACCGCAAATATTTAACAAAATATTTGAAATGTGTATATCCTTAAAATTTTAAAGTCCTTTAAGAAGGCTTTTGGGTCAGAAAATGAAAAACTGATTATGCCAGGAAACTATAAATTACCTCTAGTTTCACGTCTTTATCAACTTTTGGATGGGTCTCGGAAAAATAAAAAAAATTGTTCGCACGGTGTAATATATGTAAAGTTGTTGTTTTCTTGTTAACTTTGTAATTTTTCTTTCAATTCTATTGATGTTAGGCTTAATATTTGCTCATACGAGGGCGGGTCAATAAGTCCGTGACTTTTTGAATTTCCCGCCTCTTAATTGAAATGGCAACACTGCTTCCGTCAACAGTCATCTGTCAGTTGACTCTTGTCAAAAATTGAACAAGCTGCGACATTTAGTTTGTTTTTGACAGCCGTTAATATCAGACTACCGCGTTGACTGAGAAAAAAATGGAAAAAAGTGAATTTCGTGTGCTCATTAAGCATTATTTGGCAAAAATCCATGAATTGGGCTACGAATTGCTCCCTCATCCCGCCTATTCACCCGATCTAACCCCAAGTGACTATTTCTTGTTCCCAAACTTGAAGAAATGGCTCGGCGGAAAGAGATTTGCCTCCAATGACGAAGTCATCTCACAAACAAATGCCTATTTTGAAGACCTCGACAAATCATATTTTTCGGAAGGGATAAAAAAACTGGAGAAACGTTGGGCTAAATGTATGGATCACGTTGAAAAATAAAATAACTTTTTATCTAAAAACCTGTGTTTCATTCAAAAAGTCACGGACTTATTGACCCGCCCTCGTATAATATTGTTACGAATACTACGTCTAGTGGGCTGTTACGTATCATCGTCGTTACAATATATCTTTCATCTTAGATTTTAAAACCATAGGAGATCATTTATTTTATCTATAAAAAACTATTCGAAAATTTATGATTTTTGAAATTGGTCGAAAAATTCATTTTCTTACAACTTTCATCGTCAGTAACTTCCCCAAATCCCATTCGAATCTACATATTTTTGGAAAGGTTAGTTAATTACCTTCTGAACGACGGGTCACTTGTGTAATTCGGATGGTTGGTTTACGAGATATGTGCTCATAACAGAAATAAGAGGGGAAAAACGTGTTTTTGGAAGATTTTTCGAAAACGCGTCTTAAGAAAAGTTTTTGATTTTCAGTTTCGTGTTCAGCAGACGAAGATTAGTCTAAAAAATACTTTTGTTCTTAGAGCATGCGATGAACCCATTTTTTGTCGAGTCGTGTTATGTGAAAGATTGAAGTCATTCGCCAAGGCGTTGATTTGACCTTATCAGTGTCCGAATATCCAAATATTCACTTTAAACCAAATCCTAAAGAAGTTTAATGAGAGTCATGTCGATACCCACTAATTTTTATTGATTACAAGACAGCATTTGATAACCCGATAAGGGATCGCCTATACGTCGCTTTGTCTAAACTTTGTATCTCTGCAAAGCTCGTAAGATTGTTGGTGAGAACAAGGAGATGTCACCGCTGCCTTTGTGACAATAGAAAGAGAATCTGCCAAAATGGGTCTGGTGGTAAATGAGGGAAAGATGATGATTTATGCAGCCAACACGTAGGGACTCGCAGCGGCTAGCAGTGACTATGTGATGCGAAACTGACAGGGTTCACGGTTGCT
This sequence comes from Melieria omissa, assembly GCA_963971225.1. Lineage (NCBI taxonomy): Eukaryota > Metazoa > Arthropoda > Insecta > Diptera > Ulidiidae > Melieria > Melieria omissa. Next base: position 43,312,353 of record OZ020269.1, on the reverse strand, counting down.
AATTCGGTCAAACCAAGCCCCAGAGTCGCAAATTCGGTCAAACCCAGAGGGGATTAGGGTTCGTAAAGTAAAGCGTTTGAAAAGAGTTCAACTTGCCATCACTGTTTCTTGCTATAATAGAAACGGCCAAGTCAATGAGACAGGAACTTAAGAAAAAGCAACCGAATATCTGTTGACTTTAGCGCATGAAATAATTTAAGTATTTCTGCTTTTTGTTGGTACGCGTTACAATCAAAATTACTCAGATCACTAAAACAAGGTGGTTTGCAACGCTATATTTACAGCAAATAAGAAAAATTAGAACTTTAAGGAGCAAACAATTGACTGGTAACCGATGCTGTCCGATTGTTTGGGTACGAAAACTTATCGAAACACTATCGGACAATCAGTAAAAGCAAGAAATGGTCTGAAAATCATTTCCCCTCTCAGTTTCGCCTTACATAGTCACTGGCGACTAGTGTCTCACGTCGAAGCTGACAGGTTTACTTTTGAAATTTTCGAAGAATTTGTCTACCTTGGCATCGCTATAAACAGCAGCAGCAATGTCAGCTTGGGATAAAGCGAAGGATTACTCTTGCCAAAAGGGTATACTACAGTCTCGGTAGACAGTTAAATACCAGAGACCTCTCTCAAATGACAAAACTTGCACTCTTTAGGACGCTTATTGTGCCCGTGCTCCTCTATGGCACAGAAGCATGGACACTATCACGTAATACCACAGCAGCCCTTGGGGAGTTCGAGAAGAATTTACTTCACCAAATCTTCGGCCCTGTTCGTATTGGCAACGACTATCGTATACGAACCAACAACCACCCAGCAACCTAACGATTGAAGGATAGACGTAAGGGCGTTTGTTTTGACACTGGATACTGGCGCATTCAGCTTCAAAAGAAAGCTCCTGAGGTATTGGGAACTACTGCATGGCATACTGTTAAGGACAGAGACTAGCACAGGTGCACCGGTGACAGGATAAGTCACGGAAAAGATCACAATTGATACCGGCACCCTGGCAAATGAGTTCATCGTCGCCGATATTATAGACGACGTGATTATCGGCATAAACTTCATGATAAGATACGGATTTACGCGAATTTACAGCGCAGCGGAAACAAAAGACGCGGTCACTTCTTACGAAGCCGATCCGCCAACCGCCACGTTGAGTCGGGGCAAATGAGGGCGTTATAGAGAGCCAGTCGGGTTAGTCAAGAAAAGGGATGAACGCACCCGGTTTTGGGTGGACTATCGAAAGCTCAACGACGTGATCAAGAAGGGCAGCTATCTACTTCCCCATATTGATGACACCCTGGACACACTGTCAGCCACATAGTGGTTCTCCACACTCGAGTTGCGCAGCGGCTATTGGCAGGTAAAGCTTAAAGAAAAGGACAAGAAAAAAACGGTGTTCAGTGTCGGCGAAGGTCTGTGGCAGTTTATCATCATGCTGCTTTGCTGTTTGGTCTCTGTAACACACCGGCGACATTTGAGCGGCTAATGGAACGTGTGCTGAAGGGAATACATTGGAGGACTTGTCTCGGTGACATCATTGTAATAGGTAGCAAATTCAACGACCACTTGGAAAAACTAAAGGAAGTGTACGAGCGGATGCAAAAAGCCCGCCTTAAACTCAATCCGAAGAAATGCTCGCTCTTTTAAAAGGAGGTCAACTATCTGGACCACACGGTGTCCGAATGAGGAGTATTTACGGATGAAGGCAAAATTATGGCAGTAAGGGCCCGTCCGCGAAATTTACAGGCAGTTTCCCTGGCCTGTGCACGTATTACAGACGATCCGTCCGTGGATTCGCCAGCAATTTGAACAAACTGACGAAAAAGAATAAAGCCTTTGAGGGGAGTGAAGAGCAGGAGAAGGCTTTTGCACAACTGAAGGAAAAACTGTGAACTGTCCCGATACTGGTCTTCCCCGTTCCTGGAGAGATGTTTGTGCTGGTCACCAACGGAAGCGGACACAGTATTCGTGGTATGTGTCTCAGGTGATTGATGGTACAGCTAGACTTGTGGCAAGGAGAGAGTTATTGGCAGTACTATAATGCGTGAAACACTTCCACAAATACCTGTATGGACAGAAGGTTCCCCTGCGCACCGATCGTGTGGCGTTGAGATGGTTACCGAACTTTACAGACCCGGAAGCAGTGACTACGTGACGCGAAACTGAGCGGGGAAATGATTTTCAGACCATTTTTTGCTTTTTCCAATCGTCCGATAGTGTACGGGTTTTTTACCCAAGCATTCGCACAGCACCGGTTACCAGTCAATTGCTTGCATCTTAAAGTGATAACTTTTCTTATTTGCTGTAAAAATAACGTTGCGAAAAACCTTGTTTTACTGGTCGAAGTCATTTTGATTGTTACCCGTACCAACAGAAAGCATAAATAAATGATTTCAGACGGTAAAGTCAGCAGATATTCGGTTGCTTTTTCATTCAGTTCATGTCTCATTGAGTTTGCCGTTTCTAGTGCAGCAAGAAACAGTGATGGCAAGTTGAACTCTTTTCAAACGCAGAGCTGCAACACAAGCAATTCAAACGTTAAGGCTTTGAGGGCAATCAGCAAAAACTGAAGTTAAATCATATTAAAACTAGTTGGAACATACTTATGACGTTTTTCACCAACAACATTTTTTTTGCAATCAATTTCGTATAAACGTACTACAAAATGAGAGAGAAAAAAAACAAAACAAAAAAAACAAAAAAAAAAAAAATAAACTTCGAACGCACCAGCAGCCCTTGCCCTGACTTTTGTATGGCGAATTTGCTGTACGAACCCTAATCAACTCTGGGGCCTGGTTTGACCGAATTTGCGACTCTGGGGCCTGGTTTGACCGAATTAGCAACCGTGACTCCTCTCAGTTTCGCGTCATGTAGTCATTGCCAGCGTTGCCACAAGAAAATCTAATTAATAACCAGGAACAGAAATAAAAATAACCAAAATGTAACAAAAATAACCAAAATGTTTATTTGACATAAACAATTACTTTACTTTTACAACAATACTTTTACAAAAAGTAATCGTAAAAAAGTGTTGATGACTCTTTTAAAACATACAGTCGTGTCTGGGTATAGTGAACACCCTATATAATGAACACGTCGATAAAGTGAACAATAAAATTTTTACATGGAGTACTCTAAATAGTGAGCAAATGAAAACCTCTAAATAGTGAAAAAAAATTCTGAAAGCAATTTCAAGCAAAAAGTAACAAAAAACACAAGAATGAAACAAAAATGAAAGAGGGTATTGCCCTAATTTCTATTTTTGCTATTGATTGTTACAAAATCAGCTGTTTATTGACCTTAGTGGTTATGTTTTTTGTCGAGTACAAACCGATTGTGGTTGAAAGTACGGTTTTTAGTTTTTATTTTAATGAACTTTTAAATTTATATACACACAGTGTAGTTTGAGCAAATAAAACGAGTTTTTAAACAAAAATTCCAACCTTGATATTGTGAACACCTTCAATACTATGAGCAGACCTTCCAATAATTAGTTCACTATATCCAGACACGACTGTAGTTATCGAATTAAAAAATGCTGTTTACTCTTTTACGAGAAAAAGCAATGACTATGAGTTGTCACTATCAATCAGTATCAATATTATTGCCACTCCCAATAATATTGTGCTCATTGATATTTAAGATACATTTTGTATCAGTGTGCTATATTCTAAAATATAAGGGAGAGGGCTGGGGTGTGAACCGGGTTTTGTTTTTTTGCTCTAACTTTTCACAGAATAAAGATATCGAAAAATCGAAGATACCGATGGAAAGGTAAATACAACGCGCAATTTGTTATGAAGACAGATTACCGTTTTGATTAACATTTAACTCTCTACGTCCAATTTTATAAGGATGAGGAGGTGATTTTTCGCTTTTCCAAAAAAGTGGCTGGGTTGTGAACCATCTGGCAAATCGCAATCAAAGTCGAAAAATACGAAGAAAACACCCATAATTTTGAAAGAAGTTGAAAATTTATTAATTCAGGAAGGCTCGAGAGGTGAAAAAAGGTTATAATGACGCCACTTAAGCCAAAAAATCGCAATGAATGCAAGTGCTCAAAATTTGTTTTTTTTCATCCTAATCGGTGTCGCAATGTTTGCATATGAAATACGAACGCGTTCTCGCATTGGATCACTTCAAGTGAACTCACCGAAATCGAGTGACATTACATAAAATTACTTTATTTTAATAAATCCGGCGATATTTGACCGTCCTAGTGCAAATGTAGTCCGAAAACCAGGTGGTTCATAACCCAGCCCCCACAGTGGTTCACAGCCCAACCACGATGCCACTTTTTAACTTTTAAAATAACGACACTTCCAATCATATTTCAAAATAAACAAATGTTGGATCGTAAAATAGAATCAATACCCTAAATAAATATGTGTTACACTTACATTTTTGCAATAACTTCAGTCACTTGGATAGCACTTTACAAAAAGCAAAAAAGTTTTCGCAGTCGATTTTCAAACACGATGTCTTTCAAACTCGATTGCTGCCACAAGCAATACGTGTTTGTACTTCGGTGTAACCACAAAAGCAGAGTCATATCATAAGACAAACTTGACAGTTGAAAGATTGGCGATATGTCAATTAGGGAAAGAAAAAACAGTAATGGTTCACAACCCGGCCTGGTTCACAACCCAGCCCTCTCCCTTACATTTTGTCATCAATGGGCAATGTTCTAAAAAAATAACCAAATTGGATCAAAAATCACCAAATAACCAAAATCTATTTTCAAAAATAAAAATAACAATTTTTGGTTAAAAATAACCAAAACGGCAACGCTGGTCATTGCCCGGAAGGCCAATGCAGAGCTATGACTACACAATAAAAACCACAAGGGCAGTAGGCACGGTAATGCGACTATTAGTACCTATAATAATATAATCGTCGGCCGATTTTTACGCACCGAACGTACGCTGTCAAAATTAAAACACACACCAGTGCATGTGATTGCCCACAACGACGACGACTGCGATATTCGGCCGACGACCGGTCGTCCGACAATAGAACAAATTCTAATTTTGTCGCAGTCGTCGTGCGAACCAATCAGCTGTGCAGCTGTCAGGGGTGAAAATCGCAAATATAAACAAACGAAAAATTCTGCAAAAATGTTGTGATTTGTGCTACTTTAAGGTTGCAAAGTTGTAAGTGCTTCAAATTTTCATAAAATATTGTGCCAAATAATCAATTTTGTCTTTCCCTTTCGGGTTTCCTCGTTGATGGGCTTTCTGTTGGATGACCTACGCAACTTCTCTCGTAGAAGGCATAGGAGGACGTCGAGTTTAGTGACAGTCATCCTTGTTGCGGTGAAAAAATGTTCTTTGTCACTACACTTCAACTGCGAATTAACTGGCCGGACCCACCATCTTCTTCGTTGAAGTTGCCTAATCATTAAGTACGCTTTCGTTACCATAAACATTATGCTAACGAATTTCACAATTTTTACAACGCGGTAAATGTTCGGATTCATGTGTTTATTCACTCAAAATAAATGCGAATATCGCATCATTCTGTTTCACTGTGCGTATTTTCACGACGACTGACGCGTCATTTTTCGGTGCGTATAAATTCGACCGGCGATTTGGTTCTGTTTATACTATACTAGTAGGGCCCTGCGGCTTTGCACGCAAGCTTGAAGTCAATGGGCCCAATAAATCAAGTTTCTTCATACTATACTCTATGGGCGATGCCACGCTTCTTTTATGTAATGCCCAATCCATTCCTCCAGCCGAAGGGTGTGACCTGGTTTCATTAATATGCGACTTTCTGTTCCAAAGTTACGCGAAAAATTTCAGTCACAAAAAATATGCGCCCGCGCCCCTTGTTCAACGCCCATAATATTTTGCCAGTAGAATAACACATCTATGGGACGATGATATAACAAACTTCAAAGCTTTCCAACTTATTGTTTCGAAGCTTTTCCACATTAAAAATTCGGGTTCTATGGGCGGTGCCATGCCCCTCGTCCAATACCCAACCCATTCCCCATGTCGAAGGGCACATCTAAATCGTAAATCTCTGATGTGTGATTTGTAGTTCCACAGTTATTCGAAGCATTTGAGTTGCTTAAAAAGTGCCACACCTCTTGTCGAACGTTCACAAAGTTTTACCAGTGAAACGGCACATCTAAACGGTGACCCCGCACCAAATATTAATGCTGCCCGATTTTTCATTCCGAAGATATTCCATATTGAAATTTTAAGTTGTATGGGCGGTGCCACGCCCCCTTGTCAAAAACCCACAATATTCCCCATATGGAAAAACACAACTAAACCGTACGTTTGTACCGAGTGTCATTAATGAGAACACTATAGTTTCAAAGTTACACCGGCATTTAAAAAGTGCCACGCCTGTTGTCCAACGCCCATAAAATTTTACCAGTGAAACGGAACATCTAAACGGTGGACCCGCACCAAATTCTAATGCTGTTCGACTTCTCATTACGAAAATATTCCATATTGAAAATTTAAGTTGTACGCGAGGTGCCACGCCTACCTATCGGGTCGCATTGCACTATGTGGTTTACCGAGACTTACTCAAGACGAACATTCCGTGAAAAATTCAACTAATCGGCTGTCTAGTTTTTGAGTTTTAATGCCGTGGGACCAACAAACAAAATTTTTGTTGTTATATTTAATATACATTAATTTTGATATACAACATATGTAAAGATATTTGCTGCAATGACTCGCAAAATTTTTTTTATATCCATATTGTTTTGCACAAATATAACACAGTTAATTTCTGTCGTCATGGGAATTGCAGGAAGGCGTAAAAGGTGGGCGTGGTCAACCTTTTACAGCTTATGTTTACCGCTATGAAACACAGAATCATTTTATATCAACATTAATTTTCAGACATGTACGGTAGCTTTGTTTTGTTAGTTTAGTGGGTCTATGTTTGCCGCAATGAACGGCTGAATCGTTTGATTCCCATATTGCCTTACAAAAGCATACCATAGATGAGTTGTGTTACCATAGTGGGCGTAAGAAGGGGCGTGGTCATTCTCATATAGCCTATGTACCATTCCCACAGATACAAAAATGTTTGGTGCTTATTTCATCTAAATCGGTTAAGTGGTTTTTGCCTGATTGTGGCTCAAAAAACGTCACACTTGCTTTTATATAATAGTATAGATGACTGAACGATGGCTGTCTATGCCGCGAAGGGGGAGTGAGGATGGCCGGACCAGAAACTCCCTAATAGTCAACAACAACAACAAGGTGATCGATGCGTACCATAACGATTGACCATAACGCTGTGACTGGTGTTCGACTACGAAAGGGCCGACAAGAAGGCCTCGAGGCCGTATGCAGCAGTACAATGTGGGAGCACCCTTCGAGCTGATTGCGATGGACATGGACAAATATGTGCTGGTGGTAATGGACTATTTTAGCAAATGGCCGGAAGTGTATCCTATTCTCGACCCGGAGGCCGTTAAGGTTGCGGAAACGCTGTTTAACAACTAGGTGGCCATGCTCAGAATTCCGTTAGAGTTGCACTCGAAACAAGGCCGAAATTTCTAATCTGCGGTATTCAAAGAAGTGTGTTAGATTTTAGGAAGAAGAAGAATGAACACCACTCCTTTGCATCCACAGTCTGACGGCATGGTGGAACGGTTGAATCGAACGCTGGAACTGTATCTGCGGAAAGTCAAAAGGACTGGGACACGCATATCCCTCTGTTCTTGATAGCGTATAGATTGGCTCCGCACGACACGATATCACTCACCCCGGCACGAGCTGTATTTGGCACAGAGCTAAGATTACCCGCTGACCTAAAGTTCGGAGTGGTCAGTTCAACGGAATGCACCAAGTCTGACTACGTTGTCAATAAGGCGTTGAAATTGGAGGAACTTTATGAGTTTATAAAGAGCCGCATCCAACTGGTCAGCAACAAGATAAAAGCAAGGTATGATCCAGGAAGGCGACCTGGTGATGCTTAACAGCTGAAGAAAGACTTGTTCCCAAAACTTCAAACATCAAGGAAAGGACCAGGATCAATGATATACCGGATTCAACGCTCCAGCGGCAAAGGCGCTAGGTTTAAGGTAGCCCGTTTGGAGCGCCTGACGTTTAAACACGACGGAGCCTCGGCGCTTGTTTGGGGCGAAGCAGTCTAAGTGGTGGGCAGTGTGGCGATTGTGCGTTTGGCGCTGCGTAATACGAGACTCCATGTTAAACTTAATGGCACATATGTACGACTACACAAGCGCGAAGCGGTATCAGCGATAAGCGATTAGAAACTGGGAGGAGAAGTGTGAAAAAATCTGCAATACACACATAAAATGCACCAATACTCTCACATAACAGCTGATACTCTCGCCCCACAGCTGATACTCCGGCCCCACAGCTGATATTCCTGACTCCATACAAACTGAAAATGGAGGGTTGTTGTGTTGGTCAATTCCAAAATGGAGGGTTGTTGTGCTGGTCAATTTTCATGTGTGTGGGTTATCGTTGTGGTTCATTCTTAATTGCATAGAACATTAATTTATTTTGTGCGCAGAATTCTGTGATACGTTTATAGAAAAATTAATATAAAATTCTATTATTGCTAAAAAATGTCATAAAATTGTTTGAATTACAGGCATATTTACATGTCATTGTTTAAGTTTTCATTGACTCATTACAAAAAATCACCCCTGTGTCGAGGACAATGCATTTTACACCAAAAGCATCTCTGAACTCCGATGATTTGGTGTTTAATTTGTAAACAAACAGCGCGGGAAGCAATCAAAGAGAAGTTTAACTTTGGTAAATAGGCAATAATAAAGAAAATTGGAATAACATAACAAATAACATAAAAACAAACCAAAGTTTAGAAAATGTATGCATTTTTTATTGAAATAAGTGACAATTATGAAAATAATAACATGCATCGTATTAATACGCCTTTTTCTAAAAAATACGAAAGACAAACTACCTCTTAATTGCAACTTTGCGCTTTGTTCTAACTTCAACGCGACCACACTGTTGAATCTTAACAGCCATTCACTGACCCACCCCTGTTGGACCTGAGACAACTGGTTCCCAAAATTTATTGGTTTTTCAACTGGTTTTTTGTAAGTAAATTAAACAATTAAGTGTCCAAGTGACTGTCAGCGACGCCACGTTAAAAGGGTAAGTTTTATCCAAGGAAACGAGTCGGTTCTGAAGTCAGCTATGACTGGCAAGCGACCAGTTGAAAAACTACATTTGAACCAGTCCGATTTCCTACAGGGCCATGACACCTCACACAGATTGTATGTGAAATGCAAAAAATGGTCAACAAATTCGCTTCTCCTGCCAGTTTCGTATCACGTTGTCACTGGCGGTATGCTCGATCGCTGCCAGCATGTTTCGGCACCCTACTGCCACCAGGAGCAGGACATACCTTGGGTGGCTGAAAGTCTAACACTCCGACTGCTTTGCCATTGTATGAAAAATAAAACACATTCAAATCAACGGTCCGCTTCTAATAGGATTGATAAATTGGAAAGATAATCTGGGCGTTATGTAATTCATCGTAGAATAGCCAATATGTTCTGAGATGGCACATGATGGTTTTTTAAGATTTAATGTTTGTCATTCGAACTATTTTCCACAGTTTATACGTGTTCGTGAGTTTTTCCAAATATTTTTAAGGATAATACTGAAAAGACTTCCGATAATTTACTCATGCACATAATATCGATACCTCAATTTACGAGTAGGAAATAAAAACACTTCTCCAAATACAAAAATTTACAAGGGTGCCTTTAAAATGTTGTTGTTTTAAAATGTTGTACGTGTTGCAAAGATTTACCAGTAATATATCACGGTACACTGAATTAGTATAGGTCAAACCATCTTTCAGTTACATAGTTATCTAAAGTATTACATTAACTTACATTTCATTAACGACGTCCAGTAGACCTTGTGTAACATCCACTCCTTCTCTGTTTTTCGCAACACATTTGTAAACGCCATGATCACTCATTTGACAATTTTTTATCAATAAAGTATGGTGGTCACCATCTGTCTTGATCGAAAATTTTGTATTTTCTTCTATTTCCTTGTCTTGAAAATACCAAGTTAATTTTGGATATGGTACTCCAGAAACTGTAACCGACACTTTTGAATCGTTGCCTATAGCTTGCTGTTGATCATAAATTTTTTGAGAAAAAAATGGTTTTTTATAAATTTTCCGGATATTGGCTTGACATGTAGAAATGTCTTCGCCTAAAGGATTAGCCAGTAGACAGTTGTAAACTCCGGCATCCGATATGTCAGCAGAGGTTATAGTAAGGCCAACATTTTTACCGTCACATGTTATTAAAACACGATTCGTTTCTGTAATTTCTGCACCATCTTTTGACCATAACACTTCAGGTATAGGATTACCAATAAAAGGCGCAGATATATGTATGTCTTCACCTTCATTTGCGTTAATGTCCGTCAGCGATGAAACAAATTGTGGTGGTTGTTCTGGCGCTGTCTCGTCATTTCTTAATGAAATATGGAGTTTCGCTTTTGAAGATTTAGTACCCCTTTCATTTGATGCAACCACTTCATATAGTCCAGAATCATTTAGGGTTGTGTTTTCAATAATAAGGCAGCAAGTATCGTCACAATTCTGCCTTAGCGTGTATTTACTATTTTGTGGAAGTATTTCTTGGCCATTATGGAACCATTTTATGGTTGGAGTCGGATTACCCAGTATTTTTACTTCCATTTTTACTGGGAAGCCCTCAATGCAACTTATGTCTCGTAGTTCAGCTATAAACTCTGGCTCCTTGGTTTTAGGTACAATTGTTACTTTGGAACAACCGTCTATTTCACCCTCTTTATTTATAATTTGACACTTATATAAACCTTCATCCGCAAGCTGTGCTTCTGCAATGCTTAAAATAAAAAAAAAATAAAAATTAGAGAAATTATACATACGTGGAATATTTACATGTATCGTTTCATGCAATAATGTTGTCAACAAATTATGGAAGCTCCGGATGTGTCCATATGATCTAAAATCTCGTATAGTTCAACTCCATAACCACAGCATATGCAGCAAACCATGCTTCGCTTTTTTCGCATTTGACGCATTCGAATTTCACGCTTTGAGTTACACAGCGGGCTCTTAAAAAGTTGGGCTACTTTTCGCTTTTTAAACATCTTTAGGCATCTCCCGCTTTTTGCTATGGCATTGCTGCGTACGCGTAAGCGTGTTATGCAGTTACAACATTGAAAGATGTTAGATACGCACGAAAAAGATTGTATTAATAAACTAAAATATTCCCACCGAAGGAGTGATTTATGTATATTGCGTAATAAATACGAGGGCGGGTCAATAAGTCCGTGACTTTTGAATTTCCCGCCTCTTAATTGAAATGGCAACACTACTCCCGTCAACAGTCATCTGTCAGTTGACTCTTGTCAAAAATTGAACAAGCTGCGATATTTAGTTTGTTTTTGACAGCCCTTAATATCAGACTACCGCGTTGACTGAGAAGAAAATGGAAAAAAGTGAATTTCGTGTGCTCATTAAGCAAATCTCTTTCCGCCGAGCCATTTCTTCAAGTTTGGGAACAAGAAATAGTCATTTGGGGTTAGATCGGGTGAATAGGCGGGATGAGGGAGCAATTCGTAGCCCAATTCATAGATTTTTGCCATGGAAACTGCACATGAGCACACGAAATTCACTTTTTTCCATTTTCTTCTCAGTCAACGCGGTAGTCTGATATTAACGGCTGTCAAAAACTAACTAAATGTCGCAGCTTGTTCAATTTTTGACAAGAGTCAACTGACAGATGGCTGTTGACGGGAGCAGTGTTGCCATTTCAATTAAGAGGCGGGAAATTCAAAAAGTCACGGACTTATTGACCCGCCCTCATACAAAAGAGACAACAAAATGTTCCAAAATCGATTTTCTTTTGCTCGATTCTTCGATTTTTCTTTGACTTTTTTCCATAAATTAATTCATTCATAATTTTCTCTTCACTATATTCCTAAACCGGAAACTAGTGCTGTCTGTTTTTAAGTTAATTACTTGTGCAAAATCAATAGCTTTTGGAGTCTTATAAAAATTTGTAATTTTTTAATAGTGATTTTGTATATTTAGTGCGCGACAGTGGCGTCCCCAGGGGAGGGGATTAGGTGGATAGATCCCCTTGATGGATAAATTCATTAATCCAATTAGATGTAACAATATAGAACTGTGAAACATGTTTACTATTTACTATTTGCTTTATCTCTTCAAGGCAGCCGCCGTGGCTCAGTTGGTTAGTACGCGGTCCAGCGAGTCGAATGCAGAGCGACGCAAGTTTCTCTTTCGGTGGCTGTTCTCTCAGCTGGAAATGGCAAACCTCTGAGAGTAAAAATTGCATATGAAAAAGCTCCCAACCTGCCGTTCGGAACCAGCATAAAACTGTAGGTCCCTTCCACCCGCGTACAAATTCACACGCACAACACGGGTGGCTGCGGGAAGCTAGGCCTTAGTCTCGCGTAAGCGGGCTGTCGTGCCAATCAATTATTATTATTAAATTAAATTAATTATCTCTTCTGTGAGCACCCACTTAAAACCTAATAGCTGAACCTCCCATGATCTAGTAAACAAGAAGACAACAATACCAGAAAGTGTGCACACAATGATTTCTTTTGGTTGTTTACATTTTATTTACGTAAAACGGTAAAAATATACTTGAATAATTAAGTAAATAGCGAGTTTCAACTTCAATGAATTAATTTTTGAATTCAAAAAATACAACAGTAACGCAAGAAAATAAAAAAAAATTATAAATGTAAAATACTGAAACGATAAAGCACTCTGTGCTGAATGCTTTTCTATGCACGAATGCTTTTCCAAGCATACTTTTAGGCATGCACTTTGAAGTATGGCAAATTTGGTATAATTCGCTTGGATAGTCCGATATGACAAGGATGGTTCGCGAAAGGTAATGAACTTTGCTAGAACAATCGAGATAGAAAGTACAACTGGAATTTGCAAGAAACTTCGGCGCGATAAGAAAACTAATATAAAAGCAGCAGTGGCAGCGCAAGGAGTCGAGTCTGTGCTGAGCAAGCAAAGGGGAAACATGCAATAGTAGTGTAAAGTAGAACAAGTGTAAATGTGTAAATAAAGTGATTGTTAGTTTTGACTACGTTTTGCGCTGAATAGTTGAAGTTGTTTTATTTTCAAACACAATCCAAACGAACCTTGGAAACTTGGGATTTTCGTAACAATACGTTACTTATGGATTTGTTTCAACTGCTTGTCCAGTGCAATTATTGCAACGACATAATGCAGTGTCATGAGCTAAACACATTGACACATACAAATCGCTTTTTGATATATCTATTATTATTTCTTGATTCCTTGCATTGGTAGGAATTCTGAACTGCTTTGCCAAAGAAAAACATTCAGAACATGCTCAACATGTTATTGTTCATGCTGAACTGGTCGGATATCGTTTTCCTTGTCGTTTTCGTCGTCGCTATCTTCACATTGAACTATCTAAACGACAATTTTTCCTATCAGTATCAGAAGCTTATTACTAATATTATTATTATTAATACCTCTAGCAGCAAATTAATTAATAGCTTAATTTTGTTGCTCTAAAGCAGGGGTGCCTAAAATCTTCGTACGGATCCAGTCGGAAATTTGGTAAGGTGATTCCAAAGTAATGCATGATTTATGCCTTATTTTGGATGCTGAAAACAGAAGCTTACAGAAGTAAGGTATTCGTAAGCGAAGTTATGAATTTTGAGCTTACAAAGTAAGACAAGATATGTATGAAAAATATAAAAAAACGACGACGTCCGAACAAAGACAAATGCTTACCCGATAAGGTATTCGTAAGCGGAGTTATGATTACTTCAATTTTAAGCTTACAAAAAGAAGTAAGGCGAAGTTTGTATTAAAACTACAAAATATATATGCAAACATAATGCTACCAAAAGAACGGTATGTTCCGAGTAGCTTTTTTTTTACTTTTCGCCGGGAAAACAAATAAGAAGCCAAAAGTATTCCGAAAAAAATTTCGATTTTAAAACCCGAATGATTGTTCCTATAGTAATTTCCAAGTGCACTTTACTTTGTAATGTAAGACATGGTACATTAAAAATTGCAAAAAGTAAACTAAAATTTGTTTAATGAAAAATTAAAAAAAAATCTGTTCACTAGTTATTTTATTTGAACTTATAATATGAAAAAATAGAAAAAATCACAATTTCAATTTTTTAAAATTTTGACGTTGGAATAATCGAACTTTGTGTTTAATGACCCCCATCAATTTTTGCACAGTTTTGCTAGGTACCATTTTGGTGGCCTGAAGGTAAATTTTTTTTAAATCTTTGATTGTTGAAGGTGGTTTACAATAATTTCGCAATTTTGTCTTCAAAATTGGCCAATAGCGCTCAATCGGCCGAAGCTATGGACAATTCGGCGGGTTGATATCCTTTGCAACAAAATTGATTTTTTTTCTTTGATACCACTCAGTGACAGCAGTGAAGTAGTGGCACGTTGCTAAGTCGCTTAATGGCAATTTTTTGCTGTTTGTATTCTCTCCTTGGCGCCTAATATTTTGCATAAGACTTCACACCGTATCTTTCTTTTATTCTTAAAATGTTTACGTGGTTGGTATTGAATTTTTTCGCTAAAACTCAGAGCGACATATCTGGCTTGCGTTTAAGCGCATCTACCACCTTCTTTCCCAATGTTTTATTTCTTCTCGAACTATTTTTGGCAGTTCCTGGTTTTATATCGTTTAATCGTTTTGTATACTGCATGAATGCATATACTGCACGAATACTGCATGTAGTAACACCTAAAAAAAAATAACGGGAAACTCGTTTCCTCTTTCGGTGGCTGTCCTCTCAGCTGGAAATGGCAAACCTCTGAGAGTAAACATTGCCTATGAAAAAGCTCCCAACCTGCCGTTCGGAACCGGCATAAAACTGTAGGTCCCTTCCACCCGCGTACAAAATTCACACGCACAACACGGGTGGTTGCGGGAAGCTAGGCCTTAGTCTCGCGTAAGCGAGCTGTCGTGCCAATCAATTATTATTAATTAATTATTAATCGTTTTGTATGTCACGTTTCTATTATTTAAGTAAACGTGCGAAATTCGTTTCCGCCCTTGTTCTTGTTTCGAAGGAATACTGAAAACTAATTAAGTTAGAAAAGAAATGTTTTCAAAACACAAAATTGATGAAACAGTGAAGTGGATCCTGTTACAACGGTAACTTTTCAAATTATGTCGCTCGCCCAGTGACGTGGCAAAATTTTGCAATTTTTAATGTACCATGTCTTATGTGGAATATACATATGAGTAAAACGAGTTTGGAAGGAAAGAGTGATTTTACAAGCCTCGGTAGTCCAGAGCAGTGTTACCGAACGTACTATCAAAGACAATTAAACTATAAGATGTCTTACGTTCATACAAATCAGTGGCGCTTTAAGGGCCAATTTTTCAGTGCGAGTTTAAACGCAGTTTAAATGTAGTTCGTTTGAACTTGGTTTAAATATAAACTCAGTTTAAACGAGAAAGCAGTTTTTCAGTGCTGGTTTAACTGGAGCAAATATTTGTCATTTGAGTATGGCAAAACTGGCAATATATTTATCTAGATAATAATTTTCCTTTGTTTTGATTGTCCTTCGTAAATAAACTTGCGCTCAAATAATGTATTTCATCAAAAAATTCAAAATAAGCAAACGGAGCGCAAATTTTTCGTCTCTGGAAATCGAATGTCTTCTTGCACTTGTGAAAAAAAACAAGTGCTCGAGGGCAAGAAGACAAACCGCGTGAGTGCCGAGGAAAACAAACCAAATGGAAAGAAATTGAGGACGATTTCGATTCAAAATTTGTTGATAAGTTCCGGTGCGCGAAAACGTTGCTCTACTTCGAGCGAATCTAAAAAAGTGCAAAAAAAGAATTTCGACACGACAGCCAAGAGCTAACCAAAACAAAAAAGAAATGAACTGTCAGAAGCTGCTGACAGTTTAAACTTAGTTTAATCGTGCAGGGTTGGACGTTTAAACTGAGTTTAAACTTCAGTCAAGTTTGACTGAAAAATTGGATTTTGCGTTTAAACTGAGTTTAAACTAGAAACTGAGTTAAACTCGCACTGAAAAATTGGCCCTAAGTGTGTTAAATTTTAGAGAGAAAGTTCAAAAAACTGCTTGTTCTAAATAAATCGTACAATTCAGAACATTTGAATAGAGAAAAGTGAATCTATATGCATATAATTGTTTATCCTCACTGACTGATTCATCATCGCTCAAACCGCTAAGGCTACAAATATGAAATTTGAACTGTAGATACTACATCTTGAAAAATCAAATTTGTATGCACTATTCAAAAAGGTTAGAGCTCTCGTAGTAAGCAGACTTAAAAAAGCAAAAAGAAGATATTATCAGAGTAAATTCAGTTCATGCATTGGCTCAAAGCTAAAGTGGCAACATATACAGTTTGTCCAGTAGAAACGTGATCGCCGTAACTTGGAAACTATTTGTCCGATTCGTTTCAAACAAACTGCATTTCATGCGTTTATAATATTTATTGTACGCAATATTTTTAATAACAGGTATAGTCGCCGCCATTCTCTATTATGGCCTCAAACCTCCGACCCATACTTTGCGCTTAGATCTGAGCAAGTTGCCGAGGCAATCCACTTCAAATCAGCCGAATTCGCCTCGATAACGGTTTTGCTGTCAATATACTATTTCCTCTGAGTTTCTGCTTCACTATTTCCCATACATTTTCTATCGGGTTGGCATCAGGCGACTGTGAGGGCGAATCCAACACCTCTACCCCATTTTGCTGTTTCGTTTTGTTCATCAAAACCGCGTTCAAGTTGATGGTAATAACGAAAATACGCTCAAATCCTTTTTCTGAGAAGTACTCTCAAACATGGACCTTTACTGGGTCTTTAACATTTCGTTGGAACACTCGGTTGATGGCGGCGCACCAAGATCGATTTATGCTACTATTTGCCCAAAATTGGAATTCATCCGTAAATATTACATCAATCTAACCCATTTTTGCCGTTTTTGCGATAAAAATATTATTCAAGTAAAATCGATATATATGTTATCAGTTATTCTTAAAAAACTTATTTTATATAATTTCATTTTAATTTAAATTCATTTGTCGCACGACGCGCCAACGTTGCGTACCCGCAACACAGATTCGAAACTTATCTAGAACACGCATAATGACACCCAGATAATTCACAAACCGATAATAATTTTTCCTTGCCTTTATGTGAACGTATTTTCATGTCGACCAAAAAAAGAATTAACGTTTGACAATTTTTAGTGTGCGATTCAAAATTTGTCTGAAAAACATGTGTCTACATATACAAGTGTGTGTGTCAGTGTGTGTTTTGTAGGTGGTTGAGATATGGAGGGTAAGAAAGCCTAAGGATATACCTTCCGAACAAAAAAAAATGTATCGCAATACCTCACACACACTGCACATACGAATTTTTTAAATAGTAACGTTGCGTATACGCAACAGAGGAAGGAAATGGGCTAATTCCGATCTGAATTGGCATGAGCCCAGCCAAGCCGTTTTTGAACGTGTGATGATGAGAGCAACAGTTTGTTCAAAGAGCTCCGGTATTTAACGTCGTTAGATCTTAAACGTCCGCGAACCGTCTCTTTTGATATTTAAACATCAATTTTCTCTAAAACTGCTTTAGCTTTACGCAACGATAACGACATTTACGGCCTTCTAGAGTGTAGACAAACGTATACGGCTACAAGTCGCTTCTCTCACGCGGAGCTCATCTTGTTAAAACACCCTGTACTTTGTAATTGTTTCACGAGACTTACAATTTTTGCAGTGCGTATTACAAAAATGATGAGGCTATTTATATATATATAGAGTCCTAAAGTTCCGCGAGGGAGCAAAGGGCCGCAACGAGTTTCCTCCATTCATTCCTGTCAAGTAGAGGCTACTTAGGTGCATTCAAATTTTTTTGATAACGGTACTCTAAGTGATAATTTGGTCGATCACGCTTCTACTGGACAGACTGTACGTTAAGTTGGTATCGTCAATAAAATATCCAAGTCAATCAGCCCCTCTGAAATTGATGTTAACCAATTAAATATAAATTTTCTGAACTTACCAGCAACCATGGCAAATGCAAAACGCCCAGGGGCTACACAGAATCACAACCACCCTAGCTCTGAAAATTCTTTTAGCTTCTGTTGTGTGCATCAGTTGGAGGTTTGGCAAGCATTTCAGTCAGCTAAATCAAATGCTCTGGGATTTGATGAAATGCACCCTATTTTTATAAAAGGACTCCTCCCAATATTGCTGCCATTTTTCACATATCTTTTCAATACAATTTTTACCACCTCAACATTTCCACAAAACTGGAAAATGGCAAAGATAATACCAATTCCAAAAGGAAATGGGGAATTTAGACCAGGGGCGTAGCCAAGGGGGGTTTTGGGTGTCAGAACCCCCCATGGCCTATAATTTGTCAACATTTTCAATCACTATGCATCGTATGTACGTTCCCACATTAGCAAAAATGTCTTTACAACTTTAAACATTTAAAAGAATGATACAAACAATTTTTTGGGCCAATCTAATTTGTTTTTAATAGACCCGTTTAGGGTCAATATAGCGATTTACATGATCTAAAAACATGTCTAAAGAGTAGTTGAGTTCGTCGACCGGAATGTCCTTGAGAATGTCGGTACAAGCCTTTTGGACGGTTTCTACGTTCTCAAAACGCTTTTTTCATCAGCAAATGCATTTTTAAAAGGTAAAAGTCGAACGGTGCTGCATCAGGTGAAAACGAGGAGTGGTTGATGGTTAAAATTTAGTAAACAAAAAACAGTCAAAATGTCGAAATGCTTAATCTTCGCTTTACCACCGATTTTTGTATACGTCGCACATTGGGAAAAAACAGGCAAAAACGCTCGCATCGCCTGTTTTGAACTCTAGAATCTATAGTTTTTGCACTAGAGAACTGAAATTTCGCTACTATCTTTAGAATTCCTCTTAGAATTTCCTTTACCAGGAGCTGGTACCCTACAGTCGGAAGTTAAGAGTTTTAGAAATATGCATAATCAGAAGCAAAAAAAATAATTCAATATTTTGATAACTGATTCCAGTAGAAGATCAAAAATAAAGTTAAACGTGTTTTAGGGTTTTTTAATTTGAGCACTTTTGTGCAGCACGGTTTATGTTTTCCGAGTGTATAACAAAAGATTTAATAACTTCGGAAATAAAAAAGATAAAGGATTGAATTTTCGGATAACTGTTTCCCATAAGTAGAAGATGATTTATTCCAAAAATGAAAAAAATTCGCCCACGGCCACGCCTACTCTCCATACAGACTTTATTTTTCACAATATTAAAATAAGCTACAATTTTGCTGTCATGCATTAAAATGTTCTTTAGAGACACTTAGCCCACTTTTATAAAAGTAGGCAAACTCTTTCTTAAAAAAATCTAAACTATTCCTTTACTTTTATAAAGCACGGAAAAAGTTAACTGACAAGTATAATATATATTACTAGCTGACCCGGCAAACTTCGTCTCGCCCAAACGGTCCATTTGAGTGTGATGCCGTAACTCACATACAGCCACTTTCTTGTATATATATATAGATTTAAGTTATATGGGCGGTGCCAAGCCCCCTTGTTCAATACCCGCACCATCCCGTCTGTCGGAAGGGAAAATGGTAGGTTCGTACTTAGTTTCATTGCTGTGCCACTTAAAGTTCAGCAAAATATTTGGGTCACAAACAATGCGCCACGCCCCTTGTCTGACGCCCATCAAATCTTATCATTAGAATGACTCATGTATGAGACGACAGGGTACTAAATTTTAGTGTTGTATGACTTATAATTCCGAAATTATTCCATATTAAAAATTTGAGTTGCATGAGTGGTGCCCCGCCCCCTTGTCCAAAATCCACCCTATTCCCCCTGCCGAAGGACATGACTAAATAATAAGTTTATACCGAGTGTCATTGATGTGAATGCTATAGTTCAAAAGCTACACCGGAATTTAAAAAGTGCCACGCCCCTTTCCAACGCCCATTAAATTTTATTTGTGGAACGACACGTTTACGCCATGACACTGTTCCAAATTTCAATGCTGAGCGACTTATAATTCCGAAGATATTCCATATCAAAATGTTGGGTTGTATGGGCGGTGCCACGCCTCCTTGTCCAAAATACACCCTATTCCCCATGCCGAAGGACATGACCAAATCGTTACTTTGTACCAAGTGTCGTTGATGTGAATGCTATAGTTCAAAAGTAACACCGGAATTTAAAAAGTTCCACGCCCCTTGTCCAACGCCCATTAAATTTTATTTGTGGAACGACACGTTTACGCCATGACGCTGTACAAAATTTCAATGCTGAGCGACTTATAATTCCGAAGCTATTCCATATTAAAAAATTTAGTTGTATGGACGGTGCCACGCCCCCTTGTCCAAAATCCACCTTATTCCCCCTGCCGAAGGACACGACCAAATCCTTAGTTTATACTGAGTGTCGTTGATGTGAATGCTATAGTTCAAAAGTTACACCTGGATTTAAAAAGTGCCACGCCCCTTATCCAACGCCCACTACATTTTACCGGTGGAATGTTACGCTTACGCCATGACACTGTACCAAATTTCAATGCTGAGCAACTTATAATTTCGGAGCTATTCCATATTAAAGAATTGAGTTGTATGAGCGGTGCCACTCCCCCTTGTCCAACGCCCATTAAATTTGACCGATGAAAAGACACGCCTACACCATGACACTGTACTAAATTTCAATGCTGTTCGACTTTTAATTCCGAAGATATACCATATTAAAAATTTAGGTTGTATGGGAGGTGCCACGCCCACCTGCCGTACTAACATGTATTATACATATAAACCTTCCTCTTGAATCACTCTATCCATTAAAAAAAACCGCTTAAAAAACCGTTGCGTAGTTTTAAAGATTTAAGCGTACATAGGGACAGACAGCGACAGCGACTTTGCTTTATACAATGTAGTGATGTATCTCAAGGGGTTAAAGAGGCATGTCACACCTATTTCCAGACAAACATATCCCTAAACGGACGGTAAATATTTAAAAGTTCATATTTTGAAAAATATCTTTATATGGCAACCCTGTTAAGAATGGGCAAACCACGCCCATTTTAGGCAATATGTTGTTCTCGTGATTTCAAAAGTGTTTGTACGAAATTTCAGTTTCGTGTCTCATTTTTTTCGAAAGCAATTGTGAATACCTTCCATCAGACAGACGAATTGGAAGACATATTAACAGACGGACATAGATAAATCAATGCGATATATATATACATATCTCAATTCTATACATTTAAATACATATTTATTCCTTTCAACACCAGCCTTGCTGTTTTTCATACGTTATAGTTTTGCTCAGTAATTAAAAATATATCGTTGCTCACCACAACTGAGTACAAAAAGTGCTTGGGTTGGCATGCGAAAATTGCTCGCTTTCATTTTGTTGCAGAACGTCGCAGATGAGTTTGGTACCATCAGTTAGCTGAATGTTCAACCTAATCAGTGTATACGTATTTCGTTGAATGCTGTTGAATCTCAAAAGTTACAGTCCAGAGAAAATCCCGATTTTTCTCATTTTTTAAAAAAATGAGGCAAAGGTTAGATATATTTTTTTTGCCAAAATAAACATTTTTTAAATACAATTTTTTTTCATAGTAATTGCTTAGATATCGGTACCCCACACGTCAAAAATTATGGAATTTCATTAAAAAATGTAGATTGTACGGGCATTTGAAGACAGCCCTGTTAACGATATTTTGCTAGAAGTGAAAATAATTTAATAAAACGTTCAACTTTGAAAGGCTGTAAAGTCCAGGTCATGGGATGAAGGGACTTAAAAAGTTGATTTTCTATCTGGCTGGAGTATCTATATTACGACAAGTAAAAAAAATATTCACATTCGCAACTTTTGAATTTGCTCCAATGCAAGCGTTTTTGCCTGTTTTTTCCCAATGTGCGTCGTTTACCTATGTCGTTCACCCGGAAACTCACACAATTTTTTGATACCTCAGTATATAAAGGGTGATTTTTTAGCAACATTATTTTTGGCAACACTATTTTTGGCAGCTCAGCCGTGCGATTTAACGCCTTTAAACTATTTTTTGTGCACTGGAAACCAATATTGAAGAATTTATTCGTGAGATACTGGCCGATATGTTGGAGAGGCGTAGCCGCGGTCAACATTTATATGAAATCATCTTTGAATTGAACATTGAATAATGTAGATCGTTCTATTGACTCAAATAACGATCACTAAATTTTATGTGTTTTTTTTAGTATTTTTTTTAGTAATAGTTTGTTTTTCGAAAAAAGGCATAACTTTAATGATTTATTTTGCAACTATGGAAAATACTAGAAAATTACTTCCACAGGTTTTCTGGAACACATAATGAGGTACGCAAAAACAAAATTATGAGTTTTATTCAAAAAGGGCAGCGAAAGCACTTGGGATCACCCGGGTAGGTATTTTGTATACAAAATGACAACATGAACAAAATTTCTAAAAAAAAAATATTTGTTCATGTTATTGAAAATAACCTTCAAATTTGTGCAGTTATTCGAAATCATAGCTAAATCCTCTGGCAGATATTAAACATGAATATTAAAAATATCACCCGGGTGGGTATAAGCACAGAACAAACAATATACAGAATGCGCATCTGGTGTAAAGAAAATTTTCTTTGCGGGTTCCAGCGGTAGGACCCGTTTGAAGATGCGGGGGAAGCAGTAAAAGGGACGAAAACACACAGAGCGCGAGAGCGTAAGCTGAGAAGCTGCGACCGCGCACCACACACTGTGGTTGTTGTTGTTGGGCAACAAAGCGATGTGCCGCTTGCATGTTGGTGCTGGCTTGTGCTCGCTCTCCGCTTGCTTTTTGACAAACAAGAACAAGAAGTGGACAGGCAGTTTTATAGAAAAATTGACTGAGCGATCGCCAAGGCACATAAGGTGGTAGCACTACGGGAAAAACCAAAATTCAATGGATTTTATAAGTTCTTTTGGTCTGCTTGTAAAATAGAAGTTGTAAAAAGTACAAATGGCTACAATGAAATATATGTGTTAAATATTGAAACAACCAAGACGCATTAAGAAAGTGATAATAAGTGGAAAACTATTGCTACAATGTTGTGCTAATTTTCAAAGAATGCTGTAACTACCTATTAAATTTGCCTTGGCGATTGCTTTGCCAAATCAACCACCATTTCAATGTGCACGAGTAAAGCCAAGCTGGCTTGCTGCGAAAGGCAACAACATTGCGTGTTGTTGTCGAAATGAGAATAAAGCCCAAAACCATCGAATCTATGCGTATACAATACATCAATTCGCGCTTACTCTCTCGGTTCCCTTTACATTTTCCTCACCTTTGTTGCTTCCCGCCCGCGTCTGAAATGAAATCGCAAAATTATTTCAGATGCGCCTTCTGTATACTGTTTATTCTGTGGTATAAGTGAAGCGAAGGTTAAATCCAATTTCAAGAATTTAAATAAAAATTGTGGCTAATCTTTTATAAATTACCGCCCAGTTTTGATGGATTCTACGGTGATCGCGGATTTCATTTGTATTCTTTGGTTGGTTAGTCATCATTTATGTCCTGACAATCGTTTTTGAATCGTGTTTACCACTTACGAACTCCACCACGGTATAAACAATCATCACCATCAACTTGGTTCATCAATTTTAAATGCTCAGTTAAAGTTTAAACATTTTTAAAACAAAAGTTAAAATTGGGTTTTTGTTCGATGCTCATTTTTGTACGATGACACAAACATATTTCAGTTCAGATGCAATAACTTCGCTTCCAGTGCACCAAATTTCATGAAATTTTTACTAAAAATCAGGAACAAATTTAGTTTTCAATGCATTATGTCACATAAACCACCATAAAATGTCCTATGTGGAAAGTGCAGTTTACTTTAAAAAACACGTAATACTAAACTGGGAAAAATTTTTTTTTAAAACCCCCTCCATGACCAAGTTCTGGCCACGCCCCTGATTTAGACCAACTGCAATATTGTCTTATCTATCAAAGGCATTGGAACATCTCATCCATAAACAATTGAGTACATATTTACTACAAAACAAACTGATCACCGAAAGACAATCGGGCTTTAGAACAAAGAGAAGTTGTGTGACTGCGCTTATTGATGTGTCTGAAAAAATCAAAACACAGTTAGATGCGAAAAAATAAACCCTGTTGACTCTTCTGGACCACTCAAAAGCATTTGACTCTGTTAACCGTGACATTTTATTTACTAAGCGTGCAAATCTTTTTAATTTGTCAAAAACTGCAGTTGATATCATAAAATCATATCTGTCAAATAGAACCCACGCTGTAAGCATTGGTAATCTTACTTCGGACGTCCTTGCAGTGCCAAGAGGCGTCCCTCAAGGATCCGTGTTAGGACCACTTTTATTTATAATGTATTGTTACGAAAATCCAAGTTTGTTTTCCAAGGTTCGTTTTTATTGTGTTGTGTGAAAATAAAACAACTTCAATTACTCAGCGCAAAAACGCAGTCAGAAATCAACAATCACTTTATTTACAGATTTACACTTGTTCTACTTTACACCAAACGCTTTTTGTTTTTTGTTTATTTAATCGTCATCTTTCAAGAGGCAAGATCATAAAAAATATATTTCTACATATTCGAGTGCGGGATGACCTTAAAACTGCCCTCATCAGAATTTTGATATCATTTTCCCTGCAAGATTTTGTTCTAACCACGTAACCTACAAAAAAAATGAAACTAATATATAATTGATATTACATCAGCTATACTTAGACACGAGCTTTTTGTAAAATTCAAAAATCTCTCGAAATGGTGGACATTTTTGAAAAAAAAAGTTATTTTCAAATGTTTATTGCCTGTTATAATAAAAAAACAATATTTTGTCAAAAGCTCGTGTCTAATCATAGCGACATGTTTTCTGAGCAAGTAAGAAAAAAATCGAATCGATGCGTGTAAAACTGTTCTTAAAATCGGGAAACTTTCGGGAAAACGCGTTTAAAGTTCATAGGGAGCGTGCGGAAACACCGTGAGCGAGCGTGCTCAATAACTGTGAAGAGTTTACCCAAATCCTTTGGGAATAACATTCCTCACGTCTTCCGAATGAAAATTATGTAAAAAAAACATTTTTTAAAACTTTGTACGTAGACGACCCCCTTAGGTTAGGTTAGGTTGCGGTGGCTGCCTCTATAAGAGACACACTCGGAGGCCTGAAAGGCCCATTGTGATACCACACATTTCACCCGTTTTTGAACTGTGTATGCAACACTGTTTTGCCAACATATGTTACACACACATTTCAAGCGGATGGGGAAAGGGTGGGAGGGGACCTACAGTTTAACGCCGAATCCGAACGGCGATTGGCAGTTTTTCGTTCACACTTGGAGGGTTTTGCCATTGCTTGCCAAGAGCGCGCCTGTGCGATTCTTGTAATTCTCATTCCCTTCATGTGGATAGCGATAGAAGTTGACGAGTGTTTTACCAGCCCGAGCCCTTAAGTTGAATAAAAAACTGAATTTGTATGCGTCGTTTGTACGTCACTTTTTTGTTTCTCTCTCAGTAGATAAATGCGATATATTATTATTTTTAAACATTTTAATGTATTAGAATTCTGAATCCTCTTGTTATTTTATTTAGTTTTTAATTATTTTTTTTTTCTCGTTGTTTTGTTATTTGCTGATATGGAAAGACTACAAAAAATATGACGCGATAGGCCTTTTGACTTCACAGTTGACACGTGTTTCTCATCTTTTTCAAAATCAAGGTTGAAAAGTTTGTATGAAGAAATATGTTTTTACGCTTTTTGACTTCAAACTTAGTTAAATGTTTGTTTATTTCAAATAAACATAACATTTCACACTTTTCTCTCACTCTTTACCCTATCTACTTTAACTTACACATAATTAAGATTTTTCTTTGTAAATTATTAAAACATTGTAATAATATACAGTCGTGTCTGGGGTAGTGAACACCCGATATAGTGAACACCTCGATAAAGTGAACACCCAAATTTTGATATGGAGCCTCTAAATATCAAAACATAATTAATAATAATAACACAGTACAACAATTTAAAACTTTTTGTGTGCAACAGAGTAATGACCGTATATTCCTGAAAGAGGACGTCGTACTGATCATTTTTGCAGAACAAAGTAATAGTCTAGCACGTCTGAGTTTTTTGTAATTCGCACATAAAGGTTAAAGGGGTCTCTATAGACTTTTACACGGAAAGTATAAAAACTAGAAGAGCTAGAGCTTTGATGTCTAAGGCAAAGTTGTTTGCAATAAAAATGTGAATATTTTTTATGTACACATGAACCCCCCTCCCCCTTTCTTACCCCCCTTTTGCACGATTTTCGGAAAAATTTTTCATAAAAAGCTTGTATTGAGTAAAATATTGAAAAGAATACCATATTGTCTTTTGGGAAAATATTCCCCATTAAAAAATAGGAGGGGTCTTCAAACACCAAAACTTTCTCAAACCTTCCTCCAAAAAAATAAAAAGCCTTAAACACGAAACCTTCATTAAATCATCTTTTCATTAATTGCTAATTCTGCTTGAGATGTTGAGAAAAATGTTGAATATTGAAAAAAACACTATTTCCCATTGAATAATAGTTCAGGTGGTCTCCAAACAAGAAGTCCTCTCTTAATAAAATAAAAAATTTTTATGATTTCAAAAAGACGCTTTCGCTTTACGGGAATGTGCAGATGGGTCAATATTGCGATTCAAATTCTTAACGTACTCAGCGAGGATTGCTACATTCTTCAAGTAGCTTCATTTGTTGATAAAACTTTTCACTTTTTCATCAGAAACAGCCCCAAGATTTTCTTTGAAAATATCAAAGTGTGAAGGAAGCAGGGGCAAAGCCAGAACTTGGAAATTAACATATTTTCCCGATTTTAAGTCAAAATTTCATGAAATTTGGTTCAATGGAATTGAAGTCATTCCGTCTGAATTGAAAGTATGTTTGTGTCATCGGTACAAAAATATGCATCAAACAAGCATCCAATATCAAGTATCCAATATCAATATCATCAGAAAACTTTTTTAAGTATTTTCAAAGTCGCAAAATCGTGTAAATCGTTGTAATGAGGCTGAAGGGGACATTAAAAAAAATTGGGCTTGTAAAAAACAATGTGCCTTAAATGTTTAAAGGTAAAAAGGCCTTTTTGCATATGTATTTTGTACATAACATGCATAGTGATTGAAAATATTGAATGTTTATAGGCTTTAGGGGCTTTGGCAACCAATACATTGATGTTATAAAAAGCAATACGAGTTTATCAAAGTCTTTTCTGAAATCATAAAAATTTTTTCTTTTATTAAGAGGAGAACTATTACTCAATGAACTATTATTCAATGGGAAATAGTGTTTTTTTCAATATTCAACATTTTTCTCAACATCTCAAGCAGAATTAGCAATTAATAAAAAGATTATTTAATGAAGGTTTCGTGTTTAAGGCTTTTTATTTTTTTGGAGGAAGGTTTGAGAAAGTTTTGGTGTTTGAAGACCCCTCCTATTTTTTAATGGGGAATATTTTCCCAGAAGACAATATGGTATTCTTTTCAATATTTTACTCAATACAAGCTTTTTATGAAAAATTTTTCCGAAAATCGTGCAAAAGGGGGGTAAGAAAGGGGGGAGGGGGGGTTCATGTGTACATAAAAATATTCACATTTTTATTGCAAACAACTTTGCCTTAGACATCAAAGCTCTAGCTCTTCTAGTTTTTATACTTTCCGTGTAAAAGTCTATAGAGACCCCTTTAACCTTTATGTGCGAATTACAAAAAACTCAGACGTGCTGGACTATTACTTTGTTCTGCAAAAATGATCAGTACGACGTCCTCTTTCAGGAATATACGGTCGTTACTCTGTTGCAGAAATGCTGTTGTACAGTGTAATTGATTGGCACGACAGCCCGCTTACGCGAGACTAAGGCCTAGCTTCCCGCAACCACCCGTGTTGTGCGTGTGAATTTTGTACGCGGGTGGAAGGGACCTACGGCAGGTTGGGAGCTTTTTCATAGGCAATTTTTACTCTCAGAGGTTTGCCATTTCCAGCTGAGAGGACAGCCACCGAAAGAGAAAACGAGTTTCCCGTTATTTTTTTTTAGGTGTTACTACATGCAGTATTCGATCTTGCGTCGCTCTGCATGCGACTCGCTGGACCGCGCACTAACCAACTGAGCCACGGCGGCTGCCGTGTTGTTATATGTTATCAAAACATATTTTAATCAAAAGAGAAAAAGTGTTTTTTGAGCAAATAAAACGAGTTTTTGAACAAAAATGTTAACCTTGATATAGTGAACAACCTCGATACTGTGAACAGGCCTTGCAATAATTAGTTCACTGTATCCAGACACGACTGTAGTTTTTATTGTTTAAGGCAGGTTCACACCTTGTGGGAAAAAAAACAACGATTTTTTTTTTGCCTTATCGTGTAGATATATGTTTCAAAAATGTGCTCCACAAATTTCAGATCAAAATCTGAAAAATTACAAAAGTTACAGGCCGTTACATAGAGCAGTGTAGAGCACCGGCCAAGCGCGCTTTAAACTTTAAACGCGTTTTTCTCAGAACCACATTTTCGGACCTTACGGAAGTGATTGAAGGTGCTGGAATGAACCAATCGTCACCAAATTTTTTTAAAATGTTCCTTAGGGTTTTTTTCTAATAAACAAACCACGATCAGTCACAAAAATATTGAAAATTGTTTATTTAAAAAAATAATAAGTGAACAAAAAAATGCGAAAATCTTAATTTTTTTTTAAAAACCTCATAACTTTTGTAATTTTAATTTTTTTTTTCATGATCTTAGTTCATTCAATAGATAATACGGTACACATTAAGAATGTGTTCGATTTTTGTATTTCAGATCACGGGTTTTGACGGAATCACTTCCGGTAGCGGGACACCTCCTCGCCGACATGCCACCACTGATGGACGCCCCCTCCCCCCTTTTTTGATTCATTCAATTTGAAAAATTGTATTCTCTAAATAAATGTGTGTTCATATCCAGACAAAATTTTCAGCTTTGTATCTTTAACCGTTTTCTCAAAAAAAAAAATCCTAAAAAAAGTGCACTTTTTCGGATCCACAAGGTGAGAACCTGCCTTAAGGCTTAAAATGAATGTGTTTCTAATTGGCATACAAAAGATTGTATCTTATATGCCTGTTAACAGACGTTAAATAAATAAAAAAAAATAAAAAAAAAATGTGAAATAATTCGATATGTGTTTTTCATTTTTTCTAAAATCGATATCTGACGAGGTCAACGATTTGTTAAGAGTTTGTTTGGGGAAACATTATTTATTGCGCCAATTGACTTCAAATATGGTGAAAGGTGAAATTATTTCTCAAATGAGAAATAATGAGATAAGTATTTTTTCATAAAAATCTAACAGGATCAACAAAGGGTTAAGGAGAACTTGATTTATTGGCCTAATTGACTTTTGAAGTGCGTGCAAAGCCACGGGGCCCTGCTAGTCATGAATATTTAGATTTAAAAATTGATGGAATGACCAAAGATGTACTAGTTCAAACAAAAGAAGAAAACAGTATTTAATTTTTTCTGAAAGAATGTTTCGTATTTCATAAATAAAACTACACTACATCACCTATGAATTACACTATATTAATCTGAAAGTAACAATATTTTGTATACAATAAATGAAAATACAATATACCAAGGAAAACATTATTTTTTACTTAGAAACGATTTTATCGTATGTGCCACTGCAATATTTGAATCGCTCATAATAGTGCCCGCACAAATTATCGTATGTCTAAAATAACGCCGTTGCGCTTTGCTGAAGTCACTAAAATTACCTATTCCAAGTGTCCCTAAATAAAGTGTGTATGCCAAAAATCATGCAACTATGTTGCACCTGTAAAATTTGGTTTTTGGCTCATACGATAAAACGAGGGAAGGGCTCGATATTACTTTTTTGCATCTTTTAACTCTAAGCCATAGAAGGGCACGCTGCTACTCGCGAGCAGTGTGACCGCAGACTTGTGAGAAAATGTAGCACAGAAGAGACCTAAAATGTATTAATATGTATCACCTTTATTTTTTTAAGTATCACAACAACACTTTCTAAATTTATTTAATATTTCTTGAAACCTGAAAAGTACACGTATCGAAGACATATTCAATTTAACTTGGTACTAGTATAATAATAACAAAAACGTCTTACATGTAGCAGTTCAACCCGGTATTAGTATAATAAATAGCTCAGTGTGAATACCCCTATTGTATATTACTTTTTAAGTAATATAAGGGGTGAACTAGAAAAATTTTAGAATTTTTACGCAATCAGCATACAAAAATGTCAAGAGTTAGGAGCCTGGTTAGAGGGTGGCACTTTACATTAAAAATTTTAGGGTGTCGATTTTGAACACTTCGGGAAATTGGCTTTAAAAATCGTGTTTACGAAAAATTCAAGTGAAGTGTTACCTTGATCATAGCTCTTAAACCCTCTTTAAAACGGTATATTAACATTGGCGATACGTTTCCTAACGAGTTATGCGCAAACAAGCGATGGGGTGGCACCTTACAAAGAATTCCCCTAATATTATTACCAATATTTTGGAAGTAATACAACTTGTTTCTAATATATTACTTTATTGATATCGTTACGAAAATTACTTCACAGGTTCGTTTGGATTGGTTTTGAAAATAAAACAACTTCAATTACTCAGCGAAAATCAACAATCACTTTATTTACAGAATTTACACTTGCTCTAATTTACACTACTACTATTGCATGTTTCCCCATTGCTTGCTCAACACCGACTCGACTCCCTGCACTGCACACTGCTGCTTTTATACCAGTTTTCTTATCGCGCC
The DNA here is from genome assembly GCA_963971225.1 of Melieria omissa. Lineage (NCBI taxonomy): Eukaryota > Metazoa > Arthropoda > Insecta > Diptera > Ulidiidae > Melieria > Melieria omissa. The sequence continues at coordinate 43,281,460 of OZ020269.1, read as the reverse complement.
GAAGTTTCTTGCAACTTCCAATTAGAAAATGCTCGACCATTCTCGCACAGCCCATTTCTCGCGAACCTTGCCATATCGGACTATACCAAGCGAATTATACCAGTTCGCCGTACTTCACAGTGCATGCCTAAAAGTATGCTTGCAAAAAGCGTTTATGCACAGCACAGAATGGCTTTTCGTTTCAATATGTTACATTTTAAAGTACACCTAAGTCTGTTTTTACACGGTAGATTGGTTCCAGAAGAAGCCGTGTAAAAAAAAACCGTGTAAAAAAAGACATTGATCGTATACAAAAATGGGTGATTTGTTCCTAATCTCTAAAACCTATTAAAATTTCTTTACCAAACACGTCTTATTGCATTGACAGTTCACAAAATATTAACACGTTTCAATTGCTCTGACCAGTAAATTTTATTGTATGCACATAAAGGGAATTCCCCTAAATTGCTATTCACATTTGCTTTGACCAGTAAAAATTGCTTGTACGCGCTAAAAGGGAATTCACTTAAATCTTTAAGCTAGTGTTCGCAAACTATCGATAGCACTATCGATACTATCGATGGTTTCAGACTTTTTTCTTTCATAAATACTTTTTTGTGATATGAACATACTTCGCAAAAATTAAATTTGACAAAAAAAATTTAAGTACATAAAATTTCAAATCGTGCTAAATGGAATAAAATCGTGTAAAAAAATTAAAAATATTCAATTTTCAAACCGTGTTATATCAAAACCGTGTTAAAAAAGACCGTGTAAAAACAGACTTAGGTGTATTCCAATACTGCTCTTGACAGTAGTGCCAACCAGCGTTGCCACAAGCAAACAAATTTTATAACCAGGAACAAAAATAGATGTAACAAAAATAACTGAAATGTTTATTCCACATAACCAAAAAAAAATCATTCATACATAAGCTTTAAGATTTAAGGTATCATGGCACGTGAGAAAGGGGAATTTTGAATGATTGACAAAAGTGTTAATTTTTCAGCTCCTTTATTACACTGCACAACACAAAAAAAAATAACAAGGTTCTGACAACGGATTCTGGTAGAGGGGACCAAAAAAAAATATACGTGTATCGGCGTTTTGAAAGTTTACGTCTGAATTTTTTTTTAGGGGGGGTCAAAGTTTTCCCCTCTTTACTCATTCTTATGGTGATTCGGCATACGAAAACCATGTAACCTCACATTTTAGGTATGTGATGTGTTCAGCAATTTGATGTAAAATACTACTAGGAACATTTTTGTGGAGCATTTTAACCCTGTAACTCCTATTTGTATGGGTCAATTTGTCCCTTCGTTTCTAAAATGCCAAAAATGTCCTGTAAAACAGGACTTTTTAAGGATAAAATGTACCACGAAAATATTCGCCATAAAATTCTACTATAGGTTTCTGAATATATCAAAGCTCAGATATTAACCTGGACGCCAGAATTAAGCCAAAACTGAAAATGTGTTTAAGTGTTTATTTCATACTTAATCAAAATTGGTACTAAAATCTCCTACAAAACTTGATTTTTGAGGATTAGTGTGTATGAAAAAATGTTGAGTGCAAATTTTCACTATGAGTCACCGTACAAAAGAAAGAAAGATATAATATATACAAATAGAAAAAGGAGAACAATTTTGGGTATTTATATTTTTACGTTATATTTTTCGTTTAGCTCTTGGCAATTTAACACCGTTATCAAATAATGTCTAGCATACATCAGCCTTTTTACCGTTCCTCTATGGGGGCCCGTGGCGGATTCAGGGGGAGGGGTGAACCCCCCCCGAAATATTAGGATCGACTTTAAAACTACATACAAATTAAAAGACATTTTATAAGTGTTAAAGAATTACTTTTTGAAACCTCCCCCCCTGAAATATATTTCTGAATCCGCCCCTGATGGAGGCACATGTCTGATGAAATCGTTCCCCATGTTTATCGGATTCTGTTGCCAACTGATGTTCGAAGTAATCCATATGAGAATTCAGAAAATGATTTGTTGGTGACACATGAACACCTAGTTTTTCGAATGCACTCATCATGGTGTCGACGTGCATTCGAGCAGCAGGATAACAATTTTTACCTACACCATTGTCAATGACTCCTTTAATGCTTTTCCATGCGACAATCTCATTTGGTGAGAGCATTTGATCGAATTCCGCGCTAGTCATAAGCCTTTTTATTTCAGGACCAACAAAAACACCTGTTGTAATGAAAACACGAGAGTTTTTATATTTATTGGTATGAAACCAATATAAAAAAAGTAAAGTTTTAGCATTCATACCTTTTGGTATCTTTGCTTTGCTAAGTTTTCGAAACAATGTCTTCAGAAAGTTAAATGCCGATCCATTTGTATCCAAACACTTAATAAAATTGTTTACCACACCAAGTTGTATATGTAATGGTTGTAAAACAATTTTTTTTATTGGCACAAGTGGTGGATGGAAAATATTATGCTCGCCTAATGTCCCTTCAGCTCTCGGCTCCCATTGTTTTTTGGTTGCCCTTTCATCTGCTATTCCACGTGCAAGTTTTGTAGGAGATTTTAGTACCAATTTTGATTAAGTATGAAATAAACACTTAAACACATTTTCAGTTTTGGCTTAATTCTGGCGTCCAGGTTAATATCTGAGCTTTGATATATTCAGAAACCTATAGTAGAATTTTATGGCGAATATTTTCGTGGTACATTTTATCCTTAAAAAGTCCTGTTTTACAGGACATTTTTGGCATTTTAGAAAAGAAGGGACAAATTGACCCATACAAATAGGAGTTACAGGGTTAAAATGCTCCACAAAAATGTTCCTAGTAGTATTTTACATCAAATTGCTGAACACATCACATACCTAAAATGTGAGGTTACATGGTTTTCGTATGCCGAATCACCATAAGAATGAGCAAAAAGGGGAAAACTTTGACCCCCCTAAAAAAAAATTCAGACGTAAACTTTCAAAACGCCGATACACGTATATTTTTTTTTGGTCCCCTCTACCAGAATCCGTTGTCAGAACCTTGTTATTTTAAAAAAAGTTTGATTTTGTTGTGCAGTGTTATCAATCTTTTTGAAAAATTTTATTACGGACACTTAATCTCCGGATTGGCTCGACCGATTTAAAAAAATTCTTTTAGTTCTTTTTATTAACTTATTTTTTAAAAGAATCCACCACAATATTGAAGAAAATGTTTAATTTAAAGTACTTTTTCTGGAAAAAAAGTGAAGACGCCGTAAATTTTTGACACTTGTTTTCAAAAAGCTCCTATCCTTTTATTTTTAGGGTTTTTTGTTTTTCTGGTGAATTCCTGTGTCCGAAAGTTTAATAATTATGAATCTTTTTTGGTTTTTCGTTTCAGATTAGCCAATCCGGGGATTAAGTGTCCGTAATGGAGGATGTTTATTTTTCTACGCGACTTCAGCTCCACCTTTACCGAACGCCATTATCCGGGCTGATGGGGAAGAAACCATCTTCGACGGGGCAGGCTGGCAGAGGGGCGTCAAGGTCATCGGTTGCGGTAACACGAGATCATTGGATTTCATCCGTTCCGTAATCGCTGGCCTTGGCGAACTATGGTCAGGCGCCAAGTTGGAGGTCGTATCGCGCTCCATCCTCCCTTTGAGGCCTATAATCTCGGTATGGATTCCGCCCCCAGTACCGGCGGCGGAGTCTATGCTGAAGGTTATAGGCGTTCAAAACAAGGAACTAGCGATCCAAGATTGGAGAATCGTAACGAATGCCTAGAGCAAGAACGGCGTGGGTAATGATGTGACGATTGCTATAGATCGCCAATCATACACCCACCTCATTCAACGCTCTGGTGCCATCAAGTTCGGGTTGGGTTCCGTCAAGGCGCGTTTTCCGGGTCACCGTGAACAAGCCGCGGAGGGAACGGCTACGGGTGGTGCAAATTAATTTGCACCACTCCAAGGCAGCAACCCACGACTTGAGAGATTCATGGAGGAGGAAGATATTGATGTGGCCCTAATCCAGGAACCATGGATTGTAAGATCTAAGATTTCTGGATTGGGGTCAGGTCGATACACCCTACATCACCCCTCAACTGAAGGTAGGTTACGAGCCTGTATAGTAGTGAAGAAAGATATTAATTTATTTCTTCTCTCCCAATACAGCGACGGAGACCTCACGGCAGGTATGGTTGAACAAGAGGGTGGGCATTGCCTGATCCTCGCATCAGCCTATCTGCCGTACGAGGAGCAGGACCCACCATCCCAGGCGGTCCGAGATCTGGCCAGCTTCGCCAGAGCAAAAGGACGAGCTTTGCTGTTGGGCTGTGACGGCAATGGCCACCACACGCAATGGGGAAGCAGCGATATTAACTCGCGGGGTGAGTCTATTTTCCAATTCATTCTTTCCACTTCTCTTAATATCTGTAATAAGGGCAATACGCCCACTTTTCAGAATAGGGTCAGGGAAGAAGTTATAGACTTAACTCTACTTTCTGAGGCAAATGACGTTAGGGTGGACAACTGGAGAGTGTCAGGTGATTGCTCCTTCTCGGACCATAACCGCATACTCTACTATGTCAACTTTGGCGTAGTTTGCAAACCACCATTCCGAAATCCAAGAAGGGCAAATTGGGAAAAATTCTCTAACATCGTGAAGTCCAGACTGGAGTCGAAACGATTCGACCTGGTCACTGACAAACACGATATTGAGAACTCAATTTAACTTCTAACGGGGACATTGAATACTGCTTTCAAGCTTTCCTGCTCGTTAAGTCGGGTCACAGAAACACAGCGATAGCTGGTGGAATTCTGACCTTCGACTACTTCGACAGGAAACGAGACGGCTGTTCAACAGAGCAAAGGTAAGCGGGAAGGAAAGAGACTGGAACGCTTATCGATCCAGTTTCAACGCCTTCAAAAAAGCTATTACCGCGGCCAAAAGAGAATCTTGGAGAGCCTTCAACGAATCGTCCAGGCTGAGGAAGGTCTTGTCTAAGCAACAGTGCGTTCTTAGCGGCATCCGCAAGCCTGACGGTACTTGGACAGAGTCCAGTGAAGAATCGCTCGAGACTCTAGTAGAGGCACACTTTCCCCAGTGTGAAGTTTCTGCTGACTCCGATAACCCCGGAGTCCAGCTCGGAACTACGATACTACCAGAAGATGTGGCCAAGATAGTGGACGCAAAAAAGGTCGAATGGGCAATAAAGTCGTTCGACTCTTATAAGTCCGCAGGGCCTGATGGCATCATCCCAGCGATGCTGCACCAGGCCGGACACGGTATTCTTCAGCCCCTTGTGAACATCTTCAGTGGATGCTTACTAGGGAATGTAGTTCCAAAGCAGTGGAGAGAGGTCAAAGTAGTTTTTATACCAAAGGCAGGCAAACCAAGCCACACAACGGCTAAGGACTACAGACCTATTAGCCTCTCCTCATTCTTATTGAAAACGCTGGAAAGGCTATTGGACAGATACATACGAGACTATCAGGGACTAGCTTCTACGCTCTGCAGGGCGCAGCACGCCTACCTCCAAGGGAGGTCGGTCGACAGCGCACTTCACAGTGTGGTCAGTCCCATAGAGAGTTCCTTGGCCTTGAAGGAGTACACAATGGCAGCCTTCCTCGACATAGAGGGGGCTTTCAACAATGTCACCACTGAGGCTATAACAAGAGCGCTTAACGCACACAGGGTGGAAAGGTTTGTTATCGATTGGATTGAAACTATGCTGCGCGACAGGATAATCAATTCAACGATAGGACCAGCCTCCATCAGAAGGAGAGCCACAAGAGGAACTCCTCAGGGAGGGGTGTTATCACCTCTTTTGTGGCTATTGGTTGTGGATGAGATTCTGAAAGTCTTTGAAAGAAGACGCGCCAGAATAGTAGCCTATGCGGACGACATCGTGGTCATGATTCAGGGCAAATACCTGCCAACTATCAGTGAACAGATGGAATCCTCATTGGCTGTTATATCTTCGTGGGCGAGGGACAACGGTCAGAAGAGATTCAGAACTTTGTCCTTCCCTGCGTTGATAAGCACACCCTGAAACTGTCCAGGGAAGCCAAGTATCTGGGCATCATTCTGGACTCAAAACTTTCGTGGAAGCGGAACATTGAGGAAAGAATGAAAAAAGGACTAAATGCGCTGTATGCCTGCAAGAGAGCCTTCGGTAAAAGGTGGGGACTAAAGCCGTACATAATCCACTGGATGTACACGGCAATAGTGAGACCTATCATTACCTATGGTTCTCACGTATGGTGGCCAGCCATGGATAAAAAGAGCAATCGAGGCAATCTTTAGAAAGTTCAAAGACTTGCCATCCTGGTAATCACAGGGGCAGCGAAAAGCGCACCGCGGATGGCCCTGGAGGTTTTTCTACACCTTTCTCCGGTGGAACTGTTCATTAAGGCCAGTGCAGCAAAGACAATCCTCAGACTGAGGGAGTCTAACCAACTGAAACAGGCCACTCATGGACACTCCAGCGTACTGAACGCCCTCGCAATTAGCGATACCACACAAGGCCTTCTTAACAAGGCCACTGATTATCTGGTAAAGCGAAATGATTTCGATTCGAAGATACCCATCGAGTATCCCTCCAGGGATTGCTGGCAAGAGCCCGAAGTTAATGACGCGTCAGCGGTCTACTTTACGGACGGCTCGAAGACAGAGGAGGGAACCGGTGCTGGTATTTACTGTAGAACGCAGCAGGTCTACTGGTCATACAGGCTGCCGGACTATTGCAGCGTTTCTCAATCAGAGGTTTTTGCCGTCATGAAAGCAGCCGAGCATATCAATAACTCCACACTTAATGAGGCCATCATTTGTGTGGACAGCCAAGCTGCTCTAAAAGCAATTGAATCTGCTGTGGTCAAGTTGAAGGTAGTGCTGGACTGCCGGAGCGCACTGGTCAGTATAAGGCACTGCAGGGTAAGTCTGCGATGGGTTCCCGGACATAGTAATATCGATGGGAACGAGCACGCGGACGAACTGGCTCGTGCAGGGTCAGCGATGACTGCCAGTGAGGCGGTCGACACGGTGCTACCACCGCTCTCTGCCACAGCGGGTTCAATCGGAATGTGGCTCATTCAAGCTACAAACAGCGCCTGGTCAACCAAGAGCGATTGTAAGATTGCTCGCACGCTGTGGCCAGCGCTGAACATGAGTAGAACTAAGAGCTGCTCCTCGACAAGCATGTTATGCGCATGGTCACGGGGGTAATCACAGGTCACTGCGCCATCGGCGTAATGCTATGCAAATGGCGTCTGGCGACCGACGATTTATGCAGAAGCTGTGGAGACGAGGAGGCTGTGGAATCGGTCGAGCACCTGCTTTGCCACTGTCCATCACTACAGAACCGACGGCTCCAAACTCTTGGGGCAAGGTTCTTCCGTGAACTTGTGGAGGTAGCGGATGCACAGATCACTGATCTACACAACTTCCTCGCGAAGACCAAATGGTTCCCAAAAGATCCGGTCTGGATCTACAGGGGACCGAACAGATAAGGGAAGGCACCGGTGAAATAAAAATGAAGGGAATCACAATGGGCCCAACAGGGCCTCCGAGTGGAAGTGCAAATGCACACTCCCCTTCTTTAACCTAACCTAACCTCAGCTCCACCTATATGAGAGACAATATGCTAAGAAAACAAAAACAAAGTTTTGCTTGTGTTCCTTAAATCTTCAATATATTGTAAAAAAAAATTTTCAAAAAGATTAATAATAAATGAGCTGAAAAATTAATAATTTTGTAAATCATTCAAAATTCCCTTTTCTAACGTGCCATGATACCTTAACCCATTAAGCCCTGAGCGTTGCGTTTGCGCAACGTTTGGGAATTTCGCTACATTAAGTAATTCATAAAGATATAAGACTTGAAAATGGATAGAATTGGATTCGAATTGATCGTTTTAGATTCTGCCATACTCAAATTTCAAAATTTTTTAAATAATCATATCTTTTTTTCGATCCAAAGTCAAAGGTTTTTTTTTGGGGAATTTTTTAAATTCAATTAAAAATACTTATTCTTCAAACCTATCCAAATCCCTTTGTGAGCTGCATTTTGTAATGCTAAACTATTTAAAAATAAGTTTTAAAAATTTTTTTTTTTTTTAATTTTATGTTTTGTTAGTGACTAAGGCCCAAATTGCGTTTGCGCAACGTACCCTCCTGGTTCAGGGGGTGGGGGTATGAATTATTTGCTTGATTTTTTTTCTTGATTAGGTCAATTACTAAGATTGTGTAAAATTTTATGGAAATCGCACAAGCCCTTCTGGGGTCAGGTTTTAATGGGTTAAGGAATATTTCAAAAAGGATTTTGACACATATGTATGTGTGACATAAAATAAATAACTAACACGTTCACGCATAGTTAAAATATCAGTGAGCTGCAGAAATAGACAGGATATTATTTTTAATTAGTTGCGAAACACCGCGAATGTGTTGTTGACTCTTTTTAAAACGTAGTTATCGATTTAAACGATGCTGCTTACTTTTTTACGAGAAACTGCAATCGTTATGAGTTGCCAACAGTGGCGCACGCAGGTTTTGGTGTCGGGGGCGAATTTTATGTAACTTTGTTGAGACCTTTAAATATAATAAAATTTATATGTACGAATCTACAGACCGAGATCCGAAACATGTAGGTTTTATCCACCTGACATATTTTGGTCCTAAAATTTCAAAATAGAAAAATTAGTTAAAAGGAGACAATGTACCTCTTTCATTTGATACCCATATCTTTATCATTGCACTACCGCAAACATTTAAAAAAAATATTTGAAATGTGTATGTCCTTAAAATTTTAAAGTCCTTTATAAAAGATTTTGGCCAGATAATGAAAAACTGACTATGCCAGGTTATTATAAATGACCTCTAGATTCACGCATACATTGTGACCGAAAAGTTTCCGGAAATTTTAAATAAAACGCAAAATTCTTAATCTTCATCAATATTTATTTTATCTCCTTCAAAATATGCTCCATTAGAAGCGATACACATATGCCAACGCTTTTCCAATCATCAAAACATTTTTATAGGCGCTTTCCGGTATGGCTTTGAGTTCCCTCTGCGAATTCTGTTTTACGTCTTCTATGGATTCAAAACGCGTTCCTCTGAGTGGTAATTTGAGTTTGGGAAACAGGAAAAAGTCACACGGTGCAAGATCAGGTGAATACGGTGGCTGTTCGATGGTATTTATTGAATGTTTGGCCTTAAAATCGTTGATAATGTTGGCTCGGTGCGAGGGAGCATTATCGTCATGAAAAATCCATGAATTATTCTTCCACAATTGAGGCCGTTTACGGCGGATATTTTCACGCAAACGTCTTAAAACAGTCAAATAATAGTCTTTACCGACTGTTTGTCCTTCAGGGACGAATTCATGATGCACCACACCACGAATATCGAAGAAAACAATCAGCATTACCTTGATTTTCGAGCGACTTTGGCGTGGTTTTTTCGGTTTCGGCTCGTCTTTTCCTCTCCATTCCGATGATTGTTGGCTTGTTTGCATGTCGTACTCGTAGACCCATGTCTCGTCACCAGTTATGATGCGTTTCATGAAAGTTGGATCGGAATAGGCACGATCAAGCACGTCCAAAGAGACCTGTTCACGGTACTCATTTTGAAGAAAATTCTCAACAAAATCGCAACGCACTACTGAGGTGAACTGGTTTCAACAGCTGCCGTAAACAAACTGTCTGACAGATCGCGCTCATTTTTGGCACAGTAATTAAGGACAGTGCTACCAACCTACAGAAACTTAAAATATCGAAAAATATACAGCGCGCGAATTTTAAATGAGAATTTCCGGAAACTTTTCGGTCACAAGGTATATCAACATTAGGATGGGTTTTGGCTTTTTTGGCCAACTTTGTTTGGTGTTTTCACTCAGTGCATCACAACTTTGTCATTTTTCTTTCAATTCTATTGATGTTAGGCTTAATATTTGCTCAAATAATATATCTTTCATATTAGATTTTAAAACCAAAGGAGATTATTTATTTTATCTAAAAAAAATTCGAATATTTATGATTTTTGAAATTGGTCGAAAAATTCACTTTTTTACAACTTTCATCGTCAGTAATTTCTCTAAATCTCATCAGATTTGAACAATCTTTATATCGCTGGAAAGGCTAAGGTATTATCTTCTGACCAACGGACAACTTGTGTTAGTCGGATGATTCGTTTACGAGATATGTGCTCATAACTGAAACAACAAGAAAAAAATGGTTTTTCGAAAACGCTTCTTACAAAAATTTTTTGATCTTCAGTTTCAAGTTCAGCGGCCCAAAGTTAGTCTGGAAAACACTTTTATTTTTAGGTGCATGTTTTTTGTCGAGTAGTGTTATTGATGATCGAATATACATGCGACGGTTAGAAATTAAATTTCTGTACTAACTTAAAAATATTTCCGGGGGGTTTAAACCCCAAAAACCCTCCCCTGTGTGCGCCACTGGTTGCCAGTAAGTAATATTGTGCTATATTTAGGATAATTTTTTTACCAGTGTGCAATATTCTAAAAAATAACCAAATGGGATCAAAAATCACCAAAACCTACTTCCAAAAATAAAAATAACCATTTTTGGTTAAAAATAACGGCAACGCTGCTTTCAATGCGTTTGTCACCTGTATTCATATTAGCTTTACGAAAAAATTTTTAAAATCGACATATAAAAGTCACATGAATTTTAAGAAAAGTGTAAAAATAAGTCTACTTTTAAAAAGTCGGTGTCAGGGGGCATCGAACTCGAAAATGTGTCAATTTGACACTTTATTCGCACAACGGTAACACTGGATGTGAATATGCATGTGAACTCTATGTGCTTTGTGCATTAAGATGGGTCGCACTCCATACAAAATAAAAATCACGTTTCAGTCACCACCTAAAAATAAAATTCAGAGTGTTTAATGACTATTTGGAAAATATTGCGATTCTGAGGTAAGCCAATTGTGAGCGGTTTTGCTTCAAAAATACCTCTAATTATCACGTTTTTTGGGTGTAACTTTTTTGTTGTTGGACATTTTCGAATAATTTTTTTTGGTTAGATAAACCTTCAGGAGTTCTTGGATTGCACATAATTTGTAAACATTTTTTTTGTTAATTTATTGAGTTAACATGATAATTAGAGGTATTTTTGAAGTAAAACCGCTCACAATTGGCTTACCTCAGAATCGCAATATTTTCCAAATAGTCATTAAACACTCTGAATTTTATTTTTAGGAGGTGACAACACCAATTTTTTTTCGCGACCCACCTTAATGTGCATAAGCTGAGCGCGAACAAATCGTGTTTTTGCTGATTTTTTGGTGTTTGTGCCGTCGGTGCCGCACACATTTGGGGATTTAAACCCTCTTAAATACAAAAATTAGTAGTGAATTATGCCTCCAAAATAAAATCCTGTCTGCGCCACTGATTTCAATGCGTGTGAAGTGAGCGCACACAATTTTGCTTTTGCTTGGCAGCGAACGAAACCGTTGGGCTTTGTGTGAGCAAAACAAAGAGCGTTAATATTATTACGCTCTCAGTGTGCCGACGCTTACTTGCTCTTGATAATGAACTTATTGCTAATTCGAGCTTGACCTATGCTATTCACTTGTATGAACGTAAGATGTCTTATATGTATGTATGTCTTTGGTGCTGCCGAATGTTGAACCCGCGCAATACAATGGGTGTGAATGGGTGTATTTGCAATATTCAATATACAATGGGTAGTATTTGCAATATATTCAATATTTGCAGCAGAAACAGACAGAAGAACAGCCATAGGCAAGCATAACAACGACACTGGAAGTGCGAAACCTATCTTCCAACCGCTTTAGGACCTTGGTGTTCACAGCTATCGAAATCTCAACAACATTACAAAGAAGGACAGCTGTCCACTACTCCGGATCGATGACGGCCTTAACACCCTATCAGGCACACAGTGATTTTTCACATTTGACCTCGTCGCACAGTGTTGCGAGTTCATATAGCGGAGTGACAAAAATAGGAGTGGTCGTATATACAGTGAGTGTCATCCAAAATACAGCAGTGTTTATGATTAAAAAACACAATGCTGTTTTTGGTGTGATATAACACTTCGTTCAATAATGTGTGTGACTGACACATAGATGGCGGCACTAATACTAAATCAATATTTTTTTTCGAAATCGTGAACCTTTTTAGGCTTACTGTCAAAATTATATGTCAATCCGACCATTAGTTTACAAGTTACAGTGCTTTAAGTGACACTACTTTTGAGTTTTCAAAAAAAATGAATTCAAAGCAATTCCGTGTGCTGATTTATAATTGTTTTTTAATGAAAAAAAATACTGTTCAATGCCAGGAATGGCTTGAAAAACATTATTCGGACTCTGCTCCATCAAAAAGAACCATTTGTTATTGGTAAGCCGAATTCAAACGTGGTCGTACAGACACCGATGACATTCCATCTACTGGACGGCCAAATGACGCTGTTATTCCGGAAAACGTTGAAAAAACACTGAAAATCATTATGTCCGACCGTAAAGTGAAAGTGGGGGAGATTGCTGACATTCTAAAGATATCAGCAGGCAGTGTACACACCATAATACACGAACATTTGGTTATGAAAAAGGTGTTTTCGAAATGGGTGCCGCGTTTGCTCACACCGGAGCAAAAACAACAACGAATCGATGATTCAAAGAGCTGTTTGGACATGTTTATGCGCAACAAGTTGGAGTTTTTGCGTCGGTACATCACAATGGATGAAACATGGATCCACCATTTCACTCCAGAGTCAAATCGGCAGTCTGCTGAGTGGCATGCAACCGGTGAAAGCCGCCCAAAGCGTCCAAAGGCACAAACATCGGCTGGCAAGGTTATGGCGTCAGTATTTTGGGATGTGCACGGAATAATATTCATCGACTATCTTGAGAAAGGGAAAACAATCAATAGCGACTATTATATAGCGTTGTTGGAACGTTTGAAAGAAGAAATCGCGATTAAGCGGCCCCATATGAAGAAGAAAAAAGTGTTGTTCCACCAAGACAATGCACCGTGTCACAAGTCGATGAAAACGATGGCAAAAATGCATGAATTGGGCTTCGAATTGCTTCCTCATCCCCCGTATTCTCCAGATCAGGCCCCCAGCGACTACTGGCTCTTCGCAGACCTCAAAAAGATGCTCCATGGTAAGAGATTTGGCTCAAATGATGAAGTAATCGCCGAAACTAACGCCTATTTTGAAGGCAAAGAAAAATCGTTCTACAAAGGCGGTATCGAAAGATTGGAAAAGCGTTGGAATGATTGTATCTCCCTAAAAGGGGACTATGTTGATGAATAAATACGAATTTTGGCAAAAAAATGTGTTTTAATTAGTTAGTCACACACATTATTGAACGAAGTGTTACATCACAATGGATGAAACATGGATCCACCATTTCACTCCAGAGTCAAATCGGCAGTCTGCTGAGTGGCATGCAACCGGTGAAAGCCGCCCAAAGCGTCCAAAGGCACAAACATCGGCTGGCAAGGTTATGGCGTCAGTATTTTGGGATGTGCACGGAATAATATTCATCGAGTATCTTGAGAAAGGGAAAACAATCAATAGCGACTATTATATAGCGTTGTTGGAACGTTTGAAAGAAGAAATCGCGATTAAGCGGCCCCATATGAAGAAGAAAAAAGTGTTGTTTCACCAAGACAATGCACCGTGTCACAAGTCGATGAAAACGATGGCAAAAATGCATGAATTGGGCTTCGAATTGCTTCCTCATCCCCCGTATTCTCCAGATCTGGCCCCCAGCGACTACTGGCTCTTCGCAGACCTCAAAAAGATGCTCCGTGGTAAGAGATTTGGCTCAAATGATGAAGTAATCGCCGAAACTAACGCCTATTTTGAAGGCAAAGAAAAATCGTTCTACAAAGGCGGTATCGAAAGATTGGAAAAGCGTTGGAATGATTGTATCTCCCTAAAATGGGACTATGTTGATGAATAAAAACGAATTTTGGCAAAAAAATGTGTTTTAATTAGTTAGTCACACACATTATTGAACGAAGTGTTATGTTACCATTTTTAAATAAAAGTTTACCATTTTTCCAAAATTTTTGATAACACTGTAAATAGTAGGGGAAAGTGGGGTAATGACGGCCATGGGGTAATGACGGCCATCACCATTTTTGGTACTTAAAGTTGACGTAGGTCTAAACCGTTTACTGTAACAGAAAGCTTGTTCCGTAAGCTTGTTTTTAAGTAGAAGCTGAAGTGTGTGGATTTATTATAACTTGTAGTTCCAGACCAGTGCCGATACGTAACTACCCGAAAGTTTTATAAGGTGTTCAAAATATCGATTATTTCGTCAACACTTTCAGCTACACAATCAAGGTAAATATGTTAAAATGTTGCTATTGATATTAGCTTTCTAAATCAAGTAAAATTTGTCATGTGTCTTGCATAGTTTATTTGTACTGCATGCTTGCGCAAAATGAGGTCAGTGGGGGAATGACGGCCACTAGAGGTGGGGTAACGACGGCCATGTCATTAAGAAGTATTTTTGGAATCCGCATGATGATATTTGTTCATCATTGAGGCCTTTTATGCCATTTAAAGAGATCCACTGCTTGTCCAGTCGTTCTAGACGGTATAGCTATTCTGCACTATACATTCTCACAAGTCCCAAGGAACTCCTAGATCCTTTTTATAATTTTTTTTTCATGTAGCGGTTAACGCTTCGTAATATTAAAAGTCGTGCGACATTAACTTTATTTGAAATTTCCCGCCAAATGCGCCGAGCTTCGATCGCCCGTCACCAGATGTCTATCCGACAGTGGCGGATTCAGGGGGGGTATTTTGGGGGTTGAAACCCCCCCCCCCCGAAATATTAGGATCGACATTAAAACTACATACAAATTAAAAGACAATTTATGAATATCAAAGAATTACTTTTTGAAACCCCCCCCGAAATATTTTTCTGAATCCGCCCCTGCTATCCGAAAACTTTTTCGCGCATGAGAAATGTATTCCTAAGCAGTTAAGGCAGGTTCTCACCTTGTGGAAAAAAAAACAATTTTTTGTTTGCCTTATCGTGTAGATATATGTTTCAAAAATGTTCTCCAGAAATTTCAGATCAAAATCTGAAAAATTACAAAAGTTACAGGCCGTTACATAGAGCAGTGTAGAGCACCGGCCAAGCGCGCTTTAAACTTTAAAGGCGTTTTTCTCAGAACCACATTTACGGACATTACGGAAGTGATTGAAGGCGCTGGAATAAACCAATCGTCACGAAATTTTTTCCAAATGTTCCTTAGGTTTTTTTCTAATAAACGAACTACGATCAGCCAAAAATATTGAAAATTGTTTATTTAAAAAAATAATTAGTGAACAAAAAAATGCGAAAATCGAAATTTTTTTTTCAAAACCTCATAACTTTTTTAATTGCGATTTTTTTTTCATGATCGCAGTTCATTCAATAGATAATACGGTACACATTAAGAATGTGTTCGATTTTTGTGTTTCCGATCACGGGTTTTGACGGAATCACTTCCGGTAGCGGGACACCTCCTCGCCGACATGCCGCCACTGATGGACGCCCCCTCCCCCCATTTTTTTGATGCATTCAATTTTAAAAATTGTATTCTCTAAATAAATGTGTGTTCATATCCAGAAACAATTTTCAGCGTTGTATCTTTAACCGTTTTCTAAAAAAAAATTCCTAAAAAAAATTCACTTTTTCGGATCCACAAGGTGAGAACCTGCCTTAAGTAGAAGAAGAAAAAAACAAAATCAGTATCAGGCTGTCGGTCATTCAACAGTCAGCAAGTCAACCAGTCAACGAATCAACCAGTCAGCAGCTCAGTCAAATTAAAGGTATGCAGTGTCATTGGTGTAATAATTTGTAAAAAGTGTGATGTTATGAGAATAAATTTATTTGTGTTATTCAAGTTGTTGTTGTTCGCTGAACTGAAGCAGAAGGCCAAGAAGCATCAGAGCATCGTTGTATTGTAAGTTTGAGGCATTTTTTTCAATATGTTTCAATTTCGTTTCTCTTCCGCTTTTTGTGAGCTATCAATAAAGTTACAATTACAAAAATGTCAAATATCCATTTGTTTTTCTTCACGGAGCCTTTATTAAGCATTCACAGCGATTTGTGTTGATATTTGTGCGATTTCTGGTCGGTTTTTTTGAGTGGCCGTCATTACCCCACCATTTTTCTAAATGACAAAAACCAACTTTTTTTATAGATTCTAATTTTTTATAGTTAAAATCAGAATTTTTGAAATCTGCCGATACACTTTATTAGCATATGTGTTCGAGTTGTGCTCTTAACTCTGGTTTGATCAAAAATATCAATTTTTGGATATGTTTTGATGCTAAATGAAAACTATGCCGTCATTACCCCACTTTCCCCTACGGTAAGTGGGCGTCACTGAAAATCATACAGCTGATTATTAGTATGAGAAATTTGGGTATTTCCCTAAAAAAAAATCGTAGAGGAAACCGACAGCGCAATTTGTTACTTTAAATTTAATTTTGAGTAGTTTATAAAGATTTCTTCTCCTATATTTCTGAATTAAACAAAAAATTAAGCAGACAACTATTGACATTTGTGAACTTGCAAACGAGCACCACAAAAACGGTAAATCTTATGGTGAAATTGCTAAAATTATAAATCGAAGTCGAAGTACAATTTAAAACATAATTTCGAGATAGAAAAAAGAAAACCGAGTTGAGTCGAGAACAAAAAAATCGTCAATGAAAAAGCTAACTGGAAGTGATGAACGTTGGCTAATAAGGAAAGTTAAAGCTAATCCAGGCATTTCCGCTCCTAAAATTGCCGCAGACCTTAATATTTACCTAAAAAATAATGCGAGCGACTCCACAGTAAAAGAGTTCTAAGAAAAAATTATTACCATGGACGCGCTGCACGCAATAAACCACTCATCAACAAGTGACATAGAAAACGACGTTTGGAATTTGCAAAAGAGTACCTTAAACAGCCCCCAGAGTTCTGGAATGACGTAATTTTTACAGACGAATCAAAATTTAATATGTTTACATCGGATGCTAAGGTGAATGTTTGCACAAAACCAAATACAGAAATGGATCCCAAAAATTTGCGACTCACAGTAAAACATTGTGGAGGAGAGTATGTGGTGTGGGGGAGTATGTCATCTCTTGGCGTTGGAAGTCTAGTTTTTATAAATATTAATCAATGGAAGTATTTAGATCAGGGGTCGGCAAAATTGACAATGAGATAGTCGTAGTGAGCGCAGTGAAATTTCTCTCCACTGTGTAAATTACACCTGACAACGGTTGATTGAGAGAGCGTACTGTGTACGTGTGCTGAGCGTACTGCTCATATGAGTAAGCTTTGCCGACCAGTGATTTAGATCAGGGGTCGGCAATTGACAATAAGATGGTGTTAGTGAGCGCAGTGAAACTTCTCTCCACTGTATAAATTATACCTGAACCACGGTTGATTGAGAGAGCGTACTGTGTACGTGTGCTGAGCAGTGTGCTTACTTCTACCACATATGTGGTAGATCTACCACATTTATTTTTTAAATAAAGTTTCTACCACATCTACCACGGAAGGCTTAAAATCTACCACATTTTTATGGAACATAAATTTTTCTATTAACCAACCTATTACTCCAAGTAAATTAGAGTTGTATGTTGTAAAATTTATGTTAGGGCTGCATTGAACATTGTAAGTGAAAATGTGCAAAAAAAAAACTTATGTGGTAGCACTCTCTTCAAAAGCAGTTCACTGAAAATAATTGACAGTTTGACAATTGTTTTGGCGGCAGGTGCAATTAAAATGGAAAAATTTCTAAACAAGTTTAATGATTTTTGCCTTTTTTTTAGTAACGTTTAGTTTTTTAGAATATACAAAAAACAATGGGAAGGAACCCGGCACTCGTAGAAGAACGTAAAATACAATTAATGTACAAATACAATGAAATACAATAAATGTACAAATGCAAAAAAATACAATTAATGTACAATACAAAAAATCTACCACATTTCATTCAAATCTACCACTTTTTTTCACTGGGTCTACCACATAAATGAAAAATTAAGTAAGCACACTGGTGCTGAGCGCAGTGCTCATATGAGTAAGCTTTGCTGACCAGTGATCAGCGTTGCCACAAGAAAAACAAATTAATAACCAGGAACAAAAATAAAATAACCAAAATGTAACAAAACTAGCCAAAATGTTTATTTGACATAAACGATTTTTCTTTTACAAAACAACAAAACTTTTACAAAAAGTAGTCGTAAAAAGTGTTGTTGACTCTTTTAAAACATACCGTCGTGTCTGGGTACAGTGAACATCCCATATAGTGAACACCCAAATTTTTACATGGAGTACTCTAAATAGTGAACAAACCAAAACCTCTAAATAGTGAACAAAATTTTGAAAGACATTTCAAGCAAAAAGCAACAAAAACCTCAAGAAGAACTCAAAAATGAAAGAGGGTATTCCCCTAATTTGTATTTTTGTTGTTGATTGTTACAAAATCGGCTGTTTCTTGACTTTTGTAGTTATGTTTATTGTCGAGTGCAAACCGATTGTGGTTGAAAGTGGGGTTTTTATGTGTATTTAAAGTTTCTGAACAAATAAATCGAGTTTTCGAACAAAAATTCTAACCTTGATATTGTGAACAACCTCGATACTGTTAACAGGCCTTGCAATAATTAGTTCACTATATCCAGACACGACTGTTGTTATCGATTTAAAAAATGCTGCTTACTCTTTTACAAGAAAAAGCAATGACTATGAGTTGCCACTATCAATCAGTATCAATATTATTACCACTCCCAATAATATTGTGGTCTTTGATATTTAAGAAACATTTTGTATCAGTGTGTTATATTCTTAAAGATACATTTTGTCATCAGTTGGCAATGTTCTAAAAAATAACCAAAGGGGATCAAAAATCACCAAATAACCAAAATCTATTTTCAAAAATAAAAATAACCATTTTTGGTTAAAAATAACCAAAACTGCAACGCTGCCAGTGATTTAGATATACTAAAGAATAACCTTAAAAAAAATTCACAGGTACTTTGAACACATTACACATTTACTGTATGCTGACAATGACACAAGGCATACCGCGCATGCTTGTCGTATGTGGACGCTGTTTAATTGCTCCAAAGTTCTTAAGGTATCATGGCACGTTCGAAAGGGTAATTTTTACTGATTTACAAAATTATTTATTTTTCAGCTCCTTTATTATCAATCTTTTTGAAAATTTTTACAATATATTGAAGGTTTAAGGAACACAAAAAAAATTTGAGTTGTTTTTAGCATTTGTCTCTTATATAGGTGGAGCTGAAGTCGCGCAGAAAAAAAAACACATCTTCCATTGCGGACACTTACAATACAAAAAAATTTCAAACAAATTATTTTGGTTGAGAATTACAGCTTCATAAATTTTGTACGATATATAGTACAATGGTCCGCAAAGGAGTAAAAATTCATGAATTTTTAGTTTCGGTTTTTTAAGTTTTATGAACAATTAATTGATTTTTTTGATAGGAAACATAAATTATAACAACAAAAAATTAAACCGTGATTTCATTTTGATCGAAAGTTATATAAATTATATAGGGTTTTTCATCATGAGCCGAAAACGTAATTAAAGAAAGAAACTCAATTAAAATTTTAATTTTGATGAAACTTTATTATCAAAATAATATTTGGTTTGTGCCATTAGTAATGGAATATGACATGATTCAAATGACCGCCACAAGCAGCCTGGCACCAGTGCTGCCGAACGTACTACTATAGTAGTATTTTACTACTATTTCATCATCTGTACTACCGTACTACCCACAGGCCGATTGTACTACTATTTTCTGAAATATAAGTTTTAGCTATTTAATTTTCATGTTTTAGGTAAGGCTATTAGAAAAGAATGCCGCAGCCGCCGTGGCTCAGTTGGTTAGTGCGCGGTCCAGCGAGTCGCATGCAGAGCGACGCAAGATCGAATACTGCATGTAGTAACACCTACAAAAAATAACGGGAAACTCGTTTTCTCTTTCGGTGGCTGTCCTCTCAGCTGGAAATGGCAAACCTCTGAGAGTCAAAATTGCCTATGAAAAAGCTCCCAACCTGCCGTTCGGAACCGGCATAAAACTGTAGGTCCCTTCCACCCGCGTACAAAATTCACACGCACAACACGGGTGGTTGCGGGAAGCTAGGCCTTAGTCTCGCGTAAGCGGGCCGTCGTGCCAATCAATTATTATAATTATTATATTAGAAAAGAATATAAAAAATGTTACCGAACTGAACATTGCCGAAGCAAGAAATTTAGACCAACGTTGCTGTTTTTTATTTCTAACCAAATATCCTTGGTTTGTGAACAACTCTATCACATGTGTTTTCGTATGTTTCACTTTTTACTGAATTTTTTGCGATCAAGAAATTGAGCTCGTTGTAGAGTTACCGTTGTGCGACTAAAGTGACGATTGCACCTTTTTTAACAGCGTTGCAAAATGCTGTTCGTACAATACTTCACATTTTTGTAATCACATAATACATATAAGCTTTTGATAAAGTGATAAACTTTAAGCAGCGCAACGGATGCGATACCCAAAAATGAGCGCCGTGAAATAATAGAGTAATATTACTGTATTTAAATACAAAATAACTTAATACTTTTGCATATTCTTGTAAGAATCTTTTAAAATCTGATAAAGACAATAAAGTGGTTGTTGGGACGTCGACAAGTCAGAAAAAATTAAACTGAGCTGAAACGTGTCATTGGACGCAATCATTGGAATATGCTGATAAAAGTGTATAAAATCGTTCGATTTCTCTTGGGACTGGCATTTTTATTCAACCAGTGCAAATTGGGGACAAATTCCGTTGGATTGTTAATAAAAAAATAATTATTAAATTAAAAAATTCAATTATGCCATTTTAAAGAAAATATAAATGAAAAATATTGTTCGTCGTGCTTTGTTGTTTTGTTTTGGTGTTGATTGGTTTCTCTTGTTTATTTGCTTGAAGTGCTAAAAGTAATATTGGAGCGATATTAACCCGGCGTTGGTGTGGTGAAAAAAATTACGTTATTGGTGTGGTGGGGTATGACATACCCCAAAAATTTACATAGCAGCAACCTCACGAAACAACACAAATATAAAAGACAGCAATTATATATTATTCTTCATTTAATTTTACGTAAAAAAAATGCAAAAACATTTCATGTGCAAGCAATTTGTAAAAGAAAATAACAAATATAAGAAAACTGATATCCGTATTATTTACAAAAATACAACCTCTGGGGTATGGTATACCCCACCACACCGATGCCGGGTTAATAAGAAATTTTAATAAGACATACATTTTGTTATGGAATTTTAAACTTCAGGTATTTTTAAACCCGACAACACAAAAAAACTTTAAAAAACAAATCGCGGAATATTTTTAAAAATTTTTTTATGGAAATATCTTCAAAATGGGGTTTATAGAGTATATCCGTAGACAAATAATTATAAATCGGACTGACTTAGGCGGGAAATTGTACATATTCTAGTAATGCAAATATTAAGCTACTACCTCTTGACAGTTTTTGCCCCATTTGAGCAAAATATCAGCAAATATCTAAATCCTGCTACACCACGCCTACTAATATAATTCCACTATTATATAAAATACATTTTGGTTAAGATTTAGTATTTTATCAAAGCTTTATAAATTTTTTCCATTGAAGCGCATCGAAAATGAAGTATGAGTATTATTTAGTATTATTAAATCTGTGGTCGAAATCGATAATCGCTTAGGTCGATTTTAGTTAAGGGTGCTTGAAAAGGATAAATCCAAAAAATGTATCTCCTACCATAGTTCCCCTAATTGAAACATTTAATTGAAGAACAGAATGTTGAAGTTCTAGAAGCGGAATAAAGGGCATTGCGAAATTTGGAACTTGAGTCAAATTTCGAAAATCTTGGTTTATAACCATTTTGGGGATGTTTTAGAAAAAAACACGATATTAATGAATTTATGTTTCCGCTTCTTTGACAGTTTATTGGTACTGTAAATGCGTTTCCGCATAGTAGTCCGAAGTAAATTTAATTAAAGATTAGAAAAAAAATGTTAACTGAACGCTACTGTCCACTCGATTTATCTTCGAAAAGTTTTTTAGGGGAAACTTTTACGGAAAAAGGGATCCACCAAAAAACTTACTTTAAGTATATAATTAAAGCATATAAAATTTGTTTATGTGCATTTCTTTAACTGAATTACATTGTCTCTTTCACATTTGTATAAATAAAATTGTTAATGTGTTTTGAAACTTAGTATTTCATTTAGTGATGATTCCTTGCGGTTTTTACACTGTTAAGAAAACATGCATTTGTACTACTCAAAGTTCATAAATACTACCCAAAAACCATAATTTGTACTACTGAAGAAAATTTGAAAACGGCAGCACTGCCTGGCACACCTCGATTTTTTTAGATAATTTTCGATGACTTTTTTACATATAGCAGGCGGTAAGAGGCCAAGAACTGCACGTATTTTGTCCCTCAAATGATCCAGAGTCTGCGGATTGTCTGCATAGACTTGGCGCCGTCCTGTTGAAACCACATCTCCTCCACATCCATATCTTCGATCGCTGGTCAATACTCGGTTACCATACGGCCATAACGTTCAGAATTTACGGTAACGGTCAATAGCAATATTTTCGGCCGAACGAGCAGGGCGATTACGTATTGGCCTCTGTACATCTTGTACAGAACCAGTTCGTTCGAATTTCGCCAGTAAATCCGAAATTGTTGACAAAACAGGCCTTCCGTGACGTCCGAAATCCTTCCTTAGTGCGCGAAAAGTGGTGCTCAAAGTTTCAAAATTTTTGTAGTGAATTTTCACTATGTTTACACGTTGAGCGATGCTAAATCGTTCCATTTTCAAAAATGGCAAACACTAAACTACAATATTAACACAATGCAACGACAGATGACCGCTTCTCCGCTGACCGCTAGATCTTTTTGTAAGGTCCCTCTTCATCAACGTCCAAAATTTTTCGATAGGGCGTATCTCTGGACACTTTGGAAGATTCATGTTTTTCTTAACAAAATTTATGTTCTTCTCTTCATACCACGTTAGTACTGGCTTAGCATAATGGCAAAAAGCTAAGTCAGCGCAAAACCAAGTCTTGCCAGTGTGTTTTTTCACCAACGGCAGCAATCTCTACTTGAGGCACTCATTTAGGTACATTTCAGCGTTCAGGGGCTTGTCCGTGAAGAGTGGAGTCGACATTTTTTCACACTTGCATATTGCTTGCCAAACAAGAATCTTATTGCCAAATTTTTCGCCAAAAATTGATTTGCCAGCTTTGAAATTTCACTGCCTTTCGGAACTGCGTAGAATTGGGGTCCTGGCCGCGTTTTGTAGTCCAATTTCACGTATGTTTCGTCGTCCATTATGATACAATCAAATTTTTGCCTACAAATATAGTCGTACAATTTTCGGGATCTGGTTTTCACCTGCGCGCATTGCTGAGTGCTTCGTTTCGGCTGTTTTTGCTTTCTATATGTTCCCAACTGGATTCTCTTCTTGGCACGTTGAACCATTGCTGCACTCGTTCCGACTTTTTTTGCGCAATCGCGTACGGATATCTCCTTATTTTCTTAAATAAGGCACATATCTTAGTATCTAGCAATGGTTAGGACGCACCCTTTTTACAACCTTGTCCTGGTAAATCTTCAAATGTGCAATGTGTAGTATACCGGCGAATAGTTTTTGCACAGCAAACAGGCTAACATTTGCTTCTTTTGCTAGTTTTCTATACGACATTCCTTTGTTGATGCCCATTTGGACAAAATTTCCTGACGAAGTTTTGCGGAAAGCCCTCTCATTTTTAAGCGTTTCGATATACTACAACAAATTTTTCACGAAAATAACAATTTGAACCTCTAGAATCTAAAAAACCGATATTGCTGAGCAACCAACATTGCATAGCCCACTTTATATGATTTTTAAAGTGTATTCATAATTTTCGATACAGTCCTTATATAAACAATTGATTCACATTTATTCGGCCTTATATAACCGTTGTTGTTATTGCAAAGCCCTTTTCCTCTCAATAAAACACAGAATCAATTAAAATTCGTATGGTTTTACAGAAAGATACTGAATATAGCCAATTCCTTTTATTGTACTGGGAGTGGCAAGTACGCATGTCTAACCTTACATAACCCGTGTATGCCCAATAAAACACAAATTCGTCTAGTAATTTTTATTTTTAATTGAAAATTGCCGAATAGTCGAAATTTATTAGCCACGTGGTTTACAGATGGGCGTGGCAGGCATACAAACGCAAAAAGTCAGTTACCAAACTTATAACTTAAAAAAAAAATGCAAACATAACTTGCAACCTTTGCTTTCCATTTGTACGATATATTGTACAAAGCTTTGCAACCCTTGTGGTCATTTGTACGATATATCGTACAATTCTTTTAAAGACTCAGGAAAAATATTTAGACGCAAAAAATGTTAGATTTAGTAAGTTCTATAAATCAACTGTGATTCAAACTTTGAAAGTCTTTCCCTTTTTGGTACCAAAAAGTATTACATATTAAAAAGTTCCTACGCAGAAGTACCGTCATGCTCTGGTTTTTCAAATTCTTGCAAAAAGCTGCTTACAAAATGTCTAGCCACGGCTATTATGATTTATATTTTCAAACAGAATGATACAACACAGCCTACTTTATAAAAATTAAAAACTGTTGCATAAAAAGTGCGTTCGCTGTCAGATAAAAAATCGTCGATATATCGTAAAATTTCCGGAAAGGGTCTTAGTTCATAAAAGCTACATTCATAATATTTGTATTTTAATATAAATTTACTTATAAATGTATATGTATATATAAGTAAATAAAATGCGCTTTTTCCAAAAGTGATTGGAAATAAAATATCGATAAATTGCTCCATAGCTGCTCAGCAGTTGCTCTTAGAGGGTTAAAATCTTAGACTGACTGATGCCAATAACTTGCAAATATGCGCAGCTGGTTTTTTTAATCACCTTAAATTTTTTAACTCATTTTTTGCACTTGTTTTCTTTGTTTTATTTTCTTTATAACGGTACTACCACTAAGCAAATAAACACAAACAAATAAACAAACAAATAAATAATTGAAAAATTCTAATTGCCTGGTATATATGACCGAAAAAATAAAAGTCACAAATTAACTGTTATTTTTGACCGATAAAATAAAAGTCAGGAGTAACAGTTTTTTTGCCTGAAATAATAAAAGGTATAAAATAACAGCTAATTTTAACTTTTATAGTAAAAGTCTGAAAAGGCGTTTAATATTTGTGAAGCTAATGGTATATTTGAAAAAGTCCACCGACAATTTTATCGTTATGCCTTTTTGATTTGAAAATTGTTAAATAACAGTTTCAGTCCCTGTTTTGTACACATTTTTTTATCAACGCTGAGAGAATGTTCTTTAAGAGCTCGTAACTTCTATATTATTTAATATTTTTCCTTAAAACTTGGGATTCCTCTTAATTGAAATATTTCCAACAAAACCTCATACTCAGATTTTTTGTGATTATAACATTGCAATTTGGCATTTTTGTCACTACTCGCAACACTGTGCGTCGTGGCTATTGACGGGTAAGGCTTCCTGGAGATGGAATGGATACGCCTATTCCGCACAACATAATAGAGCTAATGCTGGACTCCGACGATGCTTGGAAAGCGGTATGCTAAAGCGCCACGGATATCCACAAGGCGCTAAGAAGAGAAGAAGAGTGCAGGCGTTCTGATAATGGTAATTGATAATGAGGTGGACAAACGCTACTACCACGCGGACATACGAACGAGACATGATTTCAAAGAGGAATGGTTCACAAATCGTACAGGGAGGGACGCATTTCTGACACACGGTGGGGGAACCTAGTAAGTACAACTAAGGGAAAGGGTTGGGTTGTGAACCAGGCTTCGATCTAAATCACATCGAACACCTTTGGGAAGAATTGGAAAGACGGGTTCGAAGGCACAATATAACTAATATAAGCCAACTAATGAATATCCTTTCACTGAAATGACAAAATATAGCAGCAGACATTACCAAAAATGTAGTAAAATCAATGCCCAAAATACTTAACGAAGTTTTGAAGAGAATGTGTTATACTATAAAGAATTAATTATGCCATAACATAATGTTTGCCCATGCCAAAACCGACTATAAAATACATTTTTGCTTATTTTTTTCTAAATATAAGAAGTAGTATGTGAATTTGTTATGCCCTGAAATGAATGCGATATAAATGCACAAGTTGACATAAAAAATTAATGAATTTTATGTTTTGTTTATCTGCAATTTTCTGTTTTATCAAACAATCGTTGCTGTGTCAATACTGTTGTCCATGTACCAGGTATGCGCCTATGAAACCGGTAACGACATCTAGCGGTAAATAGCCGAATATTTCTAAACTTCGGAACCGTACCAAATGTCATGTTTACTTCTTCTGTCATATGTCAACAATATTCGGTTCACAATTCGGATTACGTGCCTACAAATTACGATTTGCGGACACAGTTAATTTTGTGTTACCATTTGAAGAAAAAAACCTTCTAAAACCTGGTGAAACGGTTAACGGTGAACGTTACCAACAACAATTGGCCGATTTGAACCGTGCTATACGCCAAAAAGGCAGGCAACACAAAGTGATTTTCCTCGATGACAACGCACCACCACACCGCACTAGAGCCACCAAAGAATTGGTTGCATCGTACAACTGGGAAGCTCTTGCTCATGCGGCTTACTCACCAGACTTGGCGCCTTCGGATTATCACATGTTTCCATCGATGGGCCACGCATTAACGGAACAGCGCTTCAATTCTCACGCAGAAGCCAAAAAATGGATCGATGATTGGTTTCAGGCAAAAGACGAAACATTTTTTTGGCGAGGCATCCATAAATTGCCTGAGAGATGGGAAAAATGTGTAGCTAGCGATGGCCATTACTTTGAAGAATAAAATTGTAATCATTTCCTCACAATAAACGTGTTTTTTAAAAATAATTACCGGTTTCATAGGCGCATACCTGGTATGTTAGTGCAGTACGAGCTTTGTAAACAGTAAGGGAGAGGGCTGGGTTGTGAACCAGGCTGGGGTGTGAACCATTGCCGTTTTTTCTTTCCCTAATTGACATATCGCCAATCTTTCAACTGTCAATTTTGTCTTATGATATGACTCTGCTTTTGTGGTTACACCGAAGTACAAACACGTATTGCTTGTGGCAGCAATCGAGTTTGAAAGACATCGTGTTTGAAAATCTACTGCGAAAACTTATTGGCTTTTTTTTAAAGTGCTACCTTAGTGACTGAGCTTATTGCAAAAAGGTCAGTGTAATACATGTTTATTTAGTGTTTTGATTCTATTTTACGATGCAATATTTGTTTATGTCGAATTATGATTGGAAGTGTCGTTTATTTTAAAGTTTCTAAAATGGCATCGTGGTTGGGCTGTGAACCACTGAGGTGGCTGGGTTATGAACCACCTGTTTTTCGTACTACATTTGTTCTAACACTGTCAAATATGGACGGATATATTAAAATAAAGTAATTTTATATAATTTAACTCGATTTCGTTGTGTTCACTTGAAGTGAGCCAATACGAGAACACGTTCGTATTTCACATGCAAACATTCCGACACAGATTAGGATGAAAATTTAAAAAATTGAGCAGTTTCATTCATTGCGATTTTTTGGCCTAAGAGGCGTCATTATAACTTTTTTTCACCTCTTGAGGCTTCCTGATTAAATAAATTCTCAATGTACTTAAAAATTATGGGTGTTTTCTTCGTATTTTCTGACTTTAATAGGGATTTTCCAGATGGTTCACAACCCAGCCACTTTTTTGAAAAAGCGAAAAATCACGTTCTTAGAAAATTGGACGTAGAGAGTTAAATTTCAATCAAAACGGTAATCTGTCTTCATAACAAAGTTGCGTTATATATTCACCTTTCCAACGGTATCTTCGATTTTTCGATATCTTTATTCTGAGAAAAATTAGAGCCGAAAAACAAAACCCGGTTCACACCCCAGCCCTCTCCCTTACAATTATTTTCACATTTTCCAAGTAAAGTGAATTTTGTTAAACCCTCAGGTAGATATTTTTAAAACAAAAGTGCTTGTGGCTTGTGTTTTGTATGTTTTTGTATAAATATCAGTACAAATTAGCCTCCGAGGTATCCCCCCTTGAATGTCATTTAGTGAAATTCCGAAGAGCAGATCTTAAGATGTCCAAAAGTGTCCGGTCTACTTTTTGCGATTCTCTTTTTTTATCCAATTTTGCAAATTCCATGTCAGCTTCCAAACGAGTACTTTTTTATTATGGTATGTCAAATGAAGCCGTTCCGTTTAAAAACTTTTTGGCAGTAGAGACCCACACATTTAGCAATTTTATTGACAAAAAAACATAATGAAGAGCAATGCTGTGAAATGGGTAAACAATCAAGGATTTTTATTGTGAAGTTAGTGGAAAAGTAGAAAGCTTGCAACAAAATAAAAATACAAATAAATAAATTAAAAATTATTATTAAAATATGAGTATGTTATTTTAATTAAAATCGCATGAAAATCCGAAATATAAAAAATTAAATTGGATAAATTGGATTTAATTACATATTGGGACTATGCTATATAGTGGTCCGATTTGTCCGATATTTAGCAAATATACAAGGGGATGTATAAAAAATTAATATATTTTGAATTACTTATATAAAAAATTATGTATGTATTTATTATTAAATATTATAGAGATATTAATTAAATTCCGCTAGATTGATCGTTTCACCCACCATGTGACGGTGGTCCGAGCCAAGTATAAATTCCATGAATTCCATGTTTTTTATTGCATTAACTACCAATTGCCAATAAGGCAAACAATTTATACTAATCTATTAATGGTGGTTTATAAATTGAGTTTATAAGAAGTAAGAAGTTAAGTTGCTAAAAATTTACCTTAAGCCTATCTGTCCATTAGGATTATTAATGTAATTGATGGTTGGACTAGCCCGCAATGGAATCCCATCCTTGATCCATTTAATTTCAGGAGCAGGGAAACCAATAACTTGAGCATCCAATTCAAGTGGTTCTCCTACGTTTACAGTTATATTACTCAAAGGTTTAACAAATGAAGGAGATTTTGGTAGAGCTGAAAATATATCAAAATATATTGATGCATTCCATCAATTCAATTGCCTTATTAAACATACGTTCAACGGCCACTGCACACAGAGATGACTTTTCACCACATGGATTAGAAAGAACTAACTTGTAGGCTCCAGAATCGTTCGGTTGTGCGTTTTCAATTTCTAGTTTTACAAGTCCACTTGGCATTTTCGTTATTTTGATACTTTAAATAAAATTGTGTAGATTTATAATTATAACCGTAAGAATAAACTTCACTTCGACACTTACTGGTCTGTAGGTTTCACTTCCTCACCGTCTTTAAACCATTGGATCACAGGTAAAGGGCTACCGTCTACTTTACATTCTAGAACAAAATCGTCGCCTTGTAGAATTTCTTTTGCATGATCAAAATTTGTTTTAAAAGAAGGTGGTAACGATAATAAAGACAGTTTAAAATGCGCTTCAGTTGAACCGATGTCATTCTTTGCAACCGCCGTATACTGAAAATAATAATAAAACACATGTTTCGGTTAAAGCAAAGAATATGAAGTACACGTAATTCGGTTTTTACACGGTCTTTTTTACACGGTTTTGATTTAACACGGTTTAAAAATAAAAAAATGTTTAATATTTCGTGCTAAATGGAATAAAATCGTGTAAAAAAATTAAACATTTTTTTATTTTTAAACCGTGTTAAATCTAAAACATGTAGAAGAAGACCGTGTAAAAACAGAATTAGGTGTAATATAGAACGCGCATGTGGGCACAAAAGTGTTTTCGGCTGTTATGATGCGAGCGGGAAGAGCGAAGCGTAGGCATTTGAGAATGTTAAGTTCATAACATTTTCTGTTAGATTTTCATAGGACAACAGCAAAAAGCAATGTTATTGTTCCCAACGGCTTCACTCGTGTACATTGAAATGGTGGTTGTTCCAGCGTAGTGTTCGCTCAATCAGTTTTTGCATGTATGTTTCTTGATCTTGTTTGCCGAAGCGCAAGCAAAGAGCAAACAACGGTTGGTTTTGCTGTTTGCTCAAATGCTGCGCTTTGATTGATTTTTAAAACCTGCAAATATTTAGACGTGGTTGAATCCAATTTGAAATTTTCACAAATATTTTTACGTAGCGAGTTCCAAGTAAAATCATTTGTTTATATTTTGACGTGGTTGATACCAATTTTGAACCTTTTGCAGCGGTTTTTTTTGACGTGGTTGAATCCAATTTGAAATTTTCACAAATATTTTTACGTGGCGAGTTCCAAGTAAAATATTTGTTTATATTTTGACGTGGTTGATACCAATTTTGAATTTTTTTAAGAAGTATTTTAACGGCATTGTCCAACATTGTAATTCTATTTTGTGTTTCGGCCTGTTACAATATGGCTACAAATATAAAAATAAATAGAAATTCCTAAACGTCTGGAATTCAATGTTGTGTTCGCAGTTGCAAAAAATCGAGACGACAATGCGAGAATCTTAGATTATTTAGATTCCCCGCTGCTGATTTCGTGTTTGGCCAAATTTGGCGCGAAAAATGCAATATATCTTATGACGACTATAACCGAAAACTGTATATTTGTGAAAATCATTTCTCCAGTACTTATGTAGGAAAAAGGTTTCTAAAAAAGGATGCGATTCCAACCTTAAACTTAGACGAAGATCATGAGATTTCGGATGAAGAATTTTTAGAACCAGATTCATCATTGAAACGACCACGTTATGATGACATAGTATGCAGTAATTGCGAAAAAAATCGTCAAAATAACCCATTATTACAAAAAGAAATACAGCGACCTATAAAAAAAAAATAAAAAAAAATTAACGAAAAATTGCGAAAAGAAAAGCGCTTTATTTTAAAATCCAAGAATTGTTGTTCAAAGACTTTAAAAAATTCAATTGATTCTTTAAAACATATCAACTTGGAATCCAAAACATTTTGTAAACTTTTACTTAGCACCCGGCCAAAAGAATATTCTGACGAAGAGAAATATTTAGCGCAAAATATTTTTTATATTTCACAATCAACATATTCTTTCCGAAGAGATAAGTTAAATTTCAATTTGCCACATATCAGCACCTTAAATCGGTGGGCTCCAATAAAGTTCCTTCAGCCCGGTATCAACAATGTGGCTTTTGAATTCATTAAAAATATGTGCTTAGAGTTGAAGGAAAAAAAATGAAAATAATATGGTTCTTTTAATGAACGAAATGGCAATACGTAGAAAATTACGATTCAATCAAAAACTAGATTTATAGCCTATTTCCACTGGGCCTTAACTGCAGTTTACGCTTAACTGCAGTTTGATATCGCATTTAAATGCTCAAATTCCCATACAATTGTTTTTGTATCAAAGTGCGTGAACTCACTTTCAAAACTGAGTTAACTCAGTTTTGCCATTTACAGATGTCTAACAGAAAATGTTATGTTAAAATAGGGGGGCAATACTCACAAATGTACACATTTTGATAGCATGCTTTCAGGTGCTGCAAGAGCCGTACGAACACAAACGAAAGAAGGGATTTGAATTGCGTTCGGTGTGGTAGATTTTTTGCCAAGATAATTACTTTTTACTGCATTTTTCGCAAAAATACATATTGTCTGTGATAATCAAAGTCAAAACATATATTATTTGCCAATAATAAATGCTGAAAAAGAAAATAAAAAACGTGGAACTTCTCATGAACCCTCTTGACATTAAAAATTCAGAAAGCTCTGATATCAATCAGCTGACAACTGTCAGAAATAAAATAAACATTGAGAAATGAAATAAATTTTCATAAATGAAATAAATTTTCACAAATATGAAAACGCAGACATTCCTAGACTGTTGAGAGGGAAAGCAGAGTGGTTTTCATGCAGTAGAGGGGCTACAAGAAATCATACATACGTATACAAGGAGAAGGCGGCGATGGGTAAGCTGTGGCTGCCCAGAAATAAGTGCAGAATTTGGTTTGACCAAATAAAAATGTAAACAAAAAACCGCTGTTGCATTTAACTCGATTCCGGTGGGAACGCTTGACAGTTCTCGAATTTAACAGAGCCCTTCACTGCAGTTAAGCGCTCAGTGGAAATAGGCTATTAATTGACGGATTTGAATGCACAGGCTTCGAAAGAACAAAAAAAATTGGTAAGCAAGTATGTGTATTTATGTTGAAGTCCATGTTCTCGAGTTGGTGTTCAATTTTAAACTATTTTGTGTCAGAGAATGGATTAACAGCAGCAGATACCTTGTGCAAAATAATTAAAGAAAATCTTAAAATTTTAAGCAATTTTGGTATAGTAGTGAACGTTTTGGTTTGTGATCAGGGGTCTTCTAATAGAAAGTGTTTCTCCGACTTAGGCGTATGTATAGAGAAACCATATTTTCAATTTCAAAATCAAAAAATTGATTGCATGTTCGATATCCCACATTTAATCAAGTCATTGCGAAATGGTTGGCTTAAATGCGACTTGAAAACGTCTGATGGTTTAGTTAGCTTTAAAGTAGTTCAAGAGCTTTGGGAGAGGGAAGAAAATTGTAAAACCAAAATGTGCCCAAAATTTACTAGACAACACATATTTCCAAATTCATTTGTAAAAATTAGTGTTAAATTTGCCACTCAAGTGTTCAGTAAAACAGTTGAAATCAAAAAAAACGAGTTTTCTTCCTAGATGGCATGAAACTATCCTTAAAATCGGTCCTTCTACTTGTGGATGAAATATTAAAAGATAATTCGGACAAGTTTTTTGTTATGACAAAGGCCTTTAACCAGGAAAAGTTGGAGAATACGTTTGCTGTGTTAAGGCAAAAAGGAGGTAATAACTGTAACCCCTCTGTAGCCGAACTTAATAATATCTTAGCCAGGTTATTAGCCTTTAAAATAATAAAGTTTAGCTCCTCTACCAATTGTGAAGAGACGCAAGATTCAATGACTAATTTAATTTCAAGCGCTTCTTTTAGTGAGGATGTTTTGCAGGCTAATGACGATGATAATGACAATGAAATCCTGGAAAATCTTGATCTAAGTAGTGAGATGCACGAGGCGTATTTTGTAGGTGACATCTTTTGTAATCCGAAAGATATTAGCTTAGAGCTGGTTTCCATGAGGTATTTTGTTGGATACGTAGCGTACAAAATCATTCCTAAATTAAATTGTGAAAAATGCGGTGACGAATTGATAAAAAGGGATGCAGTTTTGACTGCTCCAAGTGAAATATTTATTTTTCACAAAAATTATCAGTCAATTTCTGATTTTGGTAGTCTTTTTGCTCCTTCCAATTCCCTAATGAATGTATGCATAAAACATATTTAAATTTTTCATAAAATCTTCGAAGCAGAACCTGAAAAAATTGGTATTAAGGCACACGTTTTACAATCTTGTAAAAATGCTACACCTGAATGGTTCCATGGTGAGTGCTGTAACCATAGAGTCCAAATTTTAGATTTTCTTATTTAGTTCTTCTACGAAAACACTGCATGTGGGCTGTGCAAAAAGGAAGTTCGAAAGAACGAAAATTGAAAATAATTGTTGGCAAATAAAAAAATTCGTATTAAAAATTATTATTTATGAAAGACTAGCTGACCCGGCAAACTTCGTCTCGCCCAAACGGTCCGTTTAGGTGTGATGCCGTAACTCACGGTCGGAAGGGAAAATGGTAGGTTCGTACGTAGTTTCATTGCTGTGTCACTTAAAGTTCAGCAAAATATTTGGGTCACAAACAATGCGCCACGCCCCTTGTCTGACGCCTATCAAATCTTATCATTAGAATGACTCATGTATGAGACGACAGGGTACTAAATTTTAGTGTTGTATGACTTATAATTCCGAAATTATTCCATATTAAAAATTTGAGTTGCATGAGTGGTGCCCCGCCCCCTTGTCCAAAATCCACCCTATTCCCCCTGCCGAAGGACACGACTAAATAATAAGTGTATACCGAGTGTCATTGATGTGAATGCTATAGTTCAAAAGCTACACCGCAATTTAAAAAGTGCCACACCCCTTGTCCAACGCTTATTAAATTTTACCGGTCGAACAACATGTTTACGCCATGACACTATACCAAATTTCAATGCTATACGACTTATGATTCCGAAGATATTCCGTATTAAAAAGTTGGCTTGTATGGGCGGTGCCACGCCCCCTTGTCAAAAACCCACCCTATTCTCCCTGTCGAAGGACACGACCAAATCGTTAGTTTGTACCGAGTTTCACTGATGTGAACGCTATAGTTCGAAAGTTACACCGGAATTTAAAAAGTGCCACGCCCCTTGTCCAACGCCCATTAAATTTTACCGGTCGAACAACATGTTTACGCCATGACACTGTACCAAATTTCAATGCTATACGATTTATAATTCCGAAGATATTCCGTATTAAAAAGTTGGCTTGTATGGGCGGTGCCACGCCCCCTTGTCAAAAACCCACCCTATTCTCTCTGTCGAAGGACACGACCAAATCGTTAGTTTGTACCGAGTTTCACTGATGTGAACGCTATAGTTCGAAAGTTACACCGGAATTTAAAAAGTGCCACACCCCTTGTCCAACGCTTATTAAATTTTACCGGTCGAACAACATGTTTACGCCATGACACTATACCAAATTTCAATGCTATGCGACTTATGATTCCGAAGATATTCCGTATTAAAAAGTTGGCTTGTATGGGCGGTGCCACGCCCCCTTGTCAAAAACCCACCTTATTCTCCCTGTCGAAGGGCACGACCAAATCGTTAGTTTGTACCGAGTTTCACTGATGTGAACGCTATAGTTCGAAAGTTACACCGGAATTTAAAAAGTGCCACGCCCCTTGTCCAACGCCCATTAAATTTTACCGGTCGAACAACATGTTTACGCCATGACACTGTACCAAATTTCAATGCTATACGACTTATAATTCCGAAGATATTCCGTATTAAAAAGTTGGCTTGTATGGGCGGTGCCACGCCCCCTTGTCAAAAACCCACCCTATTCTCCCTGTCGAAGGACACGACCAAATCGTTAGTTTGTACCGAGTTTCACTGATGTGAACGCTATAGTTCCAAAGTTACACCGGAATTTAAAAAGTGCCACGCCCCTTGTCCAACGCCCATTAAATTTTACCGGTCGAACAACATGTTAACGCCATGACACTATACCAAATTTCAATGCTATACGACTTATGATTCCGAAGATATTCCGTATTAAAAAGTTGGCTTGTATGGGCGGTGCCACGCCCCCTTGTCAAAAACCCACCTTATTCTCCCTGTCGAAGGACACGACCAAATCGTTAGTTTGTACCGAGTTTCACTGATGTGAACGCTATAGTTCGAAAGTTACACCGGAATTTAAAAAGTGCCACGCCCCTTGTCCAACGCCCATTAAATTTTACCGGTCGAACAACATGTGTACGCCATGACACTGTACCAAATTTCAATGCTATACGACTTATAATTCTGAAGATATTCAATATTAAAGAATTGAGTTGTATGGGCGGTGCCACGCCCCCTTGAATAATGCCACGCCCCCTATGCTAAGAACCTTCCACACGGTGTCCGTAAACACACACGTAATATTTTATTAAAATAGGTCTGGTGGTTTGGGAGTCTATAGAACACATACGGAATTTATTTGATTTTTATATAAAGGGTTTTTCAATAAGAGCGCTACAAAAGTTTTTTTAAATAAAACAAAAACGGTTTTGGATATCAATGAAATTCTTTATTCCTGTGAAAGTACATTCGATGCCATTATGTATGGAACTCGATTTCTCTTGCATGGCCACCACGGGCACGCTTGCAGAAGTCCAGACGCTGAACCCAATTTTCGACGGTTTTTAAGCATAAATCGGCCGATACTGCCGCAATTTCACGTTCGATATTCGTACGAAGTTCATCAATCGTCGCTGGCTTGTTGGCATAGACCTTAGACTTGACGTAGCCCCACAGGAAATAGTCCAACGGCGTCAAATCGCACGACCGAGGCGGCCAATTGACTGGACCATGTCGTGAGATAACACGTTCACCAAACTTGGTTTTCAATAAATCGATTGTGCGATGCGCTGTGTGGCTTGTGGCGCCGTCCTGTTGAAACCACATATTGTCCAAGTCCATATCATCCAATTCGGGCCAAAAATATTCGGTTATCATTGAACGGGAGAGACGAGAGACACATTTGGGCTTTCTTGAACTGAAGCCTCAGCGGCAGCAATATTCTCGACACTACGGGCACTTTTTTGTCTCACTGGCACGGGAACATTTTGTACTGTGCCTGTGGATTGAAATTTTTCCACTAGACGCTCAATTGTTGATCTGGCAGGACAATTATGACGACCATAAATTGGACGTAGCGCTCTTAAAGTTGAGGCCACTGACTCCGAATTTCGGTAGTAAATTTTAATAATTTCGACTCGTTGTTGGACCGTATATCTTTCCATGATGAAATGGCAAACCTTACTGAAGAGAAATGTCAAAAGAGCGGAAAAAAATATGGCGTCGTTTGCTGTCCCTATCGGTCTACTTTTGTAGCGCTCCTTTTGAAAAACCCTTTATATAGATAAATTAAAACGAAAGTAAAACAATAAACATAAAATCTTACAATAATATTTTTAATAAATAACTATAAACGCTCTTGTGCAACATGTTTGCACCCATATTTTACTACACCAAGTTCACGTATTTTTTTTGGTAATTGTAATTTGCTTGTGATTATAAAAAAAAAGCAGAAATAGCGACGCAACAATTACCAACAACAATGCTATCCCGCCTGCACGGCACAGCGCAAAAAACAGTATACCGCTAACTTTTTTTGTTTGCCAATATAATAATGCTATTCCCCGCGACAACAAAAGCAGCGTTTATCGTCATGTTTATAGCCTATTTCCACTGGGCCTTAAGTGCAGTTTACGCTTAACTGCAGTTTGACATCGCATTTAAATGCCAAATTCACATGAAATTGTTGTGAAAAACTGAGTTTTGTCGTTTACATACGTCTAACAGAAAATGTTAAGTTAAAATACTCACAAATGTACAAATTTTGTTAGCATGCTTTCAGGCGCTGCAAGAGCCGTACGAACACAAACGAGAGAAGGGATTTGAATTTCGTTCGTTGTGGTAGATTTTTTGCCAAGACAATTACTTTTCACTGCATTTTTCGCAAAAATATATATTGTCTGTCATAATCAAAGTCAAAACTTCTATTATTTGCCAATAATAAATGCTGAAAAAGAAAATAAAAAACGTGGAACTTCTCATGAACACTCTTGACACTACAAATTCAGACAGCTCTGATCTCAATCAGCTGACAACTGTCACAAATGAAAAAAAAACATTGAGAATTGAAATAAATTTTCACAAATAAAATAAATTTTCACAAATATGAAAACGCAGACATTCCTAGACTGTTGAGAAGGAGTTGGAGTGGTTTTCATGCAGTAGAGGGACTACAAGAAACCATACATACGTATACAAGGAGATGGCGGCGATGGGTAAGCTGTGGCTGCCAAGAAATAAATGCAGAATTCGGCTCGACCAAATAAAAATGTAAACAAAGAACAGCTGTTGCATTTAACTCGATTCCGGTGGAAACGCTTGACAGTTCTCAAATTTAACAGAACCGTTCACTGCAGTTAAGCGCTCAGAAATAGGAAATAGGCTATTATCAAGTGGCGCAACAGCAGCGAGAATACGAATGAGTACAGAAGCGACTTCAATTCACATGTTACGCCAAAGTTACAGAGATTTCTGCTGTTAGTAACAGAGGGTTCTGCTGTCAATAACAGAGGGTACTACCAGCAGTACCCGCCATACAACGCGTTTGCTTGTATGAGATACGCGTTCGATATTACTTCATATTCTTTGGTTAAAGTCAACCAACCTCAACTGATAGCGTACAAAGTACTAGAGACCGACCGATACCAAATTTTTTGGCCGATGCCGATGCAAAAGGCCGCAAATCGGCCGATGCCGATGCCGATTCCATAGAAAAAAAAACACGAATTAATTCAATCAAAAACACAGCTTACTTTATAAAACAACAAAAGGAACTATTACATATATAGTACATTTCATCACATTCATCACAAATTAACAAACAAAAACGAGAAAATAAACAACTAAAAACTAAATAAAATTACAAGAAAATTCAGAATTTAAATACAGTCCCCCAAATTTATAACACATAAAATTAATATTTCATGAAAATTGCTCATGCTATTTGGCACAAGCAATTAACAAAAGACCCAATTGCCAATATAGCTGAACAAGGTGTTGATGTAGCAAAAATAGATTAAAAATATCTGTAAAATATTGTCCCATTAAATATTTGTCATAAAATCCAAACAAATCTAAGAAGAAACCCCCTAATCAGGCAACACTGGGTTGTAACGTATTGTAACGATAAGGCAGTCTGTCGCTGTGCAAAGCAACCCTGCCGCTACGTGCCGTGCTATAATCCAATCTGGCAACGACGGCCGCGATAGCAACTTTTAGTCCACTCCGGAATGTGCGGGAACGATCTGCGCGATGGCCGGACAGAGTATAAAAGGCGGCCGGATGCGGCGCAGCGAGTCAGTCTGGTTTTGACAAGTGAAGTTGTCACACGGAGTGATTAAGCAAATATTTAAGTGTACGAACAGTAAAGTGTAAACTGTGAATAATAAAGTGACTGTTGGTTTATTTTATTGTCTGCGTTTAAGAAACTGACTGTGTTTTATTTTCAAATTACACAATCCAGAGATACGTAACAGCCCACTAGACTTAGTATTCGTAACAATTGGTGTCAGAAGTGGGATTGTGGAAAATTGAAAGTAAACTAAATAAATAAAACTATAAAAGCACGGACATGGTTAAACTCGAGCTGCTGAAGGTAGACCAGCTGAAGAAGGAGCTGGCTGCCTGGAATTTGCCGACTGCTGGCGGAAAGGTGGAATTGCAGTTGCGCTTGCGAGAAGCATGTGAGGCACGAGGCGTCGATTGGACTGTGCACGAGTTTGGAGCGCAAGAACTGGAGGCGTCGGCCAAGGTGGAGGAATCGCCTGCTGGTGCTGCTTCGCTACAGAGTACAGCTGCAGCGGCTACGCCAATACAAGCGTTGGACATGTGCCAACTAATGGCTGCACTCAAAGGCATGTCGGCGCAAATGGAAACGGCGAATCGAGAAATGGCAGCGAAGCTGGAAACTACGAATCTCGAAATTTCGGCAAAAGTCGAGACATCAAATCGAGAAATGTCAGCAAAGCTGGAAACTACGAATCTCGAAATTTCGGCAAAAGTCGAGACTGCAAATCGAGAAATGGCTGAAAATTCTGCGCGCATAGAGCAGAAGGTGGAGGAAATTTCCAATAGCCTGAATGTGAAAGTTGAGCATCTCGAGACGCGAATAGACAATTGGGACAAACGAGTTGACGAAATGGGTGAATCCCTGAACAGACGAGTTCACAACCTGGATGAGTCCTTGAACAAACGGGTTGACAGTCTGGAAGATTCGATGCACAGAAAGATAGACGAACGGCTTCGAGAGGTACAGCCACGAGAATGTTTGTCACCGGTTCAGGACGGTTTTGCTGCCAGAACAGAAGTGCCTACTTATGATGGTGCTGCGCCGTTCGATACATTTAAATTGCAACTCGTCTTGGCTGCTTTGGAAAATCAGTGGACAGATATCAGGAAAGGTCGGAGGTTGGCACTGGCGCTGAAAGGTCCTGCGGCCGAGGTGATCAAATCAGTTCCAGAATGTTTAAGAAGTGATTACGGTGCCATCATGAGAGCGTTGGCAGCGAAGTATAGCAACGAGCACAACCATGCGCTATACTACTGTGAGCTGAAGAACCGCAAGCAAAGAGCCAACGAGGCGCTGCAGACATATGCAGCAGACATTGAGCGGCTCGTACAGTTGTGCTACCCGAAATTTGGTGCTGATGATCACGAGAGGATGAAGATCGAGTCGTTTATTGAAGGTCTTCATGATCCAGAAACACGTCGCAGTGCGTTGATGATGGGCAAGCCGACATTTAAGGAGACGGTAACCAGCGCGATGACATACGAGGCGACATGGATTGGGAGCACTCGCTATGCACCTGCAAGGATACGCCAGATTCAGGCGGACAAAGACATTCCGATCCAAGCCATAAGCTCTGAGATCGGAGATCGGCTCGGAGCGACCGGACAGGCCACGAGTGGTCTCCTCTAAAGTTGTCTGCTGGGTATGTGGCAAACAGGGCCACATTTCACGAGACTGCCGCCAACGAAAGAGGCGTTCCCGTTCTCGATCGCAATCGCCTGAAGCGAGGAATGCTGACAATCGAGGCTCAGCCAACAAGCGCAGGGCTGAGGACGAGGAGCCGTTAAACTAAAACGGGTCAGCCCAAAGGGGCGTGAGCTGATCCCCGCAATCTGCCGCCCCACCGTCCTTGTCCCACAGCTGAAACGACAGCCCAGCAGCTTGACCATTGAAGGAAGGATAGATGGAAAGTTGTTCGTGTTGACACTGGATACTGGAGCGTCATATTCGATCATAAAAAGGAAGCTGCTGAAGAACTGGGAACCGCTGCATGGCATACAGCTGCGGACTGCGACTGGCTAGCGCGCGCCGGTGAGAGGGAAAGTTACAAAAACGATTGCTTTCGGCACCAGCAGCCTGGAAAATGAGTTCATCGTCGCGGATATAATGGACGACGTGATTATCGGCGTGGATTTCATGATTAGGCACGGTTTTACGCTGGACCTGAAGGAAAATGTGCTGAGATATGCCAACGTTGAATTCCCGCTGCACACCGGCTATGAGCGAAGCATGGCGGTAAGGAAGGTTGTATCGTGTCAACACAAGAGGATACCAGCGAATTCTGAGGCGATTGTGTGGGCAAAGGTGGACGAGGACGATGGGACGAGTCGGCTGTGGGTAGTAGAAGCACCGAAACAAGGACACGACAACATCATCATCGGACGTACATTAGTGGAACCTAAAAATGGCAGAATACCAGTCAGAATACTGAACCCCCTGAATGCACCCAGATATGTCGGGAAAGATGAGGTACTTGGCGAGTGTAAGGAAGCTGTAGCAGTGGTCAATTGCGAGAGTAGCCCGCCTGGAGGTAATAAGAAGAGCGGTTTTAACATGGACGCCATACCGCAGGAGAACCAGTGGAGCAGCGAGTTGACGGCCAAGCAGAAACAGAAGGCGAGGTCACTCCTGCAGCACTATGGGTCAATATTTGCGGCAGAAGCAGGCGGAAGAACAGCCATAGTGAAGCACAACATCGACACCGGAAGTGCAAAACCGATTCGCCAACCGCCAAGACGAGTTCCTCTGGCCAAGAGGGAGGAGGTCACAAATTTGATCGAGAACATGCGGAAAGACAAGGTCATAGAGCCTTCTTCGGGCCCCTGGTGCTCGCCGGTAGTGCTAGTCAAGAAAAAAGATGGCAGTACCCGGTTTTGTGTGGACTATCGGAAGCTCAATGATGTGACCAAGAAGGACAGTTATCCACTACCTCGGATCGATGACACCCTGGACACACTGTCAGGCACGCAGTGGTTCTCCACGCTTGCCTTACGCAGCGGCTATTGGCAAGTAGAGCTTGCAGACAAGGAGAAAACGGCTTTCAGTGTTGGCGATGGTTTATGGCAGTTCACCGTCATGCCGTTTGGACTCTGCAACGCACCAGCAACATTCGAGCGCCTAATGGAACTGGAATGGCTGCATTGGCGGACGTGTCTGGTATACCTCGACGACATAATCGTGATGGGTAAAAACTTCGACCACCACCTGGGAAAGCTAAAGGAGGTATTCGAGCGGATACGAGAAGCCGGGCTTAAACTTAACCCAAAGAAGTGCTCGCTGTTTCAAAAAGAGGTCGAATATCTGGGTCACACGGTTTCCGCGCGCGGAGTACATACGGACGAAGGCAAGATCACGGCGGTGAAGGAGTGGCCCCGACCACGGAATCTACATGAACTCCGCAGTTCCCTGGGCCTGTGCACATACTACCGCCGATTTGTTCCGGGATTCGCGAACATAGCCAGCAGCTTGCACAAACTGACGAAAAAGAGCCAAGCTTTCGTGTGGAACGAGGAGCAGGAACAGGCTTTTGCACGTCTGAAGGAAAAACTGTGCAGTGCTCCAATTCTGGCCTTCCCCGTTCCTGGGGAGATGTTTGTGCTGGATACAGATGCAAGCGGGAATAGTATTGGCGGTGTGCTATCACAGATAATAGAGGGCCAGGAACAAGTGATAGCGTACTACAGTAGGGTTCTAGCGAAACCGGAACGCAATTACTGTGTCACACGGAGAGAACTGCTGGCGGTATTGGACTGCGTGAAACACTTCCACAAATATCTGTATGGACAAAGGTTTCGCCTGCGCACAGATCATGCGGCATTGAGATGGCTCCTGAACTTTAAAGATCCTGAAGGGCAATTGGCGCGGTGGATCGAGCGACTGCAGAACTACGACTACACGATAGAGCATCGCAAGGGCAGTAGCCATGGAAATGCCGATGCCTTGTCCCGCCGTCCGTGCAATGTCGAATGCAGGCAATGCTCGCGAGCTGAAAGCAAAGAACAGATAGTGGACGTCCGGTTGGTCAGCGTCATGCCAGAGGAAGAGTGGTCTGCGGAGAGGCTACAAAAAGACCAGCATGAGGATGCGGATCTTGCGAAAATCGTCGAAGGCAAGGAGCAAGGCGCACGTCCAGACTGGCAGGAGATGGCCGGTGAAAGCCCAATCGCGAAGGCTTACTGGGCACAGTGGAAAAGTCTGCGGCTGAAGGAAGGATGCCTGTACTGCGAATGGGAGAGCGCGGATGGTCGGACCAGCAACTCTCTAATGGTAGTGCCGAAATGTAGAATCAACGAGGTCATCGAGGCATACCATAACGACTCCAGTGGAGGGCACCTGGGTATCACCAAAACCGTCGCCAAAATAAAAAGACGATTCTACTGGGTAGGATGTCAGGAGTCTGTAGCCGAGTGGATTAAGAGCTGCGACCGATGTTCAGCCGCGAAAGGGCCGACAAGAAAATCTCGAGGCCGCATGCAGCAGTACAACGTGGGAGCGCCCTTCGAGCGGATTGCTATGGACGTCGCCGGCCCATTCCCAACTAGCACTCAAGGCAACAAATATGTGCTGGTTGTAATGGATTACTTCAGCAATTGGCCCGAAGTGTACCCTATTCCTAACCAGGAGGCCACCACCATCTCGGGAAAGCTGGTAAACAACTGGGTGGCCAGATTTGGAGTTCCACTGGAGTTGCACTCGGATCAAGGCCGAAATTTCGAGTCTCTTGTATTAAAATAAAGTGTGTGAGCTACTAGGAATAAGGAAAACTCGCACCTGTCCTTTGCATCCCCAGTCCGACGGCATGGTGGAACGCTTTAACCGG
The DNA here is from genome assembly GCA_963971225.1 of Melieria omissa. Taxonomy (NCBI): domain Eukaryota; kingdom Metazoa; phylum Arthropoda; class Insecta; order Diptera; family Ulidiidae; genus Melieria; species Melieria omissa. The sequence goes on along the minus strand of OZ020269.1, from coordinate 43,238,057 downwards.
ACACTGGAGGAATACCTGCGGAAAGTGGTAGGCAGGAATCAAAAGGATTGGGACACGCATATCCCCCTGTTCCTGATGGCGTATAGGTCAGCCCCGCACGACACGACATCACTCACCCCAGCCCGAGCAGTGTTCGGCACAGAGTTGCGGTTACCCGCTGACTTGAAGTTCGGGGTAGTCGGCACAACGGGAGGCGCTAAGACGGACTACGTGGTCAATAAACGGGCGGAACTGGAGGAAATTCACCAGTTTATAAGGGGCCGCACCAAATTGGTCAGCGATAAGGCGAAAGCCAGATATGATCTACGGGCCAACTCAGCCGGGTTCCAAGAAGGCGATCTGGTAATGCTCTAAAACCCGCAGCGGAGGAAAGGTTTGTCTCCGAAACTTCAAGCGTAATGGGAAGGACCGTACGAAGTCGTGACTAGGATTAACGACGTGGTATACAGGATTCAACGTGGCAGCAATAGAGGCGCTAAGCTGAAGGTAGTCCATTTGGAGCGCCTGGCGCCTCATCACAGCGGAGCCTCGGCACTTGTTCGGCACGAGCAAGTCTAAGTGGTGGGCAGTGTAACGATAAGACAGTCTGTCGCTGTGCAAAGCAACTCTGCCGCTACGTGCCGTGCTATAATCCAATCTGGCAACGACGGCCGCGATGGTAACTTTTAGTCCAATCTGGCAACGACGGCCGCGATAATACCTTTTAGTCCAACCTGGCAATGATGGAAACTTTTAGTCCACTCCGGAATGTGCGGGAACGATCTGCGCGATGGCCGGACAGAGTATAAAAGGCGGCCGGATGCGGCGCAGCGAGTCAGTCTGGTTTTGACAAGTGAAGTTGCCACACGGAGTGATTAAGCAAATATTTAAGTGTACGAACAGTAAAGTGTAAACTGTGAATAATAAAGTGACTGTTGGTTTATTTTATTGTCTGCGTTTAAGAAACTGAGCGTGTTTTATTTTCAAATTACACAATCCAGAGATACGTAACAGCCCACTAGACTTAGTATTCGTAACAGTATAATAAAAATGTAATAAATATACAAAGCGAGATATGAAAAAGAAAGACAGTGCGATTCAGCTGCAAATAAAAACAAACAAGAAATGACAGCAGGAAAATCGACCAAAAAAAACCGATGTGGGATCGGCCAAAAAAAGCCGATGTGGCATCGGCCAAAAAAGGCCGAAGCCGATGCCGATTCTTTTTTTTTTTTGGCCGATGCCGATACTAGCCGATGCCGATACCAATTTTATTGGCCGATACTAGCCGATGCCGATTAATCAGTCGGACTCTACAAAGTACCCTAAGTTTTTATTTAACCTTTAACTGTTTATGTCGAGTATACTCGACAGAGCGAAACGAAAAATGTTCGCATTATGTCGAGTATATTCGTCGTGAAGAAAAAAAATCGTATTCGTATTAATATTCAACAAATTAACTGTAATTTTTTTCCCTGAGAAAGAGCAAATAAAGATCTTATAAAAATGGAAATTTTAGAATAGGGTTACTAAACTAACGAATTGTTTAGCAACCCTATTTATTTTAATACACAATAGCTTGTCTTAAGCTAAAATAACAAATTCTGGGGAAGTATGGTTACAAAACGGTTTTTTGCAAATAAAAACGTATTTCGCATGCGTTTCTCAGTTGATTGTGCGTTATAATAGTTAAGAGAAGAAAAGAAAAATTAAAATTTTTAGTTTTGTATTTTAGATTTCTTAAAATTCATTTGGCCTTTTACGAGTATTTCTTCTGTTTTCATTTCTATAATGCCTTAATTTTATCTTTATGTGATATATTTTTTTTCAATTAAATAGATTTTGTTTCTTAATAACGAGTAAATAGAAATATTTTCTAAAAAACCAACACGCAACGTTGATTTTTAGTTATAATTGCATACATTTACGGTCAGAAACATTTTAATCTGTTTATGTCGAGTATACTCGTCTTCGCTGGAAAATAATTAAGCAGACAGAAAAAGTCTTTCGAAACAAAATTAAACAGCTAAAGGGTTAAAACAATTTTTGTATTTTGGGTTACCGGAAACCGATTTTCCTGTTAGCACCGCTTAAGGTCGACTGTTTTATTTATGTCAATGAAAGAAACCTATGTTTTACGTGCGCTAACCCATAAAAAAATACTCAAAAATTGTCTTTAGAAAAAATTAAAATTAAAAGTAAGTTGGTAATAATAATATAAGATTAATATCAGCCCTACCCACCACGGTTCTGTCTTGTGTGGCTTTCTCGAACAAAGTGATGTGACCAGACCGAAACCGTGGCATGCAGAGCTAACAACCCCACTCCCGCATTGCTGGATTGTATCCTAGGCGTTGCCAAGATGGGTAGCTGTTCGCCACATCCCATCCCCCATGAAACATCCCGTTTCACCGTTTCTTACTGCAGAACGACTAGCTTTGACGCCGCACGTCATATGACACCTCGGGCAATGCGCACGTTCGCTTGCCTAACGCATCCGTCCGCTCCTGTGTATACGTGATCGATGACACCTCGGCACCACTGTCGCCTGGGGACGCTCGGATCACACACGAGATCCCTTTCTTTCAACGGCGACGTGGTCTGGCATTACTTTGTAAGGCGAGTCAGGGTGGGTACGTAGTCCTCTCTCCACCTTTTCCAGAAACGGCTACGCAACTGGCGCGTGATGCGCCATTGCTTTCTTAGGGCGCATAGCTTCTTCGGCTTGACGTCGATACTCGGCGTTTGTGCTGTATTGGCTGATCCAAGGTGTAAAATGATTGGGTGTGAAATACTCCCCCTCGTTGTCTGCAATCGGAAAGTTGGTGGGCGGCCGAGAGTTGACCACGTTCTCGGCTTCGATGAGGAAACATCGAAATTTGTGCTTTCGCCGCGCAATCTCTTTGAGTGTTTGGCGCAACACTCTCTTCACGCGCTGAACCTTGCGTTCCCATACGCCTTCTTTATATTGGTTAACTGGGCAGTTGATTCATCATCCAACTTCCTTAGACGTCAACTCGGCCTTTACAAGTTCGGAACCAAAGGTTTCGGAAAACCGTTTGGCCCCTTGGTCTGCTATGACGAAGTTCTTCCCGTTATCGAATCTCATTCTTACAGGAACACCACGACGATTGATGAAGTTTCAAATCGTCATGATGCCCACATCCATACTTAGGTCGTGGGTAACGTCCAGATGGACCTTCCCGCGAGGCAGATAAACAGCGCCAACCAAAATTTTTTCTGACGGCGGCCGATGGTGACGTTAACTGGCCTGAAGTAGTCAAGCCCCGTGTTGCTCTAAACTGCCTTACAAATGGCGTAAGACGGTCAGAGGGTAACGGTTCCATGATCGACGCAACTGGAATCGCTTTGACGCCAAAAGATTGTTTCTAAAACCCAAAGTGCAAGAAAGTGACGTCAAGCTGTATAATTATAATAATTATAATTATAATTATAGAATTATAGGGTTTTAGAAACAATCTTTTGGCGTCAAAGCGATTCCAGTTGCGTCGATCATGGAACCGTTACCCTCTGACCGTCTTACGCCATTTGTAAGGCAGTTTTATAATTATAATTAGAATTAGAATTATAATATAATTAATAATTATAATTATAATTATTGTAGAACGCTGTTAGACTGTTTAGGCTTCATATGAAAGGAAGTAAAATGCGAAGCGGGGACTATTCCATTGAAAATATATCTGTGGTCAAAAGCAATAACCGCTTAAGTCGACTTAAGAAGAAATTGAGTTATGGATGCCACCACGTTCCCTTGACTGTGCTCTACGTTTGTGTAAAATCGGGGAGTTTGTAACTTTAAAATAAAAAAAGTTATTAGTAAAAACCTATTCGCATTCCTATAACGAACGCGCTAAAACTTTCAAACGAGATTGCTTGAAACAGCAATTTTCGACTTAGGCGGTTATTGCTTTTGACCACAGATATATTATGCGTACTGGCAGGCAGTCGCTGCTGGCAAGATAATGGTTGCGGAAACTTAAATTGAACTGGCAAACGATTTTGAGTGAACAGCCGTGGGTAAATAAATTACAAGATAAATCAGAAGAGTTCCGTTTAGACGCCTTGGTTCAAAACAAATTCCACATGTTTTCTCATCAACGACTGGAAAAATTAGTGACTACCATGCAAAATTGTATTTCAAGCCAGATTCGCGGCGTAAATTTGTGAAAGCAAGACGCGTCCTTTTCCATTGTGGGAGAAAGTGGAACAAGAATTATACAATCAAGTTTCTGAAAGACTCTTGATAAAAGACTTCATTGTGGGAGAAAGTGGAACAAGAATTAAACAATCAAGTTCCTGAAAGACTCTTGATAAAAGTGGAGAAGAGCGATTGGGCGATCCCCACTCACGAGCGCCGGCGAAGCTTATGGAGCGTTGCGTATCACCGTAAAAGTGATCGGTGTGCGGGTTGTAGATGATAAGCAGGCAGAGGCAGATTCCGTCGCCGTGGGTAGTTATGCGATTTATAACGCCGGAGGATGGTTCGGCGCGACTATCAACTGGGGAGAAGAGGCGTCCGGAATACTTTCACGCCGGAAATTAGTTTCCGATTTCTAATACTTTAAGATTACTGATCTCGAATTTTGTAATTATTATGATCCAATGTTTTCTATAATTACTTTAAAAATGTTGTAACCATTACCTTAAAATGTATTCATTTTAAGGTGTGAAGAGATGTCATGTACTGCAATTGCTGTAAAGCTTCAGACCTAAAATTTTAACTGTACAAACTTGATGTAGCAGCAATCTCACGAAACACTACAAATATAAAATATAGCAAATACATGTATATTATTCTTCATTAACTTTTACGTAAGAAAATACAAAAGCACTTCATGTGCAAGCAAATTGTACAATTGTACCAAATATAACAAAAATAAACGATTAATACTGATATTTATAAGTTGACTTTATATAATGGGGTTTAAAAAAATTTCTTTATATAATTTTCTAAAAACCATAGTCTGTTTTAAAAACAAAATACAAATAGTTATGTGATATTACAATTTTGGTAGCTATCCCGAAAGAGTAGCGAATTACAGAATCTCAAAGTTAGCGCATTTTTCACAAGTCGTATAAGCCGCACATCGTGTGCTGTACTGTTGACGTTTTGGTACAGCTTCGCCTTATCTCAAGGATTTACTGATGATATAGAAAAATAATGATATTTTTTGGAACATATGATACGATGAAAACGCTTGTCTTATTAAATTCAATGGAACATACGACATTCGTTTTCTACGATGACGAAATGCGAATGCTGAATTGGGAGCTTTTCTTGCACATAGCTGTTGGGGACAGTGTGACCGCAGCCTTGTGAAAAAATGTAGCACAGAAGAGACCTAAAATGTATCAATATGCATCACCTTTTTTTTTTAAGGGGTAACCGCTGTAACCGCTCAAAAAATAGGGTTTTTTCATTTTCATTTCATTTCATTTATTTATTTAGAATAGATACATTAAGTGTTGTAAGATCGAGTCTTTTAATAACACCTCACCAATATTCAATTTCTTAAACTAGAATTAAATTTAAAGTTAAACAATTACAATAACAAAATTAAGTAATAAACATAGGCTTAAAAAACATAATATAAATATTATAAATAATAGAAAATATTATAAGATATAAAGGAGGAAAAAGATAAGAAAGTGATGAAGGAGGAAAAGTAGAGATAGAATGGGAATAAGGAAGAAAAAGAAACCTCGCCTTGCAATCATCATTGATCCTCTGGAATCAGAGTGCACGGAAATACTCATAGAGTTTAGCCCTATAGTTGTTTCTGTCTAGCCCAGCCCTTATAACTGCAGGAACTGAGTTCCAGACTCTGACTGCGTTGATGAAAAAAAGTCGTGATGTTATTAAAAAATTGTATGTTGGTATAATTAAATTGTGATGTCTCCGGGACTTAAAAGGTATGAGTTTTTCGTACAGATAAGAAGGAGTTTTCCATTCCATTAGTCTATAGACAAAGATACAATTTTTGGCAAAGAGGTAATTTTCGATATAACACCCAAGTACTTTATTCTGCCAGGGGGAAATATGTTCATACCTTTTAAGCCCGTATACATATCGTGTAGCATTATTGAAGGCTATATTAATTTTGTGTAATGATTTAGAGTCAAGCTTACTGTACACCACATCAGAGTAGGCAATAAGGGGCACAATTAGTTGTATAACTAATTTACGCCTGGTTTCCAAGGGTGTAAATGAAGCTGAAAATCTCAATTTACGCAGCGTAGCATATACCTTTCTCACGACTCCATTAATATGGTCACAGCAACTTAAGCTAGAGTTAACAATAAATCCCAAGTTCTTAATTTTGTCCGTAAAAGTAAGCACACTTGAGCCTAAATACAACTTAGGGATGTTGTCAACGTGTATTGCACTATGGCAAATCGGTAAGACATAGGACTTAGACGCATTTAAGCACAAATGATTGGCAGCTGCCCACACAGAAATTGCAGACAAATCACTGTTAATTTTGTAACATAAATCCTCAACGAGACCAATACGACTAGACAGATGCATTTGTATATCATCAGCATATGCATGGACATTCACATACTGACACACAGAAAAAACATCATTAACAAAGAGACTAAACAGAAGTGGACCAAGGACAGATCCTTGTGGAACACCATTACATACCAATCGGGCCTGAGACATTGAGTTGTTGGACATAACTTTTTGCGTCCGTCCCTCAAGATAGCTTGCTATAAGCTTCGCCGAGCTATCATTGAAACCGAAGTAGCTTATTAGTTTTGCACATAAGAGATTATGGTCTACCGAGTCAAAAGCTTTGGAGAAGTCGAGTAAGCAAAGAATTGTTAAGTCATCATTGTCAAAGTGAATTCTAATGTCAAGTATTTTTACCATGGCAGTGGAGCAGCTGTGTTTAGGTCGAAAACCAGATTGTAGAGGGGAGAGAAGGTTGTGCTTTTGCAAGAATGCATAAATTTGCGTCGCCATCAAATTTTCGCACACCTTGGAGAATGCTGGCAGTATACTAATAGGCCTGTAGTCGCCAGGGTAGGAGGCATTTGCCTTTTTTGCAACTGGCAGGACAACCGCTTTTTTCCACACTGAAACAAGAACTTGTAAAGCAATGATTAATTATGTGGGTAAGTGGGCCAATTATAAACTGAGCAATAAGCTTGACAAATTTTAAGGAGATTCCATCCTCACCCACCGCATTTGATTTAATATCCATTATAGATTTTAACACGTCAGCCTCACAAACTGCCACGAATTGGAATTTCCCTTTAACACGATCACAGGACGGCAAATGTTGTGGCAAAACAGTAGAACTCGGTTTATTACTGGCACTAATAAAGAAATCATTTAATACATTGGGATCTAACTCACACCGAGTGTTTTCCTTGCCATGGATCTTTAGATTTCTTAGATTTCGCCATAGTTTCTTAGCCGGAAGAGAAGGATCCAACTTGGAGTTGAAATACCAACGCTTAGCTTGTCTAATGACAGTCGTTGCAGCATTGCGGGCAGCTTTATAGTTAGACCAAGAGACATCAGACCTAGCTTTTCGCCACTTTGTGTACAACTTATTGCGCTTTTTAATAGCTGAGCGAACTTTTGTGTTGAACCAGGGACATGAACTATTCACAGCATTGAGGGTACGAAGAGGAACATGTATATCAAACAGCATAGACAAATTATAATTAATGAAATCAAGTTTTTTATCAACAGTGTCAAGAAACCAACATTGGTTCCAATTTACACTACACAAGTCAGACATCAAAGAACTGACATTTAACAATTTAAAGTCACGGTACACAAAAGTAACATTAAGATCAGAACGATTCAACACAACATCTAAAGTACAGAATATTAAGTCATGATCAGAGATGAAGGAAATTTGGTCAAAGGTCAAAACTTGCGATGGGTCAGGTGTAATAAAGTAGTCAAGCAGGCTGGGTGAAGCATTATTCGCATACCTAGTTGGTATATATTTGTTAATCACACAAAGTCCTAGAGCTTCTAACTGGTCAACAAGTTTTTAAAATCCCCACAAATTAACACATATTCGTACTCAACTACCAACTCCGTCAACTCATTAAAAAGATAATCCAAGGAGAAGCATTTGTGAGGGTTGTACACGCATACTATTAAAGTTTTTGCTGCACCATCAGCCACTTCAGCAAAAATAAACTCAGTGTCGGTGTCAAGAGATTTAGCCACCAGTCCTAGTTTAAGGTTTTTCTTACAATATATCGCAACTCCACCCCCTTTCCTAAGCACGCGATCATGCCTTAATAAGTTAAACCCATTTACAGACAAATTAAGATCAGGGACATCACCATGAAACCAAGTCTCAGACACACAGATCACATCCACAGCAGATTCTTCAAAAACATACCTAAGGTAATCAAGTTTGTCATTGCCTAAGCTACGTGCATTAAAGTGTACTACATTAAGGCCAGAACTTTGTGGTTTTCAGCAACGCCAGAGTCAGGCTTATTAATCAGCCCCACAATTACGAACAAGACCAAAACAGAAACAACCAACAAAAGCCAGCGTCAATGAGTATGAAAGCAGATATAAGTACGTATACGATTGCAAAGAGTACCAGACAAAGCAGAAGAAAAACGTTAAGGTATAAAAGAGACAAAGTTGAAAGTAAAAGAGAGAGAAAGAAAGAAAAGATAGTACAAGAGAACAACTTAAACGTAAACATTTAGCAGCTAACATTTGTTTTAGAGTTCAGACGTTTAGATTTTCAGCAGTCTGCAGTAACAATTGTGATTTTTTTCCTCGCTTTCAAAAAGTTTGTAGAAGAAGTTATTCACAGGTGTTATTGGACACATATTAGACTTTATTTTAGAATTTTTTGACACAGCAATATCAACATATAGGTGGCTCCACTGCATCCTCCTAGGCTATGTTTTCCCTGCAGGGCTTCACGGCACGCAGCACTGAAGGAGCAATTTTGAATCTGCGACAAAATAAAAAATTCCTGTTAATCTAGAGGCTTTTTGCTAGAGAAGATCGGGTGGATTTTAAAAAATATTGATTTTTAAAATTTTGGCGGGAGTTTCAACAAATTTTTTGATGTTTGAGGTAAAAAATGACATGTCTTTTGTTAAGGGGGCTTTCCCGTTTTTCGGTTTCAAAAAAATCGTTTCATAATGAAATATGCAATAGTTTTGAAGTTATAGCCAAAAATGTTTCGGCGCGCACAGCCTCGCGTACGCTTTAAAAAAACTTTAATCGCGTTTTCCTCGAAACCATGTTTTTGTGACGTTTTTTACACTTTTTTTCGGATCTAATGAACCGATTTGGATAAAACTGAATTTCACGTGTTCACAAATGAATTCTCTATCGCACATCATAGGATTTTTTCAATATTGTGAAATTTTAATTTTTAACAACACTTTTAGTACCAAAATTTTGCAAAAAAAATCTATTTGTTTTTCAAATTTGCGCCAAATTTCACCAAGTTGAAATTTTTCAAAAATCCTCCGATGTGCGATAACTAAAACTATGTAATTAATGAAAATGATGGTCAATTTGATTTCAGATAAACCGTACCCGAGAAAAGTGTAAAAAACTGGGAGTATGTTTTCCAAACAAGGCAACATAAGTACTTGGCAAGCCGGCGGCCAAGTACTTTTTTTCCAAAAAAAAATTTTTTTCAACTCACTATTGTAACAACAAACAAAATAAAAAAGAATTACAACATTTTATCAAACTGTCTTTCCAAAATTAATTCTTGTAAAACACCTCATTTTTCGACGAAAAAACGGGAAAGCCCCCTTAATTAAAAATCAACAAATCGAGTTATCAAAAATTCCACACGATCTTCTCTAGATAATGTTATTGTTAAGATCCAGTCAAAATTTTAAGTCAAAATATTGAAAATTGTTCGAGTTGTGCCGCGTGCCATTTTGAAAAATCGTGTTTCGAGAACAACGCGTTCAAAGTTTTGGGAATGGTTTTCTATGGGCATAACTGAAAAATTCGAGATGCAAAAATTGTTTACCATTAGTCGGCAATACCAGGACCATAGAGCTGGCCTTCAAGGTTCAAAAATTCCTCATTCGCCTCCTTCCTGACTGATTTATTGAGCGAGCGCGCCTCTTTCGCCGCGTCGCTCAAAGCGGAAAAGTTCGCGGAAGCGAGAACGCCGCATACACCCGCTTCGGCATACGCGTGATGCGCTTGGCGGTAACCTCGTATTTCGCATAAAAAGATTTTATTTTATATATAAAACGTTTTGTTTCTTATTCTATAAGGTTCAAACTATTTTTTAAGCCAATAAAAAAAAATCGATTTTTTTTAATTTTACAGTGGCGTAACCCCTTAAGTATCAAAGTATCAATATGGAATAAACCCAATAATTTTTATGAGAAAACACTTTCTAAATAAACTTTCGTTTTTTTTTCAATAAATAGTACCACCACCGACAAATACATAACACTAGCGCCTGTCGCGTTAGATTGTGAGTCCACGGATTCAAGTGTGGATCCAGTGGGTGCTAACTTTGGGCCTGTAGTGGCTCCCAGTTGTTCAAAGAAGTGCATCAAAATTTACTTCCAAAATGTCTCCGGGATGAGAACTAAAGCTAATTCTGTACGTCTGCTTAGTTCTTCATTGGATTACGACGTTTTTGTTATTATTGAGACTTGGTTAAATCCAAGTTTCTTTGATTCAGAATTCTTCGACCCAAACTTTTTTAATGTGTTTCGGAAGGATAGAGACTCTCTTTAATCAGGCCTGACAAGGGGTGGGGGTGTTTTGATTGCCGCTAAACGCAATCTACGCTCAGCTATAGTGGAACTCGAAAACAATGACACTCTTTTAGACCAGCTTTGCGTGCAGCTCCAAGGCATGCACGGACTGCTTCTTCTATGCGCATCGTATATCCCACCGAATAGTTCTGACGCTATTTACAAATCACATGTTGACAACATTTCTTCCATTTGTGCCAAAATTGGTGATAATGAGCTTTGTGTTTTGGGAGACTTCAATCTGAGCAGTATTACCTGGAGCAACATCGGGAACTCTTTTGAGCTTACTCCCTCTAATGTAATTTCTTTCAATGAGATGTACGTGATCCACAGTTTTACAAACTTTGGCTTGTCACAGATTAATGGATTTTCCAACAAGCTAAATCGAATACTAGACTTGATCTACATTTCAAGCAACTTAAATAGTAAGGTGATCGAGTGCGGCTGTCCTTTTTCACCTGTTTGCTTGCATCACGTTCCATTAATAGTTTAGCTTGAATTCTATGAATTCTTTGCACTTCCGACTATATCACACACTATCTCTTTTAATTATAATCTTTGTGATTTTGATGAGTGGGATAATGTGCTTCGTGAAGTCGATTGGGTTGAGTTACTCGCTAGTTCTGTGGTTGCTGACTGTTATACAGTTGTTAAATCGACAGTTTTTGATTTATGTCTGGAATTAATCCCTACTTTACACAGAAAGCTCCATAAACTACCGTGGGTTACTAAGGAATTGCAACATCTAAAGAATTTAAGAAACAAATATTATAAAAAATACAAGGCAACAAGGAGTCTTTTCTACTTTTGCAACTACCAGTCCCATCTAAAGAGTTACAATAAGCTCGCCAAATTGTTCTACAGGAACTATATCCGCAATTACGAAGTCGGTATTATTTTTTATTTCATTTACTGCTTTAAACGTATCGTTTGTAGCAGGGGTTTCACTTAAAGAACTATTAAGCAGGTATAGTTCAAAAAGATGTCGGAATAGGAATAGGATAAGATATGAAATAATTTACATGATATGAAGTACTTTACAAGGTATATATACAACAATATATATGCCCTGGAGAGGCGCTTAACGTGCTGACGCACCTGCTTCCCGTCGATCTGCATATTATGAAGGCCGCAACTCTTAGTGCTCTTAGGCTGAGGGAAACAGGTTGCTGGAAGGACAGACCGTATGGCCACGGCAGTCTGTTATCACAAGGGCAAAGGTGCCTGCCTACAACGACGGATTATGTAATTCCTACCATGGTCTTTGGGAAAAATTACGATATCCGTATCCCCTCTCGTCTAGAATGGAAGAGAGGAAACATCCTAAATAACCTGAGTACCACAATCTACACTGATGGCTCCAAAATGGAATGCGGAGTAGGAGCAGGAGTCTTCTCCGAACATCTTAAGATAAACGTGTCTTTCCGCCTCCCCAATACGGCAAGCGTTTTCCAGGCGGAAGTGCTCGCTATTAGGGAAGCGTGTGGGATGGCATTGATGGACACATCCTACAAAAGCCACATTACAATACTTTCCGACAGCCTATCCACAGTCAAGGCACTGGAATCGTCGATTCTATCGTCAAAACTAGTGCGGGAATGCAGGAAGCTCCTGATAGAGCTAGCTCAGAGGTTCAGAGTTACCCTGATATGGGTGCCAGGGCACAATAACATTGACGGGAACGAAAGGGCCGATGAGCTGGCTCGAAGAGGCTCCGCTCTTGATGAGAACGTGGCGCTGACGGTTCACGCCCCACTGGGCTCTATCAAGGCCGAGGTCTCGAAGGACTTCCTTGCCAAAGCCAACACTAGATGGCAGAGGACGGAATCCTATAAAATCAGCAGATCACTGTGGCCAACATACGACAAACGCAGGACCGCGGAGCTCTTGAACAAAGGCCGACGGGATGTGGCAAGACGGACGGCAGTCATCACTGGCCACTGGCCCATTGGAGAGCACGCGGCAAAGATGGGGATTCCATACAACACCAGCTGTCACAGCTGTGAAAACCCGGATGAGAAGGAAACCGTCCACCATTTCCTCTGCGCCTGCCCGGCCTTAGCAAGAAGGAGATGGAAAACGCTGGGAAAACCGACATTTCAGACTTTCGAAGAGATAGCAAAGTGCAGCGTAAGCTCACTACTCTCTTTCATTAACCTCTCGGACTGGATATAAGTATATGTATGGATAGATACATATAAGTCCAGATGACACCAGACAATATACCTCAGGGTATCTACCGGGAATAGTGGTATCAAAACGGCGCCAACGCGCTAATTGGATGTTGGAACATCGCCACTTGAACCAACCAACCATATATGGGGCATTCCACCTCAAGTGTTCCCACTTCAAAAACGAAACATTTCCGATTTTGATGATATTTGGTAGAGTTGTTGTACTATCAGAGTACATTGATTGTGGAAAAGGAGGGGCGGATTTATGCACGGGTTGCAGTGATACAGGGGCTTGAATTTTCGCCCTTTATTTCGGACGTCGATTTTAATTAAATTCTCAGTCCAAAAAGCTGTTGCTAACGAAAAAACAACATGCACGTATCTTTCAGTATTTTTTCCGTACTTTCCAAAAAAAAAGTATATAAACAATTTTTTATGAAATTTAATAACATTTTTTTTATTTAAACTTTGTTAATAACATTTTTTCAACAAGAGCCTGTTGGGATTTTTTTCAGAGTTAGCTATAATACAGTTCATTTCCTCCCCTACAAAAGTGTATATGGTATTTTATGGGCAAAGTTGAGTTTCTTGTTTTTTTGAAGCACCAAACCCAACGCGTTTACCGCGCCCGATGCGCGACTCAGCCGTGGTACATTTTACTTGTGTCGCGCGCGGTAGACACTTTGGGTTTGGAGCCTCAAAAAGAGAAGAAATTCAACTTTGCCCATAAAATACTATATATACTTTTTTGTAGGGGAGGGAATGAACCGTATTATAAGGTAAGTTTGAAAAAAATCCGAACAGGCTCTTGTTAAAAAAATTTTATTAACAAAGTTTAAATTAAAAAAAATGTTATTAAATTTCATGGAAAATTGTTTATATATTTTTTTTTGGAAAGTACGGAAAAAATACATAAGGATACGTGTTCTTTGCTTTCCATTATCAACAAATCTTCGGGCTTACAATTTTAAATAAAAAAAGTTTCGTTTTTGAGGTGGGAACACTTGAGGTGGAATGCCCCATATACAACAAAGTGAAATATATGGTACAACAATATGGTAGTCGTATTTACAACAATATGGTTTGGCATAATATAGATGTTTGTGTAATGTTATTCATTTAACAAGGTTGCTCTTAATCTAAGGCTGTTTACAATATAATAGTACAACATTTTGATCGGGTACGGGTCATAGCAATTTGCCAATGCATTTAAGTGGTCATTTGTTTGGGCAAGGTAGCTCTGTACGTATCGCCTTCTAATTTGAAGGAAACTCGGACACTCTAGGAGAAAATGTCGTAGAGTTTCAAAAGTATTTAGGTTGCACAACTTACAAATATTATTTTGATCAATTTTATAAATTAAGCCTTTAATGCAAAACCTTAGAACGTATTTGGTTGACAAGCGAAGTTGGGCGAAAACCTTGCTCATATAAAATTGGTTGCGGTGAAATAAGTAAGCTGCTACCTTATCATCAAGTGCCCTAAGTAACTTACAGTTAAGAGAAGAAGTACTTGCGCAGCTGAGTACATCTTGAAATTTCAGGTGGCGGTCGAAGCGTTCGAAAGCAACTGGTTTCATGCTTAGCCAGTTTTCTGCATTTAGAGATTCCCACATATTTTTTAAACCAATTTTATCCAGGAAACAGTTAAACTGAGTAACCCAGTTGTATTCCATTTGTGCCACTGAGGACTGATGGAGATGAAATAATCTAAGAAGGGCGATTTTTGGTAAACGGTTTTGATCCATTTGAAGCACTTTGATAATGTAGTTCCAGGCGGCTTTAAAAATCTTTGAGGCAACTTTATATAGACCCAGCTCAAGTCTTAGATGTGCATTTGGAGTATCTTTTGGTAATGCAAGAAGTTTTTTGAAGTACGTAGTTTGGACAATCTCCAATTGGTCGGTGTACCTTAAGCCCCAGACTTGGGCCGCGTATAGAAGAGACGAAGAGATAACATTATCAAAGAGTTTGACTCTTCCATCCCAAGAATCCGCTTTGCAATTGCTTAAGGTCTGAAGAGCCGCGCCTAATGCAACTCTACCCTTTTTGATGGCCGAATCAGTCGCGCATTTCCCTAGTGCCGAGCTGGAAAAAGTTACTCCTAGATACGTGTAGTTCTTTACTATATCCAGCTTTTGTTTATGAAAGTAGAAGTTTTCTGATGAGGATTTCCCTCCTTTCCTGAAATGAATAATTTGGGTTTTTTTGTATTTATCAGGAGCTGATTTTTTCGCAGTATATCTCTAGAGCAACTAGGATTTTTCTTAAGATTACTGGGGACCTTGCGAGTGCCACAGCATCGTCCGCAAAAAGCAGTAAAAGTAGGTCAGTTACCCCGTCAATGTTTATGCCTTCTATACCTCTCTCCCGCAGAGCTTCCTCAAAATCCGAGATAAAAAGAATGAAGAGAAGGGGACTAAGAATTTCACCCTGAAGTACGCCTTCAGTTACTGGAATGGATTTTGAGTCAATGCCGTTTTTTCTAATCACAAACGAGGCACGATCGTATATCGCTTTTACTATATGGATAAATCTCGCGCTAACTCCTTTTGCATAGAGTTTTTGCCATAATAAATCATGTTTAACTGAATCGAAGGCTCGCCGGAAGTCAATGAATAGAGCAAGGGCAGACGTTTTTTGGTGCCTCAGATGGAGCTGAATAGCAGATTGCAAGACGAAGATGTTGTCGATACAACTTCTTTTGCTTCGAAAACCGTTCTGCGATTCCGGAATTGCCCCTTTTATATTTGCCCAAGCGACAAGCCTCTTGGATAAAATTTGAGTGAACATTTTGGCTATGGAGTTACAGAGCGCAATGCCTCTGTAGTTTAAAGGTATGTTTTGATCCCCGTTTTTATGGAATAGAACCAGTGACGAGCACGACCACCCATCTGGAGTTATTCCGTAAGTTAGTACGTTATTGAAGAAACGGTGGAGGAAACTTATGCCTTCAGGGGGTAGGAATTTGTAAAACTCACTTTTAACCATGTCGAGACCGGGGGATTTATTGTTTTTGCAGCCCTGTAAAGCAAGTATAATCTCAGCGTGCGTAATTTCCGAGTCTAGGGAGGGGTCGAACGTACCACAGAAGGATAGGTGCGTGTCAACACGGGGCGGATAAATGCTAGCATAAAATTTTTCCCAATCCGATAGCTTTATCGGGTTGGGTATAAACTGTCTTTTGTTACATGACCGGATTACACCCCAGAAATCCGTCGGGTTCTTGACATTAGCAAATTTGTTTTTTAGGTCTGCATAGTAATCTTCCTTTTTGCTGAGAAGAAGTTTTTTATAATGGCGCTTTAGGGAGTATAAGATTGATGCCTTTTCTGGATCAAAATTTGATTCTTTGCACGATTTTAGAGAATTTTTTAAATCTTTCTTCTTTTTCTCTTCTTTCTTTTCTTTTCTGTTAAGAAGCTCCTGGTCAAACCATGGGCTCTTAAAAATTTTTGAGTGCCTAGTAGGTACGTGTTTAATAAGGTCTAGCTCTTTGGCAGCATTTTTTATGTGTACTAAAAGATGGTCGTTTTGTCGGTTTATTAGTGTAAAAGGACTGTCACCAGGAAGAACAGGGGGAAAACGTAGTTCTTTTAATAATATGGCATACTCAGACGCTTTTTGGGCATTCCACTTCATCACCTGCCTACTAGCGCCTTTCGGCTGCATCGAGCTCCCGGAACCAGGATCATTCCTTACGTTAGGGAACGAAAGGCTGAGCAATATGGGAAAGTGATCTGAGCCCGTTGCTTCATATATGACCTGGAAGTTGGATATGACGGGTAGGGCAGCTAAATTTGCCCAAACTAGGTCTATGGTGCTCGTACCGTTGCTGTTTGAGAATGTAAAGTTTCCTGAATAATCGCCCGGGGTACGACCATTTAGTAGAAATAAGTTGTTTTTTTCCATAAAGTACATACAAGTTTGCCGCGCGCATTTAAGATTTTATCTTGGGAATCTCTTAATTTATGTAGGTTGCAATCTAATTCCGGGAAGGCGTCGCCATTTGATTCCAAGCCCACTCGCGCGTTGAAATCACCTCCAATAATGATTGGAATGGTACCATGTTTGACTGATTGCTCATCGATAAGAGTTTCTAGTGATTCAAGTACAATAGCAATATCGTATGATGGCTTAGAATATACCGACCCGATCAAAACTTTACAACTGCTTATAATAATTGAGGAAAAAATCCAATAGGAAGAAATTACTTCTGCAGTAAACTTAACGTTTTTATGAAAAAGACTGAGCAGGCCACCGCTGGCCCTGCCTGTTGACTTCTCCCTTGTTGCAATAGATGATAGGCGGTTGAAACCATTCCATGGAGAGGCTAGGTGTACAGGATCTGACTCGAGCCAAGTTTCACTGAGACCGACGAACTGCACATCTTCAAGAGCGAGAGTTTCGGGAGTTTCATTAAGGAGGTTTGATATGCCATGGACATTCCAGAAAGCAATCTTAAGGCCAGTTCTAAATGAAGATTTGCACGCTGGTTTGTTCGTCGGTTCTATGCGGACCGAACATCTGTTTAGTTTTTTGGGAGGGCTTTCAATAGCAGTTGGTTAAAATCGGTGCATATATGCTGATAACAAGTTTCGTATAATTGTTTTAGTAGATGCATTGCGTTTTCGCGACCAGAAACTAGCTTCTTTTCACTGTTCCATCTTAGCCAGTTGTTAGTAATTCTAATACGATCTTCTCTTACAATTACGCTGTGGAGCGAGCTCACTGATTGTATTTCTTTCTTTAGTTGCAACATCGCTTTCTTGTTTAGCTGTTTATCGCCATTTAGATCACGTTCGATATAGACCGCTGAGCCAGATAATTTACTCGTGTTTTTGAGGATATACTCAATGGATTCCTCCGAGTCGAATTCAGCTATGACCGCCAGTTTCCCATTTCGCTCAAATAACTTCCTTACTGCTTTAATAGCGCTGGGTGCCTGAAGGGATAACATGCCATTGACTACACGCTTTACTTCAGACAGGGGTGACTTATTCGCCTCCAGGCCTTTGATGATGAGATTTTTCCTTTTTAGTTGGTCCTCTAAGTTACAGATTCTTTTGCTGTCTTTCTCCCTTTCCAATTTTAATGCTTCTAAGTTTTGCTTTAACTCATGGTTTTGCTTCTTTAAAGCAGTGATTGTATCATTCATATTATCAAGTTTCGCCATGATTTCCCGATTTGATTCTTTTATAATTCTCATCAGCTCATCAACATTCAACTCTGCAACTTTTTGCCTTCTTGTTAGTTTTACGTCAAAACCCTCCGGGGAGGTTTCAGACAACGATCTTTTTGGCGTTGAATTCGGCATTTTGACCGTGGCGAAATAATGAAGTTTGCTAGTTTGATTCGTTTGTATCAACCTCGGCTAGACGTTGAAACCGCACGAATAATCCGCTGAAGTAAGGCTAATACGGCAATACCACAAGAGTAGTGCACCTTGGATTGACTACCCGACGGTAGATGGCGTTGAATAGATATAAGTGATGCCACTGATTTGCGGCCCGCAGCCGCCAAACTCACCCAGCCGCTATAGAGCATGCACCGCAGTGATGCCACGCCAGCCGTGTTAAAGATCTGTCTGTGGTACAAAATGGCAACACTGTTTTCCAATAAGAGCTTTCCACTTACGAGTTGTGTCAGTTTTGGCGCGAGTAACTCCAACGCCGCCAACACCTCTGCCCAAACAACATGCACTGGCACTCCCCTGGCACGCCTCCAGGAGTCGGGGTGAACTGCACCCAGCACCGAGCCACAGCTGAACGCCCCGCAGAAACAGCACGGGCTTCCACAGCAGAGCAGCAACGCGCGGCAGCAGCGCAGGCGGCGCCAGCAGAGGGAGCAGCGCAGCTTCAAGGCAGCGCCGGGAAGCAGCACCAGCAGCGATGAGGGACAGGCACCACGGAGCCAAATTCACCGTCCAGCACACGGAATCCACTTGACTTCACTTTCCTGATGGACCGAGCGGCGTCCTAGGCAGAAACCTCTGCCTTTGGATCGCGAACACTGCCTACTTTTATTATTTTAAGACAGAAATTCGGGAGCAAAAAAACTCTGGAATGTTACTCGACCAATGTTGCCAACTCTCCTCAAGAAGTCGGTATTAAAAGCAACCCTAAAGCCTTTTGGAGCTTTATTAAGTCAAAAAATCAGTTTCGGATATTCCATCTTCCGTATTCTTTAAGAAGAAATCCGCAAAAACTATGGAAGATGCCACAAATATTTTTGCTGAATTCTTCAGCTCGAATTTTGTTTCTGATTTGGGAATTGATGTGACTAACTGTCACTTTTCAGACTCACCCATCTCTTTTGGCTCTTTGATCCTAACTGCCGAAGACATTGAAACGGGCATCGCTAATCTTAGTTTCTCGACTCAAACGGATGCAGATGGCCTTTCTGCTGTACTACTGAAGAAATGTTCATCTCTTATAAGCCCGCTATTAACAATATTTAACAAATCTCTATCGTCAGGCGTTTTCATTGATGATTGGAAGAAAGCGTCGGTTATTAATATGTTCAAGAGTGGTAACAAGAACGATGTCTCAAACTATCGGCCGAATTCGAAACTGACCTCAGTTTCTAAGCTTTTCGAATGCATTGTCAAAGAAAAGTTAAGTTTTTGTGTCAAGAGCATAATCTCTCAACTCCAGCATGGTTTCGTCAAAGGCAGATCGACTACATCTAATCTTACAGTATTCACAGAAGATTGCCTCTCCGCCTTACAGAATGGCAACCAAGTAGACACAGTCTATACGGACTTCGCTAAAGCCTTTGACAGAGTATCTCACAGAATTTTGGTCTCGAAATTAACCCGCATGGGCTTTCATTTCTCGAATGGTTGAAATCATACTGTTACGAATTTACTTTCACAGGTTCGTTTGGATTGGTTTTGAAAATAAAACAACTTTAATTACTCAGCAAAAATCAACAATCACTTTATTTCGCAGATTTACGCTTAGCTTGTATCTACACTTGTTACCACTTTGCTTGCTTAACACAGACAGACCCCTTGTGCTACACACTGCTGCTTTTATACCACTTTTCTTATCGCGCCGAAGTTTCTTGCAACTTCTAATTGGAAAGCGCTCGACCATTCTCGCACAGCCCATTTCGAGAACCATCCTTGCCACATCGGACTATACCAAGCGAATTTATAACAGTTTTGCTGTACTTCACAGTGCATGCCTAAAAGTATGCTTGGAAAACATTCGTGCGGAGAAAGGCATTCCTGTACAGTGCGGCACAGAATTTCTCATCGTATCATTGCCCATCACTTAGACTTGTTCGTCCCGAACAAGTACCGAGGCTCCGCCGGAGTAAGACGCCAGGCGCTCCAAATGGACTACTTTCAGCCTGGCGTTTCCGCTACAGCAGCGTTGAACCCTGTACACCACGTCATTAATCCTGGTCACGACCTTGTATGGTCCTTCCCATGACGTTTGAAGCTTTGGAGACAAACCTTACCTGCGCTGCGGGTTGTAAAGCATTACCAGATCGCCTTCTTGGAACCCCGCTGTGTTAGCTCGTAGATCATATCTGGCTTTCATCTTATCGCTGACCAGTTGGATACGATCCCTTATAAACTGGTGGATTTCCTCCAGCTCCGATCGCTTATTAATTGCGTAATCAGTCTTAGCGCCTTCCGTCGTGCTGACCACTCCGAACTTCAAGTCAGCAGGCAATCTCAGCTCTGTGCCGAACACTGCTCGGGCTGGAGTGAGTGATGTCGTATCGTGCGGGGCTGACCTATACGCCATCAAGAACAGCGGAATATGCGTGTCCCAATCCTTTTGATTCCTGCCTACTACTTTCCGCAGATATTCCTCCAGTGTTCGATTGAATCGTTCCACCATGCCGTCGGACTGGGGATGCAAAGGACAGGTGCGAGTTTTCCTTATTCCTAGTAGCTCACACACTTCTTTTAATACAAGAGACTCGAAATTTCGGCCTTGATCCGAGTGCAACTCCAGTGGAACTCCAAATCTGGCCACCCAGTTGTTTACCAACATTTCCGCGACCGTGGTGGCCTCCTGGTTAGGAATAGGATACACTTCGGGCCATTTGCTGAAATAGTCCATCACCACCAGCACATATTTGTTGCCTTGAGTGCTAAGTGGGAATGGCCCGGCGACGTCCATGGCAATTCGCTCAAAGGGCGCTCCCATGTTGTACTGCTGCATGCGGCCCCGAGATCTTCTTGTTGGCCCTTTCGCAGCTGAACATCGATCACAGCTCTTGATCCAATCAGCGACAGACTCCTGGCATCCTACCCAGAAGAATCGCCTTTTTATTTTGGCGACAGTTTTTGTGATGCCAAGGTGCCCTCCGCTAGAGTCGTTATGGTATGCCTCGATCACCACGTTGATCCTGCATTTCGGGACTAAAATTAGGGAATTGCTGGTCCGGCCGTCCTCACTCTCCCACTCGCGGTATAGGCAACCATCAGACAGCCGCAGACTTTGCCACTGCGCCCAGTAAGCCTTCGCGATCGGGCTCTCACCGGCCATCTCTTGCCAGTCTGGGCGTGCACCTTGCTCCTTGCCTTCAATGATTTTTTTAAGATCCGTATCCTCGCGCTGGTCCTTTTGTATCCTCTCCGCAGACCACTCTTCCTCTGGCATAACGCTGATCAATCGTACGTCCACTATCTGCTCTTTGCTTTCGGCTCGCGAACAATGCCTGCATTCGGTTTTACACGGACGGCGTGACAAGGCATCGGCATTTCCATGGCTGCTCCCCTTGCGATGCTCTACCGTGTAGTCGTAGCTCTGCAGTCGCTCGATCCACCGCGCCAACTGGCCTTCCGGATCCTTAAAGTTCAGCAGCCATTTCAATGCCGCATGATCTGTGCGCAGGCGAAACTTTTGCCCATACAGGTATTTATGGAAGTGTTTCACGCATTCCAATACTGCGAGCAATTCCCTTCGGGTCACACAGTAGTTGCGTTCAGGCTTTGACAAAATTTTGCTGTTGTACGCTATCACTTGTTCTTGGCCATCTATTATCTGGGATAGCACACCGCCAATACTATGCCCACTTGCATCTGTATCCAGCACAAACATCTCTCCAGGCACGGGGATGGCCAGAATTGGAGCAGTGCACAGTTTTTCCTTCAGTCGTGCAAAAGCCTGCTCCTGCTCTTCAGCCCACGCGAAGGCTTGATTCTTTTTCGTCAGTTTATGCAAGCTGCCAGCTATGTTCGCAAATCCTGGAACGAATCTTCGGTAGTATGTGCACAGCCCCAGGAAACTGCGGAGTTCGTGTAGATTGCGTGGTCGGGGCCACTCCTTCACCGCCGTGATCTTGCCTTCGTCCGTATGTACTCCGCGAGCGGAAACCGTGTGACCCAGATATTTGACCTCTTTTTGAAACAGCGAGCACTTCTTCGGGTTGAGTTTAAGCCCGGCTTTCTGTATTCGCTCAAATACCTCCTTCAGCTTTTCCAGGTGGTCGTCGAAGCTTTTACCCATCACGATTATGTCGTCGAGGTATACCAGACACGTCCGCCAATGCAGCCCTTTCAGCACACGTTCCATTAGCCGCTCGAATGTTGCTGGTGCGTTGCAGAGTCCAAACGGCATGACGGTGAAGTGCCACAAACCGTCGCCAACACTAAAAGCTGTTTTCTCCTTGTCCTGGTCTGCAAGTTCCACCTGCCAATAGCCGCTGCGTAAGTCGAGTGTGGAAAACCACTGTGTGCCTGACAGTGTGTCCAGTGTGTCATCGATCCGAGGTAGTGGATAGCTGTCCTTCTTGGTCACGTCATTGAGCTTCCGATAGTCCACACAGAATCGGGTACTGCCATCCTTTTTCTTGACTAGCACGACCGGCGAGCACCAAGAACCTGACGAAGGCTCTATGACCTTTTCTGTATGCATGTTTTCAATCAAATTTGCGACCTCTTCCCTCTTGGCCAGAGGAACTCGTCTTGGCGGTTGGCGGATTGGTCTCGCATTTCCGGTGTCGATGTTGTGCTTCACTATGGCTGTTCTTTCGCCCGCTTCCGTCGCAAATATTGACCCATAGTGCTGCAGGAGTGACCGCGCCTTCTGTTTCTGCTCGGCTGTCAATTCGCTGCTCCACAGGTTCTGCGGTATGGCGTGCATGTTAGAACCGCTTTTCTTACTTCCTCCGGGTGGACTGCTTTCGCAATTGACAACTGCTTCAGCCTCTCTACACTCGCCAATGACCGCATCTTTTTCGACATATCTGGGTGTGTTCAGTGGGTTGAGTATCCTTACTGGTATTTTGCCATTTTTGGGTTCCACTAATGTACGTCCGATTATTATGTTGTCGTATCCTTGTTTTGGCGCTTCTACAACCCACAGCCGGCTTGTCCCATCGTCCTCGTCCACTTTCGCCCACACGATCGCCTCGGAATTCGCTGGTATCTTCTGATGTTGACACGAGACAACTCTCCTTACCGCCACGCTTCGCTCATAGCCAGTGTGCAGGGGGAATTCAACGTTGGCATACTTCAGCACATTTTCTTTCAGGTCCAGCGTAAAACCATGCCTAATCATGAAATCGACGCCGATAATCACGTCGTCCATTATGTCCGCGACGATGAACTCATGTTCCAGGCTGCTGGTGCCGATAGCAATTGTTTTTGTTACTTTCCCTCTTACCGGCGTACGCTCGCCAGTCGCAGTCCTCAGCTGTATGCCATGCAGTGGTTCCCAGTTCTTCAGAAGCTTCCTTTTTATGATCGAATATGACGCTCCAGTATCCAGTGTCAACACGAACAACTTTCCATCTATCTTTCCTTCAATCGTCAAGCTGCTGGGTTGTCGTTTTCACTGCGAGACAAGGACGGTGGGGCAGCAGGTTGTGGGGATCAGCTCACGCCCCTTTGGGCTGATCCGTTTTAGTTTAACGACTCGTCGTCCTCAGAACTGCGCTTGTTGGCCGGGCCTCGATCGTCAGTATTCCTCGCTTTAGGCGATTGCGATCGAGAACGGGAACGCCTCTTTCGTTGGCGGCAGTCTCGCGATATGTGACCTTGCTTGCCACATGTCCAGCAAACCACTTTAGTGGAGACAACCCGTGGCCTGCCCGGTGTCTCAGAGCTTATGGCCTTGATCAAAATGTCGCTGTCCGGCTGGATTTGGCGTATCCTTGCAGGTGTATACCGGCTGCTCCCAATCCATGTCGCCTCATATGTCATCGCGCTGGTCACCGTTTCCTTAAATGTCGGCTTGCCCATCATCAACGCACTGCGACGTGTCTCCGGATCATGAAGACCTTCAATGAACGACTCAATCTTCATCCTCTCAAGATCATCAGCGCCGAATTTTGGGTAGCACAACTGTACGAGCCGCTCAATGTCTGCTGCATATGTCTGCAGCGCCTCGCTGGCTCTTTGTCTGCGGTTCTTCAGCTCACAGTAGTACAGCGTATGGTTGTGCTCGTTGCTGTACTTCGCTGCCAACGCTCTCATGACGGCCTCATAATCACTTCTCAAACATTCCGGAACTGATTTCATTACCTCAGCCGCAGGACCTTTCAGCGCCAGTGCCAATCTCCGACCCTTCCTGATATCGGTCCACTGATTTTCCAAAGCAGCTAAGTCGAATTGCAGTTTGAATGTATCGAACGGCGTAACACCATCATAAGTAGGCACTTCTGTTCGGGTGGCAAAACTTTCCGGAGCCGGCGGCAAACATTCTCGTGGCTGTACCTCTCTAAGCCTAAGACACAGAGAGAGTCTCTTAGAGCAAGACGTGTTATCAGTGGCTCCGATACAAAATCAAATAATAAGTGATATAAAAGTGCAAGTGCGACAAAAGTCGGTAAACCGGGATAAGAAAGCAGTGTGCGCAACATAGCTAGCACACCGAGTGATCAGATTATTGGAAGTGGTGAAACAAAGTGGTTTTCTACCCAACTTGCCGTGCAAATATCTTCTTTGCCGACGCTTTCGCCGCGGTCGCGAAACTCGCCGCACGAAAAAAGAGCGGGAAGAAAATAGCTGATCCCCATTGACACATCGGTGGTCAGAGTGAAACAGAACGCTCAAGTGGGAAAAGCTCACCAAAGCGAGTATACCAACCTTGCGTGCACAGCGCGAGCTTTTAGCAAGGTCACAAACCAAAAAGCTCGCGGTTCAATTTGTGCTTCGTATACTCACCATAAGAGAGAAGCGCTGTGATTGGCTGCGGCGAACTTGAAGGCAGAACCGGTGTCGCTCAGCCATATTTTTATTACGAGCGGAGCAGCGACCAATCAGAAGCCGAGTAGCGTAGTAGTACCCAAATGAGTGTCCACCGATCGCCCCAACCGGGGCGAAGCACCGAAAATGGCGGAAACGCAACGCCGCTCATTTGTCCTAAGGCGGGCAACAGCAAGGTAAGGCAAATTGATGGGCGCATTACACGGGGTAGCAAAATGGCTGCGAATGATCCTTCGGCAGCAAACCCTTTCAAGAGCAGTGCGAAACTGGCACGATCACCCACTCGCAGGGATGAAAGGGCAAACTCGTCGCCGCCCAGCCTACAACCAGAACAGAGCGGCACTCCAACTTCAATCGGCGGGCAAGCAGCGCAAACGCCATTGAGCCAGCGCGAACACGAGCGAACGGCGCCGGAAAGGGGCGACGTAACAGAGATACTGACAAAAATGGGCAGGAAACTCGCAGAGCTCCAAATGATGATGGATTCACAGAAGCACATAAACCAGGACATGAAGAGTCTTGTTACCGGCATAGCAAAGCTGCATAAGTGCGTTGCCGACAAAACAGGGACCAGCAAGGCAACAACAATGGAACATAGCACGCAAACAAACGAGCAGGTGACAGAGAAAAACGGCGACAGACAGGGGAAAAGCTCGAGGGCGACAAACAACGAGGAGGTCGATCGGATCCCCGAGTATCCGCCGCTGCCAAGCACTAAGCGTACGAGGGTGATATCGCCAAAGCAGCTGGAGCTCGGAGGCAAAACGCAAAAGCAGCAACTTAGTACATCGAATGCACCAAACAAGAGAGCGACAGGCTCAACAACAACAGAAGTGCAACAGCAACAAAATACAAGCGGCCAAGCGCAGCCATCATTGACACAGGGCTGGACAGTGGTTGGCAAAAAGAACGGCAAGCCAGCTAGCGAGAAGAGCAGAGTAATCCGGGCTAGACCAGACGCGCTTATTATCTCTGCAAAGGGAAGTCTGTCCTACGCGGACATTTTGCGCAGAGTAAAAATGAGTGAGTCGCTACTTGATCTCGGCGGAAACGTTAAATCCATTCGCAGGACTGCCAAAGGCGAACTGCTGCTGGAACTAAAGCGTGCTCAAGAGCACAAAACTGCGGACTATCAAACCGCGCTAGAAGGGTTGCTCAAAGATGAGGTGCAAGTAGCAGCCAAGACGCACACGATCACGGTCCAGTGCAGGGACCTAGAAGAAGTCACCACAGCGGCAGAGATCTGCGATGCGCTGCAGGCGCAATGCCACATCAAACGGCCGGACGATTCATCTGTGCGTAGCTTGCGCAAGTGTCCAAACGGCACGCAAACTGCATATATTAACCTGCCGGCAGAAGACGCGAAAGAGGTGCTGAAGGTGTCACGCGTACGTATTGGATGGGTGGCATGCCGAGTGCGCGAAACTGCAAATGTTAGATGCTGCTTTAAGTGCACATCTAGCACAGCAGTGTAAAAATGCTGTCAACCGTGCAGCGCTCTGCAGAAAGTGCGGTGAGCCGGGCCATGTAGCCGCCACGTGCGCAAATCAGGAGAGGTGCGCGCTATGCCAAGGCGAGCATGCCGCTGGCAGCTTTAGATGTCGGTTTTACCAAGAGGCGTTGAGAGGTGGCTGCCAATGAAAATAGTGCAACTAAACCTTAACCACTGCGCCGCAGCACAAGACTTGCTGAAACAAACTGTCGTCGAGCAGGACTTCGACCTAGCGTTGCTCTGTGAGCAATACAAAGGCATGGATGGTCACGGGTGGACAGCAGATGCTGACAATAAGGCTGCAATCTGGGCGCCTAAGAACAACAGCAGTTTTCAGTGCAAAATGCTGACGAAAGAACGAGGCTTCACCTGGGTCAAGTTCAATGGCGTGTATTTTTTCGCATGCTACGCCCCACCCAGCTGGAATCACAGCGACTTCGAGCGCATGTTGACAGCACTTGTCCTGGAAGCGCAGGGCAAATTTCCGCTCGTGGTTGCGGGCGACTTCAACGCCTGGTCAACGACTTGGGGCAGTGCACGTACTAACCGTCGCGGCGAAATACTGATGGAATGCCTGGCGCCGCTGGAGCTCAACTTACTCAATCACGGTAGGCAACACACGTTCGACTCTGGCAGAGGCAGATCAACGATCGATCTTACCTTCGCGCACAACACACTGTCAAGAAACGCAAAGTGGGCTGTTAGCAGCATGTACACGCACAGTGACCATTTTGCAATTATCATGGAGCTTGAGCTGCGTATACGTACACCGCACCAGGTTCGCAAGGCACAGGTAAAGGGCTGGAAAAGGCAGGCTTTTGATGAAGAGATGTTTGAGCTGATTTGGAGCGAAGAGCAAGTCGTGCCGGATACTGCCACGAGAATGGCGGCCAGCATCACTGACAAGCTGTCGAAAGCGTGCGACGCCGCAATGCCACGGCGCGCGAACAAGCTGCTCAAGAAACCGGTCTATTGGTGGAATGATGAAATAGCAAGCGCTAGAAAAATGTGCCACCAGGCGCGCAGAAGGCTGCAGAGAGGCAGGAATCTGCCGGCACGAGTCGCGCTGCAGAGCAACTACAAGGCGTGCAAAAAGGCTCTCAAGGCGGCCATCCGCAGCAGCAAGAAGGCATGCTTTAAGGCGCTATGTGAGCATATAAGGTTGTTATGAGTCGCATCAGAGGCCCGAGATCGCCGCAGCCGAGCGACCCAACGCTGATGAGCAATGTGGTCGCCACACTCTTCCCACCGCAGGATAATCACGAAATTGTTCGTGAACAACTGATAGAGATGGGCGATATACCAGAAGTGGCTGCCAGCGAGGTACTGCAAACACTGGGCAAAATAGCCAACAACAAATCCCCTGGGCTTGACGGCATTCCGAACGTGGCGCTTAAAGCTGCAATGCGAAGCAGGCCGGAAGTTTTCGCCGGCTTATATGATGCGTGTCTGAAGGAGGGTGTTTTTCCTGATAAGTGGAAGCAGCAGAGGCTGGTGTTATTGCTCAAGCCCGCCAAACAGCCGGATCAACCCTCATCGTATCGGCCACTGTGTATGCTCGACACAATAGGCAAGGTGCTAGAACGCATCATATGTGACAGACTGCAGTCAACGCTGGAGAAGCCAGGCGGGCTGTCGTCACAACAATATGGCTTTCGAAAAGCGCGCTCCACGGTTGACGCGATACAGGCGGTGATAGGAACGGCGCGCGAGGCAACGAGTGGCAAACGATGGCTTGGGGGTGCGAAAAAGTATTGCGCAGTCATCACGCTTGATATTAAAAACGCCTTTAATTCAGCTCACTGGGGTCGTATCAAAGATACTTTGCTAGCACTTAAGGTCCCTGTGTACCTGCAGCGGATCATATCGAGCTACTTCAACAACAGGCTGCTGCTGTACGACACGGACGATGGTGTGCAGCAGTATGCGGTGTCCGGTGGCGTTCCACAGGGCTCAGTGCTCGGCCCAACACTGTGGAACGTCATGTATGACGGCATCCTCCGCCTTGATCTGCCGGAGGATGTGAAAATTATTGGTTATGCTGATGATATCGCGATAGTTGCTGTGGCGAAACATACCGAGACGCTACAACGAAGATGCAACGACACTATAGTCCGCGTGAAACAGTGGTTGACTGACGCAAAGCTGGAGCTGGCGGCACACAAAACTGAAGCAGTGCTGCTCAACACTAGAAAGCAGAGGGAGGTGCTCACCATCACAGTAGGAGAGCACGAAATCTTGTCCCAGCCCTATCTTCGATACCTTGGGGTCGTCGTTGACACGAAATTGACGTTCAAGGAGCACCTCAAAACTGTATGCGAGAAGGCTGCACGCGTAAACGGTGCACTCATGCGCCTGATGCCGAACGCTGGAGGTCCACGCGCCAGCCGGCGAAAACTACTGGCTAAAGTAACGTCGTCAATTATCCTGTACGCAGCTCCAGTATGGGCGCACGCGACGAAAACGAGAGAATACACGAAAGGCATCAGGGCGACTTACCGATTAAGTGCAATACGGGTTGCCAGCGCCTTCCGCACAGTGTCGGACGACGCCATAGGAGTCATAGCGAGCATGCCGCCCATTGACCTGCTGGCGTGCGAAATGCAACGCTTATACAATGCTGCCACCAAGCCGACGAGCGTCGCTAAAGCTGCGGAAAGATGCGCCACTATTAGAGACTGGCAGCACAGATGGGATCGATCCAGCAAGGGACGTTGGACTAGTGCACTAATCCCGGATATCGCACGGTGGGTTGAGCGTAAGCATGGTGAGTTAGACCACAGCATAACGCAGCTACTGAGTGGGCACGGCTGCTTCAAGCAATACCTCCACAGGTTCAAACATGAGGACGACCCTTCCTGCCCGCAGTGCCCATCGAAGCACGAGACCGCAGAGCATGTCCTGTTCGAGTGCCCGCGGTTTAAGTCCGTCCGAAGGGAATTAGCAGTAGCTCTTGGGGAGCATCCGTCCGTCTTAAACCTGACCGCACACATGTGTGACACCCCACGCAAGTGGGAAGCTGTATGCTCGGCTGCAGCCAGCATTATGAAAACACTGCGCGTTTTAGAACGCCAACGTAGGGAAAACAGGTAGTCCGAGGTGGTGGGCACGGTGCCGCACCCTACTGATACCAGGAAGTAATTCCTCGCAGGACGTTCCCTGATATCAGTGTAGGAGATAGAAGGGTTTTTAGTGGGTGAAAGTCTCACACTCCGGCTTTCAATGCTTTTCCCTTCTTTCCGCTCGTCGATTTTCCTGTTTACTGAATCCTCCAGACTGTCAACTCGTTTGTTCAAGGAATCATCCAAGTCATTAACTCGTCTGTTCAGAGAATCATCCAGGCCGTCGACTCGTCTATCCAAGTGTTCCACTTGCGCTCCCAGGTGCTCCACCTTCACATCAAGCTTGTTTGAGACTTCTTCCACTTTCTGCTCCAAGCGCGCAGAATTTTCCTGAAGCTTGGTTTCCATTCGCTCCGCTACTTCTCGGTTCGCCGATTCCATTTTCACTATTTCTTGATTCGTACTTTCTAGTTTCGCTGCAATTTCTCGATTCGTAGTTTCTAGTTTCGCTGCCATTTGCGCCGACATTTCATTTTCCATTTTGGCTGCCATTTCACGGTTGGAAGTCTCAAACATGCCTTTAAGTGCAACCATAAGCTGGCTCATGTCCATTGCTTGTAGTGGCGCAGCCGCTGCAGTCGTACTTTGCAATGACGCAGCACCAACAGGCGATTCCTCCACCTTGGCCGACGCCTCTTGTTCCTGCGTTCCGAACTCATGTGCAGCCCAATCGATGCCTCGTGATTCGCACGCCTCTCGCCAGCGCAGCTGCAACTCCACCTTTCCGCCAGCAGTCGGCAAATTCCAGGCAGCCAGCTCTTTCTTCAGCTGGTCCACCTTCAGCAGCTCGAGTTTAACCATGTCTGTGTTTTAATAATTTTATTTATTTATTTATTCTTTGTTTATCTTTAGTAACAAAATCCGAACTTCTGACACCAAATGTTACGAATTTACTTTCACAGGTTCGTTTGGATTGGTTTTGAAAATAAAACAACTTTAATTACTCAGCAAAAATCAACAATCACTTTATTTCGCAGGTTTACGCTTCGCTCGTATCTACACTTGTTACCACTTTGCTTGCTTAACACAGACCCTTGTGCTACACACTGCTGCTTTTATACCACTTTTCTTATCGCGCCGAAGTTTCTTGCAACTTCTAATTGGAAAGCGCTCGACCATTCTCGCACAGCCCATTTCGAGAACCATCCTTGCCATATCGGACTATACCAAGCGAATTTATAACAGTTTTGCTGTACTTCACAGTGCATGCCTAAAAGTATGCTTGGAAAACATTCGTGCGGAGAAAGGCATTCCTGTACAGTGCGGCACAGAATTTCTCATCGTATCAATACCTATCTGGCTAAATGAGTGCTGTGGTTGTCCAGTGATCGGTCAATCCCACCTCTAATCCCTTCCTTTCCTTATCCTTTTGTACGAATTTTTCCCCCTATTTTCTGCTCCCCGGCTTCGGCTGTTTGTCTCATTCAATGTTTCATGTACTTCTTGTACACACTGACTCGTGATTCTAACGTCGATAAATAAAGACACGTTAAAACGAATCGAATGTGTTTATTTCCACCGCTCCGCCGCGCATCGATATTTACATGGTCCTTCGAGCCGCTCGCGATTGTGCTGACGCGGAAATACAAAATTTTTAAATAACAATCTGAAATACAAAACTAATTACAAGTGAATAAGTGTGAAAACTACAAACGGTGAAAAGTGACCAAAAACAAAAACAAAAACCCCAAATACATAGTTACATCAAAACAAACAAGTTACACAAAAAATTCAAACAAAACAGTGAAAGCAGATCACAAATCAACAAAAAGTGTGATTTCAATAACCAAACAGTGCACAAACTCAAACAGTGTAAAACATTGAACAGTGCAGTGACACATAAAAGAAGGGCAGCAGAACACGTAACAACAACAAACACAACACAGCAAGACGCAAAAGAAGAAAAGGGCAACAACAACAGCAAGCAGCACAACATCGAGTGCACAAACGGCGGACAGACACAAAACTATAGAGGAGATCCCCATTCTCGGGCACTGGGCCCCAAAAAGATAAGCCCAACAATTTTTATTACAAAATTAACACATAACATTACACATACACTTACACAAACATATATTTCTACAAAAAAAATTTATTTATACTCATTCCCCAAAAATCCAGTTAAAAAATTAATTTCTGGTACCCCGCTACTGTTCGCTTTTCGCAGTAAGCACTCCCGCTACTGCGCATAATTTTCGTTTTGTGTTCGCATTCCCCTACACAGGCAAAGCAGCAAAAACTCTCGCTGCAGCCTGCTTCCCACAAATTTTTCCAATTTGCACACATTCCCCCACATTTCGCTTTGTGCATTTTGCAGATCAGCAGCGACCACTCCAGCTGTTGATCTTGCACTCTCCCACTTGCGCACATTTTCGCGTTTCGCTTTGTGCGATATACGCACGCACAAGCAGCCAGCACTCCCGCTGCTGCCTCCAAGTGCAATCACATTTTCGTTTTTTCTGCCTAAGCAATTCCCCTTTTTCGCTAGCAGAAGTAAACAAAGCGTATACAGTGGGACGAGTAACTCTTTTTTGCAGCATATTGATAATTTTCTTGTGCTTAGAAAATTTTCAATAGTGCTGCATATACTCATACACTGCACATCTGCTGCCACCCCAAGTGCATACAGCGGGACAAATATCCCCCACTTGCACACAAAAATTGTTTGTACACAAAATTATTTTCACACCTTTTTACGTTCACTGACACAATAACACAAATAATCACATACACATATACAGTATAATCTCGATAATCCGGACAATTAAAAACCGGACACTGGTGTCAGAATTACAGAGTCTACAATAGAAATTGAGTGTCCGGATTACAGAGTCTGCAATAGAAATGAGTGTCCGGATTACCGCGTTGTCCGTATTAGCGAGTGTCCGAATTATCGAGATTATACTGTACATATATATACAAATATATATACATATATACACACAAATTTATACTCATACACATACATATTTATTTCCCAGTTAACAAAAATAGTCACATACACACACATATATACATCCAAATAAATATATTTATACACACATATATACACACGTATTTATACACATACACATATGTTACATACTTTTATTCACACAGATTCACATTCACATCCCATACAAAACAGATCACTTTTTCACAAATAAAAACAAAATTTCATACACATTTGACTACACATTTAAATTATATTTATATTATAATAATTTTTACATTCCCAATTCCCATATACAAATATCTGTTTATTACCCATTCACATTCACGAATTTGTTTGTTCCCATATATACATATTTATATATAAAAATACACATATATTTCCCTGCACGTTTACACATACACGGGTGTAACCTCTTTCGCTCGACTCGAAATACAAATTCGTTTTAACGAATTGACCCATTCTCTTCCCATTTTCAAATATCGTTCGCGCGGACGCGGTAAGACTGCACGTCTATTTCCCCAATACCCTACACGCATATATTTATTTAAACTTTTTACCCTTTGTCGAGCTTTTCAAACAAAATGCCTGCTGAGCGATCAGCCAAACGACAACTTGTCACAATGGAGACTCCTTCCTCCAGATCCCCAAAGTCATCAAATGCACGTTTGACAGTTCCTGTCAGTCGGGAGCCACTCAATACGCGCTCCAAACGCCCTAGTCCCAAAGCAACCGAGCAACCCAGTGTTGCGAAATTCATTTTCGAGTCCGATAGACTCGTGCAATTATGCACACAATTTTCATCGGTTCCCATTGAGGATTTGACCAAATCCCTGGTCCAAATTAAGCAAAAAAATTTGCAAGCCCAATGGGAGAGGCTTATGTGCGAGTTACGGTACCGGCCGCAACAACAACAACGTCACCAACAACAACAACAACGTCAACAACAACAACGTTACCAACGACGACAGCAACTATGTCACTGTTTGGCTCCGATTGCAGTGAACGTGGGAACAGACGCTAGGTCAGCGTTTTCACGTCGCTAAAGCCTCTTCGGTAAAGAAAAATTATAATAAAGATTAGTCGTTGTGCAAATTTGACAAAAAGCAGTTGTTTTCTTTCATTGGAAACAAAACTGGCGCAGTCACCCCGGATTCGCTGAAAAGTTCAGGAT
This sequence comes from Melieria omissa, assembly GCA_963971225.1. NCBI lineage: Eukaryota > Metazoa > Arthropoda > Insecta > Diptera > Ulidiidae > Melieria > Melieria omissa. Next base: position 43,204,237 of record OZ020269.1, on the reverse strand, counting down.
ACACATCCGTGCCGAGTGGACATCGACACAAAAAGGACTTCAAGCTTCAAGAACCTACAGTGGAATATGTTTTGGATCTTTATCATCTTGACCTGGTAAGCTCAAATGATACATGTCCCCACCTTAATCCTAATCCCCAAATAGAAAGGAAATAACGCGACAAATTTTGTACGACGCTCAACTTAAGTTAAGAAACGCCGCTGAATACGGAAAGCTATAATATTGTAAGAAAAAAGTAATTACGAAATTTTGTTGCAAATGAATAACACTGTGCGACAATTTTGGAGTCATGGAATCTAACCCGGAACCGGCCAAGACTAATCGATAGTACTCTTATAGAGTACCAAAACCCTAGCTGGGTTTTGCAAAGTTAGTTGCCGTTTACAAGTTACAGCCGTGTAAAGTTTGTGTGTGTTAGTATTTTTTCAACCAGGTTGTTCTTTATAAGTCTTAAGATATTCAAAATATTGAATTGCTGTCTTCAGCAAACTTGCTGCTAATTCTTAGATGAACAAATTCTCTGAAGACTGTGTAACAAAATTATTACACCTTATCGAAATTTTGGGGGTCAATGTTAAAGAAATCTACTTTTTTTGATTGTAATAGAAAAAAAACGTGTTTTTTATTCTATTAATATTAATGCCAAATCGCATTTGTGTTGCCAAAAATAAAAAAAAAATATGCTTTACCCTCTAACTTCACAAAGAGATGTTGTTTTGCAAACTAAAGTGAAAAAATTTTCAAGTCTAAATTTGAAATTTTATTGTACACATATTTCAGTCTGTTTGAAAAGTTTTTTGGTAAGTGTCTTTTATACCTGGAGTTGTTAATGGTACAGATATACGGAAATGAATGAAAACAGAGACATTTGATCTGGTGTTAGTTGGTGATGAATTGAAAGCATGGCAATCGATAAAAAAGTTATTAATGGATTTTTGGGCAAATATCGTTCTGAAATCTATAAGAGTTCAGTACAGCGTATGAAAAGATTTAGAGAGAACGGCGCAGTATGAATGACACACTCAATAGCAAACAATCTCCAAGTGGGGTCAAGCGCAAGCGTAATCCTCGCAAGACCCAATGTTGCCTGTTATCCCACAAACGAGTCTCCCAACATCCCTGGTTATGGGTGGTGTGAGTATTGCGGAATCGGCAGCTCTTGATGTTCTGGGAATGTCCATTAAGAACGAACTTCGTTGGAACGATCATATTTTTGGCGTGTCGAAAGAAACACCCAAGTGCCTCGGCTTCCTTCCAAAAAATATTTCACTCCGTCTGATCTCCGCATTATTTACACTACCTATATCCGACCTAAAATGGAGTTTAATTCGCACCTATGGGCGGGGGCTTCAAAAACCCATTTGGAGTTTGGACCGGGTGCAAAACCGAGTGGTCAAGCTTATAGGGGACAGTAGGGCATCCAGCTCTATTGACTCCTTAGAACATCGTCGAATTATGGCACGTGTGGTGTTATTTTACCGATACTCTTTCGGTAATTGCTCAGTTAAGATGAGCAGCTTGCTGCCGTCACTCCGGGTATTCCCCGGGCAACCCTTTTGAACACTGGCGCCCATGCATTCCACGTTGAAACGATGTCTCAGCGTACAGATAAAGATCGTTTCTGGCCCGTACATCGAAATTAGTTGGTGTTGTCAGCAAACGTACCCGGAGGATTTTTAGGAGAAAACGAACAGAACTAAAATATGTGTACAATAAAATTTCAAATTTAGACTTGAACATTTTTTCACTTTAGTTTGCAAAACAACATTTCTTTGTGAAGTTAGAGGGTAAAGCATATTTTTTTTTTATTTTTGGCAACACAAATGCGATTTGGCATTAATATTAGTAGAAGAAAAAACACTTTTTTTTCTATTACAATCAAAAAAAGTAGATTTCTTTAACATTGACCCCCAAAATTTCGATAAGGTGTAATAATTTTGTTACACAGTCTTCAGAGAATTTGTTCATCTAAGAATTAGCAGCAAGTTTGCTGAAGACAGCAATTCAATATTTTGAATATCTTAAGACTTATAAAGAAAAACCTGGTTGAAAAAATACTAACACACACAAACTTTACACGGCTGTAACTTGTAAACGGCAACTAACTTTGCAAAACCCAGCTAGGGTTTTGGTACTCTATAAGAGTACTATCGATTAGTCTTGGTCAGTTCTGGGTTAGAAAAAACTGTCGCACAGTGTAATCAAAGTGACGTGTCGAATAATATTACGAGTGTTAATATGAATAAATTAATGGAAACATTACAAGTGCCCGACGCAGTGAAATACTTACCCACATTTGATGGGAACCCGCGATCTTTGTTTGATTTTATCGACAATGTGGAAGAAATTTTAAGCTGCTTGTCGTCAATAGACGGCACAAGTCAAGCAAAGCTAATACTTCGTGCCATTCGAAATAAAATTATCGGGGATGCCAATGAAATGCTTAATATGTATGGTACCCCAATGCAATGGGAAGTTATAAAAAATAATTTGATAACTCACTATGCGGATAAAAGAAACGAAACTAGTTTAATTCGAGATTTGCATCTATTAAAGCAGAATTCAAACACAGTCGAAAATTTGTACTCACGTGTGATTGAAATACTCTTAAGCATTACCAACCACATTAGGGTGCACGAAAAAACCCAAACAGTTCTAGCCTCCAAAAAGTTACTCCACCAAGAAATGTGCTTAAACGTGTTTTTGTCAGGATTGAGGGAACCGCTAGGATCTACAATCAGGGCAATGAAACCAACTTTATTAGCTGAAGCTCTAAACTGGTGTCTTGCTGAACAAAATATTCACTATATACGAAATTCTGGAAATGTTAAACCAGTAAACACAGCGAACACAGTTGAGAAAAAGCCTTATACCAACCAACAAATTTATCTACCCCTCCGTTATCAACAACAGCCTAGTTTTAGGGCCCCAACCTTTTTTAACTCCCCTCAACCATTCCGACCAAATTTTCATCAACCATACAGGCAGAATTTTCAATCTCCACACAATTTCCCTACGCGAAATCCAATAAACCCAAGTCATCAAATCAGGCAATTTAACCCAAATTTTAGAAGCCAACCACCTGCTGAACCTATGGATACATCCAGCGGGAGCACTAACTTAAGATCACTTAGGGCCGTTTTCTCATCTTCCCGTTAAAGTGACCTGTAGCTAAAGTGAACTTTAGCTAAAGTGAACTTTCGCTAAAGGTCACTTTAAAGTGCCCGGTAAATATTTTCGTTTTCTCATCTTCCTGATAAATATAAATTTAACAAGTCTGATTTTTTGGCAACACTGGTCTACGATGGGCAGCACTTGGCGGCGCAATCAGCTGTTTGTGAAAAATTATAATTATTTTTGAAGGAAAAAATAAAAATGTTGCCTGGCAAAATCTTGTTGATGCTTTTACTGCAAAATGGGGCGTGTCCGACGTTGGAAATCGTTGAGGGACAAGTTTGACAGCTTGAAGCGTAAGTCCAAGCTGGAACTTGCAGCGCAGAAGAGCGAGACGTATCGCACAGGTGGCGGCCCAGCAGCGATTGGACATGTCAGCAGTGCAAAGCAGTGAAATAGTCCAATTGGCTGTTATATGTTATATTTGCCGCATTTTGCGACTCCGTACCTTCAGAAGCGTCTTCCAGTGCATGAATTTAAGAAACACGCCAATTTTGCACACCGAAAGATCTCAAATTCAAATTTCATTTCAAATCGTAATTTCATTATCATCTGTTTTTTGTTTGTAAACAAACATATGCATGTACTTGGCACCATTTCCACTTAAAGTTCACTTTAAAGTTTAACAGGCACTCAATCCTCCCGGTAAATTTTATCGGGAGGATAGCTTAACGGGCAGATGAGAAAACGAAAATGAGTTTATCGGCCCGTTAAAGTGAACTTTAAACTTAACGGGAAGATGAGAAAACGGCCCTTAGAAATCACAGTCACCAATTGAATCACATTGAAAACGAGACGTGTGAAGAAAATGATAGTTATCAACCACATTTTCAGGATTTAGACCAATATGGTCCCGATGAAGTCGATGACAAACATTTTTGCCAAGCCGCCTCGGAAAACAAATAGGATATATTGACTTCAATTCTTACCAATCATATATTTTTCCATATCTTAGATAGCGATAATAAACCATTAAAATTTCTGGTAGATACAGGAAGTAACATGTCATTTATTAACCCCACTTTAGTGAACCCAAACTTAATACAAAAAATAAACCCTGTCAAAATAAAAACTGCTTTTAATACCCATTTTGTCGACCAACAAATTCAAATAAATTCATTTAAAGAGTTTAATAGTGGTGAAAAACTCAAATTTCTTTTATTTAATTTCCATAACTTTGCTTCCGCCGTTTTCCGATAGGTGGCTGTACCGGCTGAGGCTGGTTGAAATACATAGATGGTAATGCCTTTAAAGTGAGTGTGGACAGTGCCTAACGAATTGTCATCGCCGTTTCAGTGACAGTTGTTCTTGTTTTCGTATTATTCACGCTCGAAAATGTCCGTTTATGTGCCCAATTCTCGCCATTTGCGGGAAGTTTTACTTTTCTGTTACAATTCCAAAAAAAAATGCAGCTGAAGCGCATCGAATGCTCTCAGAAACTTACGGTGATGCTGCTCTGAGTGAAAGAACGTGTCGGGAGTGGTTTCAGCGGCCACAATATCAAGAGCGACATGACAAAGTCATCCTCCAACACGACAATGCTCGGCCTCACGTCGCAAAAGTGGTCAAAAAGTACCTGGAAACGCTGAAATGGGAAGTCTTGCCCCACCCGCCGTATTCCCCAGATGTCGCCCCTTCTGACTTCCACCTATTCCGTTCGATGGCACACGGCCTGGCAGATCAACATTTTCAATCCTTCGAAGAATTGGAAAAATGGATTGCTTCATGGATAGCGTCAAAAGAGGACTCCTTTTTTCGAGCCGGGATCCGAAAATTGCCGGAAAGATGGGAGAAAGTTGTCGCTAGCGACGGACAATACTTTGAATAATACATCTGTAAGCACTTTTTCGCAATAAAGCTTTTAATTTTGGAAAAAAACGGCGGAAGCAAAGTTGTACACCTGATACTTTGATAGACTGATAGGACTAGAAATAATGAAAACTCTGGGAATAACATTAGATTTTGCAAATTCTATTTTGAAAAAGAAAAATACAATCATCCCCCTTAAATATAAACCGAATTATATGTCGAAGCCATACACAGTGCCACCCCGTAGTAAAATTGTAGCTCATTTACCACTAGACATTAAAACCGGTGATATTTACATAAAACCCGTGCAAATTAAAGAAAAATTAATAATACCCGAAGGCATTTGTAAAGCAGACGAATGGTATTCTCTTATTGAAGTAATACATTTTTCAAACTATCCACAAAAATTTGTAATACAGCAACCCATTAAAGTGGATCCATTTGACAAAACCCAAATTGCACAAATACACAACTTCTCCATCAATAGTGAACAAAATTTTCAAACCAATACTGACATTTCAGAGTTAATTCGAACTGATCACCTCAATGTTGAAGAGAAACGCTCAATAAAAAAGTTGTACAAACAGTTTGAAGACGTTTTCTATAGAGAAGGGCAAGTTTTGAGTTTCACAAACCAAATAAAGCATGAAATCAAAACTAAAGATGATCTTCCCATCTATACAAAATCGTATAGATTCCCGGAAGTTCATAAAGAAGAGGTCCAACAACAAATCTCAAAAATGATTTTAGACGGCATTATCCGTCCCAGTTTTTCTCCTTGGTCTTCTCCCATATGGATTGTAGCAAAAAAACCAGACTCCAGTGGCAAACAAAAATGGAGACTGGTAGTGGACTATAGAAAACTCAATCAAAAAAACAATAGACGACAGATACCCTCTACCAAATATTACAGAGATATTAGACAAATTAGATCGCCTCCTCGCGGTGCATCCTGGGTCACGCTAAATGATCTGCTCCGACCCCCACGATATACGCCGCTATCGCCTTCGGGTGGCGATAGCGGCCGTGAGTGGGGACCCAACCGAAATGAATAGGCAATCCTCTTCATCCTCGTCGCATAACCCGAAAGGGGTGCGGCCTTCGCATCACTCGCAAGGGGTGCGATCAGCTCCTGGTAGCTCTAAGGCTCTAACTGCCAGGCAAAGCCGAATCAGCCTTCCTCTCCCTTCTTCGAGCGCAGCTCCCACCAAGGCGCAGTTGCCGGGTGGTAGTAAGGTGCTCCCTAGGCCCGCAGTTGGGCAAAGCAGTAGCAAGGCTCAGGCGAATAAGCCAGCCTAAGCTTCCACCGCTGCCTCCCACGACGCTCCGTCCACTTCACGCGTCAGACCCTCCTCCGTCAATCCCTCTACGCGGGCTTACAGGACTCGAAGGACAGCCTTCAGGACCTTGAGGAGGCTCGAAGGGATCCCCCGAGTGAGCTCTCGGCGAGGGACAAAATTTCCCTGGAATGGGCCAGGAAAAACATTGATGCTAGAAATACATCACCACATGCTCCGCTACAGGCTCCTAAACGGCAGAGGTCGAAGGAGCCTCAGCAGCCAGCGTCTCAGGCTACCAAGAAGCCGAGACTGGCGGTCTCGGTGGCAAGACCTGCACGGTCATTTAGCGAGACCGTCAAAGACAGCCTGGTGTGGGCGGTCATCGACTCCAGCAATGGAGACGGCACCATCACTCCGGACAACTGGAAGATGGTGAAAATGGCCCTCTTGAGGGTCTACGATGACGTCCTGGCCGCCAATCCAGGCCCGCCCCCCAGGTGCAGGGACGTCGGTTGGCACCAGGGGCACGTGAAAATTATTGCGTGCTCCGACCAGCGATCGGCCGATCTCTACAGGCTGGCTGTGGATAAGCTGGGTGAAGTTTGGCCGGGCGCCAAACTGAAGGCAGTCCCGCGGGACGAGATACCCAGCAGGCCGCGCTCGACGGCCTGGATCCCGGCGGAACCGTCGGATCCGGCCACGATTGCCCGTTACCTCCGGACTGGCAACCCGGATCTCCCAGCTCACGACTGGAAGGTTGCTAGGGTGAGCGAACCACAGGGCAATCTTCGTGAGGCGCTCATTATATTAAATGGGGAGTCCCTCAAGCCCCTGGCGGCCTGTGGTGGAGTTGTGAGCTATGGCTTTGACTCCATCACGCTTCGCGTCTACCGGAACGACAAGTCTGGTGGGGCGCAAGATAGGGCTAAGGCGCAGGACCCAGTAGGCGTTGAGCCGGGGCCCTCTGCTAAGCACGCGGCGGAACCGGCAGCAATCTCCGACGACGGATGCAGCACCATATCCGCCTCCGAACTCATGGGAGATTTCTTCTCTGGACTGGATCTCCAGTCTGGAGGTAACATCTCCATGTCCGATGAGGACCCCAATCTTTCCCTATCGGAGTTGGAGGACCACGACATGACGGTGGTTGGCGCGGCCGAGGATGGTGGGGGTCCTACAAATTAATCTCCACCACTCCAAGGCGGCGTCGGCCGCTCTTCTCCTCCATTTGTCACAGGACAGGGAGGCACTGGTGCTGGTCCAAGAACCATGGGTCGCGAATGACCGGGTTCGTGGGCTAAGCTTGATGGGGTACAGCCTAATATCGTCCGGCGGAAATGGTAAGGTTAGGGCCTGCATTTTGGCTAGAAATGATATTAATGTGTCTATACTTTCCAGGTACTGTGACGAGGACTGCGTGGCCATATCAGCTGTGATACAGTCCCGGGAACTCTGGCTTGTATCCAGCTATATGGCCCACGACCAAGGTTCCAACCCTCCATCCAGGCTGCTGTGGAGCGCAGTTGCAGCAGCTAACGCGCGCGGCATTCCCGTTGTAATTGGGGCCGACGCCAACGCCCACCACGATGCATGGGGCAGCAGTGATTGCAACGAAAGAGGTGAGTCATTGTTTGAATTCATTCTGGCAAATAGCTTATGTATTCACAATAGGGGTAGGGAACCTACGTTCATTGCCTCCAATCGCAGAGAGGTTCTTGATGTAACTTTGACCAGCGAGCTAGCTGCACATCTGGTCGCGGACTGGAATGTGCTGAGCGAATGCTCTTTCTCCGACCATCGTTACATCCGGTTCCGATTGGTTACAGCCGGACCGGATAGACCTTTCTTCCGTAATCGCAGAAGTACGAACTGGAACTTGTTCCGTTCGGCACTCATGTCCAATCTCAACCCCTCTCCGCCGCTGCTCTGTTGTCCCAAGGACATCGAGTCCGCGGTGTGTACCTTAACTAGTGCAATTTGCAACGCCTCCAAGGCGTCCTGCAAACCTCGTATCGTCCGCGGCAAACCGAAGCCGCCGTGGTGGAATAGGGAAATAGCGGAGCTACGTCTAGCGTGCAGAAGGTCCCTCAACGCTGCCAAAAGATCAAACATCTGGGATAGGTATAGAACGGACCTTCGGGCCTTCAAATTCGCTGTCAGGAAAGCGAAAAGGGAATCCTGGAGTACTTTCTGTGGCAGCATCGAGAGCGTAGCTGATGTCGCCGACTCCGCAGGATTCTTAACCGCTCCCCCACAATTCCCGCGTCTATTCAGATGGCTGATGGAAGGTGGACGGAGTCCAATCAGGAGACCTTGGAGGCGCTCTGCGACTCTCACTTCCCGGGTAGCTCGGACGCATCCGTTGGAGTGGTTGGAGTTGTGCCTTGGCTCTGTGCGATTTTCAGGGCTTGCCTGGAATGGGGCTATGTCCCCCTTAGTTGGCGAGACGTTACGGTCGTTTTTATACCCAAGGCGGGGAAAACGGCGCACGCTAAGCCCAAAGACTTCAGGCCCATTAGCCTGTCATCCTTTCTCCTGAAGACGCTGGAGAGAATTCTAGATCTTTATCTCAGGAGCAATATTGATCCTGGCCTGATTTCAGATTGCCAACACGCCTATACTCGGGGCAGATCGGTTGAATCAGCGCTGCACTCCCTTGTAGGCTTTATTGAAAAATCATTGGCCTTCAAGGAGTACTCACTTGTGTCTTTTCTAGATATCGAGGGGGCGTTTAACAACATTCGCCCTCAAGCGATCGGGAATGCCTTGACCGAGTTGAATGTCGACAACAGGCTCATTAGCTTTGTCAGCACACTTCTGCGAAGCCGCTCCATCAGGTATACCTTGGGAACGGCCATCGTGCGCAGGAGCGTCACCAGGGGCACCCCGCAAGGGGGGGTCCTCTCGCCGCTACTCTGGAACCTCACCTTAAATAAGCTCCTCTCGGACCTCGCGCGTTCTGGCTGCAAGGTTGTGGTCTACGCTGACGATGTTGCTATTGGCATTGCAGGCAAACATCTCAGTACCCTCTCCGAGAGGATGTCCTATTCACTGGGGAAGCTCTCCGCATGGTGTGCGGAGTGCGGCTTGAAGGCCAACCCTAGCAAGACGGAACTTGTACTGTTCACTAGGAAGTACAAGATCCCGGAGTTTCGTCTCCCACGCCTCGAAGGCACCGAGCTCAAATTAAGTAGCGAGGTGAGATACCTGGGGCTCATACTCGATTCCAAGCTCACTTGGAGCTCAAACATCGTCGAAAGGGTTCGGAAGGCGTACGGCGCAATCTACTGCTGTAAGAGGGCTGTCGGAGCAAGATGGGGTTTACAGCCATGCGTCATTTCCTGGCTCTATACAGCTGTAGTGGAGCCGGTCCTTCTTTATGGGGCTGTTGTATGGTGGCCGGCGGCTAGCCGCTCAACAAACCTGAAACAGCTTGATAAAGTCAGGAGACTTGCCTCCGTCCTAATCACTGGGGCTATCCGTTCCACTCCTACAAGGGTGCTCTACACTCTCCTTAACTGGATCCCATCTGACCTTTTGATCAGACAGTCAGCTAAGTTGGCCGCTGTCCGCTTGAACGCCATAAGCAAATGGTCTAGGATCGATATAGGTCACTCCACTATTCTCGGGCAGGACATACTAACCTGCCTAGACATTGATTATGCAGTCTTTACCCCGGTCGTGGAACATAGGTTTTCCACAAAAATTCCCAGTAGGGAGGACTGGCAACAGGGCCGAAACTCGGCCCCAAATTCAGTGGAAGTCTTCACCGATGGCTTGAAGCTGGACAACAAGGTTGGTTGTGGTGTCTTCTGTGAGGAACTAGACATCAGGGCAACAGCCCGTTTACCCGATCACTGCAGCGTGTTCCAGGCGGAAACTATGGCGATACTGATGGCAGCTGAACGGTTACGAGAGCTTAGTTTCGCTTCCTCCTGTGTATACTTTTTTTCCGATAGCCAGGCAGCGATCAAGGCACTTGCGGGTGCGTACACCATCTCAAAACTAGTCGCCCGGTGCCGAACCGCTCTCAACAACCTTTCGGAGCGCAAGGAGGTTCATTTACATTGGGTCCCTGGTCACAGGGGCATCATCGGCAACTGCGAGGCAGATGAGCTGGCCAGAAATGGCACTACGCGGCCGGACGTAATTGAATCCGTAGGGGCACCGTTAGCGTCAGTCAAAATGAGCATAAAGCAGGCTTATCTACGCCTGTCAAAGAGGTCATGGGCGGAAGAAAGCGCTTATAGGGTTCCCCGAGAAACCTGGCCTTCGCTAAACCGCAACCGAACCAGACCACTCCTGCGCCTGGGGCGCGGCGCTATTGCTAACACTGTGGCGGTAATAACAGGACACTGGACCGTCGGCAGACATGCTCAGAGACTGGGTCTGCCTTTCAACGAACACTGCCGTAGTTGCAATTCGGTTGACTCGGAGGAGAGCATCGCACACTTTAAGTGCCACTGCCCGGCCTTAGCCAGGACTAGGCTTCGCCACCTAGGGGTCCCGTTTCTGGTTGATCTACCAGAACTGTCGACCATCCACATTAGCGGCATAGCCCGCTTCATTAGGGAATCGCGATGGACTCCCTTCACCGTCCGGGGGGGTGACTAGCTGTGGGGTCAGCCACCTTCTTCAATGTGGTAACACAACGGGCCTATCTTTTGGCCTATGTGAGCTCCTCAGCTGCCACCCTAACCTAACCTAACCTAGACAAATTAGGAAAAACCTTATATTTCACCACCCTTGATTTGCCATCTGGCTTTCACCAGATCGAAGTCAAGGAGGAAGATATACCTAAGACCGCATTTACAGTTGAAAACGGACATTATGAATTCGTAAGAATGCCGTTTGGGCTTAAAAACGCTCCGGCAACCTTTCAAAGGGTAATTGATAATGTTCTCCGAGATCTAATAGGAAAAATATGTCTTGTATACATGGATGATATTATCATCTATTCTACATCATTACAGGAACACATTGAAAATCTTACTGCAGTATTCAGAAGGCTAAGATCGGCTAATTTAAAAATCCAGTTAGACAAGTCATTTCTTGGATTGTTAGGTTATAATAGAAAATTTATTAAAGACTTTTCAAAACTCACAAAGCCGCTAACCGAATGTTTAAGAAAAGATCAGAAGATCATATTAGATTCTAGGTACTTAGAATGTGTTGAAGCCTGTAAAAATATTCTATGTAACGAACCCCTTTTGCAATATCCGGATTTTTCAAAAGAATTTAATGTAACGACTGACGCGAGTAATGTTGCTATCGGAGCAATACTATGACAAGGACCTATAGGCTCTGACACCCCGATTTGTTATGCTAGTCGAACTCTTAATAAAGCTGAACAGAATTATAGCACGATCGAGAAGGAACTTTTGGCCATTGTATGGGCCACTAAGTACTTTAGGCCATATATATTTGGAAGGAAATTCAAAATAATAACTGATCACAAACCTCTCACCTGGCTATTCTCTTTGAAAGAACCCAATTCAAAATTTGTTCGATGGCGACTAAAGCTCGAAGAATTTAACTATGAAATTGTTTATAAAAAAGGAAAACAAAACTCTAATGCAGATGCCCTATCCCGCGTAGAAATAAATATTACCGAATCATTAGAAAACCATATTGACACAGCATCAGAGACACACTCAGCTGAAGAAAATATTGGAGATGGTATAGCGATTTCTGAAAGACCCCTCAATGAATTTTCTCATCAGTTAATCTTAGAACGAGTTGAAACCATATCTAAGCCCGTAAAAATGCTTAAAATCATATTCAAAACCAAACGAAGACATATATTGAAACAAAGTAATTTTGACAAAGATGATATTATACAAATTTTACAAAATTATACTAGTACAAAATATGTAACAGCTATAGCGACAGATGACAATACTTTCAGTTTAGTCCAAAATGTTTACTCGGAGTTCTTTAGCAACAGTAATTTACAATTAGTTCGATGCACAACATTCATGCAAGATATAGTTGAAACCGACAAACAGGAAGAATTAATTAAAGACTACCATAATAAATCATAGAGGCATTAGTGAAACCCTTGAACATTTAAAACGTAGTTACTTTTTCCCCAGAATGAAAGACGTTATAACCCGAATAATAAATAATTGTGAAATTTGCCTCCAGAATAAATATGAAAGAAACCCTAAACAGATAAAGTTTGAATTGTCAGAAACACCAACCAAGCCGTTAGAAATAATACATATAGATATATATTCAGTTCTTAAAGAAAATTTTCTTACCATAATAGACAAATTCAGTAAATTCGCAAGTGCTAACATATTACCAAATAGAAATAGTATCAGTATAATTCAGCATTTCTTTTCCCATCATGGAATACCCAAAAAATTAGTTTTCGACAACGCCCTGGAATTTACTTCAAGTTTATTCACAAATTGTTTAAACGTATATAGCATCAAATACCACCTTACCACTGCTAAAAACTCAACTGGAAATTCACCTATAGAGAGATTTCATTCAACATTAACTGAGATAGTAAGAATTATATATAACCAAAATAAAAAAAACCAATCAGTGAAATCATGAATGAAGCAATTCTAACATATAACAATTCAATTCATTCCACAACAAAATTAACGCCATTTGAAGCAATAACAGGTCACTATGAAAAATCAACACCTTTTCCACAAAACCTAGTAATACAGACAAATCAAGATTATTTAGAAACTCACAAAAGGGATTACGCACAATTAACGAAATTAGTTCACGATAGAAGTTAAACAAAAGCAAAAAATTGTCGATAAGTCAAATAAAGAACGTGAAGACCCACCAACTTATGAAGTAAATGAGACAATTTATGAAGCGGAAAATAGACGAAATAAGTTAGCACCTAAGTTTTTGACACATAAAGTCGTACAAGATAACAAAATTACCATCAATGCAGATAAGCGTAAAGTTCATAAACAAAAAATTAAAACTAAACGAAAATTTTCAGGATCATCCCAGGGTCCTACCAACAGCGAATAACTATCCAGGACATAAACAATAATCAGGGATTGTTGCCCGTGAAATTAGGAGATGCAAGGCTAATCGAAAGGTACTCAAAATTATTAAATAATAATAATAATTGATTGGCACGACAGCCCGCTTACGCGAGACTAAGGCCTAGCTTCCCGCAACCACCCGTGTTGTGCGTGTGAATTTTGTACGCGGGTGGAAGGGACCTACAGTTTTATGCCGGTTCCGAACGGCAGGTTGGGAGCTTTTTCATAGGCAATTTTTACTCTCAGAGGTTTGCCATTTCCAGCTGAGAGGACAGCCACCGAAAGAGAAAACGAGTTTCCCGTTATTTTTTTTAGGTGTTACTACATGCAGAATTCGAACTAGCGTCGCTCTGCATGCGACTCGCTTGGACCGCGCACTAACCAACTGAGCCACGGCGGCTACTCAAAATTATTACATATTATAAATTTAACGGATTATGAAGTAAATGTAGACATTATTGAAAGAAATATTAAGTTAAAAAAAAAACACACTCAATACGATATACAATTCGAAATAAAAAATGAAATGTTACAAAGAAAATATTATAAACTATTGAAAGACCTAGATGTAATTTTGCCAAAATATAGAACAAAACGTTGTTTAATAGATGGATTAGGAACAATAATAAAGCAAATTACTGGTAACTTAGATAATAACGATTACGAAGAAATTAATAAACACATTGCATCTATCCAAGAAAACGAAAATAATGCAATAACGCAGTTTAACAAGCAAATTAAAATTAATGAAAAAATGATTGAAAGATTTAATTATGTAACTAAATATGTAAACGGACAACAAGAAGCTCTCGAAACACACTTACGTAGTTATGAAAGAAATATTAGTAATAAGATCGAAAAAGTTAGCACTTTACTATTATTTAACCAACATGTCAAACAACTAATGTACGATATCGATACCCTCGATGAACATTTAAAGGAAATATCAGAATCTATTATTTTAGCCAAATTAAACATTATATCTAAAAATATTTTGCAACCAAAAGAAATAAGTTATATCCATGAAATTCTCAAAGAACAAAACATACAACTTTCTCCAAACGATAATGTTTATGAAATTTTGAAATTACATGCATATTATAATAATTCCAACAGTTTGATCTTCGTTGTACAAACTCCAGTCCTATCCCATCAAATGTTTTCCCTCCACCAACTTAGACAACTGCCTATAGTTACTAATTACACAATAGCTTTAAGATCACCGTATATCCTACTAACCGACACCATGTATCAATATTTGAGTAAACCTTGCCAGGTAACTGATAACATGCGAAAAAACTATATTAAGGGAAATAACGACAGATCTATGCATACCGAATATCATTTTTCACCAGAAGCCATATTGCGAATTAATCGAAAACGAAATAGGTGAAACTATCGAGCGGCTGCAGCCGAACTTGTTGTTGGTCATCAGTCAACGTGCCATATTAGACGAAACATCTTGTGACACGTCAATACAGAACATGACGTTACATGGTACTATTTTGATCACCTTTAACGATTGCAGCATTAAAATCAACAAGCTGGTATATTCAAACAAAGCAGCTAAGTTTTGGGACTCCATCCATATAATGCCTACGAATTTCCGTACACATGATAGTCATTTCGTTCAAAATCTGACATTGAGAAGACTAAATAACTGGACTTTAGAGAATATTGAAGCGATTAAAGAATTGACGGAAGTATCGAAGTCTAACGAAATGAAAACATATGCATCTACGACAACGATGATGGTAGTTCTGATTATTATTTTTCTTGGCTACAAAATCTTCAAAAGGAAACCACAAGTACGAAATCACGAAATTCCAATGGAAAACATCAACATAAACCTAAACCAGCCGACAACAACTAGATCTTCGCTCAGATGGCCTTCGCTTCATACTCGGCGGGGAGAAGTTACGGTATCGGCCGCAACAACAACAACGTCACCAACAACAACAACAACGTGACCAACGACGACAGCAACTACGTCACTGTTTGGCTCCGATTGCAGTGAACGTGGGAACAGACGCTAGGTCAGCGTTTTCACGTCGCTAAAGCCTCTTCGGTAAAGAAAAATTATAATAAAGATTAGTCGTT
This sequence comes from Melieria omissa, assembly GCA_963971225.1. NCBI lineage: Eukaryota > Metazoa > Arthropoda > Insecta > Diptera > Ulidiidae > Melieria > Melieria omissa. The sequence continues at coordinate 43,188,849 of OZ020269.1, read as the reverse complement.
GTGCAAATTTGACAAAAAGCAGTTGTTTTCTTTCATTGGAAACAAAACTTGCGCACATGAGGCAGTCTTCATTGCTGAAGACAACAGCCAGCCCGACGGTTTCAAAGAGTCGGCTAGGCAAAAAATCGACGCCTGCACAGACCAGTACGAGTTGTGCATGGCTCAGATGTCGGACATCATTGAGATGCTCCAAATTCAGTCCCCCCAGCCCGCTGCGCATATGGAACCGGTTCGACCCCTAGAACCAGCAAATACCCCTTACATTTGCCTACAAGTTCCACCTTGTGATACCGAAACCATTTTCGGGGGCTATGAGCAGTGGCCGTCCTTTCGGGACATGTTTACTGCGGTTTACATTAACCACCCCCAGCTCACTCCAGCCCAAAAATTGTATCACCTCCGATACAAAACGCAAGGCAAAGGCGGTGCTATTGTAAAGCAATATGCATTAACCGATGAGATTTTCGGACTCGCGTGGGAAGCTTTAAAATCACGCTTCGAAAACAAACGCATACTCATTGATTCACAAATTAGATCCCTCCTGAATATAGCTCCTGCCCACATTGAAAATAGTGAGGCGCTACAGCGGATCCAAAACACTATAAACAATTGTCTGTCTGTTCTCAATTCTCAGGCCGTAGACACTGACAATTGGGATCCGCTATTGGTTTACATATATTGTACCAAATTGCCCCAAGAGACACTTGCTCTATGGGAGCAATCATTGACATCCCGGAAGGATCTGCCACCCTGGTCGCAAATGGATGAGTTCCTGACCGGCAGATATGAGGTACTTGAACGGCTGCAAAGTATTCGCCCTTCTAAACCGAAACCGTCTCAACCTTCGACTTACAATGTCCTCCCAAATCGGCCACACAAATCCCTAATTTATTATACTCAAGTAAAAAGGGACTTCGTGTGCAAACTCTGCAACGCAAATCATCCCATACGGACCTGCCAGAGCTTCAAAAGACTCAACCCCCAGAGTCGACTTAAATACGTTAAGAAGCACAATCTCTGCGTAAATTGTTTTGCTACATCGCACCTCATGAAAGATTGTACAAGCAATTTTACGTGCGTACATTGTCAAATGAAGCACCATTCCATGCTTCATTTCCCCAAAGGCAATGCGCAACCCTCTCAATCGCCCAATCGGTCACATTCGTACCGATCACAGGTCGCAACAGCTCCAAAACGAACGCACAACAGCTCCGCTACTCATTCCCTCCTTTCGGATGCGCAACCCCGCACATCTTCCAGGCAAAGTACGCCCAAAGTACTAGCTCTCCACTCCATTAATGGCATCCAATCCCTTCTGCCTACGGCACTGGTATCTATTGAACACTCAGGAAAGTTGTTTAAGGTTCGAGCGTTGATCGACCAAGCGTCCTTCATCTTCTCGAAGGTCCAGAAACGCCTCCAATTGCCAATCGAGAAATCCCCATTCAAAATCTCGGGCATGGGCGGTCAGATTCTGCAAAATGCCAATTATATATGCTTCTTGACATTGGCAGTCCCCCAATCGAGCACGAAACTCCCCGTGCAAGCAATCGTGCTCCAAGAGCTTACGAAACTGCTCCCACCTCGTCACATACACAACCCTAATATGAAAAATTTCGCCATGCTAGATCTCGCTGATCCAAAGCCCTTCGAGACAGCGCAGATCGATATAGTGATTGGCAGTGATCTCATACCGCAGATCATGCTCGAAGGTATCCACCGGAATGTATGTGGCAGCTTACTTGCTCAGCATACAGTATTCGGTTGGATATTAAGCGGTCCAGTACCCCTTCGCATTTGACATGTGCCACAGAGGTCCCAAGTCGCCATATGCATACTGGACCCGCCCTTCAAAATAATCTTCCCGCAATAAAGAAAGCCCTTTCACAATCTCTCCAAGCAGCTCCAAGAGCTGCAAATCCCGCAGAGGTCGGACTGATAGGGTATAAACTCCAAGATCTATAAGATCTCCCTCTCGGGTGGAACGGCTTCAGCAATTCCTAAAGCCTAAGGTTATGCTCGTACAAGTCCAACTCCGGACCAAAGAGCGGTTGACTGCCTACACCCTCTCGAAGAGCAAACCGATATCCTTGATCGGTTCCCTTGCTTCTCTCGAGCCCTACGAACATACGACTATAACGTACAAATTAATCCCTCATAACCCTCTCGACGAGCACACCGACATTCTCGGTCGGGTCTCCTGCTTCGTTCGAGCCCTACGAGCACATAATCATCCCGAGCGGAGTTGACCTTTTTTATAAACAACCCCTCGAACCCCCCTATAACTCTCGCTTGAAATTCTCATTCCCTCTCATAAACTAAAATGGCAAATCGGCCAGATTATATCACTCCATATTCTCCGGCTTTAGCTTAAGCGAACCTCGCAGCTTAGCCGATTTCTCATACCCACGATGTCAGCCTCAAACTTGTATGTCCAATTAACTGACATCCACCTTCTTTGCAGATCGTACGCTAGACGACCATCGCAGCAGCTGCCTTCGAGTTTGTCCCGCATGGCCAAAAGGGATCCAAGCATCCGCAGCAGCTACCATCCAGCAAAGAGGTCATCGGCGCACCCCTAAGCGCACCCACAGCCAGCCAGCCGTGAGCCGTACTACCACCAGCCAGACATCAGCCGCATCAAGGCAACCCTCCCCCCGGCTACTTCATAAATTGCACTCTGCAATGGCGGCCGCGATGGCTAAATGAGTGCTGTGGTTGTCCAGTGATCGGTCAATCCCACCTCTAATCCCTTCCTTTCCTTATCCTTTTGTACGAATATTTTCCCCTATTTTCTGCTCCCCGGCTTCGACCGTTTGTCTCGTTCAATGTTTCATGTACTTCTTGTACACACTGACTCGTGATTCTAACGTCGACAAATAAAGACACGTTAAAACGAATTGAATGTGTTTATTTCCACCGCTCCGCCGCGCATCGATATTTACACTATCCAATAGGCATTGTTCCGTCGTTCTTGACAACATCCCGTCGCGGCCCTTTGTTGCCACTTCTAGTGTCCCCCAAGGGAGCATTCTTGGTCCTTTGTTGTTTGTTTTATTTATTAACGACATTGGATCTTGTTTTTCGTCTGCTAAATTCCTGCTATATGCTGACGATCTTAAAATTTATGCTGTTATTCACAATCTGTCGGACTCTGTTGCCTTACAATCGGACCTCGACAATGTTCAGTCTTGGTGCAATGATAATAATCTCTTTTTTACATGTTAGCAAATGCTTTCATGTAACTTTTACTAGGAAAAGGGATCCCCTTCAAGTATCGTATTCCATCTCTGGCTCCGTGGTACAATCGGTTAATGAAATTAAAGACCTAGGTATTTTCTTCGACACAAAACTAAGTTTTGCAAATCATATCAGTTTTATTGTTTCCAAATCTTATGCCATGTGGGGCTTCGTTCGTCGGAATAGTACTGTTTTTTCGGATCCGTATACAATCAAATTACTCTACACAACCTTTGTCAGGTCTAGATTGGAATATGCCGCGCTAATATGGAGACCATTTCACGCATCTTCCATAAACCGAATTGAACGTATACAGAAAGTATTCATTCGGTTCGCTTTGCGTTCGCTGAACTTCAGTGATCCCATACCATCCTACAGCTCTCGTTGCCTTCTAGTAAACTTAAAGTCACTACATGCTAGGCGTTCACTTCTTGCATGCTCCTTTGTAGTCAGTATTGTATGTGGGGCTACTGATTGCCCGGATCTTTTAGCAAGAATAGCATTTAATGTCCCTAAACGGAGTCTGCGGAGGGTGGATACCTTTCATTTAGATGTCCCCAGGACGAATTATGCAAGAAATGCACCTCTATATAGGGCCTTCTCGGAATTAAACAATGTTACCGATTTGGATCTGTCACTTCCGAAGGGTTTGCTGTTGAATAGTTCAAGTAACTTATAGTTTTTAATAATTTTTATATCCTATAGTCAGTAAGGACATTTATTCATTGGCTAAATAAATAAATAAATAAATAAATAAATTGTAAGTCGCACAGCATTGAAATTTGTGGTACGGTCGTTACATAGATGTGTCATTCTACTGTTAAAATTTGATGGGCGTTGAATACGGGGCGTGGCACATTTTTTATGCAGCAGAACTGTAAGTCCTACATAAATGAAACTTGGTATGAACCTGCCAGTTAATCATATTGTAACGATAAGACAGTCCGTCGCTGTGCAAGGCAACCCTGTCGCTACGCGCCGTGCCATAATTCAACCTGGCAATGATAACCGCGATAATGGAAACTTTTAGTCCAACCTGGCAATGATGGTCGCGATCATCATGGAAACCTTTAGTCCACTCGGGAATGTGCGAGAACGATCTGCGCGATGGCCGGACAGGTATAAAAGGCAGCCGGGTGCGGCGCAGCGAGTTAGTCTGATTTTGACTAGTAAAGGTGCCACACGGAGCAATTGAGCAAATACTTAAGTGTCAAGACAGTAAAGTGTGAAATTGGTGAAATAAAGTGACTGTTGGTTTTTATTGCCTGCGTTTGAGAGTTTGTGTTTTGTTTATTTCAAATTACGCAATCCAGAGATACGTAACAGCCCACTAGAACTAGCATTCGTAACATTTGGTATCAGAAGTGGGATTGTGGAAAATTGAAATTAAACCAAAAAAAATAAAAAACTAAATAAATCTTATATATAAAATTCTCGTTTCACAGTGTTTGTTACCGTACTCCTCCGAAACGGAGGAGTACGAAATTTTACATGCATTTCAGTAGGTCTGAGAATCGGCTACTAACTATTTTTTATACCCCTAAGGGGCGTGGCACATTTTTGTGACCCAATTATTCTGCTGAACTACAAGTCACAGAGGAATGAAACTTAGCATGAACCTATCATGTAATCATATCTCTCGACAGACGGAATGAGGCGGGTTTTGGACAACGGGGCGTGGCACCACCCATACAAGCAAAATCTTTAAAATAGAATATCTTCGAAATTATAAGTAGCACAACATTAAAATTTAGTACCCCGTCGTCCCATAGATGAGTCATTCTACTGATAACATTTGATGGGCGTTGGCCAAGGGGCGTGGCACATTTTTTGTGACCCAAATATTTTGCTGAACTATAAGTCGCTCAGCAATGAAACTTAGTACGGACCTACCATTTTTTCTTTTGACAGAGGGCATTGAATAAGGGGCAGGCATTGAATAAGGGCATGGCAGCGCCCATATAATTTAAATCCGGTTCAAGCGCAGTCCATTTCTTTACTGAAACTTAACAGCAACATTGTTTATTTGTGGGCCTTGATTGCGTTAATCAGTAGCTCCTCCTCTTTCTTCAGTTGGTTTTCTTCGTCAATTTGCATCGCCATAGATTCGCCACCTCGCGTATTTCATTATAAAAAAACAACAAATGTCGTGCGAGACAAAGTTCGCGGGGTCAGCTAGTAAATAAATAAAATTATAAAAGCACGGACATGGTTAAACTCGAGCTGCTGCAGGTAGACCAGCTGAAGAAGGAACTGGCTGCCTGGAATTTGCCGACTTCTGGCGGAAAAGTGGAGTTGCAGCTGCGCTTGCGAGAGGCGTGTGAGGCACGAGGCATCGATTGGGCTGCGCACGAGTTCGGAACGCAGGAGCTAGAGGCGTCGGCCAAGGTGGAGGAATCGCCTGCTGCTTCTGCGTCGCCGCAAAGTACGGCTGCAGCGGCTGCACCACTGCAAGCATTGGACATGAAGCGAAGCTGGAAACTACGAATCTCGAAATTTCGGCAAAAGTCGAGACTGCAAATCGGTAAATGGCGGAAAATTCTGCGCGCATAGAGCAGAAGGTGGAGGAAAGTTCCAATAGGCTGAACGTGAAAGTTGAGCATCTCGATGACACCCTGGACACACTGTCAGGCACGCAGTGGTTCTCCACGCTTGCCTTACGCAGCGGCTATTGGCAGGTAGAGCTTGCAGACAAGGACAAGGAGAAAACGGCTTTCACTGTTGGCGATGGTTTGTGGCAGTTCATCGTCATGCCGTTTGGACTATGCAACGCACCAGCAACATTCGAGCGCCTAATGGAACTGGAATGGCTGCATTGGCGGACGTGTCTGGTGTACCTCGACGACATAATCGTGATGGGTAAAAACTTCGACGACCACTTGGGAAAGCTAAAGGAGGTATTCGCGCGGATACGAGAAGCCGGGCTTAAACTCAACCCAAAGAAGTGCTCGCTGTTACAAAAGGAGGCCAAGTATCTGGGTCATACGGTTTTTGCCCGCGGAGTACATACGGATGAAGGCAAAATCACGGCGGTGAAGGAGTGGCCCCGGACACGCAATCTACACGAACTCCGCAGTTTCCTGGGCCTGTGCACCTACTACCGCCGATTTTTTCCGGGATTCGCGAACATAGCCAGCAGCTTGCACAAACTGACGAAAAAGAGCCAAGCTTTCGAGTGGAACGAGGAGCAGGAACAGGCTTTTGCACGTCTGAAGGAAAAACTGTGCAGTGCTCCAATTCTGGCCTTCCCCGTGCCTGGGGAGATGTTTGTGCTGGATACAGATGCAAGCGGGAATAGTATTGGCGGTGTGCTATCACAGATAATTGACGGCCAGGAACAAGTGATAGCGTACTACAGTAGGGTTCTATCAAAACCGGAACGCAACTACTGTGTGACACGGAGAGAACTGCTGGCGGTATTGGACTGCGTAAAACACTTCCACAAATATCTGTATAGACAAAGGTTTCGCCTGCGCACAGATCATGCGGCATTGAGATGGCTCCTGAACTTTAAAGATCCTGAAGGGCAATTGGCGCGGTGGATCGAGCGACTGCAGAGCTACGACTACACGATAGAGCATCGCAAGGGCAGTAGCCATGGAAATGCCGATGCCTTGTCACGCCGTCCGTGCGAAGTCGAATGCAGGCAGTGTTCGCGAGCCGAAAGCAAAGAACAGATAATGGACGTCCGGTTGGTAAGCGTTATGCCAGAGGAAGAGTGGTCTACGGAGAGGCTGCGGATGCGGATCTTGCAAAAATCGTCGAAGACAAGGAGCAAGGCGCACGTCCAGACTGGCAGGAGATGGCCGGTGAAAGCCCGATCGCTAAGGGTCACTGGGCACAGTGGAAAAGTCTGCGGCTGAAAGAAGGATACCTGTACCGCGAATGGGAGAGCGCGGATGGTCGGACCAGCAACTCCCTAATGGTAGTGCCGAAATGCAGAATCAACGAGGTCATCGAGGCATACCATAACGACTCCAGTGGAGGGCACCTGGGTATCACCAAAACCGTCGCCAAAATAAAAAGACGATTCTACTGGGTAGGATGTCAGGAGTCTGTAGCCGAGTGGATTAAGAGCTGCGACCGATGTTCAGCCACGAAAGGGCCGACAAGAAGATCTCGAGGCCGCATGCAGCAGTACAACGTGGGAGCGCCCTTCGAGCGGATTGCTATGGACGTCGCCGGCCCATTCCCAACTAGCACTCAAGGCAATAAATATGTGCTGGTGGTAATGGATTACTTCAGAAAATGGCCCGAAGTGTACCCTATTCCTAACCAGGAGGCCACTACGATCGCGGAAAAGCTGGTAAACAACTGGGTAGCCAGGTTCGGAGTTCCGTTGGAGTTGCACTCAGATCAAGGCCGGAATTTCGAGTCTGCGGTATTCAAGGAAGTGTGTGGGCTACTGGGGATAAAGAAAACTCGTACCACGCCTTTGCACCCACAGTCCGACGGCATGGTGGAACGCTTTAACCGGACACTGGAGGAATACCCGCGGAAAGTGGTAGGCAGGAATCAAAAGGATTGGGACACGCATATCCCCTGTTCCTGATGCCGTATAGGTCAGCCCCGCACGACACGACATCACTCACTCCAGCCCGAGCAGTGTTCGGCACAGAGTTGCGGTTACCCGCTGACTTGAAGTTCGGGGTAGTCAGCACGACGGGAGGCGCTAAGACGGACTACGTGGTCAATAAACGGGCGGAACTGGAGGAAATTCACCAGTTTATAAGGAGCCGCACCAAACTGATCAGCGATAAGGCGAAAGCCAGATATGATCTACGGGCCAACTCAGCAGGGTTCCAAGAAGGCGATCTGGTAATGCTCTAGAACCCGCAGCGGAGGAAAGGTTTGTCTCCGAAACTTCAAGCGTCATGGGAAGGACCTTACGAAGTCGTGACTAGGATTAACGACGTGGTATACAGGATTCAACGTTGCAGCAATAAAGGCGCTAAGCTGAAGGTAGTCCATTTGGAGTGCCTGGCGCCTTATCACAGCGGAACCTCGGCACTTGTTCGGGACGAACAAGTCTAAGTGGTAGGCAGTGTAACGATAAGACATTCCGTCGCTGTGCAAGGCAACCCTGTCGCTACGCGCCGTGCCATAATTCAACTTGGCAATGATAACCGCGATAATGGAAACTTTTAGTCCAACCTGGCAATGATGGTCGCGATAATGAAACTTTTAGTCCAACCTGGAAATGATGGTCGCGATCATCATGGAAACCTTTAGTCCACTCGGGAATGTGCGAGAACGATCTGTGCGATGGCCGGACAGGTATAAAAGGCAGCCGGGTGCGGCGCAACGAGTCAGTCTGATTTTGACTAGTGAAGATGCCACACGGAGCAATTGAGCAAATACTTAAGTGTAAAGACAGTAAAGTGTGAAATTGGTGAAATAAAGTGATTGTTGGTTTTTATTGCCTGCGTTTGAGATACTAATTGTGTTTTGTTTATTTCAAATTACGCAATCCAGAGATACGTACTAGCCCACTAGAACTAGCATTCGTAACAATATCTTTCGATAGAGGGAATGGGGTTTGTATTGAACAAGGGGGTGTAGCATCGCCCATACAACTCAAATCTTTTAAATGGAATAGGTTCCGAATTGTTTGTCGCACAGCATTGAAATTTGGTGTACCGTCGTTTCATAGATGTGGCATTCTACTGTTGAGAATTTATCGGCGTTGGTCAAGCGGCGTGGCACATTTTATATCATCTAACAGTTATGCAGTATACACACACATCAGTGAAACTTGGTACGAACTTTCCACTTAGTAGCACAATTCGACTAGAAGAAAGGTGTGAGCATTGGACAAGAGGGTGTGATACCTCTCTGCCTCCACTTTTATATACATAGATTGTCTGACTGACTGATTGATTGATTGATTGATTCCTCATCGCTCAGCCCAAACCGCTGAAGCTACAAACATGAAATTTGAACTGTAGATACATCTTGAAAAATGAACCTCCACTAAGACGGGATTTTTTGAAATTCGGGGTGTAAAGGGGAAAACATGTGTTGTATGTGATTTAAGAGACTTATTGATTTCGAACTTCCTGAAAATACTCTAAACCAAAAATAGTTTGACAAGTATTTTATAATTTTTCGAAAATCAAAATTTAACTGGATATATGGAATAATGGGTTAATTGAACAGAGAAAACGTCAAATCTTAACAAATTGCAAAAATTGCTCCAAAAATTCTGAAAAAATTCATAAATGTTCAAAAAATGTTTTTTCAAAAAATTCAGACGTATTCTCTGTCAAATTCTAAACACTTTTTGTTCTTAAACATTTTTCGTTATAGTGCGTCGTTTTCAACAAAAAATTCATGAATGTGTGAATACATGAGTGAAAAAATTTTTCAATTTTCCGCCATTTTCAGGTTGTTAAATGTATTCCCATGGGGCAACTTGGGTATTTTCTGAAAGTTGAACATGTTTGTGCACTTTTGTGCATATTTATACCCTAACCAAAAATCTATTTCGGTACGAAATATTGATTTGAAAAAAAAAACTTTTCGAAATTTTTGCATTTCTTTCCGAAAACACCGCCATATTGGATTTCCTTGTGACCAAAATGAAAATCGAATGGCATAATCATGTAGAGCGGACCCGAAAACATACAGAATAACTATTTTCACTATCCGCAACGCCGATTTCATCGCTTGGTACAATCGCAAAGTTGTACACAAATTTTAGACGTTTTGGACGTTAATGGGTTAAGGGTAGACTCGAAAAAAACATGAACCGATATTGAGTTCAAAAATTGTAAAAATACTTGAAATAAAAATAATTATATACGCGTTTCTCTTTATTTTCAAAATCGAAATCTAACTAAACAATGTTTTTTAGCCTTTTGACTTCAAACTTGGTGAAAGAACTTCAAATGTAAAATAACTCGATACGTGTTTTTCATTTTTTCCGAATATTAAAATCGGGCGATTAAAAGTTTGCTAAACTGTAAAAAAACATAATTTAATGGGGCCACGGACTTCAAACTTTGTGAAAGTACTCTAGTGAGAAAGAATTTGACACGTGTTTTTCACTTTTTTGAAATCAAAATCTAACGGGGTCAACAATGCGTTAACAGTTTGTTTGGAGAAACACGATTTATTGGTCCTTTTGACTTTAAACTTAGAAAAAAAGCATGTCCTTCGACCGAGGGAATGGGGTGGGTATTGGACAAGGGGGTGCGGCACTTCACATACAACTCAAATCTTTTAAGTGGAACAGCTTCGAAATTGTAAGTCGCACAGCATTTAAATTTGAAGTACCGTCGTTTCATAGTGTCATTCTACTGTTAAAATTTGATGGGCGTTGAATAAGGGGCGTGGCACATTTTTTATGCAGCAGAACTGTAAGTCCTACATCAATGAAACTTGGTATGAATCTGCCAGTTAATCATATCTTTCGGCAGATCGAATTGGCGGGTATTTAACAAGGGGGTGTGGCACCGCCCATACAATTCATTTCTTTTATATGGAATAGCTGCGGCATTGTAAGTCGCACAGCATTGAAATTGAATATGCCATGGTCCCATAGAAGTATCATTCTACTGTTAAAATTGTATGGGCGTTGAACAAGGGGCGTGGCAAATCCTTTATGCAGCACTCTTGGTATGAACCTACCATTGAATCATATCTTTCGATAGAGGGAATGGGGTTGGTATTGAACAAGGGGATGTGGCATCGCCCATACAACTGAAATCTTTTAAATGGAATAGCTTCGGAGTTGTAAGCCGCACAGCATTGAAATTTGGTGTACCGTCGTTTCATAGATGTGTCATTCTACTAAGGAGATTTGATCGGCGTTGGTCAAGGGGCGTGGCACATTTTTTATGTTCCAACAGTTATGCAGTACACACACATCAGTGAAACTTGGTACGAACTTTCTACTTAGTAGCACAATTCGACTAGAAGAAAGGTGTGAGCATTGGACAAGAGGGCGTGGTACCGCCTCCATTTTTATATACATAGATTGTTTGCCCCAACTGACTGACTGATTGATTGATTGATTCATCATCGCTCAGCCCAAGCCGCTGAAGATACAAACATGAAATTTGAACTGTAGATACATCTTGAAAAATGAACCTCCGCTAAGACGGGATTTTTCGAAATTCGGGGTGTAAAGGGGCAAAACATGTTTTAAGGTGTTGTATGTTATTTAAGAGATTTATAGATTTCGAACTCCCTGAAAATACTCTAAACCAAAAATAATTCGACACGTGTTTTATAATTTTTCGAAAATTAAAATTTAACTTATTATTGGGTTAAGATTTGTTTAAGGGTAGACTCGAAAAAATCATGAACCGATAGGCCTATTGACTTCAAAAATTGTAAAAATACTTGAAATAAAAAAAATGTACACGCGTTTCTCATTATTTTCAAAATCTAAATCTTAACGGATCAGCGACGGGTTAAAAGTATGTATGGAGAAACAATTTGTTTTTTTTTGAGACTTCAAACTTGGTGAAAGTACTTCAAATGTAAAATAACTCGATACGTGTTTTTCATTTTTTAAATGAATTAACGGGCCCACTGACTTTAAACTTTGTGAAAGTATTCTTAGAAAGAAATAAGTTGACACGTATTTTTCACTTTTTTGAAAATGAAAATCTAAATGGGTCAACAATAAGTTAACAGTTTGTATAGAGAACCACGATTTATTGGTCCTGTTGACTTCAAACTTAGACAAAAAGCACTTCAATCGGGAAATAATTAAAATGTGTTTTTCATATTTTTGAAAATCGAAATCTACCATTGTAATCTAAGGGTTAAGAGTAAATGTGAAAACTCATGATTTAAAGGGCCTTTTGATTTCACAGTTGTTAGAACCACTTGACATCAAAGATAATAGACATTTGTTTTTTTTTTTAATCAAAATCTGACAGGGTCAACAATGCGTTCAAAATTTGTATCGGGTGAAAGAAGAGAGCTTGCGTGCGAAGCCGCGGGGCCCAGCTAGTATGTAATAAATATTAATATGTTACATTTTAACCCTAGTGTGTCTGCTAAAAAACACTCTTACCCGTGTGATGAGGTACCCGGGACCCCAGTACAAATTGTATGAAAAATTCTGCCGTTTCTGCTTAGTTTTCAAGCTCTCAGTAATAAAAAAGCATATTTTATGATTCGATAAAAAAGTGATTTGGGTACTCGGGTACCCCATCAAACATATAAGAGTTAAAGAAATAGGTGTGTTCCAACACTGCTTTTGACAGTAGTGCCAACTTCACATTTCGTTCAGTGAAAGACAATGAAATTTTGGATTTATGCTGCACAGATGTACACAATTTTTTGAATGCAAAAATATGTGCAGATTTTGTTCTTTTGTACTTGGAAAATTATGAAAATTTGTACTGGATGAAAAAAGAAGTGGCCCTCCAAAATTCGTCGCAAAGTGTATCACTTTTGATCCACTTGGATCAAAACGGCCACACTGGGAAGGGTGGCGTCGATTGACAGTTTCACTAATGCCAACAGCATGCCAACCGGTTGTCGAAAACTTCAAAGTCCCATAACTCTTTAGCTAGTCATTATATCATTATTATATCAATAATATGTATAAGTAGAACATACTCAAATATTATTGAAATCGGAAACATCGAGTTGTTTTACCTGTCCGCTTCGCGTGGAATGCCCCATATCGAGCCATAGTCGCCAAAATATCGTAAGCGCCAAATTCGTAATTTTACAGGAGAAGGTTTTTTGTGTTTTCCTTTTATATTATGTTATAAAATGCTTCCATTTGTTATAAAATGCTTCCATTTTGTGCACGCATTATTGGTTTCAAGTTATTTTTGCAATAGCGATAACAAAAATTTGCTTACGATAATTTCGCTACCATGAAAATTCTGAAGGACGCTAAGTCCGATAAGTACTTAGCCCCACCGCCCGATGGTGCCACTATCGTAAGACAAATTTACTATTATTTACACTACTCGTGTAGTACATCCTCGTAGACGGCTACTGTCAAAATTTCCGCCATATTGGATTTGTAGTTTTGTTTTGACCGCGTGTGGAAACGAACGTGTCCGCGGATTTTAGAATAATGGAAAAAGAGCAATATCGGTCGGTGACTCGCCCAATTGGTCGCATTAGGCTACGAACAGCTGCCCCATCCACCGTATTCTTTAGATTTGGCCCCGTGTGACTTCTTTTTGTTTCCAAACTTGAAAAAGTCACTCGCCGGGCAGAAATTTGAGTCGAATGAGGAGGTTATCGCCGCCACGGAGGCCTCCAGAACACGTATTTCTCAGACGGGTTAAAGAAGTTGGAGCATCGCTGGGTCAAGTGTATCGAGTTGAAAGGAGACTACGTTGAGAAATAAATTGCCACTTTTCCAAAATTTTCGTTTATCTTTTGTAGGCTTAAGTACTTATCGGACCACCCACGTATATTAAACTAACTAAACTAGGAATTCGCGAAAACGAATACTGCAGGTTCTGCTTGCAGGAAAATGCAACCGCAATGCATATACTAGGAGAATTCCCTGTACTTATGCACGAAAGAAACACCTGGGAGACTTTATTATACCAGGTACGGACTGGGTTTCCAGAGGTTTATGTAACATACTAAAATTTCTCTCGGATACTGGACGAACTGTAGGTCCATGAAGGGGGCACAACAGATCCGTTAAAAGTAATAATAAATTTGTAATTTCTAAGTATTTAATATTGTTTTTAATTATTTTCTCTTTAGTCTTCAATGTCAGTCTCTTCTAAGGTATCTTGAACTTGCTGATTTCAGTTCATATACAGGTATTCTTTATGATACCTTTGGTTTATTATCCCCTTTTCACATATACTTGTTAGATCCCACACATTTCGCACATTTTTGGTATTATTTCGATGCGAATGTTGTTGTTGTGCACCACAACTGTTCCCTCGGTTGTATTGAATAATGTGTCTTCTTTTGATATGGTATATATACCTCGTTACTTGAAAAATCGAAAGAAATCTGAAGAAACACCTTGAAATTCCACATTTTCTGACCTTGAAGCTCTATTACCACGGATTTTTGACACATAAAAATTAGTAGTATCAGAAAAGAAGCCATGAGAGGTTGTAATTGTAAGTTACGGTATGAAATGTAGAAAACATGCCCACTTTTACTAAGTTTCAAAAACGATTTGCGGACTCGAATTTAGCGACCCCTTATTAGCCTTGAGCTGATGTCAAAACCAGAAAGGGCGAAATTTGTTGTCCTGTGTTATTTACCACTATGGACAATTGTTGCTTATAAGCACTTCTCATAGGACTTTGTTGGAAGGACATAAGCTTTTAAAATCTTTAAAATAGCTTATTTAGGACTAAAATAGTTTAATAGCGAAATTTTGTACTTTTTGCATAACCGGGTTAAAAGCTGTCCCAAAAGCAGTGGCGGACCCAGGGGGGTTTGGGGGTTGAAACCCCCCGAAATATTTGGACCGAATATAAAACTACATACAAATTAAAAGGCATTTTATAAATATTAAAGAATTACTTTTTAAAACCCCCCCGAAATATTTTTCTGGATCCACGCCTGCCCAAAAAGGTTAAAAACATATAGCTTTGCAGCCAAAGATTCCATGATTTACGTGGATGTTTTCTCTGCCAAAATTAACAAAACTTTAGTAATCACGCACAAAACAGAATGTGTAAGGATAAATAAAAAATTACACTTAGTTATTTCCCTTATCCCTTGCGGAGCTATTCGTCTTGACAAGGTTGCAGTTGGAAGTTGCTTATTTTCATAGTAGCGCTTACGATAATTTTGCAACCATGCAAACAATTCAAACGATAAAATTGACGACTCGTTTTCTCGGGAGTTATTCAGATTTGTAATTTTGCAGACAGATCCGTCTGATGTTAAACTTTTATTTTCAAACAAAAAACAATTTTCGAAAAATTGGCGCTTACGATATTTTGGCGACCATGGCTCGATATGTATTATGGGCTTTTATCTATCTATCTATACTATTATATGAAAACCAATGTGACGTTTCTTGTTTAAGGGGGTGTTCTGTAGTAAAATTTTCAAAAAATCGATTTTTTTTTTTTGCATTTTTCAACAGGTAATGTTGTTATCTATCGTACAAAAAAAGGTCTTTGATGAATTCGGACCGGAAAGTCATTTGTAAAGGAGGTTTCGTCACGCGCTCCGCCGAATTTCCACAGTACTTTCAGTGAACAAAAAACTTTAAACGCGTTTTTCCCGAAACCATGTTTTTCGAACTGGTTTCGAACACGATTACAAATGATTGAGTAGACGGATTTTGATAATTTTTTTTTTTAAATGTTTCTAAAAGTTGTCGCTATCGTCCGACGAGCGTTTTTTTTCGATTTTGTTATTAGTTAGTGTTAAATAAATTTTTTTAATTTGAAAAAATGGGGAAACAAATTTTTTACTTTCAAGTCGCGCCATTTTGAGAATTTTGATGAAAAACAAAAAAGCTCCCGTCGGACGATAATCGCACTCATATAGATTACAACAAAATTACAACAAAAATTTTCCGATTTCCATGTTTCAGACTGGAGCAATCGTGTGAACCGTCAACGCATGTTTTTTTGGAGGGCATCACTTTGCGGCGCTGCAGTGCAGCAACGAATCAATATTTTTTCAAACCTTATACTGAATTTTGTAGTTAAAAGTATAATAAAACATTGAAAAAAAACCGCATAAAAAAAAATTGAATAGTTACTTCACAGTAGAATTTCAAAAAACACCTAAGAAAACGAGCTGTTACTACAGTACACCCCCTTAAGCCACAATCAAGCAAAAACCACTAAATCGATTGAGATGAAATAAGCACTAAAGGATTTTATATTTAAAGGAATGGTACATATAGTTCAGAGAGATGCTAAGTGCAGAGTAGACGTGTTCTCAAATTGCTGCAAATCAATAATTGTTTATTTAAATTCCACCGTCTGATTTACAAAAACGACTCCTCAAAAGTTTTGGTGAACGTGCTGTCTACCAGGGCTCGTGAGTGATACCAACCGCGAACAATACAAAACTGATAAATAAATAAAGTAATTTTGTTGACTGGCTTGCTAAAATGACAACAAGAACAAAATCCGCGCGCACAGCGATTTCTTCTCCCCAAAAAACTCCAACTCTGCTGAATAAAGCTGCGAAGATTGAGAGTCCGCCCTCTTCAGCTTGGATCTTGAGAATAGAGGCGCAAAAGGAAAGCATCGTGGAGCAATTGGCGGCGCGCGTGAGAGAGTCAGAAGAGCGGGTCATGCAGAGGATTGGCGAAATGGTAGCAGATTTGGCAAATTTAAAATTGCATTGCAGAAAATTGGAGGAGCGTATGGAACAGGCTGAGCGTGAGTGTGCCCAGATTAAACAGCTGCGCAGCGATATGGGTGTTTTGGCAGCGCAGCTAAATGAATATGAAAACAATGTGGTGTCAACGGATTTCATTATTAGTGGGATTCCTTACACACATAATGAGAACCTGGGCGAAAAGTTCGCTCAGCTTTGTCGCTCAATTCAGCTGAATGTTCCACCAATTCGAGCTGCTTTTCGGGTGCGAAAAGTAAACAAAAATTCGGCGCCCGTTATAGTAAAGCTTGTTTCTCCCAACGATCGCTCTTTGCTATTCAGCGCAATTGCCCGTTTCTACAAAGCAAATAGAAGGGCGCTTGCACTGTGTGACATCGGGTATGAAGGGCATGAAAAAGGAAGAATATTTGTACACGAATGCCTCACAAAGAACAACCGCGAGATTATGCAGCTCGCTACTCAGCTTAAAAAGCAAAAGCGTCTCACGGCAGCTTTTTCTATTCGTGGGCAAGTCTACGTTCGAATTCGTCCACAAAGTGAAGCAGTGAAAGTCCATAGTAAAGAGAGCGTTGAACGATTGGCAGCAAGCAACAACACATGAGGAGTATTATTAAATCTTATTATTATTTTAAGCTTATAGTTATATATTCTATTCATATATGTATACCCTTCAAATTGTTTTCTGTTTTCTTTGTTTATCTCTCTACTTACAACTCTACTGTGTATGTTCCACTGACTATCACTCCCTCGTTTTCACTCCACTCTTTCTCCCTTTCAACTTTGCAACTTTGTCCCTGTTACTGCAATATCAGAAACATCGAACTTATGAAATTGTAAAATATAGATACATGTGTGCAACGCACTAAAAACTCACGCTAACAATGGGCATTTGAGACCGATTCTGAAGCATATCTGTGATAATCATAAAGGGTTGAAAATGTGCTATTTGAATGCTCGCAGTCTCACTGCTGAGAAACTTGACTACTTTAATTATGTGTTTGATGGTTTGACTATTGATATGATTTGTATTACTGAAACGTGGTTTAAGTCTTGTCTCGATGATAGTTCCTATGCGTTGTGTAATTATGTGTTGCTACGAAATGATAGGACGTGCAATATGCGTGGCGGAGGTGTTGCCATATACTGCAACAGTACTTTAAACCCGAAAGTTATGTATAAGTCTGATAGTTCTTGTGAAGTTGAGTGTATCTTTGTTGAGGTAGGTGGCTCAGCACTTAAATGTTTTGTTGCTTGTGTTTATAACCCGAATAGAACAAATGACCTTTCAAATATTTTTAGTAAATTAGCAGAATACATGCTTGAATATGAGCGTATCATTGTTTGTGGGGATTTTAATGTTGACCTTCTTTGTACTGACCCTCGTTCCAAGGATTTGCTTAATAATTTTCGTACTTATGGCACTGACGTTATTAATCAATATGCTACTCGTTTTGCACCAAATTCTAAACCTAGCTTACTGGATTTACTATGTGTCAATAACAGTGACGATGTTATCCATATAGACCAGCTTCCTTTGGGTGGAATTTCGGACCACGAACTACTGTTCTTATCTTATAGATTGGAGTTTGATAGGATTAAACGTAATTCTGACCTAACGTTCAGAGACTTTAAAAATATTAACCTTGAAGAATTATACAAAGAAGCTGCGTTACTAAGCTGGAATAATTGCACGGAGTACCCAAGTGTTGATAAAAAGTTGGAACATCTTAACCAGCTGGTAAACTATCTTTTTGATCATCACGTTCCTTTAAGAACAGTTAAAATTCATGGTCACAGGAAGCCTTGGCTGACAACTGAAATCCTTCGCTTGATAAAAGAACGCAATAGAGTATATATACAATGGAAAAATAATCAGAACCAGGAACGTTGGGAAAAATATTGCCTTCTGCGTAATAAGGTCGTCGTGTCTGTGCGTCGTGCAAAAAGAACGTATTTAAATAACAAATTAAATACAAATCTGCCCCCTAGAGTGCTCTGGAATAACCTAAGATCCATGAGAATATCTGGCAAAGAGAGAGTTCAGTGCACCCTTGATGCTGAGGTAATGAATGAATATTTCATGAATATATGTATTCCTCAAAGTAACTCGGGTGCGGTGGTTCTAGATAATGAAAAATACAAAAGAAATACTCAATTTGATTTCGCCATGGCGACTGAAAACGATATAGTCAATGCAATATTTGCAATAAAATCCAATGCTATTGGTATTGATGGAGTGAGCTTAAGATTTATTAAATTGATCCTTCCATTTGTCATTCCTTCTCTTACCCATGTAGTAAACTTTTCTATTACGTCGTGTGTGGTGCCTCGCCAGTGGAAATTAGCGAACATAATCCCAGTTCCTAAAACTACGAATCCGGACTCGGTGCAACATTTTAGACCGATAAGTATATTGTCTGCCTTATCTAAGGTGTATGAAAAATTTCTATCGAAACAAATAACTAGCCACTTGAATGAAAATAATTTGCTCTCGGAATTCCAGTCAGGATTTAGATGTGGTCATAGTTGTGCCACGGCTATGTTAAAAATATTTGAGGATTTACGGCCTGTGTATGATAACAATGAGCTGACAATTCTGGTGCTTCTAGATTTTACCAAGGCATTTGACATGGTGGATCACGGAATACTTTTACTAAAATTACAACATTATTTTGGTTTCAGTTCTTGTTCTTTAAAACTTATGAAAAGCTATCTTTCCGAACGTTATCAGCAAGTGCAATGTGGTAAAAGCTTTTCTAGTTTAAAGCTCATTAAATCCGGAGTACCTCAAGGATCCATCTTAGGACCAATTCTGTTTAGCATGTTTATTAATGATATTGTCGCGTGCTGCCATAGTGCCAATATACACCTCTATGCTGATGACACTCAAATATACTTCTCTCGCCCTATTGGTCTCTCTGAGGATTTAATTTATAGATTAAACGCAGACTTAAATCGACTTTCTAGTTGGGTCAGTTTGAACAAATTATGTTTAAATGCATCAAAAACCAAGGCGATAGTGATATCGAATTCACAGTTTGATTTGGATACGTTGCCTCCACTTATGCTTGATAAAGATAAAATATTGTTTCATAATGTAGTGACAAACCTGGGATTTAAGATTAACTCATCCATGACCTGCACGGACCATATTAATTTCACTATCGGAAAAGCTTATAATGTACTAAGAAACCTTTACCACAAGGCTTATTTGTTGCCCTGGGACACGAAGCTTAAACTAGTTAAAACTTTTATATTGCCTCAAATTAAGGCTTATCCACGAAATAACTTTTACAATGTAAAACGAAAAAAAGTATAGTAAGCACCGAAATTTCTAAAAAAAAAATTCGCTTTTCAGAATCTGTCAAATTTCAGCTATTAGTGGTCAATTGTATCTTGAAATTCAAAGTGATTCAATCAAAATGGCATCTAAAGAAGAGAAAATTCGACAAAAAATAATTGCCCACTTTTTCGTAAATCCAACGGCTTCGTACGCATTGTTGGGAAGACTAGACTAGCAACAGCTAGAAATGTGGTAATTAAATACAAGAAGGACCTGTCCACATCCCGTATCGTCGGAGCCGGACGAAAAAAAGGTTTCGTCTATAAAGATATAGCTCGTAAGGTGAAAGTTTCTCTGGAAAAAAATCCAAACCAATCTTTACAAGATTTGGCACGAAAATTCGAAGTTTCGAAATCATACATTGCGAAAATTAAAAGACACTACGAGCTCAAATCTTTCGTTGTTCAAAAAGTGCCAAATCGTAACTCCGAAGTGGAAAAGCGTGCCAGAAATCGAGCGCGAAAACTTTTATCGAATGATCTGTGTCGTTTTAAAGGCTGCGTGTTAATGGATGACGAAACGTATGTCAAAGAAGATTTCAAACAGCTTCCAGGTCGAGGATATTACACAGCATACCTGAAGGGTGGCGTTATGAAAAGGTTCAAGTATAAACGGATGGACAAATATGGTAAAAAGTATATGGTTTGGCAGGCCATATGCAGCTGTGGCAAATACACTCGTCCTTTTGTTACAACTGGCAGTCTTAACAGTAAAATTTACTTGAAGGAATGTCTCAACAAACGACTTTTGCCATTGTACAGAGAGCACGCTGTTCCACCTTTATTTTGGCCAGACTTAGCACCAGTCCACTATGCAGAAATTGTCAAAGAGTGGTACCAAAGGAATAATATCCTAGTTGTTGAGAAAAATCACAATCCCCCAAATTGCCCACAGCTTCGGCCAGTCGAACGATTTTGGGCAATAATGAAACGAAACTTACTGAAATATAAAAAAGTGCTAAGGGAAAGATTGATTTTATAAAAAAGTGGAACAGTATGGCCAAAAAAATTGGAAAATCTGGTGTGCAACATTTGATGAGGGGATTGAAAGCAAAAATACGTAGATTTGTAAGAAATCCAATTGAACTTTAAAATATTTGTACATTAGCACAAACTTTGAGTTATAAGAGATAATAAATACTCACACAAACATTAGTTCAATATTTTATTTAGTAGCTATTAATAATAGAAAATGTAAAAGTTATTTCGTGGACAAGCCTTACGTATGGAGAACTTGTGTATGGGAATCTAGATGCGCTGTCGAAAAACAAACTACAACTTCTTGTTAACAACTCTGCGCGGTTTGTATTTTCTAAAAGGAAATTTGATCATATATCTATCTATTCAAAACAAATAATTGGTTCCAATGTTGATATTTTCTTCAAAATAAGAAATCTTTTGTTCATACATAAGCTGATTTATTCTCGACAGCCGGCGTATTTATTTAACCACCTAAAATTCTGCCAGAGTACACGTACTTTAAATCTCAGCGTCCCGAAGTTTGTGTATACTGCCTCGTCTCGAATGTTCTTTGTTAGTACAATTCGTTTGTGGAACTTGCTTCCACCTAACATAAAATCTATTAAACAACCGAGATGTTTCAAAACGGCAGTAACGTCTTTTTTCTCCTAACTTCTATTCTCTCACTCTGTATATACCCTCTTGTGTTTATGTATTCATCAACTTACATCTATCTCTATATTTTCACTTTTCTGAGCCTCCACTTTCAATTTTCCTTCTTCTGTTTGTAACTATATTGTATTAATTTAAGCTAAAATTGTTATTATTCATGTTTAATTCACTCAAACTGATGTACTATAAAAGACTCAGTCTTACTTGTACAAATACTATTAAATAATAATAAATAATAATACATAGGCTATATGAGATTGACACGCCCCGCTCTTACCCCCACTATTGTACCAAAACTCAACTATGGTATAGTTTTGTAAGACGATGTGGGTATCAGACGTATCAGTGTATTACTGTTGTAAACATAGGCTATATAATCTTGACTACGCGAACTTGATACGCCTGATATGCCAGCTGCAAAACATGTTTGTAAAGCTATAGGTAAATGTATTAAATGACTTAGCGTGTCATTTTGTAAGCTTTATGAAATTGG
This sequence comes from Melieria omissa, assembly GCA_963971225.1. Classification (NCBI taxonomy): domain Eukaryota; kingdom Metazoa; phylum Arthropoda; class Insecta; order Diptera; family Ulidiidae; genus Melieria; species Melieria omissa. The sequence continues at coordinate 43,166,867 of OZ020269.1, read as the reverse complement.
CCTTGTTCAATCGAGAACAAATAAACACGTGCTTTTCATTTTTTTGAAAATCGAAATCTGCCGTGGTAAACTAAGGGATTCGAATTTGTTTAGAGTAAATGTGGCAACCAACAGGACGGCGCTACATACCACAGAACACGACCGAACATGATAGAATTGCGAACCGGTTCGCACAGGTTCGGTGAACGCATAATTTCGCGTTTTGGTGATGCCAATTGGCCGTCAAGATCGTGCGATATGAACCCTTTGGACTTTTTTTCTTCGGGGCTACGCGAAAGACCAAGTCTATGCAGACAATCCGCAGACTCTGGAGCATTTCAGGGACAACATACGTGCAGTTCTTGGCGCCTTACAGCCTGCTATATGTAAAAAAGTCATCAAAAATTACCTAAAAAGAATCGAGGTGTGCCAGGCTGCTTTTTATATTTTTCTTAAAGCTTTTAGTTAGCGACTCAACAGTACGTTCGATTCGATTGTACACCATTTTTGGAAACTTTTTTGTTTTTCTTAGGATTTGCTTCATTATAGCCCAATATCTTTCAATACGCCGAAGTTCCGGGCAGTTGGCAGGATTTGCCTCTTTTGGGACCATCGTGTCACAATTTTCTTTACACCTGGAATAGTGGCTTGTCGTTAGGTCTGGCAAAAAAAAACTGTTCCTTTGCGCTATTCAATAAATGGTAGCAGGTGTTTTTGCAGGCATTCTTCTATATAAATTCTAGAGCTAATTGTTCCTGTCGTAACGAACGCCTTGCTCAGTAGACCACAGGTGCAAATAGTTTGCCAAGCTTGATTCTGGATTCCATCCTTATTCTTTTTAATGAAATAGATGCCTATAGATCCCAGGCAAGTGCTTGAAGTCCGCCTTACAGTAGATTTCCCCATCAAGAATAACGGAATGGAACTTGGTTACGTAATCGTCATACAGTTTTCGAGCCTGCGTTTCGCTATTTTTTCTTTTGCTACCGACCGGTCAGGCACTTTCTGCTGTGTGTTTAGGTCCTTAATCCTTGGCTTCGCTTATAATCCATCACAGTTGATTGCGATGTGCCTGCTAAAACTGCAGCATCTCGAGTCGACCTCGTGAGTTTATTCCTAAATGTGCTAGCAACCCTTTTCAGCACTTTTGCGTTACTTGGATACTTTTTTCTACGTGATAGTTCGGTTCTGCAAATGGAGTTTCCCGCGTTGTAGTTGTTTAAAACATTATAAGTCTTCGCTATGCCCGCTTTGCTTTCTCTTGCAATGCTTAGTCTAGACTTCGTTTAACAATCAAGTAAATTTCCAGCATTAATTTGCGGCAACGTTCTTATTGACTAAAGTAGATCCAAGATGAAATTGACTAATATAGCAAAAAACTGTAATATTTATTTATTTAACTCTTGACATTTTCGTATCCTGGATGCGTAAAAATTCTAAAATTTTGTTCCCCTCTTACCGTAGGAACACAATTGGAGCGTATGAGCGTATTTACGTTCGACGTATTGCGTTGTCAAATTAAATTTCATATATTTCTATGAAAGCGCACACAATTGACGACGCAAGCGTATGAGCGTAAAAAGTCGTACGTTCACTTAGATCTATTTCTATTTTTTACGCCGCGTATGGGCGTATTATTCATTTTTTGACAATTGAAAAACGTATTTTGAGTATTTTATACGTTGCTGCTCACGCTGGAATTGTGAGCAAGGCAACGACTGAACGTATTTCGACAGCGTATTTACGCCGTACGCCGTGCGCCCATACGTCCATACGCTCCAATTGTGTTCCTACGGTTATTATGGTTTTACAGGGGTATCAGCCTACTTCCCATTGCATACAAGATCCTGACGAGCGTACTATGTGAAAGATTAAAGCCAATCGCCAAGGCGCTGATTGGACCTTATCAGTGCGGCTTTAGACCTGGTAAGTCCACCATCGACCAGATATTCACTCTACGCCAAATCCTGAAGAAGACCCATGAGAATCAAATCGATACACACCATCTTCATCGATTACAAGGCAGCATTCGATAGCCCGATAAGGGATCGCCTATATGCTGCATTGTCTGAACTTGATATCCCTGCAAAACTCGTGAGACTTTGCAGAGCGACGTTGAGCAATACGCGCAGCCCCGTCAAGGTTGGAAGTGACCTCTCCGACCCATTTGATACCGTTCGAGGATTCAGACAGGGCGAGGTCTTGCAACCTCTTCAACTTCACCATGGAGAGTGTTCTGCGCAATGCCGGTGTACATCGTAATGGCTCAATTTTAAACAAAAGTTGCCTACGTTGATGACATTGATGCCATCGGGCGTAACAAGCGAGATGTCACCGCTGCCTTCGCGGCTATCGAAAGAGAATCTGCCCAAATGAGTCTGGTGGTAAATGAGGGCAAGACGAAGTAGCGGCTAGGGTGCTACTACGGTCTCGGTAGGCAATTGAGAAGTAGAGACCTCTCTCGACCGACAAAACTTGCACTCTTATCTTGCCCGTGCTCCTCTATGGCGCTGAAGCATGGACAATGACACAAAACGACATTTCGGCCCTTGGAGTGTTCGAGAGGAAGGTGCTTCGCAAAATCTTCGGCCCTGTTCGTGTTGGTGACGACTATCGTAAACGAACCAATAACGAGCTGTATGAGCTGTATAAAGACTGGACGTAGCGCAACGAATTAACATCCAGCGGCTACGCTGGCTCGGTCATCTCTACCGCATGGACGACGAAGCTCCGGTGAAAAAGGTGTTCGATAGAGGCCGTGTCTCCGGTGGAAACACTAAGCTGAAGGGGCCCTGGTATCTCTTGGTGTGACCAACTGGAGAAGGCGCGTGCAAAGCAGAGGCGCCTGGAGAGAAGTTTTGCGGCAGGCCGTAACTCGATAACGGATTGTTATGGCCAGTTAAGTAAGTAAGTCATACGGCGCCGTTCTCTCTCAATCTCCACAGAGCTGGGGCGCTTTGTGAAGGGATATGTATGACAAATGGTGCTGTCATCCGTAAGCGAGTAGATGGGATTCTTCGTCGACGACAATAGGTCGTTGATAAAGGTTAGGAAAAGGGTTGGAGAAAGGACCAAACCCTGCGGCACTTCCACGCTAAGGGATTGCTTTTCTGGGGATATGATATTGTTACGAAAATTTCAAGCTCGTCTTCCAAGGTTCGTTTTGATTGTGTTGAAAATAAAACAACTGCAATTATTCAGCGAAAACGCAGTAAAACTAACAATCACTTTATTTACAGAATTACACTCTGCTTGTATCTACACTGGTTACCACTTTGCTTATTTGCTGCTTTTATACCAGTTTTCTTATCGCGCCGAAGTTTCTTGCAACTTCCAATTGGAAAGTGCTCGACCATTCTCGCACAGCCCATTTATTCGAGAACCGTCCTTGCCATATCGGACTATACCAAGCGAATTATACCAAATTGGCCGTACTTCAAAGTGCATGCCTAAAAGTATGCTTGGAAAAGTATTTATGCACAGCACAGACAAGCCTCTTCGTTTCAATATATTACAACACGAATAGAGCGATCCAACGAGAGAAGAAACTACCATAAGCAATCAATTTTGATATGAGTGCTTTATGCCGCACCCGATCAAAGGTCTTAGAAATAACCAATGCGACAACCTTGCTTTCAGCGAAGTTTAGAGCGTTACGGTTCCATTTCTCGGTGAGGACTGCCATAAGGTCTCCTGTCGATTGCTGTCTGCGGAAGCCGTATTGGCGGTCACTTAGAAGTCTATTGTGCTCCAGATATTTCACAGGGTTCAAGTTTCCAATGCTTTCCATTGCTTTGGAAAGCACCGAACAAATTTCTATGGGTCAGTACTTCGCAGGGTCAGTTGTCTTTGCCTTTTTCAGAAACTGGTTGAAAATTTGCTATCTGTAGTATATGAGATGTTGAAAAGTTTGTGTAATGGACAAGTGAGGTAGCGCACCTTTTCAAAACAAAGGCTGGAATGCCGTCTGGCTCTGAAGCCTTATTTACATCGAGATTTGCAAGCACTCTTTTAACTACCCGTACCCGTGCAGAGTGGAACTCTCTGCGAAAATTTTAGCCAACAAATTAGCTTTATCAACCGAATGAGTGTTGATTTGATCATTGTTAAGAATAGTTGGAATTGAAGACGATGTTTGGTTCTTCACCCTCCTAACGAATGACCAAAACTTCATACTTCCACTTTGGCATTGAAGAACTTTTTTCCTTTGGCACTGTTCGTGCAGAAACTTTTGGCGCCTTAGGATGACATTGCATCGATTTCTAGGCTGGTTACGCAGCTGTTCAGTGGCAGTATTTTCGAAAGTTTCCTTCCTTTCCTCTTTGAACCTGATAGCAGGTCCATTAACCCAGAGATTGTGCGAATTGTCTTATCAGGGAAGAAGGACCGCACTCCTAATAATATCAATTCTTCCAAACCGAAAAAAATCGTTAAGTCCATTCCAGTTAGCTCGATCATACATTCACATTAAGCGCTTCGGGGCTAAGGGCGTCAAATGTTGTATATTTCATTGTAAAGGGAATCCCACAGGGTACAATATGGTCACAAACTTATTGTACCTTAGTAATGGATTTTTTCGAGCAAAAAATCCGTTAAAAAAAAATTTATAAAAAAATGTTTTTTTCGCTTAAAACTTTTTATTAGTACATACTACGTATTAATGTTGCACATCAGAAGAAAGGTATGAAAAATACCTTTCGTTTGATACCAATGTCGTGTGATAAAAACTTTTAAGTTTGACCCCAAGCCACGCCTTTTATGGGCCTTTCCCAGGCAAAGTTTTTAGTTTGTTAGATGCAGGAGCCAACTCTCTATATAAAAGCATACTTATTTATTTTTTTCACGAGGTTTCGCTATACTGCATTTATGCCTCGATGAAAAAGTGGGGTTTTGGGACATTTTGTCGAAAACACAGTTTGAGTGTATTTTTTTTTTGTTGGTGTTAAGACACCAACAAATTTGTTGATCGTTAAAATATCTACAAACTTGCCGAAGACAGTAAAGCGATAATCCGAACAATTTAGGACCAACTAGCATTTAAACGTTCGAAGACTTAAGCGACGAACTCGACTGAAATGAGCAAAATTGAAAGTCTGATTTCTTTAAACTAGAGCCAATCCCGCCAAACGCCTCGTGGATCTCAAATCAGTATACCTATAGAAAAGTCGCTCAGTAGATCCCCCGCTTGTTACTTTTTTCGACTTGCACAGTGTAATTGACTGGCACGACAGCCCGATACCGCGAATAAGGCCTAGCTACCCGCAACCATCCATGTTGTGCGTGCGAATTTTTACACGGTTGGAAGGGACCTACGGTTTTATGCCGATTCCGAACGGCGAGTTGGAAGCTTTTTCATAGGCAATTTTACTCTCAGAGGTTTGCCGTTTCCTGCTGTGAGGACAGCCGCCGAAAGAAAAGTTGTTTTTTTACTTTTTTTCGGTGTTAGCAGCAACGGAGTCTTGAACCGCAACATTACTGCACACAAAAATGGCAAGATCCCTGTTAGGAGAGGATAATCGCAGTTTGTGGTTCCTAGGGATGTGAAAATCCAGTGGATCTGCACCCTCACACACCTGGGTCTCACTTAGTGCATTACATGGGGTTTGTGGAGGTATAGGAAGATAGGGTATAAGTATTAGCAGCAAACATGAAGTAATTTAGAACGTGCATCTCATACAAGCAAGCGCGTTCTATGGCGGGTACTGCTGGTAGTACCCTCTGTTATTGACAGCAGAATCCTCTGTTACTAACATCAGAATTGTCTGTTACTTCAGCGTAATATGTGAGTACAAGTCGTTTTTGTACTTACTCGTATTCTCGCTACTGCTACACCAGTTCAGTGGCCCACGCAAGGGGATACGATTTTGAGTTCGAACCCTTCCCAAATATTTGTATCTTGCAAAAATTATAGTAACCCAAATTGTTTCAATTGGCGTTGCGCTTGGAAGTTGGGGACGTAGGTTAGGTTAGGTTACGGAAGGGGTGTGTGCGGCAAGCACTTCCACTCGGAGACCCTGTTGGGTCCATTGTGAATCCTTCATTTTCGGAGAAAACCTTCCTCTATCTGTTGGGATCCCTGTAGATCAAAGCGGGATCTTTTGGGAACCATTTGGTTTTGGCGAGGAAACTGTAAAGATTGGTTATCTGTGCGTCTGCTACTTCAGCGAGCCCATCAAAGAACCTTGCCCCAAGAGTCTGGAGCCGTCGTCTTTGTAGTGATGGGCAATGGCATAGCAGATGCTCGACTGATTCTACTGCATCCTCGTCTCCGCAGTTTCTGCATAAATCGTCGGTCGCCAAACGCCATTTGCATAGCATGACACCAATGGCGCAGTGACCTGTGATTACCCCCGTGACCATGCGTACGGCATGCTTGTCGAGGAGAAGAAGGCTCTTATAGTTGGGGACGTAACCCCTCTCAAAATGTAATCCTATATGCGCCACTGTGCCAGTTGATAAACATGACGACGAACGCTGCTTTTACTGCTGGGGCGAGTAGCATTAATATTATTGGCAAACGAAAAAAAGTCGGCGGTGTATTGTTTTTTGCACTGAGCCGTGTACGCGGGAATAGTGTGGATGTTTTTGGCTTTTGTTGTTACTTTTGTTTAAATTTATCCTTTCTAATATGCATACGTTTTTATTGGCCAGTTATTATTTTCAATTTTCGTTCTTAATTTTCGTAGGAGTGGTAAAATAATAAAATCTTAAACATATGGTAACTTTATGGTTACAGCATTCGCCAGGTGTAGAATATTTACATTATTCTAAAACCTACTTAATAACAGTTTTTTTTTAGGGTTTGCTTTGGAAACTATCAGCTTGAAATCAATGGGCCTCCTATAAATCAAGTTTCTTTACTCCTTGTTAACCCGTTAGACTTTTATGACAAAATATTTGTCTACTTATTTCTCATTTGTAACACAAAAACCATACGCACAATAAACGACAACAATAAAAACATTAGCCGAATCCTCTTCGACGATGACGATGCTTTGGTTCGTAGTCAGCGTTGCCGTTTTGGTTATTTTTAACCAAAAATTGTTATTTTTATTTTTGAAAATGGATTTTGGTTATTTGGTGATTTTTATCCCATTTGGTTATTTTTTAGAACATTGCCCACTGATGACAAAATGTATCTTTAAGAATATAACACACTGATACAAAATGTTTCTTAAATATCAATGAGCACAATATTATTGGGAGTGGCAATAATATTGATACTGATTGATAGTGGCAACTCATAGTCATTGCTTTTTCCGTAAAAGAGTAAGCAGCATTTTTAAATTGATAACTACAGTCGTGTCGGGATATAGTGAACTAATTATTGCAAGGCCTGTTCACAATATCAAGGTTAGAATTTGTGTTCAAAAACTCGTTTTATTTGCTCAAACTACACTGTGTGTATATATATTGAAAAGATCATTAAAATAAAAATTATAAACTGTACTTTCAACCACAATCGGTTTGCACTCGACAAAAAACATAACCACTAAGGTCAAGAAACAGCTGATTTTGTAACAATCAACAGCAAAAATACAAATTAGGGGAATACCCTCTTTCATTTTTGATTCATTCTTGTGTTGCTTTTTGCTTGAAATTGCTTTCAGAATTTTGTTCACTATTTAGATGTTTTCGTTTGTTCACTATTTAGAGTACGCCATGTAAAAAGTTGGGTGTTCACTATATCGAGCTGTTCACTGTACCCAGACACGACTGTATGTTTTAAAGAGTCAACAACACTTTTTACGACTACTTTTTGTAAAAGTATTGTTGTTTTGTAAAAGTAAAGTAGTTGTTTATGTCAAATAAACATTTTGGTTATTTTTGTTACATTTTGGTTATTTTTATTTTTGTTTCTGGTTATTAATTTGTTTTTCTTGTGGCAACGCTGTTCGTAGTTTGCTCTCCGCTTGCGCTTCGACAAACGAGATCAATAAACACACATGCCAAAAATTATTGAACCCCTCTACCAAAATTGACCCAAGGTCAATCTCAGTCAATCTCTCTCGTTTCAACAAAGAAGATTCGGCATTCGCAAATATTTTTTCTTGTCATTTATTGTGTGTATGCTTTTTTGTGGTGTAAATTGCTGTAATGTCACCATCAATCGCATCTTTGTGGTGTGGCTTTTTGCTGTCCGCTTTGATTGTGTTAAAAACTTGCAAATATTTTTCCCAATTTAAAATGTTTTAAAATATTTGTACGTGGCGAGTTCCAAGTAAAACTATTTGTTTATATTGTGATATGGTTGATTACAATTTTGAAAAAACGGGAAGACGATTGAAAATTGATAAAAACGCTTGAAATAAAAAATAATTAGACAGGTGTTTTTCACTTTTGAAAATTGAAATGTAACGGGTAAACCAAGGGTTAAAAGTTTGTATGGAAAAACATACTTTAATAGGTTTATTGACTTTAAATATGGTGAATAGGTGGTATAGTATAGTGAAATATGGTGGTATAGTAGACAAGTACTTTGTACTAAAAATTTTACGGGCTCAACAAAGGGGAAAATAAACTTGATTTATTGAGTCCATTGATTTCAAACTTGCGTGCAGAGCCGCCGGACCCTGATAATATTCTAAGCAAAACCTTAAAAACCTTAAAAAACTTATAAATTATTGCGGGCTAATAAAAAGTCTCCCTTTCTTTCCATTTCCCATTTAATTGTCTTTGTTGATTACTTATTAGTATAATAAAAACGTAATAAATAACGTTAAAATAATAGAAACGTTTTCTTTTCTTTCCAATTCAATTTTTATTTAATTGTCTTTGTTAATTTCTTATTATTTATTTTTTAATTGCCTGTAGCGATCATATAGGTCACCATGCCGACCATATTTTCTTTTCTATGATTTTGCGCACACTACAGTCGGCAGTGAGTTGGGAGCAATATGCGACGCCGCACAGTGGCTGATTCTGCCGGCGCAGGTTGCAAAAGTCAATTTCGTCATGTTCGATATGAGGGAAACTGTTATACTTGTCCGATAGATAAATGCTTGGGCCTAAGAAATCCGAAAACCTTAACTAAATTGGACAAATAATTTTGCTTGTAGAGCCCGTCAAAGTTGAGCAATTTTTAGAGTGTGAAATAATATCACAAATTTGCACTTCTTCGTCAAAATTGAAGTTTTAAAATACGGAGAGGAGCAAATGAATTGAAACTTTTTGCACCAGCATCATAAGAGAAGGCATTTGTAGTAAATAATTAAATATTAATTAATTAATTGATTGGCACGACAACCCGCTTACGCGAGACTAAGGCCTAGCTTCCCGCAGCCACCCGTGTTGTGCGTGTGAATTTGTACGCGGGTGGAAGGGACCTACAGTTTTATGCCGGTTCCGAACGGCAGGTTGGGAGCTTTTTCATAGGCAATATTTAATCTCAGAGGTTTGCCATTTCCAGCTCAGAGGACAGCCGCCGAAAGAGAAAACGAGTTTCCCGTTATTTTTTTTAGGTGTTACTACATGCAGTATTCGAACTTGCGTCGCTCTGCATTCGACTCGCTGGACCGCGCACTAACCAACTGAGCCACGGCGGCTGCCATAATTAAATATAGAAAAAAAAAGTTGGTTGTTGTTGTTGTCTTTTCGTAGGCACTCACTTGACGCACTATTGTTATCACACTTTTTGAACTTTCGATAGACTTAAAAAAAAGGCCATACTTGCCAGAGTTCCGTCTTTGGGAAAATTGTTCACTAGTCTTCTGTGAGTACAGCCCTGAAAGGATCGGGTGCCCGATTTTGCTCGACTGGATTTTACAGCGATTTTTCTGTGGCCATCTCGCGATTATAATCGTTACCAGGAAATTTAGATTTTGGCTTCATTTAAGATGTGATACAAACTTGCCACTCCATAGTAAGTCGACTTTCTTTTTGGCGTATATTGCTGTAAGCTCGACGTAAAGAGTACTTTTGCTGGATGCGAAGTTCGTTCGAACGAAAAACAAGTTGGCTTTCATTTCCGGCAATCAGCTATCATGTACCCTTTGATGTTATATTGTTTTTAACAAAACACTAACACTGTGCCTGGCATACATTTTTTTCTTAATTTGAGCTAAACTTAGTCAGTCGCAGTAGTAGTCTTTGAGTTGAACCGCGCCAATGAAACAATTAGTTATTGAAAAACAAAACGCAAAACGCAGTTATTGAAAAACAAAACGCAGACTTATATCTATGTGCACTGTCTAAATCCACTTATGTGTCTGGGCTGTTCAAAAATCCCACAACGCTGGAAAACTTAAGAACTGTTTAGGTACCTGCTAGTACTAGAAGCTGAGTACCTGCTATTTGAATGCATATGCAAATCCTACTTATAAATAAAGGAGTTTGGAGTAAGTAAAGTTAGCTTCGAATTTAATTTGAGCTAAACATCACTTCAACTCCGCCACTGCAACTAAACCGAAGAAGAAGCACAAAGATGTTTTTGAAAAATTCGAAGCTGTTTAAAATATTTACTATTTCGAAGACAAAGAAGAAGTTCGTTCTGGCTGTCACTTAAGAAATTGGTTACGTCGAAGGAAGTTTGCCTGCAGCCAACATATCTAGAGTAACGAGGCGTTGTTGGAAAAAATAAAGAGAAGATATCCAGGACTTATCGCACTACAAAGTTGAAATGGATTGAGGAATACCGTACCAAATTCAATTTTGTCCAGAATAATGAGGAGTGGTTGGAAAAACAATTTACTTCAATGAAGGAGATGCATGTAGTATAATCGATGACCAACCATCGACTTCAAAGGCGGCAAAAGGAAGGCCGAAAAAGTCAATTCAGGACTGTGCGTCATTTAATAAAAAAGGAAGCTTTGATCATAAAATAAAATAAGGATCAGGAGAAAATTAAAGGCGTTATAGTGGAAGCAGTTTTACCAGCAAGCCCGGGTCGTGTTAAAAGAATATTCCGTATTCCCACCCAACCCAATGTGCTACTCATCAAATATAGTCATAATAAAACTTTAGCATTGTTTTTGTACAAAGAAAAATTGACTTTTTTTGTAAATTTTTCGAATTCTGGTTCTAATTTTGGAAGCGAAATTTATGAATTTTTTATCTTTAAATTTTACTCTTGCAGCTTATTTCTTAAATTTCTTATTACTTTTAATCTTTTTTAATGCATTTTCATTAACTTTGCAATTAAAAGTTAGCATTGTTGCTCGCATTATTCTTTATTTACAGTAAGCCGAACTTTGACAAAGTATTACGTAGCACCCTGTACCTCGATTGAGTTTATTTTTTGGAATACAATAGTCTGATGAATTTCTAATCAACAGCAAAAAAATTATCAATTATCTCTATTCGTTCAGAAGTTATTAATTTTGCAACCTGAAATGACAAATTGAGCCACTGTGCGCCGTGCAGACTTATAGAAGAAGAACAAAAGCTAGCCATAAAATATAATTTGTTTTACAATTTCAGCTTTACGCCAGCGCAACCACCATAACAACAGCACATCGTCCGAATTCTTTCAAAAGTTTTTGTTTTAAAAATAAATCCAAATAAATGTGTTTTAAAAATTCTTACCGTTCCAGCATCATTGGCTTTAAAATGAAGAATTTCAAATACACCACTGGTTTGATCATTTGCTTCTTCTGCACACTCCATTTTATATTGTTTTTCTTGAGTTATATTATCAGCAGCCGAAACCTGTATCGATTGGCCGTCTTTTTTCCATTCAATTTTTGGTTGTGGGACACCATGTACAAGTACATTTGTCTTCACTGGGCTATGATCTTGTATAAATTGATCTTCAGGTAGGGTGATAAATGTTGGTGTCTCAACTGAAAATAAAAATGTTATTTCTTTTTAAATATAAAATTAAAAGTAGATATGAATATAAGTATTTTAAACAACCTTAAAAGTCGCGTTGTAATACAGCAGTAATACCGTAGGTTCTTATCAAAGAAATTTAAGGTGCAGGAGACGCATTTCGTACAAACAAAAATTGTGTATGGCGGGTTCCAACATTGGAACCGGCACGCTCTTCTCTCACAGATCAATCAATAAACAAAAACAATTATAATGAGGATAACGACATGGCTCACTCGCTCTCCTGCTGGCACTGCGTTTTTTCTATTGTGACTTCCCTCCTCTTGCTCATTTACTTGTTTTATCATTTCGAGAATGATGTCATTATTGAGGTCTCTGTAATTTAGCTCACTAGGTGGATAGGTTTTAGTGGTTGCCTCTGTATGAGACACACTTAGGGCCCATTGCATTGTGATATTGCAAAGTATTAGTATGAGTTTCGGCAAACAAAATTTTTGTTCGCACTGTGTAATAAATGTAAAGTTGGTGTTTTTACTCAGTGCATTATAACTTTTTCATTTTTCGATTCTAGTGATGTTAGACTTAATATTTTCTCAAGTAATATATCTTTCATCTTAGATTTTAAAACCAGGGGAGATAATTTATTTTATCGAAAATTTCTGATTTTTTAAATTGGTCGAAAAATTCACTTTTTTACAACTTTCTCCGTAAGTAATTTCTCTAAATCTCATCTAATTTGGACAGTCTGTATATCGCTGGAAAGGCTAAGGTATAATCTTCTGACATAGTGTGTGTTAGTCGGCTCATTCGTTTACAAGATTTGTGTTCATAACTGAAACAACAGGAAAAATGGATTTTCGAAGATTTTTCAAAAACGCTTCTTAAAATAATTTTTTGATTTTCAGTTTCGTATTCCGTGACCCAAAATTAGTCTAGAAAATAATTTTGTTTTTAGGTGCACGCGATTGACCCATTTTTTGTCGAGTGGTGTTATCAGTGGTGAACTCCGTTAAAGAATTCAAAGTGTTTTATTTTGGGCGCAATCCAGTCCAACGAACTACTTCTTCTCTGGCCAGAAAAACCGAATTTTTGCAACGTTTGGAGAGAGAAGTGAAATTGCGCTACTAGAATAAACAGAAAAAATCATAAAGCGAATACATAATAAAAGAAACTGGCTGCCAGGAACTTTCCGACTGTTGAAAGATAAACGGAGTTGCAGCTCCGCTTGCGAGAGGCAGCAAGAGGCATCGATTGGGCTGCACTGGCCGCGGGTGGATGATGCAACGCTGCAAAACATAGCTGTGAATGTAGCGCAACTGCAAGAAATGGACATGAGACAGCAATGAAAGGCATGCTTCAGGACACTTCGGCAAAAATCAAATCGACGAAAAGAGCAATGTCAGCGAAAACAGAAGCGGAGCACCTGAAAACGCGGATGGAACATTTGGGCAAACGGATAAAAGACAGGAAGAAGGAGTGAAACATCTGGATAAACGAATATACGACCTGGAAAATTCGCTGTACAAAAAAATCGATGAGCGGCATCAAGGGTACAGCCACGGTAGTGGTTGCCACAGTTTGGAATACTTCTGCCACCGGAATAGGAGTTCCTAACACTTCGTTCAATAATGTGTGTGACTGACACATAGATGGCGGCACTAATACTAAATCAATATTTTTTTCGAAATGAACCTTTTTAGGCTTACTGTCAAAATTATATGTCAATCCGACCATTAGTTTACAAGTTACAGTGCTTTAAGTGACACTACTTTTGAGTTTTCAAAAAAAAATGAATTCAAAGCAATTCCGTGTGCTGATTTATCATTGTTTTTTAATGAAAAAAAATACTGTTCAATGCCAGGAATGGCTTGAAAAACATTATTCGGACTCTGCTCCATCAAAAAGAACCATTTGTTATTGGTATGCCGAATTCAAACGTGGTCGTACAGACACCGATGACATTCCATCTACTGGACGGCCAAATGACGCTGTTATTCCGGAAACCGTTGAAAAAACACTGAAAATCATTATGTCCGACCGTAAAGTGAAAGTGGGGGAGATTGCTGACATTCTAAAGATATCAGCAAAAACAACAACGAATCGATGATTCAAAGAGCTGTTTGGACATGTTTACGCGCAACAAGTCGGAGTTTTTGCGTCGGTACATCACAATGGATGAAACATGTATCCACCATTTCACTCCAGAGTCAAATCGACAGTCTGCTGAGTGGCATGCAACCGGTGAAAGCCGCCCAAAGCGTCCAAAGGCACAAGCATCGGCTGGCAAGGTTATGGCGTCAGTATTTTGGGATGTGCACGGAATAATATTCATCGACTATCTTGAGAAAGGGAAAACAATCAATAGCGACTATTATATAGCGTTGTTGGAACGTTTGAAAGAAGAAATCGCGATTAAGCGGCCCCATATGAAGAAGAAAATAGTGTTGTTTCACCAAGACAATGCACCGTGTCACAAGTCGATGAAAACGATGGCAAAAATGCATGAATTGGGCTTCGAATTGCTTCCTCATCCCCCGTATTCTCCAGATCTGGCCCCCAGCGACTACTGGCTCTTCGCAGACCTCAAAAAGATGCTCCGTGGTAAGAGATTTGGCTCAAATGATGAAGTAATCGCCGAAACTAACGCCTATTTTGAAGGCAAAGAAAAATCGTTCTACAAAGGCGGTATCGAAAGATTGGAAAAGCGTTGGAATGATTGTATCTCCCTAAAAGGGGACTATGTTGATGAATAAAAACGAATTTTGGCAAAAAAATGTGTTTTAATTAGTTAGTCACACACATTATTGAACGAAGTGTTACTTACGATAGTGCTACGCCCTTTGACACCTTCAGATTACAATTTGATTTGGCAATTTAACGCCGAATCCGAACGGCGATTGACAGTTTTTCTTTCACACATTGCCTGTCAAACAGCAAATTAAACTACACGCAGGAGATTTACTTAGTGGAAAACATTTTTAGCTTCAGTTTGTCTCAAATAAATGACTTTGCCAATAAGCTTAATCCTTTTCTTGATTTGGTGTAGCTAGTTGAGTGTTGAGTTTTCATCCCCCATTTCTCCACCGAGTCTACATCACACTCCTCTCATCATCGAATTTGAATTTTATGAGTTCTTTATTGCTCCTTTTTGCTCGCGCTGTATTTCTTTCCACTATAATCTCTGTGATTTTATTGCTTTGAATAACATAATTTGCTCTGTGACATTGGTTTCAACGGTTTTCCCCATGCCAATGCCACTACAGTATATTTACTAGATAATTATTATTTCTTTTTCATACGTTTCTATTAATGTGCAACATTAGATACGTAAAATGCACTAATAAAAAGTTTTAAGCAACAAATTTATAAAAATAAAAACAACGGTTTTTTTTCTTGAAAAAATCATAATAAAGGTGGAATAAGTTTGTTACCATATTGTAGCCTGTGAAATTCCCTTTACAATGAAATAAAAAACATTTGACATTTTTGTGATTTCGCTTTTATATTTAAATTTAAATTGAGTTAAAAGCATTTGCCTGCGATATTGAAATGACTTTTATGAAAGTTATTGCTTAGGCGCGATATTTTCCATTTATAGAAATTGAATATAAAAATACTGTACGCTCCTTACTGAACCTGATGCCCTAGTTACTCCCATAAGGGTTATTTTTTTGCAGCCCGGCCAAAGTACACAAAAGGTACAGAAAAAAGTGGTTTACTACCACTCTGCACCTCCTGGAAAAGTACCGTTGAACGGTAAGCAAAGGATATAAGTAAGTGTGCTTTTTAGTTCGAAACTATCCAAAATTTTCATTTTTATTTCAATATGGACCACATGAATCCATACCAGCTATTTGAAAGTGAAGAGGCTTTTGAGATCAGCGAAACCTTCCTTGAAAAGTTGATGGAGTGGAAATTAATACCCCGCGAAGGTAGTTATTGGTTTTCTAATGGCCATGTTTTGCAATTGTGCAAAACTTCTGATTTTGTCGATGGCTATCAGGCAAAGTTTAGGTTTCTTAAATAATGTAAAGCTAGAAATCAGGATCTTTTGAAAACGTTTTTTAATATGGCAGGTACTTTGTACAACCCAACTCATTGTCCAAAAGTAATGGCGAAGATGACTACGAAATTACTTTGGACCAAAGGTTAAGTTAAACAATTTTAAAAATATTGCAACGATAAGAGACTGTTGCTGTGCTATGCATTAATGCTTTTACGAGCATACTTTAAGGCTCGCACTTTAGAGAACGGCAAACTTGCTATAATTCCGATATGGCAAGGATGGTTCGCGATGGTAATGGGCTGTCCAAGAACAAGCGGCGCGATAAAGCAAACAAGTATATAAGGCAGCAGTGTGCAGCGCAGAGGGACAAGTCTGATTTGAACAAGCAAAGTAGTAGCAAGTGTAGATACAAGCAAAGTGTAAATCTGTAAATAAAGTGATTGTTGGTTTCTGACTGCGTTTTGCGCTGAGTAATTGAAGTGATTTTATTTTCAAGCAGAACCCAGAAACGAACTTAGAGAAGTCATTTTCGTAACACTTGGTGTCAGAAGTGGAAATAAACTGGAAATAAATAAAACAAAAAAAAATTATGAAACGCAGACATGGTTAAACTCGAGCAGCTGAAGGTGGACCAGTTGAAGAAGGAGCTGGCTGCCTGGAATTTGTCGACTGCTGGCGGAAAGGTAGAGTTGCAGCTGTGCTTGCGGGGGGCGCGTGAATCACGGGGCATCGATTGGGTTGCGCACGAGTTCGGGACGCAGGAGCTAGATTCGTCGGCCAAGGTGGAATCGCCTGCTAGTGCTGCGTCGTTACAAAGTACGGCTGCAGCGGCTGCGCCACTACAAGCATTGGACATGAGCCAACTAATGGTTGCAATGAAAGGCATATTCGAGACTTCCAACCGTGAAAATCGCGAAATGTCGGCGCAAATGGCAGCGAGACTGGAAACTACGAATCAGGAAATTTCGGCAAATGTTGAAACTGGAAATCTAGAAATCGCAACGAAACTTGAATCTATGAATCAGGAAATTTCGGCAAAAGTCGAAACTGCGAATCGAGAAATGGTAGCGAAACTGGAAACTACGAATCAGGAAATTTCGGCAAAAGTCGAAACTGCGAACCAAGAGATGGCGGCGCAAATAGAAACGAAAATTTAAAATGCAAATCGGGAGTTGTCCAGCAAGCTTCAGGAAAATTCTGCGCACTTTAAGCAGAAAGTGGAGGAAATTTCAGACAGAATTAATGTGAAAGTCGAGCACCTGGTGACGCGAGTAGAACATTTGGACAAACGAGTTCACAGTCTGTAGGATTCGGTGAACAAAAAAATCAATGAGTGGCTTAAAGAGGTACAGCCGCGAGAATGGTTGCCGTCAGTTTAGGAAAGTTTTGCCACCAGAACAGAAGTTCCTACTTATGATGGTGCTGCGCCGCACAGTGGCTCAATTTGTCATTTCAGGTTGCAAAACTAATAACTCCTGAACGAATAGAGATAATTGGAAATTTTTTTTTGCTGTTGATTAGAAATTCATCAGGCTATTGTATTCTCAAAAATAAACTCAATCGAGGTACAGTGTGCTACGTAATACTTTGCAAAAGTTCGGCTTACGGTAAATAAGAATAATGCGAGCAACAATGATAAATTTTAGTTGCAAAATTAATGAAAATGCATTAAAAAAGATGAAAAGAAATAAGAAATTTAAGAAATAAGCTAAAAGAGACAAATTTAAAGATACAAGATGAGAACCAGGAAGTTCTAACTGCCACCCACTTTTCAGAAGCTTTGATCATAAAATAAAATAAGGATCAGGGGAAAATGAAAGGCGTTATAGTGAAAGCAATTTTACCAGCAAGCCCGGGTCGCGTTAAAAGGATAAAAAACAGTATTCCCACCCCACCCAATGTGCTACCGATCAAATATAGTCCTAATGAAGCTTTAGCATTGTTTTTAAACTTAGGATTGTCCAAAGAAAAATTGACTTTTTGTACATTTTTCGACGTAACCAATTCGACGTAACCAGAACGAACTGCTCCTTTGTCTTCGAAATAGTAAATATTTCAAACAGCTTCGAATTTTTAAAAAACATTATTGTGCTTCTTCTTCGGTTTAGTTGCAGTGGCGGAGTTGAAGTGATGTTTAGTTTAAATTAAATTCGAAACTAACTTTACTTACATTCAAATAGCAGGCACTAAGCTTATAGTAATAGCAGGTACCTGCAGTTCTTAGGTTTTTACCCGTTGTGATATTTTTGAACAGCCCAGACATATAAGTGGGTTTTAGGCAATGCACATAGATATAAGTTGTTTTTCAATAACTAATTGTTTCATTGGCGCGGTTTAACTCTATGACTAATGGCGACTGACTGAGTTTTGCTCAAATTAAAAAAAAAAATGTATGCCAGGCACAGTGTAAGTATTTTGTTAAAAACTAAAGCATTACATCCAAGGATACATGATAGCTGATTGCCGGAAAAGAAAGCCAACTTGTTTTTCGCACGTGCGAACTGCGCATCCAGCAAAAGTACTCTTTACTTCGAGCTTACAGCAATATACGCAAAAAAAAAGTCGACTTAATATGGAGTTGCAAGCTTGTATCACTTCTTAAATTAAGCCAAAATCCAAATTTGCATGCCCTGGCAACGATTATAATCGCGTGTAATTGATTCACTATCAAAATCTTGACGAACTTGTTCGAACGCACGCACCCGAAAGCACAAAATTGCGTGAGGTGGCCACAGAAAAATCGCTGTAAAATCCAGTCGGGCAAAATCGGGCACCCGATCTCTTCAGGGCAGTACTCAAAGAAAACTAGTGAACAATTTTTCCAAAGACGGAACCGTGGCAAGTATGGCCTTTTTTTTTAAGTCTATCGAAAGTTCAAAAATAGTGATAAAAACAGTGCTTCAAGTGAGTGCCTATGAAAAGACAACAACAACAACCAACTTTTTTTTCTATATTTAATTATTTACTACAGATGCCTTCTTTTACGATGCTGGTGCAAAAAGTTTCAATTAATTTGCTCGTTTCCGTATTTTAAAACTTCAGTTTTGCCGAAAAAGTGCAAATTGCTTTCACATTATATTATATATTATATATTATTTCACACTCTAAAAATTTCTCAACTTTGACGGGCTCTACAAGCAAAACTATTTGTCCAATTTAGTTAAGGTTTTCTGATTTCTTAGGTCCAAGCATTTATCTATCGGACAAGTATAACAGTTTCCCCCAAATCGAACATGACAAAATCGACTTTTGCAACCTACGTCGGCAGAATCAGCCACTGTGCGCCGTTCAATACATTCAAGTAACAGTTTGACCTGGCTGCTCTGGAAAATCAGTGGACCGATGTAAGGAAAGGTCGGAGATTGGCACTGGCGCTGAAAGGTCCTGCGGCTGAGGTAATTAAATCAGTTCGGCACTCGGTATCCACCTGCAAGGATACGCCAAATCCAGCTGGACAGCGACATTCTGATCCAGGCTATAAGCTCTGAGACACCGGTTAGGGCACGGGTGGTCTCCTCTAAAGTTGTTTGCTCTGTATGTGGCAAGCAGGGTCACATAGCACGAGACTGCCGCCAACGAAAGAGGCGTTCCCGTTCTCGATCGCATCGCCTGAAGCGAGGAATACTGACAATCGAGGCTCAGCCAACAAACGCAGGGCTGAGGACGAGGAATCGTTAAACTAAAAAGGGTCAGCCCAAAGGGGCGTAAGCTGATCCGCACAACCTGCTGCCCCACCGTCCTTGTCTCGCAGCTGAAACGACAACCCAGAAGCTTGACGATTGAAGGAAAGATAGATGGAAAGTTGTTTGTGTTGACCAGGGGCGTAGCCAAGGGAGAGGTTTTGGGTGTCAGAACCCCCCCATGGCGCATAATTATTTAAAATTTTCAATTACTATGCACGGTATGTACGTTCCCACATTAGCAAAAAGGTCTTTTTACCTTTAAATATTTAAAAGAATATTACAAAATTTTTTTGGTAAAACCGTAAATTGGTAAAATTGTAAATCGTCCCCTTCAGGCTCAGTAAAGCTATTTGCATAATCTAAGGCATGTCTAATGACTTTTTAAGATCGTCGGTTGGAATGTACATTAGGATGGCTGTACAAGCTGTCTGGATGGCTTCTACGTCCTCAAAATGCTTTTGTTTATTCGTTAAATGCATTTTTTTATAAGGTGAAAGTCGCACGATGCCGCATCCGATGAACACGAGGAGTCGGGGATGGTTAAAATTCGACTTTAAATTAAAAAAGTAGTCACAAGTGTCTATCGATGAGATGGCGCCTGGGATCAACCGTGTGGGTATTTGGTATACAAAATAACAAAAATAACAAACATTAGATAATAATATAAAACAAAAAGGAATTCGTTTATGTTATTGAAAACTACTTTAGAATCTGTTCAGTAAGTCGAAATCATAATTACATTGGATAAACACTCTGGCAGATATTGAACATGAATATTAAAAAGATCACCCGGGGGGGTGGGTGGGTATAAGTAAAGCGAAGTTCAAATCCAATAGATTTTGGTTGATCGTTGGTCACGTTGGTCATCATTTATGTTCTGACAATCGTTTTTAAATCGCGTGTACCACTCATGAAGTCATGAACGATCATCACTATAAACTTGGTCCACCAATTGAAATGTTTCGGATAAAGTTTTATCAACTTTAATGCAAAACTTAATATTTGCTCTTTGCAAATTATCGCCGAATTTTTGTACTAGTGACAAAAACCTACCTTAACTTCGGACGCAATAACTTCGCTTACAGTGACCAAATTTGATGAAATTCCCAATGCACTAAGTCACATATGAGTGGCACTACCACAAATTGCCCTCTTTGAAAAGTTTAGTTTAGTTAAAACAGCATGTAATACTACATTGGCAAAAAAAGTTTTACAAACCCCCCATGCCCAAGTTCTGGCTACGCCCCTGGTGTTGACACTGGATACTGGAGCGTCATATTCGATCATAAAAAGGAAGCTTCTGAGGAATTGGGAACCACTGCATGGCATACAGCTGAAGACTGCGGCAGGCGAGCGTGCGCCGGTAAGAGGGGAAGTTACAAAAACGATTGCTATCGGCACCAGCAGCCTGGAACAAGAGTTCATCGTCACGGAATGAACGACGTGATTATCGGTGTGGACTTCATGATTAGGCACGGTTTTACGCTGGACCTGGAAGAAAATGGGCTGAGGTATGCCAACGTTGAATTCCCGCTGAACACCGGCTATGAGCGAAGCGTGGCGGTAAGGAAAGTTGCCTCGTGAGGATACCAGTGAATTCCGAGGCGATTGTGTGAGCAGCAGCACATGGGTCAATATTTACAGCAGGAGAGGGCGCAAGAACAGCCATAGTGAAGCACAACATCGACACCGGAAGTGCGAAACCGATCCGCCAACCGCCAAGACGAGTTTCTCAGGCCAAGAGGGAAGAGGTCACAACTTTGATCGAAAACATGCGTCAAGAAAAGGTCATAGAGCCTTCGTCAGGCCCTTGGTGCTCGCCGGTCGTGCTAGTCAAGAAATCGGATGGCAGTACCGGATTTTGTGTGGGAGCGCAATGACGTGACCAAGAAGGACAGTTATCCACTACCTCGAATCGATGACACCCTGGACACACAGTCAGGCACACTGTGGTTTTCCACGCTTAACTTGCGCAGCGGCTATTGGCAGGTAGAGCTTGCAGACAAGGACAAGGAGAAAACGGCTTTCAGTGTTGGCGATGGTTTGTGGCAGTTCATCGTCATGCCGTTTGGACCTTACAACGCACCAGCGACATTCGAGCGGTTAATGGAACGTGTGTTAAAAGGGCTGCATTGGCGGACGTGTCTGGTATACCTCGACGACATAATCGGGATGGGTAAAAGCTTCGACGACCACCTGGAAAAGCTGAAGGAGGTATTCTAGCGAATACAAAAAGCCGAGCTTAAACTTAACCCAAAGAAATGCTCGCTGTTTTAAAAGGAGGTCAAGTATCTGGGTCACACGGTTTCCGCCCGCGTAGTACAAACGGATAAAGGCAAAATCACGGCGGTGAAGGAGTGCCCCGGCCACGCAATCTACACGAGCTCCACAGTTTCCGACCTGTGCACATATTACAGAAGATTTGTTCCTGGATTTGCGAACATAGCGGGCAGCTTGCACAAACTGACGACAAAGAATCAAGCCTTTGCGGAGAGCGAACAGCAGGAGCAGGCTTTTGCACGATTGAAGGAAAAACTGTGCACTGCTCGAATTCTAGCCTTCCAAGTGCCCGGAGAGATGTTTGTGCTGGATACAGATGCAAGCGGGCATAGTATAGTCAACAGCAAAATGGCTTTTCTGGGTTTGACATTAGTTCTGCGGCAATTAGGTACCGCTGATTTCGAATCCGCAAGCCGTTTTTAAAACATAGTTTCCGTTTTTGCAAAAAATGGGCGTGTCACTTTTTCGGATTTTCCCTGACTTTTTCATGTTTGGGATTGTAACTTCTAAACTAATAAACCGGTTGACATGATTTTCACTTTGTAGCATTTTTTTCCCTTGTTCACTCCTCTCGGGAGCATAGGGCCTCCACAAGACAGCCTTGTGTTGGTTACATTAATCAGTTGTGTTGTTCTGCCAGGGTAGGTGATTGGCCTGCCGTAGGTAGTCCTAAGTGATGGAATCATCTAACGCCGCTCAGGAACGTCGCCTCCGCTCGTAGCGCCATCTGTTGTGAGGAGGTTACAGCAGAATGGTTGGGGACCTCGCTAGGATCAGGTTGGTGCGCGCTGTTTTCGCAGTTGTCCGCTTCCTTGCAGATGTCGCTTTGTCCTTGCAGATGTCGCTCGTGCAACAGCTTTGCGTAACTGTTTATTTGTTTTGCTTTTATCAGCCGCACAGCGCATAATTGCGCATTCTATTGCGTGGAAGTAAGTGGAATAGGAATAATTGGGTTGGGAATCAATGAACTTGGATATGTTGCAGGGTTTTTAGGAAAATTTAGAGAACAGGAAAAATCGGAAAAATTGGATAGAAAAGTGCGGGGACCGTGCACACGGCGGGAGTTGAACCCACGACCTCTGGGATGATAGTCTAGTACACTCACGCTAGGCTATCGAGGCTGCCTTTGTAGCATTTACATTTAATTTATTTTTATAAGTTTAACGATTTCGCGGAATTGGACCTCAAAGTCGGAAAATATGGAATCTCAAGACGTTTTCTTGGATGGTCAAAAACATGCAAATTTTTCTTAATTCTATTAATGAGTTAGCTGTTAACTGAAAGCGGAAACAGCAAATAATACAACACAGCCAAATTATTTGGCGTGGTTTCCATTCTTATCGCAAACATGTGTCATCGTGATTTTCATCACTTTTCATACTTTTTCCTTAAAAAATCAACGGCCTCAAAATATGCTCTTTTATATGTTCCATTTACAGTCTGGACTACAAGCAAAAAGCAAAATAAATTTTGAATTGCTCAAAACAACAACAAAATTAAAAACTTTGCATATATTAAGGCACCTAATTTTTCAAAGAAAAAGTATGAAAACAAAACAAATTTTGGATTGCTCAAAACAAAAAAAATAAAAACTTTGCATATTTTAAGGCACCTAATTTTTCAAGGAAATAGTATGAAAATTGATGAAAATGACTATGGTACATTTTTGCTATTATTTCGATAAGAATGGGAACCACGCCAAATAATTTGACTGTGTTGTATTATTTGATGTTTCCGCTTTCATTTAACAGCTAACTCTATAATAGATTTAACACGTTCACGCCGGCGCGGGCCACCGGTGGCCCGCGCTAGACTGTCTCATCGGGCGACGCGTACCGCCGGTGGTACGCATTCGATTGTGCTATTAGACGCTGAAAATTAAAATAATGAAAATTTAACGTATTTTCATTAAAAACATTTAATGAAAGCCAGATGAGGCATAGCATTAATTTCGGCGCCGCCTCACAGCAAAGACAATGAAAATCGGCCCCGGCGTGAACGTGTTAAGAAAAATTTGCATGTTTTGACCATCCAAGAAAACGCCTTGAAATTTCATATTTTCCGACTTTGAGGTCCAATTACCGCGGAATTTTAAAACTTATACAAATAAATTACATTGAAAAAGAAGCCGTGAGGTGTTGTAAATGCCACAAAGAGAAAACCATGTCAACCGGTTCGTTGATTTAGAAATTACAATCGAAAACGGGAAAAAAGTCAGGGAAAATACGAAAAACTGACACGCCCATTTTTTGATAAAACGGAAACTAAGTTTCAAAAAACGGCTTGCGGATTCGAAATCAGCGGTACCTAATTACCCTAGAACTGATGTCAGACCCAGAAAAGCCGACCAAAAGTCGAAATGTGTTGCCCTGTGTAATAGAAGGTCAAGAACAAGTGATAGCTTACTACAGCGAAATTTTGTCGAAACCTGAACGCAACTACTGTGTAACATGAAGAGAGCTGCTGGCAGTATTGGAATGCGTGAAACACTTCCACAAATACCTGTATGAGCAAAAGTTTCGCCTGCGCATAGATCGTGCTGCATTGAAATGGCTACTGAACTTTAGAGATCCGGAAGGCCAATTGGCGAGGTTGATCGAGCGGCTGCAGAGCTACGACTACACGATAGAGCATCGGAAACATAGCAGTCATGGAAATGCCGATGCCTTGTCAAGTCGTCCGTGTAAAACCGAATGCAGCCATTGTTCACGAGCCGAAAGCAAAGAGCAGATAGTGGACGTCCGATTGGTAAGCGTTATGCCAGAGGAAGAGTGGTCTGCGGAGAGGATACAAAAGGACCAGCGCGAGGATACGGATCTTGCAAAAGTCATTGAAGGCAAGGAACAAGGTGCACATCCAGACTGGCAGGAGATGGCCGGTGAAAGCCCGATCGCGAAGGCTTACTGGGAACAGTGGCAGAGTCTGCGGCTGTCTGATGGTTGCCTATACCGCGAGTGGGAGAGTGAGGATGGCCGGACCAGCAATTCCCTAACTTTAGTCCCGAAATGTAGGATCAACGAGGTAATCGAGGCATACCATAACGTCTCCAGCAAAGGGCACCTAGGCATCACAAAAACTGTCGCCAAAATAAAAAGACGATTCTACTGGGTAGGATGCCAGGAGTCTGTCGCCGATTGGATTAAGAGCTGTGATCGATGTTCGGCTGCGAAAGGGCCGGCAAGAAGATCTCGGGGCCGCATGCAGCAGTCCAACGTGGGAGCACCCTTCGAGCGAATTGCCATGAACGTCGCGGGCCATTCAAACTTAGCACTCAAAGCAACAAATATGTGCTGGTGGTGATGGACTATTTTAGCAAATGGCCCGAAGTGTATCCTATTCTTAATCAGGAGGCCACCACGGTGGCGGAAATGCTGGTAATCAACTGGGTGGTCTGTCCTTTGCCTCCCCATTCCGACGGCATGGTGGAACGATTCAATTGGACGCTGGAAGAATATCTGCAGAAAATAGTAGTAGGCAGGAATCAAAAGGATTTTGACACGCATATTAGGGTGGGTCGATTCCGGACTTTTTTCGATTCGAGATTTCTAATAGTGCGGAAAAGTTGCCTTAGTACTTCCTGATTCCAATGCAATTTTTTGTTTTGAGATCGGACTGCATCTTCAACCCCAACTCCGGCCTTGAAATTTCGGAAATTTGCCTAAAATCGTGAAATTGCCTAGCTAGCGCCTGAAATACGCCTCTCATGGCAAAATGTATAAAAGAAAAGTTGTTTGTCGCATCATTAGCTACCGAAATGGTAGGGGAATGGGTCCGGTTGTGGGCACCTTTTTGTTTTTGGCTCATAACATTTTACCAAGTTCTTCTTAATCGGACATATGGACATCTATGGAAAGCTAGAAACCTTAGCTAACAAGTAATGACAAAAGTAAATCGATTCCGTCAAATAGAACATTTTTTTTTTAAATTTTGTAAAGTAGTCATTTTTAACAAAAATTTTTTTTTGGTTCGGTTGTGGGCACCCTTGGAAAATCTGCTGGAAACGAGGAAATATTAAGAAAAACCAACACGAATATAGAAAAATATTAAGTTTTAATTATTTGAAGCACAATGCACGCATGTGAAGTAGCTGGTACGCATGTGGGCACATTTTAGATGGACGGGCATTTCAAAATGTAAGTGACCAAGTCATTCTCCTGGGCTGTCAAGAAGACCTAAAGTAAAATGAAATTCAACCTAATTAATCAACACTCTTCAAGTGCTGTGACGTGAAGAAGGTGGAAAACACCAGTCAACCTGATTCGATAACATCCACGAAAAGAAGAAAAAGAAGAAAACACCACCGTCGACAGCTTTGATGTCTCCGAAATTTTCTTCCACCTTCTTTTTGTAGCGTTGGAGAGTGGTTCGGGAAATCGCACACGCTGCGGCAGTCGATTTTGTGGTTAGCTTATCTGCAGAACAATGTAAAATTACATCCAGCACATTTAAAAAGATATCGGGGGATTTTTTTTATTTACCCTCTGATGATATAGCTAAAACAACCAAAAAATGCTTTAAAAGACCATTTTTGATCAAATAACTTACCAAAACTTACCAAATCACTAAAAGACGGGTGCCCACAACCGAACTAATTGCGGTGCCCACAACCGAATTTGGCAGCCATTTTGAGAAGTAGTGAAAAATTTGTTCGGGGTAAACATATTGGTTGTAATCAATATTGGATCACAAAGTATAATAAATTAACTAAATAAAAATGCATTTTACTCGCCTTCTCGATGGATTCACTTCGATTTATGACACCATTTAAAATGTGTAAAAAAATTTTTGTCTTATTTTTTAAGCACAGAAAGATATATATGGTCCCAGCACAAAGCAGGCGTGTCTGTTCGACTTAGTATTTGGCACAAAAAGATCGTGGTTCCATAATGAACAAATGGCCTTAGTCAAAAAAACCCAGCCTGCTTTCTATCAAGAGATACGAAGGGGTGCCCACAACCGAACTATGCCCACAACCGAACCTTTTACCCTATTATGATCATGGCCGTAGGACGAACCGTTCCCGAGATACGAGCGAAAAGGCGGCGCGCCGCAGCGCAAGGTAAAAATCGGCTTGCGGCCACACTTCTCCCTGAATGCGCCAACAATGACGCCGGCGCTGCGGAGATGTGTTCTGTGCTTCACGCGTCGGGTCGGACCGGCCGGGCCGCTCCCCCCGTCCCATCTCGCTCTTCGCCCATCCCTCTCCCCTCCCCGCCAGACACTAGACTAGACTCCCGCTGCGCGCCGGGCGCCACCAGCTTGCTCCGTCGTGTATTCCCTTGCGCCATACGACACGTTCGGACAGGTCCCCACACAAATATTCTTTCATCGAGTTCCTTCACTCTTGTCGTTGATTTCGCCGAGTGCTATCACTTACATTCTCTGAACAGAACACAAAACTCAACATGTCTGTATTTAAATTTAGACAGAAATGTCCTGTGTTTGGCATATATCCGTACGATCTCACTGAGTCCCAGCTCCCCAGTTACCAGGATGTTCTTTTGTATTATCAGTTTGAAAGATTTCGTATAGGGCGACTCCGAGGTGACCACTATAAACCTAGGAGTAAAGAGGTTTCAGAAATAGTTGCAAAAATGGTTGAAAATATTTTCAAAAAGTCATCTATTCCGATAGTCTCACACACCAGAGTTCTACAAATGCTCACCACATACCATAAGAAATTTCTGACACTTAAACAAATGTTTTTAAGGAACCAAATGGGTTTGCGCTCTAAAAGAGACGACTTTGTCTCTTCTGCCGCAGAATTATTTGACATCGCTGCTTGTAAATGCATTTATTTTTCTTCATGCAATTGTCCAAAGGAAAGGAAAGTTCCTATCATTGAACAACCATTTCTCTTGGACCAGAGAACCAGAAGAATTGGTCGCATTGGAAGTGTTGATCTACCTGAAACAAAAAAGATTGCAAAGAGAAATGAACATAAAGAAAAGCTTTCAAAACGTCATTCAACATCAACACTTACCAGAAAAGTATCAGCTACAACACGTGACCATTCCGATCAACCAGACACTCACACAGACGACAACAATGTCGGTGCGTCGCACATACATTCTTCCAAAAACGATGCTGATGCTGAATTTTCTCTTCCATCCTCTAAAATCAAACAAAACACATTATTATTAGAACACACTGCTTTAGCTGCCCAAAGATTCGGATTAAGTGACAGAGCAGCGGCCTTGATGGTTTCATCTGCCTTTCTGGATGCCAAAAAAGCAGCTTTGATAACAGAGGATCAGGCTAGTTTTGTCACTGACAAATGCAAGATTAGTCGAGCAAAAAAAAGTGTTGGAATTAAGCTCTAAAACGCCGAAAGTATTGACTCTGTATATGGGCTGTATTTTGACGGCCGCAAAGACAATACACTCACACAAGTCCGCGAAGGTGAAAAGTACTACCGCGACACTGTCAAAGAGGAACATATTTCTCTTGTAGCGGAACCTGGGTCTCATGACTTTGGCCACGTTTTGGAGGTTAATTCCAACACTTTTTTTTGCTCGACTAATCTTGCATTTGTCAGTGACAAAACTAGCCTGATCCTCTGTTATCAAAGCTGCTTTTTTGGCATCCAGAAAGGCAGATGAAACCATCAAGGCCGCTGCTCTGTCACTTAATCCGAATCTTTGGGCAGCTAAAGCAGTGTGTTCTAATAATAATGTGTTTTGTTTGATTTTAGAGGATGGAAGAGAAAATTCAGCATCAGCATCGTTTTTGGAAGAATGTATGTGCGACGCACCGACATTGTTGTCGTCTGTGTGAGTGTCTGGTTGATCGGAATGGTCACGTGTTGTAGCTGATACTTTTCTGGTAAGTGTTGATGTTGAATGACGTTTTGAAAGCTTTTCTTTACGTTCATTTCTCTTTGCAATCTTTTTTGTTTCAGGTAGATCAACACTTCCAATGCGACCAATTCTTCTGGTTCTCTGGTCCAAGAGAAATGGTTGTTCATTGATAGGAACTTTCCTTTCCTTTGGACAAGTGCATGAAGAAAAAGAAATGCATTTACAAGCAGCGATGTCAAATAATTCTGCGGCAGAAGAGACAAAGTCGTCTCTTTTAGAGCGCAAACCCATTTGGTTCCTTAAAAACATTTGTTTAAGTGTCAGAAATTTCTTATGGTATGTGGTGAGCATTTGTAGAACTCTGGTGTGTGAGACTATCGGAATAGATGACTTTTTGAAAATATTTTCAACCATTTTTGCAACTATTTCTGAAACCTCTTTACTCCTAGGTTCATAGTTGTCACCTCGGAGTCGCCCTATACGAAATCTTTCAAACTGATAATACAAAAGAACATCCTGGTAACTGGGTAGCTGGGACCAAAGAAAATAAACATACAGAATGCGCATGTCATACAAGCAAAAATTTTGTATGGCGGGTTCTAACATTGGAACCCGCGCTCTGCTCGCACAGATCACGTATGTGGTGAGAGCGTTTCTTTACAAGCGAGAACGTAGTTTTATGTGTTGCGCTCTTTGGTTGCGCTCACAGCAGCGAGTGTGCGTTAGTACATTGTTGTGGCGTGAAATGATTGCAAGGTGAAGACGAACGCTGTTGTTGTTGTTGTTGCGCTGGCGAAAAGCTGAAATTGTAAAACGATTTCTGATTTCTGGCTGGCTTTTGTTCTTCTTCTACAAGCCTGAACGGCGTCGCATATTGCTCCTGAACTTATTGCAGACAGTAGTGTGCGCAAAATCATAGAAAAGAAAATAAAATATGGTTGGCGTGACGAATTATGTGGTCGCTACAAACAAAGTTCCTGAAGAATTTATCAAACAAGTAGACCTAATATCTGATTGCATGAATAGGGCAATCGGATAATTGCTTTAGATCGGCTTTACAATTAAATAATGAGTCGTACAAATTTATAAAGATTTTTTTAATTATTTGAAAGATGTTAAATGTATGGATGATTCAAGTTGTATTTTTAGAACTAAAATCTGTTTTTTAATCACTGATAAAATTAAGCAATAACCCACATAAATGTTTTATAACAAACAAGTTTTTTAACCAAGATAAATTAGAAAATACTTTTGCAATTTTGGGACAAAATTCAAGTAGTACTCGGTCAAGTGTAACAACTAATTTCGAAGATACACATGATTCCATGAATCAAAACCTACTACATGCTGAGACAGACGAAACTGTCTTTTTATTATTTTATTTCAGCAGTAATTACAACAATTATTACAACAAATTATTTTGTAGATAAAAACTTCGACAATCGAGTAAAAATTAACATAGATAATAATTGTGGCATATGTTTCCAAAAACTAAGAAATGAAAACCTTTTCACTGCGCTAAGTGAAACATTTTCCATAAAAATTACACTGCACAACAGCATGTCTGTTGCATGGAGTTTTTTACATGAATCTGAATCGTTTTTCCACGCTGTTTTCAAAACCATACTCCGTTTTTATGTAACAGCTCTAGTTTTTGCGAAAAATGGGCGTGTCACTTTTTCGAATTTTCCTCGGCTTTTTTCTCGTTTTCGACTGTTATTTCTTAACCAATAATCCTATCGACATGATTTTCATATCGTTGCACTTACAACATTTCACGCCATCTTTCCTGACATTAATCAATTTTATGCGTTCTAAATGGGCGTGGTAATAAGGTTTCAAAGTAAGAAAATATTGAATTTCAAGGCGTTTTTTCTTATGGCCAAAATTGTACAGTTGTTTCATAAATCAAGTTTCGAAGTATACGAATATCTTAAGAAGAAACATCAAGCAATACAACACAGCCAAATTATTTGGCGGAATACACATTCGCATCGAAATAATAACAAAACTGTAGCATAGCGATTTTCATCTCTTTTCATACTTTTTCCTTAAAAAATTAGGAGCCTCAAAATATGCTCTTTTATATGTTCCATTTATAGTTTGGAGTACAAGCAAAAACCAAAAAGATTTTGAATTTCTCGAAACAAAAACAAATTAAAAACTTTGCATATTTTCAGGCCCCTAATTTTGTAAGGAAAAAGTATGAAAAGTGATGAAAATCGCGATGGTACATTTTTCCTGTTATTTCAATGCGAATGTGTATTCCGCCAAATAATTTAGCTGTGTTGTATTGCTTGATGTGTCGACTTTCATTATACACTTAACTCGTTAATTGTTTTACAAAACATTTGTATGTTTTTGACCATCAAAGAAAACGCCTTAAAATTCAATTTTTTCCAACTTTGAGGTCCAATTACCGCGGCATTTTAACACCTATAAAAATAAGTTGCATCGTAAAAGAAGCCGTGCGGTGTTGTTAATGCGATAAGGTGTCAAATCATGTCAATAGGTTTTTTGGTTTAGAAACTACGATCGAAAATATGGAAAAAGTAGAGGAAAAACTGAAAAAATGACAGGGTACCTATATCTCACAAACTAGAGCTGCTAGAAAAAATCGGAGGGTAGATTCGGAATCAGCGCACCCAAATTAGTAAGATACAGTATAAAAACTCCATGCAACAGAAAAAAGTGTTTTTTTGTTGCGCTGTGTTATCAATCGTTTACAGACTTTTGCTACATATTTGCTCCTTCAGATTTCCTGATGAATGCTGTGACAGTAAATTAAAAAAAGGAAGTTCCAAATGATGCAAAACATAAACAATAAAAAAACAACAAAAGAAGAGCTGTTTAAATTTTTCTCGAGCTGTGTACACATAAAAACTACAACAACAACAAACAATGGCGTAGTTGAAACGACGATCATTGCGCTGGCTGGTGTTGCTGTGAGAAATTTGCACAAAAAATTATTGAGTGACCAAACCAACCACCAACGCCTCAAAGTACACAGGAGAAGCGGTACTTTCACTTCATGTGTGTTTGTTGTAGCGCGAGCTTCAGTTCGCACAGTCAATGAGCGTAAACTGAAGCGCTTGCTCTCCTGCTGGCACCACTCTTTCCCTTTTGTGGCTTCCCCCCGCTCTATGAAGATCGCAAACAAAAATTTGAATTTTTGAGCTCAGATGCGCCTTCTATACACTTCATATTCTTTGCTGGGACTCAGTGAGATCGTACGGATATATGCCAAACACAGGACATTTCTGTCTATATTTAAATTTAGATACAGACATGTTGAGTTTTGTTCAGAGAATGTAAGTGATAGTACTCGGCGAAATCAACGACAAGAGTGAAGGAACTCGATGAAAGAATATTTGTGTGGGGACCTGTCCGAACGTGTCGTATGGCGCAGGGGAATACACGACGGAGCAAGCTGGTGGCGCCCGACGCGCAGCGGGAGTCTAGTCTAGTGTCTGGCGGGGAGGGGAGAGGGATGGGGGAAGAGCGAGACGGGACGGGGGGAGCGGCCCGGCCGGTCCGACCCGACGCGTGAAGCACAGAACACATCTCCGCAGCGCCGGCGTCATTGTTGGCGCATTCAGGGAGAAGTGTGGCCGCAAGCCGATTTTTACCTTGCGCTGCGGCGCGCTGCCTTTTCGCTCGTATCTCGGAAACGGTTCGTCCTACGGCCATGATCATAATACCATTTCCGTAGCTAATGATGCGATAAACAACTTTTATTTTATACATTTTGCCATGAGAGGCGTATTTCAGGCGCTAGGTAGGCAATTTCACGATTTTAGGCAAATTTCCGAAATTTCAAGGCCGGAGTTGGGGTTGAAGATGCAGTCCGATCTCAAAACAAAAAATTGCATTGGAATCAGGAAGTACTAAGGCAACTTTTCCGCACTATTAGAAATCTCGAATCGAAAAAAGTCCGGAATCGACCCACCCTAGTGCAGAGGGACAAGCCAACATAGCAAGTGTAGATAAAAGCAAAGTGTAAATCTGTAAATAAAGTGATTGTTGGTTTCTGACTGCGTTTTGCGCTGAGTAATTGAAGTGGTTTTATTTTCAAGCACAATCCAAAAGCGAACTTGGAAAGTAATTGTCGTAACAATATATATTGAAAAACAACAAAAGTATACATTTTATATATATATTTCTGATGTGAAGTGATGGGTCGTGAGTAGACGTATAATTTTGTGCTGCCGATTCAACCACCTGTTTTACCACGTAAACAACGCCAAAAATTTTGAGATCTGGCCAGGAGTTGTCCTATGAACTTTTCTACGTGCTGCTGATGCTGACATCTGAATTACCTGCTGAAAAAGTCTTCAAATTTTAAACTAAATAATTTTTCATCTCCCACACTTGAACTGCTTTTCATAACATGTCGGCTGCTGTTAAAAAAACCACCAGAAGCACGAAGCTCTCACCGGTAAAAACAGACTCTGCCACTCCTATGCTCTCGAAGGGCCGTCGTGTTGAGAGCCCCACGGCAGCTTCGTGGTTACTTCAGCTGGAGGCGAAAATG
Organism: Melieria omissa; assembly: GCA_963971225.1. Taxonomy (NCBI): domain Eukaryota; kingdom Metazoa; phylum Arthropoda; class Insecta; order Diptera; family Ulidiidae; genus Melieria; species Melieria omissa. The sequence goes on along the minus strand of OZ020269.1, from coordinate 43,133,816 downwards.
GATCAGCAAAAGGACCACATAATTGAGCAGCTGAGTGAGCAAGTGAAGAACAGTGAAGAGAGGTTAATGCAAAAATTCAACGACCTCTCAGCTGAATTGCTAAATATAAAGAAGACAATAAAGTTCCTTGATGTGAGGCTAACGGCAGTAGAAACCTCATGTGAAGAGTTGGGTGTGCTGCGAAATGAGGTTCTTGCACTAAAAAGAGAGGCAGAGAGACGCGAGAATGAAGCCGTTGCCACTGATCTCTTAATAAACGGCATACCTAACTCTTCTAATATCAGCGGAGAGGAGATCTTCTCGCGTATGTGTAAGGCCGTTCAGCACGAGCTGCCCCCAGTGCGGGAAGTTTTCCGGCTGCCAGTGAGGAGCAGTAAAAATCGTAACAACAACTCGGCGATCATCGTTAAGCTTTTCTCCCAGCATGCTCGCAGTCAGCTATTTAAATCCATTGCTGGCTATTGTAAAGCCAACAAGCGGCCTCTTGCTCTGAGAGATATTGGTCTGGATGATAATGCAAAATTTTATATGCACGAAAGTCTAACTAGGGATAATCGTGAACTAATGCATTATGCAGCTCAGCTTAAACGACAGAAACTTCTTGTTGCTGCTTTTTCGATACGTGGGCAAATCATGGTGAGAAAACGAGATGGTGATGAGGCCGTAAAAGTATTTGACAAAAAAGGTATCGATGGAATCGTCGGGGCAGCATAGAAACAGCAATGACTTCTGCAAAATTTAATATAAGCTATTTTGATGTTATTACTTATTGTATCTGTGTCCTTCTCCATTATTTTTCTATTTTCTCTCTCTGTTTGTTTTGTTTGTGCTTACTTTTTACTTGCTCTTGTTCATTCTTTCATTTCTTTTGGTGTATTTTTCATTTCTCGTGCTTATTTCTATATCTCAGTTACTCACTTTCTGTGCATCTCCTAACCTGCCTGTCTTTGGTTGTTTCTGTTTTGTTCCTTTTCTGTGATGATGGGGCTGACTGATAAATCTGACTCTGGCGTTAGTGAAAATCAAAAAATTCTTTTAGACATTTTTGTAGTGCATTTTAATGCGAGAAGTTTAAGTCATGACAAACTTGATCATGTTAGGTATGTATTTGAGGGGTCTTCTGTGGATATAATTTGTGTGTCTGAGACCTGGTTTCAAAGTGATGTCCCTGATTTCAACTTGTCTCTTGATGGGTATAACGTACTAAGACATGATCGCGTCCACAGGAAAGGGGGGGGAGTTGCAATATATTGCAAAAAAACACTTAAGTTACGACTGCTGTCTAAGTCTATCAACTGTGACACAGAATTTATTCTTAGTGAAGTGTCTGATGGTGTATCTAAAGTTTTAATTGTGTGTGCGTACAATCCTCACAGATGTTGTTCCCTTGATCCCCTTTTTGTTGAGTTGTCTGAACTGTTAGTTGAGTATGAACGTATTCTGATTTGTGGTGATTTCAATGTTAATTTATTAATTAATGACCCCAGCAGAAATAAACTATTTGACTGGTTAGAAGCTACAGGATTATGTGTGATTAATAACACAATACCAACTAGGTATGCGAATAATGCCTTACCCAGCCGCCTTGACTACTTCATTACTACTGACCCGTCGCATATCTTGAAGTTTGAACAAATGTCTTTCATTTCTGACCATGATTTAATATTCTGTACTTGGGATGTTGTGATGAATCGTTCTGACCTTAGTAATACTTTTGTATACCGTGATTTCAAATCGTTGAATGTCAACTACTTGCTTTCTGACTTGTGTAGTGTGGATTGGAATAAGTGTTGGTCTCTTGAAACTGTTGATAAAAAACTTGACTTCATTAATAACAACTTGACTTTTTTGTTCAATCTACATGTTCCTCTCCGAACTTTCCATGTTGTAAATAGTTCATGCCCCTGGTTTAACGCTAAAGTACGTTTATCTATTAGAAAACGCAATAAGTTGCATGCAAAGTGGCGTAAAACTAGGTCAGATACTGCTTGGTGTCAATATAAAGCTGCCCGTAATGAAGCAACAGCTACAATTAGACATGCAAAGCGTTACTACAGCAATTCACAGCTTGACCCTTCACTCCCATCTAGGAAACTATGGCGCAATCTAAAAAATTTGAAATTTCATGGCAAGGAAAACTCTGGTTGTGACTTGAATCCTAATGAGCTAAATTATTTCTTTATTGGTGCCAATGACAAAGAGAGTCGCACTGTTTTACCAAAACATTTATCATCTTGTTGTGGTGTTAAAGAGAAATTCGAATTTATAGCAGTAAGTGAGGCTGATGTGTTCAAGTCAATAATGGCTATTAAATCTAATGCAATTGGTGAGGATGGCATATCTTTAAAATTTGTGAAGCTTGTGTTACAATTTGTTATTGGTCCACTTACTCATGTAATAAATCACTGCTTCACTAGTTCTTCCTTTCCTTCTGCGTGGAAAAGAGCAATTATTTTGCCTGTTGCAAAAAAGTCGAATGCTTCTTGTCCTGGGGATTACAGGCCTGTTAGTATATTGCCAGCCTTTTCAAAGGTGTGCGAAAAGTTGATGGCAGTGCAAATCTCTACTTTCATACAAAAACACAACCTTCTTTCCCCTCTACAGTCTGCTTTTCGGCCTAGGCATAGTTGCTCTACTGCTATGGTAAAAATACTTGACGACATTAGACTTAAGTTTGACATTGGAGACTTGACAATTCTTTGTTTGCTTGATTTCTCAAAGGCCTTTGACTCAGTTGACCATACTCTCTTGTGTGCAAAACTTGAACATTATTTTGGTTTTAGTGGCAGTGCGTTGAAGCTTATAGCCAGTTATCTAGAGGGACGGACGCAAAAAGTTATATCTAACAAATCTATGTCTCAGTCTCGATTGGTATGTGCAGGTGTTCCACAAGGATCAGTACTTGGCCCTCTGTTGTTTAGTCTCTTTGTCAACGACGTATTCTCTGTGTGCCAGTATGTGAATGTTTATGCATATGCAGATGATATTCAAATGCACCTGTCTAGCCGAATTGGCCTTGTTGAGGATTTGTGTTTCAAAATGAACAGTGATCTGTCTGCTATCTCTAACTGGGCTACTGCCAATTATTTGTGTCTAAATGCGTCTAGGTCCTACGTTTTGCCTATTTGTCATAGTGTAGTTCACCTTGATAGTATTCCTAAGCTATATTTAGGCTCTAGTGCGCTTACATTTACTGAAAAAATAAGAAATCTGGGATTTATTGTAAACCACAATCTAAGTTGTCGTGATCATATAAATGGGGTTGTGAGCAAGGTATATGCTACACTGCGTAAACTGCGTATCTCTGCTTCGTTTACCCCCTTGGAAACCAGGCGTAAGCTGGTTGTTCAGCTTATTGTGCCCCTTATCGCCTACTCAGAGATTGTGTATAGTAAGCTTGATTCCGTGTCTTTGCATAAAGTTAACGTAGCATTTAATAATGCCACGCGATATGTCTACGGACTTAAAAGGTATGAGCACATTTCCCTTTGGCAGAATAAGGTACTAGGCTGTAGTATTGAAAATTACCTATCTGCTAAAAACTGCATATTTATCTACAGACTAATGGAGTGGAAAATCCCTCACTATTTGTTTGAAAAGCTCATACCTTTCAGGTCCAGGAGACACCACAATTTGATTGTCCCAGAATATAACTTTTTAACATCATCAAGACTATTTTTCATTAACGCTGTGAGGGTTTGGAACTCAGTTCCTGAGGTCATAAGGGCGGGGCTGAACAGGAACAACTTTAAGACAAGAATTTATGAGTATTTTAAATCACTTTAATCGCAGGGTACCAAGGTACTTTTGTGTTGGATGCAGGTCACCTCTTCTTCTTCTCCTTCTTCTTTATGTATTCTCCTCTTTCATCTCTAATTTTCCTACTATTTTTGTCTTCTACTTCTAGATGTAAGGTTTAATATATTATTATTGTTATTAGATTTAAGTTTTTGCTTTCATTCCTGTAAAATTTATTAATGGTTGATGTGCATTTAAAAGACTTAGTTCTTATATTGTACAGATGTGTAACTTTTTTCTAAATAAATAAATAAATTTCATTGTCAAGGGAATTTGACAGGCTACAATATGATAGTAAACTTATTGCACCTTTATTATGGATTTTTTCGGGAAAAAAATCGGTTTATTTTTTAATTTTATAAAAATTTTTTTTGGGCTTAAAACTTTTTATTAGTGCATTTTACGTATCTAATGTTGTACATTAATTAAGGTATGAAAAAGACCTTTCGTTTGATACACATATCGTGTAAATTAGTTGGATATTAATTGAGTTTTTGTGATAAAAACTTTTAACTTTGACCCCGAGCCACGTCTTTTGTGGGCGTTTCCCAGACAAAATTTTTAGTTTGTTGAATTCATAAAAATACCTTCTATATGGCCCAATTTCCCGTTTTTTTCCAATGAGGGTTCGCTATACTGCATTTGTTCCTAAACTTGGTGTTGCTATTTCGTCGATTTCTTCACTACTGATTCTCGGGAATCACTCAGCCCTATTCTGGCAAACCTAACAAAAGTCACCACCAAAAAAACAATTTAAGTTCAAATTTTCAGCAACATAAATATTCTGCAAACGAAGAGGACTAAAAAAAATTAAATTCTAATGAGGAGAAGGCTCTTGAAGACCTTGAGTGCATGAGACCTTTTGCTATGCAGGAAAGCATTTTGGTGCCTATCAAAACACCGAATTCTGCACTTTTGCTCTTCGGGCATGACTCCGCAACTGGTATTTCCACTGTGAAAAGCTCTGAACTAAGGCATCCTGATCAATAAAGGGTTTACAGTATTTTTGTATTCGAAACCTTGATGCGCGGTCGATCGGTCATCGGTAAGTAATAACCTTCATGTTCTTTTGTGTAGCCGGCCTTTAGCCGGGCTTTAAAAAAATAACCCTGATGGGAATAACTAGGACATCGGGATCAATAAAGTATTTACAGTATTTCTGTATGCAAGTTCTATGATTGCAAAAGATCACGCCTAAGCAATAATCTTCATAAGATTTATTTCAATATTGCAAGCAGATGCTTTTAACTCAATTTAAATTTAAATATAAAAGCAAATATAGAAATGTGAAATGTTTTCTATTTTATTTAAAAGGGAATTCCACAGGCTATAATAAGGTAAACAATTTACCACACGACACTGTGCATTGCGTCCTCTCACATTACAACATCGCCTCAATCGGATCTGCCATAAGTCCGACGAAATTACCATGCACCCTAAGAGTATGCAATGTTGTTGAGGTCGACAGATGCCCGTCCACTTGTTGTTGTTTCATGTTGCCTTTGCTAGGGACAAATCATGAATACTTCACAACAACTGCGCAATTTCGTGCTACGCAGAGCGAAATGCGTAATTTTTACAATATATAAAAATGGTTATGCAATGCAAACGTTTGTGAATTGGCGACAAAAACTTATATTTGCTGTAGTATGCAAATTTCGCGGAGCAGCATCGCTCCCTCTGTTAGGCAGAAAAACATCAAGAAAACATCAGAAAAACATCGATCTCTTCCGATGTTTTTAAGTTGTTTTTGAAATTCTAGTTAAGATTGCAATTTTGTTTGTAATAATTTTAGTCAAAACTTCAGTCAAGTTTTCAGAAATGAGGGATATGCGTATTTTTTTATTAAATTAACTTTTCTACATCCCCGCCAAATAAAAAGAAACAAAGGTATACAAATAATTAATATCGATGTATAAGTAATCTTTGATGTTAGTAAATTTTAAACATCGTTATTGTTCGGACCCTCTATAAGAAAGATGCCTTAATCTTAGGGCCATTCAGGAAATGCGATGAACAGAAAATTGTGGCTTCAAATGAACAGACTGTGTCATATGTTACAGCTGCCATACAGAGGCTACTTGGCTCTCCGCCGACCAATCTACCCGCAACTAGATTTAACACATTATGATTGATGGAAGGCATGCTTCTAGTATTCTAGATGTGTGCACTTTGCAAGGGCCTTACATAGACTTGGACCACTACCTCGTTGCAGCCAACGTACTTATGCGCCTTTGCGCAGCGACGAACGCACGACCTAGTTTGCAAATAAAGCTGGACATCAATAAGCTGCGATCACAAGGAAAGCCGAAGCCTACTTCGCTCAATTCTCTAACCATTCACAAATTATGTGCTTATATATCCCAATCTATGCGAGCCACCGCGATTTGAGTTTCACCGCCCAAAACCAAAAAGTATTGGTGCTTACAAAAACTCTGCAATCAGCTGCTTTGCGAGCCGTAGGGGAAAATCCCGGGAGAAGAGAAAGTTGTTGCCTTTTTTTAGATGCAAGAGCGTGAAAAAAATCGAGGAATGCACGAACAGCAAATATTTGGTTACAGTTGTTGAAGGAATAGTTTACCAAGCTGCTCACAGATGACGAAAAGAACAATACCGCCCGAGATGAAGATGTCCAGACGGAACAAATCGATGAAGACGGTATGGATGTGCCACTGTCCAGCTGAAGCAGGGTCCGGGTTGCTATCTAGCGACTCAAGAACAATTAAGCTGCAGGGTCGGACGAGCTACCACAATTTTTCAGACCGGCGGCAGTGAGCTGATTGCTTGCATGTATCAGCTCGTATGAAAAATATGGCTTCCAACCATTGGAACCTCGATGCCTTTTATCCTGTTGAAAAAAACCGATTCAATGATATGCGTCAATTACAGAGGTACGAGCTTACTTCCTATCGCATATAAGGTGCGTAACATAATTATAAGACACTCAGAAAATTTCACTTTGCAGCTTCGCCAAATCTAAACAGTAATTTTTTTTAGAAAAGCAAAAACGCAGAATAATTTTGTTAAGTGTCAGTTTTAATTTTAGGCATAACTTAATATTCCTAGAAATTGCTGTCAAATATACCGTTAGTTTTTGTGGGAATGAGCAATATTTGAGGTAGCTGCAAGCGTAACAAAATTATAAGACACATGGGTTTTTTTTGTTGACATTAACATAGATTTAAAGTTTTTTTTAGAAACGTTGAATCAATAACACGGTGCAACACTGAAAATACACCTGACAAATTACATAGTGTAGGCTGTTTATATGGTCGAATAATCCATAAAAATATTTTTGTTATATTTGTTGTACCCTCCAAATTTTATTTATTTACAAAAAAACCGTTTTTAAAAACTTTCCGCGGTTATCTATGAATATCTCAGTCATTTTTTTAACGATTTTCAATATGTAATATGTTTTGGAAAGAGCATTGTCAGACCTTTCGAATGATGTATGTCAATTCATTTTTTAAATAAATGAGTACTAAGTTTTTATCGCATAAACCTTGAAAAAGTGATTTTTTTCTCAATTTTTTTAACTTTAACCAGTTTTTATTGCATAATAAAACAAAAAAATTAGTAAAGTTAGGTAATATTCTGAAAGAAGATTTATTTACGAACAAATTGGTGTATTGCTTTATTGAATTGGACCAAAACTGCGGAATCTACGCTATTTTTTCGTAACTAGAAAATATGGCCTATCATGTGTATTGCAGTGTGTACAATGAATTCGTTTTAAATTTTTATTTAAATCTCAAATGAATACATATTCAAGGCTTTATTTTCTAGTTACGAGAAAATAGCGTAGATTCCGCAGTTTTGGTCCAATTCAATAAAGCAATACACCAATTTGTTCGTAAACAAATCTTCTTTCAGAATATTACCTAACTTTATTAATTTTTTTGTTTCATTATGCAATAAAAACTGGTTAAAGTTAAAAAGATTGAGAAAAAAATCACTTTTTCAAGGTTTATGCGATAAAAACTTACTACTTATTTGTTTAAACAATGAATTGACATACATCATTCGAAAGGTCTGACAATGCTCTTTCCAAAACATATTACATATTGAAAATCGTTAAAAAAATGACTGAGATATTCATAGATTACCGCGGAAAGTTTGTAAAAACGGTTTTTTGTAAATAAATAAAATTTGGAGGGTACAACAAATGTAACAAAAATATTTTTATGGATTATTCGACCACATAAACAGCCTACAGTATGTTACTTGTCGGGTGTATTTCATTTTTTTTTTTTGTAGCACAGTGTAATTAATGGTACCCGCCCCTTTCTTTCCAACATCAAACAACTGTTTTTACATGGAATTTATAAGCTTAACCAATAATTGGGGCTCGAGATGGCTCCACTCTTTTAAGGGGTTATATACACTTGCGCGCGAGAAAAAAAAGGAATTTTTACGATTTTTTTTTGGAAAAACAACACAACTTTTCTTAAAACACTAAATGCCTATTTATTTATACACTTCGAGAGATGCTTCATGAATTTTTTCAAAAGAAAATATTTATAATACTAGTCACAGTAGCCATTATGCCAAAACACAATTTTCCCAACATCGTCCGCGGTGACCACGATAACGAAGGATCTGCTCATCTGAAATACAAAAACCAAAAAAATGTATGTAGTTTACACCTATACGCTGTTCGTGAACGAAGGATTTTGCAAAATAAAATTTTTTTCGAAAATTATGATCGTCTTTCTAAAAAGTTCGAGTTTTGAACGTATAAAATTCGGGTTTTTACATCAGGAAAAAAAAGTTTTGCTTCAAATTGAAAATCCTTCGTTCACGAACAGGCTAATATTGTTTTTAATAAGCCTGGAAAATTTCAGACTGATCGAGTTAACGGTTCTTTAGTAATCGTGGTCACCGCCACCACACTTTTTGAAAAAAACAGTTTCGAGATAATCGCTCGTGAAGCGTGACTCGCCGTTGACTCGTAGTTGCAGATAGCGCGCTATCAATAGCTGCCAATCTGGTTTTAATGCTCGGATCTTTATGATTTTTGGGGAAAATATTCTGGAAGATATGTACTTTCAGAAAATGCAATAACAAAATTTTCGATTTTTTTGACCAACGCAAGTGTATATAACCCCTTAAAGTAGTAATTTTTAAATCCCCAACAGAGTTTTATTTTCATTTTCTCCATAGACACGCCTGGCAAGTACTCCGCACATATTTTCAATCGGGATCAAGTCGTGCGAACAAGTTGGTCGGTCCATAGTTTGACCAAAGCAATATTCTAAAACCCCATTGTTTGCCGACTTTTATGAATGGCCGCGTTATCTTGAATAAACATATATGGTTTATATCTATTTTCTAATCAAAATAGAACAAGGCCGCGATCCCACTCTCCAGTATATCCTGTACTGCCCATTCTTGAGCTCGTGAAGCGAAAATCGACCGTTCCATGTTTTTGAAATACGCCCCACACCATCACAGATCCGCCACCGAAATTTCTTTTAGAAAATTTAAGGGGTTCCTTACTGAAAACCCTTCAGTAGCATCGACAACCATCTGGTCCATCCAAATTAAATTTCTTTTCATCAAAAAAGATAGCATTTTGGAAAAAAATATGCATTTATAGTCATGTTAGTTAACATATTAAAATATGTTCACCATGTCCCAGCAAGTATCCAGATTATTTCGCGCAAATTGGAGTCGTGCAGCTTTGTGGCGCGGTAGGAGTGTCGGGGCCCTCTTCATAACAACTCGGCCAATATTTTCCGAGTAGTTTAACAAACGTCAAACGGTCATTTTAGACCCTGGCCGGCTGCTAAAGGCTGCGAGCCGCGAACAAGATGCGAACGAAGTGCTCGCTTTGAACAAAATTCTGTGCTTGTCATGGTCAGACAGCTTTTGTTTTCGGCCTGTACTTCGTCGTTTGCCATAATTATGTGGATCGCGTAGAAATCCGACAATAGCACACAGAGAACGACCGATTTCCTTCAAAATTTCGCTTACACTAAACCCGTCAACGTTAAAATGAGTAATTTCGCCTTGTTCCTTTTCAGTTAGTAATTTACCGCCAGGTATTTTAATTTAAATAAATTGAATTAAATCCCGAAATCAACGCCTAAATTAAAAAAATTGATCTGCGCACTGTGAATACTTTTAATTCAAAGTGTCTTATAATTTTGTTACGATTGCAGCTACCTCAAATATTGCTCATTCCCACAAAAGCTAACGGTATATTTTACAACAATTTTTAGGAATATTAAGTTATGCCTAACATTAAAACTGATACTTCACAAAATCATTCTGCGTTTTTGCTTTTCTAAAAAAAATTACTGTTTAGATCTGGCGAAGCTGCAAAGTGAAATTTTCTGACTGTCTTATAATTATGTTACGCACCTTACGTCCTAACGAGAGTTTTATGTGAAAAATTGAAGCCACTCGCCAAAGCGCTGATTGGATCTTATCAGTGGGGCTTTACCCACGAGAGTCAAATCGATACCCACCTCGCCTTTACCGATTACAAGGTAGCAGTCGATAGCCCGAAAAGGCACCGGCTATATGCCGCATTTCAGTGGTGCACACAGGATTTGATTTTGGGTGGTTTTGCGTACAACTTTTGGGCCGAATACCATTCGAAACCATATTTTGTACCAGCATTTTTTGGGTTGGGGGAAGGGGGTTTGAACCCTCAAACCCCTGCGTGCGCCACTACCGCTTTGGTATCCCTGCAAAGCTCATGAGGCTTTTGAGAGTAACGTTGAGCAATACACGCAGCTCCGTCAAGGTTGCGAGTTACCTCTCGTTCGAGGCTTCAGATAGGGCGATCCTTTGTCATACGACCTTTTCAACTTCACCATGGATGTACACCGAGGCCGGTGTACATCGTAATGGCACGATCTTTAACATGTGTATCCAACTCCTTGTCTGCGTCATCAGCCGTAACAAGCGAGACGCCACCGCTGCCTTTGCGGCAATCGAAAGAGAATCTGCCAAAGTGGATCTGGTAGTAAATAAGGACAAGGCTAAGTATATGCTGTTTGCACGTAAGGACTCGCTGCGGCTAAGTCTCACTTTATGGTCGACAGGTATATTTTTGCGGTTGGGAAGGCATTCATTAAGAAGTCGAGTATGTTTGATAAGCAGTTACGTAATTCGATTTCACAAAAAATAAGGCCTAAAGAATTACTCAGTGGATAAAAATTAGAGCAAACGGGAAAGAAAAAGGGGCAAAAAAAGGAGAGAAAGGGAGAAGCTCTGGTATTTTAGCACAGAATGATGGAATTTATAACCGATTTGCTTAAAAAACGACCGGAAATATATTGTGCAGTGGTAAGCTGCTCAGAGTTCTAGGTAAAGCCAAACACAAGTTATGGTGAATTGGCAATCCCATAATTCCAAAGTGAAATAGTTAAAGCTGATGAAAAACAAATTGCACTTTGTATCAGGTGTACAACTTTGCTTCCGCCGTTTTTTTCCAAAATTAAAGGCTTTATTGCGAAAAAGTGCTTACAGATGTATTATTCAAAGTATTGTCCGTCGCTAGCGACAACTTTCTCCCATCTTTCCGGCAATTTTCGGATCCCGGCTCGAAAAAAGGAGTTCTCTTTTGACGCTATCCATGAAGCAATCCATTTTTCCAATTCTTCGAAGGATTGAAAATGTTGATCTGCCAGGCCGTGTGCCATCGAACGGAATAGGTGGAAGTCAGAAGGGGCGACATCTGGGGAATACGCCGGGTGGGGCAAGACTTCCCATTTCAGCGTTTCCAGGTACTTTTTGACCACTTTTGCGACGTGAGGCCGAGCATTGTCGTGTTGGAGGATGACTTTGTCATGTCGCTCTTGATATTGTGGCCGCTGTTGAAACCACTCCCGACACGTTCTTTCACTCAGAGCAGCATCACCGTAAGTTTCTGAGAGCATTCGATGCGCTTCAGCTGCATTTTTTTTGGAATTGTAACAGAAAAGTAAAACTTCCCGCAAATGGCGAGAATTGGGCACATAAACGGACATTTTCGAGCGTGAATAATACGAAAACAAGAACAACTGTCACTGAAACGGCGATGACAATTCGTTAGGCACTGTCCACACTCACTTTAAAGGCATTACCATCTATGTATTTCTACCAGCCTCAGCCGGTACAGCCACCTATCGGAAAACGGCGGAAGCAAAGTTGTACACCTGATATAAAAAACGACAAAATGAACCAATAACTCTAAATACCAACAATACCACGTCAGCAACATTCCATCGAAATTTCAACATTATAGCTTAACAATTATGAGGGTAATGAACAATAATGAGGATTTTCCAAAATGTTTGCAATGTTTCTTGTAAATTTTTGTAGTGGAGTTAATTTTCTAACAACGACAAACACCATAGCGCAATGCAATCCTTATCCGGTAGTTTCTCATCAAAACTAAGGCGATTACCAGGAATGATGGGGATCCCTTCAAAGGGGACAACATCAATTTACAAATTATTAATTTAATTACTTAAAATAGAAATTTTATATTTTTAATTTCTTGAGTGATGTATTGGGACTTCTATACAGAGAATAGAAGCAAAATATCCTACCTTTAACATTTAACTGGAAATTCTGTGTTGTGGTGCCTTGAGTATTAACCGCTGTTAAGGTATATACACCATCATCCGAAGGTGCAACTGATTGAAATAAAAGTCTGTACTTATCCGCGTCAGCGTCGGCAATAACTTCACAATATTCATTGTTGCACAGATTTTCATTGCCTCTGATCCAAGTGACTTTCGGCTTTGGATTTGCGTACACTATAACATCAAAAGAAACAGTATTAGCGGGCGTGCAGCTTTTGTTTTGGAGTCCAATAATCTCAGGCTTTGAAAGTATATCAATCCATCCACTAGAGTGCACTTCGCCATACTGATTATGAATTCGTATTTCGTAAAACCCAGAGTCTTTATGTTGAGCTAAAAATAAAATGGTTAGTAGTTTCTCCCTGAAGTTTTTTCTACATACTTTCAGTAAAATTCAATGTGCAGGTATATTCCTTCAACCCATTTTCGCAATCTTTACTAATCTCAGATAAATGCATATGATCTGTTGCCTCCAAAGGGTTTCCATCTTTAAACCAGCATATTTTAGGTTGTGGATCTGCAGTAAATATAATAGGTACAGACAACGTGCTCCCCTTGTCTAACGTTATGTCATGAAGGCCAGTTTTCAATATTGGTTTCCGATATTCAGCTACACCTAAATATTTTATAAAACTTTAATTGCAGTTGGAGATATTTGGCTTATCAAACCTACCTGATAGAGAAAGAACTCCTTGAACACACTCTTCTCCGCATATATTTTTTACAACAGCCTTGTATTCACCGGCATCACAGAGTTTCAGTTCTTTAATCTCTAAGCGGTATTTTTCCTATAAATGCAAAATTTTAATTATTTTGGACATAAAAACAAAATAACACTAACTCCTTCAACGACGACGGATATGCGGTCATCAGCTTCAATTGGTTTGTTATCATGATACCATACAGTTTCAGGTTTCGGTATTCCTTTTGCAATTACTTCATATTTAAGTGGCACGGACTCAAAACTGTGCTTTTCAAGAATATCCGCGTGTGTTATTTCCGGATGTGCTGAAACACATTTGTGAGTAAAAAAGGAATGAAACTTAGTGCTTTTGTATATGTAAATATTGATGTTATATGGTTACGGTAATTCAGTTCGACTAGCCAATGCAGGCGTATTCGTCTCACTGGATTTTGCAAAAAATAAAACACTTTAAATCTTTTAACGCAGTTCACCACTATGAATCACTTTAGTTCTTCTCCTCCTCTCCTTATTTCGCTCTAATAATTTTCTCTGTGTTGCTACGTCGCTGGCAGTGCTAGGAAACTGGCAAGGGGAAGCGATTTTCAGACCATTTTTTGCATTTCACACACAATCTGTGTGAGCCGTGAGCATTGTTCTAGATACAGGAATGACTTTTCCAAGGAGTCAATGAAAACTCAAATAATTGAAATTTAAAAACATATTCATAACATAACATACATTTACATTGTTTACATTTGTAACATTTGTAAAATTTTAATATTAATTTCTCTGCAAACGAATCCCAGAATAATAAATAAATTAAATAAAAAATAAACCACAACGGTAAACCTCACAAATGAAAATTGACCACCATAAACCCTCAATTTTGAGTTTGTATGAGACATATTTGACGCTCCTAATCAAACACTATTATAAGCTGTGGGGCGCGAATATCAGCTGCAATGTAAGAGTATTAGTGCATTTTGTGTGTGTATTGGAAATTTCCGCTGCCAGTTTCCTATCACTTTATCACTAGTCGCTGATCGAAATCAGACTGCCTCCTGCGCCGTACCCGGTAGCTTTTTATAGTCGCCTGACCGGAGCGCGACTCGTTCTCGAACATTCCAGCATTGCCTCTAATCGTCTCTGCCGTATACGTCGCAATATCCATGCCTCTAAACGTGCTGTTGCGGTCGACACATACCCCAGTGGTTAATGTTACCGTGCCAGGTCTGAAATGCGCCATCGATCGTTACTCTTCGGTGCAATTGCTCGTTACGCTGAGGGAAATGTGTCATCGGCGTAAACTGCGTCATTGCTTGCTACGCTGTGCGAAGTGCGTCATTGTTACTAGCTACGCAGGCCGGCAAAAATCCTCCTCCAAACCCTCCACGTGGCTGCCGGCTGGTAATGGCTAAACAGTTCACCTTGGTGATAGCCAGCTAAGGAAGTGGGCTTCGCCCCACTGACCCCACTCTTCAATAGTTCGGTCGGTAGGATAGGTTGTTGCTCCTTCCATAGGATCGGGGTAAGGGCTGGACCAAGGTGTCATACGACCCGTGCCTATGGTCAGCCTGGCTGGGGGCCCTTTCAAATAGCCCAGTAGCGAACGGAGTATCCGGATACCTGGCGCCCTCCGGATTATTAGCCTTACCTGTGCACTGCGGATCTTTGCACAGGTGGACCACCCCGTCTCCGCCACTCGTGGGACTTAACTATGGACACTTTAACAAAAAACACAAAACCAAAAACAAACGTACGAACATCGACGGAACCAGAGGCCGGCCCTCTTAAAAAGCCGGGGATGGGTGAAGCAGACAAGCCAGCGCCCACCGCCAAAAAAGGAGCATCCTTGGTTGATCAGAAGATCTCATGCCAAGGCTCTGCCTCCGCAACTAAAGCCACAAACATTAGTGCTGCAGCTGACCCCAGCAACGTTGTGGTTGCCAAAGCCGGACCTCGGAGCGGAGCTGCGGTAACAGCAAGCACTCGACAAATTAAGGACTCCAAAGTCCGCTATAGAGAACGCCAGAGTGCCAAGCGAGTACTCGAACGGATACAATGTATCCCAGAGAACCGCAGGACTCAAAAAGAAAAAGAGTCCTTTACCTGGGCCACTGCTAGGTTAGCGGAGCTTGACGCGGCACCGACCACTGAGACCGCCGCCAAAAGGCAGCGTTCTACAGAGGAAGAGGCCTCGACTGCCAAGAAGGTGCGCAGCTCGCTTAGAACAGCAGCCACCTACAGCGACATGTTGAAAAGCAGTCTCGTTAAGGCGGTCGTTGATCGCTCCGACCCTGACGGAAGTATTACTACGTCAAACTGGAAACTGGTGGAAGATTTCCTCGCCGACATCTTTCTGGACGTCATGAAGGAGAATCCGGACCCGGTGCCACAATACCAGATGTGCGGTTGGCATCAAGGCCACGTAAAGCTGGTTGCGTGTGCGGACAAGAGGGCCCTGGATCTCTTCTGCGTGGCTGTTTCCAGAACGGGAGAGATCTGGCCGGGTGCTAAACTCGAGGTAGTACGCAGGGAATCGATCCCCAGCAGACCAAGGACTAGAGCCTGGATCCCATTAAAACCCACGTATCCGGCTAGAGTCCTCGAAACTCTCCAATTGTCCAACCCGTTGATACCCACGCACAATTGGAAAATTGCCAAATTGGAAGAGCTCAAGGGGTCTCGTTGTGCCACTATAATTGTGAACAATTCCTTGAGCACCTTTTAAAGTCCAATGGTGTCGTGGCCTTCGGCTTTGGGCACATTAAACTGAGGGTGTACAGGAAGGACGAGCAGACCGAAACCGGCGAAAGTCGCCCCCGGGGCTGCTAGCCTCGACGAACTCCGCCGAAGGCGGCCAACAAGGGCTGCCAGCCACGACGGACCCCGACAAAGGTGGCCCGCAGGGCCTGTCAGCCGAGACGACTACGCTGGCAAACGAGGCGATAGATGACCAAACGTCTTCCTCAAAGCCGTTCCGTTGCCTATCCCGGGCGGAATCAATCTCCTCGGGATCGGAGATGGCCACGGCTTTCAGGAATTTCTGGAGGGAGTCCGAGCTTCTCGCTGAAACGGACGATGACCTCGACGCTACTGTGGTGGAGGTAGATATGAGCGAAATAGACAATGGTCCGAGTAGTTCAGATAAACCTCCACCACTCTAAAGCAGCTTCGGCTGCACTACTCCTCCGCCTTTCTAAAGGCGGAGACGACATCGCTATCATCCAAGAACCATGGCTCGTAGCCAACAAGGTTTGTGGATTGGGAGCGACAAACTACAGGCTGGTCCATGCTAACAGCACAGGTAGACCCAGATCCTGTATCCTTGTGAAACAATCACTAAATGCATATCTGCTCCCTAATTTCAGCGACGACGATCTGGTCTCCATCTCCCTGATTCTTAAGGGGAGATGCCACTGGTTCGCGTCTAGTTATATGGCTCATGACCATCCAGAGCCTCCACCACCGGATCCAATCAGGAACCTGGTCACTGAAGCCGCCAAGTCCAACACTGCGCTCGTGATTGGATGCGACGCGAATGCTCACTACTGTATCTGGGGAGCACAGACATCAACGATAGAGGTGAGTCACTTCTTGATTACATTTCTACCTCAAACCTTCTTGTGTGCAATATAGGACGCACTCCCACCTTTGTAACCAGAAATAGGGAGGAGGTTCTAGACCTCACCTTTGCCTCGGTGAATATAGCCGACAAGGTTAGGAACTGGAGGGTCTCCAACGAACACTCTTTTTCCTACCATAGGTATATAGAGTTCACTCTTGACAACGACCCCCGGAGGGTTATAGCAGTAAACAGCCCCAGGAAAACAAACTGGGAGCTGTTTACCCGCACAGTGAATAGGCACATCAAAACGATTCAAATCTCTGAAATAAACACCCAAGCGATGCTAGAATCGGCTGTTAATCAACTTACCCTAGCATTTTCTAAGGCCCAAGACCTCGCCTGCCCTAAGTACATGCCCAGAGGGAAATATAAACCCCCCTGGTGGAACCATGATCTTAGTGAGCTTAGAAAGCACTCTAGGACTCTCTTTACCAGAGCAAGGAGGACCAAAACTTAAGAAGATTGGGACCTTTATAAAGAATCCCTCAAGACCTACAAGAAAAGCCTCAGGGAGGCTAAGAGAAGCTCCTGGAGCGACTTTTGCGGCAATATTGAAAGTGTCTCCGAGACTGCAAGACTCAGGAAACTACTTGCCTCTTCCTCCTTTATTCCAAGTGCTTTACAAAACCCCGATGGTTCTTGGACATCATCAGAAAGTGAATCACTTGAACTTCTTACAAATACCCACTTTCCGAACAGCCAACACGAAAAGCTGTTAGGAACTCAGGCCAGCACCAAATGTGTCTCCTCTATAAACAGTATCGTATCGATTGACAAAATCAAATGGGCAATCGCTGGTTTCCACCCCTTTAAATCATCAGGACCAGATGGCATTTTCCCAGCACAACTCCAACATGCCGGACCGTTAATTTTAACACTCCTCAATTCAATATTCTCAGCCAGTATTGGTTTAAACTACATACCAGAACACTGGCGCAAAGTACGGGTGGTTTTCATCCTCAAAGCGGGCAAGAGTTCCCACACTAGCCCTAAGGATTATAGACCAATAAGCTTTTCTTCATTTTTGTTAAAAACACTAGAAAGATTGTTGGATCTTTACTTACGACAAACGATCAGGCAGGATTTCATTTCGAAGAATCAGCATGCATACATTAAGGGTAAATCTGTAGACACAGCTTTACATACCCTGACTTACACGATCGAAAAATCACTCGAAGACAAAGAATACACCTTAGCAACTTTCCTGGACATAGAGGGGGCTTTCAATAACGTCGAGCTTACAGCTATCACGGGCGCGCTCGCCAGGCTTGGGGTGGAGGGTGGCTTGGTGAACTGGGTGGATAATCTTCTGCAGAGCAGAGTTATCTGCGCTGAACTGGGCGACTCTTCCACCTCGAGAGGGGTGAGCAGGGGCACTCCCCTGGGCGTAGTCCTCTCCCCGCTCCTTTGGAATCTGGTAGTTAACGAACTGCTCCAGTCCCTGGGAGGGAGGTGCGGCAAGGTGACGGCGTATGCAGACGATATACGTCTGTCCAGTAGAAGCGTGATCGACTAAATTTTCACTTAGAGTACCATTATCAAAAAAATTTTAATGCACCTAACTAGCCTTATCATTTTTGTAATACACACTGCAAAAATTGTCAGTCTCGTGAAACAATTACAAAGTACAGGTTGTTTTAACAAGATGAGCTCCGCGTGAGAGAAGCGACATGAAGCCGTATTCCTTTGTCTACACCCTAGAGGGCCGTAAATGTCAGGTTTAGCTGTAGCAAAATATATCAAGAAGTCGAAATCATTCGTAACGAGGTAGACCAATCGGTATATGAAAGCAAAATATGTCGACGATTTGGCTGGGCGGGGCCTTGAAAAAAAGGTCTCCCCAAAACAGGACAAGAGAATCATTGATTTGTTTGCGACGAAGCCGGGCTTATCGTTGCGTAAAGCTAAAGCAGTTTTAGAGAAAAGTGGTGTTTGAATATCAAAAGAGACGATTCGAGGACGTTTAGGTTCTAACGACGTTAAATACCGGACCTCTTTGAAAAAACTGTTGCACTCATGATCACGCGTTCAAAAACGGTTTGCCTGGGGTTATGCTAATTCAGATCGGAGTTGGAATAATTTAATATTCACGGATGAATTTTAATTTTTGGGCAAAAAGTAGCATAATTCGATCTTGCTGTCCCGCCATCAACCGATTGCTCCAACGAACTGTTAAAGACCCAGTAAAGGTACATGGTTGGAGCTGTTTCTCAGAAAAAGGATTTGAGTGCCTTTCCGTTTTTTCGACCAACTTGAACGCGGTTATGATGAACAAAATTTATGAAAAAGCTTTATTACCCTCAGCTGCGAAGATGTTCGGGAGAAGAGGTCTCTCTTGGATTTTACAAGAAGAGAACGACCCCCGAATGTGCGCTGAGTGGAAACAGCAAAATGGTGTAGAGGTGTTAGATTGGCCTTCACAGTCGCCTGATGACAACCCGATAGAAAATGTGTAAGCAATAGTAAAGCAGAAACTCAGAGGAAAAACGATATGGACAGCAAAACAGTTATCGAGACAAATTCGGCTGATTTGGAGTCGATTTCCTCGACAACTTGCTCTGAACTTAGCGCAAAGTATGGGTCGGAGGTTTGAGGCAATAATAGCCAATGGCGGCGACTATATCTGTTATTAAAAATATTGCGTACAATAAATATTATAAACGCATAAAATGCAGTTTGTTTAAAACGAATCGGACAGATAGTTTCCAAATTACGACGATCACGTTTCTCCTGGACAGACTGTAGTTCTCACTATCTCGGGCAAGTTTCTCAACTCGATCAGAGATCTAATGCAAGTACTGCTCAACAAGGTAAACAGCTGGGTTACCAGTCGAAGATTAGGCATCAACCCTGGAAAGACAGAGGTTGTCCTCTTCACGAGGAAGTATAAACCCCCACCCATACCTCCTCTATCACTAAACAATATAGAAATCCCTTTCAAGAATGAAGCACAATTCCTTGGAATCATTTTTGACAAGAGATTGAGCTGGAAACCGAACATCCTCAATAGGGTCAAAAAGGCAACGATTGCCTTATACACCTGCAAAAGGGCACTGGGGAAAACCTGGGGACTAAAACCAAATATAACGCACTGGGTTTACACAGCTGTCGTACGACCCATCTTAACCTACAGGTGCCTGGTTTGGTGGAACGCTTTGGAAAAAAACATTGCTCCTCCAACACCTACGCAAAGTTCAAAGGGCAGCCTGCGTCATCATCACAGGCGCTCTTAGGACAACACCAACTTCAGCTTTAGAAGCCCTGCTACGGGCTAACGGCCAATGGTCGGAGTCTAACCGGGGTCATGCCAGGATACTTACTCTCTTGAAGGAGTTCGAGGAACTGGATTCTTCACCCCCCCCCCCCCCCAATTGCAATTTAACAAAAAGTTCACAAGCACCATTCCAGACAGGAACAACTGGGAGGAAAGCTCAACATCCTTAATAGGAAACTCACACCAGATCTACACCGACGGCTCCAAGTGAAACGGAGCTGTTGGTGGAGGCGTCTTTTCAGACTCACTTAGTATAAATTACTCTTTTAGACTGCCGGACCACTGTAGCGTGTTCCAAGCAGAGGTTTCAACCATTGAAGCTGTCCTGAATTGGATCAAAGAGGGCAGTGTCTCTAGGCGAGATATTAGCATTCTCTCTGACAGCCAATCGGCTATCAGGGCCCTAGGGTCTCATGTTCTGACTTCCAAAACAGTGATCAGCTGCCGCAAATCTCTTGACGAGATGGCTGAGCAGCTTATGTTAAAACTCACCTGATATGGGTGCATGGTCACAGAGATATCCCGGGGAACTGCAGGGCAGACGAACTGGCTAGACAAGGAACGACCAAAGAGCTATCCTCAGAACTCGCCGGCTTAGGTATTCCATTGAGTACCTGCAAGCTGGTGATAGAGGAAGCGATGACCAAAGTTGCTAACAATGCATGGGCGGCCTCAGAGACAGGCAAGACAGCACAACAGATCCAGCCAAAGCTGGACTGGAAGCGCACCAAAAGTCTGCTAAACCTCAATAGGGGCACGCTCAGGGTTGTTGTCGGAGTCATCACTGGTCACTGTATGCTTGGTAGCCACGCCATTAGATTAGGGCTGGGCCACCTTGCCAACGACTTTTGCAGAAGCTGCAGAGACATAGAGAGGAAGAAACAATTCTCCACCTACTTTGTACTTGTCCTGCTCTTTGTAGGAAACGGAAAAAACATCTAGGGTTTTACCATACAGCCAACCTCGCGGACTTATCGGAGGTTGACGCCAAGAACCTTATACGCTTCATCACCTGTTCGGGCTGGTTTGAGACATCCTAACAACAAAAAAGAAGGGGTTAGAGATCCTGTGGTATCACAATGGGCCTAGCTTGGCCTAAGTGAGCTCTTATATGAGAGCTGCCACCACCACCTACCTACCTACCTACAAGCTACGCAATTGCGTATTACCAAAGAATATCGAGCCCTTCCCGCGATTTTATCGTATGAGCCATTTTTACCGAAATTAATTTTTTTTATCGGTAACGGTAGCACTCCGGTCAGCCGCCATGGCTCAGTTGGTTAGTGCGCGGTCCAGCGAGTCGCATGCAGAGCGACGCAAGATCGAATACTGCATGTAGTAACACCTAAAAAAAATAACGGGAAACTCGTTTTCTCTTTCGGTGGCTGTCCTCTCAGCTGGAAATGGCAAACCTCTGAGAGTAAAAATTGCCTATGAAAAAGCTCCCAACCTGCCGTTCGGAACCGGCATAAAACTGTAGGTCCCTTCCACCCGCGTACAAAATTCCCACGCACAACACGGGTGGTTGCGGGAAGCTAGGCCTTAGTCTCGCGTAAGCGGGTTGTCGTGCCAATCAATTATTAAATTAAATTAAACGGTAGCACTATAAATTTGTCAACAGTGCTTAAAAGCTCACATCTCTACGATGAACCGTTACGAAGTTTGAGAAAAACAATTTTATCGTATGTCCACCTCAAATTTTTCCTTCATTTTTTGTGCCTGCGACTAGCTATGAGATACAATAAAATTGCTTTAGTTAATTTTTAACTTTATTAAAAAATGGTGTTCAATTTTAGAGAGCGAGTTCAAAAAAGTGCTTGTTGTGAATAAATCGTACAATTGAGAACATTTAAAAAGTTTAAATGAATCTATATGCATATAATTGTTTATCCTGACTGACTCATTCATCATCGCCCAGCTCAATTCGCTAAAGCTAAAATATGAAATTTGAACTGTAGGTACATCTTGAAAAATCAACCTCCACTAAGACTGGATTTTTTTTAAATTCGGGGTCTAAAAGGTCAAGTCATGGGTCAAGGTGTTGTATGAAGAAATGCGCCTTAATGGCCCTATTGATTCAAAATTTGTGAAAACACTTCAAATCAAAACTAATGCGAAACGAATTTTTTATTTTTTTCGAATATCAAAATTTAATGGGGTGAACCAAGGGTTAAGGTTCATATACGGAAAGACTACGAAAAAACAAAACTCGATAGGCCTTTTGACGTTAAAGTTGGTGAAAACACTTGAAATCAAAAATTATTTGACACATGTTTCTCATCTTTTTCAAAATCAAAACATAAAGGGGTGAACCAAGGGTTAAAAGTTTGAAATATGAAGATTTATGATTTTATACGCTTTTTGACTTCAAAGTTGGTTAAATGTTTGTTTATTTCAAATGTGAAATAATTCGATGTATTTTCATTTTTTCGAAAATCGATATCTGACTAGGTCAACGATGGGTTAAGAGTTTATATGGGGAAACATGAATTAATGCGCCAATTGACTTCAAATATGGTGAAAGGTGAAATTATTGTAAGGTAAGTATTTTTGCATAAAAATTAACAACGGGTTAAGAAGAACTTGATTTATTGGCCTCATTGACTTGAAAAGTGCGTGCAAAAGACACGGTGCCCGGCTAGTCATGAATATTTAGATTTAAAAATTGATGGATTGACAAAAGATGTAAGAGTTCAAACAGATGAAGAAGATGGTATTAAATTTTTTCTGAAAGAAATTTTCGTATTTCTTAAATAAAACTGCACTATATCACCTATGAATTACACTATATAAATCTGAAAGTAACAATAGGGCAGTTCAGGATAACGTGCAAATATTTGGGCAAATGCATGTAATTTTAAAAATTTGCGTTAATCAGCGTGAATAAAGAGCATGCATAAGTTGCTGCCGCTGTGGAATCCGAAAACAATTCAAACCTCTAACTCCAGCGCTTCTTGCAAATAACTCAAAATTGTACGAATCTCCTCCTCCGTCCACTATTTATTTGGTTTTTTTCTTTTTATTTTCTTTTTCGTCTGCTTCATCTGGAAAATTGTAACAGCTGATTGATTGTCAAATCTGTTTTGCCCATGCCGAAAAATATGCAATAGAGTTTCATTGTGGGAAATTTGCCGTTGCTCGGCATGGGCAAATGTGTACATTTTGTTGTTGCGTTGAAAATATTTGCCATCACATTTTGCACATGCCAGACCGTTTGCACGTTATCGTAAACTGCCCTAATATTTTGTATTCAAAAAATGAAAATACAGTGGTATCTGGACATAGTGAACTAATTATTGCAAGGCCTGTTTACAATATTGAGGTTGTTCACTATAGCAAGGTTAACATTTTTGTTCAAAAACTCGTCGTTTTATAATAGAACTAAATTTGGCGTTGATATCACTGATAGCCTATTTCCACTGGGCCTTAACTGCAGTTTACGCTTAACTGCAGTTTGATATCGCATTTAAATGCCTAAATACCCATGAAATTGTTGTTGTGAAAAACTGAGTTAACTCACTTTCAAAACTGAGTTAACTCAGTTTTGCCGTTTACAGACGTTTAACAAAAAGTGTTGTGTTAAAATAGGGGGGTAATACTCACAAATGTACAAATTTTGATAGCATGCTTGCAGGTGCTGCAAGAGCAGTACGAATACAAACGAAAGAAGGGATTTGGATTGCGTTCGGTGTGGCAGATTTTTTGCCAAGACAATTACTTTGTACTACATTTTTCACAAAAATACATATCGTCTATCATAATCAAAGTCAAAACTTCTATTATTTGCCAATAATAAATGCTGAAGAAGAAAATAAAAAACGTGGAACTTCTCATGAACCCTTTTGACATTAAAAATTCAGACAGCTCTGATATCAATCAGCTGACAACTGTCACAAATGAAATAAACATTGATAAATGAAATACATTTTCATAAGTGCAATAAATTTTCACAAAAATGGAAGCGCAGACATTCCTAGACTGTTGAGAAGGAAAGCGGAGTGGTTTTCATGCAGTAGAGGAGCTACAAGAAACCATACATACGTATACAAGGAGATGGCGGCGATGGGTAAGCTGTGGCTGCCCAGAAATAAATGCAGAATTTGGCTTGTCCAAATGAAAATGTAAACAAAAAACAGCTGTTGCATTTAACTCGATTCCGGTGGAAACGCTTGACAGTTCTCAAATTTAACAGAGCCCTTTACTGCAGTTAAGCGCTCAGTGGAAATAGGCTATAATCAAAGAATATGAAGTAATATAGAACGCGCATGTGGGCACAAAAGTGTTTTCGGCTGTTATGATGCGAGCGGGAAGAGCGAAGCGTAGGCATTTGAGAATGTTAAGTTCATAACATTTTCTGTTAGATTTTCGTAGGACAACAGCAAAAAGCAATGTTATTGTTCCCAACGGCTTCACTCGTGTACATTGAAATGGTGGTTGTTGCAGCGTATTGTTCGCTCAATCAGTTTTTGCATGTATGTTTCTTGATCTTGTTTGCCGAAGCGCAAGCAAAGAGCAAACAACGAACCAAAGCATCGTCATCATCGTTTCAGCGAAGATGACTCGGGATTCGCTAATGTTTTTGTTGTTGTCGTTTATTGTGTGTATGCTTTTTTGGTTTTGGTGCACAAATTGCTGTAATGTCACTATCAATCGAAGCTATGTGGTGTATGGCTGTTTGCTCAAATGCTGCGCTTTGATTGATTTTTAAAACCTGCAAATATTAAGGGGGGAGACTCGTTTAGAGGGTCAAAAAAATTCATTTTTTGAAAATAGTTTTAATCATTCGAATACATATCTAAAAATAATCCTACAAAATTTCAAGTCGAAATTCGAAATATTTTCGAAGTAACAGCCTCTGACTCGCCACGCGTAGACTAAGCAGATAAGCGCAAATTAAACTTTGAAGGTGATTTTCTCAAAACAGTATTTTTTAAAACTGCGGGCATAATAAAAACAATATTTCTTGACGGATTTCTACAAACCAGGACTTTTTCGAAAGCTTATGAATTAGGCTTCTATTTAAACTAAAAAAATTACATAAAAATTAATAATAAATAATTTTTTGTTGCGTGCAAATTATAAATTTTCGCTGTAAAAATCGAACTTTTATTTTGGAGACCCACAACTTTTCGTATTTTCAAAATTTTTTTTATATTTTAGTTCAAATATATTTTCATGTAGATTAAAATTTTGTTGAATTTATGTGTTTCAGATTAAAATCACGACTGCTATCACGCCCGCATTGAAGGTCTTCCGGTAGCTCGGCGCTCCAAACAATCTTGCTTTTGGACGATATAATATAATTGTTTGAAAGTGAAAAACATTTTTTTTGTCAATTTTTATCCTGCAGATTGTACTTGTAAGGTTACTTCATCGATTTTTGTAATATATACATATACACAGCAATTTGAATTTGTCCTCATTTTAGATGTCCTAGACGAGTCTCCCCCCTTAAGACGTGGTTGAATCCAATTTGAAATTTTCACAAATATTTTTACGTGGCGAGTTCCAAGTAAAATCATTTGTTTATATTTTGACGTGGTTGATACCAATTTTGAACGTTTTGCAGCGGTTTTTTTTTTACGTAGTTGAATCCAATTTGAAATTTCTACAAATATTTTTACGTGGCGCATTCCAAGTAAAATTATTTGTTTATATTTTGACGTGGTTGATACCAATTTTGAACCTTTTGCAGCGTTTTTTTTTGACGTGGTTGAATCCAATTTGAAATTTCTACAAATATTTTTACGTGGCGTATTCCAAGTGAAATTATTTGTTTATATTTTGACGTGGTTGATACCAATTTTGAACCTTTTGCAGCGGTTTTTTTTGACGTGGTTGAATCCAATTTGAAATTTTCACAAATATTTATACGTGGCGAGTTCCAAGTAAAATCATTTGTTTATATTTTGACGTGGTTGATACCAATTTTGAATTTTTTTTAAGAAGTATTTTAACGGCATTGTCCAACATTGTAATTCTATTTTGTGTTTCGGCTTGTTACAATATGGCTACAAATATAAAAATAAATAGAAATTCCTCAACGTCTGGAATTCAATGTTGTGTTCGCAGTTGCAAAAAATCGAGACGACAATGCGAGAATCTTAGATTATTTAGATTCCCCGCTGCTGATTTCGTGTTTGGCCAAATTTGGCGCGAAAAATGCAATATATCTTATGACGACTATAACCGAAAACTGTATATTTGTAAAATCATTTCTCCAGTACTTATGTAGGAAAAAGGTTTCTAAAAAGGGATGCGATTCCAACCTTAAACTTACACGAAGATCATGAGATTTCGGATGAAGAATTTTTAGAACCAGATTCTTCATTGAAACGACCACGTTATGATGACATAGTATGCAGTAATTGCGAAAAAAAACGTCAAAATAACCCATTATTACAAAAACAAATACAGCGACCTATAAAAAAAAAATAAAAAAAAATTAACGAAAAATTGCGAAAAGAAAAGCGCTTTATTTTAAAATCCAAGAATTGTTGTTCAAAGACTTTAAAAAATTCAATTGATTCTTTAAAACATATCAACTTGGAATCCAAAACATTTTGTAAACTTTTACTTAGAAGTGAAATATTTAGCGCAAAATATTTTTTATATTTCACAATCAACATATTCTTTCCGAAGAGATAATTTAAATTTCAATTTGCCACATATCAGCACCTTAAATCGGTGGGCTCCAATAAAGTTCCTTCAGCCCGGTATCAACAATGTGGCTTTTGAATTCATTGAAAATATGTGCTTAGAGCTGAAGGAAAAAAAATGAAAATAATATGGTTCTTTTAATGAACGAAATGGCAATACGTAAAAAATTACGATTCAATCAAAAACTAGATTTAATTGACGGATTTGAATGCACAGGCTTCGAAAGAACAAAAAAAATTGGTAAGCAAGTATGTGTATTTATGTTGAAGTCCATGTTCTCGAGTTGGTGTTCAATTTTAAACTATTTTGTGTCAGAGAATGGATTAACAGCAGCAGATACCTTGTGCAAAATAATTAAAGAAAATCTTAACATTTTAAGCAATTTTGGTATAGTAGTGAACGTTTTGGTTTGTGATCAGGGGTCTTCTAAAAGAAAGTGTTTCTCCGACTTAGGCGTATGTATAGAGAAACCATATTTTCAATTTCAAAATCAAAAAATTTATTGCATGTTCGATTTCCCACATTTAATCATTTAATTGCGAAATGGTTGGCTTAAATGCGACTTGAAAACGCCTGATGGTTTAGTTAGCTTTAAAGTACAGTAGCGACTCGGTAAAAGCAACCGATTAATGACAGGGGCTAAATTCAAGTCAAAATTTTTGTATGAAAATTTGCAAATTTCACAAAGTTTTATAAGGGTTCCATTAGAATTCATTATTATTTTATTAATATTTTGTTGTGTTACAAAAAAAAAGAACTTTAACTAATAACATTCATTGTGTTTAAGAAAAATCAAACAGAAACAAGAACTCCAAACATTTCTTAAAAAGGCTTTATTTAACAAAACAGTTTGATAACAATTTAGTTTACTGATTTAAAGAAACTAGAGAGAGAAACGGGACATCAACTGACACTCTACTCCACAAAAAGAAACTACGACGAAGAAAAAGTTGCGATTATTGAGGTTTTTTCGGCAGCAGTTGCTTTTACTGAGTCTATAATGTATAAAATTCGGTGGTTGCGATAATCGAGGAGTTGCGCAAATCGAGGGTTGCTTTTACCGAGTCGCTACTGTAGTTCAAGAGCTTTGGGAGAGGGAAGAAAATTGTAAAACCAAAATGTGCCCAAAATTTACTAGACAACACATATTTCCAAATTCATTTGTAAAAATGAGTGTTAAATTTGCCACTCAAGTGTTCAGTAAAACAGTTGAAACTGCTATCAGAACAATTTCAGACATAAGTGGATTTAAAAAAATCCACAGCTGATTTTATAGCAAAATTTGATCAAATATTTGATTGCATGAATAGTGGATCTTTGTATGCAGATAACTGCTACCGATCTGCTCTTCAGATTAAGAAAGAATCGCACACATTTATTCAAACATTTTTATATTATCTAGAGGAAGTGAAATTTGTTGATGAAAAAAAACGAGTTTTCTTCCTAGATGGCATGAAACTATCCTTAAAATCGGTCCTTCTACTTGTAGATGAAATATTAAAAGATAATTCGGACAAGTTTTTTATTATGACAAAGGCCTTTAACCAGGAAAAGTTGGAGAATACGTTTGCTGTGTTAAGGCAAAAAGGAGGTAATAACTGTAACCCCTCTGTAGCCGAACTTAATAATATCTTAGCCAGGTTATTAGCCTTTAAAATAATAAAGTTTAGCTCCTCTACCAATTGTGAAGAGACGCAAGATTCAATGACTAATTTAATTTCAAGCGCTTCTTTTAGTGAGGATGTTTTGCAGGCTAATGGCGATGATAATGACAATGAAATCCTGGAAAATCTTGATCTAAGTAGTGAGATGCACGAGGCGTATTTTGTAGGTGACACCTTTTGTAATCCGGAAGATATTAACTTAGAGCTGGTTTCCATGAGGTATTTTGTTGGATACGTAGCGTACAAAATCATTCCTAAATTAAATTGTGAAAAATGCGGCGACGAATTGATAAAAAGGGATGCAATTTTGACTGCTCCAAGTGAAATATTTATTTTTTACAAAAATTATCAGTCAATTTCTGATTTTGGTAATCTTTTTGCTCCTTCCAATTCCCTAATGAATGTATGCATAAAACATATTTAAATTTTTCATAAAATCTTCGAAGCAGAACCTGAAAAAATTGTTATTAAGGCACACGTTTTACAATCTTGTAAAAATGCTACACCTGAATGGTTCCATGGTGAGTGCTGTAACCATAGAGTCCAAATTTTAGATTTTCTTATTTTAGTTCTTCTACGAAAATACTGCATGTGGGCTGTGCAAAAAGGAAGTTCGAAAGAACGAAATTTGAAAAAAATTGTTGGCAAATAAACAAATTCGTATTAAAAATTATTATTTATGAAAGATAAATTAAAACGAAAGTAAAACAATAAACATGAAACCTTACAATAATATTTTTAATAAATAACTATAAACGCTCTTGTGCAACATATTTTACTACACCAAGTTCATGCATTTTTTTTGCGAATTGTAATTTGCTTGTGATTATAAAAAAGAAAGCAGAAATAGCGACGCAACAATTACCAACAACATCAATGCTATCCCGCCTGCACGGCACAGCGCAAAAACAGTATACCGCTAACTTTTTTTTGTTTGCCAATATAATAATGCTATTCCCCGCGACAACAAAGCAGCGTTCATCGTCATGTTTATCAAGTGGCGCAACAGCAGCGAGAATACGAATGAGTACAGAAGCGACTTCAATTCACATGTTACGCCGAAGTTACAGAGATTTCTGCTGTTAGTAACAGAGGGTTCTGCTGTCAATAACAGAGGGTACTACCAGCAGTACCCGCCATACAACGCGTTTGCTTGTATGAGATGCGCGTTCTATATTACTTCATATTCTTTGCTATAATCAAATGGTAAAAAAATAAATCGTGAAATCTGGTTCCAGAAGTCAAGTCTTTTTCAATATTTTGGATTTAGCGGGAATAAATTGCTGGATATTGTATAAAAATACAACAGGAGAAAATAAGTATTTCACGGAAAGACATTCTGTTTCGATTAGTTCGATGAACTTGCTTCAGAATATCAGACTTCAAGGCAAAAACCACACGAAGCTGATATACCAACTACAAGTGGCACGGGTTTTGTATGCAAATGGTGTCAAATAGGATATTACAATAAGACTGTAAACATATGCAATTAATGCAAAAAAAAGTTTATCTGGAAAGTTTACCCACAGCAAAAAATACATACAGTCGTGTCAGGATATAGTGAACTAATTATTGCAAGGCCTGTTCACAATATTTAGGTTGTTCACTATATCAAGGTCAGTAGCGGCTTAACGGTGGGGGCGGAGGGGCGTATATATAAAAAATTGCAAGTTTTTTAAAACTGAAACTTCTAAAAAAAACTATTTGCGCTCCACAATGGTTGAGGAAAGACTAAGTTCTTTGTCACTTTCATCAATTGAAAGAGACACAATATCGACAATTGACTTTGAAATTGCAATAAGAAATTCAGTTCAATAAAAGCAAGAAAACATCCTTTCCAAATAACATTCGTTTGCTAATTTTCAAAAATGTTTTCCTTGAAGATTGCAATATTTAATTTTTAATTTAAAATTTTGTGCAAAATTGGCAAATACAAAATTCGAAGTTTCAAATTAAATATCGCAATCTTATGGTTTGCTTGTAAACTAGTGTGAATTACACAATTCCTTAACCTCATTAAACTTTGTAGAAGTCAAACAAATTTACTGATATTACAACCAATTATTAAAATCAGGGACTTAACTATTATAAGTTTTTTAAGAAATTAATTGCAATGTAATTATTACAATGCAACATAAATTTTATTTGTTGATTATAATTATTATTTGCGACAGTTAATTTTTACGTTGCATAATTACTGTTATGAGAAATAAATATTGTTTTTATTCTGGATAATTATTATTCTGGGATTTTTTTTGTTTACGTTGCTTCATAACTTTTATTTATGATTTTTTTATATAGGGTAAAAGGTTCGGTTGTGGGCATAGTTCGGTTGTGGGCACCCCTTCGTATCTTTTGATAGAAAGCAAGCTGAGTTTTTTTGACTAAGTCCATTTGTTCATTATGGAACCACGATCTTTTTGTGCCAAATACTGAGTCGAACAGACACGCCTGTTTTGTGCTGGGACCATATATATCTTTCTGTGCTTAAAAAATAAGACAAAACTTTTTTTACACATTTTAAATGGTGTCATAAATCGAAGTGAATCCATCGAGAAGGCGAGTAAAATGCATCTTTATTTAGTAAATTTATTATACTTTGTGATCCAATATTGATTACAACCAATATGTTTACCCCGAACAAATTTTACACTACTTCTCAAAATGGCTGCCAAATTCGGTTGTGGGCACCGCAATTAGTTCGGTTGTGGGCACCCGTCTTTTAGTGATTTGGTAAGTTTTGGTAAGTTATTTGATCAAAAATGGTCTTTTAAAGCATTTTTTGGTTGTTTTAGCTATATCATCAGAGGGTAAATAAAAAAAATCCCCCGATATCTTTTTAAATGTGCTGGATGTAATTTTACATTGTTCTGCAGATAAGCTAACCACAAAATCGACTGCCGCAGCGTGTGCGATTTCCCGAACCACTCTCCAACGCTACAAAAAGAAGGTGGAAGAAAATTTCGGAGACATCAAAGCTGTCCACGGTGGTGTTTTCTTCTTTTTCTTCTTTTCGTGGATGTTATCGAATCAGGTTAACTGGTGTTTTCCACCTTCTTCACGTCACAGCACTTGAAGAGTGTTGATTAATTAGGTTGAATTTCATTTTACTTTAGGTCTTCTTGACAGCCTAGGAGAATGACTTGGTAACTTACATTTTGAAATGCCCGTCCATCTAAAGTGTGCCGACATGCGTACCAGCTACTTACTTCACATGCGTGCATTGTGCTTCAAATAATTAAAACTTAATATTTTTCTATATTCGTGTTGGTTTTTCTTCATATTTCCCCGTTTCCAGCAGATTTTGCAAGGGTCCGCAAGGGACCGAACCAAAAAAAAATTTTCGTTAAAAATGACTACTTTACAAAATTAAAAAAAAAACTTTTCTATTTGACGGAATCGATTTACTTTTGCCATTACTTGTTAGCTAAGGTTTCTAGCTTTCCATAGATGTCCATATGTCCGATTAAGAAGAACTTGGTAAAAAGTTATGAGCCAAAAACAAAAAGGTGCCCACAACCGAACCTATTCCCCTACGTTACCGATAACTATTATTTTGAGAAAATTTTTGTTACGTTGCTTCATAACTTTTATTTATGAGTTTTTTTTCATTTACGTTACCGATAACTATTATTTGAAAGAAAAGATTTTTCGAAGATTTTTCAAAAACGCTTCTTAAAGAATTTTTTGATTTTCAGTTTCGTGTTCAGCGGCCAAAGTTTGTCTAGAAAACACTTTTATTTTTAGGTGTACGCGATTGGCCCATTTTTTGTCGAGTAGTGTTATGACGCACTGATCGCAAAACAATATAATCCTCCTGCTCGGGTAGCTTACAACAACAAGCAAGATTTTCTGTTTTTTTTCGAGATTTAAGGTGGCTTTTTGAAATGACGAATTTGATTTCCCAAAAATTTCCTAATTTCACGAAAGTTTTTATCAATTTTGGAAAGATTTAGTAAGATTATCCTTTATCCATTTTTCATTTTTTCTCTGGGATTCTATTGCTTTCTTTAAAATTTCAAGCACATACACGTTTCAAAATAATTTGCAAGTCCGTTCAATGGAATACAAATTTTCAAAAAAAAAAGTAAAAACCATAACCGGAAATTCCCGTTATTAGTTTTGTACGCAAACTTATTCTGCACTGTTTTGTGGGGGCCCCCTCAGCCGTCACCGCCTCGGGCCCCGGAACACCTTAGCCGCCACTGATCAAGGTTAAAATTTTTGTTCAAAAACTCGTTGTATTTGCTCAAAAAACACTTTTTGTTTTTTGCTTAAAAATGTTGTTCCATATTTAGAGGCTCGATGAAAAATTTGGGTGTTCACTATATAGGGGGTTCACTATATCCAGACACGACTGTACGTTATACCAAGGAAACAATTATTTTTTACTTAGAAACGATTTTATCGTATGTACTACTGCAATATTTGAATCGCTCATAATAGTGCCCGCACAAATTATCGTATGTCCAACAAAACGACCTTGCGCTTTGCTGAAGTCACTAAAATTACCTATTCCAAGTGTGTAACCCTAAATAAAGGTATAACAAAAATCATGCAACTACGTTGCGCCAATGCAGAGAAAACAAAAACAAAAGTCTCCTGTAAAATTTGGTTTTTGGCTCATACGATAAAAACGCGGGAAGGGCTCGATATGAAGTGCACAAAAGTGTTTTCGGCTGTTATGATGCGATCGTTAAGAGCGAAGCATTTGAGCATATTCATGGCACAATAACCAGGTAGTGGCAGGAAAGAGCGACAAAATTCACGTATATTTGTTAGTGATTTTGTTCGGTTCATTGTCAAATCGGACGGACGGTTCATTTGCCAACAGTATTGCCAGCATCGAATAGACCACATGGTCTATTCGAAAACGTGAAAATATACCATTTAACAACAAAAGTACAGCTTCTTTGTTTTAATCTGATGTTTTACAATGAGGGGCAAAAGTGCTAAGTCCATAGTTCGCCGATTTTGCGTTAATTCATAAAAGTTAACGAAAATTGGAAAAATTATTTTCTTTCATCATTTCAAAAATGCTTCAAATTACACAGAAAAAGAGTTGGCTGGCAATGCTGTTCGCCGAATGTAAACAAAACCAGCAAAAATATTTAACAACCTACCGAACTCTGACGAGAAAAAAATAAAAGTCCGTCCACCCGTAACACTACCTTGTTTATGTGCCATGAGCATATTAAGATCATGACATTTTCGGTGAGATTTGCGTAGCAAAAAGCAATATCGTTGGTCGCAACGGCTTCGCTCGTGTACATTGAAATAGTGGTTGTTGTGCCGTAGTGATAGCTCAATAATTTTTTGCATGCATGTTTATTGATCTCGTTTGTCGAAGCGCAAGCGGAGAGCAAACAACGAACCAAAGCACCGGCATCGTCGTTTCAACAAAGATGATTCGGGATTCGCTAATGTTTTTGTTGTTGTCGTTTATTGTGTGTATGCTCTTTTGTGTTGCCGATTGGTTTTGCTGCACAAACTGCTGTCATGCTGCCGTTTACAACTTTGTTTCAGTTATGATTTTTGGGTAGTATTTATGGACTTTGAGTAGTACGCATGCATATTTTCTTCACAGTGTACCAAATCGCAAGGATTTATCAACTACTAAATCAAATACTAAGTTTCAAAAAACATTACCAATTTGATTTATAAAAAAGTGAAAGAAACAATGTAATTCAGTTATAAAAGTCATAAAAACAAACTTTGTATGTTTTTATTATATACTAATAGTAATTTGTTTGGTGGCAAAGCAATAATCGCTTAAGCGATAATCGTTTTTGACCACAGATTTAATAATACTTTTTCGATGGACTTCAACGGGAAAAATGTATTAAGCTTTGATAAAATACTTAATCTTAACCAAAATGTACTTTATGTAATAGTGGGATTACATCTTGCTGAAATTTTGCTCAAATAGGGCAAAAACTGGCAACATCTTATCAACAATATAGTAGCTTAATATTTGCATATCTAGAATACGTACAAGTTCTTGCCTAATTCAGACCAACTTATAACTATTTGTGTACGGATATACTCTTAAAACCCCATTTTGAAGAGATTTTTATAAAAAAATGAGGGAAAATATGCTGCAACTTGTTTTTAAGGGTTTTTTGGTAGTCGGGTTTTAAAATACCAGAAGTTTAAAATTCCATAATAATTATGTATTGTATATGTGTATATTATGTGTTATTAAAATTTTTTATTAATATCGAATATCGTTCGAATATTACTTTTAGCAATTCAAGCAAACAGACAAGAGAAACCAATCAACAGAAAAAAAACGAAACACGACGAACAATGTTTTTTTTTTATATTTTCTTAAAAATGGCATACTTTAAATTTAGATAATAATTTGTATGATTAATAATCCAGCGGGATTTTGCTCTAATTTGCACTGGTTGAATGAAAATGCCAAGCCCAAGAGAAATCGAACGATTGTATACACTTTTATCAGCGTATTCCAATGATTGCGAATTACACGTTTCATCTCAGTTTAATTTTTCTGACTTGTCGACGTCCCAACAACCACTTTATTGTCTTTATAAAATTTTAAAAGATTCCTACAAGAATATGCAAAGTTATTGAGTTATTTAGTATTTAAATACAGTAATATTATTTTATGTATTATTTCATAATTTTCATTTTTGGGTATCGCATCCGTTGCGCTGTTTTCAAAGTTAAACACTATGTCAAAAGCTTTTATCATATAATTACAATCCTGTGAAGTATTGTACGAACAGCATTTGGCAACGCGGTTAAAAAGGTGTAATTGTCACCTTGAAATACAAGTGATAGAGTTGCTCACAAACCAAGGATATTTGATTAGAAATAAAAAACGGCAAAGACGACTTTTAAAGTCAATGTCGTACATTCTATATTATTATATTGTTGTTATTGTTAAAATCGGCAACGTTGATGTAAATTTCGTCCTTCGGCAATGTTTAGTTCGGTAACATGTTTTTATATATCCTTTTCTAATAGCCTTACTTAGAATTACGTTGCCACTTTTTTCCCCAAAAAAGGCTCAAAGTGGAAGCGAAAGGACCATTTTATGTTTTGGCAAATTGTTTTTTAACATCAAAGCAAAACATAACTTTTATATTGTAATTTTTGTTTTTGCTTGTACACTTATATTTCAGAAAAATAGTAGTATAATCGGCATGTGGGTAGTACGGTAGTACAAATGACAAAATAGTAATAAAATACTACTAAAGTAGTACGTTCGGCAGCTCTGGTCACCATCAATCGAATCTTTGTGGTGTATGGCTTTTCGCTGTGCTCTTTGATTGTTTTAAAAATGTGCAAATATATACAGGTGGTTGGTCCCAATTTAAAATGCTTACAAATATTTTTACGTGGCGAGTTCCAAGTAGAATTATTTGTTTATATTTTGACATAGTTGATTACAATTTTGAAAAAACGTGGGAAGACGATTAAAAATTGGTAAAAAACACTTGAAATCAAAAATAATTAGACACGTGTTTTTCATTTTTTTAAATCTAAGGGGAAACGAAGGGTTAAAAATTTGTATGGTAAAACATACTTTAATAGGTCTATTGACTTTAAATATGGTGAAACCACTACAAATGAGAAACGATTTTATTTTGACATAAACATCTTAAGGGCTCAAGAGAGGGGAAACTTGATTTATTGGGTCCATTGATTTCAAACTTGCGTGCAGAGCCGCCGGGCCCTGATAATTTTCAAAGCAGAACCTTAAAAAACTGTTATTAAGGCATGCCTACGTTTGACAATAGTGTAAATATTCTACATCTGAATGGTTCCATGGCGAATACTGTGATCATAAGGTACAGTATTAGATTTTCTAATTTTAGTTCTTTTAAGCAAGCATTATATGTGAGCCGTAAAAAAGGTTCCAAAGAACGGTACTTTAAAAATTATTGCGGGCTAATAAACGACTTCCTTTCTTTTCATTTCCCTTTTTGATTGTTTCTGCTAATAACTAATTACAGTACATTCCGTTTAGCTGCCTATTCGCTTAGGTGCATTTTCTACTTAGCTGCATGATTTGGCCAAAATACTACTTCGGTTGTCAAAATATTCGCTGGGTAAAATTACTGATTATTTTACATAAAAGCATATTAGTAAGAATATGTACATAAATATGTATACATACTAAAGAGCTCCACAAAAGATTCTATTGGGCACACTTTACTACTACACAGTACTATCAAGTACTGTACTTCATTGTCGCGTTGACAGCGAATTCAAATGCTCAATAGTTCTATTCTGCAACAAAGCAAGCACTGCATCATTCGAAAACCTTTTCGCTACAGCATCGACAGTGCTTGTGTTCTGTTGTCATGTGAAACATCAAAACAAAAAACTATAATGAGGTTAAGTAACGGTAAATCACAGCAAGCACACCGAGTGAAGTAGAACTTCTACTTCACACCGAGTGAAACAGACTTAAATAAAAATCGAAAAACATGTTTTAAACCTGCGTTTTTTTTACATTAATGTTGTTGTAATGCTTCAAATGCAGCCCAGATTCCATACGAAGTACCAAAAACAAACAAGAGCTACTCCGATCGTGGAAAACAAAACACCGTATTTTTGAAAATGTTCTACTGCAGTGCTTCACTTCAGTGTTGTTCTACTTCCGCGTTGTTCCACGGCAGTATTGTTCTACTTCAGTGTTGTTCTACTTCAATGTTGTTCTACTTCAGTGTTGTTGTATACTTCAAGGTGCAGTTCTATTGTCGTTTCGTGCAATATTCGTATGAAGTGCTTGTTTTGTAGTGAAAGTGAAGAAACGCGACAGTATTTGAAGGCACAGCGATGGCTTGTAAGCCATTTTTATAGTGCTTGCGCCGCTCTTGAATACATACACTAGTCAGAATAAGTTTGCGTACAGGCAAGTCAAAATTATGTTATGATTAATTTTGACCTCAAAAATGGGTTATCTGTTTATAAAAACTTATCCACATTTTTCATATATGCCTTAACTGCACTTTTTGTTCCGTTTTAGATGCATGATGATACGAGGGCGGGTCAATAAGTCCGTGAGTTTTTGAATTCCCCGCCTCTTAATTGAAATGGCAACACTGCTCCCGTCAACAGTCATCTGTCAGTTGACTCTTGTCAAAAATTGAACAAGTTGCGACATTTAGTTTGTTTTTGACAGCCGTTAATATCAGACTACCGCGTTGACTGAGAAGAAAATCGAAAAAAGTGAATTTCGTGAGCTCATGTGCAGTTTCCATGGCAAAAATCCATGAATTGGGCTACGAACTGCTCCCTTATCCCGCCTATTCACCCGATCTAGCCCCAAGTGACTATTTCTTGTTCCCAAACTTGAAGAAATGGCTCGGCGGAAAGAGATTTGCTTAATGAGCACACGAAATATTAACGGCTGTCAAAAACAAACTAAATGTCGCAGCTTGTTCAATTTTTGACAAGAGTCAACTGACAGATGACTGTTGACGGGAGCAGTGTTGCCATTTCAATTAAGAGGCGGGAAATTCAAAAAGTCACGGACTTATTGACCCGCCCTCGTATATTAGTATTTCTTGACAATATACTCACAAATCGGTGCAGAATAAGTTTGCGCACAAAACTAATAACGAGAATTTCCGTCCGTTTACTGACTTGTTAATTATTTGGAACCGTCTATGTGCTTGAGATATGTGCTAGAGAATCCAACAGTAAAAATTAAAAATGGATAAAAGGATAATCTTACTAAAACTTTCCATAATTGACAAAAAATTTCATTAAATTAGGGAAACTTTTGGAAAAAAGCCATCTTAAATCTCGAAAAAAAACAGAAAATCTTGCTTCGTTAGTACGATCTGGCCATTTTCTGAAGCTACCTGAGCAAGAGGATTAGATTGTTTGCGATCAGTGCATCATAATCTACGGCTAGTTGCATCTAATATCTTCAGAAATGTACAGAAATATTTTATAAAACCCAGTTGCACTGACTTTACAAACAAAATCTTGAAAAAAACATATTTCCCCTACATAACAACATGTAAGAAGTAGGGCTCTTAAAAGTAGTCGAATAATCTGAAAATTGGTTAATCGATTATTCGAATAGTAGTTGTTTGTACGAATAGTGTTCGAATATTGCTATTCGAATAGTCGATGTGCTTCGAATAGTCGAATAATTGTTCAATTTTCAAATAATCGAATAAACACCTAAGTTTTCAAAATCGAATATCTTTGTTTCCTTTCAAAGTTGCTGGAAATTTTTTCCTGAAATATACATATTTATAATTTGAACGTTGATAATAAGCTAATGATAATGAATGTAACTGACTCTGTGTAAATGTTGCTTTATATGCTTATTGTTATTTATTCACAAATTCTTCACAATTTCAATAAATTATTTACAATTCGAGTTTGTGTGGCTAAACAAAGTATGCTATGCAAATATGCTATTCGATTTATTCGAATAATCAATTAGTCGAATAACAAGAGCCCTAGTAAGAAGCCCATATTTAGCTTACTTACAAGGATTACAGAATTGCTTTCGTAAAACAGTCCATCAAAGAGTCAAGAAAACCGGATTTCCGGGATGATATGTTGCTATCTATAGAAAGTGGGACGATTCATTATTATCTGATAATGGTTCGGCATATTTGGCATTAAAAGGCATCAACTAATTCGAAGATGATCCTGTTAATAACAGCAATCTGAAATTAACAGTGATGCATAGCATATGTGGTGAATATGGTATGGGGCTGCATGTCAGGAGAAGGAGTGAGCAGGCTGGTTTTTTTGTTCAGAAATGCTTTCGGAGGGTTATTTACATATTCTAAAAGCTTATGTAAGTCAAGGTTTCAAAACTTTGGATCAGATTCCAACATTTCTTTTCAACCCTAGGGCGCAGTGCATACGATGCGAAGCTATGTTTGCTATTAAGTGGCTCAACAAAGTTGAAAAAGTTCTTCCCTAGTCACTTAGCGTGCATATATTGAGTATTGAGTATATAAGGAGTATTGAGTATATAAGGGGTTCAGTTGAACCTTGAAAATTTTCGACGAAACTTCTGCAGGGAGTTCAAGGAAAAAAGCATATTCACAAAGTTATTAATTTTTGGATAAAACTTAGTTTCAATTAAATTTTAACTACATAACTTTATCTTATACGCAAACTTTATCTTATACGCAAGTTAATATCAGACTACCGCGTTGACTGAGAAGAAAATCGAAAAAAGTGAATTTCGTGAGCTCATGTGCAGTTTCCATGGCAAAAATCCATGAATTGGGCTACGAACTGCTCCCTTATCCCGCCTATTCACCCGATCTAGCCCCAAGTGACTATTTCTTGTTCCCAAACTTGAAGAAATGGCTCGGCGGAAAGAGATTTGCTTAATGAGCACACGAAATATTAACGGCTGTCAAAAACAAACTAAATGTCGCAGCTTGTTCAATTTTTGACAAGAGTCAACTGACAGATGACTGTTGACGGGAGCAGTGTTGCCATTTCAATTAAGAGGCGGGAAATTCAAAAAGTCACGGACTTATTGACCCGCCCTCGTATATTAGTATTTCTTGACAATATACTCACAAATCGGTGCAGAATAAGTTTGCGCACAAAACTAATAACGAGAATTTCCGTCCGTTTACTGACTTGTTAATTATTTGGAACCGTCTATGTGCTTGAGATATGTGCTAGAGAATCCAACAGTAAAAATTAAAAATGGATAAAAGGATAATCTTACTAAAACTTTCCATAATTGACAAAAAATTTCATTAAATTAGGGAAACTTTTGGAAAAAAGCCATCTTAAATCTCGAAAAAAAACAGAAAATCTTGCTTCGTTAGTACGATCTGGCCATTTTCTGAAGCTACCTGAGCAAGAGGATTAGATTGTTTGCGATCAGTGCATCATAATCTACGGCTAGTTGCATCTAATATCTTCAGAAATGTACAGAAATATTTTATAAAACCCAGTTGCACTGACTTTACAAACAAAATCTTGAAAAAAACATATTTCCCCTACATAACAACATGTAAGAAGTAGGGCTCTTAAAAGTAGTCGAATAATCTGAAAATTGGTTAATCGATTATTCGAATAGTAGTTGTTTGTACGAATAGTGTTCGAATATTGCTATTCGAATAGTCGATGTGCTTCGAATAGTCGAATAATTGTTCAATTTTCAAATAATCGAATAAACACCTAAGTTTTCAAAATCGAATATCTTTGTTTCCTTTCAAAGTTGCTGGAAATTTTTTCCTGAAATATACATATTTATAATTTGAACGTTGATAATAAGCTAATGATAATGAATGTAACTGACTCTGTGTAAATGTTGCTTTATATGCTTATTGTTATTTATTCACAAATTCTTCACAATTTCAATAAATTATTTACAATTCGAGTTTGTGTGGCTAAACAAAGTATGCTATGCAAATATGCTATTCGATTTATTCGAATAATCAATTAGTCGAATAACAAGAGCCCTAGTAAGAAGCCCATATTTAGCTTACTTACAAGGATTACAGAATTGCTTTCGTAAAACAGTCCATCAAAGAGTCAAGAAAACCGGATTTCCGGGATGATATGTTGCTATCTATAGAAAGTGGGACGATTCATTATTATCTGATAATGGTTCGGCATATTTGGCATTAAAAGGCATCAACTAATTCGAAGATGATCCTGTTAATAACAGCAATCTGAAATTAACAGTGATGCATAGCATATGTGGTGAATATGGTATGGGGCTGCATGTCAGGAGAAGGAGTGAGCAGGCTGGTTTTTTTGTTCAGAAATGCTTTCGGAGGGTTATTTACATATTCTAAAAGCTTATGTAAGTCAAGGTTTCAAAACTTTGGATCAGATTCCAACATTTCTTTTCAACCCTAGGGCGCAGTGCATACGATGCGAAGCTATGTTTGCTATTAAGTGGCTCAACAAAGTTGAAAAAGTTCTTCCCTAGTCACTTAGCGTGCATATATTGAGTATTGAGTATATAAGGAGTATTGAGTATATAAGGGGTTCAGTTGAACCTTGAAAATTTTCGACGAAACTTCTGCAGGGAGTTCAAGGAAAAAAGCATATTCACAAAGTTATTAATTTTTGGATAAAACTTAGTTTCAATTAAATTTTAACTACATAACTTTATCTTATACGCAAACTTTTTCTGAGATGAATTCATAACATATTTTGTTTTTGGCCCTTATTTTACAGTTCGGTCAAGTTTTTGATATTATCTTCTGGTTTCAACGAGATTGAAAAATGAGGTGGACTTCTGTGCTAAAAAAGAGAAAAAAATATAAAAGAAAACCGGATTTCCGGGATGATATGTTGCTATCTATAGAAAGTGGGACGATTCATTATTATCTAATAATGGTTCGGCTTATTTCGCATTAAAAGGCATCAAAGGCATTCGAAGATGATCCTGTTAATAACAACAATCTGAAATTAACAGTGATGCATAGCATATGTGGTGAATATGCTATGCATAAAAAAGAGAAAAAAATATTCTAAGTTCTCCGAGTTTGTTTTTTTTTAATTATGCTCGCAACAACTGATCCTTTGCTGGACATTTTTTCACTTAGCGTTGCTAAAATAGTAGAGGAAATCGAGGAAATCGAGGAGTGCAGGAGCAGGAATGACGCCCGAAAATTCTTCCAAAAAGTTAAGCGTCTTACGGAAGGATTTAAGCCTGGGGCATCTTCTTGCAGAGACGAAAACGGGGATCTGGTTACGGATGCGCAGGGTGTGCTGAGGTTGTGGAAGGAGCACTTCACCAAGCTGCTCGCAGGCGACGAAGGGAACAATACCGCCAGTGGTGAAGATGTCCAGATGGCACCAATCGACGACGACGGTGTGGATGTGCCACCGCCCAGCCATGACGAGGTCCGGGTCGCTATCCAGCGACTCAAGAACAACAAAGCTGCAGGGCCGGATGGGCTACCAGCTGAATTGTTCAAGGCCGGCGGCGGTGAGCTGATTGGGTGCATGCATCAGCTCATTTGCAAAATATGGCTGGAGGAACGAATGCCCAACGATTGGAACCTCAGTGCCCTTTGTCCTGTGCTGAAGAAAGGCGACCCAACAATATGCGCCAACTACAGGGGTATCAGCCTACTTCCCATTGCATACAAGGTCCTGACGAGCGTATTATGTGAAAGACTAAAGCCACTCGCCAAGGCGCTGATTGGACCTTATCAGTGCGGCTTTAGACCTGGTAAGTCCACCATCGACCAGATATTCACTCTACGCCAAATCCTGGAGAAGACCCATGAGAACCAAATCGATACACACCATCTCTTCATCGATTACAAGGCAGCATTCGATAGCCCGATAAGGGATCGCCTATATGCCGCATTGTCTGAACTTGGTATCCCTGCAAAGCTCGTTAGACTTTGCAGAGCGACGTTGAGCAATACGCGCAGCTCCGTCAAGGTTGGAAGTGACCTCTCCGACCCCTTTGATACCGTTCGAGGTTTCAGACAGGGCGATCCTTTGTCCTGCGACCTCTTCAACTTCACCATGGAGAGTGTTCTGCGCAAGGCCGGTGTACATC
Source organism: Melieria omissa (assembly GCA_963971225.1). Taxonomy (NCBI): domain Eukaryota; kingdom Metazoa; phylum Arthropoda; class Insecta; order Diptera; family Ulidiidae; genus Melieria; species Melieria omissa. The sequence goes on along the minus strand of OZ020269.1, from coordinate 43,091,010 downwards.
GTAATGGCACAATTTTCAACAAAAGTGTCCAGCTCCTTGCTTACGCTGATGATATTGATGTCATCGGACGTAACAAGCGAGATGTCACCGCTGCCTTTGCGGCTATCGAAAGAGAATCTGCCAAAATGGGTCTGGTGGTAAATGAGGGCAAGACGAAGTATATGCTGTCTACACGCAGGGACTCGCAGCGGCTAGGGTCTCACGTCGAGGCCGACAGGTATGCTTTTGAAGTTGTCAAGGAATTCGTCTACCTTGGCACCGCCATCAACAGCAGCAATGATGTCAGTCTGGAGATAAAGCGAAGGATAACTCTTGCCAACAGGTGCTACTACGGTCTCGGTAGGCAATTGAGAAGTAGAGACCTCTCTCGACCGACAAAACTTGCACTCTATAGGACGCTTATCTTGCCCGTGCTCCTCTATGGCGCTGAAGCATGGACAATGACACGAAACGACATAGCGGCCCTTGGAGTGTTCGAGAGGAAGGTGCTTCGCAAAATCTTCGGCCCTGTTCGGGTTGGTGACGACTATCGCATACGAACCAATAACGAGCTGTATGAGCTGTATAAGGACATGGACGTAGCGCAGCGAATTAACATCCAGCGGCTACGCTGGCTCGGTCATGTCTGCTGCATGGACGACGAAGCTCCGGCGAAAAAGGCATTCGATGCGATGGTTGGAGGTCGACGGCGAAGAGGGAGGCCGTGTCTCCGGTGGAAGGACCAAGTGGAAGAGGCCCTGGTATCTCTTGGTGTGACCAACTGGAGAAGGCGTGCGCGAAGCAGAGGCGCCTGGAGAGAAGTTTTGCGGCAGGCCGTAACCCGATAACGGGTTGTTATGGCCAGTTAAGTAAGTAAGTAAGTTGCTAAAATAGTTTGCAATATTAATTTTGCAGTATTTGCTTGCATCAGAACCATTCGTAAACAAAGAAGAGCTGCCATATAAATGTATGCAATATATCACGACTGCATACCTAACTGGCATCACGACAGTAGTGATAGAGCATCACTGCTTTGCAGTGATGGAATTTGGGCCTAAGTGTATCGTATCAAACATCAGCATAGGAGTGTACCATATTCAAGCAAATTGTATCAATTTTTTCCAGGCTCCTAATTAAGTGAAAGGCCAATTTAATAACATTTTTACTAATAAACAATTCAAAAGTTTATTCGAAACTAAAATGTATGTTTAACAACACATGGAATTCACTGCTAATTTAAACAAGAAACATATATATGTATGTAATAATAACACTGTGCGTGAAATTTGAAATAAATTATATTTTTATTACAATTAAATGACACTCATGCGCCACGTTACGCTGCGCCAAAAAATGCGCATATCGCAATTACACAGTTTGAATGTGGTTTTCTTGCATTGGTGTCTTAAGCAAATTTGTTGGTCGTTAAAATATCTATCTACAAAATATCTACAAAGCCGAAGACAGTAAAGCGATATTCGGAACGATTTAGGACCTATTAGCATTTAAATGTTCGAAGACTTAAGCGACAAACTTCCCGAAAATTACCAAACTTCAAAGTCGGATTTCTCTTAAACTAGAGCCAATCTTACCAAACGGCTGGTGGATCTCAACTCAGTATACCTATAGGAAACTCACCCAGTAGGTCCCCCCCATGTCTAAATTTTGGACTTGCACAGTGTAATTAATAATAATTGACTGGCACGACAGCACGCTTACGCGAGACTAAGGCCTAGCTAACCGCAACCACCCGTGTAGTGCGTGTGAATTTGTACGCGGGTGGAAGGAACCTACAGTTTTATGCCGGTTCCGAACGAGCCGGAGCTCTTTCATAAGCAATTTTTACTCTCAGAGGTTTGCCATTTCCAACTGAGAGGACAGCCACCGAAAGAGAACGAGTTTTCCCGTTATTTTTTGTAGGTGTTATTACAGGCAGTATTTGAACCTGGGTCGCTGCCTTCGACTCGCGGTCTAACGCACTAACCAACTGAGCCACGGCGGCTGTGTGTATGTAAATTACTATAAATAGGAATCATTATCTTCAGGTACATTTGCATAGGATAAGCCAGTAGGAAGCTTAAAATCATAACAACATTTATTATTGGCTTTCAAGAAATCTTTTGTTTGTATTAAGGACGAAGCAGTGCTTACTTCGTAACTTGCTTCTGATTAAATTTTTTTGTAGAAAATACGTGCTCTGTACTGGATGAAGAGTGGGGAATAGATAAAAATATCTTTAACAACTCTTAAAATGTTTTTGAAAAGAGACTCGTTTAATTCATTTTTTAGGCAATAAACTTTTTCCCAAAATTCAGTAATTCTTACATTTTAAAAGATTTAATCTCTTTGGGAAAAAGTTTAAAAAAAAATGGTACAACAGTTTTTGTTTTACCCAGAAAGACATGCTTGGTTAAAACAAATTAACCAAAGTTAACTCTTTTTCTTAAAGAGTCACGAAACTTTATGTAAAACTCACGACATTTCTTTTAAATTTTGAAACATCTTCATTAGATATAACCCCTGAGCCAATTAACAAATTATTCCAACTCAACGATACACATCACCAACAGGTAATTAATCTTCAAATAAATTTATGTCATTTATATCTTTGCCATCAATAAATTCTTTTTTCAAAAATGTCTTGCTAAATGGGGAAACAAATAAGAAATTCTTAGAAGAAATTTGTTAATTCGTGCGTCTTCCAAATGCATTGAAGATGTTAATTTGACAAAAACCATAACTAGTTAGAGATGTTCAGCTATGTCACCAATTTTCCTTTAAAGGTTGCCACACAATTTGCAAACATTTTTGTTTTTGGCGCTAAAAGGCAATACAAAATTTTCTTTTGGTTTCTTTACCAGTGTGTACCAAAAATGCAGCTTGTGTACCAACGTACCTTTTAAACTGTGATTGTATCAAAAAAGTACAATAGTATCAAGAATTCCATCACTGCTGCTTTGCATAGGGATGTTTAAAAAGATAGCCATATTGTTACGAAATGACTTTTCTAAGTTTGTATACTGGATTGTGCTTGAAAATAAAACCACTTCAATTACTCGGCGCAAACGCAGTCAAAAATCAGATCTACACGTGTTACTACTTTACACTACTATTATTGTGTATCTCCCATTCAACCTTAAACATTTTCTGATTTACATGAATACTCAGTGTACACAAAAACGTAAATAACACTTCGTTCAATAATGTGTGTGACTGACACATAGATGGCGGCACTTATACTAAATCAATATTTTTTTTCGAAATTGTGAACCTTTTTAGGCTTACTATCAAAATTATATGTCAATCCGACCATTAGTTTACAAGTTACAGTGCTTTAAGTGACACTACTTTTGAGTTTTCAAAAAAAATGAATTCAAAGCAATTCCGTGTGCTGATTTATCATTGTTTTTTAATGAAAAAAAATACTGTTCAATGCCAGGAATGGCTTGAAAAACATTATTCGGACTCTGCTCCATCAAAAAGAACCATTTGTTATTGGTATGCCGAATTCAAACGTGGTCGTACAGACACCGATGACATTCCATCTACTGGACGGCCAAATTACGCTGTTATTCCGGAAAACGTTGAAAAAACACTGAAAATCATTATGTCCGACCGTAAAGTGAAAGTGGGGGAGATTGCTGACATTCTAAAGATATCAGCAAAAACAACAACGAATCGATGATTCAATGAGCTGTTTGGACATGTTTACGCGCAACAAGTCGGAGTTTTTGCGTCGGTACATCACAATGGATGAAACATGGATCCACCATTTCACTCCAGAGTCAAATCGGCAGTCTGCTGAGTGGCATGCAACCGGTGAAAGCCGCCCAAAGCGTCCAAAGGCACAAGCATCGGCTGGCAAGGTTATGGCGTCAGTATTTTGGGATGTGCACGGAATAATATTCATCGACTATCTTGAGAAAGGGAAAACAATCAATAGCGACTATTATATAGCGTTGTTGGAACGTTTGAAAGAAGAAATCGTGATTAAGCGGCCCCATATGAAGAAGAAAAAAGTGTTGTTTCACCAAGACAATGCACCGTGTCACAAGTCGATGAAAACGATGGCAAAAATGCATGAATTGGGCTTCGAATTGCTTCCTCATCCCCCGTATTCTCCAGATCTGGCCCCCAGCGACTACTGGCTCTTCGCAGACCTCAAAAAGATGCTCCGTGGTAAGAGATTTGGCTCAAATGATGAAGTAATCGCCGAAACTAACGCCTATTTTGAAGGCAAAGAAAAATCGTTCTACAAAGGCACTATCGAAAGATTGGAAAAGCGTTGGAGTGATTGTATCTCCCTAAAAGGGGACTATGTTGATGAATAAAAACGAATTTTGGCAAAAAAATTTGTTTTAATTAGTTAGTCACACACATTATTGAACGAAGTGTTATTCGCAGTATGCGAGCCGCAAACGAGCATGAAGTTGCTTGCATGAAGTCAGACACGACACCAGCGATAAAGCGATTGGAAACTGGGAGAGTAAAAACCTGTTCATTCACATGCAATTGTTGTTGGAAATTAAACGTGTTAATCCATTTAACATGTTTTGACACGAGTTTAACACAAGGTTGCATCCGAAAGCTTTCTATGAAAAAGCTTTTTGTCAACTGAACACAGCGCACACCCTAAACACAAACCAGAAAAAAACATCCCTACAGATTCAGCTGTCAATTTATCACAACAAAACCAAACAAACATTGAAAATGTGAAAATTTTGAAAAATATAAAAATTATCGTTTTGCTCGCACTGCTTTCATTCCATTCATCGCCTTTTTGTGGAATCTGAATACAATGCGTCTAATATTGAATGAAGTTGAGTACGATGCCGTGGTTTATGAAATATGTGCCAATATTTTGCTCGAATTATGCTCCCAGCACATCAGTTCACAAAATTATTTGTTTGCTGTTTGTAAACAAACTGATGTCAAATTAAACTTCATTGAGCAGTCTGGACGGTTGTGTTCAACAAAAAGCTCTTTTTACTTAAACTAGTTTAAATGAGTCAGCAGGCCCGTGCGCAGGGGGGGGTTTTGGGGGTTCTAACCCCCCCCATCGAGAATTTTTCCACATAATTTTCCACTAGCGAGCGAAGTCAGCGCAAAATACGACATCGAACTGCGGAAACCAAGGCTCGCGTCAAAACAGACTCAACGCTCCAACGTACAAACTGATTCAGTTGAAGATTATTTTCGCATAACGATTTACATCCCATACATTGATTTGTTTCTGACCCATTTACAAGATCGATTTTTGAATCACCGCAAAATTTTATCAAACTTTGCTTGCCTCTTCCCCAACAAAATGAAGAATTTCAATGCAGAATTGTTTGAACCATACTCTTCAATTTTGCGGGATGATTCCCGTGACATCTGGGTAGACGAAGTCAAACTTTGGCGTCAACTCATCGCCGGAAAGAACGTTAAAAATTCGCTTGAAGCACTCGATGTGTGCAATGGAGATGCGTTTCCAAATGTTCATCAAATGCTTCGCATTTTGGCAGTTCTGCCTGTAACGACAGCGACGAATGAACGCTCCTTTTCAACATTGCGTCGCCTCAAGACTTACCTCAGGTCAACAATGTCTGAAGATCGGCTGAACGGATTAGCCTCGCTCAATATACATCGCGATGTCGAGGTCGATCCGCAAAGAGTTTTGGAGACGTTTTTTTCTACACCTCGCAGAGTTAATTTATTATATAATAACTGAATATCAAGTCAAGACACAATAAAATGTCTTCATTTATAAGAAAAGTTTCTTATTATTTTTTATTAACTTCATAACCAAACATGATACACATATGTCAAAACCCCCCCCATAAACGAATTCTGCGCACGGGCCTGTGAGTCAGTTTGAACGCCATATCAGCTCTTCACTATGTCTGCTCTTTTCCCGATATAAGGGATTATGGATTCCTTTCAATTATTTGCTTTTAAAAGTATGTTCTCATTAATTTTCTGCATTAAATGCCAACACATGAACTTTTTTGGTTTCATTATGTAAATATTAATGGAAAATATACCAAAGAACACAAAGCTAAATGCATTGAATATGACGGGGTCAATTGCCGTCCTTTGTATTTCGCATTTCTTCATTTAGCGAATCTCTAACGATCAGATCAGATCAGGTATGCTTTTGGTGCTAAATGCTCTAGTTTGACCGCAGGGTTGTTTTTTTGGATGCAGCTAATAAAATCTTAATTTAATTAAATTAAAAGCATACACAAGGATTAATTTGACGCTTTTGGGCAATAATATATTTTTCTAGTCAATTTTATACAAACGTATTACGAAATGGCACCAAAAATATTCAAATAAAAAGACAAATTTCTTTGGTCAGAAAAAGTGACTCACACCAGCAACACTGGGATTTTGAAATGAACTAGAACAACAACCCTGTTTTAGAAATTTATATGGAGGAAAAACTACGTTCCTGATCAAGCTTGGGGCCTACTAGTAGGCCCCAAGGTTGCAATTTTGCAATAATATTAGTGTAATTCTGTGCAAGTATTTCTACCGGCTCTCCCAGTTTCACATCGCTTAATCGCTGACGACACCAGCGATAAGCGATTGGAAACTGGGAGAAGTGTGAAAAAACCCACAATACACACTTAAAATTCACCAATACTCTCACATAACAGCTGATACTCAGTCCCCACAGCTGATACTGCTGAACCCATACAAACTGAAAATGGAGGGTTGTTGTGTTGGTCAATTCCAAAATGGAGGGTTGTTGTGCTGGTCAATTTTCATGTGTGAGGGTTATCGTTGTGGTTCATTTTTAATTGCATAGAAAAAGAATTAATTTTTTGCGCAGAATTCTGTGATACGTTTATAGAAAAATGAATATAAAACTCTATTATTGCTTACAAATGTAATAAACTTGTTTGAATATGTCTGTAACATGTCATTATTTCAGTTTTCATTGACTCATTACAAAAAATCACCCCTGTGTCGAGGACAATGCATTTTACACCAAAAGCATCTCTGAACTCCGATGATTTGGTGTTTAATTTGTAAACAAACAGCGCGGGAAGCAATCAAAGAGAAGTTTAACTTTGGAAAATTGGCAATTTAATTACAAACGTTCATTCTTTACAGATCACAATCTTCACATCACATCAAGCAAGTGAATCCAGCAATGCCACGCCAGCGGAATTGTGTGCGGAAGTGCTTGGAAGCACAAATGTTATATAGTTTTCCCGACGCCGGAACTGACGGTGGCAGGTAAGTTTATTTTATATGTTTTCACCAGCGTTTGAAAATGCTTTCATATTTTCATTTCATTTGCTTCGAATATGCTGTTGCTGCGACCAGAGACAGCAGCAAAGACAAAGTAAAAGAAATCAGAAAATCCCCAAAGCTGTGCTGTCGCTGTGCTGTGGCGACGCGTGCAGCTCGAAAGCAAAGCAGGCGCAATCTTCAAAAACCCAAAACTGTGCTGTCTAATATAGACTAATTTATGTTTATGGGTTATTGTTATTTTACTGTACTGTATTTATATTGTTTATTGTATTTATTTATGTTGTTTGTTTGTAGCTATTTTCGGAAGGACTCTTACATCCGTACATACGAGGAGCGGGATACAATTTTGTGGGGGATAGGGGGAGTCCCCCATATATCCCCCTTGAAAGAAAAACCGTCGGAAGTGTATAGTTGTTTTTTAATTAATTTTTTTTAATTTTACCTGCGAAGCGAGCAAACTTGTAATTACTTGCCAATAAGGTGGAGTGGTTAGGTGGAAAAAGAGGGGAGAGGGGTAATAACCCTCTTAAGTGCAAGTAGGGCTTCAGGTTCAGTGAAATATTTACAGTATTTCTGTATTCAAACTCCTTTTGTGTGGCCGGCCTTCGGCCGGGCGCTTGAAAAATAACCCTCATAGGAGCAACTAGTGCGCCAGGCATCAGTAAAGTGCTAACAGTATTTCTGCATTCAAATTCCTCCTGTGTGGTTGGCCTTCGGCCGGGCGCTTGAAAAATAACCCTCATAGGAGCAACTAGTGCGCCAGGCATCAGTAAAATGCTAACAGTATTTCTGCATTCAAATTCCTTCTGTGTGGTCGGCCTTCGGCCGGGCGCTTGAAAAATAACCCTCATAGGAGCAACTAGTGCGCCAGGCATCAGTAAAGTGCTAACAGTATTTCTGCATTCAAATCCCTTCTGTGTGGTCGGCCTTCGGCCGGGCGCTTGAAAAATAACCCTCATAGGAGCAACCATTGTGCCGGAGCATCAGTATGGTGCTAACAGTATTTCTGCATAAATTCATGAATAAAATTTACATTTATACTGAATTTTAACATTTCAAAATGGCAATGCTGTCGATATTTCTTGAGCTTTTATCCTATTTTGAATGCCAGTTGTATTGAGTGGAAGAAGAAGTGTAAAATTGCAAGACGATTTTTGTGATTTTTAAAAATTAATAACTTTAAAACTAGACAACTCCGACGACTAAAAATTTGAACTTCGTCGTTTAATAGTGAATACTATCTACCATATTTCAGTGCTCTAGCTCAATGTACGGATATAAGAGACTAGCCCTATTTTCTTTTATATATAGACTAATTTATGTATATGGGTGAATAGGCCTACTGGGGAACCGAACACCCAAAAAAATCGGTAACGCACCTTTTTGCATACCCCAGTAGTGGTGGTGTGGAAATTGCAAAAAAAACTTGGAAATGTATACATTTTTTATTACAATTATGACTTTCTTTAACTATCCGATTTTAAATATTTGTGTTTTAGTGTTCATTGATGCTGGCCAAGTCGTTGGTGCGCACCTGCAAAAAGTGGAGTGGTTTGCAAAATGGTTGGGATGAATACAAATTTCTGTTTATATTCTATTGTAGACATCTCACAGTGGCGCATCTGGAAGGGCTTCCCAGTTTGAATCGGTAAACATTGTTTATACAAAGATACTTCATTTGAAAATTCGCTGCCGATTGGTGCTGTTCTGTTTAGCATTAGCACTGGAGAGCAATCTGCAGGTCCCCATATCCAACCAACTTTTGTATTAATCCAAAAGCGTGCAATGAGTAACGAAAAATATAAAACAAACCTGGCGACCATGGCGCAATAAACAAGGTAATAGCATCCCCGCAACACCAAAAACCACATGTATTTTGTTGGTAGGATCGTTTATCGCTACTGTCAAATTCAGCTGTCATTTTCCGACGAAAGAGGGAGAAACTGAAAACAGATAAAAGTGATTGTTGCCAGACGGTGCTGTATTTGAGTGAAAAAACGGGAAAAGTGCTCAGGTCAGTTGTTTTCAGTCAGGTATTTTCATTTCAACCGATGCGGCAACACCGCACCACTGCTGACACCGACGATTTTGACAGAAGCGATAAACGATCAGCCGGTGGCTTGCTACAACCTTGTTAGTTGAATCATGCTGGCGACGTTTGGAAGTAAGATCAATAACAAAATATATGTCAGAACCAAAAGAAATCGACAAAGGCATTTTTATTCATAACGCGGGGGATTTTAGAAGTTAACAGAAAATTTCTGTATAGAACTTTATAGCGCTCGAGGGTTCTTTGTTGTATTTTTCAAGTGCTAGGTGTACCAAAAAGAATTTCAAGCTCCTTACACGTATAATATACAGAACAGTCAATTGTAATGCATTTAAAATTATGCGTTGCAGCATGGCTGCCAATTGTGCAGCATTGGGTGCACATAATAACATAACAAATAACATAAAAACATAACAAAGTTTAGAAAATGTATGCATCGAGAAAATGTATGCATTTCCTATTGAAATTATTGACAATTATGAAAATAATAACATGCATTGTGTTAATACGCCTTTTTCTAAAAAAGACGAAAGACAAGCTACCTCTAAATTGCAACTTTGCGCTTTGTTTTAACTTCAACGCGACCACACTGTTGAACCAATCACTGACCCACCCCTGTCGGACCTGAGACTACTGGTTCCCAAAATTTATTGGTTTTTCATCTGGTTTTTTGTAAGTAAATTTAACAATTAAGTGTCCAAGTGACTGTCAGCGACGCCACGTTAAAAGGGTAAGTTTGCTCCAAGGAAACGAGTCGATTCTGAAGTCAGCTATGACTGACAAGGGACCAGTTGAAAAACTACATTTGAACCAGTCCGATTTCCTACAGGGCCATGACACCTCACACAGATTGTGTATGTGAAATGCAAAAAATGGTCAACAAATTCGCTTCCCCTGCCAGTTTCGTAACACGTTATCACTGACGACACTGAAGCTGCGCTCGGAACTCCGCTGCTTTGTATTCGTATACAGTCACTTCAAAAGTGACAACTAACAAATTTTTATTTTTGGGTCTATGTCTAAATAACACTTCGTTCAATAATGTGTGTGACTAACTAATTAAAACACATTTTTTTTGCCAAAATTCGTTTTTATTCATCAACATAGTCCCCTTTTAGGGAGATACAATCATTCCAACGCTTTTCCAATCTTTCGATACCGCCTTTGTAGAACGATTTTTCTTTGCCTTCAAAATAGGCGTTAGTTTCGGCGATTACTTCATCATTTGAGCCAAATCTCTTACCACGGAGCATCTTTTTGAGGTCTGCGAAGAGCCAGTAGTCGCTGGGCGCCAGATCTGGAGAATACGGGGGATGAGGAAGCAATTCGAAGCCCAATTCATGCATTTTTGCCATCGTTTTCATCGACTTGTGACACGGTGCATTGTCTTGGTGAAACAACACTTTTTTCTTCTTCATATGGGGCCGCTTAATCGCGATTTCTTCTTTCAAACGTTCCAACAACTCTATATAATAGTCGCTATTGATTGTTTTCCCTTTCTCAAGATAGTCGATGAATATTATTCCGTGCACATCCCAAAATACTGACGCCATAACCTTGCCAGCCGATGTTTGTGCCTTTGGACGCTTTGGGCGGCTTTCACCGGTTGCATGCCACTCAGCAGACTGCCAATTTGACTCTGGAGTGAAATGGTGGATCCATGTTTCATCCATTGTGATGTACCGACGCAAAAACTCCGACTTGTTGCGCGTAAACATGTCCAAACAGCTCTTTGAATCATCGATTCGTTGTTGTTTTTGCTCCGGTGTGAGCAAACGCGGCACCCATTTCGAAAACACCTTTTTCATAACCAAATGTTCGTGTATTATGGTGTGTACACTGCCTGCTGATATCTTTAGAATGTCAGCAATCTCCCCCACTTTCACTTTACGGTCGCACATAATGATTTTCAGTGTTTTTTCAACGTTTTCCGGAATAACAGCGTAATTTGGCCGTCCAGTAGATGGAATGTCATCGGTGTCTGTACGACCACGTTTGAATTCGGCATACCAATAACAAATGGTTCTTTTTGATGGAGCAGAGTCCGAATAATGTTTTTCAAGCCATTCCTGGCATTGAACAGTATTTTTTTTCATTAAAAAACAATGATAAATCAGCACACGGAATTGCTTTGAACTCATTTTTTTTGAAAACTCAAAAGTAGTGTCACTTAAAGCACTGTAACTTGTAAACTAATGGTCGGATTGACATATAATTTTGACAGTAGGCCTAAAAAGGTTCACAATTTCGAAAAAAATATTGATTTAGTATTAGTGCCGCCATCTATGTCCCTGCCAGACGCCCTGCCAGACGCGTGTGATCGAAACTCCAACACATTTACAAAAATTCTCGCTGAAACTAACACATAAAAATTTACAAAGGAAATTTTTAAGTATGTTCCATGCAAGTGGGAAAAAGAAGTTTCAGTACACAAAATTTCCCTGTATAAGAAAACGAGATGACACTATATGTACATACGGCACGTGCCGTTATGACGCTTGCGCCCATGACGCAATTGTCAAATTGTGAAAAGTGAAATAAAAGTGTGTCAAAAGCAAGTCAGCGGTGGAAAATTTAATAAAAGATAAGTACAATTGCTTATTATTTTTGTAATAAATATGCTAACTAAATTTTATTAAAAATAGATGAGAAGCGTATCAAAAGAATTGTTTGCCTAATGTTAGCGTTCTTTTCATTGAATCTTTGCAGATTGTGTTCAGCGCTAGCGCTCCTTACCTCAAAAATGTCGTGGACTGAGGGTCAATTTCATTTCCTTACATTTGCAAAATTTTTAATAATTTAATTACTTTGGTTCGTACTATAACTGTGTAAATTAATGATTTTTGATTAATAAAAAACCTTTTTTATAAAAATAAACACATGAAATAATAAAATGACAAGCCTTTTTATATTCAATCAGCTGTGATAGGTTTATGCGTCAAATGTGATGCCTTTTGATATCACTGATGATAGAAATTTTATCAGCAGTGACTAATCACACGTGATTGGGATTTGATCATTGCTGATTAGAGTAAGCGAGACAACTATATGTTGTAGGACCACGTTTTAAATCGCCTGTGTACGAAGGTGATGCAGAATCACATGGACACAAAAATACCCATCACATTTTTCACACTGCTAGTGGAAAAATGATGGAGATTGTGATCGAAATTTCATCACATGTGATTGTCATATGATTGATCAAATGATGGTCAGTGTCCTTGCAGGGACGCGTGTGATCGAAACTCCAACACATTTACAAAAATTCTCGCTGAAACTAACACATAAACATTTACAAAGGAAATTTTTAAGTATGTTCCATGCAAGCGGGAAAAAGAAGTTTCAGTACACAAAATTTCCCTGTATGAGAAAACGAGATGGCACTATATGTACATACGGCACGTGCCGTTATGACGCTTGCGCCCATGACGCAATTGTCAAATTGTGAAAAGTGAAATAAAAGTGTGTCAAAAGCAAGTCAGCGGTGGAAAATTTAATAAAAGATAAGTACAATTGCTTATTATTTTTGTAATAAATATGTTAACTAAATTTTATTACAAATAGATGAGAAGCGTATCAAAAGAATTGTTTGCCTAATGTTAGCGTTCTTTTCATTGAATCTTTGCAGATTGTGTTCAGCGCTAGCGCTCCTAACCTCAAAAATGTCGTGGACTGAGGGTCAATTTCATTTCCTTACATTTGCAAAATTTTTAATAATTTAATTACTTTGGTTCGTACTATAACTGTGTAAATTAATGATTTTTGATTAATAAAAAACCTTTTTTATAAAAATAAACACATGAAATAATAAAATGCCAAGGCTTTTTATTTTCAATCAGCTGTGATAGGTTTATGCGTCAAATGTGATGCCTTTTGATATCACTGATGATAGAAATTTTATCAGCAGTGACTAATCACACGTGATTGGGATTTGATCATTGCTGATTAGAGTGAGCGAGACAACTATATGTTGGACCACGTTTTAAATCGCCTGTGTACGAAAGGGATGCAGAATCACATGGACACAAAAATACCCATCACATTTTTCACACTGCTAGTGGAAAAATGATGGAGATTGTGATCGAAATTTCATCATATGTGATTGTCATATGATTGATCAAATGATGGTCACTGTCCTTGCAGGGGTGTCAGTCACACACATTATTGAACGAAGTGTTACTGTGCACAAAAGCGAACGCTCAGTATATCTTGTCTGTTGCCAGAAAACAATTAGGTCTTACTTCATGTTTCGATTGACAGTATCTAATAGCCTATTTCCACCGGGCCTTAAATGCATTTAACGCTTAAATGCATTAAACATCACATTTATATGCTCTAATTCGCATGCAGCCGCCGTCGCTCAGTTGGTTAGTGCGTTGGACCGCGAGTCGAAGGCAGTGACCCAGGTTCAAATACTGCCTGTAACACCTAAAAAAAATAACGGGAAAACTTGTTTTTTCTTTCGGTGGCTGTCCTCTCAGCTGGAAATGGCAAACTTCTGAGTAAAAAAAAGCTCCCAACCTGCCGTTCGGAACCGGCATAAAACTGTAGGCCCCTTCCACCCGCGTACAAATTCACACGCACAACACGGGTGGTTGCGGGAAGCAAGGCCTTAGTCTCGCGTAAGAGGGCTGTCGTGCCAGTCAATTAATTAATTATTAATTTAATCAATTAATTAATTAATTCCCGTGCAATTTTTTGTATCAAAGTGAGTTAACTCACTTTCGAAACTGAGTTAACTCAGTTTTGCCGTTTACAGACGTCTAACAGAAAATGTTATGTTAAAAGCTGGAGCAATACTCACAAATGTACAAATTTTTTTATAGCATGCTTTACTGAGCTGCAAGAGCCGTACGAACACAAACGAAAGAGGCCCTGTCAGACAGCAACTGGTTATATAACCGTATATATAACCGTTTGTATTCACTGCACTCGGTTACCTCCCCTATATAGTTTCTTAAGAGCGGTGGCAAAAAAGTAACCGAAAGTCTTGTATACGTGTGAGCTTCCATCTCGTTTCCACTCATATGGCTTATAGAAAAGCTAATTATATATCTGTCTCGCTCACTCATTCGTTACCAGTACCGGTTATTTAACTGGTAATATACCTAATGCGGCAACGGTTATACCTACCCCAATAGTAACTGAACAATAACTTGTTATGGTTTCGGTTTCATTTTTTTAATAACAATAAACAAAAGATTACATAACGGCAAACGGATAACATACAGATATATACATTAATTTTTAAGCTGGAGAGAGTTGTTGTTTTCAGTTGAATGTCCTTTGCTTCACCGGTTGCTCGACCGTTCCACAAATTCTTTGATGGCTTTTTCGAATACCGACCGCCCAGGTGCTTTGAAAACATCTAAAAACAAAAACGAATTTGGAAACTAGTGTAAGTTATGCTTACCAAACAAAATGTCATCCATCAAACGAAATTTATCCACTGCCCGCTTGCTGCATCTTCCATCCCAGTTAAACTGAAGGAGGGCCTCGTCACTAAAAATATATCGGTTAAGTTAGCAAGTTAAATAAATATTGTACTAAAAGTGGTACTTATCTGTTTTCCGTTTTTTCCTTTAAGATTTCACTGGGTTTATTTTTTACTGATTTCACTTTTTACGAATTTTCCACAATTTTGTGTGTAAATGTGCAAATTTAAACGCGACGAGCACCTGATAATATGTTTATTGCTTTTTCATTCTAACACCCGCGTTTTGAATTGAATATTTGAATATTCGCATATTGCTGTTTCATTCGGTCATACGTGTTGTATTCAGTGTTGCTAATTCATTGTATATCTAAATTTCTCCTGCAGTGTTGATTTTTTGCAAACTTATGGGCAAAAAGGGTAAAATTTTTATTAAAATTAAAGGTTTCATGTTGCACAATACAAAAGTAGACTAGACAAACAGGCTTATAGAAGGGCAGGATCTGGATTAACCGACTCAAGGCTAAAAAAATTAGTTAAAAATGCATTACGTACAAGGTATATGCATTTCCCGTGGAAAATTTAGCTGGACAACATATTATATACTTTGAACAACATGTCCAATAAGTGATGTTATAGCGATTCAATAAATATTTTAATCCAAAATATGTTTTTTAAGTAAAATCGTGTACGACCACCGTGGCTCAGAGGTTGGTGTATGCGACCGTGAGCCTACACGCAACATTCGGACCTCGCATTCGAATCCTGTGGCTGCTTAACACCGAATATAGAAAAATCAACTTTTTCTTTCGGCGGCTGTCCTCAGCAAGCAATCTTGGCTATGAAGAAGCCTAACTTGCCAAATTTCGGATCATATTAATATTTATAATTTTTCGGGGAAATTTTAGTGGTTTCCGGGGCAAATTTTAGTATTTTACTTTCACCAAAAGTACGACAATTTTTTACACAAGAATGATTGGCCACATTGAAAATGTGTTGTTATAATTATTATTTATCTCATTCTAACATAGGGGTCATGCAAAATGTTCAAGCGTCTCGTTTGCTCTTGAAGAAATGGTTCAAGAAATTTTTGTCCATGTACTAGTTTAAGCTTAAAATTTTGTAAAAGTGTTGGTGAAGTCTGACAGGGGAGGATTCGAATTGCGTTCGGTGTGATAGATTTTTTGCTAAGACAATTATTTTTTACTCATCAAAGTCTAAACTTATATTATTTGCCAATAATAAATGCTGAAAAAGAAAATAAAAAAAACGTGAAACTTCTCATGAACCCTCTTGACATTAAAAATTCAGACAGCCCTGGTATCAATCAGCTGACAACTTTCACAAATGAAATAAACATTGACAAATGAAATATATTTTCACAGTTCTCAAGCTCAACAGATCCCTTAAATCATATACAGTGGCGGACAAAACTGTTCACGAATATTCGTAAGTTAGAAAGTTTATTCATTTTTTTTTACTTTTTAACAACAATAACAAAAATTTAATTACATAATTTTAAAATTGAATATTTTGTTTACTGAAAAACAACAAACAAAATATTATAATTATATAATAATAAATAAAGAAACACTAAAATTCAACAAAAGTGGTGTGAACAGTTTTGACGCATATAAGCAAAAATCGATTGATATTATCTTTAATATTTTGGGTGGTCTCCGCGGGCCTTTATAATGATTCGGCATGCTTTGTACTAGATTGTGTAGTATTTTTGAGGGTATTTCCAACCACGCTGGTGAAGTTTTTTCCCATAATCTGTCAATATCCTTTGGTAAGTCTTTTTGGGCATAATTTTTCTCTTTAAGGCAAACCACTAATGTTCTATGGGGTTTAAGTCCGGTAATTGGGGTGGCCAATCAAAAATGTGTATGCCGTTTTCGGCTATCCACTCTTTGGTGGCTCTGGCTCTGGTAGATCGTTGTCCTGCACAAAAATTTTATCGTGACCCGGCTTTTTATAAAAGATATCTAAACTTAGTAGGTAGGAGCCATCTCAAATCGTAATAAAGTCGCTTACCATCATTCTACTTTTGATACGGCGCAAAATTCCGACATCACTTCCACGGAAACAATCGCATGCTATAAGAGAAACAACTTCCAAACTTAAGAGTTTGTTCTATATTGCAGTTTGGGACTCCAATTTGCTTGTCTACCCAAGTGTAACGTTTACCGTCAGACCCCAAACGATGAATTTTTGTTTCATCCTACCAAGTTACTCTCCGCGAGTCATCAACGGGAGTCATTGCGTACTTCTTAGCAAATGCCAACCTGACCTTGCGATGACGACCAGTCAACAATGTTTTTTATGTTTTGATCTTGGCTACAAATCCGCTTTCGTTTAATGTCTTTTGGACGGTTCTAGTGGTGACTTGTATACATTAATCAGCTTACAGTACTTTTGCGATGTCTGCAGCAGTGTTAGTGGGAACAGTTAAAATCAATCTGCGAACAACACGCTGAACCACCGGAAACTACTTTTTCTTGCGACCATTTTTGCTCGATCTGGGTGTTATATTATAGCAGTCTTTAATTTTTTTAGCTACACCGATTGATGTTTTGTGTTTTCCAGCAAATTTCCGATAGGTGAAACTATCATACTTTCAATGTCTTTTGCAAAAATTTTCTTTAAATTCTGCAAACAATTTTCGACCTTATCATGGTATAACATGCTAGCTTGAAGTAAAAATGTGGCGAACTACGATTGCTATACTCCAAACAAGTACCCGCGAATTTAACATTTTGTGAAATTTAATTTTTTTGTGAACAGTTTTGTCCGCCACTGTATGTAGTACTTCTATATTGGCACTAAGCTCAAGGTACATTCGCCAACATCACAGTAAAGCCACAGATAACTCATCATATAGATGTCCAGCGGCCAAGGAAAAAATGTGTCAAAAAGTTCGACAAACTTGGCCTCCGATAAGAGCTTTTTGGCCTCTAATGTCACTCACACAAACACCGCTTCACACGCATTGTACTCTGTTTTGAGATACAGAAATATGTGATTTTCTAGTCAAAACGGCGCTTGTCTGTTATCATACCTCTTAAGCAGCCAGTCGGGATTGAGTGTTGATGGTCAAACGCGTAAGCGGGAGTGTCTCGGACGACGAGTTCGCGGTTAAATCCTCACTGTAGCCGCCAAAAATTTTTTAATGGCCTCTTTTTAAATATATATTCCTTTTTTACGACCCGTGAAAAAAAGATGAATGAACAATTTATTTGGTTTCTAGATCTCTTGATTAGTGAATTGTTTGGTTTTGGAGACGATGGTTTGATCAAGAAAACGATGGATCGATGTGTATGTGTACGAATCTTGCAGGAAATCGTGCTACCGTATGTCAAATAAATAGCGCCACCTCCATAAAACGTAAGACATGCTGAATAAATAAATGCATGTCCTACGTTTTATGGAGGTGGCGCTATTTATTTGATCAAGAAAACGATGGATCGATGTGTATGTGTACGAATCTTGCAGGAAATCGTGCTACCGTATGTCCGTGAAAAAACGCCAATGCTTTGGGTCTTCCAACAGGATTATAACCTAAAGCATACAAGAAAGGTCGCACGAAAGGGGCTTCGCAAGAGCAGGATTAGGGTTATGGAATGGCTCGCACAATCACCAGACTTCGATACAATTAAAAATTTTTGGTGTGACGTGAAGTGAGCAGTTGCTCACAATAATCCTTTAAATAATAATCAACTTTGAGAAGCAGTAGACCACGCCCCTAGAGAAAGATATGAAAATTTGGTTAATTCAATGCATCGGCTCTGTGCTGCAATAATAGCGAACAGTCACGCAACTAAATATTAATTTCAAGAAAAATTACGTTATTACTATTTAACCACAAAATCTTTTAAAATGAAACACAATTCTTGCTTCATTTTTATGAAAGTACAGCGAACTACTATTTTTTTGACCGTCCATATTTTGGAGCTTTTGACGCATTTAATTTAAATCAAACCAAACTGAGTTTAATTCTTAAGTTTTCTTTTATGATTGCATTGTTAACACATATAACTTGTTAAAAAAAATACAAAATAAATATTTGTAAAGAAAAGCCGATTATTTTTTCTTAATTTTCTTTTCGTTGTACGCGTACTACTATTATTTTAACCGCAACTGTATATATGTGTGTATGTATGTGTGAGAGTGTTTAAAAAAAACTGCACGATATAATTTAAAAATATACATACTTAACGCATATTTATTGAGCGAGTGGTTATATTTATATTGATTAAGTTTAAAATTAAAATATTTGGCAAATGGTCCCACTGTTATTATCACAGGTCCCTTGCTTTCTTCGATTTTCGATGCCAGTTTTACAAAGATGTGGTTGTTGGGAGCTGATTTGGTTAATCGTTATTTCTATAAATCGATTGTTTTCTAACTAATAAAGCAGACACAATCACAACAAATTTCAGAGTTGCTTACTTAAAAAATAAATGTTACAAAAATTTTACAGTGCACTTTTATTCGGACACCCTATATATTCCACCGGAACAACAGTTGGTACGTGTTATGGTGTTAAGTTATCTATCACTATGTCTATTTAATTAATAATAATAATTGATTGGCACGACAGCCCGCTTACGCGAGACTAAGGCCTAGCTTCCCGCAACCACCCGTGTTGTGCGTGTGAATTTTGTACGCGGGTGGAAGGGACCTACAGTTTTATGCCGGTTCTTTACGGCAGGTTGGGAGCTTTTTCATAGGCAATTTTTACTCTCAGAGGTTTGCCATTTCCAGCTGAGAGGACAGCCATCGAAAGAGAAAACGAGTTTCCCGTTATTTTTTTTTTTTTTAGGTGTTACTACATGCAGAATTCGAACTTGCGTCGCTCTGCATGGACCGCGCACTTACCAACTGAGCCACGGCGGCTGTCCACTATGTCTATTACTTCTATTAAAAGATGCAACCACGGCAGACAGTTAACAGACTTTCGCAGTTGACTGAACTTGGCGTTCTACTTTTGGTCTTGGCTCTTTTGGCGGCTTCTATGACGGTTGGGCTTTGCCTTTTGAGCAATTCTGGATCGCCATTGATATCATTCAACAGCTCCTTAGTGATGCTAATGCGTCGGATTTTTAGGTCAAATTTTGCAATTTTAGAATAATATTCACTGCCACTGCCGAAAAAATAGCATGGCATGAGCACAGATAACTCATCATATAGATGTCCAGCGGCCAAGGAAAAAATGTGTCAAAAAGTTCGACAAATTTGGCCTCCGATAAGAGCTTTTTGGCCTCTAATGTCACTCACACAAACACCGCTTCACACGCATTGTACTCTGTTTTGAGATACAGAAATATGTGATTTTCTAGTCAAAACGGCGCTTGTCTGTTATCATACCTTTTAAGCAGCCAGAGTGTTGATGGTCAAACGCGCAAGCGGGAGTGTCTCGGACGACGAGTTCGCGGTTCAATCCTCACTGTAGCCGCCAAGAATTTTTTAATGGCTTTCTTTTTAAATATATATTCCTTTTTTTACGACCCGTGAAAAAAAGATGAATGAACAATTTATTTGGTTTCTAGATCTCTTGATTAGTGAATTGTTTGGTTTTGGATACACATATAATTGTTCGCAAGTTTTAAAATCAATCAACCAAGCGCATACGGTTACAAACAACCATACAGCAAAAAGATTCGGTTGATGATGACAGGCGCTCATGGGCGTACCTAGGTATGGGTAGAGGAGGGTAGCTCCCCCTACATAATTCTATATTTTATATACATATGCTCAGAAATCTATATTCTATTCTATTTGAATTTTATATTCTGAATTCGGAAATGTAGTTATGTCTTGGCCCCTTTAATTTGTTGCTGGGTACGCCCAGGCACTTGCTTTTCGCAAAAAAAATGAAAAGATCGGCAAATATTCTAAAACGAATGTAATTGTTCAGCGGTCACTTCATTGTCGCAATACAGTTACGCCGACGCAGAGGATAGACCTGCTGGCGCCGTAGCTATTGACAATGCGTTGCCTTAGCAACGATGTGTATGTATCATGCCAAAGAAAATTATTTTCTTTATATTCTTTGATCATGCACAAAATTTTTAGTGGCGATTCATTTATATCACATTTTTTGAACACATTATTAATTTCCGGTATAACCGATTAAAATGGTTTATAAAAAAAGCGTTAAATATTAAGAAAAATTTTGCTTCTCGCCCAGCCTTGAACCCGAGGCGAAATTTACGAGAAAGAAATTACGGATATCTGATGTGCTGTCTACCTGTTACACCAAATACAGTACGTGATCGTTGCAGCTAAAATCATAAATATGTATATGTTGCAAAAAAGAATATCACAAGCAAGAAATGAAATTCAAAATTAATTCAATCCGACAAAAGTTCTGGATGAGCACATGCAGTTGTGTGCGTAAAATAGCTTTGCGGAAAAAAGCTGTAATTCAGAGCTTGAAATTTTTGTGCCGTTTTCGTCGTATGAGACTGGACAATAGCAATAGTGAAATATGGAGCAATAGTGAAATATGAGCGAGAAAACGTGGACCAGCTGAAGAAGGAGCTGGCTGACTGGAATTTGCCGACTGCTGGCGGTAAGGTGGAGTTGCAGCTGCGGTTGCGAGAGGCGTGTGAATCACGAGGCATCGATTGGGCTGCACACGAGTTCGGAACGCAGGAACAAGAGGCGTCGGCCAAGGTGGAGGAGTCGCCTGCTGGTGATGCGTCATTGCAAAGTACGACTGCAGTGGCTGCGCCACTACAAGCATTGGACATGAGCCAGTTAATGGCATGTTTGAGACTTCCAACCGGGAAATGGCAGCGAAACTGGAAACTGCGAATCTGGAAATTTCGGCAAAAGTCGAAACGGCGAATCGAGAAATGGCAGCGAAACTGAAAACTACGAATCAAGAAATGGCTAAAGTGGAAGCGGCGACCCATGAAATATCGGCGCAGGTGTCAGCGAAACTCGGAAGCGCAAATTGCGAGCTGTCCACCAAGCTGCAGGAAAATTCTGCGTGTTTGGAGCAGAAAGTGGAAGAAATTTCAGACAGGATTAATGTGAAAGTTGAACACCTGGAGACGCGAGTAGAACATTTGCCGCCGGTTCCGGAAAGTTTCGCCGCCCGAACAGAAGTTCCTACTTATGATGGTGCTACGCCGTTCGATACTTTGGAAAATCAGTGGACCGATATCAGGAAGGGTCGGAGATTGGCACTGGTGCTAAAAGATCCTGCGGCTGAGGTAATGAAATCAGTTCCGGAATGTTCAAGAAGTGATTACGAGGCCGTCATGAGAGCGTTGGCAGCGAAGTACAGCAACGAGCACAACCATTCGCTGTACTACTGTGAGCTGAAGAACCGCAGGCAAAGAGCCAGCGAGGCGCTGCAGTCATATGCAGCAGACGTTGAACGGCTCGTACAGTTGTGCTACCCAAAATTCGGCGCTGATGATCTCGAGAGGATGATGATTGAGTCTTTCATTGAAGGTCTTCATGATCCAGAGACACGTCGCAGTGCGTTTATGATGGGCAAGATGACATTCAAGGAAACGGTGACCAGCGCGATGACTTATGAGGCGGCATGAATTGGAGGCAATCGGTATGCACTTGCAAGGATACGCCAAATTCAGCCGGACAGCGACATTTCGATCCAGGCCATAAGCTCTAAGACACCGGGCAGGCCACGGGTTGTCTCCTCTAAAGTTGTTTGCTGGATATGTGGCAAGCAGGGCCACATATCACGAGACTTCCGCCAACGAAAGAGGCGTTCCCGTTCTCGATCGCAATCGCCTGAAGCGAGGAATACTGACGATCGAGGCTCAGCCAACAAGCGCAGGGCTGAGGATGGCGAGTCGTTAAACTAAAACGGATCAGCCCAAAGGGGCGTGAGCTGATCCCCACAATCTGTCGCCCCACCGTCCTTGTCTCACAGCTGAAACGACAGCCCAGCAGCTTGACAATTGAAGGAAGGGTAGATGGAAAGTTGTTCGTGTTGACACTGGATACTGGAGCGTCATATTCGATCATAAAAAGGAAGCTGCAGAAGAACTGGGAACCGCTGCATGGCATACAGCTGAGGACTGCGACTGGCGAGCGTGCGCCGGTAAGAGGAAAAGTAACAAAAACAATTGCTATCGGCACCAGCAGCCTGGAGCATGAGTTCATCGTCGCGGATATAATGGACGACGTGATTATCGGCGTGGATTTCATGATTAGGCACGGTTTTACGCTGGACCTGAAAGAAAATGTGCTGAGGTATGCCAACGTTGAATTCCCCCTGCACACTGGCTATGACCGAAGCGTGGCGGTAAGGGAAGTTGTCTCGTGTCAACACCAGAAGATACCAGCGAATTCTGAGGCGATTGTGTGGGCAAAGGTGGACGAGGACGATGGGACAAATGGGCTGTGGGTTGTAGAAGCGCCAAAACAAGGATACGACAACATAATTATCGGATGTACATTAGTGGAACCCAAAAATGGAAAAATACCAGTCAGGATACTCAACCCACTGAACATACCCAGATATGTCGGAAAAGATGCGGTCATTGGCGAGTGTAGAGAGGCTGAAGCAGTTGTCAATTGCGAAAGCAGTCCACCCGGACGAAGTAAGAAAAGCGGTTTTAACATGGACGCCATACCGCAAAACCAGTGGAGCAGCGAATTGATAGCCGAGCAGAAACAGAAGGCACGGTCACTCCTACAGCACTATGGATCAATATTTGCAACAGAAGCGGGCGGAAGAACAGCCATAGTGAAACACAACATCGAAACCGGAAGTGCGAAACCAATCCGCCAACCGTCTAGACGAGTTCCTCTGGCCAAAAGGGAAGAGGTCGCAACTTTAATCGAAAACATGGGTAAAGAAAAGGTCATAGAGCCGTCGTCAGGCCCTTGGTGTTCGCCGGTCGTGCTAGTCAAGGAAAAGGATGGCAGTACCCGATTTTGTGTGGTCTATTGAAAGCTCAATGACGTGACTAAAAAGGACAGCTCTACCACTACCTCGGATCGATGACACCCTGGACACACTGTCAGGCACACAGTGGTTTTCCACACTCGACTTACGCAGCGGCTATTGGCAGGTGGAGCTTGCAGACAAGGACAAGGAGAAAACGGCTTTTAGTGTTGGCGACGGTTTGTGGCAGTTCACCGTCATGCCGGCTTTTGCGGACGTGTCTGGTCTACCTGGACGACATAATCGTGATGGGTAAAAGCTTTGACGACCACCTGGCAAAGCTAAAGGAGGTATTCGAACGAATACAGAAAGCCGGGCTTAAACTCAACCCAAAGAAGTGCTCGCTGTTTCAAAAAGAGGTCAAATATCTGGGTCACACGGTTTCCGCCCGCGGAGTACATACGGATGAAGGCAAAATCACGGCGGTGAAGGAGTGGCCCCGACCACGCAATCTACACGAACTCCGCAGTTTCCTGGGCCTGTGCACATACTACCGAAGATTCGTTCCTGGATTTGCGAACATAGCTGGCAGCTTGCACAAACTGACGAAAAAGAATTAAGCCTTCGAGTGGGGCGAAGAGCAGGAGCAGGCTTTTGCACGACTGAAGGAAAAATTGTGCACTGCTCCAATTCTGGCCTTCCCCGTGCCGGGAGAGATGTTTGTGCTGGATACAGATGCAAGTGGGCATAGTATTGGCGGTGTGCTGTCACAGATAATAGATGGCCAAGAACAAGTTATAGCCTACTACAGCAAAATTTTGTCAAAGCCGGAACGCAACTACTGTGTGACACGAAGGGAGTTACTCGCAGTATTGGAATGCGTGAAACACTTCCATAAATACCTGTATGGGCAAGAGTTTCGCCTGCGTACAGATCATGCGGCATTGAAATGGCTGCTGAACTTTAAGGATCCTGAAGGCCAGTTGGCGCGGTGGATCGAGCGACTGCAGAGCTACGACTACACGGTAGAGCATCGCAAGGGTAGCAGCCATGGAAATGCCGATGCCTTGTCACGCCGTCCGTGCAAAACCGAATGCAGGCATAGTTCGCGAGCCGAAAGCAAAGAGCAGATAGTGGACGTACGATTGATCAGCGTTATGCCAGAGGAAGAGTGGTCTGCGGAGAGGATACAAAAGGACCAGCGCGAGGATACGGATCTTAAAAAAATCATTGAAGGCAAGGAGCAAGGCGCACGTCCAGACTGGCAGGAGATGGCCGGTGAAAGCCCGATCGCGAAGTCTTACTGGGCGCAGTGGCAAAGTCTGCGGCTGTCTGATGGTTGCTTATACCGCGAGTGGGAGTGTGAGGATGGCCGGACCAGCAATTCCCTAATTGTAGTCCCGAAATGCAGGATCAACGAGGTGATCGAGGCATACCATAACGACTCCAGCGGGGGGTTACGTAGGCATCACAAAATCTGTCGCCAAAATAAAAAGGCGATTCTACTGGGTAGGATGCCAGGAGTCTGTCGCCGATTGGATTAAGAGCTGTGGTCGATGTTCGGCTGCGAAAGGGCCAACAAGGAGATCTCGGGGTCGCATGCAGCAGTACAACATGGGAGCGCCCTTTGAGCGAATTGCCATGGACGTCGCCGGGCCATTCCCACTTAGCAAGGCAACAAATATGTGCTGGTGGTAATGGACTATTTCAGCAAATGGCCCGAAGTGTATCCTATTCCTAACCAGGAGGCCACCACGGTCGCGGAAATGCTGGTAAACAACTGGGTGGCCAGATTTGGAGTTTCACTGGAGTTGCACTCGGTTCAAGGCCGGAATTTCGAGTCTCTTGTATTAAAGGAAGTGTGTGAGCTACTAGGAATAAGGAAAACTCGCACCTGTCCTTTGCATCCCCAGTCCGACGGCATGGTGGAACGATTCAATCAAACATTGGAGGAATATCTGCGGAAAGTAGTAGGCAGGAATCAAAAGGATTGGGACACGCATATTCCGCTGTTCTTGATGGCGTATAGGTCAGCCCCGCATGATACGACATCACTCGCTCCAGCACGAGCAGTGTTCGGCACGGAGCTGAGGTTGCCTGCTGACTTGAAGTTCGAAGTGGTCAGCACGACGGAAGGCGCTAAGACGGATTACGCAGTTAATAAGCGATCGGAGCTGGAAGAAATCCATCAGTTTATAAGGGACCGTATCCAACTGGTCAGCGATAAGATGAAAGCCAGATATGACCTAAAGCGGGGTTCCAAGAAGGCGATCTGGTAATGCTTTACAACCCGCAGCGCAGGAAAGGTTTGTCTCCAAAGCTTCAAACGTCATGGGAAGGACCGTACAAGGTCGTGACCAGGATTAATGACGTGGTGTACAGGGTTCAACGCTGCTGCAGCGGAAACGCCAGGCTGAAGGTAGTCCATTTGGAGCGCCTGGCGTCTTACTCCGGCAGAGCCTCTGTACTTATTCGGGACGAACAAGTCTAAATGATGGGCAGTGATACGATGAGAAATTCCGTGCCGCACTGTACAGGAATGCTTTTCTCCGCACGAATGTTTTCCAAGCATACTTTTAGGCATGCACTTTGAAGTACGACAAATTTGGTATAATTCGCTTGGTATAGTCCGATATGGCAAGGATGGTTCTCGAAGAAATAGGCTGTGCGAGAATGGTCGAGCGCTTTCCAATTGGAAGTTGCAAGAAACTTCGGCGCGATAAGAAAACTGGTATAAAAGCAGCAGTGTGCAGCGCAATGGGTCGAGTCTGTGTTAAGCAAGCAAAGTGGTAACAAGTGTAGATACAAGCGAAGTGTAAATTCTGTAAATAAAGCATTGTTAGTTCTGACTGAGTTTGCGCTGAATAATTGAAGTTGTTTTATTTTCAAATACAATCAAAACGAACCGTCGATAACGAACTGTGGAATTTCGTAACAGTATAAACGAATGTACCTTGACATATTTCAAAAGCTTCAAACGGGGAAAAAATTGACTGGAAAAAAATAAAAATTGCTCGAAATTAACTGAAATTACTTAAACCGCCCCTGGATCAGTTTGACAGTTGTTCATGTGTAGAAGTGCTCATGTATACACGCATAGAAATCCATTCACAAAATTTCGTGTTCTCTGTCTCATCGCTTGTCTCCCTTTGATTTCCGACAGTCATCAAAAAGGCATAACTAAAAACTTAGGATTTTCCCAGTTAAAAAAAAAAAAATAATGGCGTTAAATCGCACGATCTCGATGGCCAACCGATTAATGCCATAAAATTGTCTTTTTAACACGTTAAAGACCGCATGCCCACCGGTGGGTCACTCCGCAACACCATTACCTGCCCGCGTGCTCACGGGTGGGCACACGACATGTTTTACCTGGGACCGCTTGTACACCGGTGGGCATGATTTAAATTCAATTTATGTACAGTAGTCCATTCACCGGAAGAGATACTGCATATAGCGGACGCAGTTAATTTGACATAGCCTCATTTTAAAACGATTTTTTTTTAATCAAACAAAAAAAGGCGGTCCCTATGTGAGAAATACGATTTTTCAATGCGGTCTCAACATGTTAATAAAGTCAAGTTTTAGCATAAAATTATATTTTAGTTCAATTTCAAGTTCTGTTGCTTTAAAAATACCCCTTATGATAGGCAGAAAACAATGTTATTTGTGAATAAAGACAAGCTGAAAACAATTAAAATTATATTGTACTCACTTAAAATATTTACTTCGCATGATGTACTACTTTCACCAACTGAATTCGTTGCTTTCACCTCATAATTTCCTGCATCTTCTGGCTTACATATATTCAAAGTTAAGCAATAGGTTTCACTACTATACGTGTTACGTATAATTTTCACGCGACTATCCACACTTATTTCATTTCCATTTTTAAACCTGTAAGTAAAGCATTATTTTTAAAAAATTAAGAATTAAACATATGTATGCATTGCATAAATTTTAAAGGTAAACTATCGAGTGGCGACAAGAAAATTAGTAGTACTTTGAAGATATATTAGGGCAGTTCGCGATAACGTGTAAATATTTGGGCAAATATATGTCATTTCAAATATTTGCTATCAACACTGAGCATACTTTTTAAAACTTCATGGCAATTCGATTGCAGAACAAATTCACAGCTGTTTTTGAAAAATAAATCAAGAAAGAGAAGAAAAGAATATTTGCGCCGTGTGAGCCTGCGGGAGCATGCATAAGTTGCTGCCGCTGTGGAATCCGAAAACAATTCACACCTCTAACTCCAGCGCTTCTTGCAAATAACTCATAATTGTACGAATCTCCTCCTCCGTCCACTTTTTATTCGGTGTTTCTCTTTTTATTTTCTTTTTCGGCTGCTTCATCTCGACAATTCTGTCAGAATTGATGATTGGCAAATCTGTTTTGCCCATGCCCAACAATATGCAATATGGTTTCAGTGTTGCAAATTTGCAGCTGGCGGGCAAGGGCAAATGTGTACATTCGGTTGTTGCGTTGAAAATATTTGCCATTAAATTTTGCACATGCCATGATGCAAGCCCGTTTGCACGTTATCGTGAACTGCCCTATTGTGACGATAAGACACCCTGCCGCTGTGCAAGGCGCCTTGTCGTTGTACAATGCACTGAATGCTTTGACGTGCATACTTTTAGACACGCACTTTTAGAATACGGCCGGCTTGCTATAATTTCGATAAAGTAAGGATGAGTCGCGATGGTAATGGACATTTTTAGTCCAATTGGAATGTACGAGAACAAGGGACTCCCATCATAATTTTTTAAGAAAATAATTGCAATGTTAGTATTACAATGTAACATAAATTTTATAAACAAATGCATTATAGAGAATCCTCATGAAAAAAACCTGAACATTGGGCCATATAAAGCGTATTTTTGTGAATCTAATAATTTAAAACTTTTGCCGGGAAAATGTTTTATAAAAAAAACTCAATTAATCTCCAACTAATTTACCCGGAAGAAAGGGAGCGGTAAAGGTAAAGTCTCTGATTGCGTTCAACCTGGCGAACGCCAGAACGATCCTTGTCCCTGTCTAATCCAAGCTGATACACAGCCTCCACGCGGCCCTTCTGGATAGCTATTTGGCACCCGCTGAATAGTGAACTAATGTGTGCAGCGTGTCCAATCCCCAGGACTTGAAATTTGGGTTGTGCGCAGGGTTTGGTGCTCGCCACGTAAAATCTACTACCAATGAAAGCCAGAAAGCAAGCCTCGGAAGGAACCCACAATGTTGATGACCACAGCAAACGTTTTAAGGACCACGATTTGAGGATATGCACCTGGAATGTACGGACCCTCTATAGGGAAGGTGCCTCTATCCAACTGGCGGAAGCCCTCACAAAATGTAAGGCTGACATCACCGCCATCCAAGAAATGCGATGGAGCAGACGAGCGAGCAGACTGTGACATCTACTACAGCTGCCATGTGGAGAAGCGCGAATTTGGCTGCGGATTTGTGGTCAGCAAGAGACTTCGCCACCACGTCTCTCGGTTCACTGCGGTGAACGAACGGCTGGCTTCGATCCGCAACAAGGCTAAATACTTTAGCATCAGTCTAATTTGCGCGCACGCCCCGACGGAAGAGAAGGACGATTCGACCAAGGATGCCTTCTATGCGAAGCTCGAGGAGGTCTACGACGGGTGCCCGGCCTATGACGTCCAAATTGTCCTCGGGGACTTCAATGCAAAGGTCGGGCGAGAAGGCATCATTGGCCCCACAGTCGTGCAGTTTAGCCTCCATGGGACCATTTCGAACAACGGTCTGAGGCTGATCGATTTCGTCGCGGCACGAAACATGGTAGCAAAGAAAATAAACATACAGAATGCGCATGTCATACAAGCAAAAATTGTGTATGGCGGGTTCTAACATTGGAACCCGCGCTCTGCTCACATAGATCAAATATGTAGGGAGAGCGTGGATTTACAAGCGAGAATGTAGTTTTATGTGTTGCGCTCTTTGGGTGCGCTCACTGCAGCGAGTGTGCGTTAGCACATTGTTGTGGCGTGAAATGATTGCTTTTTCGAAGTCGTTTATATAAATTTAGCTCTCACGGTTTCCAGGATATTCAAGGATAAACATTTTATTGAGGTCCTTCATATCCTTTTTCATTACATTTTTCCAAAAAGGATATTGTGGCATCGACTTCCTTTCATTAGCTTTCATTTGACGTAAAAAATATTCCTTTCTGACATTTGAGTCAAGAGATATGATGTTTTGAGAGTTTCGGGAAGGGGCTTTAAGCCTCCATCTTTAAACTCAATTTAAAAAAAAAAACTCGAACATTCCGGGAAAAATCCCTTGGCACTTTTTCATCTACTGAGGTCCCCTATCGAATGAGATGGGTTTGACCTTGTCCCTTTTTTCAGTGTTGCACTGTGAAATTTAATTACTTTGGTTCGTACTATAACTGTGTAAATTAAAGATTTTTGAATAATAAAAAACCTTTTTTATAAAAATAAACACATGAAATAATAAAATGCCAAGGCGTTTTTATTTTCAATCAGCTGTGATAGGTTTATGCGTCAAATGTGATGCCTTTTGATATCACTGATGAGAGAAATTTTATCAGCAGTGACTAATCACACGTGATTGGGATTTGATCATTGCTGATTAGAGTGAGCGAGACAACTTTATGTTGGACCACGTTTTAAATCGCCTGTGTACGAAGGTGCAGAATCACATGGACACAAAAATACCCATCACATTTTTCACACTGCTAGTGGAAAAATGATGGAGATTATGATCGAAATTTCATCACATATGATTGTCATATGATTGATCAAATGATGGTCACTGTCCTTGCAGGGAAGTGAGTGAGACCCCCGTGGGCATACGCATTGTCCTTGGAATTGGCAAGCCTACTTGAATCGCCGTTAAGATTTACAGTTAGGACGCGCTGTCGAACATTCTCGAGTTGATTGCTGTACTTTTCACTGTCGCGTTGCCGCTGTAGCGTAGTGGTTACGTGTCGTGTACCGTTATGTGCGCATACGCGTAATGCTCAAACTCGCGTTTTTCGCGTTTCGAGAAAAAGTAGAATCAGTGTATTTGTATGAAATAAACTCCATGACTTGACGTCGATACGCCCGAAACGCGTTAAAAGTTGAACTATTTTCAACTTTTTCACGCGTTTCGCGCTTAACGACGTCAAAAAGCTGACAGAGCTCCTAAAGATGTCATACATTATGTGGTTAAATGGTATTGCCGATAACAAACTTGTGTTATCGCAAAAGTCGGATGCATTTATTTTACACGAAAGCTATTAAATACATTTAAGAAACATTTTAAATTCAACATTTGACCACAAAATGTGGAGAAATTCCCAAAAAATTAGCATAATTCTTTAACAAACGAAACTTAGTCTTCGCTGTATTGGAAATTCGATAGCTTATTCGGTGTATATCGAATTTTGCTCTTTCCTGTGAGATAAATTACTACAAATTGAATTCAACTGTTTTTTTTTATTTTTTGCAATGGTCGATATGCATTTATTGTGTTTAAAATGATAGCAATTTGATTTCGTTCTTTTTCACAATTCACAACGAAATCAATCAGCAGTTTCACAACTATAACTTAGCATCAGCTGACGTAAGAAGATGAAGCTGACGCGTGAAACTCGTGTTATGGAGTATACAACATTGCAACGCAAATAACGCGAGAAACGCCATAACGCGACAAACCCTGAACGCCTGAAAAGCGGTTTATGGAGTTTGCCATAAGGGTGAAAGAAACGTGTGAAAGTAATATCGTATATTAAAGCAAAATAAACGTTAAAAATGTCGTTACGGAACAGAAAAGTCGGAGAATTGCTCGAACAATGCAACGAGCCGGGTTGCCGACGTCGGGCAGCAAGAATCAATTAATTGAACGATTATATGAACATAGAAACGATGAAACAGTGAATTCAACAATGGACGAATCAACATAGACTCAACGTATCTCCATGTTGGAGAATACAATTGTAGAACTACGCGCGCAGTTCAATCGAAATCCACAACCACATTTCGAACCTTTATTAACATCGTCGCCAGTACCGATGGTGTACACTACGGCAGCAATGCAAGCGCCCGTCGCCGCGCAACGATTACACTGATCAACAGCAAAATGGCTTTTCTGGGTTTGACATCGTTTCGCGGCGGAGCGGATTAATAAAAATACGCCGTGGTTCGGGTTGAGGGTTCTTTATTGTACGACGTATGGATTACAAGTGTACACGAAACATTAAACGATACAAAACGGCCGAAGCCGGGGAGCAGAAAATAGGGGGAACATGAGCACAATAGGAGAAGGAAAGATTGGGATTAGTGATGGTATCGACGGATCACTAAACACAGCACAGTACATCTAAACATCGCACCCGCCATTGCAGATTGCAATTATAAATGTGTGTCGGGGCCTCGTCCGGCAGACGGCTGGATGGTGATGCGTGACTGCCTGGCTGTAGGATGGGCTGATGGCTGGGGGGTTGTCGCCGATCAGCGATGACGGAGCGCTGGGGAGTGCGCTGAGGGCCTCTTCGCGGCTGATACTCGGTGCGAACGTGCGGGGCAGTCTTGGGGGCAACTGCTGGGGTGATCGCTAGCGCCGGATCTGCAAAAGAGATGTCAGTTGTTAGAGATGATACTTTTGACATCGTTTGTGTAGGGTGTAAGCGGTTCGTCAAGCGATGGGGTTCGCTTGAGTTGCCGTTGGAGGAGTGAGTGAGGCGCTTGGGAGAGGTCGCACGGGAATGGCGACTGACTCGGACCCGTGATGGGTGCGCTCGAGGTTTGTTGTATGGGGGGGTGCAATGTGGAAATGCGAGGGGGCTGCAGTTTCCATCAATTGCTGTGCATATTGACCCGTGGGTCGTACCCTTTTTCCCGGTCTCATTGGGGGCGATAGCCATCCTGCGGGGGGCGCAACATTTGGCAACGAAGGGGGGTGTTTGCCATTTCAAGTTGGAGTGTGCAGGGATGGTGGGTTCCGCGTGATTTGCCTTTATTTCCTTGAGTGGAAACCCTACGGGATTGAGGGCGACATCACGTCAGAAAGGGGTTCCTTTAGAGTATGAAGGTTTTTTCGAAGGGCGGGACCAGTGTGCGTATGGTGATTTGGCACCGCGGCGACATTTGTCAAATATGATGACAGGGGTACTGGACCGCTTAATATCCAATCGAATACTGTGTGTTGAGCGAGTAGGCTGCCACACACATTTCGGTGGAAACCTTCGAGCATGATCTGCGGGATGAGTTCACTGCCAATCACTATATCGATCTGAGCTGCCTCGAAGGGGTTGGGATCACCGAGATCAAGCGTGGCCAAATCGTAAAACTGGGGGGGTTTATTTTGGAAGAGGGGAGAAATTCCGTTAACTTTGGAAGTACGATTGCTTGCACGGGGAGATTTGTGCTCATTTTGGGGACTGCCAATGTCAAGAAGCATATATGGTTGGCGTTTTTCACAATTTGTCCGCCAATGCCCGAGATCTGAAGGTTAGATTTCTCGATCGGCAATTTTAAGCGTCTCTGGACCTTCGAGGAAATGAAGGTGCGCTGAGAGCCTTGATCGATCATCGCTCGAACTTTGAACAACTTTCTTAAGTGTTTAATGAACACCAGTGCCGTAGGCAGAAGAGACTGGGTGCCATTATTTGGGTGAAGGGCTGGTACTGGGAGCGTACTTTGCCTTGAACATATGCTGGGTTGCGCATAGGAAAGGGGAGAATGAGTGGTGGAGTTGTTGCGCGGTTGTTGGATAACCGTTGAAACCAGAGAAGTGGTCGAAGGTGATCGATTGGGGGAGTGAGTGGGTTGCGCATTGCCTTTGGGGAGATGAAGCAAGGAATGATGCTTTTTCTGGCAATATACGCATGTGAAATTGCTTGTACAATCCAAAATTTGGTGAGATGTAACAAGGCAATTTACACAGAGCTTGTGCTTCTTCACATATGTTAACCGACACTGGGGGGTGAGCCTTTTAAAGCTTTGGCAAGTCCGTACGGAATGATTTGCGTTGCAGAGCTTGCACGCGAAGTCCTTTTTCACTTCAGTGTGAAAATTTAGTTTTAGTTTCTTGAATTTGTGCACTATTTTAAATGTATTTCGTTGTTCTTTCTTTTTTGTAATTTTTGAAATTATGTGTGTGGAAGAATGTGTTTGGATTTTTTGTTGTGTCTTTTTCCTTTTAGTTTTTGCACTTGCACTTGTGGATTGTGAAGAGTTGTCAATATGTGTATTTGTATGTCACTTTTCCACTTGTTGTCACAATGTTTTTTTGTGAGTGTCTTTTCACTTGCGCGCGCTGGTTGTAATTGTAATCGTAATTTTGTTTTGAAATTATCTTATGTTCACCAAAATTTATAGCTCGAAGGACCAATTTTTACTATTATTTCGATAAGAATGGGAACCACGCCAAATAATTTGGCTGTGTTGTATTATTTGATGTTTCCGCATTCATTTAACACCTAACTCATTGATAGATTTAAGAAAAATGTGTATGTTTTTGACCATCCAAGAACACGCCTTGAAATTCCATATTATCCGACTTTGAGGCGCAATTACCGCGAAATCGTAAAACTTATAAAAATAAATTATATTGCAAAAGAAGCCGTGAGGTGTTGTAAATGCCACAAAGAGAAAACCATGTCAACCGGTTTATTGGTTTAGAAATTATAATCCCAAACGTGAAAAAATACGGAAAATCCGAAAAAGTGACACGCCCATTTTTTGCAAAAACGGAAACTAAGTTTTAAAAAAGGTTTGCGGATTCGAAATCAGCGGTACCTAATTACCCTAGAACTGATGTCAAACCCAGAAAAGCCGACCAAAAGTCGAAATTTGTTGCCCTGTGTTACCGGTGCAACCGACATTTACGACTCAATACAATGCACCAAATACAAAACCGAGTTAATATACGCAATTTTTGTATACAAATGCGCAAGCGCAACCACAATCTCAGTTCCAAAATTATATGAGTGCTCCGGTTCCGTGTGCCAATATGTTTGTGCCGAACGTCAATAATCGCGCTAGTGCTCCGTATGTAGTTAATTCAATGCCGACCGTTTTTCCGAATAATCCGCCACCGTGCAATAGCAATATTCGCGATATAATTGAACTATTACCGGCATTTGATCCATCTTCGGATAAGTCGCTGAATCCGCAGCAATTTATCAAACGGGTAGAATTGCTTAAAAACGCGTACGGTTGGAACGAAGGCGCCATTATGTTTGCAATACAACAAAAGATGAGTGGCTCAGCCAAACTGTGGATTGATTCGCAAGATACGGTGTTTTTATCGTGGCAGAAATTTGTGAATCAGTTCTTAGCTGACTTCCCGTGTTTTGAGAACGAAGCGGACATACATTTAAAGTTAGCGCGATCTAAGCGACAACCAAACGAATCGCCGGTTGAGTATGTGTATCGAATGCAAGCGTTGGGCGCGAAGGGTGGACTACCCGAATCGAGTATTATACGCCATATCGTGAACGGTATAAACGATTTTGATTCAAAACGGAAAATATCGAACGAATACGACCGATGCCAG
The DNA here is from genome assembly GCA_963971225.1 of Melieria omissa. Lineage (NCBI taxonomy): Eukaryota > Metazoa > Arthropoda > Insecta > Diptera > Ulidiidae > Melieria > Melieria omissa. Next base: position 43,055,889 of record OZ020269.1, on the reverse strand, counting down.
GATTTACTGCGCGATACCCTGAGTTATAGTGCATACAACGATATAAGACCAGTGCTAAACAAACCGAAAGCGCCAATTCAATACCACGTTAAGTCAACCGAAACCACAGCAAACGGTGAAACCCGTGTACAACGAAAACCAGTGCCACGAGAAAATCTAAAATGTTTTAATTGTTCTAAGCCTGGACACTTTTCGGTTAACTGTCCAGAGCCGCAGAAGAAACCGCGATGCAACAAGTGTCAGCGTACGACACACAAAACGGAACAGTGCACTGTAAATGTGAACGTAATTTCGAATAAGCCAACTTCTTCCGGGAACATTATTAAAGAAATCGAAGTTAACGGTTACAAAACGTGCACACTCATAAAGAAAAGTTTCGCTGAGAAGGTAGGGCAACTGGAAACTAAGCACGGAAGTGCCAATCTGCCTCAATCCATACCGCATACCATTCGCGAAAAGACCGATTGTTTCGGCAATAATTTCCGAGCTACTAACCAACGGGATTATTCGACTGAGTCAGTCACCTTACGCATCACCGGTGGTCCTGATCGATATAAATAATGGTGAACACAGATTCTGTGTTGACTATCGGTGTTTGAACAAGATTAGATTATAGTCGACATTGCACCGACGCGGAAACGCGGTATCATAGCTATGAACTCGAAGTTCTTGCCGTAGTTGAAACTTTAAAACGATTCCGCATATACCTACTAGGAAAACGGTTCCGATTGGTAACTGATTGCTCAGCCGTAGCTCGCGTAAAGGAAAATAAAGAACTCAAATCCAAGATTGGTCGTTGGTCGTCGGCTCAAGCTGTTGGAATTCGATTTCGAATGTATCCATCGCCAGGGCACCCGTCTTCAACACGTCGACGCTCTTCGCTAGATTTATACTTAAGGTAACTGCAAATGATGCAATCACCTACCCTGGCAGAACAACACAACTGATTACTCCCGAGAGGAGTGAACAAGGAAAACAAAAACTGCAAACTTTGCCACGATCAAGCAGGGCACCATGCACTTGAGAAAACGCTCGAGCGCCTCCGAAAATCGTACTGGTTCCCGCAAATGAGGAAATATGTTAAAAATTATATCGCTGCTTGTATTCAGTGTTGTCACCAGAAACACCGTGCCGGAAAATCCGAGGGTTGCCTGCATTACAGTCCCATCCAGCCAATTCCTTTCTGTCTGATCCACGTCGACCACATGGCCCCTTCACTTGCAGCAAGCGCGGTAACTGCTAACTCGCGATCTTCGACGCCTTCAGTAAATTCTTGGTTGTCAAGGCTGTACTCGACACCAAAACAACACACGTCTTAAGGGTTCTCAACGAGATGTCCAGTTATTTCGGGCTGCCATCCCGAATCATATCAGACAGAGAGACGTCTTTCACCTCCAAAGCATTCGAGACGTACTGCAATGAAAATGGCATCCAACACACGAGGACTGCGGTGCGCACCCCACGAGCCAACGGACAAGTGTTGTTTATCCGAACGACTACAGAAAATCCGAAGGTTTGGGACCTAACGCTACGAGATCTGCAGTGGACTATAAACTCGCAAAGGAACGCTACTACCGGGTTCTGTCCAAACGAGTTAGTGTTTGACTTTAACAGCGTTTTGACCGTACTCACACGAGTTATGCTGAAAATGCTCTCGTGGTAATTGAAAACGAACCAGCAGCATCGGGTGACTCCCGGAAATTGGAGCCAAAGTATCGAGGACCGTATATTGTCAGCATGGTTCTCGGAAATGACCGGTATATGCTTGAGGATATCCCCGGTGACGAATAGGAAGTTCTGCTCCATATACGCCTCCAATAAAATGAAGCCCTGGTGTAATAGTAGTCCCGAGCTACACCTTTTCAACCTCAAAATGAGAATGCGTAAATTCATATAAGAAAAATAAACGAAAAATACTGATTTTTATAGATTGACACGATAGCCTAGCGTGAGTGCACTAGACTGTCATCCCAGAGGTCGTGGGTTCAACTCCCGCCGTGTGCACGGTCCCCGCACTTTTCCAACCAAGTTTTCCGATTTTTCCTGTTCTCTAAATTTTCCTAAAAACCTTGCAACATATCCAAGTTCATTGATTCCCAACCCAATTATTCCTATTCCACTTACTTCCACGCAATAGAATGCGCAATTATGCACTGTGCGGCTGATAAAAGCAAACAAATAAACAGTTACGCAAAACATGCGCACGAGCGACATCTGCATGGGGAAGCGGACAACTGCGAAAACAGTGCGCACCAACCTGATCCTAGCGAAGTCCCCAGTCATTCTGCTGTAACCTCCTCACCACAGATGGCGCTACGAGCGGAGGCGACGTTCCTGAGCGGCGTTAGATGATTCCATCACTTAGGACTACCTGCGGCAGGCCAATCACCTACCCTGGCAGAACAACACAACTGATTAATGTAACCAACACAATGGTGTCTCGTGGAAGCCCTATGCTCCCGAGAGGAGTGAAAAAGGACAACAAACAAAAAAAAAAAAATTGGTTGACTTCATAAAATGGATTTTAAAAAAATTGCTTTATATAATTTTCCAAAAAACATAGTCTGTTTTAAAAACGACATACACATAGTTATGTGACATACAATTTTTGTTAGCTACGGTGAAAGAGTAGCGAAATACAAGGTCTCAAAATTAGCGCATTTTTTGCAAGATGTATAAGGTTTTTGCTCTCAGACAAACCGAACATTGTGTGCTGTACTGACGACGTTTTGGTCCAGCTTCGCATTACCTCAAGAATTTACAGAATCATCATGATGTAGAAAAATAATGATATTTTTTGGAACACGTTAGATGATTCCATCACTTAGGACTACCTGCGGCAGGCCAATCACCTACCCTGGCAGAACAACACAACTGAATAATGTAACCAACACAAGGGTGTCTTGTGGAGGCCCTATGCTCCCGAGAGGAGTGAAAAAGGACAACAAACAAAAAAAAAATAGGTTGACTTCATAAAATGGATTTTAAAAAAATTGCTTTATATAATTTTCCAAAAAACATAGTCTGTTTTAAAAACGACATACACATAGTTATGTGACATACAATTTTTGTTAGCTACGGTGAAAGAGTAGCGAAATACAAGGTCTCAAAATTAGCGCATTTTTTGCAAGATGTTGTGTAAGGTTTTTGCTCTCAGACAAACCGAACATTGTGTGCTGTACTGACGACGTTTTGGTCCAGCTTCGCATTATCTCAAGAATTTACAGAATCATCATGATGTAGAAAAATAATGATATTTTTTGGAACACGATAAAAACGATTGTCGTATGTGCTATTAAATTCAATGGAACATACGACATTCGTTTTCTATGGTGACGAAATACGAATACTGAAGTGGGAACTTTTCTTGCACGTAGCAGTAGGACAGTTGGTGTTTGCCTCTTATGTTTCTTTACGGTGAGTTTTTGAATAAATCGATGACTACTAGACCATCAAAAAATCAATTTGAATTCAAAATCATTTACACAAAAAGTTACGTTATTCATGTGGTGGAGTATGTGATACCCCAATGAGTTTTAGCGGGGTGTGACTGAAATCTGGTCACACTCAAGTCGTTTTGGGATAGCAACCCTGCCAGACACGTGTGATCGAAACTCCAACACATTTACAAAAATTCTCGCTGAAACTAACACATAAACATTTACAAAGGAAATTTTTAAGTATGTTCCATGCAAGCGGGAAAAAGAAGTTTCAGTACACAAAATTTCCCTGTATGAGAAAACGAGATGGCACTATATGTACATACGGCACGTGCCGTTATGACGCTTGCGCCCATGACGCAATTGTCAAATTGTGTGTCAAAAGCAGGCCAGCGGTGGAAAAGTTAAAAAAAGATAAGTACAATTGTTTATTAATTTTGTAAAAAATATGTTAATTAAATTTTCTTTAAAATAGATGAGAAGCGTATCAAAATAATTGTTTGCCTAATGCTAGCATTCTTTTCATTTAATCTTTGCAGATTGTGTTCAGCGCTAGCGCTCCTAACCTCAAAAATGTCGTGGACTGAGGGTCAATTTCATTTCATTACATTTGCCAAATTTTTAATAATTTAATTACTTTGGTTCGCACTTTAAATGTGTAAATTAATGATTTTTGAATAATAAAAACCTTTTTTATAAAAATAGGCATATGAAATAATAAAATGCCAAGGCTTTTTTATTTTCAATCAGCTGTGATAGGTTTATGCGTCAAGTGTGATGCCTTTTGATATCACTGATGAGAGAAATTTTATCAGCAGTGATTAATCACACGTGATTGGGATTTGATCATTGCTGATTAGAGTGAGCGAGACAACTATATGTTGGACCACGTTTTAAATCGCATGTGTACGAAGGTGATGCAGAATCACATGGACACAAAAATACCCATCACATTTTTCACACTGCTAGTGGAAAAATGATGGAGATTGTGATCGAAATTTCATCACATGTGATTGTCATATGATTGATCAAATGATGGTCACTGTCCTTGCAGGGAAATGTGTATGGTTGGACTGTTCCCTGCCAGACGCGTGTGATCGAAACTCCAACACATTTACAAAAATTCTCGCTGAAACTAACACATAAACATTTACAAAGGAAATTTTTAAGTATGTTCCATGCAAGCGGGAAAAAGAAGTTTCAGTACACAAAATTTCCCTGTATGAGAAAACGAGATGGCACTATATGTACATACAGCACGTGCCGTTATGACGCTTGCGCCCATGACGCAATTGTCAAATTGTGAAAAGTGAAATAAAAGTGTGTCAAAAGCAAGTCAGCGGTGGAAAATTTAATAAAAGATAAGTACAATTGCTTATTATTTTTGTAATAAATATGTTAACTAAATTTTATTAAAAATAGATGAGAAGCGTATCAAAAGAATTGTTTGCCTAATGTTAGCGTTCTTTTCATTGAATCTTTGCAGATTGTGTTCAGCGCTAGCGCTCCTTACCTCAAAAATGTCGTGGACTGAGGGTCAATTTCATTTCATTACATTTGCAAAATTTTTAATAATTTAATTACGTTGGTTCGTACTATAACTGTGTAAATTAATGATTTTTGAATAATAGAAAACCTTTTTTATAAAAATAAACACATGAGGCGTTTTTATTTTCAATCAGCTGTGATAGGTTCATGCGTCAAATGTGATGCCTTTTGATATCACTGATGATAGAAATTTTATCAGCAGTGACTAATCACACGTGATTGGGATTTGATCATTGCTGATTAGATTGAGCGAGACAACTATATGTTGGACCACGGTTTAAATCGCCTGTGTACGAAAGGGATGCAGAATCACATGGACACAAAAATACCCATCACATTTTTCACACTGCTAGTGGAAAAATGATGGAGATTGTGATCGAAATTTCATCACATGTGATTGTCATATGATTGATCAAATGATGGTCACAGTCCTGGAGGGTTATAAACAGCTACTAGCAGCGATAATGCCCACATAAAACTGATATTCGTATTATTTACAAAAATACAACCTCTGGGGTATGGTATACCCCACCACACCGATGCCGGGTTAAGGGCATTTGATGAATGTGAGCATTTTTATATTGCTGCCTAAAATTGTGCTCCGATATTATACCTCAAAAGTAAATCCTTGCTTTTGTTGCTGAATTTATGAATGGAGAACTTACATATTTAACCCATTCGCTGCCAAGCCTAAATTATATGAAGTCATTCCCATTGCCATTTATATTTTGAGTGTTATTGTTTACAAAAGTTCTGTTATTTCTAGGTAAGGGCACATATATTATCATACATAATCATTTGCAAGCATAAAACAAGCAAGTCACAAAAAATTTGCTAATTCAAAAGCCAACATGTTATAATATATTTAAAGTAGGACGAGTATACTAGTCTTGGCAATGTGTGACACATAAGACGAGTATACTCGTCCTTGGCAGTAAATGGGTTAAACACATACTCTATTACAAACGTCGTATTTCAAAAATTTATTTTTTAATTGAAAGCCCCAACATTCTTCTTTCGCTATATGACAATATATATTTTTTGTAAGCAAAATTCTTTTGTGTATTCGCAATCTTGCAAAGTAACTGAAAATTTGACTTTGCAAATGAATAATTCTTGCAAATTTAAACCGATTTTAATGTTTTAAATTTTAAATACATAACTAAAGTATTGGTAATCTATGTTCAAAACATGGCATTTTAGACTTCAGGTTTGTAGGAGCTGCATGCGTATAATGGTCAAAAACCAAGGAAAACGCCCTCCGAGGAAAATCATCAATATTTCCTAAGCGGCTCTTACAATCAAAAAACAAAGTACGCAGTTGTGATCAGCGTCCAAAAATCCTTTAGAAAAGTATGATTTGATTTCAGAAAAAAAATAATGTCGACTTTGTTGCTCTGTGTTATCCGTACCCAAACCGACTTATGATGTGGAATTAACAGTGTTCGTAATATTACGACTCCTTAACATTTTGCAATTGCATGAAATGCGCGTTCTGTAATACTGTTCATTATTTACTGCATGTATAGTATATTGTTAAATATACATAGAACTCCAACACTGAGTGGACTTCTGCAAATACACCCATACCTCACTTTGCGTCGGGGTTACGTTCCAAAAAAACACAACGCAAACTGAAACGACGCAAAGTGAATCATGATTTTCTATAGCAAACCATGTAAACATCGAAGATAGGTTCCAGGGTTACGATAATACTACTTAAAAAAAAAAAATTGAACAAAGTAAACATTTAAAACACAAAAATAATATAAAATTTTATTACATACATACAAAAAACAAAAAAAAAACAAATTCAATTAAAACAAAATAAAATATTCAATTAATTTATAAAAACAAAATAAAAATTAATCACTGTCTGATGAGTCCATAGTGGTTAAGTCTGCTTTCTTTCACAAAAGTTAGAAAGGGAATCCCCGAGTTTTGTCAAGTCATGCCATTTTTTTAGAAAAAAAGGAAATTAAAAAAAAAAAGTTAAAGACTCGAACCCTAAACAACGCAACTTCGAAAATCTAACGACGTACAGTGAAAATTAGTACTAATTCAGCAGCGACGCAATTTCGAAATAACGCAAAGCGAGGTATTGGTGTATACCAGAGATCTGGATGCGGTCATATTTTAATCGCTCAGTATGTATTCGCGTAAAATGCGGTGCGATATGTGCCACTGCTCAAAAAAACGGATATCAGTATGTATCCCCACCGCAAGCGAAGCATTCATTCCGAATACTAGTAATCCAAGCGAACGAATCATCAGCTTGCAATACTAAACGAACGCAAACTATCGCATCATCATTTCACTTCGGCTATGCGGTGCTGCCGATGATCCAAACGAACTATGCACTTCGGAATGCGGTGGTGCAAATGATTCAAACGAAGACGGCAATGATCCAAACGAAAGATGGAAATATTCGTTTGAGAATGCGGTGGTGCGAATGATCCAAAGGAAAGATGGAAACACCGCATACCACCGCATTTTTATTTCGCTTCGCCCTTGTTCTTTGACTCTTATTGTGATTAAGCATTTGTAGAAAAGAAAATAAATGACAGGCATTTTTTAGGATATACCCAATTTTGTTTATTTTTTCTAATAAATGTATACATACTCAAATAATAAATTTAATGTAATAGCTTTAAACATGAAATGAAAAAATGTCCTTTATCGAACGAAATAATATTTAATTCATAATACGTGTAATAGATTATAATAATTAATAATAATTTGTAATGTTAAAAATTTTTAGAGTACGAATGGTCGAAAGTCGATGGCTTTGCCCGTTGTCACAGAGTATTTCATTGATGTGGGTCCAATTACCGACAATTGATTCAATCATCATATATTTGGAGTTCCCTCGTGTTTTTAAAGTAATTAACCATTTTTATTTTGCATGATTCTATAACTTTAAGACTTCAACTTGCTTAAAAAATAGCAGCAGTTGAGCTGGCAAAATCCATGCCGCAAACATTTCTTCCAAATGCGTATACCTGCTTCATACGCTTCGCGAATTGTGAATTATGTATACTTGTATTTATTGCTTTCGCTCACTGCAAACAACGCATACCGCATGATACTTATGATTTGCGGTGCTTATGAGCAGTAGGTAGTAAAAAGAATGAGTATCAATGCGGTGGTGACCAAAATTGCGCGTCGCGAATTGTGCAATATGCATACGATTACGAAGTGGTCGTGTAAGCAATACGCGAAATGAATCGATAATCGCAAACTCGTTCGGGTTTTGTATGCGTGCGGTTGTGATACTTATGTTATGCGGTGCTTATGAGTAGCAGGTAGTAAACAAAATAAGTATTAATGCGGTGGTATCCAAAGTTGCGGTACTCATTGCTGATCTCTGGTGTATACATACTTTTGTTGTTTCATTTTTGTTTAGAGATAATTATCTATACTCCAAAAACCAACAATTACGAAAGACGAAAGCTTTTGTTGCTAACGGCTTTGGATTCAATTATAATTGTTGGTTTTTGAGTCTGTTATTATTTTATGTACTTATGTATGTACTTGTTATGTATGTATTTTTGATTTAAAGGAAATTAAAAGATAAAATGCATTTTGAATTATAAACCATGTTTAGACCAAATCTCCTCTTTCAATGTCTCCGCTAAAGCTGCACCTATTGTAACAACTCTGAACTTCTTGTAAGCCGTTAGCAACAAAAGCTTTCGTCCTCTTGTTGCGCGGCAATCCCGGCCTCGGCCCTTTTCTTTTTACTTTTTGCTTCGTGTCTTGATCATCCAACGTCAGCGAGGCATCATCACTGGAGCAGCAAATAAACTACAACCAAGAGCATCCTACGTTTTTTCTTCTTTTTCGCCCTTTTTTTCTCGTGGTCGGTATTCTGCAGTGTAAGTAGCGAGCCAAAATATCATTTTTATCTTCACTTATTGGATTTCGTCTAATACCATTTCGATTTCCCTTTTCGTTCAATATCGTACCGACAACCCCCAACATTCTGGTCCTTCGAGCCGGATCTTCGTCCGCGCACTCCAGATTTACGTCCATTCACTCCTGCTTACACCTTTATTGCGTTCATTCTCAACATCGTCCAGTTGGGACTCGAAAATCTTCTTGCGATCATCAACCATCACATTGTTCACAAGCATCATCCTCATCTCTATTACAAACAATCACAGGTGCGTTGAACCGATATTTGCATTTCACAAAAAGTTAATTTATTTATTTATTTTACCTGCTAAAAATTTGCGTGTTTGCATAATTTTTATAAAAAACCAATATCGCGAGTGTATTAAAAGCTTATCCGTGAGTATTAAAAATATATAAGAAAATAACAAAAACGTTCTTATCGAATTTGGCTCAAAATTAATTATATACTTCTAGTTCTCTCGGGTTCCGTTAACGAACCAGCCTAGTTATATATTGTAACGATAAGACAGTCTGTCGCTGTGCCAAGCAACCCTGTCGCTACGCGCCGTGCTATAATTCAATCTGGCAACGACGGCCGCGATAATAAGGGAAACTTTTAGTCCAACCTGGCAATGATGGAAACTTTTAGTCCAACCTAGCAATGATGGTCGCGATCATCATGGAAACCTTTAGTCCACTCCGGAATGTGCGAGAACGATCTGCGCGATGGCCGGACAGGTATAAAAGGCAGCCGGGTGCGGCGCAGCAGTCAGTCTGATTTTGACTAGTGAAGGTGCCACATGGAGTAATTAAGCAAATAATTAAGTGTAAAGACAGTAAATTGGTGAAATAAAGTGATTGTTGATTTTCATTGACTGCGTTTGGATAATTAAAGTTGTTTTATCTTCAAATTGCACAATCCATTGACACGTACTAGCCCACTAGAACTAGCATTCGTAACATTTGGTGTTAGAAGTGGGATTGTGGAAAATTGAAAATAAACAACAAAAAAAAACTAAATAAATAAATAAAAGTATAAAAGCACGGACATGGTTAAACTCGAGCTGCTGAAGGTGAACCAGCTGAAGAAAGAGCTGGCTTCCTGGAATTTGCCGACTGCTGTCGGGAAAGTGGAGTTGCAGCTGCGCTTGCGAGAGGCGTGTGAATCACGAGGCATCGGTTGGGCTGAACACGAGTTCGGAACGCAGGAACAAGAGGCGTCGGCCAAAGTGGAGGAATCGCCTGTGGGTGCTGCGTCGATGCAAAGTACAGCGGCTGCGACACCACAAGCAATGGACATAAGCCAGCTAATAGTTGCAATGAGAGGCATTTTTCAGGAAACTTCTGCGAAAATAGAGAATGTCAGTCGTGAAAATCGTGAAATGTCGGCGCAGATGGCAGAGAAGCTGGAAACTACGAATCTGGAAATTTCGGCAAAAGTCGAGACTGCAAATCGAGAAATGTCAGCGAAGCTGGAAACTACGAATCTCGAACTTTCGGCAAAAGTCGAGACTGCAAATCGAGAAATGGCGGAAAATTCTGTGCGCATAGAGCAGAAGGTGGAGGAAATTTCCAATAGGCTGAACGTGAAAGTTAAGCATCTCGAGACGCGAATAGACAATTGGGACAAACGAGTTGACGAAATGGGTGAATCCCTGAACAGACGAGTTGACAACCTGGATGAGTCCTTGAACAAACGAGTTGACAGTCTGGAAGATTCGATGCACAGAAAGATAGACGAACGGGAGGATGAAGATTTAGTCGTTTATTGAAGGTCTTCATGATCCAGAAACACGTCGCAGAGCGTTGATGATGGGCAAGCCAACATTTAAGGAAGCGTGGCGGTAAGGAAGGTTGTATCGTGTCAACACCAGAGGATACCAGCGAATTCTGAGCCGATTGTGTGGGCAAAGGTGGACGAGGACGATGGGACGAGTCGGCTGTGGGTTGTAGAAGCACCGAAACAAGGACACGACAACATCATCATCGGACGTACATTAGTGGAACCTAAAAATGGCAGAATACCAGTCAGAATACTGAACCCCCTGAATGCACCCAGATCTGTCGGTAAAGATGAGGTAATTGGCGAGTGTAAGGAAGCTGTAGCAGTGGTCAATTGCGAGAGTAGCCCACCTGGAGGTAATAAGAAGAGCGGTTTTAACATGGACGTCATACCGCAAGAGAACCAGTGGAGCAGCGAGTTGACGACCAAGCAGAAACAGAAGGTGAGGTCTTTCCTGCAGCACTATGGGTCAATATTTGCGGCAGAAGCAGGCGGAAGAACAGCCATAGTGAAGCACAACATCAACACCGGAAGTGCAAAACCGATTCGCCAACCGCCAAGACGAGTTCCTCTGGCGAAGAGGAAAGACGTTACAAATTTGATCTAAAACATGCGGAAAGAAAAGGTCATAGAGCCTTCTTCGGGCCCCTGGTGCTCGCTGGTCGTGCTAGTCAAGAAAAAGGATGGCAGTACCCGGTTTTGTGTGGACTATCGGGTGCTCAATGATGTGACCAAGAAGGACAGTTATCCACTACCGCGGATAGATGACACCCTGGACACACTGTCAGGCACACAGTGCCTCTCCACGCTCGACTTACGCAGCGGCTATTGGCAGGTAGAGCTTGCAGACAAGCTCCGATTCTGGCCTTCCCCGTGCCTGGGGAGATGTTCGTGCTGTATACAGATGCAAGCGGATAATAGACGGCCAAGAACAAGTGATAGCATACTACTGTAGGGTTCTATCGAAACCGGAACGCAACTACTGTGTGACACGGAGAGAACTGCTGGCGGTATTGGACTGCGTAAAACACTTCCACAAATATCTGTATGGACAAAGGTTTCGACTGCGCACAGATCATGCGGCATTGAGATGGCTCCTGAACTTTAAGGATCCTGAAGGGCAATTGGCGCGGTGGATCGAGCGACTGCAGAGCTACGACTACACGATAGAGCATCGCAAGGGCAGTAGCCATGGAAATGCCGATGCCTTGTCCCGCCGTCCGTGCAAAGTCGAATGCAGGCAATGTTCGCGAGCCGAAAGCAAAGAACAGATAGTGGACGTCCGGTTGGTCAGCGTTATGCCAGAGGAATAGTGGTATGCGGAGGGGCTACGGAAGGACCAGCGTGAGGATGCGGATCTTTGCAAAAATCATCGAAGGCAAGAAGCAAGGCGCACGTCCGGACTGGCAGAAGATGGCCGGTGAAAGCCCGATCGCTAAGGCTTACTGGGCACATTGGCAAAGTCTGCGGCTGAAGGAAGGATGCCTGTACCGCGAATGGGAGAGCGAGGATGGTCGAACTAGCAATTCCCTAATGGTAGTCCCGAAATGCAGGATCAACGAGGTCATCGAGGCAATAACGAGTCCAGTGGAGGGCACCTAGGCATCATCAAAACCGTCGCCAAAATAAAAAGACGATTCTACTGGGTGGGATGTCAGGAGTCTGTAGCCGAGTGGATTAAGAGCTGCGACCGATGTTCAGCCACGAAAGGACCGACAAGAAGATCTCGAGGCCGCATGCAGAAGTACAACGTGGGAGCGCCCTTCGAGCGGATTGCTATGGACGTCGCCGGCCTATTCCCAACTAGCACTCAAGGCTACAAATATGTGCTGGTGGTAATGGATTACTTCAGCAAATGGCCCGAAGTGCACCCTATTCCTAACCAGGAGGCCACTACGATCTCGGAAAAGGTGGTAAACAACTGGGTAGCCAGGTTCGGAGTTCCGTTGGAGTTGCACTCAGATCAAGGCCAGAATTTCGAGTCTGCGGTATTCAAGGAAGTGTGTGAGCTGCTGGGCATAAAGAAAACGCGTACCACTCCTTTGTACCCACAGTCCGATGGCATGGTGGAACGCTTTAACCGGACACTTGAAGAATACCTGCGGAAAGTGGTAGGCAGGAATCAATAGAATTGGGACACGCATGTCCCCCTGTTCCTGATGGCGTATAGGTCAGCCCCGCAAGACACGACATCACTCACTCCAGCCCGAGCAGTGTTCGGCACAGAGTTGCGGTTACCCGCTGACTTGAAATTCGGGGTAGTCAGTACGACGGGAGGCGCTAAGACCGACTACGTGGTCAATAAGTGAGCGGAACTGGAGGAAATTCACCAGTTTATAAGGAGCCGCACCAAACTGGTCAGCGATAAGGCGAAAACAAGATATGATCTACGGGCCAACTCAGCAGGGTTCCAAGAAGGCGATCTGGTAATGCTCTATAACCCGCAGCGGAGGGAAGGTTTGTCTCCAAAACTTCAGACGCCATGGGAAGGTCCGTACAAAGTCGTGACTAAGATTAATGACGTGGTATACAGGATTCAACGTTGTAGCAATAGAGGCGCTAAGCTGAAGGTAGTGCGAATATGGCCCGCGGGAACGATCTGCGCGATAACCGGACAAGTATAAAAGGCAGCCGTGTACGGCGCAGCGAGTCAGTCTTGGTTTAGGCAAGTGAAGGTGCCACACGGAGTAATTAAGCAAATAATTAAGTGTAAAGACAGTAAAGCGTGAAGTTTGTGAAATAAAGTGATTGTTGGTTTTTATTGACTGCGTTTGAGAAATTGAGTGTTTTTTATTTTAAATTGCACAATCCAGAGATACGTACCAGCCCACTATAACTAGTATTCGTAACAATATAATACTAGCTGGGCCCTACGGCCTTGCACGCAAGTTCTCTTGTTTCGCCTGATACAAATTCTTGACCCATTGTTTACCCCGTGAGATTTTGGTTAAAAAAAAAACATGTGTCTTCTTATCTTTGATTTCAAGTGTTTCCAAAAATGTTTAAGTCAAAGGCCCATTAAATCAGGTGTTTTCACATTTACTCTAAATAATTCTTAACCCTTATTCAAAAATATTAAAAACACGTTTTTATTACAGAGTGAAAACACGTGTCAAATTATTCCTTATCAAGAGTACTTTCACCAATTTATCCACACAAACTTGTAACCCGTCGCTGACCCCGTCCGATTTTGATATTCGGAAAAATGAAAAACAAGTATCGAGTTATTTTACATTTCAAGTACTTTCACCAAGTTTGAAGTCAAAAGGCTCAAAAGAATTTAATCTTAATTTGATTTGATTACTTGAAGTTTTTATCCCGTCGTTGATCCGGTTAGATTTCGATTTTGAAAATAATGAGAAACACGTGGCTTATTTTTTTTATTTAAATTATTTGTACAATTTATAAAGTCAATAGATCTATCGGTTCATGTTTTTCGGAGTCTTCCCGTAAACAAACCTTAACCCATTGTTGGCCCAGTTAAATTTTAATTTTCGAAAAATTATAAAATACGTGTCGAATTATTTTTGATTTAGGGCCAATTTTTCAGTTTCTAGTTTTTACTTAGTTTACACGTAAAATCTAATTTTTCAGTCATATTTGACTGGAGCCCAACCCTGCACGGTTAAACTAAGTTTAAACTGTGAACAGCGTCTGAAAGTTCATTTATTTTGGAAATTTGAAAAGCACAAAAATAAATATAATTAGACCAAAAATAGCACTCAATCTATTTTTGGCCGAATTATATTTATTTCTTCTGACGATGCAGAAATGTTTGATGTGTCATTACGGTGATGAGAAGATTAGAAATTTTGAAAATGCGGCCGGACCACTTCCATTTATGTGGTCGACAAGGACTTTTACGATCGCTTGCGCATCAGCAAAGCTTCTGTTTATAATATTTTACAGCTTATTAGTCCTTATATGAAGCATCCTACACTTGTTTATTTTCGCCCATAAGTACAAGAAGTCTTTCCTTTTCCCAAGACGGAAAATATGCGCTACGTTCCTTATTTTGAATTTTATTGATGAAGTACATTTTTCGAGCGCAAAGAATTTATTTACGAATGACAATCAAAACAAAAAAAATTTATTATCTAGATAAAAATATTGTAACGATAAAACAGTCTGTCGCTGTGCAAAGCAACCCTGCCGCTACGTGCCGTGCTATAATCCAATCTGGCAACGACGGCCGCGATAGTAACTTTTAGTCCAATCTGGCAACGACGCACTATGGCCCAACGGTCGGTAAAACGTACCAAAAATCAAAAATTTCATGAAAGCGTTCGATAAAATGAATACACGCATCTTATTGAGAATTTTCCAGGGATTACGAATATGTAACTTTCATTAAATTCAAATTAGTAGTTTGGGAGGTAGAGCCGCTCAAAGTTGACAATTTTTCCACATCGAGAAAAATGTGTATTTTTTGTTTTTTTTTTCCTTTTTAAGATTGATTTGTATGTAAATGGAGCGACCAATCGGTAACTTGTTGGTTTTTTCTAAAAGGTACGTTAATTTTTAATATAATAAAAATAAAAAATGTTTATTTTGTTTTAAAAGTTGTTCGATCTACCTATTGCTCGAAAAGTCTATATTTCGACCTTTTTTTCAACTTTGATCGAAAATAAAAAAAACAAAACAAAAACAACAACCTCCGCGAAATTGAGGGAGGTTATTTGCTATTCAATTATTTACCTAACTTCCAAAACTCAGCTGCAACTTTTTGCAACTTTACTTTCCAGAGCAATAAAAGTGAAGCAACCTCGGGTCGAAAACCACGTAATTATACGGAAAATCGCGCACATTTAGTACGGTCAAAAACCCTTTTGTGTTGCTGGCATTTATCTATATCTATATATGTAATGACGCTCAAACGGACTGGCCGATTTCAATGAAATTTTCTTTATTGGATTCGTCTTGTGTCAGTTCAGGTTCGTGCGAAAAAAAATTCCGGAAAATCTATTGGAAAAGTCGGAAAACCCCTGTAATTTTTGACTGTGAATCCTGAAAATTGTCAGACGATAACGTTGGAACTATAAGTCACACATCAATTAAATTCACTAGGAACTTACTATTTAGTCGTGTCCTTCGACAGATGGAATGGGGCGGGTATTGGACGAGGGGGCGTGGCACCACTCTTACAAGCCAAATCTGAATAATGGAATATCTTCGAAATTGTAAGGTGCACAGGATTGAAATTTAGTATTGTGTCGTCCCATAGATGAGTGATTCTACTGGTAAGATTTGATGGGCGTTGGACAAGGGGCGTGGCATATTTTTTGTGACCTTAATCTTTTGCTGAATTATAAGTCGCACAGCAATGAAACTAAGTACGGACCTACCATTTATTCATATCATTCGACAGCGGGAATTGTGCGGGTATTAAACAAGGGGGCGTGGCACCGCCCATTTAACGTAAATCTGGTTCAAGCGCAGTCGATTTCTTTACTAAATCTTAGCAGTCTCGATTGCAGCCTCGATTGAGTTTGTAGAGAAAAAACTTACTCCTGCGGTGCATAAAATTGAAGCACATGGAAAGGATTTAATAGAATACCAGTGCTTACCAAAAGGGGAATTGTCTGAAGAAGCTCAAGAATGCAAAAATAAGCACTACAAAAGGTATAGATGTATGAACACTTGCAAAATATCACGAGCTAGACAAAATGAAGACCTTTTCAATATGGTAGCAGTCTCTTCTGATCCAGTTATTTCATCTATGAGATCTGTAAGATCACAAAAAGAACTTACAGATACTTATAGCTTAGAAATGATTTCATTATTAGACATTCCTTCCAGTGTAGATAGCGATTTTGAAAAAATCTAACTTTCAAAAAATGTTTTTTTTGTAAAAAATTACGTATGAATCAATAAATTATATTAATTTATTAGAAAAAATATATCAAAAAAATAATTTTTTAATGCAAACAAATAAGTAATTTCATTGTAGTATGAAGTTTTACCAGGGACGGACGCAGAAAAAAATTTTGGGGGGGTCCGATCGAAAAATTTGGATAATTAAACAGTTCGGCTCTAACAAAACGTAACGTTTTATTTGTGTTTCACAAACTTAATATGTATAACTTATGATTGTTCATTGAATCGCGTGTTGATTGGCGGTTTGCGAGTTTTATTTTCCAAAAAATAAACACAAGACAAAAATCAATTTTTGGGTAAAAGTAGCTAAAAATTGTGATTATAATTAAAAAAAAAATTATTTTCACTCAATTGGAATTTCATTTAACGTTATAATATTTTATAATATAAGAAGCATTAATTGACAGCACACGAATCAAATGATGAGATTGCAATACATATGATCTACTGCCTTTAATATTAGGCAGAATATTAACAGAGTGATGTCAATTCTTCTTGTTCTTTTTGCGAGAATATCCAGAATTTGATCACTGGTAACATTCACATCTCTGTGAATGTTAAGAAGCGCCAGTCCATTCAGTCGTTCGTTTCCAGTCCGGTTGCGCAAGTAAGTTTTTAACCTTCGCAAAGTGGAGAAGGACCGTTCACTAGAGGCAACTGTGACCGGTAGTGTCCCACAAATTTGAAGAAGCCTGTATATCTGGCTGTAAAATCTTCTATTGCAAACGTTTTGGTACTTTTTCTGTCAAACTGTCAAAAAATAAACAAACGAAAAATGCATCTTTCTCGCACTACAGTAGGTTGCGAGTCGTCTAACGATAGTACTAATTATACATGTGGCATGATAATAACACTCAATTACTACTGTGATCTTGATCAGAAAAGTTGTGAAAATAAACTGAAAATTACGAAATAAAGTGGAATGAATCATATTTGTAATGTACCAACTTGTGATGTGGACGATTTAGTTTATACGCTTGAAAGACCGTGTGCTGTAAGGGGTTTTGAAAAAGTCTGAGATTTCGGGGGGGTCCGGACCCCCGGACCACCCCCTGCGTCCGTCCCTGAGTTTTACTAAATCTTAACTTTGGCAACGAATCTTAAAGCCCTCTGTTACTGTGGCACCCTGGTTTTTGCCCATTTAAAGCTTAGATATTACAATTTCAGATGCAGTTTAAATTTTTTAATATCTTTATTGGTTCAGAAGTTATGATTTTTGCAACGAAAAATGGCAAACCGGGCCATAGTGCGACGGCCGCGATAATAACTTTTAGTCCAACCTGGCAATGATGGAAACTTTTAGTCCACTCCGGAATGTGCGGGAACGATCTGCGCGATGGCCTCACAGGTATAAAAGGCAGCCGGATGCGGCGCAGCGAGTCAGTCTGGTTTTGACAAGTGAAGTTGCCACACGGAGTAATTAAGCAAATACTTAAGTGTACGAACAGTAAAGTGTAAACGGTGAATAATAAAGTGACTGTTGATTTATTTTATTGTCTGCGTGTAAGAAACTGACTGTGTTTTATTTTCAAATTACACAATCCAGAAATGCGTAACAGCCCACTAGACTTAGTATTCGTAACAATATTTACAGTATTGTCACACTCAAATGACAAAAATTTGCTCCAGTTAAACTAGCACTGAAAAACTGCTTTGTCGTTTAAACTAATACTACGTTTACTTTGAACCAAAGAATATACAATATAAAGAATACACATCTTTAAAAATTTGCCAAGCGTGTTTCATGACGCGGGGGGGAAGAGATGAGCGGAGGCATAGGTTGCGGGAAATTTGCTCGCGCTCAACAGTTTGTGATCTTGTTCGTCGAAGCGTAAGCGGAGAGTAAACGAACCAAAGCATCGTCATCGTCGTTTCAACGAAGATGATTCGGGATTCGCTAATGTTTTTGGTGTTGTCGTTTATTGTGTGAATGCTTTTTTGTCTTGCCGATTGGTTTTGCTGCACAGATTGCTGTCATGTCACCAGCAATCGAATCTTTGTGGTGTATGGCTCTTTGCTGGTCAATGCTATGATTAATTTAAAAATTTGGTGGTTGATCCCAATTTAAAATGTTTGCAAATATTTTAACGTGGCGAGTTCGAAGTAAAATTATTTGTTTATATTTTCACATGGTTGATTACAATTTTGAGAATAAACGAAAAAAAATGAACTGATTGGCATATTGACTTCAAAATTCGTGAAAACACTTGAAATCAAAAATAATTAGATACGTGTTTTAATTTTTTTTTTTTTTTTTATCGAAATCTAACAGACAAACCAAGGCTTAAAAGATTTATGGAAAAACATAATTTAATAGGCCTATCGATGTCGAAAGCACTACTAAAGCAATAAATAATAAGACATGTATTTTGTCATAAGAAAAATGTTATTACGGCATGCCTACGTTTAAAAATAGTATAAATATTCTACACCTGAATGGTTCCATGGCGAATGATGTGACCATAAAATTACAATATTAGATTTTCTTATTTTAGTTCTTTTAAACAAGCATTATATGTGGGCCGTAAGAAAAGTTCCAAAGAACGTTTTCTTTTCTTTCCAATTCCATTTTTATTTAATTGTCTTTGTTAATTACTTATTATTTATTTTTTAATTGCCTGTAGCGATCATATAGGTCGCCATGCCATATTTTATTTTCTTTTCTATGATTTTGCACACACTACAGTCGGCAGTGAGTTCAGGAGCAATATGCGACGCCGTGCAGGCTTATAGAAGAAGAACAAAAGCCAGCCAGAAAATAGAAATCGTTTTACAATTTCAGCTTTTCGCCAGCGCAACAACAAGAACAACAGCACATCGTCTTCCTCCTCCATATCAGCACCCGCATTCAAATTTGTGCTTGTACGTGATGCACACTCTTTATGTTTCATACTTTTTGATTGAACCCAAATGCATAGTTTCAAATGAGTCATTTCAAAGTGTTTACATTGCCTCATTTGCATTGCATTTCATTTTGTTTGGCAGCTTATGTCAAATGCTCAATGCTCATGTCCTCTTGCCGCAGCTCATAGATCAGCTCTTTTCCGGCTTCTGACTAAATCATTTGTTTCTTTTTTGCTGCTTCTATGTTCTACACGCTGCGATATTTGAATCCAAATACTCTACATATTTTACATGCTAAGCATATTCTACATATTTGAAGCAGACGAAAATTTCCATTTTGATCATTTTCGTTTGTTTTGATTTTGAACTGTCAAAAGAACAAAAGCTTTTGAAGCTTTTGAAAGAGCTTTCATTTTGTGATGCGTTCGATAAAATTGGTCATGTTTTATCGCATTTGCTTCGTCGTTTTATTGAAATGAGTCATTTCGTTGATTTGAATTTGTATAGGGAAATGCGTGATTTGGCTTCGCATTTGAGAATTTTGGCCCAAATCACGCATTTGGGCTCAATGTAAACGTTTCAGAAAGTTTGAAGTCAATATGTCTATTAAATCACGTTTCTTTATACAACACCTTAACGCATGTTTTGCCCTTTGCATCATTTTTCAAGATCTATCTACTAGAGCTGCAAAACTATCGATGGCAGTATCAATAGTATCGATAGTTTTCATTTTTACTTCACTATCGATGGTTTTCGTTACTATCGATTCGCCGCCATCTGTGTTTTCGATCAGGAAAACACGATTGGAAACTGGGAGAGTAGGCCGATTTTTGTGCGTTTTTTGCAATTCACGTACACAGTCTGACAGTTATCAGTTCTTCACTGTTTTCGCTCTTTTCCCGATATTAGGGATTCCTTTCTATTATTTTATTTTTAAAGTACGTTCTCATTAATTTCTGCATTAAATATCAGCATATGAACTTGTTTGGTTTCATGATGTAAATATTATTGAAAAATATACCAAAGAACACAAAGCTAAATGCATTGAATATGACAGGGTCAATTGCCGTTCTTTTTATTTCGCACTTCTTTATTTAGCGAATCTCTAACGATCAGGTATGATTTTTGTGCTAAATGCTGTAGTTTGACCGCAGGGTTGTTTTTTGGATGCAGCTTATAAAATCTTAATTTAATTGAATTAAAAGCATACCCAAAGATTATTTTGACGTTTTTGGGCAATAATATATTTTTCTAGTAAATTTTATACAAACGTATTACGAAATGGCGCCAAAAATATACAAATAAAAAGACAAATTTCTTTGGTCACAAAAAATTACTCACACCAGCCACACTGACAATTTGAAATGAACTAGAGCAACAAACCCGTTTTAGAAATTTATATGGAGGAAAAATTACGTTCCTGATCAAGCTTGGGGCCTACAAGTAGGCCCCAAGGTTGCAATTTTGCAATAATATTAGTGAAATTCTGTGCATGTATTTCTACCGGCTCTCCCAGTTTCACATCGCTTAATCGCTGGTTGGCGCTTTGGTAGAATTCTAACAAACTTGGTAGATTTATGTTTGAATTTTTATTTTATGCTGGTTCGTACATTTTATTTGAATTTGATCGATTTTCGGAAAACTTTATGTGTCTTCTTCAATTCGTGAAAAAATTGTCAGATAACATCAGAAGTCGGACAAGATTGTAAAGAAATGCTTAGCATGACCAGTGATATAAATATTTGAACCGAAACGTGAGATGCTGACATACTACTTAGTACCTGTTGTTTTGTCAAAAAGGGTGAGTAAGGGCGCTATTATGCAGACGGTCAAATGACCGTCGGTCACGATAGTTGTTGTTGCTTCAATGTAAAATGAAAAATTGAGAGAGATAGAGGGAGAGTAAAATTTGACCGCGTCGGTCAAAAATGATGAGGCTCTCGATGCCAAATCATGCGATCAAAACAGTGTTGCGTTGTGAAATTATTCACAACACATATGTTTTCGGAGCAAAATGGCACACTTGTCGCGAAAATATGTATCTAATGACGGAAAAAATGGTGCGTCGAAATGAAAAAGTACGGAAAAAGTGCTGCAAGTAAGCGAAAAGTGTACTGGTGACCGGCAATAAAATGACTGTCTGCATAACAGGGTTTTGGCACAGAGTAGAAAAAACAAAACGAGAGCGTAAAAAGTATCGTGACCGACGGTCATTTGACCGTCTGCATAACAGCGCCCTAAGACGACTTATGTGCATGTTTCTTCAAGTGCGGAAACATATTCTTGAGTCTGGGTTTTTGTCGTGCTGGCTGCAGCAATTGCATTGATAACGTTTAATGTTTCAAAATATACTTCAATATACTTTATAATGTTCAAAAATATACTTAAAAAAGAATTATTATACAAACATTTCAATTAGATTAGTTTTTTGGCTGCGATAGTATCGATATTTTTTTCCAAACTATCGAAACTATCTGATGCTATGCGATAGTTTCGTTAGATTCGATAGTATCGATTGTTTTTTCCAAACTATCGAAACTATCTGATAGTTCGACTATCGATAGATAGCAGCTCTACCATCTACAGTTAAAATTTCATGTTTGTAGCTTCAGGGGTTTGGGCTGGGCGTTGATAAATCAATCAATCAATCAGTCAGTCAGGACAAACAATCTTCATATGTATATAAAAGTGGATGTGGTACCACGCCTTTTTGTCTAACTTTCTTCTAGTCGAATTGTGCTACTAGGTGGAAAGTTCGTACCAAGTTTCATCTATGTGGTCCTATAGTACTGTGAAAGTATTGGGTCATAAAAAATCTGTCGAAAGCTATAACTAAATGGTAGGTTCGTACTAAGTTTCATTGATTTACGACTAACAGTTCCAAAATCATGCGGATAGTTTGGGTCAAACAAATGTGCCACGCCCCTTGTCCAACGCTCATCAAGTTTTATTAGTGTCAATGCTTTTAATAGATTCAATGCTGTGCGATTTATAATTCCGAAACTATTCAATATAAACAATTTTAGTTGTATGGGCGGTACCACACCCCTCATTTAATACCCGCTCCATTTCCTCTATCGAAGGACATGACTAAATAGTAACTTCATACTAAATTCTATTGATCTGTGACTTATTGTTCCACAGTTATTGTCTAAAAATGTATGCTGGTAGTACGCCCTGTTTTCCCGTCTATACTTTTTTCCTAAACCTTCGCGTAGCAATTATGAACAAACCCGCCGAAGGAAGTATCCAATTTGGTCCAGTTTTAAGCATCCGAACGGACCAAGATTCATTTTTATATACATATTGTTACGAATACTAGTTCTAGTGGGCTGATACGTATCACTGGATTGTGCAATTTGAAAATGAAACAACTTTACCGTAGGAACACAATTGGAGCGTATGAGCGTATTTACGTTCGACGTATTGCGTTGTCAAATTAAATTTCATATATGTCTATGAAAGCGCACACAATTGACGACGCAAGCGTATGAGCGTAAAAACGTCGTACGTTCACTTACATCTATTTCTATTTTTTACGCCGCGTATGGGCGTATTATTCATTTTTCGACAATTGAAAAACGTATTTTGAGTATTTTATACGTTGCTGCTCACGCTGGAATTGTGAGCAAGGCAACGTCTGAACGTATTTCGACAGCGTATTTACGCCGTACGCCGTGCGCCCATACGCTTCAATTGTGTTCCTAAGGTTAATTATCCAAACGCAGTCAATAAAAACCAACAATCACTTTATTTCACCAATTTCACACTTCACGGTCTTTACACTTGATTATTTGCTTAATTACTCCGTGTGGCACCTTCACTAGTCAAAATCAGACTGACTCGCTGCGCCGCACCCGGCTGCGTTTTATACCTGTCCGGCCATCGCGCAGATCGTTCTCGCACATTCCGGAGTGGACTAAAGGTTTCCATGATGATCGCGACCATCATTGCCAGGTTGGACTAAAAGTTCCCATCATTGCCAGGTTGGACTAAAAGTTCCCATCATTGCCAGGTTGGACTAAGAAGTTTCCCTTATTATCGCGGCCGTCGTTGCCAGATTGAATGCTTTGCACAGCGACAGACTGTCTTATCGTTACACTGTAACAAGTGCCGAGGTTCCGCTGTGATAAGGCGCCAGGCGCCCCAAATGGACTACCTTCAGCTTAGCGCCTTTATTGCTGCAACGTTGAATCCTGTATACCACGTCGTTTATACTAGTCACGACTTCGTAAGGTCCTTCCCATGACGCTTGAAGTTTCGGAGACAAACCTTTCCTCCGCTGCGGGTTCTAGAGCATTACCAGATCGCCTTCTTGGTACCCTGCTGAGTTGGTCCGTAGACCATATCTTGTTTTCGCCTTATCGCTGACCAGTTTGGTGCGGCTCCTTATAAACTGGTGAATTTCCTCCAGTTCCGCCCGCTTATTGGCCACGTAGTCCGTTTTACCGCCTCCCGTAGTGCTGACTACCCCGAACTTCAAGTCAGCGGGTAACAGCAAGTCTGTACCGAACACTGCTCGGGCTGGAGTGAGTGATGTCGTGTCGTGCGGGGCTGACCTATACGCTATCAGGAACAGGGGGATATGCGTGTCCCAATCCTTTTGATTCCTGCCTACCACTTTCCGCAGATATTCCTCCAGTGTCCGGTTAAAGCGTTCCACCATACCGTCGGACTGTGGGTGCAAAGGAGTGGTACGCGTTTTCTTTATCCCCAGCAGCTCACACACTTCCTTGAATACCGCAGACTCGAAATTCCGGCCTTGATCTGAGTGCAACTCCAACGGAACTCCGAACCTGGCTACCCAGTTGTCAGACATGGGGGTTTTGCACTAAAATCCACTACCACTACCACTAGAGGTCTGGCGGGAAATTTTCCATTATCCACTAAATAAATTTTAGTGGTAGCTGAATTTTTTCCACTAATCACTGATCTTTATTTATTGGTAGTGCCATTTTTTCCACTAATTTTTTTTTAGTGGTACTTTTTACCACTGCCACTGCCATTAAATTCAGTGATTAGTGGCAAAAATTCAGCTACCACTAAAATTTATTTAGTGGTAGTGAAAAGGATAGTGCACTATGCATTTAATGCAAAACCCCTATGTCTGCCAGTTGTTTACCAGCTTTTCCGAGATCGTAGTGGCCTCCTGGTTAGGAATAGGGTACACTTCGGGCCATTTGTTGAAGTAATCCCTTACCACCAGCACATATTTGTTGCCTTGAGTGCTAGTTGGGAATGGGCCGGCGACGTCCATAGCAATCCGCTCGAAGGGCGCTCCCACGTTGTACGGCTGCATGCGGCCTCGAGATCTTCTTGTCGGTCCTTTCGCGGCTGAACATTGATCGCAGCCTTTTTCGCAGGTCTTTTCGTAGCCTCTCCGCAGACCACTCTTCCTCTGGCATAACGCTTACCAACCGGACGTCCACTATCTGTTCTTTGCTTTCGGCTCGCGAGCACTGCCTGCATTCGACTTTGCACGGACGGCGTGACAAGGCATCGGCATTCCCATGGCCACTGCCCTTGCGATGCTCTATCGTGTAGTCGTAGCTCTGCAGTCGCTCGATCCACCGCGCCAATTGCCCTTCAGGATCCTTAAAGTTCAGGAGCCATCTCAATGCCGCATGATCTGTGCGCAGGCGAAACCTTTGTCCATACAGATATTTGTGGAAGTGTTTTACGCAGTCCAATACCGCCAGCAGTTCTCTCCGTGTCACACAGTAGTTGCGTTCCGGTTTCGATAGAACCCTACTGTTGTACGCTATCACTTGTTCCTGGCCGTCTATTATCTGTGATAGCACACCGCCAATACTATTCCCGCTTGCATCTGTATCCAGCACAAACATCTCCCCAGGCACGGGGAAGGCCAGAATTGGAGCACTGCACAGTTTTTCCTTCAGACGTGCAAAAGCCTGTTCCTGCTCCTCGTTCCACTCGAAAGCTTGGCTCTTTTTCGTCAGTTTGTGCAAGCTGCGGTAGTATGTGCACAGGCCCAGGAAACTGCGGTGTTCGTGTAGATTGCGTGGCCGGGGCCACTCCTTCACCGCCGTGATTTTGCCTTCATCCGTATGTACTCCGCGGGCAGAAACCATATGACCCAGATACTTGACCTCCTTTTGCAACAGGGTTGAGTGTAAGCCCAGCTTCTCGTATCCGCTCGAATACCTGCTTTAGCTTCCCCAGGTGGTCGTCGAAGTTTTTACCCATCACGATTATGTCGTCGAGGTACACCAGACACGTTCGCCAATGAAGCCCTTTTAGCACGCGTTCCATTAGCCGCTCGAATGTTGCTGGTGCGTTGCAGAGTCCAAACGGCATGACGGTGAACTGCCACAAACCATCGCCAACACTGAAAGCCGTTTTCTCCTTGTCCTTGTCTGCAAGCTCTACCTGCCAATAACCGCTGCGTAAGGCAAGCGTGGAGAACCACTGTGTGCCTGACAGTGTGTCCAGGGTGTCATCGATCCGCGGATAACTGTCCTTCTTGGTCACATCATTGAGTTTCCGATAGTCCACACAAAACCGGGTATTGCCATCCTTTTTCTTGACTAGCACGACCGGCGAGCACCAGGGGCCCGAAGAAGGCTCTATGACCTTTTCTTTCCGCATGTTTTAGATCAAATTTGTAACGTCTTTCCTCTTGGCCAGAGGAACTCGTCTTGGCGGTTGGTGAATCGGCTTTGCACTTCCGGTGTCGATGTTGTGCTTCACTATGGCTGTTCTTCCGCCTGCTTCTGCCGCAAATATTGACCCATAGTGCTGCAGGAAAGACCTCACCTTCTGTTTCTGCTTGGTCGTCAACTCGCTGCTCCACTGGTTCTCTTGCGGTATGGCGTCCATGTTAAAACCGCTCTTCTTATTACCTCCAGGTGGGCTACTCTCGCAATTGACCACTGCTACAGCTTCCTTACACTCGCCAATTACCTCGTCTTTCCCGACATATCTGGGTGCATTCAGGGGGTTCAGTATTCTGACTGGTATTCTGCCATTCATAGGTTCCACTAATGTACGTCCGATGATGATGTTGTCGTGTCCTTGTTTCGGTGCTTCTACAACCCATAGCCGACTCGTCCCATCGTCCTTGTCCACCTTTGCCCACACAATCGCCTCAGAATTCGCTGGTATCCTCCTGTGTTGACACGATACAACCTTCCTTACCGCCACGCTTCGCTCATAGCCGGT
This sequence comes from Melieria omissa, assembly GCA_963971225.1. Classification (NCBI taxonomy): domain Eukaryota; kingdom Metazoa; phylum Arthropoda; class Insecta; order Diptera; family Ulidiidae; genus Melieria; species Melieria omissa. Next base: position 43,029,318 of record OZ020269.1, on the reverse strand, counting down.
GTGCAGCGGGAATTCAACGTTGGCATATCTCAGCACATTTTCCTTCAGGTCCAGCGTAAAACCGTGCCTAATCATGAAAGCCACGCCGATAATCACGTCGTCCATTATATCCGCGACGATGAACTCATGTTCCAGGCTGCTGGTGCCGATAGCAATCGTTTTTGTAACTTTCCCTCTTACCGGCGCGCGCTCGCCAGTCACAATCCGCAGCTGTATGCCATGCAGCGGTTCCCAGTTCTTCTGCAGCTTCCTTTTTATGATCGAATATGACGCTCCAGTATCCAGTGTCAACACGAACAACTTTCCATCTACCCTTCCTTCAATTGTCAAGCTGCTGGGCTGTCGTTTCAGCTGTGAGACAAGGACGGTGGGGCGACAGATTGTGGGGATCAGCTCACGCCCCTTTGGGCTGACCCGGTTTAGTTTAACGACTCACCGTCCTCAGCCCTGCGCTTGTTGGCTAAGCCTCCATTGTCAGTATTCCTCGCGTCAGGCGATTGCGATCGAGAACGGGAACGCCCCTTTGGTTGGCGGTATGTGGCCCTGCTTGCCACATACCCAGCAAACAACTTTAGAGGAGACCACCCGTGGACTGCCAATATGTATATAGATAAACGTTCTAATCTATTGGTCATTTTATAAGTGTGGGGGCTTACATATGTGCGTGGCCTATCCCATATTGCTATGACAAATATACCATGGCTGATTTGTTATTATAGTGGGCGTGGCGAAAAGCCATATCAGGTGGGTATTGTCTATCTTATATATCCTATGTTAACATCAGTGAAACACGGAATCATTTGATGTTAATACTGATTTACAGACATGTACCATAGCTTCGTTTTGTTAGTTTAGTGGGCACGGAAAGTGGAAGTGACCGATTATATTATACAATATATTTGCCGCAGTGACACGCTGAATCGTTTGATACCTTTATTGCTATGACAAATATACCATAGCTGATTTGTTATTATAGTGGGCGTGGCGAAAAGGCATATCAGGTGGGCGTGGTCAATCTTTTAATCCTATGTTAACATCAATGAAACACGGAATCATTTGATATTAATACTGATTTACAGACATGTACCGTAGCTTCGTTTTGTTAGATTAGTGGGCACGGAAAGTGGGCGTGACCGATTATATTATAGAATATATTTGCCGCAATGACATGCTGAATCATGTGATACCCATATTGCCTTACAAAGGAATACCATAGATGAGTTTTGTTACCATAGTGGGCGTAAGCAGTGGCGCACAATGTCGCGAGTAGGGACATAAATCAAAAAACTGAATGTCGGAAATGTAGAAAAATAAGTTTGTGGTACTGAAGTAAATACCTCAATTTAATAAACTGTGAAAATGGATTTAAAAAATATCAATTTATATACCGATGGTACGCCACCAAACTTGAACTTTGTGAAGGTTGGTAACTTGGGTAGAAATTATTGAATGTAAGTTCAAGGATTTTTCTTCAAAAATTTCCCATGGAACCTTATGTTAAGTAAATATATTCTATAAATATACTATTTTTGCAACTCTGAGGAAGCTTTCCCTCTTTTATTTTGTTTTTCCATTTTCCCGGTACCGCTGCCGGCCTCGATAGTCAAGCGGATAGCGCGCTGGCTTCTCATACCAAAGGCTCCATGTTCGATTCCTGGCTCGGGCTGGTGAACAACTCATCTACTTCTATCGCTATCCACATGAAGGAAATGAGAATTACAAGAATCGCACAAGTGCGCTCTTGGCAGGCAATGGCAAAACCTCCAAGTGTGAACGAAAAACTGCCAATCGCCGTTCGGATTCGGCGTTAAACTGTAGGTCCCCTCCCCCCCTTTCCCCATCCGCTTGAAATGTGTGCATATGTAGCATATGTTCGCAAAAACAGTGTTGCATACACAGTTCAAAAACGGGTGAAATATGTGGTATCACAATGGGCCTTTCAGGCCTCCGAGTGTGTCTCTCATAGAGGCAGCCACCGCAACCTAACCTAACCTAACCTAACCTTCCCGGTACCGCTACTTGAAGAAACGTCAACTCGTAGAAATAAAAGTGCAATGTTATCAAACTTTAAATAAGCTTTTAAAAAAACTACTTCTTACTACTTCGAGATTTTACAGTGTGATATAGCTGAAAGTGTGTATTATTAGAAACCATGGACTTTAACTTGCACGTTTTTAAGAAATTTTACATTTTCAGTCCAATATAGGGTCCTTTTTGCAGCATGGTTGGCAGGAAAACATAGCGACGACTGCTGCGCATCGCTTGAGCTATTAATTTTTGTTTGTAATAATACGCAAACACCACTTGATTTAGAAAAATTACATAAAAAAGGTAGATCCGATGGACGGCTTCGGTAATACTGGGTGGCTTGCCATCAAATTAAGGCAACTTTCGAAAAGAAGTAAAACTTGTTAATGCCTGCAGAACCAATTATATCAGTTAATAGGAATATTTAAAGTAAACATGAAAACCGAAACTCTCATATAACGCAATTTTAAAAAACAATTTATTTAACCCTTCTGTCAATACGAAGGTACCTGGGTACCTATTGCATTTTTGAAGTAAAAATATCCTACTTTCGGCCAAGGGACGCTATGCTGATATTTTAAGTATCTTCCTAAAAATCAATTGACTACCTATTAGATAACTTATATAAAAAGAAAACTTTTTCTGTATAACTTTTAGAACCTATTTTTGAGCACTACCCCTTTGTTCTATACGAAGGTACCCGGGTACCTTCATACAAAAGTCAGTACAATAATTGTGCTTTCAACTTTGTATACTTAAAATTGTATTTAAAATTTGAAATCAAAGTAGGCATATGTAAACAGTTGGCCAAGTTTGAAACTTGAAATCACAGTAGGCATATATTGGTGGGCCAAATTTGAGATTTCAAATCAAAGTAGGCATATGTAATCAGTTTGACCAAATTTGAAATTTGAAATCAAAGTAGGCATATGTAGTTAGTTGGCGGGACAAATTAGAGATTTGAATTTAGAGGAAAGTTAGTTGTTCAAATTCAAACGTAAATTTAGCAATAAAAATCAATTGGTGTAATTCTTTTGTGCTGTTCGGACGTCTGCCATACCTGTTAAATATTTTCGTGAATAAAGTGTAATTGCAACTTCCCGTAAGAAAACATGAGTGCTCAAATTCGTCTTATGAAACGAATGAACCGGTAATTGAAAATGAAAATTTGTGGAAAATGTAGCATAATTATAACATTTTAACATTTGTGTTTTAGACTTCCATGGGAGCACCAAGAAGAGTTTTATAAGCAGCTATTGGATGAATTTAGTGAGACAGAGAGTGATTTCAGCGATGGTTCAATCTGTGAACCAACAAATGAGTTCTCGGACGTTGAGGAAGTGATCACACCTGAAGCAGCAACAACGACAATAATATGTGAGTCAAACAACATCAAAAGCGACGCCGAGGACAATGAAAATATTTCGGTTACCGCTGAAATTATTTGGACGGCAAAAGAAGGAGACAGAACGAAGCGTATGGGATACAAATCCTCCAAATTCATCAACAAAAACTCCTTCTCATAACATTATCCGAGAGAAAAGTGGCCCACATAAGTCAACCAGTTTATTGCCAGAAGTTGAATTGTTTCGATTGTTTTTCTCTGAAGAAATGTGTACTATAATTGTTCAAGAAACAAATAGGAAAGCATCGACTGTATATGCAACCTTTAACGCAAAAGATACAACTAAACCACCCAAAGTGTGGGCTCCATTATCGCTTCAAGAGTTATATTCATATATTGGGATATTGATAACTGCAGGCGTGCACCATTCTAATAACGAGCATACTGCTGAATTATGGAAGCTGTCATCACTACCATTATATCGTGCCACAATGGGGATCAATAGATTTTGGCAAATAAATCGGTATCTCCGTTTTGATAATGGTGCAAGCCGCGTAATTCGTATGAAGGATGATAAGGCTGCACCCATACGCGATTTGTGGGAAATGATGAATGTTAATTTACGCAAAAACTATAAGCCAAGCGAAAGTATTACCATAGATGAACAGCTTTTTCCATACAGAGGTAGAACTCAGTTTACTCAATATATCCCATCAAAGCCAGCAAAATACGGAATAAAAGTATGGTGGGCTTGTGACTCAAAATCATCCTACCCTTTAAAAGGAGAAATTTATACGGGAAACGCAAGTAGGAGCTAAAGTCGTGAAAAGATTGGTACGTAACTTCGAAGGTTCAGGCCGAAATGTTACTACGGACAACTTTTTTACATCGGAGGAACTTGCGGACTATCTCTTAGCAAAAAACCTTACTCTAGTTGGCACATTGCGTTTAAATAAACCAATTATTCCAAAAGAAATGTTGAAAAGTAAGACTCGACCTATTAATTCGTCCATGTTTGGATTCACGTCAACCAAAACAATTGTTTCATACGTCCCTAAAAAGGACAAAGCAGTGATTCTTCTGTCGACAATGCACCACGACAATGCAGTATCAGGTGACAATTTTAAACCTGACATAATTAATTTTTATAATAGTACAAAAGGCGGAGTAGACATAATGGATCAGATGTTAACGCATTTCACTACCAAACGCGGTACAAAACGGTGGCCAGTTGCAATGTTTTATAATATGCTCGATGTTTGCAGCTTGGCAGCATACATTATTTACAGCGAGCATAACTTTGACACTGCAAAAAAAACGGGGAGCCGCAGAAAATTCCTACAGACCTTGGGAAATCAATTGTGCATGCCAAGCATTCAGGATAGGTCAACAAATGCTGTTGTTTACCGCAATTTCAATACAAAAAACGGAATTGAAGCAATCTTGGGCGAACAGTTATGTTCAAGTACAACTCCACAATACCGATCAATACCAAAACGGGATTCCGACGGCCGGCTTAAAATCCAAGGTTCATGCTATATATGCTCTGAGTTACATAAGCCGCAACGCAAAACGCGTAAACGCTGCAGTTGTTGCACAAAACCAGTTTGTGCACAGCATACCAACACCGTTGATACTTGTAATTCTTGTTTTCAAACTATGTAAAATTGTTCTTCTATATGTTTCAGCTTAAATAAACAATAAATAAAGCTTAATTTTAAAGTTAGCAACAATTTTTGCGCCATTTTTTCGCTCTTCCAATACAAATTCTATGTAGGTACCCGGGTACCTTCGTATTGATAATAGGTGGAAAATTTTCGTATAGACAGAAGGGTTAAAATGTTGTCAAAAATAGATGTAAAGGGTTTAATTTGAATAATTCATCACCGGAAACTGATTTCCTAGCAGTACAGATTAACAAATTGTAATTTTTAATGAAAATATATGCTTAACTGAATTTAATAAAAGGTATTATTATTTTCTATTTGAGCTTGAAATTACTTAGGTGCGCATAAGTATGCACAGATATTTGTATTGTTTGTAATATTTCCTTTTTTATTACAAGCGTATTTCTAGGTTGATCGATACCATTTTTGGCATATCTATACTCCATACTATTATATAAAAGCAAGTGTGACGTTTTTTGAGCCACAATCAGGCAAGAACCACTCAACCGATTTAGATGAAATAGGCACCAAACATTTTGTTATCTGTGGGAATGGTACATAGGCTATATGAGAATGACCACGCCCCCTTCTTACGCCCCCTATGGTAAAAAAACTCATCTATGGTATGCTTTTTTAAGGCAATATGGGTATCAAACGATTCAGCGTGCCATTGCGGCAAACATAGGCTATAACATAATCGGCCACGCCCACTTTCCGTGCCCACTAAACTAACAAAACGAAGCTAAGATACATGTCGGCAAATCAGTATTAATATCAAATGATTCCGTGTTTCATTGATGTTAACATAGGATATATAATATTGACCACGCCCATCTGATATGCCTTTTCGCCACGCCCACTATAATATCAAATCAGCCAAAATATATTTGTCATAGCAATATGGTTATCAAACGATTCAGCGTGTCATTGCGGCAAACATAGGCTATAATATAATCAGCCACGCCCATTTTCCGCGTCCACTAAATGATTCCGTGTTTCATTGATGTTAACATAGGATATATAATATTGACCACGCCCATCTGATATGCCTTTTCCCCAGGATCAGTATAATAACAAATCAGCCATGATATATTTGTCACAGCAATATGGGTGTCAAAAGATTTAGAGATTCGATAGGGGGAATGGGGTGGGTTTTTGACAAGGGGCGTGGCACCGCCCATACAACTTAAATTTTCAATATGGAATATCTTCGGAATGAGAAATCGGGCAGCATTAAAATTTGGTGCGGGGCCACCGTTTAGATATGCCGTTTCACTGGTAAAACTTTGTGAGCGTTGGACAAGGGGCGTGGCACTTTTTAAGCAAATCAAATGTTTTGAATAACTTTTGAACTACAAATCACACATCAAAAAGATTTGACACAAACTTACAATTTAGATGTGCCCTTCGACATGGGGAATGGGGTGGGTATCGGACGAGGGGCCTGACACTACCCATAGAAACCAAGTTCTTAATATGAAATATCTTCGGAATTATAAGTCGGCCAGCATTGAATTTTGATATAGCATCATGCAGTGGCGTCCCCAGGGGGGGGGGGATTAGGGGGATGGATCCCCCCCTTGGTCGGAGAATTCACTTATGCAATTTGCTATAACAATATGGAATTGTGAAACATTTTTACTATTTGCTTTATCGCTTCTGTAATCACCCACTTAAAACCTAATAACTGAACCTCCCATGATCTGGCCAGACCATAATGTAAACAAGATGATAGTCGAGGATTGTTGTTAAGGATATAAAACAACCAGAAAGTGTGAATACAATGATTTCTTTTGCTTGTCTACATTATTTTTACGTAAAACGGTGAAAATATACTAGAATAATTAAGTAAATAGCGAGTTTCAACTTTAATGAGTTAATTTTGAAATTAAAAAAATACGGCAGTAAAGCAAAAAAATAAAAAAAATGTATAAATGTAAAATACGTTACTTATGGATCTACTTCAGCTGCTTGACCAATGCAATTATTTCAACAATATAATGCAGTATCATGACTATACCACATTGAGATTTTACATTCGACACATACAAATCGGGTTTTGATATATATATTTCTGGATTCCTTGCACTGTTAATAATTCTGAACTGCTTTGCCAAAGAAAAATATGCAAAACATGCTCTACATGTTGTTGTTCATGCTGAATTGGCCGAATATCGTTTTCCTTGTCGCCTTCGTCGTTGCTATCTTCACATTGAACTATCTAAACGACCATTTTTTCTATCAGTATCAGAAGCTTCGTTTTGTTCAGGGCCAAATGAAAGCGTGAAATTGGCAGCACCGTTATTATTGCCTCTCGCAGCAAATTATTTAATATCTTAAATTCGTTGCTCTAAAGCAATAGTTTCCGCTATTGCTAAGGAAATTTTTTTAGAGATTTTCCTCTCTGATTTAACTCCAGCGTCGAAGTTCAAAAACAATGTCCACCTGATTCTCAAAATAGCATTCTCTTCCTTTCATCTCTGTCACAGAAAACACCCAATCGAATTGGAAAATGGATAAGTATTAATTTTGAATATGTTCCAACATTATTTTCCAACAAAAATTATAATTTATTAACCCAAAGAAAATAAAAGCCAAGGCGAACGAAAAACACTTGGACCAGGTACATTTTGCGCCAGCTAATTTACGTCACTATTAACGGGATGGCACGAAAAAAGTGCTTCAAATCGGGTCAGATGGAAAAACCTAGTTGAAAATATATATATAATATAAAAAAATATTTATTAACAATTCTGACAATAATTACGTCGAAAATAACAAAAAAACAACTGAAAATAACTGGCAAATTTGTATGCAAATGCACCATGGTCTGGCCAAGCCATGGTTTTGGGTTTTGTGCTTAGAAAGGATCAGTTAAGGATATCATGAAATTTGAGCTCGATAGCTTAATTACAACATTACTAAAGTGGATCCAAAGTTCAATATGGTCTGGCCAGAACCGGATACCCGCAGAAGGGTTAAGAATAAATGAATAAAAAAATCAGCATTGCATTTGTTCTCGCAGAATAGTTGTATTTTCAATGTTCCCAAAAGTGTCGACTATTTACCAAAATAGTAATCAAACGCAGGCTTCATGCCAACCCTGCATCAGCTGTTGAAATTAAAAAAAATTCACTTATGTATATAGTTTTGGTAAATTGCGGGTAAACATGGAAACATGGTCACCTCTATCATAATTAAATTTCAGAACGTCATACATTTTGTAAATGTTTGATTTCTTTTACATAGCTGGTGTGCTTTTTAAAATACGTCTTTTGAGTTTTTCGTAATTCTATTAGCAGTTGTTTTCGAAATGTCATAACTTAAAACAAACTTGAATTTTTTGGTTGGGATTTTATGACTTAAAAATACATGTCACTTGAATTTTGTGTTTTAAGAAGTTTATGTTAGTATATGTATACATATATGTATGTATGTACAATTTTATTCAACATGTATTAAAAATAATACGCAAAGATGAAAGTATAAAAATGGCGTTAAACTGCATTTTTTGCATATCCCCCCCTTCCCGAAATCCTGGGGACGCCACTGGCATCATGGCTTAGACGAGTCGTTCAAGTGGTTAAATTGTATGGGCGTTGGACAAGGGGCGGGGCACTTTTTAAGCGACCCTATTGTTTTCAATAACTTTGGAACTGCAAATCACACATCAAGATATTTGGCACATACTTACGATTTCGACGTGCCCTTCGACAGGGAGAGTAGGGTGGGTATTGGACGAGGGGCATGTCACCGCCCATAGAACCCAAATTTTTAATGTGGAATATCTTCGGAAAAATAAGTTGGAAAGCTTTGAAGTTTTGTATACCACCGTCCCATAGATGAGTCACTACTGGCAACATTTTATGGGCGTTGACAAGGGACGCGGTATATTTTTTGCGACTGAAATTTTCCGAGTAACTTTGGAACTGAAAATCGCATATCAATGAAGCCATGGGCATTACATAAAAGAGCCTTGGCATGGCCCATAGAGTGTAGTATGAAGAAACTTGATTTATTTGGCCCATTGACTACAAGCTTGCGTGCAAAGCCGCATGGCTCTACTAGTATCTTTATATTGATGATGTGAGTTGCTGTACCAAATCATCAATATATCTTTTATAGTTTCCGAGATACTGTCAACTTAGTATTTGGTTTGTATGGGAGGTGGGCGTGTCCGCGGAGCGATTTAAGTAAATTTTGGTGTATTAACTTCTCTTTATAAGAAAATTATATGTACGAAATTTTATTGTCGTACGACTATTCCTTCTATTTTTGTCCCTCGCTGCTATGGACTCGCGACACTGTGGGGCGAAGTCATTTTCATATAGCCTATGTACCATTCCCCCGGATAAAAAAATGTTTGGTGCTTATTTCATCTAAATCAGTTCAGTGGTTTTTGCCTGATTGGGGGTCAAAAAAGCAACGTCACACTTGTTTTATATAATAGTATAGAGCAGGTATAATCAACACGCGGCCCTTTATTACATGTTTATGCGGCCCTCCAAGTATTTCTAAAATTGAATTAGTTTTATCAATTTTGTCCTAATGTTTATTACAAATAAAGTTTTGTATATTATTAATAAATGTTACTTTATGTGCGGCCCGCCATAAAATTTTACAATTTAAATTGGCCCGTTAATTAAAAAGATTGCTCACCATTGGTAGAGATGTGTGTGAAAGTATCGCAATATTTATTTACCATTTATATTTCCATTTTTCTTTCTCACCGAAAACACAAATATAAACACACGCTAATAATGAGGGTTGCTACCAGTCATTTACTTGCTCATTCCATACACATTTTCACCAAAAGGGAAAAATTTGTTCCCAAAACGCCACTATTGTGAAGAATCTCACGACGCAGCACTGATTTGATCGTTTGATTTTGCATCGAAAGCCTCATTATCCGGTGATCGATGCGGTCAAATTTTATCCTCCCGCTTGCTTGAAAAAACAACAATTTTATCATCGACCGTGATCTGTGACCGGCAGCATAACATTGCCCTCACAAATTCTAAGGATCGCAAACGTGAACCCAGAAAATATCAATTTTCAAACAATAAGCAACCCTTATTCCTCGCGCAGACACCATTAGCAACTGGTCGTTTGTACGAACAACGCAACGAGTACAGCGCATGCACTCGTGAGCTGTGTATGATTTTTGATTTTTCAATCAGTTACAAATTAGTTGCCAAATGAGTAATTTAAAATTCTCCTGCAGGGTTCTTACTAACCGACACACCTTCGGCAATTGCCAATGAAAGACAGCCAGAAGCAAAAATTCAGAATTTACAATTTTCAACCGCTGATCAGCACAACAACACGAACAGCATATTCGCGCAGTTGTAGATAATAGTAATTCTATGCTCTGGCTTGCGTTGAGCACACGAAATCGCTCTGCTGTTGACATCTAGTGAATTTGACAATAACAGAGTTCATCGTCGCTTGACAAATTAAAAGAAACAATTTGTTGTTCATCGGACTTTGTTATCTCCCCTCTGCCTCTTCCTGGTCATCATGCGCATTCTGTAAGTCTGTGGTAATATTTAGTAGAACATTGCTTACCATTTAATGTCTGGTTCTGGAGTCGCATAAATTTCGGTCTCCAATGATAAAGTTTCACCTGTTTGAACCGCAACGTCTTTCAAAGCTTTTCGTACTTTCGGTTTACCTAATAATATACATTAAGATAATGTTTTGACTTTAATTTCCAAAAAATAATTATTATTCTTACATTTCACCATTACAACACTCTCATTTTCTATTTTTCCATAGTCGTTCATCAGCTTGCAGGTGTATGTACCTTGCATTGAAACGTTTGCTTCCTTTAATATTAGTTTAAAAAGTTTACCATCTTCAATACGACGAAATTCTTTTCGTTTTTCATCAATTTCAATACCATCAATGTACCATTTTATATGCGGCTTGGGATAAGCATCAACACCTACTACGAGTTCGACATTTTCATCATATTCCGTGATAGTCATATTTACTAATTTCTTAGTCATTTCTGGAGCACATTTTATGAGTAATTTAGTTTCACTTGCAGCAGATCCGTGTACATTCTCCGCATATATCGAATACTTAGCTGCATCAACGCGAGTAACACCTTTTATTTTAAGTGTATATGTATTTCCATCACTGCTAAAACTGTACTTGTTATTATCAGTCGAAATAATTTCCGACTCATCTTGAAACCACTTTATTCGTGGTTCTGGAAATCCATCAACTTTGACGTTCATAATAACCGCTTCATTTTCTCCATATATGTATTCTTCCTCCAAGTGCTTTATAACAACTGGTTTTGAATGGACTATACATTTCCAAAACTCTGATGATTGGCTTAAATCATTTGCTGCGCAAATCGAAAAATTTCCACTTTGGTTCAGTTGAATATTTGATATCTCGAGAACAATTTTTTCTGTACTTTTCCCAGTGGAATAACAAGAAGTTTTCATATTTTTGTTATCAGTTATTAATTTTCCATTGTTCGTAATATTGACTGTGGGTTTAGGTGAAGCTTCAACTTCAATTTCAACTTTCACATCCTCACCAACAAAGCATGATATATCTTCTACCTTTCCAATTTTTGGTGCAGCTATGAAATATTAAATATACTATTAAACATAATAGATGATATTCTTGCTTTTATAATACTAAAGACGATTACAAAAGTTCGTTGTGTAAACGATGCTTTTGGGATTCAAAATGAGTTAAATTACTTGAATACATGGTTGCTTAGTTAAAAATTACTAAAAAAAAGTCTGCATTAAAAAGTCATATGTGTATATTTTTATTTTTTTATTTAAATTATTTGAAATTACGCAAATTATAAAAAAAAATTTTAGGAGATTTTTTTAACTTTTTTTTTTCGTAATAAACGAATCTGTAACCTGTTTTTCAAACGCATGTGTGCTGGACATTATATACTTAGGAAATTATAGAACCCAATAGAAAATAATTAAAACTGGATAAGAGGATAGGAGAGTAAGAGGATCTTACTATATCTTTCGAAAACTGACAGCAAATTTCATCAAATTAGGAAAACTTTTGGAAGTGTACATTTGTCCGTTCAAAAAGCTGTATACAATGTCTTGAAAGTCAGGAAAATCCAAATTTTCTTCTACATAACAGCATGTAAATAGCCCCCATTTAGCTTACTAACAAGGAACCGAAAATTGTTTTCGTGAAAGAGCCCATCAAAATTATGTGTTGTTATCTACGGAAAGTGGGAAGATTTATTATTCTCTGATAATTGTTTGGCATTAAAAGGCATCAACTAATTTGAAGAGGATCCTGTTAATAACAAACATCTGAAATTAGCAGTCAAAATAACAAATGAGAGCGGGTTGTTTTGTTATTCAGAAATGTTTTCGACGTATTATTTATTTACATATCCTAAAAGCTAAACTTTCCTAACATTGTTTTTTAACTTTACGGTGACCTCAGGGTACAATACCTATGACGTGAAGCTATGTTTGATATTAACTGGCTGACAAAATTTAAAAGCACTTCCCAAGCAACTTTATGTGCATCTACATACATAATTGAGTATGTAAGAGGTTTACTTGGACGCGAAGTCCAATAACATTCCATCTTCCTAGATATAGTAAACAAATGTAACAATTCAAGGATATAATAAAAGAACCGCTAAAAAACTTTAAATCTAATAAAATGTAAGCCGACACATATGCAGGGAGTTCAAAAAAGAAAAACACATCTACAAAGTTATAATTTTTTATGTAGAAGACAGTTTTAGTTAAATCTTCTCTTGTACGCAAACTTTTTCTGACGTGAATTCGTAACATAGTCAAGGGTTTGCTATTATTATCATTATAGAATAAACAAATAACGTTTATGGAAGAAATACAAAATATATATTTTGTTTTAACCCGGCGTTGGTGTGGGGAAAAAAAATTACGTTATTGGTGTGGTGGGGTATGACATACCCCAAAACTTTATATAGCACCACCCTCACGAAACAACACAAATATAAAAGATAGCAATTATGTATATGAAGAATAATGAATGAACAATAATTAATTTAATTTTACGTAAGAAAATGCAAAAAAAATTCATGTGCAAGCAATTTGTAAAAGAAAATAACAAATATAAGAAAAATAAACGAAAAATACTGATTTTTATAGGTTGACTTCATAAAATGGGGTTTAAAGAAATTACATTATATAATTTTCCAAAAACTATAGTCTGTTTTATAAACGACATACATAGTTATGTGACAAAAAAACTTTGGTAGCCATGGTGAAAGAGTAGCGAAATACGAAATACAATATACTAATACAAAATTAACGCATTTTTTGCAAGATATATAAGGTTTTTGCTCTCAGACAAACCGAACATTGTGTGCTGTACTGACGACGTTTTGGTACAGCTTCGCATTATCTCAAGGATTTACAGAATCATGATGATGTAGAAAAATAATGATACTCGTATTTTTTGGAGCATTAAATTAAATGAAACATACGACATTCGTTTTCTACGGCGACGAATTGCGGATACTGAACTGGGAGCTTTTCTTGCACGTAGCAGTTGGACAGTTGGTATTTGCCTCTTATTTTTCCGTACGGTGAGTTTTTGAATAAATCGATGACTACTAGACCATCAAAAAATCAATTTTAATTCAAAATCATTTACACAAAAAGTTTCGTTATTGGTGTGGTGGGGTATGTCATACCCCAATGAACTTTAGCGGGGTGTGGCTGAAATCTAGTCATACTCAAGTCGTTTTTGGATAGCAAATGTGTATGGTTGGACTGTTATAAACAGCTACTAGAAGCGATAGTGCCCACATAAAACTGATATCCGTATTATTTACAAAAATACAACCTCTGGGGTATGGTATACCCCACCACACCAATGCCGGGTTAAATTACTGGCAGTGATTTTTTTATATGAAAAAACTTTGTATCCCTTGCAGACTAATTCTGACGAGTGTCAATCACGTTGTTTGCTTATTGCTCTGAAATCATTAGCGTATCATATTCGAAATCAGATAAGTATCATAACTCCTTAATGTTTGTCTATGATGTCATTGTGGCAATATTAACTGCCCTAGTTTGCTAAGTGTTAATAACTTATGTGTCCTAATCAGAACTACTCGCTTAGATAAAATATTCTTTGTAACTAATTATAAAAAATATGCTTTAAATCAATCGATTGTTAGGTTTTTAATTACGTTCTGTTTGAAGTGATGTCTTGTTATATCTACCCTGTTGATAACACAGCACAACAAAAAACACTTTTTTTCTGTTGCATGGAGTTTTTCCACTGTTTCTTACTAATTTGGGCTCGCTGATTTCGAATCTATCCTCAGATTTTTTTAGCAGCTCTAGTTAGTGAGATATAGGTACCGTGTAATTTTTTCAGTTTTTTCTCTACTTTTTCCATATTTTTGATCGTAATTTCTAAACCAAAATCGCATTAACAACACCGCACAGCTTCTTTTCCGATGCAACTTATTTTTTTATGTTTTAAAATGCCGCGGTAATAGCACCTCAAAGTCGGAAAATATGGAATTTCAAGGCGGTTTTCTTTGATGGTCAAAAATATACACATTTTTTTTTAACAATTAACGAGTTAGGTGTATAATGAAAGTCGACACCTCAAGCAATACAACACAGCCAAATTATTTGGCGGAATACACATTCGCATCGAAATACAGTGCACTCGCGAAAACGTGAACTAATAAAACCCAAGGCTGTTCACGTTTGCGAGATTGTTCAAGTTTACGATTGTTAAAAAATACGTTTTTTTTTGTGTGAAAATACTTTAAAAAAGTTCATTAAATTTAGTTGTATAACAAAAAGTTAAAAAGGGACGAGTATATACACATTTAAAGTTGTGGGCGATGAAATGTTTGCGAAAAAGATACACATCAGGGTGTTCACGTTTTAGAGTCTTCAAGCATTGTTCACGTTTTAGAGTATTCAATAGGGAAAAAAGTGTTCACGTAATCGAGTGTTCACGTTTTCGCGAGTGCACTGTTATAGCAAAAATGTACCATAGCCATTTTCATCACTTTTCATACTTTTTCCTTAAAAAATTAGGAGCCTCAAAATATAATCTTTTATATGTTACATTGTCGGTCTGAAACACAAGCAAAAAATAAAAAGATTTTGAATTGCTCGAAACAACAAAAATTAAAAACTTTGCATATTTTTAGGCCCCTAATATTTTAAGGACAAAGTTTGAAAAATGATGAAAATTACGGTGGTACATTTTTGCTATTATTTCGATGCGAATGTGTAATCCGCCAAATAATTTGGCTGTGTTGTATTGCTTGATGTTTCTTCTTAAGATATTCATATATTTCGTAACATGATTTTTGAAACCTCTGTACAATTTTCGCCATCAGAAAAAACGCCTTGAAATTCAATATTTTCCTACTTTGAAACCTTATTACAACACCCATTTATAACGCATAAAATTGATTAATATCAGAAAAGATGGCGTGAAATGTAAGTATAAGTGCAACGATATATCATGTTGATAGGATTATTGGTTCAGAAATTACAGTCGAAAACGAGAAAAAAGCCGAGGAAAATTCGGAAATTGAAAAACGTGACACGCCCATTTTTTGCGAAAACTAGAGCTGTGACATAAAAACGGAGTATGGTTTTGAAAACAGCGTGGAAAAACGATTCAGATTCATGTAAAAAACTCCATGCAACAGACATGCTGTTGTGCAGTGTAATTGACTCAATATTCAATAAATAAAATGTTACATGTTTAAAAATGTTTACCTTTTACAATAAGTGAAATAGAAGAATGATCTTCACCAAGTTCATTAGCTGCTTGAACTGTATATTCCCCAGCATCTTCTGTCGTCACATTTTTAATAACAAGGGTCATGCTTTCTTCATCCGCAAAAAGAAATTTATGTTTTTCATCTGCTCCAATTACTTCACCGTCATGTTTCCATTGTACATCTGGTTTTGGGAAACCTTTGCATTGCAATTCAAGAATGGCCGTTCCACCGATACTAGAGTTCGCTTCTCGATTTTCAATAATCAACATCGGCTTCTCTGGTTCTCTATGCAACGTTTGTATAGCACCCTGAACAGATAACTCAGCACTGCATGATATATTTCCAGTCGAAGTTTGAGCAACACAAGTATAAATTCCAGCATCTTCCGGTTTAACGTGTTGAAAAACTAAAGCTAAGGAATCTTCATCCTCCCCAAATAAAACTTTAAATCGTTCTTCTGGGTCGAATTCGACACCATTACGCTTCCATGTAAAAATAGTTTTTTCGCCTGATGATAGAATTTGTCCGCTGAGCACTCCGAACGGATTTTTGTCCTCTGTTTAAAATTTAAAGACATTTAATTTGTTAAAGTACATAGTAAAACCGTATTATTTATGTGACCACGGCGAATCACCAAGTTTTTAAAAGCATTGCATATTGAAACAATAAGCAATTTTACACTCAAATGGCAGAATTCTTTTTAATCTACAATATGGATGGATAGTGTGTTCTCAGAATTCACATTTATCATAGTTTTACTCATTTATATATCAGGTGATTTTTTAAGAGCTTTCGGATTTGATTAAAGAAAACCACATTAAATTTAGAGAACTGTATGAAGTCTTTATTTGAGTCGATAGAACGATCTATGTATATAATTCAATATTTAAATTTCGCGAATTAATTCTTCAATATATGCTTCCAGTGCGTCAACCGTTGTCGCTATAAACATGAGCCTTAACGTAGCCCCACAAAAAATAGTCTAAAGGCGTTAGATCGTTAGTAACAGAGGCCCAATTGCTGCGATTGGCGCCGCATCAACAACACTGGCAAATACAGCTGCGATATTTTTCTTTTGTCCGCACTCTACGTATGCGTGTTGGTGGTTTAATGTCCAATAATGTAATTTTGGTACGAAATTTAGTCTCAAGATTCCGAATAGGCTCCTCAGAAAATCGCCCAAACTGACCATAAAATGGAAGAAGTGCACGATGCACTTTCTTAACCGAGCATGAATCTTGATAGCAAAATTCAATAATCTGCAAGCGTTGTTCGTTTGTGAGTCGATTCATGGTTAAATTATAGACCAAACTGAACATATTTGACAGTAACATGGCTCAATGATAAGGTTATGGCATCCCCGCAACACCAAAAACCACATGTATTTTGTTGGTAGGATTGTTTATCGCTACTGTCAAAATCAGTTGATATTTTCCGACGAAAGAGGGAGAAACTGAAAACAAACAAAAGTGATTGTTGCCAGACGGTGCTGTATTTGAGTGAAAAAACGGGTAAAGTGCTCGGCTAGTTGTTTTCAGTCAGGTATTTTCATTCCAACCGATGCGGCAACACAGCACACTGACGATTTTGACAAAAGCGTTAAACAATCAGCCGGTGGCTTGCTACAACCTTATAGTTGAGCCACAGATAACTCATCATATAGATGTCCAGCGGCCAAGGAAAAAATGTGTCAAAAAGTTCGACAAATTTGGCCTCCGATAAGAGCTTTTTGGCCTCTAATGTCACTCACACAAACACCGCTTCACACGCATTGTACTCTGTTTTGAGATACAGAAATATGTGATTTTCTAGTCAAAACGGCGCTTGTCTCTTATCACATCTTTTAAGCAGCCAGTCGGGATTGAGTGTTGATGGTCAAACGCGTAAGCGGGAGTGTCTCGGACGACGAGTTCGCGGTTCAATCCTCACTGTAGCCGCCAAAAATTTTTTAATGGCTTCTTTTTAAATATATATTCTTTTTTTTACGACCCGTGAAAAAAAGATGAATGAACAATTTATTTGGTTTCTAGATCTCTTGATTAGTGAATTGTTTGGTTTTGGAGACACATATAATTGTTCGCAAGTTTTAAAATCAATCAACCAAGCGCAGCATACGGTTACAAACAACCATACAGCAAAAAGATTCGGTTGATGATGACAGGCGCTCATGGGCGTACCTAGGTATGGGTAGAGGAGGGTAGCTCCCCCTACATAATTCTATATTCTATATACATATGCTCAGAAATCTATATTCTATTCTATTTGAATTTTATATTCTGAATTCGGAAATGTAGTTATGTCTTTGCCCCCTTTAATTTGTTGATGGGTACGCCCAGGCACTTGCTTTTCGCAAAAAAAAATGAAAAGATCGGCAAATATTCCAAAACGAATGGAATTGTTCAGCGGTCACTTCATTGTCGCAATACAGTTACGCCGACGCAGAGGATAGACCTGCTGGCGCCGCAGCTATTGACAATGCGTTGCCTTAGCAACGATGTGTATGTATCATGCCAAAGAAAATTATTTTCTTTATATTCTTTGATCATGCACAAAATTTTTAGTGCCGATTCATTTATATCACATTTTTTGAACACATTATTAATTTCCGGTATAACCGATTAAAAAGGTTTCTAAAAAAAAGCGTTAAATGTTAAGAAAAATTTTGCTTCCTCGCCCAGCCTTGAACCCGAGGCGAAATTTACGAAAAAGAAATTATGGATATCTGACGTGCTGTCTACCTGTTACACCAAATACAGTACGTGATCGTCGTAGCTAAAATCATAAATGTATGTTGCAGAAAAAAATATCAGCAAGCAAGAAAAGAAATTATAAATTAATTCAATTCCGGCAAAAGTTCTGGATGAGCACATGCAGCTGTGTGCGTAAAAAAGCTTTGCGGAAAAAGCTGTAACTCAGAGCTTGAAATTGTTGTGCCGTTTTCGTCGTATGAGGCTGGACATCTATATGATGAGTTATCTGTGGTTGAGCCATGGACAGTAACATGTTACACGAATACAGCTGAGCTGCCAAAAACAGTGTTGCCAAAAAGAATGTTGCTAAAAAATAACCCTTTACATACAAAATAGAAAAATTTTTTAATTACACATTCGATTTCCTTTTTTTGTAATGTTGGTACACATGTCCCCAATTAACCAATCTGCATAATTAATTTATTTTTGACATTCATACATAACGGTTAGACGGTTAGAAAATATGAATCCAAGAATCTGCATTTACATTTTGCATGAAAAACAAATTTGGTGCTCTAACCAAAGATAATATAAATGAAGATGAGTCCTGCTCATATAACGCTTGTCCGCAGCCAAAATCGAAGTAGGATTTTGCGTAAATCCCAATTTCGCTTACTCTCACAACTGTGAGCCAAAAATTAGGGGCTGTGAAAGCGCAAAAGTATTATACGGAGAACATACAATTATGATCGCTTGCGGGTGTATGAAAGTTTATTCGTTTAGTTTATTCGTTTAAACAATCATTGCACAATTAAGATTAAGATTTCATCTTTTACAGTGCTTTACAAAGACTTATATTAATATAGGCAATTGAAGCTAATATTATATACCTATAGACTACTAACAATTTTCGTTACAAAAAATTAAAAGAAATTTAAAAGGGGAAAAAGAAAGGAATAAAAAGAGGAAGAGAGCCATAGAATAGAAGAATAGAGAGAGGACTCGCGTATTAGTCTACAAAGATTAAATATTATAAAATGCGGACTTTAAGTCATTCGGTAACGAGCTCCATAATCGTACAGCTCTAACGAAGAACATTCTTGATGAAGTGAACAATTTTGTACATAGGTTGCATGTACGACTAGATTGTGCAAAGCTCAGTTTTGAGAAAAGATAGCTTGGGCAACGAGTAAGGGAGAGGGCTGGGTTGTGAACCAGGCTGGGTTGTGAACCATTACCGTTTTTTCTTTCCCTAATTGACATATCGCCAATCTTTCAACTGTCAAGTTTGTCTTATGATATGACTCTGCTTCTGTGGTTACACCGAAGTACAAACACGTATTGCTTGTGGCAGCAATCGAGTTTTAAAGACATCGTGTTTGAAAATCGACAGCGAAAACTTGTTGGCTTTTTTTTAAAGTGCTATCCAAGTTAATGACCTTATTGCAAAAAGGTCTTTGTAATACATGTTTATTTAGTGTTTTGATTCTATTTTACGATGCAATATTTGTTTATGTCGAATTATGATTGGAAGTGTCGTTTATTTTAAAGTTTCCAAAATGGCATCGTGGTTGGGCTGTGAACCACTGAGGTGGCTGGGTTATGAACCACCTGTTTTTCGTACTCTCTCTTTGTAGTTCCACAGTTATTCAAAACATTTGAGTTGTTTAAAAAGTGCCACGCCCCTTGTCCAACGCTTACAAAGTTTTACCAGTGAAACGACACATCTAAACGGTGGCCCCCACCAAATTTTAATGCTGCCCGATTTCTCATTCCGAAGATATTCCGTATTGAAAATTTAGGTTGTATGGGCGGTGCCACGCCCCCTTGTCAAAAACCCACCCCATTCCTCCTAACGAGAAACACAACTAAATCGTACGTTTGTACCGAGTGTCATTGATGTGAACGCTATAGTTCCAAAGTTACACCGGCATTTAAAAAGTGCCACGCCCCTTGTCCAACGCCCATTAAATTTTACCAGTGAAACGGCACATCTAAACGGTGGCCCCGCACCAAATTTTAATGCTGTCCGACTTCTTATTACGAAAATATTCCATATTGAAAATGTAAGTTGTATGGGAGGCGCCACGCCTACCTATCTTGTCGTATCCGCACTATGTGGTTCATCGAGAGTTAGTCAAGACGAACATTCCATGAAAAATTCAGCGAATCGGCTGTCTAGTTTTGAGTTTTAGTGTCGTGTGACAGTTAATTTCTGTCATCATAATGGGCATTGCAGAAAGGCGTAAAAGGTGGGCGTGGTAAACCATATATAGCCTATGTTTATCGCTATGAAACATAGAATGATTTTACATTAACACTAATTTTCAGACATGTACCGTAGCTTTGTTTTGTTAGTTTACTGGGTGCGGAAAGTGGGTGGGGTCAATCTTATAATCCTATGTTAACATCAATGAAACACATTTGATATCAATACTGAATTGAATTGAATTGATATTGAATCATTTGATATTAATACTGATTTACGGACATGTACCGTACCTTCGTTTTGTTAGTTTAGTGTCCGCGGAAAGAGGGCGTGGCCGATTATATTATAGCCTATGTTTGCTGCCATGACACGCTGAATCGTTTGATATCCATATTTCCTTACAAAAGCATAGCATAGATGAGTTTCGTTACCAAAAAATGTTTGGTGCTTACTTCATCTAAATCGGTTCAGTGGTGTTTCCCTGATTGTGGCTCAAAAAACGTCACACTTGTTTTTATATAATAGTATAGATAAAGAATACGCATCTTCAAAAATTTGTCAAGTGTGTTTCTTGACGCGGGGGGAAGAGATGAGCGGATAGCGCATAGGTTGCGGAAAATTTGCTCGCGCTCAACAGTTTGCGATCTTGTTCGTCGAAGCGCAAGCGGAGAGTAAACAACGAACCAAAGCATCATCATCGTCGTTTCAACGAAGATGATTCGGGATTCGCTAATGTTTTTGGTGTTGTCGTTTATTGTGTGTATGCTTTTTTGTGTTGCCGATTGGTTTTGCTGCACAGATTGCTGTCATGTCATCATCAATCAAATTTTTGTGGTGTATGGCTTTTTGCTGGCCAATGCTTTGATTGACTTAAAAATTTGGTGGTTGATTCTTGAGAATATGGGGAAACTACGAAAAAAAATTAACTGATAGGCATATTGACTTAAAAATTCGTGAAACACTTTAAATCGAAAATAATTAGATGCGTGTTTTAATTTGTTTTTTTTTAATCGAAATCTAACGGAGAAACCAAGGGTTAAAAGATTGTATGGAAAAACATAATTTAATAGGTCTATTGACTTTCAATAGGGCGAAAGCACTACTAAAGCACTAAATAAAGAAATAATAAGACAAGTATTTTGTCATAAGAACAATGTTATTACGGCATGCCTACGTTTGAAAAAAGTGTAAATATTCTACACCTGAATGGTTTCATGGCGAATGATGTGACCATAAATTTACAATATTAGATTTTCTTATTTTAGTTCTTTTAAACAAGCATTATAATTTGGCCCGTATGAAAAAGTCCAAAGAACGGGACGGAAAATTATTACGGGCTAATAAAAACGTCTTTTCTTTCCAATTCCAATTCCATTTTTATTTAATTGTCTTTGTTAATTACTTATTATTTATTTTTTAATTGCCTGTAGCGATCATATAGGTCGCCATGCCATATTTTATTTTCTTTTCTATGATTTTGCACACACTACAGTCGGCAGTGAGTTCAGGAGCAATATGCGACGCCGTGCAGGCTTATAGAAGAAGAACAAAAGCCAGCCAGAAAATAGAAATCGTTTTACAATTTCAGCTTTTCGCCAGCGCAACAACAAGAACAACAGCACATCGTCTTCCTCCTCTTCGGACAATTGAGCGAGAATGAACGAGTGAGCACAGACGCGGCATTCGTGTTTCTATGATTTCCGCTCAGAGCATTGTGCTGTCGTTTCAAGTGTTTCCTCTCGTTGTCTACCCCCCGCATCTAGAAGACGGGTGGCGATATCAGCACCCGCATTCAAATTGTTGCTTGTACGTGATGCACACTCTTTATGTTCCATATTTTTTGCTAATAACATGGGTAGGTATGCTGCTCTCAAGAAAACGCTCAAGAAAAATCGAGCATATATTCCTTGAGCGTGAAAAAGTAGTAGTTAAGTAAATTTGACGTTTGAAAGAAATTTTGACAAGTTGATTTGCTTTCTACTGGACAAGTTTTAATTTTAATAATAAAATTCAGTTCTCTCCAAATGGACGACGATTGGTTTAGTTTTTAATACATTTCAATTTCAGTACATTTACCAGGTATACGCCTATGAAACCGGTAACGACATCTAGCGGTAAATAGCCGAATATTTATAAACTTCGGAACCGTACCAAATGTCATGTTTACTTCTTCTGTCATATGTCAACAATATTCAGTTCACAATTTGTCAAGTTTCATCCAACAACGCATTGTATGACGCTCCGGAAAATGTCGGATTACGTGCCTACAAATTACGATTTGCGGACACAGTTAATTTTGTGTTACCATTTGAAGAAAAACGCTTCTGAATCGCATCGAATGCTTGTGGAAGGTTAAAGCGAGCATGCTCTTGGTCGCACACAGTGTAACGAGTGGTTCAATAAATTTAAAAGTGGTGATTTTGATGTGAGAAACGAGGAGCGTGGCCGGCAAGCAAGCATTGCAAGCATTGCTCGATGAAGATGATGGCCAAACGCAAGAACAGCTCGCAGAACAATTGGGTGTTGACCGTCGGACCGTCGGAAAACGTTTAAAAGCAATGGGAAAAATTTTAAAGGTCGGTAGATGGGTGCCACATGAACTGACTGAAAGGCAGCAAGAAAACCGAAAAACCACTTGTGAAATGCTGCTCGCCCGGTACAAAAGAAAGTCGTTTTTGCATCGAATCGTAACTGGTGATGAAAAGTGGGTCTATTTCAAGAATCCCAAACGAAAAAGATCGTATGTTAACCGCGGCGAAAGTGCGCAATCGACCGCAAGGCCAGATCGCTTCGGAAAGAAGGCCATGCTATGTGTTTTCTGGGACCAGCGTGGTGTCATATGGTATGACCACAGATAACTCATCATATAGATGTCCAGTCTCATACGACGAAAACGGCACAAAAATTTCAAGCTCTGAATTACAGCTTTTTTCCGCAAAGCTATTTTACGCACACAACTGCATGTGGTCATCCAGAACTTTTGTCGGATTGAATTAATTTTGAATTTCTTTTCTTGCTTGTGATATTCTATTTTGCAACATATATTTATGATTTTAGCTACGACGAGCGTATTTGGTGGAACAGGTAGACAGCACATCAGATATCCGTAATTTCTTTTTCGTAAATTTCGCCTCGGGTTCAAGGCTGGGCGGGAAGCAAAATTTTTCTTAACATTTAACGCTTTTTTTTATAAACCTTTTTAATCGGTTATACCGGAAATTAATAATGTGTTCAAAAAATGTGATATAAATGAATCGGCACTAAAAATTTTGTGCATGATCAAAGAATATAAAGAAAGAAAATAATTTTCTTTGGCATGATACATACACAACGTTGCTAAGGCAACGCATTGTCAATAGCTGCGGCGCCAGCAGGTCTATCCCCTGCAAGACAGGACTGATGGAAACTCCAACACATCCACAAAAATTCTCGCTGAAACTAACACATTTATATATTATATTCCCTTTGAATTAAAAAAAAAATCCGAATAAAAAAAAAATTTCTTCTGCTATTAATCCAATGATAATAAAAGAGATAGTTCGGCTACATTTCTTACAAACGTGAAGTTATGTATGAAAGAACGAGATAGCTAATGTATACATTGGCTCGTGAATTTGACAGGTGCTCGTGCACATGGCGCACAAAACTCGTGAAGTTTGGTGAAATTTGTGAGCTGCGGACGGACGCTGAAAACTAAAAAGAGGAAAAAAGAAATGAAAAAGGCGAAAAATGGAAAAAGAAAAGCAGAATAAAGATAAGTATTTGTGTTTAGTGAATAAAGTTAATAAAATGAAAAAAAGAACATTGCAAAATTGCTTGAGCAGACAGAAAAGGATTTACGAATCCAATGTCTAGAAATTTAAGAAATTTCAAGAATCCGCTTAAGCAATGGAATGTGCGGAAAAATTATCTTAAAAATTCTTAACTAAATGTTAACACCTTTCTTTACCCCTATTTCAGACCACGTACTTACAAAAAATCAAAGGTTCAACTGGAGATGAAGATATTAGCATCGAAGCATCAGCATCAGTTTCATACTACTATGGTTTAAAGTAATTAATTTTTAAATTAACAATTTTAATTTATTTAAAAAATTGATGAATTATTGTTATATAGTAAAAATAAACAATTAAACAGCCAACAAATGACTTTTAATCAGTGCTGATAGGTTTATACACCAGCCCTGATATCATAAATCAATGAAGTTTCTATCAGGGCTGATTAATCAGGACTGACAGAAACTCTGTTGAAAGCTGATGTGAGTGAGCGAGACAGCTTGAAATTCACAAGGAATTCAAACCAAAATGATAGAAGGTGCGAGCGAACAGCTGCCCATTGAATCTTTTGCCATAGTAGGTGCGAGCTAGACAGCTGTATATCTGTGCTAGATACCAAAACTCCTGTGTTGAAAGGTGATGCAAGATCACACGTATACGTGAGTTTCTATCAGAATTTTCACACGGCGCTTGAGAAACTGATGGGAATTCTGGTGGAAATTTCTATCAGCACTATAGGTTAAATGATTAATCATTTTACACACTGTGTTCTTGCAGGGTCCTTTGCGTCGGCGTAACTGTATTGCGACAATGAAGTGACCGCTGAACAATTACATTCGTTTTGACAGATTTAGCCGATCTTTTCATTTTTTTTGCGAAAAGCAAGTGCCTGGGCGTACCCAGCAACAAATTAAAGCGGGCAAAGACATAACTACATTTCCGAATTCAGAATATAAAATTCAAATAGAATAGAATATAGATTTTTGAGCATATGTATATAAAATATAGAATTACGTAGGGGGAGCTACCCTCCTCTACCCATACCTAGGTACGCCCATGAGTGCCTGTCATCATTAACCGAATCTTCTTGCTGTATGGTTGTTTGTAACCGTATACTGCGCTTGGTTGATTGATTTTAAAACTTGCGAACAATTATATGTGTCTCCAAAACCAAACAATTCACTAATCAAGAGATCTAGAAACCAAATAAATTGTTCATTCATCTTTTTTTCACGGGTCGTAAAAAAGGAATATATATGTATATATATAATATGTATGTATATATATAATACAGATGTATTATAACATTTATCAAGCCATGCTTTTGTTTCCACTGTATTTTTGCCCATCAAATAGCAATGTTTTATCAAAACACGAAATTCACTTTTTTCCATTGTTTACAAAAATTCAGAGGTAGCGTCACTTCGAAAGCAATAACTTAAAAACGAGTCAACCAAATGTCATGAAACTTTGACAGAATCTAAGCTAAGGATGGTTTTCCATGTACAACACAATAATTCTTAATTTTTGGCGCCATCTCTATGTCAGGCCAAAGACTTTTCAGCCCATGTAGTACATATATTTAAAAAGAAGCCATTAAACAATTTTTGGCGGCTACAGTGAGGATTTAACCGCGAACTCGTCGTCCGAGACACTCCCGCTTTCGCGTTTGACCATCAACACTCAATCCCGACTGGCTGCTTAAAAGGTATGATAACAGACAAGCGCCGTTTTGACTAGAAAATCACATATTTCTGTATCTCAAAACAGAGTACAATGCGCGTGAAGCGGTGTTTGTGTTAGTGACATTAGAGGCCAAAAAGCTCTTATCGGAGGCCAAATTTGTCGAACTTTTTGACACATTTTTTCCCTGGCCGCTGGACATCTATATGATGAGATATCTGTGGTATGACCTTCTAAAACCTGGTGAAACGGTTAACGGTGAACGTTACCAACAACAATTGGCCGATTTGAACCGTGCTATACGCCAAAAACGCCCAGAATATGAAGCCAGGCAACACAAAGTGATTTTCCTCGATGACAACGCACCACCACACCGCACTAGAGCCACCAAAGAATTGGTTGCATCGTACAACTGGGAAGCTCTTGCTCATGCGGCTTACTCATCAAACTTGGCGCCTTCGGATTATCACATGTTCGCATCGATGGGCCACGCATTAACGGAACGGCGCTTCAATTCTCACGCAGAAGTAAAAAAATGGATCGATGATTGGTTTCAGGCAAAAGACGAAAAATTTTTTTGGCGAGGCATCCATAAATTGCCTGAGAGATGGGAAAAATTTGTAGCTAGCGATGGCCATTACTTTGAAGAATAAAATTGTAATCATTTCCTCACAATAAACGTGTTTTTTTCAAAAATAATAGGCGCATACCTGGTAGTAATTCAGTTCTCTCCAAATGGATGACGATTGGTTTAGTTTTTAATACATTTCAACCAATTACGCTTTTATTACATGTTTTGAGATATTTAAGGGACGACCTATTGCTCACGTTGGACTGCGGCATTTTCATGGCCGGCATGGAAGGCAGGCAGCTGTCACTTTTTCTTTCAGTGTTGTCATTTCACTCTTCAACCGAATCAGTTTTCTTGTGAGGTGCGTACACCTCAAGTAAATTTGACGCACGGAAATTTCCTTGAACATTTCTTGACCTTTTTTTATATGAAGTTTTCGCTTTTCTTGAGAGCTGCATACCGAACTAATAGTTGCAACTTTCGCAAATACGCACTATCAGGGTGACCATATATTGCATCCTACGATATTACGATATTATTGGCTTTATCAGGGTTTTAACAAGTTTAGGTTTACGTCTTGAGGAATAAAACTATCAGTCTTCCAAAGATGCCTAAGTACGTTATACATCTTGCTTACCGAACAATTAACGTGATAAACACATGTCAAGGTTGAGTTCAATTTAAATCCAAGACTAGTAACAACCTTCTAATATTTGATAACAGTACAATTTAATGTAATGGATGAGAAATTGTTCAAATCGTAAGGATAATGGGATATAGTAATTGCTGTAGTCTTGGATGCGTTTAAATTAAGACTGTTATGTCTAGCTTATGAAAAAATAGAGCTCAAATCATCATTTGTTCACTGTATTAAATCCTCCACAAGACCTAAAGGTGCAGAGATAAATTTGCGCGTGATCTGCGTATACTATAGATGTATAGAAATGCTTTGGCAGCAGTGAGCCATGTCATTTATATGAATACTAAAAAAAACTGAACCAAGGATAGATCCCTGCGGCACACCTGAAGTAATCATTTTAAGCTAATTGAATGCTTATCCTTCGAAACATCCCTCTGCCATCGATTTGTTAGATAGCTTTCTCTGAAGCTGATTGCATCACTGCTAAATTCGAAGTATTTATCAAGTTTTTGGAGAAGTATAGCGTGACTTACAGTGCCAAAGGCTTTAGAAAAGTCCAGCAAGGTAAGAATTGTAAGCTCCCCTTTATCAAAAGACGGCAGTAGAGCAACTATGCCCCTTACGAAATCCGGATTGGCTTTCAGTGAGTAAATTATTCTCATATAAATATATGCTTCATCATTTGAGCTAAAATATGCTTTTCAAGTACCTTGGATAAGGAGGCTAAAATACTGTTACAAAAATGATTTCTCTAAGTTCGTATCTGGATTTTGCTTGAAAATAAAACCACTACAATTACTCAGCAGTCAGAAACCAACAATCACTTATTTTACAAATTTACACTGGTTTGTCTTTACACTACTGCTATTACATGTTTCCCCTTTGCTTGCTGGTATCAGACTCCCTCTGCGCTGCACACTGCTGCCTTTTATACCTGTCTGGTTATCGCGCCGACTGTTCTCGCACATTCCAATTGGACAATGCTCGACCATTCTCGTACAGCCCATTCCCATCGAGAACCATCCTTGCCATATCGAAATTATAGAAAGTTTGCCGTACTCTAAAGTGCGTGCCTAAAAGTATGCTCGTAAAAGTATTCACGCATAGCACAACAACAGTGCCTCTATCGTTACAATACTAATGGGCCGAAAGTCTTGAGGTAAAATGGGACTATTCTCCTTCGCAACGGGTACTCTGTTTGCTATTTTCCGAATATCAGGGAATCTCAATGTTGTTATAGAACAATTGACGATATGTGTAAAAGACGAAATTATGTAAGGTAGAATCAACTTTATAAATTTCAGGCTAATTTTATCATCACCTACTGTATTAGACTTAATGGAAAAAATATATTGCGTAACTTTAGATGCATGTGAAAAATCAAATTCAAATTCATTATCTAGGGTTAGGGTCAAAAGTACGATTTTGCTCCAACGGTTTTAATAAAAGGAACTCATTCATCACATCTATATCAATTTTACAGCAATTTTTCAGTTTAGGCCTCACACTAAGGGTTTTAAGTTATTCCATAGCGTTTTAGATGGAAGGTACGAATTAGGATTTGAAACATCTCCTCCTATTTGTATTTTTTTTTGTTGGTGATTTTAATTTTTCCGAGGGACGAATTTGTCGAAAAGATAGCTAACTAAATCTGGAAAATGATTGAGGTTTTCATCTGCATCAACCAAGAACCAGCGCAGTAGGGAATTAGCCTCAGCTACTAAAGCTTCCACGTTTATAAACTTATGATATCTGTAGTAGAAAAAAATCAGATGACACACTTGACAAAGTATTTAATTCAAAGTTATAGGAAAGGAAAAGTAAATTATGATCACTAATACTCTACTCTTTCTTGTGAGGATCACATAAGTTCTGTGGTGAGCAAAGTTTATTGCACCCTACGTAATCTGAGAAGGACTTCATCATTCGGACCAGTTGAAACTAGACGGAAACTGGTACTTCATCTGATACTGCCAGTCATATCCTACTCGGAGGTAGTCTATTGCTCGTTTGACTCTAGGTGCAAGCAAAAACTTCAAGTCGCTTTCAATAATGCAATTCGATATGTGTACGGTCTTAGAAAGCATGACTACATATCTGATCATAGTCATCTGCTGCTTGGTTGTAGCTTACCAAATTTCTTAGCTGCCATGTACTGCTTATTTCTGCACAGGCTAATTCATACGAAAACACCTTTATATTTGTTTAAAAAGCTGCAGTTCTGCAAGTCTAGGAGGAGCATGAACCTTGTTGCACCGACATTTAACTTTGTCAATTCCGGAAGGCTATTTTATGTGACCGCAATCAGAATGTGGAATTCATTGCCAATTAACGTCAAAAGTGAATCCAATAGCCACATCTTTAAGCATCTTCTTTTCCAGCATTTCTCCTAATTATCTATCCGCCTTAATCCTCTTATCCTATCCTTTCCTTTAATCCTATCCTTTTTAACATAATTTATATTTAATATTAGTTATTATCATTGTTATTTCTTTGTTTTAATGTATTTTGTTTTTTTAGCATTAAAAATTCAAAACCTGTATGCTGAAATAAATCAATAAATAAAATAAATAAAAAATAAATAAATAAATACCACCCAGGGGCAATTGTTTAAAATTGTATCAGATTGGATAGATCAGAGATGCATAGCAAATCGAGCAAGCTTGGTCTACAGTGCGGACCGAAACGAGTTGGATAATTGTTAAACCGAAAGCAGACATATTATGATGCAAATGCATTGATCGCTTATTTTCAGTTATTAGCCGCAATGACACCCTGAATCGTTTGATACCCTATGCTATGCTATGACAAATATACCATGGTTGATTTGTTATTTTAGTGGGCGTGGCGAAAAGGCATATCAGGTGAACATTGTCAATCTTATATATCCTATGTTAACATCAATGAAACACGGAGTCATTTGATATTAATACTGATTTACAGACATGTACCGTAGCTTCGTTTTGTTAGTTAAGTGGGCACGGAAAGTGGGGGTGACCGATTATATTATACAATATATTTGCCGCAATGATACGTTGAATCGTTTGATACCTATATTGCTATGCCAAATATACCATATCTGATTTGTTTTTATAATGGGGTGGCGAAAAGGCATATCAGGTGGGCGTGGTCAATCTTATAATCCTATGTTAACATCAATGAAACACGGAATCATTTGATATTAATACTGATTTACGGACATGTACCGTAGCTTCGTTTTGTTAGATTAGTGGGCACAGAAAGTGGGCGTGACCACTTATATTATAGAATATATTTGCCGCAATGACATGCTGAATCATATTGTAACGATAAGACAGTCTGTCGCTGTGCAAAGCAACCCTGTCGCTACGCGCCGTGCTATAATTCAATCTGGCAACGACGGCCGCGATAATGATGGAAACTTTTAGGCCAACCTGGCAATGATGGCAAGTTTTAGTCCAACCTGGCAATGACGGAAACTTTTAGTCCAACCTGGCAATGATGGTCGCGATCATCATTGAAACCTTTAGTCCACTCCGGAATGTGCGAGAACGATCTGCACGATGGCCGGACAGGTATAAAAGGCAGCCGGATGCGGCCCAGCGAGTCAGTCTGATTTTGACTAGTGAAGGTGCCACCCGGAGCAATTGAGCAAATACTTAAGTGTAAAGACCGTTAACTGTGAAATTGGTGAAACAAAGTGATTGTTGGTTTCATTGACTGCGGTTGGATAATTAAAGTTATTTTATCTTCAAATTGCACAATCAGTGATACGTACTAGCCTACTAGAACTAGCATTCGTAACATTTGGTGTCAGAAGTGGGATTGTGGAAAATTGAAAATAAACAAAAAAATAAATAACTAAATAAATAAAATTACAAAAGCACGGACATGGTAGTCCAGCTGCTGAAGGTAGTCCAGCTGAAGAAGGAGCTGGCAGCCTGGAATTTGCCAACTGCTGGCGGGAAAGTGGAGTTGCAGCTGCGCTTTCGAGAGGCGTCTGAATGACGAGGCATCGATTGGGATGCACACGAGTTCGGAACGCAGGAACAAGAAGCGTCGGCCAAAATGGACGACTCGCCCGCGGGTGTTGCGTCGACTCAAAGTACGGCTGCACCAACTGGATCATTACAAGCACAAAAGGCATGTTTGAGACTTTCAATCGTGAAATGTCGGCGCAGATGGCAGCGAAAATGGAAACTGCGAATCAAGAGATGGCAGCGAAGCTGGAAACTACGAATCGAGAAATGGCAGCGAAAATGGAAACGGCGACCCATGAAATATCGGCGCAAGTGTCAGAGCGAATGGAAGTCAAGCTTGAGGAAAATTCTGCGCGCTCGGAGCAGAAAGTGGAGGAAATCTCAGCCACGATTAATGGGAAAGTCGAGGACCTGGAGACGCGGGTAGAGCACTTGGATAAACGAGTCGACGACCTGGATGATTCCCTGAACAAACGAGTTGGCGATCTTGATGATTCCCTGAACAAACGAGTTGATAGTCTGGAAGACTCGATGAACAGAAAAATGGACGAGCGGCTTAGGGAGCTACAGCCGCGAGAATAGTTGCCGCCGGTTCCGGAAAGTGTTGCCACCCGAGCAGAAGTGCCTACTTATGATGGGACTACGCCGTTCGATACATTCAAGCTGCAATTCGACCTGGCTGCTCTGGAAAATCAGTGGACCGATGTAAGGAAAGGTCGAAGATTGGCGCTGGCTCTTAAAGGTGCTGCGGCTGAGGTAATAAAATCAGTTCCAGAATGTTTACGAAGTGAGTACGAGACCGTCATAAGTGCGCTGGCAGCCAAATACAGCGACGAGCACAACAGAACGCTGTACTACTGTGAGCTGAAGAATCGCAGGCAAAGGGCCAACGAGGCGCTGCAGGCATATGCAGCATACATTGAGCGGCTCGTACAGCGATGACATATGAGGCGACGTGGATTGGGAGCTCTCGGTATGCATCTGCAAGGATACGCCAGATCCAGCCAGACAACGACATTACGATCCAGGCCATAAGCTCGGAGCGACCGGACAGGCCACGGGTGGTCTCCTCTAAAGTTGTTTGCTGGGTATATGGCAAGCCGGGCCACATATCACGAGATTGCCGGCAACGAAAGAGGCGTTCCCGTTCTCGATCGCAATCGCCTGAAGCGAGGAATACTGACAATCGAGGCCCAGCCAACAAGCGCAGGGCTGAGGATGGCGAATCGTTAAACTAAAACGGGTCAGCCCAAAGGGGCGTGAGCTGATCCCCACAATCTGCTGCCCCACCGTCCTTGTCTCACAGCTGAAACGACAGCCCAGCAGCTTGACGATTGAAGGAAGGATAGGTGTAAAGTTGTTCGTATTGACACTGGATAATGGAGCGTCATATTCGATCATACAAATGGAAGCTGCTGAAGAACTGGGAACCGCTGCATGGCATACAGCTGCGGAATGCGACTGGCGAGCGCGCGCCGGTAAGAGGGAACGTTACAAAAACGATTGCTATCGGCACCAGCAGCCTGGAACATGAGTTCATCGTCGCGGATATAATGGACGACGTGATTATCGGCGTGGATTTCATGATTAGGCATGGTTTTACGCTGGACCTGAAGGAAAATGTGCTGAGATATGCCAACGTTGAATTCCCGCTGCACACCGGCTATCAGCGAAGTGTAGGGTAAGGAAGGTTGTATCGTGTCAACACCGGAGGATACCAGCGAATTCTGAGGCGATTGTGTGGGCAAAGGTGGACGAGGACGAAGGGACGAGTCGGCTGTGGGTTGTAGAAGCACCGAAACAAGGACACGACAACATCATTGGACGTACATTAGTGGAACCTAAGAATGGCAGAATACCAGTTAGAATACTGAACCCTCTGAATGCACCCAGATATGTCGGTAAAGACGAGGTAATTGGCGAGTGTAAGGAAGCTGTAGCCGTGGTCAATTGCGAGAGTAGCCCACCTGGAGGTAATTAGAAGAGCGGTTTTAACATAGACGCCATACCGCGAGAGAACCATTGGAGCAGCGAGTTGACGACCAAGCAGAAACAGAAGGTGAGGTCTTTCCTGCAGCACTATGGGTCAATATTTGCGGCAGAAGCAGACGGAAGAACAGCCATAGTGAAGCACAACATCGACACCGGAAGTGCAAAACCGATTCGCCAACCGCCCAGACGAGTTCCTCTGGCCAAGAGGGAAGAGGTCACAAATTTGATCTAAAGCATGCAGAAAGAAAGAGGGAAGAGGTCACAAATTTGATCTAAAGCATGCAGAAAGAAAAGGTCATAGAGCCTTCTTCAGGCCCCTGGTGCTCGCCGGTCGTGCTAGTCAAGAAAAAAGATGGCAGTACCCGGTTTTGTGTGGACTATCGGAAGCTCAATGATGTGACAAAGAAGGACAGTTATCCACTACCGCGGATCGATGACACACTGGACACGCTGTCAGGCACACAGTGGTTCTCCACGCTCGACTTACGCAGCGGCTATTGGCAGGTAGAACTTGCAGACAAGGACAAGGAGAAAACGGCTTTCAGTGTTGGCGATGGTTTGTGGCAGTTCACCGTCATGCCGTTTGGACTCTGCAACGCACCAGCAACATTCGAGCGGCTAATGGAACGCGTGCTAAAAGGGCTGCATTGGCGGACGTGTCTGGTGTACCTCGACGACATAATCGTGATGGGTAAAAACTTCGACGACCACCTGGGTAAGCTAAAGAAGGTATTCGAGCGGATACGAGATGCCGGGCTTAAACTCAACCCAAAGAAGTGCTCGCTGTTCCAAAAGGAGGTCAAGTATCTGGGTCATACGGTTTCCGCCCGCGGAGTATATACGGATGAAGGCAAAATCACGGCGGTGAAGGAGTGGCCCCGGCCACGCAATCTACACGAACTCCGCAGTTTCCTGGGCCTGTGCACATACTACCGCCGATTTGTTCCGGGATTCGCGAACATAGCCAGCAGCTTGCACAAACTGACGAAAAAGAGCCAAGCTGTCGAGTGGAACGAGGAACAGGAACAGGCTTTTGCACGTCTGAAGGAAAAACTGTGCAGTGCTCCAATTCTGGCCTTCCCCGTGCCTGGGGAGATGTTTGTGCTGGATACAGATGCAAGCGGGAATAGTATTGGCGGTGTGCTATCACAGATAATAGACGGCCAGGAACAAGTGATAGCGTACAACAGTAGGGTTCTATCGAAACCGGAACGCAACTACTGTGTGACACGGAGAGAACTGCTGGCGGTATTGGACTGCGTAAAACACTTCCACAAATATCTGTATGGACAAAGGTTTCGCCTGCGCACAGATCATGCGGCATTGAGATGGCTCCTGAACTTTAAGGATCCTGAAGGGCAATTGGCGCGGTGGATCGAGCGACTGTAGCCGAGTGGATTAAGAGCTGCGACCGATTTTCAGCCGCGAAAGGGCCGACAAGAAGATCTCGAGGCCGCATGCAGCAGTACAACGTGGGAGCGCCCTTCGAGCGGATTGCTATGGACGGCGCCGGCCCATTCCCAACTAGCACTCAAGGCAATAAATATGTGCTGGTGGTAATGGATTATTTCAGCAAATGGCCCGAAGTGTACCGTATTCCTAACCAGGAGGCCACTACGATCGTGGAAAAGCTGTTAAACAACTGGGTAGCCAGGTTCGGAGTTCCGTTGGACTTGCACTCAGATCAAGGCCGGAATTTCGAGTCTGCGGTATTCAAGGAAGTGTGTGAGCTACTGGGGATAAAGAAAACTCATACTACGCCTTTGCACCCACAGTCCGACGGCATGGTGGAACGCTTTAACCGGACACTGGAGGAATATCTGCGGAAAGTGGTAGGCAGGAATCAAAAGGATTGCGACACGCATATCCCCTGTTCCTGATAGCGTATAGGTCAGCCCCGCACGAGACGACACCACTCACTCCAGCCCGAGTAGTGTTCGGCACAGAGTTGCGGTTACCCGCTGACCTGGAGTTCGGGGTAGTCAGCACGACGGGAGGCGCTAAGACGGATTACGTGGTCAATAAGCGGGCGGAACTGGAGGAAATTCACCAGTTTATAAGGAGCCGCACCAAACTGGTCAGCGATAAGGCGAAAGCCAGATATGATCTTCGGGCCAACTCAGCAGGGTTCCAAGAAGGCGATCTGGTAATGCTCTACAACCCGCAGCGGAGGAAAGGTTTGTCTCCGAAACGAAAGCGAAACGAAAGCAGCGAAAGAGTGAGGAGCGAAAAAGTCGAGTGAGCGCTTGTTGGCCGCTTAAATTAAAATAAATTAATAAATAAAAAACTGTTTATGAAAACCAACTTTTAAACAAGTGAAAAATATAAAGATAGTGACTTTCAAAAACAAAATAAAAAAGGAAATTGGTTCACGAATTTTTAATAAAATTGGGGCAAAATGCCACCAACGGAGTGCAAGGAGTGCACGGCGAAACTGGTGCAATTGGACGATATTATATCGTGTTCTGGTGGATGTGGCTGCAATTTTTGCATTAAATGCAGTAGCATTAAAAGAACTGAAATAAAAATGTTAACCGATAACGTGAATTTGAGATGGTTTTGCAATCAGTGTTCGTTATCTGATACGAACACTAAATTCATCGAAATTATACATATGTTACAAAAGAGCGGACTAAACAAACCTGACATGAAATACATTATGGAAGAGGTGTAAGTGCAAAAGTTTTCGCAAATGAAATTAAGTTTAGTAAATGATTTCAATGCTCTATTGAGCCATAACATAGAAGTTAAAATGAACGTCATGAAAGAAGAAATATTAGCGGAAGTGTCAAAAGACTTAAACAAGATCGGTGAGAATCTAAATGAACTTCGCTCCGAAAAAACCATAAGTGGTGACGACAGGCCAATAACCTATGCGCAGGCGGCAAAACAAAATGAGAACAAAATTGTGCTTAAACCAAAAGACAAGACAAAAAGAAACAAAGACGCAAAAGTAGCGTTAAAGAAAGTAGTTGAGCCGACTGAAGGGCTTGTGAGTGCGGTGAGAGAGCTGAACAGCGGTGGACTCATCGTTTCGTGCAAGACCAAGGAAGCATGTGAGCAGGTGCAGCAGAAGATAAAGGAGAACATTGGAAATGAGTACGAATGGGACCAAACCAGAGATAGAAGAATGCTTAAAAAAAAGTTCAAAGCCATTGGACTCACAGAGAGGCTTAGTAGTGAGCGCTTAGTTGAATGTATTGTTAAACAAAACGATACTTGTGCAGGCAAAGAGTTTAAGATTATTAAGGTATACGTGAATGCTAACAGAAGAGAGGAAAGTTATAATGCTATAGTTGAAACCGATGTTGTAACCGTTGAGAATGTTATTAAACAGAAGAGACTAAACATAGAATGGGATTCATGCATTGTATCTGAATACGATAATGTGTTGAGATGTTTTAAATGTTTAGGTTTTAACCACAAGGCGAATGAATGCATTAATAAAAAGGCGTGTAGCAAATGTGCAGGGTATCATGATAGTAAAGATTGTAACTCAAGCGTAATCAAATGTGTTAATTGTTGCGAACTAGTGCAAAAAAAGTTAATGGAATGCGATGTTAATCATTCCACGTTTAGTAGAGATTGCCCAGCATTTAAAAAGGTCGTTCAAAGCAAAAATAAAATTAGAAAATAGCAACCAACAAAATCCGAATTACAATGCATTTACCTTAATATTAACAGTATATTGTCTAATAAAAGCGAACTTGAGAGGCTTATTGAATTAAAAAATCCATCTTTGATACTTTGCGCAGAGACATGTACGACTAAGGATATCTCTGATCAAGAAATAAATATCAAAACTTATAATATGATAAGATGTGATTCCCACAGTAGACATACTGGGGGTGTTCTGATTTATGTTCATAACTCTCTGTTACAAAATTCAACAAAACAATAGATAAAAATATCTGGTGCATTTTTATTAAACTAAAATGTTCAACAGTGAAATGGCAGATTGGTGTGGTATACCATTCGCCAAGCTCAAGTGACGCAAATTTCATCAACTATCTAAGTGATGTTTTAGGAAATACTTGCGAACTTTCTGATTGTAATGTTGTAGTGGGTGACTTTAACATAAATCTTAACAGTCAGTCAACTTATAGTAGCAAACTATTAGAGTTATTTAAGTCCCATTCAATGCAACAAAAAATTGATTTTGATACGAGAATAACTGAATACACTAAAACTAAAATTGATTTACTGTTTGCAAATACAAATGATGTCTCGTGTGATAAATTAGATGACTCTAAAATCTCAGATCATGAAACAATTTACTTTAAAATTAAAATGAATCCAAATTTTAAAATGCGAAGTAGCCTGGTGATTACTTCTTGGGAATTTTATAACACTCAATTACTTTTGAACCAATTGCGCTCTCTAGATTTCAGTAATTTTGGTCGATCTGATTTGGAAAGTAAGGTCCGGTTTATAAACAATGGGTTAAAAATTGCCATGCGAAACCTTACAAATGAGAAACAAATAACCATAAAGGTCATGAATAAATGGTACGATTCTGAGCTTGCAAACTTGAATAAGCAAAAACTTAGTCTTTACAAAGAAGCTCTGGTCTCAGGAGTTTGGGATGAGTACAAAAAACTTAGAAATAAATATAAAAAGTTAGTGAAAGTAAAGAAAATTAAGTATATGGAATACAAAATAGATAGCAACAGAAAAGACAACAAAGCTATGTGGAAAATTTTAAAACAAACTATCAATATGGTCAGTGAAAAAACTCCTATTTCTAAAGTATTAATTAACGGACAGCTGTATGAGAGGGATGTAGATATTTCCGAGGGCCTTAACAAATTTTTTGTTGACAGCATAATTGAAATAAGTAATAACATTGAACTATTAGTAAGCAGAGATATTCCCATACAGATTCAATGCAACTCACATTTCAAATTTAATCAGGTGTCAACTAGTGAGATTGAAGAAATAGTTAAAAACAAATTCAAATATAAAATAGGTGGAAGAAAGTTGCTCTCGGAAGGTGTTATCAAAGATTCTATTATTTACTTGGAATATTTTTACGCGCAAGCAATTAATGAAAGCCTGACGAAAGGCATTGCTCCAAAATTATGGAAAACATCAATAATAGTTCCCATTGAAAAAGTTAAAAATACGGTAAAAGCTGAAGAGTTGAGGCCAATAAACACCTTGCCGTGTGATGAAAAAATACTGGAGACCGTAGTAAAAAATCAACTTATGCAATATTTAGAATGTAATAATATCTTTATACAAGAACAGTCTGGATTTAGACATAAACATTCATGTGAAACTGCGTTAAACATGGTTTTAGCTTGTTGGAAGGAAGAACTAAATGAAAAGAAATCTATTTTTACCGTTTTTGTAGATCTCAAGAGAGCCTTCGAGACCATAGATCAAGGGATTTTATTAAAAAAATTATTTAATATGGGTATACAGAATAAAGAGTTAGAGTGGTTCAAGAGTTTTGTCACAAATCGTAAGCAATGTGTTGCGATGGGGTCATCAATTCCCGATGAAATTGATGCCAAGATTGGGCTGCCCCAAGGCTCGGTTCTGGCCCCAATTTTGTTTAATGTATACATTAACGATATCGCATCTATACTCCAATTTAGTGCCATTAAGCTATTCGCTGATGACGCCTTAATCATGATCAGTGGGACTGACGTAATTGACACCCAACGCAAGTTGCAATTGGACTTAGATTCTCTCTATGGTTGGCTATGTACAAATAGATTGAAGTTAAATATTGATAAAACTAAATATATGATCATATCAAGAAATAACAATTTAATATTGGAAAATTTTAAAATAAATAACGTCGAAATTGAAAAAGTTGATAAAATAAAGTACCTGGGCATTCAGATTGATGATAAATTAAAGTTTAACGATCAAATTGATTACACTTTGGGAAAAATTTCGAAAAAAATTTGGTTTATGAAGAGGACGTGCAAATTTTTAAGCAAACATTGCAAAATAAGGGCTTATAGATCGATCATTGAGCCACATTTCATTTACTGTCCAACAATTTTTTTCATTATGAAAGACTCGCAAATTGACAAATTACAAAAGATGCAAAATAAGGCGATGCGCTTCATCCTTAATAAGCGCTATGATGCGTCCGTTAAGGACATGCTTATATCTCTAAATTGGCTTAGTGTCAAGCAACAAATTTTTTCCATACGATGAAGTTTATTAATAATCTAAAAAATGGCTTATTACCCGAATATTTGAGCACCAATTTAGTTGTAGTCTGTAATACTCATAGTGTGAATACAAGAAATAAAAATAAATTTAAGATACCATTTTTTAGAACAGAAGCGGAGAAAAGTAGTCTTTTTCACAAAGGCCTCAAATGTTTCAACGAGCTGCCTGATGAAATTAAAAATTGTGATATCAATTTGTTTAAACGAAATCTGTTTAATTTCTGTAAAACGATAGACATAAGATAACTGTTAAGTAGTAATATTAATGTTATACTATTTTTTAAGAATGTTAAGAATTAGGCTGAATAAAGCCGTAAGAAATAAAGAAATGAAATGAAATGAAACTTCAAGCGTCATGGGAAGGACCTTACGAAGTCGTGACTAGGATAAACGACGTTGTATACAGGATTCAACGTTGCAGCAATAAAGGCGCTAAGCTGAAGGTAGTCCATTTGGGACGCCTGGCGCCTTATCACAGCAGAACCTCGACACTTGTTCGGGACGAACAAGTCTAAGTGGTGGGCAGTGTAACGATAAGACAGTCTGTCGCTGTGCAAAGCAACCCTGTCGCTACGCGCCGTGCTATAATTCAATATGGCACCGACGGCCGCGATAATGATGGCAACTTTTAGTCCAAACTGGCAATGATGACAACTTATAGTCCAACCTGGCAATGACGGAAACTTTTAGTCCAACCTGGCAATGATGGTCGCGATCATCATGGAAACCACTCCGGAATGTGCGAGAACGATCTGCGCGATGGCCGGACAGGTATAAAAGGCAGCCGGGTGCGGCGCAGCGGGTCAGTCTGATTTTGACTAGTGAAGGTGCCACACGGAGCAATTGAGCAAATACTTAAGTGGGAAGACAGTAAACTGTGAAATTGGTGAAATAAAGTGATTGTTGGTTTTCATTGACTGCGGTTGGATAATTAAAGTTGTTTTATCTTCAAATTGCACAATCCAGTGATACGTACTAGCCCACTGGAACTAGCATTCATAACAATATGATACCCATATTGCCTTACAAAGGAATACCATAAATGAGTTTTGTTACCATAGTGGGCGTAAGAAGGGGGCGTGGCCAATATCATATAGCCTATGTACCATTCCCCCGCATAAAAAATTGTTTGGTGCTTATTTCATCTAAATCGGTTCAGTGGTTTTTGCCTGATTGTGGCTCAAAAAAGCAACGTCACTCCTGTTTTTATATACAGTGCAAGCTCGATTTTTGCGACTGATTAAAAACCAGACCTGTCGCGAAAACTGAATTTTCGCGATAAAACATTTTATTGAAAAATTTTATGTAATTTTTAAAATTAGAATTGTTTTTATTGATACATTTACATTTTAAATATTTTTAAAGAAATTGGAGATTTTTAGTTGCTTTTGTGGGAAATTATTTTTTAAAATAACAGCTGAATCACGTAGTTCATATAGTGCTGTTGTCCGCTTATCATTTTCCAAAGCCCATTATGCTTTGGAAAATGCATTAGTATGCATTAGTTTGTCGATGTTATAGCATCATCCACTTTAATTTTGTTTTCTCTTATGACAACTATCGTAGAAATTCTCCGATTCCGGATCTTATAATTCCATTTGCTCCTCATTACTTTCCACATGAAATTCTTCTTGAATCCAGTTGTTTATGTCAGCATTCGTGAAAAGATGTTTCGTACCGATTTGAGCTACAAGTGTACCGATAGTTGAAAGATCTTCGTTTTCTTCCTGAATTATATTTTGTAAAATATTTAAGGGCATGTTATCCTCTTCACTCCATTTACTACAATAAAATTAAAAAAAAAATGGCGAAAATAGAGCCCCGTTTTTCGTAAACTGTCGCGGTTATAGAACCTGCAATGTTAAAAACTAATCCGTCGCGATAACCGGGCTGTCGCGAATACCGAGCTTGCACTGTAATAGTATAGATGAGGTTAATGCTTATGCGCTTTCTTTTACAATCATAGGGTTTTAATACAAAAGTACTGTAGGCACTTTACTGAACCTGATGCCCTAGTAACTCCAACGAGGGCTATTTTTTTGAAGCCCACACAAAAGGTACTTGAATGCAGAAATGCTTTTGGTCGCGAAGCCGAAATTACGTTTATAAAGGTTATTGCTTAGGAGCGAGCCAACGTACTTTATTGTTTCGAATAGAAAACTACTGTAAAAACTTTACTGAACCTGATGCCCTAGTTATTCCCATCAGGGTTATTATTTTTAGGCCCGGGCAAAGACCCTCCTCACAAAAGGTATCAAAACATAGAAAAACCGCAAAATGTATGCTCTTGAAAATATAAAGCAGAAAATGAAGATCTAAAAACTTTTTTTATAAGGCAGGTACTTTGTACAACCCCCTTCAATCTTCACTGCCTGAAAATTATGACTAAGGGGATTACGAAGTTTTTTGGACAAAGAGTCGACCTAAAAAAATGCGTTTCCCAGGCAAAATGTTTAGTTTGTTACATTCAAAAAAACAAGCTCTATACAGCAACATTCTCCTTTA
The DNA here is from genome assembly GCA_963971225.1 of Melieria omissa. Taxonomy (NCBI): domain Eukaryota; kingdom Metazoa; phylum Arthropoda; class Insecta; order Diptera; family Ulidiidae; genus Melieria; species Melieria omissa. The sequence goes on along the minus strand of OZ020269.1, from coordinate 42,987,288 downwards.
TTTCCCGAGGGTACGCTATACTGCACTTGTTCCTTTTATTTTGGTAATTTTAAATGTTTTGCTAATATTATATGTTACAATATTTATTAATTTACTGACTTATGTTTGATACTTAACCCTGCGATGTCCAACGGCGTTTTTAAAAGCAATTATTGTTGGGCTTTGGCCGTTTAAAAAATTGTCGGTTATTGGAGGGTTAAAAAAACATAAACGAATTTCATTTTTGTTTATATTTTAATTTACAAATATTTTATGTATTTCGTATTAAAGGAGGGTTGCTTTTCTTGTTCCTGCATTTTTCTTCCCCTTCTTGCTTTCTCATTTCTAATTCTATCCTCTTTTCTTGTAAAGCTATTTTCATTTCTTGAATTTCAATATCACTTTCCAATTTCTTTATGTCTATTTCGAAGATGCTGCATCTGAAGACAAAGGTTCTGGTTCCGATGCAGGAGTAACTGGATATGGCAGAGAAGATGGAGGTGGCAGTGACAGAGGCGAATCAGTGCATAAAATGGATGCCAGCGCCACAGTTCGCCATCCGAAAACATCCGTCAGTCTGTTGTAATGTGGACACAACACAATACAATTCCTGCAATAACACTACTCGACAAAAAATGGGTTCATCGCGTGCTCCTAAAAACAAAAGTATATTTTAGACTTATCTTCGGCTGCTGAACACGAAACTGAAAATCAAAAAATTTTCTTAAGAAGCGTTTTCGAAAAATCTTCGAAAAACACGTTTTCCCCTTTTATTTCAGTTATGAGCACATATCTCGTAATCCAAGTTTTAAGGATATAGACATTTAAAATATTTTTTTTAACCCATTTCCTTCCTCTTTTGCGTATACGCAACGTTACTATTTAAAAGTGTGTGAGGTATTGCGATACATTTTTTTTTGTTCGGAAGGTATATCCTTAGGCTTTCTTCACCTCCATATCTCAACCACCTACAAAACACACACTGACACACACACTTGTATATGTAGACACATGTTTTTCAGACAAATTTTGAATCGCACACTAAAAATTGTCAAACGTTAATTCTTTTTTTTGGTCGACATGAAAATACGTTCACATAAAGGCAAGGAAAAATTATAATTGGTTTGTGAATTATCTGGGTGTCATTATGCGTGTTCTAGATAAGTCTCGAATCTGTGTTGCGTGTACGCAATGTTGGCGCGTTGTTCGACAAATGAATTTAAATTAAAATGAAATTATATAAAATAAGTTTTTTAAGAATAACTGATAGCATATATATCGATTTTACTTGAATAATAATTGTTTTCGCAAAAACGGCGAAAATGGGTTAATATTTGCGATTGTGCAATGACGAAGATATGGGTATCAAATGAAAGAGGAAAATTGTCTCCTTTTAACTAAATTTTTTTTTTTAACTTCCAGGACCAAAATATGTCAGGTATACAAAACATAAATGTTTTGGATTTCAGTCTGTAGATTCATACATCTAAATTTTTTTCTATTTCATAGTTCTGAAAGTTAAAAATAGAAAATTTAGTTAAAAGGAGACAATTTTCCTCTTTCATTTGATACCCATATCTTCGTCATTGCACAATCGCAAATATAAAAAAAATATTAATATAAATAAAACCTTAAAACTTTAAATAAAACTTTAAAAGTTGGTGTTTTCACTCCGTCATTTTTCTTTCAATTCTATTAGGCTTAATATTTGCTCAAATAATATATCTTTCGTCTAAGATCTTAAAACCAGAGGAGCTCATTTATTTTATCCATAAAAAACCATTCGAAAATCTATAATTTTTTAAAATGGTCAAAAATTCAAATTTTTTCAACTTTCATCGTCAGTAACTTCCCAAATCTCATCGGTTTTGGACAATCCATATATCGTTGGAAAGGCTAGTTAATTACCTACCGATGGGCCACATGTGTAAGTCGGATGGTTGGATTATGAGATATGTGTTCATAACTGAAATAAGAGGGGAAAAACGTGTTTTTCGAAGATTTTTCGAAAACGCTTCTTAAGAAAATTTTTTGATTTTTTTTTTTTTCGTGTTCAGCAGCCGAAGATTAGTCTAAAAATTACTTTTATTTTGAGGAGCATTTTTCGTGTCGAGTAGTGTAATTTATGTTGTTATGTTATGTTCCCGTCTTCTTCCAGCACTCCTACCCCTGTTAACGCAAGCCAGTCATTCGTCTTTTTAAACTGTGTCTTCAGGTGTCGCAACTTCCATCGCGTACACGAAATAAAATTAACGAATTTTTACAATCAGCTGACACACGCTTGCACCCCCATATAAAGCAAGGGTATTAGTGTTGCACACATTGCCCAAATTACAAAACTTTTTCCCTTGTATTATATGTATTAATATTCTGCAATTTTTGCAATTCGTGCACTTTGCAAGGGTTTTGCAAACTGCGACAAGCCCAGACTTTCGTTATTCTTACGATCATTATTGAGGGTATTATAGTTTGGCTCACTAAGCTATTTTTTTGGGCATTGCTGAGTACAGCATACAAAAATAATGAACGTTTTCGTACTCCAAGAGCTGGTGTACAGCATAGGCATGGCATATGCTGACCCTAGAAAACTTGGAGCAAATTTTAGTTATTTACTGTAATAAATAGTTAATTTTAATTTTACTTTACTTTATTTTAATTTTAAGTTTGGTTATTATTTAAGTTAAGGTTTTGTTTTGTGGACTTCAAGTTAAGAAACTAATTATATTTAAAACGCAATGTTTTTGAAACTTTTTTGAACTTCCCAAATTTCACTAAATTCCTGGAATATAAGAAACACTAAGCACGGAAGAATTTCATACTCAATAAATCAAATTTCTTTTAACACTTTGCCGTCCGCACGTCTTGTAAACATTTATTCGCTTGGCGCCGGCAGCGCTTATACGGATTACTTGGCTTGTCGCGGGCCGTTTTTGACATTATAGGGAGACTATGAATTGTTAAGTTTTACTAATCTCATCGTTAGTTTTCATAAGTTCTAAACAAAATTTGTTTGTTTTTTATAATTCGCGCACCACTGTGACGCCGGCTGTTGGCCGGTAGTTTGCTCACGACGCACAGTGGGGCGTCCCCATACATCGCATGGCCAAAAATAGTAAACGTGGTTTAATTTTGACGAAATTCGGTATCTGCCCATTTTTTTAGCGTAATTAAAAAAAATACGAAAACTTGTGAAAATTGGACTACTGCCACGCCCCCCTCTATTTTGAAAAAATCTTTGTTATTCGATAACTTGGTAACTACTAACACTAGAAAGATAAAATTTTACAGTCAATATTACTAGGATAATAAGCATCAAATGAATTAATCGGTAGATATGTATATTTTGGCATTTTTTTTAAGTTTTTGATGTTTTTTATGTTAGCCCCATTTCAATTCGCTCTTAAGTTTATTTCCAAAAATATTTGCATGCATTTGTAGTGCCAGCCGGTCGAGTTAAATTACGCGGCGGCAGCTACACATGAAATAGCTTACGAATTTGTAGGAAAGATGCCACTATAAAAAATGAATTACATGCAGGTCTGCAGGCCTCTGCAGCTGAAACTTTGCAAACGTATTCTACATACTTGTAATTTAGTGAAACAATCGAAATTGGAAAGGCTCCCTAGGGCTTTTCGAGATATTCAATTTTGAAGTTTGCACTTAAACTTTTGCTAGAGCTCAAAATGGCTCTACGTTAAATAACAACAGTTAGCGAACAGTAATAACCAAAACAAAAACAAAAGCATTAACAGACTGTAAAAACCTATAACATAAAAAAAAAAATCAGGTATCTAAAAATAATAACTGTAACCATAAGAAAAAAATCTTTAGTTTTGCAAGGTTAAATTTCTATTTTTCCTTAAATTTGTGTATAGGCAATACATAAAATTTAAAACCTTCGTGAGACTACAAAACTTAAAATTTTTTAAAAATTCCTTTTGATACAGCTTAGTTGGAGATTTAGCTTCGCTCGTGCTTACTTATTTTTTCAGAATAAAGATTTGGTCTTTTTTATTTTTGGCCACGGACGCCCCACTGTGCGACGCCACTGTGGTGTCGCCGGACGGCATAGTATTAATCTTTCGTTGACCCAGTCAGATTCGTTCGAGAAACTAACTGTCTAATTATATCTTATTTGAAGGGCTTTCGTCATATTTTAAGTAATTTGACCCCTTAAATTATGTTTCTGTATACAAACTCTTAACCCATCGTTGACCCGTCAAATTTCGATATTCGAAAAAATAAAAAAACACGTTTCTTTTTATTTATCATTTGTTAAACTTTAACCAAGTTTGAAGACAAAAACCCCATTAAATCATGCTTATCCATACAACCTTTTAACCCTTAGTTTACCCTGTTTGATTTCGATTAAACAAAAACTGAGAAACACGTGTTTGATTATTTTGCATTTGAAGTACTTTTACCAAATTGGAAGTCAAACGGGCCAAACAATTTGGTTTCCCCATACAAACAGTTAAACCTTGGCTTACCTCGTTAAATTTAGATTTTCACAAAAGTAAAAAATATATAAAATATATATATACAAATTTTTAAGTTAATAGGCCTATCGGTTCGATTTTTGTCGTAGTCTTTCCGTATACGAACCTTAACCCTTGGTTAACCCCATAAAGTTTTGATTTTCGAAAAATTGAAAAATACGTATCAAATTATTTTTTATTTGAAATGTTTTCACCAAATTTGAAATCAATAGGCTCATTAAAATGAGTTTTTTTTTCATACAAAACCTTAACCCATGTTTAGCCCCTTTAGATCCCGAATTTCAAGAAAAACCTTTTTAACGAAGGTTAATTTTCCAAGATATACCTATACACCTAAGTCTGTTTTTACACGGTAGATTGGTTCCAGAAGAAGCCGTGTAAAAAAAAACCGTGTAAAAAAAGACATTGATCGTATACAAAAATGGGTGATTTGTTCCTAATCTCTAAAACCTATTAAAATTTCTTTACCAAACACGTCTTATTGCATTGACAGTTCACAAAATATTAACACGTTTCAATTGCTCTGACCAGTAAATTTTATTGTATGCACATAAAGGGAATTCCCCTAAATTAGTGCTATTCACATTTGCTTTGACCAGTAAAAATTGCTTGTACGCGCTAAAAGGGAATTCACTTAAATCTTTAAGCTAGTGTTCGCAAACTATCGATAGCACTATCGATACTATCGATGGTTTCAGACTTTTTTCTTTCATAAATACTTTTTTGTGATATGAACATACTTCGCAAAAATTAAATTTGACAAAAAAAATTTAAGTACATAAAATTTCAAATCGTGCTAAATGGAATAAAATCGTGTAAAAAAATTAAAAATATTCAATTTTCAAACCGTGTTATATCAAAACCGTGTAAAAAAAGACCGTGTAAAAACAGACTTAGGTGTACTGCAAATTTCATGTTTGAAGCTTCATCGGTTCGACCTGGCCGGAGTGCATATATTTGCATATATTTTGCATATTTCGTGCATATTTTGTGTGCATATATATCCGATACCTAGTTATTACCTACTGTGGTGACATTCGCTTCACATTGCGCTTCTCCATATTTATTTACTGCTTTACAAAGGTAAACGCCAGCATCCGCTTTTTCTACGTCATGTATAACTAATTCATAGTAACCCAGGTAATCTTTTTCGCGAATAATTTGGATTCTATTATCAATTTCATATAACTCCTTGCCATTTTTGAAACTGAAATAAATAATCGTTTTATAACAAGAATCATAATCCAAAATATAAATTACGAACAATGTTACGTTTGGTTTTGGATCGCCCATAACTTTGATCATAAAGCGAAATAAGCTTTCCTCAAGCATTTCGGCATCCTTTAATCTCACAAGAAAAATAGGCGCAACATTAGTCTTTGTTTCATCATGTCCAGGCACTTGAAAAAATAAAGTTTAACAAAAAAGAACAAGGAAATATTAGTATTCATTTGTTTCAAATGTCGCTTGCGGCACAGCGGCTAGGGTCTCTGAGACATGTGACCAATGAGTTTCTATACTTTGGCATCACCATTACCGCTAAATGTGATTGATGTTACAGTGCCCATGCCGCCAATCTTGTAAGGGTGATTTGCTACCTCTCCCAATATGTCGCCCTAGACATCCCCGCGCTTTGACCGCCACCGGTTATGAATATAAAACGCTTTATTATAAAATGTTCAAATTTAATTGGTATAAAATTGGAAAATCTTTGATGAAAATAATTCTGGTATGGATTATTATATTTGTCTCGCCTGTTTGCATCAGTGATCACTGATCAGTATTCTACTCAACCGCATCATTACAATATACCAGATTATTTCATCTATATTTGGCACTTGACTTGCTTCTTTTACAGAATTTTTTAAACGTATATTCAGTACAACTTTAACCATGGAGTGCTACACCGGAAAAAGCACCGCGATGGCCCACTGCTTTCAGTGAACACAATAATGTCCCTCGAGCGGAAATTCGAGTCTTGCGGGAATGTTTCAACTGTGCATAAACCTATGCGAATGCGTACATAGCGGAGCTAGTAGAACATATAGGCTGTTCGTGAAGATGTCCATGAGAGCCCCGGGACCTCCTTTCCACACCGTTTAAGGATGACGAAAGCCGTAGTGTAACCGTCAATGGTAAACGATGTCGGTCCATGAGCACCGATTTTTCCAAGGATGGCGCGACAAACCGGCTTGGCAGACGATGAATCTACTGAAGGCAATATTCCCTCGACATTTCGTCACTAAAAACGATGATTTCGACTGGACTCCTCGCTCGCCCGATTTAACAGCGCCGGATTCTTTCCGGTGGAGCAACTTTAAGGTATCATGGCACGTTAGAAAGGGGAATTTTTAATGATTTACAAAATTATTAATTTTTCAGCTCCTTTATTATCAATCTTATTGAAAATTTTTTTACAATATATTGAAGGTTTAAGGAACACAAAAAAATATGATTATATCATATTGTCTCTTATATAGATGGAGCTGAAGTCGCGTAGAAAGAAAGACACATTCTCCATTGCGGACACTTAATCTCCGGATTTTCTAAAAGATTGATAATAAAGGAGCTGAAAAATAAATAATTTTGTAAATCATTAAAAATTCCCCTTTCGAACGTGCCATGATACCTAAATAAAATGTGTACACTAATAAACTGCAAACATTAGACTCTCTGAAGGCCAATATTCGCGAGGATCGGCGCCGTAACCTAAGAAATGCGTTAAAATGTTATAAAAAAATTCAGGAAAACGAGCCCAAATGTGCGCCACTGGAAATGTTGTTTAATCTAACTAAACTAATAAATTGTATTGAATCAAATAAAATTTTAATCGAAGGATTAGTGCATTTTTCACTAAGTTATTGATAGTTTTCATCTGTTAAGTATAGATCGAACACCTTGTACAACATAATGAGGATGGTTATAATTATAAAGGGCAAATCACTTACTTCCACCTAATCAAATTAAAAATCAAATACCTTGTCCCACAGCTAACTGAGCTGAATAGGTTATGGATTCTGTACCAGACATTGCCTTTACAGTATAAGTTCCAGCATCAATTTCACTGAAAAAAATTAAAAATGTTTTATTGAAAAAATGTACATATATACCAGTGCGTACCTTAATAAATTGGAATTAGTTCAATCAAATAGAATAAAGTAGAAAGAATGAGAAAGACTAGGTTAGGTTAGGTTACGGAAGAGGTGTGTGCGTCAGGCACTTCCACTCGGATACCCTGTTGGGTCCATTGTGAATCACTTCATTTTTCGGAAACCGATGTCCTTCCCTTATGAGAAAGACTAACAAACCGCATTTTTGTATGGCAATTATAGGTTCGTTCACGAACTTTTCCAGTAAAAACTTGCAGCAAGAGCGTAGAAAAGAATTTGAGCGAAATGCTTTCACAAAGAGAAGGATAGGGAAAAAAGCAAATGAACAGAAACCCAGCACAAATTTGCAAGCAGCTACGACAGCTGTTAATACAATTTTTGTTAAAAACAAACAACTGGGAAAATTGGGGGAAAAAATATCTCAGCAATTCGCGACTTCTTGCCGGCTGGTTAAATGAGAAAGATTGTAACTAATTTTATCCATTTTGGATACGATAACCGCATTTGCAACTCCACCACTTTTTCTTTTATTACTACTATTTGAAATTAAAAATCGCCACAAAATTTCAAAGCACTAATAAATTCGTTTTGTTTACGTTTGACAGCTGATACTTTTTTTCATAATATGCAAATTCTTGCAAGTAAAAAATTTACCAGCAGATATTTGCAGCTACGTTCTCTGGCATTTTACGCTCTCTCTTGGAAGTTTTTTGAGGCTTTGCCAGTAAAAACTTGCAACAATTTGTACGAACTTTTTTATATTGAACACACTTTATGTCTTTATTTGTTTATTCATTTATTACCAATTGCATCGGCAATTAAGAATATTTTCTTTTGTATGCCCCACATGGACAGCATAAAAACAAAGATTAATTTAATTATTCTGTGGCCAAAAGCAATAATCGCTTAAGTCCATAAGTACTATTTTGAGTATCATGCTTATAGCAACATGCCAGCACAATTAACTCAATGATGGCTTAACCCTTTCCGACATGAAAATAAACCCGTTCTGTATGAATTGTATGGGCTGTAGTCCAATATATTGGACATTGTGACTGAAAGGGTTAAGTCGACCTAAGTATTTATCGTTTTGAGCACAGAATTAACAATTTAATAATTAATTATTAGACTAAAGTTATAAACCAAGATATAAAAAGGAAGGAAAAGGAAGGAAGGAATACAAAAAGCAAAAGTAAAGTAAATAAAAAAGTAAACGAGTAAAGTTAAGAGAAATGATTGAAAAATAAATGCTTACAGCGGCCTCTATTGACAGATGATTTAATAGGTATAGGCAACGAATTCTGTAGTCTAATGGTGCTAACGGAGAATACTCTGCTAGAGTTAGGGAAGTTATGGGTAGGAGGTAGCAAATGCATATTTCTGTTTGACTTACTAAACTGTGCTGGGTTCCCGGACATAGTGATATCGAAGGGAACGAGCAAGCGGACGAACTAGCCCGTGCAGGGTCAGCTATGCCGGCGTGCGAGGCGGTCAACACGGTGCTACCACCGATCTCTGCTATGATGGGTTCAATAGGAGAGTGGCTTACACGAGCCACGAATAGAGCCTGGACAACCAGGTGCGATTGCAAGATTGCACGCACCCTATGGCCAGCACTCAACACGAGGAAAAGTAAGTGCCTTCTGCGCCTCGACAAACATGCTGTACGCATGGTTACGGGGGTAATCACAGGTCACTGCGCCATTGGTGTCATGTTATGCAAATGGCGTTTGGCGACCGACGATTTATGCAGAAGCTGTGGAGATGAGGATGCAGTCGAATCGGTCGAGCACCTGCTATGCCACTGCCCATCACTACAAGGACGACGGCTCCAGACTCTTGGGGCAAGGTTCTTTGACGGGCTCGAGGAAGTAGCAGATGCACAGATAACCGATCTACACAATTTCCTCGCAAAGACCAAATGGTTCCCAAAAGATCCCGTTTGGATCTACAGGGATCCAAACAGATAAGAGAAGGACATCGGTTTCCGAAAAATGAAGGGATTCACAATGGACCCAACAGGGTCTCCGAGTGGAAGTGCCTGACGCACACACCCCTTCCGTAACCTAACCTAACCTACTAAACTGGTAACAAATACTGACTTTCATACAAATACTTGGGCTTTTTGGAGTGTATGATTTTATACAAATATATTACATTTTTAGTTTTGACGTAGCGTTGCAAGGTGCAGCACAATACTTTGTTAATGTAGGAGAGATGTGGTCGAACCTTTTAACACATTTTAAGCGGGTAGCCTAGTATATGAAACTATGCTGCGTAGCGGGCATTACTTGCAAAACAAGCAAAAATTGCGCGATCCAAAATAAATAAAACTTGAAATTTATGAAACTAAAATAATTATATGAAATAATACTTTCAGTTTTATATGAAAACCAATCCGGTAAAAATACCGTCTCCCGCTTTTAAAGTGCCTACATTCAAAAGGTAAAAATACCCGCCCCGCTTATAAGCAGCAGTTTTCACAACGGGTAATTTTACCCGGCCCGCTTTTAATGTGTTAAGACAGTAAGCATATCGAGCTGCATTGGCAATACACAATCCAATTGGCTATACACAGCCTCCGAGTATGTTATGATAGGCAGCAACAATTGTATTACTAGCTTGCATTTAGATTCAACTGGTATAAACCCCGAGGGCTGCCTCAGATAACGTAGTCCATAGCAGATTTTGCAAACAATGGAATTAATTTCGTCCCACGCAAGATAATGAAGAGTTGATATGGCAACCAAGTTTGATAGCTTTACTAACAAATATTAGAAGAATAGGGGCATATCTTAACAGTGGGAAACAGTTATCGAATGGGTAAAACAAATGATTTCTGGGGATTCTTGAAATATTTACTTAAATTGAATAAATTAAATAAAAAAGCAACAACAACAACAATTTTTTTTAATTTGTCTTATATATGTTTCATCTATGTAAAAAAATACTTTACATTCATTTTGATAGCTCATGGGAATTGATCGCCGTTTTCAATGGTCAATACCAATGTGCGACGCTGCAATAAAATTAGAATTTGTTCTATCATCGGACGACCGGTCGTCGGCCGAATATCGCAGTCGCCGTCATTGTGGGCAATCACATGCACTGTTGTGTGTTATAATTTTGACAATTGAAAATAATTTTGATAATTCAGCCGACGATTTGATTCTGTTTATACTATAACCATTCGATTTATATGCTGAAATCATTGCAACTGTTGGGAGGATGGGAGCAGACATACAATGTAGGCTTTGTCCCTGTCCAATCCAAGTTGATACACAGCCGCATCTGGGCCTTCCTGGGTAGCTATTTGGCACCCGCTGAATAGTGAACTAATGTCGGCAGCGTGTCCAATCCCCAAGACTTGAAATGTGGGTTGTGTGCAGGGTTTGCTGCTCGTCACTTAAAGTCAATAAACCAATAAAAACTAAAAAGCCTCAGCAGGATCCTGCTATGTTGACAACCACGGTAACCGATTTAAGAATATGCATCGGGAATGTCCGCACCCTCTATAGGGTGCCTGTAGCCAACTGACGGAAACCCTCATTCAAAGTAAGGCTAATATCACCGCCATCCAGGAAATGCGAGGACAGGACAAGGAGAAGCGCGAATTTGTGGTCCGTAAGAGGTTCGCTACCACGTCTCGTGGTTCACTCCGGGGAACGAACGACTGGTCTCGATCCGCATCAGCCTAATTTTCGCGCACGCCCTTACGGAAGAGAAGGACAATGTGACCAAACATGCCTTCTATGCAAAGCTCGAGGACGTCTACGATGGGTGCCCGGCCCATGACGTCCGATTCATCCTCGGGGACTTCAATGCAAAGGTGGGGCGAGAAGGTATCTTTGGTCCCACAATCGGGCAATTCAGCTCGCATGCGACTACTTTGAACAATGGTCTGAGGCTGATCGATTTCGCCGCGGCACGAAACGAGGTAGTTAGTAGCACCAGATTCCAGCACCTCGACACCCATAAGGCTACCTGGTTATCCCCCGATCAATCCACCCGCAACCACATTGTGGTTGATGGACGGCATGTTTATAGCTTTCTAGATGTGCGCACGTTCTGAGGGCCGAACATCGACTCGGACCACTATCTTGTTGGAGCCAAGGTACGTATACGTCTCTACAAAAAGATGCCCCGGGCTTAAAACCTTCCGCCTGACTTCCTGCAAAAATGTTCGGGTGTAGTTCCTGTACGCCTCGATTTCTTTACGCTCGCGTCTTTCTTGCTCCCGTTTCTTGCGTCTAAAAAGTCTCTTTGTTCCTCTTCCCCTAGTATTTTCCCGTACGGTTCGCGTAGCAGCCGTTTAACACCCAGCAACAGTTAATAAATCTATTTATTTATAATGATACACAAATTTTCAAATAAAACGCACATTTTTTTTGGACCGTTTTGTGAGTGTATTGCCAATAAATACGAATACATGGAAAATTATTATTTTAGTGTATGTCCTTTTCGTACTTGAAATGCCTTTTTCTGGGTGTTAAAAATTCCTTGCCACGGTGTACATACGCTAGCACCGCTGGGCAAGGTATACAAATACACGGAGGTAAATTTGTTCCTATACCAAGCAGAATGAGTGTGATTTTTATTGGCGACTCCCACCCATCACCACACACAATTTTTTTTCTTTTTTCCTCTTTTTTGGGAATCTGCACAGATCATTTAAAGCTATCATGGAGTCTCGTTCTGCTTGCTTCATAAATAGTACAAACAATTTGTGTTAACTCCACCGTAGAGGTACATTTGTACTTATCGAAACGTTAGTGTTAAAATTTAAACCCAATAAAAAATATTCACGCACCCAGCGTAAATTTTCTTTTTATGGTCACATAAAAATCGCCGTAGAATCCAGACGGCCTAAATTAGGCACCCTAACCGATAAATATCAATTTCCAAGACTAATTCGAACAGGCATGAACATACAATTTATTTTTGCAACCTGCGTTAGTAGAGCGAGCCTCAGGGCGTCTCGTCTACACGGTGACTCTTACCGGATTTCGATGCTATGCAAGCGAGTTGTTGGATGGTACCATACCTCTTGTTCTATCTCAATAAAACTTTTCAACACTCGCCTGATTATTAACTGCCCAACTTTCAAGAAGCTCGATTAAAAAAAATTAACGTTCTATTGAGAACAAACGAATTGACAGACCATGTTTTTTACATGCTTCTTTTTAGCGTTTTCTAAAGAACTTGAAAAATCAGTTTTAGCAAAACTCCTGCAACAACTAATATTAATAAATTGAGTTTTGATATTTACCTGCAGTTTTTAATATCCAAGCGGTACGAATTCACTGGCCCTTCAGTTTGGATAATGCGATCTGCGTATTTATCATCCAGTGCTTTGTTGTCTTTCAACCAAGTTACTAGTCTAGGTTTGTCAGCATACTCAATTATAAAATGAGCGGTTTCTCCAGCTGGAAAAATATATGAAGTTATTAGAACACTTATTTAAACAAACATCTCCATCTCATGAAAAATATCTACATATATCTATATATACGTATATCCCAGAGCAGTGATTTTTCTTGAAATTATTGTTTGTTGTTGTTGTTGCTTTAAATACCGTTTTGTTTTGTGTCGTAACTCTTAAATTTATTGAATTTGCAAAATAAAAAGTCAAATTTGCAATAACTTTCTAAGACATTCTGATTTTGGCCGTCAAATCGAAAGAACGGGCATATTTCTACAGTGTCCCACTTTGAGTGTGAGTCACTGTATATACAGTCTGTCCAGTAGAAGCGTGATCGTCGTAACTTGGAAACTATTTGTCCGATTCGTTTCAAACAAACTGCATTTTATAAGTTTATAATATTTATTGTACGCAATATTTTTAATAACAGGTATAGTCGCCGCCATTCGCTATTATGGCCTCAAACCTCCGACCCATACTTTGCGCTAAGATCTGGGCAAGTTGCCGAGGCAATCGACTTCAAATCAGCCGAATTTGCCTCGATAACTGTTTTGCTGTCCATATAGTATTTCCTCTGAGTTTTGCTTTACAATTGCCCACACATTTGCTATCGGGTTGGCATCAGGCGACTGTGAGGGCCAATCTAACACTTCTACCCCATTTTGCTGTTTCCACTCAGCACACATTCGGCTGCGATGTTTGTGGTCGTTGTCTTCTTGTATAATTCAAAGGGGCCTCTTCTCCCGAACATCTTCGCAGCTGATGGTAATAAAGCTTTTTCATAAATTTTGTTCATCAAAACCGCGTTCAAGTTAATGGTAATAACGAAAAGTCGCCCAAATCCTTTTTCTGAGAAGCAGCCCCAAACATGGACCTTTACTTTGTCTTTAACAGTTCGTTGGAACAATCGGTTGATGGCGGCACACCAAGATCGATTTATGCTACTGTTTGCCCAAAATTGGAGTTCATCCGTAAATATTACATTATTCCAATTCCGATCTGAATTGGCATAAGCCCAGGCAAGCCGTTTTTGAACGTGTGATGATGAGAGGAACAGTTTTTTCAATGAGTTCCGGTATTTAACGTTCTTAAACGTCCTTGAATCGTCTCTTTTGATATTTGAACATCACTTTTCTCTAAAACTGCTTTAGCTTTACGTAATGGTAAGCCCGGCTTCGTCGCGAATAAATCAAGGAATACGGCTTCAAGTCGCTTCTCTCACGCGGAGCTCATCTTGTTAAAACAACCTGTATTTTGTAATTGTTTCACGAGACTGACAATTTTTGCAGTGCGTATTACAAAAATGATGAGGCTACTTAGGTGCATTCAAATTTTTTTGATAACGGTACTCTAAGTGAAAATTTGGTCGATCACGCTTCTACTGGACAGACTGTATAAATGAATCTTGGCGGGTTGGTTTGTAATTGCTACGCAAAGGTTTAGGAAAAAAGTGTTAAGTTTTCGCTCAGATGAAAATTATTAAATAACGATAAATAAACCTAAATTGTTTATAAAAAAAATTAATTGAAAACAATTTTCAAAAGCCGTATGTTGGAAACCGTGTTGCCAGAAAACAGTGAAAGCTATAGCAAGATCGTTGACCAAAAAAGCTAAAAATAGCAAAACAAATTTTTATAGCCAGACAAAATGTAAACTAAATCTATTTCACGATAACATTAGGACAAATTGTTAGCAAGTTGTTGTTTAAACTGTTCTTCTGGTGGTGATAAAAAACTCCACAGTTGCAATTGACAACCGAATGGCAATATTTATAAATAAAACTTCAAATTTTTTTTTTCAAATAATTGCACTCACTGTACTTGACGAGCTTTAGTCAAGCAAAAAACTTTTCCTAAATTATTTGATCACATCAACAAATTACTCAGTCAAATCAGTATTTTGTGATTGTCAGCATGACTCTCCTGGGCAAGTCAACTGTTACTAATTTGGCTTTTATTTCTAATAATACTGTTTCCGCCATGGGTCAACGCAGTCAACTTGACGTAATCTATACCGACTATTCAAACGCATTCGATAAAGTAAAGGGTGATTTTTTAGCAAATTTATTTTTAGCAACACTGTCTTGGGCAGCTCAGCTGTTTACGCGTAACATATTACTGTCAAACATGTTCAGTTTGATCTATAATTTAACCATGAATCGACTTACAAGCGAACAACGCTTGCAGATTATTGAATTTTTGTATCAAAATTCATGCTTGGTTAAGAAAGTGCATTGTGCACTTCTTCCATTTTATGGTCAGTTTGGGCGGCCTTCTCAGGCTCCTATTCGGAATCTTGTGACTAAATTTCGCACTAAATTTTCATTATTGGACATTAAACTACCAACACGAATACGTAGAGTGCGAATAGAGGAAAATTTCGCAGCTTTATCCGCCAGTGTTTAACGCCTTTAGACTTTTTTTGTGGGGCTTTGTTAAGGCAGCCGCCGTAGCTCAGCTGGCTGGTGCGTGTGGCTGCGAGTCAAGACTCCACGAGTTCAATACTCCGTTGCGTTAACACCAAAAAAAAGAAAAACAAAAATTTTTCTTTCGGCGGCTGTCTAAAATTGCCTAAATTCATAAAAAAAAATTAAAAAGCTCCCAACTCGCCGTTCGGAATCGGCATAAAACTGTAGGTCCCTTCAAACCTTGTAAAAACATTCGCACGCACAACACGGTTGGTTGCGGGTAGCTAGGCCTTAGTCTCGTAATCGGGCTGTCGTGCCAGTCAAGAAGATGAAGATATTAAGGCTCATGTGTATAGCGGCAAGCCTGCAACGGTTGACGCACTGGAAGCCAATATTAAAGAGTTTATTCGTGAGATACCGCCCGATATGTTGGAAGGAGTATGCCAAAATTGAACCCAGCGTGGGAACCATTTGAGGCGCAGCCGCGTCAACATTTACATGAAATCATTTTTAAACATTGAATTTTATTGTAACGATGAGGCACCCTATTGCTGTGCTATGCATGAATGGGCATACTTTAGAGTACGTCCGGCTTGCCATAATTTCGATATGGCAAGGATGGCTCGCGATGGTAATGGGATGTGCGAGAACGATCGAGAGATAGTCCATTTGGAATGTTCGCGAACAATCGGCACGATAAGCACACATGTATAAAAGACAGCCGGGTACAGCGCGGAGGGAGAAGTCTTATTTGAACAAGCGAAGGTGAAACACGGAATAATCCAATAAGTGGTAGCAAATGTAAAGAGAAGCAAAGTGTAAATTTGTGGATAAAGTGATTGTTGCTTTTTGACTACGATTTGCGTTGATTAATTGAAGCGTGTTTTATTTTTCAAGCACAATCCAGAGAGACGAATAAGCATACAGGTCTAATTTTCGTAACATTTGGTGTCAGAAGTGGGATTGTGATACTAAAAATAAATAAATAACAAAAAATTAAAACAGTTAAAATTATAAAACACAGACATTGCTAAACTCGAGCAAGTGAAGGTTGACCAGCTAAAAAGCAGCTGGCTGCCTGTAATTGGTGACTGCTGGCAGTAAGGTGAAGTTGCAGCTGCCCTTGCGAGAGGCATCGATTGGACTGCGCATGAGTTCGGAACGCAGGAGCTGGAGGCGTCGGCCAAGGTGGACGAATCGCCTGCGCCGATGCAAAGTACGCCTGCAGTGGCTGTGCCACTACAGGCAATGGACACGAGCCAACTAACGGCATGTTCAATGTGTAATGAAAGGCATGTTCGAGAAACTAGAAACTACGAATCAGGAAATTTCGGCAAAAGTCGAAACTGCGAACCGTGAAATGGTGGCAAATTCTACGCGCATAGAGCAGAAGGTCGAGGAAATTTCCGATAGGCTGAACGTGAAAGTTGAGCATCTGGAGACGCGAATGTACAATTAGGACAAACGAGTTGACGACCTGGATGATTCCCTGAACACACGAGATGACGGTCTGGAAGATTCGATGGACAGGAAAATCGACAAGCGGCTTGAAGAGGTAGAGCAGCGAGAATGGTTGTCGCTGGATTCAGAAAGTTTTGCCACCCGAACAGAAGTGCCTACTTATGATGGGGCTACGCCGTTCGATATATTCAAGCTACAATTCGACCTGGCTGCTCTGGAAAATCAGTGGACCGATATCAGAAAAGTTCGGAGATTGGCGCTGGCTCTTAAAGGTTCTGCGACGGAGGTGATCAAATCAGTGCCGGAATGTTTGAGAAGTGATTACGAGGCCGTCATGAGAGCGTTGGCAGCGAATTACAGCAACGAGCACAGCAAAACACTGTATTACTGCGAGCTGTAGAACCTCACGCAAAGAGCCAATGAGGCGCTGCAGACATAACTATGTAGCAGACATTGAGCGGCTCGTAAAGTTGTCCTACCCGGAGGTCTGCGCGGATGTTCTTGAGAGAATGAAGATTGCTGCGCCATGAAAATCTATATTTTCGGACTTTGAGGTCCAATTGCCGCGGAATTGTAAAACGTCTAAAAGTAAATTATATTGGAAAAGAAGCCGTAAGGTGTTGTAAATGCCACAAAGTGAAAACCATGTCAACTGCTTTATTGAGTTAGAAATTACAATCGAAAACGTGAAAAAAGTCAGGCAAGAAACGAAAAAGTGACACGCCCATTTGTTGCAAAAACGGAAACTAAGTTTTAAAAACGGTTTGCGGATTCGAAATCAGCGGTCGCTAATTACTCCAAAACTTATGTCAAACCCAGAAAAGCCATCTAAAAGCCGAAATTTGTTGCCCTGTGTTATCGGCGTGGATTTCATGATTAGGAACGGATATACGCTGGACCTGAAAAAAATGTGCTGAGGTATGCCAACGTTGAATTCCCCCTGCACACTGGCTATGAGCGAAGCGTGGCAATAAGAAAAGTTATCTCGTTTCAACACCAGGAGATACCAGCGAATTCCGAGACGATTGTGTGGGCAAAGGTGGACGAGGACGATGGGACAAGTCGGCTGTGGGTTGTAGAAGCAGCAGAACAAGGACACTACAACAAAATCATCGGACGTAGATTAGTGGAACTCAAAAACGGCAAAATACCAGTCGGAATACTGAACCCGCTTAATACACCCAGATAATTGGCGAGTGTAGAGAGGCTGTAGCAGTGGTCAATTGCAAGAGTAGCCCACCCGGAGGAAATAAGAAAAGCGGTTGTAACATGGACGCCATACCGCAGGAGAACCATTGGAGCAGCGGCCGTCAACAAGCAGAAACAGAAGGCGCGGTCACTCCTGCAGAACAGCCATAATGAAGCACAACATCGACACCGAAAGTGCGAAACCAATCCGTCAAGCGCGAAGACGAGTTCCTCTGGCCAGGAAGGAGGTCGCAACTTTAGTCGAAAACATGGGTAAAGAAAAGGTCATAGAGCCTTCGTCAGGCCTTTGGTGTTCGCCGGTCGTGCTAGTCAAGAAAAAGGATGGCAGTACCCGGTTTTGAGTGGGCTATCGGAAGCTCAATGACGTAACCAAAAAGGACAGTTATCCATTACCTAGAATCGATGACAGCCTGGACACACTGTCAGGCAAACAGTGGTTTTCCACACTCGACTTACGCAGCGGCTATTGGCAGGTGGAGCTTGCAGACAAGGCCAAGGAGAAAACGGCTTTCACTGTAGGCGATGGTTTGTGGCAGTGCAATGTCATGCCATTTGGACTCTGCAACGCACCAGTGACATTCGAGCGGCTAATGGAACGTGTGTTAAAA
Source organism: Melieria omissa (assembly GCA_963971225.1). NCBI lineage: Eukaryota > Metazoa > Arthropoda > Insecta > Diptera > Ulidiidae > Melieria > Melieria omissa. Next base: position 42,968,593 of record OZ020269.1, on the reverse strand, counting down.
GGGCTACATTGGCGGACGTGTCTGGTATACCTCGACGACATAATCGTGATCGAAGGGAGCTCCGCGACCACTTGATAAAGCTGAAGGAAGTATTCGAGCGAATACAGAAAGCCGGGCTTGAACTCAACCCAAAGAAATGCTCGCTGTTCCAAAAGGAGGTCAAGTATCTGGGTCACAGGGTTTCCGCCCGCGGGTACATACGGATGAAGGCAAAATCACGGCAGTGAAGGAGTGGCTCCGACCACGCAATCTACACGAACTCCGCAGTTTCCTGGGCCTGTGCACATATTACCGACGATTCGTGCTTGGATTCGCGAATATAGAGCCGGGGGTAGGAGCAGGCTTGTGCACGACTGAAGGAAAAACTGTTGAAAAAGTTGAGCATCTGGAGACGCGAATGTACAATTAGGACAAACGAGTTGACGACCTGGATGATTCCCTGAACACACGAGATGACGGTCTGGAAGATTCGATGGACAGGAAAATCGACAAGCGGCTTGAAGAGGTAGAGCAGCGAGAATGGTTGTCGCTGGATTCAGAAAGTTTTGCCACCCGAACAGAAGTGCCTACTTATGATGGGGCTACGCCGTTCGATATATTCAAGCTACAATTCGACCTGGCTGCTCTGGAAAATCAGTGGACCGATATCAGAAAAGTTCGGAGATTGGCGCTGGCTCTTAAAGGTTCTGCGACGGAGGTGATCAAATCAGTGCCGGAATGTTTGAGAAGTGATTACGAGGCCGTCATGAGAGCGTTGGCAGCGAATTACAGCAACGAGCACAGCAAAACACTGTATTACTGCGAGCTGTAGAACCTCACGCAAAGAGCCAATGAGGCGCTGCAGACATAACTATGTAGCAGACATTGAGCGGCTCGTAAAGTTGTCCTACCCGGAGGTCTGCGCGGATGTTCTTGAGAGAATGAAGATTGCTGCGCCATGAAAATCTATATTTTCGGACTTTGAGGTCCAATTGCCGCGGAATTGTAAAACGTCTAAAAGTAAATTATATTGGAAAAGAAGCCGTAAGGTGTTGTAAATGCCACAAAGTGAAAACCATGTCAACTGCTTTATTGAGTTAGAAATTACAATCGAAAACGTGAAAAAAGTCAGGCAAGAAACGAAAAAGTGACACGCCCATTTGTTGCAAAAACGGAAACTAAGTTTTAAAAACGGTTTGCGGATTCGAAATCAGCGGTCGCTAATTACTCCAAAACTTATGTCAAACCCAGAAAAGCCATCTAAAAGCCGAAATTTGTTGCCCTGTGTTATCGGCGTGGATTTCATGATTAGGAACGGATATACGCTGGACCTGAAAAAAATGTGCTGAGGTATGCCAACGTTGAATTCCCCCTGCACACTGGCTATGAGCGAAGCGTGGCAATAAGAAAAGTTATCTCGTTTCAACACCAGGAGATACCAGCGAATTCCGAGACGATTGTGTGGGCAAAGGTGGACGAGGACGATGGGACAAGTCGGCTGTGGGTTGTAGAAGCAGCAGAACAAGGACACTACAACAAAATCATCGGACGTAGATTAGTGGAACTCAAAAACGGCAAAATACCAGTCGGAATACTGAACCCGCTTAATACACCCAGATAATTGGCGAGTGTAGAGAGGCTGTAGCAGTGGTCAATTGCAAGAGTAGCCCACCCGGAGGAAATAAGAAAAGCGGTTGTAACATGGACGCCATACCGCAGGAGAACCATTGGAGCAGCGGCCGTCAACAAGCAGAAACAGAAGGCGCGGTCACTCCTGCAGAACAGCCATAATGAAGCACAACATCGACACCGAAAGTGCGAAACCAATCCGTCAAGCGCGAAGACGAGTTCCTCTGGCCAGGAAGGAGGTCGCAACTTTAGTCGAAAACATGGGTAAAGAAAAGGTCATAGAGCCTTCGTCAGGCCTTTGGTGTTCGCCGGTCGTGCTAGTCAAGAAAAAGGATGGCAGTACCCGGTTTTGAGTGGGCTATCGGAAGCTCAATGACGTAACCAAAAAGGACAGTTATCCATTACCTAGAATCGATGACAGCCTGGACACACTGTCAGGCAAACAGTGGTTTTCCACACTCGACTTACGCAGCGGCTATTGGCAGGTGGAGCTTGCAGACAAGGCCAAGGAGAAAACGGCTTTCACTGTAGGCGATGGTTTGTGGCAGTGCAATGTCATGCCATTTGGACTCTGCAACGCACCAGTGACATTCGAGCGGCTAATGGAACGTGTGTTAAAAGGGCTACATTGGCGGACGTGTCTGGTATACCTCGACGACATAATCGTGATCGAAGGGAGCTCCGCGACCACTTGATAAAGCTGAAGGAAGTATTCGAGCGAATACAGAAAGCCGGGCTTGAACTCAACCCAAAGAAATGCTCGCTGTTCCAAAAGGAGGTCAAGTATCTGGGTCACAGGGTTTCCGCCCGCGGGTACATACGGATGAAGGCAAAATCACGGCAGTGAAGGAGTGGCTCCGACCACGCAATCTACACGAACTCCGCAGTTTCCTGGGCCTGTGCACATATTACCGACGATTCGTGCTTGGATTCGCGAATATAGAGCCGGGGGTAGGAGCAGGCTTGTGCACGACTGAAGGAAAAACTGTGCATTGCTTCAATTCTGGCCTTCCCATTGCCCGGAGAGATGTTTGTGCTGGATACAGGTGCCAGTAAACACAGTATTGGCGGTGTGCTATCAAGGGCGAAGCATACTACAGCAAAATTCTGTCGAAACCTAAACGTATTTACTGTGTGACACGGAGAGAACTGCTGGCAGTATTGGAATGTGTAAAACACTTTTACAGATACCTGTATGGACAAAAGTTTCGCCTGCGCGCAAATCACCCCGTAAATGAAATGGCTACTGAACTTTAAAGACCCTAAAGGCCAATTGGCGCCGTAGATTGAGCGACTGTAGAGCTACGACTTCACGGTAGAGCATCGCAAGGGTAGCAGTCATAGAAATGCCGATGTCTTGTCACGCCTTCTGTGCAAAACCAAATACAGGCATCGTTCGCGAGCCGAAAGCAAAAGCAGATAGTGGACGTCCGATTGGTAAGCGTTATGCCAGAGGAAGAGTGGTCTGCGGAGAGGATACAAACGGACCAGTGCGAGGATAAGGATCTTGCAAAAATCGTCGAAGGCAAGGAGTAAGACGCACGTCAGGAGATGACCGGTGAAAGCCCGATCGCGAAGGCTAACTGGGCACAGTGGCAGAGTATGCGGCTGTGTGATGGCTGCCTACACCGCGAGTTGCAGAGTGAGGATGGCCGGACCAGCAATTCCCTAATTGTAGTCCCGAAATGCAGGATCAACGAGGTCATCGAGGCATACCATAACGACTCCTACGCAGTGTGCTTACTTAATTTTTCATTTATGTGGTAGACTCAGTGAAAAAAATGTGGTAGATTTGAATGAAATGTGGTAGATTTTTTTGTATTGTACATTAATTGTATTTTAATGCATTTGTACATTTATTGTATTTCGTGGTATTTGTACATTAAGTGTATTTTACGTTCTTCTATGCACTTTAACCTGTGCCGTGTTTCTTCCCATTGTTTTTTGTATTGTTGACTATATTTTTTTTTGGGAGCTTGGACTCGCAAATTTCAGCAGCAGGCACAGCTTCGTGTGGTAAAACTTCGTCCCGTCCAAGCGCATTGCCATCGCCATGCGATATTCTAAAAAACTAAACTAAAAAATAAAGGCAAAAATTATTCAACTTTTTTAGAAATTTTTCCATTTTAATTGCACCTGCCGCCAAAACAATTGTCAAACTGTCAACTATTTGGAGTGCACTGCATACTTGTGCATAGTGTATAGAGTGCATACTTTTTTTTGCACATTTTCACGTATAATGTTCAGTGCAGCCCTAACATAAATTTTACAACATAAAGCTCTAATTTACTTGGAGTAATAGAAAAATGTATGTTCCACAAAAATGTGGCAGATTTTAAGCCCTCCATGGTAGATGTGGTAGAAACTTGATTTTAAAAATAAATGTGGTAGATCTACCACATATGTGGTAGAAGTAAGCACACTGCTCCTACGGAGGGCACCTAGGCCTGACAAAAACTGTCGCCAAAATAAAAAGATTCTATTGGGTAGGATGTCGGGAATCTGTAGCCGATTAGATTAAGAGCTGTGACCGATGTTCGCCTGCAAAAGGGCTGATAAGGAGATATCGGGGCCACATGCATCAGTACAACGTTGGAGCGCCTTTCGATCGGATTTCCGTGGACGTCGCCGGAACTTTTTCTATTAGCACTCAAGGCAACAAATACAGGGTTTTTCATTTCGAACCGAAAACTTTGGCAGCCCTGCGTTCGACAACCGCAGCTGTCATCTATCGTTAATATTGTTAATATTGTAGTTTAGTGTTCGCCATTTATGAAAATGTACCGATTTAGCACCGCTCCACGTGTAAACACAGTGAAAATTCACTACAAAAATGGTGAAAATTTGAGCACCACTTTTCGCGCACTAAGGAAGGATTTCGGATGTCACGGAAGACCTGTTTTGTCAACAATTTCGGATTTATTGGCGAAATTCGAACGAACTGATTCTGTACAAGATATACAGAGGCCAATACGTAATCGCCCTGCTCGTTCGGCTGAAAATATTGCTGCTGTAGCTGCCAGTGTTGAAGATAGCCCGAATTTATCGCTTCCCCGGCGTTCACAACAATTGGATCTCCATCACCTCAATTTGGCGTATTTTGCATTTGGAGTTGCATCTTCATCCACACAAAGTTCATTTGGTGCAGAAATTGGAGCCGGGAGATCACAGAATGCGTCGTAACTACGCCGAATGGGTGCTTGAAAAACAGTCCGAAAAGCCCAATTTTTCGTACACAATTTTCGATGGTTCGATGGTCGCATACAAATGCTGGGCAATAGGGGAGTTATGTGAATTTTATGAAAATCGCTTTCTTAATGCACATAGGTATGCTGATTTCAAAAATGAAATCGGTTAGTTCCCACATGTCACAGATTTTTTGCAAATTGGTGTTTTATGGCAGATTTCCTTGCATTCGAATATATGTGAGCAAGTGGGAAAATGTTTAACATGTAAAAGCCCGATACCGCGACTAATGCCCAGCTAACCGCAACCATCCGTATTATGCGTGCGAATTTCTACAAGGTTGGAAGGGACCTACAGTTTTATGCCGATTCCGAACGGCGAGTTGGGAGCATATTCATAGGCAATTTCACTCTCAGAGGTTTGCCATTTCCTGTTGAGAGGAGAGCCACCAAAAAAAAAAAATTGTTGTTTTTCTTTTTTTTCTTCGGTGTTAACTCAATGGATGTCTTGAACCTGGGTTCGAGCGTCGCATTTGACTCGCGGCCCAAAGCACTAGTCAGCTGAGCTGCGGCGCGCGTGGAAAAAGTTTGTAACAAACCATTCAATAAATTTTACACTTTTAGATGTCGGAAGTCGAGTTATGTTTAGAAAATCTAGAGTTTTTGAACGACTTTTAGTTTAAAACGATCAAATACTTACTAAATTGGTATTGTTGAACTTCGCTCAAATTGCATATTGTGTTGTCTAGAAACAGCTATAATTTCTTTGAATTAGTTTCCATGAATTTTTTTCATATTGTAACGATAAGACAGTCTGCCGCTGTGCAAAGCAACCCTGTCGCTACGCGCCGTGCTATAATTCAATCTGGCAACGACGGCCGCGATAATAAGGGAAACTTTTAGGCCAACCTGGCAACGGTGGAAACTTTTAGTCCAACCTGGCAATGATGGAAACTTTTAGTCCAACCTAACAATGATGGCGCCACACGGAGTAATTAAGCAAATAATTAAGTTTAAAGACAGTAAACTGTGAAATTGGTGAAATAAAGTGATTGTTGGATTTTATTGACTGCGTTTGAGAAACTAAGTGTGTTTTGTTTATTTCAAATAACGCAATCCTGAGATACGTACTAGCCCACTAGAACTAGCATTCGTAACATTTGGTGTCAGAAGTGGGATTGTGGAAAATTGAAAATAAACAAAAAAATAAATAACTAAATAAATAAAATTATAAAAGCACGGACATGGTTACACTCGAGCTGCTAAAGGTAGACCAGCAGAAGAAGGAGCTGGCTGCTTAGAATTTGCCGACTGCTGGCGGAAAGTTGGAGTTGCGCTTGCGAGAAGCATGTGAGGCACGAGGCGTCGATTGGACTGTGCACGAGTTCGGAGCGCAAGAACTAGAGGCGTCGGCCAAGGTGGAGGAATCGCCTGCTGGTGCTGCTTCGCTACAGAGTACAGCTGCAGCGGCTGCGCCAATACAAGTCTTGGACATGAGCCAACTAATGGCTGCACTCAAAGGCATGTCGGCGCAAATGGAAACAGCGAATCGAGAAATCGCAGCGAAGCTGGAAACTACGAATCTCGAAATTTCGGTAAAAGTCGAGACTGCAAATCGAGCAATGTCAGCGAAACTAGAAACTACAAATCAGGAAATAGCTAAAATGGAAACGGCGAACCGGGAAATGTCAGGAAAACTGGAAAATGCAATTTGGGAGTTGTCCAGCAAGCTTCAGGAAAATTTTGCGCGCTTGGAGCAGAAAGTGGAGGAAATCTCGGACAGGATTAATAGGAAAGTCGAGCACCTGGAGACGCGGGTAGAGCACTTGGATAAACGAGTTGACGATCTTGATCATTCCCTGAACAAATCGAACAATCGACGAGCGGCTTAGGGAGGTACAGCTGCGAGCAAGGGTGCAGTCAGTTGAGGAAAGCTTTGCCATAGAAGTGCCTACCTATGATGGTACTACGCCGTTTGACACATTCAAACTACAATTCGATATGGCTGCTTTGGAGAGTCAGTGGACCGATGTTAAGAAAGGTCGGAGACTTATACTGGCTCTAAGAGGTCCTGCGGCTGAGGTAATAAAAACAGTTCCGGAAGGTTTGAGAGGTGATTACGACACCGTCATAAGGGCGCTGGCAGCCAGATACAGTGACGAGCGCAACAAAATTCTGTACTATTGCGAGCTGAAGAGCCGTAGACAAAGGGCCGACGAGGTGCCGCAGATATATGCAGCAGACATTGAGCGGCTCGTACAGTTGTGCTACCTGAAATTCGGCGCTGATGACCTCGAGAGGATGAAGATTGAGTCATTTATTGAAGGTCTTCAAGACCCAGAGACACGTCGCAGTGCGTTGAGTGTAGTTGACCGAGATCTTTTTCTTCTTGTTTCCCTTTCTTTGTTTACATATATTGTTTTTAATGTGATGTTTTTCAGAAGCCAAGAAGGAAAGATCTCCGTCGAATGGTCGGGTTAATCACGGAACACAATTCATGGGGGCGACATATGGCCAACATGGGCATCATCGAAGATCCAACTTGCACATCTTGCCTGGAGGAGGTAGATAATAGCGAGAATTTTCTCTCTACATGTCCTGCCTTCTCCAGAATGAGATTGAGCACGCTGGGTTCAGATGTTATGAGAATGGACAAAGTCCTTCATTCCTTTCCACCAGGCTTACCACCTTTTTAAAATGGCTTTGGAAGACACCAAAAAATACTATAGACAATCATACATTTTTAGTTTTCAGAGAGGGAGTGTACATGTATTTAACCCTTAATATACTGTTACGAATACTAGTTCTAGTGGGCTGATACGTATCACTGGTTTGTGCAATTTGAAAATAAAACAACTTTAATTATCCAAACGCAGGCAATAAAAACCAACTATCACTTTATTTCACGGATTCACACTTCACTGTCTCTACACTTAATTACTCCCTGTGGCACCTTCACTAGTCAAAATCAGACTGACTCGCTGCGCCGCACCCGGCTGCTTTTTATACCTGTCCGGCTATTGCGCAGATCGTTCTCGCATATTCCAGAGTGGACTAAAGGTTTCCATGATGATCGCGACCATCGTTGCCAGGTTGGACTAAAAGTTTCCATTATCGCGGCCATTATTGCCAGGTTGGACTAAAAGTTTCCATTATCGCGGTCATCATTGCCAGGTTGAATTATAGCACGGCGCGTAGCGACAGGGTTGCTTTGCACAGCGATAGACTGTCTTATCGTTACAATACATAAATACAGTACATTCCGTTTAGCTACTTTTTCCTTCGATGCACATGATTTGGGGCACTAAAGCGAAAAATGCAGATAAGCGGAATATCTAAAAAAGTTTTTGGAAACAGCTAAGTTTTTTATGTAGATCCTTAGCGCACCTACATAAAAATGTCTGAATATATATAATATTTATTATATATTTTATATATATATACAGTACATTCCGTTTAGCTGCCTATTCGCTTAGGTGCATTTTCTGCTTAGCTGCATGATTTGGCCAAAATACTAATTCGCACAAAATTTCCTTGAAAATTTCACATATAGCTGCACCATTCCGTTTAACAGCCCTGTTTTTTAGCAAGTTTTCTTCAATTTGAATGAAAAATACTTCCTTTAGCAGTACTGGAAAATGTTTAAGAGTTCAATTTTATCATAGTATAATAATAAAGTAGTCTAACCTGAGAGAGTATTTCTAATGTATTTCTATTTTGTTTACAAAAATTTGCAGAAAATTTTATGAACAGAGTTTTAAAAATATTTTATTTCCAAATGAAATATTGTGAAAGAAATTTCAAAAAATTTGTACTCAAAAGAGGGGAGAGTTCAGGTTAGACTACTTTATAATTATACTATGAATTTTATTATCATGCATTCAAATTCTCTTTAGACAAAGAATTATTAATTATTATTAGAATTGAATTATGTGACACTTAGCCCACTTTTACAAAAATAGGCAAACTCTTTCTTAAAAAAAATTTAAAATTTCTAAACTATTCATTTACTTGTATATAGAACTGAAAAAGTTAATTGACAAGTATATCTGTGCTCACTACGGCGGCCGCCGTAGCTAAGTTGGCTAGTGCGTTGGGCCGCGAGTCAAACGCGACGCTCGAACCCACCCGATATGCCTTTTCGCCACGCCCACTATAATAACAAATCAGCCATGCTATATTTGTCATAGCAATATGGGTATCAAACGATTCAGCCGTTCATTGCGGCAAACATAGGCTATAATATAATCGGTCACGCCCACTTCCCGCGCCCACTAAACTAACAAAACAAAGCTACGGTACATGTCTGAAAATTAATGTTGATATAAAATGATTCTGTGTTTCATAGCGGTAAACATAAGCTATATAAGGTTGACCACTCCCACCTTTTACGCCTTCCTGCAATTCCCATGACGACAGAAATTAACTGTGCTATATTTGTGCAAAACAATATGGATATAACAAAATTTTGCGAGTCATTGCAGCAAATATCTTTATGTTGTATATCAAAATTAATGTATATTTGTTTGTTGGTCCCACGGCATTAAAACTCAAAAACTAGAAAGCCGATTAGCTGAATTTTTCACGGAATGTTCGTCTTGAGTAAGTCTCGGTAAACCATATAGTGCGATTGCGACCCGATAGGTAGACGTGGCACCTCCCGTACAACTTAAATTTTCAATATGGAATATTTTCGTAATGAGAAGTCGAACAGCATTAGAATTTGGTGCGGGTCCACCGTTTAGATGTTCCGTTTCACTGGTAAAATTTTATGGGCGTTGGACAAGAGGCGTGGCACTTTTTAAATGCCGGTGTAACTTTGAAACTATAGCGTTCTCATTAATGACACTCGGTACAAACGTACGGTTTAGTTGTGTTTTTCCATATGGGGAATAGGGTGGGTTTTTTACAAGGGGCGTGGCACCGCCCATACAACTTAAAATTTCAATATGGAATATCTTCGGAATGAAAAATCGGGCAGCATTAAAATTTGGTGCGGGGTCACCGTTTAGATGTGCCGTTTCATTGGTAAAACTTTGTGAACGTTGGACAAGAGGTGTGGCACTTTTTAAGCAACTCAAATGTTTCGAATAATTGTGGAACTACAAATCACACATCAAAGATTTACGATTTAGATATGCCCTTCGACATGGGGAATGGGTTGGGTATTGGACGAGGGGCATGGCACCGCCCATAGAACCAAAATTTTTAATGTGGAATAGCTTCGGAACAATAAGTTGGAAAGCTTTGAAGTTTTGTATATCGTCGTCCCATAGATGTGTTATTCGACTGGCAAAATATTATGGGCGTTGAAAAAGGGGCGCGGCGTATTTTTTGTGGCTGAAATTGTCCGCGTAACGTTGGAACTGAAAGTCTCATATTAATGAAACCAGGTCACACCTTTCGGCTGGAGGAATGGATTGGGTATTACATAAAAGAGGTGTGGCATCGCCCATAGAGTATAGTATGAAGAAACTTGATTTATTGGGCCCATTGACTTCAAACTTGCGTGCAAAGCCGCAGGGCCCTACTAGTTAAAAATATATCGTTGCTCACCAGAACTGAGTACAAAAAGTGCTTGGGTTCGAAAATTGGTCGCATTCATTTTGACGCAGGACTATGCAGATACGTTTGGTACCATCATTTAGCTGAATGTCCCACCTAATAAGTGCATAGGTATTTCGAGGAATGCTGTGGAATCTCAAAAGTTGCAACCCAGAGTAAATCCAGATTTTTCTCATTTTTATCAAAAAATTAGGCAAAGGTTGTCTGTCAAAAGAAACATTTCTGAAATAAAATTTTTGACATATTAATTTCTTAAATATCGTAACCTCACATGTGAAAAATTATGGGATTTCATTAAAAAATATAGATTCTACGGGCATCTGAAGACAGGCTTGTTAACGATATTTTGATAGAAGTGAAAATAATATAATAAAACGTTCAATTTGGAAAGGCCGTAAAGTCCAGGTCATGGGATGAAGGGACTTGAGAAGTCAATTTTCTATCTGGCTAGAGTATCTATATTACAACAAGTAAAAAAAATATTCAGATTCGCCACTTTTGAATTTGCTGCAATGCGAGCGTTTTTGCCTGTTGTTTCCCAATGTGCGTCGCCTTTGAAATGGAGGCAATGGTTGTGAAATTGTCAAAAAAGAAATATTCGCAGGGTAAAATTATCGATTATTTTACATTCAGTAAGAATATGTACATAAATATTTTCATTATATTCAGCGTATACATATTATGTATGCATAAGCATCTATATGCATAATAAAAATTTGCTCAGTCGTACTTTGGTGTAATCTTTTCAAAAATTCAATAGATTCGTTCATGCAAAATTTTTGTATATAAAATATTGTTACGAAAATGTCTTCTCTAAGTTCGTTTGGATTGTGATTGAAAATAAACCAACTTCAACTATTCAGCGCACAATGCAGTCAGAAACTAACAATCACTTTATTTACACATTCACACTTGTTTTACTTTACACTACTACTATTGCATGTTTCCCCTTTGCTTGCTCAACACAGACTCGGCCCTCTGCGCTGCACACTGCTCCTTTTATACTAGTTTTCTTATCGCGCCGAAGTTTCTTGCACATTCCAGTTGTACTTTCTATCTCGATTGTTCTAGCACAGCTCATCACCTTTCGCGAACCATCCTCGCCATATTATAGCAAGTTTACCGTACTCCAAATTGCATGCCTAAAAGTATGCTTGGAAAAGCATTCATGCATAGCACAGCACAGAGTGCCTCATCGTTTCAATATTTATCAAATGATTAAGGTTTCTTGTATTTGAAGCAAACCAATATAAATATTAGAAATTATCTACAACATATTGATTATTTCATTATAACGGAAATTATAAAAAAAGTAACGTCGGCGACATTCGGGTGAAATTTCACCCATATACAAATTGTATGGAAATTCAACGCAACAAATAAAGAAAATGCCATGAGATTACGTCTCTGGAATGAAAGTTTTGAACTGTTTTTATAGGCAAAACCTTTTTATGGATCAATGGGCCTCCTGAAATGAACGGAAAAGTAAGGGCCAATTATATTATTTCAACTAAACTTGGTATAACTCGCTATACTTGAAGTCGTGTTAACAAGATGCCAATGAAGACCAATGTTAAAGTAGTAACTGACAAAACTAATTTTGAAGGTTTGCGAGTTTTTGGCAGTGCATGGCGTTGTTGGCGTTGTTAATATATATTATAATGTAAGCGTTGTTGATATTCACGCATATTTTGGTATTTCAATTTTGAGTGGTGTTTATAAGTCGAATGGATAATCTCTTGATAATCTGAAGAGTTACACAACAGGCGACCAATTTTTCCTTCTGTCGGTGACAAAACCGCTCGCCCAGAACGTAACGATTGTAATCAAGAATGAAGCTCATTAACACTAATAAGAGATATATGAGAAAAGTGGGTTCAGCGACAACTGCCATGTACGTCTTATGAAAAACACACACTAAGTAAACAATTACTAGCTTTTCGCGGAAGATGCCCCTTTGAGCACTTTTCATCATAACCAGGATATGTTGGTGAAAAAAATTACCTGAAATTATATCGTGTTACAAAAAGTCAAAAAAGTATGATAGTTAAAACTTTAGACCAATTGGTTGTTCACTAACTATACCGTCAAGCGAAACATTTTCAAAATAAAGATTTTGCGTAGAGCAACGTTACCGAAAGGAAAATCTTCATGCTGACTTCTTATCTCAATACAGCCAATTTACCAAACCTTGTCTGAAAATCAAAGGGGGATCTATCCCCCTAATCCCCCCCTGGATACGCCACTGCACAGTGTGCTTATTTTCAAATCTAGGAGCACAAAAATCAATAGCGCGGCAAAATGGTGCAAATTTTAATTTCATTTGCTATTAAAGAAGTCGTAAAAGTATTGGGATCATTTAAAAAAAATAATGATATGTAAAAATTTATTATATAACAACAAAAATCAAAAAAATAGTAAATAAGCAAGTAGACCTTTTGATATTATTTTATATTAATATTATTCACTTTGAACGGTCTCACTTGTTTCATCTTCTGAGGAAGCAGTAGAACTTGGTTGAGCTGAAAGTAACTCCATCACGGCTGGAGAAAAATGTTTCTTTCGCTTACATGACAGTTTTCTTAAACTAGATATAACGGGTGTAGCGGGAACCCTGGCGTAGCACCACCGACATGCAATCCTGCGCGCCCGTGACGTTGGCTGCGGTAGCCAGAGTTGAAGGGAGAGTTCCGTTTTGATGTATATCGAGTGCGATTGATGCGCGGGTGACGAGAAGAGAAATTTAAATAAACGAACATCATTTTAACTTTTGAAACCTATCGGTTGTTGTATTTTTCGTTTACGGTCGCCTGACAGAGTCAGAAGTGGGATGCAGAGACTCAGCAGCCTAAACGTTGTCGAGCTGCGTGCGAGATTGCGGGAGCTTGGTTTGCCTTGTACCGGGAACAAGGCAAAATTGGTTGAACGGTTGTGCGAAAGTCAAGCGAACAAACGATACGCGAGCGCGCTGGACGATAGTATGCAGCGCCGAGTGGAGGTGCTGGAACGCGCTATTGACTCGATTCGTATAAGGGCGAATGGTTTCGGGGACCCGCAGTGTTCCATAAGCCAGTCATCTCCCACACGAGAGAATATGCAGAATCGGAACACGGCAGTGCGCGAAGTGCGAAGTGTAGGGTTTGCAACGTCTGGATACCCTCAAGTTTTATGCGACATGCCATTGGTGTCAAACGCGGTACAGTTTGACCCAAGCGAAGGCGTGATTCGTGGAACGCGAAGTCAATGTGGCGTGACTGCAACGACGGCTGCGACGCTATGCAGCAGCAGCACGACGCAAGTATACGCGGGTACCGTTACTACGCCGGCGCATCGTTGTGCGCAAAATGATGCTTGTTACGGCGTTGCCAACGTTTTCGGCAACGTTCACGACATAATTTCAGTTTTACCAACGTTTGACCCAGTGGACAAAAACATGTCGTCAGCACAGTTTGTGGGACGTATCGAACAATTGAGAAACGCGTACGGGTGGAATGATAAAGTGTTGCTGTTTGCAGTGCAGACGAAGTTGCAAGGTCTTGCGAAATTGTGGGTCGATTCGATGCACGAAATTTTCACAAATTGGTCGCAGTTCGTTGAAGTATTTTTGCGGGAATTTCCTTCGCGCATAAACGTTGCGGACATTCATATGGAACTAATACGAATGCGTCGTAATGCGAACGAATCGCCGGAATCCTTCTATTATAAAGTGCTTGCCATAAGTCGTCGCGGTGGACTCGACGATCAGTGCATTATTAAATACGTGATAAATGGAATCAACGACGTGGAGCTGAAACGAGTTTTGTCGGTTAATTATTATGTTTCATGTAACGAAGTTTTAAACGCGATCATAATTACTGTGCGTATAACAGCTGTAGTTCTATCAAGTTGCCAACATTTCGCGCCGCGAACGTAAAAACTGAAACGCAAGTTAGTCCGGCACCAGGTGACAAAGACGAAAAAACAATTCTATGTTACAACTGTAACAAGCGAGGACATTTCTCAAGGAATTGTCCTGAGCCACAGCGTCGTGTGCGGTGCGAAAAGTGCGGGAAATCGGGTCATAAGACAGACGTGTGTCAATCAGGTAGTCAGAACGCTGATTGTAATGCCATCGACGCAGAGTCGGAAAAGTTCACGTTTAAAGAAATTCGAATAGACAGTGTAAACACGAAAGCATTTATAGATTCCGGTAGTGCACGGTCCCTTATTCGTGAATCCTTTGCAGAACAATTCGAAGGCAAAGAAAAATGTTATGTGCGTTTAAACGGGTTTGGCGGAGGTGGTTGTGAGTGTTTCGAAAAGATACACGTGAAACTTACAATAGACGATTACGAAGGCACTGCGTCCATGCTAATTGTAAAAGACACACATATGAGCAGCGATGTTCTTTTGGGTCGAGACGTCTTGTGTACGATTGATCGCCAAGTGGTAATCGATGGTGAGGACTGTTGGCTACAGCCAAAGAGGGTCAATCTTCTCACGAATGAGTTAAACGGTGACTTCGGTGATTTAGATAAAATGTTGAACAAATACAAAACGTGTTTTGACAATGAATCGACGGCACTCGGTGAAACCACGCTGGTTAAAATGAACATTAAACTCTCATCCGAGGTGGCAGTCAATATGAAGCCGTATCGCTTACCATTCGCCAAACGTCCTATCGTGGCTGAAATCATCAAGGACTTACTCGCGAAGAAAATTATCCGTGAATCGAATTCCGCGTACGCTTCGCCGATCGTTTTAGTAGAGAAACGCAATAATGAATTTCGTATGTGCGTCGATTATCGACAATTGAATGGCATAACTATCAAACAACCATTCCCAATGCCTATAATGGATGAATTGTTTGCAGCGCTAGCGGGTAGCTCATTCTTCACAACACTCGATCTGAAGATGGGTTACCACCAAATTGCAGTTGACGAACACTCAAAACAGTACACGGCATTTGTCACTCATGATGGGCATTATGAGTACAACCGCATGCCTTTCGGTTTAGTGAATGCTCCTGCTGTGTTTCAGGAGATGATGAACAAGCTGATACAAATGATGAAACCGCTCGTTGTGATCGCATACTTAGATGACGTTATTATCCCAAGTCGGACGGTTCAAGAAGGTCTGGACACGCTTGAAAAGTTCCTGGCCTTACTCGAACGCCATGGACTAACTTTGCGGTACGACAAATGTAATTTCTTAGCAACCGAAATTGACTTTCTGGGTCATAAAATCAGCAGTGAGGGCATCATCCCAGGTAAGCGGAAGATTTCGGCAATTAAAGAATTCAATCGACCCACCAACGCGACCGAAGTTCGAAGATTCCTTGGGCTGACCGGGTTTTTCCGAAAATTCATCCAGAATTATGCCATTCTCGCGAAGCCGTTGACGCAGCTTACGACGAAGGATGCTGCAACGAATTTCAAATGGGGTGAACATCAACAGTCTGCGTTTGATTCATTGATCGCAGCACTAATCAAAGAACCAGTCTTAGCCCTGTACGACTTCACCGCTTTACACGAAGTTCATACCGACGCGAGTAGTATTGGTGTGGCAGCTGTTTTACTACAATCAAACGACGAGGGCAAATCGTGGCATGCTGTAATGTACTATAGCCGCCATTGTACGAAGGCCGAATCACAGTACCATAGCTATGAGCTAGAGGTGTTAGCTGTGGTAGAATCTCTTCAACGTTTCCGGGTGTACCTGCTTGGCAAAGAATTCAAGGTTGTGACTGACTGCTCAGCGATCAGCAGCGTTAAGGCAAAGTCGCAATTGGTTCCTCGCATCGCTCGATGGTGGATGCGGCTATTGGAATACAATTGTGAATGTATTCATCGGCCAGGCACACGTATGGGCCATGTCGACGCCCTTAGCAGAGCACCTGGGGAAGATGAAAGTCCTCCAAACAGTAATTGCGTTATGCCAGTTGAGGCTGACGATGAGGACTGGCTGCTAAAAATGCAGTTGCAAGATGAAAAGCTGCGAAACATAATCCGCTTCTTACAAGGACGACCGAAATCGGAGCAAGCAGAGCAATTACAACGCGAGTATCGGCTGCAAAAGTGCAGATTGTATCGGAAGTGTGACGACCGTTTGCTGTTCGTAGTCCCACAGTCCGTTCGTTGGCGAATCGCGCAAAACTTTGCCACGACGATATGGGGCATTTCGGAATAGACAAAACCATTCAACGTATACGAGAACACTATTGGTTCCCCCGCATGCGGAATTATGTGAAAGGTTATATATCCGCATGTGTCGATTGCTGCTATAACAGAATCAAGGGTGGCAAGCCGGAAGGGGTACTACATATCGACGCTATGGATCCTATCCCATTCCAGTTACTTCATATCGATCACCTTGGGCCGTTTGTGAAAAGCAAGAAGGGGCATACATATATCATTGCGGTTAGTGATGCGTTCACAAAATACCTGATTGTGAAGCCAGTACGAAATACAAAAACGCAACCTGTGTTGGGCGTATTGAACGAGATTAGTAGTTACTTCGGCTTGCCGAGAACTATCGTCACCGACAGGGGGTCAGCGTTCACCTCGAAGTTATTCAGCGACTATTGTGAGCAGTACGATATCCAGCATATCAAAACCGCAGTTAGGACACCGCGCGCCAACGGCCAAGTTGAGCGCGCAAACAGGACAATTTTGAACTTCCTGCGTACAGCTGATTCCAATGCTCGCGAATGGGACGACCAGCTACGTAATCTTCAGTGGAGCGTCAACTCGCAGCAAAATTCGAGCACTGGTTTTAGCCCGAATCAGTTACTGTTCGACTTCAACCTGCGTGACGTCATCCGCAACAGGCTGTTAGCCGCAGTCATAGATGATTGCAATGAAAATGCATCGATGAACGAGAAACGAGCGATTGCCCTCCAAACCATCCAAGAGAAACGAGCGCAATGGAAGGAGAGGTTCGACAAAAAACATTCTACGCCGACTACGTACCATGTTGATGACCTGGTAGTTATCCTGAACGACTTACAATCCACCGGGGAATCGCGGAAATTGGAGCCTAGATACCGCGGCCCCTACGTTGTTGTAAAAGTCCTCGATAAGGACCGATACCTTCTAGAAGACGTGAAGGGAATGCAGCTGAAGCAGAAGAAATTTTCCTCAATCTATTCGTCGGATAAGATGAAACCGTGGTGCGCCTTGCCGCCAGAGCTCGATAATACCGAAGAAAATAACGATGAAGGGAACGAGGCCTGCGAGGACATCGGGGCGATGCCTAGTCAGGAAGGGCCGAGCTGTAGCGGGAACCCTGGCGTAGCACCACCGACATGCAATCCTGCGCGCCCGTGACGTTGGCTGCGGTAGCCAGAGTTGAAGGGAGAGTTCCGTTTTGATGTATATCGAGTGCGATTGATGCGCGGGTGACGAGAAGAGAAATTTAAATAAACGAACATCATTTTAACTTTTGAAACCTATCGGTCGTTGTATTTTTCGTTTACGGTCGCCAGACACGGGATCCGACGTTACCAAAAGCATTTGGAACAAGTCCATATTTGTGTCTTTGTGTGACATTTTTCTTGTATTACACTATGATCAATAAGTACCGAGACTGTGCCAAGCGCTTTGGCACAAGAAATTTCGTTCCTAAGACAAAATTTCAAACAAATACGTTGATCAACAAAATTATCCATTGTAAAATGCGACGAAGTACAAAAAGTTGACTGACGCTAACAGCTGCCAAACAAAAACTAATGATGCAATCCCGCTCAAAATTTGACACAGATGTCAGTTAAGGTCCTACCGACCTAAAATTACCTGAATCGGGCAACGGCGGAAAATTTAAAATACACAGTCCCGGTACCTATTGATCATAGTGTATGTTCCCGAAAGTATTTTATGTCCTTATGACGGGCTTCTTGGACTTCCTCCGAAAGTTGACCGAAGGGCAACAAACAACTGCTAATGATTTCGCGTCCATGACATAGAACTTTATGGACGGTTACTGGCATATACTACATGGGCTGAAAAGTCTTTGGCCTGACATAGAGATGACGCCAAAAATTAAGAATTATTGTGTTGTACATGGAAAACCATCCTTAACTTAGATTCTGTCAAAGTTTCATGACATTTGGTTGACTCGTTTTCAAGTTATTGCTTTCGAAGTGACGCTACCTCTGAATTTTTGTAAACAATGGAAAAAAGTGAATTTCGTGTTTTGATAAAATGGGCAAAATTTGATGGGCAAAAATACAGATGTATTGAAACATTTCTCAAGCCATGCTTTTGTTTCCACTGTATTTTTGCCCATCAAATAGCAATGTTTTATCCTTTTATGTTGTAATGGTTCTTTGTTCAAAAATAAACGCTTTCCTGGAAACAATCGAGTCGGTGATCTTTGACAGTATCAGAAGTGGGATTCAACCAAATTTGACTGTGAATTCTACGAACACGCCACAAAATCTGAGGCTCGCGACAGACGTCGGCAGCAAGTGCACAACTTAAGGGGAAATATAAGCCACCCCCACTCCATGCAACGAAGGCGCTATGCGCTAGACAAGAGAAGCGATAGACGCGGCCACAAGTAAGCGACGGACGCTTACAGAAATTCACACGAAGCAACGAACGCTTCCAGGAATTCGCACGAAGCGACGGATGTTTCGAGAATAGAAGTTGAACAATAGACGTTGGAGAAAGTGAAAGAAAGCGGAGTAGCACAGGAGTCAGTGAAATGGTAAAATTGGCTGCTTTAAAAGTAGATCAACTCAACGCGCTGCTCCCAACCAAAATCTAGATGTCACGGGAAATAAGGCTAAGAAAAGTGCAAAGCTTATGGAGATGTACCAGGCGGATGAGGTAGATGAGGCGGAATTGGAGTCCTCATGGCGCCAGCAGATCAACGATCTTCAGGAAATGTTGAGCAATATGGTCAAGACGGTGGGTGATTTAGCAGGTGTGGTACAGGTTAATGGTGACGCAATAGCACCGACACCAGCAACGCGGGATGCTGCAGATCCAGAGGCGACGATTGGCGGTCCGGTGGAAGGGTCGTGTACCCTGGTACTGGGTCGAAAAGAACGCGATCTGCTGACAGCATCGATGACAACGCATGCAGCCACAAGATACACGATGAGCAAAATTATTGAAATCCTGCCAGAGTTTGACTCGCTGAAAGGCAATCGCAAGACGGGTAAATTCATTGATAAGGTGGAGCAGCTACAGTCAATATACCTGTGGAGCGAAGAAGAAGTAATATTCGCGGTGCAGCAGAAACTTGGAGGTATGGCAAGAGATTGGGGTCATTCACAGCTAGCGTTTCGAACATGGTACCAGTTTCACGGCATGTTGAAAAAGGATTTCCCCAATTCGCCAAGTGCGGCAGAAATACATCGCGAGTTGGGCACCCGCAAGAAGAAGCCTAATGAACCTCTAAATGATTACTACTACGCGATTTTCAGTTTAGATCGCAGCGGAGACGTCGACAAAATATCCTTGAACTCTTATGTCATCAATGGTCTAAACGATTCGAATCTGTCCAGAATCCTACTAGCGATGAATCTGAAAACGTGTCGTGATCTGTAATCTTCAAAAGAAAGCTTATCAACCATGTCAGTGTGGCCCAAAACAGTAGCGGATGGACGGAAAGCTACGACAGAGGGTCAAGATGCTTAGATGGGTAACAAAGCAGTCCGGTGCTACAAGTGCAACGAGGTAGGACACATCGCAGCCAAGTGTCCACATCTTCCGCGTCGGGTAAAGTGCACTAACTGTAACAAATTTGGGGCCGATTTCAAGTCATGCGGCGCACAAACCATCGGTGGCGAAACTGAAGTCAGCCCTGGGGGTACCACCGTCATTAATGAAGGTCATTGACACGGGTAGCGATGTATCGATGATCCGGGAATCAATGGTCCCCCTGGAATCACGACGTGAGTCTGCCGTCAAGAAGCTTGAACGGTTTGGAGGCGGTGTTGTCGAGACAAAGTATATGGTTAACGCCAGTGCACGGTGTGTTATTTTTTAAATCTAGGAGGACAAAAGTCAAATTTTGAAATACCATTTTTTAATGAAAAAACATCATGGATCAACTGTCAATACATCATACCGTCTATTAAGGTTGATTTTATGACCATGGTGTTGTGCACAAAGGTACACAGGGTCTTCAAACTTTACCTTTTCTTAAACTAAAAATTTTTTTTATTGTTTACTGATATCGAAGCACAATCTATTACAAGTTTGGTTGTAAGCCAGATTGTTTACATTTTTTGTCTTATAGTGAAAACATGGCATCAGGTATGTAGTTTTGTTTTTAATCAATCAATTGCTTTAATTTGCTGTATTTCAAGTGGGATAGTGATTTTAATATACAGATTACAAAATATTTATTTTTCATCTTATACTAATTTTAAAAGATAAAAAAGTATATATATTCACCGATATTCACTTAAAAATTAAATATCTTAAATCCTTGAAGTGTCCTTTGTCGATATTAAGAAAGATCCATTGCGGATTTTTGCGGCCGTCTAACAAACTTTTCAATTTAAGCGCAAGAAGCCGAATTAAAAATTAAAAAAGTTCCGAAAGCTGCTCAGAAGGGAAACGAGTACAATGAGCCTTCGATGGAATAGAGAGCACCGAAAATATCATCGCTTTATGGTAAAAAGCAAACAATTCCTTAGTTCAAGATACACCATCCCAAAACAAATTTGTACCAATGAAAATGTGTTGTATTGAAGATGGTACAGTACTATGGGAATCCAATCGACACGATTTTGTAGAATTATTAAATTTGTATTCACTAAGAAAACCGACGAAGTCGTAAAAGAAGAGGTCGAAATTATCAAATCTCAAATTAATGATCTTGATCCAACCAAATTCCAAGTTAATGAATATTTTATCAAACTTTACCACACATTGCTTTTCACTATGGTTGACGGAAAAATGTCTGCAACTTTTTCTTCTAAAGAACCATGACGCAAATGTCCAACCGTGTCGACGTTGGAATCTCCGTGGTCGGGAATAAATGCTGAAAATACAACTTGAAGTCTGTACTGCTCCTAATCTTAAATTCCCAACGCAGATGCTATACATAATGGAGTTGTCATCAAAATATCGGAACCTGGGGAATATACCAATATGTGGAAGGCCATAGCAGAATTGCTAATAGGAATCGATAATGCTCATCTAGGAATAGCGTGCCGGATAATAAGAGACGGTTGGAAAGGACCAGCAGTTATTATTACTAAATTAGGCTGTGTTGTCTGCGGTCCTGCTGAAGGAAGCTCAGAAGGACATAATCGACTGCTTTTTGCACAAACTAGTGATAACAATGATAGTTAAGAGCAATTGGTAAAGAACTTCATAGACTATATTGAATTGGGGGTGCGAGATGTCGAGAAACACGTGGAAGCTGACGATATTGTGAGGACCAAGCATTTATTAAAGTCTGCAACGGTTCGTGTAGGCAAACGTTTCAAAACTGGGCTACTATGGAAGAACAATGAACCGAAACTACCAAGCAGTCGACCCATGGCCCAAAGAGACTACTGTCACTGGGAGGAATTTTGGGCGGGACTGCAGTTTTAACCTTCGCCTTACCAAAGAATTTTTTGTACGTCGTTTACCAATACCCACGCAGGTGACCTCAGTGTTTTTTGTACTGCATTACGCCTTCTCTGTTTTGTTACTACTTACAATTCAAATTTGAATTTTTAAAAACAAATTTGAATTGTATAGAAAATAATTGGAATTTTTGGAAACAAAATTTGAAAAAAAATGTACAAATCAAAATTAACATGTCAATAAGTTCATCTGGTGCTGGTGACTTGAGAAGTTCAGTGTGAAAAGAACTATGGATATTTGTCTGCATCCATTACGGTGGATAAGCAGCTGTTTGGTTGTAGGGGCCGTACTCGGTTCACCCAATATATGCCGTCTAAGCCTGCCAAGAATGTCATTAAAATATGGTGGGCATGTGATTCAGCCACCACTGCATGGACAAATTTACACTGGAAAAGTTGACAACATTTGAGACGTTAACCAAGGTGAACGTATTGTGAAAGATTTGGTCGGTACATACTAGGGATCGCAATTTTTTGCCATTTTGCGATCCCGGGATTTTCGGGATTGAAAAGTCAAATCCCGGGATCCCGGGATTTAATCCCGGGATTCATATAACAAATTTTTTAATAAAACAATTTTCCCGAATTGCATAAATACTTGTTTATAATATATTTATCATAAAAATGGACACATTTTAATCACATGTGGGTAGTTTCAAGATTTTGTATCTTGAATTTAATCACATTTTGTTTAACCCTTCAATTCCCATGTCCAAAATAGTAAAAAAGAAACTTTTCTTTTTAAATAAAAGAGCTTATATACGTTTGGATAAGACAAAAAAATACATAAAAAATGTTTAAACTACCCTCATTTTTATATTGAAAGAAACCACACAAACTCGCACTGCTTTAATTACGCGTGAAACAAATGAATAAATTTTACAAATGACGTATCGCTAGTGTTGTTAGGAAAATTAAATAAACAAGTACTACTAATTGACTTTGCTATACAAGTGTTAGAATTTTAAAATAAAAACCTATGTGGTAGGAAAACAAATATTAAGCATCTGTCACCTACAGGTGACACTGGGAATTGAAGAGTTAACTTAAAAGTTTTTCATTTGACATTTAATTTCAGTTTCATAGCATTTTGTTTTATCCAAAAATGACACTTAAACATAACTTATTACTTTGCAACCGATGTATCATAAAGTGCATATATATGCATATTTGATAAAAAAAATAAAATAGTTAATTTGTTTGTGCTTTTAGTTTTACTTCGATTATTTCGATAAAAAAGTTAAGCGTTTTGATTAACTAAAAACTGAGATCTTAAAAATACAAAGGCATTAAGTGTTTTGTTCTCTTATCTAGAGCGAAATTTATTTCAAATGAACCCTGCTGAAGAGAAACATCCTTCAGATTCAACACTTGTTGGTTGAATGCTTAGTAAATAATCATAAGCCTTTTGCAAAAGACGCACTCTATCCCCTCCCTTCTCCCTCAAATAAGGAATTGGGTTTTTGTGCCTTAAAATTTATTTCATTTGAACTTTGAAGCATCTTTTGCAATCCCGAAAATCCCGGGATAAAAGAATTTGAATCCCGGGATTTTCGAGACTGGAAAAAGTCCGGGATCCCGGGATTGCGATGCCTAGTACATACAGAGGGTCAGGAAGAAACGTTACCATGGATAAATTCTTCACAACATTGCACTTGGCCAAAGAGATAGAAAATTGGAACATGTCGATTGTAGGCACAGTTAAAAAAAAAACAAGAGGTATGTTCCCAACGAGTTCAAACCTTTCCGAACCAGAGAAGTCACGTCAAGCTTATTTGGATTTACTGAAAATGTGATGTCCCAGCTAAAAATAAGTCCGTCGTTTTGTTGTCTACAATGCACAGAAATGATGCTGTGTCTGGACCAGATAAAAAACC
The DNA here is from genome assembly GCA_963971225.1 of Melieria omissa. Lineage (NCBI taxonomy): Eukaryota > Metazoa > Arthropoda > Insecta > Diptera > Ulidiidae > Melieria > Melieria omissa. Next base: position 42,944,783 of record OZ020269.1, on the reverse strand, counting down.
AGAAATAATATTATATTATAATCAGACTAAAGGTGGCGTGGACACTATGGAAAAAATGCTGTCCCAATATTCACCAAAAGAGCAACATTTTGCTGGCAACGTTTTACTATATTTTGCATACCGCCGCGCTTGCAGTTTTTATTATATATGTACAAGGAGAACTACACAGGGCAGTCTATGAAGGGATTACAAAGGCGGTAGGTTCTTGAGCACCTGGGTGAAGATCTCTGTGTACCTCTAATTTTGAATAGATCCAATAATTAAAAGATGGTTGGAAGATTTCAAATCAGAAGAGCTATTGAGTGCATATGTATTAGGTATGGAGTTTTTAAAGTTTTATTTTCCCAACAATACAATCTTTTCTCCAAACACATAATAAATTTTTAGTTTTTCCTGAAGGAAACCCCGTTACCGGAACTTGAGTGGATGAGGACTTTGAGGCAGATGTTAATCATGAATGGGACGGGCATAAATCTCAAGGGCCAATGCTACATTTGTCAAACAGCCAGGCTAAAGAGGAATACACGCCAATTTTGCATGAAATGCAAGAAGGCCACTTGTGCAGTACACAGCGTCAGCCAAACTAAAACTGTGATGACGATTTTCACAGCCACCACTAAACATGTACGTAAACAGGCTAGAAATCGATGCAATGCTATCGTAAGGCGCCAAAAGTTTATACACGAACAGTGTGAAAGGAAAAATGTTTTTCACTGCCAACTTGCTTACAAGAACTTTCAGTCGTTCGTGAAAACAGTGACGAACCAAACATCATCTTCAATTCTTAACAAAACTCTTCTTAAAAAAATCAAATCATTACTTACTCGGTTGACAAAGCTAAATTATTAATTCTTTTTTAACACTCGCGTAGTTAAAAAGGGCTTGCAAATCTGGATGTAAATCAGGTTCCAAGGCAGAATGGCATTCCACCCACTGATGTTAACTGTAGGGAAAATTCCCTACATGTAGGGACTTTTCGCGAAAATTGTGTGCGTTGGGAAAAAAAGGACAGATTTTTTAAAATTCACTAAATGTAGGGAATTTTCAAACAATCCTGGTTATGGAAAATTTTGAAGTCAAATTAGTCAAACTAAAAATTTTAACGATCAAATGTTGTTTCCCAATTTGTCAAAGTTGGCCAAATATGTTTCGGCACTACCACATTCTAATGCAGACTCTGGAAGAATATTTTCGAACAAAAAAGGAATACATCAAGCCATGACAATTTGACTTCAATTTGTATAATTCGCTCTTACTTAGAAGACGAAGATATCACCTGTGTAAATTTTCAATGTAAAGAACAGCACTTTAAGAAAATTGCATACACTGAGTAGTATGACCATAAATAATTAGTCTTAGTGTAATTTTTGTACTGATTTTTTTAATGTGATGAAATGGTATCTCAGTGCAAAGCACAATTTTTTCTATGTTGTTATGTTTCCATGTTTTAAACCGTATCTCAGTACAAAGCACAACTTTGTTTTGTTGTTTTCATGTTGCAAATGAATTAAAAGAAGAATTAATACATGTTATGGTTTTTACTTTTGCGACTTTTATTCACAAAAAATTAAAAAACCATAAATATTACAAAATACTTGGAAAATAAGTGTAAGGAGTTTAGTAGGGAAAATTGCTGGACAGCGTAGGGAAAAGTAGAGATTTTTTTCAAGTCGCGTAGGGATTTTTCAAAAAAAAGTTAACATCACTGATTCTATCTCGTTTTCTAAAAATGTACGCTAGTCTACTGGCCTTTCCATTACGCAATTTGCTCAATATGTCATACATTACAGTTGTATGGCACTGGCCTGTACTGACATGTTGGAAAATGGCAAAAGCTAAACTAGTTCCTAAAAAAGGAAAAATTACTCCGCAAACTCCCGACTCATATCAATTTGTTGGGTGCTCTCCAAACAATACAGAGTATTGTAAACTTCAATATTATGAATTATCTAGAGCACAATAGACTGCTAAATAACCACTAATGCGCCTTTCGACAGCGATCGACGATAGACGTTATGTCTTCACCAAGAAATGGAATCATAGTGTTCTAAACCTCGGTAAAGGCAAGGTTTATGCATTGAATATTTCCAACGCTTTTGGCCGAGCGTGGCCTAAAGCATTTGTGCCAAAAGTGATTGCCTATGGTGTTAGTAGTGTCTCTTTTCGTTGGATTACAAGCTTCCTTTATGATCGCTCTATTCGTGTTGTTAAAGGTGGATGTGGTAATTCCAACAATGTCGGTTTTGTATGTCTGGGTTTTGTAAATAATGTATGCAACTCTAATTTGCTGGTTTAATATTTGTAGATATTGTTACGAATACTAGGTGTAAAGGGCTGTTACGTATCACTAGATTGTGCAATTTGAAAATCGAACAACTTTAACTATCCAAACGCAGTCAATAAGAACCAACAATCCCTTAATTTTACACTTTTATACTTTACTCTCTTTACACTTAATTATTGGCTTAATTGCTCCGTGTGGCACCTTCACTAGTCAAAATCAGACTGACCCGCTGCGCCGCACCCGGCTGCCTTTTATACCTGTCCGGCCATCGCGCAGATCGTTCTCGCACATTCCGGAGTGGACTAAAGGTTTCCATGATGATCGCGACCATCATTGCCAGGTTGGGCTAACAGTTGCCATCATCATTGCCAGGTTGGACTAAAAGTTTCCATCATTGCCAGGTTGGCCTAACAGTTTCCCTTATTATCGCGGCCGTCGTTGCCAGATTGAATTATAGCACGGCACGTAGCGACAGGGTTGCTTTGCATAGCGACAGACTGTCTTATCGTTACACTGCCCACCACTTAGACTTGATCGTCTCGAACAAGTGCCGAGGTTCCGCTGTGATAAGGCGCCAGGCGCTCCAAATGGACTACCTTCAGCTTAGCGCCTCTATTGCTGCAACGTTGAATCCTGTATACCACGTCGTTAATCCTAGTCACGACTTCGTACGGCCCTTCCCATGACGCTTGAAGTTTCGGAGACAAACCTTTCCTCCGCTGCGGGTTGTAGAGCATTACCAGATCGCCTCCTTGGAACCCTGCTGAGTTGGCCCGTAGATCATATCTGGCTTTCGCCTTATCGCTGACAAGTTTGGTGCGGCTCCTTATAAACTGGTGAATTTCCTCCAGTTCCGCCCGCTTATTGACCACGTAGTCCGTCTTAACGCCTCCCGTCGTGCTGACTACCCCGAACTTCAAGTCAGCGGGTAACCGCAACTCTGTGCCGAACACTGCTCGGGCTGGAGTGAGTGATGTCGTGTCGTGCAGGGCTGACCTATACGCCATCAGGAACAGGGGGATATGTGTGTCCCAATCCTTTTGATTCCTGCCTACCATTTTCCGCAGGTATTCCTCCAGTGTCCGGTTAAAGCGTTCCACCATGCCGTCGGACTGTGGGTGTAAAGGAGTGGTACGCGTTTTCTTTATCCCCAGCAGCTCACACACTTCCTTGAATACCACAGACTCAAAATTCCGGCCTTGATCTGAGTGTAACTCCAACGGAACTCCGAACCTTGCTACCCAATTGTTTACCAGCTTTTCCGAGATCGTAGTGGCCTCCTGGTTAGGAATAGGGTACACTTCGGGCCATTTGCTGAAGTCATCCATTACCACCAGCACATATTTGTGGCCTTGAGTGCCAGTTGGGAATGGGCCGGCGACGTCCATAGCAATCCGCTCGAAGGGCGCTCCCACGTTGTAGTGCTGCATGCGGCCTCGAGATCTTCTTGTCGGCCCTTTCGCGGCTGAACATCGGTCGCAGCTCTTAATCCACTTGGCTACAGACTCCTGACATCCTACCCAGTAGAATCGTCGTTTTATTTTGGCGACGGTTTTGGTGATGCCCAGGTGCCCTCCACTGGAGTCGTTATGGTATGCCTCGATGACCTCGTTGATTCTGCATTTCGGCACTACCATTAGGGAGTTGCTGGTCTGACCATCCGCGCTCTCCCATTCGCGGTATAGGCATCCTTCTTTCAGCTGGAGACTTTTCCACTGTGCCCAGTAAGCCTTAGCGGTCGGGCTTTCACCGGTCATCTCCTGACGTGCGCCTTGCTCCTTGCATTCGAAGATTTTTGCAAGATCCGCATCCTCACGCTTGTCCTTTTGTAGCCTCTCCGCAGACCACTCTTCCTCTGGCATAACGCTTACCAACCGGACGTCCACTATCTGTTCTTTGCTTTCGGCTCGCGAGCACCGCCCGCATTCGACTTTGCACGGACGGCGTGACAAGGCATCGGCATTTCCATGGCTACTGCCCTTGCGATGCTCTATCGTGTAGTCGTAGCTCTGCAGTCGCTCGATCCACCAATTGCCCTTCAGGATCCTTAAAGTTCAGGAGCCATCTCAATGCCGCATGATCTGTGCGCAGGCGAAACCTTTGTCCATACAGATATTTGTGGAAGTGTTTTACGCAGTCCAGTACCGCCAGCAGTTCTCTCCGTGTCACACAGTAGTTGCGTTCCGGTTTCGATACGACCCTACTGCAGTACGCTATCACTTGTTCCTGGCCGTCTATTATCTGTGATACCACACCGCCAATACTATTCCCGCTTGCATCTGTATCCAGCACAAACATCTCCCCAGGCACGGGGAAGGCCAGAATTGGAGCACTGCACAGTTTTTCCTTCAGACGTGCAAAAGCCTGTACCTGTTCCTCGTTCCACTCGAAAGCTTGGCTCTTTTTCGTCAGTTTGTGCAAGCTGCTGGCTATGTTCGCGAATCCCGGAACAAATCGGCGGTAGTATGTGCACAGGCCCAGGAAACTGCGGAGTTCGTGTAGATTGCGTGTCCGGGGCCACTCCTTCACCGCCGTGATTTTGCCTTCATCCGTATGTACTCCGCGGGCGGAAACCGTATGACCCAGATACTTGACCTCATTTTGTAACAGCGAGCCCTTCTTTGGGTTGAGTTTAAGCCCGGCTTCTCGTATCCGCTCGAATACCTCCTTTAGCTTTCCCAGGTGGTCGTCGAAGTTTTTACCCATCACGATTATGTCGTCGAGGTACACCAGACACGTCCGCCAATGCAACCCTTTCAGCACGCATTCCATTAGCCGCTCGAATGTTGCTGGTGCGTTGCAGATTCCAAACGGCATGACGGTGAACTGCCTTAAACCATCGCCAACACTGAAAGCCGTTTTCTCCTTGTCCTTGTCTGCAAGCTCTACCTGCCAATAGCCGCTGCGTAAGGCAAGCGTGGAGAACCACTGCGTGCCTGACAGTGTGTCCAGGGTGTCATCGATCCGAGGTAGTGGATAACTGTCCTTCTTGGTCACATCATTGAGCTTCCGATAGTCCACACAAAACCGGGTACTGCCATCCTTTTTTTTTACTAGCACGACCGGCGAGCACCAGGGGCCCGAAGAGGGCTCTATGACCTTTTCTTTCCGCATGTTTTCGATCAAATTTGTGACCTCTTCCCTCTTGGCCAGAGGAACTCGTCTTGACGGTTGGCGAATCGGCTTTGCACTTCCGGTGTCGATGTTGTGATTCACTATGGCTGTTCTTCCGCCTGCTTCTGCCGCAAATATTGACCCAACTCGCTGCTCCACTGGTTCTCTTGCGGTATGGCGTCCATGTTAAAACCGCTCTTCTTATTACCTCCAGGTGGGCTACTCTCGCAATTGACCACTGCTACAGCTTCCTTACACTCGCCAATTACCTCGTCTTTCCCGACATATCTGGGTGCATTCAGGGGGTTCAGTATTCTGACTGGTATTCTGCCATTCTTAGGTTCCACTAATGTACGTCCGATGATGATGTTGTCGTGTCCTTGTTTCGGTGCTTCTACAACCCACAGCCGACTCGCCCCATCGTCCTCGTCCACCTTTGCCCACACAATCGCCTCAGAATTCGCTGGTATCCTCCGGTGTTGACACGATACAACCTTCCTTACCGCCACGCTTCGCTCATAGCCGGTGTGCAGCGGGAATTCAACGTTGGCATATCTCAGCACATTTTTCTTCAGGTCCAGCGTAAAACCGTGCCTAATCATGAAATCCACGCCGATAATCACGTCGTCCATTATATCCGCGACGATGAACTCATGTTCCAGGCTGCTGGTGCCGATAGCAATCGTTTTTGTAACTTTCCCTCTTACCGGCGCGCGCTCGCCAGTCGCAGTCCGCAGCTGTATGCCATGCAGCGGTTCCCAGTTCTTCAGCAGCTTCCTGTTTATGATCGAATATGACGCTCCAACAACTTTCCACCTATCCTTCCTTCAATTGTCAAGCTGCTGGGCTGTCGTTTCAGCTGTGAGACAAGGACGGTGGGGCGGCAGATTGTGGGGATCAGCTCACGCCCCTTTGGGCTGACCCGTTTTAGTTTAACGACTCGCCATCCTCAGCCCTGCGCTTGTTGGCTGGGCCTCGATTGTCAGTATTCCTCGCTTCAGGCGATTGCGATCGAGAACGGGAACGCCTCTTTGGTTGGCAGCAGTCTCGTACATCCCAGTCATACCCAGCAAACAACTTTCGAGGAGACCACCCGTGGCCTGCCCGGTGGCTCAGAGCTTATTGCCTGGATCGCAATGTCGTTGTCCGGCTCGATCTGGCGTATCCTTGCAGGTGCATACCGAGTGCTCCCAATCCATGTCGCGTCGTATGTCATCGCGCTGGTCACCGTCTCCCTAAATGTCGGCTTGCCCATCATCAACGCACTGCGACGTGTCTCCGGATCATGAAGACCTTCAATAAACGCCTCAATCTTCATCCTCTCGAGATCATCAGCGCCGAAGGACGGGTAGCACAGCTGTACGAGCCGCTCAATGTCTGCTGCATGTGTCTGCAGCGCCTCGTTGGCCCTTTGCCTGCAATTCTTCAGCTCACAGTAGTACAGCGTTCTGTTGTGCTCGTCGCTGTATTTGGCTGCCAGCGCCCTTATGACGGTCTCGTACTCACTTCGTAAACATTCTGGAACTGATTTTATTACCTCAGCCGCAGCACCTTTAAGAGCCAGCGCCAATCTCCGACCTTTCCTTACATCGGTCCACTGATTTTCCAGAGCAGCCAGGTCGAATTGCAGCTTGAATGTATTGAACGGCGTGGTCCCATCATATGTAGGCACTTCTGCTCGGGGGCAACACTTTCCGGAACCGGCGGCAGCCATTCTCGCGGCTGTACCTCCCTAAGCCGCTCGTCCATTTTTCTGTTCATCGAGTCTTCCAGACTATCAACTCGTTTGTTCAGGGAATCATCAAGATCGCCAACTCGTTTGTTCAGGGAATCATCTAGGTCGTCGACTCGTTTATCCAAGTGCTCTACCCGCGTCTCCAGGTGCTCGACTTTTCCATTAATCCTGTCTGAGATTTCCTCCACTTTCTGCTCCAAGCGCGCATAATTTTCCTGAAGCTTGCTGGACAACTCCCGATTTGCATTTTCAAGTTTTGCTGACATTACCCGATTTGCCGTCTCGACTTTTGCCGAAATTTCGAGATTCGTAGTTTCCAGCTTCGCTGCCATTTGCGCCGATATTTCATGGGTCGCCGTTTCCATTTTCGCTGCCATTTCTCGATTCGCTGTTTCCATTTGCGCCGACATGCCTTTGAGTGCAGCCATTAGTTGGCTCATGTCCAACGCTTGTATTGATGCAGCCGCTGCAGCTGTACTCTGTAGCGAAGCAGCACCAGCAGGCGACTCCTCCACCTTGGCCGACGCCTCCAGTTCTTGTGCTCCGAACTCGTGCACAGTTCAATCGACGCCTCGTGCCTCACATGCTTCTCGCAAGCGCAACTGCAATTCCAACTTTCCGCCAGCAGTCGGCAAATTCCAGGCAGCCAGCTTCCTTCCAGCCTTCAGCTGGTCCACCTTCAGCAGCTCGAATTTAACTATGTCCGTGCTTTTATAATTTTGTTTATTTTCAATTTTCCACAATCCCACTTCTGACACCAAATGTTACGAATACTAGGTCTGGTGGGCTGTTACGTATCACTGGATTGTGCAATTTGAAAATCGAACAACTTTAACTATCCAAACGCAGTCAATAAGAACCAACAATCACTTTATTTTACGCTTCACTGTCTTTACACTTAATTATTTGCTTAATTGCTCCGTGTGGCAACTTCACTAGTCAAAGACAGACTGATCCGCTGCGCCGCACCCGGCTGCCTTTTATACCTGTCCGGCCATCGCGCAGATCGTTCTCACACATTCCGGAGTGGACTAAAGGTTTCCATGATGATCGCGACCATCATTGCCAGGTTGGGTTAACAGTTGCCATCATTGCCAGGTTGGACTAAAAGTTTCCCTCATTGCCAGGTTGGCCTAACAGTTTCCCTTATTATCGCGGCCGTCGTTGCCAGATTGAATTATGGCACGGTACGTAGCGACAGGGTTGCTTTGCACAGCGACAGACTGTCTTATCGTTACAATATGTACAAAATGATTTTTGTGGCGTTTGTTACATTGTGGTGTGTTTTATGTTGTGCGATCTTTCATCGCGGATCGCGCGGAATGCTGTCGTTGAAGGTCGAACGACGAGCAACAAAAAAGGGAATGAAGCCAGCCAGGAAAGTGGAAGGGTGTAATGAAGTTTCTATATAATGAAGCTTTTTCTGGTCCCGTGCGAATTCATTATAGGGAAGTTCGACTGTATTAAGGTCAGTGTCGATTTAGACACCGTGGTGAGCGGTCGTGTGCGCGAGTGATTTTTCTGTGAATTTTCAGTGCGTGATTTAAAGCGTGTGCAATTGTTGTTGCAGTAGAAAGTAGCGGTAAGCGTCTGTTGATTGTAAACAAGTTACCGTTGGTGACTTGTGCACAATTGTTGTTGCGCATTCGCGTAAACAAGTTGCCGTGCGCAGCTTGTGTACAATTGTTGTTGCGCATTTTTGCGTAAACAAGTCATTGTCGGTGGCTTGTGTGTAATTGTTGTTGTGCACAAAAGTGTAAACAGGTTGCCGTTAGGTGGCCTGTCTGCATTGTTTGTGTACTGCGTGAGCCAAGCAAGTAGCCGTAAGGCACTTGCGGTGTGAATAGTGGTTGTTGTACAACAACCACTTGAGTTGCGTGAGTGAGTGTTGTTGTAATATTGTAAGTAGTGTAAATAGTAGTAATAGTAGTGTGACTAGTATAGTGTGTAGAGTGTGAATGGGGCGCCCTAAGCGCAAGGGGAGTGTGGCAGGGGACTCTGTCCGGGAGCCGTCCGGTCGTGAAACGACCGATTTGACGTCTTCTGACGCGGAGTCAGTGTCGGCGGACGTCCGGTCGCCCCTCGTAAGAGGGTTGGGCACGTGGCTTCGCCCGGCAAGGGGCGCGCGGCTTCGCACGAGGTAGGGCTTGGGCGCGCGGCTTTGGCCGGGGGAGGCAGGGGGCCTGGGCGCGCGGCTTCGCCCGCCGACACTGTAGGAGGAGTGGAGATGGATGTGGCCAGCACGAGCACGGAATGTGCTGAGTCGTCGGCCGTGAAGTCGGGTGCAAATGTATCCGTCGTTGCGGCTGGCGGTGAGGTGCCGGCTGTGTCGCGCTTGGCAGGGCGAATGAGGAAGGGGGTGAAGGCGGCGGCTGTTGACCAGGGGCCACCTACGTCAGAGGCGCAGGCGTCGGTGGTTGCCCTGAAGGCCATCACGGCGAAAATCATGGCTGCTGTGATTGGTGCGGATGGTGTCAGTGCCGTCGCCATGAAGAAGGTGGTTGAGGTCGCGGGCGAGTATGAGCTATTGCTCATGAAGCTCGTGGCCGAGAATGCCACGTTGAAGGGCCGCATCGCTGGCCTGGAGAGTGTGGGGGCTCCGGCCTCACGGGTCATGCCGGCGCCGAGTGCGGTGCGTATGGGCGCCCCCAGGCGGCCGCTGCTTTGGCGTCGGTCCCTGTACCGGTTGCGCAGGCCATGACTGTGCAGCCGGCGCAGACGTGGTCCGTCGTTGTCCGGAGCCGCGATGCTAAGGCATCGGGGAAAGAGGTGGCTACCAAGGTCGTCAAGGAGGCGGGTCCTTTACTGGGCGTGAGGGTTCACGAGGTGAAGCCACTGCGTGGTGGCGGTGCGATTATTCGCACCCCCTCCAAGGCCGAAGCAGTGAAGTTGACCAAGAACGCCAAATTGAGCGAACTTGGACTTGACGTGGCGGCGAATGAGAAGCTAGGCCCGAGGGTTGTCGTCCATGGGGTTCACTCGGAGATTTCCCCGAGTGAATTCATGGAGGAGCTCTATGAGTTGAATCTCAAAGAGCAGATAAGCCCGGCTGCCTTTAAGAAAGGCGTCCGTATGGTGAGTCGCCCGTGGACGGTAGGCTCTGGTGGGGCATCCAACGTCGTGTTGGAAGGGAACGAAGGCTTGCTTTCGTCCCTTCTGGAGGCGGAGCGATGCTACATCAAGTGGTTTTCGTTCCGCGTGCGGCCCTTCATGCCGATGCCTGGCTGTTTCAGGTGTTTGAGCTTTGACCACAGAGTGGCTGAGTGTCGCATGAAAGCGGACGTTTGTCGGCGCTGTGGCCAGAGCGGTCATCGCGTCCAGCAGTGCAGCAATGAGCTGCATTGCCGGAATTGCGCGTTCCGGGGCAAGCCGGCTGAACATTACATGATGTCCACCGACTGCCCGGCGTACAGCCAAATTCTGGCCAGGGCGCAGGCTCGTCATTGATGGGTCTGCAGGCAGTACAGTTAAACTGTCAGGGTGCATATGCCGTGATGTGCGAGTTAGGTGCGTGTATGAGTGAATGTGGCAGTGCAATTGCCCTGGTTCAGGAACCGTACGCCACCAATGGTGTCGCCACCAATGGTGTCGTACGGGGAATACCTGCAGCAATGCGGGTCTTTTCTGACACCAGGGCAAATGCGGCTGTAATTGTGAATGATGTCCATTTGGACTGTATGGTTGTGTGTGCGACTGAATATGGTGTTTGTGTCAGTGTGCAAGGTCACTTTGGCAAAGTGATTGTGGGCAGTGTCTACTGCAAGTATGGTGAGCCTCTAGAGCCCTACTTGGACTATCTCGACACGGTGTTCCGTCTGGCAGGCGGCACACCTGTCTTGGTAGGTGTGGATGCAAATGCCACATCTCCGCTGTGGTTCAGCAAGGTATCGCGGCATTCTGCCGGCTACCAGAGCCACAGTAGGGGTGAGGCAATGAGTGAATGGTTGGTTCCGCGAGACATTGTTGTTCTCAACGAACCAAGTGAATGGTATACGTTTGACGGGCCTAGAGGGGTGAGTGACATTGACGTGACGTTTGTGAATGGGGCAGCGAGCAGAATGTTTGAATTCAGCTGGCGTGTCCGTGGTGGGTGGGGCATAAGCGATCACAATTTGATTGAAATTGTGATTACTGTGCCTGCTCACAGTATGAATGAAAGGGCGGGTGTGTGTGAAAGGCGATGGCGCACCTGTGGTGTGAATTGGGAAACTTATGGTTTCCATGTTCGTGAAGTGGTCACGGAAGTGCCACTTAGTGAGTTTGAATGCATGAATGTGGACGACCAGGTCGCTCGTCTTAACGAGTGTGTCTGGCGTGTGAATGACAGTATGCTTCAGAAATGGGAGAGAGTGAACCAGAGGCGGGTGAAGTGGTGGACGAGTGAGCTGAGTGCAAAGAGGCGGTTGGTCAGGCGCCTGAGACGTAAGTTTCAGCGCGCCCGGGCGGCCAATTCTGAGCACTTGGCCCAGCGCAGGTGTGATTTCAATAGGTGCATGAATGAGTATAAGAGTATGCTTGTTCGCGTTAAGGAAGAAAATTGGCGGGAGTTTGTGGCAGATCATAGGGATGACCCATGGGGCCATGTCTATCGCATCTGCCGCAGTAAGAAGAAGCAGGTAGATGTGAGTGCTCTCCGTGTTGGTGACACTATGACATCAACATGGAGAGATAGTGTGAACGTTCTCTTAGCCGAGTTCTTTCCTAGGGCGGTTGAGCAGACGCCACCAGCACAAGTGGCAGCTGCTGAGCCATTAGAAATTGGAGAATTAGAGTATGCATTTGGCCTGGTTAGGTCTAGACGGTCGCCGGGTGTCGATGGTTTGACTGGCGAGATGTGCAAAGCCTTGTACAAAGTCATTCCGGAGTACCTGGAGGCCATCTATGAGAAATGCCTTTATGAGGCTTATTTTCCACTCGCGTGGAAGATAGCTAGGGTCGTAGTGCTCTTGAAGTCTCCTGATAAGATCAGGACTAACCCCCGTTCTTATCGGGGTATCTGCCTCCTACCAGTACTTGGTAAAGTACTGGAACGGATTATGGTGGATCGGCTTCAAGCGCAACTGGGTGGGCTATCGGATAGGCAGTTTGGGTTTCGAAAGAGACTCGGCGTGGAAGATGCGTGGATGTACGTTAAATCGGTGGTGCGTGAGAGTAGAGAGAACTATGTTCTCGGTGTGTTTGTGGACTTCAGGGGGGCGTTTGATCACCTGCGCTGGGATAAAGTGGTAGAATGGCTGAACAATGCCGACTGCCTGGAAACAGCTCTCTGGAAGAGCTATTTCACAGACAGGAAGGCATGTGTGATTGGGAAGAATGAACGGGTTGATATAGATGTGGCTCGAGGATGCCCGCAGGGATCCGTCTGTGGTCCATATATATGGAACTACATGATGGATCCACTACTGCGGCGTCTGGCAGCAGTATGCAAGTGTTGTGCGTATGCGGATGATCTGCTTATCCTTGTGGAGGGCAGATCAAGAGCGGATGTAGAGCGCTTGGGGGAGCAATTTATGTGTATGGTGTGTGAATGGGGTGAATCGGTGGGTGTGGATGTGGCAATGGACAAGACTGTGACCATGCTGCTGAAAGGCAAATTGGCTCGCAGTCGTCCGCCCATTGTGCGAGTGAATGGTGTTGGCCTCCGGTACGAGACACAAGTCAAATACTTGGGGCTAACAATTGGTGAGCGAATGAGTTTTGCTCCTCACTTGGTCAGGCTGAAAGAGAGGGTTGTGTGTATGATGGGTCAGGTGCGCCGGATACTCAGGAGTGACTGGGGACTCGGCCGACGCGCAGTTCGTACCATTTACCACGGTCTGTTCGTAGCTTGTGCTGCGTACGGAGCGTCGGCGTGGCACGAATATGCCGCGACGGTTGTAGGCCGCAAACACTTACTGCCTATTCAGCGTGTTATGTTGTTAGGTTGTATGCCTGTGTGCCGCACTGTATCAACAGATGCATTGCAGGTGTTGATGGGTGCGGCTCCTCTGGATCTCGTGGTCATACGGCGTGCCGTAGGCTTCGGGCTAAGGAGGGGGAATAGAGAGGTGCTGCTGCAGTATGAGTGGCTGCAAGGCGAAGGTGTGGAGAGTGCTGACAGTATGAAGCGTAAGCGAATACTGGAGGACTGTGTTCTGCAACGTTGGCAACAGCGTTGGGACGAAAGTCCCCGTGGCAGAACGACATATGAATATATACGGGAAGTGAGGTTCGTGGTAGGGCTCAGGGATTTCGGCTTCGGCTTGAGCCTTGGGTTCCTACTCACTGGACATGGGTCACTCAATGCATTCTTGCATAAGAGAGCCCTGAGTGCAAGTGCAGAGTGTATGTGTGGGGCTGCGCGTGAGGATTGGTTGCATGTGTTATGTGAGTGCCCGTTGTATTCAGATTTGAGGGACCTTGGGCGGATGGGGATTAGTCGGACTGACGGTGTGTGGTGTGTGCGTGAAGCACTCTCCACCAGCCAGCTGATTGCCATATTGAATGAATATGCGAATGCTGTGTTTCGGCGGCGACGGCAGTTTGGTGTATTGCCAAGTGTGAATGTGTGAGCGGGCTGTGTGGGGGGCCGGTCTATTAAGTGGATGAATGAATGCGCACGTGAATGAGGTCAAGTGCGGTGCGGTGGTCACCAGTCCACGAGCTAAATGGGGCTCAACTGGTAGTAGCACGGCTACGAGGTCTGACCAGAGGCTTTGTCTGGTACCACGGGAATCAGGGTGCCCCTGGAGCCTTGTGCTTCAGCCTGATTATGGGAATGGCCCCCTCGGGGAGTTCCGTGGTGGCGTGGTTTAACACCCAAATGCGGGTAGAGTTTCGACTCGGCGTGGAGTTGCGTTTACAACCGGGTGCCGGACCCATAGCACGGCAGAGGTTTAGATAGGCCTCGATCCCTACCAAGGAGGGGAAATGTCCATTTACATTAACCCAATTGGTACCGGGAGCTTGCTCTCGGGGCGCTTATCAATGCTTAATTTTGATACGCTGTGCTTTTGAGCACCGTGGGGTTAGGCCACACTGTGGCGGCACTCACGTTAAAAATACGACATTCAATGTATTAAGGTTGTAAAACGGTAAACATCATGGTTATTTGAGTAAATAAAATCAATAAAATAAGCGCAATGAACGATTTGATAAAAAAATATATACTACAGTGATATCGATTTGTTTTACACATACATACGAGTATGTAACAATCTATACAAAATGCACTTACCTTGAACTTGAACACTCTTAAGTATTTTGGTAGCTACAGGTTTTGTTATTAATCGAATATTATCTTCATCCGTTACATGTGAAGGATTTCTTTCGTTAAGAGATGAAAATCGATCTTCAACTCTACTTCCAGCACGACAAGAAAAACTGGATGCAGACTCGTTGATTCTGTCTAGACCATTTCTCTCTGATCCGGCACTTTGTTCAATATCACGGAAGCTTTCGTATGAGGATCCTCTCTTCTGGTCTACAGATTTGTTCACTTTCCATGAAAAGAAAGACAAAGTACATTATTCCTACATCTAAAAACAAAATGCTGCTAATTATAAATAATTATATAACTATAAAGTCGGTTTTGTAGGCGGCACTGACTGGGAATATACGGAGACGCAGTCCACAGCACAGCTCAACGCAGTTCAGTTTCTTGTAAATAATGCAGTACCTGCAGGCGCAGAGACGAGCATGCACAAACCTGCGTCGCGTTGTAGTTCAAATACAGTTTTCGGCGCGCAGTCAACACGTTCTCTTGCAAAGAAGAACTAATTGAAGGCCTGCGTCGCGTTATAGTTCAAATACAGTTTTCGGCGCGTAGTCAACACGTTCTCTTGCAAAGATTGAAGAACTAATTGAAAAAGTGCGTGGACAGCCCATATTATATTATATAGGTTCCATTTCAAAGTCTGATTCAGACAAAGTACTCATATTGCTGTGTCTTTGGAATGAATACAAAACACGTGCTTTGGTTTTACGAGATTCGTATACGCAGGTCACATATTTTCTGGGTCACACAGTTTCATTTGTGCTGCGATGCCGTGTTCTGTGCTACACAGCCTGCGTCTCTTTATACGTCTAGGTTAAAACTTTTTGATGCAAGTTAATAAAACTTTAGTAAGTTTATGTTAAAAAAAAGAATTGCACCGCAAAATGGTGCGCTTTATTGGACTGCTACTTTAGGAGTCAATTACAATTGAACTTATAATTAATGAAGAAGCTTATTATTCGCCTTCGGCTGTTGTTGTTGTTGTGCGGTCGCGCGTGCAGGTGTCGTCAGCGATTTCATTTGGAGCGGATGGTGCGGTAGGTGTTTTTAAACCACCCTGCAGGAATTGTAAGTAATTTTAAACTAATTCATAACTAGTCTTTTCTGTACAGTACTCATTACAAATTAGTTATTTTGCTTGAAAAGAAGTGATTATTTTAACGTGGCGATGTCCTAGCAGCACATTAATTGTCTACCTCTGCATTACTTCCCAACTAGTTGTTTCTAAACTAATTATCCCTTTGCACTCGATTCCTTTTTCGCTTGCGCGAACCAGCAACTCGAAACGATTTCGGCCAAATTCGGTAAACACATTACAAGTACTTTGAAAACATTTATTAACAAACAAACGTATACAAATAATAAAATTTCACAAATTTTTCACAAAAGTTTTTTCGGCCGGGCGCCGAAGCAGCGCCGCTCGAGTCGACACTTCAAATTGGCCGGGCGCCGTATCGGCTCGGCTCGAGTGCAAAGGGTTAATAATGAGTGAGTAATCGACTGATTTAAAACTAGTTGTTTTGTGACTAGTTAAAAATTAGTTAGTTTGTAACTGATTTTAAACTAGTCAAATAGTAGGTTAGGTTAGGTTGCGGTGGCTGCCTCTATAAGAGACACACTCGGAGGCCAGAAAGGCCCATTGTGATACCACATATTTCACCCGTTTTTGAACTGTGTATGCAACACTGTTTTTGCCAACATATGTTACAGCACACATTTGAAGCGGATGGGGAAAGGGGGGGAGGGGACCTACAGTTTAACGCCGAATCCGAACGGCGATTGGCAGTTTTTCGTTCACACTTGGAGGTTTTGCCATTGCCTGCCAAGAGCGCACTTGTGCGATTCTTGTAATTCTCATTTCCTTCATGTGGATAGCGATAGAAGTAGATGAGTTGTTCACCAGCCCGAGCCAGGAATCGAACCTGGAGCCTTTGGTATGAGAAGCCCGCGCGCTACCCGCTTGACTATCGAGGCCGATAGTAGTAACTCATTAAATAGTAAATAGTAACTCATTAAACATTACTTTATATATAAGCTCATTCAATTAATTTTCAAATATACTGAATTCAAATCATACGATTTTTTTTATTAAATTTTTTCAAGAAAAAGTACACTTCTTTAAAATAATATTTACAACTAATAACAAACAAAACAGCAAAAATTTAAAACATTTCATAAAAAATAACTAAAATAAATATTTAAGGCTACAATTACATTAGCAGCTAGCAGGCTCGCTGTTATTTTCCGCGCACAAATGTTCCACTTGCACGTCCTCACTCGTGCCTTCAGCCGCATTTTCACTTCTAAGCCGATTTTAAGTATATGTCTGTTTTTTTCTTGCGGCAAATGTTTCTTGATTTTGAGGCATTTATTTTTACTAATTAAATAATCGCTTTTACACACCTCTCTATACTACGCACTTACTTACACTTTTTCACGCGCACGCTTCGACGAATAAAAACGATAACGCGTCCTTTTCAGTTAGTAATGTTGCCAACCCCTTGGATTCACTTACAAATTCTGAGGATCGCAAACACGAACCCAGAAAATATCAAATTTCAAACAACCCTTATTGATCGCGCAGGCGTGTTCGTTTGTACGAACAACGCAACGAGTACGGCGCATGCGCTCGTGAGCTGTGTAGCCATGCATAAGTTTTCCATCAGTTACAAATTAATTGTGAAATCAGTATTTAAAAATTAGTTACTTTTGTCAACTGACTATTCTTTTCCTGCAGGGAATTTAGTAACTGGTGTCAAACCAGTTTCAGCTAGTGAGCGAACAGTCTGCGTGCCCTTTTATCAGCGATTAAGCGATGTGAAACTGGGAGAGCCGGTAGAAATACATGCAGAGGATTTCACTAATATTATTGCAAAATTGCAACCTTGGGGACTACTAGTAGGCCCCAAGCTTGATCAGGAACGTACTTTTTCCTCCATATAAATTTCTAAAACGGGGTTGTTGTTCTAGTTCATTTCAAATTACCAGTGTTGCTGGGTGAGTCATTTTTTTTTTTTGTATATTTTTGGTGCCATTTCGTAATACGTTTGTATAAAATTGACTAGAAAAATATATTATTGCCCAAAAGCGACAAAAGAATCCTTGGGTATGCTTTTAATTTAATCAAATTATGTTTTTATAAGCTGCATACAACAAAACAACCCTGCGGTCAAACTAGAGCATTTAGCACCAAAAGTATACCTGATCTGATCTGATCGTTAGAGATTCGCTAAATGAAGAAATGCGAAATAAAAAGGACGGCAATTGACCCCGTCATATTCAATGCATTTAGTTGTGTGTTCTTTGGTATATTTTTCATTAATATTTACATAATGAAACCAAAAATGTTTGTGTTGGTATTTAATGCAGAAAATTAATGAGAACATACTTTAAAAAGCAAATAATTGAAAGGAATCCCTAATCGATAATATCAGGAAAAGAGCAAACACAGTGAAGAGCTGATCACTGACAGCATACACGGACTGTGTACGTGAATTGCAAAAAACGCCCAAAAATCGGCTTACTCTCCCAGTTTCCAATCGCTTTATCGCTATCTTTATGCTCCCGGTGCTTAAATATTTTTGTCCGTTTTGCGCGTGGTCAATGTTTGTGTCCGCTGGTTGTGTTGTCTTACGTTCGTTTGCTACTATTCTCACGTGCGATCCAGCAACCGAATAAATCTACACTAGTCAGAATAAGTTTGCGTACAGGCAAGTCAAAATTATGTTATGATTAGTGTTGAGTGACCCTGTGCCGAACGAGGAGATAGCGAGTGTTGAGTGACCCTGTGCCGAACGAGGAGATAGCGAGTCAGCTGCAGCCAAGTCAGTTGGTTGCCGCCATTGAAAACGTGAGTTCAGTTGCCGCCGTGGAAGAAGCAAGACCGTCGCCGAGGAGTGCCGCGAAGTGCCAACGCGCACAATTTCGAAACACAACAAATAACAAACAAGCCGAGCCGAAACAAACAAAACCAAAATCGCCTTAAGTTAAATAAAGTTAAATTCGTTTTTCCTGAAAATAAAGCCAGCGACTTTCATTGCCCTGCCGGTCAATAGTTTACAGTTTTCGAAATTGCGTTGCGCCTTTGCAGTGTTGTGTGTGTGTGTGCCACCGCCGAGTTCTACGCAGACGCAACAGCCAATAGCAAGCCAACTTCTAGTTTGTAACGCCGTTTCCCCTCTGATGGCACGAATTTCCGTTGAAGACGCCGAGGCTTTGCAAGACGAAATAGCCTAGCAAACATTAGTGATTAATCTCAAGTTGAGTGTTATGTGTGTGTGTGCCACCGCCGAGTTCTACGCAGACGCAACAGCCAATAGCAAGCCAGCTTCTAGTTTGTAACGCCGTTTCCCCTCTGATGCCACAAATTTCCGTTGAAGACGCCGAGACTTTGCAAGACGAAGGAGAGGAACCAGAGGAAAGTTTGTTAGAAGCCACAATGATTGAGACTGCCGCCGTAGGTCCAAATGGCCAGCTTGCTGCAATAGTGGCCAGCTTGAATGCATTGAAAGCCTCAGTGGAGACGCTGAAAGGTAGCACAATGGACAGCCAGAGGGATATTGACAGGCTTCGCTGCCAAATGAACGTGGAAACAGGATTAATTGAGGCGCCTACGCCAAATGAGACACCATTGGCCAGAAATTTAGAACGTGACATGACGGTTGCGGTGAACGAATCTGCAGTGAAGTTGTAGGATCTGCCGGCCTTCTCTGGCAACACAGAGGATTGGCCGCTGTTTTTGTCAAACTTCAAGGACACTACTGACGCCTTTCGCTACAGCGAGCGGCAAAATCTTATGCGGCTACGTAAGTGCCTTACAGGTGCAGCCAAGGAAGCGGTGGCTTCCATGCTGATTTTCCCAAGAGACGTGCCGAAAGTTATAAAGTAACTGGAGCTCCGGTTTGGAAGGCCGGACTTACTCCTGCGGCAGCAGTTCTCGAACTTCGGCGAAAGCAAGCTGGACCAGGTGCTGAGTTTTTCGACTAAGATGCGCAACATTGTCGCCTTCATAGCGTCCGCCAACTGCCCAAATCAATTGGCCAACACGACGCTTCTGGAGCAGTTGGTGCAGAAATTGCCTCCCAGCAAGCAGCTTGAGTGGACAAAACACTCCATGACGATAAAGCCGTTTGCTACAGTCAAAGAGTTTTCAGAGTGGCTGAGCGAATTTGCTCGAATAGTATGTTTGATGCCACCATCGGCAAGAGGCCAAAACATAGCAGTACAGCAGCAGCAGCCGCGTCGGATTCTGCACGTGAGTGCCGATTCTCACGTGCCACCGGGCCAGAGCACCGGGGCGTTAAAATGCTATGAGTGCGGAGACCCCCATCGTATAGTTGACTGCAACATCTTCAATCGCACGCTCAGCGTGCCTGAGCGTTGGGAAAAGGTTAAGTCTTTGCGACTTTGTTTTTTGTGCCTCGGCAGGGGGCATAATACTGTAACGATAAGACAGTCTGTCGCTGTGCAAAGCAACCCTGCCGCTACGTGCCGTGCTATAATTTAATCTGGCAACGACGGCCGCGATAGTAACTTTAAGCTAATCTGGCAACGACGGCCGCGATAATAACTTTAAGCTAACCTGGCAACGACGGTTGCGATCATCATGGAAACCTTTAGTCCACTCTGGAATGCGCGAGAACGATCCGCGCGATGGCCGGACAGGTATAAAAGGCAGCCGGGTGCGGCGCAGCGAGTCAGTCTGGTTTTGACAAGTGAAGTTGCCACACGGAGTAATTAAGCAAATACTTAAGTGTACGAACAGTAAAGTGTAAAACTGTGAATAATAAAGTGACTGTTGGTTTTGAATTGGCTGCGTTGGAATAATTAAAGTTGCTTCATTTTCAAATTGCACAATCCAGTGATACGTAACAGCCCACTAGAACTAGCATTCGTAACATTTGGTGTCAGAAGTGGGATTGTGGAAAATTGAAAATTAAAAAAAAATAAATAAATAAATAAATGTATAAGAGCACGGACATGGTTAAACTCGAGCTGCTGAAGGTGGACCAGCTGAAGAAGGAGCTGGCTGCCTGGAATTTGCCGACTGATGGCGGAAAGGTGGTGTTGCAGTTGCGCTTGCGAGAAGCATGTGAGGATCGAGGCATCGAGTGGACTGTGCACGAGTTCAGAGCGCAAGAACAAGAGGCGTCGGCCAAAGTGGAGGAATCGCCTGCGGGTGCTGCGGCGATGCAAAGTACGGCTGCAGCGGCTGCGCCACCACAAGCAATGGACATGAACCAGCTTATGGTTGCAATGAGAGATATGTTCGAGACTTCAAATCGTGAAAGTCGCGAAATGTTGGCGCAGATAGCGGCGTAAACGGAGGCGAAGCTGGAAACGACGAATCTCGAAATTTCGGCAAAAGTCGAGAAAAATTCTGCGCGCATAGAGCAGAAGGTAGAGAAAATTTCCAATAGGCTGAACGGGAAAGTTGAGCATCTTGAGACGCGCATGGACAATTGGGACAAACGAGTTGACAACCTGGATGAGTCCTTGAACAAACGAGTTGACAGTCTGGAAGATTCGACGCACAGAAAGATAGACGAACGACTTCGAGAGGTACAGCCACGAGAATGTTTGCCACCGGTTCAGGACGGTTTTGCTGGCAGAACAGAAGTGCCTACTTATGATGGTGCTGCGCCGTTCGATACATTTAAATTGCAATTCGACTTGGCTGCTTAGGAAAATCAGTGGACAGATATCAGGAAAGGTCGGAGGTTGGCACTGGCGCTGAAAGGTCCTGCGGTTGAGGTAATCAAATCAGTTCCAGAATGTTTAAGAAGTGATAACGGTGCCATCATGAGAGCGTTGGTAGCGAAGTATAGCGACGAGCACAACCATACCCTATACTACTGTGAGCTGAAGAGCCGCAAGCAAAGAGCCAACGAGGCGCTGCAGACATATGCAGCAGACATTGAGCGGCTCGTACAGTTGTGCTACCCAAAATTTGGTGCTGATGATCTCGAGAGGATGAAGATTTAGTCATTTATTGAAGTTCTTCATGATCTAGAAACACGTCGCAGTGCGTTGATGATGGGCAAGCCGACATTTAAGGAGACGGTGACCAGCGCGATGACATATGAAGCGACATGGATTGGGAGCACTCGGTATGCACCTGCAAGGATACGCCAGATTCAGGCGGACAACGACATTCCGATCCAGGCCATAAGCTCTGAGACACCGGACAGGCCACGGGTGGTCTCCTCTAAAGTTGTTTGCTGGATATGTGGCAAGCAGGGCCACATATCACGAGACTACCGCCAACGACAGAGGCGCTCCCGTTCTAGATCGCAATCGCCTGAAGCGAAGATTACTGACAATCGAGGCCCAGCCAACAAGCGCAGGGCTGAGGACGACGAGTCGTTAAACTAAAACGGGTCAGCCCAAAGGGGCGTGAGCTGATCCCCACAATCTGCCGCCCCACCGTCCTTGTCTCACAGCTGAAACGACAGCCCAGCAGCTTGACAATTGAAGGAAGGATAGATGGAAAGTTGTTCGTGTTGACACTGGATACTGGAGCGTCATATTCGATCATAAAAAGGAAGCTGCTGAAGAACTGGGAACTGCTGCATGGCATACAGCTGAGGACTGCGACTGGCAAGCGCGCGCCGGTAAGAGAAAAAGTTACGAAAACGATTGCTATCGGCACCAGCAGCTTGGAACATGAGTTCATCGTCGCGGATATAATGGACGACGTGATTATCGGCGTGGATTTCATGATTAGACACGGTTTCACGCTGGACCTGAAGGAAAATGTGCTGAGATATGCCAACGTTGAATTCCCGCTGCACGCCGGCTATGAGCGAAGCGTGGCGGTAAGGAAGGTTGTATCAAATTCAGCAAATTCAGAAGGTTCAGCAAATTCTGAGGCGGTTGTGTGGGCAAAGGTGGTCGAGGACGATGGGACGAGTCGGCTGTGGGTTGTAGAAGCACCGAAACAAGAACACGACAACATCATCATCGGACGTACATTAGTGGAACCTAAAAATGGCAGAATACCAGTCAGAATACTGAACCCCCTGAATGCACCCAGATCTGTCGGGAAAGATGAGGTAATTGGCGAGTGTAAGGAAGCTGTAGCAGTGGTCAATTGCGAGAGTAGCCCACCTGGAGGTAATAAGAAGAGCGGTTTTAACATGGACGTCATACCGCAAGAGAACCAGTGGAGCAGTGAAGCAGGCGGAAGTACAGCCATAGTGAATCACAACATCAACACCGGAAGTGCAAAACCGATTCGCCAACCACCAAGACGAGTTCCTCTGGCCAAGAGGGAGGAGGTCACAAATTTGATCGAAAACATGCGGAAAGAACAGGTCATAGAGCCTTTCTCGGGGCCCTGGTACTCGCCGGTCGTGCTAGTCAAGAAAAAGGATGGCAGTACCCGGTTTTGTGTGGACTATCGGAAACTCAATGATGTGACCAAGAAGGACAGTTATCCACTACCTCGGATCGATGACACCCTGGACACACTGTCAGGCACGCAGTGGTTCTCCACGCTTGCCTTACGCAGCGGTTATTGGCAGGTAGAGCTTGCAGACAAGGACAAGGAGAAAACGGCTTTAAGTGTTGGCGATGGTTTAAGGCAGTTCACCGTCATGCCGTTTGGAATCTGCAACGCACCAGCAACATTCGAGCGGCTAATGGAACGCGTGCTAAAAGGGCTTCATTGGCGAACGTGTCTGGTGTACCTCGACGACATAATCGTGATGGGTAAAAACTTCGACGACCACCTGGGAAAGCTAAAGGGGGTATTCGAGCGGATACGAGAAGCCTGGCTTAAACTCAACCCAAAGAAGTGCTCGCTGTTCCAAAAGGAGGTCAAGTATCTGGGTCATACGGTTTCCGCCCCCGGAGTACATACGGATGAAGGCAAAATCACGGCGGTGAAGGAGTGGCCCCGGCCAAGCAATCTACACGAACTCCGCAGTTTCCTGGGCCTGTGCACATACTACCGCCGATTTGTTCCGGGATTCGCGAACATAGGCAGCAGCTTGCACAAACTGACGAAAAAGAGCCAAGCTTTCGAGTGGAACGAGGAGCAGGAACAGGCTTTCGCACGTCTGAAGGAAAAACTGTGCAGTGCTCCAATTCTGGCCTTCCCCGTGCCTGGGGAGATGTTTGTGCTGGATACAGATGCAATCGGGAATAGCATTGGCGGTGTGCTATCACAGATAATAGACGGAACAAGTGATAGCGTACTACAGTAGGGTTCTATCGAAACCGGAACGCAACTACTGTGTGACACGGAGAGAACTGCTGGCGGTATTGGACTGCGTAAAACACTTCCACAAATATCTGTATGGACAAAGGTTTCGCCTGCGCACAGATCATGCGGCATTAAGATGGCTCCTGAACTTTAAGGATCCTGAAGAGCAATTGGCGCGGTGGATCGAGCGACTGCAGAGCTACGACTACACGATAGAGCATCGCAAGGGCAGTAGCCATGGAAATGTCGATGCCTTGTCACGCCGTTCCTGCAAAGTCGAATGCAGGCCGTGCTCGCGAGCCGAAAGCAAAGAACAGATAGTGGAAGTCCGGTTGGTAAGCGTTATGCCAGAGGAAGAGTGGTCTGCGGAGAGGCTACAAAAGGACCAGCGTGAGGATGCGGATCTTGCAAAAATCATCGAAGGCAAGAAGCAAGGCGCACGTCCAGACTGGCAGGAGGTGGCCGGTGAAGGCCCTATCGCTAAGGCTTACTGGGCACAGTGGAAAAGTCTCCAGCTGAAAGAAGGATGCCTATACCGCGAATGGGAGAGCGCGGATGGTCGGACCAGCAACTCCCTAATGGTAGTGCCGAAATGCAGAATCAACGAGGTCATCGAGGCATACCATGACGACTCCAGTGGAGGGCACTTGGGCATCACCAAGACTGTAGGAGGAGCCTGTAGCCGAGTGGATTAAGAGTTGCGACCGATGTTCAGCCGCGAAAGGGCCGACAAGAAGATATCGAGGCCGTATGCAGCAGTACAACGTGGGAGCGCCCTTCGAGCGAATTGCTATGGACGTCGCCGGCCCATTCCTAACTAGCACTCAAGGCAACAAATATGTGCTGGTGGTAATGGATTACTTCAGCAAATGGCCCGAAGTGTACCCTATTCCTAACCAGGAGGCCACTACGATCTCGGAAAAGCTGGTAAACAATTGGGTAGCAAGGTTCGGAGTTCCGTTGGAGTTACACTCAGATCAAGGCCGGAATTTTGAGTCTGTGGTATTCAAGGAAGTGTGTGAGCTGCTGGGGATAAAGAAAACGCGTACCACTCCTTTACACCCACAGTCCGACGGCATGGTGGAACGCTTTAACCGGACACTGGAGGAATACCTGCGGAAAATGGTAGGCAGGAATCAAAAGGATTGGGACACACATATCCCCCTGTTCCTGATGGCGTATAGGTCAGCCCTGCACGACACGACATCACTCACTCCAGCCCGAGCAGTGTTCGGCACAGAGTTGCGGTTACCCGCTGACTTGAAGTTCGGGGTAGTCAGCACGACGGGAGGCGTTAAGACGGACTACGTGGTCAATAAGCGGGCGGAACTGGAGGAAATTCACCAGTTTATAAGGAGCCGCACCAAACTTGTCAGCGATAAGGCGAAAGCCAGATACGATCTACGGGCCAACTCAGCAGGGTTCCAAGAAGGCGATCTGGTAATGCTCTACAACCCGCAGCGGAGGAAAGGTTTGTCTCCGAAACTTCAAGCGTCATGGGAAGGACCGTACGAAGTCGTGACTAGGATTAACGACGTGGTATACAGGATTCAACGTTGCAGCAATAAAGGCGGTAAGCTGAAGGTAGTCCATTTGGAGCGCCTGGCGCCTCATCAGAGGGGAGCCTCGGCACTTGTTCGGGACGAACAAGTCTAAGTGGTGGGCAGTGTAACGATAAGACAGTCTGTCGCTGTGCAAAGCAACCCTGCCGCTACGTGCCGTGCTATAATTTAATCTGGCAACGACGGCCGCGATAGTAACTTTAAGCTAATCTGGCAACGACGGCCGCGATAATAACTTTAAGCTAACCTGGCAACGACGGTTGCGATCATCATGGAAACCTTTAGTCCACTCTGGAATGCGCGAGAACGATCCGCGCGATGGCCGGACAGGTATAAAAGGCAGCCGGGTGCGGCGCAGCGAGTCAGTCTGGTTTTGACAAGTGAAGTTGCCACACGGAGTAATTAAGCAAATACTTAAGTGTACGAACAGTAAAGTGTAAAACTGTGAATAATAAAGTGACTGTTGGTTTTGAATTGGCTGCGTTGGAATAATTAAAGTTGTTTCATTTTCAAATTGCACAATCCAGTGATACGTAACAGCCCACTAGAACTAGCATTCGTAAAAATACGTTAAATTGCCGCTCTAGAAAGAAGTGTGAAGTCAACAATTGCCGACGCTATCACCACCGCAGCCTACATGATAACGCTCGGATTTCTACAGTCGCCAACCCGGTCAAGACGCCCCCAGCCGATGATGTGCAAACAATGTTAAGTTGCCGACTTGGTACCCGATTATTCAAGATTTTGGTAGGTCAGTCGCAGCCGCTAACTCTCCAGTGGTATGGGCAAAAGCGTACAACCGAACCGTCAACGAAGGTCAATTTGAAAATAAAGGGCTGTGAAGAACTGGTAAAGTATTCGAAAAAAAACGTGCGCACCATTCCCAAGTTAAACTTGCCACTGCAGTCATTGCAAAAGTCTAAATTTGCCCACTTTGAGTTTTTACCCCTAAAAGATTACGTCAATGTTAAGCCCGTAATGCTGCTTGGGTTGTATAATGCGTACTTGGGTGTGCCAGCGAAAGTTGTGGAAGCAGATGACGCCAGCCCTGTAGCCATCAAAACCAAGCCTGGGTGGGTTGTGTATGGCCCTGCCGAGCTGTTGGCGCCGTCGGTTCCAGTCGTATTGCACATTCGAGAGGAAGATCCATTGGCGCAGGTCGTGACTGAGTTTTTTGCTGCCGTAAACTTTGGCATCAACCATTCGCCTGAGCTGTTGGAGTCTGAAGAGAATATGGAGGCACGCCGCATACTGGAGGAGAAGACAAGGCGTGTGGGGAAGCGTTTCGAGTGTGGCCTCATTTGGAAAAGTCCACCAACCGAGTTGCCACATAGTCGCGAAATGGCTGTTCGGCGCCTGTTGAGCATTGAACGGAGAATGAGAGCCGATCATGATTTCGCCGATAAATTAGAGATGCAGAAGTACGTCGCGAAGGACTACGCCAGGGAACTGTCCGAAGAAGAGGTAAACGACCAAAGTCACCCGATATGGTACCTGCCGCACTTTGCAGTGGCAAACCCCCAGAAGCCGAACAAGATGCGAATAGTCTTCGACGCCGCTGGTGAATGGCACGTCGCTTAATTCTAAGCTATCGAAAGGTCCTAAACAAGCCAAGCCGCTGCTGGGTATCCTATTTCGTTTCCGAGAAGGAGCAATAGGTGTAGCCGCAGATATCTGTAAGATGTTCTCTCAAATCCGTATTGTGCCAAGCGATCAGCATGTCCAAAGATTTTTATGGCATGATGGAAACCCAGATCTGCCAATACGACATTACGTGATGACGTCGCTGATATTCGGAGCCGCGTGCTCGCCCTGCTGTGCGGAATTCGTTAAAAATAAGAACGCCGAAGAATTCAAGCAAGAATTTCCTGCAGCCGCTGCAGCTATCATGGAAAAGCACTATGTTGACGACTTTGTAGCCAGTTTCGATAACGAAGAAGAAGCCAAAGAGATTTGTCAGCAAATCGTTCATATACATGCGCAAGCCGGGTTCAACCTGAGAAAATTTATTTCCAACTGCCCCAGCCTACGGGATTTGAATGCTGACACACCGCCACAAGACACTACAGCCAACATGGAGTGCCAAGCAGGTTCCGAAAAGGTGTTCGGAATGGTCTGGGACACTATCACTGACACCTTTCAGTTCAAGTGCAAGTTCCACCGTATTCCCAAAGCGGTGTTGAACTGTGAGCGTCCGGAATTGTGATGTCCGTATTCGACGATTCTTGCTGTATTCGAAAACATTGGTTCAGGAGACTTGGAAAAGCAAAATTGCCTGGGACGATACATTACCGGAGCAAATATACCAAAAATGGTACAAGCCCTAACCACTATTAATTCGTACCCCTACACTTTTCCTTTATTAATTTTTAGTATTACCTTTTAACCATTATTTGTCAAAGTGTCCGTGCAGTATTTATACTCTTTGGAAAGGTTGAAAAATCTACTATTAGAAAAAACATTTTTTAATTTTTTGTATTATATAATATTTCTGTTATTAATTTTTGAACAGAACGACTTCAAAAAGTAACAACTAAAAGTGGGCACTAGTAATTCGTACGACCGCAAATGAAAGAAAAATGAATATCGGGTTACATCTCCTTTTGCTGCTATTACAGCCTAGCATCGACTTTGCATTGAAGAAATAAGTTTCTTACACTCTTCCGGTGTAATAGAGTCCCAAATCTCTTCATTTTTGTTTTCTAGTTCCAAGAGGGATCTTGGGGGCTCATTCCTCATTCTTCTTTGCATTAGGGCTCTATTGGACTTAGATCTGGGCTAGATGAAGATCAGGCTAAAACTAAAACTTCAATATTATTGTTGTTTTTGAAGAATTAATATGAGAAATTTGAAAATTAATATGAGAAAAAGCGTAGGGGTACGAATTAATAGTGGTTAGGGCTTGTATGTATATTTGGTGGAACGCATTCAAAAGAGCGGAAGAATTCAAAGTCCAGCGCCGGTATTCGCCAAACCTGTCAGTTGCATCATCAGTAGAGCTACACGTCGTGGTCGACGCAAGCCAAGTTGCGTTTGCGGCCGCCGCCTATATCAGAGTCGAACACATCGGGGGGTGTGATGTTGCCTTAGTCGCCGGCAAAACACGTGGAGCGCCGCAAAGGGTCATGTCAATTCCGAGACTGGAACTTCAAGCTTCGGTATTGGGAACACGCCTCAGCAAGCTCATCCTTCGAAGCAGTGATGTCAGCTTTACACGCGTTATTCTTTGGTCCGATTCTCAGACGCTCTTGCACTGGATATACTCTACCGAAAGGAGATATAAAGCTTTCGTTGGACATCGTATTGCCGAAATATTATCATCAACAAAACCGTCGCAGTGGCGATGGATTCCAACAGACAGAAACACCGCCGATGTTGCTACTCGTCCTAAGTGGCCGCCGAGGTTCAACCCGCAAAGCCCATGGTTGACAGGTACGGAGTTTTTGCGACAGCCAGAAAGCTTCTGGCCCGTACCAACGCCGATTATGCCTTTGCCAGAGCATCTCGAGGAGGAGATCAAGCCATGTCTACTCTTACAGCCAGAGGTAACAACTTGTTTATTTCAAACTAACCGCTTTTCGTCCTTTTTAAAGCTCAAGCGCGTGATGGCCTGGGTTTCTAGAGCAGCCAATAAGTTTCGCCGTTTGTCAGAAACGAGAGACGCCGCAGTGGGAGGAAGCTTTCCACTTTCAATTGCCGAAATTCATCGTGCGGAGTACTACATCTACAAGTGTGTTCAGGCAAGGCCGTACCCAAAAGCAACCCAATCTACACACTCTCGCCGTGCCTAGATGACCGTGGCCTGTTGAGGATTCAAGGTCGCATCGACAACGCCCAAGTCTTGCCATTACAGGCGAGGCGCCCAGTTTTGCTGTCACGGGATCATGCCATTTCGGAGCTCATCATGCGTCATTACCATGAGCAGTTCCATCACCAAAACAAAGCCGTTGTTATCAATGAGGTTCGCCAAACGTTTTGGTTCCCCCACGCCAAGTCTTTGCTGAAGACCGTTGAGAGCCATTGCATGCGATGTACGATTGACAGAGCCCGCCCAAAACCGCCGCTTATGGGACAGCTGCCACCAGACCGGCTCACACCATACGTGAGACCGTTCACGTACACCGGCGTAGACTTGTTCGGCCCGCTAAATGTCACCATCAGACGACGTAAGGAGAAGAGATGCGGAGTACTTTTTACGTGCCTCACGACCAGAGCAGCCCATTTGGAACTTGCCGAGAACTTGTCTACCGATGCCTTCATTCTGTGCCTGCGCAATTTCATCAATCGGCGGGGCACGCCAGCACGAATTCGAAGTGACAACGGCACCAATTTTATTGGGGCCCAGAGGGAGCTTCGTGAAGCAGAGCACATACTCGACGTCGAACGAATTTCTGATGAAGCAACAAAGCGTGGGATCGAGTGGACGTTTAATTGCCCGTTGAATCCCAGCTCCGGTGGATGCTGGGAAAGATTGATTAGAATTGTCAAGCGCTTGCTCCTGAAGACTCTACACTGTGAAGCGCCGAGAGTTGAAACCTTGCGCAGCCTTTTAATTTAAGCAGAAAACATCCTCAATTCGCGTCCTCTTACGGATATTCCATTGTCCACTGTGGAAGATGAGCCGTTGACGCCGAACCATTTCCTCATTGGTGCAGTGAACTCAACCCAAACGCCACAGCCTCCTGACGAAGAAGTTTGTATCAAAAAACAGTGGACAATAAGCCAGAATTTGAAGGACCACCTATGGAAGCGATGGATCAAGGAGTATTTGCCGCAGTTGTTGGTCCGCACGAAATGGCACGGCAGAGCCGCACCAATAAGGGTCGACGACTTAGTCTTAATTTGCGATGAGAGTCAAGCCCGAAGCCAATGGCGCAAAGGACGCGTAACTAAAGTTTTTCCGGCCAAAGATGGCCAAATTCGTTTTGTGGATGTGCGAACCTCCACGGGAATCTTGCGGAGACCAGCCACGAAACTTGCAGTATTAAACATTGAGGGTGAATCCGGGAGTGATTCACAGAGGGGGGAGTGTTGAGTGACCCTGTACCGAACGAGGAGATAGCGAGTCAGCTGCAGCCAAGTCAGTTGGTTGCCGCCATTGAAAACGTGAGTTCAGTTGCCGCCGTGGAAGAAGCAAGACCGTCGCCGAGGAGTGCCGCGAAGTGCCAACGCGCACAATTTCGAAACACAACAAATAACAAACAAGCCGAGCCGAAACAAACAAAACCAAAATCGCCTTAAGTTAAATAAAGTTAAATCCGTTTTTCCTGAAAATAAAGCCAGCGACTTTCATTGCCCTGCCGGTCAATAGTTTACAATTAGTTTTGACCTCAAAAATGGGTCTCTGTTTATAAAGATTTATCCACATTTTTCATATACGCCTCAACTGCACGTTTTGTTCTGTTTTCGGTGAATTAAAATAATAATTTATCCATGCACTCGTATTTATTGACAATATACACAAAACGGTGCAAAATAAGTTTGCGCACAAAACTAATAACGGGAATTTCCAGTTATGCTTTTATCTTATTTTTTGAAAATTTGTATTCCGTTGAACAGTAAACGGAGTTGTAAATTAATTGGAACCGTATATGTGCTTGAAATTTTATAGAAAGCAATAGAATCCAACAGAAAAAAATTAAAAACGGATAAAAGGATAATCTTACTAAAACTTTCCAAAATTCACAAAAAATTTTATGAATTTGGAAAACTTGTGGGAGAGCACATTCGTCATTTCAAAAAGCCATCTTAAATCTCGAAAAAAACCGAAAATCTTGCTTCGTTACTACGATCTGGCTATTTTCTTAAGCTACCCGAGAAAGAGGATTAGATTGTTTGCGATCAGTGCATCATAATCTAAGGCTAGTTGCATCCAATATCTTCAGAAATGTACAGAAATATTTTATTAAACTCAGTAGCACTGACTTTACAAGAAAAATCCTGAAAAAACATATTTCCCCTACATAGCAGCATGTAAGAAGCCCATATTTACAGAATTGCTTTCGTAAAAGAGTCCATCAAAGAGTCTAGAAAACCAGATTTCCGGACGATATGTTGTTATCTATAGAAAGTGGGACGATTCATTATTATCTGATAATGATTTGGCATATTTGGCATTAAAAGACATCAACTAATTTGACGAGGATCCTGTTAATAACAAAAATCTAAAATTAACAGTGAAGCATAGCATATGTGAGAATATGGTATGGGGCTGCATGTCAGGAAAAGGAGTGAGCAGGCTGTTTTTTTATTCTGAAATGCTTTCGCGGGGTTATTTACTAGGGCTCTTAAAAGTAGTCGAATAGTTTGAAAATCGATTAATCGATTATTCGAATAGTAGTTGTTTGTACGAATAGTATTCGAATATTGCTATTCGAATAGTCGATGTGCTTCGAATAGTCGAATAATTGTTCAAGTTTCAAATAATCGAATAAACACCTAAGTTTTCAAAATCGAATATTGTTGTTTCCTTTCAAAGTTGCTGGAAATTTTTTCCTGAAATATACATATTTATAATTTGAACGTTGATAATGAGCTAATGATAATGAACGTAACTGACTCTGTGTAAATGTTGCTTTCATATGCTTATTGTTATTTGTTTACAAATTCTTCATAATTTCAATAAATTATTTACAATTCGAGTTTGTGTGGCTAAACAAAGTTTACTTTATTATACATTTTTGCTATTCGAATAATCGAATAATTCGGGCAATCGACTAGTCTAAAATGAACATGTAATCGAATAGTCGTTTGCCTTCGAATAGTCGAATAACGCTATTCGAATATTAATAATCGAATAATATGCTATTCGATTTATTCGAATAATCGCTTAGTCGAATAACAAGAGCCCTATTAGTTACATATTCTAAAAGCTTATGTAAGCCAAGGTTTCAAAACTTTGGATCAGATTCCAACATTTCTTTTCAACCTTAGGGCGCAATGCATACCATGCAAAACTATGTTTGATATTAACTTACTCAACAAAGTTGAAAAAGTTCCTCCCTAGTCACCTAACGTGCATCTAATTGAGCATATAAGGGTTTACTTGAACCCTGATCCCAACAACATTCCATCCTTAAAGATATAGTAAACCAATATAACAATTCAAGGATATAACAAAATAACCGCTAAAAAAACACCGAATTTAATAAAATGTGCGCCGAAACTTTTGCAAGGAGTTCAAGCGATAAAAGCATATTCACAAAGTTATTAATTTTTGGACAAAACTTACCTTAACCTTATCTTGTACGCAAACTTTTTCTGAGATGAATTGATAACATATTTTGTTTTTGGCCCTTCTTTTGCAGTTTGGTCAAGTTTTTGATATTATTATCTTAATCGAATAAAATAACTAACTTTAACCCTTATTCTCATACCCAAACTTAGTAACGTCGTTTGGCACCCGGGGTACCTGGGTACCCATTTCATGAAATTTTTAAGTTTTCAATATTTTGTTAATTAAAAAGTGTTTATAAAATTTTGATATAATTTGTTCGCTTTTCACCTAAATAACGAGGATCCGGAAGGTAAAAAAAAAATTGTCATTATTTGTCAGTTATTCTCACGAAAATACATCGCATTGGGCACCCGGGTACCCGGGTATGAGAATAAGGGTTAAGGAAGAAATACAAAATATTTTGTTTTTGAAAAATTACTTTAAATAATTTTTTTTTCATATGAAAAAACTACGTACTCCTTGTACGCAAACTTATTCTGACTAGTGTATATGCATATAAAAATGAATGTCTGTTTGTTGGCCACACGACACTAAAGCTCAAAACCAAAACGTCCGATTGAGCTGAACCTTTCACCCAATCTTCTTCTTGACAACATCTCGGTAAGCCACATAGTACGAATACGACGCCACAGGTGAGCGTAGGATCTCCCATACAATCTAAACTTTTAATATGGTATATCTTTAATATAGCATTGAAATATTGTGTACCGTCGCACTATGGCCCAACGGTCGGTAAAAGTTGCAAAAATCAAAAATTTAATGAAAGCGTTCGATAAAATGAATACACGCATCTTATTGAGAATTTTCCAGGGATTACGAATATGTAACTTTCATTAAATTCAGATTAGTAGTTTGGGAGGTAGAGCCGCTCTAAGTTGACAATTTTTCCACATCGAGAAAAATGTGTATTTTTTGTTTTTTTTTTTCCTCTTTAAGATTGATTTGTATGTAAATGAAGCGACCAATCGGTAACTTGTTGGTTTTTTCTAAAACGTACGTTAATTGTTAATATAATAAAAATAAAAAATGTTTTTATTTGTTTTAAAAGTTGTTCGATCTAATAGGCTTTTTGTGATCTTACAGATCTCATAGATGAAATAGCTGGATCAGAAAAGACTGCTAACATGTTGAAAAGGTCTTCCTTTTTGTCTAGATCGTGATATTTTGCAAGTGTTCATGCATCTATATCTTTTGTAGTCCTCTTTTTTGCATTCTTGTGCTTCTTCAGACAATTCCCCTATTGGTAAGCACTGGTATAGAATAGAATAGAATTGATAAGGGATATATTGCACTGAGACCAGGATTGTGCCCTACAATTGTTAGAGTACATCCCCTAGACCTACCGCCCTAATGAAACTTAGTAACTCACGGGGCTTAGGTGCTCTTCTGCAAGCCAAAACTGGCCCAGGTAACGTAACCTGCTGCGACTAGCCGCATTACAGTGCAATATGATGTGTTCGGGAGTCTCCTCTGCTTCGCAGAGTCTACAGATGCTTACCTGTTCTATCCCGATTGTATGCATGTGTTTCCTCAATCAGCAGTGCCCAGTTAGACGATCTGTGACCTGTCTAAGCTGGTATCTCCTTAGTTTGAGGCATTCTTCACTCCATTTGGGGTTATAATCTTCAATCAATGCATTCCAGCACTAATCCTGAGGTTATCTTATATGAGATTAGTGCTTTGATGGCTGCTTGGCTGTCGGAGCAGATGACGATATCCTGCCCTCTGTACTCACGTTCGAGATTGAATTGCACACAGAGCCTGATAGCATGCAGTTCCGCCTGGAATATGCTGGGTGTTTTCCCCATGGGCTCGTAGTGCTTGAGGCGAGGTCCAAACACCCCTGCCCCTGTTCCTTGGTGCGTTTTCGAGCCGTCTGTAAACCACTTAATTCTGGGTGGTCTAAAATGCATCTGGTGGTCTTCCCAGGCCCAGTCTGCTTTATTGCTCATATAAACTCCGAAGTGATTTTCTTAGTTATCTGTTCTTTTTATTGTATCCATCGGATACAAAACATAAGGGTTACTAGTGGATAGCACATCTAAGTCTCTGTGCCTAAGGATGTGATCCCCCTTTACTGGTTCTCGCCAGTCCAAGGATAGTACACTTGGCCGCCATCTCAATTGCTACGTGCAATGGCGATATGTAAAGTATCATCCCCAGTGCCAACGTGGGGCAGGTTCTCATAGCACCTGTAATGCACGTGCACGCAAGTCGCTGGACCTGGTCAAGTCTTTTCCTCATTGTGGTGAGTTGGGCTCTCGGGGCCCATGTCACTGCTGCATATGTGAGTACTGGCCTCACAATCATGGTATACATCCATTTCAGTATGCTCGGGTTACATTCCCAAGTTTTGCCTGCCATCTGCATACCATGACCGCCTTTGTTGCTTTACTGATAACTGCCTCCGCATACTTGTTCCATAGTAACTTCAAATTTAGTGTTACACCTAGGTACTTCACCTCTGGTTTATAAGCTATGCTCTTCCCGAGCAAAGTACTATAGTGGTTTTGTCCGGGTTTATTCGCAGGTCTACTCAGGCACTTCTTAGGTTATTTTTAAGACTCTCTGGATTATGTCACAGAGAGTGTCTTCAAAGCTTCCTCTAGCGATAATGACAATGTCGTACGCATAACCTTGACACGTTGTGCCATTGCTTGTCAGTAGTTCAAGGAACTCATTCACTACCAGACTCCACAGCAGCGGTGATAGTGCACCGCCCTGTGGACATCCTCTTTTCGCTAGCACGCTCCTAGTGGTGGTGCCCACCTTCTACTTCTCTCGTGCTGAGCGCTCTTTCTATCGCCTCCTGCGAGGTGTTATCGAAGGCTCCTTCGATATCCAGAAAAGCGCACAGGGTAATCTCCTTGCTTTTAAGAGCTTCTTGTATTGAACTCATGAGCTGAAATAGGGCAGTCTCTGTCGTTTTGCCTGCCCTATACGCATGTTTTTTGCGTGCAGAGGTGTTATCTTAAGCGCCACGGATCTAATATACTGATCTAACACATTCTCCATGGCGTTCATGAAGAAGGATGTTATACTAAATGGTTTAATCGACTTCGGCTCCGTATAGTCCTTTTTACCTATTTTTGGTATAAAAACTACCAGGGCACTTTTCCAACTAGCGGGGATGTACCCTGTTGCTAGACAGCTTCTCTTTACGCCAGTGAGATGCCTGAGTAGAACCCCTCTACCTTTTTGTAGAAAGACCTTGAAAGATACCGTCCGGGCCTGGCAATTTGAAGGATTGAAAAGTGTTCAATGCCCAGTCAATCTTATCCCAAGAGATGACTTTACGCGCCAGATCCCCGTCCCTTTTATTTGGACGGTAGATGGTACATTCGGCAGGTGCGTCCTAGGGGATTGCCCCAGAGAAATGTGCACCTAGAAGAGCGAGAGCCCTTTGCTCTTCATTGTGCGTGTAACTACCATCCGGCAATTTAAGAGCCATCTTATTTTCCGTAGCTCAAGCACTGGTATTCTATTAAATCCTCTGCATGTGCCAA
Organism: Melieria omissa; assembly: GCA_963971225.1. Classification (NCBI taxonomy): domain Eukaryota; kingdom Metazoa; phylum Arthropoda; class Insecta; order Diptera; family Ulidiidae; genus Melieria; species Melieria omissa. The sequence goes on along the minus strand of OZ020269.1, from coordinate 42,908,882 downwards.
AATTTTATGTACCGTAGGAGTACGTTTCATCTCTGATTAACTCAATCGAGGCTGCAATCGAGACTGCTAAGTTTCAGTAAAGAAATGGACTGCGCTTGAACCAAATTTAAGTTAAGTGGACGATGCCACGCCCCCTTGTTTAATACCCGCACTATTCCCTCTGTCGAAAGATATGAAAAAATGGTAGGGTCGTACTTAGTTTCATTGCTGTGAGACTTATTGTATAATTCAGCAAAATATTTGGTTCACAAAAAAATGTGCCACGCCCCTTGTTCAACGCCCATCAAATCTTACCAGTAGAATGACTCGTCCATGGGACGAAACAATACTTAATTTCAATGCTGTGTACCTTACAATTTCGAAGATATTCATTTATAAAGATTTGACTTTAATGGTGCTGCTGGTTTTGGACAAGGGGGTGTGACTTAATAGTAAGTTCGTAGTGAATTTAATTTATGTGTGACTTATAGTTACAACGTTATCGTCTGAAAATTTTCAGAATTCACAATCAAAAATGACAGGGATTTTCCGAATTTTCCAATAGATTTTCCGGAATTTTCTTTTCTCACAAACCTGAACTGACTCAAGACGAATCCAACAAAAAAAACTTCATTGAAATTGGCCGGTCCGTTTGAGCGTGATTAGTAGGTATCGGATTTATATGCAAAAACTATGCAAAAAATGTAAAAATACGCAAAACATGCAAACATACGCAAATATGCAGTGCATATTGTAACGATAAGACAGTCTGTCGCTGTGCAAAGCAACCCTGTCGCTACGCGCCGTGCTATAATTCAATCTGGCAACGATGGCCGCGATAATAAGGGGAACATTTAGGCCAACCTGGCAATGATGGACACTTTTAGGCCAACCTGGCAATGATGGAAACTTTTAGTCCAACCTGGCAATGATGGTCGCGATCATCAGGGAAACCTTTAGTTCACTCCGGAATGTGCGAGAACGATCTGCGCGATGACCGGACAGGTATAAAAGGCAGCCGGGTGCGGCGCAGCGAGGCAGTCTGATTTTGACTAGTGAAGGTGCCACACGGAGTAATTAAGCAAATAATCAAGTGTAAAGACAGTGAAGTGTGAAATTGGTGAAATAAAGTGATAGTTGGTTTTTATTGACTGCGTTTGCATAACTAAAGTTGTTTTATTTTCAAATTGCACAATCCAGTGATACGTAACAGCCCACTAGAACTAGTATTCGTAACAATATGTTAGCTTATTCTTAATATTTTTCAATAAAAATAGTTTCTGTCTTGGTCCCGTTCCAATCGGAAGCTCGAAAAAAATATGCACTTGCATATAATTCCGATCCCTAGTGATTAGATATATGGCTAGATGCCAGGGACACAAAATGGGTTTTTGACCGTACTAAATGTGCTTGATTCTTCGTATACCTGCGTTTTTTTCGACCCGAAGTTGTTTCACTTTTATTGCTCTAGAACAGCAATCGGCAAAGCTTACTCATATGAGCAGTACGCTCAGCACACGCCAGTGCTGCCGAACGTACTACCACAGATAACTCATTATATAGATGTCCAGTCTCATACGACGAAAACGGCACAAAAATTTCAAGCTCTGAATTACAGCTTTTTTCGGCAAAGCTATTTTATGCACACAGTTGCATGTACCCATCCAAAACTTTTGCCGGATTGAATTCATTTTGAATTTTTTTTCTTGCTTGTTTGCATCTTTTGCAACATACATTTATGATTTTAGCTACAACGATCACGTACTGTATTTGGTGTAACAGGTAGGCAGCACGTCGGTTATCCGCAGTTTTTTTTCCTAACTTTCGCCTCGGGTTCAAGGCTGGGCGAGAAGCAAAATTTTTCTTAGCATTTAACGCTTTTTTTTATTCACTTTTTTAATCGGTTATACCCGAAATTAATCATGTGTTCAAAAAATGTGATATAAATGAATCGGTACTAAACATTTTGTGTATAATCAAAGAATATGAAGTCTTTATTTTCTTTGGCATGATACATACACATCGTTGCTAAGGAAACGCATTGCCAATAGCTGAGGCGCCAGCAGGTCTGCGTCGGCGTAGCTGTATTGCGACAATGTAGTGACCGCTGAACAATTAAACCGTTTTGGCAAATAGTGCCGATCTTTTCATTCTTTTTTGCGAAAAGCAAGTGCCTGGGCGTACCCAGCAACAAATTAAAGGAGGCAAAGACATAACTACATTTCCAAATTCAGAATATAAAATTCAAATAGAATAGAATATAGATTTCTGTACATATGTATATAAAATATAGAATTACGAGGGGGGAACTACCCTCCTCAGCCCATACCTAGAAACGCCCATGAGCGCCTGTCATCATCAACCGAATCTTTTTGCTATTTCATCATCTGCGCTTGGTTGCTTGATTTTACAACTTGCGAACAATTATATGTGTCTCCAAAACCAAACAATTTACTAATCAAGAGGTCTAGAAACCAAATAAATTTTTCATTTATATTGTTCTCACGGGTCGTCAAAAAAAATATTATCCCGACTGGCTGCTTAAAAGGTATGATAACAGACAAGCGCCGTTTTGACTAAAAATCACATATTTCTGTATCTCAAAACATAGCACAATGCGTGTGAAGCGGTGTTTGTGTGAGTGACATTAGAGGCCAAAAAGCTCTTATCGGAGGCCACATTTGTCGAACTTTTTGACACATTTTTTCCTTGGCCGCTGGACATCTATATGATGAGTTATCTGTGGTACTACTATAGTAGTATTTTACTACTATTTCATCATCTGTACTACCGTATCCACAGGCCGATTGTACTATTATTTTCTGAAATATAAGTTTTAGCTATTTAATTTTCATGTTTTAGGTAAGGCTATTAGAAAAGAATATAAAAAATTTTACCGAACTGAACATTGCCGAAGCACGAAATTTAGACCAACGTTGCCGTTTTTTATTTCTAACCAAATATCCTTGGTTTGTGAGCAACTCTATCACATCTGTTTTTGTGTGTTTAGCGGCCTTTAGACGGTCGCACATGTCCGCAATCATGTACGGCGCGACGAGAAGAATGACCGTGTAAACGCAAGAAATTCGTGTCGTCGGACATGTGCGACGGTTTTCAAAATTTTTTGATTTCTCTGTCGGCGCGACGCACATGTGCGACCGTGTAAACGGCTGTGTGACACACATAGTGCATTTTTTCATTCGATCGGTGGACAGCGAGCAGTGAGGATGGCGTCGCAAAAAAATGAAATATTATGGAAGGAGTTCTTTGAGGTGTATAGACACAATCCCGAACTGTGAAAAGTAAAAGGTGAAGAATATAAAAATAAAAAGGTGCTTTTGTGCAAATTTAAAGAAATTGATGCGAAAGCGCATAACATGTTGCTTCGTTGGCAGCAGCGAGACAACTGAAGTGTGCGCACATGTTTGACCGTGTAAACGCTCATCGCACATTTCCCCCATCGCACATGATTGCAAACATGTGCGACCGTCTAAAGGCCGCTTTTCACGTTTTACTGAATTTTTTGCGATCAAGAAATTGAGCTCGTTGTAGAGTTACCGTTGTGCGACTAAAGTGACAATTGCACCTTTTTTAACCGCGTTGAAAAATGCTGTTCGTACAATACTTCACATTGTTGTAGTCACATAATACATATAAGCTTTTTATAAAGTGATAAACTTTAAGCAGCGCAACGGATGCGATACCCAAAAATGAGCGTCGTGAAATAATAGAGTAATATTACTGTATTTAAATACAAAATAACTTAATATTTTTGCATATTCTTGTAAGAATCTTTTAAAATTTGATAAAGACAATAAAGTGGTTGTTGGGATGTCGACAAGTCAGAAAAAATTAAACTGAGCTGAAACGTGTAATTCGCAATCATTGGAATATGCTGATAAAAGTATATAAAATCGTTCGATTTCTCTTGGGATTGGCATTTTTATTCAACCAGTGCAAATTGGGGACAAATTCCGTTGGATTGTTAATAAAAAAAATAATTATTAATTTAAAAAATTCAATTCAAAGTATGCTCAAAATTATCCCATTTTAAAGAAAATATAAATGAAAAATATTGTTCGTCGTGCTTTGTTGTTTTGTTTTGTTTTGGTGTTGATTGGTTTCTCTTGTTTGGTTGCTTGAAGTGCTAAAAGTAATATTGGAGAGATATTAATAAGAAATTTTAATAAGACATACATTTTGTTATGGAATTTTAAACTTCAGGTATTTTTAAACCCGACAACACAAAAAAACTTTAAAAAACAAATCGCAGAATATTTTTTAACATTTTTTTATAGACATATCTTCAAAATGGGGTTTATAGAGTATATCCGTAGACAAATAATTATAAATCAGACTGACTTAGGCGGAAAATTGTACATATTCTAGTATTGCAAATATTAAGCTACTACCTTTATTGTTGAAAAAATTCTTGACAGTTTTTGCCCCATTTGAGCAAAATATCAGCAAATATCTAAATCCTGCTACACCACGCCTACTAATATAATTCCACTATTATATAAAACACATTTTGGTTAAGATTTAGTATTTTATCAAAGCTTTATAAATTTTTTCCATTGAAGCGCATCGAAAAAGAAGTATGAGTATTATTTAGTATTATTAAATCTGTGGTCGAAATCGATAATCGCTTAGGTCGACTTTAGTTAAGGGTGCTTGAAAAGGATTAATCCAAAAAATTTATCTCGTACCATAGTTCCCCTAATTGAAACATTTAATTAAAGAACAGAATGTTGGAGTTCTAGAAGCGGAATAAAGGGCATTGCGAAATTTGGAACTTGAGTCAAATTTCGAAAATCTTGGTTTATAACCATTTTGGGGGATGTTTTAGAAAAAAACACGATATTAATGAATTTATGTTTCCGCTTCTTTTACAGTTTATTGGTACTGTAAATGCGTTGCCGCATAGTACGCTAGAACGCTACTGTCCACTCGACGCATTCTTACGCTCTTTCAATCAGTCGTTGTTCAGACCAAAGTAGCGCCACTCTTTGACAACCAGACGTCGATTCTGTATGACAAGAACTGTCAAATTGTTGTTGTTCACGTATAAAATTGAAATCGTGGTGAACAAGTACAGAATGTGGCAGTACTGCGTGCACATGAAAATTACTGGAAAAACTGCGGTTTACATGAAATCCTTAAATGTAATTTAACACGATTTTACATAAGAAGCGCTGATATTTTATATTGCTATCACCATGGAAAAGAAAGTTAAACGAAATTCTCATATATTAATTGATTTTCAGCAAAATTTCTGAACAAATTTTAAATTATTTTGTTGGCTCTTCAAAAACAACTCTGCCTGGGCATATATGTATATTCACCACAAAAAATTGCTGGCTGAAATTTGAAATTTAATTTAAAATTCTGCTAAGAACTGGAATTGGTACATGATGAAATAATTTAAACAATAATTTAAAATAAATAATAGGTTATTTCATCAGAGAATTGGTATAAATGGTATAATGACATAAATGACAAGACTCAGCGAGTCAGTTTGCTGGCTGCACCGGCGACTGGTGCGCCATGGTGCGCAATGTGGCTGACATGAAAGTGATAATACGATTTAGATATCATACACGATTGCAAACAGTTTGCAAATTTTCCTTGATTTTGCGCGACTTTTCGTGACATTTTTTTAATAAACAAATGAGGTTATTGGCGCACCGTGGTGAACAATTACACATTGTGAGGTGAAAGTTGTAAAATTATTATAAGACAGGGTTGAATATATATATATATATTAGGGCGGGTTAATTTTTTGATGAAGCTATAGCAAAAACGTAATCTATAGGTGATTCTGAGAAATTTTGCTCAAGAGACCATAGCTCTAAGTTGGATTTGGAGCCCCCCAAAATTTCAAAATAGATATTTTTCAATATACCTTGTGACCGAAAAGTTTCCGGAAATTTTAAATAAAACGCAAAATTCTTAATCTTCATCAATATTTATTTTATCTCCTTCAAAATATGCTCCATTAGAAGCGATACACATATGCCAACGTTTCTTCCAATCATCAAAACATTTTTTATAGGCGCTTTCCGGTATGGCTTTGAGTTCCCTCTGCGAATTCTGTTTTACGTCTTCTATGGATTCAAAACGCGTTCCTCTGAGTGGTAATTTGAGTTTGGGAAACAGGAAAAAGTCACACGGTGCAAGATCAGGTGAATACGGTGGCTGTTCGATGGTATTTATTGAATGTTTGGCCTTAAAATCGTTGATAATGTTGGCTCTGTGCGAGGGAGCATTATCGTCATGAAAAATCCATGAATTATCCTTCCACAATTGAGGCCGTTTACGGCGGATATTTTCACGCAAACGTCTTAAAACAGTCAAATAATAGTCTTTACCGACTGTTTGTCCTTCAGGGACGAATTCATGATGCACCACACCACGAATTTCGAAGAAAACAATCAGCATTACCTTGATTTTCGAGCGACTTTGGCGTGGTTTTTTCGGTTTCGGCTCGTCTTTTCCTCTCCATTCCGATGATTGTTGGCTTGTTTGAATGTCGTACTCGTAGACCCATGTCTCGTCACCAGTTATGATGCGTTCCATGAAAGTTGGATCGGAATTGGCACGATCAAGCACGTCCAAAGAGACCTGTTCACGGTACTCATTTTGAAGAAAATTCTCAACAAAATCGCAACGCACTACTGAGGTGAACTGGTTTCAACAGCTGCCGTAAACAAACTGTCTGACAGATCGCGCTCATTTTTGGCACAGTAATTAAGGACAGTGCTACCAACCCACAGAAACTTAAAATACCGAAAAATATACAGCGCGCGAATTTTAAATGAGAATTTTCGGAAACTTTTCGGTCACAATGTATACATAGAATAATTTAATTAAATTCATCATAAAATCGGATAGAGTTATAGTATATTTCTCAATCTGGGCTTGTTTGAAAGGTATTTTTATCACCTTTCAGAATCTGTATTGATACCAATATTTTTTTTTATTTTTAGTAGACATATTAGGAATTTTTTGTCGAAAAATAGCCTAAAATGAACTTTTAACTAATAAATTCCGAATTTTCTTCGATTTTTTCCGATAATTTTTTTTTTTCCAGATTATGAAAGTTCAGATGATTTCCAACAACTTTTATAACGATCAATTTGTTTGTTTTCGAACTCCTTTTTGGAGGAAAATCGATCTGAAAAAATCAACATTTTCAAGGTTTCAATAAAAAAACACTATTTTTCTATCTATCTATACTATCTATTTATTTTGAAATTTTGGGGGGTTCCAAATCCGACTTAGAGCTACGGTCGCTTGAGCAAAATTTTTCAGAATCACCTATAGATAACGTTTTTGCTATACGCTTCATCAAAAAAAATCGTTCCATACAATTTGACCCGCCCTAATATATATATATATCAATGGTGAATATAGAAATGTATTTAAATGGGATATGTTTGAAATGGTTATGATTTCATTTAAATTATTTCAATCAATGCGGTCGCTTCAAAGATATCGAATAATGAATACAAAAATGTTCTCCTGAACATATTTTGATTAAATCATCGTGTCGTGCGTTTGTGTTGCCAATAAAAATGAATAAAAACATATTCTTAATACTTATTATGATTTATAAACATGCACATTACTATTACGTAAAAGTTTTGAGGTAATTTATCAAAATAAATTTTGTAGCGGGCTTTTTAACTTGTACAAGAAGAAAATTACATTAATATTGATTCGGAAGTTTATTGTTTTTATTATAAAATTATTTGTACGCAGGCAAAATCGAAATTAGTATTCAAATGTTCTCTATTTTAGTGAATTATAATAAAAACTATTGTAGTTTTGCAGTAATTGCCCAGTTATCTTAAGATATTTGATCCTCCAAATATTTCTTTAATACTTGATTAACAAAGCAATCAGAAAAATAGGCATACGATTTGCTACCTAAACCAAAAGAAAATGACGTTGAGTTAACACTAAAACATTCTGTACTTTGCGGCAACACAGCCACATTCTGTACCACTGACAGCTCGAAAAAAGCATGGTACAATGACAAGGAATGCCAGATAGGGAGAGTACTTTTCATGTACTATGGGGTATCAATGTCAAACGGCAAAAATTAGAGGTGCTTATGAATAGGAGTCGTGCGCAGGGCTGCACAGAAATTACTGAGAAGCATACAGTTTTTAAAATACACAGAAAAACTTTAAAAGGTATCTTTTTCTTTGCAAAAAGTATAAAAATTCTCATATATCTGGCAAAATTAAGTTTCGAACGTAAATTACATGTCCGGTACCAGCTATTTGCGGAAAAATGGAAACAAATTAGTTATGTTACTGTCTTCAACAATTTGTAGTAGCATTTCTCTAAGATTTTTAACGCAATTATTTCGTTGCCGTTTTGCTTTGTGAAAAAGTGCACAAAGTCCAGAGCACAAATTAAAAATAACGGTAGAAAATGTCTTAAGTCACAAGTCGGCGGAACAGTTTTTTTATTCTTCACAATCTCTTCATTACTCCAAGGCAAAATTTAGCAACATTTTTTAAAGAAATAAACTATTATGTAAAGAAACATAATTATAAATTATTTTTCCCTAGTTTTTTGTCCTGTAACATTTGAAAAAGTGGATTTAGCACCTTTTCACTCTGAGCCAGCTAGTGCATACTTCTTGTCTGTTTAGTATTGTAACGATGAGCCAGTCTGTCGCGGTGCAAAGCAACCCTGCCGCTACGTGCCGTGCCATAACCCAATCTGGCAACGACGGCCGCGATAGTAACTTTTAGTCCAACCTGGCAACGATGGTCGCGGTCATCAGGGAAACTTCTAGTCCAATCTGGCAACGTGCGAGAACGATCTGCGCGACGGCCGGACAGAGTATAAAAGGTGGCCGGATGCGGCGCAGGGAGTCAGTCTGGTTTTGACAAGTGAAGTTGCCACACGGAATAATCAAGCAAATACTTAAGTGTACGAACAGTAAAGTGTAAACTGTGAATAATAAAGTGACTGTTGGTGTATTTTATTGTCTGCGTTTAAGAAACTGACTGTGTTTTATTTTCAAATCACACAATCCAGAGATACGTGACAGCCCACTAGACTTAATATTCGTAACATTTGGTGTCAGAAGTGGGATTGTGGAAAATTGAAAATAACTAAATAAATAAAATTATAAAAGTACGGACATGGTTAAACTCGAGCTGCTGAAGGTAGACCAGCTGAAGAAGGAGCTGGCTGCCTGGAATTTGCCGACTGCTGGCGGGAAGGTGGAGTTGCAGTTGCGCTTGCGAGAAGCATGTGAGGCACGAGGCGTCGATTGGACTGTGCACGAGTTCGGAGCACAAGAACTGGAGGCGTCGGCCAAGGTGGAGGAGTCGCCTGCTGGTGCTGCTTCGCTACAGAGTACAGCGGCTGCACCAATACAAGCGTTGGACATGAGCCAACTAATGGCTGCACTCAAAGGCATGTCGGCGCAAATCGAGACAGCAAATCGAGAAATGTCAGCGAAGCTGGAAATTACGAATTTCGAAATTTCGGCAAAAGTCGAGACTGCAAATCGGGAAATGGCGGAAAATTCTGCGCGCATAGAGCAGAAGGTGGAGGAAATTTCCAATAGCCTGAATGTGAAAGTTGAGCATCTCGGGACGCGAATAGACGATTGGGACAAACGAGTTGACGAAATGGGTGAATCCCTGAACAGACGAGTTGACAACCTGGATGAGTCCTTGAACAAACGAGTTGACAGTCTGGAAGATTCGATGCACAGAAAGATAGACGAACGGTTTCGAGAGGTACAGCCACGAGAATGTTTGCCACCGGTTCAGGACGGTTTTGCTGCCAGAACAGAAGTGCCTACTTATGATGGTGCTGCGCCGTTCGACACATTTAAATTGCAATTCGACTTGGCTGCTTTGGAAAATCAGTGGACAGATATCAGGAAAGGTCGGAGGTTGGCACTGGCGCTGAAAGGTCCTGCGGCGGAGGTAATCAAATCAGTTCCAGAATGTTTAAGAAGTGATTACGGTGCCATCATGAGAGCATTAGCAGCGAAGTATAGCAACGAGCACAACCATGCGCTATACTACTGTGAGCTGAAGAACCGCAAGCAAAGAGCCAACGAGGCGCTGCAGACATATGCAGCAGACATTGAGCGGCTCGTACAGTTGTGCTACCCAAAATTTGGTGCTGATGATCTCGAGAGGATGAAGATTGAGTCGTTTGTTGAAGGTCTTCATGATCCAGAAACACGTCGCAGTGCGTTGATGATGGGCAAGCCAACATTTAAGGAAACGGTGACCAGCGCGATGACATATGAAGCGGCATGGATGGGGAGCACTCGGTATGCACCTGCAAGGATACGCCAGATTCAGGCGGACAACGACATTCCGATCCAAGCCATAAGCTCTGAGATACCGGGCAGGCCACGAGTGGTCTCCTCTAAAGTTGTTTGCTGGGTGTGTGGCAAGCAGGGCCACATATCACGAGACTGCCGCCAACGAACGAGGCGTTCCCGTTCCCGATCGCAATCGCCTGAAGCGAAGAATACTGACAATCGAGGCTCAGCCAACAAGCGCAGGGCTGAGGACGAGGAGCCGTTAAACTAAAACGGGTCAGCCCAAAGGGGCGTGAGCTGATCCCCACAATCTGCCGCCCCACCATCCTTGTCTCACAGCTGAAACGACAGCCCAGCAGCTTGACAATTGAAGGAAGGATAGATGGAAAGTGGTTCGTGTTGACACTAGATACTGGGGCGTCATATTCGATCATAAAAAGGAAGCTGCTGAAGAACTGGGAACCGCTGCATGGCATACAGCTGCGGACTGCGACTGGCGAGCGCGCGCCGGTGAGAGGGAAAGTTACAAAAACGATTGCTATCGGCACCAGCAGCCTGGAATATGAGTTCATCGTCGCGGATATAATGGACGACGTGATTATCGGCGTGGATTTCATGATTAGGCACGGTTTTACGCTGGACCTGAAGGAAAATGTGCTGAGATATGCCAACGTTGAATTCCCGCTGCACACTGGCTATGAGCGAAGCGTGGCGGTAAGGAAGGTTTTATCGTGCCAACACAGGAGGATATCAGCGAATTCTGAGGCGATTGTGTGGGCAAAGGTGGACGAGGACGATGGGACGAGTCGGCTGTGGGTAGTAGAAGCACCGAAGCAAGGACACGACAGCATCATCATCGGACGTACATTAGTGGAACCTAAAAATGGAAGGATACCAGTCAGAATACTGAACCCCCTGAATGCACCCAGATATGTCGGAAAAGATGAGGTAATTGGCGAGTGTAAGGAAGCTGTAGCAGTGGTCAATTGCGAGAGTAGCCCGCCTGGAGGTAATGAGAAGAGCGGGTTTAACATGGACGCCATACCGCAGGAGAACCAGTGGAGCAGCGAGTTGTCGGCCAAGCAGAAACAGAAGGCGAGGTCACTCCTGCGGCACTATGGGTCAATATTTGCTGCGGAAGCAGGCGGAAGAACAGCCATAGTGAAGCACAACATCGACACCGGAAGTGCAAAACCGATTCGCCAACCGCCAAGACGAGTTCCTCTGGCCAAGAGGGAAGAGGTCGCAAATTTGATCGAAAACATGCAGAAAGACAAGGTCATAGAGCCTTCTTCGGGCCCCTGGTGCTCGCCGGTCGTGCTAGTCAAGAAAAAAGATGGCAGTACCCGGTTTTGTGTGGACTATCGGAAGCTCAATGATGTGACCAAGAAGGACAGTTATCCACTACCTCGGATCGATGACACCCTCGACACACTGTCAGGCACGCAGTGGTTCTCCACGCTCGACTTACGCAGCGGCTATTGGCAGGTAGAGCTTGCAGACAAGGACAAGGAGAAAACGGCTTTCAGTGTTGGCGATGGTTTGTGGCAGTTCACCGTCATGCCGTTTGGACTCTGCAACGCACCAGCAACATTCGAGCGGCTAATGGAACGCGTGCTAAAAGGGCTGCATTGGCGGACGTGTCTGGTGTACCTCGACGGCATAATCGTGATGGGTAAAAGCTTCGACGACCACCTGGGAAAGCTGAAGGAGGTATTTGAGCGGATACAAAAAGCTGGGCTTAAACTCAACCCAAAGAAGTGCTCGCTGTTCCAAAAGGAGGTCAAGTATCTGGGTCATACGGTTTCCGCCCGTGGAGTACATACGGATGAAGGCAAAATCACGGCAGTGAAGGAGTGGCCCCGGCCACGCAATCTACACGAACTCCGCAGTTTCCTGGGCCTGTGCACATACTACCGCCGATTTGTTCCGAGATTCGCGAACATAGCCAGCAGCTTGCACAAACTGACAAAAAAGAGCAAAGCTTTCGAGTGGAACGAGGAGCAGGAACAGGCTTTTGCACGTCTGAAGGAAAAACTGTGCAGCGCTCCAATTCTGGCCTTCCCCGTGCCTGGGGAGATGTTTGTGCTGGATACAGATGCAAGCGGGAGTAGTATTGGCGGTGTGCTATCACAGATAATAGACGGCCAGGAACAGGTGATAGCGTACTACAGTAGGGTTTTATCGAAACCGGAACGCAATTACTGTGTGACACGGAGAGAACTGCTAGCGGTATTGGACTCCGTAAAACACTTCCACAAATATCTGTATGGACAAAGGTTTCGCCTGCGCACAGATCATGCGGCATTGAGATGGCTTCTGAACTTTAAAGATCCTGAAGGGCAATTGGCGCGGTGGATCGAGCGACTGCAGAGCTACGACTACACGATAGAGCATCGCAAGGGCAGTAGCCATGGAAATGCCGATGCCTTGTCCCGCCGTCCGTGCAAAGTCGAATGCAGGCAATGCTCGCGAGCCGAAAGCAAAGAACAGATAGTGGACGTCCGGTTGGTCAGCGTCATGCCAGAGGAAGAGTGGTCTGCGGAGAGGCTACAAAAAGACCAGCATGAGGATGCGGATCTTGCAAAAATCGTCGAAGGCAAGGAGCAAGGCGCACGTCCAGACTGGCAGGAGATGGCTGGTGAAAGCCCGATCGCTAAGGCTTACTGGGCACAGTGGAAAAGTCTGCGGCTGAAGGAAGGCTGCCTGTACCGCGAATGGGAGAGCGCGGATGGTCGTACCAGCAACCCCCTAATGGTAGTGCCGAAAAGCAGAATCAACGAGGTCATCGAGGCATACCATAACGACTCCAGTGGAGGGCACCTAGGCATCACCAAAACCGTCGCCAAAATAAAAAGACGATTCTACTGGGTAGGATGTCAGGAGTCTGTAGCCGAGTGGATTAAGAGCTGCGACCGATGTTCAGCCGCGAAAGGGCCGACAAGAAAATCTCGAGGCCGCATGCAGCAGTACAACGTGGGAGCGCCCTTCGAGCGGATTGCTATGGACGTCGCCGGCCCATTCCCAACTAGCACTCTAGGCAACAAATATGTGCTCGTCGTAATGGATTACTTCAGCAAATGGCCCGAAGTGTACCCTATTCCTAACCAGGAGGCCACCACGATCTCGGAAAAGCTGGTAAACAACTGGGTAGCCAGGTTCGGAGTTCCGTTGGAGTTGCACTCAGATCAAGGCCGGAATTTCGAGTCTGCGGTATTCAAGGAAGTGTGTGAGCTGCTGGGGATAAAGAAAACGCGTACCACTCCTTTGCACCCACAGTCCGACGGCATGGTGGAACGCTTTAACCGGACACTGGAGGAATACCTGCGGAAAGTGGTAGGCAGGAATCAAAAGGATTGGGACACGCATATCCCCCTGTTCCTGATGGCGTATAGGTCAGCCCCGCACGACACGACATCACTCACTCCAGCCCGAGCAGTGTTCGGCACAGAGTTGCGGTTACCCGCTGACTTGAAGTTCGGGGTAGTCAGCACGACGGGAGGCGCTAAGACGGACTACGTGGCCAATAAGCGGGCGGAACTAGAGGAAATTCACCAGTTTATAAGGAGCCGCACCAAACTGGTCAGCGATAAGGCGAAAGCCAGATACGATCTACGGGCCAACTCAGCAGGGTTCCAAGAAGGCGATTTGGTAATGCTCTACAACCCGCAGCGGAGGAAAGGTTTGTCTCCAAAACTTCAAGCGTCATGGGAAGGACCTTACGAAGTCGTGACTAGGATTAACGATGTGGTATACCGGATTCAACGTTGCAACAATAGAGGCGCTAAGCTGAAGGTAGTCCATTTGGAGCGCCTGGCGCCTCATCACAGCGGAGCCTCGGCACTTGTTCGGGACGAACAAGTCTAAGTGGTGGGCAGTGTAACGATGAGCCAGTCTGTCGCGGTGCAAAGCAACCCTGCCGCTACGTGCCGTGCCATAACCCAATCTGGCAACGACGGCCGCGATAGTAACTTTTAGTCCAACCTGGCAACGATGGTCGCGGTCATCAGGGAAACTTCTAGTCCAATCTGGCAACGTGCGAGAACGATCTGCGCGACGGCCGGACAGAGTATAAAAGGTGGCCAGATGCGGTGCAGGGAGTCAGTCTGGTTTTGACAAGTGAAGATGCCACACGGAATAATCAAGCAAATACTTAAGTGTACGAACAGTAAAGTGTAAACTGTGAATAATAAAGTGACTGTTGGTGTATTTTATTGTCTGCGTTTAAGAAACTGACTGTGTTTTATTTTCAAATCACACAATCCAGAGATACGTGACAGCCCACTAGACTTAATATTCGTAACAGTATGAACATTTCCAAAACGTATGGTATGCATGGAAAAAGGTACTAAATTTCTAGCGTACACGCAACTCTAGTATCTCTCTTTGACAGCATTTCCAAATGTAAACAAAGGAAATAAGAGCGAGATTTTTCTAGTTGGCATACCTTGTTATTGTACCATAGAAAAAAGAGGGGCGCTACTTAGGATTTACTTTGGTTCAGACAGCAACGAAGCAACACGTGTAGTGTTGTAGGCTGCGTTGATTTTTGTCTTGTGTAAGCTGCAAGAAATTTTATGTATAAAAAAAATAGATGCTTTTGTTGTTGTATTTTTTGTGTGTATGCTTTTTATGTTGGCGATTGGTTTTGCTACACAGCTTTAAGTTTCTTATTTGCTTTTCGGTTTAATTTTATACAGTGTAGAAAAATTACTCTGCGCTCACTAACACCATCTCATTGTCAATTTTGCCGACCTCTGTTCTAGAAAGTAAAGCGGAAGCTGAGTCTTGGAAGTTAGGTAAATCATTGAATAACAAATAACCACCCTCAATTTCGCGGAGGTTATTTTTGGTGCATTTTTTTATATTCGATCAAAGTTGGAAAAAAGGAAATATAGACTTTTTGAGCAATCGGTAGATCAAACAACTTTTAAGACAAAACCAAAATTTTTTATTTTTATTATATTTACAATTACCTTTTAGAAAAAACCAACAAGTTACCCATTGGTCGCTTTATTTACATACAAATCAATCTTAAAGATGACAAGAAACCCAAAAATACACATTTTTCTCGATGTGGATAAATTGTCAACTTTGAGGGCTTTACCTCCTAAACTACTAGTTCGAATTTAATAACATTACATTTTCGTAATCCCTAATTTTCAATAAGATGCGTGTATTAATTTTACCGAACGCTTTCATGAAATTTTTGATTTTTGCATCGTTTTGCCTGTTATTCTACGGGAAAAATTTTATGGACGTTGGACAACGGGTGTGACACATTTTGTGTGACTCAAATTTTTCGACTGGAAGAATGTGCTAGGAAGTGCATAAAAGGGGCGTGGCACCGCCTATACAGTGTTGTATAAATAAACTTGATTTATATGACCAATTTAAAAACTTTAAACTAGCTTGAAAAACCGCAATACTACTCCTGAAGGTTTATTTGTTGAGCTTTCTGTCAAGTCTAATAACTGGAGCAACTTGGAAGGTCTACACCACTCCAAAAAGTTCCTAAACTTCAACAGAGAGAGAGCTATCTCTGCTCTAGATCTCAACAGAGGCCAACTTAGGACTCTATGTGGTGCTGTAACAGGCCACTTTTTCTGTAACAACCACCTCTACAAACTTGGACTTACCGACAGCAGAACATGCAGATTCTGCCAGGAAGCTGACGAAACAATGGAACACATCATTACCAACTGTCCTGCCCTGACACACAGACGTGCAAAGTTTCTAGGGAAACACAGTCTCGGTGAAGAGGACCTGATGCAAATATCGCAGAAAGGTCTGATTCAATACCTGAGCATATAAAACACCAGAGGATTTAAGGGGCACAATAAACCTCTCAGGTTGCGGTGCACAAGGGCGTTGCCCAACCCATAATCATTACATTACATTACAAGTCTAATAACTTGACCGCAATAGTGAATGAACCACCACATATCCCCTGCGTCGTCAGGTAAACTCTCGATACTCTGGAATACTGATGACCATTCCGAACGCAGCTTCAGTACGTAAACAGGCTAGTACCAAAAAGTATGGAACATAAAGAGTGTGCATCACGTACAAGCAAAAATTTGAATGCGGGTGCTGATATCGCCACCCGTCTTCTAGATGCGGGGGTAGACAACAAGAGGAACCACTTGAAATGACAGCACAATGCTCTGAGCGCAAATCATACAGTCAAACCTAAATTTGAGCGTTAGCGGCAAGCAACTGTCAAAATTGCTTCATGCCCATACAAATTGTATGGGGCAAACCGCAATTGAAACGCTCTGACGCTGAGCTATTCGAATTTCCAATTTTGACAGCGCGTTAGCAGTTGAAGTTGGCTGCGACAAACAAAAACGCCTGTGATTTATATTTGATTTGATTTAAATTGTGAGGAATTTATTCAAATAAGAGCTAAGTTTTGCAAAATAATAAAAGTTTGTTGGTTTTTTGGCAACTAAACAGATACTTTTTTTACATTTGTTTTCATTTCATGATTTTGACAATCGCAACGCAACGCTTCAATTTCGGTATGCCGCACTGAGCGAGAGCGTTGCGTCAGAAAACGCAACGCTCAACGATCCAATTTAGGTTTGACTCATAGAAACACGAATGCCGCGTCTATGCTCTCGTTCATTCTCGCTCAATTGTGCGAAGAGGAGGAAGACGACGTGCTGTTGTTCTTGTTGTTGCGCTGGCGAAAAGCTGAAATTGTAAAACGATTTATATTTTCTGGCTGGCTTTTGTTCTTCTTCTATAAGCCTCCACGGCGTCGCATATAGCTCCTGAACTCATTGCCGACTGTAGTGTGCGCAAAATCATAGAAAAGAAAATAAAATATGGCTGGCATGGCGACCTATATGATCGCTACAGGCAATTAAAAAATCAATAATAAGTGATCAACAAAGACAATTAAAAAGGGAAATTGGAAAGAAAGGAAGACGTTTTATTAGCCCGTAATAAGCTTGCTTAAAAGAACTAAACTAAGAAAATCTTATATTGTATATTTATGGTCACATCATTCGCCATGGAACCATTCAGGTGTAGAATATTTTTTACATTTTTCTTATGACAAAATACTTGTCTTATCATTTATTTCTCTATTTAGTGCTTAAGTAGTGCTTTCGCCCTATTGAAAGTCAATAGACCTATTAAATTATGTTTTTCTATATAATTTTTTTAACCCTTGGTTTCTCCGTTAGATTTCGATTTAAAAAAAAACAAAATTAAAACACGCATCTAATTATTTTTGATTTCAAGTGATTGGCCAGCAAAAAGCCATACACCACAAAGATTCGATTGATGGTGACATGACAGCAATCTGTGCAGCAAAATCAATCGGCAAAACAAAAAAGCTTACACACAACAAACGACAACACCAAAAACATTAGCAAATCCCGAATCATCTTCGTTGAAACGACGATGACAATGCTTTGGCTCGTTGTTTACTCTCCGCTTGCGCTTCGACGAACAAGATCACAAACTGTTGAGTGCGAGCAAATTTCCCGCAACCTATGCCTCCGCTCATCTCTTCCCGCCCGCGTCAACAAACACGCTTGACAAATTTGTGAAGATGCGTATTCTTTATATTGTATATTCTTTGATTTTACATAGTTTTGAGTACTGAAAAAATTTGTTTTATAAATTTTTGTTTATATCCGGGGGGGATATAGGCGATGGAAGAAGCCAATTTTCAAATCTGGCTGACATGAAAAAAATAATTATTTAAAAATATGGTCCTGACTACCTACCTGACTACCCCCTTAAAAGAAAATACATATGTCAAAATATCTTTGATTTGGGGTGTTTTTAATCATGTGTTTTCACATTTACTCCATGCAAACTTTTAACCCGTCGCTGACCCCGTCCGATTTTAATATTCGGAAATATGAATAACACATATCGAGTTATTTTACAGTTGAAGTACTTTCCCAAATTTGAAGTCAAAAGACTCAAACTTTTAACCCGTCGCTGACATCGTGCGATTTTAATATTCGGAAATATGAATAACACATATCGAGTTATTTTACAGTTGAAGTACTTTCCCAAATTTGAAGTCAAAAGACTAAAAAAATGTGTTTCTCCATACATAATTTTAACCCGTCGTTCATCTAGTTAGAAATCGAATTTGAAAATAATGATTATTTTATTTATTTCATTTATTTTTACAATTGTTGAAGTCAATAGGCCCATCGGTGCGGGTTGTTTGTTTCGGAATCTTTCCGTAAATTAACCTTAATTAACCCACTATTGGGCCAGTTAAATTTTGATTTTCGAAAAATTATAAAATACACCACACCTCTTGTCAAACGCCCATCAAATCTCATCAGTAGAATGACATATCTATGAGACGACGGTACACCAACTTTCAATGCTGTGCGGCCTAACGATTCCGAGGAGATTCCATATTAAAAAATTGAGTTGTATGGGCGGTGCCACGCGTCTTGTCCAGAATCCACCTTATTCCCCCTTATTCCCTTGTTCAAAATACACCCCATTTCCCCTGTCGAAGGACACGAATAAATCGTAAGTTTGTACCGAGTGTCATTGATGTGCGTGCTATAGTTCCAAAGTTACACCGGAATTAAAAAAGTGTCACGCCCCTTGTGTTAACCGGTGGAACGACACGTTTACGCCATGGCGCTGTACAAAATTTGAATGCTGAGCGACTCATAATTCTGAAGATATTTCATATTAAAGAATGTAATTGTATGGGCGGTGCCACGCCTCCTTGTCCAAAATACACCCTATTCCCCCTGTCGAAGGACACGAATAAATCGTAAGTTTGCACCGAGTGTCATTAATGAGAATGCTATAGTTCCAAAGTTACACCGGAATTTAAAAAGTGCCACGACCCTTGTCCAACGCCCATTAAATTTTACCGGTGGAATGACACGTCTACGCCATGACACTGTACCAAATTTCAATGCTGTCCGACTTATAATTCCGAAGATATACCATATTAAAAATTTAGGTTGTATGGAAGGTGCCACGCCCACCTGCCGTACATATATGTAATATCGCTATAAACCACCGCATTGCCATCTTCTATCACACACAAAAAACAAACCGCAATGCTAAAAATTTAGGTTTTTGAAACTAATGGAACGCGTCGGTCATTAATTTTCT
This sequence comes from Melieria omissa, assembly GCA_963971225.1. Classification (NCBI taxonomy): domain Eukaryota; kingdom Metazoa; phylum Arthropoda; class Insecta; order Diptera; family Ulidiidae; genus Melieria; species Melieria omissa. The sequence goes on along the minus strand of OZ020269.1, from coordinate 42,889,465 downwards.
TTCTTGCGGTGGAAATTGCGAATAGAAAATAAATTCAGAGTATTTAGTGCTTCAACGTTATGCCGCTCATAATCCACGAGTTGTGCCATTATTCTCAATAAAAACGGCAAATGGGTGTTTGATTGACACTCCCCAAGTTTATGGGGCCTATGGGTTTCTTGCAGATGAAGACGTTTGTTTGTAACTGTTGTAAAAGTTACAATTTTAAATCTAAAACTTACAATTTATTTTATTTTTTATATGAATATTCTTATAATAATATATGTATAATATAATACAACTTTGCGTTGTTATTGTTATTTTTATAAAAGTTACTAAAATAAAAATTAATACAATTTATTATATTCTTTGTATTTGTATCTTCGCGCAGATAGTAATATAGTATTGTAACGGTGAGACACTCTGTGCTGTGCTATGCATGAATGCTTTTACGGGCATACTTTTAGGCATGCACTTTGGAGTACGGCTTGCTATAGTTCCGATTTGGCAAGGATGGTTCGCGATGGTAATGGGCTGTGCGAGAACGATCGAGAGATAGTCCAATTGGAATGTGCGAGAATGATCAAGAGATAGTTAAATGGGAATGTGCGAGAACAATCGGCGCGATAAGCAGACAAGTATAAAAGGCAGCCAGGTACAGCGCAGAGGGGCAATCTTATTTGAACAAGCAAAGGTGGAACACGGAATAGTCCAATAAGTAATAGCAACTGTTAGGACAGCGTGTAAATTTGGAAATAAAGTGATTGTCGATTTTTGACTGCGATTTGCGCAAGTAATTGAAGTGTGTTTTATTTTTCTTATTATTATTATTATTATTTTATTTTTCAAGCACAATCCAGAGACGAATAAGCCTAAAGATCTAATTTTCGTAACAATATTCAACATGTGCTTTAATTTTTCTTTTTATATAGCAAGATATTTGCGACAAATGCCAACTATTTATGGTCAATGCGGCCAAGAATTCTGAAGCTGCAAAAAACAACTGCTCAAAAATACTTGGAAGAAAAAAGATTTACGACTGCCGAACGGGACGCTGGTCTCCAAAGTATCGATACAAGTGCAGATGTTTTAAAGTATAACTAAGAAAACGTATTTACACTTCGGAAGATGTTCGCGTCGAGTTTCTGTTATAAAAGAAAGCTATGCGTCGATAATCTTACTGGTATCCTGATTATAGCTGGTTAAAAAAAGAACACATACTGTGCTTTGTGGAATGAGACACTAATTGGTAGAAGTGGAAAGGATATGGCCAGTGGATTAAAAAAAATACTCTGTAAAGTTGTTAATGACCACTCTTACCTAATCAAATCATTCCAGTTGGACTCTCTCGATCGTTCTCGCACAGCCCATTATCATCGCGAACCACCATGAAAAAGTCAGCACAAACACAAGTGGCGCAATAAAAATCAGCGGATGTGCTGATGATGTTGCCCAAGAACAAGAACCACAGTGTGTAGTGCGTCACTGTTTTATACACCGGCATACGATAAATTTAATTTTGCGCTCTCACAGCTTCTCATTTTACGCTGTCGCGTACTTTTTCCCCCCGCATCAACAAACGGGTCCTACCGCTGGAACCCGCAAAGAAAATTTTCTTATACTTATACTGTTTGTTCTGTGGTGTCATGTAGTAATACAAATACTGAATTCATAAATTGCATCACTAACAAAATAATACTTTGTAAACTTATGCTTTTGCATCAACTTCCTTAGTTACAATAACAACATATTAGGCCATATTTAATTGACACAATGCATCAACTTGAAGCAAAGCATTACATGCGAAGAAAAGTGGATTCGATACGAGAATATCCAACGCAGGATCATGGTCAACACACAAACGGCTTCAAAGTTTAGATTGACGGTCAACATTTATATAAGGTAAACCTCGTAGGTTTCTTTTTGATTTCAAATTACTCTGTGTTTAAGGAAAACATAGGCATCTGAAGTTGAAGCAATCTTTTTGACATTTCAATATCTTATCGTTTTTTAGAGAGAGACCATAAAGTATATTTGGATGCGATATCTCAAGGGGTCCATCATTACAACTAGCATAGTTTTGGAAAAGATGCAAAGAAATTAAAATCGGCATGGATTTCACATACTACATGGGCTGAAAAGTCTTTGGCCTGACATAGAGATGGCGCCAAAAATTAAGAATTATTGTGTTGTACATGGAAAACCATCCTTAACTTAGATTCTGTCAAAGTTTCATGACATTTGGTTGACTCGTTTTCAAGTTATTGCTTTCGAAGTGACGCTACCTCTGAATTTTTGTAAACAATGGAAAAAAGTGAATTTCGTGTTTTGATAAAACATTGCTATTTGATGGGCAAAAATACAGTGGAAACAAAAGCATGGCTTGATAAATGTTATAATACATCTGCTCCACCAAATTCAACTATCAAGTATTGGTTTGCTGAGTTTCGTCGTGACCGTACGAGCACCAGTGATACACCGCGTTCAGGGAGGCCAAATGAGGCAGTTAATCCGGAAAACATCCAAAAAATCACGGACCTTGTGTTAAATGATCGCAAAATAAAATTGAGTGAGATAGCTAACATCATAGGCATCCCAAAGGAACGCGTTCAAGGGACGAGAGATCAAGTCTAAACGACCTCATTTGGCCAAGAAAAAAATCCTGTTTCACCAAGACAATGCACCAGCTCATTCTGCTCGCGATACGACGGAAAAATTAGAGGAATTACGCTACGAAGTCGTCAAACACCCACCGTATTCACCAGATTTAGCACCCAGCGACTATTTCCTCTTTCCCAGGTTGAAAAATTGGCTCGCCGGAAAAAGATTTTACTCAAATGAGGAGGTCGAGTTGGAAACAAACGCCTATTTTGAAGAGCTTCACGCGGACCACTATAAGAAAGGCATCGAAATGTTGGAAGACCGTTACACTAAATGCATTACTCTAAATGGAGATTATGTCGAAGATTAAAATCATTTTTGCACTAAAAATATCGTTTTTTCATTGTCAGGCCAAAGACTTTTCAGCCCATGTAGTAGTAACCTTTTATTGCAGGTTCGATAAGGGGGCGCGAACCTTTACATAACTGATATAGTTATTGATATGTCTTTAAAAATGTAGTTCGCGCAGCTGTAATATTGAGTAATATGAGTCTTGAAAAGTTTTCCAGTTGACAAGGGTTGCGGTTGGAAGCTGTTTATGTTCTTCTCGTCATTTACGATAGTTTTGCAACAGATGAATAATGAGAAAATTTTGAGCTCATTTTCTTGTTGTTTATTTGTTACTACTATTTATAATTTGGTGGAAAAATTGGTCTCGCAAAGTTTTAGTTAGATACAAAATTATTTTCTAAACAAATTGTGCATGCGATAATTTAGTTACCACGCATTGATAGGTATGAATAAGATTAAAGCAGGCAAATATTTTTTAACTTACATTCAATTCGCTTCCTGGAGTACCTGGAGGAGTACTCAGACACATAGTCATCCATATTGCTTTCGCTCCTTAATTCACTATTTGCGCTTAATTCTTTTAGGGTATCTCCAATGGGTTCAGTGCATTTCTGTTGATGACTTTCTGTAAAAGGAACTTCAACAATTTCGTAGATGGGCCGTTTTTTTTTAATGGGGGGAGTGAAGATATGTAAGAAATCACGTGCTTTAGCTTTTTTTACTGTATCTTCTGCATACTTCGTGGAATCACTTGATTTAAGAACTGCGTTTTTTATAGTGCGCATTTTTTGCTTAGCATTGTGAAGCGAGTTATCAAAGCAACTTGAATCGTAAATTCCCTTAAGAAAGTTTTGAGTTTTTAGCTCTAAATTTTCATTGTGAATGACGACTTTTTTTATGGTTGGCGGCAAAGGAGGCGGTGATGGTGGCCGTGTTTTAATAATTAGTATTTCTATAGTTGTTTCGTATGATATGCTTGGAAGAGGTTGAAAAAACCCAGGCATGCGAACTGGCTGTGGTGGTATGGGAGGCGGTGGACCAAAGGACCTTTGATTTTCCCCACCATTACCAGGCGTTATATTTGCTAAAACGTTATTCCATTGCATAAGCGAGGCATTATCTTTAATATTAGTAACGTTGTTGGTGTTATCAGCACAGCTGCTTTTATCTGCCGATTTTTTAACGTTATAAGCTAAGTGAAAAGGCTCTTTAAAGAAAGGAATATCGTTAAGGGAATCGTTCTTATTTGTATGAATTTCATGGCTATCATCATGTTTATTTGGTTTTGTAATGTCTCCTAATGATAATCGTGACGTGCAGTTCACTTGATTTGTTTCCTTCTTACCCAGGGGTTGTATTGCTGTATTGAATGGTGTATAAATTCTTATAGCAGCATCATCGATCATGGATTCCGTACTTTTATCGATATTTTCAACAGCGTTAGCATTTTCTTTCATTTTAGGAGCTTCCCCTATGCTCTCCAATTTAAATTCAAGCTGTAAATCATCTCTGTTCTCAAGTACAGTGCCCGTTTCTTGTAATGTTTTTTGCTCATACTTTGGTTTAAAAGCGTTATCAGTTTGCTTACCAAGTTTAATTGCTTCCTCATTTGGGAACTTTTCAATAAACTTTGTTTTTAACCGAGCCTCATCTCCTAGCTTCAGCATTTCTTTGTATTCGTCATGGTATTTTGCTTTTTCCTCTGTCGTGAGAAAATGGTCTTTAGCTACATCGGAGGCTTTTATTTGTGAAGGACTGTGCGCCTCAGCTTTATGCGGTAAATGTAAAATTAGTTCTTCCTCTGGAAAGACTTTACTGTGATCTATCCGTAAGTCATCGCTGTAATGTTCTTTTAAAGTAACTTCTGCGCCGACGTGTGAGCAAATTTCACGATACCATGTTGTCAAGTTATCCTTTTTATGTGGTTTTAGTGAAACTGATAAACAAGATTCCACATCCTCTAGTTTTGGTGTTAAAACTATTGCAATTTTAGAGTCACATTTCTCGACCTTACAGTCAGGTAGTTTAATTATATTCTGCAGTACAAAAATTGACTTCTCCTCATTAATTTTACGTACTTTACATATAAGAATTCTTGATTTAAACAAAAATAAATAACGATCATGTGGCTTTTCATATTTATCTATAACAGTCCACCAATCATGGAGCAGTAAGCGCCCAATTTTATATATACTGCCTCTGTAGCCTTCTATGCTAGTTAAAAATTTATTATCAAAAGCTCTATTAGGAACATTGAGCATAAGCTCCAAAGCTTTATGTAAGTCCTTAACATTTGGAAACAGGCCTTGTGAGTACTTTAGTAATTCCTGAAATCAAACGAAGTATATCGTCACCTTAAAAGTCCCTCAAATTATTTAACTCTCAAATACGAAAAGTTCAATAGGTAACAATCACAAACAACGAATTTCTAGTGTAGTACATGTAAGATTTTAAAATAATTGGTATTTGGCCATTTGAAATTTTTACTTTTACTGTGAATGTAGATTACATAACATACATATATATATACCCCGCTTCACATAATTTTAGAATTCCTCTTTCGTGTTGATTATGCACTTAAATACTACTAAACAAATGTTTACCCAATGAAGTTGTATCTCTTTCTACAAAAAAGTTAATGTTTGTTTTTTGTGAGCAAGGAACGTTGCAAAGCCCATACAACTAAAAATTATAATATTGAATAACGTCGGAATTATGAGTCGAACAGTATTGAAATTTAATATAGCGTCGACTTATGGATGGATGTCGCCCCATTAATAAAATTTAGTGGGCCTTGAACAAGCGTGGCTTTGTTTTTGTGAGCCAAAGCTGTTAACTTTGGAACTATACCTTATGGTGTAGTGAAAAAAGGAGCGTGGCATCACCCATACGACAGAATTTTTTAGTATAAAAATGGTTCTTTAAGGATCCTGAACTTTAAGGATCCTGAAGGGCAATTGGCGCGGTGGATCGAGCGACTGCAGAGCTACGACTACACGATAGAGCATCGCAAGGGCAGTAGCCATGGAAATGCCGATGCCTTGTCACGCCGTCCATGCAAAGTCGAATGCAGGCCGTGCTCGCGAGCCGAAAGCAAAGAACAGATAGTGGACGTCCGGTTGGTAAGCGTTATGCCAGAGGAATAGTGGTCTGCGGAGAGGCTACAAAAGGACCAGCGTGAGGATGCGGATCTTGCAAAAATCATCGAAGGCAAGAAGCAAGGCGCACGCCCAGACTGGCAGGAGGTGGCCGGTGAAGGCCCTATCGCTAAGGCTTACTGGGCACAGTGGAAAAGTCTGCAGCTGAAAGAAGGATGCCTATACCGCGAATATGAGAGCGCGAATGGTCGGACCAGCAACTCCCTAATGGTAGTGCCGAAATGCAGAATCAACGAGGTCATCGAGGCATACCATGACGACTCCAGTGGAGGGCACTTGGGCATCACCAAGACTGCAGGAGGAGCCTGTAGCCGAGTGGATTAAGAGCTGCGACCGATGTTCAGCCGCGAAAGGGCCGACAAGAAGATATCGAGGCCGTATGCAGCAGTACAACGTGGGAGCGCCCTTCGAGCGAATTGCTATGGACGTCGCCGGCCCATTCCTAACTAGCACTCAAGGCAACAAATATGTGCTGGTGGTACCCTATTAAGTGTAAGTGTAAGTGTACCCTATTCCTAACCAGGAGGCCACTACGATCTCGGAAAAGCTGGTAAACAACTGGGTAGCCAGGTTTGGAGTTCCGTTGGAGTTGCACTCAGATCAAGGCCGGAATTTCGAGTCTGCGTTATTCAAGGAAGTGTGTGAGCTGCTGGGGATAAAGAAAACTCGTACCACTCCTTTACACCCACAGTCCGACGGCATGGTGGAACGCCTGCGGAATACCTGCGAAAGGTGGTAGGCAGGAATCAAAAGGATTGGGACACGCATATCCCCTGTTCCTGATGGCGTATAGGTCAGCCCCGCACGACACGACATCACTCACTCCAGCCCGAGTAGTGTTCGGCACAGAGTTGCGGTTACCCGCTGACTTGAAGTTCGGGGTAGTCAGCACGACGGGAGGCGCTAAGACGGATTACGTGGTCAATAAGCGGGCGGAACTGGAGGAAATTCACCAGTTTATAAGGGGTCGCACCAAACTGGTCAGCGATAAGGTGAAAGCCAGATACGATCTACGGGCCAACTCAGCAGGGTTCCAAGAAGGCGATCTGGTAATGCTCTACAACCCGCAGCGGAGGAAAGGTTTGTCTCCGAAACTTCAAGCGTCATGGGAAGGACCTTACGAAGTCGTGACTAGGATTAACGACGTGGTATACAGGATTCAACGTTGCAGCAATAAAGGCGCTAAGCTGAAGGTAGTCCATTTGGAGCACCTGGCGCCTTATCACAGCGGAACCTCGGCACTTGTTCGGGACGAACAAGTCTAAGTGGTGGGCAGTGTAACGATAAGACACTCTGTCGCTGTGCAAAGCAACCCTGTCGCTACGCGCCGTGCCATAGTTCAACCTGGCAATGATGACCGCGTTAGTGGAAACTTTTAGTCCAGCCTGGCAATGATGGCTGCGATAATGGTAACTTTTAGTCTAACCTGGCAATGATGGTCGCGATCATCATGGAAACCTTTAGTCCACTCTGGAATGTGCGAGAACGATCTGTGCGATGGCCGGACAGGTATAAAAGGCAGGCGGGTGCGGCGCAGCGAGTCAGTCTGATTTTGACTAGTGAAGGTGCCACACGGAGTAATTGAGCAAATACTTAAGTGTAAAGGCAGTGAAGTGCAAAACTGTGAAATAAAGTGATTGTTGGTTTATTTTATTAACTGCGTTTGAGAAACTAAGTGTGTTTTATTTTCAAATTACGCAATCCAGAGATACGTACTAGCCCACTTGAACTAGCATTCGTAACAATATTCTATATTTTACTGTTGATCCTCCTTCTACTTTGCTTTTTGTTCAAGATATTTATTTTGTTGCGGAATTTTCCAAATTACATTGAAATATATGAGAAAAAAGCAAGTGTTTGAGTGCGTGAAAAAGTGATTGTTGATATGACGGTCGACGTTGCTCAGCTAGTAAGTACCTAGTGTTACGAGTGCATTTTGATTCGACTTGCCTCGATAGCCAGCACCAAAACATATGTAGGATTATCCTATCGGCGGCTGTCCTCACAGTAATATAAGGCAAAACTTCTATTTTAGGCACAGAAATTCAACAAAATCATCCTTTAATTGGAGTAATGCTTTTTAAGAGAAAATTTGTGGATTACATTTCAGACGAACATGGACAAAGTTAAGATGGCGCAAACGCACCCTTAAAAAAAAACATGGCCGGTAATCAGCTGGCGGACCCCAACAGTGTTCGCGGTAGCACGTGGAAAAATTTTGTTATAATTCAAGAATAAATATACGAAGAATTATCTCATTATCATTTGCAGTTTCTGAAAAAAAAATCCCAAAAAAGCTTTAAAAAACAAAGTTTGTACTAGAGGACCCCCTTAATAACCCTCGAATTGGTATTTCTAATTATTTTAAAATATATGATCAATTATGTTTTACGTTGCTCAAATACGATTCTGTGGAGAAACTGCTATGTTCTTTCATAATTCCCGTGAACATAATTATTGAAATGTATCGGATTCTGTTCTGTTCTGTAGGTCTGTTGTCCAAATTCTCGACTGCCTAATTTATGACATGATCGTACTTTTTTGTTTATACTAAACCTTTTTTGAAGCTGTTTTTGTGTTATGTAAAGGAACATTTTACTTCTCAGATACTACTTATGTTAAGAACTTAGCTTTTTCTCCAATATTATTGCGTAAATTTTGCTCTTAACCTATACTATTATATTTTTACAAATAAAATACCACTGAACCGATGTTGAAATAAGTGCAAAACTATGTTTTTCTTTTGTATCTGAATATTATCTACACATGAGATTGGCCACGCTCCCCTCTAACGCCCTCTAACGCTCAATGCAGGCGGTCCGCTGCCTACCCTTCCGCTACTACCAGCCGGGTAGACCAGCTGGCGGTGGTGGAAGAACTGGCGGAATGTGACTAGATCTCCTCGTGGTGGCCGCTGGAAACAGCCACCGGGGTACGGTCTTGTCTATACCCTTGGTGGCTGGCTAACTAGTCACGTCCCATTTCCAATATCCCCTTACACCTGAGTCCCATCTATCCATACTTCCTCCCCCCCCTAATCCAGGGTGTCATGCGACCCGTGCCCATTGGATGATTTGCAGCCAGGGGGTATACCGGCTGTATTACCCGATACCTCTCCACCTCGGGTAGTATTTCTGGACTTCCTACGGCATGGGGCTCTGCCATGGGTGACCTCCCCGACCCCACTTATTGATAGGCCACCGAAAAGCCTCGTCGGAGTAGGTGGCCAACGAACCAGATGAGAGGAGTTCCCTAACACATGCCTCGGATGGAAAAGACGTCGGACAGACTGACGTTAACGATCAGCAGATGGCTGAAACTATGACTAGCGATCGGAGAGACCGATCGGCTAGGAGTAGTGTGAGCAGTGATTGCTCACACGTGAGTGTGACCACAGCGTCAACTATGGCGGTTGGAGGGGCTTCATCGATAGGATTACCTGCACTGGTAGAAGCTACCGAGGGCATCTCTCTAAAGAGAAAGCGGCTAACGACTTCTCAGAAGAAGAGGCTGAGGAAGCTGATGGCGGCAGGTAAGACCTACGATGAGGCTCTAAAAACTGTCCTAGAAGAGCCGACTAAGACGGACGAGACCGATGGTGGCAGCAAACGAGATACGGCGCAACCCGTATCGAAAAGGACGAAGTTTTCGTCCTTCGCTGAAGCTGCAGCGGCCATCAAGGTGGGAATTGTACCGGACGAATTCCCGGCTGCCCACCTAAACTTGGAGGAGCAGAGGGCAATTGAGGGGGCCATCAAGAAGGAGCTGCGTAAGCTCCCTCTCTCAAATCAGGTTCCAGGAATGCTCCTTCAAGCCAGGGTGGATCATTGTAAACTGCGCCGATGAGGCGTCGAAGAATTGGCTGGAAGTGATAATGACGAAGACCCAGCTGGTGGAAAAGAAGGAGAAACTGGTAGAGGGAAACGAAATTCCCAAACCCAGCGTAGCCACCGCGTTTTTCCCAGGCTGCTCCCTACCGGCCGAAGATATTCTTCGAATGCTTCGAACGCAGAACCGTTCACTACCGACAGGAAACTGGAAGGTACTGAACAGGTCTGTCGCGGCTCAGGGAACAACGTTGACGCTGGCCATCGACGATCCCTCAGTGACTCAGCTCCCTGCACTGAAGAACCTTCCCTTCTTTGAGTTGGGAAGGGTTCAGTTCAGGTTGCGTCAAGAGCAGGGGGCCAAGTCGTTGGTGACCGGCGGAGGCGGTACGGAGACAAAGACGTCGAACGTAAGGGTGGATGAGGAGAGACCCTCCACCAGTAGACAGGCACTGGCAAAGGTGAGCGAGGACCGGCCGCGTACTAGCGGGTGGGCGCTAATCGTCACTCGGACTGACAAGACGACCGAACGGACGAGTGACAAGACGCCAAGACCAACATCAGTGGGACCCGCAAAGCGTGCTGCAGCTAAACCCGTCCGACAGACACGGCTGACTGGGATGGCAAATCCGCCCAGACAACTGAGCCTGCTGGATAAGTCTACACATACTCCGGGCAGTAGTGAACGGGTGCAGACAAGGGGTAGAAAAGGTAAGCGTGCGGGTTCCCACACCAAGGGACCGCAGGCGTAATATGGAGATTGTACAGATCAATCTCCATAGAGCGTCGGCAGCCTCGGCTGTCCTCACCAGGACCCTAAATACCTTGGGTCCCAGCATAGCCCTGGTGCAGGCGCCATGGACCAGAACCAACGGCCAAATCCGGGGGCTAACTCAGGCAGGTAAGGTACTTTGTTGCCAGTCGTCAACAAGAGCAAGAGCCTGCATTATATTTAATAATATTTCCTACTTCCCGTTGACAGATTACGTAACGCCTGATCTCTGCGCTGGAAAAATCGTGTGGAACTCCAGGGAGGTTATCATAGCCTTAGCATACTTCCCTGGGGACGACGAACACTGCCCTCCACAAATAGCAGAACAGTTAATTGACTATGCTAGGGGCAAGCAGCTGGAGCTAGTACTTGGCTGTGATGCGAACGCCCACCACACCATGTGGGGAAGCTCGGATGTAAATCCTAGAGGTGAGTCACTTTTCAACTTCATACTCTCCCTAGATTTAAACATATGCAACATTGGGAATAGTCCCACGTTTGTTACTAGAATCAGAGAGGAAGTCTTGGATATGACCTTGACGACCTCAATGACAAAAGATCTTGTCACCAACTGGCGAGTATCTGATGAGCCGTCCTGCTCAGACCACAGGCATATAAGATTCACGTTAGGGAATCAAATGCTTTCTGAAGTATCATTTAGACCTAAAAGACAGACCGACTCGAGCAGTTACTGCAACCAGTTAGGACAAGATACTCTAGCTCGAATAGAGAACATAATAGATACCATAGACAGATTAGAAAGTGCCACCACAACTCTCAAGGAATCCGTTCTAAATGCCTATGAAAACAACTGTCCTCTCAAGACTAAAACCTTTAGGAAACAGACGCCATGGTGGAGTGGTCATCTTAGCAAGCTAAGGAAGGAGGTTAGGGCACTATTTAATAAGGCCAAGCGGAATAACGACTGGCAGACCTACTCCCTGACCCTTACCAACTACAACCATTATTAGATTAGGAAGGCCAAGAGAGAGTCCTTTAGACGGTTCTGTGAGGACGTGCCAGACTGTCCTCCAGTTTCAGACTTCAAAGGGTCCTCTCGAAGGAGAAAACCTATCCTATTGGAACACTGGTGGATGTTAACGGGTCGTCCACAAGTAGTGAAATGGAATCACTCGTCCTACTCACCAACACCCACTTCCCGGGATCGATAATATCAGCAACCGTACCTCTGACAAACAGTACAGCACAGACATATTGTCCAAGTAGGGAAGACTGGAGGGTTGCCAGAGCGGTGTGTAGCACGCCAATAGTGAAATGGTCGCTGAAATCGTTCTCCCCTTACAAAGCGCCGGGAAAAGATGGCATTTTCCTGGCACTTCTGCAAAAAGGAATTGATATATTAGCGCCTATTTTAACAAAAATCTACTCATGTAGCTTAGCTTTTGGGCATATTCCAGAGGTGTGAAGAGCAGTGAACGTAGTCTATCTCCCCAAGCCTGGAAGATCCAACAAAAAGGACCCAAAATCCTTCAGGCCGATAAGCTTGATGTCATTCGTGCTAAAGGGCTTGGAAAAGGCCGTTAACCGCTTCCTGAGAGAAGACATTCTTCCTCGATGCCCCCTAAGCGCGAACCAACATGCCTACCAGAAAGGTAGATCCACCGAAACGGCCCTATCAGCGCTGGAGGAAAAGTAAATCTGTCTGGCAGGTTTCCTAGACATAGAAGGGGCCTTCAACTACACGACTTTCGAAGCGATTGAAAGGGCGCTAGAAGAATTTCAGGTGCCTACCACTCTTATAAGATGGATATCAGCCATGCTTGAAAGCAGGGTGATTCAGTCCAACCTAGGGGCGGTAGAGCTGTCTGCAAGAACAGGGAGGGGATGTCCCCAGGGAGGGGTACTATCCCCACTGCTGTGGTCTGTGGTCGTTGATGGACTAATCCGCTCACTTGCGGAGCAGGGATATGAAGTCATCGCCTATGCAGACGACCTAGTCATTGCGGTCAGGGGCAAAGACGGACATACAGTCTCGGACTTGCTATAGAACGCGATGAAAATTGTGGAGCGCTGGTGTGTAAGACAGAAATTGTCTGTGAACCCGGACAAAACAATTATTGGGCCTTTTACCTTTAAAAGGAAATTTGACCTTGGACAGATGGAGATCTTTGGTAAGGTGCTGAACATCTCGAATGAGGTCAAGTACCTAGGGGTAACTCTAGACAGTAAGTTGAACTGGAAACCCCACGTTGATCGCACTATCAAGAGAGCAGGCAATGCACTCTGGAGTTGCAAAAGAATCTGTGGTAAAAACTGGGGACTGAGACCGAAGTGGCTTCAAAAACCATACTCCCTGGTACGATAACCTACGGGGCGATAGTTTGGTGGAGGAAGACCACAGAAGTAACCACTGCGACTAAGCTAGAGAAACTACAACGACTAGCAAATACCTACATAACAGGATGTCTCAGGACGACTCCGACGGCAGCCCTTACTGTTATATTGGGGGGGCGATGCCGCTGGAACTCAAAGTGCAAATGGCTGCAATAGCCAGCACTCACACACTGGTGCATAGTGGATCTATACCGAAGAATACACAGGCAATTGGTCACTTATCTCTGCTCAGGGACAGGAGGCAAGATAGAGGCTTTTGGATGCCCCTTGATCTGATGCCTCAGAAGCACCTCTTCAGAAGAAGGTACAAAACGTACATACCGCACAGGAAGGACTGGGCTGATAATAGAATTAGTCCGATGTGTGATGATATTATATGGTACACTGATGGGCCCAAGACGGAAGAAGGAACAGGAGCGGGAATTTATAGCTCTGGCTCCCAACTTTCAGTCAGTCTTGGGGACAAGGCCACAGTCTTCCAGGCTGAGGTCTATGCCATTAATGAATGTGCCAGGACAATACTAACACTTATCTTTAAAAGGAAGAGGATATTCATAATGTCTGACAGTCAGGCTGCAATCAAAGCTCTGAACTCGACGACATTTGACTCTAAACTGGTCTGGGAGACAGTCGCTGTCCTCCAAGATCTTTCCAAGGACAACCAAGTGATAATACACTGGGTACCTGCGCACTGTGCACACGATGGTAATGAGGAGGCGGACAGATTGGTAAAGGAGGGGCGGCAAGACGACCCTACGGACCTGAACCAATCATAAGTGTTAGCAAGACTCATTACAGACATTGTGTAAAACAGGAATTTCTAAATCGAGCTAATCACAATTGGTCGAACACAGTGGGACAACGCTGTTCCAAGCTCTTCTTTCCAGTTTACTCTGCAAAGAAATCTAATTACCCCTTGGAGCTAAGCCGAGCAGAACTTAGATTCATGACGGGGATCCTAAGCGGACACTGTCTGCTAAATATGCATAGAGCGCGACTGGGAATCACGGACAACGAACTATGCAGATTTTGTATGGAAGACGAGGAGACTTCTGTACACATCATAACGGAATGTCCCGCTTTCATACACGCAAGAAAGCGGGTATTGGGAAGGGAACTGATACAGACAAAAGATCTGTCTGAATTTGATCTAAGCAAAATAAAAGAGTTCCTGGATAATATTGGAGGATACGAACTCCTCCAGTAAGATAAAGGGACGTGACACAATAGTTCAACACTGGACGCAGTGTCTCGGGCAGGTAGTGCTCGACTCCCGCTACCCAATCTTAATCTTAACGCTAAATGCGGTATAAACCTCAACTATAGCATACTTCTGTAAAACGTTATAACGTTTTGTAACGATTCATTGCACAGTGATTCTACTCCATAGAACCGCGGGACAAAATTAGAAGGAGTGGTCCGTTCCTCATAAAATATGGCATACTAGTTAATCATGGTCTGCTGAATGGAAATCTCTAATTTGTTTTTCTTAAACTTTTGTAGTTTGGCAATGCCAGAGTCTTAAATTTTCAAATTTCGTCACTTTTGGAGAGCTATAGCACCAAGTGTGTTGGCTAGATTTTTCAGATTTTACATTTAATCGGTAACATCAACATTGATTATTGCAAAGAACAACAGAAATTGTCTCAGGACTCTTTAGTTTTGCAATACAAACGATAATAATAGACGTATGTTTTGCTTTTTTGCAGTTTTCAAAATTTTTTCATGTTGATTGCATACTTTTAGGCATGAAAAAAAGACATTTTGTCGAAAAATAGGTGTTTAGATCACTTTTCAAATTGAATTATTTTCTGAGATCGGAAGATATTGGAGGATATAATTACATTATCCGAAAAAGAAAGAATGCTTCTTAAAATAAAAAATCCAGGAACATACTTTCACATACTTTTTAGATCTTTCCCTCTAAGTTTTGCCAATTTTCAGATTTTTAATTTGGAAAAATATTTTGATTTAAAAGTGATATAAAAGCCTCAGCTTTGCAAATTTTTGAGATAACATTAAAAGCGAAAATGGCCACATAATTTCTTAATCTATATCAAAAGTTTCAGCAACTTCTTGGTAACCATGTGTTTTTACAATTTTTTTTCCTCAATAAACTAAAAAACTGAAAAGATGTGTTTACATTTTTTGTGAAAAAAGTTTCAACTTTGAGCCGCTTTTGCACACACACTAATTAATTTTTTGCACAGATTTTTTTGGGTTTCCTTAGTTGGAGTTTTACCTTTCAAATGACATGAAAATCATTAAATTCTGAGACTATAAATTTTTGGAATTTTGTCTATGGATCGAATCACTGTGCATTGTGCCAAACATAGGCTATATAAAATTATCCACGCCGATTTTCCACGGCCACTAAACTAACAAAACGATGTTACTTGATTCTGTGTTTCATTGAGCCAACCATAGGGTTTATGAGTTCACCCGTAGAAACTATTTTATTGAGAAAAATTTAAATGAGCTGCAATATACGTAGCATGTTTTGTATTTTTACATGTTTTACATACTTAACCCATTAAGCCCTGAGCGTTGCGTTTGCGCAACGTTTGGGAATTTCGCTACATTAAGTAATTCATAAAGATATAAGACTTGAAAATGGGTAGAATTGGATTCGAATTGATCGTTTTAGATTCTACCATACTCAAATTTCAAAATTTTTTAAATATTCATATCTTTTTTTCGATCCAAAGTCAAAGGTTTTTTTTGGGGAATTTTTGAAATTCAATTAAAAATATTTATCCTTCAAACCTATCAAAATCCCTTTGTGGGCTGCATTTTGCAATGCTAAACTATTTAAAAATAAGTTTTGAAAAACAATTTTTTTTTTAATTTTATGTTTTTTATATGACTAAGGCCCAATATTGCGTTTGCGCAACGTACCCTCCTGGTTTAGGGGGTGGGGGTATGAATTATTTGCTTAATTTTTTTTCTTGATTAGGTCAATTAATAAGATTGTGTAAAATTTTATGGAAATAGCACAAGCCTTTCTGGGGTCAGGTTTTAATGGGTTAAGCATATTTTTGCATATGTATTTTTTTCATTTTTAGCCGTGTTTGGCGTAACTCTAAATACATAAAAGTGAAGGAAAACTAATTGAGTGAAATATGACGACACAATACGGACACTTAGGGCTTGATTACACGTAACGAGTAGAGTGGCGAGACATCAAAATGGTACTTGGCGAGGGAACTGGGATAGCGAGCAAAAGCGACGAGTTGTTCAAACGTATTTTGACACGTGGTGAGTCAGTTCGGTTTTACAATGCACAAAAGGAACTAACTAGCTCGTGTAATCAAGTCTTTACTCTTCGCTTGAGCAGTGATTAAAAGATACCGTTATGATTTTTCAATACAAAATAAGGCATATAAAGGTAATTATCTCTGCATACTTAACTAAAAAAAATGTTTTTGAGTTATAACACTATTCAGGAAAACGAGCCGTTTGTACAAACATAATCATATAGAAACATTCGGCAATAGCCATTCGTTTCTGAAATTAGACTTCCGGCTACAACAGAGCAGCTACTTTTGCAGCCGTGATTGTCAAAACGCAGCGACAAAAATCCTCCGCTGTTCCTCGCATTTCGTTTTCAGTAGCAGTAGTCGGGAAGCAGAGCAAACATTTAGGTTACTATTACTGCGTATATCAATGCACTCTACTAAGAAATAAAAAATTCGCTGTCTCAAAAATGTATAGGGTCAGATGGGGTAAATGTAAACAAGGGGTAAATGTAAACAGGGGTTATTTTATGCTTTTAAAATTAACTGCAACAGACCATGACCCAAAAAATATTAATACATTAATTTTACATACTAAATTAATATTTTTTGGGTCATGGTCTGTTGCAGTTAATTTTAAAAGCATAAAATAACCCCTGTTTACATTTACCCCTTGTTTACATTTCCCCCATCTGACCCTATTACAATACATATAACAATGTATGTATGTACGTATGAATGTATTTACAGCAATCCATGAGAATGTTTCTCCATACAAACTCTTAACCTTTTGTTAAGTCCGCCAAATTTTCAATTTAAAAGTTACATGCCTTTATTAATTAAAAAATTACAGGCCTATTTAATAATAAAAATAATTGCCTATTTATTACTTATTTGAAATTCGTTGGCCATATTTGAAGTCAACAAGCCAGCTTAAAAATGTTTCCATGTGACACTTTAATCCTTTAAAACTTTGAAATATCCTGAAACATCCTTCGTTTCGAAAGTATACTGTAACGATAAGACAGTCTGTCGCTGTGCAAAGCAACCCTGCCGCTTCGCGCCGTGCTATAATTCAATGTGGTAACGACGGCCGCGATAATAACTTTTAGTCCAATCTGGCAACGATGGTCGCGATCATCAGGGAAACCTTTAGTCCACTCGGGAATGTGCGAAAACGATCTGCGCGATGGCCGGACAGAGTATAAAAGGCGGCCGGATGCGGCGCAGCGAGTCAGTCTGGTTTTGACAAGTGAAGTTGCCCCACGGAGTAGTTAAGCAAATACTTAAGTGTACGAACGGTAAAGTGTAAAACTGTGAATAATTTTATTGTATGGGTTGTTGGTTTATTTTATTGTATGGGTTTAAGAAACTGAGTGTGTTTTATTTTCAAATTACGCAATCCAGAGATACGTAACAGCCCACTAGACTTAGTATTCGTAACATTTGTTGTCAAAAGTGGGATTGTGGAAAATTGAAAATAAAAAAACTAAAATAAAATTATAAAAGCACGGACATGGTTAAACTCGAGCTGCTGAAGGTGGACCAGCTGAAGAAGGAGCTGGCTGCCTGGAATTTGCCGACTGCTGGCGGAAAGGTGGAATTGCAGTTGCGCTTGCGAGAAGCATGTGAGAAACGAGGCGTCGATTGGACTGTGCACGAGTTCGGAGCGCAAGAACTAGAGGCGTCGGCCAAGGTGGAGGAGTCGCCTGCTGGTGCTGCTTCGCTACAGAGTACAGCTGCAGCGGCTGCACTAATACAAGCGTTGGGTATGAGCAAACTAATGGCTGCACTTAAAGGCATGTCGGCGCAAATGGAAACAGCGAATCGAGAAATGGCGGCGAAGCTGGAAACTACGAATCTCGAAATTTCGGCAAAAGTCGAGACTGCAAATCGGGAAATGTCAGCAAAACTTGAAAATGCAAATCGGGAGTTGTCCAGCAAGCTTCAGGAAAATTCTGCGCGCTTGGAGCAGAAAGTGGAGGAAATTTCAGACAGGATTAATGGGAAAGTCGAGCATCTGGAGACGCGGGTAGAGCACTTGGATAAACGAGTCGACGACCTAGATGATTTCCTGAACAAACGAGTTGGCGACCTGGATGATTCCCTGAACAAACGAGTTGATAGTCTGGAGGATTCGATGCACAGAATGATAGACGAACGGCTTAGAGAGGTACAGCTGCGAGCAAGGATGCGGTCAGTTGAGGAAAGTTTCGCCATAGAAGTGCCTACCTATGATGGTACTACGTCGTTTGACACATTCAAACTACAATTCGAGATGGCTGCTTTGGAGAGTCAGTGGACCGATGTTAGGAAAGGTCGGAGACTGATACTGGCTCTAAGAGATCCTGCGGCTGAGGTAATAAAAACAGTTCCGGAAGGTTTAAGAGGTGATTACGACACCGACATAGGGGCGCTGGCAGCCAGATACAGTGACGAGCACAACAAAATGCTGTATTATTGCGAGCTGAAGAGCCGTAGGCAAGGAGCCAACGAGGCGCTGCGGACATATGCACCAGACATTGAGCGGCTCGTACAGTCGTGCTACCCGAAATTCGGCGCTGATAACCTCGAGAGGATGAAGATTGAGTCATTTATTGAAGATCTTCATGACCCAGAGACACGTCGCAGTGCGTTGATGATGGGCAAGCCGACATTTAAAGAGACGGTGGCCAGCACGATGACGTATGAGGCGGCCTGGAGAGGAAGTTTTCGACATTCATCTGCGGAAAAGCGTCGAGCCCAATCTGGACGTGTCACTCAAAGCCAGACAGTGAGCTCGGAGGCACCAGCGGGGCTGCGGGCAGTGTCATCTAGAGTCAGTTGCTGGCGATGTGGCAAGCAAGGCCACATATCACGGGACTGCCATCTGCGAGAAAAGTGTTCCGGACAATAGACGTCGCCAAGAAGGGCTGCCGCTCTGCCATTCGTGCAAAACCATTCGTGCAAGCGAGCCGAAAGCGAGGGATAAATTGTGGATATTCGGTCGATAAGCGTTATGCCAGAGGAAGAGTGGTCTGCGGAGAGGCTACAAAAGGACCAGCGTGAGGATGCGGATCTTGTAAACATCATCGAAGGCAAGGAGCAAGGCGCACGTCCAGACTGGCAGGAGGTGGCCGGTGAAAGCACATTCGCTAAGGCTTACTGGGCACAGTGGAAAAGTCTGCGGCTGAAGGAAGGATGCCTGTACCGCGAATGGGAGAGCGCGGATGGTCGGACCAGCAACTCTCTAATGGTAGTGCCGAAATGCAGAATCAACGAGGTCATCGAGGCATACCATAACGACTCCAGTGGAGGGCACCTGGGTATCACCAAAACCGTCGCCAAAAAAAAAAGACGATTCTACTGGGTAGGATGTCAGGAGTCTGTAGCCGAGTGGATTAAGAGCTGCGACCGATGTTCAGCCGCGAAAGGGCCGACAAGAAAATCTCGAGGCCGTATGCAGCAGTACAACGTGGGAGCGCCCTTCGAGCGGATTGCTATGGACGTCGCCGGCCCATTCCCAACTAGCAGTCAAGGCAACAAATATGTGCTGGTTGTAATGGATTACTTCAGCAAATGGCCCGAAGTGTACCCTATTCCTAACCAGGAGACCACTACGATCTCGGAAAAGCTGGTAAAGAATTGGGTAGCAAGGTTCGGAGTTCCGTTGGAGTTACACTCAGATCAAGGCCGGAATTTCGAGTCTGTGGTATTCAAGGAAGTGTGTGAGCTGCTGGGTATAAAGAAAACGCGTACCACTCCTTTGCACACACAGTCCGACGGCATGATGGAACGCTTTAACCGGACACTGGAGGAATACCTGCGGAAAGTGGTAGGCAGGAATCAAAAGGATTGGGACAGCATATCCCCCTGTTCCTGATGGCGTATAGGTCAGCCCCGCACGACATCACTCACTCCAGCCCGCGCAGTGTAAGGCACGGAGTTGCGGTTACCCGCTGACTTGAAGTTCGGGGTAGTCGGCACAACGGGAAGCGATAAGGCGGACTACGTGTTTAATAAGCGGGCGGAACTGGAGGAAATTCACCAGTTTATAAGGGGCCGCACCAAACTGGTCAGCGATAAGGCGAAAGCCAGATACGATCTACGGGCCAACTCAGCAGGGTTCCAAGAAGGCGATTTGGTAATGCTCTACAACCCGCAGCGGATTAAAGGTTTGTCTCCGAAACTTCAAGCGTCATGGGAAGGACCGTACGAAGTCGTGACTAGGATTAACGACGTGGTATACCGGATTCAACGTTGCAGCAATAGAGGCGCTAAGCTGAAGGTAGTCCATTTGGAGCGCCTGGCGCCTCATCACAGCGGAGCCTCGGCACTTGTTCGGGACGAACAAGTCTAAGTGGCGGGCAGTGTAACGATAAGACAGTCTGTCCCTGTGCAAAGCAACCCTGCCAGTTCGCGCCGTGCTATAATTCAATGTGGCAACGACGGCCGCGATAATAACTTTTAGTCCAATCTGGCAACGATGGTCGCGATCATCAGGGAAACCTTTAGTCCACTCGGCCGGACGGGTATAAAAGGCAGCCGGATACGGCGCAGCGAGTCAGTCTGGTTTTGACAAGTGAAGTTGCCCCACGGAGTAATTAAGCAAATACTTAAGTGTACGAACAGTAAAGTGTAAAACTGTGAATAATAAAGTGACTGTTGGTTTATTTTATTGTCTGCGTTTAAGGGGGAAAGCCACTGTGACGGGTAAAAAAAAAAATTTAAATCAAAACTTATATATTCACAAATATGTGTACAAAATTTCAAGTCATAATTTCAAAAATTGACTAAGTTACAACTATTTTAAAATTTTAAAAGATACATGATTTCATTACGAGAGAAATGGACTCAAAACTTTAAACGCGTTTTTCTCGAAACGACTTTTTTTGAACTGGCGGCATCAATAACTCGAACAATTATGAACCGATTTCTAATTTTTTTTTTTTGTTTTGTTCGTCTTAGTAGTGGTTAAGGTTAAGCGTAGCCGATTGGGAAAATTTTGTTTTTTACTATTTTTTAAACTGTCTCAAAACCAAAAAAACAAGGTCGAGAACATGGAAATATTTTCAATCGGTCGCCATTTTGTGAAATATCAAAATAAAAAAAACGGCTACGTACAAAGATAGCTACATTCATACAGATTACAATAAAATTTTATTTTTTTTTTTCTGAGTACGAGTTTTTGAGAAATCGATGCCGCCATGGAGGGGGAATTTTTTTTCAAGCGCTACGGGATCATCTTTATTGTTTAAACTATTTAGTATTTTTTAATAAAAATTTGTGGAAATATGAGATGTCTGCTTAATAAAATAAAAAAAACCCGATCCAAAAATTCCTATATTTACTCGGTCAAAAAAATGTTTAAAATCACTAATTTTTTGACCCGTCACAGTGGCTTTCCCCCTTAAGAAACTGAGTGTGTTTTATTTTCAAATTACGTAATCCAGAGATACGTAACAGCCCACTAGACTTAGTATTCGTAACAATACATTTGCTGTTTCTAGATTCAGCAGTTTGGCCTGTGTTAAAACTCGAAATAGTCTGGTCTGCATATTTTTGGCATACATTCTGCATATGTTTTGTATATTGCGGTCATATTTTTTGCATATAATTCAGGCATTGGATAAACGGTATACAGAAGGCGCATGTGAAATAATTTTGCTATTTCATTTCAGACATGGGCGGGAAGCAGTGATGCCAACTCCTTTCAAAACTCCCTACCGCACCTCAAGAAAATCCCTACTTTTCCCTACGCAAATATAAATTTTCCCTACAAGTTTCCCTACATATATTTTCAAACATCGAAATGAAACAAATTTACATATATTAATTCATAAAAAACAATAAAAAAATAACATAAGCACAAGTTGTGTTACAAAACACAAAAAAACGAAACATAAAATGTAAGGATTTGCTAGAGTTATACACATAGACATTGGTATAGATATAAAGCATATTAGCCAGAATTATTAAAATTCTTTTCATTTCTTATTGACAATGATCATACACATTTCTTCTGATATCTTATTTTTACTCGCTTCGTTTCCAAGCAAGATGAATCGGAAGAAGTGCTCATCGATAAGCAATTTTTAGTATTGAAAATTTATTTTAAATTTTAAAAGTTAAAAATTTTAAACAAATTATGATTTTCTCTTTGTTGATGACTTGATGGCCAGGAAATTACTCGATTTAAAAATTCGTTTGGGCTGGGCACACCATACCCGCAAATGTTAAAGGATTTAAAAGAGTGAACCCTGCCCTGGCTTGCAGGATGTCAGCCTGCAAACCAGGGCAGGGTTCTGCTGATCGTGCTGAGAGCTGCCACCTCAAGCCCGCCGTGACAGGATATAACTTATGTCGCAACTGCCGTCGGGATCTCAGCCACTCTCCTTAATTCAGAAGCTGATTAATAAATAAAATAACTGGAAACATTTATACGAAAACGCGAAATACGAAATATCCCTACATGTAGCCTCTTTTCCCTATGGTTGGCATCACTGGCGGGAAGCAACAAAGGTAAGGAAAATGTAAACGGAACCGAGAGAGTAAGCGCGAATTGATGTACGCGCATCGATTCGATGGATTTGTGCTAGAGGTGCGACATCGACCGAAAAACATCGATGTTTTCAACATCGGATGTTTTTATGTTATGTTATGCGGAAGGAGGAATCGAATGGAATGGTAATGGTACATAGGCTATATGAGAATGACCACGCCCCCTTCTTACGCCCACTATGGTAACAAAACTCATCTATAGTATGCTTTTGTAAGGCAATATGGGTATCAAACGATTCAGCTTATCATTGCGGCAAACATAGGCTATAAAATAATCGGCCACGCCCACTTTCCGTGCCCACTAAACTAACAAAACGAAGCTACGGTACATGTTGGTAAATCAGTATTAATACCAAATGATTCCGTGTTTCCTTGATGTTAACATAGGATATATAAGATTGACCACGCCCACCTGATATGTCTTTTCATCACGCCCACTATAATAACAAATCAGCCATGGTATATTTGTCTTAGCAATATGGGTATCAAACGATTCAGCTTATCATTGCGGCAAACATAGGCTATAACATAATCGGCCACGCCCACTTTCCGTGCCCTCTAAACTAACAAAACGAAGCTACGGTACATGTCGGTAAATCAGTATTAATATCGAATGATTCCGTGCTTCGTTGATGTTAACATAGGATATATAAGATTGACCACGCCCACCCGATATGCGTTTTCGCCACGCCCACTATAATAACAAATCAGCCATGGTATATTTGTCATAGCAATATGAGTATCAAACGATTCAGCCGTTCATTGCGACAAACATAGGCTATAATATAATCGGTCACACCCACTTCCCGCGCCCACTAAACTAACAAAACAAAACTACGGTACATGTCTGAAAATTAATGTTGATATAAAATGATTCTGTGTTTCATAGCGGTAAACATAAGCTATATAAGGTTGACCACGCCCACCTTTTACGCCTTCCTGCAATTCCCATGACAACAGAAATTAACTGTGCTAGATTTGTGCAAAACAATATGGATATAACAAAATTTTGCGAGTCATTGCAGCAAATATCTTTATGTTGTATATCAAAATTAATGTATATTTGTTTGTTGGTCCCACGGCATTAAAACTAAAAAACTAGAAAGCCGATTAGCTGAATTTTTCACGGAATGTTCGTCTTGAGTAAGTCTCGGTAAACCACATAGTGCGATTGCGACCCGATAGGTAGGCGTGGCACCTCCCGTACAACTGAAATTTTCAATATGGAATATTTTCGTAATGAGAAGTCGAACAGCATTAGAATTTAGTGCGGGTCCACCGTTTAGATGTTCCGTTTCACTGGTAAAATTTGATGGGCGTTGGACAAGAGGCGTGGCACTTTTTAAATGCCGGTGTAACTTTGAAACTATAGCGTTCTCATTAATGACACTCGGTACAAACGTACGGTTTAGTTGTGTTTTTCCATATGGGGAATAGGGTGGGTTTTTGACAAGGGGGCGTGGCAACGCCCATACAACTTAAAATTTTAATATGGAATATCTTCGGAATGAAAAATCGGGCAGCATTAAAATTTGGTGCGGGGTCACCGTTTAGATGTGCCGTTTCACTGGTAAAACTTTGTGAACGTTGAACAAGAGGTGTGGCACTTTTTAAGCAACTCAAATGTTTCGAATAATTGTGGAACTACAAATCACACATCAAAGATTTACGATTTAGATATGCCCTTCGACATGGGGAATGGGTTGGGTATTGGACGAGGGGCATGGCACCGCCTATAGAACCCAAATTTTTAATGTGGAATAGCTTCGGAACAATAAGTTGGAAAGCTTTGAAGTTTTGTATATCGTCGTCCCATAGATGTGTTATTCGACTGGCAAAATATTATGGGCGTTGAACAAGGGGCGCGGCATATTTTTTGTGACTGAAATTTTCCGCGTAACTTTGGAACAGAAAGTCGCATATTAATGAAACCAGGTCACACCCTTCGGCTGGAGGAATGGATTGGGGATTACATAAAAAGGCGTGGCATCGCCCATAGAGTATAGTATACAGAAACTTGATTTATTGGGCCCATTGACTTCAAGCTTGCGTGCAGAGCCGCAGGGCCCTACTAGTATTAAATAAAATCCAATACTAGTTTTGTTCACTTCACATCACCACTTGAGTATTGATTTCATATACAAATCAAACATTTGCATACATACATATGCAAAATTTTTTTACAATAAATGAATGCTACAAAACTATGACGGAAAAGAGTGTGAATTCACATTAACATTACTTTAATTTCCAAACATTGTTAATAACCCTTACGCTAGAGATTTTTACTGGGGAAAGTTAAAATTTTAAATTTTACGTTTCAGGCTTCTATGTGGTTATATTAGCAACATAATAGATATAATTACTTAAACAAAAAACTTTTTACGCAAAACGAAAATTGTTATTTCTTCATTTACTTCAGCCAAAATTAAACAAACAATTATCTAAATTAAAAGAAAACGTCAAATTAAAAATTTATTTAATTTTTCTGCTTCTTCTTCCTTTACTCTGTCAAGATATATCTTAAAATAAACATGAATACTTCTCTTCTTTAAACTTAAATATTCAGTTTGTTAATTTCGTATTTTTGCTAAAACTTCAAACTAAGTATTCTAAGGACCTACAAAAAATGTAATTTTGATATCACAGAGGGTTCAGACGCGCACAAAGTAGCATGTTGCCATATGGCAACAAAATAGCGAAAGGGTTAACAGTTTGTGGCAGTTCCTTGCCGCTCGTCCAGCGATTAAGCGATGTGAAACTGGGAGAGCCGGTAGAAATCCATGCACAGAATTACACTAATATTATTGCAAAATTGCAACTTTGGCGCCTACTAGTAGTCCCCAAGCTTGATCAGGAATGTAGTTTTTCCTCCATATAAATTTCTAAAACGGGGTTGTTGTTCTAAATCATTTCAAAATTCCAGTGTTGCTGGTGTGAGTCATTTTTTGTGACCAAAGAAATTTGTCCTTTTATTTGCATATTTTTGGTGCCATTTCGTAATACGTTTGTAAAAAATTGACTAGAAAAATATATTATTGCCCAAAAGCGCCAAATTAATCCTTGGGTATGCTTTTAATTTAATTAAATTAAGATTTTATTAGCTGCATCCAAAAAAACAACCCTGCGGTCAAACTAGAGCATTTAGCACCAAAAGCATACCTGATCTGATCTGATCGTTAGAGATTCGCTAAATGAAGAAATGCGAAATAAAAAGGACGGCAATTGACCCCGTCATATTCAATGCATTTAGCTTTGTGTTCTTTGGTATATGTTTCATTAATATTTACATAATGAAACCAAAAAAGTTCATGTGTTGGCATTTAATGCAGAAAATTAATGAGAACACACTTTAAAAAGCAAATAATTGAAAGGAATCCCTAATCCCTAATATCGGGAAAAGAGCAGACACAGTGAAGAGCTGATCACTGCCAGCACACACGGACTGTGTACGTGAATTGCAAAAAACGCACAAAAATCGGCTTGCTCTCCCAGTTTCACATCGCTTTATCGCTGGCTCGTCGCCGTGTACTTTCGCCGGAACTATAAGATGGCTCTAAAATTTATATGCAGAGGTGCATTTTTTTTTACTTATTGTGAGAATCTTCGCATGTAAAAAGTCTGAACCAAAAGATTGCCTTACATGAAAAAAAAAATTACTAAATTGCAACATCGAACCAAAACATCAATGTTCAAGAAACATCGGGTTGCAAACATCGATGTTCAAAACACTCGATGTTAATGCTAAACATCGATGTTTATAAAACATCGATGTCGATGTCGAAGCCCTAATTTGGGCTTTATTCTCATTTCGACAGTAACACGCAATGTCGTTGTTTTCCACAGCAAGCCAGCTTGGCTTTACTTGGCACATTGAATTGATGGTTGATTTGGCAAACCGATCACCAAGTCGAATTCAATAGGTAGTTGCAGCATTCTTTGATAATTAGCACAACATTGTAGCAATAGTTTTCCACTTATTATCACTTTCTTAATGCGTCTTGGTTGTTTCAATATTTAACACATATATTTCATTGTAGCCATTTGTACTTTTTACAACTTCTATTTTACAAGCAGACCAAAAGAACTTATAAAATCCATTGAATTTTGGTTTTTCCGGTAGTGGTACCACCTTATGTGCCTTGGCGATCGCTCAATCAATTTTTCTATGAAACTGCCTGTCCACTTCTTGTTCTTGTTTGTCAAAAAGCAAGCGGAGAGCGAGCACGAGCCAGCACCAACATGCAAGCGGCACATCGCTTTGTTGCCCAACAACAACAACCACAGTGTGTGGTGCGCGGTCGCAGCTTCTCAGCTTACGCTCTCGCGCTCTGTGCGTTCTCGTCCCTTTTACTGCTTCCCCCGCATCTACAAACGGGTCCTACCGCTGGAACCCGCAAAGAAAATTTTCTTTACACCAGATGCGCATTCTGTATATTGTTTGTTCTGTGATACAAGCAAGGTCGCACGAAAGGGGCTTCGCAAGAGCAGGATTAGGGTTATGGAATGGCTCGCACAATCACCAGACTTCAATACAATTACAAATTTGTGGTGTGACGTGAAGAGAGCAGTTGCTCACAATAATCCTTTAAATAATAATCAACTTTGAGAAGCAGTAGACCACGCCCCTAGAGAAAGATATGAAAATTTGGTTAATTCAATGCATCGGCTCTGTGCTGCAGTAATAGCGAACAACAGTCACGCAACTAAATATTAATTTGAAGAAAAATTACGTTATTACTATTTAACCATTACATCTTTTAAAATGAAACACAATTTTTGCTTCATTTTTATGAAAGTAAAGCGAACTTCTATTTTTTTGACCGTCCATATGTTGGAGCTCTTGGCGCATTTGATTTAAATCAAACCAAACTGAGTTTAATTCTTAAGTTTTCTCTTATGATTGCATTGTTAACACATATAACTTATTACAAAAAATACAAAGTAAATATTTGTAAAGAAAAGCAGATTATTTTTCTTAATTTTCTTTTCGTTGTATGCGTACTACTATTATTTTGACCGCAGCTGTATGTGGTTCGCGTGCCCTACAATGTCTAAGAATGCGTCGATTGTCTATTATTTTACTTATAACTTTCGCCTTCTGCCATACAAATTTTCCTGAGCTGTGCTCAGCTGGTTTTTCTATTTATCTCTTGTCCGGAGCAGCTCGCGGACTTATTTTGCTGCCGGAAAATGATTATTAGTTTTCCAATAAAACAGCAATCAGAATCATCTTACTATACACGACTGTAGAAATAACGATGCACTGCTCCGATTCGGGCCTTCCCCGTGTCCAGAGAGATTTTTGTATTGATACAGATGCAAGTGAACACAGTACTGGCGGTCTACAGCAAAATCCTGTCGAAACTTGGACGCAACTACTGTGTGACAGGGAGAGAACTGTTAGCAGTACTGAAATACGTGAACCACTTCCAAAAATACCTTTATGGACAAAACTTTCGTCTGCGAACAGATCATGCGGTATTGAAATGGCTACTGAACTTTAAGGATCCGGAAGGCCAATTACAGTGGTGGATCGAGCGGCTGTAGAGCTATGACTACACGCACTATTACCATGACAACATCGCAAAGGCAGTAGCCAGTGGCATTCCGACGCCATGTCGCGGCGACCATGTGAAACCAAGTGCAGGCATTGTTGGCGAGCCGAAAGCAGGGAACAAATGATGGGCATTTGGTCAATGCAAGAAGAAGATTGGACTGCAGAGAGGGTACCGAAGTTCCAGCGCGAGGATACGGATCGTGTAATAACTGGCAGGAGATGGCTGGCGAGAGCCCGATCGTGAAGACTTACTGGGCACAGTGGCAAAGTTCCGCGAGTGGAAACTCCCTAACTGTAGCCCCGAATTGCAAAATCAACGAAGTCATCGGTCGGTATCATAATGACTCTAGTGTAGGATACCTAGGCACCACAAAAACTGTTGCCAAGGTAAAAAGCCGGTTGGGGTTAAGTCGAATTCCAAGAGTCCGTCGCCATGCAGTTAGGCTAGTGTGTTGGGCCGCGAGTCAAATGCGAGGCTCGAGCCCAGGTTCAAGACTCCGTTGCGCTAACACCGAAAAAAAGAAAAACAACAATTTTCCTGTCGGTGGCTGTCCTCTCAGCAGGAAATGGCAAACCTCTGAGAGTAAAATTGCCTATGAAAATACTCCCAACTCGCCGTTCGGAATCGGCATAAAACTGTAGGTTCCTTCCAACCTTGTAAAAATTCGCACGCACAACAGGGGTGGTTGCGGGTCATAGTCTCGTAATCGGGCTGTCGTGCCAGTCAATTATTATTATTATTATTAGCTTCGGCATTAGCATTGAAAGTTGGTGTACCGTCGTCTCACAAATGTGTCATTCTACTGGTGAGATGTGATCGGCATTGGACAAGGGGTGTGGCACATTTTTAATGACCCAACCGTTACGCACTACACACACACAAACGTAATGTTTGTTTAATAAGGAGGGAAGCATCGAAAGCCTAAGGTCAGTGTGGGACTTTAAACCGCTAAACCCTCCTCTCGTCCGGACGGTTTGCCCTCCTGGGACCACCGCGAGGTATTTCGTAAAGAAGGCCGTCGTGAGCGTTGCCGCTCAATCGTCTGTCCTTGTCGTCATAGTGCCATATTTGTTGCCGTGTCAGCGGTGCAGATAACTCTGCTACTTTTGGATGAGACCATGTCGCTTTTATCTCCTGCTCTGTTGGCGTTATTCGTCGCTTTCCGCGTACGAATGCCATCAAACCGCGGGCATTCGAAGAGCACATGTTGCGCAGTCTCGTGGATGTCCGGGCAGTGCGGGCAGAACGGATCCTCTTCGTGCTTGTATTTGTGGACACATGCATCAGTGAAACTTGGTACGAACTTTCCACTTACTAGCACAATTTGACTAGAAAAAAGTTGTGAGTACTGGAAAAGGGGGCGTGGTACCACCTCCTTTTTTAAATACATAGATTGTCCTGACTGACTGATAAATTTATTGACTGATCATCGCCCAGCCCAAACCGCTGAAATGTGAACTATAGGTACTTCTTGAAGAATGAACCTCCGCTAAGACGGGTTTTTTATATTCAGGGTCTAAAGCATAGATGCCCATGCTGCTACTCACGAGTACCAGGGATGCCTACTCGCGTATACGAATACAAAGCAGCGAAGTTCCGAGCGCAGCTTCAGTGCAGTGATGCTAACTGTAGGGAAAATTCCCTACATGTAGGGAATTTTGGCGAAAATTGTGTGCGTAGGGAAAAAAGGACAGATTTTTTTAAATTCACTAAATGTAGGGAATTTTTAAACAACACTGGTTATGGAAAATTTTTGAGTCAAATTAGTCAAACTAAAAATTTTAACGATCAAATGTTGTTCCCAATTTGTCAAAGTTGGCCAAATATGTTTCGGCACTACCACATTCTAATGCAGACTCTGGAAGAATATTTTCGAACAAAAAAGGAACACATCAAGCCATGACAATTTGACTTCAATTTGTATAATTCGCTCTTACTTAGAAGACGAAGATATCACCTGTGTAAATTTTCAATGTAAAGAACAGCACTTTAAGAAAATTGCATACACTGAGTAGTATGACCATAAATAATTAGTCTTAGTGTAATTTTTGTACTGATTTTTTAATGTGATGAAATGGTATCTCAGTGCAAAGCACAATTTTTTCTATGTTGTTATGTTTCCATGTTTTAAACCGTATCTCAGTACAAAGCACAACTTTGTTTTGTTGTTTTCATGTTGCAAATGAATTAAAAGAAGAATTAATACATGTTATGGTTTTTACTTTTGCGACTTTTATTCACAAAAAATTAAAAAAACCTTAAATATTACAAAATACTTGGAAAATAAGTGTAGGGATTTTCGTAGGGAAAATTGCTGGACAGCGTAGGGAAAAGTAGGGATTTTTTTCAAGTCGCGTAGGGATTTAAAAAAAAAGTTAACATCACTGGTTGCCGTAGGCTGTCACCTTATTAATACATCTTGCTTTTATCTGCTTGCTCTCCGTTAATTTGATTTTGCGTTCTCGTCCCCTTTACTGCTTTCCCGCGCGTCCATACCGCTGGAACCCGCAAAGAAATTTGTCTTTACCTCAGATGCGTATTCTATATACTGTTTTTCTGTGCTACTAGTTAATAATATTCGATTAGCAGGACACGGCAGCTTGGCACTCAAGCATTTTTTGATTTCTTTAAAATAATTTAACTCACTTTATGGTTTTTTCTAATGATATGTTTCTTCACATAAGCTTCTAACAAGTTTTTTACCTCATCTGTTGTTGGTTTTTGAACACTAAAAAACATGCGTTGAATTACATCGGATTTTGAATAGTATTAATAAATCACGATTCTCTTAACCTTTTGTTGACTCCGTCAGATTTTAATGAAAAATACTCGTATAATTATTTTGAATGTGAAATCACCGTATTTGAAATCAATAGGGCCATTAAATCATGTTTCTCCATAGAAAGTGTTGACTCAATATTAACCCCGTTGATATTTTATCTTTCCAAAAGTTAACAACACGTGTCGAATTATTTCCCAGTCAGTATAACAACACGTGTCTAATTATTTTTGTCTTTCTTTCTTCTTCCGCATTCGTCTCCCCGTATAAAATTAAAGTTAATAACACGTGTCGAATTATTTTTGATATGGAGAAATATTAAATCAAGTTCTTTCATACAACATCTTAACACATGTTTTGCTCCTTTAGACTCTGAAAAAATACTAAAATCCACCCCTACCTGTCAACTGTTAAGCTAATAAGAATCGACTACGTTTAGTATGTTTCGGTAGAGCGATATACACTTCACTTTGTGTTATAATGAGAGAGAAAGAGGATTAAAAGCGAAAAACTTACTTAAAACACCAGCCTGTCATGTTCATTTTAGTAATAGACAACGCTTATTGTGCCCATATTTCTATATGGCGACAAGATATCAAATACTTCTGTGCTTAATTAGGCCAAGAAGTGAAGTTGGTCACAAGGAAATAAGATATACGGCGATATTAATATTAAATTGATGTGATTTTTTTTTATAAATATATAGACTCTCTGAGATTGACAGCGCCTATTCGACACGTGCACTGTACTAAGTAATATGGCATGGGAAATGGGCCATAAAATATATTTGGCTTTCATATCTCAAGGGATGATCTCTATCAAATAAATTAACTTAAATAAAATTATTAAGAATAGTCTATAAGGGGGTGCGGTAGTTTTACATAACTTGAACTGTTATCACTGACAAGTCTTTAGAATTGTAGGTAGCGTAGCTTTGTCATTACTTAATCGATTCTTTCCACCAGGAAAACTCGTCGGCATGAAAAGATGGCACAGAGTTTGTTTGGTATTTTTATAGTAACTTTCAGGTATTAAAAAAATTATTACTGAATCGACGTGAACGAAATCGCAGAGAGCAGGCTAGTTCATGTATAAGCCCCAAGCTATTTACAAAGTCTATACATGCGAATGTGTTTTATAATTAAAACAAAAACATTGAATGAATGATTTAATTTCGTATGTGGTTTAAAGCAACAGTACAACAAGCTTTAAAAATACAAATATATTGAGAACAAACAAGTCAAACCTTTAATAAAAACTGGTAATCGTTTATTCTTTGTATTGGTAGTTTAAGATGTTCACTAAGATTTTTTTCGTTTCCAAACTGTTTTGAGATGTGCTGAAAAACAAATTAAATAAATAATATTACTTAAAAATCGAATTTAAGTGATTTCTTTATTTCTTACTACCTTAGAAATTAATGAAATTAATATTGTAACGATAAGACAGTCTGTCGCTGTGCAAAGCAACCCTGCCGCTTCGCGCCGTGCCATAATTCAATGTAGCAACGACAGCCGCGATAATAACTTTTAGTCCAACCTGGCAATGATGGAAACTTTTAGTCCACTCCGGAATGTGCGGGAACGATCTGCGCGATGGCCCGGCAGGTATAAAAGGCGGCCGGATGTGGCGCAGCGAGTCAGTCTGGTTTTGACAAGTGAAGTTGCCACACGGAGTGATTAAGCAAATACTTAAGTGTACGAACAATAAAGTGTAAACTGTGAATAATAAAGTGACTGTTGGTTTATTTTATTGTCTGCGTTTAAGAAACTGAGTGTGTTTTATTTTCAAATTACACAATCCAGAGATACGTAACAGCCCACTAGACGTAGTATTCATAACATTTGGTGTCAGAAGTGGGATTGTGGAAAATTGAAGATAAAAGAAAAAAACTAAAGATATATAATTATAAAAGCACAGACATGGTGAAATTCGAGCTGCTGAAGGTGGACCAGCTGAA
Organism: Melieria omissa; assembly: GCA_963971225.1. Classification (NCBI taxonomy): domain Eukaryota; kingdom Metazoa; phylum Arthropoda; class Insecta; order Diptera; family Ulidiidae; genus Melieria; species Melieria omissa. The sequence goes on along the minus strand of OZ020269.1, from coordinate 42,856,346 downwards.
GAAGGAGCTGGCTGCCTGGAATTTGCCGACTGCTGGCGGAAAGGTGGAGTTGCAGTTGCGCTTGCGAGAAGCATGTGAGGAACGAGGCGTCGATTGGACTGTGCACGAGTTCGGAGCGCACGAACAAGAGGCGTCGGCCAAAATGGAGGAATCGCCTGCAGGTGCGGCGTCGATCCAAAGTACGGCTGCACCGGCTGGACCATTACAAGCATTAGACATGAGCCAGCTAATGATTGCAATAAAAGGCATGTACGAGACTTCCAATCGTGAAATGTCGGCGCAGATGGCAGCGAAAATGGAAACTGCGAATCAAGAGATGGCAGCGAAGCTGGAAATTACGAATCTCGAAATTTCGGCAAAAGTCGAGAAAAATTCTGCGCGCATAGAGCAGAAGGTAGAGGAAATCTCCAATAGGCTGAACGGGAAAGTTGAGCATCTTGAGACGCGCATTGACAATTGGACAAACGAGGTGACAACCTGGATGAGTCCTTGAACAAACGAGTTGACAGTCTGGAAGATTCGATGCACAGAAAGATAGACGAACGACTTCGAGAGGTACAGCCACGAGAATGTTTGCCACCGGTTCAGGACGGTTTTGCTGGCAGAACAGAAGTGCCTACCTACGATGGTGCTGCGCCGTTCGATACATTTAAATTGCAATTCGACTTGGCTGCTTTGGAAAATCAGTGGACAGATATCAGGAAAGGTCGGACGTTGGCACTGGCGCTGAAAGGTCCTGCGGCCGAGGTGATCAAATCAGTTCCAGAATGTTTAAGAAGTGATTACGGTGCCATCATGAGAGCGTTGGCAGCGAAGTATAGCAACGAGCACAACCATGCGCTATACTACTGTGAGCTGAAGAACCGCAAGCAAAGAGCCAACGAGGCGCTGCAGACATATGCAGCAGACATTGAGCGGCTCGTACAGTTGTGCTACCCAAAATTTGGTGCTGATGATCTCGAGAGGATGAAGATTGAGTCGTTTATTGAAGGTCTTCATGATCCAAAAACGCGTCGCAGTGCGTTGATGATGGGCAAGCCGACATTTAAGGAGACGGTGACCATCGCGATGACATATGAAGCGGCATGGATTGGGAGCACTCGGTATGCACCTGCAAGGATACGCCAGATTCAGGCGGACAACGACATTCCGATCCAGGCCATAAGCTCTGAGATACCGGGCAGGCCACGAGTGGTCTCCTCCAAAGTTGTCTGCTGGGTATATGGCAAGCAGGGCCACATATCACGAGACTGCCGCCAACGGAAGAGGCGTTCCCGTTCCCGATCGCAATCGCCTGAAGCGAGGAATACTGACAATCGAGGCCCAGCCAACAGCCGCAGGGCTGAGGATGGCGAGTCGTTAAACTAAAACGGGTCAGCTCAAAGGGGCGTGAGCTGATCCCCACAATCTGCAGCAGCTTGACAATTGAAGGAAGGATAGATGGAAAGTTGTTCGTGTTGACACTGGATACTGGAGCGTCATATTCGATCATAAAAAGGAAGCTTCTGAAGAACTGGGAACCACTGCATGGCATACAGCTGAGGACTGCGACTGGCGAGCGTGCGCCGGTAAGAGGGAAAGTTACAAAAACGATTGCTATCGGCACCAACAGCCTGGAACATGAGTTCATCGTCGCGGATATAATGGACGACGTGATTATCGGCGTCGATTTCATGATTAGGCACGGTTTTACGCTGGACCTGAAGGAAAATGCGCTGAGATATGCCAACGTTGAATTCCCGCTGCACACCGGCTATGAGCGAAGCGTGGCGGTAAGGAAGGTTTTATCGTGTCAACATAGGAGGATACCAGCGAATTCTGAGGCGATTGTGTGGGCAAAGGTGGACGAGGACGATGGGACGAGTCGGCTGTGGGTAGTAGAAGCACCGAAACAAGGACACGACAACATCATCATCGGACGTACATTAGTGGAACCTAAATATGGCAGAATACCAGTCAGAATACTGAACCCCCTAATTGGCGAGTGTAAGGAAGCTGTAGCAATGGTCAATTGCGAGAGTAGCCCGCCTGGAGGTAATAAGAAGAGCGGTTTTAACATGGACGCCATACCGCAGGGGAACCAGTGGAGCAGCGAGTTGACGGTCAAGCAGAAACAGAAGGCGGGGTCACTCCTGCAGCACTATGGGTCAATATTTGCGGCGGAAGCAGGCGGAAGAACAGCCATAGTGAAGCACAACATCGACACGGGAAGTGCAAAACCGATTCGCCAACCGCCAAAACGAGTTCCTCTGGCCAAGAGGGAGGAGGTCACAAATTTGATCGAGAACATGCGGAAAGACAAGGTCATAGAGCCTTCTTCGGGCCCCTGGTGCTCGCCGGTCGTTCTAGTCAAGAAAAAAGATGGAAGTACCCGGTTTTGTGTGGACTATCGGAAGCTCAATGATGTGACCAAGAAGGACAGTTATCCACTACCTCGGATCGATGACACCCTGGACACACTGTCAGGCACGCAGTGGTTCTCCACGCTCGACTTACGCAGCGGCTATTGGCAGGTAGAGCTTGCAGACAAGGACAAGGAGAAAACGGCTTTCAGTGTTGGCGATGGTTTGTGGCAGTTCACCGTCATGCCGTTTCGACTCTGCACCGCGCCAGCAACATTCGAGCGCCTAATGGAACGCGTGCTAAAGGGGCTGCATTGGCGAACGTGTCTGGTGTACCTCGACGACATAATCGTAATGGGTAAAAACTTCGACGACCACCTGGGAAAGCTGAAGGAGGTATTTGAGCGGATACAAAAAGCAGGGCTTAAACTCAACCCAAAGAAGTGCTCGCTGTTCCAAAAGGAGGTCAAGTATCTGGGTCATACGGTTTCCGCCCGCGGAGTACATACGGATGAAGGCAAAATCACGGCGGTGAAGGAGTGGCCCCGGCCACGCAATCTACACGAACTCCGCAGTTTCCTGGGCCTGTGCACTTACTACCGCCGATTTGTTCCGGGATTCGCGAACATAGCCAGTAGCCTGCACAAACTGACGAAAAAGGGGCCAAGCTTTCGAGTGGAACGAGGATCACGAACAGCCTTTAGCACGTCTGAAGGAAAAACTGTGCAGTGCTCCAATTCTGGCCTTCCCCGTGCCTGGGGAGATGTTTGTGCTGGATACAGATGCAAGCGGGAACAGTATTGGTGGTGTGCTATCACAGATAATAGTGGGCCAGGAACAAGTGATAGCGTACTACAGTAGGGTTCTATCGAAACCGGAACGCAACTACTGTGTGACACGGAGAGAACTGCTGGCGGTATTGGACTGCGTAAAACACTTCCACAAATATCTGTATGGACAAAGGTTTCGCCTGCGCACAGATCATGCGGCATTGAGATGGCTCCTGAACTTTAAGGATCCTGAAGGGCAATTGGCGCGGTGGATCGAGCGACTGCAGAGCTACGACTACACGATAGAGCATCGCAAGGGCAGTAGCCATGGAAATGCCGATGCCTTGTCCCGCCGTCCGTGCAAAGTCGAATGCAGGCAATGCTCGCGAGCCGAAAGCAAAGAACAGATAGTGGACGTCCGGTTGGTCAGCGTCATGCCAGAGGAAGAGTGGTCTGCGGAGAGGCTACAAAAAGACCAGCGTGAGGATGCGGATCTTGCGAAAATCGTCGAAGGCAAGGAGCAAGGCGCACGTCCAGACTGGCAGGAGATGGCCGGTAAAAGCCCAATCGCTAAGGCTTACTGGGCACAGTGGAACAGTCTGCGGCTGAAGGAAAGATGCCTGTCCCGCGAATAGGAGAGCACGGATGGTCAGACCAGCAACTCTCTAATGGTAGTGCCGAAATGCAGAATCAACGAGGTCATCGAGGCATACCATAACGACTCCAGTGGAGGGCACCTGGGTATCACCAAAACCGTCGCCAAAAAAAAAAGACGATTCTACTGGGTAGGATGTCAGGAGTCTGTAGCCGAGTGGATTAAGAGCTGCGACCGATGTTCAGCCGCGAAAGGGCCGACAAGAAAATCTCGAGGCCGCATGCAGCAGTACAACGTAGGAGCGCCCTTCGAGCGGATTGCTATGGACGTCGCCGGCCCATTCCCAACTAGTACTCAAGGCAACAAATATGTGCTGGTTGTAATGGATTACTTCAGCAAATGGCCCGAAGTGTACCCTATTCCTAACCAGGAGGCCACTACGATCTCGGAAAAGCTGGTAAACAACTGGGTAGCCCGGTTCGGAGTTCCGTTGGAGTTGCACTCAGATCAAGGCCGGAATTTCGAGTCTGCGGTATTCAAGGAAGTGTGTGGGCTGCTGGGGATAAAGAAAACGCATACCACTCCTTTGCACCCACAGTCCGACGGCATGGTGGAACGCTTTAACCGGACACTGGAGGAATACCTGCGGAAAGTGGTAGGCAGGAATCAAAAGGATTGGGACACGCATATCCCCCTGTTCCTGATGGCGTATAGGTCAGCCCCGCACGACACCACATCACTCACTCCAGCCCGAGCAGTGTTCGGCACAGAGTTGCGGTTACCCGCTGACTTGAAGTTCAGGGTAGTCAGCACAACGGGAGGCGCTAAGACGGACTACGTGGTCAATAAGCGGGCGGAACTGGAGGAAATTCACCAGTTTATAAGGGGCCGCACCAAACTTGTCAGCGATAAGGCGAAAGCCAGATACGATCTACGGGCCAACGGGTTCCAAGAAGGCGATTTGGTAATGCTCTACAACCCGCAGCGGAGGAAAGGTTTGTCTCCGAAACTTCAAGCGTCATGGGAAGGACCGTACGAAGTCGTGACTAGGATTAACGACGTGGTATACCGGATTCAACGTTGCAGCAATAGAGGCGCTAAGCTGAAGGTAGTCCATTTGGAGCGTCTGGCGCCTCATCACAGCGGAGCCTCGGCACTTGTTCGGGACGAACAAGTCTAAGTGGTGGGCAGTGTAACGATAAGACAGTCTGTCGCTGTGCAAAGCAACCCTGCCGCTTCTCGCCGTGCCATAATTCAATGTGGCAACGACGGCCGCGATAATAACTTTTAGTCCAACCTGGCAATGATGGAAACTTTTAGTCCACTCCGGAATGTGCGGGAACGATCTGCCCGATGGCCTGGCAGGTATAAAAGGCAGCCGGATGCGGCGCATCGAGTCAGTCTGGTTTTGACAAGTGAAGTTGCCACACGGAGTGATTAAGCAAATACTTAAGTGTACGAACAGTAAAGTGTAAACTGTGAATAATAAAGTGACTGTTGGTTTATTTTATTGTCTGCGTTTAAGAAACTCAGTGTGTTTTATTTTCAAATTACACAATCCAGAGATACGTAACAGCCCACTAAACGTAGTATTCGTAACAATATAAAATAAATACATACTAGAATTAACAGAAGGGCAAAGGGGCCTGCCTACAACAATGGATTATTCAATTAATCAATCAATCCTACCATGGTCTTTGGGAAAAAGTACGAAATCCGTATCCCCTCTCGTCTAAAATGGAAGAGAGGAACATCCTCAATAACCTTAGTACTTCAATCCAGCGATTAAGCGATGTGAAACTGGGAGAGCCGGTAGAAATACATGCACAGAATAACACTAATATTGTTACAAAATTGCAACCTTGGGGCCTACTAGTAGGCCCCAAGCTTGATCAGGAACGTAGTTTTTCCACCATATACATTTCTAAAACGGGGTTGTTGTTCTAGTTCATTTCAAAGTTCCAGTGTTGTTGGTGTGAGTCACTTTTTGTGACCAAAGAAATTTGTCTTTTTATTTGTATATTTTTTGTGCAATTTCGTAATACGTTTGTGAAAAATTGACTAGAAAAATATATTATTGCCCAAAAGCGCCAAATTAATCCTTGGGTATGCTTTTAATTTAATTAAATTAAGATTTTATTAGCTGCATCCACAAAAACAACCCTGCGGTCAAACTGGAGCATTTACCACCATAAGCATACCTGATCTGATCTGATCGTTAGAGATTCGCTAAATGAAGAAATGCGAAATAAAAGGACGGCAATTGACCTCGTCATATTCAATTCATTTAGCTTTGTGTTCTTTGGTATATTTTTCTTTAATATTTACATAATGAAACCAAAAAAGTTCATGTGTTGGCATTTAATGCAGAAAATTAATGACAACATACTTTAAAAAGCAAATAATTGAAAGGAATCCCTAATATCGGGAAAAGAGCAGACACAGTGAAGAGCTGATCACTGCCAGCACACACGGACTGTGTACGTGAATTGCAAAAAACGCGCAAAAATCGGCTTGCTGTCCCAGTTTCACATCGCTTAATCGCTGCTTCAATCTACACCGATGGCTCCAAAATGGAATGCGGAGTAGGAGCAGGAGTTTTCTCCGAACATCTTAAGGTAAACGTGTCTTTCCGCCTCCCTAACCAGTGTTGTGACTAATATATTAAAGTAGTGTAACTAATTACGTAGTGTATTACTTTTGCTTTAAAAATGTAGTGTAACTAGTTACTTTTCCCATAAGTAATCACCTTCAGTAATATTACTACTTTTTTTCAAGTTACTTATTACAATATTACTTTTTAGTCAACAAAGTTCTTACTTTCATGTAAAACAGCAGCACTGATAACATAATTAAAATGTATTACAATTATACAACACTGCATTTGTTCATACTAAACATAGCTCGCGTATTTCATTTCCAACTAAGGGCCGTTTTCTCATCTTCCAGTTAACTTTAAAGTTCACTTTTACGGGCCGATAAACGCATTTTCGTTAATCAATCCTCCTCCTCGTCGTCAATCCTCCCGATAAAATTTACTTTAAGTGGAAGTGGTGCCAAGTACATGCATATGTTAGTTAACAAACAAAAAACAGCTGGTTATGAAATTATAATTTGAAATTAAATTCGAATTTGAGATCTTTCGGTATGGAAAATAGGCGTGTTTTTTATATTCATGCACTGGAAGACGCTTTTGAAGGTACGGAGTCGCAAAATGCGGCAAATAGAACATATAACAGCCGATTGGACTATTTCACTGCTTTGCACTGCTGACATTTCCAATCGCTGCTGGGCCGCCACTTGTGCGATACGTCTCGCTCTTCTCCGCTGCTAGTTCCAGCTGGACTTGCGCTTCAAGCTGACGAACTTGTCTCAACGATTTCCAACGTCGCGACACGCCCCATTTGGCAGTAAAAGCATCAGCAAGATTTTGCCAGGCAAAATTTTTTTTTCCTTAAAAAATAATTATAATTTTTCACAAACAGCTGATTGCGCCGCCAAGTGCTGCCCATCGTAGACCAGTGTTGCCAAAAAATCAGACTTTTTAAATTAATATTTATCAGGAAGATGAGAAAACGAAAATATTTACCGGGCACTTTAAAGTTACCTTTAGCTAAAGTGAACGGGAAGATGAGAAAACCGCCCTTAGTGATTTAATTTTAAATGAAAAAACTACGTACCCCTTGTACGCAAACTTATTCTGACTAGTGTATATGTTGTTACAATATTATTGTAATTTTTAGTCTAGCAATCAGCTAACCAACGCCATCATTAAAACAAAAATTTTGAAAAAAAAGGAGATAGATGCACAAGTAAATATAATTTAATTTTTATGTTCAATTTTTTATGTCCATAAAACACAATAGTTCTAATTTAGGTGAAAATATTTTATTTGTAAATTCGTATGAAATTTAATTTGAATTAAATACCATTCGAAAAACTCAAAAATATGCGTGATTATTACAATAACAACAAAGCACTATTTGTTCTATTAGTATAACTTACTGCATTCAGTGTCATTGCAGTAAATTTCATTGCCTTTACTGTGCATTGCCTTTGGCCTAGGCGTATACGGAGACGCAGGCCGCGCAACACAGCACAGGGCAGCGCAACGCAAATTAAGCTGTGTTACGCAGCAAATGTTGGAACAGCGTATACGAATCTCGGAAAAACAGCACACGTGTTCCGTATTCATTCCATAAACCCAGTAATATGAGTTATTCGTCTGAATCAGACTTTGAAATATAACCTATATAATATAATATGAGTGTAATATGGCTCGTCCACGCACTTTTTCAATTTAATTTTAAATTTTTGCAAAAGAACGTGTCGGCTGCGCGTAGGAAACTGTATTTCAACTACAACGCGAAGCAGTTGTGCGCAGGTACTCTAAATAGTGAAAAAAAATTCGGAAAGCAATTTCAAACAAAAAGCAACAAAAAACACAAGAATGAATCAAAAATGAAAGAGGGTATTCCCCTAATTTGTATTTTGTTTCTTGACCTCAGTGGTTATGTCTTTTGTCGAGTGCAAACCGATTGTGGTTGAAAGTACGGTTTTTAGTTTTTATTTTAATGATCTTTTAAATTTATATACACACAGTGTAGTTTGAGCAAATAAAACGAGTTTTTGAACATAAATTCTATCCTTGATATAGTGTACAACCTCAATACTGTGAGCAGGCCTTGCAATAATTAGTTCACCATATTCAGACACGACTGTAGTTATCGAATTAAAAAATGCTGCTTACTCTTTTACGAGAAAAAGCAATGACTATGAGTTGCCACTATCAATCAGTATCAATATTATTGCCACTCCCAATAATATTGTGCTCATTGATATTTAAGATAAATTTTGTATCAGTGTGTTATATTCTAAAATATACATTTTGTCATCAATGGGCAATGTTCTGAAAAATAACCAAATGGGATCAAAAATCACCAAATAACCAAAATCCATTTTCAAAAATAAAAATAAAAATTGTTGGTTAAAAATAACCAAAACGGCAACGCTGTGTGCTGCGTGTGCGGCCTGCGTGTCCGTATACGCCTAGGCTTATGGGCCAGTTACTCATGACACAGAACATAAACTTAACCATAAACATAAACTTAGAAAATTTGAGCGATTACTCGAGACTTTATTTCCGTAAACATAAACTTAAAAATCAGCTGATCAGCTGAGCGACAATATTGCCACTTCGATTTCTCCATCTCGTGAACAATCAAATTCAAACTTCTCGCGACATTTTTTTACTTGCTATTATTAAATGTTTGAGCATCCAACGACTAAAATTATTAATACATTTACGAAACTAATAAAAATTGCAATCCATTTTGTATATTTTACAAATTATTTTAATTTGATTACTTTTCAATTCATTCCGAAGAGAGTGGCAACATTTTTTGCGTTTTCCGTAAACATAAACTTAGAAACCAAAACGAAACAGATTTCTAAGTTTACGGTTAAGTTCTAAGGTTATGTTCTATGTCTCGGGTAACCAGTTGTACAGCTTTCGGGTATGCCAGGTCGTGCTAGCTGACAAGTCAAACTAAGTTATGTCATGTGTAACTGGCCCATTAGGTTGTTTTGTCAAAATGCCACAGATATAAATTTAACAAGTCTGATTTTTTGGCAACTCTGGTCTACGATTGGCAGCACTTGGCGGGGAAATCAGCTGTATGTGAACAATTATAGTTATTTTTTAAGGAAAAAATAAAAATGTTGCCTGGGAAAATCTTGCTGATGCTTTTACTGCCAAATGGGGCGTGTCCCGACGTTGGAAATCGTGGGACAAGTTCGACAGCTTGAAGCGCAAGTCCAAGCTAGAAATTGCAGCGGAGAAGAGCGAGACGTATCGCACAGGTGGCGGCGCAGCAGCGATTGGAAATGTCAGCAGTGCAAAGTAGTGAAATCGTCCAATCGGGTGTTATATGTTCTATTTGCCGCATTTTGCGACTCCGTACCTTCAAAAGCGTCTTCCAGTGCATGAATATAAAAAACACGCCTATTTTCCATACTGAAAGATCTCAAATTCAAATTTAATTTCATATTATAATTTCATAACCAGCTGTTTTTTTATTTGTAAACAAACATTACTTGCATGCACCATTTCCACTTAAAGTTCACTTAAAGTTTTATCGGGAGGATAGCTTAACGAGCGGTTGAGAAAACGAAAATGCGTTTATCGGCCCGTTAAAGTGAACTTTTAAGTTAAAGGTAAGTTGAGAAAACGGCCCTTAACCCTGCTGTCATAACGTTATTTTTTACCCCTGAAATCATAACGATACGTCTGGGAGACATATAAAGATTTACGATCTTAAACCGATATTTAAAGGTACGATATCAGCAAATATTTCACTTACATCAGAAATATGAATAATTTTCTGTTAAATAAAAGTAAAAGTTGCTAATTATATAACTGACAATTTGAATTTGCTGTGAGAACAATTGTGGAAGAGAGTGCAAAACGTAAAAAGAGCATACGTCTCGCAGACGTACGTTGACAGTAGGGTTAATAGCGACCTACAAACAATCTCCAAGTGGGGTCAAGCGAACAGGATCGATTTTAATCCTCGCAAGACCCAATGTTGCTTTTTATCCCACAAACGAGTCTCTCCACATCCCTGGTTATGGGTGGTGTAGGTATTACCACAGACCAAACAATATACAGAATGCGCATCTGGTGTAAAGAAAATTTTCTTTGCGGGTTCCAGCGGTAGGACCCGTTTGTTGATGCGGGGGAAGCAGTAAAAGGGACGAAAACACACAGAGCGCGAGAGCGTAAGCTGAGAAGCTGCGACCAGTGCTGCCGAACGTACTACTATCAGTGGCGTAGCGTGGGTATCGGCTGCCCGGGGCGGAAGACAATTTTGCCGCCCTCTTAATTAGGTATTTCAATTTAATGTATACTATACATTATATACATTAATTCTAGAGAACTTTTCGGCAAGAACAGTTATCATTATTTTGCATTAAACAGGTTAGATTTTAAATAAAAAAGTTTATTTGTTTTACAATCACGTTTATTAATACAAAAATTCTTACTTCAACCATTGATATAACAGGTAGTTACATAGGTATTATTTAATCATGTCGATCGTCGAGGTATATTGTACAGCACATCTATCTATAGGCAAAAATCTGAAAACCGTAAATATTTGTTCGGAACCCTGGGTATGCGAGTGTAAAACTCGTACATGGCCGGATTTCAATAAATTAAAGCTTGAACAACATATCAGACAGTCCAACATACAATTACATAAATAAAATATTTAATACTCACACAGTTGAATGTAGGTACAAGTAGCGGAAAATTCAAATTTTCACAAAGTTAACCAATAATTTCATAACCACTACACGTACTTATTTGTACAAAAATCACAGTTACGAAACAGTGTGAACTAAACAACTGAAGATCTATGAATAAAACTTTCTTTGAATTTTCAAAGCATCACAAAGCATCAAAGCAGCAAGTCAGAATAGACGGTGTTGCCATTCGCTACAAAATATCATTCAAAGAAAGGGGATTACCCGAATTCGTCACAGAATAAGTAATGAAAAATTCCGTACTCTTTTCAATTGGTGCGAATTTATAGTTGCGTTAAAAATATGAAATGGTTCAAATATTTACAAAATATATTTTATTATTTACTGTGAAATTTTGTCGCCCCCTAAAAAGTGCCGCCTGGGCCGGGCCGCCCCCACCGCCCCCACTACGCTACGCCACTGACTACTATAGTAGTATTTTGCTACTATTTCGTCATTTGTACTACCGTACTACCCACAGACCGATTATACTACTATTTTCTGAGATATAAACGTACTTTTGGCCTTTTTTGAGAAAATTTTGGTACAACAAATTTTAGTTGAGTGGCAACCGTAATTTTAAGAAAAGAATATACAAACATGTTACCGAACTAAACATTGCCGAAGGACGAAATTTAAACCAAGGTTGACTTTAAAAGTCGTCTTTGCCGTTTTTTGTTTCTAACCAAATATCCTTGGTTTGTGAGCAACTCTATCACTTGTGTTTCAAGGTGAAATATAAATAAAAAATATTGTTCGTCGTGTTTCGTTTTTTTGCTGTTAATTGGTTTCTCTTATTTGTTCTCTTGAAGTGCTAAAAGTAATATTCGAGCGATATTAATAAAAAAATTTAATAACACATAATTTTTGTTATGGAATTTTAAACTTCAGGTATTTTAAAACCCGTCTACCAAAAAATCCTTTAAAAACAAATTGCAGTATATTTTTCTTTATTTTTTTATAAAAATATCTTCAAAATGGGGTTTTTAGAGTAGACAAATAGTTATAAATTGGGCTGCATTAGGCGAGAACTTGTACGTATTCTAGATATGCAAATATTAAGCTACTATATTGTTGAAAAGATCTTACCAGTTTTTCCCTATTTGAGAAAATATCGACAAATATGTAAATCATGCTAAGCCACGCCTACTAATATAATTCGACTTTTAAATTCGCCCACTTTGTAGGGGCTGAAACCCCATTCATCCCTTATCCCCCTTCCACACGTGAACCTAAAATCTCTTTAGCACAGTCCATTTTATGTTTTTGCTTACCAACTTAGCTCAAAACATGAAAACTGTCTTTATAAAACGGATGAGAAGAAAAATATTAACATATGTTAATATGTAACCAAAATAGGGGTAAAAATTTTCATTTGTAAAAAAAAGATGGAAAAAATCAAATTTTTAGTTTTCTGATTACATATATAGAAAGAGGTTGACAAATTGGCCACTGAGCCGAAGCCGCATGAAAATCTGACTTAAACCCCAAAAAGTTATAGCAAAATCAAAATTGAAATATTAACATATGTTAATAGTGACAGTGTGAAGGTTAAGATTAAGTATTGTATCAAAGCTTTATATTTTTTTCCGTTGAAGTCCATCGAAAAAAAAAGTATTATTAAATCTGTGGTCAAAAACGATTATCGCTTAGGACTTAAGCGATTATTGCTTTGCCACCAAACAAATTACTATTAGTCTATACTATATACTATACTATGTATTATATAAAAGCAAGTGTGACGTTTTTTGAGCCACAATCAGGCAAAAACCACTGAACCGATTCAGATGAAATAAGCACCAAACATTTTTTTATCTGTGGGAATGGTACATAGGCTTTATGAGAATTACCACGCCCCCTTCTTACGCCCACTATGGTAACAAAACTTATCTATGGTATGCTTTTGTAAGGCAATATGGGCATCAAAAGATTCGGCGTGTCATTGCGGAAAACATAGGCTATAATATAATCGGCCACGCCCACTTTCCGTGCCCACTTAACTAACAAAACGAAGCTACGGTTGGTGAATGAGTATTAATATCAAATGATTCCGTGTTTCATTGATGTTAACATAAGATATATAAGATTTACCACGCCCACCTGATATGCCTTTTCGTCACGCCCACTATAACAAATCAGCCATGGTATATTTGTCATAGCAATATGGGTATCAAACGATTCAGCGTGTCATTGCGGCAAATATAAGCTATAATATAATCGGCCACGCCCACTTTCCACGCTAACTAAACTAACAAAACGAAGCTGCGGTACATGTCGGTAAATCAGTATTAATACCAAATTATTCCGTGTTTTGTTGATGTTAACATAGGATATAGAAGATTTACCACGCCTACCTAATACGTCTTCTCGCCACGATCACTATAATAACAAATCAACCATGGTATATATGTCACAGCAATATGGGTGCCAAACGATTTAGCGATTCAATAGGGGGAATGGGGTGGGTTTCTGAGAAGGGGACGTGGCACCACCCATACAACTTAAGTTTTCAATATGGAATATCTTCGGAATGAGAAATCGGGCAGCATTAAAATTCGGTGCGGGGCCACCGTTTGATGTGTCGTTTCACAGGTAAAACTTTGTGAGCGTTGGACAAGGGGCGTGGCACTTTTTAAGCAACTCAAATGTTTTGAATAACTTTGGAACTACAAATCACACAGTTAAGAGATTTGGCACAAACTTACGATTTAGATGTGCCCTTCGGCATTGGGAATGGGGTGGGTATCGGACGAGGGGGCCTGGCACTGCCCATACAAACCAAGTTTTTAATATGAAATATCTTCGGAATTATAAGTCGGCCAGCATTGAAATTTGATATAGCGTCATGGCTTAGACGTGTCGTTCAAGTGGTTAAATTGTATGGTCGTTGGACAAGAGGCGTGGTACTTTTCAAGCGACCTTATTGTTTTCAATAACTTTGGAACTGCAAATATAGATATTTGGCACACACTTACGATTTCGACGTGCCCTTCGACAGGGAGAGTAGGGTGGGTATTGGACGAGGGACATGGTATCGTCCATACAACCCAAATTTGTAATGTGGAATAGCTTCGGAACAATAAGTTGGAAAGCTTTGAAGTTTTGTATACCATCGTTCCATAGATGTGTCATTCTACTGGAAAAATTGTATGGGCGTTGAGCAAGGGGCGCGGCATATCTTTTGTGATTGAAATTTTCCGCGTAACTTTGGAACTGAAAGTCGCATATCAATGAAACCGGGTCACACCCCTCGATTGGAGGAATGGATTGGGCATTACATAAAAGAGGCGTGGCATCGCCCATAGAGTGTAGTATGAAGAAACATGATTTATTGGGCCCATTGACTTCAAACTTGAGTGCAAAGCCGCAGGGCCCTACTAGTATATAATAAAAACATGTAAATTACATGAATTTCATTGTTTCTTTCACTTTTTTATAAATCAAATTCTTAATGTGTTTTGAAACTTAGTATTTGATTTAGTAGTTGATGAATCCCTACTAGTATATAATAAAAACATGTAAATTACATGAATTTCATTGTTTCTTTCGCTTTTTTATAAATCAAATTCTTAATGTGTTTTGAAACTTAGTATTTGATTTAGTAGTTGATGAATCCTTGCGATTTTTTATACTGTGAAGAAAATATGTAAGTGTACTACTCAAAGTCCGTAAATACTACCCAAAAATCATAAAATGTACTACTGAAACAAAATTGAAAACGGCAGCACTGGCTGCGACCGCGCACCACACACTGTGGTTGTTGTTGTTGGGCAACAAAGCGATGTGCCGCTTGCATGTTGGTGCTGGCTCGTGCTCGCTCTCCGCTTGCTTTTTGACAAACAAGAACAAGAAGTGGACAGGCAGTTTCATAGAGAAATTGATTGAGCGATCGCCAAGGCACATAAGGTGGTAGCACTACGAGAAAAACCAAAATTCAATGGATTTTATAAGTTCTTTTGGTCTGCTTGTAAAATAGAAGTTGTAAAAAGTACAAATGGCTACAATGAAATATATGTGTTAAATATTGAAACAACCAAGACGCATTAAGAAAGTGATAATAAGTGGAAAACTATTGCTACAATGTTGTGCTAATTATCAAAGAATGCTGCAACTACCTATTGAATTTGCCTTGGCGATTGCTTTGCCAAATCAACCACCATTTCAATGTGCACGAGTAAAGCCAAGCTGGCTTGCTGCGGAAAGCAACAACATTGCGTGTTGTTGTCGAAATGAGAATAAAGCCCAAAACCATCGAATCTATGCGTATACAATACATCAATTCGCGCTTACTCTCTCGGTTCCCTTTACATTTTCCTCACCTTTGTTGCTTCCCGCCCGCGTCTGAAATGAAATCGCAAAATTATTTCAGATGCGCCTTCTGTATACTGTTTATTCTGTGGTATTACGGAATCGGCAGCTCTTGATGTTCTACGCATGTTCATTAAGAACGAGACCGATCATATTTTTGGCGTGTCGGAAGAAACAGCAACGAGCCTCGGTGCAATAACGGTGCAATAACTATTTCACTCCGTCTGATCTCCGCATTATTTATACCACCTATATCCGACCTAAAATGGAGTTTAACTCGCACCTATGGGCGGGTTTTCAAAAACCCATTTGGTGCTCCTGGGCCGGGTGCAGAACCGTGTGATCAAGCTTATAGGGGACAGTAGGGCATCCAGCTTTATTGACTCCTTAGAACATCATCGAAACGGTAATTACTCACTTATGATCTCGATGGCTTCAAATCAAGAGTCCATAACCACTTCTCTCAAAACCCTATCTCCTAAGCTATATATCCTTCCTGAACCAACGCAATGCCTCGCATTAATAGGGGTCATCCCCTACGCGTTTGTTCGAGTCAAAAAACAAAATCCTGACCCCAAAGGACGATGTATGCTGCCACAGGTGTACACAAATTTTGTAATGCATAAAAATTTACAAATTTTGTTCTTTTGCACATACTTGGAAAAGTATAAAAATGTGTACTGGATGAAAAAAAGAAGTGGTAAAACGGTCACACTGGTCGCGACATGACATGATCAACAGAAGCAACAAACCAAACGAATATATTTTCCATAAGCAACACGTCACTACGATGCAACCAACCCACCTTACAAAGAGACTACCGGTCATATGACTAGTTAAATGACCGGTATAAATAACCAACAAATCGGTTAAAATTCTAGTCAGATTTGTTCTAGCCGTGTAAAAAATCTGACTAGTCCTTTTGTGTACGTGTGATTTGATTTCGTGTACGTGTGATTCTAACGCATGCACTCCGAAATCTTGACAAACGTATAGCTGTCTCGCTTACTCACATGGACTCTCGCTTGTAAAAATTAACTACCTCTAACCAAGAATCCAGTCAGATCTAACTGGTAGACATAATGTAGATATTCGGTATGCCTACCGTAACCGAAGAACCAGTCAGACCTATCTGATGTTAATAACAATACAATTAATTTAAATTTATTAATTTATTTAAAGTAAAACGTAAGAAACTACATTCAATAAAGGCCAATAAATATATGCGTAAGACAGACGGACAAACGTTTGCCGAAAGCCAGATTCCAATGGACGCTTGCATCATTTGCCCTAATGCCTTCATTACACGTAACGAGTAGAGTGGCGAGACATTAAAATGGTACTAGGCCGAGAGAATTGGGATGGCGAGCAAAAGTGACGAGTTGTTCAAACTTATTTTGACACGTGGTGAGTCAGTTCGTTTTACAATGCACAAAATTAACTAAGCAACTTGCACAAATAAACTCGTTCGAGTTATTGTCTCGCCACTCCACTCGTTACGTGCAATCAAGGCATTACACAGTGATTCGTTCCATAGACAAAATCCAAAAATTTATACGTAGTCTCAGAATTCAACAATTTTGATGCCATTTGAAAGGTGAAACTCCAACTAAGAAAACCGCAAAAAATCTGTGCACAAAATTATTACGTGTCTATTCAATGGCGGTTCAAAGTCGGAACATTTTTCACAAAAAAATTTAAACACATATTTTCTGTTTTTTAGTCTATTGTCTATTTAAAAAAAAAAATTTAAATACATGGTTACCAAAAAGTTGCTAAAACTTTCAATATGGATTAAGAAATGATGTGGCCACTTTCGCTTTTAATGCTTTTTCAAAATTTGCAAAGCTGAAGCTTTTACTTCACTTTTAATTCAAAATATTTTTCTAAATTAAAAATCTGAAAATTGGCAAAACTTAGAGGAAAATATCTAAAAACTATGTGCAAGTATGTTCCTGGATTTTTTTTATTTTAAGAAGCATTCTTTCTTTGTCGGATAATGTAATTACATCCTCCGATATCTTCCGATCTCAAACAATAATTCAATTTAAAAAGTGGTCTAAACACGTATTTTTCGACAAAATGTATTATACATATTTATCCCTAAAAGTATGCAGTCAGCATGAAAAAATGAGAAAAATGCAAAAAAGCAAAACAAAGGGGAGAGTGGGGCGAATCGTTACGTGGGGCGAATCGTTACAGAGCGATATCTTAAAAATTACGCCACCATATATCAAATGTCGCATAGCTAAATGTTCGTCACCTTCAGCCGCTCATTTGGTTCGGTGACATTCCAATTGTCAGTAGAAAACTGACGCTTGACAGGGTAAAATGTGTTTTGTGGCTTGTAAAATTCATATTTGGATGTCTACAATCTTTCAATTTCGAGTGCTAAATAATTTTGTGATCAATCGAAAGTGTATGTTTTTTTTATCTTTATTGTGTTGCCTTTCGCGTAAAAAAAGAAAATTCGCAAATATTGTTACCGTGTCTTTGCTAAGCCATTCCATAGCAAACATGTCACAGTGGGGCGAATCGTTACATTTCGTATGGGGCGAATCGTGACGGTCATTTTTTATGCATTTAAGCGTCTGACGCAATTTTGAAGACTGCGTTATTGCTTGTGTTTGTAGAAAAATCATCTGTGTTGTTCGTCATGATATGTTTTTTATCATTATCGTGATTTTTTTTTATTTTTCATTACTTTATTGCAACTTTTCAAAAATCATCTGAGGCAGCACCGAAACGCATAAGCCAGCGTCGAAGCGCCGTCATTGCGATTGATTATGCTGATGTTGAGTCAGATTCTGATTAAAAATCAAATTTTTCCTTTTTCATTTTTTCATATATTTTTCCACCATTTTCTTTTGGCATGTTGGTCAATTTAACCATCAAACATGTATTCGTTTTCTTAATAAAAATTAAGTAAATAATTGAAATATTATTTGTGTATACATATTTTGATTTCAGCGCCTCAACATTTGAAAAAAGCGAGTGTAACGATTCGCCCCATACTGCGTAACGATTCGCCCCACACTTTTTAATATGCCATTTTTTGGACACTTTGGGAATATCGACATAACTTATTTCGTATTTGTCCTACACCTAAGTGTTTATAATCAAAAGTTGCGCAAAATAACAGGCTTCAAAACGATATATAACATGGTCGACAATTTTTTCGCAGATAAAAAATATTGGGCTTACAAAAAAGCGTAACGATTCGCCCCACTCTCCCCTATGTCTATTATTATCGTTTTTATTGCAAAACTAAAGTTACTCTTTGAAATTATCGATGTTGACGTAACCGATTAAATGTAAAATCTGAAAAATCTAGCCAACACACTTCTGTGGCCGTAAGGAATAACAGCCAAAGTCGATTTTATCAAGTTTTCAGGAGAGCACTTTTAATTTTTGAATTTGCTTTAGATTTAACTAGAAAAATGTTAGATTTTTGGGCGTAAAACATTCGTTTTATGAGCAAAAGCCATAGAATTTTGTGTAGTAGTACATTTGAATACGACAAATGCAATGGTGGTAATAACTCAATTTTGTCCTAACTCGACTTTGGCTGTTATTCCTTACGGCCACAGACTTGGTGCTATAGCTCACCAAAAATGACGAAATTTGCAAATCTAAGTCTCAGGCATTGCCAAACTACAACAATTTAAGAAAATCAAAATGAAGATTTCAATTCAGCATACCATGTTTAATTAGTATACCAAATTTTTTGAAGAACGGACCACTCCTTCTAATTTTGTTCCGCGGTTGTATGGAGTCAAATCACTGTGCATTAGTCTAAATGAAATAATTTTAGATTTTTATTGAATTTAATTTTCATTTCACTCCTTTAATACTTATCTTTATTTGAATGCCCTCCGATCGTTCAACACCGCGATACAAATTTCTTTAAGTTTCCAATACTATGACATTTTGTGCATGAAATCGGGTGACGCGCAATGTTTATTAGAGAGCTCCAATTGTGAATTTGAAAGCGGTTTCAAGACACTCTCTCTCTTTGCACGGCATTGCACTGCAGAGCTGCCGAACGTACTACTATAGTAGTATTTTACTACTATTTTGTCATTTGTATAGGGTGTTTTTTTTAGAGGTTTGTTTTTCGAATAGAGATAAAACTGGCATTTTGTGGTCAAATCTGGCAACTCTAATGTCATTTATGTTCAGTTTGGTTTGCCATTTCATCATGAACAGGTTGACAAAAGAACAACGCTTGCAAATCGTGCAAATTTATTTCGAAAATAATGGTTCAGTTCGCGAAGTTTACCGCAAGCTCCGTCCATTTTATGGTCGACATAATCGTCCATCAGAGCAATTAATTCGGTTAACCATGGGTCGTTTTCGCACTACGTTTACTCTATGTGATAATACGCATCCGCAGAGACGTCGAACAGTGCGCACCGAAGAAACAATTGCCGCTGTAGAGCAAAATCTTGAAGAGGACCCGAATGAATCGATTCGCCACCGTGCACAGCAATTGGAGCTTTGTCCATCAACTGAAAATTGGACCTGTAGAATTGGCTTTATTCGAGCCAGCCGCGGCGGCCACATGCCCGAAATCATATTTAAACATTAATGGCATAAAATTATCCTTCCAATAAAGCCAAATTGATGGA
Source organism: Melieria omissa (assembly GCA_963971225.1). NCBI lineage: Eukaryota > Metazoa > Arthropoda > Insecta > Diptera > Ulidiidae > Melieria > Melieria omissa. Next base: position 42,836,395 of record OZ020269.1, on the reverse strand, counting down.
CATTAAAACGATACCTATACTACCGTACTACCCACTCGTTTTCTCTTTCGGTGGCTGTCCTCTCAGCTGGAAATGGCAAACCTCTGAGAGTAAAAATTGCCTATGAAAAAGCTCCCAACCTGCCGTTCGGAACCGGCATAAAACTGTAGGTCCCTTCCACCCGCGTACAAATTCACACGCACAACACGGGTGGCTGCGGGAAGGTAGGCCTTAGTCTCGCGTAAGCGGGCTGTCGTGCCAATCAATTATTATTATTATTAAATTACTACCCACATGCCGATTATACTACTATTTTTCTGAAATATATATATATACTAGCTAACCCCGCGAACTTTGTCTCGCACGACATTTGTTGTTTTTTTATAATGAAATACGCGAGGTGGCGAATCTATGGCGATGCAAATTGACGAAGAAAACCAACTGAAGGAAGAGGAGGAGCTACTGATTAACGCAATCAAGGCCCACAAATAAACAATGTTGCTGTTAAGTTTCAGTAAAGAAATGGACTGCGCTTGAACCCGATTTAAATTATATGGGCGGTGCCAAGCCCTCTTATTCAATGCCTGCCCCTTATTCAATGCCCTCTGTCAAAAGAAAAAATGGTAGGTCCGTACTAAGTTTCATTGCTGAGCGACTTATAGTTCAGCAAAATATTTGGGTCACAAAAAATTTGCCAGGCCCCTTGTCCAACGCCCATAAAATCTTATCATTAGAATGACTCATCTATGGGACGACGGGGTACTAAATTTTAATGTTGTGCTACTTATAATTTCGAAGATATTCTATTTTAAAGATTTTGCTTGTATGGGTTGTGCCACGCCCCCTCGTCCAATACTTGCCCCATTCCCTCTGTCGAAATATATGAATAAATGGTAGGTTCGTACTAAGTTTCATTGCTGAGCGACTTATAGTTCAGCAAAATATTTGGGTCACAAAAAATATGCCACGCCCCTTGTCCAACGCCCATAAAATCTTATCATTAGAATGACTCATCTATGGGACGACGGGGTACTAAATTTTAATGTTGTGCTACTTATAATTTCGAAGATATTCTATTTTAAAGATTTTGCTTGTATGGGTGGTGCCACGCCCCCTCGTCCAATACTTGCCCCATTCCCTCTGTCGAAATATATGAATAAATGGTAGGTTCGTACTAAGTTTCATTGCTGAGCGACTTATAGTTCAACAAAATATTTGGGTCACAAAAAATGTGCCACGCCCCTTGTCCAACGCCCATAAAATCTTATCATTAGAATGACTCATCTATGGGACGACGGGGTACTAAATTTTAATGTTGTGCTACTTATAATTTCGAAGATATTCTATTTTAAAGATTTTGCTTGTATGGGTGGTGCCACGCCCCGTTGTCCAAAACCCGCCTCATTCCGTCTGTCGAGAGATATGATTACATGATAGGTTCATGCTAAGTTTCATTCCTCTGTGACTTGTAGTTCAGCAGAATAATTGGGTCACAAAAATGTGCCACGCCCCTTAGGGGTATAAAAAATAGTAAGTAGCCGATTCTCAGACCTACTGAATATGCATGTAAAATTTCATAAAAATCGGTCAAGCCGTTTCGGAGGAGTACGGTAACAAACACTGTGACACGAGAATTTTATATATACGATATATATAAGTGTACAAGCAAAAACAAACATTAATAAAATAAATATATATAAATATATAAAAGTTATGTTTTGCTTTGATGTGAAAAAACAATTTGCCAAAAACATAAAATGGTCCTTTCGCTTCCAATTTGAGCCTTTTTTGGGGAAAAAAGTGGCAACGTAGTTCTAAGTAAGGCTATTAGAAAAGAATATACAAACATGTTACCGAACTAAACATTGCCAAAGGACGAAATTTACATCAACGTTGCCGATTTTAACAATAACAACAATATAATAATAAAGAATGTACGACATTGACTTTAAAAGTCGTCTTTGCCGTTTTCTATTTCTAATCAAATATCCTTGGTTTGTGAGCAACTCTATCACTTGTGTTTCAAGGTGACAATTACATCTTTTTAACTGCGTTGCCAAATGCTGTTCGTACAATACTTCACAGGATTGTAATTATATGATAATAGCTTTTGATATAGTGTTTAACTTTGAAAACAGCGCAACGGATGTGATACCCAAAAATGAAAATAAAATTATGAAATAATACATAAAGTAATATTACTGTATTTAAATACAAAATAACTCAATAACTTTGCATATTCTTTTAGGAATCTTTTAAAATTTGATAAAGACAATAAAGTGGTTGTTGGGACGTCGACAAGTCCGAAAAATTAAACTGAGATGAAACGTGTAATTCGCAATCATTGGAATATGCTGATAAAAGTGTAAACAATCGTTCGATTTCTCTTGGGCTTGGCATTTTTATTCAACCAGTGCAAATTAGAGCAAAATCCCGCAGGATTATTAATCATACAAATTATTATTTAAATTTAAACTTTGCCATTTTTAAGAAAATATAAAAAAAAAATATTGTTCGTCGTGTTTCGTTTTTTTCTGTTGATTGGTTTCTCTTGTCTGTTTGCTTGAATTGCTAAAAGTAATATTCGAATGATATTCGATATTAATAAAAAATCTTAATAACACATAATTATTGTTATGGAATTTTAAACTTCTGGTATTTTAAAACCCGACTACCAAAAAACCTTTAAAAACAAGTTGCTGCATTTTCATTTTTTTATAAAAATATCTTCAAAATGGAGTTTTTAGAGATTAGACAAGAACTTGTATGTATTCTAGATATGCAAATATTTATTTATTTATTTATTTATTTATTTATTTAAGCCAATCGAAATACAAAATATCTACAGGCTAGAAAATATACAAAATGTAACATTACTTAAGAATTAGAATAACAATTGGACTAAGTATAAAACATATTAATTAATTCTTTAAATTTTGGTTTTGGAATGGAGAAATCGACATCATTGCTGCAAGCCAAATTATTTAATTGCATTAATGATCTAGCAAGCGGTTGATTATAAGCATAGTTCGACTTGTAATGCTTTACTACAAATAATTTATTTGTGCGAGTAGTTCTGATTGGAACGAAGAAGTTTATAAGACTAAGTAAAGCAGGGCACTTGGTACTGCCACAAATGACGTCATATACGAATAATAATGAATTTACCATGCGCCTCGATTCTAATGATTTCAAATTTATAAGTAAGCAACGTGACTTATACGAAGGAATCGGTTCATGAAAGTTTAGTGAGAATAGGGCAAATTTTAGAAATTTCTTCTGTACTCTTTCGAGGCGATTAATATGAACAGCATAGAACGGATTCCAAATAAAAGCAGCGTATTCTAGCCTGGACCTCACGAAAGCAGAGTATAGAAGCTTGTATGTATAGGGGTCCTTAAAATCAGAGCAGCTTCGACGTATAAAGGCTAACATAGCATATGCTTTAGGGATTATATTATTTATGTGATTGACAAACGTCAATTTGGAGTCGAGCAGTACTCCCAAGTCGGATATCTCACTAACATCTTTAAGGCGATTATTTGCAATGGAAAAAAAAGTGTGAATATTATTATTCAATTTCGAAAAGGTTATGTGATAGCATTTTTTAACATTAAGAGCTAAGTGATTTTTAAGGCACCAGATATTCAAACTATCCAAGTCAGTTTGAATACGTGCCACATCACTAACACAGCGAGTTTTAAGAAAGATCTTAAGATCATCTGCATACAAAAGGAAATTTGTGTTGCAAAAGCAAGACTCGATATTGTTTATAAACAACAGAAAAAATAACGGCCCAAATATTAAGCTACTATATTGTTGAAAATATACATTTTTTCCGTTGAAGTCCATCGAAAAAGCATTATTACATCTGTGGCCAAAAACGATTATCACTTAAGCGATTATTGTTTTGCCACCAAACAAATTACTATTAGAATATAATAAAAACATAAAAAAGTTTGTTTATATGACTTTTGTAACTGAATTACATTGATTCTTTCACTTTTTTATAAATCAAATTGTTAATGTGTTTTGACACTTAGTATTTGATTTAGTAGTTGATGAATCCTTGCGATTTTTTACACTGTGATGAAAATATGCATGTGTACTACTCAAAGTCCATAAATACTACCCAAAAATCATAACATGTACTACTGAAACAAAATTGAAAACGGCAGCACTGCTGCACTGCACTTGCTCAGTGCAAACAGATCGAATCAGAGGTGCCAGCGAAGAGAAGCAAAACATGTGCGTGCATGACATATGAGAGCTGAGACTTTGTTGCATTATAACATTAGTGTGTGCGAACACACTAATGGGCCAGTTACTCATGACATAACTTAGTTTGACTTGTCAGCTAGCACGACCTGGCATACCCGAAAGCTGTACAACTGGTTACCCGAGACATAGAACATAACCTTAGAACTTAACCGTAAACTTAGAAATCTGTTTCGTTTTGGTTTCTAAGTTTATGTTTACGGAAAACGCAAAAAATGTTGCCACTCTCTTCGGAATGAATTGAAAAGTAATCAAATTTAAATAATTTGTAAAATATACAAAATGGATTGCAATTTTTATTAGTTTCGTAAATGTATTAATAATTTTAGTCGTTGGATGCTCAAACATTTAATAATAGCAAGTAAAAAAATGTCGCGAAAAGTTTGAATTTGATTGTTCACGAGATGGAGAAATCGAAGTGGCAATATTGTCGCTCAGCTGATCAGCTGATTTTTAAGTTTATGTTTACGGAAATAAAGTTTCGAGTAATCGCTCAAATTTTCTAAGTTTATGTTTATGGTTAAGTTTATGTTCTGTGTCATGAGTAACTGGCCCACAAGTCTAATTTTCAAAATGTTCAGGAGAGCGAAAAAACTGATGAGGTGCAGACCAAATCTCATACAAAACTCGAGAAAAGTTGAAATTATACACGTCATATCTCTGTAACTAAATGTCATAGAAACAAACCGATTTCACCAATAGAAGCGTCTTTAAATTGTTTCTTTATGATTAAAAAAACTGGAAATTTGACTTAAGTCGACTTAAGTGCTTTTGTCAAAATTCCACAGATATTTATCAGGCAGTTGAGGAAACGAAAATAGCTACCGGGCACTTTAAAGTGACGTTTAGCTAAAGGTCACTTTATCGGTAAGTTGAGAAAACGGCCCTAAGTGTGTTATTCATACGGCGCCGTTCTCTTTCAATATCCATAGAGCTGGGGCGCTTTGTGAAGTAGTATGAATGACAAATGGTGCTGTCATCCGCAAACGAGTAGATGGGATTATTCGTCGACGACAATATGTCGTTGATCAACAGCAAAATGGCTTTTCTGATTTTGACATCAGTTCTAGGATAATTAGGGGCCGCTGATTTCGAATCCGCAAAATCGGCGTGTCACTTTTTCGGATTTTCCCTGACTTTTTTCACGGTGCTCGGCGGCCCGGGGCGGCGATGGCTGAGGGGAACCCCTAAATTCTTCGTTTTTATAAAATTAAAAAAGTTATATAACTGCTAAGTTAGATAAAGTTGCATGAAAATGCACATATAAAAAGAAATCAAACCTGTACGACAATTTTAAACTACCAAAAGATAACATTTAACTTTTCAACGCATAACGCATTAAAAACAAAATTAAAGAAACATACTTAAAAGCGTCTTTTGTGAGACGGAAATTGTGAAGAAACCTAAGAAATGTCGTCAATAACTTAAGTAACTCATAAACAATTCCAGGTTGGTGCTGGTGATACTTACTCAGCATCTGGTAAATCATACACATTTGTTTGCTGTCTAAGAACTCGACGCTTTTTTATCAGCTGCAAAATTTGTTCACATGCTTCCTCATCTTTGTCGGAACTAAAATAAAGCGCTAGGCTGTCCATTTCGTGTTATTTTTTAATATAACTTTGTTTTTACAATTGAAAGATCACTCTGTTAACAGCTCATCAAGAAGAAGCTGTCACATTTTATGCTCATTCAATCTTGTACAAAAGCTGTCGTGTCGAAAATTTTCGGGAATACCAAAATAAAAACGACACGACTCAAAAAACGACAGTCGAAAAAAACGATACGACTCAAAAAACGACAGTCGAAAAAAACGACTCACGACACTCGGAATAAGGTTGAATACTTATTTTCATTCGACATACATACAGAGTTGAAATTTGTTGGTAGTCTTGTGCATATTAAAAAGTATGCACACAAATAAACACAAAAATTCATATAATTACTAAGAAAAACAAACTTGTTACGGTTTCCACACATCAGAAAGTCACTAACAGTTAACAAAATTATAGAAACATTAATTTTCAATAATTTTTCTAATTCTTATTTACATTCGACAGACAATAACAGAAGACATTTTTTTGTAAAATGTATGCACATGTTATTTCAACGTATCGTTTTGTAGGGGTAAAATATAATAATTATAACTGTAAATTTGTTTGACTTCTATAAAGTTTAATGAGGTTAAGTAATTGGGTAATTTACACTAGTTTACAATCAAATTCGCGGAGATTGCGATATTTAACTTTTAACTTAGAATTTTGTATTTGCATATTTTGCATAATATTTGAAGTTAAAATTTATACATATATTGCAATCTTCGAGGGAAAACTTTTTGAACATTTCTAAACAAGTGTCATTTGGAAAGGATGTTTTCCTGCTTTTTTAACCTGAATTTATTGAAACGAAGAGGCACTCTGTGCTCTGCATGAACGCTTTTCCAAGCATACTTTTAGGCATGCACTTTGAAGTACGGCAAATATGGTATAATTCGCTTGGTATAGTCCGATATGGCAAGGATGGTTCTCGAAGAAATGGGCTGTGCGAGAATGGTCGAGCGCTTTCCAATTGGAAGTTGCAAGAAACTTTGGCGCGATAAGAAAACTGGTATAAAAGTAGCAGTGTGCAGCGCAATGGGTCGAGTCTGTGTTGAGCAAGCAAAGGGGAAACATGCAATAGTAGTAGTGTAAAGTAAAACACGTGTAAATCTGTAAATAAAGTGATTGTTGATTTCTGACTGCGTTTTTGCGCTGAGTAATTGAAGTTGTTTTATTTTCAAACACAATCAAAACGAACCTTGGAAAACAAACTTGGATTTTCGTAACATTATCTATTGCATTTTCAACGTCAATTGTCGATTCAAACTCAATAGTCTTTCAGCAACCATGGTGGAGCGCAAACAGTTTTTTACAATTTTCAGTGTTTAAAAACTTCTTTCGCAACTTCAACACCGATATACAAATTACACTGATCAACAGCAAAATGGCTTTTCTGGGTTTGACATCAGTTGTAGGGTAATAAGGGACCGCTGATTTCGAATCCACAAACCGTTTTTAAAACTTAGTTTTCGTTTCCGCAAAAATGGGCGTGTCACTTTTTCGGATTTTCCCTGACTTTTTGCACGTTTGGGATTTTAATTTCTAAACTTTTTGAGGCCCTTAATTTTTTAAGGAAAAAGTATGAAAAATGATGAAAATGACTATGGCTTATTTTTCCTTATACTTCGACAAGAATGGGAATCACGCCAAATAATTTGGCTGTGTTGTATTATTTGATGTTTCCGCTTTCGTTTAACACCTAATTTGACACTTGATTTACGAAAAATGTGCATGTTTTTAACATCAAAGAAAACGCCTTGAAATTCCATATTTTCTGACTTTGAGATCCAATTACCGCGGAATTGTAAAACTTAAAAAAATAATTCCAATAATTATATTGGAAAAGAAGCCGTGAGGTGGTGTAAATGCCACAAAGTGAAAATCATGTCAAGCCGTATATTGGTTTAGAAATTAAAATCCGAAACGTGCAAAAAGTCAGGGAAAATCCGAAAAAGTGACACGCCCATTTTTTGCGAAAAAGGAAACTACGTTTTAACAAAGGTTTGCGGATTCGAAGTCAGCGGTCCCTAATTACCCTAGAACTAATGTCAAACCCAGAAAAGCCGACCAAAAGTCGAAATTTGTTGCCCTGTGTTATTAATAAATATTGCACGATTAAACTTAAATTTGGAAGTTTTTCATTGAATTCCCTTTTATAATAAATTCTAATAGATTTAGTCCAGACCGCAGATAAAATTCATGTCTTTATATTGCTAGCCGATAAGTCACTCATAAGCCCCCTATTAAGCCGCTACTGATCAGAAGATTCATTTTTGATCTTTCGCGCAGACATTACTGGGAAATCTTCTGAAATCAATTCCCACTGCTGCAAGCGAGATGCCATTATCTCAGCACTTTGCGATATATTCATATCACCACAGAATAAACAATATACAGAATGCGCATCTGGTGTAAAGAAAATGTTCTTTGCGGGTTCCAGCGGTAGGACCCGTTTGTCGATGCGGGGGAAGCAGTAAAGGGGACGAGAACGCACAGAGCGCGAGAGCGTAAACTGAGAAGCTGTGAGAGCGGTGTATGAAACAGTCACGCACCACACACTGTAGTTGTTGTTGTTGGGCAGCAAAGCGATGTGCCGCTTGCATGTTGGTGGTGGCTTGTGCTTGCTTATTTACAAACAAGAACAAGAAGTGGACAGGTAAAGTATGCATAGAAAAATTGACTGAGCGATCGCCAAAGCGCATAAATATGGTGGTAGCACTACGGAAAACCAAAATACAATGGATTCTATTAGTTTTTTTTTTGTCTGCTTGCAAAATAGAAGTTGTAAAAATTAAAAAATGGCTAGAAAGAAAATAAATATATGTGTAAAAATATTGGAACAACCAAGGCGCATTAAGAAAGTGATAATAAGTGGAAAATGATTGCTACAATGTTGTGCTAATTATCAAAGAAAAAAGTTTAATCAGTTCTAGTGCTGCAACCTACCTATTGAATTTGCCTTGGCGATCGCTTTGTCAAATCAACCACCATTTCAATGTGCACGCGTAAAGCCAAGCTGCGGAAAGCAACAATATTGCGTGTTGTTGTTGAAATGAGAATAAAGCCCAAAATGGAAAAACGAAAAATCACGTCTTTAGAAAATTAGATGTAGAGAGTTAAATTTTAATCAAAACGGTAATCTGTCTTAATAAAAAACTTTCGTTTTATGTTCACCTTTCCAACGGTATCTTCGATTTTTCAATATCTTTTTTCTGTGAAAATTTAGAGCCAAAAAACAAAAACCGGTTCACAACCCAGCCCTCTCCCTTACCAGCTGATGACTTTGTCGGTTGTCATAGAGTATTCCAAAGTATCGACAATTGATTCAATGCGTATATTTCTTCCAAATGCGTATACCTACTTCATACGCTTCGCGAATTGTGCATTATGTATGTCTATGCAGGAAATGTAACTCATTTTAAACTAATTTATAACTATTTTTTTTCTGTACAGTACTGATTACAAATTAGTTATTTTGCTTGAAAAGAAGTGATTATTTTAACGTGGCGATGTCCTAGTATCACATAAATTGTCTACCTCTGCATGACTTCCCAACTAGTTTATAACTATGTAGTTTTTTCCAAACCAATTAATAATTAGTCCGCAATCGACTAATTTAAAACTAGTTGTTTTGTGACTAGTTAAGAATTAGTTAGTTTGTAGTTGATTTTAAACTAGTCAAATAGTTACACCCATTTAAGATTACTTGCATATATCCCTCTTAAATGAATTTTCAAATATACTGAATTCAATTCATACGATTTTTTTTATTAAATTATTTCAAAAACAAAATAGACATATTTTCAATAATGTTTATAACTAATAACAAAACAGCACACATTATTTCATTTTCATTTTACAACAAAAACATATTTTTCTAAGAATATTCAAAATTATATTAAATACTACTACTTAGTTTAACGTTGACATTAGCTGCTCTCAGCTTTTCCATGGGATCAGCTGCACAATGAATGTGATTTTGCAGCCACTGTAACTCAGCTGGCTAGTGTGTTGGGCCGCAAGTTAAATGCGACGCTCGAACCCAGGTCCAAGACTCCGTTGCTGCTAACACCGAAAAAAGAAAAACAAAAATTTTTCTTTCGGCGGCGGTCCTTTCAGCAGGAAATGAAAAACCTCTGAAAGTAAAATTGCTTATGAAAAAGCTCCCAACTCGCCGTTCGGAATCGGTATAAAACTGTAGGTCCCTTCCAACCTTGTAAAAATTCGTACGCACTAAATCGTTCTGAATATCGCTAACTGTCTTCGGCAAGTTTGTAGATATTTTAACAATCAACAAATTTGCTTAAGACACCAATACAAAAAAATAGATTCAAACGGTGTTTTCGACAAGAATGACCCAAAAACTCACGTTTTCGTGGATTTATTACAATTTTCCATCTATGAATGCCAAACTGTAAGGAATTTCCCTTCAATATCTCAAGAAAAAAACAAACAAGATTTTTCCTCACGATTCAATACAAAAAATTAAACGCACAATCTTAATCCGAATCCTCTGGTCAAAGCCAAATGCGTAGTTTGAGATGAGTCATTTCAAAGTGTTTACATTGCCTCATTCGCATTGCATTTGCATTTTGTTTGGCAGCTAATGTCAAATGCTCAATGCTCATGTCCTCTTGCCGCAGCACATAGATCAGCGCTTCTCCGGCTACTGACTAAGGAATTTGTTCTTTTTTTGCTGCCTCTATGTTCTACACATTGTAATATTTGAATACAAATATACCACATACCTTACATGCTAAGCATATTCTACATATTTGAAGCAGACGAAAATTTCCATTAAAAAATTCCATTTTGATCATTTTCGTTTGTTTTGATTTTGAACTGTCAAAAAGAACAAAAGCTTTTGAAGCTTTTGAAAGAGCTTTCATTTTGTGATGCGTTCGATAAAATTGGTCATGTTTTATCGCATTTGCTTCGTCGTTTTGTTGAAATGAGTCATTTCGTCGATTTGAATTTGTGTGGGGAAATGCGTGATTTGGCTTTGCATTTGAAAATTTTTGCCCAAATCACGCATTTGGGCTCAATGTAAACGTAGTATAACGCTCCTACCAAACACTTTGCACCTTTTTTTCAAAATTTGAATTGCATTTTAAGAAAGTAGCGTTTTAACGACGCACATTGTCGCAGTAAAATCTACATGTTTTGTGCTCGTGGAGGACATTTTACCCTCTTTGGAGGACGGAGGACATTTGAGTAATTTGGAGGACTGTCCTCCACAATGGAAGACGGGTGGCAAGCCTAGGTATGACATACCCATAAACTTTAGATAGCAGCAACCCCACGAAACAACACAAATATAAAAGAGATCAATAATATATTATTCTTCATTTACTTTTACGTAAAAAAATACAAAAACACTTCATGTGCAAGCAATTTGTAAAGAAAATGCCAAATATAACAAAAATAAACGAAAAATACTGATATTTATAAGTTGACTTCATATAATGAGGTTTACAAAAACGTCTTTATATAATTTTCCAAAAAACATAGTCTGTTTTAAAAACGAAATACATATGATACGATGAAAACGATCGTCGTATGTGCTATTAAATTCAATGGAACATACGACATTCGTCTTCTACGGCGACGAAATTCGAATACTGAACTGGGAGCTTTTCTTGCACGTAGCAGTTGGGCCTCGAATAAATCGATGACTACTAGACCATCGAAAATATCAATTTGAATTCAAAATCATTTACACAAAGAGTTACGTTATCGGTGTGGTGGGGTATGTCATACCCCAATGAACTTTAGCGGGATGTGACTGAAATCTGGTCACACTTAAGTTGTTTTAGGATAGCAAATGTGTATGGTTGGACCACAGATAACTCATCATATAGATGTCCAGTCTCATACGACGAAAACGGCACACAAATTTCAAGCTCTGAATTACAGCTTTTTCCGCACACAGCTGCATGTGCTCATCCAGAACTTTTATCGGATTTAATTAATTTACAATTTCTTTTCTTGCTTGTGATATTCTTTTTTGCAACATACATTTATGATTTTAGCTACGCCAATCACGTACTGTATTTGGTGTAACAGGTAGACAGCGCATCAGATATCCGTAATTTCTTTTTCGTAAATTTCGCCTCGGGTTCAAGGCTGGGCGAGAAGCAAAATTTTTCTTAACATTTAACGCTTTTTTTATTAACTTTTTTAATCGGTTATACCTGAAATTAATAATGTGCTCAAAAAATTTGATATAAATGAAAATAAAAATTTTGTGCATGATCAAAGAATATGAAGTCTTTATTTTCTTTGGCATGATACATACACATCGTTACTAAGGCAATTTTGCCAATAGCTGCGGCGCCAGCAGGTCTATCCTTTGCGTTGGCGTAACTGTATTGCGACAATGAAGTGACCGCTGAAAAATTACATTAGTTTTGGCAGATTGTGCCGATGTTTTAATTCTTTTTTGCGAAAAGCAAGTGCCTGGGCGTACCCTGCAACAAATTAAAGGGGCAAAGAAATAACTACATTTCCAAATTCAGAATATAAAATTCAAATAGAATACAATATAGATTTCTGTGGAACTACTACTACTTCTGTGGGGAACTACCCTCCTCTACCCATACCTAGAATCCAAATAAATTTTTCATTTATATTGTTTTCACGGGTCGTAAAAAAGGAATATATTAAAAAAAACCACTAAAATCTTAGCAGCTACAGTAAGGATCGAACCGCGAACTCGTCGTCCGAGACACTCCCGCTTACGCGTTTGACTATCAACACTCAATTCACTTAAAAGGTATGATAACAGACAAGCGCCGTTTTAACTAAAAAAACACATATTTCTGTATCTCAAAACAGCCCTGCAGGAAAAGTAACTAATTTTAAACTAGTTTATAACTAGTCCTTTTCTGTACAGGACTGATTACAAATTAGTTATTTTGCTTGAAAAGAAGTGATTATTTTAACGTGGCGATGTCCTAGCAGCACATCAATTGTCTACCTCTGCATGACTTCCCAACTAGTTTATAACTAGTTGTTTTCAAACCAATTAATAATTAGTCCACAATCGACTGATGTAAAACTAGTTGTTTTGGGACTAGTTAAAAATTAGTTAGTTTGTAACTGATTTTAAACTAGTCAAATAGTAACTCATTACAAATTACTTACATATAACCCCTTCAAATGAATTTTCAAATATATTGGATTCAATTCATAATTGTTTTATTAAAATTTTTCAAAAACAAAGTGCAATTATTTAAAATAATATAAATAAATAAATATAATATTTACATCTTATAACTAAAACCAAACAAAATAGAAAACATTAAAGGCATTTCATTAAGAATAACAATGTAATTCATTTAGTAACAAAAACATATATTTTTCTAATGATATCCATTTATAAACTGTATAAGTCAAAAAAACATAACAGGAACGTGTTTTTTGCGGCGGCGTACTTTCTGCCTCAGGCTCGCTGTAATTTTCCGCGCACAAATGCTCAACTTGCACGTCTTCACTCGTCCTTTCAGCCGTCTTTTCACTTGTAAGTCGGTTAAGATAAATGTCTCTCTGTTTTTTTATTTTTCGGCGAATGCTTCTTGCTTTTGTTGCATTCATTTTTAAAAATGAAATAATTAACACAATTATTTTACGCACCTCTTTTTAATACGCACTTGATTTTCCACGCGCACGCTTCGACGGATACACACGATATGGCGTCGTTTTTGGTTAGCAATGTTGCCAAACCATTAGATTCACTTAAAAATGCTAAGGGTCGCCAACGCAAACCCAGAAAATATCAATTTTCAAACAATAGGCAGCCCTTATTCATGGCGCAGGCGCCTTTTCGTTTTTACGAACAACGCAACGAGTGCGGCGCATGCGCTCGTGAACTGTATTGCCATGCATGATTTTTCAATCAGTTACAAATTAGTTGTCAAATAATTAGTTTAAAATTAGTTACTTTTGCCAACTGACTACTTCTTTCCTGCAGGGAGAGTACAATGCATGTGAAGCGGTGTTTGTGTGAGTGACATTAGAGGCTAAAAAGCTCTTATCGGATGCCAAATTTGTCGAACTTTTTAACACATTTTTTCCTTGGCCGCTGGACATCTATATGATGAGTTATCTGTAGTTGGACTGTTATAAACAGCAACTAGAAGCAATAGTGCCCACATAAAGCTGATATCCGTATTGTTTATAAAAATACAACCTCTGGTGTATGGTATACCCCACCACACCTATGCCGGGTTAATCCCTATAGGGAAATAAGGTTTTTGATACTATTTTTTATGGTTTGTTTCAAATATTTTGTGAACGAATGGATGGATTTAAAACAACGTTGAAAATTGTTGTCGATTTTAACCCTTTCCAGCCTAATAAGCAATATTAGGTAGGTAGGTAGGCCAGTATCCTAACATACGTAATGTCGTAAATGGGGCGACAACGGAGTGCAAAGGGTTAATGAAATACTAATAAAAAAAATTTAAAAGAAAAAATTTAAAAATTGTTTTTGATATCGATATTAAAAAATTTACAAATTTCCTATAGTATCAAAAATGATACTATAGGGCGTTTCATTCATGACCTTCATGGTAATTCCATAGTTAACCCTTTCGGGTCGGAGTTTAATTTTGAAATCCAAAACACTCACAGTAGAAATGTTCTCATGCTATGAATGTTGGGGTTAGAAAATTATATTGGATGCTCACAAATTCTGAAATCACCCTTTTATGCGGGAACATCGAAATGGAAAAAATATTTTGCGTAGGTCGTAAGATTTGAATAATTGTTTTGAGGGTTAGGAAGGAAAGGGTTAAAGTTCTATTCATTGCATAGGGTAGTTGTGCTAGTAACCGGTCACCACAGCAGAATGTGGGTGGCAACCCTCCAGCATCCAAATTTGGGCTGCATGCGATAGCAGGAATTCGTATTTGTGGAATGCCCAAGCACAGATAACTCATCATATAGATGTCCAGCGGCCAAGGAAAAAATGTGTCAAAAAGTTCGACAAATTTGGCCTCCGATAAGAGCTTTTTGGCCTCTAATTTCACTCATAAAAACACCGCCTCACACGCATTGTACTTTGTTTTGAGATACAGAAATATGTGATTTTTTAGTCAAAACGGCGATTGTCTGTTATCATACCTTTTAAGCAGCCAGTTGGGCAAAGTAAATCCTAAGTAGCGCCACTCTTTTTTCCACCTGTCAGTGGTACAGAATGTGGCAGTGTTGCCGCAAAGTACAGAATGTGGTAGTGTTACCCTAACGTCATTGTCTTTTGGTTTAGGTAGCCAATTTTATGCCTATTTTTCTGATTGCTTTGTCAATCAAGTATTAATGAAATGTTTGAAAGATCAAATATCTTAAGATAACTGGGCAATTATTGTAAAAATACAATAGCTGTTATCATAATTCAC
Source organism: Melieria omissa (assembly GCA_963971225.1). NCBI lineage: Eukaryota > Metazoa > Arthropoda > Insecta > Diptera > Ulidiidae > Melieria > Melieria omissa. The sequence continues at coordinate 42,821,142 of OZ020269.1, read as the reverse complement.
TAAAATAGAGAACATGTGAATACTAATTGCGATTTTGCCTGCGTACAAATCATTTTATAATGAAAACAATAAACTTTCCGAATTGATATTAATGTAATTTTCTTCTTTTACAAGTTCAAAAGCCCAGAACAAAGTTTCTTTTGATAAATTACCTCAAAACTTTTACGTAATAGTAATTTTGTGCATTTTTATATATCATAATAATACGTTTTTATTCATTTTTATTGGCAACACAAATGCACGACACGATGATTTAATCAAAATATGTTCAGGAGAACATTTTTGTATTCATTATTCAGTATCTTTGAAGCGACTGCATTGACTGAAATAATTAAAATGAAATCATAACCATTACAGATATGTCCCATTTAAATACATTTCTATATTCACCATCGATAGCATAAATTTCATCCCTGTCTTATAATAATTTTACAACTTTCACCACACAATGTGTAATTGTAATACAACCTCATTTGTTTATTAAAAAATGTCACGGAAAGTCGCGCAAAATCAAGGAAAATTTGCAAACTGGCCCAAAACGCAGTGATTGCAGCATTGCCTGCCAATGGTTCAGTGCCACATCGTTTGCAATCATGTATCATGTCTAAATCGTATTATCACTTTCATGTCAGCCGCATTGCGCACCATGACGCACCAGTCGCCGGTGCAGCCAGCAGACTGGCTCGCTGAGTCTTGTCATTTATGTCATTATGTCATTTATACCAATTCCATGATGAAATAACCTATTATTTATTTTAAATTATTGATGAAATTATTTCATCATGTACAAATTCCAGTTCTAAGCAAAATTTTAAATTTAATTTCAAATTTCAGCCAACAATTATTTGTGGTGAATATATATGTCCAGCCAGAGTTGTTTTTGATGAGCCAACAAAATAATTTAAAATGTGTTCATAAATTTTGCTGAAAATCAATTAATTTATGAGAATTTCGTTTAACTTTCTTTTCCATGGTGATAGCACTATAAAATATCAGCGCTTCTTATGTAAAATCGTGTTAAATTACATTTAAGGATTTCATGTAAACCGCAGTTTTTTCAGTAATTTTCATGTGCACGCAGTACTGCTCCATTCTGTACTTATTCACCACGATTTCAATTTTATACGTGAACAACAACAATTTGACAGTTCTTGTCATACAGAATCGACGTCTGGTTGTCAAGGAGCGGCGCTACTTTGGATTTACTTTGAGTCGGGATTGAGTGTTGATGGTCAAACGCGTAAGCGGGAGTGTCTCGGACGACGAATTCGATCCTTACTGTAGCTGCTAAATTTTAGTGACTTTTTTTTAATATATTCCTTTTTTGCGACCCGTGAAAACAATATAAATGAAAAATTTATTTGGTTTCTATATCTCTTGATTAGTAAATTTTTTGGTTTTGGAGACACATATAATTGTTCGCAAATTTTAAAATCAATCAACCAAGTGCAGCATACGGTTACAAACAACCATACAGCAAAAAGATTCGGTTGATGATGACAGGCGCTCATGGGCGTACCTCGGTATGAGCTGAGGAGGTTAGTTCCCCCCTCGTAATTCTATATTTTATATACATATGCACAGAAATCTATATTATATTCTATTTGAATTTAATATTCTGAATTTGGAAATGTAGTTATGTCTTTTCCCCCTTTAATTTGTTGCTGGGTACGCCCCGGCACTTGCTTTTCGCAAAAAAGAATGAAAACATCGGCACAATTTGCCAAAACGGTTTAATTGTTCAGCGGTCACTACATTGTCGCAATACAGTTACGCCGACGCAGACCTGCTGGCGCCTCAGCTATTGGCAATGCGTTGCCTTAGCAACGATGTGTATGTATCATGCCAAGGAAAATAAAGACTTCATATTCTTTGATCATGCACAAAATTTTTACTACCGATTCATATACATCACATTTTTTATAAATGTACATATGTTGCAAAAAAGAATATCACAAGCAAGAAAAGAAATTCAAAATTAATTCAATCCGACAAAAGTTCTGGATGAGCACATGCAACTGTGTGCGTAAAATAGCTTTGCGGAAAAAAGCTGTAATTCAGAGCATGACATTTTTGTGCCGTTTTCGTCGTATGAGAGTGGACATCTATATGATGAGTCATCTGTGGCCCAAGTTTACACATGTAAGCCTCGAAATGGTCATCCAGAGACTAAACAGGGTCAAAGGGTAGTGTTCGAAATGACGGAAGGTCTGACTTACCGTAACATCACAACGGATAATTTCTTCACGTCGCATTCACTGGCGATCGAATTGCTCAAAAGAAAACAAAATTTGCTGGGCACTGTGCGTAAGATTACAAAATTTTTATCGAACGAAATTGCGGTACGTAATAAACCAGTCGGCAGTAACAAATTTTATTTTGATAATAAAAATAAAATTTATCTATGTACTCATATACCAAAAAGAAACGGGGTTCTCATATTGTTGAGCACCAGGCATATGGCTAAAAAATCTGAACGGAGCAAGCCTCTAAACCGCAGATGATCCTGGACTATAACAAAACCAAATCAGGTGTCGATACATGCGACCAAATGATGGGAACTCTTTCGGCTAAGCGAGGTGTTTGGAGGTGGCGTTTTTTCGTATATCCTGGATATTTAAAGAAGGTAGCAGAACAGCTTGTGAAACCGCATATTGAGCGTCGTTGCCCCCTTATGGCGCAAATGCACTCGCAATAATTAAGATGCGAAATGGGGATGCGCCTTCCATCAGTCAAAATGCTTGTGCGGAAAAATTTGATCGACAAGAGCCAAAGAAAAGAGCTCGATGCGTGTGTCTCTACAATCTAAAGGCCAACAAACATGGCAATTTTTTGCAGTTCCTGCCATATGGCATTGTATACAAGCATTGTAACAAGTTCAATTTGTGTGAGAAATGCCTTCATTAAAATATAAAAACAATATGTATTCAATTTTTAAAAAATTTCTTAAAAAAAAAATAAATAAATAATCTTTTACAGGGAAGTAAGGTTAAAATATCTACAAACTTGCCGGAGACAGTAATACGACATTCAGAACCATTGAGGACCAATTAGCATGTAAACTTTCGAAGACTTAAGCGACGAACCCGACTGAAATGAGCTAAATTCAAAGTAGGATTTCTCTTAAACTAGAGCCAATCCAGCCAAACGCCTGGTGGATCTAAACTCAGTATACCTGTTGGCGGCAGGCGTTCCAAAGGAAATAGGCTGGTTGAACGTTTTCGAGCACACTTGCTGAAACTTTATTAAACAACGGCAAATTCAGCAAATTCAATACAATTTCTTAGATTCAACTTACATTTTAGTTCTCTTGCGCCCATGCGCACCTGCCAACAACCAAATTGCAAAAGACCGCAGAAATGTCCGTTTGACAGGTGGCGAATTGGCGAAGGATAAGGCAAAGGAGAAATGGAAAAAGTGCGTACGGCATTGCCAGAGCAATGTTACCGCAACATCCCCCCCTTCGTATATCTCGTACGCCGTACGAGTTTACCCAATAGATTTCAGTTCTCGATGTCCAGCTTCGCCAATTTGACTACCGGCCGAGTGCTCAGGCCATGCGACGTCTTTACGACAGCGCTGCGAACTTCGCCGTCCTTGCCTATGTGCACGTCCACGACCACTCCTTTCGGCCATGAGTTCCTCTTGGTGCTTTCGTCAACGATGATTACCACGTCGTTTACTTCGATAGGACGCGGCGGCGGTTGGAACCATTTGGAACGTCTGGTGAGGCACGGAAGGTATTCCCGCACCCAGCGCCTCCAGAATTGATCGGCTACTTGGCTGGATTGTCTGAAGTACCGCCGGAGTGCCGATCCGCTGCTGTCTTCGCATTGCCGTTCTCGAATGCCGCCGGAGCTGCCCAACAGGAAATGGTTGGGCGTGAGCGCTTCGCTGTCAGGCGAGTCCAGTGGCACATACGTCAGGGGCCGCGAATTCAGGATGCTTTCAATGTCTGCTAAGGCGGCTCTTAACACTTCTTCACGCATACCGGCTTCCGGAAGGATTTCCATTAGAATTGATTTAGTCGAGCGGACCATCCGCTCCCACGCCCCACCCATGTGAGGGACAGCCGGAGGTATGAATATCCATTCGATCTCGGGGTACTTCGCTTCAACGTCGCCTGCTGACAATTTCTCGATTTCTTCTGCAAGCGCTCGGCTCGCACCTCGAAAATTAGTGCCGTTGTCAGATACCACGCGCCTTGGTACCCCCCTTCGGCTCACGAACTGTTTAAAAATTAGCAAAAACGACTCCGTGGAAAGAGACGGAGCGATTTCAATGTGTACTCCACGCGTGGTTAGGCACGTGAATAAGGCGCCCCAACGCTTTATGCGCCCTCGACCTGCAGCTACGTCAATGGGGCCGAAGTAGTCCACCCCAGTATAGGTGAACGGTCTGGTGAACGGCGACACTCGCTCCAAAGGTAAATTGCCCATTAACGGCGGTTGCGGGCGAGCATTACGATTGCGACACATCTGGCATTTTGACGCACAATTTCGGACCAGTGTCCGCAAAGCAGCTATGCAAAAGCGTTGTCGCATCTCGTTGACAACAATTTCGTTGTGGTGATGGTGAAACTTTCTGTGGTAAAAATCGACGATTAATCGAGTCGTGTGGTGATCTCGCGGAAGAATTATTGGGCGCTTTGCATCATGAGGTACGCCGGCTACTGCATCAATTCGTCCCTTAACGCGTAGTAGTCCTATCTCGTCCAGGTACGGCGACCATTTAAAGATGGCAGATTTCCGTGGGAACTCGTCGCCGCAGCGAAGACTCAGAATTTCCTCGTGGAACACCTCCTCTTGACACTGCCGCATAATCACCTGCTCCGCTGTCTCCATACTATCTTCCCCCAGCATTCTTCGCAGCGGCTGCAGTCGGGCTGTTGTCTTCGATGCTGATCGCAGGAATCGTAAAACGCATCGCTGCGCTGCGCGTAACCTTTCCCACTTGCTGAATCTTTTCACGTCTGGCACGATTACCGCAATTTTCGGCAGCTCATCGTCGGTGGACAAGTGATGTAGCTTTTCTTCTAGTTCATCGCCGACACCTGTCAACTCCGTCACAGGCCACTCGTGCTGCGGCGCCTCCAAAAATTTAGGCCCTCGGAACCAACGTTCGTTGTCGTCAAACTTTCGATTCTCGCACCATTTCGTTCCTTCATCAGCCACATTCTCGCGAGTTGGTAGCCACCTCCACTCTTTGGCGCTGGAACCTTCGAGAATCTCACCCACGCGAAGCGCGACAAACTGGTGGAATTTTCTTGCGTCCGAGCGCACCCAATATAGCACATTCTTTGAATCAGTCCAAAAGGTTCTGTGACTCACCTGAATCGACAGCTCATCACCTATGAATTTCGCCAACCTAAGGCCCAGCACTGCAGCCAGCAGTTCTAACCTCGGGATTGATATGGGCTTCAACGGCGCGACTCGAGTTTTCGATGCTAACAGCGAACAGCGCACGCACCCATCAGTACAGGAGCGCAGGTACGCCACAGCAGCGTAAGCATTGATACTTGCGTCCACGAACACATGCAGCTGATTGTCCTGGCTGCGGTCGGTGACACACCGTGGAATTTTGACGCCTCTAATCGTCGGGATACGTCTTAGCCACCGATCCCAATTCTGGCGCTCGCCTTCGCCAATCGGCTCATCCCAGCCGACCCCAGAGCGCCACACTTCTTGCAGAATTATCTTGGCCTGGATAATAACAAACCCCAGCAGACCCAGCGGATCGAAAATTGTCATTACCGTTCGCAAGATTTGTCGCTTCGTCGGGACCATGGTATCCTCGAGGATCTCTTTCGGAAAATTATCAAGAAAAGTCAGCTCGTCTGAGGCGGGCAACCACCACATGCCCAGTACCTTTTCCATTGTGGCTTCGGGTTCATCAAAGCGCTTGGCCACCATATTGCTGCCAGAATTTAGCGCCCTCAAAACGTATCTTGAATTCGACATCCAATTCCTCATTTCAAAGCCCCCTTCTCCGTGAATCCAACGGACCGTGGTAGCCAAGCGGGCTAAGTCCTCCTCGGAGTCAGCACTTTGGAGCCAGTCGTCAACAAACGTGTTCTCTACAATGTCTCGGACAGAAGTTGGATGGTTTTCGGCAAAGCGTTGCGCATTGTGGTTCTTTACGTAGTTCGCCAACGAGGGAGAGCAAGATGCGCCGAAAGTCATAACTTCCATGATGTAGACGTCGGGTTCCCTCGATGAATCACCTTCGCGCCATAGAAACCGCTGCGCTGCCTGATCTTCTTTAATGATTTTAACTTGATGGAACATCTCCCGTATGTCGCCGCATACAGCAAATGGTCTTTCGCGGAAACGGAGCAAAATGCCAAGGAGATTTTTCAGCAGGTCGGGTCCTTTGAGTAGCACGGTATTAAGGGCTACACCATCAACCTTGGCGGCGGCGTCCCATACGAGCCTCGTTTTATTTTTGTTCGCGTTGAGCACCGTAAATATGGGCAGGTACCATGACCTGGCGCTTGGCTCCACCTCATGCTTCGCCAGCTTGCGCGCATACCCTTTCCTTTCATATTCCTTAATCTTGTCGATGATAAACTTGGCCAATTGCGGGTCACGCTTCATCTTCGCCTCAAGACACGCGAGCCGACGGCGTGCCATGGGCAGCGAGTCAGGGAGTTCGATGACGTCATGCTTCCATAACAAACCGGTCTCCCACCTTTTCTCTGCTTCTACAAACTTTGTTGTCTTCTTCATGATTTCGAGCGCCCGTTCGTCTTCTTCGGACAGCAACGGCTTGCTCGGCGCGTATACGCCGATAGCGTCGATTGCGAAGTACGCCTTTACTTGTTGTTCCATGCGGCCGTCGACCGATGAGTTACACTCGCAAACATGTAGTACCCTTGGCGCCGACTCGCGCCCATTTGTATCGCGACCGTACACGCTCCAGCCCAATCGACATCGCACAGCGATTAGGTCAGAGCCTCTATGCTCCCTTATCTCGATAGGCACTCCAATCTTGGCGTTATCCATCCCTATAAGAATACGCGCCCTGGCGGCGACGTATGGCTTGATGGAAAGCTTGTTAAGATGATCGTGCTTGCCGATTGTGTCGCCTTCCAAAGTCTGCTGAGGCAGCCCGAGATTGTTGACTGTCCGTGCGCCGCGCACTGTATATCTCCGCGCAACTGCGTCAGCTGGAGAGATGTCGAAACTTACGATTTTGGAAGTTGCTTCCCTTTGCGTTATTTCGCCGGTCCAACGCAGACAAAGCGTCTCGGCCGGCCCCTCCAACGCGAGCTCGTCAGCTAACTGGCTTTCAATCAACGTACATGACGCACCTTCGTCGACGAGTGCGTAAGTGTCGACAGCCTTCGACCCATTATGCAGCGTAACTGCAACATACCTAAAGATCGCCTTTTGTCGCTCCTGACCCGTCGCAGTGCCCGGTTCGTGGTGTAGTGTAGTTTGCTCACTAGCTGCGCCACCTGTCGTAGTCGCTCTATGCAGAAGCGGGTTGTGAGCCATGTTGCACCCATCTACGCCACAGCTGTCCTTGGAGCCGCACCTTCGAATAAAGTGAGGTTTAAAACAACGTAAACAAAGTTTTCTTTCACGAACGAAACGCCATCTATCGCCTTGCGATTGCCTTCTGAATTCTGCGCAGTCCGATAACTTGTGATTCGCCCCACACTTCGGGCAGTCAGTCGCCTCGTCGCCCCTGTTCGTTTTCTCGGCGACCACGTCATGTACCATAATCCTGGCCCTTTGTGCATTACGACTTCCTCCTTTCATTTCGTTGCTGTTGCCACCTACTTGCGCGCCGGCGGGGTGAAATGCTGTCACTTGGGTAGCACATGCGGCAAGACTAAAAAGCCACTCATCGAAGACGGCTACATCAACGCGACTTAGCAACAGACGGCGGCGACCCCAGCTCAACTTTTGATCGCTCGGCAACTTTGCCACCAGGTCGTTGAGCAGCACTGGATCGTTTAAATAGTCGGCTAGACCAACCGCCTGCATAGTGGCGCAGTAATTTTGCACTGCCAACGAAAATGACACCAGCGTATCTAATTTGTCGGGTTTTACAACCGGCTCCTCCCTCAGCTTACGTTGCATTGCTTGGTGAATAACGTCCGGCCTGCCATACAGCATGCGCAGTGTGTTGATCGCAAGACTCACAGTTGACGGCATCATCAGTCTGCCGCGCACTGCCTCCAGCGCTGGCCCTTTGAGACATTTCTGCAACCTTATAAGATTCTCCTGGTCGGTAAACCCACAGCGCTCCGTGGACTGTTCATAATTTGTGATGAACAGGGGCCAATCCTCAGGCCTGCCCGAGAATGGCGGTAAGTCCTTGGAGAGCACCTGCCGGCTGGCAATTTGCGTTGATGTGAGATTGATGTCTGCGGCACTGAAGTTTCCGTTAGTGTGAATTGCATTCGAATACATCGTTCGCGTTTGAGTGTTATTCGGCTGGGAAAATGCTGAAATAATGGGGGGTGCCGTTTGATTATGCAACGCAGCTGGCACACAAAATGGCTGATACACGTGGTAATCATTATGCAATGCTGGCGGGCGAGTACCACATAGCATGGTCGATGAGGTTATGCTAGGCACGAGGCCGCCTAACCTAGCAGTCGTTTGCATGTTGGTATAAATGGGCTGTGACAACGGGTCGCAAAACGTGATTGCGTTTGTGAGGTTAGGAACTGTTCCGCTCATATAGCGGGGTATGTATGCTTCTGAACATGCTTTCGCCGGGGCCGCAACATAATGCGGCAGGCCTTCGAAAACCGGCGGCAGCGTATTTTCCACAGTAACGTTTAGGACTGGGGCTGCAGACGTTGAAGGTGGCAGGGTAGGCGTTGATGCGTGACGATGCGGCGCCCTTGCGGCTTCAGGCGATCCAATGCCAATTGCCGCGACATGGCCGGCTCCGTCAGCCTCATCAAATGTCGCCCCCGTTGGGCTAGCGCACTGTTGCGCAGCCGCAACCCTGACCTCGTTGTCCGAGCGCGCGCAGGGCGAACCATCATTTGGTGCTCCTTCCATTGCAGTGAACACAGGTTCCAAAAAACGTTCTTAAGTGTGTAAAATTTTCAGGATGTTGGCGGCAGGCGTTCCAAAGGAAATAGGCTGGTTGAACGTTTTCGAGCACACTTGCTGAAACTTTATTAAACAACGGCAAATTCAGCAAATTCAATACAATTTCTTAGATTCAACTTACATTTTAGTTCTCTTGCGCCCATGCGCACCTGCCAACAACCAAATTGCAAAAGACCGCAGAAATGTCCGTTTGACAGGTGGCGAATTGGCGAAGGATAAGGCAAAGGAGAAATGGAAAAAGTGCGTACGGCATTGCCAGAGCAATGTTACCGCAACAATACCTATATAAAAGTCGCTCAGTAGGTGCCCCGCTTGTTACTATTTTCGACTAGCACAGTGCTATTATTGAATGTAATTTTGTATATGTGTACGTGCATACATACCAAGCAAAACCTTAAAAATTTGTTGGAGTCTTTCAGGCTTATTTTCCCATGAGTCCAAAAAATGTTTACGGCTACAATGACATTAGCAGCTAGCAGGCTCACTGTAATTTTCCGCGCACAAATGTTTCATTTGCACGTCTTCACTCGTGTCTTCAGCCGCTTTTTCACTTCCAAGCCGATTTAACACGTTCACGCCGGGGCCGATTTTCATTGTCTTTGCTGTGAGGCGGCACTGAAATTAATGCTGTGCTTCATCTGGCTTTCATTATATGTTTATAATGAAACTACGTTCAATTTTCATTATTTTTCTTTTCAGCGTCTAATAGCACAATCGAATGCGTACCACCAGCGGTACGCGTTGACCGATGAAACAATCTAGTGCGGGCCACCGGCGGTACACGCCGTCCGATGTGACAATCTAGTGCGTGCCACCGGTGGCCCGCGCCGGCGTGAACGTGTTAAGTAAATTTCTCTCTCTCTTTTTTTATTTTGTGGCGAATGTTGTTTTGATTTTGAGGCATTTATTTTTACTAATTAAATCATTTCTTTTACACACCTCTTTATACTACGCACTTACGTACACTTTTTCACGCACACGCTTTGACAAATAAACACGATATGGCGTCCTTTTCAGTTAGCAATGTTCCCTTAAAAATTTTTAGGATTGTATACGCAAAACCAGAAAATATCAATTTTGAAACAATAGGCAATCCTTATTCATCGCGAAGACACCATTGGCGCAGTGTTGCGTTCTGATATGAAAACATTGTTGCTTCTGTTTTGTTTGCTTATTCTTTTTAAATTTCTTGCGTGCCTATACATTTGTGGATGCCGAGTTTATAATGCAAATTTTTATAAACCACAAGTTTGGTTTTTCATAAAAATTCACCCTCATATTTCTTAAAATACTGTTTACATCATTTGTGGAATTTATCTTGATATCTTAACTTTTCCAAAAATTATCCTACATATCAGCTAGTTGACAAACGAACAAACGGACGAACAGACAGCAAGACGGACGTACAAATCGGCAGTCAAATGTACAAAAAAGACTCGATCAATAGTTTTGTAGGCAATTATTAAATACTAAAAACATAGCAGCAGCCACAATTGTAATCATTCATTACAGATTACTTGTAATCAAATTAATGATTACACAAAGTAATCATTAATCATTTGAAAATAATTACATGATTATTTAATTCTAATCGGGTGATTACTGATTAATGATTACTTTTTTAATGATTACATTTACTAAAAAGGCTGATTATTCAAAGTAATCATTTAATCATAAAAAAATGATTACAGATTACGATTTATTTGCCAACCCTACTTACTGGGTACAGATACTTCAACTTGGATTTATTGATTCCGCGGTAGCAATAGTCGCATACTACTTTTGGCTACAAAGTTTATTACAAAACATTGTTCGTAGTCGTAGTAAAAGTTTTTATGTTCCGAGATTTATTGACCGGCACGAATACACCGCAAACAACACAATATTTATTTCGGTTAGAGCACTTCATAGTAAAACTTCCGCTATTGTAAGTCGAGTACTTTTCCAGTCACTTTTTTGATCGTTTCTATTTATTATTTTTTGACACATCTGATGTATCCAAAAATGACAACGGCCTATTTACTAAAGCAACTACTGCGGTAAGTTGAAGTTCTCATCAGAAATGCTAATTTTGTAATGCATTTTCTATACTTGATTCTTGTTTATTGAAGGTTTTACTCTAAACCAATAATGGTAGGTAAGTAGGTAGGTATAACTGGTTTGCCACGTGTAGCCACACATAGACTATTGTTGGGTCCTTAGTGATGCCAGATGGAGATTCGTTTATGAGTTATAGTAGTGATAGTTATAGTAGTGCTTCCGCTAATTCGGCGAACTCGGGGGCTCCTAAGATTGCCAAGCGCTGCCTTGAGATGGCTTCACTTCGCTAAACCAATAACACTAGAAGCATAATATTTAGAGGCATGATACTACAGACTAATACTCAAAACGTCAAAAATGTCGGCCTCGATAGCTCAGCGGGTAGCGCGCTGGCTTCTCATACCGAGCGCCCCAGGTTCGATTCCTGGCTTGGGCTGGAAAAAACACTCACTTACTTCTATCGCTATCCACATGAAGGAAATGAGAATTACAAGAATCGCACAAGTGCGCTCTTGGCAGGCAATGGCAAAACCTCCAAGTGTGAAAGAAAAAACTGCTAATCGCCCTTCGGATTCGGCGTTAAACTGTAGGTCCCCTCCCTCCCTTTCCCTCACCCGTTTGAAATGTGTGTTGTATCACATTTTGGAAAAAACAGTGTTGCATACACATTTCAAACGGGTGGAACTTGTGGTATCACAACGGGTCCATAGGCCTAAGTGTGTCTCATACAGAGGCAGCCACTTAACCAACCAACTAAGACTCAAAGGGGGGGATGTAAAGTGGGTCGCCTCCTCGTGGTGCATCCTGGGTAACGCTAAATGGCCCACACCTCTCCCCCGCCCGATGCTCATCTACCACATGGTGGGCATTCGGGCTCTGGCGCGACCCGGCTTCGTCTAAGGACTCTCTCGTTTCCGTTTTTGTTTTGTTCGCCATCGAGCTGGTGGCTGTGGCTTCCGGACCTAGTACCACCGGGGTGAAACCTTGTGCGAACGGCTCCGGTTTAAGGTCACAGTTCATCTCCGTCCCGTTAAAACCCTGGCAGGCCTTGGGGTAAGTTCCTGATCGGTCACCGTTAAGTTGGTGGCGTAGGTTTGGTTGAGATAAACTCCCAATCTGCACTGGTTCGGCTCTGTACACACTACTCCATAAGGGTGTGTGTCAACCCTCGCATGGCCTCCCTGCTTCGGCATAGATAACCATGGGACCATAAAGGTGACTACGCGCTCCGATCGGGATAGCGGCCTCAAGTGGGGGCCCTTTAACATGGACAAGTCCAAATTTTTAAAAACCTCTTCGGCCAACCCAAAAGGGGAGCCCAAGCGATTGGTTCGGCAGAAGCCGTCCAGTCGAGCGCCACCTTCATCAGGTGACGCTACCGCAGCGAGACCTGTGGTGCAGGCGAGAGCCTTTGCCTCAAGGCAGGCCCCGTCTACTTCAGCACCACTCAAGGGTCGCACTGCTCCTACTCCCAGCAAGCGCCCCCCCCGACACCGATGTCGGTGCCAGGGAGGGGTGTTGGCAGACCGTCCGTCCGTCCAGCTGCACCAGCATTTGGAACAAATCCAGGTGCTTCTGGTGGTGCCTCCGCTCCGTCCTCCAATGCACATCCGCAGCACACTAGTGCGTCCACGCGGGCGTACAGGACGAGGAGATCTGCCCTCAGGATTCTGAGCAGATTTGGCTCCTCTGACCCAAAAACCCTGTCCGACAAGGACAAAGCTGCCCTCCTCTGGGCGCAGCAGCACAAGAATGATCGACCTGTTCCTCCCCCAGAGGCTGCCGTCAAGTGGCAGAGATCGGGCGAACAGGCAGCCTTAGTCCTTCAGGACACAAAGCGGCCAAGACTGGCAGTGGCAAGGTCGAAACCTCAGCGCCCATTCAGCGAGGTTGTCAAGGGTGGCCTTATCTGGGCCATCATCGACCGCGCGAACACTGACGGTACTATCTCCGGAGCGAACTGGAGGTTAGTACAGTCCAGACTCTTTGCTGTCTACAAAGAGATCGTCGCCGCCAACCCTGGTTTCTCGCCAACCTGCCGCGATGCAGGTTGGTACCAGGGTCACGTTAAACTCATCGCCTGCGCGGATCAACGCTCTGCGGATCTCTACAAGCTGGCGATCGACAAAGTCGGTGAGGTCTGGCCTGGCGCGAAGCTAGCCGCGGTAACGATGGACCAGATCCCTAATCGCCCGCGTGCAAAGGCCTGGATCCCAGCCGATCCCTCCTCTCCCAGCGAGATCTTGGAGCACTTGCAGCTAAGCAATGTGCACCTTCCAGCACACGACTGGAAGGTTATCAAGGTTAGCGAGCCGAGAGGCCATCAACGGCAGGCGCTCATCGTTTTGAACGAGGAGTCGCTAGCCCCTATTCTCGAAAAGGACGGTGAGATCAATTACGGGTTCGGATCTATCGTCCTCAACGTGTACAAGTGCGACCAACCCGGTAACACGTGTACACCCAAGGGAACGGTACCCGTACCGTCAACCTCATCCAGGTCCTCGACCCAGGTGGTCGATTACTCATCCGACGAAGCTGGCAGTGTCATGTCAGCTTCCGAGTTTGTCGGTGAGTTTTTCGACCACGTGGCCATGTGCATCGATGGCGTCACTGAATCCCGTTTGTCTGATGAGGAGGATTCAAACACCACGATGATTCCCAATCCTAATGATGGTGCCGATTGTACAAATTAATCTGCACTACTCCATCGCTGCCTCGGCAGCTCTTCTTCTTCGCCTGGCACAAACCGGCGAAGAAATCGCGCTGATCCAAGAACCCTGGATCGTCAATGGTCGGGTTTGCGGACTCAGCCTCGATGGTTATCGGGCTGTCTATATCGCAGGACAAGGTAATCCCAGATCCTGCATCCTCATAAAGAACAATTTTAATTCTTTTCTTCTCCCCAGGTTCAGGGACGCGGATAATGTGACGGTGGCTGTCACTATTGGTGGCGTAGCGACCTGGGTCGCCTCTTGCTACATGGCGCATCATCACGGCTCCACACCGCCGCACGACAAGGTGAGGCTACTGGTTTCAGAGGCCTCCCGGAGCCACGTTCCTGTCATCATCGGTGCGGACGCCAATGCCCATCACAAGATGTGGGGCAGCACCGACAACAACGAGCGGGGTGAGTCTCTTTTTGATTTTATCCTTGCGCACGATCTAGTCATTGGCAATAGGGGTGACGAACCAACCTTCCTTACCTCCAATCGGAGGGAAGTCCTCGACATCACTCTTTTCAATGGCCATTTAGTTAACAGTCTTAATAATTGGAGGGTATCACATGAGTGTTCCTTCTCTGATCACAGGTACATCTGCTTCACGATTGGTGATCACGATCCCTACGAGGGTGCGGGTCCTGATCACTATATCAATAGGAAGCGCACTGACTGGGTTAAATTTCGGGCCTGCGTCGAAGCGGGCGCGAATGCTATCCCTTCCGTTCTTGTCAACTGCACGGACATCGAACGTGCGGTTGGCTCCGTTACTTCTCTTTTAAATTCTGCTGCCAAGGCTGCCTGCGTCCCCCTGACACCGAGAGGTAAACCAAAGCCCCGGTGGTGGAACCAGGAGATTGCGGAACTCCGCAAGCAATGCCGCAAACTTTTTAACAGGGCCAAAGTCTCCAATGACTGGGCCCCCTACAAATGTAAGCATGGGGAATTCAAATATGCCATCAGGAAAGCCAAAAGGGTGAACTGGAGAAGTTTTTGTGAAAATATCGAAAGCTCCTCCGAGACCAGCAGACTTCGTAGGATACTCAGCTCCTCTCCCAGGCACCTGGACTGTATTCAGAGTCCTCAGGGTGGCTGGACGACTTCGGGGGCTGACACGCTGGAAGTTCTGCTTGACACTCACTTTCCTGGAAGTGCATCCTTCATCGACCACGACCACAGTCCTCCTGAGGTCGACCAGGTCCTCACAGTTTCTCCTCCAACTTGGCTGACCCATTCCCATCTACAGTGGGCCATCAAGACCTTCGATCCATTCAAGTCCCCAGGACCGGATGGCATCATTCCAGCCGACATCCAACACAGCGCTGTGGCATTAATGCCTCGGCTGCTACGCATATACAACCTTCGAAAAGGTTCTAGATCACCAAATCAGGAACTCTATCGATCCGTCTCTCCTTTCTCAGTCGCAACATGCCTACACTAGGGGCAAGTCTGTCGAAACTGCTTTACACTCGCTTCTCGAGACGGTCGATAGATCTCTCGTGCACAAGGAGTACACTCTGACAGCGTTCCCCGATATTGAAGGGGCCTTTAACTACGTCTGTCCACAGGCGGTCGTTAGGGCACTCTTCAATCTGAACCTGGACTCAAAGCTAATCAGATTTGTCGAGAGCCTGCTCAGTATGCGTGTTGTCAGCGCCTCTATTGGAAACACTCGCATCAAGCGCGTGGTCAGGAGGGGCACACCGCAGGGCGGCGTGCTTTCTCCTCTGATCTGGAATCTGGCAGTAAACTCTCTCTTACACCGGCTGGACAATACTGGTTGCAGAATTGTCGCGTACGCGGACGACATTACGATTGCAGTCTCCGGAAAATATCTCTCCACTCTCTCTGAGAGACTTGGTTATGCACTAAGGATTCTATCCCAATGGTGCCGTGAATTTGGCCTTGACGTCAATCCCTCCAAAACCGAGGTCATGCTCTTTAGCAGGAAGTACAAGATACCTCGGTTCGTACTTCCCACTCTGAACGGCGTTAGACTTAACCTCAGCAACAATGTTAGGTATCTTGGTCTAATACTTGACTCTAAACTGAATTGGAAGGCCAACATTGCTGTAAGGGCGCGGAAAGCCTTGTGTGCTCTCTACTGCTGTAAACGAGCTTTAGGCGCAAGAAGGGGACTCCAACCTCGTGTTGTGTCGTGGCTTTACTCGGCAGTGGTTGAGCCAAACCTCCTTTACGGTGCCGTCTTTTGGTGGCCGGCCATTAGCAAGGCGGTCAACCTGAAACCTCTTGACAAAGTCAGGAGGATGGCGGCCCTTTTGGTTACAGGGGCTCTCCGTACTACACCCACCAAAGCACTGTACACCCTCCTCCACTGGCTCCCAACTGCACAACGGGTCAAATTACACGCGAAGTGTTCTGCAGTCAGACTTCACGCGATTTCCCGCTGGGCTAGATCGGATCTTGGTCATTCCAGGATTCTTATTGTGGACTGCTCGATGCCCACCGGCATCGACCTCATTAGCTCCCCTACCAAGCCTGATCACGGCTTCACTATACGCATCCCTCATAGAGATGAATGGACAGGTAACGAACTAGCGACCGATAACTCCATCAACTTCTTTACCGACGGCTCCAAATTGGACAACAAGGTTGGCTGCGGGATTTTCTGCAGCCAACTGGGGCTTCGACTCTCCTTCCGCTTGCCTGATCACTGCAGTGTCTTCCAGGCGGAGGTAATGGCCATATATCAGGCCTCCATCTGGCTTACTCGCGACAGCGCACACAGGGCAGATATCCACATTTACTCAGACAGTCAGGCAGCTATCAAGTCGCTCGCAAGGGCGACCACCTCATCTAAGCTGGTCCTGGACTGCCGTGAGTCTCTAAACGCCTTAGCCAGACGCTCCAATGTCTCACTACTCTGGGTGCCAGGGCACAGGGGCATCGTAGGTAACTGCGAGGCGGACGAATTAGCCAGAGCGGGTACGTTGCTCTCTGGTGCTTCGTCCTTCCTCGCTGTTGGAGCTCCTCTTGCATCAGTTAGACTGATGCTCAAGCAGTTTTACTATAAAATAGCAAACGATTTGTGGTCTGAGGAACAGACCTGCAACATCTCCCGACAAACCTGGCCAACTTTCAACCTGAAACGGACAAATCAGCTGCTCAACCTCAGTCGTCACTCGATAAGTTTAACGGTATCGGTGCTTACGGGACACTGTATCATGGGTAAGCACGCTGAAAGACTGGGTCTGCAATCCAACGACCTATGTCGAGGATGCGGCTCTGAGGAGGAGGACGAAACCGTTCTCCACCTGCTATGTCAATGTCCTTCTTTAGCCAGAAGAAGATTTAAATTCCTCGGCTCAGCCTTTTTCGATAGTCTAACTGGACTATCTCCTCTGAATATCAGGGACATAGCCAGATTCATCATGGAATCTTCATGGTTCCAGGCGCGTTAAGGGGGAGTCGCGCCATACACTGTGGTATCACAACGGGCCAATAGTTGTGCCTACGTGAGCTTTTTCACACTGAAGGCTGCCACTCCAACCTAACCTAACCTAAGACTCAAAACATATATTTTTATCAAGGTTCTTTCAAAATTGTCAAAGATATTGAAGGATACAATTTTTAAAGGGCTTTAGTGACACATTATTCTCCTCCTCAGGAAATGGATAATTTAGTCAAGACCACGAGTTACCTCTTTCATTTGATACCCATATCTATATCACATCATAAACTCAAATATTTAAATAGTTTCGTTGAAATGTGCTTGCCCTTAAAATACCATATTCTAGAGATTTATAAAAAAAATCACAGTTAGTGGATAAACAAGAGAGGCGCACTTTTTATGCAGAATTGCGGACAATCCATCGACATCAGTCTGGGTTGAAGGACTAAGCCTAGGCGTATACGGAGACGCAGGCCACACACGCAGACCAGCTCAGCGTTGTTCAGTTTTTTGTAAATAATGCAGTACCATATGACAGCGTATACAGCGACATAGCCGCGTGCGGCGAGAGACGTGCCTGCGCACAACTGCGTCGCGTTGTAGTTGAAATACAGTTTCCTACGCGTAGCCGACACGTTCTCTTGCAAAAATTTAAGAATAAATTAAAAAAGTGCGTGGACAGCCCATATTACACTCATATTATATTGAAACGAAGAGGCACTCTGTACTGTGCATGAACGCTTTTCCACGCATACTTTTAGGTATGCACTTTGAAGTACGGCCAATTTGGTATAATTCGCTTGGTATAGTCCGATATGGCAAGGATGGTTCTCGAAGAAATGGGCTGTGCGAGAATGGTCGAGCGCTTTCCAATTGGAAGTTGCAAGAAACTTCGGCGCTATAAGAAAACTGGTATAAAAGCAGCAGTGTGCAGCGCAATGGGTCGAGTCTGTGTCGAGCAAGCAATGGGGAAACATGCAACAGTAGTAGTTTAAAGTAGAACAAGTGTAAATTTGTAAATAAAGCGATTGTTAGTTTTGACTACGTTGCGCTAAATAACTGAAGTTGTTTTATTTGCAAACACAATCAAAACGAACCTTGGAAAACTTGAGATTTTCGTAACAATATTATATAGGTTATATTTCATAGTCTGATTCAGACAAATACCGTAGGTATGCGCCTATGAAACCTAATTATTTTTGAAAAAAACACGTTTATTGTGAGGAAATGATTACAATTTCATTCTTCAAAGTAATGGCCATCGCTAGTTACACATTTTTCCCATCTCTCAGGCAATTTATGGATGCCTCGCCAATAAAATGTTTCGTCTTTTGCCTGAAACCAATCATCGATCCATTTTTTTGATTCTGCGTGAGAATTGAAGCGCTGTTCCGTTAATGCGTGGCCCATCGATGCGAACATGTGATAATCCGAAGGCGCCAAGTCTGGTGAGTAAGCCGCATGAGCAAGAGCTTCCCAGTTGTACGATGCAACCAATTCTTTCGTGGCTCTAGTGCGGTGTGGTGGTGCGTTGTCATCGAGGAAAATCACTTTGTGTTGCCTGGCTTCATATTCTGGGCGTTTTTGGCGTATAGCACGGTTCAAATCGGCCAATTGTTGTTGGTAACGTTCACCGTTAACCGTTTCACCAGGTTTTAGAAGGTTTTTTTCGTCAAATGGTAACACAAAATTAACTGTGTCTGCAAATCGTAATTTGTAGGCACGTAATCCGACATTTTCCGGAGCGTCAAACAATGCGTTGTTGGATGAAACTTGACAAATTGTGAACTGAATATTGTTGACATATGACAGAAGAAGTAAACATGACATTTGGTACGGTTCCGAAGTTTATAAATATTCGGCTATTTACCGCTAGATGTCGTTAGATGTCCGGTTTCATAGGCGCATACCTGGTAACTCAAATTACTGGGTTTATGGAATGAATGCGGAACACGTGTGCTGGTTTTCCGAAATTCGTATTCGCTGTTCAAACATTTGCTGCGTAACATAGTTTAATTTGCGTTGGGCTGCCCTCTCCTGATTTGCGCGGCCTGCGTCTCCGTGTACGCCTAGGCTAAGGCGTGTAATGCCTTTGCTAACATCTTTAGTACACTGTGTAAGAAAGCCAAAATTCAGGGACGATTCCAGAAGGGAGGGATTTAAAAGCCGAGGAGATAATTGATTTTATCTTTAAAACAACATTCGAAAATGTATGATTTCTTTAAATTAATTGAAAAATTAACTTTTTTACAACTTTTACCATCAGTATCTTTCCCAAATCTCATCTGGTTTGGACAATATAGACAATATTGTAGACAATAAGGAAAGGCTAAGGAATTATCTTCTGACCGATGGACAGCTTGTGTTAGTCGGATGATTCGTTTACGAGATATATGCTCATAACTAAAACAACAGGGAGAAACAGGTTTTTCGAAGATTTTTCGAAAACGCTTTTTAAAAAAGATTTTTATACTTTTAGTTTCGTATTCAGCGGCCCAAAGTTAGTCTAGAAAATGCTTTTGTTTTCAGGTGCACGCGATTAACCCAGATTTCGTCGAGTAGTGTTATCCATACGCTCTCTGATAGTACAGGCTAATTTCTTATTATTCCTGCAACTTTGTACAATACAGTACAAAAAACTTAAACTCAATGCTATCAAAATCAATCAATTAAATTCGTGCTACTTTGTAAGCACGAAACTTGTAGTGTAAAAATAGCACATTTCATATAATTATTCGTTTTTCTTAAAAACGAGTAAATTTAGGACTAAACACTGGAGTTGCCTAAAAATTAATTAAACTGAAAGAAACCAGCATTGGTGTTTTACTAACACTTAGGAAACACTTGTATACAAGGTATTAACCAGAGATTCGCAATGAGTACCGCAATTTTGGATTCCACCGCATTAATACTCATTCTTTTTATTTCATATTACTCAAAACCCGAACGAGTTTGCAATGATTCGGTAATTTTAAGTATTGCCAAGGAATATACATACAATATAAAGAATACGCATCTTCAAAAATTTTGCAAGCGTGTTTGTTGACGCGGGGGAGAAGAGATGAGCGGAGGCATAGGTTGCTGGCAGTGCTTCCGAACGTACTACTATAGTAGTATTTTACTACATTTCTACTACCGTACTACTCACAGGCCGATTATACTACCATTTTCTGAAATATAAGTGTACAGTGAGCGAAGTTTGCTTAGCCGCACATACTTTCGTGTCGGTGTGAGGCAAACTTAAGGGGTCATTCTCATGCGCGGACAGGAAAAATGGACATTCTTCAGAAATTATTTCCTTTGTGAATACGAGCAATTATCAAAAAAAGACATTCCACTTTAATTTATTCATTGTTATGGTACAAAAATTAAAAAAAAAAAATATTTTTTTTAATTTTTTCAAACACTTTTTTTCGATTAAAGACACGGCTTTTGCCGCGTCATAGTCAGCTGGCGGGGATTGTTTTGAGTCACAGGATTATCTGAAACATAAATTTCAAATAAATTCTTAATCAGTATGAACGTACCTCTCGCCCGTAGTAAATTTGAATTTTTTCATAAGAATCTCACAAAATGGCAGGCATTGGAAGTTAGAACAGTAAAAAATGGTTGTTTTTGAAGATTTTATCAATTAAAAAAAATATGAAATTTTTTACATATCGGAGTGAATTTACTAGGGGCGATAGCTAACAGTATGTAGAATGACGTGACAAAATCGCAGAGAGATCGGATGAATGGTTGTGCTCCGAGAAAAACACGTTTAAAGTTTTGACTAACCGCTAGAATCCTTGACCGCTCGTTATATAAATGTCTGTAGAAGCCGAAATACTTGAAATTTTGCAATAAAATTTTGACAGCACCTTCTTCAAGGATGATACATTCCAAATATGTTAAAAAAAATTGATTTTTACAAAATTTCACATGACCCCTTAAGTAGTCAAGATTAAGTAAATGATGAAATTTTTTCAGTTTTATTATTCAAAACAAAAATGTGCAAAAATTAATGCATAGTTAAATATAAAAGATTGAGAAGTTTAACAAATCATAGCAAAGTACTAACACTTAGAGCGAAATTCGTTTAACCGCACCGTATAAAATTGAAGGAAAACTAATAATGAAAATAAAAATTGTGTGCGTTTTGAATGGTAAATAATTAGTTGTCCCTCCATCTTTGTTAATTGTTTGGAAAACTCTGAAACTCTGAAAACTCTTGAAAATGTTTAGTTTGAAAACTTTCCTTAGTTTGAAAATGCTCCCCATATCATGATTGACCCACCTCCGAAATTTCGGCTCATTCTTGGGGGTCATTTGCACGAAGATCATGCCAATAATAGCTGAAACCATCGGGTCCATCTAAATTAAACTTTTTCTCGTCGGAAAAATTATTTTTTGCCAAAGCTCAGTCCAATGCATGTGGTGTTTTGCGAAGCTAATCTGGTTTTTTTATGAGCAGACGTAAGTTGCGGCTTTTTTGCAGGTTTCTTCTATTTTATGTTCCTGTCTGCACTTAAAATTTGTTGCACTCTTCGTTATCCTATTGGAAGTTGCAATTCCACACAATCTGTGATGCACTTAAATGATTTTTGGTGGCTTCCTCTTTGACCATGTTGCTTTGACGGCGAAATAACTTGGTATTTCGTTTGCGTTTTGAGGAAGAAATGCCGTATTGATCACCCTTTTGCAAAAAGTTTCTCACTACTTTCTCCGATCTATTGGTTTGGCGACCAATTTCCCGATTCGAAAGTCCATTTCCTTTTAAAATCGTGATTTTACCTTTTTCCACGTCTGACAGAAATTTTCCCTTTGCCGTTTTGATGTTTCTGTGCTTTTATTGAAACTAATTGCCTAAATAATTTAAAAAAGTTGTATTTTTTTTTAAATATGCACGAAAAAACCAAAATCGAAAAAATCACTTACTAATACAACACTTAAAACACGACTGCGGCTAAGCAAATTTCGCATCACTTAAGGGCACCGAATACACTCATAGACTTTTGGGAACCGTTTTGTACCGTTATTTTGATAGAAAACTCAGAACGTGAAATGTTGGCATCAACCACATAGTTACCCAGACAAAAACTTAAGAGCAATTACATAAACAGTTACTTTTTCGTAAATTTTTGAATGCGGCTAACCCAATTTCGTTCACTGTACAAGCAAAACCAAAAATTACGATATAAAAGTTATGTTTTGCTTTGATGTTAAAAAACAATTTGCCGGAAACACATAAATGGTCCTTTCGCTTCCACTTTGGGCCTTTTTTGGGAAAATTTTTGTGCAAAACATTTTAGTTGAGTGGCAACCGTAATTCTAAGTAAGGCTATTAGAAAAGAATATACAAACATGTTACCGAACTGAACACGCACAGTGATTCGTACCATAGACAAAATTAAAAAAATTTATAGTCTCAGAACTTAACGATTTCGATGTCATTTTAAAGTAAAACTCCAACTAAAAAATCAAATTCAAAAAAAACGGTGCAAAAAATTAATTAGTGTCTGCAAAAGCGGCTCAAAGTTAAATTTTTTTCACAAAACTTTTTAAACACATATTTTGCGTTTTTTAATTTATTGAGTAAGAAAATTTGTAAAAATACATGGTTACCTAGAAGTTGCTCAAACTGTCAATATGGATTAAGAAATGATGTCGCCACTTTCACCTTTAATGTTTTTTTAAAATTTGCAAAGCTGAGGCTTTACTTCACTTTTAATAATTAATTTTTTAATAATAATAATTGAATGGCACGACAGCCCGCTTACGCGAGACTAAGGCCTAGCTTCCCGCAACCACCCGTGTTGTGCGTGTGAATTTTGTACGCGGGTGGAAGGGACCTACAGTTTTATGCCGGTTCCGAACGGCAGGTTGGGAGCTTTTTCATAGGCAATTTTTACTCACAGAGGTTTGCCATTTCCAGCTGAGAGGACAGCCACCGAAAGAGAAAACGAGTTTCCCGTTATTTTTTTTAGGTGTTAGGTAGGTAGGTGGTAGTGGCAGCTCTCATGTGAGAGCTCACTTAGGCCAAGCTAGGCCCATTGTGATACCACAGGATCTCTAACCCCTTTTATTTGTTGTTAGGATGTCTCGAACCAGCCCGAACAAGTGATGAAGCGTATTAGGCTCTTGGCGTCAACCTCCATTAAGTCCGCGAGGTTGGCTGTATGGTAAAACCCTAGATGTTTTTTCCGTTTCCTACAAAGAGCAGGACAAGTACAAAGTAGGTGGAGAATTGCTTCTTCCTCCTCTATGTCTCTGCAGCTTCTGCAGAAGTCGTTGGCCAAGTGGCCCAGCCCTAATCTAATGGCGTGGCTACCAAGGATACAGTGACCAGTGATGACTCCGACAACAACCCTGAGCGTGCCCCTATTGAGGTTTAGCAGACTTTTGGTGCGCTTCCAGTCCAGCTTTGGCCAGATCTGTTGCGCTGTCTTGCCTGTCTCTGAGGCCGCCCATGCATTGTTAGCGGCTTTGGTCATCGCTTCCTCTATCACCAGCTTGCAGGTACTCAATGGAATACCTAAGCCGGCGAGTTCTGAGGATAGCTCCTTAGTCGTTCCTTGTCTAGCCAGTTCGTCTGCCCTGCAGTTCCCCGGGATATCTCTGTGACCAGGCACCCATATCAGGTGGATTTTAAGCTGCTCAGCCATCTCGTCAAGAGATTTGCGGCAGGTGATCACTGTTTTGGAAGTCAGAACATGAGACCCTAGGGCCCTGATAGCCGCTTGGCTGTCAGAGAGAATGCTAATATCTCGCCTAGAGACACTGCCCTCTTTGATCCAATTCAGGGCAGCTTCAATGGCTGAAACCTCTGCTTGGAATACACTGCAGTGGTCCGGCAGTCTAAAAGAGTAGTTTATACTGAGTCTGAAAAGACGCCTCCACCAACAGCTCCGTTTAACTTGGAGCCGTCAGTGTAGATCTGGTGTGAGTTCCCTATTAAGGATGTTGAGCTTTCCTCCCAGTTGCTCCTGTCTGGAATGGTGCTTGTGAACTTTCTGTTAAATTGCAATTGGGGGGGTGAAGAATCCAGTTCCCCGAACTCCTTCAAGAGAGTAAGTATCCTGGCATGACCCCGGTTAGACTCCGACCATTGGCCGTTAGCCCGTGGCCTATAGCTTGTTATAGCCGCTAATTTTCTACAGTGCAGATCTAGATCTTTTTAGGTGTTACTGCATGCAGAATTCGAACTTGCGTCGCTCTGCATGCGACTCGCTGGACCGCGCACTAACCAACTGAGCCACGGCGGCTCTCACTTCACTTTTAATTCAAAATACACCTAAGTCTGTTTTTACACGGTAGATTGGTTCCAGAAGAAGCCGTGTAAAAAAAAACCGTGTAAAAAAAGACATTGATCGTATACAAAAATGGGTGATTTGTTCCTAATCTCTAAAACCTATTAACATTTCTTTACCAAACACGTCTTATTGCATTGACAGTTCACAAAATATTAACACGTTTCAATTGCTCTGACCAGTAAATTTTATTGTATGCACATAAAGGGAATTCCCCTAAATTAGTGCTATTCACATTTGCTTTGACCAGTAAAAATTGCTTGTACGCGCTAAAAGGGAATTCACTTAAATCTTTAAGCTAGTGTTCGCAAACTATCGATAGCACTATCGATACTATCGATGGTTTCAGACTTTTTTCTTTCATAAATACTTTTTTGTGATATGAACATACTTCGCAAAAATTAAATTTGACAAAAAAAATACAGTACATAAAATTTCAAATCGTGCTAAATGGAATAAAATCGTGTAAAAAAATTAAAAATATTCAATTTTCAAACCGTGTTATATCAAAACCGTGTAAAAAAAGACCGTGTAAAAACAGACTTAGGTGTATATTTTTCTAAATTGAAAATCTGAAAATTGGCAAGACAGAAAATATACAAAAATTATGTGAAAGTATGTTCATGGTTTTTTTTTTAATTTTAAGAAACATTCTTTCTTTGTCGGATAATGTAATTACATCCTCCGATATCTTCCGATCTCAGAAAATAATTCAATTTGAAAAATGGTCTAAACAATTATTTTTATTATACATATTTATGCCTAAAAGTATCCAATCAGCATAAAAAATGAAAAAATCTGCACAAATGCAAAACATACATCTATTATTACCGTTTTTATTGCAAAACCAGAGGGTCCTAAGACAATTTTTTTTTTCTCTTTGGAATTATCAATGTTGACGTAACCGATTAAATCTAGCTATAGCTCTCCAAAAATTACGAAATTTGCAAATTTAAGTCTCAACTTGAAAAGTCGTCGTTGATAAAGTGTTTAACTTTGAAAACAGCGCAACGAATGCGATACCCAAAAAAGAACATCATGAAATAATAGAGTAATATGACTGTATTTAAATACAAAATAACTCAATATTTTTGCATATTCTTTTAGGAATCTTTTAAAATTTGATAAAGACAATAAACAAGTTGTTGGGACGTCGACAAGTCAGAAAAAATTAAACTGAGATGAAACGAGTAATTCGCAATCATTGGAATATGCTGATAAAAGTGTATAAAATCGTTCGATTTCTCTTGTGCTTGGCATTTTTATTCAACCAGTGCAAGGTAGGGCCAAATCCCGCTGGATTGTTAATCATACAAAGTAATTTTTAAATTAAAAATTTAAATTTAAAGTATTCTCAAAATGGTGCCATTTTTAAGAAAATATAAATAAAAAATATTGTTCGTCGTGTTTCGTTTTTTTGCTGTGGATTGGTTTCTCTTGTTTGTTTGCTTGAAGTTCTAAAAGTAATATTCGAACGATATTTGATATTAATAAAAAATGTTAATAACACATAATTATTGTTGTGGAATTTTAAACTTCAGGTATTTTAAAACCCGTCTACCAAAAAAACTGCAGCATATTTTTCTTTATTTTTTTATACAAAAATATCTTCAAAATGGGGTTTTTAGACTAGACAAAAAGTTATAAATTGGGCTGAATTAGGCGAGAACTTGTACGTATTCTAGATATGCAAATATTAAGCGACTATATTGTTGAAAATATCTTGCCAGTTTTTGCCCTATTTGAGAAAAATATCAGCAAATACGGCAGCCGCCGTGGCTCAGTTGGTTAGTGCGTTGGACCGCAAGTCGAAGGCAGCAACCCCAGGGTCAATACTGCCTGTAATAACACCTAAAAAAATAACGGAAAAACTCGTTTTCTCTTTCGGTGGCTGTCCTCTCAGCTGGAAATCGGAACCGGCATAAAAACTGTAGGTCCCTCCCACCCCCGTACAAATTCACACGCACAACACGGGTGGTTGCGGGTAGCTAGGCCGTAGTCTCGCGTAAGCGGGCTGTCGTGCCAGTCAATTATATTATAATTATTAAATTATCAGCAAATATGTAAATCATACGAAACCACGCTTACTAATATAATTCTACTATTATATAAAGTACTTACATTTTGGTTAAGATTAAGTATGTTATCAAAGCTTTATAAATTTTTTCAACGGAAAAGAAGTATTATTAAGTATTATTAAATCTGTGGTCAAAAACGATTATCGCTTAGAACTTAAGCGATTATTGCTTTGCCACCAAACAAATTACTATTAGTATGTTATAAAAACAATTGGTTTATACGCAGTTTTGTAACTGAATTACATTGTTTCTTTCACTTTTTTATAAATCAAATTGTTAATGTGTGTTGAAACTTAGTATTTGATTTAGTAGTTGATAAATCCTTTCGATTTTATACACTGTGAAGAAAATATGCAAGTGTACTACTCAAAGTCCGTAAATACTACCCAAAAATCATAACATGTACTACTGAAACAAAATTGAAAACAGCAGCACTGGAACAAAGCTTGCTTTTTTCATTTTTAAACTGTCACAGTTTTACACAGGTACGTGGGCAGTCCGATAAGTACTTAGCCCCACCGCCCGATGGTGCCACTATCGTAAGAGAAATATACTATCGTGTAGTACATCCTCGTAGCCGTCTACTGTAAAAATTTCATCCATATTGGATTTGTAGTTCTGTTTTGACCGCGTGTGGAAACGAACATGTCCGGGGATGGAAATGGAAAAAGAGCAATATCGGTCGGTGATTCGCCAAATTGGTCGCATTAGGCTACGAACAGCTGCCCCATCCACCGTATTCTCCAGATTTGGCCCCGTGTGACTTCTTTTTGTTTCCAAACTTGAAACAGTCACTCGCGGGGCAGAAATTTTAGTCGAATGAGGAGGTTATCGCCGCCACGGAGGCCTCCAGAAAACGTATTTTTCAGACGGGTTAAAGAAGTTGGAGCATCGCTGGGTCAAGTGTATCGAGTTGAAAGGAGACTACGTTGAGAAATAAATCGCCACTTTTCCAAAATTTTCGTTTTTCTTTTGTAGGCTAAGTACTTATTTTGACAATCTAGACCTTTTCCACCACACAAAAACAAATCAGCTGATTCAACGAGGTCACCTGTATTAATTCGCCTTGTTCGTATAGAGGCCGAATCGAATATTAATCCTACGATATGCGTCAAAATTTGACAGAATACCAATAAAAGTATTGCCAACGTTGAGAAAATAAAAATTTACCGATTGGATATGCGCGGCAATTCAAAATTCAAAACTCCCTATCAAAAATTATTTTTTGATCATAAGGTATTTCATCGCAATGCACTTATGCCAGTGTTTTTTCCAGTCCTCGAAACATATTAAGTCATTTTCAGGAATGGCCTTTACATCCTTCTTCAATTCAGCTTTTATCTCCTCAGTCAAATCATAACGATGTCCGCGGGGCAGTTTAGCGAATAGCCAGAAGTCGCACGGAGCTTAATTAAGCGAATACGGGGATTGCCGAACGATATGGGTCAAAAAACCAAGAGTTGTAAAAAACGAAAAATTCACGATTTGTATCGTAGAAAACAAAGCGTAACTCAAACACTAATGACATTTACAACTTTACTTGGATTACGATTACATGGATGTCTGCAACAGTGCTGCCAATAGTTCTGTTAAATTTGCAACGGCTTCACTCGTGTACATTGAAATGGTGGTTGTTGTGGCGTAGTGATCGCTCAATAATTTTTGCATGTATGTTGTTTATTGATCTTGTTTGTCGAAACGCAAGCGGAGAGCAAACAACGAACCAAAATATCGCCAATGTCGTTTCAACGAAGATGACTCAGAATTCGCTAATGATTTTGTTGTCGTTATTGTGTATATGCTGTTTTGTGTTTCAAATTGGTTTAGCTGCACAAATTGCTGTAATGTCACCAGCACACAAATTTTTGTGGTGTATGACTATTTGCAAATATGTAGAGGTGGTTGATCCTAATTTAAAATGTTTACAAATATTTTTTTGTGGCGAGTTCCAAGTAAAATTATTTGTTTATATTTTGACAATGGGTTTACATTAAAAAAAAACAGGGGAAGACTTCGATTCAAAATTAGTAAAAACACATGAAATAAAAAATTATTAGACACGTGTTTTTCATTTTTGGAAAATCGAAATCTTACTGGGAAACCAATGGTTAAAAGTTTGAATGGAAAATATAATTTAATAGGTCTATTGACTTTAAATACGGTGAAAGCACTAAAAATGAGAAATAATTAGACAAATATTTTGTCATAAAAATCTGATGGGTTCAACAAAGGGTAAAATAAACTTGATTTATTGGATCCATTGATTTCAAACTTGCTTGCAGAGCCGCGGGACCCTCGTAGTTTTCGAAGCAGAATCTTAAAAAACTGTTAAGGCATGTCTACGTTTAAGAATACACCCATATCTCACTTTGCGTCGTGGTTACGTTCCAAAAAAACACGACGAAAATTTAAACTATGCAAAGTGAATTATGATTTCTTATAGCAAACCATGTAAAGATCGAAGATAGGTTCCAGGGTACTTTTTAAAAAGAAAATTGAACAAAGTAAACATTTAAAAAACAAAAATAACATAAAATTTTATTACATACATACAAAAAATAAAAAAAAAACAAATTCAATTAAAACAAAATAAAATATT
This sequence comes from Melieria omissa, assembly GCA_963971225.1. Classification (NCBI taxonomy): domain Eukaryota; kingdom Metazoa; phylum Arthropoda; class Insecta; order Diptera; family Ulidiidae; genus Melieria; species Melieria omissa. The sequence goes on along the minus strand of OZ020269.1, from coordinate 42,791,927 downwards.
CAATTAATTTATAAAAACAAAATAAAAATTAATCACTGTCTGATGAGTCCATAGTGGCTGTTGTCGTAAGTCGGCTTTCTTTCACAAAAGTTAGAAAGGGAATCTCCGAGTTTTGATGGCATGGCGTAATTAGAAACAAAAGACGTGCTATCTTTTAGAAAAAAAAGATAATTTAAAAAAATGAAAGACTCGAACCCAAAACAACGCAACTTCGAAAATCTAACGACGCACAGTGAAAATTAGTACTAATTCAGCAGCGACGCAACTTCGAAACAACGCAAAACGAAACGACGCAAAGCGAGGTATTGGTGTAGTGTAAATATTTTACACATGAATGATTCCATGGCGATTCCTGATTCCTACGAAAACACTGCCTGTGAGCTGTATAAAAAGGAGGATTGAAAAACGAAAATTGAAAATAGTTGCTGGCCAATAAAAACTTATACATTGCAGAAAGGATAAATTAAAACAAAAGTAGAAACAAAAGGCAACCACATCCACGCTATTTCCGTGTACACGGCTCAGCGCAAAAAACAGTTTTGCAAGGTACAAGTATTTGGAAAGGGTTTGAACCCAAAATGCTGCCCCCTTGCACTGAACTGGCGCAACAGCAGCGAGAATATGAGTGAGTACAGAAGTGTTTTTTGTTTTGATGAAAATGGCGGCGGAGGCGCCTGGGATTACCCGGGTGGGTATTTGGTATACAAAATAACAAAAAAAAACATGAGCAACATTAAAAAAAATATTTGTTTATGTTATTGAAAACTACTTTCGAATTTGTTCAATGAGTCGAAATCATAACTACATTGGATAATTACAAATGTCAGATATCAACATGAATTAATTTTTTCATTTTTCATTTTTTTAAAAGATCACCCAATTTTAAGTAGATTTTGGCTAAACTTTAATGGCTTTGGCTCAGTTTTGATGAAATCTGCGGTGATCGCGGATACCATGATTCGATTTTTTGTACCAATGACACAAACATACTTTTACTTCGAACACCATAACTTCGCTTCCAGTAAACCAAATTTCATGAAACCAATTCATTAAGTGACAGATGGCTGGCACCACCACAAAATGCCCTGTCTGAAAAGCGCAGAATACTAAATTGGCAAAACCATTTTTTTAAGCCCCTCCCTCCCATGACCAAGTTTTGGCTACGCCCTGATATGATCTACGTACAAATTTGTGCACGGAATCTACATTTCTGTGATTCTGAGAACCGCCGAAAGGAAACCACAAATATACCGATACAGATACCGCAAACTTTGTAGGTTGCAGTTGATAGTTGCTACTCAAACGATACAAGAAAACTAACCTTACATTAACTTACACTCTTAGCTAAATCTGAATATTTAAAAAAGTAATATATTTTTTTAATTCAAACTTCGATTTTTTTATGTATTCATGAATAGAATATTTACTCAGTCTCTAAAAAATATTGTGGTACTCAGATGTACAAGGTTACACTACAAACACAATTCGTTCATTGAATGAATTTTGTGAACTTTGCAGTTCTATAAATATCTCGTAGCCATCGGTTGCAAATGAAACAAAATTTTAAAAATTCATTCGCTATAAATAACAACACATGGTATATTACAATGCTGTTATGTGTACCAGTATGTTTAGTATATGGTTATGGTACTATTTAGTATTTATTTAGTCCATATCATACATATGTAAATATGTATATATATATAAATATGTAAATATATATATATATATATATATATATATAAATATGTAAATATATATATATATATATATATATATATATATATATATATATATATATATATATATATAATATATATATAAATATATATATAAATATATATATATGCTGACTATTGTGCCGCCTATAAACATATGCAAGCATCACACTTCACATTTAATACTAATACTGACAAATATTTCGAAAACCCGCACACTACGCACGAAACATAAATTCGCACGACACGTTCACCACAACAACTCAAAAATAACTAAAATGATCAATATATGAAAACTGAAATTTTTGTTAAAATCTAAATATAAATTTTTTTGCCATATCTTACAAACGTATGTACATATGTATCAAAGATGCGTATGTAGTTACATACAATTGCGCGGTTATGTGTACATGTTTTTAAAAATTTTAGTTGCTAATATTAATATTTATTTCTTGTATACTGCTTGCATTTGTTATTCCAGATATAGGTGTCGTCGTTTAAATTTGTAATTAACAAATTAATCCTGCATTACTATCGTCTATTACGCTAACTTCATTACTAACTATGGGTGTAATAAGCCCACAACTTTGTATTATCCCTTTTACTTATCCATTGCGGTAAAATAAAGAAAAAAAAATTGTTTTCATAATCATAACATGAAAAAAAGAAGTTATATAATTTTTTTAATTCATTTATTTAATATAAAAATTTGTTTATGTACATCTCACTTAAAGTAAATAAAAAAAATAAAAAGTTGTATTGGAAAAATAGCCATCTTGCACAATATTTAAGCTATGCTTCTTGGGCTTGGGCTGTTGCAGCCAAGGTACGCATGCGTCTTTGCGCAGCGAAGACCGCACAACCTAGTTTGCGAAGAAAGCTGGACATCAGTAAGCTGCGATCACAAGGGGTAGCCGAAGTCTACTCCGCTCAACTCTCCAACCAGCTCGGTCGCCCCCCCTCTCCACCTGATGACATCGGCGGATTATGGGCTCACTTATCCCACTCTATGCGCGCCGCCGCAGAAAATGTCCTTGGTTTTCGACGCCCACCACCAAAAAACCAATGGTACGATGAAGAGTGTCGCGCAGCCACTGCAGTGAAGAATGCTGCATACAAGAAGACCCTGCAGTCGGCCGCCACGCGAGCCATGACAGAAAAATACCGGGAGGAGAGGAAGAAAGAAAGGTGCCTTTTTAGACGCAAGAAACGAGCGTATTATGTGAAAGACTAAAGCCACTCGCCAAGGCGCTGATTGGACCTTATCAGTGCGGCTTTAGACCTGGTAAGTCCACCATCGACCAGATATTCACTCTACGCCAAATCCTGGAGAAGACCCATGAGAACCAAATCGATACACACCATCTCTTCATCGATTACAAGGCAGCATTCGATAGCCCGATAAGGGATCGCCTATATGCCGCATTGTCTGAACTTGGTATCCCTGCAAAGCTCGTTAGACTTTGCAGAGCGACGTTGAGCAATACGCGCAGCTCCGTCAAGGTTGGAAGTGACCTCTCCGACCCCTTTGATACCGTTCGAGGTTACAGACAGGGCGATCCTTTGTCCTGCGACCTCTTCAACTTCACCATGGAGAGTGTTCTGCGCAAGGCCGGTGTACATCGTAATGGCACAATTTTCAACAAAAGTGTCCAGCTCCTTGCTTACGCTGCTGATATTGATGTCATCGGACGTAACAAGCGAGATGTCACCGCTGCCTTTGCGGCTATCGAAAGAGAATCTGCCAAAATGGGTCTGGTGGTAAATGAGGGCAAGACGAAGTATATGCTGTCTACACGCAGGGACTCGCAGCGGCTAGGGTCTCACGTCGAGGCCGACAGGTATGCTTTTGAAGTTGTCAAGGAATTCGTCTACCTTGGCACCGCCATCAACAGCAGCAATGATGTCAGTCTGGAGATAAAGCGAAGGATAACTCTTGCCAACAGGTGCTACTACGGTCTCGGTAGGCAATTGAGAAGTAGAGACCTCTCTCGACCGACAAAACTTTCACTCTATAGGACGCTTATCTTGCCCGTGCTCCTCTATGGCGCTGAAGCATGGACAATGACACGAAACGACATAGCGGCCCTTGGAGTGTTCGAGAGGAAGGTGCTTCGCAAAATCTTCGGCCCTGTTCGGGTTGGTGACGACTATCGCATACGAACCAATAACGAGCTGTATGAGCTCTATAAGGACATGGACGTAGCGCAGCGAATTAACATCCAGCGGCTACGCTGGCTCGGTCATGTCTGCCGCATGGACGACGAAGCTCCGGCGAAAAAGGTATTCGATGCGATGGTTGGAGGTCGACGGCGAAGAGGGAGGCCGTGTCTCCGGTAGAAGGACCAAGTGGAAGAGGCCCTGGTATCTCTTGGTGTGACCAACTGGAGAAGGCGCGCGCGAAGCAGAGGCGCCTGGAGAGAAGTTTTGCGGCAGGCCGTAACCCGATAACGGGTTGTTATGGCCAGTTAAGTAAGTAAGTAAGTAAGTTCTTGGGCTTAGTGATTCAGAAAGCTGAAAAAATAAGTAATAAATAACACAGTGCAACACTGAAAAAAGGGGCAAGGTCAAACCCATCTCATTCGATAGAGGAACTCAGTAGATGAAAAAGTGCCAAGGGATTGGTCCCGGAATGTTCGAGTTTTTTTTTAATTGAGTTTAAAGATGGCGGCTTAAAGCCCCTTCCCGAAACTTTTAAAACATCATATCTCTTGACTCAAATGTCAGAAAGGAATAATTTTTACGTCAAATGAAAGCTAATAAAATGAAGTCGATGACACAATATCCTTTTTGGAAAAATGTAATGTAGTTTATTCTGAATTAGTTTTCTAACCAGTTGATTTTTGTAAAGGAAAATAATCATTGAAATTTATAAATATTAATTTTATTGCAAAAATATTATTAAAACAATAAAAAATAATCGCGAATAAAAAACGTATTGGTGCACGTGAAAAAGAACTTCGACTTGTTGACACACTTCTGTCGAAACTGTTTGGGGTCTGACGCAGTTCAACATCCTGACTTCGCCTGCAATTAATAAAAAAATAAATTAATTCATAAATAATTATATAAACATAATTACATGAATTTATTAATACATACCATTGCGACTGCTGCTGCAATTAATTGCTTCACGCAACTACGCAAAATTCTAACTGAAATCATTCAAGACAAAACGTGCAAATCGAGCGAACTTCGAGTCATAGAAACAGAAAGAAAGAAACATTTCTACGTTGTTGTTGTAACAAAAGAATCGCAAGATCAGCCGTAACAGAATATTGGTGATTATTTAACCTCTGTTTCGTCTTTCGTTTCGTTTCATATTTTCATATTTCTTCTCGCCTATGAACGCGCATGTAGAACGTGAACAATTAGACGCGAACTGACTGACTTCTGCATCCGCTGACAGCTACTTTGACAACTAGTTGTCCAATTGACTACAAAAAACCAGTTGAAAGACCAATGAATTTTGGAAACTAGTTGTCTCAGGTCCGACAGGGAAGTGATTGCTGGTTTGTAACTGCGTTTAAGAATTGAAGTGTGTTTTATTTTGAAGCATAATCCAGAGAGACGAATAAGCCTTCAGAACTAATTTTCCTAACAATATGTCTAGTTTGGATTTAGGGAAACTTCTAATTTTTAGATAAATGAATACTTGGACTTAAGACACTTAAAAACTTCAACTAAATTGGACAAATAGTAAGTACTATTTTTGGAACTTGTTAAAATTGTAAATTTTTTGAATGTAAAATACAATTGCTATTGGCATTAAAATTTGAATTTGAAATTGATCACACGACACTAAATCTCAAGAACCAAAAGACCGATTGAGCTGAATCTTTCACATAATGTTCGCCTTGACTAAATCTCGGTAAACCACATAGCGCAAATACGACGGTAGGTGGGCGTGGCATCTTCTATACAACCTTAATGTTTAATATGGATTAGTCATCTTCGGAATTATAGGTCGGACGGCATTGAAATATAGGGCCACCGTTTAGGTTTGTCGTTTCACTGGTAAAATGTCATAAGAGTTGGACAAGCGGCGTGGCATTTCAAGCGACCCACACGTCTAACTTTTGAACAGAACGATCTAGACGCACCCTTCGATAGGGGTAATGGGGTTGGTATTGCACAAGGGGGCATTGTACCTCCAATGCAACCCAAATTTTTAATATGGAATATGCTTCGGAATTATACGTCGGTTAGCAATTAAATTTTGTATACCGGCGTCCCATAGATGTGTCATTCTACTGAAATAATTTTATAGGGATTAGACAAGGGACGTGGCACATTTTTTTTAAACTACATTTTTTGCCTAACTTTGGAATTGTAAGTCGCAAATCAATAAAATTTGGTTACACCCTTCGAATGGGAGAATGGGTTGAGCATTAGATAGAGGGGTGTTTAATATGGAATAACATGAAAATTAAAAGCCTCTCAGTATTGAAATTTTAAATGAGTGCTGTGGTTGTTCAGTGATCTGTCGATCCCACCACTAATCCCTTCCTTTCCTTATCCTCTTGTACTGATGTTCCCCCTATTTATGGTCCCCGGCTTAAGCCGTTGTTCTCGTTCAATGTTTACTGTTTCTACTTGTTACACTTGTTATTCGACCTTAGACGAATAAACACCACCCTATACCCCGAACCATACCGCTTTTTTATTTATCCGCTCCGCCGTCGTCCAATAGATCTGTCATTCAGGGACAGCAACAGTCATAAGTTTTATTATAATAATCAATGTTAGAGATATTTGTTACTTTTATTTAGGGGGTCCTCTAGTTTTAAATTTTGAAAAAATAGATTTTTTTTTTTATTTCATATTTGTATAGTATAACTTGCCGGCCTCAATAGTCAAGCGGGTAGCGCGCTGGCTTCTCATACCAAAGGCTCCAGGTTCGATTCCTGGCTCGGGCTGGTGAACAACTCATCTACTTCTATCGCTATCCACATGAAGGGAATGAGAATTACCAGAATCGCACAATTGCGCTCTTGGCAGGCAATGGCAAAACCTCCAAGTGTGAACGAAAAACTGCCAATCGCCCCCCCCCCTTTCCCCATCCGCTTGAAATGTGTGCTGTAACATATGTTGGCAAAACAGTGTTGCATACACAGTTCAAAAACGGGTGAAATATGTGGTATCACAATGGGCCTTTCAGGCCTCCGAGTGTGTCTCTTATAGAGGCAGCCACCGCAACCTAACCTAACCTAGTATAACTTTCATAGAAAAAGTATACGAACGGATTTTGTCGAATTCGTAAACGTCTCTGAGATTCAGAGCCTCAAATCCGTCTCGTTCACTACGCGGTAGCACGGTTTTAAAACTTTAAACGCGTTTTTCTCGAAAACACATTTTTGCGAATTTCGAAAAAAAAAAACTTTAAAACGATGCCGCGGGTCCAATTTTGATCAGATCGGGTTCATTATAGGTCATCCTTTAATTGGAGTAATGCTTTTTAAGAGAAAATTTGTGGATTACATTTCAGACGAACAGGGACAAAGTTAGGATGGCGCAAACGCACACTAAAAAAAAAACATGGCCAGTACTCAGCTGGCGAACCCCAACAGTGTTCGCGGTAGCACGTGGTTTTTTTTTATAATTCAATATGTAAAGAATAAATATACGAAGAATTATCTCATTATCATTTGCAGTTTCTGAAAAAAAAATCCCAAAAAAAAGCTTAAAAAAACACCGTTTGTACCCCCTTAATGACTCAAGAAACAACAGTTATTCTTACTTTATATTTTAAAATCTTATGCTAATAATAATTTGTTATTTTTTTTCTAATTGGTTCACAAATAAAATTTTTTTTCGATTTTTATTTTAGCTGTCCTATGATAACAATTATGTATTGGTGATTCATAGAGGGCACTCACAATAGGCACAAAATTACGTTTTTTCCATACACGCCCTCTGAACCTAATCAAACCTAACACTAATCTAAAGTTACAATTATATTCCAAATGCGGAGGTTAATGGGGTTTCGACACTACATTTTGATTTTTACTTTGTAGAAACCCTTTGCAGCCGCCGTAGCTCAGCTAACGATGTTTTCTCGCTTACTTAACTACTATGATACATTTACAAGTGGGAAGACAATTGCATAGAAAATGGTCAGTTTTATATGGCAGCTCCCTTAAGACTTGGAAATAGCGGGTAGGTATGTTTGGAAGAAACATTCGGAAGGAAAAGTAAATGGATGTCGGTCATACATTTGACACGTCTGGGGGCAACCTGGGAGCAGTGGAAGCTTATATTATAAAAACGACCATTTTGTATGGGAGCCCCATTAAGTGTTGGAGATGGAGTATAAATGTGTTTGAAAGAAATGTTCACTAGGAAAAACTAGTGAGGTCAGTCATAGATTTTAACACTTTAAGACAGGGATGCCCAAAACCTTCTTATGGAAAAGCAAACTCCAATATATATTGTAACGATAAGACAGTCTGTCGCTGTGCAAAGCAACCGATAATGAAAACTTTTAGTCCAACCTGGCAATGATGGCCGCGATAATGGAAATTTTTAGTCCAACCTGGCAATGATGGTCGCGATCATCATGGAAACCTTTAGTCCACTCTGGAATGAGCGAGAACGATCTGCGCGATGGCCGGACAGGTATAAAACGCAGCCGATTAATCGGTCGGACTCTAGTCATTTGTAGTCAGTTAAATGAGAACGGGTTGTCATATGGTTTCATTTGCGTTTGCATGCATGTATGACAACGATTTGCCATACGAAATGAAAATCAAATGAGAACGATAGAATTTGTGTCGAACGAACGATTTGACTGCGTTTGACAACAAAACAAAATTTGTCAACATGCTGGCAAACCGTTTGCATTTGAAAACTTCAACGTTTCTCCCCAACGCCACGAAAAGGTGATTTCATACATATTGTATTTAAGAGAATTCTTTTATTTAATTATTAACATTACATTTCAGATCATGGACACCATCATTAGCCCAAGCGCAAGCACAAACAAAACCAATCGGACGAGGAAGCTGCAACACAAGTGGACGAGCGAGGGGACAGAGCAGCTGATAGAGGCGGTGCATCTTCGGGAAGGGACGTGGAACTTCTTCTGCGCAGGTTATAGAGATAGGAATCTGCGCGAGTCTCTATGGCAGGTTATTGCAAAAGATTTGAAGTTGCCACGTCCGAAAGTAACCACAAAATTGAATAGCCTCCGCTGCTCTTTCCGTGTGAGTATTATCAAAAAGTATAGAACATAAAGAATGTGCATCACATACAAGCAAAAATTTGAATGCGAGTGCTGATACCGCAACCCGACTTCATGATGCGGGGGCTAGGCAACAAGAGGAACACTTGAAATTAGAGCACAATGCTCTGAGCGCAAATCATAGCAATATGATTGCTGCGTCTGTGCTCACTCTGACTCGCGTTGAAATCAGTGGCAAAGGTAGGACTTCATTTTGAAGGGATATTTCACTACTTTCTTGTGTTTGAGGGGTTTGAATCCTCAAATGTTCCCGCCCCGTGTGCGCTACTGATTGAAACAATCAACCACCAAAAACATCAACGGAAAATTTTTCTTTTGCTTGGCAGCGATCGGAGCCGTTGTGCTTTGTGTGAGCAAAACAGAGAGTGTTAATATTATTACGCTCTCACTGTACCGACGCTTGCTTGCTCTCGATAATGAAAATATTGCAAATTCGTGCTCGCCCCAGTGCTGCCGTTTTCAATTTTGTTTCACTAGTACATGTTATGATTTTTGGGTAGTATTTATGGACTTTGAGTAGTACAAATGCATATTTTCTTCACAGTGTAAAAAATCGCAATAAAGACATGGTACATTAAAAATTGCAAAAGTTTGCCACGTCACTGGACGAGCGACATAATTTGAAAAGTTACCGTTGTAACGGGATCCACTTCATTGTTTCATCAATTTTGTGTTTTGAAAAAATTTTTTTCTAGCTTATTTAGTATTCAGTTTTGCACGTTTACTAGAAACGTGACATTCAAAACGATTGCAAAAAAAATGCGAATGCAATATACGCGCCCGTACGAAGAACAATCCTTCAATTTATTGAAAACGTGCATGTGTCTAGAAAACCAGGAAGTGCCAAAAATAGTTCGAGAAGAAATAAAACATTGGGAAAGAAGGTGGTAGATGCGCTTAAACGCAATCCAGATTTGTCGCTCTGAGATTTAGCGAAAAAAATCAATACCAACCACGTAAAAATTTTAAGAATAACAAAAAGATATGGTGTGCAAAGATATGCAAAATATTCGGCGCCAAGGAGAGAATACAAACAGCAAAAAATTGCCATTAAGCGACTTAGCAACGTGCCACAACTCCACTGCTGTCACTGATTGGTATCAAAGAAAAAAAAATCAATTTTGTTGCAAAGGATATCAACCCGCCGAATTATCCAGAGCTCCGGCCGATTGAGCGCTATTGAGCAATTTTGAAGACAAAACTGCGAAAATATTGTAAACCACCTCAAACAATCAAAGGTTTAAACAAAAATTACCTTCAGGCCACCAAAATGATACCTAGCAAAACTGTGCAAAAGTTGATGGGGGCCATAAAACGCAAAGTTCGATCATTCCAACTCACCTCATACTCATTTCTTACTGTCTAATAAATCCCCGCTGTCACATAAATCCCCGAGCCAATAGATACATTTCGTGGTGTGTACATGAGTACCCATGAGTACCCGAAAAATTTAATGTAGTACGTATCATAGAAGTCGTTTCTACATACGACATTGCTTTACTGGTGCTGCAAAATAAACTTCCTACCATACTTCATGGTGAACATAATTTGAATTATTATCGTTTGTTTATTGTGCAGCAGACTTCGCAGGGGACACCGATTTAAAAATAAAAATTTAAAAATAAAATAAAAACCAATTTGACTTTTATATTAACTAAAGAAATCCGATTTCGGTACTTTGGACAATTCTACTTAAACCAAGAGGAAGTAAATAACAGATTGAATGGTATCGGGTCTGGTGGATGGAATAGTTTAGTATGGTTTGTCACGGGTGCTCTGAAATATAGAAGACTAATTGTAAATGAATATAGTTAAGCTAAGAATAAGTAAATAAAAAATAATGTATGTATGCTAAGTTTGCCAATAGATGACCTGAGGGTCAATGTTGTATATCCTTTGTTTATAAATTTTAGTTCATATACATAACTATATTATAAGAAATTGTATGAATTGTTCTATAATTATAAGAGAAATGAAAATTAATAAAGGATTTATCTATCTTATCTATCTCTATCTATCTATCTATCTATCTATATATTAACTTAAAGAAGTGATTTTCGCAAGCGTAAGTATATTCATTATGTCATTGTGTGCACATTTTGTATCTTTTGTTTTCATGCTATTGTTTTAAAAATATGAATTTTTGATTTTCTGTTTATTGGTGAAAGCTATTTTTTCACATTTTGTATCTTTTGTTTCATCTTATTGTTTAATGAAAATGAATTTTTGATTTATGTTTATTGGTTCAATCTTTATGTGATTTATATGTTCCTTATGTTTTATAAAATATAGTAATCAGTGAAATATGCCTACAGGGGAACCGAGCACCAAAAAAAAAAATCGGTAACGCGCCTATTTTGCATACCTCTATGGTGGTGGGGAAAATGCAAAGATATTTATATAGATATATCTATTACGTGTAATAAATTTGTATTATAAATGAATAAAGCATATTGTGATGTACATTAGTTACTTGCAATAAGAGGAATCTTAAAATATTTGTCGTTTGGATTGTATACATTTTCAAAACAAAAAATTACAATATATCAAAACTTAGCACAATATTTCTCAATTTTTTGTTTTTCGAAATTACGCCCGGGCGGCATCAGGTTGACGATAAAATATCAAGTCCAACAGCTGATATTTTTTCACCACAACTTTTGCCAATTGGCAGTACAAAATTTCTATGCAAAAGGGAGGAAGAATAATGCAAAAATATAACAATATAAACGAACCAAAACAATTTTGATTACTGGCAAACTCTTCGACATCACATTTAGATTATAGAATGAACACATATTCTTGTTCCGGTAGCGATTTTACTGTAAATCATTATTTTGTGCACAAACATCCATCCCCGAAAAATGTTCAAGCAAAAAACAGCTGATTGGGTTTCACCACGAATTGTAAACGCATTGCAGAATTGAAACTTGTATGAAAAATAGCCAAAAAGCAATGCAAAATAATAAAACTTGAATGAAATAATAAACTTGAATGAGCTATAAGCAATATTATGATCGCGCTTTTCTTAGTTATGAATAATTTATTGATTAATATATAGTAAGATACTTCCGATTGCTTTTTTATTGGAAAACTAATTATCATTTTCCGGCAGCAAAATAAGTCCGCGAGCTGCTCCGGACAATAGATAAATCGAAAAACCAGCTGAGCACCAATTCACCATGAAGTGAATGCAAAATAAAAAGGAAATTTGTATGGCAGAAGGCGAAAGTTTTACGTTAAATAATAGAGAGTCGACGCATTCTAAGATATTGTAGGGCACGCAAACCACATATACATATGCACTATCTGAGATGTTCTGAGTGAAAAAAAATTTATTCCGGCAATCCTTTTCATATAAAACCAAATGCTTTCAATTTTTTCCCCGGCAACCAAATTGCAAACAGCTGATTTCTTTGCTCTCACGGAGTTTTTATCTTGGTTATCTAGATAATCACACGTATAGGAAATTTCAGCTGTTTTTGGCAAAATGAGCGAGTGTAATGTCTTATTTGTCTCTGGTGTCGTGTCAGACTTCATGGAAGTAGGTTCACGCTCGTTTGCGGCTCGCATACTGCGAATACACACTCATTCGCTGAGATAGTGACGCCTGCTATTGCTGTTTCCTCTGCTGCTCTCTCGCCGGCTACAGTTGTTTCTGCTATTGCATCTAATACCTCTCGCTCTTCCCGTTCACCTGTTGCTGAAATCAATAGTGTACAGTGGTCCACAGTTACGAAGAAAAGGAACAAAAAACAATTACGAGTTGTTGGTACAAATTCATGTAAAGATCTGGATGTTGCTGTCCGACTTAAATGGTTGCATTTAGCATCGTTCTCGCCTTCAGTATCCGAAGAAAATATTAAGGATTATGTTGCCAACTAGGCAGGAATAAATAAAGATGGACTAACATGCTATAAATTGGTCAAAAAGGATGCCGAAACCTCTACCTTAAAGAGTGTAAACTTTAAATTGGGAGTTCCGGAGTCGTTATTTCGTAATTTGCTGAACTCCGAAATTTGGCCTGTGGGTGCAACTGTCAGGCCTTTTCGGTTTTTTCCAAAGGACCGGCTACAGTCGTCTCAAAAGTAGCCAGTCCCTCTTGCTCGGTTAATAATGGCTTAATGGTATATTTTCAAAATTTATCCGGCATGCGCACTTAGACTGAGATAGTACATTCTTACAGTTCGCACATGGAGTGTGACATTTTTGTTTTTGTTGAGACATGGCTGAATACTAATTTCTTCGACAGTGAATTCTTTGACTCAAATATTTTTTATGTCTTTCGTAAAGACAGGGATCCGGTGAAAACGGGTTGCCTAAGGGGAGGTGGTGTTCTTATCGCTGTCAAGCGAGAACTGCGTGCATTCTCGATCCCACTTAACAATGAGGATTCGCTGCTGGATCAACTTTGTGTTTGTATCAGTAGCTCCTCTTCACATGATTCATTATACGTACTACTAGTAGTTTCGTACGTACCGCCAGGTAGTCCTTATGACTTGTATAAAGCGCATGCCGATAACATTGTATTTTTAGTTTTAAATAATGTAAAAGATAATCATTTATGTGTGCTGGGTGACTTTAACCTATCCAATATTAATTGGGTTAGTAGTTTGTCATGCTCTAGTCTAACTGCTCTTAATATTGTTGCTAGCCATGAATTGTATTTTATTGATAGTATTCTAAGTCTTAATTTACAACAAATTAATAGTTTCTCTAATTCACTGAACAGAATATTGGATCTCATATTTGTAAGTGATAACTTGAATTATGAAATCAATGAATGTGTTAATCCAATAACTCCTAAAGATAAGCACCATTTACCTTTAGTTATTAAGCTTGAATTCTATAGTTTTGCATCTGTTACTCCTGTTGACAGATTATCCTTTAATTATGCCTTATGTGATTTTTCGGGTTTTAATGATAAATTATCTGATATTAAGTGGGATGAGGTGTTCACTAGCTTGGACACTTCTAGTTGTTTCTCTACTTTTAGATCAATTTTGTTTGAACTTTGTCTGAATAATATACCGCTTAGAAAGAAAAAACCATACAAATTACCTTGGTATTCAAAAGAGTTAAAAAAGTTGAAAAATCTTAAAAACAAATTTTATAAGAAGTTTAAATCCACTAAAATCCACTCGTTTTTCATTAATTATCAGCACTTCTTAAAAGCTTTTAATTCTTTAAACAAATCACTCGGCTAACCTATTTGCCGAGTTTTTTAAGTCAAATTTTGTTCATGATGACAGTATGTTCCCGAACTTTTCTGCGAATATAGCTTCTTCTCTTAACTTTGGTGCTTTGAGTCTTTCTTCGGAAGATATTATTTATGGTATTAGTAAACTCAAATCTTCTTCTCAAACGGATGTGGACGGGCTATCTGCTATTTTAATAAAAAACTGTCCGGCTTTAGTTCTCCCATTGAAATTAATTTTTAATAAATCGTTATCTTCAAAGACTTTTATTGATGACTGGAAGCTTACCTCCATAACGCCTATTTTCAAAAGTGGCAATAAAAATGATGTTCGTAACTATAGACCCATCTCTAAGCTTTCGACTATTTCAAAAATCTTTGAACATATTGTCAATACCAAGTTGAATTTTGCAGTTAAATCTATAATTTGCCCGAACCAGCATGGTTTTGTTCCTGGTAGATCTACAGTTACTAATTTGGCCGTTTTTAGTGAATTTTGTTTCGAGTCTTTTTCTTCGGGCTTTCAGGTCGACTGTATTTATACTGACTTCTCAAAAGCCTTTGATAAGGTGTCACATAGAATCCTAATTGAAATATTAGCCTGTATTGGCTTCCACTCTATTTTTCTGCGTTGGATAAGCTCATATTTGTGTAATAGGCAGTGTGTTGTCACAATCGATGGGGTTACTTCCAACCCTTTTGTTGCCTCCTCTGGAGTGCCACAAGGGAGTATCTTGGGCCCACTTCTTTTTATTCTCTTCATTAATGATATTAGTAGGTGCTTTTCTTTTGCTAAGTTTTTGCTTTATGCTGATGATTTAAAGATATTCTCTGTAATAAAAAACATGGATGATGCAATTAACCTCCAAAGTGATATTGATAGGCTTAATTCGTGGTGCCTGGAGTCGTGCCTCTCCTTGAATCTAAGCAAATGTTTTCAGATGACGTATGCAAAGATCTTTAACATTTTACCTACTAGTTTCAATATTTCGAATTCTGTCCTAAAGTATGTTAGTGAAATGAAGGACCTAGGCGTAGTTTTTGATGAAAGATTTTCTTTTAATAAGCATATTAATTATATTACCTCAAAGTCGTACTCTGTACTGGGCTTCGTTAGACGTAATGCCGCTAAATTTTCTGATTCATATACGTTCAAATTACTCTTTACGTCATTTATCCGGTCACATCTTGAATATGCTGTTTTTATTTGGAGACCGTGCACTCAATCTGCTACTAATAGAATCGAACGGGTTCAAAAAATCTTTCTCAAATTTGCTCTTCGTTCTTTAAACTTTGTTGATCCGTTACCGCCATATTCTTCTCGTCTTATGCTTATAAATCTTAAGTCTCTAGATAGTCGAATGTCCATACTGTCTCTGTCTTTTACATACAATGTTATTAATGGAGTCATTAATTGTCCTTACTTGTTAGAAAGGATTAGATTTAATGTTCCCCAGCGCTCTCTCCGGATTTTCTTCCCGAAAATGAAATGAAATGAAATGAATATTTACGTTTTTGTGTACACTCAGTATTCACGCAAATCATAAAATGTTTAAGGTTGAATATGAGATACACATTTTTTTCCTGAAACGCTTTTAATAAAGCGCAATGCTTATTTTGCAGGCGTACGATTGCTGGTAATCGGTTTTTTTTTAGTTTTTAAAGACATTACAAAACATGGCAAGGGGAATTTTAAAAGTATCAGAGAAATTGAATCTTGAATCTTTACTTCAAACAAAATGCTGCAAAGAAGAAATTAATATGAACGATTTAATCAAACAAACTAACTTAATGTGATTTCTACTTGCGAGCTTGCCTGCTTGTTTAACCACTTATGGCTTGTCTGTTTGTCTGTTCAACCACTTATTCATCTAGTTCCTGTTATACCTGTCCGTTATTTGTCCGTCCGGCTTTGATATTTTAACTCTAGCAATATTTTTCAAGTTAAAATATTAGAGCTACAAAATTTACGCCTTAATTTTGTGCAGTGTTTTTCACGCATACATTGCCAAAATGCGTGGTTGTGTAAGTGCCCATCACTGCCTTAAACTAAAATTTTTAATTTAAAAATTAATTTGTATGATTAATAATCCAGCGGGACTTGGCCCTAATTTGCACTGGTTGAATAAAAATGCCAAGCCAAAGAGAAATCGGTAGATTTTATACACTTTTATCAGTATATTCCCATGATTGCGAATTACACGTTTCATCTCAGTTTAATTTTTCTGACTTGTCGACGTCCCAATAACCACTTTATTGTCTTTATCCACGTTTAAAAGATTCCTAAAAGAATATGCAAAAATATTGAGTTATTTTGTATTTAAATACAGTAGTATAACTGTATTATTTCATGATGTTCTTTTTTGGGTATCGCACCCGTTGCAACGCGGTTAAAAGGTGTCACCTTGAAACACAAGTGATAGAGTTGCTTACAAACCAAGGATATTTGGTTAGACATAAAAAACGGCAAAGACGACTTTTAAAGTCAATGTCGTACATTCTTTATTATTATATTCTTGTTATTGTTAAAAACGGCAACGAAGGTTTCAATTTCGTCCTTGGGTAATGTTCAGTTCGGTAACATGTTTGTATATTCTTTTCTAATAGCCTTACTTAGAATTACGGTTGCCACTCAACTAAAATTTTTTGTACCAAAATTTTCGAAAGAAAGGCCCAAAGTGGAAGCGAAAGACCATTTTATGTTTTCGGCAAATTGTTTTTTAACGTCAAAGCAAAACATAACTTTTATATCGTAATTTTTCTTTTGCTGGTACACTTATATTTCAGAAAATGGTAGTATAATCGGCCCGTGGGTAGTACGGTAGTACGAATGACGAAGTAGTAGTAAAATACTACTATAGTAGTACGTTCGGCAGCACTGGCTCGCCCTATGCCATTCGGTTGTATGAACGTAAGACATCTTATTTGTCTTTGCCGCAACCTATGCCTCCGCTCATTTCTTCTCCCCTGCGTCGACAAACACGCTTGCAAAATTTTTGAAGATGCGTATTCTTTATATTGCATATTCTTTGGTATTATGTAGCCTGGTCAGAACAAGACATTATGAAAAACATTAATATTGTAACGATGAGCCAGTCTGTCGCGGTGCAAAGCAACCCTGCCGCTACGTGCCGTGCCATAACCCAATCTGGCAACGACGGCCGCGATAGTAACTTTTAGCCCAACCTGGCAACGATGGTCGCGGTCATCAGGGAAACTTCTAGTCCAATCTGGCAACGTGCGAGAACGATCTGCGCGACGGCCGGACAGAGTATAAAAGGTGGCCAGATGCGGTACAGCGAGCAAGTCTGGTTTTGACAAGTGAAGTTGCCACACGGAATAATTAAGCAAATACTTAAGTGTACGAACAGTAAAGTGTAAACTGTGAATAATAAAGTGACTGTTGGTGTATTTTATTGTCTGCATTTAGGAAACTGACTGTGTTTTATTTTCAAATCACACAATCCAGAGATACGTGACAGCCCACTGGACTTAGTATTCGTAACATTTGGTGTCAGAAGTGGGATTGTGGAAAATTGAAAATAAACGAAAAGTAACAAAGCAAAAAAAAAAAAAACTAAATAAATAAATAAAAGTATAACAGCACGGACATGGTTAAATTCGAGCTGCTGAAGGTGGACCAGCTGAAGAAGGAGCTGGCTGCCTGGAATTTGCCGACTGCTGGCGGGAAAGTGGAGTTGCAGCTGCGCTTGCGAGAGGCGTGTGAATCACGAGGCATCGATTGGGCTGCACACGAGTTCGGAACGCAGGAACAAGAGGCGTCGGCCAAAGTGGAGGAATCGCCTGCGGGTGCTGCGTCGATCCAAAGTACGGCTGCACCGGCTGGACCACTACAAGCATTAGACATGAGCCAGTTAATGAGTGCAATAAAAGGCATGTTCGAGACTTCCAATCGTGAAAATCGTGAAATGTCGGCGCAGATGGCAGCGAAAATGGAAACGGCGACCCATGAAATATCGGCGCAAGTGTCGGAGCGAATGGAAGTCAAGCTTCAGGAAAGCTCTGCGCGCTTGGAGCAGAAGGTAGAGGAAATCTCCAATAGGCTGAACGGGAAAGTTGAGCATCTTGAGACGCGCATGGACAATTGGGACAAACGAGTTGACAACCTGGAAGATTCGATGCATAGAAAGATAGACGAACGACTTCGAGAGGTGCAGCCACGAGAATGTTTGCCACCGGTTCAGGACGGTTTTGCTGGCAGAACAGAAGTGCCTACTTATGATGGTGCTGCGCCGTTCGATACATTTAAATTGCAATTCGACTTGGCTGCTTTGGAAAATCAGTGGACAGATATCAGGAAAGGTCGGAGGTTGGCACTGGCGCTGAAAGGTCCTGCGGCCGAGGTGATCAAATCAGTTCCAGAATGTTTAAAAAGTGATTACGGTGCCATCATGAGAGCGTTGGCAGCGAAGTATAGCAACGAGCACAACCATGCGCTATACTACTGTGAGCTGAAGAACCGCAAGCAGAGGGCCAACGAGGCGCTGCAGACATATGCAGCAGACATTGAGCGGCTCGTACAGTTGTGCTACCCGAAATTTGGTGCTGATGATCTCGAGAGGATGAAGATCGAGTCGTTTATTGAAGGTCTTCATGATCCAGAAACACGTCGCAGTGCGTTGATGATGGGCAAGCCGACATTTAAGGAGACGGTAACCAGCGCGATGACATATGAAGCGGCATGGATTGGGAGCACTCGGTATATACC
Source organism: Melieria omissa (assembly GCA_963971225.1). Lineage (NCBI taxonomy): Eukaryota > Metazoa > Arthropoda > Insecta > Diptera > Ulidiidae > Melieria > Melieria omissa. The sequence goes on along the minus strand of OZ020269.1, from coordinate 42,773,040 downwards.
TGCAAGGATACGCCAGATTCAGGCGGACAACGACATTCCGATCCAAGCCATAAGCTCTGAGATACCGGGCAGGCCACGAGTGGTCTCCTCTAAAGTTGTTTGCTGGGGGTGTGGCAAGCAGGGCCACATATCACGAGACTGCCGCCAACGAACGAGGCGTTCCCGTTCCCGATCGCAATCGCCTGAAGCGAAGAATACTGACAATCGAGGCTCAGCCAACAAGCGCAGGGCTGAGGACGAGGAGCCGTTAAACTAAAACGGGTCAGCCCAAAGGGGCGTGAGCTGATCCCCACAATCTGCCGCCCCACCATCCTTGTCTCACAGCTGAAACGACAGCCCAGCAGCTTGACAATTGAAGGAAGGATAGATGGAAAGTGGTTCGTGTTGACACTAGATACTGGAGCGTCATATTCGATCATAAAAAGGAAGCTGCTGAAGAACTGGGAACCGCTGCATGGCATACAGCTGCGGACTGCGACTGGCGAGCGCGCGCCGGTGAGAGGGAAAGTTACAAAAACGATTGCTATCGGCACCAGCAGCCTGGAACATGAGTTCATCGTCGCGGATATAATGGACGACGTGATTATCGGCGTGGATTTCATGATTAGGCACGGTTTTACGCTGGACCTGAAGGAAAATGTGCTGAGATATGCCAACGTTGAATTCCCGCTGCACACCGGCTATGAGCGAAGCGTGGCGGTAAGGAAGGTTTTATCGTGTCAACACAGGAGGATACCAGCGAATTCTGAGGCGATTGTGTGGGCAAAGGTGGACGAGGACGATGGGACGAGTCGGCTGTGGGTAGTAGAAGCACCGAAGCAAGGACACGACAACATCATCATCGGACGTACATTAGTGGAACCTAAAAATGGAAGGATACCAGTCAGAATACTGAACCCCCTGAATGCACCCAGATATGTCGGAAAAGATGAGGTAATTGGCGAGTGTAAGGAAGCTGTAGCAGTGGTCAATTGCGAGAGTAGCCCGCCTGGAGGTAATGAGAAGAGCGGGTTTAACATGGACGCCATACCGCAGGAGAACCAGTGGAGCAGCGAGCTGTCGGCCAAGCAGAAACAGAAGGCGAGGTCACTCCTGCAGCACTATGGGTCAATATTTGCGGCGGAAGCAGGCGGAAGAACAGCCATAGTGAAGCACAACATCGACACCGGAAGTGCAAAACCGATTCGCCAACCGCCAAGACGAGTTCCTCTGGCCAAGAGGGAAGAGGTCGAAAATTTGATCGAAAACATGCAGAAAGACAAGGTCATAGAGCCTTCTTCGGGCCCCTGGTGCTCGCCGGTCGTGCTAGTCAAGCAAAAAGATGGCAGTACCCGGTTTTGTGTGGACTATCGGAAGCTCAATGATGTGACCAAGAAGGACAGTTATCCACTACCTCGGATCGATGACACCCTGGATACACTGTCAGGCACGCAGTGGTTCTCCACGCTCGACTTACGCAGCGGCTATTGGCAGGTAGAGCTTGCAGACAAGGACAAGGAGAAAACGGCTTTCAGTGTTGGCGATGGTTTGTGGCAGTTCACCGTCATGCCGTTTGGACTCTGCAACGCACCAGCAACATTCGAGCGGCTAATGGAACGCGTGCTAAAAGGGCTGCATTGGCGGACGTGTCTGGTGTACCTCGACGACATAATCGTAATGGGTAAAAGCTTCGACGACCACCTGGGAAAGCTGAAGGAGGTATTTGAGCGGATACAAAAAGCCGGGCTTAAACTCAACCCAAAGAAGTGCTCGCTGTTCCAAAAGGAGGTCAAGTATCTGGGCCATACGGTTTCCGCCCGCGGAGTGCATACGGATGAAGGCAAAATCACGGCGGTGAAGGAGTGGCCCCGACCACGCAATCTACACGAACTCCGCAGTTTCCTGGGCCTGTGTACATACTACCGCCGATTTGTTCCAGGATTCGCGAACATAGCCAGCAGCTTGCACAAACTGACGAAAAAGAGCCAAGCTTTCGAGTGGAGCGAGGAGCAGGAACAGGCTTTTGCACGTCTGAAGGAAAAACTGTGCAGTGCTCCAATTCTGGCCTTCCCCGTGCCTGGGGAGATGTTTGTGCTGGATACAGATGCAAGCGGGAATAGTATTGGCGGTGTGCTATCACAGATAATAGACGGCCAGGAACAAGTGATAGCGTACTACAGTAGGGTTCTATCGAAACCGGAACGCAACTACTGTGTGACACGGAGAGAACTGCTGGCGGTATTGGACTGCGTAAAACACTTCCACAAATATCTGTATGGACAAAGGTTTCGCCTGCGCACAGATCATGCGGCATTGAGATGGCTCCTGAACTTTAAAGATCCTGAAGGGCAATTGGCGCGGTGGATCGAGCGACTGCAGAGCTACGACTACACGATAGAACATCGCAAGGGCAGTAGCCATGGAAATGCCGATGCTTTGTCACGCCGTCCGTGCCAAGTCGAATGCAGGCAGTGCTCACGAGCCGAGAGCAAAGAGCAGATAGTGGACGTCCGGTTGATAAGCGTTATGCCAGAGGAAGAGTGGTCTGCGGAGAGGCTACAAAAGGACCAGCGCGTGGATGCGGATCTTGCAAAAATCGTCGAAGGCAAGGAGCAAGGCGCACGTCCAGACTGGCAGGAGATGGCTGGTGAAAGCCCGATCGCTAAGGCTTACTGGGCACAGTGGAAAAGTCTGCGGCTGAAGGAAGGCTGCCTGTACCGCGAATGGGAGAGCGCGGATGGTCGTACCAGCAACCCTCTAATGGTAGTGCCGAAAACCAGAATCAACGAGGTCATCGAGGCATACCATAACGACTCCAGTGGAGGGCACCTAGGCATCACCAAAACCGTCGCCAAAATAAAAACACGATTCTACTGGGTAGGATGTCAGGAGTCTGTAGCCGAGTGGATTAAGAGCTGCGACCGATGTTCAGCCGCGAAAGGGCCGACAAGAAAATCTCGAGGCCGCATGCAGCAGTACAACGTGGGAGCGCCCTTCGAGCGGATTGCTATGGACGTCGCCGGCCCATTCCCAACTAGCACCCAAGGCAACAAATATGTGCTGGTCGTAATGGATTACTTCAGCAAATGGCCCGAAGTGTACCCTATTCCTAACCAGGAGGCCACCACGATCTCGGAAAAGCTGGTAAACAACTGGGTAGCCAGGTTCGGAGTTCCGTTGGAGTTGCACTCAGATCAAGGCCGGAATTTTGGGTCTGCGGTATTCAAGGAAGTGTGTGAGTTGCTGGGGATAAAGAAAACGCGTACCACTCCTTTGCACCCACAGTCCGACGGCATGGTGGAACGCTTTAACCGGACACTGGAGGAATACCTGCGGAAAGTGGTAGGCAGGAATCAAAAGGATTGGGACCCGCACATCCCCCTGTTCCTGATGGCGTATAGGTCAGCCCCGCACGACACGACATCACTCACTCCAGCCCGGGCAGTGTTCGGCACAGAGTTGCGGTTACCCGCTGACTTGAAGTTCGGGGTAGTCAGCACGACGGGAGGCGCTAAGACGGACTACGTGGCCAATAAGCGGGCGGAACTGGAGGAAATTCACCAGTTTATAAGGAGCCGCACCAAACTGGTCAGCGATAAGGTGAAAGCCAGATACAATCTACGGGCCAACTCAGCAGGGTTCCAAGAAGGCGATTTGGTAATGCTCTACAACCCGCAGCGGAGGAAAGGTTTGTCTCCGAAACTCCAAGCGTCATGGGAAGGACCTTACGAAGTCGTGACTAGGATTAACGACGTGGTATACCGGATTCAACGTTGCAGCAATAGAGGCGCTAAGCTGAAGGTAGTCCATTTGGAGCGTCTGGCGCCTCATCACAGCGGAGCCTCGGCACTTGTTCGGGACGAACAAGTCTAAGTGGTGGGCAGTGTAACGATGAGCCAGTCTGTCGCGGTGCAAAGCAACCCTGCCGCTACGTGCCGTGCCATAACCCAATCTGGCAACGACGGCCGCGATAGTAACTTTTAGCCCAACCTGGCAACGATGGTCGCGGTCATCAGGGAAACTTCTAGTCCAATCTGGCAACGTGCGAGAACGATCTGCGCGACGGCCGGACAGAGTATAAAAGGTGGCCAGATGCGGTACAGCGAGCAAGTCTGGTTTTGACAAGTGAAGTTGCCACACGGAATAATTAAGCAAATACTTAAGTGTACGAACAGTAAAGTGTAAACTGTGAATAATAAAGTGACTGTTGGTGTATTTTATTGTCTGCATTTAGGAAACTGACTGTGTTTTATTTTCAAATCACACAATCCAGAGATACGTGACAGCCCACTGGACTTAGTATTCGTAACAATATTTATTATAATACCACGGTACGTAAATGTAGGCTGGCTTCCATCGCAATTCAGCGAGCAAAAGTGGCCAAGGTGCCAACAAAGTGGGAGCTCCGTTTCCACTTTACAATGCTTTAAAGTTTTTGGAACCCACTTTGAGAGTAGAGGTATCTACAACATCCAAGTTGGTAAATTTGAGATTGTGTATTTATATTTATGGTATTCACAGTTTGCGGGAAAATTTATTTCGGGCAACTTGCCCTAAAAATTAACAATCTAACTGTGAGCACCACATTGTATATCTTTCAAACAATAGTGGACAATTTTTCAAAATAAAAATGCCTCGCTCAAATGGCAAATAAACGTTGAAAACCAAATAAAGAAATCGTCCCGATAGTGGCATAAAGTACTCAAAAAAATTCGCTCCGTAGATGGTGTCAACAAATTAATTTGACTTTGAGCCTATTTACACGAGGGCTTTTCCCCCTGCGTTAAAAGTCATGCGTGACGAGTTTGTTGGCGAAAAGTGGTGAGAAGTCAGCGGGGTAGGCAAACACGCACGGTCAGCGAATTCCAGGGGTTTTTTTGACATTTGCTTTGCTCTTTTTCGCACTTTTCTTCAAATTTCAAACCGGCCGGACGCTTTGCTAACAATTATATTTACATCTTCCCTATTATTTAAATTTGAGCAGTTAATAGCCATTTGAGTGACTTATTATATTATTAATATTTTCAATAATTTCTTCTTTGTTTAAATCCATTTTTCTTTTAATAATGAGAATATCAAAAACTACGCGAAAATGTGAATGAAAGAAGATTGGCTGCTTAAACGCCCAAAAAGCCAAGCAAAGTTGCAAGTAAAAAGTCTTCATGTAAATGCATGAAGATTTGCGCAGCAACTTCAAAAGAGAGTTGCAAAAAACGCAGGGGGAAAAAGCCTTCGTGTAAATAGGCGCTTTGTTTTTTGCCTATTTCAATAAACATGCTCGGCAGTGCGGCAAATTTTGAAACTACCGGTATCTATGTTTTTCATACAAAACAAACACAATTGAGATACCATATGGGAAAATTCGGGAAAATTGCCAAGTGGGAAATTTAACATGCTAGATACCGCTGAACTGTGAACACCATAATTTTATTTATTTATTTATTTATTTATTTATTTCAGCATACAAGTTTTAACTTTTAAATGCTACAAAAACAAAATACAAAATACATTAAAACAAAGAAATAGCAATGATAATAAATAAAATTAAATATAAATTATGTTAAAAAGGATAGGATTAAAGGAAAGGATAGGATAAGAAGATTAAGGCGGATAGATACTTAGGAGAAATGCTGGAAAAGAAGATGCTTAAAGTTGTGGCTATTGGATTCAGTTTTGACGTTAATTGGCAATGAATTCCACATTCTGATTGCGGTCACATAAAATAGCCTTCCGGAATTGACAAAGTTAAATGTCGGTGCAACAAGGTTCATGCTCCTGCTAGACTTGCAGAACTGCAGCTTTTTAAACAAATATAAAGGCGTTTTCGTGTGGATTAGCCTGTGCAGAAACAAGCAGTACCTGGCTAAGAAATTTGGTAAGCTACAACCAAGCAGCAGATGACTATGGCCAGATATGTGGTCATGCTTTCTAAGACCGTACACATATCGAGTTGCATTATTGAAAGCTACTTGAAGTTTTTGCTTGGACCTAGAGTCAAACGAGCAATAGACTGCCTCCGAGTAGGAATTGAAAAATAAATCACTCATTGTCGTTTTTATTTCAAGATAAATATTCCTTCTTCCGAGCAGTCACATGACGATGACATTTTGGACATAGAAGCCCCACAGTGTACCCCGTCACCAAAAAAAAACCAAAAAGCGTCCACGCAGGGATGATGGCAGCGAATATTCAAAGGTCATCGAATGTGCCTTACAGGCAATGAATGCATCAACCAAAAGCGATAAATGGGACGATGTGGGTAACTTCGTGGCATCAAATGGACTCGACTTTAAAATGGAAAATCCTCAACTGGCAAAACGATTTAAATCTGCTATCACTGAACTTGTTTTAAATTTCCAGAGAGGGAACGAAAGGTAAATGAAGCAATTGTATACATAAATATGTGCCCATGCAGTCAAGTACTTAAAAATTTTTCGACAGATCACAAGTTACAGCATCGAATTATTTATGGATTGAAATCTGGTGCTCTAATAAGTATATTAAAGTTTTTATTTGATGTATTTAGAATCGAATTAGTTAAAATACAATGAATTTATGGTTTTGCAATGAAATATATCCGCATAAACATATACAACAATACTTTACAAATACTCGCATTATCGCGTGTACCTAAAAAGCGAATTTTCTGGACCAAATTTGAGTTGCTGAACACATTTTGCATTTTTTGGTAAAGAAACATTTCGCAACAGTTCAAAAAACTTATTTTCTCCCTCCAAGACTCCGATATGTACTGAAAAAACTAGTTTTTTGAACTTTTTCGAAACGTTCCTTTCCACAAAGAATATTCATTTTTGTGTTCAGCAACTCAAATTTGGTTTAGAAAATACTTTGCTTTTTAGGTGCATGAGATACAGCGATATATAATCGCTGTATCTCGTGAAGTATTATTGTATATGTTTATATGAGTGCGGCTGGAGTGCGCATTCATTCCCAACATCCCAACCTCCGTGAATCTAGCTCATTCTAGATTCACCCACATCCAGCTTGGCCAGAATACAGGCAGGTCTCTTGCAAACTCCTAGTTTTGTCGTCACCTCAGCTGCTCTTATTTGGGAATCCTTCCCGGGATATACTTTGGTCACTTTGCCCAACGGCCACTTCGATCGGTGCACTCCAGCGTCGCAAATTATAACGATGTCATCGACGGCTAATAGCTTCACAGGCTGGTACCACTTCGTCCTTCGGCACAGGTCAGGCAGGTACTCGGACAGCCATCTCTTTCAGAACCGATGCTACAGTTGTTGCACGATCCGCCACTGCTTCCTGGTCGCACGAAATTTCTCCACTAATGGGCTAGGTGTTTGCTCAGAATTCGAAGTACCTAAAATGAAATGATTAGTAAGCGGTTCATCGGTAGGCGCGTCTAGCAGTATGTGTGTCAGCGGTCTCAAATTTAATATGTTTTCAGCCTCGCATCTTGCAGGGTATCGCCCATGGCTCTCTTCACACTGCGTGGGGGTTGAGCGGACAATTAAAAATCCATTCGATATTCCTCTTCGACAATGCATCTGTTATCCTGCCGTTTTCCAATTCAACCAACTGCCGTTTCAGCTCTCTATCTGCTCCTATAAAATTCGTACCGTTGTCCGAACGAATGCGTACTGGCGTCCCTCGCCGATTTATAAAGTTTCGAATGCACATCAAACAGGTGTCTGTCGAAAGGTCTCTCGCTCGCTCCAGGTGCACCGCTCGCGTAGTTAAACATTTGAATAATGCGATCCAACGCTTCTCGTTGCGTCGCCCAATCGCAATCGTAAAAGGTCCCATGTAGTCTAATCCTACATACGAGAATGGTCTCACAAATGGCGTAACTCTGAACTCAGGTAATTGTCCCATCATGGGCACTGCTGGCTGCGCGCGACTCTTCTTGCAGACCTGACAGTTTCTGGTGGCGCGACGTACTGCTGCTCGCAAATTGGGGACCCAATATTGTCACCGTATTTCTGCAACAATCGTTTCGTCGTTTTGATGGCGCCAGCCGCAATGGTAGAACTCGACGATGAGGTCAGTTACATGATGCCGCTTTGGTAGTACGACCGGTCTACGGGCATACTGTAGTCACTGCTGTATGCTTCCATTTGAACGCTGCGACAAACCGCTAGTCCGTCATCCTGCAACTCGGACACATTCAACTCGCCAGATCTCCACTTAAATTTTTTTAAACAATTGTTATGAAAAGAAACATCCAGGCAATAACTCTTCTCAGCCGCTGAAATGACGAAAACTTCTCGAAAATTATACAACTTTTAGGAATAACGACAAACATGGGTGACGGTTGTAGCTCCTCTCTTATTTCCTCAAGTTGCGTTGGCTTCGGCCATTCCGATTCGTCCTTCAGTAGAAATTCCGGGTCCTTTGCCCATGATGACTCGCGCTTTCCGCTGCTAATCCGCGTGCCAAAATCGGCTGGGTTGAGCTTGCTCTGTACCCACCTCCATTCTTCCGACGCACTGCCTTCGAGTATTTCGCTCACCCTATACGCCATATATGGTTTGTGTCGTCTTTGGTCGGACTTGATCCAAGAAATTACTGTCTTGGAGTCGCTCCACATCCATGTTCCTGCGTAGTAGTAACTGTCGCAGTCGAGTCGCCAACACTGCCGATTGCAGTTCCAAACGTGGTATGGATGTCAGTTTTAGAGGTGCACATTTCGTCTTGCCTGCTATGAACGACAAGTGGGCTTCTTCGAATTCTCCAACCATTCTCCAGTATGCTACTGCCGCGTATGCCAACTTGCTGGCGTCCGCAAGGATGTGAAGCTGTACTGAAGTCCTCATAAAACTGGTTCCGTAGCACCGCGACAAGTGCAGATTGCCTAAATCCTTAACCATTAGGAGCCATTTCTCCCAGAGACTGCGCTGCTGGCGGTATTTTGTCGTCCCAGTCGACCTTTTCTCTCCATGTGAGCTGTAGTGTAAGCTTGGCGATTAATGAATATTCCGCTGTCAAACCAAACGGATCAAATATCGACATGGTTATGCTCAATACTTCGCGTTTCGTGGGTGGTCTTACACCCTCCAATAGTTTTGGGTTGATCTTGACAAACGAAGTAGCAAAACGAAGCACGTCCCGACTCGTGTCCCAGCACATTCCAAGCACCTTCTGATACGACGCACCTTCTTTATCGAGACTCAGGAGCAATGCTTCATCTACCTGCTCACCGAAGCTCTCGTTGACTACCTTGCAAATAAACACATTATTTCAAATCCACCTTGCCTGTGTACCCAAGTTATATCCCGGATGATCCTTTCTGCTTCGCTTTCATTGGAAAAGGAATGAATTAAATCATCTTCATAGTGATTATTGATAATGGCGCTGACGGCCTCCAGAAATCTATCTACAAACTAGTGCGTTAACATTTGTAACGTGTTGCGCGGAACAAGGCGATCAAGTTGCTCCAAATGTCATGACCGTCATCGTGTATTGGTTCACTAGGATTCGCTCTCCATAGGATACGTTGACCGACATGACCCGCACGTAGTTTTCTTTAAAACTGCTGTTTCGTGTGAATGCCCTTTCAAATGAGTGTAGTCTCTTTTTGGCCAATGCTCGACTCCTTGGCAGCTTCGTATCGTCGTTCTACCATGGTAATCCGGTTTCAAAACGTTTGCCAACACGAACCGTTGTAAACTTCAGTAAATGCTTGGCCCTCACAATGTCATCCGCTTCCACGTGTCTCTCAACATCGCGCACTCCCAATTCGTCGCTAGCAATGAAGTTCTTCACCAGTTGCTCCAAACCGACGTGATCATCACACGTTCGCGTAAAAAGTAGTCGATCGTGTGTTCTTTCTACAGAACCATACACGACCCAGCCTAATTTCGTTAAAATAACTGGTGGGTCCTTCCAACCGTCTCTCAATACCCGTTGCGCTACTCCTAGATGAGCATTATCGACTCCTATCAGCAACTCTGGTACGGCCTTATCGTAGTCATATATCGGTATCTTCATGTGTCGATACTTCGGCGACAACTCCATTCTGTTCAGCGTCTGAGATGGCAATTGGAGATTGGGAACTGTACAGACAGACCTTAAATTGTACTTTCTACTATTATTTCCGGCTCCGGATATTCCCACTTCGACAGGGCTAGACCTCTGCGTCACAGTATTGTTGCCAAACCACTGTAGTGTTAGCTTTCTTTCTTTCCTGTTAAGCCAAGCTTCGCTGCCAAACTCTCGTTCATGAAAGTCACGGCAGACCCTTCATCAAAAAAGGCAAAACTATCTATTTTCTTACCGTTTGCATACAAACGCACTGGCAACATTTTAAATAGAACCTGTTTACGCTCGGGTCGCACTACCGCGCTCGTGAACATTGGCTGCTGCTGCGGTGCATTGCCCCTTTGCTCCTCCCGAGCCTCACTCAAGAGCTTGTGGAACCTTCGCACCTCGTTTCTCTCTGGACTGCGCTTAGGGCAGTGGCTCCCTCTATGTCCCTGTTCCAGACACGCAAAACACAGCTTTCGTTGGTGGGCGATTCTCCACCTTTGTCTGCAAGGCATTTCCAGAAACTTCTTACACTTTTCAATTTCATGTTTACCTGAACAAATTTTGCAGCCTTCTTCGTTCTTCTCCACTTCGTTAACATGGAAAAATCTCTGGCGCGGCTCACCGGGCGTTGCTGCTTACTTCGGCTGTTCGTTGGGTGTTGCACAAACAACACTAACAACGCGTGTCAACTCCTGAAGCCACTCGCTGAAGTCCACTATCGTCGCTCTCGGTTTAATGGTCATAGCGTGCTTAGCCCACTCCAGCCCCAGCTGAACTGGCAACTTCAATGTCATCTCATCCATGAGCGTTGGATTGCACAGATGATGATCGCAATTCGCAGACTTCAGAAATGAAGCTAAATTCTGCACCTTCCTCGCGAATGGTATGAGCAGGTCGATTCGGTTGTCCGCGAAGCACACGCTACACTGCGGATCTTCGCTATCTGGCTCTTTACTAACAAGTCCGGACTACCAAATCGCTCCTCCAAGGTCTCCACGACTCGATTTACATTGCTACTATGTATTAACAGACACTCGACAGTGTCTCTGGCTTTCCCCTTTAAAGCCTTCTGTAAACGCAACATATTCTGCCTATCATTATAGCCGTACTCATCTGTGGTAATCTTAAACGCTTCATTGAACATTGGCCAATCTTCGGGTCGAACTCGTATAACTTGCGGTTTCGTTGCTCCAGCCTGGGAGCCGATATCGTACGCTGCAGTTCGGTCAATACCGAGGTCAACGTAGACACAGTTTCTTCGCTTCCACCATCCGCTGTTAATGCTACAGGAGTATTTGCGCGCGCCCGTTGCGCTTCACATTCTCTCCACCTACGATTGCTGTCAGCCACTTCTGCTTGCAGTGTGTTGATTTTGTCAAACACGTGTTTCAACCTCGACTCTATTGTCGAGTATTTGAGTGCAGCTGTTTGCTCACGCAGCGTGGTGTCTAATTCTTCGCTGTCTCTTTCTGGCGCGCACCCTGTTTCGGTTGCTAATGTTGAAAGCGTGGTCGGCATGACGAAATTCAACTGCCGATATAAAGGGAACTTTAACGGTTTCGACGCGGGCTATACCGTTGCCTGCTAACGGATCAATGACACACACGCGCCTACCTGACCACCTAACCGACCTAATCACCACTAGGCACTTTACTCACTGCTGGCTAGTGTCCACGCTGCAGTATCGCTTTTGTGTTCCTCACGCCGCTGACGGACCAGCTACTCGATGCGTTGCTTCAACGCTGCAGTCTCGCCTACGTATGGCGCATTCCGCACTCTTGGCCCGCTGCTCGCTATTACCGATTAAGCTGCCACTGTTCCACGTTTTCCAGCTCTAGCACGGAATCGTCGTCGTCTGGCTGTCGCCCGATGCGAAAAGCGAAATAAAAATTTGTTGCTGGTCCGGCACCTGCAGGAGGTTCCAAAATGATAACGTCGCTTTTATCGCGTTCGCGTTAGCATTTGTTTTATTTCCTAGTATTAGTTAAAATTTTCAAATGTGATATTCGATATTAAGGTTTTAAACAATATCAAATATATCACTTATGCTTTTGTGCGTCCTCCTGCCGCCGAATGTCCAAAGCCAGTGACAAGTTTCTAGCTTGCCGTCGCCCATCTTGGCTTCCCCACCAGGGTTGTCCTTCGTCCTAAAAAGACGGATCGGCACGGTTGCAATCCGGCGGCTGGAGTGCGCATTCACAATGATTCTTAATAATAAACATATCCCAACAGTCCTTAAGTTTTATCTTGTGACAAAGCAAATAAAAACAAAAAATTTTATGTTAACATGAGTTGTGAAGAATGGTTCTCTTTTATTGCCAGGATACCTCACCATAAGGCAGTAGTTTCCAAACTTGATGTTACTACGCCTCCCTTACAAATATTTAATCATTTGGCGCCGCCCCCCCTCCTGAAGATTTCATAAAATAAAAACACAAACATTTTTTAAACATGTTTTTAATGAGATGGATGTGCTTGTCTATTAGCACAAAGTTTATCAAATCTTGGTGTTTGTGACGATATAGCTACTCGTAGCTCTTTTTCTACAACTAAACGAGCTCGATATTTGGATTTCATTGCAGCCAACGCAGAAAAACCCGTTTCGCATAAATATGATGTTGCGAACGGCAGCAGTACTTTCAAAGCTTTGTTTGACAAAGTGTTATATTCTGTATGGAGATTCAACCAAAATTGAACCAGAGATACAGTCTGAAATTTTTGTTTTAATATAGTATCACAAGATAATTCAATCAATTCTTCTTTTTCAATACTTGTCAATCCAAATTCACCATCTTCTTCGTCGATAAATGGGTTCTGTATCCACGCAAGCTTTGTAAAACCAAGATCACCAAAATAATTCGAAAATTGAAGCCACAAACCATTCAAGTGTTCCACAAAGAGATTTTTGTTTGCTTCTATGTTATTTTGGGCGCATAAATTTAAACGTGGAAACATATCAATCTTATTTTTTGCAAATTTGATTTCCATAGCTCCAATTTTTTAATAAATGCTTTCACTTTGTCTTTTTGTGTAAGCAAATGCATTTGCGGTCCTTGCATTGATTTATTAAGAACACTCAATTTTTCAAAAATGTCAACCAAATATGTAAGTTTAACAATAAAATTATCGTCCCTAAACATATTACCGTCTTCATTATGATTTTCCTCGAGAAACATAGCAATTTCTTCTTTGAGTTCAAGTACCCTTTGAATCACTTTTGCACGAGATAGCCAGCGCACTTCACAATAGTACAGAAGCAACGTGTAATTAGCTCGCATATCTTCACACAGTTTTGCGAACAACCTTGCTTTTAATGGACTGTTTTTGATGTAATTTATAACTTTCGTTACTTTTGCGTTACTTTACACATTGTTAAGTTCCTCGCTTATAGTTTTTGATACGAGAGCTGCTCTGTGGAGCATGCAGTGCGTCCAGAGAATCTCAGGTGTTTTCATTTTAACTAGTGTTTGAAGAACAGTTTTGAGCCCAATGCAATTATTCCACATTATGTCGTTCTCATTAAAAAATCTGTCTATTATTTTGAAAATTGGATGTGGCTCTGTCAGGAATTGGTTTGCAAAATAAGATATCTTCCATTATATTAGTATCGTCAACATATCGAACATATGCAATTAAATGTGCGTCTTTAGCTACATCAGTAGCTTCATCTACTTGTATCGCGAATTTTGAAGTACGCATTCGAGAAACTAATTGGTCACAAAGATCTTCAGATATATCATCAATTCTTCTGCCAATTGTATTATCAGCAAGCGGTATTTGTCGCAGCTGATTCGCATAAATAAGATTGGCCAAACATTGTTTTGACTATATTGACTGGCAAAACTAAAGTTTCTGCTATTGTGTGGGGTTTTTTACATTGCGCGATTCTGTACGACACTAGGTATGATGCTAGTAATGCATTTGATGGAATATTTATTTATTTATTTATTTAAGCCAATCGAAATACAAAAATATCTACAGGCTAGAAAAAATACAAAAAGTAACATAACTTAAGAATTAGAATAACAATTGAGCTAAGTATAAAACATATTAATTAATTCTTTAAATTTTGGTTTTGGAATGGAGAAATCGACATCATTGCTGCAAGCCAAATTATTTAATTGCATTAATGATCTAGCAAGCGGTTGATTATAAGCATAGTTCGTCTTGTAATGCTTTACTACAAATAATTTATTTGTGCGAGTAGTTCTGATTGGAACGAAGAAGTTTATAAGACTAAGTAAAGCAGGGCACTTGGTACTGCCACAAATGACGTCATATACGAATAATAATGAATTTACCATGCGCCTCGATTCTAATGATTTCAAATTTATAAGTAAGCAACGTGACTTATACGAAGGAATCGGTTCATGAAAATTTAGTGAGAATAGGGCAAATTTTAGAAATTTCTTCTGTACTCTTTCGAGGCGATTAATATGAACAGCATAGAACGGATTCCAAATAAAAGCAGCGTATTCTAGCCTGGACCTCACGAAAGCAGAGTATAGAAGCTTGTATGTATAGGGGTCCTTAAAATCAGAGCAGTTTCGACGTATAAAGGCTAACATAGCATATGCTTTAGGGATTATATTATTTATGTGATTGACAAACGTCAATTTGGAGTCGAGCAGTACTCCCAAGTCGGATATCTCATTAACATCTTTAAGGCGATTATTTGCAATGGAAAAAAAAGTGTGAGTATTATTATTCAATTTCGAAAAGGTTATGTGATAGCATTTTTTAACATTAAGAGCTAAGTGATTTTTTAGGCACCAGATATTCAGACTATCCAAGTCAGTTTGAATACGTGCCACATCACTAACACAGCGAGTTTTAAGAAAGATCTTAAGATCATCTGCATACAAAAGGAAATTTGTGTTGCAAAAGCAAGACTCGATATCGTTTATAAACAACAGAAAAAATAACGGCCCAAGGATGCTTCCTTGGGGAACACCAGATGTGGCAGCAAAAGACTTCGACTTTATGCTATCCACAACAACATGGCAAAATCTACCACATAGGTAAGAGTGTATCCATTTCAAGAAAGAAGAATGAAAACCAAGCCTCTCCAATTTCAAAGTAAGAAGTTTGTGTGATACTTTGTCAAAAGCTTTCGAGAAATCAGTGTAAATAGTGTCAACTTGAAGTCTCTCTTCAAAAGCTGAGAAGCAGTATTCAGTGAAAACAGCTAGGTTAGTTACTGTGGACCGGCCAGCGATGAATCCATGCTGATTAAGGGAGATAATTCTAGAGAGAGGAAAAACCAAGTATTCCTTCACAATTACTTCAAACAATTTTGACACGGTTGAAAGTTTCGAAATTGGGCGATAGTTTGAAATATCATTTTTGCACCCATTTTTAAACACTGGAGTAATATGCGCAATTTTCCATCTTCCAATGAAGTCACCAGAAGACAAAGAGAGATTAAAAATATGACACAGAGGCTTACAAATTGTAGAAGCACAATTTTTAAAAAACAGAGAAGAGAAGCCATCACTATCTGCCTTAGCAGAAAGCTTTAGTTTCATGATACCTGCCATGACATCATCTTCCGTGATTTTCAAAGATCCAAACTCAAACGACGAGTGAATATTGTCTAATATTTATTTATTTATTTATTTATTATAAGTCTACAGTACAAAGTACCTTACAGACTAGATCACTTAAAAGGTAATGATAATAACAAATCCATATAATGTACAAATTAAGCAAATCATACAATGTACATTTACAAACTAAATAATGAATGAATTAAACTATTAATTTAAGAGCTTCAATAAAAGCCGATTTAGGCAAAGAAAAGTCTAGCTGATGAGAAATAGATAATGCATTGAATTCACGAAGAGCTCGAGAAATCGGTGCATTACTTGAAAATTTAGTTTTAAAGTGCTCACCATAAAAAGGGTAAACAAATCGAAGACATCTTTGTGGAACATTAAAGCTTATCCGCTCAAGTAAAGTTGGACAATCAATGACGCCGATAATTACACTATAAGTAAACGATAAAGAAAGAACTGTCCTTCTCTTTTCTAAAGTGCTTAAATTAATAAGTTTTAGCCGTGAACCATAGCACGGAACAGGGGCTTCAAACCGCAACGAACGCAATGCGAACTTGAGGAAAACTTTTTGAACGCGTTCAATTCTACCTATCGACAGTTGGTCATATGGTCTCCAAATTATTACCGCATATTCCAAGTGAGGGCGAACAAGTGCCGTAAAAAGCAACTTAAAGGTATATGGGTCAGAAAACTCAGCGGTATTACGCCGAATAAAGCCAAGAATAGAGTACGATTTCGAAAGAATAAAATTAATATGATTATTGAAGGAAAACTTAGAGTCAAACATAACTCCGAGATCCTTAGTATCAACTACGCTCTGTAGCGCCCAGTTAGCAATAGAGTAACGTGATGAAAAAACGTTCTGACGCCTCGAAAAAGTTAAGTGAAAACACTTTTTTATATTCAGAGAAAGACCCGACTTCAAACACCATAAATGCAAATCATTCAAATCACTTTGTAGATTTATTGCATCCGTTGAATCCTTGACAATTGTAAAAACTTTCAGGTCGTCAGCGTAAAGCAAATAGTTCGAAAAAGAAAAACAATTGCTAATATCATTGATAAAAAGGACAAATAATAGAGGTCCTAGAATGCTCCCTTGGGGAACACCTGAAGTAGCTACAAAAGGGTCCGAAGTTACACCATCAATAGTAACCACACAACGTCTTTCAAATAAATACGATGCAATCCATTCTAAGAACGATGAATGAAAACCTAAACAAGCTAGCTTATTTATTAGGATTTTGTGGGAAACTCTATCAAATGCCTTTGAAAAATCTGTATAAATGCAGTCGACTTGGTAACCAGCTGAGAATGAAGAAGTACAAAATTCACTGAAAACTGCAAGATTAGAAACTGTCGACCGACCCGGCACAAATCCATGCTGATTCGGGCAGATTAAAGATTTAACCGCAAAATAGATCTTCTCTTTAACAACACATTCAAACAGTTTTGAGGTAGTAGATAATTTCGAAATTGGACGATAGTTCCGAACATCGTTTTTACTTCCACTTTTGAAGATGGGTGTGATAGTAGCTAACTTCCAGTCGTCAATGAAAATACCTGACGATAAGGATTTATTAAAAATCATCTCAAGAGGAATTGCTAACGCTGGACAGCCTTTGAATAGGATAGCCGACAGCCCATCAGCATCTGTACGCGAAGAAGGTTTAAGGGAAAGCATTCCCTTTACAATGTCTTCCGACGAAATATGAAGAGCCCCAAAATTAAGAGTGGAAGATATTTCAGAAGAAAAATCATGGAACTGCCCGTCATCTGGAACATAATTAGACATAAAGAAATCGGCAAATAAATTAGCTGCTTCGGCAGGGGTACTAGCAAATTTATCATCAAGCATTACGGATGTAGGTATACTTGAGCAAGATTTTTTTGAGTTCACAAAACTCCAAAACGATTTCGGATTAACTTTAATGTTCTTTTCAGTGCTACGAATATAATTTTTATAAAGGTAGTCATTTAAAGATTTAAATTCCTTATGGTAATGTTGGTGTTTAACAAAGAATGACTGAATGTTAGTTAATTTAAATTTTTTTAGATACTTATTTTTGAGATTTTTTAGTTTCTTAAGGTCTTTGTTATACCAAGGAGATTTATACGCACGCCTCTTTTTTAACGATATATTGTCTAAGCAAAATTCACGCATTATTTTCTTAAAGGTAGCAAAGCAACTGTGAGTATCCAAGCCCAAAAATAATTCATCCCATCTAAAGTCTAGAAGAGAGTTATTTAAACTTGAAAAATCACAGGATGCATAATTGAAAGCAGTTCCATCAATAGGCGATGCAGTTGCGAACTCATAAAACTTTAACTTAATATCTAAAGGGATATGGTGAATACCTGCATCGGAAATTGGAGAAGTGCATTTAGATATAAGAAAGTTAATATTATCCGTTACAAAAATAAGGTCACCACCACACCATCTAACATTGCAGAGATTAAAATCACCCAGCACGCAAAGATGGTTATCATTTAAATTATCAACAGCTAGAGTAATTACATTATCCACATGTGCCTTATATAAATCAAAATTACTATTAGGCGGAATATATGAAACAATTAAATATAAAGAGCCATATGATTTCGAACCCTTTATGCAGACACACAATTGGTCAAGCAACAAATCGCCATTACTGAGATTAACTAAAAACGCACGGAACTTTCTTCTTACAGCAATAAGAACACCGCCTCCTCTCAGACAGCCAGTTTTAGCCGAGTCCCGGTCCTTGCGAAACACGTCATACAAATTTAGATCAAAGAATTCACCTTCATAGAAGCCCGAATTTAACCAGGTCTCCACAATCACGATGACATCATAAGACTCTTCTGTACTAAAGCGATGAATAATATTTGACTTTGTTTTTAAGCCCGAAGTGTTGTGGTAATATACATTAAGAACACCGTTGCAATTGGCATTATCATTGCAATTGTTTAATGTTAAATTTGTTGTTGTTGAGCTGGTTGCTTTTGAAAAAACTTAAACGGCTTTACTCTCACGTTGGCTGGCCATAATAGCGGATTTAACAATTTCTGATAATAAATCGAAGAGACGCCCAGTTTGAAATTGACACGCTTGCATTTGTCTACTGGGACATCCTTTTTAATTAACGTGTAGCAAGAGAGAGAATTAATGTCAATACACGCGTGTTTAGCTACATAATTCTTTATGTCATCGGCAGTAACTTTAGACTCAAACGACGATAAATGTAGCCATTTATTGCGAACAGCGACGCTCAACTCGGTGTTATCACTCGAGCCAACAACAACCAAAGCCTTCTTACGCCTCTTATTCTTCACCTCAGTCCAAGCAGCATTGTTGATTGAGTACAATTCACCATCATCGAGAGCACCACCAATAATCATCCCAGAGTCAACTGTTGGTACAGTAGCAATTGAAGAGCGTATTACATTATCGGCAGCGCCAGCAGCAATGGCATACGCAGCAGCAGAAGAGTTAACAGCAGCCAAAGAAGAATTGTGAGATAGCGTCTCAGCTCCGAATACTAAGCTACGGCTGGATACGGCTGGAGAGTAAACGTCAGTTGGCTGAGCAGCACAGGCCGCAACAACACCCACACCATCCGAGCGAGGCTTAGTGGCGCAGGCAGCAGCAACATTGTTGGTAGGATCAGCGTTATGAGCATCCGACGAAAGAGCGTCAGTAACAACAGCAACAACAGCATCAGCCACATTGTTATCACCATGTATGCCTAGGCTCGTGTTATCAACGGCCGAATGCATAGGTATGGTATCATCTCCTGACAAAGAAGAGTGTGACGATGGCAAAAGAGACGGCGACAACGGAACATTTTTTTTCCTCTTCATGGGTTCAGCGACCTTGGCCTTGGATCTCGTTACAATAATATTTGGCACAGCAGCACTGTTGTCAGGAACTGAGGCTCCGATAGTGCAGGAACTCAAAAGAGCGAACGACCGCAGAAAGTCGCTAAGAGAGTTTAAACTCTTCAGCACATCAACCAGATTGGCCTTACGCAATTTCGATAATTGATTGTTGCAATTATCACACAAAAATTTTATGTTCTCATTGCAGGAAATTAAATCCGTGCAATTGGCGTTTAGTTTAGCACATTTGAGATGTATTTTAGAACAGCAAAATCCACATGATAAGTGGTCACCAGTAGAACACTTTGATCTACACTTGTCACAATTAGACATTGTTATTCAAACGAGAGACGCGGAGCGATCAAAAACACGTCTGTACACTTTGAGATTCACTTTGTGAGTTGATATAATATAATATGGAGCTGTCAATTGACTCTGAATCCGTTGCGAAATTTGACATAAAAAAATTAGCAAATAGGTTTGCGATACCAAGCGCAGAATTCGAAGAAACTCCATTATAATATGAACAATTTTTTTGAAATTTTGCTTGTTTTTAACTCATCCAATTTTCTTTGAAAAAATTCTTGGGGCTTACCAACGTATTCAGAATGAATAGTTTCAAGGTGCCGTTTCAATTTGCCGGGTCTCATACTATCAGCAGCCAAAACTTTTGAACACAACAAACACATTGGTTCTTCCACATTTTCGTTAATAATGTAAGTAAATCCGAACGATAAATAGGATAAGTCGTATTTCCTTGTCTTGGGAGTTCTTCCTTCCTGTTCCTTGTGGCTTGCATTCCCACTACTTGTGCCAACATCAGAATCTTCATTATTGGTGGATTTTCGCTTATATCCTACCAAAAACTTATCCAGTTGTTTGAAAATATTAGGAATAATATTATATTATTCCAAAAAGATGAAACTATTACATTACTTACTATTATGATCAGTGGACAATCACGTCCATAACAATATAAACACAACTTAACACTGCTGAACCAATTTAATATAAGCTGTGACACGAAACATATTGGTCTTGCAAAATCCGTTGGTAATTTTTCATACAATTTAAATTTTGCTCTCTGTGAAAAAGTGGTGAATAAGTACACAGCTGTTTTTGTAGATACATTTCCGCGCCAAAAATTTATCTATCAAACGTGGCAGCTCGCGGCTTATGAAAATGCAAAATAATGAACATTGGTTTTTCATTTACATAAGACCCGGAAGAAAGTTTTTACTATTGAGAAAGTTCCACAGCAAATTCTTAGCAATTTTCAATCAACACATATTGTTCATTTTAGTTTATGTCGCTACAGTCGTGCATTATATACGAGGAAATTTTCATATAAGTTTCCTTTTGATCATCTTGCTGAACTGCGAGGTGAAAATCAATCAGCTGTTAATTGTTCGCGAATCTGCCAGGGTAACTGCCTTTGCCAAACAATATTATTTTATATGAAAAACTATCCCGGAACAAGGATTTATGTGCGTTTTCTATTCTAACTGAATATTTAAATGGTTTGCCATCATAAAATCGTATTCGCAGTTGCTTTTGTTGATACTTTTCTGACATTACTCTGCCGTCACTTTCTATGTAATTATTGTGCGGCCAATAAAAAAATCGTGGTGAACCTATATCAGTTGTTTCTTTGTTGTGTTGTAACAGTAATTTGGAAAATTGTTCACTGTGATTAATTTTCGCGGCTCCCTTTAGACTAGTCCGCGCCTCCCTAGGGAGGCGCGACTCCCAGTTTGGAAAACGCTGCCATAAGGAGTCATAAAATAATCCATAAAAGATGCTCTTATATCTAATGCATTATCTGCTGGTCGACCTGAAGTACTGTTTGCACGAATTGAAGGAAGCGATCCATTTTGTCCAAGTTCCAATCGCCAAGTACCTGGCATAGTTTCACAGTTTCATGTACACAGGTTTTCGTCTGATTAAATAATTATGTAAAACGCAAATTGCTAAAACAATGGCCTTCGCATTCGGAAGCGTGCTGCGCATATGCCAAATGCATTTGCCACGACGTTTCTTGCTTGTGACAGTCTATAATTAAATATTTTGTGCGGCGTAACTTGTTGCCGATAACAAAATGGTTTAAGCAAGTATGCCTTTAGTGGAAATGCGTCGTCAGCAACTATTACAAAAGGCATTTCATAATTTTCTTGCGGCAGTGGCCTTGGTGGAGGAAAGTTGAGGGTGTTATTAGCAAGTGCAGCAGAAAGCACGCTCCTAAGAAATTTGAAATCAGATATAAACATAATAATTGACTTTGACCGTCAGCCAAAGCCATCAGGGCAATGCTATTATATTTTTTGTAATTATAATATTCAGAGCCGCAGTTAGCAGGCTCCTGAATCGTTATACTACTGTGTCCAAAAAAAGGTGACGTATTTATTTTGAAAATTCTTTATTTATTCTTCCAAATCAATTTCATTCCCTTCAAAGTAATCCCCTTCCGATGCAATGCACTTATGCCAACGGATTTTCCAATCTTCGAAACACTGATTGTAGTCACTTTCCGGGATGGCCTTCAGTTCCGTCTTCGCTGCGGCTTGAATCTCCTCTATCGTATCAAAACGGTGTTCCCGGAGCGGTCTTTTGAACTTGCTGAACAGCCAGAAGTCGCACGGCGCCAGATCAGATGAATACGGTGGTTGCGGAACGATATGGGTTGAGTTTTTGGCGAAATGATCATGAATTACGAGTGCAGTATGGGATGGTGCATTATCGTGGTGTAAAAACCAAGAATTGTCTTTTCACAATTCCGGCCTTTTTAGGTGGATAGCCTTACGCAAACGACGCATAACGTTCAAATAATATTCCTTGTTGACTGTTGACTAAAAAAAAAATAACACAGTACACAGTAGTATGCTTCCCGTCGAGTGCCCCACAGCGATTGGGAAAATTCCATCGACTTTGAAACCTGTCCGCAATTCCTGTCCACTCTTCAGTCGCTCTTGGAAACTTTTGGGAAAATCAGATTTTGAATTTGGGGTTAATTAGAGCCATCACAGAAGATACCTTCAAAAAGTCATCTTTCAGGGCCTCAAAAATTGCACCACAAGTTTCATGGATGATGTTGTTAATGGTTGTTTTGCCCATTAAAAACACCGCCATTAAGCTTGAAAAGCTGTCGCCTGTGGCTAGGTAATGCAAGGTTGCTGCCAGTCGTTCTCCCGCTCGCCGAAACCGCGTGTGTTTTTTATTAATGTGTGGCGATAGACGTCCCACAAGGTAGTCGAAGTCGTCCACACTCATCCGGACAAAGTTACGGAATCACTGAGGGTCCTGCTCCCGCATCCTTGCCCGCAGCGTCTTGTAAAATCCACTGGTGGATCTGTGGGTAAGCTCAGATCGAATCCACCAGCGTTTTTTGCACTACGTCGTTGTCTTTTTTTTTGTGTTTTAATATCCTGATGCAGGATACCAACAGCAAAGCTGCGCTGGACGCTGTCACTCGTCTGTTCATCCTTACAGTTACACAGTCACACAGTCTCACTCACGTTTACAAAGTTTTTGAACAGTATTTTTTCACTTTGAAAATATGACGTCAAATCGTATTTGACTATCAAAGTGATAACGGCATGTCAGTCGACTGACACCGAAATTTGACTTCAATCTATGGCAAACATTTTCATACGTGTTTTTATCATCAGTTTTTGCCGTTCAATGAGAACGCATTTGACGACATATGACGAACATGACAAGTATGGCAGTTTTTGTCGTCAGTGAATATAACATAGTTAGAACGAGGCATTAGAGATTAGAGAGCTGCATCGGAAACTTTTTACTAAACATGAGAAGTTTGGTGTCGGATACGTATACTTCACTTACTCGATCGCCGTCGAGTATGTATACTGCTCTTACTCGCTCACGCGTGGAGAAGAGAAGCACAGATTTTCGGATAACGACGAGAAGGAAGCCGCGAAAAAGCGATAGCCGAAAAATCGGAACATGAAAAAAATAGGAACATAAAAGCAAAACTTCTGCGAGTATGAGGTACCTTCCTACGGAAGCTCGAGCATATTTGCAGCTTCAAGGTTAACGGAGGACCAGATTGCTGCTGCTAATGGCATTGTGGTTTGACTTAGAATGTTTTTGCTATGTTTATGCAGTAAATTGATTTAATATCTTCAAATCAAAATCTTCACATATAATATATTATTTATTATAGTTATATTATTAATTTTTTAATATTTATTATAGTTAAATATTTTTAAATCTATATAAATCTAAATTAAAATATTTATTTATTAGTTATTTTATTTAATCAATTTTGTTGAAATGCTGCTGAAATCAATGAATGTTGTTAATTTGGGAAGGGAAAGGTGATGGAGATGTTTTCGTTTAATTATATATCTGAACCGAATGAGCTTGCATGTATGAGAGGCACTCTGTATATTGGTGAAACATTTTTTTAATCGGTTTAAAAACAGCGGATTAAAGAGAGTACTAGTTAAGAGGTTTCTGGTTGCTTTTCTATTTTTTTTACACTGTTTCGATGATTTAAAGTCAAGCTCATGATGTTAGCCTACGATGGTAAAAGTAAAGAAATAATGGTACTAGCAGAAATTACTTCATAACATAGTTTTTTATTCAACGATATATTTCAATAGTTTAACAAAAAATTCAACTTAAATAAATTGTATATAATTCCTTACATAATTAAGCAGAGTATATACTTAAAACATAAAATAAAACAAAAAGTAAAACAGCAATAAGCAAACAAAAAAATTAAAATTCCAAACTTACATACTTATAAAATTTATCAACTACTGCATGCAATTTACAATGAATATTAGTTTTGACAATATTGAAATTTAAAAACATTATTTGGTTGACTGTGGTACAGTTCGTTTCTTTTTTCTGAAATTAAATTTCTTGCTAATGAAAATATTCTTTCAGAAGCTGCACTACTAATGGTCTGCAGCTCACTTTATATAGAAGCGGAAATTCAGCTTTATGTGAATTCCACCACTGCAAGATGTTAAAGTCATCATGAAATCCTACATTCGAATTTTCATATAAGCGGATTTCATGATCGATTTTATCATCGGGGCTTAATGTAGCCGACTCTTGTAGGAAGTCAGTAAGAAGCTCTGAATTAAGTGTTGACATTTTGGATGTTGGTATGTACATTTAAAACTCTCAAATATGTATGTATGTACAGATACATATATATTTTTAGTCCATCGTATAGTTTGATTTTTCTCATTCGAGATATATGTATGTATGTATGTTATATAAGTTTTCAGAAATAATGTTTATTTTATATTAAACTTAATTATTTTAAATGAAATCTGTACTGAATAGTTTTTAAAAAAGTCATATCATAATAAATTTAGTTTATTAATGCATATATTGATCACTTTATGGGTAAAATGTTCATCAGCAATCCAAAAAATCAAAGCAAGAGTATAGCATTTTCTTTATATTCTAGTTAATATTTTCGAAAACATCAATATTACCTTAATTTTTTTTATAAATTAATATTTACATTAACTTACATATATTTGTACATATTATTCGTTATAAATAATTAAATATGTAAATAAATATAAAATAAAAAAATTTTACTTCGCGCAATGCTTCGCAACATTCCTTTGAAGCACATTCAACTCAAACTTCACAAAGCATTTGCGGTACCTCATGCTGTTTAAATCTTCCACATACTCGACACCTTCCGCGAGTATTTGCGGTACCTCATGCAGTTCAAACCTTCCGACATACTCGACAGCTTCCGCGAGTATTTGCGTCAGAGACAAATTGTCTCTGGTTTCCATGATGATCGCGGCCATCATTGCCAGGTTGGACTAAAAGTTGCCATCATTGCCAGGTTGGCCTAAAAGTTTCCATCATTGCCAGGTTGGCCTAAAAGTTTCCCTTATTATCGCGGCCGTCGTTGCCACATTGAATTATAGCACGGCGCGTAGCGACAGGGTTGCTTTGCACAGCGACAGACTATCTTATCGTTACAATATCGATATCTATAGGGGAATAGGTTCGGTTGTGGGCACCCTTTGTTTTTGGCTCATAACTTTTCACCAAGTTCTTCTTAATCGGATATTTCCATATGGACATTTATGGAAAGCTAGATACCATAGCTAACAAGTAATGACAAAAATAAATCGATTCCGTCAAATAGAAATTTTTTTTTTTAAATTTTGTAAAGTAGTCATTTTTAACGAAAATTTTGTTTGCTTCGGTTGTGGGCACCCTTGGAAAATCTGCTGGAAACGGGGAAATATGAAGAAAAACCAACACGAATATAGAAAAATATTAATAATTATTTGAAGCACAATGCACGCATGTGAAGTAGCTGGTACGCATGTCGGCACACTTTAGATGGACGGGCATTTCAAAATGTAAGTGACCAAGTCATTCTCCTGGGCTGTCAAGAAAATCTAAAGTAAAATTAAATTCAACCTAATTAATCAACACTCTTCAAGTGCTGTGACGTGAAGAAGGTGAAAAACACCAGTTAACCTGATTCGATAACATCCACGAACAAGATCTAAGAAAATACCACCGTCGACGGCTTTGATGTCTCCGAAATTTTCTTCCACCTTCTTCATGTAGCGTTGAAGAGTGGTTTGGGAAATCGCATACGCTGCGGCAGTCGATTTTGTTGTTAGCTTATCTGCAGAACAATGTTTACTTACATCCAGCACATTAAAAAAGATATCGGACGATTTATTTTATTTATCCTCGTATGATATAGCTAAAACAACCAAAAAATGCGTAAAAAGACCATTTCCGATGATATAACTTACCAAAACTTACCAAATCACAAAAAAACGGGTGCCCACAACCGAACTAATTGCGGTGTCCACAACCGCATTTGGCAGCCATTTTGAAAAGTAGGCAAACATTTTTTTGGGGTAAACATATTGATTGTAATCAATATTAGATCACAAAGTATAATGAATTTACTAAATATAAATGCATTTTACTCGCCTTCTCGCAGTGACTACGTGACGCGAAACTGATAGGAGAAATGAATGAAATGATGATATCGTCCGATAGTGTACGGTTTTTTTTACCCAAACCTTCGCACAGCACCGGTTACCAGTTAATTGTTTGCATCTTAAAGTGATAACTTTTCTTATTTGCTGTAAATATAACGTTGCGAAAAACCTTGTTTTACTGGTCGAAGTCATTTTGATTGTTACCCGTACCAACAGAAAGCATAAATAAATTATTTCAGACGGTAAAGTCAGCAGATATTCGGTTGCTTTTTCATTCAGTTCATGTCTCACTGAGTTTGCCGTTTCTAGTGCAGGAAGAAACAGTGATGGCAAGTTGAACTTTTTCAAACGCAGAGCTGCAACACAAGCAATTCAAACGTAAAGGCTTTGAGGGCAATCAGCAAAAACTGAAGTTAAATCATATTAAAACACGTTGGAACATACTTATGACGTTTTTCAGCAACAACATTTTTTTTGCAATCAATTTCCTATAAACGTACTACAGAATGAAAGAAAAAAAACACAATTATTTCATTTGCAAATAAACTTCGAACGCACCAGCAGCCCTTGCCCTGAATTTTTTGTGGCGAATTTGCTGTACGAACCCTAATCAACTCTGGGGCCTGGTTTGACCGAATTTGCGACTCTGGGGCCTGGTTTGACCGAATTAGCAACCGTGACTCCTCTCAGTTCCGCGTCATGTAGTCATTGCCTTCTCGATGGATTCACTTCGATTTATGACACCATTTAAAATGTTTAAAAAAATTGTTGTCTTATTTGTTAAGCACAGAAAGACCATATATGTCCCAACACAAAGCAGGCGTGTCTGTTCGACTCAGTATTTGGCACAAAACGATCGTGCTTCCATAATGAACAAATGGCTTTAGTCAAAAAAACCCAGCCTGTTTTCTATCAAAAGATACGAAGGGTGCCCACAACCGAACTATGCCCACAACCGAACCTATTACCCTACTATTGAAACGAAGAGGCACTCTGTGCTGTGCATGAACGCTTTTCCCAGCATACTTTTAGGCATGCACTTTGAAGTACGGCAAATTTGGTATAATTCGCTTGGTATAGTCCGATATGGCAAGGATGGTTCTTGAAGAAATGGGCTGTGCGAGAATAGTCGAGCGCTTTCCAATTGGAAGTTGCAAGAAACTTCGGCGCGATAAGAAAACTGGTATAAAAGCAGCAGTGTGCAGCGCAATGGGTCGAGTCTGTGTTGAACAAGCAATGGGGAAACATGCAATAGTAGTAGTCTAAAGTAGAACAAGGGTAAATTTGTAAATAAAGTGATTGTTAGTTTTGACTACGTTTGCGCTGAATAATTGAAGTTGCTTTATTTTCAAACCCAATCCAAACGAACCTTGGGAAACTTGGATCTTCGTAACACTATACTATACTATCTATACTATTATATAAAAACAAGTGTGACGTTTTTTGAGCCACAATCAGGCAAAAACCACTGAACCGATTTAGATGAAATAAGCACCAAACATTTTTTTATCAGTGGGAATGGTACTTAGGCTAATATGATAGTGACCACGCCCCCTTCTTACGCCCAATATGGTAACAAAACTCATCTATGGCATGCTTTTTTAAGGCAATATGGGTATCAAACGATTCAGCGTGTCATTGCGGGAAACATAGGCTATAATATAATCGGTCACGCCCACTTTCCGCGCCCACTAAACTAACAAACCAAAGCTACGGTACATGTCGGTGGATCAGTATTAATATCAAATGATTCCGTGTTTCATTGATGTTGACATAGGATATTGAAACAAAAAGGCACTCTTTGCTGTGCATGAACGCTTTTGCAAGCATACTTTTAGGCATGTACTTTGAAGTACAGCAAAACTGTTATAAATTCGCTTGGTATAGTCCGATATGGCAAGGATGGTTCTCGAAGAAATGGGCTGTGCGAGAATAGTCGAGCGCTTTCCAATTAGAAGTTGCAAGAAACTTCGGCGCGATAAGAAAACTGGTATAAAAGCAGCAGTGTGCAGCGCAATGGGTCGAGTCTGTGTTAAGAAAGCAAAGTGGTAACAAGTGTAGATACAAGCGAAGTGTAAATCTGTAAATAAAGTGATTGTTGATTTTTGCTGAGTAATTGAAGTTGTTTTATTTTCAACCACAATCAAAACGAACCTTGGAAAATAAACTTGGATTTTCGTAACATTTTGTGTCAGAAGTTCGGATTGTGTTACTGAAGATAAACAAAGAATAAATAAATAAATAAAATTATAAAAACACAGACATGGTTAAACTCGAGCTGCTGAAGGTGGACCAGTTGAAGAAAGAGCTGGCTGCCTGGAATTTGCCGACTGCTGGCGGAAAGATGGAGTTGCAGCTGCGCTTGCGAGAGGCGTGTGAATCACGAGGCATCGATTGGACTGCACACGAGTT
This sequence comes from Melieria omissa, assembly GCA_963971225.1. Classification (NCBI taxonomy): domain Eukaryota; kingdom Metazoa; phylum Arthropoda; class Insecta; order Diptera; family Ulidiidae; genus Melieria; species Melieria omissa. The sequence continues at coordinate 42,744,242 of OZ020269.1, read as the reverse complement.
CGGAACGCAGGAACAAGAGGCGTCGGCCAAGGTGGAGGAATCGCCTGCTGGTGCTGCGTCATTGCAAAGTACGACTGCAGTGGCTGCGCCACTACAAGCATTGGACATGAGCCAGTTAATGGTTGCACCTAAAGGCATGTTTGAGACTTCCAACCGCGAAATGGTAGCTAAAATGGAAAATGAAAATCGCGAAATGGCAGCGAAACTGGAAACCACGAATCAGGAAGTTTCGGCGCAAATTGCAGCGAAATTGGAAATTACTAGTCAGGAAATTTCGGCACGAATAGAAACGGCGAATCAAGAAATGTCAGCGAAACTGGAAAGTGCGAATTGTTAGCTGTCCACCAAGCTGCAGGAAAATTCTGCGCGTTTGGAGCAGAAAGTGGAAGAAATTTCAGACAGGATTAATGTGAAAGTTGAGCACCTGGAGACTCGAGTAGAACATTTAGACAAACAAGTTAACAGTCTGGAGGATTCGGTAAACAGAAAAATCGACGAGCGGCTTAGAGAGGTACAGGCACGAGAATGTTTGCCGCCGGTTCCGGAAAGTTTCGCCACCCGAACAGAAGTTCCTACTTATGATGGTGCTACGCCGTTCGATACATTTAAACTGCAATTCGACTTAGCTGCTTTGGAAAATCAGTGGACCGATATCAGGAAGGGTCGGAGATTGGCACTGGCACTGAAAGGTCCTGCGGCTGAGGTAATGAAATCAGTTCCGGAATGTTCGGGAAGTGATTACGAGGCCGTCATGAGAGCGTTAGCAGCGAAGTACAGCAACGAGCACAACCAAACGCTGTACTATTGTGAGCTGAAGAACCGCAGGCAAAGAGCCAGCGAGGCGCTGCAGACATATGCAGCAGACATTGAGCGGCTCGTACAGATGTGCTACCCTAAATTTGGCGCTGATGATCTCGAGAGGATGAAGATTGAGTCGTTCATTGAAGGTCTTCATGATCCCGAAACACGTCGCAGTGCGTTGATGATGGGCAAGCCGACATTTAAGGAGACGGTGACCAGCGCGATGACATATGAGGCGACATGGATTGGAGGCAATCGGTATGCACCTGCAAGGATACGCCAAATCCAGCCGGACAGCGACATTTCGATCCAGGCAATAAGCTCTGAGACACCGGGCAGGCCACGGGTTGTATCCTCTAAAGTTGTTTGCTGGACATGTGGCAAGCAGGGTCACATAGCACGAGACTGCCGCCAACGAAAAAGGCGTTCCCGTTCTCGATCTCAATCGCCTGAAGAGAGGAATACTGACAATCGAGGCCCAGCCAACAAACGCAGGGCTGAGGACGACGAGTCGTTAAACTAAAACGGGTCAGCCCAAAGGGGCGTGAGCTGATCCCCACAACCCGCTGCCCCACCGTCCTTGTCTCACAGCTGAAACGAAAACCCAGCAGCTTCTCGATTGAGGGAAAGATAAATGGAAAGATGTTCGTGTTGACACTGGATACTGGAGCGTCATATTCGATCATAAAAAGGAAGCTTCTGAAGAACTGGGAACCGCTGCATGGTATACAGCTGAGGACTGCGACTGGCGAGCGTGCGCCGGTAATAGGATAAATAACAAAAACAATTGCTATCGGCACCAACAGCCTGGAACATGAGTTCATCGTCGCGGATATAATGGACGACGTGATTATCGGCGTGGATTTCATGATTAGGGACGGTTTTACCTGGACCTGAAACAAAATGTGCTGAAGTATGCCAACGTTGAATTCCCCCTGCACACTGGCTATGAGCGAAGCGTGGTGGTAAGGAAGGTTGTCTCGTGTCAACACCAGAAGATACCAGCGAATTCCGAGGCGATTGTGTGGGCGAAGGTGGTCGAGGACGATGGGACAGGTCGGCTGTGGGTTGTAGAAGCGCCAAAACAAGTATACGACAACGTAATTATCGGACGTACATTAGTGGAACCCAAAAATGGCAAAATACCAGTAAGGATACTCAACCCACTAAACACACCCAGATATGTCGGAAAAGATGCGGTCATTGGCGAGTGTAGAGAGGCTGAAGCAGTTGTCAATTGCGAAAGCAGTCCATCCGGAGGAAGTAAGGAAACGGGTTCTAACATGGACGCCATACCGCAGAACCAGTGGAGCAGCGAATGGACAGCCGAGCAGAAACAGAAGGCACGGTCACTCCTACAGCACTATGGGTCAATATTTGCAACAGAAGCCGGCGGAAGAACAGCCATAGTGAAACACAACATCGACACCGGAAGTGCGAAACCAATTTGGTGTTCGCCGGTCGTGCTAGTCAAGAAAAACTATGGCAGTACCCGATTTTGTGTGGACTATCGAAAGCTCAATGACGTGACTAAAAAGGACAGCTATCCACTACCTCGGATCGATGACACCCTGGACACACTGTCAGGCACACAGTGGTTTTCTACACTCGACTTACGCAGCGGCTATTGGCAGGTGGAGCTTGCAGACAAGGACAAGGAGAAAACTGCTTTTAGTGTTGGCGACGGTTTGTGGCAGTTTACCGTCATGCCGTTTGGACTCTGCAACGCACCAGCGACATTCGAGTGGCTAATGGATCGTGTGCTAAAAGGGCTGCATTGGTGGACAAGTCTGGTCTACCTGGACGACATAATCGTGATGGGTAAAAGCTTTGACGACCACCTGGGAAAGCTAAAGGAGGTATTCGAGCGAATACAGAAAGCTGGGCTTATACTCAACCCAAAGAAGTGCTCGCTGTTTCAAAAGGAGGTCAAGTATCTGGGTCACACGGTTTCCGCTCGCGGAGTACATACGGATGAAGGCAAAATCACGGCGGTGAAGGAGTGGCCCCGACCACGCAATCTACACGAACTCCGTAGTTTCCTGGGCCTGTGCACATACTACCCAAGATTCGTTCCTGGATTTGCTAAAATAGCTGGCAGCTTGCACAAACTGACGAAAAAGAATCAAGCCTTCGCGTGGGGCGAAGAGCAGGAGCAGGCTTTTGCACAACTGAAGGAAAAACTGTGCACTGCTCCAATTCTGGCCTTCCCCATGCCTGGAGAGATGTTTGTGCTGGATACAGATGCAAGTGGGCATAGTATTGGTGGTGTGCTTTCACAGATAATAGATGGCCAAGAACAAGTGATAGCCTACTACAGCAAAATTTTGTCAAAGCCGGAACGCAACTACTGTGTGACCCGAAGGGAGTTGCTCGCAGTATTGGAATGCGTGAAACACTTCCATAAATACCTGTATGGGCAAAAGTTTCGCCTGCGCACAGATCATGCGGCATTGAAATGGCTGCTGAACTTTAAGGATCCGGAAGGCCAGTTGGCGCGGTGGATCGAGCGACTGCAGACCTACGACTACACGACAGAGCATCGCAAGGGTAGCAGCCATGGAAATGCCGATGCCTTGTCACGCCGTCCGTGCAAAACCGAATGCAGGCATTGTTCGCGAGCCGAAAGCAAAGAGCAGATAGTGGACGTACGATTGGTCAGCGTTATGCCAGAGGAAGAGTGGTCTGCGGAAAGGATACAAAAGGACCAGCGCGAGGATACGGATCTTAAAAAAATCATTGAGGGCAAGGAGCAAGGCGCAAGTCCAGACTGGCAGGAGATGGCCGGTGAGAGCCCGATCGCGAAGGCTTACTGGGCGCAGTGGCAAAGTCTGCGACTGTCTGATGGTTGCCTATACCGCGAGTGGGAGAGTGAGGATGGCCGGACCAGCAATTCCCTAATTTTAGTCCCGAAATGCAGGATCAACGAGGTGATCGAGGCATACCATAACGACTCTAGCGGAGGGCACCTAGACATCACAAAAACGGTCGCCAAAATAAAAAGGCGATTCTACTGGGTAGGGTGCCAGGAGTCTGTCGCCGATTGGATTAAGAGCTGTGATCGATGTTCGGCTGCGAAAGGGCCAACAAGAAGATCTCGGGGTCGCATGCAGCAGTACAACATGGGAGCGCCCTTTGAGCGAATTGCCATTCCCGGGCCATTCCCACTTAGCACTCAAGGCAACAAATATGTGCTGGTGGTAATGGACTATTTCAGCAAATGGCCCGAAGTGTATCCTATTCCTAACCAGGAGGCCGCCACGGTCGCGGAAATGCTGGTAAACAACTGGGTGGCCAGATTTGGAGTTCCACTGGAGTTCCACTCGGATCAAGAGAGGAATTTCGAGTCTCTGGTATTAAAGGAAGTGTGTGAGCTACTAGGAATAAGGAAAACTCGCACCTGTCCTTTGCATCCCCAGTCCGACGGCATGGTGGAACGATTCAATCGAACATTGGAGGAATATCTGCGGAAAGTAGTAGGCAAGAATCAAAAGGATTGGGACACGCATGTTCCGCTGTTCTTGATGGCGTATATGTCAGCCTCGCACGCTACGACATCACTCACTCCAGCACAAGCAGTGTTCGGCACGGAGCTGAGGTTGCCTGCTGACTTGAAGTTCGGAGTGGTCAGCACGACGGAAGGCGCTAAGACGGATTACGCAGTTAATAAGCGATCGGAGCTGGAAGAAATCCACCAGTTTATAAGGGACCGTATCCAACTGGTCAGGGATAAGATGAAAGCCAGATATGATCTACGAGCTAACACAGCGGGGTTCCAAGAAGGCGATCTGGTAATGCTTTACAACCAGCAGCGGAGGAAAGGTTTGCCTCCAAAGCTTCAAACGTCATGGGAAGGACCGTACAAGGTCGTGACCAGGATTAATGACGTGGTGTACAGGGTTCAACGCTGCGGCAATAGAAACGCCAGGTTGAACGTAGTCCATTTGGAGTGCCTAGCGTCTTACTCCGGCGTAGCCTCGGTACTTGTTCGGGACGAACAAGTGTAAGTGATGGGCAGTGAAACGAAAAGGCACTCTTTGCTGTGCATGAACGCTTTTGCAAGCATACTTTTAGGCATGTACTTTGAAGTACAGCAAAACTGGTATAAATTCGCTTGGTATAGTCCGATATGGCAAGGATGGTTCTCGAAGAAATGGGCTGTGCGAGAATGGTCGAGCGCTTTCCAATTAGAAGTTGCAAGAAACTTCGGCGTGATAAGAAAACTGGTGTAAAAGCAGCAGTGTGCAGCGCAATGGGTCGAGTCTGTGTTAAGCAAGCAAAGTGGTAACAAGTGTAGATACAAGCGAAGTGTAAATCTGTGAATAAAGCAGTGATGTTAACTTTTTTTTTTAAATCCCTACGCGACTTGAAAAAAATCCCTACTTTTCCCTACGCTGTCCAGCAATTTTCCCTACGAAATTCCCTACACTTATTTTCCAAGTATTTTGTAATATTTAAGGTTTTTTTTAATTTTTTGTGAATAAAAGTCGCAAAAGTAAAAACCATAACATTTATTAATTCTTCTTTTAATTCATTTGCAACATGAAAACAACAAAACAAAGTTGTGCTTTGTTCTGAGATACGATTTAAAACATGGAAACATAATAACATAAAAAAAATTGTGCTTTGCACTGATACCATTTCATCACATTAAAAAAATCAGTACAAAAATTACACTTAGACTAATTATTTATGGTCATACTACTCAGTGTATGCCATTTTCTTAAAGTGCTGTTCTTTACATTGTGTTCCTTTTTTGTTCGAAAATATTCTTTCAGAGTCTGCATTAGAATGTGGTAGTGCCGAAACATATTTGGCCAACTTAAAATTTTTAGTTTGACTAATTTGACTTCAAAATTTTCCATAACCAGGGTTGTTTGAAAATTCCCTACATTTTATTTTAAAAAATCTTTCCTTTTTTTCCCTACGCACACAATTTTCGCTAAAATTCCCTACATGTAGGGAATTCTCCCTTCAGTTAACATCACTGAAATAAAGTGATTGTTGATTTTTGCTGAGTAAATGAAGTTGTTTTATTTTCAACCACAATCAAAACGAACCTTGGAAAATAAACTTGGATTTTCGTAACAATATATAAGATGGACGCCCATCTGATATGCCTTTTCGCCACGCTCACTATAATAACAAATCAGCGTTGGTATATTTATCATAGCAATATGGGTATCAGACGATTCAGCGGCAAATATAGTCTATAATAAAATCGGCCGCGCCCACTTTCCGCGCCCACTAAACTAACAAAACGAAGCTACGGTACATGCCGGTAAATCAGTATTAATATCAAATGATTCCGTGTTTCATTGATGTAACATAGGATATATAAGATTGACCACGTCCACCTGATATGCATTTTCGCCACGCCCACTATAATAACAAATTATACGACTCTAAAACTCAAAAACTAGACAGCCGATTAGTTGAATTTTTTACGAAATGTTCGTCTTGAGTAAGTCTCGGTAAACCACATAGTGCGAATACGACCCGATAGGTAGGCGTGGCACCTCCCCTTAACTTATATTTTCAATATGGAATATTTTCGTAATAAGAAGTCGGACAGTATTAAACTTTGGTGCAGGACCACCGTTTAGATGTTCCGTGTCACTGGTAAAAATTTAATGGGCGTTGGACAAGGAGCGTGACACTTTTTAAATGCCGGTGTAACTTCGGAACTATAGCGTTCTCATCAATGACACTCGGTACAAACGTACGATTAAGTTGTGTTTTTCGATAGTGGGAATGGGGTGGGTTTTTGACAATTTAAATTTTCAATATGGAATATCTTCGGAATGAGAAATCGGGCAGCATTAAAAATTGGTGCGGGGCCACCGTTTAGATGTTCCGTTTCACTGGTAAAACTTTTTGAGCGGTGGACAAGGGGCGTGGCACTTTTTAAGCAACTCAAATGTTTTGAATAACTGTGGCACTACAAATCACACATCAAAGATTTAAGATTTAGATGTGCCCATGGCACATCGACATGGGAATGGGGTGGGTATTGGACGAGGGGCAGGGCGCCGCCCATAAAACCCAAATGTTTAATGTGGAATAGCTTCGGAACAATAATTTGGAAAGCTGTAAAGTTTTGTTTACCATTGTGTCATTCTACTGGCAAAATTTTATGGGCGTTGAACAAGGGGCGCGTCATATTTTTTGTGACTGAAATTTTCCGCGCCTGAAGTAGCATTTCAATGAAAACGAGACACAACCTTCGACTGGAGGAATTGGGCATTACATACAAGAGGCATGGCATCGCCCATAGAGTGTAGTATGAATAAACTTGAATTATTTGGCCCATTGACTTCAAGCTTGCGTGCAAAGCCGCAGGGCCCTACTAGTAATAGTATAGATTGAATATATTTTGTTTTAATTGAATTTGTTTTTTGTATGTATGTAATACAATTTTATATTATTTTTGTTTTTTAAATCTTTACTTTGTTCAATTTTCTTTTTAAAACATAGTATTTTCGTAACCGTGGAACCTATCTTCGATCTTTACATGGTTTGCTATAGAAAATCATAATTCACTTTGCGCCGTTTCGTGTTTTTTTGGAACGTAACCACGACGCAAAGTGAGGTATTGGTGTATATTAAACATGATTTAGTGCAAGATTTTTCGATATCGATGCTACGCAACCTCTCATTTTATGCGGTTTGGTGAAAAAGTGCATGAGTTAAAAAAATGTTCTCGTGCTCCTACGGAGCATCGTTTTTTTTACATACATACATGTATAAATGTTATTAAGAATCTCCATACAACACTAAATGATGTCTAATGTATATGGATTACTTATAAAAATGACGAAAATAGCAAATAAGAGGTGAACCAGAAAAAATTTTGAATTTTTAAGGACACATTACAAAAAATAATAGTCTGATTTTACTAAAATAAACTGCAGATTATTATAGATCTTTTTCTTAAACTCTAATTCACAAAAAAATTTAATAAAATATAATAAGTGGTTGCAAACTTTTTTAATATTTTTTTTTTTAATATCAATTCGCTAGATATCTCAAAATGTGCCAATACATCAATAGAATGCTGTGTAAAAATTAGATTAAACAATTTTTTGATCTCCCATCGCGGCTTTTAATTTCACAGTATTACGCGACATTAAAGGTAGTCATCTTAAAATTCAGTTAATAATCAAATACCCTTATAATTACAGTATTTAATGATGTCAAAGTTATAAGCACATGGTATAAACTGCTTAGGAAGTTTGGAAAGATGAAATTTGGAGTCACCTCTGTCGTGATGAGATCCGTGAGTTCAGCGTCTGTCATGGCTTTGATGACGGGAGGTTCCGAAATAGGGCAGACTGCCCAGTCAATCGAAGTATTCCACGGCGTCGAAGTTAAGTTTTGCGGGAACCTTGAACCTTCGTATTTATTCACTGGGGACTGCGGTAGCTCTGGCCTTCATCGCTCGTCGTAAGCCCAATTCACGTATATGTGCTCGATGTTCCGTCATCATGGCCAGGAGCAGATTCTCCGGTTGAGCAAAGTTCGCGTTACGGTGAATAACGGGGTCAACGATTCCCTTGAGTTTACGGCTGAGGTAACGTGACTTGATGAGCATCTGGTGAATGTGCCTATCTCCCTCTTTGCATGATGGCTGGGGTTTTGTGCCAAACCACATGCGAGCATATACGGGAATGATAAACGTGACCAACGTTTTCAGATTCTTGGACGGTTTCTTGTCGCTGACATACAATCGGAGGATTCGATTGGCCGTCGTTAGCCATCGTGAATGATTCAGGCGCCCAGGGTTCCCACTGCCAGATCGACGCTACATACACCTTTGCTGATGCTATTGCACATTTCCAGTAGATACCGCTTATTTGTGCTCAACTCATTTGGGTTCACATTGGATAGTTGCTCGGCCAGTTTAACTGGTTGAAATGAGGAGACAGGCTGTTCGCTATACGTCATTAGCCGCTTTCCGATAGATCCAGAGAATCCACGAGGGCCTGTAGTCCCGCCATCAAGTGACTGGAAGAGATTGCGCAAGGGCAGCTCATTGGCATTGAGTAGACATATCAGCCACTGCAACGAATAACGCCCGATTTTTGTCCCGTGTTTACTTTTGTGCCGTCACACCCGACAACTTTAATATTTTCTGTCTTCGCATTTCACTCTTTGAAACTAGCGACTAATGACTCATGACTAGCGACTGGCTGACTTTGCTGCAGCCTGATGACGGAGACGTATGGCTGAAGTACGAAGACCCCGGCTGTGCGTTGATGGTTATGTGTTCTTCCGATATGGTTGTTCTGTGGTACTTGTTGTTGACGTTGAGAACTTGTGTCAAAGTTTTATTCTTGCGGCCATCGAAGAATAGTCCATCTATACCCTTGTGAGTGTGGTCAAACTGGTCTTCATTCTGCCTCAGTTTCTTTCGAATTTTACTGCGTTCTGGACGGATTATGCTTCGGTCAATTACTTTGGATCGGTCGTTGGGTGATACGAGACCAAGATCATGCAGAACTGATGTTGCTAATACAGCAGCCGATCTGTCCGGAACTCCGGTCCGATCACAAGCTATAGCGAGGGAAGGCAAAGAGAAAGTCATTTTTTGACATTAGCGATCCTGATTTGGCTTACTTTTGACTAATTCTCTATCTGGGATGTACTCATCGACAGTAGCACTGTCAGACGAGTCCGATCTAAGTTTTTGTTTGCTCAATCGGGACTGCTACAATAAATAACTTAAAAACCGCAAACCTTAAGCAAAGGTTACTCAGATTTATTTTGAATCCTTAACTGAGTTGAAAATACGGCTTTCACTTCTTTTGATGAAAAACAATTATTTCAATTAGGTGATGGGCGATCAAGGAGATGTTAGAAACTAATATAATTTTGCAGGATTGGTACTATGGACATTTGGCACATTTCCAAAATACTAGCTTCTAAAAATTTTAAAATCGAGTTTTTCACTCCACCCTACTGGACAGTTCGTTCGGTGACTATTGCATAAGCTTGCTGCCATCGATTTCGGAACTGTGCATAATTTTTGCCACTTGCATTATAGCTCAATATCTTTCAATAGGCCGAAGTTCCGGACAGTTGTGAGGATTTGCCTCTTTTGAGACCACCGTGACACAATATTCGACGTACCATGCCATAGTTGACCTAGAGTAGGGGCTTGTCGCTAAGTCTGGCCAAAGTAAAACTGTTCCTTTGTGCTGTTAATAACTTGTAGAAGGCGTTTTTGCAGGCATTCTTCTTTATAAATTCTAGACTTAATTGTTCCCGTCATAATGAACGCCTCGCTCCGTAGACCACAGGTGCAAATAGCTTGCCAAACCATGAAGCGTTTTGGAAATTTGGTGAATTTCACTTCGGAGTATTTTCACTTTCGGAGTGAAATAGGTATTCTGCCTTGCAGTAGGTTTCATCATCGAGAATCACGCAATCGAACTTGGTTACGTAATTGTCGTGCAGTTTTCAAGCCCGCGTCTTCGCTACTTTTTCTTTTGCTTCCGACCGGTCAGGCACTTTCTGCTATTCGTAGGTCCTTAATCCTTGCCTTCACTTATATCGCGCATCTCAGTTGATTGCGATGTGCCTGATGCAGCTGCAACATCTCGAGTCGACTTAGTGGGGTTATTCCGATATGTGCTACAACCTTTTCAGCACTTCTCGGTTACTTGGACCCTTTTTTTTGCCTGATTCTTCGGTTATGTAAATGGAGTTTTCCGCGTTGTTGTTGTTCACAACATTATAAACCGTCGCTACGCTCGCTTCGCTTTCCTTTGCAATGCTTAGTCTAGACTTCGTTTTATCAGTCAAGTAAATGTCCAGTATTAATTTGCGGCAACGTTCTTGTGGGCTGGACATGTTGACTAAAGTCCAAGATGCAATTGACTAATATAGCAAGAAACTGCCATATTTATAAATACTTTCACTCGCAAATACCAGGCTCCTAAATCTTAAATTTTTCGTATGCTGGATGCGTAAAATTTCTAAAATTTGTCTGGTTCACCCCTTATTTGACTAACTACTGCGCACAGCTTTGTCTACGTTGATGTATAGTAAACAATTCTTGCTGAGTACCCAATTTTTAAGTTACCTGCATCCGTATTTACTATCCACCAGCTCTTGTGATATACATTAGAATTTAATAATACAAGCTAATCCCCAAAACAATTTAGGCACCCCCACCCCCATTTAGCGTTCGATTCTCCAAAAACGTTTATCCAGCGCTTCTTGCAAAAAACTCAAAATTGTACGAATCTCCTCCTCCGTCCACTTTTTATTTGGTTTTTCTCTCTTTCTTGGTCTGCTCCATCGTGACAATTGTTTTGAAAGCTGATTGATTGGCAAATCTGTGTTGCCCATACACAACCATATGCAATAGAGTTTTAGTGTTGCAAACTTGAAGCAGCGGGGCAAGTGCAAATGTGTACATTTTTTTGTTGCGTTGAAAATATTGGGTATCACATTTTGCACATGCCATGATGCAAGACCGTTTGCACGTTATCGTGAATTCGCTTATTTTATTACATAACATATTAGTCCTATCACTGGTCGTTGGTATAAGTAAAAAAATATCTTATTCGATAATAATATATAATAATTTGTGTCACATATTAAGTATTATTAAAATATACCTGAAAATAGTCCGAAACTTCTTTGTTTTTAGCTAAAAACTCTTGTGCCGCTGGCTCACTCTCACAATACTTAACATGTTTGTCGAAGTCGCGTTCTAATCTTAGAAAGGCTTTTGCTATCATATTAGGCTTGTCGGAGTAATACCTTATTGCTTCTATTAAAACCCTAAAGAAGTTATAGCTGTTAGTATTTTATTTTAATATATAATATTTACTTACTTGTTATGAAATTCGGCAATTTGATGTAAATTTCCAAAAATTAAATCCTTGTTGTCACGCACTATTCTCGGAACCAAACTGTTATCACTTGTTTTGATATAACGATCTACCACATTTTGCAAATCTCTTCCAAATTCTTCCTCAGTTTCTATGAGTTCACGAATAATTGCTCTATTGTAAACAAGACATATAAAATGTAACAGGAAATAATTTATTCTTCTAACGAAAATACATAATAATTATTATAATTATAATAATATATAATTATGGTTAGTGCCATCCTGTGGTCGATATTCAAACTCTCGGTCAAATTGCAACCAATGAATACCATTAACCCTTTGAAGCATACATTTTTCAGATAACTGTTTTTCAATGAAAATAGTCGCCCTGGGGGTTTTCGGGGTCGCTGATCACGAATATGTAATCAAATTTTTGAAATTCAGCAATCCAATATGGCGGATCCAATATGGCCGACAACATTAGTAAAACTTATTCATATCAATATGGAAATTTGTATATGGGGGTTTTCGGGGTCGCTGATTACGAATTTGATATCAGATTTTCGAAATTGAAAATGGCGGATCCAATATGGCGGATGGAATTTGTAAAACTTATTCGTATCAATGGAAAAATTAGTATCCAAGTGTACCTAATTCGGTCCGCCATATTGGATCCGCCATTTTGAATTTCGAAAATCTGATTACGAATTTTTAATCAGCGATATTTAAAACCTAATAATAGTAATTATCATGATAATCCGTTGAAAACTTTTCCATATAATGAATTTTCTTTGTAAAAAGTGACTATTTTTACTATTTGTTTATTGATATTGACAAATTGATGAACAACATTCGTAAATACGTGTAAATACAGTACATTTCAATGTAGAATCATAAAAGTGGGGTCACAAGAACTTGAAAACTGAAAAAAATGGTAGTATTCTAGGTGGTATATACGTCTTACCACCGTGCTGCAAAGGGTTAATATGGAAAGACGTTCACTGCTTTCATCGATCACCTGTAGTTCTGAACTGAATGAAAACAATTTGTAATTTGCGCATATAAGACAGGTATTCTCTCTTCTGGTAAATATTTCTAAAATCGGTTAAAAAAAAGGCGTAAACGCGAGTACAAAAAATTTTAAAGCTAGAGCCCGACCAATTAATCAGCTTCTGCTACATTTGGCAAAAAACGTATATTAGACCAATGAAAGGCTTCGGCAACAATTTTTCAACAACCATTTTCGAATACAGATCGCTCGATATGGTAACTAGCAAAATTGAAGGCTAGTTATTCAAATGGTTGTGCTAATAATATTGCTACAAAAATCACTATGTGCTGGTCAATGCAGGCATAGTTCGAATCACTGCACACGTGTTTCGTGTTCATTCCGAAGACCCAGCAATATGAGTTCTTTGTCTGAATCAGACTTTGAAATACAACCTATATAATATAATATGGGTGTGGTATGGGCTGTCCCCGCACTTTTTCAATTATTTCTTCAATTTTTGCAAGAGAACGTGTTGACTGTGCTCAGAAAACTGTGTGCAGGTCTGCGCATGTACAGGGTTTTCCAACAAGAGGTGTTATTTTGGTATTCAAATAAAAATGCCATTTTTGGATATAAATGATCGGATGTTTATTTCATAATAAAGAGGAAGGTATGCCGTTAATAATAAAAACAACATCAGCCAAATGGCACCCCGACCACGCTTACAGGACCATACCCTTTTCATGAAATTTTCCATAACCAAATCGCAAAGTGGCCGCCCTATGTCCTCGATAGCCTCACGAATTCTATGTTTGAGGTCTTGAATCGACGCTGGGCTGTTGGCGTACACCTTATCTTTCACGTGGCCCCAAAGGAAGAAGTCGCAAGGTGTTAAATCACAAGATCTCGGTGGCCAATTGTGATCACCTCTTCCAGAGATAACACGGTCCGGAAACTTTCCCGTAAAAGAGCAATGGTTTCGTTGCTTGTGTGGCACGTAGCGCTGTCTTGTTGAAAGTAAACGTTGTCCAGATCAATACCATCCAACTCCGACCATAAAAAATCATTAATCATCTCTCGATAGCGCAATCCATTCACCGTAACTGTTGATCCAAAATCATTTTCGTATAAGTAAGATAATATGACCCCGCCGGACCATAAACCGCACCAAACAGTCACACGTTGAGGATGGAGAGGCTTCTCAACAATAACTCTTGGGTTTTCCGAGCCCCAGATGCGAAAATTTTGGTTGTTGACGTAGCCACCGAGGTGGAAATGGGCCTCATCAGTCAAGATGATTTTTCGATGGAATTCCGGATAATTTTCATGCATTTCAAGGACCCAATCAGCAAAAACACGACGTTGTTGATGATCGGTCGGCTTGAGTTCTTGTGTTAACTGAACTTTATAAGCCTTACGACCCAAGCCTTTATGCAAAATACGGTGTAATGACGTTTTTGGAATGCCCAATTCCAAAGAACGACGAGGAATCGACAAACCTGGGTTTTCTTCAACACTTTGGGCTACAGCAGCAATATTCTCAGTTGTTCTTGAGCGACGTGCACGGGTTTTATTCTTCACATCACTAACTTGTCCCAACAGCTCGAATTTTTCCACCAATTTCTGTATTGCGGTCCGACAAGGTGCTTCACGACGACCCAAAAATGCTTTAGATTTGCGAACTGTGACTGCAAGATTTTCACCATTTTTGTAGTGAATTTTAATAATTTCAATGCGTTGTTGAAGCGTGTATCGTTCCATTTTTAGTAATGGTGTAGTTTCTACTTGTCAAATTAATTAAATGATTCAAAATAACACCTCTTGTTGGAAACCCCTATACGACCCTGAGCCACACGCGCCTGTGTCGCTGTATAGGCTGTATATGGTTTATTTATGCATTCCCTGCCAAGATTCATTGAATAGAATGAATAGAATGAATGAATGAAATAGTATTCAATGAATCTTGTTGCCTGCAAGACATGACTGATGGGAATTTTAACACATTCCACAGTGATTCGACTCCATACAACCGCGGGACAAAATTAGAAGGGGCGGTCCGTTCCTCATAAAATTTGGTATACTAGTTAAACATGGTCTGCTGAATTGAAATCTCCATTTGGTTTTTCTTAAACTGTTGTAGTTTGGCAATGCCTGAGACTTAAATTTGCAAATTTCGTGATTTTTGGAGAGCTATAGCACCAAGTGTGTTGGCTAGATTTTACATTTAATCGGTAACGTCAACATTGATTATTCCAAAGAGTAGCAGAAATTGTATTAGGACCCTCTGGTTTTGCAATAAAAACCATAACAATAGATGTATATTTTGCATTTTTGCAGATTTTATCATCTTTCATGCTGATTGCATACTTTTAGGCATAAATATAATAAATTTTGTCGAAAAATACGTGTTTAGACCACTTTTTAAATTGAATTATTTTCTTAGATCGGAAGATATCGGAGGATGTAATTACATTATCCGACAAATAAAGAATGGTTCGTAAAATAAAAAAAAAAATCCAGGAACATACTTTCACATACTTTTTAGAAATTTTCCTCTTAGTTATTCCAATTTTCAGAATTTTAATTTAGACAAATTTTCGGAATTAAAAGTGAAGTAAGAGCTTCAGCTTGGCAAATTTTGAGAAAACATTAAAAGCGAAAATGGGCACATTATTTCTTATTCTATATTGAAAGTTTTAGCAACTTCTTTGTAACCATTTATTTGTACAATGTTTTTTACTCAATAGACTAAAAAACAGAAAATATGAGTTTCAATTTTTTTGAGAAAAAAGTTTCAACTTTGAGCCGGTTTTGCACAGACACTAATTGATTTTTTGCACAGATTTTTTGGGGTTTTCTTAGTTGGAGTTTTTTCTTTCAAATGACATCAAAATCGTAAAATTCTGAGACCATAAATTTTTGGAATTTTGTCTATGGAACGAATCACTGTGCATTCAAACGATTTTCATTGAAACTAACACTAATGCATATTTTTTTTTTCAAAATTTCCATATCATTTTGGGACTTTATTCTGTCGGTTGGAAAAAATACATTCGATTGTATTAATTGCGACCATAAAATTACATATGGGCATCTCCCAGTGGCACGGACGCGACATTCGCACGCTTTCAATTACAACAAAAACAAGAAAGAAACACAAAAAGTCGATATGTTTTTTTAGTGTTCTTATTAAATACAGTAATGGTTTTCATTATAACACTTCAGCTTTTAATAAAAATTAACACATAACAAGTTAAATTCAAGTTACAGCAATCAAAATAAGGAAAAAATAAAGTTAAAAGTTCTTAGTGTGGTTTAGTTAATTTTCCTGAGGAACTCTATTGGAATTAGATCTTGTTTAATATCGTGCAAACAGCTCTTAGATACATTAGCAATGCACCTTTCATTCATCACATAGCAGCAAACTGGTTTTAGAAATAACTTAATACATTAATAAAATTAAATTAAATTAATTAACTAGCTCAACATATTTGTACAGTATTTTTCATTAACCCTTTCCGGAAATTTGTATGATATATCGTACAATTTTTTTTAAAGATTTTTTTTGACAGCGAACGTATTTTTTATGAAACGGCTTTTTAATTCTTATTAAGTAGGTTATGTTTTACCATTCTGTTTGAAAATATAAATCACAATAGCCGTGTGATACAGTGTGAGTGCGTTTTGTAAGAAGCTCTTTGCAAGAATTTGGCGATGCGATGCTTCTGAGGAGGAATTTTTAAATATGTAAAACTTTTTAGTAGCAAAAAGACAAACAATTTCAAAGTTTGAATCTCAGTTCATTTATAAAACTTATTAAATTTAACAATTTTTGCTTCTAAATATTGTTCCCGAGCCTTTAAAAAATTGGACGATATATCGTACAATACGATATACGAATGAATATACGAATACGATAGTATGTTATTGTACACAAGGGTTGCAAAGCTTTGTACGATTTATCGTACAAATGGCAGGCAAAGGTTGCAAGTGATGTAGCATTTTTTTAAAGTTATGGAATTGGTAACAGAATTTTTCTGTTTGCCTGAATGCCACGCCCATCACTAAATCGTATGACTAATAAAATTCGACTGTTTGACTATTTCTATTCAGAAATAACAATTACTTAACGATTTTGTGTTTCACTGGGCAGACACAGATTATGTAAGGTTGGACATGAGTACTTGCCACTCCCACTACGATAATAAGAATCAGCTATATTCGGTATCTTTCTACAAAGCTATATGGTGTTTAGTTGATTCTGTGTTTTATTGAGGGGAAAAGGGCTTTGCAACAGCAGTAACGGTTTTATAAGGCCTGATAAATGTTACTCAATTGTTTATATATATAATTTATATAGTTTTCGATCATAATGAAATCACGTTTTGATTTTTGTTGTTAAATTTATATTTTCTTACCAAATAAGCCAATGAATTGTTCATAAAATTAAAAAAAAACGAAACAAAAGTTTCATGCATTTTTACTCCTTTGCGCACCATTGTACGATATATCGTACAAAATTTATGAAGCTGTTATTCTCAACCAAAATTATTTTTTTGATATTTTCTTGTATTTTATTGCTAAAATGTTCAATGAGAGTCGAAATTTTGAAAAAAAAATTTTATCTCAAGAAATGCGGATATTTACCGGAAATCGAAAAACAATCGAATCGATTCAGAGCTTCCGGTTACGGACGCGACAAATTTTAAACACCCATAAAATTTTTTTCCGATTTTGCCGGGAACCAATTATTATATTTTCCTAACGGGAACAATGCACCTATTTAAAAACTGACAGCTACTTGCATTTGAAAAGTTTGTCCACTAATGGCAAAAACTAATAAGGTTTTTTGGGCACGGACGCGACAATAGGATACAGGAAGAAGCAAACTAAACAAACTTCCGTTCTTCGAACTCCACTTTCTCTCGCTTTCTCTAATAGGTACATAAGATTGTTGTTAGTAGAAAACTTTTGCATTACAAGAAAAATATAATATGACTTGAATAAGACAAAAACGCAACGACAAAATGTGCATATAATTCGTCAAAAGGCTCAGAAAAAATTTTTTTTCTTTTACAGTAGTATATTTCGGTCAAAAATTAAAAAAAATTAAAAATTCTTTTACATTTATAAAATATAGATATTTAAGCTGTATTATTGGATAATAAAAAGTTTTTCTGAGAAATTTGAATTTTTCACTCGTGGTGGACCTTTTTTGGGAGATGCCCATATGCGAGAACGAGATATCTGATGTAGCCATGATGCGGAACGTTTACAGCGTTACCATAAAAATATATTTTCTACATTTCAAAATACCTAAACGAAAACTTCATAGTCGCATCCTCTCAGCAGACTGCATTACCATAACAAATGCTATAGTATTACAATCCAATTCCGTAAGTATTAAAATATATGGCTTATGTACGTCTTGAGGTTGTACAAAATTAAGAAAATAACTAGTTGAAAATCCCCTAAATAATCAAAAAACCGAAATGTGGAAAAAATTTTCAATATTCACAAAAATTTGAAGTGGCAACAAGAATTTACAAAAAGGTTTTGTGTGATATTGTGTGAATTTTGTGAAAAGTTGCGTGAATTGATTGAAATTGCAAAATTACAACTTTTTGAAGGCGCTGCTAGAAACCGAAGATAAGTATTAACTTGTTTTTTAAATAACATAACATAAATCGTAAATTTAGTTAATATTTTGTTCAACAGATGGTGGACAAGAGCGAGGTGTTGGCGCAGAGAGCAAGCACTGTATCCAAAATCTTTTCGCTACAGCAGCGACAGTGCTTGTGTTCTGTTGCGAAACAAAACATCAAAACAGAAAGCTATAATAAGGTTAAGTAACGGCAAAGGAAATAAACATACAGAATGCGCATGTCATACAAGCAAACATTTTGTATGGCGGGTTCTAACATTGGAACTCGCGCTCTGCTCTCATAGATCACATATGTATTGAGAGCGTGGCCAGCGATTAAGCGATGTGAAACTGGGAGAGCCGGTAGAAATACATGCGCAGAATTACACTAATATTATTGCAAAATTGCAACCTACTAGTAGGCCCCAAGCTTGATCAGGAACGTAGTTTTTCATCCATATAAATTACTAAAACGGGGTTGTTGTTCTAGTTCATTTCAAAATTCCAGTGTTGCTGGTGTGAGTGAGTAATTTTTTGTATATTTTTGGTGCCATTTCGTAATACGTTTGTATAAAATTGACTAGAAAAATATATTATTGCCCAAAAGCGCCAAATTAATCCTTGGGTATGCTTTTAATTTAATTAAATTAAGATTTTATTAGCTGCATCCAAAAAAACAACCCTGCGGTCAAACTAGAGCATACCTGATCTGATCTGATCGTTAGAGATTCGATAAATGAAGAAATGCGAAATAAAAAGGACGGCAATTGACCCCGTCATATTCAATGCATTTAGTTTTGTGTTCTTTGGTATTTTTTCATTAATATTTACATAATGAAACCAAAAAAGTTCATGTGTTGGCATTTAATGCAGAAAATTAATGACAACATACATTAAAAAGCAAATAATTGAAAGGAATCCCTAATCCCTAATATCGGGAAAAGAGCAGACACAGTGAAGAGCTGATCACTACCAGCACACACGGACTGTGTACGCGAATTGCAAAAAAACGCAGAAAAATCGGCTTACTCTCCCAGTTTCACATCGCTTAATCGCTGCCTTAAGGCCTAAGAATTGTTCAATATACCCTCTAGTTCCCAAGTTTTTAATCTTGTTAAAAAAATTACCAGTGATAGTTTTGGGGTGAAGTAATGTTTGTTCGGGGCAGTGGCGTCCCCAGGATTTCGGGAAGGGGGGGGATATACAAAAACTCCAGTTTAACGCCATTTTTATACTTTCGTCTTTGCGTATTATTTTTAATGTATGTTGAATAAAATTGTGCATACATACATATATGTATACATATAGCATAAACTTCTTAAAACAAAAAGTTTTAGTGACATGTATTTTAAAGTCATAAAATCCCAACTAAAAATTCAACTTTGTTTTAAGTTATTACATATTGAAAAAACTTTCTAAAAGAATTACGAAAAACTCAAAAGACGTATTTTAAAAAGCATAACACACCAGCTATGTAAAAGAAATCCAACATTTACAAAATGTATGACGTTCTGAAATTTAATTATGATATAGGTGACCATGTTTCCATGTTTACACACAACTCACCAAAAAAATGTAAGTGCATTTTTTTCCAAATTTCAACAGATCATGCAGGGTTGGCATGAAGCCTGCGTTTGACTACTACTTTGGTAAATAGTCGATACTTTTGGGAACACTAAAAATACAACTATTCTGCGAGAACAAATGCAATGCTGATTTTTTTAATCATTTATTCTTAACACTTCTGCGGGCATCCGGTTCGGGCCAGACCATATTGAATTTTGGATGCATTTTAGTAATGTTGTAATTAAGCTATCGAGCTCATATTTCATGATATCCTTAACTGATCCTTTCTAAGCACAAAACCCAAAACCATGGCTTGGTCAGACCATGGTGCATTTTCATACAAAATTGCCAGTTATTTTCAGTTTTTTTTTTTATTTTCGACGTAATTATTGTCAGAATTGTTTATAAATATATTTTTATTTTATATATATTTTCAACTAGGCTTTTCCATCTGACCCAATTTGAAGCATTTTTCCTGCCATCCCGTTAATAGTGACATAAATTAGCTGACGAAAAATGTACCTGGTCCAAGTGTTTTTCATTCGCCTTGGCTTTTATTTTCTTTGGGTTAATAAATTAGAATTTTTCTTGGAAAATAATATTGGAACATATTCAAAATTAATACTTATCCATTGTATTCATGGTTATATCCGTGTTTTGGTGTCAATTCAATTACAATCCTGAAGTGAAGGAAGCATTTGTGGTCTTGTAGAGTCTGGTTTTTTATCAATTCGATTGGGTGTTTTCTGTGGCAGAGATGAAAGGAAGGGAATGCTATTTTGAGGATCAGGTGGACATTGCCTTTGAACTTCGACGCTGGAGCTAAATCAGAGAAGAAAATTTCTCTAAAAAAATTGTCTAAGCAATAGCGGAAACTAATGCTTTAGAGCAACGAATTTAAGATATTAAATAATTTGCTGCTAGAGGTAATAATAACGGTGCTGCCAGTTTCACGCTTTCATTTGGCCCTAAAAAAACCAAGCTTCTGATACTGATAGAAAAATGGTCGTTTAGATAGTTCAATGTGAAGATAGCGACACCGAAGGCGACAAGGAGAAAGACATCCGGCCAGTTCAGCATGAACTGAATAACATGTTGAGCATGTTTTGCATATTTTTCATTTCATTTCATATTTTTTTGGCAAAGTAGTTCAGAATTATTGACAGTGCAGGAATCCAGAAATAGATATATCAAAACGCGATTTGTATGTGTTGAATGTAAAATCTCAATGTGGTTTAGTCATGATACTGCATTACATCGTTGAAATAATTGCATTGGTCAAGCAGTTGAAGTAGATCCATAAGTAACGAATTTTACATTAATAAATTTTTTTTTATTTTCTTGCTTTACTGTCGTTTTTTTTTTATTTCAAAATTAATTCATTGAAGTTGAAACTCGCTATTTACTTAATTATTCTAGTATATTTTCACCGTTTTACGTAAAAATAATGTAGGCAAGCTAAAAAAATTATTTCTTTATACTTTCTGATTTTTTTTATATCATTAACAACAATCCTTGACTATCCTCTTGCTCACATCATGGTCTGGCCAGATCATGGGAGGTTCAATTATTAGGTTTTAAGTGGGTGATTACAGAAGAGATAAAGCAAATAGTAAAAATTTTTCACAATTCCATATCTTTATATCAAATTGCATAAATGAATTCTTCGACCAAGGGGGGGGGATCCATCCCCCTAATCCCCCCCCCTGGGGACGCCACTGGTTCGGGGAAAAAAATGTCATGTCCATAGAGATAGAGGGTGTAGAAAGTAGAAGGCCTACAGGCCTGCTTGGGAAACAAAGCCAAAAAAAATCCCATATGAAAATTTTTTTTGTAATTAATTCAAATTTTTTAATTTTTTTAATACATGTAAGCATAAATAACGGGTAACAGTTTCAGTTCATACACGTAAGAAACCATAAAAAAAAAGGGGTGGGGTAAGGCGAGGGGTAATGTGTCGTGGGGTAGTTTATACACTGCTTTTGGAGGGTGTATAAGCATGGAAAACTACAAAAATCGGTATAGGTATATACAGTTTGTCAAGTAAATGTTTGCAAATTTGAAGAAGGTAGAAACTTATTTTGAAAAGCTTATAATATAACAGAAATTACAATATTTTGAAATTATTTGAAAAATATCGATAAATTGAATATTTCACTCTCATATAATATCAAAGTAATGTCTAACGTTTGGTGAATGAAATCCGAACAAACACAAAATTAATTAAAGAATGGTATAACATAACATATAAATAAAAAAGTTTAATACGTAATTGAAATTTACAAAAAAGTTTCAATTCCATTGCGGTTTGCTTTTCGTACTTTTTTTGGCACGTCCTTCATCGACTGCTGAATTCCAAATGTATTTATTGTTTTTAGCTCTTTTTTAGTTTTATTAATTAAGCAATTTACATTTTTAATTCGATATGCATTGCTGTAAACCTTCCTCTTAAGGTTAGCCCAAAAAGTTTCGATTGGCCGCAATTGTGGGGCATTCGGCGGATTTAAGTTCTTCGGCACTTATTCAATTCCACGTTCCTTCAAAGCATCGAGAGTTGCGTTAGCGTAATGTGCAGATGCCAGGTCTGGCCAAAAAATTATTCTATCTCGTCGGTGATACTTATCGATGAAGTCTCCAAGCACCGGTATGCACTTTTCCCTGTAAGTCTGCGATGTCACCGCCAAGCCTCCTTTGAAAAATACGGGGTCGCTGATTCCACGTTCGCTAATAGCCAACCACAACAAACCTTCGCTGGGAACTTGGTCTTATGTATATATTTGTTCTTATCTGGTGCTTTCACATTAGAGGACTCAAAATAATATTTTTGCTGCCACTCGTTGCCTTCAATCGTAAAGTAGGACTCATCGTCCATCACACAAATATATGAAGAATTGGGTGCAAAATAATTTTTCGAAAGTTTTCCTAATCCGGTTTTGATGATTTTTAATTGTTTTTGGGTATCATATGGAGCCGATTTTTTTACGTTGCGTTGAATGTCCATTAATTGTAAATACTTTTTAATTGTATTCTTGTCCACTGTATATTTTTTGGCTAACTGTCTGTAAGAGATTGCAATTCGACCCAGCGTTTCAGCTTTCAGGAGAGCGCGAACTTTGGAGTCATTAAACACACATTTTTTCCCAGAACCCGTTTTTCTTTCTATGTTTTCTTTATTCTCTATCACTTTAATCGTATTATATTGATACGATGAGAAATTCTGTGCCGCACTGTACAGGAATGCCTTTCTCCGCACAAATGTTTTCCAAGCATACTTTTAGGCATGCACTGTGAAGTACAGCAAAACTGTTATAAATTCGCTTGGTATAGTCCGATATGGCAAGGATGGTTCTCGAAGAAAAAGGCTGTGCGAGAATGGTCGAGCGCTTTCCAATTAGAAGTTGCAAGAAACTTCGGCGCGATAAGAAAACTGGTATAAAAGCAGCAGTGGCAGCGCAAGGGGTCGAGTCTGTGTTAAACAAGCAATGGGGAAACATGCAATAGTAGTAGTGTAAAGTAGAACAAGTGCAAATTTGTAAATAAAGCGATTGTTAGTTTTGACTACGTTGCGCTGGATAACTGAAGTTGTTTTATTTTCAAAACCAATCCAAACGAACCTGTGAAGTAATTTTCGTAACAATATATAAACTTTTTTTTTTACCCCATTTCTTAAAAATGGTGAAAAACTTCATGTTTCTTTTTGTTTGGATTTCTTTCGCAAAATAAATAAATAAGAAAAGTTTTACCTTTCTAATGCTATACAACATTAGATATACCTATAGTATGTACGAATAAGCAACAAATATTTTAAATATATAAAATTTTGCAAAAACAGATTTTTTCCTCTCTTTTTCCTTTTTATGAGGGTTCGCTAAACTGCATTTGTTCCCAGCGCAAATTAATTTTACTGTATTTTGCTTTATTTTGGCATATTACAACGATAGGAACTGCACCTAAAATAAAAACAAAATCATAAAAAAGGCAGATATGGTGAAACTCTAGTAACTGAAGGTGGAGCAGCTGAAAAAAGAGCTCGCTACTTGGAATTTGCCGACTGCTGGAGGAAAGGTAAATTTGCAACTGCGTTTGCGCAAGATATGCAAAGCACGAGACATCGAGTAGGCCGCAGAAGATAGAGGCGCTGGCCGAAATTGAAGAGTCGCCTGCCAGTGCTGAGCTGAGAAATAAACAAGAGCGCATTTTTCTAGTGACGCCTTCACTAAAAATACGTGATTTGTTCCAAGTGTGGCGTAAAGCTGATGATGATGATTCGCGTGGGCAGACGTGCCCTTTGGTTGCTCCGCGGTTTTTTAATGTTTTTTTGTGTGTGCGCGTGCTAAATATACGGAAAATTGTTCAGAGTGTCGCGTATTGTCTGTCGCTGCTATCGCGTTGTGGCCCACCAAAATCGCGCGGCCACATCAAAAAATATTATTAAAATTATTCAAACGCGTAATGCATTTGCAAACGCTAAATTGCAGTGCAAGTGCCGTTACAGTCGCTGTCCGCCACTTCGACCTCCGTCCGCGTGGTGTTGTTGCTGCGTTCTTTTTTCCCGTGTTGTCTTCTCCTCCGTCCGTTTTCAGTAGCGCTACATGTGAAGGCATAACACTTACCACAGGGCATCATCAGTTTTTCAGTGCGTCAGATCACATTTCCATCTGCTTTCCTTGTCCTTTAACCCACCCAGGTCATGGTGCTGGACAAATTTCGCATAGCCTTCTGCAACGTGCGCGGGCTCAGGGCGAATTTTTTTGCTGTATACGCGTTCGTTAACCTCCACAAGCCCCATATAATGGCACTAAGTGAGACCCGGGAAGCTAGGCCTTAGTCTCGCGTAAGCGGGCTGTCGTGCCAATCAATTATTAATTAATTAAGTGAGACCCAGGTGTGTGAGGATGCAGATCCACTGGATTTCCACATCCCAGGGTACCACTTACTGCCATTATTCTCTCCTCATAGGGGTCTTGCCCTTTATGTGTGCAGTAATGTTGCGTACCAGTGCCAGCAACAACTATACACGACGGATGCCGAATTTAGCTCCATGTGGGTTAAATTCAATATCCAGTCGCACATTCTGCACTTTTGCTTTCTATATAGAAGCCCGAATTCAGGGAGAGATTTTCCTTATAAAAAGTTTGATCTTCTCTCTGATTCTATTTCTCATATTTTGGAATCGTATCCGAATAGTGAAATTGTAGTTGCTGGTGATTTCAATATTCATAATTCCAATTGGCTACGCCATTCCAGCCACACAACTCCTGAAGGCTTATTTGTAGAGCTCTTTGCCGAGTCTAATAACTTGACTCAAATAGTGCATGAACCAACGCATATCCCCTGCGTTGCTGGGCAAGCTCTCAACACTCTAGACCTTTTTCTTACTGCTCATCATGAAAAATATGATGTTGAAATGCACGCACCTCTTGGTAACTCGGACCATTGCACCATTTTGGCGTCTTTCTCATACTCTTCTATCCGCAATGCTTCGCCCTTAGCCCCGAAGCGCCTAGTGTGGATGTATGATAAAGCTAACTGGAGTGGACTTAATGAATTTTTCGCCCACTTCAATTGGAAATTGTGTTTTCTAGATAAAAACATAAATGCCGCAGCCAAATTGGTTGAAGAAATTATATTATTGGGAATGCGGTCCTACATCCCTAATAAGAAAATTTGCATTAAACCTAAGGACAATCTCTGGTTTAATGAGACATGCAGAATTGCTGTCAGGTCTAAAGAGGAAGCTTTCAGAGCATGGCAGGCAAATAAAAATGCCGCCACTGAACAGCTGCGAATACGATATACGAATACGATAGTATTGTACACAAGGGTTGCAAAGCTTTGTACGATTTATCGTACAAATGGCAGGCAAAGGTTGCAAGTGATGTAGCATTTTTTTTTAAGTTATGGAATTGGTAACAGAATTTTTCTGTTTGCCTGAATGCCACGCCCATCACTAAATCGAATGACTAATAAAATTCGACTGTTTGACTATTTCTATTCAGAAATAACAATTACTTATCGATTTTGTGTTTCACTGGGCAGACACAGATTATGTAAGGTTAGACATGAGTACTTGCCACTCCCACTACGATAATAAGAATCGGCTATATTCGGTATCTTTCTACAAAGCTATATGGTGTTTAGTTGATTCTGTGTTTTATTGAGGGGAAAAGGGCTTTGCAACAGCAGTAACGGTTTTATAAGGCCTGATAAATGTTACTCAATTGTTTATATATATAATTTATATAGTTTTCGATCAAAATGAAATCACGTTTTGATTTTTGTTGTTAAATTTATATTTTCTTACCAAATAAGCCAATGAATTGTTCATAAAATTAAAAAAACGAAAAAAAAGTTTCATGCATTTTTACTCCTTTGCGCACCATTGTACGATATATCGTACAAAATTGATGAAGCTGTTATTCTCAACCAAAATTATTTTTTTGATATTTTCTTGTATTTTATTGCTAAAATGTTCAATGAGAGTCGATATTTTGAAAAAAAAATTTTATCTCAAGTGTTGATAGAAAACGCAACTCTGCAACCCAATCGCTTACTCTTACTTATGTACTATTTTCCAGTACATTACAACAAAGTAGAACATTGTCACTTGTATATAATGTCATACCACTTTTTACTTTGATCACTTGGAATAAAACCTTCATAAGAAAAACACGTGTTGTCTAGATCTCGGGAAACCTGCTGACAAGGGTTATGGGCCCAGATTACGTTCTGGAGTCTAGTACGGTCGCGTGTAATTAAATTCACAAGTCGTTTAATATTTCGGTTCAATTGTTAATCCGGTGTTAAAAGCAATTATTAGTAATACGATGGCGAACTCGATCGCGAACATCGAAAAGCTAAGTGGAGACAACTACGCCGCGTGGAGCATCCAGATAAAAAGTCTGCTGATAACTTTGGACCTATGGAGTGCAGTCACCGAGGAATGTCCAGAACAGGAGGCAGAAAAGTCTGTATGGATAATGTGCGATAGAAAAGCTCTTGCCACAACCACACTAAGTGTTAAGCCAAGTGAGCTCATCCATATTAAAAACTGCACAACAGCAAGAAGCGCTTGGGACAAGTTGAGTGGTTTATATAAAGCAGACACTGCTTGCAGAAAGGTGAATTTATTCAAGAAGTTGGTGCGTTTTAAGTTTAGGAGCAGTGAAAAATTCGCATCGCAGTTGAACGATTTTTGCGGTATCGTAGATGACTTAAAGGAAGTCGGTATTACGATGAACGACGATTTTCTGTCAGTTTTACTACTTTGCTCATTACCAGACGAAATGGAAAATTTCGTTGTGGCAATTGAAAGTAGGGACTCATTACCCAATTTGGACAGACTGGTTGCTAAAATCTCGGAAGAAGAGCAAAGGCAAGGGGATCGGAATGAAAATGGGGATAGTGTATTCGCGGCAAGTGAAATGAAACGCAGCATCAGAGCGGGCACCAGCAACAGTGGTAGAAGCAGCGGCAGAGGCAGCGGCAGCTACGGCAGCAGCGGTAACAGCGTTAATCACAATGAAGGTGGAAAACGAAATGACAGCAACAACAACTTTAATAACTCCAGCCGCAACAACATAAAGTGTTACAAATGTGGGAAGCGTGGGCATATTCGCTCTCAGTGCAAACTTCCAAGCAACAAAGAAGCTGCAAGTGAAAGAGCGTGGTCACTATTTGATGGTGAGGAAAGCTTAAAAGACGTTTGGATTATTGACAGCGGCGCGACTTCCCATATGTGCAAGAATGCAAACTATTTTAGTTCTCTTGTTCGTGAGAAGCACAATATCATATTAGCGTCTGGTGGAAGTATTTATGCACATGGGAAAGGTACAGTAATGTTGAGAACAAAGTATACTACTATCAGTTTGAGTGATGTCTGGTACGTTCCTAATCTTCACTCAAATTTCTATTCGATTGGCAAAGCGGTTCAGTGTGGAAATAATGTAAAATTTTCGGGAAATAGTGCCGTAATAACGAATTCCAAAAATGAGACTATTTTAACAGCTGCACTAGTAAATGGCATTTATATTGCGGACATGAAAGTAAACAAAATCGAAAAAGTGAATGTCGCTATTGGTAGTGAAATTAATAATTGGCATAATCGTTTCGGGCATATTAATGCGGTTGATTTAAATAAACTATCAAATATGGTAAATGGATTGAATATTAAAGTACCTAAAACCATAGATTGTTTCACAGGCGCGGTTTGTAAAATTCATAGTAAACCCTTCGCGCACTATGGCAACGTTTATACGAAAGACATTTTAGAAGTTGTACACACAGACTTGTGCGGGCCAGTTAGTGTTAATTCGGTCGGTGGCGCGTCATATTTTATAACATTTATCGACGACTACTCGCGGTACACAATGGTATATTTTCTTAAACGAAAATCGGAAGCATTTAATATATTTAAACTTTTTGCTGCGACAGCGGAGAAGCAGACAGGCCGCCAAATAAAAACTGTGCGAAGTGACAACGGTAAAGAGTTCGTAAACTCACAATTTAAAAACTATTTTGCTGAGAAAGGAATTCGGCATCAAACAACAGTCGCGTATACCCCACAGCAAAACGGGGTTGCTGAACGAGCGAACAGAACGTTGTGTGAAATGGCGAGGTGCATGTTGTATGCATCGAGGATGCAGCAAAGCTTATGGGCCGAAGCAATAAGCACAGCTGTGTACATCAGGAATAGGTCGCCAACGAAGGCGATTGTAAACGAGACACCTTATGAAAGATGGCATGGCAGGAAAGCATCGGTTTCGCATTTGCGCACATTTGGGTGCGATGCGGTGGTTCTAAAGAAAGGTCCAAAAATTCGCGGTAATAAATTCGTACCAAAAGGTGAAAAGCTGAAGTTTGTTGGGTATCACGATCTCACAAAAGGGTACCGTTTATTCAATACGCAGACGAAGCAAATTACGATCGGGCGCGATGTTATTTTTTTTGAAAATTCATTTGAACAAATGCCAAGCATCACACACGATCGCGAGGAACCTATTTTCGTAAATGCAAGTGAGCCTGAGTCTTACGGGTTGTATGATAGAATAGGACGTGACACAACTAATACAAACGTTGAGGTGCCAGATGACAGCAGCGTGAAAGAAGCAAGTGAATCCAGTTCAGAAGAGGAAATCGATCAGGTCAGAAATAAAAGGAAAAGGGGACGACCGAAGATTGTGCGGACAGGCGGCGTAGGCAGACCACGGAAAATTTATTGTACAGATAGTGGACCTGAAATGTTGAATGCTGTAGTAGAGAATCCAAGCACAGTGGCTGCGGCTTTAAATTCGTCAAATGCTCATGATTGGAAAGCGGCAATGCAGCTGGAATATGACACATTAACGCGTAATGGAACGTGGGAGCTGGTAGACATGCCGAAAAACAAAAAATGTTATTAAATGCAAATGGGTTTTTGCGCTGAAAAGAAATTCAGATGGTACAATCGAAAGGTACAAGGCGAGGCTAGTTGCGCTTGGTTGTGCGCAGCGCTACAACGTTGATTACCGGGAAACATTTGCGCCAGTTGTTCGGCACTCTACAATAAGATTACTGTTGGCGTTAGCAGCGAGACATGGGTTATTGATAAATCATGTTGATATTGTGTCGGCTTATTTGAACGGCGAATTAAAAGAGGAGGTATATATGGTTCAGCCGCCAATGTTTGAGGATGAAAAAAATTTGAATAAAGTTTGTAAACTTAAAAAGGCTTTGTACGGCTTAAAACAAGCTGGTCGCGAATGGAACCGCAAGGTTACCGATATAATATTGAAGATGAACTTTGTTAGATGCATACACGATACTTGTGTTTATGTGCGACGAAACGGTGATAAAGTCTGCATTATCGGTTTATACGTTGATGACATGATGATAGCGTGTTCGAGCAAAAGTGACATGAAAGCAGTCATTGAATCGCTTAACAAATACATTGAAACAGTTGATCGTGGCCCACTGTCATTTTATTTGGGCATGGAAGTTGAGCGCGTTGGTGATCGAGGTGACATCACAATCCATCAGAAACGTTATACGGCGCAGATTATTCAGCAGTGGGACATGGGAGATTGCAAGCCTGCAGCAACTCCATGGGCTGCTGGTACGGTACTACAAAAGTGTGAGAAGGAGGGTTGCGACTTGGTCACGAAGCGCTACCAAAGTTTAATAGGGGCACTCATGTATTTGGCTATAATCTCGAGGCCCGATATTGCCCATGTAGTGTCCAAGCTATCGCAGTACAACTCACATCCACATAAGGAGCACATGAATGCAGCGAAATATGTGCTGCGATACCTGAAGCAGAATCCAGTTGGTAAATTAACTTATTCTGCTAATTCGAAAGACTTTGTATGTTTCACAGATGCCGATTGGGGTAATGATAACTTCGACCGGAAATCGTTTACCGGATGTGTCGTCCTAATGGCCGGTGGTGCTACAGCCTGGGAGTCACGAAAGCAGTCGGTAGTGGCTTTGAGCACAATGGAGGCCGAGTATATTGCGTTGTGCCAGGGGACCAAAGAATTGGTTTTTCAACGTGGTTTACTGAGCGAATTGGGGTACACAGAATATGTCGATGTTCCTACTCCAATGATGTGCGATAATCAAAGTGCACTGTTCATGGTGCAAAATCCGACGGTGCAGAAGAAAAGCAAGCACATCGACATACAATACCACTACATCCGCGAGAAATACGAGCAGCAAGAAATTGAGGTGAAATATGTTGCAACAGATGAGAATGCGGCGGATGTGCTCACTAAACCTCTGGGCAAACAGAAACATATTGAAGCGTGCAAGTTACTAAGAATTGAATTTGAATGAAATTGTAATAATTTTTGGTTTGTAAAAGTGCTTGGGTTGAAGGAGGGATTGTTGATAGAAAACGCAACTCTGCAACCCAATCGCTTACTCTTACTTATGTACTATTTTCCAGTACATTACAACAAAGTAGAACATTGTCACTTGTATATAATGTCATACCACTTTTTACTTTGATCACTTGGAATAAAACCTTCATAAGAAAAACACGTGTTGTCTAGATCTCGGGAAACCTGCTGACATCAAGAAATGCGGATATTTACCGGAAATCGAAAAACAATCGAATCGATTCAGAGCTTCCGGTTACGGACGCGACAAATTTTAAACACCCATAAAATTTTTTTCCGATTTTGCCGGGAACCAATTATTATATTTTCCTAACGGGAACAATGCACCTATTTAAAAACTGACAGCTACTTGCATTTGAAAAGTTTGTCCACTAATGGCAAAAACTAATAAGGTTTTTTGGGCACGGACGCGACAATAGGATACAGGAAGAAGCAAACTAAACAAACTTCCGTTCTTCGAACTCCACTTTCTCTCGCTTTCTCTAATACATAAGATTGTTGTTAACTACAAATGATTTCGGGAAGCAGTTTTTTGTAATGTTATCATTCATTACTGAACTTTACATCGTTTTTTTGGTTTTACATAAAAATGACGTATGTGACTGTTACACGTCCTTTACTGCGTCCTCGTCAAAAGTGTCCAGGGCGCACGGGGTGAACGATTTTGACCGATCAGATGATCTGAAACCAAAAAACCTTTAAAATTTATTTTTCTCATCCCCTTGGCTATGGGTAGACACGAGCTTTTTGAAAAATTAAAAAAATTCTTATAGTAATAGAATTTTGAAAAAAAATATTTTGTTTGGCACTTTTTTTCTGCTATTCAAGGCTGTTAAAAATTTTTGGGCAAGGATTTCAAAAAAAGCTCTTGTCTATCTGTTGCAACATGTTTTCTGATAATAACAATGTTTAGTATAACAAGATCGGTCAGGTGGATTTTCCGAAAACGTTCACCCCACCCCCGAAAAAGACGACTTTCGGAAAAACACGTTTAAAGATTGACAACGTAGTAGGGGAGAGTGGGGCGAATCGTTACGTGGGGCGAATCGTTACAGAGCGATATCTTAAAAATTACGCCACCATATATCAAATGTCGCATAGCTAAATGTTCGTCACCTTCAGCCGCTCATTTGGTTCGGTGACATTCCAATTGTCAGTAGAAAACTGACGCTTGACAGGGTAAAATGTGTTTTGTGACTTGTAAAATTCATATTTGGATGTCTACAATCTTTCAATTTCGAGTGCTAAATAATTTTGTGATCAATCGAAAGTGTATGTTTTTTTTATCTTTATTGTGTTGCCTTTCGCGTAAAAAAAGAAAATTCGCAAATATTGTTACCGTGTCTTTGCTAAGCCATTCCATAGCAAACATGTCACAGTGGGGCGAATCGTTACATTTCGTATGGGGCGAATCGTGACGGTCATTTTTTATGCATTTAAGCGTCTGACGCAATTTTGAAGACTGTGTTATTGCTTGTGTTTGTAGAAAAATCATCTGTGTTGTTCGTCATGATATGTTTTTTATCATTTTCGTGATTTTTTTTTATTTTTCATTACTTTATTGCAACTTTTCAAAAATCATCTGAGGCAGCACCGAAACGCATAAGCCAGCGTCGAAGCGCCATCATTGCGATTGATTATGCTGATGTTGAGTCAGATTCTGATTAAAAATCAAATTTTTCCTTTTTCATTTTTTCATATATTTTTCCACCATTTTCTTTTGGCATGTTGGTCAATTTAACCATCAAACATGTATTCGTTTTCTTAATAAAAATTAAGTAAATAATTGAAATATTATTTGTGTATACATATTTTGATTTCAGCGCCTCAACATTTGAAAAAAGCGAGTGTAACGATTCGCCCCATACTGCGTAACGATTCGCCCCACACTTTTTAATATGCCATTTTTTGGACACTTTGGGAATATCGACATAACTTATTTCGTATTTGTCCTACACCTAAGTGTTTATAATCAAAAGTTGCGCAAAATAACAGGCTTCAAAACGATATATAACATGGTCGACAATTTTTTCGCAGATAAAAAATATTGGGCTTACAAAAAAGCGTAACGATTCGCCCCACTCTCCCCTACAAAACGACCGCGCGTGTCCGTGAGAAATGCCCTGTCACTGCCAAACGAGCCCGTCCACAGTTAAATCCTTTAACCAGCGTATTCCTAACACTATTTAGATGAAAAAAATGTTAAAAAAATCGATTTTTTGAAACTGTTACCCTTAAGATCAAGTCATTGGCCGAAAAATACAACAGCATTCTCAACAGAGACTAAAACCACCGGCCCCACCCATCCCCATCAAACAATCTACAGCTGTAGAATCTCTACCGAAACCGCCGCCACGTGAGGAACAAGATGCAAAGCTTTCGCGCATGGTTCGGAAACAAAGTGTCATATGTACTTCACTAAGATGACTCATCGCAGGCTCCAATCGTCAAGCGGGAATCCAGGCGAAGTCGTTCTACGAGGTCAATATTGCGATAATTTAGAGGCTGTGGAGCGACATTGAAGCTATAAATTTCGAGCTTTGGAGTGTACCAATGATCCTGTTACAGTGAGATATAACCGGTTGACATGATTTTCACTTTGTGGCATTTACAACACCTCACGGCTCCTTTTTCAATGTAAATTATTTTTATAAGTTTTACGATTCCGCGGTAATTAGACCTCAAAGTCGGAAAATACGGAATCAGAATGGCGTTTTCTTCGATAGTCAAAAACATGCACATTTTTTGTAAATCAACTAACGAATTGGGTGTTAAATGAAAGCGGAAACATCAAATAATACAACACAGCCAAATTATTTGGCGTGGTTTCCATTCTCATCGAAATAATAGCAAAAATGTGCCATTGTCATTTTCATCACTTTTCATACTTTTTCCTTAAAAAATCAATGGCCTCAAAATATGCTCTTTTATATGTTCCATTTACAGTCTAGAATAAAAGCAAAACACAAAACAAATTTTGAATTGCCCAAAACAAAACAAAATTAAAAACTTTGCATATTTTAAGGCACCTAATTTTTCAGGGAAAAAGTATGAAAATTTATGAAAATGACAATGGTAAATTTTTGCTATTATTTCGATGAGAATGGGAACCACGCCAAATAATTTGTCTGTGTTGTATTATTTGATGTTTCCGCTTTCATTTAACGTTTTTTTTAATAATAATAATAATAATAATAATTGATTGGCACGACAGCCCGCTTACGCGAGACTAAGGCCTAGCTTCCCGCAACCACCCGTGTTGTGCGTGTGAATTTTGTACGCGGGTGGAAGGGACCTACAGTTTTATGCCGGTTCCGAACGGCAGGTTGGGAGCTTTTTCATAGGCAATTTTTACTCTCAGAGGTTTGCCATTTCCAGCTGAGAGGACAGCCACCGAAAGAGAAAACGAGTTTCCCGTTATTTTTTTTAGGTGTTACTACATGCAGAATTCGAACTAGCGTCGCTCTGCATGCGACTCGCTTGGACCGCGCACTAACCAACTGAGCCACGGCGGCTGCCGTGGCTCATTTAACGTTAGCTGTCATAAATAGATTTAAGAAAAATGTGCATGTTTTTGACTATCCAAGAAAACGCCTTGAAATTGAATTTTTTCCGACTTTGAGGTCCAATTACCGCGGAATTTTAAAACTTATAAAAATAAATTACATTAAAAAAGAAGCCGTGAGGTGTTGTAAATGCCACAAAGATAAAACCATATCAACCGGTTCATTGATTTAGAAATTACAATCTAAAACGTGAAAAAGTCAGGGGAAAAACGAATAAGTGACCCGCCCATTTTTTACGAAAACAGAAACTAAGTTTTAAACATTGCTTGCGGATTCGAAATCAGCGCTCCCTAATTACCCTAGAACTGATGTCAAACCTAGAAAAGCCGATCAAAAGTCGAAATTTGTTGCCCTGTGTAATTAACGAAAATTACGAAACAGCCAGGAGTTTGCTGTAAGAGCGGTATCACAACGAGACGATCATTATGGGAACATTACTCGATAAGATCCTGAATGAGCCATCAACGATAACTAACCCATTAGCAGCAGACTTATACTACGTTTACATTGAGCCCATGCGTGATTTGGGCAAAAATTCTCAAATGCGAAGCCAAATCACGCATTTCCCCATACAAATTCAAATCGACGAAATGTCTCATTTGACGACGACAAAACGACGAAGCAAATGCGATAAAACATGACCAATTTTATCGAACGCATCACAAAATGAAAAATCAAAAGCTTCAAAAGCTTTTGTTCTTTTTGACAGTTCAAAATCAAAACAAACGAAAATGATCAAAATGGAAATTTTGAATGGAAATTTTCGTCTGCTTAAAATATTATTCTACATATTATATATATGCTTATATATATATGCTTAGCATGTAAGTTATGTAATATATTTGTATTCAAATATGGCAGTGTGTGGAACATAGAGGCAGCAAAAAAACAACAAATTCTTTAGTCAGTAGCCGGAGAAGCGCTGATCTATGTGCTGCGGCAAGAGGACATGAGCATTGAGCATTGATTAACAAAGCCGCATGTTATACGAGCAATCATTAACACATCCGCTAAAGATCCAGCCTACACAGGAATTTATTTATTTTTATTCAGCCAAATGTACATTAAGTCTTAATGGTTAAGAGATAACATTAGAAAAAGCAATGATAATTATAAAGAAAATCTTAATTTAATGAAGACGTCGTTCTTCAGTCAATTTCCCCATATAGTATATTGTAACGATGAGGCACTCTGTGCTGTGCTATGTATGAATGCTTTTCCAAGCATACTTTTAGCACTTTGGAGTACGGCAAAATTGCTATAATTCTGATATGACGAGGATGGTTCGCGAAAGGTGATGAGCTGTGATCAGGGACGGACGCAGAAAAAAATTTTGGGGGGTGTCCGATCGAAAAATTTGGATAATTAAACAGTTCGGCTCTAACAAAACGTAACGTTTTATTTGTGTTTCACAAACTTAATATTTATAACTTATGATCGCGTGTTGATTGGCGGTTTGCGAGTTTTATTTTCCAAAAAATAAACACAAGACAAAAATAAATTTTTGGGTAAAAGTAGCTAAAAATTGTGATCATAATTAAAAAAAATGTATTTTCACTCAATTGGAATTTCATTTAACGTTATAATATTTTATAATATAAGAAGCATTAATTGACAGCACACGAATCAAATGATGAAATTGCAATACATATGATCTACTGCCTTTAATATTAGGCAGACTATTTACAGAGTGATGTCAATTCTTCTTGTTCTTTTTGCGAGAATATCCAGAATTTGATCACTGGTAACATTCACATCTCTGTGAATGTTAAGAAGCGCCAGTCCATTCAGTCGTTCCTCTCCAGTCCGGTTGCGCAAGTAAGTTTTTAACCTTCGCAAAGTGGAGAAGGACCGTTCACTAGAGGCAACTGTGACCGGTAGTGTCCCACAAATTTGAAGAAGCCTGTATATCTGGCTGTAAAATCTTCTATTGGAAACGTTTTGGTACTTTTTCTGTCAAACTGTCAAAAAATAAACAAACGAAAAATGCATCTTTCTCGCACTACAGTAGGTTGCGAGTCGTCTAACGATAGTACTAATTATACATGTGGCATGATAATAACACTCAATTACTACTGTGATCTTGACCAGAAAAGTTGTGAAAATAAACTGAAAATTACAAAATAAAGTGGAATGAATCATATTTGTAATGTACCAACTTGTGATGTGGACGATTTAGTTTATACGGTTGAAAGACCGTGTGCTGTAAGGGGTTTTGAAAAAGTCTCAGATTTCGGGGGGGGGGTCCGGACCCCCCGGACCACCCCCCTGCGTCCGTCCCTGCCTGTGATAGAACAATCGAGATAGAAAGTACAACTAGAATGTGCAAGAAACATCGACGCGATAAGAAATCAAGTATAAAAAGCAGCAGTGTGCAGCGCAAAGGGTCGAGTCTTAGTTGAATAAGCAAAGTAGTAACAAGTGTAGATACAAGCAAAGTGTAAATCTGTAAATAAGGTGACAGTTGGTTTTTGACTGCGTTTGCACTGAGTAACTGAAGTAGTTTTATTTTCAAGCACAATCCAGTATATGAACTTAGAAAGGTAATTTTCGTAACATTTGGTGTCAGAAGTGGAATGGCCGGACCAGCAATTCCTTAATTGTAGTCCCGAAATGCAGGATCAACGAGGTGGTCGAGGCATACCATAACGACTCCAGCGGAGGGCACCTAGGCATCACAAAAACTGTCGCCAAAATAAAAAGACGATTTTACTGGGTAGGATGCCAGGAGTCTGTCGCCGATTGGATTAAGAGCTGTGATCGATGTTCGGCTGCGAAAGGGCCAACAAGAAGATCTCGGGGCCGCATGCAGCAGTATAACATGGGAGCGCCCTTTGAGCGAATTGCCATGGACGTCGCCGGGACATTCCCACTTAGCACTCAAGGCAACAAATATGTGCTGGTGGTAATGGACTATTTCAGCAAATGGCCCGAAGTGTATCCTATTCCTAACCAGGAGGCCACCACGGTCGCGGAAATGCTGGTAAACAACTGGGTGGCCAGATTTGGAGTTCCACTGGAGTTGCACTCGGATCAAGGCCGGAATTTCGAGTCTGCGGTATTCAAGGAAGTGTGTGAGCTACTAAGAATAAGAAAAACTCGCACCTGTCCTTTGCATCCCCAGTCCGACGGCATGGTGGAACGATTTAATCGGACGCTGGAAGAATATCTGCGTGAAGTAGTAGGCAGGAATCAAAAGGATTGGGACACGCATATTCCGCTGTTCAGTATACGAACTTAGAAAGCTAATTTTCGTAACAATATTTAGCACGAAGGAACAAGCCAGAAACGTTCGCCTCGAGTGCAGAGACTTGTGGTTCAGCAACATACAACGAGACTCATATGACGGCAGAGGCTCGGTGAGATTTAATGACCGCAGTGCAAATTTTATGACCACCTTTTGAATACGCTCAATCCGATTGATATGGGTAGCCTGATAGGGTGTCCAAATGAAAGAAGCGTATTCCAATCTAGAGTGTACAAAGGGCGTGAAAAGCAGTTTAAAGTATATGGGTCCGAGAATGCAGTACAGTAAGACTTCGATATAATGTAATCGAGATGATTAGAAAAACTAAGTTTTTCATCGAAAAAGACACCCAAATCCTTTATTATATTAACCTATTTTCGGCTGCTGGTCGATTTTTCGACCAGTCACTTTGACGGAGAGTAGCTCTGAACTTAGACATTATATCTTTGAACTTTTGATGGATAAAATAGCTTTGGTCTTTTGGTAACCCCTCAAAATAATTATTTTTTTTTTTAAAGATAAATTTAGAGCTGTTGGCACGAAAACAAAGCATTTTTTTTAGTCATATTTTGAATATTCTGAAAAATATATAACCTTTTAAATTATTGATTTGTAGTACGCTTTGTTTCAGAATTTTAAAAGTACAGTGTTTATTACAAAATTGGGCAACTTTCGCCAACACGTCTACGCTGCTCACTGTTTGCTTCTCGTCTAATCTTGTTTCGCGCGTCCTCGCTACTTCGTCGTGCCACGTCACCGTCGGCCATCATGCGCCGAGTAGTGCCATGGCTCGAATGTTGCCACTGCACCGAGTAGTGCCATGGCTGGGGTGATGCCACCGTACCCTTACATACTATAGATTTATTATTGATTACACAGTACAACAATTTTGCGATTTTCAAAAAATCCGCGGAGTTTCTCAACTGTTCCTTATATCTTCGGAGTCGCTGATCACGAATATGTAATTATTTTTTTCGGGTCATCTCTAGTTTGGGTTTTACAGGGTCTTGAAGTTACAAGCTAAACCCCAATTAAAAAAATTAATTTAAATGGTTGAACTTATCCTAGTCTAACAATATTGGTATCAAAAGGAAGAGAATTATGTCTCCAACTCAAATCAAATAATTTTTTTGTAATTATCCTGGCGAAAGGATATAAAAATGTCCTTTTAAGAATGTATCCTTAACTATCCTGGAAGTTTTTCTGCAAACAAATTTGAAAAAAATATAATATAAAACCCTTACCATGCACCAACACATTGTGAAATTTCATGTTGATCAGTTTGTGGGGGATGGGACAAACATCGCGACGAACGT
This sequence comes from Melieria omissa, assembly GCA_963971225.1. Lineage (NCBI taxonomy): Eukaryota > Metazoa > Arthropoda > Insecta > Diptera > Ulidiidae > Melieria > Melieria omissa. The sequence continues at coordinate 42,705,388 of OZ020269.1, read as the reverse complement.
TCACGCATTCGCGTGCGCACGCTCGTTCACACATTCGTGTGTGCACACCATTCGCTCGCTGCCGCACGCACGCCGACGCAACATCGCAACGAACGTTCACGCATTCGCGTGCACACGCTCGTTCACGCATTCGTGTGTGCACACCATTCGCTCGTTGCCGTACGCACGCCGACTCACGAGGACGCGTTCAAACGTAAACGGGACTGGGATCATTCGATCGACACGCGTCAACCGCGCAGCAAGCGCACCGTTACTTTCTTTCTATTTCGGAAAACTACAGTTTCCTCGGCTAAGCTCGAAACACGGCGTCGAGACATGGTTCATCAAAGTGGACGCATGGTTCGAGTTAAACGGTTTTGGCATTCGAAAGGAGCGCGAGAAATACACGGCACTCATCGCGCACGCGGATGAATACGAACTTGATCAAGTACACAGTCTGGTGACGACTGTACCTGAGGTGGCCCCGTACACGACAATCAAGAGCGCAATTATCGAAAGATTCCGCGAACCGACAATGATTCGCCTGGACAAACTCACGTCCGGCATTCAACTCGGCGACGGCAAGCCGAGCCACTTACTCAATCAATTGCGCCGCACAAATGCAACGACAGACGATTCCATCGTGCGTAACTTTTGGATGAAAAGATTGCCGAAACAGGTTCGCGCCGTCATCGCCGGCATGCTCGAATCCACGCCGGGCACCACACTCGACACTCTCGCCAACACCGCCGACGCAGTGCTCGACGCCATGAACGATTCAAGTTCGCCGGGCGCATCAATGGCCGACACCACAGCTATCAACGCAATCAGCGCTCCAGGCGATCGTGTCGGAATACTCGAACAGTGTGTCGGAAAGCACGAGGCGCTGCTACGGGAGATCAACGTGAAACTCTCGAAACTCCTTGCGGACAATCGTAGTCATCAGGATGATCGTTCAAGCAGCGTATTCCGGCGAAGCCCAACTCCGCATCGCGCAACAAGTCCCCTACAAAACTCACCGACTTGCTGGTTTCATCGAACTCATGGCACTCAGGCTCGCCAATGTCGGAAGCCATGCGACTTTCCACAACCAGACAATACGACAAAAAACTAAATGCAGCCGAAACACTTCAGCTCGGTAGTTCCGGCAGCATTTCATCACCATTGTTTAGACCAAATCTCTTTCAATGTCTCCGCTAAAGCTGCACTTAGTGTAACAACTCTGAACTTTTTGTAAGCCGTTAGCAACAAAAGCTTTCGCTCTCTTGTTGCGCGGCAATCCAGGCCTCGGCCCTTTTCTCATTTTCTTTACTGCACTCACTTGATCATCCGACGTCAGCGAGGCAGCAGCATCAATAAAACCCTACAGCAAAATCCATCACCCGTTGCGTTTTTCTTCTTCACCGTTTTACTCGTGGTTGCTTCCGAACCGCGCACGTGAGTATCGAGCCATAATATCGTTTGGCTACTTGTTGCATTTTTTCTAATGGTATTTCGATTTCCTTCTTTCTAATATCGTGCCGACAACTCCCAACATTCTGGTCCTTCGAGCCGGATGTCGTACGCAGATTCCGGATCTTCGTCCACGCACTTGGGATTTTGTCCACGAACTTCGGATATTCGTCCACGCACTCCGGATCTTTGTCCACGCATTCCGGATCTTCGTCCGCGCACTCCGGATTTCTCGTCCATACACTGCTGCCTACACTCCTGCGTTCTCCCTCAATATCTTCTGGTGGGACTTAACATCTTCTCGCGATCATCAACCACCATATTGTGCATGGGTTTTTCATCATCCTCATCTCTATTACAAGCTATCACAGGTGCGTTGAACCGATATTTGCATATTACAAAAGTTGATTTATTGAGCATATAGTGTGTTTTGTTGTACCTGCTGTAAGGTTCGCGTGTTTACATAATTTTTCTAACAAACAAAACCCAAAATCGCGAGTGTAAAAACAAAAAAAAAAAAAACGCTTTTCTTATGTGTCGAAAATACATAAGAAAATAACAACAACGTTTTTGACTAAACTTGGCGCAAAATTAATTACATATTTTTAGTTCTCTCGGGTTCCGTTAACGAACCAGCTAGTTATATATATACACGGTTATATATATATTCATACATTTACATATCGTTTAACGGATTCAAACTGCCTTTCATATAAAATACCTTTTAGCATCGCGCATATCACGCGACCCTGTATTCGGTAAACTCAGTGCTACGTTGTCGCGACTTTGCTTTTCTTCTCTATTTCTCTTGTACGTGCACATCCGTAGTGCAACAACAACAACTAGTGCATATGTACATAGCTGCCAAGCAATAACAATTGCTGGTACGTACATACGAAAGTAAAGGCACAAGTAGGCCTTGCGCGAATACATTTTTTTTTGGCATTTCGGCATTCGTTTCTGCATTGTGCACCTTCTATTGAAGTACGAGGTGACACACAAAACTATAAATTTTTTAAATTCAATTCTTTGCGTAACGCAAATTACTTGTGATACCGATTAACTGCATTTATACTTTTGAAGTGCATAAGCGAAATCTTGTAAGAATCCATAATAAAGCAAGCGTTGAGTTAATTTTCTATTGTTTTCCTTTTTTTTTATATCTCGTGTCGCAGTTTTTTTGGCCTCTTTCTTTCGCATTTCACCTTTGTTGCGCTAAGGTGAAAAAGTTTGGGCTACTTCGATTTTACCTTTTTGATTTTGATTTCTTCTATTCAAATCGAAATGTCCAAACTTGACGATTTCACCCGTGCTTCTGATCGCGTTTTCAAATTTGAGATTGCCTTTACGGAAACTCCCTCTAATAGTCATACTAAATTTTCTTTGGAAATTCAAAGCTCCGAGCTAAAGGAGTTGTGGGCTACCGTAAAGGCACAGTATGAAAAGTGTCTACTTCAATTTGAATCTCAAACTAAAAGAAGTGCTGCAGATGATATTGCTGTCGTTGATGCGAAATACACTAGCACCTATCGGACATATGTTTCATGCTTAGCGAAGATTAATGAGAGAATTCATGATTTCGACATCGCTTCATCCGGTCTTCGCCATACTTCTACTCTTGATGGTTCTGCCTTCGCAGAGCCTATTTCATCCACTAATATCGCACTTCCGCCTTGCGATACTGAAATTTTTAAAGGTGACTATACGTCTTGGCCAACTTTCCGCGATTTATTTACGGCCATATACATAAGAAACAGTCGTTTGAGTAATGTCGAAAAATTGTATCACCTCATTCAGAAAACGAGTGGGGAAGCGAGAGAAATAGTTCGGAAGTCCCCTCTCACCAATGAAGGTTTCGAACTCGCTTGGACTACTTTAAACCAAGCCTTTAATAATAAACGAATTTTAGTTAATGCTCAAATTAAACTTCTTTTTGACTTACCAGCTCTTTCTTCTGAAACTGGTTCTGGGCTTAAGAGTTTGCAACGCGGCATTAATAATTGTTTGAATTCGCTGAAATTATACGACGTTAATACTTCCGATTGGGATCCAATCATTGTGTATATGTGTATGCAGCGTTTACCTCAACGCACTATTGCTTTTTGGGAGTCAGGTGTTAAAGACAAATCGGCTTTACCAAAGTGGTGCGAACTTGACGAGTTTCTTACTACGCGATACCGAACTCTCGAATGCGTCGATGAGTTAAAGACTTCTACTTCCAACAAATCAAATTCGAACAGACCGGCATCTAGCGAGGTTAGCGGTTCTAAACGACTTACACATATTTTTCATGCGAATGTGGTTGATTCAAGCTGTGTTCTTTGCAAGCAACCACACATATTGCGCAATTGTAAACATTTTCTTAACATGCAAGTTTGCGATCGGTTCTCCAGTGTTAAGCGTTTTCAGTGCTGTTTAAACTGCCTATCGAAAGGCCATCAATTGAAGGATTGTAAAAGCGCCTACAATTGTTCCGTATGTCATCAACGCCATCACACGTTGTTACATCGCGAATCACCTTCTTCTACGAAGACTCAGTCGGGATTACGTCCAATTAACACTACTTCTACTACTTCTAGAGTGGCTGCGTCGTCCGAGTTACGCTCCACCGCGCCACGATTTCAACCTTCGAGTGCTTCTTCGGGGCTTCGCTCCAATCAGCCTTCTACTTCTTCCGTAGCTCAAACGAGTGAGCATCATAGCTTCCATCAAAAAATACAGTCCACTACTAATACATTTTCGAATAGTGATTCTCCGAATCTTGCGTTTCCTCGAAACCAACGAGTACTTTTAGGTACAGCGCAAATCTATATTTGCCATTTGAATACCAATTATGCTGCTAGGGCTTTAATTGATCCAGGATCAGAAGCATCTTTCATTTCGGATCGCCTTCGTAAATTGATTAACTTGCCTACGTTTGCTACACAAGCCAGCATATCTGGGGTTAATCAATCGTTTTCTGCAAGCGCTAATCGACTTAGCTCATTTGTTCTCGGATCACCTACGGATCCAAACGTGAAAATCGAAGCCCTCGCCTTCGTACTTCCGCAAATCACCGGAAATTTGCCATCCTGTACAGTCGATTCAGGACTACGTCATAAACTACCGAATCTTAATTGGGCAGACGGAGACTTTTGGAGGACTTCCGCCATAGACGTACTTATCGGCGCCGACTTGTACCCACAGGTGGTGCCCCATGGAATTCATCGCAATCTACTCGGAAGTCTGACAGCTCAGCAAACCGTTTTCGGATGGACTCTTACTGGCCCCATTCCGGATTCCGAAGTCAGGTGTTTTACAACGAAGGTGGACATCTCAACGGATTCTGGGTTGGACACAATTCTTTCTCGCTTTTGGGAAATTGAAGAACCCCCTAGGAAACGGATTCTATCGGAAGCTGATCAATGGTGTGAGGACCACTACATGGCTACTACTCGGCGGAATGAAGATGGGAGATACATTGTCTCTCTTCCCTTTAAAGTTAATTATCCTAACGAACTTTGCTTGGGAGATTCTCGAAATAGTGCTTTACGGCAGTTCCTTCGGAACGAAGCTTCGCTTCTTAAAAAACCCGAATTCAAAGTTCTTTATGATCAGGTAGTTGACGAATACTTGCAGTTATCGCATATGAAGTTAGTCGGTCCGCCTTCAAATCAGAGTTTGGTCACATATTGTTATCTTCCGCATCATGCTGTCATTAAACCAGAAAGTCTTACAACAAAACTTCGTGTTGTTTTTAACGCTTCAAATAAAACTTCCAATGGTAATAGTTTGAATGATGTGTTGTACGTCGGTCCGGTGCTGCAGTCTGACTTAGTTTTACTTCTCCTAAGATGGAGACTTTTTCGATTTGTTTTCAATAGTGATATTCAAAAAATGTATCGACAAATTCTTGTCGACCCAAGGCATCGTCCATTCCAACGCATTCTACATCGCTCTTCTACTGATGTGGAAGTCTCGGATTACGAATTACAAACGGTAACCTTTGGCGTCAACTGCGCACCATATCTGGCGATTCGCACTCTCCTTCAACTTGCAGCCGATTCTCAAGACACTTCTCCCCTTGCCGCACATATTCTCCGACGATCCATGTATGTTGACGATGTTCTCGCCGGTGCGCATGATTTGCCTTCTGCTATAAAGGCCCGGAATGAACTTATGGACACTTTACATGGTGCTGGACTTTCCTTAAGAAAATGGACTTCAAATCGCAAAGAAATTCTAGTGGACCTTCCAAAAGAGCACCTATTAAAGGAAGACTTCTTAAGCTTTGAAGATTCCAGTTCTACAAAGGCTTTAGGGGTACGTTGGAACGCTTGTACTGATAATTTCTATTTCAAGGTTCCTGCTATTGAGCGAAAGGACTCGCACACCAAAAGGGAACTTCTCTCCATGATTGCAAAATTGTTTGACCCGGTCGGATGGCTTGCACCTGTAGTTATTGTTGCCAAAAATTTAATGCAACTGGTCTGGCTTGAGAACATAGGCTGGGATGATTGCCTTTCTGAGCCCATTGAAAGAAAATGGCAGAAATTTTTGGATGGATATATGGATATCAACCTGATTCAAATACCACGCTGGGTGAATTATTCTTTGCGAGACGAAGTTCAAATTCATGCTTTCTCCGATGCTTCCGAGAAAGCATACGGGGCGGTGATCTTCATTCGCGTACGTAAATCGCCTACTAGTTTCTGCTCCCACTTGCTTACGTCAAAAACAAAAGTCGCTCCAGTCAAAACTGTCTCGTTGCCAAGACTAGAATTATGCGGTGCAGTGCTCCTATGTGACATGCTGGATTCTCTTCTATCCGAACTTGATATAAAAGTTCACGATATCTTCTGTTGGACTGATTCAACAATTGTTTTACCATGGCTACTAAAAACACCATCTACATGGACTACCTTTGTTGCTAATCATGTTAGCAAAATTCAAGACAAACCATACGCTAAAAATTGGTATCATGTCGATTCACCTGATAATCCTGCCGATTTATGTAGCCGCGGTCTTACTCCACAGGACTTAAGTATGAATACGTTATGGTGGCATGGCCCATCCTGGCTTGTTAAGGATAGGTCCAAGTGGCCATCTTCTAGCCCTACTCATCTTGAAACTTCAATCGAAGCAAAAAAGGTTGCAGTACACAACTTGCTCGTAAATGTTGAGGAAGACATTCTCTCTAGATTTTCGTCATTTTCGAGAGCTCTTGGAGTGGTCTCATATATGCTTCGGTTTTACTATCGCACTCACCGTCCTGCAGAAAATTCTAAGGGCTATACTTCCATAGTGTTGTCTAATGCAGAACTCCATAACACCAGAAAATTCTTGACAATTCTCTCTCAGAAAACGCACTTTCAAACTGAATATAGTTGTCTTCTAAATCAAAACCCACTTAATTTTAAGAGCAGCATATTGACTCTAAATCACTTTTTGGATAAAGAACAAGTTATGCGTATTAATGGTCGTTTAGCTAACGCACCAACTCTTTCCTTTAGTGAACAGCACCCAATTATCCTTCCGTATGGTTCTCAGTTTTCGAAACTTTTAGTTGCCTTTATACATAAAATCACGATTCACGGTGGCAACTCACTTCTACTTCGATTGCTTCGTCAGGAATATTGGATTCCGAAGGCGAAAAATCTCATTAGATCTACTATTCATCGATGTAAAACTTGTCTGTTGGATAAGAAACGAAAGGCCTCTCAGATCATGGCTGCTTTACCCCCCGAACGGACTACTCTCAGTCGTGTATTCTCCATTACTGGTGTCGACTTTGCAGGTCCTTTTGACATAAAGAACTTTACAGGTAGAGCTTGCCTTATAACGAAAGGTTATGTTTGTATGTTTGTCTGTTTCTCTACAAAGGCAATCTATTTGGAGGCAGTCAGTGATCTTTCGACACCGGCCTTTCTCGCTGCTTTTATTCGATTCGTTTCTCGTCGTGGTTGCCCAAAAACCATTTTCTCCGATAATGGTACTAACTTTGTTGGTGCGTCTAAAGCTTTCAAAAAGGATTTTAAAGCATTTCTAAAGCAGTTTCGTGATTCCTTTTCCAATCACTTTTCCCATCAGCCTGTTGAATGGAATTTTATTCCTGCTGGGTCGCCTCATATGGGTGGCTTATGGGAAGCGGGAGTTAAAAGTTTCAAACTCCATTTTCGTAAAATGGCTCTTCCTCATAAATACACATTCGAGGAACTATCAACAGTTTTATCTCGTATTGAAGCGTGTTTAAATTCTCGACCTATTAGTCCTATGTCAGAAAACCCTGTGGATGTATCTGCTTTGACTCCGGGTCACGTCCTTATTGGGTCTCCACTTCTGGGTCCCCCAGAGCCAGTTATTTCTGATATAAGCGCGAGAAATAGATGGGAAAAAATGAAAGCTTTGGGTCAACAGATCGCCTTAAGATGGAAAGAAGAGTATCTTAAAGAAATGCATAGGCGATACAAATGGAAATATCCATCGCGCGCTCTTGCTGTCGACGATTTAGTTGTTGTTAGTCAAGAAAATCTTCCCCCTACTGCGTGGCGGTTGGGAAGAATTCTTCGAGTATATCCCGGTAGCGATAAACGCGTCCGCGTCGCCGATATTAAGACCGAACGAGGAATAATTACGCGGTCCATTACGAAATTAATCGTCTTATCTGACTAGACCTTCCACCATTTCTTAACAATTTTGTTATCCTAATCATAGGTCGCCATGAGTGATAACGTTTCATCGACTCCTCTCGATAACAACAAAAGATGCAGATTATGCCAACGCACTCATCCTCTACGCTTCTGTAAAAAGTTCCTTTCGATGAACTTAGAAAAGCGATTACGGGTCATATTGTTGCATCGTTATTGCTCTAGATGTTTGGCACATTCACACATAGCGAAACACTGCACTAGCAAGATGGTTTGCAAATATTGTCAGCGTCATCATAATACGCTTCTCCATGCGAATGAACGTCTAATTATTCAACGCGAGGCTCGTCCTTTCGCTACGAGTGCTTCCGTTCAACGCGTCACCGTACTTTTTCCGACGGCCTCCGTCTTCATACGCGTCCGTGCCGCCAGCTATCCTGCTCGAATCCTTATAGATTCTTGCTGCTGCACCAGTCGCATCTCGTCGTCCATGGTACGCCAGCTGCATCTTCCAGTTTCCAAGGTTGATCTTCATCACTTTTGCCGAGTCACCTTGGTCTCGCGTCATGATTCATCTCAGCGCATCGACGTGCATGCCAAGGTCGAACAAACGCTCGCCTTTAAAACTCCGCTGGAAGACATTGACGGGCGAGTAGCGGAACGTTTTTCGAATTTTCGCCTTGCGGATCCTTATTTTTATCGATCCACCGCCGTCTCGCTCATCCTTGGCTCAGAGATCTACCACAAGATCATCCGAGCTGGATTCATTTGTAACCCTGGCCTACCTCTGGCACAGGATTCTATTTTCGGATGGGTCCTTTCAGGCCCATGTTAACCAACCTTTTAGATGGATCCTTATTGATCCTGATTTCAGAAAATTATTTACAATCAAACATCTATAATTTGAAATGCTCAATGAATTAACTCTTATATCGGTTATCAACGCCTAGTTATTAAGTTAATATGTATGAATTTGAAATTTAACTGAAATGTATTCCATCCACAAATCATTATTTCTTGTTTTTTTTTTCGTAATTTTGCAGCGCGAGACACTGCAAGAGTGGCGGCAATGTTTAGACCAAATCTCTTTCAATGTCTCCGCTAAAGCTGCACTTAGTGTAACAACTCTGAACTTTTTGTAAGCCGTTAGCAACAAAAGCTTTCGCTCTCTTGTTGCGCGGCAATCCAGGCCTCGGCCCTTTTCTCATTTTCTTTACTGCACTCACTTGATCATCCGACGTCAGCGAGGCAGCAGCATCAATAAAACCCTACAAAGCAAAATCCATCACCCGTTGCGTTTTTCTTCTTCACCGTTTTACTCGTGGTTGCTTCCGAACCGCGCACGTGAGTATCGAGCCATAATATCGTTTGGCTACTTGTTGCATTTTTTCTAATGGTATTTCGATTTCCTTCTTTCTAATATCGTGCCGACAACTCCCAACAACCATCGAGCAGCCAATCAACCTCCAATCGACACGACGAATTAGAGGTAAACTCCGTCGAAATACCACGAACTAGCAGACTTTTTGTTCCAGATATCAAATCTGGTCAGAAATTTTTGATCGATACCGGCGCAGAAGTATCGGTCCTTCCGTCAACGCGACTACATCGAATGAGCAACACGAACGAAAATCCGCTTTTCGCAGCGAATGGCACTATCATCAAAACGTATGGTGTCACTCGCCTCACTCTCGACTTGGGACTACGCCGTCCTTTCACATGGAATTTTGTAGAGTCCGACCGATACCAAATTTTTTGGCCGATGCCGATGCCGATTAATCGGCATCGGCCAATTCTCAGCCGATGCCGATTAATCGGTCAAAAGGCCGAAAATCGGCCGATGCCGATGCCGATTCCATAGAAAAAAAAACACGAATGAATTCAATCAAAAACACTGCTTATTTTATAAAACTTTACATATATAGTACATTTCATCACATTCATCACAAATTAACAAACAAAAACGAGAAAATAAACAACTAAAAACTAAATAAAATTACAAGAAAATTCAGAATTTAAATACATTAAACTAAAATTTCCCCCAAATTTATAACACATAAAATAAATATTTCATGAAAATTGCTCATTCTATTTGGCACAAGGAATTAACAAAAGACCCAATAGCCAATATTGCTGAACAAGGTGTTGATGTAGCAAAAATAGATTAAAAATATCTGTAAAATATTGTCCCCTTAAGTGTTTGTCATAAAATCCAAACAAATCTAAGGAGAAACCCCCTAATCAGGCAACACTGGTTTGTAACGTATAATAAAAATGTAATAAATATACAAAGCGAGATATGAAAAAGAAAGACAGTGCGATTCAGCTGCAAATAAAAACAAACAAGAAATAAAAGCAGGAAAATCTACCAAAAAAAACCGATGTGGCATCGGCCAAAAAAAGCCGATGTGGCATCGGCCAAAAAAGGCCGAAGCCGATGCCGATGCCGATTCTTTTTTTTTTGGCCGATGCCGATACTAGCCGATGCCGATACCAATTTTATTGGCCGATACTAGCCGATGCCGATGCCGATTAATCGGTCGGACTCTAGAATTTTGTAATCGCCGATATCAAGCACCCAATTATTGGCAGCGACTTCCTCCGGCATTTCAATTTGCTCATCGACATTAACAGCGGCAAGCTCATCGATGCTCTCACGACACTGTCACGACCTGGTATTTGCAGTCTCGAGGCGTCGACAAACATCAAAACCTACAACGATTCATCGGAATTCGCAGATTTGCTGCGAGAATTTCATGAAATCACGCAACTCAACGCCACGGCGCCTGCATCGACACCCACAGGCGTTACCCATTGCATCGAAACCAAGGGCGCCCCTGTTTTCGCACGGCCCAGGCGCCTCACACCCGACAAATACAAAGCTGCTCGAGACGAATTCGAATTCCTCATCAAGCTCGGGATTTGTCGTCCATCGAATAGCTCGTACGCTTCACCATTGCATCTGGTGCGGAAATCCAATGGCGACTGGCGACCGTGCGGCGACTATCGCTCCCTCAACGCCCAAACGGTGCCGGATCGTTACCCGTTGCCGCACATTCAGGACTTTACTGATTTCTTACACGGAAAGAAGGTATTTAGCAAGATTGATCTCAACCGCGCGTATCACCAAATTCCAATAGAGCCAAACGACATTCCAAAAACAGCAATCACAACCCCGTTTGGCCTGTTCGAATTTACTCATATGACGTTTGGATTGTGTAATGCAGCGCAAACCTTCCAACGCTACATGCATTCAGTGTTTCGAGGATTCGATTTCGTATTCGTCTACGTTGACGACATATGCATCGCTTCCGACGACGCCGAGCAACATAAGTCGCATTTGCGGCAGGTTTTCGAGCGTCTACGGAAATTTCATCTCACAATCAACCCGACCAAATGCACTTTCGCGAAATCAACAATCGAGTTCCTCGGGCATCTCGTCACACCCGACGGCATCAAGCCGTCGCCAGCCAAAGTTCAAGCGATCATCGATTTCCCATTGCCTACAGTCGCCAAGCAACTGCGTCGATTTTTGGCAATGATCAACTTTTACCGACGTTTTTTGTCGCATGCAGTTGAACACCAAGCGCCACTGGTCCAATTGATTCCTGGTAACAAGAAGAACGATTCCACACCAATAAATTGGACTGACGACACACGTAAGCACTTCAACGAATGTAAACAGCAATTAGCAGACGCTGCACTTCTTGTGCACCCTGCACCGAATGCACAAATCTCACTCAACACTGACGCCAGCGACACCGCCGTTGGTGCCGTGATACACCAAATCATCGACAGCGAGTTTCAACCGATTGGATTCTTCAGCCTTAAACTCACCGAAGCGCAACGTAGGTACAGCACGTATGATAGGGAACTGCTTGCGGTTTACCTTGCCATCAGGCATTTCCGTTGCATGCTCGAGGGTAGGGTTTTCGAGGTACGTACGGATCACAAACCATTAGTCTACGCTTTTAGGCAAAAACCAGACAAAGCTTCACCGAGGCAAGTTCGCCACTTGGACTACATAGGTCAGTTTACAACAAACATCATACACATAGCGGGTGCTGAAAATACGCCGGCGGACACACTCTCGCGCATTGCAGCGATCGCATCGACAACCATCGACTATGACCACATCGCCGCAGCACAGTCAAGTTATCCAGAATTGAAGAAGTTCCTCGAAGACAACAACACATCGTTGAAGCTCAAGCAAATCGACATACCTAACTCGACAGCTGCAATTTATTGTGATGTTTCGACTAATAAGGCACGCCCATTCATTCCTCGTTCCCACCGGGGGGCGATCATCACCAAATTGCACAGCATCTCGCACGGTGGAGTACGAGCGACGACTGACCTCATCAAATCTCGTTTCGTTTGGCCAGAAATGGGCAAAGAAATTGCCGACGTCGTACGCAAATGCATCAATTGCCAAAAATCTAAGATTAGCCGACACGTACACGCGCCTCTCCAAACATTTTCGCTTCCATCACAAAGGTTCGAGCATATTAACATCGATCTCATCGGCCCGTTGCCGCTGTCAAACGAATATCGATACTGTCTGACCATCATTGATCGATACACTCGATGGCCAGAAGCCGTTCCACTCAAAGACATATCAGCGGAGACCGTGGCCCGAGAGCTCGTGAACGTTTGGATTTCACGTTTCGGCATTCCAGCTCGCATCACGACCGACCAGGGCAGACAATTCCAGTCACATCTTTTCCGAGAATTGTCTTGCACGCTGGGTATCAACCATCTTCGCACCACGGCATATCACCCGCAGGCCAACGGACTCATCGAGCGGTGGCATCGCACACTCAAAGCAGCAATCATGTGCCACGGCCAGTACGACTGGCCAAATCGTTTGCCAATCATTCTACTGGGGTTACGCTCAGCATTCAAATCGGACATCGAAACATCGGCAGCTCAACTCGTTTATGGTACTACATTGCGGCTTCCAGGGGAGTTCTTCAACGACAGCAGGATACCTCAACCGCAATCGGAATTTGTCAAGCAGCTAACAGAAGCGATGCACGAGATTCGACCCACGCAAACAGCAAACCACGACAAATCAAAACCGTTTATCTTCAAGAACCTCGACGAGGCAACGCACGTGTTTGTTCGGAACGACCAGCTGCGTCCAGCATTGCAACCACCGTACGACGGCCCGTTCCAAGTCGTCTCTAGACACGGAAAATTTTTTACAATTCAGATGGGACGCCACCAGTCGAACATCTCGATCGATCGGCTTAAACCGGCATACATCGAGACTCCGCACGCCGACGAACCATCCACCACAACTCGGCAGCCATTGGCACCATCGCTGACCACGCAGGCAGCGTCAACGACAACGGCTCGTTCTGGTCGCCACATCAAACTTCCCGTCCGTTTCACGACGTGAAGTCTGGGGGGAGCACTGTGGGGGATGGGACAAACATCGCGACGAACGTTCACGCATTCGCGTGCGCACGCTCGTTCATACATTCGTGTGTGCACACCATTCGCTCGCTGCCGCACGCACGCCGACGCAACATCGCAACGAACGTTCACGCATTCGCGTGCACACGCTCGTTCACGCATTCGTGTGTGCACACCATTCGCTCGTTGCCGTACGCACGCCGACTCACGAGGACGCGTTCAAACGTAAACGGGACTGGGATCATTCGATCGACACGCGTCAACCGCGCAGCAAGCGCACCGTTACTTTCTTTCTATTTTTTGTGTTAATTTAATTGTGATTTTATTTTTAAATAAATGGGAATTGCCATCCCATAAGTTCATTGGTTCGGCTGAAAAAAACTGTTGAAGTTTGTTTCAACTCAAAACTTAAATTATTCCAAAATTTTTCACAGTGTAAACAATTTCAGCTTTTCACAAAACCCGCCCAGTTTCTGAACTGTTCCTTATAATTCCGGAGCCACTGATCACGAATATGTAATTTTTTTTGTTGGGTCACCTCTAGTTTGGTTTTAACAAGGCCTTGAAGTTGCCAACAACACCCATCTTGAAAACGAATTTCAATTGTTGAACTAATATTGTTGGACTAAGATCCAACAATATTAGTATCAAATTAAGGAGAATCAAGTCTTTAGCCCAAATCCATGTCAATGTCAATATTACGTTATATTTTGAACAATTTTTGAACCTTGAAAACGAATTTTAATTTAGTTGAACTCATCTTAGTCAACAATATTGATTAGAATAGCCTGACATAAATTTCTGATCAAAAGTCTAACAAGCGTTGAATAGAAACTGAATTGTCAGATTTTTGCCAGAATAGGGCTGTTATATCGTATGTTATTGTTCTGAGTATTGTTCCTTGCGTTATTTTAAAATAATCCTAAAATGCAAGCCGAAATTATAAAACACAAAAACAATCCAAACTGCTTTTGCCATATTTGTGGTGAATTTACCATTTTAAAACAACGAAAAAAAATTAACGAAAGTATCAAACTAATTTACTTTAAATATTTTGGGTTCGAAATTCAAGCTAGTGAAAATATTCAATATGCACCTAACATGTGTTGTGAAAAGTGCTATCGAAATTTATTTTTCTGGTACAATGGTAAATCCAAAAATATGCCATTTGGTATTCCGATGTTGTGGGCACCGCAGTTGCAGCACAATGAAGACAATCGCTATTTTTGTATTGTTGATATCAGCGGCTATAATTTAAGAACAAAGTCAATTTTAAATTACCCTAATTTGGAGTCAGCAATACGGCTTAAACCGCATAGTGAAACAACGCCTGTTCTTAGTCGAGATACTCCGAAATTAACCCAAGAATATTCTTCAATCAACCGCGAAGTGATCAGAAGCATTGATCCGACTTACGAGCCATCAGAAGTTGGAAGCTGCAACCATGTGCCGTTTAGTGCAGAATCTTTCGATCATTTCGTAAGAATATTGGGCCTCAGCAAAACAAAAACGGAAATTGCTGCATCTGTACTTCGTGACCACAATATGCTAGATAAAAGTATCTTAGTCACAGCACCACGTCGTCGATCGCATGAATTGCAATGGTTTTTTACTTCAATTGAAAATATGGTATATTACAACGATATTTCTGGATTACTAGAAGCACTGAATATTCAGTATGAAAAAACTGAGTGGTATTTGTTTATAGACTCTTCCAAAGTGAGTCTAAAAGTTGCATTGATTAATAAAGGCAAAAATCTTCCAACAATTCCCATAGCATATTCAGTGCAGCTGAAAGAAACTTACAACACAATGAAGATGATCTTAGATAAAATCAAATACGCTGAACACAACTGGTTAGTGTCAGGAGACTTTAAGGTGATTGGTCTTCTACTAGGCATGCAGCAAGGATTTACGAAGTTTAATTGCTTCATTTGTGAGCGGAATAGTCGCGATAGAGAAAAACATTATAGCGACTACAAATGGCCAAATCGACAACGTCCTCTGATAGGAGAAAAAAATGTTATTGCTGAAGCTCTGGTTGAGAAAGGCAGAATAATTCTCCCCTCTCTGCATCTCGAGCTTGGCGCTGTGAAAAATTTAATCAAGGCTATGGCCAAAGCTGGTGAAGGTTTTCAGTACATAAGAAGAAAATTCCATTGGATTAGTGATGCGAACATTAAGGAAGGTAAACACAATTTAGGTCAGTGGCTTATCGTATTTTGCTTAAAACTTTCATTTGATATTTAGTTATCTCAATTTGTAAAAATAACATATTTTGTATTTATGTATATCTGTAGGTGTTTTAATTGGTCCAAATATACGCGCTTTTCTTAAAGACACCGTATTTGAGAGCAAACTAAGCGAGAAGGAGAAAAGAGCATGGCTGTGTTTCAAAGATGTTAAAGAGAATTTCTTGGGCAACCACAAATCAAAAGATTATGAAGAATTAGTAAAACGAATGATTTCAGCATTCGCAGATATAAACGTGCTCATGTCATTGAAAATTCATATGTTCCATAATCATATCGGGTTTTTCCCTTCAAATATGGGAGAATTATCAGATCAACATGGCGGGAAATTCCATCAGGAAATGCTTCAAATGGAAACTTGATATAACGGAAAGAGTTTACATGCCATGGTAGCAGAATACTGCTGGAGTGTGAAGCAAGATGACTTGAAAGATGAATACAGCCGTTGTGTCAAAAGGACGAAATAATTAAACTACTTTCTTGCTTTTCACACAACGGTCCTATCCGATACTTCACACTCCAGAACTTTTCCCATATATCTCGTTTCCATTTGGAGCATTTTCTTGTGGAATCCTGCTAGGTTGATCAGATAATTCTTCCATTTTTAAAGGCAAAGCCCAGATATGATTATGGAACATATGAATTTTCAACTATTTATGTGAGTGCGTTAAAATCTGTGAATGTACTATTCACTAATTCGTTGTACTACTAATTCGTTGTACTAATTCTTTATACACTTTGTTTCATAGTTATAGGGAAACAAACATTTTTTGGAAATCCGAAAAACGGTAAGTGTTAAAAAAAAATAATGATGCAGTTTATCGACCACGTGTTTGAGCAAGTTGATCAAGTGTGAAAAAAGGTAACGAAACACGTGTTTCATTGCTATAGGGAAAGTGGATTAAGAAAAGAAATTATAACAACTCATTTTAAATTTCAATTAATAATTTATTGCTTCACCATTATTATTAATAAGACTATAAATCCTATTTGGCATCGAATTCGAATACTGGAGAAACATTTCTGGAGTCAGTGACTCCCACGTACGTAAAATCGCAGTTTGCAACTCAGAAACAGTATTAAATTGCCGATAATCTTCATACACTTTTTTTTTTTTTTTTTAAATACGAGCCAACGCGCAGGGGAAACCCCTATAAATGCGGGCATTGCGCTGGTTCAGGAAGGATATATAGGTTGGGAGAAAGGATGTTGGGTGAAGAATTTATGGACTCTTGCCTTGAATCCATCAAGATCATAAGTGCTGGGGAAAACATCTGCAGGGAGACCATTCCACAATCGCGCTGTTCGGGCCAGGAACGAACTTTTTCTGTAGTGCGTAGTGCGCTGGAACATCGTTTCAACGTGGAATGCATGGGCGCCAGTGTTCAAACGGGTTGCCCGGGGGAATACCCGGAGTGATGGCAGCAAGTTGCTCATCTCCACTGAGCAATTGCCGAAAAAGTATCGGTAAAATAAAACCACACATGCCACGTTTCGACGATGTACCAAGGAGTCAATAGAGCTGGATGCCCTACTGTCCCCTATAAGTTAAATCGCACGGTTTTGCACCCGATCCAGGAGCTCCAAATGGGTTTTTGAAGCCCCTGCCCATAGGTGCGAGTTAAACTCCATTTTAGGTCGGATATAGGTAGTGTAAACTTTCCTTGCCAGCCATCCCCAGATGTTTTCTATTGGGTTTACATCTGGGGAACAAGAAGGCCACTCAAGACAGTTGATATTTTGGCTTTCCAACCAAGTTTTCGTAGACCTGCTAATGTGGATTCGTGCATTATCCTGCTGAAAAATAAATGATTTTTCTGGAAAGCTAAGGATGAATGGCAGTAAATGGGTTTCTAGCACTGTCTGATACTCCTCGCTATTCATACGGCAAGACGGAAAGGACAAGTGTGCTGTGCCAGAGCTTGAGAAGGCGCCCCATACCATTAAGGATCCTCCACCGAAATTGCGCTTGGAAAAAATACGCGGATCTTTGCGCAAGTCTCTCCAATACCCCAAACAACCGTCAGGACCGTCAAAGTTGAACTTTTTCTCGTCAGAGAAGATTACCTAAATAACGGGTAAAGTTATTTTTAGGGTGAATTTGCTATTTTGAATCGAATCAAGAAAGAAGAACATTTTCAGTTTTCACTGTTTACCTGATTCCAATCCTGGGCCATATTTTCTCGGGCGAATTGGAGTCGAGCAACCTTATGATGGGGTTTTAGAAGCGGTGCCTTCTGCATTTGCTCCCTCACAATGTCCGCATTTCGGTTTACAGTCCGCCAAATCGTGGACATGGATGCAGATATGTTGTTTTCTCTTTGTATATTTCTAATGGAATTCGTTGTATTGGACAAATGGCGGCAAATCTGGCGTTCTTTTCGTTCGTTCAACACTTTATTACGGCCTGGATAACTTCTAGTTCCATAATTTTCCTTGTCTTTTAAAGAATTACAGACAACATTGACCGGCCTTCCAAGTTTTCGAGAAATTTCACTTTTTGTCTGGCCGTCACCCCACAAGGCGTCGATGGCCCCTTTTTCCTTCTCAGTTAGAACCTTTCCGCGAGGCATTTTAAAATAAACATAAAGTAATAAGCAAATTTGTGCTCAATTCGAAAAATTCTCAAGCTCTGGCACAGCACACTTGGCCTTTCACGCTAAATGCTAAATAGAATAAAATCGTGTAAAAAAATTAAAAATTTTTTTATTTTCAAACCGTGTTTTTATTTTTTTTTTTTTTTTTTAACAGGAACAAACGCGCAGGGGATGACCCCTATCAATGCGAAGCATTGCGTTGGTTCAGGAAGGATATAGGAGATAGGGTTATGAGTGAAGTGTTTATGGACTCTTACCTTGAACCCATCGAGATCATAAGTGCTGGGGAAAATATCCGCAGGGAGACCATTCCACAACCGTGCTGTACGGGCCAGAAACGAACTTTCCCTGTAGTGCGTAGTGCGCTGGAACATCGTTTCGACGTGCAATGCATGGGTGCCAGTGTTCAAACGGGTTGCCCGTGGGAATACCCGGAGTGATGGCATCAAGCTGCTCATCTCCACTGAGCAATTACCGAAAAAGTATCGGTAGAATAACACCACACATGCCACGTTTCGACGATGTTCCAAGGAGTCAATAGAGCTGGATGCCCTACTGTCCCCTATAAGTTTAATCGCACGGTTTTGCACCCGATCCAGGAGCTCCAAATGGGTTTTTGAAGCCCCTGCCCATAGGTGCGAGTTAAACTCCATTTTAGGTCGGATATAGGTGGTGTAAATAATGCGGAGATCAGACGGAGTGAAATATTTTTTGGACCGCTTTAGGAAGCCGAGGCACTTGGCTGCTTCTTTCGACACGCCAAAAATATTATCGTTCCAACGAAGATCGTTCATAATGGACATGCCCAGAACATCAAGAGCTGCCGATTCCGCAATACCCGTTTGTGGGATAACAGACAACATTGGGTCTTGCGGGGATTAAAATCGACCCTGTTCGCTTGACCCCACTTGGAGATTGTTTGTAGGTCGCTATTAAGTGTGTCATTCATACGGCGCCGTTCTCTCTCAATCTCCACAGAGCTGGGACGCTTTGTAAAAGAGTATGAATGACAAATGGTGCTGTCATCCGCAAACGAGTAGATGGGATTCTTCGTCGACGACAACAGGTCGTTGATGAAGATCAGGAAGAGGGTTGGAGAAAGGACCGACCCCTGCGGCACTCCCGCGCTAAGGGAATGCTTTTCCGAGGCTATGCCGTCTATTACAACACGAATAGAGCGATCATAGAGGAAGCTCGTTATCCAACGAGAGAAGATACTACCGACGCCATAGGCAATCAATTTTGACACGAGTGCTTTATGCCACACCCGGTCAAAGGCCTTGGAAATATCCAATGCAACAACCTTGCTTTCACCGAGGTTTAGAATGCTATGGTTCCATTTCTCGGTGAGGACCGCCATAAGGTCCCCCGTTGATCGATGTCTTCGGAAGCCGTATTGGCGGTCACTTAGCAGTCTATTGTGCTCCAGATACTTCACAAGGTTGAAGTTTACAATGCTTTCCATTACTTTGGAAAGCACCGAACAGATTGCTATAGGTCGGTAGTTCGCAGGGTCAGTAGTCTTGCCTTTTTTAGGAACTGGTTGAACATTTGCTACCTTCCAGCATGTCGGAAATACACCTGTGGTGTATGACATGTTGAAAAGTTTGCGTAATGGACAAGCCAGCGAAGTAGCGCACTTTTGCAAAACAAGGGCTGGAATGCCGTCCGGCCCTGAAGCCTTATTTACATCGAGATTTGCAAGCACTCTTTTAACTACCCGTGTCCGAAAATGAATTTCTGGCATAGAGCAAGATACGTTCTCGACTACGGGTAGTGGTAGATCGCTGGGGGGCAGGGAGGAGTTCTCTGCAAAAATTTTAGCCAACAAATTAGCTTTATCCACCGAGTGAGTGATGATTTGATCATTGTTAAGGAGAGTTGGAATTGAAGACGATGTTTGGTTCTTCACCTTCTTAACGAATGACCAGAAGTTCTTACTACCACGCTGGCATTGAAGAACTTTTTTCCTTTGGCGCTGATCGTGCAGAAACTTTTGGCGCTTTAGGATGGCATTGCATCGATTTCTAGCCTGTTTACGCAGCTGTTCAGTGGCGGCATTTTTATTTGCCTGCCATGTTCTGAAAGCTTCCTCTTTGGACCTGACAGCAATTCTGCATGTCTCATTAAACCAGATATTGTCCTTGGGTTTAATGCAAACCAGCTTATTAGGGATGAAGGACCGCATTCCTAATAATATAATTTCTTCAACCATTTTGGCTGCGGCATTTATGTTTCTATCAAGAAAACACAATTTCCAATTGAAGTGGGTGAAAAAATCGTTAAGTCCACTCCAGTTAGCTTTATCATACTTCCACATTAAGCGCTTCGGGGCTAAAGGCGAAGCATTGCGGATAGAAGAGTATGAGAAAGACGCCAAAATGGTACAATGGTCCGAGTTTCCAAGAGGTGCGTGCATTTCAACATCGTATTTTTCATGATGTGAAGTGAGAAAAAGGTCTAGAGTATTGAGAGCTTGCCCCTCAACGCAGGGGATATGCGTTGGTTCATGCACTAATTGAGTCAAGTTATTAGACTCGGCAAAGAGCTCTACAAATAAGCCTTCAGGAGTTGTGTGGCTGGAATGGCGTAGCCAATTGGAATTATGAATATTGAAATCACCAGCAACTACAATTTCACTATTCGGATACGATTCCAGAATCTGAGAAATAGAATCAGAGAGAAGATCAAACTTGTTATATGTAAAATCTCTCCCTGAATTCGGGCTTCTATATAGGAAGCAGAAGTGCAGAATGTGCGACTGGATATTGAATTTAACCCACATGGAGCTAAATTCGGCATCCGTCGTGTATAGATGTTGCTGGCACTGGTACGCAACATTACTGCACACATAAATGGCAAGACCCCTGTGAGGAGAGAATAATGGCAGTAGGTGATAACCAGGGATGTGAAAATCCAGTGGATCTGCATCCCCACACACCTGGGTTTCACCTAGTGCCATTATATGGGGTTTATGGAGGTTAACAAACGCATATACAGCAAAAAAGTTCGCCCTGAGCCCGCGCACGTTGCAGAAGGCTATGCGGAATTTGTCCACCACCATGGTCTATATGGGCTAAAGATCAAGGAAAGTAGCTGGGAATGAGATCTGCCGCACTAAGAAATTGATTATGCTCTGTGGTAAGTGTTATGCCTTTACCACAGAACAGTCAATTACTCAGTGTCGAACAAGACCGCATGTAGCGCCACTGAATACGGACGGAGGAGGGAGACACGGAAAATGAACCATAACAAAGACAACGCGAGCAGAGGTCAACGCAGCGGACAGCGAGACCGATTTAACGGCAGTTTACATTTGTTTTTTGGTCTTGCACTTGCATTTGGGTCGGATTATATTATAATTATTAGCAATTAATATTATTATAAGTTGTTTAGTTGTTAGGCACACGCGGCGTAGCAACAACGCAACGAAACATATCAGTCGGACGCACATTAAAACACGCGAGGGACGGACTGAAACAATAACAGCCGCGGAGCACAAGACGGCACGTCTGCCCACGCGTAACACTTGACACAACATGAAATGTTGAAATGTGTTAAATCAAAACCGTGTAAAAACAGAATTAGGTGTATTGCACACTGATAAAAAAATTATCTTAAATACAGTTGAACCTCGATTATCCGGGCCTCCATGAACCGGGATCATCTATTAACCGGGATGCTGAGTGGTTGATTTTAAACCTCTATTAACCGTGATTTACCTCTATTGTCCGTGAAGCACATGTACTTGTGTTTGTTTTTTCCGTATAACACACATATACATATGTATTTGAAGTAAAGGTATTTTTTTAAATAGAATAAGATTTCTTGATGCAAATGTACACTATGATCAATAAGTACCGGGACTGTGTAAAAAAACAAAATTTTTTTATTCTTCTGGTAAATTTATTTTATCCCCTTCAAAATAAGCCCCATCTGAAGCAATACACATATGCCAACGCTTAATCCAATCGTCCATGCCCTTCTGGTAAGCCGAAGCAGGTATGGCCTTCAGCTCTCGCGTCGCATTTTCTTTTATGACCTCTATGGACTCAAATCTCTTTCCACGGAGCGGTAACTTGAGTCGGGAGAACAGGGCAAAGTCACATATACAAGTGAGTGTCAAGTGTTACGCGTGGGCAGACGTGCCGTCTTCTGCTCCGCAGTTCTTATTGTTTCTGTCCGTCCCTCGCGTGTTTTAATGTTCGTCCGACTAATATGCCGCGTGTGCCCAACAATTAAATAACACTATAATAATATTAATTACTAATAATCCGACCATTTGGGTCTAATGCAAAACCAAACAAAAAATATAAACTGCCGTTAAATCGTTCTCGCTGTCCGCTGCGTTGACCTCTGCTCGCGTTGTCTTTGTTATGGTTCATTTTCCGTGTCTCCCTCCTCCGTCCGTATTCAGTGGCGCTACATGCGGTCTTGTTCGACACTGAGTAATTGACTGTTCTGTGGTAAAGGCATAACACTTACCGCAGAGCATAATCAATTTCTTAGTGCGGCAGATCTCATTCCCAGCTACTTTCCTTGATCTTTAGCCCATATAGACCATGGTGGTGGACAAATTCCGCATAGCCTTCTGCAACGTGCGCGGGCTCAGGGCGAACTTTTTTGCTGTATATGCGTTTGTTAACCTCCATAAACCCCATATAATGGCACTAGGTGAAACCCAGGTGTGTGGGGATGCAGATCCACTGGATTTTCACATCCCTGGTTACCACCTACTGCCATTATTCTCTCCTCACAGGGGTCTTGCCATTTATGTGTGCAGTAATGTTGCGTACCAGTGCCAGCAACAACTATACACGACGGATGCCGAATTTAGCTCCATGTGGGTTAAATTCAATATCCAGTCGCACATTCTGCACTTCTGCTTCCTATATAGAAGCCCGAATTCAGGGAGAGATTTTACATATAACAAGTTTGATCTTCTCTCTGATTCTATTTCTCAGATTCTGGAATCGTTTCCGAATAGGGAAATTGTAGTTGCTGGTGATTTCAATATTCATAATTCCAATTGGCTACGCCATTCCAGCCACACAACTCCTGTAGGCTTATTTATCGAGCTCTTTGCCGAGTCTAATAACTTGACTCAATTAGTGCATGAACCAACGCATATCCCCTGCGTTGCGGGGCAAGCTCTCAATACTCTAGACCTTTTTCTCACTTCACATCATGAAAAATACGATGTTGAAATGCACGCACCTCTTGGAAACTCGGACCATTGTACCATTTTGGCGTCTTTCTCATACTCTTCTATCCGCAATGCTTCGCTCTTAGCCCCGAAGCGCCTAGTGTGGATGTATGAGAAAGCTAACTGGAGTGGACTTAATGAATTTTTCGCCCACCTCAACTGGAAATTGTGTTTTCTTGATAGAAACATAAATGCCGCAGCCAAAATGGTTGAAGAAATAATATTATTGGGAATGCGATCCTTCATCCCCAATAAGCAAATTTGCATTAAACCTAAGGACAATATATGGTTTAATGAGACATGCAGAATTGCTGTCAGGTCTAAAGAGGAAGCTTTCAGAACATGGCAGGCAAATAAAAATGCCACCACTGAACAGCTGCGTAAACAGGCTAGAAATCGATGCAATGCCATCCTAAGGTGCCAAAAGTTTCTGCACGAACAGCGCCAAAGGAAAAAAGTTCTTCAATGCCAGCGTGGTAGTAAGAACTTCTGGTCATTCGTTAAGAAGGTGAAGAACCAAACATCATCTTCAATTCCAACTCTTCTTAACAATGATCAAATCATCACTCACTCGGTTGACTCATCGGACTCACTTTGTTGGCAAAAATTTTCGCAGAGAATTCCTCCCTGCCCCCCAGCGATCAACCACTACCCGTAGTCGAGAACGTATCTTGCTCTATGCCAGAAATTAATTTTCGGACACGGGTAGTTACAAGAGTGCTTGCAAATCTCGATGTAAATAAGGCTTCAGGGCCGGACGGCATTCCAGCCCTTGTTTTGCAAAAATGCGCTACTTCGCTGGCTTGTCCATTACGCAAACTTTTCAACATGTCATACACCACAGGTGTATTTCCGACATGCTGGAAGGTGGCAAATGTTCAACCAGTTCCTAAAAAAGGCAAGACTACTGACCCTGCGAACTACCGACCTATAGCAATCTGTTCGGTGCTTTCCAAAGTAATGGAAAGCATTGTAAACTTCAACCTTGTGAAATATCTGGAGCACAATAGACTGCTAAGTGACCGCCAATACGGCTTCCGAAGACAACGATCGACGGGAGACCTTATGGCGGTCCTCACCGAGAAATGGAACCATAGCATTCTAAACCTCGGTGAAAGCAAGGTTGTTGCATTGGATATTTCCAAGGCCTTTGACCGGGTGTGGCATAAAGCACTCGTGTCAAAATTGATAGCCTATGGCGTCGGTAGTACCTTCTCTCGTTGGATTACGAGCTTCCTCTATTATTGCTCTATTCGTGTTGTAATAGACGGCATAGCCTCGGAAAAGCATTCCCTTAGCGCGAGAGTGCCGCAGGGTTCGGTCCTTTCTCCAACCCTCTTCCTGATCTTCATCAACGACCTGTTGTCGTCGACGAAGATTCCCATATACTCGTTTGCGGATGACAGCACCATTTGTCATGCATACTCTTTCACAAAGCGTCCCAGCTCTGTGGAGATTGAGAGAGAACGGCGCCGTATGAATGATGCACTTAATAGCGACCTACAAATGTTGCCTGTTATTCCACAAACGAGTCTCCCCACATCCCTGGTTATGGGTGGTGTGGGTATTGCGGAATCGGCAGCTCTTGACGTTCTGGGCATGTCCATTAAGAACGACCTTCGTTGGAACGATCATATTTTTGGCGTGTCGAAAGAAGCAGCCAGGTGCCTCGGCTTCCTAAAGCGGTGCAAAAAATATTTCACTCCGTCTGATCTCCGCATTATTTACACCACCTATATCCGACCTAAAATGGAGTTTAACTCGCACCTATGGGCAGGGGCTTCAAAAACCCATTTGGAGCTTCTCGATCGGGTGCAAAACCGTGCGATTAAACTTATAGGGGACAGTAGGGCATCCAGCTCTATTGACTCCTTGGAACATCGTCGAAACGTGGCATGTGTGGTGTTATTTTACCGTTACTTTTTCGGTAATTGCTCAGTGGAGATGAGCAGCTTGATGCCATCACTCCGGGTATTCCCCCGGGCAACCTGTTTGAACACTGCCGCCCATGCATTCCACGTCGAAACGATGTTCCAGCGCACTACGCACTAAAGGGAAAGTTCGTTTCTGGCCCGTACAGCGCGGTTGTGGAATGGTCTCCCTGCGGTTATTTTTTCCAGCACTTATGATCTCGATGGGTTCAAGGCAAGAGTCCATAACCACTTCACTCATAACCCTATCTTGCTTCGCATTAATAGGGGTCATCCGCTGCGCGTGTGTCCCTGTTAAAAAAAAAAATCGTATACTTTGTCTTTGCTTCATCTCTACTTACGGCTTCCTTGCCAAACCAAAAGTACTTAGCTACGATTCATGGTGATTTCGTTAACTTCAGAGCAATACTTCGTTACAAGCAAATTTGATTACGGAAAGATTTTCGAAGAAAGAGAACCTGCAGCTGCAATCATCTCCATTATGGACTCCAAGACATAGCGTGACTACGAAAATAGTCTCGCATTAATAACTTCAACGTGGCCTTCAGAGCTTTCGTTATGCCTCGGATCATGTCAGCCCAACAAAACAGCCAATTCCATGAAACATTAACTTGGCTGATCTAGACTTCTTTAAGCCAAATCACGTTGATTTATTGAATGGGGCAGAATTCTATCACAGCCTTCTGTCAATAGCTCCAATTAAGGGGGGAACTACCTTTAGACACTTCAAAAAATCGATTTTTTTTATTGTTTTAATCGATAGGTATATTGCCTTAGAATATGTGTCAAAGTTTTAAAAGGTAATTCTCGAAATTGTGGAAGAGATGCATCCCGGAAATGACTTTAAACTTTAAACGGCATTTTCTCGAAACCATGTTTTTCAAAATTGTGTAAGTGATAATAAAATTACTAATGAACAGATTTTCATTATCTAGCATTCATTTTAAAGAGATAAAAAATTGTTCTATCTAAACTAAAGATTTAAAAAACAAAACATTTTTAGACATTTTTTGACTGCATATATAACAAAATTTCTTGTGAAAATCCTAATTTTTTTTGTGAAGCCTGTTTTAGAGGGTTAATTTTCGAATTTCGTAAAAATTTTAGTTCTTCGACGATAGAAAACCCTCTCGAGTAAGAAAATGTTTGGTTTTTTTATTTCAGACTAAAATTGCGGCCAACATCACTTACACAATTTACGATGTCAGCGGCGATATACCTTACAGAATCATTGAAAAATTTGTTAAATTTCTGTTTTCACTTTTACAAAAATTTTTTTTTGTTTTACCTCAGACATCACTGTAAATATATATTATATTGATTTGAAAAGAACTGTTTTCATTTCCCTGTAAATCGACTGTAAAAATGACCTTTTTTTCGGCCTCTAAATGTAGTTCCCCCCTTAAAATGGCTGAAGGATTGACGAATCTGCAGATCATGGTTTTCAGACGGATATGCAGCAAAATTAGTGGTGCCAATGAGGAAGCTCTTACTTGCGGTGTATGCAGCGAACGCTACCAGGATGCATTAGACAAAATACTTACCAAATTTTGGCAGCTGGATGATTTCCCAGAGACAAGTGATCAACTCACAAATGCGAAAAGAAACTGCGAGGAATCTTTTGCACAACACACTGAAGACAATGACAAGGGGCAATTTGTCGTGAAAATACCATTCAAAGAAGACCCAGCAGTTCTAATCTATAGAGATGGCGACCAACCGCTTATTCAGCCTCGAACACCGCCTGTCGAAAAACCCAGTGATGAGTGAAATGTACATTGACTTGATGCGAATATACGAACATCTCGTACATATGGAACGAATCAGTCTTCCTCTAACTGTGGTGCAATTCGGACGTTGTCATTATGTCCTCGCTTGACTCTAATTGCTCAAAGTGTTTTACGTCTCTTCGTGAAGGCCAACGATTAAGCGATGTGAAACTGGGAGAGCCGGTAGAAGAACATGCACAGAATTACACTAATATTATTGCAAAATTGCAACCTTGGGGCCTACTAGTAGGGCCCAAGCTTGATCAGGAACGTACTTTTTCCTCCATATAAATTTCTAAAACGGGGTTGTTGTTCTAGTTCATGAAGGCTTTGTTATTGCATACACTCTGCATATTCGAATAACAAGTTTCATAAAGTTTTTGTGAATATTGAGAGGAAAGAAATATCTGATCTTCTTGCTAATAGTCCGAACATTATTTATACCTAACTTCCCAACTTGTCTGAATAAATCGGCTAAGTCTTTTGCTGCTGTGTCATCTCTTTCTGATCAGGTTGATGAACTCAAAAAAAAACTTAACTGACCTAGTGCAAATGCCAGTTACCAATTCTAAGTGCTGTTCCTTCAAATGTTCCCTTGAAAAAGTTGTTGATGCTGTTCTTAAGTGCAGCCTGCCGCTGGCACTGGTCGCTATCATGGTTGCCACTCGCCTAAAATTTTTTCTACCAAAATCTTTTATAAAAAGTTACCAAAAGTTACCAATTTTTTTTATTGACAAAACAATGCATTTCATAACAAAGGTACAAAAAATAGTTCAATTTACTACTAAACTCATCACATGTACACCTACGGTCAAAATTATAGCAGTACATGCATGTATCAACCGCTAGATTAAAGAAACACCAAACTTGAAGGGATTGCCGCAACATTTTATGTTCACAACATAAACAATTTTAAACATAAGAAAGACAAGAAGAAAGTTCAAACAATTCACCACTCGAGGTGAAAGTTCTTTTACTGTCAAAACAGCGGTTTTTTGTTCTTTCTGTCAAAATGTAAAAAAAATAAATAAACAAAAAATGGCAAATGCAGAAAATCTGGCGAAGTAAGTATTTTTGTTGGAGTTTCTTTGCAATTTATGTATGTATTCTTTTCGTTTCTAGAGTTCCTAAGTTTAAGCGTACGACGCAGGAACAACTAAAGCATTTTTTGCAGTTTGTCAAGGCGCATTTGAACACAAAATTTGAATTTTATAAGCTTTATGTGCTTGTCACCTGCTCCTACGGAGGTAACAAATTTCGTAGCAATTGACGCCTTTTGAGCTTTTGAATTTGCTCCAGAATACCAAAAAGTGACAATTGTTACCAAGTATTCAATTGTTACCGAGGTGAATTTTGTTAGGGTTGCCAGAAAAGGGCTGTAAAAGTAAGGCTGTCTTCTTAAACATCCCTATGCTAAGCAGTGATGCTCTATCACTACTGTCGTGATACCAGTTAGGTATGCAGTCGTGATATATTGCATACATTTATGTGTTACACTGCTTGGTTTACGAATGGTTCTGATGCAAGCAAATACTGCAAAATGGACGCACAGCAAAAGCGAAAAAGAACTACGAAGCAATATTAATATTGCAAACTTTCAATGCTATTTTGAGTAATACGTGAGTGTGCGTCGAGCAGGTCTTTGGCATTTTACAAAATAAATTTAGAATCTTAAATTCCATTGATGTAAAAAACATGAAACTAGTTAAGCATATAATAATTTCTTGTATGATTCTTCATAATATAATAACAAGTCAAACCAATTCCAGAAATGAAACTGTTAACAGCGAAATTCATGTCAATGCATCGTCGATAATTGTGATGCGCAGTTTGCGATGCCGATGCAATCGATTGATCATTGGATGCGTTCACGAACACGATGCATTGTAACACTGTTGCATTTTTTGTTTACTAACATGATGCTTTGTACTTTTGCAAAGCAACTGACGTTTAAGAAGACAGCCTAAATATCAAATCAAATTCAATATTAACCCTGGAATACTCATTTTCAACTGTATCACAAAACGTTCGCAATGTTAGTCGATGTTAGTTAATCGAATAGTAGAAGTGTGCGAACAATGCTGCCATTGGACCGGGCTGAAGGCACTGTTGCCAGTGCTGCGTATTTAATGTACACTTTGTTTCAAAGCTATAAAGACATTCATTTATTTCGTTATATGGGAAAATTAAAATATATTAAATAAAAATAATAATGCAGTTTTTTTCCTACATGGTCAACATAAAAAATAGCAACAATAACTTTTTTGTGCTAACGGTAAATATTGAGAGAAAAAGAGAAATGTAAAAAATTCCATAGAAACGGTGTTTCATTGCTATAAAGACACTCACTCCACTGTTGATAAATAAAACAACAATCACTTTTTCGGTGCAGTTAGTAATTTATTACTCTACCATTATTTGCAATGAAATCATAAATTCTATTTGGCATAGAATTTGTGTAGTTGTTTAGCATTTCTGGGTTCACTTGTTCCCATGCAGCTAAAATGACCTCTTTCAACTGCTCCACTGTGTCAAATTGTCGAAAATTTGCATACACCTTCCGGACTAGCCAACCCCAGATGTTCTCAATGGGATTGAGATCCGGAGAACAAGCGGGCCAACCCATTGTCTCAATATTTTGACATCTAAGCCACGTTTTGGTTGATCTGCTCGTGTGGATTCTGGCATTATCCTGTTGGAATATGAATGCTTGCTCCTGGTGGTTGCCAATATAAGGAAGCAAACTATGCTCCAACACTTCCTGATATTCCGAGCTATTCATTCTGCAAGTTGGGAACGCCAACGGGACTGTGCCTGAGCTTGAGAAGCCACCCCAAACCATTTGCGATTGGCCACCAAAATTTCTCTTAGAGAAATACCGTGGTTCCATTCGCAAATCTCTCCAATATCCTAAAAACCCATCAGGACCATCAAGGTTGAATTTTTTTTCATCAGTCCTGAGCTTTGAAACAAAGTGTATAAAGTACATTTTGGTTAAGATTAGTATTGTATCAAAGCTTTATACATTTTTCCGTTGAAGTCCATCGAAAAAGAAGTATTATTAAATCTGTGGTCAAAAACGATTATCGCTTAGGACTTAACTCTTCAATTCCCAGTGTCACCTGTAGGTGACGGATGCTTAATATTTTTTTCCTACTAGTACTTGTTTATTTAATTTAATTAATTTCCCTAGCAACACTAGCGAAACGTCATTTGTCAAATTTATTCATTTGTTTCACGCGTAGTTAAAGCAGTGCGAGTTTGTATGGTTTCTTTCAATATAAAAATGAGGGTAGTTAAAAAATTTTGTATGTATTTTTTTGTCTTATCCAAACGTATCTAAGCTATTTTATATAAAAATAAAATTTTCTTTTTCACTATTTTGGACATGGGAATTGAAGGGTTAAGCGATTATTGCTTTGTCACCAAACAAATTACTATTAGTATATAATAAAAACTCAAACAAACACAACTGATTAATGTAACCAACACAAGGCTGTCTTGTGGAGGCCCTATGCTCCCGAGAGGAGTGAACAAGGAAAAAAAAAATATAATAAAAACATGTAAATTACATGAATTACATTGTTTCTTTCACTTTTTTATAAATCAAATTCTTAATGTGTTTTGAAACTTAGTATTTGATTTAGTAGTTGATGAATTCTTGCGATTTTTTATACTGTGAAGAAAATATGGAAGTGTACTACTCAAAGTCCGTAAATACTACCCAAAAATCGTAATATGTACTACTGAAACAAAATTGAAAACGGCAGCACTGGTTCGGAGTGCTGCTTTCTCTTCTAATACTCGCAATGCTGCTGCTGTGCGTTCTCCTGTTGGCTTACGCTCTGCTGTTGGCGCACTGAAGACTTCTAACTCTCGTTATGCTGCTGTTTCTCGCAAAACTGCACCTGTCGTTAGCAATGTAGTTGTTGATGGTGGACCCACTAACACATCCGCCAATTTAGTTACGAAAAATTTGCCTGCTGTATCCGATGCTGAAATTGTTGTTGCTGATGGTGCTGCCGCTACTGATGTTGCTTGCTCTGCTCTTTCTTCTTCGCCTTCGCTTACTTTTTTCACGAATTTACGGGGAAGGAAAGTGAAGAAGTCGCCGGCTATTGGTCGCAATGACACCTCTGATTTGAAAGTTGTTGTAAAAAAGAAGTGGCTGCACCTCTCTTCATTTCAGGGTAAGGTCTCAGCTGATTTTTTTTGCGAATCATCTTGCGTTTCGCCGCGCTTCTAGATGCGGCCAATAACGGTTCGCAATGATCAGTGGATCAAACCGTTTCAGTCTTTTCCGAAGAAGGGAGTATGAAAGATCGACGACTGACAGTACACAATTTTGTTTCACATGCTGGTAGAGGATGTAATAGTAGAATGTAAACTTTATTATCAAAACATTTTAGGTATGAAGACTAAAGCAAATTCCACCATGTTCTTTACACTTGCAGGTCATACAGGGTATTTCATTTCGAACCGAAAACTTTGGCAGCTCTGCGTTCGACAACCGCAGCTGTCATCTGTCGTTGCATTGTGTTAATATTGTAGTTTAGTGTTTGCCATTTTTGAAAATGGACCGATTTAGCATCGCTCAACGTGTAAACATAATGAAAACTCACTACAAAAATGGTGAAAATTGGAGTACCACTTCTCGCGCACTACGGAAGGATTTCGGACGACACGGAAGGCCTGTTTTGTCAACAATTTCGGATTTATTGGCGAAATTCGAACGAGCTGGTTCTGTACAAGATGTACAGAGGCCAATACGTAATCGCCCTGCTCGTTTGGCCGAAAATATTGCTGCTGTAGCTGCCAGTGTTGAAGATGACCCAAATTTATCGCTTCCCCGGCGTTCACAACAATTGGACATCTCCATCACCTCAATTTGGCGTATTTTGCATTTGGATTTGCATCTTCATCCATAGAAAGTTCATTTGGTGCAGAAATTGGAGCCGGGAGATCACAGAATGCGTCGTAACTACGCCGAATGGGTGCTTGAAAAACAGTCCGAAAATCCCAATTTTTCGCACAAAATTTTCTTCAGCGATGAAGCACATTTTCATCTCGGCGGTTACGTTAATACTCAAAATTGTCGTGTGTGGGGCTCAGAAAATTCACGCGTGGTTATCGAGCGCCCAATGCATCCACCTAGAGTCACTGTTTGGTGTGCATTATGGTCCGGTGGTGTCAAAGGGCCATATTTCTTCGAAAATGACGAAGGACAGACCGTTACCGTCAATTCTGAACGTTATGGCCGTATGATAACCGAGTATTTCTGGCCAGCGATCGAAGATATGGATGTGGAGGAGATGTGGTTTCAACAGAACTGCGCTACATGCCACACAACAAGACCGAACATGACAGAATTGCGAAGCAGGTTCGATGAACGCATAATTTCGCGTTTTGGTGATGCCAATCGCCGTCAAGATCGTGCGATCTGAACCCTTTGGACTTTTTTCTTTTGGGCTACGCGAAAGATCAAGTCTATGCAGACAATCCGCAGACTCTGGAGCATTTGAGGGACAACATACGTGCAGCCTGCTATATGTAAAAAAAAGTCATCGAAAATTACCTAAAAAGAATCGAGGTGTTCCAGGCTGCTCGTGGCGGTCATTTGAATGACGTCATATTCCATTACTAATGGCACAAACCAAATATTATTTTGATAATAAAGTTTCATCAAAATTCAAATTTTTATTGATTTTTTTTTCTTTATATACTTTTTCGGCTCATGATGAAAAACCCTGTATATTCCTCCCAATAACACTCAACTTTCTCTTCTTAGTGATTACTAGGTTTTGGGTTTATATGCAAAAACTATGCAAAAAATGCAAACACATGCAAATATGCAGTGCATATGTTAGCTCATTCTTAATATTTTTCAATAAAAATAGCACTGTGCGACAGTTTCGGGGTCATGGAATCTAACCCGGATCCGACTAATACTAATCGATAGTACTCTTATAAAGTAACAAAATCCTAGCTGGGTTTTGCAAAGTTAGTTGCCGTTTACAAGTTACAGCCGTGTAAAGTTTCTGTGTATTAGGGTTTTTTCAACCAGTTTTTTCATTATAAGTCTTAAGATATTCAAAATTGTGTATTGCTGTCTTCAGCAAACTTGCTGCTAATACTTAGATGAACAAATTCTCTGAACACTGTGTAACAAAATTATTACATCCTATCGAAATTTTGGGGGTCAATGTTAAAAAAATCGACTTTTTTTGATTGTAATAAAAAAAAACGTGTTTTTTATTCTTTCAATATTAATGCAAAAACGCATTTGTATCGCCAAAAATAAAAAAAATATGCGGAACCCTCTAACTTCACAAAGACATGGTTTTTTGCAAAATAAAGTGAAAAAATCTTCAACTCTAAATTTGAAATTTTATTGTATACATATTTTTTTTTTTTTTATTTTAACGAGGAGGAAGCATCAAAAGCCGAACCCCGTCAGTGTGTGACTTTAACACACTAAACCTCCTCATGTCGCAGACCGGAATCCCCTCCGGACTACCGTTAAGTATTACGTCAGAGGGCGGTTTTGAGCGCTCGGCTCACAGTATCGTTTTGCTGTCAGTGCAGTTAGTCGCTAGTTGCACTTACTAGGCTCCCCCACCGTATGTCGTAAATAGCTCCCTCCCTATATTGTATACATATGTATTTCAGTGTGTTCGAAAAGTTTTGTGCGACGCTTAAACTGGTCGTTTTCTCCTAAGAATCCTCCGGTTGCGTTTGCTGGCTACACCAACAAATTTCCGCCAGTATGGCTTCAGGAGATTTCTTGCCTTTGTATCTGAGCAAATAAATTCGCTTTTTACAATAAAAATTGTAATTCATTAAAACATATGTTTATGGTAAGTACCTTATCTCAAACGGAAGCGCGGTCTGATGATATCGCTCGCCATGTTCGTCTGATTCTGTTGGAAGTTGTTGGCTGAAGTAAAGCAGATGATGATGCAAGTAATGGGTTTTAGCGACATGTGAACGCCTATATTTGCATATGCATCCATCATGCGCTGTACTGAACTTTCATAGTTTTCAGATCGATTTTTGCCCAAAAATCCAGCAATAACTTGTTTAGTCGATTGCCATGCCTTCAATTCCTCACCAACTAACACCAGATCAAATGTCTCTGATTTAGTTAACTTTCGTATATCTGGACCATTAACAACTCCTGTAGTTAATACAAATACACTTTTTATGCTCTATATATATTTCTACCACACATCAGGTATAAAATACACTTACCATTCAACAACTTTTGTTTGCTTATGTTTGGGAAAATACCGCTTAAGCAACGAAATACTTCATCTCTCTTAGCAATACATTTTAAAAAGTTTTTAACTATACCCAGCTTTATGTGAAGGAATGGCATTAAAATTTTTTCGAACGCTACAAGTGGTTCGCGTATAAAGTTTGCTTGTTTGAATTCGCTTTCATTCCGAGCTTTCCAGTCATGCTTAGCGTATTGGTCACCAGTGTATCGGGTATTCCAGTCGCATAAAAAACACATGTGCTTGACATAACCTCCTTGCATGCCACAGAGTACTGCCACTACCTTTAAATCGCAGCAAATACGCCATTGATTTTCGTTATAGTGAATAACTTCGAAAATGTTCTGGAAGTTTTCATACGTTTCAATTGTATTTGTGTTATAAGCTATTGGGACTGGGGGTTTAGTATTTGTCTTGTGCAGTAATACGGCTTTTAGACTATACTTAGAGCTGTCTAAGAACAAACGCCAATCGTCTTTTTCATAAGTAATCCCCATTACTTTCATTAAGTTTCCAATATCATTGCAATACGCAAATGTTTTTTCATCATTGACACTGAAATAACTTTGTATATCTGCTTTGCGATTTCTATACGCTGTAACTTTCGTTCCTGGTGCCAAGAAATTATTAGAATTTAAAAATGAAGAAAGTATTTCTGATTTTCGCTGCGATAGCTCCAACTTGACCACAATTTGATTCAATTTCTCTTGTGTAATTAGAATTGGCTGGCCCGACGATGATTGTGGAGGAAAATATTCGGAGAATACGGTCGTACTTTCCCTTCGTGTATATTCCGTTACAATATCGGGGCTTGGGCATGTTGGTTGCGGGATGCTATCACAGTGAGGTAATGGTAGCTGAACATTTGAAACTCCAGTATAAATCTTTTGTTTTGTTTTTTTTTTGTTCATTCCAACCTCACTATTGACACATACGTAACAATTTTCCGCTTCATGATTTCCTGGATCGAACCATAGCATCGGTACTCCGAAACGCAAAGAGCCAATTCTTTTCTTCTTCCAGCTCAAAACATTGGTATAACATGTTTGACACACATGTTTCGGAGCCCATGATACGTTAAAAATTATTTTCTGCTTAAAATACAATTCGTATGCTTTTGAGAAATCTGCGGTAAGTGGCCTAACTTTGGCACTTTTTGTTCTAGGCATAAAGTGGCCGCAAACGTAGCAAAAATTGTTAATATTTCCCTTGCAACTACTCATTTTTCAGATTTTTTAAACGATTTCGTATATTTCGATTTACACTTCGTATATTTAGACTTCGCGATCACGAGAACAATAAAAGTTCCCCTGATAGAATACTCGGTGCGAACTCGAAAAAAACACAGACAGTACTTTTACAATTTTCTTATGCAAAAGGCAAGTTTCGATACCGCGAGTAGTTTAGGTGTTATAAAATAGTCATTTAGTAAACTTTTACTTTCAAAAAATATGCATACAATACCAGACTGAAATATGTATACAATAAAATTTCAAATTTAGAGTTGAACAGAATTAGATGGCGAGCGATATCATCAGACCGCGCTTCCGTTTGAGATACGGTACTTACCATAAACATATGTTTTAATGAATTACAATTTTTATTGTAAAAAGCGAATTTATTTGCACAGATACAAAGGCAAGAAATCTCCTGAAGCCATACTGGCGGAAATTTGTTGGTGTAGCCAGCAAACGCAACCGGAGGATTCTTAGGAGAAAACGACCAGTTTAAGCGTCGCACAAAACTTTTCGAACACACTGAAATACATATGTATACAATATAGGGAGGGAGCTATTTACGACATACGGTGGGGGAGCCTAGTAAGTGCAACTAGCGACTAACTGCACTGACAGCAAAACGATACTGTGAGCCGAGCGCTCAAAACCGCCCTCTGACGTAATACTTAACGGTAGTCCGGAGGGGATTCCGGTCTGCGACATGAGGAGGTTTAGTGTGTTAAAGTCACACACTGACGGGGTTCGGCTTTTGATGCTTCCTCCTCGTTAAAATAAAAAAAAAAAAAATATGTATACAATAAAATTTCAAATTTAGAGTTGAAGATTTTTTCACTTTATTTTGCAAAAAACCATGTCTTTGTGAAGTTAGAGGGTTCCGCATATTTTTTTTATTTTTGGCGATACAAATGCGTTTTTGCATTAATATTAAAAGAATAAAAAACACGTTTTTTTATTACAATCAAAAAAAGTCGATTTTTTTAACATTGATCCCCAAAATTTCGATAGGGTGTAATAATTTTGTTACACAGTGTTCAGAGAATTTGTTCATCTAAGTATTAGCAGCAAGTTTGCTGAAGACAGCAATACACAATTTTGAATATCTTAAGACTTATAATGAAAAAACTGGTTGAAAAAACCCTAATACACAGAAACTTTACACGGCTGTAACTTGTAAACGGCAACTATCTTTGCAAAACCCAGCTAGGGTTTTGTTACTTTATAAGAGTACTATCGGTTGGTATTGGTTTGTTCTGGGTTAGAAAAAGCTGTCGCACAGTGTAGTTTCTGTCTTGGTCCCGTTCAAATCGGAAGCTCCAAAAAAATATGCACTTGCATATAATTCCGATCCCTAGTGATTACAATCTGAATGAGCTTGTGTGGAGTTCCTCGTCTGTTGAAGATTTTTTCATTCCAAGCAATGTTCATCACTCCCATGATTTAGATTTATTTTATATGCTTACGTACACAAACATACCTCGAAAATCCTCTGTTTTGCACCATGGTCTGAACAGACCATGGGGTGCTCAACTATGAGGTTTAAGTGGGTGCCAATAGAAGGGTTAAGTTAAGAACATATTTTTTAGAATAGTTACTTACAGATTGTGGAAATTAAGGTCATCGCTCCTGTCACCATATACTGACAGAGCTTCTTTACTAAAATCAAGAATGTTGGTCGGAATCCATCCTTCCTTTGAACTTTCGTCACTACCAAATAAGCGAACATACCATCTGTTAATATCAGTAATGATATTTATAATTATATATAGAGTTTACAATTTATGCATAATACCTGGCATTTGGATCAGGATTTAAATCCAACACGTTCCTAAAAGATTTAAAATATTTTTATGAGAATTGTCTTCGGAAGTTATATTAAATAACAGTATGTACTTATTCAGCATTTCGTCTTTATTAGTTTTCAGTATTTCAACAAGGTCTCCACGACATAATGTTATCGAATCATCGGAATCCGCCACGAATTCTTGGTTTACAACTAAAATGTTGTACGTCTAAAAAAACAAATTAATTATAATTAAAAATTGTTTAATCTTTGTGACAAAACAGTTGAATCTCCCAAAACGCAACCAAATTGTTCCAGGGGTTGTTGCAAATAGCGTAAAGTTGCATTCATTGGATGAATTGAAAAACATCAATTATTCAGTACAATTATATTTTATTGAGAAAAATGTGCATTTTATATTTAAAACAAGGTAACTTCAGGCTTTGGCTTCAGGCAGTGGTGGCTTATGATGCATTGAAAATTAAATTTTTTCCCCGATTTTAAGTAAAAATTGTATGAAGTTTGGTGGACTGAAAGCGAAGTTATTGCATCTGAAGTGAAAGTGTGTTTGTGTCATCGTACAAAAATTAGCATTGAATAAAGACACAATATTAACTTTTGTTTTACAAATTTTTTAATTTTAAACGAAGCATTTAAATTGATGAAATTCGCGATCACCGTAGATCAAAACTGAGCGGTAATTCATAAAAGATTAGCCAAAATCTTCATTGAAATTAATAAACCACCCGGGTGATATTTTTGATATTGTTACGAATGCTAGTTCTAGTGGGCTGTTACGTATCACTGGATTGTGCAATTTGAAAATGAAACCACTTTTTTTATTCGAACGCAGCCAATTAAAAACCAACAGTCACTTTATTATTCACAGTTTACACTTTACTGTTCGTACACTTAAGTATTTGCTTAATTACTCCGTGTGGCAACTTCACTTGTCAAAACCAGACTGACTCGCTGCGCCGCATCCGGCTGCCTTTTATACCTGTCAGGCCATCGCGCAGATCGTTCCCGCACATTCCGGAGTGGACTAAAAGTTTCCATCATTGCCAGGTTGGACTAAAAGTTATTATCGCGGCCGTTGTTGCCAGATTGGACTAAAAGTTGCTATCGCGGCCGTCGTTGCCAGATTGGATTATAGCACGGCACGTAGCGGCAGGGTTGCTTTGCACAGCGACAAACTGCCTTATCGTTACAATATTCATGTTAAATATCTGCACAAATTTGAAGGTAATTTTCAATAACATGCACAAATGTTTTTTTTTTAGAAATTTTGTTCATGTTTAAACGTGAATTTTGTCATTGTCCCAGGTTCTTTTGCTACCATTTTGATTAAATATCACGATAAATTTTTGTTTTGCGTACTTCATTATGTGTTTAACAGTAGATTTACGGATATTGATTATATACCTATTTTTACTGAAGTGAGCCAAATTGACTCATACAAGAAAATTGAAGTTTTTTGCAAAGAAAATAGTTCCAAATTTGTACATACAAACTCTGTTTTTGAAACACATTTTCCGCAAACATTTATATTATTCGATCCGTAAATCTAGTGTTAATAAACCCTCTTGAAAGAAATCTCTTAATATTTTCCATAGTCAAATAAATCATTAAAGTTAGGCCTTTTTTTTTAAAACGAACTATAGCCAGAGGAGGATACTAAATACTGAAGTATATAAAAAAAATTTATAAAATATTATATATTTATAGTAAGTTTTACTCAAAATAGCGGCGGAAGTGCCTGGGATCATCCGAGAGAACGACATTGGTAAACGACGCACATTTGGGAAAAACAGGCAAAAACGCTCGCATTGGAGCAAATTCAAAAGTTGCGAATCTGAATATATTTTTTTAATTGTCGTAATATAGATATTCTAGCCAGATAGAAAATCAAATTTTCAAGTCCCTTCATCCCATGACCTGTACTTTACGGCCTTTCGAAGTTGAACGTTTTATTATATTACTTTCACTTCTAGCAAAATTTCGTTAACAAGACGTGAAATCCCATAGTTTTTCACATGTGGGTTTCGATATTTAAGCAATTAAAATATCAAACAATTTTATTTCAGAAATGTTTATTTTGACAGAAAAAAGCATATCTAACCTTTGCCTAATTTTTTGATAAAAATGAGAAAAATCGGGATTTTCTCTGGGCTTCAACTTTTGAGATTCCACAGGATTCCTCGAAATACTTATACACTTATTAGGTAGGACATTCAGCTAAATGATGGTACCAAACTTATCTGCGTAGTCCTGCGTCAAAATGAATGCGAGCAATTTTCGCATGCCAACCCAAGCACTTTTTGTACTCAGTTCTGGTGAGCAACGATATATTTTTAAGGGGGTGTTCCCGGGTAGAAGTTTGAAAAAATCGATTTTTTGTTTTTGCGTTTTATTGTACCTTATACTATATACTATCACCCCCCAAAGTCGTTTTTCAATCCGCAAACTCAGTACCCACTTTTTTGCATGTTAATTGAAGTAATCTCAGCTCGCCGAAAAGTCATGTCGAAACTTTAAACGCGTTTTTCTCGAAACCACATTTTTTGTACTGGCCGATAACTTTTCTCAGCAACTATGAGAGGTATCGACTTGAAATTTTGGGAAAATGTTCTAGATAGTTTTCATTGGATGCTTAACCAAAGTTTTCATCAAAAAATTATTGTTAAATATATTTTCAAGCACTCTAAAGGTAAAAAAGGTGGCAAAACTGGACAATTTTTTTTCATATGGCCGCCATTTTGTTTCTAATCAACATTTTGACTAAAACTGTGGTTTAGCATCCGCGGAATTTATTGCAGATTAATAATTGCATACCCATTTCTGTTTCAGATTACTGGTTCCCGAAATTTCTTATCGGCCAGCAGTGAAAATCAGCGTGGCAAGGTCACATTGACCACGGAAAGTTTGTACTTAGAAAATAAAATTTTTTGACACAAATATGAGTTTCTGTTCTCCAAATAATAAGGAACAACAAGCAAAAAACCAGAATATTGCATGTTGCCTTGTAGCTCCAAAATAAGACGGGAACACTCCCCTAATTGGTGAGCAAAACTATAACGTATGAAAACAGCGAGGCTGGTATTGAAAGGAATAAATATGTATTTAAATATATAGAACTGAGATGTCTATATATATGTAGGAGTGGAGTTTAACACTCGGACACGGACGGTTGATAAACGATAAATTTTGTCATTAAACATAATCACTTTTACACTTGTCGCTTAACCACAAATTTAATAAAAATAAACATTTTCACCACAAAATGGGGGCTCGTCCAGCAAATAATGATCGTGGAAAGTGCCGTGAAGCATTCATGAAAATTGACTTGTGACCGCGGAAAGTCTAGTGAGTCGAATTCACGTGAATTGTGAAAGT
The DNA here is from genome assembly GCA_963971225.1 of Melieria omissa. Taxonomy (NCBI): domain Eukaryota; kingdom Metazoa; phylum Arthropoda; class Insecta; order Diptera; family Ulidiidae; genus Melieria; species Melieria omissa. Next base: position 42,664,464 of record OZ020269.1, on the reverse strand, counting down.
GCATTGAACAAGTGTGCGCCGCAGCGATTGTGTGTGCGTTTCCAAGAATTTGACATCATTATTGGCGCTCCGGCGTTGTGACCGAGCTTTTGCGTAAGCCACCAAGCAGCAATAAAAAATTGAGATAAGGTGCCGTGTGTAAAAAATTGAAATTCGCGCTTAGAGAAATCAACTTGGCAAAAAGTGTCAAAGCGTCAGTAATAGAGGTTGCTGACCGATACAGTTGAGTCCAAAAGGACATGAGAGCAAAACGTGCTGAGTGCGAAATTTTGAAATTTGTGCGTAGAGCAACCAACTTTCTTAAAAAAGGTGGTACAGGCTGGGCAAAAAGTGTCAAAGCGTCATTAACAGAGTTGCTGACCGATACAGTTGAGTCCAAAAGGACTTGAGAGCAAAACGTGCAGAGAGCGAAATTTTGAAATTTGTGCGTAGAGCAACCAACTTTCTTAACCCTTGTGTTAATACCCAAGGTTTCTTACGTTGTCTAGCACCCAGGGTACCCTGGTACCCGTCAATGTTTATGTACTGTGGGCACTTACTGTGAGCAAAAAAAAGTTGCTAATTGTATTATAACATTCACAAAAGCTGTAGCAAATGCAACGTTAAAATTTGTTTCTTACACTTATGCAATTACAAAAACTGTCTGTGGAATTTGACGCTTGTTGGTACTTTAAAAAAGAATAAGCTTTACATACCAAGCGTAATGGCTCCAAATAAGTCACGGGAACTATGTTCTACTGTGTTTGGTTTCCATGAAAAGGTTACGATGTGCTCATACGTGCCAAAAAAACCGTGATCATGCTATAAACTATGCATAGCGATAACGCTGTGCACGGTGATGGGAAGAAGCTGGTGTTGACACCATGGATCAGATGGTATACAACACAACATCGTACCTTACGTGCAATGTTTTTCAATATGATAGATAGTAGCTCCCTCGCTACATACCTTATTTATTACCAAAATAATAATATGTTGCCAAAAAAGACAAACCAACGACGGCTGTTAATGCGACAATTGAGCGAGGAAGTAGCAAAACCAATTATTGAATATCGTATCACAAATGCACAGGTAATACGGAATTATACCACAAAGATAGCTATTGATAGCCTCATCGGCCGGCAGAAACATCCTGTGAATGTTGTCTCATTTCCTACTGTTGACAGAGATAATTCAGGAAGGAAGAGAGTCACTGGTTGCTGCTATATTTGTAATAATCAAAGATTAAAAAAAAGGCGCAAAACGGGGGAAAACTGCTCCAATTGCGAGAAACCAGTTTGTGACAAACACTCGACTAATATCACCAAATGTAATCATTGCTATAAATAATATTTTAGTTTACTAGTTTTTGTTCGTTATTTTTTATATTCAACGTTATTTATTTGTTCTCACGAAATGAAAATTAAAAAAAACTAAAAAATAACAGCACCGAAAGAGTATTGGGTACCCGGGTACCCCGGGTGTTGGTACGGCGGACCTGATTTTGAATGCATTTTTTCTTGATTAATAAATAAAAAAGTTTCACTTTCAAATGCCTAAATGCTTTAAATTGAACTAAATAACGACGATCCGGGGGCCGGCACAGAAATATTAATTTTTACTCGAGCTACATGCAAAAATATCCTGTTGTGGGTACCCGGGTGCCCGGGTATTAACACAAGGGTTAAAAAAGGTGGTACAGGCTGGGCAAAAAGTGTTAAAGCGTCAGTAAAAGAGTTGCTAACCGATACAGTTGAGTCCAAAAGGACTTGAGAGCAAAAAGTGCCGTGTGTGAAAATTAAAATTTGTGCGTAGAGCAACCAACTTTCTTAAAAAGGTGGTACAGCCTGGGCAAAAAGTGTCAAAGTGTCATTAAAAGAGGTGGTAACCAATACAGTTGAGTCCAAGCCAAAAAAATCACACCGGAAGTACCGTTAGCATTGGTCGCAGCGGCAGAATGCGTGCACGCGGAAACAACAACAAAACGACGAGCAACGAGAAATAGGGGTTTTTTTTGTTTTTTTTAACGAGGAGTAAAAGCATCAAAAGCCGAGGTCAGTGCGAGACTTTAACCCGCTAAACATCTCCCCTTGTCCGACGGAAAGTTCCTCCCGGAACTACCGCTAAGTATTTCGTCGGGAGGCCGTCTGAGCATTAAAGCTCAATCGTCTGTTGTTGGTCTGTCAAGTCCGTTACTGTTCGTTATGGGGTTGGGCCACTGAACCCATGATTTTTTTTTTTTCCATTTATTTATTTATTTATTTATTATTATTTTCGCGTCGTCGCGCAGCGCGTTGGCGCTCAATCCACCGGAGTGCCGTCATGATCCGTGCTGCCGCCGTTTGTACAACTTCCGATTTTCCGGGTGAATCGCACATTTGGGGCACAAGGTTGGTTGTCGTTGGGGCTTCACCGAAGACTTCCGTGATAGAGCCTCTCTCGTTAGCGAAGCGTGGGCAGCATAGCAGGACATGCTGAACGTCTTCGATTTCATTGGGGCACTGAGGGCAGAAAGGATCGTCCTCATGTTTGAAGCGGTGAAGGTATTGCTTAAAGCATCCATGCCCGCTTAGCAGCTGCGTGAGATAAAAATCTACCTCTCCGTGTTTGCGGTTGATCCAGACCTCAATGTGAGGGATCAGGGCAAACGTCCATCTTCCCTTCTCCGATGTGTTCCACCTTTGTTGCCATTCATTTACGCTGCACCGCCTTTCGTCCGCTTTCGATGCCCTAGCACCCGCTGTGTATATGCGATTGAGTTCTCGCGCTAGGATATCTATTGGGGGCATGCTTGCAATAACCAATATCGCGTCGTCAGATATTGTACGAAAGCCACTGGCTACTCGTAATGCACTTAAGCGGTATGTCGCCCTGATGCCAGACATGTACGTGGCTTTAAAGGTTGCGTCTACCCAGATGGGTGCTGCGTAAAGTACGATGGAAGTAGTAACCGTTGCCAGTAACTTCCTTCTGCTAGCGCGTGGTCCGCCAAGATTCGCCATAATGCGTGATAACGCACCGCCTACTTTTGCCGCCTTGTCATTGACCGCAGCCAGGTGATCTTTAAAGGACATTCGGGTGTCGATACGTACGCCAAGGTATCTGATGTGCGGCTGGGAGGTTATTTCGTGATCGCCAGCTTTAAAAGTGAATGTCTCTCGTATTTTTCGAGTACTCAAGAGAACCGCCTCTGTTTTTTCGGCTGCTAGTTTTAGTTGTGCGCTGCGCAACCATCTCATGACTAGCATTATGGATTCATTACACAGCTGCTGTACTTCAGCTATAGTTTTGGCGACTACTACCAGCGCAATATCATCCGCGTAGCCAACTAGTTTGCTGTCCGCCGGAAGTCCGATCCTCAATACTCCATCATACATGGCATTCCACAGGGCCGGGCCCAGTACCGAGCCCTGTGGCACCCCTCGTAAAACGCAATACTGCTTGACGCCATCATCGGTGTCATACAACAATAACCTATTCTCGAAGTAATTGACGATCATTCGTATAAGATACGTCGGTGTCCGGATCATCGTGAGTGCTTCTATTATGCTGGGCCAGCTTGCTGTATTAAAGGCGTTTTTCACGTCAAGTGTTACTACCGCGCAGTATTTCTTGTCGCCCCATCTCCACCTTGTTCCACTAGTAGCATCGCGCGCAATATCCATGACCGTTTTAACCGCGTCAACGGTGGATTTGCCTCGTCTAAAACCAAATTGCGCATCGGATAAGCCATACGGGCCTTCCAGAGTGTCTTGCAGGCGGTTGACGATTATCCTCTCGAGTATCTTGCCCATGGAGTCGAGCATACACAATGGTCTATATGCTGATGGTTGGTCCGGTTGCTTGCCTGGTTTGAGTAGAAGAACTAGTCGCTGTCGTTTCCACATATTTGGAAAGACACCCTTCTTCAGACACATGGTGAACATCGCCGCAAAGGTGGCAGGGTTCGCTCGGATGGCGGATTTCAACGCTATGTTGGGGATGCCGTCTAATCCTGGTGCCTTATTGTCACCCATTTTATTCAGGGTTACGAGCACTTCTTCCGTCGTTACTTCCGGAATATCACTTTCTTCCGTGGGTTGGTGAACATACGTCGGTCTTTCGCCTTCTGGAGGGAATAGTGTAGTGACTACAGCTTCCAGAAGTGCTGGGTCTGAGGGCTGCGGTGCTTTAGTGCCTCTCACTTGGCTCATGACCACTTTATAGGCTGTACCCCAAGGGTCTATATCTGCGCCATCACGCAGATCTTTTAAGCACGATTCCTTGCTTTTCCGTATCGCCTTCTTAAGCTGGTTGCGGCATTTTTTATATTCGTAGCGAAGCGTCTCGTAATTTGGTTGGGTTCGCGATCGTTGCATTCTCCTGCGCGCATGATTGCAGCACCTCCTACACTCGGCGATGTCTTGATTCCACCAGTAGACTGGTTTACGACTCGGCTTTTGCGACCTTCTGGGCATAGCTGCATCGCAGGCTTTACTAATACGCCTTGAGATCCCTTCTGCCATAATTTCGAGTTCACTCTCGATGATTTCGCCGTCATGCCACACCTGTAGGAATACATCCTCATCAAAGAGACGATGCTTCCAGCCCCTTGTCTGTCCATTGCTATTTGTTGTCGTTTCGCTATCTGCAGCTCGATGATAATAGCTCGATGGTCGCTATGCGTATAGAAGTCGGCGATCTTCCAAGTTGTGTGACGCGCGATCGTTCTGTGAGCGAAGGTCAAATCAATAGCTGATCGTCTATCCCCGGCCTCGAAGGTGTGCTGTCCGTCGTTTAGGAGTTCAACGTCTAGTGTGGCCATACACTCCATAAGCACCCTACCTCTAGGGTTTGTGCTTCTGCTACCCCACGATATTGACCAGGCGTTAAAGTCGCCGGCTATTATAGCCGGTTGTCTCGTTCTAGCCTCTGAGACCATCTCTTCGATCATCTGTTTGAATTGGTTTAAATCCAAGCTTGGAGGAGCGTAACACGAGAAGAAATAAACGCCATTTATTTTGGCCCATGTGAAGCCGTTGTTCGCTATTGACGCGCTACTCTGGTACGCTTTGCCATTGGTGGTCCATATTGCCGCTTTGCTCGATGCATCTGTTGTCCATTCGCAGCCATCTACGTTGTGGTGTTGTTCACACAGGATAGCGAGATCGAACTGTTGCTCGAAAATAGTTTGCTGCAAGATATCCTGCGCCGCGATACAGTGGTTTAGGTTTAACTGAACGATTTTCATCGCCCGCTTTTCCTTATCGCCTTTTGGTGCTCAGGGCACCTGGAGTTTCCTGCCGCATGGCTACCTCCGCATGGAACGCAGTTTTGCGCGTTCCTGCAATTTGCCGCTTGATGGCCTTCTTGTCCACATTTTCTGCACAGATTTCTCCTATCCACATCTTCCTTACAGTGTTGTGCCACGTGATTATATCCCCAGCACTTAAAGCACCGCATTGGCGACGAACATTCGCGTATACGACAGGATACCCAGCCTATACGTATCCGTTGCGTTTTCAGCGCCTTAGCGGCGTCCTCTGCTGGTAGGTTTACGTATGCCGTTTGTGTGCCTTGCCGTCCCATACGCATACTACGGATCGAAGCTATGTCCGGGCGCCGTATGCCACATTGCTCGTGTAATGCATCGCACACTTCTGCCGGAGTCGTGACTTCATCAAGGTCTCTCAGCTGTATGGTCACAGAGTGGGTCTTCGCCGACACCTTAGCAGCCCCGCCCAGTACACCCTCTACATCTGTTTGGAATTCTGCCGTGCTTCGTTCCGGTGCACGCTTCAGTTGTAGCAGCAGCTCGTTCTTCGCCGTCCTCCGCACGGCCTTAACGCTTTCGCCAAGGGACTTTAGTGCATCAACGCTTTTAATTTTCCGCAGGATGTCTGCGTACGTCGCACCTTCCGTTGCAGCAATGATTATGGCGTCGGGTTTGACCCTCACTCCTCGTTCTCTGTTCTTCTTCTTCGGCTGCACTTTTGTCCAACCCTGCTTCTGCTGTGCTTTTGGTTTCTCCTGTGATGTGCGATCTGTTGCAACTTTCTCCGTGTTCGACTTCGCTGTTGCTGGTGTTGCATTGCCTGCGGGTTCGGTCCTTTGCGGCAGACGTGCTTTTTCCTGCTTTTGTGTTAGCTTGCGTTTCGGGGGTGGTGTCTCCAGGTGGTTTGGCTGCCTCTTCTTTTGCTCTTCCCTTGCCTTGAGCCATGGTGAGGTTTGGGAGAAATTATTCTTCCTTATAACTTCCTGGGCCACATCGTCTCTCTGCTCAATTGCGCAGAGTTCATACAGCGCTCTAATGCTGTCGATGGCGTCGCGCATCGGCTGGTGAACGGAGCGCCTTTTTCCATTTTCCAACATACCAACCAGTCTACTGATTTGCTCGCCCAGTTTGATGAATGGTTGGTACCCTCCTGCACCTCCTTCTCCTGTTTGCGATGCCTTTTCTGGTTGGCTCGTTTCACTGCTTTTCTGAGAGGCTAGTATAGCCTCATCGCTTGCCACCCGGCTTGGAGACCGGGGGATTCTGCCGCTTCTTTTGAACGAATCTATATCAGCTGTACTGCCTTCTGCCCTGTCGTCTGAGTTCACACTATTCATTTCTAATGGGTCCCAACTCGAAGTCGTTATCTTTGTTCGTGCGTTAGTCACCTTAAGACCCCATGGGTCCCTTTGCAAGCAGTGAGGTCCATGCGAGAGTTGACACAAGCCTTTATGAGAACTTGTGTACAGAGCTGGGTCAGCGCTAATCAGGAATATTACATCTGAACCTACACGACCAGTTAATGGTGACGAACATTGAGCGTATTTCGAGGCCTGCCAGGGTTTTAACGGGACGGAGGCGATTATGCCATTAGCCTGGAAGCCATTTCTACAAGATTTCACTCGTGTATACTGAGGTAACAGAATGCCATAATCGCCGGCCCAATAACTTCCGTCTCCAATACATTTGTTCCAGTATGCCATAATTAAGACCTTACTGGGCTCGGTCTTAATGCAGTTTATGCCTACTGCCAGGCTTTAGTCGCAGCCGCTCCTAACCTGGAGACAGACGCTGACCAAGATAACTGCTCATACGAGGCTGACGTTTCTTGGGTTTATTTTTGCCCTACTATGCCTACGCAGAGTGGGGGGACGAGGTAAAGGCCATGTAGAGGTAAAGGTGTTGGTGTTAATGTGAGTGTTGTGTGTACTTTGGTCTATTGGCGGACCTCGCCTCAAAAGTATGGCTAAGTGTGAGCCTCAGTGGAACTTCGTCTGCGAGAAATCAAAACGCTTGGTTTCCGATAGTCGCAAGAACAGAAGACAACTTTATTCCGTAAAAACTGTGGCTTATAAAGAGAAACATAACTGTTATACTCGCATAGCATTTCCAATACTCCGCCCATTATTCCAGAGCACAGTTTAAACTGACCAATCCGTAGGCAAGGACCAAAATAGCTGATCTTGCACATTTCCGTTAGGAACAGTGCGCTGCGGTAGGTAGCGTTGAACTCGCTTGGTCACCGTCACAAGTGCTGACTTGCTTTGTTTACAACTGCGGCGACGATTGCGGCGCGCGTAACCTGACACCAGTGCATAACGGAATGCGTAATTGCACGATCAGACGGATAGTGTCGGTGTGGGTGACCATGTGGTACCACTACACCATTGCCCTTAACCGAAAAATTATTACCCGGAATAATTTTTAAGATAGTGTTGGTTGGGGGGGGGTTTTGGAAATGCTTTACATTAATTTAAATATGTGTATAGATAATAATATAGGTGATAGTAATTATATAATTGGTAGTTTTCTTATAGTAGTTTCTTGTATAAGTTGTATTTGTATGATTAATTAGTATTTATATAATAGTTTTCTAATGATAGTTCTTAAGTTGTAGGAGTATTGCTATGATTACACGTTTAGTTGTTATGCTTAGCGATTATCATTCTTACATTGTAATTGACGTATGTCTAGGTTATAGTACCTTACTTTTATATTTGGTTTAATTGTCTAGGTATTTATGGTGTACGGTTTTAGTGAGTCGTTGTGGACTTCTTTTTCTTTTCCGTTGTAATCGATTACGGAGTTTACTCCCTTTCGTTCTAAAATTCTGTATGGTCCGCTGTATGGACTTATGTTCTTTTTTCTGTTTTCCACTTTCAATAATACCAAGTCATTGACTTCCAAGCGCAAAGGGTTGTTGTATTGCTGGTCTTGTTTATGTTTACGTTTAGTCTTTGTTTGAATTGTGCTTGTCTTAGCTTTTTGTATTGCGTCATGTAATCTGATCTTGAGTTCGTTTGCATAATTGTCGTAATCGTAAATCGGTTGTGTGTGCTTAAGTGTGTCAGTGGGTAACGACGGTAATTTGCCGAAAATGAGTTCGAATGGTGTGTATTCTGTGTCGATGTTAGGTGTCGTGTTATATGCAAATGTGTAGTACGGTATCCATTTATCCCATTCATCATCATTGGCATAATTTAGTAAGAATTCATTGAGTACCCTATGGTTTCTTTCTAGTGTACCTATTGTTTTATGGTGATAAGGTGTTGAAAATACTTGTTCTATTTGTAAGAGGGAGCATATGTTGCTCATTAACTCATTTGTGAACTCTGTTCCTCTGTCTGATTTAAGAATTTTAAACTGTCCGTATTTCAAAATCAATTGTTCTACTAATGTTTTTGCTGTGGTGGTCGCTTCTTTGGTGCTCATTGGGTGCGCTATGACGTATTTAGTTAGTTCGCATTGCATCGTCAGAATGTATCGATAGCTGTTGGACATGCGGAGTGGTCCGACAGTGTCAATGGATACAATTTGGAAACTGTCACTTGGTGTGGTCGTTATTGTAATTTGTTCTTTCGTGTGTTTTGTTTGTTTGTTTTTGGCACATTTATGGCAGTTATTTATGTATGTTTTTACCATTTTGTTCATGTTTCTCCATGTATATCGCTGTTTGAGTTTCAAAACTGTTTTCCTTACGCCAAGGTGTCCTCCATGTGTGGAATTGTGAAATTCTTGTATCAGTTTGAATTTTATGATGTCCTCTTTTATTCTCTGGGGTGGGGTGTATATTAATATGTTCAAATTTGGCCTTATGCATTTCTTGAATGCTTTTTCATAAATATCCTTCAATTCATTTGTGCGCGTCTTTTTAAATATTTCATCACTTGTCGACAGTGCTAATTCTTTAATATTGTATTTTCTCATGGTACATATGAGCTTCTCCATAGTCGAAACTAGTTTCGTAGGGTTATCGCTGCATCGTACTGTTACATTTTCATCAACTATTTCGACCATTGCCTGGGCTAATGGCTTAGTTGGAATTAAATTGGCCTCAAAATTAAAGTGTAATTTCTTAATATTTTTGATATCCGCTATGGACGTGCATTGCCACATATGAAGTTGATCAGGCTTCTGTGTTGTGCAGTCCTCCTTAGGTGTATCTTCTAGTCCTTTTTCGGACATGCCCCGTGTAATTGCTAGTGTTCGTTTAACAGATTTATCTTCTGTAAGAGGAATCATTGATTTTAGATAGTCTGAGTCGATTTTGATTCTTGATAATGCGTCAGCGTTGGTGTTCATTTTGCCTTGTTTGTATATTATGTCAAAGTCATAATCCGATAGATCGAGTCTTATTCGTGTCATTTTGGATGACGGGTTTTTGTGTGTGAATAAGGATACTAAAGGTCTATGGTCTGTTATTACTGTGAATCTTCGTCCGTACAGGTATGGTTTAAAGAAGTTAATCGCCCAATGTATGGCCAATAGTTCTTTTTCAATTACAGGTTTGTTTAGGTCATGCTTTTGTAGAGATTTGCTGGCGTATGCAATTGGTAGATCTTCGCCTACTTCGCCTTGCGAGAGTACGGCTCCTAATGCGAAATCTGATGCATCCGTTGTTACTAGGAATGGTTTCTCAAAATTTGGGTATTGTAGAATTGGAGGGTTTATCAATAGTTGTTTTAGTTTTGTGAAAGCCTCTTCGCATTCTTTACTCCATTCGAATTTAGCGTTTTTCTTTTGTAGTGAATTGAAACATTTCGTAATTTTCGCGAAATCTGGAATAAATCTTCTGACGTCGTTGGCGTTCGTTGGTGTCGGGTAGTTCTTAATGGTTTCGAATTTGGCTGGGTCTGGTTTGATGCCATGTCGTGTAATTAGGTGTCCTAGGTATACAACTTCTGGTCGTAGGAAACAACATTTATTCGCGTTGAGTTTCAGGTTTTATCTTTTTAGTCTGTTTAGTACTTTAATTAAATTTTCAGTGTGGTGTTGTATACTACATCCAAAAACAATTATGTCGTCTACGTAAAGGAATGCTTCTGAGTCTAATCCTGATAGTGCTATGGTTAGCATTCTTTGGAAACTGTTTGATGAGATTTTTAGCCCAAATGGTAGTCGTTTGAATTGATAGTGTCCGTTTGAAGTGGAAAATGCTGTTAATGGTCTTGAATTTTTGTCGAGTGGGATCTGATGGAATGAGCTGGTCATGTCTAATGTGGAGAACCATTTCGCTCTGCCTAGTTTGTCTAGTACGTCTTCTAGTCGTGTAAGTGGAAATTTATCATTCACTATCCTGTCATTTAGTTTTCGGAAGTCGACGACTAAACGCCATTTTGTTTCGTTTGGGTTTCCCTTTTTTGGTACCAGTAACAGTGGTGCATTATACGGACTGACTGAATGTTCGATAATGTCGTCTTTTAGTAGTTGTTGCACTTGCTTTTCAATTTCTCCTGTTTGTGTGTGGGGTAGTCTGTAGTTCTTTATATATACTGGTGTGTTGTCCGAGGTTGAAATCTTTTGGGTATAGAAATTGTTTGTTGTAAGTGTTTCATTTTCGAGATGAAAAACGTCTTGGTATGTTTTGAGAATTTCTATCAGCTCGTCTTTTGTTTTGGTGTCTGTGCACTGAATATTGAGAGATTTTATTAGTTTGTCTAGTCTGTCTTGGCTGTGGGGTTGTTTGTTGTTAATTGCTAGGATTTCATAATTTCTTAAAGGTTCAAATTTTAAATCGATGTCTTTTAGTTCTACTTCATGGTCGTTGGTGTTTAGAATTTTGATGTGTGTGGTGCCTTTTGCTGGTGCAATTGAGTTGCTTATGAAGACTCCTTCTTTAATTTCTTGGTTAAAAATTACGCTGTCTTCTTTTAACTTCAAATTTACCGGGGTAATGGATTGTGTTCTAGGGGGTACCTTTATTGTGAGTATGTGTAATGGTTTGGTTTCTATCGGGATGATGATTTCGTTTTCGTTGACTAATAGGCTTATAGTGTACGTTTCGTAGTCGATTTTGCTGAAAAATTTGGCTAGAAAGTCTCTGCCTAGTATGCCGTCAAAAACTATTGGGAAATCAGGATTCACTACGTGAAATGGGTGTGAGATTTTCTCGTCATTGAAAAGTAATTGTAGTTGTATGGTTCCCAGTGAATGAATAACTCCTTTGGATATTCCGGTTAGTTTGCAGCTATCCTCTGTCTTGTAGGATTCATTGTCTCTTATGTTTGTTCTTTTGCATAGTGAAATGTCTGCGCCTGTGTCGATTAGAAATGTCAGTTTTTTGTTTGCCTTGGAGCATTTTATGTGTATGTAGTTTGTGAGATTATCCGATATTTTGAATATTTTTAATTGTGGTCTTGTGGTGGAGGAGAGTTGTGTTCGTATTCGAATCGGGGATTGTCCTCGTATTCGTTGTCCTCTTCCGCCTGACCCATCTCGTTTCCCGACGTTTCTACTATGTTTACACGTCTTGTGTTCTTGTTGTATCGCCGCGGGTTGTTGTTGTGGTTATTTTGGTTATATGATCCATTTCTGTTGTTGGTGTTGTTGTTATTGGGGTTGGCATAATTTTGAGTGTTTCGGTTATTTGATACATATCTGTTGTTGTTGTAATTGTTTTGGTTGTGATTGTTGCGCTGGTTATTGTAGTTGCTGTTGTAGCTGCGCTGATTTGTATTCGTTCTGTCATTGTTGCTGTAACGGTTGTGGTTTTGTGTGTTATATCTGTTGTGGTATGAGTTGTTTGCTTGATTTGGACGGTGTTGGTTGTAGTTCGTACGGTTTCTGTTGTTGTTATGGTTATTTAGGAGCATCACTCGCGATCGGTTTCGCTCATTGTCTTTTTCTAATTCCAAAGCTAATTCAACGGCTTGGTTGAATGTCTTTGGCATTGCCGCAAAAATTGTCTGTTTGAAAAATTCATTAAGCCCGTTCTTGAAAATTGTGAGGCTGTATTGTTCGTTTAGTTTCATTATTATGGTTTGTTCTGCAGTTGTTGGGTTGTTGCCGGCTTGTGCGATCTGAAGCTTGTTTAGCTCGGCTATCATGTTCAGGATTTTGTCTTTGTATGTGTTGATTGTCATGTTTCGTTGCATAAAATATGCCAGTTGATTTTGGATTTGGGGTATGGTTGTGGAGCTCTTGTATCTGTCCTTTAATAATTCTTTTAGTGTGTCTATGTCTTCTGGTGCGGTTTGTCTGCTGATTGCTGTTCTCACTGTAGCGTCGAGTTTTGCGTAAAAGACGAATTCAAGTAGTTCTATTCTACTCGGGGTATTGAGTTTTTTGTATACTAGTTCCGTTATTTTCAGGAAGGTGTCTAGTTCTTTCTGATTCCCTGTGAAAGTTGGGATGGCTTTCATTGCCGTTTCAATACTAAATTCCGCCATTGTTTGGGTGGATTCGTTTGCTATATTTGTGTCTGTTTCTTGGGTTTGTTCGAGTTGTTCTTGTAATATTCTGTTTAAAGTGTCATAGGTGTTATTGAATGTTATTTTTATTCCTATTACACTTTTGTCGTCTTGTTCGTCAGTTATTAATTCGTCAAATTCTCTCTTTATATGTTGTATTTCTCCAAGTTTGCGTAGGATTGTGGTTTTGGTGTATATTCTGTTAGATGTTTTCTTGATGTTTTTCAGTGTGTTCACTAGCTGTTCTAAAAGTCTGTCCATTTACTTTTGTCTTTGAATCTGTCTATTTACTTAGTTAGAATCTCATATTGAGCATGTTGAACATGCGGTATGATTCTTCTTCCCGTGTTGTGTTATTTCGCACGTCCTCTATTGTCGGTTTTCTGGGCATACCAATTATTTGCCAGAATTTTATTAAAAAATTTAGTCTTGTTTGGTCGTCTAACTCCTCTTGGTTTAACTGTGGAATATCCCTTTCTTGGTGTTTTTTGTTAGTATTTCTGTTCATCTTGGTTGTACTTATCTTTATCAAGTTTTGGTTTTAAATATATATATTTTGTTGGTTTAATCAGATGTTGGTGACGTATTTTCGTCCCTCATCGTTATTATTCTTATTTATTTGTTTGTTTACATACGACTTATAATATCTGTTAAGCTCTATTATTACCAATATTCCTACTATTAAACCTAGAAAATATAGTGGGTATTTTTCTTTGTTGTCGACGGGTGTTGTTGCAGCTGCTGCGTTGTTGTTGGCAACAACGATTTCTTCCCTGCTGTGTCGTCCTCCCATCAGTGTCGTCTTGCCGCTTGGATTTCTTGAAGTAGTTTTCTTCTTCTTTCTTTGCGAGGTTCTTGTTGCAGCTCTCGGTGAAGGACTGCTAGTGTTTGTCGTTGGCGCACCTTCTTTCCTGCGCGTGGTCTTCTGTTGGGTCTGTGGGCGGGTTTATGTTGGTAGTTGTTCTCTTCCTTCGGGGTTGTGTTTTTTTTTGCTTGGCGTCTCTTGTATTCCTCTATTGTCAGAGGTTTTGGTCCAGCCGTTAGTGGAGTTGGTTTATAGGGTGGTGCGTCGTGTTGAGTTGCGGTCGGTGTGGGTTGGTACTCCTCTTCTTTGTCTTCTCGGGGGTCGTACAAATGTTGTTGAGTGATGCTGACCAATTTGTCGAAAATGGAATTGAACTCCTCGTGATCGGACATCTGGTCCGGGTGGAAAAATTGTGATCGAGTGGAAAAATCTTGATGGATTTTGATTTGATTTTGAAGTCAGATTTTGGGTTTTTAGAAAATCTAGTCTGCGTTTTGCAGGATCGTAGTCTGCAGGATCGCCATGTCGACTCGCCTCTGTCGCAGATTCATCTTTGGGTCCTGCTAGCATTTTTACCGCGCCCTCCGAATATGCCGCTCCTGGTCGGGGACTGCTTATTTGTCTGATGACTTATTCGCAGCTAACCCAGATATCTCTGGGTCGTTTCGCTATCCGCCACCTGCGACCCCCATGGTAGCCTAGAGCCCGGCCGCATAGGGGTTGCAAGAGAAATAGGGGTTGCAAATTACCAACGCAAGCAGACAAGCGAGCGAAGGCACGACGAATTGGCAGGCGCGAAAACGAAGAAGACAACGAAGAGCTAAGCACACAAGTGAGCAGAAGTGTGCGTCGACGTAAGCGAGCAGAGGTCCGACGAATTGGCAGGCGCAGTGAGTCTGAGGGGAAGTAGATCAAAATCCTATAAATTTTTGTTTTGAGAAAAGGTTGTTTTAAAAGTAAAGAGAATTTATAAATTTTGTAACTGAAGGCATTGCCGACAGGAATTTTGCGCAGTTTATAAAATAACTTTTGCAAAACTATAACTTTAAGTCTTGCTATGAAAACTGTTGTATTTAATTTAAGTATACATAAGCTAACATTGTAAGACAGTTGGACAGGATGGACGCTGAGACAATATTGCAAATGACAGTGGTCGCATTGAAGACAAAGCTCAGGGAGGAAGGGTTAATTGTTAGGTGACATAAGAATGAGCTGAGACACCGACTCCTAACGCATTATGGCCTTGTCAATGACGACGATGATAACAGTGAAGATGAAACGGAGACGTCGAGGTACGAAGAGGCGCGTGAGCCACCTCAAAGTGGGGTAGCGAGATCGCAGTTTACATTTAGAGATATAGAGGATAGCCTCTTGTCATTTTCAGGTACAGATACGCTCGAAATTAGGCAGTGGGTTGAGCATTTCGAAGAAAATGCTGAAACAGTTGGTTGGTCAGATATACAGAAGTTCATTTACGCTAAGCAGCTCTTAAAAGGCGCGGCTAAATCAGTTGTGCGAAGCCAATCGCAACTTCTCGGCTGGGAAGTACTAAAATCAGCTCTTATTGAGGAGTTCGGTGCGGTATTGTCGTCGGCGGAAGTTCACAGGCTGTTAAGAAGCCGTAGTAAAAAGCCATGCGAAACATTTCTCGAGTATTTGTACACCTTAATGGAAATTGGGAGGACTATTAACTTGGACGAGGTGAGCCTGTTAGATTACTATATCCAAGGCATCCCTGACTCCAAGTTTAATAAAGCAATCTTATACCAGGCGAAAACAGTTAAGCAGTTGAAGGAACAACTGAAGATATATGAGAAAACAAGACCTAGCCAAAAAGGCGGAGGTGAAAAGAGGGTTAATTTTAGGCAAGATGAATCGGACAAGACGAGTCATCAGAAAGCAAATGGGCGCAAGTGTTTTAAATGTGGCGAATCAACACACATTGCAAGAGCTTGCCCTAGTCAGCAGTTAAAGTGTTTCAAATGTAATCAGTTGGGGCATAAAGCGTACCAGTGTACGAGTGCTGGGGTTACGGTTAAAGTCGAAAGAAGCAGCACAAACACAGTCAGTGATGTGGAGTATACACCTTCAGTGGCAGATTTCGGGTTAAAATTCAAAAAAGTTAAGGTGGGTGATAAGACCTTTTCTGCCTTGTTAGACACAGGAAGTCGGTTGTGCCTCATAAGATATGACACAATCCATAAGCTTAGCATTCCGGTGAAGCTCAGTGAAGAGAAGCGTAGATTAGGCGGAATTGGTCAATCCGAAATTAGATAGATAGATAGATATATTCTTTATTCAATTGTTTAACAAATATTACAGAAATAATTTAATTAACAATAGATAACATTTCTGATAAAGAATTTACGACAATGACCTTTAAGTCGTCTGTCGGAAAAAAGGAAAATACATTACTCTAACATAAAGATATACATACATATTAACAGAATTCATTTACAATTAAACTCCTATATTTTAAAGCATCAGTGACATACAAAACAAGACAATCCCATCCACCTACGCCAATTCCATTTAGCTTGTTTACAATTTCATCTTGAGTTAAAAAGAACTTTCCAAGATATCGATATCTGATTCTTTTCAAAATCCGAAATTATTACATTGGGCAGTTTCGCAACCAAGGCGATTATCGACGGCGTAGACCTAACCGTAACCGTAATAATTGAGAATTATAAACCAACGAAAACGAATGTCCTTCCAGTTGAAATGAAAATTGTGTTGAAAGATGAAGTGCCGGTATATCAGTCGGCAAGAAGTGGTTAGAGACGGGAATTGTTGTACCGAGCACCTCCGAATACGCTTCTCCAGTGGTATTAGTAGCTAAAAAATACGGAACCAAGCGCCTTTGCTGCGACTACCGGAAACTAAATGAGAGGGTCATTCGGGACAATTTTCCCATGGCATTAATGGATGAGGTAGTAGAGAAGCTGCAAGGAGCTAAAGTATTTTCCACTCTAGATCTAGAAAACGGTTTCTTTCACGTTCCGATGGAAACTAATTCCAGAAAGTACACTTCATTTGTTACCAGCAGAGTTTCTGTATGTGCCATTTGGTATCTTAAACCCTGCTGTATTCTGTAGGTCCATAAACGTTGCGCTAAGGGATTTGATTAACGACGGTACAGTCGTTACGTATAGCAGAGGGACTACAAAAATTGGAAAAGGTTTTCAAGGTAGCTGCGGAGTTGGGTTTGCAGATCAAATGGAAGAAGTGTCAGTTTTTAAAACGCAAAGTAGATTTCCTTGGAAACGTTATAGAAGATAACACAGTTCGCCCTTCAGTCGAGAAAACGCGAGCAGTTGAGTGCTTCAAAACACCACAAGATAAGAAGGCCGTGCAACGATTTCTAGGGTGAACGTCGTATTTTCGTAGATTTATTCCTAACTTTGCACTTGTTGCTAAACCTTTGTCCGACATTTTACGTAAAGAGGAAGAGTTTACGTGGCAGGATGAACAAGCGATTGCTTTCGCGCAATTAAAAGCAGCATTAGTGAAATCGCCGCTGCTAAAGCTGTATGACCCGCGGGCTTTCACAGAAATTCACGCCGACGTATCCATGTACGGTTATGGTGCAGTCTTGCTGTAAAAAGATGCGGACGATCAGACATTCCACCCAGTACAGTATATGAGCCGGAAGACAAAGCCAGCCGAGAAGAGGTACCATTCCTACGAATTGGAAGTACTTGCAATCGAAGAAGCCTTAAAAAAGTGGCGGGTTTATGTTATGTCTCGAAAAGAACGGTGAGATCAATTACGGGTTCGGATCTATCGTCCTCAACGTGTACAAGTGCGACCAGCCGGGTAACACGTGTACACCCAAGGGAACGGTACCCGTACCGTCAACCTCATCCAGGTCCTCGATCCAGGTGGTCGATTACTCATCCGACGAAGCTGGCAGTGTCATGTCAGCTTCCGAGTTTGTTGGTGAGTTTTTCGACCACGTGGCCATGTGCATCGATGGCGTCACTGAATCGCCTTTGTCTGATGAGGAGGATTCAAACACCACGATGATTCCCAATCCTAATGATGGTGCAGATTGTTCTTCTCCCCAGGTTCAGCGACGCGGATAATGTGACGGTGGCTGTCACTATTGGTGGCGTAGCGACCTGGGTCGCCTCTTGTTACATGGCGCATGACCACGGCTCCACACCGCCGCACGACAAGGTGAGGCTACTGGTTTCAGAGGCCTCCCGGAGCCACGTTCCTGTCATCATCGGTGCGGACGCCAATGCCCATCACGAGATGTGGGGCAGTACCGACAACAACGAGCGGGGTGAGTCTCTTTTTGATTTTATCCTTGCGCACGATCTAGTCATTGGCAACAGGGGTGACGGACCAACCTTCCTTACCTCCAATCGGAGGGAAGTCCTCGACATCACTCTTGTCAATGGCCATTCAGTTAATAGTCTCAATAATTGGAGGGTATCACATGAGTGTTCCTTCTCTGATCACAGGTACATTTGCTTCACGATTGGTGATCACGATCCCTACGAGGGTGCGGGTCCTGATCACTATATCAATAGGAAGCGCACTGACTGGGTTAAATTTCGGGCCTGCGTCGAAGCGGGCGCGAATGCTATCCCTTCCGTTCTTGTCAACTGCTCGGACATCGAACGTGCGGTTGGATCCGTTACTTCTCTTTTAAATTCTGCTGCCAAGGCTGCCTGCGCCCCCTGACACCGAGAGGTAAACCAAAGCCCCGGTGGTGGAACCAGGAGATTGCGGAACTCCGCAAGCAATGCCGCAAACTTTTTAACAGGGCCAAAGTCTCCAATGACTGGGCCCCCTACAAATGTAAGCATAGGGAATTTAAATATGCCATCAGGAAAGCCAAAAGGGTGAACTGGAGAAGTTTTTGTGAAAATATCGAAAGCTCCTCCGAGACCAGCAGACTTCGTAGGATACTCAGCTCCTCTCCCAGGCACCTGGACTGTATTCAGAGCCCTCAGGGTGGCTGGACGACTTCGGGGGCTGACACGCTGGAAGTTCTGCTTGAGACTCACTTTCCTGGAAGTGCATCCTTCATCGACCACGACCACAGTCCTCCTGAGGTCGACCAGGTCCTCACAGTTTCTCCTCCAACTTGGCTGACCCATTCCCATCTACAGTGGGCCATCAAGACCTTCGATCCATTCAAGTCCCCAGGACCGGATGGCATCATTCCAGCTGACGGTCGATAGATCTCTCGTGCACAAGGAGTACACTCTGACAGCGTTCCTCGATATTGAAGGGGCCTTTAACAACGTCTGTCCACAGGCAGTCGTTAGGGCACTCTTCAATCTGAACCTGGACTCAAAGCTGATCAGATTTGTCGAGAGCCTGCTCAGTATGCGTGTTGTCAGCGCCTCTATTGGAAACACTCGCATCAAGCGCATGGTCAGGAGGGGCACACCGCAGGGCGGCGTGCTTTCTCCTCTGATCTGGAATCTGGCAGTAAACTCTCTCTTACACCGGCTGAACAATACTGGTTGCAGAATTGTCGCGTACGCGGACGACATTGCGATTGCAGTCTCCGGAAAATATCTCTCCACTCTCTCTGAGAGACTTGGTTATGCACTAAGGATTCTATCCCAATGGTACCGTGAATTTGGCCTTGACGTCAATCCCTCCAAAACCGAGGTCATGCTCTTTAGCAGGAAGTACAAGATACCTCGGTTCGTACTTCCCACTCTGAACGGCGTTAGACTTAACCTCAGCAACAATGTTAGGTATCTTGGTCTAATACTTGACTCTAAACTGAATTGGAAGGCCAACATTGCTGAAAGGGCGCGGAAAGCCTCGTGTGCTCTCTACTGCTGTAAACGAGCTTTAGGCGCAAGAAGGGGACTCCAACCTCGTGTTGTGTCATGGCTTTACTCGGCAGTGGTTGAACCAAACCTCCTTTACGGTGCCGTCTTTTGGTGGCCGGCCATTAGCAAGGCGGTCAACCTGAAACCTCTTGACAAAGTCAGGAGGATGGCGGCTCTTTTGGTTACAGGGGCTCTCCGTACTACACCCACCAAAGCACTGTACACCCTCCTCCACTGGCTCCCAACTGCACAACGGGTCAAATTACACGCGAAGTGTTCTGCAGTCAGACTTCACGCGATTTCCCGCTGGGCTAGATCGGATCTTGGTCATTCCAGGATTCTTATTGTGGACTGCTCGATGCCCACCGGCATCGACCTCATTAGCTCCCCTACCAAGCCTGATCACGGCTTCACTATACGCATCCCTCATAGAGATGAATGGACAGGTAACGAACTAGCGACCGATGACTCCATCAACTTCTTTACCGACGGCTCCAAATTGGACAACAAGGTTGGCTGCGGGATTTTCTGCAGCCAACTGGGGCTTCGACTCTCCTTCCGCTTGCCTGATCACTGCAGTGTCTTCCAGGCGGAGGTAATGGCCATATATCAGGCCTCCATCTGGCTTACTCGCGACAGCGCACACAGGGCAGATATCCACATTTACTCAGACAGTCAGGCAGCTATCAAGTCGCTCGCAAGGGCGACCACCTCATCTAAGCTGGTCCTGGACTGCCGTGAGTCTCTAAACGCCTTAGCCAGACGCTCCAATGTCTCACTACTCTGGGTGCCAGGGCACAGGGGCATCGTAGGTAACTGCGAGGCGGACGAATTAGCCAGAGCGGGTACGTTGCTCTCTGGTGCTTCGTCCTTCCTCGCCGTTGGAGCTCCTCTTGCATCAGTTAAACTGATGCTCAAGCAGTTTTACTATAAAATAGCAAACGATTTGTGGTCTGAGGAACAGACCTGCAACATCTCCCGACAAACCTGGCCAACTTTCAACCTGAAACGGACAAATCAGCTGCTCAACCTCTGTCGTCACTCGATAAGTTTAACGGTATCGGTGCTTACGGGACACTGTATCATGGGTAAGCACGCTGAAAGACTGGGTCTGCAATCCAACGACCTATGTCGAGGATGCGGCTCTGAGGAGGAGGACGAAACCGTTCTCCACCTGCTATGTCAATGTCCTTCTTTAGCCAGAAGAAGATTTAAATTCCTCGGCTCAGCCTTTTTCGATAGTCTAACTGGACTATCTCCTCTGAATATCAGGGACATAGCCAGATTCATCATGGAATATTCATGGTTCCAGGCGCGTCAAGGGGGAGTCGCGCCATACACTGTAGTATCACAACGGGCCAATAGTTGCGCCTACGTGAGCTTTTTCACATTGAAGGCTGCCACTCCAACCCAACCCAACCCATGTTCTAGGTATTGATTTTAAAATAATTACGGAGTGCAACGCCTTTGCAATTACGATGAAAAAGAAAGATGTTCCAGCACGCGTAGCTAGGTGGGCCATGTTCCTACAAGAATTCAATTATACGATTATACGAACATCGTTCAGGGTCAAAGATGCGCCATGTGGATGCCTTAAGCAGATCGGCATGCATGGTAGCTGACGACTTGTTTCGCCATAGGTTAACGGAAGCACAGAAGAGGGATGACTGGATCCGCGCGATTCTCAAAATTTTGGAGAGTAACACTTACGAAGATTTTTACATCCAACACGATGTACTGTACAAAGACCCAACGAAAGAACGAATTGTAGTACCAGAACAACTAGAGACTGAAGTGATTCAAATAGCACACCGGCAGGGACACTTTTCCGTCAAAAAAACGTGCGACTGTGTGGAGAAAACTTATTGTATCCCAAGGCTTAAAGCGAAGGTAGCGAAGTTCATACAAAGTTGTGTAGAATGTTTGGTCATGAATGCTAAAAGTGGCAAACAAGAAGGGTTTCTGCACCCAATAGAGAAAGAAAATTATCCGTTAGGCACGTATTAGACCACGTAGACCACGTGGGGCCAATAACAGCGACAGGGAAACAATACAATTATATTTTGGTCGTGGTTGACGCGTTCTCAAAGTTTGTCTGGCTTTACCCCACCAAGGACACGAGTGCAGATGGAGTTATTGATCGACTTACAAAGCAGTCTTTCGTATTCGGTAACCCGCGACGAATCATTACAGACAGAGGGGCAGCGTTCACATCACGTAGTTTTAAGGCTTATTGCGTCGATAATGGGATACAGCATTTGCAGATAACGACAGGCGTGCCGAGAGGAAACGGGCAGGTAGAAAGAATGCACCGCATCGTTATGCCGATGTTGGCCAAGATGTCACATCCAAATCCTTCTCAGTACAAACACGTAGGTCAAGTGCAACAATTTTTTAATAATTCACCTAGTCGCAGTACGACACTATCCCCGTTTAAGTTGTTAACCGGATGCGACATGTGCTTAAGAGAAGACTCACAATTGAAGGAAATAATAAAGGCAGAGACGATAAATTTACTTAACCAAGAGCGGGAGGAATTACGGGAGTTAGCTAAAAACAACATAAAAAAATTCAAGAGGAGAACAGGAAGACATACGACAGGAAACGGAAATCGGAAATTCATAGGACCTAGGAAATTCATGCGTCCGAAATTCCTAGGACCGTACAAAATAATAAAGAAGCTACACCATGGGCGATACGAGGTCGAAAGAGTTGGTGATGGTGAAGGGCCTCGGGTGACCTCGACGTCAGCCGATAACATGAAGAAGTGGTGACGTCATTCGGGTCGAATGTGTTGTCAGGTATGGCCGGATGTAGGAGTGGAGTTTAACACTCGGACACGGACGGTTGATACACGATAAATTTTGTCATTAAACATAATCACTTTTTCACTTGTCGCTTAACCACAAATTTAATAAAAATAAACATTTAAAATAAACATTCAAAATAAACATTTTCACCACATATATATCGCATTGATTTATCTATGTCCGTTTATTAATATGTCTTCCAACACGTCTGTCTGATGGAAAGTATTCATAATATCTTTTGATAAAGTTGAGAGACGAGACTGAAATTTTGTACAAAAACTGTAGAAATTATGAGAATAACATATTGACTGAAATAGGCGTGGTTTGCACATTTTTTAAAAAGGTTGCTATATAAACACATTTTTTCAAGATATGAACTTTTAAATATTTACCGTCCGTTTATGGATATTTTTGTCTGGAAATATATGTGTCATGCCTCTTTAACCCCTTATGACACATGATAAGTCATTATTTTAACCTTTAATGAGCAAAGATTCAATTAATAATTTTTTAATTGACTGGCACGATAGCCCGATACCGCGACTAAGGCCTAGCTACCCGCAAACTCGGACGGTTGTGCGTGTAAATTTGTACACGGATGGAAGGGACCTACAGTTTTATGCCGATTTCGAACGCCGAGTTGGGAGCTTTTTCATAGGCCATTTTACTTTTAGAGGTTTGCCATTTCCTGCTGAGAGGACAGCCTCCGAAAGAAAAATTGTCGTTTTTCTTTGTTTTTCTTTTGGTGTTAACGGAACGGAGTCTTGAACCGCGGCCCAACGCACTAGCCAGCTGAGCTACGGCGGTCGCCGTAGTGAGCAAAGATATACTTGTCAATTAACTTTTTCAGTTCTATATATAAGTAAATGAATAGTTTAGAAATTTTAAATTTTTTTTAAGAAAGAGTTTGCCTATTTTTTTGAAAAAGTGGGCTAAGTGTCACATAATTCAATTCTAATAATAACACAGCGCAACAAAAAAACACCTTTTTTCTGTTGCATGGAGTTTTTCTACTGTTTCTTACTAATTTGGGTGCGCTGATTCCGAATCTACCCTCAGATTTTTTCTAGCAGCTCTAGTTTGTGAGATATAGGTACCCTGTCATTTTTTCAGTTTTTCCTCTACTTGTTCCATATTTTTGATCGTAATTTCTAAACTAAAACACCGATTGACATGATTGACATTTTTATCTCACCGCATTAACAATGCCGCGCGGCTTCTTTTTCGGTGCAACTTATTTTTATATGTTTTAAAATGCCGCGGTAATTGGAGCTCAAAGTCGGAAAATATGGAATTTTAAGGCGTTTTCTTTGATGGTCAAAAACATATACATTGTTTGTAAAACAATTAACGAGTTAGGTGTATAATGAAAGTCGACACATCAAGCAATACAACACAGCTAAATTATTTGGGGGATTACACATTCACATCGAAATAACAGAAAAAATGTACCATCGCGATTTTCATCACTTTTCATACTTTTTCCTTAGAAAGTTAGGGGCCTGAAAATATGCAAAGTTTTTAATGTTTTTTTTGTATCGAGCAATTCAAAATATTTTTGTTTTTTGCTTGTATGCCAAACTATAAATGGAACATATAAAAGAGCATATTTTGAGGCTCCTAATTTTTTAAGGAAAAAGTATGAAAAGAGATGTAAATCGCGATGGTACATTTTTGTTATTATTTCGATGCGAATGTGTATTCCGCCAAATAATTTGGCTGTGTTGTATTGCTTGATGTTTCTTCTTAAGATATTCATATACTTCGTAACTTGATTTATGAAACATCTGTACAATTTTTGCCATCAGAAAAAACGCCTTTAAATTCAATATATTCTTACTTTTAAACCTTATTACCACGCCCATTTAGAACGCATAAAATTGATTAATGTCAGGAAAGATGGCGTGAAATGTTGTAAGTGCAACGATATAAAAATCATGTCGATAGGATTATTGGTTCAGAAATAACAATCGAAAACGAGAAAAAAGCCGAGGAAAATTCGAAAAAGTGACACGCCCATTTTTTGCAAAAACTACAGCTGTTACATAAAAACGGAGTATGGTTTTGAAAACACCGTGGAAAAACTATTCAGATTCATGTAAAAAACTCCATGCAACAGACATGCTGTTGTGCAGTGTAATTAATAATTCTTTGTCTAAAGAGGAGTTGAATGCATGATAATAAAATTTGAGCCTATTTTAATATTGTTTAAAATAAAGTCTGTGTGGGGTGTGGGCGCAGCCGTGGGCGGATTTTTTTCATTTTTGGAAAAAATCACCTTCTACTTATGGGAAACCATTATCCAAAACTTCAATCTTTTATCTTTATTATTTTTGAAGTTGCAACATTTTTTGTTATATGGACAAACATTCAGAAACCATAAACCGTGTGCTGAGAAAAAGTGCTCAAATTAAAAAACGCTAAAATACGTGTAACTTTATTTTTGATCTTTCATGAGTTATCAAAATATTGATTTATTTTTTGTTGCTTCTGATTATGCATATTTCTAAAACTCTTAACTTCCCACTGTAGGGTACCAGTTCCTGGTAGAATAGAATAGAATGGAATAGAATAGAATAGAATAGAATAGAATAGAATAGAATAGAATAGAATAGAATAGAATAGAATAGAATAGAATAGAATAGAATAGAATAGAATAGAATAGAATAGAATAGAATAGAATAGAATAGAATAGAATAGAATAGAATAGAATAGAATAGAATAGAATAGAATAGAATAGAATAGAATAGAATTGAATAGAATAGAATAGAATAGAATAGAATAGAATAGAATAGAATAGAATAGAATAGAATAGAATAGAATAGAATAGAATAGAATAGAATAGAATAGAATAGAATAGAATAGAATAGAATAGAATAGAATAGATACGGGAGCCGAGCACCAACTGCCCGAGACACTGCGTCCAAAGAGAACTATTGTGCCGTATCCCTTACTCATTATTGGAGGAGTTCATCTCCCCAATACTGTCCAGGAACTCCTTGATCTTTCCCAGATTAATTCCAGACAGCTCATTCGTCTGAATTAGTTCCCTTCCCAGTATACGCTTCCTTGCGTGTAGGAGGGCGGGACACTCGGTTATTATGTGCACGGGTGTTTCGTCATCTTCAATGCAGAACCTGCATAGTTCGCTAACTGTCAATACCAGTCGCGCTTTATGCATATTTAGCAGGCAGTGCCCACTCAGGACTCCCGTCATGAACTTAAGCTCCCTTCTGCTTAGGTCCAGTAGGTATTTAGATTTACCTTCCGAATAGGCCGGAAAGAATAGCTTGGAACAGCGCTGTCCCCCCGTATTGGACCATTTCTGGTTGGCCCGATCTTTGAATTCCTGTTTGACACAATGCCTAAAATGAGCTCTGCTGACACCTATGATCGGCTCTGGTCCATAGGGTCGTTTTGCCGCCCCTTCCTTTGCCAATCTGTCCGCCTCCTCATTTCCATCGTGCCCACAGTGCGCAGGAACCCAGTGTACTATCACCCGGTTATCCTGTGAAATGTCTTGGAGAATATTTGCTGTCTCCCAGACCAGTTTGGAAACAAACGTCGTCGAGCCCAGAGCTTTTATCGCAGCCTGGCTGTCGGACATTATGATTATCCTCTTTCTCCTGACATTGAGAGTCAGTATCTTTCTGGCACACTCATTTATGGCAAAGACCTCAGCCTGGAAGACCGTGGCCGTGTCACCCAGACTGACTGCTAATTGGAAGCTAGTATTAAATATTCCAGCTCCCGTTCCGCCTTCCGTCTTTGAGCCATCGGTGAACCAGACAGTGTCATCGCTCGTGAGACTGATTCTATTAACAGCCCAGTCTTCCCTGTGCGGTATGAACGTAACGTAGTTTTTCCTGAAGAGGTATCTCGGTGGCATCAGATCCAGAGGCATTCAGAAGCCTCCGTCTCGCCTCCTATCCTTCAGCAGCGATAGGTGACCGATTGCATGTGCATGTGCTATGTATGGATCCATTATGCATTACTCTGTGTGCGCTAATGGTTGCAGCCATTTGCACATTTAGTTCCAGCGGAAGTATCCCTAGTATAACATTAAGGGCTGCCGTTGGTGTAGTACTGAGACATCCTGTTATACAGGTATTCGTTAGTCTTTGAAGTTTTCCCAGCTTAGTCATAGTTGTTATATCCGTGGTTTTCCTCCACCACACTATCGCCCCGTAGGTGATAGTCGGCAGAACTATTAGGGAGTATAAACTCTGAAGCCACTTCGGTCTCAGTCCCCAATTTTTGCCACAGATTCTTTTGCAACTCCAGAGAGCATTACCTGCCCTCTTGATGATGCGATCAACTTGAGGTTTCCAGTTCAATTGGCTGTCCAGGATTACCCCTAGATACTTAATTTCCTTCGAGAAGTTCAGTTCCTTTCCAAAGATCATAATCTGTCTTAGGTCAATCTTCCTTTTGAGTGTAAAAGGGACTATGATTGTCTTGTCCGGATTCACAGACAGTTTCTGTCTGATGCACCAGTGCTCGACTATCCTCAACGCGCTCTGAAGCAAGTCTGAGACGGTATGTCCATCTCTGCCTCTGACCACAATAACTAAATCGTCTGCATATGCGATGACTTCATGTCCCTGCTCTTCCAGAGAGCGGATTAATCCGTCAACGACTACAGACCACAGCAGTGGGGATAGTACTCCTCCTTGAGGACATCCTCGCGCTGTGCTTGCTGACAGCTCTGCCTCCCCTAAGTTAGACTGAATCACCCTGCTCTCCAGCATTGATGATATCCATCTCATAAGGGTGGCAGGCGTCTGTAGTCCTTCTAGCGCCGTTTCTATCGCTTCGAAGGTTGTGTAGTTGAAAGCCCCTTCTATGTCCAGGAAACCTACTAGACAGATTTCCTTTTCCGCCAGGGACTTCTCAATCTTGCTTACCAGTGCCGATAGGGCCGTCTCCGTGGATTTACCTTTCTGGTAGGCATGTTGGTTCGTGCTCAGGGGATGCTGAGTGAGTATTTCCTCCCTCAGATACCGATCAACGACCTTTTTTAAGCCTTTAAGCACAAAAGACATCAGGCTTATTGGCCTGAAAGATTTTGGGTCCTTCTTATCAGCTCTTCCAGGTTTCGGAAGATAGACCACGTTAACTAATCTCCAGGCTTCTGGAATGTACCCAAAAGCTAAACTACATACGTAGATTTTGGTTAAAATGGGCGTTAGTATCGCCATTCACTTCTGTAAGAGCGCCGGGAAAATGCCATCTTTTCCCGGCGCCTTGTAGGGAGAGAATGATTCCAGCGCCCATTTTACTACTGGTGCATTACATGTAGCTTTGGCAGTTTTCCAGTCTTCCCTACCTGGACGATGCACCTGTCCAGTACTGCCTGTCAGAGGATCACTTATGTATACTGACCCCGGGAAGTGGGTATTGGTGAGTAGGACAAGTGTTTCCTTTTCACATTTTGTAGATGTCCCATCTCCATCCACTAGTGTTCCTATCGGGCAGGATTTTTCCATCGAGAGAACCTTATGAAGCCTGTAGCTGGAGGACAGATCTGATATGTCCTCACAGAACCGCTTAAAGGATTCTCTCTTGGCCTTCCTGATTTCTTGGTTGTATTCGGTGAGAGTCTGGGAGTAGGTCTGCCAGTCATTACTGCGCTTGGCTCTATTGAAAAGTTTCCTTACTTCCTTTCTTACTTTGTTAACATGACTACTCCACCACGGTGTCTGTTTCCTACAAGTTTTGGTCTTGAGGGGACAGGTTTCTTCATAGGCGTTCAGAACGGAATCTCTAAGAATTTTAGAGGCCCGTTCCAGTCTGTCTATGGTATCTATCCTATTCTCGATTTGAGTTGGGATGTCCTGTCCTAACTGCAGGCAATAACTGTCCCAGTCGGTCTGTCGTTTTGGTCTGAATGTAACCACGGTTGGCATCCGATACCCTAGGGTGAATCTTATCTACCTATGATCTGAGCACGACGGCTCGTCAGACACCCGCCAATTACTGACAAGGTCTTTTATCATCGAGGTTGTCAAGGTCATATCCAAGACTTCCTCTCTGACCCTAGTTACAAATGTGGGGCTGTTCCCAATATTGCAAATACTTAAGTCTAAGGAGAGTATATAGTTGAACAGTGACTCACCTCTGGGATTAATGTCCGATTAAGTTCCTGGTAAGGGAAATTGAAAGAAATTACACCCTACAATTTTCTAAGGAATTCTGAAGATAGTAGCGAGATTTCAGTTCTCTAGTGCAAAAACTATAGATTCTAGAGTTCAAAACAGGCGATGCGAGCGTTTTTGCCTGTTTTTTCCCAATGTACGACGTGTACAAAAATCTTTGGTAAGGCGCAATAGCATACATTTTTCGCATTTAACTGAACATTGAGCTATCGAAGGATGCCATCCCATCTAGACACTTGTTTTGACACTTTTTTTGTTTACTAAAAGTCGCATTTTAACCATGAAACACTCCTCGTTTTGCGGTACTGTGCGACGTTCACCTTTTAAAAAATGTATTTGCCGATGAAAAAACGTTTTGAGAACGTAAAAACCATTATTGATTATGATTGAAACCAAAAACAATGCTCGTATACCAACGAACATGAAGTAATATAGAACGCGCATCTTATACAAGCAAACGCGTTCTATGGCGAGCATTGCTGGTAGTAACCCTCTGTTACTAACAACAGAATTCTCTGTAACTTCAGCGTGACATGTGAGTAACTAGAAGTCGCTTCTGTACTTACTCGTTCCCCAGTTCAGTGACCAAGGCAAAGAGCAGAGATTTTAAGTTCAAACCCCTCCCAAATATTGGAATCTGGCAAAATTTTATTTACCAAAAATTGTTTCAACTGGCATTGCGCTTGGAAGTTGTGGACGTAAACCCTCTCAAAATGAAATCCTATATGCCCCACTGTGCCAGTTGAAAACATGACGATAAACGCTGCTTTTGTTGTTGGGGCGAGTAGCATTAATATTATTCACATACGAAAAAAGTCGGCTTTGTACATACTGTTTTTTGCGCTGTGTCGTATAGGCGGGAATAGCGTGGATGTGGTTGCTTGTTGTTGTGTTTTTTTTCTTGTTCACTCCTCTCTGGAGCATAGGGCCTCCACAAGACATTGCCTTGTGTTGGTTACGTTAATCGGTTGTGTTGTTCTGCCAGGGTAGGTGATTGGCCTGCCGCAGGTAGTCCTAAGCGATGGGGCTGCCATCTAACGCCGCTTAGGAACGTCGCCTCCCTTATTTCAAGCTACTGCTACTAGCCTATCGAGGCTTGCATGCATGCATGCTTTCATTGGCCTGCAATTATCTTAAATTTTCGTTTTCCAATTATTCTATTTATACAGCCGCAGGCAGTGTTTTCATAGAAGTAGTAAAAGAAGAAAATCAAATATTGTAACTTGGTTACAGCATTCGCCAGGCTTTCGAAGGCTCTGTTTCGAAAGCTATAAGGGCCTGGCGGCTTTTCACGCAAGTTTGAAATCAATGGGCCTTATAAATCAAGTTTCTTTTACCCTTTGATGACCCGTCAGATTTTTATGACAAAATACTTGTCTAATTATTTCTCATTTGTAGTGCATTCACCGTATTTGAAGTCAATTGAACCATGTTTCTTCATAAAATTGTTAACCCTTGGTCTCCCCGTTAAAATTCGGTTTTCAAAAAAAGGAAAAACACGTGTCTAATTGTTTTTAATTTAAAGTGTTTTCACCAATTGTTCCGAATGGCCTTTTCTTTTTAAAGGAAACGCAATCTACCAGTTTTCGTTTTTAATTCACTTTATTTCAACGCCGCATATCAATATCGCTCTACGCCAGCACCACGCACGTCCGATCCCGTTCGCTGTCGAATGTCAATTATTATTCCCTTTTCCCACAAGTGTCCGTTTACCCCAATTTTATGTCGCTCGTCCGTCAGGGTCGCATCAAAAGGTCTTGTGGTGCCTCGTGACACAATTTTGAAGTCAATAGGAATATTAGTTCATTGTTTGTTCGTAGTTTTCTTCAAAATTGCTATCAACCATGTCAAAATATGTATAAACAAATACCTTTACTTATAAATATTTGCAAAAAGGCCATACACCAAAATTGATGGTTACATTACAGCAATTTGTGCAGCAAAACCAATCGGCAACACAAAAAAGCATACACACAACAAAGCTGTCACCCGGCGCAAAAGTTGTCACCCAGTGTTGTTTGGCTCTTTTTGCTTATAAATAAATAGGAAGGAGTTATTCATAAACAAATTAGAGTCAAAGAACACTGATTGACAACTTTTGCGCTAGGTGGAAGTTTGGCACCACCCTGAATAATTAATTGGATTGTATTTAAGAAGGTATGACAATGATTGCTACTTTTGTAAGATGCAAGATATTTTAACTTGGTAGCTAATGTTTGTTTGTGATATTTACTCGTACAATGTTCAATGTTTCAAGAAGCCTGGTTCAAGCATACATACATATATGTATGTATAGTGACAGGAGGGTATGATCAACCTCACGTTTAAATACGACGGAACCAATTTTAATTACTACAGTCTCAGGTAGCTGCCGCCAATCTCATATAGTATACACAGAGTCACTACAAGTAGATCATCCGTCTTCTGGATAACGCAGGACAATTGCATAATAGGAGAGGTATACTTTTTTCCTCCTCCACGTCCGTGTAGTTGCGACAGAAGTCATGTGAAAAGAGCCCCCTTTTCTTTGCGTGGGCGCCAATTAAGCAATCATCAGTTAGAACGCCGATCATGGTTCTGATCTAGGCTTGTTCAGTGAGAGGACTTCTTTAGAACGTCGAAGGTTAGCCAAATTTTGCATGAAAGGAAACTTGTGTTGCCTTCAGCCAAAAAGTATAAAACATAAAGAGTGTGCAAAAAAGCAAAAATTTGAATGCGGGTGCTGAAATCGCAACCAGTGTTGCCGTTTTGGTCCAATTGGCCAAATTGGTAGCTTCGTTTCATAAATTAACCCTTCGCTGCATGGCATTGCACATATGCAATGTTAACTTTTAATAGATTTGGAGTCTATTCTATTCACCATTTTACAGTTATTCAATCTTCACTTCGCTTCGACTCCCCGTAGTAGCCAACACTAATATATAGGTTAACCCGATTTTCATTTCGGCGGTAGCGTTCTTACCAGAATACGGAAAATGGCCGCAAAACTTCTTTCATAGATACAGGAATTCAACAAAATTTAATTTGTATCATTAGAACTTAACTACCAACAAGAATTATGTGACAAAAATGTTTTTTCTTAACGGAAATTAAATCATGCAACGAACGGTTAAGGCTTTGGTAGGTTGGTTGGTTTGTTGTGATTTTCAAAGAATTTTGGTAGGCAACACACTGCATGAATAAATTTTCTATTAATGTTTTTATGATTTTTTTATTATTTATATTTTTTTATGATAACCTTACTCTGTAGCTTGTGAAAAAATTGTGCATGCAAAAGTTCAAACATCTCTGCAAGGAAGATCTAGATCTATTGGAGATTATAACGCCACATATAGTCCTTTCTAAAGAAAATTTTACTTTTCTTCCTTTAATTTCAAACTTTTAAAATTTTGTGGACTGCGATCCAGATAGAATTATAACTAAATTTTTGTTAAGCAAATTTATTTTGGTAGGCTGAGATTAATTTTGGAACAATTTTGGAAGGAGAAAAAAATTGTTAGTGGCAACACTGATCGCCACCCGTCTTCACGACGTGGGAGTAGGCAACAAGAGGGAACACTTGAAATGACAGCACAATGCCAGTGATAACGTGATTCGAAACTGGCAGGGGAAGCGAATTGTTTGACCATTTTTTGCATTTCACAGACACAATCTGTGTGAGGTGTCATGGCCCTGTAGGAAATCGGACTGGTTCAAATGTAGTTTTTCAACTGGTCGCTTGTCAGTCATAGCTGACTTCAGAACCGACTCGTTTCCTTGGAGCAAACTTACCCTTTTAACGTGGCGTCGCTGACAGTCACTTGGACAACAAATTGTTGAATTTACTTACAAAATACCAGTTGAAAAACCAATAAATTTTGGGAACCAGTTGTCGCAGGTCCGACAGGGGTGGGTCAGTGATTGGCTGTTAAGGTTCAACAGTGTGGTCGCGTTGAAGTTAGAACAATGCGCAAAGTTGCAATTTAGAGGTAGCTTGTCTTTCGTATTTTTTAGAAAAAGGCGTATTAATACGATGCATGTTATTATTTTCATTATAGTCAATTATTTCAATAGAAAAGACATACATTTTCTCGATGCATGTTATTATTTTCATAATTGTCAATTATTTCAATAAAAAATGCATACATTTTCTAAACATTGTTATGTTTTTATGTTATTTGTTATTTTATTATGTGCAGCTGCACATTTGGCAGCCATCCAGGGTCAACCCGATTTGCGTTTTACAAATTAAACACCAAATCATCGGAGTTCAGAGATGCTTTTGGTGTAAAATGCACTGTTCTAGACACAATGGTGATTTTTGATATTGAGTCAATGAAAACTAAAATAATGACATGTTAGAGACATATTCAACGATGTTATTATATTTGTAAACAATAATAGAATTTTATATTCATTTTTCTATAAACATATTGATACGATGAGAAATTCTGTGCCGCACTGTACAGGAATGCTTTTCTCCGCACGAATGTTTTCCAAGCATACTTTTAGGCATGCACTGTGAAGTACAGCAAAACTGTTATAAATTCGCTTGGTATAGTCCGATATGGCAAGGATGGTTCTGGAATAAATGGGCTGTGCGAGAATGGTCGAGCGCTTTCCAATTAGAAGTTGCAAGAAACTTCGGCGCGATAAGAAAATTGGTATAAAAGCAGCAGTGGCAGCGCAAGTGGTCGAGTCTGTGTTGAGCAAGCAATGGGGAAACATGCAATAGTAGTAGTGTAAAGTAGAACAAGTGCAAATTTGTAAATAAAGCGACTGTTAGTTTTGACTACGTTGCGCTGGATAACTGAAGTTGTTTTATTTTCAAATACAATCAAAAACGAACCGTCGATAACGAACTGTGGAATTTCGTAACATTTGGTGTCAGAAATTGGGGATTGTATTACTGAAAGTAAAATAAAATTATAAAAACGCAGACATGGTTAAACTGGAGCTGCTGAAGGTTGACCAGCTGAAGAAGGAGCTGGCGGCCTGGAATTTGCCGACTGCTGGCGGTAAGGTGGAGTTGCAGCTGCGTTTGCGAGAGGCGTGTGAATCACGAGGCATTGATTGGGCTGCACACGAGTTCGGAACGCAGGAACAAGAGGCGTCGGCCGAGGTGGAGGAATCGCCTGCTGGTGCTGCTTCGCTACAGAGTACAGCTGCAGCGGCTGCACCAATACAAGCGTTGGACATGAGCCAACTAATGGCTGCACTCAAAGGCATGTCGGCGCAAATGGAAGCAGCGAATCGAGAAATGGCAGCGAAGCTGGAAACTACGAATCGAGAAATGGCAGCGAAGCTGGAAACTACGAATCTCGGAATTTCGGCAAAAGTCGAAACGACAAATCTAGAAATAGGTAAAATGGAGACGGCGAACCGAGAAGTAGCGGAGCGAATGGAAACCAAGCTTCAGGAAAATTCTGCGCGCTTGGAGCAGAAAGTGGAAGAAATCTCAAACAAGCTTGATGTGAAGGTGGAGCACCTGGGAGCGCAAGTGGAACACTTGGATAGACGAGTCGACGGCCTGGATGATTCTCTGAACAGACGAGTTAATGACTTGGATGATTCCTTGAACAAACGAGTTGACAGTCTGGAGGATTCGGTAAACAGGAAAATCGATGAGCGGCTTAAAGAGGTACAGCTGCGAGCAAGAGTGCAGTCGGTTGAGGAAAGTTTTGCCATAGCAGTGCCTACTTATGATGGTACTACGTCGTTCGACACATTCAAACTACAATTCGATATGGCTGCTTTGGAGAGTCAGTGGACCGATGTTAGGAAAGGTCGGAGACTGATACTGGCTCTAAGAGGTCCGGCAGCTGAGGTAATAAAAACAGTTCCGGAAGGTTTGAGAGGTGATTACGAGACCGTCATAAGGGCGCTGGCAGCCAGATACAGTGACGAGCACAACAAAATGCTGTATTATTGCGAGCTGAAGAACCGCTGGCAAAGAGCAGACGAGGCGCTGCAGACGTATGCAGCAGACATTGAGCGGCTCGTACAGTTGTGCTACCCGAAATTCGGCGCTGATTATCTCGAGAGGATGAAGATTGAGGCGTTTATTGAAGGTCTTCATGACCCGGAGACACGACGCAGTGCATTAATGATGGGCAAGCCGACATTCCGTGAGACGGTGACAAGCGCATTGACGTATGAGGCGGCCTGGAGGGGAAGTTTTCGACAGTCATCTGCGGAGATGCATGGGGTCCAATCTGGACGTGTCACACAAAGCCAGACAGTGAGCTCGGAGGCACCAGCGGGGCTGCGGGCAGTATCATCTCGAGTCAGTTGCTGGCGATGTGGCAAGCAAGGCCACATATCACGAGACTGCCATCTGCGAGAAAAGCGTTCCGGACAAAAGACGTTGCCAAGAAGGGATGACGCTCTGCCACACCATTCGTGCGAGACCGAAGGCAGGCGTAATTCGCAGACCGGAAACGAGGGACAAATTGTGGATGTTCGGTCGGTAAGAGTTCTGCAAGAGGAAGATTGGCTTGCGGAAAGGCTACAGAAGGATCAGCGCAAGGATACGGATCTCGCGAAGATCATCAAAGGCAAAGCGCAGAGATTACGGCCGGCCTGGCAGGAGATGGCTGGTGAGAGCCCGATCGCGAAGGCTTACTGGGCACAGTGGCAAAGTCTACGTCTGCAGGATGGCTGCCTATACCGCGAGTGGGAGAGCAGGGATGGCAGGACCAGGAAATCCCTAATAGTGGTCCCGAGAGCCCGAATCGACGATGTCATCGAGGAAAACCATAACGACTCCAGTGGAGGGCACCTAGGCATCGCAAAAACTGTCGCCAAGATAAGAAGGCGGTTCTATTAGGTAGGATGCCAGGAGTCTTTCGCTGAGTGGATCAGAGGCTGTAATCGGTGTTCGGCTGCGAAAGGGCCGAGGAGAAGATCGCGGAGCCGCACTCAACTAGTTGAAAGCAGGTTGACAGCGAGCTATGGTCTACGGGCTAACCCAGAGGGGTTCCAAGAAGGCGATCTGGTAATGCTTTACAACCCGCAGCGCAGGAAATGTTCGTCTCCAAAGCTTCAAGCGTCATGGGAAGGACCGTACAAGGTCGTGACCAGGATTAATGACGTGGTGTACAGGGTTCAACGCTGCTGCAGCGGAAATGCCAGGCTGAAAGTAGTCCATTTGGAGCGCCTGGCGTCTTACTCCGGCGGAGCCTCGGTACTTGTTCGGGACGAACAAGTCTAAGCGATGGACAGTGATACGATGAGAAATTCTGTGCCGCACTGTACAGGAATGCTTTTCTCCGCACAAATGTTTTCCAAGCATACTTTTAGGCATGCACTGTGAAGTACAGCAAAACTGTTATAAATTCGCTTGGTATAGTCCGATATGGCAAGGATGGTTCTGGAATAAATGGGCTGTGCGAGAATGGTCGAGCGCTTTCCAATTAGAAGTTGCAAGAAACTTCGGCGCGATAAGAAAATTGGTATAAAAGCAGCAGTGGCAGCGCAAGGGGTCGAGTCTGTGTTGAGCAAGCAATGGGGAAACATGCAATAGTAGTAGTGTAAAGTAGAACAAGTGCAAATTTGTAAATAAAGCGATTGTTAGTTTTGACTACGTTGCGCTGGATAACTGAAGTTGTTTTATTTTCAAATACAATCAAAAACGAACCGTCGATAACGAACTGTGGAATTTCGTAACAATATCACAGAACTCTGTGCAATAAATAAACTAATGTTCTATGCAATTAAAAATGAACCACAACGATAACCCTCACACATGAAAATTGACCAGCACAACAACCCTCCATTTTGGAATTGACCAACACAACAACCCTCCATTTTCAGTTTGCATGGAGTCAGGAATATCAGCTGTGGGGCTGGAGTATCAGCTGTTATGTGAGAGTATTGGTGCATTTTATGTGTGTATTGTGGGTTTTTTTCACACTTCTCCTCCCAGTTTCCAATCGCTTATCGCTGACAATGCTTCGCTGACAATGCGCAAATCATCGCAACACGAATGCTGCGTCTGTGCTCACTCGTTCATATTGCACCATTCAAAGAGGAGGAAGACGATGCGCTGCTGTTGTTGTTGTTGCGGTGGCGAAAAGCTTAAATTGTAAAATGATTTATATTTTCTGGCTGGCTTATGTTCTTCTTCTATAAGCCTGCACAGCGTCTCATATTGCTCCTGATCTCACTGCCGACTGTAGTGTGCGCAAAATCATAGAATAGAAAATAAAATATGGCTTATTTATTTTTGCTACAGGCAAAAAATAAATAAATAATAAGTAATCAACAAAGACTATTAAATCAAAAGGGGAATTGGAAAGAAAGGAAGACGTTTGTATTAGCCCGCAATAAAAGAACTAAAATAAGAAAATTTTATATTGTAAATTTATGGTCACATCATTCGCCATGGAACCATTCAGGTGCAGTGATGTTAACTGTAGGGAAATTGTGTGCGTAGGGAAAAAAAGGACAGATTTTTTAAAATTCACTAAATGTAGGGAATTTTCAAACAACCCTGGTTATGGAAAATTTTGAAGTCAAATTAGTCAAACTAGAAATTTTAACGATCAAATGTTGTTTCCCAATTTGTCAAAGTTGGCCAAATATGTTTCGGCACTACCACATTCTAATGCAGACTCTGGAAGAATATTTTCGTGTTGGCATATTGCCAGCTGATCAAGAGTTTTTGCAAACAACATATAAACAGTTCCACTGCAAGTCATGTGCGGCTGCCCGCCGAAGTTCTATTCGGTCGCCTCCTCCACCCGTCAGTTCTGTGGGTAAAGCAATAACTCAAAACAATAACAACTCGTCTAACGCTCAATGCTCTCAACAAGTGAAAAAATCGACTCAAACTTTAAACAAACAACAACATCCGCAAACGAAACCGGTTCCTCCTCAACAGCAAAGTGCAACTACGAAGGAGAGTGATAACAAGCAACAAGTTACATTATTTACTATATTTAATGAAATTGTCGCTCTCAGGTCTGAAAATGCTCGTGCGCTTACTTTAATCAGTTCTCTGCAAGAAGACAAGAAGCTCTTAATAAATAAAACTGAACTCCTGCAGTCACAATTACGCTCCTTGCAGTCTATGTTGTCAAATGCTGATGTTGTTTCCGAAATTGCCTCTTTGTCCGCTGAGGTCAAAGACCTGCGCGGTGTGGTCTCTAAAGCAGGGTGCGGAGAACGATCAAAATACGATCTTTCTCACGAATAATCGCAACCAAACACTGAGTGCTTCTAATTTCTCGCGAGCGATAAAGTTGCGCTGCGAGCAAAAGCATTTACGATCTCTCACGAGAAATATAAATGTTCGGAAAAATCGCGAATGAGAAAATGTCGCTGCAAGCGTCGTCAGTTCGATCTCTCGCGATCGTTCGTTTGTTGCGAGCGCTTGTTGTAAAACTCATTCAGTAACTCGTATTGTGAAGATTGAATCTTTGAACGATCGCGATCGTTCGTCTGGGCAGTAAATTATGTACATACATATATAGGAGTTTGAGCAGTTTGCTATTAAACTCGGCTGCTACTGACTGAAGTTTATATCCTAAAGGAAACTTATGTATAGAAGTTTGTAGATTTTAAAGACCTTTTGTTAGGAAAATTATAACAAAAAAATAAAAAACTTTGTGTTATGTTTGTATATGGTCTCGTAATGCCTTTAATGTTTCCTTATATGTATCCTTTAAGGGGTCGTCCATAAATTACGTAACGCAATTTTTAGTATTTTTTGACCCCCCCCCCCCTGTGTCACAAACTGTCACATTGGCTTGAACCCCCCCCCCCAAAAGGTGTAACGTAACGGAGTCTTCAAAAGCATAATAAAAATACTAAAAAAAATTTTTATTTCGATCAAGATTATATGAATACGTTTAAAGTTTGTTACGTCACATTCTGCTCGACCCCCCTCCCCCCCGGCGTCACAAACTGTCACATCGAGCAAGACCCCACCCCCCCCCAGGAGCGTTACGTAATTTATGGACGACCCCTAAGTTGTTTTCCACACAAAATGCACTTTGAAAAATCTGTGTCTTTATTATATGTAACAAGTTTCGTCTTGTCAATATTTGACACTTTGCCCATATTTATATAAAAAAGCAAACGCACAAGAAAATAATTTCACAAATCGTCCTTCGTCCGTATGTATCGCATAGACTAAATTCAATGATTGTTTGCAGCCACGCTCTACCGACGAACCTTACAAAAATTCGTTCGCGATCGATCAAAAATTCGCTCGCGAACGATCGAAAATTCGATCTTCTCATATTAGCTCGTTTTGCGATTGTATTTTATCGCGAGAAATACTTGAGCAAACGAGCGGTTGCGAATGATTTTCTGCATCAGCGTTCTTCCCACGACCGATCGCTTTCGTACGCTCGTTCGTTTGAAATGTGTATACATAAACTCGCTGCATACGATCTCTCACGAACGAATACGTAGGCAATGCATTCGCAACCGCTCGTTTGCTCAAGTATTTCTCGCGATAAAATACAATCGCAAAACGAGCTAATATGAGAAGATCGAATTTTCGATCGTTCGCGAGCGAATTTTTCCGCACCCTGCTCTAAAGCCTTTGTTGGTGTTTTGCCTACAATCGCTGCTGCTGGTCCTGCCGTTAATGCTGCTACTGCTGTTAATGCTGCTACTGCCGTCAATGCAGTTGCAATAACTAACGCTGCTGCTGTTTCGCCCATTGTGGCCTCTGCCGCCCCGCCCCCCCCCACGTGGTGGTGCCTATAAACCCATCATTGAGGACTCGCCTGCTACAGTTGATGCCCTTCCTGCTGATACTGCCGTCAAGCAGCGTTGTCTCGAGACCACCTAGCTCCTATGCTGCCGCCGCTGCTGCTGCTAAGCGCACTCTTCCAGCTCGTTCCGATATCTCTAATGTGTCTCAACCCGAAGATGCCGCTCCTGTACGCCCTCTCGCATCTTCCCAGTCGCCGCCTCCTCAGCTTAGCTTGGATTGGATGAGCGCAAAGAGAAAAAACAGACGGACGAAACTACTTGTAGTTGGCTCTAACACCAGCTCAGAACTTGATGTGGCTGTCCGGATGAAGTGGCTTCATTTATCGTCATTCGCACCTTCAGTTACCGCCGATAGCATCATGGATTATGTTGCGAATCAGGCTAATGTGGAAAAGAAATTCCTCTCATGCTACAAACTGGTAAAGAAGGAGGTCTCAGTTGAGTCTCTTAAGAGAGTTAATTTTAAATTGGGTATCGCAGAACCACTTTACGGGAAACTATTGACTCCTGATCTATGGCCCGCCAACGTTAATGTGCGCCCATTTGAGTTTTTTCCAAGGGCCGGGGAGCAACAGCTAATCCCGTAGTGAATTTACCCATTGTCAACAGAAGCAGTTTCACTGTTTACCACCACAATGTGGGCGGTCTGCGTACTAAAACCAACGAATTGTTCCAGTCGGCTGCTTCGCATGACTTTGACGTCATAATACTCGTCGAGACCTGGTTGTCATCCGATTTCTTATCGTCTGAAATTTTTGACAGATACTACGAAGTTTATCGCAGAGATCGAGTCTTACATTCCGGAGTTACGAGAGGAGGCGGCGTAATAGTCGCTGTATCATCGTTGTTTGCTAGTCGCCAGATAAAACTATTACATACCGACAATTGTATCGAACAGATCTGTGTTGCTGTTAGTACAGGGCAGGCTGAAGAGAGCAATGTTAATGAGATATGTTTTATTGTTAGTTATGTGCCTCCTGGCAGTGCTTAGGATGTCTATAAGCTTCATACTGAAAATATTAGCTATGTATGTAATACCCTTCAATCTTATCAATCTCCTTGTGTTATGGGAGACTTCAACTTAAGTTCTATTCAGTGGGTATTCAGCACGGAAGATCAGTTTTTAATACCTTTTAATATTAAAGGCGATCATGAATCTTTGCTTTGTGACACACTATATTCGTTCGGCCTATTCCAATTAAACGATGTCGTAAATGATCTCAATAGAATCTTACACCTAATTTTCGTAAGTAATGATCTCGTCGTTCATGTTAAGGGGAGGTTCTTTCAAATTGGGCCAAAAAAAGGCCTAAGTTTGGAAATGATTTGTGGCATGATGAAAAAACATAGAAACATCCGGTTTTGACGGTTGAATGGGTATTTTATTATACAATAATGATATGATATATGATATATTTTTTGTAACAAAATTCAAAATGGCGGCTGAACAATGGCGGCTTTCGTCGATCACTGCCTGAAAAATCTAGTCTCCGAATTTCAATCCTACAGCCTTTTGTAGTAATCTGAAATGAAAAAGGTTTTTTTTAAATGAAAGTAGATGAAATTTTCTATGGCTTATACCTAACTATAATGATTTTTGACCAAAAATTGACTGAAATGTGAACGCTCGAAAAAAAAAGTTTTTTTTGCCACTTTTTT
Organism: Melieria omissa; assembly: GCA_963971225.1. NCBI lineage: Eukaryota > Metazoa > Arthropoda > Insecta > Diptera > Ulidiidae > Melieria > Melieria omissa. The sequence continues at coordinate 42,623,873 of OZ020269.1, read as the reverse complement.
TGTTATTAAACCTTAATTATAAATAACAATTTAATAGTAACTTATGCTCGTTTTAGGTATAAGCCATACAGAAAATGATCACCTTTCAAACATGCCTTAGATTAAGGAAATTAGAACAATAGATCAAGAGATATCCTTGAAATTCCTTGAAATGGAAAACGTGGTTTCGAGAAAAACGTGTTGAAAGATAGCAGCTCCGGGCAAAAACTGGGGAAAACACTGTAGAAGAAACAAACTCGTGTGCGGACAAGGCGATCGTATCGAAAAATCCTTTCGTACACATATTCTACGGACATACAGCTTTCATTTTATGTGAAAAAAACACGATTTTTTCAAAAAAATTTGAAAGAACCTCCCCTTAATAAGCACGATGTGCCTTTAACTCGTGAATCGGTTCATCATAAATCAATTGCTGTACATTTTTCTTTTCTTGATTTCAGTGGTAATTCTTATGAATCGGAATGCTTCTTTAACTTCTCTGACGCGAACTACGGCGCTCTTAACCAATTTTTTGACTCGATAAGTTGGGACAGAATATTTCATTCCATGGACCTCTCAGACATGTATTTAACTTTTAAGAAGGCTGTGGATGAAGGTCTACAACTTTTCGTACCAAAACGTGTAAAGAGAAGGTCTTTTAATCTTCCCTGGTTTAACAAAAAAGCAATTAAACTAAAGAATTTGCGCAACAAGGCACATAAAAAGTACAAAAGCACACGCTCTTATGCTGACGAATTGGTTTTCAGTCGCCGTAGAAGAGAGTTTGAGTGCTTAACCAAGTTCCTATATAGGAAGTACATTAATTCTCTTGAAGCGGATATAAAAGCTAATCCGAAATCATTCTGGGTTTTTTATAACTCCAAGCGAAAAATCAATGGAATCCCGATATCAATTGAGTTCAAAGGATCAGTCGCCACTTCGCCCCAAAATACTTGCGAGCTATTCGCGCACTTTTTCGGGTCAGTATTTGATAGTTTTAACAATAACCAGATTTCTAACGATCTCTCTATGCTATCGCAAGTCGTAGACATTGGACGAATGACGGTTACTGAAGAGCAAGTCTTTAAATCCCTGGTAACTTTAGATGCTTCAAAAGGTGCAGGATATGATCTATTACCCTCTATTTTCCTAAAAAACTGTGCAAGCTCGCTCCACATTCCTCTCACGTTAATTTTTAATGCATCACTTCACTCCGGCTGCGTACTCGACGAGTGGAAGACTGCATTTATTTCTCCAATCTATAAGTCTGGACTCAGAAATTCAGTCGAAAACTACAGACCGATCGCAAAGATTTCCATTATCCCAAAACTATTGGATAAAATGGTTAATGAAACGCTATTACATGCTTTCAAGAATCATATCGTAACTCAACAACATGGGTTTTCCCCGGGTAGGTCCACCTGCACAAACCTGGCTATATTTACAAATTTCGTTACCAATAAAGTTGAAAATGGGGATCACGTTGACGCTCTGTACACTGACTTCGTAAAGGCCTTCGATAGCTTGAATCATAGTCTGCTTCTTTTTAAGTTAGAAAAGCTTGGCATTCATGCTAGCGCCTTAAAATGGCTGGATTCCTACTTAACAAATAGAAAACTAATCGTAAAGGTTGGCCAGAGTTATTCTAAACCAATTGCTGTTACATCGGGGGTTCCCCAGGGAAGTCATCTTGGCCCCCTGCTTTTCTCCATTTTCATCAATGATATCGTACTAGTCTTAAAATCTTGTCAGTGTTTAATGTACGCTGACGACTTAAAACTTTACCTCGCTATTCGGAATCGTGGTGATTGTCTTGCATTGCAACAGGACATACACTTCTTGATATCCTGGTGTGACCGAAATGGTTTGCGGCTGAATTTCGCAAAATGCAGTACGATTTCCTTCTCGCGGAATAACAGCCCATTAATCCATGACTACACATACAACGATGTTGACGCTTTTTCCCGCAAGACCGTTGTGAAGGATTTAGGAGTTTACCTTGACTCTAAGCTCAAGTTCGATTTCCACAGGGAATATGTGGTATCCTCAGCCAACTCTAAACTTGGTTTTTAAAACGCAATTCCAAAGACTTCCTTGACCCGCTCACTTTGAAAAGTCTGTTTACGTGTTTGGTTAGATCAGTGTTGGAATATGCGTGCATTATATGGGACCCAAATTTTGAAGCTGACTCTAAAAGACTGGAAAGGGTCCAAAGGCGTTTCACTAAGTTCGCTCTTCGACGTCTGTACCCATCCATGCCGCCTTATGAACTCAGATGTAGAATTCTAAATCTGCAGGACCTCACGAGTAGGAGAAAGATGTATGGGATCCTGTTCATCAAGGATATATACGATAGCAAGATAGACTCGCCAGAGCTACTGACGCTTTTACCTTTTTATGTGCCGGGTCGGTGCTTAAGAGAAAGATATAATTTTTATAATACGGTCCATAGAACAAAATATGGTGAGAATGAACCGATTCACAAGTTTACATCTTTGTGTAACACTATTTGCAATAATGTCGATTTTGACTTAAGTCGAGAGCTTTTAAAGAAAAAACTGTGCGAATTGTTATACTACATTTAAGTTGTTATTTGACTTAAGTTGTAAGTTATTTGTAGTCTGTGAGGGCTAAGCCCGGTAGACGAATAAATAAATAAATAAATAAAAAAGGAACACATCAAGCCATGACAATTTGACTTCAATTTGTATAATTCGCTCTTACTTAGAAGACGAAGATATCACCTGTATAATTTTTCAATGTAAAGAACAGCACTTTAAGAAAATTTCATACACTGAGTAGTATGACCATAAATAATTAGTCTAAGTGTAATTTTTGTACTGATTTTTTTAATGTGATGAAATGGTATCAGTGCAAAGCACAATTTTTTTTATGTTATTATGTTTCCATGTTTTAAATCGTATCTCAGTACAAAGCACAACTTTGTTTTGTTGTTTTCATGTTGCAAATGAATTAAAAGAAGAATTAATAAATGTTATGGTTTTTACTTTTGCGACCTTTATTCACAAAAAATTAAAAAAAAACCTTAAATATTACAAAATACTTGGAAAATAAGTGTAGGGAGTTTCGTAAGGAAAAGTGCTGGACAGCGTAGGGAAAAGTAGGGATTTTTTTCAAGTCGCGTAGTGATTTTTCAAAAAAAAGTTAACATCACTGTTCAGGTGTAGAATATCTATACTATTTTTAAACGTAGGCATGCCATAATAACATTTTTCTTATGACAAAATACTTGTCTTATTATTTATTTCTTTATTTAATGCTTTAGTAGTGCTTTCGCCATATTGAAAGTCAATAGACCTATTAAATTATATTTTTCCATACCATCTTTTAAGCCTTGGTTTGTCCGTTAGATTTAGATTTAAAAAAAAAAAACAAAATTGAAACACATATCCAATTATTTTTGATTTAAAGTGTTTTCACGAATTTTCAAATCAATATGCCCATCAGTTAATTTTTTTCGTAGTTTTCCCATATTCTCACAATTGTAATCAATCATGTGAAAATATAAACTATATATAAATATAAAATTTTACTTCGAACTCGTCACGTAAAAATATTTGTAAACATTTTAAATTGGGATCGACTACCAAATTTTTAAATCAATCACCATACACCACAAAGATTCGATGGATGGAGACATAAAAGCAATCTCTGCAGCAAAACCAATCGGCAACACAAAAAAGCATACACACAATACACGACAACAACGAAAACATTAGCGAATCCCGAATAATCTTCGTTGAAACGACGATGACGAGGCTTTGGTTCGTTGTTTGCTCTCCGCTTGCGCTTCGACGAACAAGATCAATAAACATGCATGCAAAAAATGAGCGATCACTACACCACAACAACCACCATTTCAATATACACGAGCGGAGCCGTTGCGAACAACAATCTCTTCCCCCACGTCAAACACGCTTGCAAAATGTTTCAAGATGCGCAAGCTCTATTGTTTACCCGGTACAAATGTTGAACACATTGTTAACCTCGTCAGATTTTGATAAAAAAAAACATATGTCTAGTCCATCTGGCAACGCTGTGCGTATCGTGTGTGGTTTACTTCGGCTCCTGCTACTGATTTAAAGTTTTGGTTAATTCGCGAGTGTTGGGTGCCATTTTTGCCTCTCTGTGATACGTTGCACTCTGGAATGCGAGCATACTTATTTGCCGTAAAAGCCCAGCTGATTTGATACCACCTGTCTGTGCTGGTTCATGAGGAGGGTGCCGGTGCATTGTTTGTTGTTGCTCTGCTCCTGTGTTGCTGTCTCGCTGTTCCGCTTGCCCTTGGATGCTGTGGCTGCTGTGTTGTTATTGCGGCTGAAATTGTTGCTGTCTCGTCGGGCTTGCAGTGCTGTTTGCCGTTTTCTACCTGCCTTGTAGCTCCTTACAACGCCATCTCTCGGTGAAAAGATGCAACCTACACCTTTTCTTGCATCAGCTGGTTGACAAAACGAATATGTCCACTCCTACCATTCCTCTGGTCATGAACACAAGGCTTGGAAACCGACGTGCTAAAGATATTGCTGTGAACCCTACCTGCACCCCAAAAGGTGATGGTCCTGGAATCTCCAGTGAAATCTATCGACTTATGTGTAAAGAGATGAAAGAAATGGAGGGCAGACTTCGAGCGAGCTATGAGCAGTCATTTGAAAAACTTTCCCAAGATATCTCAACTCTTGACAAAAAGCTGACGGCCAAAGTTGATGCGCAACTAACTTTGTTTCAAGCCAAGCTGGAAATGTTGAATTCAAAAATGTCCAATCTTGAAAGTTCAACTAGCAAGCTCAAAAGTCATATGGATGCCATTGGTAGACCGGCGGAAGAGGGTCATCATTTTGAGGATCTGCACGCCTTACAATCCAAAGTGAGCTCATTATGCTTTAGCTTTAGAACAACAAAAAAGGCTTGCCGTCGCCTGTGACGTACGTTTGCGAGGCATCCCGTTCTTCGATGAGGAGAATCTTTTGGTGTCTTCAATCATATATGCTTCTGCGTCAACATCAAGCCCCCTAAAGTGGAAAGTATTGTTAGAGTCAAGCCCAAACCCCCGGCTAATGCTACGATGGACACCGTCATCATTATACCTTTATGAGATCAGTGAAACTCTTTCGGCGTAGCAACAATAACGTGCTTACCACTCGCAATGCAGGTTTTGACTTTGATAAGCCAATTTACATCAATGAAAATTTGACAAGCAGCGTATACACTATACTCAGAGCAGCACTTAAGCTCAAGAGGCAAAAGCAACTTGTAGCTGCTTACACCTATCGGGGCGCTGTCTACATAAAGCATGCTGAGGGAGGTTTTGCTAACCGTATCGATTAATTGCATATGCTGGACAAGTTTGCATCCAACAACATTAGCATCACTGAGCCTAATCATTCTAGTGCTACTTCGAGCGGCAATATTGGGATACGGCGCTTTCGTGATCATCAGCCTTTGGATACGTAGATTTACTTCTACGTTATCGTTCACAGTATTTGCATTTAGTTCTATTATGTATTTGTATAATCTTGTCTATAAACTGTTTCATAGTGCTACCGTGCAATTGTCCATTCCGTCTTTTGATCCTTTATTTGTTACCTTTCGTCTCTCTTAACTCTCTGCTGTTCGTGCTATTCTGCTTTATTTCTACACCCTATATTACAGTCCTACACTTCTTACTTTTCGCTCATTCTATATTCGCTTGTTATTTGATGGCGTGGGCATTTGTCTAACAACTTAAAAAATTTATTTGTAATGGGTAAGAAGACTTCGTGGAGTCGTTCCATAGATAAAACTAAGATAGTATTGGATGTCATGTGCAAATCGAATAATGGCATTAATATATGCCATTTAAACGCGCAAAGTTTAAAAAACAAAATAGATTATCTTCGTCTGCTCGTTGATGGTGGTCTGCTTGTTTTTGTGTGCATCTCGGAGACCTGGCTAAGACCGGAAATGTGTGATGACTTATTTAAACTTAATAGCTACAGGCTAATGCGTAGTGACAGATATGACAGAGTGGATGGTGGAGTCTGCATTTATGCGAAAACATTCTTTAGGTGCAACGTAGTAAAGAAATCTAATAGTACTTACTGATCCAATAGAATTTATTTTTGTTGAAATTTCAATCGGTTACAAAAAACTTTTGCTTGGTTGCATCTATATGGCGCCAAACATTGCTAATTATAATCTCATAAGTGAGCAGTTGGCGGATGTGGTTTGTAGCTACACCGATGTTGTGATCTGTGGAGATCTGAACTTAGATATACTACGCAACAAAAACAAGAATTTTCTGGATATGCTTGAAGCTTCTAATATTCATCTGTGCAACACCACCCAACCCACTCACTTCGCTCCAGGGGCATCACCCTCGCTGCTTGATGTTTTTTTGGTCTCTGATCCTGAACTTATTTTGACATATCGCTCCTTCGCTGCAAGAACGTCATAACTTAAAACTACAATCATACAATTCAATTTTTAAATTTACCATTACAGGCAGTTCAAGGTATCAAAAAATTTTTCATGTCGTCTTGTGAGCAAAGTATTGAATATTTTACAAAGAGGTTTTGACAGATAAAAGATCATATGCAGATACACACAGGGCTGCCATAAACTGAAAAAAAATATTTTTTGATTTATGACGTTCTTGAAGCGAAGGAGCGATATGATCAATTGATAGCGCCTGCTTTTTCCCATAATGATTTAATCTTCCTAAAGTTAAACACTGTTAGAGATGTTAGTGGAGAGGGGACTAAGACCTATTATAATTATTCAGCGATAGATGTAGCATCACTTTTCGGTGACTGCAGTAGCCTGAACTGATCCCCCCTTTATTCAACAAATGATGTGAATAAGCAGGTTGATCTACTTAATAAAAATATTTGTTCGCTTTTTAAGAAACACGTCCCTGTTCGAGCCAAAAAACAAAAGCAGCCGTTTTGCAGCCGCAATATTTGAAAGGTGTGTGTTCCTAAAATTTTAAAGTCCTTTAAAAAGAACTTTGGGTCAGAAAATGAAAAACTGACTATGCCCGGTTACTATAAATGACCTCAAGTTTCACGCCTATATCAACACTAGGGTGGGTCTCGGCAAAAAAATAGTTTTTTTCGCACGGATGTAAAGTTGTTGTTTTCACTCAGTGCATCATAACTTTTACATTTTTCTTTCGATTCTATTGATGTTAGGCTAAATATTTGCACAAATAATATATCTTTCATCTTAGATTTTAAAACCAAAGGAGATCATTTATTTTATCTAAAAAAAAATCGAAAATTTATGATTTTCTAATTTGATCGAAAATTTCACTTTTTTACAACTTTTACCGTCATTAATTTCTCCAAATCTTATCTGGTTTGGACAATCAGTATATCTCTGGAGAGGCTAAGGTATTATCTTCTGATCGACGGACAACTTGTGTTAGTCGAAAGATTCGTTTACGAGATATGTGCTCATAACTGAAACAACAGAGAAAAAACTGGTTTGAAGTTTCGAAACGCTCAAATGATCGAAAACTAATAATTAATAATTGATTGGCACGACAGCCCGCTTACGCGAGACTAAGGCCTAGCTTCCCGCAACCACCCGTGTTGTGCGCGTGAATTTTGTACGCGGGTGGAAGGGACCTACAGTTTTATGCCGGTTCCGAACGGCAGGTTGGGAGCTTTTTCATAGGCAATTTTTACTCTCAGAGGTTTGCCATTTCCAGCTGAGAGGACAGCCACCGAAAGAGAAAACGAGTTTCCCGTTATTTTTTTTAGGTGTTACTACATGCAGTATTCGATCTTGCGTCGCTCTGCATGCGACTCGTTGGACCGCGCACTAACCAACTGCGCCACGGCGGCTGCTGATGATCGAAAACGCTTCTTACAAAAATTTTTTGATCTTAAGTTTCGTATTCAGCGGCCCCAAATTAGTCTAGAAAACACTTTTATTTTTAGATGCCCTTTTTGTGTCGAGTAGTGTTATTGATGATTGCATATTGATAATTTAATATATATGCGACGGTTATAAATAAAATTTATGTACTAACTTAAAGATATTTCGGGGGGTTTAAACCCCAAAAACCCTCCCCTGTGTGCGTCACTGCGTCTCGAAGAATATTTTATCGCACAAATTATTCTGGTGTATGATCAAAGAATATGAAAACTTTATTTTCTTTGGTATGATACATACACATTTTTGCCAAAGCGACGCATTGCCAATAGCTGCGGCGCCAGCAGGTCTATCCTTTGCGTTGGAGTAACTGTATTGCGACAATGTACTGACCGCTGAACAATTCAATTCGTTATGGCAAGTTGTGCCGGTCGGTTCATTCTTGTTTGCGAAAAACAAGAGCCTAGGCGTACCCAGCAACAAATGAAAGGGAGCAAAGACATTACATTTCAAAATTCAGAATATAAAATTCGAATAGAATAGAAAAGAACATAGATTTCTGTAAATATTGATACGATGAGAGATTCTGTGCCGCACTGTACAGGAATGCCTTTCTCCGCACGAATGTTTTCCAAGCATACTTTTAGGCATGCACTGTGAAGTACAGCAAAACTGTTATAAATTCGCTTGGTATAGTCCGATATGGCAAGGATGGTTCTCGAAATGGCCTGTGCGAGAATGGTCGAGCGCTTTCCAATTAGAAGTTGCAAGAAACTTCGGCGCGATAAGGAAAGTGGTATAAAAGCAGCAGTGGCAGCGCAAGGAGTCGAGTCTGTGTTAAGCAAGCAAAGTGGTAACAAGTGTAGATACAAGCGAAGCGTAAATCTGCGAAATAAAGTTATTGCTGATCTTTGCTGAGTAATTAAAGTAGTTTTATTTTCAAATACAATCAAAACGAACCGTCGATAACGAACTGGGGAATTTCGTAACATTTGGTGTCAGAAAGTCAGGATTGTATTACTGAAGATAAATAATAAATAAAATTATAAAAACGCAGACATGGTTAAACTCGAGCTGCTGAAGGTGGACCAGCTGAAGAAGGAGCTGGCTGCCTGGAATTTGCCGACTGCTGGCGGTAAGGTGGAGTTGCAGCTGCGCTTGCGAGAGGCGTGTGAGTCACGAGGCATCGATTGGGCTGCACATGAGTTCGGAACGCAGGAACAAGAGGCGTCGGCCAAGGTGGAGGAATCGCCTGTTGGTGCTGCGTCATTGCAAAGTACGACTGCAGCGGCTGCGCCACTACAAGCAATGGACATGAGCCAGCTTATGGTTGCACTTAAAGGCATGTTTGAGACTTCCAACCGTGAAATGGCAGCCAAAATGGAAACTACGAATCAGGAAATTTCCGCAAAAATCGAAACTACGAACCGAGAAGTAGCAGAGCGAATGGAAACCAAGCTTCAGGAAAATCTGCGCGCTTGGAGCAGAAAGTGGAAGAGATTTCGAACAGGATTAATGTGAAAGTTGAGCACCTGGAGACGCGAGTAGAACATTTAGACAAACGAGTTGACAGTCTGGAGGATTCGGTAAACAGGAAAATCGACGAGCGGCTTAGAGAAGTACAGCCACGAGAATGTTTGCCGCCGGTTCCGGAAAGTTTCGCCACCCGAACAGAAGTGCCTACTTATGATGGTGCTACGCCGTTCGATACATTTAAACTGCAATTCGACTTAGCTGCTTTGGAAAATCAGTGGACCGATATCAGGAAGGGTCGGAGATTGGCTCTGGCGCTGAAAGGTCCTGCGGCTGAGGTAATGAAATCAGTTCCGGAATGTTCGAGAAGTGATTACGAGGCCATCATGAGAGCGTTGGCAGTGAAGTACAGCAACGAGCACAACCATACGCTGTACTACTGTGAGCTGAAGAACCGCAGGCAGAGAGCCAGCGAGGCGCTGCAGACATATGCAGCAGACATTGAGCGGCTCTTACAGTTGTGCTACCCAAAATTCGGGGCTGATGATCTCGAGAGGATGAAGATTGAGTCGTTCATTGAAGGTCTTCATGACCCCGAGACACGTCGCAGTGCGTTGATGATGGGCAAGGCGACATACAAGGAAACGGTGACCAGCGCGATGACATATGAGGCGACATGGATTGGAGGCGCTCGGTATGCACCTGCAAGGATACGCCAAATCCAGCCAGACAGCGAAATTTCGATCCAGGCCATAAGCTCTGAGACACCGGGCAGGCCACGGGTTGTCTCCTCCAAAGTTGTTTGCTGGACATGTGGCAAGCAGGGTCACATAGTACGAGACTGCCGCCAACGAAAGAGGCGTTCCCGTTCTCGTTCGCAATCGCCTGAAGCGAGTAATACTGACAGTAGAGGCCCAGCCAACAAGCGCAGGGCTGAGGACGACGAGTCGTTAAACTAAAACGGGTCAGCCCAAAGGGGCGTGAGCTGATCCCCACAACCTGCTGCCCTACCGTCCTTGTCTCACAGTTGAAACGACAACCCAGCAGCTTGACGATTGAAGGAAAGATAGATGGAAAGTTGTTCGTGTTGACACTGGATACTGGAGCGTCATATTCGATCATAAAAAGGAAGCTTCTGAAGAACTGGGAACCACTGCATGGCATACAGCTGAGGACTGCGACTGGCGAGCGTGCGCCGGTAAGAGGGAAAGTAACAAAAACAATTGCTATCGGCACCAGCAGCCTGGAGCATGAGTTCATCGTCGCGGACATAATGGACGACGTGATTATCGGCGTCGATTTCATGATTAGGCATGGTTTTACGCTGGACCTGAAAGAAAATGTGCTGAAGTATGCCAACGTTGAATTCCCCCTGCGCACTGGCTATGAGCGAAGCGTGGCGGTAAGGAGAGTTGTCTCGTGTCAACATCAGAAGATACCAGCGAATTCCGAGGCGATCGTGTGGGCGAAAGTGGACGAGGACGATGGGACAAGCCGGCTGTGGGTTGTAGAAGCGCCAAAACAAGGATACGACAACATAATAATCGGACGTACATTAGTGGAACCCAAAAATGGCAAAATACCAGTAAGGATACTCAACCCATTGAACACACCCAGATATATCGAAAAAGATGCGGTCATTGGCGAGTGTAGAGGGGCTGAAGCAGTTGTCAATTGCGAAAGCAGTCCACCCGGAGGAAGTAAGAAAAGCAGTTCTAACATGGACGCCATACCGCAGAACCAGTGGAGCAGCGAATTGACAGCCGAGCAGAAACAGAAGGCACGGTCACTCCTGCAGCACTGTGGGTCCATATTTGCAACGGAGGCGGGCGGAAGAACAGCTATAGTGAAACACAACATCGATACCGGAAGTGCAAAACCAATCCGCCAACCGCCAAGACGAGTTCCTCTGGCCAAGAGGGAAGAGGTCACAAATTTGATTGAAAACATGCATAAAGAAAAGGTCATAGAGCCTTCGTCAGGTCCTTGGTGCTCGCCGGTCGTGCTAGTCAAGAAAAAGGATGGCAGTACCCGATTTTGTGTCGACTATCGAAAGCTCAATGACGTGACCAAGAAGGACAGCTATCCACTACCTCGGATCGATGACACCCTGGACACAGTGGTTTTCCACACTCGACTTACGCAGCGGCTATTGGCAGGTGGAGCTTGCAGACCAGGACAAGGAGAAAACAGCTTTTAGTGTTGGCGACGGTTTGTGGCAGTTCACCGTCATGCCGTTTGGACTCTGCAACGCACCAGCAACATTCGAGCGGCTAATGGAGCGTGTGCTGAAAGGGCTGCATTGGCGGACGTGTCTGGTATACCTCGACGACATAATCGTGATGGGCAAAAGCTTCGACGACCACCTGGAAAAGCTGAAGGAGGTATTTGGGCGTATACAAAACGCCGGCCTTAAACTCAACCCAAAGAAGTGCTCGTTGTTCCAAAAAGAGGTCAAGTATCTGGGCCACACGGTTTCCGCTCGCGGAGTACATACGGACGAAGGCAAGATCACGGCAGTGAGGGAGTGGCCCCGACCACGCAATCTACACGAACTCCGCAGTTTCCTGGGCTTGTGCACATACTACCGAAGATTCGTTCCAGGATTTGCGAACATAGCTGGCAGCTTGCACAAACTGACGAAAAAGAATCAAGCCTTCGCGTGGGGTGAAGAACAGGAGCAGGCTTTTGCACGGCTGAAGGAAAAATTGTGCACTGCTCCAATTCTGGACTTCCCCGTGCCTGGAGAGATGTTTGTGCTGGATACAGATGCAAGTGGGCATAGTATTGGTGGTGTGCTTTCACAGATAATAGATGGCCAAGAACAAGTGATAGCCTACTACAGCAAAATCTTGTCAAAGCCCGAATGCAACTACTGTGTGACACGAAGGGAGTTGCTCGCAGTATTGGAATGCGTTAAACACTTCCACAAATACCTGTATGGGCAAAAGTTTCGCCTGCGTACAGATCATGCGGAATTGAAATGGCTACTGAACTTTAAAGATCCGGAAGGCCAATTGGCGCGGTGGATCGAGCGGCTGCAGAGCTACGACTACACGGTAGAGCATCGCAAGGGTAGCAACCATGGAAATGCCGATGCCTTGTCACGCCGTCCGTGCAAAGTCGAATGCAGGCAGTGCTCGCGAGCTGAAAGCAAAGAGCAGATAGTGGACGTACGATTGATCAGCGTTATGCCAGAGGAAGAGTGGTCTGCGGAGAGGATACAAAAGGACCAGCGCGAGGATCCGGATCTTAAAAAAATCATTGAAGGCAAGGAGCAGGGCGCACGTCCAGACTGGCAGGAGATGGCCGGTGAGAGCCCGATCGCGAAGGCTTACTGGGCGCAGTGGCAAAGTCTGCGGCTGTCTGATGGTTGCCTATACCGCGAGTGGGAGAGTGAGGATGGCCGGCGATTCTACTGGGTAGGATGCCAGGAGTCTGTCGCCGATTGGATTAAGAGCTGTGATCGATGTTCGGCTGCGAAAGGGCCAACAAGAAGACCTCGGGGCCGCATGCAGCAGTACAACATGGGAGCGCCCTTTGAGCGAATTGCCATGGACGTCGCCGGGCCATTCCCACTCAGCACTCAGGGCAACAAATATGTGCTGGTGGTAATGGACTATTTCAGCAAATGGCCCGAAGTGTATCCTGTTCCTAACCAGGAGGCCACCACGGTCGCGGAAATGCTGGTAAACAACTGGGTGGCCAGATTTGGAGTTCCAATGGAGTTGCACTCGGATCAAGGCAGGAATTTCGAGTCTCTGGTATTAAAGGAAGTGTGTGAGCTACTAGGAATAAGGAAAACTCGCACCTGTCCTTTGCATCCCCAGTCCGACGGCATGGTGGAACGATTCAATCGAACACTGGAGGAATATCTGCGGAAAGTAGTAGGCAGGAATCAAAAGGATTGGGACACGCATATTCCGCTGTTCTTGATGGCATATAGGTCAGCCCCGCACGATACGACATCACTCACTCCAGCACGAGCAGTGTTCGGCACGGAGCTGAGGTTGCCTGCTGACTTGAAGTTCGGAGTGGTCAGCACGACGGAAGGCGCTAAGACGGATTACGCAGTTAATAAGCGATCGGAGCTGGGAGAAATCCACCAGTTTATAAGGGACCGTATCCAACTGGTCAGCGATAAGATGAAAGCCAGATATGATCTACGAGCTAACACAGCGGGGTTCCAAGAAGGCGATCTAGTAATGCTTTACAACCCGCAGCGGAGGAAAGGTTTGTCTCCAAAGCTTCAAACGTCATGGGAAGGACCGTACAAGGTCGTGACCAGGATTAATGACGTGGTGTACAGGGTTCAACGCTGCTGCAGCGGAAACGCCAGGCTGAAAGTAGTCCATTTGGAGCGCCTGGCGTCTTACTCCGGCGGAGCCTCGGTATTTGTTCGGACAAGTCTAAGTGATGGGCAGTGATACGATGAGAGATTCTGTGCCGCACTGTACAGGAATGCCTTTCTCCGCACGAATGTTTTCCAAGCATACTTTTAGGCATGCACTGTGAAGTACAGCAAAACTGTTATAAATTCGCTTGGTATAGTCCGATATGGCAAGGATGGTTCTCGAAATGGGCTGTGCGAGAATGGTCGAGCGCTTTCCAATTAGAAGTTGCAAGAAACTTCGGCGCGATAAGGAAAGTGGTATAAAAGCAGCAGTGGCAGCGCAAGGAGTCGAGTCTGTGTTAAGCAAGCAAAGTGGTAACAAGTGTAGATACAAGCGAAGCGTAAATCTGCGAAATAAAGTTATTGTTGATCTTTGCTGAGTAATGAAAGTTGTTTTATTTTCAAATACAATCAAAACGAACCGTCGATAACGAACTGGGGAATTTCGTAACAATATATAAAATATAGAATTACGAATTTTAGAGGGGATACCCTCCTCTACCCATACGTTGGTACGCCCATGAGTGGCATTATCAATAGTGATGGGAAAAAAATTCCTTAATCGATTAATGAATCATATGATTAATTGAAACAGAGCAATTATTAATTGCAATTAATCCAAAGAAATGGAAAATAATCGAATGATTTTTTTAATATTTTAACTTAACTGTGTAATTTTAAAGTATAATAATGCCTTATAAAAACAATAGCAATGAATTAAGGGGTTATATATACTTGCGCGCGAGAAAAAAAGGCATTTTTACGATTTTTTTTTTTGGAAAAACAACACAACTTTTCTTAAAACACTAAATGCCTATTTATTTATACACTTCGAGTGATGCTTCACGAATTTTTTCAAAAGAAAATATTTATAATACTAGTCACAGTAGCCATTATGCCAAAACACAATTTTCCCAACATCGTCCACGGTGACCACGATAACGAAGGATCTGCTCATCTGAAATACAAAAGCCAAAAAAATGTATGTAGTTTACACCTATACGCTGTTCATGAACGAAGGGTTTTGCAAAATAAAATTTTTTTCGAAAATTATGATCGTCTTTCTAAAAAGTTCGAGTTTTGAACGTATAAAATTCGGGTTTTTACATCAGGGAAAAAAAAGTTTTGATTCAAATTGAAAATCCTTCGTTCACGAACAGGCTAATATTGTTTTTAATAAGCCTGGAAAATTTCAGACTGATCGAGTTAACGGTTCTTTAGTAATCGTGGTCACCGCAACCACACTTTTTGAAAAAAACAGTTTCGAGATAATCGCTCGTGAAACGTGACTCGCCGTTGACTGGTAGTTGCAGATAGCGCGCTATCAATAGCTGCCAATCTGGTTCTAATGCTCGGATCTTTATGATTTTTGGGGAAAATATTCTCTAAGATATGTACTTTCAGAAAATGCAATAAAAAAATTTTCGATTTTTTTTTACCAACGCAAGTGTATGAAAGTAAGTACAATCAAGTACATATCAAAGGAAAAAATACAGCTGTGTTCAAAATAATAGGAGTGCACACATTAAATATTTTCAAACACAATTTTTTATAATGTATGTAAGAGAGGAAACGCCAGGCGTAAGCGAACAGTCGGTGAGTGCAGAAGTGCGTAGTCGGTATAAACGCGTAATAACAGTTGTCCTTCTTTTCAGTCGTTGTCGTTGCCGGTTGTCATCTAACCACGATTCATTTAATTATTCATTACATTCATTTTTAATATTAATAATACACAATTACTAATAAAATACCTTACATGTATCAACGTCTAAGTCACATGTTCTTTTAACAGGACTTCTAACGGGACTTTAGACTTTAGCTTGGGTTTGTTAAATTTGTTGCGAGTAAAAATTGCCTATGAAAAAGCTCCCAACCTGCCGTTCGGAACCGGCATAAAACTGTAGGTCCCTTCCACCCGCGTACAAAATTCACACGCACAACACGGGTGGTTGCGGGAAGCTAGGCCTTAGTCTCGCGTAAGCGGGCTGTCGTGCCAATCAATTATTAAATTATTATTAATTATTATTAAAATTAAATTATTGTTAAATTTTTTGCGATAGTACTCATTCATTTCTGTGCACTCCTCGTGTTTCTGCTGATCAAAATAATAGGAGTGCGCTTTGCTTTTACTGTTTTGAAGTTTTAAATTTAAAAATATATTTGAGAATTCGGAAAGTAAGTATGAAAAAAATTTTTTCTAACCTTTTGCATATTTAATTTGTTTTAATTTTTATTAGTGGGGCGAGGAAAGCATTGCACCGAAAGAAAGCGCGAGATAATCAAGAACCTTCAAAAAGATGGAAAAACATATAAGGAAATTAAAAAAATTTTGGGCTGTTCTGATCAAATGATCGCTAACGCCATAAAACATAAAAATACTGCTGATACGCGTGGTCGCAAGCGTAAAACCACCAGAGATGACGACCGGCGAATAGTGCAATACTGCAAAGATGATCCTACAGCGTCGTCTATAGAAATAAAAAGTGAATTAAATCTTGCTGTAAGTGACGTAACTGTTCGCAGGCGCTTGTTCCAACACAAACTATATGCACGGAAAGGTCCATTACTGACAAAAAACCATGTAGCAGCGCGCCAACAGTTCGCTAAAGAACATATCAGCTGGCCAGTGGAGAAATGGAGGAATGTTTTGTGGACATATGAAAGTAAAATCCTGTTTTTTGGAGGAACAAGATCCAGGCAGTACGTCCGTCGTCCGGCCAATACTGAGTATGATCCTAAATACACCACTATATATATATTTGTATTGTTACGAATGCTAGTTCTAGTGGGCTAGTACGTATCTCTGGATTGCGTAATTTGAAATAAACAAAACACACTTAGTGCCTCAAATGCAGTCAATGAAAACCAACAATCACTTTATTTCAACAATTTCACACTTTACTGTCTTTACACTTAATTATTTGCTTAATTGCTCCGTGTGGCACCTCCACTCATCTAAACCAAGACTGACTCGCTGCGCCGCACCCGGCTGCCTTTTATACCTGTCCGGCCATCGCGCAGATTGTTCTCGCACATTCCAGAGTGGACTAAACGTTTCCATGATGATCGCGACCATCATTGCCAAGTTGGACTAAAAGTTTCCATTATCGCGGCCATCATTGCCAGGCTGGACTAAAAGTTTCCATTAACGCGGTCATCATTGCCAAGTTGAATTATGGCACGGCGCGTAGCGACAGGGTTGCTTTGCACAGCGACAGACTGTCTTGTCGTTACACTGCTCACCAGTTAGACTTGTTCGGCCCGAACAAGTGCCGAGGTTCCGCTGTGATAAGGCGCCAGGCACTCCAAATGGACTACCGTCAGCTTAGCGCCTTTATTGCTGCAACGTTGAATCCTGTATACCACGTCGTAGATCCTAGTCACGACTTCGTAAGGTCCTTCCCATGACGCTTGAAGTTTCGGAGACAAACCCTTCCTCCGCTGCGGGTTGTAGAGCATTACCAGATCGCCTTCGACCGGACAGTTCGGTTTTCGGAAGCTTTGTTCGTGTCCGGTTGCAAAGAACAACCGGACACAAAAATGTCCGGTCGTACATAAACTTGCCAAGAAAGTATTTAGTACTTAATATGTAGAAATGAAAAATTGTTTCATTTACTGTTACTGTTTTACTCAAAAATCTATGATTATTATAAATGCGATGTTCGGTATGAACATCACATACATGTACTAAACAATATGGCAACGCTCTACATTCAGCTGTGCTATACAAAAGTTTTTTAAAAAAATAATTGCAATGTAAATATTACAATGCAACATCAATTTTGTTTGTTGAATATAATCATTATTTGCGACAGTTAATTTTTACGTTGTTCTCGATAGTTATCATTTTGGGATTTTTACGTTGCGTTATAATTTGTATTTATGATTTTTTGATAACTACATTTTTAGAATGAAAAACATAAAAAACTTATTTTTGAATTGTTGCAATGAATTCAATTTGTTTTTAATTCTTTTTTTTCTAACATATTTATGGTAATTGTTAATTTTTTGCTTTTCAAATTTTTTGCTTTTCTGAATTTCATTTGTTTTCACTGTTAATTTTTTGTTTTTTTTACTTACTGATCTTTTGGGGTTTTTTGTTGTTTTAGTTGTTAACTTTTTTGTAAATCATGTGAATAATATAACACACACAACATACTTAGGTCGTTTGTGTTTTAATTAAATTGTGGAATATAATTTCTGTGGGATTTATTCTTGTCGTTTTTAAATTTATAAAGGAGTTTTAAAATTACAAAAGAGTCCGTCCGCTCCGTTCCGTGGTTCGGTTTTGAATAATTCGTCCGTCCGTCTAGAGTACTGTTCGAAGCTATTTCGTCCAGTCAGTGCTGCCCATTCGTAAAGAGGTTCGTCCAGTCCAGGGATGCATATTAGTTCAATCCCACATTCGGCCATCCTGATGTTTCATTCGCCCCAAATGAAGGATTCCACGGCTTTATGTATTCAGCCACCGTATGCGTTATTTTCCCTTCTACGGTACCAATCTTCTGAACGACATAACGACCATGATCCTTTTTTTCTATCACTTTATATGGTCCGAGGAATTTTGGCTTAAGTTTGAGTCCTGTTCCGTACTGAGTGCGCTTAATGGCGACTAATGCTCCAGACTCATACTCCGTTTCCATTCTGCGGGTTTTATTAACATTTCTCATATTCTCCTCTTGCATACGACTAATATTATCTCGTGCTTCTTCTCGTATCTTGCTCCTCTCAACCTCCAAATCTTCTACAGCTGATTCTTCTAACAGCCTGCTAATGTCATGATTTGCGTTAACAAGCATATCAACACCAGTCAACAGTTTGAACGGAGAATATTTCGTGCTTCGAGTCGCCATAGAATTAATTGTTTGTTGCACCCTATCTACGTGCTTATACCACAGTGTTGGATTTTCGACGAATGTTTCGTCAACATCGATATGACAACATTGCGAACTCTCTCTACTTGGCCATTACCACGCGGTACACCAGTCGTTATGACCAAATGCTGAATATTTTCTTCTTTGCAGTAGTCCTCAAATGCATTGGAAGTAAAACCAGTTCCCCTATCCGTTATAATCCTGAATGGGTTTCCGAACGTTGCCGCTTGCCTCTGTAAACGCTCTAAAACTTCTTCGCTGCCTGTACTCTTAGTGGGATATAGCCAAACAAATTTGGAAAATCCATCAACGACCACTAATATGTAATTGTATCGCTTCTTCGTTTCTGCCATAGGACCCACGTGATCCAAGTGGTACGTTCCAAGAGGTTTGTCTTCTTTGTTGATTGGTTTGTTCAGCATACCTTCCTTCTTCCCCGCTTTAGCCTCTGCAACCAAACATTCCACACAACTCTTTACTACGTTCATTACCTTCGGCGCTAAGTTGTAAATAAATAAATCTCTGTCGACCAAATCTTGTGTCTTCTTCGCAGCGTAATGTCCTTGTCTGTGCGCTATTTGGATAATCTCTCGCTCCATCGATGTTGGTACTACCATAAGTTCTTTAGCGAGATCTTTATGGAGAACACCATGTTTGATGTAAAAATCATAGTAACTTTCGTGCTCTAAGACTATTCGTATTGCAGCTAACTTTTCGTCTTTCAATTGTTCTTCTTGTATCCTATGTCGCAAACTATCTGTCATCATTAAGCAATGTACGCGACTTAACGCGTCTACGTGTCTCATCTGAGTGCCCGACCGATGCTCAATCTCATACCGATAGTCTTGCAGATACATCGCCCAACGAGATACTCGTAAAGGAACATCTTGCTTCTTCATCGTAAGCGCAAAGGCATTACAATCCGTTACTATTTTAAAGTTGATACCCAAACATATACGCTCCATTTCTTCAGCGCTAATATGATTGCCAAAACCTCCAATTCGTATGAGTGATACTTCTGCTCCACCGGTGTAGTTTTCCTACTCATGTACTCGACAGTGTGTAAATGTCTATCTTGCGAGTCTCTCTGCATTAGCACTCCGCCATATCCAAACATAGATGCGTCAGTATGTATTTCTGTTTGTAGTGCTGGATCGAAAAGTTGAAGTACTGGTGGATTCACCAAAGCAATCTTTAATTGTTGAAACGCAGCTATTTGCTCATCTCGAATTCGAAACTCTACATCCTTCTTCAGGAGATCAATCAAAGGTTTAGCTACCAACGAATAACCCGGAATGAAACGTCTAAAATATGATGTTAGACCTAAGAAGCGTTGCAACATCTTCTTATCAGTTGGTACAGGAAAATCGTTTACTGCCTGAGTCTTCTCTCGCGACGGTGTTATGGTTGACGCCTCAACAACGTAGCCTAAGAACGTAACTCGACGTTTCAAAAATAGACACTTTTCCCATTTAATCCGTAGTCATTTCGACTCTGCTGTCGCTAACACACTCTTCAAATTGGCTAACCCTTCCTCCACACTCTTAGAGGGAATAATTATGTCGTCCATATAAACTATTATTGTGTTGCTCCGAATAAGTTCTCCAAAAATGGCATTGATGTATCTAGTAAAAACAGCTGGTGAGCTACATATACCAAACGGAACATACAAAAACTCATATTGTCCATTATGCGTAACAAAAGCTGTATACTTGCGTGATGCAGGCTCCAATGGTACGTGGAAAAATCCATTACGAAGATCCAAAGTAGTATAAACGGTAGCCGATTGTAGCCTTTGCAGAATGCTAAATTGTCACGTATTATCTTCTCATTCAACTTCCGGTAGTCACAACATAGCCGCTTTGTACCATCTTTCTTCGCCACTGGGACTATTGGTGATGCATATTCCGATGTGCTAACTTGAATTATGTTGCCAGCCAACCACTCTTCCACCTGCTTTTCAACTAAACATTGATCTGCATACGACAGTCGACGCGGTCTTTGATACACCGGCACTTCCTCTCACAGAATAATTTTCATTTCGATTGGCGACGCCCTTTTCCTTTCACTACTGTAATTCGTAATCAGGCTAAGTACGCTTTTATTTACTTCAGTTGGTAAATGGTGGAGTTCAACCTGCAAATCGACACTCTCGTTGCACGCAAAACGTAGTATTTGTCCAAACTTTTTCTCTAGTTCACCGATACAATTAGCCTCTTGATTCGCCACGATTTCCTCCTTAACTTTCTCAGGTTTCTCCGGTTTTTGCTCGGCAGTACTTTTCTTTCGAAACTTAACCCCTTCAGCGTCGATTACGACATCCACTTGTCTCAATACATCTTTGCCCAAAATTGCATCATACAAAATGTCGCGCTCTCTAGCCACGTGAAACTCGATATTGACTTCTACTCCATCTAAATCTATAAGTGCGGTGAAGCACCCAATAGTTTTGATCATTTTGTTGCCAATACCATACAACGTTTTAATCTTTGGTTGTAAATCGATGTATCCAATGTTAACAAAGGTGTCATATCTGATGGCGCAAATATCACTACCCTTATCTAACAGTGGTGAAAACGTATATCCGTTGATCTCTAAGTCTCGGAATAGACACACATCCTTTGATACTGGGTTCGCTATTTGTTGTTCTTCACCCTCGGTAACTACATGCATCTTCTTGGTTTCGTTTTTTATTTCCGCTCGTTGTGTCACCTGGTTACACTCGTTTGCCTTGTGACCGATTTGACCACACTTAAAGCACCGAATGGCTGATTGAGTACACTGCCTGGCTATATGCCCAACTTTTCCACACTGGAAACACTCTCTGCTGTTATGCGTTTCACTCTTAACAACGCTTTTCTCTCTCGATGCTTGTGGAAGTAACTGCCTGTTACCTACATTCTGGGATTGCCCACGACACTTCTCATATACCCGCAGGTTCTCTTTGAGGTCTCCTATAGTCAACGCTTGATAAAGAATTTGCTTATTCGAACGTGAATCAGGAATACCCTCAATGAAGTATTCGATGATACTCTCGTCATCCATATTGATCTGGCTTGCGATCTCCATCAGTGAGTATAAATATTCTCGAAAACTTTCATTTGCTCGCTTACGCCTATTCTTCAACGTACGATGTATTTCATTTGCACTCAGCTTAGCTCCAAATTCTTTCTTGAGGATGGCCTTTAACGGGTTCCAATCCTTAACTGCTCTCTGACTTCTTACAAATATCTTCGCCGCACCCTTTAGTAGCTGCTTTCCGTAGATGAACTTCTGCAAATCATTCCAGTTAACCACAGCTGCATTGTCCTCAAACTCCTGCAACCACTGATTAACGTCAGGTTGCCCGCACCCCGAAAACGATGACAACGTATCTTCAATATCGCGTAGCGTAAAGTGGCTATGAACTCGCATTTGTTGAACTGGCACTTCTTCATTTAGCGGCCTGTTTTGACCAGTGTCATCTGACTCCAAACTTTCATCATCATCATCCCCTCGGGACAAGCCGAAGTGGTCTAGAAGAACGTTCTGCAGTTCACGTTTTAGTCCCCTAGTTGATAACCCCAAAGCTGTAAGTTTTTCCCTAAGCCCGTTCAAGTTTAACGTGAGTATTTGGTCTACGTCCATGTCTATGTCGGTTACAATATCAAATATAATATGTAAATTTCATTCAAAGTAATATATAACTTAATTCAAAGCAATTACAATGTACTAATGTGCTTAGTAATTTCTTCTTAATTTTAATTAAATACAATTTATCATTTAAAGTTATTACCGTTTAGTGGTAGGCTCTTATATCTTAAAATAGTTTCTCCTCAAAAGCATATACAGATCTGAAGCAATTCTTAGCTCTTTCACAGATTTCATACAAAAGTATTTCGATTCGTGTCACAAAAGGGTTAAAATATTGAACCTGTTCTTTAGCGAATTCTCCTTCAAAAGTTTAATCCAACTCACAAATTGCTCAAATTTTAATATTGATTGACTTTACAAAACAAATTCAACTTCTTAGATCAACTTCTTTTAGTTCAAAATTATTACAGTAAGTATTATTATAATTAGTTCAATTAAACTGTTAAACACCTCTGGCTTGATGGAATGAGTCTAGCTCCGATTACAATTCAACTTCTCAGAATGTTATTAATCTTTTGACACGGCACCGCATATTTTATCAAAACCCGAAATTAAACTTTAGCTAGCGCAGCAAACAAAATTTACTTGTTACAAGTGCAGTATTTTTACTCGAAATCAACATATGTTGTTTTACTCACGAAACTGTAATATTACCAGAAGTACCAAACAGTGTAAACTATTTCAGCTTCAACTACTTATCTGCCAATGAATTCATACAGCTGCTATCGTATTCGCCTTCATCTGCAACTTCACACTACAGCCAACTTTGATCCTCAGTCTCTCGAACTTGTCAGCAATCAAATCTGGTCAACTGCGCCTTTGGCTCTCCTCAACTCGAGCCCACTACAACTGCAACTCGCTATCGAACTCTCTGTCGACACACGCTTCGCAACTCAACCTCCGTTGACTTCGAACTCAACTGGAACACACGTCCAACTCCAATTAGAATTTCTCGACTCGATCTCCGTCGAACCTTGAACCCAATTTCAACTCCTAGCTAACTCGATGAATTCACTGCAACATGTGAGCACTTGTTCGCCTTGGCTGCTTGCTATGACGTTGATGCTGATTCTCGCTGCTTTCTCTCTCCGCTGCTACTTAGTACAGTAAATAGGTATATTTTACTAAAAAAAAATACTTAATGGCTGAAATTTTGAGGGTATGTTTGGGGGCATGTCCTGAGTCTAAAACTGAGTTTTCGTATTCGAGGGGGTGGGGGAAGATACTACCCCCTGATTATTTAGGGGTGAGTTCGTTTTAATTCCATATCTCCGGTGCTATTGCTCGTACCGACAAGTCCGAGGGATCAAATTTGTGGGGAATAAAATTACCTATCTAATGATAATAAAATCGAGGTCATAGGCCGATTAGGTGAATCACAATGGCCGGTCAAAGGTCAAAAGTGAGGGATAGTTTTTGTTTTTCGTGAATACCGTGAAACCCGTAGGTTTTTTTCGCATACTATTTCAATACCATTTTAAAGTACTTGAAATTACCTACAAAATGAGTGCTCGAACACTCATCTACTATAAATAGTTTGCCGTCAATCCAACGACCAAGTTGACCGCGCGCGCCGATGTTGAGCCGCGCATGGCGCGAGAAGTACTCATTGCGCATACATTGCACTCTCTACGTGCTCGCACGTACAGCGCGCGCGGTCAACATCGGCGCGCGCGGTCAACTTGGTCGTTGGATTGACGGCAAACTATTTATAGTAGATGAGTGTTCGAGCACTCATTTTGTAGGTAATTTCAATTACTTTAAAATGGTATTGAAGCAGTATGCGAAAAACCTACCGGTTTCACGGTATTCACGAAAAACAAAAACTATCCCTCACTTTTGACCTTTGACCGGCCATTGTGATTCACTTAATCGACCTATGACCTCGATTTTATTATCACTAGATAGATAATTTTATTCCCCACAAATTTGATCCCTCGGACTTGTCGGTACGAGCAATAGCACCGGAGATAAGGAGTTAAAACGAGCTTACCCCTAAATAAGCAGGGGGTAGTATCTTCCCCCACCCCCTCGAATACGAAAACTCAGTTTTAGACTCAGGACATGCCCCCGAACACACCCTCAAAATTTCAGCCATTAAGTATTTTTTTTTAGTAAATGTGATTTATTTGTCTCTATTTACTGTACTAACTCGCTTGCACACTGCTTTTGCGCACTACTGCTTCCTGTACTTTCGCTGCTACTGCGCACGACCTTCTGCGCGACGCCGCTGCTTCTGCGCGCTTACTTTATTGGCTGCGGCCTAACCGTCCGTTAGTACCGTTACTTTTGCTTGCTGTACTTTGCTGGTCTCGCGTGATGTAATTTCTTGCACGCCCTCCTTCGATCCAAATATTTTATGCACAAGTTGTCGCTTTTTACATAAAATGAAGACACGGAACTACTCTGTTGCTCGCGGCTTCGCTGTGCACGCTCAAAATGCTGTCCTCTGCCGCCAACTACCTGCCGCAATGCACACGGATGAGAATTGCTCTTTTGTCGCTGTAACGACACTAATACCGAACCGATAATTTACTTTCACTTTATAATTTCAAAATTTACGACGATCCCGGTTGAGCCCCCAATTTTGTGGGATTTATTCTTGTCGTTTTTAAATTTATAAAGGAGAGTTTTAAAATTACAAAAGAGTCCGTCCGCTCCGTTCCGTGCTTCGGTTTTGAATAATTCGTCCGTCCGTCTAGAGTACTGTTCGAAGCTATTTCGTCCAGTCAGTGCTGCCCATTCGTAAAGAGGTTCGTCCAGTCCAGGGATGCCTATTAGTTCAATCCCACATTTCTAATACCGCCCCCGGCCCCCACCCCTTGTAACCATTTTATAAAAGTTTGTCCGGTTTTCAAAAACTAAAAAGTTGGCATCCCTGGTGCGGCTCCTTATAAACTGGTGAACTTCCTCCAGTTCCGCCCGCTTATTGACCACGTAATCCGTCTTAGCGCCTCCCGTCGTGGTGACTACTCCGAACTTCAAGTCAGCGGGTTACCGCAACTCTGTGCCGAACACTGCTCGGGCTGGAGTGAGTGATGTCGTGTCGTGCGGGGCTGACCTATACGCTATCAGGAATAGGGGGATATGCGTGTCCCAATCCTTTTGACTCCTGCCCACCACTTTCCGCAGGTATTCCTCCAGTGTCCGGTTAAAGCGCTCCACCATGCCGTCGGACTGTGGGTGTAAAGGAGTGGTACGCGTTTTCTTTATCCCCAGCAGCTCACACACTTCCTTGAATACCGCAGACTTGAAATTCCGGCCTTGATCTGAGTGCAACTCCAACGGAACTCCGAACCTGCCTACCCAGTTGTTTACCAGCTTTTCCGAGATCGTAGTGGCCTCCTGGTTAGGAATAGGGTACACTTCGGGCTATTTGCTGATGTAATCTATTACAACCAGCACATATTTGTTGCCTTGTTGCCATAGCAATCCGCTCGAAGGGCGCTCCCACGTTGTACTGTTGCATGTGGCCTCGAGATCTTCTCGTCGGCCCTTTCGCGGCTGAACATCGGTCGCAGCTCTTAATCCACTCGGCAACAGACTCCTGACATCCTACCCAGTTGAATCGTCTTTTTATTTTGGCGACGGTTTTGGTGATGCCTAGGTGCCCTCCACTGGAGCCGTTATGGTATGCCTCGCTGACCTCGTTGATTCTGCACTTCGGCACTACCATTAGGGAGTTGCTGGTCCGACTATCCGCGCTCTCCCATTCGCGGTACAGGCATCCTTCTTTCAGCCGCAGACTTTTCCACTGTGCCCAGTAAGCCTTAGCGATCGGGCTTTCACCGGTCATCTGCCAGTCTGGACGCGCACCTTGCTCCTTGCCTTCGAAGATTTTTGCAAGATCCGCATCCTCACGCTGGTCCTTTTGTAGCCTCTCCGCAGACCATTCTTCCTCTAGCATAACGCTTACCAACCGGACGTCCACTATCTGTTCTTTGCTTTCGGATCGCGGGCACTGCCTGCATTCGACTTTGCACGGACGGCGTGACAAGGCATCGGCATTTCCATGGCTACTGCCCTTGCGATGCTCTATCGTGTAGTCGTAGCTCTGCAGTCGCTCGATCCACCGCTCCAATTGCCCTTCCGGATCCTTAAAGTTCAGGAGCCATCTCAATGCCGCATGATCTGTGCGCAGGCGAAACCTTTGCCCATACAGATATTTGTGGAAGTGTTTTACGCAGTTCAATACCGCCAGCACTTCTCTCCGTGTCACACAGTAGGTGCGTTCCGGTTTCGATAGAACCCTACTGTAGTACGCTATCCCTTGTTCCTGGCCGTCTATTATCTGCGATAGAACACCGCTAATACTATTCACGCTTGCATCTGTATCCAGCACAAACATCTCCCCAGGCACGGGGAAGGCCAGAATTGGAGCACTGCACAGTTTTTCCTTCAGACGTGCAAAAGCCTGTTCCTGCTCCTCGTTCCACTCGAAAGCTTGGCTCTTTTTCGTCAGTGTGTGCAAGCTGCCGGCTATGATCGCGAATCCCGGAACAAATCGGCGGTAGTATGTGAACAGGCCCAGGAAACTGCGGAGTTCGTGTAGATTGCGTGGTCGGGGCCACTCCTTCCCCGCCGTTATTTTGCCTTCATCCGTATGTACTCCGCGGGCGGAAACCGTATGACCCAGATACTTGACCTCCTTTTAGAACAGCGAGCACTTCTTTGGGTTGAGTTTAAGCCCGGCTTCTCGTATCCGCTCGAATACCTCCTTTAGCTTTCCCAGGTGGTCGTCGAAGTTTTTACCCATCACGATTATGTCGTCCAGGTAGACCAGACACGTCCGCCAATACAGCCCTTTAGCACACGTTCCATTAGTCGCTCGAATGTTGCTGGTGCGTTGCAGAGTCCAAACGGCATGACGGTGAACTGCCACAAACCGTCGCCAACACTAAAAGCAGTTTTCTCCTTGTGCTTGTCTGCAGCTATACCTGCCAATAGCCGCTGCGTAAGTCGAGTGTGGAGAACCACTGTGTGCCTGACAGTGTGTCCAGGGTGTCATCGATCCGAGGTAGTGGATAACTGTCCTTCTTGGTCACATCTTTGAGCTTCCGATAGTCCACACAAAACCGGGTACTGCCAACCTTTTTCTTGACTAGCACGACCGGCGTGCACCAGGGGCCCGAAGAAGGCTCTACGACCTTTTCTTTCCGCATGTTTTCAATAAAATTTGTGACCTCTTCCCTCTTGGCCAGAGGAACTCGTCTTGGCGGTTGGCGAATCGGTTGTGCTTCACTATGGCTGTTCTTCCGCCTGCTTCTGCCGCAAACATTGACCCATAGTGCTGCAGGAAAGACCTCACCTTCTGTTTCTGCTTGGCCGTCAACTGGCTGCTCCACTGGTTCTCCAGCGGTATGACGTCCATGTTGAAACCGCTTTTCCTATTACCTCCAGGTGGGCTACTCTCGCAATTGACCACTGCTACGGCTTCCCTACACTCGCCAATTACCTCATCCTTACCGACATACCTGGATGCATTCAGGGGGTTCAGTATTCTGACTGGTATTCTGCCATTCCTAGGTTCCACTAATGTACGTTCGATGATGATGTTGGCGTGTCCTTGTTTCGGTGCTTCTACAACCCACAGCTGACTCGTCCCATCGTCCTCGTCCACCTTTACCCACACAATCTCCTCAGAATTCGCTGGTATCCTCCGGTCCACGATACAACCTTCCTTACCGCCACGCTTCGCTCATAGCCGGTGTGCAGCGGGAATTCAACGTTGGCATATCTCAGCACATGTTCTTTCAGGTCCAGCGTAAACCCGAGCCTAATCATGAAATCCACGCCGATAATCACGTCGTCCATTATATCCGCGACGATGAACTCATGTTCCAGGCTGCTGGTGCCGATAGCAGTCGTTTTCGTAACTTTTCCTCTTACCGGTACACGCTCGCCAGTCGCAGTCCGCAGCTGTATGCCATGCAGTGGTTCCCAGTTCTTCAGCAGCTTCCTTTTTATGATCGAATATGACGCTCCAGTATCCAGTGTCAACACGAACAACTTTCCATTTATCCTCCCTTCAATCAGCAAGCTGCTGGGCTGTCGTTTCAGCTGTGAGACAAGGATGGTGGGGCAGCAGATTGTGGGGATCAGCTCACGCCCCTTTGGGCTGACCCATTTTAGTTTAACGGCTCTTCGTCCTCAGCCCTGCGCTTGTTGGCTGAGCCTCGATTGTCAGTATTCCTCGCTTCAGGCGATTGCGATCGAGAACGGGAACGCCTCTTTCGTTGGCGACAGTCTCGTGATATGTGGCCCTGCTTGCCACATACCCAGCAAACAACCTTAGAGGAGACCACCCGTGGCCTGCCCGGTCTCTCAGAGCTTATGGCCTGGATCGTAATGTCGTTGTCTGGCTGGATCTGGCGTATCCTTGCAGGTGCATACCGAGTGCTCCCAATCCATGTCGACTCATATGTCATCGCGCTAGTCACCGTCTCCTTAAATGTCGGCTTGCCCATCATCAACGCACTGCGACGTGTCTCCGGATCATGAAGACCTTCAATAAACGTCTCAATCTTCATCCTTTCGAGATCATCAGCGCCGAAGGATGGTTAGCACAGCTGCACGAGCCGCTCAATGTCTGCTGCATATGTCTGCAGCGCCTCGTTGGATCTTTGCCTGCGGTTCTTCAGCTCACAGTAGTACAGCGCTCTGTTGTGCTCGTCGCTGTAGTTGGCTGCCAGCGCCCTTATGACGGTCTTGTACTCACTTCGTAAACATTCTGGAACTGATTTTATTACCTCAGCCGCAGCACCTTTCAGAGCCAGCGCCAATCTCCGACCTTTTCTCACATCGGTCCACTGATTTTCCAGAGCAGCCAGGTCGAATTGCAGCTTGAATGTATCGAACGGCGTAGTCCCATCATAAGTAGGCACTTTTGCTCGGGTGGCAACACTTTCCGGAACCGGCGGCAACCATTCTCGCGGCTGTACCTCCCTAAGCCGCTCGTCCATTTTTCTGTTCATCGAGTCTTCCAGACTATCAACTCGCTTGTTCAGGGAATCATCCAGGTCGTCGACTCTTTTATCCAAGTGCTCTACCCGCATCTCCAGATGCTCGACATTCCCATTAAGCCTGTCTGAGATTTCCTCCACTTTCTGCTCCAAGCGCACAGAATTTTCCAGAGGCTTGACTTCCATTCGCTCTGACACTTGCGCCGATATTTCATGGGTCGCCGTTTTCATTTTCGCTGCCATTTCTTGATTCGTAGTTTCCACCTTCGCTGCCATCTCTTAATTCGCAATTTCCATTTTCGCAATTCGACATTCTCAATTTTCGCAGAAGTTTCCTGAAACATGCCTCTCATTGCAATTATTAGCTAGCTTTGCATCGACGCAGCACCCACAGGCGATTCCTCCACTTTGGCCGACGCCTCTTGTTCCTGCGTTCCGAACTCGTGTGCGCCTCTCGCAAGTGCAACTGCAACTCCACTTTCCCGCCAGCAGTCGGCAAATTCCAGGCAGCCAGCTGCTTCTTCAGCTGGTCCACCTTCAGCAGCTCGAGTTTAACCATGTCCGCGCTTTTATAATTTTATTTATTTAGTTTTTTTATTTTTTTGTTTATTTTCAATTTTCCACAATCCCACTTCTGACACCAAATGTTACGAATGCTAGTTCTAGTGGGCTAGTACGTATCTCTGGATTGCGTAATTTGAAATAAACAAAACACACTTAGTGGCTCAAACGCAGTCAATGAAAACCAACAATCACTTTATTTCAACAATTTCACACTTTACTGTCTTTACACTTAATTATTTGCTTAATTACTCCGTGTGGCGCCTCCACTCATCTAAACCAAGACTGACTCGCTGCGCCGCACCCGGCTGCCTTTTATACCTGTCCGGCCATCGCGCAGATTGTTCTCGCGCATTCCAGAGTGGACTAAAGGTTTCCATGATGATCGCGACCATCATTGCCAAGTTGGACTAAAAGTTTCCATTATCGCGGCCATCATTGCCAGGCTGGACTAAAAGTTTCCATTAACGCGGTCATCATTGCCAAGTTGGATTATGGCACGGCGCGTAGCGACAGGGTTGCTTTGCACAGCGACAGACTGTCTTATCGTTACAGTATATTATTTGTTCATTGCAGAGAACCTGTTCCTCTTTTCAGTGGCAGTTGCACCTGCCTTTGAAAAGAGGCGCTCTGTAACAAGCGGAGCACCTACTGAGCGACTTTTCTATAGGTATACTGAGTTCAGATCCACCAGGCGTTTGGCTGGATTGGCTCTAGTTTAAGAGAAGTCCGACTTTGAATTTTGCTCATTTCACTCGGGTTCGTCGCTTAAGTCTTCGAAAGTTTACATGCTAATTGGTCCTAAATCGTTCTGAATATCGCTTTATTACGGCAAGTTTGTAGATATTGTATCAACCAACAAATTTGCTTGCTAGACATTATTATTATTTTTAAATAAAGCTCTACCGCATGAATTCATTTTTTTATTACCTATTACCTGAATACGAGGGTGGGCCTGAACTTGATGTTGGGTTGCACAATTAAACAATTTTCGCAAACTCAGAGGAAAAGCTCTGTTGTGGTTTCATGCGAAACCCATGTTCGCGGCGGAGAGCATCGACATGCGCCGAGATGCGCGAATTTTTTTCCCCTACAGCCAACAAATTGAGTGCGCAAAAAATTTAAAGCGTTTAAATGGCAGTATGGGGAAAGTTTTTACCGTTACTTTAGTCAAAAAGTTGCGCTGGCCAGCGGCCTCAACATGAATGAAGCTGAGCTGATTGATCGCATGGTGGCCGGCATTCCGGATGAAAATTTGCGCACACAAGCATACACACAGTGTTACAGTACTACAGCACAGTTGTTGCGCGCGTTTCGCCGAGTGGAGCTGAAGAGACGGCCGATGGGTTTTAAGCCGATGCAGGAAGCAGACATCAGGTGCTACAACTGCAATTCGCTGGGTCATAAGGCGGCGGTGTGCAAAGAACCAAAACGTGCGGTGGGTGTCTGCAATGGTTGTGGAAGCGAGCGTCACAAAGTTGCCAGACCGAAAATCCGTCATAAACGCTGTCAACGACGATGCATACGTAAGGTTTTTAACATTTTGTATAAGAAGCAATGCCAATCAATTAATTAAATAAGAAGCAATACTAGGTTTTATTTGTTTTTAGAATGCTTAATAGACTCCGGCAGCCCCATCAGTTTCGTCAAAATGTCGTGCTTGTCAACTTAAATTGAATTTTGGTAGCCCCTCTACTGCATGAAAACCACTCCGCTTTCCTTCTCAACAGTCTAGGAATGTCTGCGTTTTCATATTTGTGAAAATTTATTTTATTTATGAAAATTTATTTCATTTCTCAATGTTTATTTCATTTGTGACAGTTGTCAGCTGATTGATATCAGAGCTATCTGAATTTTTAATGTCAAGAGGGTTCATGAGAAGTTCCACGTTTTTTATTTTCTTTTTCAGCATTCATTATTGGCAAATAATATAAGTTTTGACTTTGATTATGACAGACAATATGTATTTTTGCGAAAAATGCAGTAAAAAGTAATTGTCTTGGCAAAAAATCTACCACACCGAACGCAATTCAAATCCCTTTTTTCGTTTGTGTTCGTACGGATCTTGCAGCACCTGAAAGCATGCTATCAAAATTTGTACATTTGTGAGTATTGCCCTCCTATTTTAACATAACATTTTCTGTTAGACGTCTGTAAATGGCAAAACTGAGTTAACTCAGTTTTGAAAGTGAGTTCACGCACTTTGAAACAAAAACAATTGTATGGGAACTTGAGCATTTAAATGCGATGTCAAACTGCAGTTAAGCGTAAACTGCAGTTAAGGCCCAGTGGAAATAGGCTATATCTTATTTTGGGTTAACCCATTTTCGCCGTTTTTGCGAAAAAAATTATTATTCAAGTAAAATCTTTATATATGCTATCAGTTATTCTTAAAAAAAACTTATTTTATATAATTTCATTTTAATTTAAATTCATTTGTCGAACAACGCGCCAACGTTGCGTACACGCAACACAGATTCGATACTTATCTAGAACACGCATAATGACAGCCAGATAATTCACAAACCAATTATAATTTTTTCTTGCCTTTATGTGAACGTATTTTCATGTCGACCAAAAAAAGAATTAACGTTTGACAATTTTTAGTGTGCGATTCAAAATTTGTCTGAAAAACATGTGTCTACATATAAAAGTGTGTGTGTCAGTGTGTGTTTTGTAGGTGGTTGAGATATGGAGGGGAAGAAAGCCTAAGGATATACCTTCCGAACAAAAAAAAAATGTATCGCAATACCTCACACACACTGCACGTACGAATTTTTTAAATAGTAACGTTGCGTATACGCAACAGATGAAGGAAATGGGTTAAATATAGAGTTTTCCAACAAGAGGTGTTATTTTGAATCACCCGGTATTTCGGTAGCTGTCACTTTTGAAGCTTTTATTCTTTGACATTTGACAAGTGGAAACTACGCCATTACTAAAAATGGAATGATACACGCTTCAACAACGCATTGAAATTACTAAAATTCACAAAAAAATGGTGAAAATCTTGCAGTCACAGTTCGCAAATCTAAAGCATTTTTGGGTCGTCGTGAAGCACCTTGTCGGACCACAATACAGAAATTGGTGGAAAAATTCGAGCTGTTGGGCAAGTTAGTGATGTGAAGAATAAAACTCGTGCACGTCGCTCAAGAACTGAGAATATTGCTGCTGTAGCCCAAAGTGTTGAAGAAAACCCAGGTTTGTCGATTCCTCGTCGTTCTTTGGAATTGGGCATTCCAAAAACGTCATTACACCGTATTTTGCATAAAGACTTGGGTCTTAAGGCTTATAAAGTTCAGTTAACACAAGAACTCAAGCCGACCGATCATCAACAACGTCGTGTCTTTACTGATTGGGTCCTTGAAATGCATGAAAATTATCCGGAATTCCATCGAAAAATCATCTTGACTGATGAGGCCCATTTCCACCTCGGTGGCTACGTCAACAAGCAAAATTTTCGCATCTGGGGCTCGGAAAACCAACGTATGACTGTTTGGTGCAGTTTATGGTCCGGCGGGGTCATATTATCTTACTTATTCGAAAATGAGGTTGGATCAACAGTTACGGTGAATGGATTGCGCTATTGAGAGATGATTAATGATTTTTTATGGTCGGAGTTGGATGGTATTGATCTGGACAACGTTTACTTTCAACAAGACGGCGCTACGTGCCACACAAGCAACGAAACCATTGCTCTTTTACGGGAAAAGTTTCCGGACCGTGTTATCTCTGGAAGAGGTGACCACAATTGGCCACCGAGATCTTGTGATTTAACACCTTGCGACTTCTTCCTTTGGAGCCACGTGAAAGATAAGGTGTACGCCAACAGCCCAGCGTCGATTCAAGACCTCAAAGATAGAGTTCGTGAGGCTATCGAGGACATTGGGCAGCCACTTTGCGATTTGGTTATGGAAAATTTCATGAAAAGGATATGGTCCTGTAAGCGTGGTCGTGGTGGCCATTTGGCTGATGTTGTTTTTCATTATTAACGGCATACCTTCCTCTTTATTATGAAATAAACATCCGATCATTTATATCAAAAAATGGCATTTTTCTTTGAATACCAAAATAACCTCTTGTTGGGAAACCCTGTACAACCCAATTAAAAGTTTTTGGACAAATTCCATGCAGTGTTTATTTGGAAAATAAGGAAGTAAGATGAAATTTAATTGCGGTTGTTGATGAGTCGATGGGGTATCATGTTGTCCTTGGTAGAGATTTTTTAAAAGAAAGTAAATTAGTTTTCGCTTTTGAAGACAGAGTTGAAGAATGCGGCAAGTTTGAAAATGTTCGTGCAAAAGATAAAAAAGAGCAGAGTAGTTTTAAAAAGGAAAATTAGACGATTGCTGATATTTCAAATGAGTGTTATGAAAATGATCTAGACAGTATGTAAACTTATTGTAAGCGTATTCTTAAGGTGAAAGGAAAATAAAAAGATCGAAATATTGAGAAAAATGAAAGTGAACGAGTGAAGAGAAATATTACAAATGATAAAGAAAAAGATCGAAATATAGGGAAAAATTAAAGTGAATGTAAGAGAAATATTACAATTGATAGAGAAAAAGATCGAAATGTAAAGAAAAATGACAGCCAATACAGTAAAAATAATACAAGTATAGAAAAAATTGTAAAAGAAGGAAATAGTTACAAGGTAAAGAGTGACAAAAACGAAAATGAAGATTGTCAAATTAATATCGATGAATTTGAAAAGTCGTTAATGTCAATTCAACTAGTAGAAGAGGACAAATGGAATTTAATAATAAATCAAAGTATTAGCCATGTAGAGAGTACAAAATTTTGCGAAATATTTAAACAGTGTTATATACAAGCTAGTCGTCCTAATGAACCAGAAGTAAAATGTGAGATAAAATTAACATTAGAAAGTTCGAAACCATTCAACTGTCCTCCAAGAAGATTAGCTTACACGGAAAATACCGAACTACAGAAACTGTTGGATGAATATCTAGCAAAGGATTATATAAGGGCAAGCGAATCTGAGTTTATGTCTCCAATAGTTCTGGTACGGAAAAAAAACAGGCGATCTCAGAATGTGTGTTGACTATCGAACACTTAATAAAGTAACCGCGAAAGATAATTACCCGATTCCTCTCATTGACGATTTGTTGGACACGTTGGCGGAAAGAATGTGTTCACAAAACTTAATTTAAAAAATGGAGTTTTCCATGTTTTTATGCATCCGGAATCCGTAAAATATACTTCGTTTAGGTGTCCTCTTATTTTAGGAGATTTGTACAGGATTTTTCTATTATAGTGTTACGAAAATTACTTCACAGGTTCGTTTGGATTGGTTTTGAAAATAAAGAACTTCAATTACTCAGCAAAAATCAACAATCACTTTATTTACAGATTTACACTTCGCTTGTATCTACACTTGTTACCACTTTGCTTGTTCAACACAGACTCGACCCCTTGCGCTGCCACTGCTGCTTTTATACCAGTTTTCTTATCGCGCCGAAGTTTCTTGCAACTTCCAATTGGAAAGCGCTCGACCATTCTCGCACAGCCCATTTCTTCGAGAACCATCCTTGCCATATCCGACTATACCAAGCGAATTTATACCAGTTTTGCTGTACTTTAAACTGCATGCCTAAAAGTATGCTTTCAAAAGCGTTCATGCACAGCAAAGAGTGCCTTTTCGTTTCACTGCCCATCACTTACACTTGTTCGTCCCGAACAAGTACCGAGGCTCCGCCGGAGTAAGACGCCAGGCGCTCCAAATGGACTACTTTGAACCTGGCGTTTCTGTTGCCGCAGCGTTGAACCCTGTACACCACGTCATTAATCCTGGTCACAACTTTGTACGGTCCTTCCCATGACGTTTGAAGCTTTGGAGAAAAACCTTTCCTCCGCTGCGGGTTGTAAAGCATTACTAGATCGCCTTCTTGGAACCCCGCTGTGTTAGCTCGTATATCATATCTGGCTTTCATCTTATCGCTGACCAGTTGGATACGGTCCCTTATAAACTGGTGGATTTCTTCCAGCTCCGATCGCTTATTAACTGCGTAATCCGTCTTAGCGGCTTCCGTCGTGCTGACCACTCCGAACTTCAAGTCAGCAGGCAACCTCAGCTCCGTGCCGAACACTGCTCGGGCTGGAGTGAGTGCTGTCGTATCGTGCGGGGCTGACCTATACGCCATCAAGAACAGCGGAATATGCGTATCCCAATCCTTTTGATTCCTGCCTACTACTTTCCCCAGATATTCCTCCAGTGTTCGACTGAATCGTTCCACCATGCCATCGGACTGGGGATGCAAAGGACAGGTGCGAGTTTCCTTATTCCTAGTAGCTCACCCACTTCCTTTAATACAAGAGACTCGAAATTCCTGCCTTGATCCGAGTGCAACTTCAGTGGAACTCCAAATCTGGCCACCCAGTTGTTTACCAGCATTTCCGCGACCGTGGTGGCCTCCTGGTTAGGAATAGGATACACTTCGGGCCATTTGCTGAAATAGTCCATTACCACCAGCACATATTTGTTGCCTTGAGTGCTAAGTGGGAATGGCCCGGCGACGTCCATGGCAATTCGCTCAAAGGGCGCTCCCATGTTATACTGCTGCATGCGGCCCCTAGATCTTCTTGTTGGCCCTTTCGCAGCCGAACATCGATCACAGCTCTTAATCCAATCGGCGACAGACTCCTGGCATCCGACCCAGTAGAATCGCCTTTTTATTTTGGCGACAGTTTTTGTGATGCCTAGGTGCCCTCCGCTGGAGTCGTTATGGTATGCCTCGACCACCTCGTTGATCCTGCATTTCGGCACTACAATTAGGGAATTGCTGTTCCGGCCATCCTCACTCTCCCACTCGCGGTATAGGCAACCATCAGACAGCCGCAGACTTTGCCACTGCGCCCAGTAAGACTTCGCGATCGGGCTCTCACCGGTCATCTCCTACCAGTCTGGACGTGCACCTTGCTCCTTGCCTTCAATGATTCTATTAAGATCCGTATCCTCGCGCTGGTCCTTTTGTATCCTCTCCGCAGACCACTCTTCCTCTGGCATAACGCTGATCAATCGTACGTCCACTATCTGCTCTTTGCTTTCAGCTCGCGAGCACTGCCTGCATTCGACTTTGCACGGACGGCGTGACAAGCCATCGGCATTTCCATGGTTGCTACCCTTGCGATGTTCTACCGTGTAGTCGTAGCTCTGCAGTCGTTCGATCCACCGCGCCAACTGGCCTTCCGGATCCTTAAAGTTCAGCAGGCATTTCAATGCCGCATGATCTGTGCGCAGGCGAAACTTTTGCCCATACAGGTATTTATAGAAGTGTTTCACGCATTCCAATACTGCGAGCAACTCCCTTCGGGTCACACAGTAGTTGCGTTCAGGCTTTGACAAAATTTTGCTGTAGTATGCTATCACTTGTTCTTGGCCATCTATTATCTGTGACAGCACACCGCCAATACTATTCCCACTTGCATCTGTATCCAGCACAAAGGCTTGATTCTTTTTCGTCAATTTGT
Organism: Melieria omissa; assembly: GCA_963971225.1. Taxonomy (NCBI): domain Eukaryota; kingdom Metazoa; phylum Arthropoda; class Insecta; order Diptera; family Ulidiidae; genus Melieria; species Melieria omissa. The sequence goes on along the minus strand of OZ020269.1, from coordinate 42,586,632 downwards.
GCAAGCTGCCAGCTATGTTCGCAAATCCCGGAACGAATCTTCGGTAATATGTGCTCAAGCCCAGGAAACTGTGGAGTTCGTGTAGATTGCGTGGCCGGGACCACTCCTTCACCGCCTTAATGTTGCCTTCATCCGTATGTACTCCGCGGGCGGAAACCGTGTGACCCAGATATTTGACCTCTTTTTGAAACAGCGAGCACTTCTTTGGATTGAGTTTAAGCCCGGCTTTCTGTATTCGTTCGAATACCTCCTTTAGCTTTCCCAGGTGGTCGTCGAAGTTTTTATCCATCACGATTATGTCGTCCAGGTAGACCAGACACGTCCGCCAATACAGCCCTTTCAGCACACGTTCCATTAGTCGCTCGAATGTTGCTGGTGCGTTGCAGAGTCCAAACGGCATGACGGTGAACTGCCACAAACCGTCGCCAACACTAAAAGCCGTTTTCTCCTTGTCCGTGTCTGCAAGCTCCACCTGCTAATAGCCGCTGCGTAAGTCGAGTGTGGAAAACCACTGTGTGCCTGACAGTGTGTCCAGGGTGTCATCGATCCGAGGTAGTGGATAGCTGTCCTTCTTGGTCACGTCATTGAGCTTTCGATAGTCCACACAAAATCGGGCACTGCCATCATTTTTCTTGACAAACACGACCGGTGAACACCAAGGGCCTGACGAAGGCTCTATGACCTTATCTTTATGCATGTTTTCAATCAAATTTGTGACCTCTTCCCTCCTGGCCAGAGGGACCCGTCTTGGTGGTTGGCGGATTGGTTTCTCACTTCCGGTGTCGATGTTGTGCTTCACTATGGCTGTTCTTCCGCCGGCTTCTGTTGCAAATATTGACCCATAGGGCTACAGGCGTGACCGTGCCTTCTGTTTTTGCTCGGCTGTCAATTCGCTGCTCCACTGGTTCTGCGGTATGGCGTCCATGGTAGAACCGCTTTTCTTGCTTCCTCCGGTTGGACTGCTGTCGCAATTGACAACTGCTTCAGCCTCTCTACACTCGCCAATTACCGAATCTCTTTCAACATATCCGGGTGTGTTCAGTGGGTTGAGTATCCTGACTGGTATTTTGTCATTTTTGGGTTCCACTAATGTACGTCCGATTATTATGTTGTCGTATCCTTGCTTTGGCGCTTCTACAACCCACAGCCGGCTTGTCCCATCGTCCTCGTCCACCTTCGCCCACACAATCGCCTCGGAATTCGCTGGTATCTTCTGGTGTTTACACAAGACAACTCTCCTTACCACCACGCTTCGCTCATAGCCAGTGTGCAGGGGGAATTCAACGTCGGCATACTTCAGCACATTTTCTTTCATGTCCAGCGTAAAACCATGCCTAATCATGAAATCGACGCCGATAATCACGTCGTCCTTTACGCCTGCGACGATGAACTCATGTTCCAGGCTGCTGGTGCCGATAGCAATTGTTTTTGTTACTTTTCCCCTTACCGGCTCACGTTCGCCAGTCGCAGTCCTCAGCTGTATGCCATGCAGTGGTTCCCAGTTCTTCAGAAGCTTCCTTTTTATGATCGAATATCACGCTCCAGTATCCAGTGTCAACACAAACAACTTTCCATCTATCTTTCCCTCAATTGTCAAGCTGCTGGGTTGTCTCTCACCTGCGAGACAAAGACGGTGGGGCAGCAGGTTGTGGGGATCAGCTCACGCCCCTTTGGGCTGACCCGTTTTAGTTTAACGACTCGTCGTCCTCAGCCCTGCGCTTGTTGGCTGGGCCTTGATTGTCAGTATCCCTCGCTTCAGGCGATTGCGATCGAGAACGGGAACGTCTTTTTCGTTGACGGCAGTCTCGCGATATGTGACCCTGCTCTCCACACGTGCAGCAAACAACTTTAGAGGAGGCCACCCGTGACCTGCCCAGTGTCTCAGAGCTTACGGCCTGTACCGGAATGTAGTTGTCCGACTGAATTTGGCGTATCCTTGCAGGTGTATACCGAGTGCTCCCAATCCATGTCGCCTCATATGTCATCGCGCTGGTCACCGTTTCCTTGAATGTCGACTTGCCCATCATCAACGCACTGCGACGTGTCTCCGGATCATGAAGACCTTCAATGAAAGACTCAATCTTCATCCTCTCGAGATCATCAGCGCCGAATTTTGGGAAGCACAACTGTACGAGCCGTTAAATGTCTGCTGCATATGTCTGCAGCGCCTCGCTGGCTCTTTGCCTGCGGTTCTTCAGCTCACAATAATACAGCGTATGGTTGTGCTCGTTGCTGTACCTTGCTGCCAGCGCTCTCATGACGGCCTCGCAATCACTTCTCGAACATTCCGGAACTGATTTCATTACCTCAGCCGCAGGACTTTTTAGCGCCAGTGCCAATCTCCGACCCTTCCTGATATCGGTCCACTGATTTTCCAAAGCAGCTAAGTCGAATTGCAGTTTAAATGTATCGAACGGCGTAGCACCATCATAAGTAGGAACTTCTGTTCGGGTGGCGAAACTTTCCGGAACCGGCGGCAAACATTCTCGTGCCTGTACCTCTCTAAGCCGCTCGTCGATTTTTCTGTTTACCGAATCCTCCAGACTGTTAACTTGTTTGTCTAAATGTTCTACTCGAGTCTCCAGGTGCTCAACTTTCACATTAATCCTGTCTGAAATTTCTTCCACTTTCTGCTCCAAACGCGCAGAATTTTCCTGCAGCTTGGTGGACAGCTAACAATTCGCACTTTCCAGTTTCGCTGACATTTCTTGATTCGCCGTTTCTATTCGTGCCGAAATTTCCTGACTAGTAATTTCCAATTTCGCTGCAATTTGCGCCGAAACTTCCTGATTCGTGGTTTCCAGTTTCGCTGCCATTTCGCGATTTTCATTTTCCATTTTGGCTACCATTTCGCGGTTGGAAGTCTCAAACATGCCTTTAGGTGCAACCATTAACTGGCTCATGTCCAATGCTTGTAGTGGCGCAGCCACTGCAGTCGTACTTTGCAATGACGCAGCACCAGCAGGCGATTCCTCCACCTTGGCCGACGCCTCTTGTTCCTGCGTTCCGAACTCGTGTGCAGTCCAATCGATGCCTCGTGATTCACACGCCTCTCGCAAGCGCAGCTGCAACTCCATCTTTCCGCCAGCAGTCGGCAAATTCCAGGCAGCCAGCTCTTTCTTCAACTGGTCCACCTTCAGCAGCTCGAGTTTAACCATGTCTGTGTTTTTATAATTTTATTTATTTATTTATTCTTTGTTTATCTTCAGTAACACAATCCGAACTTCTGACACAAAATGTTACGAAAATCCAAGTTTATTTTCCAAGGTTCGTTTTGATTGTGGTTGAAAATAAAACAACTTCAATTACTCAGCAAAAATCAACAATCACTTTATTTACAGATTTACACTTCTCTTGTATCTACACTTGTTACCACTTTGCTTTCTTAACACAGACTCGACCCATTGCGCTGCACACTGCTGCTTTTATACCAGTTTTCTTATCGCGCCGAAGTTTCTTGCAACTTCTAATTGGAAAGCGCTCGACTATTCTCGCACAGCCCATTTCTTCGAGAACCATCCTTGCCATATCGGACTATACCAAGCGAATTTATAACAGTTTTGCTGTACTTCAAAGTACATGCCTAAAAGTATGCTTGCAAAAGCGTTCATGCACAGCAAAGAGTGCCTTTTTGTTTCAATATCCTATGTCAACATCAATGAAACACGGAATCATTTGATATTAATACTGATCCACCGACATGTACCGTAGCTTTGGTTTGTTAGTTTAGTGGGCGCGGAAAGTGGGCGTGAGTTTGGTTTCCATTCGCTCTGTAACTTCTCGGTTCGCCGATTCCATTTTCGCTTTTTCTTGATTCGTAGTTTCTAGTTTCGCTGCCATTTGCGCCGACAGTTCCTGATTCGTGGTTTCCAGTTTCGCTGCCATTTCGCGATTTTCATTTTGCATTTTGGCTGCCATTTCGCGGTTGGAAGTCTCAAACATGCATTTAAGTGCAACCATAAGCTGGATCATGTCCATTGCTTGTAGTGGCGCAGCCGCTTCAGTCGTACTTTGCAATGACGCAGCACCAGCAGGCGATTCCTCCACCTTGGCCGACGCCTCTTGTTCCTGCGTTCCGAACTCATGTGCAGCCCAATCGATGCCTCGTGATTTACACGCCTCTCGCAAGCGCAGCTGCAACTCCACCTTTCCGCCAACAGTCGGCAAATTCCAGGCAGCCAGCTCTTTCTTCAGCTGGTCCACCTTCAGCAGCTCGAGTTTAACCATGTCTGTGTTTTTATAATTTTATTTATTTATTTATTCTTTGTTTATCTTCAGTAACACAATCCGAACTTCTGACACCAAATGTTACGAAAATTACTTCACAGGTTCGTTTGGATTGGTTTTGAAAATAAAACAACTTCAATTACTCAGCAAAAATCAACAATCACTTTATTTACAGATTTACACTTCGCTTGTATCTACACTTGTTACCACTTTGCTTGCTCAACACAGACTCGACCCCTTGCGCTGCACACTGCTGCTTTTATACCAGTTTTCTTATCGCGCCGAAGTTTCTTGCAACTTCCAATTGGAAAGCGCTCGACCATTCTCGCACAGCCCATTTCTTCGAGAACCATCCTTGCCATATCGGACTATACCAAGCGAATTTATACCAGTTTGCCTGTACTTGAAAGTGTATGCCTAAAAGTATGCTTGCAAAAGCGTTCATGCACAGCACAGAGTGCCCTTTTGTTTCAATAGCAAAACCATTGTTTGACTTAACAAGGAAGGATAACAAATTTTCGTTGGGTGTGACAGAGCTAGAATGTTTTGAGACATTAAAAGCTAAGTTGTTGGCAGCGGCTGTACTGGCACTGTATGATCCCAAAGACGATACAGAATTGCATTGCGATGCAAGCTGGGTAGGATTAGGTGCGGTTCTCATGCAAAAGAAAAGTTGTAATAAAATGCACCCTATATTCTATTACTCCAAGAGAACTACTGATGACGAGTCAAGGTACCTTGCTTCGAATTGGAAATACTGGCTATAGTTAATGCGTTACAAAGATTTCGAATCTACTTGCAAGGTAAATCGTTTAAAATTGCAACTCACAATGACGCTAAACAAGAAGGAATTTAATCCAAGAATAGCACGGTGGGCATTAGAACTGCATAGTTTTGATTATACATTAGAACATAGAGCGGGAAAGCAAATGCAACATGTCGATGCGTTAAGCCGCTGCACTAATATTTTGGTGCTAGAAGGAAATACCTTTGAGGAGAATTTAGTTACTTGTCAAGGAAGAGATGCAAATTTGAAGAAATGGCGGGAATTGTTACAAAAAGAGGAGCACAATTTATTTGAAATGCGTAATGGTGTTTTATACCGTAAAAATAATGATGGCAATCTTTTATTCTGCGTCTCGCAAGATATGGGGAATAATGGTATATACAAATATCACGATGAGACTGGGCACGCAGGCGAAGGCAAAGTTGTAGACCTATTGGTTTCGGAAGGTAAAAGAAAAGGTGGCGGATCACATTAGAAATTGTCTGAAATGTGTTTATTCTTCGAAAATGATCCCGAAGAAGATTTCCTCAATAACATTCCAAAAGGTAATTTTCCATTTGAGGTTATTCACATAGATCACTTTGGACCAGTTGACAATTTTTCGAAAGGCAAAAAACACATCTTAGTTGTAGTGGATGCGTTTACAAAATTAGTGCGTTTATATCTAACAAAAAACACGAGTTCGAAGAATGTGATCGAGGCACTAAAAGATTACTTTAGAACAACCAACGGACCAATTTAACCCTTTGCAGCACGGTGGTAAGACGTATATACCACCTAGAATACTACCACTTTTATATTTATTTATTTATATCTGTATGAAAATTGGTGTAAGGGGGTTTTTGGGGTCGCTGATGACGATGCAGATATCAGATTTTCGAAATTCAAAATGGCGGATGCAATATGGCGGACAGAATTAGTGAAACTTATTCATATCAATATGAAAATTGGTATACGGAGGTTTTCGGAGTCGCTGATTCCGAATTTCTTATTAGATTTTCGAAATTCAAAATTGCGGGTGGAATTCTAATTCCAATTCTGTCGGCCATATTGGATCCGCCATATTGGATTGCTGAATTTCAAAAATTTGATTACATATTCGTGATCAGCGACCCCGAAAACCCCCAGGGCGACTATTTTCATTGAAAAAAAGTTATTTGAAAAATGTATGCTTCAAAGGGTTAAATTGTAAAATTTTTTGGCGGGCGCACACAAAGTAACACTTATTAATAATTTACAAAACTTTATTTATAATAAACTTAAGAGCAAAATCGATTAAATATATAAATTAAGAAATGCTTGGCGGGCCGCATAAACATGTTTAACGGGCCGTAAGCAGCCCGTGGGCCTCTTGTTGCTAATCCCTGCTTTAGAGCGTATAGCCGTATGAAATGTGTGATATCGGATAGAGAGAGATGCTTTACCTTCGGGGAGCTTACAACTTTTTTAGAATCAAATGATGTGCAACACATACAGATAGCTACAGGTTCCCCGCAGACGAACGCCAGGTCGAACGAGTGAATAGAGTTATACGTCCAATGATAGCGAATGTAGTAGAGGTCTCATTGGACCGCGGTTTTAGAAAAGGTTGAGCATAGTATTAATAATACCAAAGAAAATAAACATACAGAATGCGCATGTCATACAAGCAACAATTTTTTATGGCGGGTTCTAACATTGGAACCCGCGCTCTGCTCTCATAGATCACATATGTAGTGAGAGCGTGGATTTACAAGCGAGAATGTAGTTTTATGTGTTGCGCTCTTTGGTTGCGCTCACTGCAGCGAGTGTGCGTTGTGGCGTCAAATGATTGCAAGGTGAAGACGAACGCTGTTGTTGTTGTTGCGCTGGCGAAAAGCTGAAATTGTACAACGATTTCTGATTTCTGGCTGGCTTTTGTTCTTCTTCTACAAGCCTACACTTTGTCCAGAAGAAGGCAGACCCACTTAGGCAACTTCTTCTTCGGTAGTCTAGATGATCTAGCTGATAAGACCATACGCCGTCTACTAAGCTTCGTTAATAGCTCTTATTGGTTTAACGAGTGCGCGAAATGATGCTCGATCTCATGTGGTATCACAATGGGCCGCCTGGCCTAAGTGTGCTCCTCCTGGGACAGCCACACCTACCTACCTACCTACCTACAAGCCTACACGGCGTCACATATTGCTCCTGAAGTTATTGCAGACTGTAGTGTGCGCAAAATCATAGAAAAGAAAATAAAATATGGTTGGCATGACGACTTATATGGTCGCTACAAACAAAGTTCCTAAAGAACTCATCAAAAAAGTAGACCTATATTTGATTGCATGAATAGGGCAATCGGATAATTGCTTTAGATCGGCTTTACAATTCTGTGGTCAAAAGCAATAACCGCTTAAGTCGACTTAAGAAGAAATTGAGTTATGGATGCCACCACGTTCCCTTGACTGTGCTCTACGTTTGTGTAAAATCGGGGAGTTTGTAACTTTAAAATAAAAAAAATTATGAATAAAAACCTATTCGCATTCCCATAAGAACCACACTACGCGCTAAAACTTTAAAACGAGATTACTCGAAAGAGCAATTTTCGACTTAGGCGGTTATTGCTTTTGACCACAGAATTGAATAATGAGTCGTACAAATTTATAAAGATTTTTTTAATTTTTTGAAAGATGTTAAATGTATGGATGATTAAAGTTTTATTTTTAAAACTAAAATCGGTTTTTCTGATAAAATTAATCAATAACCCACATAAATATTTATAAAAAAAAAGTTTTTTAACCAAGATAAACTAGAAAATACTTTTGCAATTTTGGGACAAAATTCAACTAATTTCGAAGATACACAGGATTCTATGAATCAAATCCTACTACATACTGAGACAGACGAAACTGTATTTTTTATTATTTTATTTCAGCAGTAATTACAACAATTATTACAACAAATTATTTTGTAGATAAAAACTTTGACGATCGAGTAAAAATTAACATGGATAATAATTGTGGCATATGTTTCCAAAAACTAAGAAATGATGACCTTTTCACTGCGCTAAGTGAAACATTTTCCATAAAAATTATCAATCGGTTACAGACTTTTGCTACCTATTTGCTCCTTCAGATTTCCTGATGAATGCTGTGACAGTAAATTAAAAAAAGGAAGTTCCAAACGATTCAAAACATAAACAATAAAAAAACAACAAAAGAAGAGCTGTTTACAGTTTTCTCGAGCTATTTAGCAAAAGCAATCGTCAATACAAAAAAAGCATACACACAAAAACTACAACAACAAAAACCAATAGCGTAGTTGAAACGACGATCATTGCGCTGGCTGGTGTCGCTGTGAGAAATTTGCAGAAAAAATTATTGAGTGACCAAAACAACCACCAACGCCTCAAAGTACACAGGAGAAGCGGTACTTTCACTTCATGTGTGTTTTTTGTAGCGCGTGCTTCAGTTCGCACAGTCAACGAGCGTAAACTGAAGCGCTTGCTCTCCTGCTGGCACCACTCTTTCCCTTTTGTGGCTTCCCCCCGCTCTGTAAAGCTTGCAAACAAAAATTTGAATTTTTGAGCTCAGATGCGCCTTCTATACACTTCATATTCTTTGATAATACCAAACGCAGAACGATAAATAAACATCCCAGCGTGATGTTATTTGGTGTTGGCCAACGAGGAGAAGTTATTGATACTCTGAAAGAAAAGTTAGACGAGCTACAAAATAAAGATCCACAACGCGATATAAGAACTATCCGAAGTCAGGTAATGTAAAAAAGAACGGATGTAAAAAAGAAAAAAGCAAAATGTCAGAAAGAGCCATTTACAGAAAGTCTTTTATCCCTGCGTTTTTTATCAATGCTCTTTTGAAGTTGCTGCGTAAATCTTCATGCATTTACATAAAGACTTTTTACTTGCAACTTTGCTTGAATTTTTTTGACGTTTAAGCGGCCAAATTCATTCACAGTTTCGCGTAGTTTTTGATATTCTTATTATTAAAAAAAAGGTTTAAACAAAGAAGAAATTATTGAAAATTCGCGCTTTTATCCATTCTGCAAAAAAGGTCCTGTGCAAGAAGACGAATCAATTACAGGTAATTTATTTGCAAAACTTTTTATGAAGCAAATATTTATTTTTTTTTTTTTATTTTAAATTTATTTTGGTAGGCTGAGATTGATTTTGGACCAATTTTGGTAGGAGAAAAAAATTCTGAGTGGAAACACTGTTTCAACGAAGATTATTCGGGATTCGAATGTTTTTGTTTTTGTCGTGTTTTGTGTGAATGCTTTTCTGTGTTGTCGATTGGTTTCGCTGCACAAATTGCTGTTATGTCACCATCAATCGAATCTTTGTGGTGTATGGCGAGTTAGAAGTAAAAATTTTTTTATATTTTCACATGGTTGGTTACAATTTTGAGAATATCGGAAACTACGAACAAAAATTAACTGATGGGCATATTGACTTCAAAATTCGTGAAAACACTTTAAATCAAAAATAATAAGATACGTGTTTTGATTTTGTTTCTTTTGAAAATCGAAATCTAACGGACAAACCAAGGCTTAAAAGATTGTATGGAAAAACATAATTTAATAGGTCTTTTGACTTTCAATAGGGCGAAAGCACTACTAAAGCACTAAATAAAGAAATAAATAATAAGACAAGTATTTTGTCATAAGAAAAATGTTATTACGGCATGCCTACGTTTAAAAATATGTAGTATAACTTTTCTGCACCTGAACGGTTCCATGGCGAATGATGTGACCATAAATTTACAATATTAGATTTTCTTATTTTAGTTCTTTTACGCAAGCAATAACGGGACGGAAAATTTTTACGGGCTAATAAAAACGTCTTCCTTTCTTTTAAACTCCCCTTTTTATTTAATTGTCTTTGTTGACTTCTTATTATGTATTCTTTATTGCCTGAAGCGATCATATAGGTCGCCATGCCAGCCATATTTTTTTTTCTTTTCTATGATTTTGCGCACACTACAGTCGGCAGTGAGTTCCGTGCAGCCTTATAGAAGGAGAACAAAGCTAGCCAGAAAATAGAAATCGTTTTACAATTTCAGCTTTTCGCCAGCGTAACAACAACAACAGCACATCGTCTTCCTCCTCTTTGAATACTCACACAATTGTGTGTGAGAATGAACGAGTGAGCACAGACGCGGCATTCGTGTTGCTATGATTTGCGCTCAAAGCATTGTGCTGTCATTTCAAGTACTCCCTCTTGTTGCCTACTAAAGAGCTGCAATTGTCGATTTGAAAGCTGTTTCAAGACACTCTCTCTCTTTGCACGGCACTGCACTGCACTGGCTCAGTGCAAACAGATCGAATCAGAGCTGCCAGCGAAGGGAAGCAAAAAAGAAGTGTGTGCATGACATATGAGAGCTGAGTCTTTGTTGCTTTATAACATTAGTGTGTGAGAACACACTAAAGGCAATTCACAGTAAAGACAATGAAATTTACTGCAATGACACTGAATGCAGTAAGTTATGCCAAAAAGTATGGAAAAATATTCTTTGGTTATACCAAAGAATATGAAGTGTATAGAAGGCGCATCTGAGCTCAAAAATTCAAATTTTTGTTTGCGAGCTTCATAGAGCGGGGGGAAGCCACAAAAGGGCAAGAGTGGTGCCAGCAGGAGCGCAAGCGCTTCAGTTTACGCTCAACAAACACACATGAAGTGAAAGTACCACTTCTCCTGTGTACTTTGAGGCGTTGGTGGTTGTTTTGGTCACTCAATAATTTTTTGTGCAAATTTCTCACAGCGACACCAGCCAGCGCAATGATCGTCGTTTCAACTACGGCGTAGTTACTACGCTATTGTTTTTTGTTGTTGTAGTTTTTGTGTGTATGCTTTTTTTGTATTGACGATTGCTTTTGCTACATAGCTCGAGAAACATGTAAACAGCTCTTCTTTTGTTGTTTTTCTATTGTTTATGTTTTGCATCGTTTGGAACTTCCTTTTTTTAATTTACTGTCACAGCATTCATCAGGAAATCTGAAGGAGCAAATAGGTAGTAAAAGTCTGTAACCGATTATTTTCTTTGGTTATACTAATAGAACAATTAGTGCTTTGTTCTCATTGTAATAATAACGCATACGAATTTACAAATAAAATATTTTAAAAATTCAACAAAATTTAAATTATTGAAATATTTATATCTTATTATTATTATATATTTCCCAAATATACTTTCCCGAATACATTCCACACATTACTCCGACCTTTCTTTCCACTAAGGACATATTGCCCGCTCAAAATTTTATTTTTCATAATGGCGTTGGTTAGCTGATTGCTAGATGCTACATCACTTGCATTTTCGACTGCTGATACAATGTCATTTGACTAAAAATTACAATAATAACAACATATACATTAATATTACATTTAAATTATTTATTAAAATATGTTATATTAACTCACATCATCAATCTCCATTTTAATTAATTTTTTATCACACTAAAATGTTTTCCGAACTGTCTCACTTAATTACGCGTGCCAAACTGTCCTTCAATGAATCATTGCATTCAGCGGACATGTAGCATTTCGGCCCGTTACGCACTGTCAACGATTCATTAGCATTGCTGGCAGTGTGTATACCAGAGAGAAAAATGTCCGTGCCTTGCAGAGACAAGCAAATGAGTGTTGACAGCTCTTGCGGTTTCCGTTTTGTTGTCATTTTCATACTGCTCTCTTACCACAGTGAATGCTAGCAATCAGTGCACACTGTACCGAATCACACTGTGTGTAGGGAGAAATGAATCATCCATCGCAGCTCTTTATTGCCTACTCGCGCATCGTGAAAATGGGTGGTGATCAGCGTTGCCACAAGCAAAAAAAATTTATAACCAGGAACAAAAATAAAAGTAACCAAAATGAAACAAAAATAACCAAAATATTTATTCCACATAACCAAACAAAAATCACTCATACATAAACTTCAAAAAGGCTTTTAACACATATGCATGTGTGACATAAAATAAATAATTAACACGTTCACGCATAGTAAACATTTCAGTGAGATGCAAAAACCGACAGGATATTCTCTTTAATTAGTTGCGAAACACCACAAATGTGTTGTTGACTCTTTTTAAAACGTAGTTATCGATTTAAACGATGCTGTTTACTTTTTTACGAGAAACTGCAATGGTTATGAGTTGCCAGTAAGTAATATTGTGCTATACAGTTGAACCTCGATTATCCGGGTTGCTCGGGACCGGGCTCATCACGGATAATCGAAAATACCGGTTAAAAGAGGTTGATAAGTTTTATTATTTTTATTTATTTTTTATAAGAACATGTGAAACTGCTTCTATAAACGTACACTATGATCAATAAGTACCAGGACTGTGTATTTTAAATTTTCCGCCGTTGCCCGATGCAGGTTTTTTTAGGTCGGTAGGACCTTAACTGACATCTGTGTCAAATTTTGAGCGGGATTGCATCATTAGTTTTTGTTTGGCAGCTGTTAGCGTCAGTCAACTTTTTGTACTTCATCGCATTTTACAATGGATAATTTTGTTGATCAACGTATTTGTTTGAAATTTTGTCACACATTATTCGCGATTATTTGAATAAACACAGTGTGAATATCATCGATCAGGCTCCCTATTCTCCAGATATGGCACCATGTTTTTTTTAACAGGAACAAACGCGCAGGGGATGACCCCTATTAATGCGAAGCATTGCGTTGGTTCAGGAAGGATATAAACGTAAGGAGATAGGGTTATGAGTGAAGTGTTTATGGACTCTTGCCTTGAACCCATCGAGATCATAAGTGCTGGGGAAAATATCCGCAGGGAGACCATTCCACAACCGTGCTGTACGGGCCAGAAACGAACTTTCCCTGTAGTGCGTAGTGCGCTGGAACATCGTTTCGACGTGGAATGCATGGGCGCTAGTGTTCAAACGGGTTGTCCGGGGGAATACCCGAAGTGATGGCATTAAGCTGCTCATCTCCACTGAGCACTTACCAAAAAAGTATCGGTAAAATAACACCACACATGCCACGTTTCGACGATGTTCCAAGGATTCAATAGAGCTGGATGCCCTACTGTCCCCTATAAGTTTAATCGCACGGTTTTGCACCCGATCCAGGAGCTCCAAATGGGTTTTTGAAGCCCCCGCCTAGAGGTGCGAGTTAAACTCCATTTTAGTTTGGATATAGGTGGTGTAAATAATGCGGAGATCAGACGGAGTGAAATATTTTTTGCACCGCTTTAGGAAGCCGAGGCACTTGGCTGCTTCTTTCGACACGCCAAAAATATGATCGTTCCAACGAAGATCGTTCTTAATGGACATGCCCAGAACGTCAAGAGCTGCCGATTCCGCAATACCCACACCACCCATAACCAGGGATGTGGGGAGACTCGTTTGTGGGATAACAGGCAACATTGGGTCTTGCGGGGATTAAAATCGACCGTGTTCGCTTGACCCCACTTGGAGATTGTTTGTAGGTTGCTATTAAGTATGTAATTCATATGCGCCATTCTGTCTCAATCTCCACAGAGCTGGGACGCTTTGTGAAAGAGTATGCATGACAAAAGGTGCTGTCATCCGCAAACGAGTAGATGGGATTCTTCGTCGACGACAACAGGTCGTTGATGAAGATCAGGAAGAGGGTTGGAGAAAGGACCGAACCCTGCGGCACTCCCGCGCTAAGGGAATGCTTTTCCGAGGCTATACCGTCTACTACAACACGAATAGAGCGATCATAGAGGAAGCTCGTAATCCATCGAGAGAAGGTACTACCGACACCATAGGCAATCAATTTTGACACGAGTGCTTTATGCCACACCCGGTCAAAGGCCTTGGAAATATCCAATGCAACAACCTTGCTTTCACCGAGGTTTAGAATGCTATGGTTCCATTTCTCGGTGAGGACCGCCATAAGGTCTCCCCTTGATCGTTGTCTTCGGAAGCCGTATTGGCGGTCACTTAGCAGTCTATTGTGCTCCAGATACTTCACAAGGTTGAAGTTTACAATGCTTTCCATTACTTTGGAAAGCACCGAACAGATTGCTATAGGTCGGTAGTTCGCAGGGTCAGTAGTCTTGCCTTTTTTAGGAACTGGTTGAATATTTGCTACCTTCCAGCACGTCGGAAATACACCTGTGGTGTATGACATGTTGAAAAGTTTGCGTAATGGACAAGCCAGCGATGTAGGGCATTTTTTCAAAACATGGGCTGGAATGCCGTCCGGCCCTGAAGCCTTATTTACATCGAGATTTGCAAGCACTCTTTTAACTACCCGTGTCCGAAAATGAATTTCTGGCATAGAGCAAGATACGTTCTCGACTACGGGTAGTGGTTGATCGCTGGGGGGCAGGGAGGAATTCTCTGCGAAAATTTTTGCCAACAAATAGCTTTATCAGCCGAGTGAGTGATGATTTGATCATTGTTAAGAAGAGTTGGAATTGAAGATGATGTTTGGTTCTTCACCTTCTTAACGAATGACCAGAAATTCTTACTACCACGCTGGCATTGAAGAACTTTTTTCCTTTGGCGCTGTTCGTGCAGAAACTTTTGGCGCCTTAGGATGGCATTGCATCGATTTCTAGCCTGTTTACGCAGCTGTTCAGTGGTGGCATTTTTATTTGCCTGCCATGCTCTGAAAGCTTCCTCTTTAGACCTGACAGCAATTCTGCATGTCTCATTAAACCATATATTGTCCTTAGGTTTAATGCAAATTTGCTTATTGGGGATGAAGGATCGCATTCCCAATAATATTATTTCTTCAACCATTTTGGCTGCGGCATTTATGTTTCTATCAAGAAAACACAATTTCCAGTTGAGGTGGGCGAAAAATTCATTAAGTCCACTCCAGTTAGCTTTCTCATACATCCACACTAGGCGCTTCGGGGCTAAGAGCGAAGCATTGCGGATAGAAGAGTATGAGAAAGACGCCAAAATGGTACAATGGTCCGAGTTTCCAAGAGGTGCGTGCATTTCAACATCGTATTTTTCATGATGTGAAGTGAGAAAAAGGTCTAGAGTATTGAGAGCTTGCCCCGCAACGCAGGGGATATGCGTTGGTTCATGCACTAATTGAGTCAAGTTATTAGACTCGGCAAAGAGCTCGACAAATAAGCCTACAGGAGTTGTGTGGCTGGAATGGCGTAGCCAATTGGAATTATGAATATTGAAATCACCAGCAACTACAATTTCCCTATTCGGAAACGATTCCAGAATCTGAGAAATAGAATCAGAGAGAAGATCAAACTTGTTATATGTAAAATCTCTCCCTGAATTCGGGCTTCTATATAGGAAGCAGAAGTGCAGAATGTGCGACTGGATATTGAATTTAACCCACATGGAGCTAAATTCGGCATCCGTCGTGTATAGTTGTTGCTGGCACTGGTACGCAACATTACTGCACACATAAATGGCAAGACCCCTGTGAGGAGAGAATAATGGCAGTAGGTGGTAACCAGGGATGTGAAAATCCAGTGGATCTGCATCCCCACACACCTGGGTTTCACCTAGTGCCATTATATGGGGTTTATGGAGGTTAACAAACGCATATACAGCAAAAAAGTTCGCCCTGAGCCCGCGCACGTTGCAGAAGGCTATGCGGAATTTGTCCACCACCATGGTCTATATGGGCTAAAGATCAAGGAAAGTAGCTGGGAATGAGATCTGCCGCACTAAGAAATTGATTATGCTCTGTGGTAAGTGTTATGCCTTTACCACAGAACAGTCAATTACTCAGTGTCGAACAAGACCGCATGTAGCGCCACTGAATACGGACGGAGGAGGGAGACACGGAAAATGAACCATAACAAAGACAACGCGAGCAGAGGTCAACGCAGCGGACAGCGAGAACGATTTAACGGCAGTTTATATTTTTTGTTTGGTTTTGCATTAGACCCAAATGGTCGGATTATTAGTAATTAATATTATTATAGTGTTATTTAATTGTTGGGCACACGCGGCGTAGCAACAACACAACGAGACATATCAGTCGGACGAACATTAAAACACGCGAGGGACGGACAGAAACAATAAGAACTGCGGAGCAGAAGACGGCACGTCTGCCGACGCGTAACACTTGACACTCACTTGTATATGTGACTTTTTCCTGTTCTCCCGACTCAAGTTACCGCTTCGTGGAAAGAGATTTGAGTCCATAGAGGTCATAAAAGAAAATGCGACGCGAGAGCTGAAGGCCATACCTGCTTCGGCTTACCAGAAGTGCATGGACGATTGGATTAAGCGTTGGCATAGGTGTATTGCTTCAGATGGGGCTTATTTTGAAGGGGATTAAATAAATTTACCAGAAGAATAAAAAAATTTTGTTTTTTTGACACAGTCCCGGTACTTATTGATCATAGTGTACATTTGCTTCAATTAATCTTTTTCTATTTAAAAAAATACCTTTACTTCAAATACATATGTATATGTGTGTTATACGGAAAAAACAAACACAAGTACATGTGCTTCACGGACAATAGAGGTAAATCACGGTTAATAGAGGTTTAAAATCAACCACTCAGCATCCCGGTTAATAGATGTACCCGGTTCATGGGGGCCTGGATAATCGAGGTTCAACTGTATTTAAGATAATTTTGTTATCAGTGTGCAATACACCTAGTTCTGTTTTTACACGGTTTTGATTTAACACGGTTTGAAAATAAACAATTTTTAATTTTTTTACACGATTTTATTCTATTTAGCACGAAAAATTGAAATTTTTTTAAGTTTCTAACCGTGTTAAATCAAAACCGTGTAAAAACAGAATTAGGTGTATTCTAAAAAATAACCAAACAAAACCAATAACTGCTTACTTTTTTACGAGAAACTGCAATGGTTATGAGTTGCCAGTAAGTAATATTGTGCTATACAGTTGAACCTCGATTATCCAGGTTGCTAAATAGAATAAAATCGTGTGAAAAAATTAAAAATTTTTTTATTTTCAAACCGTGTTAAATCAAAACCGTGTAAAAACAGGCCGTGTAAAAACAGAATTAGGTGTATTGCACACTGATAAAAAATTATCTTAAATACAGTTGAACCTCGATTATCCGGGCCTCCATGAACCGGGAACATCTATTAACCGGCATGCTGAGTGGTTGATTTTATACCTCTATTAGCCGTGATTTACCTCTATTGTCCGTGAAGCACATGTACTTGTGTTTGTTTTTTCCGTATAACACACATATACATATGTATTTGAAGTAAAGGTGTTTTTTTAAATAGAATAAGATTTCTTGATGCAAATGTACACTATGATCAATAAGTACCGGGACTGTGTCAAAAAAACAAAATTTTTTTATTCTTCTGGTAAATTTATTTTATCCCCTTCAAAATAAGCCCTGTCTGAAGCAATACACATATGCCAACGCTTAATCCAATCGTCCATGCCCTTCTGGTAAGCCGAAGCAGGTATGGCCTTCAGCTCTCGCGTCGCATTTTCTTTTATGACCTCTATGGACTCAAATCTCTTTCCACGAAGCGGTAACTTGAGTCGGGAGAACAGGAAAAAGTCTCATGGTGCCATATCTGGAGAATAGGCAGCCTGATCGATGATATTCACACTGTGTTTGTTCAAATAATCGCGAATAATGTGTGACAAAATTTCAAACAAATACGTTGATCAACAAAATTATCCATTGTAAAATGCGACGAAGTACAAAAAGTTGACTGACGCTAACAGCTGCCAAACAAAAACTAATGATGCAATCCCGCTCAAAATTTGACACAGATGTCAGTTAAGGTCCTACCGACCTAAAAAACCTGCATCGGGCAACGGCGGAAAATTTAAAATACACAGTCCTGGTACTTATTGATCATAGTGTACGTTTATAGAAGCAGTTTCACATGTTCTGATAAAAATAAATAAAAATAATAAAATTTATCAACCTATTTTAACCGGTATTTTCGATTATCCGTGATGAGCCTGGTCCCGAGCAACCCGGATAATCGAGGTTCAACTGTATAGCACAATATTACTTACTGGCAACTCATAACCATTGCAGTTTCTCGTAAAAAGTAAGCAGCATCGTTTAAATAGATAACTACGTTTTAAAAAGAGTCAACAACACATTTGTGGTGTTTCGCAACTAATTAAAGAGGATATCCTGTCTGTTTTTGCATCTCACTGAAATGTTTACTATGCGTGAACATGTTAATTATTTATTTTATGTCACACATGCATATGTGTTAAAAGCCTTTTTGAAGTTTATGTATGAGTGATTTTTGTTTGGTTATGTGGAATAAATATTTTGGTTATTTTTGTTTCATTTTGGTAATTTTTTTTTTTGGTCCTGGTTATAAATTTGTTTTGCTTGTGGCAACGCTGATTCAGCACCCGCATTCAAATTTTTGCTTGTTTGTGATACACACTCTTTATGTTCTATACCAGGGGTCGGCAAAATTGACAATGAGATGGTGTTAGTGAGCGCAGTGAAACTTCTCTCCACTGTGTAAATTATACCTGAACAACGGCTGATTGAGAGAGCGTCCTGTGTACGTGTGCTGAGCGTTCTGCTCATATGAGTAAGCTTTGCCGACCGCTGTTCTATACTTTTTGGTACTGCTCAATTGAGTAAACTTTGCCGACCACTGGTGTACACACACATGGGCGTACCCAGGAACAAATTGAGGTGGAAAAGTCATAACTATGTACATTTGAATAATTATAATATGGAATTAAAAAAAATAGAACATAGAATTCTTTATGTTTATGGAACATAGAATTTAGAATTTTAGGGGACGTAAATGCCGATCCGTCTCCTCCTATCCGGATACGCCCATGTGTACACAGGTGAAGCGGCACTTTAATTTTATGTGTGTTTGTTCGCTCGCTCTCCTGCTGGCACCGCTCTTTCCCCTTTGTGGCTTCCCGTTTTGAGCTCAGATGCGCCTTCTATACACTTCATATTCTTTTGTAGTATTTAAATTACCTTTGGTACCTTTGAGCTTTTCAGCATATGTGGAATTTCCGCTCAGCACGTTGTAATCAGCAACTTGATTGGAATGCGCGAAATTTTGTTGATTAAAAACATTAAAGCCTTTATTGCTTACTGAATGTTTTTGGAGACAATTAACACATTTTGCAGGTGAGTTTTAGCTTTAGGGCACTGAGGACTGGGATGGTTAAGTTCGCATTTACCGCAGTTGAATGGATTTGCACAATACGTCTTTGTGTGCCCTAATTCTTGACAGCGCGGTAACATTGCACAATGTCATTTGATTTTCTAGGTGGCTCGACCATTACTAACGCATTATTAATGTGTTTCAAATCAATTAAGCTATTTGGATCAATATAAAAAAACATTAGTAGCGGCTGCTTAGTAAAGCTTCTTTCGAATATTGACGTGGTACTTTGTGGCCTAATTTTTCTAGTTCGGTTTTTATGTCACTAATATTCCTTTCTTGTTTTAGCTGGTATATTTTTCATTTTCATTTGCTTCACAAGAGATCTATAGGAATTTACATTCTTGATCGTAACCCTTAAAAAAACTGAACATTGTGTGTGTAGCAAGTGTTCTCGAAAACGGTTCATTCCTTAGGAAAATTTTTGTGTGCAATTGTAGATGTCAATACGGTGGTTTATAGCTACGTGGGCAGTCCGATAAGTACTTAGCCCCACCGCCCGATGGTGCCACTATCGTAAGAGAAATTTACTATCGTATAGTACATCCTCGTAGACGGCTACTGTCAAAATTTCAGCCATATTGGATTTGTAGTTTTGTTTTGACCGCGTGTGGAAACGAACATGTCCGCGGATGGAAATGGGAAAAGAGCAATATCGGTCGGTGATTCGCCAAATTGGTCGCATTAGGCAACGAACAGCTGCCCCATCCACCGTATTCTCCATATTTGGCCCCATGTGACTTCTTTGTGTTTCCAAACTTGAAAAAGTCACTCGCCGGGCAGAAATTTTAGTCGAATGAGGAGATTATCGCCGCCACGGAGGCCTCCAGAAAACGTATTTTTCAGACGGGTTAAAGAAGTTGGAGCATCGCTGGGTCAAGTGTATCGAGTTGAAAGGAGACTACGTTGAGAAATAAATCGCCACTTTTCCTAAATTTTCGTTTTTCTTTTGTAGGCTAAGTACTTATCGGCCCACCCACGTATATAACATGTTTGTATCACAATGTTAGTTACCATACTCCTCCGAAACGGCTTAACCGATTTTTATGAAGTTTTACATGCATATTCAGTAGGTCTGAGAATCGGCTGCTATCTATTTTTCATACCCCTAAGGGGCGTGGCACATTTTTGTGACCCAATTATTCTGCTGAACTATAAGTCACACAGCAATGAAACTTAGCATGAACCGAGCATTCATATCTTTCGACAGACGGAATGAGGCGGGTTTTGGACAACGGGGCGTACCCATACAAGCAAAATCTTAATAATGGAATATATTCCAAATTGTAAGTTGTACAACACGGAAATTAAGTACCCCGTCGTTCCATAGATGAGTCATTCTAATAATAAAATTTGATGGGCGTTGGACAAGGGGCGTGGGACATTTTTTGTGGCCCAAATATTTTGCTGAACTATAAGTCGCTCAGCAATGAAACTTAGTACAAACCTACCATTTTCTCTTTCGACAGAGGGCAGAATAAGGGGCAGGTATTGAATAAGAGTGCATGGCACCGCCCATATAATTTAAATCCGGTTCAAGCTCAGTCCATTTCTTTACTGAAACTTAGCAGCAACATTGCTTATTTGTGGGCCTTGATTGCGTTAATCAGAACAGCTGAGGCCATTTCGCTAATGGCAAACGCCGTTTTTAATTGAGCCACATTACTTTTTTCGCTCCTCTATGCGATGGCTTTGAGTAACAGAGAATAAGAGACACGAACAAGATAACATTACTATGAGGTGAGGATTACGCCGTTGCCAGCTGAAGCGATGCCGAATACTCCGGCGATGAAAATGCCGCCATCGTCACAGGTGACGTTGCCAAATTCTCCACCAATAAAGGCACCGCACATACACGCCAATAAAGACACACACACACATAAATTTTAAAGCGCTGGGTATTACCAAAGAATATAGAATATAAAGAATACGCATCTTCAAAACTTTGTCAAGCGTGTTTCTTGATGCGGGCGGGAAGAGATGAGCGGAGGCATAGCTTCCGGGAAATTTGCTCGCGCTCAACAGTTTGCGATCTTGTTCGTCGAAGCGCAAGCGAAGAGTAAACAACGAACCAAAGCATCGTCATCGTCGTTTCAACGAAGATGATTCGGGATTCGCTAATGTTTTTGGTGTTGTCGTTTATTGTGTGTATGCTTTTTTGTGTTGTGATTGATTTTGCTGCAATGTCACCAGCAATCGAATGTTTGTGGTGTATGGCTTTTTGCTGGCCAATGCTTTGATTAATTTAAAAATTTGGTGGTTGATCCCAATTTAAAATGTTTGCAAATATTTTTACGTGGCGAGTTCGAAGTAAAATTATTTGTTTATATTTTCACATGCTTGATTACAATTTTGAGAATATGGGAAAACTACGCAAAAAAATGAACTGATAGGCATATTGACTTCAAAATTCGTGAAACACTTGAAATTAAAAATAATTAGATGCGTGTTTTAATTTTTTTTTTAATCGAAATCTAACAGAGGGTTAGAAGATTGTATGGAAAACCATAATTTAATAGGTCTATTGACTTTCAATAGGGCGAAAGCACTACTAAAGCACTAAATAAAGAAAAAATAAGACAAGTATTTTGTCATAAGAAAATTGTATTACGGCATGCCTACGTTTAAAAATAGTTTAAATGTTCTACACCTGAATGATTCCATGGCGAATGATGTGATCATAAATTTACAATATTAGATTTTCTTATTTTAGTTCTTTTAAACAAGCATTATATGTGGGCCGTAAGAAAAGTTCCAAAGAACGAGATGGAAAATTATTACGGGTTATAAAGTCGTTTTTTTTCTTTCCAATTCCATTTTTATTGATTACTTATTATTTATTTTTTAATTGCCTTTAGCGATCATATAGGTCGCCATGCCAGCCATATTTTATTTTCTATGACTTTGCGCACACTACAGTCGGCAGTGAGTTCAGGAGCAATATGCGACGCCGTGCAGGCTTATAGAAGAAGAACAAAAGCCAGCCAGAAAATAGAAATCGTTTTACAATTTCAGCTTTTCGCCATCGCAACAACAAGAACAACAGCACATCGTCTTCCTCCTCTTCGGACAATTGAGCGAGAATGAACGAGTGAGCACAGACGCGGCATTCGTGTTTCTATGATTTGCGCTTAGAGCATTCTGCTGTCGTTTCAAGTGTTTCCTCTCGTTGTCTACCCCCCGCATCCAGAAGACGGGTGGCGATATCAGCACCCGCATTCAAATTTTTGCTTGTATGAGATGCACTCTCTTTATGTTTTATACTTTTTGGTAATACCAAAAAGTATGAAACATAAAGAGTGTGCATCTCATACAAGCAAAAATTTGAATGCGGGTGCTGATCAGTGTGCTTACTTAATTTTTCATTTATGTGGTAGACCCAGTGAAAAAATGTGGTAGATTTGAATGAAATGTAGTAGATTTTTTTTATTGTACATTAATTGTATTTTATTGCATTTGTACCTTTATTGTATTTCATTGTATTTGTTCATTAATTGTATTTTACGTTCTTCTATGCACTTTAACCTGTGCCGGGTTTCTTCTCATTGTTTTTTGTATTGTGGACTATATTTTTTTTCTTTTTTGGGAGTTCGGACTCGCAAATTTGAGCAGCAGGTACAACTTCGCGTGGTAAAACTTCGTCCCGTCCAAGCGCATTGCCATCGCCATGCGATATTCTTAAAAACTAAACGTTACTAAAAAATAAAGGCAAAAATTAACTTCAACTTCAACTTTTTTAGATATTTTTCCATTTTAATTGCACCTGCCGCCAAAACAATTGTTAAACTGTCAAGTATTTGTAGTGCTTTCGAAGTGATGAGAGTGCTACCACATACGTTTTTTTGCACATTTTCTCTTATAATGTTCAATGCAGCCCTAACATAAATTTTACAACATAAAGCTTTAATTTACTTGAAGTAATAGGTTGGTTAAGAGAAAAATGTATGTTCCACAAAAATGTGGTAGATGTGGTAGAAACTTTATTTTAAAAATAATTGTGGTAGATCTACCACATATGTGGTATAAGTAAGCACACTGGTGCTGATATCGCCACCCGTCTTCTGGATGCGGGGGGTAGACAACGAGAGGAAACACTTGAAACGACAGCACAATGCTCTGAGCGCAAATCATAGAAACACGAATGCCGCGTCTGTGCTCACTCGTTCATTCTCGCTCAATTGTCCGAAGAGGAGGAAGGCGATGTGCTGTTGTTCTTGTTGTTGCGCTGGCGAAAAGCTGAAATTGTAAAACGATTTATATTTTCTGGCTGGCTTTTGTTCTTCTTCTATAAGCCTGCACGGCGTCGCATATTGCTCGTGAACTCACTGCCGACTGTAGGGTGCGCAAAATCATAGAAAAGAAAATAAAATATGGCTGGCATGGCGACCTACATATATGATCGCTACATGCAATTAAAAAATAAATAATAAGTAATCAATAAAAATGGAATTGGAAAGAAAAAAAACGACTTTATAACCCGTAATAATTTTCCATCTCGTTCTTTGGAACTTTTCTTACGGCCCACATATAATGCTTGTTTAAAAGAACTAAAATAAGAAAATCTAATATTGTAAATTTATGATCACATCATTCGCCATGGAATCATTCAGGTGTAGAACATTTAAACTATTTTTAAACGTAGGCATGCCGTAATACAATTTTCTTATGACAAAATACTTGTCTTATTTTTTCTTTATTTAGTGCTTTAGTAGTGCTTTCGCCCTATTGAAAGTCAATAGACCTATTAAATTATGGTTTTCCATACAATCTTCTAACCCTCTGTTAGATTTCGATTAAAAAAAAAATTAAAACACGCATCTAATTATTTTTAATTTCAAGTGTTTCACGAATTTTGAAGTCAATATGCCTATCAGTTCATTTTTTTTTGCGTAGTTTTCCCATATTCTCAAAATTGTAATGAAGCATGTGAAAATAAAACAAATAATTTTACTTCGAACTCGCCACGTAAAAATATTTGCAAACAATTTAAATTGGGATCAACCACCAAATTTTTAAATTAATCAAAGCATTGGCCAGCAAAAAGCCATACACCACAACCATTCGATTGCTGGTGACATTGCAGCAAAATCAATCACAAACACAAAAAAGCATACACACAATAAACGACAACACCAAAAACATTAGCGAATCCCGAATCATCTTCGTTGAAACGACGATGACGATGCTTTGGTTCGTTGTTTACTCTTCGCTTGCGCTTCGACGAACAAGATCGCAAACTGTTGAGCGCGAGCAAATTTCCCGCAAGCTATGCCTCCGCTCATCTCTTCCCGCCCGCATCAAGAAACACGCTTGACAAATTTTTGAAGATGCGTATTCTTTATATTCTATATTCTTTGGTATTACCTTTAAACTAAACAACAATAATAGCGGTATTACAATCCGGCAGTAGCATTGATCCAGCGGCTGGTTCACCTGACTTGCAATTTCTACCCATTTTTTTCCTTCGAAATTATATTTCTATAACCCCTTAGGTTTTGCCATACAATATTTATTTTAAATTAAACTAAAAATTAGAAGAACCTAACGATTTGTCTGCATATTAAGTTCATCTCAAAGAGGGATAAATTAATTTTTATAAAGCCACTATTTGGAATATTTTTGTTTTTTAGTTATGAATATTAGAGTAAAACTGCACTTTTGTTTAACTTTAAAATTATGCTTATGCATGGGAATTATTAAGTCTTTGTGTGTAATAAAATATGGCGGTCGCACTTAGCTAGCAATGCTTAGCCTCTGAGTAAAATTATCTATGAAAACTATGTACGGATTCGTAGGCATAACACGGTTGGTAAGCCTTGGGCGTAATCAAACTGGCCTGTCGTGTATGCATGTATATACAAACAACGTAGGTATGTGCATAAATAACATACATAAGTATTTAACTAACAGTTATACATGTATACGTATACACGTAAAAGCCAGGCCTTTCATTAGATGCTACTATATTGATATTGACAATTGATATTCATATTCTCCGGTTTAGAAACAATTACGCAATTTAATAATGTAAATCTGTGAGGCCCACCTACTATTTCAATATGATTGCGAGTAAATGTAAGTTATATATGGGTGCATTATACATACCATTTTTTAAATAAAACATAAAATTACAATGTGTTTTTATCGGACGCTTTTTTACTCACTGTTTCCATTTTGGGGTTTTCAAGTCAAATTCAATTTTAGCACTATATTAATATCCTCGTATGAGCACTATTAAAACAATTTATGATTACATTTAACCGAGGCATTGCATAACATAATTCGGTAAATTATTGAAATATGTAAGATATGACGTGAATTGTTTTAAGCTATTTTCCATCAGATGTTTAGAGAACACTTTTGTAGACCGTGCACGATTGTGCAATTTTGTGGAAAACAATATTAAAATTACGTCCTGTTACGATTTGCAAAATTTTCGTTTTATACATTCTACATAGGCTAATGCATCCCTGTTCAACAAACACTATAGTATCATTTATGCACCTCGTACTCTAACAGGCTATTTATATGCTACAAATAAGCAAGAGATGTTAAGGCTATAATAAACTGCATTCGTACTAGAACACTTTAGCATTTGCACAGTGGTCTTGATTAGTGGAAGGTTACTCATAAATATTAAGATGTCGCTATTCTTTGGTTCAGGGGAAGAAATACTTACATGAGCAACACAAAATTAATCATTACACCTATGAAGCACATTACTTTCGAATATTTTTATTTTTAAATTGGCCCCAGCCACTGATCATTTATATACGTTACATGGATAAACATAGTAGCTTTATTTGCCTTTGCAATACCTTCATTAAATTACAAATATCTGTTTGCTTTTTATTAGCATTAGTATAGGAACAAAATACTTGTGTGCTTGTCGCGCAGATCGTTCTCGCACATTCTAATTGGACTCGAAATTTCCAGGATCATCGCGAGTCATCTCTGCGAAACTTATAGCGAAATTATAGCAAGTCGCCGTATTTTAAAAGTACGCACCTAAAAGCATGCCAAGTAAAATCATTATAGTTCCTTGGACAGCAACAGGGTGTCTTATCGTCACAACATGTTGAATTTCTCAGTACTTACTTATTAAGGAAAAGCTCATTATGAAAGCACACAACACAACAAATACACAAACTTTAGGCGGCTGTAAGTATTAGTAGAAAACTAACTTTGCGAAACCCAGCTACGCTTTTGTTACTTTTTATCAGAACTACCGATTAGTCTTGACCAGTTCCAGGTTAGA
Source organism: Melieria omissa (assembly GCA_963971225.1). Taxonomy (NCBI): domain Eukaryota; kingdom Metazoa; phylum Arthropoda; class Insecta; order Diptera; family Ulidiidae; genus Melieria; species Melieria omissa. The sequence continues at coordinate 42,560,286 of OZ020269.1, read as the reverse complement.
TTTCATGACCACAAAATTGTCTCTTAGTTTTATATGGTCGGACGATAATTGGCGACCTGGCTGCAAACGATTGATTAAAAATTAAATAAAGTGCCACCGAAGCGCAGCGCTTCAACAGAGCCTTTGATATATTAACAACATCAGGTTGAAATGAGGACTTCAGTCGACAAGTACCTTCGATGACATCATCGTGTGGAAGTGAAAGGGAACCAAACTTACTTGGCTTACAAAATTACTAACAGCAAAGTGAAATGCTGCAAGTTCCCAGGCACTGGTGCTTCATTCTCATTTCGACAACAACGCGTAATATTGTTGTTTTTCGCAGCAAGCCAGTTTAGTTTTACTCGTGTACATAGATATTGTGGTTGTTTTGACAAAGCGAAAACTCAATCATTTTTGGTTTTCAAATTTTGCCCGTCTGATTCTTGCAAAAAACTGTTTCTACAGATATCTTCTTTAATGTATACAAATTTCATATAAAAGTATTTCAAGCTATATTTAATGAAAAAGTATATAAAACGAATACAAAACAGCATATTATGAAAACTTATTATTTCTCCACTTGTAGTCACTTCATTTACAATTTTACGCTTATCACTGTTTTTACATTTTTCACTTCACTTTTCTGTTTCCGAACCAGCGCACAGTCTTTCGTTCAGAACATGGGAGACATCTTTTTCTTTTACCTTTAAAAATTTGGGGAAAAAATCGCGGGCAAAATCGGGCACGGGCTGAAATAATTTTGCGATTTCAGACGCAATGAGGAAAATGTAAACGGAACCGAGAGTAAGGGCTATGTAATGCTGCCGGTCACGGATCACGGTCCGGATAATATTGTTGCTGTTTCAATGTAAAAGAGAAAATTGGGAGAGCGAGCGAGAGGATAAAATTTGACCGCACCGATCATCGCATAATGAGGCTTTCGATGCCAAATCAAATCAGTGTTGCGTCGTGAGATTATTCACAATAGTTGTGTTTTGGGAACAAATTTTTCTCCTTTTCGTGAAAATGTGTATGAAATGAGCAAGAAACTGGTTGGTAGCAACCCTCATCATTACTGTGTGTTCATATTTGTGTTTTCGGAGAAAAAGAAAATAGAAATATGTAAATTTTAATGGTAAACAAATATTGTTATACTTTCACACACATATCATATTAGTTTCATTTATAAATTACAGGCTGCGAATGCCAGAAATTTCGGCCCAATCAAATACTGAGCCGCTGATAACAGTTTTTTACAAGCGGACCAAGCGACAAATTTCAGCAGCAGGTACAACTTCGCGTGGTAAGACTTCGTCCCGCGATATTCTAAAAAACTAAACACTACTAAAAAATAAAGCAAAAATTAACTTCAACTTTTTTAGAAATGTTTCCATTTTAATTGCACCTGCCGCCAAAACAATTGCCAAACTGTCAACTATTTGTTTCTGCTTTCTGCTTTCGAAGTGATGAGAGTGCTACCACATAATTTTTTTTTTGCACATTTTCACTTATAATAGTGGTATTCTCGATGTCTTGCACGGAGGAAGAATTTGTAAAAATGCAAACGTGCAAGACTGGAAAATGCTACACATCGAGAACGCACACATTGCAAATATTGCAAAAATTCCGCTAACAGCCACAAACTTTCTCCATATCTTTTTAATTTGGTTTTCGGTTGATCCATTTCCACCTGCAAGCAATACATATACATATGCAAATTACATACCTAAAAAGATTGAAATAAAACCAAATATAAAGAAAATACGCTTGCGCACACGAAAAAAATTAAATGGCTGTCGCACAATCGTGTCGTGTGCACCTACACAAGATGTCACACACAAAACAAGGGTTTTTGCGTAGCATGATATGCAAAAAATGCAAATTTTTTTTGCTTGTATTTTGTTTTTGTATCATTGCACGGATTGCAAGATTTTGCAATTTTTGCATTTCGTGCACCTTGCAAGGGTTTTGCAAGACATCGAGAATACCCCTAATGTTCATGCAGCCCTAGCATAAATTTTACAACATAAAGCTCTAATTTACTTGGAGTAATAGGTTCGTTAAGAGACTAATTTATGTTCCACAAAAATGTGGTAGATTTTAAGCCCTCCGTGGTAGATGTGGTAGAAACTTGATTTTAAAAATAATTGTGGTAGATCTACCACATATGTGGTAGAAGTAAGCACACTGTGTGTGGTGCGTGACTGTTTCATACACCGACATGTGATCAACAGTTTTATCTGTTTTCTCTCCGTATATTTGCGCTCTCACAGCTTCTCATTTTACGCTCTCGCACTCTGTGTTCTCGTCAGCGTTGCCACAAAAAAATACAAATTAATAACCAGGAACAAAAAAACAAAACAAAATGTAGCAAAAATAACCAAAATGTTTATTTGACATAAACAACTACTTTACTTTTATAAAACAACAATACTTTTACAAAAAGTAGTCGTAAAAAAGTGTTGTTGACTCTTTTAAAACATACAGTCGTATCTGGGTACAGTGAACACCCTATATAGTGAACACCCAAATTTTTACATGGAGTACTCTAAATAGTGAACAAACGAAAACCTCTAAATAGTGAACACAATTCTGAAAGCAATTCCAAGCAAAAAGCAACAAAAAACACAAGAATGAATCAAAAATGAAAGAGGGTAATCCCCTAATTTGTATTTTTGCTGTTGATAGTTACAAAATCAGCTGTTTCTTGACCTTAGTGGTTATGTTTTTTGTCGAGTGCAAACCGATTGTGGTTGAAAGTACGGTTTTATATACACACAGTGTAGTTGGAGCAAATAAAACGAGTTTTTGAACAAAAATTCTAACCTTGATATAGTGAACAACCTCAATACTGTGAACAGGCCTTGCAATAATTAGTTCACTATATCCAGACACGACTGTAGTTATCGATTTAAAAAATGCTGCTTACTCTTTTACGAGAAAAAGCAATGGCTATGAGTTGCCACTATCAATCAGTATCAATATTATTGCCACTCCCAATAATATTGTGCTCATTGATATTTAAGATACATTTTGTATCAATGTGCTATATTCTAAAAGATACATTTTGTCATCAGTGGGCAATGTTCTAAAAAATAACCAAATGGGATCAAAAATCAAAATAAATATAACCAAAACGGCAACGCTGGTTCTCGTCCCCTTTACTGCTTTCCCCGCATCGACAAACGGGTCGTACCGCTGGAACCCTCAAAGAAAATTTTCTTTACACCAGATGCGCATTCTGTATACTGTTTGTTCGGTGATATACCTGATTTGCTAATACAAGTCGATGTAAAAATACTACTCATCCTCAAGCTCAGACTCCGTAATAAAATAGATGCAACCGACTTTTGACAGGAAGGTAGAAATCACTTCAGACCAACTATGCAAACGAATTATTAAAATTTACGATTACGTCGGCAGCCGCCGTAGCTCAGCTGGCTATTCACGTACACAGTCTGTGTGTGCTGCTTATCGCCCTACAAGAACAGTGACGGTCATATGACCGACATGCCTGACCGAAGTTTCGGTCAGCTCTCCGAACAAAGTTTCTATCATTTTTGTACAGGCGGTGTGAAAAAACTGACTGAAACTCTCGTGTACGTGTGATTTTTTGTTTCACTCTAACACACACCTTTTGCATATTAAGAAAAGTGTTTTTGCTCTGCTCTAACGCATACGTGTTCCAACCTCCAAATATTTAGTTTTGCATAGCTATCTTACAGCCGCCGCCGTTCAGCTGGCTAGTGCTGCAGCAAACACCGAAAAAAAAATTGAAATGTCAGTCAGTTGACCGGTCATGTGCCGAAATTGCTGACTGAAATGCTGATGCAAATATTGGTCACAATGTGATGTATAAATCAGTCATTCATGACCAATACTCAATATTGAAAAAATTCAGGTTTTTATGGAATTTTTTGGAAAAACCGTTTGCTTTTACTTCTGCCTGAATTTATTTTAAATTAATTTAAATAAAATAATATAAAAAAAAATTGAATTAAAAAAAAAATGCATTTGCAGTCCTGCTTGGATGACCCATATTGTCGCAATCGAAGGCGTTTGCTTAGCGCGGCATCATTGGCATCGGCTTCCTTGGTCTAGCGCTTCGGTACTTGTTATGGCCCAATATTGAAGTTACTGAAAGAGCAGAGTTATTTAAATATTCAAATAATATTATTCAAATTAAATTTTAATTCGAGTTCTTACATTTCTCCTGTTTTTCCTTATTTTTTTGGTATTGGAACATGGATTCGCGCTTCGCATTTGACTCGCGGCCGCACGCATTACCCAGCTGGGCTACATAGCTACGGCAGTTGCCGGCTCTTATGGGCCAGTTACTCATGACATAACTTAGTTTTACTTGTCAGCTAGCATGACCTGGCATATCCGAAAGCTGTACAACTGGTTACCCGAGACATAGAACATAAACTTAGAAATTAACCGTAAACTTAGAAATCTGTTTCGTTTTGGTTTCTAAGTTTATGTTAACGGAAAACGCAAAAAATGTTGCCACTCTCTTCGGAATGAATTGAAAAGTAAACAAATTAAAATAATTTGTAAAATATACAAAATGGATTGCAATTTTTATTAGTTTCGTAAATGTATTAATAATTTTAGTCGTTGGATGCTCAAACATTTAATAATAGCAAGTAAAAAAATGTCGCGAAAAGTTTGAATTTGATTGTTTACGAGATGGAGAAATCGAGAATCGGAGAAAGCTTATCAGCTGATTTTTAAGTTTATGTTTACGGAAATAAAGTTTTGAATAATCGCTCAAATTTTCTAAGTTTATGTTTATGGTTAAGTTTATGTTCTGTGTCATGAGTAACTGGCCCATTAATCATTTGTATTAACTCCGATGCGAGTTCTTGTCAGCAGGTGCTTCTATTGTTGTCTTATTCTTACCAGGCCCGACGAGAGGGGGTGGTAAAGGTGGGATTCCCACCGGGCCCGGAGTTTCTAGCGGGGCCCGGATTTCAATCGAAATCTCAAAATTTGGGAAAAGTTTAATATGCACTTTTGCAATCTGATTCTGACACACGGTGGGCTGCAAGAATCGATGGTGTGAAACCGTCTGCAAAGAATCTTCCTGGATTGAGAAAGTCTCTTGAAGAAATCAAAAAACTGAATCTGACCGCAGAAACTCTTCGGGACGTCAATGGCATTCTAAAATACATGAGTACATTTGAGTGTGTCTTGATGGCTTCCATTTGGTTCAAAATTCTTCAGGCTATTAATGAAAGAAATCTGGTTCTTCAAGAGATGAACGCTACCATTGACGTTGAAGTCGACAATCTTCGAAGTTTACTTGCCGACTTGCAGCTTCTACGCGACCAGTGGAGTGGAATTTATAATGAATGCAAAATCGTCGCCGACAATTTCATCGATACTTCATCCATTTTACGACCAGCCAGGAAAAAAAAAACGTGTTGACTCGTCACATGATATCGTCAATGAAGAGTGCACTATTGAAGAAATCGATTTCAAGAGAAACACTTTTTTGTCATAATCGATTCAGTCATGAGTGGAATAAGTAGAAGATTTCAAGCTATAAATGAACTGAATGAAACATTTTAATTTCTGTGGTAGTTTTCAGATACAAACATTCAAGAATGTCAGACTGCTGCAGAAAAATTTGCAGTCAAATATCCTGCTGATGTATCTCAAAACCTATCAAATGAAATTATACACCTCAAGAATATATATGAAGCAAATTTTGGACCTCAACTACCTCCATTCGATTTACTCAATGCCATTTATGCGAAGAAATTGAACAGACTTTTCCCAAACGTTTGCATCGCTCTGCGTATATTTTGCACGATTCCAGTATCTTTTGCGAGTGGTGAGCGGTCGTTCAGTGTTTTGGCAAGAATAAAAAACTTCCATCCGTCCTGCTCAACCCAAACTAGAGTGTCAAGTCTAGCTACTCTGTGTTTGGAAGCACAACTGGCCAGAGAATTAGATTTTGAAGAGCTCATCAACTCGTTCGCATCAGCTAAAGCAAGGAAAGCTCACCTATGAATAATCATTTGTGTAATATCGTTGAATTTTATAAAAAGTAATACCTTTTCTTATATTAAAATGATTTATTCAACAAATATTCATTGTGAGATCATAAAATAAATTCTTTTTCCAAGTATTTGTATTTTTATTTCTTGATACTATCAACTCGACCACTATATGTACATATTCTATTCTGAGATAATTTATTTATTGTGTGGCACGAGTTTGTGGTGGGGTGGGGGGGCCGGAGGTAACTACCACCGGGCCCTGATATCCTATCGACGGCCCTGATTCTTACACATGCGTGTATAAGCAATTAATGTTTTTATGGTTGTCAAATGGTTTCCCTGCAGGAAATGTAACTAATTTTAAACTAATTTATAACTAGTCCTTTTCTGTACAGGACTGATTACAAATTAGTTATTTTGCTTGAAAAGAAGTGATTATTTTAACGTGGCGATGTCCTAGCAGCACACAAATGTCTACCTCTGCATGACTTCCCAACTAGTTTATAACTAGTTGTTTCCAAACTAATTAATAATTAGTCCGCAATGGACTGATTTAAAACTAGTTGTTTTGTGACTAGTTAAAAATTAGTTAGTTTGTAACTGATTTTAAACTAGTCAAATAGTAACAAATTAAAAATTACTTGCATATAACCCCATTATATGAATTTTCAAATATACTGAATTCAATTCATAAGATTGTGTTATAAAATGTTTTCAAAAACAAAGTACATACACTCCTTTTAAATAATATTTATAACTAATTACAAACAAAACAGCAAACATGTAAAACATTTCATAAAAATAACAGTTCAAATCATTTTACAAGAAAAATTAATTTAAAGAAAGAAAAGTAAAAGAAAACAATACTTCAGCCAGTTCACTTAAGGCACTAAGATATTAAATAAATTTAAGTTTAACGCCGGCAAAAGCTGCTCTCAGCTCTTCCATGGGATCAGCTGCATTTATTGAATCTAGTTAAAAGAGGAACGAATTGTAGAATTAGTTATGGGAATATTATGCACAGTGAATGTAATTTTGCATATGTGTACGTGCAAAATGTTAAAAAATGTGTTGTAGTCCTTCTTAAGCTTTTTCCCATTAGTCCCAAAAATGTTCACGGCTACAATGACAACAGCTTACAGGCACGCTGTAATTTTCCGCGCACAAATGTTCCACTTGCACGTATTCAGTCGTGCCTTCAGCCGCATTTTCAATTCCACTTCTGTTTTTGTTATTTTGCGACAAATATTTTTTGATTTTAAGGCATTTTTCTTTCTTATTAAATAATTTATTTTACACACCTCTTTAAACTACGCACTTATTTACACTTTTTCACGCGCACGCTTTGACGAAAAAACACGATATGGCGTCGTTTATGTTGCCAACCCATTGGATTCACTTACAAATTCTAAGGATCGAAAACGTGACCCCAGAAAATATCAATTTTCAAACAATAGGCAACCCTTGTTCACCGCGCAGACGCCAATGGCGACTTGTCGTTTGTACGAACAACGCAACGAGTACGGTGCATGCGCTCGTGAACTGTGTAGCCATGCATGATTTTTCAATCAGTTACAAATTAGTTGTCAAATAATTAGTTAAAAATTAGTTACTTTTGCCAACTGACTACTTCTTTCCTGCAGGGTTGTTTCAGTTTAAATCACTGATAGGCACGCTGCTACTCGAGAGCAGTGCTGCCGAACGTAACTCATCATATAGATGTCCAGTCTCATACGACGAAAACGGCACGAAAATTTCAAGCTCTGAATTACAGTTTTTTTCCGCAAAGCTATTTTACACACACAGCTGCATGTGCTCATCCAGAACTTTTGCCGGATTGAATTAATTTTGAATTTCTTTTCTTTCTTGTGATATTCTTTTTTGCAACATACATTTATGATTTTAGCTACAACGATCACGTACTGTATTTGGTGTAACAGGTAGACAGCACATCAGATATCCGTAATTTATTTTTCGTAAATTTAGCCTCGGGTTCAAGGCTGGATGAGAAGCAAAAGTTTTCTTAACATTTAACGCTTCTTTTATTAACTTTTTTAATCGTGTAAATTCTCGTGTCGCGGCGGAGCGGATAAATGAAAAATGTGGAGTTTGGGTTTGGGGTTCTTTATTATGCGAGGTGCAAAGAACAAGTAACAATAGAAGACAAGAAACATTAAACGATACCAACGGCCGAAGCCGGGGAGCAGAAAATAGTGGGAATATTAATACAAGAGGAGAAGGAAAGATTGGGATTAGTGATGGGATCGACAAATCACTAGATACAGCACAGTACATCTGAACATCCCGGCCGCCATTGCAAATTGCAATAATAAATGTGTGTCGGGGCCTCGTCCGGGGTTACGGCCGACGGCTGGATGGTGATGCGCGACTGCCTGGCTGTAGGAAGGGCTGCTGGGCTGACGGCTGGGGAGTTCTCGCCGATCAGCGATGACGGAGCGCTGGGGAATGCGCTTAGGACCTCTTTGCGGGTGACGCTCGGTGCGGACGTGCCTGACAGTCTGGGGGCAACTGCGGGGGTGGTCACTAGCGTCGGATCTGCAAAAGAGGAGATGTCAATTGTGAGAAGTGATGATGTTGACATCGTTGGTGTGGGGTGTAAGCATGAGGTTCGCCTGAGTTCCCGTCAGAGGAGTGAAGGCGCTTGGAATAGGTCGCACGGGAATGGCGACTGACTCGGACCCGGGATGGGTGCGCTCGAGGTTTATTGTTTGGGGGGGTGCAATGTGGAAATGCGAGGGGCATGCAGTTTCCATCACTTGCTGTGCATATTGACGCGTGGCGTCGAGCCAACGCTTGTGTTTTACCCTTTTTCGCGGGCAGGCGTCGATCTTTTGCCTAGCCGACTCTTTAAAACCGTCGGGCTGGCTGTTGTCTTCAGCGAGGAAGACTGCCTGATGTGCGCGCATTAGCCTTTCCCATTAGGCTTGCAGATTTTTCTGCTTGATTTGGACCAGTGATTTGGTCAAATCCTCAATGGGAGCCGATGAAAACTGTGTGCATAATTGCACGAGTCTCTCGGACTCAAAACCAAATGTGGCAACACTGGGATCGGTTGCTTTGGGATTAGAGAGCTGAGAGCGAGTTTTAATTGCCTCGCGAGTGACAGGAACTGTCAAATGTGCCTCTGTTGACTTTGAATATTTTGGAGAAGGAGACTCAACAGGCATTGAAATGGCTTAAAAGTTCGAAGGGGGTTTCGATTGAATATAAATATAAGGCTTATGAGGAATAAACCGTTAGTATTACCGCGTCCGCGCGAACGATAATTTAGAAATGGAGAAATGTACACGAAAGTGTAAACAATTTTCAATGCGACTTTGTATTTTTGTTGAGGAAAAAAGTTTACAACTGTCTGTGTAAACGCGTCAAGAAATTGGTATATGTATATAGGGACTCAACAAGAAATATGTTGATAAGAACTAGGGAAATTATTATTAAACAACAAATTTTTCGGTATATAGTCAAATGTGTATGTGAATGTTTCTTTATTTGTGTGCAACCGTGAATATATGTTTGTGTGTAAAGAGTATGTTAATATATGTATATTTGTGTATTAGTGCGGGTAATAATAATTTATTTTTATTATATTTTGTATAAGGGGAACCAAACAATAATGGGGTGAACGATTAAAAAGTTTTGAGTACAGGTGGGTTGTTTTTGTCCCACCGTATTTACTTGGGGTGACAACAGCTGTGCAATGAGTGCCTAAGTGCAGCACTATTGAAAATTATTCAATGTGCTGCGAAAATGGGCTACTCGTCCCACTGTATTCGCGTTTGCTTACTTCTGCCAGCGAGAGTGGTAAATTGCTTAGGCAAAAGTGCGAATAAGCAATTGCACTTGGAAGCAGCAGCGGGAGTGCTCGCTGCTCAGTGCTTGCTTATGTCGCACAAAAACAAAGCACGAAAATGCGTACAAGTGGGAGTGTAGGAATGCAGCGGGAGAAATGCTGCTTGCCTATTTACTGCACAAGAACAGTGCGTATTTGTTGGCTGCAGCGGAGTTTTTGCTGCTTCGGCAGCGAAGGTCGCACAAAAGAGTCGGCGAAAATATAGAAAGCGCCGAATTATGTGCAGTAGCGGAATTGCTTACTGCACTGCGCTGTTTTGTACTAAGGGAGATATGCACGCGATAAGCGGGGTACCAGAATGAAAATTTTTATTCTGGATTTTGGGGAGTGGGTATATATTGGGGTATATATATTTATAAAAATATTCCGCTTATCTGTTTTTTGGGCCCCGTGCCCGAGATAGGGGATCTCCTGCTGGATCTCTTGCTGTGTGTCCGCTACTGTGCTGCGATGCTGTTGTTTCTGCTGTTGTTGTGTGTGCTGCTCTGCGTTGTGGGTGTGCGTTGTTGTCGTATTGGTGGTGTGAGCGTTTTTGTTGTTGCACTAGACTGCACTGTTCAATGTTTCGTTATTGTTTTTTTTGTAATTTTTGAAATTATGTGTGTGTTTTGTTGTTGTTTTTGCCCGCGTTTCTGTTTTTGTTATGCGTTCTGCAAAATCACTGCACTGTCTATGTTGCATTTAGGCTTTTTGTGCTTTTTGCTTTTAATTTTTGAAATTTTTTGCACCTTTTAGTTATGTATTTATTTAACACTTTTTATTTTGTTTCGTGTGATAAGTTAGCTAGTGTTTCGTTGCACTTTTCTTTGATTTGTGTTGTCACTGTTTTCTTGTAATTGTTGTTTTGTATTTGAACTTGTTTAATAAGTATATTTTGTGTTTCGCGGCGCGGGTCCGCAGTAGCTCGAAGGACCATGTAAATTCTCGTGTCGCGGCGGAGCGGATAAATGAAAAATGTGGAGTTCGGGTTTGGGGTTCTTTATTATGCGAGGTGCAAAGAACAAGTAACAATAGAAGACAAGAAACATTAAACGATACCAATGGCCGAAGCCGGGGAGCAGAAAATAGTGGGAATATTAATACAAGAGGAGAAGGAAAGATTGGGATTAGTGATGGGATCGACAAATCACTAGATACAGCACAGTACATCTGAACAAATCGGCTATACCTGAAATTAATAATGTGTTCAAAAAATGTGATATAAATGAAAATAAAAATTTTGTGCATGATCAAAGAATATGAAGTCTTTATTTTCTTTGGCATGACACATACACATCGTTGCTAAGGCAACGCATTGCCAATAGCTGCGGCGCCAGCAGGTCTATCCTTTGCGTCGGCGTAACTGTATTGCTACAATGAAGTGACCACTGAACAATTACATTAGTTTTGGCAGAGTGTGCCGATGTTTTCATTCTTTTTTGCGAAAAGCAAGTGTCTGGGCGTACCCAGCAACAAATTAAAGGGGGAAACACATAACAACACTTCCAAATTCAGAATATAAAATTCAAATAGATTTCTGTGCATATGTATGTAAAATATAGAATTACGAGGGGGAACTACCCTCCCCTACCCATACCTAGCTACGTCCATGAGCGCCTGTGATCATCAACCGAATCTTTTTGCTGTATGGTTGTTTGTAACCGTATGCTGCGCTTCGTTGATTAATTTTACAACTTGCGAACAATTATATGTGCCTCCAAAACCAAATAATTTACTAATGAAGAGATCTAGAAACCAAATAAATTTTTCATTTATATTGTTCTCACGGGTCGTAAAAAAAAGATATTATTAAAAAAATCCATCAAAATCTTAGCAGCTACAGTAAGGATCGAACCGCGAACTTGTCGTCCGAGACACTCCCGCTTACGCGTTTGACCATCAACACTCAATCCCGACTGGCTGCTTAAAAGGTATGAAAACAGACAAGCGCCGTTTTGACTAAAAATCACATATTTCTGTATCTCAAATCAGAGCACAATGCGTGTGAAGCGGTGTTTGTGTGAGTGACATTAGAGGCCAAAAAGCTGGAGGAGGCCAAATCTGTCGAACTTTTTGACACATTTTTTCCTTGGACGCCTGTGGTAGTACCACAGATAACTCATCATACAGATGTCCAGATTTATCTATTGTCCGGAGCAGCTCGCGGACTTATTTTTCTGCCGGAAAATGATAATAAGTTTTCCAATAAAAAAGCAATCGGAAGTATCTTACTCTATATTAATCAATAAATTATTCATAACTAAGAAAAGCGCGATCATAATATTGCTTATAGCTCATTCAAGTTTCCTATTATTTTGCATTGCTTTTTGGCTATTTTTCATACAAGTTTCAATTCTGCAATGCGTTTACAATTCGTGGTGAAACCCAATCAGCTGTTTTTTGCTTGAATAATGAATAATAATGATTTACAGTAAAATCGCTGCCGGAACAAGAATATGTGTTCATTCTATAATCTAAATGTGATGTCGAAGAGTTTGCCAGTAATCAAAATTGTTTTGGTTCGTTTATATTGTTATATTTTTGCATTATTCTGCCTCCCTTTTGCATAGAAATTTTGTACTGCCAATTGGCAAAAGTTGTGGTGAAAAAATATCAGCTGTTGGATTTAATATTTTATCGTCAACCTGATGCCGCCCGGGGGTAATTTCGAAAAACAAAAAATTGAGAAATATTGTGCTAAGTTTTGATATATTGTAATTTTTTGTTTTGAAAATGTATACAATCCAAACGACAAATATTTTAAGATTCCTCTTATTGCAAGTAACTAATGTACATCACAATATGCTTTATTCATTTATAATACAAATTTATTACACGTAATAGATATATCTATATAAATATCTTTGCATTTTCCCCACCACCATAGAGGTATGCAAAATAGGCGCGTTACCGATTTTTTTTTGGGAGCTCGGTTCCCCTGTAGGCATATTTCACTCATTACTATATTTTGTAAAACATAAGGAACATATAAATCACATAAAGATTGAACCAATAAACATAAATCAAAAATTCATTTTCATTAAACAATAAGATGAAACAAAAGATACAAAATGTGAAAAAATTGCTTTCACCAATAAACAGAAAATCAAAAATTCATATTTTTAAAACAATAGCATGAAAACAAAAGATACAAAATGTGCACACAATGACATAATGAATATACTTACGCTTGCAAAAATCACCTCTTTAAGTTAATATATAGATAGATAGATAGATAGATAGATAGATAGAGATAGATAAGATAGATAAATCCTTTATTAATTTTCATTTCTCTTATAATTATAGAACAATTCATACAATTTCTTATAATATAGTTATGTATATGAACTAAAATTTATAAACAAAGGATATACAACATTGACATACATACATTATTTTTTATTTACTTATTCTTAGCTTAACTATATTCATTCACAATTAGTCTTCTATATTTCAGAGCACCCGTGACAAACCATACTAAACTATTCCATCCACCAGTTCAACCATTCAATCTGTTATTTACTTCCTCTTGGTCTAAGTAGAATTGTCCAAAGTACCGAAATCGGATTTGTTTAGTTAATATATAAGTCAAATTGGTTTTTATTTTATTTTTAAATTCTCGGTGTCCTCTGCGAAGTCTGCTGCATAATAAACAAACGATAATAATTCAAATTATGTTCACCATGAAGTATGGTAGGAAGTTTATTTGGCAGCACCAGTAAAGCAATGTCGTATGTAGAAACGCTTCTATGATACGTACTACATTAAATTTTTCGGGTACTCATGTACACACCACGAAATGTGTCTATTGGCTCGGGGATTTATGTGACAGCGGGGATTTATTAGACAGCAAGAAATGAGTCTGTATAAGTGAGAACAACTCGAAGTGTAAAGTCTTTATTGTCTCTGACGACACTGAAGCTGCGCTCGGAACTTCGCTGCTTTGTATTCGTATACGCGAGTAGGCGTCGCACAATGGGGTAAACATGCCGAAAACCCGCGCATTACGGCTAATCTTAAAGTTACGGGCCTAACTTTTTTTTTATTTTTCGTAATCTACATGCATGTAGCAGTCAGAAAATGCTTTTTGCATGTAAATTGGACCGAAACTGGCTGCTGTATAGCCGTTCAAAGTTGGGTGTTTTTATACTCAATTTCATTTTGTCGATGCAACTTTTTTGATGGTGATGCTGAAATGTCAATTAAATCGTTATTTTTAAATATGATCAAATAATTTTTGGTACATATTGTAACGATAAGACAGTCTGTCGCTGTGCAAAGCAACCCTGCCGCTATGTGCCGTGCTATAATCCAATCTGGCAACGACGGCCGCGATGGTAACTTTTAGTCCAATCTGGCAACGACGGCCGCGATAATAACTTTTAGTCCAACCTGGCAATGATGGAAACTTTTAGTCCACTCCGGAATGTGCGGGAACGATCTGCGCGATGGCCTGGCAGGTATAAAAGGCAGCCGGATGCGGCGCAGCGAGTCAGTCTGGTTTTGACAAGTGAAGTTGCCACACGGAGTGATTAAGCAAACACTTAAGTGTACGAACAGTAAAGTGTAAACTGTGAATAATAAAGTGACTGTTGGTTGATTTTATTGTCTGCGTGTAAGAAACTGAATGTGTTTTATTTTCAAATTACACAATCCAGAGATACGTAACAGCCCACTAGACCTAGTATTCGTAACATTTGGTGTCAGAAGTGGGATTGTGGAAAATTGAAAGTAAACAAATAAATAAATAAAATTATAAAAGCACGGACATGGTTAAACTTCAGCTGTTGAAGGTAGACCAGCTGAAGAAGGAGCTGGCTGCCTGGAATTTGCCGACTGCTGGCGGAAAGGTGGAGTTGCAGCTGCGCTTGCGAGAGGCGTGTGAGGCACGAGGCATCGATTGGGCTGCGCTCGAGTTCGGAACGCAGGAGCTAGAGGCGTCGGCCAAGGTGGAGGAATCGCCTGCTGCTGCTGCGTCGCCGCACAGTACGGCCGCAGCGGCCGCGCCACTACAAGCATTGGACATGAGCCAGCTAATGGTTGCATTTAAAGGCATGTTCGAGACTTCCAACCGGGAAATGGCAGCCAAAATGGAAAATGAAAATCGCGGAATGGCGGCACAAATGTAAGCGAAGCTGGAAACTACGAATCTCGAAATTTCGGCAAAAGTCGAGACTGCAACTCGAGAAATGGCAGCGAAAATGGAAACGGCGACCCAGGAAATATCGGCGCAAGTGGCGGAGCGAATGGAGGTCAAGCTTCAGGAAAATTCTGCGCGCTTGGAGCAGAAAGTCGAGGAAATCTCAGACAGGATTAATGGGAAAGTCGAGCACCTGGAGACGCGGGTAGAGCACTTGGATAAACGAGTCGATGACCTAGATGATTCCCTGAACAAACGAGATAGTCTGGAAGACTCGATGAAAAGAAAAATGGACGAGCGGCTCCGGAAAGTGTTGCCCCCCGAGCAGAAGTACCTAGTTATGATGGGACTACGCCGTTCGACACATTCAAGCTACAATTCGACCTGGCTGCTCTGGAAAATCAGTGGACCGATGTAAGGAAAGTTCGGAGATTGGCGCTGGCTCTTAAAGGTGCTGCGGCTGAGGTCATAAAATCAGTTCCAGAATGTTTACGAAGTGAGTACGAGACCGTCATAAGGGCGCTGGCAGCCAAATACAGCGACGAGCACAACAGAACGCTGTACTACTGTGAGCTGAAGAACCGCAAGCAAAGAGCCAACGAGGCGCTGCAGACATATGCAGCAGACATTGAGCGGCTCGTACAGTCGTGCTACCCAAAATTCGGTGCTGATGATCTCGAGAGGATGAAGATTGAGTCGTTTATTGAAGGTCTTCATGATCCAGAAACACGTCGCATTGCGTTGATGATGGGCAAGCCAACATTTAAGGAAACGGTGACCAGCGCGATGACATATGAAGCGGCATGGATTGGGAACACTCGGTATGCACATGCAAGGGTACGCCAGATTCAGGCGGACAACGACATTCCGATCCAGGCCATAACCTCTGAGAGACCGGGCAGGCCACGGGTGGTGTCCTCTAAAGTTGTTTGCTGGGTATGTGGCAAGCAGGGCCACATATCACGAGACTGCCGCCAACGAAAGAGGCGTTCCCGTTCTCGATCGCAATCGCCTGAAGCGAGGAATACTGACAATCGAGGCCCAGCCAACAAGCGCAGGGCTGAGGACGGCGAGTCGTTAAACTAAAACGGGTCAGCCCAAAGGGGCGTGAGCTGATCCCCACAATCTGCCGCCCCACCGTCCTTGTCTCACAGCTGAAACGACAGCCCAGCAACTTGACAATTGAAGGAAGGATATATGGAAAGTTGTTCGTGTTGACACTGGATACTGGAGCGTCATATTCGATCATAAAAAGGAAGCTGCTGAAGAACTGGGAACCGCTGCATGGCATACAGCTGCGGACTGCGACTGGCGAGCGCGCGCCGGTAAGAGGCAAAGTTACAAAAACGATTGCTATCGGCACCAGCAGCCTGGAACATGAGTTCATCGTCGCGGATATAATGATTAGGCACGGTTTTACGCTGGACCTGAAGGAAAATGTACTGAGATATGCCAACGTTGAATTCCCGCTGCACACCGGCTATGAGCGAAGCGTGGCGGTAAGGAAGGTTGTATCGTGTCAACACAGGAGGATACCAGCGAATTCCGAGGCGATTGTGTGGGCAAAGGTGGACGAGGACGATGGGACGAGTCGGCTGTGGGTTGTAGAAGCACCGAAACAAGGACACGAAAACATCATCATCGGACGTACATTAGTGGAACCTAAAAATGGCAGAATACCAGTCAGAATACTGAACCCCCTGAATGCACCCAGATATGTCGGGAAAGATGAGGTAATTGGCGAGTGTAAGGAAGCTGTAGCAGTAGTCAATTGCGAGAGTAGCCCGCCTGGAGGTAATAAGAAGAGCGGTTTTAACATGGACGCCATACCGCAGGAGAACCAGTGGAGCAGCGAGTTGACGGCCAAGCAGAAACAGAAGGCAGCACTATGGGTCAATATTTGCGGCAGAAGCAGGCGGAAGAACAGCCATAGTGAAGCACAACATCGACACCGGAAGTGCAAAACCGATTCGCCAACCGCCAAGACGAATTCCTCTGGCCAAGAGGGAGGAGGTCACAAATTTGATCGAAAACATGCGGAAAGACAAGGTCATAGAGCCTTCTTCGGGCCCCTGGTGCTCGCCGGTCGTGCTAGTCAAGAAAAAAGGTGGCAATACCCGGTTTTGTGTGGACGATCGGAAGCTCAATGATGTGACCAAGAAGAACTATCCACTACCGCGGATCGATGACACCCTGGACACACTGTCAGGTACAGTGGTTCTCCACACTCGACTTACGCAGCGGCTACTGGCAGGTAGAGCTTGCAGACACGGACAAGGAGAAAACGGCTTTCAGTGTTGGCGATGGTTTGTGGCAGTTCACCGTCATGCCGTTTGGACTCTGCAACGCACCAGCAACATTCGAGCGGCTAATGGAACGCGTGCTAAAAGGGCTGCATTGGCGGACGTGTCTGGTGTACCTCGACGACATAATCGTGATGGGTAAAAACTTCGACGACCACCTGGGAAAGCAAAAGGGGGTATTCGAGCGGATACGAGAAGCCGGGCTTAAACTCAACCCAAAGAAGTGCTCGCTGTTACAAAATGAGGTCAAGTATCTGGGTCATACGGTTTCTGCCCGCGGAGTACATACGGATGAAGGCAAAATCACGGCGGTGAAGGAGTGGCCCCGGACACGCAATCTACACGAACTCCGCAGTTTCCTGGGCCTGTGCACATACTACCGCCGATTTGTTCCGGGATTCGCGAACATAGCCAGCAGCCTGCACAAACTGACGAAAAAGAGCCAAGCTTTCGAGTGGAACGAGCAGGAACAGGCTTTTGCACGTCTGAAGGAAAAACTGTGCAGTGCTCCAATTCTGGCCTTCCCCGTGCCTGGGGAGATGTTTGTGCTGGATACAGATGCAAGCGGGAATAGTATTGGCGGTGTGCTATCACAGATAATAGACGGCCAGGAGCAAGTGATAGCGTACTACAGTAGGGTTCTATCGAAACCGGAACGCAACTACTGTGTGACACGGAGAGAACTGCTGGCGGTATTGGACTGCGTAAAACACTTCCACAAATATCTGTATGGACAAAGGTTTCGCCTGCGCATAGATCATGCGGCATTGAGATGGCTCCTGAACTTTAAGGATCCGGAAGGGCAATTGGCGCGGTGGATCGAGCGACTGCAGAGCTACGACTACACGATAGAGCATCGCAAGGGCAGTAGCCATGGAAATGCCGATGCCTTGTCCCGCCGGTGAAAGCCCAATCGCTAAGGCTTACTGGGCACAGTGGAAAAGTCTGCGGCTGAAGGAAGGATGCCTGTACCGCGAATGGGAGAGCGCGGATGGTCGGACCAGCAACCCTCTAATGGTAGTGCCGAAATGCAGAATCAACGAGGTCATCGAGGCATACCATAACGACTCCAGTGGAGGGCACCTAGGCATCACCAAAACCGTCGCCAAAATAAAAAGACGATTCTACTGGGTAGGATGTCAGGAGTCTGTTGCCGAGTGGATTAAGAGCTGTGACCGATGTTCAGCCACGAAAGGGCCGACAAGAAAATCTCGAGGCCGCATGCAGCAGTACAACGTGGGAGCGCCCTTCGAGCGGATTGCTATGGACGTCGCCGGCCCATTCCCAACTAGCACTCAAGGCAACAAATATGTGCTGGTTGTAATGGATTACTTCAGCAAATGGCCCGAAGTGTACCCTATTCCTAACCAGGAGGCCACTACGATCTCGGAAAAGCTGGTTTACAACTGGGTAGCCCGGTTTGGAGTTCCGTTGGAGTTGCACTCAGATCAAGGCCGGAATTTCGAGTCTGCGGTATTCAAGGAAGTGTGTGGGCTGCTGGGGATAAAGTAAACGCGTACCACTCCTTTGCACCCACAGTCCGACGGCATGGTGGAACGCTTTAACCGGACACTGTAGGAATACCTGCGGAAAGTGGTAGGCAGGAATCAAAAGGATTGGGACACGCATATCCCCCTGTTCCTGATGGCGTATAGGTCAGCCCCGCACGGCACGACATCACTCACTCCAGCCCGAGCAGTGTTCGGCACAGAGTTGCGGTTACCCGCTGATTTGAAGTTCGGAGTAGTCGGCACAACGGGAGGCGCTAAGACGGACTACGTGGTCAATAAGCGGGCGGAACTGGAGGAAATTCACCAGTTTATAAGGGACCGCACCAAACTGGTCAGCGATAAGGCGAAAGCCAGATACGATCTACGGGCCAACTCAGCAGGGTTCCAAGAAGGCGATTTGGTAATGCTCTACAACGCGCAGCGGAGGAAAGGTTTGTCTCCGAAACTTCAAGCGTCATGGGAAGGACCGTACGAAGTCGTGACTAGGATTAACGACGTGGTATACCGGATTCAACGTTGCAGCAATAGAGGCGCTAAGCTGAAGGTAGTCCAACCAGCCAGCAACGCGATGGTAACTGGCAACGACGGCCGCGATAATAACTTTTAGTCCAACCTGGCAATGATGGAAACTTTAAGTCCACTCCGGAATGTGCGGGAACGATCTGCGCGATGGCCTGGCAGGTATAAAACGCAGCCGGATGCGACGCAGCGAGTCTGTCTGGTTTTGACAAGTGAAGTTGCCACACGGAGTGATTAAGCAAACACTTAAGTGTACGAACAGTAAAGTGTAAACTGTGAATAATAAAGTGACTGTTGGTTGATTTTATTGTCTGCGTGTAAGAAACTGACTGTGTTTTATTTTCAAATCACACAATCCAGAGGTACGTAACAGCCCACTAGACCTAGTATTCGTAACAATATAATAAGCATATTCCTACATTTAATTTGACATATAATTCTTTTCCATGGCACATTCTCTTGTAAGGATATAAGTTCCCAAAGTTTGGGCAAAAACAACGATTGTTTTAAGAAAATGTCCTACTTTCGTGGTGTATAACTTTTATGGATAATCATGGATAATCGAAAATCTTTAGGGAAGGTAAGTAGGAACCTTCATAAAAAAAATGATACCCAACTTGTCTGCGGAAAGCTGCGGAATGGTTAGATTTTTGGACTTGTATTCACTTCTCTTAGTAAGAAAACAAATATATATGAACTAAAAACTTTTTAACGCGCGTATGGGTCGGTACGTTTATAGCACTTGATGCATATATATAGTATTATTATATTATATTATTATTATTAATAATTAAAGTAAAAATAGATGTGATTTATCACCTGAATTAATAAATATGCTAAAAAAATATTTTGTAAAAATTTTTTCGGCGGGTATGCAGGATGATTCTTGAAAAAGGCAATATATTTCAATTAAACTGTGTGTGGAATTTACGAGTGACCTAACTAAACTCTGACGTAAAAATGGGCATGGAACGCCCACTTTTAAGTAGGGTTGCCATATAAGCATACTTGGTTAAATTGGGAAAATTTATTATATTTATATACTTACCAACGTCATCTGCCCTTTTGTGGTTACTTATACGGGAAGTGGGCATGGTACTCCCCATTAACCCGTTATGAGCCGTATCAACCCGTTTTTGCTTAAATACGAATTACCCTACATGTATGTGTTTTTTGTGGGTGTTTTACGAAAGGAGGCAAAAAATGGGTGCGTGGCTATAATCTAGAGTATTCATAAGTCAGTTTGGGTCGATTTAAATACTTTAACTTTGGTTTTGTTTTTTACTAATGAAGATTTTAAAAGCGCCTAATTGCCGACTGTAGGGTGCCGGTGCGAGGTACAGTAAATCAAATAAAATTATGGTGAAAAAATTTCTGAAGAGTCCTGAAGCAGATGTCCAAATTTGAGGTATTTATCTTTAACCGTATAGATACTACAGCATAAAATAGGCAATGCGCGGGTTTTTGGCATGTTTACCCCATTGTGCGTCGCTGCTACTCTCGAGTAGCAGCGTGCCCATCAGTGGTTTAAAGCAATCACTGTTTATCACTGGTTTAAAGTATGCTCAAAATTGTGTCATTTTTGAGAAAATATAAATAAAAAATATTGTTCGTCGTGTTTCGTTTTTTTGCTGTTAATTGGTTACTCTTGTTTGTTCTCTTGAAGTGCTAAAAGAAATATTCGAGCGATATTAATAAAAAAATTTAATAACACATAATTTTTGTTATGGAATTTTAAACTTCAGGTATTTTAAAACCCGTCTACCATAAAACCTTTAAAAACAAATTGTAGTATATTTTTCTTTATTTTTTTTATAAAAATATCTTCAAAATGGGGTTTTTAGAGTAGACAAATAGTTATAAATTGGGCTGCATTAGGCGAGAACTTGTGCGTATTCTAGATATGCAAATATTAAGCTACTATATTGTTGAAAAGATCTTGCCAGTTTTTCCCTATTTGAGCAAATATCAGCAAATATGTAAATCATGCTAAACCACACCTACTAATATAATTCGACTATTATATATAGTACATTTTGGTTAAGATTAAGTATTGTATCAAAGCTTTATAAATTTTTCCGTTGAAGTCCATCGAAAAAGAAGTATTATTAAATCTGTGGTCAAAAACGATTATCGCTTAGGACTTAAGCGATTATTGCTTTGCCACCAAACAAATTATTATTAGTAAGTATATAATAAAAACATTTTGGTGGATTTAGTGTCCACCAGCACTTTTTAGTAAAACACTGCACTTCAAACAATAACAACTTTTTATTTCACAATTTAACATACACTATTTACTGCTGCCGGTATCGCGTCCTGACTCTGACTGACTGATCGATTGACTGATGATTGCTGGTGTCAGGGCCGCTTCTTTTATAGCAGCGAGCCGGCCGTGGTCCGTTCTGCCGGTCCGCTATGCCGTTGCTGTCGTCGTGGCACAGCTGCGGCCCGCTATGTCGTCGCTGCCGTAGACCGCTATGCTGTCGTCGTGGCACAGCTGCGGTCCGTTATGCTGTCGCTGCCGTCGTAGCACAGCTGCGGTCCGTTATGCCGTTGCATGCCATTCGCCACGCTGGCACCGATGCTGATATGTACGCTGGCACCGTCGATTGTCGAGCGGTACAGTATGTGCCGCCACAACATGTAAATTACATGAATACATTGTTTCTTTCACTTTTTTATAAATCAAATTCTTAATGCGTTTTGAAACTTAGTATTTGATTTACCAGGCCTATGAAACCGGTAATTATTTTTGAAAAAAACACGTTTATTGTGAGGAAATGATTACAATTTTATTCTTCAAAGTAATGGCCATCGCTAGCTACACATTTTTCCCATCTCTCAGGCAATTTATGGATGCCTCGCCAAAAAAATGTTTCGTCTTTTGCCTGAAACCAATCATCGATCCATTTTTTGGCTTCTGCGTCAGAATTGAAGCGCTGTTCTGTTAATGCGTGGCCCATCGATGCGAACATGTGATAATCCGAAGGCGCCAAGTCTGGTGAGTAAGCCGCATGAGCAAGAGCTTCCCAGTTGTACGATGCAACCAATTCTTTGGTGGCTCTAGTGCGGTGTGGTGGTGCGTTGTCATCGAGGAAAATCACTTTGTGTTGCCTGGCTTCATATTCTGGGCGTTTTTGGCGTATAGCACAGTTCAAATCGGCCAATTGTTGTTGGTAACGTTCACCGTTAACCGTTTCACCAGGTTTTATTCTTCAAATGGTAACACAAAATTAACTGTGTCCGCAAATCGTAATTTGTAGGCACGTAATCCGACATTTTCCGGAGCGTCAAACAATGCGTTGTTGGATGAAACTTGACAAATTGTGAACTGAATATTGTTGACATATGACAGAAGAAATAAACATGACATTTGGTACGGTTCCGAAGTTTATAAATATTCGGCTATTTACCGCTAGATGTCGTTACCGGTTTCATAGGCGCATACCTGGTAGTAGTTGATGAATCCTTGCGATTTTCTATACTGTGAAGAAAATATGTAAGTGTACTACCCAAAGTCCGTAAATACTACCCAAAAATCATAACCAATGACTACATGACGCGAAACTGAAAGGGTTCACGGTTGCTAATTCGGTCAAACCAGGCCCCAGAGTCGCAAATTCGGTCAAACCAGGCCCCAGAGTTGATTAGGGTTCGTACAAGAAATTCGCCATACAAACGCCAGGGTACGGGTTGCTGTTGCGTTCGATGTTTATTTGTTTAGAAACTAATGTGTTTTAATTTGCTTTTTTTTTGTTTTTATGTCGTGGTGTTTTTATAGAAAACTGTTTGAAAAAATACATTGTTACTGAAAAACTTCATAAGCAAGTCTCGAAGTGTTTTACAATGTTTTTATTTCAGTTTTTTATGATTGCCCTTCAAGACGACAACCCCGTGACTACAATAAAGCAATGAACACTAAAAGCATATCTGATTTGTGATATTTTGCAGTCGTCTTCTTCTTGTTTGTATAAACAAAAGAGCGCGAAGTGTTGTCCAAATCTGCGTGAAGATTCTAATCTTCTAATTCGAAGTTTCAGTGATTTCAGTGGTTTATTTTACAGAATCCTCGAGCTGCCAACGAAGACGATGCCGGCAAAAAAACAATGCGTGCGAAAATGCTTGGAGGGCAAGCATTTATTCGCATTTCCGGACGGAGCAAGTGACGGTCGCAGGTGAGTTTAGTTATTTCTATATATAGGCAATGTTTCTGCCTACAATACGAAATCAAATCGCATAAATAGCAACAATGAAATCAGAAAAACATGCATAAAGGTGGGTACATTGCGTTTTGTACCATATTGTATTAAGGCTAACGAGCATTTGTCAACAAACAAATGTGCACGCTGCCTTACCCTGTGTTGTTCATATTTTTAAATCCTATGTCTGGTTGTTCCCATTTTTTAACAGATTTTGGCCGATTAACTTTATTGCAGAAAAGGTAACATTTTTTATAATAAAATGTGCATCTAATGGTTTAAAGTGTTATGGCGAATGTGCATAAAACCCTTCTGCTCTGTTTTGGTTAAAATTACCCACTTTTGGTAAAATAGAGTATTTATGTCAATGCATGGCTGGCTGGATGGCTTTTGGATAAATTTCTAAAAAACGAAAAACAAAATTATTCTGTTTTATTGTAATTTAATGACAAATTGCAATAAAACCACCGCAGGAGGGTTAAAATTTACGCTTAAGTGCATGCTTTTATTAGTATTAACAATCAAAAAAATATACAAATATATTACAATATATATTAATAAATAAATAAAATATATTCTAATATATATTAATAAATAAATAATATATGTAAAAATGTAAAAACTCTAATATCATATATGTTTTTACTTGCACATGTATACTTTGCATTTATATATTGTTTTATATGTTTGCAATGAAATAATTAAAATTTGCTGTTATTGGTGGTTTTTTTTTTGCTTTTTTGATTTTTTTCTTGCTTTTTTGATTTTTTTTCTTGCTTTTTTGATTTGTTTTCTTATATTTCGATGGTGATAGTGGTACTTATACCAATTTGTTGTTTCTTCCCTCTGTAGGCGAAAAGAATGGATGCGGTTGCTTAATATTTGCGAACCGTCGAGACAATTTATTTTCGCCTGCGATCGACACTTCTCGGACAAAATGATAGCGCATAAAAGACTATCAAAGTCCGCTGTGCCGGACCAAAATTTACCTATTAACATTTTTGTAAACACATCTACACAAATTGCATCAGAAGTATCTTCTGACATGGATGCAATTATTTTCGAGCCTCAGCCTTCCACTTCCCAAAATCTGCAAAATTGTTCACAACATGTGTTTCATTGGATAGCAAAAAAGTTTAGACCCCTCAAAGCTTATTTGCTAATACTCCTCGTAAGCGCAAAATGCAAGAGGAGATTGCAGAATTAAAGCTGAAGATTAAAACCTTGGAAGAAAAAGAAAAAATATTGGAATCTGAGTTTGAACGCGTTCAAACTTCCAATGATGCTGAGGCATTCGCAAGGTTTTGCACAAAACTTCCCTACAACTGTGTGTAAAGAATTGTTTTCAAAATTTGGATCGTCAACCAAGAAGGCGTAGGTATGATGACAAATTGAAAACAATAGCTTTGGGAGTTCTATTTCTTTCGCCCTCATATTATCGTTATTTAAAAAAGCCGCTGAGCTTTCCAGAAGAGCGAACTCTCCAAAGCTTTGTCTCAGAGTGGCCAAGAGCTCCAGGGTGTTCTCTTGTTACTCTGAAAGCGTTGGAGTTGCGTAGCCGGGGCTTCAGTGCAGAGCAGAGATTCGTTTCGATCTCCTGTGACGAAATGTCACTGAAAAATCATCTGCACTATGATAGGCATTATGACAAAATTGTTGGCCTAGAAGATTATGGCGACGAAAATCGCACTTCTAGGTTGGCCAGTAGTGTTTTAACACTTATGGTCCAGGGCATTGGTGGAGAGTCCTGGAAACAACCCTTTGCATATTTTTTCGTTCATGGAGCATGCAAAGGGGATGTTATTAAAAAATATGTTTTCGAAGCCATAACGCAACTTCAACAAATAAACTTGCATCCATGTCACTTTGTTTGTGATCAGGGTTCAAACTTTGTTAGCTTCAAAAATTTCGTGGGTGTGAGTGTAGACCGCCCATATTTTGAAGTTAATGAGGAAAAAATATTTTTTTTCCATGACGCGCCTCACCTTTTGAAAAGTGCGAGAAATTGTTTAAGCAATTCAAAGAATCGCATACAATTTAATAATTCACTAGTTAGGTGGAGCGATATCGTATATTTTTACGAAATCGACTCCAGTTCTTCTCTTCGATGTGCGCCCAAACTTACGAAAAAGCACATCTACCCGAATAGTTTTCAGAAAATGAGTGTAAGTTTGGCTTCGCAGGTTTTTAGCAATACAGTAGCGTCAGGAATGAACTCACTGTATTCTTCTGGTCTTCTAGATTCTAAAAAAGCTTACACAACCCCAAACACAGTAGAGTTCATTATTTTTTTTAATAATTTATTTCATATATTTAATAGTAGGAGCACAGGGAACGACAGCAGACAGGTGTTCAGTGGGACCTCTGGTCAAATTTTTGAAAAATGCCACAGCCCTTTAGACTTCAATTAAAATTGAAGATAAGAATGGTTGTGACATTAAAAGCACTTTTTCCTTTATTAAAGGATGGCTTTTAAATATAAGCAGCCTTCAGAAATTGTGGCACTTTTTGTCACTGCACGGTTTTGAAAACGTACCGACTAGAAGACTGTGTCAAGACGCACTGGAAAATTTTTTTGGACATATTAGATTAGGGGGGGGTAGTTGCCCGAGAATTACCCCTCACCTTTTTAGCTGCTTATTTCGAAAGCAATGAGGGCTAACCTATGTAAATGTAATGATCAGAGGGAATTGCGAAGCTGTAGGTATCTCAGAGGAGATATTGTCAAATGTTTGCGCTGACAATTTAGTTAAAAATAGCTCTTGGCAAGAATTCTAAAGTCTGCCAAGACCAGCGCAATCATTTGTGCAAAAAATGCAAATAGATGTTCATATCAATGAACGAAATTTTCTAAAACGGAATGCGTTTGTATATGTGTGTGGCTGGCTATTCCTAAAATTGTACAAGTTGCACAATTGTACTAATTTATTGCCATTCTTCGGTGAAGAGATAATCACCGAAGAATTACTTTTTTCTCTGGAGAAAAACCAAACACATCCAAATTTGGTTAAAGCTCCAGAAGAATTTGTTGATTATATATCAAAATTAGATGAATTATTTTTAGAACTATGGGACGGCGCTTGTCACAGAGTTGGCCTTAGTCAATTTCTGTTTGACAAGATGAAGCACATAGCGCCATACGTTTGCTGTGAAAATTGTGACAGCCATATCCTGCCGGCCCTCTTCCTACGGGTCCGGATATATTTTTTAATTCGATTTTATAATCGCGAGGTAGCTGATTTTTGCTTTAAGCAGAAAATGTTAAGTATTCAACATTTGTAAGTCCCAGCTACTTTAAATTTGTGTGGTCCGTTTTGTCCGTATTTGTCCGATTTGGGGACACAAACGCATTTCAACATTTATTTGCATTTTATTTCCTCTTTAAATTAGTTTAAAATGTTAGCATTCCGCGAATTGCAAACTTTTTCTCGTTCGTTTTCCTCTGCATATATTAGATTTAGAAATCTCCACCATTTTGTGATAAGCTGTGCAATGTGTAGATCAGAGAACTGCACGAGTGCCTATTTTTATGACTCTGAGTATACTCGCCTTGAAAGCGGTTGCGGTGTGATCGCCACCGCATTGATTTTGTATGAGTATTTACCATACCCATGTCGATTTGAGTATTGGTGCGTTTAAGCTACTAGCATACTCAAGCATATGATTTCGCGGTATCTGCTTTACTTTGCTTCGTAATTTTTTTTATCACATTCGGCAATCGTACCCGACGAGTACGATGACTAGTATGAGTGCTACTCGTACTTCGTGTGCACAACATAAATAATATGTATATGTATAAGAGAATGCAGAGATACATCCCAGCGGGAAAAAGAATGTATAGAAATGCATATTTGCTTGCAAGCTATGCATTACAACATGCATGAATTTTCTCACGGCGATGTCCTACGAAATGAATTGCTTCCCTTTTTTGCATTACCTGTGAGTATATGAAGACATGCATCCCAAAAACATGTACGTTTTCATAAATCGCGTAGCATGTAGGAAATCGTACATTACTCGGTAATGCATGAAAAGATAAATGCAGAAAGCATACATTATTCATGCACCGAATGGGATGCATGAAATCATACATTACCTGGTAGAGCATAAAATGACCATACTTAACACCATTAATTTTTCGTGTTTGTTTTTGCTTGAGATTCAAGCACTTTGTTTATGAGACTTCTGCACTCATCAACACGACCTGTAAATAGAAAATATGGGGTAAAATCTAATATATTATCCAACAAAATAATTGAAAATGGCTTACCGTTTAATACACTTAGTTCCTTGCGCAAAGCTTCAGCTCGGGAACATGTTTGTGGATTTTCACTTTCAGCTTCCTGAAATGAATAATTGGAAATTGCCTTTGCCCTATCAACTTCTTTTTTTATTAGGCGCCTCCAGTGCCGTTTAGAGTACATCACAAAAAAAAATTATACTCACCAAAGTTCAGCTTATCTAAATTTCACAAAATGAAATTCAATTGTTGCAAAAAGCTTATTAGTTTTGAAGTGGAACAATTTCGGCATGGCGTCAAACAATGATTTGGTTGCTGAATATATTGCGAATGGCACTTACTCCCTGTCACCAAAACGCTCCTTCTTAATGGCCCTCGTAGACGATTTTTATTTGCATGTATTGAATTTTTTTCGATATTCAGTCGCGCAAAAGATACATATCGCACACGCACTACAAAAGTGACAACTAAAATTTTTATTTTTCGGGTTTATGTGTTAATACTGTGCACAATGCATTTATCCACAAATAAGAAAAAGCTCATTATATTTTGTTGTTGTTTACTGTTGCAAAAATACAGTTAGGTCATGTCATGTCAGAAGTTTGATGCTATTTGATCGCTGCAGCTCAATGCAAAAGAGTCCTAACTCAAATTGTGGCACTTTTGACGAAATACATTTTTTTTAAGTTAATTTTAAGCAAAATTCTGACAATTTTTGTATATTTTTTTAATCATTAAAATTAATTATGAATTTTCAAAATTTTTCTTTCAACTTTTTAACCGTCATTTATAATTATTAAATTCAGAAAAAGTGGCATAACTTGAAATAGTTCCGTAATTATTGAATTAAAATATCATCAAAACAGTCACAACGAAAAATTTTGGATTTTCTAGTGCAAAATAAAACAAAATATCTTGCAACTTATCATAAAGCATAATCTGTAAGGATTTTCTACTAAACGGTATATATGTAATAATTTTTAATAATTGATTGGCACGACAGCCCGCTTACGCGAGACTAAGGCCTAGCTTCCCGCAACCACCCGTGTTGTGCGTGTGAATTTTGTACGCGGGTGGAAGGGACCTGCAGTACGGTATATATGTACTTTATTTAAAAAAAATGTTTATTTAGCTCGAAAACAGTTTTTTGCGTTTCCTGAAAAATCAAAAATTTTTAGTTGTGTCACTTTTGTAGTGCGTGTGCAATATACGCGCTATGTGTAGAAGCTGAGTAGGCTCGTCACCCACAAGTCGAGCGCGAGCCGAAATTGTGTAGGTATTACGAGCTAGCATTGTTCCTGCAGGCAGAACGAAATATTGAAAAAAAGCTTGAGTGCGAAAACGCACATTACTCAAAATTTCGCTCATGCTCGTTACGGTATTTACTGGTACTGTTTTTTTGCGCTCATTGCTTTTACATAGTAGAATTATGAACAGAACGAAAAGTATTGAGTATGTTATGATCGCATGAGGCTCTCAGCAACTGAACGACGAGTAAAATCAACACCGCACAATTTCTTTTGCGGTGTTTATGGCACTCGAGTATAAAAAATACAGAGTATGTATGCGGTGTACTTATTGTTGCGGTGCACTCGTGCCTCTGGTGTAGATGTGGTATTAGAATAATTATTTGTATATTTCGTATCTTGATATTTGTTTTTATTTTGCATTTTCGCATTTTTTATGTTTTATTTTGTATTTATTCATTGATGTTTTAATATTGTAAATTAATTTTATTACTTAATGAAATGCAATTATATTTATTTTGCCTTTTTTATTTGTTAATGTAATGTTTATTTAATGTAATTATAAATGGGTGATAATAGGCCTACTGGGGAACCGAACACCCAAAAAATCGGTAACGCACCTTTTTGCATACCTCAGTGGTGGTGTGGAAAATGCAAAATATGTTGCTCCCTGCATGCATTTTAATATAAAAATTTATGTATAAAATAATAATAAAAAATAACAAAAATGAAATAATATAATAATTAATTTAATATAACTATGAAACCTTATACAAAAAAACTAACAGTCAAAATAATTACAAAAAATTTAACAATAATAATGACATGAAATATTTAATACTTTTTCTTAAAGAATTTATCTTGTACTTTCCCTCTAAATTGCAACTCTGCATTAGGAAATGGTTCAAACTCGTCAAGACTGTTTCTCGCTGCACTAGAAACGGCAAACTCAATGAAACATGAACTGAAGGAAAAAGCAACCGAATATCTGCTGACTTCAGCATATAAAATAATTTATTTCTGCTTTTTGTTGGTACGGGTAACAATCAAAATTACTTCGACCAGTAAAACAAGGTGGTTCGCAACGTTACATTTACAGCAAATAAGAAAAGTTATCACTTTAAGATGCATACAATTGACTGGTAACCGGTGCTGTGC
This sequence comes from Melieria omissa, assembly GCA_963971225.1. Taxonomy (NCBI): domain Eukaryota; kingdom Metazoa; phylum Arthropoda; class Insecta; order Diptera; family Ulidiidae; genus Melieria; species Melieria omissa. The sequence continues at coordinate 42,530,123 of OZ020269.1, read as the reverse complement.
GAATGTTTGAGTAAAAATACCCGTACACTATCGGACGATAGTGCAAAAAATGGTCTGAAAATCATTTCCCCTGCCAGTTTCGCGTCACGTAGTCACTGATCATAACATGTACTACCAATGACTATATGACGCGAAACTGAGAGGAGTCACGGTTGCTAATTCGGTCAAACCAGGCCCCAGAGTTGATTAGGGTTCGTACAGCAACTTCGCCATACAAAAGTCAGCGCAAGGGCTGCTGGTGCGTTCGAAGTTTATTTGCAAATGAAATAATTGTTTTTTTTTTCTTTCATTCTGTAGTACGTTTATAGGAAATTGATTGCAAAAAAAATGTTGTTGCTGAAAAACGTCATAAGTATGATCCAACGTGTTTTAATATGATTTAACTTCAGTTTTCGTGATTGCCCTCAAAGCCTTAACGTTTGAATTGCTTGTGTTGCAGCTCTGCGTTTGAAAAGAGTTCAACTTGCCATCACTGTTTCTTGCTGCACTAGAAACGGCAAACTCAATGAGACATGAACTGAATGAAAAAGCAACCGAATATCTGCTGACTTTACCGTCTGAAATAATTTATTTATGCTTTCTGTTGGTACGGGTAACAATCAAAATGACTTCGACCAGTAAAACAAGGTTTTTCGCAACGTTATATTTACAGCAAATAAGAAAAGTTATCATTTTAAGATGCAAACAATTAACTGGTAACCGGTGCTGTGCGAATGTTTGGGTAAAAAAACCCGTACACTATCGGGCGATTGGAAAAAGTAAAAAATGGTCTGAAAATCATTTCTCCTCTCAGTTTCGCGTCACGTAGTCACTGGTAATACTGAAACAAAATTGAAAACGGCAGCACTGCTCAAGAGTAGCAGCTACGCCTACTCGCGTATACGAATACAAAGCAGGGAAGTTCCGAGCTCAGCTTCAGTGTCGTGTCTAGGGATGGCAGAAAAAAAATTTAAACGATGAATTAATCATATGATTAATCATAAGACAAAAGAAAATAATTGCAATAATGTAAAATAATCGATTATTAATGCTTATTTTTGAAAAATGTGGAATTGAGCTTTAATAAAATAAAACAAGTGTTGTTGGAGTAAATAAAAATTATTTATTGTTCAACCAAGTTTGCGGAAACAATAATTTTGATAATCGTTTTGTTGTTAACCCATTGCTGCCTAATGGGTAAAATTTTACCCATGAAAATTGACTTTTTAAAAAATCCCAGAAAAGTTCGTGGTAGAAATATCTTAAAATCATTGATAGGTATGGTTGGGGTAAAGATGGAACTACCTTAGTGGAAGTCACCCTAAAATTCCGCAAAACGTAGTGGCCCTGGAACCTCACAAAAATCTGCCTCCTAACTCACCTGTAAACAATACTTCTTTTGTTCACGTGTTTAGCTGATCACTTTAAAAAGTATGGAAAATAGCTACCATTGTTGCCTAATAGGTACAAAATACCCAATGAATATCTCAGCAACGTTCGGAGATAGAAAGCTGAACTTTTGTTTCTAGTCATTTTGGGTCAATTCCAGGTCGTATATGAAATTTTATCAAAATCGTATGGGCAGAACTGGTACGCGGCAGCAATGGGCTAAACGGTTGCGTTTTTCGGTAGCGGTTGTACCAGCTTTTGAAAAGAGGTGATCTGCTGGAACTGAAGTACCAACTAAATGGCAATATATTTTTTAAAGCGCGTACAGTTTTGGGTATACTGTTTTAATTTCGTCCCAAGCATCAATAATGTTTCGGTATAATTCTAAGACTTGACAATTTAAATAAAAACTCATCTCATCTTGTGGGTGAGCACAATCGTCATTCTTCCCCCCCCCCCCCCCCCTTCTTTTGTGCACTAGAGTTTTATGAGGAGCCCAAAGATCAAACTGCATCTGCAACTGTTATTTCAGTACGTAAAAACTTGATAACTGAGGCCAGTGCTAATGGATCTTTAATATGAAAGTTTTTGAATCTTGGGTCGAGTAATGTTGATGAAGCTAGCAAAAAGGAATATTCGATGGAGCAATATTAGTTGCGAATTATATTCAAAAATGTAGTTTGCGATTATTTTACTATTAATCGATTAATACTCGATTAATCAAATGGAGTGTTACGATACAATTAATTCGAAAATTATACAAAAATAATCGATTATTTTAATCAAATGATTAATCGCTGCCATCCCTAGTCGTGTCAGACTTCATGCAAGTAAATTCACGCTCGTTTGCGGCTCGCATACTGCGAATATTTACGTTTTGTGTACACTCAGTATTCACGCAAATCCGAATATGTTTCAGGTTGAATATGAGATACAAAATTTTTTTCTTGAAACGCTTCTAATCAGTGTGCTTACTTAATTTTTCATTTATGTGGTAGACTCAGTGAAAAAAATGTGGTAGATTTGAATGAAATGTGGCAGATTTTTTTTATTGTATATTAATTGTATTTTATTGCATTTGTATTTATTTTACGTTCTTCTATGCACTTTAACCTGTGCCGTGTTTCTTCCCATTGTTTTTTGTATTGTTGACAATATTTTTTTTTTCTTTTTTGGGAGCTCGGACTCGCAAATTTCAGCAGCAGGTACAACTTCGCGTAGTAAAACTTCGTCCCGTACAAGCGTATGGTCATCGCCATGCGATATTCTAAAAAACTAAACGTTATTAAAAAATAAAGGCAAACATTATTCACCAATGATAACATGATGCGAAACTGAGAGCGCTCGACCACAATACATACTCAAAATCCGCACTAATACACCGATAACATCAGACTCTAAGGTTGATTTTGCCAAACATCAGACCCGGAGGTTGCACAGGAACGTACTGTTGATTTCTCATACAAGGGCCATGGCGAGGGTTGCGTTTACTTTCAATTTTTTAAACATAGGAAAATCAATTTTAATTTCTTTGTAACTATGTAATCTTTTGGAAGAAAAGTGATTAAAAAATTACAATATTTCCCGAAAACCAGTCAAAAGTGTTTTAATACGTGTTTAACACATTTTTTATTCAGCTTTTATTGAATTTTATTCGTGAAATTTGAATGAAATGTGAATTTGATGAAAGCTCCAGAGGAGTTTTTGCGATAATTGCGACAGCCATATTTTGCTATCCCTTATAAAAAGGGATAGCAAAATATGGCTGTCGCAATTATAATATAATATAGATATATGCATATATATACATATGTTTTCTGATACGATTTTATAATCGCGAAGTAGCAGACTATACTTATAAACATAAATTGTTTACTGTCCGACATTTATAAGTTTCTGCTACTTCTGGTTTTTGTGGTCCGTTTAGTCCGTGTTTTTTTCGAATTGGGAAACAAACGCATTAAATACATTTTTTTTATTTGTTCCTCTCTGAAATCATTGTTAAATAAATTGTTAAAATGTTACAAAATCGTTAAAAAAAAAATCGGTAACGCGCCGTATTGCCTCAGTGGTGGTTCGGAAAATGCAAATTAGTTATTATTAGTTTTTACATATGCACAAAGAAATAAGGATTTCTTTTTTACATCTTTATATCTCTGCATATTACAACTTTTCCCTAACATTTTCATTTAAATTAAATAATTTTGATCATTTCATATATTTTTTCCTTATTTTACACTGCTTCGTACAATAAGACTGCGAACATACTTTTTTACAAGTACATACAAATTGCAACCCCGCGTTAGGAACAAATTTGCAAGTCAGCTGCTTGCTACAATACGAATTGTTCCACAAAGAGAGAAAGCTGGCAGGGTTGACGATTTTCTTTTCAGCTCACACGGATTGTGTTCGTGTGACAAAAAAAAACGACAAAATTTCGTCAATCCTCTCAGTTTCGCATCATGTTATCATTGTTATTCACCTTTTGTAGAAATTTTTCCATTTTAATTGCACCTGCCGCCAAAACAATTGCCTAACTGTCAACTATTTGCAGTGCACTGCTTTCGAAGTGATGAGAGTGCTACCACATAATTTTTTTTTGCACATTTTTACTTATAATGTTCAATGCAGCCCTAACATAAATTTTACAACATAAAGCTCTAATTTACTTGGAGTAATAGGTTGGTTAAGGGGGATAGCCACTGTGACGGGTCAAAAAATTAGTGATTTTAAACATTTTTTTTGACCGAGTAAATATAGGAAAAAAAATATTAAATAGTTTAAACAATAGAGATGATCCCGTAGCGCTTGAAAAAAAATTCCCCCTCCATGGCAGCATCGATTTCTCAAAAACCGGTACTCTGAAAAAAAAAAATTTTTTAATTGTAATCTGTATGAAAGTAGTTATCGTTGTACGTAGCCGTTTTTTTTATTTTGATTTTTCACAAAATGGCGACCGATTGAAAAGATTTCCATTTTTTCAAACTTGTTTTTTTGGTTTTGAGACAGTTTAAAAAAAAAAATCCAAATCGGCTACGCTTAACCTTAACCACTACTAATACGAACAAAACAAAAAAAAAAATTTAGAAATCGGTTCATAATTGTTCGAGTTATTGATGCCGCCAGTTCAAAAAAATCGTTTCGAGAAAAACGCGTTTAAAGTTTTGAGTCCATTTCCAGTCGCCCTACCTGCTCTCACTAAAATCGTAACTTAGTCAATTTTTGAAATTTTGACTTGAAATTTTGTACAAATATTTTTTAATATATAAGCTTTGATTTAAAACAAAAAAATTTTTTTTACCCGTCACAGTGGCTATCCCCCTTAAGAAACAAATTTATGTTCCACAAAAAAGTGGTAGATTTTAAGCCCTCCGTGGTAGATGTGGTAGAAACTTGATTTTAAAAATAAATGTGGTAGATCTACCACATATGTGGTAGAAGTAAGCAGTCGTACGATTGCTGGTACAGTAGCGACTCGGTAAAAGCAACCCTCGATTTGCGCAACTCCTCGATTATCGCAACCACCGAATTTTATACATTATAGACTCAGTAAAAGCAACTGCTGTCGAAAAAACCTCAATAATCGCAACTTTTTCTTCGTCCTATTTTCTTTTTGTGGAGTAGAGTGTCAGTTGATGTCCCGTTTCTCTCTCTAGTTTCTTTAAATCAGTAAACTAAATTGCTATCAAACTGTTTTGTTAATTAAAGCCTTTTTAAGAAATGTTTGGAGTTCTTGTTTCTGTTTTATTTTTCTTAAACACAATGAATGTGATTAGTTTAAGTTCTTTTTTTTTGTAATACAACAAAATATGAATAAAATAATAATGAATTCTAATGAAACCCTTATAAAACTTTGTGAAATTTGCAAATTTTCATACAAAAATTTAACCTCGATAATTGCAACAAACTCGGTAGTTGCAACTGCCCCTGTCATTAATCGGTTGCTTTTACCGAGTCGCTACTGTAATCGTTTTTTTCTGATTTTCAAAGACATAACAAAACTTGGCAAGGGGAATTTTAAAAGTATCAGGGAAATTGAATCTTGAATCTTTACTTCGAATAAAATGCTGCAAAGAAGAAATTAATATGAGCGATTTAATCAAACAAACTAATTAAATGTGATTTCTCCTTGCGAGCTTGCCTGCTTGTCTGTTTAACCACTTATAACTTGTCTGTTTGTCTGTTCAACCACTTATGTCTTGTCTGTTTGTCAGTTCCACCACTTATTCATCTAGTTCCTATTAGACCTGTCCGTTATTTGTCCGTCCGGCTTTGATATTTGAACGCTAGCAATAATTTTCAAGTTAAAATATTAGAGCTCCTTATTAGAGCCTTAATTTTGTGCAGTGTTTTTCACGCATACATTGCCAAAATGCGTGGTTGTGTTAGTGCCTATCACCCCACCCAGTAGGAAAGTGGCAGCTTACGTAATTCATTACAGCATACTTACTTTTCATCCGGTAAGCATTCCAACTTCCTTGCCAAACGCCCATTACTTTTGTACAGAGCATGGCCGCCGGATCATGCATGATTTTGTAAAGTACAAATGGTATCATAGCAAAATTTTTCGGAATTGTTCGGCTTCCCATTCAAATGTACTTTACTTAGTAATGTGGCGGTATGAAGGAAAACGTAAGGGGGCCGTAATGTGCTAATGGAATGGGCTTAAAATTATAAAAAAAATAAAATGACCTACTCCGTTTGTACCTTACTCGCTACGGATAATGTAAGTACTGCTGATTTCTTCACGTACGATGGAAGGTAGACGTAATCATGTGAATAAACGATGGAATTAGAAGAGTGTTTAAAACAGCCCGCGCTGGTAGTTGAACATGGGCCTCTGGCATGAAGAGTCAACGCGCTACCCTCTGGACCACCGAGGCCAACTTATTATGCTTGTAAAATCACGTCTTTCTTTTAAATTCGTTCTACTTAAATGTACATTCCACGTACATTACAAAGTAAAGTGCACTTGGAAATGATGATACGAACAGTCATTCGGGTTTTTAATTGACTTTTTTTGCACTTCTGGTGCCTTCTTGTTTGCTTTCTTAGCGTAAGCTACAACCGGAGGTACTCGGAACGTACCTTACTGACACCTCACTTTCGGTAGCATGCTGGGATCGCCTCAGTCGGAAATTTGGTAAGGTGATTCCAAAGTTATGCATGCTTTATGCCTTATTTCGTATGCTGAAAACAGAACCGTACAGAAGTAAGGTATTGGTAAGCGAAGTTATGAATACTTCAATTTTAAGCTTACAAAGTAAGTAAGGCAAAGTATGTATGAAAAATTTAAAAACACGACGACGTCCGAACGAAAACAAATGCTTACGCGGTAAGGTATTCGTAAGCGGAGTTATAAATACTTCAATTCTAAGCTTACAAAGTAAGTAAAGCAAAGTATGTATGAAAATTAAAAAAAGATATAAGCTACCAAAAGTAAGGTATTAGTAAGGTATGTTCCGAGTAGCTCCGAGTTTGGAAGAAAATAGTGAATGAACAAGCGTAGCGAGTTGGGCTCGATAGTCTAGAGGGTAGAGCGCTGGCTTTTCATGCCAGAGGCCCTGGTTCGAATCCTGCGCGCGCTGTTTGAACACTCATCTATTTCCATCGCTATCCACATAAAGCAGTTGAGAATTTCAAGAAACGCACAAGTAAAATTATCGCAGGCAATAATAAAATTCCCAAATAAATCTTCTATCGTAAGTAGCGAGTAACGCAGAAACGGAATATGTAATTTTTTTTTTAATAATTTAAGCCCATTCCAATAGCACATTACGGCCCCTTTACGTTTTCATTCATACCGCTACATTACTAAGTAAAGTACATTTGGAATGGGAATGTCTTCGGAGAGATGCTTACTTTTTTAACAATACGTAAAGCATGTTTGGTATGCGGTCACTTTCGCATTACCATACTATACGAAAAAGTAAACAGTATTTGGAATGCAAGCACGAAGTAGTCCGAGCATTTTCTTTGCATTCCTTTCTATTGTAAATAAGTAAGTGAGAAGGTAAGCATATATGATTCCCTCTATACTTTACGAAATAATGCTTACGTCAGGCGGCCATTTCTTTAAGAAAGTAATGGGAATTCGTAAGGGAAATATGGAGTACTCCACAACGAAAAATAAGCATTCCGTAATGCATTAATTCATCGTTGGATTTCCTACTGGGATTAGACGAGTTTTTAAAACAGCTCGCGCTGGGAGTTGAACATGAACCTCTGGCATGAAGTGTCAATGCGCTACCCTCTGGACTACCGAGGCCAACTTATTATGCTTGTAAAATCACGTCTCTCTTTTAGATTGGTTCTACTTAAATGTACATTCCAAAGTAAAGTGCACTTGGAAATGACGATACGAACAATCATTCGGGTTTTGAAATTGACTTTTTTTGCACTTCTGGTGAATTCTTGTTTGCTTTCTTAGCGTAAGCTACAACCGGAGGTACACGGAACGTACCTTACTGACACCTTACTTTCGGTAGCATGCCATTTCCACCTCCAAAAGGTGGAGGAAAACATGCATTATTCTGGTAAGCACCTTACCATTTTCCCACTGGGTACTGGCTTCTTTTACCCACCACCACAATAACAAATCTACACACACACCTAAATCATGAAACAACCAGGGAAACATTTCAACAATTATTTCTGCAACTAATCCAAGAACTCCAATTGGAAGTTGGACCCAGATCTATACAGATGGATCCAAAACCAACACCAACACAAGCTTCGTTGTAGTGCATAAAAACAATTCACTGATCACAGGTGGGCTGCTGCCAACATACAGCTCTGTTTTCACTGTAGAAGCACTCGCAGTTAACAAAGCCATAGAATATGCCCAGAAAACAAAAGGGAAATTTCTCATATGTACCGACAGTTTATCCACTATTGAAGCCATAGGCAACACGACCAATAATAGTGTAATCATAAACAACATTAGAGATCATTTGATAAAAAATCAGAATAAAATCAAAATATGTTGGGTACCAAGTCACAAAGGCATCCAGGGCAACGAACTGGCAGACGACGCGGCGCGATCCATAGCCTCCGGACCCCACCTCACATTCGGTGCAAAGGAAGATAACGATATGCAGAAGCTGATAGCATCACACCTAAACAGAATAAAACAAAGTGATTGGTCCCAGCTACCACCACTACCGTGAACTTAACCCTACATGCACTAGGGTCAAATTCCCTTGCACCACAAAGAAGGCAGATTGCCAAATTATGATCCAGCTTAGGCTAGGCCATACGAAGCTAACGCACGCTCACCTTCTCTCTGGCAGCCCTCCAACGACTTGCCCCTTTTGCGGCAGCTCGTTATCAACAAAGCACCTGCTCAACGACTGCAACCATCTCCATCAAAGCAGACAAACATACTTTGGCTTCACCTTACCAACTAACCTATTTAAAAAGTATGTCCTAACAACATCACTGCTATTAATAACTTCCTGAAAAGCTGCGTTCTGGACAAAAAAATATAATCCAAACAAACAATAAATTTGAACTTTAAGTAATTGTAAGAAATATTCTTTAACTATTATTGTAACAAATTAATTTAAAATCGAGTTGATGGCCCTGGCAGCTAGGACTCTAACCTTAGCTACAATATTTTATATTGTAGTCTAAATAAATAATAATAATAATATCAATAAACATGCATGCAAAAAATGAGCGATAACTACGCCACAACAACCATCAATTAATTATACACGAGCGGAGCCAAGGTGTATTTAATAAGGTGATGGCACTACTAATAATTAATTTAATTTAATAATAATTGACTGGCACGACAGCCCGCTTACGCGAGACTAAGGCCTAGCTTCCCGCAACCACCCGTGTTGTGTGTGTGATTTTTGTACGCGGGTCGAAGGGACCTACAGTTTTATGCCGGTTCCGAACGGCAGGTTGGGAGCTTTTTCATAAGCAATTTTTGCTCTCAGAGGTTTGCCATTTCCAGCTGAGAGGACAGTCACCGAAAGAGAAAACGAGTTTCCCGTTATTTTTTGAGGTGTTATTAAAGGCAGTATTTGAACCTGCGGTTGCTGCCTTTGACTCGTTGTCCAACGCACTAACCAACTGAGCCACGGCGGCTGCTGATGGCACTACTGCAAAAACCAAATTCCCATGTATTTTGTTAGTGCTTTTGGGCATGCTGCTTGTCAAAATCATATCAAAAGACAAGCAACACAAAAACAGAAGTAAATCCTAAATAGCGCCACTCTTTGACAACCAGACGTCGATTCTGTATGACAAGAACTGTCAAATTGTTGTTATTCACCTGTAAAATCAAAATCGTGGTGAACAAGTACAGAATGTGGCAGTACTGCGTGCACATGAAAATTACTGAAAAACTGCGGTTTACATGAATTCCTCAAATGTAATTTAACACGATTTTACATAAGAAGCGCTGATGTTTTATATTGCTATCACCAGGGAAAAGAAAGTTAAAGGAAATTATCATAAATTAGTTGATTTTCAGCAAAATTTCTGAACAAATTTTAAATTATTTTGTTAGCTCTTCAAAAACAACTCTGCCTGGGCATATATATTCACCACAAATAATTGTTGGCTGAAATTCGAAATTTAATTTAAAATTCTGCTAAGAACTGGAAATTGTACATGAAGAAATAATTTAAACAATAATTTAAAATAAATAATAGGTTATTTCATCAGAGGATTAGTATAAATGGCATAATGACATAAATGACAAGACTCAGCGAGCCAGTCTGCTGGCTGCACCGGCGACTGGTGCGCCATGGTGCGCAATGCGGCTGATATGAAAGTGATAATGCGATATAGATATCATACATGATTGCAAACGATGTGGCACTGAACCATTGGCAGGCAACGCTGCAATCACTGCGTTTTGGGCCAGTTTGCAAATTTTCCTTGATTTTGCGCGACTTACCGTGACATTTTTTATACACAAATGAGGTTATTTGCGCACCGTGGTGAAAAATTACACATTGTGTGGTGAAAGTTGTAAAATTATTATAAGCCAGGGTAGAAATTTTTGCTATCGATGGTGAATATAGAAATGTATTTAAATGGAAAATATTTGTAATGGGTATGATTTCATTTAAATTATTTCAGTAAATTCAGTGGCATCAAAGGTATTGTTACCAATACTAGGTCTAGTGGGCTGTTACGTATCACTGGATTGTGCAATTGGAAAATGAAACAACTTTAATTATTCCAACGCAGTCAATTCAAAACCAACAGTCATTTTATTATTCACAGTTTTACACTTTACTGTTCGTACACTTAAGTATTTGCTTAATTACTCCATGTGGCAACTTCACTTGTCAAAATCAGACTCACTCGCTGCGCCGCATCCGGCTGACTTTTATACCCGTCCGACCATCGCGCAGATCGTTCTCGCACATTCCCGAGTGGACTAAAGGTTTCCCTGATGATCGCGCCCATCGTTGCCAGATTGGACTAAAAGTTATTATCGCGGCCGTCGTTGCCACATTGAATTATAGCACAGCGCGAAGCGGCAGGGTTGCTTTGCACAGCGACAGACTGTCTTATCGTTACACTGCCCACCACTTAGCCTTGTTCGTCCCGAACAAGTGCCGAGGCTCCGCTGTGATGAGGCGCCAAGCGCTCCAAATGGACTACCTTCAGCTTAGCGCCTCTGTTGCTGCAACGTTGAATCCTGTATACCACGTCGTTAATCCTAGTCACGACTTCGTACGGTCCTTCCCATGACGCTTGAAGTTTCGGAGACAAACCTTTCCTCCGCTGCGGGTTCTAGAGCATTACCAAATCGCCTTCTTGGAACCCTGCTGAGTTGGCCCGTAGATCGTATCTGGCTTTCGCCTTATCGCTGACCAGTTTGGTGCGGCTCCTTATAAACTGGTGAATTTCCTCCAGTTCCGCCCGCTACGCTACGAGGCGCTACGGACTACGTGGTCAGTCCGTCGCGCCGACTACCCCGAACTTCAAGTCAGCGGGTAACCGCAACTCTGTGCCGAACACTGCTCGGGCTGGAGTGAGTGATGTCGTGTCGTGCGGGGCTGACCTATACGCCATCACGAACAGGGGGATATGCGTGTCCCAATCCTTTTGATTCCTGTCTACCACTTTCCGCAGGTATTCCTCCAGTGTCCGGTTAAAGCGTGCCACCATGCCGTCGGACTGTGGGTGCAAAGGCGTGGTACGAGTTTTCTTTATCCTCAGCAGCTCACACACTTCCTTGAATACCGCAGACTAGAAATTCCGGCCTTGATCTGAGTGTAACTCCAACGGAACTCCGAACCTGGCTACCCAGTTGTTTACCAGCTTTTCCGAGATCGTAGTGGCCTCCTGGTTAGGAATAGGGTACACTTCGGGCCATTTGCTGAAGTAATCCATTACCACCAGCACATATTTGTTGCCTTGAGTGCTAGTTGCGAATGGGCCGGCGACGTCCATAGCAATCCGCTCGAAGGGCGCTCCCACGTTGTACTGCTGCATGCGGCCTCGAGATTTTCTTGTCGGCCCTTTCGCGGCTGAACATCGGTCGCAGCTCTTAATCCACTCGGCTACAGACTCCTGACATTCTACCCAGTAGAATCGTCTTTTTATTTTGGCGACGGTTTTGGTGATGCCTAGGTGCCCTCCACTGGAGTCGTTATGGTATGCCTCGATGACCTCGTTGATTCTGCATTTCGGCACTACCATTAGGGAGTTGCTGGTCCGACCATCCGCTCTCTCCCATTCGCGGTACAGGCATCCTTCCTTCAGCCGCAGACTTTTCCACTGTGCCCAGTAAGCCTTACCGATTGGGCTTTCACCGGCCACCTCCTGCCAGTCTGGACGTGCGCCTTGCTTCTTGCCTTCGATGATTTTTGCAAGATTCGCATCCTCACGCTGGTCCTTTCGTAGCCTCCCGCAGACCACTTCTCCTCTGGCATAACGTTTACCAACCGGGCGTCCACTATCTGTTCTTTGCTTTCGCGGACGGCGTGACAAGGCATCGGCATTTCCATGGCTACTGCCCTCGCGATGCTCTATCGTGTAGTCGTAGCTCTGCAGTCGCTCGATCCACTGCGCCAACTGCCCTTCAGGATCCTTAAAGTTCAGGAACCATCTCAATGCCGCATGATCTGTGCGCAGGCGAAACCTTTGTCCATACAAATATTTGTGGAAGTGTCTTACGCAGTCCAATACCGCCAGAAGTTCTCTCCGTGTCACGCGGGTGGAAACCGTATGACCCAGATACTTGACCTCTTTTTGGAACAGCGAGCACTTCTTTGGGTTGAGTTTAAGCCCATCCGCTCGAATACCTCCTTTAGCTTCCTCAGGTGGTCATCGAAGTTTTTACCCATCACGATTATGACGTCGAGGTACACCAGACACGTCCGCCAAAGCAGCCCTTTTAGCACGCGTTCCATTAGCCGCTCGAATGTTGCTGGTGCGTTGCAGAGTCCAAACGGCATGACGGTGAACTGCCACAAACCATCGCCAACACTGAAAGCCGTTTTCTCCTTGTCCTTGTCTGCAAGCTCTACCTGCCAATAGCCGCTGCGTAAGTCGAGCGTGGAGAACCACTGCGTGCCTGACAGTGTGTCCAGGGTGTCATCGATCGGAGGTAGTGGATAGTTCTTCTTGGTCACATCATTGAGCTTCCGATAGTCCACACAAAACCGGGTACTGCCATCTTTTTTCTTGACTAGCACGACCGGCGAGCACCCGGGGCCCGAAGAAGGCTCTATGACCTTTTCTTTCCGCATGTTCTCGATCAAATTTGTGACCTCCTCCCTCTTGGCCAGAGGAACTCGTCTTGGCGGTTGGCGAATCGGTTTTGCACTTCCGGTGTCGATGTTGTGCTTCACTATGGCTGTTCTTCCGCCTGCTTCTGCCGCAAATATTGACCCATAGCGCTGCAGGAGGGACCTCGCCTTCTGTTTCTGCTTGGCCGTCAACTCGCTGCTCCACTGGTTATCCTGCGGTATGACGTCCATGTTGAAACCGCTCTTCCTATTACCTCCAGGTGGGCTACTCTCGCAATTGATCACTGCTACAGCTTCCTTACACTCGCCAATTACCTAGTCTTTACCGACATATCTGGGTGCATTCAGGGGGTTCAGTATTCTAACTGGTATCCTGCTATTCTTAGGTTCCACTAATGTACGTCCGATGATGATGTTGTCGTGTCCTTGTTTCGGTGCTTCTACAACCCACAGCCGACTCATCCCATCGTCCTCGTCCACCTTTGCCCACACAATCGCCTCAGAACTCGCTGGTATCCTCCTGTGTTGACACGATACAACCTTCCTTACCGCCACGCTTCGCTCATAGCCGGTGTGCAGCGGGAATTCAACGTTGGCATATCTCAGCGCATTTTCCTTCAGGTCCAGCGTAAAACCGTGCCTAATCATGAAATCGACGCCGATAATCACGTCGTCCATTATATCCGCGACGATGAACTCATGTTCCAGGCTGTTGGTGCCGATAGCAATCGTTTTTGTAACTTTCCCTCTTACCGGCGCACGCTCGCCAGTCGCAGTCCTCAGCTGTATGCCATGCAGCGGTTCCCAGTTCTTCAGAAGCTTCCTTTTTATGATCGAATATGACGCTCCAGTATCCAGTGTCAACACGAACAACTTTCCATCTATCCTCCCTTCAATCAGCAAGCTGCTGGGCTGTCGTTTCAGCTGTGAGACAAGGATGGTGGGGCAGCAGATTGTGGGGATCAGCTCACGCCCCTTTGGGCTGACCCGTTTTAGTTTAACGGCTCTTCGTCCTCAGCCCTGCGCTTGTTGGCTGAGCCTCGATTGTCAGTATTCCTCGCTTCAGGCGATTGCGATTGAGAACGGGAACGCCTCTTTCGTTGGCGACAGTCTCGTGATATGTGGCCCTGCTTGCCACATACCCAGCAAACAACCTTAGAGGAGACCACCCGTGGCCTGCCCGGTCTCTCAGAGCTTATGGCCTGGATCGTAATGTCGTTGTCTGGCTGGATCTGGCGTATCATTGCAGGTGCATACCGAGTGCTCCCATGTCATCGCGCTGGTCACCGTCTCCCTAAATGTCGGCTTGCCCATCATCAACGCACTGCGACGTGTCTCCGGATCATGAAGACCTTCAATAAACGCCTCAATCTTCTTCCTTTCGAGATCCTCAGCGCGGAAGGACGGGTAGCACAGCTGCACGAGCCGCTCAATGTCTGCTGCATATGTCTGTAGCGCCTCGTTGGCCCTTTGCCTGCGGTTCTTCAGCTCACAGTAGTACAGCGTTCGGTTGTGCTCATCGCTGTATTTGGCTGCCAGCGCCCTTATGACGGTCTCGTACTCACTTTGTAAACATTCTGGAACTGATTTTATTACCTCAGGCGCAGCACCTTTAAGAGCCAGCGCCAATCTCCGACCTTTTCTTACATCGGTCCACTGATTTTCCAGAGCAGCCAGGTCGAATTGCAGCTTGAATGTATCGAACGGCGTAGTCCCATCATAAGTAGGCACTTCTGCTCGGGTGGCAACACTTTCCGGAACCGGCGGCAACCATTCTCGCGGCTGTACCTCCCTAAGCTGCTCGTCCATTTTTCTGTTCATCGAAACTTCCAGACCATCAACTCGTGTGTTCAGGGAATCATCAAGATCGTCAACACGTTTGTTCAGGGAATCATCCAGGTCGCCAACTCGTTTGTTGAGGGAATCATCTAGGTCGTCGACTCGTTTATCCAAGTGCTCTACCCGCGTCTCCAGGTGCTCGACTTTCCCATTAATCCTGTCTGAGATTTCCTCCACTTTCTGCTCCAAGCGCGCAGAATTTTCCTGAAGCTTGACTTCCATTCGCTCCGCCACTTGCGCCGATATTTCCTGGGTCGCCGTTTCCATTTTCGCTGCCATTTCACGGTTGGAAGTCTCGAACATGCCTTTAAGTGCAACCATTAGCTGGCTCATGTCCAATGCTTGTAGTGGCGCAGCCGCTGCAGCCGTACTTTGCAGCGACGCAGCAGCAGCAGGCGATTTATCCACCTTGACCGACGCCTCTAGTTCTTGCGCTCCGAACTCGTGTGCAGTCCAATCGACGCCTCGTGCCTCACATGATTCTCGCAAGCGAAACTGCAACTCCACCTTTCCGCCAGCAGTCGGCAAATTCCAGGCAGCCAGCTCCTTCTTCAGCTGGTCTACCTTCAGCAGCTCCAGTTTAACCATGTCCGTGCTTTTATAATTTTATTTATTTAGTTATTTATTTTTTTGTTTACTTTCAATTTTCCACAATCCCACTTCTGACACCAAATGTTACGAATACTACGTCTAGTGGGCTGTTACGTATCTCTGGATTGCGTAATTTGAAAATAAAACACACTCAGTTTCTTAAACGCAGACAATAAAATAAACTAACAGTCACTTTATTATTCACAGTTTACACTTTACTGTTCGTACCCTTAAGTATTTGCTTAATTACTCCGTGTGGCAACTTCACTTGTCAAAAC
The DNA here is from genome assembly GCA_963971225.1 of Melieria omissa. NCBI lineage: Eukaryota > Metazoa > Arthropoda > Insecta > Diptera > Ulidiidae > Melieria > Melieria omissa. The sequence continues at coordinate 42,514,318 of OZ020269.1, read as the reverse complement.
CAGACTGACTCGCTGCGCCGCACCCGGCTGCCTTTTATACCTGCCAGGCCATCGCGCAGATCGTTCTCGCACATTCCCGAGTGGGCTAAAGGTTTCCATGATGATCGCGACCATCGTTGCCAGATTGGACTAAAAGTTATTATCGCGGCCGTCGTTACCAGAGTGTATTATAGCACGGCGCGTAGCGGCAGGGTTGCTTTGCACAGCGACAGACTGTCTTCGTAACAATTTGCTACAAAGCATCTCAATCACTCCTCATTTCACTATATATCTGCTCGTCTACACTAACGCGCACTGTTCACTCGCTACACAATAATACGTAAAAATATTCTAGAAAGCTTCGGTTTCGTCCAAAAAAATGCCCGAACGGCTTAGTGAGATGAGAGGTAGCAAGACAATTTACTCAGAGATGGTGCTTCTTAACGTATTTTAATCGACTCTGGGGGGTGAGTCTTTTGAAGCTCTGGCAAGTCCGTATAGGGTAGTGTCCGACCGAATATTCGGTTTCGGCCCGAATACAAGTTTCGGTTTCGTCCAAAGAAATGCCCGAACGGCCGAAACCGAAACTTTTTTTTGCCACAGAGGCTCCAAATCGTCATATGCATACTGGTCTCGCCCATCGAAATAACCTTCCCGCCCTAAAGAAATCAATTTCACAAGTGATTGCCGCCCACAACCCCGTAGGGTTTCCATCCAAAGAAATAATTAAAAATCACTTTGAACCTACCACTCCTCCAAACTCATTCCCAAACCGGCAAATTCTCCACTTCGTTGCCAACCGTTTCAAACCCGCTGAATGGCTTTTACCTCTAATGAGACAGAGAAAAAGGGTTCGACAAAATCGTTGGCTTGACGCCACTCGTTCCATACCCCCAACAACTGACGGAAATTGCAATCCCTTGCAATTCCTCATTGCACCTTTCCCATCTCGGGTCCGAGAAGAGATCAGTCGTCATTCTATTGCGATCTGCCCTGAGCGCTGTAAATCCCGCAGACGTCGGACAACTCACATCGACTATAAGTATCCCGAGCGGAGCTGCCCTTGGTTATAAACAGCCTTAGAACCCTGTCATAACTTTCGCTCGAAATTCTCACTCCCCCAAAAAAATGGCAACTCGGTCAATTGTATATAACTAATCTCATATTCTTCCGGCTGTAGCTTAAGCGAACCCAGCAGCTTATTCACGATTTCACATTCCCACGATGTCAGCCCCAATGTCATATCAAGTAACTGACATCTCATCTTATTTGCAGGTCGGTGACGACGCGCCAACCGCTGCAGCAGCATTTCCACGAGGACGAGGCGTCGATGGGCGGCACCCCACATCCGCAAAAGCTGCGGCACGGAGTCTTCGCCCGTCTGGCCCACGGCATAATAATTCTGGCCCCCAATATGCAATGGGGGCCGCGATGGCTAAATGAGTGCTGTCTCTAGTGATGCGTCGATCCCATCTCTAACCCCAATCTTTCCTTCTCCTTTTGTATCCTATTTGCTGCTCCCCGGCTTTGGCCGTTTGTATCGTTTAATATTTTCTGTAGTCCTTGTCATTCGTTATTCATACAGCGACGAATAAAGACCCCAAAACCGAACATTTCCGCTCCACGTCGAATTTGTTCAGCCGGCTTGGTATAATTTCGATATGGTAAGGATGGCTCGCGAAGGTAATGGAAATTTTTAGTCCAATTGGAATGTGTGAGACCGTTCGGCGCGATAGGCAGAAAAGTATAAAAGGCAGCCGGGTACAGCGCAGAGGATGAGTTTAGTTATAACCAACTAGTAGGGCCCTGCGGCTTTACACGCAAGTTTGAAGTCAATTGGCCCAATGAATCAAGTTTTTTTATACTGCAGTCTATGGGCGATGCCACGCCTCTTTTATGTAATGCCCGTCGGTCAGGCGTCTGAGACGTAAGTTTCAGCGCGCCCGGGTGGCCAATTCTGAGCACTTAGCCCAGCGCAGGTCTGATTTCAACAGGTGTATGAATGAGTATAAGAGTATGCTTGTTCGCGTTAAGGAAGACAATTGGCGGGAGTTTGTGGCAGACCATAGGGATGATCCATGGGGTCATTTCTATCGGATCTGCCGCAGTAAGAAGAAGCAGGTGGATGCGAGCGCTCTCCGTGTTGGTGACACTATGACATCAACATGGAGAGATAGTGTGAACGTTCTCTTAGCCGAGTTCTTTCCTAGGGCGGTTGAGCAGACGCCACCAGCACAAGTGGCAGCTGCTGAGCCATTAGAAGACGGAGAGTTAGGTTATGCATTTGGCCTGGTTAGGTCTAGACGGTCACCGGGTGTCGATGGTTTGACTGGCGAGATGTGCAAAGCCTTGTACAAAGTCATTCCGGAGTACCTGGAGGCCATCTACGAGAAATGCCTTTATGAGGCTTATTTTCCACTCGCGTGATAAGATCAGGACTAACCCCCGTTCTTATCGGGGTATCTGCCTCCTACCGGTACTTGGTAAATTACTGGAACGGATTATGGTGGATCGGCTTCAAGCGCAACTGGGTGGGCTATCGGATAGACAGTTTGGGTTTCGAAAGAGACTCGGCTTGGAAGATGCGTGGATGTATGTTAAGGGGGGTTTCTACCTTGTGCGGTCAAAAAAATCGATTTTTTTTTTCATGCATTTTTGGATTAATACATGATTGTAGAATACGCTCCCAAAATTTGAAGTTGAAATCTTTCGAATTACGGAAGCAATTTATCGAAACAGGTAGCGGTGTCGGTGTCACTTCATACTGAAGAAAAACTTTGAACGCGTTTTTCTCAAAACTACATTTTTTGACCTTGCGGAAGTGATTTAGGCCACACGAGTTGAGCAATAGCTACGAAATTTTAAACAGTCATTTATCAAGGTCTTAGCTATGGCTGGAACTAGGATCTCTAAGAAATAATTATTATTTTTCATTAAAAATAGAAATTTGTATTGAAAAAAGTAGGTAAAAATTGAGTTTTTTAGTCAAAATCGCATAAATCCTTCATTTTTCATTTTTTTTTTCAAAATCCTAGTTCCAGCCATAGACAAAAGGATACAGAATAAGAAAAAATGTCATTTTTGTGTTTCAAGTCATCTCAAACAGCGGCAGGACTTCCGCGAGTAAGGAAGTCCTGCCGCCATTGCTCGATGGCCCCCTCCCCCCCTTTGCATATTTTATCTTGAAACTTTTTTTACTTGTACAATAAACATATACCTACATCTGAAAAAACTTTCCAGTGTTTATCTTAAAAACCTTCCCATCAAAAATTAAAAAAAAAAACAGGTTTTCTCGGCCGCACAAGGTAGAAACCTGCCTTAAATCGGTGGTGCGTGAGAGTTGCGAGAACTATGTTCTCGGTGTGTTTGTAGATTTTAGGGGAGCGTTTGATCACCTGCGCTGGGATAAATGGTTGAGTGGTTGAATCATGCCAACTGCCTGGAAACAGCTCTCTGGAAGAGCTATTTCTCAGACAGGAAGGCATGTGTGATTGGGGAAAAGGAACGGGTTGAAATAGATGTGGCTCGAGGATGCCCGCAGGGTTCCGTCTGTGGTCCATATATATGGAACTACATGATGGATCCACTACTGCGGCGTCTGGCAGCAGTATGCAAGTGTTGTGCGTATGCGGATGATCTGCTTATCCTTGTGGAGGGCAGATCAAAAGCGGATGTAGAGCGCTTGGGGGAGCAACATATGTGTATGGTGTGTGAATGGGGTGAATCGGTGGGTGTGGATGTGGCAATGGACAAGACTGTGACCATGCTGCTGAAAGGTAAATTGGCTCGCAGTCGTCCACCCATTGTGCGTGTGAATGGGGTTGGCCTCCGGTATGAGACGCAAGTCAAATACTTGGGGCTAACAATTGGCGAAAGAATGAGTTTTGCTCCTCACTTGGTCAGGTGCGCCGGATACTCAGGAGTGACTGGGGGCTCGGCCGACGCGCAGTTCGTACCATTTACCACGGTCTGTTCATAGCTTGTGCTGCGTACGGAGAGTCGGCGTGGCACGAATTGGTTGTAGGCCGCAAACACTTGCTGTCTATTCAGCGTGTTATGTTGTTAGGTTGTATGCCTGTGTGCGGCATTGCATCAACAGATGTATTGCAGGTGTTGATGGGTGCGGCTCCTCTGGATCTCGTAGTCATACGGCGTGCCGTAGGCTTCGGGCTAAGGAGGGGGAACAGAGAGGTGCTGCTGCAATATGAGTGGCTGCAAGGCGAAGGTGTGGAGAGTGCTGACAGTATGAAGCGTAAGCGAATACTGGAGGACTGTGTTCTGCAACGTTGGCAACAGCGTTGGGACGAAAGTCCCCATGGCAGAACGACATATGAGTATATACGGGAAGTGAGGTTCGTGGTAGGGCTCAGGGATTTCGGCTTCGGCTTGAGCCTTGGGTTTCTACTCACCGGACACGGGTCACTCAATGCATTTTTGCATGAGAGAGCCCTGAGTGCAAGTGCTGAGTGTATGTGTGGGGCTGGAAGAGAGGATTGGTTGCATGTGTTGTGTGAGTGCCCGTTGTACTCAGATTTGAGGGACCTTGGGCGGATGGGGATTAGTCGGACGGACGGTGTGTGGTGTGTGCGTGAAACACTCTCCACCAGCCAGCTGATTGCCATATTGAATGAATAAGCGAATGCTGTGTTTCGGCGGCGACGGCAGTTTGGTGTATTTCTAAGTGAGAATGTGTGAGCGGGCTGTGTGGGGGGGCCGGTCTATTAAGTGGATGAATGAGTGCGCACGTGAATGAGGTCAAGTGCGGTGCGGTGGTCACCAGTCCACGAGCTAAATGGGGCTCAACTGGTAGTAGCACGGCTACGAAGTCTGACCAGAGACTTTGTCTGGTACCACGGGAATCAGGGTGCCCATGGAGCCTTGTGCTTCAGCCTGATTATGGGAATGGCCCCCTTTTGGAGTTCCGTGGTGGCGTGGTTTAACACCCAAATGCGGGTAGAGTTTCGACTCGGCGTGGTGTTGCGTTTACAACCGGGTGCCGGACCCATAGCACGGTAGAGGTTTGGATAGGCCTCGATCTCTACCAAGGAGGGGTAATGTCGATTTGCATTAACCCAATTGGTACCGGGAGCTAGTCTCTCGGGGCGCTTATCAATCCTTAATTTTGATACGCTGTGCTTTTGAGCACCGTGGGGTTAGGCCACACTGTGGCGGCACTCACGTTAAAAATTCGACATTCTATGTTCCGAAGATATTCCACATTAAAAATTTGAGTTCTATCGGCGGAGCCATGTCCAATATCCACCCCACTCTCCCTGTCGAAGGGCACGTCTAAATCGTAAGTTTCATCAACATCAAGTCAAATCTCTTTGATGTGTGAGTTGTAGTTCCAAGGTTATTCAAAACATTTTAGTTGCTTTAAAAGTGCCATGTCCCTTGTCCAACGCTCACAAAGTTTTACCAGTGACACGGCAGATCTAAACGGTAGATTTCTCATTCCGAAGATATTCCATATTGAAAATTTAGGTTGTATGGGCGGTGCCACGCCCCCTTGTCAAAAACCCACCCCATTCCCAATATCGAGAAACACAACTAAATCGTACGTTTGTACCGAGTGTCATTGATGTGAACGCTATAGTTCCAAAGTTACACCGGCATTTAAAAAGTGACACGCCCGTTGCCCAACGCCCATTCAATTTTACCAGTGAAACGGCACATCTAAACGGTGTCCGACTTCTCACTACGAAGATATTCCATATTACAAATTTAAGTTGTATGGGTCGTATCAAAGAATATGAAGTAATATAGAACGCGCATGTGGGCACAAAAGTGTTTTCGGTTGCTATGATGCGAGCGGGAAGAGCGAAGCGTAGGCATTTGAAAATGTTAGGTTCATAACATTTTCTGTTAGATTTGTGTAGGACAACAGCAAAAAACTAACTATGTTATTGTTCGCAACGGCTTCACTCGTGTACATTGAAGTGGTGGTTGTTGCAGCGTAGTGTTCGCTCAATCATTTTTTGCATGTATGTTTCTTGATCTTGTTTGCCGAAGCGCAAGCAAAGAGCAAACAACGAACCAAAGCATCGTCATCATCGTTTCAGCAAAGATGACTCGGGATTCGCTAATGTTTTTGTTGTTGTCGTTTATTGTGTGTATGCTTTTTTGGTTTTGCTGTAATGTCACTATCAATCGAAGCTTTGTGGTGTATGTATGGCTGTTTGCTCAAATGCTGCGCTTTGATTGATTTTTAAAACCTGCAAATATTTAGACGTGGTTGAATCCAATTTGAAATTTTCACAAATATTTTTACGTGGCGAGTTCCAAGTAAAATCATTTGTTTATATTTTGACGTGGTTGATACCAATTTTGAACCTTTTGCAGCGGGTTTTTTTTTGACGTGGTTGAATCCAATTTGAAATTTTCAGAAATATTTTTACGTGGCGAGTTCCAAGTAAAATCATTTGTTTATATTTTGACGTGGTTGATACCAATTTTGAACATTTTGCAGCGGGTTTTTTTTACGTGGTTGAATCCAATTTGAAATTTTCACAAATATTTTTACGTGGCGAGTTCCAAGTAAAATCATTTGTTTATATTTTGACGTGGTTGATACCAATTTTGAACCTTTTGCAGCGGTTTTTTTTTGACGTGGTTGAATCCAATTTGAAAGTTTTTCAAATATTTTTACGTGGCGCATTCCAAGTAAAATTATTTGTTTATATTTTGACGTGGTTGATATCAATTTTGAATTTGTTTAAGAAGTATTTTAACGCCATTGTCCAACATTGTAATTCTATTTTGTGTTTCGGCTTGTTACACTATGGCTACAAATATAAAGACAAATAGAAATTCCTCAACGTCTGGAATTCAATGTTGTGTTCGCAGTTGCAACAAATCGAGACGACAATGCGAGAATCTTAGATTATTTAGATTCCCCGCTGCTGATTTCGTGTTTGGCCAAATTTGGCGCGAAAAATGCAATATATCTTATGACGACTATAACCGAAAACTGTATATTTGTGAAAATCATTTCTCCAGTACTTATGTAGGAAAAAGGTTTCTAAAAAAGGATGCGATTCCAACCTTAAACTTAGACGAAGATCATGAGATTTCGGATGAAGAATTTTTAGAACCAGATTCTTCATTGAAGCGACCACGTTATGATGACATAGTATGCAGTAATTGCGAAAAAAACGTCAAAATAACCCATTATTACAAAAAGAAATACAGCGACCTATTAAAAAAATTCAAAAAAATTAACGAAAAATTGCGAAAAGAAAAGCGCTTTATTTTAAAATCCAAGAATTGTTGTTCAAAGACTTTAAAAAATTCAATTGATTCTTTAAAACATATCAACTTGGAATCCAAAACATTTTGTAAACTTTTACTTAGCACCCGGCCAAAAGAATATTCTGACGAAGTGAAATATTTAGCGCAAAATATTTTTTATATTTCACAATCAACATATTCTTTCCTAAGAGATAAGTTAAATTTCAATTTGCCACATATCAGCACCTTAAATCGGTGGGCTCCAATAAAGTTCCTTCAGCCCGGTATCAACAATGTGGCTTTTGAATTCATTAAAAAGATATGCTTAGAGTTGAAGGAAAAAAAATGAAAATAATATGGTTCTTTTAATGGACGAAATGGCAATACGTAGAGAATTACGATACAATCAAAAACTAGATTTAATTGACGGATTTGAATGCACAGGCTTCGAAAGAACAAAAAAAATTGGTAAGCAAGTATGTGTATTTATGTTGAAGTCCATGTTCTCGAGTTGGTGTTCAATTTTAAACTATTTTGTGTCAGAGAATGGATTAACAGTAGATACGTTGTGCAAAATAATTAAAGAAAATCTTAAAATTTTAAGCAATTTTGGTATAGTAGTGAACGTTTTGGTTTGTGGTCAGGGGTCTTCTAATAGAAAGTGTTTCTCCGACTAAGGCGTATGTATAGAGAAACCATACTTTCAATTTCAAAATCAAAAAATTTATTGCATGTTCGATTTGCCACATTTAATCAAGTCATTGCGAAATGGTTGGCTTAAATGCGACTTGAAAACGCCTGATGGTTTAGTTAGCTTTAAAGTAGTTCAAGAGCTTTGGGAGAGGGAAGAAAATTGTAAAACCAAAATGTGCCCAAATTGACTAGACAACACATATTTCCAAATTCATTTGAAAAAATGCGTGTTAAATTTGCCACGTAAGTGTTCAGTAAAACAGTTGAAGCTGCTATCAGAACAATTTCAGACATAAGTGGATTTAAAAAAATCTCACAAGAAGTAGCGCTGATTTTATAGCAAAAATTGATCAAATATTTTATTGCATGAATAGTGGATCTTTGTATGCAGATAACTGCTACCGATCTGCTCTTCAGATTAAGAAAGAATCGCACACATTTATTCAAACATTTTTATATTATCTAGAGGAAGTGAAATTTGTTGATGAAAAAAAACGAGTTTTCTTCCTAGATGGCATGAAACTATCCTTAAAATCGGTCCTTCTACTTGTAGATGAAATATTAAAAGATTATTCGGACAAGTTTTTTATTATGACAAAGGCCTTTAACCAGGACAAGTTGGAGAATACGTTTGCTGTGTTAAGGCAAAAAGGAGGTAATAACTGTAACCCCTCTGTAGCCGAACTCAAGGGGAGGTTCTTTCAAATTTGGCCAAAAAAAGGCCTAAGTTTGGAAATGATTTGTGGCATGATAAAAAAACATAGAAACATCCGGTTTTGACGGTTGAATGGGTATTTTATTATACAATAATATGATATATCTTTTGTAACAAAATTCAAAATGGCGGCTGAACAATGGCGGCTTTCGTCGATCACTGCCTGAAAAATCTCGTCTCCGAATTTCAAGCCTACAGCCTCTTGTAGTAATCTGAAATGAAAAAGGTTTTTTTTAAATGAAAGTAGATGAAATTTTCTATGGCTTATACCTAACTATAATGATTTTTGACCAAAAATTGACTGAAATGTGAACGCTCGAAAAAAAAATTTTTTTTCCCCACTTTTTTTTTATTAAACCTTAATTATAAATAACAATTTAATAATAACTTATGCTCATTTTAGGTATAAGCCATACAGAAAATGATCACCTTTCAAACATGCTTTAGATTAAGGAAATTAGAACAATAGATCAAGAGATATCCTTGAAATTCAGATGGAAAACGTTGTTCCGAGAAAAACGCTTTGAAAGATAGCAGCTCCGGGAAAAAACTGGGGAAAACACTGTAGAAGAAATAAACTCGTGTGCGGACAAGGCGATCGTATCGAAAAATCCTTTAGTACACATATTCTACGGACATACAGCTTTCATTTTATGTGAAAAAAAAACGATTTTTTCAAAAAAATTTGAAAGAACCTCCCCTTAATAATATCTTAGCCAGGTTATTAGCCTTTAAAATAATAAAGTTTAGCTCCTCTACCAATTGTGAAGAGGCGCAAGATTCAATGACTAATTTAATTTCAAGCGCTTCCTTTAATGAGCATGTTTTGCAGGCTAATGGCGATGATAATGACAATGAAATCCTGGAAAATCTTGATCTAAGTAGTGAGATGCACGAGGCGTATTTTGTAGGTGACACCTTTTGTAATCCGAAAGATATTAACTTAGAGCTGGTTTCCATGAGGTATTTTGTTGGATACGTAGCGTACAAAATCATTCCTAAATTAAATTGTGAAAAATGCGGTGACGAATTGAGAAAATTTGACTGCTCCAAGTGAAATTTTTATTTTTCACAAAAATTATCAGTCAATTTCTGATTTTGGTAATCTTTTTGCTCCTTCCAATTCCCTAATGAATGTATGCATAAAACATATTTAAATTTTTCATAAAATCTTCGAAGCAGAACCTGAAAAAATTGGTATTAAGGCACACGTTTTACAATCTTGTAAAAATGCTACACCTGAATGGTTCCATGGTGAGTGCTGTAACCATAGAGTCCAAATTTTAGATTTTCTTATTTTAGTTCTTCTACGAAAACACTGCATGGGGGCTGTGCAAAAAGGAAGTTCGAAAGAACGAAAATTGAAAATAATTGTTGGCAAATAAAAAAATTCTTATTAAAAATTATTATTTATGAAAGATAAATTTAAACGAAAGTAAAACAATAAACATAAAACCTTACAATAATATTTTTAATAAATAACTATAAACGCTCTTGTGCAACATGTTTGCACCCATATTTTACTACACCAAGTTCACGCATTTTTTTTGCTAATTGTAATTTGCTAATTTCCACCCGCGTAGAAAATTCACACGCACAACACGGGTGGTTGCGGGAAGCTAGGCCTTAGTCTCGCGTAAGCGGGCTGTCGTGCCAATCAATTATTTAAATTATTAAATTTGCTTGTGATTATAAAAAAGAAAGCAGAAATAGCGACGCAACAATTACCAACAACATCAATTCTCTTCCGCCTGCACGGCACAGCGCAAAAAACAGTATACCGCTAACTTTTTTTTGTTTGCCAATATAATAATACTATTCCCCGCGACAACAAAAGCAGCATTCATCGTCATGTTTATCAAGTGGCGCAACAGCGGCGAGAATACGAATGAGTACAGAAGCGACATCAATTCACATGTTACGCCGAAGTTACAGAGATTTCTGCTGTTAGTAACAGAGATTTCTGCTGTCAATAACAGAGGGTACTACCAGCAGTACCTGCCATACAACGCGTTTGCTTGTATGAGATGCGCGTTCTATATTACTTCATATTATTTGGTCGTATCCATGTAGTTTACCGAGACTTATAGCCTATTTCCACCGAGCGCTTAAATGCATTTAAGGGCTCTGTTAAGCTTGAGAACTGTCAAGCATTTCCACCAAAACTGAGTTAAATGCAACAGCTGGTTTTTGTTTGCATTTTTAGTTGGTCAAGCCAAATTCTGCATTTATTTCTGGGCAGCCACCACTTACCCATCGCCGCCATCTCCTTGTATACGTATGTATGGTTTCTTGTAGCCCCTCTACTGCAAGAAAACCAATTCGCTTTCCTTCTCAACAATCTAGGAATGTCTGCGTTTTCATATTTGTGAAAATTTATTTCATTTGTCAATGTTTATTTCATTTATGAAAGTTGTCAGCTAATTGATACCAGAGCTGTATGAATTTTTAATGTCAAGAGGGTTAGTTAGAAGTTTCACGTTTTTGATTTTCTCTTTCAGCATTTATTATTGGCAAATAATAGAAGTTTTGACTTTGATTATGACAGACGATATGTATTTTTACGAAAAATGCAGTAAAAAGTAATTGTCTTAGCAAAAAATCTTCCACACCGAACGCAGTTCGAATCCCCTTTTTTGTTTGTGTTCGTACGGCTCTTGCAGCGCCGAAAAGCATGCTATCAAAATTTGTACATTTGTCAAAATTGCTCCAGCTTTTAACATAACATATTCTGTTAGACGTCTGTAAAAGGCAAAACTGAGTTAACTCAGTTTTGAAAGTGAGTTAACTCACTTTGATACAAAAACAATTGCATGGGAATTAGAGCATTTAAATGCGATGTTAAATGCATTTAAGGGCCGGTGGAAATAGGCTATTAGTCAAGACGAACATTCCATGAAAAATTCAGCGAATCGCCTGTCTAGTTTTTGAGTTTTAGTGTCGTGGGGCCAACAAACAAACATACATTAATTTTTATATATCATACAACATATAGATATTTGCTGCAATGACTCGCAAAATTTGTTTATATCCATATTGTTTTGCACAAATATACCACAGTTAATTTCTGTCATCATGGGAATTGCAGGAAGGCATAAAAGGTGGGCGTGGTCAACCTTATATAGCCTATGTTTACCGCTATGAAACAAAGAATCATTTTATATCAACATTAATTTTCAGACATGTACCGTAGCTTTGTTTTGTTAGCTTAGTGGGCACGGAAAGTAGGCGTAGCCGATTATATTATAGCCTATGTTTGCCGAAATGACACGCTGAATCGTTTGATACACATATTGCCTTACAAAAGCACACCATAGATGAGTTTTGTTACCACAGTGGGCGTAAGAAGGGGGCGTGATCATTCTCATATAGCCTGTGTGCCGTTCCCCCAGATAAAAAATGTTTGGTGCTTATTTCATCTAAATCGGTTCAGTGATTTTTGCCTGATTGTGGCTCAAAAAACGTCACACTTGTTTTTATATAGTAGTATAGATGACTATATGACCCGAAACTGAGAAGGGACACGGTTGCTAATTCGGTCAATTCAGGCCCCAGAGTCGCAAATTCGGTCAATTCAGGCCCCAGTGTTGATTAGGGTTCGTACGAAAAATTCGCCATACAAACGCCAGGGCACGGGTTGCTGCTGCGTTCGATGTTCATTTGCAAATAAAATAATTGGTTTTTTTTCCTTCATTCTGTAGTACGTTTATAGGAAATTGAATTCAACTTGCCCTCACTGTTTCTCGCTGCGCTAGAAACGGCAAACTCAATGAGACATGAACTGAAGGAAAAAGCAACCGAATATCTGCTGACTTTAGTGTATGAAATACTTTATTTCTGCTTTCTTTTTGGTACGGGATACAATCAAAATTACTTAGACCAGTAAAACAAAGTGGTTCGCAAGGCGATATTTACAGCAAATAGGAAAGGTTATCTTTTTAAGATGCAAACAATTGACTGGTAACCGGTGCTGTGCGAATGTTTGGGTAAAAATATCCGTACACTATCGGAAGATTGGAAAAAACAAAAAATGGTCTGAAAATCATTTCCCCTCTCAGTTTCGGGTCACGTAGTCACTGGTTATGACAGACAAAGGTGAAACACAGATTAGTCCAATAAGTAATACGTGTAAAGACAGTAAAGTGTGAACTGGTAAATAAAGTGATTGTTGGTTTTTGATTGCGTTTAAGAATTTAAGTGTGTTTTATTTCAAAGCACAATCAAGAGAGACGAACGAGCCTACAGAACTAATATTCGTAACAGTATATAAGTTAACCCGGCCGCCTGAGTGAGTGTAGCAGCAGGTTCTGGGAGCAGGGCTTAGGTTAGGTAAGGGTGGCAGCTTGAAGAGCTCACGTAGGCCATGTTGCAGCCCGTTATGATACCACGTGAAGGACATGGCCGCCCTTCAGGCTTACACACCCCCCGGGTGTTGAGCAGGACCCATCCCGATTCCGCAATGAATCGGGCGATGCGGCCGATGATGGGTCCTGTAAGGTCGGCCAAGTTGCTGAAGAACGGCGCTCCCAGCACCCGGAGTCGTCTCCTCGCTAATGCTTGGCAGTGACACATCAGCAGGGCTTACTAAGGAACATTTTGTATGGGGGAACTTAATTTTGAGTCAGAAATCAGAAAATAAAGGCGCAGCCAGCAGCTGCAAAATAAATATAAGTTGGTTTTCATTTATTTATACATATAAATAAATAAATCAAGTTCTTCTGAATCCTTTGTTGATCCCGTCAGTTTTTTTTTGCAAAAATACTTGTCTAATTAAGTATTTCTCATTTGAAGTCAATTGGAGCATTTTAATATTTTCCTATACAAACTCTTAACCCATCGTTGACCGCGTCAGATGTCGATTTGTATTATTTCGCATGTTAAGTGCTTTCACTAAGTTTGAAGTCAAAATGCCCATAAAATCAAGGAATTATATGTTTAGATTTCTATATATATAAAAATTCAAATATTAAAACATTGCTGCATGATCACGTACATATCTAAGTAAATTAATACAAACTAATTAAAATGCCAAAAGATAGCAAGCAATTGACCTATACAAATGTAAAATGTGGCCAATAAAAGTACGAGTATGAACTAAATAGAAAATGTTTAGATCAGTAAAGGAGGATTTATACGGCCTAGTGGTTACATGCAATACTAGTGAGATTTGAGTAAGAAATTTAATAACGTTATAAGGGTGGACTGTTTGCAAGCCATAGTCTGAAGTATAGGGTGTTTTTTTTAGAGGTTTGTTTTTCGAATAGAGATAAAACTAGCATTTTGTGGTAAAATCTGGCAACTCTAATGTCATTTATGTTCAGTTTGCCATTTCATCATGAACAGGTTGACAAAAGAACAACGCTTGCAAATCGTGCAAATTTATTTCGAAAATAATGGTTCAGTTCGCGAAGTTTACCGCAAGCTCCGTCCATTTTATGGTCGACATAATCGTCCATCAGAGCAATTAATTCGGTTAACCATGGGTCGTTTTCGCACTACGTTTACTCTATGTGATAATACGCATCCGCAGAGACGTCGAACAGTGCGCACCGAAGAAACAATTGCCGCTGTAGAGCAAAATCTTGAAGAGGACCCGAATGAATCGATTCGCCACCGTGCACAGCAATTGGAGCTTTGTCCATCAACTTTATGGAAGATTTTGCGCAAAGATCTTGGCTTGCGACCTTACAAGATCCAGCTTGTGCACGAATTAAAACCGCGAGACCATGCAATGCGTCGTGATTTTGGTGTATGGGCCGAAAATGAGATTGATCTCGATGCTGATTTTCATCGCAAAATTTTGTTCAGTGATGAGGCTCATTTTTGGTTGAATGGCTACGTCAACAAGCAAAATTGCCGCATTTGGAGTGAAGAGAATCCACATGAGACCCTTGAGACGCCATTACATCCACAAAAACTGACTGTTTGGTGTGCTCTATGGGCTGGTGGAGTCATTGGGCCATACTTCTTCCGAAATAATGCTGGAGAGTCAGTTACCGTTAATGGAGACCGGTAGAGAGCCATGATAACCGACTATTTTGTTCCCGAATTGGATGGCATGAATGTGGATGAGTTGTGGTTCCAACAAGACGACGCTACATGCCACACAGCGCACGTCACAATCGATTTATTGAAGGAAACATTCGATGAGCGCATAATTTCGCGGAATGGACCTGTCAATTGGCCACCAAGATCGTGTGATTTGACACCATTGGATTATTTTCTTTGGGGATATGTGAAGTCGCTCGTCTACGCCAACAAACCAGAAACGTTAGGGGACTTGGAAGCCAACATTCGTGGCATTATTGCCGACATACGGCCCCAAATGCTCGAAAAAGTGGTTGAAAATTGGACCTGTAGAATTGGCTTTATTCGAGCCAGCCGCGGCGGCCACATGCCCGAAATCATATTTAAACATTAATGGCATTAAAACGATTCTCTTGTGTTTTATTTCAATTCGAAGTTCTATACCTCTAAAAAAAAAACACCCTATATATACATTGATTACACTAACTGCTGGCGGGTAGTATATTTTCTTGTTGATACCACAATAATGAAAAAGGATTTTACAGTCACATATCTCAGCAAACTACATAAAGAATTCTTATTTGTAAAAAACATAAAATAACAAAATGCAAATAACTTAAAAATGTTGTGAAACAAAGCCGGGAAATACTGATAAAACTTTATGCACACAACCAGATATATAACTCCATTGCTAATTGTTGGGAAGAGGCAGACTTACATAAGTAACCCACAAATTTTTTTAAACTAAAATTGCAAATAGATTTGATGTTAAACATTTTAGTTTTCGCGTTTTTTTGTGTGTGACGATTTCTCCGACAACGAAATATGTGTTATAGTTACGAAGCGCTCTTCATCATACATATTTGAAGCTTGTTAGTTAAATGTCCGTGCGGAAAGGCTCAATGGTTTAGGCCTTTTTTATAAAAATAAGACAATGACAAAACAATTCAACCCAATTGATTTCAAGAATTTAATCAATACGTTCTACACAAGATTGATATACAGTGGCAAACAAAATTATTACCACAGCAGACATTTTTTAATTAAACAAGAAATTTCAAGTTAACGAAGTAACATTTGTATTGCATTTTGTTTTACAGTTATTCACATAGGTGCTGTTCATTCAGCGGTAGTATAAACGAAAACTATAATATACATAGTTAAAAGAAAAAAATAAAAACTCATTAAACACTACATTTTTGCAGGAACAAAATTATTGGCACACATAGTATAATATTTAGTAAAACAATGGCTTAGAGTGAATTTAGTATTTTGTTGCATATCCCCTTCGCTTTATAACTTCATTTAGTCTTCTAGGCATTGAATTAACTAATTTTTTTGAACATCTGCACCAATATTTTTCTATCCTTGCACCAGGATCTCCATCAGTTGGTCTTTGTTAGACATTTTGTGCTTTCTGATGCTCCGTTCTAACTCTTCCTATAGGTGTTCGATTGGATTTAGATCGGGTGATTGTGCGGGGTATAGCAGCACATGATGGACGTTGTAAATAACCCACATGCGAACATCATGAGCTTTGTGCTTGGGGTCGTTGTCGTGCTGGAAATAATAGCTACTACCCAAATTCAACTCACTCGGCATGCAATTTCGGCATACGATTTCTTCTGGTTGTGCAAATGTAATATAATTTTTCGCTCGGCTTCGGTCGTTTCTTTCTGTTTTCGGCCCATAATTGATGTTTAGTTACGTTTTCAGGATTTGCAGCTAATACGAACACTTTTTGAAATGTATCAATGGCGTCATTGATAAGTAACGGTACCTACAATGTGATCGCATACGCTTATGCTGGCAGATCAACACATAAATACCTTCTGGTCAAATTTGACCGGGAAATTGTAAAAAAAACACAGTCAATTCATTTATTCTTCAATATTTATTTTATCTCCTTCAAAATAATCACCATCGGATGCAATACACATATGCCAACGTTTTTTCCACTCTTCGATACACTTTTCATAGGCCGCTTTCGGTATGGCTTTCAGCTCCCTCTGCGAATTCTCTTTGATGGTTTCAATCGAATCAAAACGCTTTCCACGTAGCGGTTATTTGAGCCTAGGGAACAAGAAAAAGTCCCACGGAGCCATATCTGGCGAATACGGTGCTTGCGGAACGACATTCACGCTATTTGTGGCCAAATAATCGCAGTTTTGCGATTCACTTTTTGCAAAAAATTCAACTTTTTCGGAACAAGTCGCGCTGCAACACGTCTCATTTCCAAAACATCGTGTAAAATGGTTTGAACTGATGTTTTTGATATTTCAAGCTCTTCAGCTATCTCTCTTTGAGTCACACGACGATTTTCAAGCACTAACGCCATCACTTTTTCGATGTTTTCGTCATTAATTGATGTGGATGGACGAGCGGCATGAGGCAAGTTTTCGACCTCTGTACGACCCTCTTTGAACGATTTGTACCATTCATATGCCCGTGTTTTCGACATAGCAGACTCGCCAAAGGCTTTATGCAACATTCTCAACGTTTCGGCACAAGAAATTTCGTTGGAAAGACAAAATTTAATGCAAATTCTTTGATCAACAGATTCAGACATTGTAAAATTCGCAGAACAAACTCGAGGTAGACTTGTTTACACAGCTGTCAAAAACATACTAATGCACATATCGCGCTAAAAATTGACATGGAATGCTATAACAGTGCTACCAACCTTATGCCATCAGAAATTTGACAATATTTGGTGCGTGCTTCCTTTAAATTGAAAATTCCCGGTCAAATTTGACCAGAAGGTAAGAAAATAATAAGACTTAAGGTCAAACTCCATGAAGCGCGTTTCAGGCGTTCAGGGTTTGTCGCGTTATGACGTTTCACGCGTTGCAATGTTCTATGCTCCATAACACGCGTTTCACGCGTCAGCTTCTTCTTCTTACGTCAGCTGATGCTAATTTTTAATTGGCAAACTGCTGATTGATTTCGTTGTGAATTGTGAAAAAAACCTAATGAATTTGCTATACGACATTATAGACTTTATAGAATTTACTGATTTCTTTTTAAACACAATAAATGCATATCGAGCATTGCAAAAAATAAAAAAAAAGATTCAGTTGAATTCAATTTGTAGCAAATCATCTCACAGGAATGCGCAAAATTCGATATACACCGAATAAGCTATCGAATTTCCAAAACAGCGAAGACTAAGTTTCGTCTGTTAAAGAATTATGCTAATTTTTAGGAATTTCTCCACATTTTATTTTAAAATGTTGAATTTCAAATGTTTGTTAACCCTCTACTGCGCCAATTTTTTTAAGTCGAAAAATTGTTCACCATGTAGTTTTGGAATCATATAAGAAGGGAAAATTTTTAAAATAAAAAAATTTGCTTCCGTGTGGGTGTGAAACCCATATAAATTTGCGTGCCTTAAGGCCGTACT
This sequence comes from Melieria omissa, assembly GCA_963971225.1. Taxonomy (NCBI): domain Eukaryota; kingdom Metazoa; phylum Arthropoda; class Insecta; order Diptera; family Ulidiidae; genus Melieria; species Melieria omissa. Next base: position 42,496,271 of record OZ020269.1, on the reverse strand, counting down.
GGGCACATAAGCTAAAAATGTTAACTGATGAACAGTTTCACGTTTTATTGATTACACTCGATACGATAAATGCACCTAAAAATAAAAGTGGTTTCTAGACTAACTTTGGGCCGCTAAACACGAAACTGAAAATCAAAAAATTTTTTAAAAAAGCGTTTTCGAAAAATCTTCGAAAAAACATTTTTTTCCCCTATTGTTTCAGTTATGAGCACATATCTCGTATACGAATCATTCGACTAACACAAACTGTCCGGCGCTCAGAAGATAATACCTTAGCCTTTCCAACAATATATAGATTGTCCAAATCAGATGAGATTTGGGAAAGTTACTGACGGTGAAAGTTGTAAAAAAGTGAATTTTAAATTTTTGAATGATTTTTTATGGATACAATTAATTATTTGTTCTGGTTTTAAAATTTATGATGAATCATATATTATTTGAGCAAATATTAAGCCTAACATCAATAGAATCGAAATAAAAATGACAAAGTTATAAAGCAGTGAGTGAACACCAACTTTACATTTATTACACCGTGCGACAAAAATAAACATTTTTACCGAGACCCATCCAAATGTTGATATAGACGTAAAACTAGACGTATTTATAATATCCTGGCATACTATAGTCAGTTTTTCATTTTCTGACCCAAAAACTTGTTTAAAGGACTTTAAAATTTTAGGGATACATACATTTAAAATATTTGTTTAAATTTTTGCCGTTGTGCAATGATGAAGATATGGGTATCAAATGAAAGAGGAAAAATGTCTCCTTTTAACAAAATTTCCTATTTTGAACTCTAAATCTAACAGAGCTAACACTTCATTAACGGTTTCTTCATTAGTTTCTTCATCAGTTTCTTCGAAAACATCGGAATCCAAGTTTTCTAAAACATTCTGTACTTTTTTGTCCCATGAAACCGGCAATTTTTTTTTTAAATGCCGGTTGATATCTATAAAACGAAAACCACATACACGTATGCGTTAGTGACCAAATCCATTAAATCGTTTCGCTTTAGTGCCTGATGCGGCCTTAAGGCAGTCTGCTTTCTCAAGCCGAAAAAGTAACTGTAAATCCTTTTTTTTCACTATAAAACACTTCAAATCAATAAATTACATTACAAGGTACTCATAATTTTTTTGTTTTAATCTTTTACCGAAAAGTATTTTGAATAATTTTTTCCTTTTTTTACTTTTCACGAAATAATTATTTCTACTAATTTCCACGAAGTTCAACTTTCAACTGATAATAATGGGGAACATATGATGCTTACAGCAGTGCTACATTACAAAAAAGACAACTTAATTTATCTATAATACGCCCTAAAAATTTCATTTAAAAAAATTTAAATTTATGTGGACTTTTCTAGCTTTTTGTGTACCGTGCCTTAAGGCCGTATGGGGCAGTAGAGGGTTAAATGTATTTAATAGTTTTCGTGTCAAATAAATGCATCCGACTTTTGCGATAACACAAGTTTGTAATCGGCATTACCATTTAACCACATAATTTATGACATCTTTAGGAGCTCTGTCAGCTGTTTGACGTCGTTAAGCGCGAAACGCGCGAGAAAGTTGAAAATAATTCACATTTTGACGCGTTTCGGGCGTATCGATGTCAAGTCATGGAGTTTGCTTCATACAAATACACTGATTCTACTTTTTCTCGAAACGTGAAAAACGACGAAACGCTGAAACGCGCTTTATGGAGTTTGGGCTTTAGAGTTGCTGTGCCAATAATTTTGTTCTTGCGAAAAGGGAATGGTGAAGCAGTTTTAATTTTTTCTTTTCAATCTTTATATTATAATTTGAAACTTATGCTACTACCAAAGAATATGAAGTAATATAGAACGCGCATGTCATACACGCAAACGTGTTGTATGGCGGGTACTGCTGGTAGTACCCTCTGTTATTGACAGCAGAACCCTCTGTTACTAACAGCAGAAATCTCTGTTACTTCGGCGTAACATGTGAGTAGAGGCAAAGAATATGAAGTAAGGACTGTACCGAAAAGAAACTGCACACTTTAAATTCAATATTTCTCTTAGTGTAGACATTTGATCGCAATGCGGAATGTACCGTTAGAAAGCATGATCATTTGTGCTTTTATTGTCTTTGTTTTCTCTGCTCCTCGTAGTAAAGTTTTCCCGATGTGGCGAATCGAAGAGCAGGTGCGTAAGAAAATTGTGCACAATTACTGCTCTGAAAAGGAAATTTCTCACAGATAGTTGGCCAATCGATACGAATTCAGTGTCAATAATGTAAAAATATAATCATCCAATTTGGAGATACTTGTTCTCTCAAAGATTTGCCAAAAAGTGGAAGAAAAAAATGTCGAAGTGACCGGAAACTTGAAAAAGAAGTGCTAACATTAACAAGAAAAAACAATTCAATGTCTGTACGAGATTTAGCAAAAAAAGCTAGAACAAGAGCCGCTATGATTCAAAGAGTGAAGCAATGGCATAACCTAAAAACTAACAAAAAACAAAAGGTACCCAAAAAAAGTGACAGACAAGTGAAAGTGGGGAAAACAAGGCTTCGAAAAAATTGTTCGATCGCTTGCATCAGAATTTTGTTGAGTGTGTTGTGATGGGCGAGGCAACTTACATTAAAATGGACTCAAGAACATTACCAGGTCCCTAATTTTACACAAAGCAGCAAGGTGGTTCTGTCGACCCGTCAGTGTCAACAATTGGAATTGAAAAGTTGACGAGAAAGTCCTCATCTGGCAGGCTATTTGTTTCTGCGGCCACAGAACTTCTCCTTTCTTTACAAAGGGTACTTTGACCGCTGAGATTTACAAAAAAGAGTAAGTTAACCGTCGCCTTATACCATTCTACAAAAAATAGAATGTTTCGACAATATTTTGGCCCGATTTAGTCAATGCACACTACGCCCGTTCCACATTGACTTTGTTAGAAAAAACAATGTCAATAATGTTGCAAAAGAGGAGAATTCGCTAAACGCTCCAGAATTCCGCTCTTTAGAGATATATTGGGCTTTTGTCGAGCGAAATTTAAAGGAGGGTTGTCGCTGACGTCAAGGACTTAAAAAAACTGGCTAAACGCCAGCGCTGCCGTTACAAAAGAGAGTGTGCAAAATTTAATTAAGGGGATAAAACAAAAAAATCGCCGTAAATTAAGAGAATACATTTTTAAAATAAATTTTAATAAAAAACAAATAAAAATACCATAAGCTTCCATACAAAAAAAAATTGTAACAAAAATTAATAAAAATCGTTATGTTGTGAGCAAAAGAATGTGTGCAGTTTCTTTTCGGTACAGTCCTTAATATAGAACGCGCATGTGGGCGCAAAAGTGTTTTCGGTTGCTATGATGCGAGCGGGAAGAGCGAAGCGTAGGCATTTGAAAATGTTAGGTTCATAACATTTTCTGTTAGATTTGCGTAGGACAACAGCAAAAAGCTATGTTATTGTTCGCAACGGCTTCATTCGTGTACATTGAAGTGGTGGTTGTTGCAGCGTAGTGTTCGCTCAATCATTGTTTGCATGCATGTTTCTTGATCTTGTTTGCCGAATCGCAAGCAAAAAACAAACAACGAACGAAGGCATCGTCACCATCGTTTCAACGAAGATGACTCGGGATTCGCTAATGTTTTTGTTGTTGTCGTTTATTGTGTGTATGCTTTTTTGTGTAGCCGATTGGTTTTTGCTGCACAGATTGCCGTCAGCTCACCATCAATCGAATCTTTGTGGTGTATGGCTTTTTGCTGGCCAACGCTTTGATTGATTTTTAAATTTGGCGGTTGATCCCAATTTAAAATGTTTACAAATAATTTTACGTGGCGAGTTCGAAATAAAATTATTTGTTTATTTCACATGGTTTATTACAAGTTTGAGAATATAGAAAAACTACGAAAAAAAATTAACTGATAGCTGTATTGACTTCAAAATTCGTAAAAACACTTGAAATCAAAAATAATTAGAAACGTGTTTTAATTTTTTTTTTAATCGTAATCTAACGGACAAACCAAGGGTTAAAGTTAAAAGATTGTATGGGAAAACCTAAATAGGTCTATTGACATTCAATATGTCGAAAGCACTACTAAAACACTAGATAACGAAATTATTTGCTTAAAAGAACTAAACTAAGAAAATCTTATATTGCAAATTTATGGTCACATCATTCGCCATGGAACCATTCAGGTGTAGAATATTTATACTATTTTTAAACGTAGGCATTCCTAAATCACAGTTTTCTTATGACAAAATACTTGTCTTACTACTTCTTTCTTTATTTAGTGCTTTAGTAGTGCTTTCGACATATTGAAAGTCAATAGACCTATTTAGGTTTTTCCATACAATCTTTTAACCGTTGGTTTGTCCGTTAGATTTCGATTTAAAAAAAATATAGCCATCAGTTAATTTTTTTTTCGTAGTTGAAATGTGAAATAAACAAATAATTTTATTTCGAACTCGCCACGTAAAAGTATTTGTAAACATTTTAAATTGGGATCAACCGCCATATTTTAAAATCAATCAAAGCGTTGGCCATCAAAAACCCATACGCCGCAAAGATTCGATTGATGGAAATATGATAGCAATATTGTGCAGCAAAAGCAATCGGCAACACAAAAAAGCATACACACAATAATCGACAACAAAAACATTAGCGAATCCCGAGTCATCTTCGTTGTAACGATGATGACGATGCTTTGGTTCGTTGTTTGCTCTTTGCTTGCGATTCGGCAAACAGGATCAAGAAACATACATGCAAAAAATGATTGAGCGAACACTACGCTGCAACACAACCATTTCAATGTACACGAGTGAAGCCGTTGCGAACAATACCATTGCTTTTTGCTGTTGTCCTACGAAAATCTTACAGAAAATGTTATGAACTTAACATTCTCAAATGCCTACGCTTCGCTCGTCCCGCTCGCATCGTAGCAACCGAAAACACTTTTGTGCCCACATGCGCGTTCTATATTACTTCATATTCTTTGCTACTACCAAATGAACAGCAACTGTGTAAATAAGTGTTGATTTATTTCAAAGTTCTTGCTGTGCCGATAATATTGTTTGCCACTGTACATATAATCATTCATCTTTATTATCTAAATATAAAATGCCAACAATTTCTCGATTATAGACACATATAGGATCTTCCAACTGCTTTTATAATACATAATTGCATGTAAATTATTGAGAGCAATGTTCAGATGTGTCACGCCTTTTTTTTGAATTATTTTCAAAATTATTAGAATTATTTTCAGCAAAAAAATATTTGATGTAAGATTTTTAATCACATTAAGTAGCTGAAACGTGATTTTGAAATAAATCTGTTTTTATATTGGATCCTTAAAAAATATAATTTAAAGATCGGCGACTCTTGCATTTTTCAACTCTCGAAGTTCTATTTGCTTAAACCATTCAAATTAATATAAAAATATAAAAATCATGGACATCCAGAAATATTTGTACAGTTTAGACTTAACCTACTGCAATTTTTTGTTTTTTGCGCATCTTCATAATTCCATTTTGAACTGCCGTTGGCATTGAAATATTTTATCAATGTGCGTAAAAACATCACTCGCATTTTTAGCAGCATCTACTTTGAAATGTATACCCCTTATTGCGTAGTAGTCTACTAATGGCTTAGTTTGTTTGTGATAAGCTTCCAGTCGTTTTTTCAGAGCCACGGCATTATCATCACTTCTGCGTATAAGAAGTTCACCAGTCACCTAGACATTAGTTAATATATTATACTATCTATTAATATTGGCACTACTTACATCGTCTCTCATTGGGATTTTCGGTGGAGCAAACTCTTCATGATATGACCGACCGCTGGACTGATGAATCAGACGCCCTGTAATTCTACGTACCAACAACTTATCGTCAATTGCAAATTCAACAACAGCATCAAGACTAGTTCTTCGCTTTGTCAACAAATCATCTAGCTGAATTAAAATCAATCAAAAATTTTAACTTCTAAATTTTCTTAACGAACAAATATTTACCTTTTGAGCTTGAACTACTGTACGTGGAAAACCGTCAAGCAGGAATCCATTTTTACATTCTGGTTTATCCAAATTGCTATCAATCATATGCACCACCAGTTCATCCGAAACAAGTTTCCCTTCGTCCATCACTTTTTTCAAATCAGCACCCAATTTCGAGCCAGATCCAATTTCCGCACGAAGCATGTCACCCGTGGACAGATGACAAACACAAAATTTGTCTTTGAGCAAAGGAGCCTATTAAATTAATAATATACATAAATTGTAAAGTAGGGAATCAGCCAACTCGATTTGCATATTATTAGAACTTCAACAAAAAGAATTTGTTTCATAAATGTCTAGTACTTTTGTCAACTACTGTATGTGTAACAAGGTCTAATGAGCAGCGCATTATATCGGTGCAAAAGGAATGAGCCTCAAATTTCGCACAATGGTAAAATTAAACGACGTGGAACTTTACCATTTGCACAACGAATGTCCACAATGCGTTACGTAACTGAAAATTCCCTCATCAGCACAATTTAAATTTTATCTTACCTGAGTTCCCTTCCCTGAGCCTGGAGGACCTAATAGTATGGCATTTATTCCTTTATTTTGCTCATAACGAGGTTTTGGTGAAAACAAGGTTGGTGCCATACTTTTATTCTTTTGGATGAAAATGTCCTATACAGAATCTTACGTGACAGAAAGCAAGCACCAATCCAGGCCAATACGAATTATAGTTTTGGCGCTGCCACCTTATTCATTTTGGATTATGCTTTGGTTTCGTTAGTTGTGATTGATGACTGATAATGATGACAATAAATCGGTGGTCAAAAACGATAGACGCTAGCATCTCATTTAATAGCGTGCTGTTCATAATAGTACTTATGGACTTATGCGATTATTGCTTTTGACCACAGATTTGATATAATATTTATATACTTGCATTCTTTTATTAAATTTAAATTAATATCAAACGAAAGACCTTTTTCACACCTTATTTATGTTAAACTCCATATGTAATATGTGCTAATAATAAAGAGCCTATTTACACGAGGGCTTTTCTCCCTACGTTAAAAGTCATGAGTGACGAGTTTGTCGTCGAGAAGGGGTGAGAAGTCAGCGGGGTAGGCAAACACGCACGGTCAGCGAATTCCAGGGGGTTTTTTGGCATTTGCTTTGCTCTTTTTCGCACTTTTCTTCAAATCTCAAACCGGCCGGACGCTTTGCTAACAATTATATTTACATCTTCCCTATTATTTAAATTTGAGCAGTTAATAGCCATTTCAGTGACTTCTAAAATATTTTCAATAAGTTCGTCTTAGTTTAAATCCATTTTTCTTTTAATAATGAGAATATCAAAAACTACGCGAAAATGTGAATGAAAGAAGATTGATCCAAAAAGATCCAAAGATCCAAAAAGCCAAGCAAAGTTGCAAGTAAAAAGTCTTCATGTAAATGCATGAAGATTTACGCAGCAACTTCAAAAGAGAGTTGCAAAAAACGCAGGGGGAAAAAGCCTTCGTGTAAATAGGCTCAAAGTCTAAGCGAAACATTTTTTTTTTTTATTGCGTAAAATTTTTAAAAACAAATTTTCCCAAATTTATAACATATTTGATATCATATTATAGCTTGTAAAACATATTTAATATATTTTTAAGTTTTTCTTATTTGACCCTTGGTCCAAATCTATTTCGTAATTACTTTCGTCATAATCTTTAGACAATGAGGGCTGAAGGGGTTTGCACAAAGTGCCTGCCATATTAAAACACTTTTAAAAAGATCTAGGTTTTTAATGTTGTTGTTTCAAAGTAAAAAGGAAAATTGAGAGATTGGAAGAGCAAGAGAGTAAAATTTGACAGCGTGGGTCACCTGATAATGATGCTTTCGTGCCAAATCAACGTATAATATCAGTGTTTCGTCGTGCGATTATTCACAACAGTTGTGTTTTGGGAAAAAATTTATTGCTTTTTGTGAAAATGTGTATCAAATGAGCAAACTTATGTTTGATAGCAGTACACATTACCAGCGTAGGTTTATATTTATGTTTTTGGTGAAAAAGTAGAAAGAATAAGTGAAACTGAAATTGTAAGCAAAAACTAAAAAAAACTACTTACCCTTATAAACAATTATAGGAACAACGGCCTTTAGCTGGACGTGACTTTATGATTTAGAATATGACGTCACCGCCTATTGGCGCCCTTTTTGCGACCTCTACTACTGCGCCTGTTACTGAGGTAGTCTCTTATGCCGGTGTTGCTGCCTCGTCATTGGATTCTTCGGTACTTCCACCTGCTCAGTGGAGATTCGTCACCAAAAATAGCCGTGGAAGTGCAAACCAACCTATTGTCGTCGAGTCGAATAACAATCAAGAACATGTTGTAAGCATTATGAGAGGCATGCTGAGATTGGCCTGCCATATGGTTGTTAACCCTTTCGCTACAGGTTTTTACTGGTGAAAGTGACAATTTTTAATTTTACGTTTTAGGCTTCTATGTAGTTATATTAGCAACATTGCATAAGAAATTTTTTAATTTTTACACTCGGACCCTGTATTTTACAGTGTTTTTCTATGAGACCAGCCTGGGGCGGGGGTATTTGGACCTCGCTTCAAGCATTATGAGCCCATGGGGAATACACCCAGAATATTTCAAGGAGAGTTACACATTGTGACCGAAAAGTTTCCGGAAATTCTCATTTAAAATTCGCGCGCTGTATATTTTTCGATATATTAAGTTTCCGTAGGTTGGTAGCACTGTCCTTAATTACTATGCCAAAAATGAGCGCGATCTGTCAGATAGTTTGTTTACGGCAGCTGTTGAAACCAGTTCACCTCAGTAGTGCGTTGCGATTTTGTTGAGAATTTTCTTCAAAATGAGTACAGTGAACAGGTCTCTTTGGACGTGCTTGATCGTGCCAATTCCGATCCAACTTTTATGGAACGCATCATAACTGGTGACGAGACATGGGTCTACGAGTACGACATGCAAACACGCCAACAATCATCGGAATGGAGAGGAAAAGACGAGCCGAAACCGAAAAAACCACGCCAAAGTCGCTCGAAAATCAAGGTAATGCTGATTGTTTTCTTCGATATTCGTGGTGTGGTGCATCATGAATTCGTCCCTGAAGGACAAACAGTCGGTAAAGACTATTATTTGACTGTTTTAAGACGTTTGCGTGAAAATATCCGCCGTAAACGGCCTCACTTGTGGAAGGATAATTCATGGATTTTTCATGACGATGCTCCCTCGCACCGAGCCAACATTATCAACGATTTTAAGGCCAAACATTCAATAAATACCATCGAACAGCCACCGTATTCACCTGATCTTGCACCGTGTGACTGTTTCCTGTTTCCCAAACTCAAATTACCACTCAGAGGAACGCGTTTTGAATCCATAGAAGACGTAAAACAGAATTCGCAGAGGGAACTCAAAGCCATACCGGAAAGCGCCTATAAAAAATGTTTTGATGATTGGAAGAAACGTTGGCATATGTGTATCGCTTCTAATGGAGCATATTTTGAAGGAGATAAAATAAATATTGATGAAGATTAAGAATTTTGCGTTTTATTTAAAATTTCCGGAAACTTTTCGGTCACAAGGTATGCCATCAGGTTCTGTGCGCAGATTAACCTCGAGCGTTTGTACAGGGAGCAAGATATAGTCATTTGTTCCGACAGTCAAGCAGCCATCAAAGCACTAATCTCGTATGAGATTACCTCAAGGTTGGTGCTGGAATGCATAGAAGCATTGAATAAACTGGGCACATATAACCAGGTTAAAATCGTCTGGGTTCCTGGACACAGAGGAATAGAGGGGAATGAGGAGGCTAGAACTGGGGCAGCTACGATCCCCCCTTGCACCAGAACCATTCATCGGGCTGGGCTAAAGCACTCTAGCAGAGTCGCTAAAACTGATCGTGGAACTACATCGGTAACGTCTGTAGACGGCAGCATGTACAAATAGTTGGTATTTTTCTAGCTCAGTAAATTGTGTAAAACACAACAAGTCTTTGTAATGAGCTCTAGTTTCAACAGAGTCTAGTTTCTGTAGCCAGAATTCTGCCGAGTGCGTGATATCCAAATATTAAATATTTTTCTTTCTTTAGTGTTTGTATTAAACGGATATGACTTAATAATATGCTCTTGAAGCGGAATAGCATCATCGCCGACTAGGACATAGGGAAGTTTTCGTCCGTTCGCAATTATTTCGTCAGGCGGAAAGTGTTTATCCGCATTGTCGATAATTTTTTTCAAGTCGCTTTGCAGCAAAACACCAGCGTCATGAGTGCGTCCATTGCATCCCACATCTATATAAATAAATCGACAAACTGCATCCGCTAGAGCCAGAAGCACAATACTGTTAGTTCCCTAATAATTGCAAAAGTAGGACCTAACTTTACGCAGAGATTGAAACGTAATGTGCTTCCCATCTATTTCCCCTAAGCAATGAGAAAATTGCCATTTGATTGCAAAATGGTCTGCTACAGTTTTCCATTCAGTGATTTTTGTCGGAAACTAAAAAAAATGGAAAAAGACTGAAAAATAATATGATTTTTTTTTATGAATTTCAGAAAACGGCTACGAGTTTTGGTGACAGCCATGGCACAAGAACAAGGTAATAAAAAAAAACAAAGGCATTCCCGCAACACCAAAAACCACATGTATTTTGTTAGTAGGATTGTTTATCGCTACTGTCAAATTCAGCTGATATTTTCCGGCGAAAGAGGGAGAAACTGAAAACAGACAAAAGTGATTGTTGCCAGACGGTGCTGTATTTGAGTGAAAAAACGGGAAAAGTCCTCAGGTCAGTTGTTTTCAGTCAGGTATTTTCATTTCAACCGATTCGGCAACACCGCACCACTGCTGACACCGACGATTTTGACAAAAGCGATTACCGATCAGCCGTTGGCTTGCTATAACCTTGTAGTTCAGCCATGGTGACAGCCATTACACAGGTGAAGAATTTGCTTGTGAAGCGGCTAGAAGATAGGTGCGACTATGATTGGCTTGGGCAACATGTTCTTTTCGAAATGAAGTTCATTAGAAGAACTACGCAAAGACGAAAAATTACAAGATCTTGCGAGAAGCTGCATTGACGGACAGACCAAAAAGTGGTCTACTACCGAAACATATGAGAGTGTATTTCTGAACGAATCAGAATCGAGTTGTAGTACAATGTCATTTCGTCCAGTATCGGATAACGCAAGTACGGCGTACTCGCAGGATATTCTGGAACAATCTTTGGTTGAAGTGCTGGACGATGAAGATTGCTTTAAAAAGCAGTGGTTGCCTAGTTGACGATTTCTCTCTCTCCTTTATGAGTACGAACAAATGAAATAGGTATGTGTGATAAATAAAGTATTATTATAAACTAGAGAGCTGTAATTGTGCATTTGAAAGTGGTTTCAAGACACTCTCTCTTTTTGCACGGCACTGCACGGCACTTGCTCAGAGCAAACAGATCGAATCAGAGGTGCCAGCAAACAAACAACAAACTATTATTATTTTGCAAAATGTAGCTCTTATTCGAATAAATTCCTCACAATTCAAATCAAATATGATATAAATCACAGGCGTTTTTGTTTGTCGCAGCCAACTTCAACCGCTAACGCCTTGTCAAAATTGGAAATTCGAATAGCTCAGCGTCAGAGCGTTTCAATTGCGGTTTGCCCCATATAATTTGTAGGGGCATGAAGCAATTTTGACAGTTGCTTGCCGCTAACGCTCCAATTTAGGTTTTACAGTAATGTTATAATGCAACAAAGTCTCAGCTCTCATATGTCATGTACGTACATGTTTTGCTTCTCTTCGCTGCGGTCAAACTGTTTTAACCTCAACCTTGTCGCTTGCATTTGCTGTCAGTTTTTAGCTTATTGAATACAAATTTCTGTCCCCTACATAAATAATCAACTTACTTCTGCAACATATTCCCTCTCACTGCACTCTAATGTTTTCGCCAAACTGAGCGAGAGCGTTGCGTCGGGAAACGCAACGCTCAACGCTCCGATTAAGGTTTCACAGTTAGTGTGCGCGAACATATGAAGGCAATGCACAGTAAGTAATTCAAATTAAATTTCATACGAATTTACAAATAAAATATTTTCACCTAAATTAAAACTATTGTGTTTTATGGACATACAAAATTGAACAGAAAAATTAAATTATATTTACTTGTGCATCTATCTCCTTTTTTCAAAATTTTGTTTTGAATACAAATTTCCAAATAAAAATAAAAAGCATAACTGGAAATCCCCGTTATTAGTTTTGTACGCAAACTAATTCTGCTCCGTTTTGTGAGTGTTATTTTAATTTATCTAGAACAGAACAAAAAGTGCAGTTAAAGCATATAAATGTGGATAATTTTGTATAAACGAAGAACCCATTTTTGAGGTCAAAATTAATCATAACAATTTTGACTTGCCTGTACGCGAACTTATTCTGACTAGTGTATTTTTTAATATTACATTTAATTATTTTTTAATATAACATTTAAATATTACATTAATATTACATGTAAATTATTTATTTAAATATATTATATTTACTCACATCATCAACCTCCATTTTAATTGGTATATTGTCAGAAACTAAAATGTTTTACGAAACTCCCTCACTTAATTCCGCGTGACAAGTAGCAAACTCTTCTTTTAATCACTCATTGCATTCAGCGTACAGGTAGCATTTTGGCCCGTTACGCACTGTCAACACTTCATTAGCAATGCTTGCAGTGTATATAGCAGAGAGAAAACAGTGCGTGCATTGCAGAGACAAACAAATGAGTGCTGACTGCTATTGCGGTTTGCGTTTTGTTGTCATTCTCATACTGCTATCGTACTACACACGGTAGGCAGGAAGCATCGATAGATTGCACAAAAATGTCGACGAAAACTGTAATCGGGGTTGTATTTGTTGATGATTATAGGTGCAAAATCCGTTCGAATTGAAATCCGATCTGCTTCTTCTCAAAAGTTATACACATTTTTATATTTCGAATCGGGACAATTTGTAACACAGGACAACAAAAAACACTTTTTTTTTCTGTTGCATGGAGTTTTTCTACTGTTTCTTACTAATTTGGGTGCGCTGATTTCGAATCTACCCTCAGATTTTTTTCTAGCAGCTCTAGTTAGTGAGATATAAGTACCGTGTCATTTTTTCAGTTTTTCCTCTCCTTTTTCCATATTTTTGATCGTAATTTCTAAACCAAAAAATTGATTGACATGATTTTCACATTATTGCATTAACAACACCACACGGCTTCTTTTTCGATGCAACTTATTTTTATAAGTTTTAAAATGCCGCGGTAATTGGACCTCGAAGTCGGAAAATATGGAATTTTAAGGGGTTTTCTTTGCTGGTCAAAAACATACAAATTTTTTGTAAATCAGTTAACGATTTGGTGTAATATGAAAGCCGACACATCCAGCAATACAACACAGCCAAATTTTTTGGCGGAATATACATTCGCATCGAAATAATAGCAAAAATGTACCATAGCCATTTTCATCACTTTTCATACTTTTTCCTTAAAAAATTTGGGGCCTCAAAATATTCAAAGCTTTTATTTATTTTTCTTTTATTCTTTTTGTTTTTTGCTTGTATTTCAGACTATAAATGAAACGTAAAAAGAGCATATTTTGAGGAATTTTAAGAATATTTTAAGGAAAAAGTATGAAAAGTGATGAAAATGGCTATGGTACATTTGTGCTATTATTTCGATGCGAATGTATATTCCGCCAAATATACGTATATACGCGCTTTATGGAGTTTGACCATTTGCAACGCGAATAACGCGAGAAACGCCATAACCCGACAAACCCCGAACGTCTGAAACGCGCTTTTTGGAGTTTGGCCATATGAGATGCGTGTTCTATATTACCACAGAATAAACAATTATACAGAACGCGCATCTCAAATTCAAAAATGTTAAAGGGTCGTAATATTACGACCACTGTTAATTTAACATTACGTCCTCTGCTATTAACATTAGAAACAGCCTAGACAGCTCTCATTTCTGTTATATCACAGAACAAACAGCACAGAGATTAGAAGGAAAATAATGATCGCATGCAGTTCCGCGAAGCATTGAAGGGAAAATAGTGTCAGGCTGTGGTTGCTGTTGTTGTTGGCCAACAAAACGAAATGCCACTTGCTTCTTACATACATGGGGAAAAGAGCAATAAGCTATGGTTGTTATTGTTGCTAGCTAGGAAATAGGGTGTAGCAGAGGGTACATACCAGCGATTAAGCGATGTGAAACTGGGAGAGCCGGTAGAAATACATGCACAGAATTACACTAATATTATTGTAAAATTGCAACCTTGGGGCCTACTAGTAGGCCCCAAGCTTGATCAGGAACGTAGTTTTTCCTCCATATAAATTACTAAAACGGGGTTGTTGTTCTAGTTCATTTCAAAATTCCACTGTTGCTGGTGTGAGTGAGTCATTTTTTGTATATTTTTTGTGCCATTTCGTAATACGTTTGTACAAAATGGACTAGAAAAATATATTATTGCCCAAAAGCGCCAAATTAATCCTTGGGTATGCTTTTAATTTAATTGAATTAAGATTTTATTAGTTGCATCCAAAAAAACAACCCTGCGGTCAAACTAGACCACTTAGCACTAAAAGCATACCTGATCTGATCTGATCGTTAGAGATTCGCTAAATGAAGAAATGCGAAATAAAAAGGACGGCAATTGACCCCGTCATATTCAATGCATTTAGCTTTGTCTTCTTTCATATATTTTTCATTAATATTTACATAATGAAACCAAAAAAGTTCATGTGTTGGCATTTAATGCAGAAAATTAATGAGAACATACTTTAAAAAGCAAATAATTGAAAGGAATCCCTAATCCCTAATATCGGGAAAAGAGCAGACACAGTGAAAAGCTGATCACTGCCAGCACACACGGACTGTGTACGTGAATTGCAAAAAACGCACAAATAGCGGCTTACTCTCCCCGTTTCCAATCGCTTTATCGCTGGTACATACGATGTTGATAGCAATTTTACGACGGAGTGTAGCGTGCAAAAATATATGAGAACGAATGTCAAAAGGGGGGTATCTTATCGACTTAAAAAGTCACTACGCTATAAAGTTATCACACTATTTTTAATATTGTAGTTAAACGATTAAGTATAATTGTTATGTACGAAATATCTTTTAAATTATGGATTTACATACATATACAGAAAAAAGCAAAAACAAAATAAAAAAGACTCTGCCATCATTCAGGATCGTCGTTGCTTAGTTACTTTTTTCGTATGACTTTTTGCTTTAGGGTCGGTAAGCAGCTCTCAAGAAAAGCGAAAACTTCATATAAACAACAGCTCAAGAAATGTTCAAGAAAATTTCTTTGAGTTCGCAAGAAAACTGATTCAGTTTTTAAATACTTTTTTCATTGAAAAGTGAAAATTACAACACTGTTTTTGGCAAGAAATATATGTGTAGCTATTTATTTCTTAAAGAAAACGTGACAGCTGCCTAAACAAAGGTAAAAGTAAACTTCAAATTTAATATTTTGTATGTGTTTCTAATATTTAAAAGCAGCCTCGATAGCCTAGCGTGAGTGCACTAGACTGTCATCCCAGAGGTCGTGGGCTCAACTCCCGCCGTGTGCACGGTCCCCGCACTTTTCCATCCAATTTTTCCGATTTTTCCTGTTCTCAAAATTTTCCTAAAAACCCTGCAACATATCCAAGTTCATTGATTCCCAACCCAATTATTCCTATTCCACTTACTTCCACGCAATAGAACGCCCAATTATGCGCTGTGCGGCTGATAAAAGCAAACAAATAAACAGTTACGCAAGAAAGGCGCACGAGTGACATCTGCAAGGGGAAGCGGACAACTGCGAAAACAGCGCGCACCAACCTGATCTAACGAGGTCCCCAACCGGCTCTAATTGAAATCGCGCCTGCAGCCTTGGACGACGAAGTCCGGCGTAGTGCTGCGTGCCCCCGCAACACTACGCCGTTGATTAATCACGAAAAAACTCGTTAAGATCACGTCGGGGTCACCAATTATCGCGATTAATAAGACTCGGGGCGCTTAGATTTCAATTGCTTTATTCACTAACGTTACAAACTTTCTACGCGCGAGTTAAGTCACAGGCAATGTCCAGCGATAAGCTTCGATCCTCGACATTGCCAGCTCCTAAACAAACAGATAACGTGGCAATAAATTGGGCAACATAAGGAAATGTAACCCGAGCAGTCCAGATGTTCTAAACCATCTAAGCAATCCTAAACCAACTGATAAGAGTTGTTTGGATGAGTCGTAAAAGAAGGGACCGCATCAAATAGAGATAAGAAAAATATTTTAAGATAAACAAAAATGTAAACTAGTATTTAAGAGGATATTTTTGAAAAATAAATGAGAACATATTTAGACTCCGAAGAGTTCAGTTGTTTTCCATTTTCATAAAAACGTAATTGGCGCAGTCGGGAAACCAATATTAAGTCTTAAGACTAATATTGCAAATCGCTCTCAAAAGCATTTCGTTAATTTAAATATAAACTGTACTTAGTCATAAGACAAGTCAGTATTAATCGGAACAATTAATTAAATAAATTGTGATTACAATAAAACTGTCCGAAGACAGAAAAACAAAAATAAAATAAAATAACATTTTATTGAAAAAGTGAAGTTCGGTGCGACGAACAACGAACTTACGCCCAAAGCAACAAGAAGACTACATCAAACCGTGAGTCAAAGTTATTTCACACAGAGGAAAAACTCAGAATGGCAGTCACTATCCCAGCATCGGAGCTACTGAAGGAAGCCTCCAGGATACGAGAGTTTAACGGTAGCGGAGACTACGATCTATCATCGTTTATAAGGGAAGTGGACCAAATTCTTCCCTTATTTGAAGGCAACCCAACGATGAGGGAATTCGCCCTACGGAGGTACGTCGTCACGAAGATCCAAGGAGCAGCCCTCAACGTAATACGACCACTAGGAGCAGAAGCGGACTGGATGACCATCAAGGACGAGCTTGTGCGAAACTTTGGAGTGAAGGAAGGGTACCACACCTTGTACCACCAGGCGATAAACCTAAGGAATCACAATGTAAGTGACTATTTTAATAAATTAAGAGACATATTAGATAAGCTTAATATTAAGTACGAGTTCGATAGAAATAAGCCTTTAGAATTCTCACCGATCTCAAACGAATCGGTTATACTTAAAACATTTTTAAATGGTATTAACCCTAATTTGGCTAGTATCATTCACAGTAGGCAAATAACAAAGTTAAGAGAAGCTTATTACTTACTTCAAGACACAGGTATGCTAAGGGCATATGACGTGGGAAACAATAGTAAACGAACGAATACCAACAATAACAGTAACTTTGGAAATAGAAATACAAACCAATTCCAACCTAGGTACATTTACACAAATGTATACTCCTCCTCCAGTACAAAACTTTACACCAAATTTCTCCGGACAATTCCGACAAAACCCCCGAAACTCTGGAAACTTTAGACATAACTCACAACAGTTCAGGTGGAATCAGTCCAATCAAAGCCGATTCCAACCTCCAACGCCCATGGAAGTTGATCACATCGAGCGAAGGAACGAGGATAACTTTTCAGTATCAGGCCCACAATATGACTTGCCGATAGTAGAATTAACAGTAGGAAATAAAAAAATTAAATGTTTGATAGACACAGGATCGTCGACGTCACTGTTAGACAAAAATCTACTAACACAATACAGACGAACCAAACTAAGACAACCAATAACTTTTAGAACGCTTAATGGAATCGTTTATATAAATGAAGAGATAGTAACACCATTGCCAATTGAATTTAACGAAAAGAATAACATGTGTTGGAAGTTAACAACATTTAAAAACAAAAGTTTTGATGGCTTAATTGGACAAAATCTACTGAAACCATTAGCCGCAAATATTAACATGAAAGAGAATTATATTAAAATTAATGGAATTAAGACAAAATTTATAAATTCATGTTCATATAAATATCATGAAATCCAGGCCTTAGAAGCACCGGATGAAAATGTAATTTATGAAAGATTACAACAAGAAGAAGAAGGCGATGACCACTTCCAAATTTTAGATACTGCCGTTAATCGATTTAAAACGCAAATTATTTTATGCGAACACAAAACAACGGAAAGCGAGGTAATAGAAAATAAACGAAAAATGTATATCAGCCAAGATGATATTAATAGCGGTTACATGGTAGACATATTTCGCAAACATCTGAAAGGTGGTAAAATCGGAATATTTTCGGAACTTTCCGATAGAGAGTACAATTTAGTTCAGTCGAAATTGATAGAACTCTATAGGAAAAGTATGCAGTTCTACAAATGTAGTTATCACGCAAAAGATGTGAATGACGCAGATGAGGCATATCGCTATATCTCCAAGTACCACAAAAACGAAACTGGACATGCCGGGATAAACGAAAATTACCTCGGACTTAAAAAGATAATTTTTATTACAAATTTGAAAGAATTAATACAAAAGTTTATTAATAACTGTGACGTATGCAATAAAGCAAAATATGACAGAAACCCGATTAAACCGAAACTGAATTATACAGAAACACCGAACAACACTAATGAGATTGTTCACATTGACACGTTCACTATTTCAAAACATAACTTCATTACTTTCATAGATAAATTTTCAAAATTTGCTACAGCATTGCCTTTAGAAGACAGGAATAGCCTAACATTGGTAGAAAAACTAAGACTGTATTTTTCTATAAAGGGTAAACCAAGAAAAATCATCGCGGACAATGAATTTAATTGCACAAACGTGAAACATTTTCTAAGCTCAGAAAATATTGAAATCCATTTCACCAAACCCAATAGCCACACTGGTAATTCGGATATAGAAAGATTCCACAACACAATAGGAGAAAGAATGAGAATTGCTAACCTTGAAGATAAAGAATTATCAACACAGGAGAAAATGTACAAAAATATAGAATATTATAATAAATCATTTCATTCAACACTTAGAGCTAGACCAATAGATATTGCGAACGGTAAAGTAGAAAAGGATGTTATATATGATAGGCTAAAATGCGCAAAAGAAAGAACAATAAATAGAATTAACATAAATCGGGAAGAATATAGAGACAATCGCAAGGAAGGCTACGTAAAAAATTACAAAGCACTACGGCATAAAACCGAACCTAGATTTAGAAAACTTAACCTAGAAAATGTACACCCAGTCAACATTACAAGACCAACAAAATTTTTAGATGAAATGGATATTGCTGGGTATAACAATGGCTCTGCTGCTTCCAGTAGAAATTAGAAATAATAGAAATAATATCACAGAGAGAAATAATGTAATAGATATAATATCACATAGGTTGCGTAATTGATGAAGAAACACTATTGCAAAAAAACAAAAAAGATGTTAAATTATATCTAAATTGTGATAATAGACAAATAATATTAAGCGGTAATTACTTAATTAACTACCATAACTGTTCAATGAAAATAATGGAATATTCATTTCAATTTCAGCAAAGATTTTAATTTCCAAATGTCGAAATACACAATTTTTCACAAAAAGTAACATTTGATGATATTGTACTTAGAAACATCGAAAACCTTAAAGAAATCAAAGAGTTGCAATACCACAAAAAAGTTATATATTCTGTTTCAACACTTATGATAATTTTAATCACTGTTGCCATCATAACAATAATACTTTTGTTGAAGAAACAAAACAAAATGAAAATTGAATTTGTAAACAAAACCCGGGAGTGTTTTGAGTTAAAGAAGGGAGAAGTTACGTCACAGGCAATGTCCAGCGATAAGATTCGATCCTCGACATTGCCAGCTCCTAAACAAACAGATAACGTGGCAATAAATTGGGCAACATAAAGAAATGTAACCCGAGCAGTCCAGATGTTCTAAACCATCTAAGCAATCCTAAACCAACTGATAAGAATTGTTTGGATGAGTCGTAAAAGAAGGGACCGCATCAAATAGAGATAAGAAAAATATTTTAAGATAAACAAAAATGTAAACTAGTATTTAAGAGGATATTTTTGAAAAATAAATGAGAACATATTTAGACTCCGAAGAGTTCAGTTGTTTTCCATTTAAAAACGTAATTCGCGTGCGCTCAGCTCCGTTACCAGCTTTCGACTCGTTTTCTTTTCTGCCGCGCCAGTGCTGCCAGCGCTCGATGCACGAACCAGTGTCGCCACAAAACAGGCGCACGAGCGACATCTGCAAGGGAAAGCGGACAACTGCGAAAAAACAGCGCGCACCAACCTGATCTAGCGAGGTCCCCAACCATTCTGCTGTAACCTCCTCACAACAGAGGGCGCTACGAGCGGAGGCGACGTTCCTGAGCGACGTTAGATGATTCCATCACTTAGGACTACCTGCGGCAGGCCAATCACCTACCCTGGCAGAACAACACAACTGATTAATGCAACCAACACAAGGCTGTCTTGTGGAGACCCTATGCTCCCGAGAGGAGTGAACAAGGAACAAAAAAAATAATATTTAAAAAGTAAATTCTCGCACAGCCCATTTCTTCGAGAACCATCCTTGCCATATCGGACTATACCAAGCGAATTTATAACAGTTTTGCTGTACTTCAAAGTACATGCCTAAAAGTATGCTTGCAAAAGCGTTCATGCACAGCAAAGAGTGCCTTTTCGTTTCAATATGCTTGTTTTTTCTTAAGCGTTTTCTTGAAAGCTGCGTACCGACTTTTATAATAGATATGTGCATACGTTAGACGTGATTCTCAGGCCGATGCCGATTAATCGGTCACAAAGCCGAAAATCGGCCGATGCCGATGCCGATTCCATAGAAAAAAAAACACGAATGAATTCAATCAAAAACACAGCTTATTTTATAAAATTACCAAAGGAACTATTACATATATAGTACATTTCATAACATTCATCACAAATTAACAAACAAAAACGAGAAAATAAACAACTATAAACTAAATAAAATTACAAGAAAATTCAGAATTTAAATACATTAAACTAAAATTTCCCCCAAATTTATAACACATAAAATTAATATTTCATGAAAATTGCTCATTCTATTTGGCACAAGCACTTAACAAAAGACCCAATAGCCAATATAGCTGAACAAGGTGTTGATGTAGCAAAAATAGATTAAAAATATCTGTAAAATATTGTCTCCTTAAATATTTGTCATAAAATCCAAACAAATCTAAGGAGAAACCCCCTAATCAGGCAACACTGGGTTGTAACGTATAATAAAAATGTAATAAATATACAAAGCGAGATATGAAAAAGAAAGACAGTGCGATTCAGCTGCAAATAAAAACAAACAAGAAATGAAAGCAGGAAAATCGACCAAAAAAAGCCGATGTAATAATAATAATAATGATAATTGATTGGCACGACAGCCCGCTTACGCGAGACTAAGGCCTAGCTTCCCGCAACCACCCGTGTTGTGCGTGTGAATTTTGTACGCGGGTGGAACTTTTTTTTTTGGCCGATGCCGATACCAATTTTATTGGCCGATACTAGCCGATGCCGATTAATCGGTCGGACTCTACATCGCCCTTCATTCGCTTAATTGAAACTAACAGTAACTTCTATGGTCGGCATCGAGCGCACGAACTCGCTATACACTACTCGCATTTACCGAAGTTGATAATAACAGAGATCATCGTCGCACGAGAAATTAACAGAAGCAAAAGTTCTGTTCAACCAACTCTGTTATCTCCCCTCTGCTGCTTTCGGCCCGCACCATAAATTCAGATTGCTTCGCTGGTCGACATGCGCATTCTGTATACTGATTATTCTGTGGTATGACCTATCCATTTCCATTTTCTGCGCTTTATTCGCCTCAGAATGGGTTCCTCATTGGTAATCTCCCACAGCGCGTCGTTACCAATTGTGATGGGTCAGAATATCCTGTAAATGATTCGCAGGCATTTTTTAGGAAAGTTTGTAGCCTCTGGGTGATGGCAGAGATAATATAAAATAATTATTATCCATATTTTCGAGAATGAAAAAATTGCTAAATCACGAATCGAAACGAATAATGTCAATCATGTAATAAATATTTTTAAGTTGCATGGTAAGTGTTAAGAAAAAAATACTTTTTTTCGTTTCCGAAAACTTTTGTATAGGGATAAAATGTTAAAAGTAAATGCCATAATACAAATTTTAAGCACCCAACAAACAAAAAATGCATGCATTCAACCAAAAATAATGGAACATAAAGAGTGTGCATCACGTACAAGCAAACATTTGAATGCGGGTGCTGATATCGCCACCCATCTTCAAGATGCGGGGGGTAGACAACAAGAGGAAACACTTGAAAACACGTCTGTGCTCACTCGTTCATTCTCGCTCAATTGTGCGAAGCGGAGGAAGACGATGTGCTGTTGTTCTTGTTGTTGCGCTGGCGAAAAGCTGAAATTGTAAAACTATTTATATTTTCTGGCTAGCTTTTGTTCTTCTTCTATAAGCCTGCACGGCGTCGCATATTGCCCCTGAACTCACTGCCGACTGTAGTCTGCGCAAAATCATAGAAAAGAAAATAAAATATGTCTGGCATGGCGACCTATATGATCGCTACAGGCAATTAAAAAATAAATACAGTTAAACCTCGATTATCCGGGTTGCTCGGGACGGGCCCATCATATATGTGTGATATTGTAGTAGTTAGGTATAAGCGTGGCAACCCTCTGTTGGAGTTGCCCGATAAGATGCTGTAATATTAGAGTTGGTGTAAAGGTGGCAACGTTAGCTTTGTAAGATGAAAAGGTGTACGCCATGTTGAAAATAAAAGGAAGCGCCATTCTTGTCGCAGCGTGGGTTGAAGTAGGGATGGGTAATTGGGGTCAAGATTCGATTTTTCTCGAATCCCGAATTTTTTCCAAGTATTCGATCATTCGATTCGAAATTCGGTGCGGAAAAATCGATTTTATTCGAATTTTTCCAAAAATTTTAAAAATTGATATTAAAAACTTAGATGACTCAAATTGAAAAGTAAAGACAAATTTTTTTTATAGTTTAATTGGAAATGGAATATGATATGTTAAAAAGTTAGAACACAGAGAGATACATTGTAATTATTAACTTTAACTTATATTATGATGCCTTTTTCATAAGAGCTTCTTAATTATGAAATTAGAACGGGGTGAAGTCTCTAAAAGAAAAAACATGAAAAAATTAAAACCAGGCAATGGTTAGTGTCTACACATAAATACTATATATTCGTATGCGTTGTGTATTTATGTGTTGTTAAGAAACGATATATACTGCAATAGTAGTCTAAACCCGAAAATGGTCTTTAAGTCTGATAATTCTTAAGTGAATGTACTTTTGTTGGGGTAGGTGTCTCGGTACTTAAATGTTTTGTTGCTTGTGTTTATAATCCGAATAGAACAAATGACCTTTCATATATTAATTAGCATTAACATTAAGCATTAACTTCAACTTTACTTCTTCTTATGAAAATGTTTGTAATTCCATTACATAACATTTTAATAAATTAAGCAGAAAATTGTCAAATTGTGTTATAAAACACTAAGTTGCAGAGTAGTATACAACATTTATTTCTCATTTGTCAAGTTTTTTCTTATCTGTCTATGAAATGGTAAGGGTAATGCAACGTTGCGAGGAAAAATTCGATTTTTTAACGCAAGATTCGATTGTACCGAATTTTACCACCATAAAGTTCGATTTTAAAAATTCGCCATTTTGCAGCTAAAATTCGATTAAAAATCGAATTTCAAAAATTCGAATCTCGAATTTACCCATCCCTAGGTAGAAGCCAGACGTGTTTTTATTGAAGGCGAAATTAAATCATTACAATATGGAAAAAACAAACACAAGTACATGTGCTTCATTGTAATAATAATGGGCACTCATGAAGACACACTAAGTGACTTAAGGGGTCATTCTCATGTAAAATTTTTTTTAACATATTTGGAATGTATCATCCTTGAAGAAGGTGCTGTCAAATTTTTATTAGAAAATTTCAAGTATTTCGGCTTCTGCAGACATTTGTGTAACGAGCGGTCAAGGGATTCTAGCGGTTAGTCAAAACTTTAAACGTGTTTTTCTCGGAACGCCTTTTTTTGAAACGGCGGGGATGATTTAAAAAAAACCATTCATCCGATCTCTCTGCGATTTTGTCACGTCATTCTACATACTGTTAGCTATCGTCCCTAGTAAAAAAAAAAATTCTATTTTGTAGTGTATTGGTGGAGGTGGTGCCATGGTGAATGCAACCCTGTTGTGGTTGGGCTTGTCAAGCAGTGTGGCAACTCGGGCTTGCAGCTAAGTTCATGCTGGTCCTTTACTTTTTACTTTTACTTGTGACGCCATTGTTAGAACACGCAAATAAAGTTTGTCTTAAAAGTTTACACAGTTGTTTATATCAAAAGGACTTAAATCCATCCCAGTGCTCATTACAACGTCAAGTGTGGGGTTCGAGCAGGAATTTTTTTTCTATCTAAGTTCTAAAGTTATTGTGGTTCAATGGCGAACAAATTAACGCGCAATGCGGTTATTGCTGCACTACGGGCTGCGGGAGCTGAATTCGAGGAAGACGCCACGATGGTTCAGTTGCGGACAGTGTATGAACAAGCGGTAGCAGGTCGTGTCGGAGGTAGCGGAAGAGCGGCCAGAGCGGATAGCGAGCCTGATGTTCCGCTGAATCAACAGATGCCAGATGCCAGCCAGAGTGTGCAGACGACTAGACGACAGATGCCAGGGGCCAGCCAGAGGGAGCGACCCATGAATGTGCCAGATACAGAAGATGATACAGTTGATGCAGGGAGTGTGGTGAATGTGACCAGTACTGAGGCTGAAGAGGCTGAGTTAGATCGGCAGTTGGCGATCATGCGCAAGAAACGTGAGCTTGTCCAGCTGCAGCGTGAGTTGAACGAGTTCGAGAGTCGTAGAATCGACCTGGGTGTACTGGACGCGATGATGAGCAAATTTGATGGTTCGGAGTTGCAGGACGTTAGCAAATGGTTGGCCGACTTGGAGAATGTGTTCGAGAGTTTCCAGTACAGTGAGCGAGACCAGCTGGTTGCCGCACGACATCTGATAACTGGGCAAGCGAAGCGGTTCGCGGACATAACTCGTGTTCGCAGCTATGGTGAGCTAAGGATGGCTTTGATGACTGAATACCGTCGTATATTCACGGTTCGAGATGTGCTGCAACAGTTACGTGCCCGTGTCCTGAGACCAGACGAAACACCACGACAATATATTGTTGAGATGCAGTACATTGCCAGCCGCGCCGATGTGTCAGAAACGGACCTAATCGACATTATCATCGAGGGGCTTAACGACGATACGAATATGGTTTCGATGCTGTACAGTGCCACTTCCTTGCGTGAATTGAAGGGGTTGATGGAGCGTTACGAGAAGAAGCGTCGGGCAGCTGCGCCAGTGGTTGTGCCGAAGATCAGTGTCATGTCGGGTGCCGTGCCTAGGCCGAGGTCGTATACAACAGTGCCAGTTGCTAACACAGCTGCAAAAGTCACGGATTTGTCGGCCGTCAGGTGTTACAACTGTTTTCAATATGGGCACTATCAAAGTGCGTGCGGGGCCCCGCGACGCCCACCGAACTCGTGTTTCATATGCCATGAAGTAGGCCACATGCGCCAGCAGTGCCCACGTCGTAGTCGGATGCAGAATACAACACTAAACCAGACGCAAACACGGATGCCAGCCGTACCGAAACAACAGCAGCCAGTAGCAGAGGTCGAGGAGTGGGAGGCAGGGACGCCATTGACGGAGGTAGAGGAGGTCCGACGTTTAGCCCGACAGCTGAAACACCGAAATCTTGTAAGTGTTGCCTTTTTGAAACAGAATAAGTGCACTGAATTAATTCCGTGTTTTGCTTTATTTGATAATGGCAGTCCGACTAGTTTCGTGAAGCGTTCTCTTGTGCCATTTGAGGTGACGGGTGAATTGACTGTGACAGAGTATCGGGGGATGGGAAATATGAATTTAAGTACGTACGGCCTTGTGACTTGTAAAATTGTGTTTGATAACCGTAAATTTGACCATAATTTGTTTGTTTTGCCAGATGAAGAGGCAGTGGTGCCCCTACTTTTTGGACGCGATTTACTTAAGGCAATGAATATAAGCCTGTGCCAAATGGACACAGTGAGATATAGTAGACGTACTCTGCTGGAGATTAATAATGCCAATAAAAATGAAGTTCCGTTGAATATCAGTGCACTTAAGTTGTTTAATTTATTAAAGAGTCCAGTAGTTAAGATAACAGAGGTTCCAAACAGAGTTAAGTTATTGAAATCAGATGATAAGTGTGGCAAGTCAGAAATTAATTCAGTTAATGCAGAGGTAAATGTAATTGGTGATTCGAATTTGTGTGAAACTCGACTTGAGTCGTGTATCGGAGTTGTAAATTTAGTTGGAACAGAAGACTTGAATTTGTATGATGAAGTAATATTGATGGTAGGTGCAACTGAGATGGATGAAATTGGTGATCTAATTGATGTGGACGAAAACTTGTCTATAACAGATGCAGATGCTTTGAAATCAGTTGTTTTTGAGAACTATTTGAAAATGAAGAACAAGGGGGGGAAGTTGAGTGGCTATTGCATGAAAATTCAGTTGAAGAGTGATGCGCCGGTGTACAGTGGTCCGCGCCGGTTGTCATATAGGGAAAAGACAGAAGTACAGAAGACAATTGATGATTTGTTGGCTCAGGGCATTATTCAGCCAAGTGCGTCTCCATACGCGTCTCCGATTGTGTTAGTGCGGAAGAAGAACGGTGAATTGAGAATGTGTGTTGACTATCGGGCGTTGAATAAGTTGACTGTCAGAGATCATTATCCGTTGCCGTTAGTTGAGGATTGTATTGAATATTTGGGTGGGAAGAGTTTCTTCAGTACGTTGGACTTGAGGAATGGGTTTCACCAGGTGCCGATGCATGAGGAATCGATACCGATAACTGCGTTTGTGACTCCGATGGGACAGTATGAGTATCGGTTTATGCCATTTGGTTTGACTAATGCTCCACCAGTGTTCCAGCGGTTTATTAATTTAGTGTTGCGGCCGTTGATTGATGCGAAGAGGATTGTGGTGTATTTAGATGATATTAACATTGCCACGAAGACTATTGAGGAACATTATGTGGTTTTGGCAGAAGTTTTGAAATTATTGTCAGGGGCTGGATTGTGCTTGAATCTGAAGAAGTGCAAATTTGCATATAGAGAATTGAAGTATTTAGGCTACTGTGTGAGTGAACGGGGGATTCGTCCGAATGAAGATCATTTGGTAGCGATAAAGAATTACGCAGTACCTACCAACATAAAGGAGGTGCAGAGGGCGGTGGGTCTTTTTTCATATTTTAGACGATTTGTGTATAATTTTTCTCAGATTGCGCGCCCATTGAGTTATTTGACGCGAAAAGGTGTAAAGTTTGAATGGACAGAAGAGTGTAGGAATGCGTTTGAGACCTTGAAATCTAAATTGACTGAGCCCCCTGTACTGTGTGTCTTTGATTCAGGGCGGGAGACAGAGTTGCATACGGATGCAAGTTCGCGAGGGTATGGTGCTATACTGTTACAGAAGCAAGATGACGGCAGGTTTCACCCAGTGGCATTTTATTCGAAAACAACGACGGATCCGGAGTCGCGTTATCATAGCTTTGAGTTGGAAACATTGGCAATTGTGAATGCATTGGAAAGATTCCGGACTATGTTGGATGGAATTCCGTTTGTAGTTGTGACTGATTGCAACTCTTTGGTCTTGACATTGGAGAAGAAAACAATTAATCCAAGAATTGCCAGATGGACATTGGGTCTCGCCGGGTTTGATTTTTCAGTTCGACACCGAAAGGGTGAACAGATGCAGCATGTTGATGCATTGAGCCGGTTGTCAGCTGTGTGTAGTATTGAGGAGAATGAGGTTGATTTGAACATTCAGATTATACAGACGCGTGATCCTGTGATTCATAAACTGCGGGAAGAATTAGAGCAAGGGGAAGTGCCAGGATATGAGTTGGAGAATGGGTTAGTCTTTCGTGTCAGTGGTCAGAATCGACAGTTGTATGTGCCGGGTGAGATGGAAGAGAACATTATGCGATTGATACATGAGAAATATGGTCATTTGGGTATTGAGAAATGTGCAAATCAGATTCGGAAGCATTATTGGTTTCCCCGTATGCGCGAAAAGCTGAATGTGTTCATCAGAAATTGTTTGAAGTGCATTTATTATTCGACGTCGCCTAGAAGCAATGAGCGTAATATATATAGTATTCCAAAGAAGCCAGAACCGTTCGATACAGTGCACATTGACCATTTCGGGCCATTGGAGAGTGTGAACTCAAAGCATAAACATGTGTTTGTGGTGATTGATGCTTTCACAAAATTTGTCAAAATGTATGCTACGAATAGTAGTGCGAAAGAATCGATTTGTGCGTTGAAGAGATATTTTGTTGAATACAGTCGTCCCAGAAGAATCATAGATGATCGGGGCACAGCTTTTACGTCATCGGAGTTTAGGGATTTTTGCGGGAACAATAACATTGTACATGTTTTGAATGCGGTAGCTTCGCCACAGTCGAATGGTCAGGTTGAGAGGGTGAATCGGGTGTTGAAAGCAATATTGGCCAAAACGACTGACCCTATAAACCATGTAGATTGGAAACAGAAACTGACGGATGTCGAGTTTGCAATGAATAATACTGTACACTGTGCCACAAAGACGACCCCTAGTAAGCTGCTTTTTGGCGTTGAGCAGCGCGGCAAAGTAGTTGATGAATTGACGGAGTATTTGCATGATGTGTATTCAAGAGAAGAAGTTAATTTGTCCGAAATAAGGGAGCAGGCAGAGCTTGCAATACAGAAGTCTCAGTTGTACAATCAGAAATATTACGAGAGGAGCCATAGGCCAGCGAAACAATTTGAACCAGGAGATTTAGTTGTGGTTAAAAATGTAGACACTACGGTAGGGAAGAATAAGAAGCTAATTCAGAAGTACAGAGGCCCTTATGTAGTTCGTAAGCAATTAGGTCATGATCGTTATGTTGTTACGGATGTTGAAAATTGTCAGGTTACTCAGATGCCATATGACAATGTAATTGATTCGTCTAGAATGAAGAAATGGTTGGAACCTCGAGGTAGGCCAGTTGAAACGGACTCAGAAGGCAACACAGATGGTGATAATTTAAGTGATGAATGTACAGATTATGAATTTTTAGATGATAAGCTAGAAGAAGATTCATTGTAAAAGCAATCGAGGTCGATTGAATGTCAGGTTAGGCCGAGTTGTAGTGTATTGGTGGAGGTGGTGCCATGGTGAATGCAACCCTGTTGTGGTTGGGCTTGTCAAGCAGTGTGGCAACTCGGGCTTGCAGCTAAGTTCATGCTGGTCCTTTACTTTTTACTTTTACTTGTGACGCCATTGTTAGAACACGCAAATAAAGTTTGTCTTAAAAGTTTACACAGTTGTTTATATCAAAAGGACTTAAATCCATCCCAGTGCTCATTACAATTTCATATTTTTTTTAATTGATAAAATCTTCAAAAACAACAATTTTTTTACTGTTCTAATTTCCAATGCCTGCCATTTTGTGAGATTCTTATGAAAAAATTCAAATTTACTACGGGCGAAAGGTACGTTCATGCTGATTAAGAATTTCTTGTAAATTTATGTTTCAGACAATCCTGTGACTCAAAACAATCCCCGCCAGCTGACCATGACGCGGCAGAAGCCGTGTCTTTAATCGAAAAAAAGGGTTTGAAAAAATTAAAAAAATTTTTTTTTATTTTTTATTTTTGTACCATAACAATGAATAAATTAAAGTGGAATATCTTTTTTTGATAATTCCTCGTATTCACAAAGGAAATAATTTCTGAAGAATGTCCATTTTTCCTGTCCGCGCATGAGAATGACCCCTTAATGCAGAAAGCCCTAAACGACACATGGAGCTGGTGTAGGGCTGAAGGGTTATCAATCAAACCCGGCAAAACTACAATTGTACCATTTACAAGGAGAAGGAAACTAAATCTTCCGAATCTTAAAATCAATAAAACGGTCATTCCCCTAAAAGAAGAGGTTAAATATCTAGGCATCACTCTAGATCGAAAGCTCACTTGGGAACCTCACCTAAACTCCACACTTAAAAAGGCGACCAAAGCACTGTGGGCAACAAACCGTAGCCTTGGCAAATCTTGGGGCCTATCACCCAAAATGACGAGCTGGGTCTACACTCAAATGATCAGACCCATCATTCTATACGGTGCTCTAGTATGGTGGGGCAAAACAAATCAGAGCACAGTCATAAGAAAACTAAACAAAATACGGCTTGCTTGCCTCAGTATTACAGGGGCTATGAAAACGACCCCCACTGCAGGCATGGAAGCACTAATTAACCTTACACCTCTTCATTTAGCCATCCAAGAGGAAGCGCTATCGAGTGCACTCACACTACACAGGCACAATGGAAAGCAACCTCACAGGTCATCTGGGAATACTAAACCAAATAGAGAATACTCTCTATAAAGCAGCTTGTCTTGACATCATAGAACCCCAACTAAGTCACGTGAAGAAGTACACAATAAACTTCCCGACTAGGGGGATCTGGGACAACAATCCAGTATGGTTAAATGATGACGCACAAAAATGGTACACCGATGGCTCCAAAACCTCTGCTGGTGTTGGAGCTGGCATAGTGGGACCAACAGTCAAAACATTATTTTCATTAAGCAACGACACGTCCATATTTCAAGCCGAACTCTTTGCAATAATAAAGGCAGTCCGGATCATCACCAAAGGCAACCCCAAAAGAGAAAAAATTACAATACTCTCGAACAGCTTTTCAGTTTTAAAAGCTCTGGACAGCTACTCTTTCTCATCGAAAACCCTCTTGGATTGCCACAAGGAGCTCAACAACCTAGGTACACGAAACCGTGTAGTTTTGGTTTGGATACCGGTGCATGAGGGCCATGAAGGCAATGAAATGGCGGACGCACAAGCCAAAAAGGGAGCAGAGAGCCCATTCATAGGGCCAGCCCCGATGTTCGGGTTTAGCAAAAAAGACCTAAAACAGGACATCCAAAACTGGACGCAAAACCGCAAACAGAAATACTGGAACAACTTGAAAGGTCTACACCACTCCAAAAAGTTCCTAAACTTCAACAGAGAGAGAGCTATCTCTGCTCTGGATCTCAACAGAAGCCAACTTAGGACTCTATGTGGTGCTGTAACAGGCCACCTCTACAAACTTGGTCTTACCGACAGCAGAACATGTAGATTCTGTCAGGAAGCTGACGAAGCAATGGAACACATCATTACCAACTGTCCTGCCTTGACACATAGACGTGCAAAGTTTCTAGGGAAACATAGCCTCGGTGAAGAGGACCTGATTCAAATATCGCAGAAAGGTCTGATTCAATACCTGAGCATATAAAACACCAGATGATTTAAGGGACGTAGCGCAGCGAATTAACATCCAGCGGCTACGCTGGCTCGGTCATGTCTGCCGCATGGACGACGAAGCTCCGGCGAAAAAGGTATTCGATGCGATGGTTGGAGGTCGACGGCGAAGAGGGAGGCCGTGTCTCCGGTGGAAGGACCAAGTGGAAGAGGCCCTGGTATCTCTTGGTGTGACCAACTGGAGAAGGCGCGCGCGAAGCAGAGGCGCCTGGAGAGAAGTTTTGCGGCAGGCCGTAACCCGATAACGGGTTGTTATGGCCAGTTAAGTAAGTAAGTTAAGATTTAAGGGGCACAATAAACCTCTCAGGTTGCAGTGCACAAGGGCGTGGCCCAACCCATAATCATTACATTACATTACATGTGCTTCACGGATAATAGCGGTAAATCACGGTTAATAGCGGTAAAAAAATCAATGACGGATAATAGAGGTAAACCACGGTTAATAGAGGTATAAAATCAACCACTCAGCATCCTGATGTTCCCGGTTAATGGAGGACCGGATAATCGAGGTTTAACT
Organism: Melieria omissa; assembly: GCA_963971225.1. Classification (NCBI taxonomy): domain Eukaryota; kingdom Metazoa; phylum Arthropoda; class Insecta; order Diptera; family Ulidiidae; genus Melieria; species Melieria omissa. The sequence goes on along the minus strand of OZ020269.1, from coordinate 42,464,350 downwards.
GTAATAAGTAATCAACAGAGACAATTAAATAAAAATGGAGTTGGAAAAAAAGAAAACGTTTTTATTAGCCCGTAATAATTTTCCGTCCCGTTCTTTCGAACTTTTCTTACGGCCCACATATAATGCTTGTTTAAAAGAACTAAAATAAGAAAATCTTATATTGTAAATTTATGGTCACATCATTCGCCATGGAACCATTCAGGTGTAGAATATTTATACTAATTTTAAACGTAGGCATTCCTAAATCAAATTTTTCTTATGATAAAATACTTGTCTTATTATTTATTTATTTATTTAGTGCTTTAGTAGTGCTTTCGACATATTGAAAGTCAATAGACCTATTAAATTATGTTTTCCCATACAATCTTTTAACCCTCGGTATGTCCGTTAGATTTCGATTAAAAAAAAATTAAAACACGTATCTAATTATTTTTGATTTCAAGTGTTTCACGAATTTTGAAGTCAATAAGCCTCAGTTCATTTTTTTGTAGTTTTCCCATATTCTCAAAATTGTAATCAACCATGTGAAAATATAAACAAATAATTTTACTTCGAACTCGCCACGTAAAAATATTTGCAAACATTTTAAACTGGGATCAACCACCAAATTTTTAAATCAATCAAAGCATTGGCCAGCAAAAAGCCATACACCACAAAGATTCGATTGTGCAGCAAAACCAATCGGCAACACAAAAAGGCATACACACAATAAACGACAACACCAAAAACATTAGCGAATCCCGAATCATCTTCGTTGAAACGACGATAACGATGCTTTTGGTTCGTTGTTTACTCTCCGCTAGCGCTTCGACCAACAAGATCGCAAACTGTTGAGCGCGAGCAAATTTCCCGCAACTTATGCCTCCGCTTATCTCTTCCCCCCCCGCATCAAGAAACACGCTTGGCAAATTTTTGAAGATGCGTATTCTTTATATTGTATATTCTTTGATTCAACCTAACAATTAATATAAAATGTTTTCCATTTACCAACTCATTTCCCATTTACTAACATATTTCTTATTTAAGGGGGTGTTCTGTAGTAAAATTTTCAAAAAATCTATTTTTTTTTTCATTTTTCAACAGGTAATGGTGTTATCTATCGTATAAAAAAAGGTCTTTGATGAATTCGGACCGGAAAGTCATTTGTAAAGGAGGTTTCGTCACGCGCTCCGCCGAATTTCCACAGTACTTTCAGTGAACAAAAAACTTTAAACGCGTTTTTCCCGAAACCATGTTTTTCGAACTGGTTCACACGATTACAAATGATTGAGTAGACGGATTTTGATAATATTTTTTTTTAAATGTTTCTAAAAGTTGTCGCTATCGTCCGACGAGCGTTTTTTTCGATTTTGTTATTAGTTAGTGTTAAATAAATGTTTTTCATTTGAAAAAATGGGAAAAAAAAAATTTTTTACTTTCAAGTCGCGCCATTTTGAGAATTTTGATGAAAAACAAAAAAGCTCCCGTCGGACGATAATCGCACTCATATAGATTACAACAAAAAAAGTTTCCGATTTCCATGTTTCAGACTGGAGCAATCGTGTGAACCGTCAACACATGTTTTTTTGTTGACATTGTACAGCGTACGCAATCAAAAATAATACGAAAAATAGTAGACGCTCCTTGGTACATCACAAACGACTCTTTGCATCGGGACCTTTCAATCAGCACAGTTGAAGAAACAATAAAAAACTCAGCACGAAACATATTATTGACATGAAAAATCAACGCAATCAAAAAGCAACGTCGAAATACAGCATATACCCCTGATCGAAGAAAGGCGAATCCGAAGGCTTAAACGACTTACAACTTCTGACTTACCATCTAGACATTTTTAATGAAATATGTACTGTAAACTGTCTGTATGTATTGTAAACTGAGATTTAACTTACTGTTATACGCTCGTGTTTTGTTAAATTCGTAAATGTATGTATATTCTGATATTGATCTAAGTACATAAATTATTTCCAAATTATGTTAGAATATTCCGAGATGCCTTTTATTAGGCTTACACCTGCCTTACACCTAAAAATGGAAGTTTAAAAAAAAAAAAAAAATGTTTTTTTGGAGGGCAACACTTTGCGGCGCTGCAGTGCAGCAACGAATCCATATTTTTTCAAACCTTATACTGAATTTTGTAGTTAAAAGTATAATAAAACATTGAAAAAAAACCGCATAAAAAAAAATTGAATAGTTACTTCACAGTAGAATTTCAAAAAACACCTAAGAAAACGAGCTGTTACTACAGAACACCCCCTTAATAAATCTGTCTACAAGTGGGCAGACCATACGCATATGGGTAGGTATCTGTATAGGGTATCTGTATGGGTATCTTTATAGGTATCATAGTTAAAGTATAATTTTAGTAGTAACATATTAGTAGCATTTTACCAATTAACATCTCAAATGGACGAACATTTCTAAATAGATTCGCTAGGTGAATCTAATCATATGTATTATAGGGGTTTTCATCATGCGCCGAAAAAGTAAATAAAGAAAAAAATCAATTTAAATTTGAATTTTGATGAAACTTTATCAAAATAATATTTGGTTTGTGCCATTAGTAATGGAATATGACATCATTCAAATGACCGCCACGAGCAGCATGGCACACCTCGATTCTTTTTAGGTGATTTTTGATGACTTTTTTACATATAGCAGGCTGTAAGGCGCCAAGAACTGCACGGTTGTTGTCCCTCAAATGCTCCAGAGTCTGCGGATTGTCTGCATAGACTTGGTCTTTCGCGTAGCTCCAAAGAAACAAGTCCAAAGGGTTCAGATCCCACGATCTTGACGGCTAATTGGCATCACCAAAACGCGAAATTATGCGTTCATCGAACCTAGTTCGCAATTCTGTCATGTTCGGTCGTGTTGTGTGGGATGTAGTGCCATCCTGTTGAAACCATATCTCCTCCACATCCATATCTTCGATCGCTGGCCAGAAATACTCGGTTATCATGCGGCCATAACGTTCAGAATTGACGGTAACGGTTAATAGCTATATTTTCGGTCGGTAGCAATATTTTCGGCCGAACGAGCAGGGCGATTACGTATTGGCCTTTGTACATCTTGTACAGAACCAGTTCGTTCGAATTTCCCCAAAAAATAAGAAATTGTTGACAAAACAGGCCTTCCGTGACGTCCGAAATCCTTTCTTAGTGCGCGAGAAGTGGTACTCCAATTTTCACCATTTTTGTAGTGAATTTTCACTATGTTTACACGTTGAGCGATGCTAAATCGGTCCATTTTCATAAATGGCAAACACTAAACTACAATATTAAAACAATGCAATGACAGATGCGCAATGAAAGCTTTCGGTTCGAAATGAAAAACCCTATAATTATTTTCCATATCGGCCACATCTCCTCCTAGGCGTTAAACACTTCTGGTTAAAGTGTATATCACCGAGTACCTATAGCATAATACATATATATCTTATGATCAAAAAAGAACGGGAATTTTGAATAAAAACGCAAAATTTCAATTTTAATAAATTTCTTTATTATCCCCTTCCAACTACTCTACTCCTGCGTCAATACATGTATGCCAACGTTTTATCGTGGTGTAAAATCCATGAACTATTCTTTCACAAATCGGGCCTTTTTTTCGAATGGCTTCACGCAAACGACGTATAACGCCTAAATAGTATTCTTTATTGACCGTTTGGCTTTCCGGAATTAATTCGTAGTGCACAACACCACGAATATCAGGGAAAGCCGTCAGCAAAACTTTTATTTTGGACCAACTTTGGCGCTTTCTCTTCGGTTTTGGCTCATTTCTGAAGCACCATTCAGACGATTGTTGTTTGGTCTGCATATCAAATTCATAAACCAATGTTTCGTCACCAGTAATGATGCGTTCGATGAATTTTGTAGGAGAATACGTTTAAAGATCAAGACTTTGATCCCGTTGCGTTTTCGAAAGTCGAATTTTTGATAAAAGTTTTACGTTTACTGTTAAAAAGTCTTGGACGAATTGGACAAAACTAAAAACAGGCGTCTTAATTTAGTTTCACTATTCTGACAACACTTTTTATAACAATGTTTATGATTTTTTTTTATATCCTTCAGGACAATACATTCATGTTTTCGAAAATGTGCGACTTTTACCGGTGCCAAGTCAGACGAATACAGGGAATGGTTGATGGTTAAAATACGACTAGCCAAAAAATTATAACCTTCGAAAGTTGAATTCAATCAATTAACTTGGGGAATAAGGAATAAATATATTAAAGGAAGATAGATTTTTGTATATTCTTTAGGAATTTTATTCAAAATTACTAATATAATTTAATTTAGCATATTTAAGAAAACAAAGCAATTACAATTTATTTCGATACTTTTTATTAATGTGTCAAAAAAATTTACTTGAGATATCACATCAATTTAAAATCCCTTCTATTTACAAAAAAACGATTACATATTTGATGACCTTGGTTTAAACTCCTTAATCCGAAATGTGCCTTATTCAGAACAACTATCAAATGAACTTAAATTTTCTTACATTACATTTTTAGTATGTTTTTGAATACGATTTTACCACATTATATTTATAAGATCACACCCTGTTTTAAACTTCAGCGGTAGCTGTTGAAACATCATGATATAAGCTTATCTCTAGATTGTAATGCCTTGTTTCTCAGCTTCTTTTTTGTATTTAGCGGCGTATATTCCATCAGGATCATATTTGGCTTGTAGTTGCTTCCATTCTTCGGGTTTATTATCAATAACGAAACGTATAACTTTATCAGTATTATGTTTTTGTTTTTCACTGCACTTGCTGCATTCAGTTCTCAACGCATCTGGTAGAGTCTTTTTTAGTTCTCGACCGTCAGGAGTGCATTTGCCAGTGTCTACCAAACACTTGAAATAGTTGTTGAATAAGCGATCTGACTTGAGAATTTCGTCAACGTCGACATTGTCATATTTGGTGGTGTATTTCTCCTCACATGTAACAGCAACCACTAAAGCTAGTAGACTTGCAATAACGAATAGCTTCATTTTAACTGAAAAAAATAGACAAAGTTATTTATAACTTAAGCAGCTTTTATTGTAGTTCATGGGAAACAGTTACGCAATAATGTTAAGCTTTGTATATAAACTTGTTGTTATGAAATAGCCAGCATTGCCAAAACCAATGGATGCGAGTGGAAACCGGCTTCGTTTTTATTTATGTATGTATCTAAATATAAATATAAGTATACGTATATACTAGGCATCGCAATCCCGGGATCCCGGGATCCCGGACTTTTTCCAGTCCCGAAAATCCCGGGATTCAAATCTTTTAATCCCGGGATTTTCGGGATTGCAAAAGATGCTTCAAAGTTCAAATGAAATAAATCTAAAAGCACAAAAACCCAATTCCTTATCTGAAGGAGGAGAGAGGGGATAGAGGGCGTCTTTTGCAAAAGGCTTATAATTATTTACTAAGCATTCAACCAGCAAGTGTTGAATCTGAAAGATGTTTTCTATCAGCAGGGTTTATTTGCAATAAATTTCGCTCTAGATTAGAGGGCAAAACATTTAATGCCTTAGTATTTTTAAGATCTCAGTTTTTAGTTAATCACAACGCTTAACTTTTTTATCGAAATAATCGAAGTAAAACTAAAAGTACTAACAAATTAACTATTTTATTTTTTTTATCAAATATGCGTATATATGTACTTTATGATACATTTAATGCAAAGCAATAAGTTATGTTTAAGTGTCCTTTTTGGATAAAACAAAATGTTATCAAACTGAAGTTAAATGTCAAATGAAAAACTTTTAAGTTAAACAAAATGTTGTCAAGGATGACTATGTTTATTTATTTGATTTAAATTTAAACTGACAATTTTGAATGTAATTGACAACTGATTGTAAATGACAACTGGATTTTGGTGATGTGCCGCGCACAACCAACCACTTCGACGACTCAACACCGACTGCCTCCCTTTCCGCCTTACAATGCGATTAAATTCAAGATAAAAAATCTTAAAACTACCCCAAATGTGATTAAACTGTGTCCATTTTTATGGTAAATATATTATAAACAAGTATTTATGCAATTTGATAAAATTGTTTTATTTAAAAAATTTGTTATTTGAATCCCGGGATTAAATCCCGGGATTTGACTTTTCAATCCCGAAAATCCCGGGATCGCAAAATGGCAAAAAATTGCGATCCCTAGTATATACATATATATATAAAAATATAAATGTAAACATAAATATAAATAATCAAATTTTTAAGCTGAACTATGTTAAATAAAAAAACATTTTTAGTTCTTCTACTTATTTAATATCAAAAATATAATACGCTTTGTAGGGAGCCAATGCTTCCAATGGGTAATTGAATTTTAAATTAACGCGATTTCGTACACCATTCTCAGCAAAACTTTTCCCTAATTTTCTAACTCTTTATAACGAATTCGATCTTGTCATCTATTATATAAATATTGGGGCGTTGGTTAACAACTTTCATTAAATACATTTCATTGAGTTCATTTAATGCAAGAATAAAAATAAAGCGGTAAAAATTAATTTATATATTATTCATTCAATTACATATGTGGCTGTTGATCCCGTTGCACCAGGATATACTAGTACGTGTTAATAAGTTGTATCTATTATATTGTGTATTTGTGTTAAGAGTGATTTTTTAACACTGATAATAATTCTCGAACTTGCCGCTGTTTGTAAAAACAACCATTCAAAAATACGTTCTTTACTTTTCTATAGCATTTCGTTGCATTTCGATCACCGTACGTGGTCTGTAAAGTCCCGGGGTATATATTCTCCAATCTCGAATAGTAGAAGTAGAAAATGTTTAACTTAGCCATACATTATTTCTAAATTTTCAAGATATACGTTCTTATGCTACAAAAAAGTTGCAGCTTTTTAATAACCAGAATGCAGTTGCTTTTTTCGGGATATTTACTGCAACGATTTTGATACTTCGGATTTTGCACAGGTTGAGAGTGGTAGAATATAATATGAAAAAAATTAAATAATTCAGGTAATAAATTATTCTACATAAAAAACATACGTACATAAGTACATATATATACAATTATACATATACACATAACTGGAACAATACCCCGGTAGTGAAACTAATGCGATCTTGAGAAATATTGCATATTATAATAAATGTATATCATAATAAATGTAAACTAAATGTAAAATGCACTTACGTACTGCGAGTAAGACAACTACAGTTGAAAATAAGATGAAAATAATAAGATCACTACCGAATTTCATAGTATTGTATGTTACGACGTACAAACGAATCGCTATTTAACAACAATATGAAAGGTAAAATATAAGAAAACGTAGATCTATTCACAATAAGTTAACCCTGGTTTTAAATGGTTTTAATGTATGTATATATATTTATGTATGTATATATATGCATACTTTTTGGCAAACACAAAAACTTCCTACCTTATATCAATACTTTTCAATTTTCTCAGCAGCAGTTCAAAATACAGGCGAAATTTGGACAATGTTTGTCAACATATGTTATTATAAAAAATTATATAATAATAAATATAAATATAAAACCAAACATAATTAACAATTAGTTAAGGAGTTGCAAGTATCGCATTACAGAATTCATTACTTTGGAATTTTTTTAACATTTAACATTTATTCTGAAGCCTGTAAGTGCAAACAGTTAACTTCAATGACTTGCCTATGTTAAAGTTATACGTTCAATAATATGAAAGGTAATTGGCAAAAACGGATTTATCAATTACTTTAAACACTAAAAATTTTTCTTTCTTCCAGTAATTTCCATATATATACACATGCACATACTAATACACACCAACTTTTCATGCTCAAATAAACTTTGCTACAACATAATGTGGTCATATATATATATATAAATTCCATATATACATGCCCTCTAAAAAAACTGCAGCTACATATAAAATAAAAAGCTATAAAACTATTTAATAATAATACTTAAGTGTCAAATAACTAATATAACTTTCTAAATTCGAGTATAAATGACTTTACTTTCTCAAACTACACGCTTTCTAGGTACTAGGTATTGTGTTACTACAGCCCTCCTTGATTTAACTTTTGATCCCTTGAATAGTTCTCAATATAAAAATCAGAAATTAACAATTGGGTTGAATATTGTCACATTATCTATTAGTGATTTCTCACTTTTTGTCAATCCAGTATAGTTATATATGCAGATGGATGCCATCACTATTTTTCGACTGCTGTCTTAAAGTAATGACATTAATTTTCGATGCCAGCAATGCAAAAAATACTTGACTCTTTTCGAATTAATAATAATTATTATTTTTATTCCTTAAACTATGAATTGAATTATTAAAAGGTCTATCAAATTCAAGCTAATAATTGAATTTAGTGTAGTTTTTACATTTTTTGATACAGCGAAGTTTGAATTTAGGAACAGAAATTGCGTTTATTTTACGAAGTATTAAATCCTTCTGGGAATTTCGGTCCTGTTCATAGTTTCTCTTAATGCTTAATGAGCACAGCTTTGGTATTCAATTTGTTCGCGCTTCTTGCGTTTATCCCAAAAGGAATATATATATATATTATAACCAATATTTTATTTAATATAGTATGTTGATAAACATTTCCTCCATTAAACCTGCCGTTTCAAATTTTCTTAGTTTTTCCAGAAATAAGCACGCACACCAAGCTGTTAATTTTTCATATATAAATAGTAACATATCCACTTAAGTGTCCTACAATAGCAGTAAAGGAACAAATATTTGTAAAGTAGCAACTTTACTAGATACATGTACATATGTACTTAGAATCGTTTTAATATTTACATTTCACAGATAAAACACTAGACTTAAGAAACGAACGTGTTGTGCTTTCTATTAAAAGCTTTCAATAACTGTAATTGTTTTTGGCTTCGTCTTGCTTTTATAGCTAAACACCAATACTAATGTTTCAATGCTTGAGCAAGTTATTTTTAAAAAATTATTCTCTCATGCAATACATATATTTTTTTCACATTCGTCATAAAATATTATTGCATTTAAATATGTGATAATCAACTGCATTAATAATACAGGTATCCCTCGCTTATTACATGCGTCATTAATGAAAAAGAGAATAAATGTAATTTAAAGAAGAATGTTTTAGAGGGCAGTGTAGTGAATTTTTTCTCGTAACATCATATTACAAATAATGACTGTATACTTTTATTTTAACTTAACGAACGCATTTGAGCACGTTAGACCGGAAATCGAAAAAATGGACAACAATTAGATACGATAGACAAGGTTCGTATTTGAGCATAGTGCTAAACGTTTCTGCTCATTTGACATTCGATATGTTATTCATATATTCACAAAATAGAAGGAACACTGGAGACAGTCGTTTTTGTGAACAAAACTGATACGCGTACGAATTTGTTCGTACCGAAATGAAAATGAAACACACCTACATTTACATGAGCGTTTACACATCTTCTAATGTTCACATTTTCACATTTAATATTTTAGCAGCAATCGCTATTATCTCCGAACATCGACTCAGCCGACGCAAAACTTAAAAAACACACCAAAATAAAAACATAAAACATAAAATTTGTGTAATTTATTTCATTTAAATATACTTTTGTCACTCCGCTATATGAACTCGCAACTCTGTGCGTCGTGTCAACCGAAATTGATTTGATTGTAACTTCACGCCATTGTAATGCACACTGTAAGACGACACGGAATTGCTGTGAAAGTCAGTCAAATCTGTTGAACTTTCCTTGAGAACTTTGTAATATCCTCAAACTAAATGTAAATTCATGGTTATGTCTAAGCCTGCAAAGTCATTTTACCCTTCAGCTAAAAAACTAAAACGCGGGCATGGCCCACTGATTTTAAGATTAGAAACAATTTTTGTTCAAAGGTCAAAATTTTAAAGAATTTAAAAGCCTATATTTTGTAAAATATTGTGACGATAATGCATTCCGCGCTGCGTATTACCAAAGAATATGAAGTAATATAGAACGCGCATCTCATACAAGCAAACGTGTTGTATGGCGGGTACTGCTGGTAGTACCCTCTGTTATTGACACCAGAACCCTCTGTTACTAACAGCAGAAATCTCTGTAACTTCGGCGTAACATGTGTGTAGAAGCAAAGAAAATAAACATACGAAGGCTTGCTTTTGGTTGCGCTCACTGCAGCGAGTCTGCGTTAGCAGGCTGCTGCGGCGTGGAATGATTGGGAGATGAAGACGATGTGCTGTTGTTGTTGCGCTGGCGAAATGCTGAAATTGTAAAACGATTTCTATTGTTTGGCGGCTGGCTTTTCTTCTTCTTCTATAAGCCTGCACGGCGTCTCATATTGCTCCTGAACTCACTGCCGACTGTAGTGTGCCCAAAATCATAGAAAAGAAAATAAAATATGGCTGGCATGGCGACCTATATAAGTAATCAACAAAGACAATTAAAAAGGGAAGTTGGAAAGAAAGGAAGACGTTTTTATTAGCCCGTAATAATTTTCCGTCCCGTTCTTTGGAACTATTTTTACTGCCCACATATAATGCTTGCTTAAAGAACTAAACTAAGAAAATCTTATATTGTAAATTTATGGTCACATCATTCGCCATGGAACCATGCAGGTGTAGAATATTTATAGGGGAATAGGTTCGGTTGTGGGCACCTTTTTGTTTTTGGCTCATAACTTTTTACCAAGTTCTTCTTAATCGGACATCTATGGAAAGCTAGAGACCTTAGCTAACAAGTAATGACAAAAGTAAATCGATTCCGTCAAATAGAAAAGTTTCTTTTTAATTTTGTAAAGTAGTCATTTTTAACGAAAATTTTTTTTAAGGATCCGGAAGGCCAATTACAGTGGTGGATCGAGCGGCTGTAGAGCTATGACTACACGCACTATTACCATGACAACATCGCAAAGGCAGTAGCCAGTGGCATTCCGACGCCATGTCGCGGCGACCATGTGAAACCAAGTGCAGGCATTGTTGGCGAGCCGAAAGCAGGGAACAAATGATGGGCATTTGGTCAATGCAAGAAGAAGATTGGACTGCAGAGAGGGTACCGAAGTTCCAGCGCGAGGATACGGATCGTGTAATAATTATAGAGGGGAAGGTGCAAGGAGTATGACCGGACTGGCAGGAGATGGCTGGCGAGAGCCCGATCGTGAAGACTTACTGGGCACAGTGGCAAAGTTCCGCGAGTGGAAACTCCCTAACTGTAGCCCCGAATTGCAAAATCAACGAAGTCATCGGTCGGTATCATAATGACTCTAGTGTAGGATACCTAGGCACCACAAAAACTGTTGCCAAGGTAAAAAGCCGGTTGCATTAAGTCGAATTCCAAGAGTCCGTCGCCGATGCAGTTAGGCTAGTGTGTTGGGCCGCGAGTCAAATGCGAGGCTCGAGCCCAGGTTCAAGACTCCGTTGCGCTAACACCGAAAAAAAGAAAAACAACAATTTTCCTGTCGGTGGCTGTCCTCTCAGCAGGAAATGGCAAACCTCTGAGAGTAAAATTGCCTATGAAAATACTCCCAACTCGCCGTTCGGAATCGGCATAAAACTGTAGGTTCCTTCCAACCTTGTAAAAATTCGCACGCACAACAGGGGTGGTTGCGGGTCATAGTCTCGTAATCGGGCTGTCGTGCCAGTCAATTATTATTATTATTATTAGCTTCGGCATTAGCATTGAAAGTTGGTGTACCGTCGTCTCACAAATGTGTCATTCTACTGGTGAGATGTGATCGGCATTGGACAAGGGGTGTGGCACATTTTTAATGACCCAACCGTTACGCACTACACACACACAAACGTAATGTTTGTTTAATAAGGAGGGAAGCATCGAAAGCCTAAGGTCAGTGTGGGACTTTAAACCGCTAAACCCTCCTCTCGCCCGGACGGTTTGCCCTCCTGGGACCACCGCGAGGTATTTCGTAAAGAAGGCCGTCGTGAGCGTTGCCGCTCAATCGTCTGTCCTTGTCGTCATAGTGCCATATTTGTTGCCGTGTCAGCGGTGCAGATAACTCTGCTACTTTTGGATGAGACCATGTCGCTTTTATCTCCTGCTCTGTTGGCGTTATTCGTCGCTTTCCGCGTACGCTCGCTTCGTCGTAGGCTCTGCATTATAGTAGCTGCCGCTGAACATACAGCTCGCCAATTCGCAGCGTCGTCGCACATGAGCGAGACAAGATTGTCCTGCGTTGGACGTTGGTCTATGGCTGTGCTCTTGTCTGCGCAGATGCCATCAAACCGCGGGCATTCGAAGAGCACATGTTGCGCAGTCTCGTGGATGTCCGGGCAGTGCGGGCAGAACGGATCCTCTTCGTGCTTGTATTTGTGGACACATGCATCAGTGAAACTTGGTACGAACTTTCCACTTACTAGCACAATTTGACTAGAAAAAAGTTGTGAGTACTGGAAAAGGGGGCGTGGTACCACCTCCTTTTTTAAATACATAGATTGTCCTGACTGACTGATAAATTTATTGACTGATCATCGCCCAGCCCAAACCGCTGAAATGTGAACTATAGGTACTTCTTGAAGAATGAACCTCCGCTAAGACGGGTTTTTTATATTCAGGGTCTAAAGCATAGATGCCCATGCTGCTACTCACGAGTACCAGGGATGCCTACTCGCGTATACGAATACAAAGCAGCGAAGTTCCGAGCGCAGCTTCAGTGCAGTGATGTTAACTGTAGGGAAAATTCCCTACATGTAGGGAATTTTAGCGAAAATTGTGTGCGTAGGGGAAAAAGGACAGATTTTTTTAAATTCACTAAATGTAGGGAATTTTTAAACAACCCTGGTTATGGAAAATTTTTGAGTCAAATTAGTAAAACTAAAAATTTTAACGATCAAATATTGTTTCCCAATTTGTCAAAGTCGGCCAAATATGTTTCGGCACTACCACATTCTAATGCAGACTCTGAAAGAATATTTTCGAACAAAAAAGGAACAAATTTAACCATGAAAATTTGAATTCAATTTGTATAACTCGATCTTACTTACAAGACGCAGATATCAAATAATAAATAAATAAATTTTCAATGTAAAGAACAACACTTTAAGAAAATGACATACACTGAGTTGTATGACCATAAATAACACAGAGCAACAAAATCGACTTTATTTTTTTTTCTGAAATCAAACCATACTTTTCTAAAGGATTTTTGGACGCTGATCACAGCTGCGTACTTAGTTTTTTGATTGTTTGAGCGGCTTAGAAAATATTGATTTTCCTCGGAGGGCGTTTTCCATGTTTTTTGACCATTATACGTATGCAGCTTCTACAAACCTGAAGTCTAAAATGCCATTTTTTTAACATAGATTAACAATACTCTAACTATGTATTACAAATTTAAAACATTAAAATCGGTTCAAATTTGCAAGAGTTATTCATTTGCAAAGTCAAATTTTCAGTTACTTTGCAAGATTGCGAATACACAAAAGAATTTTTCTTACAAAAAATATATATTGTCATATAGTGAAAGAAGAATGTTGGGGCTTTCAATTAAAAAAGAAATTTTTGAAATACGATGTTTGTAATAGAGTATGTGTACAAATATGTAAGTTCTCCATTGATAAATTCAGCAACAAAAGCAAGGATTTACTTTTGAGCTATAATATCGGAGCACAATTTTAGGCAGCGATATGAAAATGCTCACATACATCAAATGCCCTTAATTCATAAAATTTTCAGCTTTGATTTTGATTTTTTTGCGCCCTAAAAATATGTCGCAATGAAATATGGAAAAACAGCAAGTAGTTTGCTAAGTGTGTGTGGTTGAAATTTTTGCTTGTGTGATGCAACTCTTTTTAGAATAGCTCCTACAGTAATGAACCAATTCAAATTTTGTTAATGCCCTTGAAAAGACAAATACTGACGCTTGCGAAAAAATTTTAGCTACTTTCGTCAATGACGCGAAAAGCATTAGGGGATTTCAATACAAACACGTGTTCAGAAGATGAAGTCGCATTTACACTCTAATGAGCATAGGCCGAGAATGACACATACAATAAAAAAAATCTGTTCCATAAGTTTAAGTTACAACCTTACACTATACATTGCACACTAACTCCTTGTTGAAAATTGCCACACCGATTTTAAATGAATTTTTATGAAAAACTCTCGAAAATTGAACTTTGAAGGGCCATAGCCATGTTAACCCTTGACCAATCGAAATCGACTATGGTCAGAATTATAGCTTGAGGATTCGTTATTGTGTTATAAAAAAATTATCGTGTTTTTCAACATATTACAAATGCAATAAAAATTCAAAGATGAAAAAACGTGGAAAACACCTCCTAGCAAAAACCACCAATAACTTACAAACCGCTCAAATAATCAAAAAACTAAGTACGCAGTTGTGATCAGCGTCCAAAAATCCTTTAGAAAAGGTTTACTAGAACTCGGAAAAATGTTGGCTGTTGCTCAGTGTAATTAGTCTTACAGTCAAACCTAAATTGGAGCGTCAGCGGCAAGCAACTGTCAAAATTGCTTCATGCCCATACAAATTGTATGGGGCAAACCGCAATTGAAACGCTCTGACGCTGAGCTATTCGAATTTCCAATTTTGACAGCGCGTTAGCAGTTGAAGTTGGCTGCGACAAACAAAAACGCCTGTGATTTGTATCATATTTGATTTGAATTGTGAGGAATTTATTCAAATAAGAGCTAAGTTTTGCAAAATAATAATAGTTTGTTGGTTTTTTGGCAACTAAACAGATTTTTTTTACATTTGTTTTCATTTCATGATTTTGACAATCCCAACGCAACGCTTCAATTTCGGTATGCCGCACTGATCGAGAGCGTTGCGTCGGAAACGCAACGCTCAACGCTCCAATTTAGGTTTGACTGTTGGTGTAATTTTTGTACTGATTTTTTTTAATGTGATGAAATGGTATCTCAATGCAGAGCACAATTTTTTATGTTGTTATGTTTCCATGTTTTAAATGGTATCTCAGTTCAAAGCACAATTTTTTTTTTGTTTTCATGTTCCAAATGAATTAAAAGAAGAATTAATAAATGTTATGGTTTCTACTTTTGCGACTTTTATTCACAAAAAATTAAAAAAACCTTTAATATTACCAAAGAAAATGAAGTAATATAGAACGCGCATGTGGGCACAAAAGTGTTTTCGGTTGCTATGATGCGAGCGGGAAGAGCGAAGCGTAGGCATTTGAGAATGTTAAGTTCATAACATTTTCTGTAAGATTTTCGTAGGACAACAGCAAAAAGCAATGTTATGTTCGCAACGGCTTCACTCGTGTACATTGAAATGGTTGTGTTACAGCGTAGTGTTCGCTCAATCATTTTTTGCATGTATTATTCTTGATCTTGTTTGCTTTTTGATGGCCAACGCTTGGATTGATTTTAAAATTTGGTGGTTGATCCCAATTTAAAATGTTTACAAATATTTTTACGTGGCGAGTTCGAAATAAAATTATTTAAACTACGAAAAAAAATTTGCTGATGGCTATATTGACTTCAAAATTCATAAAAACACTTGAAATCAAAAATAATTAGATATGTACGTGTTTTAATTTTTTTTTTTAAATCGAAATCTAACGGACAAACCAATGGTTAAAAGATTGTATGGAAAAACCTAAATAGGTCTATTGACTTTCAATATGTCGAAAGCACTACTAAAGCACTATGATTTAGGAATGCCTACGTTTAAAATTAGTATAAATATTCTACACCTGAATGGTTCCATGACGAATGATGTGACCATAAATTTACAATATAAGATTTTCTTAGTTTAGTTCTTTTAAGCAAGCATTATATGTGGGCAGTAAAAATAGTTCCAAAGAACGGGACGGAAAATTATTACGGGCTAATAAAAACGTCTTCCGTTCTTTCCAATTTCCCTTTTTAATTGTCTTTGTTAATTACTTATTATATATTTTTTATTGCCTGTAGCGATCATATAGATTGGCATGCCAGCCATATTTTATTTTCTTTTCTATGATTTTGCACACACTACAGTCGGCAGTGAGTTCAGGAGCAATATGAGACGCCGCGCAAGCTTATAGAAGAAGAACAAAAGCCAGCCGCCAGAAAATAGAAATCGTTTTACAATTTCAGCTTTTCGCCAGCGCAACAACAACAGCACATCGTCTTCATCTCCCAATCATCCCACGCCGCAGCAGTGTGCAACGCAGACCAGTGTGCTTACTTCTACCACATATGTGGTAGATCTACCACAATTATTTTTAAAACCCAGTTTCTACCACATCTACCACGGAGGGCTTAAAATCTACCACATATTTGTGGAACATAAATGTTTCTATTAACCATCCTATTACTCCAAGTAAATTAGAGCTTTATGTTGTAAAATGTATGTTAGAGCTGCATTAAACATTATAAGGGAAAATGTGCAAAACAAAAACTTATGTGGTAGCACTCTCATCACTTCGAAAGCAGTGCACTACAAATAGTTGACAGTTTGACAATTGTTTTGGCGTCAGGTGCAATTAAAATGGAAAAAATATCTAAAAAAGTTGAAGTTGAAGTTAATTTTTCCTTTATTTTTTAGTAACGTTTAGTATTTTAGAATATCGCATGGCGATGGCAATGCGCTTGGACTGGACGAAGTTTTACCGCGCGAAGTTGTACCTGCTGCTGAAATTTGCAAGTCCGAGCTCCCAAAAAAGAAAAAAAAAATAGTCAACAATACAAAAAACAATGGGACGAAACCCAACACAGGTTAAATAGCATAGAAGAACGTAAAATACAATTAATGTACAAATAGAATGAAATACAATGTACAAATGCAATAAAATGCAATTAATGTAAAAAAAAAAAATCGAACACATTTCATTCAAATCTACCACATTTTTTTACTGAGTCTACCACATAAATGAAAAATTAAGTAAGCACACTGACGCAGACTCGCTGCAGTGAGCGCAACCAAAAGCAAGCCTTCGTATGTTTATTTTCTTTGCTTCTACTCACATGTTACGCCGAAGTTACAGAGATTTCTGCTGTTAGTAACAGCCCTGCAAGGACAGTGACCATCATTTGATCAATCATATGACAATCACATGTGATGAAATTTCGATCACAATCTCCATCATTTTTCCACTAGCAGTGTGAAAAATATGATGGGTATTTTTGTGTCCATGTGATTCTGCATCACCTTCGTACACATGCGATTTAAAACGTGGTCCAACATATAGTTGTCTCGCTCACTCTAATCAGCAATGATCAAATCCCAATCACGTGTGATTAATCACTGCTGATAAAATTTCTCTCATCAGTGATATCAAAAGGCATCACACTTGACGCATAAACCTATCGCAGCTGATTGAAAATAAAAAAGCCTTGGCATTTTATTATTTCATATGCCTATTTTTATAAAAAAGGTTTTTATTATTCAAAAATCATTAATTTACACATTTATAGTGCGAACCAAAGTAATTAAATTATTAAAAATTTGGCAAATGTAATGAAATGAAATTGACCCTCAGTCCACGACATTTTTGAGGTTAGGAGCGCTAGCGCTGAACACAATCTGCAAAGATTAAATGAAAAGAATGCTAGCATTAGGCAAACAATTCTTTTGATACGCTTCTCATCTATTTTAAATAAAATTTAATTAACATATTTTTTACAAAATTAATAAACAATTGTACTTATCTTTTTTTAACTTTTCCACCGCTGACCTGCTTTTGACACACTTTTATTACACTTTTCACAATTTGACAATTGCGTCATGGGCACAAGCGTCATAACGGCACGTGCCGTATGTACATATAGTGCCATCTCGTTTTCTCATACAGGGAAATTTGGCGTACTGAAACTTCTTTTTCCCGCTTGCATGGAACATACTTAAAAATTTCCTTTGTAAATGTTTATGTGTTAGTTTCAGCGAGAATTTTTGTAAATGTGTTGGAGTTTCGATCACACGTGTCTGGCAGGGAGAGAGTTCTGCTGTCAATACATACAACAACACGTTTGCTTGTATGAGATGCGCGTTCTATATTACTTCATATTCTTTTATATTACAAAATACTTGGAAAATAAGTGTAGGAAATTTCGTAGGGAAAATTGCTGGACAGCGTAGGGAAAGGAGGGATTTTTTTCAAGTCGCGTAGGAATTTTTCAAAAAAAAAGTTAACATCACTGCTTCACTGTCGTGTCAGACTTCATGCGATCAACTTCACGCTCGTGTGCGGCTTCCATACTGCGAATACTTACGATTTTGTGTACACTGAGTATTCATGTAAATTAGAAAAGGTTTATAGCCTATTTCCACTGAGCGCTTAACTGCAGTGAAGGGCTCTGTTAAATTCGAGAACTGTCAAGCGATTCCACCGGAATCGAGTTAAATGCAACAGCTGTTTTTTGTTTACATTTTTATTTGGTCAAACCAAATTCTGCACTTATTTCTGGGCAGCCACAGCTTACCCATCGCCGCCTTCTCTTTGTATACGTATGTATGGTTTCTTGTAGCCCCTCTACTGCATGAAACCCACTCCGCTTTCCCTTTCAACAGTCTAGGAATGTCTGCGTTTTCATATTTGTTAAAATTTATTTCATTTATGAAAATTTATTTCACTTCTCAATGTTTATTTTATTTCTGACAGTTGTCAGCTGATTGATATCAGAGCTGTCTGAATTTGTAATGTCAAGAGGGTTCATGAGAAGTTCCACTTTTTTTATTTTCTTTTTCAGCATTTATTATTGGCAAATAATATAAGTTTTGACTTTGATTATGACAGACAATATGTATTTTTGCGAAAAATGCATTAAAAAGTAATTATCTTGGCAAAAAATCTACCACACCGAACGCAATTCAAATCCCTTCTTTCGTTTGTGTTCGTACGGCTCTTGCAGCACCTGAAAGCATGCTACCAAAATGTGTACATTTGTGAGTATTGCCCCCTATTTTAACATAACATTTTCTGTTAGACATCTGTAAATGGCAAAACTGAGTTAACTCAGTTTTGAAAGTGAGTTCACGCACTTTGATACAAAAACAATTGTATGGGAATTTGGGCATTTAAATGCGATGTCAAACTGCAGTTAAGCGTAAACGGCAGTTAAGGCCCAGTGGAAATAGGCTATTAAGGTTGAATGGGAGATACAAAAATTTTTCTTTAAACGCTTCTAATAAAGCGCAATGCCTATTTTGCAGACGTTTCATCGCTGGTATGTTTTTTTTTTTTCAAAGACATTACAAAACAACAAAACATGGTACAGGGAATAAAATCAAAGCACCGTAACCGCTTATCCGACAAACATCTTGAATCTTTACTTCGAATAAAATTCTGCAAAGAAGAAATAAATATAAACGATTTAGTTAAACAAACTAACTAAATGTGATTTCTACTTGCGAGCTTCACTGCATGTCTGTTTTTTCTGTTCAACCACTGCTGTCTTGTCTATTCAACCACTTATGTCTTGTCTGTTTGTCTGTTCAACCACTTATTCATCTAGTTCCTGTTATACCTGTCCGTTATTTGTTCGTCTGGCTTTGATATCACAGTGCAACAAATTCAAAAAAAATTTCGAGGGACAAGGTCAAACCCACCTCATTCGATAGAGGACCTCAGTAGATGAAAAAGTGTCAAGGGATTTTTCCCGGGATGTTCGAGTTTTTTTAAATGCAGTTTAAAGATGACGGCTTAATGCCCCGTCCCGAAACTTTTAAAACATCATATCTCTTGACTCAAATGTCAGAAAGGAATAATTTTAACGTCAAATGAAAGCTAATGATATTAAGTCGATGACACAAACTCACCCTTTTAACATGGTGGTGTCCTAAGTGGCAGTCAATTGTCCCCGGCTGCATCCATTTGCAACTAGTCCAAGATTAGTCCGAAGTAAAACACTTTTCAAACCAGTTGCGAAGCGACTAGTTTGCAAACTAGTTTATTCTGAATTAGTTTTCTAACCATTTGATTTTTATGGGGAAAATAAAACAATGCATTTTTTAAATAATTCTTCTATTTTAAGAATATTTAAAAATAAAAACAAAAATTCATCGCGAATAAAAAAAATTGTTTGTGCATTTAAAGATGAACCAAGATAAACTTCGACTTGTTGACACACTTCTGCCGGAACTGTTTGGGGGACTTCGCCTGCAATTAATAAATAAATAAATGAATTAAAGGATAATTTCATGAATAAATATATTAATACATACCTTTAAGCTGCTGCTGCAAGGTAAAAAGCGCAAAACGTGCAAATCGAGCAAACTTCTTCTTCTTAAATAGCGCCACCTCCATAAAACGTAAGACATGCTCAATAAATAAATGCATGTCTTGGCGCTATTTATTTGATCAAGAAAACGATGGATCGATGTGTATGTGTACGAATCTTGCGGGAAATCGTGCCACCGTATGTCCGTGAAAAAACGCCAATGCTTTGGATCTTCCAATAGGATTATAGCCTAAAGCATACAAGCAAGGTCGCATGAAAGGAGCTTCGCAAAAGCAGGATTAGGGTTATGGAATGGCTCGCACAATCACCAGACTTCAATATAATTAAAAATTTGTGGTGTGACGTGAAGAGAGCAGTTGCTCACAATAATCTTTTAAATAATAATCAACTTTGAGAAGCAGTAGACCACGCCCCTAGAGAAAGATATGAAAATTTGGTTATTTCAATGCATCGGCTCTGTGCTGCAATAATAGCCAAACAACAGTCACGCAACTAAATATTAATTTGAAGAAACATTACGTTATTACTATTTAACCACAAAATCTTTTAAAATGAAACACAATTGTTGCTTAATTTTTATGAAAGTAAAGCGAACTACTATTTTTTTGACCGTCCATATTTTGGAGCTTTTGACGCATTTAATTTAAATCAAACCAAACTGAGTTTAATTCTTAAGTTTTCTTTTATGATTGCATTGTTAACACATATAACTTGTTAAAAAAAATACAAAATAAATATTTGTAAAAAAAAGCAGATTATTTTTTCTTAATTTTCTTTTCGTTGTACGCGTACTACTATTATTTTGACCGCAACTGTATATGGTTATATATTATCTTGTCATCACAGAGAGAGAAATTTGGTCAAAAGTTGTATTTTAGAAAGTCAACCCTTAAAAAGAAGCGATTTCGAAAACGTCGACCTGGAAAGGGCGGAAAGTGGGTGGTGAAGCTTATATGGACGGACATTGTTTTTTGGTCGGATTGTTTAAAAATTATGTATATGTATACTAAAAAAGCAATAACAAAATACATATCTTAGCGTTTTTCTAAATTCGATATTTAAAGGGTAGAAAGAGGGCGGTAAAGTTGCTAAAAGGATATAGTTTTTGTTTATTTGATATTCGTAGAGCTTAACATGGAGATGAGGCAGGTGAATATGCAATGCAGCTCAACCTATAATGGCGAGACTATTCTTCAAGACTTATTCTTCAAAATTGGACCTTCTTCAAAGTTATACATTCCTCCTTTTAGCTAACAAATTTCATAATAATGAAAAAATTTGGATTATATGGCTCATAATGGGTTAAATATGCGTACCAAACCTATTTTTTATAAAAAACATTCATAATTCGTTGCATTGCCTTAGTTAAACATTTTAACTCAAGCGATCTCTATACAAAAATCAATATTAGTAGTTTCGAAAAAATTAAATATTTTCCAAAGGCGCAAAAAGACGCAGCATTTTTTTTACGGATTTAAGAGAAGAAACTCCATCCAAAAAGGGTCATAAAAAGGATTTACGCCAGTTCACGCCATTCGATATTAATTGCCTTTCTAAATTTGGTTCTTTTTAATTTTCATGGGTTAAAAAACATTCATTTTTGAAAATTCGTAAAAAAAAAATTATGTATGTTAAATAAAAAAACCTGATCAGTTGTCTCGCTCCTATCAATTAAGTTTTAATATTAAAAGAAATTGGAAGCCTATCTACAACAACACATTTTCTACCATTTTTTTATACAAGCACCTAAATTTCATTTTTCCCCTTCATAAATTTTTGTAAAAATATATCTGACTTTGACAAGCTATATCTCCTAATCTCGACAATTTTTCGATAAAGTATTTCGGATCTAGCTTAATTAAACAATTACCTTTAACATGATACTACTTTTGTCAAAATCCGCGATAATTGTTTTTCTTATTTTTGTCCACTCTCGAAGCACTGTGCGGCGTCTTCCCTATTTTTTCTTTTGCTTCCGACCGGTCAGGCACTTTCTGCTGTTCGTAGGTACTTAACCCTTGACTTCGCTCATATAGCATCTCAGTTGATTGCGATGTGCCTGATGCAGCTGCAACATCTCAAGTCGCCCTCGTGGGTTTATTCCGATATGTGCTCACAAGCCTCTTCAGCACTTCTGGGTTATTGGACCCTTTTTTCTGCCTGATTCTTCGGCTCTGTAGATGGAGTTTCCCACGTTGTAGTTGTTTATAACATTATAAACCGTCACTACGCTCGCTTTGCTTTCCCTTGCAATGCTTAGTCTAGACTTCGTCTTATCAGTCAAGCAAATGTCCAGTATTAATTTTCGGCAGCGCTTTTGCGGGCTGGAAATGTTGACTAAAGTAGATCCAAGATGCAATTGAGTAATATAGCAAGAAACTGCAATATTTATAGATACTTTCACTTCCAAATACCAGCCTCCTAACTCTTGGCATTTTGGAATGCTGGATGCGTAAAAATTCTACATTTTTTCTGGTTCACCTCTTATTTCTTCTATAGGGAGTCTTTCTATACTTTCTGAGGGGGTTATAACACTGTGCGACAGCATTTTTCACACTGGAAAAAATCCATATGGGCGTGAAACTAGAGACCAAACATAGTAATACTGCGTTTTCAAGTTTTTCATTTCTACATCCTTTGTCCTTTTAAGAGGACTTCAAAATTTTGAAGGGGATACAAAATAAAAAAATATAAAAAATACTTAGTCTCGTTAAAATATGGCGATATGTATATCAAATGAAAGAGGAAAAGCTCAAGAATTTAAATAAAATTGATTTTGTATCTATTTGTAAAAAAAGGACATGAAAAAGGTCCTTTGAAAATTTTAATCCTTGAAAATTTATAACGAATTTTCTTGAAAAGTAAGTATGTTAGAACCCAAAATCTCTTTGCTCACGTGTCAAAATTTCATTACTCTAACTTTATTTGTTCGAAAGTTATTAAAAAAAAGGTGGGAGCTGCAAGTCTAATGCAGTACAAATATTCGAATTTATTTGCGTATCAGTATTTTAAATAATAAAAAAGATACAAAATAAAAGAAGCGAGAATAATGAAATTTTGACACGGGATCAAGGAGATTTTGGGTTTAAACATACCTACTTTTTAAGAATATTCGTTATAAATTTTCAAGGATATAAAGGATTAAAATTTTCAAAGGACCTTTTTCATGTCCTGTTTTTACAAATAGATAAAAAATCAATTTTATTTAAATTCTTGAGCTTTTCCTCTTTCATTTAATATACATATCGTATTTTTTATATTTGTTTTATTTTTTATTCCCTTCAAAATTTTGAAACCCTTTTAAAAGGACAAAGGGTGTAGAAATGAAAAACTGAGTACGCAGTACTACTATGTTTGGTCTCTAGTTTCACGCCCATATGGATTTTTTCCAGTGTGAAAAAAATTTTTTTATTTTTGTCGCACGGTGTAATAGAACTTAAAAATAGAATAACAATGAGAATAACGTTATTTATAAAAGCAATTCAGACGTGATTTTAATTCTTGTTTGGAAATCGAAAGATCGAGGTTAAGAGAACCACAAATCTTGTTAAATTCGGAAAGCGCTCTCACCAAAGGGGCATTCAAAGCGTAATTAGACCTGCAAGGAGATATGACAAATAAGTCGTAGTGACGGAGGACACGAGAAGGAACATTAAAGTTAATTAGACTCAGGAGGTAAGGACAATCAACAGAACCACTAATAACCTCATGTACGAACAGTAGTTCGTCTACTCTCAAGTCATTTAAGGTTTATGAGTGAGCAACGCGATAGATACGGAGGAATGGGATTGGAAAAGTTTAGAGATCGAAGGCCAAAATTCAAGAAGTATTTTTGAATTCGATCAATATGATTACAATGAGAAGAATAATATGGATTCCAGACAAAAGAAGTCTTGAAGTACGAGTTGAAACACAAGTGAGGTTTTATTCAAAAAGAGAAAACAGAACAACCGATGATTGATGGATAAGAACATGCACGTTGTTAGCGTTGCCAACTTTATTTTTCCAACACTCCTCCTCAACGTGAATGTCCTTTTACAAAAATTGTATGACATATTCATTTGACTGACTAGTTTTACATGTTTAGTTTTTGATAGATTTTTAGTAAAGACGTCGGCAGTCATCTCGTCAGTCGGACAATATTTTAATTGAATTTCGCCACTCTTAACAACATTTCGTATGTGATGATAACGTACATCAATATGCTTTGTACGATTGTGATAGATTGGATTCGTTGCCAGCTTCATCGCACCTTGATTGTCTACGTTGAGAATCACTGGATCATCGCCCCAAAAACCGATCTCTTTCAACAGCCGTCTTATGTAAATTGCTTCTTTGGCTGCGTTCGATACTGCCATGTACTCAGCTTCTGTACTGCTAAGGGCAATCGTATTTTGTTTCTTCGATTCCCAGGATATTGCGCATTTGCCGTACAGAAATACAAAACCGGTGTAAGATTTTCGGTCCTGAATGTCATTTCCCCAATCAGCGTCAACGAAACCCTCAACGTGTTTGCCACCTGCACGATAATGTTTTAGATTAATACTACCTGCCAAGTACCGAAGAACATGCTTCGCTGCAGTCATGTGTTCAACATGCGGGTCTTGGTTTCTCTGCGCTAACTTGGATGCAGAGTGCATTATGTCGGGTCTCGTCGTTATGCCAATATGCATAAGTGCTCCAATGAGTGATCGATACTGCGTGATATCTACTTTACGACACTGTGCCTGGCATGCAGTTTGATAACCAGGTTCCAGGGGGACCGACGCACTCTTGCAGTTATCCATACCATAGTGAGTAAGCATGTTTTTGACGTATTGCGTTTGACTCAAAGTAATAGAGCCAACTTAACCTTCACGCTCCACCTCGATCCCAAGAAAATGATGTAATGCCCCTTTGTCAACGACGTCGAATTGTCCCGCAATCTGCTCTTTAACCTTAACCAGTTTCGATTTGTCTCTGCATGCAATTATCATGTCGTCCACATATATCGCCAACAGCACCAACTCGTTGCCCGATCCCATTTTGTACAAACATGTTTCATTCTGGCACGCCACAAACCCAATTTGCTTTAGCGCCTCGTCGAATTTTAAATTCCATTGCCTTCCCGATTGCTTTAGGCCATAAATTGCCTTCTTCAGTTTGAGAACTTTCCGTGGCTGCTCCTCGTCGACAAAACATTCAGGTTGCTGCATGTAAATGTTTTCTTCCAACTCGCTGTTCAGGTAGGCTGTGCTGACATCCATTTGGTGTAGGTGCATTTTCTGTTCAACAGCAATCGCCAATAGCATTCTGATTGTAGCATAACGGACGACGGGAGAAAACGTCTCAGTATAGTCAATGCCAAATCGTTGTTCACATCCTTTAGCTACTAGCCTTGCCTTATAGCGCTCTATTTCGCCGTTCGTATTCCGTTTTACTGCGAAAACCCATTTGCTTTTGATCGGTATCTTGCTTGGTGGTAGATCGACAACTTCCCACGTCCTATTTTTCTTTAACGCAGCAAATTCATCAGCCATTGCTTTCTTCCATGCATCACGGTTTTTGCTTGAAAGTGCTTCGTTGATATCTTCGGGAACCTTTTCGTTGACTATGTTGTTTAATACGTTGTACTGTTTGGCTAAACGCCCACGCACGTTGCTACGTAGCTCATAGCGTCGCTCCTCCTGATTGTCACGCTCATCAGTGGATGCATTTTCAGACACATACTCTTCGTCAGCAGTGCTGTATGGAGATTCCCTGATGACTGGTTCTGCATTGTCAGATACCCGTGGCACGTCTGCTTGCTGCTCGTATTCGTCGCCGTAAATGAAAAACTGTGTCATGTCGGTACGTTCGTTGACTCGAGTGTCGTCACTTTTTACAGACATTTCGTTGAAAACTACGTCCCGTTTCACAACTATTTTGTGAGTCTCCTTGTCATATAATCAATATGCTTTGGATTCAGTGGAGTATCCAACCATTATATACGGCTTACCTTTAGCTTCAAATTTGTTGCGATGTTCTTTGTTTAAAGCTACTGCAGTGGCACCAAATGTTCTTAGGTGGGCTACTGATGGTCTCCTGCCACACCAGACTTCATACGGAGTTTTGTTTATCAACACCTTTGTAACGCACCTGTTCCTTATGTACGCTGCCGTTGACACTGCTTCGGCCCACAAATTTTGATGCAAGCCGGCATGCAACAGCATGCACCGAGCCATCTCCACCAATGTCCGGTTAGCTCGCTCCGCCACACCGTTTTGTTGTGGTGTGTGCGGCACTGTCAACTCACGTCGTATGCCGTTTTGCTTCAGGAATGCATCGAAATCGCCGTTCACGTACTCTCTGCCGTTATCGCTGCGAAGCGCCTTAATTCTGCAACCCGTATGCCGCTCGACGTATGCCTTAAAAGTTTTAAACTTCTCCAGTACCTCGGATTTCGCCTTTAAAATATAAACGAAAATAAATCTGGATTTATCATCTATGAATGTCAAGAAATATTGAGCGCCACCAACTGATTTTATGTTCACAGGTCCGCAGACATCCGTGTGAATTAACTCCAACAATTCTTCTGATCTGCGCTCTGACGTTTGAGGAAAAGACAATACGTGTATTTTGCCTAACATACAAGTACTGCAGCACTTTGATTATCTTTGTTTTCCAGTTTCATACCGCGTACCATCCCATTCTGGTCCAACTCACGAAGACTTTTGGAATTCAGGTGACCATATCGAGCGTGCCAAATCTCGTTGTTGCTCATTGCGAATAAATTTTCTGACTTTAACTCCACCACAAACGAATTATTTTCCTTTGCTGCTTTCAAAATGACATCGCCTTGCTGGTCCCACGCTCGATCGCCTTTGAAGTTCACGGTCATTCCATTTTCAACCGCTTTGCTTATAGAAATGAAATTCGCTTTCAGCTCCGGCGAGTACAACACATTTTCCAAACGAATAATTCTCTCTTTCGTACGCAGCAGAACGTCGCCTTTACCTACTGCCATCACTGATGCGTTCGCTGCCAACCAAATTTTCTCATCATACTTTTCATACTGTACGAACATATCGAGCCCTTCCCGCAATTTTATCGTATGAGCCATTTTTACCGAAATTTTTTTTTTACCGAAAACGATAGCACTGTAAACTAACCATCAGTCCCTAAAAGCTCACTTCTCTACGATGAACCGTTATGAAGTTAGAGAAAAAACAATTTTATCGTATGTCCACTTCACATTTTTCCTTCATTTTGTGTGCCCGCGACTAGCTATGCGATACGATAAAATTGCTCTAGTTACAAAAAGTAAATTTTTAACTTTATTGCAAAAGTGTGAAATTGAAAATATTTTAATAGTGAAAAGTGAATATTACATAACTGTTGAAGGTGAACAATGGCCTATTTGCAGGAAACGGTTTTTTTTCTTAATTCTTTGCAGCGTGACGTGCGTGTTATAAAAAATAGGTGTGCAGTGGTTCGCTGTTACGTATTGGGAAAATTGAGGTGCAGTAATTTGATGATAAATTAAAAAATAATAATTAAGTTAATGCTTTGATAATAAAAAAAGTAAAGAAAAAAAATAAATAAAAGTTCAACAAAAAATGTTCTGTTTCAGTGCCCAAACCGCAAGGCATTATCAACGCTGGTCCCTTATAGTGACAGCGATACAAGTTGTAATGAAGAACCAGAAATTTGTGTAGGAAAGCGGGGAAGGAGAAATAAGAAATTTGCCAAAAAGAGTTGAAAATCAGGCAAACAGCGGAGTTGGCTCACGAATATTTAGATTTAAAATTTGATGGAATGATAAAAGATGTGCTAGTCAAAACATATGACGAATAAAGTACAGTGGACGTCCAGTTTAACGAACTTTCCATTTAACGAATTATGGATTTAACGTACGGCCAAATTTTCTCCATTGCAGGTTCTATATTAAGAACAAAAGTGAAATTTGCTATTCGATATAACGAATATTTATGCTGATTTTCACCCTTCCAATTGTTTTTGTTTGAGCATTCCCATTCTTTACAATAGGTCTGTTTGGCCAGATTTCCAGTAAAAACTATCCAGTAAAAAATATCAGGAGAGTAAGCTAGCGTACGCTCCCTAAAATCAAACTATCCAAAAAAGTAAACAAACAGCAATTTGTAAACAATACACAGGGTGTAAACAGGAGGGTTAAAGAACAAAACAGCTGATCTAAAAGTTTCATTTGATGTTTGAAGTGGTAGGGAAAATTAAGTTAAATCAGACATTTAATGCAAAATGCAAATAGTTCGTTGCGCTCAATCTGCAATTCTTCCCTTTCAGCTTCAGCGGGTGAAGCTGAGCAAGACGGTTGTGGGTCAGCAGGCTTGCGAACGCACCATTTCTTTGCTGTTTCCATTTGCCTCCAATGTTTTCAAAAATTTATGTTTCGTATGGCAGCTAGTCATATGTTTTTCTTGTTCTTCTTCTTACTGGCAAAAGTTACTGGACAAAATTTCTCCAGTAAAAACTTGCAAGTTCTCACGAAATGAACTGCCACTTTACGCTCTCAGTTTCTCTCTCGTTACTAGAGATTTGGCGTCAACAAACAGGATCCAGTAAAAATTTGTACAAATTCGTACACATTATTCTCTGCCAAACAGACCTAATAACAATGAATGTTTGGTTTCGTCAAGTGAACGGTACCTCAATTGTTTTTGTTTTTGTTACGTTAAAACTTTAAAATTTACGTCAAGTTACCAATATTTTCAAATTCTGTTTGTATGCATTGCTGATCATTTTCACAGGATTTGTTTTGCGTTCGGTCGGCGTTTTTCTTTTAAAAATTAAAATTTCAATAACCAATCAAGAAAAATGTCCATACAGAAAAGTTTACTTGCGGTAAAGAAGCAATCCGCATCGAAGACTTTTCACTGTACACACATAGCCATTTTGTATTTTGAAAATGCTGGAATAAAACATGATATTTTTTAACCTTCTGTCTGTCCTTTGATCAAAATTGCTTTCGCTGTCCTTTGGGGTCAGGATGACCCCAATCAAACTGTTATATAATTTACTGACAAAACATGAAGAAATCTTTCACATAAATCATAAAAGAAAAGAGGAAAGCCTCGAATAGTGTTTTTCTTGATTTTTTATTGGGTTGTAATCGCGATTAACACTTAATAACACAAGTACACAAAGCCGCTCAACCGTATTTTTAATTCAGCCTGGGGTCAAATAGACCCCACGGGACAGGCAGAAGGTTAAAAACTGAATATGTGAGATTTATTTCTTTAAGAAGGGTGGTTTACAACAAAAAAAATTTCGATCGATTCTAAATTTCGATAAGATTCTTTATATTGGACGTCCACTGTATTTAATTTTTTCTGAAATTTTTTTATTTTTTATATAAAACTACACTATATCACTATGAATTACACTACGTCAATCTGAAAGTAACAATTCTTTGTATTCAATAAATGAAAATAGATTATACCAAGGAAAACATTATTTTTTACTTAGAAACGAGTTTATCGTATGTGCCACTGCAATATTTAAATCGCTCATAATAGTGCCCGCACAAATTATCGTATGTCCAAAATAACACCGTTGCGCTTTGCTGAAGTTATTAAAATAACCTTTTCCAAGTGTGGAACCCTAAATAAAGTGTGTATGCCAAAAATCATGCAGCTTTGTTGCACCAATGCAGAGAAAACCAAAAAAAACGTCTCCTGTAAAATTTGGTTTTTGGCTCATACGATAAAAACGCGGGAAGGGCTCGATATGTCTTCTATTGCACATGTGCGACGTCGCGCCACTGTCGATGTACCAATTCCATTCGTTGACTGTGTTAGTGTCTGTCGCCGCAATAAGGCCCGTAGCGGATTTGCCGTGTTTTTGTTTCTCCTTGCATTAGTTCGCGTAGTGTCCCCGCTTGCCGCATGCAAAGCATTTGCCGTTAAATTTCTTCTTCTCCCTTTTGTCCGTCTGCTTGCTATTGGAATTCACGTTAAAGGCCTGCTGTGCACCATCAATGTCCGTTAGATCGCTTCGCTGCTTGCGCCTTTCCCCTTCTTCCAGAAGCTTCAATTTCAATGCGTTGTATGCTGGCAAAGTGTCTCGCGTTTCCATAGCGATGACAAAATTTTCAAAGGATTCTGGCAGACTTGATAGGAGTATTATACTCAGCAATTCATCCTGTAGTTCGATCCCTATTTCCGCCAACCTCTCGGCCTTCCCAGTAAATAAATTGATAAATTCTGCGACGCCGTCGTGGCTCTGCATTCGCATGTTTAGCAGTTGCTTATATAACGCAACCTTTTGCACCGGACCTTTCGGTTTATAAACGTCACTCAACTTTTTCCAAGCTTCTGGTTATAATGATCAGAAAAAAATGAATACAAAACAAATGAATGCAGATCTAAGGAATGTTTTATTCAATTTCTTCGTGGTGATTTTTCATGGTTTATAGTTATCACAATGGCTTACCGCAACAGAAAAATTGATGAACTAAATGAAGCAGTTTTTAGAAGTTATGAAGAAAGTGAGGACGGGTTCGAAGATGAGGATGATGATGATGCACTGGAAAACCTTGTTGTGGGAACCGGAAACGATAATGATTTAGTTGAGGATATGGAGTGCTCCTTACATGATGAGGAAGATGGCGTAAATATTGAGAATATTATCGACGACTTGGAAAGCGACGACAACATCCCATCGACTTCACAGACTAAGAAAGCGCGATACTCAAGGTCTATCAGCCAGCCAACCATTTTATGGAAGAAGCAAAATCTTCAATTAAGTGAAGAAACCCTTCGTTTTACGGGCCATGATTCCTTGGACCCTGACATTTTGAATTTAGAGACACCCTTTCAATTTTTCCTACAAGTGTTTCCAGAAGAGTTGATGGAGCACATTGCAGAACAAACTAGTTTATATGTAGTTCAAAAAGATCCTGAAAACAAATTTCGTGCTTCCAAAATTTGTATACAGCAATTTATTGCTGAGAAGTAAGCGATGGCAAGTTAGGATGTTCTACCATTTCCTTGACCTCACGATGTCTAATGCATGGATTTAGTATAAGAGAGTTCGAAAAGTAAATGGTCAAAAAGATGGTCAGCTATCATCAGCGGATTTCAGGATGGAAGTCGCAACGGTTCTCTGTAAGATGGGCGCAACTAGCCCCATAAAGCGACAAAGTCTTGAACGCGAGCTCCAAGCTAAAAAACATAAATGGCCAGCGCAGAGTACTCCACCGATAGCGATAAGACATGATCAAATCAGACATTGGCCGGTATGGACAGAAAAAAGGATTCGGTGCAAGCTCCCTGGATGCGTAGGAGTCTCGAAAACTTTATCTGAAAAGTGTAGAGTAGACTTATGTTATAACAAACAAAATAATTGCTTCAAAATTTTCCACACTTCATAAAACATTAAAACTTTTAAGCTAAAATAGAGTTTTTTGAAATTTTAATGAAGATTTAAGTTTTGTACTCTTTATAGCTCAATGTGACATAAATGTCACAAACCGCTTTTTTCTCCACTTATCCACTTTATAATAAAAATTTGAAAACTCGTGGAACAAATGTTTTTTTATTTACAGAAAGCTTTCAATCCAACCAGGTTTCATTAAGTTTGGTGATCTTGAGCCGTAAAGGGTTAACTTAATTTTCCCTACCACTTCAAACCTCAAATGAAACTTTTAGATCAGCTGTTTCGTTCTTTAACCCTCCTGTTTACACCCTTTTTACTGTGTATTGTGAGTGGGCCAAGTCCCAGTGGTGTAGCCAAGAGTTAAAACTTGCAAATTCTTACAAATTGCTGTTTGTTCACTTTTTTGGATAGTTTCATTTTTGGGAGCGTAAGCTCGCTTACTCTCCTGATATTTTTTACTGGAAATCTGGCCAAACAGACCTAATCAATCAATCAGTCAGTAAGTTAGGGCAAACAATGTATGTATATAAAAATGGAGGCGGTATCACGCCCTCTTGTTCAATGCTCACAACTTTCTTCTAGTCGAATTGTGCTACTAAGTGGAAAGTTCGTACCACGTTTCACTGATGTGTGTGTGTACTGCATAACTGTTGGATCATAAAAAATGTGCCACGCCCCTTGACCAACGCCGATCAAATCTCATCAGTAGAATGACACATCTATGAAACGACGGTACACCAAATTTCAATGCTGTGCGGCTTACGATTCCGAAGCTATTCCATATAAAAGATTTAAGTTGTTTTTGCGGTGCCACGCCCCCTTGGTAAATACCCGCCCCATTTCCTCTGTAGAAAGATATGACTAAATGGTAAATTCGTACTAAGTTTCATTGATTTACGACTTACAGTTACAAAACTATGCGGATAGTTTGGGTCAAACAAATGTGCCACGCCCTGTTGTCCAACGCTCATAAAATTTTAACAGTAGAATAACACATCTATGAGGCGACGGTACACTAAATTTCAATGCTGTGCGACTTACAATGCTGCAGTTATTCCATATAAAATAAATGAATTGTAAGGGTGGTGCCACGCCCCCTTGTTGAATACCCGCCCCATTCCCTCTGCCGAAAAATATTATTAAATGGTAGGTTCATACCAAGTTACATTGATGTACGACTTACAGCTGTTCTGCATTAAAAATGTGCACGCCCCTTGTTCAACGCCCATAAAATTTTAACAGTAGAATGACACAACTATGGGACGATGTCATACCAAATTTCAATGCTGTGCGACTTACAATTCGGAAACCATTCCATTTAAAAGATTTGAGTTGTATGGGCGGTGCCACACCCCCTTTATTCAATAGTAAGTTTGTACCAAATTTAGTTGATGTGTGACTTATGGTTCCCAAGTTATTATCTAAAAATGTATTCTGGTGGTGCCACGCCCCGTTTTCCCGACTTTCCTTTTTTCCTAAACCTTCACGTAACAATTTCGAACAAACCCGCCGGAGAAGTATTCACGTTGGTCCAGTCGTTCTCAAGTTTTAAGCAGCCGAACGGACCACGATTCATTTTTATATATATAGATATTAATATAATATGGGTGTGAAAGTATCACAATATTTGTTTAATAATAATAATAATAATTGATTGGCACGACAGCCCGCTTACGCGAGACTAAGGCCTAGCTTCCCGCAACCACCCGTGTTTTGCGTGTGAATTTTGTACGCGGGTGGAAGGGACCTATAGTTTTATGCCAATATTACAATATTTGTTTACCATTTAAATTTCCACTTTTCTTTCTTCTTTTTCACCAAAAACACAAATATACACACACGCTAGTGATGAGGGTGGACATTCTCTGAGAGAGCAAGTGATTAGTCGTGTGGCAGCAGTGCTCCAGCTTTAAAAATCAAATTCAAAAAACTAGTGTGTGGTAAACCAAAAGTGTGCATAAAAATCGCGAGCGAAGCAAGTGGCAACAGGCCGAGCCCAGAACCTGGAGCACCAGCCAAGTCGGTAACACTAGCCTTGGGGCAAATTGATTTCGCGCCGCCAGAGCGTGAAGGTGGCAGCTGTCACCACATAAATCAGCTCTTCCGCGGGAGCACGGAAGACGCGCCAAGCGCCAGTTCAAAAGTGAAGGGAAAGGGGAGCATAAACCCAGCATAAGAACCGTGATGAATGTGCGACCACTTTTCACCTCAATGTGGTGAATGCACAGCTGGGGAAGAGGCAGCGAATCTAGCTAGCGGCCAGTGAACTAGGGCGCAATTAAAAATGAGCGCAACAAAGCAAGTCGCTGCGAGTGTAACTGCGATAAGCGGTGTGCCAAAAGGTAGCGCCGACGGCGCAGCCGCGTTCGCTAAAAGCTCGAGAACGCAACGACCACCCACGCGTGAATGCATAACCACACAACAAGAGATCTGCGCAGTGATGTTAACTTTTTTTTTGAAAAATCCCTACGCGACTTGAAAAAAATCCCTACTTTTCCCTACGCTGTCCAGCAATTTTCCCTACGAAACTCCCTACACTTATTTTCCAAGTATTTTTTAATATTTAAGGTTTTTTTAATTTTTTGTGAATAAAAGTCGCAAAAGTAAAAACCATAACATTTATTAATTCTTCTTTTAATTCATTTGCAACATGAAAACAACAAAACAAAGTTGTGCTTTGTACTGAGATACGATTTAAAACATGGAAACATAACAACATAGAAAAAATTGTGCTTTACACTGAGATACCATTTCATCACATTAAAAAAATCAGTACAAAAATTACACTAAGACTAAGATTTATGGCATACTACTCAGTGTATGCCATTTTCTTAAAGTGCTGTTCTTTACATTGAAAATTTACACAGGTGATATCTTCGTCTTCTAAGTAAGAGCGAATTATACAAATTGAAGTCCAATTGTCATGGCTTGATGTGTTCCTTTTTTGTTCGAAAATATTCTTTCAGAGTCTGCATTAGAATGTGGTAGTGCCGAAACATATTTGGACAACTTTGACAAATTGGGAAACAACATTTGATCGTTAAAATTTGTAGTTTGACTAATTTGACTTCAAAATTTTCCATAACCAGGGTTGTTTGAAAATTCCCTACATTTAGTGAATTTTAAAAAATCTGTCCTTTTTTTCCCTACGCACACAATTTTCTCTAAAATTCCCTACATGTAGGGAATTTTCCCTACAGTTAACATCACTGGATCTGCGAAGCAACTAAAAGCGCAAGCGATAGCGCATGCACAATTCACCTCAGCGATGGAGACTTGGAAGCGAGTGTCTCTCCGTCAGTAGTGAGAGAGCTTTCATGTGTTCTGCAAGAGAGCTTCTAGGGAGAAGGCGGAGCCTATCCTCAGAGAGCTAACGTTGCGTTTGGACTGCTGGGAAAAAATATACACGCTCTCATAAAGATGATGATTGGTCAAAGGTGGGTCAATAATCAGATGAAAAGCATAACAGTAGCACTAGCAGCATCGTATAAGCAAGCGGCGGCGGAGTATGCATCTGCGACGCCAATAGCATCGAGCGACACAAAAGCAACGGAGAACAGAAGCAAACGGAGACGCTGATCGATAGCGCGCGTGAGAAACGTATGCGAAAAGAAATCGAAATTTCACCAAAACCAAACAGCAAACGCAGCAGACTTAACTCGCCGCGACTGCAAAAAGAGCTGGTCGAAGGTGGAGGTGATAGCGTTGAAGGCATGGTGGAAGTTAGAGCGGCAGGCAGAATAGAAGAGCGCGAGGCAATAAATCGAGAGCATGAATGGGACGTGGCAGGGTTGCCGAACGTACTACTATAGTAGTATTTTACTACTATTTCATCATCTGTACTACCTTACTACCCACAGGCCGATTGTACTACTATTTTCTGAAATATAAGTTTTAACTATTTAATTTTCATGTTTTAAGTAAGGGTATTCGAAATATTAGAATATAACAAAATGTTACCGAACTAAATATTGCCGAAGCACGACATTTAGACCAACGTTGCCGTTTTTTATTTTTAACCAAATATCCTTTGCTTGAGAGCAACTCTATCACATGTGTTTTGATATGTTTCACTTTTTACTGAATTTTTTGCAATCAACAAATTGAGCTCGTTGTAGAGTTACCGTTGTGCGACTGAAGTGAAAATTGCATATTTTTTAACTGCGGATGCGATACCCAAAAATGAGCGTCGTGAAATAATAGAGTGATACTAGCTGGGCCCTGTGGCTTTGCACGCCAGCTCTCCTGTTTCCCTCGATACGAATTCCTAACCCAGTGTTGAGCCCATCAGATTTTGATTAAAAATAAAAAAACCTGTCCAATTATCTTTGATTTCGACATTTCACATTTACTTCAAACATATTCTTAACCCTTGGCTTACCATGGTGGATTTCGATTTTCAAAAAAATTAAAAGCACATTTTTATTGTTTCCCGAGTGAAGTGCTTTTGATTAGTTTGAAGTCAGAACGCCCAATAAATCTTACTTCTCTATACAAATTGTTACCCCATTGGTGACCCCGTTAGATTATAATTTTCAAAAAAGTAAAAAAGAAGTGTCAAATTATTTCTCTCTAAGAGTACTTTCAAAAGACTCAAAAAAATGTGTTTCTCCATACATGCTTTTAACCCTTATTCTCATACCCAAACTTACTAACGTCGTTTGGCACCCGGGGTACCCGGGTACCCATTTCATGAAATTTTTAAATTTTTTTTTGAAATTTTTTTGTTTATAAAATTTTGATATGATTTGTTCGCTTTTCACCTAAATAACGAGGATCCGGAAGGTAAAAAAAAAATTTTCATTATTTGTCAGTTTTTTTCACGCAAATACTTTGCGTTTTCTTTTTTTACACGGTTTTGATATAACACGGTTTGAAAATTGAATATTTTTAATTTTTTTACACGATTTTATTCCATTTAGCACGATTTGAAATTTTATGTACTTAAATTTTTTTTGTCAAATTTAATTTTTGCGAAGTATGTTCATATCACAAAAAAGTATTTATGAAAGAAAAAAGTCTGAAACCATCGATAGTATCGATAGTGCTATCGATAGTTTGCGAACACTAGCTTAAAGATTTAAGTGAATTCCCTTTTAGCGCGTACAAGCAATTTTTACTGGTCAAAGCAAATGTGAATAGCACTAATTTAGGGGAATTCCCTTTATGTGCATACAATAAAATTTACTGGTCAGAGCAATTGAAACGTGTTAATATTTTGTGAACTGTCAATGCAATAAGACGTGTTTGGTAAAGAAATTTTAATAGGTTTTAGAGATTAGGAACAAATCACCCATTTTTGTATACGATCAATGTCTTTTTTTACACGGTTTTTTTTTACACGGCTTCTTCTGGAACCAATCTACCGTGTAAAAACAGACTTAGGTGTACATCGCAGTGGGCACCCGGGTACCCGGGTATGAGAATAAGGGTTAACCCATCGTTGATCCAGTTAGATTTTGATTTTAAAAATAATGAGAAACTCTTGTCTTATTTTATTTATTTAAATTATTTTTACATTTGTTGAAGTCAGTAGGTCCATCGGTTCGTGTTGTTTGTTTCGGAGTCTCTCCGTAAATAAACCTTAACCCATAGTTGGGCCAGTTAAATTTTGATTTTGTTTTGTTGAGTTTTGTTCTATACTATTTTCAGGAAGTTCGAAATCAATATGTCTATTAAATCCAGTTTCTTCAAAGAACACCTTAACACATGTTTTGCTCCTTTACACCCCGAATTTCAAAAAATCCCGTCTTAGCGGAAGTTCAGTTTCAAGATGTATCTATGTTACAGTTCAATTTTCATGTTTGTAGCTTCAACGGTTTGGGCTGGGCGATTGTAAATCAATCAATCAGTCAGTCAGCCAGGAAAAACAACCTATGTATAACAAATGGAGGCGGTACCACGCCCCCTTGTCCAATGCTCACAACTTTCTTCTAGTCGAATTGTGCTACTAAGTGGAAAGTTCGTACAAACTTTCATTGATGTGCGACTTACAGTTCTGCTGAAAGGTTGGGTCATAAAAAATGTGCCACACCCCTTGTCAAACGCCCATCAAATCTCATCAGTAGAATGACACATCTATGAGACAACGGTACACCAACTATTAATGCTGTGCGCCTAATAATTTTGAAGCTATTCCATATCGAAGAATTCGGTTGTATGGGCGGTGTCACGCCTCTTGTCCAGAAGCCACCTTATTCCCCCTGCTGAAGGACAGCCTTAATCGTAAATTTGTACCGAGTATCATTGGTGTGAATGCTATAGTTCCGCCGAATTTAAAAAGCGCCACACCCCTTGTCGAACGCCCATTAAATATATAAATATTTACCGGTGGAACGACACGTCTACGCCATGACGCTATACAAAATGGCAATGCTGTGCAACTTATAATTCCGAAGCTATTCCATATTAAAAAATGGAGTTGTATGGGTGGTTCCACGCCCTCTTGTCCAAAATCCACCCTATTCCCCCTGCCGAAGGACACGACCAAATCGTCAGTTTGTACCGAGTGCCAGTGATGTGAATGCTAAAGTTCTAAAGTTACACCCGAATTTAAAAAGTGCCACGCCCCTTGTCGAAAGCCCATTAAATTTTACCGGTTAAATGACACGCTTACGCCATGCCACCAAATCTCAATGCTGAGCGACTTATAATTTCGAAGCTTTGCCATATTAAAGAATTGAGTTGTATGGGCGGTGCCACGCCCCCTTGTCCAAAATACACCCTATTGCCCCTGCCGAAGGACACGACCAAATCGTTAGTTTGTAGTGTTTGTTAGTGTGGTTGATGTGAATGCTATAATTCAAAAGTAACACCGGAATTAAAAAAGTGCCACGCCCCTTGTCCAACGCCCATTAAATTTTACCGGTGGAATGATACGCTTACGCCATGACACTGTACTAAATTTCAATGCCGGCCGACTATAATACCTATGTAATGAGAGTAATGAGAGTGGAGTCCGGTCTTGTTTAAAGCCACAAGACTAAGGCAGATCAAAGACGCTCGACAGTAAAACTGGAGCAAAACTTTTGGAGTTCAAGAGACCGAGCTTGATTTGCTTGAACTAACTTTATTTTCGGTTTTCACCCTTATTTATACAAAATTTCTTAATGCTAACTACTGCAAATGCATGTGGCCTTGAGTTCCCACGAATGCACCCAGTAACTCCAGACCTTCGTAACAGTTCAAAATTGCTGGTGTTAGCAATTGATTTTCCCAAAGCATTATGTGTCGTTGGCTGGTAACCAAACACGGGTATTGGCTTTATGCTTGGTTATGCGCAAAGTGTGCGAAAGTGTTAAGCATACGGTTGTGTATGCGTTGTTGTAGTAGCACGGCGCGAAGTGGCGCTGCATGTTATTGATATCATTATTATTACTGTGGGAATATTAATGAGTGCATATGTGGTATCACTACACCTAAAATATACCATTTTAAAAATTTAGGTTATATGGGAGGTGCCACGCCCACCTGAAACACTGAATATATAAAAAATTCTTTCTAATAAAGAAGTAGCCACGATTTTTGAATTTTTTTTATTGTTTTCAAATTGCACTATTAGCCAGTGCAATATCATCAGAAGAGATGATGATTTCGAGATATTCAGGAAAATCAAGTGGCGTTATAATTATGAAACGGACCTTATAAGAAGATTACTGTATTTAAATACAAAATAACTTAACCCTTTCCGACATGAAAATAAACCCGTTCTGTATGAATTGTATGGGCTGTAGTCCAATATATTGGACATTGTGACTGAAAGGGTTAATATTTTTGCATATTCTTGTAAAAATCTTTTAAAGTTTGATAAAGACAGTAAAGCTGTTGCTGGGACGCCGACGAGTCAGAAAACTTAAACTTATAAAAAACATGTAATTCGTAATCATTGGAATATCCTGATACAAGTGTATAAAATCGTTCGATTTCTCTTGGGCTTAGCATTTTTATTTAACAAGCGCACATTGGGGACAAATCCCGTTGAATTGTTAATAAAAAAAATAATTATTAAATTAAAAAATTCAATTCAAAGTATGCTCAAAATTATCCCATTCTTAATTATTCCATTTTAAAGAAAATATAAATGAAAAATATTGTTCGTCGTACTTTGTTGTTTTGTTTTGGTGTTGATTGGTTTCCCTTGTTTGTTTGCTTGAAGTGCTGAAATTAATATTGGAGCGATATTAATAAGAAATTTTAATAACACATAAATTTTGTTATGGAATTTTAAACTTCAGGTATTTTTAAACCCGACAACACAAAACACTTTAAAGAACAATTCGCGGAATATTTTTTACAATTTTTTTATAGAAATATCTTCAAAAACAAACATACGAACATTGACGGAACCAGAGGCCGGCCCTCTTAAAAAGCCGGGATGGGTGAAGCAAACAAGCCAGCGCCCACCGCCAAAAAAGGAGCATCCTTGGTTGATCAGAAGATTTCATGCCAAGGCTCTGCCTCCGCAACTAAAGTTACGAGCATTAGTGCTGCAGCTGACCCCAGCAACGTTGTTGTTGCCAAAGCCGGACCTCCGTCCAGCAACAGCAACAAACATAACGGAGCTGTGGTAACAGCAAGCACTCGACAAATTAAGGACTCCAAAGTCCGCTACAGAGAACTCCAGAGTGCCAAGCGAGTACTCGAACGGATACAATGTATCCCAGAGAACCGCAGGACTCAAAAAGAAAAAGAGTGCTTTACCTGGGCTACTGCTTGGTTAGCGGAGCTCGACGCGGCACCGACCACTGAGACCGCCGCCAAAAGCCAGCGTTCTACAGAGGAAGAGGCCCCGATTGCCAAAAAGGTGCGCAGCTCGCATAGAACGGCAACCACCTACAGCGACGTGTTGAAACACAGTCTCGTTATGGCGGTCGTTGACCGCTCCGACCCTGACGGAAGTATTACTCCGGAAAACTGGAAACTGGTAGAAGATTTCCTCGCCGACATCTTTCTGGACGTCATAAGGGAGAATCCGTGCCCGGTGCCACAATACCAGATGTGAGGCTGGCATCAAGGCCACGTAAAGCTGGTTGCGTGTGCAGACAAGAGGGCCCTGGATTTCTTCTGCATGGCTTTATCCAGGACGGGAGAGATCTGGCCGGGTGCTAAACTCGAGGTAGTACCCAGGGAATCGATCCCCAGCTAAGCAAGGACCAGAGCCTAGATCCCACTAAAACCCACGGATCCGGCAAGAGTCCTCGAGACATTCCAATAGTCCAACCCGAAGGTACCCACGCACAATTGGAAAATTGCCAAATTGGAGGAGCTCAAGGGGTCTCGTGGTGCCACTATAATTGTGAACAAGGAGTCCCTTGAGCACCTATCAAAATCCAATGGTGTCGTGGCCTTCGGCTTTGGGCACATTAAACTGAGGGTGTACAGAAAGGACCGAAACCAGCGAAAGTGGCCCCCAGGGGCTACCAGCCTCGACGGACTCTGGCGAAGGCGGCCAACAAGGGCAGCCAGCCACGACGGACCCCGGCGAAGGTGGCCCGCAGGGGCTGCCAGCCGAGACGACTACCCTGGCAAACAAGGAGAAAGATAACCAACCGTCTTCCTCGAAGCCGTTACGTCGCCTTTCCCGAGCGGAATCAATCTCTTTGGGATCGGAGATGGCCACGGCTTTTGGGAACTTCTGGAGGGAGTCCGAGCTTCTCGCCGAAACTGACGATGACCTCGACGCTACTGTGGTGGAGGTGGATATGAGCGAAATAGACAATGGTCCGAGTAGCTCAGATAAATCTCCACCACTCTAAAGCAGCTTCGGCTGCACTACTCCTCCGCCTTTTTAAAGGCGAAAACGACATCGCTCTCATCCAGGAACCATGGCTCGTAGCCAACAAGGTTTGTGAATTTAGAGCGACAAACTACGGGCTGGTCCATGCTAATAGCACAGGTAGACCAAGATCCTGTATCCTTGTGAAGAAATCACTAAATGCGTATCTGCTCCCTAATTTCAGCAACGACGATTTGGTCTACATCTCCCTGACGCTTAAGGGGAGATGCCACTGGATCGCGTCCAGCTACATGGCTCATGACCATCCAGAGCTTCCACCACCGGATCCGGTCAAGAATCTGGTCACTGAAGCCGCCAAGTCCAACACCGTTCTCGTGATTGGATGCGACGCGAATGCTTACTACTGTATGTCGGGGAGCACAGATATCAACGATAGAGGTGAGTCACTTTTCGATTACATTTCTACCACAAACCTTCTTGTGTGCAACATAGGGCGCACTCCCACTTTTGTAACCAGGAATTGGGAGGAGGTTCTAGACCTCACCCTTGCCTCTGTGAATATAGCCGATAGGGTTAGGAACTGGAGGGTCTCCAATGAACACTCTTTTCCCGACCATAGGTATATAGAGTTCACTCTTGACAGCGACCCCCGGAAGGTTAAACCAGTAAACAACCCAGGAAAACAAACTGGGAGCTGTTTACCCGCACAGTGGACAGGTACATCAAAACGATTCAAATCTCTGAAATAAACACCCCAACGATGCTAGAATCGGCTGTTAATCAACTTACTCTTGCATTTTCTAAGGCCCAAGACCTCGCCTGCCCTAAGTACATGCCCAGAGGGAAATTTAAACCCCCCTGGTGGATCTTAGTGAGCTTAGGAAACACTCTAGGACTCTCTTTAATAGAGCAAGGAGGACCAAACCTGGGACCTTTATAAAGAATCCCTCAAGACCTACAAGAAAAGCCTCAGAGAGGCTAAGAGAAGCTCCTGGAGCGATTTCTGCGGCAATATTGAAAGTGGCTCCGAGACTGCAAGACTCAGGAAACTACTTGCCTCTTCCTCCTTTATTCCAAGTGCTTTACAAAACCCCGATGGTTCTTGGACATCATCAGACGGTGAAGCACTTGAACTTCTTACAAATACCCACTTTCCGATCAGCCAACACGATAGGCT
This sequence comes from Melieria omissa, assembly GCA_963971225.1. Taxonomy (NCBI): domain Eukaryota; kingdom Metazoa; phylum Arthropoda; class Insecta; order Diptera; family Ulidiidae; genus Melieria; species Melieria omissa. Next base: position 42,421,920 of record OZ020269.1, on the reverse strand, counting down.
GTTAGGAACTCAGGCCAGCACTAACTGTGTCGCCTCTATAAACAGTATCGTATCGATTGACAAAATTAAATGGGAAATTTCCGGTTTCCACCCGTTTAAATCAGCAGGACCAGATGGCATATTCCCAGCACAACTCCAACATGCCGGACCGTTAATCTTAACACTCCTCAATTCAATATTCTCAGCTAGTAATTAATAATTAATAATAATAACACTGTACAACAGCATTTCTGCAACAGAGTAACGACCATATATTCCTGAAAGAGGACGTCGTACTGATAATTTTTGCAGAACAAAGTAATAGTCCAGCACGTCTGAGTTTTTTGTAATTCACACATAAAGGTTAAAGGGGTCTCTATAGACTTTTACACGGAAAGTATAAAAACTAGAAGAGCTAGAGCTTTGATGTCTAATAAAAATGTGAATATTTTGTATGTACACATGAACCCCCCACCCCCTTTCTTACCCCCCTTTTTTCACGATTTTCGGAAAAATTTTTCATAAAAAGCTTGTATTGAGTAAAATATTGCAAAAAATACCATATTGTCTTTTGGGAAAATATTCCCCATTCAAAAATAGGAGGGGTCTTCAAACACCAAAACTTTCTCAAAACTTCCCCCAAGGAAATAAAAAGCCTTAAACACGAAACCTTCATTAAATAATCTTTTCATAAATTGCTAATTCTGCTTGAGATGTTAAGAAAAATGTTTTTCACAAGTAGCCGACCGTAGTCGTTTATTTTTAACTGCTAATTAGTGTTCAGGAAAACAAATATTGCAAAATAATTGATTACAAAATAAATCGGTATGGGCATAATTCCGAAAATATATTCTCATTTGTAACTCCGAACCGCTAGTTTTTGCCGAGTTGCCGTTTCTTTCGTTTTCTGTTTCAAAAAGTCGCTGCTACATAGAAGCATGTTCTAAACTGACTATAATAATAATTTTATAATAATTGATTGGCACGACAGCCCGCTTACGCGAGACTAAGGCCTAGCTTCCCGCAGCCACCCGTGTTGTGCGTGTGAATTTGTACGCGGGTGGGACCTACAGTTTTATGCCGGTTCTGAACGGCAGGTTGGGAGCTTTTTCATAGGCAATTTTTACTCTCAGAGGTTTGCCATTTCCAGCTGAGAGGACAGCCACCGAAAGAGAAAACGAGTTTCCCGTTATTTTTTTTAGGTGTTACTACATGCAGTATTCGAACTTGCATCGCTCTGCATCCGACTCGCTGGGCCGCGCACTAACCAACTGAGCCACGGCGGCTGCGGCAGCTAGTATTGGTTTAAACTACATACCAGAACACTGGCGCAAAGTACGGGTGTTTTTCATCCCCAAAGCGGACAAAAGTTCTCATACTAGCCCTAAGGATTATAGACCCATAAGCCTTTCTTCATTTCTGTTAAAAACATTAGAAAGACTGCTGCATCTACACTTACGACAAACAATTAGGCAGGATCTTATTTCAAATAGTCAGCATGCCTACATTAAGGGTAAATCAGTAGACACAGCTTTACATTCCCTAACCCACACGATCGAGAAATCACTCGAACACAAAGAATACACCTTAGCAACTTTCCTGGACATAGAGGGGGCTTTCAATAACGTCGAGCTTACAGCTGTCACGGGCGCGCTCGCCAGGCTTGGGGTGGAAGGTAGCCTGGTGAACTGGGTGGATAATCCTCTGCAGAGCTGAATTGGGCAACCTCGAGAGGGGTGAGCAGGGGCAGTCCCCAGGGTGGTGTCCTCTCCCTCTCCTTTGGAACCTGGTAGTTAACGAACTGCTCCAGTCCCTGGAAGGGGGTTGCGGCAAAGTGACGGCGTATGCAGACGATATAGCTCTCACTAGGTTAGGTTAGGTTAGGTTAAGGTGGCTGTCTTGGCCTGGGACCTGCCGAAAGACACACTTAGGCCACGGAATGGGCCCGTTGTGATACCACAAGTTGAAAAGGTCTGTCTTACTACAAGTCGATAAGCCTTACTAGCTCTCACTATCTCGGGCAAGTTTCTCAACTCGATCAGAGATCTAATGCAGGTACTGCTAAACAAGGTCAACGGCTGGGGTATCAGTCGAGGATTAGGCATCAACCCTGGAAAGACAGAGGTTGTGCTCTTCACGAGGAAATATAAACCCCCACCCATACCTCCTCTATCATTAAACCACAAAGAAATTCCTTGGAATCATTTTTGACAAGAGATTGAGCTGGAAACCGAACATCCTCAATAGGGTCAAAAAGGCAACGATTGCCTTATACACCTGCAAAAAGGCACTGGGGAAAACCTGGGGTTTACAACCAAACATGATGCACTGGGTTTACACAGCTGTCGTACGACCCATCTTAACCTATGGACGCCTGATATGGTGGAACGCTTTAGGAAAAACATTGCTCCTCCAACACGTTCGCAAAACTCAAAGGGCAGCCTGCGTCATCATCACGGGCGCCCTTAGGACAACACCCACTTCAGCTTTAGAAGCCCTGCTTCGCCTTATTCCGCTTGATCAACACTGTAAGAAATCAGCGGCTATAACAAGCCATAGGCTACGGGCTACTAGCCAATGGTCGGAGTCTAACAGGGGACACGCCAGGATACTTACTCTCGTAAAGGAGTTCGAGGAACTGGATTCTTTACCCCCCCAATTCCATTTTAACAAAACGTTCACTAGCACCATTCCAGATAGGAACAACTGGGAGGAAAGCTCAGCATCCCTAATAGGGAACTCACACCAGATCTACACCGACGCACAGTGTGCGAAATGGTCAATCTAGCGGAACTTAATTAATAACTCTTGAATGCGTAACGATATCGTGGTGAAATTTTGTATAGATACTGCTGGTGTGGCATGGTCCGCCTACTTGCCATCTATATATATAGGATGTTTTTTTTAGAGGTTTGTTTTTCGAATAGAGATAAAACTGGCATTTTGTGGTCAAATCTGGCAACTCTAATGTCATTTATGTTCAGTTTGGTTTGCCATTTCATCATGAACAGGTTGACAAAAGAACAACGCTTGCAAATTGTGCAAATTTATTTCGAAAATAATGGTTCAGTTCGCGAAGTTTACCGCAAGCTCCGTCCATTTTATGGTCGACATAATCGTCCATCAGAGCAAAATCGGTCCATCCATCGGTTAACCATGGGTCGTTTTCGCACTACGTTTACTCTATGTGATAATACGCATCCGCAGAGACGTCGAACAGTGCGCACCGAAGAAACAATTGCCGCTGTAGAGCAAAATGTTGAAGAGGACCCGAATGAATCGATTCGCCACCGTGCACAGCAATTGGAGCTTTGTCCATCAACTTTAAAAATTGGACCTGTAGAATTGGCTTTATTCGAGCCAGCCGCGGCGGCCGCATGCCCGAAATCATATTTAAACATTAATGGCATAAAATTATCCTTCCAATAAAGCCAAATTGATGGACATTAAAACGATTTTCTTGTGTTATATTTCAATTCGAAGTTCTATACCTCTAAAAAAACCACCCTATATATAAGAAAGTGGATTTATGTGTGTAAGCGCACCACGCTCAAACGGACCGGCCGATTTTCATGGAGTGGTTTTTGTTGAATTAGTATTGAGTCAGTTCAGGTTCGTGCGAAAAGAAATTTCCGGAAAATCTATTGGAAAAGTCGGAAAATCCCTGCCATATTGCCGTGAATTCTGAAAATTTTCAGACGATAATTTTGGAACCATTAGTCAAACATCAATGAAATTCACTAAGAAGTTACTATTAAGTCATGTCCTTCGACAGGGCGAATGGGGCGAGCCAAACCTTAATAATGGAATATCTTCGAAATTGTAAGGTGCACAGCATTGAAATTTAGTATGGCATCGTCCCATAGATGAGTCATTCTACTGGTAAGATTTAATGGGCGTTGGACAAAGGGCGTGGCACAATTTTGTGACCCAAATATTTCGCTGAACTATAAGTCGCTCAGCAATGAAACTTAGTACGAACCCACAATTTTTTCTTTCGACAAAGAACAGTGTGGGAGTATTGAATAAGGGGGCGTGGCACCGCCCATATAATTTAAATCTGGTTCAAACACAGTCCATTTCTTTACTGAAACTTAGCAGCAACATTGCTGATTTGTGGGCCTCGATTGCGTTAATCAGTAGCTCCTCCTCTTCCTTTAGTTGGTTTTCTTCGTCAATTTGCATCGCCTTAGAATCGCCATCGCATCAGCCAAACATTTACAGTTATATTTAACGTCTTTTTGTGAACATGAATACAGAGTTCTTACAATATAAATACAGAATGTGATATTCTTACAATATAAATACAGGGCAATGTGGCATACCACTACAGTTTAACACTAAGTACAAACATATACTTATATTGCTACATAACTTAGCATGAGTTCGCAGGCAATATTATTGCGATACAGAATTACTATTTTAATGTTTAATCAATTATTAATAATGTTCAATCTATTGAATCACTCACTGTAATCAATGAAATTGAAATAATATATCACTCAAAGCGCGGGTAGCGTGGAGGGACCAAGAAAATAAAAACTTTGTATGAGTGGGGCAAATATGGGCAGCCAAATTAAACTGAATCTTCAAAAACATGAACCAAAGCAGTTATTAAGAGACATTTTAAATCGGATACACACGGATACATTTTGTAATCTCAAAGCAAAATCACAAAATTTGAAAAATTTTTATATGTCCGAATAAATTGCTCTGTAACCACTAATATACATATCGATATTCAAGTTTACCTGATAAGGTGGCGAAAAAGGTGCTGATAGCTAATAACAGAGTTTGTATATGCACGTTCGCCGTGATAATCTCGAATTACACCTAAATCACAAGTGACTCACAAATTTGAACAATTTTCTTTTATACAAATAACTGCATATTCAAGATGATCGTTCGCGAGGTGATTTTGCCAAACAGAAAATACTACGAGAATCGAATCCCTCAATGAGTTAGCTATTATATAATTATGAAATTTTATTATTTTTTGACATTCGAATTATTGAATAAAGTTCCGCTAGATATGCAAAATGCTACACTGTGCCACGGCTCCAAGTTAAACGGAGCTGTTGGCGGAGGCGTCTTCTCAGACTCGGTATAAATTACTCCTTTAGACTGCCGGACCACTGTAGCGTGTTGCAAGCAGAGGTTTCAGCCATTGAAGCTGCCCTGAATTGGATCAAAGAGGGCAGTGTCTCTAGGCGAGATATTAGCATACTCTCTGACAGCCAAGCGGCTATCAGGGCCCTAGGGTCTCATGTTCTGACTTCAAAAACAGTGATCAGGTGCCGCAAATCTCTTGATGAGATGGCTGAGCAGCTTAAAATCCACCTCATATGGGTGCCTGGTCACAGAGATATCCCATGGAACTGCAGGGCTGAAGAACTGGCTAGACAAGGAACGACCAAGGAGCTATCCTCAGAACTCGCCGGCTTAGGTATTCCATTGAGTACTTGCAAGCTGGTGATACAGGAAGCGATGACAAAAGCCGCTAACAATGCATGGGCGGCCTCAGAGACAGGCAAGACAAACAGATCTGGCCAAAGCTGGACTGGAAGCGCACCAAAAGTCTGCTAAACCTCAATAGGGGCACGCTCAGGGTTGTTGTCGGAGTCATCACTGGTCACTGCATCTGCAGAAGCTGCAGAGACATAGAGGAGGAAGAAACAATTCTCCACTTACTTTGTACTTGTCCCACTCTTTGCAGGAACCGGAAAAAACATCTAGGGTTTTACCATACAGCCAACCTCGCGGACTTATCGGAGGTTGACGCCAAGGGCCTAATACATCACCTGTTCGGGCTGGTTTGAGACATCCTAACAACAAAAAAAGGGGTTAGAGATCCTGTGGTACCACAATGGGCCTAGCTTGGCTTGTTAGTAACTATAAATAGTTACTGCCAAATATTGATAGCAGCACAATTTCAAATAAATCATTGAAATTAAAATATGTTCGGTGTTTGGGATCAAATTGATATGCCGCCGTACGCACTTTCAACAACTGAGCATGAGTGAACAACAAGCAGTAATGCAGACTTTGGTCAGATATTTTAAAAACAATGAAGAACCTTATTCGGCCGGCCTCGATAGTCCAAAGGCTCCAGTTTCGATTCCTGGCTCGGGCTGGTGAACAACTCGTCTACTTCTATCTCTATCCACATGAAGGGAATGAGAATTACAAGAATCGCACAAGTGCGCTTTTGGCAGGCAATGGCAAAACCTCCAAGTGTGAACGAAAAACTGCCAATCGCCGTTCGGATTCGGTGTTAAACTGTAGGTCCCCTCCCCTCCCTTTCCTCATCCGCTTGAAATGTGTGCTGTAACATATGTTGGAAAAACAGTGTTGCATACGCATTTCAAAAAACGGTTGAAACATGTGGTATCACAATGGGCCTTTGAGGCCTCCGAGTGTGTCTCTTATAGAGGCAGCCACCGCAACCTAACCTAACCTAAGAACCTTATTCATTCACTGAGGAGTCAAATTACGAAGATTTCTTGCCATACGGTGAAACATATGATGCTGAAGTTGAACTGAATGTCACTCTGGCGGCTGAAGCTGACTTCGACGACGATGATCAAACTCCATTATCAATTTGCTAATGGCTGAGGGTATTGCCTAAGTATATATAAAAATGATGAAAAATAAAATAAAAATATCAATAAATATATATAAAAACCCATTACTCTAAAAAAAAATGCCATACTTGCAGCGGCATAGATGCATGAGCTGCTAAAGCAAAGTTAGGCGACTAAATGCAATTATATTGTACTGTATACGTTTTTGCCTATCTGTCTGTAGTAACAAATACACATGTGTTTTCTAAAAAATATACAAGAAGCTTAACTTGTTGTTGGCTCTCCAAACACATCTACACACATTTTGTAACCGTACCGTAAAATTTCACATCTTATATGAAATATTATAAAAAAAATCCCTGGGGACCTTGTTGGGCTTTGACCGTATAAAAAATTTGTGGTTATCGGAGGGTTAAGGAATGTTTCGAAGCGAGCTTTCTGACAAAGTATCCTAAGGGGCCTAAATGGTCAGTTAAAAAATCTGCAAAATATCTTAAAACCACTTCCACGTTTGTTAAGGGTGGTTTGGACGTTATGCAGAAACAGGAAACGTTGTCGACGAAAACCCACCACTTCCAAGCGGCAGGATAAAGTTATCGTTGGGCTTTTTGAAAGAAACCCAACGGTCGGTCTGAGAAAAACAAACAAAATATTATCGGAGAAGGGCTTGGATATATCCTTAAATACGATTCGCTACAGGTTTCAACAATCAGGCATAAAACGTAGCGATACTTTGTCGAAATCGTTGCTTTCAAAAAAGCATATTGAAAAGCGCCTTCAGTGGGCTTACACAAATATCGACCGTGATTGGACCAAAGTTATATTTATAGATGAATCAACTTTTGTGTTGTTTAATACAATTAGACATGTTTGATTAAAAAAAGGTCAAAAAATTATTCAACGAATTGAAAAGCATTCCCAGAAGGTTCATGTGTATGGATGCTTCTGTGCCCAAGGATTTTGCGTTCTAAAGTGTTTTACCGGAAATTTAAATGCAGTTAAAATGCTAAATTACCTTGGAAAAATAACACCGATTGGATACTAAAAGAAGATAACGTCCCGAAACACAAAAGTAAACTATGCACTTAGTGGAAAGAGGATCACGATATTGTAACTTTGGATTGGTCCTCACAGTCACCAGATGCAAATCCCATAGCGAATGTTTAAGCTATAATGAAAGCTAAGATATAAAAAAAAATATAAAATCATCAGAACATTTTATTCGATTTCTTAAAAGAACGTAGAGGTCTCATTCCGTGAAATATGCTGAAATTTTGGCTGCCAGTCGTCGGCAAAGATGTCACGTATTATAGACCATGCAGGAGATTGGACACCATATTAAGCATTCTGTCGAAACCTATAATAATATCTATTTCTCAAAAATAAAACATTTTTTTAAATATATGTAATGTTCACTCTGTGAGCGAAGAACTTTTTTGTTGAATACACTGTATATTGTTGAACAAATGCTTCACAGTTTTTGCCCCATTTGAGCAAAATATCAGCAAATATCAAAATCATGCTACACCACGCCTACTAATATAATTCCACTATTATATAAAATACATTTTGGTTAAGATTAAGTATTTTATCTAAGCTTTATAAATTTTTTCCATTGAAGTGCATCGAAAAAGAAGTATGAGTATCATTAAGTATTATTAAATCTGTGGTCAAAAACGATAATCGCTTAGGTCGACTTAAGTTAAGGGTGCTTCAAAGAGATAAATCCAAAAAATGTATCTCCTACCATAGTTCCTCTAATTGAAACATTTAATTGAAGAACATAATTTTGAAGCTCTAGAAGCGGAATTAAGGGCATTGCGGGCATTTGGAACTTGAGTCAAGTTTCGAAAATCTCGGTTTATAACCATTTTGGGGGATGTTTTAGAAAAAAAGTACGATATTAATGAATTTATGTTTCCGCTCCTTTGACAGTTTATTGGTACTGTAATTGCGTTTCCGCATAGTAGTCCGAAGTAAATTTAATTTAAGATTAGAAAAGAAACTGTTAACTGAGCGCTCCACTCGATTTATCTTCGAAAAGTTTATTAGGGGAAACTTTTACGGAAAAAAGGGATCCACCAAAAAACTTACTATTAGTATATGTTATAATAAAAACATATAAAATTGCATAATTTTATTGTATAATTGTATATATTTAAAAAAAATTTGAAAACACTGGGTCGTGGTGCGCAAAGCTAAACGCAGCTTGCCAGCGGCCAACGGCCTGTGGTTAGCATACTGCTCAGCAAAAGCTGCAATATGGGCTTGCGGTAACCACCCTTTCCAGGAGGCAAGCTCGCAGGGCGCTGGCTATGTGTGGTCCAAAATCGGCGGTATACACATATCCATTTGCTATGCTCCGCCCATCTGGACACACGACGAGTTCCAAACGCTGATGGACAATATAGTGAGTTCGGCAAGTCAACGTCACCCGCTAGTCATCGCCGGTGATTTTAACGCCTGGTCAACGGAATGGGGCTGCCGAAGAACTAACGCCCGAGGAACAGCTATGCTTGAATCCTTCGCCTTGCTTGATCTTGTGCTGGTCAATCAAGGAAACACAAGCACCTTTCGCAAGGACCACAGGGAATCGATCATCGATCTCATATTCGTTAGCAGCGCTTTGGCTAGGTATACGACGTGGCAAGTGAGCGAGCATTACACGCACAGCGATCATCAAGCGGTAATATTTGAGATCAGCCGCAGCTCCACAAACAGCGCTGCATCCACAAGCCGAGGATGGAAGGCGGGCGCCCTTGATGCCGAAGTATTTCGCATGGCATGTCAAATCTTTGGTTGTAGCGTGTGACGCAGCAATGCCAAGAGCAGCGTATGGCTCCAAGCTCAAGCCAAAGTACTGGTGGAGCGACGTCATAAACAACCCCAGGGAGCAGTGTCTCCGAGCAAGGAGAGGTGCAGGATTGACGCCACGCGAACTACACTGCATGAGGCGTACAAAGATAGGCGAAAAAAACTGGAGGACGAGATACGCCGCAGCAAGAAGGAGTCATTTAAGCAGCTGCGCACCGACGCCGATACAAATCCGTGGGGCGGGGCATACCGCGTAGTAATGGCTAAAACGTGCAACGCGCCGCAAAAATGCCCACAGCTACTAAATACAATTGTTCGGACCCTGTTTCCTCATCGCAAAACAGCCAGCATAACAATGCTAGTAGGTTAGGTTAGGTTGGAGTGGCAGCCTTCAATGTGAAAAAGCTCACGTAGGCACAACTATTGGCCCGTTGTGATACCACAGTGGATGGCGCGACTCCCCCTTATGTTATGCTATGCTATGTCCCTGATAATCAGAGGAGATAGTCCAGTTAGACTATCGAAAAAGGCTGAGCCGAGGAATTTAAATCTTCTTCTGGCTAAAGAAGGACATTGACATAGCAGGTGGAGAACCGTTTCGTCCTCCTCCTCAGAGCCGCATCCTCGACATAGGTCGTTCGATTGCAGACCCAGTCTTTCAGCGTGCTTACCCATGATACAGTGTTCCGTAAGCACCGAGACCGTTAAACTTATCGAGTGACGACTGAGGTTGAGCAGCTGATTTGTCCGTTTCAGGTTGAAAGTTGGCCAGGTTTGTCGGGAGATGTTGCAGGTCTGTTCCTCAGACCACAAATCGTTTGCTATTTTATAGTAAAACTGCTTGAGCATCAGTTTAACTGATGCAAGAGGAGCTCCAACAGCGAGGAAGGACGAAGCACCGGAGTGCAACGCACCCACTCTGGCTAATTCGTCCGCCTCGCAGTTGCCTACGATGCCCCTGTGCCCTGGCACCCAGAGTAGTGAGACATTGGAGCGTCTGGCTAAGGCGTTTAGAGACTCACGGCAGTCCAGGACCAGCTTAGATGAGGTGGTCGCCCTTGCGAGTGACTTGATAGCTGCCTGACTGTCTGAGTAAATGTGGCTATCTGCCCTGTGCGCGCTGTCGCGAGTAAGCCAGATGGAGGCCTGATATATGGCCGTGATCAGGCTTGGTAGGGGAGCTGATGAGGTCGATGCCGGTGGGCATCGAGCAGTCCTCAATAAGAATCCAGGAATGACAAAGATCCGATCTAGTCCAGCGGGAAATCGCGTGAAGTCTGACTGCAGAACACTTCGCGTGTAATTTGACCAGTTGTGCAGTTGGGATCCAGTGGAGGAGGGTGTACAGTGCTTTGGTGGGTGTAGTACGGAGAGCCCCAGTAACCAAAAGGGCCGCCATCCTTCTGACTTTGTCAAGAGGTTTCAGGTTGCCCGCCTTGCTAATGGCCGGCCACCAAAAGACGGCACCATAAAGGAGGTTTGGCTCAACCACTGCCGAGTAAAGCCACGACACAACACAAGGTTGAAGTCCCCATCTTGCGCCTAAAGCTCGCTTACAGCAGTAGAGAGCACACGAGGCTTTCCGCGCCCTTTCAGCAATGTTGGCCTTCCAATTCAGTTTAGAGTCAAGTATTAGACCAAGATACCTTACATTGTTGCTGAGGTTAAGTCTAACGCCATTCAGAGTGGGAAGTACAAACCGAGGTATCTTGTACTTCCTGCTAAAGAGCATGACCTCGGTTTTGGAGGGATTGACGTCAAGGCCAAATTCACGGCACCATTGGGATAGAATCCTAAGTGCATAACCAAGTCTCTCAGAGTGGAGAGATATTTTCCGGAGACTGCAATCGCAATGTCGTCCGCGTACGCGACAATTCTGCAACCAGTATTGTCCAGCCGGTGTAAGAGAGAGTTTACTGCCAGATTCCAGATCAAAGGAGAAAGCACGCCGCCCTGCGGTGTACCCCTCCTGAGGCTTGATGTGAGTGTTTCCAATAGAGGCGCTGACAACACGCATACTAAGCACGCTCTCGACAAATCTGATCAGCTTTGAGTCCAGCTTCAGATTGAAGAGTGTCCTAACGACCGCCTGTGGACAGACGTTGTTAAAGGCCCCTTAAATATCGAGGAACGCTGTCAAAGTGTACTCCTTATGCACGAGAGATCTATCGACCGTCTCGAGAAGCGAGTGTAAAGCAGTTTCGACAGACTTGCCCTTAGTGTAGGCATGTTGCGACTGAGAAAGGAGAGATGGATCGATAGAGTTCCTGATTTGGTGATCTAGAACCCTTTCGAAGGTTTTGAGAAGGAAAGAGGATAGGCAGATGGGCCTGTAGTCCTTAGCCTTAACATGGGATGACTTCCCCGCCTTAGGAATCAAAGCCACTCTAGATTCTCTCCAACTGAATGGAATGTAGGAGAGATCCAGACAAGCATTAATGCCTCAGCACTGTGTCTGATGTCAGCTGGAATGATGCCATCCGGTCCTGGGGACTTGAATGGATCGAAGGTCTTGATGGCCCACTGTAGATGGGAATGGGTCAGCCAAGTTGGAGGAGATACTGTGAGGATCAGGAGGACTGTGGTCGTTGTCGATGAAGGATGCACTTCCAGGAAAGTGAGTGTCAAGCAAAACTTCCAGCGTATCAGCCCCCGAAGTCGTCCAGCCACCCTGAGGACTCTGAATACAGTCCAGGTGCCTAGGAGAGAAGCTGAGTATCCTACGAAGTCTGCTGGTCTCGGAGGATCTTTCGATATTTTCACAAAAACTTCTCCAGTTCACCCTTTTGGCTTTCCTGATGGCATATTTGAATTCCCTATGCTTACATTTGTAGGGAGCCCAGTCATTGGAGACTTTGGCCCTGTTAAAAAGTTTGCGGCATTGCTTGCGGAGTTCCGCAATCTCCTGGTTCCACCACCGGGGCTTTGGTTTACCTCTCGATGTCAGGGTCAGGTAACCTTGGCAGCAGAATTTAGAAGAGAAGCAACGGAGCCAACCGCACGTTCGATGTCCGTGCAGTTGACAAGAACGGAAGGGATAGCATTCGCGCCCGCTTCGACGCAGGCCCGAAATTTAACCCAGTCAGTGCGCTTCCTATCGTGAAGCAAATGTACCTGTGATCAGAGAAGGAACACTCATGTGATACCCTCCAATTATTGAGACTATTAACTGAATGGCCATTGACAAGAGTGATGTCGAGGACTTCCCTCCGATTGGAGGTAAGGAAGGTTGGTTCGTCAACCCTGTTGCCAATGACTAGATCGTGCGCAAGGATAAAATCAAAAGGAGACTCACCCCGCTCGTTGTTGTCGGTGCTGCCCCACATCTCGTGATGGGCATTGGCGTCCGCACCGCTGATGACAGGAACGTGGCTCCGGGAGGCCTCTGAAACCAGTAGCCTCACCTTGTCGTGCGGCGGTGTGGAGCCGTGATGATGCGCCATGTAGTAAGAGGCGACCCAGGTCGCTACGCCACCAATAGTGACAGCCACCGTCACATTATCCGCGTCGCTGAACCTGGGGAGAAGAAAAGCATTAAAATTGTTCTTTATGAGGATGCAGGATCTGGGATTACCTTGTCCTGCGATATAGACAGCCCGATAACCATCGAGGCTGAGTCCGCAAACCCGACCATTGACGATCCAGGGTTCTTGGATCAGCGCGATTTCTTCGCCGGTTTGTGCCAGGCGAAGAAGAAGAGCTGCCGAGGCAGCGATGGAGTGGTGCAGATTAATTTGTACAATCTGCACCATCATTAGGATTGGGAATCATTGTGGTGGTTGAATCCCCCTCATCAGACAAAGGGGATTCAGTGACGCCATCGATGCACATGGCCACGTGGTCGAAAAACTCACCGACAAGCTCGGAAGTTGATATGACACTGCCAGCTTCGTCGGATGAGTAATCGATCACCTGGGTCGAGGACCTGGATGAGGTTGATGGTGCCGGTACCGACCCCTTGGGTGTACACGTGTTACCCGGCTGGTCGCACTTATACACGTTGAGGACGATAGATCCGAACCCGTAATTAATCTCACCGTCCTTTTCGAGAATAGGGGCTAGCGACTCCTCGTTCAGAACGATGAGCGCCTGCCGTTGATGGCCTCTCGGCTCGCTAACCTTAACAACCTTCCAGTCGTGCGCTGGAAGGTGCACATTGCTTAACTGCAAGTGCTCCAAGATCTCGCTGGGAGAAGAGGGATCGGCTGAGATCCAGGCCTTTGCACGCGGGCGATTAGGGATCTGATCCATCGTTACCGCGGCTAGCTTCGTGCCAGGTCAGACCTCACCCTGGTACCAACCTGCATCGCGGCATGTTGGCGAGAAACCAGGGTTGGCGGCGACGATTTCTTTGTAGACAGCAAAGAGTCTGGACTGTACTAACCTCCAGTTCGCTCCGGAGATAGTACCGTCGGTGTTCGCACGGTCGTCCTGTACGCCCGCGTGGACGCACTAATGTGCTGCGGATGTACATTGGAGGAGGGAACGGAGGCACCACCAAAAGCACCTGGTGTTGTTCCAGATGCTGGTGCAGCTGGACGGACGGACGGTCTGCCAACACCCCTCCCTGGCACCGACATCGGTGTCGGGGGGGGGCGCTTGCTGGGAGTAGGAGCATTGCGACCCTTGGGTGGTGCTGAAGTAGACGGTGCCTGCCTTGAGGCAAAGGCTCTCGCCTGCACCACAGGTCTCGCTGCAGTAGCGTCACCCGATGAAGGTGGCGCTCGACTGGACGGCTTCTGCCGAACCAATCGCTTGGGCTCCCCTTTTGAGTTGGCCGAAGAGGTTTTTAAAAATTTGGACTTGTTCATGCTAAAAGGGTCCCCTTGAGGCCGCTATCCCGATCGGAGCGCGTCACCTTTATGGTCCCATGGTTATCTATGCCGAAGCAGGGAGGCCATGCGAGGGTTGACACACACCCTTATGGAGTAGTGTGTACAGAGCCGAACCAGTGCAGATTGGGAGTTTATCTCAACCAAACCTACGCCACCAACTTAACGGTGACCGATCAGGAACGTACCCCAAGGCCTGCCAGGGTTTTAACGGGACGGAGATGAACTGTGACCTTAAACCGGAGCCGTTCGCACAAGGTTTCACCCCGGTGACACTAGGTCCGGAAGCCACAGCCACCAGCTCGATGGCGAACAAAACAGAAACAGAAACAAGAGAGTCCTTAGACGAAGCCGGATCGCGCCAGAGCCCGAATGCCCACCATGTGGTAGATGAGCATCGGGCGGGGGAGAGGTGTGGGCCATTTAGCGTTACCCAGGATGCACCACGAGGAGGCGACCCACTTTACATCCCAACAATGCTAGTAGGTTCTGCTGGAAACATAGTGGATGTGACAGCGGATGAAGTCGTCGCCGCCTGCAACCGAATAGGAGACCGCAAGGCGCCAGGCCCAGACAACATCCCCAATAAGGCGCTTAAATTAGCCCTCTGCGACCAGCTACCTGTCTTTTCGCACGTATTGCAGCTATGCTTGGAGCGAGGGGTGTTTCCAGACAGGTGGAAGCTGCAAAAACTGGTTCTGCTGCCAAAGCCGGGAAAACCGCCGGGTACGCCGCTAGCTTATCTTCCTATTTGTCTCTTGGACACGCTCGGCAAGCTGTTAGAGAGGAAAATTCTGAACAGAATAGTGAAGTTCACGGAAGGAGATCGATGGCTATCTCCAAATCAGTTCGGATTCCGAAGGAACCGGTCAACAATAGACGCGGTGAACTTGGCGGTGTCAGTTGCTGGTGAGGCCATTGCTGGCAAAAGGTGGAAAGGCGGGACGAAGCAGTATTGCGCTATTGTAGCGTTGGACATTAGAAACGCGTTCAACAGCGCGTGCTGGGAGCATATATAAATGAGCTCAGCGTCCCAGCGTACATTTCCAACGTAGTTAAATGCTATTTCATCGGCAGAATCCTATCATACGACAGCGAAGAAGGACCGAAGCGTTACACGGTCACGGGAGTGTTCCACAAGGCTCGGTTCCTGGACCGACGCTGTGGAATATCATGTACAATGGGATATTTAATCTCCCTCTACCAAGCGGGGTCCAAATCATAGGGTTCGCGGACGATGTAGCACTCACTGTAGTTGCTAAACACATGACGCAGGTGGAGCAGAGAGGAAATGAGGCCATAAGGACCATCGAGCAGTGGCTTGGCAGTGTCGGGCTATCGCTGGCGCAGGAAGAAACTGAAGCGGTGCTCATCAGCAGCCGAAAGAAACCAGAAACGTCTTCGTTCTGCGTTGGCCGTTGCAGCATAACGGTCAGCAGGTGTATTAGGTACCTCGGGGGTCATTATAGACGACCGGCTTAGCTTCAAACAGCACGGAAAGATCACCGCAAAAGCAAAAGTGCCCTCTCGAGAATGCTGCCCAACATTGGCGACCCGAGGAGTAGCCGACGAAAGCTGCTGGAAAGAGTGGTCAGCTCAATTCTGCTCTACGCAGCGCCGGTTTGGTCAGCGTCGTTGCGAACGAAGGCAAACTGCCGGTTATACGAAGGGGTATATCGGCTCGCAGCGCTAAGGGTGATAAGCGCCTTCAAGATCACGTCAGACGATGCTGCACTCCTGCTGGCTGGAATGACTCCGATCGGCATTATGGCGGACGAGTGCAGCCGAAATCACGGCAGGAAGGAGAAAGGCGAGCGCGGTGAGAGGGTGAATATGGAGGAGAAGGAAGATGGCAGCAACGATGGGATTCCTCATCCAAGGGCAGATGGACCTACACGCTGATAACGGATGTGAAAAGATGGGTGAATCGAAAGCATGGCGAGCTCAATTACCACTTGACGCAGGTCCTCACGGGCCATGGAGCATACAGGAGCTACCTGCACCACTTCCCGCATGAGAGCTCACCCCTATGCCCACGCTGCAGTGTCGCTACAGAAGACGTGAAACACGTTTTGTTTGACTGTCCAAGGTTTGAGGCAGCTAGAAACCACATTGAGTTAGTCACAGAGGTGATGCCAACTCCACACAACCTGTTTGAGCTGATGCTGGACAGCGGTATGTCAATGCGCCACAGACATCCACAAGGCGCTTAGAAGGGAGGAAGAGAGCAGGCGTGCTGACCGCTAAACGGGTCAAACCAGCTGACGTGGACAGACGCTACTACTACGCGGACACACGAATGAGACGTAAATCCAAGGAGGGGTGGTTTTTTTTTCCGCGCAGGAGGTGGAAATCTTCGAAAGATACTCAACAAATACGCAACCCACCAGCATGCCGGATTTTTACCGACTAAAACCACCCCCTGTTAACCCTTCATTCCCCCTGCGGAATTACCGCTAAGTATGGCATCGCAGAGGGGGGGTTAAGTTTAGCCTATATTTCCAGGCTCTGTTGTGCGTTGGCTGCTTCTTGCCCATTCTGCTCTTCGCAGTTCAGCTTGCATTAAAGTTATGCCTCCACATATTTTGTTCCAAGCTTCCGCTGACTCCAGCATCGCGTCAATTATATTGTGTGGGTTCAAAATTTTTCGGGTCGCCGCACAGTGCTTCGACTCCATACAAAATTGCGGCAAAAATAGAAGGAGTACGTGAAATTCGCTAAAAATTTTCAGTCTAAGTCATTTTGGGTTGCTGATTTCAAAATTTGTGTTTGTTTCAAAAAAAATATATAGTTAAAAAAAAATCGAATATATATGGTTATATATTATCTTGTCATCACAGAGCCCAAACCGCTGGAGCTATTATGATGAAATTTGGTCAAAAGTTGTATTTTAGAAAGTCAACCCTTAAAAAGAAGCGATTTCGAAAACGTCGACCTGGAAAGAGCGGAAAGGGGGTGGTGAAGCTTATATGGACCGACATTGTTTTTTGGTCGGATTGTTTAAAAATTATGTACATGTATACTAAAAAAGCAATAACAAAATACATATCTTAGCGTTTTTCTAAATTCCATATTTAAAAGATAGAAAGAGGGCGGTAAAGTTGCTAAAAGGATATAGTTTTTGTTTATTTGATATTCGTAGAGCTTAACATGGAGATGAGGCAGGTGAATATGCAATGCAGCTCAACCTATAATGGCGAGACTATTCTTCAAGACTTATTCTTCAAAATTGGACCTTCTTCAAAGTTATACATTCCTCCTTTTTTAGAATATATTAGCGTTAAATCACATTTTAGCTAACAAATTTCATAATAATGAAAAAATTTGGATTATATGGCTCATAATGGGTTAAATATGCGTACCAAACCTATTTTTTATAAAAAAACATTCATAATTCGTTGCATTGCCTTAGTTAAACATTTTAATCGTAATTATAACTCAAGCGATTTCTATACAAAAATCAACATTAGTAGTTTTGAAAAAATTGAATATTTTCCAAAGGCGCAAAAAGACGCAGAATTTTTTTTACGGATTTAAGAGAAGAAAGTCCATCCAAAAAGGGTCATAAGAAGGATTTACGCCAGTTCACGCCATTCGATATTAATTGCCTTTCTAAATTTGGTTCTTTTTAATTTTCATGGGTTAAAAAACATTAATTTTTGAAAATTCGTACAAAAATAATTATGTATGTTAAATAAAAAAAACTGATCAGTGGTCTCGCTCCTATCAATTAAGTTTTAATATTAAAAGAAATTGGAAGCCTATCTGCAACAACAAATTTTCTACCATTTTTTTTATACAAGCACCTAAATTGCATTTTTCCCCTTCATAAATTTTTTTTTAAATATATCCGACTTTGACAAGCTATATCTCCTAATCTCGACAATTTTTCGATAAAGTATTTCGGATCCGGCTTAATTAAACAATTACCTTTAACATGATACTACTTTTGTCAAAATCCGCGATAATTTGTTTTCTTATTTTTGTCCACTCTCGAAGCACTGTGCGCCGTGTTTAATTCGGAGCGAACGGCCTCGAATCGTGGGCATTCGAATAACGTGTGCTCAGGATCTTCTGGCATGTCGCAGGATGGGCAATTGGCATTGTCGTCGTGGCCGAAGCGTTTTAAGTAGCTTCTGTAGCCACCGTGGCCTGTGAGGCACTGTGTTAATTGAAAGTTCACCTCGCCATGCCTTCTGCTTGTCCATTTGTCTATGCATGGGATGAGCTTGTGCGTCCACCGACTTTTGCTCGAGTGGTCCCATCTCGTCTGCCACTGCCGCATGGAGGTTGCTCTTTCGACGCGCGCTGCTTCCTCTTTGGGTCATGTTCCCTTAAAGGCATATATACGCCGCATCTCGTCCGCCTTGATGTCGATTGGCAACATCCCGGAGATGACACAAGCTGCTACGTCTGACACCGTTCTAAAGGCGCTTATCACGCGCAGTGCTGCAAGCCGATAGACGCGTTCGTACTGTCGCTTGTACGCCTTGATGTGCAGGGATTCGGCCCAGATTGGCGCTGCGTATAGTAGCGAGGACGATATTACGCTAGCAAGTAGCACTCGCCTACTAGCTTTTGGGCCCCCGATGTTGGGGAGCATCCGTGATAAACTGGTATAGGTCTTGGATGCTTTGCAGCAGGCGTATTCGGCGTGTTTTCGGAAGCTGAGCCTGTCGTCGATGACCACGCCTAAGTGCGCGTACACACATGAAGCGGTGCTGTGCTGTGCGGCGCTGTGCTTTACCGAGCGTTGCTTTCAAACTGCCGTTATCAAATGCGAGTGTTCACACATGCTACTTTTTCAGCAGCGTCACGCAGCGCGACGCAGCGCTTGGTTTGAAACTTTCAAAATATTTGATTTCGTCGCCGCGTGACGCTGCTGCAGCAAGCATGGACTGTGAAAATATAATATCGGAAATTGTTATTCGGCATGCGTTGTGGGAGTTAATGATTTTAATTAATTAATTAATGATTTTTCTTATTTATTTTTATTTAATATGAATTAATATTAATTTTTTACTTTTCCTTCATTATTATGAGTTATCTTTTTTTCACAATAATATAAATAAACCTTCTTTTTCAATATCTGAGAATAGTTATAATTGAAAATGCACTTTTATGAAATTTTTTTTAAAAATCAACTAATTCGGTCACTTTGTAGGGGCTGAAACCTCATTTATCCCTTTTCCCCCTTTTACGTTTGGACCTAAAATCTTTTAAAAACAGTCCATTTGCTGTTATTGCTTGCCAACTTAGCTCAAAAAATGAAAACTTTCTTTGTAAAATGGATGAGAAGAAAAATATTAACATATATTTATAGTGTCGGTTTCCGTATATAAAAATTTGTGTCGGTGTGAAGGTTAAAAAACTGTTTTCACTGAAAAATTACAAATCTTCACTGCACAGCCACATGTTGACAACAGGTTGATACTTGCAAAAGCTCCGCTCCGCACCGCGTTAAGTGTGAACACTGAAAGCTTAGCAAAGCGCCGCTCGGTGAAGCACAGCGCCGCACAGCACAGCACCGCTTCATGTGTGTACGCGCACTAAGTACTTAATAGATCGACTGGAGGTAATGATATTGGCGCCAACCTCAATTCTTATTACCTCGCTTTTCTTGCGGCTGCTCACCAGAACTGCTTCCGTTTTTTCTTCTGCTAGTTGTAGGCCCACTGACTGAAGCCACGATCGGACGACCGTTATTGTGGCATTTGCTTTTTGCTCTACGTCAGCAAGCTGTTTCGCTACAACTGTTATCGCGATGTCGTCCGCGAATCCCACCACTACCACGCCTTCTGGAACGGGGAGGTTTAGCACTTCGTCATACATAATGTTCCACAGTACTGGCCCGAGCACTGACCCTTGTGGAACACCTGAAGTTATTGCATATTGTTTGGGGCCTTCATCACTATCGTATTGCAGTACTCTATCCGCAAGGTAGCTGTTTAAGATGGCCAACAGGTAGTCCGGGGCTTCCAGTTTTTGGACCGCTCCCAGAATATGGACCCATCCGGCCGAGTTGAACGCATACTTCACGTCTAGCGTTATTATTGCACAATACTTTTTCTTGCCGCCCTTCCATCTCCTTCCCTGGATTGCGTCCTTTGCCGTGTGGACTACCGTTGCTATTGCGTCGACCGTGCCTTTCGGAATCCGAACTGCTTGTCTGATAGCCCGTGCTCTCCTTCGGTGAATGGGGTAAGTCTGTCGAAGATTAGGCGTTCGAGCAGCTTGCCCATCGTGTCTAGCAAGCAGATTGGTTGATAAGCCGACGGCTGGCCTGGGGATTTTCCAGGTTTTGGCAGGAGGACTAAGTTCTGTTTTTCCATCTGGCCGGGAATATTCCTTGCTGCAAGCAGAGCTGCATGACGTCCACAAATAGCTCCTGTTGAGTAGATATGGCTAGCTTCAAGGCCACGTTGGGTATGGCGTCTGGTCCTGGTGCTTTGTTGCTCTTGATTCTTGAGCTTGCCTCGATGATTTCGTCTGGCGTCACTTGCACCTCGTATGTTTGAGAGCATGCGGGCTGTGGGCTTCTAACTGGATGCCTCGGAAATAGTGCTGAGACTATGCTTTGCAGCAGAATCGGACAAGTTTCCTGTTGTCTGCTTTTTAGTTTGGCCATGACTAGCTTGTAAGCGCCGCCCCAAGGGTCAGCGTTTGCTTCGTCGCAGAGTTCTTTGAAAGCCTCTTTTTTACTCTTGCGTATCTCGTTACGAAGCTGTTTCCGGATAATAGCAAACTCTTTTCTGCGTAGTTCGTGGCCCGGATTTTGCCGTCCGCGCTGACATTTGTGCCTGGCATGGAGGCACCTTGCCCTGAGCTGCCTAATGCTGTCGTTCCACCAATAGGCAGGGGCGCCGCGATTTGACGTTTTGCGTCTGGGCATTGCGGCATCGCAGGCTCTTGATATACAGTTGGCCAGCTGGTTAGCCGCTTCATCCGCTGTATGGGCAATGTTGGTATTTTCGCACAGCATACATTGAAAAATCTCTTTGTCGAGCGACTTGGCCTTCCACTTTGCAGCGCCTCGTTTTGGTTGCAACGTCATCGATTTTTTGTCACCTCCAATTTCAAAATGTATAGCTTGATGGTCGCCGCTATAGGTGTATTGGTCATCGACCGCCCACTTCAGCTGCTTGCCGAGAGAGTTGCTTGCGAAAGTGATATCAATCACGGATTCTCTGCCATCTTTCCGGAAGGTGCTAGTATCGCCATCGTTGGCAATGAATACGTCCAAGGTGGAGAAGGTGTCCAGTACGACTTTCCCTCGCGCGTTTGTGCGTTTGCTTCCCCATTCCGTTGCCCACGCATTGAAGTCACCCGCGATGACTATGGGGTGGCGCGTTCGTGCATGCCGGGCAATTCGCTCCAGGATAGTTTGGAATTCTTCGTGTGTCAAGCTCGGTCTGGCATAGCAGCTGCAGAAGAACACGCCGCCTATTTTGGCCCACACGAATCCTGGATCGGCTGGTTGCGTAAGCTCTTGGAACGGTCGCTTGCCACACGCCCATATTGCGGCGCGTTTGGTGCTGTCTGCTATCCAAGCACTGTTGGCTGGGATTTTGTATGGCTCCGATATGATAGTAACGTCAGCGCCAGTCTCGTAGACTCTTTGCTTGAGCAGGTCCTGCGCAGCCGCGCAGTGATTTAGGTTTATTTGGATAACCTTCATCATTTTTGCTGCATTTGGCTCCGAATGTTTTTGCTTAGCGCCTCGACGTACACAGGGCATTTCCTGCCTCCGGTTTGGTGCTTCACGTCGTCTAGTTTCTTCCGCGTGCAGATTACGCATCTCAGGTCCTTCTCGCAGTTTTTTGCTTGGTGGCCTTTGTCGCCGCAGTTGAAGCAGGCTCCTAAAAAATCGTCCGCGTTTCTACAGTTTTTGGCCAAGTGGCCGAAGTCGAGACACTTAAAGCACCGAGTTGGCTGTACCCGTTGTCGGATGCGGCAGGTAACCCATCCTATACGGACTTTCGCTGCAGTTATCAATTTCTCAGCCATCTCGGCCGGCACACCAATTGTTGCCGTTTGCGTACCTCCGTATGCAGCTCTTAGTGTTTTTATAGCCGATTGCTGAATATCGACGTCCGGGAATTGGTTATTAATAGAATCATATATTTCTTCTTTAGTGGTGACTTCATCGACGTCTTTAATCTCCACAAACACTGTCTGGGTTAAGGTACGGACTTCTGCTTTCCCCTAAAGACTTCTCGACTTCGGCGTGCAGCTTTTTTGTGCCTGGCTCTGTGGATTTTGCCAACTGAAGAAGCAGTTCACCATTTCCTGTTCTTTTGACCTTAGTGACCAATTCGCCCACGTCTCTCAGCTGCGGTTCGTTTTTCACTAGCCTCAAAATGTCGGCATACGAGTTTCCGCTTGTGCTTTTAATAACGACTGCGTCAGGTCGGGGCTGCCTCTTTCGGGTGCGGCTTTCAACCACTTTCCACTTTGGACTTAGCGCGCGCGCTCTTATGGGGGTTGCCTCCACAATGATTGGGTTGCCTGGCCCATGTAGTCCGTGCTCTGCTACCTTGCTTTGAGTAGCTAGGTTTCGTTTCTTCTTTGAGGCGGGTGGGGTGTGCTCTTTATCGCCCGTGTGCGCTCTAAGCCTTTTCCCTTCCGATTGGGTGGGTTTTTTTAGGAAAAGGGTTGTCTGCGTTGTTTTGTTCTCCTTCGGCTGTGCTTGCTCACGGGCTACTTTTGCGTGCAGGACCGCCAAATCTGCTATAAGGTCCCTCATTGCTTGGTTGATCGACCGTCGTTTGCTATCCTCCAGCATGTCAACCAATTCTTGGATTTTGTCTCCAAGAACTTTCATAGTGGTAGCTTGCTTCTTCGACTGCCCGCCGTCCAAACAGGGAGGAGACGATCGTGAGCGCATTGGTGGTGGTGCCGGGTTACCAGCTTTAGCCTCTTTATCTCCGTCCGCCGAGCGTTTTGGGGTCTTCTTCTCTGCTGCTGTGGTGGTTTCAGGTGTTGCGGTGGCTACCTGCGGGGCAATTGCACCTGCATGCGTTGATCTCGCTGCCTTGTTCTGGTCGGCCCTGGTTGGCGATCGCTGGATGCGCGAACCGGTTGGCGACCGCTGAGTGCGCGAAATGGTTGGCGACCGCTGAATGCGCGAACTTCTCAGACTGCATGATTTTAAGATTGTTTAAAAAGTAGAAGAGGCTGGTCACCCTACCCCTGTACGTTTAACAACCCTGGCGTCATGCGCTGCCCTGTTTCCCCTTTCCTTACCAGAGGGCGTGCACAGCTGGTAGGTGTCAAAAACTCGATCAAAACAAAATAAGAAACAGAACGGAAACGTTAAGTTAAAAGTGCAGAGAAAAATTAATTTGTCTCTAATAGCACCGGTATTGCAAATAAAAATGAGTGGAAAAGTACACAGTTACAGCCCTATTCTGGCACTACCGTAACAATTGTTACCCCCCGTAACAATTGATTTGAATTTGATTGTTTCGGTATTCTGGAAAAATGGTGACAAGAAGAAAGTTCAAACAATTCACCACTCGAGGTGAAAGCTTTTTTCTATCAAAACAGCTGTTTTTTATATTTTTTCTGTCAAACTGTAAAAAAATAAACAAACAAAAAATGGCAAATGCAGAAAATCTGGCGAAGCAAGTCTTTTTTTTGGAGTTTCTTCACAATGTATGTATATATTCTTTTAGTTTCTAGAGTTCCTAAGTTTAAGCGCACGACACGTCGCGACGCAGGAGCAGCTGAAACATTTTTTTTCAGTTTCTCAAGGCGCATTTGAATACGAAATTTGAATTTTATAATTTTTGTATGCTTGTCACCTGCTCCTACGGAGGTAACAAATTTCGAAACAATTGTCACCTTTTGAGCTTTTGAATTTGCTCCAGAATACCAAAAAGTGACAATTGTTACCAAGTATTCAATTGTTACCGAGGTGACTATTGTTTCGGTTGCCAGAATAGGGCTGTTAATAAAAGTAAAGAAAAGGTGAGAAAGTGAAAAGAAAATGAGCAAACTTGCCGATGGCGCGGCTAGCGCCCCGAGGAAAAGATTGCAGTTTTTGATGCCTGTGTTTGAATGCGCGGCTTCACTTCACTCGCTCGGTGCGACACGCTCTTGCCTGGCTCCTTGGTGAGAAGGAAGTTTAATCACTTTATCGAATTGCCACTTAAAAGTTCAAGTTTTTCAGGAGCACTTTGGATAAACGTCTTCACTTTGGATTCACTCAGAGGGGTGGTGACAAACGGTATGGGGAGGGACCTATATACGACCTACGGTGGGGGAGCCTAGTAAGTGCAACTAGCGACTAACTGCACTGACAGCAAAGCGATACTGTGAGCCGAGCGCTCAAAACCGCCCTCTGACGTAATACGTAACGGTAGTGTCCAGAGGGGGGTCTGTGACATGAGGAGGTTTAGTGTGTTAAAGTCACATAGAGTCCGACCGATTAATCGGCATCGGCTAGTATCGGCCAATAAAATTGGTATCGGCATCGGCTAGTATCGGCATCGGCCAAAACAAAAAGTATCGGCATCTGCATCGGCTTCGGCCTTTTTTGGCCGATGCCATATCGGTTTTTTTGGTCGATTTTCCTGCTTTCATTTCTTGTTTGTTTTTATTTGCAGCTGAATCGCACTGTCTTTCTTTTTCATATCTCGCTTTGTATATTTATTACATTTTTATTATACGTTACAACCCAGTGTTGCCTGATTAGGGGGTTTCTCCCTAGATTTGTTTGGATTTTATGACAAATATTTAAGGGGACAATATTTTACAGATATTTTTAATCTATTTTTGCTACATCAACACCTTGTTCAGCTATATTGGCTATTGGGTCTTTTGTTAATTGCTTGTGCAAATAGAATGAGCAATTTTCATGAAATATTAATTTTATGTGTTATAAATTTGGGGGAAATTTTAAATTGAATTGAATTTTCTTGTTATTTTATTTAGTTTTTAGTTATTTATTTTCTCGTTTTTGTTTGTTAATTTGTGATGAATGTGATGAAATGTACTATATATGTAATAGTTCCTCTTGTTGTTTTATAAAATAAGCTGTGTTTTTGATTGAATTCATTCGTGTTTTTTTTTCTATGGAATCGGCATCGGCCGATTTTCGGCCTTTTGACCGATTAATCGGCATCGGCATCGGCCAAAAAATTTGGTATCGGTCGGACTCTAAAGTCACACACTGACGGGGTTCGGCTTTTAATGCTTCCTCAGATTTTCACAACAACAATTTCATGGGTATTTTGGCATTTAAATGCGATGTCAAACTGCAGTTAAGGCCCAATGGAAATAGGCTATAAAGCTCCAATTTACTTGGAGTAATAGGTTGGTTAATAGAAAAATTTATGTTCCACAAAAATGTGGTAGATTTTAAGCCCTCCGTGGTAGATGTGGTAGAAACTTGATTTTAAAAAATAAATGTGGTAGATCTACCACATATGTGGTAGAAGTAAGCACACTGCTTCTAATAAAGCGCAATGCTTATTTTGCAGGCGTACGATTGCTGGTAATCGGTTTTTTTTTTTAGTTTTCAAAGACATTACAAAACATGGCAAGGGGAATTTTAAAAGGATCAGAGAAATAGAATCTTGAATCTTTACTTCGAATAAAATGCTGCAAAGAAGAAATTAATATGAACGGTTTAATCAAACAAACTAACTTAATGTGATTTCTACTTGCGAGCTTGCCTGCTTTAGAGTCCGACCGATACCAAATTTGTTGGCCGATGCCGATGCCGATTCCATAGAAAAAAAAACACGAATGAATTCAATCAAAAACACAGCTTATTTTATGAAATTACAAAAGGAACTATTACATATATAGTACATTTCATCACATTCATCACAAATTAACAAACAAAAACGAGAAAATAAACAACTAAAAACTAAATAAAATTACAAGAAAATTCAGAATTTAAATACATTAAACTAAAATTGCCCCCAAATTTATAACACATAAAATTAATATTTCATGAAAATTGCTCATTCTATTTGGCACAAGCAATTAACAAAAGACCCACTAGCCAATATAGTGAACAAGGTGTTGATGTAGCAAAAATAGATTAAAAATATCTGCAAAAACATAAAATCCAAAAAAATCTAAGGAGAAACTCCCTAATCAGGCAACACTGGTTGTAACGTATTGTTACGAAATTCCCCAGTTCGTTATCGACGGTTCGTTTTGATTGTATTTGAAAATAAAACAACTTCAGTTATCCAGCGCACGTAGTCAAAACTAACAATCGCTTTATTTACAAATTTGCACTTGTTCTACTTTACACTACTACTATTGCATGTTTCCCCATTGCTTGCTCAACACAGACTCGACCCCTTGCGCTGCCACTGCTGCTTTTATACCAGTTTTCTTATCGCGCCGAAGTTTCTGCACTTCTAATTGGAAAACGCTCGACTATTCTCGCACAGCCCATTTCGAGAACCATCCTTGCCATACCGGACTATACCAAGCGAATTTATAACAGTTTTGCTGTACTTCACAGTGCATGCCTAAAAGTATGCTTGGAAAACATTCGTGCGGAGAAAGGCATTCCTGTACAGTGCGGCACAGAATCTCTCATCGTATCAGTATAATAAAAATGTAATAAATATACAAAGCGAGATATGAAAAAGAAAGACAGTGCGATTCAGCTGCAAATAAAAACAAACAAGAAATGAAAGCAGGACAATCGACCAAAAAAAAACGATGTGGCATCGGCCAAAAAAGGCCGAAGCCGATGCCGATTCTTTTTTTTTTGGCCGATGCCGATACTAGCCGATGCCGATACCAATTTTATTGGCCGATACTAGCCGATGCCGATTAATCTGTTGGACTCTAGCCTGCTTGTCTGTTTAACCACTTATGGCTTGTCTGTTTGTCTGTTCAACCACTTATGTCTTGTCTGTTTGTCAGTTCAATCGCTTATTCATCTAGTTCCTGTTATACCTGTCCGTTATTTGTCCGGCCGGCTTTGATATTTTAACGCTAGCAATATTTTTCAAGTTAAAATATTAGAGCTAAAAAATTTACGCCTTACTTTTGTGCAGTATTTTCACGCATACATTGCCAAAATGCGTGGTTGTGTTGTGTTGTGCCCATCACTGCTTTAAACTAAAATTTTTAATTTAAAAATTAATTTGTATGATTGAAGATTTTATGGATGATGGAAGATTTTATACACTTTTATCAGTATATTCCCATGATTGCGAATTACACGTTTCATTTCAGTTTAATTTTTTCTGACTTGTCGACGTCCCAATAACCACTTTATTGTCTTTATCAACGTTTAAAAGATTCCAACAAGAATATGCTAAAATATTGAGTTATTTTGTATTTAAATACAGTAATATAACTGTATTATTTCATGATGTTCTTTTTTGGGTATCGCACCCGTTGCAACGCGGTTAAAAGGTGTCACCTTGAAACACAAGTGATAGAGTTGCTCACAAACCAAGGATATTTGGTTAGAAATAAAAAAAAACGGCAAAGACGACTTTTAAAGTTATTGTCGTACATTCTTTATTATTATATTGATACGATGAGAAATTCTGTGCCGCACTGTACAGGAATGCTTTTCTCCGCACGAATGTTTTCCAAGCATACTTTTAGGCATGCACTGTGAAGTACAGCAAAACTGTTATAAATTCGCTTGGTATAGTCCGATATGGCAAGGATGGTTCTCGAAGAAATGGGCAGTGCGAGAATGGTCGAGCACTTTCCAATTAGAAGTTGCAAGAAACTTCGGCGCGATAAGAAAACTGGTATAAAAGCAGCAGTGGCAGCGCAAGGGGTCGAGTCTGTGTTAAGCAAGCAAAGTGGTAACAAGTGTAGATACAAGCGAAGTGTAAATCTGTAAATACAGTGATTGTTGATTTTTGCTGAGTAATTGAAGTTGTTTTATTTTCAAAACCAATCCAAACGAACCTGTGAAGTAATTTTCGTAACAATATTGTTGTTATTGTTAAAAAACGACAACGTTGGTTTAAATTTCGTCCTTCGGCAATGTTTAGTTCGGTAACATGTTATATTCTTTTCTTAAAATTACGGTTGCCAGTCAACAAAAATTTTTTGTACCAAAATTTTCTCAAAAAAGGCCAAAAGTGGAAGCGAAAGGACCATTTTATGTTCGCCAAATTGTTTTTTAACATCGGAGCAAAACATAACTTTGATATCGTAATTTTTTTTGCTTGTACGTTTATATCTCAGAAAATAGTAGTATAATCGGTCTGTGGGTAGTACGGTAGTACAAATGACGAAATAGTAGCAAAATACTACTATAGTAGTACCATATACTAATATAGATACTACTATAGATAACTCATCATATAGATGTGCAGCGGCCAAGGAAAAAATGTGTAAAAATGTTCGACAAATATGGCCTCCGATAAGAGCTTTTTGGCCTCTAATGTCACTCACACAAACACCGCTTCACACGCATTGTGCTCTGTTTTGAGATACAGAAATATGTGATTTTTAGTCAAAACGGCGCTTGTCTGAGTGTCTCGGACGACAAGTTCGCGGTTTGATCCTTACTGTAGCTGCTAAGATTTTGGTGACTTTTATTTAATAATATATTTTTTTTACGACCCGTGAGAACAATATAAATGAAAAATTTATAATTGTTCGCAAGTTAATTAAGTAAAATTAATCAACCAAGCGCAGCATACGGTTACAAACAACCATACAGTAAAAAGATTCGGTTGATGATGACAGGTGCTCATGGGCGTACCTAGGTAGGGGTAGAGGAGGGTAGTTCCCCCTCGTAATTCTATATTTTACATACATATGCACAGAAATCTATATTCTAATCTATTTGAATTTTATATTCAGAATTTGGAAATGTAGTTATGTCTTTGCCCCCTTTAATTTGTTGCTGGGTACGCCCAGGCACTTGCTTTTCGCAAAAAAGAATGAAAACATCGGCACAATCTGGCAAAACTAATGTAATTCTTCAGCGGTCACTTCATTGTCGCAACACACAAAGTAAATCCTAAGTAGCGCCACTCTTTTTTGGCCGGACACTAGTGGCAGTGTTGCCGCACAAGCAGTGCTACCCCATAACGATTTTCTGTTGGTTTTGGGAGTAAATTTTATGCCTAATTTTCTGACTGCTCTTTCCAATCAAGAAATAAAGAAATGTTTGAAAGATTAAATATCTTAACAAAACTGTAAAATTACTGGAGAAATACAATAGTTATTACCACAATTGATTAAAATAGACAACATTTGAATACAAATTTCAATTTTTCTTTCCTAAAAATAATTTCATGATAAAAACATAAAACAATCTGAATCAATATCAAGGTAATTTTGTTATTGTACAAGGTAAAATGCGAACGACAAAGTTTCTTGCAATAAATTATTTCAAAATGTGTGTGTTATAGTAATGTCGTGCATCTTCAGAGCTCTTAATACATACTAAAAATATGTTTTTATTCATTTTGATTGGTAATATAAACTCACAACACGATAATTTAATCAAAAGATGATGAATGTGTTCAGAAGAACATTTTCGTATTCATTATTAAATTTCTTTGATGCGACTGAACTGAATGAAATAATTTTAATGAAATCATATATTAATGAAATCTATATTCACCATCGATAACAAAAATTTCAACCCTGTCTTATAATAATTTGACCACTTTCACCACAAAATGTGCAAATTTCACCTCCAATGCAGAAATGAAATGTCATTTTTGATTACATTGTTCAAAAGGAACAAAATATCGCAACGAAACACATTAAAAATTAATATAATTAAATATAATAAAGTGCAGAAGTGAAACCTGGTGAGTATCTATCAATCGTACTTTTTTAAATTGTATTTTCTCTTTTAGGTAGCCATATTGCGCTCGAGTTGCAGAAGCAAGTCGCGGAAATGCAATTCGCCGGGTAGCCATTATATCCAGGAGCAGGAGCATATTCCTCGGTTTGCTCCATCGAAATGCAATGTGCGAATTGTAATGTAAGTCTGAATTAAATGAAGACATATCTAATACGTCGCTTTAATTTCTTTTTCCCCACCACTTTGCCTGGATCTCTGTCTTGTCGTCGACCAATTGAAGGATTATACAAGCACGGGAAGATCCACTTAAGCGTTTGGCGAAACGCCCCAGCGATGAACGCTATGTGGATGTGGCAGATCGCAAGCGACCAGCAGGCACTGACAGTCGTTTCGAGGCACCGCTGCCACATTTTGATGCAAGTCTAGTGTCATCCAGAAGGTAGGCCGAAAAAAAATATTCTGAAAACATTCTATTAATTTATTTGCGTGTTGGTTTTATTCCGCAGTTGCGATAAGAAGCGTGACGATTATGGCAGCTCAACTTCCAGCAAGCGTGGCATTGACGGCTACACAACGGCCACGAAACGCCTGGACTATTCCAAGCGCGGCGATAACACAAGCAGCAGCTCAAAGCGGCCAGCTATTGATGATTACACTACAGCGCCGGCAAAGCGAAGCACCGATGACTACAGCAAACGCAGTACTAGCGACTACATTTCATCGTCCACGTCGTCAATGGCAGTGGCATGTATGTGGCATGGCATGTACACTGGCGGCCGGCCAGCACAGGATCATTATGGTGCACCGGTGTCACCCTATTGAAACGCAATCGAAAGTTTGATGTTTGGTTGGTCAATTGAACAGCATAAATACACACATAAGTCGTATTACATTTTATTAAACCCTTTTTCTAATTCAGCCAAACGCAAAAGCAGACATCGAATCAACAACCATAACAACTATCGGCAGGCGGCATCCTACTGCTAGCAGCATCTAGATCTGAAAATGTGTTTGCTTTTTCCACACCACCGAAGGGGTATGCAAAATGGCGCGTTACCGATGTTTTTTGGGTGCTCGGTTCCCCTGTAGGCATATTTTCACCCTTACAATATTTTTTATACTTATGATGTACATATAAATATATGTAATAAATAAATATATATATATATAATTTATATATTAGATAAAAAAGATATATACAGTTAAGTTAACTTATCCACCTAAGCATATACAAATCTAGGCAACAAAGTGGTGGGGAAAGGAAAAAATAAATTTGTTTGTGCTTTGAAATTGCCCTGAGAAAGTTATAATAAACAAATTAATTGGAAAATTAGCAAATTAAATTAATTAGTAGTAACAATGTTGGCACCCTGAATTTTAGGAACGTCGGACAGACACTATTGAATACAAATAGTTTTAAATTATTTGCAAGCTGATATTCGAAATCCTAACTAGCAGACAATAGCGGACAACAGACGGACGCACAGTGTTTCGACTCCATACAAAATTGGGACAAAAATAGAAGGAGTGCTAAATTCGTCTAAATTCGCTGAAAATTTGCAATCTGAATTATTTGGGGCTACTGACTTAAAAAATGATGTTTGTTTTCCAAAAAAATATATAGCTTTAAAAAAAATCGAATATATATAACCAAGTATGCTATCACCACCGAGCCCAAACCGCTGGAGCTATAATGATGAAATTTGGTCAATAGTTGTATTTTAAAAAGTCAGCCTTTAAAAAGGAACGATTTTAAAAAATTCGACCTTGAAAGGCCGCAAACGGGGTTGTGAAGCTTATATAGACGGACATTGTGTTTTGGTCGGATTGTTTTAAAATTTTGTATATATATACTCAAACAAAAATAACTAAATACGTATTTCAGCGTTTTTCAAAATTCGACCTTCAAAGGGTGGAAAGAGGGTGATAAAGTTGCTTGAAAGAAACCATTTTTGGTTTTATTTCCATAGAGCTTCACATAGAGATGACACAGCTATGAAGATGCAATGCTATGATAAAATTTCGAGGATGAAAGAAAATAACTGCCATTTTTCAAACCGTTCAGTTTATTCAGTTTCACTATCATCAGATATGATGTTTTTAATCTCACACAAAGAGTTCAATTGAAATAAAACTATTATACAAATAGTTTTCTCCCATAGTTTTCTTCTTAATTGTAAACAAGTCTTAATAATGCAAGGTAATTTTAACAAAATTGCCTTCCTCAACTTTTCCATATTCTCCAAAAAATATGAGCATTAAATCACACTTTAGCAAAAAATTTTTTAGCAATGGGAAAAATAGGATAATATGGCTCTAAACGGGTTAAACGGCCAAACCCATTTTTATATAGAACATTGATAAATTGAAACATTGGATTTGTTAATATAGACATTTTCATATTTTATGAAAGACTTCCGTACGGCAACTCTGCCTTTAGTGGGCGGACCATGCCCATTTTAAATAGTGACAGTGCTACTATACTTTTTCTTTCCAGTTACATCACTTTCTGGCCGTTACAAGCTCCGTACCACAGTGAATGTACCGGTGGGCACCTCAATGTAGGGTACAAAAATCCAATTTTTTTTAGTTAGAGTAGTTTACAAAAATTCGATTATTTTCCAAGATCGCAGGAAATCGCAGAATTTTTTTTATTGATCCAAAAGAAAAAAGTCCATTCTATAGGATTGCGTAAAAAAGTAGGTGTAATAATGCGCAATTTGACATTTGCGATCTACAAAAATATATAGTTTTTATAGCTTTTAGTAAAAAAAAATGTGTTTTTTAAATAACGTACAACCCCGGTTTTATTTAACTTTTTTTCAAAATAGCTCCTGAAATGATGTTTTGGACTCTTATAAGTGCATAGCAGTAACATTTTCTCCGATTGAAGCGAAAATAGTGTTTTGGTTACGTTTTCAATTGTTGACGCTCAAAACTGCATTTTATCACAAAACAATTTTTCTAGAATTTGGTCAACTTGTAAATGCTATAACTTTCTCAAAATTTACCCGATTAAGAAATAATTTAAGATCTTGGTTAATGAAAGTATTATTTTTCAAATGACACCAATTTCTTTGAAATCGGTGACATACAATTTTTCTATTTTTGTCCCACTTCGGAACACTGTGGGACGCCCCAAAAGGAAGTGTATCTCATCTTAGACGTGTGTAACACGTAAAAGTTTACGGCACTTGAGTGTTGTAAATTTCTTTACATTCACTTCCTTATTAAAAGTTTTTATTGAAAAATATGTCCTGATCCTTATGAAGAGGGCTTTC
Source organism: Melieria omissa (assembly GCA_963971225.1). Lineage (NCBI taxonomy): Eukaryota > Metazoa > Arthropoda > Insecta > Diptera > Ulidiidae > Melieria > Melieria omissa. The sequence continues at coordinate 42,388,655 of OZ020269.1, read as the reverse complement.
AGGACATCGGGATTGCAGTTACTGCAACAAATGTATGGGTCTATATCCCCCATTTTGCCCAAAAGAGCTTCACTTAAACCAATTAAGTGACACAGAGAGTCGAAGTGCTCACAAAAGCGATTATTTAAATTGGAAATGAAGGTTACGAATTGTGTTGGGGGCCGCACAAGACAACACTTATCGTATTGCTTTTCAATGCAAAACAAAAAGTCATCATTGACTACTTCATCTCCAAAGTAGGGCAATGGCTCCAAACAATTGTGGAGTCTATAAAATTTTAAATATATATAGCCACATACATACGAAAGAGCATTTCTTTTCAAAAAAATGGATGAGTCTAAATGTATATCAGCTTGTATATTTTCAAAAACTGAATTTCCAGGTCTTGGCAAGCATTGAAAAGTTTCCTTCTGCCTGTCTTTTGCTCAAAATTGCGTCCATAATTAACGGACAAAATATGAAGAAATGTTGCAAATAAATCACAAACGAAAATATTAAAGTCACTAATCGAGTTTTATTCGATTTGTTATTGGGTTGTAAGCGCGATTAACACTAAATAGCACAAGTAGAAGGGCGCACAAAGTCGCTCAATCGTTTTTTTAATTCCAGGCAGAAGATTAAAACCAAACATCGTAAATGATTGCGAAGTTCAATTAATAAATTATACATTTACATTTTGTCGTCGTAGAAAACGTATGTCATATGTACCATTGAATTTAATAGCACATACGAAAATCTTTTTCTCAGGCGGCAATTTGAATGTTTAGCCAAATAAAAATGATTGCAAGCATAATATATTGCATATTTTACAAATAATCACTCTGTACAACCCATATCTGATTACAATCACAGGTACTAACTAGTGCATAGGCTTGTAGGGAAATACCGTTTTATGTATTCTTCAAATAAGCACTTTTGTTCACTTAATAATAAACTGGCATTCAAGCGGTAACATATATAAGAAATTATGAGCATATACCGAAAAATAAGTGCAGTTTATAGTACAACAAAAACACTCACAGCGTATTTCATTACATTACAAATGCATAATATTTACAGAAAACAAAAAATATTTCTAGTCATATTTACAGAAAACAAAAAATATTGCTAATCATATTTACAGAAAATAAAAAATTGCTTAGAAAAGCAACTGGCATTCAGTGCACACCAAATTTAAACTATATTTTATATAATATGCATTCTAAACCATCACCATTTTTTGATGATTAACTGATTTTAATTTCACCTTTTTATTTCCGTGCTTCACATTGATCGCAGCTTTGCAAATTTGAAATGGGGCGAATGTGTTCTTTAAAAACTTGAAAGAATTATATGACTTTATAAATTATATTTTGTTTTATTTGATTTTTCTTAATATTACAAATATCAAATATATAGAATATAAGTTACTGTATATCGTGCGTCGAGATTTGCTGAGTAACCGAACAGTTATATGGTGGTCCCGGGTTCCTTTATCATCACAGTCGTCAGCGCTGATCAAAATAGCCGCACACGGGAACAGCCTGCACATGAACATATGTATGGCAAACTTTGGGAAAACGTTTGCTCTAAAAAACACTTTACCGTAGGAACACCATTGGAGCGTATAGACGTATGGGCGCACGGCGTAAATACGCTGTCGAAATACGTTCAGACGTTGCCTTGCTCACAATTCTAGCACAATAGGAATAGGAATATATTTGTTTATAGCACTGGTAGTACTAAGAACTCGCGACATAGCAAACCGTTTGGCACTACGGATTTAAAAACACAACACAACAAAACAGCCTCCGGCGTTGGGCTAAATTAATTTAAAAAACATTTCAAATTACAAACAAATTACTTACAGCGTGGCCTCCCGCGGAAATCGATGAACACTTTCAGCCGCAAACACACTTTCTAGTCATGATGCTGAAAAAAATATAAAAATACATGAACATTTCTTTATAAAAACTTAAAAATTGCCCATACTTACAAAAATTGCGTTTCGCCTTTGGAAATTCAAGCAAGAATACCATTTGAATTTCATTACCAACTGACATTGACTTGTGGTGAATATATATAAGAAAGGCAGAGTTGCTCTTGAATAAAAAACGAAATAATTTAAATTTGTTCATAAATTTTGGTAAAAACCAAATAATTTATGAGAATTTTATTTAGCTTTCTTTTCTCTGGTTATACCAACATAAAAAGTAAGCGATTCCTTTATAAAATCGTCTTAAATTACGTTTAAGAAATTCATAGAAACTGCAATTTTTTCAGTATTTTTCACGTACACGCAATCCTGCCACTAGTGTCCGGCCATCGTGGTGAGCTCAGTTTTACACGTGAACAACAACAATTTGACAGTTCTTGTCATACAGAATCGACGCCTGGTTGTCAAAGAGTGGCGCTACTTAGGATTTACTTTGGCAACACAGTTACGCCGACGCAAAGGATAGACCTGCTGGCGCCGCAGCTATTGGCAATGCGTTGCCTTAGCAACGATGTGTATGTGTCATGCCAAAGAAAATAAAGACTTCATATTCTTTGATCATGCACAAAATTTTTATTTTCGTTTATATCACATTTTTTGAACACATTATTAATTTCAGGTATAACCGATTAAAAAAGTTAATAAAAAAAGCGTTAAATGTTAAGAAAACTTTTGCTTCTCACCCAGCCTTGAACCCGAAGCGAAATTTACGAAAAATAAATTACGGATATCTGATGTGCTGTCTACCTGTTACACCAAATACAGTACGTGATCGTTGTAGCTAAAATCATAAATGTATGTTGCAAAAAAGAATATCACAAGCAAGAAAAGCAATTCAAAATTAATTCAATTCGGCAAAAGTTCTGGATGAGCACATGCAGCTGTGTGTGTAAAATAGCTTTGCGGAAAAAAGCTGTAATTCAGAGCTTGAAATTTTCGTGCCGTTTTCGTCGTATGAGACTGGACATCTATATCAGAGACAATAAAGACTTTACACTTCGAGTTGTTCTCACTTATACAGACTCATTTCTTGCTGTCTAATAAATACCCGCTGTCACATAAATCCCCGAGCCAATAGATACATTTCGTGGTGTGTACATGAGTACCCATGAGTACCCGAAAAATTGAATGTAGTATGTATCATAGAAGTCGTTTCTACATACGACATTGCTTTACTGGTGCTGCCAAATAAACTTCCTACCATACTTCATGGTGAACATAATTTGAATTCTTATCGTTTGTTTATTGTGCAGCAGACTACGCTGAGGACACCGAGGATTAAAAAAGGAAATAAATACCAATTTGACTGTTAAATTAACGTTCGTATCTGTAGCATGTGATGAAATATCACTTAAGCGACATCTCCATTATGATCGAAAATCAGATCGAATCATAGGCTTAGAGGATTTTGGCGATGAAAATCGTACACATAGGGTGGCTACTAGTGTTTTCACAATATTAGTGCAGGTAATAGGTGGGGAACCGTGGTCCCAACCAAAACAATATGATAAGTGCAATTTGGTCAAGCCACCAGAGCAGTTTATTTCATATATTGAAAATTTAGAAGAAATGTTCTGTGAACGTTTTAATTCCGAAGCACATAGCACATTTATGATGCACTCCACGATATCGAACCCTTTGTTTGTTGCAGTAATTGCAACACGGACAAACTTCTTGCTTTATTTGTGCAAGTTAGAATTTATTTTGTTTTAAAGTTTTTTAATAAAAAACTCTATTCCCAAGTCTAATACTACGTTTACATTGAGCCCAAATGCGTAGTTTGAGATGAGTCATTTCAAAGTGTTTACATTGCCTCATTCGCATTGCATTTGTCTCTGATCTATATGATGAGTTATGTGTGGTAGTACGTTCGGCAGCACTGCTCTCGAGTAGCAGCGTGCCTTTCAGTGATTTAAACTGAAACAAACCATTTGACAACCATAAAAACATTAATTGCTTATACACGCATGTGTAAGAATGAGACAACAATAGAAGCACCTGCTGACAAGAACTCGCATCGGAGTTAATACAAATGATTAATGGACCAGTTACTCATGACACAGAACATAAACTTAACCATAAACATAAACTTAGAAAATTTGAGCGATTATTCAAAACTTTATTTCCGTAAACATAAACTTAAAAATCAGCTGATCAGCTGAGCGACAATATTGCCACTTCGATTTCTCCATCTCGTGAACAATCAAATTCAAACTTTTCGCGACATTTTTTTACTTGCTATTATTAAATGTTTGAGCATCCAACGACTAAAATTATAATTACATTTACGAAACTAATAAAAATTGCAATCCATTTTGTATATTTTACAAATTATTTTAATTTGTTTACTTTTCAATTCATTCCGAAGAGAGTGGCAACATTTTTTGCGTTTTCCGTAAACATAAACTTAGAAACCAAAACGAAACAGATTTCTAAGTTTACGGTTAAGTTCTAAGTTTATGTTCTATGTCTCGGGTAACCAGTTGTACAGCTTTCGGGTATGCCAGGTCGTGCTAGCTGACAAGTAAAACTAAGTTATGTCATGAGTAACTGGCCCATTATCCCCTCAAAATTTCCATCAACATAATCCACTCACTACACAGCAAAATACTGGAAATAATTTTACCAACTCTCTTCTCACTTCATTTATTGCACCACACTCAACACCTCCGACACTACAAATCAATAAACAAAATAAACACAATACACACCTTCTCACTCTCAAATCACCACTCTCAACCTCTCCAACGGAACAACTTAATTATGATGATCTCTCTTCCCCATCTCCCGATTTTGCGATACGGAAATCTCAATATTAACCCTCGGATGGACTTTGTCGTCTGGCCAGACGAAATGGTTCTATTTTTATCCATACATTTTTTTCCCTGCGTTCCATCATGCTGTGCTTTCGTGACTTTTCAAGTTTCGTTATCCTCTATATAAAACTTAAGAAATTAAAAGAATTTGTACGCGGTTTTATACATTTTTTTTTGTCACAAAGTCAGTTTCTAAACATCTGCACTTTGTGGTCTGGCCAGACGAAAAATATTTTTAGCGCGAATTGAATGATATTGTAACGATAAGTCTGTCGCTGTACAAAGCAGCCGGTCGCTGTGCAAGGCGCCCTGTCGCTACGCGCCGTGCTATGAATGCTTTTACGGGCATAATTTTAGGCACGCACTTTAAAGTACAGCTACTTGCTATAATTCGATCTGGCAATGATGGCCCGCGATAATAATGGAAACTTCTAGTCCAATTAGAATGTGCGGGAACGATCTGCGCGATAACCGGACAGGTATAAAAGGCAGCCGAGTACGGCGCAGCGAGTCAGTCTTGGTTTAGGCAAGTGAAGGTGCCACACGGAGTAATTAAGCAAATAATTAAGTGTTAAGACAGTAAAAGTGATTGTTGGTTTTTATTGACTGCGTTTGAGAAATTAAGTGTTTTTTTATTTTAAATTGCACAATCCAGAGATACGTACCAGCCGCTAGAACTAGTATTCGTAACAATATATTAGTTTTTATTATTTTTTTAACTTTTTTTGAATTCTAAAAATGTTGGCTAAATAATCACAGCATGCTGCGAGTTTGTTGAAAATGTAAAAATGAAAAATTATTCCAAAATTCCGAAAAACTATGTAAGCCAAAAGAAGTGTTTTTTTGTATTCTTGGTCAGTTTATATGTGAAAGTCATTTGATTTGTACAAAGGTTTGATTTATAAATGCATATTTAATTTGTTGCTATTCGATATTGGATGCATTTTGAACGTTGGTGATGTGTCAGTTCGTATTTGAAAGTCGAGGAGTAAACTACAAATCGCAAAATCGTGTGTTTAGTGTTGAGAATGGCTGAATTTTTGAACGACGATGATGTTGTGGGCATGAAAATCTGTCAGACCTCACGATACAACCAATGATTTATGTATGTACTCAATTGGTCGTGCTTCAAATGGAAGGAAGGGCAGAAAATCTGAATACTGTTCACTTCTCTACCATTCAGCAAATGCTAAAATCTATGGCGCGGTAAGTTAATACTAAACATTCATATTATATATATATTAACTTATCATTAATTTATATAATTCTAGTTGCTAACTGCTCCTGTGACTGTAGCTCCACAGAAATTTAGGTCTGGTTCAATGCACAATTTGCCTAAACAATGCACACAAGCATTGCAAAAGACGATTTCGGTGTCAGCAATGTGGCGACCACGTTTGCCTGTCGCTTGCACATGTGTATCACAAGTGCCTTAAATGCATTGAATGAATACAAACATAAGCAAAATATGTATATTTTATACAAGTATTATATATATTGTTACGAATACTAAGTCTAGTGGGCTGTTACGTATCTCTGGATTGTGTAATTTGAAAATAAAACACAGTCAGTTTCTTAAACGCAGACAATAAAATAAAACAGCAGTCACTTTATTATTCACAGTTTACACTTTACTGTTCGTACACTTGAGTATTTGCTTAATTACTCCGCGTGGCAACTTCACTTGTCAAAACCAGACTGACTCGCTGCGCCGCATCCGGCTGCCTTTTATACCTCTCAGGCCATCGCGCAGATCGTTCCCGCACATTCCGGAGTGGACTAAAAGTTTCCATCATTTCCAGGTTGGACTAAAAGTTATTATCGCGGCCGTCGCTGCCAGATTGGACTAAAAGTTACTATCGCGGCCGTCGTTGCCAGATTGGGTTATAGCACGGCACGTAGCGGCAGGGTTGCTTTGCACAGCGACAGACTGTCTCATCGTTACACTGCCCACCACTTAGACTTGTTCGTCCCGAACAAGTGCCGAGGCTCCGCTGTGATGAGGCGCCAGGCGCTCCAAATGGACTACCTTCAGCTTAGCGCCTCTATTGCTGCAACGTTGAATCCTGTATACCACGTCGTTAATCCTAGTCACGACTTCGTACGGTCCTTCCCATGACGCTTGAAGTTTCGGAGACAAACCTTTCCTCCGCTGCGGGTTGTAGAGCATTACCAGATCGCCTTCTTGGAACCCTGCTGAGTTGGCCCGTAGATCATATCTGGCTTTCGCCTTATCGCTGACCAGTTTGGTGCGGCTCCTTATAAACTGGTGAATTTCCTCCAGTTCCGCCCGCTTATTGACCGCGTAGTCCGTCTTAGCGCCTCCCGTCGTGCTGACTACGCCAAACTTCACGTCAGCGGGTAACCGCAACTCTGTGCCGAACACTGCTCGGGCTGGAGTGAGTGATGTCGTGTCGTGCGGGGCTGACCTATACGCCATCAGGAACAGGGGGATATGCGTTTTTTTTTTTTTTTTTTTTTTTTTTTTCTCGGAGGAGGTGGAAAATCTTCGAAAGATACAACCGAACCCGTGTTCAGCTGTATGCCGGATTCTTACCGACTAAAAACCACCCCCTGTCTCCAACCCGTGATCCCAGCGGGACTACCGGTGGGCATTGCGTCGCCGGGCGGGTTTCCAGCCTTAATGGGTTGGCTCGTCACTACTGCTGGGGCCCTCTGCCCTACGCTCTCGCTCCACTCTTCGCTGCTCGGCCATGATTTGTGCCGCGAACTTGCACACCTCATTCCACTTCTCCGCTGAATCCAGCATGTGTTGGACCAGGTTCTGTACGCAGATCTGGCCGCCTAGCACTGATTGCAGCGCCTGTCGCTGCGTCTCGTATCGAGGACAGTGGAAGACCACGTGCTCTGCATCCTCCACCTCGCTGATGCACATGGTGCAGTATGGGTCAGCTTCGTGCCCAAAGCGGTGCAGATATGCCTTGAAGCACCCGTGACCCGTCAGCAGTTGCGTCAACTGATGCGTCACCTCGCCATGCTTGCGGTTGAGCCAGCCGCTGATTGTTGGAATGAGGCGGTGAGTCCACATGCCCTTGGATGAGCCACTCCAGCGATTCTGCCACTCGCCTAGGCTCCGCTGTCTACCATTGCTGCGCGCACTGTCATCGTGGGCTTTATTGTGCGCCTCCCACGCTAGCAGATCGATCGGCATCGTGCCGGCCATCACACAGGCGGCGTCGTAGGAGGTCGTGCGGAATGCCCGGCATATTCGCAACGCGCAGAGGCGATACGTAGCCTCCATCTTTCGCCTGTAGGAGCGCACCTTCATTGCAGGGGCCCATATTTGTGCGCCGTATAAAAGCGTGGAGGTTGCTACTCTTGCCAAGAGCAGCCTCGTTGCCTGCTTCGGTCCGCCGAGGTTTGGCATTAGCCTTGCTAGCGCCACCACAGCTCTTGTGGCTCTCTCCGCTGCGTGCTGCAGATGCTGCTTGAACGTCAGCCGATGGTCTAGTATGACGCCTAGGTATCTGATTGCGTCCTTTGACGCGATCGTGTGGCCGTTTACATGGACCCGTGCCTGTTCCACCTTCTTCCTGCTTGACACCAGCAGGACCTCCGTTTTCTGCTCGGGCAGCTGTAGGCCAATTGCCGTGAGCCAGTGGTGCACTTTAGCCACCGTGTCGTCGCAGATTGCCTCGATGTCGTGGATGTGCTTGCCTGTCACCACTATGACTATGTCGTCAGCAAAGCCGACGATTTTTACCGTCTCATGGACGTCTAATCGTAGCACGCCGTCATACATGAGGTTCCACAACATCGGGCCCAGCACCGATCCTTGTGGGACCCCCCCCCGTCACCAGATGAAGCTTCTCTCCTTCGTCCGTGCCGTACAGCAGGCGCCTGTTGGAGAAATAGCTGGCTATCGTGCGTACCAGATATTCTGGCACCATTTTTTCCCGCAAAGCTGCCAGGATATGGCCCCAGTTTGCGGAATTGAACGCGTTCTTGATGTCTAGCGTAACCAGACAGCAGTACTCTTTCTTACCGCCCTTCCAGCGCGTGCCGCTGATTGCGCCTCGAGCCGTTTCCACAACCACGCTAATCGCATCGATAGTTGATCGTGCCTTCCGGAAACCATATTGTTGGTCCGAAAAACCACCAGCTGCTGCGATAGCAGCATCCAGCCTATCGGCAATTATGCGCTCCAACACTTTTCCCGCCGTGTCCAGCAGGCATATTGGGCGATATGCGGAAGGGTCGTCCGGAGGTTTTCCTCCCTTGGGCAGTAGCACCAGTTTTTGGACTTTCCAAAGATCTGGAAAGTATTGTTCGTGCAGGCACGAGTTGTAAACGTCTGCAAACAACTGTGGATGGAGCCTCATAGCTGCCTTGAGCGCTGCGTTTGGTATTCTGTCGCAACCTGGGGCCTTGCTGTCACCGATCCTTGAACAGGTTGCAGCAACTTCTTCTGGCGTTACCAGCTGGATCTCATCCGCGGCCCTGTCGAACCCGCTATTGCATGCGGGCAGGCGCTGTTGGTCAGGGAACAGGCATCTGACGATTCTGTCCACGAATGGTGCTGATACTGGTGGTGGGGGAACGAAGACTGCCAGCTTCCTCATTACCACCTGGTACGCCTTACCCCACGGATTGTCGTCAACGGTCTTCAGTAGTTTCAGGAAACTCCTTTTCTTGCTATCCTTGATAGCAGTTTTCAAGGCCTTGCGCGCATTTCGATAGGCAGTGTGCCACACGTTCTTGACTGAAGGATCCGTTGCTCGCTGGTAGCGTCGCCTGTTCCTGTTGCAATCCACTCGGAGTTCCGCAATTCGGGCATTCCACCAGTATACGGGCGGACGCCGTGTGTTGCCACCCCTCCTTCTCATTGAGGCATTGCACGCCCGCGTAATTCGCTCCATCAGCTGCCTCGACTTCTGGGGCGCTGGACCATCCAGCGGCGGGCCAGGGGGATATGCGTGTCCCAATCCTTTTGATTCCCGCCTACCATTTTCCGCAGGTATTCCTCCAGTGTCCGGTTAAAGCGTTCCACCATGCCGTCGGACTGTGGGTGCAAAGGCGTGGTACGAGTTTCCTTTATCCCCAGTAGCTCAAACACTTCCTTGAATACCGCAGACACGAAATTCCGGCCTTGATCTGAGTGTAACTCCAACGGAACTCCGAACCTGGCTACCCAGTTGTTTACCAGCTTTTCCGAGATCGTAGTGGCCTCCTGGTTAGGAATAGGGTACACTTCGGGCCATTTGCTGAAGTAATCCATTACCACCAGCACATAATTGTTGCCTTGAGTGCTAGTTGGGAATGGGCCGGCGACGTCCATAGCAATCCGCTCGAAGGGCGCTCCCACGTTGTACTGCTGCATGCGACCTCGAGATTTTCTTGTCGGCCCTTTCGCGGCTGAACATCGGTCGCAGCCCTTAATCCACTCGGCTACAGACTCCTGACATCCTACCCAGTAAAATCGTCTTTTTATTTTGGCGACGGTTTTGGTGATGCCCAGTTGCCCTCCACTGGAGTCGTTATGGTATGCCTCAATGACCTCGTTGATTCTGCATTTCGGCACTACCATTAGGGAGTTGCTGGTCCGACCATCCGCGCTCTCCCATTCGCGGTACAGGCATCCTTCCTTCAGCCAGTTCCACTGTGCCCAGTAAGCCTTAGCGATTGGGCTTTCACCGGCCATCTCCTGCCAGTCTGGACGTGCGCCTTGTTCCTTGCTTTCAACGATTTTTGCAAGATCCGCATCCTCACGCTGGTCTTTTTGTATCCTCTCCGCAGACCACTCTTCCTCTGGCATAACGCTTATCAACCGGACGTCCAGTATCTGCTCTTTGCTCTCGGCTCGCGAGCACTGCCTGCATTCGACTTGGCACGGACGGCGTGACAAGGCATCGGCATTTCCATGGCTACTGCCCTTGCGATGCTCTATCGTGTAGTCGTAGCTCTGCAGTCGCTCGATCCACTGCGCCAATTGCCCTTCAGGATCCTTAAACTTCAGGAACCATCTCAATGCCGCATGATCTGTGCGCAGGCGAAACCTTTGCCCATACAGATATTTGTGGAAGTGTTTTGCGCAGTCCAATACCGCCAGCAGTTCTCTCCGTGTCACACAGTAATTGCGTTCCGGTTTCGATAGAACTCTACTGTAGTACGCTATCACTTGTTCCTGGCCGTCTATTATCTGTGATAGCACACCGCCAATACTATTCCCGCTTACATCTGTATCCAGCACAAACATCTCCCCAGGCACGGGGAAGGCCAGAATTGGAGCACTGCATAGTTTTTCCTTCAGACGTGCAAAAGCCTGTTCCTGCTCCTCGTTCCACTCGAAAGCTTGGCTCTTTTTCGTCAGTTTGTGCAAGCTGCTGGCTATGTTCGCAAATCCCGAAACAAATCGGCGGTAGTATGTGCACAGGCCCAGGAAACTGCGGAGTTCGTGTAGATTGCGTGGTCGGGGCCACTCCTTCACCGCCGTGATCTTGCCTTCGTCCGTATGTACTCCGCGAGCGGAAACCGTGTGACCCAGATATTTCACCTCTTTTTGAAACAGCGAGCACTTCTTTGGGTTGAGTTTAAGCCCGGCTTTCTGTATTCGCTCAAATACCTCCTTCAGCTTTTCCAGGTGGTCGTCGAAGCTTTTGCCCATCACGATTATGTCGTCCAGGTAGACCAGACACGTCCGCCAATGCAGCCCTTTCAGCACACGTTCCATTAGCCGCTCGAATGTTGCGGGTGCGTTGCAGAGTCCAAACGGCATGACGGTGAACTGCCACAAACCGTCGCCAACACTAAAAGCCGTTTTCTCCTTGTCCTTGTCTGCAAGCTCCACCTGCCAATAGCCGCTGCGTAAATCGAGTGTGGAAGACCACTGTGTGCCTGACAGTGTGTCCAGGGTGTCATCGATCCGAGGTAGTGGATAGCTGTCCTTCTTGGTCACGTCATTGAGCTTCCGATAGTCCACACAAAACCGGGTACTGCCATCGTTTTTCTTGACTAGCACGACCGGCGGGCACCAGGGGCCCGAAGAAGGCGCTATGACCTTGTCCTTCCGCGTGTTCTCGATCAAATTTGTGACCTCCTCCCTCTTGGCCAGAGGAACTCGTCTTGGCGGTTGGCGAATCGGTTTTGCACTTCCGGTGTCGATGTTGTGCTTCACTATGGCTGTTCTTCCGCCTGCTTCTGCCGCAAATATTGACCCATGGTGCTGCATGTGTGACCTCGCCTTCTGTTTCTGCTTGGCCGTCAACTAGCTGCTCCACTGGTTCTCCTGCGGTATGGCGTCCATGTTGAAACCTCTCTTCTTATTACCTCCAGGCGGGCTACTCTCGCAGTTGGCCACTGCTACAGCTTCCTTACACTCGCCAATTACCTCACCTTTCCCGACATATCTGGGTGCATTCAGGGGGTTCAGTATTCTGACTGGTATTCTGCCATTTTTAGGTTCCACTAATGTACGTCCGATGATGATGTTGTCGTGTCCTTGTTTCGGTGCTTCTACTACCCACATCCGACTCGTCCCATCGTCCTCGTCCACCTTTGCCCACACAATCGCCTCAGAATTCGCTGGTATCCTCCTGTGTTGACACGATACAACCTTCCTTACCGCCACGCTTCGCTCATAGCCGGTGTGCAGCGGGAATTCAACGTTGGCATATCTCAGCACATTTTCCTTCAGGTCCAGCGTAATACCGTGCCTAATCATGAAATCCACGCCGATAATCACGTCGTCCATTATATCCGCGACGATGAACACATGTTCCAGGCTGCTGGTGCTGATAGCAATCGTTTTTGTAACTTTGCCTCTTACCGGCGCGCGCTCGCCAGACGCAGTCCGCAGCTGAATGCCATGCAGTGGTTCCCAGTTCTTCAGCAGCTTCCTTTTTATGATCGAATATGACGCTCCCGTATCCAGTGTCAACACGAATAACTTTCCATCTATCCTTCCTTCAATTGTCAAGCTGCTGGGCTGTCGTTTCAGCTGTGAGACAAGGATGGTGGGGCGGCAGGTTGTGGGGATCAGCTCACGCCCCTTTGGGCTGACCCGTTTTAGTTTAACGACTCGCCGTCCTCAGCCCTGCGCTTGTTGGCTGGGCCTCGATTGTCAGTATTCCTCGCTTCAGGCGATTGCGATCGAGAACGGGAACGCCTCTTTCGTTGGCGGCAGTCTCGTGATAGCGTGACAGCAAACAACTTTAGAGGAGACCACCCGTGGCCTGTCCGGTCTCTCAGAGGTTATGGCCTGGATCGGAATGTGGTTGTCCGCCTGAATCTGGCGTACCCTTGCATGTGCATACCGAGTGCTCCCAATCCATGCCGCTTCATATGTCATCGCGCTGGTCACCGTTTCCTTAAATGTTGGCTTGCCCATCATCAACGCAATGCGACGTGTTTCTGGATCATGAAGACCTTCAATAAACGACTCAATCTTCATCCTCTCGAGATCATCAGCACCAAATTTTGGGTAGCACGACTGTTCGAGCCGCTCAATGTCTGCTGCATATGTCTGCAGCGCCTCGTTGGCTCTTTGCTTGCGGTTCTTCAGCTCACAGTAGTATAGCGCATGGTTGTGCTTGTCGCTATACTTCGCTGCTAACGCTCTCATGATGGCACCGTAATCACTTCTTAAACATTCTGGAACTGATTTGATTACCTCAGCCGCAGGACGTTTCAGCGCCAGTGCCAACCTCCGACCTTTCCTGATATCTGTCCACTGATTTTCCAAAGCAGCCAAGTCGAATTGCAATTTAAATGTATCGAACGGCGCAGCACCATCATAAGTAGGTACTTCTGTTCTGGCAGCAAAACCGTCCTGAACCGGTGGCAAACATTCTCGTGGCTGTGCCTCTCGAAGCCGTTCGTCTATCTTTCTGTGCATCGAATCTTCCAGACTGTCAACTCGCTTATTCAAGGACTCATCCAGGCTGTCAACTCGTCTGTTCAGTTATTCACCCATTTCGTCAACTCGTTTGTCCCAATTGTCTATTCGCGTCTCGAGATGCTCAACTTTCACGTTCAGCCTATTGGAAATTTCCTCCACCTTCTGCTCTATGCGCGCAGAATTTCCCGCCATTTCTCGAGTTGCAGTCTCGACTTTTGCCGAAATTTCGAGATTCGTAGTTTCGAGCTTCGCTGACATCTGTGCCGCCATTTCGCGATTTTCATTTTCCATTTTGACTGCCATTTCCCGGTTGGAAGTCTCGAACATGCCTTTAAGTGCAACCATTAGCTGGCTCATGTCCAATGCTTGTAGTGGCGCAGCCGCTGCAGCCGTACTGTTCGGCGACGCAACAGCAGCAGGCGATTCCTCCACCTTGGCCGACGCCTCTAGCTCCTGCGTTCCGAACTCGTGCGCAGCCCAATCGATGCCTCGTGCCTCACACGCCTCTCGCAAGCGCAGCTGCAACTCCACCTTTCCGCCAGCAGTCGGCAAATTCCAGGCAGCCAGCTCCTTCTTCAGCTGGTCTACCTTCAGCAGCTGAAGTTTAACCATGTCCGTGCTTTTATAATTTTATTTATTTATTTGTTTACTTTCAATTTTCCACAATCCCACTTCTGACACCAAATGTTACGAATACTAAGTCTAGTGGGCTGTTACGTATCTCTGGATTGTGTAATTTGAAAATAAAACACAGTCAGTTTCTTAAACGCAGACAATAAAATAAACCAACAGTCAATTTATTATTCACAGTTTACACTTTACTGTTCGTACACTTAAGTATTTGCTTAATTACTCCGCGTGGCAACTTCACTTGTCAAAACCAGACTGACTCGCTGCGCCGCATCCGGCTGCCTTTTATACCTCTCAGGCCATCGCGCAGATCGTTCCCGCACATTCCGGAGTGGACTAAAAGTTTCCATCATTGCCAGGTTGGACTAAAAGTTATTATCGCGGCCGTCGCTGCCAGATTGGACTAAAAGTTACTATCGCGGCCGTCGTTGCCAGATTGGGTTATAGCACGGCACGTAGCGGCAGGGTTGCTTTGCACAGCGACAGACTGTCTCATCGTTACAATATGTACCGACACCTAAAAAAATAAAACATGCCTAAAAATTACAACATTTCAAAAAAATTTAAAAAATCACAGATTCATCTCTTCTTTTACAGTGTATTTGTGAGTAACTAAGTAAGTATATATAAACATAATTTGTATATGTATATACTTACATACGTAGCCTACCATATAAACATAAAAAACTTCATCTGTCATTGCGCTTTGCCTTTGTCAAAAGCCTCACCCAGATTTCGTCTGGCCAGACGACAAAGTGCAAATGTGTAGAAACTACTTACTGCCCATCGAAGGGTTAAAGAAATCAAATACAGACACCAATAATTAATATTCTTAATACTGCCCTCCTATGCGTATTTCTATACTACAATGGAACATAAAAGGCTAAAATAACAATTACCACGAACTACTTCTAATTATAAAAGAGCAAAACCCTGACATAATATGATTACAAGAAACACACTTTCCTTCCAATGCAACCAATATGTGCTATCTAGATACGAACTTAAATGCAAAACAAGGTATTTTAGTTAAAAAATATTCCCCACGCAGCATTAAATATCCATTCAACTATATGCACACTTGGGATTGAGTTACTTTTTAACCCTAAAGTGACTGTACTCCATAGCTACAGTGACGGACAATAGTATTGACACAGCAACGATTGTTTAATAAAACAGCAAATTAC
This sequence comes from Melieria omissa, assembly GCA_963971225.1. Classification (NCBI taxonomy): domain Eukaryota; kingdom Metazoa; phylum Arthropoda; class Insecta; order Diptera; family Ulidiidae; genus Melieria; species Melieria omissa. The sequence continues at coordinate 42,373,190 of OZ020269.1, read as the reverse complement.
AGATAAACAAAACATAAAATTCATGAATTTTAAGTGTCAACTTATGCATTTATATCAAATATTATAACAAATTCACATATTACTTCCTATATTTAGAAAAAATAAGCAAATAACCTATTCACTTCAGTACTTCGTTAAGTCTTTTGGGCATTGATTTTACTAAAGTTTTGGTAATGTCTACTCTTATATAGGGTGTTTTTTTTAGAGGTATAGAACTTCGAATTAAAACAAAACACAAGAAAATCGTTTTAATGTCCATCAATTTGGCTTTATTGGAAGGATAATTTTATGCCATTAATGTTTAAATATGATTTCGGGCATGTGGCCGCCGCGGCTGGCTCGAATAAAGCCAATTCTACAGGTCCAATTTTTAAAGTTGATGGACAAAGCTCCAATTGCTGTGCACGGTGGGGAATCGATTCATTCGGGTCCTCCTCAACATGTTGCTCTACAGCGGCAATTGTTTCTTCGGTGCGCACTGTTCGACGTCTCTGCGGATGCGTATTATCACATAGAGTAAACGTAGTGCGAAAACGACCCATGGTTAACCGATGGATGGACCGATTTTGCTCTGATGGACGATTATGTCGACCATAAAATGGACGGAGCTTGCGGTAAACTTCGCGAACTGAACCATTATTTTCGAAATAAATTTGCACGATTTGCAAGCGTTGTTCTTTTGTCAACCTGTTCATGATGAAATGGCAAACCGAACTGAACACAAATGACATTAGAGTTGCCAGATTTGACCACAAAATGCCAGTTTTATATCTATTCGAAAAACAAACCTCTAAAAAAAACACCCTATATTTTGCAATTCTAGTGAAAGGATATTCATTAGTTGGCTTTTACTAGTTATATTGTGCCTTCGAGCCCGTACTTCAAAATCATCCCAAAGGTGTTCGATGGGATTTAGATCGGGTGATTGTGGCGGATGTGGTAAAATATGTGGAACATTGTATATAACCCACATACGGACGTCGAAAGCTGTGTGCTAGAGTCATTATCATGTTAAAAATAAAAAATTGTCTGTAAATTCATTTTTTCAATGCTTTATTTTTAATTTTCTTTAAGTATATTTAGTTATACGGTTTTGTCCATTATTTCGTCTACAAATACCAACTCTCCCATGTCCAATGCAGCCATATAACCCCACACCATACCTCCTCCGCCACCCTGTTTCAATGTAGTCACTGTATCATTTTTGTCGTATTCTGTGTTCAGTCTTCTCCATACCAATATTTTGCCGTCAGATCAAAAAATGTTAGATTTACTACCATCGGATTTAGTTTTGTATTGCTGGGCATACTCTTTCCACCTTTTTCGATTTATAAGGCTGATTAAGGGTTTTCGCCTTGCTACCCTGGCGATATACCCAGCACTGTACAGTACTGTACGTACAGTTTTCGGGTGAACTTCCTTGTTAAATTCTTCCTTTGCGTCCGCTGCGAGTTGGGTGGCCGAAGTTTTTAGATTTTTCCTAATTTTTCTCTGAATGTGAGCTTCTTCTCTAGCATTTAGCTTACTCGGTCGGCCGCTGCGTTGTCTACTTGCGAAGTTCGTTGTAGCACCAAACTGCTTAGCAATGTATTGAATGTTAAATCGGCTTCTTCCCATAATTTCACCAATTTCAGTTTACGATTTACTGTGTTTATGCAAAGGTTAAATGATTTTTGGCTTTACTTCAGTTGTTTCTTTTTGTTTTTTAGTTTTCAAACATTTTTTTCCACAAGCAGCCCATTTTCAAATGTAAAACATGTGACAATTATAACCAACGGTATCTACCAAATGATAGCTGGACATAGTATTACCAGTTGGCACAAATTTAGAAATATTTATTGCATTGAAGTGTGCTGTGCCAATACTTTTGTCCATGCCAGAACCGACTATGAAATACAGTTTTGCTTATTTTTTCTAAATATAAGAAGTAATTTGTGAATTTGTTATGCCCTGCAATGAATGTGATATAAATGCATACGTTGAGATTTAAAATTAATCATTTTAATGTTTGGTTTATCTGAAATTTGCTGTTTTATTGAACAATCGTTGCTGTGTCAATACTATTGTCCGTCACTGTAGCGGCAACGCTACTGCCACAACAACAACAAAACGCTCGATGCAACGGGTGCAGCGTTCAGGTGCCGCAGTCCATGAAGACTCGGACCATAAAAGTCTCACCAGCATCACAACCGCTGAAGAAGACATGCTTCTGCGCTCTCCGGGCCAATCCCAAGGCACCAGTTCCGCGAGTAGGAAAGGGCCGAGGAGTAAGCCCAGCAAGGAGGGGCTGAAGGCGAAATCACAGTACAAGGCTGCGGTCTAAATCTGCGGTCGTCTTGAGAGCAAGCTACAGCTGTCGAAGGAGGAGAAGGATAGACTGGCTTGGGCGAAGGACACCGTGGAAAAAGGCCGAGCTCATTTTGCTGCTAAAACTTGGTGTGCTCCCACGGACCCGAGGTTTGTCAACCGGGTCGAGGAGAACATCGGAAAGCGCCAGCGTTCAACCAAAGTGGAAGCCCCTTCTAGCAAGCGGCAGAAGCAGAAGGATGACGCGACGAAAACAGAAAGGCCTAGCATGTCCAGAGCGGCGGCGCACAGTGGAGCGTCCCCATATATCGCATGGCCAAAAATAGTAAACGTGGTTTAATTTTGACGAAATTTGGTATCCGCCCATTTCTTAGCGTAATTAAAAAAAATACGAAAACTTATGAAAATTGGACTACTGCCACGCCCACCCCCCATATTGAAAAAATCTTTGTTTTTCGAAAACTTGGCAACTACTAACACTAGAAAGATAAAATATGGATATAATCTACAATTGTGCCAAAAATGAGCTGTCTACCACGCCTACTTTAAAAGTTCGTATAAGCCTCAAATGAATTATTCGGTACATATGTATATTTAGCCATTTTTTCGACGGCAGCTACACATGAAATAGCTTACGAATTTGTAGAAAAGATGCCATTATAAAAAATGAATTACATGCAGGTCTGCAAGCCTCTGCAGCTGAACCTTTGCAAACATGTTCTACATGGTTGTAATTTAGTGAAACAATCAAAATTGGAAAGGCTCTCTAGGGCTTTTCGAGATATTCAATTTTGAAGTTTGCACTTAAACTTTTGCTAGGGCTCAAAATGGCTCTACGTTTCAATAACGACAGTTAGCGAACAGTAATAACCAAAATAAAATCAAAAGCATTAACAGACTGTAAAAACCTATACCATAAAATAAAAAATCAGGTATATTAAAATAATAACTGTAACCATAAGAAAAAACATCTTTAGTTTCGCACGGTTAAATTTCTATTTAAATATCTATCTAAATTTCACAAAGTTTAAAACCTTCGTGAGACTAGAAAACTTAAAATTTTTTCTAAATTCCTTTTGATATAGCTTAGTTGGAGATTTAGCTTCGATCGTGTTTACTTATTTTTTTCAAAATAAAGATTTGGGTTTTTTTATTTCTGGCCAAGGACGCCCCACTGTGCGGCGGCTGCCGCAGCCAATGCAGTTGCTAAACGACATTTGATCGTGGCGTTCATTGACCGCAGCAGCCCGTTAGGCCAATTGTCTCAGGAACCGAGCCCGCTGCACCAATGCCATCGTCTGATGGTGCGGGGTGGTTCAACGGCGTTAAAATCATCAAGTGCAACGACGATCAGACGCTTACATGGGTAAATGCGACGGTAAAAACGCTCAAAGACCTGTGGAATGGCGCGAAACTAGAAGTGGTAGACCGAAGCGAGATCTTCTCTTTGCCCAAAGCGAAGGTTTGCATACCTCGAGTGGTGAAGCCGGAGGATGCTCTAGGTCTACTGAAACTCCAAAATCCTGATATGCCGACTGAAGACTGGAAGGTGTTACACGTAGGGAAGCCGACAACCGCGAATGCGGGGCAGAACTACGTAGATAAACAAGGCGGCCGAGGATTTATTATACGCAAGATTCGGAAAGATGGCTTGAGGCGTCGGTAGTGTGTACCTGCGTCTGAAGAAACGCCACCCAGCCGATAACAACCACAACACACTGCAGGCGGGGGAGGTTGAAGAGGATCTCGGGATCGAGGAAATCCTAGAATCTTCCCTAACGATACGCAGCGAGTCGGGGATGGGTGAGTCGGCGGAAAAAGCCAACCTCATGAGGGTACCTGAAGCGAATGCTGAAGGTCCTTCAGATAAATCTCCACCGAAGTAAAGTAGCCTCAGCCGAGCTCCTCGTCAACCTAGAGGGGGCGGCTACGATGCGGCTCTGGTCCAGGAACCATGGGTTGCCTCGGGAAACGTAGTTTCTGGACTGAAGTCGCGCAACTTCCACACATATATCCCGTGTATCACCAACAAGGTAAGGACTGCCATTTTAGTTAGAAAATCTCTCTACAGATGATGTGACGGTCGTGGTATTACAGGACGGCAGGGATGAACCGATGCTCCTTGCGTCCTGCCATATGCCACACGACGTCGACGCTCCCCCGCAAGAGCTCCAAAGGCTGGAGGACATAAGCAGCAGGAGCGGACAGAGACTGGTAGTTGGAGCTGATGCAAATGCACATCACTCAACTTGGGGCAGCAGTGCCGCTAGAGGTGAGTCATTGTTTAAATTCATAATACAAAGTAACCTCTTTATCGCTAATCGGGGTGAGGAACCAACGTATATTGGACGCACTTCCAAAAACGTTCTCGATATTACTCTTTATGCTGGCAGAAATAATGTGGTCAAGAACTGGAAGGTATTTGATACGCCATCTTTTTCCGATCACAAGTATTTAAGCTTTGTGGTTACTTTTGTTCCTAAGCAGGCTAATGCAATTGTGAGAAATCCTAGGAGTACAAATTGGGATCTCTATAGGCACATACTTGATACGGACTTAGTAAATCCATGCAGTACTACTTCCTCTGAGACTCTTGAAAACAGTCTTAACTCTCTAACATCAACCTTGACCAATTCGTACCGCATTGCCTGCACCCCAGTATGCGTGAAAAGTAAGCCCAAGCCGCCTTGGTGGAACAAGACGCTCGGGTCTTACAGACGTTACGTGCGCGAAATATTCAAACTGGCTAAAAAGGCAGATACTGAAGATTGCTAGGGTGAGTACAGTAACTCGCTAAAATTATATAAGAAAGAAATTCTTAAAGCCAAAAGAAACTCTTGGAATGAGTTCTGTGGTGGCTTAGAAAAAGTTACGGAAGTGGCCAGACTCAGAATGCTACTATCCAAACAACCTGCACTGCCTAGCCTCGTATGTAACGAAGAAGGCGAATGGACTAAAAACTGTCAAGAATCGCTGGAGGCACTTCTTCGGGCGCACTTTCCTGGGCGCGCAGAAGTAAGGACCTCTGAACTTCTCTGTGATCCAGTGTGCATGGAACCACTGGATATCATCACACCGGAAAAGGTGGAGTGGGCAATCAATGCATTTGCTCCGTTCAAATCACCGGGACCAGACGGTATTTTCCCTGCTATGTTGCAGCCAGCACAACATCGGATAATACCAAACTCTGCAAGATCTTCAAGGGATGTTTCGGCTATGTGCCGGATGCCTGGAGGGTGGCGAGAGTTGTCTTTATACCGAAGGCAGGGAAAAGCAGCAACCTTTACCCGAAGGACTTCAGGCCCATCAGTCTGACCTCATTCCTCCTGAAGACACTGGAAAAAATCTTGGAGACGCATATAAGGGATAGTCTAAATTCTATAGATCTCTCCGACTCGCAACACGCCTATACCAAAGCCAAGGCAACTGAAACTGCGTTTCACTCACTGATTTATGTATAATATTGAGAAGGCTCTGGAATTCAAAGAATACGCCCTAGGGGTGTTTCTTGATATAGCTGGAGCCTACAACCACGTAACAACCGAGGCTATCCTAGACAGCATTGGTAATATAAATACTGGGGCGGCTACTTATCGGTGGATACAATGCCTGTTGAGCTGTAGAAAGATAAGGGCGGAATGGAATAGTGCGGTGACACTAAAAGAGGCGTGTAGGGGGACACCACAGGGTGCTGTACTCTCTCCGTTGCTCTGGGTATTAGTGGTTAATAAGATACTAAAACGGGAGGGAAGGGACCCAAGCTAGTGGCATATGCTGACGACATAGCCATAGTTATAACCGGGCCATGTCTCTCGACTCTCAGTGACCTTATGACGTCAACCCTGAAAATAATCCACAACCGGACAACCGAGGCCGGCTTGAGCGTAAACGCCGACAAAACGAATATGCTTTTATTCACGAGGAGATATAAAATCCCATCGTGAACACTACCAAAACTCAACGGACAAATACTGACACTTAAATCACAGACGAAATACCTTGGGGTACCTAGTACTGGACAACAAGTTCCTGTGGAAAGCCAACGTTGAAGAGGTGAAAAAGGCCGGTAATGCCATATAAATCTGCAAAAAGATGTTGGGCACTACATGGGGCATGTCACCTTCCCTGATACATTGATGTTACACGGCGATAGTAAGTGGACGGTGATAAAGAAATCTACATACCTTATGCCGCTGGAAAAAGCTGAACGCCTCGCTACACTCTGTATAACGGGTGCGCTGAGAACTACTCCAACGGCAGCGCTTAACTCTCTACTAAATCTGCGGCCCATCGACCTCTTTGTCGAATGATCGGCGGCAAGATCCGCCGGTAGGCTGAGAGCCACGGGGCAATTTAAAAACAGCTCGTTCGCTCGACAGCTCACAGTTCGACTACACGACTCCACTGCTTCTCTTCGGAAAAAAGATCAAAACAACGATTGGAAAAGAAGGCAGGCGTAAAGGCCTGGAGTCCGATCGCAAGTCCTACAACATCTTCACAGATGGCTCCAAAATGGCGGAAGGTGTGGGAGCCGGTGTCTATTGCCCAGCTCTCGGCATAGAACAACCATATCACCTACCTAATTACGCTAGTATATTTCAGGCTGAGGTATTTGCAGTTGGTAAGGCTGCAGAACTTGCCAGCGTAAACGTTACTATGAAGTCAACTATAAACTTCTACATCGATAGCCAAGCGGCAATAAAAGCGGTCACGTCCTACTGCATATCATCCAAAGTTGTTCTGAAAAGCCGGGAAGCCTTAGAAAGGTTAGCTGGCTACACATCTAATGGGTACCCGGGCATAAAGGCATCGATGGGAATGAAGCAGTGAATGGTATTGCGAAGAACGGCGTCACTCTACCAAATGAGCAGATCAGCAATGTACTGATGCCACTACAGACGTATTATAACAAATTAAACGAAAGCATGGCTAGAAAGGCAAAGACCAGGTGGAGGAACATGAACGCCTGTGCAACTGTCAAAACCATGATACAGTCATACCACGCAAGAAATACTAGTTTTCTACTATTAATGCAGGGCCCTAGTTGGGGTGCTTACCGGCCACTGTCTGCTGGCAGCCCATGCACAAAGGATGGGTCTTACGAATAACGCCAGATGCAGGCTATGTAAAGAGCAGGACGTTCGTGAGACGCTGGAACACATAGTGTGCACACATAGTGTGCACATAGTGTGCAAACACATTTAGGAGCGCTAAGCCTTACAGGTCTTGACTAAGCTTTGGAGCGAGGCATCAAACCTCTGTGGAGCTTCACTAGAAGGGTAGACCTTCTAACGGATCATTACTATACCTCATAAATAAACCTCCATCTGGCATCGCTAAGGACCTAATAGGGTCTATGTGTGGCCTGCGGGCCAGCCGGTACTACCTAACCTAACGTACCTCCAGAGGCGAAAGTTAAACTCCTAGGGATGTACAACTTTATGTTCAAGCAAGGCAATTATCCACACACCTGGCGATCAGGAATCGTTGTACCGATACCAAAACCAAATAAACCCCAACATGAAGTAAACAGTTTTCGACCGATATCACTACTATCGTGCCTCAGCAAGATCGTTGAAAAAATGACAGCAAAAAGGCTACTGTGGTACATAGCAAAAAATAAATTTTTGTAACCCCGACCAAACTGCGTTCAAATCAAAGCATTGAACTTTGGATTCGCTGTTGCACTTTCAACACTACGTATCTGACGCTCTTTCCTCTAAAAACCATCTTAAAAAGGTATATGATCGCGTGGGGATACACGCTGTACTTCAACAACTCGCCAGTTGGGGTGTGGGTCCGAAATCCTCAAGTTAACCCTTTCGGTTATTCTATGCCATATGGCATAGTCTCTTTTCAGTGCCTGTTTTAGGTTAAAACACTTTTGGATACTATATTTTTATATATTTTGTATTTTTCCCTAAAGCTTTTTACCAAATAATGAAAAAAAATATTTTGATAAGTGTACCCAGTAAATTGTAAGGGTTCAGAAAGTGCGCGTTCCCATCGAGCTGCATATTTTACAAAAAAAGATCACTTCGTACTTGTATTTATTCTGTTACAAAAATTAATTTATTTCATAGATTTATGTAAGTAATCTAGTAGATATTTATTGCTTTAGTAAGTTAGATCCCAAATATAGTTCACCAAGGCTGTACGATTTTTTTATTTCTGATTTGATTCAATAGTGGCATTGGCTGTACGCATCATTTATAAGCAATACAAGGCATATGCCTAGTATGTGTATTGCAGTTTCATTGTCCTGCAAACCAAACCTACAGACATCGTTCACCCTGATACCTAAAGGCCTGGTTGATTGTCCCAGTACTGATTCCGGATGGTTATCTAGTCGGATGGATAGTGCTCCTTTGCCTAGACCACAGAAGGGATCTGGGTCGACGAATGGGGTGGACGCCCCTTTCTTGCAAGTTTGTCGGCCTGCTCATTCCCATCAAAACCGGCGTGACCCGGAACCCAAAGGACCCATACCTGATTGTAACGGCCATGTTCGTTCAGCTTCCCAAGGCATTCCGACACCAGTTTCGAGGATACCTGGTAGGATCTTAATACCTTGATTACCGCTTGGCTGTCTGACAGGATCGCGATCTTCCGGTTCCGGTATTTCCTCACCAGATTCGAGTGAGCGCACCTTTCAATGGCGTATATTTCCGCCTGGCAAATGGTGGTCTGCTTTCCTGTAGGTTCCGAGTATCTAATCCCAGGTCCATACACCCCGATTCCGGTACCTTCCTCCGTTAGGGAGCCATCTGTGTACCAGGAAATCATGTACTGATCTCTCATATATGTCTCTGATATACCTACCTAGCTTATTTTATTAGTAAGTTCTGTTTTAAATCTAATAAATAAATCTTAATAATTAAAAACAATAATTTTTTTTTTCCTTTAAGTACATTCTATGTCATAAGGCATGATGCCCAAAAACCACTTTTTCGAACAATATTTAAAAAAATTATTTTTATTGTTCATTATGTAGGCTTAAACAATGATAAAATGGAAAAGAATGATTTTTAAAGTCTACAACAAAAAAGAAGTACCGAAAGGGTTAAAGAAGGCTTTCATGACCAGAGGTTCCTTTCTAGTCAACAACACACTGTCAGAATTTTATTCACTATGCAATGTCATCCCACAAGGATCACTATTGTCGGTCGTGTTATTCATGATCCCGTTTGAACGGATTAATAGCATAATCTTAAAACATAAAAATATTGAACTATCAATCCATGCAGACGATGCCTTTCTCTTTAGTAAAATGAATGATACAAAAGGTTTAAATAACATATTGTTACGAATACTAGGTCTAGTGGGCTGTTACGTATCACTGGATTGTGCAATTTGAAAATAAGAAAACTTTAATTATCCGAACGCAGTCAATAAAAGTCAACAATCACTTTATTTCTCAGATTTACACTTCACTGTCTTTACACTTAATTATTTGCTGAATTACTCCGTGTGGCACCTCCACTAGTCAAAATCAGACTAACTCGCTGCGCCGCACCCGGCTGCCTTTTATACCTGTCCGGCCATCGCGCAGATCGTTCTCGCACATTCCGGAGTGGACTAAAGGTTTCCATGATGATCGCGACCATCATTGCCAGGTTGGACTAAAAGTTTCCATCATTGCCAGGTTGGACTAAAAGTGTCCATCATTGCCAGGTTGGACTAAAAGTGTCCATCATTGCCAGGTTGGACTAAAAGTTTCCCTTATTATCGCGGCCGTCGTTGCCAGATTGAATTATAGCACGGCGCGTAGCAACAGGGTTGCTTTGCGCAGCGACAGACTGTCTTATCGTTACAATATATTTAAAAATACTTAAAGATATTAAAGAATGGGGCAAATACTCAGGAGCGGTTTTAGCCATAAACAAGTGTAAAGTCTTACATATTTGCAAAAAACACCACTGTATATACCCTACATTAATATTTGACAATTGTACCATTGAATGTACTAATCATCTTAAACTATTAGGTATAATATTTGATAAAAGATTTACTTTTAAGCGACACTGTAAGGATATGAGAGAAAATCTGAATGAGCGGCTCAACATAATCAGATACTTAAGCGCTAAGCGTTCGATTATACACCTGACAACATTAATACAAGTAACCAGGGCCCTGGTACTGTCAAAAATGTATTACGCGTTACCCATATACGGTTGGTGTGCCAAGTCAAATATCCGAATTATTCAACCCCCTTATGATACGGCCGCCCGACGATGTATCAACGCTTTCCCGACCAGCCCGATCAAATGTATATTAGCTGAAGCAGGATTACCGAAAGAATTTTACAAAAAACGCTCAAACTAATACCAAAGCTATTATGCACAACTAATACAATTCTTCAAAATGATTTTAAGAAAGCAGCCAAAAACGTACGCCACTTTAAGGTGGTATCCACACTTCGCAGATGTATCTCACTGTGTAAGCTACACAACATCGATACACTCAGCTTACGAAACAGAATAAGCACAACAGCTCCCTGGTTGCTGAAGGATTCATCTTTCAGCACCGCACTTCACCAATATAGCAAAGCATCCACTAGCTGTGAAATTTACAAAAGAGCAAGCCGAGCTCGACCCGAAAAACTGGAGAAGGTTACATACGGATGGATCGAAAACTGAGGCAACCACATCCTTCGCTGTTGTCAATGCAAACGGTACAGAAATATCAACGGGTATACTTCCATCGTATTACTCTGTTGTCGCAGCTGAAGCAGTCGCGGTATTCCATGCAGTTAAGTATGCACAGGTAAACAGAGGAAAGTTTGTAATCACCACTGACAGCCTATCAACAATTTGATGATATAATATCTACATAACAATAACAGCTTACTCGCTGAAATACGCAAAAATTGCATTAAAGCGCCAAACAAAATAAAATTACTGTGGGTCCCCAGTAGGCATCGGAATCCCGGGATCCCGGACTTTTTCCAGTTCCGAAAATCCCGGGATTCAAATCCTTTAATCCCGGGATTTTCGGGATTGCAAAAGATGCCTCAAAGTTCAAATGAAATAAATTTAAAAGCACAAAAACCCAATTCCTTATCTGCGGGAGGAGGGAGGGGATAGAGAGCGTCTTTTGCAAAAGGCTTATAATTATTTACTAAGCATTCAACCAACAAGTGTTAAATCTGAAAGAGGTTTCCTTCAGCAGGGTGTATTTGCAATAAATTTCGCTCTAGATTAGAGGACAAAACACTTAATGCCTTAGTTTTTTTAAGATCTCAGTTTTTAATTAATCAAAACGCTTAACTTTTTTATCGAAATAATCGAAGTAAAACTAAAAGTACAAACAAATTAACTATTTTATTTTTTTTATCAAATATGCATATACAGGGTGGACCATTTAAGATTGGGAATTTGAATCGGTTATTAAAAAAACCTAATGAATATTTTTTGAAAATTCAGGTTTTATTACAAAGCTTTGACTTTGTTATTTAAGAATGAAAAACGATATCGTTCATATGACTGCCACGACTGGCCTTACAGTACGCCATTCGGTCAACCCAATTTTCAAATACTTTTTCGATTGTTCCGGATAGAATATCCTGAATGGCAACTTCGATTTCATGTTTCAAAGCTTCAATCGTCTCTGGAGGGTTAGTGTAACACTTGCCCTTTACTGCTCCCACAAAAAAGGTCCAAGGACTTAAATCGCAGCTCCGAGGCAGCCAATTGGCTTCAGAATTTTGGCTGATTATTCGATTTTCGAAAATGGTGCCCAAAAGTTCGATTTTTACGTGCCGGATGGTCATGAGCCTTCAGTTCTTGGACCAATTGAATTTTGTAAGCCTTCATACCGAGATCTTTATGTAAAATTCTCATCAAAGAAGTGCGAGAAATGTTCAATTCCTGAGAGCGATGGCGAGTTGACGTTGATGAATGTTCACGCACATTTTCGGCTAAAAAAGCAATGCTTTCGACTGTGCGCACTGCATGAGAACGGGAACGGGTTGTTTGGTCCATTAACGATTCAGTTTCACTAGCTCGCCTCACAAATTGATCCACAAACTGAGTTGAAGGCCAATCTTTTTTAGAAATTTTACTTTTTTTTAATTTCTTACTGTTTTAGTTGAAAACTCTCCACTTTGAAAGTCAGTTTTCCTTATTTCCCAATTTTGTTCAAGCATATAGGGTCCCATTTCGTAAATGTCAAACTTTTAACTAAATTACGTGTACACAACTAAAAAAACCAATTGAATGACATTTGGACTGCCATTCTCAAAATAAAGCGTAGTTCAAATTCCAAACGCTATATGGAACACCCTATACCCTATATGCACTTTATGATACATCTGTTGCAAAGCAATAAGTTATGTTTAAGGGGGTCCTCTACTCTTCAGGCAAGAAATTGAGCTGTTGTTTGGGGAATTAATTACGAAAGATCTACTGCATACAATTACAATTTTTTTTTAATTCTTAGAAATACATGTTTTGACTTTAAATTTTCATTTTTGAAGAGGAAAAAAAAACTCCCGCGACCTTGAAATGTCATTGATGACATGGATTTTAAAACTGCAATGGTCCCGCTTCAGCAAAGTTGTGGCCAATGGGGTGATCTGAAATCATAAAATTTATATTCGTTACAATCATAGTAACGTTGACTATGTTTTCCCGAGACAGAATTTTTTTATTTTGCACTGTGTAAAATTTATGCAACAATTTGTAAAAATTCCAATTTTCACCTCTGTAAAAACCGATCGTCGCGGAGCGTGGTAAATGAAACGCGTTGGGTGCGGTTAGGGGGTTTTCGGTCTTTATTGCTAGACGGGTGAATATCGAGTGTTACAAGTAGAAACAGTAAACATTGAACGAGAACAACGGCTTAAGCCGGGGAGCATAAATAGGGGGAACATCAGTACAAGAGGATAAGGAAAGGAAGGGATTAGTGGTGGGATCGACAGATCACTGAACAACCACAGCACTCATTTAGCCATCGCGGCCGCCATTGCAGAGTGCAATTAAATATAGTGGGGGTTGCTCGTCCCCGCGTCCTCGGGTGTGAGAAAGAGTTGCGGCTGGCGGCTGGCTGGCTGTGATGCGCGGCTGACTGGCTGTACGGTGGGCGGACGGCTGTCGGGTTGTCGCCGTTCCGCGATGCCGGAGCGCTGGTGAGTGCGATGAGGGCCTCTTCGCAGATGATATGCGTGCGAGCGTACGGGGCAGCTGCTGGAGTGGTTGCTAGCGCCGGATCTGCAAAAAGAGGAGATGTCATTTTCTTACAATAATGATATTGAGGTTGACATCGGGGCATGAGAAATTGTGGCTAAGCTGCGGGGTGTGCTTAAGCTAAAGCCGGGGGAATATGGGAAAATACACATATATATTGGCTGCATTGCCATTTCTTTAGGGGAAGTGAAAATAATTTCGAGAGGGATATGAGGAATCATTTTGTACGTCATAATAAATATGTTTGTAGGGCTCGAGAGAAGCAAGGGAACCGATCGAGGATGTCGGTTTGCTCTTCGAGAGGGTGTAGGCAGTCAACCGCTCTTTGGTCCGGGGTTGGACTTGTACGAGCATAACCTTAGGCTTTAGGAATTGCTGAAGCCGTTCCACCCGAGAAGGAGATCTTACAGATCTTGGAGTTTATACCCGATCAGTCCGACGTCTGCGGGATTTGCAGCGTTTGGAGCAAGTCGCACTGGAGTGGCGACTGTCCTCTTTTTGGACCCGGGATGGAGTCGGTGCAATGAGGAATTGCGGGGAAATGCACTTTCCGTCAGTTGCTGTGAATGTGTAGAACGTGTGGCGTCATGCCAATGCTCTTGTCGAACCCTTTTGGGAGCCTTCATTGGAGGCGAAAGCCCTCCTGCGGGGTCGAAACGTTTGGCAACTAAGGGGAAAATTTGCCGGTTTGAGCATGAGTTTGCAGGAGTGGTGGGCTCGAAGTGATTTTCCATTATTTCCTGAGGTGGAAACCCTGCGGGATTGAGGGCGGCAATCACTTGTGAAAGAGCTTCCTTTAGGGCAGGAAGATTATTTCGAAGGGCGTGTCCAGTGTGCATATGGCGACTTGGTACCTCTGTGGCACATGTCAAATGCGAAGAAGGGGGTACTGGACCGCTTAATACCCAACCGAATACTGTATGCTGAGCAAGTAAGCTGCCACATACATTCCGGTGGATACCTTCGAGCATGATCTGCGGGATGAGATCACTGCCAATCACTATATCAATCTGCGCTGTCTCGAAGGGATTTGGATCAGCGAGTTCTAGCATGGCGAAATGTTTCATATTGGGAGCGTTTATGTGGGAAGATGGGAGCGAATTCGTAAGCTCTTGGAGCACGATTGCTTGCACGGGGAGTTTCGTGCTCGATTGGGGGACTGCCAATGTAAAGAAGCATGTATGATTGGCATTTTGCACAATCTGACCGCCCATGCCCGAGATTTGGAAGGGGGATTTCTCGATCGGCAACTTGAGGCGTTTCTGGACCTTCGCGGAGATGAAGGTACGCTGAGAGGCTTGATCGATCAACGCTCGCACTTTAAACAACTTTCCTGCGTGGTCAATAGACACCAGTGCCGTAGGCAGAAGGGATTGGGTGCCATTATTGGAGTGTAGGGCTTGTACTTTGGGCGTACTTTGCCTGGAAGATGTGCGGGGTTGCACATCCGAAAGGGGAGAATGAGTAGCAGAGTTGTTGTGCTTTCGTTTTGGAGCTGTTGCGACCTGTGATCGGGTCGTGGTCGAATGTGACCGATTAAGCGATTGAGAGAGCTGCGCATTGCCTTTGGGGAAATGAAGCATGGAATGGTGCTTCATTTGGCAATATACGCACGTAAAATTACTTGTACAATTCTCAACAAGGTGGGATGTCGCAAGACAATTTACGCAAAGATTGTGCTTCTTAACGTATTTTAATCGACTCTGGGGGGTGAGTCTTTTGAAGCTCTGGCAAGTCCGTATGGGATGATTTGCGTTGCAGAGTTTGCACGCGAAGTCCCTTTTCACTTGAGTGTGATAGTTAAGGGATTTGTGTGGCCGATTTGGGAGGACATTGGAAGTCGAAGGTTGAGACGGTTTTGGCTTAGAAGGGCGAATACTCTGCAGCCGTTCAAGTACCTCATATCTGCCGGTCAGGAACTCATCCATTTGCGACCAGGGTGGCAGATCCTTCCGGGATGTCAATGATTGCTCCCATAGAGCGAGTGTTTCTTGGGGCAATTTTGTAGAGCATATATAAACGAGTAGCGGATCCCAATTGTCTGTATCTACGGCCTGGGAATTTAGTATTGAAAGACAATTGTTTATAATGTTTTGGATCCGCTGTAGCGCCTCACTATTTTCAGTGTGGGCAGGAGCGATATTTAAAAGGGATCGGATATGAGTGTCAACGAGTATGCGTTTATTTTCGAAGCGGGATCTTAGAGCTTCCCACGCGAGTCCGAAATTCTCATCGGTTAATGCAAATTGTTTTACAATAGCACCGGCTTTACCTTGCGTCTTGTATCGGAGGTGATACAATTTTTGGGCTGGAGTGAGCTGGGGGTGGTTGATGTAAACCGCGGTAAACATGTCCCGGAAAGACGGCCACTGCTCATAGCCCCCGAAGAAGGTTTCGGTATCACAAGGCGGAACTTGTAGGCAAATGAAGGGGGTATTTGCTGGTTCTAGGGGTCGAACCGGTTCCATATGCGCAGCGGGCTGGGGGGACTGAGTTTGGAGCATCTCAATGATGTCCGACATCTGAGCCATGCACAACTCGTACTGGTCTGTGCAGGCGTCGATTTTTTGCCTAGCCGACTCTTTGAAACCGTCGGGCTGGCTGTTGTCTTCAGCAATAAAGACTGCCTCATGTGCGCACATAAGCCTCTCCCATTGGACTTGCAAATTTTTTTGCTTAATTTGGACCAGGGATTTGGTCAAATTCTCAATGGGGACCGATGAAAATTTTGTGCATAATAGCACGAGCTGTTCGTACTCGAAAGTAAATTTTGCAACACTGGGATCGGTTGCTTTCGGACTAGAGAGTTTGGAGCGAGTGTTTGGTGGCTCCCGAGTGACAGGAACTGTCAAACGTGCACTGGGTGACTTTGTGTATCTGGAGGAAGGAGTCTCCATTGTGACAAGTTGGCGTTTAGGGGATCGCTCAACAGGCATTTTGTTTAAAAAAGCTCGACAAGGTTAAAAGTTTAAATAAATATATGTAGGGTATTGTAATATAGACGTGAAGTCTACCCGCGTCCGCGCGAACGATAATTGAATATGGGAAGAGTTGGGAATGGGAAAATTCGTTCAAACGAATTTGAACACTTGTCGAGCAACAATAAATAAATAAATAAAAAATTGTGTAAATGTGAAAATGTGTGTATGGGTAATACAAATGTGTATATGGGAAATAAGCCAATTTTTGGTAAATGTGAGTGGGGAATGTATGTAAAAGCTGTAAAATATAAATATAATATAAATGTGAAGTCAAATGTGTATGAAAATTTGCTTTTATTTGTAAAATAAATATGTATGTGTATCGGAAACAAATAAATTTTTTGTAAATGTGAATGGGTAATGTATTTATAAGAATGGGGAATGTATGTACTAGAATATAAATATATTATAAATGTGTAGTCAAATGTGTGAAAATTTGTTTTTATTTGTGAAAAAGTGAATTTTTTTGTTTGGGAATGTGAATGTGTGTGAATATACACGTATGTACGTGTATGTGTATAAATTTGTGTGTGTATATATATATGTGTGTATAAATATATGTATTTGTATATATATATGTGTATGTGATTATTTGTATTAAATGTAAAATGTTGTAAGTTTTGTGTGCGAGTGGGGGATATTTGTCCCACTGTATGCACTTTGGGTGGCAGCGAATGTGCAGTGAATGAGTATCTGCAGCACTATTGAAAATTTTCTAAGTCCTAGAAAATTTTTCAATATGCTGCAGAATACGAGTAACTCGTCCCACTGTGCTTGTTTATTTACTTCTGCTAGCGAGAGTGGAAAAATGCTTAGGCAGAAGTAAGAATATGTAATTGCACTTGGAGGCAGCAGCGGGAGTGCTTGCTGCTTGTGCGTGCGTATATCGCACAAAGCGAAACGCGAAAATATATACAGGTGGGAGAGCGCGAGATCAACAGCTGGAGCGCTTGCTGCTGATCTGCGATATGCACAAAGCGAAATGTGGGAGAATGCGTGCAAATTGGAAAAATTTGTGGGAAGCAGGCTGCAGCGAGAATTTTTGCTGCTTTGCCTGTGTAGGGGAATGCGAACACAAACCGAAAATTATTCGCAGTAGCGGGATTGCTTACTGCGAAAAGTGAACAGTAGCGGGGTACCAGTAATTAATTTTTTAACTGGATTTTTGGGGAATGGGTATAAATATATATATATATATTTTTTTGGAAATATATGTTTGTGTTAGTGTATGTGCAATGTTATTTTTATTAAAAATTTTCGGGCTTATCTTATGAGGGGGCCCAGTGCCCGAGAATGGGAATCTCCTTTGTAGCTGAGTGTCCGCTCCTGTGTTGTACTGTGCTGTTCTTGCTGTTGTTTGTCCGCCGTTTGTGCGCTGCTATGTTTTTGGCTGTTGTTGTTTGCAGTTGTTTCTGCCCTCTTCGTCTGCTCTGTATTCTGTTGTGAGTGTGTTTGTTGTTGTTAATTCTGCTGCCCTTCTTGTAGTTTGTGTTATGTCTGCTTTTCTTTTGTTGGTCACTGCACTGTTTAATGTTTTTCTATTTTTCCGTAGTGTGTTTGATTTTGATAGTGCCACTGCACTGCACTGCGTACGTTTTGTTCGGTTCACTTTTTAATTGTTCCACTGTTTGCTGATTTGTAGTTTTAGTTTTAGTGCACTGTTTTTTGATTTTGTTGTGTGTATCACCTTCGTGTTTGTTTTACTGTAGTTAATTTTTTGGTCAATATGTATTTGGTTTATTTCTTGTGTCACTTTTCACTATTTGTAGTTTGTCACTTTGATTTTTAATTGTTATTATTATTATTTTTTTAATGTATATATTTCCGCGGCGCGAGTTCGCGGTTGGCTCGAAGGACCATGTAAAAACCGATCGTCGCGGAGCGTGGTAAATGAAACGCGTTGGGTGCGGTTAGGGGGTTTTCGGTCTTTATTGCTAGACGGGTGAATATCGAGTGTTACAAGTAGAAACAGTAAACATTGAACGAGAACAACGGCTTAAGCCGGGGAGCATAAATAGGGTGAACATCAGTACAAGAGGATAAGGAAAGGAAGGGATTAGTGGTGGGATCGACAGATCACTGAACAACCACAGCACTCATTTAGCCAACCTCTTTTTTTGACCTATTAGGCGCTATAAAAACGGAACAAAATAAAATTTTGAAAATCGTACTCGGGAAAACATAGCGGTATGTTTTCTGAACAATTAAAAAAAAAAATTATCGAAATCGGACTAATACTTTTATAAAAAGTCTTACTCGGCAGCCAAAAAAAACCCTACTTTCGGGAAAACGCGTTTAAAGATAAATTAGTTTCTCGAAAACGGCAGGGGACGGGTACCTTTCGGTTCCCAGCAACATGCAAAGAAATGTGATTTTCACGGAATCCTTTCTGTGGCGTATTCTCAGATACATAAAGATTGAAATTATGCAACAAAAAAAATCGATTTTTCGAAACCGCGAGAGTAGAGGACCCCCTTAAGTGTAATTTTTGGATAAAACAAAATGTTATCAAACTGAAGTTAAATGTCAAATGAAAAACTTTAAAGTTAAACAAAATGTGATTAAATTCAAGATCCAAAATCTTAAAACTACCCCAAATGTGATTAAACTGTGTCCATATGGTGAATATATTATAAACAAGTATTTATGCAATTTGGGAAAATTGTTTTATTTAAAAAATGTGTTATATGAATCCCGGGATCCCGGGATTTGACTTTTCAATCCCGAAAATCCCGGGATCGCAAAATGGCAAACAAATTGCGATCCCTAGTCCCCAGCCACCAAGGGATAAATGGTAATGAGTTTGCTGACGGCTCGGCCAAAAATGCCGGTATCCGGCCTTGCCATATAGTTATCCCTGGGATTGAAAAAGAAATTATCAACAAGATCAATTTGATCATTCAGGAGGTGGAGTCAAATGAATGGGCATCTTTTAGC
Source organism: Melieria omissa (assembly GCA_963971225.1). Classification (NCBI taxonomy): domain Eukaryota; kingdom Metazoa; phylum Arthropoda; class Insecta; order Diptera; family Ulidiidae; genus Melieria; species Melieria omissa. The sequence goes on along the minus strand of OZ020269.1, from coordinate 42,353,779 downwards.
CACGCGTACAAAGCCATCAATCCGTCAAAAAATGCCACACGTTTTCCAGCTAACTCAAATCATCGGGTCTGTTCTGCCGTAACTCGTATAAGAATTGGCCACACAAAATTATCACACCAACATCTTCTAACCGGCGAAAGCAGACCAGCATGCCCAGGATGCCACTCAACCTTAACCGTTAAACATCTGCTTGATGATTGTGTCGCATTTGGCAAAATCAGATATCAATACTTCAATTCAAAACCACCATCTTCGATACTTACAGATATCAATTCGTTTAATATAAGCAATTTCGCTTCATTCCTAAAATCTGCTAATTTATATCATTTTATATAAGTCAGCATCGTTTGCATAAATTGAACGACTAACACACTATATGTAAGTTGAATATGTAAAAAACTATAGAGTCGAGACTTTCGCCAGAATAGGGCTGTTAATCTCAAACAAAAAAAGTCGAAGGCCTCGGCAGCCAGTACATCCATACCTCACTTTGCGTCGTAGTTACGTTCCAAAAAAACACGACGCAAATTGAAACGACGCAAAGTGAATTATGATTTCCTATAGCAAACCATGTAAAGATTAAAGATAGGTTCCAGGGTTACGAAAATACTACTTTTTAAAAAGAAAATTGAACAATGTAAACGTTTCAAAAACAAAAATAATATAAAATTGTATTACATACATACAAAAAAAATTAAATTGAAACAAAAAAAAAACAAATTCAATTGAAACACAATAAAATATTCAGTTAATTTATAAGAACAAAATAAAAATTAATTACTGTCTGATGAGTCCATAGTGGCTGTTGTCGTAAGTCGGCTTTCTTTAGTTAGAAAGGGAATCCCCGAGTTTTGATGGCATGGCGCTTTTTAGAAAAAAAAAGAAAATTTCAAAAAAAAAATTAAATACTCGAACCCAAAACAACGCAACTTCGAAAATCTAACGACGCACAGTGAAAATTAGTACTAATTCAGCAGCGACGCAACTTCGAAAAAACGCAAAACGAAACGACACAAAGCGAGGTATTGGTGTACTCCTTATTATAATTAGTTATAATATTATAACTATACTAGCTGACCCCGCGAACTTTGTCTCGCACGACATTTGTTGTTTTTTTATAATGAAATACGCGAGATGGCGAATCTATGGCGATGCAAATTGACGAAGAAAACCAACTGAAAGGAGAGGAGGAGCTACTGATTAACGCAATCAAGGCCCACAGAGAAGCAATCTTGCTGCTAAGTTTCAGTAAAGAAATGGACTGCGCTTGAACCGGATTTAAATTATATGGGCGGTGCCCTGCCCTCTTATTCAATACCTGCCCCTAATTCAACGCCCTCTGTCGAAAGAGAAAATGGTAAGTTCGAAATAAGTTTCATTGCTGACCGACTTATAGTTCAGCAAAATATTTGGGTCACAACAAATGCGCCGCGCCCCTTGTCCAACGCCCATCAAATCTTATCATTAGATTGACTCATCTATGGGACGACGGGGTACTTAATTTCAGTGTTGTACAACTTACAATTTGGAATATATTCCATTATTAAGATCTGGCTCGTATGGGTGGTGCCACGCCCCCTCGTCCAATATTTGCCCCATTCCGTCTTTCGAAATATATGAATAAATGGTAGGTTCGTACTAAGATTCATTGCTGACCGACTTATAGTTCAGCAAAATATTTTGGTCACAAAAAATTTCCCACGCCCCTTGTCCAACGCCCATAAAATCTTATCAGTAGAATGACTCTTCTATGGGACGACGGAATACTAAATTTCAGTGTTGTGCTACTTACAATTTCGAAGATATTCCATTTTAAAGATTTTGCTTGTATGGGTGGTGCCACGCCCCGTTGTCCAAAACCCGCCTCATTCCGTCTGTCGAAAGATATGAGCACATGATAGGTTCATGCTAAGTTTCATTGCTGTGTGACTTATAGTTCAACAGAATAATTGGGCCACAAAAATGTGCCACGCCCCTTAGGGGTATGAAAAATAGATAGTAGCCGATTCTCAGACCTACTGAATATGCATGTAAAATTTCATAAAAATCGGTCAAGCTGTTTCGGAGGAGTATGGTAACTAACATTGTGACACGAGAATTTTATATATAAGATGTATTATAACTAACCCTTAAATGCATGAGACAATTATTTTCGAATCAATCTAGAGCAAGAACAAACATGATTTAAATTGATTCAACAGTTTTACGAAGGATTTAGCAACTGTACCATATATGGTACGCCATACATTTAAGGGTTAATTGTTTAAATAAATAAATAAATAGGAACAAATTTGTTCCCAAAACACAACTATTGTGAATAATCTCACGACGCAACACTGATTTGATCGTTTGATTTGGCATCGAAAGCCAGGCGCGGTCAAATTTTATCCTCTCGCTCACTTTCTCAATTTTCTCTTTTATATTGAAACAACAACAATTTTATCTGTGACCGTGCCCGTGACCAGTAGCTAAGAGATAAGAAATCGATTCCAATCCGTTGGTTGGTTGGTTGGTTCAAGTGGCGATGTTCCAACATCCAATTAGCGCATTGGCGCCGTTTTGATACCACTATTCCCGGTAGGTACCCTAAGGTATATTGTCTGGTGTCATCTGGACTTATATGTATCTATCCATACATATACTGAAATGTCGGTTTTCCCAGCGTTTTCCATCTCCTTCTTGCGAAGGCCGGGCAGGCGCAGAGGAAATGGTTGACGGTTTCCTTCTCATCCGGGTTTTCACAGCTCTGGCAGCTGGTGTTGTATGGAATCCCCATCTTTGCCGCGTGCTCTCCAATGGGCCAGTGGCCAGTGATGACTGCCGTCAGTCTTGCCACATCCCGTCGGCCTTTGTTCAAGAGCTCCGCGGTCCTGTGTTTGTTGTATGTTGGCCACAGTGATCTGCTGATTTTATAGGATTCCGTCCTCTGCCATCTAGTGTTGGCTTTGGCAAGGAAGTCCTTCGAGACCTCGCCCTTGATAGAGCCCAGTGGGGCGTGAACCGTCAGCGCCTCGTTCTCATCAAGAGCGGAGCCTCTTCGAGCCAGCTCATCGGCCCTTTCGTTCCCGTCAATGCTATTGTGCCCTGGCACCCATATCAGGGTAACTCTGAACTTCTGAGCTAGGTCTATCAGGAGCTTCCTGCATTCCCGCACTAGTTTTGACGATAGAATCGACGATTCCAGTGCCTTAATCGTAGATAGGCTGTCGGAAAGAATTGTAATGTGGCTTTTGTAGGATGTGTCCATCAATGCCATCCTGCACGCTTCCATAATAGCGAGCACTTCCGCCTGGAAAACGCTTGCCGTATTGGGGAGGCGGAAAGACACGTTTATCTTAAGATGTTCGGAGAAGACTCCTGCTCCTACTCCGCATTCCATTTTGGAGCCATCAGTGTAGATTGTGGTACTCAGGTTATTTAGGATGTTTCCTCTCTTCCATTCTAGACGAGAGGGGATACGGATATCGTAATTTTTCCCAAAGACCATGGTAGGAATTACATAATCCGTCGTTGTAGGCAGGCACCTTTGCCCTTGTGATAACAGATTGCCGTGGCCATACGGTCTGTCCTTCCAGCAACCTGTTTCCGTCAGCCTGAGAGCACTAAGAGTTGCGGCCTTCATAATATACAGATCGACGGGAAGCAGGTGCGTCAACACGTTAAGCGCCTCTCCAGGGCAGGATCTAATCGCTCCCGTCGTTCCGGTACAAGCTGCTCTTTGTAGTCTACCGAGTTTGGTAATGTTGTATTCCCTCCTGAGGGCTTTCCACCAGACCAGAGCTCCGTATGATAATATTGGACGTACAACCATCTTGAACATCCATAGCGTTAGACTTGGTCGGAGGCCCCACCTCCTTCCTATCATTTTCCTACAGGAGTAGTGTGTAAATCCTGCTTTGTTAATTCTGTGCTCTATGTTTAGCCTCCAGTTCAGTTTAGGGTCCAGAATTACCCCGAGATATCTGGCACTGGACGAAAGGGGTAGTGTTATATTCTCAAGATGAGGTAAAAGTTGGTATCTTAGTACGAGTGGTAAACAGCATCAGTTCAGTTTTGCTGGGGTTAATGCTTAGTCCACGTCCCGTTCACCAAGCGATTAACCTATCCAGGCCACCCTGAAGGATTCCTGATGCCATTAAAACCACGTCGTCAGCATACGCAACCGTTTTGAGTCCTCTCTGGTTAAGTTCTGTTAAAGTGTTGTTGAGGGCACAAACCCACAGAAGAGGCGACAGTACCCCCCCTGTGGTGTGCCCCTGCTTAAAAATTTTGTAAGCTGGGTGTTCCCGAGCGTCGCACTCACCACCCTCGATTAGAGCATTGCCGTAACCCAGCTACGTACCTGTATGCTAACTCCAAGGTTTACCAGCGATACCTCTATCGCATTCGTCCTTATGTTATTAAAGGCATGAAGGCTGCCAGTGTGTACTGCTTATACTCCAGTGACCTTTCCACTGTTCGTACTACCTCATGTAGGGCGGTCTCCGTTGACCTACACTTTAGGTAAGCATGTTGGGCTTCAGATAGTTTATGTCCTACTTCCTCCCGCATGTGGAGGTCGAGCAACCGCTCGAAAGTTTTAAGTACAAAAGAAGTCAGGCTTATAGGCCGGAAATCTTTCGCTGAGTCGTGACCTCTTTTCCCTACCTTCGGGATAAAGACGACTTTTACCCGTCTCCAACTGACGGGGATATAATTCCAGACTAGGCAGGCCTTGAAGATGGCCTCTAGCCAGGGTAGTACTGAGTCCTGTGACACCTGCAGCATTATGGGAAGAATGCCATCTGGTCCCGGAGACTTGTATGGTGAGAAGCTTTTCACACCCCATGTGAGTTTTTCTCTCGTTATAATGTTGTAAGCATCGTTTATCGGAGTTAGGCCTTGCACTGCATGCCTAGTCGAGGTGCCCTCCTTTGTGCAGCCTGGGAAGTGTGTATTCAGCAGCAGATCTAGGGCCTCCTCGGTACTTTCAGTCCAGGAGCCATCTGGCTTCTTTATGAACGAGGGGCAGGTGTGATCCCTGGACAACACCTTTCCTAGCCTTGCCGAATCCTTCGTAGTTTCTATAGCTGAGCAGAATTCCCTCCAACCCTTGTTTTTGGAATCTCTGATAGCTTTTTTATATTTTTTTAAGCTATCCTTGTAACTTTGCCAGTTACCTGAGGAATAACTTAGGTTGAATGACCTTCGGACCTCCGATCTCAGACGTGACAGGTCATCATTCCACCAAGGTGGGAATGATTTTTTTGAGTATTTAATAGGACAAGACGTTTTGAACGCGGAAGCCATCGCGTTCTCCAACTGCCCGATTCTATGATCAATGTCTCCTACCGAGGAGATATTGATTGGGGCAGCCCTCCCTATCCTGTTACGGATCATACCGGCGAAACGATTCCAGTTGGTACGTCTGGGATTGCGATATGGTGCGGGTGCTTCAACCAGAAGATCCAAATCGAAGAGTATCCATGCGTGATCCGAAAAGGATTTCTTGCTGGATACCCTCCATTTGTTCACACCCGCCTGTCCGTTATCCGTTAGTAGAGTAACATCGAGAACCTCCTCCCACCCACTGAAACCGTCAGTGCTTGGAAAAACGAAGGTTTCCCCTGTTACACACTATTAGGTTAGTACTAAGTATAAAGTCAAAAAGAGACTCACCTCGGTCGTTGTTTTCCGTGCTTCCCCATAGGGTGTGTCTCGCATTCGCGTCGCACCCTATCAGCACCGTGCCGTGGGTATTGGTGTTGCTGACGAGCCTCCGGATCTCCTCGGGTGGCGCAGGCCTGTCATGCGCCATGTAGACCGAGACTATAAGGAGCTTTTTTCCCCCGCCTGCAGCTAGCTCCACCACCGTGGTGTCGTCAGTGCTGTGGTGAGGTAAAAGATGCATGTTAAGGTGTTTTTTAGCAACTACGCACGCCCTTGGCTTACCTTCCCCTCTCTTGTAGAAGAGATTGTAGTCGCTCCGCCTCAGCCCTTTCACCGCAGTGCTCCGCACCCAAGGTTCCTGGACTATGGCGATGTCCACGTCCTCCTCCGACAGAAGAACGGTAAGGTTGTCCGTTGCCCACTTTGAATGTTGGAGGTTAATTTGGACAACCTTCAACCCCAGCCCTACTGGTCTACGGTGGTAATGTCCGGATCGTCGAGCCTTACGTCGTCCAACAACTTTTGGGCGTCGACAATCTCGTCTGCGTCCTCCTCTTCCGGATTAGAGGAGCTGAAAACCTTTAGTCTAGCGTGCCGTACGCCGAACCGAAGTTTAAATTCTGCCTTCTCCAGGGCAGGTAGGCTTTCCTCGCTGATCACCAGGAGGAAGGATAAACTATTCTTTTGCGGAGCCTCCACTTTTATGACCTGCCAGTCTGTCATTAACACTGTCGGGTTGTGTGCCTGCAAGTAGGGGACCAGCTTACCGCTGTCCAAGGACATATTGGGTAACCAGATGCGCGCTCTTGGTCTCTTCGGGATTTCGCTGGCGGGGATGAGCTTGAGCCTAAAGCTCTCAGTTGCCTCTCCAATCCTGGAGATGCAGCCCTCCAGGAAATCCTTGGAGAATTGGTCGTCGCACTTGATCACCCGATAACCGCGAACTTCGGCCGCGTCGAAACCGGGGAGAGGCACTTTCGGGTTCGCTGCCAGGTTGCTCATCACATGGTCCATGACCATCTGTGTCAACCTGGCCTCAATCTCTCCCCATTTCTCCAAGGCTTCCTTGCCGCGGTTTGTGGTGGCATCGACCAGTGCTACTTGCAGGCTATCCCGTGCCACGTCACTGAAGACGCGTCTCGTCGCTGCGTCGGTTGCACCTGCAACCTTCGCCTTCTTTGTCTCGCGGTTCGAGCTGTCATGGGCAGACCGGTCGCGTTTTGTCGCTGCAGCTTTCGGCAGGGTCGCTTGGTACGCCAAGTACCGTCGACAACCCTCTGAAACCGTACCCTGTCCTCCGAGTCCTTGGGATGAGCAGCACCAGCAGTCTCGTTCTTGCTAATCCTACCGAGGATAGCTAAGGTTCTCTGGTACTGCTTATACCTGGACGGTTCCCTAGGCTTGGCCGGTTTTTTGATGGCTTTCGCTGCCGCTGCTGACGTCGTTGGTTTATCAGTAGGGGTAGGGGTGTTGTGGCCCACAGCGCCTACTCCCACTGAGGAAATCATGGTTTCCTGGCTTGATGCCAGGAGGTCGTCTTCGAAGGAAGTGCCCACCTCTCTCCTGTCCGTCAGTCGTGTGTCCATATCAGTTTGTCGTTTGTCCATTCTCCGTTTGTCCGTGTCCAACGTCTGTCCGTCTACTTCCGAGGCTTGTTTTTTGAATGTCGACATCATCTGTTTCTTACGGTCACCTGCCCGACCTGGCGGGCTGTGCGTGACACTGATGAAAGTGCCAGCACGGTGACCAATGCGGGAATGGGGAAAGGGAGGGTCCGTCACGGTAGAGCCCCTTACCGTGATAAGGCCACCGTTCCTTCCTGAGGCGGCCAGGTATCAGGAAATCCAATCCGTAAGTATAAACTTTTCCAAACATTTGAACATTTTCTTTCTAATACTAATCAAATAATCCCGACTTTCGAAAGAAGAGTTTTCGATTTGCTACTGCAAGCTGACGAGTATCTCAAAACTGAACAAACGGAAAAAATCCCAATAAAGCCCGATTTTACTAGGTGGCGTTTCAATCGTTCACGGTTGGTACTCATGAATGAAATGTATACTTGTTGTAATTCTTTGTAAAGGTGACAAATCAAACTTTGAATTAAGCGTCAAATCATTTTGGTTTCTTTGAGTTTGCTTGTTGGAAAAGCGCATTGAAAATGGATAACGAAAACGAACATTACCGTCATATTATGTTATACTGTTGGCGCCGCAACGAAAGCTATCCAGCAGTTTTTTGGACCGTGCACCAGCGCTCCGCACAGTGAAGAAATGGTTTGCTAAATTTCGAGTTGGTGATTTTAACCTCAAAGACCAACCCCGCGCTGGACGGCCTTCCGACCTTGACGACCACGTAATTCGCACTCTTGTTGAGAACAATATCCAAATACTATTGGTTTTTCGTTGCCGCCGCTTTGCGAGAAACAGATTCATCACCTTGAGACATTAATATCTCCCACTTATTCGGTCGCAGCCTCGATAGCCTAGCGTGAGTGCACTAGACTGTCATCCCAGAGCTCGTGGGTTCAGCTAACGCCGTATGCACGGGACCGCACTTTTCCATCCAATTTTTCCGATTTTTCCTGTTCTCTAAATTTTCCTAAAAACCCTGCAACATATCCAAGTTCATTGATTCCCAACCCAATTATTCCTATTCCACACACTTCCACGCAATAGTACGCGCAATTATGCGCTGTGCGGCTGATAAAAGCAAAACAAATAAACAGTTAGACATGGCACACGAGCGACATCTGCAAGGGGAAGCGGACAACTGCGAAAACAGCGCACCAAATTGATCTAGCGAGGTCCCCAACCATTCTGCTGTAACCTCCTCACAACAGATGGCGCTACGAGCGGAGGTGACGTTCCTGAGCGGCGTTAGATGGGCACCATCACTTAAGACTACCTGCGGCAGGCCAATCACCTACTCTAGCAGAACAACACAACTGATTAACGTAACCAACACAAGGCTGTCTTGTGGAGGCCCTGTGCTCCAGAGAGGAGAGAAAACGGAACAAAAAAAATCGGTCACGACTGCTGTCACTCACAAATTACTTAAAAATAAATAACACATAAATAAATAGGAAACAAAATACTTACATTTTTTTTGTGTCCATTTTCACAACCATTTGCTGTCGTTTTAACAAATTTTCGTTCGACTGAAAATTCGACGGCATTTTGCGATTTTCCCCATAGAGTGGGTGATAGCGCTAGTCATACAAAGGAATCGTGATCCGCTTAAAAAAAAACCACGCAAAATATCTATTAGGACTCCTTAGTCAGAGGTTTTTTAATGTTGGTATAATCAAATACTGAAATATCGATTCCTAAATCATAATGAAATAAAACAAGTGGTCAGCACTTTTATTTTGACAACTTCTGATCAGTTAAAAAAAACAAAACTAAGATTTGAATTCACTTGAATTTTTTGATAATTTTACGGGTTAAGCTTTGACATATATTTGTGTACTGTAAGAGTGCTCAATTTTGACAGCTGTCACTAGTTAGATCACTTGCATTATTTCACTATGTCCTAAATATTGGATGAGTGCATAAATTCGTGCCCGATTTTACTAGGTGGCGTTTCAATCGTTCACGGTTGGTACTCATGAATGAAATGTATACTTGTTGCAATTTTCTGTAAAGGTGACAAATCAAACTTTGAATTAAGCGTCAAATCATTTTGGTTTCTTTGAGTTTGCTTGTTGGAAAAGCGCATTGAAAATGGATAACGAAAACGAACATTACCGTCGTATTATGTTTTGCGAGTTTCGGAAGGGAAAAACTTTTGGCGCCGCAACGAAGGCTATTCAAGCAGTTTTTTTTGACCGTGCACCAGCGCTTCGCACAGTGAAGAAATGGTTTGCTAAATTTCGAGTTGGTGATTTTAACCTCAAAGACCAACTTCGCGCTGGACGGCCTTCCGACCTTGACGACGACGTTATTCGCGCTCTTGTTGAGAACAATTCACGCATTTAAACGGAAAAGGTTGCCCAAGAACTGAACGTCAACAAATCAACTGCATTTCGTCATTTATGTTAAGAAAGGTTGGGTACACTTTGAAGCTCGATACTTGGGAACGCATCAGTTGAGTGAAAAAAATAAAGTGAGCCTTTTCTGGATCGGTTTGTGACAGGTGACGAGAAATGGATTTTGTACAACAATGTCCAACGAAAACGAACATGGAAACAGGTAGAACCGGTCTCCAAAGGTGGACTGCATCCGATTAAGGTGTTGCTGTGTGTTTGGTGGGATATCCGAGGAGTGATATATTTTCAGCTCTTGCCCGTTGGTGAAACAATTACCGCGAATAAGTATTGTCAGCAGTTGGCCCAATTAAAGAAAGCAATTGAAAAAAACGTCCGATTTTGGCCAATCGCAAAGGAGTCCTCTTCCACCACGACAACGCCAGACCACATGTTGCAAAACCGACTCTGTCCAAACTGAAGCAGATGAACTGGGAAATCATGTCGCTTCCTCCATATTCACCAGACATCGCAACTTCTGATTACCACTTATTCCAATCATTGCAGAACAATTTGAATGGAAAACGGTTTAAAACCGTAGACGACATTAAAAACCACCTTGTCCTCTTTTTTAACGAACAAACGCGTGATTTTTATGAATCCGGCATCCGTAAGTTGGTTGATCGTTGAGAGAGGATTGCCGAAACTGATGGCGAATACATAATTGATTAACGCTAGAACGTTCGGAGAGGTACAAATGTACCTACACGTGGTGGTGGTGACAAATAACAACAACAACGTTGTTAGCATTGCTGAGAAGGCTACGCAAACTGCTGAGCTGAAACCAGCGGAGTCCCACGGCAAGAGGCTGAGAGCATCGGTTGACGATGAATGCAGGCCTGAGGGCCGACTGCAACCAACCAACAAGCGCACGCGTATTCTATCGCCAAAGCAAAAAGCCAACAACAAGCGCATAGGCACTCCTAACTCAGTGACACCAACGCAGCAAGTGCAAGGCAGCGGCACGAACAAAGAGGAAACAAACAAAAGTTTGGCTACTGTAGCACACGAGAGTGGAAGTGCGACGGCAAAACCGCCGCAAGGCGAACAGCCAAGAAAAGTGATTGCCAATCGGCGGGTTAGGAAGAAACCGATCCGACCTGATGCCGTAGTAATAAGAGCGACCGGCCAATCATCTTACGCGGACATGTTGCGCAAGGTGAAAGCTGCGCCGGAGATAGAGAGAAAACTGCCAAAGGCGAACTTATTTTTGAGTTGGCCAAGTCGGCCGACCAATGCACTGCCGAGCTGCAAAAAATAATGGCGGGAGTGCTATTGCATGAAGCGAAAGTGCGGGCTATGAGCCAAGTCTCAAGGCTCATTATTAAGGACCTTGACGAGGTGACTACCAGGGAGGATGTACTGGCAGCAGTACTTGCACAGTTTCTCGAGGCTGGCGCGCTATCGCTGGACTCAGTTAAGCCTTTGAAAAGCGGCTACGCCGGCACGCAGGCCGTAGAACTGGTTTTGCCAGCAAACATTGCCAACAAAATGGTGGAAGCCGGCAAAATTCGAATCGGCTGGGTTCGCTGCCGCATAAGGGAGAAGCTGCGCCTTACGCGCTGCTATAAATATCTGCATTTTGGCCACATCGCGAAGGACTGCAAATCCAGCGTGGACTGCTCCAGCTGCTGCATCAAATGCGGCAAAAACAGCCACAAGGTACGAGAGTGCGTGGAAACCCCAAATTGCATGCTCTGCCAATCTGAAATGGTAGACTCAACGCATATTGCTGGCAGTTCTAAGTGCCCAATGTACCAGAGAATAATAATAATAATTGATTGGCACGACAGCCCGCTTACGCGAGACTAAGGCCTAGCTTCCCGCAATCACCCGTGTTGTGCGTGTGAATTTTGTACGCGGGTGGAAGGGACCTACAGTTTTATGCCGGTTCCGAACGGCAGGTTGGGAGCTTTTTCATAGGCAATTTTTACTCTCAGAGGTTTGCCATTTCCAGCTGAGAGGACAGCCACCGAAAGAGAAAACGAGTTTCCCGTTATTTTTTTTAGGTGTTACTACATGCAGTATTCGATCTTGCGACGCTCTGCATGCGACTCGTTGGACCGCGCACTAACCAACTGAGCCACGGCGGCTGCCAGAGAGCAGTCTCAAAATTGCAAATGAAATGAAGATACTGCAAGTCAATTTAAACCACTGCCAAGCGGCTTACGATCTGCTCAAACAGATGGTGATTGAGCTTGAAGTTGATGTGGCGGTCATAAGCGAGCCATACAAGGTTCCAGAAGAAGGCAGATGGGCAAAAGACTGTACAAGCAAGGCAGCCATATGGGTGTGCGGTTCATTCCCTTTTGAGAACACACCAACGCCAGGAACCGGGTTCGTACAAGCAAGGGTTGCGGGGATCAACGTTTACAGCTGCTATGGCCCACCTAGCATGTCTACAAGTGATTATGCGAGCATGGTCGACGAACTTGTGAATGACGCAAAAAACCGTGGCCAAACAGTTATAGCGCAATAAAGGAGAGCAAGAAGAGTTCTTTTGCCGATTTATGCGATTCGGTGGACCAAAATCCGTGGGGCAAAGCGTACCAGGTGGTAATGAAGAAGCTTACGGTATTCAGCTCACCAGCGCCGTTCCTCGAGCGCGTCGTAAAGGCCTTATTCCCGCCGCAAATTGGTCTATCGCCGGAGGACAGTTGGCGGTCGCCAGGCACGCCTGAAGAGGTGCAGCTGGCGGACATCGACGAGCTTCTCGACGCCTGCAACAAAATAGGCGACCAGAAGGCGCCGGGCCCCGACGCCATTCCAAACGTAGCCTTGAAAGCAGCTATTATGATGCAGCCCGAAATTTTCGTGGACGTATACAACTCGTGTCTTACAGGGAGAGTGTTTCCTGCCCGCTGGAAGAAACAAAAGCTCGTGCTCCTGCCAAAGGGCAAAAAAGACCCAGAGGATCCATCAGCGTATCGGCCAATATGTCTACTCGACACCGCAGGCAAGCTTTTGGAGCGCCTGATATGCACGCGCCTGGACGATGCCATTGAAAAAGCTGGTGGTTTGTCGGAGCGGCAATTCGGCTTCAGGAAGTCAAGATCCACAATTGACGCAATTAGTGTAGTGGTCAATGCCGCACAAAAAGCCATAGAGGGTAAGCGCTGGAAGCATGGCAGCAAGGAGTACTGCTGTGTGGTGACACTAGACGTTAAAAACGCCTTCAACACGGCAAGGTGGGCAGACATCGTGGGGGCTCTGCGCCGCCTTCAAATCCCTAGCTACCTAGTGGAACTGGTAGCCAGCTACTTCAGCAGCAGAATCCTGCTCTACAGCACCGACGAGGGCGAAAGGCAGCACACCGTCAGCGGTGGCGTTCCACAGGGGTCAGTACTAGGCCCTACATTGTGGAACGTCATGTACGACGGAGTACTGCGACTTCCAATGCCACAATCAACAACGATTGTTGGCTTCGCGGATGACATAGCTGTAGTAGTGACAGGAAAGCACCTACACGACGTTGAGGCAGCCTGCAACAGCGCAGTAGAGTCGGTGCAGGAATGGCTGACATCGGTCGGCCTGCAGCTTGCCCAGCAAAAGACTGAGGCGCTGCTAATCTCCAGCAGAAAGATAGTGGAGACAGTGCACATCAAGGTTGGCGACCACACCATACACTCGCAGCCAGCCATAAGATACCTTGGAGTCATGCTGGACACGAGGCTAAGCTTCAAGCATCACTTGGCGCACGTAAGCAGCAAGGCAGCGAAAGTTGTAGCTGCCTTATCGCGCATTATGCCGAATATTGGTGGCCCAAAGCAGCCAAGACGCAAGCTGCTAATGAAGGTGGCTGCGTCAACGATGCTGTACGCTGCGCAAGTGTGGGCTCCGGCGATGAGGGTCAAGTCGTACCGGAGCCACATAGAAGCGGCGTATCGCCTCAGTGCGTTGCGGGTCTGTTGCGCCTTTCGCACAACGTCCTACGACGCCGCATGCGTGGTGGCAGGCATGGTCCCCATTGACCTGCTGGCGGAAGAGGCGTTTTTGAAATATGCGGAGCGTGGCAAACCTCCAGAATGCATTGACCATGAGAAGCAAACACTGGAGAAGTGGCAAGACCGCTGGAACTATTCCAGTAAGGGGCGATGGACTCGTGCCCTTATAGCCGACCTGCAGCAGTGGACAAGCAGGACGCATGGACTGGTAAACCACCACTTAACGCAAGTCCTCACAGGGCACGGTTGTTTTAAGGTCTACCTCTACCGTTGTGGGTTTGAAGATGACCCGTACTGCGGCGTATGCAACGGCAAAGTCGAGGACGCGGAGCACGTCTTGTTCGAGTGTGCTAGATACAGCGGACAACGACGCCGCTTGACCACACAGCTGGGACGTGTGCCCACAGTGCAGACGCTTATTAGCGAAATGCTTAAATCGGCCTCAAATTGGAGTGCAGCGGATGAGTATGCAGCGAGCATTATGGCGGTGCAACGACAAGTCGAGAGAGAGAGGCGCGCGCAGACGCGGGTTAGGACGGAGCCAGTCTAGGCGGGAGTCCCCCCTGTGTTGTAATGCCGGGAGGCGGGTGCCACAGGGGTCGAACGTGGGGGGTGGTTTTTATGCGGTAAAAATCCGTAATGCTGGTGCTGGAGCACTGGTATCTTACGAAGATTTTCCACCTCCGTCAGAAAACAAAAAAAAAAAAAAAAAAAGGTACCTACACGGAGAAATAAACATGAAATTTTTACACTATTTATTATGCAAGCAGAGCGAGACTCCATGTTAACCTCAAATAATCTGTGCATATTCTAGAAAAAGGAAAACAAGAAATCTACCCCCGTGTATTTGTATACTTTACACAGGTAATAGAGTTGTTGGGAGGTAGGGTAAATACATTGATGAGGAGCTTGTAATGTTCAGAAAAGTATATAATTATATTTGTAATAGGAATCACCAGGGGAGCTCATTTAGTAGCGTCCGTCCGTCTGTCCATCCGTCAATCGGCTGGTTCGCACAAAAGGACTTGAACGCGAATAGTCATTGAGATGAAATTTGGTATAGAACCTCCTGGTGCTCATACTAAAAACTGGTATCCATTTGGGCATGGTTCGCCCACTTTTTGCAATGAAACAAATACAAAACAGAGTGAACAACTCAAAAGTTATGCAACAAGATACTACTCGTATCGCTACAGGGAACGTTATAGGAGGCGGTAAACCGATCGAAACCAGACGTACCGTTGCTGGCTCTAGCACACAAGGTCGTGTGAGCAAGTAAGTTTTTGGCACCTGTAAGATTTGTTATTTTCCCGAAAAATTTAAACGCGAAACACGCCAATCGTGTTGTTCTTGTGGAGAGCCAGTATGTGCCGTCCATTCTTCGCAGTCCGTGACATGCGAGAAGTGCGTCGCCTCAGCATGTAAATAATTTTAATCAATAAAAATAAAAGTAATTTTTGCACAAACAAACATACACCCGCAGTTTTTGCTTTTTTTGCAACTTATAGTAGAAATCCCCATGGAGGTACATTTGTACCTACGCCGAGCATAATATGTATAGTCGTTGAGCCGAACACTCTAGTGTTAATAAAGATTTTGTTTTGAAAAATTTCAATTTGAGTTTTGACTTCAAATCGGGTACGAACTTATGCACTTATCCAATAATACGTCTAGACTAAAAATATAACGGACTAGCTGAAAATAGTAGGTTTGTACTAAGTTTCATTGCTGTGCGACTTATAGTTGAGCAGAATATTTTGGTCACACAAAAAGTTCCACGCCCCTTGTTCAATGCCTATCAAAACTTACCAGTAGAATGGCACATCTATAGGACGACGCTATACTAAATTTCAATGCTGTGCTTGTATGAGTGGTGCCACGCCCCCTCGTAGTGAATTTAATTGATGTGTGACTTCTGGTTACAAAAGTGAAAAAGTGCCCCCCCTAGTTTTCCTTAAAGTTTCTTTCATGCAAACCTTGTTCTGACAATTACGAATACAAAAAAAACAGTCAAATCGGTCCTGCCGATTTCAAGTGATTCGCGGTCAAACAAGGCAGGGATTTTCCGACTTTTCCAATAGATTATCCGGAATTTCCTTTTCGCATAGACCTGAACTGACTCAAAACGAATCCAACAAAAAACCCATGGAAATCGGTCGGTACGTTTGAGTGTGATGCGCTTACACACATACATCTTTCTTTCTTATATATATATAGATGATGCAAGAATTATTTTATTTTTTACATATATATATACAAATATTGGTTATTTTATATAGATTAGTTTACAATATGACGTTCAACAATTGTTTAACATTTGCATTAAAAGGAAATATTTAATGCCATGAAGAATATAAAACATTAAGCAGAAGGATATGTATTCATAAAGTACTAGCTTCGATATGTGGAATATTATTAAGCCCAACATCAGGGTTGTTCCAGTAATAATTTGGAGGGCCTTGACTAAAACAGTACTTCATCGAAAGAGGTTCATCATTTTCAACATAATACATCAAATAAAAATTGCACATTTCATCTTTATTTGTAGCTCTGAAATATTTCAAAATGTAAATGGATTTAAAGTTTTCAAACAGGTTAGTCTTATGCTAATAATTACCCAATTTTAGTTACTCTGTTTCTATGGCTTTCCATTGTGCATCTCGCAGCTAAATGATCTCCATATACAATTGAATCGTTATTTTCCACTGGATAAAACATTTGGGGAGTAAGGGGATCTCTCTTGCCAAGAAGTGTCCATTGGTGTATGCCTTTGGCATCTGCGCGCACTTTATATCCGGACACAACTTTTCCTAGGCTGTGAGTGTGAGTCCGATACGCAATTGGAAATAGTGTTTTATTTTCATTTATTTCACATGCAGTTTCCATATTTTCCGTTTTCATAGGTGGAATAACTCCAGCTGTTCCTAACAGAAGTACGCCAGCTAGTTTGTTTAACCTTTAATAGAAACAAATTGAATATCGTTGTATTTAAAATATAAATCGTATTTGTAATTATTAACACGACAGTAAGAATTTTAGCGAGCTGCAAAAATAGTCAAGCTTTTTTTGTGAAAACTATTAGCACCATCTGAAATCTGATTATATTGTCTGATCTGATATGATATGATCTGATGTATATTGTTAGAATTGTCAGATTATCTATTTTAACTGTTATACACAATGACTGCTATAGCATTCACGGCGAAATATGTGGATGAATTTTTTCAACTAGAATGACGTGAATGCTATAGTAATCATTCAAAGAAAACGAGAAGAAAAGTTTATTATATTTTATTACTTTATTAATTCAGTAGTTCTTTCTCTTCGTGTATATATAACGATGCCGTCTTTCCTTCTTTTTTTAGCTTCTAAAAACCAATCCCGCGAAAATTTTCTAAATCCTTTTTTTCTACATAAATCCTTGTTTTCTCATACAAAATTCCCAACGTATGTGTTGTTGCTTTTGAGTGTTGCCACCATCTTAGCGCCGACTGCCAACCACTTTCATATGCTGGCAGGATCGATGGACAGAAATATTCAATCATTTGTATGCTGAATACTGCGACTACACCGAGATAGCAAGTTTGATTGAGTATATTTTGTGTTTGCCAGGGACGAGCGCTTCAGTTGAGAGAGTGTTTTCAAGCAAGTGTTAAATCTTGGACGGAAGGAAAATTCCGATCAAAACTTGACACTCTGACAGCGATGCTCATGGTGAAATGTAACTTGACATATTCATGTGCAGAGTTCTACCACTTTTTGAAAACGAAATCTGATTTACTCCGCCAAATTGCTAAAAAAAAAGGGAAATATTCCGCCATATGTGATGCCATTGCGTGTGCGATTGACTTTGAAGACGATGATGACGACGACGACAACGATGAAGTTGTAGCAATGCTATGGATAAATAAAATAAGTATTACGGGTATTCTCGCAGTCTTGCAGCGTTGCAAAAGTTGTGAAAATGCAAACTTGCAAGGCCCTAATTTGCAAAACTGCGAGAGCGCACAAAAATAAAATTATTGCAAATATTGCAAACAACGTGGCGGACCAGTGAAAACAAAAAAATTGTGAATTTTGTTATTGAAAAAGCTGCACTTAATATTCTTCTGGAAGATAATAATTTAAACCAATTTTCGTTTATAACTGACTGAAACTGAAATAACTGAAAAATTCAAAATGTTTATATAAAAGTAAATAAAATAAAAATTGTGTGAAGAATTTACGTTTGCGCACACAAAATAAAATTAATTTTGAATTTTTTGACAACCAGCTGACGCAAGTTTACACCCTCATATAAACATGGGTATCACCAAAGAATATGAAGTGTATAGAAGGCGCATCTGAGCTCAAAAATTCAAATTTTTGTTTGCGAGCTCCGTAGAGCGGGGGGAAGCCACAAAAGAGAAAGAGTGGTGCCAGCAGGAGAGCAAGCGCTTCAGTTTACGCTCATTGACTGTGCGAACTAAAGCACGCGCTACAACAAACACACATGAAGTGAAAGTACCGCTTCTTCTGTGTACTTTGAGGCGTTGGTGGTTGTTTTGGTCACTCAATAATTTTTTGTGCAAATTTCTCACAGCAACACCAGCCAGCGCAATGATCGTCGTTTCAACGACGCCATTGCTTTCTGTTGTTGTAGTTTTTGTGTTAACGATTGGTTTTGCTACACAGCTCGAGAAAAATGTAAACAACTCTTCTTTTGTTGTTTTTTTATTGTTTATGTTTTGCATGGTTGGGAACTTCCTTTTTTTAATTTACTGTCACAGCATTCATCAGGAAATCTGAAGGAGCGAATAGGTAGCAAAAGTCTGTAACCGATTGATAAGTTTAATGGAAAATGTTTCACTTAGCGCAGTGAAAAGGTCATAATTTCTCAGTTTTTGGAAACATATGCCACAATTATTACACTGCACAACAGCATGTCTGTTGCATGGAGTTTTTTACATGAATCTGAATCGTTTTTCCATGCTGTTTTCAAATTCATACTCCGTTTTTATGCAACAGCTCTAGTTTTCGCAAAAAATGGGCGTGTCACTTTTTCGAATTTTCCTCGGCTTTTTTCTCGTTTTCGACTGTACTTTCTGAACCAATAATCATATCGATTTTATTTTTATATCGTTGCACTAACAACATTTCAAGCCATCTTTTCTGACATTAATCACTTTTATGGGTGGGTCTGGTGGTAAATGAGGGCAAGACGAAGTATATGCTGTCTACACGCAGGGACTCGCAGCGGCTAGGGTCTCACGTCGAGGCCGACAGGTATGCTTTTGAAGTTGTCAAGGAATTCGTCTACCTTGGCACCGCCATCAACAGCAGCAATGATGTCAGTCTGGAGATAAAGCGAAGGATAACTCTTGCCAACAGGTGCTACTACGGTCTCGGTAGGCAATTGAGAAGTAGAGACCTCTCTCGACCGACAAAACTTTCACTCTATAGGACGCTTATCTTGCCCGTGCTCCTCTATGGCGCTGAAGCATGGACAATGACACGAAACGACATAGCGGCCCTTGGAGTGTTCGAGAGGAAGGTGCTTCGCAAAATCTTCGGCCCTGTTCGGGTTGGTGACGACTATCGCATACGAACCAATAACGAGCTGTATGAGCTGTATAAGGACATGGACGTAGCGCAGCGAATTAACATCCAGCGGCTACGCTGGCTCGGTCATGTCTGCCGCATGGACGACGAAGCTCCGGCGAAAAAGGTATTCGATGCGATGGTTGGAGGTCGACGGCGAAGAGGGAGGCCGTGCCTCCGGTGGAAGGACCAAGTGGAAGAGGCCCTGGTATCACTTGGTGTGACCAACTGGAGAAGGCGCGCGCGAAGCAGAGGCGCCTGGAGAGAAGTTTTGCGGCAGGCCGTAACCCGATAACGGGTTGTTATGGCCAGTTAAGTAAGTAAGTAAGTAATCACTTTTATGCGGTCTAAATTGGCGTTGTAATAAGGTTTTAAAGTAGGAAAATATTGAATTTTAAGGCGTTTTGTTATTGAAAAAGCTGCACTTAATATTCTTCTGGAAGATAATAATTTAAACCAATTTTCGTTTATAACTGACTGAAACTGAAATAACTGAAAAATTCAAAATGTTTATATAAAAGTAAATAAAATAAAAATTGTGTGAAGAATTTACGTTTGCGCACACAAAATAAAATTAATTTTGAATTTTTTGACAACCAGCTGACGCAAGTTTACACCCTCATATAAACATGGGTATCACCAAAGAATATGAAGTGTATAGAAGGCGCATCTGAGCTCAAAAATTCAAATTTTTGTTTGCGAGCTCCGTAGAGCGGGGGGAAGCCACAAAAGAGAAAGAGTGGTGCCAGCAGGAGAGCAAGCGCTTCAGTTTACGCTCATTGACTGTGCGAACTAAAGCACGCGCTACAACAAACACACATGAAGTGAAAGTACCGCTTCTTCTGTGTACTTTGAGGCGTTGGTGGTTGTTTTGGTCACTCAATAATTTTTTGTGCAAATTTCTCACAGCAACACCAGCCAGCGCAATGATCGTCGTTTCAACGACGCCATTGCTTTCTGTTGTTGTAGTTTTTGTGTTAACGATTGGTTTTGCTACACAGCTCGAGAAAAATGTAAACAACTCTTCTTTTGTTGTTTTTTTATTGTTTATGTTTTGCATGGTTGGGAACTTCCTTTTTTTAATTTACTGTCACAGCATTCATCAGGAAATCTGAAGGAGCGAATAGGTAGCAAAAGTCTGTAACCGATTGATAAGTTTAATGGAAAATGTTTCACTTAGCGCAGTGAAAAGGTCATAATTTCTCAGTTTTTGGAAACATATGCCACAATTATTACACTGCACAACAGCATGTCTGTTGCATGGAGTTTTTTACATGAATCTGAATCGTTTTTCCATGCTGTTTTCAAATTCATACTCCGTTTTTATGCAACAGCTCTAGTTTTCGCAAAAAATGGGCGTGTCACTTTTTCGAATTTTCCTCGGCTTTTTTCTCGTTTTCGACTGTACTTTCTGAACCAATAATCATATCGATTTTATTTTTATATCGTTGCACTAACAACATTTCAAGCCATCTTTTCTGACATTAATCACTTTTATGGGTGGGTCTGGTGGTAAATGAGGGCAAGACGAAGTATATGCTGTCTACACGCAGGGACTCGCAGCGGCTAGGGTCTCACGTCGAGGCCGACAGGTATGCTTTTGAAGTTGTCAAGGAATTCGTCTACCTTGGCACCGCCATCAACAGCAGCAATGATGTCAGTCTGGAGATAAAGCGAAGGATAACTCTTGCCAACAGGTGCTACTACGGTCTCGGTAGGCAATTGAGAAGTAGAGACCTCTCTCGACCGACAAAACTTTCACTCTATAGGACGCTTATCTTGCCCGTGCTCCTCTATGGCGCTGAAGCATGGACAATGACACGAAACGACATAGCGGCCCTTGGAGTGTTCGAGAGGAAGGTGCTTCGCAAAATCTTCGGCCCTGTTCGGGTTGGTGACGACTATCGCATACGAACCAATAACGAGCTGTATGAGCTGTATAAGGACATGGACGTAGCGCAGCGAATTAACATCCAGCGGCTACGCTGGCTCGGTCATGTCTGCCGCATGGACGACGAAGCTCCGGCGAAAAAGGTATTCGATGCGATGGTTGGAGGTCGACGGCGAAGAGGGAGGCCGTGCCTCCGGTGGAAGGACCAAGTGGAAGAGGCCCTGGTATCACTTGGTGTGACCAACTGGAGAAGGCGCGCGCGAAGCAGAGGCGCCTGGAGAGAAGTTTTGCGGCAGGCCGTAACCCGATAACGGGTTGTTATGGCCAGTTAAGTAAGTAAGTAAGTAATCACTTTTATGCGGTCTAAATTGGCGTTGTAATAAGGTTTTAAAGTAGGAAAATATTGAATTTTAAGGCGTTTTTTCTGATGGCGAAAATTGTACAGACGTTTCACAAATCAAGTTACGAAGTATATGAATATCTTAAGAAAAAACATCGAGCAATACAAAACAGCCAAACTATTTGGCGAAATACACATTCGCATTGAAATAATAACAAAAATGTACCACAGTCAACTTCATACTTTTTCCTTAAAAAATTAGGAGCCTCAAAATATGCTCTTTTATATGTTTCATTTATAGTCTGAAATACAAGCAAAAAACAAAAAGATTTTGAATTGCTCGAAACAAAACAAAATTAAGGATTAAGGAATTTTTAAGGAAAAAGTATGAAGTTGATTTGGTACATTTTTGCTATTATTTCGATACTAATGTCTATTCCGCCAAATAATTTGGCTGTGTTGTATTGCTTGATGTGTCGACTTTCATTACACACCTAACTCGTTAATTGATTAACAAAAAATTTGCATGTTTTTGACCATCAAAGAAAACGTTTTAAAATTCCATATTTTCCGACTTCAAGGTTCGATTACCGCGGCATTTTAAAACATATAAACATAAGTAGCATCGGAAAAGAAGCCGTGTGGTGTTGTTAATGCGATAAGGTGAAAATCATGCGAATCGGGTTTTTGGTTTAGAAATTACGATCAAAAATATGGAACAAGTAGAGGAACAACTGAAAAAATGACACGGTACCTATATCTCAATAACTAGAGCTGATAGAAAAAATCTGACTATAGATTCGAAATCAGCGCACCCAAATTAGTAAGAAACAGTAGAAAAACTCCATACAACAGAAAAAAAGTGTTTTTTGTTGTGCTGTGTTATCCAAGCTGATACACAGCCTCCGAGCGGCCCTTCTGGATAGCTATTTGGCACCCGCTGAATAGTGAACTAATGTGTGCAGCGAGTCCAATCCCCAGGACTTAAAATTTGGGTTATGCGCAGGGTTTGGTGCCCGCCACGGAAAATCATCTACCAATGAAAGCCAAAAAGCAAGCCTCGGAAGGAACCCACAATGTTGACGACCACAGCAAACGATTCAAGGACCATGATTTGAGGATATGCACCTGGAATGTCCGGACCCTCTATAGGGAAGGTGCCTCTATCCAACTGGCGGAAGCCCTCACGAAATGTAAGGCTGACATCACCGCCATCCAGGAAATGCGATGGACAGGACAAGGTTGCTCCAAGCGAGCAGACTGCGATATCTACTACAGCTGCCATGCGGAGAAGCGCGAATTTGGCTGCGGATTTGTGGTCAGCAAGAGACTTCGCCACCACGTCTCTCGTTTCAGTCCGGTGAACGAACGGCTGGCTTCGATCCGCATCAAAGCTAAATACTTTAGCTTCAGCTTAATTTGCGCGCACGCCCCGACGGAAGAGAAGGACGATGCGACCAAGGATGCCTTCTATGCGAAGCTCGAGGACGTCTACGACAGGTGCCCGGCCCACGACGTCAAAATTGTCCTCGGGGACTTCAACGCAAAGGTCGGGCGAGAGGGCATCTTTGGCCCCACAGTCGGGCAGTTCAGCCTCCATGGGACCACTTCGAACAACGGTCTGAGGCTGATCGATTTCACCGCATTGTGATTGATGGAAGGCATGCTTCTAGCATTCTAGATGTGCGCACGTTCCGAGGACCTAACATCGACTCGGACCACTACCTTGTTGCAGCCAAGGTACGCATGCGTCTTTGCGCAGCGAAGACCGCACAACCTAGTTTGCGAAGAAAGCTGGACATCAGTAAGCTGCGATCACAAGGGGTAACCGAAGCCTACTCCGCTCAACTCTCCAACCAGCTCGGTCGCTCCCCCTCTCCACCTGATGACATCGGCGGATTATGGGCTCACTTATCCCACTCTATGCGCGCCGCCGCAGAAAATGTCCTTGGTTTTCGACGCCCACCACCAAAAAACCAATGGTACGATGAAGAGTGTCGCGCAGCCACTGCAGTGAAGAATGCTGCATACAAGAAGACCCTGCAGTCGGCCGCCACGCGAGCCATGACAGAAAAATACCGGGAGGAGAGGAAGAAAGAGAGGTGCCTTTTTAGACGCAAGAAACGGGAGTAAGAAAGGCGCGAGCGTGAGGAAATCGAGGAATGCAGGAGCAGGAATGACGCCCGAAAATTCTTCCAAAAAGTGAAGCGTCTCACGGAAGGATTTAAGCCCGGGGCATCTTCTTGCAGAGACGAAAACGGGGATCTGGTTACGGATGCGCAGGGTGTGCTGAGGTTGTGGAAGGAGCACTTCACCAAGCTGCTCTCAGGCGACGAAAGGAACAATTCCGCCAGTGGTCAAGATGTCCAGATGGCACCAATCGACAACGACGGTGTGGATGTGCCACCGCCCAGCCATGACGATGTCCGGGTCGCTATCCAGCGACTCAAGAACAACAAAGCTGCAGGGCCGGATGGGCTACCAGCTGAATTGTTCAAGGCCGGCGGCGGTGAGCTGATTGGGTGCATGCATCAGCTCATTTGCAAAATATGGCTGGAGGAACGAATGCCCAACGATTGGAACCTCAGTGCCCTTTGTCCTGTGCTGAAGAAAGGCGACCCAACAATATGTGCCAACTACAGGGGTATAAGCCTACTTCCCATTGCATACAAGGTCCTGACGAGCGTACTGATGTGAAAGATTAAAGCCACTCGCCAAGGCGCTGATTGGACCTTATCAGTGCGGCTTTAGACCTGGTGAGTCCACCATCGACCAGATATTCACTCTACGCCAAATCCTGGAGAAGACCCATGAGAACCAAATCGATACACACCATCTCTTCATCGATTACAAGGCAGCATTCGATAGCCCGATAAGGGATCGCCTATATGCCGCATTGTCTGAACTTGGTATCCCTGCAAAGCTCGTTAGACTTTGCAGAGCGACGTTGAGCAATACGCGCAGCTCCGTCAAGGTTGGAAGTGACCTCTCCGACCCCTTTGATACCGTTCGAGGTTTCAGACAGGGCGATCCTTTGTCCTGCGACCTCTTCAACTTCACCATGGAGAGTGTTCTGCGCAAGGCCGGTGTACATCGTAATGGCACAATCTTCAACAAAAGTGTCCAGCTCCTTGCCTACGCTGATGTCATTGATGTCATCAGGCGTAACAAGCGAGATGTCACCGCTGCATTTGCGGCTATCGAAAGAGAATCTGAAAAAAGGGGTCTGGTGGTAAATGAGGGCAAGACGAAGTATATGCTGTCTACACGCAGGGACTCGCAGCGGCTAGGGTCTCACGTCGAGGCCGACAGATATACCTTTGAAGTTGTCAAGGAATTCGTTTACCTTGGCACCGCCATCAACAGCAGCAATGATGACAGTCTGGAGATAAAGCAATGGATTACTCTTGCCAACAGGTGCTACTACGGTCTCGGTAGGCAATTGAGAAGTAGAGACCTCTCTCGACCGACAAAACTTGCACTCTATAGGACGCTCATCTTGCCCGTGCTCCTCTATGGCGCTGAAGCATAGACAATGACACGAAACGACATAGCGGCCCTTGGAGTGTTCGAGAGGAAGGTACTTCGCAAAATCTTCGGCCCTGTTCGTGTTGGTGACGACTATCGCATACGAACCAATAACGGGCTGTATGAGGACATGGACGTAGCGCAGCGAATTAACATCCAGCGGCTACGCTGGCTCGGTCATGTCTGCCGACGACGAAGCTCCGGCGAAAAAGGTGTTCGATGCGATGGTTGGAGGTCGACGGCGAAGAGGGAGGCCGTGTCTCCGGTTGAAGGACCAAGTGGAAGAGGCCCTGGTATCTCTTGGTGTGACCAACTGGAGAAGGCGCGCGCGAAGCAGAGGCGCCTGGAGAGAAGTTTTGCGACAGGCCGTAACCCGATAACGGGTTGTTATGGCCAGTTAAGTTAAGTAAGGAAGAAACCATGTTAAACGAATCACGCATTTGGGCTCAATGTAAACGTAGTATAAGGGCCGTTTTAAATTTAACAAGTCTGATTTTGTGGCAACTCTGGTTTACGATGGGCAGCACTTGGTGGCGTAAACAGCGGAGTAGAGCGAGACGTATCGCACAGGTGGTGGCCCAGCAGCGATTATAATTTCATAACCAGCTGTTTTTTGTTTGTAAACAAACATATCGCACACGCACTACAAAAGTGACACAACTTAAAATTTTTGATTTTCAGGAAACGCAAAAAACTGTTTTTGAGCTAAATAAACATTTTTTAAAGTAACGCATAGACCGTTCATTAAAAAATCCTGACAGGTTATGCTTTAGGATAAGTTACAAGCATTTTTTTTATTTTATACTAGAAAATCCAAAATTTTGAGTTGGGACTGTTTTGATGATATTTTTATTCAATACCTACGGAATTATTTTAAGTTATGTCGCTGTTGCTGAGTTAAATAATTATAAATGACAGGTAAAAAGTCTGGCTAAATGAGTGCATGTTGACGTCGGCGGAGCGGTAGAAATAAAAGACCGGAGTGTTCGAGTTTGTTGGGGCTCTTTATTCGCGGGAGTACGAATAACGAATGTTTATAGAATATAAGAAACACAGAACGAGACAAACGGCCGAAGCCGGGGAGCATAAATAGGGGGAACATCAGTACAAGAGGAAGAGGTGGGATCGACAGAACACTGAACAACCACAGCACTCATTTAGCCATCGCGGCCGCCATTGCAGAGTGCAATTGAAGTAGTATCCGGGGGAGGGTCGCCGAGACGCGGCTGAGGTCTGGCTGGTGCTGATACGGCTCACGGCTGGCTGGCTGTGGGTGCGCTTGGGGTGCGCCGATTACCTTTCGTGCGGGGGATGACCCATCCGGCCGTGTGGGGCAGTCTCAGGGGAACCTGCTGCGATGGTCGGCTGATCTGCAAAAAAGGTGAGATGTCAGAGGATTGAAATTATAATGTGGACATCGTGTGCATGGGAAATAGTGGCTAAGCTGCAGGGTTTGCGTAAGCCGATGGAATATGGGAAAAATACATGTAACCATTGGCCAAGTTGCCATTTACTTTTTCCAAGTTAAGGGGGGTTTTTTGAGTATTTTTAGGTGGATATATTCCTGTTCGCAAGGCTCGAGAGAGAAGCAAGAGAACCGATCGAGAATGTCGGTTTGTTCTTCGAGAGGGTGGTGGCAGTCAACAGCTCTTTCATGCGGAATTGGAACTGTGTGAGCATGAGAATTACTGGAGCCGTTCCACCAGAGAGGGAGATCTTAAAGATCTTGGAGTTTATACCCGATCAGTCCGACGTCTGCGGGATTTGCAGCTCTTGGAGCATGTCGCACTGGAGTGGCGACTGTCCTCTTTTCGGACCCGGGATGGAGTCGGTGCAATGAGGAATTGCGAGGGATTGCAATTTCCGTCAGTTGCTGTGAATGTGGGAGACCCCATTAGAGGCGAAAGCCATCCTGCGGGGCCGAAACGTTTGGCAACGAAGGGGGAAATTTGCCAGTTTGAGAATGGGTTTGGAGGAGTGGTGGGTTCAAAGTGATTTTCCATTATTTCCGGGGATGGAAACCCTACGGGATTAAGGGCGGTAATCACTTGTGAAAGGGCTTTCTTTAGGGGTGCGGGAAGATTATTTTGAAGGGCGGGTCCAGTATGCATATGGCGACTTGGGACCTCTGTGGCACATATCAAATGCGAAGCGGGTACTCGACCGCTTAATATCCAACCGAATACTGTATGCTATAAAAGTAAGCTGCCACATACATTCCGGTGGATACCTTCGAGTATGATCTGCGGTATGAGATCACTGCCAATCACTAAATCGATATGCGCTGTCTCGAAGGGGTTTGGCTCAGCGAGTTCTAGCATGGCGAAATCTTGCATATTGGGTGGTTTTATATAGGAAGGTGGGAGCAATTTCGTAAGCTCTTGGAGCACGAAAGCTTGCACGGGGAGTTTCGTGCTCGATTGGGGGACTGCCAATGTCAAGAAGCATGTATGATTGGCATTTTGCACAACCTGACCGCCCATGCCCGAGATTTGGAAGGGGGATTTCTCGATTGGCAATTTGAGGCGTTTCTGGACCTTCGAGGAGATGAAGGTACGCTGAGAGGCTTGGTCGATCAACGCTCGAACCTTAAACAACTTTCCTGAGTGTTCAATGGACACCAGTGCCGTAGGCAGAAGAGATTGGGTGCCATTATTGGAATGGAGGGCTTGTACTTTGGGCGTACTTTGCCTGGAAGATGTGCCGGGTTGCGCATCCGAAAGGGGGGAATGAGCAGCAGAGTTGTTGTGCGTTCGTTTTGGAGCTGCTGCGACCTGTGGAGTGGTCGAATGCGACCGATTAGGAGATTGAGAGGGTTGCGCATTGCCTTTGGGTAAATGAAGCATGGAATGGTGCTTCTTTTGGCAATATACGCACGTAAAATTGCTTGTACAATCTTTAGTGAGGTGTGATGTAGCAAGACAATTCACGCAGAGATTTTGCGTCTTAACGTATTTTAATCGACTCTGGGGGGTGAGTCCTTTGAAGTTCTGGCAAGTCCGTATGGGATGATTTGCGTTGCAGAGTTTGCACGCGAAGTCCCTTTTCACTTGAGTGTGATAATTTAGGGATTTGTGTGGCCGATTTGGGAGGACATTGAAAGTCGAAGGTTAAGACGGTTTCGGCTTAGAAGGGCGAATACTTTGCAGCCGTTCAAGTACCTCATATCTGCCGGTCAGGAACTCATCCATTTGCGACCAGGGTGGCAGATCCTTCCGGGATGTCAATGATTGCTTCCATAGAGCGAGTGTCTCTTGGGGCAATTTGGTACAACATATGTAAACCAATAGCGGATCCTAATTGTCAGTGTCTACGGCCTGAGAATTGAGAACAGACAGACAATTGTTTATAGTGCTTTGGATCCGCTGTAGCGCCTCACTATTTTCAGTGTGGGCAGGAGCGATATTCAGAGGGGATCGGATTTGAGTATCAATGAGCATGCGTTTATTTTCAAAGCGGGATCTTAGGGATTCCCACGCGAGTCCGAAATTCTCATCGGTTAATGCATATTGCTTTACAATAGCACCGGCTTTGCCTTGCGTTTTGTATCGGTGGTGATACAATTTTAGGGCTGGATTGAGCTGAGGGTGGTTGATGTAAACCGCGGTAAACATGTCCCGAAAGGACGGCCACTGCTCATAGCCCCCGAAAAAGGTTTCGGTATCACAAGGTGGAACTTGTAGGCAAATGTAAGGGGTATTTGCTGGTTCTAGGGGTCGAACCGGTTCCATATGCGCAGCGGGCTGGGGGGACTGAATTTGGAGCATCTTAATGATGTCCGACATCTGAGTCATGCACAACTCGTACTGGTCTGTGCAGGCGTCGATTTTTTGCCTAGCCGACTCTTTGAAACCGGCGGGCTGGCTGTTGTCTTCAGCAATGAAGACTGCCTCTTCTGCGCGCAAAAGCCTCTCCCATTGGGCTTGCAAATTTTTTTGCTTAATTTGGACCAGGGATTTGGTCAAATCCTCAATGGGAACCGATGAAAATTGTGTGCATAATAACACGAGTCTATCGTACTCGAAAATAAATTTGGCAACACTGGGATCGGTTGTTTTTGGACTACAGAGTTTGGAGCGAGTGTTTGGTGGCTCCCGAGTGACAGGAACTGTCAAACGTGCACTGGCTGACTTTGTGTGTCTGGAGGAAGGAGTCTCCATTGTGACACTTTGTCGTTTGGGGGATCGCTCAGCAGGCATTTTGTGTAAAAAAGCTCGACAGACGGTAAAAGGTTTGAATAAATATAAATGTAGGGTGTTGGGAAATAGACGTGTAGTCTAACCGCGTCCGCGCAAACGATTATTGAGAATGGAAAGAGTTGGAAATGGGAAAATTCGTTTAAACGAATTTGAATACTTGTCGAGCGAAATATATATGTATATGGGAGACAACTAAATTGTTTGTAAATGTAAATGCCTAATAAATAGATAGTGTATATGGGAATAGGGAATGGAACAAGCAAATTTTTTGTAAATATGAATGGGGAATGTATGTATAAAACAATTATAATGCAACAAATGTCTAGTCAAATGTGTATTAAATGTGTTTTTATTTGTGAAAAAGTGAATTTGTTTGTATGGGAATGTGAATGGGTGTGAATATATACGTATGTATGTGTATGTGTATAAATATGTGTGTGAATAAATGTGTATGTATAAATATATACATATATGTGTGTATGAGTATTTGTTTTAGTGTGTTAATGTGAGTAAAAATGTCATGAATGTCAAAAAATTGTTGTGTGCGATCGGGATAATTTGTCCCACTGTATGTAATAGTGTGTATGTGTATATTGTATATGAGTTTATGTATATGTATATGTATGCACGATTGAAAATTGTCTAAGTTGAAGAAAATTTTCAATGTGCAGTGAAAATAAGTAATTTGTCCCACTGTATCCGCTTTGTGCTTTATTGTTTACGTATATGCACTTGGGCCAAGCAGCGGGATTGCGTGCTGCCAAGTGCGTACGAATACAGCACAAAGAGAAATGCGGGAGTATGTGCAAAGTGGGCGCGCAGAATGTATACAGCAGCTGGGCTGTTTGCTGCTGATCTTGTGCGCAAAGCACAAATAAAAAAAGGGAAATATGCAATATGTACGCACAAAGAGAAGTGCGAAAATGGCGATTCGCGCTAATTGTTATGTGCACGGGAAATGTGCAAAATATGACTTGGCAGTAGCGGAACTGCTTTTTGCGGAATTTTTGTTTTTGATCCAGTTGAATATTGTATATAGGTACAATTTGAGCAGTTGAATTAAGTTGAATATTGTATATAGGTACAATATTCAACGGCAAAATAATTGGGTGGGCCTATATGTAATGTTTGGATTTTAAGGGGGGTTTTGGGAATGGGAATTTTTTTTTTTAATTAATTATATTTTTGTGTTAGCGTATGAGTAGTGTATAATTTTTAGTTAAAAATGTTTGGGCTTATCTTAGTGGGCCCAGTGCCCGAGAATGGGAATCTCCTCTGCAAGTTTGTGTCCGCTCCTGTGCTGTACTGTGCGCTGCTATGTTGCTGCCCTTTTCGTCCTCTCTGTGTTCTGCTGTGGGTGTGTTTGTTGTTGTTAGTGCTGTTCTCTGCTGTGGGTTTGTTGTTGGTATGTGTTTATGTAGTCTGTGTTTTTTTTGTTTTGCTGGTGTCACTGCACTGCACTAGATTTTTAAAATTTTGTAATTTTTGCACCTGTACACTTTTTGTTTGGTTCACTTGATAATCGTTTTTTTTCACTGTTTTGTAAACTGCTTGTTTGTTTTAATGTAACTATGCGTTTTTTGTTGTGAGTGTCTTGTCACTTTTTCGATTGTTTTGTATTTTAATACTCGTATGTTTTTAACATTCGCGGTTCACTCGCGAATGGCTCGAAGGACCATGTTTAATCGAGCGCGGCGGAGCGGCGGAAAAGAAACGACGGGGGTTTCGTGGGTAACTTTGGGACGACTTTATTCGCTTTTAACATGAGTACAAGAGGATAAGGAAAGGAAGGGATTAGTGGTGGGATCGACAGATCACTGAACAATCACAGCACTCATTTAGCCAAAGTCGAAAGAAAAATTTTGAAAATTCGAAATTAATTTTTTTATTTAAAAATATATACTAAAATTGTCCGAACTTTGCTTAACTTCAACAAAAATTTATTTTGTCAAAAGTGTCAAAATTTGACTTAGGACTATTTTGCATTGAGCTGCAACGATCAAATAGCATCAAACTTCTGACATGACGAGAGACCTAACTGTATTTTTGCAACAGTTAACAACAACAAAATATACTGAGCTTTTGCTTATACATAGGTTGGCATTGTGCACAGTATTAACACATTAACCCGAAAATTAAAAATTTTGAGTTGTGTCACTTTTGTAGTGCGTGTGCGATATGCATGTACTTGGCACCACTTCCACTAAAAGTTCACTTTAAAGTTTAACAGGCACTCAATCTGACCGATGAGTTTTATCGGGCCGATAGCTTAACAAGCGTTTGAGAAAACGAAAATGCGCTTATTGGCCCGATAAAGTGAACTTTAAAATTCGAGGTAAGTTGAGAAAACGGCCCTAAGACATCTTATTATAATTTGTCCTTACTTGAACTAGGTATGTAGATTTTGCGCGAACTAACCAAGGTCACTATTATATGGGATGGCACGAAAATAACGCTTTAAATCGGGTCAGATGGTAAAGCCTAGTTTGAAGCCCTATGCTACGTAAGGGACTGAATAAGAAACAAACGACAAAAAATAATGTTTGACCATTCTGACAATAATAACGTGGGAAATAACAAACAAATTTTAAATAACTGGCAAGTTTGTATGAAAATACACCATGGTCTGGCCAGACCATGTTTTTGGTCTTTGATCATGAGGGCTAAGAAAAAATTAATACAAAAATCAGTATTGCTTTTGTTCTTCCCAAATAGTTGTATTTTCAGTGTTCCCAAAAATATCGACAAGTCATCAAAGTAGTAATCAAACGCAGGCTAAACCCAACCCAACAGGGTTTCCAAATGGAAGTGCTTGCCGCACAACCTCTTCCGTAACCTAACCTAACCTTACTAGGGCATCGGTGCTTAAAAAACAAATGGTTTGCTTATAACTTCGTTTTTGTATATTATTCATAAGATTTACAAAAAAATTAACAACTAAAACAACAAAAATCCACAAAAGAGCAGTAAGCAAAATATTAACAATTACCATAAATTAATTAATTTAATAATTAATTGATTGGCACGACAGCCCGCTTACGCGAGACTAAGGCCTAGCTTCCCGCAACCAACCGTGTTGTGCGTGTGAATTTTGTACGCGGGTGGAAGGGACCTACAGTTTTATGCCGGTTCCGAACGGCAGGTTGGGAGCTTTTTCATAGGCAATTTTTACTCTCAGAGGTTTGCCATTTCCAGCTGAGAGGACAGCCACCGAAAGAGAAAACGAGTTTCCCGTTATTTTTTTTAGGTGTTACTACATGCAGTATTCGATCTTGCGTCGCTCTGCATGCGACTCGTTGGACCGCGCACTAACCAACTGAGCCACGGCGGCTGCTACCATACCATAAATATGTTAGAAAAAAAAGAATTAAAAAGGCAAACAAATTGAATTCCTTACTTCATTACAACCATTCAAAAATGAGTTTTTTTATGTTTTTCATTCTGAAAATGTAGTTATCGGTAACGTAAATTAAAAAAAATCATAAATAAAAGTCATAAAGCAACGTAAAAAAAGTTTTCTCAAAATAATAGTAATCGGTAACGTAAATAAAAAGCCATAAATAAAAGTTATGAAGCAACGTAAACAAAAAAATTCCAAAATGATACCTATCGAGAACGAAAAAAATTTGTTTCTCTCAACAGTTATTACGCAACTTAAAATTAACTGTCGCAAATAATAATTATAATCAACAAAAACATGTATGTTGCATTGTTGTTTATATACATTGTACCATTTTCATTAACATTTTCTTAAAAAACTATCTAGTTAAGCCCATGTTTAAAATCAATTCATCACTTAAATTCCAGTTACGTCTTTGTATTTTTTTAGATAATCCGCTCATTTTGCTCTTTCAATTTAAATTACAACGTTTGTATCTGCACGAAGAAAATGATCAACTATTCTACCAACTATTCTATAGCACAGCTGAATGTACAGCGTTGCCATATTGTTTAGTACATGTATGTGATGTTCATAGCAACCAGCATTTATAATAATTATAGATTTTTTAGTAAAACAGTAAGTAAAACAATTTCTCATTTCTACATATTAATAAATACTTTCTTGGTAAGTTTACGTACGACCGAACATTTTTGTGTCCGGTTGTACTTTGCAACCGGACACGAACAAAGCTTCCGAAAACCGAACTGTCCGGTCGAAAACCGGACAGTTGGTAACCCTGCTAAAGAGTGGGCAGATGTGCAGCCAGTGTTCAGGTCGTTATAGCTGCAAAACTATCGATAGTCGAACTATCAGATAGTTTCGATAGTTTGGAAAAAACAATCGATACTATCGAATCTAACGAAACTATCGCATAGCATCAGATAGTTTTGATAGTTTGGAAAAAAATATCGATACTATCGCAGCCAAAAAACTAAACTAATTGAAATTTTTATTTTAAAATTCTTTTTTAAGTATATTTTTGAACATTATAAAGTGTATTGAAGTATATTTTCAAACATTAAGGGGCACAACTAGTTTGAAATTTTGAAAATTTTGTTTTTTGTTTTATTTCATATTTGTATAGTATAACTATCATAGAAAAAGTATACGAACGGATTTTGTCGAATTCGTAAAAGTCTCTGAGATACAGAGCCTCAAATCCGTCTCGTTCACTACGCGGTAACACGGTTTTAAAACTTTAAACGCGTTTTTCTCAAAACTACATTTTTCAAATTTACTGCAGCTGTAACTTGATAACAAATCATCCGATCGATCTGGGTCTTTTTTAGCTTATTCTGTATTTGTTTTTCCATACAATGACCCTCCAGTTTAATGATAGGATGAAAAGTATAATTATGCCAGGCCAGAAACCATCAGATTTTTCAGCAAAATTTTAATTTTTTTTTTCAAAAAACCGCCATTTTGTTGCATTTTATTTTTTTGTTACAACCGAGGGTCATTGTATAGGAAATATAACCTAGTTAAGTAAAATTTTTGGTTTTTTTGATTTCAGGCACTGCGAAGGCTACAATCACTGCAGCAGTGGGAGAACTTTTTTTTTTTAAGACTCAGGAGATGGTGGATAACTTGCTGAAAATCGAATATTTTCATTTGAAATATTTACTTTGTATTCATTATTTATGCAAAATTTTAAAACATTCGATGCAATACTTCACAAAATTCAAAATTCACAAAAATCTCCTTTTTCAGGCGGTCAAACTAGTTGTGCCCCTTAAACGTTATCAATGTACTTGTTGCAGCCAGCACGACAAAAACCCAGACTCAAGAATATGTTTCCGCACTTGAACAAACATGCACATAAGTCGTCTTATCCGTCCGTCCCTTTTTGACAAAACAACAAGATACTAAGTAGTATGTCAGCTTCTCACGTTTCGGTTCAAATATTTATATCACCGGTCATGCTAAGCATTTCTTTACAATCTTGTAAATTTTTTCACGAATTGAAGAAGACAAAGTTTTCCGAAAATTTACCAAATTCAAATAAAATGTACCAACCAGCATAAAATAAAAATTGAAACATAAATCTATCTTGTTAGAATTCTACCAAAGCGCCAACAATCGTGTTTTCCTGATCGAAAACACACATAGTAACGAAAACCATCGATAGTGAAGTAAAAATGAAAACTATCGATACTATCGATAGTGCCATCGATAGTTTTGCAGCTCTACAGGTCGTGGCGCCTGTTGGTGTGGGCACTTCTTCTAAGGGTAGCAGATGTATATCGCGAAATGGCCAAGCGGAAGCGTAAAGCCAACGAATCAACGCGTCAGTATTACTACGCCATGCTTAACGCAGGGCGTAGAGGTTAACTGAATATTACCAAATTCCGCTAGAAGAAGAATCGTAGAAATATACACCATTTTTGACGCACGAAGGAGTTTTCGAGCACAACATGATGCCATTTGGACTCGTCAATGCTCCAATGGTATTCCAAGAAATGATTGTCAACGTCATCAAAAAGCTGCATAATCGACATCGGAACATCAATTATGTGGACGAAGTAATCATCGCCACCTTATCGCCAACTTAACGTTACGTCCATCAAAATGTGTGTTCCTAAAAATGGGGTGACAGGTTTCTTCCGCAATTTTAAGAGGAACTACAGCAGCATAGCGCAACCCTTGACGGCGCTGTTGAGGAAGGAAGCGGAGTTTGTTTGGCAAGCACAGCAAGAAGAAGTGTTCCAGCAGTTGAAAGAAGCTATAACAACCCAGCTCATTCTTGCGTTGTTCGATCCGGAGGCGAAGCACGAAGTATATACGCACTATCAGGAGTTCTGCACAGCTCTAGTGTAAGGAAACTAAACCTATCTTTTATTATGGCGAGGCCGAACAACGATACGCCAGCCATGAACTGGAGGTGCTAGCGATAGTCGAGACATTACAGAGGTTCCGGACGTATCTATTGAGCAAACACTTCACAGACATCACCGACGCAGTCACCCCTCTTCCGACACGCATAGCCCGCTGGTGGTTAAGACTTCAGGAGTACGATTTCTAGTGTGTACATCGTGCAGGTTCCAAGATGGCACACGTCGACAGCATGAGCCGATCTCCGGTGCTGCCAGCGAGTGAAACAGCAAGTTGCAGAAAGTGTCATTAAGGTCTATGAATGAAGATTGGATAGCGTCGATACAGCGGGAAGACGAGAAGGTGAAGAACATCATGGATGTCGTGAAGGGGCAAGCACCTAACGCAACACAGTTACGGCAAGATTATGTGGTGCAGTCGGGCCGCCTGTATCGAAGGGGAAATGAGCGAAACCAACTGGTGGTGCCGCGAGGCATAAGGTGGCGTATAGCGAAGTCATGCCACGACGATGCCGGGCACTTCGGTTTGGAGAAAACGCTACAAAGTCGAAGTATTTCTGGTTTCCACGCATGCGGCGATACATGAAATCCTATATCGACGTCTGTCCAGAATGCTGCCTCAACAATGTTAAAAGTGGGAGGCCAGAGGGTCAACTACACATTGGCGAAGTGTTGCCAATTCCCTTCCGAAGCCTACATATGGACCACCTTGGGCCCTTTCCAAGAAGCAAAATGGGCAACCTCCACATTTTGGTGATTGTGATTTTCAGTAAGTATTGTATACTGAAAGCGATGCGCAATACGAAGTTAGCACCCGTCATCAGCGCGCTGCGAGAGATTATGTCAGTCTATGGCCAGCCATTACAAATTACGTCAGACCGGGGTACAGCTTTTACCTCGAAAGAGTTTGAAGCGTTTGCGGCGAAGTATGGTATCCAACTCATCAGAGTAGTCGTTCGAACTCCACGAGCGATCGGTCAAGCCGAACGGTGAACAAGACGTTGCTGGCTTCCCTCAAATGTTCCACCCATAACGACAAAGAGTGGGACGTCGCTTTGCCCGTTCTCCAGTGGAATCTATTTTCCCAAAGCAACGCGACGACTGAATTCAGCCCGAATCAGTTGATCTACAATTACGATGCACGAGATGTCACAACTAACCGATTCATCCAAGCAGTCCAAGATGAGCCACCAGAGACGGCGGCAGGGTCATTTTGAACTCATGCTGCACACGAAAATATGTGCAACGAGCGACTACGGTGGAAAAAGCGATTTGATGCCAAGCATCAGCCACCTTACCAGTACTATGAGGGCGATTTAGTGGTGATCGACTATGGCCCCGCTCCCACTGGGACATCGCACAAACTGGTGTTGGGTCATGACCGCTTTCTGACTGAAGACCTACCGGATGCTCCAAGACCACTACGTCGATATTCTGGCGTATGGGTGAGCGACCATATGAAGCCATGGTGCACAACTGGACCTGCAGCGACAACGACTCATCACAGAGCGACGAAGGGTCAGGAAGGGCCGAGCTGTCAAGTGACGAAGAAGGGGGGTGTTAGTTGAACCACCGTCATGTGCGGAAGGGCAGCGCATCGCTGCTTGAGTGCGAATTCGGGTCCGAAAATGTTACTTTTAATGTGAAACTTTGTAACTTAAAAATAAACTTGTGACCTATTTAAGCCGAGTTTGGCACACTTTGACAAGAATAAATATAACTCAATTGTTTGGTATTTTTATATTTATTTTCATATACTTAAAAGAAATTATTTACGAAATCGACGTGAGCAAAGCCGCGGGTAAGTGTTCCCCGATTCTAAACCAGCAAAATATTTTTCTCAACTTTGTGCATCTTACAAGAGTAAATTCAAATAGGTTTACTTACGGTTTCAACGTATAGTCAATAAAAACGCCAGAATCATCTGTGCTGCCATCTAAAAATATAATCAAAAAAATATGTAAATGCCAGAATCATCTATGCTGCCATCTAAAACTGCATGCAAAAACTATGAAAATGTAAAACAAAGCGGGACCCTGAAAATCCTTTCATTATCACGGTTTTCTGCCTTCGAACAATATGGGTCTCTTATTAGCTTAAGCAAAACGTTGATAACGACAAAACTAACATTTTAAAGTGACGAAAAGGAAAAAACCATTTCAAAATTGTATTTGAATATTTAACATACGAATATTAAATAATGATCACAAAGTTTTGAGAATTCACATTTAAAATTAAAAGTTGAAGTTAAGTCTTAAAAATTGATGTTGCCACCTTTCGAAATAATCGCCATCACTGCAGTTATGCTAGTGCTTGATGCAGTTGTCAAAATATTTGTGTAAATAATACAAAAATTTTTGAAGGATGATTTTTTAGTAACTTTCTTTTTGGCAGCTCAGCTTTTTCGTGTAACATGTTACTGTTCAACATATTCAGTTTGGTCTATAACTTAACCATGAATCGACGAACAACGCTAACAGATTATTGAATTTTACTATCAAAATTACATTATTGAACATTAAAACACGCACACGCATACGTAGAGTGTGGACAGAGGAAAATATCTCAGCTGTATCCACCAGTGTTGTAGATGACCGTGAATTATCGATTCGGCGCCGTTCGCACCAATTGGGCCTTGTCTGCCGCCTAGATCGTGCGATTTAATACTACGTTTACACAGACAAGATTATCCCGATTTGCGCGATTAAGTCGTTAATCTCGTATCAAAATGCGCGATTTAAGTAATTAATTGATTGGCACGACAGCCCGCTTACGCGAGACTAAGGCCTAGCTTCCCGCAACCACCCGTGTTGTGCGTATGAATTTTGTACGCGGGTGGAAGGGACCTACAGTTTTATGCCGGTTCCGAACGGCAGGTTGGGAGCGCTTTCATAGGCAATTTTTACTCTCAGAGGTTTGCCATTTCCAGCTGAGAGGACAGCCACCGAAAGAGAAAACGAGTTTCCCGTTATTTTTTTTAGGTGTTACTACATGCAGAATTCGAACTTGCGTCGCTCTGCATGCGACTCGTTGGACCGCGCACTAACCAACTGAGCCACGGCGGCTGTCGATGCGCGATTACCCATACAAATTTAACCTCGCAAAAAGCGCGATTAAAATTTAATCTTACAAAGTAATCTCGTATTTTCCCAAAGCAACTCTGCAAATTTGGCTGAAATCGATTATTTTTGTATCGTAGAAGAAGTGAAAAGCATTAAAACATTTAGAAAATCTTCTTCGATATCCGTTTCTACATTTTTATTAAAAATTTCACTCATTTTTATTCAAATTTTACGAAACAGTCTCGTTTGCAAAACAATAATTAATTAATTTAATTGATTGGCACGACAGCCCGCTTACGCGAGACTAAGGCCTAGCTTCCCGCAACCACCCGTGTTGTGCGTGTGAATTTTGTACGCGGGTGGAAGGGACCTACAGTTTTATGCCGGTTCCGAACGGCAGGTTGGGAGCTTTTTCATAGGCAATTTTTACTCTCAGAGGTTTGCCATTTCCAGCTGAGAGGACAGCCACCGAAAGAGAAAACGAGTTTCCCGTTATTTTTTTTAGGTGTTACTACATGCAGAATTCGAACTAGCGTCGCTCCGCATGCGACTCGCTTGGACCGCGCACTAACCAACTGAGCCACGGCGGCTGCCGCAAAACAATAACAAAGCGAAAATGTGAAACGTCAAAATTAATCTCTTATTCAAGTTAATCTCTATGTAAACGGGCAACTAGATTATCGTAATCTCGATGAGTTAATCTCGTTGTGTAAGCGTAGTAAAACGCGACAAGCCCGCAACAGTTGACGCTTTGGAAGCCAATATTGAAGAAGTTATCCGTGAGATACCGGCCGACATGTTGTAGAGAGTATGCCACAATTGGACCCATCGTATGAACCATTTGAGGCGCAGCCGCGGTTAACATTTACATGAAATCATCTTAAAACATGGAACTATATAGATCGTTCTATCGACTCAAATAAAGATTTCATACATTTTTCTAAATTTTTGTTTTTAGTTGTAATCACATCCGAAGGATTATAAAAAATCACCTGTTATGTTTTTTAAAATTTGATTTTTGTATTATCTCCTTTCTGCCACTAAAACTTATTCCCCGTAAAGGTACGATTACACGATGCGTCCAACGCACGAATAATTCGTCCCAAAAATTCGTATAAAATTTGCCCAAAATATGACGAAATAAATATGTGTATTGGAACATATTATACGATGCGTCCAACATCTCGAATTTTTATGCGTGACGAATTTTTTGTTCGTACACGAATGTGGGGAATAAAATTTTGAAAAATATTTCACAAATTTCATTTGCCTACATTCGTCCATATATTATGCGGATTTGAAAATTCGTGTGCGTCCCGAATTTAAAAAAATTGGTACAAGTGCGAACGCATTTCTGTTAGCTAAAAATACCACAGGTATTTGTAATTGAATTAAACTATTGAACTAAAACCTTTTAAAATCTAATTTTCACACAGAATACGACAAGACGACATTGCAGTCGCAGGACACAGAAAATACTTGCATCATTACAGGGCTATTTCACTTCTTCTTGAGACAAATGGGAAAAAGGCGCCCACGTTGAACATGGTTTTTGCCGTGGCTAAAAACAAGAAATGAACAAGCAGTCTGTGAAAACTTGTTACGAGAGCTGTCGGTCGGTGATCAAATGGAGCAGCGGCTATTCTTCATTATAGGTAAGGGAGAGGGCTGGGTTGTGAACCGGGTTTTGTTTTTTAGCTCTAACTTTTCTTAGAATAAAGATATTGAAAAATCTAAGACACCGTTGGAAAGGTAAATATACAACGCAACTTTTTTATGAAGACGGATTACTGCTTTGATTGATATTTAATACTCTACGTCCAAATTTCTAAGGACGTGATTTTTCGCTTTTCCAAAAAAGTGGGTGGGTTGTGAACCATCTGGAAAATCCCTAATAAAGTCGGAAAATACGAAGAAAACACCCATCATTTTTAAGTAAGTTGAGAATTTATTTAATCAGCAGGCCTCAAGAGGTGAAAAAAAAGTTATAATACGCCACTTAGGCCAACAAATCGCGATGAATGAAAGTGCTCAATTTTTTTCATTTTCATCCTAATCGGTGTCGCAATGTTTGCATGTGAAATACGAACGCGTTCTTGCATTGGCCCCCTTCAAGTGAACTCACCGAAATCGAGTGAAATTACATAAAATTACTTTATTTTAATATATCCGTCCATATTTGACAGTGCAAGAACAAATGTAGTACGAAAAACAGGTGGTTCATAACCCAGCCACCTCAGTGGTTCACAGCCCAACCACGATGCCATTTTGGAAACTTTAAAATAAACGACACTTCCAATCATAATTCGACATAAACAAATATTGGATCGTAAAATATAACTAAAACACTCAATAAAGATGTATTACCCTTACCTTTTGGCAATAAGTTTAGTCACTTGGATAGCACTTTAAATAAAGCAAAAACGTTTTCGCTGTCGATTTTCAAACACGATGTCTGTAGCTGCCACAAGCAAAACGTGTTCGTACTTCGGTGTAACCACAAAAGCAGAGTCATATCATAAGACAAACTTGACAGTTGAAAGATTGGCGATATGTCAGTTAGGGAAAGAAAAAACGGCAATGGTTCACAACCCAGCCCTCTCCCTTGCCATCAGAGAGAGAGAGAAATTGAGGAAAAATTAAAAAATGTTCGGAATTTTCCCAATTGTTTGGGTGCCATTGATGGCAAACATGTCAGTATGATCGCTCCACCTAGTGCAGGCAGCGTATACTATCATTACAATGGCAGCCATTCCATTGTGCTTATGGCTATATGTGAAGAGGAATATAAATTCATATACGCTGATGTTGGATGCAATGGGCGATCATCTGATGGCGACATTTATAATGCATGCACATTTGAAAATTCGCTTTACAATAGGGCAGTTCACGATAACGTGCAAACGGTCTTGCATCATGGCATTCGCAAAATGTGATGGCAAATATTTTCAACGCAAAAACTGGAGTTAGAGGTGTGAATTGTTTTCGGATTCCACAACGGCAGCAATTTATGCATGCTCTTTATTCTCAAAGGCTCCCACGGCGCAAATATTCTATTCTTCTTCTTGATTTATTCTCCAAAAACAGCTGTGAATTTGTTCTGCAACCGATTTGCCATGAAATTTTAAAATGTGTGCTCAGTGTTGATGGCAAATATTTGAAATTACATGCCTTATCGCGAACTGCCCTAATGATAAATTGAATTTGCCACCACGAAAACCTTTACCTGGTCGTTCCATCGAAGTGCCGCATGTATTTTTAGCTGACGATGCGTTTGTCCTAACAACTCATGTAATGAAACCCTATTCAATGCGAAATTTATTACCACCGAAACGCATACATTATTATTGCACAACTTTTTAATGGTGCGGAAAGGATCTAGTAATGTGGGTGATCGTGTTTATAATAACGATGATATCATTGCGGGCGAGTGGCAAAGATAGCCGGCCTCAAGCAACTTGTCCTTTTGTCTATCTTGTTGTT
The DNA here is from genome assembly GCA_963971225.1 of Melieria omissa. Lineage (NCBI taxonomy): Eukaryota > Metazoa > Arthropoda > Insecta > Diptera > Ulidiidae > Melieria > Melieria omissa. The sequence continues at coordinate 42,311,806 of OZ020269.1, read as the reverse complement.
GGAAGCAAATCGAGGAATTCCCATAACGCCAAGCAAATTCGGCACGAATTCGAGGAATATTTCATGAATGAGGTAGCGACACCGTGGCAGTGATATCATATAAAATAATGAATCACGCTAGATTTTGGGTTGAGGTTTTCTTTATATATTAAGAAATTCTTTATATATTAAGAAATTATTATTTATATTGTAACGATAAGACAGTCTGTCGCTGTGCAAAGCAACCCTGCCGCTACGTGCCGTGCTATAATCCAATCAGGCAACGACGGCCGCGATAGTAACTTTTAGTTCAATCTGGCAACGACGGCCGCGATAATAACTTTTAGTCCAACCTGGCAATGATGGCAACTTTTAGTCCATTCCGGAATGTGTGGGAACGATCTGCGCGATGGCCTGACAGGTATAAAAGGCAGCCGGATGCGGCGCAGCGAATCAGTCTGGTTTCGACAAGTGAAGTTGCCACACGGAGTAATCAAGCAAATACTTAAGTGTACGAACAGTAAAGTGTAAACTGTGAATAATAAAGTGACTGTTGGTTTTTAATTGGCTGCGTTCGAATAAACAAAGTTGTTTCATTTTCAAATTGCACAATCCAGTGATACGTAACAGCCCACTAGACCTAGTATTCGTAACAATATTACCCAACCACCAAAATGTTGAATCTCTGATGGGCTTTACTAGTTAATTTCAATGTATTTTAATCCGCTGAATACAAATCAGAGGTCCAAGTTTAAAAGTTAGCTTGAATTTTTGACGTAAAAATCAAAAAAGTACATATCAGCACTCCTGATCGCCAATTTTGGACTTGAAAAAAGTCAAGCAAAATATTTTAAAATTTCAGAATGATATAAAATTCGTTGTCGAATGCCTTGAACGAATTGAAAATTTTATTCGTGCACTTTATGCGTGCACGAATTTTTGAAACTATTGTAGAAGTGATTATACGACACAAAAGGGACGATTATACGGTGCGTCACATCTGATGATTATGGCACCTTCCTGCAGTACCTCGAGTATTTTTTTAACTTCAAGGTAAACTTCAGACAAGATGTTCGTGCTAATAACGGCATTGTGGTTGGACTTCAATTCTTTACATAATTACTATTATATAAGTAATTAATTAAATACTTAAAGACACAAATATTGTTACGAAAACTAATTTCTGTTGGTCAAAGTATTCTCACAAATAACTCATCAAGTAGATATCCAGCGCCCAAGGAAAAAATGTGTCAAAAAGTTCAACAAGTTTTGCCTCCGATAAGAGCTTTTTGGCCTCTAATGTCACTCACACAAACACCGCTTCACACGCATTGTGCTCTATTTTTAGATAATGAAATATGTGAATTTTAGTTAAAACGGCGCTTATCTGTTGTTATATTTTTTGGCTTCTGTTATTCCTTTCTTTACGATCCGTGAAAACAATCAGCCCCGTTCCAGAGTCCGAATCGGATTCGAATCGAAATGTAATCCGATTCCGAATTGAAGAGGTGTTCTGCAATCCGAACGGAATTATCACATTCCAAGTTTATTTCGAATCCGATTGTTAGCAAATTAAACAAACCTTCAATCAGCTGTTTGCTTGAAACGTTCAAATGAAAAAGTCAATTGTAAAATTTTGTGCCTGCTGCGGCTGAAAGGGAAAAATCGCAAATTGAGCACAATGAACCATTTGCCTTTTGCATTAAATGTGTGATTAAACTCATTTTCCCTACAGCTTCAAATCTCAAATAACACTTTTAAGGCAGGTTCTCACCTTGTGGATCCGAAAAAGTGCACTTTTTTTAGGATTTTTTTTGGAGAAAACGGTTAAAGATACAAAGCTGAAAATTTTTTCTGGATATGAACACACATTTATTTAGAGAATACAATTTTTCAAATTGAATGAATCAAAAAAGGGGGGAGGGGACGTCCATCAGTGGCGGGATGTCGGCGAGGAGGTGTCCCGCTACCGGAAGTGATTCCGTCAAAACCCGTGATCTGAAACACAAAAATCGAACACATTCTTAATGTGTACCGTATTATCTATTGAATGAACGAAGATCATCAAAATTACAAAAGTTATGAGGTTTTGAAAAAAAATTAAGATTTTCGCATTTTGTTGCTCACTTATTATTTTTTTAAATAAACAATTTTCAATATTTTTGGCTGATCGTGGTTCGTTTATTAGAAAAAACCCTAAGGAACATTAGGTGACGATTGGTTCATTCCAGCGCCTTCAATCACTTCCGTTAGGTCCGAAAATGTGGTTCTCAGAAAAACGCGTTTAAAGTTTAAAGCGCGCTTGGCCGGTGCTCGACAGTGCTCTATGTAACGGCCTGTAACTTTTGTAATTTTTCAGATTTTGATCTGAAATTTCTGGAGCACATTTGAAACATATATCTACACGAAAAAGCAAAAAAAAAATTCGTTTTTTTTCCTCCACAAGGTGAGAACCTGCCTTAAATCAGCTGTTTCTTTTTTAACCCTCCTTTTTACACCCTATTTCCTGTATATTGGGAACGTGCCAAGTCTCACTACTGGAACCAAAAGTTAAAAATAGCAAATTCTTACAAATTTCTGTTTGTTTACTTTTTGGATAGTTTTATTTTTGGGAACGTAAGCTCGCTTACAGCGAGCAGCCTCGTTAGCCTAGCGTGAATGCACTAGACTGTCATCCCAGAGGTCGTGGGTTCAACTCTCATTTCCCAAAAACTATATGGTGTTGTAGAAATTTTAAGAAAACTGGTTAAAACATATTGTTACGAAAATCTCAAGTTTTCCCAGGTTCGTTTGATTGTGCTTAAAAATAAAACCACTTCAGTTATTTAGCGCAACGTAGTCAAAACTAGCAATCGCTTTATTTACAATTTTACACTTGTTCTACTTTACACTACTACTATTGCATGTTTCCCCATTGCTTGCTCAACACAGACTCGACTCATTGCGCTGCACACTGCTGCTTTTATACCAGTTTTCTTATCGCGCCGAAGTTTCTTGCAACTTCCAATTGGAAAGTGCTCGACCATTCTCGCACAGCCCATTTATTCGAGAACCGTCCTTGCCATATCGGACTATACCAAGCGAATTATACCAAATTGGCCGTACTTCAAAGTGCATGCCTAAAAGTATGCTTGGAAAAGTGTTTATGCACAGCACAGAGTGCCTTTTCGTTTCAATATAGAGACAGGTGAGTATGATCAAACTCATATTTAAATACGACGGAGCGAATTTAAGTTACTGCACTGTCAAGTTACCACAATGACACGTTGAATCGTTTGATACTCATATTGCCTTACAAAAGCGTACCATAGTTTAGTTTTGTTACCATAGTTGACGTAAGAGGAGAAGAAAGAAAAACACCCCATTTGGTATGCAAGTCGTTCGATTTCTACGGCTGAATACAATTATACCTCAACTGAAAGCGAGACGCTCGCTATCGTATAGGCTTGCATTAAATTCCATAATTAAATCGAGGGCCTTAACGCTTAAGTGGCCTAACGATTGAGACTCCGTCAGGACAATTTGATAAGTGGGCGTGGGCTGGATCTGCAGCATTATAATACAAAAATTGAGTACATACCTGATAAAATTAATGCATTGGCAGATATGCTTTCTCGTCAACTGTGCACTAAAAGCAATATATAATAGATATCCGCGACGAACACCTCAAAGATGAGTATGTTAAAAATATCATCACATCGTTCTATGTTGCTATGGTGGCGATGTTGCCGATGATGCTCAACTGGTAGTGCCTGTGCAAAACCGAGCCGAAATTTTACAAACATATTGAAACGATAAGGCACTCTGTGCTGAATACTTTTCTATGCACGAATGCTTTTCCAAGCATACTTTTAGGCATGCACTTTGAAGTACGGCAAATTTGGTATAATTTGCTTGGTATAGTCCAATATGGCAAGGATGGTTCGCGAAAGGTGATGAGCATTGCTAGAACAATCGATATAGAAAGTACAACTGGAATGTGCAAGAAACTTCGGAGCAATAAGAAAACTAGTATAAAAGCAGCAGTGGCAGCGCAAGGGGTCGAGTCTGTGTTGAGCAAGCAATGGGGAAACATGCAATAGTAGTAGTGTAAAGTAGAACAAGTGTAAATTTGTAAATAAAGCGATTGTTGGTTTTTGACTGCGTTTGCGCTGAATAATTGAAGTTGTTTTATTTTCAAACACAATCCAAACGAACCTTGGAAAACTTGGGGTTTTCGTAACAATATCGTAACGACAGCTGTGTTGATTGTCAGCGTTACAAGGCATCAAACATGAAATCAGCTGTTCTCATGCAAACCACTAGTAGTAAGCAGCCCTTTGAGGTCTTGGCTATTGACTTATTTAGTCTGCTACCACGAACGGAAGAGGGCTTTCAGTGGATATTGATAGCTGAAGACGTTGAGGTAGATGGACGGAACTGTTCCCGCTGAGAGAGGCTACAGCAGAAATTTACGCAAAAACGCTCAAAGAAGATATATTTATTGGCTATGGGGTACACTTCCCCTAAAAAATCGTTTGGTGCTTATGTCATCTAAATCGGCTCAGTGGTTTTTGTCTGGTTGTAGCTGAAAGAAGCAACGTCAGATTTGTTTTTACATAATGAGACCAAATTACTTGGTATAGCCATAACATGATATATTTGTAAGGACTTTGGTGGAGAATGAGGATAAAGATAATTGAACGAACAAATTTGATTGACAATTGGCACTATGTACAGGTCGACCTCGCTTAACCCTTTCGACTCCCAATTTTACCCTGTATTTCGATTTGACTTTTTGCCTTACTTACTTACTTTGCCTAAGAAGTGTGCTCACGACATTTGAAGTCGCCACGCCTCTTTGCTAGAGTTTTAGAGCTAGTTTACATTTGAACAATTTTAGCTTAAAGCGGGTTAAATAAATTGTGTATCAATATTTTTAATTACAGACAAATTACTTAATAATTATGGGAAAATAAATCATTTTATTTAACCATTGTTAAAGAAACAGGGTTTTGATCAAACGCGCCCAATTCGTAGACTTTAATTAGAACACAAACTTTCCCTGATATCGCTGCAAATTATTAGAAATTATTTTGGGGATAACAGTAAAATTCTTATAATTTGCTTTGAATTCACTTCTTAAAATATTGATTTCTTGTTGCCTATTTAATTACGTAATTTGAGAAGGACTGCATCATTCGTGCTAGTTGAAACTATACGGAAACTGGTACTTCATCTTATACTGCCAGTCATATCCTACTCGGAGGTAGTCTATAGCTCGTTTGACTCTAGGTCCCAGCATAAACTTAAAGTCGCATTTAATAATGCAATTCGTTATGTGTACGGTCTTAGAAAGCATGACCACATATCTGATCATAGTCATCAGCTACTTGGTTATAGCTTACCGAATTTCTTAGCTGCCAGGAACTGCTTATTTTTGCACAGGCTAATTCATACGAAAACACCATTATACTACTGTGTCCAAAAAGGTGACATTGTTTTTATTTTGAAAATTCTTTATTTATTCTTCCAAATCAATTTCATCCCCTTCAAAGTAATCCCCTCTCGATGCAATGCACTTATGATAACGGATTTTCCAATCTTCGAAACATTGATTGTAGTCACTTTCCGGGATGGCCTTCAGTTCCGTCTTCGCTGCGGCTTGAATCTCCTCTATCGTATCAAAACGGTGTCCCCGGAGCGTTCTTTTGAGCTTGCTGTACAGCCAGAAGTCGCACGGCGCCAGATCAGGTGAATACGGTGGTTGCGGAACGATATGGGTTGAGTTTTTGGCGAAATGATCACGAATTACGAGTGCAGTATGGGATGGTGCATTATCGTGATGTAAAAACCAAGAATTGTCTTTCCACAATTCCGGCCTTTTTAGGCGGATAGCGTTACGCAAACGACGTTCAAATAATATAATGCACAAAACCACGATAATCGATAATTCAAATGTCACCTTATTTTTTGGACACAGTAGTATTTGTTTGAAAAGCAAATCTAGGAGGAGTATGAACCTTGTTGCACCGACATTTAACTTTGTGAATTCAGGCAGACTATTTTACGTAACCGCAATTAGAATGTGGAATTCATTGCCAGTTAATATTAAAAGTGTATCTAATAGCCACATCTTTAAGCATCTTCTTTTCCAGCATTTCTCCTAATTATCTATCTCCCCATATCTACACATCTCTCTTTCTCTGTTTATTATTACTCTGCTTTAATGTATTTTTTAGCATTTAAAAGAGAAAACTTGTATGCTGAAATAAATCAATAATTAAATAAATAAAATAATAAATAAATAAATACATGGCACGTTTGAAAGGGGAATTTTTAATGATTTACAAAATTATTTATTTTTCAGCTCCTTTATTATCAATCTTTTTGAAAATTAGATAAGATTAGCCAATCCGGATATTAAGTGTCCGTAATGGAGGATGTGTTTTTTTCTACGCGACTTTAGCTCCACCTATATAAGAAACAATATGCTAAAAAAAAAAATGTTCAAAAAGATTGATAATAAAGGAGCTGAAAAATAAATAAATTTGTAAATCATTAAAAATTCCCCTTTCTAACGTGCCATGATACCTTAAATTAGACCATTTATCAATCGTAGCTTTTGCTATAAGATGACAAATAGGTGAAGTTGCACACAGCCTCTACCACGGTATCGAAACAAAAACGCTTCGGCCATGACGACAATGCCAATTGCCCATCCTGCGACAAGCCGGAGGACCCTGAGCACGCGTTGTTCGAATGCCCACGATTCGAGGCCGTTCGCTCCAAACTAAACACGGCGACCCAGAAAATTTTTAACCCACACAACATAATTGACGCGATGTTCGAATCAGCGGAAGCTTGGGACGAAATATGTGGAGGCTTAACTACAAGTTAAACTGCGAAGAGCAGAATGGGCCAGAAGCAGCCAACGCACAACACAGCCTGGAAATATAGGCTAAACTTAACCCCCCTCTGCGATGCGATACTTAATGGTAATTCCGTAGAGGGAATGAAGGGTTAACAGAGGGTGGTTTTAGTCGGTAAGAATCCGGCATGCTGGGGGGTTGCCCCAGTATCTTACGATTTCCACGTCCTGCGCGAAAAACAAAAACGGTATCGAAACAAAAAATTGCGCGCTATATTTCCCTGTAATGTAATGAAATGATAATGACAGTGCGCAATATCTTTTAAATAGTAAATTGTAACTGAAATTTTAACAAAAATGTATTCGATTGTTGTCACCAATAAGTATAAAAAATGCCATTAATACTAGCTGTTTTGAAGCAGTGATGCCAATTGCTTTGATTTTATCGCCTACGAAATGGAGAATAGTTCCATGTTTGACGACAGCGACAATTGTGTTCGGTGGTTTTTTAGCAGTGCAGTCGTCAAAATAATCGTTCTCATACTAACGTTCTGAATCTATATTTTAACAGATGCAGTCGTATCGCTGCCGGCATCTATGTTAGGGATATTTTTGAAAAAAGAATCTTTACATTTGTAAATTGTAACAAGACTTCAAAACATTTGTACGATTAGCGCTCACGATAGTTCGATACATATTATAAAAAAGTGTGCAAAAATACAAGTAACCGGTCAACAAACGATCGTGATGTTGCTTAAATGTAGTCTAAGATGACACTGAAGCAGTGTTGTTAACTAATTTTTGGAAAAATCCCTACTTTTCTCTACATCCACAACAAATTTTCCCTAAAAAATTCCCTACGCTTTTTTTCTTATATTTCTGCTGTAATGAGGTACTTACAACACACAAATCCAATTATGTGTTCAAGTTTTTAGTTGAGGTCCATTTCTTGACACCTTTTATGTGGGTATATATTTGGCGCAGCCCACTACATTGTTGCGCCAACAAACAACGTCATCGTCGCCACCCAGCTACTTCGCGTTAGCTGCTATCAGCAAACTATATCAAACATTGTTGCTGGCAGTCGATCGTTCGATTCTTGCACGAGCTGCAAGATCAGCGAATTGCGGACATTGTTGCTGATGGTCGATCGTTCGATTCTTGCACGAGCTGCAAGATCAGTTAAAAGGGAAATAAATTAACTTATATAGAAAGTTGTTTCCTAATATTCATCTAAGCGTGAAAAAGCCTTATAAAACCGATAAAGCGTATAAGTTTAGCACCTCATAAACTATCTGTCAAAAATTATTATACGGGGACGAATGCGTGACATTCAATTTCAAAATTAAATAAAATTCAAAACCAGAAGCTACAAAATGGAAGGTATAAGGTTTTTTTTTTTTTTAAACTCGAATTTCAATTTCAAAATTAAATAAAATTCAAAACCATAAGAAGGTTTTTTTTTTTAACTCGAACAAACGCGCAGGGGATGACCCCTATTAATGCGAGGCATTGCGTTGGTTCAGGAAGGATATAAAGGTTAGGAGATAGGGTTAAGAGTGAAGTGGTTATGGACATAAGTGCTGGGGAAGGTTGGTTAGGTTATGGTGGCTGCCTCTATAAGAGATAGACTCGGAGGCCTATTATGAGGCCCATTGTGATACCACATATTTCACCCGTTTTTGAAATGTGTATGCAACACTGTCTTTCCAACATATTGTTACAAATACTAGTTCTAGTGGGCTGATACGTATCACTGGATTGTGCAATTTGAAAATAAAATAACTTTAATTATCCAAACGCAATCAATAAAAACCAACAATCACTTTATTTCACAGATTTACACTTCACTGTCTTTGCACTTAATTATTTGCTTAATTACTCCGTGTGGCACCTTCACTAGTCAAAATCAGAGAGACTACTGCGCCGTACCCGGCTGCCTTTTATACCTGTCCGGTTATCGCGCAAATCGTTCTCGCACATTCCAGACTGGACTAAAGGTTTCCATGATGATCGCGACCATCATTGCCAGGTTGGACTAAAGTTTCCCTTATTATCGCGGCAATCATTTCCAGGTTGGACTAAAAGTTTCCCGTATTATCGTGCCCATCATTGCCAGGTTGGACTAAAAGTTTCCCTTAATATTGCGGCCGTCGTTGCCAGATTGAATTATAGCACGGCGCGTAGCGAGAGATTTGCTTTGCACAGCGACAGACTGTCATATCGTTACAATATGTTACAGTACACATTTGCCTGTCAAGAACGCACTTGTGCAATTCTTGTAATTCTCACCTACTTCATGTGGATAGCGATAGAAGTAGATGAGCGTTTCACCAGCCCGAGCCAGGAATCGAACCTGGGGCCTTGGTATGAGAAGCCAGCGCGCTACCCGCTGGACTATCGAGGCCGGCTGAGGCCGAATAAAATTAAACAAAATTGGTATTTTACCCTTGCATATTTTTAATTTAGGGAAATTCAAAAGAACAAACGAAAGAGGATGAATCACTTCATTTACAGACTTTGCAAGCAATGTTAGATGCAGTCAAACAATATCCGGTCTGAGGTATTTGTTGAGAAATTTCATTTGTTGAGGAATTTTTCTCTGCATTATTTTGACAGATTTACACAAATACTTTTATACGTGTGTTTATATAACACAGTGCGTAATTCATAAATATATGCGGTAAGTAAACTTATCTGCTTAAATGAATACCGTTATAAAGAATAACACAGCGCAACAAAAAAACACTTTTTTTCTGTTGCATGGAGTTTTTCTACTGTTTCTTACTAATGTGGGTGCGCTGATTCCGAATCTACCCTCCGATTTTGTCTAGCAGCTCTAGTTTGTGAGATATAGGTACCCTGTCATTTTTTCAGTTTTTCCTCTACTTTTTCCATATTTTCGATCGTAGTTTCTAAACCAAAAAACCGATTCACATGATTTTCACCTTATCGCATTAACAACACCGCACGGCTTCTTTTCCGATGCAACTTATTTTCATAAATGTTAAAATGCCGCGGTAATTGGACCTCAAAGTTGGAAAAAATGTAATTTTAAGGCGTTTTCTTTGATGGTCAAAAACATACACATTTTTTGTAAAACAATTAACGAGTTAGGTGTATAACGAAAGTCGACACATCAAGCAATACAACACAGCTACATTATTTGGCGGAATACACATTCGCATCGAAATAACAGGAAAAATGTACCATCGCGATTTTCATCACTTTTCATACTTTTTCCTTAAAAAATTAGGGGCCTGAAAATATGCAAAGTTTTTAATTTTTTTTTGTTTCGAAAAATTCAAAATATTCTTGTTTTTGTTTGTATTCCAAACTATAAATGGAACATAAAAAAGAGCATATTTTGAGGCTCCTAATTTTTTAAGGAAAAAGTATGAAAAGAGATGAAAATTGCTATGGTAAAGTTTTGTTATTATTTCGACGCGAATGTGTATTCCGATAAATAATTTGGCTGTGTTGTATTGCTTGATGTTTCTTCTTAAGATATTCATATACTTCGAAACTTGATTTATGAAACATCTGTACAATTTTCGCCATCAGAAAAAACGCCTTGAAATTCAATATTTTCTTACTTTGAAACCTTATTATCACGCCCATTTAGAACGCATAAAATTGATTAATGTCAGGAAAGATGGCGTGAAATGTTGTAAGTGCAACGATATAAAAATAATGTCGATAGGATTATTGGTTAAGAAATAACAGTCGAAAACGAGAAAAAAGCCGAAGAAAATTCGAAAAAGTGACACGCCCATTTTTTGCAAAAACTAGAGCTGTTACATAAAAACGGAGTATGGTTTTGAAAACAGCGTGGAAAAACGATTCAGATTCATGTAAAAAACTGCATGCAACAGACATGCTGTTGTGCAGTGTAATTCAGTAAACGACCAGAAATTGTCCTTTTTATACATTCAGCTCTGTGTAAAAAAAGACCACTTTAAGCACAATACATAGCACTGTGGGTTTTAACTGAAATCACAAAAATGACGTTCAGTTTATTTTCTAAGGCTAAGAGCGCGTACACACAGGGAGCGGTGCAGAGCTGTGGGGCGCTGTGCGTGACGCAGCGTTTGTTTTGAAGCTTTTAACACATTTGATTCTGACCCAGCGGGACGTTGCTACAAAAAAGATGGACTACGAATATTTTATATCGGAAATTGGAATTCGACGCGTGTTGTGGGATTGTTAATAGAAAAAATTACCACAAAAGATTCGTAATTCTCAAGATGTGGGGAAAAATTAGTTAAGGGGGAATAACACCTTTGAGGGTCCGAAAAATTGCTTTTTTTTTTGCTTAAATGACACTTTTATGTATACAGAATATAATTCCATGAACATTTAGTCGGTGAAGACCTTTTTCATGTTGAAAATAGCCATATTTATACGTAGCTTCTATGCGCGTGGAGATAAACTGGAAGCGCTTCAAACTTGATTTCTGAAAAACACCTTTTTTCAAACTGGTGTACATCAGAACTCCCACTTGATTGAACTCCCAGATTCACTTGAAATAAAATTTTTTCTTCTCTCAATAGACTTTTCCATGGAAGTACATAGCCATTTTTTAATTGAACTGTTAGTTTTTTTTCGGGAACTCATTTAATGCAAGATTTTTGAGTATAAATGTTACGTGTTTTGTTCAAACGAGTGTCAAATTCACAAAAATTAATATTTTTCAAAAATCCTACGTACTTCCACAGTTAATCTATCAATAATTAATAAATATATTGGATTTTTGTTGTAGGTCACACCAGTTAGCCGAAATCGTGTACACCACCCGGACTCACATGACGCAAGTGGTCCCTTAAAACGGTCTGAATTCAGTGTTTGTTTATTGATTTTCTACTTAAAAAAATTTTTTTGTAAAACTTGAATGTATAATAAAAAGATAACTAAAAGCCTCTTTTCAATAGCTCGATTTCTTATTCATTAAAAAAAATCGTAAAAACGAGGCCGAAATTCAAGCTTCAAGGTGTTATACCCCCTTAAAATATTGATTATTCGTGTATTTCATTAACACGTTCACGCCGGGGCCGATTTTCATTGTCTTTGCTGTGAGGCGGCGCTGAAATTAATGCTGTGCCTCATCTGGCTTTCATTAAATGTTTTTAATGAAAATACGTTAAATTTTCATTATTTTAATTTTCAGCGTCTAATAGCACAATCGAATACATACTACCGGCGGTACGCGTCACCCGATTTGACAATGTAGTGCGGGCCACCGGCGATACGCGTCACCCGATGAGACAATCTAGTGCGGGCCACCGGTGGCCCGCGCCGGCGTGAACGTGTTAAATAAAGCTCCGAACCACATGGAGTGTCAACACTGAAAGCTTGTCACAGCGCCGCTCCATTAAAGTACGGCAGACTTGCTATGATTTCGATATGGCGAGGATGGTTCGCGATGGTAATGGAATGTGCGATAACGATCGATAGATAGTCCAATTGGATTGTGAGAGAACAATCGACGCGAAAAGCAGACAAGTATAAAAGGCAGCCGGGTGCAGCGTCAATGACGATATGATATAATAACAATAACGCACCTCTGCGTTTTAAAACGCAGAGGTACACTGCGTACACTATCGGACGATCAGAACAAGCTAAAAATGGTCTGAAAATCTTTTCCCTCTCAGTTTCGCGCCACATAGTCACTGGTGGCGCAGCGGACGAGTCTTATTTGAGCAAATAAAGGGGAAACGTGCAATAGTCCAATAAGTAGTAGCAATAGTAGTAGCTATATCTTGAACAACACATAGTTATTGATTTTAATTGAAATGAATAACTAGAAGAAAAAAACTATTTCGCAAGTTCTAAAAAGAGGAATAGTTGTTAAAAGCATGTTGGTGCAAGATTCTTTACTTTCTTGTGCATTATAGTTCTGTTGTCGGAATGCGTGTAGTTTCCGAGAAAAAGTGCTATACCACATTACCCGACCATACCACTATACTTCGGGTACCCGAACATAAATCGATCTTGGTCAATGATTCGCTCCAACAAACTGGTGAACACCCAATGTCCATGTTTGAGGCTGTTGCTCAGAAAAGAAACAACAAAATTTATAAAAAGCTTTATTACCATCAGCTGCGAAGATGTTCGAGAGAAGAGGACTCTTGGATTTTTCAAGAAGCATTGTCTTCTTCTTTCTTGTCTTCCCGAAACATCGCAACCGAATGTATACAGATTGGAAACAGCAAAATGGTATTGAGGCGTTGGATTAGCCTTCACAGTCACCTGATACCAACCCGATGTGAAATGTGTGAGCAGTTGGTTGGAGATTATTTGATTTTTTTTGATAAAAATCGTGTTTTGCCGTTGTGGTTAAAAAGTGGTGTCTGATTATTGGTAAATGAGGTATCTTATTCGAAAGACGTTGAAGGTTAGTCATTGTTGAGAGAGATTGTGTCGTTTGTGCTTTTAGTTGTTGGTAGGTAGGTCGGTTATTTGAGGAGTAACGGTGTTTTCTTTATTAGTGTTTTTTAGCGTGGTTGCATAAGAATAATTGTTTTTTGAGGATTTGTTTGGTTGAATTGTTTATATAGGCGTCGTGCTTCGAGCATGCTTCACTTCTTTTTTTTTCATCATCTTATAGATGAAGGTGTTTTTGAATCCTATCTTTTTAAAGAGGTGGAAAGCTTCATTCTTTTTCGTAGTGGGATTTTTTTCACAAAATTTCCAAATCAGTTGCCGACGTTGTGGTTTTGTAAGCACCATTTTACCAAGATAAATGCCCAAAAATTGGGAAAAAAACATGCAAGTATCTCATCTTCAGCAGTGGGGATGAGGTTTTTGTCAAAGATCGTTCCCTTACTTGAATTAAGTGACTCGTGAAAAGTGATTTCGACCAGACAGAGACTTACAAAAATTATAGTTTTAACAAACCGGTTAGCTACCATTTGGGACTTAGTAAGTACGAGCAAGCTGCCGTCACGTAGTATGCTTACTGTTTCTATTTCGGTGCTTATTGAATCAGGTGCTTTTTTCTTATCAAAGACACTAAAGTCATTAGTTGCCATCCGTAGATTTTATCAGGACAAATTTTGGAACAATTGTTTGCATATTTGATTGTGGCAAAGGGGGAAAAAGCTCCTGTGTAATGTTTGTATTAATTTTCCTGCGTTTTTGTTTCGGACTGGTGGCTGAGTGTTTGGCAAGCACAGCGAACCGGTTCCTCGACAATTCGGGGGGGTCGGGGCCCATTCTGCTGGGAGTCGAAGGTTACTTAATTACGCTGTATACACTTCTCACCCGGAATGTAAGTTTGAACGATATGAGGAGTACTTTGTTATTATTATCAACGATCGTTGACGAAAGCAACGAAAAAACACATTCGGCACTGCCGTATAATTTGCTCTGTCGCTGGGAAGTGATCACTTCGAAGGTTCGTCGGTGACTGTAAAAAACTATAATTAAGGCATGCCTACGTTTAAGAATAGTGCAAATATTCTACACCTGAATGGTTCCATGGCGAATGCTGTCACCAAAAAGTTACAGTATTAGAATTTCTTAATTGACCACTCCTACGAAAATTCTGCCACGACACGAAAATTTAAAATAATTGCTGGCCAATAATAACGTATGCATCTTAGAAAAGATAAATTAAAGCAAAAATAACAACAAAAACAGGCAACATCCACGCTATTCCCGCCTACACGGCACAGTGCAAAAAACAGTACACCACCGACATTTTTTCATTTGCCAATAATATTAATGCTACTCGCCTCAACAACAAAAGCAGCATTGAGCGTCATGTTTATCAACAGGCACAGTGGCGCAAATATGATTTCATTCTGAGGGGTGCTTACCTCCACAACTTTAAAGCCAATGTCAGTTGAAACAATTTTTGGTAATTAAAATTTTTGCAAGGTATAAATTTGGGAGGGGTTTGAACCCAAAATCATTCCCCCTTGCGTGAGTCACTGAATTGGCGCAACAGAAAAAACAAAAACACGAATGAGTATAGAAAACACTTCCACTCACATGTTACGCTGAAGTTACAGTGACAACTGCTGTTAGTAACAGAGGGTTCTGCTGTCAATAACAGAGAGTATTTACCAGCAGCAGTATTTCCGCTAAAAAATTTGAAATAGTCGCAAACAAAGGGTTATTTTTAATTATTTCTAAAGGAGATAATTTTTTTTTGTAAAACAAACAATTTTCCCCTTAAATTATTGATGAGGGATATATAAAAAAGTCGCAATATGAATGTTTTGTATTTATTATGAGATCATTTGCTTTTCAAAGCATATGCGTGATATAGCTACTTCTTCATTGGAAGCCATCAAAATTAATTTAGCACAAATAAATTAGGCAATGCCAAAAAAGCGCCTTAATTCAGATTAATTTTGTACATATTTGCGGGAAAACTTTCACATAATAAAATGGTTGCAAGTAGTTTAAATGTTGCCAGAGGTATATTTTTTAAGTACTTAAGTTTTACCTTTGAAAAGTGAATACTAAAAGGAAGGCATATTTTGCAAAAATAAAAAAAATTAACTTTACGAAACAATTTCCCAAATGTACATATATCCTTTTTGATTAAAACAAAAGGAGCTAAAGTCGCATGATTTTGAAGAAAAGTGTCAAAATAAGCCTATTTTTAAAAAGTCGGTGTCAGGTGGCATTGGGCTCCAAAAAGGGTCAATTTGACACTTTAGTCCCACAACGGCAACACTGATCAGCAGTACCTGCTATAGAACGCGTTTGCTTGTATGAGATGCGCGTTCTATATCACTTCATGTTCGTTGGTAATAGCATACTTATTTATTTTTTTCACGACGCACACTGGGGTAATTCATGCCGATTTTGGCGATTAATTCACCCGGACTATTTAGACATGAAAAAAGTATTAGGTTTAGTTAATTATAGATAAAGAAGTAGAAAATAAATGTATTTGAACATACTTTAGTGGATTTTTTTTTTTATGACCAAAAATGCAAAATTGTTACAAAAGGATTACAGAATTATACAGAATTCCTCGCTTATTTATTAATTGCTATCGGCATCATCATCGTATTCACCCACGCTTTCACCTTCGCATCCATCGTTATAATCATCATTGTTCATATCATCGCGTTCTTCTTCCGCAATTATCAACAAATCCAATAGTTCCCTTGGCATGCGCGTAACTGCTTTATGCGGCAATTTCGTTTCTGTCGATATAATGGGATCAGAATTTATAAGCAGTCCACTTAGAACGCCTTCGTTGGTTTTTTCTCGGCTACTTTTTCGAGAAAAATATTTCCTGAAAGCCTAAAAATCTTTATTTCTCGCTTCCCGCGCTTCTTCAGATAATTCACCAATTCGCAACAAGGCGTGAGCTATGACCTCTGGTCCATTAATTAAATATTTATGAACAGTCGTAGGCATGTTATACCAGGGATAGTACTCAACGAAAGATTTGGCACAATTTAAGGCAAAGAGTTGGTCATTATGTAATAAAGACTTAAACGAGTATACCAAATAACATTGGATTCCGTTCCTAAATGAAAACAACCACCTTTTTTAATATCTTGAAAAAGTAGTATTTTGCAGTTACCCTTTACCTAATTAGTTTAATGCACATCACTGCGGTTATTTCAATCGATTACACATAAGTAATACAAACAATCATGGCACAATAATAAGGTAATAGCATCCCCGCAACACCAAAAACCACATGTATTTTGTTGGTAGGATTGTTTGTTGCAAAATATGGCTGGAGGAACGAATGCCCAACGATTGGAACCTCAGTGCCCTTTGTCCTGTGCTGAAGAAAGGCGACCCAACAATATGCGCCAACTACAGGGGTATCAGCCTACTTCCCATTGCATACAAGGTCCTGACGAGCGTATTATGTGAAAGACTAAAGCCACTCGCCAAGGCGCTGATTGGACCTTATCAGTGCGGCTTTAGAACTGGTAAGTCCACCATCGACCAGATATTCACTCTACGCCAAATCCTGGAGAAGACCCATGAGAACCAAATCGATACACACCATCTCTTCATCGATTACAAGGCAGCATTCGATAGCCCGATAAGGGATCGCCTATATGCCGCATTGTCTGAACTTGGTATCCCTGCAAAGCTCGTTAGACTTTGCAGAGCGTCGTTGAGCAATACGCGCAGCTCCGTCAAGGTTGGAAGTGACCTATCCGACCCCTTTGATACCGTTCGAGGTTTCAGACAGGGCGATCCTTTGTCCTGCGACCTCTTTAACTTCACCATGGAGAGTGTTCTGCGCAAGGCCGGTGTACATCGTAATGGCACAATTTTCAACAAAAGTGTCCAGCTCCTTGCTTACGCTGATGATATTGATGTCATCGGACCTAACAAGCGAGATGTCACCGCTGCCTTTGCGGCTATCGAAAGAGAATCTGCCAAAATGGGTCTGGTGGTAAATGAGGGCAGGACGAAGTATATGCTGTCTACACGCAGGGACTCGCAGCGGCTAGGGTCTCACGTCGAGGCCGACAGGTATGCTTTTGAAGTTGTCAAGGAATTCGTCTACCTTGGCACCGCCATCAACAGCAGCAATGATGTCAGTCTGCAGATAAAGCGAAGGATAACTCTTGCCAACAGGTGCTACTACGGTCTCGGTAGGCAATTGAGAAGTAGAGACCTCTCTCGACCGACAAAACTTTCACTCTATAGGACGCTTATCTTGGCCGTGCTCCTCTATGGCGCTGAAGCATGGACAATGACACGAAACGACATAGCGGCCCTTGGAGTGTTCGAGAGGAAGATGCTTCGCAAAATCTTCGGCCCTGTTCGGGTTGGTGACGACTATCGCATACGAACCAATAACGAGCTGTATGAGCTGTATAAGGACATGGACGTAGCGCAGCGAATTAACATCCAGCGGCTACGCTGGCTCGGTCATGTCTGCCGCATGGACGACGAAGCTCCGGCGAAAAAGGTATTCGATGCGATGGTTGGAGGTCGACGGCGAAGAGGGAGGCCGTGTCTCCGGTGGAAGGACCAAGTGGAAGAGGCCCTGGTATCTCTTGGTGTGACCAACTGGAGAAGGCGCGCGCGAAGCAGAGGCGCCTGGAGAGAAGTTTTGCGGCAGGCCGTAACCCGATAACGGGTTGTTATGGCCAGTTAAGTAAGTAAGTAAGTAAGATAAACAATCAGCCGGTGGCTTGCTACAACCTTATAATTGAACCATGCAAACAATAACAATGCCCAATACTGCTTCTGATAAATAAGGTCACACACCCTACAACAATAACAGTTGGGCTGAAAAGTTCGTATCGTTTTATAGAAAAACACATTTTTTTTTGGCAAAATTCGATTTTATTATTCAACATAGTTGCCATCGAGGGAGATACACCGATTATATTATTATATATCTTTCAACTTTTCAATACCATTTTTTAACATTGCTCTGAAGCATCGACACGTTCTTGTTTTTGGTCGATTGTGAGCTCGCGCGGCACCCACTTTACACATAGCTTTCGCATACCCAAATATTCATGAACGATATGTCTAACACGTTCCTTTGATATCTTTAGAGTGTCAGCCAGGGCTGTCGAGAGGGGGGGGGGGGACAAAGGGGACATCGTCCCCGGGCCCGGAGTTTCCAAGGGGGCCCGGATTTTCCGGCAATATTAGAAAAAAAAATTTTTTGAATGAAAAAATATTTCGAGTTGATCAAGAAAAAATTTGACACAAAATTGCCCGATTCTTGAAATAAAAAATTCTCATTCATTCAATAATCTTTCAAGTAACTGTGAGTAAAACAGTTTCGAAAACCCGATCATTATCAAATCCGATCTAAAACGCCCAACCGATCAACCCATAAAAACTTAACGATCGCAAAATCCTCCCTGGAAGGGCCCGCGGAAGAGACGCCTATATAAGTGTATTAAGACTAAAGACGCTCCTGCCTCATCGACAAGCCACTAAACTTGTTCTGAGGTGGCGCGGCAATCGCGCAGTTTCAGTCAGTCACATTAAGTCAGGCATCACAGTCTGCCACGGTCAATAGTGGAAAATCAAACTGAAGTGCTCAATTGTTAGAGAAACATCAAGTACAAAGAGACACGTGATTATGCATTTTGTTGCCAGAGGGTAAGTCACATCTAATATCAGTCATAAATATGAATTTTCGGAAAGATATTTATTTATTAAAAACCTTCCTTCAAATATTGAATCGAGAATTAATTTGAACAGAAAGAAAAATGAAACTGTGAAAAGTGAGGCTGGCTTTGAGAGGAGATAGTCATCTCATTGGTGATCGAAGCAATGGGAATTTTCTAGGCATTTTAGAACTCATAAGCCACTATGATTCGGTACTGCACAAACATTTGGAAGAAGTTAGGGTTTCTCAAGAAAACCATAAACGCCTCCAAGTTCATTATCTTTCAGCCGAAATTCAAAATGAATTTATTCAAATCTGTGCACAACACGTTCAATACCAGCTCTTAGAAGAGCGAAAAAGCGCGATATACTATTCCATAATCGTTGATGCTACTCCTGATTCGTCACACGTTGAACAGACGACATTTATTTTGCGATACCTTCATTTCGATCTTGAAGAGAAAAGTACGTCATCAAAGACTTTCGTTGATTGCAGTAAAAAGGCAGGTGAAGCGATCGCTAGCATGATGCGTGAAACTTTGGAAATTTATAAAATCCCTTTCATTGAGTGCCGAGGGCAGGGTTACGACAATGGCCGGAATATGAGTGGTCAATATAAAGGAGCTCAAAGTCACATACTCCGTCAAAATCCCCAGGCAGTTTTTTCACCTTGTGCAGCCCACAGTTTAAATTTGTGCGGAGTTGATTCTGCGGAGTGTTGCACTCAAGCTATAACTTTTTTCGGCGTTGTTCAAAAATGCTATAACATTTTTGTTGGCAGTCCACAACGTTGGGAAATTTTGAAAAAACATGTCCCCTCCTCACTCCGTTCCCAATCAGATACAAGATGGTCTGCAAGAATCGAAGCTGTTAGGCCTTTCGCGAGTCACATTGTGGGACTGACCGCGGCTTTGCGCGAGTTGAAAGAATTGAATTTAACCGCGGACACTCAAAGGGACATTAATGGTATTCTCAAATATATGAGTAAGTTTGAATGTGTGCTGATGTCATCCATGTGGTCGAAGATCTTGTCTTTAATCGACGAAAGAAATCTCGTTCTTCAAGCTAAAGGTATCACAATCGATGTTGAAGTCAGAAATCTTTCTAGTTTATTGACAGACTTGAAATTTTTGCGGGATCGTTGGGGAGCACTTCTGAACGAATGTAAATTAGTTGCTTCAGCGTTGCAAGAAGCTATTGACATCTCAGCAGAGTTGCCATCGCAAAAAGTGGGCCGGAAAAGAAACTGTCGCATAGTTGATTCTAATGATGGAATTGAGAAAGAACCAGAGATAGATGAAGAGACACATTTTCAGCGAAATACGTTTTTTGTTATTATTGACTCAGTGATCGCGGGACTCACAACTAGATTTGACGCTGCGAAAAATTTGAACGATACCTTTAATTTCTTGTGGCAATTTCCAGAGTTGATTGAAGACAAGGTCCAAGATAAAGCGGCTAATTTTGTACAGAAATATCCATCTGATGTTTCGGACGAATTGCCGAACGAAATGACACATTTAAAACATATTCATTCAGCAAATTTCAAAAGTGATCTAAGCCCACTGTCACTTTTAAATGAAATTTATGAGAAACATTTAAATGCGATATTTCCAAATGTTTGTGTTGCGCTCAGAATTTTCTGTACCCTGCCAGTAACTGTTGCGAGCGTTGAGCGCTCTTTTAGTGTATTGGCGAGAATCAAAAATTTCCAAAGATCGTGTTCTTCGCAAACACGCATCTCAGGACTTGCGATACTTTGCTTGGAATACGATTTGGCCCAAAAATCTGATTTCCGTCGTATTATAGAAACTTTCGCTTCAGCGAAAGCCCGAAAAGCGTGCTTAAAGTAGATCAAAGTTATAATTACTTAGAATTTATACATAATCAATAGATGTATTTATGTAAATGAGTATTGAATAATTATTGAATAAATTTTTTTCTAAATCGAATTTGCTTTTGTGATAACTGCTCATTCCAACAACAAAAAGTTATAAAAACATATAAACTTTGTGGATCATCATCCTGACTTCTACTACAAAATTTCCAAAATTACTTACAGGGGCCCGTCATTACTAGTCCCCGGGCCCGGTTTTCCTCTCTACGGGCCTGGTGTCAGCTATACAAATTAACTTCAATTTACGATCTTCCAAATCCACTGAGTTCATCGTCTTCGGTGCTCATATGGCCTGTACGGAATTTAGCAAACCACTTACGAATGGTTTCTTCGCCCGACGCAGAGTCCGGATAACACTCATCAAGCCACTTTTTGGTATCAGCAGCACTTTTTTTCATCAAAAAATAGTGTTTCATTAAAACACGGCATTCCTTTTTAACCATTTTTTTCAAAATAACAAAAGTTGGTTCACTCAAAATGCTGTATCTCACAAACTAATAATCAGACAGCTATCAAATTTATAGACGTTTCTTTTGAAGGTTGGTACTACCTAAAAATGATACGGATTTTATTCTAGTGGCGCCATCTCATAGAAACGATATGAATTTTCAGCCCAACTGTTATGTCGCCTAATATGCTGGTTAATATATGTAAATCTAGCATGCCGGCCACCCGTAATGTAGGTTAAAAAGCATAAAGAAATACTAAAAACCCATGATGCAATTATTAAAGGTGATGTACGTAGGCAGCCGTCTCGTTCTAATTTGACAATGTTGGCTCCCTTAGCAAATCAGTAATGCTTCTTTGAAAAAGTTATTTTTTATTTAGAAGGAAATTTGAAAAAAGTACTTACAAATAGTAACATTCTCTAAAAACAAAAGGTGGGTATTACCAAAGAATATGAAGTAATATAGAACGCGCATCTCATACAAGCAAACGCGTTGTATGGTGGGTACTGCTGGTAGTACCCTCTGTTACTGACAGCAGAAATCTCTGTAACTTCGGCGTAACATGTGAATTGAAGTCGCTTCTGTACTCATTCGTATTCTCGCTGCTGTTGCGCCACTTGATAAACATGACGATGAACGCTGCTTTTGTTGTCGCAGGGAATAGCATTATAATATTGGCAAACAAAAAAAGTTAGCGGTATACTGTTTTTTGCGCTGTGCCGTGCAGGCGGGATAGCATTGTTGTTGGTAATTGTTGCGTCGCTATTTCTGCTTTCTTTTTTATAATCATAAGCAAATTACAATTAGCAAAAAAAATGCGTGAACTTGGTG
Source organism: Melieria omissa (assembly GCA_963971225.1). Classification (NCBI taxonomy): domain Eukaryota; kingdom Metazoa; phylum Arthropoda; class Insecta; order Diptera; family Ulidiidae; genus Melieria; species Melieria omissa. The sequence goes on along the minus strand of OZ020269.1, from coordinate 42,289,722 downwards.
TAGTAAAATATGGGTACAAACATGTTGCACAAGAGCGTTTATAGTTATTTATTAAAAATATTATTGTAAGGTTTTATCACAGAACAAACAATATACAGAATGCGCATCTGGTGTAAAGAAAATTTTCTTCGCGGGTTCCAGCGGTACGACCCGTTTGAGGATGCGGGGGGAAGCAGTAAAGGGGATGAGAACGCACAGAGCGCGAGAGCGTGAGCTGAGAAGCTGCGACTGCGCACCACACACTGTGGTTGTTGTTGTTGGGCAACAAAGCGATGTGCCGCTTGCATGTTGGTGCTGGCTCGTGCTCGCTCTCCGCTTGCTTTTTGACAAACAAGAACAAGAAGTGGAGAGGCAGTTTCATAGAAAAATTGATTGAGCGATCGCCAAGGCACATAAGGTGGTAGCACTACGAGAAAAACCAAAATTCAGTGGATTTTATAAGTTCTTTTGGTCTGCTTGTAAAATAGAAGTTGTAAAAAGTACAAATGGCTACAATGAAATATATGTGTTAAATATTGAAACAACCAAGACGCATTAAGAAAGTGATAATAAGTGGAAAACTATTGCTACAATGTTGTGCTAATTATCAAAGAATGCTGCAACTACCTATTGAATTTGCCTTGGCGATTGCTTTGCCAAATCAACCACTTTCAATGTGCACGAGTAAAGCCATTGCGTAGCAAGCCAGCCGCAACAACATGGCGTGTTGTTGTCGAAATGAGAATAAAGCCCAAAAAAAATCGAATCTATGCGTATACAATACATCAATTCGCGCTTACTCTCTCGGTTCCCTTTACATTTTCCTCACCTTTGTTGCTTCCCGCCCGCGTCTGAAATGAAATCGCAAAATTATTTCAGATGCGCCTTCTGTATACTGTTTATTCTGTGGTTTTATGCTTATTGTTTTACTTTCGTTTAAATTTATCTTTCATAAATAATAATTTTTAATAAGAATTTTTTTATTTGCCAACAATTATTTTCAATTTTCGTTCTTTCGAACTTCCTTTTTGCACAGCCCCCATGCAGTGTTTTCGTAGAAGAACTAAAATAAGAAAATCTAAAATTTGGACTCTATGGTTACAGCACTCACCATGGAACCATTCAGGTGTAGCATTTTTACAAGATTGTAAAACGTGTGCCTTAATACCAATTTTTTCAGGTTCTGCTTCGAAGATTTTATGAAAAATTAAAATATGTTTTATGCATACATTCATTAGGGAATTGGAAGGAGCAAAAAGATCACCAAAATCAGAAATTGACTGATAATTTTTGTGAAAAATAAAAATTTCACTTGGAGCAGTCAAAACTTCATCCCTTCTTCTCAATTCGTCACCGCATTTTTCACAATTTAATTTAGGAATGATTTTGTACGCTACGTATCCAACAAAATACCTAATGGAAACCAGCTCTAAGTTAATATCTTTCGGATTACAAAAGGTGTCACCTACAAAATACGCCTCGTGCATCTCACTACTTAGATCAAGATTTTCCAGGATTTCATTGTCATTATCATCGCCATTAGTCTGCAAAACATCCTCACTAAAAGAAGCGCTTGAAATTAAATTAGTCATTGAATCTTGCGTCTCTTCACAATTGGTAGAGGAGCTAAACTTTATTATTTTAAAGGCTAATAACCTGGCTAAGATATTATTAAGTTCGGCTACAGAGGGGTTACAGTTATTACCTCCTTTTTGCCTTAACACAGCAAACGTATTCTCCAACTTGTCCTGGTTAAAGGCCTTTGTCATAATAAAAAACTTGTCCGAATTATCTTTTAATATTTCATCTACAAGTAGAAGGACCGATTTTAAGGATAGTTTCATGCCATCTAGGAAGAAAACTCGTTTTTTTTTCATCAACGAATTTCACTTCCTCTAGATAATATAAAAATGTTTGAATAAATGTGTGCGATTCTTTCTTAAGGCAGGTTCTCACCTTGTGGATCCGAAAAAGTGAATTTTTTTTAGGAATTTTTTTTGAGAAAACGGTTAAAGATACAAAGCTGAAAATTGTTTCTGGATATGAACACACATTTATTTAGAGAATACAATTTTTAAAATTGAATGAATCAAAAAAAGGGGGAGGGGGCGTCCATGAGTGGCGGCATGTCGGCGAGGAGGTGTCCCGCTACCGGAAGTGATTCCGTCAAAACCCGTGATCGGAAACACAAAAATCGAACACATTCTTAATGTGTACCGTATTATCTATTGAATGAACGAAGATCATGAAAAAAAAATCGAAATTAAAAAAGTTATGAGGTTTTGAAAAAAAAATTACGATTTTCGCATTTTTTTGTTCACTAATTATTTTTTTAAATAAACAATTTTCAATATTTTTGGCTTATCGTAGTTCGTTTATTAGAAAAAACCCTAAGGAACATTTAGAAAAAATTTGGTGACGATTGGTTCATTCCAGCGCCTTCAATCACTTCCGTAAGGTCCGAAAATGTGGTTCTGAGAAAAACGCGTTTAAAGTTTAAAGCGCGCTTGGCCGGTGCTCTACACTGCTCTATATAACGGCCTGTAACTTTTGTAATTTTTCAGATTTTGATCTGAAATTTCTGGAGCACATTTTTGAAACATATATCTACACGATAAGGCAATTTTGTTTTTTTTTCCACAAGGTGAGAACCTGCCTTAATCTAAAGAGCAGATCGGTAGCAGTTATCTGCATACAAAGATCCACTATTCATGCAATCAAATATTTGATCAAATTTTGCTATAAAATCAGCTGTGGATAACGCTACCTCTTGTGAGATTTTTTTAAATCCACTTATGTCTGAAATTGTTCTGATAGCAGCTTCAACTGTTTTACTGAAAACTTGCGTGGCAAATTTAACACGCATTTTTTTAAATGAATTTGGAAATATGTGTTGTCTAGTCAATTTTGGGCACATTTTGGTTTTACAATTTTCTTCCCTCTCCCAAAGCTCTTGAACTATTTTAAAGCTAACTAAACCATCAGGCGTTTTTAAGTCGCATTTAAGCCAACCATTTCGCAATGACTTGATTAAATGTGGGAAATCGAACATGCAATAAACTTTTTGATTTTGAAATTGAAAATATGGTTTTTCTATACATACGCCTAAGTCGGAGAAACACTTTCTATTAGAAGACCCCTGATCACAAACCAAAACGTTCACTACTATACCAAAATTGCTTAAAATTTTAAGATTTTCTTTAATTATTTTGCACAACGTATCTGCTGTTAATCCATTCTCTGACACAAAATAGTTTAAAATTGAACACCAACTCGAGAACATGGACTTCAACATAAATACACATACTTGCTTACCAATTTTTTTTGTTCTTTCGAAGCCTGTGCATTCAAATCCGTCAATTAAATCTAGTTTTTGATTGTATCGTAATTCTCTACGTATTGCCATTTCGTCCATTAAAAGAACCATATTATTTTCATTTTTTTCCTTCAACTCTAAGCACATCTTTTTAATGAATTCAAAAGCCACATTGTTGATACCGGGCTGAAGGAACTTTATTGGAGCCCACCGATTTAAGGTGCTGATATGTGGCAAATTGAAATTTAACTTATCTCTTAGGAAAGAATATGTTGATTGTGAAATATAAAAAATATTTTGCGCTAAATATTTCACTTCGTCAGAATATTCTTTTGGCCGGGTGCTAAGAAAAAGTTTACAAAATGTTTTGGATTCCAAGTTGATATGTTTTAAAGAATCAATTGAATTTTTTAAAGTCTTTGAACAACAATTCTTGGATTTTAAAATAAAGCGCTTTTCTTTTCGCAATTTTTCGTTAATTTTTTTGAATTTTTTTAATAGGTCGCTGTATTTCTTTTTGTAATAATGGGTTATTTTGACGTTTTTTCGCAATTACTGCATACTATGTCATCATAACGTGGTCGTTTCAATGAAGAATCTGGTTCTAAAAATTCTTCATCCGAAATCTCATGATCTTCGTCTAAGTTTAAGGTTGGAATCGCATCCTTTTTTAGAAACCTTTTTCCTACATAAGTACTGGAGAAATGATTTTCACAAATATACAGTTTTCGGTTATAGTCGTCATAAGATATATTGCATTTTTCGCGCCAAATTTGGCCAAACACAAATTCAGCAGCGGGGAATCTAAATAATCTAAGATTCTCGCATTGTCGTCTCGATTTGTTGCAACTGCGAACACAACATTGAATTCCAGACGTTGAGGAATTTCTATTTGTCTTTATATTTGTAGCCATATTGTAACAAGCCGAAACACAAAATAGAATTACAATGTTGGACAATGGCGTTAAAATACTTCTTAAAAAAAAATTCAAAATTGGTATCAACCACGTCAAAATATAAACAAATAATTTTACTTGGAATGCGCCACGTAAAAATATTTGTAGAAATTTCAAATTGGATTCAACCACGTCTAAAAAAAAACCGCTGCAAAAGGTTCAAAATTGGTATCAACCACGTCAAAATATAAACAAATGATTTTACTTGGAACTCGCCACGTAAAAATATTTGTGAAAATTTCAAATTGGATTCAACCACGTCTAAATATTTGCAGGTTTTAAAAATCAATCAAAGCGCAGCATTTAAGCAAACAGACATACACCACAAAGCTTCGATTGATAGTGACATTACAGCAAAACCAAAAAAGCATACACACAATAAACGACAACAATAAAAACATTAGCGAATCCCGAGTCATCTTCGTTGAAACGATGATGACGATGCCTTCGTTCGTTGTTTGTTTTTTGCTTGCGCTTCGGCAAACAAAATCAAGAAACATGCATGCAAAAAATGATTGAGCGAACACTACGCTGCAACAACCACCACTTCAATTTACACGAGTGAAGCCGTTGCGAACAATAACATAGCTTTTTGCTGTTGTCCTACGCAAATCTAACAGAAAATGTTATGAACCTAACATTTTCAAATGCCTACGCTTCGCTCTTCCCGCTCGCATCATAGCAACCGAAAACACTTTTGTGCCCACATGCGCGTTCTATATTACTTCATATTCTTTGGTATTACTTAACCATTTCACGCTGTTTGTTTTGATTCTTTTCGTTTAAATTCAAATACATTTTCGTTGTATTTGAATTTAAAGCGCGCGAATTTCGGTATATTTAATAATTTTACCATCCACTACGTGGAGACTGGCAGCTAATTCTGCTACACAAACAACAACAACTGCAATTCCCACCCGTTGCAGCGATTCTACATACTTACTTAACTGACCATAACAACCCGTGATCGGGTTACGGCCTGCCGCAAAACTTCTCTTCAGGCGTCTCTGCTTTGCGCTCGCCTTCTCCAGTTGGTAACACCAAGAGATGACAGGGCCTCTTCAACTTGGTCCTTCCACCGGAGACACGGAAAAATAACGAAACTGTATGTTTTTACATAAACTTATACATACGAAGCGTCCCTGCTACCTTTTTGAAAAACTTTTGTTTTGCAAGTCAAGTCGAAACTACAATCTCCTAATTCCCAGCCATAATTTCAAAAATTCCAGTAGGCTTTTTTTCGTTAGCGCCATAAGGTCTTGGAACTCGCTCCCTAGTGCAATCAAATGTATTTCGGGCAGTAGTAACTTTAAGCATCTACTCTTCAAACACTTCTCATAACATCTCAAACTTTTCTTTTACTCTTTACTCTACTTCTCTACTTTCACTTACACATAGTTAAGATTTTTCTTGTAAATTATTAAACATTGTAATGATATTTTATTTATTGTGTAATGTTTAAAACGAATGTGTTCCCAATTTGCATGCAAAAGATTGTATCTTATATGCCTATATTATCTGTTAAATAAATAATAAATAAATAAATAACATTTTTTTTAATAACTTTCTTATATATTTTGACTTTCCGCACATCATGCATGCTTTTTTTTACTTTTATTTATTTTTTAATCAAAATTAGTATCCTCGTGAATTTAAGGGTCAAGATTTCTTCCTATATGTTAAATTCTAATAATGGATTTTCTTCCATTTAGGCAGTTTAACACGCATTAAATACTACTTTTTTAAATACCTTTTCATAAAAAGGCCTCAATTTATTCCCCATTACCCCTGCTTCTGAAAGACAGCATTGAGCTAAGGGAGTGTCAAAACTCGGCTGTCACAACGTACATCACCTTTAATAATTGCATCATGCTAAAAACCATACATTGAACAACAACAAAACTAACATAAAACATGTCGCTTGTTGCTTTTCTCATATTTTTTGCAATTAATCTTTTTTTCTAAGACTTCACATACCAAAATCGAAATGCTGCAAAAGTGCGCAACAATAGCGCAACTTTTTTTTTATAGAAAGTTGTTAGAATATCCACAGATTACGATTATGATAATATTTTAGTTGAACATCACCGAACAATCAACTATATGTCTATGAATAGGGTCAAAATAAGAACATTTTTAGGCTTTTTGTTTTTTAAATAACAAAAAATTAGTATTTTAATACTTAAGTACCTGAACAAGAAGCCTCTATCCTCACTTTTATGCTACTTTAAAAACTTGTACTTGTAACTTCACGCTGTCAACTTTCAGAGTGCTTTGCGGGAACACAGTTAACTATTTTGCACTTCAACCCGGTATCAAAAACATATCTGTATCTTTATTTTTCGTTTTAGAATTAATCGCCACTTTACTTATATATTACCCCAGTGTGCGACCGTTCGCTATATTGCATTTACGCCGGAAATTTTTAATCCGATTGGAAAGTGCGAGGAACAGCGCAGAGGGACAGTATTGTTTGAGCAAGCAAAGCTACAACGCGGAGTAGTCCAGTAAGTAGCAAGCGTAAAGACATCAAAGTGTAAATTTGTAAATAAAATGATTGCTGGTTTTTGACTGCGTTCAGGAATTGAAGTGTATTGTTACGAATGCTAGTTCTAGTGGGCTAGTAGGTATCACTGGATTGTGCAATTTGAAGATAAAACAACTTGAATTATCCAAACGCAGTCAATAAAAACCAACAATCACTTTATTTCACAAATTTTACAATTTACTGTCTGTACACTTAATTATTTACTCCGTGTTGCACCTTCACTTGTCTAAACCAAGACTGACTCGCTGCGCCGTACCCGTAAAGTTTCCCGTATTATCGCGGCCATCATTGCCAGGTTGAACTATAGCACGGCGCGTAGCGACAGGGTTGCTTTGCACAGCGACAGACTGTCTTATCGTTACAGTATTTTATTTTCAAGCGCAATCCAGGTAAACGAATAAGCGTCTATTTGCTGCTATTTTGCTTTTGCACTTTTGGACTTTTCGATTGAATTTGTGAACTTTGTTTAAGGTTTTGTTAAATTTTGACACTTTTTAATTGTTGTTCATTAGATTTGTCACATTGTACATTGTTTGTTTTGTTATAACTGTTTAAAGGGTTTGGTTTTTTGTCACTTTTAACTTGCGTTTAGTCGTATCTTTTTGGACACTGCAACTGTTTTAATTTTTTGTTTTGCGTCGCGTGGTTTAACTACTCGACACGAAAAATGCTCCTAGAAATACAAATGTTTTCTAGACTAACTTTGGGCCGCTGAAGACGAAATTTTTTCAGTTTCGTTGGTTTTGCAAAAATTTGTTTAAATGTGTTTTCGAAAAATCTTCGAAAAACTAGTTTTACTCCTGTTGTTTCAGTTTTGAGTACATATCTCGTAAACGACTCATCCGACTAACATAAGCGGCCCGTAGTTTAGAAGAGATTTGGTGAAGTTACTGATGGTGAAAGTTTGAAAAAGTGAATTTTTCGACCATTTTCAAAAATCATATATTTTCGAAGTAAATTATGAAATAAATTTTTAAATAAATAAAAGCTCAAATCAGTCAATGGCAGTTTGAAATATAACCTTTGAGAATATAATATAAAAGCTTAAAATTTCCTTACAAGATTTCGAAATACAAATAGTTTATTTAAAAATTCTTATATGTATTTTAAAACCAATTAGAAAGACAACTTACCCCTGAATTTGTCTATGCTGGCATAATGCACTTGCAACACGATATATTTAATTGGGGTATTCATTCCAACTTTAAAGCCAACGCCGTCGGGCAGAGTTAACTTTGGCGCATCCCTTGCCCACGCATACAAAATCTGTAAAAAATTATTTGAAGAGATGTTTGCAAATTAAAGTGTTTTCATAAAAGGTGGCTACATTAATTACTTTAGACTTATAGCCTATAAAAGATGCATTTCTCTGAAGTTTGTTAGGTTATTCCACAGAACAAAGATTATACAGAAAACGCATATGAAATTATTGTACGCTTTCACTTCAGACGCGAGCGGGAAGTAGCAAACGTGAGGAAAGGAGGAGGGCTACTTTGCGTTTCTCTCTGGCGTTTTCAAATTCATTGTGGTTAATCAATTGTTGTTTTGAGCAGCAAGACAGCTTGGCATTTCTCGTGCAAGGCAAATTCAATAGATAGTGACAGAACAGCTAATTGAACTTTAGTTTTATTATTGGCGAATGGACGTGCTGATTGTCAAAATGCCAGCAGCAGTTTTTTTGGCTGCTGATTGTCTCGTGAACAGACCGTTTACGTTGGCACTACATTGTAATAATAGTTTTCCACTTATAACACTGCACAACAGCATGTCTGTTGCATGGAGTTTTTTACATGAATCTGAATCGTTTTTCCACGCTGTTTTCAAAACCATACTCCGTTTTTATGTAACAGCTCTAGTTTTTGCAAAAAATGGGCGTGTCACTTTTTCGAATTTTCCTCGGCTTTTTTCTCGTTTTCGACTGTTATTTCTGAACCAATAATCCTATCGACATTATTTTTATATCGTTGCACTTACAACATTTCACGCCATCTTTCCTGACATTAATCAATTTTATGCGTTATAAATGGGCGTGGTAATAAGGTTTCAAAGTAAGAATATATTGAATTTAAAGGCGTTTTTTCTGATGGCAAAAATTGTACAGATGTTTCATAAATCAAGTTACGAAGTATATGAATATCTTAAGAAGAAACATCAAGCAATACAACACAGCCAAATTATTTATCGGAATACACATTCGCGTCGAAATAATAACAAAACTTTACCATAGCAATTTTCATCTCTTTTCATACTTTTTCCTTAAAAAATTAGGAGCCTCAAAATATGCTCTTTTTTATGTTCCATTTATAGTTTGGAATACAAACAAAAACAAAAATATTTTGAATTTTTCGAAACAAAAAAAAATTAAAAACTTTGCATATTTTCAGGCCCCTAATTTTTTAAGGAAAAAGTATGAAAAGTGATGAAAATCGCGATGGTACATTTTTCCTGTTATTTCGATGCGAATGTGTATTCCGCCAAATAATGTAGCTGTGTTGTATTGCTTGATGTGTCGACTTTCGTTATACACCTAACTCGTTAATTGTTTTACAAAAAATGTGTATGTTTTTGACCATCAAAGAAAACGCCTTAAAATTACATTTTTTCCAACTTTGAGGTCCAATTACCGCGGCATTTCAATACTTATAAAAATAAGTTGCATCGGAAAAGAAGCCGTGCGGTGTTGTTAATGCGATAAGGTGAAAATCATGTGAATCGGTTTTTTGGTTTAGAAACTACGATCGAAAATATGGAAAAAGTAGAGGAAAAACTGAAAAAATGACAGGGTACCTATATCTCACAAACTAGAGCTGCTAGAAAAAATCGGAGGGTAGATTCGGAATCAGCGCACCCACATTAGTAAGAAACAGTAGAAAAACTCCATGCAACAGAAAAAAAGTGTTTTTTTGTTGCGCTGTGTAATTTTTTAATGCGTCTTGGTTGATACAATATTTTTTCACATATCGAGTCCTTCCCGCATTTTTATCGTGTAAGCCAAAAATCAAATTTTACAGGAGACTTTTTTTTTGTTTTGTCTGCATTGGCACAACATAGTTGCATGAGTTTTAATATACACACTTTATTTAAGGTTATACACTTGGAATAGGTAATTTTAGTGACTTCAGTAAAGCGCAACGGCGTTATTTTGGACATACGATAATTTGTGCAGGCGCTATTGCGAGCGATTAAAATATTGCAGTGGCACATATAATAAAATCTTTTCTAAGTAAAAAATAATTATTTTCCTTGGTATAATGTATTTTCATTTATTGAATACAAAAAATTGTCCCTTTCGAATTAATATAGTGTCATTCATGGGTGATATAGTGTAGTTTTATTTATGAAAAACGAAACATTCTTCCACAAAAAATTAAATACTCTCTTCTTCATTGCATTGATTTCTCGTTGCTTCCGTTCCAATTTTATCAAGTTTAAGGGAACTTCCTAAAAAAAGATGCAACACCTACCACTACCAGCTATGGAACTTTTAAAACCACCATCTACGAAAACTTCAATAAATAATACCTGCTTCCAGTCTGGTAATGATATTGCGTTTGATGATGATGATGACGATAATGATGATAAGAATAGTGATACTTATAATGTGAGAAACCCAAAATTTGAAATATTTACTTAAATTGAATAAATTAAATAAAAAAGCAACCGTTTTTTTTTAATTTGTCTTATATAAGTTTCTTCTATGTAAAAAAATACCTTACATTCATTTTGATAGCTCAGGAAAATTGACCGCCGTTTTCAATGGTGAATACCCCACTGTGCGACGGTAAGCCAAGGACCTGTATAGTCGCAAAAAAGCATCTTAGTATGTTTCTTCTAGCATCGATGTATATGGTACACAATCGGATAGCCCCCCGGAGGAGGTCCGAAGACTGGTGGCTAGTTGTACCAGTGTACTGCTCCTATGATGCGATGCCAACGCCAGGCACACACTAAAGGGATGTGCCTGGCGTAGTGTGTAACAGGGGTAATACTCCGAACTTCACCTTTCCTAGCTCTGAAGCGTTCAGTGGCTGGGAGGAAGTTCTAGATGTTACAATACTAACTGAAAATGAACTAGTATCTGTAGGTAAAGGGAGGGTATCCGATCAGAAGTCCTTTTCGGACCATGCTTGGTTACTCTACGACTTAAATGTTCGGGCCGAATCTCCTCCACCCTATGGAAGCCACAAACGCACCAACTGGTCTAGGTTTGGTAGGATTAATAACACTGTGCAAGTCCAAAATTTAGGCATGGGGGGGACCTACTGGGTGAGTTTCCTATAGGTATACTGAGTTGAGATCCACCAGCCGTTTGGTAAGATTGGCTCTAGTTTAAGAGAAATCCGACTTTGAAGTTTGGTAAGTTTCGGGAAGTTTGTCGCTTAAGTCTTCGAACATTTAAATGCTAATAGGTCCTAAATCGTTCCGAATATCGCTTTACTGTCTTCGGCAAGTTTGTAGATATTTTAACGACCAACAAATTTGCTTAAGACACCAATGCAAAAAAACCACATTCAAACTGTGTAATTGCGATATGTGCATTTTTTGGCGCACCGCAACGTGGCGTATGAGTGTAATTGTAATATTAATATAAATAAATGACACTCATACGCCACGTTGCGCTGCGCAAAAACAAATGACGCAATCACACAGTTTAAATGTATTTTTTTGGATTGGTGTCTTAAGCAAATTTGTTGGTCGTTAAAATGTCTACAAACTTGCCGAAGGCAGTAAAGCGATATTCGGAACGATTTAGGACCTATTAGCATTTAAACGTTCGAAGACTTAAGCGACAAACTCGACTAAAATGAGCAAGCCGACTTTGAAGGATTTCTCTTAAACTAGAGCCAATCCAGCCCAATGGCTGGTGGATCTCAACTCAGTAGACCTATAGAAAAGTCACCCAGTAGGTCCCCCCCATGTCTAAATTTTTAAGGGCAAATTTCACGCACAGTGTAATTAATTTAATAATTGACTGGCTCGACAGCCGGACACCGCGACTAAGGCCTAGCTACCCGCAACCATCCATGTTGTACGTGTGATTTGTTTACAAGGTTGGAAGGGACCTACAGTTCTATGCCGATTCCGAACGGCGAGTTGGGAGCATTTTCATAGGAAATTTTTACTCTGAGGTTTGAGAGGACAGCCGCCGAAAGAAAAATTGTTTTTTTTTCGGTAGGATAGCCAAGAAGAAGATGGGAGGGCACCCAAATCAGATATAAATACGGCTGGGGATGTAGATAACAATATCCAACGGTTAGAAAACGCGATGGCTTCCACGTTTAAAATATCCTGTCCGGTAAAATATTCCAAAAAATCGTTTTCTTCCTGGTGGAACCTGGATCTTGCTAGTCTCAGGGCAGAGACTTTTAGGATGTTTAATCAGAGCTACTCATATGGCGACTGGGAAGGTTACAAGGATAGTCTCAGGAAGTATAAAAAAGCAATGAGAAATTCCAAAAACAAGGGCTGGGAGGATTATTTTATAAAGAAAACAGATGGTTCTTGGACAAGTAGCACGCAGGAAGCCTTGAATGTACTTCTGGAAACTCATTTTCATTTTTTCGAGCATCAGAGATCATCGGAAGACAAAGTTGCATGGACAATAGACTGGATTTAGTGCACGATTTTTCGACTTCGATGATCCGCAACCTCTCATTTTCTTAACCCAAAACTTGACAACGTCACAAATCCGATCGTATGGAGGACGCCCTCTGGTGGTGAACTTCTGAACCTTAATTAATTTTGTATTTTTTGTACTCAAGAATCGGTTCAGTAGTTTCCGAGATACGTTTTCTCGCTTACTTAATACTACATTTGCAAGTGGGGAGCCAATGGCATAGAAACCAAATCGAAGATTTTGTATGGGAGCCCCATCAAGGGTTGGAGATAGGGTAAAAATATGTTTGAAAGAAATGTTCAGTAGAGAAAACTAGTGGGGGTCATTCATATATCTTAACCCTCTAAGAGCAACTTCTGACCAGATGTGGAGCAATTTGTCGAATTTCCCAGCTTTTTTGTGAACTTTGACCTCGATGCGACGCCATTTAGCCCCACCTTAGCCCCAAAGTTTTTTGGCTCATGCACTTTTTCACCAAACCGTATAAAATGAGAGGTTGCGGAGCATCGAGAACCCATTATTAAGAATTTCCATACAACACTAAATCCAGTCCATTGGACAGTCAAAAGTTTTTCAGTCTATAAATCAGCTGGACCGGATGGCATTATACCTATGATACTACATGCTGCGCAGGAGTGGATAATTGCTTGACTCGTGGCTATATTCAGAGCATGTATAACAATTCTAGTTGGAGAAGTGTCAGAGTCGTCTTTATACTGGTGGGAAAAAGGGGACACGAGTCTGCCAAGGATTATCGGACGATAAGTCTAACATCCTTTGTACTTAAAACCTTCGATTGGCTGCTTCACCTGCATGTCGGGAATGTGGTGGAAAGCTAGTTTTCTGACGCTCAACATGCATACCTAAAGGGGAAGTCTACGGAAAGAGCACTCCATGAGGTAATAAGGACGGTGGAAAGATCCATAGAACATAAAGAATACACACTGACGGCCTTCATGGATATTAAAGGGGCCTTTAACAACATACGAATAGACATACGCATCGGGGATGTGTCTTGATGTGATTAGCGGTACTCTACAGGCAGATCTGAAAAGATTGGCAGCTTGGTGCACGGGTCGTGGTGATGCTTTTCACCACACGTACCAAGATACCTTTAACAGCACAAGAAATTAATAAAACACGTCGGTCTTCTTCGACACTCACTTTAATAATGAATAATCGATTTGAAACACAATGCTTATGGCCACTGTTGCCAACTTAACGCACTAAATTTAGTACTATGGTGCTTGGTGCGTTTTTAGTGCTCTTATTTTATTTAAAAGACACCAAGACTAATTCTTCCTTACAAAATGTTTAGGTTCGTTTTTGAAACTGCAACAACACTATGTTAAACAACACTGGTTACACAACACTATATTTCATTTAACATCTATATAGCACTGGAATGTTGGGCTAACAAATCATTGTTTGGATATTAAATGACAACTGACGTGATCCCCCTTGATTGAATTGCTTTTTTATGGTTGCCACTGAATTGCAATAGATTTCCTAGTATGTTACACGGAACATTAGGACAACTACCACCATTTCCTTGTTTTTTTGCTCATAAGTACTTCCTGAGTAGAAAAACGCGGTTTTTAGTGCTTTCTGAAAATGCATAGTTCGCAATCGTGCTTATGGCTATTCAAAATGATGCTTACATTTACATACATATATACATACGTATAATGTGAACGCCGAAAATGACAGACAGATCTCGTGACGGGGTGGTTAACATTTGATCGTGCTACACATTGCTACCCTTACATACATGCTAATATAAGTTAACACAGGCGACCCTGCATATCACAGCATTTCCCCCTCCGTCGCTGATGCGGCACAGCAATTTGCCTTACCATCAGTTTCGCCCAGCAATTTGCCTTACCATCAGTTTGGCCCAGCAATTTGCCCTACCACCAGTTTGTCCTAGCAATTTACCTTTGCTATTGCAACGGATCGCCGCTGCTACCGAGCACCGCTGACGTAGCGTTAGACTTAACACGCGCGGCCGAATTCGTTCAATTTCTGGTAAAAGTGAAACCCAATTTTTAACCGCCCGTTGCTATTGCAACAGATTTCCGTCGCTAGCAAATATCGCTGACGTGGCGTCTGGCTACCTGGTATCGCCACAGAACGCTTACCGTTGTACCAGCACAAGGCGATGCACCGGCACAATTAACGCGAATTAACAGTTGCGCAATCGCTACGGCTCGCATTACGATAAGCGAGCGCGAGGTTGCCTCTTAGCTGTAAGCATAAGTTAAGTCAGTCTTAATCTGGAATTGAAGCAATAAAGACCTCCAAAAAATAAACTCTTGTTTCACTGGGAATTAATTCCCTTAACTGGCGCCCGAGCAAATATAAGTGAAAATCGCGCATGCTGCCTCAAAGTGCCCTTAAGTAGTGCAGTGGCTAGGATAACAGTGCGGCAAAAAAAAGCAATAAATCGCCCTCAAGTAGTGCGTCAAATAAAACAGTTAACGCCCTTAAGTAGTGCAGCAAAAAGACAAGTAACGCCCTCAAGTAGTGCGTCGAATAAAACAACTGGCGCCACTAAGTAGTGCGGCAAAAAGGACAAGTAACGCCCTCAAGAAGTGCGACGAAGTCACTAAGAAGCAAAGAAAGGAGAAGAAGGCCCCAGTAAATAGTGAACAGGACGCGTTGAACGCAAGCCGCTCCACGCTTCAAAGGTCGCGAACCAATCATCCAACAAAAATTCAGAAACAACAGTAATCCGGCAGCAACAGCATCAAAGAAGCAGTAGCAATAGAAAAGCAACAGCAACAGAACAACAAGAGTAATCCAGCAGCAGCAGCAGCACCAGCAGTAAGGCAGCAGCAGCAATCCAGCAGTAGCGGAAAAAATGTAGAAACTAAGCAGTAAAATTATAATTCTAATCCTATCATCCCTTCCCAGCATCCTGGCAGGTGAAGTGATAATTTTTAACAACACCCTTTCGCACCTTATTGCAATTAACAATGGAGTCGGAAAGGTGCAGGACGGCACCTTCAAAATTGTGCACGTTATTAAGCTAAACCAATATGAATCGTTTATTGACCACGTACGAATATCCCCAAGACCTTATTCCCATTACTCACCCAAGAAATCGCCCAAACATCCCAAATCCTCTCCGCCATACAACCGAACAACCAGCCAAGGAAGAAAAGAGCTTTGAATGTATTAGGAACAGCATGGAAATACATCGCCGGACCACGATGATTTCGAGTTGGTCAGAAATATTTTAAATGAGACCATCGATAACAACAATAAGCAGGTTGTTATAAATAAAGCACTAATGGCGAAAATAATAAGTTAACTAGGATAACTAACAATATAAGTAATGCTATAAGAATATACAGCAATATTGTAAACGAAGTAATGTTAGACATTCAAACAAGGCTAAGACTGGTGAAAGAGGAATTAATAAACATTAAATATGCCATTTAATGGGCAAAATATAACATAATCACTTCTATGTTGCTAAACAAAAGGAAATAGAACTAGCATTAAGTAAATTGAAGGAAGAGAATATGTTGTTTACATCCGATGAGGAGGTCCTCGAATATGCTAACATTAAAATTTTATATGGAGACATGACTCTATTGTTACGAATACTAGTTCTAGTGGGCTGATACGTATCACTGGATTGTGCAATTTGAAAATAAAACAACTTTAATTATCCAAACGCAGTCAATAAAAACCAACAATCACTTTGTTTCACAGATTTACACTTCACTGTCTTTAAACTTAATTATTTTCTTAATTACTCCGTGTGGCACCTTTACTAGTCAAAATCAGACTGACTCGCTGCGCCGTACCCGGCTGCCTTTTATACCTGTCCGGTTATCGCGCATATCGTTCTCGCACATTCCAGAGTGGACTAAAGGTTTCCATGCTGATCGCGCGCCATCATTGCCAGATTGGAATAAAAGTTTCCATTATCGCGGCCATCATTGCCAGGTTGGACTAAAAGTTTCCATTATTATCGCGGCCGTCAGATTGAATTATAGCACGGCGCGTAGCGACAGGGTTGCTTTGCACAGCGACAGACTGTCTTATCGTTACACTATTATACGTTATTCAACTTCCACTCACGAGTAAGGAAAGTTACACTAGCATAACTGTCAAACCAGTAAAAAAAAACAACAAAATTGTAAACATAAAATATAAGCAAATTTTAAAAAATACGAAAACAACATTTGGTGTCATAAATGATTGTGCAACTGTTAACAGATTGAAGATATGTAAGAAAGAACAATTACATATCGGGACATATCGGGTGACCCATGCGTGCCGAGGCTACTAGACGGAGTAAATTCATCACGCCAACTGACTCACGGGTACCATGTGCCAGAGGTGAAAGAACTCTCCCCCGGCGTAATCCTGTTAAATGACTTCAAAGGCCGAGTCAATAACCAAACAATCGGGGGAAAACTGTTCATTACATTTTATAATTCTACCCTAAATATTGGCAACAAGACCTACAAAAACCTGGAGGCATCCTTCCTGGAAGTTAATCCTCCAATAGTGCAAATGACTCCCGCGGAAGAAGGATTCCTCAACTTACTGTCATGGGAGCAATTAAACAAACTCCACCTCAACAACACCAACAAAATCAATTTCCTAAGGTCAGAATCAACAATGAATAAGTACCTCACTATTTCATCCGCAATATTGTTCGTCGGCTGTCTGACTGCACTAAAATTTTGCTGTAAGAATAGCACCAAAGTAGTGCTACAACCCTCAACCCCCACAGTAGCAATCGTGAAAAGCTTGACCAGCCAGACAGCTCCACCAAACCTACCACCCTTAACAAATAACAACTTACCATATTTTTAACGATTGAGGACAATCGTTTTAAAGGGGGAAGAGTTAACACAGGCAAAGCTGCGACCCAACATGTCGCAGTATTTCCCCTCCGTCGCTGATGCGGCACAGCAATTTGCCTTACCATCAGTTTGGCTCAGCAATTTGCCCTACCACCAGATTGACCCAGCAATTTACCTTTGCTATTGCAACGGATCGCCGCTGCTACCGAGCACCGCTGACGTAGCGTTAGACTTAACACGCGCGGCCGAATTCGTTCAATTCCTGGTAAAAGTAAAACCCAATTTTTAACCGCCCGTTGCTATTGCAACAGATTTCCGTCGCTAGCAAATACCGCTGACGTTGCGTCTGGCTACCTGGTATCGCCACAGAACGCTTACCGTTGCACCGGCCAGTGCTGCCGTTTTCAATTTTGTTTCAGTAGTACATGTTATGATTTTTGGGTAGTATTTATGGACTTTGAGTAGTACACATGCACATTTTCTTTACAGTGTAAAAAATCGCAAGGATTCATCAACTACCCAAATCAAATACTAAGTTTCAAAACACATTAACAATTTGATTTATAAAAAAGTGAAAGAAACAATGTAATTCAGTAACAAAAATGCATATAAACAAACTTTTATATGTTTTTATTATATACTAATAGTAATTTGTTTGGTGGCAAAGCAATAATCGCTTAAATCCTAAGCGATAATTGTTTTTGAACACATATTTAATAATACTTCTTGTTCGATGGACTTCTACGAAAAAAATTTATAATGCTTTGATAATATACTTAATCTTAATCAAAATGTACTTTATATAATAGTGGAATTAAATATTGCTGACATTTTGCTCAAATAGGGTAAGAACTGGCAAGATCATTTCAACAATATAGTAGCTTTATATTTGCATATCTATAATACGTACAAGTTCTCGCCTAATTCAACCTAATTTATAACTATTTGTCTACGGATATACTCTAAAAGCCCCATTTCGAAGATATTTTTATATAAAAAATTAAGAAAAATATACTGTAATTTGTTTTTAAAGGTTTTTTGGTAGTCGGGTTTTAAAATATGTGTTATGTGTTATTAAAATTTTTTATTAATATCAAATATCGTTCGAATATTACTTTTAGCCTTTCAAGCAAACAAACAAGAGAAACGAATCAACATAAAAAAAACGAAACACAACGAACAATATTTTTTATTTATATTTTCTTAAAAATGGCACATTTTTGAGCATACTTTAAATTTAAAAATTAATTTGTATGATTAATAATCCAGCGGGATTTGGCCCTAATTTGCACTGGTTGAATAAAAATGCCAATCCCAAGAGAAATCGAACGATTTTATACACTTTTATCAGCATATATTCCAATGATTGCGAATTACACGTTTCAGCTCAGTTTAATTTTTTCTGAGTTGTCGACGTCCCAACAACCACTTTATTGTCTTTATCAAATTTTAAAAGATTCCTACAAGAATATGCAAAGTTATTGAGTTATTTTGTATTTAAACACAGTAATATTACTCTATTATTTCATGTTGTTCATTTTTGGGTATCGCATCCGTTGCGCTGTTTTCAAAGTTAAACACTTTATCAAAAGCTTATATCATATAATTACAGTCCTGTGAAGTATTGTACGAACAGCATTTGGCAACGCGGTTAAAAAGATGTAATTGTCACCTTGACACACATGTGATAGAGTTGCTTACAAACCAAGGATATTTGGTTAGAAATAAAAAACGG
The DNA here is from genome assembly GCA_963971225.1 of Melieria omissa. Classification (NCBI taxonomy): domain Eukaryota; kingdom Metazoa; phylum Arthropoda; class Insecta; order Diptera; family Ulidiidae; genus Melieria; species Melieria omissa. The sequence goes on along the minus strand of OZ020269.1, from coordinate 42,270,742 downwards.
CAAATACGACTTTTAAAGTCAATGTCGTACATTATTTATTATTATATTCTTGTTATTGTTAAGAACGGCATCGTTGGTTTAAAATTCGTCCTTCGGCAATGTTCAGTTCGGTAACATGTTTGTATATTCTCTTCTAATAGCGTTACTTAGAATTACGGTTGCCACTCAACTAAAAGTTTTTGTACAAAAATTTTCCCAAAAAAGGCCCAAAGTGGAAGCGAAAGGACCATTTTATGTGTTCGGCAAATTGTTTTTTAACATCAAGCAAAACATAACTTTTATATCGTAATTTTTGTTTTTGCTTGAACACTTATATTTCAGAAAATATTAGTATAATCGGCCTGTGGGTAGTACAAATGACGAAATAGTAGTAAAATACTACTATAGTAGTACGTTCGGCAGCACTGGCACCGGCACAAGCCGATGCACCGGCACAATTAACGCGAATTAACAGTTGCGCAATCGCTACGGCTCGCATTACGATAAGCGAGCGCGAGGTTGCCTCTTAGCTGTAAGCATAAGTTATGTCAGTCTGGCTAAATGAGTGCTGTTTCTAGTGATCTGTCGATCCCACCTCTAATCCCTTCCTTTCCTTGTCCTTTTGTACTCATGTTTCCCCCTATTTTCTGCTCCCCGGCTTCGGCCGTTCGTCTCGTTTAATGTTCATTGTATTCTCTGTACACTCGTCATTCGAACGCAACGCAGACGAAGAGGGCAGCCAACAACGGCAAACAGCCAACAACACAACACACAGCACCACACAAAGCAGACAAAAAGGGCAGCAACAACAGCACAAACAGCGGACAAAAACAAACAACAGCAAACAACTTAGCACATCACAGTAGCGCACACACAGCTGCAGAGGAGATTCCCATTCTCGGGCACTGGGCCCACTAAGATAAGCCCAAAACATTTTTATAAAAAATTAACACACTACATACACATACACTAACAATAACATATATTTTTTTAAAATATATATCCCCATTCCCAAAAATCCAGTCAAAAAATTATATACTGGTACCCCCCCACTGTTAACTAATTGCAGTAGGCAATCCCGCTGCTGCGCATAATTTTGCGCTATTTGTTTGCACATTCCCTTTTTGCGCTGCAGCCTGCTTCCCACAAATTTCTCCAATTTGCACACATTCCCCGCATTTCGTTTTGTGCATATCGCAGATCAGCAGCGACCACTCCAGCTGTTGATCTCGCGCTCTCCCACCTGTGTATATTTTCGCGTTTCGCTTTGTGCGATATACGCACGCACAAGCAGCAAGCACTCCCGCTGCTGCCACCAAGTGCAATTACATACACATATTTCTGCCTAAGCATTTCCCCACTCTTGCTAGCAGAAGTAAATAAACACAAGCACAGTGGGACGAGGTACTCCTTTTTTGCAGCATACTCATTTTTCTGCATATACTCATACTCTGCACATTCGCTGCCATCCAAAGTGCATACAGTGGGACAAACATCCCCACTCGCACACAGAAATTGCTGATACACAAAATAATCTTGACACGTTACTTACACTAATACAAATAATCACATACACATATTCATACACATATATATAAATACAAAAATACATTTATAAACACATATTACATATTTTCACACAAATTTATACTCATACACATACATATTTTCCATTTAACAAAAGTAATTACATACACATACATATATATATATTCAAATATATACTTATACACAAAAATATACACACGAATTCACGTGATCACATAAAAAAAAAATTATCACTTTTTCACAAATAAAAACATATTTTCATACACATTTGACTACACATTTAATTTATATTTATATTATAATAATTTTACATACATTCTCAATTCCCATATTCACATTTATATTTATTACCCATACATATATATTTCCCTTTTAAATATCGCTCCTGCCCACACTGAAAATAGTGAGGCGCTACAGCGGATCCAAAACACTATAAACAATTGTCTTTCAATACTAAATTCCCAGGCCGTAGATACAGACAATTGGGATCCGCTACTCGTTTATATATGCTCTACAAAATTGCCCCAAGAAACACTCGCTCTATGGGAGCAATCATTGACATCCCGGAAGGATCTGCCACCCTGGTCGCAAATGGATGAGTTCCTGACCGGCAGATATGAGGTACTTGAACGGTTGCAAAGTATTCGCCCTTCTAAGCCGAAACCGTCTCAACCTTCGACTTCCAATGTCCTCCCAAATCGGCCACACAAATCCCTAAATTATCACACTCAAGTGAAAAGGGACTTCGCGTGCAAACTCTGCAACGCAAATCATCCCATACGGACTTGCCAGAGCATCAAAAGACTCACCCCCCAGAGTCGACTTAAATACGTTAAGAAGCACAATCTTTGCGTGAATTGTCTTGCTACATCACATCTCACTAAAAATTGTACAAGCAATTTTACGTGCGTATATTGCCAGGTGAAGCACCATTCCATGCTTCATTTCCCTAAAGGCAATGCGCAACCCTCGCATACTCCTAACTGGTCACATTCGACCACTCCACAGGTCGCAACAGCTCCAAAACGATCGCATAACAACTCCGTTACTCATTCCCCCCTTTCGGATGCGCAACCCCGCACATCTTCCAGGCAAAGTACGCCCAAAGTACAAGCCCTCCACTCCAATAATGGCACCCAATCCCTTCTGCCTACGGCACTGGTGTCAATTGAGCACGCAGGAAAGTTGTTTAAAGTTCGAGCGTTGATCGACCAAGCCTCTCAGCGTACCTTCATTTCCTCGAAGGTCCAGAAACGCCTCAAATTGCCAATCGAGAAATCCCCCTTCCAAATCTCGGGCATGGGCGGTCAGATTGTGCAAAATGCCAATCATACATGCTTCTTTACATTGGCAGTCCCCCAATCTCGCTCCCATCTTCCCACATAAACGCTCCCAATATGAAACATTTCGCCATGCTAGAACTCGCTGATCCAAATCCCTTCGAGACAGCGCAGATTGATATAGTGATTGGCAGTGATCTCATCCCGCAGATCATGCTCGAAGGTATCCACCGGAATGTATGTGGCAGCTTACTTGCTCAGCATACAGTATTCGGTTGGGTATTAAGCGGTCCAGTACCCCGTTCTTCGCATTTGACATGTGCCACAGAGGTACCAGGTCGCCATATGCATACTGGACACGCCCTTCGAAATAATCTTCCTGCCCTAAAGGAAGCTCTTTCGCAAGTGATTGCCGCCCTCAATCCCGCAGGGTTTCCACCTCAGGAAATAATGGAAAATCACTTCGAGCCCACCACTCCTGCAAACTCATGCTCAAACCGGCAAATTTCCCCCTTAGTTGCCAAACGTTTCGACCCCGCAGGAGGGCTTTCGCCTCCAATGAAGGCTCCCAAAAGGGTTCGACAAGAGCGTTGGCATGACGCCACTCGTTCTACACATTCACAGCAACTGACGGAAATTGCATTTCGGGTCCAAAAAGAGGACAGTCGTCACTCCAGTGCGACTTGCTCCAAACGCTGCAAATCCCGCAGACGGCGGACTGATCGGGTATAAACTCCAAGATCTATAAGATCTCATTCTCTGGTGGAAAGGCTCCAGTAGTTCTCATGCTCAGACAGTTCCAATTCCGGACTGCCACCACCCTCTCGAAAAGCAAACCGACATTCTCGCTCGGTTCTCCTGCTTCTCTCGAGCCCTACAAACATATTTATTATAACGTGCAAAATAATTCCTCATAACCCTCTCGAAATTCTCATTCTCCCTAAAGAAAAGAAATGGCAATACAGCCAAAAATGTGCAAATGTGTAAAAATATGTATCTTTTCATATTCCCTTGGCTCTAGCTTAAGCGAACCCCGCAGCTCAGCCACGTTTTCTCATTCCCACGATGTCAGCCTCAATACTGTAATTTCCAATCATCTGACATCTACCTCCTTTGCAGATCGTACGCTAGCCGACCATCGCAGCAGCTGCCTTCAAGTTTATCCCGCATGGCAGCAAGAGGCTCTCAACGCACTCTCCAGGGTTTCATCATCAAGGATCGACGACAACTCCTCAGCCGTCAGCCCATCCTGCAGCCGTCCGCCGCAGTTCATCGCCAACTCTTCGCAACTTTAATAAATTGCAATATGCAATGGCGGCCGCGATGGCTAAATGAGTGCTGTTTCTAGTGATCTGTCGATCCCACCTCTAATCCCTTCCTTTCCTTGTCCTTTTGTACTCATGTTTCCCCCTATTTTCTGCTCCCCGGCTTCGGCCGTTCGTCTCGTTTAATGTTCATTGTATTCTCTGTACACTCGTCATTCGAACGCGACGCAATAAAGATCGAAACACCATACCCCGAAACCCCCGTCTATTTATTCCCACCGCTCCGCCGCGCTCGATTAAACACAGTCTTAATCTGGAATTGAAGCAATAAAGACCTCCAAAAAATAAACTCTCTCTAGTACGTTTCAAAATGAAGTGTTGAGCATATCTTTTAACTGTAGTAGTTTGCCATGGTTTTAATGTCAGATTATCTTCTATATTAAAATACCGTTTTCGCGTGTGTTTCTGTTTTCTTAGTTGGGTACAAGTTTTCGCGGAAATATCAAGAATTAAAAATGAGTGCTATATTTAAAAAAGTTAGTGTTTTTGGTAAACCATCCAAAGGGTCCAAAAATGAAACGTCCACATCAGTTTCATTTGTGAGGAAGTGGGTCAGTCGATTTAAAGAGTTCGGAAATGTTGACGACGAGCCACGGAGAGGCTGGAAGAAAACCACTTAAGCGGATAAGGCGATAATCCGGATGTTTGATAACACTCCAACTGTTAGCCTGAAGCGAGCGAAGGAAAGATTGTCGCAGAAGAGAGTCGAAGTATCAACCAACGGCCACTATCCGACGCAGGCCTCTGAAATCGGGTACCATGTCGAAAACGCTATTGGGTGAAAACATGTGGAAAATCGTCTGAAATGGGATAGAGAAAATTTCGGGTGGAAACACTAAATTGGCCATCTCAAAGTCCAGATGCAAACCCGATCGAAAATGCTTGTCCTTAATGAGGAAAAAGAATAGTAACAACAAAACAGCTCATTTTGGCATTAAAACGGATTTCGAGAGGATTTTCTTTGGACTACGCTAAAAAATTAAGCCAAAATTGTAACAGAAGATGTCAAGCTATTATTGACATCAACGGAGACTGGATAAAGTATTGATAATAATGCGAAAAAGACATTTGCACAGCCTTTCAGAAAATATATATAATTCATTACTATACCTTCCTTTGTGAGTTTTATTAGCAACACTTTATTTTAAAACGCACTGTATTACAAACATACAGTATCTGTCCATTGAATTACGAACGGTGGGATCCAACATGTTGACTTTGCGGCTTAATAAATGAGAAACTATTTAAAATAAATTAACAAAATACGATTTAATTTATTCAGCAATATATTTATTTATATTCCTTAAAATTTAAAAGTGTATAGATTTAATATTTTGTTGCCCCGCCCCTGTTTTTCAATACAGCTTTTATTCTATCGGGCATACTGCGAATGCAAGCATCAATCTATATTTTGACATCGGCATCATTTGCCCACACATCTTTGATGTTATCTTTCAAAATTTCAATTGTGGTATTTTGTCGCTGATAGACCTTTCGTTTGAGATAAGCCAAACAATTATCTATCGAGTTTAAGTCCAGAATTGCCGGGCCACGGTTGCACGTTCAAGTCCAACGAATTTATTTGGTTAATGCTAGCTCTGGCTGTGTGGCAAGGAGCCCCGTCTTGCTACCCTGTCCTACCCAAAATATTACTCATTTTCATAAAAGCTAACGGTATATTTGACAGGAATTTCTAGGAATATTAAGTTGTACCTAAAATTAAAACTGATACTTCACACAATTATTCTGCGGTTTTGCTTTTCTAAAACAAATTACTGTTTAGATTTGGCGAAGCTGCAAAGTGAAATTTTCTGAGTGTCTTATAATTTTATTACGCACCTTATATTAATTATTATTAATTGATTGGCACGACAGCCCGCTTACGCGAGACTAAGGCCTAGCTTCCCGCAGCAACCCGTGTTGTGCGTGTGAATTTTGTACGCGGGTGGAAGGGACCTACAGTTTTATGCCGGTTCCGAACGGCAGGTTGGGAGCTTTTTCATAGGCAATTTTTACTCTCAGAGGTTTGCCACGCACCTTATATAGGGTTTTTTTTTTAGAGGTTTGTTTTTCGAATAGCGATAAAACTGGCATTTTGTGGTCAAATCTGGCAACTCTAATGCCATTTATGTTCAGTTTGGTTTGCCATTTCATCATGAACAGGTTGACAAAAGAACAACGCTTGCAAATCGTGCAAATTTATTTCGAAAATAATGGTTCAGTTCGCGAAGTTTACCGCAAGCTCCGTCCATTTTATGGTCGACATAATCGTCCATCAGAGCAAAATCGGTCCATCCATCGGTTAACCATGGGTCGTTTTCGCACTACGTTTACTCTATGTGATAATACGCATCCGCAGAGACGTCGAACAGTGCGCACCGAAGAAACAATTGCCGCTGTAGAGCAAAATGTTGAAGAGGACCCGAATGAATCGATTCGCCACCGTGCACAGCAATTGGAGCTTTGTCCATCAACTTTATGGAAGATTTTGCGCAAAGATCTTGGCTTGCGACCTTATAAGATCCAGCTTGTGCACGAATTAAAACCGCGAGACCATGAAATGCGTCGTGATTTTGGTGTATGGGCCGAAAATGAGATTGATCTCGATGCTGATTTTCATCGCAAAATTTTGTTCAGTGATGAGGCTCATTTTTGGTTGAATGGCTACGTCAACAAGCAAAATTGCCGCATTTGGAGTGAAGAGAATCCACATGAGACCCTTGAGACGCCATTACATCCACAAAAACTGACTGTTTGGTGTGCTCTATGGGCTGGTGGAGTCATTGGGCCATACTTCTTCCGAAATAATGCTGGAGAGTCAGTTACCGTTAATGGAGACCGGTACCGACTATTTTGTTCCCGAATTGGATGGCATGAATGTGGATGAGTTGTGGTTCCAACAAGACGACGCTACATGCCACACAGCGCACGTCACAATCGATTTATTGAAGGAAACATTCGATGAGCGCATAATTTCGCGGAATGGACCTGTCAATTGGCCACCAAGATCGTGTGATTTGACACCATTGGATTATTTTCTTTGGGGATATGTGAAGTCGCTCGTCTACGCCAACAAACCAGAAACGTTAGGGGACTTGGAAGCCAACATTCGTGGCGTTATTACCGACATACGGCCCCAAATGCTCGAAAAAGTGGTTGAAAATTGGACCTGTAGAATTGGCTTTATTTTAGCCAGCCGCGGCGGCCACATGCCCGAAATCATATTTAAACATTAATGGCATAAAATTATCCTTCCAATAAAGCCAAATTGATGGACATTAAAACGATTTTCTTGTGTTTTATTTCAATTCGAAGTTCTATACCTCTAAAAAAAACACCCTATATTAACACTCGTGGCAAGTTTAGCACTTCTATAAATTATATTGCAACTTTAATGCACCAAATTTGGTTAAAAACAGTTTTCTATGCGACACATTTCTGATCGATCGTTCCGATGGCAGCTATATGATATAGTTGTCCGATCTCGTTCAATTTTGGATATGTGATGTAGTATTACCTAAAAGTCTTAAATACGAAATGAGAATATATTTGAAAGTGCATTTTTTATAACATTTCTTTAATTGCTAATTCGCCTACTTTTAGGGGGCTGAAACCTCATTGATCCCTTTTACCCCTTCCACGTTTGGACCTGAAATCTCTTAAGAATAGTCCATTTCATGTTTTTGCTTACCAACTGGGTGCCGGGCCACAAAGATATTGAGGGTAACGAAAGAGCGGATGAGCTGGCCAGGGGTGGTTGCGCAATTGAAGAACGGGAAGCGGAAACAGTCCGTATCCCAATCGGTTCCATCAAATGCGAAATCAACGAAAGCTTCTGTGCTAAAGCCGATTCCAGATGGGCCCGAAAGCGTTCCTGTAAAATCAGCTGAACTAATTAACAGAGGGCCGGGGTAGTTCAGCGGGTAGCGCGCTGGCTTCTCATACCGAACGCCACAGGTTCGATTCCTTGCTCGGGCTGGAAAAACCACTCATCTACTTCTATCGCTATCCACATGAAGCAGATGATATCGCACAAGTGCACTCTTGGCAGGCAATGGCAAAACCTCCAAGTGTGAAAGAAAAAACTGCCAATCGCCGTCCGGATTCGGCGTTAAACTGTAGGTCCCCTCCCTCCCTTTCCCCCATCCGTTTGAAATGTGTGTTGTATCACATGTTGGAAAAAACAGTGTTGCATACACATTTCAAACGGGTGGAATTTGTGGTATCACAACGGGCCAATAGGCCTAAGTGTGTGTCATACAGAGGCAGCCACTAAACCAACCAACCAATTAACAGAGGCCGACGTGATGAAGCGAGGCTCACCGCTGTCATGACCGGTTACTGGCCCATTGGAGAACATGCTGCTAAAATGGGCATTCCTTTTTATACCTGCTGCAGAAGCTGCAACAATCCCGAGGAAAAGGAAACGGTTCAACATTGTCTTTGCGAATGCCCGCCCTATCAAGGAGGCGGTGGAAAAAATTTGGTAAACCAACAATTACGAACGCTGACGATATTGGTAAGCTCACTTCTTGCCTTCCTAAACCTCTCGTAGTGGTAGTAATTTAAAAATTCATTATTGGTAAATATTACACACCTATTGTTACATACATCATTACGAAGAGGAAGAAAATGCCTTTCATGACACCTATATCGTTAGAATCGGTTGATAATTTCTTAAAAAATTCGGATATAACTGGGACTTTGGGGGCGGACCACGCTCTCTGTGAATGTTTCCGCGGCAAAATTTTAAGTTTGTTAGACTAAAAAAAATACTCTTCTTTCCGATAAAAACAAAAAAACAGCACTGCACTTGCTCCACAACTCAGTTAAGTCGTTTTAAAATTAAAGAAAATATTTGGCCAGCTTTTGCTTTCTGTACATTACAGCAAATATATCTGTAATGTACAGATCAAATTTACTTACTTGTGAATGTGTATGTACTCCACATGGACTAGCAGCATCCTCTGAATATTCCTTTGCCATTTCTCCACAATTCCTACCGATTAGAAATACAGGAAAATCAAAAGATTTCCATCTAAATTGCTGAATGAAAAAGTAACAGATTACGACATCGCAGTGCTAACGTTACGCGCGATCTTTTCTAATAGACCGACAGAGGCACAAGTTTGCACAAAATTTATAAATTTAAGTAACTGCTGATATGTGATAACAATTCCCATCAGATAGTCCAGCAACAAATGTATCCCAAAAAAGTAGCTTTTTGAACTGGCATTGCCAAAACATTCAACGGCGAGCGCTACAATTCAACGATAAGCAACTTTTTGTGGCCAGGACGAAATGAACACACGGTGCTACGTGCCACACAGCACATAAGTTGCGAAAATCTTAACTTATGAACAAATAGAGATAATTGAAAAATGGTTGATAAAAAATTCATCGGGCTATTGTATTCCAAATAAATTCAATCGAGATACAGAGTGCTACGTAATACTTTGTCAAAGTTCGGCTTATTGTAAATAAGAATAATGAGAGCAACAATGTTGACATTTAGTTACACAATTAATGAAAATACATTAAAAAAGATGAAAAGTAATTAAAAATTTAAGAAATAAGCCGAAAAAGTAAAATTTAAAGATACAAATTCGTAATATTTGCTTTCGAAATGAGAACCACAATTCGAATTCAAAAACAATGTTTTTTATCAGGTGTACAACTTTGCTTCCGCCGTTTTCCGATAGGTGGCTGTACCGGCTGAGGCTGGTTGAAATACATAGATGGTAATGCCTTTAAAGTGAGTGTGGACAGTGCTGGAGTGTTCGAGAGGAAGGTGCTTCGCAAAATCTTCGGCCCTGTTCGGGTTGGTGACGACTATCGCATACGAACCAATAACGAGCTGTATGAGCTGTATAAGGACATGGACGTAGCGCAGCGAATTAACATCCAGCGGCTACGCTGGCTCGGTCATGTCTGCCGCATGGACGACGAAGCTCCGGCGAAAAAGGTATTCGATGCGATGGTTGGAGGTCGAAGGCGAAGAGGGAGGCCGTGTCTCCGGTGGAAGGACCAAGTGGAAGAGGCCCTGGTATCTCTTGGTGTGACCAACTGGAGAAGGCGCGCGCGAAGCAGAGGCGCTTGGAGAGAAGTTTTGCGGCAGGCCGTAACCCGATAACGGGTTGTTATGGCCAGTTAAGTAAGTAAGTAAGTGGACAGTGCCTAACGAATTGTCATCGCCGTTTCAGTGACAGTTGTTCTTGTTTTCGTAATATTCACGCTCGAAAATGTCCGTTTATGTGCCCAATTCTCGCCATTTGCGGGAAGTTTTACTTTTCTGTTACAATTCGAAAAAAAATGCAGCTGAAGCGCATCGAATGCTCTCAGAAACTTACGGTGATGCTGCTCTGAGTGAAAGAACGTGTCGGGAGTGGTTTCAACGTTTTAAAAATGGTGATTTCGACATGACAAAGTCATCCTTCAACACGACAATGCTCGGCCTCACGTCGCAAAAGTGGTCAAAAAGTACCTGGAAATGCTGAAATGGGAAGTCTTGCCCCACCCGCCGTATTCCCCAGATGTCGCCCCTTCTGACTTCCACCTATTCCGTTCGATGGCACACGGCCTGGCAGATCAACATTTTCAATCCTTCGAAGAATTGGAAAAATGGATTGCTTCATGGATAGCTTCAAAAGAGGACTCCTTTTTTCGAGCCGGGATCCGAAAATTGCCGGAAAGATGGGAGAAAGTTGTCGCTAGCGACGGACAATACTTTGAATAATACATCTGTAAGCACTTTTTTGCAATAAAGCTTTTAATTTTGGAAAAACACGGCGGAAGCAAAGTTGTACACCTGATATCAAAAAACTCAATTAATCTGCCACTGATTTACACGATATAGGTATTGTTACGAATACTAGTTCTAGTGGGCTGTTACGTATCAGTGGATTGTGCAATTTGAAAATAAAACAACTTTAATTATCCAAACGCAGTCAATAAAAACCAACTATCACTTTATTTCACCAATTTCACACTTCACTGTCTTTGCACTTGATTATTTGCTTAATCACTCCGTGTGGCACCTTCACTAGTCAAAATCAGACTGGCTCGCTGCGCCGCATCCGGCTGCCTTTTATACCTGTCCGGCTATCGCGCAGATCGTTCTCGCACATTCCGGAGTGGACTAAAGGTTTCCATGATGATCGCCATCATCGACCATGAAATACCATCATTGCCAGGTTGGACTAAAAGTTTCCATCATTGCCAGGTTGGCCTAAAAGTTTCCCTTATCATCGCGGCCGTCGTTGCCAGATTGAATTATAGCACGACGCGTAGCGACAGGGTTGCTTTGCACAGCAACAGACTGTCTTATCGTTACACTGTCCACCACTTAGACTTGTTCGTCCCGAACAAGTGCCGAGGTTCCGCTGTGATAAGGCGCCAGGCGTCCCAAATGGACTACCTTCAGCTTAGCGCCTTTATTGCTGCAACGTTGAATCCTGTATACCACGTCGTCTATCCTAGTCACGACTTCGTAAGGTCCTTCCCATGACGCTTGAAGTTTCGGAGACAAACCTTTCCTCCGCTGAGGGTTGTAGAGCATTACCAGTTAGCCTTCTTGGAACCCTGCTGAGTTGGCCCGTAGATCATATCTGGCTTTCGCCTTATCGCTGACCAACTTGGTGCGCCTCCTTATAAACTGGTGAATTTCCTCCAGTTCCGCCCGCTTATTGGCCACGTAGTCCGTCTTAGCGCCTCCCGTCGTGCTGACTACCCCGAACTTCAAGTCAGCGGGTAACCGCAACTCTGTGCCGAACACTGCTCGGGCTGGAGTGAGTGATGTCGTGTCGTGCGGGGCTGACCTATACGCCATTAGGAACAGGGGGATATGCGTGTCCCAATCCTTTTGATTCCTGCCTACCACTTTCCGCAGGTATTCCTCCTGTGTCCGGTTAAAGCGTTCCACCATGCCGTCGGACTGTGGGTGCAAAGGAGTGGTACGCGTTTTCTTTATCCCCAGCAGCTCACACACTTCCTTGAATACCGCAGACTCGAAATTCCGGCCTTGATCTGAGTGCAACTCCAACGGAACTCCGAACCTGGCTACCCAGTTGTTTACCAGCTTTTCCGAGATCGTAGTGGCCTCCTGGTTAGGAATACGGTACACTTCGGGCCACTTGCTGAAGTAATCCATTACCACCAGCACATATTTGTTGCCTTGAGTGCTAGTTGGGAATGGGCCGGTGACGTCCATAGCAATCCGCTCGAAGGGCGCTCCCACGTTGTACTGCTGCATGCGGCCTCGAGATCTTCTTGTCGGCCCTTTCGCGGCTGAACATCAGTCGCAGCTCTTAATCCACTTGGCTACAGACTCCTGACATCCTACCCAGTAGAATCGTCTTTTTATTTTGGCGACGGTTTTGGTGATGCCCAGGTGCCCTCCACTGGAGTCGTTATGGTATGCCTCGATGATTCTGCATTTCGGTACTACCATTAGGGAGTTGCTGGTCTGACCATCCGCGCTCTCCCATTCGCGGTACAGGCATCCTTCTTTCAGCCGCAGACTTTTCCACTGTGCCCAGTAAGCCTTAGCGATCGGGCTTTCACCGGCCATCTCCTGCCAGTCTGGACGTGAGCTTTGCTCCTTGCCTTCGATGATTTTTGCAAGATCCGCATCCTCACGCTGGTCCTTTTGTAGCCTCTCCACTGACCACTCTTCCTCTGGCATAACGCTTACCAACCGGGCGTCCACTATCTGTTCTTTGCTTTCGGCTCGCGAGCACGGCCTGCATTCGACTTTGCACGGACGGCGTGACAAGGCATCGGCATTTCCATGGCTACTGCCCTTGCGATGCTCTATCGTGTAGTCGTAGCTCTGCAGTCGCACAAACATCTCCCCAGGCACGGGGAAGGCCAGAATTGGAGCACTGCACAGTTTTTCCTTCAGACGTGCAAAAGCCTGTTCCTGCTCCTCGTTCCACTCGAAAGCTTGGCTCTTTTTCGTCAGTTTGTGCAAGCTGCTGACTCTGTTCGCGGATCCCAGAACAAATCGGCGGTAGTATGTGCACAGGCCCAGGAAACTGCGGAGTTCGTGTAGATTGCGTGGCCGGGGCCACTCCTTCACCGCCGTGATTTTGCCTTCATCGGTATATACTCCGCGGGCGGAAACCGTATGACCCAGATACTTGACCTCCTTTTGGAACAGCGAGCACTTCTTTGGGTTGAGTTTAAGCCCGGCTTCTCGTATCCGCTCGAATACCTCCTTTAGCTTTCCCAGGTGGTCGTCGAAGTTTTTACCCATCACGATGATGTCGTCGAGGTATACCAGACACGTCCGCCAATGCAGCCCTTTTAGCACGCGTTCCATTAGCCGCTCGAATGTTGCTGGTGCGTTGCAGAGTCCAAACGGCATGACGGTGAACTGCCTTAAACCATCGCCAACACTGAAAGCCGTTTTCTCCTTGTCCTTGTCTGCAAGCTCTACCTGCCAATAGCCGCTGCGTAAGTCGAGTGTGGAGAACCACTGTGTGCCTGACAGCGTGTCCAGGGTGTCATCGATCCGAGGTAGTGGATAACTGTCCTTCTTGGTCACATCATTGAGCTGCCGATAATCCACACAAAATCGGGTACTGCCATCCTTTTTCTTGACTAGCACGACCGGCGAGTACCAGGGGCCCGAAGAAGGCTCTATGACCTTTTCTTTCCGCATGTTTTCGATCAGATTTGTGACCTCCTCCCTCTTGGCCAGAGGAACTCGTCTGGGCGGTTGGCGAATCAGTTTTGCACTTCCGGTGTCGATAATGTGCTTCACTATGGCTATTCTTCCGCCTGCTTCTGCCACAAATATTGACCCATAGTGCTGCAGGAGAGACTTCGCCTTCTGTTTCTGCTTGGCCGTCAACTCGCTGCTCCACTGGTTCTCCTGCGGTATGACGTCCATGTTGAAACCCTTCTTCTTATTACCTCCAGGTGGGCTACTCTCGCAATTGACCACTGCTACAGCTTCCTTACATTCGCCAATTACCTCGTCTTTACCGACATATTTGGGTGCATTCAGGGGGTTCAGTATTCTAACTGGTATTCTGCCATTCTTAGGTTCCACTAATGTACGTCCGATGATGATGTTGTCGTGTCCTTGTTTCGGTGCTTCTACTACCCACAGCCGACTCGTCCCATCGTCCTCGTCCACCTTTGCCCACACAATCGCCTCAGAATTCGCTGGTATCCTCCTGTGTTGATACGATACAACCTTCCTTACCGCCACGCTTCGCTCATAGCCGGTGTGCAGCGGGAATTCAACGTTGGCATATCTCAGCACATGTTCTTGCAGGTCCAGCGTAAAACCGTGCCTAATCATGAAATCCACGCTGATAATCACGTCGTCCATTATATCTGCGACGATGAACTCATGTTCCAGGCTGCTGGTGCCGATAGCAATCATTTTCGTAACTTTTCCTCTTACCGGCGCACGCTCGCCAGTCGCAGTCCGCAGCTGTATGCCATGCAGCGGTTCCCATTTCTTCAGCAGCTTCCTTTTCATGATCGAATATGACGCTCCCGTATCCAGTGTCAACACGAACAACTTTCCATCTATCCTTCCTTCAATTGTCAAGATGCTGGGCTGTCGTTTCAGCCGTGACACAAGGACGGTGGGGCGGCAGATTGTGGGGATCAGCTCACGCCCCTTTGGGCTGACCCGGTTTAGTTTAACGGCTCCTCGTCCTCAGCCCTGCGTTTGTTAGCTGGGCCTCGATTGTCAGTATTCCTCGCTTCAGGCGATTGCGATCGAGAACCGGAACGCCTCTTTCGTTGACAGCAGTCTCGTGATATGTGGCCCTGCTTGCCACATACCCAGCAAACAACTTTAGAGGAGACCACCCGTGGCCTGTCCGGTCGCTCAGAGCTTATTGCCTGGATCGCAATGTCGTTGTCCGGCTGGATCTGGCGTATCATTGCAGGTGCTCCCAATCCATGTCGCCCCGTATGTCATCGCACTGGTCACCGTCTCCCTAAATGTCGGCTTGCCCATAATCAACGCACTGCGACGTGTCTCCGGATCATGAAGACCTTCAATAAACGCCTCTATCTTCATCCTCTCTTGATCGTCAGCGCCGAAGGACGGGTAGCACAGCTGCACGAGCCGCTCAATGTCTGCTGCATATGCCTGCAGCGCCTCGTTGGCCCTTTGCCTGCGATTCTTCAGCTCACAGTAGTATAGCGTTCTGTTGTGCTCGTCGCTGTATTTGGCTGCCAACGCCCTAATGACGGTCTCGTACTCACTTCGTAAACATTCTGGAACTGATTTTATTACCTCAGCCGCAGCACCTTTAAGAGCCAGCGCCAATCTCCGACCTTTCCTTACATCGGTCCACTGATTTTCCAGAGCAGCCAGGTCGAATTGTAGCTTGAATGTATCGAACGGCGTAGTCCCATCATAAGTAGGCACTTCTGCTCGGGTGGCAACACTCCCCGGAACCTGCGGCAACCATTATCGCGGCTGTACCTCCCTAAGCCGCTCGTCCATTTTTCTGTTCATCGAGTCTTCCAGACTATCAACTCGTTTGTTCAGGGAATCATCTAGGTCGTCGACTCGTTTATCCAAGTGCTCTACCCGCGTCTCCAGGTGCTCGACTTTCCCATTAATCCTGTCTGAGATTTCCTCCACTTTCTGCTCCAAGCGCGCAGAATTTTCCTGCAGCTTGCTGGACAACGCCCGATTTGCATTTTCAAGTTTTGCTGACATTTGCGCCGATATTTAATGGGTCGCCGTTTCCATTTTCGCTGCCATTTCTCGATTCGCTGTTTCCATTTGCGCCGACATGCCTTTGAGTGCAGCCATTAGTTGGCTCATGTCCAACGCTTGTATTGGTCCAGCCGCTGCAGCTGTACTCTGTAGCGAAGCAGCACCAGCAGGCGACTCCTCCACCTTGGCCGACGCCTCTAGTTCCTGCGCACCGAACTCGTGCACAGTCCAATCGATGCCTCGTGCCTCACATGCTTCCCGCAAGCGCAACTGCAACTCCACCTTTCCGCCAGCAGTCGGCAAATTCCAGGCAGCCAGCTCCTTCTTCAGCTGGTCTACCTTCAGCAGCTCGAGTTTAACCACGTCCGTGCTTCTATAATTTTATTTATTTATTTGTTTACTTTCAATTTTCCACAAACCCACTTCTGACACCAAATGTTACGAATACTAGTTCTAGTGGGCTGTTACGTATCACTGGATTGTGCAATTTGAAAATAAAACAACTTTAGTTATGCAAATGCAGTCAATAAAAACCAACTATCACTTTTTTCACCAATTTCACACTGCACTGTCTTTACACTTGATTATTTGCTTAATCACTCCGTGTGGCACCTTCACTAGTCAAAATCAGACTGACTCGCTGCGCCGCATCCGGCCGCCTTTTATACCTGTCCGGCCATCGCGCAGATCGTTCTCGCACATTCCGGAGTGGACTAAAGGTTTCCATGATGATTGCGACCATCATTGCCAGGTTGGACTAAAAGTTTCCATCATTGCCAGGTTGGCCTAAAAGTTTCCCTTATCATCGCGGCCGTCGTTGCCAGATTGAATTATAGCACGACGCGTAGCGACAGGGTTGCTTTGCACAGCGACAGACTGTCTTATCGTTACAGTATGAAACAAAAGGTATTTTTCATACCTTTCTATTAATGCACAACATAAGATATGTAAAATGCACTAAAGCAAAATTTTAAGCAAAAAACAAATGTTTATAAACATTAAAAAAAAAACATTTTTTTCTCGAAAAACTAATAATAAAGACCTTGAATTCAGCGTCGTGACGTTGAAGGATTATGCGCCAAATTACTACAAGAACTATCCGTCGAAAGTCGAGTGAGAGATTCAATCGAGTTAATAACACTGGACAACAGCATGTCTGTTGCATAGAGATTTTTACATGAGTCGGAATCGTTTTTCCACGCTATTTTCAAAACCATATACCGTTTGTGTGTAACAGCTCTAGTTTCGTAAAAAATTGGCGTGTCATTTTTTCGAATTTTCCTCGACTTTTTTCTTGTTTTCAACTGTAATTTCCGAACCAATAATCCTATTGATATTTTTATATCATTACACTTACAACATCTTACACCTTCTTTTCTGACATTAATCAGTTTTATGTGTTCCAAATTGGCGTGATAATAAGGTAGGAAAATATGGAATTTCAAGGCGTTTCTTCTGATGGCGAAAATTGTACAGATGTTTTATAAATCAAGTAACGAAGTGTATAAATATCTTAAGAAGAAATATTATGCAAAACAACTGAGGCAGCATTTTTGGCGGAATACTCATTAGCATCGAAATAATACCAAAAATGTGCTTATGCCAATTTCAACACTTTTCAGCGATTTCTCAATGATTTACTTAAAAACAAAGGCCTTCAAATATCCAAATTTTTTTGTTTTTATTTGCCACCACTTGCCAAACCGAGAGCTTATTCCCGCATGACTTGTGATCAGGGCTGGAAATGTCCCAATGGGAACGGTGTTCTTCCACCGCAAAAATAAGTTCGGACTGGTATCCATCGCTCCAATAAAACAATTCGCTCGCAACTCGTTGACTCTTGCTAAAGTCGGGGAGGGTTTCCTCATAAAAAATATTTACCATTGTCATTATACGACGCGAAATTTAAAAATTTGTCTAACACTCAAAACAAAATTTTCGGGAAACTCGAAATGTTTCCCATGCGTGTTTCCATTGACACCGGAAACACGGAAATATATGGAAACTTGAGAAAATGTTTTCCTCATGATGTTTTCAAGTATTGTACACTATGGAAACATTTTGAAATTTTCGTTGCCCAGAAACAAGGAAACAATGCCGGAAACTGTTTCCATTTTCACAGAAACAAGTTTTCATGACCTTATACACTAGGGAAACGTGTTTCTTGCCTGTTTCCGACATGCTTCCTTGTGAAATGTGTCCTAGTGTACAAGCACCTTAAGAATGTTGGTGATCGCTGAATAAATCATTGAAATCGGTTCAGTAGTTTCCGAGATATGATGACCACTCGCTTACTTAACTACTACATCTACAAGTGGGGAGCCAATGGCATAGAAAATACCAATTTTGTATGGCAGCCCCCTTAAGACTTGGAGTTAGCGGGTAGGTATGTTTGGAAGAAACATTCGGAAGATAAAATAAATGGGTGTCGGTCATACATTTGATACATCTGGGGGCAACCTGGGAGCAATGGGAGCCCATTTTATAAAAACGACCATTTAGTATGGGAGCCCCATTAAGGGTTGGAGATAGGGGATGAGTATGTTTGATCAGTATGTTTGAGTCGGTCATAGATTTTAACCGTCTAAGAGCAACTTCTGACCAGCTGTGGAGATATTTGTCGAATATCCCAGCTTTTTTGTGAACTTTGACCTCGATGCGACGCACAGTGTCGCGAGTCCAAAGTAGCGAGGGACAAAAATAGAAGGAATAGTCGTACGGCAATAAAATTTTGTACATATGATTTTGTTATAAAGAGAAGTTAGTACGCTAAAAATTACTTCAATCGCCCCACGGACACGCCCACCTCCCATACAAACCAAATACTAAGTTGACAGTATCTCGGAAACTATACAAGATATATTGATTGAATTTGGTACATTCATATCATGAATATAAAGGTATATACCAAAAATGGTATCGATCGACCTACAATTACGCTTGTCATAAAAAAAGGAAATATTAAAAAAAAATACAAATATCTGTGCATACTTATGCGGACCTAAGTAATTTCAAACCCAAATAAAAAATAATAACACCTCTAAATAAACTCAGTAGAGCATATATTTTCGTTCAAAATTACAATTTGTTAATTTTTACTGCTAGGATAATCGGGTTTCCATCATGAATTATTGGAAATTAAACCCTCTACATCTATTTTAGACAAAATTTTAAATTAAATTTTTTTTATATTGCAGTGTATCAGAGTTTCGGTTTTCATGTTTACTATTAATTTTCCTATTAGCTGATATAATTGGTTCTGCAGGCATTGACAAGTTTTGTTTCTTTTCGAAAGTTGCCTTAATTCGATAGCAAGCCACCCAGTATTACCGAAGCCTTCAATCGAATCTACATTTTTTTTTGTAATTCTTCTAAATCAAGTGGTGTTTGCATATTATTACATACAAAAATTTATAGCTCAAGCAAAAAGCAGCAGTGGTCGCTATGTTTTCCTGCCAACCATGCTGCAAAAAGGTCCCTATTTTTGACTGTATACGTCACTGAAAATGTTGAATTTCTTAAAAACGTGCAAGTTTGTGCAGCTGGAGTCCACACTGTAAAATCTCGAAGTAGTAAGAAGTACTTTTTTTATAAGTTTATCTAAAGTTTGATGACACTGCACTTTTATTCCTATGAAGTGACATTTTTTTCAAGCAACGGTACAAGGCATATGGAAAGCAAAAAAAAAAAGAGGGAAAGCTTTCACAGAGTTCCAAAAATAGTACTTTAGTATAGTAATAGTACTCGAACTTACATTCAACAAATTGCAATAATTTCTACTCAAGTCACCAACCTTCATAAAGTGCAAGTTTGGTGGCCTGCCATCGGCATATAAATTGATATTTTTAAAATTCGGTTTCACATTTAAGTAATTTGAGGTATTTACTTCAGTACCACAAACTTATTTTTCTACGTTTACGACATTCATTTTTTTGCCAAAATTTTTTGGCTCATGCACTTTTTTACCAAACCGCATAAAATGAGAGGTTGCGGAGCATCGAAAACCCATTATTAAGAATCTCCATACAACACTAATTCCACTCTAATGTACATGTACGTTTTTGGTCGCATATTCGCTTTAAAACTTACATACATCAAGCACACTTGCTGTTTTGTGTAAGACAGAAATGGGGAAATTCCCGTTTTAAGCGTAGCAACGTGCTAGTCGACTTTAACTTGATAACAATTCGTTTAGTTACGTACTGTCATCTAACAAAAAGGTTGTAGTTTTTAACCATGTTTGCGAAGAGAGACAAGCCACCGCTTAAGACATATGTAATTTTATTTTGTGTTTGTGTTAATTTGTTTTAAATTATGTATTATGAAAAAAACAAAAAAAAATTGTTAAATCTTGAAACGTAACCCCTCTTTTTGTACTGGTCCGCTGCTTCGCTTAACACCGTATTTTCCACGAACGTAACTATCGTGTTAAGCGAGGTCTACCTATACTGTAGTAGGAAGGTTTATTGTCAAACCGTATCCATTTAACTGTGCGATAACATATAAAATACACAATTTTATAACGATTTTGACTATATAAAATAACTAAAAAATAAAAATAGCTTACTTTATACTCTGTCTGAATTTCGAAAAAGGCGAACCCCCTTACTTAATAACTGTTTAAGTATGTGCATTAACTAAACCGCGTGAACGCGCCGAAATTAAAGAACTGTAAATGGTTTGCGTCGGTTTTTTGTATAAGGTTTTATTAATTATTGAGTGTTTGTTAAATATTTTAATGTAATGTATATGTAAATTTAATATTTGGTGTGGGTCGGGGTCTGTTGATGTTAAGTCGCCGGAGTTCGTACTTCGAGTGCCTGCCGGCCGCGCAAGCTCCCTTCGGAATGGCCAGGGTTGACATCCGTACATATAAACACATAAATGGACAAACACAATACAATATTATTGACAATATTAAATTCTTAGAGCTGCGTCGCGGGCAGTGTTTAGCGATTTAAACATCCTGGGGCCGGATGCACTCGTGCATTGATGGACCCCTCGGAGCTCCAGTAGGGCTTGGATGGCTCGTGTTGGAAGGGTCCGAACTCGGCGTCCGCGCTACTTGCTGGACTGGAGCCTTGCTTCAGATCTCCGTTGGCTGTAGCTGCTGTCGCGAGGGTGGGGCTGATTCGCGTGCGGACGGGTTGTGCTGTCAAGGCGAGGCGAGCGAGTCCGACTAAATTCCTGCGGTCGTCGTCTACGGCTTGTTGCTAATTGAGGATGAACGTTGCACGGAGGTTGCGTTTCGGCTGCGGTCTGCCCAAACTGTCTAGATTTAGACATGGGGCGAGGGGCTGTTTCCTTAACCGTTGTGCTAAGGGACTGCACAGGGCGGTTTTTCCGTCTTCGAGAGGTGACGGAAGATGACTCATCTTGAGAACTCCGGGATTTTCTCGAAAAAAATGAGCTGTTGTGTTTATGGACTCCGAGACAGAGTCGTGAAAATTGGTGAGCTGGTGTCTCT
Organism: Melieria omissa; assembly: GCA_963971225.1. NCBI lineage: Eukaryota > Metazoa > Arthropoda > Insecta > Diptera > Ulidiidae > Melieria > Melieria omissa. The sequence goes on along the minus strand of OZ020269.1, from coordinate 42,249,445 downwards.
TTGCCGATTTGGGGTGATGTCAGAAGAGAAGTGGATAAAATGATGCTGCTTCTGACATTGCGAACAAGTGTGTTTACTTGTGCAATCCCGATTCAAGTGGGACAGACAGTTTGTGCACAAGTTGTGGGCTCGTACTGCCTTTACTCGATCATAAACAGATAACTTTCTGAACTTCGAACATAGTTTGAGCGCATGAGCCGCACTGCAAACAGGACAGAGGAAAGTCCATCTGCTTTCAGCTAAGTTTTGAGCTCCGTTTTGATCCCGGTTGTGAGAAAACACGGACTTGGTCGGCCTCATAAGGTTTAGTCTTCCCACGACCTCATATCTGCTGGTCAAAAACGTGTTCATTTGCTCCCCGGTTGGAGGATCTTTCCGGGAACTAAGGGACTGTTCCCACAGGGATAAAGTCTCTTCCGGGAGATTTGTTGAACAAATATAGACCAGGATCGGGTCCCAATCCTCTGTCGAGACGTCCAGAGAAGATAAGACGGACAGAGAATTGTTTATTGCATTTTGAAGGCTTTGCAGCGCTTCACTGTCTTCCACAGCTACTTGAGGGAGGCTCAAGAGCGTGTTGACCTGTTTATCAACCAGAATCCGCCGATTTTCGAATCAGGATTTCAGCGCATTCCATGCCAATTCGAAGTTAGAATCGCTCAATGGATACTGCCTTACGATGGCGCCAGCCTTTCCGGTCGTTTAATATCGGAGGTGATATAATTTTTGGGCAGAGGTGAGTTTCGCGTGGTGAATATAAACCGCCGAAAACATCTTGCGGAAGGACGGCCAATCTTCATACCCGCCGGAGAAAATTTCGGTGTCGCAAGGAGGGACATTTAGACAAATAGAATTATTTGCCTGCTCTGTTGCAGAATGGAAGGGGGTTTCCGCTGGACGAGTGGTTTCAGCGAGAGAAGGTTGCTGAGCGTCCATGAGGCCCGAAATCTGGGCCATGGTTTCATATACTCGTTCTCGGCACAGTTCCATTTTGCAGCGAGCGATCAATTTGAAAGTTTTGGGCAGGTCGTCATCAGGGGTGATTCCAACTTGCGAAAAGGCTACCTTTAGATCCGCATAATAGCCATTGAGATCGGCTAAATGCGCTTTGAGGAGTGCGGGCGTTAACTCTTCGATAGGAATAGAAGAGAATTTGGAACAAAAGTGGACCAAATTGTCCGCTTCGAAATCAAAAATGTTCTTGGAGAGAGCATGACTCTGTTCGAACGATTTTTGGATTGGCATTTCGAAATGAAGGATTATTTAATAGTTAAAAATATAAATATATCGATTGTTGATAGATACAGGAGGAAGGGTCGAGAAATAGCACCAACAGAATTCGAAAGATATTACAAATGTGGCACAAAACCGACTAGAAATGTCGCAAACTGGAGCAAATTCACGAAAGGTGCAAACAATTTTTCGAAGTATTTCACCTCAATAGGGGTTTGAGTGAACACGCGAAAGAATTTTGTGATGGGGCGAAAATGTAATGATGTTTGGGAAAAAATCGAATGTGCGTTGTTGCCCAGGAAAACGAAATAATTGCTCCAAAGGAATTGGAAACAACAAGCTTCTAAGTATTTATCTTAAAGGCTTTAAGAAAATATAATTTTTTAGTGAACTTATTCCACAACTTATTTTTTCCGGTGTACTACATAAAGAGGTTAATGTAGTGCCTCTGTAAATATGTGGAACTGCACTAAGAGTTCAGCGACATTATTTACATATGTACCTATGGGAAAATGTACATATGCAAAGTATGTTCCGACTGCAAGTGCAACGATAATCAAGCGGGTTAGTTGTGTATACAGGAAATATACACAATGGGACACCAACCGCTCGGTATAATAAATCAAATAAGTCAACTTAAGGCTTGATTACACGTAACGAGTAGAGCGACGAGACATCAACTTTAACGAGTACTCGTTTCGTCTAAACGGTAAGGCGAGTTTTCGATTGAGTCAGTGACCGGTGAAAGTGGCGAGAGAGTCACTAGAATCACATTTTGTTTGCTAGGCCGAGCGACCACTACTTTACCGTTATATTTTTCTCTTTTTCGCAGCGATTCGCGGAATCGCTCGTCACATGCGGAATCGCTCGTGACATGCGGTATGCGTCACACACCACTTTTCGCTTGGTTGAGTTTAATTGCGCGAGTTGCATTGCGCGGTTTTGTGCATTGTAAAACCGAACTGACTCGCCACGTGTCAAAATACGTTTGAACAACTCGTCGCTTTTGCTCGCTATCCCAATTCGTCTCGTCACTCGACTCGTTACGTGTAATCAAGCCTTTACAGTCAGTATTGTCAAGGGGACAGACAATACTTATGGTCGGGTGCTCCCACGTAGCGCTCGCTGCTGCCGTGTATGCCGCTACTCCCACGCTGCTGATCGTTGGTCTGCTGTTCTGCTTGTTGTTGTTGTTTGAATTTTCGTTTGGGGCTCCGTATGTGGTTGTAAGTGATTGTGCGACTATTTGTGCGTGCGTGTATAATTGTTGCTATTTTTTGTTTGCGCGTTTTAAGCGATTTTGGTGGTAGTTGTTATTTGTTTAATCACTGTGTGGTGTGTTTTCAATTGTTTTCAATGTGATTAATATTTTCGTTTATGCACTTTTACTGGTTCGTTTTGTGTTTTGCACTATTTTGCCTATTTTTACCTATTGGGTCTTTAGCGGTACCAGTTAGAGCTCCTTAGTGTTGCGGATCGCCGTAGAAGTGATCGGTGAGAATGTGGGTGTTCCTAGTGAAGTTCAATAGTGATTTAATGGCGTGCCTCTTGAATGGCGGCACCTCTTTCAACCCAAAGAAGAATGGGTAAAGCATAGTCTTGAGATGGCCGGGCAGAAGCGAAGTATGTGCTCCAGGTTTTCCTTGGCACCATTAGTACGCCTACATAGCCATCGCAGTCCTTTATCGGGAAGGAGAGGACGAATCTCGTAAGCTTTCCATTGAATCGCTCAAGCATTATTTTAGCGGTTGTGCAGGTAGTTAAACAATTCCACCTCGCCTTCGCTTTTCTTATTAGGTTGTCTTCCAAACTTCTGTTGAATGCCCGCAGAGACATCAGAACGTTGCTTATTTGCTCATCTGCCAGATGAACACCACTTTTAGCGACATCATCTGCTGCCTCATTTCCCTCTATACCTTTGTGACTAGGTACCCGATAGATATGTAGCTTTCGATTCGCAGTCAGCCTTTCCATTGCTACCCGGCATTGCAGGACATTTTTGGATGACATGCAGGAAGAAGTTATCGCCTTAATAGCAGATTGACTATCCATATAAAAATTTATTGATTATTACCTCGGCTTGAAAGATGATGCAGTGATTGGGCAACCGGAACGGTTTTTCGTTGCCCAGTTCCGGGCAGAAAATCCCTGCTCCAACTCTCTATGTCATTTTGAAGCCGTCCGTGTAAATGTTGAGGGTTCTGCGCTTAGGTGTCATCCCTTTGCGCCAGCCTTCCTCTTCTATTGTCGCTTTTATCCATTTCCCAGGACTCAGCAGCGGAATAATGTAATCGGAGCTGTTCACTGCCTTTTGACCTACAGAGCTATGTCCGAAGGACCTGCATGTAAACTGTCCTGTAGCTCTTAACTTTTTCGGGGATTGTGCCGCCAAGCATTCCGCTTAGAGGTCGATGGGTGGAAGGCTAAGAATCACGTTAGAACTGCCTTAGGAGTGGTTCCTATAGCTCCTGTCATGCAAAATGCAGTCAGGCGCTGAACAAAAGGTTTAAGGTATGTATTTTCCCCCAAGTCTTATTGCAGGCTTTTTTCGTCCTCTCTTCCACGTTGAGCTTCCACTGAAGCTTACTGTCCAACATAACTCATAGGTATTTGGTGTGAGGTTTGAGAGTGAGTGGAGATCCGTTGAGTCGTGGAGCTATCCACGACGGAACTTTGTACCTTCCGGTGAAGAGAAGGATGTCTGTTTTCTCCGCGTTCACGCTTAAACCAGTGCTTTCTGCCCAGCTGTGTACAGTTCTTAGCGTAGCAGCATTAAAAGATTGCTGAGAGTCGGAAGGCATTTCCCGGTTAGAACTATCGCAATGTCATCTGCATATGCAAAAAGTTTCGGTGCCTTGCCTTTGAAGTGAACCAGGATTCTGTTGACCACCAGCAGCCAAAGTAGTGGTGATGAGACTCGTCCTTGCGGAGTACCTCTGGACACCTCTTAATGTAGCACCATTCCACTCAGCTCTTATCTTTCTGTAGGCAAGCAGGCCTTAATGCCAATTATGATGGCATCGGTAGTTATGTTGTTGAACGCGGGATATCAAGATCGTATTCTTTGAATTCCAGAGCTTTTTTTGTTTTGTGCGCAACTAGTGAATGTAATGCAAACTCCTTGGACCTGCCTTTCATGTATGCGTGCTGCGAGTCTGGTATCCCTGAGCGTCCCAGAGTTTCTCGCACATGCAGATCAAAAAGATTTTCGAGTGTTTTGAGAAAGAATCACGTCAACATATTTGGCCTAAAGTCTTTTGAGTAGATGCGGCTGCAGTTTATTTATTTATTTAATAACAAAAACATCGGCATTTAAGAATCACTTCTTTTACATGCCACAAGTTGATAACAAGCTGATTACAAGGATTACTTAGACTTATTAACAATTGATTAGCAATTCAATGCAATCTTAATATTTAAAAGAGAAAAAAGAAAAGAAAAAACAAGAACGAAAACTTAGAGAATTTAAGTTTTTCATGCAGATACTGGGGCCTTTTGGAAGGATAATTTTATGCAAAAAGATAAAATTTATTGCTTCCATGTAGCTCTGTAAGCTGCGGCAAAATATTTCGTTGCAGTAGATGGAAATGTGGTCAAACCGTTTGACACAGTAAAAATATCGATCTACATTATTGAAAGCAACTTGTAGCTTATGCGTGGATTCGGAATCCAAATTGCTATACGTAGCCTCCGAGTACCCTGGTGGCAATTCCCATAAACTCACCTAAATCAGCTTGGATTTTGTTACAATTTCTTTAAAACATTGATTCAGTTAAAATATTCTTATTGAAATATTTTTTGTAAAATATAATCTATAAGAGCTAAAAAAGGAAATCGCAATTAAGTAACTGCTCTGCCAATTTATTAATTGTTTTGATAAAAATGGCACAATTTGATGGCACATAAAAAATATATAAAATTGCATAAAGTAAAAATGTTTTCATAGCTCAAGGTACTCTAAAGAGTTTTTTTTAATAATTTGTCCATATCCCATTACGGTTTGAAATATTTTAGGCACAAATCAAATAAGATTCTGAAGAGTTTGTGCCGGTATGCAAGCCCCAACCTATTTAATAGCTTTTGTAAAGTCAATCGTTGAATAAAAATTTTGTTGTTTTGCGTAAACCCCTCGAGAACCCAAAGATGCTTGATGTTTTTGAAGTCAAGAATTCCAACTGGCCAATCAAAAATATATTGAATATTTTTGTCCTTGCAAAAGTTCATTGTTTTTCTAAAACTGTGAAATGTAGCATTTTCCTGCTGAAAAATAAATTAAGGCCCATAAAATGCTTCTGATTATTCTATCATTACGTTAAGTTTGCAGTAAATGTAGAAGTTAAATTTTTCAGAAACCCACGCAAATTAACCAAATTCACCTGAAATTTCAACTTAAAAAAAAAACCGTATTTTAAATTGTAAAATATTCGTCTTTCTTAAGTAATAAGTACACAAATAACAAAAAAATAACACCGTTTCGCGAATGTTCTTCAAACTCTAAACATAAACCCTAAACCCTCAAACCGTAAAAGTAAACTATTCGTCTTTCTTAAGTAATAAGTACACCAATAACAAAACAGACACCGTTTCGCGAATGTTCTTCAAACCCTAATTTTCACAATGTAAGATGTGACAATTACGTGCGCACAAACCATCGGTTTACCTTATGCGAAAAATGTACAGCCGTAATTGATGCCTAAATTTCATTAATTAATTTTTTTTTTTTTAACTTTGGTACCTGTAAATAAGAAATCGTTTTCCAAAACGAAGTTCGGGTAGGGTTAAAATAAACAGTCGCAATAAGTTTTAACATACCAAACAGTTTTTGGTGATCCAGGTTCTTCACAACCATAGAGCAGCATGTGGTGTGCTGTATTCATTGTCGCATTTGGCTCATATCCAACTGCAATATGCCGTCAAAAATAGATGTCAATATAGCAAGTTCTGTCTTGATGTGTTAATACGTGCTTATCATACCTATATAGTAGCTCGTTGTGAAATCTACCCTTACTGGCGTACACAGATACAGTTCAGGCTGAAATATATATACATTATAAATAACAATTAGAATTATGTGTTGTGAATCAGAACTACATATTCTAGTAATTTTTTTGTTGCAGAACTCTAATTGGATCAAATCAATGTCCAATTAAAGTAATGTTAATTGAGACATTACATTTTTTTGTTTGAATTAACGGTGCTCAGTATGTTTTACTACTTGCCAATCAAAATTATACTAATAATTAATAATTAATTGATTGGCACGACAGCCGGCTTACGAGAGACTAAGGCCTAGCTTCTCGCAGCCACCCGTGTTGTGCGTGTGAATTTGTACGCGGGTGGAAGGGACCTACAGTTTTATGCCGGTTCCGAACGGCAGGTTGGGATCTTTTTTATAGGCAATTTTTACTCTCAGAGGTTTGCCATTTCCAGCTGAGAGGACAGCCACCGAAAGAGAAAACGAGTTTCCCGTTATTTTTTTAGGTGTTACTACATGCAGTATTCGAACTTGCGTCGCTCTGCATTCGACTCGCTGGACCGCGCACTAACCAACTGAGCCACGGCGGCTGCCGTAAAATTATACTGGCTCTTCGAAATGCATATCACGAAAATTCCCATCCACCGGACTCGAAATTAGTAAGATAAGATTGCATCGGAAAAATGTTTCGATAAGTGGAATGCAGAACAGCGCCAGTCGGAACCAAATCCATTCTTTAATAAATTTTCCTTATTTTCATAAATATTAAAATTTGCTTTCACATCTTCAATAAATTTCAAGAATTTGAATTGATTATAAAGATTGTGTATTAAGTATACTATCCTGGGTAACGCTAAATGGCCCACAACACCTCCCCCGCCCGGTGCTCACAACCGCTTGGTTTGGTATTGGCACGATCTGGCTTCGTCTACGAACTCTCTCTTGTCTTCCGACTCATTTTCGTTCGCCATCGAGCTGGTGGCTGTGGCTTCCAAACCTAGTACCACCTTGTGCGAGCGGCTCCGGTCTAAGGTCAGAGTTCATCTCCGCCCGTTAAAACCATGACAGGCCTTAAGGTACGTTCCTGATCGGTCACCATTAATTTGGTGGCGTAGGTTTAGTTGAGATAAACTCGCAATTTGCACTGGTTCGGCTCTAAACACGCTACTCCATAAGGGTGTGTGTCAACCCTCGCATGGCTTCCCTGCTCTTGCATAGAGAACCATGGGACCATTAATTTGACTATCGGGATAGCGGCCTTAAGTGGGGAACCGATTCGCATAGAAAAGTCCAAATTTTTAAAAACCCCTTCGCCCAACCCAAAAGGGGAGCCAAAACGATTGGTCAAAGTCAAGCGCCAACCTCCTCGGGAGGCGCTTCCGTAGCAAGACCTGTGGTGCAGGCGAGATTCACTGCCACAAGGCCGGCTCTGTCTACTTCCGCACCATCCAAGGTTCACGCTGTCCCTACCCATAGCAAACGCCCCAAACACCCCATCCGTCCACCCTGCTGGTGTGGTTGCTACACCGGCTACCAAACCAAAACCAGGTTCTACTGGTGCAGGTCCCATCACCTCCACTTCTGCTGCTGTCCGCCCGCAACACGTTACCGCTTCAACGCGGGCGTACAGAAACAGGAGATCGAGTCTGAGGAGTACCTTGTCCGACAGGGACAAAGCTGCTCTCCTCTGGGCGCAGCAACACAAGAATAACCGAACAATCCACCCCCCCCCGGAGGTCGTCGTGAAGCACAAAAGATCGTGCGAGAAACCTGCCCCTCCTGCAACCCAGGACTCTAAACGACCCAAGCTGGCGGTCGTCATGCCTAAACCTCTGCGACCGTTCAGCGAGCTAGTCAAGGAAGGCATCGTCCGGGCTGCCATCGATCACAGTATCAGCGATGGCACTATCTCCGGGGCAACCTGGAGATTAGTACAGGCCAAGCTTATCACTGTCTACAAAGACATCGTTTCGGCCAACCCAGGCTTCTCACCTACATGCCGCGATGACGAATGCTATAAAGGGCATGTCAAGCTTATCGCCTATGCAAATCAACACTCAGCGGATCTGTACAAGCAGGCGATCAACAAGATCTGCGAGGTCTGGCCCGGCGCGAAGCTAGCTGCGGTCACGACGGATCAGATGCAAAATCGTCCGCGTGCACAGGCCTGGATCCCGGCTGAACCCTCCTCCCCAAGCGAGATATTAGATCATATTCAGCTGAGCAATGTGGATCTCCAGACTCATGATTGGAAGGTTGCCAAAGTCAGCGAGCCGAGAGGACATCTTCGGCAGGTGCTCATCGTCATTAACGAAGAGTTGCTAGCTCCAATTCTTGCAAAAGACGAAGAAATAAACTTCGCGTTTGGGTCGATCTTCCTCAGCGTATAGAGGCGCGAAACTAAAGGAGACAAACAGGCGAAGACATAGCGCTGATCTACGAACTCTGGATCGTAAATGGTGGGTTTGCGGTCCCAACGTTGATGGCTATCGTATATGGTCCTTATCAACGCCCTGGTGACTTGGGTTGCCTCCACTTACATGGCACACGAACACGGCTCCTCACCACCTCACGACAAGGTGAAAACAATGGTCTCCGAGGCATCCCGGAACCATGTTCCTGTCGTCATCGGTGCGGACGCCAATGAATAATAATAATTAATAATAATAATTGACTGGCACGGTAGCCCGCTTACGAGAGACTAAGGCCTAGCTTCCCGCAACCACCCGTGTTGTGCGTGTGAATTTTGTATGCGGGTGGAAGAGACCTACAGTTTTATGCCGGTTCCGAACGGCATGTTGGGAGCTTTTTTATAAGCAATTTTTACTCTCAGAGGTTTGCCATTTCCAGCTGAGAGGACAGCCACCAAAAGAGAAAACGAGTTTTCCCGTTATTTTTTTTTAGGTGTTATTACAGGCAGTATTTGAACCTGCGGTTGCTGCCTTTGACTTGTTGTCCAACGCACTAACCAACTGAGCCACGGCGGCTGCGGACGCCAATGCCCATCACGAAATGTGGGGCAGCACCGATAACAACGAGCGCGGTGAGTCTCTTTTTGATTTTATTCTTGCACATGACCTAGTTATTGGGGTAACGAACTGACCCTTCTGACTTCTATTAGGAGGAGGGACAATGTTGCCAATAACTTCTCGTCCAATATTCTCAACAACTGGAGGGTTTCACAACAGTGTTCCTTCTCTGACTATAGATATATCTGCTTCACGCTAGGTGACCATGATCCAAACGAAGTCGTGGGTATTTATCACCTTATTAATAAGAAGGCCACTGATTGGGAAAGATTTAGGGCCTGTGTTGAAGCAGACGCACATGCTATTCCCTCCGTTATCGACAACTGCGCGGACATTAAACGAGCGGTTGACTCTGACACGACTCTACTGAAATCTGCCGCCGAGGCAGCCTCCGTCTACTCGACACCTAGGGGTAAACCAAAGCCACGCTGGTGGAACCCGAACATTGCGGAGCTTCGCAAGCAATTTCGCAAACTGTTCAAAAGGATCAAAGTCCTCAACGACTGGTCTCCTTAGAAACACAAGCAGACTTCGTAGATTACATAGTTCGTCCCCGAGGCACCTTGATTGTATCGACACCCCAGGGTAGCTGATCAGATGCCGAAACACTAGAAGCTCTGCTGGATACTCATTTTCCTGGTAGCGTAACTTTCAACGACCATGATCATAAACTTCCTGATGTCGACCGGGTCCCCAGAGCACCCCCTCAACTTGGTTAACCAAATCCCTTCTACATTGGGCCATCAAGTTCTTTGACCCATTTAAGTCCCCAGGGCCAATTGGTTCATATCAGCTGACATCCAGCACAGCGCTGAGTTAGTTGCGCCCTGGTTGCTACGTATTTACAAGGCTTGCCTGGACAGCGCTGAGTCAGTTGCGCCCTGGTTGCTCCGTATTTACAAGGCTTGCCTGGACCTCTCCTACATCCCTTTTAAATGAAGGGAATCTAGCGTGGTCCTCATACCTTCACATACATGTTTGGCACGACAGCCCGATTACGAGACTAAGCACTAGCTTCCCGCAACCACCCACGTTGTGCGTGCGAATTTGTACACTGATGGAAGGGACCTACAGTTTTATGCTGATTCCGAACGGCGAGTTGAGAGGTTTTTCATAGGCAATTTGTACTATCAGGGGTTTGCCATTTCCAGCTGAGAGGACAGCCGCCGAAAGAAACGTTGTTGTTTTTCTTTTTTTCGGTGTTAACGCAACGGAGTCTTGAACCTGGGTTCGAGCGTCGCATTTGACTCGCGGCCCAACGCACTAGCCAGTTGAGCTACGGCGGCTGCATATACTGTCCTCATACCTATGGTAAGGTGAGGAAAATGTGCCATGTTAACGCTAAGGACTAAAGACCGATTAGCCTATCGTCATTTCTTCTCAAGACTTCGAATCAGGAATTCCATCGATCCGTCTCTCCTAATCACAACATGTCTATACAAAGAGCAAGTCTGTTGAAACCGTACTACACTCACTTCTCGAGACGGTCGCAAGATCTTTCGCCCACAAAGAGTTTACTCTGTGTCTTGTCAAGAAAAAATTCCAATTCGTTCAAACGTTAGTGCATCATGTTTCAAGCGATTTTCTTGAAACGAATTTTTATCCAATTTGTGTACACTGTTGCTTACAAAGTTTTCAATCGATAACTTTGAAATTAAGGAGTGTATGAGAAAACAGTGGTGAGGAAGAAACTGCCAAATCCATATTTATTGACGATTAAACTTGAATCATATATTTTCTGAAAGCCTGTGACCAGCACTTTGTAACCTTAACACCGACACTATTAACATATTGTTACGAATACTAGTTCTAGTGGGCTGTTACGTATCTCTGGATTGCGTAATTTGAAAATAAAACACACTCAGTTTCTTAAACGCAGTCAATAAAATAAACCAACAATCACTTTATTTCACACTTTTACACTTCACTGTCTTTACACTTAAGTATTTGCTTAATTACTCCGTGTGGCACCTTCACTAGTCAAAATCAGACTGAATCGCTGCGCCGCACCCGGCAGCCTTTTATACCTGTTCGGCCATCGCGCAGATCGTTCTCGCACATTCCGGAGTGGACTAAAGGTTTCCATGATGATCACGACCATCATTGCCAGGTTGGACTACAAGTTTCCATCATTGCCAGGTTGGACTGAAAGTTTCCTTTATTATCGCGGCCGTCGTTGCCACATTGAATTATAGCACAGCGCGAAGCGGCAGGGTTGCTTTGCACAGCAACAGACTGTCTTATCGTTAGACTCCCCACCACTTAGACTTGTTCGGCCCGAACAAGTGCCGAGGCTCCGCTGTGATGAGGCGCCAGACGCTCCAAATGGACTACCTTCAGCTTAGCGCCTCTATTGCTGCAACGTTGAATCCGGTATACCACGTCGTTAAGCCTAGTCACGACTTCGTACGGTCCTTCCCAAGACGCTTGCAGTTTCGGAGACAAACCTTTCCTCCGCTGCGGGTTGTAGAGCATTACCAAATCGCCTTCTTGGAACCCTGCTGAGTTGGACCGCAGATCGTATCTGGCTTTCGCCTTATCGCTGACCAACTTGGTGCGGCCCCTTATAAACTGGTGAATTTCCTCCAGTTCCGCCCGCTTATTGACCACGTAGTCCGTCTTAGCGCCTCCCGTTGTGCCGACTACCCCGAACTTCAAGTCAGCGGGTAACCGCAACTCTGTGCCGAACACTGCTCGGGCTGGAGTGAGTGAAGTCGTGTCGTGCGGGGCTGACCTATACGCCATCAGGAACAGGGGGATATGCGTGTCCCAATCCTTTTGATTCCTGCCTACCACTTTTCGCAGGTATTCCTCCAGGGTCCGGTTAAAGCGTTCCACCATGCCGTCGGACTGTGGGTGCAAAGGAGTGGTACGAGTTTTCTTTATCCCCAGCAGCTCACACACTTCCTTGAATACCGCAGACTCGAAATTCCGGCCTTGATCTGAGTGCAACTCCAACGGAACTCCGAACCTGGCTACCCAGTTGTTTACCAGCTTTTCCGAGATCGTAGTGGCCTCCTGGTTAGGAATAGGGTACACTTCGGGCCACTTGCTGAAGTAATCCATTACCACCAACCTGTGGCGTCCCAGGGGGGGGGGATTAAGGGGGATGGATCCCCCCTTGGTCGAAGAATTCATTTATGCAATTTGATACAAAGATATGGAATTGTGAAAAATTTTTACTATTTGCTTTATCTCTTCTGTAATCACCCACTTAAAACCTAATAATTGAAGCTCCCATGATCTGGCCAGACCATGATGTGAGCAAGAGGATAGTCAAGGATTGTTGTTAATGATATAAAAAAATCAGAAAGTATAAAGAAATAATTTTTTTAGCTTGCCTACATTATTTTTACGTAAAACGGTGAAAATATACTAGAATAATTAAGTAAATAGCGAGTTTCAACTTCAATGAATTAATTTTGAAATAAAAAAAAAACGACAGTAAAGCAAGAAAATAAAAAAAAATTTATTAATGTAAAATTCGTTACTTATGGATCTACTTCAACTGCTTGACCAATGCAATTATTTCAACGATGTAATGCAGTATCATGACTAAACCACATTGAGATTTTACATTCAACACATACAAATCGCGTTTTGATATATCTATTTCTGGATTCCTGCACTGTCAATAATTCTGAACTGCTTTGCCAAAAAAATATGAAATGAAATGAAAAATATGCAAAACATGCTCAACATGTTATTGTTCATGCTGAACTGGCCGGATGTCTTTCTCCTTGTCGCCTTCGGTGTCGCTATTGTCACCGACACCGGTGTCGCTATTGTCATCTTCACATTGAACTATCTAAACGACCATTTTTCTATCAGTATCAGAAGCTTGGTTTTTTTAGGGCCAAATGAAAGCGTGAAACTGGCAGCACCGTTATTATTACCTCTAGCAGCAAATTATTTAATATCTTAAATTCGTTGCTCTAAAGCATTAGTTTCCGCTATTGCTTAGACAATTTTTTTAGAGAAATTTTCTTCTCTGATTTAGCTCCAGCGTCGAAGTTCAAAGGCAATGTCCACCTGATCCTCAAAATAGCATTCCCTTCCTTTCATCTCTGTCACAGAAAACACCCAATCGAATTGATAAAAAACCAGACTCTACAAGACCACAAATGCTTCCTTCACTTCAGGATTGTAATTGAATTGACACCAAAACACGGATATAACCATGAATACAATGGATAAGTATTAATTTTGAATATTTTCCAATATTATTTTCCAAGAAAAATTCTAATTTATTAACCCAAAGAAAATAAAAGCCAAGGCGAATGAAAAACACTTGGACCAGGTACATTTTGCGTCAGCTAATTTATGTCACTATTAACGGGATGGCAGGAAAAATGCTTCAAATCGGGTCAAAATCAGCATTGCATTTGTTCTCGCAGAATAGTTGTATTTTTAGTGTTCCCAAAAGTATCGACTATTTACCAAAGTAGTAGTCAAACGCAGGCTTCATGCCAACCCTGCATGATCTGTTGAAATTTGGAAAAAAATGCACTTACAATTTTTTGGTGAGTTGTGTGTAAACATGGAAACATGGTCACCTATATCATAATTAAATTTCAGAACGTCATACATTTTGTAAATGTTGGATTTCTTTTACATAGCTGGTGTGTTATGCTTTTTAAAATACGTCTTTTGAGTTTTTCGTAATTCTTTTAGAAAGTTTTTTCAATATGCAATAACTTAAAACAAAGTTGAATTTTTTAGTTGGGATTTTATGACTTTAAAATACGTCACTAAAATTTTTTGTTTTAAGAAGTTTATGCTATATGTATACATATATGTATGTATGCACAATTTTATTCAACAAACATTAAAAATAATACGCAAAGACGAAAGTATAAAAATGGCGTTAAACTGGAGTTTTTGCATATCCCCCCTTCCCGAAATCCTGGGGACGCCACTGCCACCAACACATATTTGTTGCCTTGAGTGCTAGTTGGGAATGGGCCGGTGACGTCCATAGCAATCCGCTCGAAGGGCGCTCCCACGTTGTACTGCTGCATGCGGCCTCGAGATTTTCTTGTCGGCCCTTTCGCGGCTGAACATCGGTTGCAGCTCTTAATCCACTCGGCTACAGACTCCTGACATCCTACCCAGTAGAATCGTCTTTTTATTTTGGCGACGGTTTTGGTGATGCCCAGGTGCCCTCCACTGGAGTCGTTATGGTATGCCTCGATGACCTCGTTGATTCTGCATTTCGGCACTACCATTAGGGAGTTGCTGGTCCGACCATCCGCGATACAGGCATCCTTCCTTCAGCCGCAGACTTTTCCACTGTGCCCAGTAAGCCTTAGCGATTGGGCTTTCACCGGCCATCTCCTGCCAGTCTGGACGTGCGCCTTGCTCCTTGCCTTCGATGATTTTTGCAAGATCCCCATCCTCACGCTGGTCCTTTCGTAGCCTCTCCGCAGACCACTCTTCCTCTGGCATAACGCTTACCAAATGGGCGTCCACTATCTGTTCTTTGCTTTCGGCTCGCGAGCACGGCCTGCATTCGACTTTGCACGGACGACGTGACAAGGCATCGGCATTTCCATGGCTACTGCCCTTGCGATGCTCTATCGTGTAGTCGTAGCTCTGCAGTCGCTCGATCCACCGCGCCAACTGCCCTTCCGGATCCTTAAAGTTCAGGAGCCATCTCAATGCCGCATGATCTGTGCGCGGGCGAAACCTTTGTCCATACAGATATTTGTGGAAGTGTTTTACGCAGTCCAATACCGCCAGCAGTTCTCTCCGTGTCACACAGTAGTTGCGTTCCGGTTTCGATAGAACCCTACTGTAGTACGCTATCACTTGTTCCTGGCCGTCTATTATCTGTGATAGCACACCGCCAATACTATTCCCGCTTGCATCTGTATCCAGCACAAACATCTCCCCAGGCACGGGGAAGGCCAGAATTGGAGCACTGCACAGTTTTTCCTTCAGACGTGCAAGAGCCTGTTCCTGCTCCTCATTCCACTCGAAAGCTTGGCTCTTTTTCGTCAGTTTGTGCAAGCTGCTGGCTATGATCGCGAATCCTGGAACAAATCGGCGGTAGTATGTGCACAGGCCCAGGAAACTGCGGAGTTCGTGTAGATTGCGTGGCCGGGGCCACTCCTTCACCGCCGTGATTTTGCCTTCATCGGTATATACTCCGCGGGCGGAAACCGTATGACCCAGATACTTGACCTCCTTTTGGAACAGCGAGCACTTCTTTGGGTTGAGTTTAAGCCCGGCTTCTCGTATCCGCTCGAATACCTCCTTTAGCTTTCCCAGGTGGTCGTCGAAGTTTTTACCCATCACAATTATGTCGTCGAGGTACACCAGACACGTCCTCCAATGCAGCCCTTTTAGCACGCGTTCCATTAGCCGCTCGAATGTTGCTGGTGCGTTGCAGAGTCCAAACGACATGACGGTGAACTGCCACAAACCATCGCCAACACTGAAAGCCGTTTTCTCCTTGTCCTTGTCTGCAAGCTCTACCTGCCAAAAGCCGCTGCGTAAGTCGAGTGTGGAGAACCACTGCGTGCCTGACAGTGTGTCCAGGGTGTCATCGATCCGAGGTAGTGGATTACTGTCCTTCTTGGTCACATCATTGAGCTTCCGATAGTCCACACAAAACCGGGTACTGCCATCTTTTTTCTTGACTAGCACGACCGGCGAGCACCAGGGGCCCGAAGAAGGCTCTATGACCTTGTCTTTCCGCATGTTCTCGATCAAATTTGTGACCTCCTCCCTCTTGGCCAGAGGAACTCGTCTTGGCGGTTGGCGAATCGGTTTTGCACTTCCGGTGTCGATGTTGTGCTTCACTATGGCTGTTCTTCCGCCTGCTTCTGCCGCAAATATTGACCCATAGTGCTGCAGGAGTGACCTCGCCTTCTGTTTCTGCGTGGCCGTCAACTCGCTGCTCCACTGGTTCTCCTGCGGTATGGCGTCCATGTTAAAACCGCTCTTCTATTACCTCTAGGCGGGCTACTCTCGCAATTGACCACTGCTACAGCTTCCCTACACTCGCCAATTACCTCATCTTTCCCGACATCTGGGTGCATTCAGGGGGTTCAGTATTCTGACTGGTATTCTGCCATTTTTAGGTTCCACTAATGTACGTCCGATGATGATGTTGTCGTGTCCTTGTTTCGGTGCTTCTACTACCCACAGCCGACTCGTCCCATCGTCCTCGTCCACCTTTGCCCACACAATCGCCTCAGAATTCGCTGGTATCCTCCTGTGTTGACAAGATACAACCTTCCTTACCGCCACGCTTCACTCATAGCCGGTGTGCAGCGGGAATTCAACTTTGGCATATCTCAGCACATTTTCTTTCAGGTCCAGCGTAAAACCGTGCCTAATCATGAAATCAACGCTGATAATCACGTCGTCCATTATATCCGCGACGATGAACTCATGTTCCAGGCTGCTGGTGCCGATAGCAATCATTTTCGTAACTTTTCCTCTTACCGGCGCACGCTCGCCAGTCGCAGTCCGCAGCTGTATGCCATGCAGCGGTTCCAAGTTCTTCAGCAGCTTCCTTTTCATGATCGAATATGACGCTCCCGTATCCAGTGTCAACACGAACAACTTTCCATCTATCCTTCCTTCAATTGTCAAGCTGCTGGGCTGTCGTTTCAGCTGTGAGACAAGGATGGTGGGGCGGCAGATTGTGGGGATCAGCTCACGCCCCTTTGGGCTGACCCGTTTTAGTTTAACGGCTCGTCGTCCTCAGCCCTGCGCTTATTGGCTGAGCCTCGATTGTCAGTATTCCTCGCTTCAGGCGATTGCGATCGAGATCGGGAACGCCTCTTTCGTTCACGGCAGTCTCGTGATATGTGGCCCTGCTTGCCACATACCCAGCAAACCACTTTAGAGGAGACCACCCGTGGCCTGCCCGGTCGCTCAGAGCTTATGGCCTGGATCGTAATGTCGTTGTCTGGCTGGATCTGGCGTATCCTTACAGGTGCATACCGAGTGCTCCCAATCCATGTCGCCTCATATGTCGTCGCGCTGGTCACCGTCTCCCTAAATGTCGGCTTGCCCATCATCAACGCACTGCGACGTGTCTCCGGGTCATGAAGACCTTCAATAAACGCCTCTATCTTCATCCTTTCGAGATCATCAGCGCCGAAGGATGGTTAGCACAGCTGCACGAGCCGCTCAATGTCTGCTGCATATGTCTGCAGCGCCTCGTTGGATCTTTGCCTGCGGTTCTTCAGCTCACAGTAGTACAGCGTTCTGTTGTGCTCGTCGCTGTATTTGGCTGCCAGCGCCCTTATGACGGTGTCGTACTCACTTCGTAGACATTCTGGAACTGATTTTATTACCTCAGCTGCAGCACCTTTAAGAGCCAGCGCCAATCGCCGACCTTTCCTTACATCGGTCCACTGATTTTCCAGAGCAGCCAGGTCGAATTGCAGCTTGAATGTATCGAACGGCGTAGTCCCATTATAGGTAGGCACTTCTGCTCGGGTGGCAACCCTTTCCGGAACCGGCGGCAACCATTCTCGCGGCTGTACCTCCCTAAGCCGCTCGTCCATTTTTCTGTTCATCGAGTCTTCCAGACTATCAACTCGTTTGTTCAGGGAATCATCAAGACCGTCAACACGTTTGTTCAGGGAATCATCCAGGTCGCCAACTCGTTTGTTCAGGGCATCATCCAGGTCGTCGACTCGTTTATCCAAGTGCTCTACCCGCGTCTCCAGGTGCTCGACTTTCCCATTAATCCTGTCTGAGATTTCCTCCACTTTCTGCTCCAAGCGCGCAGAATTTTCCTGAAGCTTGACTTCCACTCGCTCTGCCACTTGCGCCGATATTTCCTGGGTCACCGTTTCCATTTTCGCTGACATCTGCGCCGACATTTCACGATTAGCAGTCTCGACTTCTGCCGAAATTGCGAGATTCGTAGTTTCCAGCTTCGCTGCCATTTCTCGATTCGCTGTTTCCATTTGCGCCGACATGCCTTTGAGTGCAGCCATTAGTTGGCTCATGTTCAACGCTTGTATTGGTCCAGCCGCTGCAGCTGTACTCTGTAGCGAAGCAGCACCAGCAGGCGACTCCTCCACCTTGGTCGACGCCTCTAGTTCTTGCGCTTCGAACTCGTGCACAGTCCAATCGACGCCTCGTGCCTCACATGCTTCTCGCAAGCGGTCTACCTTCAGCAGCTCGACTTTAACCATGTCCGTGCTTTTATTTATTTGTTTACTTTCAATTTTCCACAATCCCACTTCTGACACCAAATGTTACGAATACTAGGTATAGTGGGCTGTTACGTATCACTGGATTTTGCAATTTGAAAATGAAACAACTTTAATTATTCCTACGCAGCCAATTCAAAACCAACAGTCACTTTATTATTCACAGTTTTACACACAGTTCGTACACTTAAGGCAGGTTCTCACCTTGTGGAAAAAAAAACCATTTTTTTTTTGCCTTATCGTGTAGATATATGTTTCAAAAATGTGCTCCAGAAATTTCAGATCAAAATCTGAAAAATTACAAAAGTTACAGGCCGTTACAAAGAGCAGTGCCGAGCACCGGCCGAGCGCGCTTTAAACTTTAAGCGCGTTTTTCTGAGAACCACATTTTCGGACCTTACGGAAGTGATTGAAGGCGCTGGAATGAACCAATCGTCACCAATCGGTTTTTTTCTAATAAACGAACTACGATCAGCCAAAAATATTGAAAATTGTTTATTTAAAAAAATAATTAGTGAACAAAAAAATGCGAAAATCGTAATTTTTTTTTCAAAACCTCATAACTTGTGTAATTTTGATTTTTTTTCATGATCTTAGTTCATTCATTAGATAATACGGTACACGTTAAGAATGTGTTCGATTTTTGTGTTTCCGACCACGGGTTTTGACTGAATCACTTCCGGTAGCGGGACACCTCCTCGCCGACATGCCGCCACTGATGGACGCCCCCTCCCCCTTTTTTTGATTCATTCAATTTGAAAAATTGTATTCTCTAAATAAATGTGTGTTCATATCCAGAAACAATTTTCAGCGTTGTATCTTTAACCGTTTTCTCAAAAAAAAATTCCTAAAAAAAGTGCACTTTTTCGGATCCACAAGGTGAGAACCTGCCTTAAGGGACAGTCCCCTCAAGAGGTCTCAAAAAATCGTTTTTTTTTTGCTTCATCGATTGGGCATCTATTTAAGATTATGTATGTAAAGTTTTAGCTCCAAATTCGAAGTATTTCAGGAGTTGCACGAAAATTCAGTCGGTCGCGCACGGTGCCTGGTGCCTACATTGCGAAATTTAAAGTGCGTTTTCTCAAAACCATGTTTTCACAATTTGCGGGAAAGATAACTATAAAAGTTATCAACAGATTTTCTTAAACTAAAATTTATTTTATTCAGTATGAAAAACTACTCTATGCGAACTACGGATTTTGAAAAATTCCGATTTTTAATACCTTTTTTATTAACAAATAAATGTAAAAAAAGTCACTTTTTTTTTAAATCATAATTTTTCATCTAAATTTTGGATTTTTGGAATTTCCGTAGTTCACATAGAACAAATAAGTCTGACGAAGAAAACAAAAAAATTTTTGATTTTAGTTGAAAACAACGGCTGCTATCGTTCCTGCAAATGGACTCCGACCGTGCCGAAACGCTGCCGGAAAACGTGAAAAACTCAGTCATTTAGAATTTCCCAGATGTAATTTTTTTTGTGAATAAAGTTGAAAGTATGACTAAAACATATCCCAAAGTTCTTATGTCTCCGATCTTTCTTTCTGTAAGAAAAAAAATCAGGAAAAAACGCTTTTTTCTCGGACGCTTGAGGGGACTGTCCCCTTAAGTATTTGCTTAACTACTCCGTGTGGCAACTTCACTTGTCAAAACCAGACTGGCTCGCTGCACCGCATCCGGCTGCCTTTTATACCCATCCGGCCATCGCGCAGATCGTTCTCGCACATTCCGGAGTGGACTAAAGGTTTCCCTGATGAACGCGACCATCGTTGCCAGATTGGACTAAAAGTTATTATCGCGGCCGTCGTTGCCACATTGAATTATAGCACGGCGCGAAGCGGCAGGGTTGCTTTGCACAGCAACAGACTATCTTATCGTTACAATATGTTAACACAGTACATTCCGTATAGCTGCCTATTCGCTTAGGTGCATGATTTGGCCAAAATACTACTTCGCAAACGGAATTTTCTTTGAAAATTTCTCATTTAGCTGCATTTCACTTAGGGCGATCTTATGGTAACGGTCAAATGATCGTCGGTAAGTCTTTTTTAAGCTCTCGTTTAAATTTCTCTACTTCGTGCCGAAAGCATGTTATGCTGACGGTCGTTTGATCTCCGGTCACCACTATTTTCCACGATTTTCACCACGATTTTCGCTTACTTTTACTACACACTTCGCACTTTTTATTAGGACTTTACTTTCTCAAATACAATGTTCAATTAATATGTAAAATTGTTTTTTGCGCTTGCACCGGTCTGAGTAGCACACATTTCTAAAAATTTCCTGCTCCTGGAACATTGTTATTAGCGCCTCAGTATTTGATTGGGCCGAAATTACTGGTATTCTGAGCTAATAATTTATAAATGAAATTAAAATTATATGTGTGTGAAAGTATCAGAATATTTGTGTACCATTTAAATTTCCATTTATCTTTCTTCATTTCACCAAAAGCGAACAAATTTGTTCCAAAAACTCAACTAATCTCTCGACGCAACACTGATTTTATCGTTTGATTTGGCATCGAAAGCCTCATTATACGGTGATCGGTGCGGTCAAATTTTATCCCCTCGCTCGCTATCCTAATTTTCTCTTTTACATTAAAACAACAACAATTTTATCTGTGACCGTAATCCTTGGCCGGCAGCAAAACATTGCCCTTAGCTGCACTATTCCGTTTAACAGCCCTGTTTTTGAGCAAGATTTCTTTGATTTGTATGAAAAATACTTCGTTTATTAGCAATCTACCTCATTTCAACACGCAGGCTTCGTCATTTCAACGTCATTTCGAAATGGAGAAAATGGTTCTGAAATTGTCAAAAAATAAATATTCGCTGGGTAAAATTACCAATTATCTATCTATATACCAATACCTCGCTTTGTGTCGTTTCGTTTTGCGTTGTTTCGAAGTTGCGTCGCTGCTGAATTAGTATTAATTTTCACTGTGCGTCGTTAGATTTTCGAAATTGCGTTGTTTTGGGTTGGTTGGTTGGTTAAGTGGCTGCCTCTGTATGAGACGCACTTAGGCCTATGGGCCCGTTGTGATACCACAAATTCCACCCGTTTGAAATGTGTATGCAACACTGTTTTTTCCAACATGTGATACAACACACATTTCAAACGGATGGGGGAAAGGGAGGGAGGGGACCTACAGTTTAACGCCGAATCCGAACGGCGATTGGCAGTTTTTTCTTTCACACTTGGAGGTTTTGCCATTGCCTGCCAAGAGCGCACTTGTGCGATTCTTGTAATTCTCATTTCCTTCATGTGGATAGCGATAGAAGTAAATGAGTGTTCTTTCCAGCCCAAGCCAGGAATCGAACATGGAGCGCTCGGTATGAGAAGCCAGCGCGCTACCCGCTGAGCTATCGAGGCCGACTGTTTTGGGTTCGAGTCTTTAATTTTTTTTTTTTTGAAATTTTCTTTTTTTGTAAAAGATGGCTAGACTTTTGTTTCTAATTGCGCCAAGCCATCAAAACTCGGGGATTCCCTTTCTAACTTTTGTGAAAGAAAGCCGACTTACGAGAACAGCCCCTATGGACTCATCAGACAGTGATTAAGTTTTATTTTGTTCTTATAAATTAATTGAAAATTTTTTTTGGGGTTTCATTGAATTTGTTTTTGTTTTTTGTACGTATGTAATAAAATTTTATATTATTTTTGTTTTTTAAATGTTTACTTTGTTCAATTTTCTTTTTAAAAAGCAGTATTTTCGTAATCCTGGAACCTATCTTCGATCTTTACATGCTTTGCTATAGAAAATCATAATTCACTTTGCGTCGTTTCAATTTGCGTCGTGTTTTTTTGGAACATAACCACGACGCAAAGTGAGGTATGGGTGTATCTATATCTATACTATTATATAAGCCACAATCAGGCGAAAACCACTGAACCGATTTAGATTAAATAAGCACCAAAAATTTTTTATCTGTGGGAATGGTACATAGGCTAAATGCGAATGACCACGCCCCCTTCTTACGCCCACTATGGTTACAAAACTCATCTATGGTATGCTTTTTTAAGGCAATATGGGTATCAAACGTCATTGCGGGAAACATAGGCTATAATATAATCGGCCACGCCCACTTTCCGCGCCTACTAAACTAACAAAACGAAGCTACGGTACGTGTCGGTGGATCAGTATTAATATCAAATGATTCCGTGTTTCATTGTTGTTGACATAGGATATATAAGATTCACCTTGCCCATCTGATATGCCTTTTCGCCACGCCCACTATAATAACAAATCATAATATATTTGTCATAGCAATATGGGTATCAAACGATTCAGCGTGTCATTGCGGCAAACATAGGCTATAATATAATCGGCCACGCCCACTTTCCGCGCCCACTACATTTACAAAACGAAGCTACGGTACATCTCCGTAAATCAGTAGGTATTAATATCAAATGATTTCGTATTCATTGATGCTAACATAGGGTATATAAGATTGACCACGCCCACCTGATATGCCTTTCGTCACGCCCACTATAATAACAAATCAGCCATGGTATATTTATCACAGCAATATGGGTATCGAACGATGCAGCGTGTCATTGCGGCAAATATAGGCTATAATATAATCGGCCACGCCAACTTTCCACGCCAACTAGACTAACAAAACAAAGCCGCGGTACATATCAGTAAATCAGTATTAATACCAAATGATTTCGTGTGTTGTTGATGTTAACATAGGATATATAAGATTGACCACGCCCACCTAATACGCCTTCTCGCCACCACCACTATAATAACAAATCAGCCATGATATATATGTCACAGCAATATGGGTGTCAAACGATTTAGCGATTCGATAGGGGGAATGGGGTAAGTTTTCGACAAGGGGGCGTGGCACCGCCCATACAACTTAAATTTTCAATATGGAATATCTTCGGAATGAGAAATTGGGCAGCATTAAAATTTGGTGCGGGGCCACCGTTTGATGTGCCGTTTCACTGGTAAAACTTTGTGAGCGTTGGAAAAGGGGCGTGACACTTTTTAAGCAACTCAAATGTTTTGAATAGCTTTGGAACTACAAGTCACACAGTTAAGAGATTTGACACAAAGTTAGGATTTAGATGTGCCGGACGATGTGTATCGGACGAGGGGCCTGACACTGGCCATACAAACCAAGTTTTTAATATGGAATATCTTCGGAATTATAAGTCGACCAGCATTGAAATTTGATATAGCATCATGGCTTAGACGTGTCGTTCAAGTGGTTCAATTGTATGGGCGTTGGACAAGGAGCGTAGTACTTTTGAAGCGACCTTCTTCTTTTCAATAACTTTGGAACTGCAAATCACGCATCAAGATATTTGGCACATACTTACGATTTCGACGTGCCCTTCGACAGGGAGAGTAGGGTGGGTATTGGATGAGGGGCATGGCACCGTCCATACAACCCAAATTTTAAATGTGGAATATCTTCGGAACAATAAGTTGGAAAGCTTTGAAGTTTTGTCTAGCATCGTTCCATAGATGTGTCATTCTACTGGCGGTATATTTTTTGCGACAAAATTTTTTGCGACGGTAACTTTGGAAATGAAAGTCGCATATCAATGAAACCGGGTCACACCCTTCGACTGGAGGAATGGATTGGGCATAATATTTAATAAACATAAACAATAATATAAAAGAGGCGTGGCACCGCCCATAGAGTATAGCATGAAGAAACTTGATTTATTGGGCCCATTGACTTCAAACTTGCGTGCAAAGCCGCAGGGCCCTACTAGTTTTAGATAAAAGCATATAAGTAAGAATAAATACTTTCATTATATCCAGTGTATACAAGTTAACCCGACGGCGTCGCAGCCCGCTGCTGCGAAGTAAACCAGCGACGCCACAGCCCGCTACATTGTTGCGCAAGCAAACAACGCTACCGTCGTCGGCGCTAGCGCAGGCCACCGAACTGAACTTGACGCACAATAGCTGCCGTCAGCAAATATGAACATTGTTGCTGGTGGCGGTCGGTCACTCGCTTCTTGCACGGACTGCAAGATCAGCGAATTGTGATCGAACATTGTTGCTGATGGAGGGAGGAGTTAGCGTAAGAGCGAACCCGCCTGAGTAGTCACGCTATGCTACGTTGGCGACCGCTGGTCCAGTCGGTCACTCATACGTGGTGACAAGCTATGCTACGTTGGCGACAGCTGCACCAGTCAACGATCGGTACGCAGCGGCTACATCGCGCTGACACGGTACTACGTGTTTCGCTGGCGATTGCCGTTGGAAGCCGAAGCCGTTGTGTCAGCGACAAGCGCCGTCGCCACTGCGAATTCCTGCGCGGACTGCGACTGCGGACCGCGTGAATACAGCGGAGTCAGCAATCTTCCAACTGCGACTGAGACTGCGGGGCTTAGGTTTAGTTTTAAGTTAACTGGCAGTCTCCAGACGGAGCTCGAATTGTAAAGTCCAATAAACACAACATTAAATAATTAATCCAGCACTAAATAATTTACTGTTACGAAAATTCCAAGCTCGTCGTCCAAGGTTCGGTTTGATTGTGTTGAAAATAAAACAACTTCAATTATTCAGCGCAAACGCAGTAAAACTAACAATCACTTTATTTACAGAATTACACTTTGCTTGTATCTACACTTGTTACCACTTTGCTTGCTCAACACAGACTCGACCCATTGCGCTGCACACTGCTGCCTTTATACCAGTTTTCTTATCGCGCCGAAGTTTCTTGCAACTTCCAATTGGAAAGCGCTCGACCATTCTCGCACAGCCCATTTCTTCGAGAACCATCCTTGCCATATCGGACTATACCAAGCGAATTATACCAAATTGCCGTACTTTAAAGTGCATGCCTAAAAGTATGCTTGGAAAACATTCGTGCAGAGAAAAGCATTCCTGTACAGTACGGTACGGAGTTTCTCATCGTATCACTGCCCATCACTTAGACTTGTTCGTCCCGAACAAGTGCCGAGGCCTCGCCGGAGTAAGACGCCAGGCGCTCCAAATGTACTACCTTCAGCCTGGCGTTTCTGCTGCAGCAGCGTTGAACCCTGTACACCACGTCATTAATCCTGGTCACGACCTTGTACGGTCCTTCCCATGACGTTTGAAGCTTTAGAGGCAAACCTTTCCTGCGCTGCGGGCTTGGCGGTTGGCGGATTGGTTTCGCACTTCCGGTGTCGATGTTGTGTTTCACTATGGCCGTTCTTCCACCCGCTTCTGTTGCAACTATTGACCCATAGTGCTGTAGGAGTGACCGTGCCTTCTGTTTCTGCTCGGCTGTCAATTCGCTGCTCCACTGGTTTTGCGGTATGGCGACCATGTTAAAACCGCTTTTCTTACTTCCTCCGGGTGGACTACTTTCGCAATTGACAACTGCTTCAGCCTCTCTACACTCGCCAATTACCGCATCTCTTTCAACATATCTGGGTGTGTTTAGTGGGTTGAGTATCCTGACTGGTATTTTGCCATTTTTGGGTTCCACTAATGTACGTCCGATTATTATGTTGTCGTTTCCTTGTTTTGGCGCTTCTGCAACCCACAGCCGGCTTGTCCCCTCCTCCTCGTCCAGCTTCGCCCACACAATCGCCTCGGAATTCGCTGGTATCTTCTGGTGTTGACACGAGACAACTTTCCTTACCGCCACGCTTCGCTCATAGCCAGTGTGCAGGGGGAAATCAACGTTGGCATACTTCAGCACATTTTCTTTCAGGTCCAGCGTAAAGCCGTGCCTAATCATGAAATCCACGCCGATAATCACGTCGTCCATTATATCCGCGACGATGAACTCATGTTCCAGGCTGCTGGTGCCGATAGCAATTGTTTTTGTTACTTTTCCTCTTACCGGCGAACGCTCGCCAGTCGCAGTCCTCAGCTGTATACCATGCAGCGGTTCCCAGTTCTTCAGAAGCTTCCTTTTTATGATCGAATATGACGCTCCAGTATCCAGTGTCAACACAAACAACTTCCCATCTATCTTTCCTTCAATTGTCAAGCTGCTAGGTTGTCGGTTCAGCTGTAACACAACGACGGTGGGGCAGCGGGTTATGGGGACCAGCTCACGCCCCTTTGGGCTGACCCGTTTTAGTTCAACGACTCCTCGTCCTCAGCCCTGCGCTTGTTGGCTGGGCCTCGATTGTCAGTATTCCTCGCCTCAGGCGATTGCGATCGAGAACGGGAACGCCTCTTACGTTGGCGGCAGTCTCGTGCTATGTGACCCTACTTGCCACATGTCCAGCAAACAACTTTAGAGGAGACAACCCGTGGGCTGCCCGGTGTCTCAGAGCTTATGGCCTGGATCGAAATGTCGCTGTCCGGCTGGATTTGGGCGTATCCTTGCAAGTGCATACCGATTGCCTCCAATCCATGTCGCCTCATATGTCATCGCGCTGGTCACCGTCTCCTTAAATGTCGGCTTGCCCATCATCAACGCACTGCGACGTGTCTCCGGATCATGAAGACCTTCAATGAACGACTCAATCTTCATCCTCTCGAGATCATCAGCGCCGAATTTTGGGTAGCACAACTGTACGAGCCGTTCAATGTCTGCTGCATATGTCTGCAGCGTCTCGCTGGCTCTTTGCCTGCGGTTCTTCAGCTCACAGTAGCACAGCGTATGGTTTTGCTCGTTGCTGTATTTCTCTGCCAACGCTTTCATGACGGCCTCATAATCACTTCTCGAACATTCCGGAACTGATTTCATTACCTCAGCCGCAGGACCTTTCAGCGCTAGTGCCAATCTCCGACCCTTCCTGATATCGGTCCACTGATTTTCCAAAGCAGCTAAGTCGAATTGCAGTTTGAATGTGTCGAACGGCGTAGCACCATCATAAGTAGGCACTTCTGTTCGGGTGGCAAAACTTTCCGGAACCGGCGGCAATCGATGTACAGCCACGAGAATCGTGGCTGTACATCCCTAAGCCGCTCGTCGATTTTTCTGTTCACCGAATCCTCCAGACCGTCAACTCGCCTGTTCAGGGAATCATCCAGGTCGTCCACTCGTTTGTGCAGAGCATCACCCATTTCGTCAACTCGTTTGTCCCAATTGTCCATTGTTCAGCCTATCGGAAATTTCCTCCACCTTCTGTTCTATGCGCGCAGAATTTCCCGCCATATCTCGGCTCGCAGTGTCGACTTTGGCCGAAATTTCCTGATTCGTAGTTTCGAGTTTCGCTGCCATTTCTCGATTCGCCGTTTCGACTTTTGCCGAAATTTCCTGATTCGCAGTTTCCATTTTCCGGTTGGAAGCCTCAAACATGCCTTTCATTGCGACCATAAGCTGGCTCATGTCCATTGCTTGTGGTGGCGCAGCCACTGCAGTCGTACTTTGCAGTGACGCAGCACCAGCAGGCGATTCCTCCACCTTGGCCGACGCCTCTAGCTCTTGCGTTCCGAACTCGTGCACAGTCCAATCGACGCCTCGTGCCTCACATGCTTCTCGCAAGCGCAACTGCAACTCCACCTTTCCGACATCAGTCGGCAAATTCCAGGCAGCCAGCTCCTTCTTCAACTGGTCTACCTTCAGCAGCTCGAGTTTAACCATGTCTGTGTTTTTATAATTTTATTTATTTATCTTCAGTAACACAATCCGAACTTCTGAAACCAAATGTTACGAAAATTTCAAGCCCGTCGTCCAAGGTTCGGTTTGATTGTGTTGAAAATAAAACAACTTCAATTATTCAGCGCAAACGCAGTAAAACTAACAATCACTTTATTTAC
The DNA here is from genome assembly GCA_963971225.1 of Melieria omissa. Taxonomy (NCBI): domain Eukaryota; kingdom Metazoa; phylum Arthropoda; class Insecta; order Diptera; family Ulidiidae; genus Melieria; species Melieria omissa. The sequence goes on along the minus strand of OZ020269.1, from coordinate 42,221,344 downwards.
AGAATTACACTTTGCTTGTATCTACACTTGTTACCACTTTGCTTGCTCAACACAGACTCGACCCATTGCGCTGCACACTGCTGCCTTTATACCAGTTTTCTTATCGCGCCGAAGTTTCTTGCAACTTCCAATTGGAAAGCGCTCGACCATTCTCGCACAGCCCATTTCTTCGAGAACCATCCTTGCCATATCGGACTATACCAAGCGAATTATACCAAATTGCCGTACTTTAAAGTGCATGCCTTAAAGTATGCTTGGAAAACATTCGTGCAGAGAAAAGCATTCCTGTACAGTACGGCACGGAGTTTCTCATCGTATCAATACATAAGCATCTATTAGGTGCTTATGTATGCATGTATTTCATTTGCTAATACAAATTTGTTCATTCTTACACTGGTGTAATCTTTTCAATAATTCCATAGATTCGTTCGTGCAAATATATATATGTAATATATATGTATTATATATGTAATATATATATATACAGTTGCGGTCAAAATAATAGTAGTACGCGTACAACGAAAAGAAAATTAAGAAAAAATAATCTGCTTTTCTTTACAAATATTTATTTTGTATTTTTTTTAACAAGTTATATGTGTTAACAATGCAATCATAAAAGAAAACTTAAGAATTAAACTCAGTTTGGTTTGATTTAAATTAAATGCGTCAAAAGCTCCAAAATATGGACGGTCAAAAAAATAGTAGTTCGCTTTACTTTCATAAAAATGAAGCAAAAATTGTGTTTCATTTTAAAAGATGTAGTGGTTAAATAGTAATAACGTAATTTTTCTTCAAATTAATATTTAGTTGCGTGACTGTTGTTTGGCTATTACTGCAGCACAGAGCCGATGCAGCAGACTTCAATACAATTAAAAATTTGTGGTGTGACGTGAAGAGAGCAGTTGCTCACAATAATCCTTTAAATAATAATCAACTTTGAGAAGCAGTAGACCACGCCCCTAGAGGAAGATATGAAAATTTGGTTAATTCAATGCATCGGCTCTGTGCTGCAGTAATAGCGGACAACAGTCACGCAACTAAATATTAATTTGAAGAAAAATTACGTTATTACTATTTAACCATTAAATCTTTTTATGAAAAATCTCTTAAATCTTTTTATTTTTATGAAAGTAAAGCGAACTACAATTTTTTTGACCGTCCATATGTTGGAGCTTTTGGCGCATTTAATTTAAATCAAACCAAACTGAGTTTAATTCTTAAGTTTTCTTTTATGATTGCATTGTTAACACATATAACTTATTAAAAAAATACAAAGTAAATATTTGTAAAGAAAAGCAGATTATTTTTTCTTAATTTTCTATTCGTTGTACGCGTACTACTATTATTTTGACCGCAACTGTATGTAAGTGTATATATATTGTTACGAATACTAGTTCTAGTGGGCTGATACGTATCACTGGATTGTGCAATTTGAAAATGAAACAACTTTTATTATCCAAACGCAGTCAATAAAAACCAACAATCACTTTATTTCACACTTTTACACTTGACTGTCTTTACACTTAATTATTTGCTTAATTACTCCGCGTGGCACCTTCACTAGTCAAAATCAGACTGACTCGCTGCACCGCACCCGGCTGCCTTTTATACCTGTCCGGCCATCGCGCAGATCGTTCTCGCACATTGCGGAGTGGACTAATGGCCAAACTCCATAAAGCGCGCTTCAGGCGTATCGTGGTTTTTGGCGTTTCTCGTGTTTCGAGAAAAAGTTGAATCAGTGTATTTGTATGAAGCAAACTCCATGACTACGCCCGAAACGCGGCAAAAGTTGAACTATTTTCAACTTTCTCTCGCGTTTCTCGCTAAACGACGTCAAACAGCTGACAGAGCTCCTAAAGATGCAATACATTATGGGGTTAAATGGTAATACCGATAACAAACTTGTGTAATCGCAAAAGTCGAATGCATTTATTTTACACGAAAGCTATTAAATACATTTAAGAAACATTTGAAATCCAATATTTTAACATAAAATGTGGATAAATTCCTAATAATTAGCATAATTCTTTGACAGACGAAACTTAGTCTTCGCTGTATTGGAAATTTGATAGCTTATTCGTTGTCGATCGAATTTTGCTCATCCCTATGAAATAAATTGCTACAAATTGAATTCAACTGAATCTTTTTTTTATTTTTTGCAATGTTCGATATGCATTTAATGTGTTTAAAATGAAATCAGTAAATTCTATAAATTCTATAACGTCGTATAGCAATTTCATTTCGTTGTTTTTCACAATTCACAACGAAATCAATCAGCAGTTTGCCAATTAAAAATTAGCATCAACTGACGTAAGAAGAAGAAGCTGACGCGTTAAACGCGCTTTATGGAGTTTGACCATTTGCAACGCGAATAACGCGAGAAACGCCATAACACGACAAACCCGGACGCCAGAAACGCGCTTTATGGAGTTTGGCCATAAAGGTTTCCATGATGATCGCGACCAGCATTGCCAGGTTGGACTAAAAGTTTCCATCATTGCCAGGTTGGACTAAAAGTTGCCATCATTGCCAGGTTGGCCTAAAAGGTTCCCTTATTATCGCGGCCGTCGTTGCCAGATTGAATTATAGCACGGCGCGTAGCGACAGGGTTGCTATGCACAGCGACAGACTGTCTTATCGTTACAATATATACAAATTATGTTCATATATACTAACTTAGTTACCCACAAATACACTGTAAAACGGAGATGAATCTGTGATTTTTTTATTTTTTTTAACCATTTCGTCTGGCCAGACGACAAAGTCCATCCGAGGGTTAACTAGTCGCGAAAATCGAGCTTGCACTGTATGTATATAAACGATCTGTGCGTGTGTACACTCGGAAACTGCTTGACCGATAGAGTTAAATACAATATTTTGTTTCTCTTGATGATAGTTTTAGGATGTTTTAGAAAGGGGACGTGGCACAGTGGGGTAATTGATGCTGAAAATGGCGATTAATTCACCCAGGCTATTTAGATACGAAATAACTATTAGGTTTAGTTAATCGAGCATTAGAAAGTGAAAAACAAACGTTTTTGGGTATACTTTAGTGGAAATTAAAAACAAAAACGGTAAAAATTAAAATAGTTACAAAAGATAAATCTGCACATTTCTAATGAATGTAAAGTTGAACAGTTTAACTGAAACATTTCATCGGCACCTCTTACAGCCAATTCAATATCATCATTATGTCGTCATCATATTTATTATTATAATCGTCATCATCAACATTATAAGCCTCACCATCACCATTATCATCATTCATTAGTATCAACTCTATAGCAAGCAACTTTGGGCATAATATACATATGAATGTAATATACAGTGATGTACTAAATCACATTACCCGAACTTTGGTATATCACATTACCCGAAATTGACTTTTCACGAATAAAACAACAATAACTATAACTTTTATAAAAAAACAATAACTAATTTTGTTAAGAAGACTAACTGATTTCTGATTAGCATCGAACTTTTTAATAATATTTTTTTTGTGCCTTTTATGCTTTCAAATTTCATGACCAAAAACTTGTGCAAGCACTACTCAAAGCACTTCATCACACTCATTGTGAACTTTTTAAGCAGACACATCTAAAGTCATGCAGCACGATTTTTTTAGCTGTTATGATATTTTAAAAAGGTTAATTTTGAAAAAAGTCAACGCACTTGTGAAATAAGCTACAATATCACATTACCCGACCATATCGCATTACCCGACCATATCACATTACCCGAACTTACTCTATGTAGTATGTACTTATAAAAAGTTAGAAGCGAAACAAGTTTTTTTATAAGTACGTGTATATAATAAAAAAAATAACGGATTTTTTTCTCGAAAGGGAGTTTCACAGGATATAATACGGTAGCTAGCTCATTACTTCTTAAAATGTTGTTTTCGAAAAAGAGTCCGTTTTTTCTTATTTGTAAAAAAAAATTGTTTCGCTTATAACTCATTATTGGTACATAACATATTAGGGGTATTCTCGATGTCTTGCAAAACCCTTGCGCATTGCAGAAGTTGCAGATTATGCAGACTTTGGTAATCCGTGCAATGATACAAAAACAAAATACAAGGGGAAAACGTTTTGCAATTCGTGCAATGTGTACAACAGTAGGGGTATTCTCGATGTATTGCAAAACCATTGCAAGGTGCATGAAATGCAAAAATTGCAGAATATGCAAAAAAAAGTTTGCATATTTTGCATATCACGCTACGCAAAAACCCTTTGTTTTGTGTGTGACATCGTGTGTAGGTGCACACGACACACGACACGACACGATTGTGCGACAGCCATTTAATTCGTGTGCGCAAGCGTATTTTCTTTTTATTGGTTTTATTTCAATCTTTTTATGTAATTTGCATATATGTATTGCTTGCAGGTGGAAATGGATCAACCGAAAACCAAATTAAAAATAAATGGAGAAAGTTTGTGGCTGTTTGCGGCATTTTTGCGATAATTGCAATGTGTGCTTTTTTGTGCGTTCTCGATGTGTAGCATTTTCCAGTCTTGCACGTTTGCATTTTTACGAATTCTTCCTCCGTGCAAGACATCGAGAATACCCCTAGTGATACCCATGTTTTATATGAGGGTGCAAACGTGCGTCAGCTGGTTGTCAAAAAATTAGTTTATTTTATTTCGTGTGCGCAAGCGCAAATTCTTCACACACATTCTGTTTTATTTCCTTTCATATAAACATTTTGAATTTTTCAGCTAAAAACGGAAATTGGTTTCAATTATTACCATTTTCCAGAAGAATATTAAGTGCAGCATTTTCAATAAGAAAATTCAACATTTTTTTGTTTTCACTGGTCCGCCACGTTGTTTGCAATATTTTTATTTTGGTACGCTCTCGCAGTATTGCAAATTAGGGTCTTGGAATTTTGCATTTTCACAAATTTTGCAACGCTGCAAGACTGCGAGAATACCCCTAATTATTTGCAAAAATTCTTACCATTTTCATGCAAAATTTGAAATGCAGCACTTTCAATCAAGAAATCAACAATTTTCGAATTTTCGCCTGTTCGCGGCATTTTTTACAATATTTGAATTTTTGGGTGTTCTCGAAGTCTGGCACTTTTCAGGGTTGCAAAGATCAGTTTCTGCAAGTTTTGAAATGTTGCAAGACATCGAGAATACGCCTATTATATAGGGTACCGTGGTTCGAAACCGACCGGTGGTCCCATACCGACCTCCACATGTTTCTCAGTCATTATGCTGCCCCCCAAACTGTCGGTGGGGCATTTAAAAGGTCTTACAACACTTAGAAGTTGTAGGCGGAGAGCCATCATATTACACATTTTATTTCGTGGTTATGTGACGTGTTGTGTGTTTCACAGGAATAAAATTCATTTTTGAGCCTACACGGAACTTCAGTTACAAGTGCTTTATTGTTTTTTGAAAAATCAAAAGGTAAGTTTTTTATATTCGTTATGACCTAAGCTTGAATAGGTGCTATCAAATTTTGATGAATTTTATTGTTGTAAGTGAATCCATGGGGGGTCGGTTATGGACCACGAGTTTTGAAAACAACAAATATGCAAACTTTGAATATGACCTCGTTATTTAAAGAAAAAAGTTTCCAAAAACCTTGTCAAGCTACTTACAACCTAGAATAATGTTTATTCTAAAAAACAAAATTTGGTTTGTGAAAAAATATCAATTGAAAGCACTTTTATTGTATTTGCCAATTAGGGGGTCGGTTTCGGACCACGCTACCTTACCTAATGTTATACATCATTCGAGGAAAAAAATACCTTTAACTGACAACTAATTTAATAATTTTTTGAGAAATAAGAATATATAAATGGGACTTTGGGGGCGGACTACGCCCTCTGAGAATGTTTCCGCGGCAAAGTTTTAAGTTTTTTGGACTAAAGAAATACTCTTTCCGATAAAAAAAACCAAAAAAAGAGGGTGTGGTATTCTGCACTTGTTTCAACTGGGACTTGTGGGGCGGTCTCCGCTCCCTATAAATACTCCCGCCGCAACAAGTGCAGAATACCACACCCTCTTAAAAAATTTTTTTTTGGTTTTTGTTCAAAAAGAGGGGTATTTTCTTAGTCTAACAAACTTAAAATTTTGCTGCGGAAACATTCACAGAGGGCGTGGTCCGCCCCCAAAGTCCGAGTTATATATCCGAATTTCTGAAGAAATCATTAACCGATTCTGACGATATAGGTGTCATATGAAAGGTATTTCCTTCCTCTTTCGATTAATGTATAACATTAGATATTTTATATGTACCAACATTGAGTTATAAGCGAAAATTTTTTTTTACAAAAATTTTTTTAAAACGGATTTTTTTCTCGAAAAAATACGTTATTAAGCTATTATAAGTTTGCTACCATATTCTAGCCTGTGAAATTCCCTTTTTTCGAATTTCGAAATCACCTTCGTCACCAAATTCAGACAGTGATGGCTGAAGGGGGCTGTATAAACTACCTGCCATATTAAAAATTTTTTCTACAATATCCAATATCCAAGGTGGCCGGCCTTCGGCCGGGCGCTAAAAAAATAACCCTCATGGGAGTCACCACCACAGCAGGCAACAGTCAGGTGTGCACAGTATTTTTGTGTTCAAATCCATAGTTCCAAGCCATAGTTTTCTTGGCAATACGTTTTTCCCACATGGCCGGCCTTCGGCCGGGCGCTAAAAAAATAACCCTCATGGGAGTCACCACCACATCAGGCAACAGTCAGGTGCGCACAGTATTTTTTTGTTCAAATCCATAGTTCCAAGCCATAGTTTTCTTGGCAATAAGTTTTTCCCAGGTTGCCGGCCTTCGGCCGGGCGCTAAAAAAATAACCCTCATGGAAGTCACCACCACATCAGGCAACAGTCAGGTGTGCACAGTATTTTTTGTTCAAATCCTTTCATTGCAGAAGATCGCTCTTAAGCAAAACCTTCATAAGCGCCTTATCAATACGGTAAACAGGTGCTTTTACCTCACCTTAAATTTAAATATGAAAACAAAATAACAGTTTTTAAACGTTTTATATTTCATTGTAAAGGGAATGGCTATAATATGGTAGTAAACTTATAATAGCTTAATATTTTTTCGAGAAAAAAATCCGTTTTTAAAAAATAAAAAAAAAAACAAATTTTCGCTTATAACTCATTATTGGTACATGAGGAAGAAAATACCTTTCATATGACACCTATATCGTTAGAATCGGTTGATTATTTCTTGAGAAATTCGGATATATAACTGGGACTTTGGGGGCGGACCACGCCCTCTGTGAATATTTCCGCAACAAAATTTTAAGTTTGTTAGACTAAGAAAATACCCCTCTTTCTGATAAAAGAAAAAAATAATTTTTTTAAGAGGGTGTGGTATTCTGCATTTAAGCCGTGTTAAGTTTGATGGACTAAAACAATACTCCTTCCAATAAAAAAAATAATAACTTTGGCTTAAGTGCAGAATAGCGTACCCTCGTGAAAAAAATTAATAAAAATGCTTATACAAAGAAGTTTCGCTCCTGAGTCTAAGGCTGAAAACATAGTGGAGCGGCGAGCAAAGCTTCGAGCAAAGCGACGAGCAAAGCGCAGAGCCATCCATAAGGCATTTTTTGCGAATATTGCGCTTATCAATCCATCCACATACATTTTTTTTGTTTTGTTCACACACATTTTTTAATAGCAAAAATTTTCAAGTAGAGCAAAGCGGCGAGCAAAGCGATGAAAACAAAATATTTTGAAATCGTCGCTTTGCTCTTTTCAGCTTTCTTCGCTTTGCTCGTGACTATGTGCGCTTCGATTCAAAAGCGTTGATTTGTTCTCGACGCTTTGCTCGCCCCTTTGCTCTTCGCTTTGCTCGCCGCTCCACTATGTTTTTAGCCTAACAAACTAAAAATTTTGCCCGGGAAACGCCTACAAAAGGCGTGGCACGGGGTCAAAGTTCAAAACTTTTATCAAAATAACTCATTCAATTTTTAATCGATTTATATACGGTTATTAACTCTACGCTAGGCTGCTCCTCCGTTAGGAGGTGGGTCACCAGAGGCACCCCGCAGGGGGGAGCCCTTTCTCCTCTCCTCTGGAACCTAGCGATAAATGACCTGCTGTTGCAACTGAGCTGTACGGGGTGTTCGGTAGTTGCATACACAGACGACGTGGCGTTAGCGGTATCTGGGAAGAACATTCCGACACTGGTCGATCTTCTTCAAGGTGCACTGAACTTATTGGGATCTTGGTGCTCTCAGAACGGTATGGGCATTAACCCATCCAAAACTGATTTGGTCCTCTTTACAAGGAGGCACCAAGTTCCCACTCTTGACCCGCCTTCTCTTTATGGGACTAGTCTTACTGTCAGCTCGCAAGCCAAATATCTTGGTCTACTGCTGGATAGGAAACTGAACTGGAAAGCGAACATACTAGAAAGGGTTCGCAAGGCCACTGTTGCACTGTACTCCTGCAAAAGAGCAGTTGGCAAAAAATGGGGTCTTCAACCACGAATCATGTACTGGATGTATATCTCCGTGATTAGGCCCATTCTTTTCTATGGAGCAGTGGTATGGTGGACTGCCCTGGAAAAGGGGACCAACCAGAAACCTCTGGACTCAGTTCAAAGATCGGCGGCGCTCATAATAACTGGGGCCATGCGATCGACACCGTCCAAAGGACTCTACGCCCTGCCCCACTTTCTCCCTGTTGACCTTTTCGGTAAACAAACGGCTACCCTCTCTGCAGTGAGACTAAACACCATCAATAGATGAACGCGTACTGATTTCAGTCACTGCCAGATTCTAGGCAGTTCACCTGACTTACATGACCACATCGACTACTCGGTAGCATCTTTTGTTTTCGGTTCTAAATTCTCAACCCTCATACCGCATAGACGGGAGTGGGAACAGGACACGGTTCCGAAAACTGGAGTATGTTTCTATACTGACGGCTCCAAACTGGATGGCAGAGTAGGGGGTGGAGTATGTGAAAATCCACCCATGGAAGAATGTTTTCGTCTTCCAGATTTCTGCAGTGTCTTCCAAGCGGAAGTTCTGGCCATTTTCCAAACCCTGTCTATGTTAAAACAACGCAACTTCCTAAGAGTACGGTTCGCATTTTCACTGACAGCCAGGCAGCAATAAAAGCCCCAAGGAGGTTTCAACAACATCGAAGGTGGTTACTCTCTGCCGCTCCCTACTAAATGAGTTAGGGCATGCGCACAACATTATCCTTATCTGGGTACCGGGCCACAAAGACATCAGTGGAAACTGTGTAGCTGATGAACTTGCCAGACGTGGCACCACCCTCCCGCACCTTAACACCACAGTCACGGCAGGCATTCCTCTTGCCACCTGTAAAATAATGATCTGTTCACTCTTCCCCGATAATGCCAACAGGCGATGGAAAGGGGAGAGCACATGTACCATAACAAAACAGCTCTGGCCTGTCTTTAATCAAAGGCGAACAAGAGCACTTATCTCGCTTAATAGGCAGCACATTAGCACGGTCGTCGCAATTCTGACAGGCCACTGTTTATTCGGACGTCATGCCTTCAGACTAGGCGTCAACAGTTGGGACTTCTGCCGCAGTGGCCACAATGAAGAGGAAGAGGAATCTATCAGCCACCTTCTCTGCAACTGTCCGGCTCTATCTAGACGAAGATGGAAAACCCTAGGCTCTCCTTTCTTCGACAACTTGAGTGAACTCATTTCAGTTAGCATAAAAGACTTAATTGAGTTCATCCACTCTTCGAAATGGCTTAATTAGGCCTATCGACCTGTAGTAAGACAGACCTTTTCAACTTGTGGTATCACAACGGGCCCATTCCGTGGCCTAAGTGTGTCTTTCGGCAGGTCCCAGGCCAAGACAGCCACCTTAAGGCAGGTTCTCACCTTGTGGATCCGAAAAAGTGCACTTTTCTTAGGAATTTTTTTTGAGAAAACGGTTAAAGATAAAACGTTGAAAATTTTTTTCTGGATGTGAACACACATTTTTTTAGAGAATACAATTTTCTAAATTGAATGAATCAAAAAAGGGGGAGGGGGCGTCCATCAGTGGCGGCATGTCGCTACCGCTACCGGAAGTGATTCCGTCAAAACCCGTGATCTGAAACACAAAAATCGAACACTTTTTAATGTGTACCGTATTATCTATTTAATGAACCAAGAAGATTTTCGCATTTTTTTGTTCACTTATTATTTTTTTAAATAATCAATTTTCAATATTTTTGGCTGATCGTGGTTCGTTTGTTAGAATTTGGTGACGATTGGTTCATTCCAGCGCCTTCAATCGCTTCCGTTAGGTCCGAAAATGTGGTTCTCAGAAAATCGCGTTTAAAGTTTAAAGCGCGCTCGGCCGGTGCTCCACACTGCTCTATGTAACGGCCTGTAACTTTTTGTAATTTTTCAGATTTTGATCTGAAATTTCTGGAGCACATTTGTGGAATATACATATACATATATATCTACACGATAAGGCAAAAAAAAATCGTTTTTTTCCCCCCACAAGGGGGAAATCAAACGAAAGGTCTTTTTCATACCTTTATTTTGGTGTACCACATTATATACTTTATATGTACGAGTAAAAAATTATAAGCAAACAATTTTTTTAAATAAAGAAAAAAGATGTTACCATATATTCTCTACGGAATTCCCTTTACAATGAAATATAGAACATTTGAACTTTTTTTGTTTTTGTTTTTATATTTAAATCTGCCTGCAAGGGGATTCTACGGTTTTCGTGGCGCCGCCATTTGATGATGTTTTTAGATAGATTGACCGAAAATCGAAAATGAATAAAATTTTTCGATATCTCGCTTCGTTTTCGAGATATCGAGGTTCAAAGTTTTTATATTTCCATATTGGGCACACCTGACTGTTGCCTGATGTGGTGGTGACTCCCATTAGGGTTATTTTTCAAGCGCCCCGGTCGAAGGCCGGCCACACAAAAGGTACTTGAATGCAGAAATTCTTTGCTTAGGCGCGATATTTAATTAAAACACGCGTTGAAAAAAAAGCAAAACTGTATGTTTTTATATTTCATTGAAAAGAGAACTCTACACGCTATTATGTAGTGTTTTTTGTATCTTAATAACGAGATTTTTCGAGAAAAAAATCGGGTTTTGTAAATTTTATAAAAAAAAAAGAATTTTTTGCTTATAATTTTTTAGTCGTACATATAAAGTATATAATGTGGTACACCAAAATGAAGGTATGATTTCGTTTGATACCCATATCGAATAAATCGATTGAGAATTGACTGAGTTATTATGATAAAAGTTTTGAATTTTGACCCCGTGCCACGCCTTTCGTAGGCGTTTCCCAGGAAAAATTTTTAGTTTGTTACATTCACAAAACCAAGCTCTATACAGCCAAATTTATTTTTTTGTTTTTCACGGGGGTACGCTATTCTGCACTTGTTCCATAACTTTTAAGACTGGTATTCTGCACTGAAGCCATCTTCATTACCAAGTTTGCTTCTGGTTGCCTCTTTATGATGCTTTGCATTCGTTGTTTTTGATCATAGTATAATTATAAAGTAGTCTAACCTGAACTCTCCCCTCTTTTGAGTAAAAATTTTTTGAAATTTCTTTCACAATATTTCATTTTGATGTACAAAATTTGTCAACAGAAAACATAGGCTCATATTGATTTGACACAAAATATTTTCAAAACTCTGTTCATAAAATTTTCTGCCAATTTTTGTAAACAAAATAGAAATACATTAGAAATACTCTCTCGGGTTGGACTACTTTATTATTATACTATGGTTTTTGATTTGGTACCAAGTGATGCCAAGGTAAAGCATGCCTGAGTTTTTAAAAGTTTGATGTGGCAATTTCGTCGTTCATATACATAATATCGTATGCAGCGAAGGAGCGATATGTACATATGCTTAATTCTAAAAACACTAACTTCTGGGAGCGCAGAATGCAAGAATATGTAAATATCTTACTGTGTTAGGTTTTACATGCGGCATTAGAAACGCAAATTGGCTATGCCCATCCTCGTTTCCTTTGCTTAAGAAATTATCATCACTTAAGAAATCAAAACCATATGTCACGTCACAGAATGCGATAAGCAAAACCAATGAAGCGCAATATGTGCTAACACGCAGGTAGTTAAACGATGCTGTGGTAAAGAAACAATTCTTTACATACATCGTATTACATGTATTATATTTAATGTAGTATTTGGAAAACATTAACTTTAGAAACTAGCAAACTCGTTGAATTAGAAAAGAACCAAGGTAGGCGACCATCGTTAAGACCACTAATCACAATACAGAGTGATTCAAAAAAAAAAGATTCAGACAGTGCCAACTTGTAATTTCTGATAGTAGTAAAAGCCTATTTACACGAGGGCTTTTCCCCCCGCGCGTTTTTTGCAACTCTCTTTTGAAGTTGCTGCGTAAATCTTCATGCATTTACATGAAGACTTTTTACTTGCAACTTTGCCTGGCTTTTTGGACGTTTAAGCGGCCAATCTTCTTTCATTCACATTTTCGCGTCTTTTGTGATATTCTCATTATTAAAAGAAAATGGATTTAAACAAAGAAGAAATTATTGAAAATATTTTAGAAGTCACTGAAATGGCTATTAACTGCTCAAATTTAAATAATAGGGAAGATGTAAATATAATTGTTAGCAAAGCGTCCGGCCGGTTTGAAATTTGAAGAAAAGTGCGAAAAAGAGCAAAGCAAATGTCAAAAAAACCCCTGGAATTCGCTGACCGTGCGTGTTTGCCTACCCCGCTGACTTCTCACCACTTCTAGCCCACAAACTCGTCACGCATGACTTTTAACGCAGGGGGAAAAGCCCTCGTGTAAATAGGCTCTAAGGAAATCTGTTATTAAAATATATAATGTAATGCAGCTCTATAACATGCTTTGTATGCAAGCTTTTGTTGCATTTGTCAAACAAAAGTGGAATCAGTGAACTTGTATGGAGCATGTTACCACAGAATAACCAGTATACAGAAGACGCATCTGAAATAATTTTGCTATTTCATTTACAACGCGGGCGGGAAGCAACATAGGTGAGTAAAATGTAAAGCGAACCGAGAGAGTAAGCGCGAATTGATGCAGTGTTGCCAGATATCTGAAATGACTTTCTCCTAAATCTTGAAAAAATACTCAAATTTTCTCCCAAAAGTCAACAAAATCTCCTAAAATTTTTTTTATAATTTGCGTAATTTTAAAGAAATTAAAGTTTTCATAAAAAAGCAGCCTTGTTTTATTAATTTTACTAAAAAAAAATTAACAAAAACATAACATAAACAAAACATATAACACATGAGATAACAGCTTTAAGGTATACAATTTAAATAAATTAAATTAGAGATTTAACTCTAAATATTCAGTGCTTCAGTGCCACTTAGAACGTCAAACATTTCATCATCAAAATCACTGTTATAAACTTCTTCGGTTACAAAGAGTTTCATCATTTTTAATGATGGTTCAAACTTAGTGCACGCACTCTTAAAACTGCATCCGCAGTTTTTACACTCATTTTGTTTCGTAACTTATCTTTTATAATATTAACAATCGAAAATGCTCGCTCTACGGTAGCGTTTGAAAAAGGTAAACATAAAAGCGCGAGAGCCAAAGTAGCGATATGTTCAAATCTTGATACGCCCCCAGCATCTAAATCTTCTTTTACTTTTGCCCAGTATTCATCTGAACTGCTTTCTTTTATTTTCAAACGATGAAGAAGTTTCCAATCCCTTAAAGCTTCGTCAACATCTATACAAACAGATTTATAAAATAAAACTATTTCTGAAATATCTTTGTATTGCTTTGAAAGATTTTCTGGAGCAAATAAACATACTTGTTCGAGCACCTTTATATTTTTAGGAACTCTTTTTTGCAATTCTTCTGCCAACTTAATCAAAAACTCTCTACATCGCTCTTTAATCACGCCTAAATGTTCAGAATTGCATTTACTTGATAGTAAATTGAAGTCGTAACCAAAATTCATGCAATTCGCAGGCATAAGATATAATTTAAACTGAAAGTTACATAAATCATGCTTGCTGGCTTTTTCTAGTTGCTGTGGAATAACTATTTCTTGTAATGTAGAGTATAATAAGTGATTTAAATCTTGTAGCAATTTTAGCGGCTCTGCCGACTCTGACTGAAAAAGTTTGTTTAAAACAATAATTTTTTTAAAGCAAAACGTATAAATGTAAGATACAATTTGTTTTCGATGCAGCGATACATTGGGTAAAGCGTTTCTGCCTTAAATCCAGGATTCCCACGTTCCGAAGATCTGGACATATTAAAATGCAGTTCCAAAGAGTCCCACTGATCCAAAATTGTCTCAACCGCATCAAGCCGTGCTAACCATCGCGTCCCAGATAATTTTGAAATTTTTCTGGGGTTGCAATTCACAATGGTGCGGTGAATACGTGCAAATTCGATATTTCTGTTCGTGCTAGTTGAAAACCATGAATGACTCTCCTTTACCATAAAATCAAGGTTCTTTGGAAGTATATCACAAGATCGTTCAGCACAGAGATGCAGAGAATGCGAAATGCATTTAACAGTCGTTAGATGTGGAATCATGCGTAACAATTTGGAGGACACAGAGTTATGCTCACAGCAGATGGCATTCGCGCCATCGACTCCGATTCCAATCAGTTTTTCGATTTGTAGGTTGTCCTGTTTAATTTGCTTTATTGAACAGGTTGTAATATGCTCAGCAGTACCTGATTCCAACTCCACAAGACGATAAAAATTTGTTTTTACTTTACGAGAGTTTTCACTATAAAATCGAATCATAATGCACAATATCTTTTTCATGTCTATTGTCGTGCTTTCATCAATTATGAGTGAATAGTAGGATAACCCTACTTCCTCAACCAACTGCTGCAACAAGCAGGGTGATATGACATTTAGAATTAGAGCTGCGCATTTCGTGCGGTGGAGCTTTATTTTAGACAAAGTTTCCGAAGTTTTGTCTAATTGCTTTATTACCTCGCTAAGGTGATCAGCCGTGCAATGCTCTGCTTTCTTTCTTCATCGATTTGATACGTTGTGAATCTTGATATTTTTGGAATACTTTTCAATTCTCTTTCATCCTGCATGCTTCTGATATGTTTGCAGCTTGCTGCATGGCCGCTAAGGTTGCGGCGATCTGCAACGATACTAGTTTTGCAATATATGCAATAGGCTTTCGTATCGTCTGTGTCGATACATCGTAACCATTCTAAAAATATATTAAAATATTAATAGGAATAAACGTTCATCCATCAATATCTGTTACCATTAAAATTTTCATCGGTTTTCCATTCGTTTCTAAATTTTTGGGTATATTGTTTTTTGGACATTTTAAAGAATCGCAAAACACATTCAAAAAGTACCTAAAAACTACAAGAGTTTTTACCTAATTTGTTAAATGTATGCATTATTAAACTCACTTGCCGGCTTCGGCCGACCACTTCAATCAAAAACTCGGACTCAAATAAAAAGTGCCGTTTTTGGCGGGATTTCATTTTGAAAGGAATAAGTGAGAACGAAATAGAATGAGCTTACATTTTGTAAGATAATAGGGTGCTTTGACTATTCAAAAAAATATGTTTTGTAGCCAGTGTTCCCAGTACATCATACTTCGTTTTACAAAAATCCACTAAGGTTCCGCAAAATCTCCTAATATAATATATAAATCTCCTAAACTTTCTCCTAAACAATTTTCCCTCCTAAAAAATCTCCTAAAAGGCCAAGAATCTCCTAAATCTAGCAGGAAATCTCCTAATCTGGCAACACTGAAATGATGTACACGCATTTGTGCTTTATTTTCATTTCGACAACAACACACACTGTTATTGCCATGGTTCAATAATAAGGTTATAGCATCCCCGCAACACCAAAAACCACATGTATTTTGTTGGTAGGATCGTTTATCGCTACTGTCAAAATCAGCGATATTTTCCGACGAAAGAGGGAGAACCTGAAACCAAAGAAACTGATTGTTGCCAGACAGTGCCATGGTTCAACTAACAAGGTTGTAGCAAGCCACCGGCTGATCGTTTATCGCTTCTGTCAAAATCGTCGGTGTCAGCAGTGGTGCGGTGTTGCCACATCGGTTGAAATGAAAATACCTGACTGAAAACAACTGACCTGAGCACTTTTCCCGTTTTTTCACTCAAATACAGCACCGTCTGGTACTAGTGGTACAGCAACGGCGGCAAAGCCTGGTATTAGGGCCACGGCCGCTACAGCTGTACGACCGGACAGAGGAGGGGCGGCGAAGCCAGGAAACAGTGCCACGGCTGCCTCGTCAGTACGGAAGGCTGATCAGAAGCCATCCACCTCGACAAAGCCCACTTCCACCGCAGTGGAAAAGGCGGTCAAACGGGGTAGATCGGGGGACGATCAGCCTACAGGGGAGGGGAAAAGGCTGAAACCCTCAGCGAGCTTCTCCTCTCCACAGGAGCTACAGATTGCCGTAGTGGACCGGAGCGATCCCGATGGGAAAATTCGTCCGGAAAACTGGCTCTCTGTTGAGGCGCGCATTCTGCGAGCGATGCTCGGGGCGGCGGACGACGAGATCGACTTCGACGGCGCTGGCTGGCAGAGGGGCGTAAAGATCGTCGGTTGTGGCAACAGGCAGTCACTTGACTTCCTGGTGCGCACGATCGGCGGTCTTGAGCCTCTCTGGCAGGGGGCAAAACTCGAGGTTATACCTCGCGACCGATTGCCTCTCCGACATATCGTAACACTGTGGGTCCCCCCTCCAGTCATGGAGGGTGCCGACACGTTGAAGCTGATAGGTCGGCAGAACAGCGGCCTTAACACTGGAGAGTGGAGAGTAATTTCCTCCACTACTAGCAAAAACGAGACGGGTAAGGACCTCGTGGTCGCTGTTGACCAACCGTCCTTTAGTCATCTACGAGACTCCTCTGGTATTGTCAAGTTCGGTTTGGGTTCCTTGAAAGCTCGTTTCCCCAATAAGGAGCGTGCCACACAGGGAAAGGCTGAAGGTAGTGCAGATAAACCTGCACCACTCTAAGGCCGCCACCCACGATCTTATGCAATTCGAGGAGGAGGAGGTTGACTTGGCCTTAATCCAGGAACCCTGGCTCGTCAGAGACAGTGTTTGTGGATTGGGGTCAAGTCAATTCAGAGTACTTCATTCGCGTGGTGAAGGTAAGATACGAGCCTGTATTGTTTATAGAAAGTACATTAATATGTTTCTCTTGTCTCAATACAGTACTGGTGACCTGTGTGTGGCTGCATGTGAGCGAATGGAGGGGCATGACCTTATCCTCTCGTCCGCATACATGCCATTCGAAGGAGAGAAACCACCGCCAAAGGAGGTCCGGGACCTTGTTGCGCACGCCCGATCACGGAGACTTGATCTCATCATCGGGTGTGACGCCAACGCTCATCACGTTCAGTGGGGAAGTTCCGGCACCAACAGCAGGGGTGAGTCCATTTTTGAGTTTCTTCTTAATTCTAACCTTATGCTATGTAATAGGGGCAATACGCCAACCTTCCATAACAGGGTTAGTGAAGAAGTTATAGATATAACCTTGGTTACCGACTCTAGTACCATCTCTGTGATCGACTGGAAAGTACTGACGGAATGTTCGTTTTCGGACCACAACCGGATAGTCTTTTCCGTGGCCATGAAGGTGGGGAGTCCACCAGCCTATAGGAATCCGAGAAAGACTAACTGGCCTAGATTCAGTGCACTAGTTTCCGAAAAACTGGCGTCGCGCAAGGCGACAGCTACCTTTGAAAGAAACAACATTGACAGGTCAGTTAGTCTTTTAACGAAAGTTCTTAATACATCTTTCAAGAAATCGTGTCCAAAAAGTCGAGCTCCACGGAAAACCAACGCAGTTTGGTGGACCCCAGAGCTAAGACAACTGAGGACAGATACTAGGCGTCTCTTCAATAAGGCTAAGCTTAGTCAAACTGAAGAAGACTGGGCTTTCAACATTTACATTACGAAGGAACGAAAAAAGATATTCACTCACTTTTTTGTTTTTTGTTTATTTAATCGTAATCTTTCAAGAGGCAAGATCATAAAAATGATATTTCTACATATTCGAGTGCGGGATGACCTTGAACGTGCCCTCATCAGAATTTTGATATCCATTTCCCTGCAAGATTTTGGGCCAATCACGTAATCTACAACAAAAAATGAAACTAATCTATAATTGATATTACAGCAGCTATACTTAGACAAGAGCTTTTTTTAAAATTCAAAAATCTCTCGAAATGGTGGACATTTTTGAAAAAAAAGTTATTTTTCCCCTTTTTTTCAAATGTTTACTGCCTGTTATAATAAAAAAAACAATATTTTGTCAAAAGCTCGTGTCTAATCATAGCGACATGTTTTTCGAGCAAGTAAAAAAAGAAATCGGATCGATGCGTGTAAAACTTTTCTTAAAATCGTGCAAGTAAGTTAGAAAAATACGACTTTCGGGAAAACGCGTTTAAAGTTCACAGGGAGCGTGCGGAAACACCGTGAGCGAGCGTGCTCAATGCTCTACAGCTCAATAACCGTGAAGAGTTTACCCAAATCCCTTGGAAATTGGACTTCTTCAAATATACCATTATGATCGTAATGGCCTCAGCTTCACGAATATTAAATGCCTTTTAAATTTTAGAAAAGTTAAAATTAACTGTTATTTTGTGCCTTTTCTTATTTCAGGCAATAATAACTGTTATTTTTGACTTTTATTTTATCGGTAAAAAATAACAGTTATTTTGTGACTTTTATTTTTTCGGTCAAATATATCAGCCAATTTGAATTTTTTCAAAGGCCGTTTGACCGACTAAAAAACTATTGATACCATTTTTTTTTGTTGCACAAGTCTTATAGCTCAGAATGTGAGGTCTGCTGAGACGAAAAAAATGTTATCAATAGTTTTTTAGTCGGTCAAACGGCCTTTGAAAAATTCAAATTGCCTGATATATTTGACCGAAAAAATAAAAGTCACAAAATAACTGTTATTTTTGGCCGATAAAATAAAAGTAAAAAATAACAGTTATTTTTGCCTGAAATAGTAAAAGGCACAAAATAACTTTTATTTTTGTCGGTAAAAATAAAAGGTAAAAGGTAAAATAAAAGTAAAAAATAACAGTTATTTTTGCCTGAAATAATAAAAGGCACAAAATAACTTTTATTTTTGTCGGTAAAAATAAAAGTTAAAAGCTGACTTTTTTGATAAAAACCATAACCGGTCCCTGGAAAATTATGTAAAAAAAAACGATTTTTTAAAACTTTGTACGTAGTTAATGGGGTCGTATTAACGCAGCAAATCCATTGCTTTCTTTCATGCATCATGGTTTTTGCTTGAAAGTGCCTCGTTGATGTCATAGGGAACTTTTTCGTTGACTATGTTGTTTAATACGTTGTACTGCTTGGCCAAACGCCCACGCACGCTGCTACGTACCTCATAGCGTCGTTCCTCCTGACCCATCAGTGGTTGCATTTTCAGACACATACTCTTCGTGAGCAGTGCTGTACAGAGATTCCCTGACGACTGATTCTGCATTGTCAGACACCCGTGGCACGTCTTCTTGCTGCTCGTATTCGTCGCCGTAAATTAAAAACTGTGTCATGTCGGTACGTTCGTTGACTCGAGCGTCGTCACTTTTTACAAACGTTTCGTTGAAAACTACGTCCCGTTTCACAACAATTTTGTAAGTCTCCTTGTCATATAATCGATATGCTTTGGATTCAGTCGAGTATCCAACCATTATATACGGCTTACCTTTAGCTTCAAATTTGTTGAGATGTTCTTTGTTTAAAGCTACGGCACCAAATGTTCTTAGGTGGGCTACTGATGGTCTCCTGCCACACCAGACTTCATACCGCGTTTTGTTTATCAACACCTTTGTAACGCACCTGTTCCTTATGTAGGCTTCCGTTGACACTGCTTCGGCCCATCTCCACCAATGTCCGGTTAGCTCGATCCGCCACACCGTTTTGTTGTAGTGTGTGCGGCACTGTCAACTCACGTCGTATGCCGTTTTGCTTCAGAAATGCATCGAAATCGCCGTTCACGTACTCTTCGCCGTTATCGCAGCGAAGCGCCTTATTTCTGCAACCCGTAAGCCGCTCGACTTATGCCTTAAAAGTTTTAAACTTCTCCAGTACCTCGGATTTCGTCTTTAAAATATAAACGAAAATAAATCTGGATTTATCATCAATGAATGTCAAGAAATATTGACATATTGATTTTATGTTCACAGGTCCGCAGACATCCGTGTGAATTAACTCCAACAATTCTTCTGATCTGCGCTCTGACGTTTGAGGAAAAGGAAAATACGTGTAATTTGCCTAACATACAACACACATACATCCCATTCTGGTTCAACTCACGATTTTTTTTTTTTTATTGGCACGACAGCCCGCTTACGGTTTGCTGCCAGGGGGTATACCGGCTGTATTTTTACTTCCGGGCCACCTCAGGAAGTACAATGGCCTTGCCATGGTATGCGGGCTCTGCCATGGTCGACCAACCCTGACCCTGCCAGTATTTTTGGCCGCCATCGCCTTCGCCTTGTGCGCGGGCAGGCGGCCGCACCGCAAATATGAGTTCGGCATAAAAGAAATGCGGCAAAAACAAGCGAGGAATTCCACTCGCTCTGCGGGACTACACCGCAACACAGCTTGCTGCTGTGCCGGAGCATTCGCTCCGAAATACAGAAGTAGACCTGGGGCCCAGCACCAGTCGGGGAAGAATACCTTCCCGGGTGGCGAGGGGCTCACACAGGGGCGGTCGGGTGGCTGCCGGCGCTGGCAGGGGGGGGGGATATCTAGGCAGAGCAGACCTCTGTTCGATATCTCTGCTCTGACAGCGTCGACCAGCACTGGACCCAATACGAGCCAAGTGAGCAGGGAGGCGGCTCCTCCCACCGGTCCTGGAAATGTACAGTCCAGACTGGTGGTGGGAACGTTGCCCATAGGCCCGGCTCCTAGTGCGAGTGTTGCAGTGAGTGAGCGGGTAGTACCACCGCCAACAATCGCTGTGACACCGGCAATAGGGCCAGCCGCTGACAAGGCCTGGATTTATCATCAATGAATGTCAAGAAATATTGACATATTGATTTTATGTTCACAGCTAGCCTACAAGGCTAGCTTTAATAAGTTTAAGAAAACTATTAGAGCGGCCAAGCGGGATGATTGGAGGAATTACTGTGAATCCCTCGACAATGTTAACGAGGCCGCCAGACTCCGTAAGGTGCTAGCCGGGGTTTCACACACCCCTGGCAGCATCAGGAAATCTGATGGATCATGGACGGAGTCGAGGGAGGAACTTCTTGAGATCCTCATGAACACTCACTTTCCTGGATGCACGGATGTTGCTGAGGCGACCACGTCGCATAGGTAACAAACACCGCAACCGGATGGTCTAGTTCAGAGGATAATTAGCGAAGCCAAGGTGGCATGGGCAATTGACTCCTTCAGCCCGTATAAATCCCCGGGCCCTGATGGTGTCATTCCTGCTATGCTACAATGGTCTAAGGAGGCGGTGGTTAAGGTCCTGACGAGAATCTTTCGTGGATCTCTCCAACAAGGATATGTTCCACGTGCCTGGAAGGAGGTTAGGGTGGTGTTCATTCCCAAAGCAGGGAAAGTGAACCACTTAACAGCAAAAGATTACAGACCGATCAGCCTTTCATCGTTCTTACTTAAGACTCTTGAACGGCTGGTAGACGTCTATATTAGAGAAGTGGCACAGTCCAGAGGACTCTGCAAGGCGCAACATGCGTATTGCAGGGGAAAATCTGTCGACAGCGCCCTGCATGAGGTCGTTCAGACGATCGAAAGATCGCTGAACTCTAAGGAGTACACGTTAGCCGCTTTCCTCGATATCGAGGGAGCCTTTAATAACGTTACCTTGGAGGCTATAATCAACGCACTTAGAAAGTTCGCAGTTCATGAGAAGGTGGTAAAGTGGACCAGTGACATGCTCAGTACCAGAAGGGTCCACTCTAACCTAGGCGTGTGCTCAGTGAGGAAACTTACTACAAGGGGCACACCACAAGGGGGTGTTCTTTCGCCTCTGCTGTGGCTCCTTGTAGGAAATAGCATCCTCGAGATCTTCGAAACCAGGAGGCTACGAGTAGTAGCATATGCAGACGACGTCACTATCCTGATCCCTGGAAGATTCCTGTCCACAATCAGTGATCTCATGGAGTCTGCTCTAAAGGAACTTTCCAGGTGGGCAGAGCTTAACGGTCTAGGGGTTAATCCCTCTAAGACTGTTTTGGTACTGTTCACCCGGAAATACAAAATACCGAAGTTTGAGCTGCCTAAACTTGGCGGCACTACTCTCACCCTATCACCCGAGGCTAAATACCTTGGCACCATACTTGACTCCAAGCTCTCTTGGGGGCGCAATGTGGAAGAGCGGGTGAAAAAGAGCCTGAATGCTTTTTACATTTGTAAAAGGACTTTCGGGAAAAAGTGGGGATTGCAGCCGACTATCGTTCATTGGATGTACACTGCGATTATACGGCCGATCCTAAGTTACGGAGCCATTGTCTGGTGGCCGGCTACGGGCACCAAGACCCTGGTAACGAAACTGACGAAGGTGCAGAGACTAGCGGCTATGGGAATAGCAGGCACTGTCAAAAGCACCCCCCAGGCCGGGCTGGAGGTGATCTTGCACCTCCACCCGATTGAGCAGTTCATTAAGTGTTGCGCTGCTAAAGGCGCTCTCAGATTGAGGGAAGCCAACTTGTGGAGGCAACACGCTTATCGGCACTCTGGAATTCTAAAGTCTTTCGCGAAGCCGGATATCGGTTATCAGGTGGATTCCTGCACGGACTATCTGATCCCATACCTGGTGTTGGAGTTCTCTAGTATGAGTCGTCGGCGGAGCGGAATTAAAGAAATAAACGGGTTGAATTTCGGGTGTTGGGGTGTTTATTCGTCTGAAGTCGAATAACGAATGTTATAAAGAATACATGAAACATTAAACGATACAAGCGGCTGAAGCCGAGGAGAAGAAAATAGTGGGAAACATAAGTACAAAAGGACAAGGAAAGGAAGGGATTAGAGGTGGGATTGACAGATCACTGAACAACCACAGCACTCATTTAGCCATCGCGGCCGCCATTGCAGAGTGCAATTTTATGAAGTAGCCGGGGGGAGGGTTGCCTTGATGCGGCTGATGTCTGGCTGGTGGTAGTACGGCTCAAGGCTGGCTGGCTGTGGGTGCGCTTAGGGGCGCGCCGATGACCTCTTTGCTGGATGGTAGCCGCTGCGGATGCTTGCATCTCTTTTGGCCATGCGGGACAAACTCGAAGGCAGCTGCTGCGATGGTCGTCTAGCGTACGATCTGCAAAGAAGGTGGATGTCAGTTAATTGGACATACAAGTTTGAGGCTGACATCGTGGGTATGAGAAATCGGCTAAGCTGCGAGGTTCGCTTAAGCTAAAGCCGGAGAATATGGAGTTATATAATCTGGCCGAGTTGCCATTTTAGTTCATGAGAGGGAATGAGAATTTCAAGCGAGAGTTATGAGGAATTATTTTGCACGTTATAATAAATATGTTTGTAGGGCTCGAGAGAAGCAGGAGAACCGAGCGAGAATGTCGGTTCGCTCTTCGAGAGGGTGGTGGCAGTCAACCGCTCTTTGATCCGGAATTGGAACTGTGTGAGCATGGGCATTGCTGGAGCCGGTCCACCTGAGAGTGGGATCTTGTAGATCTTGGAGCTTATACCCGATCAGTCCGACGTCTGCGGGATTTGCAGCGCTTGGAGCGAGTCGCACTGGAGTGGCAACTGTCCTCTTTTCAGACCCGGGATGGAGGTGGTGCAATGCGGAACTGCGAGGGACTGCAATTTCCGTCAGTTGCTGTGAATGTGCGTCGTTTTTGTCGAACCCTTTTGGGGGACCTCATTAGAGGCGAAAGCCATCCTGCGGGGCCGACGTTTGGCGACGAAGGGGGAAATTTGCCGGTTTGAGTATGAGTTTGCAGGAGTGGTGGGTTCAAAGTGATATTCCATAAATTCCTGGGGTGGAAACCCTACGGGATTGAGGGCGGCAATCACTTGCGAAAGGGCTTTCTTTAGTGCGGGAAGATTATTTCGAAGGGCGGGTCCAGTATGCATATGGCGTTTTGGTACGTCTGTGGCACATGTCAAATGCGAAGTGGGTACTGGACCGCTTAATAGCCAACCGAATATTGTATGCTGAGCAAGTAAGCTGCCACATACATTTCGGTGGATACCTTCGAGCATGATCTGCGGAATGAGATCACTGCCGATCACTAAATCGATCTGCGCTGTCTCGAAGGGGTTTGGATCAGCGAGATCTAGCATGGCGAAATGTTTCATATTAGGGGGGTGTATGTGACGAGGTGGGAGCAATTTCGTAAGCTCTTGGAGCACGATAGCTTGCACGGGGAGTTTCGTGCTAGTTTGAGGGACTGCCAAAGTCAAGAAGCATGTATGATTGGCATTTTGCACAATCTGACCACCCATGCCCGAGATTTGAAAGGGGGATTTCTCGGTCGGCAATTTGAGTCGTTTCTGGACCTTCGCGGAGATGAAGGTACGCTGAGAGGCTTGATCGATCAACGCTCGCACTTTAAACAACTTTCCTGCGTGGTCAATAGACACCAGTGCCGTAGGCAGAAGGGATTGGGTGCCATTATTGGAGTGTAGGGCTTGTACTTTGGGCGTACTTTGCTTGGAAGATGTGTGGGGTTGCGCATCCGAAAGGGGAGAATGAGTAGCAGAGTTGTTGTGCTTTCGTTTTGGAGCTGTTGCGACCTGTGTTTGAGTCGTGGTCGAATGTGACCGATTAAGCGATTGAGAGAGCTGCGCATTGCCTTTGGGGAAATGAAGCATGGAATGGTGCTTCTTTTGGCAATATACGCACGTAAAATTGCTTGTACAATTCTCAACAAGGTGGGATGTCGCAAGACAATTTACGCAGAGATTGTGCTTCTTAAAGTATTTTAATCGACTTTGGGGGGTGAGTCTTTTGAAGATCTGGCAAGTCCGTATGGGATGATTTGCGTTGCAGAGTTTGCACGCGAAGTCCCTTTTCACTTGAGTATAATAAATTAGGGATTTGTGTGGCCGATTTGGGAGGACATTGGAAGTCGAAGGTTGAGACGGTTTCGGCTTAGAAGGGCGAATACTTTGCAACCGTTCAAGTACCTCATATCTGCCGGTCAGGAACTCATCCATTTGCGACCAGGGTGGCAGATCCTTCCGGGATGTCAATGATTGCTCCCATAGAGCAAGTGTCTCTTGGGGCAATTTGGTACAACATATGTAAACCAATAGCGGATCCCAATTGTCAGTGTCTAGAATTGAGAACAGACAGACAATTGTTTATTGTGTTTTGGATCCGGTGAAGTGCCTCACTATCTTCAGTGTGGGCAGGAGCGATATTTAGGCGGCCGCGATGGCTAAATGAGTGCTGTGATTGTTCAGTGATCTGTCGATCCCACCACTAATCCCTTCCTTTCCTTATCCTCTTGTACTCATGTTTCCCCCTATTTTCTGCTCCCCGGCTTCGGCCGTCTGTCTCGTTTAATGTTTCGTGTATTCGTTGTAACACTCTTTATTGGACACCCGCGCAATAAAGACCCGAAAACCCCAAACCATACAGCGTTTTACTTCCTACCGCTCCGCCGACGTCAGCATGGTCCTTCGAGCGAACCGCGAACTCGCGACGCGGAAACACAAACATTAAAAAACAAAAATCTCAAAAATTACAAAGTGACACCAAAAAAAAACATACGTGAAAAGTGATATAAACTACAAAGAATCCAAACAGTGAACAAAACAATTTGTGAACAACAATTAAAATTACGCACACAGTGAACTAAAAAAGGTGAAGTGACAAACAAATCAAAAAAAATTACAAGTAAACAAGAACCAAACACAAAACACTAAAAAGTGCACCACAAATGGTTGAAACAGTGCACAAATTCAAGAAACTAAAACTAAAGCTGTGGACAGTGAAGTGCAAAGACACTAACAAGAACAAAAACGCGCACTACATAAAACCAACAACAAACACACGCACAAGAGAACATAAGCAGCACAACAATCCGCCAACAACGGCAAACAGCCAACAACACAACAAACCCACAGCAGAGAACAGCACTAACAACAACAAATACACAGCACATCACAAAGCAGTGAGGAGGAGAACAGCAAGCAGCCAACAACATAGCAGCGCACAGTAAAGCACAGGAGCGGACACAAAACAGAGGAGATTCCCATTCTCGGGCACTGGGCCCCCATAAGATAAGCCCACAAATTTTTAATATATTAAAATTTAACACAAAAAATCCCATACACTAACACAAAAATACTTATAAAAAATAATATATATTCCCATTCCCAAAATCCAGTCAAAATTATATACTGGTACCCCGCCACTGTTGGCTTACCGCAGTAAGCAATCCCGCTACTGCGCATAATTTTGCGTTTTTATGTTCGCATTCCCCTACGCAGGCAAGGCAGCAAAAACTCCCGCTGCAGCCTGCTTCCCACTTATTTTCTAATTTGCACATTTCCCTTAATTTGCTTCGTGCATATTTCAGATCAGCAGCAAGCACTCCAGCTGTTGATCTCCCACTCTTTTTCTTACACCCATTTCGCATTCTCCTTTGTGCGATCACTGCTGGCTAAGCAACAACACTCCCGCTGCAGTCAGCATCCAACAGCACGCACTTTTCTTTCGCCCACAATATTTCCCTTCTTTTTCTCTGAGCTTGTACACAAAATCAGCAGCAAACAGCCCAGCTGCTGTGTACATTCTGCGCGCTCACTTCTGCTCATATTTCCGCACTTCCCTTTGTACTATATCCGCACGCACTTGGCAGCACGCAATTCAGCTGCTTGGCCCAAGTGCATCTACATAAACAAGAAAGCACAAAGCGGGTACAGTGGGACAAGCTGCACATTTTCACGGCACATTGAAAATTTTCTTCGACTTAGAAAATTTTCAATCATACATATATACTCATACACTGCACATCTGCTGCCACCCCAAGTGCATACAGTGGGACAAAACCCCCCACTTGCACACACAAATTTTTGTACACACAAATATTTCGACACTTATACAAATAATAACATAAGCATATATATATATACATACAAATATATATTTATACACACTTATACACATACCCATACAAATTAATTTTCTTTTTCACATACATTTATACTCATACACATACATATTTATTTCCCAATTAACAAAAATAATCACATACACACACATATATACATCCAAATAAATATATTTATACACACATATTTATACACATACACATACATACGTGTATATTCACACAAATTCACATTCACATTCCCATACAAAATAAAATTCACTTTTTCACGAATAAAAACACATTTAATACACAATTGACTACACATTTGTTATATTATAATAATTTTAACATACATTCCCAATTCCCACATATATACACATCTCTATTTATTACCCACTCACATTTACCAAAAATTAATTTCCCATATACACATTTCTTATTACCCATACACACATATTTCACATTTACACACACGGGTGCAACCCCTTTTTGCTCGACAAAAATATATATTCGGTTAAACGAATTTTCCCATTTCCAACTCCTCTCATACTCACTAATCGTTCGCGCGGACGCGGTTAGACTACACGTCTATTTCCCCAATACCCTACATTTACATACACATATATTTATTCAAACTTTTAACCCTTTGTCGAGCTTTTTTAAACAAAATGCCTGTTGAGCGATCACCCAAACGACCACTTGTCACAATGGAGACTCCTTCCTCCAGATCTCCAAAGTCAGCCAATACACGTTTGACAGTTCCTGTCACTCGGGAGCCACCGAGCATTCGCTCCAAACTCTCTAGTCCGAAAGCAACCGATCCCAGTGTTGCTAAATTTACTTTCGAGTACGATAGACTCGTGCTATTATGCACACAATTTTCATCGGCTCCCATTGAGGATTTGACCAAATCCCTGGTCCAAATTAAGCAAAAAAATTTGCAAGCCCAATGGGAGAGGCTTATGTGCGCACATGAGGCAGTCTTCATTGCTGAAGACAACAGCCAGCCCGACGGTTTCAAAGAGTCGGCTAGGCAAAAAATCGACGCCTGCACAGACCAGTAGGAGTTGTGCATGGCTCAGATGTCGGACATCATTGAGATGCTCCAAATTCAGTCCCCCCAGCCCGCTGCGCATATGGAACAGGTTCGACCCCTAGAACCAGCAAATACCCCTTACATTTGCCTACAAGTTCCGCCTTGTGATACCGAAACCTTTTTCGGGGGCTATGAGCAGTGGCCGTCCTTTCGGGACATGTTTACGGCAGTTTACATTAACCAACCCCAGCTCACTCCAGCCCAAAAATTGTATCACCTCCGATACAAGACGCAAGGTAAAGCCGGTGCTATTGTAAAGCAATATGCATTAACCGATGAGAATTTCGGACTCGCGTGGGAAGCCCTAAGATCCCGCTTCGAAAATAAACGCATACTCGTTGACACTCAAATCAGATCCCTCCTAAATATCGCTCCTGCCCACACTGAAGATAGTGAGGCACTTCAGCGGATCCAAAACACAATAAACAATTGTCTGTCTGTTCTCAATACTCAGGCCGTAGACACTGACAATTGGGATCCGCTATTGGTTTACATATGTTGTACCAAATTGCCCCAAGAGACACTCGCTCTATGGGAGCAATCATTGACATCCCGGAAGGATCTGCCGCCCTGGTCGCAAATGGATGAGTTCCTGACCGGCAGATATGAGGTACTTGAACGGTTGCAAAGTATTCGCCCTTCTAAGCCGAAACCGTCTCAACCTTCGACTTCCAATGTCCTCCCAAATCGGCCACACAAATCCCTAATTTATTATACTCAAGTGAAAAGGGACTTCGCGTGCAAACTCTGCAACGCAAATCATCCCATACGGACTTGCCAGATCTTCAAAGGACTCACCCCCCAGAGTCGATTCAAATACGTTCAGAAGCACAATCTCTGCGTGAATTGTCTTGCTACATCACACCTCACTAAAGATTGTACAAGCAATTTTACGTGCGTATATTGCCAAAAGAAGCACCATTCCATGCTTCACTTCCCTAAAGGCAATTCGCAACCCTCTCAATCTCCTAATCGGTCGCATTCGACCACTCCACAGGTCGCAACAGTTCCAAAACGAACGCACAACAACTCTGCTTTTCATTCTCCCCGTTCGGATGCGCAACCCCGCACATCTTCCAGGCAACGTACGCCCAAAGTACAAGCCCTACACTCTAATAATGGCACCCAATCCCTTCTGCCTACGGCACTGGTGTCTATTGAGCACGCAGGAAAGTTGTTTAAGGTTCGAGCGTTGATCGACCAAGCCTATCAGCGTACCTTCATTTCTTCGAAGGTCCAGAAACGCCTTAAATTGCCAATCAAGAAATCCCCCTTTCAAATCTCGGGCATGGGTGGTCAGATTATGCAAAATGCCAATCATACATGCTTCTTGACTTTGGCAGTCCCTCAAACTAGCGCGAAACTCCCCGTGCAAGCTATCGTGCTCCAAGAGCTTACGAAATTGCTCCCAACTTCGCAGATAAACCCCCCTAATATGAAACATTTCGCCATGCTAGAACTCGCTGATCCAAATCCCTTCGAGACAGCGCAGATTGATATAGTGATTGGCAGTGATCTCATCCCGCAGATCATGCTCGAAGGTATCCACCGGAATGTATGTGGCAGCTTACTTGCTCAGCATACAGTATTCGGTTGGGTATTAAGCGGTCCAGTACCCCCTTCTTCGCATTTGACATGTGCCACAGAGGTACCAAGTCGCCATATGCACACTGGACACGCCCTTCGAAATAATCTTTCTGCCCTAAAGGAAGCTCTTTCGCAAGTGATTGCCGCCCTCAATCCCGTAGGGTTTCCACCCCCGGAAATAAACCGGCAAATTCCCCCCTTCGTAGCCAACCGTTTTGATCCCGCAGGATGGCTTTCGCCTCTAATGAAACAGAGAAAAAGGGTTCGACAAGAGCGTTGGCTTGACGCCACTCGATCCACATGCACAGCAACTGACGGAAATTGCATTTCCCCGCAGTTCCTCATTGCAGAGGACAGTCGCCACTCCAGTGCGACTTGCTCCAAACGCTGCAAATCCCGCAGACGTTGGACTGATCGGGTATAAACTCCAAGATCTATAAGATCTCCCTCTCGGGTGGAACGGCTCCAGCCATTCTCATGCTCAAACAGTTAAAACTCAGGATCAAAGAGCGGTTGACTGCCACCACCCTCTCGAAGAGCAAACCGACATTCTCGGTCGGGTCTCCTGCTTCGTTCGAGCCCTACGAGCACATACGTATCCCGAGCGGAGTTGCCCTTGTGTATAAACAACCCCTCGAACCCCCTCATAACTCTCGCTCGAGCTTCTCATTCCCCCTAAAGAAATGGCAATGCAGCCAATATATATGTGTATTTTCCCATATTCCCCCGGCTTTAGCTTAAGCACACCCCGCAGCTTAGCCACAATTTCTCATGCCCCGATGTCAACCTCAATATTATTATTGTAAGTAAATTACATCTCATATTTTTGCAGATCAGCCGACTATGGCAGCAGGTGCTTCCCAGACCGCACGGCCGGACCGGCCATGCCATTCCGCAAATAGGTCATCGGCGCATCCTTAGGCGCACCCACAGCCAGCCAACCGTGAGCCGCACCACCACCACTCAGCCGCGTCTCGGCCATCCTCCACCCGGACACAATTAAATTGCACTCTGCAATGGCGGCCGCGATGGCTAAATGAGTGCTGTGATTGTTCAGTGATCTGTCGATCCCACCACTAATCCCTTCCTTTCCTTATCCTCTTGTACTCATGTTCCCCCTATTTTCTGCTCCCCGGCTTCGGCCGTCTGTCTCGTTTAATGTTTCGTGTATTCGTTGTAACACTCTTTATTGGACACCCGCGCAATAAAGACCCGAAAACCCCAAACCATACAGCGTTTTACTTCCTACCGCTCCGCCGACGTCAGCATGGTCCTTCGAGCGAACCGCGAACTCGCGACGCGGAAACACAAACATTAAAAAACAAAAATCTCAAAAATTACAAAGTGACACCAAAAAAAAACATACGTGAAAAGTGATATAAACTACAAAGAATCCAAACAGTGAACAAAACAATTTGTGAACAACAATTAAAATTACGCACACAGTGAACTAACCCTTTCGGTTATTCTATGCCATATGGCATAGTCTCTTTTCAGTGCCTGTTTTAGGTCAAAAACTTTCGGATACTATATTTTTCAATTTTTGTATTTTTCTCTGAAGATTTTTATACCAAATAATGAAAAAAATATTTTGATTACTGTACCAAGTAACTTGTAAGGGTTCAGAAAGTGCGCAGCCCTATCGAGCTGCGTATTTTACAAAAAGAGGTCACTTCGTACTTTTATTTATTCTATTGCAAAAATCAATTTATTTTATAGGTTTATGTAAGTAATCCAGTAGGTATTTATTGCTTTAGTAAGTGTAAAAAAAGTTAGACCCCAAATATAGTTTACTAAGGCTGTACGATTTTTTTTATTTTTTACTATGCCATATTTCATGATGCCCAAAAACCACTTTTTCGAACAATATTTTAAAAAATTACTTTTGATTATTCATTATGTAGGCTAAAACAGTAATAAAATGGAAAATAATGACTTTTAAAGTTACAAACAAAAAAGAAGTACCGAAAGGGCTAAAAAAGGTGAAGAGACAAACAAATCAAAAAAAATTACAAGTAAACAAGAACCAAACACAAAACACTAAAAAGTGCACCACAAATAGTTGAAACAGTGCACAAATTCAAGAAACTAAAACTAAAGCTGTGGACAGTGAAGTGCAAAGACACTAACAAGAACAAAAACGCGCACTACATAAAACCAACAACAAACACACGCACAAGAGAACATAAGCAGCACAACAATCCGCCAACAACGGCAAACAGCCAACAACACAACAAACCCACAGCAGAGAACAGCACTAACAACAACAAATACACAGCACATCACAAAGCAGTGAGGAAGAGAACAGCAAGCAGCCAACAACATAGCAGCGCACAGTAAAGCACAGGAGCGGACACAAAACAGAGGAGATTCCCATTCTCGGGCACTGGGCCCCCATAAGATAAGCCCACAAATTTTTAATATATTAAAATTTAACACAAAAAATCCCATACACTAACACAAAAATACTTATAAAAAATAATATATATTCCCATTCCCAAAATCCAGTCAAAATTATATACTGGTACCCCGCCACTGTTGGCTTACCGCAGTAAGCAATCCCGCTACTGCGCATAATTTTGCGTTTTTATGTTCGCATTCCCCTACGCAGGCAAGGCAGCAAAAACTCCCGCTGCAGCCTGCTTCCCACTTATTTTCTAATTTGCACATTTCCCTTAATTTGCTTCGTGCATATTTCAGATCAGCAGCAAGCACTCCAGCTGTTGATCTCCCACTCTTTTTCTTACACCCATTTCGCATTCTCCTTTGTGCGATCACTGCTGGCTAAGCAACAACACTCCCGCTGCAGTCAGCATCCAACAGCACGCACTTTTCTTTCGCCCACAATATTTCCCTTCTTTTTCTCTGAGCTTGTACACAAAATCAGCAGCAAACAGCCCAGCTGCTGTGTACATTCTGCGCGCTCACTTCTGCTCGTATTTCCGCACTTCCCTTTGTACTATATCCGCACGCACTTGGCAGCACGCAATTCAGCTGCTTGGCCCAAGTGCATCTACATAAACAAGAAAGCACAAAGCGGGTACAGTGGGACAAGCTGCACATTTTCACGGCACATTGAAAATTTTCTTCGACTTAGAAAATTTTCAATCATACATATATACTCATACACTGCACATCTGCTGCCACCCCAAGTGCATACAGTGGGACAAAACCCCCCACTTGCACACACAAATTTTTGTACACACAAATATTTCGACACTTATACAAATAATAACATAAGCATATATATATACATACAAATATATATTTATACACACTTATACACATACCCATACAAATTAATTTTCTTTTTCACATACATTTATACTCATACACATACATATTTATTTCCCAATTAACAAAAATAATCACATACACACACATATATACATCCAAATAAATATATTTATACACACATATATACACACATATTTATACACATACACATACATACGTGTATATTCACACAAATTCACATTCACATTCCCATCTATACCTATATATAAAAATCAAATAAATTCCGTATGTGTTCTATAGACTCCCAAACCACCAGACCTATTTTAATAAAATATTACGTGTGTGTTTACGGGCACCGTGTGGAAGGTTCTTAGCATAGGGGGCGTGGCATTATTCAAGGGGGCGTGGCACCGCCCATACAACTCAATTCTTTAATATTGAATATCTTCAGAATTATAAGTCGTATAGCATTGAAATTTGGTACAGTGTCATGGCGTAAACATGTTGTTCGACCGGTAAAATTTAATGGGCGTTGGACAAGGGGCGTGGCACTTTTTAAATTCCGGTGTAACTTTCGAACTATAGCGTTCACATCAGTGAAACTCGGTACAAACTAACGATTTGGTCGTGTCCTTCGACAGGGAGAATAAGGTGGGTTTTTGACAAGGGGGCGTGGCACCGCCCATACAAGCCAACTTTTTAATACGGAATATCTTCGGAATTATAAGTCGTATAGCATTGAAATTTGGTACAGTGTCATGGCGTAAACATGTTGTTCGACCGGTAAAATTTAATGGGCGTTGGACAAGGGGCGTGGCACTTTTTAAATTCCGGTGTAACTTTCGAACTATAGCGTTCACATCAGTGAAACTCGGTACAAACTAACGATTTGGTCGTGTCCTTCGACAGGGAGAATAGGGTGGGTTTTTGACAAGGGGGCGTGGCGCCGCCCATACAAGCCAACTTTTTAATACGGAATATCTTCGGAATTATAAGTCGTATAGCATTGAAATTTGGTACAGTGTCATGGCGTAAACATATTGTTCGACCGGTAAAATTTAATGGGCGTTGGACAAGGGGCGTGGCACTTTTTAAATTCCGGTGTAACTTTCGAACTTTCGAAGCGTTCACATCAGTGAAACTCGGTACAAACTAACGATTTGGTCGTGTCCTTCGACAGGGAGAATAGGGTGGGTTTTTGATAAGGGGGCGTGGCACCGCCCATACAAGCCAACGTTTTAATACGGAATATCTTCGGAATTATAAGTCGTATAGCATTGAAATTTGGTACAGTGTCATGGCGTAAACATGTTGTTCGACCGGTAAAATTTAATGGGCGTTGGACAAGGGGCGTGGCACTTTTTAAATTCCGGTGTAACTTTCGAACTATAGCGTTCACATCAGTGAAACTCGGTACAAACTAACGATTTGGTCGTGTCCTTCGACAGGGAGAATAGGGTGGGTTTTTGACAAGGGGGCGTGGCACCGCCCATACAACCCAACTTTTTGATATGGAATATCTTCGGAATTATAAGTCGCTCAGCATTGAAATTTGGAACAGTGTCATGGCGTAAACGTGTCTTTCCACAAATAAAATTTAATGGGTTTTGGAAAGGGGCGTGGCACTTTTTAAATTCCGGTGTATCTTTTAAACTATAGCATTCACATGAATGACACTCGGTATAAACTTATTATTTAGTCGTGTCCTTTGGCAGGGTGAATAGGGTGGATTTTGGACAAGGGGGGCGGGGCACCACTCATGCAACTCAAATTTTTAATATGGAATAATTTCGGAATTATAAGTCATACAACACTAAAATTTAGTACCCTGTCGTCTCATACATGAGTCATTCTAATGATAAGATTTGATGGGCGTCAGACAAGGGGCGTGGCGCATTGTTTGTGACCCAAATATTTTGCTGAACTTTGAGTGGCACAGCAATGAAACTAAGTACGAACCTACCATTTTCCCTTCCGAAAGACGGGATGGTGCGGGTATTGAACAAGGGGGCTTGGAACCGCCCATATAACTTAAATCTATATATATATATACAAGAAAGTGACTGTATGTGAGTTACGGCATCACACACAAACGGACCGTTTGGGCGAGACGAAGTTTGCCGGGTCAGCTAGTACAAAATAAAATTCACTTTTTCACGAATAAAAACACATTTAATACACAATTGACTACACATTTGTTATATTATAATAATTTTAACATACATTCCCAATTCCCACATATATACACATCTCTATTTATTACCCACTCACATTTACCAAAAATTAATTTCCCATGTACACATTTCTTATTACCCATACACACATATTTCACATTTACACACACGGGTGTAACCCCTTTTTGCTCGACAAAAATATATATTCGGTTAAACGAATTTTCCCATTTCCAACTCCTCTCATACTCACTAATCGTTCGCGCGGACGCGGTTAGACTACACGTCTATTTCCCCAATACCCTACATTTACATACACATATATTTATTCAAACTTTTAACCCTTTGTCGAGCTTTTTTAAACAAAATGCCTGTTGAGCGATCACCCAAACGACCACTTGTCACAATGGAGACTCCTTCCTCCAGATCTCCAAAGTCAGCCAATACACGTTTGACAGTTCCTGTCACTCGGGAGCCACCGAGCATTCGCTCCAAACTCTCTAGTCCGAAAGCAACCGATCCCAGTGTTGCTAAATTTACTTTCGAGTACGATAGACTCGTGCTATTATGCACACAATTTTCATCGGCTCCCATTGAGGATTTGACCAAATCCCTGGTCCAAATTAAGCAAAAAAATTTGCAAGCCCAATGGGAGAGGCTTATGTGCGCACATGAGGCAGTCTTCATTGCTGAAGACAACAGCCAGCCCGACGGTTTCAAAGAGTCGGCTAGGCAAAAAATCGACGCCGACAGGTTCGACCCCTAGAACCAGCAAATACCCCTTACATTTGTCTACAAGTTCCGCCTTGTGATACCGAAACCTTTTTCGGGGGCTATGAGCAGTGGCCGTCCTTTCGGGACATGTTTACGGCAGTTTACATTAACCAACCCCAGCTCACTCCAGCCCAAAAATTGTATCACCTCCGATACAAGACGCAAGGTAAAGCCGGTGCTATTATATAAAGCAATGCTATATTATATAAAGCAATATGCATTAACCGATGAGAATTTCGGACTCGCGTGGGAAGCCCTAAGATCCCGCTTCGAAAATAAACGCATACTCGTTGACACTCAAATCAGATCCCTCCTAAATATCGCTCCTGCCCACACTGAAGATAGTGAGGCACTTCAGCGGATCCAAAACACAATAAACAATTGTCTGTCTGTTCTCAATACTCAGGCCGTAGACACTGACAATTGGGATCCGCTATTGGTTTACATATGTTGTACCAAATTGCCCCAAGAGACACTCGCTCTATGGGAGCAATCATTGACATCCCGGAAGGATCTGCCGCCCTGGTCGCAAATGGATGAGTTCCTGACCGGCAGATATGAGGTACTTGAACGGCTTCAAAGTATTCGCCCTTCTAAGCCGAAACCGTCTCAACCTTCGACTTCCAATGTCCTCCCAAATCGGCCACACAAATCCCTAATTTATTATACTCAAGTGAAAAGGGACTTCGCGTGCAAACTCTGCAACGCAAATCATCCCATACGGACTTGCCAGATCTTCAAAGGACTCACCCCCCAGAGTCGATTCAAATACGTTCAGAAGCACAATCTCTGCGTGAATTGTCTTGCTACATCACACCTCACTAAAGATTGTACAAGCAATTTTACGTGCGTATATTGCCAAAAGAAGCACCATTCCATGCTTCACTTCCCTAAAGGCAATTCGCAACCCCCTCAATCTCCTAATCGGTCGCATTCGACCACTCCACAGGTCGCAACAGTTCCAAAACGAACGCACAACAACTCTGCTTCTCATTCTCCCCGTTCGGATGCGCAACCCCGCACATCTTCCAGGCAACGTACGCCCAAAGTACAAGCCCTACACTCTAATAATGGCACCCAATCCCTTCTGCCTACGGCACTGGTGTCTATTGAGCACGCAGGAAAGTTGTTTAAGGTTCGAGCGTTGATCGACCAAGCCTATCAGCGTACCTTCATTTCTTCGAAGATCCAGAAACGCCTTAAATTGCCAATCAAGAAATCCCCCTTTCAAATCTCGGGCATGGGTGGTCAGATTGTGCAAAATGCCAATCATACATGCTTCTTGACTTTGGCAGTCCCTCAAACTAGCGCGAAACTCCCCGTGCAAGGTATCGTGCTCCAAGAGCTTACGAAATTGCTCCCAACTTCTCAGATAAACCCCCCTAATATGAAACATTTCGCCATGCTAGAACTCGCTGATCCAAATCCCTTCGAGACAGCGCAGATTGATATAGTGATTGGCAGTGATCTCATCCCGCAGATCATGCTCGAAGGTATCCACCGGAATGTATGTGGCAGCTTACTTGCTCAGCATACAGTATTCGGTTGGGTATTAAGCGGTCCAGTACCCCCTTCTTCGCATTTGACATGTGCCACAGAGGTACCAAGTCGCCATATGCACACTGGACACGCCCTTCGAAATAATCTTTCTGCCCTAAAGGAAGCTCTTTCGCAAGTGATTGCCGCCCTCAATCCCGTAGGGTTTCCACCCCCGGAAATAATGGAAAATCGCTTTGAACCCACCACTCCTGCAAACTCATACTTAAACCGGCAAATTCCCCCCTTCGTTGCCAACCGTTTTGATCCCGCAGGATGGCTTTCGCCTCTAATGAAACAGAGAAAAAGGGTTCGACAAGAGCGTTGGCTTGACGCCACTCGATCCACATGCACAGCAACTGACGGAAATTGCATTTCCCCGCAGTTCCTCATTGCAGAGGACAGTCGCCACTCCAGTGCGACTTGCTCCAAACGCTGCAAATCCCGCAGACGTTGGACTGATCGGGTATAAACTCCAAGATCTATAAGATCTCCCTCTCGGGTGGAACGGCTCCAGCCATTCTCATGCTCAAACAGTTAAAACTCAGGATCAAAGAGCGGTTGACTGCCACCACCCTCTCGAAGAGCAAACCGACATTCTCGGTCGTGTCTCCTGCTTCGTTCGAGCCCTACGAGCACATACGTATCCCGAGCGGAGTTGCCCTTGTGTATAAACAACCCCTCGAACCCCCTCATAACTCTCGCTCGAGCTTCTCATTCCCCCTAAAGAAATGGCAATGCAGCCAATATATATGTGTATTTTCCCATATTCCCCCGGCTTTAGCTTAAGCACACCCCGCAGCTTAGCCACAATTTCTCATGCCCCGATGTCAACCTCAATATTATTATTGTAAGTAAATTACATCTCATATTTTTGCAGATCAGCCGACTATGGCAGCAGGTGCTTCCCAGACCGCACGGCCGGACCGGCCATGCCATTCCGCAAATAGGTCATCGGCGCATCCTTAGGCGCACCCACAGCCAGCCAACCGTGAGCCGCACCACCACCACTCAGCCGCGTCTCGGCCATCCTCCACCCGGACACAATTAAATTGCACTCTGCAATGGCGGCCGCGATGGCTAAATGAGTGCTGTGATTGTTCAGTGATCTGTCGATCCCACCACTAATCCCTTCCTTTCCTTATCCTCTTGTACTCATGTTTCCCCCTATTTTCTGCTCCCCGGCTTCGGCCGTCTGTCTCGTTTAATGTTTCGTGTATTCGTTGTAACACTCTTTATTGGACACCCGCGCAATAAAGACCCGAAAACCCCAAACCATACAGCGTTTTACTTCCTACCGCTCCGCCGACGTCAGCATGGTCCTTCGAGCGAACCGCGAACTCGCGACGCGGAAACACAAACATTAAAAAACAAAAATCTCAAAAATTACAAAGTGACACCTAAAAAAAACATACGTGAAAAGTGATATAAACTACAAAGAATCCAAACAGTGAACAAAACAATTTGTGAACAACAATTAAAATTACGCACACAGTGAACTGACCCTTTCGGTTATTCTATGCCATATGGCATAGTCTCTTTTCAGTGCCTGTTTTAGGTCAAAAACTTTCGGATACTATATTTTTCAATTTTTGTATTTTTCTCTGAAGATTTTTATACCAAATAATGAAAAAAATATTTTGATTAGTGTACCAAGTAACTTGTAAGGGTTCAGAAAGTGCGCAGCCCTATCGAGCTGCGTATTTTACAAAAAGAGGTCACTTCGTACTTTTATTTATTCTATTGCAAAAATCAATTTATTTTATAGGTTTATGTAAGTAATCCAGTAGGTATTTATTGCTTTAGTAAGTGTAAAAAAAGTTAGACCCCAAATATAGTTTACTAAGGCTGTACGATTTTTTTTATTTTTTACTATGCCATATTTCATGATGCCCAAAAACCACTTTTTCGAACAATATTTTAAAAAATTACTTTTGATTATTCATTATGTAGGCTTAAACAGTAATAAAATGGAAAATAATGACTTTTAAAGTTACAAACAAAAAAGAAGTACCGAAAGGGCTAAAAAAGGTGAAGAGACAAACAAATCAAAAAAAATTACAAGTAAACAAGAACCAAACACAAAACACTAAAAAGTGCACCACAAATAGTTGAAACAGTGCACAAATTCAAGAAACTAAAACTAAAGCTGTGGACAGTGAAGTGCAAAGACACTAACAAGAACAAAAACGCGCACTACATAAAACCAACAACAAACACACGCACAAGAGAACATAAGCAGCACAACAATCCGCCAACAACGGCAAACAGCCAACAACACAACAAACCCACAGCAGAGAACAGCACTAACAACAACAAATACACAGCACATCACAAAGCAGTGAGGAAGAGAACAGCA
The DNA here is from genome assembly GCA_963971225.1 of Melieria omissa. Classification (NCBI taxonomy): domain Eukaryota; kingdom Metazoa; phylum Arthropoda; class Insecta; order Diptera; family Ulidiidae; genus Melieria; species Melieria omissa. The sequence goes on along the minus strand of OZ020269.1, from coordinate 42,181,575 downwards.
AGCAGCCAACAACATAGCAGCGCACAGTAAAGCACAGGAGCGGACACAAAACAGAGGAGATTCCCATTCTCGGGCACTGGGCCCCCATAAGATAAGCCCACAAATTTTTAATATATTAAAATTTAACACAAAAAATCCCATACACTAACACAAAAATACTTATAAAAAATAATATATATTCCCATTCCCAAAATCCAGTCAAAATTATATACTGGTACCCCGCCACTGTTGGCTTACCGCAGTAAGCAATCCCGCTACTGCGCATAATTTTGCGTTTTTATGTTCGCATTCCCCTACGCAGGCAAGGCAGCAAAAACTCCCGCTGCAGCCTGCTTCCCACTTATTTTCTAATTTGCACATTTCCCTTAATTTGCTTCGTGCATATTTCAGATCAGCAGCAAGCACTCCAGCTGTTGATCTCCCACTCTTTTTCTTACACCCATTTCGCATTCTCCTTTGTGCGATCACTGCTGGCTAAGCAACAACACTCCCGCTGCAGTCAGCATCCAACAGCACGCACTTTTCTTTCGCCCACAATATTTCCCTTCTTTTTCTCTGAGCTTGTACACAAAATCAGCAGCAAACAGCCCAGCTGCTGTGTACATTCTGCGCGCTCACTTCTGCTCGTATTTCCGCACTTCCCTTTGTACTATATCCGCACGCACTTGGCAGCACGCAATTCAGCTGCTTGGCCCAAGTGCATCTACATAAACAAGAAAGCACAAAGCGGGTACAGTGGGACAAGCTGCACATTTTCACGGCACATTGAAAATTTTCTTCGACTTAGAAAATTTTCAATCATACATATATACTCATACACTGCACATCTGCTGCCACCCCAAGTGCATACAGTGGGACAAAACCCCCCACTTGCACACACAAATTTTTGTACACACAAATATTTCGACACTTATACAAATAATAACATAAGCATATATATATATACATACAAATATATATTTATACACACTTATACACATACCCATACAAATTAATTTTCTTTTTCACATACATTTATACTCATACACATATTTATTTCCCAATTAACAAAAATAATCACATACACACACATATATACATCCAAATAAATATGTTTATACACACATATTTATACACATACACATACATACGTGTATATTCACACAAATTCACATTCACATTTCCATACAAAATAAAATTCACTTTTTCACGAATAAAAACACATTTAATACACAATTGACTACACATTTGTTATATTATAATAATTTTAACATACATTCCCAATTCCCACATATATACACATCTCTATTTATTACCCACTCAAATTTACCAAAAATTAATTTCCCATGTACACATTTCTTATTACCCATACACACATATTTCACATTTACACACACGGGTGTAACCCCTTTTTGCTCGACAAAAATATATATTCGGTTAAACGAATTTTCCCATTTCCAACTCCTCTCATACTCACTAATCGTTCGCGCGGACGCGGTTAGACTACACGTCTATTTCCCCAATACCCTACATTTACATACACATATATTTATTCAAACTTTTAACCCTTTGTCGAGCTTTTTTAAACAAAATGCCTGTTGAGCGATCACCCAAACGACCACTTGTCACAATGGAGACTCCTTCCTCCAGATCTCCAAAGTCAGCCAATACACGTTTGACAGTTCCTGTCACTCGGGAGCCACCGAGCATTCGCTGCAAACTCTCTAGTCCGAAAGCAACCGATCCCAGTGTTGCTAAATTTACTTTCGAGTACGATAGACTCGTGCTATTATGCACACAATTTTCATCGGCTCCCATTGAGGATTTGACCAAATCCCTGGTCCAAATTAAGCAAAAAAATTTGCCAGCCCAATGGGAGAGGCTTATGTGCGCACATGAGGCAGTCTTCATTGCTGAAGACAACAGCCAGCCCGACGGTTTCAAAGAGTCGGCTAGGCAAAAAATCAACGCCTGCACAGACCAGTAGGAGTTGTGCATGGCTCAGATGTCGGACATCATTGAGATGCTCCAAATTCAGTCCCCCCAGCCCGCTGCGCATATGGAACAGGTTCGACCCCTAGAACCAGCAAATACCCCTTACATTTGCCTACAAGTTCCGCCTTGTGATACCGAAACCTTTTTCGGGGGCTATGAGCAGTGGCCGTCCTTTCGGGACATGTTTACGGCAGTTTACATTAACCAACCCCAGCTCACTCCAGCCCAAAAATTGTATCACCTCCGATACAAGACGCAAGGTAAAGCCGGTGCTATTATATAAAGCAATGCTATATTATATAAAGCAATATGCATTAACCGATGAGAATTTCGGACTCGCGTGGGAAGCCCTAAGATCCCGCTTCGAAAATAAACGCATACTCGTTGACACTCAAATCAGATCCCTCCTAAATATCGCTCCTGCCCACACTGAAGATAGTGAGGCACTTCAGCGGATCCAAAACACAATAAACAATTGTCTGTCTGTTCTCAATACTCAGGCCGTAGACACTGACAATTGGGATCCGCTATTGGTTTACATATGTTGTACCAAATTGCCCCAAGAGACACTCGCTCTATGGGAGCAATCATTGACATCCCGGAAGGATCTGCCGCCCTGGTCGCAAATGGATGAGTTCCTGACCGGCAGATATGAGGTACTTGAACGGCTTCAAAGTATTCGCCCTTCTAAGCCGAAACCGTCTCAACCTTCGACTTCCAATGTCCTCCCAAATCGGCCACACAAATCCCTAATTTATTATACTCAAGTGAAAAGGGACTTCGCGTGCAAACTCTGCAACGCAAATCATCCCATACGGACTTGCCAGATCTTCAAAGGACTCACCCCCCAGAGTCGATTCAAATACGTTCAGAAGCACAATCTCTGCGTGAATTGTCTTGCTACATCACACCTCACTAAAGATTGTACAAGCAATTTTACGTGCGTATATTGCCAAAAGAAGCACCATTCCATGCTTCACTTCCCTAAAGGCAATTCGCAACCCTCTCAATCTCCTAATCGGTCGCATTCGACCACTCCACAGGTCGCAACAGTTCCAAAACGAACGCACAACAACTCTGCTTCTCATTCTCCCCGTTCGGATGCGCAACCCCGCACATCTTCCAGGCAACGTACGCCCAAAGTACAAGCCCTACACTCTAATAATGGCACCCAATCCCTTCTGCCTACGGCACTGGTGTCTATTGAGCACGCAGGAAAGTTGTTTAAGGTTCGAGCGTTGATCGACCAAGCCTCTCAGCGTACCTTCATTTCTTCGAAGGTCCAGAAACGCCTTAAATTGCCAATCAAGAAATCCCCCTTTCAAATCTCGGGCATGGGTGGTCAGATTGTGCAAAATGCCAATCATACATGCTTCTTGACTTTGGCAGTCCCTCAAACTAGCGCGAAACTCCCCGTGCAAGCTATCGTGCTCCAAGAGCTTACGAAATTGCTCCCAACTTCTCAGATAAACCCCCCTAATATGAAACATTTCGCCATGCTAGAACTCGCTGATCCAAATCCCTTCGAGACAGCGCAGATTGATATAGTGATTGGCAGTGATCTCATCCCGCAGATCATGCTCGAAGGTATCCACCGGAATGTATGTGGCAGCTTACTTGCTCAGCATACAGTATTCGGTTGGGTATTAAGCGGTCCAGTACCCCCTTCTTCGCATTTGACATGTCCCACAGAGGTACCAAGTCGCCATATGCACACTGGACACGCCCTTCGAAATAATCTTCCTGCCCTAAAGGAAGCTCTTTCGCAAGTGATTGCCGCCCTCAATCCCGTAGGGTTTCCACCCCCGGAAATAATGGAAAATCGCTTTGAACCCACCACTCCTGCAAACTCATACTTAAACCGGCAAATTCCCCCCTTCGTTGCCAACCGTTTTGATCCCGCAGGATGGCTTTCGCCTCTAATGAAACAGAGAAAAAGGGTTCGACAAGAGCGTTGGCTTGACGCCACTCGATCCACATGCACAGCAACTGACGGAAATTGCATTTCCCCGCAGTTCCTCATTGCAGAGGACAGTCGCCACTCCAGTGCGACTTGCTCCAAACGCTGCAAATCCCGCAGACGTTGGACTGATCGGGTATAAACTCCAAGATCTATAAGATCTCCCTCTCGGGTGGAACGGCTCCAGCCATTCTCATGCTCAAACAGTTAAAACTCAGGATCAAAGAGCGGTTGACTGCCACCACCCTCTCGAAGAGCAAACCGACATTCTCGGTCGGGTCTCCTGCTTCGTTCGAGCCCTACGAGCACATACGTATCCCGAGCGGAGTTGCCCTTGTGTATAAACAACCCCTCGAACCCCCTCATAACTCTCGCTCGAGCTTCTCATTCCCCCTAAAGAAATGGCAATGCAGCCAATATATATGTGTATTTTCCCATATTCCCCCGGCTTTAGCTTAAGCACACCCCGCAGCTTAGCCACAATTTCTCATGCCCCGATGTCAACCTCAATATTATTATTGTAAGTAAATTACATCTCATATTTTTGCAGATCAGCCGACTATGGCAGCAGGTGCTTCCCAGACCGCACGGCCGGACCGGCCATGCCATTCCGCAAATAGGTCATCGGCGCATCCTTAGGCGCACCCACAGCCAGCCAACCGTGAGCCGCACCACCACCACTCAGCCACGTCTCGGCCATCCTCCACCCGGACACAATTAAATTGCACTCTGCAATGGCGGCCGCGATGGCTAAATGAGTGCTGTGATTGTTCAGTGATCTGTCGATCCCACCACTAATCCCTTCCTTTCCTTATCCTCTTGTACTCCCTCCCCCTATTTTCTGCTCCCCGGCTTCGGCCGTCTGTCTCGTTTAATGTTTCGTGTATTCGTTGTAACACTCTTTATTGGACACCCGCGCAATAAAGACCCGAAAACCCCAAACCATACAGCGTTTTACTTCCTACCGCTCCGCCGACGTCAGCATGGTCCTTCGAGCGAACCGCGAACTCGCGACGCGGAAACACAAACATTAAAAAACAAAAATCTCAAAAATTACAAAGTGACACCAAAAAAAAAACATACGTGAAAAGTGATATAAACTACAAAGAATCCAAACAGTGAACAAAACAATTTGTGAACAACAATTAAAATTACGCACACAGTGAACTAAAAAAGGTGAAGTGACAAACAAATAAAAAAAAATTACAAGTAAACAAGAACCAAACACAAAACACTAAAAAGTGCACCACAAATAGTTGAAACAGTGCACAAATTCAAGAAACTAAAACTAAAGCTGTGGACAGTGAAGTGCAAAGACATTAACAAGAACAAAAACGCGCACTACATAAAACCAACAACAAACACACGCACAAGAGAACATAAGCAGCACAACAATCCGCCAACAACGGCAAACAGCCAACAACACAACAAACCCACAGCAGAGAACAGCACTAACAACAACAAATACACAGCACATCACAAATCAGTGAGGAAGAGAACAGCAAGCAGCCAACAACATAGCAGCGCACAGTAAAGCACAGGAGCGGACACAAAACAGAGGAGATTCCCATTCTCGGGCACTGGGCCCCCATAAGATAAGCCCACAAATTTTTAATATATTAAAATTTAACACAAAAAATCCCATACACTAACACAAAAATACTTATAAAAAATAATATATATTCCCATTCCCAAAATCCAGTCAAAATTATATACTGGTACCCCGCCACTGTTGGCTTACCGCAGTAAGCAATCCCGCTACTGCGCATAATTTTGCGTTTTTATGTTCGCGTTCCCCTACGCAGGCAAGGCAGCAAAAACTCCCGCTGCAGCCTGCTTCCCACTTATTTTCTAATTTGCACATTTCCCTTAATTTGCTTCGTGCATATTTCAGATCAGCAGCAAGCACTCCAGCTGTTGATCTCCCACTCTTTTTCTTACACCCATTTCGCATTCTCCTTTGTGCGATCACTGCTGGCTAAGCAACAACACTCCCGCTGCAGTCAGCATCCAACAGCACGCACTTTTCTTTCGCCCACAATATTTCCCTTCTTTTTCTCTGAGCTTGTACACAAAATCAGCAGCAAACAGCCCAGCTGCTGTGTACATTCTGCGCGCTCACTTCTGCTCGTATTTCCGCACTTCCCTTTGTACTATATCCGCACGCACTTGGCAGCACGCAATTCAGCTGCTTGGCCCAAGTGCATCTACATAAACAAGAAAGCACAAAGCGGGTACAGTGGGACAAGCTGCACATTTTCACGGCACATTGAAAATTTTCTTCGACTTAGAAAATTTTCAATCATACATATATACTCATACACTGCACATCTGCTGCCACCCCAAGTGCATACAGTGGGACAAAACCCCCCACTTGCACACACAAATTTTTGTACACACAAATATTTCGACACTTATACAAATAATAACATAAGCATATATATATACATACAAATATATATTTATACACACTTATACACATACCCATACAAATTAATTTTCTTTTTCACATACATTTATACTCATACACATACATATTTATTTCCCAATTAACAAAAATAATCACATACACACACATATATACATCCAAATAAATATATTTATACACACATATATACACACATATTTATACACATTAGGCATCGCAATCCCGGGATCCCGGGATCCCGGGATCCCGGGATCCCGGACTTTTTCCAGTCCCGAAAATCCCGGGATTCAAATTCTTTTATCCCGGGATTTTCGGGATTGCAAAAGATGCTTCAAAGTTCAAATGAAATAAATTTTAAGGCACAAAAACCCAATTCCTTATTTGAGGGAGAAGGGAGGGGATAGAGTGCGTCTTTTGCAAAAGGCTTATGATTATTTACTAAGCATTCAACCAACAAGTGTTGAATCTGAAGGATGTTTCTCTTCAGCAGGGTTCATTTGAAATAAATTTCGCTGTAGATAAGAGAACAAAACACTTAATGCCTTTGTATTTTTAAGATCTCAGTTTTTAGTTAATCAAAACGCTTAACTTTTTTATCGAAATAATCGAAGTAAAACTAAAAGCACAAACAAATTAACTATTTTATTTTTTTTATCAAATATGCATATATATGCACTTTATGATACATCGGTTGCAAAGTAATAAGTTATGTTTAAGTGTCATTTTTGGATAAAACAAAATGCTATGAAACTGAAGTTAAATGTCAAATGAAAAACTTTTAAGTTAACTCTTCAATTCCCAGTGTCACCTGTAGGTGACAGATGCTTAATATTTGTTTTCCTACCACATAGGTTTTAATTTTAAAATTCTAACACTTGTATAGCAAAGTCAATTAGTAGTACTTGTTTATTTAATTTTCCTACCAACACTAGCGATACGTCATTTGTAAAATTTATTCATTTGTTTCACGCGTAATTAAAGCAGTGCGAGTTTGTGTGGTTTCTTTCAATATAAAAATGAGGGTAGTTTAAACATTTTTTATGTATTTTTTTGTCTTATCCAAACGTATCTAAGCTCTTTTATTTAAAAAGAAAATTTTCTTTTTCACTATTTTGGACATGGGAATTGAAGGGTCAAACAAAATGTGATTAAATTCAAGATAAAAAATCTTGAAACTACCCAAATGTGATTAAAATGTGTCCATTTTTATGATAAATATATTATAAACAAGTATTTATGCAATTCGGGAAAATTGTTTTATTAAAAAATTTGTTATATGAATCCCGGGATTAAATCCCGGGATCCCGGGATTTGACTTTTCAATCCCGAAAATCCCGGGATCGCAAAATGGCAAAAAATTGCGATCCCTAATACACATACACATACATACGTGTATATTCACACAAATTCACATTCACATTCCCATCTATACCTATATATAAAAATCAAATAAATTCCGTATGTGTTCTATAGACTCCCAAACCACCAGACCTATTTTAATAAAATATTACGTGTGTGTTTACGGGCACCGTGTGGAAGGTTCTTAGCATAGGGGGCGTGGCATTATTCAAGGGGGCGTGGCACCGCCCATACAACTCAATTCTTTAATATTGAATATCTTCAGAATTATAAGTCGTATAGCATTGAAATTTGGTACAGTGTCATGGCGTAAACATGTTGTTCGACCGGTAAAATTTAATGGGCGTTGGACAAGGGGCGTGGCACTTTTTAAATTCCGGTGTAACTTTCGAACTATAGCGTTCACATCAGTGAAACTCGGTACAAACTAACGATTTGGTCGTGTCCTTCGACAGGGAGAATAAGGTGGGTTTTTGACAAGGGGGCGTGGCACCGCCCATACAAGCCAACTTTTTAATACGGAATATCTTCGGAATTATAAGTCGTATAGCATTGAAATTTGGTACAGTGTCATGGCGTAAACATGTTGTTCGACCGGTAAAATTTAATGGGCGTTGGACAAGGGGCGTGGCACTTTTTAAATTCCGGTGTAACTTTCGAACTATAGCGTTCACATCAGTGAAACTCGGTACAAACTAACGATTTGGTCGTGTCCTTCGACAGGGAGAATAGGGTGGGTTTTTGACAAGGGGGCGTGGCACCGCCCATACAACCCAACTTTTTGATATGGAATATCTTCGGAATTATAAGTCGTATAGCATTGAAATTTGGTACAGTGTCATGGCGTAAACATGTTGTTCGACCGGTAAAATTTAATGGGCGTTGGACAAGGAGCGTGGCACTTTTTAAATTCCGGTGTAACTTTCGAACTATAGCGTTCACATCAGTGAAACTCGGTACAAACTAACGATTTGGTCGTGTCCTTCGACAGGGAGAATAGGGTGGGTTTTTGACAAGGGGGCGTGGCGCCGCCCATACAAGCCAACTTTTTAATACGGAATATCTTCGGAATTATAAGTCGTATAGCATTGAAATTTGGTACAGTGTCATGGCGTAAACATGTTGTTCGACCGGTAAAATTTAATGGGCGTTGGACAAGGGGCGTGGCACTTTTTAAATTCCGGTGTAACTTTCGAAGCGTTCACATCAGTGAAACTCGGTACAAACTAACGATTTGGTCGTGTCCTTCGACAGGGAGAATAGGGTGGGTTTTTGATAAGGGGGCGTGGCACCGCCCATACAAGCCAACTTTTTAATACGGAATATCTTCGGAATTATAAGTCGTATAGCATTGAAATTTGGTACAGTGTCATGGCGTAAACATGTTGTTCGACCGGTAAAATTTAATGGGCGTTGGACAAGGGGCGTGGCACTTTTTAAATTCCGGTGTAACTTTCGAACTATAGCGTTCACATCAGTGAAACTCGGTACAAACTAACGATTTGGTCGTGTCCTTCGACAGGGAGAATAGGGTGGGTTTTTGACAAGGGGGCGTGGCACCGCCCATACAACCCAACTTTTTGATATGGAATATCTTCGGAATTATAAGTCGCTCAGCATTGAAATTTGGAACAGTGTCATGGCGTAAACGTGTCTTTCCACAAATAAAATTTAATGGGTTTTGGAAAGGGGCGTGGCACTTTTTAAATTCCGGCGTAGCTTTTGAACTATAGCATTCACATGAATGACACTCGGTATAAACTTATTATTTAGTCGTGTCCTTTGGCAGGGTGAATAGGGTGGATTTTGGACAAGGGGGGCGGGGCACCACTCATGCAACTCAAATTTATAATATGGAATAATTTCGGAATTATAAGTCATACAACACTAAAATTTAGTACCCTGTCGTCTCATACATGAGTCATTCTAATGATAAGATTTGATGGGCGTCAGACAAGGGGCGTGGCGCATTGTTTGTGACCCAAATATTTTGCTGAACTCTGAGTGGCACAGCAATGAAACTAAGTACGAACCTACCATTTTCCCTTCCGAAAGACGGGATGGTGCGGGTATTGAACAAGGGGGCTTGGAACCGCCCATATAACTTAAATCTATATATATATACAAGAAAGTGACTGTATGTGAGTTACGGCATCACACACAAACGGACCGTTTGGGCGAGACGAAGTTTGCCGGGTCAGCTAGTACAAAATAAAATTCACTTTTTCACGAATAAAAACACATTTAATACACAATTGACTACACATTTGTTATATTATAATAATTTTAACATACATTCCCAATTCCCACATATATACACATCTCTATTTATTACCCACTCACATTTACCAAAAATTAATTTCCCATGTACACATTTCTTATTACCCATACACACATATTTCACATTTACACACACGGGTGTAACCCCTTTTTGCTCGACAAAAATATATATTCGGTTAAACGAATTTTCCCATTTCCAACTCCTCTCATACTCACTAATCGTTCGCGCGGACGCGGTTAGACTACACGTCTATTTCCCCAATACCCTACATTTACATACACATTTATTTATTCAAACTTTTAACCCTTTGTCGAGCTTTTTTAAACAAAATGCCTGTTGAGCGATCACCCAAACGACCACTTGTCACAATGGAGACTCCTTCCTCCAGATCTCCAAAGTCAGCCAATACACGTTTGACAGTTCCTGTCACTCGGGAGCCACCGAGCATTCGCTCCAAACTCTCTAGTCCGAAAGCAACCGATCCCAGTGTTGCTAAATTTACTTTCGAGTACGATAGACTCGTGCTATTATGCACACAATTTTCATCGGCTCCCATTGAGGATTTGACCAAATCCCTGGTCCAAATTAAGCAAAAAAATTTGCAAGCCCAATGGGAGAGGCTTATGTGCGCACATGAGGCAGTCTTCATTGCTGAAGACAACAGCCAGCCCGACGGTTTCAAAGAGTCGGCTAGGCAAAAAATCGACGCCGACAGGTTCGACCCCTAGAACCAGCAAATACCCCTTACATTTGCCTACAAGTTCCGCCTTGTGATACCGAAACCTTTTTCGGGGGCTATGAGCAGTGGCCGTCCTTTCGGGACATGTTTACGGCAGTTTACATTAACCAACCCCAGCTCACTCCAGCCCAAAAATTGTATCACCTCCGATACAAGACGCAAGGTAAAGCCGGTGCTATTATATAAAGCAATGCTATATTATATAAAGCAATATGCATTAACCGATGAGAATTTCGGACTCGCGTGGGAAGCCCTAAGATCCCGCTTCGAAAATAAACGCATACTCGTTGACACTCAAATCAGATCCCTCCTAAATATCGCTCCTGCCCACACTGAAGATAGTGAGGCACTTCAGCGGATCCAAAACACAATAAACAATTGTCTGTCTGTTCTCAATACTCAGGCCGTAGACACTGACAATTGGGATCCGCTATTGGTTTACATATGTTGTACCAAATTGCCCCAAGAGACACTCGCTCTATGGGAGCAATCATTGACATCCCGGAAGGATCTGCCGCCCTGGTCGCAAATGGATGAGTTCCTGACCGGCAGATATGAGGTACTTGAACGGCTTCAAAGTATTCGCCCTTCTAAGCCGAAACCGTCTCAACCTTCGACTTCCAATGTCCTCCCAAATCGGCCACACAAATCCCTAATTTATTATACTCAAGTGAAAAGGGACTTCGCGTGCAAACTCTGCAACGCAAATCATCTCATACGGACTTGCCAGATCTTCAAAGGACTCACCCCCCAGAGTCGATTCAAATACGTTCAGAAGCACAATCTCTGCGTGAATTGTCTTGCTACATCACACCTCACTAAAGATTGTACAAGCAATTTTACGTGCGTATATTGCCAAAAGAAGCACCATTCCATGCTTCACTTCCCTAAAGGCAATTCGCAACCCTCTCAATCTCCTAATCGGTCGCATTCGACCACTCCACAGGTCGCAACAGTTCCAAAACGAACGCACAACAACTCTGCTTCTCATTCTCCCCGTTCGGATGCGCAACCCCGCACATCTTCCAGGCAACGTACGCCCAAAGTACAAGCCCTACACTCTAATAATGGCACCCAATCCCTTCTGCCTACGGCACTGGTGTCTATTGAGCACGCAGGAAAGTTGTTTAAGGTTCGAGCGTTGATCGACCAAGCCTATCAGCGTACCTTCATTTCTTCGAAGGTCCAGAAACGCCTTAAATTGCCAATCAAGAAATCCCCCTTTCAAATCTCGGGCATGGGTGGTCAGATTGTGCAAAATGCCAATCATACATGCTTCTTGACTTTGGCAGTCCCTCAAACTAGCGCGAAACTCCCCGTGCAAGGTATCGTGCTCCAAGAGCTTACGAAATTGCTCCCAACTTCTCAGATAAACCCCCCTAATATGAAACATTTCGCCATGCTAGAACTCGCTGATCCAAATCCCTTCGAGACAGCGCAGATTGATATGTGATCTCATCCCGCAGATCATGCTCGAAGGTATCCACCGGAATGTATGTGGCAGCTTACTTGCTCAGCATACAGTATTCGGTTGGGTATTAAGCGGTCCAGTACCCCGTTCTTCGCATTTGACATGTGCCACAGAGGTACCAAGTCGCCATATGCACACTGGACACGCCCTTCGAAATAATCTTTCTGCCCTAAAGGAAGCTCTTTCGCAAGTGATTGCCGCCCTCAATCCCGTAGGGTTTCCACCCCCGGAAATAATGGAAAATCGCTTTGAACCCACCACTCCTGCAAACTCATACTTAAACCGGCAAATTCCCCCCTTCGTTGCCAACCGTTTTGATCCCGCAGGATGGCTTTCGCCTCTAATGAAACAGAGAAAAAGGGTTCGACAAGAGCGTTGGCTTGACGCCACTCGATCCACATGCACAGCAACTGACGGAAATTGCATTTCCCCGCAGTTCCTCATTGCAGAGGACAGTCGCCACTCCAGTGCGACTTGCTCCAAACGCTGCAAATCCCGCAGACGTTGGACTGATCGGGTATAAACTCCAAGATCTATAAGATCTCCCTCTCGGGTGGAACGGCTCCAGCCATTCTCATGCTCAAACAGTTAAAACTCAGGATCAAAGAGCGGTTGACTGCCACCACCCTCTCGAAGAGCAAACCGACATTCTCGGTCGTGTCTCCTGCTTCGTTCGAGCCCTACGAGCACATACGTATCCCGAGCGGAGTTGCCCTTGTGTATAAACAACCCCTCGAACCCCCTCATAACTCTCGCTCGAGCTTCTCATTCCCCCTAAAGAAATGGCAATGCAGCCAATATATATGTGTATTTTCCCATATTCCCCCGGCTTTAGCTTAAGCACACCCCGCAGCTTAGCCACAATTTCTCATGCCCCGATGTCAACCTCAATATTATTATTGTAAGTAAATTACATCTCATATTTTTGCAGATCAGCCGACTATGGCAGCAGGTGCTTCCCAGACCGCACGGCCGGACCGGCCATGCCATTCCGCAAATAGGTCATCGGCGCATCCTTAGGCGCACCCACAGCCAGCCAACCGTGAGCCGCACCACCACCACTCAGCCGCGTCTCGGCCATCCTCCACCCGGACACAATTAAATTGCACTCTGCAATGGCGGCCGCGATGGCTAAATGAGTGCTGTGATTGTTCAGTGATCTGTCGATCCCACCACTAATCCCTTCCTTTCCTTATCCTCTTGTACTCATGTTTCCCCCTATTTTCTGCTCCCCGGCTTCGGCCGTCTGTCTCGTTTAATGTTTCGTGTATTCGTTGTAACACTCTTTATTGGACACCCGCGCAATATAGACCCGAAAACCCCAAACCATACAGCGTTTTACTTCCTACCGCTCCGCCGACGTCAGCATGGTCCTTCGAGCGAACCGCGAACTCGCGACGCGGAAACACAAACATTAAAAAACAAAAATCTCAAAAATTACAAAGTGATACCAAAAAAAAACATACGTGAAAAGTGATATAAACTACAAAGAATCCAAACAGTGAACAAAACAATTTGTGAACAACAATTAAAATTACGCACACAGTGAACTGACCCTTTCGGTTATTCTATGCCATATGGCATAGTCTCTTTTCAGTGCCTGTTTTAGGTCAAAAACTTTCGGATACTATATTTTTCAATTTTTGTATTTTTCTCTGAAGATTTTTATACCAAATAATGAAAAAAATATTTTGATTAGTGTACCAAGTAACTTGTAAGGGTTCAGAAAGTGCGCAGCCCTATCGAGCTGCGTATTTTACAAAAAGAGGTCACTTCGTACTTTTATTTATTCTATTGCAAAAATCAATTTATTTTATAGGTTTATGTAAGTAATCCAGTAGGTATTTATTGCTTTAGTAAGTGTAAAAAAAGTTAGACCCCAAATATAGTTTACTAAGGCTGTACGATTTTTTTTATTTTTTACTATGCCATATTTCGTGATGCCCAAAAACCACTTTTTCGAACAATATTTTAAAAAATTACTTTACTTACTACAAATTCAAGAAACTAAAACTAAAGCTGTGGACAGTGAAGTGCAAAGACACTAACAAGAACAAAAACGCGCACTACATAAAACCAACAACAAACACACGCACAAGAGAACATAAGCAGCACAACAATCCGCCAACAACGGCAAACAGCCAACAACACAACAAACCCACAGCAGAGAACAGCACTAACAACAACAAATACACAGCACATCACAAAGCAGTGAGGAAGAGAACAGCAAGCAGCCAACAACATAGCAGCGCACAGTAAAGCACAGGAGCGGACACAAAACAGAGGAGATTCCCATTCTCGGGCACTGGGCCCCCATAAGATAAGCCCACAAATTTTTAATATATTAAAATTTAACACAAAAAATCCCATACACTAACACAAAAATACTTATAAAAAATAATATATATTCCCATTCCCAAAATCCAGTCAAAATTATATACTGGTACCCCGCCACTGTTGGCTTACCGCAGTAAGCAATCCCGCTACTGCGCATAATTTTGCGTTTTTATGTTCGCATTCCCCTACGCAGGCAAGGCAGCAAAAACTCCCGCTGCAGCCTGCTTCCCACTTATTTTCTAATTTGCACATTTCCCTTAATTTGCTTCGTGCATATTTCAGATCAGCAGCAAGCACTCCAGCTGTTGATCTCCCACTCTTTTTCTTACACCCATTTCGCATTCTCCTTTGTGCGATCACTGCTGGCTAAGCAACAACACTCCCGCTGCAGTCAGCATCCAACAGCACGCACTTTTCTTTCGCCCACAATATTTCCCTTCTTTTTCTCTGAGCTTGTACACAAAATCAGCAGCAAACAGCCCAGCTGCTGTGTACATTCTGCGCGCTCACTTCTGCTCGTATTTCCGCACTTCCCTTTGTACTATATCCGCACGCACTTGGCAGCACGCAATTCAGCTGCTTGGCCCAAGTGCATCTACATAAACAAGAAAGCACAAAGCGGGTACAGTGGGACAAGCTGCACATTTTCACGGCACATTGAAAATTTTCTTCGACTTAGAAAATTTTCAATCATACATATATACTCATACACTGCACATCTGCTGCCACCCCAAGTGCATACAGTGGGACAAAACCCCCCACTTGCACACACAAATTTTTGTACACACAAATATTTCGACACTTATACAAATAATAACATAAGCATATATATATATACATACAAATATATATTTATACACACTTATACACATACCCATACAAATTAATTTTCTTTTTCACATACATTTATACTCATACACATATTTATTTCCCAATTAACAAAAATAATCACATACACACACATATATACATCCAAATAAATATGTTTATACACACATATTTATACACATACACATACATACGTGTATATTCACACAAATTCACATTCACATTTCCATACAAAATAAAATTCACTTTTTCACGAATAAAAACACATTTAATACACAATTGACTACACATTTGTTATATTATAATAATTTTAACATACATTCCCAATTCCCACATATATACACATCTCTATTTATTACCCACTCAAATTTACCAAAAATTAATTTCCCATGTACACATTTCTTATTACCCATACACACATATTTCACATTTACACACACGGGTGTAACCCCTTTTTGCTCGACAAAAATATATATTCGGTTAAACGAATTTTCCCATTTCCAACTCCTCTCATACTCACTAATCGTTCGCGCGGACGCGGTTAGACTACACGTCTATTTCCCCAATACCCTACATTTACATACACATATATTTATTCAAACTTTTAACCCTTTGTCGAGCTTTTTTAAACAAAATGCCTGTTGAGCGATCACCCAAACGACCACTTGTAACAATGGAGACTCCTTCCTCCAGATCTCCAAAGTCAGCCAATACACGTTTGACAGTTCCTGTCACTCGGGAGCCACCGAGCATTCGCTGCAAACTCTCTAGTCCGAAAGCAACCGATCCCAGTGTTGCTAAATTTACTTTCGAGTACGATAGACTCGTGCTATTATGCACACAATTTTCATCGGCTCCCATTGAGGATTTGACCAAATCCCTGGTCCAAATTAAGCAAAAAAATTTGCCAGCCCAATGGGAGAGGCTTATGTGCGCACATGAGGCAGTCTTCATTGCTGAAGACAACAGCCAGCCCGACGGTTTCAAAGAGTCGGCTAGGCAAAAAATCAACGCCTGCACAGACCAGTAGGAGTTGTGCATGGCTCAGATGTCGGACATCATTGAGATGCTCCAAATTCAGTCCCCCCAGCCCGCTGCGCATATGGAACAGGTTCGACCCCTAGAACCAGCAAATACCCCTTACATTTGCCTACAAGTTCCGCCTTGTGATACCGAAACCTTTTTCGGGGGCTATGAGCAGTGGCCGTCCTTTCGGGACATGTTTACGGCAGTTTACATTAACCAACCCCAGCTCACTCCAGCCCAAAAATTGTATCACCTCCGATACAAGACGCAAGGTAAAGCCGGTGCTATTGTAAAGCAATATGCATTAACCGATGAGAATTTCGGACTCGCGTGGGAAGCCCTAAGATCCCGCTTCGAAAATAAACGCATACTCGTTGACACTCAAATCAGATCCCTCCTAAATATCGCTCCTGCCCACACTGAAGATAGTGAGGCACTTCAGCGGATCCAAAACACAATAAACAATTGTCTGTCTGTTCTCAATACTCAGTCCGTAGACACTGACAATTGGGATCCGCTATTGGTTTACATATGTTGTACCAAATTGCCCCAAGAGACACTCGCTCTATGGGAGCAATCATTGACATCCCGGAAGGATCTGCCGCCCTGGTCGCAAATGGATGAGTTCCTGACCGGCAGATATGAGGTACTTGAACGGCTTCAAAGTATTCGCCCTTCTAAGCCGAAACCGTCTCAACCTTCGACTTCCAATGTCCTCCCAAATCGGCCACACAAATCCCTAATTTATTATACTCAAGTGAAAAGGGACTTCGCGTGCAAACTCTGCAACGCAAATCATCCCATACGGACTTGCCAGATCTTCAAAGGACTCACCCCCCAGAGTCGATTCAAATACGTTCAGAAGCACAATCTCTGCGTGAATTGTCTTGCTACATCACACCTCACTAAAGATTGTACAAGCAATTTTACGTGCGTATATTGCCAAAAGAAGCACCATTCCATGCTTCACTTCCCTAAAGGCAATTCGCAACCCTCTCAATCTCCTAATCGGTCGCATTCGACCACTCCACAGGTCGCAACAGTTCCAAAACGAACGCACAACAACTCTGCTTCTCATTCTCCCCGTTCGGATGCGCAACCCCGCACATCTTCCAGGCAACGTACGCCCAAAGTACAAGCCCTACACTCTAATAATGGCACCCAATCCCTTCTGCCTACGGCACTGGTGTCTATTGAGCACGCAGGAAAGTTGTTTAAGGTTCGAGCGTTGATCGACCAAGCCTCTCAGCGTACCTTCATTTCTTCGAAGGTCCAGAAATGCCTTAAATTGCCAATCAAGAAATCCCCCTTTCAAATCTCGGGCATGGGTGGTCAGATTGTGCAAAATGCCAATCATACATGCTTCTTGACTTTGGCAGTCCCTCAAACTAGCGCGAAACTCCCCGTGCAAGCTATCGTGCTCCAAGAGCTTACGAAATTGCTCCCAACTTCTCAGATAAACCCCCCTAATATGAAACATTTCGCCATGCTAGAACTCGCTGATCCAAATCCCTTCGAGACAGCGCAGATTGATATAGTGATTGGCAGTGATCTCATCCCGCAGATCATGCTCGAAGGTATCCACCGGAATGTATGTGGCAGCTTACTTGCTCAGCATACAGTATTCGGTTGGGTATTAAGCGGTCCAGTACCCCCTTCTTCGCATTTGACATGTCCCACAGAGGTACCAAGTCGCCATATGCACACTGGACACGCCCTTCGAAATAATCTTCCTGCCCTAAAGGAAGCTCTTTCGCAAGTGATTGCCGCCCTCAATCCCGTAGGGTTTCCACCCCCGGAAATAATGGAAAATCGCTTTGAACCCACCACTCCTGCAAACTCATACTTAAACCGGCAAATTCCCCCCTTCGTTGCCAACCGTTTTGATCCCGCAGGATGGCTTTCGCCTCTAATGAAACAGAGAAAAAGGGTTCGACAAGAGCGTTGGCTTGACGCCACTCGATCCACATGCACAGCAACTGACGGAAATTGCATTTCCCCGCAGTTCCTCATTGCAGAGGACAGTCGCCACTCCAGTGCGACTTGCTCCAAACGCTGCAAATCCCGCAGACGTTGGACTGATCGGGTATAAACTCCAAGATCTATAAGATCTCCCTCTCGGGTGGAACGGCTCCAGCCATTCTCATGCTCAAACAGTTAAAACTCAGGATCAAAGAGCGGTTGACTGCCACCACCCTCTCGAAGAGCAAACCGACATTCTCGGTCGGGTCTCCTGCTTCGTTCGAGCCCTACGAGCACATACGTATCCCGAGCGGAGTTGCCCTTGTGTATAAACAACCCCTCGAACCCCCTCATAACTCTCGCTCGAGCTTCTCATTCCCCCTAAAGAAATGGCAATGCAGCCAATATATATGTGTATTTTCCCATATTCCCCCGGCTTTAGCTTAAGCACACCCCGCAGCTTAGCCACAATTTCTCATGCCCCGATGTCAACCTCAATATTATTATTGTAAGTAAATTACATCTCATATTTTTGCAGATCAGCCGACTATGGCAGCAGGTGCTTCCCAGACCGCACGGCCGGACCGGCCATGCCATTCCGCAAATAGGTCATCGGCGCATCCTTAGGCGCACCCACAGCCAGCCAACCGTGAGCCGCACCACCACCACTCAGCCACGTCTCGGCCATCCTCCACCCGGACACAATTAAATTGCACTCTGCAATGGCGGCCGCGATGGCTAAATGAGTGCTGTGATTGTTCAGTGATCTGTCGATCCCACCACTAATCCCTTCCTTTCCTTATCCTCTTGTACTCATGTTTCCCCCTATTTTCTGCTCCCCGGCTTCGGCCGTCTGTCTCGTTTAATGTTTCGTGTATTCGTTGTAACACTCTTTATTGGACACCCGCGCAATAAAGACCCGAAAACCCCAAACCATACAGCGTTTTACTTCCTACCGCTCCGCCGACGTCAGCATGGTCCTTCGAGCGAACCGCGAACTCGCGACGCGGAAACACAAACATTAAAAAACAAAAATCTCAAAAATTACAAAGTGACACCAAAAAAAAAACATACGTGAAAAGTGATATAAACTACAAAGAATCCAAACAGTGAACAAAACAATTTGTGAACAACAATTAAAATTACGCACACAGTGAACTAAAAAAGGTGAAGTGACAAACAAATAAAAAAAAATTACAAGTAAACAAGAACCAAACACAAAACACTAAAAAGTGCACCACAAATAGTTGAAACAGTGCACAAATTCAAGAAACTAAAACTAAAGCTGTGGACAGTGAAGTGCAAAGACATTAACAAGAACAAAAACGCGCACTACATAAAACCAACAACAAACACACGCACAAGAGAACATAAGCAGCACAACAATCCGCCAACAACGGCAAACAGCCAACAACACAACAAACCCACAGCAGAGAACAGCACTAACAACAACAAATACACAGCACATCACAAATCAGTGAGGAAGAGAACAGCAAGCAGCCAACAACATAGCAGCGCACAGTAAAGCACAGGAGCGGACACAAAACAGAGGAGATTCCCATTCTCGGGCACTGGGCCCCCATAAGATAAGCCCACAAATTTTTAATATATTAAAATTTAACACAAAAAATCCCATACACTAACACAAAAATACTTATAAAAAATAATATATATTCCCATTCCCAAAATCCAGTCAAAATTATATACTGGTACCCCGCCACTGTTGGCTTACCGCAGTAAGCAATCCCGCTACTGCGCATAATTTTGCGTTTTTATGTTCGCATTCCCCTACGCAGGCAAGGCAGCAAAAACTCCCGCTGCAGCCTGCTTCCCACTTATTTTCTAATTTGCACATTTCCCTTAATTTGCTTCGTGCATATTTCAGATCAGCAGCAAGCACTCCAGCTGTTGATCTCCCACTCTTTTTCTTACACCCATTTCGCATTCTCCTTTGTGCGATCACTGCTGGCTAAGCAACAACACTCCCGCTGCAGTCAGCATCCAACAGCACGCACTTTTCTTTCGCCCACAATATTTCCCTTCTTTTTCTCTGAGCTTGTACACAAAATCAGCAGCAAACAGCCCAGCTGCTGTGTACATTCTGCGCGCTCACTTCTGCTCGTATTTCCGCACTTCCCTTTGTACTATATCCGCACGCACTTGGCAGCACGCAATTCAGCTGCTTGGCCCAAGTGCATCTACATAAACAAGAAAGCACAAAGCGGGTACAGTGGGACAAGCTGCACATTTTCACGGCACATTGAAAATTTTCTTCGACTTAGAAAATTTTCAATCATACATATATACTCATACACTGCACATCTGCTGCCACCCCAAGTGCATACAGTGGGACAAAACCCCCCACTTGCACACACAAATTTTTGTACACACAAATATTTCGACACTTATACAAATAATAACATAAGCATATATATATATACATACAAATATATATTTATACACACTTATACACATACCCATACAAATTAATTTTCTTTTTCACATACATTTATACTCATACACATACATATTTATTTCCCAATTAACAAAAATAATCACATACACACACATATATACATCCAAATAAATATATTTATACACACATATTTATACACATACACATACATACGTGTATATTCACACAAATTCACATTCACATTCCCATACAAAATAAAATTCACTTTTTCACGAATAAAAACACATTTAATACACAATTGACTACACATTTGTTATATTATAATAATTTTAACATACATTCCCAATTCCCACATATATACACATCTCTATTTATTACCCACTCACATTTACCAAAAATTAATTTCCCATATACACATTTCTTATTACCCATACACACATATTTCACATTTACACACACGGGTGTAACCCCTTTTTGCTCGACAAAAATATATATTCGGTTAAACGAATTTTCCCATTTCCAACTCCTCTCATACTCACTAATCGTTCGCGCGGACGCGGTTAGACTACACGTCTATTTCCCCAATACCCTACATTTACATACACATATATTTATTCAAACTTTTAACCCTTTGTCGAGCTTTTTTAAACAAAATGCCTGTTGAGCGATCACCCAAACGACCACTTGTCACAATGGAGACTCCTTCCTCCAGATCTCCAAAGTCAGCCAATACACGTTTGACAGTTCCTGTCACTCGGGAGCCACCGAGCATTCGCTCCAAACTCTCTAGTCCGAAAGCAACCGATCCCAGTGTTGCTAAATTTACTTTCGAGTACGATAGACTCGTGCTATTATGCACACAATTTTCATCGGCTCCCATTGAGGATTTGACCAAATCCCTGGTCCAAATTAAGCAAAAAAATTTGCCAGCCCAATGGGAGAGGCTTATGTGCGCACATGAGGCAGTCTTCATTGCTGAAGACAACAGCCAGCCCGACGGTTTCAAAGAGTCGGCTAGGCAAAAAATCAACGCCTGCACAGACCAGTAGGAGTTGTGCATGGCTCAGATGTCGGACATCATTGAGATGCTCCAAATTCAGTCCCCCCAGCCCGCTGCGCATATGGAACAGGTTCGACCCCTAGAACCAGCAAATACCCCTTACATTTGCCTACAAGTTCCGCCTTGTGATACCGAAACCTTTTTCGGGGGCTATGAGCAGTGGCCGTCCTTTCGGGACATGTTTACGGCAGTTTACATTAACCAACCCCAGCTCACTCCAGCCCAAAAATTGTATCACCTCCGATACAAGACGCAAGGTAAAGCCGGTGCTATTGTAAAGCAATATGCATTAACCGATGAGAATTTCGGACTCGCGTGGGAAGCCCTAAGATCCCGCTTCGAAAATAAACGCATACTCGTTGACACTCAAATCAGATCCCTCCTAAATATCGCTCCTGCCCACACTGAAGATAGTGAGGCACTTCAGCGGATCCAAAACACAATAAACAATTGTCTGTCTGTTCTCAATACTCAGTCCGTAGACACTGACAATTGGGATCCGCTATTGGTTTACATATGTTGTACCAAATTGCCCCAAGAGACACTCGCTCTATGGGAGCAATCATTGACATCCCGGAAGGATCTGCCGCCCTGGTCGCAAATGGATGAGTTCCTGACCGGCAGATATGAGGTACTTGAACGGCTTCAAAGTATTCGCCCTTCTAAGCCGAAACCGTCTCAACCTTCGACTTCCAATGTCCTCCCAAATCGGCCACACAAATCCCTAATTTATTATACTCAAGTGAAAAGGGACTTCGCGTGCAAACTCTGCAACGCAAATCATCCCATACGGACTTGCCAGATCTTCAAAGGACTCACCCCCCAGAGTCGATTCAAATACGTTCAGAAGCACAATCTCTGCGTGAATTGTCTTGCTACATCACACCTCACTAAAGATTGTACAAGCAATTTTACGTGCGTATATTGCCAAAAGAAGCACCATTCCATGCTTCACTTCCCTAAAGGCAATTCGCAACCCTCTCAATCTCCTAATCGGTCGCATTCGACCACTCCACAGGTCGCAACAGTTCCAAAACGAACGCACAACAACTCTGCTTCTCATTCTCCCCGTTCGGATGCGCAACCCCGCACATCTTCCAGGCAACGTACGCCCAAAGTACAAGCCCTACACTCTAATAATGGCACCCAATCCCTTCTGCCTACGGCACTGGTGTCTATTGAGCACGCAGGAAAGTTGTTTAAGGTTCGAGCGTTGATCGACCAAGCCTCTCAGCGTACCTTCATTTCTTCGAAGGTCCAGAAACGCCTTAAATTGCCAATCAAGAAATCCCCCTTTCAAATCTCGGGCATGGGTGGTCAGATTGTGCAAAATGCCAATCATACATGCTTCTTGACTTTGGCAGTCCCTCAAACTAGCGCGAAACTCCCCGTGCAAGCTATCGTGCTCCAAGAGCTTACGAAATTGCTCCCAACTTCTCAGATAAACCCCCCTAATATGAAACATTTCGCCATGCTAGAACTCGCTGATCCAAATCCCTTCGAGACAGCGCAGATTGATATAGTGATTGGCAGTGATCTCATCCCGCAGATCATGCTCGAAGGTATCCACCGGAATGTATGTGGCAGCTTACTTGCTCAGCATACAGTATTCGGTTGGGTATTAAGCGGTCCAGTACCCCCTTCTTCGCATTTGACATGTCCCACAGAGGTACCAAGTCGCCATATGCACACTGGACACGCCCTTCGAAATAATCTTCCTGCCCTAAAGGAAGCTCTTTCGCAAGTGATTGCCGCCCTCAATCCCGTAGGGTTTCCACCCCCGGAAATAATGGAAAATCGCTTTGAACCCACCACTCCTGCAAACTCATACTTAAACCGGCAAATTCCCCCCTTCGTTGCCAACCGTTTTGATCCCGCAGGATGGCTTTCGCCTCTAATGAAACAGAGAAAAAGGGTTCGACAAGAGCGTTGGCTTGACGCCACTCGATCCACATGCACAGCAACTGACGGAAATTGCATTTCCCCGCAGTTCCTCATTGCAGAGGACAGTCGCCACTCCAGTGCGACTTGCTCCAAACGCTGCAAATCCCGCAGACGTTGGACTGATCGGGTATAAACTCCAAGATCTATAAGATCTCCCTCTCGGGTGGAACGGCTCCAGCCATTCTCATGCTCAAACAGTTAAAACTCAGGATCAAAGAGCGGTTGACTGCCACCACCCTCTCGAAGAGCAAACCGACATTCTCGGTCGGGTCTCCTGCTTCGTTCGAGCCCTACGAGCACATACGTATCCCGAGCGGAGTTGCCCTTGTGTATAAACAACCCCTCGAACCCCCTCATAACTCTCGCTCGAGCTTCTCATTCCCCCTAAAGAAATGGCAATGCAGCCAATATATATGTGTATTTTCCCATATTCCCCCGGCTTTAGCTTAAGCACACCCCGCAGCTTAGCCACAATTTCTCATGCCCCGATGTCAACCTCAATATTATTATTGTAAGTAAATTACATCTCATATTTTTGCAGATCAGCCGACTATGGCAGCAGGTGCTTCCCAGACCGCACGGCCGGACCGGCCATGCCATTCCGCAAATAGGTCATCGGCGCATCCTTAGGCGCACCCACAGCCAGCCAACCGTGAGCCGCACCACCACCACTCAGCCACGTCTCGGCCATCCTCCACCCGGACACAATTAAATTGCACTCTGCAATGGCGGCCGCGATGGCTAAATGAGTGCTGTGATTGTTCAGTGATCTGTCGATCCCACCACTAATCCCTTCCTTTCCTTATCCTCTTGTACTCATGTTTCCCCCTATTTTCTGCTCCCCGGCTTCGGCCGTCTGTCTCGTTTAATGTTTCGTGTATTCGTTGTAACACTCTTTATTGGACACCCGCGCAATAAAGACCCGAAAACCCCAAACCATACAGCGTTTTACTTCCTACCGCTCCGCCGACGTCAGCATGGTCCTTCGAGCGAACCGCGAACTCGCGACGCGGAAACACAAACATTAAAAAACAAAAATCTCAAAAATTACAAAGTGACACCAAAAAAAAAACATACGTGAAAAGTGATATAAACTACAAAGAATCCAAACAGTGAACAAAACAATTTGTGAACAACAATTAAAATTACGCACACAGTGAACTAAAAAAGGTGAAGTGACAAACAAATAAAAAAAAAATACAAGTAAACAAGAACCAAACACAAAACACTAAAAAGTGCACCACAAATAGTTGAAACAGTGCACAAATTCAAGAAACTAAAACTAAAGCTGTGGACAGTGAAGTGCAAAGACATTAACAAGAACAAAAACGCGCACTACATAAAACCAACAACAAACACACGCACAAGAGAACATAAGCAGCACAACAATCCGCCAACAACGGCAAACAGCCAACAACACAACAAACCCACAGCAGAGAACAGCACTAACAACAACAAATACACAGCACATCACAAATCAGTGAGGAAGAGAACAGCAAGCAGCCAACAACATAGCAGCGCACAGTAAAGCACAGGAGCGGACACAAAACAGAGGAGATTCCCATTCTCGGGCACTGGGCCCCCATAAGATAAGCCCACAAATTTTTAATATATTAAAATTTAACACAAAAAATCCCATACACTAACACAAAAATACTTATAAAAAATAATATATATTCCCATTCCCAAAATCCAGTCAAAATTATATACTGGTACCCCGCCACTGTTGGCTTACCGCAGTAAGCAATCCCGCTACTGCGCATAATTTTGCGTTTTTATGTTCGCATTCCCCTACGCAGGCAAGGCAGCAAAAACTCCCGCTGCAGCCTGCTTCCCACTTATTTTCTAATTTGCACATTTCCCTTAATTTGCTTCGTGCATATTTCAGATCAGCAGCAAGCACTCCAGCTGTTGATCTCCCACTCTTTTTCTTACACCCATTTCGCATTCTCCTTTGTGCGATCACTGCTGGCTAAGCAACAACACTCCCGCTGCAGTCAGCATCCAACAGCACGCACTTTTCTTTCGCCCACAATATTTCCCTTCTTTTTCTCTGAGCTTGTACACAAAATCAGCAGCAAACAGCCCAGCTGCTGTGTACATTCTGCGCGCTCACTTCTGCTCGTATTTCCGCACTTCCCTTTGTACTATATCCGCACGCACTTGGCAGCACGCAATTCAGCTGCTTGGCCCAAGTGCATCTACATAAACAAGAAAGCACAAAGCGGGTACAGTGGGACAAGCTGCACATTTTCACGGCACATTGAAAATTTTCTTCGACTTAGAAAATTTTCAATCATACATATATACTCATACACTGCACATCTGCTGCCACCCCAAGTGCATACAGTGGGACAAAACCCCCCACTTGCACACACAAATTTTTGTACACACAAATATTTCGACACTTATACAAATAATAACATAAGCATATATATATATACATACAAATATATATTTATACACACTTATACACATACCCATACAAATTAATTTTCTTTTTCACATACATTTATACTCATACACATACATATTTATTTCCCAATTAACAAAAATAATCACATACACACACATATATACATCCAAATAAATATATTTATACACACATATTTATACACATACACATACATACGTGTATATTCACACAAATTCACATTCACATTCCCATACAAAATAAAATTCACTTTTTCACGAATAAAAACACATTTAATACACAATTGACTACACATTTGTTATATTATAATAATTTTAACATACATTCCCAATTCCCACATATATACACATCTCTATTTATTACCCACTCACATTTACCAAAAATTAATTTCCCATATACACATTTCTTATTACCCATACACACATATTTCACATTTACACACACGGGTGTAACCCCTTTTTGCTCGACAAAAATATATATTCGGTTAAACGAATTTTCCCATTTCCAACTCCTCTCATACTCACTAATCGTTCGCGCGGACGCGGTTAGACTACACGTCTATTTCCCCAATACCCTACATTTACATACACATATATTTATTCAAACTTTTAACCCTTTGTCGAGCTTTTTTAAACAAAATGCCTGTTGAGCGATCACCCAAACGACCACTTGTCACAATGGAGACTCCTTCCTCCAGATCTCCAAAGTCAGCCAATACACGTTTGACAGTTCCTGTCACTCGGGAGCCACCGAGCATTCGCTCCAAACTCTCTAGTCCGAAAGCAACCGATCCCAGTGTTGCTAAATTTACTTTCGAGTACGATAGACTCGTGCTATTATGCACACAATTTTCATCGGCTCCCATTGAGGATTTGACCAAATCCCTGGTCCAAATTAAGCAAAAAAATTTGCAAGCCCAATGGGAGAGGCTTATGTGCGCACATGAGGCAGTCTTCATTGCTGAAGACAACAGCCAGCCCGACGGTTTCAAAGAGTCGGCTAGGCAAAAAATCGACGCCTGCACAGACCAGTAGGAGTTGTGCATGGCTCAGATGTCGGACATCATTGAGATGCTCCAAATTCAGTCCCCCCAGCCCGCTGCGCATATGGAACAGGTTCGACCCCTAGAACCAGCAAATACCCCTTACATTTGCCTACAAGTTCCGCCTTGTGATACCGAAACCTTTTTCGGGGGCTATGAGCAGTGGCCGTCCTTTCGGGACATGTTTACGGCAGTTTACATTAACCAACCCCAGCTCACTCCAGCCCAAAAATTGTATCACCTCCGATACAAGACGCAAGGTAAAGCCGGTGCTATTGTAAAGCAATATGCATTAACCGATGAGAATTTCGGACTCGCGTGGGAAGCCCTAAGATCCCGCTTCGAAAATAAACGCATACTCGTTGACACTCAAATCAGATCCCTCCTAAATATCGCTCCTGCCCACACTGAAGATAGTGAGGCACTTCAGCGGATCCAAAACACAATAAACAATTGTCTGTCTGTTCTCAATACTCAGGCCGTAGACACTGACAATTGGGATCCGCTATTGGTTTACATATGTTGTACCAAATTGCCCCAAGAGACACTCGCTCTATGGGAGCAATCATTGACATCCCGGAAGGATCTGCCGCCCTGGTCGCAAATGGATGAGTTCCTGACCGGCAGATATGAGGTACTTGAACGGCTTCAAAGTATTCGCCCTTCTAAGCCGAAACCGTCTCAACCTTCGACTTCCAATGTCCTCCCAAATCGGCCACACAAATCCCTAATTTATTATACTCAAGTGAAAAGGGACTTCGCGTGCAAACTCTGCAACGCAAATCATCCCATACGGACTTGCCAGATCTTCAAAGGACTCACCCCCCAGAGTCGATTCAAATACGTTCAGAAGCACAATCTCTGCGTGAATTGTCTTGCTACATCACACCTCACTAAAGATTGTACAAGCAATTTTACGTGCGTATATTGCCAAAAGAAGCACCATTCCATGCTTCACTTTCCTAAAGGCAATTCGCAACCCTCTCAATCTCCTAATCGGTCGCATTCGACCACTCCACAGGTCGCAACAGTTCCAAAACGAACGCACAACAACTCTGCTTCTCATTCTCCCCGTTCGGATGCGCAACCCCGCACATCTTCCAGGCAACGTACGCCCAAAGTACAAGCCCTACACTCTAATAATGGCACCCAATCCCTTCTGCCTACGGCACTGGTGTCTATTGAGCACGCAGGAAAGTTGTTTAAGGTTCGAGCGTTGATCGACCAAGCCTCTCAGCGTACCTTCATTTCTTCGAAGGTCCAGAAACGCCTTAAATTGCCAATCAAGAAATCCCCCTTTCAAATCTCGGGCATGGGTGGTCAGATTGTGCAAAATGCCAATCATACATGCTTCTTGACTTTGGCAGTCCCTCAAACTAGCGCGAAACTCCCCGTGCAAGCTATCGTGCTCCAAGAGCTTACGAAATTGCTCCCAACTTCTCAGATAAACCCCCCTAATATGAAACATTTCGCCATGCTAGAACTCGCTGATCCAAATCCCTTCGAGACAGCGCAGATTGATATAGTGATTGGCAGTGATCTCATCCCGCAGATCATGCTCGAAGGTATCCACCGGAATGTATGTGGCAGCTTACTTGCTCAGCATACAGTATTCGGTTGGGTATTAAGCGGTCCAGTACCCCCTTCTTCGCATTTGACATGTCCCACAGAGGTACCAAGTCGCCATATGCACACTGGACACGCCCTTCGAAATAATCTTCCTGCCCTAAAGGAAGCTCTTTCGCAAGTGATTGCCGCCCTCAATCCCGTAGGGTTTCCACCCCCGGAAATAATGGAAAATCGCTTTGAACCCACCACTCCTGCAAACTCATACTTAAACCGGCAAATTCCCCCCTTCGTTGCCAACCGTTTTGATCCCGCAGGATGGCTTTCGCCTCTAATGAAACAGAGAAAAAGGGTTCGACAAGAGCGTTGGCTTGACGCCACTCGATCCACATGCACAGCAACTGACGGAAATTGCATTTCCCCGCAGTTCCTCATTGCAGAGGACAGTCGCCACTCCAGTGCGACTTGCTCCAAACGCTGCAAATCCCGCAGACGTTGGACTGATCGGGTATAAACTCCAAGATCTATAAGATCTCCCTCTCGGGTGGAACGGCTCCAGCCATTCTCATGCTCAAACAGTTAAAACTCAGGATCAAAGAGCGGTTGACTGCCACCACCCTCTCGAAGAGCAAACCGACATTCTCGGTCGGGTCTCCTGCTTCGTTCGAGCCCTACGAGCACATACGTATCCCGAGCGGAGTTGCCCTTGTGTATAAACAACCCCTCGAACCCCCTCATAACTCTCGCTCGAGCTTCTCATTCCCCCTAAAGAAATGGCAATGCAGCCAATATATATGTGTATTTTCCCATATTCCCCCGGCTTTAGCTTAAGCACACCCCGCAGCTTAGCCACAATTTCTCATGCCCCGATGTCAACCTCAATATTATTATTGTAAGTAAATTACATCTCATATTTTTGCAGATCAGCCGACTATGGCAGCAGGTGCTTCCCAGACCGCACGGCCGGACCGGCCATGCCATTCCGCAAATAGGTCATCGGCGCATCCTTAGGCGCACCCACAGCCAGCCAACCGTGAGCCGCACCACCACCACTCAGCCACGTCTCGGCCATCCTCCACCCGGACACAATTAAATTGCACTCTGCAATGGCGGCCGCGATGGCTAAATGAGTGCTGTGATTGTTCAGTGATCTGTCGATCCCACCACTAATCCCTTCCTTTCCTTATCCTCTTGTACTCATGTTTCCCCCTATTTTCTGCTCCCCGGCTTCGGCCGTCTGTCTCGTTTAATGTTTCGTGTATTCGTTGTAACACTCTTTATTGGACACCCGCGCAATAAAGACCCGAAAACCCCAAACCATACAGCGTTTTACTTCCTACCGCTCCGCCGACGTCAGCATGGTCCTTCGAGCGAACCGCGAACTCGCGACGCGGAAACACAAACATTAAAAAACAAAAATCTCAAAAATTACAAAGTGACACCAAAAAAAAAACATACGTGAAAAGTGATATAAACTACAAAGAATCCAAACAGTGAACAAAACAATTTGTGAACAACAATTAAAATTACGCACACAGTGAACTAAAAAAGGTGAAGTGACAAACAAATAAAAAAAAAATACAAGTAAACAAGAACCAAACACAAAACACTAAAAAGTGCACCACAAATAGTTGAAACAGTGCACAAATTCAAGAAACTAAAACTAAAGCTGTGGACAGTGAAGTGCAAAGACATTAACAAGAACAAAAACGCGCACTACATAAAACCAACAACAAACACACGCACAAGAGAACATAAGCAGCACAACAATCCGCCAACAACGGCAAACAGCCAACAACACAACAAACCCACAGCAGAGAACAGCACTAACAACAACAAATACACAGCACATCACAAATCAGTGAGGAAGAGAACAGCAAGCAGCCAACAACATAGCAGCGCACAGTAAAGCACAGGAGCGGACACAAAACAGAGGAGATTCCCATTCTCGGGCACTGAGCCCACAAATTTTTAATATATTAAAATTTAACACAAAAAATCCCATACACTAACACAAAAATACTTATAAAAAATAATATATATTCCCATTCCCAAAATCCAGTCAAAATTATATACTGGTACCCCGCCACTGTTGGCTTACCGCAGTAAGCAATCCCGCTACTGCGCATAATTTTGCGTTTTTATGTTCGCATTCCCCTACGCAGGCAAGGCAGCAAAAACTCCCGCTGCAGCCTGCTTCCCACTTATTTTCTAATTTGCACATTTCCCTTAATTTGCTTCGTGCATATTTCAGATCAGCAGCAAGTACTCCAGCTGTTGATCTCCCACTCTTTTTCTCACACCCATTTCGCATTCTCCTTTGTGCGATCACTGCTGGCTAAGCAACAACACTCCCGCTGCAGTCAGCATCCAACAGCACGCACTTTTCTTTCGCCCACAATATTTCCCTTCTTTTTCTCTGAGCTTGTACACAAAATCAGCAGCAAACAGCCCAGCTGCTGTGTACATTCTGCGCGCTCACTTCTGCTCGTATTTCCGCACTTCCCTTTGTACTATATCCGCACGCACTTGGCAGCACGCAATTCAGCTGCTTGGCCCAAGTGCATCTACATAAACAAGAAAGCACAAAGCGGGTACAGTGGGACAAGCTGCACATTTTCACGGCACATTGAAAATTTTCTTCGACTTAGAAAATTTTCAATCATACATATATACTCATACACTGCACATCTGCTGCCACCCCAAGTGCATACAGTGGGACAAAACCCCCCACTTGCACACACAAATTTTTGTACACACAAATATTTCGACACTTATACAAATAATAACATAAGCATATATATATATACATACAAATATATATTTATACACACTTATACACATACCCATACAAATTAATTTTCTTTTTCACATACATTTATACTCATACACATACATATTTATTTCCCAATTAACAAAAATAATCACATACACACACATATATACATCCAAATAAATATATTTATACACACATATTTATACACATACACATACATACGTGTATATTCACACAAATTCACATTCACATTCCCATACAAAATAAAATTCACTTTTTCACGAATAAAAACACATTTAATACACAATTGACTACACATTTGTTATATTATAATAATTTTAACATACATTCCCAATTCCCACATATATACACATCTCTATTTATTACCCACTCACATTTACCAAAAATTAATTTCCCATATACACATTTCTTATTACCCATACACACATATTTCACATTTACACACACGGGTGTAACCCCTTTTTGCTCGACAAAAATATATATTCGGTTAAACGAATTTTCCCATTTCCAACTCCTCTCATACTCACTAATCGTTCGCGCGGACGCGGTTAGACTACACGTCTATTTCCCCAATACCCTACATTTACATACACATATATTTATTCAAACTTTTAACCCTTTGTCGAGCTTTTTTAAACAAAATGCCTGTTGAGCGATCACCCAAACGACCACTTGTCACAATGGAGACTCCTTCCTCCAGATCTCCAAAGTCAGCCAATACACGTTTGACAGTTCCTGTCACTCGGGAGCCACCGAGCATTCGCTCCAAACTCTCTAGTCCGAAAGCAACCGATCCCAGTGTTGCTAAATTTACTTTCGAGTACGATAGACTCGTGCTATTATGCACACAATTTTCATCGGCTCCCATTGAGGATTTGACCAAATCCCTGGTCCAAATTAAGCAAAAAAATTTGCAAGCCCAATGGGAGAGGCTTATGTGCGCACATGAGGCAGTCTTCATTGCTGAAGACAACAGCCAGCCCGACGGTTTCAAAGAGTCGGCTAGGCAAAAAATCGACGCCTGCACAGACCAGTAGGAGTTGTGCATGGCTCAGATGTCGGACATCATTGAGATGCTCCAAATTCAGTCCCCCCAGCCCGCTGCGCATATGGAACAGGTTCGACCCCTAGAACCAGCAAATACCCCTTACATTTGCCTACAAGTTCCGCCTTGTGATACCGAAACCTTTTTCGGGGGCTATGAGCAGTGGCCGTCCTTTCGGGACATGTTTACGGCAGTTTACATTAACCAACCCCAGCTCACTCCAGCCCAAAAATTGTATCACCTCCGATACAAGACGCAAGGTAAAGCCGGTGCTATTGTAAAGCAATATGCATTAACCGATGAGAATTTCGGACTCGCGTGGGAAGCCCTAAGATCCCGCTTCGAAAATAAACGCATACTCGTTGACACTCAAATCAGATCCCTCCTAAATATCGCTCCTGCCCACACTGAAGATAGTGAGGCACTTCAGCGGATCCAAAACACAATAAACAATTGTCTGTCTGTTCTCAATACTCAGGCCGTAGACACTGACAATTGGGATCCGCTATTGGTTTACATATGTTGTACCAAATTGCCCCAAGAGACACTCGCTCTATGGGAGCAATCATTGACATCCCGGAAGGATCTGCCGCCCTGGTCGCAAATGGATGAGTTCCTGACCGGCAGATATGAGGTACTTGAACGGCTTCAAAGTATTCGCCCTTCTAAGCCGAAACCGTCTCAACCTTCGACTTCCAATGTCCTCCCAAATCGGCCACACAAATCCCTAATTTATTATACTCAAGTGAAAAGGGACTTCGCGTGCAAACTCTGCAACGCAAATCATCCCATACGGACTTGCCAGATCTTCAAAGGACTCACCCCCCAGAGTCGATTCAAATACGTTCAGAAGCACAATCTCTGCGTGAATTGTCTTGCTACATCACACCTCACTAAAGATTGTACAAGCAATTTTACGTGCGTATATTGCCAAAAGAAGCACCATTCCATGCTTCACTTCCCTAAAGGCAATTCGCAACCCTCTCAATCTCCTAATCGGTCGCATTCGACCACTCCACAGGTCGCAACAGTTCCAAAACGAACGCACAACAACTCTGCTTCTCATTCTCCCCGTTCGGATGCGCAACCCCGCACATCTTCCAGGCAACGTACGCCCAAAGTACAAGCCCTACACTCTAATAATGGCACCCAATCCCTTCTGCCTACGGCACTGGTGTCTATTGAGCACGCAGGAAAGTTGTTTAAGGTTCGAGCGTTGATCGACCAAGCCTCTCAGCGTACCTTCATTTCTTCGAAGGTCCAGAAACGCCTTAAATTGCCAATCAAGAAATCCCCCTTTCAAATCTCGGGCATGGGTGGTCAGATTGTGCAAAATGCCAATCATACATGCTTCTTGACTTTGGCAGTCCCTCAAACTAGCGCGAAACTCCCCGTGCAAGCTATCGTGCTCCAAGAGCTTACGAAATTGCTCCCAACTTCTCAGATAAACCCCCCTAATATGAAACATTTCGCCATGCTAGAACTCGCTGATCCAAATCCCTTCGAGACAGCGCAGATTGATATAGTGATTGGCAGTGATCTCATCCCGCAGATCATGCTCGAAGGTATCCACCGGAATGTATGTGGCAGCTTACTTGCTCAGCATACAGTATTCGGTTGGGTATTAAGCGGTCCAGTACCCCCTTCTTCGCATTTGACATGTCCCACAGAGGTACCAAGTCGCCATATGCACACTGGACACGCCCTTCGAAATAATCTTCCTGCCCTAAAGGAAGCTCTTTCGCAAGTGATTGCCGCCCTCAATCCCGTAGAGTTTCCACCCCCGGAAATAATGGAAAATCGCTTTGAACCCACCACTCCTGCTAACTCATACTTAAACCGGCAAATTCCCCCCTTCGTTGCCAACCGTTTTGATCCCGCAGGATGGCTTTCGCCTCTAATGAAACAGAGAAAAAGGGTTCGACAAGAGCGTTGGCTTGACGCCACTCGATCCACATGCACAGCAACTGACGGAAATTGCATTTCCCCGCAGTTCCTCATTGCAGAGGACAGTCGCCACTCCAGTGCGACTTGCTCCAAACGCTGCAAATCCCGCAGACGTTGGACTGATCGGGTATAAACTCCAAGATCTATAAGATCTCCCTCTCGGGTGGAACGGCTCCAGCCATTCTCATGCTCAAACAGTTAAAACTCAGGATCAAAGAGCGGTTGACTGCCACCACCCTCTCGAAGAGCAAACCGACATTCTCGGTCGGGTCTCCTGCTTCGTTCCAGCCCTACGAGCACATACGTATCCCGAGCGGAGTTGCCCTTGTGTATAAACAACCCCTCGAACCCCCTCATAACTCTCGCTCGAGCTTCTCATTCCCCCTAAAGAAATGGCAATGCAGCCAATATATATGTGTATTTTCCCATATTCCCCCGGCTTTAGCTTAAGCACACCCCGCAGCTTAGCCACAATTTCTCATGCCCCGATGTCAACCTCAATATTATTATTGTAAGTAAATTACATCTCATATTTTTGCAGATCAGCCGACTATGGCAGCAGGTGCTTCCCAGACCGCACGGCCGGACCGGCCATGCCATTCCGCAAATAGGTCATCGGCGCATCCTTAGGCGCACCCACAGCCAGCCAACCGTGAGCCGCACCACCACCACTCAGCCACGTCTCGGCCATCCTCCACCCGGACACAATTAAATTGCACTCTGCAATGGCGGCCGCGATGGCTAAATGAGTGCTGTGATTGTTCAGTGATCTGTCGATCCCACCACTAATCCCTTCCTTTCCTTATCCTCTTGTACTCCCTCCCCCTATTTTCTGCTCCCCGGCTTCGGCCGTCTGTCTCGTTTAATGTTTCGTGTATTCGTTGTAACACTCTTTATTGGACACCCGCGCAATAAAGACCCGAAAACCCCAAACCATACAGCGTTTTACTTCCTACCGCTCCGCCGACGTCAGCATGGTCCTTCGAGCGAACCGCGAACTCGCGACGCGGAAACACAAACATTAAAAAACAAAAATCTCAAAAATTACAAAGTGACACCAAAAAAAAAACATACGTGAAAAGTGATATAAACTACAAAGAATCCAAACAGTGAACAAAACAATTTGTGAACAACAATTAAAATTACGCACACAGTGAACTAAAAAAGGTGAAGTGACAAACAAATAAAAAAAAATTACAAGTAAACAAGAACCAAACACAAAACACTAAAAAGTGCACCACAAATAGTTGAAACAGTGCACAAATTCAAGAAACTAAAACTAAAGCTGTGGACAGTGAAGTGCAAAGACATTAACAAGAACAAAAACGCGCACTACATAAAACCAACAACAAACACACGCACAAGAGAACATAAGCAGCACAACAATCCGCCAACAACGGCAAACAGCCAACAACACAACAAACCCACAGCAGAGAACAGCACTAACAACAACAAATACACAGCACATCACAAATCAGTGAGGAAGAGAACAGCAAGCAGCCAACAACATAGCAGCGCACAGTAAAGCACAGGAGCGGACACAAAACAGAGGAGATTCCCATTCTCGGGCACTGGGCCCCCATAAGATAAGCCCACAAATTTTTAATATATTAAAATTTAACACAAAAAATCCCATACACTAACACAAAAATACTTATAAAAAATAATATATATTCCCATTCCCAAAATCCAGTCAAAATTATATACTGGTACCCCGCCACTGTTGGCTTACCGCAGTAAGCAATCCCGCTACTGCGCATAATTTTGCGTTTTTATGTTCGCATTCCCCTACGCAGGCAAGGCAGCAAAAACTCCCGCTGCAGCCTGCTTCCCACTTATTTTCTAATTTGCACATTTCCCTTAATTTGCTTCGTGCATATTTCAGATCAGCAGCAAGCACTCCAGCTGTTGATCTCCCACTCTTTTTCTTACACCCATTTCGCATTCTCCTTTGTGCGATTACTGCTGGCTAAGCAAGAACACTCCCGCTGCAGTCAGCATCCAACAGCACGCACTTTTCTTTCGCCCACAATATTTCCCTTCTTTTTCTCTGAGCTTGTACACAAAATCAGCAGCAAACAGCCCAGCTGCTGTGTACATTCTGCGCGCTCACTTCTGCTCATATTTCCGCACTTCCCTTTGTACTATATCCGCACGCACTTGGCAGCACGCAATTCAGCTGCTTGGCCCAAGTGCATCTACATAAACAAGAAAGCACAAAGCGGGTACAGTGGGACAAGCTGCACATTTTCACGGCACATTGAAAATTTTCTTCGACTTAGAAAATTTTCAATCATACATATATACTCATACACTGCACATCTGCTGCCACCCCAAGTGCATACAGTGGGACAAAACCCCCCACTTGCACACACAAATTTTTGTACACACAAATATTTCGACACTTATACAAATAATAACATAAGCATATATATATATACATACAAATATATATTTATACACACTTATACACATACCCATACAAATTAATTTTCTTTTTCACATACATTTATACTCATACACATACATATTTATTTCCCAATTAACAAAAATAATCACATACACACACATATATACATCCAAATAAATATATTTATACACACATATTTATACACATACACATACATACGTGTATATTCACACAAATTCACATTCACATTCCCATACAAAATAAAATTCACTTTTTCACGAATAAAAACACATTTAATACACAATTGACTACACATTTGTTATATTATAATAATTTTAACATACATTCCCAATTCCCACATATATACACATCTCTATTTATTACCCACTCACATTTACCAAAAATTAATTTCCCATATACACATTTCTTATTACCCATACACACATATTTCACATTTACACACACGGGTGTAACCCCTTTTTGCTCGACAAAAATATATATTCGGTTAAACGAATTTTCCCATTTCCAACTCCTCTCATACTCACTAATCGTTCGCGCGGACGCGGTTAGACTACACGTCTATTTCCCCAATACCCTACATTTACATACACATATATTTATTCAAACTTTTAACCCTTTGTCGAGCTTTTTTAAACAAAATGCCTGTTGAGCGATCACCCAAACGACCACTTGTCACAATGGAGACTCCTTCCTCCAGATCTCCAAAGTCAGCCAATACACGTTTGACAGTTCCTGTCACTCGGGAGCCACCGAGCATTCGCTCCAAACTCTCTAGTCCGAAAGCAACCGATCCCAGTGTTGCTAAATTTACTTTCGAGTACGATAGACTCGTGCTATTATGCACACAATTTTCATCGGCTCCCATTGAGGATTTGACCAAATCCCTGGTCCAAATTAAGCAAAAAAATTTGCAAGCCCAATGGGAGAGGCTTATGTGCGCACATGAGGCAGTCTTCATTGCTGAAGACAACAGCCAGCCCGACGGTTTCAAAGAGTCGGCTAGGCAAAAAATCGACGCCTGCACAGACCAGTAGGAGTTGTGCATGGCTCAGATGTCGGACATCATTGAGATGCTCCAAATTCAGTCCCCCCAGCCCGCTGCGCATATGGAACAGGTTCGACCCCTAGAACCAGCAAATACCCCTTACATTTGCCTACAAGTTCCGCCTTGTGATACCGAAACCTTTTTCGGGGGCTATGAGCAGTGGCCGTCCTTTCGGGACATGTTTACGGCAGTTTACATTAACCAACCCCAGCTCACTCCAGCCCAAAAATTGTATCACCTCCGATACAAGACGCAAGGTAAAGCCGGTGCTATTGTAAAGCAATATGCATTAACCGATGAGAATTTCGGACTCGCGTGGGAAGCCCTAAGATCCCGCTTCGAAAATAAACGCATACTCGTTGACACTCAAATCAGATCCCTCCTAAATATCGCTCCTGCCCACACTGAAGATAGTGAGGCACTTCAGCGGATCCAAAACACAATAAACAATTGTCTGTCTGTTCTCAATACTCAGGCCGTAGACACTGACAATTGGGATCCGCTATTGGTTTACATATGTTGTACCAAATTGCCCCAAGAGACACTCGCTCTATGGGAGCAATCATTGACATCCCGGAAGGATCTGCCGCCCTGGTCGCAAATGGATGAGTTCCTGACCGGCAGATATGAGGTACTTGAACGGCTTCAAAGTATTCGCCCTTCTAAGCCGAAACCGTCTCAACCTTCGACTTCCAATGTCCTCCCAAATCGGCCACACAAATCCCTAATTTATTATACTCAAGTGAAAAGGGACTTCGCGTGCAAACTCTGCAACGCAAATCATCCCATACGGACTTGCCAGATCTTCAAAGGACTCACCCCCCAGAGTCGATTCAAATACGTTCAGAAGCACAATCTCTGCGTGAATTGTCTTGCTACATCACACCTCACTAAAGATTGTACAAGCAATTTTACGTGCGTATATTGCCAAAAGAAGCACCATTCCATGCTTCACTTCCCTAAAGGCAATTCGCAACCCTCTCAATCTCCTAATCGGTCGCATTCGACCACTCCACAGGTCGCAACAGTTCCAAAACGAACGCACAACAACTCTGCTTCTCATTCTCCCCGTTCGGATGCGCAACCCCGCACATCTTCCAGGCAACGTACGCCCAAAGTACAAGCCCTACACTCTAATAATGGCACCCAATCCCTTCTGCCTACGGCACTGGTGTCTATTGAGCACGCAGGAAAGTTGTTTAAGGTTCGAGCGTTGATCGACCAAGCCTCTCAGCGTACCTTCATTTCTTCGAAGGTCCAGAAACGCCTTAAATTGCCAATCAAGAAATCCCCCTTTCAAATCTCGGGCATGGGTGGTCAGATTGTGCAAAATGCCAATCATACATGCTTCTTGACTTTGGCAGTCCCTCAAACTAGCGCGAAACTCCCCGTGCAAGCTATCGTGCTCCAAGAGCTTACGAAATTGCTCCCAACTTCTCAGATAAACCCCCCTAATATGAAACATTTCGCCATGCTAGAACTCGCTGATCCAAATCCCTTCGAGACAGCGCAGATTGATATAGTGATTGGCAGTGATCTCATCCCGCAGATCATGCTCGAAGGTATCCACCGGAATGTATGTGGCAGCTTACTTGCTCAGCATACAGTATTCGGTTGGGTATTAAGCGGTCCAGTACCCCCTTCTTCGCATTTGACATGTCCCACAGAGGTACCAAGTCGCCATATGCACACTGGACACGCCCTTCGAAATAATCATCCTGCCCTAAAGGAAGCTCTTTCGCAAGTGATTGCCGCCCTCAATCCCGTAGGGTTTCCACCCCCGGAAATAATGGAAAATCGCTTTGAACCCACCACTCCTGCAAACTCATACTTAAACCGGCAAATTCCCCCCTTCGTTGCCAACCGTTTTGATCCCGCAGGATGGCTTTCGCCTC
This sequence comes from Melieria omissa, assembly GCA_963971225.1. Classification (NCBI taxonomy): domain Eukaryota; kingdom Metazoa; phylum Arthropoda; class Insecta; order Diptera; family Ulidiidae; genus Melieria; species Melieria omissa. The sequence continues at coordinate 42,141,588 of OZ020269.1, read as the reverse complement.
TAATGAAACAGAGAAAAAGGGTTCGACAAGAGCGTTGGCTTGACGCCACTCGATCCACATGCACAGCAACTGACGGAAATTGCATTTCCCCGCAGTTCCTCATTGCAGAGGACAGTCGCCACTCCAGTGCGACTTGCTCCAAACGCTGCAAATCCCGCAGACGTTGGACTGATCGGGTATAAACTCCAAGATCTATAAGATCTCCCTCTCGGGTGGAACGGCTCCAGCCATTCTCATGCTCAAACAGTTAAAACTCAGGATCAAAGAGCGGTTGACTGCCACCACCCTCTCGAAGAGCAAACCGACATTCTCGGTCGGGTCTCCTGCTTCGTTCCAGCCCTACGAGCACATACGTATCCCGAGCGGAGTTGCCCTTGTGTATAAACAACCCCTCGAACCCCCTCATAACTCTCGCTCGAGCTTCTCATTCCCCCTAAAGAAATGGCAATGCAGCCAATATATATGTGTATTTTCCCATATTCCCCCGGCTTTAGCTTAAGCACACCCCGCAGCTTAGCCACAATTTCTCATGCCCCGATGTCAACCTCAATATTATTATTGTAAGTAAATTACATCTCATATTTTTGCAGATCAGCCGACTATGGCAGCAGGTGCTTCCCAGACCGCACGGCCGGACCGGCCATGCCATTCCGCAAATAGGTCATCGGCGCATCCTTAGGCGCACCCACAGCCAGCCAACCGTGAGCCGCACCACCACCACTCAGCCACGTCTCGGCCATCCTCCACCCGGACACAATTAAATTGCACTCTGCAATGGCGGCCGCGATGGCTAAATGAGTGCTGTGATTGTTCAGTGATCTGTCGATCCCACCACTAATCCCTTCCTTTCCTTATCCTCTTGTACTCCCTCCCCCTATTTTCTGCTCCCCGGCTTCGGCCGTCTGTCTCGTTTAATGTTTCGTGTATTCGTTGTAACACTCTTTATTGGACACCCGCGCAATAAAGACCCGAAAACCCCAAACCATACAGCGTTTTACTTCCTACCGCTCCGCCGACGTCAGCATGGTCCTTCGAGCGAACCGCGAACTCGCGACGCGGAAACACAAACATTAAAAAACAAAAATCTCAAAAATTACAAAGTGACACCAAAAAAAAAAACATACGTGAAAAGTGATATAAACTACAAAGAATCCAAACAGTGAACAAAACAATTTGTGAACAACAATTAAAATTACGCACACAGTGAACTAAAAAAGGTGAAGTCACAAACAAATAAAAAAAAATTACAAGTAAACAAGAACCAAACACAAAACACTAAAAAGTGCACCACAAATAGTTGAAACAGTGCACAAATTCAAGAAACTAAAACTAAAGCTGTGGACAGTGAAGTGCAAAGACATTAACAAGAACAAAAACGCGCACTACATAAAACCAACAACAAACACACGCACAAGAGAACATAAGCAGCACAACAATCCGCCAACAACGGCAAACAGCCAACAACACAACAAACCCACAGCAGAGAACAGCACTAACAACAACAAATACACAGCACATCACAAATCAGTGAGGAAGAGAACAGCAAGCAGCCAACAACATAGCAGCGCACAGTAAAGCACAGGAGCGGACACAAAACAGAGGAGATTCCCATTCTCGGGCACTGGGCCCCCATAAGATAAGCCCACAAATTTTTAATATATTAAAATTTAACACAAAAAATCCCATACACTAACACAAAAATACTTATAAAAAATAATATATATTCCCATTCCCAAAATCCAGTCAAAATTATATACTGGTACCCCGCCACTGTTGGCTTACCGCAGTAAGCAATCCCGCTACTGCGCATAATTTTGCGTTTTTATGTTCGCATTCCCCTACGCAGGCAAGGCAGCAAAAACTCCCGCTGCAGCCTGCTTCCCACTTATTTTCTAATTTGCACATTTCCCTTAATTTGCTTCGTGCATATTTCAGATCAGCAGCAAGCACTCCAGCTGTTGATCTCCCACTCTTTTTCTTACACCCATTTCGCATTCTCCTTTGTGCGATTACTGCTGGCTAAGCAAGAACACTCCCGCTGCAGTCAGCATCCAACAGCACGCACTTTTCTTTCGCCCACAATATTTCCCTTCTTTTTCTTTGAGCTTGTACACAAAATCAGCAGCAAACAGCCCAGCTGCTGTGTACATTCTGCGCGCTCACTTCTGCTCATATTTCCGCACTTCCCTTTGTACTATATCCGCACGCACTTGGCAGCACGCAATTCAGCTGCTTGGCCCAAGTGCATCTACATAAACAAGAAAGCACAAAGCGGGTACAGTGGGACAAGCTGCACATTTTCACGGCACATTGAAAATTTTCTTCGACTTAGAAAATTTTCAATCATACATATATACTCATACACTGCACATCTGCTGCCACCCCAAGTGCATACAGTGGGACAAAACCCCCCACTTGCACACACAAATTTTTGTACACACAAATATTTCGACACTTATACAAATAATAACATAAGCATATATATATATACATACAAATATATATTTATACACACTTATACACATACCCATACAAATTAATTTTCTTTTTCACATACATTTATACTCATACACATACATATTTATTTCCCAATTAACAAAAATAATCACATACACACACATATATACATCCAAATAAATATATTTATACACACATATTTATACACATACACATACATACGTGTATATTCACACAAATTCACATTCACATTCCCATACAAAATAAAATTCACTTTTTCACGAATAAAAACACATTTAATACACAATTGACTACACATTTGTTATATTATAATAATTTTAACATACATTCCCAATTCCCACATATATACACATCTCTATTTATTACCCACTCACATTTACCAAAAATTAATTTCCCATATACACATTTCTTATTACCCATACACACATATTTCACATTTACACACACGGGTGTAACCCCTTTTTGCTCGACAAAAATATATATTCGGTTAAACGAATTTTCCCATTTCCAACTCCTCTCATACTCACTAATCGTTCGCGCGGACGCGGTTAGACTACACGTCTATTTCCCCAATACCCTACATTTACATACACATATATTTATTCAAACTTTTAACCCTTTGTCGAGCTTTTTTAAACAAAATGCCTGTTGAGCGATCACCCAAACGACCACTTGTCACAATGGAGACTCCTTCCTCCAGATCTCCAAAGTCAGCCAATACACGTTTGACAGTTCCTGTCACTCGGGAGCCACCGAGCATTCGCTCCAAACTCTCTAGTCCGAAAGCAACCGATCCCAGTGTTGCTAAATTTACTTTCGAGTACGATAGACTCGTGCTATTATGCACACAATTTTCATCGGCTCCCATTGAGGATTTGACCAAATCCCTGGTCCAAATTAAGCAAAAAAATTTGCAAGCCCAATGGGAGAGGCTTATGTGCGCACATGAGGCAGTCTTCATTGCTGAAGACAACAGCCAGCCCGACGGTTTCAAAGAGTCGGCTAGGCAAAAAATCGACGCCTGCACAGACCAGTAGGAGTTGTGCATGGCTCAGATGTCGGACATCATTGAGATGCTCCAAATTCAGTCCCCCCAGCCCGCTGCGCATATGGAACAGGTTCGACCCCTAGAACCAGCAAATACCCCTTACATTTGCCTACAAGTTCCGCCTTGTGATACCGAAACCTTTTTCGGGGGCTATGAGCAGTGGCCGTCCTTTCGGGACATGTTTACGGCAGTTTACATTAACCAACCCCAGCTCACTCCAGCCCAAAAATTGTATCACCTCCGATACAAGACGCAAGGTAAAGCCGGTGCTATTGTAAAGCAATATGCATTAACCGATGAGAATTTCGGACTCGCGTGGGAAGCCCTAAGATCCCGCTTCGAAAATAAACGCATACTCGTTGACACTCAAATCAGATCCCTCCTAAATATCGCTCCTGCCCACACTGAAGATAGTGAGGCACTTCAGCGGATCCAAAACACAATAAACAATTGTCTGTCTGTTCTCAATACTCAGGCCGTAGACACTGACAATTGGGATCCGCTATTGGTTTACATATGTTGTACCAAATTGCCCCAAGAGACACTCGCTCTATGGGAGCAATCATTGACATCCCGGAAGGATCTGCCGCCCTGGTCGCAAATGGATGAGTTCCTGACCGGCAGATATGAGGTACTTGAACGGCTTCAAAGTATTCGCCCTTCTAAGCCGAAACCGTCTCAACCTTCGACTTCCAATGTCCTCCCAAATCGGCCACACAAATCCCTAATTTATTATACTCAAGTGAAAAGGGACTTCGCGTGCAAACTCTGCAACGCAAATCATCCCATACGGACTTGCCAGATCTTCAAAGGACTCACCCCCCAGAGTCGATTCAAATACGTTCAGAAGCACAATCTCTGCGTGAATTGTCTTGCTACATCACACCTCACTAAAGATTGTACAAGCAATTTTACGTGCGTATATTGCCAAAAGAAGCACCATTCCATGCTTCACTTCCCTAAAGGCAATTCGCAACCCTCTCAATCTCCTAATCGGTCGCATTCGACCACTCCACAGGTCGCAACAGTTCCAAAACGAACGCACAACAACTCTGCTTCTCATTCTCCCCGTTCGGATGCGCAACCCCGCACATCTTCCAGGCAACGTACGCCCAAAGTACAAGCCCTACACTCTAATAATGGCACCCAATCCCTTCTGCCTACGGCACTGGTGTCTATTGAGCACGCAGGAAAGTTGTTTAAGGTTCGAGCGTTGATCGACCAAGCCTCTCAGCGTACCTTCATTTCTTCGAAGGTCCAGAAACGCCTTAAATTGCCAATCAAGAAATCCCCCTTTCAAATCTCGGGCATGGGTGGTCAGATTGTGCAAAATGCCAATCATACATGCTTCTTGACTTTGGCAGTCCCTCAAACTAGCGCGAAACTCCCCGTGCAAGCTATCGTGCTCCAAGAGCTTACGAAATTGCTCCCAACTTCTCAGATAAACCCCCCTAATATGAAACATTTCGCCATGCTAGAACTCGCTGATCCAAATCCCTTCGAGACAGCGCAGATTGATATAGTGATTGGCAGTGATCTCATCCCGCAGATCATGCTCGAAGGTATCCACCGGAATGTATGTGGCAGCTTACTTGCTCAGCATACAGTATTCGGTTGGGTATTAAGCGGTCCAGTACCCCCTTCTTCGCATTTGACATGTCCCACAGAGGTACCAAGTCGCCATATGCACACTGGACACGCCCTTCGAAATAATCTTCCTGCCCTAAAGGAAGCTCTTTCGCAAGTGATTGCCGCCCTCAATCCCGTAGGGTTTCCACCCCCGGAAATAATGGAAAATCGCTTTGAACCCACCACTCCTGCAAACTCATACTTAAACCGGCAAATTCCCCCCTTCGTTGCCAACCGTTTTGATCCCGCAGGATGGCTTTCGCCTCTAATGAAACAGAGAAAAAGGGTTCGACAAGAGCGTTGGCTTGACGCCACTCGATCCACATGCACAGCAACTGACGGAAATTGCATTTCCCCGCAGTTCCTCATTGCAGAGGACAGTCGCCACTCCAGTGCGACTTGCTCCAAACGCTGCAAATCCCGCAGACGTTGGACTGATCGGGTATAAACTCCAAGATCTATAAGATCTCCCTCTCGGGTGGAACGGCTCCAGCCATTCTCATGCTCAAACAGTTAAAACTCAGGATCAAAGAGCGGTTGACTGCCACCACCCTCTCGAAGAGCAAACCGACATTCTCGGTCGGGTCTCCTGCTTCGTTCCAGCCCTACGAGCACATACGTATCCCGAGCGGAGTTGCCCTTGTGTATAAACAACCCCTCGAACCCCCTCATAACTCTCGCTCGAGCTTCTCATTCCCCCTAAAGAAATGGCAATGCAGCCAATATATATGTGTATTTTCCCATATTCCCCCGGCTTTAGCTTAAGCACACCCCGCAGCTTAGCCACAATTTCTCATGCCCCGATGTCAACCTCAATATTATTATTGTAAGTAAATTACATCTCATATTTTTGCAGATCAGCCGACTATGGCAGCAGGTGCTTCCCAGACCGCACGGCCGGACCGGCCATGCCATTCCGCAAATAGGTCATCGGCGCATCCTTAGGCGCACCCACAGCCAGCCAACCGTGAGCCGCACCACCACCACTCAGCCACGTCTCGGCCATCCTCCACCCGGACACAATTAAATTGCACTCTGCAATGGCGGCCGCGATGGCTAAATGAGTGCTGTGATTGTTCAGTGATCTGTCGATCCCACCACTAATCCCTTCCTTTCCTTATCCTCTTGTACTCCCTCCCCCTATTTTCTGCTCCCCGGCTTCGGCCGTCTGTCTCGTTTAATGTTTCGTGTATTCGTTGTAACACTCTTTATTGGACACCCGCGCAATAAAGACCCGAAAACCCCAAACCATACAGCGTTTTACTTCCTACCGCTCCGCCGACGTCAGCATGGTCCTTCGAGCGAACCGCGAACTCGCGACGCGGAAACACAAACATTAAAAAACAAAAATCTCAAAAATTACAAAGTGACACCAAAAAAAAAAACATACGTGAAAAGTGATATAAACTACAAAGAATCCAAACAGTGAACAAAACAATTTGTGAACAACAATTAAAATTACGCACACAGTGAACTAAAAAAGGTGAAGTCACAAACAAATAAAAAAAAATTACAAGTAAACAAGAACCAAACACAAAACACTAAAAAGTGCACCACAAATAGTTGAAACAGTGCACAAATTCAAGAAACTAAAACTAAAGCTGTGGACAGTGAAGTGCAAAGACATTAACAAGAACAAAAACGCGCACTACATAAAACCAACAACAAACACACGCACAAGAGAACATAAGCAGCACAACAATCCGCCAACAACGGCAAACAGCCAACAACACAACAAACCCACAGCAGAGAACAGCACTAACAACAACAAATACACAGCACATCACAAATCAGTGAGGAAGAGAACAGCAAGCAGCCAACAACATAGCAGCGCACAGTAAAGCACAGGAGCGGACACAAAACAGAGGAGATTCCCATTCTCGGGCACTGGGCCCCCATAAGATAAGCCCACAAATTTTTAATATATTAAAATTTAACACAAAAAATCCCATACACTAACACAAAAATACTTATAAAAAATAATATATATTCCCATTCCCAAAATCCAGTCAAAATTATATACTGGTACCCCGCCACTGTTGGCTTACCGCAGTAAGCAATCCCGCTACTGCGCATAATTTTGCGTTTTTATGTTCGCATTCCCCTACGCAGGCAAGGCAGCAAAAACTCCCGCTGCAGCCTGCTTCCCACTTATTTTCTAATTTGCACATTTCCCTTAATTTGCTTCGTGCATATTTCAGATCAGCAGCAAGCACTCCAGCTGTTGATCTCCCACTCTTTTTCTTACACCCATTTCGCATTCTCCTTTGTGCGATTACTGCTGGCTAAGCAAGAACACTCCCGCTGCAGTCAGCATCCAACAGCACGCACTTTTCTTTCGCCCACAATATTTCCCTTCTTTTTCTCTGAGCTTGTACACAAAATCAGCAGCAAACAGCCCAGCTGCTGTGTACATTCTGCGCGCTCACTTCTGCTCATATTTCCGCACTTCCCTTTGTACTATATCCGCACGCACTTGGCAGCACGCAATTCAGCTGCTTGGCCCAAGTGCATCTACATAAACAAGAAAGCACAAAGCGGGTACAGTGGGACAAGCTGCACATTTTCACGGCACATTGAAAATTTTCTTCGACTTAGAAAATTTTCAATCATACATATATACTCATACACTGCACATCTGCTGCCACCCCAAGTGCATACAGTGGGACAAAACCCCCCACTTGCACACACAAATTTTTGTACACACAAATATTTCGACACTTATACAAATAATAACATAAGCATATATATATATACATACAAATATATATTTATACACACTTATACACATACCCATACAAATTAATTTTCTTTTTCACATACATTTATACTCATACACATACATATTTATTTCCCAATTAACAAAAATAATCACATACACACACATATATACATCCAAATAAATATATTTATACACACATATTTATACACATACACATACATACGTGTATATTCACACAAATTCACATTCACATTCCCATACAAAATAAAATTCACTTTTTCACGAATAAAAACACATTTAATACACAATTGACTACACATTTGTTATATTATAATAATTTTAACATACATTCCCAATTCCCACATATATACACATCTCTATTTATTACCCACTCACATTTACCAAAAATTAATTTCCCATATACACATTTCTTATTACCCATACACACATATTTCACATTTACACACACGGGTGTAACCCCTTTTTGCTCGACAAAAATATATATTCGGTTAAACGAATTTTCCCATTTCCAACTCCTCTCATACTCACTAATCGTTCGCGCGGACGCGGTTAGACTACACGTCTATTTCCCCAATACCCTACATTTACATACACATATATTTATTCAAACTTTTAACCCTTTGTCGAGCTTTTTTAAACAAAATGCCTGTTGAGCGATCACCCAAACGACCACTTGTCACAATGGAGACTCCTTCCTCCAGATCTCCAAAGTCAGCCAATACACGTTTGACAGTTCCTGTCACTCGGGAGCCACCGAGCATTCGCTCCAAACTCTCTAGTCCGAAAGCAACCGATCCCAGTGTTGCTAAATTTACTTTCGAGTACGATAGACTCGTGCTATTATGCACACAATTTTCATCGGCTCCCATTGAGGATTTGACCAAATCCCTGGTCCAAATTAAGCAAAAAAATTTGCAAGCCCAATGGGAGAGGCTTATGTGCGCACATGAGGCAGTCTTCATTGCTGAAGACAACAGCCAGCCCGACGGTTTCAAAGAGTCGGCTAGGCAAAAAATCGACGCCTGCACAGACCAGTAGGAGTTGTGCATGGCTCAGATGTCGGACATCATTGAGATGCTCCAAATTCAGTCCCCCCAGCCCGCTGCGCATATGGAACAGGTTCGACCCCTAGAACCAGCAAATACCCCTTACATTTGCCTACAAGTTCCGCCTTGTGATACCGAAACCTTTTTCGGGGGCTATGAGCAGTGGCCGTCCTTTCGGGACATGTTTACGGCAGTTTACATTAACCAACCCCAGCTCACTCCAGCCCAAAAATTGTATCACCTCCGATACAAGACGCAAGGTAAAGCCGGTGCTATTGTAAAGCAATATGCATTAACCGATGAGAATTTCGGACTCGCGTGGGAAGCCCTAAGATCCCGCTTCGAAAATAAACGCATACTCGTTGACACTCAAATCAGATCCCTCCTAAATATCGCTCCTGCCCACACTGAAGATAGTGAGGCACTTCAGCGGATCCAAAACACAATAAACAATTGTCTGTCTGTTCTCAATACTCAGGCCGTAGACACTGACAATTGGGATCCGCTATTGGTTTACATATGTTGTACCAAATTGCCCCAAGAGACACTCGCTCTATGGGAGCAATCATTGACATCCCGGAAGGATCTGCCGCCCTGGTCGCAAATGGATGAGTTCCTGACCGGCAGATATGAGGTACTTGAACGGCTTCAAAGTATTCGCCCTTCTAAGCCGAAACCGTCTCAACCTTCGACTTCCAATGTCCTCCCAAATCGGCCACACAAATCCCTAATTTATTATACTCAAGTGAAAAGGGACTTCGCGTGCAAACTCTGCAACGCAAATCATCCCATACGGACTTGCCAGATCTTCAAAGGACTCACCCCCCAGAGTCGATTCAAATACGTTCAGAAGCACAATCTCTGCGTGAATTGTCTTGCTACATCACACCTCACTAAAGATTGTACAAGCAATTTTACGTGCGTATATTGCCAAAAGAAGCACCATTCCATGCTTCACTTCCCTAAAGGCAATTCGCAACCCTCTCAATCTCCTAATCGGTCGCATTCGACCACTCCACAGGTCGCAACAGTTCCAAAACGAACGCACAACAACTCTGCTTCTCATTCTCCCCGTTCGGATGCGCAACCCCGCACATCTTCCAGGCAACGTACGCCCAAAGTACAAGCCCTACACTCTAATAATGGCACCCAATCCCTTCTGCCTACGGCACTGGTGTCTATTGAGCACGCAGGAAAGTTGTTTAAGGTTCGAGCGTTGATCGACCAAGCCTATCAGCGTACCTTCATTTCTTCGAAGGTCCAGAAACGCCTTAAATTGCCAATCAAGAAATCCCCCTTTCAAATCTCGGGCATGGGTGGTCAGATTGTGCAAAATGCCAATCATACATGCTTCTTGACTTTGGCAGTCCCTCAAACTAGCGCGAAACTCCCCGTGCAAGGTATCGTGCTCCAAGAGCTTACGAAATTGCTCCCAACTTCTCAGATAAACCCCCCTAATATGAAACATTTCGCCATGCTAGAACTCGCTGATCCAAATCCCTTCGAGACAGCGCAGATTGATATAGTGATTGGCAGTGATCTCATCCCGCAGATCATGCTCGAAGGTATCCACCGGAATGTATGTGGCAGCTTACTTGCTCAGCATACAGTATTCGGTTGGGTATTAAGCGGTCCAGTACCCCGTTCTTCGCATTTGACATGTGCCACAGAGGTACCAAGTCGCCATATGCACACTGGACACGCCCTTCGAAATAATCTTTCTGCCCTAAAGGAAGCTCTTTCGCAAGTGATTGCCGCCCTCAATCCCGTAGGGTTTCCACCCCCGGAAATAATGGAAAATCGCTTTGAACCCACCACTCCTGCAAACTCATACTTAAACCGGCAAATTCCCCCCTTCGTTTCCAACCGTTTTGATCCCGCAGGATGGCTTTCGCCTCTAATGAAACAGAGAAAAAGGGTTCGACAAGAGCGTTGGCTTGACGCCACTCGATCCACATGCACAGCAACTGACGGAAATTGCATTTCCCCGCAGTTCCTCATTGCAGAGGACAGTCGCCACTCCAGTGCGACTTGCTCCAAACGCTGCAAATCCCGCAGACGTTGGACTGATCGGGTATAAACTCCAAGATCTATAAGATCTCCCTCTCGGGTGGAACGGCTCCAGCCATTCTCATGCTCAAACAGTTAAAACTCAGGATCAAAGAGCGGTTGACTGCCACCACCCTCTCGAAGAGCAAACCGACATTCTCGGTCGGGTCTCCTGCTTCGTTCGAGCCCTACGAGCACATACGTATCCCGAGCGGAGTTGCCCTTGTGTATAAACAACCCCTCGAACCCCCTCATAACTCTCGCTCGAGCTTCTCATTCCCCCTAAAGAAATGGCAATGCAGCCAATATATATGTGTATTTTCCCATATTCCCCCGGCTTTAACTTAAGCACACCCCGCAGCTTAGCCACAATTTCTCATGCCCCGATGTCAACCTCAATATTATTATTGTAAGTAAATTACATCTCATATTTTTGCAGATCAGCCGACTATGGCAGCAGGTGCTTCCCAGACCGCACGGCCGGACCGGCCATGCCATTCCGCAAATAGGTCATCGGCGCATCCTTAGGCGCACCCACAGCCAGCCAACCGTGAGCCGCACCACCACCACTCAGCCGCGTCTCGGCCATCCTCCACCCGGACACAATTAAATTGCACTCTGCAATGGCGGCCGCGATGGCTAAATGAGTGCTGTGATTGTTCAGTGATCTGTCGATCCCACCACTAATCCCTTCCTTTCCTTATCCTCTTGTACTCATGTTTCCCCCTATTTTCTGCTCCCCGGCTTCGGCCGTCTGTCTCGTTTAATGTTTCGTGTATTCGTTGTAACACTCTTTATTGGACACCCGCGCAATAAAGACCCGAAAACCCCAAACCATACAGCGTTTTACTTCCTACCGCTCCGCCGACGTCAACACCTGGATTTCGACACGCGAGCACTAGCCTCATATCCCACAAGGGAGGAATGGGAGGTGACAGGTGCGATGAGAGACGCTTCTATCACCGTTTTCACCGACGGCTCCAAAATGGAGGAAGGTACTGGAGCTGGTCTCTACTCCGATGTACTGCAGACACGCATGTCATTCAGACTGCCGGACCTCTGCAGTATTTTCCAAACAGAGATCTATGCAATTTGGAAGGCTGCCGAACTTATCCGTGACAGTGGGTTACCACCCACAGATGTCACAATTTTCGTGGATAGTCAGGCGGCGCTTAGGGCGCTGGAATCAGTTGTTGTGAAATCAAAGGCAGTGCAGAGGTGTCGTACCGCACTTCAAGGCATTGGGCACCACCAGGTCACTCTCTGTTGGTTTCCGGGACACTCAGGAGTGGCAGGGAACGAAGCAGCGGACGAGATTGCAAGAAAAGGGGTGGCTTTGTCTGCCACCGAAGTGGATACCTCTGTGTTTCCTCCGATATCTGCCATGTACATGTATATTGACAGGTTGACCAAAAAGGAAATTGAGTCGTCATGGCAAGTTAAGGAATGCAACCGCTTATGCTCCCACCAAAATTGCTGACACAACAAAAACGATGTAAGCGATCTGGTGCAGCTGCACAAACATCTCGAACAGGCAGAACAGCAGCACAGCAGAAAAGCTTACGACAGCTTACCAGGAATTGCAGCAGCAGCGACAGCGGCTACCAGCGGCTTAGGGTAATGTTTAAGCGTGGGCGCTCTGCTTAGCAGAGAAATTAATAAATAGAATAAAGCAGACTCAATTTGGAGCTCAACCAAGCAACACCACCGGTTTTTAATTGGCGCCCGAGCAGGGACCACGGTAATTTCGAAGTTAATATTGCAATAAAAAGTATCCTGCAACAAAAGGAGAAATAAAGCAATACGCGTTAACATATATTTGCCGTGCCCAACAATCAACAAACTTTGTATTGAAGGGGACTCTGAAGAGGACAGTTCGGGACTCATCAATCAAGATATCTGGAGAATAAGGACCCTAAAGGACAAAAAGGATCCACCGGATATCACACCATCAAGTATCCTGCAACAAAGGAGAAAAGTAAAACCAAATCTTAATTTTAAGAAGTGTAGTAATAATAAAGTTAAGAAGTGTAATAATAATAAAAGTGTAAAGTGACAAAATGACCACAAATATTAATGACGAAACGTTAGCACGACTTATTTCAGTGCAGACACATGACCTAAAAACTGAACTAAACCAACTAAAAAGACAGCTAAGGGATTTGACGAGTACGCATAGTGTTACGGAATTTGAAAAACAGAGTATCACGGAAACAATTCTTTGTAATGAAACTCTAGATATCATAAAATCATTACCTGAATTTAACGGACAGGGATATGTGAGTTGGAGAGAAGCAGCTAGGAACACAATGTCACTGTACGCTCAAGGAAGTAGGAAATATTTTGCCGCATTAACTATATTGAGAAATAAGATCACACAAGATGCCAATGATACTTTAACAAATCATGGCACAGTCTTTAATTTCGACGCGATCATCAGCCGTCTAGACTTTGCCTATGCAGATAAACGTCCTCTGCATATATTAGAGCAAGAATTGAATCTAATTAGACAAACGAATTTAAACTTAGTAGATTATTACAACAAAGTGAATTCACAGTTGACACTAATGATTAACAAAACTATCATGACTTACGGAAATAACTCGGAAATAACGAAAGAATATAATAAAAGACATCGTTCAGATGCACTTAGGGTTTTTATAACAGGATTAAATCATCCATTGAACAACATTTTAATGTCCCTTAACCCACTAGACCTGCCAAACGCACTAGCTAAAGCGCAAGAAATGGAGTCTAACCAGATCAGAATGCAGTTTGCTAATGAATTCAGTCAGAATAGAAGACAAGCGAATAATAATAGAAATGTTAATAATAATAACAGGGATTACCCTAGACAAAATTATTATAATCAACATTCCAATAACTTACGTTTTAGTCAACGTCCCATTCAGCAAAACAGCAATTATGGAAATTTTGGATGGCAAAACCGACCTAACCCAATACCAATGGAAGTAGATAGTTCAGACCAATTTAGACTGCAGACTAATCATCAATCTAGACAGAATACCTTTAGACCACCGTTCCAATCTAATAACTAGGTATCGGATTTATATGCAAAACCTATGCAAAAAATGCAAAAATATGCAAAATATGCAAACATATACAAATATGCGGTGCATATGTTAGCTCATTCTTAATATTTTTCAATAAAAATACTTTCTGTTTTGGTCCCGTTCAAATCGGAAGCTCCATAAAAAAATGCACTTGCATATAATTCCGATCCCTACTAATAACACACAAGAGCGAACGCCAAAGAGAAGTTTCGAATCAGCCAATAGTCATCAACCCCAATTGAAACAACAAAGAGTTAATAATATACAGGAGAATGCTTTTTTAGACGAGGCAACCCCCTACCTTACATATTCAGACAATTGCGAGAAACAAACAGAAAATTAAAAGTGTTGATAGACACAGGAGCAACAAATTGTTACTGTAAACCAAACATTTTACCGAACAGACAACAATTAGAAATTGCCAAACGCGTAAAAACAATAAATGGCTATACAACGATTACCCATTGTTATAATGCACATATTTTTAATCAACTAACACGATTTTATGAAATTGACAATTTACAAAGTGATATGCTGATAGGAGTGAATTTGCTAAGCAAAGCGAAAATACAACTGAATTTTGAAGATAATACACTCTCAACTAACAATCATAAAGAAAAAATCTATACACTTGACGAAAATGAGCTAGGGCAAATAAATAACTTAAAGCAAAACGATGAAGACAAAATAAGGAAAATAAAAAATATCATTTTAAATGAACACGGAAAAATTGATACGTCTCTACCCTTCAGAACGGATGTAAACGCGGAAATTAGAACGATTACAGACAGTCCCATTTGGAGTAAGCAATATCCTTACCCACTATCAGCTAACGAATTTGTTAATAAAGAAAATGTTAGAAGGAAATATTATAAGAGAAAGCAAAAGTCCCTATAATTCGCCGATATGGGTAGTCCCCAAGAAAGGTACCAACGAAGATGGTACGCAGAAAATGAGAATGGTTACTGATTACAAAAAATTAAACGAAAAAACTATAGCAGATAAATATCCTATCCCAGACTGCAATGTAATACTTTCAAATTTAGGAAAAGCAAAAGTCTTCTCTACAATCGATTTAGAATCGGGTTTCCATCAAATATTGATGAAACCAGAAGATATTGAAAAAACGGCATTCTCGGTAAATAACGGCAAATACGAATATGTCCGCATGCCTTTTGGTTTAAAGAATGCACCCTCAATATTCCAAAGGGCTATGGACAATATTCTTCGCCAATACGTGGGAAAATTTTGTCATGTCTATATAGACGATATCATAGTTTACTCTAGCAACGCTGATGAGCACTATGAACATTTAATCAAAATAATAAATACATTGCAAGATGCACATATGAAAATATCACTTGAGAAATCAGAATTTTTCAAGTCAAATGTAGAATTTCTAGGCTACCAAATAGCCCATAATGTCATTAAAACAGATGAAAAGAAAATTGAAACAATAAAAAATTACCCTGTACCAAAAACACTAAGACAACTAAGAAGTTTCTTAGGAATGACAGGTTATTATAGGAAGTTTGTGCACCAGTATGCACATATAACGAAGCCGTTAACAAAATATTTAGCAGGAGAAAACGGAAGAATTTCGCAAAATCAATCAAAAAAAGTCATAATTGAATTAGATGAAGAAGCATTAAACGCAGTAGATAAACTAAAAAATGAATTAATTCAACAAGTAGAATTAACACAACCAAATTTTAATAAAAAATTTATTCTAACAACAGATGCGTCAAATGAAGCCATAGGAGCAGTGCTCTCGCAGGATAATAAGCCCATTACGTTTATTTCCAAAACCCTAAATAAAACAGAACAAAATTACGCAGTTAACGAAAAAGAATTATACGCGATAGTATGGGCCTTGAAAAATCTTAGAAATTACCTGTATGGAGTAGAAGATTTAGAAATACACACAGACCATCAACCTTTAGCTTTCGCAGTATCAGCTAGAAACCCCAACGCCAAGATGAAAAGATGGCATGCACTAATAGAAGAATATGCACCTAAAATTATATATAAACCAGGAAATACAAACCACGTAGCAGATGCCCTTTCTAGACAGCTTTTAAAGAATAATAATTTAGAAAAAGAGAACGATGATTTAACAGAAACTGCACATTCAGTAGAAAGCTTAGATATTTTTTACATTAAAACAATCAATAAACCTCTAAATTCATTTCCACAACAAATAGTATTAAACAAGGATAATACTAATGACCATTTTAGAACAAAAAGTTTTAATTCATTTAGACATCATATCAAATATAAAGACTTAGACTTTTTAAAAGAAATAGTAACAGAACGATTAAATAAAAATCTACTAACGGGAATAAATTGCAATCTAGAAGACCTATATGAAGTAAAACAAATATTAAGGAATAGAATACTAAAGAAAATTTTCCACACAGACATAGTAGCGATGGATGTAATCAACGAAGAAGACCAAGAGAAAATTATTAGACAAACCCATACTAGAGCACCTAGGAATTATAAGGAAAATATCAAAAAAATTTTTAAAGACTATTACTGGCCTGTAATGAAAAAACAATTTAAACAATTTATTAGAAACTGCGATATCTGTAATAAAAACAAATACGATAGACACCCTAAACAAATCCCAATCGGCGAGGCGCCAATCCCAAATAAGGAGGGAGAACAGATTCATATTGACATATTCTTTGCACTAAACTTAAAATTCTTAACTCTAATAGATGCATACTCTAAATTTTTAGTGATTAAGCACATCGATGATAAAACTAAACTACAAGATAAAGTACTGGAAGCATTACAAAGCTTCCCAGAAGTAAAAAGTATAACTTGTGATAACGAACCAGGATTTAGTTCAGCACAATTTAAATCTTTTGCAGAAAGAATGAGAATACAAATTAAATATTGTGACCCTAAACATTCGACAACTAACGGACAAATAGAAAGAGTACACTCAACGATAATAGAAATTGCTAAATGCATTAAGGAGGAATTTGAAATAGTAAATGATATAGAAATAATAATTAGAGCAGCCCATTCCTATAATCAAACAATACATTCAGTAACAGATAAAAAACCTTTCGAAGTTCTTTATAATAAAATTAAACATAGTGACTTATCTAGCAAATTTAAGGATGCACAAACAACGACACTAACTAGCAGAAATAAAAGTAGACGAACACGGACATTTAATGAAAATGAAATAATATACGAAAAAGATAACCAATATCAAAATAAGCTAAAACCTAGATATAAAAAACAAGTAGTCAAAGAAGATTTAGGAAATAAGATAATAATCCAAAATAGAAACAGGAAAATACATAAAGATAACATCAAATCTTAAATTCTTTTAGGTTTACAATGATGCACCTCATCATAATCTGTATGGCGATCCCTTTGATCACAGCCCAGATAGAAATCATAGACCTTAATCACGGAAATGGATATTCACTCCTAAAATTAAATGAAATCAAATTAATTGAAAGATACCATAGGATTACCTATTTAATTAACACAACAATGTATAGAGAACAAGTTAACAATTTAGAAACACTAGTACTTAAAGAAGCAGAACCTAACCCACTTTTGATGGCAAAAATAAAACACATTAGAATCCAGATAGACACGCTAACCCCACATCATAGGATTCAGAAAAGAGGACTATTCAATTTTTTAGGAACAGGGTTAAAATATCTCTATGGCACAATGGACGATGAAGATCGTGAGGAAATAGAGGAGAAATTACTGATAAATACGGCAAACTCACACAATGCTATTGAACAGATCAACTTGCAGAGAAATATTAACGAGAAGTTTAACAATGAAATTTTTTTTGTTTTTTTTTTTTAAACTTCCATTTTTATTACACCTGCCTAATAAAAGGCATCTCGTAATATTCTAACATTATTTGGAAATAATTTATGTACTTAGATCAATATCAGAATATACATACATTTACGAATTTAAAAAACAAAACAATGAAATTAGAACCATCACTGCTGACCAGTGGCGTCCCCAGGGGGGGGGATTAGGGGGATGGATCCCCCCCCTTGGTCGGAGAATTCACTTATGCAATTTGCTATAACAATATGGAATTGTGAAACATTTTTACTATTTGCTTTATCGCTTCTGTAATCACCCACTTAAAACCTAATAACTGAACCTCCCATGATCTGGCCAGACCATAATGTAAACAAGATGATAGTCGAGGATTGTTGTTAAGGATATAAAAAAACCAGAAAGTGTGAATACAATGATTTCTTTTGCTTGTCTACATTATTTTTACGTAAAACGGTGAAAATATACTAGAATAATTAAGTAAATAGCGAGTTTCAACTTTAATGAGTTAATTTTGAAATTAAAAAAATACGGCAGTAAAGCAAAAAAATAAAAAAAATGTATAAATGTAAAATACGTTACTTATGGATCTACTTCAGCTGCTTGACCAATGCAATTATTTCAACAATATAATGCAGTATCATGACTATACCACATTGAGATTTTACATTCGACACATACAAATCGGGTTTTGATATATATATTTCTGGATTCCTTGCACTGTTAATAATTCTGAACTGCTTTGCCAAAGAAAAATATGCAAAACATGCTCTACATGTTGTTGTTGCTGAACTGGCCGGATATCGTTTTCCTTGTCGCCTTCGTCGTTGCTATCTTCACATTGAACTATCTAAACGACCATTTTTTCTATCAGTATCAGAAGCTTCGTTTTGTTCAGGGCCAAATGAAAGCGTGAAATTGGCAGCACCGTTATTATTGCCTCTCGCAGCAAATTATTTAATATCTTAAATTCGTTGCTCTAAAGCATTAGTTTCCGCTATTGGTAAGGAAATTTTTTTAGAGATTTTCCTCTCTGATTTAACTCCAGCGTCGAAGTTCAAAAACAATGTCCACCTGATTCTCAAAATAGCATTCTCTTCCTTTCATCTCTGTCACAGAAAACACCCAATCGAATTGGAAAATGGATAAGTATTAATTTTGAATATGTTCCAACATTATTTTCCAACAAAAATTATAATTTATTAACCCAAAGAAAATAAAAGCCAAGGCGAATGAAAAACACTTGGACCAGGTACATTTTGCGTCAGCTAATTTATGTCACTATTAACGGGATGGCACGAAAAAAGTGCTTCAAATCGGGTCAGATGGAAAAACCTAGTTGAAAATATATATATAATATAAAAAAATATTTAACAATTCTGACAATAATTACGTCGAAAATAACAAAAAAAAAACTGAAAATAACTGGCAAATTTGTATGAAAATGCACCATGGTCTGGCCAAGCCATGGTTTTGGGTTTTGTGCTTAGAAAGGATCAGTTAAGGATATCATGAAATTTGAGCTCGATAGCTTAATTACAACATTACTAAAGTGGATCCAAAGTTCAATATGGTCTGGCCAGAACCGGATACCCGCAGAAGGGTTAAGAATAAATGAATAAAAAAAACCAGCATTGCATTTGTTCTCGCAGAATAGTTGTATTTTCAATGTTCCCAAAAGTGTCGACTATTTACCAAAATAGTAATCAAACGCAGGCTTCATGCCAACCCTGCATCAGCTGTTGAAATTAAAAAAAAATTCACTTATATAGTTTTGGTGAATTGCGGGTAAACATGGAAACATGGTCACCTCTATCATAATTAAATTCCAGAACGTCATACATTTTGTAAATGTTTGATTTCTTTTACATAGCTGGTGTGCTTTTTAAAATACGTCTTTTGAGTTTTTCGTAATTCTATTAGCAGTTGTTTTCGAAATGTCATAACTTAAAACAAACTTGAATTTTTTGGTTGGTATTTTATGACTTAAAAATACATGTCACTTGAATTTTGTGTTTTAAGAAGTTTATGTTAGTATATGTATACATATATGTATGTATGTACAATTTTATTCAACATGTATTAAAAATAATACGCAAAGATGAAAGTATAAAAATGGCGTTAAACTGCATTTTTTGCATATCCCCCCCCTTCCCGAAATCCTGGGGACGCCACTGCTGCTGACCTAAACCATCATTACAAAGAATTGATTCAAAATGTGAATAAAGTTAACGCAGAACTACAAAATTTATCAAAAGAGAAGTGGGCTAATAAACTTTTAGAAAATCTAATGTATATTGAAACCAACACTATTAGAATCAAAGAAATCTTAATGACAAGTCAAAATAACCTTCTAAGCAGAGACATAATTACAGATGACGATAGTGTAAACTTTAATATAACTTTTGAAAAATTAAGTAAGACCAAAATTGTAATTGTCACTAGTAATGAAAATATTGTAATCTATATATATAAAAATCAAATAAATTCCGTATGTGTTCTATAGACTCCCAAACCACCAGACCTATTTTAATAAAATATTACGTGTGTGTTTACGGGCACCGTGTGGAAGGTTCTTAGCATAGGGGGCGTGGCATTATTCAAGGGGGCGTGGCACCGCCCATACAACTCAATTCTTTAATATTGAATATCTTCAGAATTATAAGTCGTATAGCATTGAAATTTGGTACAGTGTCATGGCGTAAACATGTTGTTCGACCGGTAAAATTTAATGGGCGTTGGACAAGGGGCGTGGCACTTTTTAAATTCCGGTGTAACTTTCGAACTATAGCGTTCACATCAGTGAAACTCGGTACAAACTAACGATTTGGTCATGTCCTTCGACAGGGAGAATAAGGTGGGTTTTTGACAAGGGGGCGTGGCACCGCCCATACAAGCCAACTTTTTAATACGGAATATCTTCGGAATTATAAGTCGTATAGCATTGAAATTTGGTACAGTGTCATGGCGTAAACATGTTGTTCGACCGGTAAAATTTAATGGGCGTTGGACAAGGGGCGTGGCACTTTTTAAATTCCGGTGTAACTTTCGAAGCGTTCACATCAGTGAAACTCGGTACAAACTAACGATTTGGTCGTGTCCTTCGACAGGGAGAATAGGGTGGGTTTTTGATAAGGGGGCGTGGCACCGCCCATACAAGCCAACTTTTTAATACGGAATATCTTCGGAATTATAAGTCGTATAGCATTGAAATTTGGTACAGTGTCATGGCGTAAACATGTTGTTCGACCGGTAAAATTTAATGGGCGTTGGACAAGGGGCGTGGCACTTTTTAAATTCCGGTGTAACTTTCGAACTATAGCGTTCACATCAGTGAAACTCGGTACAAACTAACGATTTGGTCGTGTCCTTCGACAGGGAGAATAGGGTGGGTTTTTGACAAGGGGCGTGGCACCGCCCATACAACCCAACTTTTTGATATGGAATATCTTCGGAATTATAAGTCGCTCAGCATTGAAATTTGGAACAGTGTCATGGCGTAAACGTGTCTTTCCACAAATAAAATTTAATGGGTTTTGGAAAGGGGCGTGGCACTTTTTAAATTCCGGTGTAGCTTTTGAACTATAGCATTCACATGAATGACACTCGGTATAAACTTATTATTTAGTCGTGTCCTTTGGCAGGGTGAATAGGGTGGATTTTGGACAAGGGGGGCGGGGCACCACTCATGCAACTCAAATTTTTAATATGGAATAATTTCGGAATTATAAGTCATACAACACTAAAATTTAGTACCCTGTCGTCTCATACATGAGTCATTCTAATGATAAGATTTGATGGGCGTCAGACAAGGGGCGTGGCGCATTGTTTGTGACCCAAATATTTGGCTGAACTTTGAGTGGCACAGCAATGAAACTAAGTACGAACCTACCATTTTCCCTTCCGAAAGACGGGATGGTGCGGGTATTGAACAAGGGGGCTTGGAACCGCCCATATAACTTAAATCTATATATATATACAAGAAAGTGACTGTATGTGAGTTACGGCATCACACACAAACGGACCGTTTGGGCGAGACGAAGTTTGCCGGGTCAGCTAGTATTAGTTAAAATCCCTTGTTTTACCAAAGAAGCCTACCAATCAATCTATGTTCAACCTATCCCTAATGTTAAGAATGCAGAAATTTACAATCAGGAAAATGAAATTTTATCGCTAAAAGATATCACATATAAAAAGACTACCCTTAAGACGGAGTTAAAAGAATACAAAGACGAATGTATTGAAAACTTATTTAAAGGAAACATGCACTGCAAATATATAAATAACTAGCTGACCCGGCAAACTTCGTCTCGCCCAAACGGTCCGTTTGTGTGTGATGCCGTAACTCACATACAGTCACTTTCTTGTATATATATATAGATTTAAGTTATATGGGCGGTTCCAAGCCCCCTTGTTCAATACCCGCACCATCCCGTCTTTCGGAAGGGAAAATGGTAGGTTCGTACTTAGTTTCATTGCTGTGCCACTCAAAGTTCAGCCAAATATTTGGGTCACAAACAATGCGCCACGCCCCTTGTCTGACGCCCATCAAATCTTATCATTAGAATGACTCATGTATGAGACGACAGGGTACTAAATTTTAGTGTTGTATGACTTATAATTCCGAAATTATTCCATATTAAAAATTTGAGTTGCATGAGTGGTGCCCCGCCCCCCTTGTCCAAAATCCACCCTATTCACCCTGCCAAAGGACACGACTAAATAATAAGTTTATACCGAGTGTCATTCATGTGAATGCTATAGTTCAAAAGCTACACCGGAATTTAAAAAGTGCCACGCCCCTTTCCAAAACCCATTAAATTTTATTTGTGGAAAGACACGTTTACGCCATGACACTGTTCCAAATTTCAATGCTGAGCGACTTATAATTCCGAAGATATTCCATATCAAAAAGTTGGGTTGTATGGGCGCTGCCACGCCCCCTTGTCAAAAACCCACCCTATTCTCCCTGTCGAAGGACACGACCAAATCGTTAGTTTGTACCGAGTTTCACTGATGTGAACGCTATAGTTCGAAAGTTACACCGGAATTTAAAAAGTGCCACGCCCCTTGTCCAACGCCCATTAAATTTTACCGGTCGAACAACATGTTTACGCCATGACACTGTACCAAATTTCAATGCTATACGACTTATAATTCCGAAGATATTCCGTATTAAAAAGTTGGCTTGTATGGGCGGTGCCACGCCCCCTTATCAAAAACCCACCCTATTCTCCCTGTCGAAGGACACGACCAAATCGTTAGTTTGTACCGAGTTTCACTGATGTGAACGCTTCGAAAGTTCGAAAGTTACACCGGAATTTAAAAAGTGCCACGCCCCTTGTCCAACGCCCATTAAATTTTACCGGTCGAACAACATGTTTACGCCATGACACTGTACCAAATTTCAATGCTATACGACTTATAATTCCGAAGATATTCCGTATTAAAAAGTTGGCTTGTATGGGCGGTGCCACGCCCCCTTGTCAAAAACCCACCCTATTCTCCCTGTCGAAGGACACGACCAAATCATTAGTTTGTACCGAGTTTCACTGATGTGAACGCTATAGTTCGAAAGTTACACCGGAATTTAAAAAGTGCCACGCCCCTTGTCCAACGCCCATTAAATTTTACCGGTCGAACAACATGTTTACGCCATGACACTGTACCAAATTTCAATGCTATACGACTTATAATTCTGAAGATATTCAATATTAAAGAATTGAGTTGTATGGGCGGTGCCACGCCCCCTTGAATAATGCCACGCCCCCTATGCTAAGAACCTTCCACACGGTGCCCGTAAACACACACGTAATATTTTATTAAAATAGGTCTGGTGGTTTGGGAGTCTATAGAACACATACGGAATTTATTTGATTTTTATATATATAGATAATCAAACAAAGGTTATCGAATTAGATACTAATCATGTATATGTAATCAATGCGAGAAACCAAAGCGTATACCACAACTGTAATGCTAACAATTTCACTATCAATGGACATTATTTAATACGCTTCGAAAATTGTAACGTCGAAATTGATAACGTAACCTACAAACATCGTAAGCCTCTTGCAATACAACTGTTACCGAACCCGGTCAGACTAATTAATATGACAATCATGGAGAATTTGACGATGGGAGAATTACACTTCAAAAATATTGAAAACATTCATCAAATAACAGAACTTAAATACGAAGTCAAGAAAAGCAATGTAATGAATTACAGTTTAATATTAATTGTAAGTCTATTAATATTAATATTAATCATATGGAAGTGTAGGACAAATAAGAAGAACAAAGTTGAGGTTAGCGTACAGGCGCCAATACAGGAGCCGGCGGTGTCCTTCGGTCACCTGCTGGAAAGAATCAGCTACTACTCATCCCTGAATCGGGACGATTCAGCTAACGAAGGAGGCAGTTAAGGAATGCAACCGCTTATGCTCCCACCAAAATTGCTGACACAACAAAAACGATGTAAGCGATCTGTTTGTGCAGCTGCAAAACATCTCGAACAGGCAGAACAGCAGCACAGCAGAAAAGCTTACGACAGCTTACCAGGAATTGCAGCAGCAGCGACAGCGGCTACCAGCGGCTTAGGGTAATGTTTAAGCGTGGGCGCTCTGCTTAGCAGAGAAATTAATGAATAGAATAAAGCAGACTCAATTTGGAGCTCAACCAAGCAACACCACCGGTTTTGGCGTACCAGGACCGACTGCGGCACCTGCCGGGCACTGTGGCCCTCCCTCTCTTTGACGAAAACACGATTCGTACTGTCTCTGAGTCGTACCTCTATTCGACAGCGCGTTGGAGTCATCACCGGACACTGCGCTATTGGATCTATGCTTACCAAATGGCGCCTCTCGTCCGGTGATGTCTGCCGTAGCTGTGGAGATGAAGAAGAAGTAGAAACGATACAACACTTCCTGTGCCACTGCCCGGCTCTGCAGGAACGCCGACTCCGCACCTTGGGGTCAAGGTTCCTGACAGACCTGGCTTGCGCAGCGAAAGTCGAAATCTCGAATCTGCTCTCCTTCATTAAGAGGTCGAACTGGTTTCCCCTTGACTGAGACTATTGGTTGGCTCCAGAACACCATAAGAAGGGATTCACATGTTTACGCCATGACACTGTACCAAATTTCAATGCTATACGACTTATAATTCCGAAGATATTCCATATCAAAAAGTTGGGTTGTATGGGCGGTGCCACGCCCCCTTGTCAAAAACCCACCCTATTCTCCCTGTCGAAGGACACGACCAAATCGTTAGTTTGTACCGAGTTTCACTGATGTGAACGCTATAGTTCGAAAGTTACACCGGAATTTAAAAAGTGCCACGCTCCTTGTCCAACGCCCATTAAATTTTACCGGTCGAACAACATGTTTACGCCATGACACTGTACCAAATTTCAATGCTATACGACTTATAATTCCGAAGATATTCCGTATTAAAAAGTTGGCTTGTATGGGCGGTGCCACGCCCCCTTGTCAAAAACCCACCCTATTCTCCCTGTCGAAGGACACGACCAAATCATTAGTTTGTACCGAGTTTCACTGATGTGAACGCTATAGTTCGAAAGTTACACCGGAATTTAAAAAGTGCCACGCCCCTTGTCCAACGCCCATTAAATTTTACCGGTCGAACAACATGTTTACGCCATGACACTGTACCAAATTTCAATGCTATACGACTTATAATTCCGAAGATATTCCGTATTAAAAAGTTGGCTTGTATGGGCGGTGCCACGCCCCCTTGTCAAAAACCCACCTTATTCTCCCTGTCGAAGGACATGACCAAATCGTTAGTTTGTACCGAGTTTCACTGATGTGAACGCTATAGTTCGAAAGTTACACCGGAATTTAAAAAGTGCCACGCCCCTTGTCCAACGCCCATTAAATTTTACCGGTCGAACAACATGTTTACGCCATGACACTGTACCAAATTTCAATGCTATACGACTTATAATTCCGAAGATATTCCGTATTAAAAAGTTGGCTTGTATGGGCGGTGCCACGCCCCCTTGTCAAAAACCCACCTTATTCTCCCTGTCGAAGGACACGACCAAATCGTTAGTTTGTACCGAGTTTCACTGATGTGAACGCTATAGTTCGAAAGTTACACCGGAATTTAAAAAGTGCCACGCCCCTTGTCCAACGCCCATTAAATTTTACCGGTCGAACAACATGTTTACGCCATGACACTGTACCAAATTTCAATGCTATACGACTTATAATTCTGAAGATATTCAATATTAAAGAATTGAGTTGTATGGGCGGTGCCACGCCCCCTTGAATAATGCCACGCCCCCTATGCTAAGAACCTTCCACACGGTGCCCGTAAACACACACGTAATATTTTATTAAAATAGGTCTGGTGGTTTGGGAGTCTATAGAACACATACGGAATTTATTTGATTTTTATATATATAGATAATCAAACAAAGGTTATCGAATTAGATACTAATCATGTATATGTAATCAATGCGAGAAACCAAAGCGTATACCACAACTGTAATGCTAACAATTTCACTATCAATGGACATTATTTAATACGCTTCGAAAATTGTAACGTCGAAATTGATAACGTAACCTACAAACATCGTAAGCCTCTTGCAATACAACTGTTACCGAACCCGGTCAGACTAATTAATATGACAATCATGGAGAATTTGACGATGGGAGAATTACACTTCAAAAATATTGAAAACATTCATCAAATAACAGAACTTAAATACGAAGTCAAGAAAAGCAATGTAATGAATTACAGTTTAATATTAATTGTAAGTCTATTAATATTAATATTAATCATATGGAAGTGTAGGACAAATAAGAAGAACAAAGTTGAGGTTAGCGTACAGGCGCCAATACAGGAGCCGGCGGTGTCCTTCGGTCACCTGCTGGAAAGAATCAGCTACTACTCATCCCTGAATCGGGACGATTCAGCTAACGAAGGAGGCAGTTAAGGAATGCAACCGCTTATGCTCCCACCAAAATTGCTGACACAACAAAAACGATGTAAGCGATCTGTTTGTGCAGCTGCAAAACATCTCGAACAGGCAGAACAGCAGCACAGCAGAAAAGCTTACGACAGCTTACCAGGAATTGCAGCAGCAGCGACAGCGGCTACCAGCGGCTTAGGGTAATGTTTAAGCGTGGGCGCTCTGCTTAGCAGAGAAATTAATGAATAGAATAAAGCAGACTCAATTTGGAGCTCAACCAAGCAACACCACCGGTTTTGGCGTACCAGGACCGACTGCGGCACCTGCCGGGCACTGTGGCCCTCCCTCTCTTTGACGAAAACACGATTCGTACTGTCTCTGAGTCGTACCTCTATTCGACAGCGCGTTGGAGTCATCACCGGACACTGCGCTATTGGATCTATGCTTACCAAATGGCGCCTCTCGTCCGGTGATGTCTGCCGTAGCTGTGGAGATGAAGAAGAAGTAGAAACGATACAACACTTCCTGTGCCACTGCCCGGCTCTGCAGGAACGCCGACTCCGCACCTTGGGGTCAAGGTTCCTGACAGACCTGGCTTGCGCAGCGAAAGTCGAAATCTCGAATCTGCTCTCCTTCATTAAGAGGTCGAACTGGTTTCCCCTTGACTGAGACTATTGGTTGGCTCCAGAACACCATAAGAAGGGATTCACAATGGGCCATTGTGGCCTCCGAGTGGAAGTGCGGTCCTGCCGCACACACCCTTCCCTACCTAACCTAACCTAAGTACTTAATAGCTAGCGCAATAAATTCTGACAAACCACTTAATAAATACTCCTGCTTTGCCGTTCACAAGGCACTTAAGAACATTTCCAGCGAAAAAATTGACATATCAAGTCTGAGAGATGGCAGTCTGCTTCTTTTTGTTAAAAACAGCACAATAGCAAGAAAATTCCTAGCAACAACAAAACTCATTGGAATTTGCGATGTTAAATTCGAATTACACCAAAATCTCAACCATTCAAAGGGCACAATTTTTGCGCCATGCCTCAACGATATACCCGAGAACGAAATTGTGGAGAACCTAAGCGATCAGGGTGTCGTCTCAGCGTATAAATTCCTCAAGCACATAGACGGCAAAACCACGCCAAGTGGGGTCGTATTACTCACTTTTGACTTATACTACTTACCAGATAAAATAGAAGTCTCGTGGTACACCACTAAGATCAGACCCTATTACCCAAACCCCATGCGATGCAGGAATTGCCAAATTCTTGGACATACAACAAAGCGTTGCAATAAAACCCCTGCATGTGACACATGTGCACTTCCACCCCACCCCCTCACACCCTGCGCCCGAACATTTTGTGCCAATTGCTCTGGTAGCCACGCCGCTTCCAGCAGAGCATGTCCAAAATTCACGCAAATGAAACAAATTATTACAATAAAAACAGACAAGAAGTGTACCATGCGGGAAGCAATACGAATTCACAGAATGCAAATACCGCCCTCTCTCAATGAATCTTCTCCCTCCTTTGCTAATGTTACAAAAAATGTAAGTAATGTTCAGCAACACAACAACAATCACAATTCCAATACAAACAGTCTTTATGCAGCAAAAATTTCAACTGACATTAACAATTCCAAAACTATTTCCACACACAACTCACCAAAACAGAATAACTTAAATACTAAAAATTCAACACACATTCCATCAGCTCTCTTTCCAATAGCCAATGCTCACTCCGAATTTGACAACAATAAAAATCCTAACGCCAACTTCCAACAAACCAAACAACCATACTCTTACCATAACGTCTCTGACATTAACACCACAAACAAAAACGCAAAAGAAAATAACACAAACATCGATAACACTGTTGATCTCTCAACAAACCCACCAGTCGATTACTCTACAACCAATTTAGCGATCGCTTCATTGTTTTCACAACTTGGTTCTTCCGACACCCCTCCCTCTCTACATCCACCCTCTCCCACAGATACCACCTCACAAGACATAGAGTGAACAATGCAAATATTACAGTGGAACATAAATGGAATTTTAAATAATTATGTAGACTTAAATATATTAATAAATGAATTCAACCCAGAAATTGTTGCACTGCAAGAAACTCATATTCCGTTTAACAAAACTTCCTACCCCCCCAACAAATATGTGAGTTATTTTCACAATAACCCTCAAAATACCACCTGTAAACAAGGTATTGCTTTTTTCGTTAAAAAATCCGTTCATCACAAATTAATTTCCGTCGTATCTAAAATCTCTTGCTTAGCCATTGAAATAGACGTTGGACAAAAAATTCCAATAGTAAATTGTTACATTCCTCCCCACCAAAAATTTAATAGCAAGGAGTTCACAGATATTCTTAATAGGTTTTCGACCCCAATTATCATGCTTGGGGATTTTAATGCCTGGAGTCCACTGTGGGGCTCTCAAGTCATCAATGGAAGAGGGAAAATTATCGAAGACGTAATAATGTCCCATAACCTTATTGTTCTAAACGATGGTTTACCCACCCACTTTTCCACCCACAAAACCTTTACGCATCCTGACATCACTCTTACGTCAGCCTCCATTGCCCCCTTACTAGCTTCTCGCACACTAGAAAATCTCCACAATAGCGATCACTTCCCCATTATAACATCCCTATCCACTCCCAATTGGTACCAAGTCAAACCGCGGGCAAAATTTTTAACAGAAAAAGCCGATTGGACTAAATTTCATACTCTTGCCATATCGTTATCTAATGATAAACCTGTTTCTAAAAACATTAACGCCGAAGCTTCAATAATCATGTCAATTATTCGCTCATCAGCTCATTTGTCTATACCACAAACAAATACAAAAATATTTTCCGCAAAATTACCTTACTGGTCCAACTTACTTTCCACCCTTAGAAATAACAAACAATCGCTGTGGGCTAAATACAAACAACACATGACCGACGCCAACCTTATAAATTACAAAAGAGCGAATGCGATATTCAGGAAAGAACTAAAATCAGCCAAAAGACAGTCTCTAGAAAAACTCACGGCAAATATAAACCCCTCTTCAAGTCCAAAACAGATATGGTCAAACATTAAAATGCTTTCAGGTTCCTCTCCACGTTCCAACACTTCATTTATTCACAGCGATCAAGGACCGCTTCACTCACCTCAAGACATCGCTCAGCAATTTGCAAAGTCATGGTCAGCCTACTCCCACGACTCCAACTTCCATGCCCCTTTCATCACCCTAAAAAGTCAAACTATGCCCGAAAACGATTATATTCCATCCCCATCATCCAAAGCAACGATTATAGAATCCAAAATAACAATAAATGAACTTGAATCCACGATTTCAAGGATGGCAGGAAAAACACCTGGCGCGGATAAAATATCATATCCAATTTTAAAAAACCTACCCACCACTCTTAAAATCAGAATTGTAAATCTGTACAACGAAATCCTAAACTCTGGAATTCACCCCCAAGAATGGAAAACTGCCATAATCGTTCCTATTCCTAAACCCAACAAGCCTCCTACCCACACTTCCAACTTCAGACCCATATCCTTGCTCCCCTGTATTTCCAAAACCCTCGAAAAAATCATTTCCACTCGAATCATGTGGTATGCTAAGGCAAATGGACTCGTTAACGCTCGCCAATTTGGATTCCAAAAAGGTGTGGGCGTCATCGAACCGCTGCTATATTTCGAACATTTTTCAGCAAACGCACTGGCATCCGGTACTCACGTTTCGGTACTCAACTTGGATTTTGAGAAGGCGTTCGATAGAATAGGTATCCATATCGTGCTCAGGCAATTAAAGCGCTGGAAGGTTGGGAAGAAAATTTATTACCTCGTGAAATCCTTTTTAAGCAACCGTAAATTCTCTGTTAGTATTAATAATTACAAATCGCAGATGCATAATCTATATAATGGCATACCACAAGGCTCCCCACTTTCGGTGACATTGTTCACAATAGCATTCAATGAAATCAGCCCACTGATTACTTCCAGTGCGATCGTGGAACACTTCACATATGCTGATGACGTTGTAATTTTTTCAAAATCGAAAGATCTCAACGAAGTAAATCAAGCCTTTCTGAACATATTAAATAATATTAGCAAATGGTCAGAGACGTATCTCGGCAAATAAATGTTCCACCTTTCATATATGCAGAAAGCGTAAATGCAGCATCCCTACCTTATCCTTCTCTAACGTCCAAATTCCACACACTAATACACTTAAAATATTAGGTTTATTGTTTGATAGTAAGCTTTATATGTTAGCTTACTATCAAACAATAAACACACTGTAAAACAATTAGAACACTGTAAAACAATTAGATCAAGTTTGTTCTCGAGACTCAATATTATTAAGTTTTTGTCATCCAAACATTGTCATATCCACACACACACACACTTGTAAATATCATGAAAGCTTTACTTTTACCAAAAATCGATTTCGGACTTTGCATATACGGACACTGTGCAAAAACAAATATGAAGCTCTTGAATGCGCCCTACCACACTGCAGCCCGTAGAAGTATCCGCGCATTCCCTAAATCGCCAACAAAAGCAATACTTGCAGAAGCGGGGTTACCGGATATTTTTCACAGAGTCAAACGCAACACAATGATGCTCATTCCTAAACTTCTAAACTGCCGAAACGAAGTTCTACTGGCGCAAGTCCGATCCGTGCTACGGCAAACAAGAAGCAGCAAAAAACCGTCCACCATCCAACGTTGTTTAGCGCTATCGCAGCAATTAAACATTATATCAGACGCCACATTATCACCGATTCCGATTCTACCACCTGGATTTACCTTCAAATCACAATTTATTCCTGACCTATTAAAACACCCCAAGGATTCTACCTCTTCGATTGAATACGTTCAATATTTCAAAGATACTGAGGCCTCACTTGAAAATGACTGGGAGTTCATCTATACGGACGGATCCAAATCGGACACCAGTACTTCGTTTGCTGTTACAAACCAACATGGTGCCACTATTGCTGTCGGTTCATTACCACTTTACTGCTCGGTATTCACAGCCGAAGCAGCTGCATTGTTTGAAGCAGTACTGTTTGCCTCCCAAAATGGAAAAAAATTTGTAATTTGTAGCGACAGCAAATCTACTTTCGATGCGCTTCGAAATAACGCAAATGACATCTCACTGGTTACAAAAATTCGAAATATCCTTTTTTCACATACAAAAAATATAAAAATAATGTGGGTTCCCGGGCACGCCGGAATTCGTGGAAACGAGCTCGCTGATAATAGAGCCAAAGAAGCCAACTATGAGCCTCTTTATCTTAGCGACCAAGCAACAGATAAAGACATGCGCTCTTTAATAAATAAATTTTTATGGGAGAGCTCCACGAGCGAATGGAATAATTTCCAACACTATTATAAAAAACACAATCCTACTGGCACGAAACCAAGATATTCAACAAAAGTGTCTTGTGAAAAAATAAAGATCTTCACCCGCCTTAGAATTGGGCACACAATAACCACCCACGCCCATCTACTTAATGGCTCAACCCCACCTAACTGCCCTTTCTGCAATTCTAGCGACGTCACAACAACACACCTTCTCGACATCTGCCAGGAGCTGGAGGATATAAGAGCTTCCATATTTGCAAATAATAAACCATCCGATCTACTAATAATCACAGATAATAATAATATTAACACAATTTGTAAATTAATTTCTACAGCTAAAATCAAGATTTAACTTTTCATATGCCCCTCAACTACAAATATATATGTACATATCCTTTATACACTCCCCTCACTACACCAACCTTCCACCACTTATCCGCTATATTTCCCTACCTCACAAATTAACATTAATTGTACGCATCTAAGCTAAGTTACAACAAGCCGAAGGCCCTGGCAGCCGGCGCTATAGTCTTTAAGTGTGATAATTATTTATAATTGTTACTCTAATAAATAATAATAATAATAAAAAAGTATTAAAAATATGTTTTTATTCATTTTTATTGGCAACACTATATTTCGGCTATATGTATTTTCTCAGATAGCCAGGCAGCAATAAAATCGTTGATAGGTACATATACCTCTTCTAAACTGGTTGCAGAGTGCAGAGCAGCTCTGAATGACTTAGCGGAGCATGCCAGGGTTCACCTGAGTTGGGTCACGGGGCATAGCGGAATCGCTGGCAATTGTGCGGCCGACGAGTTAGCCAGAAAAGTTACTCTGCTTCCAGCTCCTACTACGTTGTGTAGCACACCCCTGTCAAGCAATTGACAGAATTGACGACCAAATGTGACGAAACAATATTTAAGATTAAGACGTGGCTTAAGAATGCGGGCCTAGACTTAGCTGATCACAAAACAGAAGTTGTACTGATGTCCAGTCGGAAGAAAGTGGAGCGGATCAAGGTACGAGTAGGGCAGCACCTGGTTCCATCTGCACCTTCTCTTAAATACCTAGGCCTGCTTTTGGACCATCGATTGAATTTCAAAAGCCACCTTGTCCATGCATCAGACAAGGCGGCACGGGTGAGCGCAGCTATGACGCGACTACTGCCAAACATTGGCGGCCCAAGACAACGAAGCAGACAACTACTAGCCACAGTCTTCGGCTCTACTGTCCTATATGCAGCTCCAATATGGGCCCACGCTACGGCCATCAAGTCCTATATGCGGGCCATAAACTCTGCCCACCGACTAATGGCACTAAGAGTATGCAGTGCCTTTCGCACTGTCTCTGCTGACGCGGCCTGCGTAATTAGTGGACAAATTCCGGTCGACATTCAGGCCAAAGAATCTGCAAAACTTAGGCAAAACAGAGCGGACAAAGTGGCATTAAGGACGCAAAGCATGACAGAGTGGCAAACTCGCTGGAATAACTCGACAAAAGGACGATGGACACACCAGCTCATTCCTGACATAGAGGCTTGGACCTCCCGCAAACACGGAGAATTAAATTACTACCTGACGCAAGTTTTAACTGACCATGGGTGCTTTAGACGATATTTGTACAAATACAAACACGTTGACCATCCTTTCTGCCTATACTGCAACGGAGAGGAGGAATGCGCGGACCACGTAATGACGAACTGCAGTAGATTTACCGACGCGAGAAATAACTTAAGACGACGAATGCGGATAGAATCTGAACCTCTGACGGCAAAGTTGATAGTTCAACTCATGTTGACCACCGAGGACGCGTGGAACGCTTGTATGGACGTAATAACGATGATGATGAAACGAGTCAGATCAGACGAACGGCTTAATGCCAACATGATGCGGTAACTGACCAAAGCCTGCCCTGCGAAGGAATACCTAATCAGGTGGTGCCGCAGGGTCTCACAGGAGGAGGATACCAGGGAGGTTGGTTTAGTACGTAGGCGCTGGTAGCCTTTCACTGCCAGTGAATCGTGCAGGCTGTCTTGTACAGACAAGGCAGTTTCTTTCGAAGATTCCAACCTTCCTACGTAAATCAAATAAAAAAAAAAAAAAAAAAAAACACCCCTTGAGACCGTCAAATGGATGGTCAAGCAGGCCTATTCCCGCCTGGCTAACCAACTTTGGGCGGAGGAGAACCTATGTAGGATCTCCAAAGAAACCTGGCCGTCGCTTAACCAAAGCAGAACACGCGAATTGCTCCGACTGAATCGGAATTCCATTTATTCCATTTCTGTGCTAACGGGACACTGGACGATCGGCGCACACGCCAGGAGACTCGGTCTTCCGTTCAATGACTTCTGCCGCAGCTGTGACGATGCGAGCGAGGAGGAGAGCGTCGAGCACCTGATGTGCCACTGCCCAGCACTAGCGAGGATACGTCTCCGGGTGCTGGGTGCGCCGTTCTTCAGCAGCTTGGCCGACCTAACAGGACCCAGCATCGGCCGCATCGCCCGATTCATTGTAGAATCGGGATGGCTCCTGCCTAACACCCGGGGGGGTGTGCAACACTGAAGGGCAGCCACGTCCTTCACGTGGTACCACAACGGGCCGCAACGTGGCCTACGTGAGCTCTTCAAGCTGCCACCCTAACCTAACCTAACCTATTGGCAACACAAACGCACGACACGATGATTTAATCAAAACATGATGAATGTGTTCAGGAGAACATTATTTTATTCATTATTCAATATCTTTGAAGCGACTGCATTGACTGAAATAATTTAAATGAAATCATAACCATTACAAACATATCCCATTTAAATACATTTCTATATACATTCACCATTGTCATTTAAGTCGTTATGCCAGTTATACCAATTCTCTGATGAAATAACCTATTATTTATTTTAACTTATTGTTTAAATTATTTCATCATGTACCATAAATTATTTCATCATGTGTCATGTGTTCTTAGGAGAATTTTAAATTAAAATTCAAATTGCAGGCAACAATTCTTTGTGGTGAATATATATGCCCAGGCAGAGTTGTTTTTGAAGAGCCAACGAAATTATTTAAAATTTTTTTATAAATTTTGCTGAAAATCAAATTTCCCTGGTGATAGCAATATAAAATATCAGCTCTTCTTATATAAAATCGCGTTAAAATACATTTGATGAATTCATGTAAACCGCAGTTTTTTCAGTAATTTTCATGTGCACGCAGTACTGCCACATTTTGTACTTGTTCACTACGATTTCAATTTTATACGTAAACAACAATTTGACAGTTCTTGTCATACCGAATCGACGTCTGGTTGTCAAAGAGTGGCGCTACTTAGGATTTACTTTGGTTGAACCATTGTTATTGCTTTCCGCAGCAAGCCAGCTTAGGTTACTCGTGCACATTGAGATGGTGGTTGATTTTGCAAAGCGATCACCAAGGTAAATTCAATAGGTAGTGGCAGCACCAGAACTGGTTAAACTTTTTTCTTTGATAATTGGCACGACATTGTAGCAATACTTTTCCACTTATTATCACTTTCTTAATGCGCCTTGATTGTTCTAATATTTTTACACATACATTATAAAACTTCCTCTTTACAAGCAGACCAAAAGAACTAATAAAATCCATTGAATTTTGATTTTTCCCGTAGTGCTACCACCTTATTTATGTGCCTTGGGGCGCTGTTATGCAGACGGTCAAATGACCGTCGGTCACGATGCTTTTTACGCTCTCGTTTTGTTTTTTCTACTCTGTGCCAAAACCCTGTTGTTTAAATTGTGGCTACCGGTTGACTAGCGCCAATTAGGAAATATAATTATCATACTCACTCAAATAGCTGATAGAGACAGCAACAAAAAACCACCGCTTTTCAATTTTCTCCAAAAATCTCCTTGAGCTTTTCTTTTACTTTTTGCCCCGAACGTGTGCTTAACTGTGCGAGTGTAAACAAAGTGCCGAATTCGCGCAGACACGAATGGCAAAGGAAGCGAAGCAGAAGGAGAAGAGGAAAATAGCAGAGAGAGCTGGCGAGCTGATTACCTGTCATCATCATAATCATCACCTCCTACTCGCGTGTTCCACTTAAAGAGGTAAGCCAACACAACCAGCGGTACTCACCACGGCTGTGGTGAATTGCTCAGCAGGCGCAGTAGCAAATAGTGCAAAAGCACAGCACGCACGCACGCTCTCACTATGCCTAGCAATAAGCCGCTTACTGAATGCTACGACGAAGCTGCGAACCCTTTTGCAACAAGAGCAAAATGCGCAAGATCCCCGGTGAGAAGGCAAAACGACAGCTCAACTGAGCGCAGGAATTTCGGCCCGCCGCCGCAACATAAAAATGCTGCAAGCAGCTCAGCGACCGATGCGCACAGCCAGATTAGCCTAAGGGCAGGTGACAGCACAGAAGACGAGCAGATAAATAACACGAAACCGCTGCTGCTGATCGGTTAGAAACTGCAAGAGCTCATTAGCATGATGGAAGATCAAAGGAATATCAACATACCGATGCGCGAGCTGGTTGGCAACATCGAGGAGCTGCATAAGAGAGCGCGACAGCAAGGTCACGCAGAACACAGCAACAGAGGACAGTGTCACCAAAAAAACGAAGAGAATGCGCGTGAGCGCTGATAGAGATATTGAAACGACCTTGTCGAATTCGCCGCAACATACAAAAAAGCGCACCCGTGTTCTCTCGCCTAGTGTGTCACACGCAGTTCAAGATACGTGACAAGCAGATGGATACGGTTAGGGGTGCGCAAACAGGCACAAAGAACAATGAAGCGCAGACACAGTGGACGAAAGACACTCCACGCAAAGCAAAAACGGGGCCACTAAATCCAGCAAAGCTTGACGCTTTGATACTGAAGAAAACAGGCGAATGCACGTATGCTGACATTCTTAAAATGATCAAAACGCAGCCGCAGCTTACAGTAACGCAAGAAATCTTAGTTGAGGTCAAGGACATTGATGAAGTCACCTCAAAGAAGGAGGTGTTAAGAGCAATAGTAGAAAACCTCGGCGGCCAACACATTGAGCCATCAGCGATACGGTCAATGCGTCCTGCATATGGCGGCACACAAACGTGCACCATCAAACGATGGTCTCTTGACGTAATACCTCACGGTGGTCCCAGGAGGGCTAACCGTCCGGACGAGAGGAGGGTTTAGCGATTTAAAGTCCCGCACTACTTGAGGCTTTCGCTGCTTCCCTCCTCATTGAAAAAAAAAAACAAACGTGCACCATCAGCCTACCTCTAGCGACTGCCCAGAAGCTGCTTGTAAAGTCGAAGGTGAGAATCGGCTGGGTCAACTGCTGCCTCCGAGCCAAGGAAACGATTACCAGGTGCTATATATGCCACGATTACGGCCATGTGGCAAGACACTGCCAAAGCAAAGATGACTGCACGGGTCTGTGCTTCAAGTGCGGCAGCCAAGATCACAAGGCCA
Source organism: Melieria omissa (assembly GCA_963971225.1). Classification (NCBI taxonomy): domain Eukaryota; kingdom Metazoa; phylum Arthropoda; class Insecta; order Diptera; family Ulidiidae; genus Melieria; species Melieria omissa. The sequence goes on along the minus strand of OZ020269.1, from coordinate 42,103,916 downwards.
AGAATTGCCCAAACGATCCAGTCTGTGCACTGTGCGTGAAGCGAGAAGCATGCAGGACGAATCACAGTAAGCGAACGCTGAGCAAGGAAACCGCAAAAGCGTAAAAAAATGAAGTGTCTACAGCTCAATCTCAACCACTGTCAAGCGGCGCAGGAGCTGCCCACACAGACAGCGTAGTAACTTGACGTAGACGTTGCCATTATTAGCTAGCAGTTCAAGAATAAAGAAGACGCGTGTTGGGCTAGCAATAGGACAAATAAATGTGTCCAATGGAGCTCCAGCCCTTTAGACATCTATGCAGAGTCAGAGGGCTTTGTATGCGCCAAATTAAACAATGTTCATATTGTCACGAAAATGACTTTTCCCAGTTCGTTTGGATTGTGCTTAAAAATATCGAATTGTAGGCACTTCTATAGCAAAACTTTCCTCAACTGACTGCACCCTTGCTCGCAGCTGTACCTCTCTAAGCTGCTCGTCGATTTTTCTGTTCACCGAATCCTCCATACTGTCAACTCGTTTGTCTAAATGTTCTACTAGCGTCTCCAGGTGCTTGACTTTCACATTAATCCTGTCTGAAATTTCTTCCCCTTTTTGCTCCAAGCGCGCAGAATTTTGATGAAGCTTGCTGGACAACTCCCGATTTGCATTTTCAATTTTCGTTTCCATTTGAGCCGCCATCTCTTGGTTCGCAGTTTCGACTTTTGCCGAAATTTCCTGATTGGTAGTTTCCAGTTTCGCTACCATTTCTCGATTCACAGTGTCGACTTTTGCCGAAATTTCCTGATTGACATTCTCGATTTTCGCAGAAGTTTCCTAAAACATGCCTTTGAAATTTTCGATTTTTGTAGAAGTTTCCTGAACATACCTTTGACATTCTCGATTTTTGCAGAAGTTTCCTGAAACATGCCTTTCATTGCAACCATAAGCAGGCTCATGTCCATTGCTTGTGATGGCGTAGCCGCTGCAGCCATACTTTGCATCGCACCCGCAGGCGATTCCTCCACTTTGGCCGACACCTCTAGCTTCTGCGTTCCGAACTCGTGCGCAGTCCAATCGACGCCTCGTGCCTCACACACCTCTCGCAAGCGCAGCTGCAACTCCACCTTACCGCCCGCAGTCGGGAAATTCCAGGCAGCTCCTTCTTCAGCTGGTCCACCTTCAGCAGCTAGAGTTTAACCATGTCTGCGTTTTTATAATTTTATTTATTTTTTGTTTAGTTTCAGTAGCACAATCTCACTTCTGACACCAAATGTTACGAATGTAACGAAAATAAAACTACTTCAGTTACTCAGCGCAAACGCAGTCAAAAACCAACAATCGCTTTATTTACAAATTTACACTTGTTACTACTTTACACTCCTACTATTGCATGTTTCCCCTTTGCTTGCTCAGCACAGACTCCTCTCCGTGCACTGTACACTGCTGCTTTTATGATTTTACTGGTTTTCTTATCGCGCCGAAGTTTCTTGCACATTCCAGTTGTACTTTCTATATCGATCGTTCTAGCACAACCTATTACCGCCGCGAAACATCCCTGCCATATCGGCATTATAGCATGCCGGCCATACTTCAAAGTGCAAGCCTAAAAGTATGCTCGTAGCATTCATGCATAGCACAGAACAGAGTGACTCATCGTTACAATATTCCATATATAGCTGCTACATACCGCCGAGCACTGATCTGCCTGGTTTCAATCGCATTGTTGATGTGTTGGTGAATGACGTCAAATCAAGAAACGCTGTACTGATTGCGGGCGACTTCAACGCATGGGTCGTAGAGTGGGGATGTAGGAGGACCAACCCAAAAGACAAGGCGCTCCTGGATGGCCTGGCGCTACTGAACGTTACTCTGCTAAACACTGGCAGTGAGAATACATTTAACAAAAATGGCGCAGGGTCTGTCATCGACACAGCAGACATAAGCGAAAGCCTATGCAGATCCACCAGCTGGTGCATAAGCGACTGCTACACGCAAAGCGACCACCGCACGATTGTCATCGACGTAGGACAGCTCCAAATCACGCCCGAGAGAACCCAATGGCGCCAGCGCCACGGGCCCAGCAGAAATGGTGGCGGCTGAATTAATAAAAGCGATAACGACGGTGTGCGACATAGCAATGGCGCGTTGCAAATATACCAAAAAGTGAAAGCCTGCGTACTGGTGGAACTGCGTCATTGCGGCGAGCGCAGTGCAACCGTGCGAGAAAATTATGCCAACGCGCACAAGGCACAGACAGCTTTTCACATCATAGGGAGGCGTACAAAGCAAAACGCAAGCTGCTTAAAAATGCTATACGCGATAGCAAGCGCAAAATTTTCACAGAGCGTGCAATCAGGTGGAAAATAATCCATGGGGCATTGCTTATAAGCTAGTGCTCAAAAATCTAAAGAGCACAGCGCAGCCAACGTGCCCAGAACTGTTAGCGCGAACAGGCGACACCCTGTTTCCTGAGCATCCTGCGTTTGGCAGAGCTCCTATGGACGCACATCCGGAAAACATCCCGTAGGTCACCGCAGACGAAATAGAAGAGGTGGGCAGCAAATTACCGACAAAGAAAGCACCAGCTTTTTTGGATGTGAAAAATGCCTTCAATAGCGCTAGCTGGAAGGAAATTCTCAATGCTCTGAGCAGATTCCAGGTACCTGGCTACCTATACAACATTGTGTCTGACTACCTGTGTAACAGAAATCTCTGCTACAGCAGCGACAAAGGCATCGTAGACCGCAAGGTCAGCAGGGGACTCCTGTGGCAGGGGTACTACAGGGGTCCGTACTAGGCCCCCTGCTGTGGAACATTATGTAGGACGGCATATTGCGCTTGCCCGCTTCGAAAGGCACACCAATTGTTGGCTTTGTCGACGACATTTCTGTTGTTGTAGTTACCAAAACACTAGTGACCATCATTAGTTTTACGGAGATCGTGGCATCTGCAGTGCAAGAATATCTGCACGCCAAGTTGCTGATCCTGGCAGCGCATAAAACAGAGGCCGTCCTAATCAGCAGCCGTAAAGCGGTCGAACGAGTTTCAATACGGGTTGGAGACAGCCTGATCGAATCCAAGCTAAACGTCAAGTACCTCGGCGTACTAATCGACCACCACCTGTGCTTCCGCGATCACGCTGACTATTCGAACAAAAAAGCAGCAACGACAACCACAGCGCTGGCCAGAATCATGGCAAACACAAGCGAGCCGTGCCAGCACTATAGACAGCTGCTCATCGGCGTGGCAAAGTCCATTTTATTGGATGAAGTAGCAATATGGATGGACGCCTTCAAACGCGACACGTATGTACGCGGCATGAAGTCGACATACCGTCGATGCTCTCAGGGTATGCTCAGCGTACAGAACAGTGTCGGAGGACGCTGCCCTGGTGATAGCTGGGCTACTCCCACTCGACCTGGCTGCGAACCAGCAAACTACAGTGTGGACGACAAGGCGCGAGCACCCAGACATGGAGATAAACGTACTCAAGCGCGAAACTTGGCAACAATGCGTAGCTCAATGGCAAGCAAGGTGGGCAGCGCGCCAAACGGAAGGTGGACGCAGCGCCTTATCCCCAATCTGGTCACATGGCTAGGCAAGGCACACGGCGAAGTGGACTGCCACTTAACCCAAGGCCTCAGCGGCCATGGGTTCTTTAAAGCGTACCTGCACCGATTTGGGCACGAAGTCGGCCCATACTGCGAGCAATGCGGCCCAGGAACGCAGGAGGATGCGGAACACGTCCTCTTCAGCTGCCGTCGGGCCGGAGGATCTTGTGCCGCGTATGCTCACATCTACAGATGCCTGGAAAGTGGTGTGCACCATGTCCGCACACATAATACACCAGCTACGCAGAAGCGAGCAGCAACGACGGACTCACGAACGTGATCAAGCTGCCGCGCAATGCGGCACTAAAGCATAAAACACGTACAGAGAACAGGAACCGAACCCGGACGTACTGACGACAAGGACAACTGACAGTAGTGACATAGACGCTTCGAGCAACTTGCTCAATCCACCTCCCGACGAAATACCTGATGGTAATACCGGGGGGAAATACGGACGCGAGTGAGATGTTTTTAGAGTGTTAAAGTCACACACTGACGGGCAGTTGGCTTTTGATGCTTTTCATCTCTATAAAAAAAAAACACACAGCAGGTACTGCGGCCAATTTGGTCATATTTACAATCAGCGTGCCTATTCGCCAATAACACTATGCTAGAAATTTATTCTCAGAAATAGTAACAAGCGGGGCTCCTATTGAGTGACTTTTCTATAGGTATACTGAGTTCAGATCCACCAGGCGTGTGGCTGGATTGGCACTAGTTTAAGAGAAATCCGACTGAATTTTGCTCATTTCAGTCGGGTTCGTCGCTTAAGCTTTCGAAAGTTTACATGCTAATCGTTCTGAATATCGCTTTACTGTCTTCGGCAAGTTTGTAGATATTTTAAGGACCAAGGATTGTCCTGATTAAATTAGAACAAAAATAAATAAATTTACTGAACGCAGACATGGTCAAACTTGAGCAACTGTAGGTGGACCAGCTGAGAAAGGAACTGGCTGCCTGAAATTTGCAGACTGCTGACTGAAGTGTCAGCCAACCTGAAAAGTATGAATCAGGAAATACCAACCAAAAATGGAAGCGACGAACCGTGAACTATCTTCGCAACTGGAAAAGGTGCATCTAGAAATGTCAGCGAATTTTGCGCGCAGAAAGTGGAAGAAATTACCGATAGGCTGCATGTAACAGTTGAGCAGCTGGAGACGCGAATGAACAATTGGGACAAACGAATTGACGACCTGGACGATTCATTGAAGAAACTAGTTGAAAAGGTCTTAAAGGTTAAAGGTCTTACCACCAGAACAGAAGTGCCTGCTCATGATGGTGCAACGCCATTCGATACATTCAAACTACAATTTGACTTGGCTGCTCAGGAAAATCAGTGGACCGATATCATAAAAGGGCGGAGATTGGCACTGGCGCTTAAAGGTTCTGCGGTTGAGGTAATAAAATCAGTTCGGGTATATTTAAGAAGCGAGGCCGTCATGCGAGCGCTGGCAGCAAAGTACAGCAACGAGCATAACAAAACTACTGCGAGCTGAAAACCCGTAGGCAAAGATCCAACGAGGCGGTGCAGAGCTCAGTCCACAATCACAGGACTGAGGAAGTGGACTAGTTTAACTAGATAGGTTCAGCCCAAAGGGGGATGAGCTGATCCCCTCAGCCTGCTGCCCTACCGTCCTCGTCTCGCACCCGAAACGACAACCCAGCAGCTTGACGATTGACGGAAAGATAGATGGAATGTCGTTTGTTTTGACACTGGGTACTGCCGCGTGATATTCAATAATAGAAAGGAAGCTTCTGAGGAATCGGGATCCGCTGCTGGCATACAGCTGAGGACAGCGACTGGCGAGCATGCACCGGTAGAAGGAAAGGTTTATTTATTTTATTTATTTATTTAAGTCTACGGATAAAACCTTACAGACCATAGGAGTGAGAGATTTCATAGAGACATGTAATGTACATTAAAGACTTAACACTAAGGATTAAGAGCTAAGTAGCCTTTCAAGGCATTGCGAAAAATATTCCTGGTAGACGAGATATCTAAGTCTAAAGAATTAAGAATGAGGTTAAACTCAGCCAACACTCTATTAATAGGAGCATTCAAGCCAAACAGAGTTTTGCTGAAACCCACATTAAACAAAACGGAGCGGCGAAGAATTCTGCCCGGAACGTAGAAGTTAACTTTACTAAGAAGGGCGGGGCAATCCACCCTCCCATTAATAACATCAAAAATAAAAGAAATGGACAAGAAAGTCCTTCTATTGCGCAATGACATAAGGTTAAGTAACAGACACCGAGAAGTATATGAAGGTAAAGGTTCGGCAAAATTTAGCGAACGAAGAGCATGGCGAATAAACACCTTCTGAACCGACTCAAGACGATTTATATGAACTAGATGATAAGGCCTCCAAATAAAAGTAGCGTACTCCAAATTTGATCGCACAAAAGCAGAGTAAAGAGTTTTGAAAGTAAATGGGTCTGAGAAAGCCGAGCTATTACGGCGCACAAAAGCAAGCATGGAAAATGATTTAGAGATAGTGTAGTTAATATGAGGGACAAAAGTAAGCTTTGAGTCAAAGTACACTCCTAAGTCCTTAACTTCATTTCGAGACTCTAGCGCAGTTCCAGCAATGTTGTAAGACGTGTGTATAGGATTAAACAACCTTGAAAAAGAAATATGATGACACTTTTTAACGTTAAGGAAAAGTCTGTTTCTTGAGCACCATAAAACAAATTATCTAGCTCAGCTTGCAGAACCCGCGAATCATTAGAACACTTAATATCCGAATAGATTTTTAAATCATCTGCATACAACAAATACATAGCAGACGAGAAACAAGTCCCAATGTCACTAATAAACAAAATAAAAAACAGTGGGCCTAGAAAAGTTACAAAAACGACTACTACCTGCACTAACGTCCTGAAACACGACTTCATCGTTGCAGATATAATTAACGACGTGATTATCATCGGCGTGGATTTCATGATTAGGCTGGACCTGAAAGTAAATGTGTTGAGGTATGCTAACGTTGAATTCCCGCTGCACACCAGCTATGAGCGAAGCGTGGCGGTAAGAAAAGTTATCTCGTGTCAGCACCAGAAGATACCAGCAAATTCCGAGGCGATAATGTGGGCAAAGGTGGACATGGGACAAATCGGCTGTGGGTTGTAGAAGCACTAGATCAAGGATACAACAATTATAGGGCGTACATTAGTGGAACCAAAAAAAACAGTCGGAATACTGAATCCGCTTAATACACCCAGATATATCGTAAAGATGCGTTAATTGGCGAATGTAGAGAGGAGGTAGGTTGTGAGAGTAGCCCACCCAAAAGAAGCAAGAAAAACAGAAGAACCAGTGGAGCAACGGATGGACAGCAAAACGGAAACAGAAGGCGTGGTCACTGCTGTAGAAATGTGGGTTTATATTTCAGCAGAAGCACGCGGAAGGACTGCCACAGTGTAAAGGTTTTACCCTATAAAGTAGTGTTACGTTCGTCGGAGTTCGCCATGTAAAGGTTTTACCCTATAAAATAGTGTTACGTTCGTCGGAGTTCGGGTTCTCTTTTTAGGAGGCGAGAGTGCGCCGAGAAGGTTGGCCACAAAAGGCCGAAATGTTTTCCCGTAGAATGAAACTAGCAGACGATTGCGTCGCTTTATCTCAGTACGAGAAGTTGTCTTTATTTCCAAAATGATCGTCTTAAATACTAAATTTACTAAGTGTTATACGGAGGGGCAATTCCAGTGCTCCTCCCTCTATTTCCAATGCTTTCGCCAATCACAACTCGGATCAAAACCGACAACGCGGCACTTTCCCAAAGTGGGCCAGCGCACTGCGTTGACCTGCGGTAGGTCGGGTCGTGTTGCATGCGCGATCGGTGCAAGTGCCCACATGTGTTGTGACATGTGTCGCTTGTGCAAGTGCCGGCCACTTGAGTGACGCCGGCGTTCTTGTGCATGCGACACCTGACACTTGCAAATGTAAACAAAGTGGCGCGCGCACCGCTCGATGCACGTCGGTCTTGCCGATCGGCTTGTGCGCTATAGTGTTGGCATTAGTGGTCACGCGGTACACTACACCCTTACCCTTAAGCGAAAAATTATTCCTTGGAAAAATTTTTAGAATTTCGGGGGGGGGGCATTGGAATTGCTTTACAATGTTGTAGTAGCTGATATTAACTAAATTTACAATGTGATATTTATCTTATAAAACGAGTGTAATATTGTGGTTTTTGTCTATGCTAATTTCAATTCTTAGGGCAATCTATATATTTTTTGTGTTTGTTTTTACAATGTTTTTGTTCTGTATAATTTTAGTTGTTACTTGCTATGTCATTTTCTCCTAAAAATTTCTTAAGATTATTGTTGTGTAGTGTCTTATGCTTACCTTTTATATCTAATGTGGAGTTTACTCCATTTCTATCTATTATTTTGTATGGTCCGTGGTAAGGACTTTGTAATTTTTTATTTGTCTCTAATCGTATAAAAACGAAATATCCTATTTCTAATTGTGGTTTATTTGTGTTCTTATTGTAATTAATCTGTCTCTTATGTTTAGCTATTTCTATCACATCCCTAGCTTTGTCTATAAATGTTTTCAGCCTAACTTTTACTTCGTTGGCGTAGTTGTCAAAGCCATAAATTTTGTCGTGTTTGTTTCTTGTGTCACTTGGTAGTGACGGTAATTTGCCGAAAACTAGCTCGTACGGTGAGTATAGCGTTTGAACATGTGGTGTATTGTATGCGAATGTATAGTATGGTACCCACCTATCCCATTCATGTTCGTCTGTGAATGCCAGTAGGTATTCGTGTAGTGTTCTGTGATTTCTTTCAAGTGCTCCTATTGTTTGATGATGGTAGGGTGTCGAAAAAATTTGTCACGCGTCAAGTAATTGGCATATGTTACGCATTAGCTCATTTGTGAACTCGGTGCCTCGGTCGGATTTCAATGTTTTAAAGCAACCGTACTTGAGAATGAACTGTTCTACAAGAGTTTTTGCTGTCGTGCGTGCGTCCTTGGTTTCCATCGGGTGTGCAATAACAAATTTTGTTAAATCGCATTGCATTGTGAGTATGTAGCGGAAGCCATTTGATATTCTCAATGGTCCGACTGTGTCAATGGTAATGGTTTCAAAACTTGTTGCTGGCGTGTCTGTTTTGACCAGTGTTTCGTTCGTGTGCCTAATTGTTTTATTTTTGCCGCAGGTCAGGCAATTGTTTACGAACTCTTTCACCATTTGTCTCATGTTCTTCCACACGTATCTTTGTTTTAGTTTTAGTATGGTCTTTCTTATACCCAAGTGTCCTGCTGTGCATGAGTTATGGAATTCGTCAACTAGTTTATACTGTTGTATAGGGCTTAGTATTTGGAGTGGCGTGTCGTAAATTAATATTTTTATGGGCGAATATTTGTTTACATGTAGTTCATTATACTTTCTTTTGAACTCATTCATTTCAATATTTTCAAATTTAAATTCTTGTCTGCAAAGGGCTAGCTCCTTTATATGCAGCTTACTTAGTGAACTGTGTAGCTTCTCCAACATTGGATCTAGTTCCAAAGGGTCATCACTACAAGTCACGTGCACTTCATTATTACATATTTTGATCGTCGGCCGACGCTTTTCAATAATAAATTTCAACTTTTTCATATTCTTCACGTCAGTCATGGAGGTACATTCCCAGATATGGAGTTGATCAGGCTCCTTTGGAGATATGTCCGTCCTGTTGATGCGTGTATTTAATTCTTTCTTCTTATTTTGCCCTTTTTCACATTTTTCTTGCCCTTTCTAAAATTTTTCTTGTGTCCCTTTTTTTGTTGCCTTACTCCGTGTTATAGCTAGTACTTCTTGTGTCGGTATCATTGCTTTTAAGTCGTCACTGTCTAGTTTGATGCGTGATAGTGCATCTGCGTTCGTATTAATTTTGCCTTGTTTGTAGATGATTTCGAAATCGTAATCGGACAAATCTAGTCTAATTCTAGTCATTTTCGACGATGGGTTTTTATGGGAAAATAGTGAAACTAGTGGTCTATGGTCAGTTACTACAATGAATTTTCTAGCGTAGAGATATGATCTGAAATAATTTATTCCCCATTGTATTGCTAAGAGTTCTTTTTCTATAATTGGTTTATTTATATCGTGTTTTTGTAGTGATTTGCTTGCATAAGAGATCGGTAAGTCGTGTCCTATTTCACCTTGTGATAGGACTGCTCCTAAGGCAAAGTCTGAGGCGTCTGTCGTTAGAATGAAGGGTTTGTTAAAATCTGGATATTGAAGTACTGGTGGATCGACTAATTTTTCTTTTAAATTTTTAAAGGCTTGTTCGCACCCGTCTGACCAGATGAAAGGTGTCCCTTTCTTGAGGAGAGAGTTTAAACATTTGACGATGTTTGCAAAGTCAGGTATGAAACGTCTGTAGTAATTGCAGAAGGCAATGAATCTTCGTACGTCATCTGCGTTTTTTGGCGTGGGGTATTTCATAACTGCTTCGCATTTGGTCGGATCTGTCTTAACGCCTTTGTCGGTGATTAACTGGCCTAAATAAATAACTTCTGGTCTAAGAAAGTGGCATTTGCTTGCGTTTAGCTTCAGGTTGTATTGTTGTAAGCGGTCAAATACTTCGATTAAGTTTGCGTTGTGATGCTTCAGTGAGCATGTAGTGTTTGGATGCTCATATGTCGTCAACATGGATGTTTGAGGATATCTTGAGGGGTTTGTTTTTTTTTTTGTTTTTGTTCTTAATGTACAATGTAATGTACTAATGAGTTGCAAAAGTTTTCGGGTGTGTTTGTTGGGTTTGATATTATAAGTGTTGTTATAATAGGTTAGGTTAGGTAGGGAAGGGTGTGTGCGTCCCAAGGGCAGCACTTCCACTCGGAGGCCAAAATGGCCCATTGTGAATCCCTTCATGGAAGATTCCGGAGCTAACCAGTGGCTCTCAGTTCGGGGCAAACCAATTCGACCTCTTGATGAAGGAGAGTAGATCCGATATTTCAACTACTGCTGCGCAGGCCAAGTCTACCAGGAACCTTGACCCCAAGGTACGGAGTCGGCGTTCCTGCAGAGCCAGGCAGTGGCACAGGTAGTGTTGGATCGTTTCCACTTCTTCCTCATCTCCACAGCTTCTGCAGACATCACTGGACGAGAGGCACCATTTGACCAGCATAGATCCAATGGCGCAGTGTCCAGTGATGACTCCAAAAAGCTGCCTAATAGAGGTTCGACTCAGGGACAGTACATATCGTGTCTTCCTCACAGAAAGGGAGGGCCATATTGCCCGGCAGGTACTGCAATCAGTTCTGCTCCGCCATGAGGACTCGATGTAAGTTTTACTCAACCTGTCAATACGCAAATACAGGGCAGATATCGGAGGGAGCACAGAGTTAACCACTTCGGTGAGAGGCAGGGCGACCCCCTTTCTTGCCATCTCATCCGCTGCCTCGTTTCCTGCCACTCCAGAGTGGCCCGGAACCCAGCAGAGAGTGACTCGGTGATGTCCGATGCCGCGAAGTGCAGTGCGACAACTCTGCACTACCTTTGATTTCACAGTCGCTGATTCCAGCGCTTTAAGGGCTGCCTGACTATCCACACAGATTGTGATATCCGTGGGTGATAATCCGCTGTCGCGGATTAATTCAGCAGCTTTCCAGATTGCATAAATCTCCGCCTGAAAGATGCTACAGAGGTCCGGGAGTCTGAAAGACCGTTGAGCCCCTAGTACATCTGAGTGGAGACCAGCTCCTGTACCTTCCTCCATCTTAGAACCATCTGTGAAGATGGTGATGGAGGCGTCTCTTGTCACACTTGTAAGTCCCCATTCTTCCCTTGAGGGAAAGGAGGTAAGTGCGCGCGAATCAAAATCCAGGTATGGAATCAGATAGTCCGTGCAGGAATCTAATTGATGTTCCGTACCTGGCCTCGTAAATGACCTTAGGATCCCAGAGTGTCCATAAGCGTGCTCTTTCCACAAGTTGGCCTCTCTCAGCCTGAGAGCGCCTTTAGCGGCACAGCACTTAATGAACTGCTCTATTGGGTGGAGATGTAGAATCATCTCTAGGCCGGCCTGGGGGGTGCTTTTGACGGTTCCTGCTATTCCCATAGCCGCCAGTCTCTGCACCTTCATCAGTTGCGTCGCCAAGGACCTGGTGTCCGTGGCCGGCCACCAGACAATGGCTCCGTAACATAAGATCGGCCGAATGATCGCCGTATACATCCAGTGGACAATGCCCGGCCGCAATCCCCACTTTTTCCCGAAGGCCTTCTGACAGACGTAGAAGGCATTCAGGCTCTTCTTCACCCGCTCTTCCACGTTGCGTCTCCAAGAAAGCTTGGAGTCGAGTGTGGTGCCAAGGTATTTCACCTCGGGTGAGAGGGTGATAGTGATGCCGCTGAGTTTCGGCAGCCTAAACTCCGGTATTTTGTATCTCCGGGTGAACAGTACCATAACCGTCTTTGAGGGGTTAACTCCTAGACCGTTATGCTCTGCCCACCTAGAGAGTTCTCCTAAAGCAGACTCCATGAGATCACTGATGGTGGAAAGAAATTTTCCAGGGAACAGGATAGTGACGTCGTCCGCATATGCTACTACTCGCAGCCTCCTGGATTCGAAGATCTCGAGGATGTTGTTTATCACAAGCAGCCACAGCAGAGGCGAAAGGACGCCCCCCTGAGGTGTGCCCCTTGTGGTTAACCTCCTCACCGAGCACGAGTCTGGAGTTAACCCGTCTGCTACTAAGCATATCGCTGGTCCACCTCACCACTTTCTCGTCAACTTCGAATTTTCTAAGTGCACTGGTTATTGCCTCTAGAGTGACGTTATTAAAGGCCCCCTCAATATCGAGGAAAGCGGCTAACGTATACTCCTTGACGTTCAGCGATTTTTCGATCGTCTGAACGACCTCATGCAAGGCGCTGTCTACAGATTTTCCCCTGCAATACGCATGTTGCGTCCTGCAGAGTCACCTGGACTGTGCCACTCCCCTGACATAGACATCTACCAGCCTCTCCAAAGTCTTAAGAAAGAACGATGACAGGCTGATCGGTCTGTAGTCTTTTGCAGTGATGTGGTTTGACTTCCCCGCCTTGGGGATGAACACCACCTTAACCTCTTTCCAGGCGCGTGGTACATAGCCCTGTTGGAGAGATTCCCGAAAGATTCGCACCAAGACTTTGACCACTACCTCCTTAGACCATTGGAGCATAGCCGGAATGACACCATCGGGACCCGGAGATTTGTACGGGTTGAAGGTGTCCATCGCCCATGCCACTTTGACCTCATCGATAATCTCCTGAACTAATACATCCGGTCGTGACGAGTGCTGTCTATGAGGCGTTGTCGTCTCAACAACACTTGTGCAACCGGGAAAGTGGGTGTTCATGAGAGTCTCTAGAAGCTCCTCTCTCGATTCTGTCCACGAGCCGTCAGATTTCTTAATGCTGCTAGGGGTATGTGATGCCCCAGCTAGCACTTTGCGAAGTCTGGCGGCCTCGTTAATATTGTCGAGGGATTCGCAGTAATTCCTCCAATCATCCCGCTTGGCCGCCTTAATAGTCTTCTTAAACTTATTAAAGCTAGCCTTGTAGGCTCCCCAGTCTTCTTCAGTTCGGCTAAGCTTAGCCTTATTGAAGAGACGTCTAGTATCTGTTCTAAGTTGTCTTAGCTCTGGGGTCCACCACACTGCGTTGGTTTTCCGTGGAGCTCGACTTTTAGGACAGGATTCGTTAAAAGACTTGTTAAGTACTTTCGTTAGAAGATTTACTGACCTATCAATGTTGTTCCTCTCGAATGTAGCTCTCGCTTTGCGCGATGCCAGTTTCTGAGAAACTAGTGCACTGAATCTAGGCCAGTTAGTCTTCCTCGGATTCCTATAGGTTTGTGGACTTCCAACATCTATGGCCACTGAAAAGACTATACGGTTGTGGTCCGAGAACGAACATTCCGTCAGTACTTTCCAATCGACCACAGAGATGGTGTTGGAGTCGGTAACTAAGGTAATATCTATTACTTCCTCCCTAATCCTGTTGTGGAAAGTCGGCGTATTGCCTCTATTACACAGCACAAGGTTAGAGCTAAGAAGAAATTCAAAAAGTGACTCACCCCTACTATTTGTGTCGGAACTTCCCCACAGCATGTGGTGTGCATTGGCGTCACACCCGATGATGAGGTCGAGCCTGCGTGATCGGGCGTGCGCAGCAAGGTCCCGGACTTCCTTCGGCGGTGGTTCCTCTCCTTCGAAAGGCATGTATGCGGACGACCGATTTCATCGTCCGCCGCCCCGAGCATCGCTCGCAGAATGCGCGCCTCAACAGAGAGCCAGTTTTCCGGGCGAATTTTCTTATCGGGATCGCTCCGGTCCACTACGGCAATCTGCAGCTCCTGTGAAGAGGAGAAGCTGGCTGAGGGTTTCAGCTTTTTCCCCTCCCCTGTAGGCTGATCGTCCCCCGATCTACCCCTTTTGACAGCCTTTTCCACTATGGTGGAAGTGGGCTTTGTCGAGGTGGATGGCTTCTGATCAGCCTTCCGCATTGACGAGGCAGCCGTGGCACTGTGCCCAGGCTTCGCCGCTCCTGCTCTGTCCGGCCGTACAGCTGTAGCGGCCGTGGCCGTGGCCCTAAAACCAGGCTTTGCCGCCGTTGCTGTACAGGTGGGCGATTGTGCAGCAGTGGCCCTGTCTCTAGGCGTTGCTGCAATAGTCGAAGTCTCAGCACCAGAAGTCGTCGCCTGCTTCTTTTCGAATTTAGCCACGATCTTCTGGTGCTTCTTTACCAGCTCCTTCTCCTTGTCAAACAAGGATCCGGGCTCCTTACTCATTTTTCGGAGAAACGCAAGCGAGCGCCGGTAGCCATTTCTGGCTTTCTTCGCAGCACTGCTCGCCTTGCGTTCCCCCTCCGATGAAATTCCAGGAGTGGAACCCGTGGCCGCAGGTTCGTTGTTATAATAATGTTATTACTTATTCTTGTGTACATATTTATTTATTTATTTTTTTTTTGTTTTTATTTTTGTATTGTAAAATTATGAAAATAATTGTAAATGTATAGGAGACTGTTGTTGATGATTTAGGTGCAATTTTCTTGGATCTGGCGGCTGCTTAGTTGATTTCCTGTGGTGACGATTTTTACATAGAACCTTTGCGTCTGGGGTTAGCTGTTGGCGTAGCGCTTTGCTGTCTGTAAATCTATGAGCACAATGTCTGGAACGGGTCATCGTGGTGGTCCATGAGATGGTGGTCGGTGCCATTGTCATCGGAAATGTTTTTCGGTTGGGACCAGTGTTGGTCAGTTCGTGTTTGCAGGATCGGTGTTGGTGAAATCGGCGGGTTAGCCTGTTGCAGGTTTGGTCGGCAGCTTAGTCTGTTGCAGGTTTGGTCGGCAGGATCGCCATGTAAAGGTTTTACCCTATAAAGTAGTGTTACGTTCGTCGGAGTTCGCCATGTAAAGGTTTTACCCTATAAAATAGTGTTACGTTCGTCGGAGTTCGGGTTCTCTTTTTAGGAGGCGAGAGTGCGCCGAGAAGGTTGGCCACAAAAGGCCGAAATGTTTTCCCGTAGAATGAAACTAGCAGACGATTGCGTCGCTTGATCTCAGTACGAGAAGTTGTCTTTATTTCCAAAATGATCGTCTTAAATACTAAATTTACTAAGTGTTATACGGAGGGGCAATTCCAGTGCTCCTCCCTCTATTTCCAATGCTTTCGCCAATCACAACTCGGGTCAAAACCGACAACGCGGCACTTTCCCAAAGTGGGCCAGCGCACTGCGTTGACCTGCGGTAGGTCGGGTCGTGTTGCATGCGCGATCGGTGCAAGTGCCCACATGTGTTGTGACATGTGTCGCTTGTGCAAGTGCCGGCCACTTGAGTGACGCCGGCGTTCTTGTGCATGCGACACCTGACACTTGCAAATGTAAACAAAGTGGCGCGCGCACCGCTCGATGCACGTCGGTCTTGCCGATCGGCTTGTGCGCTATAGTGTTGGCATTAGTGGTCACGCGGTACCACTACAATAGTGAAGCACAACATCGACACCAGAAGTGCGAAGCCTATTTTCCAACCGGCAAGACAAATCCCTCTGGCCAAAAGGGAAGAAGTTACACACTTGACCAAAAACAAGTAGAAAGAAAAGATCATAGAGCCCTCGTCAGGCCCTTGGTGCTCGCCGGTCGTGCTAGCCAAGAAAAAGGATGGCAGTACTATGGTTTGTGGCAGTTTAACGTCATATCATTTGGACTCTGCAATGCACCAGCAATATTCGAGTCGCTAATGAAACGTGTGCTAAAAGGGCAACATTGGCAAACCGACGAAAAAGAATCCCGTCTTCAAATTCTGGCCTTCTCTGTGCCTGGAGAGATGTTTGTGTGGATACCGATGCAAGCGGACACAGTATTAGCGGTGTTTTATCACATATAATAGATGGTCAGGAACAACTGATAGCATATTACAGGAACATTTTGTCGAAACCTGAACGCAACTACTGTGTGACACGGAAAGAACTGCTGACAGTATTGGAATGCGTGAAACACTTCGGGGGCGAAACACTGCGTGGGGCGAAGAGCAGGCTTTTGCACGACTGAAGGAAAAACTGTGCACTGCTCCAATTCTGGCCTTCCCCGTGCCTGGAGATATGTTTGTGCTGGATACAGATGCAAGCGGGCATAGTATTGGCGGTGTGCTGTCACAGACAATAGATGGCCAAGAACAAGTGATAGCATACTACAGCAAATTTTTGTCGAAACCTGAACGCAACTACTGTGTGACCCGAAGGGAGTTGCTGGCAGTATTGGAATGCGTGAAACACTTCCACAAATACAAAAGTTTCGCCTGCGCATGGATCATGCGGTATATAAATGGCTGCTGAACTTTAAAGATCCAGAAGGCCAAATGGCGCGGTGGATCGAACGGCTGCCGAGCTACTGTCCATACGTGACGAAGAGTCACATCCTGCTCAAGATGCCCCTGTTTTTACCGAATATGGCGGTTCTAGAGAGGACAACTCGATAAAACCCGTAGTCCCAAGTGTTATCCGTACCGTGCTTATGGGTTGAATGGCACTACGTAAATGCGTCTTCCAACGTTGGCCTCGAGATACGAGGGCGGGTCAATAAGTCCGTGACTTTTTGAATTTCCCGCCTCTTAATTGAAATGGCAATAACATGTTGCTCCCGTCAACAGTCATCTCTCAGTTGACTCTTGTCAAAAATGGAACAAGCTGCGACATTTAGTTTGTTTTTGACAGCCGTTAATATCAGACTACCGCGTTGACTGAGAAGAAAATGGAAAAAAAGGGAATTTCGTGTGCTCATGTGCAGTTTCCATGGCAAAAATCCATGAATTGGGCTACGAATTGCTCCCTCATCCCGCCTATTCCCCCGATCTAGCCCCAAGTGACTATTTCTTGTTCCCAAACTTGAAGAAATGGCTCGGCGGAAAGAGATTTGCTTAATGAGCACACGAAATTCACTTTTTTCCATTTTCTTCTCAGTCAACGCGGTAGTCTGATATTAACGGCTGTCAAAAACAAACTAAATGTCGCAGCTTGTTCAATTTTTGACAAGAGTCAACTGACAGATGACTGTTGACGGGAGCAGTGTTGCCATTTCAATTAAGAGGCGGGAAATTCAACCTCGGCGACCTCTGGTTGCATTCTTCGCCTTCCCGAGGTAATGAGGGCTATGCCTCGGGTGGCATTCTTTCCCCTACACTCGTGGGGCCAAGTATGGACCGATTTATTATTGAGGATTAGGCAGCAGTGCCTATAAATAACCTGGTCGATGACCTTACGCTTGCTAACAGGGCTTCAGGTAGCGTAACTCCTATGGATGTCGCATCTATGGCAGAGGGCACTGTACCAAGTGCCAATGATGCGTCTATCCCAACGGACGAGGAGGACGCTATACTCGCCTCCCAACCTCTGACACAGGCCAGAGTCGCTTCAGACAAAACTCGACTGTCAGGGCCAGCCGAAAGCGTCTAAAAATTCTTTTGGACAGAGGTTTTGATATTGTCGAGGCTAGAAAGTTAGCGCTAAAGCCGCTCAAAGAGACTCGACTGTCGCCACCGAAGTCCACATCCAACAATAAGAGAATTCGGTCAGGCACCTCCACGCCAAAGACGAACTCTCCTAAGAGAGTTGCTGGCTCTGCCGCCCCCGCCTCCACTGAAAGCCAGGCCATTAATCCTGCTGGATCATCGGAGCAGTACAAAGGGTCTTAAAGTCAGGCTGTGTCTAAAAATACGCCTATGCGTTATAGCGCCTGACTTTCCGGTGTCCATTTGAAGAGGACAAGAGGAATGGCTCTTTTAAGCCCAAGTTCGTTGGCTGTACGTTTCGCTCGGGATGGATCACTTTTGGCTGCGTTGACAGCGCTACCGTTGAATGGTTCAAGGCAACTGTGCCCGCTCTTCAGCCGTGGGGGGGCCACTATCGAGCTGACGATAGCGGTGGACCCCATCTCCATCAGCACACTCAAGGCCACGGACAACAATGTGAGCTTGGAGTTCGGCACAGTGCAGATGAGGCGAAGGGCAAACGGCCTTAAACAAGCACTTCAGGGATCCGCGGGGCTCTTAAGCCCAATCAGTCTTACGAAAAGCCATGCTGCTCGAAGTCCACTCCGCTCCTTCCCGACCACAAGCAGAGAAGCCCAGGAAAGGCCGACCTTCAGGTCGACCGTGCAAATACGACAGGGGTTCCAGGGAGGACGCTGCGCGCTTAGCCACCAATAGAGGCAAAAAGGTGGCAAAACGTGCCCGCAAATGAGTCTCTCAGCAGGAGCGCACGCACCACACGAGGCAAATTAAGTGCCTCCAAGTGAATCCCAATCATGTCAAAGCTGCCTCTGATGTGCTCAGCAGGAGAGAGAACCAAAAGGTAACCTTCTTCAATACATTATTAATTACAACATAAGTATTATTAACCGGGGTAATGAACCTATATATAGGAATGCCGTCCGGGGTGAAGTTTTAGATCTTACCTTCGCTAATTCCAACGTTTCCTCCTTTACCTTGGTATGTGTCAGGCGAAGTCTAAATTTCGGATCCTCAACATATGAGATTTGACATTGGGGAATCCATGCGTGTTACGCAAGTTTACCGTAACCCGTAACCCAGCCACCAGAGGTTGGTCGTAAGGGGGTGTACTCTTACCTCTGCTGTGGACTCTGGTTATTGATGAACTCCTTTTAAAACTCAATTTCCTCGGCTTAAGCGCTATTGGTTAAGCGGAAGATGTACCCATGCACATCACAGGCTGGGATGACTCAACAATATCGAGTCAAATGCAAAAAGCCTTACGCTTAACCCAATAATGGTGCAAGGACAAAGGGCTATCTTTCAACCCAGCTAAAACAGTCCTAGCCATTCACCAAAAGAAGGAAGTTAGCTCTTAATAACCCTTCCTTGGATGAAAAATAAATACCATTCTCAGATGAGGTAAAATATCTAGGTGTTATCTTAGATAGCTCACTTACGTGGAACTGTCATCTGAACAATGTTACCAACAAAGCCATGCGTGCCATGTATACATGGCAAAGGCTATATGGTAAAACTTGGGGACTAAGTCCTAAAATGGTCTATTGGTTTTATAACAGTATTGTTAAACCTTTAGTTACTTACGCCGCCATCATTTGGTGGCAAAAAGTTGAACTGAAAACTGCGGCTAGCAAACTCAGCAAACTGCAACGAATGGCTTGCATAGGCCTATGTGGGGCAATGAAAACGTGTCCTATGATGGCCTTGGAGGTAATAACAGGTTTACCCCCACTGAGCCTCATCGTAAAAAAGGAAGCCTGCTCTCAAGCACTAAGGCTAGTAAGAACTTACGAACTTAAGAGTGGAGATTTAAGGGGACACATGAGCATATTAAATATGCTCAGCAATGACCCCATACTGCGAATCTCCGACAACATTACACCTAAAGTGAAATTCTCCAGTAGATACAAAGTCTGTACTTCAGACAGACAATCGTGGAGAACCTATAGATTCAACCCTGCTCCAGGTTCTCAAATCTGGTCCACGGATGGATCCAAGCTGGAAGACGAAAGCGTAGAGGCTGGAGTACATGGCCCAAGATTCCACAAATCCATCCCTATGGGGAAGCTAGCTACCGTATTCCAGGCTGAAGTCTATGCCATTGAGGCATACGCCAGAGAATGCCTACGCAGGAAAACATCTGGTGCACAAGTATATATATTATCCGACAGTCAAGCGGCCCTACCTAAAATCCAGGGGCGTCGGTTCCCACAATGGGCGGCACCTGGTCTGCGTCTGACTCCAGTTGGGCGGCAGTTTTTCCTTTCACCTGGCAGTAGGTATAAAATGCACCGCCCCCCTTTTAAATGGTGAAGCCTACTCCAGGTTTTTTGCACGGGGTAACCAGACTTCTGGGAACGCTTTCGCCGATCGTTGGCGGCTTGGGCATTGGATGTGCAGGCCCAAAGCTCACCTTTCCTTACGACCGAGACTGACACCCAGGGTCTCGGAGGAAGCAACTTACTAGCGGTGGACGATGGCACATTGACTATGTCAATGGAGAGCCTACTGTTGGAGGAGAATGTAGACAGACTAATGTCAGAAGCATCAAAGTCAGCCGTCAAGGTTGATGCAGATGTGGAGATGTTAGATAGCTCACCTACTTCAACGAGTCGAATTCGGGTACCATGCGTATCTCCGAAAACGGTTAAACCTGGTGCGAACCAGGAGAGTGCCGGTAAGGAGGTTGCTGGTATCGAGGGTTCGAAGGCAGGTGAAGAGCTGTCTGCCAGACAGCGCAAAAGGAGGAGACAGAACAAGAGGAAAGCTGGTGTGAAAGCAGCGGCAAGTACTCAGGTTTTTCCAACCTCAACACCTGTGATGGCCACAGGAAAGCGTGACAGAACGGGCGATGATTTGTCTGCTATGGCACACTCTTCCGAGGCCGCTCTGGGGTCTGAGCACTCGGATGTGAAGATTAGCAAGGCAAAGAGGAGGAAGGTCCTTGGACCGTAATCGGACGTGCCGGCACGCTCGACGCAGGAGTCTACAGGTCAGCCGTCTACTGAAATGGAGACGGCTGCAGGATTCCGGAAAATGGCGGATGACACTCAGCCATCGACCTCTGGTGCCACTTTCGCGGAAGCGGCTGCCAAAGCGATGATGGTCGAGATACATACCGACAAAGGAAATGGTCTGTTCTCTAAAGGACAGCAAGACTTTTTTGACTCCTACCTTTGGAAGACAAAAAAGTGGTGGGAAAAAGAAAAAGTGATTCGAAAGAAACACCGATGTTCGCAGGAAAGCGCGTTGAAAACGGCATCATTAAGGTGCATTGCTCCAACGCGGTTTCTCGAGAATGGCTGGAAAAAGTCGTAGCGAAGATGCCAGCCTGTGAAAAGATTAAGTTCGTGCTCACGGACGAAAATAGCATCAGGTTGGTGAGGGCTTCAACCTGGCTATACTCCGGAAACCAGGTGAAATCCTTGCACGTATCCGTGCTCAGAACGCTGGTCTGGACACGAGTTTATGGCGAATATACTCGCTAACCAGGAATGTATCGGCTGTCAACAAAGAAGTCGGTGCGCACCTGGTGGTGGGTATTGACTTAGACTCGTTGAAGGTCCTGAAGTCGAAGTACGGGTACCGTCCCCACCTACACCTGGGGCGGGTGGCACTGGTGCACTTCCGCCTACAGGACAAGGAGGAGGATAAGGCGAAATTATTATCACGCAGATCAACTTGCAGCATAGCAAATCGTCTACTGCTCTACTATGCAACAGGCATGCGAAACTGCAAACATGTCCTCAAATAATATTAATCCAAGAGCCATGGGTGTGTTATAAGCGTATCTGTGGTCTGGGTGCCATTACGTGGGGACAAATCCTTCAACACGAAGGGAGTGATAGACCGCGAGCATGTATCATCATGCCGCGGTCGATCGAGTGCACGATGCTTAGACAATTCTGTTCTCAAGATGTCGTTGCGGTTAAAATAAAGTACTGGGTTGGTGGGAACAGCGTCGAAACTGTAATAGTAGCGGCCTACCTGCTGTATGACTCTATACTTCCTCCTCCATCGAGGGAGTTAATGGAAGTCGTCCAATATGCTGAATCCAGGGGTTTGGGAATCATAGTGGGCTGTGACGCGAATTCACAGAACATTGTTTGGGGTAGCAGTAAATGCAATCCCAGGGGTACTAAACTTTTGAAATTCATTATGTCGGCTGATCTGGTGATTCAGAACGTTGGTAACAAACCAACGTTTGTGATCAGCAGAAGACAAGAAGTGATTGATCTAACACTGACCAACAGGAAAGTGGCAGATCAGATTGACTGTGCAGGGTTCTACAAAGAGATTGTAGTTAAGGTTAAGGTTGATTCTCTTCGCCTGCTTGATGGATCCTATACTACTTCTAAATCGGAGACCTATAACACTCTCCTAGCGACCCATTTTCCGGGAAGCAGGATAATTCCCACTGTGGTGGGCAGTTGTGTGGTCAATGACACAGGTAATAGGACTAAAAGGCTCAACTGGTTTTCCACGTCAGAAGTAGTAACGAAGCAGGCGGTAAGGTTTTCTTTTCCCTCCTTCGAAAACTACAAGTCCCCAGGACCTGATAAAGTTTACCCGATAATGCTGAAGAGGGGTGGAGACAAGCTGATGAGAGCTCTTATAGAAGATCTTCACGGCTTGCCTTGCTCATGGTTACATTCCAACTCTTTGGCGACAAGTCAGAATAGTCTTCATTCCCAAACCAGGGAAAGATGCGCTGGCAAAGAGCTTTAGGCCAGTCAGCCTGACTTCTTTCATGCTGAAAAGCTTAGAGCGAATGGTGCTGACAAGGAGCCCACTCAGTAGAAACCAACACGCTTACCAGAGTGGAAAATCATGCGACTCAGCCCTACATGACATCGTATCCAGGATTGAAGTGGGGCTGGAAGCTGACCAGTAAGCTTTGGGCGTCTTTGTGGATATTGAGGGGCTTTCGACAATGCAACCTTTGACTCGATATGCTCAACAGCCAGAATGCATGGGGTTAATGAGATCTTGATAAGGTGGATCCGCTCCATGCTCTCCGAGAGATTGCTAACCGTTGGTGAGGGTGATAGCAATTCGCTCACGGCAGAGGTCGGACTAGGTTGCTCCCAGGGTGGTGTCCTCTCGCCACTGCTGTGGTGTTTCGTGTTCGACTCTCTACTAAGGGAGATGCAGGATCTCGGAATTCATGTCCACGCATAAGCGGACGATGTCCCTCAGGATGATTTGCAAAAAAATGCAGAAAGTCCTGGATAAGATTGATAACTGGTGCACAGGACAGGGTCTTTCCGTCAATCCCAGTAAAACGACTCTGGTCCTATTTACTAGGAAGCGGAAGCTGGATGGTCTCGAACTGCCAGTACTGAAAGGTGTGACCCTCACTCTATCCACGGAAGTGAAATATCTAGGGGTAATCCTAGATAGGAAACTAATGTGGAAGACGCATGTCTTGACGAAGGTAGACCGTGCGCTGAAGGTTTTCCAACAGTGCCGTCGAGCTTTTAGCAAGACTTGGGGCCTGAAGCCAGCGGTGGTCCTTTGGATATATACCGCACTCATCAGGCCTATAATTACGTAGGCATCGGTAGTCTGGTGGAGACGAACAATGGTTAAGTCCACAGCTTTGGCTCTGAACAGACTACGAAGAAGTGTATGTATATGCATTACGGGTGCCATGAGCACTGTCTCGGGTGACACCCTTAATGCCATGCTTGACCTGCTTCCCCTGGATCTAAAAGTTCAAGAGAAGGCGATGAAAGCGACATGTCGGCTGTATTCCTATGGATACTGGCATTACAACAAGGGCTCGGAGAAATTTTCAAGAGGTTGTCAGTGCAATATCCGTTGCTCCTGGCCCCTAAGGATTGCCTAATACCCGTAGTATCCTTTAGGAGACACTTTGAAGTGAGGTGCCCAACGCGCGGGATCTGACTAGGGGATCTGACGGATATTTTCTTCACTGACGGATCCAAGACCGTTAAAGGTACTGGAGCTGGAAGGCACCTCGAAGGAAGTATCAGATGCTACTACTCACTGGGTGGGCTGACTACCGTCTTTCAGACGGAAATCTTCGCCATTCTGAAAGTAGCGGAATGGATAATTGGGAGGAAATGGTGCGGGAAACATATAGGAGTCTGTAGTTACAGTCAAGCTGCACTTAAGGCCCTGGAGAACGCGCGTGTTACCTCTAAGATTGTCCAAGAATGTAAGATGAAGCTTATATCAGTCGCGAGACGTAATAAGCTCCAACTTATCTGGGTTCCGGGGCACTGCGGTGTTCTAGGTAACGAAGCTGCAGATGAACTGGCTAACTGTGGATCAGGGTGCACACCCATGGGACCAGAACCAATAATCGGCACCAGTCTAGCAGGAACCCTGGACTGGATCAAGTTCTATGTCAACAACCTACATAGAGAACGTTGGACTAGCTTGGGAAGCTGTAAGACTGCCAAGTGTCCAAGCGTCCTCCGACGAATGGTCGGGTTAATCACAGGACACAATCCATGAGGGCGACATATGGCCAACATGGGCATCATCGAAGATCCGACTTGCATGTCTTGCCTGGAGGAGGTAGATAGTACAGAGTACTTTCTCTGTGCATGTCCGGCCTTCTCTAGAACGAGATTGCGAACGCTGGGTTCAGATGTTATGAGAATGGACGAAGTTCATTCTCTCACCCTGTGTGATCTCCTGAGATTCATTAATGAGTCCGGGAAATATGCACAGGAGAATCCATAACTCCATCTCCCCTTCCACCTACTTTCTCTTTTTCTTTTCCATTCCCATTTCCTCTATCAACCTTTTTCCTAAGCCTTAAGTACAATGGGCTATAGAGCCTGACTGCTTGGGGTAATGACCTCCCTTAGGTTATTTCCTCAGCTCCCCTTCACAACCATCCATCCATCCATCAAGGTATCATAGCACGTTAGAAAGGTGAATTTTTAACATTCACACTGTCACTATTAACATATGTTAATATTTCAATTTTGATTTTGCTATAACTTTTTAGTTTTAAGTCCGATTTTCATGCGGCTTCGGCTCAGTGGCCAATTTATCAAGCTTTTTCTAAATATGTAATCAGAAAACTACAAATTTTTGCCCCTATTTTGGTTACATGTTGGTAAGCAACAACATAAAGTGGACTGTGCTTAAGAGATTTTAGGTGTACATGTGGCAGGGGGGAAAAGGGATGAATGGGGTTTCAGGCCCAACAATGTGGGCGAATTTGTCTCTTTTTTTTAAAGAAATACCATAAAGTTCAAATATATTGTTACGAATGCTAGTTCCAGTGGGCTGTTACGTATCTCTGGATTGCGTAATTTGAAAATAAAACACACTCAGTTTCCCAAACGCAGTCAATAAAATAAATCAACAATCACTTTATTTCACACTTTTACACTTCACTGTCTTTACACTTAATTATTTGCTTATTTACTCCGTGTGGCACCTTCACTAGTCAGAATCAGACTGACCCGCTGCGCCGCACCACGCTGCCTTTTATACCTGTCCGGCCATCGTGCAGATCGTTCTCGCACATTCTGGCGTGGACTAAAGGTTTCCATGATGATCACGACCATCATTGCCAGGTTGGACTAAAAGTTTCCATCATTGCCAGGTTGGACTAAAAGTTGCCATCATTGCCAGGTTGGACTAAAAGTTTCCAGCATTGCCAAGTTGGCCTAAAAGCTTCCCTTATAATCGCGGCCGTCGTTGCCAGATTGAATTATAGCACGGCGCGTAGCGACAGGGTTGCTTTGCACAGCGACAGACTGTCTCATCGTTACACTGCCCACCACTTAGACTTGTTCGTCCCGAACAAGTGCCGAGGTTCCGCTGTGATAAGGCTTTATTGCTGCAACGTTGAATCCTGTATACCAGGTCGTTAATCCTAGTCACGACTTCGTAAGGTCCTTCCCATGACGCTTGAAGTTTCGGAGACAAACCTTTCCTCCGCTGCGGGTTGTAGAGCATTACCAGATCGCCTCCTTGGAACCCTGCTGAGTTGGTCCGTAGATATATCTGGCTTTCACCTTATCGGTGAATTTCCTCCAGTTCCACCCGCTTATTGACCACGTAGTCCGTCTTAGCGCCTCCCGTCGAGCTGACTACTCCGAACTTCAAGTCAGCGGGTAACCGCAACTCTGTGCCGAACACTGCTCGGGCTGGAGTGAGTGATGTCGTGTCGTGCGGGGCTGACCTATACGCCATCAGGAACAGGGAGATATGCGTGTCCCAATCCTTTTGATTCCTGCCTAGCACTTTCCGCAGGTATTCTTCCAGTGTCCGGTTAAAGCGTTCCACCATGCCGTCGGACTGTGGGTGCAAAGGAGTGGTACGCGTTTTCTTTATCCCCAGCAGCTCACACACTTCCTTGAATACCGCAGACTCGAAATTCCGGCCTTGATCTGAGTGCAACTCCAACGGAACTCCGAACCTGGCTACCCAGTTGTTTACCAGCTTCTCCGAGATCGTAATGGCCTCCTGGTTAGGAATAGGGTACACTTCGGGCCATTTGCTGAAGTAATCCATTACCACCAGCACATATTTGTTGCCTTGAGTGCTAGTTGGGAATGGACCGGCGACGTCCATAGCAATCCGCTCGAAGGGCGCTCCCACGTTGTACTGCTGCATGCGGCCTCGAGATTTTCTTGTCGGCCCTTTCGCGGCTGAACATCGGTCGCAGCTCTTAATCCACTCGGCTGCAGACTCCTGACATCCTACCCAGTAGAATCGTCTTTTTATTTTGGCGACGGTTTTGGTGATGCCCAGGTGCCCTCCACTGGAGTCGTTATGGTATGCCTCGATGACCTCGTTGATTCTGCATTTCGGCACTACCATTAGGGAGTTGCTGGTCCGACCATCCGCGCTCTCCTATTTGCGGTACAGGCATCCTTCTTTCAGCTGCAGACTTTTCCACTGTGCCCAGTAAGCCTTAGTGATCGGGCGTTCACCGGCCATCTCCTGCCAGTCTGGACGTGCGCCTTGCTCCTTACCTTCGACGATTTTTGCAAGATCCGCATCCTCACGCTGGTTCTTTTGTAGCCTCTCCGCAGACCACTCTTCCCCTGGCATAACGCTTACCAACCGAACGTCCACTATCTGTTCGGAACGCTTTTCTCGCAGATGGCAGTCTCGTGATATGTGGCCTTGCTTGCCACATCGCCAGCAACTAACTCCAGATGACACTGCCCGCATCCCCGTCTCCCTAAATGTCGGCTTGCCCATCATCAACGCACTGCGACGTGTCTCCGGATCATGAAGACCTTCAATAAACGCCTCAATCTTCATCCTTTCGAGATCATCAGCACCGAAGGACGGGTAGCAAAGCTGCACAAGCCGCTCAATGTCTGCTGCATATGTCTGCAGCGCCTCGTTGGATCTTTGCCTGCGGTTCTTCAGCTCGCAATAGTACAGCATTTTGTTGTGCTCGTCACTGTATCTGGCTGCCAGCGCCCTTATGACGGTGTCGTAATCACCTCTCAAACCTTCCGGAACTATTTTTATTGCCTCACCCGCTGGACCTCTTAGAGCCAGTATCAGTCTCCGACCTTTTCTTACATCGGTCAACTGACTCTCCAAACCAGCCATCTCGAATTGTAGTTTGAATGTGTCAAACGACGTAGTACCATCATAGGTAGGCACTTCTATGGCAAAGCTTTCCTCAACTGACTACACCCTTGCTCGCAGCCGTACCTCCCTAAGCCGCTCGTCCATCTTTCTGTTCATCGAATCTTCCAGACTACAAGCTCGTTTGTTCAGGGAATCATCCAGGTCGCCAACTCGTTTGATTAGGGAATCATCCAGGTCGTCGACTCGTTTATCCAAGTGCTCTACCCGCGTCTCCAGGTGCTCGACTTTCCCATTAATCCTGTCTGAGATTTCCTCCACTTTCTGCTCCAAGCGCGCAGAATTTTCCTGAAGCTTGAGTTCCATTCGCTCCGCCGCTTGTGCCGATATTTCCTGGGTCGCCGTTTCCATTTTTGCTGACATGGCTCGATTTGCAGTCTCGACTTTTGCAGAAATTTCGAGATTTGTAGTTTCTTGCTTCGCTACCATTTCACGGTTGGAAGTCTCGAACATGCCTTTGACATTCTCGATTTTTGCAGAAGTTTCCTCAAACATGCCTCTCATTGCAACCATAAGCTGGCTCATGTCCATTGCTTGTGGTGGCGCAGCCGCTGCAGCCGTACTTTGCATCGACGCAGCACCCGCAGGCGATTCCTCCACTTTGGCCGACGCCTCTTGTTCCTGCGTTCCGAACTCGTGCGCAGCCCAATCGATGCCTCGTGCCTCACACGCCTCTCGCAAGCGCAGCTGCAACTCCACTTTACCGCCAGCAGTCGGCAAATCCCAGGCAGCCAGCTCCTTCTTCAGCTGGTCCACCTTCAGCAGCTCGAGTTTAACCATGTCCGTGCTTTTATAATTTTATTTATTAAGTTTTTTCTTGTTTATTTTCAATTTTCCACAATCCCACTTCTGACACCAAATGTTACGAATACTAGTTCTAGTGGGCTCTTACGTATCTCTGGATTGCGTAATTTGAAAATAAAACACACTCAGTTTCCCAAACGCAGTCAATAAAATAAACCAACAATCACTTTATTCCACAGATTTACACTTCACTGTCTTTACACTTAAGTATTTGCTCAATTACTCCGTGTGGCACCTTCACCAGTCAAAATCAGACTGACTCGATGCGCCGCACCCGGCTGCCTTTTATACCTGTCCGGCCATCGCGCAGATCGTTCTCGCACATTCCGGAGTGGACTAAAGGTTTCCATGATGATCGCGACCATCATTGCCAGGTTGGACTAAAAGTTTCCATCATTGCCAGGTTGAACAAAAAGTTGCCATAATTGCCAGGTTGGACTAAAAGTTTCCATCATTGCCAGGTTGGCCTAAAAGTTTCCCTTATTATCGCGGCCGTCGTTGCCAGATTGAATTATAGCACGGCGCGTAGCGACAGGGTTGCTTTGCACAGCGACAGACAGTCTTATCGTTACAATATTCTCATCAAATTTCGTATTTAAGACTTTTAGGTAATACTACATCACATATCCAAATTTGAACGAGATCGCCCAACTATCTCATAAAGCTGCCATAGAAACGATCGCTCAAAAATGTGAAGTGAAAA
This sequence comes from Melieria omissa, assembly GCA_963971225.1. Taxonomy (NCBI): domain Eukaryota; kingdom Metazoa; phylum Arthropoda; class Insecta; order Diptera; family Ulidiidae; genus Melieria; species Melieria omissa. The sequence continues at coordinate 42,075,234 of OZ020269.1, read as the reverse complement.
TGCGGCTGAAAGCACGAGTGAAAACGTGCAAGGGAAACATTTGTGCGCGGAAAATTATAGCGAGCCTGCTAGCTGTTAATGTCATTGTGGCCGTAAACATTTGTGGGTTTCATGGGAAAATAAGCCTGAAATAAATTGTTTAAGGTTTCGTTTGATATGTATGCACATATACAAAATCACATTCACTGTGCATAATTTTCCCATATCTAATTCTACAATTCGTTCCTCATTTAACTAGATTCAACAAATGCAGCTGATCCCATGAAAGAGCTGAGAGCAGCTATTGACACCGTTAAACTTGAATTTATTTAATATCTTATTGCCTTAAGTGATGATGAATTGAATTGTTATTTTTTATGAAAAGTTTTAAATTTTTGCTGCTTTGTTATTAGTTGTAAATATTAAGTATTTAGGAGAAGTGTACTTTGTTTTTGAAAAATTTTATTAAAAAAATCTTATGGATTGAATTTAGTATATTTGAAACTTCATTTAAGGAGGTATATGCAAGTAATTTTTAATGGGTTACTATTTGACTAGTTTTACATTAGTTATAAACTAACTAATTTGTAACTAGTCACAAGAAACTAGTTTTAAATCAGTCGATTGCGGACGCATTATTAATTGGTTTGGAAACAACTAGTTATAAACTCCCGTCCCGTTAAAATAATCACTTATTTGCAAGCAAAATAACTAATTTGCAATCAGTACTGTACAGAAAAAGACTAGCTATAAATTAGTTTAAAATTAGTTACATTTCCAGCAGGGGTGATACTGGTGTTCTTGGTATTGGTGTGGTTGGTATTGGAGTTTTTGGAAGTGCTCGTTATGGCTTGGTTGCATTTGATGCTATTTGTGTACGGGGATAAACTACTATCGAGGGATTCTATTGCTTTTCTGGAAAGCAGTGGGTTACCTGAATACCTCAGAAACAGTTTCGATACTCATTGGGGTGGGTGGATGGCCCTGATTTCTATACGCAAAGTTTGGATGCGAAAATGTTCGTTGTGAGCTACGTCGTGTTGTTTTTAGCAAGTTTAAAAATAATTAAATTAATTAAACAATTCAAAAATAAAAATTATATCGCAAATGATTCATTTCCAGCCCTTCGGTGACCACCAAGGCTGATGAAAGATCTGCCCGCTTAGCGGTATAGACATTATAAGACGTTTCAGCGTTGCTTCTCACTCTCTCAATAAGGGCTGTGATGCCATGCTCGTCACTATTATGGCCATGAGCTTTTTATTAATTACTAGCAGGGCCTTGCGGCATTGCACGCAAGTTTGAATTCAATGGCCCCAATAAATCAAGTTTCTTCATACTACACTCTATGGGTGATGCCACGCCTCTTTTATGTAATGCCCAAACCATTCCTCCGGTTTCATTAATATGCGACTTACAGTCTCAAAGGTACGCGGAAAATTTTAGTCACAAAAAATGTGCCACGCCCCTTGTCCAACGCCCATCAAATTTTACCAGTAGAATGACACATCTATGGTGCGGTGGTATACAAAATATCAATGCTATCCGACTTATTTTTCCAACTTCTTTATTGATGTGGGACCCGTAGTTCCAAAGTTATTCAAAACATTTGGGTCGCCTGAAATCCACCGCCCATACAATTTTACCACTGGAACGACACGTCTAAGCCATGCAAATTTCAATGCTGTGCGACTCATAATTCCAAAGCTATTCCACATTGTATGGGCGATGCCACCTATTGGGTCGTATTCGCACTATGTGGTCTACCGAGATTTAGCCAAGATGAATATTCCGTGAAATATTTCGCTCAATCAGCTGTCTAGTTTTTGAGTTTCAGCGTCGTGTGACCAACAAACAAATAGCGGCACTGACTCGCAAAATTTTTCTATATTCATATTGTTTTGTAAAAATATACCGCAGTTCATTTCTGTCGTCATAATGGGCATTGCAGGAAGGCGTAAAAGGTGGGCGTGGTCAACCTTATATAGCCTATGTTTACCGCTATGAAACACAGAATCATTTTACATCAACATTTATTTACAAACATGTGCGGAAAGTGGGCGTGGCTGATTATATTATAGCCTATGCTTGCCGCGGCAGCCGCCGTGGCTCAGTTGGTTAGTGCGCGGTCCAAGCGAGTCGCATGCAGAGCGACGCTAGTTCGAATTCTGCATGTAGTAACACCTACAAAAAATAACGGGAAACTCGTTTTCTCTTTCGGTGGCTATCCTCTCAGCTGGAAATGGCAAACCTCTGAGAGTAAAAATTGCCTATGAAAAAGCTCCCAACCTGCCGTTCGGAACCGGCATAAAACTGTAGGTCCCTTCCACCCGCGTACAAAATTCACACGCACAACACGGGTGGTTGCGGGAAGCTAGGCCTTAGTCTCGCGTAAGCGGGCTGTCGTGCCAATCAATTAATTAATTAATGCTTGCCGCAATGACACCCATATTGCCTCACAAAAGCATACCATAAATAAGGTTTAAGATTAAGATTAAGATTGGGTAGCGGGAGTCGAGCACTACCTACCCGAGACACTGCGTCCAGTGTTGAACTATTGTGTCACGTCCCTTTATCTTACTGGAGCAGTTCGTATCCTCCAATATTATCCAGGAACTCCTTTATTTTCCTTAGATCAAATTCAGACAGATCCTTTGTCTGTATTCCCTTCCCAATACCCGCTTTCTTGCGTGTATGAGGGCGGGACATTCCGTTATGATGTGTGCAGAAGTCTCCTCGTCTTCCATACAAAATCTGCATAGTTCGTTGTCCGTGATTCCCAGTCGCGCTCTATGCATATTTAGCAGACAGTGTCCGCTTAGGATCCCCGTCATGAATCTAAGCTCTGCTCGGCTAAGCTCCAAGAGGTAATTAGATTTCTTTGCAGAGTAAACTGGAAAGAAGAGCTTGGAACAGCGTTGTCCCACTGTGTTCGACCATTTGTGATTAGCCCGATTTAGAAATTCCTGTTTTACACAATGTCTGTAATGAGTCTTGCTAACACTTATGATTGATTCAGGTCCGTAGGGTCGTCTTGCCGCCCCCTCCTTTGCCAATCTGTCCGCCTCCTCATTACCATCGTGTCCACAGTGCGCAGGTACCCAGTGTATTATCACTTGGTTGTCCTTGGAAAGATCTTGGAGGACAGCGACTGTCTCCCAGACCAGTTTAGAGCCAAATGTCGTCGAGTTCAGAGCTTTGATTGCAGCCTGACTGTCAGACATTATGAATATCCTCTTCCTTTTAAAGTTAAGTGTTAGTATTGTCCTGGCACATTCATTAATGGCATAGACCTCAGCCTGGAAGACTGTGGCCTTGTCCCCAAGACTGACTGAAAGTTGGGAGCCAGAGCTATAAATTCCCGCTCCTGTTCCTTCTTCCGTCTTGGACCCATCAGTGTACCATATAATATCATCACACATCGGACAGATTTTGTTATCAGTCCAGTCCTTCCTGTGCGGGATGTACGTTTTGTACCTTCTTCTGAAGAGGTGCTTCTGAGGCATCAGATCAAGGGGCATCCAAAAGCCTCCATCTCGCCTCCTGTCCCTGAGCAGAGATAAGTGACCAATTGCCTGTGTATTCTTCGGTATAGATCCACTATGCACCAGTGTGTGAGTGCTGGCTATTGCAGCCATTTGCACTTTGAGTTCCAGCGGCATCGCCCCCCCAATATAACAGTAAGGGCTGCCGTCGGAGTCGTCCTGAGACATCCTGTTATGTAGGTATTTGCTAGTCGTTGTAGTTTCTCTAGCTTAGTCGCAGTGGTTACTTCTGTGGTCTTCCTCCACCAAACTATCGCCCCGTAGGTTATCGTACCAGGGAGTATGGTTTTTGAAGCCACTTCGGTCTCAGTCCCCAGTTTTTACCACAGATTCTTTTGCAACTCCAGAGTGCATTGCCTGCTCTCTTGATAGTGCGATCAACGTGGGGTTTCCAGTTCAACTTACTGTCTAGAGTTACCCCTAGGTACTTGACCTCATTCGAGATGTTCAGCACCTTACCAAAGATCTCCATCTGTCCAAGGTCAAATTTCCTTTTAAAGGTAAAAGGCCCAATAATTGTTTTGTCCGGGTTCACAGACAATTTCTGTCTTACACACCAGCGCTCCACAATTTTCATCGCGTTCTATAGCAAGTCCGAGACTGTATGTCCGTCTTTGCCCCTGACCGCAATGACTAGGTCGTCTGCATAGGCGATGACTTCATATCCCTGCTCCGCAAGTGAGCGGATTAGTCCATCAACGATCACAGACCACAGCAGTGGGGATAGTACCCCTCCCTGGGGACATCCCCTCCCTGTTCTTGCAGACAGCTCTACCGCCCCTAGGTTGGACTGAATCACCCTGCTTTCAAGCATGGCTGATATCCATCTTATAAGAGTGGTAGGCACCTGAAATTCTTCTAGCGCCCTTTCAATCGCTTCGAAAGTCGTGTAGTTGAAGGCCCCTTCTATGTCTAGGAAACCTGCCAGACAGATTTACTTTTCCTCCAGCGCTGATAGGGCCGTTTCGGTGGATCTACCTTTCTGGTAGGCATGTTGGTTCGCGCTTAGGGGGCATCGAGGAAGAATGTCTTCTCTCAGGAAGCGGTTAACGGCCTTTTCCAAGCCCTTTAGCACGAATGACATCAAGCTTATCGGCCTGAAGGATTTTGGGTCCTTTTTGTTGGATCTTCCAGGCTTGGGGAGATAGACCACGTTCACTGCTCTCCACACCTCTGGAATATGCCCAAAAGCTAAGTTACATGAGTAGATTTTTGTTAAAATAGGCGCTAATATATCAATTCCCTTTTGCAGAAGTGCCGGGAAAATGCCTTCTTTTCCCGGCGCTTTGTAAGGGGAGAACGATTCCAGCGCCAGTCTCATTTGTTTTTATATAATAGTATAGATTAATTACGTATTTTCGTTAAAAAGGAATAATATTTTGTAAAAATAAAATTTTTGCCATACAAAATTTCATTGAAAATCAATACAAATTTCGGATTTCGAAACGAGTAAGAAAGTTCCACTAGGCAGTTTTACTTGAATAAAAGTAATATGCTGTATAGAAATATTTTACATTTTATTTATATACATTTTATAAACTGGAAAATTCATATCTGTTATTAAACTCTAAATGACTGCTGGAAGATTCATGTGGTAAGTCATCATAAGTAAAAGCCAGGAGTGCTCCATTATTATCATAAAACGTATAATTTAAAGGATTTTGTGGTGCCGCCGCAGTATCAGCGGCAATACGTCCAAAAGGAAATACATTTGTATCAACTACAGTGCTACTTATGCTACCATTGCTGAATGCAATTTGTGGCGAATGAGATGTAGTTAAAATGCTGCAGTCGCTTCCTTCCGTAGGACAAGGAATTGAAATAGTGTACATGTCGTCATTAGATATTGTTGAACTACCAATATTTCCACAGATGCGACTACTGTTATGTATTTCAATGTTCATGGTTACTGTCTGCTGTTGCACCTCACAATTACTGTGGTGCCATGAGTTCTTATCTGCACAATCATCATTGCAATAAGTTGGCATTAAGTCACGATTTTTATGGTCGTCTATGATATTCATTTTAACTTCCGAATCGACATCAAGCATGACATTTGATTGATTTTGTATCGGATCTGGTAATATGGAATCAAAAATTGGAAGTTTATCATAATTATTAGGATATTGGCGCTGAATATGGGGTGAGCTATGGCTAGCGGGATGTAAATTAGCGTCATTTACAATGCTATTTTCAGAGTCGTAGTTATGTTTGTTACCTGGCGAATGTAAAGGTTTATTCTCATTTTCTTTAAATTCTATGGGAAGGTCGAAAAAAGTATCAGGACTCATTAAATTTAAGACATCTTCAAACTGAAGTTCACTATCTGCACTATTTTTAAATCCAGTAACATCAGATAAGCTCGATTCCGGATTTATTTGCTTTATCACGTCAATACTATTGAAACTTTCAAGAGCCCTTGACTCCAAATCACATTCTCTTTCGATATTGTCGTAATTCATTCCTTCTGAGTTATTAAGAAGACATTTTGTTTGACTGTATTCAGTGCTAGTGGACGAGGCATGTAAGTTTAAATAATAGGATTGTCTACAGTTCTTTTTAGAATTTCGACTATTTTTAAGTTTATGCTTAGAGATTGAGTTGTGATAACTGGTATTTAAGTTCTTTCTATTTTTTCGACCAGGATTCAAATTAGCGTTCGTTATGCATGACGTTGGCGGTGGGTGATCTAAAAGGCATTCTGAATTATTTTCGTTTTGATTATCGTTACTAGGTCGCGAAGACGTCGCAGATCGCGATTGTTTTTTTTGTGGTCTATATTTATAATCGGGATATTCTATCATATGTAGTTTTCGTAAATTTTCCGCTTCAATTATGTATGGCTGCTTTTCTTCTTTTCCCAAAAGTTGCCAGCGTCGTCCAAGTTCTTTTGATATTTCAGCATTATGAAGATCCGGAGTTTTTTCACAAATTTTTCTTCGTTCCATTTGACTCCACACCATAAATGCATTCATTGGCCGTTTGATATGCCCAGGGCAATGTTTTTTTGTCTAAAATAAGAGCAAAACAAATTATTTCAACTTCGAAAAATAAATAATTAGCTTAACATTAGTTTTCATAGGCATTAAAATAATAGTTTGCTTAGTCATAATATAAAAATGTTAAGGCTGTCAATCGATTTCCAATACAGATATAACTCCACAAATCTGGAGGTTTTTGCAAAAAAGACGTTCGCAGACAGTAAAAATTTCAGTGAGCTGCAAAAATAGACAGTCAATTTTTGTGGAAACCAGTAGAACTATCTGAAATTTGATTACACATATATTGTTGCAGTTGTCAGATTATCGTATTTTAGCCGTTATACACATTGAATACACATTGCCGAAACGACAGTCGTTCGTCGAAAATTTCGACAAGTCGCCTTCTCGTTGTCGTTTCGACACAAATTTCGACTAAATCTATTACGATTTGAGATTCCCGTTGTCGTTTCAAAATGACATACGACAGGAAAATTCGTTGATTTGAGTCGTAGGCATTTTTGTTCATGACAGGCAGTCGAAAGCGAAAGATTGTGAGATTTTTTTGCAAAATGGTCAGTATTTAAGTACTTGTTATTGTGAAAATAAATTTATATTTGTTCTATCATTACTTAATGCAATAGTTTGAGTTAAAAGTAACAAATCAGTCACAAATCTAGTTAAAGTATTACCACAGAATAAAAGGTATACTGTTTGTTCTGTGGATTACATAGTTTACACATCTATTTTATGTAGTATACTTACTACCATTGCGTTCAGACTATATAACCCTTTCCGGTTATAAAACAGATGGGGGTCTGTGCTTGGTGAAAGAATCGCAATGGAAGTGTTATCGACACACCTATAACACCAGGAAAATAAGTTTATTTGTAAAAGAATTGCGTTGCTTCACTTTATCTTGGTCAATCATCTCAAACTGTATCCACTTGAGGCATAAAACGCTTTGCAAGGCTGTGACCACTTCTGTTAAGCACTTCGTAACACTCGGCTGCGATAGGCATAACTTTAAGACGTTCTCGGCTGATAGCCGCCCTTTGCTTAAACGCGTAATGTTGTTGCCAATTTTATTGCCGCAAGTATCGCGGATGATCGCTCGCGGCTTTTTAATTTGGGCTCCACCCCATCCAGGACATACTCAAGCAGTTGAAGATCACTCTGTTGACAGCTCAACAAGAAGAAGCTATCACATTTTATGCTCACTCAATCTTGTACAAAAGCTCTCGTGTCGTAAATTTTCGGGAATACCAAAATAAAAACGACACGACTCAAAAAACGACAGTCGAAAAACGACACGACACAAAAAACGACTCAAGACACTCGGAATAAGGCTGGTTATTTACAATTTCAGTTTGTTTAAATTTAATTAATAAAAATTGGCTTTAAAATTTGAATGCTATAGCATTCACGTGAACGTGTTAATGTTTCTGGTACTATCTGTTACTTGTTATTCGTACGTTGAGGAATAAAGACCCTAAAACTAAACCAACCCGCCTCTTACTCATCCGCTCCGCCGAGAATCGAAACAAGTTTAAAAAATAATTCGGAGTCATAAAAACCATATCCAGCTGTTCCTGTAGTCAAAAACAATTTTTGAGAGGTTACATTTTATTTTTCTACAGCGTCTTGGAGCACGCGCCGAGTGGTCGCAGTCTCACACGCATTTTACTCTCGAAACAATTTTTTATAACTTGGTTGGACAGATTACTCGAACACCGTTACATGGTTCGATTCGACGGTAACTTAACTGTATCCTCCACAAGGGTAGTCACCTTGTCGTGGTGTGGGGGCTTGCCGCTGGCAAGGACGCCGCAGAGTAGTCCAATCCGAGTGATGAACGGAATGGAGTAGTCTGGGGCGGAGCCCGTACTAAGCACTACCCCACCCCCTAACCCAGGGTGTTACGCGGACCGTGCCCACTGGGTGGTTTGCAGCCAGGGGGTATACCGGCTGTATTCTTACGGTGCCTTCCTGATACCGGGCCACCTGAGGAAGTACAATGGCCTTGCTATGGTATGCGGGCTCTTCCATGGTCGACCAACCCTGTCCCTGCCAGAATTTTTGGGCGCCATCGCCGTCGCATTGTGCGCGGCCGCATCGCCATCATGAGTTCTACTAAAAAGAAATGCGGCAAAAATAAGCAAGGAATTCCACTCGCTGACCTGGGGCCCAGCACCAGTCGGGGAAGAATACCTTCCCGGGTGGCGAGGGGCTCACGCAGGGGTGGTCGGGTTGCTGCCGGCGCCGGGGGGGTATCTAGGCAGAGCAGACCTCTGTTCGATATATCTGCTCTGACAGTGTCGACCAGCACCGGACCCACCACGAGTCAAGTCAGCGGGAAGGTGGCTGCTCCCACCGGTCCTGAAAATATACAGTCCAGACTGGTGGTGGGAACGTTGCCCATAGGCTCGGCTCCTAGTGAAAGTGTCGTAGTGAATGAGCGGGTAATACCACCGCCAACCACCGCTGTGGCACCGTCAATAGGGCGAGCCGCTGACGATAAATCAAGCAGGCCCAAGAAGCAGCTCCCGGAACTACCACCCTTAGGACAACTAGGAGGCCTGGATGACCCCCTAAGGCGAGGCTTAAGCGGAGCTGGGGTTAAATTGTCCCTCCGATACCTCAAACAAGGATTGAGCAAGGAGGAGGCAAGGAGTAAAGCGGAGGAGCATAGGGGAGTACCCCCGGTTACAGCAGCTCAACCGGCTTTACCTAGAAAGAGAGGGAGCGACAATATTACTCCCCCCCAACGTCCTGGAACTAAAAAGTCCAGGACGTGCACTCAGGCACTGGGTGCTAAGACGGGCAAACCCCAGAATAGCAACCAGGGTGAGGGTGAGCCCATGGCAGGCGCAAGTTACTCGAGTGTCCTCAGGGCGCCTGCGGCCATTCGAGTGGCGGTCCTGCCCAAGGATTATCCTCAGAAGAAACTGAGTGAGTAAGGAGGAGGTCTCTCTTCTATAAGAAGCTATCGTGAGTGAGATAGCTAAGGGGTGGGCATGCCCACTGGTGTTCAGCGGCATCCAGTTCCGGCCGGGACTTCTGCTGACAGACTGCGGGAACCAAGGTACAGTAGACTGGCTTAAGCAGGCGGTTCCGAAGCTGGAAGGCTGGAAAGGTGTACAGCTCCATGTGTGCCTTGGAAAATTGAAATTGCCAAGACACACCATGTTACCCTATTCCTTCCTAGGAGCGCTGGACAGGAATCCAGCAAACTCTTTGCACTATTGCAAGCGCAGAACGCTGAGATTCTCACGACTCTTTGGAAGGTTGTGAATTCCAAAGAGGAGGGCAAGGGCGTTCTGTGGAATCTGACCGTTGACGAAGTGTCCTTCGCGGCGATCAGGGGAAATGGCAATGCTCTCAATTTCAGGTTTGGGAGTATCCCAGTCCATATTCCCAAATCTGGATGCCCGCACAGTGTGGTAGTGCCCCCCACAGAACCAGCCGAAGTCGGGAATCCACCGGCAGAGGCGGGAAGCTCAGGCGCAATGAAGCCCTCCACCGAACCCGGGAATTCACCGAAGGTCGGGGAGAAAGCCGGAGCACAAGCGAAAGAAATAGCAGCTTCCCAAGACTCAATTGGGGAGATTAACCTTCGAGCGCTGGGGCTTCAAGGCAGCACAAACGAGGAAGAAGAGGAGCAGCTGTCGGACGAAATATCGTTAACGGCGCTGCTCGACATGGACATATGAGTCCTCTCCAAAGCTCTAGCACTCAAGCAATGAAGGTTGTCCAAATCAACCTTCATCAAGTGAAGGCGGCATCGGCCGTCCTAGCGCACAAGTTCACCCGAGACCACATCGGGGCGGCGCTGGTGCAGGAACCCTGGTGCTACAAGGGAAGAATCTGTGGACTCAACTCGAGGCAGCACCAACGACAACATCAGGGGTGAGTACCTGTTAGACTATATATTAGCAACTAACCTAGTTATATTTAATACGGGAAACTCACCGACTTTCGTCACTAGGGTTAAGCAGGAGGTCCTTGATCTTACCATAGGTAACAGTAGGATCAGTGACTATGTGTCTGACAGGAGGGTGTCAAATAAACCTTCTCTCTCGGATCATAGGATGATCGACTTTAAAATAGCAGGTGCCATAATGGAGATACATCCAACCAGAAACCCCAAGAAAACCGACTGGGGAATCTTCACTAAATTACTAGAAGAGGATCGATCCTAGCTGGATATTCGTGGTAGAATGCGGCATCCACTCGAAATCGAGCAGGCGGTTACTGTCCTAAACGGAGCAGTGATGAATGCTTATCACTCAAGTTGCCCCGAAAGTGAAAAAACCAGGAAGAAGTCCACACCATGGTGGAACAACACCCTGGCGAAGCTCAGATCTGAAGCCCGGAGGCTCTTCAACAGGGCAAAGCGGACAGGTGAATGGCAGGAATACACCACTGCAATCACCAAGTATACAAAAGAAGTACGCAAGGCAAAGAGAACCAGTTTCCATACGTTTTGCGAAGAGATATCATCCACCCCCTAAGCGGCGGGACTACATAAAGTCCTCGCAAAAGGAGGGGTGGAAAATAAGATGGCTCTCAAGCTCTCGGATGGGGGGTACACACGAAATGAAGAGCAAAGGGCTCTAGCTCTTCTTAGCGCACATTTTTCCGGGGCAGTCCCTCAAGACACACCCGGCGAGTGCAGTATGTACCTACCAGACAGAAGGGACTGGGAGGTGGCGAACAAGGTCATATCTCAGGGAAGGATTGACTGGGCTCTGAACACCTTTCAACCAGGGCCGGATGGTATCCTCCCTGTCTTTCTCCAAAAAGGCAGGCCGGTGCTGCTAAGGCATTTAACTGGCATAATGAGAAGCTGTCTAGCAGCAGGATACATTCCCTTAAGTTGGAGAAGTGCCCTGGTAGGTTTTATACCGAAAATTGGCAAAAGGGACTTTACAGAGCCAAAGTCCTAAAGGCCCATTAGTCTAACATCTTTTGTCATGGAGACTATGGATAAGTTGTTAGATCAGCACATTCGAACCGTGACGCTCAAGAGACAACCTCTTCATGCTGCGCAGCATGCATACAGGGCAGGAAGATCAACGGAGACTGCCCTATACCAGCTCACGAGTCTGATTCAAGACGCTCTTATGAATAAAGAGACTGTGTTGTGCGCTTTTTTGGACATCCAAGGAGCCTTCGATAACACCTTCCATGAGGCAATAGAAAGAGCACTTAATCGAAGAGGGGTAGAAACCACTCTTAGCCGCTGGGTAAGAGCTATGCTTACCACCAGAACGGCAGTAACGAAGGTGGGCTCAACCACCAGGAGTGTACTGACGAACAGGGGTTTCCGTCAGGGTGGTGTATTATCACCACTACTGTGGAGCCTGGTTGTAGACGAGCTCCTTGATATACTGACAAGCAGTGGCATAATCTGTCAAGGTTATGCCGATGACATTGTCATTGTTGCCAGAGGAAAATTCGAAGACACTCTGTGCGACATAATTCAGAGAGGGTTAAAATTAACCCAAGAATGGTGTGCCCGGGCAGGCTTACGAATAAACCCGGATAAAACCACCATAGTACCATTTACCCCAAAAAGAAAACTGCAGCACATGCGGGCGATACGCTTGCTTGGCAAGAGCATCGCAAGGAAGCCGGAGGTATAGTATCAAGGTATAACACTAGATTCGAAGTTACTCTGGAATAAACATGCTGAGTCATGGTGTGCAGATCATTAGCAGGTAGAACCTGGGGTTGTAAACCAAGTATACTGAGATGGTTGTACATCATGATAGTGAGGCCAGTATTCGCATATGCAGCAGTGGCATGGGCCCCAAGAACCAAACTCACTACAGTGAGGAATCGGCTAAACAAAGTCCAGCGACTGGCGTGCACGTGCATTACAGAGGCTATGAGAACCTGTCCCACGGTGGCACTGGAGGTGATACTCAATATATCACCATTGCATTTAGCAATTGAAATGGCGGCCAAGCGCACTATCCTTGGGCTGGCCAGAACCAATAAAGGAGGAGATCACGTTCTAAGTCGCAGAGACTTGGACGTGTTATCTGTTATTAACCCCTATGTATTGTACCCAATGGATACAATAACGAAAACGTACAACTACGAGAAAAACTTCGTGGTATATATGAGTAATAAAGTGGACTGGGACTGGGAAGCACACCAGTCCCATTTCAAACCACATACTATTACGTGGTTCACAGACGGCTCCAAAACGCACGATGGAACAGGGGCGGGGGTATTTGGACCTCGCTTCAAGCACTATGAGCCCATGGGGAATACACTCAGCATATTTCAAGCAGAGTTATATGCCATCAGGCTCTGTGTGCAGATTAACCTCGAGCGTTTGTACAGGGGGCAAGACATAGTCATTTGTTCTGACAGTCAAGCAGCCATCAAAGCACTAATCTCGTATGAGATTACCTCAGGGTTGGTGCTGGATTGCAAAGAAGCATTGAACAAACTGGGTACAGATAACCAGGTTAAAATCCTCTGGGTTCCAGGACACAGAGGATTAGAGGGGAATGAGAAGGCTGACAGTCTTGCTAGAACTGGGGCAGCTAAGAGCAAACGCACTCTAGCAGAGTCACTAAGACTTGAGGAAAAAACCAGGAACTCAGAACACTGGTCAAATGCCACAGATCTTAGGCAATCGAAAATCTTCATCAAAGGTTACAACTTCAAATGGAGTGAAGAATTCTTCAGACTGGGAAAACCCAGCTTAGACTGGTCACCGGGCTGTTAACCGGGCACTACAGGATGAGGAAACATAGGCACACAATCGGGATAGAACAGGTAAGCGTCTGCAGACTCTGCGAAACAGCGGAGGAGACTCCTGAGCACGTCATACTGCACTGCGATGCGGTATGTTGTAGTAGGAGACAGCACCTGGGCCAGTACTGGCTTGCAGAAGAGAACGTCGAAACACCTTCTCCCACGTGAGTTACTAAGCTTCATTACGTCGTTGGGACTGGGGGACGTTCTCTAATGTTGTAGGGGGCACAATAGATCAACTTTGGTCTCAGTGCACATTTCCCCTTTCAAATCTATCTAACAACTGTATGCTCTAAAGCTACGTATACACTGTAGAGAAAAATACCGAGAGCTAGAGAAAAATCTCGCCTAGAGAAGTCTAGACACTCAGTAGAGCTCTCCACGAGAGCTCGTCACATTCTCTACCCGAGATTTTTTAGTCGAGAGTTTTTCGTAGTGTAGACACTTTTTTCATTCGCTCTACGAGAACTCTAGCTCTATTGAACACGTTCAATAGAGTTTAGAACTCTCACATGCAGGTTTTTTTGTTTATATGAATGCATAGTAGATTATTTCACAATTTATGAATGTTTTTGGAAATGTGGTTTTAACTGAAGATGTTATTGAGTTTTTAAGAGCAACAAAATATCCACCAAACAAACAATAACGAACAACGCAATGGCATCAGCGCCGAACAAAAATCGATTCAACTGATTTCGATGTTCGAGTCAAGAGTCCAGTGGACCCTACGCAAACCAGTAAATGTTGTCCGGGCCCATTACATTATTTTCCCCTATTAACCTATTTGACCCTTTGAAAATTTTATTTAATAAACTTTAACGTTAATTTTAACGTTTACATACTTGTATGTAAATAATTGTTAAATAACATGAATAAAAACGACTTTACATTTTGATTAGTTACAGTTGGAAATTGCCGAAAAATGTAACATTAGCGTAAAAGAAGTGGCCGCAAAGTGGGACACAATCTGTGGTGCCAATATAACGGCGAAGTGAGAAAAATCAAGCAAAAGAAAAGTGGGTCTGGTTCTGGCGAGTTGTGTGTTTCCCGTTGGGAGTTATTCATTGCTTTCAATTTTTATCAAAAGCTGTGTCCTGTAACACGACAGTAAAAGCAATTTATTTTATTTATTTAAATGCATATATTTACCGGACAAAACGCATATAAACAAAGAGTCTAAATACGCGCGTATTGCCATGGAATTTTCCATTCCAAGCTCAAAAAATATTCTTGAAAAATATTTTGAACGTATTTTGCATCTGCGGACGTATTCCCATGGTTCCCTCTGTGCATTAGTGGTATTTTTTCCGTTCCAAAATATGTACCATGTACGCATTTACCTGTAGCAAGAAATCGCAAAGTGACTGCCAACATTTCTCCTGCAGGAATCGCTTTGCGCAAATGTGTGTCTTTTTTTACGATTACCGGGGCCACCATTTGTGGCAATGCTTCAAAATTTGTGGATGACATTAAAAAAAAATTGGCATACGCCGCTGCATCACTCTTTTATAATTTACCAAGTAGTTCCCGATAAACACCCGCACTCTGCCGCTTCGCGATCCAATTTCGTATCCAACATTCCCGACTCCGACTCAACTGCAGCTGTTGCTTGCTTTTGGCGCGAACTCATTTTTCCGAATTTCGTTCGCAAGAATACAAATTTGCTCTACCCGAGAGAAAAAATTGTCATAGTGTATACGTCGAATAGAGTTCATCGTTGTATAAAGTTCATCAAACTCTACGTAGAGTCAAATCTCTAGTAGAGATCCTCTATAGTGTAAACACATTTGATAGACGAGAGTTCGAGAGTAGATAGAGCTCTATCGAAACTTCTCTACAGTGTACACGCAGCTTAAGGTTTTACGTACAGTCTCTCCAGTAGAAGCGTGATCGATCAAATTTTCACTTAGAGTACCGTTAGCAAAAAAATGTGATTGAACCTAAGTAACCTCATGATTTTTGTAATACGCATGAAAAATTTTCAGTCCCATGAAACTATTACAAAGTACACGGTGTTTTAACAAGATGAGTTCCGCGTGAGAGAAGCGTCTTGAAGCCGTATTCCTTTGTCTAGAGGGCCGTAAATGTCACGTTTAGCTGTAGCAAAATATGTAAAGAAGTCGAAGTCATTCGTATGGACGAATCGGTATATGGAAGCAAAAAATTTCGACGATTTGGCCGGGCGGAGCCTTGGAAAGATAACCTCTCCAAAACAGGACAAGGAAATCATTGATTTGTTTGCGACGAAGCTGGGCTAATCGTTGCGTAAAGCTAAAGAAGTTTTAGAGAAAAGTGGTGTTTGAATATCAAAAGAGCCGATTCGAGAACGTTTAAGATCTAACGACGTTAAATACCGGAACTCTTTGAAAAACTGTTGCTCTCATCATCACACGTTCAAAAACGGCTTGCCTGGGCTTATGCCAATTCAGATCGAAATTGGAATAATGTAATATTCACGGATGAATCCTCATTCTGGGCAAATAGTAGCATAAATCGTTCTTGGTGTACCGCCATCAACCGATTGCTCCAACGAACTGTTAAAGACCCAGTAAAGGTCCATGTTTGGGGCTGTTTCTCAGAAAAAGGATTTGGGCGACTTTTCGTTATTTCCACGAACTTGAATGCGGTTTTGATGAACAAAACTTATGAAAAAGCTTTATTACCATCAGCTGCGAAGATGTTCGGGAGGCACGCACAATTGCCTGATGCCAACCCGATAGAAAATGTGTGGGCAGTAGTAAAGCAGAAACTCAGAGGAAAAACTCTATGGACAGCAAAACAGTTATCGAGACAAGTTCGCCTGATTTGGAGTCGATTGTGTCGGTAACTTGCTCAGAATTGAGCGCAAAGTATGGGTCGGAGGTTTGAGGCCATAATAAGGATTGACGGCGATTATACCTGTTATTAAAAATATTGCGTACAATAAATATTATAAACGCATAAAATTCAGTTTAAAACGAATCGGACAAATACAAGCCCCAACCACTATTAATTCGTACCCCCACACTTTTTCTTATATTAATTTTTAGTATTACCTTTTAACTATTATTTGTCAAAGTTTCCGTGCAGTATTTATACTACTGTGTACAAAGAATACCCGGAATTTGTTTATAATTCAAAAAATCTGTATTTATTCTTCCAAATCAATTTCATCGCCTTCAAAGTAGTCCCCCCCGATGCAATGCACTTATGCCAACGGACTTTCCAATCTTCGAAGCATGCCAAATAGTCACCTTCCGGTATGGCCTTCAATGCGCGCGGTGTCTTTGAGTCTGGAGAATAGCCAGAAGTCACAAGGAGCTAAATCAGGCGAATACGGTGGCTGTGGAACGATATGAGTTTCATTTTTGGCGAAATGCTCACGAAGAACCAATGCCGTGTGAGATGGTGCATTATCGTGATGCAAAAAACAAGAGTTGTAAAAATCGCCGAATTCACTTTTTGCGTCTCACAAAACCAAGCGTAACTCAAACACTAATGAGTATTTTGACGTATAATTTGACATGTGAGCCTCTAACAGTTGTACCAACTTAATTAAGAAAAATAATTCGGCGAAAATATTTAACCGCGTAGTTTAAATGGGAAAATTACGGGTATGCTTTGTACACAGTAGTACTCTTTTGAAAGATAGAAAAATCTACTATTGAAAAAAACATTTTTTAATTTTTTTTATTATATAATGTTTCTGTTATTAATTTTTGAATAGAACAACTTCAAAAAGTAACAACTAAAAGTGGGCACTAATAATTCGTGCGACCGCAAATGAAAGAAAAATTAATATCGGGTTACATCTCCTTTGCTGCGATTACAGCCTGGCATCGACTTTGCATTGAAGAAATAAGTTTCTGACACTCTTTCGGTGTAATAGTCCCAAAGCTCTTCAATTTTGTTTTCTAGTTCCAAGAGGGTTCGTGGGGGCTCATTCCTCAATCTTCTTTTCATTAGGGCCCTATTGGACTTAGATCTGGGCTAGATGAAGGCCAGACTAAACTAAAACTTCAATATTATTGTTGTGCAACCGTTTTTGAAGAATTAATATGAGAAATTGAAAAATTAATATGAGAAAAAGCGTAGGGGTACGAATTAATAGTGGTTAGGGCTTGTAGTTTCCAAGTTACGACGATCACGCTTCTACTGGACAGACTGTAGCTGTGTTTTGATTTGATGGAAACTTTTTTGCTATAAACAATTTACTGGCCGAAAATATTTTTGGTCGAAATTCGATACTGCAGCATTACATCCTGTATTAAGTGCTCTTATTCTCATTCTAAGCGCTCACTGTGTACTAAGTACTTTTCCAGTCTCTACATTTTATTCCATAATTGAAAAAAAAGGTGAAGAAGAATTCGCGTGGGCCGACGTGCCCTTTCGTAGCTCCGCGGTTTTTTTCTGTTTATACGTGTTTGCGCGTGTTTAATGTATAAATAAATGTTTAGTGTGTCGTTTAATGTCCGACGGTCGCTGCTACCGCGTTGTGGCCGGCTAAAATCGCGCGGCCAAATCAATAAATAAATAATAAATTAAATAAAACGCGTCTTGCGCACAAATATAAAGTGCAGTGCGAGTGCCGTTATTCTTGCTGTCCACCAATTCGACCTCCGTTCACGTTGTGTTGTTGCTGGGTTGTTGCCCGTGTTGTCTTTTTCCTCCGTCCGTTTTTAGTAGCGCTACATGCGATCCTGTTCGACACTGGGAAATTGACTGCTCTGTGGTAAAGGCATAACACTTACCACAGGGCAACATACATTTTTCAGTGCATCAGATCGCATTTCCGACTGCTTTCCTTGTCCTTTAACCCACCCAGGTCATGGTACTGGACAAATTTCGTATAGCCTTCTGCAACGTGCGCGGGCTTTTTCGCAATATACGCGATTGTAAATCTCCACAAACCCCATGTAATGGCACTAGGTGAGACCCAGGTGTGTGAGGATGCAGATCCACTGGATTTCTACATCACAGGGTACCACCTACTGCCATTATTCTCTCCCCACAGGGGTCTTGCCCTTTATGTGTGCAGTAATGTTGCGTACCAGTGCCAGCAACAACTATACACGACGGATGCCGAATTTAGCTCCATATGGGTTAAATTCAATATCCAGTCGCACATTCTGCACTTCTGCTTTCTGTACAGAAGCCCGAATTCAGGGAGAGATTTTACTTATAACAAGTTTGATCTTCTCTCTGATTCTATTTCCCATATTCTGGAATCGTATCCGAATAGTGAAATTGTAGTTGCTGGTGATTTCAATATTCATAATTCCAATTGGCTACGCCATTCCAGCCACACAACTCCTGAAGGCTTATTTGTCGAGCTCTTTGCCGAGTCTAATAACTTGACTCAAATAGTGCATGAACCAACGCATATCCCCTGCGTTGAGGGGCAAGCTCTCAGTACTCTAGACCTTTTTCTAACTTCACATCATGAAAAATATGATGTTGAAATGCACGCACCTCTTGGAAACTTGGACCATTACACCATTTTGGCGTCTTTTTCATACTCTTCTATCCGCAATGCTTCGCCTTTAGCCCCGAAGCGCTTAATGTGGAAGTATGATAAAGCTAACTGGAGTGGACTTAACGATTTTTTCACCCACTTCAATTGGAAATTGTGTTTTCTTGATAAATACAATGCCGCAGCCAAAATGGTTGAAGAAATTATATTATTAGGAATGTGAACCTTCATCCCTAATAAGCTGGTTTGCATTAAACCCAAGGACAATATTTGGTTTAATAAGACATGCAGAATTGCTGTCAGGTCCAAAGAGGAAGCTTTCAGAACATGGCAGGCAAATAAAAATGCCGCCACTGAACAGCTGCGTAAACAGGCTAGAAATCGATGCAATGCCATCCTAAAGCGCCAAAAGTTTCTGCACGAACAGAAACATATAACATGCATAAACACTTGTAAAATTTTTTTGTTTTTTGTTCTAAGACCTGGAATTTGGACTTTACGAGAAAACCTGCCGCCATTTTAAATACAAATACTAAGGAACAAAGTCGTTTCCTTGGTTGGTTGGTTGGTTAAGTGGCTGCCTCTGTATGAGACACACTTAGGCCTATGGGCCCGTAGTGATACCACAAATTCCACCAGTTTGAAATGTGTATGCAACACTGTTTTTTCAACATGTGATACAACACACATTTCAAATGGATGGGGAAAGGGAGGGGACGGGACCCCACAGTTTAACGCCGAATCCGAACGGCGATTGGCAGTTTTTTCGTTCACACTTGGAGGTTTTGCTATTGCCTGCCAAGAGCGCACTTGTGCGATTCTTGTAATTCTCATTCCCTTCATATGGATAGCGATAGAAGTAGATGAGTGTTTTTTCCAGCCCAAGCCAGGAATTGAACCCGGGGCGCTCGGTATGAGAAGCCAGCGCGCTACCCGCTGAGCTATCGAGGCTGGCAAGTTTTTTTCTTACTTTAATATGTGTTTAATATACTGAAACGAAAAGGCACTTTGTGCTGTGCATGAACGCTTTTGCAAGCATACTTTCAGACATGCCCTGTGAAGTACAGCAAAACTGTTATAAATTCGCTTGGTATAGTCCGATATGGCAAGGATGGTTCTCGAAGAAATGGGCTGTGCGAGAATGGTCGAGCGCTTTCCAATTAGAAGTTGCAAGAAACTTCGGCGCGATAAGAAAACTGGTATAAAAGCAGCAGTGTGCAGCGCAATGAGTCGAGTCTGTGTTGAGTAAGCAATAGGGAAACATGTAATAGTAGTAGTGTAAAAGTAGAACAAGTGTAAATTTGTAAATAAAGCGATTGTTAGTTTTTACTACGTTGCGCTGGATAACTGAAGTTGTTTTATTTTCAAATACAATCAAAACGAACCGTCGATAACGAACTGTGGAATTTCGTAACAATACCTTTTGAAAAGAATGCCTCATCCTTTTTTCAATGTTGGCTGTAAAAGTTTTGCCATTTTTCGGCCGCTAAAGTAGTGTTACCCCTTAGCCTGCACCCGTCGGTATGCGTTGAAGAAGCCGTCCTAGGACTTTCATTATTATAGTGAATAACACTACATATTTCCATTTTCCTTATTTTAAACCCCTAGTCTCGCTGCAGGTCCTGGCTTAAGAAGATGCAGGGGGACGGTATACCTGTAGGGGTAAGGAGTACCTGTTATCGTTTACGTGGCATTTGGCGCAGCGCGCAAACTAGCGATGGCGGTACGTCCCTTTTTAACATTATGTTATCTTATGATTCAGTCATATGTAATCGAGGTAATGAGCTGACCTTCTTTGAATCCAATTGAAGTGAGCTGTTAGACGTAATACTTGTAAAAAAAAATTGTAATTGTTCGTTATTGGATTGTTCTGCAAGAATCCTCATACAATTTGGCTCTACTTTGCTTACTTTTGCTCAAAGTTGCTTACTCCTATGGGGAAGCGCTAACAAGGAACGCCCCTTGAGACATATTGCTACGATACATATTGTCACTCTGAAGTTTGCAAAGCACTGGAAAGAAAATTAGAATAATTGGCATACTTTTAGGGGAGTGGAAATTTCGATATAACATTCGCAAAGATTACTCGCGATGATACTGGAAATTTTGAGGCCAATTAGAATGTGCGAGAAGGTACAAGCAAACGAGAATAAAACGCAGCCGGGTACAGCGCAGAGGGAAGACTTTGGTTTTAGCAAGCAAAGGTGCAACAGGCCCAATAAGTAATAAGGGTAGATATAGAAGTGTGAAATTGTTAAAAACGTGGCTATTGTAGAGCTGCGTTGAAAAATTTTAGTGCGTTTTATTTTTGAACGAACGGAAGCCGAACTAATTTTCGTAATAATGTGTACTGCTGGTTCGATATCTGAATCCTGTGACGCTGCTATTAGCTTGTGTCTGGTTACTGCTACTGCCGAGTCGGATAGCCGGAGTTTTCGTTAGAGTAATTAGTAAGGGAGAGGGCTGGGGTGTGAACCGGGTTTTGTTTTTTGGCTCTAACTTTTCACAGAATAAAGATATCGAAAACTCGAAGATACCGTTGGAAAGGTAAATATAAAACGCAACTTTTTTATGAAGACGGATTACTGTTTTGATTGATATTTAACTCTCTACGTCCAATTTTCTAAGGACGTGATTTTTCACTTTTCCAAAAAAGTGGCTGGGTTGTGAACCATCTGGAAAATCCCTATTAAAGTCGGAAAATACGAAGAAAAAACCCATAATTTTGAAGTAAGTTGAGAATTTATTTAATCAGGAGGCCTCAAGAGGTGAAAAAAAGTTATAATGACGCCACTTAGGCCAAAAAATCGCAATGAATGAAAGTGCTCAATTTTTTGAATGTTTATCCTTATCGGTGTCGCAATGTTTGCATGTGAAATACGAACGCGTTCGCGCATTGGCCCACTTCAAGTGAACTCGCCGAAATCGAGTGCAATTACATAAAATTACTTTATTTTAATATATCCGTCCATATTTGACAGTGTTAGAACAAATGTAGTACGAAAAACAGGTGGTTCATAACCCAGCCACCTCAGTGGTTCACAGCCCAACCACGATGCCATTTTGGGAACTTTAAAATAAACGACACTTCCAATCATAATTCGACATAAACAAATATTGCATCGTAAAATAGAATCAATACCCTAAATAAATATGTGTTACACTTACATTTTTGGAATAAATTCAGTCACTTGGATAGCACTTTAAAAAGAGCAAAAACGTTTTTGCAGTCGACTTTCAAACACGATGTCTGTAGCTGCTACAAGCAATGCGTGTTAACACTTCGGTGTAACCACAAAAGCAGTCTTATCAAAAGAGAAACTTGACAGTTGAAAGATTGGCGATATGTCAATTTGGGAAAGAAAAAACGGTAATGGTTCACAACCCAGCCCTCTCCCTTATATTGGATTCAAAAATCCGCACAATCACAGAACAAACAGTATTACAGAACGTTCATATCATGCAAATGCAAGAATGTAAAGGGATCGGATATTACGACCACTGTTAATTTATCATTACGCCCTCTACTAATTAAATAACGACCACCACAGCTTTCGTTTCTATGATGTCACGGAACAAACAGCACAGAGATTGGAAAAAATGATTGCATGCGGTTGGGTGAAACAATTAAATGGAAGTAGCAACAAATTACGATTGTTGTCGGTCAACAAAACGAAGTGAAGTTTTCTTCTGCAATAAGCTGTGGTTAACATATTATTACTCTTGTTGGCTAGGAAATGAAACTTTGAATTAAAATTATTTTTGTTTTGTGGTGTGAACTGAGGCTGACGTTTACAACTTTACGACGTAGTGTTGCTTGCAAAAATTTATGAGAAAAATCTAATATTTGATAGTTTAATAAAGAATAATGCAAAAATTGGCAATGCAGAAATCAGCTTGACAATGATTTATATCAGCAAACTTATTAGCCCTGCTGACTGCAATGATAGAAATAAGCGAGAGAGTTATACATTTATTAACGCATGATATTTTATGTGTTGAAGTAAAATGTTGTATGTAGACTACCCCTGAATAATAAGCGTAAGAAACATAGTTAGCTAATTTCAAATATCTTAAACTTCAAGTATTAGCGTGGAAAAGACGATTAGTTACACATGTTCATGCATTTTCCATAATTTTACTAACTGGCCAGTGAAAAAAATTATATAAACCATATTCTGAGTCCTGACCGATATGTTCATACCTAATAATAATTGACTGGCACGACAGCCCGCTTACGCGAGACTAAGGCCTAGCTTCCCGCAACCACCCGTGTTGTGGGTGTGAATTTGTACGGGGGTGGAAGGGACCTACAGTTTTATGCCGGTCCCGAACAGCAGTTTGGGAGCTTTTTCATAAGCAATTTTTACTCTCAGAGGTTTGCCATTTCCAGCTGAAAGGACAGCTACCGAAAGAGAAAACGAGTTTTCCCGTTATTTTTTTTAGGTGTTATTACAGGCAGTATTGAACCTGGGGTTGCTGCCTTCGACTCGCGATCCAACGCACTAACCAACTGAGCCACGGCGGCTGCCGCCATACCTAATAGCACAGAACAAACAATATACAGAATGCGCATCTGGTGTAAAGAAAATTTTCTTTGCAGGTTCCAGCGGTACGACCCGTTCTGGATGCGGGGGAAGCAGTGAAGGGGACGAGAACGCACAGAGCGCGAAAGCGTAAATTGAGAAGCTTTGAGAGCGGTGTATGAAACAGTGGCGCACCACACACTGTGGTGGTTTTTGTTGGGCAACAAAGCGGTGTGCCGCTTGCATGTTGGTGGTGGCTCGTGCTTGCTCTCCGCTTGCTTTTTTACAAACAAGAACAAGAAGTGGACCGGAAAAGTTCGCATGGAAAAATTGATTGAGCGATCGCCAAGGCGCATAAATAAGGTGGTAGCACTACGGAAAAAAACAAATTTCAATGAATTTTATCAGTTCTTCCGGTCTGCTTGTAAAATAGAAGTTGTAAAAAGTACAAATGGATGCAATGAAAACAAATATATGTGTAAAAGTATTGGAACAACCAAGACGCATTAAGAAAGTAATAATAAGTGGAAAACTATTGCTACAATGTTGTGCTAATTATCAAAGAAAAAAGTTTAATCAGTTCTGGTGCTGCAACTACCTATTGAATTTGCCTTGGCGATCAATTTGCCAAATCAACCACCATTTCAATGTGCACGAGCAAAGTCAAGCTGACTTGCTGCGGAAAGAAACAACATTGCGTGTTGTTGTCGAAATGAGAATAAAGCCCAAATCGAATCTATGCGTGTACATCAATTCGCGCTTACTCTCTCTCTCTCTCTCTCTCTCTCTCTCTCTCTCTCTCTCTCCCTTTACATTTTCCTCACCTTTGTTGCTTCCCGCCCGCGTCTGAAATGAAATCGCAAAATTATTTCAGATGCGCCTTCTGTATACTGTTTATTCTGTGCTAATAGTCAACATAAATGTGGTCAAAAGCAATAATCGCTTAGGTCCATAAGTGAACTACAGAATAAACAGTTATACAAAATCACTAGCGAAGCAATTTAGGGAGGGGGTCGAAAGCAGCAGGGGGAGATAACACAGTTTGATGAACATAACTTTTGTCTCTGTTAATTTGTCGTGCGGCGATGATCTCTGTTATTGTCAACTTCGCTAGGTGCCAACAGTAGAGCGAGTTCATGAGCTCAACCAGAACATAGAAATTACTATTATTTTCAATTAAGCGAATGACTGGCGACGTTCTGTCATTGTTTCTTGCGCCTGGCTGATTTTTGCTGGCATTTGCCGATGGTGTGTCGGTTAAGGGAAGGCTCCCCTGGATTTGGGCAAAAATAAGGCAAAGTTTTTAATTTTTTTGTGGGATAATGAAAAGGCGTACAAACTTCCGGTTTTGACTATTAAATTCGTCTATTATTTAGGAGTTTAAAAAGTTAAAAAACTTGATGAAATTCAAAATGGCGGCTACAAAATGGCGATTTCCGTAGGCCTCTGCGCGCCAAACATCGCTCGAGAACTGTAATCCTGCAGCCTCTTGTAGTGGACTGAAATCAAAAAGCATTGTCATTACTTAAAGATAACAAAATTGTCTGTGAATTGAACCAGACTCAAAAAATTGAAACGAAAAATTCTTGCACAATGAATATTTGAAGAAAAAAGTTAAATTTTTTGCACCTTTTTTTAATTTCAACCACATTTAAAAATTAAAAATAAATAACTATTTATGCAAATTGTAGGTTCAAGGCATACAGAAAATCAAATACATTCGAGCAGTTTTTAGATGAAGAAAATCGGATCATTAGATCAAGTCCGGGGATTTCAGTTAGATTGGAAAAAATGGTTTCGAGATAAACGCGTTTGAAGCAAATTAGAGCAGTGGAGCGTCCCGTAGCGCGCGTGAGACAGGTGTGTTCTCCCATGAAAATACGCGTCGTATCAAAAAATCCTTTTACACACATATTCTACATATATGTAGCCTTCGTTTTATGCAAAAAAAAAAACCATTTTTCGGTCCAAATCCAGGGGAGCCTTCCCTTAATAAGAACAAGTTTGCTTCATGTTATTATGCGATCGACTTTCAGCGTGAAAAGATTTTCATCGCCTTATGTTTTTTTATGTACGAACTCAGCCCTTCATGATCTGGTATCATCTTTTATGTGCTCAGTTGTTGAATCACCAAGAATGTGTGTCCCTAGAAACTTTGCACGTTTGCATGACAGGGCTGGGCAGTTTATGATGACGTGTTCCATTGTTTCATCGACCTCATTACAGTATCTGCATGTTTTGTCGATGACCGATGGCCACTACAACAGTAGTGGCCGGTAGGCTGCTATGAAGTTCAGCTGCCAGAAGGATGTACTTCATGCTTTCAAAGAAACTGTTAACCGCTGGTGACAGATACGACCATTCGGTGATGGCAGAAGACGGACGAGGATACCCTCAAACTGGTGCTTGCTATGATGCTTCGTTGACGACTTCTGTTTAAGAGGATGCAGGATCTTGGAATTTATGTCCCAGCATACACATATGATGACGTGTTCCATTGTTTCATCGACCTCATTACAGTATCTGCATGTTCTTAGGATAGCTTGCATCAAAATACGGAAAGTCCTGGATAAGATTGACAGTACTGGTTGGGGTCTCTCCGTCAGTCCCAGTAAAACGACTTTGGCTTTATTTACCAGGTAACGGAGTTGGAAGGCCTAAACCTTCCTGTACTGAAAGGTGTGACTTTAAATGTATCCACAGAAGTGAAATATCTGGGTGTAATCCTAGATAGGAAACTAACGAGGAAGGCGTATGTCTTAACAAAGGTTGACCGAGCGCTGAAGGTTTTCCAACGGAGCTCATGGCAAGACTTAGGGCCTGAAACCTGCTGCAGTTCTTTTGATATAATATACTCACTTATCAGGCCTGTAATAACCTACAGTAGTGGTCTGGTGGAGACGAACTATGGTTAAATCCACGGTTCTGGCTCTGAACAGACTGCAAAGAAGCGTATGTATACGTATGTACAGTTGCGGTCAAAATAATAGTAGTACGCGTACAACGAAAAGAAAATTAAGAAAAAATAATCTGATTTTCTTTACAAATATTTACTTTGTATTTTTTTTAACAAGTTATATGTGTTAACAATGCAATCATAAAAGAAAACTTAAGAATTAAACTCAGTTTGGTTTGATTTAAATTAAATGCGCCAAAAGCTCCAACATATGGACGGTCAAAAAAATAGTAGTTCCCTTTACTTTCATAAAAATGAATAATAATCCTTTAAATAATAATCAACTTTGAGAAGCAGTAGACAACGCCCCTAGAGAAAGATATGAAAATTTGGTTAATTCAATGCATCGGCTCTGTGCTGCAGTAATAGCGAACAACAGCCACGCAACTAAATATTAATTTGAAGAAAAATTACGTTATTACTATTTAAC
This sequence comes from Melieria omissa, assembly GCA_963971225.1. Lineage (NCBI taxonomy): Eukaryota > Metazoa > Arthropoda > Insecta > Diptera > Ulidiidae > Melieria > Melieria omissa. The sequence goes on along the minus strand of OZ020269.1, from coordinate 42,048,591 downwards.
CATTAAATCTTTTAAAATGAAACACAATTTTTGCTTCATTTTTATGAAAGTAAAGCGAACTACTATTTTTTTGACCGTCCATATGTTGGAGCTTTTGGCGCATTGAATTTAAATCAAACCAAACTGAGTTTAATTCTTAAGTTTTCTTTTATGATTGCATTGTTAACACATATAACTTGTTAAAAAAAATACAAAGTAAATATTTGTAAAGAAAAGCAGATTATTTTTTCTTAATTTTCTTTTCGTTGTACGCGTACTACTATTATATTGACCGTAGCTGTATGTATGTATGCGTATGTATAACGGGTGCCATGAGCACTGTGTCTGGCGATGCCTTGAATACCATGCTTGACTTGCTTCATTTAGAGCTAAAAGTTAAACCAGAAACAATGAAGGCAACATGTCAACTGTTTTTCTACGGGCAGTGGCAAGACTAAAGGAACTCGGGTCACAGAGAAATCCTCAAGAGGTTGCCAGGGCAATATCCGTTGCTGCTGGCCTCTAAAGATTGCATAATAGACGTGTAATCTCTTTCCCCTACCACTTACTTTTTTCTTGTCTTATAGCCTCTCCTTACTTTCCTCTATTACCCTTTTCTTTTTGAGCCTTTAGTGCAATGAGCTACCATTGGACCTTCTAGGGGTAATTTTCTCGGCTTCCGTCATATCCATCCCTCCACAATGCGAAGCGTTGCGTTGGTTCCGTAAAATTGTAAAGTAAAGTAAAATTGTAATTTTCTTTAACCCTAGAAGGGAATTCATATTTTACGTACGTTGTTGGTAATCTTCATCGAATCGACGAAGCAGTATTCAACTCCGATTTTTGGAAGAATTCGAAATCGTATAAACTCCAACTTGGACATTTTTTGTAAATAATTCGCACCGTATATATTTTTAAAAATTATGTGTGTATTTTTAAGTAATTTTTGTTGAGGCACATTTATTTTTGAGATCAGAATGAGTTTTAGAAATTAAAAAATTAATTAAAATTAAAATAAAGTGAAAAAAAAAATTAGTTCTCTATGAAGACAGCAACACATTTATAATTCCTTAAAAAACGAATGAAAAACCAAACATTCAATAAATGTAAGTAATTTATACAATTCTTATTAACTATTTAACTAACTTACTTGCTAATTAATTAACTAACTACACCCATACCTCACTTTGCGTCGTGGTTACGTTCCAAAAAAACACGACGCAAATTGAAACGACGCAAAGTGAATTATGATTTTCTATAGCAAAGCATGTAAAGATCGAAGATAGGTTCCAGGGTTACAAAAATACTACTTTTTAAAAAGAAAATTGAACAAAGTAAACATTTAAAAAACAAAAATAATATAAAATGTTATTACTTACATACAAAAAACAAAAAAAAAAAATTCAATTAAAACAAAATAAAATATTCAATTAATTTCTAAGAACAAAATAAAAATTAATCACTGTCTGATGAGTCCATAGTGGCTGTTGTCGTAAGTCGGCCTTCTTTCAAAAAAGTTAGAAAGGGAATCCCCGAGTTTTGATGGCATGGCGCAATTAGAAACAAAAGTCGTGCCATCTTTTAGGGAAAAAAAAAGACAATTTCAAAAAAAAATTAAATACTCGAGGTATGGGTGTAATTAACTTAACTAATAACTTAACTAATTAATTAATTAACCAATTCCAAAATTTATCTAAGGATAATTAAAGATATCCTTACAGGGCATTGTAGATTAAACTGTCATCTAACTAATCTAGAACTTTGCGAGAACGAAAATGAAAAGGAAACCGCAATGCATATACACTAGTCAGAAAAAGTTTGCGTTATTATGTTATCATTATTATTATGTTATCATCAATGTTGACCTCAAAAATGGGTTCTCTGTTTATAAAAACTTATCCACATTATTCATATATGGTTTAACTGCACTTTTTGTTCTGTTTTAGATGAATTAAAATAATAATTTTCCATGTATTCACATTTATTGACAATATACTCACAAAACGGTGCAGAATAAGTTCGCGTACAAAACTAATAATGGGTAAAAGGATAATCTTTCTAAATCTTTCCCAAGTTAACAAAAAATTTCGTGAAATTAGAGAAACTTTTCGAAGAGCATTTTGCCATTTCGAAAATAATAATAATTTTAATAATAATTGACTGGCACGACAGCCCGCTTACGCGAGACTAAGGCCTAGCTTCCCGCAACCACCCGTGTTGTGCGTGTGAATTTTGTACGCGGGTGGAAGGGCAGGTTGGGAGCTCTTTTATAAGCAATTTTTACTCTCAGAGGTTTGCCATTTCCAGCTGAGAGGACCAAAAGAGAAAACGAGTTTCCCATTATTTTTTTTAGGTGTTATTACAGGCAGTATTTGAACCTGCGGTTGCTGCCTTTGACTCGTTGTCCAACGCACTAACCAACTGAGCCACGGCAGCTGCCATTTCGAAAAGCCATCTTAAATTTCGAAAAAAAAACATAAATTCTTGCTTCTTTGCTACGGTCTGGGCATTTTCAGCTCCCCAAGCAATAGGATTAGATTGTTTTGCGATCAGTGCATCATAATTCCTTGACTGTTGGAAAATATGTTCAATTGTTCCTATCCATAAATCAGGTGATCGCAATAATGTATGCAACTACAGACCCATCGTGAAGCAGAGTACCTTTTCTAAACTGTTTGACTTTGTGCTTAAAGCAAAAGTTTTCAATCAGGTTAATTCCGGAATATCGAAGTATCAGCATGGCTTTATGCCACGAAAGTCTACTTGCACCAACCTTACACTAATTGCCAACAAAATAATTAACGCCTTTGAAGATCACGCCCAACTTGATGTTATTTATACAGATTTTTCCAAAGCTTTCGACAAAGTCGATCATGCTATTCTTATGAATAAACTATATGCTTTCGGTCTTAGAGGAAACATCTTAAAATTTTTTCATAGTTTTTTGGAAGGAAGGAGGCTTTTTTGTAAAGATGGGCACCTCTAAATCTTCTATAATAATAGACGCTTGGTCAGGTATACCTCAGGGGACACATTGCGGTCCACTTTTGTTTCTCATTTTTATCAATGATTTACCAAAGAAATTTTTAAAAGCTCAATGCTTAATGTTCGCGGACGATGTAAAGTTATTCCTGAAAATCCGAAATACGACTGATTGCAATGATCTTCAAGTTGATCTCGAAAAATTTCACGCGTGGTGCACGGTGAATAATTTACACCTAAACTGTCAAAAATGTTGTGTAGTTTCATACTCAAGGAAAACAAATTGTTGTAATTTCAATTACAAGTTGGATGGTATAACATTAAAAAATAATAATGAGATTAAGGACTTAGGTCTGATTTTTGATTCAAAATTAACGTTTGTGAAGCATGTTGACCATATTGTGTCTAAGGCATTTTCAATGGTTGGGTTCATACGTAGAAATTCCGTGGATTTCTCCGATCCAATGACTTTAAAGGCGCTGTATATTTCGCTAGTACGTAGTCTCCTAGATTATTGTTGTACAATTTGGAGTCCGTACTACCAATCCCATTCTAACAAAATAGAAAGAGTGCAAAAAATCTTCACAAAGTTTGCATTGCACAAACTTCATTGGCCAAATGGTATTCCTAATTATCTGGGTAGACGAAAGTTGTTAGGCTTACAAAGCTTGTCTGATAGAAGGACTTACTTCTCGGTGATGTTTATATATAATATCATTAACGGTAAAATTAATTGTAATGAAATTTATGAACTGCTAAATTTCCACTGCCCTAAACGCGAATTGAGGCAGGTACGACTCTTTACGGTCGCCGTGCACAAATCTACATATGCATTTAATGAGCCAATATCAAGATGCATTCGGCTATGCAACACATTTTCTGATGTTATTAACTTTAATTTAAATGAATAGTACTTCAAATTGAATTTATTTAAAGTATTTAATTGATCTAGTAGTCTGTAAGAACCTCTGTAGACGAAAAATAGAAATAAATAAATAAATAAAAACAATCTTAGGCTAGTTGCATCCAATACCTTAAGAAATGTACAGAAATATTTTATAAAACCCAGTAGCAGTGTCTTTATAAGAAAAGTCATGAAAAAACATATTTCCCCTACATAACTGCATGTAAGAAGCCCATATTTAGCTTAGGGCGCTGTTATGCAGACGGTCAAATGACCGTCGGTCACGATAGTTGTTGTTGCTTCAATGTAAAATGAAAAATTGAGAGAGCGGGAGAGTAAAATTTGACCGCGTCGGTCAAAAATGATGAGGCTCTCGATGCCAAATCATGTGATCAAAACAGTGTTGCGTTGTGAAATTATTCACAACACATGTGTTTTCGGAGCAAAATGGCACACTTGTCGCGAAAATATGTATCTAATGACGGAAAACATGGTGCGTCGAAATGAAAAAGTACGGAAAAAGTGCTGCAAGTAAGCGAAAAGTGTACTGGTGACCGGCGATCAAATGACCGTCTGCATAACAGGGTTTTGGCACAGAGTAGAAAAAACAAAACGAGAGCGTAAAAAGTATCGTGACCAACGGTCATTTGACCGTCTGCATAACAGCGCCCTTACTTACAAGGAGCACAGAATTGCTTTCGTAAAAGAGTCCAACAAAGAGTCTAGATAACCGGATTTGCGGAACTATGTGTTGCTATCTATGGAGTAGGAAGATTTATTATTCTCTGATAATGGTTTGGCATATTTAGCATTAAATCAACAAATTTGAAGAGGATTCAGTTAATAACAAAAATCTGACATTAACAGTAAAGCATAGCATTTGAGGGGGTATGGCATGGAGCTACATGTCTAGTAAAGGAGTGAGCAGGCTGTGTTCTTTTATTCAGAAATGGTTCCGAGGGGTAAGTTACATATTCTAAAAGTTTATGCAAGCCAAGGTTTCAAAATTTTGGATCAGGTTCCAACATTTCTTTTCAACTTTACGATGACCCTAAGGCGCAATGCATACGATGTGAAGCTATCTTTACTATTAACTGGCCCAAAAAAGTTGAAACAGTTTCTCCCTAGTCGCCTAGCGTGCTTCTAATTGAGTATATAAGGGGTTTACTTGAAATCTGAACCCAACAACACTCCATCTTCAAAGATATAGTAAACAAATATAACAATTCAAGGATATAACAAAATAACCGCTGAAGAAACACATAATTTAATAAAATTTATGCCGAAACTTCTGCAGAGAGTTCCAATAAGAGAAGCATATCCAAAAAGTTATTAGTTTTTGGACAAAACTTAGTTTAAATTAAATTTTTGCTACATAACTTTATCTTGTACCAAAGAATATGAAGTGTATAGAAGGCGCATCTGAGCTCAAAAATTCAAATTTTTGTTTGCGAGCTTCATAGAGCGGGGGGAAGCCACAAACGGGAAAGAGTGGTGCCAGCAGGAGAGCAAGCGCTTCAGTTTACGCTCATTGACTGTGCGAACTGAAGCACGCGCTACAACAAACACACATGAAGTGAAAGTACCGCTTCTCCTGTGTACTTTGAGGCGTTGGTGGTTGTTTTGGTCACTCAATAATTTTTTGTGCAAATTTCTCACAGCAACACCAGCCAGCGCAATGATCGTCGTTTCAACGACGCCATTGTTTGTTGTTGTTGTTGTTGTTTTTATGTATACACAGCTCGAGAAAAATGTAAACAGCTCTTCTTTTGTTGTTTTTTTTATTGTTTATGTTTTGCATCATTTGGAACTTCCTTTTTTTAATTTACTGTCACAGCATTCATCAGGAAATCTGAAGGAGCAAATAGGTAGCAAATGTCTGTAACCGATTGATAATTTTTATGGAAAATGTTTCACTTAGCGCAGTGAAAAGGTTATCATTTCTTAGTTTTTGGAAACATATGCCAACAATTATTATCTATGTTAATTTTTACTCGATTGTCGAAGTTTTTATCTACAAAATAATTTGTTGTAATAATTGTTGTAATTACTGCTGAAATAAAATAATAAAAATACAGTTTCGTCTGTCTCAGCATGTAGTAGGTTTTGATTCATGGAATCCTGTGTATCTTCGAAATTACCGAAATGACCGAGTACTACTTGAATTTTGTCCCAAAATCGCAAAAGTATTTTCTAATTTATCTTGGTTAAAAAACTTGTTTGTTATAAAACATTTATGTGGGTTATTGCTTAATTTTATCAGTGATTAAAAAACAGATTTTAGTTCTAAAAATACAACTTGAATCATCCATACATTTAACATCTTTCAAATAATTAAAAAAATCTTTATAAATTTGTACGACTCATTATTTAATTGTAAAGCCGATCTAAAGCAATTATCCGATTGCCCTGTTCATGCAATCAAATATTAGGTCTACTTTTTTGATAAATTCTTCAGGAACTTTGTTTGTAGCGACCACATAAGTCGTCCCGCCAACCATATTTTATTTTCTTTTCTATGATTTTGCGCACACTACTGTCTGCAATAAGTTCAGGAGCAATATGCGACGCCGTTCAGGCTTGTAGAAGAAGAACAAAAGCCAGCCAGAAATCAGAAATCGTTTTACAATTTCAGCTTTTCGCCAGCGCAACAAAAACAACAACAGCGTTCGTCTTCACCTTGCAATCATTTCACGCCACAACCAGCGATTCAATCGCTGCCACAACAATGTGCTAACGCACACTCGCTGCTGTGAGCGCAACCAAAGAGCGCAGCACATAAAACTACGTTCTCGCTTTTAAAGCAACGCTCTCACCACATACGTGATCTGTGCGCGCAGAGCGCGGGTTCCAATGTTAGAACCCGCCATACAAAATTTTTGCTTGTATGACATGCGCATTCTGTATGTTTATTTTCTTTGCTTGTACGCAAACTTTTTCTGAGGGGAATTCATAGCACATTTTGTTTTTGGCTCTTCTTTTACAGTTTTGTCAAGTTTTTGTTCTTATTTTCTTTATAGAGTAAAAATAAAAAATATTTTGTTTTTGAAAAATTACTTTGATTTATTTTTATTTTATATGAAAAAACTATATACCCCTTGTACGCAAACTTATTCTGACTAGTGTACTAAGATAATGCCATGTACTTATGCACAAACAAAAGAAACCCCTGGGGACTTTATTATACCAGGCACGGACTGGGTTTCTAGAGGTTTAGGTAATATACAAATATTCCTTTCGGATACTGGACTTACGGATGAACTGTAGGTCCATGAAGGGGGTACAATTGATCTTTTAGGTCACAGTGCCCCTATTCCCCGTCAATAATAATAATAACCCCGCATTTTGGGACATTTTGAAATACTGAAATGCAATGTACAGTATTCGTATTCAATTGCAAAAAGTCACGTTAAAGGTAATCTTCGTCGTTTTAACGAAGAACGCTGCGGTCGTGCTGCAAAATGTGTGTACATATATCGCGAAAGCACATCGCCAACTGAGATCACACGAAAAAAGAAAGAGAATATGGAGAAATTTGAAGAAATGTATGTGGTATTCTTCGAATCGACGAAGATTACCCTTCTAGGGTTAAACCTGTGAAAATGCCAAGAGAAAAGTAACTGCCACCTGAAGAAACAGAAAAAAATGTATGCATTCAATAAATAAGAGTTTCCGACACGAGAAATAGCGGATAAATTAGGCAGGTCTGAGACACTAGTATGTCATTATTTAAAATTACGCGGATCTTTTGGGGAAAATATAAGATTTGACCAAAACGCGAAAATTATCGTAAGGCTAAAACATGTGATAATGGCATTGAGAATAAAAGAAAACCTGATGTCGAGGATTAAGATCGATCTCATGATTTGGCGTCGAACTCTTTGTTTTATCTTAAGCTGTGCGTGTGGTTGCGCACTTAGCAAAAAACGGTCTGTAGTTTTACATATGTATTATTCTTATGCTTCCCATTGTACAGAGTATCCCAATTATGCCCTATTTACAACTTCATAATGTTTATATACAGCCAAACACAATGGTTTTACAGAAATTTTATGAAAGTAATAAAAATCTATAGCAAAAGTTGCCATATAAATGTATACAATGATTTCGCACCAAAACTCATTATGCATTATGCTAATACACAGCATTATTAGCATTAGCATTATAATTCTATAATAATTGAAAATAAACGCTTTGCTATGGGGTGAGTTCTCACCGTAGGGTACACATCAGTTGCCATCTATAAATTGTGTTTTTGCATACTCGCAAAAAAAAATTGTCAGTTTATCCCAAATATTTGTTACTTTTGTTTATATATTTAAATATGTAGTCAGCATCATTCCTTAATTGAGTTATGCTTTTCTGCATGCATTTTTGCGATATTCTGAACAGATAATACAAGTTTTCTCGCACTAAAGAACAGCACATGTAAGTATTTGTTTAATACTCATTGCTGTGGGTGTATCCTATGTATATAAAGCTTTAGGAAAACAAATCAACTTTTATAAGCTTTTGAAGTTCAGTGGCCTTAATCAACAAGCTTTCACACGTTAAGACAATACATTAAAAGGTTAACGACGGATGAATTTGCGCCGTAAATATTTTTTTTACTTTTGATCTATAACTTGCTTCCGTTCCCGTACAGGGTAGTTTCAATGACTGCAAAAACATTGTAAACGATTTCGTTAATGCTTACAATTGGATTGACTACTGCAAACAAAGAGAATAAGCGGGCAAAGAAAAAAAAAATTCATATTGAATAGTGTTGTTTGCACCAGTTCAAATTCAAAAATAAAAATTAGGCTATAAGTGAATATAAGTCGGTAGTAAGAAAAAAGGTATAATTTTTCAGGTTTAGTAAGCTAAAAAAGAATGTTTTTTTTTACAATTTAATTAATTAATTATTACAATTTAATAAAGCAACAAGTTAATTTATTTAATTTTTTATTAAAGACTTATTAATATATTTATTTGATTACTTAACAAACCAATAAATCAAGAAATCATCATTTAGATGCATGTTTTTATTGAGGAGTGTGTGATTTGGATTCGCATTTCAGAATCACGTATTTGATTTCAATGTTAACGCAGTATTGTATCTAGAGTCCGACTGATTAATCGGCATCGGCTAGTATCGGCCACTAAAATTGGTGTGGCCGATGCCACACCGCATTTAAGTTGAAGAAGAAACTGAATTTTAATGCAATGTTTATTAATAAGTAGAGTTTACGTCAGTATTTTTTCTTTACCCTAGCTGACACGTGGAATGCCAGTATATGGGATATATTATATTAACCGTATTCACGATCTGTGGTTTTTGTAGTAAATTTGGCAAAAATTTATGACATTTTACATCAGATCGGGAACGACCTTGAAAAAAAAATTTCATGTCAATAGGAGTCGTGATAGAGAGCGTAGTGCAGCCCTAGAGGCCTGCTTGGGAAACATAGCCAACAAAAAATCCCATATGAAAAATTTTGTTTGTTACTGCTTTTGGGGATGTATAAACTAGGAAAACTAACAAAATCGGTACAAGTATATATATATATGCGGTTCTTATTTTTTTGTAATGCCTTGTTATCTTTTCACATAGATGTCGAAAAATCTACTCCATGAAATAAAGGGCTAGGGGAGACTAGTTCTCTCATCTACTCCCACGGACTACGCCTTAGAGCCTATTTACACGAGGGCTTTTCCCCCTGCGTTAAAAGTCATGCGTGTCGAGTTTGTGGGCGAGAAGTGGTGAGAAGTCAGCGGGGTAGGCAAACACGCACGGTCAGCGAATTCCAGGGGTTTTTTTGACATTTGCTTTGCTCTTTTTCGCACTTTTCTTCAAATTTCAAACCGGCCGGACGCTTTGCTAACAATTATATTTACATCTTCCCTATTATTTAAATTTGAGCAGTTAATAGCTATTTCAGTGACTTCTAAAATATTTTCAATAATTTCTTCTTTGTTTAAATCCATTTTTCTTTTAATAATGAGAATATCAAAAACTACGCGAAAATGTGAATGAAAGAAGATTGGCCGCTTAAACGTCCAAAAAGCCAAGCAAAGTTGCAAGTAAAAAGTCTTCATGTAAATGCATGAAGATTTACGCAGCAACTACAAAAGAGAGTTGCAAAAAACGCAGGGGGAAAAAGCCTTCGTGTAAATAGGCTCTTAGTATAAATTTTAGCGTGACATGATCTTTTTTACATTGCAGTGTATCAAAATTTCGGTTCAAATAGAAAAATAATGGTTAAATAGTGAAAAAATATAATCAATGACAAGACTCTCTAAAGTTTGGGTTAGGTTGGCAGAGTGTAACAACTTCTTTTTATATGTTTTTTTAATTTTCTCAAAGTACACATTAACAACTGGTGAGTATAATTTGTTTAGTTTTATTGAGGCTCACAATTTATTTAAAACAATTTTTGTTTCTCACACAATTTTAAAAATAATTATTTGCTTACTTTTTCACGAAACTTCAACTTTGTCTTACAATTACTGCCGTTGTGCATTGGGCATTAACTGAATACATTTATTTTATAAAATGGAAATTCCCCTTTGCACACGTGTAAAATCAGCTAGAAAAATCATAAGGTGTAATTTAGGATGTCTACAGGCCTTCTTGGGAACTAGAGGGTTAAAATACTTGCCATGAGTGGAATAATTTATCGATAGTAGAATCTATGAAGTGAGATCACTATCAAGAAAATACAGAATCAGCGTTGCCACAAGAGAAAAAATTTATAACCAGGAACAGAAATAAAAATAACCAAAATGTTTATTCCACATAAAGCAAAACATAACTCATACATAAACTTCGGGATTTAAGGAACATTTAAAACGCTTTTGACTCATATGCTGCATAAATAGACAGGCGATATTCTTTTTAATTAGTTGCGAAACACCGCGAACGTGTTCTTGACTCTTTTTAAAACATAGTTATTGGTTTAAACAATGCTGCTTACTTTTTTACGAGAAACTGTAATGGCTATGAGTTGCCACTATCAATCAATATCAATACTATTGCCACTCCAAATAATATTGTGCTATATTTAATATACATTTTGCATCAGTGTGCAATATTCTAAAAAATAACCAAATGGGATCAAAAATCACCAAATAACCAAAACTAATTTTCACAAATATAAATAACCATTTTTGGTTAAAAATAACCAAAACGTCAACACTGTCTACAATGTTACAATAGCGTTTTGCGATAGTAATTATGGTAAATTGTAGTGATGGCAAACTATCGATAGTGGACACCATCGATAGTTGGCGATAGTTTTTGTGCCACTATCGATAGTTTCGATAGTGTGAATGGATTTTTTTATTATGTGTGCAGTAAAAATTGAGCACCTAAAGATTATGAACAAAAACAATTTAATTTTTTATTTTTTATAAATCCATTGATTTTTGTTTTAAAAAACCATAATGTCAATATATTTGTCCTTTAGTCGAGTTCTTTGTTTAGGGATAATAGGTTAGGTTAGGGAAGGGGTGTGTGCGGCAAGCACTTCCACTCGGAGACCCTGTTGGGTCCATTGTGAATCCCTTCATTTTCGGAGAAACCGGTGCCTTCTTCTATCTGTTGGGATCCTTGTAGATCCAGGCGGGATCTTTTGGGAACCATTTGGTCTTGGCGAGAAAATTGTGTAGATCGGTAATCTGTGCGTCTGCTACCTCCGCTAGCCCATTAAAGAACCTTGCCCAAGAGTCTGGAGCCGTCGTCCTTGTAGTGATGTGCAGTGGCATAGCAGATGCTCGACCAATTCTACTGCATCCTCGTATCCGCAGCTCCTGCATAAATCGTTGGTCGCCAAACGCCATTTGCATAGCATGACACCAATGGCACAGTGACCTGTGATTACCCCCGTGACCATGCGTATAGCATGCTTGTCGAGGAGCAGAAGGCTCTTAGTTTTTCTCGCGTTGAGCGCCGGCCACAGAATACGTGCAATCCTGCAGTCGCACCTACTTGTCCAGGCTCTGTTTGTAACTCGCACCTACTTGTCCAGGCTCTGTTTGTAGCTCGTGTGAGCCACTCCCCTATTGAGCCCATCATAGCAGAGATCGGTGGTAGCACCGCGTTGACCGCCTCGCTGGCTGGCATCGCTGACCCTGCACGGGCTAATTCGTCCGCCTGCTCGTTCCCTTCGATATTGCTATGTCCGGGAACCCAGCACAGACGGACCCTGCACTGTCTTATGCCATCCAGTGCTTTCCGACAGTCTAGTACTACCTTTGATTTCACTACGGTGGATTCAATTGCTTTAAGAGCAGCCTGGCTGTCAACACAAATGACGGCCGCACTAAGTGCCGAGTTTCTTATGTGCTGCGCTGCTTTCATAATGGCGCAAACCTCCGACTGGAAAACGCTGCAATAGTCTGGTAGTCTGTACGACGAGTAGACATTTTGCGTTTCGCAGTAGACACCCGCACCGGTCCCATCCTCTGTCTTCGAGCCGTCGGTAAAGTAGACTCCCGCAGAGTCTTCCACCTCGGGCTGTTGCCAGTTGTCTCTGGAGGGATAATCGATGGGGATCTTCAATTTGAAGTCGCTGCGCTTTACCAGGAAATCAGTGGCCTTACCTAGAAGACTTTGTCCGGTAGAGCTAGGCTTTAGAGCATTCAGAATGCTGGAATGTCCATAGTTGCCTGGCTTCAGCTGGTTAGACTCCCTCAGCCTGAGGATTGTCTTTGCTGCGCTGGCCTTTACGAACAAGTCCACTGGGGGAAGGTGCAGAAACAATTCCAGGGCCATCCGTGGAGCGCTTTTTGCCGCCCCTGTGATTGCCAAGGTGGCAAGTCTCTGCACTTTCTCCAGATTGCTTCGGTTGATCTTTTTGTCCATGGCTGGCCACCATACATGAGAACCATAGGTAATGATGGGTCTAATAGCCGCAGTGTACATCCAATGGATGATATACGGTTTTAATCCCCATTTTTTACCAAAGGCTCCCCTGCAGGTATATAGCGCGTTGAGTCCCTTTTTCATTCTTTCCTCAATGTTTCGCTTCCACGAAAGTTTTGAGTCCAGAATAATGCCAAGATATTTGGCCTCTTTTGATAGCTTCAGGGGATGCCCGTCCACACAGGGAAGAGCGAATTCCTGAATCTTCGTTTTCTTGGTGAACAGGACTAGTTCGGTCTTTTTGGGATTTATCCCGAGGCCGTTGTCCCTCGCCCACGCTGCCAAATCAGCCAATGAGAATTCCATCAGCTCACTGATAGGTGGCGGAAATTTGCCATGTGTCATGATGACGATGTCGTCCGCATAGGCCACTATTCTAATGCGTCTTCTCTGAAAGACTTTTAGAATCTCATCTACTACCAGTAGCCACAAAAGAGGGGAAAGCACCCCACCTTGGGGTGTACCTCTTGTGGCTCTCCTTCTGATGGAAGCCGGTCCTATCGTTGAGTTGATTATTCTGTCTTGCAGCATAGTTCCAACCCAATCGATAACGAAGCTTTCCACACTATGAGCACGAAGTGCCTCTGTTATGGCCTCAGTTGTGACATTGTTGAAAGCTCCCTCTATATCGAGGAAAGCCGCCATTGTGTACTCCCTTAAGGCCAACGAATTCTCTATGGGGGCAACTACGCTGTGCAGTGCACTGTCCAGCGATTAAGCGATGTGAAATTGGGAGAGTAAGCCAATTTTTGTGCGTTTTTTGCAATTCACGTACACAGTCCGTGTGTGCTGGCAGTGATCAGCTTTTCACTGTGTCTGCTCTTTTCCCGATATTAGGGATTAGGGATTCTTTTCAATTATTTGCTTTTTAAAGTATGTTCTCATTAATTTTCTGCATTAAATGCCAACACATGAACTTTTTTGGTTTCATTATGTAAATATTAATGAAAAATATACCAAAGAACACAAAGCTAAATGCATTGAATATGACGGGGTCAATTGCCGTCCTTTTTATTTCGCATTTCTTCATTTAGCGAATCTCTAACGATCAGATCAGGTATGCTTTTGGTGCTAAATGCTCTAGTTTGACCGCAGGGTTGTTTTTTTGGATGCAGCTAATAAAATCTTTATTTAATTAAATTAAAATCATACCCAAGGATTAATTTGGCGCTTTTGGGCAATAATATATTTTTCTAGTAAATTTTATACAAAGGTATTACGAAATGGCACCACAAATATACAAATAAAAAGACAAATTTCTTTGGTCACAAAAAACGAAAAACACCAGCAACACTGGAATTTTGAAATGAACTAGAACAACCCCGTTTTGGAAATTTATATGGAGGAAAAAGTACGTTCCTGATCAATCTTGGGGCCTATTAGTAGGCCCCGGTTGTCTCTAATAATTGATAATTCCAGCTTTACTAAAAATCCGCTCCGACTCCACTGATGTCGCCGGGATGCACAAATATTTAATCACCAACATTTTAACGGGGAGACATTATTTTCAATAACCTTTATTTTTGTAAAAGTTTTTCAATTCAAACACATATTCAATTAAAACATATTTACACAAATACATTACCTTGTGCTTTATTAGTCAAAAATGTGTCCATTATTATTCGATTTTAATTTAATTAATTGTAAATGTAGCTTTCCAAACGTTCCAAAGAGTAACAAATTGTAGCTGCGCTGTCACGAAATGTTGTAAATAAGTAACTTGGCAGCGTTGCCACACTCAAGCACTGACATTTCAAAAATCGTGCTACCATTGAAAGAAAGTTGACTATCGATCACTATCGGTATAGGACCATCGATAGTCGCGATAGGCATGTACCATCGATAGTTTGCCACCACTAGTAAATTGGTTGTACTTTCAGTTGCATGCATTTGTTTTTGTTACGTTAAAAAATTCAGCACAATTACCAAAAATACACAATAAAAGACCAAAAACCACAGATTGTGAATATGGCTGTTATTATTTTTTAAATACAGATTAATGTATACGCTGGATTGCCTTGTGATTTTTTTAGTTTTCAATTTTAATTTTTTCATGTTTGGGTTGTTTATGTGAAATATGTTACAAACAGTATTTAATATAGCCCCTTCGTTTTGTTCTTTTGTAAAATAAACTGTTTTTGATTGAATCCATTCAATTTATATTTTCTACGGAATCGGCAAAAAAATGGGAATCGGTCGGACTCTATACAAGTTACACATTTTCCAATTCAAATTAAATTCTATGAAAACACTAATTTCACTGAAACGACGAAGCAAATGCGATAAAAGGGGATTCTACGGTTTCCGTGGCGCCGCGATTTGATGATAGTTTTAGATAAATTGGCCGAAAATAAATCGAAAATGTAAAATAAAAATTAAAATTTCATGTCAATAGGAGTCGTGATAGAGAGCGTAGTGCAGCCCTAGAGGCCTGCTTGGGAAACATAGCCAACAAAAAATCCCATATGAAAAATTTTGTTTGTTACTGCTTTTGGGGATGTATAAACTAGGAAAACTAACAAAATCGGTACAAGTATATATATATATGCGGTTCTTATTTTTTTGTAATGCCTTGTTATCTTTTCACATAGATGTCGAAAAATCTACTCCATGAAATAGAGGGCTAGGGGAGACTAGTTCTCTCATCTACTCCCACGGACTACGCCTTAGTATAAATTTTAGCGTGACATGATCTTTTTTACATTGCAGTGTATCAAAATTTCGGTTCAAATAGAAAAATAATGGTTAAATAGTGAAAAAATATAATCAATGACAAGACTCTCTAAAGTTTGGGTTAGGTTGGCAGAGTGTAACAACTTCTTTTTATATGTTTTTTTAATTTTCTCAAAGTACACATTAACAACTGGTGAGTATAATTTGTTTAGTTTTATTGAGGCTCACAATTTATTTAAAACAATTTTTGTTTCTCACACAATTTTAAAAATAATTATTTGCTTACTTTTTCACGAAACTTCAACTTTGTCTTACAATTACTGCCGTTGTGCATTGGGCATTAACTGAATACATTTATTTTATAAAATGGAAATTCCCCTTTGCACACGTGTAAAATCAGCTAGAAAAATCATAAGGTGTAATTTAGGATGTCTACAGGCCTTCTTGGGAACTAGAGGGTTAAAATACTTGCCATGAGTGGAATAATTTATCGATAGTAGAATCTATGAAGTGAGATCACTATCAAGAAAATACAGAATCAGCGTTGCCACAAGAGAAAAAATTTATAACCAGGAACAGAAATAAAAATAACCAAAATGTTTATTCCACATAAAGCAAAACATAACTCATACATAAACTTCGGGATTTAAGGAACATTTAAAACGCTTTTGACTCATATGCTGCATAAATAGACAGGCGATATTCTTTTTAATTAGTTGCGAAACACCGCGAACGTGTTCTTGACTCTTTTTAAAACATAGTTATTGGTTTAAACAATGCTGCTTACTTTTTTACAAGAAACTGTAATGGCTATGAGTTGCCACTATCAATCAATATCAATACTATTGCCACTCCAAATAATATTGTGCTATATTTAATATACATTTTGCATCAGTGTGCAATATTCTAAAAAATAACCAAATGGGATCAAAAATCACCAAATAACCAAAACTAATTTTCACAAATATAAATAACCATTTTTGGTTAAAAATAACCAAAACGTCAACACTGTCTACAATGTTACAATAGCGTTTTGCGATAGTAATTATGGTAAATTGTAGTGATGGCAAACTATCGATAGTGGACACCATCGATAGTTGGCGATAGTTTTTGTGCCACTATCGATAGTTTCGATAGTGTGAATGGATTTTTTTATTATGTGTGCAGTAAAAATTGAGCATGATGCAATTATTAAAGGTGATGTACGTTGTGACAGCCGAGTTTTGACACTCCCTTAGCTCAGTGCTGTATTTCAGAACCAGGGGTAATGGGGAATAAATTGAGGCCTTTTCATGAAAAGGTATTTAAAAAAGGAGGATACTGATTTTGATTAAAAACTAAATATAAGTAAAAAAAATGATGTGCGGAAGGTCAAAATATATAAGAAAGTTATTCAAAAAAATGTTACCATCAGAATGCTTTTGGGTGGGTTCGGATAATTTACAACGATTTAAGAGGTTTAAATGATTATATCTTTAAAGATACCGTAATCTTGAAAACAAAAAATGGTAATAATTTCTAGTTTGAAAAGAAAAGAAATGCAAATATTTTTTGTGGATTTTATTTTTCATACAATTTAAATATTATATGCGAAAGTGCATTCGGCATTTAAAAAATGCAACAAGACGGTAGCGCGCGCTCGGCCTGGGCCTGAACGATTTGCAGTATCTGTATGTAGAATCGAGGACGTCTACGACGGGTGCCCGGCCCATGACGTTAAAATCGTCCTCGGGACTTCAATGCAAAGGTCGGGCGAGAAGGTATATTTATTCCCACAGTCGGGCAGTTCAGCCCGGGGCATCTTCTTGCAGAGATGAAAACGGGGATCTGGTTACGGATGCGCAGGGTGTACTGGGGTTGTGGAAGGAGCACTACACCAAGCTGCTCGCAGGTGACGATAGGTTGTTCCCAGTGGTGAAAATGTCTAGATGGCACCAATCGACGACGACGGTGTGGATGTGCCACCGCGAATAAACATCCAGCGGCTACGCTGGCTCGGTCATGTCTGCCGCATGGACGACGAAATTCCGGCGAAAAAGGTGTTCGATGCGATGGTTGGAGGTCGGCGGCGAAGAGGGAGGCCGTGTCTCCGGTGGAAGGACCAAGTTGAAGAGGCCCTGTCATCTCTTGGTGTTACCAACTGGAGAAGGCGAGCGCAAAGCAGAGGCGCCTGAAGAGAAGTTTTGCGGCAGGCCGTAACCCGATCACGGGTTGTTATGGCCAGTTAAGTAAGTATGTAGAATGGCTGCAGCGGGTGGGAATTGCAGTTGTTGTTGTTTGTGTAGCTGAATTAGCCGCCAGTCTCCACGTAGTGGATGGTAAAATTATTAAATATACCGAAATTCGCGCGCTTTAAATTCAAATACAACGAAAATATATTTGAATTTCAACGAAAAGAATCAAAACAAACAGCGTGAAATGGTTCAGTAATACCCACCTTTTGTTTTTAGAGAATGTTACTATTTGTAAGTACTTTTTTCAAATTTTCTTCTAAATAAAAAAGAACTTTTTCAAAGAAGCATTACTGATTTGCTAAGGGAGCCAACATTGTCAAATTAGAACGAGACGGCTGCCTACGTACATCACCTTTAATAATTGCATCATGAAAATTGAGCACCTAAAGTTATGAACAAAAACAATTTAATTTTTTGGCAGCGTTGCCACACTCAAGCACTGACATTTCAAAAATCGTGCTACCATTGAAAGAAAGTTGACTATCGATCACTATCGGTATAGGACCATCGATAGTCGCGATAGGCATGTACCATCGATAGTTTGCCACCACTAGTAAATTGGTTGTACTTTCAGTTGCATGCATTTGTTTTTGTTACGTTAAAAAATTCAGCACAATTACCAAAAATACACAATAAAAGACCAAAAACCACAGATTGTGAATATGGCTGTTATTATTTTTTAAATACAGATTAATGTATACGCTGGATTGCCTTGTGATTTTTTTAGTTTTCAATTTTAATTTTTTCATGTTTGGGTTATTTATGTGAAATATGTTACAAACAATATTTAATATAGCCCCTTCGTTTTGTTCTTTTGTAAAATAAACTGTTTTTGATTGAATCCATTCATTTTATATTTTCTACGGAATCGGCAAAAAAATGGGAATCGGTCGGACTCTATACAAGTTACACATTTTCCAATTCAAATTAAATTCTATGAAAACACTCATTTCACTGAAACGACGAAGCAAATGCGATAAAAGGGGATTCTACGGTTTCCGTGGCGCCGCGATTTGATGATAGTTTTAGATAAATTGGCCGAAAATAAATCGAAAATGTAAAAATAAAATTTTTTGATATCTCGCTTCGTTTTCGAGATATCGAGGTTCAAAGTGAAATTCACAACGAATATGAATTCAATGTAAATAACTGTAGATTTACCGTTATATGCAATGTTATGCGACGAAATCACAGAATTATGAAGGTTTTGCTTAAGAACGATCCTTTGCTATGAAAGGATTTGAACAAAAAATACTGTGACACACCTGATTGCTGCCTGATGTGGTGGTGACTCCCATGAGGGTTAATTTTTTAGCGCCCGGCCGAAGGCCGGCCACCTGGAAAAACTTATTGCTAAAAAAACTATGGCTTGGAACTATGGATTTGAACAAAAAATACTGTGCACACCTGACTGTTGCCTGATGTGGAGGTGACTCCCATGAGGGTTATTTTTTTAGCGCCCGGCCGAAGGCCGGCCACCTGGAAAAACTTATTGCTAAAAAAACTATGGCTTGGAACCATGGATTTGAACAAAAAATACTGTGCACACCTGACTGTTGCCTGATGTGGTGGTGACTCCCATGAGGGTTATTTTTTTAGCGCCCGGCCAAAGGCCGGCCACATGGAAAAACTTATTGCTAAAAAAACTATGGCTTTGAACTATGGATTTGAACAAAAAATACTGTTCACACCTGACTGTTGCCTGATGTGGTGGCTTATGTGGAGGGTTATTTTTTAGCGCCCGGCCGAAGGCCGGCCACTCGGGAAAACTGTATGCATCTCTGGGATTGCGAAAAAAGCGCTGATCTGGTAAGATTGCATATAACAGTAAATTTACAGTTATATACATCGAACTCATAATCGTTGTGAATTTCACTTTGAACTTCGATATCTCGAAAACGAAGCGAGATATCAAAAAATTTTATTTTACATTTTCGATTTATTTTCGGCCAATTTATCTAAAACCATCATCAAATCGCGGCGCCATGGAAACCGTAGACGTGCCCGATAAAAAATGGCATGGAACATTCTAACAACCTTAACGCAATGATGTCTTTCGTCAACTTTAGCGTTTACCAGACATAACACCGCAGACATAATACAGATAACCATAATATTTCGGGACCCAGCATCTGAAAAGTTTATGCTTTGTACTTCAGCTACAGCCTCAACTTTACATCATATTGCCACTCATTTGGTAATCCTAATCATGGTTCAACTAACAAGGTTATAGCAAGCCACCGGCTGATCGTGTATCGCTTCTATCAAAATCGTCGGTGTCAGCAGTGGTGCGGTGTTGCCGCATCGGTTAAAATGAAAATACCTGACTGAAAACAACTGACCTGAGCACTTTTCCCGTTTTTTCACTCAAATACAGCACCGTCTGGCAACAATCACTTTTGTCTGTTTTCAGTTTCTCCCTCTTTCGTCGGAAAATGACAGCTGAATTTTACAGTAGCGATACACGATCCTACCAACAAAATACATGTGGTTTTTGGTGTTGCGGGGATGCTATTACCTTGTTTATTGTGCCATGATCCTAATCCTACTTTTGCAGCACTGAACGTAGCGCGTTACATGCTGTTCCAGCTCTAAGCCTAACGAGATAGCGTAGTTTGAAAATAACGCAGTACCATATGACAGCGTATACAGCGACACAGCCGCTGATTCAGACAAAGAGCTCATATTGCTGGGTCTATGGAATGAATACGAAACACGTGCTGGTTTTACGAGATTCGTATACGCAGTTCGAAAATTTTCTGAGTCAGTCATTTTCATCTTTGCTGCGATGTCCTTTTCTGTGCTGCGCCGCCTGCGTCTCCGTATACGCTTAGGCTTAAGGTGGAGTTAAAGACCGCGTGTTATGTGCGTTCATGCATCCTGTGTGACTGTAGTTACGATCGATATTGAATTTTCAAAAGAGAAAATGTTTCAACATTGCAATAATTTGTCATAAGAAGGGGCAACAAGTTAATGCAATTATTTAAAAAAATTCATTTTAGGTTTTATTAATGTTGTAAGTGGGTCGTCGATTCTAGGCGTGGAGTTTTTTATTATCACTATCATTTTGTTTGATTCGCTTGAAACGCGCGGGGTGTAACCTGTCTATAAGCACAGAATAAACAGTATACAGAATGCGCATGTCGACCAGCGAAGCAATCTGAATTTCGGGTGCGGGCCGAAAGCAGCATAAGGGAAGATAACAGAGTTGGTTGAACAGAACTTTTGTCTCTGTTAATTTCTCGTGCGACGATGATCTCTGTTATTGTAACTTCAGTAAATGCCGAATGGTGCAGGGCAAGTTCGTGCGCTCGATGCCGGCCATAGAAGTTACTGTTTTTTTACAATGAAGCGAATGAAGGGCAATGTGCTGTTGTTGTTGTGTTGATGAGCGAATGAAAATTGTAAATTTTGAATTTTTGTTTCTGGCTGAATTTGGCTGGCTATGCCCGACGTGTGTTGATTAACACTAGAGTGTTCGGCTCAACGTATTTTGCTCGGCGTAGGTACAAATGTACCCCCATGGGATTTCTCCTTTAAGTTGTAAACAAAATGAAAAAACGGCGGGTGGATGTTTGCTTGTGCAAACATAAGTTTTATTTTTGTGGATTATAATTATTTACATGGTTAGGCGACTGCGAGGAATGAACGGAACACACTGGGTCTTCACAAGAACAACATGATTGGCGCGTTTTGCGTTTAAATTTTTCGGGAAAATAACAAATCTTACAGGTGGCAATAACTTTCTTGCTCACACGACTTTGTGTGCTTGAGCCAGCAACGGTACGTCTTGTTTCAATCGGTTTACCGCCTCCTATAACGTTCCCTGTAGCGATACGAGTAGTATCTTGTTGCATAACTTTTGAGTTATTCACTCTGTTTTTTATTTGTTTCGTTGCAAAAAGTGGGTTAAAAGTGGGCGAACCATGCCCAAATGGTTACCAGTTTTTAGTATGAGCACCAGGAGGTTCTATACCAAATTTCATCTAAATGACTATTCGCGTTCAGGTCCTATTGTGCGAACCAGCCGATTGACGGATAGACAGACGGACGGACGCTACTGAATGAGCTCCCCTGGTGATTCCTATTACAAATATAATTATCTACTTTTCTGAACATTACAAGTTATTACATTTGTACCTATCCGAACATTCTAGTGTTAATAAGAACAAAATTTGTTCACGTTATTATGCGATCGACCTTCTGCGCGAAAAGATTTGTATATCCTTATGAGCACTTAAAGGCTAAGGTTTCGCTAATTTTGGCATAAATTACTCCTTGCCGCGATTTAT
Organism: Melieria omissa; assembly: GCA_963971225.1. Classification (NCBI taxonomy): domain Eukaryota; kingdom Metazoa; phylum Arthropoda; class Insecta; order Diptera; family Ulidiidae; genus Melieria; species Melieria omissa. The sequence goes on along the minus strand of OZ020269.1, from coordinate 42,026,622 downwards.
TATTTTATCCTTACGCTTTTGGTGACAGAATCGCAATGGGAGTGCTATCGACACACCTATAACACTAGGAAAATTAGTTTTTATGTAAAACTTCGCTTCACTTTTATCCTGGTCAATCATCTCAGACTGTATTCACTTGGGACATAAAACGCTTTGCAAGGCTGTGGCCACTTCGTTACAGTCGGCTGCGATAGGCCTAACTTTAGGACGTTGTCGGCAGCGATAAAGCGATTGGAAACTGGGAGAGTAAGCCAATTTTTGTGCATTTTTTGCAATTCACGTACACAGTCCGTGTGTGCTGGCAGTGATCAGCTTTTCACTGTGTCTGCTCTTTTCCCGATATTAGGGATTAGGGATTCCTTTCAATTATTTGCTTTTTAAAGTATGTTCTCATTAATTTTCTGCATTAAATGCCAACACATGAACTTTTTTGGTTTCATTATGTAAATATTAATGAAAAATATACCAAAGAACACAAAGCTAAATGCATTGAATATGACGGGGTCAATTGCCGTCCTTTTTATTTCGCATTTCTTCATTTAGCGAATCTCTAACGATCAGATCAAATCAGGTATGCTTTTGGTGCTAAATGCTCTAGTTTGACCGCAGGGTTGTTTTTTTGGATGCAGCTAATAAAATCTTTATTTAATTAAATTAAAATCATACCCAAGGATTAATTTGGCGCTTTTGGGCAATAATATATTTTTCTAGTAAATTTTATACAAAGGTATTACGAAATGGCACCACAAATATACAAATAAAAAGACACATTTCTTTGGTCACAAAAAACGAAAAACACCAGCAACACTGGAATTTTTAAATGAACTAGAACAACAACCCCGTTTTAGAAATTTATATGGAGGAAAAACTACGTTCCTGATCAAGGTTGCAATTTTGCAATAATATTAGTGTAATTCTGTGCAATTTTTTAGCAACCTTGTCGCCAAATGTCCAATTATGAAGTAAATCTAAAAACATGTGTCAATATGCGAGGGGTTATGACGTTTACAGTGCTTCAAACGTTACAAAAAAAAGAGTTGAAAAAATACGTGCGCATGCGAGTTTTAGTAGTGCATTTTGAAAGCTTAATAACTTTTTGCAGAAGGGTCAAATTTTCTCAAGTGGGCCACTTTAAAATCGATGGTCTCAGTTTTCGTTGATCAATACGGTTTTCGATCGGCTTGGAGGTAAAAATAATACCCCTAAAATAATTTTGAAAAAAAATGTTTTTTCCATTAGTTATTTACCGTTAAAGTTTTTGGTCATGTTTTTTTGAAAAATTCATAACTCACGAACGGTTTATCGGAACTCAACGTTTTCTACATCAACCGCGCTCCTACCTCTAGCGCTGGAAAAGCACATATTAACGCGCGCGCGCTTAGTCATCGTGTCACACGATGACGATTCGGTCACACGATGACTAAGCGCGCGCGCGTTAATATGTGCTTTTCCAGCGCTAGAGGTAGGAACGCGGTCACAAAAACATGTATAACTTTTGACCGAATGCAAAATAATGACTTTTTTTTCACCAAAATTTTTGTAAGGGATTGTAGAATTGAATGAAATATGTTAGAATTATCTCGCAGGCGGAGAAGTTTCATTAATTTTCAATTATTTACAACAAATAGGATTTTTCAGCTAAATAATAATTTTTTTGTGAAGAAAGATTTTTTCATGGCAAAGTATATTAATTGACAAAAATTTTGATGTAGAAAACGTTGAGTTCCGATAAACCGTTCGTGAGTTATGAATTTTTCAAAAAAACATGACCAAAAACTTTAACGGTAAATAACTAATGAAAAAAACATTTTTTTTCAAAATTATTTTAGGGGTGTTATTTTTACCTCCAAGCCGATCGAAAACCGTATTGATCAACGAAAACTGAGACCATCGATTTTAAAGTGGCCCACTTGAGAAAATTTGACCCAGAAGCAATATTTTTCTGTAATTTTTTTACAACAAAACGCCAGACTGTGAAAATTTGTTAGTAATCAAAATTTTGACAATTTAAGAAACGACGAGCTGGATTTTTAGTTACAAAGACGTTGATTTTGTTTGTAAATACAATGAAAAATTTCAGATTTTTCGTAGACGAAATCGTTCTTATATGAAGGAGTATGAAAACCAGACTATACCCAGGCTTACACCTGATCTGTATGCTAATAGATTCTGTAAAACTCGACTGCTCCTAGGCGCTGCACCCATACAAATATTTTCATTTTTATGGGCAATATAGCCTTGGGGTCACGCAGCCAAATTGATTTCGAAAAATTAAAGGTTTTCTTGAAAGGCTTTAATCAGCAAATGAAAATTGAATAGGCTAAATCACGAAGAATAAAGTCTCGATTTATCGTAGCTAATCAAAATTGGCTAGAAGTTGAAATTGACTGGACACAATTTGTCTACAAAAAAATGTTGCCACCATCTAATGGTAGGCCTACTAAACGTTTTGAAGATTGTTGTGAAAGAACAAAAATGAAAAAAGCTAACAAAGTTGCGAAATCCACTGAAGAAGAAGCATTATTTTTGGCATTGAAATTGAAATTGCATTCTGAAGGAAAAAGGAAGTCAGCTGTTCCTGCAAATGAACTTACTTATGCTTTCCCCAATAGAGGTACTAATATCAAGAATGTCCTGTTTTGCATTTCGATGGTACCCATTAAAATCTATGGTACCAAAAATACTAATAGCTTTGTGTTTTGGCAAAACCCCTCAACTAGGTTCTGTCGTCCCATACAATTTTTGTTTACGAAGGAAACTCCAGAAACGATTGTCAGAGAAGTTGAAAACATAGAAAATCAAATTTCTACTCTCGTTCCAACAACAATAACCACAAGTCGGCTTAATATAACCATTAAACCGATACTTATTTTATGCATGGTGGACGGCAAAGTGTGCAATGCACTTTCCGCTTATAACTCATTTCAAACTTGCTATATATGTGGAGCAACACCAACTTCTATGAACAATCCGGATGCCTTTTCGCAAAAGAAAACCGATCTCAAAATGTTATCTTTGGGACTTTCATCTTTGCATGCGTATGGAGTGCGTGCTGCACTCACATTTCATATTGCTTAGAGATACGAAAATAGCAAGCAAGTGGTGAGTACAAAGAAAATGTTTTGCACATCCAAAAATAAAATTTAAGATGAAACAGGATTATTAATAGATGTACCGAAACATAATTGTGAAAATAGCAATGACGGAAACACAGCGAGGCGTTTTTTCCACAATTCCGAAGTATCAGCCGCCGTAACTGGCATCGATTTAGAGCTAATAAACCGGTTTCGCACTCTACTCGAAAGTTTAAACTCTGGTCTTCCGATCAATGTGAACGCTTTCAAAGAGTACGCGGCACATATTTCATACTGTACTGTACGAAGAGGCACAGGAAGCGCGTAACAAGGACGTTAGGCGATATCGAGAGTTATACACCCGGAAGACATCAAGGGAAGAGAACAACACGGGCGTAATGAATCGTCTTTTAATATCATCAGATCCATATATTACTACATTGTGAAAAATTAAAAAAAAAAAGCGTAAAGAACTGACTTTAGAAGCTCAAAAACTAATTGTAATTCCTATAATCAATGAAAATGAAATAAATGTAAATTCAGACAGTTTTTCTGACTCTGAATAACTCATTTTACAAATTAAAGCTGTTTTCATAATTATGATTGGAATGCGTGGGTTTTTCATCAATATTACCCGACATTTTTAGCTACATACAAGGAGGAGTATCAAAATTCAGTGATTTTGTAATTTAGCGTATATATAAAGTAGGCGTGAGAGTTATCCGATTTTCAAAATTTTTTCCCCAAATAGCAATTATCATTTGGTAATACCTTCTACACAATTTTATTTCTCTATCTCTCATAGTTCCAGAGATAGAGTTAAATGACGAATGATGAAACTAAAAAATTTTGTCTGGGAAACGCCCATAAAAGGCGTGGCTCGGGGTCAATTGGATTGAGATTCCAGGGATTACGAAAACAGAACTTTTATTAAATTCGGATTAGTAGTTTTGGAGGTAGAGCCGATAAAAGTTGAAAATTTTTCCACATCGAGAAAAATTTGTATTTTTTGGTTTTTTTGTCATCTTTAAGATTGATTTGAATGTAAATGAAGCGACCAATCGGTAACTTGTTGGTTTTTTCTAAAAGGTACGGTAATTGGTAATATAATAAAAATAAAAAATTTTTGTTTTGTCTTGAAAGTTCGATCTACCGATTGATCGAAAAGTCTCTATTTCGATCTTTTTTCAACATTGATCAAGAATAAAAAAATGTACCAAAAATAATAATTGAAATTTATTATTTAATTATTTACCTAACTTCCAAAACTCATCTGCCGCTTTTTGCCGCTTTAATTTTTAAAGCAATAAAAGTGAAACAACCTCGGGTCAAAAAACACGCAAGTATACGTAAAATCGCGCACATTTAGTACGGTCAAAAACCCATTATATCTACATATCTAATCACGCTCAAACGGACCAGCCGATTGCAATGAAGTTTTCTTTGTTGGATTTGTCTTGAGTCCGTTCAGGTTTGAGCGAAAAGAAAATTCCGAAAAATCGATTGGAAAGGTCGGAATATCCATGTCATTTTTGACCGTGGATTCTGAAAATGTTTAGTCGATAACGTTGGAACCAATTAAATTCACTACGAACTTACTACTTAGTCGTGTCCTTCGACAGAGAGAAAGTGGCGAGTATTGGACGAAGGGGCGTGGCACCACCCATACAAACCAAATCTTAATAATGGAATACCTTCGAAATTGTAAGGTGCACAGCATTGAAATTTTGTATTGTGTCGTCCCATAGATGAGTCATTCTACTGGTAAGATTTGATGGGTCTTGGGTAAGGGGCGTGGCACATTTTTTGTGACCCAAATATTTTGCTGAATTATGAGTCGCACAGCAATGGAACTAAGTACGAACCTACCATTTAATCATATCTTTCGACAGAGGGAATGGTGCGGGTATTAAACAAGGGGGCGTGTAACCGCCCATTTAACTTAAATCCGGTTCAAGCGCAGTCTATTTCTTTTCTGAAACTTAGCAGTTTCGAGTGCAGCCTCGATTGAGTTAATCAGAGAAGAAACTTACTCCTATGGTACATACAATTTTAGCACGTGGAAAGGATTTAATAGAATACCAGTGCTTACCAATAGGGGAATTGTCTGAAGAAGCTCAAGAATCCAAAAATAAGGATGACACAAGGTATAAATGTATGAACACTTGCAAAATATCACGAGCTAGACAAAATGAAGACCTTTTCAAGATGTGAACAGTCTCTTCTGATCCAGTTATTTCATTTCTGTAATATCATAAAAAGAACTTACAGATACTTATAGCTTAGAAATGATTTCATTATTAGACATTTCTTCCAGTGTAAATAGCGATTTTGAAAAATCTAACTTTAAAAAAAAAAAATTTTTTTGTAAAAAATTACTTATGAATCAAAAAATTATATTAATTTATTAGAAAAAATATATAAAAACATTAATTTTTTAATGCAAACAAAAAAGGATTTTCATTGTAGTATGTAGTATTTAATGGTACGGCGGCATCACCCGAGCAGTGGCACTGTTCAGTGTGCATTGGCAACACTCGAGCGTTGGCACTACTCGCGGCATGATGGCTGACGTTGCCGCCAAAAGCCAAAGTAGCAAGTGAAAACCACGCGAAAGACACAGGGAGACGAATAAGTGACAGCGAACGAGACGGACGTGCCGAGCGGAGTCGGCACGACACCAGTTACCTCATATATTGTTTTGTCCAATCCTTTGTATTACACACTTCTATTAAATAAAGCAAGTAAGCTGAAAGTTACAAAAAATAAGCTTACTACAGTTCAGAAGTGGGATAAAAGACCTACTCTGAGTGTCGGCCAACGATTTCACAACAACGTGAGTTAGTGAAGTGTCCAGCGGAGCACCCGCCGCCATTTTACAACAGCGCGAGTTAGTGCAGTGTCCAGCGGAGCACCCGCCGCCATTTTACAACAGCGCGAGTTAGTGCAGTGTCCAGCGGAGCACCCGCCGCAATTTCATAACAACGCGGGTTAGTGCATCGTCCAGCGGAGCACCCGCCTCGATTTCACAACAACGTGAGTTAGTGAAGTGTCCAGTGGAGCACCCGCCGCCATTTTACAACAGCGCGAGTTAGTGCAGTGTCCAACGAAGTCATTGAAGCGATAATTGCCGGCCTACAAGATCGTACCTCCGATATTTCGATCTTGTATGGCGCAACCGACATCCAGCAGCTGAAGGAGCTGATGGTTCGCTACGACAAGCTGAAATTGCGCCGCTCCGAAGTGCGCCTTCCGATTCCAGCTGTCACACCTCCGACGAGCGCCACCCACACCAAACTTCCGACTTCCGCCGCAGCTAGTGGACCACGCTGCTTTAATTGTTCCGGCTATGGGCATTTTTCCTCTGAGAGTCCAAAAGAGCGTCGCGTTCCTGGTTCGTGCTTCCGATGTGGCAACCTTGGCCACCAACAAGCTGACTGCCCGTCAGCCCCGAAGAAACAACGAGCCGCGTTCGTGGGCGTCCACAGTGCCCGACCTATCGCCCGAGAAGATGACGACGGTGATGACGAGGGGACAGCTCAGACCATGAGCGCACTTCAGATGGTGAGTGTTGTGTTTAAGTCGAGTGATTCCAAATGCACAGGTGTAATTGGTTGTAATTCACCTCTGACTTCCGAAGTGGCTCAATTGAATAGTGTAAGTGAAAGTGGGGGCTCATCCAGGCGAATTCTCATTAATCGGAAGGGAATTGTTTCAAATTTCTTTGCCACTCCGCGTCGAACATTGTCGCGGCCTGGTGCCATTGAGGCGCTTGATGAGTTCCAAAATTCTCAGAATCCTTGGGTTCTTGTATCTTCCGACGAAATTGACATTGATCCGCAGCTTGCTGCACCGTTCCGTGACTGCTTACGCCACGGGATTACCTCCGAATATTTGAAGTTTGATCAAAGTTCGGTGACTGTCCCGAATTATGATATGACGATACGCCTCACCACCGATACGCCGTTCTTTTGCTCGCCTCGGCGACTCTCTTACCGCGAGAAGGATGAAGTGAGTGCGATCATAAGTGACCTTCTGCGACGCGAAGTAATCAGAGTCAGCGATTCATCCTATGCTTCACCTATTGTGTTAGTTAAGAAGAAAAATGGTGAAACGCGCATGTGTGTTGATTATAGAGCGCTCAATAAATTGACAATACGAGTACATCCGAATGCCATTTGGGCTGAGAAATGCACCCTCAGTGTTTCAGCAGTTCATATCGCGAATCCTTAAGCCTTTTACCGATACCGGACTTATTGTAGTCTATTTTGACGATATTGTGATCGCCTCAAGGGATATTGCCGAGCATATGGAGTTGATAATCGACGTCCTGCGCTGTCTTGCTCGTAATGGACTAGAGTTGCGATTGTCAAAGTGCAAGTTTGCTTACGAACAGATTGAATATCTGGGATACAATGTCTCAGCGTCTGGTATTACTCCCAGTGGGGACCATATACACGCTATACAAAATTACCCAGTGCCAAAAAACTCTAAGGAGCTGCATGGCGATGCAAGCGCAAAAGGCTTCGGTGCCGTTTTGCTTCAGAAAGGCGATGATGGGAAATTGCATCCAGTGTCGTACTACTCGTACAACGCCTTGAAGCCAACCATATTCGCAAGTGGGTTGAGCCTCCAAGTAACGAAGAAATTGAGTCGCTTCCGCAACACCTCCTTGAAACTAATTTACATCTTCAGCCTTCAGCACCCTAGTTTTAATGACCAGCTGTTCAACCATTGTAAATTAAGTTCCTCTTGATTGTATTGTATGTAGTAGTATGTAAGCTCACTTATGTATATCGATTGATCGGGCCGATCAAAGTGTCAGAACGGCCGACTGTAGTATTTAATGGTACGGTGGCATCACCCGAGCAGTGGCACTGTTCAGTGTGCATTGGCAACACTCGAGCGATGGCACTACTCGCCGCCAAAAGCCAAAGTAGCAAGTGAAAACCGCGCGAAAGACACGGGGAGGCGAATAAGTGACAGCGAACGAGACGGACGTGCCGAGCGGAGTCGGCACGACACCAGTTACCTCATATATTGTTTTGTCCAATCCTTTGTATTACACACTTCTATTAAATAAAGCAAGTAAGCTGAAAGTTACAAAAAATAAGCTTACTACAAGTATGAAGTTTTAGTAAATCGTAACTTTGACAACGAATTTTAAAGCCCCCTGTTTTTATGCCCATTTTAAAGCTTAGATATTGCACTTTCAGATGCAGTTTAAATTTTTTTAAAAATATTTATTAGTTCTGAAGTTATGATTTTTGCAACGAAAACAAAATTGCCATGTATTTTTTTGTTGGGTTTGTGCAACTTGATTGTCAAAATCAGCAAATTAATATCAAGCCATCGGCATCCAACCAACCAAAAACAACCATTTTGACAATCTAGATCTTCTCCAACATTAAAAAACAAAATAAGCTGGTTCAACGAGGTCACCTGTATGAATTCGTCTTGGTCTGAGGCTCTTTCACTCCATTTGGAGATGTAAACTTTAATGAATATTTTCGATATGTATTAAGTATTCCCTTTTTCCAGTCTTTACAAACAAATTTTAAACTCAATGCGAATAAATAGATTTATATGCACAAACATTTAAGCAAATCAAATTTAATAAATTTGATTAATCAATCTATAAAAAAGCTTTGAATTTTTAAAGCCTTGGATTGAGGCGCCGAAATCATGCGATTTTTTGGGATGTTACGCGATGTCACTCACCTACGGCAATTTCCCAGCACAGTTGAAGAGCTCAAGGCAAATATTCAATTGGCATGGAGCCGCATTTATATCGAAACTAAATCGAAAATTGCACCAAAAGGATATATGCACGAAGGCGGTAGAATGTTTATATTTTATTTTTACGTTATTTATTCATTTTAAAGTTATAATATTTATATAATATAATTTATTGACAAATGTTTAAGTCCAACAAATATTTAAAACAATTTAGAAGTAAACTATAATTAAAAAACACATTTATAGTAGACAAATTTTACGCACGGCACTTTTTGAAAAGCGCGCGAGATTGGGTATTGACCTAAAAAGCGCAATCGTGATTCAAAGGTCATTTTGTTTGACCACGAGTCTGCTGTTCGCAACTTGAACCCTAAAGAAGCTAACTGTAAATTGACAAATTGAACACGGTGCACGCGTTCGCGCTTGGAGGGAAAGTTTTGCGATAAATCGTAATTCGGTAATGGGTTCGTTGTAACAGAATTTCTATTCAGAGGATTTACTTTTTCAAAATGGCAGCGGAAGTGCCAGTTGTCAGTCGGTGGGTATTTGGTAAACGATGTATACCAAAATCTTTCCTCTTCCAAAAGGAGAAATTTCCGCCAGATAACCCACACTGAACAAACTCATTTTGACAATCGCACTGCAGCCGCCGTAGCTCAGCTGGCTAGTGCGTTGGGCCGCGAGTCAAATGCGACCCTCGAAGGTTGAAGACTCCGTTACGTTAACACCGAAAAAAAATTTTTTTTTCTTTCGGTGGCTGTTCTCTCAGCAGGAAATGGAAAACCTCTGAGTAAAATTGCCTATGAAAAAGCTCCCAACTCGCCGTTCGGAATCGGCATAAAACTGTAGGTCCCTTCCATCAGTGTTGTACGTGCGAGTTTGTACGGGTAGCTAGGCCTTAGTCTCGTAATCGGGCTGTCGTGCCAGTCAAGAAGAAGAAGACTGCAGGAATCGGGAAAACAAATGAAATATTTTGAATTTTTTCAAACCGTTTCCTCATATACCAAAATTTAATTTCCGATCGTCTGATAATGCACAGGTTTAAATTTATACATAGATTAATTGTTTGCATCTTAAAGAGCTAGAAAAATTAGCTTCTTTAATTGAATTAAACTGCTGTTAATATAGCATTGCAAACTACTTAACTTGTTTTACAGGTCTAAGTCATTTTCACTGTGACGAGTACTAACAGAAGGGAGAAATAAATTATTTCATACGCTAAAGTCACCAGATGTTCTATGTTTTTTCCTTCAGTTCATGAGCCTAATTACACGAAGGCTTTTCCCCCTGTGTTAAAAGTCATGCGTGACGATTTTGTAGGCGAAAAGTGAAGAGAAGTCAGCGGGGTAGGCAAACACGCACGGTCAGCGAATTCGAGGCGTTTTTTTACATTTTGCTTTGCTCTTTTCGCACTTTTCTTCAAATTTTAAACCGGCCAGACGTTTTGCTAAGAATTATATTGACATCTTCCCTATTAGTTAAATTTGAGCAGTTAATAGCCACTTCAGTGACTTCTAAAATAATTTCAATAATTTCTTCTTTGTTTAAATCCATTTTTCTTTAACCCTTTTAGTCACAATGTCCAATATATTGGACTACAGCCCATACAATTCATACAGAACGGGTTTATTTTCATGTCGGAAAGGGTTAAATAAAGAGAACATTAAAAACTAGACCAAATTGTGACTGAAAAAGAGGCCGCTTAAGCGTCAAAAAAAGTCAAAAGCCGGGTTGCAAGTAAAACGTCTTCATATAAATGCATGAAGATTTGCGCAGCCACTTCAAAAGAGAATTAAAAAAAACGTAAGGGGAAAAGCCTTCGTGTAAATAGGCTCCATGAGCAGCGGTCGGCAAAGCTTAATCTTATGAGCAGTACGTTCAGCACACGTACGCAGTATGCTCTCTCAATCAGCCGTTGTTCAGGTATAATTTACACAGTGGAGAGAAATTTCACTGCGCTCACTAACATCATCTCATCCCCTGCTTTAGAGCTCTGGTCGAGCTGTCAAACTTCTAACGAATGGTTTACACGAGCGCAAAAATAAGACGATCCCGCAACAGGCTTGCACATTTACGCACTTTACGTGGTTTATAAGTTTACGCTTTTGAGGGAACATCCTCAAAGTTAACAGTCCATCACAGTTGCTTGACTGTAGTGTCCGATCGAATATTCGGTTTCGGCCCAAATAAGTGGTTTCGGTTTCAGTTTCGGCCAAAAAATGGCCGAACGGCCGAAACCGAAACTTTCTAGAATATTTTTTTACATTTTATTGTGTAGCAGATATATGTACAGTGAACGGAGGAGTAATTTAGATGCCACCAATGTAAATAAGCTTTTTTTTAGCATATAATAATTATTTATTATATATCATTTAATTTTTAATATTAGCGAATAAAGTACGAAAGGGTGATTTTTTCATGTTTATGTTTTCAAAAAATTAATAAATTGTTTTTATTAATAAGTATTTATTTATTTATGTTATGTTTCTTTGTTCGTCGTTTATTTACTTAATGTAACATTCGTTTGTTAAAAAAAAAATGCTTGATATGGTGATTCTTATTTCAACTAGAATGTTTCGGTTTCGGCTGAATATTAAAAAAAAAACCTAAATTCGTTTTCGGCCCAAAGAAGATGTTTCGGTCGGACACTACTTGACTGGTTAGTGAACCGAACTGCAAATCTGAGACAATGCTCAGCGCAAGATCCGAGACGCTGTCCGAGTCAAAACCAATCAGAGAAATAACAATATTGCTTTCCCTTAGAAAGAAATGGAACTCAGAGTAACCTTTGAGAAACTTTTCGGAATAGGCAAAAGAAATGTATGTTAGGTCCTTTATATACAAGTTAACACGCGCAACATATGGGTGCCAATGCTTATAGGACTAAAAAAATTAAAGATAGTTTTTGGCAACATACACAGTAACCGTTCTAGCAGAAAACACAATCTATAAAATATTTATAAATATTTTAAAATAAAACCATGAAACAAATCAGTTGATATATGTACAACGTGTATCCACTTTAGACCAATATATATAAAGACCAATGTATATGTAAATATTAAAATTGTTTACATGTATACTTACATATTAAAGTTTTTATGAAAGTATGCAAGTAAATGCAAGTAAAATAGGTACTAAAAATTTAGTAAATGCTTACTTGAGTGGCATCTGAGTACGGAGTACTGGAATTTAAATCAACACGTTGTGAGCCAAATATTACACTGCAGCTCTCCATATTATTGTCGTTGGCACTTCGCGCTAATTGTAAAAATGTTTCTGATTTGTCTCCCGAGTCGGTAATGCTTTCATTGATTACCTTTTCTATTGTGAAATTAGGCGTATTACTTTTGCTAAGGTACATTGTTTTTACGGTTCAACTTCCGTTTGTAGGAACGATTCAAGTATTTTTGAAGGTAGATTTAATTACAGGGAGAAGTTGAGGTATGCACTAGTACAAAAGTTAATATGTCTTTTGCAATCATATGTGTGTTATATACAATTCATTGGCTGTTTCAGGTTTCTTGCCCCCGTTCCTTCTTACATGTGTAAAACATCACGTTCGTTAGCAACGTACATTAAGAATTGATAAATATTCGTTTTAAATCTGCATAGTGGTTCAATTTACATATGGATGTACGTAGATGTGATTTGCAGCTATGTATAAAATCTACCAGTACTTGTCACAATTCGATTTTAAGATAAATTATAGTTACACTTCTAAATAATTTCATATATCATATGGTATTTTTGTACACGCATGGAAACAGTTAATATTTTTCTTCTCTACTCTCTATTAGAGACTATCACGCATTGCGAACTCACTAGTTAGTGTGTGTGCATATTATATTCGATTTGTATATTACATTACGAACTGTGTATCACTCGAAAGAACTGCGCAGAAGATATTGTTTAGATATTCTTAAAATATTGCTTAATTACGAGTTGCATGCGTATGCTCAATTGAATTTCGCAGTTAAATACACATATTTGGGTTGGCACTTTTTCGATTTCACACTTAGAGACGTTATACACAGTGGAGAACTCGAATTGTTGTCCATTATAATTTTTTTATGTACATGTATAGCACTACAAGATTATCAGCTGCAGTTTTCGTCAGTTTGTGGTACGTTGTTGTGTAGCTATTCGATGCTTTTGCACTGAATCAGCTGTTTAGCGTAGTATTAATCATATGGCCCTGTGTTGCTGTGTTATACTGAAATTCTCTCTGTGTGAATATGCGCGTGTATATACACACACCCGTTTATGAAGTATGTGGATTTTGTGGATCGTAAATGAATGACAAAGCATTTAAAGTTGCATATGAATGCATTACACACAGGTACATATACCGAAATAAGTTTATATATGTATGGATGAGTATGTACGATTTCATTGCATGCAACATACCTATATTAACTATGACCAACTCTTCTTTTGCAGCCACCAAGGCACATTTAATAAGGTAGTGGTGGCAACACAGCTGCTTAAACTTTTTTCTTCTTATTTTCTTTTGATTTCTTCTGATTTTCTTTGGCTTTTCGCGAATGGGCATCCTCATTGTCAAAAATTTGTAAAATTGTTTTTGTGTTGCTTGTCTTTTGATTTGATTTTGACAAGCAGGATGCCCAAAAGCACTAACAAAATACATGGGAATCGTAGTGCCATCACCTTATTAATACACCTTGGCAGCCACGAGTGTGGTCGGACCGAGTGTAGTAAATCCAGATATATGTTATAAATTATTCACACATATAATATAAAGTGCTTATGAAAAAATAAAAACTACTTTAACTTTATGAAAGCATACATGTAGCAGAAGAACTATAGCCTAAAGAGTACAACAAAAATATTGTCTTCCACTTATTACGATTTACAATCAAGAATAATGAAACTTATATCAAACTACTAATAAAACGATTCAACGATAAAAGCATTAGTTGGCAATGGCAAGTTACATACATACGTAGCAACCGTTTGCATACACATATGTATGTATGTATGCAAATATATGTATATACATACATATATGTATGTCGAACTTCCCTATAATGAATTCGCACGGGACCAGAAAAAAGCTTCATTATATACAAACTTCATTATATACCTAGAAATTATGATATTTTTTCATCTTTTATTTCAAATAATGAGGTATTTTAGTTTGGATTACAACCTTCCACTTTTCTTCCTCAACAAAGCCTTCTTATACATTTAGAGACTTAAAAACATTATTCGGTACGTTGCTCTTCATCTCCACAAAGATTCGAAGTACATCAAGAGAATAAAAAAATTCGTCGCAATGTAGGTAACACCGCATCCGCCAATTGCCCGTCTTCTGCATTTTTTAAAATCGCTGACTTGTTTTTTTTTTAATATTTAATAAAGAACTGGGAAGAATTCCAAACTGCTTGGCAATATCTCTTGTTTCTCCCTCTTTAACTTTTTTAATTACACAGCGCAACAAAAAACACTTTTTTTCTGTTGCATGGAGTTTTTCTACTGTTTCTTACTAATTTGAGTGCGCTGATTTCGAATCTATCCTCAGATTTTTTTTAGCAGCTCTAGTTTGTGAGATATAGGTACCGTGTCATTTTTTCAGTTTTTCCTCTACTTTTTCCATATTTTTGATCGTAATTTCTAAACCAAAAACCGATTGATATGATTAACATCGCATTAACAACACCGCACGGCTTCTTTTCCGATGTAACTTATTTTTATAAGTTTTAAAATGCCACGGTAATTGGACCTCAAAGTCGGAAAATATGGAATTTTAAGGCGTTTTCTTTTATGGTCAAAAACATACCCATTTTTTGTATAACAATTAACGAGTTAGGTGTACAATGAAAGTCGACACATCAAGCAATATAACACAGCCAAATTATTTGGCGGAATACACGTTTGCATCGAAATAATAGTAAAAATGTACCATAGCCATTCTCATCACTTTTCATACTTTTTCATTCAAAAATTAGGGGCCTGAAAATATGCAACGTTTTTAATTTTTTTTTTTGTTTCGAGCAATTCAAAATCATTTTGTTTTTTGCTCGTATTCCAGACTATAAGTGGAACATATAAAAGAACATATTTTGAGGCTCCTAATTTTTTAAGGAAAAAGTATGAAAAGAGATGAAAATCGCTATAGTACATTTTTGCTATTATTTCGATGCAAATGTGTATTCCGCCAAATAATTTGGCTGTGTTGTATTGCTTGATGTTCCTTCTTACGATATTCATATACTTCGTAACTTGATTTATGAAACATTTGCACAATTTTCGCCATCAGAAACAACGCTCTGAAATTCAATATTTTCCTTCTTTGAAACCTTATTACAACGCCAATTTAGAACGCATAAAATTTATTAATGTTAGAAAAGATGGCGTGAAATGTTGTAAGTGCAACGATATAAAATGTCGATAGGATTATTGGTTCAGAAATTACAGTCGAAAACGAGGAAAAAGACGAAGAAAATTCGAAAAAGAGACACGCCCATTTTTTGCGAAAACTAGAGCTGTTGCATAAAAACGGAGTATGGTTTTGAAAACAGCGTAGAAAAACGATTCAGATTCATGTAAAAAACTCCATGCAACAGACATACTGTCTGTACGAAATGCTACTTCGCTGCGACATTATTCACTCAAAACAAACAATTGCTGTCAAAATTGTTAGTGCAGTGATTTTCTTCTTCTTATGCTGTTGTTATTTTTAACTTCTGGGGTTCCCCAAAATATGTTTTACTTTGTTACGGTATATGACAGAAAATACAGGGTTTTCCAAAAGGAGGTGTTATTTTGGTATTCAAAGAAAAATGTTATTTTTTTAGATAAATGATCGGATGTTTATTTCATAATAAAGAGGAAGGTATGCCGTTAATAATGAAAAACAACATCAGCCAAATGGCCACCACGACCACGCTTACAGGACCATATCCTTTTCATGAAATTTTCCATAACAAAATCGCAAAGTGGCTGCTCTATGTCCTCGATAGCCTCACGAATTCTATCTTTGAGGTCTTGTGTCGACTCTAGGCTGTTGACGTACACCTTATCTTTCACGTGGCCCCAAAGGAAGATTTCGCAAGGTGTTAAATCACAAGATCTCGATGGCCAATTGTGATCACCTCTTCCAGAGATAACACGGTCCGGAAACTTTTCCCGTAAAAGAGTAATTTTTTCGTTGCTTGTGTGGCACGTAGCGGCGTCTTGTTCAAAGTAAACGTTGTCCAGATCAATACCATCCAACTCCGACCATAAAAAATCATTAATCATCTCTCGATAGCGCAATCCATTCACCGTAACTGTTGATCCAACCTCATTTTCGAAAAAGTTAGGTCCAATGACCCCGCCGGACCATAAACCGCACCAAACAGTCACACGTTGAGGATGGAGAGGCTTCTCAACAATAACTCTTGGGTTTTCCGAGCTCGAATTTTTCCACCAATTTCTGTATTGTGGTCCGACAAGGTGCTTCACGACGACCCAAAAATGCTTTAGTTTTGCGAACTGTGACTGCAAGATTTTCACAATTTTTGTAGTGAATTTTAATAATTTTAATGCGTTGTTGAAGCGTGTATCGTTCCATTTTCAGTAATGGCGTAGTTTCTACTTGCCAAATGTCAAAGAATAAAAACTTCAAAAGTGACAGCTACCGAATGATTCAAAATAACACCTCTTGTTGGAAAACCCTATAATAATTTTAATTTTTTAATTAATTTTTAATTTATAATTATAATAATATTATGGAAAACCCTAGGAGACAAAAAACGAATGAAAGCAAAGTTTTCAACTAAAACATTTATTCATTGTATAGAAAAATTCACTATATGGAAAGTCATTGTAAGGAGATCAAAATGCACTTAGAATAGAACGATAAAGCTGTGTCTTTGAAATTAATTCATTATACGGATAACTTCATTGTATAGAAGTTCACTATAGGGATGTTCGACGGTATATATATAACACTTCGTTCAATAATGTGTGTGACTAACTAATTAAAACACATTTTTTTTGCCAAAATTCGTTTTTATTCATCAACATAGTCCCCTTTTAGGGAGATACAATCATTCCAACGCTTTTCCAATCTTTCGATACCGCCTTTGTAGAACGATTTTTCTTTGCCTTCAAAATAGGCGTTAGTTTCGGCGATTACTTCATCATTTGAGCCAAATCTCTTACCTCGGAGCATCTTTTTGAGGTCTGCGAAGAGCCAGTAGTCGCTGGGGGCCAGATCTGGAGAATACGGGGGATGAGGAAGCAATTCGAAGCCCAATTCATGCATTTTTGCCATCGTTTTCATCGACTTGTGACACGGTGCATTGTCTTGGTGAAACAACACTTTTTTCTTCTTCATATGGGGCCGCTTAATCGCGATTTCTTCTTTCAAACGTTCCAACAACGCTATATAATAGTCGCTATTGATTGTTTTCCCTTTCTCAAGATAGTCGATGAATATTATTCCGTGCACATCCCAAAATACTGACGCCATAACCTTGCCAGCCGATGTTTGTGCCTTTGGACGCTTTGGGCGGCTTTCACCGGTTGCATGCCATTCAGCAGACTGCCGATTTGACTCTGGAGTGAAATGGTGGATCCATGTTTCATCCATTGTGATGTACCGACGCAAAAACTCCGACTTGTTGCGCGTAAACATGCCCAAACAGCTCTTTGAATCATCGATTCGTTGTTGTTTTTGCTCCGGTGTGAGCAAACGCGGCACCCATTTCGAAAACACCTTTTTCATAACCAAATGTTCGTGTATTATGGTGTGTACACTGCCTGCTGATATCTTTAGAATGTCAGCAATCTCCCACACTTTCACTTTACGGTCAGACATAATGATTTTCAGTGTTTTTTCAACGTTTTCCGGAATAACAACGTAATTTGGCCGTCCAGTAGATGGAATGTCACCGGTGTCTGTACGACCACGTTTGAATTCGGCATACCAATAACAAATGGTTCTTTTTGATGGAGTAGAGTCCGAATAATGTTTTTCAAGCCATTCCTGGCATTGAACAGTATTTTTTTTCATTAAAAAACAATGATAAATCAGCACACGGAATTGCTTTGAATTCATTTTTTTTGAAAACTCAAAAGTAGTGTCACTTAAAGCACTGTAACTTGTAAACTAATGGTCGGATTGACATATAATTTTGACAGTAAGCCTAACAAGGTTCACAATTTCGAAACAAAATATTGATTTAGTATTAGTGCCGCCATCTATGTGTCAGTCACACACATTATTGAACGAAGTGTTATATATATACACCTAGTTCTGTTTTTACACTGTCTTTTTTACACGGTTTTGATTTAACACGGTTAGAAAATTAAAAAATTTCAATTCTTCGTGCTAAATAGAATAAAATCGTGTAAAAAAATTAAAAATTTTTTATTTTCAAACCGTGTCAAATCCAAACCGTGTGAAAAAAGACCGTGTAAAAACAGAATTAGGTGTATGCATATTGTGATTTGATATTGAATTTCCCACCTTACTCAAATGTTAAGAACGCACAAATTTCAAAAATAAGTTAGTTTTTGTAACACGTAACGTAAGAAACTGATTTTTAAGAACTTAACGTTTAAATTAAATGACCACAGCGTTTTAAAGTTGGCCTTAGACGATGGAATATTTTGTACGACTTGACTAGAATGTCGAAAAGTCGAATCTTGCGAAGTTTTAGTTGTTCCACAACTGGTTGTATCGTATGAAAATAAAATTATGATTGATTTTAAAGCCAATTTGTTGCATGACCAGAAAAAAGTGGTTCACAATAAGTACTTGAAATTTATAATATTGCTACGAAAATCCAAGTTTCCCAAGGTTCGTTTGGATTGGGTTTGAAAATAAAACAACTTTAATTATCCAGCGCAACGTAGTCAAAACTAACAATCACTTTATTTAGAGATTTACACTTGTTCTACTTTACACTACTACTATTGCATGTTCCCCCTTTGCTTGCTCAACACAGACTCGACCCATTGCGCTGCACACGGCTGCTTTTATACCAGTTTTCTTATCTTGCAACTTCCAATTGGAAAGCGCTCGACCATTCTCGCACAGCCCATTTCTTCGAGAACCATCCTTGCCATATCGGACTATACCAAGCGAATTATACCAAATTTGTCGTCTTTAAAGTTAATGCCTAAAAGTATGCTTGAGTACGCACAGAGTACCTCTTCGTTTCACTGCCCATCACTTAGACTTGTTCCTCCCAATCAAGTACCGAGGCTCCGCCGGATTGAGACGCCAGGCGCTCCAAATGGACTACTTTCAACCTCGCGTTTCTGTTGCTGCAGCGTTGAACTCTGTACACCACTAATCTTCGTCACGACTTTGTACGGTCCTTCCCATGATGTTTGAAGTTTCGGACACAAACCTTTCCTCCGCTGCGGGTTGTAAAGCGTTACCAGATCGCCTTCTTGGAACCCTTCTGGGTTAGCCCGTAGACCATAGCTCGCTGTTAACCTGCTTTCGACTCGTTGAGTGCGGCTCCGCGATCTCCTCCTCGGCGCTTTCGCAGCCGAACACCAATTACAACCTCTGATCCACTCAGCGACAGACTCCTGGCATCCTACCCAATAGAATCGCCTTCTTATCTTGGCGACAATTTTTGCGATGCCTCGGTGCCCTCCACTGGAGTCGTTATGGTTTGCCGCGATGACATCGTCGATTTGGCCTCTCGGGACCACTTTTAGGGATTTTCTGGTCCTGTCATCCCTGCTCTCCCACTCGCGGTATAGGCAGCCATCCTGCAGACGTAGACTTTGCCACTGTGCCCAGTAAGCCTTCGTGATCGGGCTCTCATCAGCCATCTCCTGCCAGTCCGGCCGTAATTTCCGCGCTTTGCCTTTAATGATCTTCGCGAGATCTTTAGCCTTTCCGCAAGCCAATCTTCCTTTTGCAGAACTCTTACCGACCGAACATCCACAATTTGTCCCTCGTTTTCGGCCTGCGAATTATGCCTGCGCTCGGTTTCGCACGAATGGTGTTGCAGAGCGTCAGCCCTTCCTGGCGACGTCTGTAGTCCGAAACGCTTTTCTCGCAGATGGCAGTCTCGTGATATGTGGCCTTGCTTGCCACATCGCCAGCAACTGACTCTAGATGACACTGCTCGCAGTCCCGCTGGTGCCTCCGAACTCACTGTCTGGCGTTGCGTGACACGTCGAGATTGGGCTCGACGCCTTTCCGCAGATGAATGTCGAAAACTTCCCCTCCAGGCCGCCTCATACGTCATCGCGCTGGTCACCGTCTCCTTAAATGTCGACTTGCCCATCATCAATGCACTGCGACGTGTCTCTGGGTCATGAAGACCTTCAATAAATGACTCAATCTTCATCCTCTCGAGGTCATCACCGCCGAATTTCGGGTAGCAAAACTGTACGAGCCGCTCAATGTCTGCTGCATATGTCTGCAGCGCCTCGTTGGCTCTTTGCCTACGGCTCTTCAGCTCGCAATAATACACCATTTTGTATTTGTATTTTGTATTTGTATTTTGCCCTTATGACGATCTCGTAATCACCTCTCAAACCTTCCGGAACTGTTTTTATTACCTCAGCCGCAGGACCTCTTAGAGCCAGTATCAGTCTCCGACCTTTCCTAACATCGGTCCACTGACTCTCCAAAGCAGCCATATCGAATTGTAGTTTGAATGTGTCGAACGACGTAGTACCATCATAAGTAGGCACTGCTATGGCAAAACTTTCCTCAACCGACTGCACCCTTGCTCGCAGCTGTACCTCTCTAAGCCGCTCGTAAATTTTCCTGTTCACCGAATCTTCCAGATTGTCAACTCGTTTGTTTAAGGACTCATCCAGCTCGTCGACTCGTTTGTCCAAGGGTTCCACTTGCGCTCCCAGGTGCTCCACCTTCACATGTAGCTTGTTGGAGATTTCTTCCACTTTCTGCTCCATGCGCGCAGAATTTTCCTGAAGCTTGGTGGACAACTCGCAATTCGCAGTTTCCAGTTGCGCTGACATTTCTTGATTCGCCGTTTCCATTCGTGCCGAAATTTCCTGATGAGTAATTTCCAATTTCGCTGCAATTTCTCGATTCGCCGTTACGACTTTTGCCGAAATTTCCTGATTTGTAGTTTTCAGTTTCGCTGCCATTTGCGCCGACAGTTCCTGATTCGTGGTTTCCAGTTTCGCTGCTATTTCTCGATTCGCCGTTTCAATTTGCGCCGACATGCCCTTTGCCCATGCGTCGGCAAATTCCAGGCAGCCAGCTCCTTCTTCAGCTGGTCCACCTTCAGCAGCTCGAGTTTAACCATGTCTGCGTTTTTTATAATTTTTTATCTTCAGTAACACAATCCGAACTTCTGACACCTAATGTTACGAAAATCTCAAGTTTTCTCAGGCTCGTTTGATTGTGTTTGAAAATGAAACAACTTTAATTATTCAGCGCAACGTAGTCAAAACTAACAATCACTTTATTTACAAATTTACAATTGTTCTACTTTACACTACTACTATTGCATGTTTCCCCTTTGCTTGCTCAACACAGACTCCTCTCACTGCGCTACACACTGCTGCTTTTATACCAGTTTTCTTATCGCGCCGAAGTTTCTTGCAACTTCCAATTGGAAAATGCTCGACCATTCTCGCACAGCCCATTTCTCGCGAACCTTGCCATATCGGACTATACCAAGCGAATTATACCAGTTCGCCGTACTTCACAGTTCATGCCTAAAAGTATGCTTGCAAAAGCGTTCATGCACAGCACAGAGTGCCTTTTCGTTTCAATATGTTGTGTTTGAAAGCTCACAGCTGTGCGTATACAGAAAGCAAATCAAAATGGAAAACATCGATAGGGTATTAGTAATCAGAACAATAAAAACAATTGAGCAAATCGAAATTTAAAATTTTTAATTAAGTTCCGCTAGATTGACCATTTCACCCTCTGTGCGTGGTGAAGATGTCTAGACGGAACCAATCGATGACGACGGTGTGTATGTTCCACCACCCAGGTGTGACGAAGCCCAGATTGCTTTCCAACGACTCAAGAGGAATAAAGCTGCAAGGCCGGCTTCAGAGCTGATTGGGTGAATGCATCAGCTTATCTGCATGGCTACAGGAACGTATGCCCCACGATTGTAACTTCAGTACCAATAATATGCGCCAACTACATGGGTATCAGCCTACTTCCCATCGCGTATAAGGTTCTAATAAGAGTCAAATCGATACCCATCATCTCTTTATCGATTACAAGGCAGCATTCGACAGCCCGATAAGGTATCTGCAATTCTAGTGGACTTTGCAGAGCGGCGTTGAGCAATACTCGCAGCTCCGCCAAGGTTGGAAGTGACCTCTCCGACCCATTTGATACGACCCATTCGAAGCTTCAGACAAGGGTGTCCAGATCCTTGCCTACGCCGATGCGAGATGCTTGCCTAAGCGAGATGTCACCGCTGCCTTTTTCTATTAGTTATCGAAAGCAAATCTGCTAAAACGGGTCTGGTGATAAATGAGCTCAAGTCGAAATATATGCTGTCTACATGCAAGGACTCGCAGCCACAAGGACGAAATTTACGAGATCGTAGACAAAGGATCCCTTGTCTGAAGCCTCGAATCGGTATCGAATGGGTCGGGAAGGTCATTTGCAAGCATTCAGCTACCACTCTTGAGCAGAGTGCAAGTATCGCACATGTCAATTATGCAAAGGATAGTCTTGGCAAAGTTAATTGTCGTTTTATTTTGTTGGCAGTCATCGACTAGCTTTCGTTGTGAGCGGCTGCTTTTCTACCTTCGTCTTTAGTGCACAGTTCAGTGATTTCTCCTTAACACAGTGTACAGTGTTCTCACTCTCTTTTTCATTTCACCCATTTCTCAAAGTGCCAAAAAAACAACAAAGAAGATCAGTAAGTGAACCATGTGGAGTGACCAACCGATCCCTTCGGGGAATCGGTTTATAGAACTGGAAGATTATTCCAGTCCAAAATCTAAAAGAAAAAAAAAGTCAACCAAAGACCCCTATTCACCCCTTCATTCTACACACGAATCACAACACAACCCTAGGTTTGTCGTTGTCAAGTCCTCTGATGACGCTAAGCCTCTGTCCTCATTCAGCGTCTTTACCAAAAGGAAAGCAATTGATTCTATCAGCACGGAGGTAGAAACAGTCAGCCTCCTACGAGATAGAAGTCTCCTAATCCTCGCTAAGACACCCAGAGTGGCAGAGAAATTCGTAAAAACTAAAAACTTTGGCGGCCTTTGTCCAGTTTCAATTAATAATTTTTTAATAATAATTGATTGGCACGAGACTAAGGCCTAGCTTCCCGCAACCACCCGTGTTGTGCGTGTGAATTTTGTACGCGGGTGGAAGGGACCTACAGTTTTATGCCGGTTCCGAACGGCAGGTTGGGAACTTTTTCATAGGCAATTTTTACTCTCAGAGGTTTGCCATTTCCAGCTGAGAGGACAGCCACCGAAAGAGAAAACGAGTTTCCCGTTATTTTTTTTAGGTGTTACTACATGCAGAATTCGATCTTGCGTCACTCTGCATGCGACTCGCTGGACCGTGCACTAACCAACTGAGCCACGGCGGCCTGTCCCAAATACCAGCTGCAAAAAGAAATCCTAAGAATCAAAACTCAAAACAAATGCAGTATTGGCGAGGCCAGGAAAATATACCAACAGCAATACCCAAACTACTCAACATCGAAAACATAATACGCATCTATTACAAAAAACGGCATAACCTACAAAAATAAGCAAAATACACCTGAAACCACCACAACTACCCCGCCCTCTGGTTCTTCACACTCCACCAACCCACAAGAGAACACTATCAACAGTCTTTCAAAGCCCACTCACAATCTTTCTCAAATCAACTCACACCCTAACAACGATGCGTCGATCACTCACAATACACACACACAACCCACTCACTCCTCCTCCTCATTAATTCACAATCTACATACCGAATCAACAAACTCTTCTCAAAACTTCACTCAAATTAACTTTCAACCTTATAATAATCTCTCAACAATACACGATGCACCCCACACTCTAAACGCTAAAACAAATCTCTCGAATAATAACTCAAATTTACCTACAACAAAGACTAATAATAAATCCATAACTGACCATACTCTCTCACAACAAAAATCAAAAGACCCAGACTGCGAATAACATAACATACTCAAAACTATTAAGAAAATAGTTTCTGAAGTAAATTCTTTCCTTACGTAGTTATGATCTGTAATTTTCTTCAATGGAATACCAATGGATATCATAATAACTACTCAGAACTGGAAACTCTTATTAAATCTTTCAACCCTCTCATACTCTGCCTGCAAGAGACCCACATACCCTACAATACTAACACATATAACACTTCGTTCAATAATGTGTGTCATTGTTTGGACATGTTTACGCGCAACAAGTCGGAGTTTTTGCGTCGGCGCAAACGTCGGCTGGCAAGGTTATGGCGTCAGTATTTTGGGATGTGCACGGAATAATATTCATCGACTATCTTGAGAAAGGGAAAACAATCAA
Source organism: Melieria omissa (assembly GCA_963971225.1). Taxonomy (NCBI): domain Eukaryota; kingdom Metazoa; phylum Arthropoda; class Insecta; order Diptera; family Ulidiidae; genus Melieria; species Melieria omissa. Next base: position 42,002,320 of record OZ020269.1, on the reverse strand, counting down.
TAGCGACTATTATATAGCGTTGTTGGAACGTTTGAAAGAAGAAATCGCGGTTAAGCGGCCCCATATGAAGAAGAAAAAAGTGTTGTTTCACCAAGACAATGCACCGTGACATTGACATGGCTTTGGCCAAAAGAATTGATTCTCTTTAATTTGATACTCATATTGTTGGACTAAGATGAGTTCAAAAATTTAACTTCGTTTTCAAGGTGGGTGTTGCTGGCAACTTCAAGGCCTTGTAAAAACCAAACTAGAGGTGACCCAAAAAAACAAATTACATATTCGTGATCAGCGGCTCCGGAATTATAAGGAGCAGTTCAGAAACTGGGCGGGTTTTGTGAAGAGCTGAAATTGTTTGCACTGTGAACAATTTTGGAATAATTTAAGTTTTTGAGTTGAAATAAATTTCAACAATTTTTTTCAGCTGAACCAATGGACTGATTAACATGAAATTTCACAATGTGTTGGTGCATGGTAAGGGTTTTATAATATATTTTTTCAAATTTGTTTGTAGAAAAACTTCCAGGATAATTAAGGATACATTCGTAAAAGGACATTTTTATATCCTTTCGCCAGGATAATTACAAAAAAATTGCTTGATTTGATTTGGAGACATAATTCTCTTTCTTTTGATACCAATATTGTTAGACTAGGATAAGTTCAACCATTTAAATTCATTTTTTTAATTGGAGTGTAGCTTGTAAATTCAACACCCTGTAAAACCCAAACTAGAGGTGACCCAAAAAAAATAATTACATATTCGTGTTCAGCGACTCCGAAAATATAAGGAACAGTTGAGAAACTCCGCGGGTTTGTTTTACTGTTGTACTGTGTAATTAAAATTTAATATTTTTCTATAATCGTGTTGGTTTTTCTTCATATTTCCCCGTTTCCAGCAGATTTTCCAAGGGTGCCCACAATAATAATAAATAATAATTGATTGGCACGAAAGCCCGCTTACGCGAGACTAAGGCCTAGCTTCCCGCAACCACCCGTGTTGTGCGTGTGAATTTTGTACGCGATTCGGGAGTTACCATCAGACACTTCGGCGATTATATATTCTGTATCAGAGCCAGCAGATTTAGCTGTTAGATTGGGAGTATTCCTACAATAAATTGCTACCCCTCCTCCCTTCCTATGCTTTCGACCATTTCGAATCAGAGTATAGTTGTTGATAGAACATTGAAGGTCCGGAATGCAATTACTAAATCAAGTTTCAGACACACAAATAACATCAACAAGGGACTGATCGAAGATATATCTAACATAGTCGAGTTTGTCAAAGCTCAAACTCCTCGCATTGAAGTGGACTACATTAAATCCGGCTGATTGCTTACAGAAGATATCAATTACCAATTTCTGATTTTCATTAGCGCCAGAGACGTTTATATTAGATAAGTTTGATGTCATGAGAATGAGCTATAGAAGAAACAACTAACATACATACTAATGAGGTTAAAATCCTGATAAGTACGGAACAACATGGAAACAAGAGTAGGTAGGTAGGTAGGTAGATGTGGCGGCCCTTACGAGAGCACACGTAGGCCAAAATAGGCCCATTGTGATGCCACTGGATCGTTATCCCCTTCAACTTAGTAGGTCTCAAACCAACCTGAACAGTTAATGAAGCGTATTAGGCCTTTGGTGTCGACATTTGATATATCGGCTAGGTTGGCGGTGTAGTAAAAACCTAAGTGTTTTTTGCGAGTCCTGCAAAGAGCAGGACAGGTGCAGAGGAAGTGTAGAATGGTTTCTTCCTCTTCTACGTCTCTGCAGCTACGGCAGAAATCGTTGGCTAGATGGCCCAGCCCTAGCCTTCTTGCGTGGCCACCGAGGATGCAGTGCCCAGTGATTACCCCGACAACAGCCCTGAGCGCGCCCCTTTTGAGGTTTAGCAGACTTCTGGTGCGCATCCAGTCCAACTTTGGCCAGATTTGTTGCGCTGTCTTGCCTGTCTCCGAGGCCGCCCAGGCGATGTTGGCGGCTTTAGTCACGGCCTCCTCTAGCATCAGCTTGCAAGTGCTTAGCGGGACACCCAAGCCAGCAAATTCTGCGGATAGCCCTTTGGTTGTGCCTAGTCTGGCCAGTTCGTCCGCCCTACAGTTCCCCGGGATGTCTCTGTGACCTGGGACCCATAATAGGTGTATGTTAAGCTGCTCAGCCATCTCGTCGAGAGATCTGCGGCAGCTGATCACTGTTTTTGATGTTAGGACATGAGACCCTAGGGCCCTGATAGCCGCTTGGCTGTCAGAGAGTATGCTAACATCTCGTACTGAGATGTTGCGCTCGTTGACCAGCTTCAGGGCGGCTTCAATGGCCGTCACTTCCGCCTGGAACACACTACAGTGGTCCGGTAGTCTAAAGGAGTAGTCTATACCCAATGAGTCCGAAAAGACGCCTCCGCCGACTGCTCCATTTAGCTTGGAGCCATCGGTGAAGACCTGACATGAGCTACCTGTTAGTGGTGTTGAACCGTCCTCCCAGCTGCTTCTATCTGGGATGGTACAGAGGAACTTCTTGTTGAAGAGAAGTTGGGGAGGAGAGTAATCGATTTCTCCGGTTTGTCCAAAGAGAGAGAGAATCCTGCTATGACCCGTATTTGATTCCGACCAATGGCCGAAAGCACGAAGTCTTCGGCTTGTAATTGCCGCCGACTTTTTGCAATGGAGGTCTAGTGGGATGAGGTGAAGTAAAGCTTCTAAGGCTGAGGTTGGGGTAGTTCTTAGAGCGCCTAAGAACAAGAGTAACATAAGTTAGAGACAGAAAGAGAGCAAATCGAAAAATAATGGAGGACACAGATAGAATAAGTAATAACATCAAATTAGCTTATATTTATTTATTTATTTAAAATAATTTATACATTAAATAAATTAATATATAAATTTAAAAGAAAAGCAGCACTAGCATCTGAGGCTATCGGCTGGTTGGTGAGATACAGATGTTAACTGCCTTCGGAAGGCTTAAATATACTGAATTAAATTACAAATTTTTAGATAGTTGTATATTCTATTTATGTTTTCGACATTAGGGTGTTGTAGATTTTCGGTTGGATTGCTGATGGTGAAGATAGTGCTGCCTTGAGTGGAGAGTTGTGGGCAAGTATTTGTTATGTGATCAATGGTTGCTGCGCTATTGCAAAATGGGCAGCTGTAAGCGGTCTTAATGCATTGACGGCTAATTCGCTTGGATATACTGGGCGAGTATAGTGCGGATTTATGAGCGTGTAGTGGTGTACCTAAGATTGCCATAGCTGTGCATTAATCTGGTGGCGTATTGATTTTATGAGCTGGTGTATGTCCGTTTTTGTGAACATTGGTTGAACTGGAGTCGGGGTATACTGAACGTTTTTTGCAGCAGAGTCAGCTAGCTCATTACCCTTTATGCCAATGTGTCCGGGTGTCCAAATGATCTTGATACGTTTTGATGTTCTACTAATGATGTTCTGAATGGCAATAATTATATGGCGGGAGCTTGTACGCGATTGAATGGCGTCTATGCACAATTGGCTGTCGCAGCATATTACAAATTTGTCTTTACTTGCTTGAGCAAAGTACGCTGCTTCCAGAATTGCGGTTGCTTCAGCAGTGAACACTGAGAAAAAGTTTTGAAGAAGTCCGAATTTGATTAGTGTACCATTATCTTTAACAACTGCAAATGATGTGTTGAGGAATGTCTTAAAACCGTCGGTGAAAAGAAAGTTCCTTCCGTTAGTTTTGTATTCGGTAGAAATCTCGTTGTACAGCTGCTTGTATAATGCGATAGGTTGATTGGGGTGGCGTGTAAGCCTGGTTATGACGCATGAAGCATTTAATGCCCAAGATGGATGGTGTTGAGTTGGCGTTGGTAATTTTAAAGGCAGGTCGTACTTTCTACCGAATTGTATGCATCTTGTGATAGCTGAATTTATGCGCTGAGGACGTTTTCGAGCTAACGAGTTTTTATAATCATTTAATTTTTGCTTAAGATTAGTTTTGGCAAAAGGCACCGCGTTGCATCTTCGGCTCTATCAGCGATTAAAGGCAGTCCTGATTCTGCTAGGAGCTTTTCTATTGGAGTTGTTGGAAATGCTCTAATGCTACGGCTTATTGCTTTATGGTAAGGCGCAAACAGCTGCCCGATATTGCTTTTAGAACAGTGGGCGTATATCGGGAGTCCGTAGTCGATTTTTGATAATATTGAAACGAAAAGGCACTCTGTGCTGTGCATGAACGCTTTTGCAAGCATACTTTTAGGCATGCACTGTGAAGTACGGCAAACTGGTATAATTCGCTTGGTATAGTCCGATATGGCAAGGTTCGCGAGAAATGGGCTGTGCGAGAATGGTCGAGCATTTTTCAATTGGAAGTTGCAAGAAACGCGATAAGAAAACTGGTATAAAAGCAGCAGTGTGCAGCGCAGTGAGTCGAGTCGGTGTTGACCAAGCAAAGGGGAAACATGCAATAGTAGTAGTGTAAAGTAGAACAAGTGTAAATTTGTAAATAAAGTGATTGTTAGTTTTGACTACGTTGCGCTGAATAATTAAAGTTGTTTCATTTTCAAACACAATCAAACGAACCTGGGACAACTTGAGATTTTCGTAACAATATGTACAGGGTGGGCGGAAAGTTTCTGCATACACAAAAAACACCATTAAGGATCATGTGTATTGCTTTTCAAAATTTTTTTTTATTTAAACCACTAAATCATATTCAAGCAAAATTCAATTGATCATTCATATTGTGTATGTGTGCCATTTTTTTCGTAGCACTCTAGGACTCGCTTTCGAAAACTTTCGCACAAGACCGACGCTTCGGCCAACGACTCTCTCAATGAGTTGAAATCTATTGGCAGGTTTTGGACTCCGAAATACTGAATCTTGAATCATGGACCAGATATGTTCAATAGGATTAAGATCTGGCGAATTTCCCGGCCAGTCTTCCCATACTAGCTTTAATAGACTTTTAAGAACCACTGACTGTTTCGCCGTATGACATCGCGCACGGTCCTGCAATAAAATCGCTTTAGATGTACGAGGGCTTTGCTTATGATTTTCAAACCACCACATAATTGGGGATTTCCCCATTTCATTTTCAAATAAAACAAGAAACCAGAATTTTAACTATATGACAATTGAAAAGATGTATGCAAAACTTTTCGCCCACCCTGTATATGCCTCAATTCCGACTTTTCAGGCTTTTAAGCAAAACAAATCAGCAACACAAAAAAAGATACACACAAAAATTACAAGAAGAAAAATCATTAGGGCTGTTTTGAATCACTTTCGTTGAAACTGCGATCATTGCGCTGGCTAAGTGACGTCCCTTTGCTGGCGGCAAATAAATGCAGAAACCCGCACAAACAATGATTGAACGACCAAAGCAGCCACCAACAAATCAATGTTAATGACTGTTAATGTCAATGTTAATGTCAATAAGACATGATTTAGTGCAAGATTTTTCAATTTCGATGCTCCGCAACCTCTAATTTTATGCGGTTGGGTAAAAAAGTGCATGAGCCAAAAATGGGCTAAATGGCGTCGCATCGAGGTCAAAATTCACAAAAAAGCTGGGAAAATTGACAAATTGCTCCACAGCTGGTCAGAAGTGGCTCTTAGAGGGTAAAAATCTATGACTGACCCCCGGTTTTTCTACTGAACATTTCTTTCAAACTCATTTCATATCTCATCTCCAACCCTTAATGGGGCTCCCATACAAAATGGTCGTTTTTACAAAATAGGCTCCCACTGCTCCCAAGTTGCCCCTAGATGTGTCAAATGTATGAGCGACACCCACTTATTTTCTCTTCCGAATGATTCTTCCAAACATACCTACCCGCTATCTCCAATTCCTGAGGGAGCTGCCATAAAAAACTGGCCATTTTCTATGCCATGCCAAAACATCGTATCTCTGAAACTACTGAACCGATTTGAATGTATATTCAGCGATCGCCAACATTCTTGAGTACAAAAAATACAAAATCAATTACGGTTCCGAAATTTACCACCAGAGGGCGTCTCCCAGTTGTGAGGTTGTCAAACTTTTGGGTTTCTACAAAACAAAAATCAAAATGTACTGTCGAAACCCCATTGACCTCCCCATTTCGAATACATATAATTGTAACTTTAGGTTAATGTTAGGTTTGATTATGTTCAGAGGGCGGGTATGTAAAACCCGCAATTTCATTATGAATAATTTAAATCGGTTCATTAGTGAACCGGTTCACATGTGAACCGACAGTCGGGGTTTCGGAACGTTGTGTCTTTGTAGAGTTGTTCACAGAAGCCGTCGTGTTCAGATATTGTGGGTGAGTCGACAATTTCTTTCTGTTTTTCTTTTACTTCCGTCGAAAATATAGAAATCGATTCTTTTTGGGACCGCTGAGAATCCAACCAAATATTGACCTTTTTTGTTGAAGACTATCTTCGATGTTATGGTAAATCCCTTCTTGTAGAATTTGTGTCATCAAATCGCTATCGATCATTAGGTCAATTGTTGAAGGGCGGAAACAGTTTGAATCTGCTAATTAGAGTTTTGAGGATTTCATCCAATCGGGCTCTTTTCCGTGAAGGTGGGTAAAAAGTGTGTGAGTAGGGGAGGTTAATGGCTTAATCGGGCGGCGCGGGCCGCCGGTGGCCCGCACTAGATTGTCTCATCGGGCGACGCGTATCGCCGGTGGCCCGCACTAGATTGTCAAATCGGGTGACGCGTACCGCCAGTGGTACGCATTCGATTGTGCTATTAGACGCTGAAAATTAAAATAATGAAAATTTAACGTATTTTCATTAAAAACATTTAATGAAAGCCAGATGAGGCACAGCATTAATTTCAGCGCCGCCTCACAGCAAAGACAATGAAAATCGGCCCCGGCGTGAACGTGTTAAGCTTCAATCTTGAGATGGTCGTCCTAACCGCATAAAGTGTTTAAACATACTTTATTGGCATTTTATTTATTTATTTATTTATTTATTTATTTAATAAGCCAATGTACAATTAGAACTAGAACTGACTAAAGGAAAAAAAGAACATTTTGGACGATCTTTCCACCTAAGTCGGAAACGATGTATGCAGAAACTTTCCGCCCACCCTGTATGTTGGAGCAAGTGCACCAACATAGTTTCGCGCGCTTTTTGCACAGTGCACTTGTTTTATTCCTAAAAAGTATTTCGCCAATTATTTAATAATTAAAGTGGTTTAGAATAAAGTTAAGTGTATTTATCATAATATAAATGTTAGTAACCTGTGTTTTTTTTTTCTAATAAAAACACGTTGTTAAAGTTAACATTTGTGATATTGTATTTTGAGTGACACTAGTGTTTGTCTTCCGTGGAGTACAACTTTTGAAATTCAGCCGTATTCAATCCACTTGTAATTGTTTTTGTTTACGTGATTCATTTTGATTGTGAAATGTCGAAACTCGTTTGCTACTTTCTGCTACTCTACAGTCCAACGCATTTTTTAGGCGTAATGTCGGTGTCCAAACGACAACTTTTTTCAATATGGCACAATGAAAACGTATTGTAACGATAAGACAGTCTGTCGCTGTGCACAGCAACCCTGTCGCTACGCGCCATGCTATAATTCAATCTGGCAACGACGGCCGCGATAATAAGGGGAACTTTGCCAACCTGGCAATGATGGAAACTTTTAGTCCAACCGGGCAATGATGGCAACTTTTAATCCAACCTGGCAATGATGGCAACTTTTAGTCCAACCTGGCAATGATGGTCGCGATCATCATGGAAACCTTTAGTCCACTCCGGAATGTGCGAGAACGATCTGCGCGTTGGCCGGACAGGTATAAAAGGCAGCCGGGTGCGGCGCATCGAGTCAGTCTGATTTTGACTGGTGAAGGTGCCATACGGAGTAATTGAGCAAATACTGAAGTGTAAAGATAGTGAAGTGTAAAAGTGTGAAATAAAGGATTGTTGGTTTAGTTTATTGACTGCGTTTGTGAAACTGAGTGTTTTTTATTTTCAAATTACGCAATCCAGAGATACGTAACATCCCACTAGAACTAGTATTCGTAACAGTATCTTCAAATAAATTTTCAGCATTGGGGATGCATGTATTTGCTAATATTATTGATAAAAACAAATATAGTGATGAGAAATTCCACGAAATCAGCAGAATATTGAGAAACTTCGTAAGCCGGTTATTGCAGAAGTGGAAAGCATGTAAAAGACACCAAATGCAGTTTGAAAAACAGAACTGCGATTGGTTAGATGTGAACCTTGTGTTAGTTTAAACATAAAATTCTATTAATGTTGTACGACGACAAAAGGAGTTTTCAGATTGCACCACGAAAAGCCAACTCAGCAAAGTTGTTAGTTCATATACCAATGGCTGGTTTCGGGAATACAAACAACGGCAACACAGCCAGAAGATTTTTCCAACAACCAATTTTGACTTCCCAAATAACAGGCGTAAGTGAAACAATTCTTACAAGATTTAGTGTAATTTTGCGATGTATGCCTTCTGCCATACATACAATTTGAGCTAATATCATACTGAAACCATGAGGCACTCTGTATGAATGCTCTTCTAAGCATACATTTAGGCATGCACTTCAGAGTACGGCAAACTTGCTATGATTCGCTTGCATAATATGGCGAAAATGGGTCGCGAAAGGTGATGAGCTGTGCTAGAACAATCGAGATAGAAAGTACAACTGGAATGTGCAAGAAACTTCGGCGCGATAAGAAAAGTAGTATGAAAGCAGCAGTGTGCAGCGCAAGGGGTTGAGTCTTAGTTGAATAAGCAAAGTGGTAACAAGTGTGGATACAAGCAAAGTGTAAATCTGTAAATAAAGTGATTGTTGGTTTCTGACTGTGTTTCGCGCTGAGTAATTGAAGTTTTTTTTAAATCAAGTTTCTACCACATCTACCACGGAGGGCTTAAAATCTACCACATTTTTGTGGAGCATACATTTTTCTATTACCCAACCTACTACTCCAAGTAAATTAGAACTTTATGTTGTAAAATTTATGTTAGGGCTGCATTGAACATTATAAGTGAAAATGTGCAAAAAACAAACGTATGTGGCAGCACTCTCATCACTTCGAAAGCAGTGCACTACAAATAGTTGACAGCTTGACAATTGTTTTGGCGGCAGGTGCAATTAAAATGGAAAAATTTCTAAAAAAGTTGAATAATTTTTGACGTTATTTTTTAGAATGGCATCGCATGGCGATATTCTAAAAAGTTGTATCTGCTGCTGAAATTTGCGAGCCCGAGCTCCCAGAACAGTAAAAAAATATAGTCAACAATACAAAAAACAATGAGAAGAAACCCGCCACCGGTTAAAGTGCATACAAGAATTGTACAAATGCAATAAAATACAATGAATGTGCAATACAAAAAAATCTACATTTTTTTCACTGGGTCTACCACATAAATGAAAAATTAAGTAAGCACACTGATACGAACGTAGAAAGTAATTTTCGTAACAATATGTTACAGAATGTTTTGCTGCTAATTGGTATGATGTCGGAGGAAGCAATGGAAGCAAGAAACAAAGACTTCCGAAAATTCCGGCTGCACCATACACGTAAAACGTTGCGACAAAATACAATGGAAGACTTGGCGCACGCGTACTTGTTTTCGTCTGATCCACTAATATCGTCATTATTAAAAAGTTGTTCCAGCTACGCAAAAAATAACAGGATATTAGATCAACAAGTGTTAAATGTTCTTTCAGATATAAATTTACAATCTGAATTGTCCAATTGCGGTAGTACCTCAGATTCTGATTAACTTTTCTTTCTTGCAATAGTGTTATGTATCGTAAGAAAATAATAATAAACATACGCTAACGGTGAAATTATTTCGTTCAATACAGAATATAGGTAGTTTGAGTTTTATTTCGTATATGTTAATACTTTATACTTTATGGCAACTCTACTTGAAAGTAGGCGGACCATGCCCATATGCATACCAGTTCTTAGATGAAACACCAGCAGTATCTGTACAAACTTTCACAACGATATCGTTATGCATTCAAAAGTTATTAATTAAGTTCCGCTAGATTCACCATTTCGCCCTCTGTGCCACGGCCCAAATCATTCTCTTCGTCACCTGCGGGCAACTTGGTGGAGTGCTCCTTCCACAACCTCAGTACACACTGTGCACCCGTAACTACATCCAAGTTTTCGTCTCTGCAGGAGGAAGCACAGGTTTAAATCCTTCAGTCAGACGCTTGACTTTCTGGATAAATTTTTGGGCGTCGTTCCTGCTCCTCGATTTATGTTAATGATGCTCGCGCCTTTCTTGCCTCTTGAAAGGCACCTCTCTTTCTTCCTCTCCTCCGGTTCCTCCCGTTCCGTTCACGTAGCAGCTAACTGCAGTGTCGTCTTGTAGGCAGCATTCTTCGCTGCAGTGGCTGAACAGCTTTCTTCGTCGTGCCATTGGTTCTTAGGCAGTGTGCTTACTTCTACCACATATGTGGTAGATCTACCACAATTATTTTTCAAATAAAGTTTCTACCACATCTACCACGGAGGGCTTAAAATCTACCACATTTTTGTGGAACATACATTTTTCTCTTAACCAACCTATTACTCCAAGTAAATTAGAGCTTTATGTTGTAAAATTTATGTTAGGGCTGCATTGAACATTAACATATAAGAGAAAATGTGCAAAAAAAACGTATGTGGTAGCACTCTTCGAAAGCAGTGCACTACAAATACTTGACAGTTTAACAATTGTTTTGGCGGCAGGTGCAATTAAAATGGAAACATTTCTAAAAAAGTTGAAGTTGAAGTTAATTTTTGCCTTTATTTTTCAGTAACGTTTAGTTTTTAAGAATATCGCATGGCGATGGCAATGCGCTTGGACGGGATGAAGTTTTACCACGCGAAGTTGTACCTGCTGCTGAAATTTGCGAGTCCGAACTCCCAAAAAAGAAAAAAAATATAGTCCACAATACAAAAAACAATGAGAAGAAACCCGGCACAGGTTAAAGTGCATAGAAGAACGTAAAATACAATTAATGAACAAATACAATGAAATACAATAAATGTACAAATGCAATAAAATACAATTAATGTACAATAAAAAAAATCTACCACATTTCATTCAAATCTACCACATTTTTTCACTGGGTCTACCACATAAATGAAAAATTAAGTAAGCACACTGTTCTTAGGTGGCGGGTGTCGGAAACCAGGGACATTTTCTGCGACGGCGCACATAGAGTGTCACATATCACACTCTAAGCGCCCATAATCCGCCGATTTCAACAGGTAGAGAGTGGGAGAAACCGAACTGGTTAATACGCAGTATAGATGTTTGAATGCTTTTCCACCAAAAGTCACTTATATAAATTTAGCTTTCACGGTTTCCAGGATATTCAAGGATAACATTTTAGTTGAGGTCCTTCATATCCTTTTTCATTAAATTAAAAAAAGGATATGGTTTCTTTGACTTCATATTAGCTTTAATTTGACGTAAAAATTATTTCTCTCTGACATTTGAGTCAAGAGATTAATGTTTTAAAAATGTCAATAAGGGGCGCTAAGCCGCCATCTTTACAACAGCATTTATAAAAATCTCGAACATCCCGGAAAAAATCCCTTGGTACTTTTTTACCTACTGAGGTTCTCTATCGAAATGTTTGACCTTGTCCCTCAACATTTTTTTTGAATTTGGTACACTGGATAAATGGATAAATCGAAAATGGTGCAAACACAAATGAATGAACACAAAGAAACAATTATAGAAGTAAAAAACGAAAATATTCTGTTAGCATTCTTTTAGCTTTTAAAACTTTTAATGTCATATTTGCGAAGAGTGTTTCTTATTTGAAATGTTTTCATCATATTAAAAGCCAGTAGTATACAAACTTCTTAATCTATGGTTGACCCCGCAAGATTTTGAATTTAAAAAAATTGAAAACATGTCTCGAATTATTTATCGTTTGATTTTTATTTTACTAAGTTCCACATAAAAAAATTCATGAAATCATGTTTCTCCATACATATTTTTTGGTTTACACAAATTATGATTTTCCAAACAAAATTAGAAGCATTTAATAATTTTGATTTGGAGTATGTTAAATGGCTTTTTTCGGGTATATCACCATATTTGTATATTTTGATTTGTAATTTAAAAAAACTCGTCAACAGTTTATCTTAAAGAATTAATAATCTTACATACCTTGTGACCGAAAAGTTTCCGGAAATTTTAAATAAAACGCAAAATTCTTAATCTTCATCAATATTTATTTTATCTCCTTCAAAATATGCTCCATTAGAAGCGATACACATATGCCAACGTTTCTTCCAATCATCAAAACATTTTTTATAGGCGCTTTCTGGTATGGCTTTGAGTTCCCTCTGCGAATTCTGTTTTACGTCTTCTATGGATTCAAAACGCGTTCCTCTGAGTGGTAATTTGAGCTTGGGAAACAAGAAAAAGTCACACGGTGCAAGATCAGGTGAATACGGTGGCTGTTCGATGGTATTTATTGAATGTTTGGCCTTTAAATCGTTGATAATGTTGGCTCGGTGCGAAGGAGCATTATCGTCATGAAAAATCCATGAATTATCCTTCCACAATTGAGGCCGTTTACGGCGGATATTTTCACGCAAACGTCTTAAAACAGTCAAATAATAGTCTTTACCGACTGTTTGTCCTTCAGGGATGAATTCATGATGCACCACACCACGAATATCGAAGAAAACAATCAGCATTACCTTGATTTTCGAGCGACTTTGGCGTGGTTTTTTCGGTTTCGGCTCGTGTTTTCCTCTCCATTCCGATGATTGTTGGCTTGTTTGCATGTCGTACTCGTAGACCCATGTCTCTTCACCAGTTATGATGCGTTCCATGAAAGTTGGATCGGAATTGGCACGATCAAGCACGTCAAAAGAGACCTGTTCACGGTACTCATTTTGAAGAAAATTCTCAACATAATCGCAACGCATTACTGAGGTGAACTGGTTTCAACAGCTGCCGTAAACAAACTGTCTGACAGATCGCGCTCATTTTTGGCATAGTAATTAAGGACAGTGCTACCAACCTACAGAAACTTAAAATATCGAAAAATATACAGCGCGCGAATTTTAAATGAGAATTTCCGGAAACTTTTCAGTCACAATGTATACTAAATAATGCGTCAGTAGGCAGTTTGAGACCAAAAAAAGTATCTTTCTAGCAAAGTGTGTCGGAAATCGACGTAAAACAAACAGGTATGTATCACATTACTGATAACTTTATGTTATGCAGGTGAAATTGGCAATTTCCAACCAGATAATAAAATTATACATATGTGCAAATTTTCTTTACATTTTTACAAAATTTCCGTACGTTTTATGAAATTTCTGTACATTTGGACCCAACTTCCTTCCTACCCTACGGGGTATCAATTTCCCTACGGTTAACGTGGCTAAGATCACCGACACCTGGGAAGGTCTGCAACTCAGACTAATAGCGGCCAGTGACCTCCCAAGAGACCAACAGCGCGCATCTGATTGCTTAATAGACAGACTAACCACGCGAAGATAGTTGAAGCATTCGCTTTGCAGAATCCGGAGGTGCCAATGGATGACTGTGTCATCATTAAGAGCAAAAGAGCCTTCCAAGACGTTCGAAGGCCAGAATCCGTGTCCGTATATTCGACTCGCCATACCCTTAATCCAGATGAGGTGGGAGGCACCAAAAAGTTGTATAACGACCTGGCTCTGGATGATAAGAAAAAGCCCGTTTAAGATGCTTAGGGTAGTGCTGGGGAACCTAAAGTACTCGAGGTGTGCTTTAGATAACCTGCCCGTTCTTCTCCAAGAGGGGAATGTGGACCTATGCATCCTACAAGAGTCCTGGGTCTGTCTCACGGATGCGCGCGGGCAACCCTTGTTGGTAGTACACACTATGGGACGACGAGAATGAGTCTCTTTTAGTTTTACTGTATATAATTACATTAATGTGTGCAACTTGGGTAACTCTCCTACATTCACTTTCCCGAGCTCAGTGAGCTTCCAGGGGTTTGAGGAGGTTCTGGACATAACTGCTATTTGATCAGACAAATTTTATTTTATTTATTTATTTATTTTATTTAAAGGACAAGAGGTAGCGGCAGTGAGAGATTTCGCTCTCTTAATTGCACATCAGTAATACGCGATTTTCAACATTTTGAGTTTATAACTAACCTTAAAAAGAAAAATAACATAGAGAGTTGGAGCGTGTCCGATAAAAAGTCTTTCTCGAAAACATTATTGTCAGTATTAACACATCGGTGTGCAAGTTAAGGCACGACGGTAAACGCTGACTAAGCTGAGAAATGTTTGTCGCCTCCGCTACCATGGAGACAATCTTGCATGATCAGCGAAAGATGAAATAGGGAACCGGGACGAGCATGGATAGTAGGAACAAACAAATAACAAGAAAAGCTTCGGCCAGCCATCTGGCAGTGTAGCTTTTCTGGGCCGTAGCACCATAGTATAAGCCAGTCATATTTTGTACTAGGAGTGCATATTTAATAAAACAAGGTGCATAGCACCTCTAACGGAATATTGTATAAATTGCATAGTACAAGGTGCGCCATCTAAATGTGGTCGATGGAAATATTGAATAACTTTGACAGATTTACACCGATTGACGTCGTCGAACACATTTCGAAAAGGTTATTGCATTACAATTTTAACCATGATCCATTCACGCCCAAAGAACGCGCGGAAATAGTAACAATGTTCATTAAATGTAATCGTTCAGTTGTTGCAACACAGCGTGCGTATCGTCAAAGGCCACCGAGATAGCCCGATTTAACGGCACCGGACTTTTTTTTGTGGGGATTTTTAAAAAGCAAAGTGTATGCCAACAAACCAAAGACTTTAGACGAGCTTAAGGGCAATATTCGAGCCGAAATCACTGCGATATCACCCGAGATGCTGGCAAATGTCATGGAAAATGCCAGAAAAAGAGCTGAATTTTGTATCCGCAATGAAGGTGGTCATCTGATCGACGTTGTTTTTGGAAACTGAATGGAAAAAATTGTAAAGCTTCAAATTTTATAAAAATAAATAGTTTTCCAAAATCGATTGAGAATTGTTCAAGTTTTTCAATATTTCCATCGACCACATTTAGATGGCGCATTCTGTACTTACTTAATAAAACAAGGTGCATAACACTGCAAACGGAATATTATTTATTTTTGTACTCCAAAAAAGTTTAGGAGGATTGAATGGGACAAGCACGAAAGAATCGTTAGGTCCCAATTCCAAAAGTTTTCGAAGTCTAGTATTAGCTCTATAATCGAGTAAGCGAAAAAAGCATTTGATCAATCCTATCCGATTCTTCACGAAAGGAAACCAATTCCACCGTGGTGGAATAGCGAGCTTTCCGAGTTGAGAAGGGAGACCGGAAGGGTGTTTTACGAGTCATATAGGACTAAGACTTGGGAGCCATACAGGGCCAATATGATCTGTCAAACGGCAGTCCTGGCACGATTTCTGCTCTTCAATGAAGAGCGTTAAGATACAGCCACGTTAAGCAGAGCTCTTGCTAAAAGGTTTTCAGCCCAGACGCTCTTAAACAGATCGGACAGTCACAGAGTCATTGGAACTCCTAACGTCCACTTATTTCTCTGGATGCGATGTGACCGCGCTCGGTGTGCTTCCAGTTCGTAGTCTGAGGGGAGGGGCGGTCGCCCAGAAGATAATCTCTAGGTGACCAGTTGGGCTTAGCTCTTTTTCCCCCATATAAAAGTCCCGGTCCAGACATAGTCCTACCAATCGTGTTGCAAAGATTGGAGGAGGATGTAAGCTGCATAGCACTGAAGTACGTACCCAAGGCGGAAAGCCAGGATCGTTTATATACCAAAGGCAGGCAAAAGAGGGCTTGTTATTCTGCGGACTTTAGGCCAATTAGTCTGACCTCGTTTGTGTTAAAAACGCTCTAGCGTATAAAGAATAAATACTTAACTCCCTATTAGACCTTCACGTCGAGGGTTGCATCTGCTCGTGGATGTCAGCTCTGCTAAGTAGCAGGCCGATCCAAGCTGAACTTGGCAACTATAGTATTACACGTTATGCCAAGAAAGCGTCGGAAAAAATCCACTTAATTTAGACCTGCCCGCGAATGCCGACCGGGCAATGGGCATCGTTCTGTCTTTCCGCTAGCGAAAACAGACAAGAGGCTCTGTCTGGCTAAGATTAAAATATGGATCCACATAGCGTATCAGAGGTGTACAGCTTTACATGGCGGGAGGCATAAAACGCTAGGGTAAGGATCTCCCGAATTATAATAATCACAAGGAGGCCCGAATAGGAGAGAAGAGAGGCTGGGATATGAGCTTAAACGTCGGCGGATGAGGAGACTGCTACCACCCGGTGGCAACCACCGGCGGGCACGGAGAGATTATAAGTTATGTTGCTATTTTATGTTATGTTGTTATTTTTTAGAATATTGCACACTGATAACAAAATGATCTTAAATATAGCACAATATTCCTTACTGGCAACTCATAACCTTTACAGTTTCTCGTAAAAAAGTAAGCAGCATCGGTTTAATCGATAACTACGTTTTAAAAAGAGTCAACAACACATTCGCGGTGTTTCGCAACTAATTAAAAAGAATATCCTGTCTATTTTTGCAGCTCACTGAAATTTTTACCATACGTGAACGTGTTAATTACTTATTTTATGTCACACATACATATGTGTCAACAGCCTTTTTGAAATGTTCCTTAAATCTTGAAGTTTATGTATGAGTGATTATTTTTTTGGTTATGTGGAATAAACATTTTGGTTATTAAATTTACATTTTGGTTACTTTTATTTTTGTTCCTGGTTATACATTTTTGTGGCAACGCTGGTTGTAATGCTAATGCTGTTGTAATGCACGTGTACCGTAATCCTTGAAGACTCGGACATCGAAAATGTGACCAGCAAAAAATCAGCTGAAGACTGCTCCGTAGGTGCCAGTATTGCAAGCAAGAAAGGGCCTCGGAATATACCAAGTTAGGAGGGGCTAAAAGCCAAATCTCGGTACAAGGCTGCAGCAAAGATCTGCGGCCGTCTGGAGAACAAGTACAACTGGTCGAAAGAAGAGAAGGAACGTTTGGCTTGGGCTGAGGACGAAGAAATCCCGGGCCCATTTTGCAACTAAGGCATGGTGTGCCGTCTCGGATCCGAAGGTTGTAACCCGGGTCGAAGAAAATATTGCAAACAAAAGTCAGCGCTCTACGGAAGCTCCCTCTAGCAAAACGTACCAACACAAGGTGAAAGCTGCCAGGTACGACCAATTCAGCACGTCCAGAGCGGCGGCAGTTGCGTCAGACGATGCACAAATATTATTAAATTATAAAACTATATTATAAATTATTATAAAATTACAAGCTGAATTTAATTTAAAGATGGTTAGGTTTGATAGGGAAGGGTGTGTGCGACCAAAGAATATGCAAAAATTTTGCAAGCGTGTTTGTTGACGCGGGGGAGAAGAGATGAGCGGAGGCATACACTAGTCAGAATAAGTTTGCGTACAGGCAAGTCAAAAATATTGTAACGATAAGACAGTCTGTCGCTGTGCAAAGCAGCCCTGCCGCTACGGCCGTGCTATAATCCAATCTGGCAACGACGGCCGCGATAGCAACTTTTAGTCCAATCTGGCAACGACGGCCGCGATAATAACTTTTAGTCCAACCTGGCAATGATGGAAACTTTTAGTCCACTCCGGAATGTGCGGGAATGATCTGCGCGATGGCCGGACATAGTATAAAAGGCGGCCGGATGCGGAGCAGCCAGTCAGTCTGGTTTTGACAAGTGAAGTTGCCACACGGAGTGATTAAGCAAATATTTAAGTGTACGAACAGTAAAGTGTAAACTGTGAATAATAAAGTGACTGTTGGTTTATTTTATTGTCTGCGTTTAAGAAACTGACTGTCTTTTATTTTCAAATTACACAATCCAGAGATACGTAACAGCCCACTAGAACTAGTATTCGTCACAATATTTTATGATTAATTTTGACCTCAAAAATGGGTTCTCTGTTTATAAAAACTTATCCGCATTATTCATATATGCCGTAACTGCACTTTTTGTTCTGTTTTAGATGAATTAAAATAATAATTTTCCATGTATTCGTATTTATTGACAATATACTCACAAAACGGTGCAGAATAAGTTTGCGTACAAAACTAATAACGGGAACTTCCGGTTATGCTCTTTATTTTTTTTGGAAAATTTGTATTCCATTGAACAGTAAACGGACTTGTAAGTTATTTGGAACCGTACATGTGCTTGAAATTTTATAGAAAGCAATAGAATTCAACAGAAAAATATTAAAATTGGATAAAGAATAATCTTACAAAAACTTTTCAAAATTGACAAAAAATTTCATGAAATCAGGGAAACTTTTGGGAGAGCACATTCGTCATTTCAAAAAGCCATCTTAAATCTAAAAAAAAAAACAGAAAATCTTGTTTGGTTACTACGATCTGACCATTTTCTTAAGTTACCCGAGCAAGAGGATTCGATTGTTTGCGATCAGTGCATCACAATCTAAGGCTAGTTGCATCCAATATCTTCAGAAATGTACAGAAATATTTTATAAACCCCATTAGCAGTGACTTTATAAGAAAAGTTCTGAAAAAAACATACTTCCCCTACATAACAGCATGTAAGAAGCCTTAGCTTACTTACAAGGAGAACAGAATTGCTTTCGTAAAAGAGTCCATCAAGGAGTCTAAAAAACCGGATTTCCGGGACGAAATGTTGTTATCTAAAGAAAGTGGGGCCTTTCATTATTATCTGATAATGGTTTGGCATATTTGGCATTAAAAGGCATCAACTAATTTGAACAGGATCCTGTTAATAACATAAATCTGAAATTAACAGTGAAGCACTGCATATGTGGAGATATGGTATGGGGCTGCATGTCAGGAAAAGGAGTGAGCAGGCTGTGTTGTTTTATTCAGAAATGCTTCCGGGGGGTTATTTACATATTCTAAAAGCTTATGTAAGCCAAGGTTTCAAAACTTTGGGTCAGATTCCAACATATCTTTTCAACCTTAGCGCGCAATGCATACGATGCGAAGCTATGTTTGCTATTAACTGGCTCAACAAAGTTGCAAAAGTCCCTCCCTAGTCACCTACCGTGCATCTAATTGAGTATATAAGGGGTTCAGTTAAACCCTGAGCCCAACAACACTCCATCTTCTAAGATATAGTTAACCAATACAACAATTCAAGGATATAACAAAATAACCGCTGAAAAAACACCGAATTTAAAAAAATTTGCGCCAAAACTTCTGCAGGGAGTTCAAGCGAGAAAAGAAAATTCACAAAGTTATTAATTTTTGGACAAAACTTAGTTTCAATTGAATTTTAACTACATAATCTCATCTTGTACGCAAACTTTTTCTGAGGTGAATTCATAACATATTTTGTTTTTGGCCCTCCTTTTACAGTTTGGTCAAGTTTTTGTTATTATTATCTTAATGGAATAAAAGAACTAAGTTTACGCAAAAAATAAAAAATATTTTGTTTTTGAAAAATTACTTTAAGTGATTTATTTTTCATATGAAAAAACTACGTACCCCTTGTACGCAAACTTATTCTGACTAGTGTAGGTTGCGGGACATTTGCTCGCGCTCAAAGCAATGTTGTTGTTCGCAACGGCATTGTTCGTGTATATTGATCGTGTTGTTGTGGCGTTATGATCATTTTTTGCATGCATGTTTTATTGATCTTTCTCGTCAAAGCGCAAGCGGAGAGCAAACAACGAACCAAAGCACCGTCATCGTCGTTTCAACGAAGATGATTCGGAATTCGCTAATGTTTTTGTTGTTGTCGTTTATTGTGTATATGGTTTTTTTGTGTTGCCGATTGGTTTTGCTGCACAAATTGCTGTAATGTCACCTTCAATCGAATCTTTGTGGTGTATGGCTTTTTGCTGGCCAATGGTGCGCTTTGATTGATTTAAAAATTTGATGGTTGATCCCAATTTAAAATGTTTACAAATATATTTACGTGGCGAGTTCGAAGTAAAATTATTTTTTTCTATTTTCACATGGTTATTACAATTTTGAGAATATGGTAAAACTACGAAAAAAATTAACTGATGGGCATATTGACTTTAAAATTCGTGAAAAGACTTGAAATCAAAAATAATTAGTTTATTAATTAATTAGGGTTAAAAGATTGTATGGAAAAACATAATTTAATAGGTCTATTGACTTTTAATATGGCGAAAGCACTACTACAGCACTAAATAAAGAAATAAATTATAAGACAAGTTGTTTACGTCGGCGGAGCGGGGGAAAGAAAAGACGGATTTATTCGGGTGTTGGTTTGGTGTTTATTCGTCGAATGTCGAATAACGAATCATACAAAAGAATACATGAAACATTGAACGAGACAAACGGCCGAAGCCGGGGAGCATAAATAGGGGGAACATCAGTACAAGAGGAAAAGGAAAGGAAGGGATTAGAGGTGGGATCGACAGAACACTGAACAACCACAGCACTCATTTAGCCATCGCGGCCGCCATTGCAGAGTGCAATTGATGTAATGTCCGGGGGAGGGTCGCCGAGACGCGGCTGAGGTCTGGCTGGTGCTGGTACGGCTCATGGCTGGCTGGCTGTGGGTGCGCTTGGGATCGCCGATGACCTTTCGTGCGGGGGATGACCCATCCGGCCGTGTGGGGCAGTCTCAGAGGAACCTGCTGCGATGGTCGGCTGATCTGCAAAAAGGTTGAGATGTCAGAGGATTGAAATTAGAATGTGGACATCGTGTGCATGAGAAATAGTGGCTAAGCTGCAGGTTTTGCGTAAGCCGGGGGAATATGGGAAAAATACATATAACAATTGGCCAAGTTGCCATTTTTCGAAGTAAAGGGGGATTTTTGGAGTATTTTTAGGTGTATATATTCCTGTTCACAGGGCTCGAGAGAAGCAAGAGAATCGATCGAGAATGTCGCTTGGCTCTTCGAGAGGGTGGTGGCAGTCAACAGCTCTTTGATCCAGAATTGGAACTATGTGAGCATGAGAATTACTAGAGCCGTTCCACCAGAGAGGGAGATCTTATAGATCTTGGAGTTTATACCCGATCAGTCCGACGTCTGCGGGATTTGCAGCTCTTGGAGCATGTCGCACTGGAGTGGCGACTGTCCTCTTTTCGGACCCGGGATGAAGTCGGTGCAATGAGGAACTGCAATTTCCGTCAGTTGCTGTGAATGTGGGCCGTTTTTGTCGAACCCTTTTGGGGGACCTCATTAGAGGCGAAAGCCATCCTGCGGGGCCGAAACGTTTGGCAACGAAGGGGGAAATTTGCCGGTTTGAGTATGAGTTTGCAGGAGTGGTGGGTTCGAAGTGGTTTTCCTTTAATTCCTGGGGTGGAAACCCTACGGGATTGAGGGCGGCAATCACTTGTGAAAGGGCTTTCTTTAGTGCGGGAAGATTATTTTGAAGGGCGGGTCCAGTATGCATATGGCGACTTGGTACCTCAGTGGCACATGTCAAATGCGAAGGGGGTACTGGACCGCTTAATACCCAACTGAATACTGTATGCTGAGCAAGCAAGCTGCCACATACATTTCGGTGGATACCTTCGAGCATGATCTGCGGGATGAGATCACTGCCAATCACTAAATCGATCTGCGCTGTCTCGAAGGGGTTTGGATCAGCGAGATCTAGCATGGCAAAATCGTTCATATTAGGGGGGTTTATATGAGAAGGTGGGAGTAATTTCGTAAGCTTTTGGAGCACGATAGCTTGCACGGGGAGTTTCGTGCTAGTTTTAGGGACTGCCAAAGTCAAGAAGCATGTATGATTGGCATTTTGCACAACCTGACCGCCCATGCCCGAGATTTGAAAGGCGGATTTCTCGATTGGCAATTTAAGGCGTTTCTGGACCTTCGAAGAAATGAAGGTACGCTGAGAGGCTTGGTCGATCAACGCTCGCACTTTAAACAACTTTCCTGAGTGCTCAATAGACACCAGTGCCGTAGGCAGAAGGGATTGGGTGCCCTTATTGGAGTGGAGGGCTTGTACTTTGGGCGTACTTTGCCTGAAAGATGTGCGGGGTTGCGCATTCGAAAGGGGAGAATGAGAAGCAGAGTTGTTGTGCGTTCGTTTTGGAACTGTTGCGACCTGTGGAGTGGTCGAATGCGACCGATTAGGAGATTGAGAGGGTTGCGAATTGCCTTTAGGGAAGTGAAGCATGGAATGGTGCTTCTTTTGGCAATATACGCACGTAAAATTGCTTGTACAATCTTTAGTGAGATGCGAGGTAGCAAGACAATTTACGCAGATATTGTGGTTCTTAACGTATTTTAATCGACTCTGGGGGGTGAGTCCTTTGAAGTTCTGGCAAGTCCGTATGGGATGATTTGCGTTGCAGAGTTTGCACGCGAAGTCCCTTCTCACTTGAACGTGATAATTTAGGGATTTGTGTGGCCGATTTGGGAGGACATTGGAAGTCAAAGGTTGAGACGGTTTCGGCTTAGAAGGGCGAATACTTTGAAACCGTTCAAGTACCTTATATCTGCCGGTCAGGAACTCATCCATTTGCGACCAGGGTGGCAGATCCTTCCGGGATGTCAATGATTGCTCCCAAAGAGCGAGTGTCTCTTGGGGCAATTTGGTACAACATATGTAAACCACTAGCGGATCCCAATTGTCAGTGTCTACGGCCTGAGTATTGAGAACAGACAGACAATTGTTTATTGTGTTTTGGATCCGCTGAAGTGCCTCACTATCTTCAGTGTGGGCAGGAGCGATATTTAGGAGGGATCTGATTTGGGTGTCAACCAAAATGCGTTTATTTTCATAACGGGATTTTAGGGCTTCCCACGCGAGTCCGAAATTCTCATCGGTTAATGCATATTGCTTAACAATAGCACCGGCTTTGCCTTGCGTTTTGTATCGGAGGTGATAAAATTTTTGGGCTGGAGTGAGCTGGGGGTGGTTGATGTAAACTGCCGTAAACATGTCCCGGAAGGACGGCCACTGCTCATAGTCCCCGAAAAAGGTTTCGGTATCACAAGGCGGAACTTGTAGGCAAATGTAAACCTGTCGAACCTGTTCCATATGCGCAGCGGGCTGGGGGGACTGAATTTGGAGCATCTCAATGATGTCCGACATCTGAGCCATGCACAACTCATACTGGTCTGTGCAGGCGTCGATTTTTTGCCTAGCCGACTCTTTGAAACCGTCGGGCTGGCTGTTGTCTTCAGCAATGAAGACTGCCTCATGTGCGCACATAAGCCTCTCCCATTGGGCTTGCAAATTTTTTTGCTTAATTTGGACCAGGGATTTGGTCAAATCCTCAATGGGAACCGATGAAAATTGTGTGCATAATAGCACGAGTCTATCGTACTCGAAAGTAAATTTGGCAACACTGGGATCGGTTGCTTTCGGACTAGAGATTTTGAAGCGAGTGTTTGGTGGCTCCCGAGTGACAGGAACTGTCAAACGTGCATTGGCTGACTTTGGGTATCTGGAGGAAGGAGTCTCCGTTGTGGCAAGTTGTCGTTTGGGTGATCGCTCCATAGGCATTTTGTATAAAAGAGCTCGACAAGGGTAAACGTTTAAATAAATATATGTAGGGTATTGTAAAATAGACGTGAAGTCTAACCGCGTCCGCGCGAACGATATTTGAAAATGGGAAGAGTTGGGAATTGGGCAAATTCGTTTAACCGAATATATATTTTTGTCGAGCAAAAAAGGGTTACACCCGTGTGTGTAAATGTGAAATATGTGTGTATGGGTAATAAGAAATGTGTATATGGGAAATTAATTTTTGGTAAATGTGAGTGGGTAATAAATAGAGATGTGTATGTATGTGGGAATTGGGAATGTATGTGAATTTGTGTGAATAAACGTATGGATGTGTATGTGTATAAATATGTGTGTGTATAAATATGTGTATGTGTATATATATGTGTGTATATATGTGTGTATAAATATATTTATTTGGATGTATATATGGCAGCCGCCGTGGCTCAGTTGGTTAGTGCGCGGTCCAACGAGTCGCATGCAGAGCGACGCAAGATCGAATACTGCATGTAGTAACACCTAAAAAAAATAACGGGAAACTCGTTTTCTCTTTCGGTGGCTGTCCTCTCAGCTGGAAATGGCAAACCTCTGAGAGTAAAAAATGCCTATGAAAAAGCTCCCAACCTGCCGTTCGGAACCGGCATAAAACTGTAGGTCCCTTCCACCCGCGTACAAAATTCACACGCACAACACGGGTGGTTGCGGGAAGCTAGGCCTTAGTCTCGCGTAAGCGGGCTGTCGTGCCAATCAATTATTAATTATTATTATATGTGTGTGTATGTGATTATTTTTGTTAATTGGGAAATAAATATGTATGTGTATGAGTATAAATTTGTGTGTATATATGTATATATATTTGTATACATATATCACATATGTGTATGTGATTATTTGTGTTATTGTGTCAGTGAACGTAAAAAAGTGTAAAAATAATTGTATGTACAAAAAGTTTTGTGTGCGAGTGGGCGATATTTGTCCCACTGTATGCACTTGGGATGGCAGCGAATGTGCAGTGAATGAGTATCTGCAGCACTATTGAAAATTTTCTAAGTCCTAGAAAATGTTTCAATATGCTGCAAAAAGGAAGTAACTCGTCCCACTGTGCTTGTGTTTATATACTTCTGCTAGCGAGAGTGGGAAAATGCTTAGGCAGAAGTATAAATAATAAGTAACACTTCGTTCAATAATGTGTGTGACTAACTAATTAAAACACATTTTTTTGCCAAAATTCATTTTTATTCATCAACATAGTCCCCTTTTAGGGAGATACAATCATTCCAACGCTTTTCCAATCTTTCGATACCGCCTTTGTAGAACGATTTTTCTTTGCCTTCAAAATAGGCGTTAGTTTCGGCGATTACTTCATCATTTGAGCCAAATCTCTTACCACGGAGCATCTTTTTGAGGTCTGCGAAGAGCCAGTAGTCGCTGGGGGCCAGATCTGGAGAATACGGGGGATGAGGAAGCAATTCGAAGCCCAATTCATGTATTTTTGCCATCGTTTTCATCGACTTGTGACACGGTGCATTGTCTTGGTGAAACAACACTTTTTTCTTCTTCATATGGGGCCGCTTAATCGCGATTTCTTCTTTCAAACGTTCCAACAACGCTATATAATAGTCGCTATTGATTGTTTTCCCTTTCTCAAGATAGTCGATGAATATTATTCCGTGCACATCCCAAAATACTGACGCCATAACCTTGCCAGCCGATGTTTGTGCCTTTGGACGCTTTGGGCGGCTGTCACCGGTTGCATGCCACTCAGCAGACTGCCGATTTGACTCTGGAGTGAAATGGTGGATCCATGTTTCATCCATTATGATGTACCGACGCAAAAACTCCGACTTGTTGCGCGTAAACATGTCCAAACAGCTCTTTGAATCATCGATTCGTTGTTGTTTTTGCTCCGGTGTGAGCAAACGCGGCACCCATTTCGAAAACACCTTTTTCATAACCAAATGTTCGTGTATTATGGTGTGTACACTGCCTGCTGATATCTTTAGAATGTCAGCAATCTCCCCCACTTTCACTTTACGGTCGGACATAATGATTTTCAGTGTTTTTTCAACGTTTTCCGGAATAACAGCGTCATTTGGCCGTCCAGTATATGGAATGTCATCGGTGTCTGTACGACCACGTTTGAATTCGGCATACCAATAACAAATGGTTCTTTTTGATGGAGCAGAGTCCGAATAATGTTTTTCAAGCCATTCCTGGCATTGAACAGTATTTTTTTTCATTAAAAAACAATGATAAATCATCATCAATAATTTGAATTCATTTTTTTTGAAAACTCAAAAGTAGTGTCACTTAAGGGGGTCTTCTGCTTACGCGGATTGAAAAAATCGATATTTTTTATTTTGCATTTTTTGAATATAGAGGATATAAGGAATACGTCTTATAAACGGTTTCGTGAAAAACACATTCCTTCTTGGGTTTTCGAAGCCGGAAACATAGCCGCCTCCAGCCGTTTCGAGCATTTCCGTTATCTTTAAACGCATTTTCCCGAAAATCACCTTTTTTATACTTTGTGGTATGACTTCTACAAGTAATTTTCATCGGATTTGACTAATTTTTTTTTCACTTCTTCATAAAACACTTCTCTATGCTTCTCCGAGTACGATTTTTGAAATTTTGTTTTGTTCAATTTTTATGACCCTCAACAGGTCAAAAAACGTGGTTGAAAATACAACTTTTCACAAAAGCGTGAGCGTGAGGAAATCGAGGAGTGCAGGAGCAGGAATGACGCCCGAAAATTCTTCCAAAAAGTTAAGCGTCTCACGGAAGGATTTAAGCCTGGGGCATCTTCTTGCAGAGACGAAAACGGGGATCTGGTTACGGATGCGCAGGGTGTGCTGAGGTTGTGGAAGGAGCACTTCACCAAGCTGCTCGCAGGCGACGAAAGGAACAATACCGCCAGTGGAGAAGATGTCCAGATGTCATGGCACCAATCGACGACGACGGTGTGGATGTGCCACCGCCCAGCCATGACGAGGTCCGAACAAAGAAGAACAATAAAGCTGCAGGGCCGGATGGGCTACCAGCTGAATTGTTCAAGGCCGGCGGCGGTGAGCTGATTGGGTGCATGCATCAGCTCATTTGCAAAATATGGCTGGAGGAACGAATGCCCAACGATTGGAACCTCAGTGCCCTTTGTCCTGTGCTGAAGAAAGGCGACCCAACAATATGCGGCAACTACAGGGGTATAAGCCTACTTCCCATTGCATACAAGGTCCTGACGAGCGTATTATGTGAAAGACTAAAGCCACTCGCCAAGGCGCTGATTGGACCTTATCAGTGCGGCTTTAGACCTGGTAAGTCCGCCATCGACCAGATATTCACTCTACGCCAAATCCTGGAGAAGACCCATGAGAACCAAATCGATACACACCATCTCTTCATCGATTACAAGGCAGCATTCGATAGCCCGATAAGGGATCGCCTATATGCCGCATTGTCTGAACTTGGTATCCCTGCAAAGCTCGTTAGACTTTGCAGAGCGACGTTGAGCAATACGCGCAGCTCCGTCAAGGTTGGAAGTGACCTCTCCGACCCCTTTGATACCGTTCGAGGTTTCAGACAGGGCGATCCTTTGTCCTGCGACCTCTTCAACTTCACCATGGAGAGTGTTCTACGCAAGGCCGGTGTACATCGTAATGGCACAATTTTCAACAAAAGTGTCCAGCTCCTTGCTTACGCTGATGATATTGATGTCATCGGACGTAACAAGCGAGATGTCACCGCTGCCTTCGCGGCTATCGAAAGAGAATCTGCCAAAATGGGTCTGGTGGTAAATGAGGGCAAGACGAAGTATATGCTGTTATGCTGTCTACACGCAGGGACTCGCAGCGGCTAGGGTCTCACGTCGAGGCCGACAGGTATGCTTTTGAATTTGTCAAGGAATTCGTCTACCTTGGCACCGCCATCAACAGCAGCAATGATGTCAGTCTGGAGATAAAGCGAAGGATAACTCTTGCCAACAAGTGCTACTACGGTCTCGGTAGGCAATTGAGAAGTAGAGACCTCTCTCGACCGACAAAACTTTCACTCTATAGGACGCTTATCTTGCCCGTGCTCCTCTATATCGCTGAAGCATGGACAATGACACGAAACGACATAGCGGCCCTTGGAGTGTTCGAGAGGAAGGTACTTCGCAAAATCTTCGGCCCTGTTCGGGTTGGTGACGACTATCGCATACGAACCAATAACGAGCTGTATGAGCTGTATAAGGACATGGACGTAGCGCAGCGAATTAACATCCAGCGGCTACGCTGGCTCGGTCATGTCTGCCGCATGGACGACGAAGCTCCGGCGAAAAAGGTATTCGATGCGATGGTTGGAGGTCGAAGGCGAAGAGGGAGGCCGTGTCTCCGGTGGAAGGACCAAGTGGAAGAGGCCCTGGTATCTCTTGGTGTGACCAACTGGAGACGGCGCGCGCGAAGCAGAGGCGCCTGGAGAGAAGTTTTGCGGCAGGCCGTAACCCGATAACGGGTTGTTATGGCCAGTTAAGTAAGTAAGCGGGAATGCTTACTGCACTGCGCTATTCTGTATGTGTACAGCAGCGGGGTACCAGTACCTATATAATTCTTGACTGGATTTTGTAAGGGTTTTTTATTTTGGGAATGGGAATATATACGTTTTATAAATTATATATTGTGTTTTATGTTAGTGAATGTGATTATATTTGTTAATTTTTAATAAAAAATTTTTGGGGTTATCTTAGTGGGCCCAATGCCCGAGAATGGGGATCTCCTCTGCAGCTAAATGTGTCCGCTCCTGTGCTGCACTGTGCGCTGCTATGTTGTTTGCCGTTGTTGCTGATTGTTGTGCTGCTTTCTGTTGTTGTTGCCCTTTTCGTCTTCTGCTTTGTGTTCTCTTGTGGTTGTGTTTGTTGTTGGTTTTATGTAGTCTGCTGCCCTTCTTTTATTTGTCACTATACTGTTCAAAGTTTAGCACTGTTTTTATTTTTTTTGTTTTTAATTTTTGGAATTTGTGCACTGTTTAGTTTTGTTGTGTGTTTCACCTTCGTGTTTGTTTCACTGTTTGTTGAGTTGTCACTCGTAATGTTTGGTGTTGTTACGTGTTTATATGTAACACTATGTGGATTTGTGCACAACACTGCACTGTCTTTGTTTTGTACGTTTTTCTTTACGTTTTGTCGCTTTTTTAGTTCACTGTGTGTGTAATTTTAATTATTGTTCACTAACAGCCCTATTCTGGCACTACCGTAACAATTGTTACCCCCCGTAACAATTGAATTGAATTTGATTGTTTCCGTATTCTGGAAAAATGGTGACAAGAAGAAAGTTCAAACAATTCACCACTCGAGGTGAAAGCTTTTTTTCTATCAAAATAGCTGTTTTTTGTATTTTTTCTGTCAAACTGTAAAAAAATAAACAAACCAAAAATGGCAAATGCAGAAAATCTGGCGAAGCAAGTCTTTTTTTTTTAGTTTCTTCACAATGTATGTATATATTCTTTTATCATAGTTTCTAGAGTTCCTAAGTTTAAGCGCACGACATGTGCGACGCAGGAGCAGCTGAAGCATTTTTTTTTGCAGTTTCCCAAGGCGCATTTGAATACGAAATTTCAATTTTATAATTTTTGTATGCTTGTCACCTGCTCCTACGCAGGTAACAAATTTCGAAACAATTGTCACCTTTTGAGCTTTTGAATTTGCTCCAGAATACCAAAAAGTGACAATTGTTACCAAGTATTCAATTGTTACCGAGGTGACTATTGTTTCCGTTGCCAGAATAGGGCTGTAATTGTCTTGATTTTTAAATGTTTTCTGTATGTTAAATGTTTACAAAAATATTCGCGGTTCTTTCGCGAATGGCTCGAAGAACCATGTTTACGTCGGCGGAGCGGGGGAAAGAAAAGACGGATTTATTCGGGTGTTGGTTTGGTGTTTATTCGTCGAATGTCGAATAACGAATCATACAAAAGAATACATGAAACATTGAACGAGACAAACGGCCGAAGCCGGGGAGCATAAATAGGGGGAACATCAGTACAAGAGGAAAAGGAAAGGAAGGGATTAGAGGTGGGATCGACAGAACCCTGAACAACCACAGCACTCATTTAGCCACAAGTATTTTGTCATAAGAAAAATGTTATTACGGCATGCCTACGTTTAAAAATAGTATACATATTACACACCTGAATGGTTCCATGGCGAATGATGTGACAAATTTACAATATTAGAATTTCTTATCTTAGTTCTTTTAAACAAGCATTATATGTGGGCCGTAAAAAAATTCCAAAGAACGGGACGGAAAATTATTACAGACTTTTAAAACCGTCTTCATGTCTTTCCAATTCCCTTTTTATTTAATTGTCTTTGTTGATTACTTATTATTTCTTTTTTATTGACTGTAGCGGTCATATAGGTCGCCATGCCAGCCATATTTTCTTTTCTATGATTATGCGCACACTACAGTCGGCAGTGAGTTCAGGAGCAACATGAGACGCCGTGCAGACTTATGGAGACGAACAAAAGCTAGTCAGAAAATATAAATCGTTTTACAATTTCACCTTTTCGACAGCGCAACAACAACAACAACAGCACAACGTCTTTCTCCTCTTCAAACGAGTGAACACAGACGTGTCATTCGTGTTGCCATGATTAGCGCTCAGAGCATTGTGCTCTCATTTCAAGTGTTTCCTCTTGTTGTCTACCTCCCGCATCATGAAGACGGGTGACGATATCAGCACCCGCATGGCACAATAAACAAGGAAGGAGCGAATTTTATTTTTTTCTCGTCAGAGTTCGGTAAGTTGTAAGAAATTTTTGTCTATTTTATTTACATTCGGCGAACAGCATTGCCAGTCAACTCTTTTTCTGTGAAATTTTAAGCATTTTTGCAATAACGAAAGAATATTATTTTTCCAATTTTCGTTAACTGTTATGAATTAACGCAAAATCGGCGAACTATGGACTTAGCACTTTTGCCCCTAATTGTAAAACAACAGATTAAAACAAAGAAGCTATGTACTTTTGCTCTTAATTGGTGTATTTTTACGTTTTCGAATAGACCAAGTGGTCTATTCGATGCTGGTAATACTGTTGGCAAGAGAACCGTCCGTCTGATTTGACAATGAACCGAACAAAAACACTAACAAAATACACGTGAATTTTTTCGCTCCTTCCTGCCACTACCTTGTTTATTGTGCCATGAGCACCCGCATTCAAATTTTTGCTTGTACGTGATGCACACTCTATTGTGCGAGAATGAACGAGTGAACACAGATGCGTCATTCGTGTTGCCATGATTTACGCTCAGAGCATTGTGCTCTTATTTCAAGTGTTTCCTTTGTTGTCTACCTCCCGCATCATGAAGACGGGTGGCGATATCAGCAACCGCATTCAAATTTTTGCTTGTACGTGGTGGACACTCTTTATGTTGCATACTTGTTGCTAGTATCAACGAATATACAATACTAGTTGTTACCCGCGGCTTCGCTCACGTGGATATGAAATAAAATGTTTACGTTTTTTGAAAATTCAAATACAACAAAAACTCACCCAGAAGTTCAGCTCCATTATTTATTTATGGTACTCGCATTTTCTGGAATAAGACTTATTTCTTGCCGCATGCCAAGGTATAATGAAAAAAATCGTCCAAGAGGTTTGTTACATGTCTTCTAAATGTTTTTATTATTAAAAATGCGAAATTTGTTTTATTTTAATGCACTAATTTTAATTAGTATTGTGATTACTTTTACATTACAAATTTTAATTCAAATATATAAAACATATGTTTATACCACTTCTCATTCAATATTAGAAAACATACAAATTTTAAAGTTGATAAGTATACAAAATGCAAAAATTATAGATTTGGTTAGGAAAATATTAATTAATAAAATGAGCATTTACGCAAGTAAAATATTTAATTAACTCTAAAGAAAAATATAACAAAAAATTAAAACATTACAAAACTTCTTTGTAAACTATATTTGCGGTGTATTTATTTTTGTCAACATTTAAAATGTATTGATGTGCGGCATTTCCGCTTCTCGATAGTGCCACGTAGAGTTGCCCATGTGCAAAAGAATTTTCCCTTAGGTCGATTCCAATGTGTTTGAATGTTTGTCCTTGCGATTTGTTCATCGTCATTGCAAAGCACGTTTTTACAGGAAACTGTATTCTCTTGAATTGACGGAATCATTGGGATGTAGCATATGGTACCAGATGCTGGTCCTGTTAAAACTATAACTTCTAGAATATTATTAAATAAACGATTAATTCTAAGACGTGTTCCGTTGCACAAATCTGGTGGCCTTAGATTTCTCAATAAGATTACAGGTGTACTTATACATAGCATTAAATTATGTGGGGGTAAGCCTGCTGGGTTTAAGGAATTTAAAAATTCGGAAGGGTAATTTACACTATCTTCTAAATTTACTACATTATCTATTGATTTATATACTTTACTTGTGGCGGTGAATTTATTCATAATTTCATCATTTATGTTATCAACCAATTTGTTTTTTGGCGACACTATTGCTCTTTCACATAACCATTGGTCACTTTTACTTTGGAGTTCTGTAATTCCCGGGTATATATTGCGTATAAGTTGATCCATTGAATTAATTATAGTGCCCAATGATTCATTTAACTTAACTACTCCACCAGTTGTGAAGAACAAGTCACTGCTTCAGTGTCTCCAGTAATATATGCGCGCATATTTTTAGTTAATGTTAATATTTTAATTTGATTCCATAGTTTAGTAGTTTTAATGCATGCTTTCATCACATCTGCTCGTGTTCCCTTCGGTACGACTGGTAGTGTTTGTCTGAAGTCCCCGGAAAATAATAATGTGATTCCTCCCATATTTGTCTACGTGGATCGTATGTCTTGTAAGGCTTTATCTACAGCTTCCACATGGTCTCTGTGTGACATTGTGCACTCATCGCAAACTATTAATACTGCATCGGTTAATACTTTTGCAAAGGTACCATTTTTTTTAAGCGAGCATGTAACCGGGTTGCCAGGATTAGTAGTTAATGGTAATTTAAACAACGAATGTGCCGCCCTGCCCCCCTTTAGTAGTGTAGATGCAATTCCTGATGACGCTACTGCTAATGCGATTTCACCTTTACTTCGAATTTTCGCTAAAATTATATTTAGCAAAAATGTTTTTCCAGTGCCTCCAGGGGCTTCTAAAAAAAATATTGAACCCTTATTGTGTTTTACGCTTTCTAAAATATGTTCGTAAACATTCCGTTGTTCGATAGTCATTTTTTTTTTCATTTTCTTCAACGAAAGAGAGTGCGTCGGATTTAGAATACGATACTTCCCTTTCGTATTGAACATTTTCTATGTTATTAGTTCTCTGTGCCTCTGGTAAACCAAATTCTTTTAATTGCTTACCGCTTAATGCCAATATGTTTTCTTCTAGGAGTATTAAACCTTTGTTAAATATGTCGTCTGAATAGGGTAAGTCATGATTTGAATGCAAAGTTCGTTCTTGGTGCAGAATATCTTCGCATATTTCTTTTTTGTATTTATTCCAAAGAAATGCAGCATTTGATAAATTACAAAACAATAACATGGTAGCGAAAAGTTCTCTTATTTTCATTGCAGAATCAGAAATAATTGCTTCACTTAAGGTTGCATCCCAGTGAGCATCTGACTCTAATAAACCAAGCGTTTGGCATGCGGCTTTATAGCTTGATTTAACTTCTCCATTTACAGTTCGCAAACTAATAAAAGATGTTGGTCCGTGTGTATGGTGCAGTAGTAAGCGCAAATAAAAACACTCAGAATATGATGGGTGTATTGTGTACACTCTACCCAATGCGGAATCTCTTTTAATCCCAGGGTGATTTGGTACATCTTGACCTTGTTTACGCCGTTTCCAGGTTTTATTTGTCCATGTATAATAAGTTGGAACATCGCAATATAATAGAGTTTTTGCAAAAGTTGTCTTGCGCACATAGTTTAAAAAATTCAATTAGCGTTGTAGTTGGGGGGGTTACTCAAAATTTGATCAACATTTGACGGTGAGAACACGCTGTCCGTTTTCTAAGTGTATTGCCAA
This sequence comes from Melieria omissa, assembly GCA_963971225.1. NCBI lineage: Eukaryota > Metazoa > Arthropoda > Insecta > Diptera > Ulidiidae > Melieria > Melieria omissa. Next base: position 41,968,808 of record OZ020269.1, on the reverse strand, counting down.
ATGTACCACGGTTGGGTAGCGTTCGTGGATTGGTAAAGACAGTATACGCCATACAGCTTCTGATGTACTTATGTATCGACCATTAAGATAGTTCTCTACTTCATTACGGTTAGATTGAAGTGAGAATGTGGCTTGATCAGTGCCTTTGTTTATATATTTGCAAATATATTTTATCGCTTTCACTGAATGGCAATACTCGACATTTATATGAGCATTAAAATAGCGAATAAGCATAGGGCAATGTGGAACGACCCATTTATTGTTTATTCTTATATTTGAATTTACATTCAAAACACCATCGAATCCGCCATCTTTTAGAGATCGCCTGCGGTATTTTGGGTACCCATCATCCCCTGTCTGAGTTTCCACACAATATTCACGTGGATACCTCTTGCTGCATTTGCCGTTTATCATATCAGGTGTACAACTTTGCTTCCGCCGTTTTCCGATAGGTGGCTGTACCGGCTGAGGCTGGTTGAAATACATAGATGGTAATGCCTTTAAAGTGAGTGTGGACAGTGCCTAACGAATTGTCATCGCCGTTTCAGTGACAGTTGTTCTTGTTTTCGTATTATTCACGCTCGAAAATGTCCGTTTATGTGCCCAATTCTCGGCATTTGCGGGAAGTTTTACTTTTCTGTTACAATTCGAAAAAAAATGCAGCTGAAGCGCATCGAATGCTCTCAGAAACTTACGGTGATGCTGCTCTGAGTGAAAGAACGTGTCGGGAGTGGTTTCAACGTTTTAAAAATGGTGATTTCGATGTCGAAGACAAACATGGTGGTGGAAGAGAAAAAACCTTCAAAGATGAACAACTAGAAGCATTGCTTGATGAAGATTCGTGCCAAACCCAAGAAGAGCTTGCCGAATCGTTGGGAGTGTCAGCAAGCCATTTCAAAACGTCTCAAGGCCCTGGGCATGATTCAGAAATAAGGAAACTGGGTGCCGTTCAGTAAAGATCCTGTGTTCATCTAAGGGTTAAATCACAGAATAAACAGTATACAGAAAGCGCAGTACACAGAATGCGAATTTACGGTGCGGGCCAAAAGCAGCAGGGGGGGAGATAACAGAATTTGTTGAACAGAGCTTTTGTTTCTGTTAAGGGGGGAACTACCTTTAGACACTTAAAAAAATCGATTTTTTTTTATTGTTTTAATCGATAGGTATATTGCCTTAGAATATCGTGTCAAAGTTTCAAAAGGTAATTCTCGAAATTGTGGAAGAGATGCATCCCGGAAATGACTGGCGCCGAGCTCGCCGAGCGCAAACTTTAAACGGCATTTTCTCGAAACCATGTTTTTCAACATTGTGTAAGTGATAATAAAATTACTAATGAACAGATTCATTTAAAGAGCATAAAAAATTGTTCCATCTAAACTAATGATTTAAAAAACAAAACATTTTTAGACATTTTTTGACTGCATATATAACAAAATTTCTTGTGAAAATCCTAATTTTTTTTGTGAAGCCTGTTTTAGAGGGTTAATTTTCGAATTTCGTAAAAATTTTAGTTCATCGACGATAGAAAACCCTCTCGAGTAAGAAAATGTTTGGTTTTTTTATTTCAGACTAAAATTGCGGCCAGCATCACTTACACAATTTATTTATTTATTTATTTATTTATTTAGCCAATGAACAAATGTCCTTACTGACTATAGGATATAATAATTATTACAAACTATAAGTTACTTAAACTATTCAACAGCAAACCCTTCGGAAGTGACAGATCCAAATCGGTAACATTGTTTAATTCCGAGAAGGCCCTATATAGAGGTGCATTTCTTGCATAATTCGTCCTGGGGACATCTAAATGGAAGGTATCCACCCTCCGCAGACTCCGTTTAGGGACATTAAATGCGATTCTTGCTAAAAGATCCGGGCAATCAATAGCAACACATACAATGCTGACTACAAAGGAGCATGCAAGAAGAGAACGCCTAGCATGTAGTGACTTTAAGTTAATTAGAAGGCAACGAGAGCTGTAGGATGGTATGGGATCACTGAAGTTCAGCGAACGCAAAGCGAACCGAATGAATACTTTCTGTATCCGTTCAATTCGGTTTATGGAAGATGCGTGATATGGTCTCCATATTAGCGCGGCATATTCCAATCTAGACCTGACAAAGGTTGTGTAAAGTAATTTGATTGTATACGGATCCGAAAAGACAGTACTATTCCGACGAACGAAACCCCACATGGCATAAGATTTAGAAACAATAAAACTGATATGATTTGCAAAACTTAGTTTTGTGTCGAAGAAAACACCTAGGTCTTTAATTTCATTAACCGATTGTAGCACGGAGCCAGAGATGGAATACGAGACTTGAAGGGGATCTCTTTTCCTAGTAAAAGTTACATGAAAGCATTTGCTAACATTTAAAAAAAGATTATTATCATTGCACCAAGACTGAACATTGTCGAGGTCCGATTGTAAGGCAGCAGAGTCCGACAGATTGTGAATAACAGCACGATGTCAGCGGCGATATGACTTACAGAATCATTGAAAAATTTGTTAAATTTCTGTTTTCACTTTTACAAAAATGTTTTTTTTTTTACCTCAGACATCACTGTAAATATATATTATATTGATTTGAAAAGAACTGTTTTCATTTCCCTGTAAATCGACTGTAAAAATGACCTTTTTTTCGGGCTCTAAAGGTAGTTCCCCTCTTAATTTCTCGTGATATGTTATTGTCAACTTCGGTAAGTGCCGAGTGGTGCCTAGCGAGTTCGTGCGCTCGATGCCGGCAATAGAAGTTACTTTTATTTTCAATGAAGCGAATGAAGGGCAATGTGCTATTGTTGTGTTGATGAGCGAATGAAAGTTATAAATTTTGAATTTTGTGTCTGACTGAATTTAGCTGGCTATGCCCGACGTGTGTTTGATTAATAACAACAAAATTTTGTCACGTTAGTTTGCGATCAACCTAGTGCGTGAACAAATTTGTATCTCCTTATGAGCCCTTGAAGGCTAAGGTTTCGTTAATTTTGGCGTAAATGACTTGACGCCTTTTATCTCACTCTAGGCCCCCAGTTTTTTGGCCTAAGCATTTGTTCGTCCATCCTTATAAAAATGAGAAGTTCCGTAGAATCGTAATTATAAATTTGTGCATTTAATCACGTCTAATGTGTGTACACACATATCTGTTACAAAGCAAAAAGTTATAAGAAAAAGGTAAGTAAGCAAAGACGGTCTCGAATGATGGTAGAATAAATTTTTTGTGTTGCTTAATTTCGATATTCGATATATGTATGTAATACTACAATTTCAAAGATATTTTGTACATAACGATTGCACCAAATCGTTTAACTATCTTCAATATTAAAAATAGTGTGATAACTTTATAGCGTAGTGACTTTTTAAGTCGATAAGTTACCCCCTTTTGACATTCGCTCTCATATATTTTTGCACGCTACACTCCGTCGTATAATTACCTCCGACATCTGCATCATCATATGTATGCACTGCGCTGCACGCAGAATGAACCAAAAAACAAAAATAATTCGAATTCAATGTTTACATTTCCTAGCCGGCAACAATAACAACAACCATAACTTATTGCTCTTCTCCCACATATCTAAGAAGCAAGTGGCACTTCGTTTTGTTGGCCGACAACAACAGCAACCACAACCGACGCTATTTTCCCTTCAATGCTTCGCGGAGCCGCATGCGATCATTACTTTCTTCTAATCTCTGTGCTGTTTGTTCTGTGGTATAACAGAAACGAATTCTGTCTAGTGCTGTTTGTAATGTTAATAGCGAGGACGTAATGTTAAATTAACAGTGGTCGTAATATTACGACCCCTTAACATTTTTGAATTTGTATGAGATTCGCGTTCTGTATTAGTGTTTATACTGTGGTTAAATGCACATACATATAAGCAAGTAAACACATTTTACGCGCTCATGTGCATGCACGTTTTTGCTTTTAACCCGGCATCGGTGTGGTGGGGTATACCATACCCCAGAGGTTGTATTTTTGTAAATAATACGGATATCAGTTTTCTTATATTTGTTATTTTCTTTTACAAATTGCTTGCACATGAAATGTTTTTGCATTTTTTTTACGTAAAATTAAATGAAGAATAATATATAATTGCTGTCTTTTATATTTGTGTTGTTTCGTGAGGTTGCTGCTATATAAAGTTTTGGGGTATGTCATACCCCACCACATCAATAACGTAATTTTTTTTCACCACACCAACGCCGGGTTAAAGCGATTTATTTATTTCTGTTTTTTATTTATTTTGCCTTAAATATCACAGCGTCCGTAGCCATTTCTCCTTACAAATTAAAGAGCTAAGCATTTAAACTCTTGCACATAAGTTCTGTTTGTTCATGTACTCTCTCACATTAACCCTTTCAGTCACAATGTCCAATATATTGGACTATAGCCCATATAATTCATACAGAACGGGTTTATTTTCATGTTGGAAAGGGTTAAGGACAGCACCCGATGGAAGATTCGGGTTTTATATTTATGAATGAAATATATACAGCAGTGACGACCACAGAAACATAATGCATAACATTTGAGCATATAACATACTTCCCTACGGGACATGGGTGATGGAAACTCATACACATAAATCGAAAAACTAACACATTTACACATTGTAGTCAAATTTTTGTACTGGAGCGACTTCAGTGGAAAAGGGACAATTTAGCTATAAAATAATTTCATTTGAAAGAACGAGATGAAAGGCTAATTCACTTTGACATTTCAAAAAAAAATCAAACTCTCACTTCATCAGCTTTTGCATCAGCGATGATGCCTTTATACAACATCAATGAGGAATAAATGCCTCAGCGCTGACAGAAACGAAAGCACAGACAGAAGCTAACGGTACATCGGTATAGTTGACTATGTGTGGAAAAAGGACAGCTGTACCAATCGCCACCACGTGGCCGGTTGTCAAATTCGATTTTGACATTCGGTCGCAAAAAGTTCGAGAAAGTGGTCGCGCAAAAATCATTTTAAGTGCACAAAAATTGTAAAGTGGACGCAGGCCGACGAAAAAATAAGCGGAAATCAACAAAAATAGTGAAAGTGGACGACGGAAACAAGAGAATAAATAAAAGGATTTCAAGATAAGTATCACAAATGAAAAAACGTACTTTTGAAAACTGCTTGAGCAGGGAAAAAAAAATTTTCGAATCCAATGTACAAGAGTACAAAAGGATTCGGGAATCTGCTCAAGCAGCAGATTTTTTGGCTAGCGTAGGGAATTTTGAAATAGAAAGTAATAGTAGCAGTAATAATAGTAGAAGTAGTAATAATAGCACTAGTAGTAACGTTGAGGAAATAGATTTGTTAGCCGGTGGCTGCGGCTTCAGCCAAGAAAACAGAAGTGCAGAGGGCAAGGTGAAATCGGACGCAATTAAAGCTTGGGCGATTCGACATAATATTTCTCGAAACGCCTTAGATGATTTATTGCATACGTTGCGTGAAGTAGGAGTAAAGGATTTGCCGCTCGCTGCAAAAACTCTTTTGAGTACCAGCCGGCAAAAGGCAGATATTTCCTTCATACAAAATGGTGAATTTTTGTATTTCGGAATTCAAAATTTTTTTCTGTCGAATTCATTTGACTTCTTGGAAGATAGGGCAGAAATATTAATTGACGTAGGTGTTGATGGGTTAAAGTTATTTCATAGTTCAAGCCGAGTTTTATGGCCTATCCTTGGGGCCATTGTAGATTTCCCAAGTGTTAGTCCGTTTATGATTGGTTGCTTTTCGGGGTTGAAGAAACCAGAAAATATTGATAGTTTCATGTCCGACTTCTGTGCAGAAGTACAATTACTTAGGGAAATTGGTCTCAAGGTGGGTTTTAACGAAATCAGAAAACGGTTTAATATTCGTGTTTTTACTTGCGATGCTCCCGCAAGAGCATTTGTAACAGGTATTATATCACATAATGGGAAGCACGGCTGCCCAAAATGCTGCCAAGAAGGAACGTATAGAGAGAAAAGAGTTTGCTTTTCAAAAGAGCTAGGAGTTTTCAGAACTGATAGATCTTTCGACATGAGAACTGATCCTTCTCATCATACTTTTACGTTTAGGGAGCAAAAAAGTGTTTTGGAAAAATCTGGTTTCGGGATGGTTTCACAATTCCCCTTAGATTCCATGCATTTAGTTGATTTAGGAGTAACCCGGAAGCTTTTAAAGTTGCTTATCAAAAGAGCAAATGTATCTAAACTTAATGAGAAACTTAATTTTGTAGCCCAATTCGTTCCTGCAGAATTTTGTCGTTTATCTAGGAGTTTAGATGAAGTTTGCCATTGGAAGTCAACTGAATATCGACAGTTTTTATTATACACAGGTATTTTTATTTTAAAGGGTTGCGTCAGTAATGACATTTATTACCATTTTTTGTTACTACATAGTGCTATTAGACTTCTTTCAAGTGAACGCTCGCACCGAATAGAAGCAGATATAGCGCAAAGAATTTTAGAAGATTTTGTAACATCCTTTGGCTCTTTATACGGCGATCACTTAATTAGCTTCAACATTCATGGGTTACTTCATTTATCCAATTGCGTTAAGAATTTTGGTCCCTTAGATTCATTTTCAGCATATAAATTTGAAAATTATATGCAAAAAATTTAAAACATTAATCAAAAACCCAAAAAATATCCTTCAGCAGCTGTCCTTGCGACTCAACGAAAGGCAAGGACATAATTTAAATCCTAAAATCGACAAATTTAGTTTAAATGATAAAAAAGAAAAAGATAGTTTCTGTTTTAGTAAAAAAGTGGGACCATTGAAAGTTATAAAAGTTAACACATTAGGAGAAGGTAGAATTGTTGGAAAAGTTTTCAAAAAAACGGATAATTATTTTAATGAACCGGTTCAATCATTTGCTGCTTTAGGCATAGTGGTCGCAAGTGAGTTATCTGCTGAAACAGTTGAGATTTCTTTAGAAGAAATTGATTATAAATACTTTTGTATACCATTTGAGCAAAAATTTTTACTTATGCCTATTTTACATCATTTATTTCACGATTTTTCTTAGCTAAGCCAAAATATCTACAATATTTTTTAGATCTATTATATTATATATAGAAATGTTCATACTAATAAATAAATTTTTTACATGAGTTTCAGTTTAAGCGAACTGCTGAACGACAGCGCCACCCCTGAGCTAAATTGTAAGTTCAATTCATAATGTTGTAAGTAAACATAAATATTGTATGCTTGTATTTTTTCAGTAAATCAAAGTAGCATAATAAAAAAGACCTATGAGGTGGGCCTTTTTAACCAGGCGACGTCAACACCTTTAAAGAAAAGAAAGGTGGTGGTGGTCGATGAAAACATCCCACCACCTACTGGCAATGGTAACTTATTTTATTAGAACAATATAATTTACATTTCATTTATTTTAATAATTGTTTTTATTTCTATTGATAGATATGATGACGAAAATTTTCAATCGCTTAGATGCTATCGAGCGCAATGTAAGTTCTTCTTACAAACTTTTAACCCTTGGTTCCTCTCATTAAGTTTTAATTTTCGAAAAAAAGAGAAACACTTGTCAAATTATTTTATTTTCAAGTATTTTCATCAACTTCGAAGTCAATTGGCAAATCTGTTACGTGTTTTTTGTTGCCTTTCCGTAAACGAACTTTGACACTTCGTTCACCCCGTTAAATTTTGATTTGCGAAAAATTAAAAAATACGTGTCCAATTACTTTTTATTTGAAGTATTTTCACTAAGTTTGAAATCAATAGGCCCATGAAATCAGGTTTCTTCAAACGACACCTCAACACTTATTTGGCCCTTTTAGACCCCCTAATTTCAAAAATCCCGTCTTAACGATGGTTAATTTTTTAAGATGTACCAACAGTTCAAATTTCATATTTGTAGCTTTAGCGGTTTGGGCTGGGCGATGATGAATCAGTCAGTTAGTCAGGCCAACCAATTATATGTGCCTATAGATATTAAATTACATTGATATATTTCTTATATTGTTTTGTTCTTATATTTGTAGCAAAACAATATCATGACGACCACAAGCAACATAATTGCAGCCCAAAAAAACATCGCTGAAGAAATTAAGAAGCTGCAAGACAATGTAAGTAAAAATTGTTACTACTTAATTACAGTATTCTCCGGAAATCCTATACATAATCTTTTTTAATTTTCTTTCCAGATGGTTGATAAAAGTGAAATGCTTGCTCAAAGCAAAGTGCTACGGGAAGTGAAGGTCATGGTGAAGCAGGTGGAGAAGAGCATTTGTCGCATGACTGGGGAGTCATGCGACGAGAACATTAAAAAAATTGCGAGCGTCGTGCCCTTCTCCTCCTTGGCTGCAGTGCTCGAAACTGAAAGTTACCTACAGGACGAAGAATACTCACAGGCGATGGTAAGTTGCTTTTTTTTTAATTAAATTTCAATTGTTCTTTAGAATGAAGTCATTAATTTTGTTTAACATTTCCAGACTACATTTTGTTATACACTGAAGGGCGTTGACGACGACGCACATTGGGAAAAAACAGGCAAAAACGCTTGCATTGGAGCAAATTCAAAAGTTGCGAATGTGAATATTTTTTTTTACTTGTCGTAATATAGATACTCTAGCCAGATAGAAAATCAACTTTTTAAGTCCCTTCATCCCATGACTTGGACTTTACAGCCTTTCAAAGTTGAACGTTTTATTAAATTATTTTCACTTCTAGCAAAATATCGTTAACAGGGCTGTCTTCAAATGCCCGTACAATCTACATTTCTCAATCTCATCTCATTTCAATCTACCGATATCTAAGCAATTAATATGAAAAAAAATTGTATTTAAAAAATGTTTATTTTGGTAAAAAAAATATATCTAACCTTTGCCTCATTTTTTGATAAAAATGAGAAAAATCGGGATTTTCTCTGGACTGTAACTTTTGAGATTCAACAGCATTCAACGAAATACGTATACACTGATTAGGTTGAACATTCAGCTAACTGATGGTACCAAACTCATCTGCGACGTTCTGCAACAAAATGAAAGCGAGCAATTTTCGCATGCCAACCCAAGCACTTTTTGTACTCAGTTGTGGTGAGCAACGATATATTTTTAATTACTGAGCAAAACTATAACGTATGAAAAACAGCAAGGCTGGTGTTGAAAGGAATAAATATGTATTTAAATGTATAGAATTGAGATATGTATATATATATCGCATTGATTTATCTATGTCCGTCTGTTAATATGTCTTCCAATTCGTCTGTCTGATGGAAGGTATTCACAATTGCTTTCGAAAAAAATGAGACACGAAACTGAAATTTCGTACAAACACTTTTGAAATCACGAGAACAACATATTGCCTAAAATGGGCGTGGGTTGCCCATTCTTAACAGGGTTGCCATATAAAGATATTTTCCAAAATATGAACTTTTAAATATTTACCGTCCGTTTAGGGATATGTTTGTCTGGAAATAGGTGTGACATGCCTCTTTAACCCCTTGAGATACATAATATATATTATACTTGTCAGTTAACTTTTTCCGTGCTTTATAAAAGTAAATGAATAGTTTAGATTTTTTTAAGAAAGAGTTTGCCTACTTTTATAAAAGTGGGCTAAGTGTCTCTAAAGAACATTTTAATGCATGACAGCAAAATTTTAGCTTAGTTTAATATTGTGAAAAATAAACTCTGTATGGAGAGTAGGCGTGGCCGTGGGCGAATTTTTTTCATTTTTGGAATAAATCATCTTCTACTTATGGGAAACAGTTATGCGAAAATTCAATCCTTTATCTTTTTTATTTCCGAAGTTATTAAATCTTTTGTTATACACTCGGAAAACATAAACCGTGCTGCACAAAAGTGCTCAAATTAAAAAACCCTAAAACACGTTTAACTTTATTTTTGATCTTCTACTGGAATCAGTTTTCAAAATATTGAATTATTTGTTTTGCTTCTGATTATGCATATTTCTAAAACTCTTAACTTCCGACTGTAGGGTACCAGCTCCTGGTAAAGGAAATGAAAAAAAATTACACCCTACAATTCTAAGAGGAATTCTAAAGATAGTAGCGAAATTTCAGTTCTCTAGTGCAAAAACTATAGATTCTAGAGTTCAAAACAGGCGATGCGAGCGTTTTTGCCTGTTTTTTCCCAATGTTCGACGTAGGGGCAGTTCTGAAGAAGCTGTTTGCAGATGATGCCCTAGAAGCGTTCAATTGGGACGGCAGATGTGAAAAACGGGCTCTCTGCAAATTAAAACTTGTTGAGACTGTCCTTCGAGGTACATATGATAAACATATTAACGATATTAATAATACATTTTTCTCTTATATTAAATTTTTCAGGCGTTTTCAAATCCAAGCATTCGTCTGAATTCGAGAGGGAGGTTAAAAAATGCATAGAATTAAGTCATCACCGGGTTTTACAAAGAAAATATAAAGTCACGAAAAAAACAAAACAAGAAATTAACTAACTATTTTACTTTTGTATTCTTAAGATTGTTTTTTAAAGTACCTTTATAATGAAATCTTTTTAGTTTAGTTTTTATGTTAAATTTATTTGCTGTTCATGTTAGGTTGTCTCTTGGCTATTTTCGTTTACTTTTGTTTAAAATCATTTTTGTTGTTTCTATTACTTTTGTTGTTGTTGTGGTTTTTTGTTTTACATGTTTATTATTAAGGGAGAGGGCTGGGTTGTGAACCAGGCTGGGTTGTGAACCATTACTGTTTTTTCTTTCCTTAATTGACATATCGCCAATCTTTCAACTGTCAAGTTTGTCTTTTGATATGATTCTGCTTTTGTGGTTACACCGAAGTGTAAACACGCATTGCTTGTGGCAGATACAGACATCGTGTTTGAAAGTCGACTGCGAAAACTTTTTTGCTTTTTGTAAAGTGCTATCCAAGTGACTCAATTTATTCCAAAAACGTAAGTGTAACACATATTTATTTAGGGTATTGATTCTATTTTACGATCCAATATTTGTTTATGTTGAAATATGATAGGAAGTGTCGTTATTTTAAAAGTTTCCAAAATGGCATCGTGGTTGGACTGTGAACCACTGAGGTGGCTGGGTTATGAACCACCTGGTTTTCGTATTACATTTGCACTAGGACGGTCAAATTTCGCCGGATTTATTAAAATAAAGTAATTTTATGTAATGTCACTCGATTTCGGTGAGTTCACTTGAAGTGGACCAATGCGAGAACGCGTTCGTATTTCAGCAAACATTGCGACACCGATTAGGATGTAAAAAAAACAAATATTGAGCACTTGCATTCATTGCGATTTTTTGGCCTAAGTGGCGTCATTATAACCTTTTTTCACCTCTTGAGCCATCCTGATTAAATAAATTTTCAACTTATATCAAAATTATAGGTGTTTTCTTCGTATTTTCTGACTTTAATTGCGATTTGCCAGATGGTTCACAACCCAGCCACTTTTTCGGAAAAGCGAAAAATCACGTCCTTAGAAAATTGGACGTAGAGAGTTAAATGTTAATCAAAACGGTAATCTGTCTTCATAACAAATTTGCGCTTTATATTTACCTTTCCAACGGTATCTTCGTTTTTTCGATATCTTTATTCTGTGAAAAGTTAGAGCCAAAAAACAAAACCCGGTTCACACCCCAGCCCTCTCCCTTATATTTTTGTTAACGTTTAATTTTCTTTTTATATAAATGAATTGAATGGAACATGTACAAATGTATATAAAATGTAAATTAACTTGAATATGAAAAAATCAAAAAAATTATTTAAAAATACATTAAAAACATAAATATTTGGTTTTTAATTTTTACATCACCACTGAAGCATTTGCACATCAGTGGTGATGAGCTTTCCCATCAGCGGTGATTAGCACCGTTGATGGATATTTACATCAGCGGTGATGCATTTACACATCAGTGGTGCTGAACTTCTTCATCAGTGCTGATTGAAAGCGTGCATTCAATTTTAATAGGAGTAAATGAGACAGCTGTATGTTTCACAAGCTACTGAAGTTCGTGTGTTGAAAGGTGATGCAAGATCACATGTACACAAAAGTTTCCATTCATTTTTTCACAAAGCCCTTAAGAACGTGATGGGAAAGGTGATGGAAACTTTGATCAGCGCTGATAGTCAGATGATGGGTCACGTGAGCATCACTGTCCCGCAGGGTTATTATTTATACTTCTGCCTAAGCATTTTCCCACTCTCGCTAGCAGAAGTATATAAACACAAGCACAGTGGGACGAGTTACTTCCTTTTTGCAGCATATTGAAACATTTTCTAGGACTTAGAAAATTTTCAATAGTGCTGCAGATACTCATTCACTGCACATTCGCTGCCATCCCAAGTGCATACAGTGGGACAAATATCGCCCACTCGCACACAAAACTTTTTGTACATACAATTATTTTTACACTTTTTTACGTTCACTGACACAATAACACAAATAATCACATACACATATGTGATATATGTATACAAATATATATACATATATACACACAAATTTATACTCATACACATACATATTTATTTCCCAATTAACAAAAATAATCACATACACACACATATAATAATAATTAATAATTGATTGGCACGACAGCCCGCTTACGCGAGACTAAGGCCACTAAGCAAATAAACACATAGAGGTACCACGCAGTACAAAATTTTTCGGTCACGCAAATCTAGCACAGTAGGTCCCACACGTACTTCGGCTATACGAAGTTTTGTCGCTGGCTTCGCCAAACTTCAATTTTCGAAGTTCATCTTCATTCTTTGTGGGATGTTCGACAAGGAACATCAATTGCAAGCTGTGCTGTGCTGATGAGCACGAAAAGGCGCGCCGCGGCGTATCGTTTGCAAATTCGAATATGCAAGGGTGTGTGTCCGTGTGAAAATAAATGTGCGTGTTGCTTGTGTATGCGCTGAGGTGAATGAAAACAATACGAGCAACTGCACAAGATAAAAAGCAAATTGAATTTCCATGGCTTTCGGTTCTGCTATGAAAAATGAACCATGTGAATTCGCAAAGGCGTACAGTAGAGTGTGCGTTCCTATTGAAAAAAAACTAAAACCATGAATTTCTGCTGTGCAATGTTGGCATTCATGTAGGCTACGTTGCCTTCTGGCCTAATAAAATTCATACCGATAAATTTTTCAAATTCATATATTAACAGCAACATATTACTATTTATTATTATCATTTCCTTAAAATTTATATTATTTAGTAATTTTATGTGTTCTTTAGTATTTTTATTTTATTGTTATTTTTCGTTTTACTTGCAATTTGCTCTCTTAACCATGTGCAATTTTTTCTTAGCAAAATTATTAAAAGTAATCTATATATATAAAAGAGAGTGGCAGTATGTGTGTGACCGCATCACGCTCAAACGGAACGGCCGATTTTCATGGGGTTTGTTTTGTTCGATTCGTATTAAGTCAGTTCAGGTTCGTGCCAAAAGAAAATTCCAGAAAATCTATTGGGAAACTCGGAAAATCCATGCCATCTTTGACCGTGAATTTTTTCATATTTTCAGATAATAACTTTGGAACCATAAGTCACACATCAATTAAATTCACTACGAACTTACTATTTAGTCATGTCCTGCGACAGAGGGAATGGGGCGGGTATTGGACGAGGGGGCATGGCACCACTCATACAAGCTAAATCTTAATAATGGAATATCTTTGTAATTGTAAGGCGCACAGCATTGAAATATGGTATAGCGTCGACCCATAGATGAGTCATTCTACTGGTAAGATTTGATGGGCGTTGGACAAGGGGCGTGGCACATTTTTTGTGACCCAAATATTTCGCTGAACTATAAGTCGCACAGCAATGAAATTAAGCACGAACCTACCATTTATTCAAATCTTTCGACAGAGGGGATGGTGCGGGTATTGAACAAGGGGGCGTGGCATCACCTATATAACTTAAATCTATATATAAACGTGTCTGGGTATAGTGAACACCCTATGTAGTGAACACTTCAATATAGTGAACGCCAAAATTTTTACATGGAGTAGCATGGGCTGAGGACAACAGCACTGAATATGTTGGTATACAAGGGTAATCTACGAAAAAGCGGTTCAAAAGTAACTTTGTGAACGCAAGAAGCAAACGCCTATTCGCCATTTCTTTCAATAAGCATACATTAATATTTTCCTAAGTGCGGGACGAAGTTCGCCGGGTCAGCTAGTCTAATATAAATTGCTCATGTTCCCAACAAGTAGACGGTTCTGAAAATCCCATTTTGTATTCATCTACTTTGTTACGATTGTACTGATTGTACAAAAGCTTTTTTATATTGGAGGAATGAGGGTTTTCCTTAAAAAACGTATGAAATGTGTTGTAAACGATTTTTGAAACAAAAAAAATTAGTCGATTGGAGCTTTTAGTTTTAAACTACTGTTAAAATAGTTGAAATTTTTGAAAAATATAAACATTTCGTTTCTTTGTAAATTACAAAGCTCATCTTTTATTAACTTTTTGCAGTTATGACAGTAAAATTTTTCAATAGTTTGCATCAATATGAAACCAGAGGAATAACGAAGGGAACCATCACTCATATGTTCAAACAAACTGGTATTATTGTCAATTATTATAAATGAACCTTCGTCAGTTGGTTCACAATTGAAGGTTCCTGCCTTAAATGCTATTATTTTCATTAAGATCATTAACGCAAGAATACGGTCAAACTCAAAAAGTGAAGGATTATTGTTTGTAACTCCGATTTTTCTTACCAAATAAAAAAGATATTCAATAATCAAGATTTTCTTGATTAAGTCTTGATAATAAAAGAAAATTGGATTTTTCCGCCCAGATATCTTGTGAAAGAGACAAAACGGAAGTAATTGATAAAACTATACCTTTTCAACAGTATACAGTTTTAGAATACTGACAACTTTTGACATAGTTTTTAATTTCCTTCAAATAATTTTGGATATTGTTATTCTCACGAAGAGCTGATCGGAAAGGTTTTTTATCAAAAAGAACATGGCTATTCAAACAATCAAAAAGTCTGTTTGTTTTTTCAATAAATATAGCTGTGGACGAAGCTTTTTCTTTGCAATCATTATAACAGCCATTTTCAACGAAAGATTTTATGGCTGCGGATACAGTATTGCTAAATATGAGTTGCGTATTTAACCTTCATTTTTTCAAATGAATTAGGATGAATATGCTTTGTTGTCAATTTGGGACAAAGGCGGGTTGAATTGTTTTTATCCAATTCATAATAATTTTAATAATAATAATTGATTGGCACGACAGCCCGCTTACGCGAGACTAAGGCCTAGCTTCCCGCAACCACCCGTGTTGTGCGTGTGAATTTTGTACGCGGGTGGAAGGGACCTACAGTTTTATGCCGGTTCCGAACGGCAGGTTGGGAGCTTTTTCATAGGCAATTTTTACTCTCAGATCCAATTCATATAACCTGCAAATAATCGACCAAGAAAGATGTCCATCAGTCGAAGTTTCATCATCAGCAAATTTGTTGAAGCGAAAGCGATCGTCAACGAAAAAAAGGTATACACACAAAAATAAGCGCGAACAAGTGAAATTGTGTTGTTGCTTTTGTTGGCTTTTTTGGTGGTTGATTATTTCATTGCGTGTGAAGGCAACGCACACAATTTTGCGAATATTTTCAGCTAGCCGAAGTGCGTAGGGGACCTGCTGCGCTGAAAGCAAGGCGCATAACAGCAGCAGTAACATCATCACAGCGCACAGTTGATGTGCGACTGACCACATCAACATAAAGCAAATTATGAAAGCTGACTTCGAATTGAGAAGTTTGCCGAAGTCATCGCGAATATGTTCGAATAGCCGAAGTGCGTATGGGACCTACTGCGCTGGTACGCAAATTTGTGCCAGTTGACACCTCTATGTGTTTATTTGCTTAGTGCTAAGGCCTAGCTTCCCGCAACCACCCGTGTTGTGCGTGTGAATTTTGTACGCGGGTGGAAGGGACCTACAGTTTTATGCCGGTTCCGAACGGCAGGTTGGGAGCTTTTTCATAGGCAATTTTTACTCTCAGAGGTTTGCCATTTCCAGCTGAGAGGACAGCCACCGAAAGAGAAAACGAGTTTCCCGTTATTTTTTTTAGGTGTTACTACATGCAGTATTCGATCTTGCGTCGCTCTGCATGCGACTCGTTGGACCGCGCACTAACCAACTGAGCCACGGCGGCTGCCATATATACATCCAAATAAATATATTTATACACACATATATACACACATATATATACACATACACATATTTATACACACACATATTTATACACATACACATCCATACGTTTATTCACACAAATTCACATACATTCCCAATTCCCACATACATACACATCTCTATTTATTACCCACTCACATTTACCAAAAATTAATTTCCCATATACACATTTCTTATTACCCATACACACATATTTCACATTTACACACACGGGTGTAACCCTTTTTTGCTCGACAAAAATATATATTCGGTTAAACGAATTTGCCCAATTCCCAACTCTTCCCATTTTCAAATATCGTTCGCGCGGACGCGGTTAGACTTCACGTCTATTTTACAATACCCTACATATATTTATTTAAACGTTTACCCTTGTCGAGCTCTTTTATACAAAATGCCTATGGAGCGATCACCCAAACGACAACTTGCCACAACGGAGACTCCTTCCTCCAGATACCCAAAGTCAGCCAATGCACGTTTGACAGTTCCTGTCACTCGGGAGCCACCAAACACTCGCTTCAAAATCTCTAGTCCGAAAGCAACCGATCCCAGTGTTGCCAAATTTACTTTCGAGTACGATAGACTCGTGCTATTATGCACACAATTTTCATCGGTTCCCATTGAGGATTTGACCAAATCCCTGGTCCAAATTAAGCAAAAAAATTTGCAAGCCCAATGGGAGAGGCTTATGTGCGCACATGAGGCAGTCTTCATTGCTGAAGACAACAGCCAGCCCGACGGTTTCAAAGAGTCGGCTAGGCAAAAAATCGACGCCTGCACAGACCAGTATGAGTTGTGCGTGGCTCAGATGTCGGACATCATTGAGATGCTCCAAATTCAGTCCCCCCAGCCCGCTGCGCATATGGAACAGGTTCGACAGGTTTACATTTGCCTACAAGTTCCGCCTTGTGATACCGAAACCTTTTTCGGGGACTATGAGCAGTGGCCGTCCTTCCGGGACATGTTTACGGCAGTTTACATCAAGCACCCCCAGCTCACTCCAGCCCAAAAATTTTATCACCTCCGATACAAAACGCAAGGCAAAGCCGGTGCTATTGTTAAGCAATATGCATTAACCGATGAGAATTTCGGACTCGCGTGGGAAGCCCTAAAATCCCGTTATGAAAATAAACGCATTTTGGTTGACACCCAAATCAGATCCCTCCTAAATATCGCTCCTGCCCACACTGAAGATAGTGAGGCACTTCAGCGGATCCAAAACACAATAAACAATTGTCTGTCTGTTCTCAATACTCAGGCCGTAGACACTGACAATTGGGATCCGCTATTGGTTTACATATGTTGTACCAAATTGCCCCAAGAGACACTCGCTCTTTGGGAGCAATCATTGACATCCCGGAAGGATCTGCCACCCTGGTCGCAAATGGATGAGTTCCTGACCGGCAGATATGAGGTACTTGAACGGTTGCAAAGTATTCGCCCTTCTAAGCCGAAACCGTCTCAACCTTTGACTTCCAATGTCCTCCCAAATCGGCCACACAAATCCCTAAATTATCACGTTCAAGTGAGAAGGGACTTCGCGTGCAAACTCTGCAACGCAAATCATCCCATACGGACTTGCCAGAACTTCAAAGGACTCACCCCCCAGAGTCGATTAAAATACGTTAAGAACCACAATATCTGCGTAAATTGTCTTGCTACCTCGCATCTCACTAAAGATTGTACAAGCAATTTAACGTGCGTATATTGCCAAAAGAAGCACCATTCCATGCTTCATTTCCCTAAAGGCAATGCGCAACCCTCTCATATTCCTAACTGGTCACATTCGACCACTCCACAGGTCGCAACCGCTCCAAAACGATCGCATAACAACTCCGTTACTCATTCCCCCCTTTCGAATGCGCAACCCCGCACATCTTTCAGGCAAAGTACGCCCAAAGTACAAGCCCTCCACTCCAATAAGGGCACCCAATCCCTTCTGCCTACGGCACTGGTGTCTATTGAGCACTCAGGAAAGTTGTTTAAAGTGAAACGACTTAAATTGCCAATCGAGAAATCCGCCTTTCAAATCTCGGGCATGGGCGGTCAGGTTGTGCAAAATGCCAATCATACATGCTTCTTGACTTTGGCAGTCCCTAAAACTAGCACGAAACTCCCCGTGCAAGCTATCGTGCTCCAAAAGCTTACGAAATTACTCCCACCTTCTCATATAAACCCCCCTAATATGAACGATTTTGCCATGCTAGATCTCGCTGATCCAAACCCCTTCGAGACAGCGCAGATCGATTTAGTGATTGGCAGTGATCTCATCCCGCAGATCATGCTCAAAGGTATCCACCGAAATGTATGTGGCAGCTTGCTTGCTCAGCATACAGTATTCGGTTGGGTATTAAGCGGTCCAGTACCCCCTTCGCATTTGACATGTGCCACTGAGGTACCAAGTCGCCATATGCATACTGGACCCGGAATAATCTTCCCGCACTAAAGAAAGCCCTTTCCCAAGTGATTGCCGCCCTCAATCCCGTAGGGTTTCCACCCCAGGAATTAAAGGAAAACCACTTCGAACCCACCACTCCTGCAAACTCATACTCAAACCGGCAAATTTCCCCCTTCGTTGCCAAACGTTTCGGCCCCGCAGGATGGCTTTCGCCTCTAATGAGGTCCCCCAAAAGGGTTCGACAAAAACGGCCCACATTCACAGCAACTGACGGAAATTGCAGTTCCTCATTGCACCGACTTCATCCCGGGTCCGAAAAGAGGACAGTCGCCACTCCAGTGCGACATGCTCCAAGAGCTGCAAATCCCGCAGACGTCGGACTGATCGGGTATAAACTCCAAGATCTATAAGATCTCCCTCTCTGGTGGAACGGCTCTAGTAATTCTCATGCTCACATAGTTCCAATTCTGGATCAAAGAGCTGTTGACTGCCACCACCCTCTCGAAGAGCCAAGCGACATTCTCGATCGATTCTCTTGCTTCTCTCGAGCCCTGCGAACAGGAATATATACACCTAAAAATACTCCAAAAATCCCCCTTTACTTCGAAAAATGGCAACTTGGCCAATTGTTATATGTATTTTTCCCATATTCCCTCGGCTTACGCAAAACCTGCAGCTTAGCCACTATTTCTCATGCACACGATGTCCACATTCTAATTTCAATCCTCTGACATCTCAACCTTTTTGCAGATCAGCCGACCATCGCAGCAGGTTCCTCTGAGACTGCCCCACACGGCCGGATGGGTCATCCCCCGCACGAAAGGTCATCGGCGATCCCAAGCGCACCCACAGCCAGCCAGCCGTGAACCGTACCAGCACCAGCCAGACCTCAGCCGCGTCTCGGCGACCCTCCCCCGGACATTACATCAATTGCACTCTGCAATGGCGGCCGCGATGGCTAAATGAGTGCTGTGGTTGTTCAGTGTTCTGTCGATCCCACCTCTAATCCCTTCCTTTCCTTTTCCTCTTGTACTGATGTTCCCCCTATTTATGCTCCCCGGCTTCGGCCGTTTGTCTCGTTCAATGTTTCATGTATTCTTTTGTATGATTCGTTATTCGACATTCGACGAATAAACACCAAACCAACACCCGAATAAATCCGTCTTTTCTTTCCCCCGCTCCGCCAACGTAAACAACTTGTCTTATAATTTATTTCTTTATTTAGTGCTGTAGTAGTGCTTTCGCCATATTAAAAGTCAATAGACCTATTAAATTATGTTTTTCCATACAATCTTTTAACCCTAATTAATTAATAAACTAATTATTTTTGATTTCAAGTCTTTTCACGAATTTTAAAGTCAATATGCCCATCAGTTAATTTTTTTCGTAGTTTTACCATATTCTCAAAATTGTAATAACCATGTGAAAATAGAAAAAAATAATTTTACTTCGAACTCGCCACGTAAATATATTTGTAAACATTTTAAATTGGGATCAACCATCAAATTTTTAAATCAATCAAAGCGCACCATTGGCCAGCAAAAAGCCATACACCACAAAGATTCGATTGAAGGTGACATTACAGCAATTTGTGCAGCAAAACCAATCGGCAACACAAAAAAACCATATACACAATAAACGACAACAACAAAAACATTAGCGAATTCCGAATCATCTTCGTTGAAACGACGATGACGGTGCTTTGGTTCGTTGTTTGCTCTCCGCTTGCGCTTTGACGAGAAAGATCAATAAAACATGCATGCAAAAAATGATCATAACGCCACAACAACCACCATTTCAATATACACGAACAATGCCGTTGCGAACAACAACATTGCTTTGAGCGCGAGCAAATGTCCCGCAACCTACACTAGTCTAACACAATGGGCCGCATGGCCTAAGTGATGCCCTAGAGGCGACCACTTAACCTACACTAGTCAGAATAAGTTTGCGTACAAGGGGTACGTAGTTTTTTCATATGAAAAATAAATCACTTAAAGTAATTTTTCAAAAACAAAATATTTTTTATTTTTTGCGTAAACTTAGTTCTTTTATTCCATTAAGATAATAATAACAAAAACTTGACCAAACTGTAAAAGGAGGGCCAAAAACAAAATATGTTATGAATTCACTTCAGAAAAAGTTTGCGTACAAGATGAGATTATGTAGTTAAAATTCAATTGAAACTAAGTTTTGTCCAAAAATTAATAACTTTGTGAATTTTCTTTTCTCGCTTGAACTCCCTGCAGAAGTTTTGGCGCAAATTTTTTTAAATTCGGTGTTTTTTCAGCGGTTATTTTGTTATATCCTTGAATTGTTGTATTGGTTAACTATATCTTAGAAGATGGAGTGTTGTTGGGCTCAGGGTTTAACTGAACCCCTTATATACTCAATTAGATGCACGGTAGGTGACTAGGGAGGGACTTTTGCAACTTTGTTGAGCCAGTTAATAGCAAACATAGCTTCGCATCGTATGCATTGCGCGCTAAAGTTGAAAAGATATCTTGGAATCTGACCCAAAGTTTTGAAACCTTGGCTTACATAAGCTTTTAGAATATGTAAATAACCCCCCGGAAGCATTTCTGAATAAAACAACACAGCCTGCTCACTCCTTTTCCTGACATGCAGCCCCATACCATATCTCCACATATGCAGTGCTTCACTGTTAATTTCAGATTTTTGTTATTAACAGGATCCTGTTCAAATTAGTTGATGCCTTTTAATGCCAAATATGCCAAACCATTATCAGATAATAATGAAAGGCCCCACTTTCTTTAGATAACAACATTTCGTCCCGGAAATCCGGTTTTTTAGACTCCTTGATGGACTCTTTTACGAAAGCAATTCTGTTCTCCTTGTAAGTAAGCTAAGGCTTCTTACATGCTGTTATGTAGGGGAAGTATGTTTTTTTCAGAACTTTTCTTATAAAGTCACTGCTAATGGGGTTTATAAAATATTTCTGTACATTTCTGAAGATATTGGATGCAACTAGCCTTAGATTGTGATGCACTGATCGCAAACAATCGAATCCTCTTGCTCGGGTAACTTAAGAAAATGGTCAGATCGTAGTAACCAAACAAGATTTACTGTTTTTTTTTTAGATTTAAGATGGCTTTTTGAAATGACGAATGTGCTCTCCCAAAAGTTTCCCTAATTTCATGAAATTTTTTGTCAATTTTGAAAAGTTTTTGTAAGATTATTCTTTATCCATTTTTAATATTTTTCTGTTGAATTCTATTGCTTTCTATAAAATTTCAAGCACATATACGGTTCCAAATAACTTACAAGTCCGTTTACTGTTCAATGGAATACAAATTTTCCAAAAAAAATAAAGAGCATAACCGGAAGTTCCCGTTATTAGTTTTGTACGCAAACTTATTCTGCACCGTTTTGTGAGTATATTGTCAATAAATACGAATACATGGAAAATTATTATTTTAATTCATCTAAAACAGAACAAAAAGTGCAGTTAAGGCATATATGAATAATGTGGATAAGTTTTTATAAACAGAGAACCCATTTTTGAGGTCAAAATTAATCATAAAATATTTTTGACTTGCCTGTACGCAAACTTATTCTGACTAGTATATGTAAAATAAACGTTCTAAACCACTGGTAATTTTATAAGTATGGGGGCTTACATAGGGGCGTGGCCAATCCTATAAAGCCATGCTTGCCGTAAGGAAACGCGGAATCGTTTGATATCCATATCGTCTTATACTTTAACGTCAAATACTATAACTGAATTATTATAGCGTGGCCAAACGGCGTGTTAAGTGGGCGTGGTCAATATTATATATCCTATGTTAACATGAATGAGACACGGAATCATTTGGCGTTAATACTGTTTTACCGACATGTACCGAAGCTTTGTTTTGTTAGTTTAGTGGGCGGGGAAAGTGGGTGTGGCCGATTATATTATAGGCTATGTTTGCCGCAATGACACGCTAAATCGTTTGATGTCTATATTGATGTGACAAATAGAATGGCTGATTTGTTATTATAGTGGGCGTGGCGAAAAGGCATATCAGATGGGCGTGGTCAATCTTATATATCCGACATACGCCATACAAGTGAGTGAAAACAGAATACTCGGTCAGCTTCGTCAGCATATCACAGCCACTGCAAGTGAGCTCAAAGCAGTCACAGAGAGAGTGTCTGTTCTTGAGAAAAGTGCAGCCGATCTTGGGTCATTGAAAGCTGAGATCACCAATCTTAAAGCTCAGCTCGCCAGGCAGGATAATACATTGGTTGCCTGTGACCTGCGGATCAATGGGATTCCCTTTCTCGCTGAGGAAAATTTACACGAAATTTTTAACAATTTATGCCAGTCTCTAAATATTGCAGCACCAAGTGTAAAATCAATATTTCGATTGAAGCCTTTCAACGCACCGCGCAGAGATCAAAGTATTCTCGACGCACCGATTATAGCTAAGCTTGAAACATCCTACGAGCGTAATCGTGTGCTGAGATCATTAGCTCTATTTCGTCGAGAAAAGAAAACCTCTCTACGCCTGCATCATGCTGGTTTCGAATCACAACAGCCTATCTACGTGAACGAGTGCTTAACAAAATCAAATCATACAGTCTTGCTTGCTGCATTACATTACAAGCGGAAGAAAGTTGTTGCATCTGTGTTTACTCTTCGTGGCTTAGTTCACATTAGGCTCAACGAGGGTGATACTGCAGAATGCGTTGAGTGCGTTGAAAAACGGCATGCTCTCGTCGCCTCTTCCTCACGTGTTATCCCACGCAACAGTAAGCACCCCAGTCACACCTGCGACGGGCAAGCAAGCCATTCTAACGCTGATAAGAGCGCCGCCGACGTCTCAACTGCTCTTCTTTTTCGTGAGGCTCATAACTGATGATGTATATCGCGATCTTGCTATGTACTCTTACTGCTATACTATACTTTCTCTTTCACTTAATTGCCGCTGTATCATTCGAACTAGCTTTATTTATAGTATATATGCATTTTTCACACTTCGACCACCTTTTTTTATTATGAAAAAGTATATCTTAATTTCATTGCAACTCCTTTTCTCAGAATTCGCACACGTTACCATTACGCCTTTTTTTTACATATTTAAATCGCTTTGAGTAATAAAACCTCCAGTTCCAAAGACAGTGTATCTCACCTTGTTCGTATTCTGTCTAAACAACATAATGGACTGCGCCTATGTCACATTAATGCACAAAGCCTGATTAATAAAATGGATGAATTTAGATACATCTTCGAGGGCTCTGATGTTGATGTAATTTGTGTATCTGAGACGTGGTTCAATATTGATATGCCAGATACATTATTTAGAATAGACGGTTATAAAATCTTTCGTGCAGACCGAAACAGCCACGCAGGCGGTGCTGCTATTTATGTAAAATCAAACATCTCTTGCAAATTATTGCGCAAATCTCCTGTGAACAGTGCAATTGAATATGTTTTTGTTGTCATCTGTAGCGACAATCATAAAATTCTTGTTGGCAGTGTTTATCGTCCAAACCGTAATGTAGATACCTCGTTACTCCTAAGTTGTTTAGAAAACATATCGTTAAACTTCACACAAGTTATTATCGCGGGTGATTTCAACAGCAATCTTCTGTCTGAAAATCATCTTAAGGATGATATGCAGACTCTTGATCTGTATCCTGTTAATGTCTCCATTGCCACCCACTCTTCCAACTACGGCAACTCGCTACTCGATCTCTTCTTTGTCAACGATATGTCAAAAGTCCTACTTTATGACCAATTAAACGCATCGGCCTTTTCCAGACACGATTTGATTTTTCTAACCTATGATTTTCATCTTAAATGTCTGCCTACCACATTTACCTTTCGTAATTTCAATCGCATTAACTACACTAAACTTGGTCAGAGCGTTCATAAAATTGATTGGCAACAAATTTTTCATATGCCTTCTGTTGACGATCAGGTGAACTTCTTTCAGAATAATATTAACATCTTATTTAACAAATTTGTCCCTCTAGTAACTAAGGACTGCAAATCTCAGCATAAGCCCTGGTTTAGTAGCACCATAAGATCTTTGGTAAATGATCGTAACGCAGCGTACAGTCGGTGGAAAAGATTTAAAATACCCGAACTGTACACGGAATTTAAACGGATAAAGGAAGTTGTAGCCACTGCAATAAAAACCGCCAAAACTCGTTTTTACTACGAAAAATGTAAATACGCTGTTGGTGGTAAAAAGTTATGGAATACTATTCGTGAAATCGGCGCAGGCAAAGTTCCCACTAGCTGTGGCGACGTAGTGGAGACTGATAATCTTAATAAGAAGTTTATAGACATCAACATGCCGGAAGTCGTTAACAATGTGTACAAAAATGTTTCTGGTGACCTTGATAAGAATATAAGGTTTTCGTTTCGCTGTGTTGACCAAGGTGAAGTGCTTCAAAGCTCTCTGTCCATTAAATCAAATGCCACTGGCCTTGACGCTTCCTGCGCTCTTGCCTTATGCCACTCACATTTTCAACACTATTCTAACAACATCCACGTTTCCCAGCTGCTGGAAGAAAGTAAAAATTATTCCGATTCGTAAATCCAGTAACGACTTTCGACCAATTGCAATTTTACCATTCCTCTCTAAAGTCTTGGAACGTCTTTTATATCAGCAAATTAGCAACTTCATATCTTCCCATCACCTACTCACCGATAGGCAGTCAGGATTCAGAAGACAACGTAGTTGTGTTACTGCACTTATTGACGTAGCCGAAGATATACGCTCCGGCTTGGACGATAACAAAGTGAGTTTTTTAGTCCTCCTGGATCACTCCAAGGCATTTGATACTGTCGATCATACAATTCTAATCACTAAACTACTAAATTTGTTTAATTTTTCTACATCAGCGGCTAGTATGATGCTTTCGTATTTATCAAATAGAACGCAAGCAGTTTGCGCGAATAAGCAAATATCAGCGTTTCTGCCTGTAAAACGAGGAGTCCCTCAGGGCTCTATTCTTGGGCTTTCTTTGTATGTCAACGACTTGCCTAAAATTTTAAAGTATTGTAATATACATATGTATGCAGATGATGTACAGCTATATGCAAACTGCCACCGTCTTTCAGTATCTAATTGTGTTTCAAAGTTCAACAATGATCTTGCTAGTGTAGCTAAATGGGCAAGCGAAAATGGTTTATGTCTTAACCCTTTAAAATCCAAATGTTTAGTCATATCGAAAAAAGTTATGGACACCTCGCACTTCCCCGAAATTGTACTCAATCATTGCGCCATCGACCAAGTGGACTCTGCCAAGAACCTTGGCATAATTTTTGACCGCACCTTATCTTGGAGGCCTCATATCAGGAGTATTGCTGGTAAAGTGTACGGAATGTTGCGCAGCTTATGGGTCACACATTTTTTAACGCCGCTAAAAGTCAGACTACTACTTGCCAAGACGCATCTCCTTCCTGTTCTCCTATATGGTTGTGAGATATTTGCCAACTGTGACGCCGCTTCCAAAGCAAAACTCAATGTTGCTTTCAACAATATTGCTAGATACGTCTTTGGTCTTAAACGCAATGACCATGTTTCTTTATATGCTACGCGAATATGTAACATGACATTTGATAATGTGCTCAAATTCCGGACTTTGCTGCTGCTGCAGAAGGTTTTACACCTTGGCGAGCCAGCCTATTTACGCAGTAGATTGACTTTCTCGCGGTCGAATCGTACTGCTAACCTGACACAATTGAAACATCTTAGCCTTACCTCGGAAAGGCAATTCTACGTCTACGCCATACGTCTTTGGAACTCGTTACCTCCCTTGATAAAAAGCTGCAGAAACGTTGTGCAATTCAAATCAATGTTATTTAAATACCTATGCTCGTTGCAATGACATTAATCCTCAATGGTCTTTTTTCGGCGAGTGTAAAATGCATGTATGTTTCCTATTTCTTTTTTTTTCTCCTTTACAGTATAAGATCACAATTGTAAGCTTTTTGAAATCCTAGTTGCTAATACTTTAATTATAAGACTCGAAAGAATCTTGTTGTATTAGTATATAAAATTCTTAATAAATATCCTATGTTAACATCAATGAAACACGGAATCATTTCATATTAATACTGATTTATCGACATGTACCGAAGCCTTATTTTGTTACTTTAGTGGGTGCGGAAAGTGGGCGTGGCCGATTATATTATAGACTATGTTTGCGGCAATGACACGCTGAGTCCTTTGATACCTGATTTGTTATTATAGTGGGCATGGCTAATATCAGGTGGGCTTGGTCAATCTTTTATATCCTATTGTAACGATGAGCCAGTCTGTCGCGGTGCAAAGCAACCCTGCCGCTACGTGCCGTGCCATAACCCAATCTGGCAACGACGGCCGCGATAGTAACTTTTAGTCCAACCTGGCAACGATGGTCGCGGTCATCAGGGAAACTTCTAGTCCAATCTGGCAACGTGCGAGAACGATCTGCGCGACGGCCGGACAGAGTATAAAAGGTGGCCAGATGCGGTGCAGCGAGTCAGTCTGGTTTTGACAAGTGAAGTTGCCACACGAAGTGATTAAGCAAATACTTAGGTGTACGAACAGTAAAGTGTAAACTGTGAATAATAAAGTGACTGTTGGTTTATTTTATTGTCTGCGTTTAAGAAACTGTGTTTTATTTTCAAATTACACAATCCAGAGATACGCAACAGCCCACTAGACTTAGTATTCGTAACATTTGGTGTCAGAAGTGGGATTGTGGAAAATTGAAAATAACTAAATAAATAAAATTATAAAAGTACGGACATGGTTAAACTCGAGCTGCTGAAGGTAGACCAGCTGAAGAAGGAGCTGGCTGCCTGGAATTTGCCGACTGCTGGCGGAAAGGTGGAGTTGCAGTTGCGCTTGCGAGAAGCATGTGAGGCACGAGGCGTCGATTGGACTGTGCACGAGTTCGGAGCGCAAGAACCAGAGGCGTCGGCCAAGGTGGAGGAGTCGCCGGCGGGTGCTGCTTCGCTACAGAGTACAGCTGCAGCGGCTGCGCCAATACAAGCGTTGGACATGAGCCAACTAATGGCTGCACTCAAAGGCATGTCGGCGCAGATGGAAACGGCGAATCAAGAGATGGCAGCGAAGCTGGAAGCTACGAATCTCGAAATTTCGGCAAAAGTCGAGACGGCGACCCAGGAAATATCGGCGCAAGTGGCAGAGCGAATGGAAGTCAAGCTTCAGGAAAATTCTGCGCGTTTGGAGCAGAAAGTGGAGGAAATCTCAGACAGGATTAATGGGAAAGTCGAGCACCTGGAGACGCGGGTAGAGCACTTGGATAAACGAGTCGACGACCTGGATGATGCCCTGAACAAACGAGTTGGCGACCTGGATGATTCCCTGAACAAACGAGTTGATAGTTTGGAAGACTCGATGAACAGAAAAATGGACGAGCGGCTTAGGGAGGTACAGCCACGAGAGTGTTTGCCACCGGTTCAGGACGGTTTTGCTGGCAGAACAGAAGTGCCTACTTATGATGGTGCTGCGCCGTTCGACACATTTAAATTGCAATTCGACTTGGCTGCTTTGGAAAATCAGTGGACTGTTATCAGGAAAGGTCGGAGGTTGGCACTGGCGCTGAAAGGTCCTGCGGCGGAGGTAATCAAATCAGTTCCAGAATGTTTAAGAAGTGATTACGATGCCATCATGAGAGCATTAGCAGCGAAGTATAGCAACGAGCACAACCATGCGCTATACTACTGTGAGCTGAAGAACCGCAAGCAAAGAGCCAACGAGGCGCTGCAGACATATGCAGCAGACATTGAGCGGCTCGTACAGTTGTGCTACCCAAAATTTGGTGCTGATGATCTCGAGAGGATGAAGATTGAGTCGTTTGTTGAAGGTCTTCATGATCCAGAAACACGTCGCAGTGCGTTGATGATGGGCAAGCCAACATTTAAGGAAACGGTGACCAGCGCGATGACATATGAAGCGGCATGGATGGGGAGCACTCGGTATGCACCTGCAAGGATACGCCAGATTCAGGCGGACAACGACATTCCGATCCAAGCCATAAGCTCTGAGATACCGGGCAGGCCACGAGTGGTCTCCTCTAAAGTTGTTTGCTGGGTGTGTGGCAAGCAGGGCCACATATCACGAGACTGCCGCCAACGAAAGAGGCGTTCCCGTTCCCGATCGCAATCGCCTGAAGCGAAGAATACTGACAATCGAGGCTCAGCCAACAAGCGCAGGGCTGAGGACGAGGAGCCGTTAAACTAAAACGGGTCAGCCCAAAGGGGCGTGAGCTGATCCCCACAATCTGCCGCCCCACCATCCTTGTCTCACAGCTGAAACGACAGCCCAGCAGCTTGACAATTGAAGGAAGGATAGATGGAAAGTGGTTCGTGTTGACACTAGATACTGGAGCGTCATATTCGATCATAAAAAGGAAGCTGCTGAAGAACTGGGAACCGCTGCATGGCATACAGCTGCGGACTGCGACTGGCGAGCGCGCGCCGGTGAGAGGGAAAGTTACGAAAACGATTGCTATCGGCACCAGCAGCCTGGAACATGAGTTCATCGTCGCGGATATAATGGACGACGTGATTATCGGCGTGGATTTCATGATTAGGCACGGTTTTACGCTGGACCTGAAGGAAAATGTGCTGAGATATGCCAACGTTGAATTCCCGCTGCACACCGGTTATGAGCGAAGCGTGGCGGTAAGGAAGGTTGTATCGGGTCAACGCAGGAGGATACCAGCGAATTCTGAGGCGATTGTGTGGGCAAAGGTGGACGAGGACGATGGGACGAGTCGGCTGTGGGTAGTAGAAGCACCGAAACAAGGACACGACAACATCATCATCGGACGTACATTAGTGGAACCTAAAAATGGCAGGATACCAGTCAGAATACTGAACCCCCTGAATGCACCCAGGTATGTCGGAAAAGATGAGGTAATCGGCGAGTGTAAGGAAGCTGTAGCAGTGGTCAATTGCGAGAGTAGCCCACCTGGAGGTAATAAGAAGAGCGGTTTTAACATGGACGCCATACCGCAGGAGAACCAGTGGAGCAGCGAGTTGACGGCCAAGCAGAAACGGAAGGCGAGGTCACTCCTGCAGCACTATGGGTCAATTTTTGCGGCAGAAGCAGGCGGAAGAACAGCCATAGTGAAGCACAACATCGACACCGGAAGTGCAAAACCGATTCGCCAACCGCCAAGACGAGTTCCTCTGGCCAAGAGGGAGGAGGTCACCAATTTGATCGAGAACATGCGGAAAGACAAGGTCATAGAGCCTTCTTCGGGCCCCTGGTGCTCGCCGGTCGTGCTAGTCAAGAAAAAAGATGGCAGTACCCGGTTTTGTGTGGACTATCGGAAGCTCAATGATGTGACCAAGAAGGACAGTTATCCACTACCTCGGATCGATGACACCCTGGACACACTGTCAGGCACGCAGTGGTTCTCCACGCTCGACTTACGCAGCGGCTATTGGCAGGTAGAGCTTGCAGACAAGGACAAGGAGAAAACGGCTTTCAGTGTTGGCGATGGTTTGTGGCAGTTCACCGTCATGCCGTTTGGACTCTGCAACGCACCAGCAACATTCGAGCGGCTAATGGAACGCGTACTAAAAGGGCTGCATTGGCGGACGTGTCTGGTGTACCTCGACGACATAATCGTAATGGGTAAAAGCTTCGACGACCACCTGGGAAAGCTGAAGGAGGTATTTGAGCGGATACAACAAGCCGGGCTTAAACTCAACCCAAAGAAGTGCTCGCTGTTCCAAAAGGAGGTCAAGTATCTGGGCCATACGGTTTCCGCCCGCGGAGTGCATACGGATGAAGGCAAAATCACGGCGGTGAAGGAGTGGCCCCGACCACGCAATCTACACGAACTCCGCAGTTTCCTGGGCCTGTGTACATACTACCGCCGATTTGTTCCGGGATTCGCGAACATAGCCAGCAGCTTGCACAAACTGACGAAAAAGAGCCAAGCTTTCGAGTGGAGCGAGGAGCAGGAACAGGCTTTTGCACGTCTGAAGGAAAAACTGTGCAGTGCTCCAATTCTGGCCTTCCCCGTGCCTGGGGAGATGTTTGTGCTGGATACAGATGCAAGCGGGAATAGTATTGGCGGTGTGCTATCACAGATAATAGACGGCCAGGAACAAGTGATAGCGTACTACAGTAGGGTTCTATCGAAACCGGAGCGCAACTACTGTGTGACACGGAGAGAACTGCTGGCGGTATTGGACTGCGTAAAACACTTCCACAAATATCTGTATGGACAAAAGTTTCGCCTGCGCACAGATCATGCGGCATTGAGATGGCTCCTGAACTTTAAAGATCCTGAAGGGCAATTGGCGCGGTGGATCGAGCGACTGCAGAGCTACGACTACACGATAGAGCATCGCAAGGGCAGTAGCCATGGAAATGCCGATGCCTTGTCCCGCCGTCCGTGCAAAGTCGAATGCAGGCAATGCTCGCGAGCCGAAAGCAAAGAACAGATAGTGGACGTCCGGTTGGTCAGCGTCATGCCAGAGGAAGAGTGGTCTGCGGAGAGGCTACAAAAAGACCAGCATGAGGATGCGGATCTTGCAAAAATCGTCGAAGGCAAGGAGCAAGGCGCACGTCCAGACTGGCAGGAGATGGCTGGCGAAAGCCCGATCGCTAAGGCTTACTGGGCACAGTGGAAAAGTTTGCGGCTGAAGGAAGGCTGCCTGTACCGCGAATGGGAGAGCGCGGATGGTCGTACCAGCAACCCCCTAATGGTAGTGCCGAAAAGCAGAATCAACGAGGTCATCGAGGCATACCATAACGACTCCAGTGGAGGGCACCTAGGCATCACCAAAACCGTCGCCAAAATAAAAAGACGATTCTACTGGGTAGGATGTCAGGAGTCTGTAGCCGAGTGGATTAAGAGCTGCGACCGATGTTCAGCCGCGAAAGGGCCGACAAGAAAATCTCGAGGCCGCATGCAGCAGTACAACGTGGGAGCGCCCTTCGAGCGGATTGCTATGGACGTCGCCGGCCCATTCCCAACTAGCACTCAAGGCAACAAATATGTGCTGGTCGTAATGGATTACTTCAGCAAATGGCCCGAAGTGTACCCTATTCCTAACCAGGAGGCCACCACGATCTCGGAAAAGCTGGTAAACAACTGGGTAGCCCGGTTCGGAGTTCCGTTGGAGTTGCACTCAGATCAAGGCCGGAATTTCGAGTCTGCGGTATTCAAGGAAGTGTGTGGGCTGCTGGGGATAAAGAAAACGCGTACCACTCCTTTGCACCCACAGTCCGACGGCATGGTGGAACGCTTTAACCGGACGCTGGAGGAATACCTGCGGAAAGTGGTAGGCAGGAATCAAAAGGATTGGGACACGCATATCCCCCTGTTCCTGATGGCGTATAGGTCAGCCCCGCACGACACGACATCACTCACTCCAGCCCGAGCAGTGTTCGGCACAGAGTTGCGGTTACCCGCTGACTTGAAGTTCGGGGTAGTCAGCACGACGGGAGGCGCTAAGACGGAATACGTGGCCAATAAGCGGGCGGAACTGGAGGAAATTCACCAATTTATAAGGGGCCGCACCAAACTGGTCAGCGATAAGGCGAAAGCCAGATACGATCTACGGGCCAACTCAGCAGGGTTCCAAGAAGGCGATTTAGTAATGCTCTACAACCCGCAGCGGAGGAAAGGTTTGTCTCCAAAACTTCAAGCGTCATGGGAAGGACCTTACGAAGTCGTGACTAGGATTAACGACGTGGTATACCGGATTCAACGTTGCAACAATAGAGGCGCTAAGCTGAAGGTAGTCCATTTGGAGCGCCTGGCGCCTTATCACAGCGGAGCCTCGGCACTTGTTCGGGACGAACAAGTCTAAGTGGTGGGCAGTGTAACGATGAGCCAGTCTGTCGCGGTGCAAAGCAACCCTGCCGCTACGTGCCGTGCCATAACCCAATCTGGCAACGACGGCCGCGATAGTAACTTTTAGTCCAACCTGGCAACGATGGTCGCGGTCATCAGGGAAACTTCTAGTCCAATCTGGCAACGTGCGAGAACGATCTGCGCGACGGCCGGACAGAGTATAAAAGGTGGCCAGATGCGGTGCAGCGAGTCAGTCTGGTTTTGACAAGTGAAGTTGCCACACGAAGTGATTAAGCAAATACTTAGGTGTACGAACAGTAAAGTGTAAACTGTGAATAATAAAGTGACTGTTGGTTTATTTTATTGTCTGCGTTTAAGAAACTGTGTTTTATTTTCAAATTACACAATCCAGAGATACGCAACAGCCCACTAGACTTAGTATTCGTAACACTATGTTAACATGAATGAAACACAGAATCACTTGATTCACCGACATGTACCGTAGCTTCGTTTTGTTAGTTTAGAGGGCACGGAAAATGGGCGTGGCCGATTATATTATAGCCTATGTTTGCCGCAATGACACGCTGAATCGTTTAATACCCATATTGCTAAGACAAATATACCATGGCTGATTTGTTATTATAGTGGGCGTGATGAAAAAACATATCAGGTGGGCGTGGTCAATCTTATATATCCTATGTTAACATCAATGAAACACGGAATCATTTGGTATTAATACTGATTTACCAACATGTACCGTAGCTTCGTTTTGTTAGTTTAGTGAGCACGGAAAGTGGGCGTGGCCGATTATGTTATAGCCTATGATACGCTGAATCGTTTGATACCCATATTGCCTTACAAAAGCATACCATAGATGAGTTTTCTTACCATAGTGGGCGTAAAAAGGGGGCGTGGTCATTCTCATAAAGCCTATGTACCATTCCCACAGATTTAAAAATGTTTGGTGCTTATTTCATCTAAATCGGTTCAGTGGTTTTTGCCTGATTGTGGCTCAAAAAACGTCACACTTGCTTTTATATAATAGTATAGATAAAGAATACGCATCTTCAAAATTTTTGCAAGCGTGCTTGTTGACGCGGGGAGAAGAGATGAGCGGATGCAAAGATTGCGGGACAGATACAGATGTTTGAATGGTTTTTTACCAGAAGTCACTTATATAAATTTAGCTCTCACGGTTTACAGGAAATTCAAGGATACAAATTTATTTGAAGTCCTTCATATCCTTTTTCATAAAATTTTTCAAAAAAGTATATTGTTCTTCCTTTCTGAGATTTAGGTCAAAAGATATGATGTTTTAAAAGTTTCAGTAAGGGGCAATAAGCCGCCATTTTTAATGGCAAATTTGTATTCCTTGTGGTACTGAGTATTTTGCACAAAGCTTCACCCTGCATCTTTTTTTTATTATTCTTTAAAAGTAAAAGTGGTTTGAGGATAAATGTTTGCTAAATAGCAACAGGCTTGCTCTGCTTTTTAGCAGGTGTATTTTATCCAGAACTTATGACACTTCCCGATTTTCTGTACACACTCACATGTTAGTTATAGAATCAATTTCAATTGATTCGCTCGTTGTAAATTAAACGAGGAGTTCTGTATTATAGGAATTTCTTTAATCAATTCCAACTTAAAACTAAATATTGCAACGCACAGAGTTCACAATGAAACCTCGGTTTGTTGCGATATGCATATTGTATGTTTAAATATATGTATATTGTATGTTTATGATAAGGCAGGAAGCCACTTAGGATTTGTTTGCGTTTGTGATACTGTATGTTGCGATAAGGGTTTATGGATACTCAAGTGGAAAAAAACGACTGGAGAGTTATCGGCTGTTGGGATTTGTTTACATATGGGATTTTATAGGTTGTGATAAGGATTGAAGGAACAGATCGATTGTGTTTGAGGAGTCAGGTTTCTGAGTTATGGTTAAAAGATAGCCGTTGGTGGGTTACTCCTCCCTGCGGAAGAATTGTCTTTAATAAAGGACAATTTTGAAAATATTTTATTTTTGTTTCTGAAGGAAACGTAAAGAATTATAATTATTATGATAAATATGATTATATCTGTAGTAATAGATATATAGTTGTTTTTTTCATTCTTAGCTTCTACGTTTTTCTTAATTTTTTGAAGTTCATAGTCGTGGGTAATAATGTTTTTATCTTGTATGTGTAATATTTTTAGCGGATCCTCTTGGGATGCTTTAAATTCTTTGTTTTCTATTTTAATGTAACAATCGTTAAAAATTACAATTGAGTGCTTCTGTAGTTTTATTGGAACATTTTCACAATTTTGATTCAGAATTTCTTCTGGTTTTGGGTTTGTAACAATTCAAGTGTTTGGTTCTAGATATGTGACTTTGGTTTCAGTTGCATTTCGGAAATGACATTTGATCGTATCTTTTAACATTAAATTGTCGATGCATTGATTTGTTTTGTATAGTTTATTGTTTTCGCTCAATTCTTGTAGTTTGTAATTGATGTTAACATATTTTTGTTGTGGATATATATCTAGTTCTTCGCTTTCATTATTTGGTATTGGAATAATGCGAACAACTGGATGTGTTATAATGACATCTGGTATGAAAATGATTATGAAAAGTGTTTTATTTTTCTTCCAAATTGAAGTTTTAATATTTTTAAACTGACCATAAGACAAATTATCAAATGCTTCTAGTGGTATGTCTTTCGGGTTAACGATTCCGAATTTCGCTAATTGAATTGATTGTTCAATGTCTTCTAGGTGATGTAGAAACGTTTCGACAGTATTAGTAAAAGTGAAAAGTGCCAATTGTGTTCTGTATCTGTCTTGGAGTAGGGGAAGGTGGGGACCCTTCGTACGGTTTCCACATTTTATTTTTTATTTTTTCATGAATCAATCACCTGACAGCTTAAATTTATAGTCTAACTATCTGAGATTCATATAAAAAAATGACAGATGATTTCATCTGATGTTTCAACCATAATTATGATTTAAACTAAATCTGGAATATGTACGAATCTGCCCCAACAACGGGGCACCTATATACAGTGTTGGGGGTACCTTCGTACGCTGTGGGGTAGTTCCATACGTGCGATTAAAACGACACATATAAATCAAAATTCTTTTATTAACAATGAAATTAAACACAAAAATAAAGATTTAACTTCTCTTTTTAGCTTTCTTATTCTTCTTTTTTAAATTAAAATCAGCTAAATTACGTTGCATTTGTCTTGCCCTAGCCCTTCTTTCCTGTTCTAGCTTTTTCAATTGCTTTTCATTGCGTTTCTCTTCAATTAGCTTTTTTTCGGGTGTACCAGTATAAATACGTGATTTTCCTGGCCGTCGTCCTTTGTTTCTTTTATTACTTCTTACAACAGTCGGATAGGGTTGAATTGCTTCTGGTGTCAAAACTGTCTTCAAAGGAGCTACTATTTGATGGATTGGTGAATTATTCAAACCATCTGGTTCACAAGCATCTAAATTAAACCTTTGTAGTTCATCATCATAAGTTATCAATGGTGAGTTAATAGTTTGTTCTGTAGATTCTCGCGGAACCTCCAAGAAATCCTGTGTTCCAGAAGTAGAGGGTTGGTAGATATCAGAGACACTTGGCTGCGGAGTAGGTGCTGACAAATCTTCAACGACGTTTTGAGTAGGAGGCACATGTTCTAAGTTACCGGATGTATACACCTCAGTTGGAGCAAAATTTTCGTCACTAAAGGCTAATTCATTAAGAGGCCATATTCCGGGTTTATTAAACCCGCTTCTGATATTTTTTGCCGTGAATAAGTCGAAAAATGCAATTTTCGCAAGCTTTGGAGTATTGTAAATTGTCAATGCTTTGCCTGGGTTCATTGTATGCCAATTATTGAAAGCAATTTTCAACTTTGATTTAAATGGTCCAAAGACTCCCACATCAAGTGGTTATAGGCGGTGATATGTATGTGGTGGAAAAGATAGGTAAATTATGCCATTTTCTTTGGCGTAGTGGATGGCTTCGAGAGAAACATGGCTTTCATGATTGTCATACAACAATAACATGGGGTTATCTTTTGTGCAGAGTGTGTGCTTCTGGATATGTTTTAAAACCGAGACGAATATATCGCTATTTATCCAGCCACTTTTATTTGCAGCGCCGAGACTTCCTTCAGGTCATATATGTAGTACTTCTATATTGGTACTAAGCTCATGGTACATTCGCCAAAATCACAGTGCAGCAATAGTGAAATATGAGCGAGAAAGCGTATAAACGAATGTACCTTGACATATTTCAAAAGTGGCAAAAAGTCAGGTGCGTTCAGACGAGAAAAAAATTGACTGGAAAAAAATATAAATTTGTCGAAATTAACTGAAATTTCTTCTACCGCCCCAGGAGCAGTTTGACAGTTGTTCATGTGTAGAAGTGCACATGTATACACGCATGGAAATATATTCACAAAATTTCGTGGTTTCTGTCTCATCGCTTGTCTCCCTTTGATTTCCGAATGAAAACACATTGTGAAGATAGGTTAGTGCCAATATAGAAGTATTACATATATGCTTCAGGTGCTCCTTCGAGAAAATGATCTTTATAATGAACGCGTGGAAACACGAAAAGTGGAGGAATGGTATTTCCACTGGCAGATATAATGCCACCAAAAGTTATGAGCTCGCCTCTTTCAGCTGATACAATTTGTCCGACTTGTTTTTGTTAAACGCAAAAGATCTGGCAGCGCTTGTGTTTTCGGGTTTGCGTAAACTGAGTTCCGGGTTTCTTCTGCGAAAACCATACAGCCATTCTTTCCCAGCCATCTTATTTTCTTCCCACTTTGCTGGATATTTCAAACTCAAAGATTTGGCGTACTCATATGCTAGCTTTCTTGCTTGAATCGTCGTAAGTCCATAATGCATCTTACAACATTTGATAATATAATCATTTAGCAGTTTTTCTTCTTCCATAGAAAAGACTTGGAAACTTGTATATTTAGAGTCAAATATACGGTTGCTTGACCCTTCAGCATCATTGCTATTCTTTTTTTTTTACTCGGCTTTCTAATGTTGACAATTTCAAATTGTACTTGTCCGCAGCTTTTCTATATGACAATACTCCTTGCATAACATCAAAATAGATATTTTTCAATACACATAGAATAATTTAATTAAATTCGTCATAAAATCGGATAGAGTTATAGTACATTTCTCAATCTGGGCTTGTTTGAAAGGTATTTTTATATATCGTGACCAAAGTTTGCAGCAGTTTTGTAGTTTTGTAGCATTTTAAAATTCGCTACAAATTGGGTCACTCATACGCCACGTCGGCATTTGCTTTGACCAGTAAAAATTGCTTGTACGCGCTAAAAGGGAATTCACTTAAATCTTTAAGCTAGTGTTCGCAAACTATCGATAGCACTATCGATACTATCGATGGTTTCAGACTTTTTTCTTTCATAAATACTTTTTTGTGATATGAACATACTTCGCAAAAATTAAATTTGACAAAAAAAATTTAAGTACATAAAATTTCAAATCGTGCTAAATGGAATAAAATCGTGTAAAAAAATTAAAAATATTCAATTTTCAAACCGTGTTATATCAAAACCGTGTAAAAAAAGACCGTGTAAAAACAGACTTAGGTGTATTTGCAACGCATTTAACTGCGTCCTTGTGCAAGTCATTGCATATGCTGAAAATTTTTGATACAGATTCTGAAAGGTGATAAAAATACCTTTCAAACAAGCCCAGATTGAAAAATCTACTATAACTCTATCCGATTTTATGACGAATTTAATTAAATTATTCTATGTATATTGAAAAATATCTATTTTGAAATTTTGGGGGGCTCCAAATCCTACTTAGAGCTATGGTCTCTTGAGCAAAATTGCTCAGAATCACCTATAGATTACGTTTTTGCTATACGCTTCATCAAAATAAAAATTAACCCGCCCTAGGGGACATATAACTTACCTGCCTACCAGTTGGGGCACATTCGTACGCGTTCAATCGTGCCCCATCTAGTTCTGTCCGAAAGTACCCCACTAACTAAATAACAACAAAATATAACCTATTTTAATAATAATAGGAAAACGTCATAAATTAAGTATTGAAAACGTATCTTAAGTATATTTTGCTACTTTCTGATATAATACTCTACAGGAAAACTTATTTTATCTACGGTAACAATAGACAAAAACATTGATCAAAAAATTACTTACCGAGCGCGAAAACACGTTCGTGCCTGTCACTTCACTCTCACCGGTGCGAATGGCGCGATACTACCAAAGAATATGAAGTAATATAGAATGCGCATGTGGGCACAAAAGTGTTTTCGGCTGTTATGATGCGAGCGGGAAGAGCGAAGCGTAGGCATTTGAAAATGTTAGGTTCATAAAATTTTCTGTTAGATTTGCGTAGGACAACAGCAAAAAGCTATGTTATTGTTCGCAACGGCTTCACTCGTGTACATTGAAGTGGTGGTTGTTGCAGCGTAGTGTTTGCTCAATAATTTTTTGCATGTATGTTTCTTGATCTTGTTTGCCGAAGCGCAAGCAAAGAGCAAACAACGAACCAAAGCATCGTCATCATCGTTTCAGCGAAGATGACTCGGGATTCGCTAATGTTTTTGTTGTTGTCGTTTATTGTGTGTATGCTTTGTTGGTTTTGCTGTTTGCTCAAATGCTGCGCTTTGATTGATTTTTAAAACCTGCAAATATTTAGACGTGGTTGAATCCAATTTGAAATTTTCACAAATATTTTTACGTGGCGAGTTCCAAGTAAAATCATTTGTTTATATTTTGACGTGGTTGATACCAATTTTGAACCTTTTGCAGCGGTTTTTTTTGACGTGGTTGAATCCAATTTGAAATTTTCACAAATCTTTTTATGTGGCGAGTTCCAAGTAAAATCATTTGTTTATATTTTGACGTGGTTGATACCAATTTTGAACCTTTTGCAGCGGTTTTTTTTTGACGTGGTTGAATCCAATTTGAAATTTCTTTAAATATTTTTACGTGGCGTATTCCAAGTAAAATCATTTGTTTATATTTTGACGTGGTTGGTACCAATTTTGAATTTTTTAAGAAGTATTTTAACGCCATTGTCCAACATTGTAATTCTATTTTGTGTTTCGGCTTGTTACAATAGGCTACAAATATAAAGACAAATATTAATTCCTCAACGTCTGGAATTCAATGTTGTGTTCGCAGTTCGCAAAAAATCGAGACGGCAATGCGAGAATCTTAGATTATTTAGATTCCCCGCTGCTGATTTCGTGTTTGGCCAAATTTGGCTCGAAAAATGCAATATATCTTATGACGACTATAACCGAAAACTGTATATTTGTAAAAATAATTTCTCCAGTACTTATGTAGACAAAAGGTTTCTAAAAAAGGATGCGATTCAAACCTTGAACTTAGACGAATGACATGAGATTTCGGATGAAGAATTTTTACAACCAGATTCTTCATTGAAACGACCACGTTATGATGACATAGTATGCAGTAATTGCGAAAAAAAAGTCAAAATAACCCATTATTACAAAAAGAAATACAGCGACCTATTAAACAAATTCAAAAAAATTAACGAAAAATTACAAAAAGAAAAGCGCTTTATTTTAAAATCAAAGAATTGTTGTTCAAAGACTTTAAAAAATTCAATTGATTCTTTAAAACATATCAACTTGGAATCCAAAACATTTTGTAAACGTTTACTTAGCACCCGGCCAAAAAAATATTCTGACGAAGTGAAATATTTAGCGCAAAATATTTTTTATATTTCAAAATCAACATATTCTTTCCTAAGAGATAAGTTAAATTTAAATTTGCCACATCAGCACCTTAAATCGGTGGGCTCCAATAAAGTTCCTTCAGCCCGGTATCAACAATGTGGCTTTTGAATTCATTAAAAACATGTGCTTAGAGTTGAAGGAAAAAAATGAAAATAATATGGTTCTTTTAATGGACGAAATGGCAATACGTAGAGAATTACGATACAATCAAAAACTAGATTTAATTGACGGATTTGAATGCACAGGCTTCGAAAGAACAAAAAAAATTGGTAAGCAAGTATGTGTATTTATTTTGAAGTCCATGTTCTCGAGTTGGTGTTCAATTTTAAACTATTTTGTGTCAGAGAATGGATTAAGAGCAGATACGTTGTGCAAAATAATTAAAGAAAATCTTAAAATTGTAAGCAATTTTGGTATAGTAGTGAACGTTTTGGTTTGTGATCAGGGGTCTTCTAATAGAAAGTGTTTCTCCGACTTAGGCGTATGAATAGAGAAACCATACTTTCAATTTCAAAATCAAAAAATTTATTGCATGTTCGGTTTCCCACATTTAATCAAATCTTTGCGAAATGGTTGATTTAAATGCGACTTGACAACGCCTGATGGTTTAGTTAGCTTTAAAGTAGTTCAAGAGCTTTGGGAGAGGGAAGAAAATTGTAAAACCAAAATGTGCCCAAAATTGACTAGACAACACATATTTCCAAATTCATTTGCAAAAATGCGTGTTAAATTTGCCACGCAAGTGTTCAGTAAAACAGTTGAAGCTGCTATCAGAACAATTTCAGACATAAGTGGAT
The DNA here is from genome assembly GCA_963971225.1 of Melieria omissa. Taxonomy (NCBI): domain Eukaryota; kingdom Metazoa; phylum Arthropoda; class Insecta; order Diptera; family Ulidiidae; genus Melieria; species Melieria omissa. The sequence continues at coordinate 41,927,889 of OZ020269.1, read as the reverse complement.
ATAAAAAAATCTCACAAGAGGTAGCGTTATCCACAGCTGATTTTATAGCAAAAATTGATCAAATATTTGATTGCATGAATAGTGGATCATTGTATGCAGATAACTGCTACCGATCTACTCTTCAGATTAAGAAAGAATCGCACACATTTATTCAAACATTTTTATATTATCTAGAGGAAGTGAAATTTGTTGATGAAAAAACTATCAAACTATCCTTAAAATCGGTCCTTCTACTTGTAGATGAAACATTAAAAGATTATTCGGACAAGTTTTTTATTATGACAAAGGCCTTTAACCAGGACAAGTTGGAGAATACGTTTGCTGTGTTAAGGGAAAAAGGAGGTAATAACTGTAACCCCTCTGTAGCCGAACTTAATAATATCTTAGCCAGGTTATTAGCCTTTAAAATAATAAAGTTTAGCTCCTCTACCAATTGTGAAGAGACGCAAGATTCAATGACTAATTTAATTTCAAGCGCTTCTTTTAATGAGGATGTTTTGCAGGCTAATGGCGATGATAATGACAATGAAATCCTGGAAAATCTTGATCTAAGTAGTGAGATGCACGAGGCGTATTTTGTAGGTGACAACTTTTGTAATCCGAAAGATATTAACTTAGAGCTGGTTTCCATGAGGTATTTTGTTGGATACGTAGCGTACAAAATCATTCCTAAATTTAATTGTGAAAAATGCGGTGACGAATTGAGAAAAAGGGATGAAGTTTTGACGGCTCCAAGTGAAATTTTTATTTTTCACAAAAATTACACAGAGCAACAAAATCGACATAATTTTTTTTTTTCTGAAATCAAACCATACTATTCTAAAGGATTTTTGGACGCTGATTACAACTGCGTACTTAGTTTTTTGATTGTTTGAGCGGCTTAAGAAATATTGATGGTTTTCCTCGGAGGGCGTTTTCCATGTTTTTTGACCATTATACGCATGCAGCTCCTACAAACCTGAAGTCTTAAATGCCATTTTTTTAACATAGATTAACAATACTCTAGCTATGTATTTAAAATTTAAAACACTAAAATCGATTCAAATTTCCAAGAATTATTCATTTGCAAAGTCAAATTTTTAGTTACTTTGCAAGATTGCGAATACACAAGAGAATTTTTCTTACAAAAAATATATATTGTGATATAGTGAAAGAAGAATGTTGGGGCTTTCAATTAAAAAAGAAATTTTTGAAATACGATGTTTGTAATAGAGCATGTGTACAAATATGTAAGTTCTCCATTGATAAATTCAGCAACAAAAGCATGGATTTACTTTTGAGCTATAATATCGGAGCAGAATTTTAGGCAGCGGTATGAAATGCTCACATTTATCAAATGCCCTTAATTCATAAAATTTTCAGCTTTGATTTTGATTTTTTTGCGCCCTAAAAATATGTCGCAATGAAATATGGAAACACAGCAAGTAGTTTGCTAAGTGTGTGTGGTTGAAATTGTTACTTGTGTGATGCAACTCTTTTTAGAATAGCTCCTACACTGATGAACCAATTCAAATTTTGTTAATGCCGTTGAAAAGACAAATATTGACGCTTGCGAAAATACTTTAGCAACTTTCGTCAATGACGTGAAAAGCATTAGGAGATTTCAATACAAACACGTGTTCAGAAGATGAAGTCGCATTTACACTCTAATGAGCATAGGCCGAGAATGGCACATACAATAAAAAAAAAATCTGTTCTATAAGTTTAAGTTACAACCTTACACTATACATTGCACACTAACTGCTTGTTGAAAATTGCAACACCGATTTTAAATGAATTTTTATGAAAAACTCGCGAAAATTTAACTTTGAAGGGCCATAGCCATGTTAACCCTTGACCAATCGAAATCGGCATAAAACATATTTTAATTTTTCATAAAATCTTCGAAGCAGAACCTGAAAAAATTGGTATTAAGGCACACGTTTTACAATCTTGTAAAAATCCTACACCTGAATGGTTCCATGGTGAGTGCTGTAACCATAGAGTCCAAATTTTAGATTTTCTTATTTTAGTTCTTCTACGAAAACACTGCATGTGGGCTGTGCAAAAAGGAAGTTCGAAAGAACGAAAATTGAAAATAATTGTTGGCAAATAAAAAATTCTTATTAAAAATTATTATTTATGAAAGATAAATTTAAACGAAAGTAAAACAATAAACATAAAACCTTACAATAATATTTTTTAATAAATAACTATAAACGCTCTTGTGCAACATGTTTGCACCCATATTTTACTACACCAAGTTCACGCATTTTTTTTGCTAATTGTAATTTGCTTGTGATTATAAAAAAAAAGCAGAAATAGCGACGCAACAATTACCAACAACATCAATGCTATCCCGCCTGCACGGCACAGCGTAAAAAACAGTATACCGCTTACTTTTTTTTGTTTGCCAATATTATAATGCTATTCCCCGCGACAACAAAAGCAGCGTTCATCGTCATGTTTATCAAGTGGCGCAACAGCAGCGAGAATACGAATGAGTACAGAAGCGACTTCAATTCACATGTTACGCCGAAGTTACAGAGATTTCTGCTGTTAGTAACAGAGATTTCTGCTGTCAATAACAGAGGGTACTACCAGCAGTACCCGCCATACAACGCGTTTGCGTGTATGAGATGCGAGTTCTATATTACTTCATATTCTTTGATACTACGTTGACGTAAAGTTGGTATGAATGTGCCCCGCGTACGAAGGGTAACGATCTTCCCCTACGTTTGCTTGGTGTTGTAGTTTAATAATGTATTTATTTTCTTGATTGATGTAGTCAATGATTTCGTTTTGTTTTTTATTTAGTAAGTCAGTGTTTCTTCTGATTTCGTTTTTGTCTTCTTCAGTCAATGTTCCGAATAGATATTCTAACGCGTTGCCTACAATGTTCATAAGAGCTCTAGAATGTCTCGTTTTGAATAAGTTCAAGTGCTGTTTACTTATTTTTAATTTTTTCATGATGTAGGGTGTATTGAAATACTGATTTTCTTTGACTACTCCTTCAAGTAGTTCTTGGGTTTCCAGTAGTTTTTCTGTATTAATAGTGTGAATTATTGTTTGAAATTGTTGCGGAATTGCGTATTCGCCTTGTTCAATGGTGATGAATCCGTTATTGGTCGCTAATGACTGGACTTGGATTGACTGTGCTGCCACTAGTGGAGTCTGGATGATCATCCAGAGGAATGCCTATATCTTCAGCAGTTTCGATGAGGTCGAAGTTTTGATCCCTGGAAGAATCTTCGTTAGCCTTCTTTCTCTTGAAGTTTGACTTGTAAAATTTTCGTTTTTGTGCTTTGCCTGTTATAACATAGTCGGGATCTGTCTGTTGAACATAGTCTGTTTTGGTTAAAGGGTTTTGATCTGTTTTCGGTCGTCTCTTGTTTCTTTGTCTCATGTAATTAGGGTCGATCTCGTGATCTGTTCTGTTTTGGGATGTGTTTAGATATGCGATTCGGTTAATCGTGTTCTGTTGAATTTTATCTATTTCTTCCTGTTTAGTATAAAGAAGGTATGGAATTTTGCCAGTGGTGGAGTGATTTAATAGGTGATTATAAGCGTATAGAGCTTGTTCTATGACAATTGATTTTTCGTTGTTGTCGTCATTTAGAAGTTGTATTCTGCATTTTTCGTTCATGGTTTTATGGAAGCGTTCCACATCTGCTATTCCTGTCTTTCCGTGGGTAATTTCTAGTTCTATGTTTAATTGGTCTAACCAATTTTTGAAAGGCTTTGCTTCGAATGCTGGGTCTTTATCGGCTTTAATTGTTTTTGGTGTGCCTATGTAGGTGAATATCCTCAGAAGTGCTCTTTCCGCTTCTAGCCAATTCGGGGTTTTGACATACTCTACAGTTGCGTACTTCGAGTATAAGTCGATTGACGATAAAAAGGTTTTCTGATTGAACTGCCAAAAATCAATTATTAGTTTTTTCGTTTCGTCAGTTGCTGCTGGGGTTACTCTGAAAGGTAATTTGTTTGGTTGGTTTTCTGGTTTACAAATATTGCAATGGTTGCATTTATTGATTATAAGTTGGATGCGTTTTCTCATTTTGGGGAAATAGAATTAGGTTATTATTATTATTATTATTATTATTATTATTATTATTATTATTACTATTATTATTTATTAGAGTAACAATTATAAATAATTATCACACTTAAAGACTAAAGCGCTGGCTGCCAGGGCCTTCGGCTTGTTGTAACTTAGCTTAGATGCGTACAATTAATGTTAATTTGTGAGGTAGGGAAATATAGCGGATAAGTGGTGGAAGCTTGGTGTAGTGAGGGAAGTGTATAAAGGATATGTACATATTAGGGATCGCAATTTTTTGCCATTTTGCGATCCCGGGATTTTCGGGATTGAAAAGTCAAATCCCGGGATCCCGGGATTTAATCCCGGGATTCAAATAACAAATTTTTTATATAAAACAATTTTACCAAATTACATAAATACTTGTTTATAATATATTTACCATAAAAATGGACACAGTTTAATCACATTTGGGGTAGTTTTAAGATTTTTTATCTTGAATTTAATCACATTGTAAGGCGGAAAGGGAGGCAGTCGGTGTTGAGTCGTCGAAGTGGTTGGTTGTGCGCGGCACATCACCAAAATCCAGTTGTCATTTACAATCAGTTGTCAATTACATTCAAAATTGTCAGTTTAAATTTAAATCAAATAAATAAACATAGTCATCCTTGACAACATTTTGTTTAACTTAAAAGTTTTTCATTTGACATTTAACTTCAGTTTGATAACATTTTGTTTTATCCAAAAATGACACTTAAACATAACTTATTGCTTTGCATCAAATGTATCATAAAGTACCTACATATATACGCATATTTAATAAAAAAAATAAAATAGTTAATTTGTTAGTACTTTTAGTTTTACTTCGAATATTTCGATAAAAAAGTTAAGCGTTGTGATTAACAAAAAACTGAGATCTTAAAAATACTAAGGCATTAAATGTTTTGCCCTCTAATCTAGAGCGATATTTATTGCAAATAAACCCTGCTGAGAGAAAACATCTTTCAGATTCAACACTTGCTGGTTGAATGCTTAGTAAATAATTATAAGCCTTTTGCAAAAGACGCCCTCTATCCCCTCCCTCCTCCTTCAGATAAGGAATTGGGTTTTTGTGCTTTTAAATTTATTTCATTTGAACTTTGAAGCATCTTTTGCAATCCCGAAAATTAAAAGATTAAAAGATTAAAAGATTTGAATCCCGGGATTTTCGGGACTGGAAAAGGTCCGGGATCCCGGGATCCCGGGATTGCGATGCCTAGTACATATGTATTTGTAGTTGAGGGGCATATGAAAAATAAAATCTTGATTTTAGCTGTAGAAATGAATTTACAAATTGTGTTAATATTATTATTATCTGTGATTTTTAGTAGATCGGATGGTTTATTATTTGCAAATATGGAAGCTCTTATATCCTCCAGCTCCTGGCAGATGTCGAGAAGGTGTGTTGTTGTGACGTCGCTAGAATTGCAGAAAGGGCAGTTAGGTGGGGTTGAGCCATTAAGTAGATGGGCGTGGGTGGTTATTGTGTGCCCAATTCTAAGGCGGGTGAAGATCTTTATTTTTTCACAAGACACTTTTGTTGAATATCTTGGTTTCGTGCCAGTAGGATTGTGTTTTTTATAATAGTGTTGGAAATTATTCCATTCGCTCGTGGAGCTCTCCCATAAAAATTTATTTATTAAAGAGCGCATGTCTTTATCTGTTGCTTGGTCGCTAAGATCAAGAGGCTCATAGTTTCATTCATAGGCTTCTTTGGCTCTATTATCAGCGAGCTCGTTTCCACGAATTCCGGCGTGCCCGGGAACTCACATTATTTTTATATTTTTTGTATGTGAAAAAAGGATATTTCGAATTTTCGTAACCAGTGAGATGTCATTTGCGTTATTTCGAAGCGCATCGAAAGTAGATTTGCTGTCGCTACAAATTACGAATTTTTTTCCATTTTGGGAGGCAAACAGTACTGCTTCAAACAATGCAGCTGCTTCGGCTGTGAATACCGAGCAGTAAAGTGGTAATGAACCGACAGCAATAGTGGCACCATGTTGGTTTGTAACAGCAAACGAAGTACTGGTGTCCGATTTGGATCCGTCCGTATAGATGAACTCCCAGTCATTTTCAAGTGAGGCCTCAGTATCTTTGAAATATTGAACGTATTCAATCGAAGAGGTAGAATCCTTGGGGTGTTTTAATAGGTCAGGAATAAATTGTGATTTGAAGGTAAATCCAGGTGGTAGAATCGGAATCGGTGATAATGTGGCGTCTGATATAATGTTTAATTGCTGCGATAGCGCTAAACAACGTTGGATGGTGGACGGTTTTTTGCTGCTTCTTGTTTGCCGTAGCACGGATCGGACTTGCGCCAGTAGAACTTCGTTTCGGCAGTTTAGAAGTTTAGGAATGAGCATCATTGTGTTGCGTTTGACTCTGTGAAAAATATCCGGTAACCCCGCTTCTGCAAGTATTGCTTTTGTTGGCGATTTAGGGAATGCGCGGATACTTCTACGGGCTGCAGTGTGGTAGGGCGCATTCAAGAGCTTCATATTTGTTTTTGCACAGTGTCCGTATATGCAAAGTCCGAAATCGATTTTTGGTAAAAGTAAAGCTTTCATGATATTTACAAGTGTGTGTGTGTGTGGATATGACAATGTTTGGATGACAAAAACTTAATAATATTGAGTCTCGAGAACAAACTTGATCTAATTGTTTTACAGTGTTCTAATTGTTTTACAGTGTGTTTATTGTTTGATAGTAAGCTAACATATAAAGCTTACTATCAAACAATAAACCTAATATTTTAAGTGTATTAGTGTGTGGAATTTGGACGTTAGAGAAGGATAAGGTGGGGATGCTGCATTTACGCTTTCTGCATATATGAAAGGTGGAACATTTATTTGCCGAGATACGTCTCTGACCATTTGCTAATATTATTTAATATGTTCAGAAAGGCTTGATTTACTTCGTTGAGATCTTTCGATTTTGAAAAAATTACAACGTCATCAGCATATGTGAAGTGTTCCACGATCGCACTGGAAGTAATCAGTGGGCTGATTTCATTGAATGCTATTGTGAACAATGTCACCGAAAGTGGGGAGCCTTGTGGTATGCCATTATATAGATTATGCATCTGCGATTTGTAATTATTAATACTAACAGAGAATTTACGGTTGCTTAAAAAGGATTTCACGAGGTAATAAATTTTCTTCCCAACCTTCCAGCGCTTTAATTGCCTGAGCACGATATGGATACCTATTCTATCGAACGCCTTCTCAAAATCCAAGTTGAGTACCGAAACGTGAGTACCGGATGCCAGTGCGTTTGCTGAAAAATGTTCGAAATATAGCAGCGGTTCGATGACGCCCACACCTTTTTGGAATCCAAATTGGCGAGCGTTAACGAGTCCATTTGCCTTAGCATACCACATGATTCGAGTGGAAATGATTTTTTCGAGGGTTTTGGAAATACAGGGGAGCAAGGATATGGGTCTGAAGTTGGAAGTGTGGGTAGGAGGCTTGTTGGGTTTAGGAATAGGAACGATTATGGCAGTTTTCCATTCTTGGGGGTGAATTCCAGAGTTTAGGATTTCGTTGTACAGATTTACAATTCTGATTTTAAGAGTGGTGGGTAGGTTTTTTAAAATTGGATATGATATTTAATCCGCGCCAGGTGTTTTTCCTGCCATCCTTGAAATCGTGGATTCAAGTTCATTTATTGTTATTTTGGATTCTATAATCGTTGCTTTGGATGATGGGGATGGAATATAATAGTTTTCGGGCATAGTTTGACTTTTTAGGGTGATGAAAGGGGCATGGAAGTTGGAGTCGTGGGAGTAGGCTGACCATGACTTTGCAAATTGCTGAGCGATGTCTTGAGGTGAGTGAAGCGGTCCTTGATCGCTGTGAATAAATGAAGTGTTGGAACGTGGAGAGGAACCTGAAAGCATTTTAATGTTTGACCATATCTGTTTTGGACTTGAAGAGGGGTTTATATTTGCCGTGAGTTTTTCTAGAGACTGTCTTTTGGCTGATTTTAGTTCTTTCCTGAATATCGCATTCGCTCTTTTGTAATTTATAAGGTTGGCGTCGGTCATGTGTTGTTTGTATTTAGCCCACAGCGATTGTTTGTTATTTCTAAGGGTGGAAAGTAAGTTGGACCAGTAAGGTAATTTTGCGGAAAATATTTTTGTATTTGTTTGTGGTATAGACAAATGAGCTGATGAGCGAATAATTGACATGATTATTGAAGCTTCGGCGTTAATGTTTTTAGAAACAGGTTTATCATTAGATAACGATATGGCAAGAGTATGAAATTTAGTCCAATCGGCTTTTTCTGTTAAAAATTTTGCCCGCGGTTTGACTTGGTACCAATTGGGAGTGGATAGGGATGTTATAATGGGGAAGTGATCGCTATTGTGGAGATTTTCTAGTGTGCGAGAAGCTAGTAAGGGGGCAATGGAGGCTGACGTAAGAGTGATGTCAGGATGCGTAAAGGTTTTGTGGGTGGAAAAGTGGGTGGGTAAACCATCGTTTAGAACAATAAGGTTATGGGACATTATTACGTCTTCGATAATTTTCCCTCTTCCATTGATGACTTGAGAGCCCCACAGTGGACTCCAGGCATTAAAATCCCCAAGCATGATAATTGGGGTCGAAAACCTATTAAGAATATCTGTGAACTCCTTGCTATTAAATTTTTGGTGGGGAGGAATGTAACAATTTACTATTGGAATTTTTTGTCCAACGTCTATTTCAATGGCTAAGCAAGAGATTTTAGATACGACGGAAATTAATTTGTGATGAACGGATTTTTTAACGAAAAAAGCAATACCTTGTTTACAGGTGGTATTTTGAGGGTTATTGTGAAAATAACTCACATATTTGTTGGGGGGGTAGGAAGTTTTGTTAAACGGAATATGAGTTTCTTGCAGTGCAACAATTTCTGGGTTGAATTCATTTATTAATATATTTAAGTCTACATAATTATTTAAAATTCCATTTATGTTCCACTGTAATATTTGCATTGTTCACTCTATGTCTTGTGAGGTGGTATCTGTGGGAGAGGGTGGATGTAAAGAGGGAGGGGTGCCGAACCAAGTTGTGAAAGCAATGAAGCGATCGCTAAATTGGTTGTAGAGTAATCGACTGGTGGGTTTGTTGAGAGATCAATAGTGTTATCGATGTTTGTGTTATTTTCTTTTGCGTTTTTGTTTGTGGTGTTAATATCAGAGATGTTATGGTAAGAGTATGGTTATAAGAGTATGGTATGGTTAAATAGTTTTGGAATTGTTAATGTCAGTTGAAATTTTTGCTGCATAAAGACTGTTTGTATTGGAATTGTGATTGTTGTTGTGTTGCTGAACATTACTTACATTTTTTGTAACATTTGCAAAGGAGGGAGAAGATTCATTGAGAGAGGGCGGTATTTGCATTGTGTGAATTCGTATTGCTTCCCGCATGGTACACTTCTTGTCTGTTTTTATTGTAATAATTTGTTTCATTTGCGTGAATTTTGGACATGCTCTGCTGGAAGCGGCGTGGCTACCAGAGCAATTGGCACAAAATGTTCGGGCGCAGGGTGAGGGGGGGTGGGGTGGAAGTGCACATGTGTCACATGCAGGGGTTTTATTGCAACGCTTTGTTGTATGTCCAAGAATTTGGCAATTCCTGCATCGCATGGGGTTTGGGTAATAGGGTCTGATCTTAGTGGTGTACCACGAGACTTCTATTTTATCTGGTAAGTAGTATAAGTCAAAAGTGAGTAATACGACCCCACTTGGCGTGGTTTTGCCGTCTATGTGCTTGAGGAATTTATACGCTGAGACGACACCCTGATCGCTTAGGTTCTCCACAATTTCGTTCTCGGGTATATCGTTGAGGCATGGCGCAAAAATTGTGCCTTTTGAATGGTTGAGATTTTGGTGTAATTCGAATTTAACATCGCAAATTCCAATGAGTTTTGTTGTTGCTAGGAATTTTCTTGCTATTGTGCTGTTTTTAACAAAAAGAAGCAGACTGCCATCTCTCAGACTTGATATGTCAATTTTTTCGCTGGAAATGTTCTTAAGTGCCTTGTGAACGGCAAAGCAGGAGTATTTATTAAGTGGTTTGTCAGAATTTATTGCGCTAGCTATTAAGTACTTAGGATTTTCTTTTTTTGTTGATTGAAGTGGAGGAAATATTTCTTTAGTCACAGATTGAGTTTTTTTTCGTTTCGCTTTTGGGCTCGTAGTTAACAGGGAAAACCTGTTATCTCCGAGAGAAGGCCCATCGCTGGGCATTTTTAGCTTTTTTTGAACTAACCCAATCAATAAAGAGGCTTTTCTTTCCAAATGGAAAATCGAAAATAAATTATAACCCACGTGGGAGAAAGGCGTAGACCGATACCACTATTGAGCACAACCGTACGCGATGAGTGTCAGTCGATGACTGAGTTTTTCATTTTATCACAAATTACTTGTGAACCTGCGTGCATAGTTTCTTCATGTTTTCTGAATACTAGTTCCTCAATGGCATCATCTTTTTCTAAGGTTTTAAGTTTTTTTGTACATCTTAACAGCTTGTGTTTAAAATGTGATGCCAAGTCTTGGAATTTCATAAAATAATTGTTATTTTCGATAAAAACTCCAATTCTTTTAGTGTGGTCAACGTATGAGTTGATTATATTGCTTACTGCTTCTTCTTCGAATTCTAAGTAGCATATTTTTGTAGTAATTTGATTAAACTTATTTCTGCGAGTTTGAATTTTTGGACGTAGGCCTTTATAAAAGATTATTTGATTTCTGAAGAAATTGAGCGGTCTTTCCGAAATTGGTATCAAATTTCCGCTGTCTTCATGAGCAGAATGTATTGTTTCGTTAGTGTTTACATCTTCCTCAGTATTTTCTGTGTGTAGGTGACACTCTTCTAAGGGAATTCTGGAGAGTGCATCTGCTACGTAATTTTCCTTACCCGGTAGATATTTTATGTCGAAATTGTATTCGTTAAGCCTGATTTTCCATCTTTGGAGTTTCTGGTTAGGTTCCTTAAGTGTTTGCAACCATTGGAGTGGTCTGTGATCGGTTTGAATTAAGAATTTTACTCCATAGAGGTAGGGTCTAAACTGCTGAGTTGCCCATACTATAGCTAGTAATTCTTTCTCAGTTGCTGAGTAATTCTGTTGAGCTTCGTTGAATGTTTTGCTTGCAAAGCATATTGGATGTGGACCTTGACTGAACACTGCTCCCATTGCATAATTACTAGCATCGGTGGTAAGAGTAAAGGGCTTCGTGTAGTCTGGGTATGCTAAAATAGGATCGTTTGAGATCAGGTCTTTTATTATTTGGACAGCTTGAATGTACTCAAGGTTCTGGGGATTGAGCTTTGCATCTTTCTTTAGATTCGCTGAGAGCGGTTTCGTTAATTTCGCAAAGTTTGGTATAAAGCGTCTGTAATAACCTGCAAGGCCCAAGAAACATTGGATTTGTTTCTTTTTTTTGGGTATGGGGAAATCTCGAATCGCTTTTATTTTGTTCGGGTTCGCTTTTATGCCATTCTGATTGACAATGTGTCCAAAAAACTCTGTTTCCTGCTTTAGAAATTCACATTTATCCAGCTCTATTTTGAGATTTGCTTCGTGTAATGTCCGTAAGACTAACTCAAGAGATTTCAGATGTTCTTCTAGTGTTTTGCTGAATATTATAATATCATCTAAGTACACTAAACAGTGTGCTCCTATCAGATTTTCTAATACTTCGTTTATCAACCTTTGAAATGTGGCTGGTGCGTTTTTTAGGCCAAACGGCATTCGTAGAAATTCATAATGTCCTTTCTGTGTCGAAAAAGCGGTTTTTTGTCTATCTCTAGGAGACATTTCAATTTGGTGAAAACCTTTTCCAAGATCTAATGTTGTAAAATATTTACATTGTCCTAGTTTATCCAATATTTCTTCGATCAACGGTATTGGAAATTTGTCATCCATCGTTATCTCATTGAGCTTTCTATAGTCAATTACTATTCGCCACTTTTGCTTGCCTGAGGCGTCTATCTTTTTGGGGACTACCCAAAGGGGTGAATTATATGGTGATTTACTTTTTTGTATTATGCCTTGCGCTAACATGTCGCTTATGTGTTTATCTACCTCCTCTTTGTGTATGTGTGGGTATCTATATAGTTTGGAGTATACATAACTTGCATTTCAATTTTTGGGAACCGTGTTATAAGTACTTATGTAGGTCGTGTTTCTATTACAGGTAGACTTCGCTTAGCACGCACTTCTTACACCATGACCTCACGATAGCACGATTTACATTTTGCGACACATTTTCGATTGACACGTAAAAAACCCTCGTTCTACACGGTATTGAAAAAAAATTGCGCGTTCATTTTCCCTGATTTTTACACATGCATATACTACTGTGGGCAAAAAATAGTAAAAATGTGTTCTTAGTTTTAAAATTCTTTATTTATTCCTCCAAATCTATTTCGTTCCCTCAAAGTAATCCCCCGGCTCCAATACACTTGGCCAACGTTTTTTCCAATCCTCGAAACAGTTGTTGAAGTAAATTTCCGGAATAGCGGTTCACGTTTAATGTCTTCAATTGACTCAAAACGGTTTCCCCGGAGCGGTCGTTTGTGTTTGCTGAGCAGCCAGAAGTCACACGGAGCTAAATCAGGCGAATACGGTGGTTGTGGAACGATATTGGTTGAATGTTTGGCGAAAAACTCACGAAGAATCAATATTTTTTTTAACCAATCGTGATTTCACTTTTCTTAGGCCCAAATGATCTCTTAAAATGGTTTTCAGTGATCCTTTCGATATTCCAACAGTGTCAGTAAGGTATCTGACTGTTAATCGTCGATTCTCGATTGATTGATGTTATTGACGTGTTGATCATCAGTTGATGTTGATGGCCGTCCTGGACGTAATTCGTCGTCAATGCGTTCTCGACCCTCTTTGAACTATTTGTACCAATCGGGACATCCAATTATCACCGAAATCCTTTTCTGAATGCCTATGCTATGCGAGCTCGAATTTGCAATATTTTCATTATCGAGAGCAAGCAAGCGTCGCTACAAAGTGATCATAATAATACTAACGCTCTCTGTTTTGCTCACACAAAGCACAACAGCTTTGATCGCTGCCAAGCAAAAGTAAAATTGTGTGCGCTTACTTCACATGCGTTGAAGTCAGTGGCGCAGGCAGGACTTCTTGGGTTTGAATCCCTAAACGTTCCGTGCCGTGTGCGGTACTGATTAAAACAAGCAACCACCAAAAATATCAACACAAGAGCACATAGTGATCACACGCATATTCATATCTCTGCCGACTGCCAGCAGTTGTAAAAACCACTCTCACTTGGCTTTATTGAAAAAGCCACGCTAAATTTTTTAAGCGCGACTGATTTGTATGAACGTGAGACATCTTATAGTTTAAGGGCCGTTTTCTCATCTTCCCGTTAAAGTGACCTGTAGCTAAAGTGAACTTTAGCTAAAGGTCACTTTAAAGTGCCCGGTAAATATTTTCGTTTTCTCATCTTCCTGATAAATATAAATTTAACAAGTCTGATTTTTTGGCAACACTGGTCTACGATGGGCAGCACTTGGCGGCGCAATCAGCTGTTTGTGAAAAATTATAATTATTTTTTAAGGAAAAAATAAAAATGTTGCCTGGCAAAATCTTGTTGATGCTTTTACTGCCAAATGGGGCGTGTCCTGACGTTGGAAATCGTTGAGGGACAAGTTTGACAGCTTGAAGCGTAAGTCCAAGCTGGAACTTGCAGCGCAGAAGAGCGAGACGTATCGCACAGGTGGCGGCCCAGCAGCGATTGGACATGTCAGCAGTGCAAAGCAGTGAAATAGTCCAATTGGCTGTTATCTGTTATATTTGCCGCATTTTGCGACTCCGTACCTTCAGAAGCGTCTTCCAGTGCATGAATTTAAGAAGCACGCCAATTTTGCACACCGAAAGATCTCAAATTCAAATTTCATTTCAAATTGTAATTTCATTATCAGCTGTTTTTTTGTTTGTAAACAAACATATGCATGTACTTGGCACCATTTCCACTTAAAGTTCACTTTAAAGTTTAACAGGCACTCAATCCTCCCGGTAAATTTTATCGGGAGGATAGCTTAACGGGTAGATGGGAAAACAAAAATTAGTTTATCGGCCCGTTAAAGTGAACTTTAAAGTTAACGGGAAGATGAGAAAACGGCCCTAATTGTCTTTGGTTATACCACAGATAACTCATCATATAGATGTCCACTCTCATACGACGAAAACGGCACAAAAATTTCAAGCTCTGAATTACAGCTTTTTTTCCGCAAAGCTTTTTTACGCACACAGCTGCATGTGCTCATCCAGAACTTTTGCCGGATTGAATTAATTAAGAATTTATTTTCTAGCTTGCTGATATTTTTTTCTACAACATACATTTATGATTTTAGCTACGCCGATCACGTACTGTATTTGGTGTAACAGGTAGATAGCGCATCAGATATCCGTAATTTATTTTTCGTAAATTTCGCCTCGGGCGAGCTGGGCGAGGAAGCAAAATGTTTCTTAACATTTAACGCTTTTTTTATTAACTTTTTTAATCGGTTATACCTGAAATTAACAATGTGTTGAAAAATTGTGATATAAATGAATCGGCACTAAAAATATTTCAGCGCACAAATTATTCTTGTGTATGATTAAAGAATATGAAGTCTTTATTTTCTTTTGGTTGCTAAGGCAACGCATTGCCAATAGCTTCGGCGCTAGCAGGTCTATCCTTTGCGTCGGCGTAACTGTATTGCGACAATGTAGTGACCGCTGAACAATTAAACCGTTTTGGCAAATTGTGCCGATCTTTTCATTGTTTTTTACGAAAAGCAAGTGCCTGGGCGTACCCAGCAACAAATTAAAGAGGAAAAGACATAACTACATTTCCAAATTCAGAATATAAAATTCAAATAGAATAGAAAAGAATATAGATTTCTGTACATATGTATATAAAATATAGAATTACGAGAGGAAAATACCCTCCTCTACCCATATATAGGTACGCCCATGAGCGCCTGTCATCATCAACCGATTCTTTTGGCTGTATGGTTGTTTCTAACCGTATGCTGCGCTTGGTTGATTGATTTTAAAACTTGCGAACAATTATATGTGTCTCCAAAACCAAACAATTTACTAATCAAGAGATCTATATAGATCTAAACCAAATTAATTTTTCATTGACATTGTTTTCACGGGTCGTAAAAAAGGAATATATTAAAAAAAGCTTCTAAAATCTTAGCAGCTACAGTAAGGATCGAACCACGGACTCGTCGTCCGAGACACTCCCGCTTACGCGTTTGACCACCAACACTCAATCCCGATTGGCTGCTTAAAAAGTATGATAACAGACAAGCGCCGTTTTGACTAAAAATCACATATTTCTGAATCTCAAAACAGAGCACAATGCGTGTGAAGCGGTGTTTGTGTGAGTGACATTATAGGCCAAAAAGCTCTTATCGGAGGCCAAATTTGACGAACTTTTTGACACATTTTTTCCTTGGCCGCTGGACATCTATATGATGAGTTATCTGTGGTCATACCAACCTAGAAAAAAAATATTTCGACGAATGGATTTCCGTACGAAATTCAAATTAAAAGTCTTACTATTTTTTGCCCACAGTAATACATATATATATGGTAGGGAGGGGGCTGGGTTGTGAACCAGGTTTTGTTTTGTGGTTCTAACTTTTTACAGAATAAAGATATCGAATAACGAAGGTACCGTTGGAAGGTAAGTATAAAACGCAAATTTGCTATGAAGACCAATTACCGTTTTCTCTACGTCCGATTTTCTAAGGACGTGATTTTTCGCTTTTCCAAAACTAGTGGCTGGGTTGGGAACCATCTGGCAAATCCCAGTTAAATTCGGACATTACGAAGAAAACACCCATAATTTTTAAATAAGTTGAGAATTTATTTAATCAGGAGGCCTCAAGAGGTGAAAACAGTTATAATGACGCCACTAAGGCCACAAAATCGCAATGAATGCAAGTGCTAATTTTTTTCATTTTCATCCTAATCGGGGTCGCAATGTTTGCATGTGAAATACGAACGCGTTCTCTCATAGGACCACTTCAAGTGAACTCACCGAAGTGAACTTACATAAAATTTCTTTTTTTTAATAAATCCGGCGATATTTGACCGTGCTAGTACAAATGTAGTACGCAAAGAGGTGGTTCATAACCCAGCCCCCACAGTGGTTCACAGTCCAACCACGATGCCATTTTTGAAACTTTTAAAATAACGACACTTCCAATCATATTTCAACATAAATAAATATTGGATCGTAAAATAGAATCAAAACCCTAAATAAATATGTATTGCACTTACATTTTTGGAATAAATTCAGTCACTTGGATAGCAATTTAAAAAATAGCAAACAAGTTTTCGCATGCGATTTTCATACACGATGTCTGTAGCTGCCACAAGGAATACGTGTTTACACTTCGGTGTAACCACAAAAGCAGAGTCATATCAAAAGACAAACTTGTTTGTGGAAAGATTGGCAATATGTCAATTAGGGGAAGATAAAACAGTAATGGTTCGCAACCCAGTTCTTTCCCTTACATAGGTACTAGAGAGCTGCATTGGAAACTTTTTACTGCACATGGCAAGTTTGGTGTCGAATACGTATTCAAGAGCTGCACAGCACTTATATTGGGCACGCTTCTCTACTGCACAGTACTGTACTTCATTGTCGCGTTGACAGCGAATTCAAATCTTCAATAGTTCTATTCTGCAACAAAGCAAGCACTGCATCACTCGAAAACCTTTTCGCTACAGCAACGAAAGTGCTTGTGTTCTGTTGTGAAGCAAAACATCAAAACAGAAAGCTATAATGAGGTTAAGTAACGGTAAGTCACAGCAAGCACACCGAGTGAAGTAGAACTTATACTTCACACCAAGTGAAGCAGAACTTCTACTTCACACCGAGTGAAACAGACTAAAATAAATATCCAAAAAACCATGTTTTAAACCTTCGTTTTTTACATGAATGTTGTTGTAATGCTTGAAATGCAGCCCAGATTCCATACAAAGTACCAAAAACAAACATCAGCTACTCCGATCGTGCAAAACAAAAACCGTATACTTCAAAAAGTCCTACTTCAGTGTTTCACTTCAGTCGTGTTCTACTTCAGTGTTGTTCTATACTTCAAGTTGCTTAAAGTTCTATTGTCGTTTCGTGCAGTTTTCGTATGAATATCAAAAGCTTTCTTCAATGCAGTGCTTGTTTTGTAGTGAAAGTGAAGAAGAGCGACAGTATTTGAAAGCACAGCGATGGCTTGCAAGCAGAGTTGCCGCTTTTTGTCTTTTCGGACCAAAATTGATTCGATTTTTTCACTTTGGTCCGCTTAAACGAATTTCGGTCTGTTTTGCGATGTGAATATCTTTTCATTAGTACAAACAAATTTATTGAAAAAAAATTAAATTATTACTTAAAAATTAATTTTCAGATAACACAAATTTTTTTTGTTGTGGTCAGATTTGGTCGGAAAAAATTTGTTTCAAGTGACAGCACTGATTGCAAGTCATTTTATAGTACTGGCGCCGCTCTTTAATACGCATACTTCACTTACTCGATCGCCGTCGAAAGGTACCTTTCTGCGGAACTTCGAGTATTTTTGCAGCTTCAAGGTCAACAAGCTGCAACACTGTTTTGCCAACATATGTTGCAGCAGACATTTCAAGCGGATTGGGAAAGGGGGGGAAGGGACCTACAGTTTAACGCCGAATCCGAACAGCGATTGGCAGTTTTTCGTTCACACTTGGAGGTTTTGCCATTGCCTGCCAAGAGCGCACTTGTGCGATTCTTGTAATTCTCATTGCCTTCATGTGGATAGCGGTAGAAGTGGAGGAGTTGTTCACCAGCCCGAGCCAGGAATCGAACCTGGAGCCTTTGGTATGAGAAGCCAGCGCGCTACCCGCTGGACTATCGAGGCCGGCAAGACAATTAGGTTAGGTTAGCTGGCTGGCCTGGTTGGCCACGCATAGACCCTATTGGGTCCTTAGCGATACCAGTTGGAGCTCCTTAGTGTTGCGGATCGTCGTAAAATTGATCGGTGAGAATGCGGGTGTTCCTAGCGATGTTCAGCAGCGATTTAATGTCGTCCTTGGGGACCTCTCCCAACCCAGAGAAGAATGGGGCCCCGAAGTAAGTAAAGCGTAGTCTTGAGATGGCCGGGCAGGAGCAAAGTATGTGCTCCAGGGTTTCCTTGGCACCATTTGCTTTGCATTTCCCATCTTTTGCGCGTGAGCCGCTGTCAAGCAGTGATCCGTTAGTACGCCTAGAATGGCTCTGGAGTCCTTTCTTGGTAGTGAGAGAACGAATCTCGTGTTCTTCCCATCGAATTGCTCGAGCATTATTTTAGCGGTTGTGCAGGTAGTTAAACTGTCCCACCTTGCCTTCGCTTTTCTCATTAGGTTATCTTCCAAACCTTTGTTGAATGCCCGCAGAGGCATCAGAACGTTGCTGATTTGCTTGTCTGGCACGTGAACACCACTTTTAGCGACAACATCTGCCGCCTCATATCCCTCTATGCCTTTGTGATCAAGTACCCAATAGATATGCAGCTTGCGGTTCGCAGCCAGCCTTTCCGTTGCTACCCGGCATTGCAGGACATTTTTGGATGATATGCAGGAAGAAGTTATCGTCTTAATAGCAGATTGACTATCGATGTAAAAGTTTTTTGATTTATTAATAGTGGTGTCAGTGCAGGCAAGCTCCGCAGCCTTCCTGACACCTCGGCTTGAAAGATGCTGCAGTGATTCGGCAACCGGAACGGTTGATCGATGCCCAGTTCCGGGCAGAAAATCCCTGCTCGAACTCTCTCCGTCATTTTGGATCCGTCTGTGTAAATGTTGGGGGTTCTGCGCCCAGGTGTCATCCCTTTGCATCAGCCTGCTAAGACAATTACTTTAATGCTAAGACAATGACTTTTTACTGCTTGTACGTTTTCGTGCGGAGCGGTAGAATAAAAGTAGGTTGGGATTTGGTTTTAGTGTTCTTTATTCGGTGACGTACGAAATACAAGTAAGTACACGAAACATTAAACGATACAAAACGGCCGAAGCCGGGAGCAGAAAATAGGGGGAACATAAACACAAGAGGAGAAGGAAAAATTGGGATTATTGATGGTATCGACGGATCACTAAATACACCACAGTGCATCTGAACATCGCGCCCGCCATTGCTGATTGCAATTATATGGGGTGCTGGGGTCCCGCCCAGGGTAGCGGCGGACGGTTGGCAAGTGATGGTTTGGCGGTGATGCGCGGCTGCCTGGCTGTAATGGGCTGACGGCTGGAGGGTTGTCGCCGTTCCGCGATGCCGGAGCTCTGGGAAGTGAAAAAAGAGGAGATGTCAGATGTGAGAAATGATGAAGACATCGTTGGTGTGGGGTGTGGCCGGTTTGTCAGGCGACAGGGTTCGCTCGAGTTCCCGGCAGAGGAGTGAAGGCGCTCGGGACAGGTCGCACGGGAATGGCGACTGACTCGGACCCGGGATGGGTGCCCTCGAGGTTTATAGTATGGAGGGGCGCAGTGTGGAAATGCGAGGGGGCTGCAGTTTCCATCAATTGCGTATCCATATTGACGCGTGGCGTCGAGCCAACGCTTGTGTTGTACCCTTTTTCGCGGTCTCATTGGGGGCGATAGCCATCCTGCGGGGGGCGAAACGTTTGGCAACGAAGGGGGGTGTTTGCCGTTTTGAGTCTGAATGTGCAGGGATGGTGAGTTCTGCGTGATTTGCCTTTATTTCCTTGAGTGGAAACCCTACGGGATTGAGGGCGGCACTCACGTCAGAAAGGGCTTCCTTTGGAGTAGGAAGGTTTTTTCGAAGGGCGGGACCAGTGTGCCTGTGATTTGGCACCTCGGCGATATGTGTCATGGGTACTGGACCGCTAAATATCCAACCAAATACTGTATGTTGAGCAAGTAAGCCGCCACATACAGCTCGGTGGAAACCTTCGAATATGATCTGCGGGATGATATCACTGCCAATCACTATATCGATCTGCGCTGCCTCGAAGGGGTTCGGATCATCGAGATCTAGCATGTCGAAATCGTTCGAATTGGGGAGGGGAATTGGGACAGTCTAGAGCGTGAGTGCACTAGACTGTCATCCCAGAGGTCGTGGGTTCAACTCCCGCCGTGTGCACGGTCCCCGCACTTTTCCATCCAATTTTTCCTGTTCTCTAAATTTTCCTAAAAACCCTGCAACATATTCAAGTTCATTGATTCCCAACCCAATTATTCCTTTTCCACTTCCACGCAATAGAACGCGCAATTATGCGCTGTGCGGCTGATAAAAGCAAACAAATAAACAGTTACGCAAAACAGGCGCACGAGCGACATCTGCAAGCGGAAGCGGACAACTGCGAAAACAGCGCGCACCAACCTGATCTAGCGAGGTCCCCACCCATTTTGCTGTAACCTCCTCACAACATATGGCGCTACGAGCGGAGGCGACGTTCCTGAGCGGCGTTAGGTGATTCCATCACTTAGGACTACCTGCGGCAGGCCAATCACCTACCCTGGCAGAACAACACAACTGATTAATTAAACCAACACAAGGCTGTCTTGTGGAGGCCCTATGCTCCCGAGAGGAGTGAACAAGGAACAAATAAGTCCGTTAACTTTGGAAGCACAATTGCTTGAACGGGAGGTTTGTGCTCGTTTTAGGGACTGCCAATGTCAAGAAGCATATATGATTGGCGTTTTTCACAATTTGTCCGCCCATGCCCGAGATCTGGAGGTTAGATTTCTCGATTGGCAATTTTAGGCGTCTCTGGACCTTCGAGGAAATGAAGGTGCGCTGAGAGCCTTGATCGATCAACGCTCGAACTCTGAACAACTTTCCTAAATGCATAATGGACACCAGTGCCGTAGGCAGAAGGGATTGGGTGCCATTATTTGAGTGAAGGGCTGGTACTGGGGGTGTACTTTGTCTTGAAGATGTGCTGGGTTGCGCATCGGAAATAGGAGGATAAGTGACGGAGTCGTTGCTTGGTTTTTGGATAACCGTTGAGACCAGAGAAGTGGTCGAAGGTGATCGATTGGGGTAGTGAATGGGTTGCGGTTGGGAGATGAAGCAGAGTGGCGCCTTTTCTGGCAATATACGCACGTACAGGGCTGAATGAGGTGAGATGTAGTAAGACAATTTACACAGATCTTGTGCTTTTTTACATATGCTAATCGACTCTGGGAGGTGAGCCTTTAAAGCTTTGGCAAGTCCGTACGGAATGATTTGCGCTGCAGAGTTTGCACGCGAAGTCCTTTTTCACTTCAGTGTGAAGATTTAGAGATCTTTTGGGCCGATTCTTGAGGACATTGGAAAATGAAGGTTGTGGTTTAGACTTGGTAGGCCGAAAAAAAAACCAGCCGTTCCACTATCTCGTATCTGCAAGTCAAGAACTCATTCATTTGTGACCAGGGTGGCAGATCCTTCCGGGATGTCAACGATTGTTCCCATAAAGCTAGAGTTGCTTCGGGCAATTTTGTACAGCATATATATACCAGCAGCGGATCCCAATTGTCCGTGTCTACGGCCTGAGACTTGAGAACAGACAGACAATTGTTTATAGAATTATGGATCCGCTGTAATGCCTCACTATTTTCGGTGTGGGTAGGAGCAATATTCAATAGAGATCGAATTTGGTTGTCAACGAGGATGCGTTTGTTCTCGTATCGGGATCGTAGGGCTTCCCACGCGAGTCTGAAATACTCATCGGTTAATGCGTATTGTGTAACAATAGCACCGGCTTGGCCTTGCGTTTTGTATCGGAGGTGATACAATTTTTGGGCTGGAGTGAGCTGGGGGTGGTTAATGTACACCGCAGTAAACATGTGCCGAAAGGACGGCCCCTGCTCATAGCCGAAGAATGTTTCGGTGTCGCAAGGAGGAACTTGGAGGCAAATGTAGGAAGTATTTGCTGGTTCTAGGGGTTGAACCGGTTCCATATGCGTAGCAGGCTGGGGGGACTGAGGTTGGCGCATCTTAATGATGTCCAACGTCTTAGCCATGCACAACTCGTATTTGTCTGTGCAGGCATCAATCTTTTGCCTAGCCGACTCTTTGAAAACGTCGGGCTGGCTGTTGTCTTCAGCAGGGAAGACTGCCTTATGTGCGCGCATTAGCCTCTCCCATTGGGCTTGCAGATTTTTCTGCTTAATTAGGACCAGAGATTTGGTCAAATCCTCAATGGGAGCTGATGAAAACGCTGTGCATAATTGCACGAGTCTCTCGGACTCAAAACCAAAAGTGGCAACACTGGGATCGGTTGCTATGGGACTAGGTGGCTTGGAGCGAGTTTTGAGTGCCTCGCGAGTGACAGGAACTGTCAAATGTGCCTCAGTCGACTTTGGATATTTTGGAGAAGGAGACTCCATTTTGTTAATTTGACGCTTGGGGGATCGCTCAACAGGCATTGAAATGGCTTAAAAAGCTCGAAAGTGCTTTGAATTCGTTTAAATATAAATATTAGGCTTATGAGGAATAACCCGGAACTATTACCGCGTCCGCGCGAACGATAATTTAGAAATAGGGAAATGTACACGAAAGTGTAAAAAATTTTCAATACGAATTTGTATTCCTGTTGCGGATAAAAGTTTACAATTGTGTGTGTAAACGCGTCAAGAAATTGGTATATAAATATTGGGAATAAACAAGAAATATTTAAATAAGAATTGGGGAAATTATTATTAAACAACAAATTTTGTAATATATAGGTGTATGTGAATGTGTCTTTTTTGTGTGCAAACGTGAATATATGTTTGTATGTAAAGAGGATTTTAATATATATATATATATATATTAGTGTTAATGTTTGCGGATAATAATAATTAATTTTTATTATTTTTGGTATAAGGGGAACCAAATAATAATAGGGTGAACGATTACAATTTTGAGTACCGGTGGGGTGTTTTTGTCCCACTGTATTCGCTTGGGGTGACAACAGCTGTGCACTGAATGTGTATGCGCAGCATTATTGAAAATTTTCCAAGAATTGCTTGCTGCACTGCGCTGTTTTGTATGAAGGGAAATATGCACGATAAGCGAGCAGTGGCGGGGTAGCAAAATGTTAAATTTTTGGGGAGTGGGTATATATTTGGGGGAAATATATTTGTTATTGTGTTATTTAATATTAAGATAATATAAATGTGTCGCTTATCTTTTATGGGCCCTGTTTTGAGGAGGCACTAGTTTGCGCCACCTATTGTTCAAAGATGATGTATTCAAATATTTCGAAGTTTATTAGTTCGTAATCGAGACAGAAGTGAAGATAGATCGCTTACAATGCATCTTTTATAGTAGAAGTTTTGAGTGACAATATGAGTAAAGAATGAGTAGAATGCGAAGTTGTAATTTACAAGAGTGTGTGTGTAGATGATTCGAAATTAGTTTACAGAGTTGCAACTTATAGGTTATTGATTTCAAATGTTTAGTGCTGCTCCGAACAGGCCCCGTGCCCGAGATTGGGGAGATCCTATTGCTGTTGTTTGACCGCTGCTGTGCTGTGATGCTACTGCTTGTGTTGTTGTCCTCTGTTTCGTTTTTTTCTCTGCGTCGTGGGTGTGTGTTGTTGTTTTGAGGTGCGTGTCCACTGCATTTTTGTTTTACTTTCTTGAATTTGTGCACTTTTTATGTATTTTTATAACACTTTTTACTTAGTTTCTTTTAATTAGTTAGTGTTTCGTTGCACTTTTTTTGTTTGATTTGTGTTGTCAATATGTGCATTTGTTTGTCACTTTTCCACTTGTTGACACTGTGTTTTTTGGGTTTTTCATTTGTTCCCTTGTAATTTTTGTTGTTTAAACTATGTTTTTCTTGTTTTTTGTTGTCTTTTCACTTTTAGTTTTTGCACTTGAAATTGTTGCTCTTGTTGGGAATTGTTTTGTGTTTGAAAATGTTGAAAATTTTATCAGTGTTTGTAATTGTTAATTGTTTTGTATTTTGTAGTTTTTTATTTATTGTATACGCGGCGCGAGTTCGCGTAGGCTCGAAGGACCATGTTCGTTTTCGTGCGGAGCGGTAGAATAAAAGTAGATTGGGGTTTGGTTTTAGTGTTCTTTATTCGGTGACGTACGAATTACAAGTAAGTACACGAAACATTAAATGATACAAAACGGTCGAAGCCGGGGAGCAGAAAATAGGGGGAACATGAGCACAAGAGAAGAGGGAAAGATTGGGATTAGTGATGGTATCGACGGAACACTAAATACACCACAGTACATCTGAACACTGCTTTTTTCGGAAAACTACCTATCGTCTGTCATAATCAAAATCAAAACATTTATTAGTTTTCCAGTAATAAATGCTGAAAAAGAAAATAAAAAACGTGGAACTTCTCATGAACCCTCTTGAGATTAAAAATTCAGACAGCCCTGATATCAATCAGCCGACAACTTTCACAAATGAAATAAACATTGGCAAATGAAATAAATTTTCACAATTTTGGGTATAGCTGTGGCTGCCCAGAAATAAATGCAGAATTTGATTTGTCCAAATGAAAATGTAAATAAAAACCAGCTGTTGGAGTTAACTCAGTTTTGGTGAAATCGCTTGACAGTTGTCAAACTTAACAGAGCCCTTAAATGCATTCAAGCGCTCAGTGGAAATGCAGTATAACACTTCTATGAGGAACAATTTCATAAGTCCGAAATTAGTGGCAGCTTTAGATAGGTGTCAGTTAAGCATGCGAAATTCCATATTTATTATTGAAGCAACTATTGAAGCGCTTGGACATAACACCGATAAATATCCCATGAGTAGGTCCCCAATTCAAAGAATTCGTACAGAAAAGCGAAAAGAGCGCACAGAAGCTATAAAAAGTTATTTTCAAAACGAGGTGCCGGATACTGTAACTGTCCACTGGCAAATGGCAAACTCTTATGGCCAAACTCCATAAAGCGCGTTTCTGGCGTTCGGGGTTTGTCGTGTTATGGCGTTTCTCTCGTTATTCGCGTTGCAAATAGTCAAACTCCATAAAGCGCGTTTCACGCGTCAGCCATGATACAAAAATAGAAGGTAGAACCGCTGCCATTTGTTTTGACACTAAACGTGCTTATTGACGTTTTTTGTATTTGTCAAAAGCTTGAGTCGTGATGCCACTTCGTTGCAATACCTAATTAACGATATTTAAGGTTATACAAATATCAAGTTTTTTCTTAAATAAATACGGAATAGACCTCTCACTGTGACTAATATATTTTGGGCGAAAGTATAAAAATGTTAATGCGAATTCAACAGCAGATAATTCATTGCAGGATTAAAAAGACTTTCAAGGGATTTTCTAACAACAGTACGGTAGAAAATTTTCAAAGAAGAACGTCAAAAAGACCTTTAGTGTCAGATGCGCAATATGGCGGCTGAGCAGAAGCATCGGCTCTACCTTCTATTTTTGTATCATGGCGTCAGCTTCTTCTTCTTACGTCAGTTGATGCTAATTTTTAATTGGCAAACTGCTGATTGATTTCGTTGTGAATTGTGAAAAAACAACGAAATGAAATTGCTATACGACGTTAAAGACTTTATAGAATTTACTGATTTCATTTTAAACACAATAAATGCATATCGAACATTGCAAAAAATAAAAAAAAAAGATTCAGTTGAATTCAATTTGTAGCAATTTATTTCACAGGGATGAGCAAAATTCGATCGACAACGAATAAGCTATCGAATTTCCAATACAGCGAAGACCAAATTTCGTCTGTCAAAGAATTATGCTAATTTTTAGGAATTTCTCCACATTTTATGTTAAAATATTGAATTTAAAATGTTTCTTAAATGTATTTAAATGCATTGGAGGCCTCCGTGGCGGCGATAACCTCCTCATTCAACTAAAATTTCTGCCCGGCGAGTGACTTTTTCAAGTTTGGAAACAAAAAGAAGTCACACGGGTCCAAATCTGGGGAATACGGTGGATGGGGCAGTTGTTCGTAGCCTAGTGCGACTATTTTGGCGAATCACCGACCGATATTGCTCTTTTTCCATTTTTCTAAAATCCGCGGACACGTTCGTTTCCACACGCGGTCAAAACAAAACTACAAATCCAATATGGCTGAAATTGACAGTAGCCGTCTACGAGGATGTACTGCACGATTGTAAAGTAGCGTGTATTTCTACAAGACCGATATCTATCGTGTTGTTTCCATCATTTTGCCGTTATTTCAAAAATATAAAATAAAATATCAAAAGCAAAAATGAATTCGGAACTATTTAGATTGCGCACCTTAAAAGCCCTTCTACAAAAGCGAACACAGCAGAAGAAGCGAATTTTTAGAACCCGAAGGGAACACTTCAAAGAATGGAGCGAAAGTGAATTTTGAATGCGCTTTCGCGTTTCGAAGCATATTTTGCAGAAAATTTAGGGGAAATTGCGCAGGTCTGTGGAACGGCCAGGACGCTGAGGTACTACGCCCGCGGCAGCTTCCAAATCACTGTGGGAGATTTCGGTAAAATACATGGATCCACAATGTGCAAGATTATTATTGTTTCTGGGGCGATTGCTTCGATGTATTCCACATATATAAAATCTTCCGAAAAAAGAAATAAGGTTTTGAAAACAGAAATTTTTCTTCAAAATAGCCAAGTTTCCTAGGTGTGTTGGAGCTTTAAACTGCACTCATATAAGAATTCAATAACCTGGTAATAACTTTTATATATATGGTTTAGTAGCACCAATATCTGAATAAATTTTGCTATTTCTTAGGAGGGGAGTTTGCTGAACTCTTTCGCAACCGTAAAGGATTCTTTTCTTAAATCCATGTGTGACGCTGATCTCATATTCAGCAACATAGTTGCTCGATGGCCAGGGTCGACACATGATAGCACAATTTTTAATAACAGTGGGTTAATGTTCATTTTCAAGTCGGGGTCCCTTGTTGGCCAACTGATGTTAGGAGACCGAGGATATGCTTCTTCGAGTTATCTAATGATTACATTAGAAAATCCACGAACACATGCTGAAACACTAATGATGAGTCCCAAATTCTCACTCAACATTTTATTAAAAGATGCTTTGAAGTGTGGAAACGACGCTTTCGGGTTCTCTCTATGGGCATAAGAACGAATTTGGCAACAGTTGAAGATACGATTATTGCATTTCGCTTGTTTTTGCTCATTTTGAACGTTTTTATATTCAAAATTTTAAATTTTCCGTGTTTATTTTGATTTATTTTATTTACATTTATTGTGTCAAATTGACAGAGTTTCCCTATTTGATTTACAATCCCCAGGTACATACACGGCAGGTTAAAAATTTTTGAAACTACCACATAAACTTACCTGATCGGTATCAGATATTCTGTTAGGTTCGTACACGGTCGTACATTACGGGCATTAGTGTTGAGCAAAAAATCGCAGCCGGTGATTTTTTCACTGTGATTTTGTTATCACAGTGTCACACTGCGATTGACTGGCAACGAAAACAGCGATTGTAAATCACGATTGTAAATCACTGTTTTACCAAAATCGCTGTGAACAAATAAGAAGCGAAACGCACCTTGACTGGCAACGAAAACAGCGATTGTAAATCACTGTTTTCCAAATCACTGGTTTACAATAATCGCTGTGAACAACTGAGAAGCGAAATGCAAATGATGAACACACGTCCGACTTTTCAGATTAGCTGAGTTTATTCTGATCAGTTTCTTAAAATTAACTTACAGTAAAGCCTTATGGGCCAGTTACTCATGACATAACTTAGTTTTACTTGTCAGCTAGCACGACCTGGCACATGATGAAATAAACAAGGTGAAGCGAGTAGATGACATACCCTTATTTTGACAAGAGAGCTTTTGAAAAACTGACGTTTTCGAAATAAATTCTCTCAAAACATGAAAGTCTTCTTCTTTTTTCGCATTAACCCACTTATGCCTGGTGTATCAAAAAATCAATTTCATTATTATTGTAGTGCGTTGTAGGTAAGATTATTCCGATTCGTTGCCGTGGTGGCAGGTCCGCTGCATAATTATTGGTATTGAATAATAAAGAAATATGAAACCAAAAATAGATAGGTATGTCGTAGCACAACGTAACATGTTTTACTAAACAACGATTAACATTTGTGTAAAACATGTAAAAAAACATAACAATATGTGAAACAAACAAATTCATTTACAGAAAGAAAATTAAAACTCTTGACTCTCTTACTTTAGAAGAAGAATTTAAACGCGTATTTTACAAATGAAAATTTTTAAACACAATATTTTCGATTTTACGTTTTGATTGGGGTTAAAAAATTCTCTCAATGTCAAAGCAAAATTGGTTGTCAATTGCTATGTTTCAAAATAAGGATATGGGTTGACAAAACTGTCAGCTACTCGCTTCACCTTGTTTATTTCATCATGGACCTGGCATACCCGAAAGCTGTACAACTGGTTACCCGAGACATAGAACATAAACTTAGATCTTAACCGTAAACTTAGAAATCTGTTTCGTTTTGGTTTCTAAGTTTATGTTTACGGAAAACGCAAAAAATGTTGCCAATCTCTTCGGAATGAATTGAAAAGTAAACAAATTAAAATAATTTGTAAAATATACAAAATGGATTGCAATTTTTATTAGTTTCCTAAATATATTAATAATTTTAGTCGTTGGATGCTCAGACATTTAATAATAGCAAGTAAAAAAATGTCGCGAAAAGTTTGAATTTGATTGTTCACGAGATGGAGAAATCGAAGTGGCAATATTGTCGCTCAGCTGATCAGCTGATTTTTAAGTTTATGTTTACGGAAATAAAGTTTTGAGTAATCGCTCAAATTTTCTAAGTTTATGTTTATGGTTAAGTTTATGTTCTGTGTCATGAGTAACTGGCCCATTAAGCTACTTGCGCAACAAACGGCAAAACTGCATTTCAAGGGCAAGGTGTCGTATGACATCTGCACTTGAAAATGCAATTTCGTGCATTCGTTGTTTGGCGTGTGAATCTGCAATTTAGCATATTCACGCGCCAACATTCGTTACTATACGTTACTTGCACCTACCCATACAGCGATTTCAGCACTCGTTTCTCGGCTCTGCGACTATGCTAACATTTATTTCAGTTTCTATTGCTCCCTTTTCCACTACAGGCAAATGGTGGATATCGCTTTGAGAGACTATGTATTTCTTTTTCGCTTGCACCCCGAGCAACACTAGGTTGATTATGAAACATCAAATAAACAGCTGATATTTTCTCAGCATATCTTTTGCACATTGACAGCACGAAAATTGTATGAGAAAAGCCGTCGGAAGAATGCATAATTGTACCAATATAAGCACGATTGACTAACATTTAATGATGATAACCTCCTTACCTTTTCTCTTAAGTTTGAAAAATAACATATAATCTGCTTCCGGCACAGATTTTAATATAAGAAAATTCGATGGCCCAACTTCCAGTCGCGGAAATTTTCGCAAGCAAGAAACAGCTGATATTACTATTTCGTTTCCACCACGAATTACAACCCCATCATCAAAGTGAAATTCGTATGGAAAGTTGCTCATATATAATTTAAAGCTGTAGCGACATAAAGTCATAAAGTTAATATTTTTTGGATGTAAATTGCTAAGTACTGGATGTGTAGCTTCCTTAATATTAGACATTTTCTTCCGGGTAATATTTGAATGGAAAACCTATGTTTATTTTTTCGCATTCATACAAGTCCACGACAGATAAGTCTTGCAATAAAACTGTGATTCAAAATCAACCACAGCTATTTTCACATCGCAATCGCAAATCACACTGTGATTTGAAAATCACCGTTTTGCTCATCACTAACTCTTACCAACTTTAGATCAGGGGTCGGCAAAATTGACAATGAGATGGTGTTAGTGAGCGCAGAGTAATTTTTCTACACTGTATAAAATTAAACCGCAAAGCGAATAAGAAACCAATCGCTAACACAAAAAAGCATACACACAAAAACTACAACAACAAAAAGCAAGGCCGTATTCAATCGACTCAAAATTGATGACAGTTGTCCTGCTTCATGGTCGAATAATACCTCGCTTCAATATGCTAAGAAACGGGTGCTGGCATTGAGAGCAGTTAACGATACGGCTAAACGAGCGGTTAAGTCAATGCAAGACTTAATTACTGTGGAAGAGGAAACAAGGCACGGGTTATCGTTATCCGATCGCCATGATATTTATTATTTAATTCATTAGGGTCAAATGAAAAAAAGGGGTATTCTTAACTCCATTCGCAAAAAAAAAATGTGCCTTTATAGCGTGGGACACTCTAATGCATATACTTAACGTTTTTCTTGCAGATAAATTTGTAGCTGTCAGAAATCAGTTTATGATTGTCTTAAATGTATTAATAAATGAAAGTAAACACTCACTTGATAGTCCAGTGGGTAGCGCGCTGGCTTTTCATACCAAAGGGTCCAGGTTCGATTCCTGGCTCGGGCTGGTGAACAACTCGTCTATTTCTACCGCTATCCACATGAAGGCAATGAGAATTACAAGAATCGCACAAGTGCGCTCTTGGCAGGCAATGGCAAAACCTCCAAGTGTGAACAAAAACTGCCAATCGCCGTTCGGATTCGGCGTTAAACTGTAGGTCCCCTCCCGCTCCCTTTCCGCAACCATTAAGAACGTGTGCTGTAACCAGTCTTGCCACTAAAAAATTTTTCTTACGACCAAGTCCGACCTCAACCGACCAAATTAAAAATTTGCGTTGTCTTTAAAGTCATTTTTTAATTACGATTTTATTTTATTTTTTTTAATTTTTTGTTCTATGAGAAGATATTCACAAAAAAGAAAGAAAAGAAATTCGTTTAAGCAGACCAGCGGAACAAGGAAAAAAATCTGACCAATTTTGATCCAAAAAGACCAAAAACGGCAACTCTGGCTGTAGCATATGTTGGAAAGACAGTGTTGCATACGCATTTAAAAAACGGGGGAGATATTACTCTAATTTTTCTTCCCTATCCCCCATGGGTATAGTACAATGGTCTGAAATGGACTGAGAGCTATGGAAGGTTTGTAGCCTTCCTGCCTACCCTCACATCCTTCCATCCATCCATCCAAACACTCAAAAACATTACATTTGTTACTTTATATTAACCATTCTTGCATAGAGTAAATTCCGTTTTATCACTAAGCAAATAAACACAGAGGTGTCAACTCGCACAAATTTCCGTACCAGCGCAGTAGGTCCCATACGCACTTCGGCTATTCGAACATATTCGCGATGACTTCGGCAAACTTCTCAATTCGAAGTCAGCTTTCATAATTTGCTTTATGTTGATGTGGTCAGTCGCACATCAACTGTGCGCTGTGATGATCTTATTGCTGCTGTTATGCGCCTTGCTTTCAGCGCAGCAGGTCCTATACGCTCTTCGGCTAATCGAAAACATTCGCAAAATTGTGTGCGTTGCCTTTACACGCAATTAAATAATCAACCACTAAAAATGCCAACAAAAGCAACAACACAATTTCACTTGTTCGCGCTTATTTTTTGTGTGTATACCTTTTTTCGTTGGCGATCGCTTTCGCTTCAACAAATTTGCTGAGAACAGCTCATTATCAATCTAATCGTAGCGCTGTCTGGTTGCGTGTTTCCGTATGCCTTGCGTTAACTGATTTGAAAAATTTGTTTGAATTTAAAAATTTAAGCGAATTCTGACGTGGTTGAATCCCAAACAATTTGTTTAAATTGAAAAATTTAAGCGATTTTTGACGTGGTTGAATCCCAAACAATTTGTTTAAATTTAAAAATTTAAGCGAATTCTGACGTGGTTGAATCTCAAACAATTTGTTTAAATTAAAAAATTTAAGCGAAGCCTGACGTGGTTGAATCCCTAAACAATTTTGTTGGCGACACTTTTTTTGAAACTTGACTTGATTTTACTCGTATTAACGTCATCAAGTTTTTATCATGAATATAAGTAATTCCGACAAAAAGCGTAAAAACAAGAAATGCGCTATTTGTTCCTGTCAAAGGAGCTATAGGAATGATTTCGGGTCCCTTAAAGTTCGGCTTTTTTAATTTCTGAAAAATGAATATTTCAGAAATAAATGGATCGCAAAATGTAATCTCAAAAAAGATGAAAATATCGACAAGGCATTTATTTGTGATAACCATTTTGAACCTAAGTTTATTGGTAACAGACTTCTGAAAAAGAACGCGAACCAACTCTCAACCTGAACCTAAAAAAAATACCTTCCCAAAGTAACACAGAGAGCTCCCCCCATTTATTTGGGAACGGAAATAAAAAAAGATGAAGAAGACCAGTACTGCACTTATTGTTTAAAAAGGGAACAAAACGAAGCTTTTTACAGAAAGAAATATTGGGACGCATGCGGTGAAATAAAAAACAAAAAAAATTAATTTATGACCAAAAGAGAAAGATTGTAAAATTACAGAAAAATTTGCTTTCGAATAAGTATTTTATATTTTAAACAAAAAAATAAGAGTGACTAATATAGAACAGGCAGTTGATGATTTTGTCGCTAAGAAATCTTTGTGCGATGATAATGCCACATTTTGTAAAATGTTACTAAAGAAAAGAGTTCTTTGGCAAGAAAAAGAAAAAGTTATAGCACAAAGCATGTTCTTTTATTCTGCAGCTTCTTACCAATTCCTAAGGGACGAACTGAAATTAAATTTACCTTCTAAAACGTCGTTGCTAAGATGGGCTCCAATAAAATCGTTGCAGCCAGGCATAAGCCAAAAATTGTTTAACACGCTTGAAAAAGTTTTTCAAGTTATGAATATCGACGGACGAGAAGCTGTTTTGATGTTCGATGAATTTTCTGTCAGAAAACATTTACAGTACAATCCATGGCACAATAAACAAGGTAATAGCATCCCCGCAACACCAAAAACCACATGTATTTTGTTGGTAGGATCGTTTATCGCTACTGTCAAATTCAGCTGTCATTTTCCGACGAAAGAGGGAGAAACTGAAAACAGACAAAAGTGATTGTTGCCAGACGGTGCTGTATTTGAGTGAAAAAACGGGAAAAGTGCTCAGGTCAGTTGTTTTCAGTCAGGTATTTTCATTTCAACCGATGCGGCAACACCGCACCACTGCTGACACCGACAATTTTGACAGAAGCGATAAACGATCAGCCGGTGGCTTGCTACAACCTTGTAGTTGAACCATGGTACAATCTGTTTAATGATGAAATTGTGGGCTTTGTTGATGATGGAACCGAAAGAAAAATCCAACTTACTGGTCAAGTTTGCGTTTTTATGCTAAGGGGGCTGTATTCTAATTGGAAATACGTTTTGAGCTACTACGCTTCTTCTACCGGCTTGACGTCACATGAACTTAAAGAAATTATAAAAAATAATTTAAAAATTTCTCAAAAACTGGGTATAAACGTAAGAGCAATTGTGTGTGATCAAGGGTCAAACAACAGATCTTCATACGCTAAATTGGGAATAACGTCTGAATCGCCATTTACCGTCGTAGATTCGAAAACAATTTATGCATTGTACGATGTTCCCCGTCTAATAAAATCACTAAGAAATATTTTAACACGAAATGATATCACTTCGCATGTTGGATAAATTTCTTGGTCAATTATTTGCAGGTTATATGAATTGGATAAAAACAATTCAGCTCGCCTTTGTCCCAAATTGACAAAAAAACATATTTATCCTAATTCATTTTAAAAAATGAAGGTTAAATACGCAACTCAAATATTTAGTCATACTGTATCCGCAGTCATGGCGGTCTTCTGCCTACCTTATGGCCACCGCTAGCGGTTGGATGTCCGACGGCAAACGGTGGCTAAAGGGCTGGCAGAATGTGACTAGACCTCCTCGTGGTGGCCGCTGGAAACAGCCACCCGGGTGTGGTCATGTCTCCTCCCGGGTGGCTGGCTAACTAGTCACGCTTTCCCCTCCATTTTTCCCACCTGCTATTATCCTCTCGTACCAACATCCTTACCCCCCTAATCCAGGGTGTCATGTGATCCGTGCCCATTGGATGGTTTGCAGCCAGGGGTATCCGGCTGTATTCTAACGGAACCTATCCGATACCGGTCCGCCTCGGATAGTATGAAGGACTTACCATGATACGGGGCTCTGTCATGGCTGACCTTTCCCTTTCCCCTATATTACCATAGGCCACCGAAACGCCTCGTCGGAGTAGGTGGCCGAAGAACCAGATGATGATGAGCACCTTAAAACTCGCCTCGGATGGAAAGGACGAAGGACAGACCGACGTCAATACTCAGCGTGACGCTGAAAACCAGGCCAAGGGCGGTTGGAGAGACCAACCGTCTCAAGGTCACATGGACAGTGATTGTTCACAATCAAGCTTGACCACGGTGTCCACTTTGGTAGCCGAAGGGGCCATTTCGGGCGGATTACCATCGCTGGTAGAAGCTACCGAAGCCGTCTCACTTAAGAGAAAGCGGTTGACGACTTCTCAAAAGAAGAGACTTCGGAAGCTGATGGCGGGTGGTAAGCCGTACGAGGTTGCTCTGAAGGTGGTCCTAGAGGACAACACAGAAGCAAAGACGGACGGCAGCAGTAGCAAAAAGGAAGCGGCACAACCCGCTCCCAAAAGGATGAAGATAGGTCCATCCTACGCCGAAGCTGCTGCTGCAATCAAAGTAGGTATTCTTCCAGAAGAATATCCGACCATCCATCTCGATCTGGAGGGGCAGAAAGATGTCGAGAAGGCCATCAAGGAGGAACTGCATAAGCTCCCCGTTGATGGTCCTCAAATCCGATTTCTAGGCTGCTCCTTCAAACCGGGATGGATCACCGTGAACTGTGCCGATGAGGCGTCGAAGAACTGGCTCAAGGAGGTGATGCCAAAAATTCAACCAGGAAACAAAAAGCTGAAGCTGGTAGAGGGAATTGATATTCCCGAACCCAACATTGCCTCGGCTTTCTTTCCTGGTTGCTCCCTCCCGGCCGATGAAATACTTCGAATGCTTCGAATGCAGAACCGCTCATTACCCACGGGCAATTGGAAAGTAATGAACGGAACTGTTACGGCACAGGGATCGGCGCTAACGCTGGCCATTGATGATGTGTCGGCCCGCTTGCTCGCTGAGCTGAACGACCTCCCTTTCTTTGAGCTGGGAAGGATTCAGTTCCGGGTGCGGCGTGAGCAAGGGACAAAACCATCAGTGACCAGTGATGGTGGGACGACGACGAACAGGACTCCCCAGATTAGAGTGGATGACAAAAGACCGTCCACAAGCCGACAAGCAGCCCTAGTGGTACGGACAGACCGGACCGCGAAAAGGACTGAAACCCGAACTGGCGACAAAACGCCAACACTGACAACAATGAGACCTGTAAAGAATGCCTCAACTAAACCCGTCCGGAAGACTCAATTGTCTGGAAAGGATAATCCGTCCAGGCAACTGAGCCTTTTGGATAAGTCTGCAAAACCCCGAGCAGCAATGAACGGGTGCAGACAAGGGGTAGAGGGGGCAAGCGAGCAGGTACTCATACCAAAGGCCCCCATGAATAATATGGAGATTGTCCAGATCAATCTCCATAGGGCACAGGCAGCGTCAGCTGTCTTGGCTAGGACCATCAACACCTACGGTCCTAGCATAGCTTTGGTGCAGGAACCGTGGACCAGCACCAACAATGAGATCCTGGGCCTCTCACAGTCAGGTAATGTACTGTGGTGTCAATCTACTGATAGGCCTAGAACGTGTATTGTGTTTAATGGCATTTCTTTCTTCCCGTTGACAGATTTTGTTACGCCAGATCTGTGCGCGGCCAAGATCAATTGCAACTCCAGGGAATTGATCATAGCGTCGGCATACTTCCCTGGAGATGTGCCCGAATGTCCCACGACGATAGCAGAACAGCTTGTTGCTTATGCTAGGGACAATCGTCTGGAGCTGGTCCTAGGGTGTGACGCGAACGCCCATCACACTATCTGGGGAAGCACGGACACCAACGCTAGAGGTGAGTCATTATTCGATTATATACTCTCACTAGACTTAAGTATATGCAATGTCGGAGGTAGTCCGACGTTCATAACTAGAACTAGGGAAGAGGTGCTAGACCTTACCCTAACTACTTCTCTATCGAAATCACTTGTCAGCAACTGGCGAGTATCCGAAGAGCCCTCATGTTCTGACCATAGACATATAAGGTTTAGGTTAGGTGACAAGTCACTGACTGCCGTGTCCTTTAGGCCAAAAAGGCAGACCGACTGGGATAGCTATTGTCACCAGTTAAGGCACGACATCACTACACAACTTGAAAACAGAGTTGACACAATAGATAGGCTGGAAAGGGCATCCAGGAAACTCAAGGAAGTCGTAGTGAACGCCTATGAAGAAAACTGTCCCTTAAAAACTAAAACTTTTAAAAGACAGACACCTTGCTGGAGTCATCTTAGCTTGCTAAGGAAGGGAGTACGGAAACTATTCAATAGGGCCAAGCGGAATAACGGCTGGCAAACCTACTCCGATGCTCTCACCAAATACAATAAAGAGATTAAGAAAACCAGGAGGGAATCTTTTAGACGCTTCTGCGAGGACGTGAACGACGCGAACTCAGTCTGTAGGCTGCAAAAGATTCTGTCAACCGATAAACCATGTCCGATTGGATCCTTGTCTAACGAACAGGGTGAACTCACAAATAGTGCGCAGGATACATTAGCTCTTCTCACTAAAGTCCACTTTCCGGGATCAGAAATAATAGACGACCCCGACCATAATAACTATAGCGGCTGGCAGTCACACTGCCCCAGTAGGGATGATTGGAGATTGGCCAATCTCATCTGCAAACGTTCGATTGTAGAATGGGCGATAGGAACGTTCTCCCCGTACAAGGCGGCGGGAAAGGATAAAATCTTCCCGGCGCTGTTACAAAGAGGACCAGACAGTCTGTTGCCCATTCTTTCGAAAATATACACATGCAGTTTGGCGCTTGGCTACGTTCCGGAGGTGTGGAGAACAGTGAATGTTGTCTACCTTCCTAAAGCCGGAAAGTCAAACAAAACGGATCCAAAGTCCTTCAGGCCTATAAGCTTGATGTCATGTGTACTTAAGGGTATGGAGAAGGTAATAGAGAGATACCTCAGAGACGAAGTCCTTATCCGAAATCCTCTAAGTGCACACCAACATGCTTACCGAAAAGGCAGGTCTACGGAAACAGCCCTATCTGCCCTGGTCAGCAAAATCGAAAAATCCCTTGACGAGAAAGAAATCTGTTTAGTAGGTTTCCTAGACATAGAGGGGGCTTTCAACAACACCACCTATGAAGCTATAGGATCGGCTTTAGAGGTATTTCAAGTGCCGACTGCACTTATAAGGTGGATCTCCACGATGCTCAAAAGCAGACTAATAAAGTCCGACTTAAATGGCATCAAGATCCTAGCCAGAACGGTCCGGGGCTGTCCCCAGGGGGGCGTACTATCTCCTCTACTCTGGTCCATGGTCATTAACGGATTAATCCGCATCCTCTCGGATCGAGGCTATGACGTTATTGCCTATGCTGATGACCTGGTTATTGCGGTTAGAGGTAAAGACGGGCAGACCGTCTCTGATCTACTACAGGGTGCAATAAAAATTGTAGAGAACTGGTGCGCCCAGCAGAATCTATCGGTAAACCCTGATAAGACAATCTTCGTACCGTTCACACTCAAAAGGAAATATGACATGAGACCGATAAAGGTTTTTGGCAAAGATGTAGGCTTCGTAAAAGAAGCCAAATACCTTGGGGTAGCTCTAGACAGTAAATTGAACTGGAAACCTCACATAAATCGTACTATTCAGAAGGCGGGCAACGCTCTCTAGACTTGTAAACGAATCTGTGGCAAAAACTGGGGAACGAAACCGATATGGCTTCAAAAAATCTACACCCGAACAGACTGGAACGGTTGCAAAGAGTAATTAACTCCTGCATCACTGGCTGCCTTCGCACGACATCAACAGCTGCCCTCAATGTACTATTGGGAGTTTTGCCGTTGGACCTAACCGTACAAATGAATGCGGTCATTAGTACACACAGACTGATGCACAGTGGATTCATACTACAGGATCTACATGCAAGCGGTCACCGCTCCATTGTTAAAGAACGGAGGCGAGACGGAAGTCTGTGCTATCAATCAGTGTGCCAGAGAAATTCTGAACCTTCACCCTCATCGGAAAAGGATTATCATAATGTTAGACAGCCAGGCCGCAATAAGAGCCTTGCACGCGTCGACATTTACCTCTAAGTTGGTATGGGAGACAGCTAATCTTCTCCAACAACTGTCAACAGGGAATCGAGTAATAATACACTGGATTCCAGCACATTGCGGCTATGATGGTAATGAGGATGCAGACAGATTGGCAAGGGAGGGAGCTGGAAAGCGACCATTTGGACCCGAACCGATCTTAGGTGTCAGCATATCTCATTACAAAGGTTGTATTAAGAAAGAATACTTGATCAAAGCAAATGCAAGATGGTCAAAATCAATTGGTATGGAGTGTACCAAAGCCTTTTTACCGCGATACTCAAGCAGAAATGCAAAGTTTCTCCTACGCTTGAGCAGACCGGAACTAAAACTCATGACAGGAGTAATCTGAAATTAACAGACAGTGAAATATGTAGATTTTGCATGGAGGATGACGAGACTTCCATACACCTGATAATTGAATGCCCGGCCTTAGTTCATGCAAGAAAGCAGGCACTAGGCGAGGAAATATTACAGACTACTCATCTGTCTGAGAATTAAAATGTTCTTTGAGAAAATAGGAGGAAATAGTCTCTTCCAGTACTGAACTCGGGCAAGGCACAATAGTTCAAAATGAACGCAGTGCCATAGACAGCCAATGTCTAGCCCCAATCAATCTTAATCTTAATCCGCAGCCATAAAATCATTGGTTGAAAATGGCTGTTATAATGATTGCAAAGAGAAAGCTTTGTCCACAGCTATATTTATTGAAAAAATAAACAGACTTTTTGATTGTTTGAATAGCCATGTTCTTTTTGATAAAAATCCTTTCCGATCAGCTCTTCGTGAGAATAACAATATCCAAAATTATTTGAAGGAAATGAAAAACTATGTCAAAAGTTGTTAGTATCCTAAAACGGTATACTGTTAAAATGGTATAGTTGTATCAGTTACTTCAGTTTTGTCTCTTTCACAAGATATCTGAGCGGAAAAATTCAATTTTCTTTTATTATCAAGATTTAATCAAGAACCGCTTGAAAATCTTTTTTATTTGGTAGGAAAAAGAGGAGTTACAAACAATAATCCTTCACTTTTTGAGTTTGACCAAATTCTTGCGAAAATGATCTCAATGAAAATAATAGCATTTACGGCAGGAACCTCCAATTGTGAACCAACTAACGAAGGTTCATTTATAACAATTGACAATAATACCAGTTTGTTTGAAAGTGACAATGAAACTCAAAATGCTATAAATCAAGAGTTCGGTGAAGAATTTTGCTTATCAAAGGACATATTTGATGCACAGAAAGCGAATTCTTCAAATGCCTTAGGGATTATAAAAAATGAGCATATGAGTGATGGTTCTCTTCAATATTTCTCTGGTTTCATATTGATGAAAACTATTGAAAAATTTGACTGTCATAACTGCAAAGAGTTAATAAAAATGAGCTTTGTAATTAACAAGGAAACGAAATGTTTATATTTAAAAAAAATTGCAACTATTTTAACAGTAGTTTAGAACTAAAAGCTCCAATCGACTCATTTTTTTTGTTTCAAAAATCTTTTACAACACATTTCATACGTTTTTTAAGGCAACCCCTCATTCCTCCAATATAAAAAAGCTTTTGTACAATTTGTGTTTTGCAAACGTAACAAAAGTAGATGAATACAAAATGTGGTTTTCAGAATCGTTTACTTGTAGGGAACACAAGCAATTTATATTAGATTACTTTTTAATAATTTTGCTAAGAAAAAATTGCATTTGCCAGAAGACAACGTAGCCTACATGAATGCCAACATTGCACAGCAGAAATTGATGGTTTTAGTTTTTTTTCAATAGGAACGCACACTCTACTGTACGCCTTTGCGAATTCACATGGTTCATTATTCATAGCAGAACCGAAAGCCATGGAAATTCAATTTGCTTTTCATCTTGTGCAGTTGCTCGTATTGTTTTCATTCGCCTCAGCGCATACACAAGCAACACGCACATTTATTTTCACACGGGCACACACCCTTGCATATTCGAATTCGCAAACGGTACGCCGCGGCGCGCCGTCTCGTGCCAAGCAGCTCAGCACAGCTCGCAATTGATGTTCCTTGTCGAACATCCCACAAAGAATAAAGATAAACTTCGAAAATTGAAGTTTGACGAAGCCAGCGACAAAACTTCGTATAGCCGAAGTACGTGTGGGACCTACTGTGCCAAGGTGTATTAATAAGGTGATGGCACTACGATTCCCATGTATTTTGTTAGTGCTTTTGGGCATCCTGCTTGTCAAAATCAAATCAAAAGACAAGCAACACAAAAACAATTTTACAAATTTTTGACAATGAGGATGCCCATTCGCGAAAAGCCAAAAGAAAATCAGAAGAAAACAGTTTAAGCAGCTGTGTTGCCACCACTACCTTATTAAATGTGCCTTGTACTGTGCTAGATTTGCGTGACCGAAAAATTTTGTACTGCGTGGTACCTCTATCATGGTTGCCACTCGCCTAAAATTTTTTCTACCAAAATCTTTTATAAAAAGTTACCAAAAGTTACCAATTTTTTCATGGACAAAAAAACAAATATACAAAACAATGCATTTCATAACAAAGGTACAAAAACTAGTTCACTTTACTAGTAAAATCATCACGTGTACACCTACGGTCAAAATTATAGCAGTACATGCATGTATAAACCGCTAGATTAAAGAAACACCAAACTTGAAGGGATTGCCGCAACATTTTATTTTTACAACATCAACAATTATAAACATAAAATGTTGTAGCAATCTTTTCAAAAATTGGGTTTTTCTTTAATCTAGCGGTTTATACATGCATGCACTACTATTATTTTCACCGTTACATTTCAAACATAAAAAAACAATATACAAAACAATACATTTCATAACATAGATACATACAAAACAAAAAATTGTTCACTTTAAAAGCATAGTGAAATAAATAAAGTGAACCAGATACTGACAACTCTCTTGATTCGGCAGGCTTATTTTATGTCACTATGAACAAGTTTGTCAAATACTTAACGCTTTTTGTTCAAAAAATATTTTCTTTTTTCCAAGAGGCATAACATCTGTAGCATAGTAAAATAAAAATCACTGAAATGCCGAAGGAATCGTGCACGCTATGTAGAACTGCTCATGGGGGCACGATCCCATGTATTCAGTACCTTAAATGTGCAGCAAAAAAGAAAGTGGGAAAGTATTTGTAATACTGAGTTCGGCACACATGCGTTCGAGAACAGCAAAATCAAACGGGTTAATTCAAAACGAATTGACGTGAAACAAATATTCAAAGCAATTGACATTGTTTAAGCATGCCTCTCCCTAGCTGGTTCACTTTATTTATTTCATTTATGGTGTTCACAGTTCAGCGGTATCTAGCATATTAAATTTCCCACCTGGCAATTTTCCCGAATTTTCCCATATGGTATCTCAATTGTGTTTGTTTTGTATGAAAAACATAGATACCGGTAGTTTCAAAATTTGCCGCACTGCCTAGCATGTTTATTGAAATAGGCAAAAAACAAAGTCAAATTAATTTGTTGACACAATCTACGGAGCGAATTTTTTTGAGTACTTTATGCCACTATCGGGACGATTTCTTTATTTGATGTTCAACGTTTGTTTGCCATTTGAGCGAGCCATTTTTATTTTGAAAAATTTTCCACAATTGTTTGAAAGATATACAATGATTGTCAATTTTCACAGTTAGATTCTTAATTTTTAGGGAAAGTTGCCCAAAATAAATTTTCGAGCAAACTGTGAATACCATAGTTATGCTTTGAAAGTAAATATTGTAACGATAAGACAGTCTGTCGCTGTGCAAAGCAACCCTGCCGCTACGTGCCGTGCTATAATCCAATCTGGCAACGATGGCCGCGATGGTAACTTTTAGTCCAATCTGGCAACGACGGCCGCGATAATAACTTTTAGTCCAACCTGGCAATGATGGAAACTTTTAGTCCACTCTAGGGATGGGTAAATTCGAGATTCGAATGTTCGAAATTTGATTTTTAATCGAATTTTAGCTGCAAAATGGCGAATTTTTTAAATCGAACTTTATTGTGCTAAAATTCGGTATAATCGAATCTTGCGTTAAAAAATCGAATTTCCCTACTTGGCGGAATTACTGAATCTGGTTTTACAAAAAAATGGCACCGCGTGTTGTGTGGCAATATTTCGACAGAAAAGAAAAAGCAACCGTTGTGTATTTAAGAGGGTCCTCTACTCTCGCGGTTTCGACAAATCGATTTTTTTTTGCATAATTTCAATCTACACCTAAGTCTGTTTTTACACGGTAGATTGGTTCCAGAAGAAGCCGTGTAAAAAAAAAACCGTGTAAAAAAAGACATTGATCGTATACAAAAAGGGGTGATTTGTTCCTAATCTCTAAAACCTATTAAAATTTCTTTACCAAACACGTCTTATTGCATTGACAGTTCACAAA
Source organism: Melieria omissa (assembly GCA_963971225.1). Classification (NCBI taxonomy): domain Eukaryota; kingdom Metazoa; phylum Arthropoda; class Insecta; order Diptera; family Ulidiidae; genus Melieria; species Melieria omissa. The sequence continues at coordinate 41,885,315 of OZ020269.1, read as the reverse complement.
ATATTAACACGTTTCAATTGCTCTGACCAGTAAATTTTATTGTATGCACATAAAGGGAATTCCCCTAAATTAGTGCTATTCACATTTGCTTTGACCAGTAAAAATTGCTTGTACGCGCTAAAAGGGAATTCACTTAAATCTTTAAGCTAGTGTTCGCAAACTATCGATAGCACTATCGATACTATCGATGGTTTCAGACTTTTTTCTTTCATAAATACTTTTTTGTGATATGAACATACTTCGCAAAAATTAAATTTGACAAAAAAAATTTAAGTACATAAAATTTCAAATCGTGCTAAATGGAGTAAAATCGTGTAAAAAAATTAAAAATATTCAATTTTCAAACCGTGTTATATCAAAACCGTGTAAAAAAAGACCGTGTAAAAACAGACTTAGGTGTATATGTATCTGAGAATACGCCACAGAAAGGATTCCGTGAAAATCACATTTCTTTTCATGTTGCTGGGAACCGAAAGGTACCCGTCCCCTGCCGTTTTCGAGAAACTAAGCTATCTTTAAACGCGTTTTCCCGAAAGTAGTGTTTTTTTGGCTGCCGACTAAGACTTTTTATTAAAGTATTATTCCGATTACGATAATTTTTTTTTAAATTGTTCAGAAAACATACCGCTATGTTTTCCCGAGTACGATTTTCAAAATTTTATTTTGTTCCGTTTTTATAGCGCCTAATAGGTCAAAAAAAGAGGTGAAAATTGAAATTTTGTACAAATTGTTGCATAACTTCTACACAGTGCAAAATAAAAAAATTCTGTCTCGGGAAACATAGTCAACGTTTGTAGTATTTAATGGTACGGTGGCATCATCCGAGCAGTGGCACTGTTCAGTGTGCATTGGCAACACTCGAGCGATGGCACTACTCGCGGCATGATGGCTGACGTTGCCGCCAAAAGCCAAAGTAGCAAGTGAAAAACGCGCGAAAGACACGGGGAGACGAATAAGTGACAGCGAACGAGACGGACGTGCCGAGCAGAGTCGGCAAGACACCAGTTACCTCATATATTGTTTTTTTCCAATCCTTCGTATTACACACTTCTATTAAATAAAGCAAGTAAGCTGAAAGTTACAAAAAATAAGCTTACTACAGTTCAGAAGTGGGATAAAAGACCTACTGCGAGTGTCGGCCAACAATTTCACAACAACGTGAGTTAGTGCAGCGTCCAGCGGAGCACCCGCATCGATTTCACAACAACGTGAGTTAGTGCAGCGTCCAGCGGAGCACCCGCCGCAACTTCACAACAGCGCGAGTTAGTGCGGTATCCAGCGGAGCACCCGCCGCAATTTCATAACAACGCGGGTTAGTGCATCGTCCAGCGGAGCACCCACTTACGAATCCAGCACCATGAATCGAGCGACGAAGGGCCAATTGATGGCTGAGCTGACGGCTGCGGGCATTTCGCCGCCGCCGAACTCGACACGCACCACTTTGATGGCGCTCCACGCGGAGGCCGGTCTTCCGGGTGGTGACGAGGTCGATGTACTGGAATGCGACGAAGACGCCGCCGCTGAGATCCAACGGCTCGAACAGCGGGCCGCCCTACTCGAGCTGCGCGCAAAGGTGCGCGCACTAGAACAAGAAACGGCGTCCACGTCGGGCCGACGTAAATTTGATTTTTCCGAAATTGACGGTGTAATTGCCGACTTCACGGGCGACGACTCCTATGGCATCCGGAAGTGGATCGCCGACTTCGAAGACATTTCAGCCACGCTCGATTGCGATGATCGCGATCGATACATTTGTGCGCGCCGCAAGTTGAAGGGAACAGCAGGTGTGTTCCTCCGCACAATTAATGTCACCAATTGGGCGGAGTTGCGTCCTATGCTAGTGGCTGAGTTCATTCGCCGTACGAGCCGCCAAGAAGTCTACGACCAGCTGCGTCAGCGTTTTAAGAAGAAAAACGAGACGAGCTTCCGGTACGTCCTTATTATGGTGGAGATTGCCTCACATGCAGACATCGAAGCCAACGAAGTCATTGAAGCGATAATTGCCGGCCTACAAGATCGTACCTCCGATATTTCGATCTTGTATGGCGCAACCGACATCCAGCAGCTGAAGGAACTGATGGTTCGCTACGACAAGCTGAAATTGCGCCGCTCCGAAGTGCGCCTTCCGATTCCAGCTGTCACACCTCCGACGAGCGCCACCCACACCAAACTTCCGACTTCCGCCGCAGCTAGTGGACCACGCTGCTTTAATTGTTCCGGCTATGGGTATTTTTCCTCTGAGAGTCCAAAAGAGCGTCGCGTTCCTGGTTCGTGCTTCCGATGTGGCAACCTTGGCCACCAACAAGCTGACTGCCCGTCAGCCCCGAAGAAACAACGAGCCGCGTTCGTGGGCGTCCGCAGTGCCCGACCTATCGCCCGAGAAGATGACGACGGTGATGACGAGGGGACAGCTCAGACCATGAGCGCACTTCAGATGGTGAGTGTTGTGTTTAAGTCGAGTGATTCCAAATGCACAGGTGTAATTGGTTGTAATTCTCTTCTTGATACGGGTAGCCCCGTTAGCTTTATTACAATATCCTTGGTTCCGGAGTTTGTCAAGATTGGACAACCGAGGCCATCGAACTTTTGCGGATTGGGCAAGGCTAATATAGTCACTCACGGTGAGCTGGGTGTTGCTGTGCTACTGCAGAATCGTGTACGGATAATTCCTGTGTTGGTTCTGTCAGACAACGCTCTTCCGTTCCCGATGCTGCTTGGCCCAGTCCAGTCATTTAAAATCCTACTGAATTCTTGCCCAATCATTCCTATTCCTGAACATAGTTCTGTATTTAACGTTTCTGGCAATGCCATATTAAATGAACCAAAAGACGTGTGCGTTTGTAATTCACCTCTGACTTCCGAAGTGGCTCAATTGAATAGTGTAAGTGAAGGTGGGGACTCATCCAGGCGAATTCTCATTAATCGGAAGGGAATTGTTTCAAATTTCTTTGCCACTCCGCGCCGAACATTGTCGCGGCCTGGTGCCATTGAGGCGCTTGATGAGTTCCAAAATTCTCAGAATCCTTGGGTTCTTGTATCTTCCGAAGAAATTGACATTGATCCGCAGCTTGCTGCACCATTCCGTGACTGCTTACGCCACGGAATTACCTCCGAATATTTGAAGTTTGATCAAAGTTCGGTGACTGTCCCGAATTATGATACGACGATACGCCTCACCACCGATACGCCGTTCTTTTTCTCGCCTCGGCGACTCTCTTACCGCGAGAAGGATGAAGTGAGTGCGATCATAAGTGACCTTCTGCGACGCGAAGTAATCAGAGTCAGCGATTCACCCTATGCTTCACCTATGGTGTTAGTTAAGAAGAAAAATGGTGAAACGCGCATGTGTGTTGATTATAGAGCGCTCAATAAATTGACAATTCGAGACAATTTTCCTATTCCGTTAATTGACGATTGCCTTGAATATCTCGGCAATAAGAAAATATTTACGTTGCTTGATCGCAAGAATGGTTTTCACCACGTGAAAATGGCGGATGACTCGACGCGATACACTTCTTTCGTAACCCCGAGTGGTCAATACGAGTACATCCGAATGCCATTCGGGCTGAGAAATGCACCCTCAGTGTTTCAGCGGTTCATATCGCGAATCCTTAAGCCTTTTACCGATACCGGACTTATTGTAGTCTATTTTGACGATATTGTGATCGCCTCAAGGGACATTGCCGAGCATATGGAGTTGATAATCGACGTCCTGCGCTGTCTTGCTCGTAATGGACTAGAGTTGCGATTGTCAAAGTGCAAGTTTGCTTACGAACAGATTGAATATCTGGGATACAATGTCTCAGCGTCTGGTATTACTCCCAGTGGGGACCATATACACGCTATACAAAATTACCCAGTGCCAAAAAACTCTAAGGAGCTACATTCATATTTGGGATTATGCTCATATTTTCGGCGGTTTGTCCCGTCATTCTCGGTCATTGCCCGTCCTCTGAATAATCTTACGAAGAAGGAGGTCCCGTTTCATTTCAATGATGAGTGCCGAGAGGACTATGAAATGTTGCGTACCGCTCTTACCTCCGCCCCAGTTCTTACGATTTACGACCCGAAGCGTGAAACCGAGCTGCATTGCGATGCAAGCGCAAAAGGCTTCGGTGCCGTTTTGCTTCAGAAAGGCGATGATGGGAAATTGCATCTAGTGTCGTACTACTCGAATCGTACAACGCCTCAAGAATCCAATTATCACAGTTTCGAGTTGGAAACTCTTGCTATTGTCTACGCCCTCCGCCGATTCCGCACTTATTTGGAAGGCATTTTATTTAAATTGTTACTGATTGTAACTCACTAACTCTAACATTAAATAAACGAGAAATGAATCCGCGAATCGCTCGCTGGGCCCTTGAATTTGAAAATTATAATTATTCCGTTTCCCATCGACCTGGCGCCCGTATGGGTCATGTGGATGCTCTTAGCCGGTGCCATATTGTTTCTGTCATTGGTTCCGAAGATATTGATTTCCAAGTGAGGGCCGTACAAAACCGCGACCCAGTTATCTCTAAATTGAAGGTTAGTTTGAGTGAAGGTGAGTCAAAATCGTATGCTATGCATGACGGAATTGTTTACCGACAGGACCGAAATGGGTATCTATTCCTCTATGTGGAGGAGAATGTGGTGCGGCATACTCATGAAAAGATTGGCCATCTCGGTGTTACGAAGTCTATGCACCAGCTTAAATTACATTACTGGTTCCCTGACATGCAACCGAAAGTTGAAAGATGTATCCGCAATTGCATTAAGTGCATTCTGTATTCCGTCCCGACTCGTACTAACGAGCACAATTTATATAATATCCCGAAGCAGCCCGTTCCATTCCACACGATCCATATTGACCACTTCGGTCCCCTGCTGTCACTTCAGTCCAAACGAAAGCATATTCTGCTGGTCGTCGATGCCTTTACTAAATATGTAAAATTGTATCCGGTCGTATCGACAAGTACGCGTGAAGTATGCATTTCGCTCAATAAGTATTTTGAGTATTATAGTCGCCCTTCGCGAATAGTGAGTGACCAGGGAACATGTTTTACGTCTCTCGAGTTTACATCTTACCTTTCGGATAAAAATATCGAGCACGTAAAGGTTGCGGTTGCGTCCCCGCAGGCAAATGGTCAAGTTGAGAGAGTGAATCGGACGCTTAAAGCGATTCTGGCCAAATTGAGCGAGCTGCTGGCTCATTCCGATTGGGTGCGCCAGCTAGCGCATGTTGAGTACGCACAGAACAATACGGTTCACCGGTCAATTAAAACGGCCCCTAGCAAACTTCTCTTTGGCGTTTTGCAGAGGGGGTGTGAAGTGGATCGGCCTACCGAATTCTTGGATGAGAAAGATGTGAACTCCGTCGGAAGAGATCTAGAGGTTGTGCGAGATCAGGCCGCTGTTGCCATTCGGGAGAGTCAAGATTACAACTTAAAGCGCTTCCATGAGCATAGTCGACCGCCCAGGGTTTTTGACGTGGGAGACTTTGCGTTATTCGAAATAATGATACGACCATTGGCACCAACAAGAAGTTTATTCCGAAGTTTAAGGGTCCATATGTGGTAATCAAGAAGCTGCCTCATGACCGCTATGTCGTAGGCGACATCGATGATTGCCCCATTACCCAACTCCCCTATCAAGGCAACCTTGAAGCCAACCATATTCGCAAGTGGGTTGAGCCTCCAAGTAACGAAGTAACTGAGTCGCTTCCGCAACACCTCATTGAAACTAATTTACATCTTCAGCCTTCAGCACCCTAGTTTTAATGACCAGCTGTTCAACCATTGTAAGTTAAGTTCCTTTTGATTGTATTGTATGTAGTAGGATGTAAGCTCACTTATGTAGTATGTAAGCTCACTTATGTATATCGATTGATCGGGCCGATCAAAGTGTCAGAACGGCCGACTGTAGTATTTAATGGTACGGTGGCATCACCCGAGCAGTGGCACTATTCAGTGTGCATTGGCAACACTCGAGCGATGGCACTACTCGCGGCATGATGGCTGACGTTGCCGCCAAAAGCCAAAGTAGCAAGTGAAAAACGCGCGAAAGACACGGGGAGACGAATAAGTGACAGCGAACGAGACGGACGTGCCGAGCAGAGTCGGCAAGACACCAGTTACCTCATATATTGTTTTTTTCCAATCCTTTGTATTACACACTTCTATTAAATAAAGCTGAAAGTTAAAAAAAATAAGCTTACTACACGTTACTATGATTGTAACGAATATCAATTTTCTGATTTCAGATCACCCCATTGGCCACAACTTTGCTTAAGCGGGACCATTGCAGTTTTAAAATCCATGTCATCAATGACATTTCAAGGTCGCGGGAGTTTTTTTTCCTCTTCAAAAATGAAAATTTAAAGTCAAAACATGTATTTCTAAAAATAAAAAATTTTTAATTGTATGCAGTAGATCTTTCGTAATTAATTCCCCAAATAACAGCTCAATTTCTTGCCTCAAGAGTAGAGGACCCCCTTAAAATACCACAAAACTACACTACAGCACAACTACTTTGATAAAGCACCCAGATACAAAAAGCTTGCCTTCGAAAGCTCGACACATTGCGCTCGAGTAGTTTATTTTGTTGGTAGGTTTAGCAAATTGCTATTAAAAGATAATATTACTATTTTTTAACTTTAAATAGGTAATTTATTAGTTCATTGGAGAAGATATGTGGTGTACATAAATTATTTCATACTTTCATTTCGTTTATTTCATTTCATTCATTTAATTTTTCATTATTTATTTCATTCATTTAATTTGTATTACATTGTTTCATAAATTACACTAGACACGAGACTAATTTTGGACAGTTTTAAGACTGGACAGTTTATACTTACGCGATATGTGCTCAGAACTAAATTAAGAAGAAAACTGGTTTTCCGAAGATTTTTCGAAAACGCTTCTTTGAAAAATTTCTTAATTTTTAGTTTCGTATTGAGCGACCCAAAATTAGTCTAGAAATCGTTTTTTTTATAGCTGCAAGCGATTAATCCATTCTTTTTGTTCTATTCGGGTTATAAACACAAGCAACAAAACATTTAAGTACCGAGACACCTACCTCAACAAAAATACATTCACTTAAGAATTATCAGACTTATAGACCATTTTCGGGTTTAGAGTACTATTGCAGTATATATAATTTCTTAACAACACACAATTATACAACGCATACGAATATAGAGTATTTATGTGTAGACACTAACCATTCACTATACTGCTTGGTTTTAATTTTTTCATGTTTTTTCTTCTTTTAGAGACTTCACCCCGTTCTAATTTCATAATTTAGTAGCTCTTATGAAAAAGGTCAAGCCGAGCATCATAATATAAGTTGAAGTTAATAATTACAATGTATCTCTTTGTGTTCTAACTTTTTTATTATATCATATTCCATGTCCAATTAAACTATAAATAAAATTTGTCTTTACTTTTCAATTTGAGTTATCTAAGTTTTTAAAATCAATTTTTAAAATTCTGTGAAAAATTTGAAAAAATTCGAATAAAATCGGTCTTTCCTCACAGAATATCGAATCGAATGATCGAATGCTTGGAAAAAATTCGGGATTCGAGAAAAATCGAATCTTGACCCCAATTACCCATCCCTAGTCCACTCCGGAATGTGCGGGAACGATCTGCGCGATGGCCTGACAGGTATAAAAGGCAGTCGGATGCGGCGCAGCGAGTCAGTTTGGTTTTGACAAATGAAGTTGCCACGCAGAGTAATTAAGCAAATACTTAAGTGTACGAACAGTAAAGTGTAAGAGTGTGAATAATAAAGTGACTGTTGGTTTATTTTATTGTCCGCGTTTAAGAAACTGACTGTGTTTAGTTTAAAATTACACAATCCAGAGGTACGTAACAGCCCACTAGACTTAGTATTCGTAACATTTGGTGTCAGAAGTGGGATTGTGGAAAATTGAAAGTAAACAAATAAATAAAATTATAAAAGCACGGACACGGTTAAACTCGAGCTGCTGAAGGGAGACCAGCTGAAGAAGGAGCTGGCTGCCTGGAATTTGCCGACTGCTGGCGGAAAAGTGGAGTTGCAGTTGCGCTTGCGAGAGGCGTGTGAGGCACGAGGCATCGATTGGGCTGCGCACGAGTTCGGAACGCAGGAGCTAGAGGCGTCGGCCAAGGTGGAGGAATCGCCTGCTGCTGCTGCGTCGCCGTACAGTACGGCTGCAGCGGCCGCGCCACTACAAGCATTGGACATGAGTCAGCTAATGGTTGCACTTAAAGGCATGTTCGAGACTTCCAACCGGGAAATGGCAGCCAAAATGGAAAATGAAAATCGCGAAATGGTGGCACAAATGTCAGCGAAGCTCGAAACTACGAATCTCGAAATTTCGGCAAAAGTCGAGACTGCAACTCGAGAAATGGCGGGAAATTCTGCGCGCATAGAGCAGAAGGTGGAGGAAATTTCCAATAGGCTGAACGTGAAAGTTGAGCATCTCGAGACGCGAATAGACAATTGGGACAAACGATTTGACGAAATGGGAGAATCCCTGAACAGACGAGTTGACAACCTGGATGAGTCCTTGAATAAGCAAGTTGACAGTCTGGAAGATTCGATGCACAGAAAGATAGACGAACGGCTTCGAGAGGCACAGCCACGAGAATGTTTGCCACCGGTTCAGGACGGTTTTGCTGCCAGTACAGAAGTGCCTACTTATGATGGTGCTACGCCGTTCGATACATTTAAATTGCAATTCGACTTGGCTGCTTTGGAAAATCAGTGGACAGATATCAGGAAAGGTCGGAGGTTGGCACTGGCGCTGAAAGGTTATGCGGCTGAGGTAATCAAATCAGTTCCAGAATGTTTAAGAAGTGATTACGGTGCCATCATGAGAGCGTTAGCAGCGAAGTATGGCGACAAGCACAACCATGCGCTATACTACTGTGAGCTGAAGAACCGCAAGCAAAGAGCCAACGAGGCGCTGCAGACATATGCAGCAGACATTGAGCGGCTCGTACAGTCGTGCTACCCAAAATTTGGTGCTGATGATCTCGAGAGGATGAAGATTGAGTCGTTTATTGAAGGTCTTCATGATCCAGAAACACGTCGCAGTGCGTTGATGATGGGCAAGCCAACATTTAAGGAAACGGTGACCAGCGCGATGACATATGAAGCGGCATTGATTGGGAGCACTCGGTATGCACCTGCAAGGATACGCGAGATTCAAGCGGACAACGACATTCCGATCGAGGCCATAACCTCTGACAGACCGGACAGGCCACGGGTGGTCTCCTCTAAAGTTGTTTGCTGGGTATGTGGCAAGCAGGGCCACATATCACGAGACTGCCGCCAACGAAAGAGGCGTTCCCGTTCTCGATCGCAATCGCCTGAAGCGAGGAATACTGATAATCGAGGCCCAGCCAACAAGCGCAGGGCTGAGGACGGCGAGTCGTTAAACTAAAACGGGTCAGCCCAAAGGGGCGTGAGCTGATCCCCACAATCGGCCGCCCCACCATCCTTGTCTCACAGCTGAAACGACAGCCCAGCAGCTTGACAATTGAAGGAAGGATAGATGGAAAGTTGTTCGTGTTGACACTGGATACTGGAGCGTCATATTCGATCATAAAAAGGAAGCTGCTGAAGAACTGGGAACCGCTGCATGGCATACAGCTGCGGACTGCGACTGCCGAGCGCGCGCCGGTAAGAGGCAAAGTTACAAAAACGATTGCTATCGGCACCAGCAGCCTGGAACATGAGTTCATCGTCGCGCATATAATGGACGACGTGATTATCGGCGTGGATTTCATGATTAGGCACGGTTTTACGCTGGACCTGAAGGAAAATGTGCTGAGATATGCCAACGTTGAATTCCCGCTGCACACAGGCTATGAGCGAAGCGTGGCGGTAAGGAAGGTTGTATCGTGTCAACACAGGAGGATACCAGCGAATTCTGAGGCGATTGTGTGGGCAACGGTGGACGAGGACGATGGGACGAGTCGGCTGTGGGTAGCAGAAGCACCGAAACAAGGACACGACAACATCATCATCGGACGTACATTAGTGGAACCTAAAAATGGCAGAATACCAGTCAGAATACTGAACCCCCTGAATGCACCCAGATATGTCGGGAAAGATGAGGTAATTGGCGAGTGTAAGGAAGCTGTAGCAGTGGTCAACTGCGAGAGTAGCCCGCCTGGAGGTAATAAGAAGAGCGGTTTTAACATGGACGCCATACCGCAGGAGAACCAGTGGAGCAGCGAGTTGACGGCCAAGCAGAAACAGAAGGCGAGGTCACTCCTGCACTATGGGTCAATATTTGCGGCAGAAGCAGGCGGAAGAACAGCCATAGTGAAGCACAACATCGACACCGGAAGTGCAAAACCGATTCGCCAACCGCCAAGACGAGTTCCTCTGGCAAAGAGGGAGGAGGTCACAAATTTGATCGACAACATGCGGAAAGACAAGGTCATAGAGCCTTCTTCGGGCCCCTGGTGCTCGCCGGTCGTGCTAGTCAAGAAAAAAGATGGCAGTACCCGGTTTTGTGTGGACTATCGGAAGCTCATTGATGTGACCAAGAAGGACAGTTATCTACTACCTCGGATCGATGACACACTGGACACACTGTCAGGCACACAGTGGTTTTCCACACTCGATTTACGCAGCGGCTATTGGCAGGTAGAGCTTGCAGACAAGGACAAGGCGACGGTTTGTGGCAGTTCACCGTCATGCCGTTTGGACTCTGCAACGCACCCGCAACATTCGAGCGGCTAATGGAACGTGTGCTGAAAGGGCTGCATTGGCGGACGTCTGGGATACCTCGACGATATAATCGTGATGGGCAAAAGCTTCGACGACCACCTGGAAAAGCTGAAGGAGGTATTTGAGCGAATACAGAAAGCCGGGCTTAAACTCAACCCAAAGAAGTGCTCGCTGTTTCAAAAAGAGGTCAAATATCTGGGTCTGAAGGCAAGATCACGGCGGTGAAGGAGTGGCCCCGGCCACACAATCTACACGAACTCCGAAGTTTCCTGGGCCTGTGCACATACTACCGCCGATTTGTTCCGGGATTTGCGAACATAGCCCGCACCTTGCACAAACTGACGAAAAAGAGCCAAGCTTTCGAGTGGAACGAGGAGCAGAAACAGGCTTTTGCACGTCTGAAAGAAAAACTATGCAGTGCTCCAATTCTGGCCTTCCCCGTGCCTGGGGAGATGTTTGTGCTGGATACAGATGCAAGCGGGAATAGTATTGGCGGTGTGCTATCACAGATAATAGACGGCCAGGAACAAGTGATAGCGTACTACAGTAGAGCTCTATCGAAACCGGAACGCAATTACTGTGTGACATGGAGAGAACTGCTGGCGGCATTGGACTGCGTAAAACACTTCCACAAATATCTGTATGGGCAAAGATTTCGCCTGCGCACAGATCATGGGGCATGGCTCCTGAACTTTAAGGATCCTGAAGGGCAATTGGCGCGGTGGATCGAGCGACTGCAGAGCTACGACTACACGATAGAGCATCGCAAGGGCAGTAGCCATGGAAATGCCGATGCCTTGTCACGCCGTCCGTGCAAAGTCGAATGCAGGCAGTGCTCGCGAGCCGAGAGCAAAGAGCGGATAGTGGACGTCCGGTTGATAAGCGTTATGCCAGAGGAGGAGTGGTCTGCGGAGAGGCTACGAAAAGACCAGCGTGAGGATGCGGATCTTGCAAAAATCGTTGAAAGCAAGGCGCACGTCCAGACTGGCAGGAGATGGCCGGTGAAAGCCCGATCGCGAAGGCTTACTGGGCACAGTGGAAAAGTCTGCGGCTGAAGGAAGGATGCTTGTACCGCGAATGGGAGAGCTCGGATGGTCAGATCAGCAAGTCCCTAATGTTAGTGCCGAAATGCAGAATCAACGAGGTCATTGAGGCATACCATAACGACTCCAGTGGAGGGCACCTGGGCCTCACCAAAACCGTCGCCAAAATAAAAAGACGATTCTACTGGGTAGGATGTCAGGAGTCTGTAGCCCAGTAGATTAAGAACTACGACCGATGTTCATGCATGCAGCAGTACAACGTGGGAGCGCCCTTCGAGCGGATTGCTATGGACGTCGCCGGCCCATTCCCAACTAGCACTCAGGGCAACAAATATGTGCTGGTGTTAATGGAATACTTCAGCAAATGGCCCGAAGTGTACCCTATTCCTAACCAGGAGGCCACTACGATCTCGGAAAAGCTGGTAAACAACTGGGTAGCCAGGTTCGGAGTTCCGTTGGAGTTACACTCAGATCAAGGCCGGAATTACGAGTCTGCGGTATTCAAGGAAGTGTGTGAGCTACTGGGGATAAAGAAAACTCGTACCACGCCTTTGCACCCACAGTCCGATGGCATGGTGGAACGCTTTAACCGGACACTGGAGGAATACCTGCGGAAAGTGGTAGGCGGGAATCAAAAGGATTGGGACACGCATATCCCCCTGTTCCTGATGGCGTATAGGTCAGCCCCGCACGACACGACATCACTCACTCCAGCCCGAGCAGTGTTCGGCACAGAGTTGCGGTTACCCGCTGACTTGAAGTTCGGCGTAGTCAGCACGACGGGGGGCGCTAAGACGGACTACGTGGTCAAAAAGCGGGCGGAACTGGAGGAAATTCACCAGTTTATAAGGAGCCGCACCAAACTGGTCAGCGATTAGGCGAAAGCCAGATATGATCTACGGGCCAACTCAGCAGGGTTCCAAGAAGGCGATCTGGTAATGCTCTACAACCCGCCGCGGAGGAAAGGTTTGTCTCCGAAACTTCAAGCGTCATGGGAAGGACCGTACGAAGTCGTGACTAGGATTAACGACATGGTATACAGGATTCAACGTTGCAGCAATAGAGGCGCTAAGCTGAAGGTAGTCCATTTGGAGCGCCTGGCCACGGGTGGTCTCCTCTAAAGTTGTTTGCTGGGTATGTGGCAAGCAGGGCCACATATCACGAGACTGCCGCCAACGAAAGAGGCGTTCCCGTTCTCGATCGCAATCGCCTGAAGCGAGGAATACTGATAATCGAGGCCCAGCCAACAAGCGCAGGGCTGAGGACGGCGAGTCGTTAAACTAAAACGGGTCAGCCCAAAGGGGCGCCACAATCGGCCGCCCCACCATCCTTGTCTCACAGCTGAAACGACAGCCCAGCAGCTTGACAATTGAAGGAAGGATAGATGGAAAGTTGTTCGTGTTGACACTGGATACTGGATCGTCATATTCGATCATAAAAAGGAAGCTGCTGAAGAACTGGGAACCGCTGCATGGCATACAGCTGCGGACTGCGACTGCCGAGCGCGCGCCGGTAAGAGGCAAAGTTACAAAAACGATTGCTATCGGCACCAGCAGCCTGGAACATGAGTTCATCGTCGCGCATATAATGGACGACGTGATTATCGGCGTGGATTTCATGATTAGGCACGGTTTTACGCTGGACCTGAAGGAAAATGTGCTGAGATATGCCAACGTTGAATTCCCGCTGCACACCGGCTATGAGCGAAGCGTGGCGGTAAGGAAGGTTGTATCGTGTCAACACAGGAGGATACCAGCGAATTCTGAGGCGATTGTGTGGGCAACGGTGGACGAGGACGATGGGACGAGTCGGCTGTGGGTAGCAGAAGCACCGAAACAAGGACACGACAACATCATCATCGGACGTACATTAGTGGAACCTAAAAATGGCAGAATACCAGTCAGAATACTGAACCCCCTGAATGCACCCAGATATGTCGGGAAAGATGAGGTAATTGGCGAGTGTAAGGAAGCTGTAGCAGTGGTCAACTGCGAGAGTAGCCCGCCTGGAGGTAATAAGAAGAGCGGTTTTAACATGGACGCCATACCGCAGGAGAACCAGTGGAGCAGCGAGTTGACGGCCAAGCAGAAACAGAAGGCGAGGTCACTCCTGCACTATGGGTCAATATTTGCGGCAGAAGCAGGCGGAAGAACAGCCATAGTGAAGCACAACATCGACACCGGAAGTGCAAAACCGATTCGCCAACCGCCAAGACGAGTTCCTCTGGCCAAGAGGGAGGAGGTCACAAATTTGATCGACAACATGCGGAAAGACAAGCTCATAGAGCCTTCTTCGGGCCCCTGGTGCTCGCCGGTCGTGCTAGTCAAGAAAAAAGATGGCAGTACCCGGTTTTGTGTGGACTATCGGAAGCTCATTGATGTGACCAAGAAGGACAGTTATCTACTACCTCGGATCGATGACACACTGGACACACTGTCAGGCACACAGTGGTTTTCCACACTCGATTTACGCAGCGGCTATTGGCAGGTAGAGCTTGCAGACAAGGACAAGGCGACGGTTTGTGGCAGTTCACCGTCATGCCGTTTGGACTCTGCAACGCACCCGCAACATTCGAGCGGCTAATGGAACGTGTGCTGAAAGGGCTGCATTGGCGGACGTCTGGGATACCTCGACGATATAATCGTGATGCGCAAAAGCTTCGACGACCACCTGGAAAAGCTGAAGGAGGTATTTGAGCGAATACAGAAAGCCGGGCTTAAACTCAACCCAAAGAAGTGCTCGCTGTTTCAAAAAGAGGTCAAATATCTGGGTCTGAAGGCAAGATCACGGCGGTGAAGGAGTGGCCCCGGCCACACAATCTACACGAACTCCGAAGTTTCCTGGGCCTGTGCACATACTACCGCCGATTTGTTCCGGGATTTGCGAACATAGCCCGCACCTTGCACAAACTGACGAAAAAGAGCCAAGCTTTCGAGTGGAACGAGGAGCAGAAACAGGCTTTTGCACGTCTGAAAGAAAAACTATGCAGTGCTCCAATTCTGGCCTTCCCCGTGCCTGGGGAGATGTTTGTGCTGGATACAGATGCAAGCGGGAATAGTATTGGCGGTGTGCTATCACAGATAATAGACGGCCAGGAACAAGTGATAGCGTACTACAGTAGAGCTCTATCGAAACCGGAACGCAATTACTGTGTGACATGGAGAGAACTGCTGGCGGCATTGGACTGCGTAAAACACTTCCACAAATATCTGTATGGGCAAAGATTTCGCCTGCGCACAGATCATGGGGCATGGCTCCTGAACTTTAAGGATCCTGAAGGGCAATTGGCGCGGTGGATCGAGCGACTGCAGAGCTACGACTACACGATAGAGCATCGCAAGGGCAGTAGCCATGGAAATGCCGATGCCTTGTCACGCCGTCCGTGCAAAGTCGAATGCAGGCAGTGCTCGCGAGCCGAGAGCAAAGAGCGGATAGTGGACGTCCGGTTGATAAGCGTTATGCCAGAGGAGGAGTGGTCTGCGGAGAGGCTACGAAAAGACCAGCGTGAGGATGCGGATCTTGCAAAAATCGTTGAAAGCAAGGCGCACGTCCAGACTGGCAGGAGATGGCCGGTGAAAGCCCGATCGCGAAGGCTTACTGGGCACAGTGGAAAAGTCTGCGGCTGAAGGAAGGATGCTTGTACCGCGAATGGGAGAGCTCGGATGGTCAGATCAGCAAGTCCCTAATGGTAGTGCCGAAATGCAGAATCAACGAGGTCATTGAGGCATACCATAACGACTCCAGTGGAGGGCACCTGGGCCTCACCAAAACCGTCGCCAAAATAAAAAGACGATTCTACTGGGTAGGATGTCAGGAGTCTGTAGCCCAGTAGATTAAGAACTACGACCGATGTTCATGCATGCAGCAGTACAACGTGGGAGCGCCCTTCGAGCGGATTGCTATGGACGTCGCCGGCCCATTCCCAACTAGCACTCAGGGCAACAAATATGTGCTGGTGTTAATGGAATACTTCAGCAAATGGCCCGAAGTGTACCCTATTCCTAACCAGGAGGCCACTACGATCTCGGAAAAGCTGGTAAACAACTGGGTAGCCAGGTTCGGAGTTCCGTTGGAGTTACACTCAGATCAAGGCCGGAATTACGAGTCTGCGGTATTCAAGGAAGTGTGTGAGCTACTGGGGATAAAGAAAACTCGTACCACGCCTTTGCACCCACAGTCCGATGGCATGGTGGAACGCTTTAACCGGACACTGGAGGAATACCTGCGGAAAGTGGTAGGCGGGAATCAAAAGGATTGGGACACGCATATCCCCCTGTTCCTGATGGCGTATAGGTCAGCCCCGCACGACACGACATCACTCACTCCAGCCCGAGCAGTGTTCGGCACAGAGTTGCGGTTACCCGCTGACTTGAAGTTCGGCGTAGTCAGCACGACGGGGGGCGCTAAGACGGACTACGTGGTCAAAAAGCGGGCGGAACTGGAGGAAATTCACCAGTTTATAAGGAGCCGCACCAAACTGGTCAGCGATTAGGCGAAAGCCAGATATGATCTACGGGCCAACTCAGCAGGGTTCCAAGAAGGCGATCTGGTAATGCTCTACAACCCGCCGCGGAGGAAAGGTTTGTCTCCGAAACTTCAAGCGTCATGGGAAGGACCGTACGAAGTCGTGACTAGGATTAACGACATGGTATACAGGATTCAACGTTGCAGCAATAGAGGCGCTAAGCTGAAGGTAGTCCATTTGGAGCGCCTGGCCACGGGTGGTCTCCTCTAAAGTTGTTTGCTGGGTATGTGGCAAGCAGGGCCACATATCACGAGACTGCCGCCAACGAAAGAGGCGTTCCCGTTCTCGATCGCAATCGCCTGAAGCGAGGAATACTGATAATCGAGGCCCAGCCAACAAGCGCAGGGCTGAGGACGGCGAGTCGTTAAACTAAAACGGGTCAGCCCATAGGGGCGTGAGCTGATCCCCACAATCGGCCGCCCCACCATCCTTGTCTCACAGCTGAAACGACAGCCCAGCAGCTTGACAATTGAAGGAAGGATAGATGGAAAGTTGTTCGTGTTGACACTGGATACTGGAGCGTCATATTCGATCATAAAAAGGAAGCTGCTGAAGAACTGGGAACCGCTGCATGGCATACAGCTGCGGACTGCGACTGCCGAGCGCGCGCCGGTAAGAGGCAAAGTTACAAAAACGATTGCTATCGGCACCAGCAGCCTGGAACATGAGTTCATCGTCGCGCATATAATGGACGACGTGATTATCGGCGTGGATTTCATGATTAGGCACGGTTTTACGCTGGACCTGAAGGAAAATGTGCTGAGATATGCCAACGTTGAATTCCCGCTGCACACCGGCTATGAGCGAAGCGTGGCGGTAAGGAAGGTTGTATCGTGTCAACACAGGAGGATACCAGCGAATTCTGAGGCGATTGTGTGGGCAACGGTGGACGAGGACGATGGGACGAGTCGGCTGTGGGTAGCAGAAGCACCGAAACAAGGACACGACAACATCATCATCGGACGTACATTAGTGGAACCTAAAAATGGCAGAATACCAGTCAGAATACTGAACCCCCTGAATGCACCCAGATATGTCGGGAAAGATGAGGTAATTGGCGAGTGTAAGGAAGCTGTAGCAGTGGTCAACTGCGAGAGTAGCCCGCCTGGAGGTAATAAGAAGAGCGGTTTTAACATGGACGCCATACCGCAGGAGAACCAGTGGAGCAGCGAGTTGACGGCCAAGCAGAAACAGAAGGCGAGGTCACTCCTGCACTATGGGTCAATATTTGCGGCAGAAGCAGGCGGAAGAACAGCCATAGTGAAGCACAACATCGACACCGGAAGTGCAAAACCGATTCGCCAACCGCCAAGACGAGTTCCTCTGGCCAAGAGGGAGGAGGTCATAAATTTGATCGACAACATGCGGAAAGACAAGCTCATAGAGCCTTCTTCGGGCCCCTGGTGCTCGCCGGTCGTGCTAGTCAAGAAAAAAGATGGCAGTACCCGGTTTTGTGTGGACTATCGGAAGCTCATTGATGTGACCAAGAAGGACAGTTATCTACTACCTCGGATCGATGACACACTGGACACACTGTCAGGCACACAGTGGTTTTCCACACTCGATTTACGCAGCGGCTATTGGCAGGTAGAGCTTGCAGACAAGGACAAGGCGACGGTTTGTGGCAGTTCACCGTCATGCCGTTTGGACTCTGCAACGCACCCGCAACATTCGAGCGGCTAATGGAACGTGTGCTGAAAGGGCTGCATTGGCGGACGTCTGGGATACCTCGACGATATAATCGTGATGGGCAAAAGCTTCGACGACCACCTGGAAAAGCTGAAGGAGGTATTTGAGCGAATACAGAAAGCCGGGCTTAAACTCAACCCAAAGAAGTGCTCGCTGTTTCAAAAAGAGGTCAAATATCTGGGTCTGAAGGGAAGATCACGGCGGTGAAGGAGTGGCCCCGGCCACACAATCTACTCGAACTCCGAAGTTTCCTGGGCCTGTGCACATACTACCGCCGATTTGTTCCGGGATTTGCGAACATAGCCCGCACCTTGCACAAACTGACGAAAAAGAGCCAAGCTTTCGAGTGGAACGAGGAGCAGAAACAGGCTTTTGCACGTCTGAAAGAAAAACTATGCAGTGCTCCAATTCTGGCCTTCCCCGTGCCTGGGGAGATGTTTGTGCTGGATACAGATGCAAGCGGGAATAGTATTGGCGGTGTGCTATCACAGATAATAGACGGCCAGGAACAAGTGATAGCGTACTACAGTAGAGCTCTATCGAAACCGGAACGCAATTACTGTGTGACATGGAGAGAACTGCTGGCGGTATTGGAATGCGTAAAACACTTCCACAAATATCTGTATGGGCAAAGGTTTCGCCTGCGCACAGATCATGGGGCATGGCTCCTGAACTTTAAGGATCCTGAAGGGCAATTGGCGCGGTGGATCGAGCGACTGCAGAGCTACGACTACACGATAGAGCATCGCAAGGGCAGTAGCCATGGAAATGCCGATGCCTTGTCACGCCGTCCGTGCAAAGTCGAATGCAGGCAGTGCTCGCGAGCCGAGAGCAAAGAGCGGATAGTGGACGTCCGGTTGATAAGCGTTATGCCAGAGGAGGAGTGGTCTGCGGAGAGGCTACGAAAAGACCAGCGTGAGGATGCGGATCTTGCAAAAATCGTTGAAAGCAAGGCGCACGTCCAGACTGGCAGGAGATGGCCGGTGAAAGCCCGATCGCGAAGGCTTACTGGGCACAGTGGAAAAGTCTGCGGCTGAAGGAAGGATGCTTGTACCGCGAATGGCAGAGCTCGGATGGTCAGATCAGCAAGTCCCTAATGGTAGTGCCGAAATGCAGAATCAACGAGGTCATTGAGGCATACCATAACGACTCCAGTGGAGGGCACCTGGGCATCACCAAAACCGTCGCCAAAATAAAAAGACGATTCTACTGGGTAGGATGTCAGGAGTCTGTAGCCGAGTGGATTAAGAACTACGACCGATGTTCATGCATGCAGCAGTACAACGTGGGAGCGCCCTTCGAGCGGATTGCTATGGACGTCGCCGGCCCATTCCCAACTAGCACTCAGGGCAACAAATATGTGCTGGTGTTAATGGAATACTTCAGCAAATGGCCCGAAGTGTACCCTATTCCTAACCAGGAGGCCACTACGATCTCGGAAAAGCTGGTAAACAACTGGGTAGCCAGGTTCGGAGTTCCGTTGGAGTTACACTCAGATCAAGGCCGGAATTACGAGTCTGCGGTATTCAAGGAAGTGTGTGAGCTACTGGGGATAAAGAAAACTCGTACCACGCCTTTGCACCCACAGTCCGATGGCATGGTGGAACGCTTTAACCGGACACTGGAGGAATACCTGCGGAAAGTGGTAGGCGGGAATCAAAAGGATTGGGACACGCATATCCCCCTGTTCCTGATGGCGTATAGGTCAGCCCCGCACGACACGACATCACTCACTCCAGCCCGAGCAGTGTTCGGTACAGAGTTGCGGTTACCCGCTGACTTGAAGTTCGGCGTAGTCAGCACGACGGGGGGCGCTAAGACGGACTACGTGGTCAAAAAGCGGGCGGAACTAGAGGAAATTCACCAGTTTATAAGGAGCCGCACCAAACTGGTCAGCGATTAGGCGAAAGCCAGATATGATCTACGGGCCAACTCAGCAGGGTTCCAAGAAGGCGATCTGGTAATGCTCTACAACCCGCAGCGGAGGAAAGGTTTGTCTCCGAAACTTCAAGCGTCATGGGAAGGACCGTACGAAGTCGTGACTAGGATTAACGACATGGTATACAGGATTCAACGTTGCAGCAATAGAGGCGCTAAGCTGAAGGTAGTCCATTTGGAGCGCCTGGCGCCTCATCACAGCGGAGCCTCGGCACTTGTTCGGGACGAACAAGTCTAAGTGGTGGGCAGTGTAACGATAAGACAGTCTGTCGCTGTGCAAAGCAACCCTGCCGCTACGTGCCGTGCTATAATCCAATCTGGCAACGACGGCCGCGATGGTAACTTTTAGTCCAATCTGGCAACGACGGCCGCGATAATAACTTTTAGTCCAACCTGGCAATGATGGAAACTTTTAGTCAACTCCGGAATGTGCGGTAACGATCTGCGCGATGGCCTGACAGGTATAAAAGGCAGTCGGATGCGGCGCAGCGAGTCAGTCTGGTTTTGCCAAGTGAAGTTGCCACGCGGAGTAATTAAGCAAATACTTAAGTGTACGAACAGTAAAGTGTAAGAGTGTGAAAATAATAAAGTGACTGTTGGTTTATTTTATTGTCTGCGTTTAAGTAACTGACTGTGTTTTATTTTCAAATTACACAATCCAGAGGTACGTAACAGCCCACTAGACTTAGTATTCGTAACAATATCAATTTCAATATTAACCCTGGAATACTAATTTTGAATTGTATCACAAAACATTCGCAATGTTATTCGATGTTAGTTAATCGAATAGGAGAAGTGTGCCAACAATGCTGCCATTGAACTGGGCTGAAGGCACTGTTGCCAGTGCTGCGTATTTAATGTATATAACAAGATGTGATATAAATTTATAAATAAAGAAACAATTTTTCGTGTCTATTACTTCAAATCAATTTTTGATTGGTAACTTTTACCAAAATGAAAATAAAGTTACCAAGTTACCAAACAGTTTAAAAGTTACCAATTTTGGTAGAAAGTTACCAATTGTGGCAACCGTGACCTCTATGTGTTTATTTGCTTAGTAGTTTGATCAACCATTGAAGCATTCGTATATTACAGATTTTTAATATATTATTTATAGAACAGCTAATGGCTGATCGGACAACTATTTTGGCCCAAATTTTTACAGATGTCAATTAAATATGTGAAAAGCATATGTGCTACATTTCAACGCCTTTTCAGGAGTCTTCTGAACCATGATGCAATGAACCCAACTCATTAAAAAAACTAAGAGCCAAACCTAAATTGGAGCGTCAGCGGCAAACAACTGTCAAAATTTCTTCATGCCCATACAAATTGTATGGGGCAAACCGCAATTGAAACGCTCTGACGCTGCGCTATTCGAATTTCCAATTTTGACAAGGCGTTAGCGGTTGAAGTTGGCTGCAAACAAAAGAGAAAACAAAACAGCTGTGCGTACACATCTGCTGATTCGATTGAAATTGTGTGAAATTTGTGCAAAGAAGAGGTAAGAATTTTAAAATATTAATAATTTGTTGTAAGGATTAGATTTTAAGTTGGTTTGGTTGTACAATTTAGCAGATGTCAGCAGAAAAGCTAATCGAGCTAGTGCGTGCACAACAGTGCATGTACGACAAGAGGGATGCGAAGTATACTTACTTACTTACTTAACTGGCCATAACAACCCGTTATCGGGTTACGGCCTGCCGCAAAACTTCTCTCCAGGCGCCTCTGCTTCGCGCGCGCCTTCTCCAGTTGGTCACACCAAGAGATACCAGGGCGTCTTCCACTTGGTCCTTCCACCGGAGACACGGTCTCCCTCTTCGCCGTCGACCTCCAACCATCGCATCGAATGCCTTTTTCGCCGGAGCTTCGTCGTCCATGCGGCAGACATGACCGAGCCATGCGAAGTATAAGGATGTTAAATTGAAGGAGAAGATTTGGGAAGAAATAAGTCGCGAGTTGAAGATTGAGGGTAGCTGAAGTCGATTCGTTACAACCAATTTCCAATATATGTACATATTTAATTCGTTTTGTTTCAGTCAAGGAGTGCAAAGTCAAGTGGAAGAATTTACGGGACCGCTACAGGAAGGAAAAAATGGCCAACGACTGCCCCTCAGGTTCCGCGACGAAGCATGGAGCACCGTGGAAGTATTTTGACTGCCTGCACTTTTTAGCGGACTCACTGGAATCTGCTAGGTATTGAATTGTAAAAAAAACAGAAATGGGCAAATTTAATACATGATTAACATTTCTCTTGCAGCACATCCGGAAATGTACGCGATGGAGATGGAGAAGAAGAATGGCTGTGTGAAGAAGAAAGCCTCCCATCGGTGTCGCAGTCTCGCACTCCAAACTTAAAGCGGAGAAATGATGACATGATTGCGGAGGTGCTTGAGGCAATGAAGAAAAAATATGAAGCACCAGTCCAGAGTACCGAGCATGACAAATACGACAATTTTTTTGGAATGTTACGCCAGAAGCTCGACAAACTTCCGGAGGAGGATGTTGATGAGGTTGAAGTTGAAATTTTGCGATTAGTTAATCAAAGAATATATTCCAAAAAGTAATTGTGTAACTGAAAAGATTCACGGCCGCGAATAAATAAATGAAGTTTACACTGTATAATTGCAAAAACGTCTTAATTATATTTGTTTGTATGTATGGTTTGGATATGTGCAGTGTGTCTCAATATTACTCATACACAAGCTGATGATACGATTAGCTGGTACTATTGAAGTAGTTGCAAAGATCTGTTCGAAATTGCAAGGCATCTTGAGGTGATGCATTTGCTGTATGTAGCTCCGATCTGTTTATGCTTGTTAAGGTGCCATCGCTGCTTTGCTCAGCAGATGTGGAGTCTGCATTCGATGCCATTAATCGCAGATAGTTGTGTAGCACTACGGTAGCCAATACAACCTGGAAATATAATAAAGGTTAAGCTTCGGTATAGTGTTGCTTTCATACAAACCTTTTTCGCATTCTCAGGTGACAAACAAATGCACGTCCTCAAAACCCTCCAGCGAGCAGTTAGTATGCCTGAAGATAACAGTAGACAGATAGATATGTAGATAGTATGCTGAATGTAATGAAAATAATGGAAAATCATCTCTCACCAAAAGCGATCTCAATGCGGATTCTAGCGCTGCACAGTTTTTTGTTAAATTTTTCTTTGCTGCTGTCTGTAACTTTCGCATATGGCTTCATGATGTTCTCTCTCAACGGAAATGCCGCATCAGCGACGAAATAAAACGGAAATAGTATTTCTGAGCCGGGAAGCTTAGCTCTTGTTGGGATATCGAGTTGGTTGCTCAATAACTTTTTCCCAAATGCTGCATTTTGGAGCACGCCACCATCGCTTTGGCTCCCGTATGCTCCAACATCAATTAACGTGAAAGTATAGTTGCTGTCACATACTGCTAATAGAACCTGCAAGTATAACAGTTAATTAATATGCAGAAATGCAACAGAGCAGCCTAAATGCACTTACAATGCTGTTGAACTTCTTGTAATTGAAGTATTGCGAGCCTGATTTGGGTGGGCAAATGATGCGGATATGTTTCCCGTCAAGTGCCCCCAAACAATTCGGCAACCCGGTCGTCTTGTAGAATTTATTGGCAATTTCAACCCACTCTGCCTTATTTGGAGGAGGCACATAAAGGGATCCCAAAACCTTCCACAAAATGTCACATGTCTCCAAAACTATGCTTCTCGCCGTTTCCAGGCCGATTCTAAATTTCATGGATATCACATGCAGTGCACATCCATTTTGTTTTAAATGAAACAACTTTTTGGCAACCAAACGGTATTTTATTTGACATTTGTTTTCATTTCATGATTTTGACAGCCCCAACGCAACGCTTCAATTTCGGTATGTCGCGCTGAGCGAGAGCGTTGCGTCAGAAAACGCAACGCTCAACGCTTCAATTTAGGTTTGATTGTAAAAAAAATTATAATCAGCAGGTTGGTGCTACTACCTTGTTTATATCCTTTGGGTAATGTTATTGGTGGAACGTACTGTGGTAATTTACATTTTCTGGCAACTTTGGTCACATTCGTAAAAGGTTTATGTAGAAGGGAAAGGTTTTGTTTGCCAATATGATTGATATTAAACGCTTGTGGTCGAATATAGCAACTGCTTTTCCCATTCTATCTGAAGATGTGAGTAAATTCTTTGTAATATGAGAAAATTAACAGCAATTCTCTAGTTCAAGGGAGCCGAAGTTGAACTTACAACCACAAAAGTCAATGATGAATTGGATTTTCTTGGTATATCGGAATGTTTCTACGAAATGGTGTGGTCGGAGATATATAATGTTCTGAGACTTCAAGTAGCTCCACATTTCTGGTCACATTTTGATACAGAGAGCTTACACTTACTTTCTGCTAAAGATTTGCATGTTCACTCTCCCGAATTTATGGATTTGCAAAATAAAATATGCCAACACTTTGCCACAGCTGTAGAGGATTTGCAGATAAATTTCTGTTCACTATCTACTATTTTAGAGCGATTGAAAGCTGCAACGCAAAAACAATTGCATTCAATATGCGAGTTAAAAAGGGCTTTGCGCGAAGTTTTACTTGGGCAGCTACCTACTCAATTTAACAATGTAGTTTATGCTTTTTACTACGTTTCCTTCAAAACTTATATGCAAATGCACACAAAAACGGGTTCTTGTATTGGTAGGTAATGAATCGAATTTTTTACTTTTGTGATATATCGCTTTAAATTTTAGGTATTGATACAATAACCAAAGGTGCACTATGCAATGGGTGCAACCAATCTACAGACAAGTGCTGTTGCTTATCTTTGGATGATCTAATAAACCGAAGCAATACAGCGCTTCAGCAAATGGGATTATTGGATGGTATTGCAGGTCAAACGTTGACGTCGTTGGTCCAAAAATGCGTTAAACAGCATATTAGTGTCACATGCCACGGGATATTCGATAGAAGTTTCCTAAAGCAACTTGAAAATGTAAGTCGTACCGAAGATTATGGAAATATGTAGAATGCTTATGTGGGATCAAAGGTGCTTGGAGAACAGCAAGGCGAATGTGTAAAGATACCGAGCTGAAATTTAGTGCGGATACGACTGGTGTACTTTTAGAAACAGTTACATATTCGAATTGCACTGGCTACGTACCTTATGATAAAAAACGGGGATTTTGAATTGCCGCGCTTTTCCGATCGGTAAGAGTCTCAACGTTGGCAATACTTTTATTGGTATTCTGTCAAATTTTGACGCATATCGTAAGATTAGTGTTCGATTGGCGTCCATACGAAAAAATTTAAATGTTGTGTGGTAGAACTAAAATTTTGTGTTAAAAAATGAAACTTTGTGTGCCGATTAGTTGAAAATGTTACAAAAGGCGTATGGTGAAACGTATATGTCGAAAACACGAGCATGCGAATGGTATAAAAGTTTCAAAGGCGGCCGAGAGAGCCTAGAGCACGAGATCCCTGGTCGGCCAAAAATTCGACCAATGTCATCAGCCAAGCGCCATACAGTCCAGACATGGCCCTGTGACTTTTTTATTTCCCAAACTCAAATGGACATTGCGGGGAACGCGTTTTGAGACCATAGAGGCCATAAAAAAGAATTCGCTGCGTGAGCTGAAGGCCACACTTTTTGTGGTCTATAAAAAATGTGTGGAGAATTGGATCAAACGTTGGCATACATGGATTGACGCAGGAGAGTATTTTGAAGGGGATATTAAAGAAATTTATTAAAAATTTAAATTTTCCGTTTTTTTATCATAACGCATGATGAAATTATAAAGGTGAGTTCTTCATTGACAGAAAACTGAAAAAATTGGTTGACATTCTGTCTTATAGAAACGTCGATGAAAAGAATGTTGTATTTAATGCTTTTAAACAAAAAGGGGGAAAAAATTTCAGCATTCATTTCTATAGGCGATACAAATAAAAATGTTGCTTTCTTTTAATCGTTATATTGACTTTGGAATTTGGTATCACTGTAATTTCAATTGTCAAAAAACATCAGATTTTTCAAACCGTTGTGCAAATTTTAAAAAAGGCCAAGCTCTAGCTGCTCATTGTGCCACAGCGCACTTCAAAATCGCGCTAAATTTTATCACGTCCCTCAAAACGAGCAACGCAGAGATGTGTGGAGCAAAGTATGTGGCGTAGAGCTAAGCAAATGTGCGCGGGTTTGCGAAAATCACTTTGAAGAAGCTGATTTTTAAATGTCGCATTCATTTTAGAATAAAATATTTAAATAGAAAGATAAAAAATAATCAATATAAGAAATCAAATAAAAAGCGCAAAATAATAAACTAACCTTAAACCTTTTGCTACAATCACTATTTATTAATTTGTATTTGAAACTTTTAATTTACTTCGTCGTTTTTCCCCTTCTTTTGAAAGTGTACTACACAACATTGGTTCTCGTTGTATAAGACAGTGTCAAAAACAAGCTGTCAAGGAAGATCTCACCTTTATAATTGCATCATGATCATAACGTACATTCGAATTTAGATTTTTTTTCTTCCTACGCATAAGTCCAGCATAATGCGCCTAATGTGAATTTCATACATAACTGGAGTGGACTTAATGCATTTTTCGCCCACTTCAATTGGACATTGTGTTTTCTAGATAGAAACATAAATTGCGCAGCCAAATGGTTGATGAAATAATATTGTTAACACTGTGCCTAACAAGAAAATTTGCATTAAGCCTAAGGACAATCTCTGGTTTAATGAGGCATGCAGACTTGTTGTCAGGTCCCAAGAGAAAGCCTTCAGAACATCGCAGGCAAATAAAAATACCGCCACTGAACAGTTGCACGCTTGAAATCGATGCAATGCCAGCCTTAGGCGCCAAAAGTTTCTACACGAACAGCGCCAGAGGTTAAAAGTTCTTAAATGCCAACGTGGTAGTACGAACTTTTGGTCATTCGTTAAGAGGGTGAGGAATCAAACAACATTTTCAATTCCTACACTCCTTAACCCTGCTGTTAGGTTAAGCCCATTTGGTCCAATTTTTTGCTTGTTTCCTTTGTAGCTTTTGACTAACTATTTAACTATTAACTATTTTTTACATCAGTTATGTTGAGTAAAGAATGAATGAACCAAAATAAATACAAAAAATTTGAATAAATTGTTGTTTTGTACGAAAATTGCAGTATGGACCAAATGGTCCCTTTTCTAACCTAACAGCAGGGTTAACAATGATCAAATCATAACTATGTTGACAAAGCTAATTTATTGGCTAAAATTTTCGCAGAGAGTTCTTCTTTGCCCCCTAGCGGTCAGCTACTATTCGTAGTCGATAACGTTTCTCACACCATGCCAGAAATTATTCTTTTCGCACCAGAAATTATTCTTTTCTTTTATTTATATTTTACTAGCTGGGCCCCGCGGTTTCGCACGCAGGCTCTCTTGTTTCACCCGATACAAATTTTCAACGCATTGTTGACACCGTCAGATTTTTATTAAAAAAAACATACATATGTCCATTATCTTTGATGTCAAGTGGTTCTCAAAACTATGAAGTCAAAAGGCCCTTTAAATCACATTTACTCTAAACAAATTCTTAACCCTTTACCACGGTAGATTTCGATTTTCAAAAATATGAAAAGCACGGTTTTATTATTTCCCCGATTGAAGTGCTTTTTATCTGAGTTTGAAGTCAAAAGGACCAATAAATCGTGTTTCTCCATACAAACCCAATTCTGACAGCCAAGCGGCTATCAAGGCTCTTAGATCCTATCAGGTGTCCTCGAAACTGGTATTGGAGTGCCTTGAGAAGCTGAATGAACTTGGCCGTTACAATAATGTCTGGGTACTTTGGGTTCCGGGTCACACCGGCATTGAAGGGAACGAACGGGCTGATGAGCTGGCAAGAAGGGGAGCTTCCACACCCTTCGTCGGCCCGGAACCTTTTTGTCGGTTGGGAAAAGGAGCTTCCTCCATTTTACTGAGAAAGGACGAGATAACCAGAAGGAATCAATACTGGGAAAATCAACCAGGTCTAGAGCATTCGAAGCTGGTTATCGGATCCTATAATAGGAAACGATTCGAGGACTGTATGGCTTTATCAAAAAATAATCTTAGGATTATCACGGGAATGCTTACAGGGCATTGTAGATTGAACTATCATCTAACTAAACTAGGAATCCGTGAAAACTGGTATTGCAGGTTCTGCTTGCAGGAAAACGAGACTGCGATACATATACTAGGAGAATGCCCTGTACTCATGCATAAGAGAAAGAAGCACCTGGGGGATCACCTCATATCGGGTGCGGACTGGGTATCCAGAGGTTTAGGAAACATACTAAAATTTCTCTTGGATACTGGACTCACTGATAGTCTTTGAGGTCCAAGAAGGGGGCACCATAGATATACTAGGTCGCAGTGCACTATCCCCATCAATAATAATAATAATAATACAAACCCAAACCCATTGTCTAACTCGTTAAATTTTGATGTTCAAAAAAGTGAAAAACACGTCAAATTATTTCTCACTTAGAGTACTTTCACAAAGTTTGAAGTAAGTGGGCCCATTAATTCATGTTTTTTACAGTTTCGCCATACAAACTTTTAACCGGTCGTTGACTCCGGCCGATTATAATATTCGGAAAAAATGAAAAACACGTATCGAGTTATTTTACATTTGAAGTACTTTCACCAAGTTTGAAGTCAAAAGGCTCAAACAAAATTGTTTCTCCATAGATACTTTTAACCCGCCGTTGATCCAGTTGGATTTCGATTTTGAAAATAATGAGAAATTCGTGTATAATTTTTTTAGGCCTATCGGTTCATGTTTTTTTCGAGTCTACCCTTAAACAAATCTTTACCCATTGTTGGTCCAGTTAAATTTTGATTTTCGAAAAATTATAAAACACGTGTCGATAAATTTTTGGTTTAGAGTAGTTTCAGGAAGTTCAAAATCAACATGTCTCTTAAATCACTTTTCTTCATACAACACCTTAACACATTCAATTTCAAAAATCCCGTGTAAGCGGCGGTTCATTTTTCAAGATGTACCTACAGTTAAAATTTCATGTTTGTAGCTTCAGCGGTTTGGGCTGAGCGATTATGAATCAATCAATCAATCAGTCAGTTAGGGCAAACAATCTATGTATATATATATAAATGGAGGCGGTACCACGCCCTCTACTTCAATGCTCACAACTTTCTTCTATGGGGCCATAAAAAGTATGCCACGCCCCTTGACCAACGCCGATCAATTCTCATCAGTAGAATGACACATCTATGAAACGGCGGTACACTAAATTTCAATGCTGTGCGGCTTAAATCTCCGTAGCTATTCCATTTAAACAATTTAAGTTGTATGGGCGGTGCCACACCCCTTTGTTCAATACCGACCCCATTCCCTCGGGCGAAGGACATCATTAAATAGTAAGTTTGTACCAAATTTAATTGATGTGTGACTTATGGTTCCAAAGTTCTGGTCTAAAAATGTATTCTTGTGGTGCCACACCCCGTTTTCTCTACTTTTCTTTTTTCCTAAACCTTCACGTAACAATTTCAAACAAACCCGCCGAAGGAAGCATCCAAGTTGGTCCAGTCGTTTTCAAGTTTTAAGCAGCCGAACGGATTACGATTCACTTTTAATATACACCAATACCTCGCTTTGCGTCGTTTCGTTTTCCGTTTTTTTGAAGTTGCGTCGCTGCTGAATTAGTAGGGTAAAAGGTTCGGTTGTGGGCATAGTTCTGTTGTGGGCACCCCTTCGTATCTCTTGATAGAAAGCAGGCTGGGTTTTTTTGACTAAGGCCATTTGTTCATTATGGAACCACGATCTTTTTGTGCCAAATACTAAGTCGAACAGACACGCCTGCTTTGTGCTGGGACCATATATATCTTTCTGTGCTTAAAAAATAAGACAAAAATTTTTTTACACATTTTAAATGGTGTCATAAACCGAAGTGAATCCATCGAGAAGGCGAGTAAAATGCATTTTTATTTAGTTAATTTTTTATACTTTGTGATCCAATATTGATTACAACCAATATGTTTACCCCGAACAAATTTTTCACTACTTCTCAAAATGGCTGCCAAATTCGGTTGTGGGCACCGCAATTAGTTCGGTTGTGGGCACCCGTCTTTTAGTGATTTTGTAAGTTTTGGTAAGTTATTTCATCAAAAATGGTCTTTTAACGCATTTTTTGGTTGTTTTAGCTATATCTTCCGAGGGTAAATAACAAAAATCCTCCGATATTTTTTTAATGTGTTGGATGTAATTTAACATTGTTCTGCAGATAAGCTAACCACAAAATCGACTGCCGCAGCGTATGCGATTTCCCAACGCTACAAAAAGAAGGTGGAAGAAAATTTCGGAGACATCAAAGCTGTCGACGGTGGTGTTTTCTTCTTTTTCTTCTTTTCGTGGATGTTATCGAATCAGGTTGACTGGTGTTTTCCACCTTCTTCAGGTCACAACACTTGAAGAGTGTTGATTAATTAGGTTGAATTTCATTTTACTTTAGGTCTTCTTGGCAGCCCAGGAGAATGACTTGGTCACTTACATTTTGAAATGCCCGTCCATCTAAAATGTGCCCACATGCGTACCAGCTACTTCACATGCGTGCATTGTGCCTCAAATAATTAAAACTTAATATTTTTCTATATTCGTGTTGGTTTTTCTTAATATTTCCTCGTTTCCAGCAGATTTTCCAAGGGTGCCCACAACCGAACCGAAAAAAAATTTTTGTTAAAAATGACTACTTTACAAAATTAAAAAAAAAAATTTTCTATTTGCCGGAATCGATTTACTTTTGTCATTACTTGTTAGCTAAGGTTTCTAGCTTTCCATAGATGTCCATATGCCCGATTAAGAAGAACTTGGTAAAAAGTTATGAGCCAAAAACAAAAAGGTGCCCACAACCGGACCCATTCCCCTACTAATTTTCACTGTGCGTCGTTAGATTTTCGACGTTACGTTGTTTTGGGTTCGAGTCTTTGATTTTTTTTTCTTTTTTTTTCTAAAAGATGGCACGACTTTTGTTTTAAATTGCGCCATGCCATCAAAGCTAGGGGATTCCCTGTCTAACCTTTGTGAAAGAAAGCCGACTTACGATAACAGCCACTATGGACTCATCAGACAGTGATTAATTTTTATTTTGTTCTTATAAATTCATTGAATATTTTATTTTGTTTTAATTGAATTTGTTTTTTTTGTTTTTTGTATGTATGTAATACAATTTTGTTATTTGTGTTTTTTAAATGTTTACTTTGTTCAAATTTCTTTTTAAAAAGTAGTATTTTCGTACCCCTGGAACCTATCTTCGGTCTTTACATGGTTTGCTATAGAAAATCATAATTCACTTTGCGTCGTGTTTTTTTGGAACGTAACCACAACGCAAACTGAGGTATGGGTGTATATATAGACTATTATAACTTTTGCATGCATTAATGAAAATTACTTTTATATTACGACTTAAATAATAAAAGTCACTGACTGAATGCTGTTATTTCTGGACTAACATGAAAAAACCAAAAATAAATGTTGTTAAAGGATTCTTAAAATATAAATTTAAAAAATTCTTATATTTTAATTTTTTCACAAAAATTTGAAAATAAAAGTTCATTGCCAAGTTTGATTCTCGGTGCGAAAAGAGATGTACACCTAATTCTGTTTTTACACGGTTTTGATTTAACACGGTTTAAAAATAAAAAAAATTTTTAATATTTCGTGCTAAATGGAATAAAATCGTGTAAAAAAATTAAAAATGTTTTTATTTTTAAACCGTGTTAAATCTAAAACATGTAAAAGAAGACAGTGTAAAAACAGAATTAGGTGTATTGTCATATTTCAGTTGTTGTATGGCCTTGTCTTCATAATAAGTTTTTTCAAATTTAGTTTTCATAAATAACATATTTCCGGTCCCTGTTTTCAACATGTCATTATTATTATTATTAGTGCAGATAGTGCACCGCGACCTAAAGCTCTATTGTGTCCCCTTCATGGACTCAGAATTCAGCTTTGAGCCCAACTACCGAGAGGAACTTTAGTATATCTCCTATACCTCTGGAGTCCCAATTCGCACCTCTGACGAGGTATTCCCCTAGGTGCTTTTTCCGATCTTGCATAAGTACAGGGCATTCTCCTAGTATGTGCATTGCAGTTTTATTTTCCTGCGAACAGAACCTGCTATGTTCGTTTGCACGGATTCCTAGTTTAGTTAGGTGATAATTCAACCTACAATGCCCTGTAATGATTCTTAGGTTATTCTTTGATAAACTCATACATTCCTCGAATCTTTTCCTACTATATGACCCGATAATCGCCTTGGAATGTTCCTTATTCCCATTCATTTTCTCAGTATTTATTCCTGCTGATTATCTCGTCTTTCCTGGTTAGGATTGATAAAGCTCCCTTTCCCAGTCCACAAAAAGGTTCTGGGCCGATGAATGGCGTTGAGGCGCCCCTTCTTACCAGTTCGTCGGCCGCCTCGTTTCCTACTATACCTGCCCGGAACCCAGAGGACCCATACCTTATTGTGCAGGCCTAGCTCATTAAGCTTTTCAAGGCATTCTATCACCAGTTTCGGGGATACCTAGTATGAGCTTAGTGCCCTGATTGCCACTTGTCTATCAAACAGGATCGCAACTCTCCGATTCCGGTAGTTCCTCGCTAAGTTGAAGTAAGCACACCTTTCAATAACGTATATTTCCGCTTGAAATATTGTTGTGTGGTTACCCGTGGGATCTGAGTATCTAGCCCTCGGTCCATATACACCAATCCCGGTACCTTCATCTGTAAGGGATCCATCCGTTTACCAAGTTTTCATGTACTGGTTTATCAGATACGTTTCCGATATCCCTACCCAGTTCCTTTTGTTACTTAGTTCGGTTTTGAATCTCTTGATAAAGCTGAAGTTCGGTGTGATTGTGTCCCTCGGTATTGCTATCTCTAGATACTGGTTCGTAAGAATATTAAGCTTCTTACGGCCCAATAATCCTCCAGCCCCGATATTGTTTTCAGTCATCCGTAGGATAGCCCTCTTCGCCTGGGTTTGTATATGTATGTGAAGAGGTGTAAGTTCCAGCAGAATCTCCATGGATGCTGTTGGACACGTTCTCATTGCCCCAGTCATGCATAAACATGCTAATCTCTGGAGTTTACTGAGCGCTTTGATAGTGGGCTGTTGATTGGCTCTGACGGCCTTCCGCATCGTTTCTTCCATATGTCCTTTCCAGAGTAGTTTCTGATCTAGTATTACGCCTAGATATTTAACCTCCTTCTGGAATTCTATTCTTATTCCATCCAAAGAGATTGGTCTAAGAGCATCAAGTTTATATCTCCTTGTAAAGGGTACAATGGTGGTTTTTGCTGGATTAATATTCAGCCCCACCTTAGCACACCACCTCTTAGTTACTCTTAACCCTAGGGTTATTCTATCCCGCAGGGTATCTTCAAATTTTCCCCTGCATAGGATTACAATGTCATCTAAAAGCCTTTTACCGTAAGACCAGAGTTAGACAGTACTTGCAATAGTTCATCAACCACAAAACTCCACAACAGAGGGGATAAAACTCCACCTTGTGGACATCCTCTGGTTGTACTGGCTATTACCACCCCGCCTGCGCTAGTTTGTAGCTCCACCTTCTTAGTAGCAAGCATACTGTTGATCCAACCTTTCAGGTTATTATTAATTCCCCTGCTGGTTAGAGCATAATCTATAGTTTCATGAGAGGTGTTGTCGAAGGCCCCTCCACATCATGAAAGGCACATAGTGCCATCTCCTTTTCGTCTATACTTTCCTGTATCTCACCTGTCAGCTGATACAGTGCAGTTTCAGTGGAGCGTCCTGCCCTGTATGCGTGCTGGCATGTGTGCAACGGATTGTCTATTAGGACTGTCGTCCGTACGTAGTTGTCAACAACTTTCTCCAGAGCTTTCAGTACGAATGAGGTCAGACAAATTGGTCTGAAGGATTTCGGGTGAATACCACCTTTGCCCGCCTCCAGGCCTCTGGTATGTAACCCAGCGCCAGACGGGTTCTAGCTATTTTCAGGAGCTGGCTTTTGATAAAGTCCATGCCCTACTGTAGGGTGATTTAAGTGGTTTAAAGGTGCTAACCGGCCACCTTAACCTTTCTTCCGTGCAGATTTCCTTTGCCACTATCCAATCTCTCTGGAGATTCTACCTAGTACCTCAGCTTGGTCCGTGTCCCTCCAAGCAACAAAGTCCGGGAAGTGAGTATTTAGAAGTAGCTTTACCTTCTCCTCACTCTCTGTAAATTCCCCATTCCTTTTCCGGAGACTCGTGGAAGACAGGCTCTGTCCTTCGGCTATGACTTTATAGAGTCTTGATGCCTCCGATGTCTGTTGTATGCTTTCGCAGAAGCTTCTAAAGCTTCTGCGCTTAGCTTTCCTTATTTCCTTATTATATAAGGTTAATGCGCTTTTATATTCAGACCAGTCCCCGGTACGCTTGGACCGGTTGAAAAACCTGCGAACCTTACTTCGCAGCATACTGAGGTCTTTGTTCCACCAGGGCACATCCCTGGAATATACTTTGCTGATCGGACAGCTACTTTCGTATGCATCAATAATAGTGCTATTGAAGCACGCTATTTCAGTTTCTAACTCCATTGTATTCCTGATATTGCCCCCCATCCCAAAGAGGTTGGAGTTTAAACTCAGGGTTTCTTGGAATTTATCCCAGTTTGTTCTGGGATTTCTTAGAATTTTCCTAACTGAGGTGGTACCCTCAATGTCAAACCTGATAATTTTATGGTTCGACATTGAAGGTTCATTTGACACCCTCCAGTCTCTAACCAGTCCGGAGCTCAGCGTATTTCCTAGAGTAATGTCCAGGACCTCCTCTCTCGCACTGGTTACAAACGTTGGTGTGTTAGCCACGTTAAAAATTTCAAGCTTATTGCTAGCTATATAGTCAAGAAGGTACTCACCCCTTCGATTCGTATCGCTGCTTCCCCAGGCTTCGCTGTGCGCGTTAGCATCGCAGCCTAGTATAAGTGGCAGCCTCTTCCGCTCGCAGTACTCCACCAGTCTAGAGACTATCTCAGGTGGGTCCTGAGGGTCTGCTCCTGGAAAGTATCCTGTGGCTACCACCATGTCTCGCGCTATCCCGTTTAAGTTTACCGGGATTTGCACCGCTATAGCTGTATTTCCGACATGTTGGAAAGTTCCCGAAAAGGCAAGGTTACTGACCCGGCGAACTACCGACCCATAGCAATTTGTTCGGTGCTTTCCAAAGCAATGGAAAGCATTGTAAACTTTAAGCTTGTGAACTATCTGGAGCCCAATAGACTGCTAAGTGACCGTCAATACACCTTTCGAAGACAGCGATCGGCGGGAGACCTTGTGGCGAACGAGTCTCCCACATCCCAACATATCCCTGGTTATGGGTGGGATAAGAATTGCGGAAACGGCAGCTCTTGATGTTCTGGGTATTAAGAACGATCATCGTTGAAATGATCATATTTTTGACGTGTCAAAAGAAGCAGCTAAGTGCCTCGGCTTTCTAAAGCGGTGCAAAAAATATTTCACTCCGTCCGATCTCCCCATTATTTACATACTAATAATTAATTGATTGGCACGACAGCCCGCTTACGCGAGACTAAGGCCTAGCTTCCCGCAACCACCCGTGTTGTGCGTGTGAATTTTGTACGCGGGTGGAAGGGACCTACAGTTTTATGCCGGTTCCGAACGGCAGGTTGGGAGCTTTTTCATAGGCAATTTTTACTCTCAGAGGTTTGCCATTTCCAGCTGAGAGGACAGCCACCGAAAGAGAAAACGAGTTTCCCGTTATTTTTTTTTAGGTGTTACTACATGCAGAATTCGAACTAGCGTCGCTCTGCATGCGACTCGCTTGGACCGCGCACTAACCAACTGAGCCACGGCGGCTGTTACATACACAACCTATAACTATATAAAAGTTTAAAAAGAGGTTATATCGCACCCATGGGCGGGGGTTTCAAAAACTCATTTGGAGCTCCTGGACCGGGTGCAAAACCGTGCGATTAAGCTTATAGGGGACAGTAAGACATCCAGCTCTAAAAACTTCTTGGAACATTGTCGAAACGTGGCATGTGTAGTGTTATTTTACCGTTAATTTTTAGGTAATTGCTTAGTGGTGATGAGCAGCTTGCTGCCATCAATCCGGCTATTCTCCCGGGCAACTCGTTTAAGCACTGGCGCCCATGCTTTCTACGTTGAAACGATGTTCCACAGAAAGTTGTGTACAAAGAAAGTTCGTTTCTGGCCCGCAAAGTTCGTTTTACGGCCCACATATCAAAATAAAAAAAATCTAATATTGTAAATTTAATTGTAATTTTAGAATATCCATACTATTTTTAAACGTAGGCATGCCGTAATAACATTTTTCTTATGACAAAATACTTGTCTTATTATTTATTTATTTATTTAGTGCTTTAGTAGTGCTTTCGCCCTATTGAAAGTCAATAGACCTATAAAACTATGTTTTTCCATACAATCTTTTAACCCTTGGTTTGTCTGATGAAACCTAAGTACTTGAATTTGAAATTAAAACACGTATCTAATTACTTTTGATTTCAAATGTTTTCACGAATGTGGTTTTCGTAGTTCTCCCATATTCTCAAAATTGTAATCAACTATGTGAAAATATACACAAATAATTTTACTTCGAACTCGCCACGTAAAAATATGTGTAAAATTTTAAATTGGGATCAACCACATACACCACAAAGATTCGATTGATGGTGACATGAGACAATTTGTGTAGAAAAACCAATCGGCAACACAAAAAAGCCTACACACGATAAACGACAACAACAAAAACATTAGCGAATCCCGAATCATCTTCATTAAAACGACGATGACGATGCTTTGATTCGTTGTTTGCTCTCCGCTTGCTTCGACGAACAAGATCAATAAACATGCATGCAAAAAATGATTGAGCGATCACTACGCCACAAGAACCACCATTTCAATATGCACGAGCGGAACCGTTGCGAACAACATTGCTTTTTGCTTTTGTCAAACGCAGTGTTTGCGTTCTCGCAAACTGTTGAGCGCGAGCAAATTTCCCGCAACCTATGCCCCCGCTCATCTCTTCTCCCCCGCGTCAAGAAACACGCTTGCAAAATTTTTGAAGATGCGTATTCTTTATAATGTATATTCTTTGGTTCAAGGCAAGAGTCCATAAATTCAGGATTCAGCATCCTTCTTCATAACCTATATGTCCTTCCTGAAGCAGCGCAAAGCCTCGCATTTATAGGGGTAGCCCCTGCACTTTGGGTCGCCTGAAAAAAAATATATATCTTGCCATGGACCCCAAATTATCGTCGCATTATTTTCTAGATCGAGAACTTTAACATCAGACGAATCTATCTGCAAAATTTTAAATGACAACTGTGCATAAAGTTTTAAGATATATTTTTAACCTTTCTGTTATCTTCGGGTCATGAAATTACTCCAATTTTTTTCTTTGTACTTTGTACAAAAAAGTTTATAGAATACTAGCAAGGCCCGGCGGCTTTGTACGCAATGCGTATAACCAAATAATATACAATATAAAGAATACGCATCTTCAAAAATTTGTCAAGCGTGTTTCTTGATGCGGGCGGGAAGAGATGAGCGGAGGCATAGGTTGCGGGAAATTTGCTCGCGCTCAACAGTTTGCGATCTTGTTCGTCGAAGCGCAAGCGGAGAGTAAACAACGAACCAAAGCATCGTCATCGTCGTTTCAACAAAGATGCTTCGGGATTCGCTAATGTTTTTGGTGTTGTCGTTTATTGTGTGTATGCTTTTTTGTGTTGCCGTTTGGTTTTGCTGCACAGATTGCTGTCAGCTCACCATCAATCGAATCTTTGTGGTGTATGGCTTTTTGCTGGCCAATGCTTTGATTGATTTAAAAATTTGGTGGTTGATGCCAATTTAAAATGTTTACAAATATTTTTACGTGGCGAATTCGCATGATGCAATTATTAAAGGTGATGTACGTAGACACCCGTCTCGTTCTAATTGGACAATGTTGGCTCCCTTAGCAAATCAGTAATGCTTCTTTGAAAAAGTCCTTTTTTATTTAGAAGCAAATTTGAAAAAAGTGCTTACAAATAGTAACATTCTCTAAGAAAAAAAAATGGGGATTACTGAACCATTTCACGCTGTTTGTTTTGATTCGTTTCGTTGAAATTCAAATCTATTCTCGTTATATTTGAATTTAAAGCACGCGAATTTCGGAATTTGAAAACTTCTACCATCAACTACCTTGAGACTGGCGGCTAATTCAGCTGCACATACAGTCTGTCCAGTAGAAGCGTGATCGTCGTAACATGGAAACTATTTGTCCGATTCGTTTCAAACAAAATGCATTTTATAAGTTTATAATATTTATTGTACGCAATATTTTTAATAACAGGTATAGTCGCCGCCATTCGCTATTATGCCTCAAACCTCCGACCCATACTTTGCGCTAAGATCTGGGCAAGTTGCCGGGGCAATCGACTTCAAATCAGCCGAATTTGCCTCGATAACTTTTTTGCTGTCCATATATATGGTATTCACAGTTTGCGGGAAAATTTATTTCGGGCAACTTTCCCTAAAAATTAACAATCTAACTGTGAGCACCCCATTGTATATCTTTCAAATAATTGTGGAAAATTTTTCAAAATAAAAATGCCTCGCTCAAATGGCAAACAAACGTTGAATATCAAAAAAAGAAATCGTCCCGATAGTGGCATAAAGTACTAAAAAAAAATTCGCTTCGTAGATTGTGTCAACAAATTAATTTGACTTTTTTTGCCTATTTCAATAAACATGCTCGGCAGTGCGGCAAATTTTGAAACTACCGGTATCTATGTTTTTCATACAAAACAAACACAATTGAGATACCATATGGGGAAATTCGGGAAAATTGCCTAGTGGAAAATTTTACATGCTAGATACCGCTGAACTGTGAACACCATAATAGTATTTCCTCTGAGTTTCTGCTTTACAATTGCCCACACATTTTCTATCGGGTTGGTATCAGGCGACTGTGAGGGCCAATCTAACACTTCTACCCCATTTTGCTGTTTCCACTCAGCACACATTCGGCTGCGATGTTTGTGGTCGTTGTCTTCTTGTATAATCCAAGAGAGTCCTCTTCTCCCGAACATCTTCGCAGCTGATAGTAATAAAGCTTTTTCATAAAATTTGTTCATCAAAACCGCGTTCAAGTTGGTGGCAATAACGAAAAGTCGCCCAAATCCTTTTCCTGAGAAGCAGCCCCAATCATGGACCTTTACTGGGTCTTTAACAGTTCGTTGGAAAAATCGGTTGATGGCGGCACACCAAGATCGATTTATGCTACTATTTGCCCAAAAATTCCATATTGTAAATTTACAATATTAGATTTTCTTATTTTAGTTCTTTTAAACAAGCATTATATGTGGGCCGTAAGAATAGTTCCAAAGAACGGGATGGAAAATTATTACGGGGTAATAAAAACGTTTTCTTTTCTTTCCAATTCCATTTTTATTTAATTGTCTTTGTTGATTACTTATTATATATTTTTTAAGGGGGAACTACCTTTACAGGCCGAAAAAAGGTAATTTTTACAGTCGATTTACAGGGAAATGAAAACAGTTCTTTTCAAATCAATATAATATATATTTACAGTGATGTCTGAGGTAAAAAAAAAACATTTTTGTAAAAGTGAAAACAGAAATTTAACAAATTGTTCAATGATTCTGTAAGTCATATCGCCGCTGACATCGTAAATTGTGTAAGTGATGCTGGCCGCAATTTTAGTCTGAAATAAAAAAACCAAACATTTTCTTACTCGAGAGGGTTTTCTATCGTCGATGAACTAAAATTTTTACCAAATTCGAAAATTAACCCTCTAAAACAGGCTTCACAAAAAAAATTAGGATTTTCACAAGAAATTTTGTTATATATGCAGTCAAAAAATGTCTAAAAATGTTTTAGATGGAACAATTTTGTATGCTCTTTAAATGAATCTGTTCATTAGTAATTTTATTATCACTTACACAATGTTGAAAAACATGGTTTCGAGAAAATGCCGTTTAAAGTTTAAAGTTTGCGCTCGGCGAGCTCGGCGCCAGTCATTTCCGGGATGCATCTCTTCCACAATTTCGAGAATTACCTTTTGAAACTTTGACACGATATTCTAAGGCAATATACCTATCGATTAAAACAATAAAAAAAATCGATTTTTTGAAGTGTCTAAAGGTAGTTCCCCCCTTAATTACCTGTAGCGATCATATAGGTTGCCATGCCAGCCATATTTTATTTTCTTTTCTATGATTTTGCGCACACTACAGTCGGCAGTGAGTTCAGGAGCAATATGCACGCCGTGCAGGCTTATAGAAGAAGAACAAAAGCCAGCCAGAAAACAGAAATCGTTTTACAATTTCAGCTTTTCGCCAGCGCAACAACAAGAACAACAGCACATCGTCTTCCTCCTCTTCGGACAATTGAGCGAGAATGAACGAGTGAGCATTCGTGTTTCTATGATTTGCGCTCAGAGCATTGTGCTGTCATTTCAAGTGTTTCCTCTTGTTGTCTACCCCCCGCATCCCGAAGACGGTGGCG
Organism: Melieria omissa; assembly: GCA_963971225.1. NCBI lineage: Eukaryota > Metazoa > Arthropoda > Insecta > Diptera > Ulidiidae > Melieria > Melieria omissa. Next base: position 41,844,870 of record OZ020269.1, on the reverse strand, counting down.
ATATCAGCACCCGCATTCACATTTTTGCTTGTACGAGATGCACACTCTTTATGTTCCATACTTTTTGGTATAACGCATACTACGCATGCATTTTATGGTATAATGAAATTACCTGTACCCAACGCAACTGCCGGACGAACGTTACTAAATGAGCTCCCCTGATGATTCGTATTACAAATATAATATATATCCCTCTGAACATTACAATCTCCTCGTCAAAATGTATTTACCCTACCTCCCAACAACTCGATCACCTGTGTAAAGTATACAAATACACGGGGGTACATTTGTACCTATGCCAAGCAGAATGAGTCGACTTTTTTTTGGCGACTCCCACCCACACAATTGTTTTTCGTTTTTCCTCTTTTTCTAGAATCTGCACAGAATATTTGAGGCACAGAATTTTAAATGACTGTGCATAAAGTTTTAAGATATATTTTTAACCTTTCTGTTATCTTCGGGTCATGAAATTACTCCAATTTTTTTCTTTGTACTTTGTACAAAAAAGTTTATAGAATACTAGCAAGGCCCGGCGGCTTTGTACGCAATGGGTATAACCAAATAATATACAATATAAAGAATACGCATCTTCAAAAATTTGTCAAGCGTGTTTCTTGATGCGGGCGGGAAGAGATGAGCGGAGGCATAGGTTGCGGGAAATTTGCTCGCGCTCAACAGTTTGCGATCTTGTTCGTCGAAGCGCAAGCGGAGAGTAAACAACGAACCAAAGCATCGTCATCGTCGTTTCAACAAAGATGCTTCGGGATTCGCTAATGTTTTTGGTGTTGTCGTTTATTGTGTGTATGCTTTTTTGTGTTGCCGTTTGGTTTTGCTGCACAGATTGCTGTCAGCTCACCATCAATCGAATCTTTGTGGTGTATGGCTTTTTGCTGGCCAATGCTTTGATTGATTTAAAAATTTGGTGGTTGATGCCAATTTAAAATGTTTACAAATATTTTTACGTGGCGAATTCGCATGATGCAATTATTAAAGGTGATGTACGTAGACACCCGTCTCGTTCTAATTGGACAATGTTGGCTCCCTTAGCAAATCAGTAATGCTTCTTTGAAAAAGTCCTTTTTTATTTAGAAGCAAATTTGAAAAAAGTGCTTACAAATAGTAACATTCTCTAAGAAAAAAAAATGGGGATTACTGAACCATTTCACGCTGTTTGTTTTGATTCGTTTCGTTGAAATTCAAATCTATTCTCGTTATATTTGAATTTAAAGCACGCGAATTTCGGAATTTGAAAACTTCTACCATCAACTACCTTGAGACTGGCGGCTAATTCAGCTGCACATACAGTCTGTCCAGTAGAAGCGTGATCGTCGTAACATGGAAACTATTTGTCCGATTCGTTTCAAACAAAATGCATTTTATAAGTTTATAATATTTATTGTACGCAATATTTTTAATAACAGGTATAGTCGCCGCCATTCGCTATTATGCCTCAAACCTCCGACCCATACTTTGCGCTAAGATCTGGGCAAGTTGCCGGGGCAATCGACTTCAAATCAGCCGAATTTGCCTCGATAACTTTTTTGCTGTCCATATATATGGTATTCACAGTTTGCGGGAAAATTTATTTCGGGCAACTTTCCCTAAAAATTAACAATCTAACTGTGAGCACCCCATTGTATATCTTTCAAATAATTGTGGAAAATTTTTCAAAATAAAAATGCCTCGCTCAAATGGCAAACAAACGTTGAATATCAAAAAAAGAAATCGTCCCGATAGTGGCATAAAGTACTAAAAAAAAATTCGCTCCGTAGATTGTGTCAACAAATTAATTTGACTTTTTTTGCCTATTTCAATAAACATGCTCGGCAGTGCGGCAAATTTTGAAACTACCGGTATCTATGTTTTTCATACAAAACAAACACAATTGAGATACCATATGGGGAAATTCGGGAAAATTGCCTAGTGGAAAATTTTACATGCTAGATACCGCTGAACTGTGAACACCATAATAGTATTTCCTCTGAGTTTCTGCTTTACAATTGCCCACACATTTTCTATCGGGTTGGTATCAGGCGACTGTGAGGGCCAATCTAACACTTCTACCCCATTTTGCTGTTTCCACTCAGCACACATTCGGCTGCGATGTTTGTGGTCGTTGTCTTCTTGTATAATCCAAGAGAGTCCTCTTCTCCCGAACATCTTCGCAGCTGATAGTAATAAAGCTTTTTCATAAAATTTGTTCATCAAAACCGCGTTCAAGTTGGTGGCAATAACGAAAAGTCGCCCAAATCCTTTTCCTGAGAAGCAGCCCCAATCATGGACCTTTACTGGGTCTTTAACAGTTCGTTGGAAAAATCGGTTGATGGCGGCACACCAAGATCGATTTATGCTACTATTTGCCCAAAAATTCCATATTGTAAATTTACAATATTAGATTTTCTTATTTTAGTTCTTTTAAACAAGCATTATATGTGGGCCGTAAGAATAGTTCCAAAGAACGGGATGGAAAATTATTACGGGGTAATAAAAACGTTTTCTTTTCTTTCCAATTCCATTTTTATTTAATTGTCTTTGTTGATTACTTATTATATATTTTTTAAGGGGGAACTACCTTTAGAGGCCGAAAAAAGGTAATTTTTACAGTCGATTTACAGGGAAATGAAAACAGTTCTTTTCAAATCAATATAATATATATTTACAGTGATGTCTGAGGTAAAAAAAAAACATTTTTGTAAAAGTGAAAACAGAAATTTAACAAATTGTTCAATGATTCTGTAAGTCATATCGCCGCTGACATCGTAAATTGTGTAAGTGATGCTGGCCGCAATTTTAGTCTGAAATAAAAAAACCAAACATTTTCTTACTCGAGAGGGTTTTCTATCGTCGATGAACTAAAATTTTTACGAAATTCGAAAATTAACCCTCTAAAACAGGCTTCACAAAAAAAAATTAGGATTTTCACAAGAAATTTTGTTATATATGCAGTCAAAAAATGTCTAAAAATGTTTTAGATGGAACAATTTTGTATGCTCTTTAAATGAATCTGTTCATTAGTAATTTTATTATTACTTACACAATGTTGAAAAACATGGTTTCGAGAAAATGCCGTTTAAAGTTTAAAGTTTGCGCTCGGCGAGCTCGGCGCCAGTCATTTCCGGGATGCATCTCTTCCACAATTTCGAGAATTACCTTTTGAAACTTTGACACGATATTCTAAGGCAATATACCTATCGATTAAAACAATAAAAAAATCGATTTTTTGAAGTGTCTAAAGGTAGTTCCCCCCTTAATTACCTGTAGCGATCATATAGGTTGCCATGCCAGCCATATTTTATTTTCTTTTCTATGATTTTGCGCACACTACAGTCGGCAGTGAGTTCAGGAGCAATATGCACGCCGTGCAGGCTTATAGAAGAAGAACAAAAGCCAGCCAGAAAACAGAAATCGTTTTACAATTTCAGCTTTTCGCCAGCGCAACAACAAGAACAACAGCACATCGTCTTCCTCCTCTTCGGACAATTGAGCGAGAATGAACGAGTGAGCATTCGTGTTTCTATGATTTGCGCTCAGAGCATTGTGCTGTCATTTCAAGTGTTTCCTCTTGTTGTCTACCCCCCGCATCCCGAAGACGGTGGCGATATCAGCACCCGCATTCACATTTTTGCTTGTACGAGATGCACACTCTTTATGTTCCATACTTTTTGGTATAACGCATACTACGCATGCATTTTATGGTATAATGAAATTACCTGTACGCAACGCAACTGCCGGACGAACGTTACTAAATGAGCTCCCCTGATGATTCGTATTACAAATATAATATATATCCCTCTGAACATTACAATCTCCTCGTCAAAATGTATTTACCCTACCTCCCAACAACTCGATCACCTGTGTAAAGTATACAAATACACGGGGGTACATTTGTACCTATGCCAAGCAGAATGAGTCGACTTTTTTTTGGCGACTCCCACCCACACAATTGTTTTTCGTTTTTCCTCTTTTTCTAGAATCTGCACAGAATATTTGAGGCTATCATGGAGTCTCACTCTGCTTGCATAATACCTAAATGTAATAAAAAATGTTATGTTTATTTCTTCATGGAGGTACATTTGTACCTATCCGAACATTGTAGTGTTAAGTATTAATTAATATTTTTTACCTGGACGAATGGATGAATATCTTTTTGGCATATTTTCGAAATCCAGGAAAAAGTAATAATGTAATTGATGAAATTGATCAGTTGTACAAATTGAGACGGTAAATTAACTTGCTTGTTGTTTATTTTTCTTTCAATAAGTGAGTGCGTTGCGTCGCATTCTATTTGGGTGTGTCCGCTTACCAAAAATTTTTGTTCAATGGATATGTTCGTTTCTTCGCAAAACGAAAGGATTGCATTAAATAAAATAGCGTTTCGATTTTGATGGAAATAGCCATCGGAATAAATTATTACGTGATGAGTTTCTGGAAATTTGCATCAGTTTCATCCCAAATGTACTTATCCGACTCGTTAGTCATAATTTATTTATTTATTTAGTCTACGGGGCAAACCTTACAGACCATAGGAGTGAGAGATTTCATAGAGAGATGTAATGTACATTAAAGACTTAACACTAAGGATTAAGGAGCTAAGTAGCCTTTCAAGGCATTGCAAAACATATTCCTGGTAGACGAGATATCTAAGTCTAAAGAATTAAGAATGAGGTTAAACTCAACCAACACTCTATTAATAGGAGCATTCAAGCCAAACAGAGTTTTGCTGAAACCAACATTAAACAAAACGGAGCGGCGAAGAATTCTGCCCAGAACGTAGAAGTTCATTTTACTAAGAAGGGCGGGGCAATCCACCCTCCCATTAATAACATTAAAAATAAAAGAAATGGACAATAAAGTCCTTCTATTGCGCAATGACATAAGGTTAAGTAACAGACAGCGAGAAATATGTGAAGGTAAAGGTTCGGCAAAATTTAGCGAACGAAGAGCATGGCGAATAAACACCTTCTGAACCGACTCAAGACGATCTATATGAATTCGATGATAAGGCCTCCAAATAAATGTAGCGTACTCCAAATTCGATCGCACAAAAGCAGAGTAAAGAGTTTTGAAAGTAAATGGGTCTGAGAAAGCCGAGCTATTACGGCGCACAAAAGCAAGCATGGAAAATGATTTAGAGATAGTGTAGTTAATATGAGGGACAAAAATAAGCTTTAAGTCAAAGTACACTCCTAAGTCCTTAACTTTATTTCGAGACTCTAGCGCAGTTCCAGCAATGTTGTAAGACGTATGTATAGGATTAGACAATCTTGAAAAAGTAATATGATGACACTTTTTAACGTTTAGGAAAAGTCTGTTTCTTGAGCACCATAAAAACAAATTATCTAGCTCAGCCTCCAGAAACCGCGAATCATTAGAACAATTAATATCCGAATAGATTTTTAAATCATCTGCATACAACAGGTACTTAGCAGTCGAGAAACAAGTCCCAATGTCATTAATAAACAAAATGAAAAACAGTGGGCCTAGAATGCTCCCCTGCGGAACACCAGAAGTTGGCTCAAATGAATTGGAGCTAACCCCTTCTAATAGCACAGAACTACGCCTATGACTCAAGTACGAAGTGATCCACTTAACCCTGCTGTTAGGTTAGAAAAGGGACCATTTGGTCCATACTGTAATTTTCGTACAAAACAACAATTTATTCAAATTTTTTGTATTTATTTTGGTTCATTCATTCTTTACTCAACATAACTGATATAAAAAATAGTTAATAGTTAAATAGTTAGTCAAAAGTTACAAAGGAAACAAGCCAAAAATTGGACCAAATGGGCTTAACCTAACATCAGGGTTAAGGAAAATTGAATGGAAACCCAAACGCGCAAGTTTAGCTAACAAAATGTTGTGGGAAATCCTATCGAAAGCTTTTGAAAAATCTATGTAGATAGCATCAACCTGAATACCCTTCTGAAGTGCGGCATAGCAGTTATCAGAAAAAACTGCAAGATTAGAGACTGTAGATCTACCTGACACAAAACCGTGCTGATGCTCGCTTAATAAGTGGTTAATGTTGAAAAGCAGTTTAGATTTAATGATACATTCAAATAATTTAAAAACCGAGGAGAGCTTGGAAATAGGTCTATAGTTACTAACATCACTTTTTTACTAACACCACTTTTAAAAATCGGGGTGTTCACGTCGGCGGAGCGGTAGGAATTAAAATACGGGGGTTCGGGTTTAAACGTCTTTATTGGTCGGGTGTCGAATAAAGAGTGTCACAAGAAATACAATAAACATTATACGATACAAACGGCCGAAGCCGGGGAGCAGAAAATAGGGGGAAACATGAGTACAAAGGGAAAGGAAAGGAAGGGATTAGAGATGGGATCGACAGATCACTCGAGACAGCACTCATTTAGCCATCGCGGCCGCCATTGCATATTGCAATAAAATTATGCCGCGGGCCAGACGGGCGAGGACTCCGTGGTTCAGCTTTTGCGGGTGCGGGTGTGCCATCCATCGATGCCTCGTCCTCGAGGGAGTGCTGCTGCAGCGGTTGGGGCGTAGTCACCAATCTGCAAATAGATGAGATGTCAGTTAATTGGAAATAAAAGTATTAAGGCTGACATCGTGGGAATGGGTAATCGTGGATAAGCTGCAGAGTGTGCGAAAGCTATAGCCGAGGGAATATGAGAAAATACATATATAAATTGGCTGCATTGCCATGTCTTAAGGGGGAATGAGAACTCTCGAGCGAGAGTTATGAGGGGGTTCGAGGGGTTGTTTATACACAAAGGCAACTCCGCTCGGGATACGTATGTGCTCGTAGGGCTCGAACGAAGCAGGAGACCCGACCGAGAATGTCGGTTTGCTCTTCGAGAGGGTGGTGGCAGTCAACCGCTCTTTGATCCTGAGTTGGAACTGTTTGAGCATGAGAATGGCTGGAGCCGTTCCACCCGAGAGGGAGATCTTATAGATCTTGGAGTTTATACCCGATCAGTCCAACGTCTGCGGGATTTGCAGCGTTTGGAGCAAGTCGCACTGGAGTGGCGACTGTCCTCTTTTTGCACCCGGGATGGAGGAGGTACAATGAGGAACTGCGGGGAAATGCAATTTCCGTCAGTTGCTGTGAATGTGGATCGAGTGGCGTCAAGCCAACGCTCTTGTCGAACCCTTTTTCTCTGTTTCATTAGAGGCGAAAGCCATCCTGCGGGATCAAAACGGTTGGCAACGAAGGGGGAATTTGCCGGTTTGGGAATGAGTTTGCAGGAGTGGTGGGTTCAAAGCGATTTTGCATTATTTCCGGGGGTGGAAACCCTACGGGATTGAGGGCGGCAATCACTTGTGAAAGGGCTTTCTTTAGTGCGGGAAGATTATTTTGAAGGGCGGGTCCAGTATGCATATGGCGACTTGGTACCTCTGTGGCACGTGTCAAATGCGAAGGGGGTGCTGGACCGCTTAATACGCAACCGAATACTGTATGCTGTAAGCTGCCACATACATTTCGATGGATACCTTCGAGCATGATCTGCGGGATGAGATCACTGCCAATCACTAAATCGATCTGCGCTGTCTCGAAGGGGTTTGGATCAGCGAGTTCTAGCATGGCGAAATTTTTCATATTAGGGGGGTGTATGTTACGAGGTGGGAGCAATTTCGTAAGCTCTTGGAGCACGATAGCTTGCACGGGGAGTTTCGTGCTAGTTTGAGGGACTGCCAAAGTCAAGAAGCATGCATGATTGGCATTTTGCACAACCTGACCGCCCATGCCCGAGATTTGGAAGGGGGATTTCTCGATTGGCAATTTAAGGCGTTTCTGGACCTTCGAGGAAATGAAGGTACGCTGAGCGACTTGGTCGATCAACGCTCGAACCTTAAACAACTTTCCTGAGTGTTCAATGGACACCAGTGCCTTAGGCAGAAGAGATTGGGTGCCATTATTGGAGTGGAGGGCTTGTACTTGGGTCGTACTTTGCCTGGAAGATGTGCGGGGTTGCGCATCCGAAAGAAGGGAATGAGTAGCGGAGCTGTTTTTTGTTGGTTTCCGAGCTATGACGACCTGTGGAGTGGTCGAATGTGATCAATTAAGCGATTGAGAGGGCTGCGCATTGCCTTTGGGGAAATGAAGCAGGGAGTGGTGCTTCATCTGGCAATATACGCACGTAAAATTGCTTGTACAATTTTCAATAAGGTGAGAGGTTGCAAGACAATTTACGCAGAGATTGTGCTTCTTAACGTATTTTTATCGACTCTGGGGGGTAAGTCTTATGAAGCTGTGGCAAGTCCGTATGGGATGATTTGCGTTGCAGAGTTTGCACGCGAAGTCCCTTTTCACTTGAGTGTGATAATTTAGGGATTTGTGTGGCCGATTTGGGAGGACATTGGAAGTCGAAGGTTGAGACGGTTTCGGCTTAGAAGGGCGAATATTTTGCAGCCGTTCAAGTACCTCATATCTGCCGGTCAGGAACTCATCCATTTGCGACCAGGGTGGCAGATCCTTCCAGGATGTCAATGATTGCTCCCATAGAGCGAGTGTCTCTTGGGGCAATTTGGTACAACATATGTAAACCAATAGCGGATCCCAATTGTCAGTGTCTACGGCCTGAGAATTGAGAACAGACAGACAATTGTTTATAGTGCTTTGGATCCGCTGTAGCGCCTCACTATTTTCAGAGTGGGCAGGAGCGATATTCAGAAGGGATCTGATTTGAGTATCAATGAGCATGCGTTTATTTTCAAAGCGGGATCTTAGGGCTTCCCACGCGAGTCCGAAATTCTCATCGGTTAATGCATATTGCTTAACAATAGCACCGGCTTTACCTTGCGTCTTGTATCGGAGGTGATACAATTTTTGGGCTGGAGTGAGCTGGGGGTGGTTAATGTAAACTGCCGTAAACATGTCCCGAAAGGACGGCCACTGCTCATAGCCCCCGAAAAAGGTTTCGGTATCACAAGGCGGAACTTGTAGGCAAATGTAAGGGGTATTTGCTGGTTCTAGGGGTCGAACCGGTTCCATATGCGCAGCGAGCTGGGGGGACTGAATTTGGAGCATCTCAATGATGTCCGACATCTGAGCCATGCACAACTCGTACTGGTCTGTGCAGGCGTCGATTTTTTGCCTAGCCGACTCTTTGAAACCGTCGGGCTGGCTGTTGTCTTCAGCAATAAAGACTGCCTCATGTGCGCACATAAACCTCTCCCATTGGGCTTGCAAATTTTTTTGCTTAATTTGGACCAGGGATTTGGTCAAACCCTCAATGGGGACCGATGAAAATTGTGTGCGTAATAGCACGAGCCTTTCGTACTCGAAAGTGAATTTTGCAACACTGGGATCGGTTGCTTTGGGAGTGGAAAGTTTGGAGCGAGTGTTTGGTGGCTCCCGAGTGACAGGAACTGTCAAACGTGCATTGGGTGACTTTGGGTATCTGGAGGAAGGAGTCTCCATTGTGACTAGTTGGCGTTTAGGGGATCGCTCACCAGGCATTTTGTATAAAAAACTCGACAAAGGGTAAAAAATTTAAATAAGTATATGTGTAGAGTATTGGAAAATAGACGTGTAGTCTAACCGCGTCCGCGCGAACGATAATTGAGTATGGAAAGAGTTGGAAATGGGAAAATTCGTTAAAACGAATTTGAATACTTGTCGAGCAAAAAATGTTACACCCGTGTATGTGTAAACGTGTAGGGAAATATATGTGTATATATACATATATATAAATATGTATATATGGGAACAAACAAATTCGTGAATGTGAATGAGTAATAAACAGATATTTGTATATGGGAATAGGGAATGTATATAAAAATTATTATAATATAAATATAATTTAAATGTGTAGTCAAATGTGTATGAAATTTTGTTTTTATTTGTGAAAAAGTGATCGTTTTTTGTATGTGATCACGTGAATATGTGTGTATATATTTGTGTATAAATATATATTTGAATATACATATATATGTGTGTGTATGTAATTATTTTTGTCAAATGGGGAATAAATATGTACATATGTGTATGAGTATAAATATGTGTATGTTTTTTTGTTTTTTTTTTTTTTTCTCTGTCGGAGGTGGAAAATCTTCGGAAGATACTGAGCTCCAGCCCAGCATGCCGGATTTTTACCGGCTAAAAACCAACCCCCCATCGTCGACCTTTATCCCCGCGGGACCGCCTCCCGGCATTACGTCGCGGGGCAGGTTTGGTCTCACATAGACCTCAATCTGCTAGTCGCGCCTCCGCGCGTCGCTCCCACTAAATATATATATGTGTGTATGATTATTTGTTTTAGTTTGTAAATGTAAGTAAAAATGTCAAAATAATTTTGTGCACAAAAATTTGTGTGTGCGAGTGGGCGATATTTGTCCCACTGTATGCACTTGGGATGGCAGCGAATGTGCAGTGAAAGAGTATGTGCAGCACTATTGAAAATTTTCTAAGTCCTAGAAAATGTTTCAATATGCTGCAAAAAGGAAGTAACTCGTCCCACTGTGCTTGTTTATTTACTTCTGCTAGCGAGAGTGGAAAAATGCTTAGGCAGAAGTAAGAATATGTAATTGCACTTGGAGGCAGCAGCGGGAGTGCTTGCTGCTTGTGCGTGCGTATATCGCACAAAGCGAAACGCGAAAATATACACAGGTGGGAGAGCGCGAGATCAACAGCTGGCGTGGTCGCTGCTGATCTGCGGTATGTACAAAGCAAGAGAAGGGGAAATGTGCAGATTAGAAAATTAGTGCGAAGCAGGCTGCAGCGAGAGTTTTTGCTGCTTTGCCTGCGTAGGTCGCACAAAGGGAAATGTGAACACAAAAAGCGCAAAATTATGTGCAGCAGCGGGATTGCTTACTGCACTGCACTATTTTGTATGTGTACAAGCGAAGTGTACACGAGAAGCAGGCAGTGGCGGGGTGGATACCAGTATAATTTTTGAACTGGATTTTTTAAGGGTTTTTTATTTTGGGAATGGGTATATAGTTTTATTTATTTATTTATTTTTTTAATATGTTTTGTGTTAGTGAATGTGTAATGTTATGTGTTAATTTTGTAATAAAAATTGTTGGGCTTATCTTTTTGGGGCCCAGTGCCCGAGAATGTGGATCTCCACTACTGTTTGTGCGTTTGTCCGCCGCTTGTGCGCTGATGTGTTGGCTGTTGTTGTTTGCCGTTGTGTGTGTTTGTTGTTGTTACGTGTTCTGCTGCCCTTCTTGTCTGCTTTGTGTTCTAGTGTGGGTGTGTTTGTTGTTGTTAGTGCTGCTGCCCTTCTTGTCTGCTTTGTGTTATGTCTTGTTGTTGTTTTTATATTCTGGAGTATTGTTTTTTTTTTTTTGTTTTTTTTTTTTTTTTTTTTTTTTGTTTGCTCGTAGGAGGTGGAAATCTTCTTCGACACGCTTGAACCCGTGTTCAACCGCGTGCCGGATTTTTACCGGCTAAAACCAACCCCCTTTATATCGCCAGCCCGTTCATCCCCGCGGAACTGCCGCTAAGCATTGCATCGTAGTGTGTGCTTTTGTTTTTGCACTGCACTGCACTGTGTACGTTTCGTTCTTTTTTGTTTTTAATTTTTGGAAACGTGTGCACTGTTTTAATTGTTGTAGGTACACTTTTTGTTTCGTTCAGTTGGTAATCGTCGTGTCACTGTTTGTAATAGCTGATTTGTTGCACTATGTATTTTATTTGTGTCACTCGTTTGATGTGTTGTTCACTTAGTTTTTGTTCACTGTTGTAAATTGTTTGTTTGTTTTTATGAAACTACGTGTTTTTTGTTGTGAGTGTCTTTTCACTTTTTAAATTTTTTGTATTTTAATTTGTTCTTTACATTCGCGGTTCACTCGCGAACGGCTCGAAGGACCATGTTCACGTCGGCGGAGCGGTAGGAATTAAAATACGGGGGTTCGGGTTTAAACGTCTTTATTGGTCGGGTGTCGAATAAAGAATGTCACAAGAAATACAATAAACATTATACGATACAAACGGCCGAAGCCGGGGAGCAGAAAATAGGGGGAAACATGAGTACAAAGGGAAAGGAAGAGATTAGAGATGGGATCGACAGATCACTCGAGACAGCACTCATTTAGCCACGGGGTAATTGAAGTTAACTTCCATGCATCAATGAAAGTACCAGAGGCAAGTGACATGTTGAAAATAGCACGTAATGGAGCCACTAAGGATGGACAATTTTTTAGCAACACCACAGAGAGCCCATCGACGTCAGTCTGTGAGGACGGTTTAAGGTTTCTAACTCCTTCAAGGACATCATCGTCTGAAAGAACCAGCGAACCAAATTCAAATGTCGAACACCCAACACCGAAATCGATTAGGGATGATTCTACATTGACATCATCGGATACAAAATTCGAAGAGAAGAAATCGGCAAAGAGGTTTGCAGCATCCAAAATTGAATTTGCGGGTACGTCCTTATAAAAGACCGAAGTTGGAATATTGGAGACACTTTTCTTAGACTTTATGTAGCGCCAACAATTTTTTGGATTAAATTCCTTAAATTCTTTAGATGTTTTTGATTTCTCGAATACCAGGGGAGCTTATAATATAGGTTAGCAAAAATAGGAACAAACTTTGCACATTCGTTATAAACAGTATCTTTAAATATATCAAAGCTTACAGCAGCATCATTAGAAACAAGTAAATCATCCCAAATTATATTAGAGAAGACTGAGTTCAGAACACCAAAATCACAAGAATTGTAATCAAACGATATTTTATGGTTCAACTTAGGCACAGGAAAAAATTCAATGAAATCTATATCCAACACTAAAGCGGAATGATGTGAGTTAGACGGAGAATTTGAAGAGGAGGGATAATACAATTTGAAATTGATATTATAACTTACAGAGATAAGATCTAGAATACGATTTAGACTATTCTTAAATCCATTAATCTGCGCCAAGTCACTGCCCACAAAATTATCCACCAGGTAGGACTCCGAAGAACTAGTTACATTTGAAGGAGTAAGAAATGTATCATTGTCCAAATAAGACCACATCAAATTACTCAGGTTGAAATCCCCAAAAACAAACAGGTGATGCGACCCAATGCGTTTCCAGAGTGCCACAATATTATCCACGTGAGCCTTGTAGATAGATTCGTCACTTGCTTGTGGGATATAAGACGCGCAAATGTAGAGCGGACCACATGCCCCTTGGACTCGCACACAAAGTTGGTCCAAGAGAGTGTCAACATTATTCAACGGGATTAACGACGCATGAAATTTGGTCCGAGACGCGATAAGCACTCCACCTCCTCTATTGCAACCTGTTTTGATACAGTCACGGTCCTTCCGGAAAACATCAAAGAATTTAGGATTAAAAAACTCGGCATCGAAGAATTTGTTGTTAAGCCAGGTTTCAATGATGATGAAAAAATCAAACTCGCAAAGGGAACTAAACAATAGCACATCTTCAGATTTCGCTCTGAGGCCCGAAGTGTTCTGGAAATATAATTTGATATTGTTGTTGATGGGGAGAGGAGCTGGCGGCACGGCCAGAGATGGTGATGGTAAGCAGCTAGCCGCGGCAGCACATCCTTTTGGAAAAAACGAAACGGTCGCACGGTGACATTCATAGATAATGCCTTGCGGTTTGGGCACTGAAACAGAAAATGTTTTTTAGAACTTTTATTTCTTTTTTCTTTATTTTTTTTATTATCAAAGCATTTACTTAATTATTATTTTTTATTTTATTATCAAATTACTGAACCTCAATTTACTCAATACGCAACTATGAACATGAAAAAAAAACCTTTTCCTGCAAATAGGCCATTGTTCACCTTCAGCAATTATATTATTAATAATGTTCACTTTTCACTATTAAAATATTTTCAATTTCACACTTTTGCAGTAAAGTGAAAAATTTACTTTTGGCAACTAGAGCAATTTTATCGTAACACATAGTCGCGGGCACAAAAAATGAAGGAAAAATGTGAAGTGGACATACGATAAAATTGTTTTTTCTCTAACTTCGTAACGGTTCATTGTAGAGAAGTGAGCTTTTAGGTACTGATGGCTAGTTTATAGTGCTATTGTTTTCGGTAAAAAAAATAATTTCGGTAAAAATGGCTCATACGATAAAATCGCGGGAAGGTCTCGATATGTACAAAATTTTATTGTCGTACGACTATTCCTTCTATTTTTGTGGCTCGCTACTATGGACTCGCGACACTGTGGAGCGTCCTGCTCTGTATGCATGATGACAGGTGTGTAAAGGATTGTCTATTAGGTCGTCCTTACATAGCTATCTACAATTTTCGGGTGAAGGGGATCCTTTTTCCCGACCTTCGGTAGAAAGACCACCTTTACCCTCCTCCAGGCTTCTGGTATATATCCCAGCGCCAGACTGGCTCTAGCAATTCTCAGGAGATAACGTTTAATGATGCATGGTTATAATTTTATTGTCCGACACTGAGGGTTCACTAGATATCCTCCAGTTTCCAACCATTCCGAAGCTTAGAGTATTTCCTATGGTAATATCTAGGGCCTCCTCTCCCGCACTGGTTACAAACATTGGTGTGTTTCCCATATTAAAGATATCTAGTTTACTACTGACAACCTTTGGTTTGTGTCGCTGCTTCCCCAGGCTTCACTGTGTGCGTTGGCATCACATCCTAGTAGAACAGGCAGTTTCTTCTGCTTACAGCACTTCACCAGTATAGAGACTAACTCTGCCGGAGCAAAAGCGTCTTCTCCTGGGAAATTTAATGTTTTACACTCAACTGTTTCTACTGCACTTGTTGCTCATTGCACTACCAAAACCAAGCTTTTCCCTCTGCGCTGTATCCGGATGCCATTTATATACCAGGTATGCGCCTATGAAACCAGTAACGACATCTAGCGGTAAATAGCCGAATATTTATAAACTTCGGAACCGTACCAAATGTCATGTTTACTTCTTCTGTCATATGTCAACAATATTCAGTTCACAATTTGTCAAGTTTCATCCAACAACGCATTGTTTGACGCTCCGGAAAATGTCGGATTACGTGCCTACGAATTACGATATGCGGACACAGTTAATTTTGTGTTACCATTTGAAGAAAAAAACCTTCTAAAACCTGGTGAAACGGTTAACGGTGAACGTTACCAACAACAATTGGCCGATTTGAACCGTGCTATACGCCAAAAACGCCCAGAATATGAAGCCAGGCAACACAAAGTGATTTTCCTCGATGACAACGCACCACCACACCGCACTAGAGCCACCAAAGAATTGGTTGCAACGTACAACTGGGAAGCTCTTGCTCATGCGGCTTACTCACCAGACTTGGCGCCTTCGAATTATCACATGTTCGCATCGATGGGCCACGCATTAACGGAACAGCGCTTCAATTCTCACGCAGAAGCCAAAAAATGGATCGATGATTGGTTTCAGGCAAAAGACGAAACATTTTTTTGGCGAGGCATCCATAAATTGCCTGAGAGATGGGAAAAATGTGTAGCTAGCGATGGCCATTACTTTGAAGAATAAAATTGTAATCATTTCCTCACAATAAACGTGTTTTTTCAAAAATAATTACCGTTTTCATAGGCGCATACATTTGCTTGAGGCGCAACTCGTTCTCGAACATCCCAGTATCGCAACGAGTTCTCGAACATTCCAGTAGCACCGTGACTCGACTCTGAGATTGTTCCATCGAAATTACCATTGCCATAAAAGTATGCCATGCTCGGAGCGCAACACGTTCTCTAATATTCCAATACTGCTTCGCAATGGCACAGTGACGGCGTCACAGAAAACAATGTTGCCAATTTAAAGTATTCCGTCCCTAATAAAAACACCCGATATTACAGTATACAGTGTGACCAGTATATGTTCATACAAAAACAAAGTAGTTTTTATTGATCAAAACAGTAGTTGGAAAAGTTGAAATGGTTAACATTTATAACTTGAAGTATCAAGATTTGATTTAAAAGACAATATCTCTATTGTTTGGCCTTTGCTTGCCACAACACGCGCAAGTCTCTTAAAAGTTCTTTAAAATCCACCAAATTGGTGTATTTGCAATCCCTAAGTTTCTGCAACATATAACCCCAAATGCAAAAGTCCAAGGGATTACAGTCAGGTGAGCTCGGGGTCCATTCATCCTTTGGAATAAAATCAACTAAATTTTGTTTACACCAGTCTTGAACAATTTTTGCGGTGTGCGCGGGTGCACCATCTTGCTGGAAACAATAATAGTAATTTCCATACATTTTCGCAGCATAAGGCTTGAAATTGTTCTGCACTACATCCTTCAAATAGTAATCCGCGTTAATTTTCACCCCTTTGTCAATAAAGACGAGCGGCAAGACCCCTTTTCGAGATATAACACCCCAAACCATAACAGATGAGGAATTTTGGTACCCTGGGGCATTCTTCCTGTCATTGGGGATATCGTGGTAAGATACCGCCCACAATCGATCATTTTGCACATGGTGAGGAGCTTTAAGCACAAAGAGTTTTCCATCAGAAAAAATGATGTCATCACCAGCGTGCCAGGATAGCAGTAGCTTTGATCTATCCCTTCGCTTCTTTATTGTATCGGTAGTAAGTCCGTGGATTTTCTTCTTCTGGAAAGCTTTCATATTCAAGTTATCATGTAAAATCATTCTTAATAATTCGCGTGACATTGATATTTTTGGCCATACTTCGTGCTGATCTATCGCAATTTCTTCGAATCCGTTCTCTCACGACCTTTATTGTCGCAGCAGTTCTAAGAGTTCGCTTACGGTCACTTTTTTTTGCGGTTTTGTATAGAACCTCTATCCATATATCTTTTGACGGTATAATACACGAAGTTCCGATTGATACTAAGTGGTTTCAACTCGCGGCATCAAGCGTCACACTTCAAACCGCTTTTGAATTTTTTTACAATTATAGAGCGTATGTCTAAAATGAAGATATAGATTAAACTAACGTATCGGTATAACACAAATGTATGTTATTGATTAAGTAACATTCTCAGAGGTTACTTAAAAAAAAAAATTCTCCGGACTACTAAGTTGATTTAAAGATATTTGATTCACAAGTTTTGTATGAAGATATACTGGTCACACTGTAGATTATATTTTGTCTTTTTGATTCTATAATAAAACTTGTCTAAATATTTTTCAGTGGCTGGATGAAATTGTAATTAATTGGTTAAGACGCATTTTTAACCACGGAAATTCGCAAGTGCTGGAAAGTGATCTAAAAACTGTAAATATTATTCAAGCCTTTAAGGTGAAGTTAACATACTTCTTGTACGAAAATATAGCGCACAGTATAATTGAGCAGTTTTTTAGTGTAATAATCGGTAAGTATTGAATTTGAACTTGTAATATATTCTTACGAAAATTAGTTCTTTAGGCTTATTCGTCTCTGGATTGTGCTTGAAAAATAAAACACAATTCAATTATTCAGCGCAAAACGCAGTCAAAAACCAAAAATCACTTTATTTACAAATTTACACTTTGCTTGTCTTTACACTTACTACTACACTTGCCTTTCGAGATTATTGCAAGCCGGCCGTACTCTAAAATGCGTGCTTAACCCTTTTTCTCATACCCAAACTTACTAACGTCGTTTGGCACCCGGGGTACCCGGGTACCCATTTCATGAAATTTTTAAGTTTTCAATATTTTGTTAATTAAAAAGTGTTTATAAAATTTTGATATGATTTGTTCGCTTTTCACCTAATTAACGAGGATCCGGAAGGTAAAAAAAAAATTTTCATTATTTGTCAGTTTTTTTCACGAAAATACATCGCAGTCGGCACCCGGGTACCCGGGTATGAGAATAAGGGTTAAAAGTATGCCCATAAAAGCATTAATGACCGCTTACTGACCATGTACTCAGTACGAGCGGTTGGCCTGGAGTGAGTGATGTCGTATCGTGCGAGGCTGAGCTATACGCCATCAGGAACAGAGGGATATTCGTGTCCCAATCCATTTGATTCCTGCCTACCACTTTCCGCAGATATTTTTCACTGTCTCATTGAATCGTTTCACCATGCCATCGGACTGCGAATGCAAAGGAGTGGTTTCCTAGTAGCTAACACACTTCCTTGAATACCACAGACTCGAAATTCCGGCTTTGATCCTAGTGCGGATTCGAACTCCGCGGAACTCCGAACCTGGCCACCCAGTTGCTTACCAGCATTTCCGCGACCGTGGTGGCCTCCTAGTTAGGAAAAGGATACACTTCGAGGCGTTTGCTAAAATAGTCAATTACCACCAGCATATATTTGTTGCCTTGAGTGCTAATTGGGAATGGGCGGGCGACGTGCATGGCAATTCGCTCGAAGGGCGCTCCCACGTTGTACTGCTGCATGCGGCCCCGATATCTTCTTGTTGGTCCTTTTGCAGCCGAACATCGATCTTAATCGAATCTGCACAGACTCCTGGCATCCTACCCAATAGAATCGCCTTTTTATTTTGGCGATCACTCACTCTCCCACTCGCGGTATAGGCAGCCATCAGACAGCCGCAGACTTTGCCACTCTGCCCAGTAAGCTTTCGCGATCGGGCTTTCACCGGCCATCTCCTGCCAGTCCGGAGGTGTGCCTTGCTCCTTGCCGACGATTTTTGCGAGATCCGTATCCTCGTTCTGGAGCTTCTACAATCCGCAGCCGACTTGTCCCATCGTCCTCGTCCACCTTTGCCCACACAATCGCCTCGGAATTCGCTGGTATCTTCTGGTGTTGACACGAGATAACTTTCCTTACCGCCACGCTTCGCTCATAGCCGGTGAGCAGTGGTCCAGTGTAAAACCGTGCCTAATCATGAAATTCACGACGATAATCACGTCGTACATTATATCCGCAACGATGAACTCATGTGCCAAGCTGTTGGTGCCAATAGCCAATAACTTTTCCTCTTACCGGCGCACGCTCGGCAGTCGCAGTCCTCAGTTGTATGTCATGCAATGGTTCCCAATTCCTGAGACGCTTCCTTTTTATGATCGAATATGACGCGCCAGTTTCCACTGTCAACACAAACAACTTTCCGTCTATCTTTCCTTCAATCGTCAAGCTGCTGGGTTGTCGTTTCAACTGCGAGACAAGAACGGTGTTGCAGCAGGTTGTGAGGATCAGCCCACGCCCCTTTGGGCTGACCCTTTTTAGTTTAACGACTCCTCAGCCCTGCGCTTGTTGGCGTAACCTCGATTATCAGTATTCCTCGCTTCAGGCGATTGCGATCGAGAACGCCTCTTTCGTTGACGGCAGTCTCGTGACCCTACTTGCTGCATATATCCAGCAAACAACTTTAGAGGAGACCACCCGTGGCCTGACCGGTGTCTCAAAGCTTATAGCCTGGATCGGAATGTCGCTGTCCGGCTGGATTTGGCCTATCCTTACCGGTGCATACCGAGTGCCCCCAATCCATCCCGTTCACCGTTTCCATTTTAGCTATTTCTGGATTCGTAGTTTCCAGTTTCGCTGCCATTTCACGGTTGAAAGTTTCGTACATGCCTTTCATTGTAGTGGTGCAGCCGCTGCAGCCGTATTTTGCAGCGACGCAGCACCAGCAGGTGATTCCTCCACTTTGGCTGACGCCTCTCGCTTGTGCGTTCCAAACTCATGTGGAATCCGATCGACGCCTTGTACCTCACATGCGCCTCGCAAGCCCAGCTGCAACTCCACCTTTCCGCCAGCAGTCGGTAAATTCCAGGCAGCCAGTTCCTTCTTCAGCTGGCCCACCTTCAGCAGCTCGAGTTTAACCATGTCTGCGTTTTATAATTTTTTTAGTTCTAGTTCCTTAGTTCTTTTCTAGTTCTTTAGTCTTATTCGTCTCTGGATTGTGCTTGAAAAATAAAACACATTTTAATTACTCAGCGCAAAACGCAGTCGAAAACCAACAATCACTTTATTTACAAATTTACACTTTGCTTGTCTTTACACTTGCTACTACTTATTGGACTATTCCGTGTTTCACCTTTGCTTGCTCAAATAAGACTATCCCTCTGGGTTGTACCTGGCTTCCTTGTCTGCTTATCGCGCCGAGTTTTCTCGCACATTCCAACTGGACTATCTCGATCGTTCTCGCACATCCCCATACCATCGCGAGCCACCCTTGCCATATCGAGATTATTGCAAGCCGGCCGTACTCTAATGTGTGTGCCTAAAAGTATGCCCATAAAGCATTGACGCATAGCACAGCGACAGGATGCCTCATCGTTACGATATTTTATGCACATTGTTACGAAAATCTCAAGTTTTCCAAGGTTCGTTTTGATTGTAATTGAAAATAAAACTTCAATTATTCAGCGCAAACGTAATCAAAACTAGCAATCACTTTTAATTACAGATGTAGCAAATTATACCACATTTGTCATACTTCAAAGTGCATGCCTAAAAGTATGCTTGGAAAAGCATTCGTGCATAGAAAAGCATTCAGCACAGAGTGCTTTATCGTTTCACTGCCCATCACTTAGACTTGTTCGTCCCGAACAAGTACCGAGGCTCCGCCGGAGTAAGACGCCAGGCGCTCCAAATGGGCTACTTTCAACCTCGCGTTTCTGTTGCTGCAGCGTTGAACTCTGTACACCACGTCATTAATCTTCGTCAAGACTTTGTACGGTCCTTCCCATGATGCTTGATATTTTGGAGACAAACCTTTCCTCCGCTGTGAGTTGTAAAGCATTACCAGATTGCCTTCCTGGAACCCTTTTGGGTTAGCCCGTAGACCATAGCTCGCTGTTCTTTTCTGTTTTTCTGTTTTCTGGTCCTGCCATCTCTGCTCTCCCACTCGCGGTAGAGGCAGCCATCCTGCAAACGTAGAATTTGCCACTGTGCCCAGTAAGCCTTCGTGATCGGGCTCTCATCAGCCATCTCCTGCCAGTCCGGCCGTGATCTCTGCGCTTTGTCTTTGATGATCTTCGCGAGATCCGCATCCTTCCGCTGGTCCTTCTGTAGCCTTTCCGCAAGCCAATCTTTATCTTGCAGAACTTTTACCGACCGGACATCCACAATCTGTCCCTTGTTTTCGCCTTGCGAATCATGCCTGCGCTCGGTTTTGCAAGAATGGTATGGCAGCGCGTCAGCCCATCTTGGCGACGTCTGCTGTCCGGAACGCTTTTCTCGCAGATGGCAGTCTCGTGATATGTGGCCTCGCTTGCCACATCCCCAGCAACTGACTCCAGATGACACTGCCCGCAGCTCTGCTGGTGCCTTTGAGCTTACTGTCTTGCTTTGCGTGACACGTCCCGATTGAACTCCAGGCATCTCCGCAGATGAATGTCGAAAACTTCCCTTCCAGGCCGCCTCATACGTCAGTGCGCTTGTCACCGTCTCACGGAATGTCGACTTGCCTATCATCAATGCACTGCGTCGTGTCTCCGGGTTATGAAGACCTTCAATAAACGCCTCAATCTTCATCCTCTCGAGATAATCAGCGCCGAATTTCGGATAGCACAACTGTACGAGCCGCTCAATGTCTGCTGCATATGTCTGCAGCGCCTCATTTGCCCTTTGTCTGCGGTGCTTCAGCTCGCAATAATACAGCATTTTGTTGTGCTCGTCACTGTATCTGGCTGCCAGCGCCCTTATGACGGTCTCGTAATCACCTCTCAAACCTTCCGGAACTGTTTTTATTACCTCAGCCGCAGGACCTCTTAGAGCCAGTATCAGTCTCCGACCTTTCCTAACATCGGTCCACTGACTCTCCAAAGCAGCCATAGCAAATTGTAGTTTGAATGTGTCGAACGACGTAGTACCATCATAAGTAGGCACTTCTATGGCAAAACTTTCCACAACTGACTGCACCCTTGCTCGCAGCTGTACCTCTCTAAGCCACTCGTCGATTTTTCTGTTCACCGAATCCTCCAGACTGTCAACTCGTTTGCCTAAATGTTCTACTCGAGTCTCCAGGTGCTCAACTTTCACATTAATCCTGTCTGAAATTTCTTCCACTTTCTGCTCCAAACGCGCAGAATTTTCCTGCAGCTTGGTGGACAGCTCGCAATTTGCGCTTTCGAGTTTCGCTGACACCTGTGCCAATATTTCATGGGTCGCCGCTTCCATTTTAGCCATTTCTTGATTCGTAGTTGCCAGTTTCGCTGCCATTTCTGGATTCGCCATTTCCATTTTAGCTATTTTTAGATTTGTCGTTTCGACTTTTGCCGAAATTTCCTGATTCGCAGTTTCCATATTCCGGTTGGAAGCCTCGAACATGTCTTTCATTGCGACCATAAGCTGGCTCATGTCCATTGCTTGTGGTGGCGTAGCCGCTGCAGCTGTACTTTGCATCGACGCAGTACCAGCAGGCGATTCCTCCACTATGGCCGACGCCTCTCGTGCCTCAAACGCCTTTCGCAAGCGCAGATGCAACTCCACTTTACCGCCAGCAGTCGGCAAATTCCAGGCAGCCAGCTCCTTCTTCAGCTGGTCCACCTTCAGCAGCTCGAGTTTAACCATGTCTGCGTTTTTATATTTTTATTTTACTTTCAGTAACGCAATCCTTACTTCTGACACCAAATGTTACGAAAATCCAAGTTCGTTTCCCAAGGTTCGTTTTGATTGTGTTTGAAAATAAAACAACTTCAATTATTCAGCGCAAACGTAATCAAAACTAACAATCACTTTATTTACAGATCTACACTTCGCTTGTATCTACACTTGTTACCACTTTGTTTGCTTAACACAGACTCGACTCCCTGCGCTGCCACTGCTGCTTTTATACTAGTTTTCTTATCGCGCCGAAGTTTCTTGCACATTCCAGTTGTACTTTCTATATCGATTGTTCTAGCAAAGTTCATTACCTTTCGCGAACCATCCTTGCCATATCGGACTATCCAAGCGAATTTATACCAAATTTGCCATACTTCAAAGTGTATGCATAAAAGTATGCTTGGAAAAGCATTCGTGCATAGAAATGCAAGTGCTTTATCGTTTCAATATATTGCAAAATATTTTAATCTTTGCAAGAGGGAGTATGTTAGGTTTAGATGACAATAAAAAGAACTGGCTACAGTTGACAATTCAAAATCGTCCAATCTTTGACAAACTGTTTAGATTTGGCAAACAAAATATGAAGGGCGATAATACATCTTGCTCCTTATCTATCTCAGTAGCCGGTTTAAAACCGGTAAGAACGGTATTTTCCAATAGCGTCGAGTTGATGTTGGCAGGCTGCGGTGGCCATGTTATTTTGGCGGTGTCTGTCAAATTTGTTGTTTAATCAGTAATTGTAATTCAGTAATTGTTTATAATTGACACTGGCAAATCACACGCTTCAGCAGCACGTAAAAATTATTAACTTATATTTCTGTAATTGTGTTATATTGGGGTGTACGAGAGCAAGCTGCTTCGTAAAATTTTCGGCCATATTCGTAATAGCAAATACGAAAGAACAACGAGCCATATGAGCTGTTTAAGGATATGGACGTAGCACACCGAGTTAACATCCAGCGGCTACGCTGGCTTGGCCATGTCTGCCGTATGGACAATGAAGCTCCGGCGAAACTGACATTAGGGTTGAAAGTTGACGGCGAAGAGGGAAACCGTATCTCATGTGGAAGGACCAAGTTGACGACGCCCTATCATCTCTTGGTGTGGCCAACTGGATAAGCAGAAGCGCGAAGGAAAGAGCTTTTGCGGCAGGCTGTAACCTAACCCGGTAACAGGTTGTTATGGCCAGTTAAGTAAGTAAGCCATGTTTTTAGTGATAAAAAATCAACATGAGACGAGGAAAAATTAATTAGATATGTATGTAAAGAATTATAACGTTAGATGGTATTTTGAAGCGAGTAAAGATTATTTCAATGAAATTGTAAATTTTACGCATGCAAGGCCGGGCCCGGCTATTTAAATATAAGCAGATTTGGATCTATGCCGTTTGGTTAATGCTGCACGTTGATCCATTTCATTTGCGTCGGCTTCATCACCTAACAACTCCCTCATAAAAAGATGTGAATAAAACCTATTTTATTATTTGTGGACATTAACTTCTGTGGCCGCCGTGGCTCAGTTGGTTAGTGCGTTGAACCTCGAGTCGCAACAGCGACCCAGGCTCAAATACTGCCTGTCATAACACCTAAAAACAATAACGGGAAAACTCGTTTTCTCTTTCGGTGGCTGTCATCTCAGCTGGAAATGGCAAACCTCTGAGAGTAAAAATTGCTTATGAAAGAGCTCCCAACCTGCCGTTCGGAACCGGCATAAAACTGTAGGTCCCTTCCACCAGTGTACAAATTCACACGCACAACACGAGTGGTTGCGGGAAGCTAGGCCTTAGTCTGGCGGAAGCGGACTGTCGTGCCACTCAATTATGACTATTTAACTTCTGTAAAAAGAAAGACAATAAAAAACAAATGAACATAAACTTGATAGAAGCACTATTTCCAACCATTATTTTGGACAATTTGACTATGCTGTAAAAAAAATCAGTTTATAAGAAATTCATTTCGAGAACCTTCTGATAAAAAAATACCCTGAATACCCTGAAAAAATACCCTAAACAAACCGCGTTTCAGATATTATCAAAATCTTCCTTTTTTCTGAGTTGGTACATCTGGCACCTGATGCTAAAATATCTGTTTGAGCAGCATCTGTCGATACCTTGTGCGTGATAGCTTTGTAAACAACTCTGTCAAATGAGCAAAGAGTTTGAAATTTTGTATTTCTGACAAAATGTCTTCAAAAATACAGTTAAGAAGAAAACTGACAAATAAGAAATAAAATTTTTCTACTACTCTTAATTGTAGCCATAGGGCTGTAACTTTATGGCTATCAGTTTGGCTGTCTTCTTAAACATCCCTATGCAAAGAACTGATGCTCTATCACTACTGTCGTGATGCCAGTTAGGTATGCAGTCGTGATATATTGCATACATTTATGTGTTAGCATTGCTTTGTTTACGAATAGTTCTGATGCAAGCAACTACTGCAAAATGGACGCACAGCAAAAGCGAAAATGGACTGCGAAACAATATTAATATTGCAAACTTTCAATACTTGTTTGGGTAATACGTGAGTATGCGTCGAGCATGTCTTTGGCATTTCCAAAAATAAATTTCGAATTTTAAGTTACATTGATGTAAAAAACATGAAATCAGTTAAGCATTTAATTTCTTAAATTCTTCATAATATAATAACAAGTTCCAAAGGTCCTGGAGAACAAAATTATGAGTATACTGAAAGTCAAACCAATTCCAGAAATGAAACTGTTATCAGCGAAATTCATGTCAATGCATCGTCGATAATAATGATGCGCAGTTTGCGATGCCGATGTGATTGATTGCTCATTGGATGCGTTCACGAACACGATACATTGTAACATTGCACAATAGGTCAAATGACCACTTTTTCTGTGCGAAATTAATAACGGCTAAAATATTGTATTATTTGAAGCCAAAATCATAGCAAAAGCAAAAGTAGGTAAAATATTAACAAATTAAACAAAAAAAATATTAACCCTTTCACGCCCATTAACATGTCTGAGGTCAAAAATGAAAAAAAAAAATTTTTTTAATTAATGAGTATGCTTTTATATAGAGAGTTGGTTCCTGAATCTAACAAACTAAAAATTTTGCCTGAGAACCGCCCATAAAAGGCGTGGTTCAAGGTCAAAGTTCAAAGTTTTTATCAAAAAACTCAGTTAATCTCCAACTGATTTACACGATATGGGTATCAAACGAAAGGTCGTTTTCATACCTTTCTTCTGATGTGCAACATTAGATACGTAAGATGTACTAATAAAAAGTTTTAAGCGAAAACATGTTTTTTTTATAATATCAGGTGTACAACTTTGCTTCCGCCGTTTTTTTCCAAAATTAAAAGCTTTATTGCGAAAAAGTGCTTACAGATGTATTATTCAAAGTATTGTCCGTCGCTAGCGACAACTTTCTCCCATCTTTCCGGCAGTTTTCAGATCCCGGCTCGAAAAAAGGAGTCCTCTTTTGACGCTATCCATGAAGCAATCCATTTTTCCAATTCTTCGAAGGATTGAAAATGTTGATCTGCCAGGCCGTGTGCCATCGAACGGAATAGGTGGAAGTCAGAAGGGGCGACATCTGGGGAATACGGCGGGTGGGGCAAGACTTCCCATTTCAGCGTTTCCAGGTACTTTTTGACCACTTTTGCGACGTGAGGCCGAGCAAAAAGCTTTGAGGTCAGGTTAGAAAACTATTTTTTTTTCAACAACAAAAAAAAAAATTCCATGCATTTTTAATAAAATCATTAATACGTACTTAATGCATCGTTTTCCATTTCCAACTTTTTTTAAATTAATCGCACAATTTTCACAATACGAGCTTAAAACTTTACTATCAATACTGATTCAGCAAATAAATTTTCAATAACTTGCCGATAAAGTGACTTTGAGTGAGTACTGTCAAAAGGTACTTTATGTTTTAAAAAAACAAAGTGGTATTTTCGTTGCTTTGGAGTATTTCTAACATGATGAGGGGGGAAAAATTGTATAACGGCATTTACGAAATTTGACTTTCGCACAGAAAAAGTGATCATTTGACCTAATGTGCATTGTTGCATTGTTCGTTTACGAAGATGATGCTTTGTACTGTTGCAAAGCAACTAACGTTTAAGAAGAAAGCCTTTATGTAGTAACGTATTGTTACGAGCATTCATGCGTAGCACAGCACAGAGTGCCTCATCGTTACAGTATCATAAAAATGCTTTAAGAATTATTAAAGTGCGTGATTTGCGTGGTTCTTATAGACTGAATGTGCGATTTTTTCATTTTTTTTTAACATTTGTAGTTCTTTTTTTCTTTTAGGCTGCGTTTGAGATGCCGTAATTTAAAAAACGTTCTTCCTACAAAGAAGTTTTTTTAACATCCAATCTTATCTCGATATGTGATGCTTTGTTAATGAATCCCCATTTTCTTTTACAAAAACTGCGTTCAAATATTCGAAAAGTCCCATATTACCGAAATTCATGGAGTTTGCAGCAATGGTTGTAATGTTCAATTTGCTGAACACAATTACAGCAGTTATCCAAATTTGATCACATCAATTGTTAAAATTAACTACAACTACTACCAACATCTATTTCTGAATGAATTTCCTACCATTCATACTTTTTTCTGCATCATTATATATTTTTTCTTATTTGTCAAAAAAGGAACTGACTTTTAAGTTTAATTGAATGAAATTACCTGAATATTATTGTACCGTGAGACGTTCCAAAGATCAGATTACTTTGAAGGAAAAAAAATATCGATAAATAATTGTTTTCGTTTTATTTAAGAAATCCGGGTATTTTTGATTAGAAAATCATTTTTGATTCACCAACTTTATAACATATTGTAACGATAAGACAGTCTGTCGCTGTGCCAAGCAACCCTGCCGCTACGTGCCGTGCTATAATCCAATCTGGCAACGACGGCCGCGATGGTAACTTTTAGTCCAATCTGGCAACGACGGCCGCGATAATAACTTTTAGTCCAACCTGGCAATGATGGAAACTTTTAGTCCACTCCGGAATGTGCGGGAACGATCTGCGCGATGGCCTGGCAGGTATAAAAGGCAGCCGGATGCGGCGCAGCGAGCCAGTCTGGTTTTGACAAGTGAAGTTGCCACAGGGAGTAATTAAGAAAATACTTAAGTGTACGAAAAGTAAAGTGTAAAACTGTGAATAATAAAGTGGCTGTTGGTTTTGAATTGGCTGCGTTGGAATAAATTGAAGTTGTTTCATTTTCAAATTGCACAATCCAGTGATACGTAACAGCCCACTAGACGTAGTATTCGTAACAATATCATTATTTATGCAAGGATATCCTAATGAAGTACGTCTAAATTGAAGATAAAAGGTATGATCTGGTGTTACGAATGTGATTACAATTTGAAAATCCCCCGAAACTTGGATCTACCTGAACAACTAAAGCATAAGTTTTGCTTTATTTAATTTAAAAATTAGGGGATCATACATTGTGACCGAAAAGTTTCCGGAAATTCTCATTTAAAATTCGCGCGCTGTATATTTTTCGATATTTTAAGTTTCTGTAGGCTGGTAGCATTGTACTCTTAATTACTATGCCAAAAATGAGCGCGATCTGTCAGTTTGTTTACGGCAGCTGTTGAAACCAGTTCACCTCAGTGTGCGTTGCGATTTTGTTGAGAATTTTCTTCAAAATGAGTACCGTGAACAGGTCTCTTTGGACGTGCCAATTCCGATCCAACTTTCATGGAACGCATCATAACTGGTGACGAGACATGGGTCTACGAGTACGACATGCAAACAAGCCAACAATCATCGGAATGGAGAGGAAAAGACGAGCCGAAACCGAAAAAACCACGCCAAAGTCGCTCGAAAATCAAGGTAATGCTGATTGTTTTCTTCGATATTCGTGGTGTGGTGCATCATGAATTCGTCCCTGAAAAACAAACAGTCGGTAAAGACTATTATTTGACTGTTTTAAGACGTTTGCGTGAAAATATCCGCCGTAAACGGCCTCAATTGTGGAAGGATAATTCATGGATTTTTCATGACGATAATGCTCCCTCGCACCGAGCCAACATTATCAACAATTTAAAGGCCAAACATTCAATAAATACCATCGAACAGCCACCGTATTCACCTGATCTTGCACCGTGTGACTTTTTCCTGTTTCCCAAACTCAAATTACCACTCAGAGGAATGCGTTTTGAATCCATAGAAGACGTAAAACAGAATTCGCAGAGGGAACTCAAAGCCATACCGGAAAGCGCCTATAAAAAATGTTTTGATGATTGGAAGAAACGTTGGCATATGTGTATCGCTTCTAATGGAGCATATTTTGAAGGAGATAAAATAAATATTGATGAAGATTAAGAATTTTGCGTTTTATTTAAAATTTCCGGAAACTTTTCGTTCACAAGGTATATTTATCATATTTTAAAACGAAATAGCAATGCCATACCCTGGTGTAGATAGATAGGTTTAATAGTGGTTAGTTCCACTGAGACCAAAGTTGATCTATTGTACCCAAGTTTTAGAGAACATCCCCTAATCCTACCGACCTGATGAAATTTGATAACTCACGGGATTTAGATTATTAATGTTCTCTTCTGCAAGCAGTGCAGTATGATGGGTTTAGGAGTCTCCTCTGCTGT
Organism: Melieria omissa; assembly: GCA_963971225.1. Classification (NCBI taxonomy): domain Eukaryota; kingdom Metazoa; phylum Arthropoda; class Insecta; order Diptera; family Ulidiidae; genus Melieria; species Melieria omissa. The sequence continues at coordinate 41,815,906 of OZ020269.1, read as the reverse complement.
TCCGCAGAGTCTGCATATATTTAGCTGTTCTAAGTAAACCGCCGCTGCAGCCGCCGTGGCTCAGTTGGTTAGTGCGCGGTCCAAGCGAGTCGCATGCAGAGCGACGCTAGTTCGAATTCTGCATGTAGTAACACCTAAAAAAAATAACGGGAAACTCGTTTTCTCTTTCGGTGGCTGTCCTCTCAGCTGGAAATGGCAAACCTCTGAGAGTAAAAATTGCCTATGAAAAAGCTCCCAACCTGCCGTTCGGAACCGGCATAAAACTGTAGGTCCCTTCCACCCGCGTACAAAATTCACACGCACAACACGGGTGGTTGCGGGAAGCTAGGCCTTAGTCTCGCGTAAGCGGGCTGTCGTGCCAATCAATTATTATTAATTAATTATTAAATTATTAATTAAAATTAATTAAGTAAACCGATTGTATGGATATGTGTCCTCAGTCTGCAGTGCCCGGTAACCTCTCTTAGCTGGTTACACAGTCTAACTCTTTAAACCAGTTAAAACCTTTAGTAAAGACTTTCTATTGCCTAAGAGTCGATGCATTAGACCAGTGCTCTGAATTCCCGGTTCTTTCCTCAAGTCGTAGTGGCTGCTAGAGTGTTCCTGCCCAGCCCAACGATGGGCACCACTCCACAGGAGACCGAGGTTGCCGCTGTTCTAGCAAGGCAAGCCGCCTTATTTCCATCAATTCCTCTTAACCCTGGGACCCAGCGAATTTGAACCTGGTTGTGTATACCCATTATCGATTATATTACATTATATTACCCTTTACCGATTACAAATCAGCAATCGATAGTCCAATAAGGGATAGCCTGTATGCCGCATTGTCTGAACTTGGTATCCCTGCAAAGCTCGTGAGACTTTGCAGAGCGACGTTGACAAATACACGCAGCTCCGTCACGGTTGGAAGTGACCTCTCCGCTCCATTTGATACCGCTCGACGCTTCAGACAGGGCGATACTTTGTCATGCGACCTCTTCAACTTCACCATGGAGAATCGTAATGGCACAACCTTTGACAGAAGTGTCCATCTCCTTGCCTACGTCGATGAAATTGACGTCATCGGACGTATTAATGAATATGTGACCGCTGCTTTTGCGGCAATCGAAAGAGAATCTGCCAAAACGGGTCTGGTGGTAGATGAGAGCAAGACGAAGTAAATGCTTTCTACACGCAGAGACTCGCCGCGCTAGGGTCTCACGTCGAGGCTGACAGATATACTTTTGTAGTTGTCAAGGAATTTGTCAGCCTTGGCACCGCCATAAACAGGAGCAATGATGTCAGCAACGCGTTTTAATATGATTTTACTTCAGTTTTTGCTGACTGCCCTCAAAGAATTTACGTTTGAATTGCTTAAGTTGCACCTCTGCGTTTTAAAAGAGTTCGACGTGCCATGACTGTTTATTGATGCTCTAGAAACGGCAAACTCAATGAGACATGAACTGAAGGAAAAAGCAACCGAATATCTGCTGACTTTAGCTTATGAAATAATTTATTTCTTTTTGTTGGCACGGGTTGCAATCAAAATTACTTAGATCAGTAAAACAAGTAAAAGTAAGTAAAACAGTAAGAAAAGTTATCACTTTAAGATACAAACAATTCACTGGTAACCGGTGCAGTGAGTGAGCGGGTAATAACACCGCCACCTACCGCTGTGACACCGGCAGCAGGGCCAGCCGCTGACAGGAAAACAAGCAGGCCCAAGAAGCAGCTCCCGGAACTACCGCCCTTAGGACAACCAGGTGGCCTGGATGACCCGCTAAGGCGCGGCTTAAGCGGAGCTCCCCCCCAACGTCCTGAAACTAAAAAGTCCAGGACGTGTACTCAGGCACTGGGAGCTAAGACGGGAAAACCCCAGAATAGCAACCAGTCTGAGGGTGAGCCCATGGCGGGCGCAAGTTACTCGAGTGTCCTCAGGGCTCCTGCGGCCATTCGGGTGGCGGTTCTGCCTAAGGATTATCCTCAGAAGACACTGAGCAAGGAGGAGCTCTCTCTTCTAGAAAAAGCTATCGTGAGTGAGATAGCTAAGGGGTGGGCATGCCCACTGGTGTTCATCGGCATCCACTTTCGGCCGGGACTTCTGCTGACAGACTGCGGGAACCAGGGCACTGTAGACTGGCTCAAGCAGGCGGTCCCGAAGTTGGAAGGGTGTAGAGCTCCATGTATGCCTTGGAAATGAAATTCCCAAGACACATCATGTTACCCTATTCCTTCCTAGGAGCGCTGGACAGGAATCCAGCAAGCTCTTTGCACTATTGCAAGCGCAGAACGCGGGGATTCTCACGAATCTTTGGAAGGTCGTGACTTCCAAAGAGGAGGGCAAGGGCATGCTGTGGAATCTGACCGTTGACGAAGTGTCTTTCGCGACGATCAGGGGAAATGGCAATGCTCTGAAGTTCAGGTTTGGGAGTATCCCAGTCCATATTCCCAAATCTGGAGGCCCGCACAGTGTGGAAGTGCCCCCCACAGAACCAGCCGAAGTCGGGAATCCACCGGCTCAGGCGCAACGAAGCCCTCCACCGAACCCGGGACTTCACCGAAGGTCGGGGAGAAAGCCGGAGCAGTAGCGGAAGAAATAGTAGCTTCCCAAGATTCAATTGGGGAGATTAACCTTGGGGCGCTGGGGCTTCAAGGCAGCACAAACGAGGAAATGGAGGAGCAGCTGTCGGACATTGAATCCTCTCCATAGCTCTAACACTCGAGCGATGAAGGTTGTCCAAATCAACCTTCATCACGCGAAGGCGGCATCGGCCGTCCTAGCGCACAAGTTCACCCGAGACCACATCGGGGCGGCGCTGGTACAGGAACCCTGGTGCTACAAGGGGAGAATCTGTGGACTCAACTCGACGCAAACCAGGGTAATTTATGACACAAGGCACGAGATACCTCGTGCCTGCATCATGATTGATAAAAATATTGACTATGTTTGTATTTCAGAGTACATGGCCAGGGGCCTGGTAGCGGTGGCGATGACGGTCGAAATCGAGGGACGTGACCTTGAGATCGTCCTAGCGTCCGCCTACTTTCCAGGCGAGGACATGATGGTACCCCCCCAGGAAGTGCAGGGCCTAGTGGAATACTGCAGGGCAAACGCCTTGCCTCTTCTGCTAGGCGGCGACATGAACGCCCACCACACCATCTGGGGCAGCACCAATGACAACATCAGGGGTGAGTACCTGTTAGACTATATATTAGCAACTAACCTAGTTATATTTAATTCGGGAAACTCACCGACGTTCGTGACTAGGGCTAGGCAGGAGGTCCTTGATCTTACCATAGGTAACAGTAGGATCAGCGACTATGTGTCTGACTAGATGGTGTCAAATGAACCTTCTCTCTCAGATCATAGGATGATCGAGTTTAAAATAGCAGGTGACATAATGGAGATACCTCCAACCAGAAACCCCAGGAAAGCCGACTGGGGAATCTTCACTAAACTACTAGAAGAGGATCGATCCCTGCTCGATATTCGTGGTAGGATGCGGCATCCACTCGAAATCGAGCAGGCGGTTAGCGTCCTGAACGGAGCAGTAATGAATGCCTATCACTCAAGCTGCCCCGAAAGTACAAAAACCAGGAAGAAGTCCGTCCACACCATGGTGGAACAAAACCCTGGCGAAGCTCAGATCCGAATCCCGGAGGCTCTTCAACAGGGCAAAGCGGACAGGTGAATGGCGGTGAATACACCACTGCAATCACCAAGTATACAAAAGAAGTACGCAAGGCAAAGAGAACCAGTTTCCATACGTTTTGCGAGGAGATATTATCCACCCCCCAGGCGGCGAGACTACATAAAGCCCTCGCAAAAGGAGGGGTGGAGAATAAGATGGCTCTCAAGCTTCCGGATGGGGGGTACACACGAAATGAAGAGCAAAGGGCTCTCGCTCTTCTTAACGCACATTTTCCCGGGGCAGTCCCGCAGGACACACCCGGCGAGTGGAGTATGTACCTACCAGACAGAAGAGACTGGGAGTTGGCGAACAAAGTCATCTCTCAGGGAAGGATTGACTGGGCACTGAACACCTTTCAACCTTTCAAATCGCCAGGGCCGGATGGCATCCTCCCTGTCTTTCTCCAAAAAGGCAGGGCGGTGCTGCTAAGGCATTTAACTGGCATAATGAGAAGCTGTCTAGCAGCAGGTTACATTCCCATAAGTTGGAGAAGTGCCCTGGTAGTTTTTATACCGAAAATTGGCAAGAGGGACTTTACAGAGCCAAAATCCTACAGACCAATTAGTCTAACATCTTTCGTCATGAAGACCATGGAGAAGTTGTTAGATCAGCACATACGAACCGTGACGCTCAAGAGACAACCTCTTCATGCTGCGCAGCATGCGTATAGGGCAGGAAGGTCGACGGAGACTGCCCTTTACCAGCTCACGAGTCTGATTCAAAATGCTCTTACGAATAAAGAGACTGTGCTGTGCGCTTTCTTGGACATCGAAGGAGCCTTCGATAATACCTCCCATGAGGCAATAGAAAGAGCACTTAACCGAAGAGGGGTGAAAACCACTCTCAGCCGCTGGGTAAAAGCTATGCTTACCACCAGAACGGCAGTAACGAAGGTGGGCTCAACCACCAGGAGTGTACTGACGACCAGAGGTTGCCCTCAGGGTGGTGTATTATCACCACTACTGTGGAGCCTGGTTGTAGACGAGCTCCTTGATATACTGACAAGCAGTGGCATAATCTGTCAAGGTTATGCCGATGACATTGTCATTGTTGCCAGAGGAAAGTTCGAAGACACTCTGTGCGACATAATTCAGAGAGGGTTAAAATTAACCCAAGAATGGTGTGCCCGGGCAGGCTTACGAATAAACCCGGATAAAACCACCATAGTACCATTTACACTAAAAAGGAAACTGCAGCACATGCGGGCGATACGCTTGCTTGGCAAGAGCATCGCAAGCAAGCCGGAGGTAAAGTATCTAGGTGTAACACTAGATTCGAAGTTACTCTGGAATAAATATGCTGAGGCAGTTATCGGCAAAGCAACGAAAGCAGTCATGGTGTGTAGATCATTAGCAGGTAGAACCTGGGGCTGTAAACCAGGTATACTGAGATGGTTGTACATCATGATAGTGAGGCCAGTACTCACATATGCAGCAGTGGCATGGGCCTCAAGAACCAAACTCACTACAGTGAGGAATCGGTTAAATAAGGTCCAGCGACTGGCGTGCACGTGCATAACAGGGGCTATGAGAACCTGTCCCACGGTGGCACTGGAGGTGATACTCAATATATCACCATTGCACACAGCAATTGAAATGGCGGCCAAGCGCACTATCATTGGGCTGGCCCGAACCAGTAAAGGGGGGATCACGTTCTAAGTCGCAGAGATTTGGACGTGTTATCTGTAAGTAACCCCTATGTATTGTGCCCAATGGATACAATAGCGAAAACATATAACTACGAGAAAAACTTCGTAGTATGTATGAGTAACAAAGTGGACTGGGACTGGGAAGCACACCAGTCCCATTTCAAACCACATACTATTACGTGGTTCACAGATGGCTCCAAAACGCACGAGGGAACAGGGGCGGGGGTATTTGGACCTCGCTTCAAGTACTACTAGCCCATGGGGAATACACCCAGCATATTTCAAGCAGAGTTATATGCCATCAGGCTCTGTGTACAGACTAACCTCGAGCGTTTGTACAGGGGGCAAGACATAGTCATTTGTTCTGACAGTCAAGCAGCCATCAAAGCACTAATCTCGTATGAGATTACCTCAGGGTTGGTGCTGGAATGCATAGAAGCATTGAATAAGCTGGGCACAGATAACCAGGTTAAAATCCTCTGGGTCCCAGGACATAGAGGTTTAGAGGGAAATGAGGAGGCTGATAGTCTTGCTAGAACTGGGGCAGCTATAATCCCCCTTGCACCAGAACCTTTCATTGGGCTGGACAAAAGCACTCTAGCAGAGTCACTAAGACTTGAGGAAAGAACCAGGAACTCAGAACACTGGTCAAATGCCACAGGTCTTAGGCAATCGAAAATCTTCATTAAAGGTTATAACTCCAGATGGAGTGAAGAATGCCTCAGACTGGGAAAACCCCAGCTTAGACTGGTCACCGGGCTGTTAACCGGGCACTGCAGGATGAGGAAACATATGCAAACAATCGGGATAGAACAGGTAAGCGTCTGCAGACTCTGTGGAACAGCGGAGGAAACCCCCGAGCACGTCATACTGTACTGCGATGCGGTATGCCGTAGTAGGAGACAGCACCTGGGCCAGTACTGGCTTGCAGAAGAAAACGTCAAACACCTTCTCCCACGTAAGTTACTAAGCTTTATTAGGTCGGTGGGACTAGGGGACGTTCTCTAAAGTTGTAGGGGGCACAATAGATCAGCTTTGGTCTCAGTGCACATTCCCCCTTCAAATCTAATCTAATCTAACCGGTGCTGTGCGAATGTTTGGGTAAAAAAACCCGTGCACTATCGGACGATCGGAAAAAGCATGATACAATAAAATACAGGTAGTTTCATAAAGACAGATAAGAAGAAAATTGACAAATAAGAAATAAATTTGTTCTACTACTCTTTTCATTTTCGCCATAGGGCTGTAAATTTGTGGCTATCAGTTTATGTAGTAACGTATCATAAAAATGCTTTAAGAATTAATGTGTTTTCTAAATGTTTGCGCGGTGACCGACAGAAAAAAGAAGGCAGGGTTTTGGGTTGAAGCGTGGTGGTGTCTTTTATTAAGTAAGAAATAGCAGGTAGTCGAAGTTGTAGAGTGATCCACAAAACTGGCATTCTGGATACACCAGTCTCGGGCGGCAGTCGATTCACGACTCCGTCCTTTAATAAAGTGATTGAGGAAAAGAATAGATCTTTAACCTTCAATTAATAACTTATCTTGCGGTTTGCGTGGTTCTAATAGACTAAATGTGCGAGTCGTGGCGGTGCTCTTGCTGCTCGGCGCAGGCGAGTTGTGCTAGTGCAGGCGAGTCGTGGCGGTGCTCTTGCTGCTCGGCGCAGGCGAGTTGTGGTGCTAGATGCAGGCGAGTCGTGGTGCTAGGTGCAGGCGAGCATACATTACCGTTGCGCGAAAGCACCTGTAGTTGGTACTTCGTCTGCTACGTGGATCGCTTCTCTCCTGAAAAGTGGGTTTAGTTAGCGGTTCTTTGCTTGGGAAAGCAAAGAACCGCACACTACCGCCATTGCAGTTATATTTCAGTTGGCCTAGAGCTTTGAGGAAGCACTTCAGAAATGAACTCATTGTACACCACTAGTTTGACCATACTTTCAATATTATAGTGCCCATATAATGTACGTCTGCAATGTCCATAATTTGCATGACAAACCACAACGTAAGTTTGTAGTTTAGTCTTTTAAAAATCACAACATTTTAATAACTTAATACCGAAATTCATGAAATTTACCGCATCAGTTGTAATGTTCAATTTGCAGAACAAAATTACAGCAGTTATCCATTATTTGATCGCATCAACTGTTAAAATTAACTACAACTACTACCAACTACTATTTCTGAATAAATTTCCTACCATTCATACTTTTTTCTGCATCATTAAAATTTTCTTCTTATTTGTCAAAAAGGCAACTGACTTTTAAATTTGATCGAATGAAATTACCTGAATATTATTGTACCATGGGAAAAAGTAAAAAATGGTCTAAAAATCATTTCTCCTCTCAGTTTCGCGTCACATAGTCACTGGTTGGAATCATGTGGTGCGTGATTTCAATTTTCGAAATTTGTTGTTGTATGTCGGCGAGTGAAAAAATATTGCACATACCTAAATAAAAACTAAAAACTGTATGTTTTTACATAAACTTATACACACGAAGCGTCCTAGCTACCGTTTTGAAAAACTTCTGTTTTGCAAGTCAAGTCGAATTTACAATCTCCTAATTCCTAACTATGATTTCAAAAACTCCAGGAGGCTATTTTTCGTAGCCGCCATTAGGTCTTGGAACTCGCTTCCTAGTGCTATCAAATGTATTTCGGGTAGTGGTAACTTTAAGCATCTACTATTCAAACATTTCTCATAACATTTCAAACTTTTCTCTTACTCTTTACTGTATCTCTCTACTTTCACTTACACATAATTAAGACGTTTTTTTTTAATTATTAAAACTTTGTAATAATATAGTATTTATTGTGTAATGCCTGAAATGAATGTGTTCCTAATTGGCGTGCAAAATATTTTATCTTATATGCCCGTATAATCTGTTAAATAAATAAATAAATACAAATAAACAAATTATTTTCAGTAGAAAAATGTCTTCAAGAGAACACCAATTGATTGAAGTTGCAGCAGCAGTATATACTCTGTGTAGTGCAAAAAAAGAAAAGCGAAAATGACGTTGGTGGACAAGACCTTGGATTCAACGTCGTGACGCTAAAGGATTGTGTGCTAAATTACTGCGAGAACTATCCACGGAAGTACCGATCCAGTTTTAGATTTTGTTTTGCAATCGTCTACGCTTGGTGCAGCACTTACAGCGCTTGCCACCGCTTGCCAAACCGAGAGCTTATTTCCGCATGACCTGTGGTCAGGGCTGAAAACGTTCCAAAGGGACGTGTTTGTGGTGCTTTCCACCACAGAAATAAGCTCGGATTCGGATCCATTGCTCCAATCAAACAATTCGCTCGAAAATCGTTGACTCTCGCTGAATTCGGGGCGGATTTCCTCACCAAAAACATTTACCATTGACATTATGCGACGCGAAATTGAACAATTTTTCTAACACTCAAAACAAAATTTTAGGGAAATTCGAAATGTTTCTCATGCGTGTTTCCATTGACACCGGAAACATGGAAACTTGAGAAAATGTTTCTCTTATGAAATGTTTCTCTCTCTTAGTGTTGTACACTATGGAAACATTTTAAAATTTTCGTTGCCCAGAAACCAGGAAACAATGCCGAAAACTGTTTCGTTTTTTGCAGAAATAAAGAACAAAAAATCAATTAAAATTTGAATTTTGAATTTTTAAATCGATGTCTTGCAAACCTTGCATGGTGCACGAAATGCAAAAATTGCAGAATCTTGCAATCCGTGCAATGATACAAAAACAAAATACAAGAAAAAAAGGTTTGCATTTTTTGCATATCATGCTACGCTAAAACCCTTGTTTTGTGTGTGACATCGTGTGTAGGTGCACACGACACACGGCACACGACACGACACGATTGTGCGACAGTCATTTAATTTTCTTCGTGTGCGCAAGCGTATTTTCTTTATATTTGGGTTTATTTCAATCTTTTTATATAATTTGAATTAAAAATAGATCAACCGAAAACCAAATTAAAAAGAAATGGGCAAAGTTTGTGGCTGTTTGCGGCATTTTTGTAATGTGTGCTTTTTTGTGCGTTCTCGATGTGTAGCATTTTCCAGTCTTGCATGTTTGCATTTTTACGAATTCTTCCTCCGTGCAAGACATCGAGAATACCCCTATTTTATTTTTGTCGTACGGTGCAATATATCTTTGTTTTATAATGAGAAATATACAATTTTGTATATCCTTAACTATTTAAGTTAGAAGAACGAAATTCGAGGATGTGGTAGTGTACATATTAGTCCTTAAGATATTTTTTTTCCAAAAAAAAATGTTGGAAATTTTCAAGGATATTCAAGGATGAAGTTTTAAAAGGACATTTTCAATACCTCTTCGTCCTTTTACACCAAAAAAATTATTTTTTTAAGATTCTAAGAATTGTTTTCTTTCATTTGATACCCATATTGTTATTCTACAATGCGTTCAATTTTTAAAATAATTTTTTGAAATAAACATGTCCTTCAAATTTCAAAGTCCTTTAAAAAAAAATCCTGACGTCAGAGAGAAAAACTAAAAACGCAGTTTTACTACGTTTGGCCCCTAGTTTTGCGAGTATACCGATTTTTTCGTGTGTAAAATTTGTTGTCGCACGGTGTAATATAAGTTTTGACTTTGATTATGACAGACAATATGTATTTTTTCGAAAAATGCAGTAAAAAGTAATTGTTTTGTCAAAAAATCTACCACACCGAACGCAATTCGAATCCATTCTTTCGTTTGTGTTTGTACGGCTCTTGCAGCACCTGAAAGCATGCTATCAAAATTTGTACATTTGTGAGTATGGCCCCCCTATTTTAACATAACACTTTCTGTTAGACGTCTGTAAATGGAAAAACTGAGTTAACTCAGTTTTGAAAATGAGTTCACGCACTTTGATACAAAAACAATTGTATGGGAATTGAGCATTTAAATGCGATGTCAAACTGCAGTTAAGCGTAAACTGCAGTTAAGGCCCAGTGGAAATAGGCTATTAGCGTAACTTATACGCACAATTAGGGAGTTCTTTTATTACATTTCTTGATTAAAATACTATGATTCGGGCAATTTTTAAACATTTCGTAAATAATCGGCCATTGGTATAATTTATGCTTTATATTTTAAACCTATGTTTTGGGAGCAATTTCGCAATGTATACTATGAATAATAATTTTAATTTAAGATTAATTTTATTTTTAGATTTTCCTGACTCTATTCCTGCTATAGATGATTTAAAGGTTTGCATGGAAAAAATTGATATGAGAAAACATCTTATCAAGTCACTTACAAGTTCAATAAAAGTACGAGTATTACATCCAGGTGTAAATACGATGGATATTCTGACGGGATATATAGCTGCCATCAAAGCAATTAGGTATTTAGATAACAGTGGAATAATATTAGAAACAGTTACTGCACCAATGAAAGAGTATCTTCGTAAACGCAGTGATACTGTACGTCGTGTAGTAACTGGTCTTACGGAAGAAGGCCCAACTGATCTTACTGAAGAATTAGCAAAAGGAGAAACACTGAAAGAAAATGTCAAATCGGCAAAATGTGTAGAATTGATAAATTGGGAAAACTGGACGCCGGATCCTTTTGGACTAGAACAAAGCATCCGAACGCAAGCTGCTAATATGAATCGAACAGCTGATATTATTTCTATGGTCGTTGACATTTATGGCAGCAAAGAGTTATTTATGAATGAATATCGCAATTTAATGGCAGACCGTTTGCTCACTCAGCTAGATTTTTGTCCAGATAAAGAAATTCGTAATCTTGAATTGTTGAAACTTCGATTTGGCGATACTTTACTTCACAGTTGTGAAGTAATGTTGAAGGATGTTGCTGATTCCAAACGAATTAATGTTCACATTGCAAGCGATGCAAAATTCAAAGATAGTAAGCGTGATTATATTGATGTGAATGCTGTTGTATTATTTAATTTATATTTTTAGGTAAGCTTTTTGACATTTCAGCTCTGATTATCTCAGCACAATTTTGGCCTTCATTTAATAAGGAGAATTTGGAATTGCCAGAAGAAATTGCAAACGAATTTAATAAATACACAAGAGCATACGAGGCTTACAAAGGAAATCGTACTTTAAACTGGCGTACTGTTACAGGTCGAGTAGATATTGTTATCGAAGTTGGTGAACGAATTATCGAGATGACGGTGCAACCGACTCATGCAGTTATACTTTATCACTTTCAAAACAAAGGTATGATCAGCAAAAATTATTAGGTATCTATACTATTGGATGAGTGCTTAAGGGGAGGTTCTTTCAAATTTGGCCAAAAAAAGGCCTAAGTTTGGAAATGATTTGTGGCATGATGAAAAAACATAGAAACATCCGGTTTTGACGGTTGAATGGGTATTTATTATACAATAATATGATATATTTTTTGTCACAAAATTCAAAATGGCGGCTGAACAATGGCGGCTTTCGTCGATCACTGCCTGAAAAATCTCGTCTCCGAATTTCAAGCCTACAGCCTCTTGTAGTAATCTGAAATAAAAAAGGTTTTTTTTAAATGAAAGTAGATGAAATTTTCTATGGCTTATACCTAACTATAATGATTTTTGACCAAAAGTTGATTGAAATGTGAACGCTCGAAAAAAAATTTTTTTTTGCCACTTTTTTTGTTATTAATCCTTAATTATAAATAACAATTTAATAGTAACTTATGCTCGTTTTAGGTATAAGCCATACAGAAAATTATCACCTTTCAAACATGCTTTAGATTAAGGAAATTAGAACAATAGATCAAGAGATATCCTTGAAATTCAGATGGAAAACGTGGTTCCGAGAAAAACGCATTGAAAGATAGCAGCTCCGGGAAAACACTGTAGAAGAAAGAAACTCGTGTGCGGACAAGGCGATTTATAAGGTGTAGTAGCCCTTTCCTTTCGTACACATATTCTACGGACATACAGCTTTCATTTTATGTGAAAAAAAAACGATTTTTTTAAAAAAAATTTGAAAGAACCTCCTTAAGTTCGTGCCCGATTTGAAGTCAAAACTCAAATTGAAATTTTTCAAAACAAAGTCTTTATTAATCAACCAGTTGGGCCCCGCGGCTTCACACGCAAGCTCTCTTCTTTCACCCGATACAAATTTTGAACGCATTGTTGACCCCGTCAAATTTTGATTGAAAACAAAACATATGTCTATTATCTTTGATGTCAAGTGGTTCTAAAAACTGTGAAGTCAAAAGGCCCTTCAAATCATGAGTTTTAACATTTAATAATAATAATAATTGATTGGCACGACAGCCCGCTTACGCGAGACTAAGGCCTAGCTTCCCGCAACCACCCGTGTTGTTTTAACATTTACTCTGAACAAATTATTAATCCTTAGTTTACCACGTAGATTTCGATTTTCAAAAATATGAAAAGCACATGTTAATTATTTCCCGATTGAAGTGCTTTTTGTCTAAGTTTGAAGTCAAAAGGACCAATAAATCGTGTTTCTCCATACAAACTGTTAACCCATTGTTGACCCCGTTAGATTTTGATTTAAAAAAAGTGAAAAATACGTGTCAAATTATTTCTCACTTATAGCAGAAACACAATGCGGCAGTAGCAGCGGCAGTGGCAATAATCACATGTTTTTTTAGAAACAGTGTATTTGAATGGAAGCAATCACATAAAATCAGTGGCAGTAAGCAGTACTGTCGTGCTTAGCTCTATTTCTAAATTTACTGCCACTGCCGCAATGCTCCCAATGAAGAAAACGAATATACACTTGTGCTCAAACAATTAAGCCACTCATATGGCGTGGTATGAAAATTCTCAGAAGTCTAGTTGTTTAGGCTAATCCAAATAAATTTTTTTGCAAAAATAAAGACATTTATTTCAAATTTAATATGCCGTATTTTTTTTTTAAATAAACTATAATATTAATACAAAAGCTGCAATCTCCTTCATGTACACGCGATATTCGTGCTCATATAATTAAGCCACCTGCAAGAAAAGCGGTTTAATTCACAAAATTTTACATTTTGCTGGCAAAACGAACCTTATTTTGCTTAGTACTTTGTTGGAAAACCCTTCTGCCGTATGACTTCCCTACAACGATTCCCCATCGTGCGCACTAGTAACCTGCATTGCACCGGTGTAATTTTCTTCCATTCATCCTGGATAATTTGCCATAAAGAGTCCTCATTTTTGGGTTTCCTTGCCGCAACCGCCCTCTTAATAATCCCCATAGATTCTCTATGGGGTTTAAGTCGGGACTTTGAGCAGGCCACCCCAAACATTCAATGTGGTTTTCCTCAAACCAGTCCTTAACGACTCTTGAGCAATGCTTGGGGTCGTTATCTTGTTGAAAAATCCACGCCAGCGGTAAATCATCAACGTAGTTTCCATTTAAATGCTCTTCCAAAATGTCTCTGTACTTACTACCGGTCATTTTGCCAACAATTTTGACAATTGGCCCTACTCCAGATGCAGTGAAGCACCCCCATACCATTACAGAAGAGCCGCCATGTTTCACAGTTTTTTTTGTGTACCTCGGATTCAGTTCTTGTAGTGGTGGTCGTCTTACATATGGTCTACCATCATTTCCAAAGACATTAAACTTGGACTCATCACTCCATACCACCAGATCCCAGAATTTCGAGTCGTTTTGCTGGTGCTGCCTCGCAAACGCTAGCCTTGCTTTAATGTTTTTTTTTGACACGTTTGGCTTTCGCCGTGCAATTCGTCCATTCAAGGAATTTTCCTGCAGTCGACGGCGGACAGTCTGGGCTGATACCTTTACTCCATGAAACTGCTCCATTTGGGCTCTAATTTCAGTGGATGTCAAAAAAGGGTCCACCTTACTCATCCGCACTATTTTTCTGTCTTCGAGGGGTGTCGTCTTTCTAGGCTTATTTCGGGGCAAATTGTCGAATGTCTGGTGTTGCTGGTAGTGTTTTACAGCATTTTTGACTCTTCCTCTCGAAAAACTCAGAAGCTCCGCAACTTTCGCAAGATTTTTATGCTTTTGAAAGCATTCCCACACGATTTTTCGTTCACATGGAGTTGAGCTCTTATTTTTTCCCATCCTATGTTCAATTTTTATTAATTTTGTTTTAAATGAACAAAATAATTGTATGTAAACACTTTTCAAAATTCTTTTTTTTTTTTGCGTGGACCGATTTCTTCGCAATTTTTGCTTGACTGGCTTAATTATGTGAGCACACACAACTTGAGTTAAATTGAAATAATTCGGAAATATTTGCGAACTGTAATAGATATTTTCCTGTATTTGCTGTTTACATTTTCGTCACAGATAACGAAACTTTTCCCGTTACAAATAGAAAAATGCAAGGCTACTTGGACAATTTTATTCCATATATCTCATTTTTAATATACAGTGGCTTAATTGTATGAGCACAAGTGTATATTAGGGCGGAAACACTTTGTACGACAAAATCCACTGGGGTTACAAAAAAATATAAAAAAAGGACACCAAACGGGAGGAGATCGCGAGTCAAGTGAACTAGCTGGGTGAATACCAAATGAAGGAGATCATTTATTCAATTTTGCATATTTTCAGTCGAAAAAGTTAAGAAACGATGGAGACGAGGTACGACCGAATCCTAAAGGTGGATAAGAGTGCCTCAAAATCAGGAAGTGCTCATAAAATGCCTACAGCTGAGATATATAAGTATTTCAATCAACTTACATTTCTCAGCGAGTGCGAACATATCAATACGAGGTGTGTGCTTGTCGGGAGTTTCGCTTGAGTATCGTTATTATTGTTATTGTTTTTTCCAAGTTTTTACAAATTCAAAAAGCATACTGAAGATGTCCACACTCATCCTTGTTACTTTTCTGAAATCTTTTTTTTTTTTTTTAAATACGAGCCAACGCGCAGGGGAAACCCTTACAATTGCGGGGCATTTCCCTGGTTCAGGAAGGATGTATAGGTTAGGAGAAAGGATGTTGGGTGAAGAATTTATGGACTCTTGCCATGAATTCTTGGGGTCTTTCTCCTTTATTATCTGATATGCTTTCTGAAAAAACCCATGTGTTTAGCTCTCCTCCTGGGTGTGAATTTCTCTAGTCCATATTCGTTTAATTTGTTGTAATTTCAAATATTTCAAATAAAAGTCATATAGAGCAGTTCCTGAATGGAATTCATTTTTTTCAAATACTGTCACTGCTGCATTGTGAGCTGTGAGCAGTAAAATATGAAACAGGTGATCACTGCCACTGCCGCTGCTGCTGCCGCATTGTGATTCCGCTATTAGAGTACTTTCACCAAGTTTGAAGTTAAAGGGCTTGTTTCTCCATACATACGTTTAACCCGTCGTTGATCCAGTTAGATTTTCATTTTGAAAATAATAGGAAACACGTGTCTAATTTTTTTATTTCAAGTAATTTTACAATGTTTGAAGTCAATAAACAACAAACAAACAAACCTTAACCCATTCTTGGCCCAGTTAAATTTTGGTATTCGAATAATTATAAAATACGTCTCGAATTATTTTTGGTTTAGAGTATTTTCACCAAATTTGAAATCATTAGGCCCATTAAATCACGTTTCTTCGTACAACACCTTAACGCATATTATGCCCTCTTAGACCCCGATTTTCGAAAAATCCCGTGTTAGCAGAGGTTCATTCTTTCCGATGTACCAACAGTTCAAATTTCACGTTAGTAGCTTCATCGGTTTGAGCTGGGCGATGATGAACCAATCAGTCCTGACTGACAGGACAAATAACGTTTATATATATATATATATATATATATATATATATATATATATATAATTGTAGGCGGTATTACGCCCCTTTGTCTAATCCTCACAACTTTTTTCTAGTCGAATTGTGCGACTAAGTGGTAAGTTCGTATAAAGATTCATTGATGTGCGACTTACGAAAATGTTGGATCATCAAAAATGTGCCGCGCCCCTTTCCCAACGCCGATAAAATCTCAACAGTAAAATAACACATCTATGAGACCACGATACACTAACCTTCAACGCTGTGCGGTTCACAATTCCAAAACTATTCCATATAAAAGATTAGAGTTGTATGGACGGTGCCATGCCCCCTTGGTAAATACCCGCCCCATTCCCTCCGTCGAAAAATATGACTATATGGTAGGTTCGGACTAAGTTTGATTGATGTGCGACTTACAGTTCCAAAATTATGCATATGGTGCATATGGTATATGGTTTATGCATATAGTTTGGGTCAAATAAATATGCCATGCCCCTTGTCCACCGCCCATCAAATTTTAACAGTAGAAAGGCCACTTCTATGAGACGACGGTACACTAACTTTTAATACTGTGCGCCTAACGATTCCGAGGCTATTCCATGTTAAAGAATTGAGTTGTATGGGCATTGCCACGCCCCCTTGTTCAAAACCGACCTTATTTCCCCTGTCGAAGGAGACGACTAAATTGTAAGCTTGTACCGAGTCTCATTGATGTGAACGCTATAGTTCAAAAGTTACACCGCAATTTAAAAATTGGCACACCCCTTGTCCAACGCCCATTAAATTTTATCGGTGGAATGATACGCTTACGCCATGACACTGTACTCAATTTCAATGCTGTCCGACTTATAATTCCGAAGATATACCATATTAAAAATGTAGGTTGTATGGGAGGTGCCACGCCCATCTGCCGTACAAACATATAATATCGCTATAAACCACCGCATTGACATCTTCTATCACACACGAACAAATTTTACCCGGAAGAATGAACCGTTTTCGCAAACACTGGCTACACACAGAATGTTAAGTTTTTTTATATATATGATTATGTATTCGCCATCATGTTCGGCAATCCACTCCCATCGATCAACCAACTTACGGATGCCGGATTCATAAAAATCACGCGTTTTTTCGTTAAAAAAGAGGACAAGGTTTTTAACGTCGTCCACGGTTTTAAATCTTTTTCCATTCAAATTGTTCTGCAATGATCGGAATAAGTGGTAATCAGAAGGCGCGATGTCTGGTGAATATGGAGGATGCGACATGATTTCCCAGTTTCCCAGAGTCGGTTTTGCAACATGTGGTCTGGCGTTGTCGTGGTGGAAGAGGACTCCTTTGCGATTGGCCAAAATCGGACGTTTTTCTTCAATTGCTTTCTTTAATTGGGCCAATTGCTGACAATACTCATTCGCGGTAATCGTCGCCAAAGGGCAAGTGCTCAAAATATATCACTCCTCGGATATCCCACCAAACACACAGCAACACATTCATCGGATGCAATCCACCTTTGGAGACCGGTTCCGCCTTCTCGTGTGCCTGTTTCCATGTTCGTTTTCGTTGGACATTTTTGTAGAGAATCCATTTCTCGTCACCTGTCACAAACCGATCCAGAAAAGGCTAATTTTTTAAACGTCGAAGCAAAGAAATGGCTTGTGTTACACGGTCCACTTTATTTTTTTCACTCAACTGATGCGGCACCCAAGTATCGAGCTTCAAAGTGTACCCAACCTTTTTTAAATGACGAAATGCAGTTGATTTGTTGACGTTCAGTTCTTGGGCAACCTCTTCCGTTTAAATGCGTGAATTGTTCTCAACAAGAGTGCGAATCAGAGAACGGCACGAGTGCACCGCAACAATAAGTACACCGCATACATACTCTGTATTTTGTATACTCGAGTGCCATAAACACCGCAAAAGAAATTGTGCGGTGTTGATTTTACTCGTCGTTCATTTGCTGAGAGCCTCATGCGATCATAACATACTCAATACTTTTCGTTCTGTTCATATTTCTACTATGTAAAAGCAATGAGCGCAAAAAACAGTACCAGTAAATACCGTAACCAGCATGAGCGAAATTTTGAGTAATGTGCGTTTTCGCACTCAAGCTTTTTTTTAATATTTCGTTCTGCGCTTTACCTGCAGGAATAATGCTAGCTCGTAACACCTACACAACTTCGGGTCGCGCTCGACTTGTGGGTGACGAGCCTACTCAGCTTCTACACATAGCGCGTATATTGCTCACTTTTGTAGTGCGTGTGCGATATGTATCTTTTGCGCGACTGAATATCGAAAAAAATTCAATACATGCAAATAAAAATCGTCTACGAGGGCCATTAAGAAGGAGCGTTTTGGTGACAGGGAGTAAGTTCCATTCGCAATATATTCAGCAACCAAATCATTGTTTGACGCCATGTCGAAATTGTTCCAACTGCTTGCAGTAACACTTCAAAACTAATAAACTTTTTGCAACAATTAACTTTTTTCTCAGTAAGAAACAGAATCATCAATATACGCACAATCATTGATAACGCTAAATAGGCCGTTTACCGTTATATGAGAATGCTATAAACAAAAACAGTAACATCGCGGTGTCAATTTTGCGGCCGGCTGCATAGTTATTCTGATTTGCTACTGAGTTCACTCATCTTCACTTTGCCCAATATGTATCTCTGCATTCTCTTATACATATACATATTATTTATGTTGTGCACACGAAGTACGAGTAGCACTCATACTAGTCATCGTACTCGTCGGGTACGATTGCCGAATGTGATAAAAAAAATTACGAAGCAAAGTAAAGCAGATACCGCGAAATAATATGCTTGAGTATGCTAGTAGCTTAAACGCACCAATACTCAAATCGACATGGGTATGGTAAATACTCATACAAAATCAATGCGGTGGCGATCACACCGCAACCGCTTTTAAGGCGAGTATACTCAGAGTCATAAAAATAGGCACTCGTGCAGTTCTCTGGTGCGAATAACGTCGTCGTCAAGGTCGGAAGGCCGTCCAGCGCGAGGTTGATCTTTGAGGTTAAAATCACCAACTCGAAATTTAGCAAACCATTTCACTGTGCGAAGCGCTGGTGCACGGTCCAAATAAACTGCTTGAATAGCTTTTGTTGTGGCGCCAAAAGTTTTTCCCTTCCGAGACTCGTATAACATAATATGACGGTAATGTTCGTTTTCGTTATCCATTTTCAATGCGCTTTTCCAACAAGCAAACTCAAAGAAATCAAAATGTTTTGACGCTTAATTCAAAGTTTGATTTGCCACCTTTACAAAGAATTACAACAAGTATACATTTCAGTCATGAGTACCAACCGTGAACGATTGAAACGCCACCTAGTTAAATCGGGCACGAAGTTATGCACTCATCCAATCCAATCCACCTATACTATTATATAAAAACAAGTGTGACGTTGCTTTTTTTGAGCCACAATCAGACAAAAACCACTGAACCGATTGAAATGAAATAAGCACCAAACATTTTTTTATTTGGGAGAATGGTACATAGGCTATATGAGATTGACCAAGCCCCCTTATTACGCCCACTATGGTAACAAAACTCATCTATGGTAAGCTTTTGTAAGGCAATATGGGTATCAAACGATTCAAAATCATTTCGGCAAACATAGGCTATAATCAAAGAATATGAAGTAATATAGAATGCGCATCTCATACAAGCAAACGCGTTGTATGGCGGGTACTGCTGGTAGTACCCTCTGTTATTGACAGCAGAACCCTCTGTTACTAACAGCAGAAATCTCTGTAACTTCGGCGTAACATGTGAATTAAAGTCGCTTCTGTACGCATTCGTATTCTCGCTGCTGTTGCGCCACTTGATGAACATGACGACGAACGCTGCTTTTGTTGTCGCGGAGAATAGCATTATTATATTGGCAAACAAAAAAAAGTTAGCGGTATACTGTTTTTTGCGCTGTGCCGTGCAGGCGGGATAGCATTGATGTTGTTGGTAATTGTTGCGTCGCTATTTCTGCTTTCTTTTTTATAATCACAAGCAAATTACAATTAGCAAAAAAAATGCATGAACTTGGTGTAGTAAAATATGGGTACAAACATGTTGCACAAGAGCGTTTATAGTTATTTATTAAAAATATTATTGTAAGGTTTTATGCTTATTGTTTTACTTTCGTTTTAATTTATCTTTCATAAATAATAACTTTTAATAAGAATTTTTTTATTTGCCAACAATTATTTTCAATTTTCGTTCCTTCGAACTTCCTTTTTGCACAGGACACAGTGCAGTGTTTTCGTAGAAGAACTAAAATAAGAAAATCTAAAATTTGAACTCTATGGTTACAGCACTCACCATGGAACCATTCAGGTGTAGCATTTTTACAAGATTGTAAAACGTGTGCCTTAATACCAATTTTTTCAGGTTCTGCTTCGAAGATTTTATGAAAAATTAAAATATGTTTTATGCATACATTCATTAGGGAATTGGAAGGAGCAAAAAGGTTACCAAAATCAGAAATTGACTGATAATTTTTGTGAAAAATAAATATTTCACTTGGAGCAGTCAAAACTTCATCCCTTTTTATCAATTGGTCACCGCATTTTTCACAATTTAATTTAGGAATGATTTTGTACGCTAAGCATCCAACAAAATACCTCATGGAAACCAGCTCTAAGTTAATATCTTTCGGATTACAAACGGTGTGACCTACAAAATACGCCTCGTGCATCTCACTACTTAGATCAAGATTTTCCAGGATTTCATTGTTTTTTTTATTATCATCGCCATTAGCCTGCAAAACATCCTCACTAAAAGAAGCGCTTGAAATTAAATTAGTCATTGAATCTTGCGTCTCTTCACAATTGGTAGAGGAGCTAAACTTTATTATTTTAAAGGCTAATAACCTGGCTAAGATATTATTAAGTTCGGCTACAGAGGGGTTACAGTTATTACCTCCTTTTTGCCTTAACACAGCAAACGTATTCTCCAACTTGTCCTGGTTAAAGGCCTTTGTCATAATAAAAAACTTGTCCGAATTATCTTTTAATATTTCATCTACAAGTAGAAGGACCGATTTTAAGGATAGTTTCATGCCATCTAGGAAGAAAACTCGTTTTTTTCATCAACAAATTTCACTTCCTCTAGATAATATAAAAATGTTTGAATAAATGTGTGCGATTCTTTCTTAATCTGAAGAGCAGATCGGTAGCAGTTATCTGCATACAAAGATCCACTATTCATGCAATCAAATATTTGATCAAATTTTGCTATAAAATCAGCTGTGGATAACGCTACCTCTTGTGAGATTTTTTTAAATCCATTTATGTCTGAAATTGTTCTGATAGCAGCTTCAACTGTTTTACTGAACACTTGAGTGGCAAATTTAACACTCATTTTGACAAATGAATTTGGAAATATGTGTTGTCTAGTCAATTTTGGGCACATTTTGGTTTTACAATTTTCTTCCCTCTCCCAAAGCTCTTGAACTACTTTAAAGCTAACTAAACCATCAGACGTTTTCAAGTCGCATTTAAGCCAACCATTTCGCAATGACTTGATTAAATGTGGGAAATCGAACATGCAATAAATTTTTTGATTTTGAAATTGAAAATATGGTTTCTCTATACATACGCCTAAGTCGGAGAAACACTTTCTATTAGAAGACCCCTGATCACAAACCAAAACGTTCACTACTATACCAAAATTGCTTAAAATTTTAAGATTTTCTTTAATTATTTTGCACAAGGTATCTGCTGTTAATCCATTCTCTGACACAAAATAGTTTAAAATTAAACACCAACTCGAGAACATGGACTTCAACATAAATACACATACTTGCTTACCAATTTTTTTTGTTCTTTCGAAGCCTGTGCATTCAAATCCGTCAATTAAATCTAGTTTTTGATTATATCGTAATTCTCTACGTATTGCCATTTCGTCCATTAAAAGAACCATATTTTCATTTTTTTCCTTCAACTCTAAGCACATCTTTTTAATGAATTCAAAAGCCACATTGTTGATACCGGGCTAAAGGAACTTTATTGGAGCCCACCGATTTAAGGTGCTGATATGTGGCAAATTTAAATTTAACTTATCTCTTAGGAAAGAATATGTTGATTGTGAAATATAAAAAAAATGTTGCGCTAAATATTTCACTTCGTCAGAATATTCTTTTGGCCGGGTGCTAAGTAAAAGTTTACAAAATGTTTTGGATTCCAAGTTGATATGTTTTAAAGAATCAATTGAATTTTTTAAAGTCTTTGAACAACAATTCTTGGATTTAAAATAAAATTTTCGCAATTTTTCGTTATTTTTTTTGAATTTTTTAATAGGTCGCTGTATGTCTTTTTGTAATAATGGGTTATTTTGACGTTTTTTTTCGCAATTACTGCATACTATGTCATCATAACGTGGTCGTTTCAATGAAGAATCTGGTTCTAAAAATTCTTCATCCGAAATCTCATGATCTTCGTCTAAGTTTAAGGTTGGAATCGCATCCTTTTTTAGAAACCCTTTTCCTATTGGGTGTACAACTTAATAACCGGAATTTGACGCTAGATGTCCGTACTAACAAATATCGTGAAAGCTCTAACCTTATATATATGTCATTTTGAAGGTACATTTGACAGCTATCAAAATCAGTCAACAAAACAATTTTATCTTGTGTGCATCATTATTATTTATCACGATGAATAACTTCGAAAATTGGAGAAAAAGACAGCATTTGCGGGAGGTTCTGTTGGGTAATTTTTTTGCAAAGAAGACTGCTGCGGAAAGTCATCGCTTGCTTGTAGAAGTTTATGGCGACGATGCTTTAGCGAAAACACAGTGTTTTGAATGGTTTCAACGCTTCAAAAGTGCCGATTTTGACATGAAAGACAAAGAACGCCCAGGACAGCCAAAAAAGTTTTAAGACGAAGAATTGGAAACGCTACTGAGTAGCGTCATCGAGTAGCGGCTACTCGATGAGGATTCGTGTCAAACACAAGAAGAACTTGCCAAATCGTTGGGAGTGACTCAGCAAACGTTTCGAAACGTTTGAAAGCCGCCGGATACATTCAGAAGCAAGGTAATTGGGTCCCCTATGAGTTGAAGCCGAGAGACGTTGAACGGCGCTTCTGTATGTCTGAAATGCTGCTTGAGCGCTATAAAAAGAAAGCATTTTTGCATCGGATCGTGACTGGGGATGAAAAATTGACCCATTATGACAATCCCAAGCGCAAAAAGTCATACGTGAAGCCCGGCCAACCAGTCAAATCAACGGCGAAGCCAAATATCCATGGCGCCAAGGTTATGCTGTGTATTTGGTGGGATCAGAAGGGGCCGTTATATTATGAGTTGTTGAAATCGGGCCAGACAATCAATGGTGACCTGTACCGAACACAATTGATTCGTTTGAAGTGTGCCATCATCGAAAAACGCCCGGAATATGTGACCAGACACGAGGCCATAATTTTCCATCATGACATCGCTCGGCCTCATGTTGCTATTCCGGTTAAGAACTATTTGGAAAACACTGGCTGGGAAGTTTTACCTCACCCGCCTTATAGCCCAGACCTTGCCCCGTCCGACTACCATTTATTTCGCTCGATGCAAAACGCCCTCACCGGAATACGCTTCACTTCAGAGAAAGCCATCCGAAATTGGATAGATTCGTTTTTGGTCGCCAAGCCGGCGCAATTTTTTTGGGATGGAATTCATAAATTGCCTGAAAGATGGGGAAATGTTGTAGCTTCCGAGGGACAATACTTTGAATAAAATATAAAATTTGAAAGATTTTTCCACAATAAAACATCAAATTTCGCTGAAAAATTCCGGTTATTAAGTTGTACACCCAATACATAAGTACTGGAGAAATGATTTTCACAAATATACAGTTTTCGGTTATAGTCGTCATAAGATATATTGCATTTTTTTCGCGCCAAACACGAAATCAGCAGCGGGGAATCTAAATAATCTAAGATTCTCGCATTGTCGTCTCGATTTTTTGCAACTGCGAACACAACATTGAATTCCAGACGTTGAGGAATTTCTATTTGTCTTTATATTTGTAGCCATATTGTAACAAGCCGAAACACAAAATAGAATTACAATGTTGGACAATACTTCTTGAAAAAATTCAATTCAAAATTGGTATCAACCACGTCAAAATATAAACAAATAATTTTACTTGGAATACGCCACGTAAAAATATTTGTAGAAATTTCAAATTGGATTCAACCACGTCAAAAAAAAACCGCTGCAAAAGGTTCAAAATTGGTATCAACCACGTCAAAATATAAACAAATGATTTTACTTGGAACTCGCCACGTAAAAATATTTGTGAAAATTTCAAATTGGATTCAACCACGTCTAAATATTTGCAGGTTTTAAAAATCAATCAAAGCGCAGCATTTGAGCAAACAGCCATACATACACCACAAAGCTTCGATTGATAGTGACAGTACAGCGATTTGTGCAGCAAAATTAAAAAAGCATACACACAATAAACGACAACAACAAAAACATTAGCGAATCCCGAGTCATCTTCGCTAAAACGATGATGACGATGCTTTGGTTCGTTGTTTGCTCTTTGCTTGCGCTTCGGCAAACAAGATCAAGAAACATCCATGCAAAAACTGATTGGGCGAACACTACGCTGCAACAACCACCATTTCAATGTACACGAGTGAAGCCGTTGCGAACAATAACATTGCTTTTTGCTGTTGTCCTACGAAAATCTTACAGAAAATGTTATGAACTTAACATTCTCAAATGCCTACGCTTCGCTCTTCCCGCTCGCATCATAGCAACCGAAAACACTTTTGTGCCCACATGCGCGTTCTATATTACTTCATATTCTTTGGTAATATTAAAGATTTTTTTAATTTTTTGTGAATAAAAGTCGCAGAAGTAGAAACCATAACATTTATTAATTCTTCTTTTAATTCATTTGGAACATGAAAACAAAAAAAAATTGTGCTTTGAACTGAGATACCATTTAAAACATGGAAACATAACAACATAAAAAATTGTGCTTTGCACTGAGATACCATTTCATCACATTAAAAAAAAATCAGTACAAAAATTACACTAACAGTCAAACCTAAATTGGAGCGTTGAGCGTTGCGTTTCCGACGCAACGCTCTCGCTCAGTACGGCATACCGAAATTGAAGCGTTGCGTTGGGATTGTCAAAATCATGAAATGAAAACAAATGTAAAAAAAATATCTGTTTAGTTGCCAAAAAAACAACAAATCATTATTATTTTGCAAAACTCAGCTCTTATTTGAATAAATTCCTCACAATTTAAATCAAATCAAATATAAATTACAGGCGTTTTTGTTAGTCGCAGCCAACTTCAACTGCTAACGCCTTGTCAAAATTGGGAATTCGATTAGATCAGCGTCAGAGCGTTTCAATTGCGGTTTGCCCCATACAATTTGTATGGGCATGAAGCAATTTTGACAGTTGCTTGCCGCTGACGCTCCAATTTAGGTTTGACTGTAAGACTGACCATGCCCACCTTACGTCTTACCGCCACGCGCACTATAATGACAAATCAGCCATGATATAATGGTCACAGCAATATGGGTGTCAAACGATTCAGCATGTCATTCCGGCAAACATAGGCTATAATAAAATCGGCCACGCCCACTTTCCGCGCCGACTTAATTAACACAACAAAGCTACACTATGTGTTTGTAAATAAATGTTGATGTAAAATGATTCTGTGCTTCGTAGGGGTAAACAGAGGCTATACAAGATTGACCCTGCCCACCTTATACGTCTTCCTGCAATGCCCATTATGATGATAAAAATTAACTGTGGTATATTTGTGCAAAACAATATGGATATTAAAAGATTTTGCGAGTCATTGCAGTAAATATCTATAAGTATATATGTATAAAAATGAATGTCTGTGTGTTTGTTTGTTGGTCACACGACACTAAAACTCAAAGACTAGACAGTCGATTGTCATTCTACTGGCAAAATTTGATGGGCTTTGGACAAGTGGCGTGGTAAATATTTAGTGACTACAATTTTCTACGTAATTTTGGAAGTCACATATTAATGAAACCGGGTCACACCCTTCGACTGGGGGAATGGGGGGGGGGGGGGCATTACATAAAAGAAACATGGCATCGCCTATACAGTGCAGTATGAAGTATTAAATTTGATTTATTGGGCCCATTAACTTTAAACTTGCGTGCAAAACCGCAGAGCCCTACTAAATACTTCTATATAATGCAGCCGCCATTCCGTTGCTGTTAACACCGAAAAAAAAGAAAAACAATTTTTCTGTTGTCGGCTGTCCTCTCAGCAGGAAATGGCAAACCTCTGAAAGTAAAAATTGCTTATGAAAAAGCTCCCAACTCGCCGTTCAGAATCGGCATAAAACTGTAGGTCCCATCCAACTTTGTTCAAAATTCGCAAGCACAACACGGATGCTTGCGGGTTGTTAGGCCTTAGTCTCGTAGTCGGGCTGTCCTGCTAGTCAATTATTATTATTATAAATATAATGCCCACTTTTCTCTCACTATTCTGTTTAAAAGATATACTGAAGGCGTCTATTAAGAAATAGTAGGCACAATATCTAAAATAATTTGTTGATATTTAAAAATTGTACTTTTTACAGTCAGCTTTAAAGCGGCTCATACACATTACAATCTGGTTGTGCGCTAGGTTGGTTGTTAGGAAACACACATTACGATTTCCGACACAACTCGTTCGCCCAACTTCAATTTTATCATAAATTTTGTTGAGTGCAGACGAAATGCCAAACAAATTAATTGCGCTTCTAATCATTAATGAAATTATAGATGAGGAAGAAAGCATTGGAAATTCAATATTCAAACGCAGTGTTCGTGGAAATATTTTCCAATTGATCGTCTGAACACATGCTGGAGCGACCTGCCACAGGCATTTCTAAATCCTTTAAAAATTCAAACAAATCAAAGTGCCATAGGCTGTTGACATAAATGTCATCGGACTCAGCGCCAGTTTTTTCACTTTGGTCAATTTTTTTCAGCTCACGTCGATAACATGTTCGTATATGGTATTTTCTTCTTCACGCCCTCAATAGTACCATTGGGATAAGGGAGAGGGCTGGGTTGTGAACCAGGCTGGGTTGTGAACCATTTTCGTTTTTTCTTTCCCTAATTGACATATCGCCAATCTTTCAACTGTCAAGTTTGTCTTATGATATGACTCTGCTTTTGTGGTTACACCGAAGTACAAACACGTATTGCTTGTGGCAGCTACAGACATCGTGTTTGAAAGTCGACTGCGAAAACGTGTTTGCTTTTTTTTTGAAGTGCTATCCAAGTGACTGAGCTTATTGCAAAAAAGTCAGTGTAATACATGTTTATTTAGTGTTTTGATTCTATTTTTCGATCCAATATTTGTTTATGTTGAAATATGATTGGAAGTGTCGTTATTTTAAAAGTTTCCAAAATGGCATCGTGGTTGGGCTGTGAACCACTGAGGTGGCTGGGTTATGAACCTGAACACTGTCAAATATGGACGGATATATTAAAATAAAGTAATTTTATGTAATTTCACTCGATTGCGTTGAGTTCACTTGAAGTGGGCCAATGCGAGAACACGTTCGTATTTCACATGCAAACATTTCGACACCGATTAGTATGAAAGTTAAAAAAATTGAGCACTTTTATTCATTGCGATTGTTTGGCCTAAATGACGTCATTATAACTTTTTTCACCTCTTGAGGCCTCCTGATTAAATAAATTCTCAACTTACTTAAAAATTATGGGTGTTTTCCAGATGGCTCACAACCCAGCCACTTTTTTGGAAAAGCGAGTAAGCACGTGGCTCTAACTTTTCTCAGAATAAAGATATCGAAACATCGAAGATACCGTTGGTAAGGTTATATATATATATATATATATATACAGCTGCGGTCAAAATAATAGTAGTACGCGTACAACGAAAAGAAAATTAAGAAAAAATAATCTGCTTTTCTTTACAAATATTTATTTTGTATTTTTTTTAACAAGTTATATGTGTTAACAATGCAATCATAAAAGAAAACTTAAGAATTAAACTCAGTTTGGTTTGATTTAAATTAAATGCGTCAAAAGCTCCAAAATATGGACGGTCAAAAAAATAGTAGTTCGCTTTACTTTCATAAAAATGAAGCAAAAATTGTGTTTCATTTTAAAAGATTTAGTGGTTAAATAGTAATAACGTAATTTTTCTTCAAATTAATATTTAGTTGCGTGACTGTTGTTTGACTATTACTGCAGCACAGAGCCGATGCATTGAAATAACCAAATTTTCATATCTTTCTCTAGGGGCGTGGTCTACTGCTTCTCAAAGTTGATTATTATTTAAAAGATTATTGTGAGCATCTGCTCTCTTCACGTCACACCACAAATTTTTAATTATATTGAAGTCTGGTGATTGTGCGAGCCATTCCATAACCCTAATCCTGCTTTTGCGAAGCTCCTTTCGTGCGACCTTTCTTGTATGCTTTAGGTTATAATCCTGTTGGAAGACCCAAAGCATTGGCGTTTTTTCACTGACATACGGTAGCACGATTTCCTGCAAAATTCGTACACATACACATCGATCCATCGTTTTCTTGATCAAATAAATAGCGCCACTCCATAAAACGTAGGACATGCATTTATTTATTCAGCATGTCTTACGTTTTATTATGAATTGCAAGCATAATTTCACTGGCGCCAATATTCGATAAATTTTATGAGTTATGGCTCATGCGTTCTTTTAATCCGTCTAATCCGTCGTTCGGATGATCCTCATTAGTATTGATACGATGAGAAATTCCGTGCCGCACTGTACAGGAATGCTTTTCTCCGCACGAATGTTTTCCAAGCATACTTTTAGGCATGCACTTTGAAGTACGACAAATTTGGTATAATTCGCTTGGTATAGTCCGATATGGCAAGGATGGTTCTCGAAGAAATAGGCTGTGCGAGAATGATCGAGCTCTTTCTAATTAGAAGTTGCAAGAAACTTCGGCGCGATAAGAAAACTGGTATAAAACCAGCAGTGTGCAGCGCAATGGGTCGAGTCTGTGTTGAGCAAGCAAGCAAACCATTGTAGATACGAGCGAAGTGTAAATCTGTAAATAATTATTATTATTATTAGTGGGGATGGTGCACCGCGACGTAAAGATCTATTGTGCCCCCTTCATGGACTCACAGTTCATCTGTGAGCCCAACTACCGAGAGGAACTTTAGTATGTCTCCTATGCCCCTGGAGTTCCAGTTCGCACCTCCGACGAGGTATTCCCCTAGGTGCTTTTTCCGATCATGCATAAGTACAGGGCATTCTCCTAGTATGTGCATTGCAGTTTCATTTTCCTGCGAACAGAACCTGCAATGTCCGTTTGCACGGATTCCTAGTTTATTTAGGTGATGGTTCAGCCTACAATGCCCTGTCATGATACCTGTAATGATTCTCAGGTTATTCTTTGATAAACTCATACAATCCTCGAATCTTTTCCTACTATATGATCCGATAATCGCTTTGGAATGTTCCAGACCTGGTTGATTGTCCCAGCATTTATTCCTGCTGATTATCTCGTCTTTCCTGGTTAGGATTGATAGAGCTCCCTTTCCCAGTCCACAAAAAGGTTCTGGGCCGACGAATGGGGTTGAGGCGCCCCTCCTTGCCAGTTCGTTGACCGCCTCGTTTCCTGCTATACCTGCGTGGCCCGGAACCCAGAGGACCCATACCTGATTATGCAGGCCAAGCTCATTAAGCTTTTCAAGGCATTCCATCACCAGCTTCGAGGATACCTGGTATGAGCTTAGTGCCCTGATTGCCGCTTGGCTATCAGACAGGATCGCAATTCTCCGATTCCGGTAGTTCCTCGCCAAGTTGAAGTAAGCACGCTGTTCAATAGCGTATATTTCCGCTTGAAATATTGTTGTGTGCTTACCCGTGGGTTCCGAGTATCTAATCCTCGGTCCATATACACCAATACCGGTACCTTCATCCGTAAGGGATCCATCAGTGTACCAGGTTATCATGTACTGGTTTATCAGATACGTTTCCGATATCCCTACCCAGTTCCTTTTGTTACTAAGTTCGGTTTTGAATCTCTTGATAAAGCTGAAGTTCGGTGTGATTGTGTCCCTCGGTATTGCTATCTCTGGATACTGGTTCGTAAGAATATTAAGCTTCTTACGGCCCAATAATCCTCCAGCCCCGATATTGTTTTCAGTCATCCGTAGGATAGCCCTCTTCGCCTGGGTTTGTATATGTATGTGAAGAGGTGTAAGTTCCAGCAGAATCTCCATGGATGCTGTTGGACACGTTCGCATTGCCCCAGTCATGCATAAACATGCTAATCTCTGGAGTTTACTGAGCGCCTTGATAGTGGGCTGTTGATTGAATCTGACGGCCTTCCGCATCGTTTCTTCCATATGTCCTTTCCAGAGTAGTTTCTGATCTAGTATTACGCCTAGATATTTAACCTCCTTCTGGAATTCTATTCTTATTCCATCCAAAGAGATTGGTCTAAGAGCATCAAGTTTATATCTCCTTGTAAAGGGTACAATGGTGGTTTTTGCTGGATTAATATTCAGCTCCACCTTAGCACACCACCTCTTAGTTACTCTTAACCCTAGGGTTATTCTATCCCGCAGGGTATCTTCAAATTTTCCCCTGCATAGGATTACTATGTCATCTAAAACCCTTTTACCGTAAGACCAGAGTTAGACAGTACTTGCAATAGTTCATCAACCACAAAACTCCACAACAGAGGGGATAAAACTCCACCTTGTGGACATCCTCTGCTAGTACTGGCTATTACCACCTGGCCTGCACTAGTTTGTAGCTCCACCTTCCTAGTAGCAAGCATACTGTTGATCCAACCTTTCAGGGTGTTATTAATTCCCCTGCTGGTTAGAGCATGATCTATAGTTTCATGAGAGGTGTTGTCGATACAGTGCTGATACAGTGCAGTTTCAGTGGAGCGTCCTGTCCTGTATGCATGCTGGCATGTGTGTAACGGATTGTCTATTAGGACTGTCGTCCGTACGTAGTTGTCAACAACTTTCTCCAGAGCTTTCAGTACGAATGAGGTCAGACAAATTGGTCTGAAGGATTTCGGGTGAAGAGGATCCTTCTTCCCGACCTTCGGAATGAACACCACCTTTGCCCGCCTCCAGGCCTCTGGTATATAACCCAGCGCCAGACTGGCTCTAGAAATTTGCAGGAGCTGGTTCTTGATAAGATCCATGCTCCTCTGTAGTAAGGTAGGGAAGATTCCGTCGGGTCCGGGTGATTTAAGTGGTTTAAAGGTGCTAACCGCCCACCTTAACCTTTCTTCCGTACAGATTTCCTTTGCCACTGTCCAATCTCCTCTCGATATTCTGCCTAGTACCTCAGCTTGCTCCGTGTCCCTCCAAGTAACAGAGCCCGGGAAGTGGGTATCTAGAAGTAGCTTTACCTTCTCCTCCTCACTCTCGGTAAATTCCCCATTGCTTTTCCGGAGACTCGTGGAAGACAGGCTGTGTCCTTTGGCCATGACCTTATAGAGTCTTGATGCCTTCGATGTCTGTTCTATGCTTTCGCAGAAGCTTCTAAAGCTTCTGCGCTTAGCTTCCCTTATTTCCTTATTATATAAGGTTGAAAAGCCTGCGAACCTTGCTTCGCAGTATATTGAGGTCTTTGTTCCACCAGGGCACATCCCTGGAGGAATATACTTTGCTGATCGGATAGCTACTTTCGTATGCATCAATAATAGTGCTATTGAAGCACGCTACTTCAGTTTCTAACTCCACTGTATTCCTGATATTGTCCCCATCCCAAAGCGGTTGGAGTTTAAACTCAGGGTTTCTTGGAATTTATCCCAGTTTGTTCTCCTGGGATTTCTTAGAATTTTCCTGACTGAGGTGGTACCCTCAATGTCAAACCTGATAATTTTATGGTCCGACATTGAAGGTTCGTTTGAAACCCTCCAGTTTCTAACCAGTCCGGAGCTCAGAGTATTTCCTAGAGTAATATCCAGGACCTCCTCTCTCGCACTGGTTACAAACGTTGGTGTACTACCCACGTTAAAAAATTCAAGCTTATTGCTAGCTATATAATCGAGAAGGTACTCACCCCTTCGATTCGTGTCGCTGCTTCCCCAGGCTTCGCTGTGCGCGTTAGCATCGCAGCCTAGTATAAGTGGCAGCTTCTTCCGCGCGCAGTACTCTACCAGTCTAGAGACTATCTCAGGTGGGGCCTGAGGGTCTTCTCCTGGAAAGTATCCTGTGGCTACCACCATGTCTCGCACTGTCTCGTTTAGGTTAACCGGGATTTGCACCGCTACCAGATCCCTAGAGAGGAATTCTGAAAGACATAGGTAATTCAAACTACTGGTTAGTAACAAACAGGCCCTTGGGTTGTTACATCTAATGTCCCAAATTACCTGGATGTTCTTCTCCGCCAAACCTTTAATTTGGCCCCTGCATACCCAGGGTTCCTGGACCAGCACTACACTCAGATTTGACCTGAGGGTTGCCCTTGCGATTACGGCTGACGCAGCCTTCGCATGGTGCAGATTTACCTGCGCAACTCTAGTGCTGGTCATCGCTGCCTTATGTTGGAGTGGCACCGCTTTCGTCCTCTGTCAGACTGCCCTCTTTATCGAGGTCTGACAGGGTGACTCTGTCCGAGTCTTCCTCGTCCGCCGCCATGCTTAGCATCGAGAGGTCAATCGAGTCGATCCCCTCAACTTCGTGAGGTAGTAAGCTGATCTCGACGACCTCACTGCTAGCGGCCTCCTGTTCCACCAGGCTAGCCACCTCCTTCGGTATGTCGGCAGTGCCGCCCGCCGGAGTATCGGCTGCTGGTGTGTCGGCCGCTTTCGATGGCTCGCGGCGCTTGTGCAAGTGCACTAGTACAGTGCCAAACCTGTACCGCAGTAGGCAGTTGCCCTTTTTGATGGCCTCCAACGACTGGTCGTCAACCCCGATCGTCAGGACCTTGCCCTGCTTCTCGTCTCTACTTTTAAAGACCCTCCACAGCTTCGTGTGCAGTCCCTCGTTCTGGGCAATAAGGAGATCGAGGATCTGCTTATTGTCCATGCATGCCGCCTTCGGGAGGTAGA
This sequence comes from Melieria omissa, assembly GCA_963971225.1. Taxonomy (NCBI): domain Eukaryota; kingdom Metazoa; phylum Arthropoda; class Insecta; order Diptera; family Ulidiidae; genus Melieria; species Melieria omissa. The sequence goes on along the minus strand of OZ020269.1, from coordinate 41,782,852 downwards.
CCGTTAACAGGTGTACGCCCGGTATATTATCCCCGTCGCACGTGGTTAACAGTACCCCCTTCCAGCCAGGCAGCCGGGACAAGGCCTTTCAGCCACTCTGCTGTGGCTGCATCTACACAGTCGACCAGTATAAGACCTGGTCGAAAGTGTATGCCGTCGAACTGGAGTTTCGTCCTCCAGCCCTTGCACATTTCTGCTACCAAAGCATCTTCAATCTTTCCCTGATCCTCCCGTGAGAGTATGTTTTCAGGGAAAGATGTTGGGACTATTGCCAGTCTGACGCCCTTCACGGCGCTGGCATAACTTCCCCCTGCCTTCCTGCCTCCCAGATTCGGTTTCTGTACCGTCCGCGTCTGTCCTTCAGTCCTAGACTTCTTGGCAACGTTGCCATCCTGAGGACTGATTTCTGCCGCGCCCCTCTTCTTCGTCTCGGTCGAAGTTGTAGGTACTGCGCGCTCCAAGGCTTTTTCCTTGGCCTGCTCGGGTGTTAAGCCCCCGCTAAGATAACGCAGGTACCACTTGACACCTGCGCCACTTAGTCCTGTCGCCTTCCTGACTTCCCCCAATCTTTGGGTCTGTCCGGACATCAGTCCAGTACTCGTCGAAGGTTGTGGTTCAGTGTCTTTGGGTGCCGAAACACCCGCAGACCCCACCTCCACTCGACTTTCCTTCTGCTGTCCTTTCGTCAGTCCGGTTCTTTCTGGTTTTGGGCCAAATTTTCCAACCTTTATGCCAAATTTACCAGATAACGTGCGTTTAGCGGTCTTCATACTCCGAGGAGTAGCTACCTGGGCGTCAGTGTCATGGATATTGTGCTCCGCCTGACTCGCCAGTTGTGTTGCGGTATAAGAACCCGCTAGTGCATTGAATTTTTTCACTTTTTTACCCATACTTGGTCCCACGAGTGTAGGGGAAGGGAAGGTCCGCCGTGCCATAGCCCCCAATAGCACGGTAAGCCCAAAGTTACTCTCTGAGGCGGGCAGGTATCAGAGAGGCTCCGTTAGAATACAGCCGGTATTACCCCCTGGCTGCAAACCATCCAATAGGCACGGGTCGCGTGACACCTTGGATTAGGGGGGGAGGGGAGAGAGAAGGGGAATGAGGGTAGAAAATGGGGAGATAGGAGTTTAGGGGAAATCGACTAGTTAGCCAGCCACTACGGGCAGAGACAAGACCCTACCCGCAGTGGCTGTTACCGGTGGCCACCACGAGGAGGTCTAGTCATAGTTTCCGCTCTAGTCCTTCCCGACCACCGACCGGTATAAGGACCCGATGGACAGTCGAGAAAGGCAGGCGGCAGACCACCCACATCTGTAAATAAAGTGATTGTTGACTTTTGCTGAGTAATTGAAGTTGTTTTATTTTCAACACAATCAAATCGAACCTTGGAAGACGAGCTTGGAATTTTCGTAACATTTGGTGTCAGAAGTTCGAATTGTGTTAACAAACACAAAACGAACAAAAAAAAAATTATAAAAACACAGACATGGATAAATTGGAGCTGCTGAAGGTGGACCAGCTGAAGAAGGAGCTGGCTGCCTTGAATTTGCCAACTGCTGGCGGAAAGGTGGAGTTGCAGCTGCGCTTGCGGGAGGCGTGTGAATCACGAGGCATCGATTCGAGCACACACGAGTTCGGAACGCAGGAACAAGAGGCGTCGGCCAAGGTGGAGGAATCGCCTGGGGGTGCTGCGTCGATGCAAAGTACGGCTGCAGCGGCTACACCACCACAAGCAATGGACATGAGCCAGCTTATGGTCGCAATGAAAGGCATGTTTGAGGCTTCCAACCGGAAAATGGAAACTGCGAATCAGGAAATTTCGGCAAAGTCGAAACGGCGAATCGAGAAATGGCAGCGAAACTACGAATCAGGAAATTTCGGCAAAAGTCGACACTGCGAGCCGAGATATGGCGGGAAATTCTGCGCGCATAGAACAGAAGGTGGAGGAAATTTCCGATAGGCTGAACGTGAAAGTTGAGCATCTCGAGACGCTAATGGACAATTAGGACAAACGAGTTGACGAAATGGGTGATGCTCTGCACAAACGAGTGGACGACCTGGATGATTCCCTGCACAAACGAGTCGACAGTCTGGAGGAGCGGCTCAGAGAGGTACAGCCACGAGAATGTTTGCCGCCGGTTCCGGAAAGTTTCGCCACCCGAACAGAAGTGCCTACTTATGATGGTGCTACGCCGTTCGATACATTTAAACTGCAATTCGACTTAGCTGCTTTGGAAAATCAGTGGACCGATATCAGGAAGGGTCGGAGATCGGCACTGGCGCTGTAAGGTCCTGCGGCTGAGGTAATGAAATCAGTTCCTGAATGTTCGAGAAGTGATTACGAAGCCGTCATGAGAGCGTTGGCAGCAAAGTACAGCAACGAGCACAACCATACGTTGTACTATTGTGAGCTGAAGAACCCCAGGCAAAAAGCCAGCGAGGCGCTGCAGACATATGCAGCAGACATTGAGCGGCTCGTACAGTTGTGCTACCCAAAATTCGGAGCTGATGATCTCGAGAGGATGAAAATTGAGTCGTTCATTGAAGGTCTTCATGATCCGGAGACACGTCGCAGTGCGTTGATGATGGGCAAGCCGAAATTCAAGGAGACGGTGACCAGCGCGATGACATATGAGGCGACATGGATTGGAGGCACTCGGTATGCACCGGCAAGGATACGCCAAATCCAGCCGGACAGCGACATTTCGATCCAGGCCATAAGCTCTGAGACACCGGGCAGGCCAGGGTTGTCTCCTCTAAAGTTGTTTGCTGGACATGTGACAAGCAGGTTCACATAGCACGAGACTGCCGCCAACGAAAGAGGCATTCCCGTTCTCGATCACAATCGCCTGAAGCGAGGAATACTGATAATCGAGGCCCAGCCAACAAGCGCAGGGCTGAGGACGAGGAGTCGTTGAACTAAAACGGGTCAGCCCAAAGGGGCGTGAGCTGATCCCCACAACCCGCTGCCCCACCGTCCTTGTCTCGCAGTTGAAACAACAACCCAGCAGCTTGACGATTGAAGGAAAGATAGATGGAAAGTTGTTCGTGTTGACACTGGATACTGGAGCGTCATATTCGATCATAAAATGGAAGCTCCTGAAGAACTGGGAACCACTGCATGGCATACAGCTGAGGACTGCGACTGGCGAGCGTGCGCCAGTAAGAGGAAAAGTAACAAAAACAATTGCTATCGGCACCAGCAGCCGGGAACATGAGTTCATCGTCGCGGATATAATGGACAACGTGATTATCGGTGTGGATTTTATGATTAGGCACGGTTTTACGCTGGACCTAAAAGAAAATGTTATGAAGTATGCCAACGTTGAATTCCCCCTGCACACTGGCTTTGAGCGAAGCGTGGCGGTAAGGAAAGTTGTCTCGAGTCAAGACCAGAAGATACCAGCGAATACCGAAGCGATTGTGTGGGCAAAGGTGGACGAGGACGATGGGACAAGTCGGCTGTGGGTTGTAGAAGCGCCCAAACAAGGATACGACAACATAATAATCGGATGTACATTAGTGGAACCCAAAAATGGCAAAATACCAGTCAGGATACTCAACCCACTAAACACACCTAGATAGGTCGGAAAAGATGCAGTCATTGGCGAGTGTAGAGAGGCTGAAGCAGTTGTCAATTGCGAAAGCAGTCCACCCGGAGGAAGTAAGAAAAGCGATTTTAACATGGACGCCATACCGCAAAACCAGTGGAGCAGCGAATTGACAGCCGAGCAGAAACAGAAGGCACGGTCACTCATACAGCACTATGGGTCAATATTAGCAGCAGAAGTGGGCGGAAGAACAGCCATAGTGAAACACAACATCGAAACCGGAAGTGCGAAACCAATCCGCCAACCGCCAAGACGAGTTCCTCTGGGCAAGAGGGAAGAGGTCGCAACTTTAATCGAAAACATGGGTAACGAAAAGGTCATAGAGCCGTCGTCAGGCCCTTGGTGTTCGCCGGTCGTGCTAGTCAAGAAAAAGGATGGCAGTACCCGATTTTGTGTGGACTATCGAAAGCTCAATGACGTGACTAAAAAGGACAGCTATCCACTACCTCGAATCGATGACACCCTGGACACACTGTCAGGCACACAGTGGTTTTCCACACTCGACTTACGCAGCGGCTATTGGCAGGTGGAGCTTGCAGACATGGACAAGGAGAAAACGGCTTTTAGTGTTGGCGACGGTTTGTGGCAGTTCACCGTCATGCCGTTTGGACTCTGCAACGCACCAGCAACATTCGAGCGGCTAATGGAACGTGTGCTAAAAGGGCTGCATTGGCGGACATGTCTGGTCTACCTGGACGACATAATCGTGATGGGTAAAAGCTTTGACGACCACCTGGGAAAGCTAAAGGAGGTATTCGAACGAATACAGAAAGCCGGGCTTAAACTCAACCCAAAGAAGTGCTCGCTGTTTCAAAAAGAGGTCAAATATCTGGGTCACACGGTTTCCGCCCGCGGAGTACATACGGATGAAGGCAAAATCACGGCGGTGAAGGAGTGGCCCCGACCACGCAATCTACACGAACTCCGTAGTTTCCTGGGCCTGTGCACATACTACCGAAGATTCGTTCCTGGATTTGCGAACATAGCTGGCAGCTTGCACAAACTGACGAAAAAGAATCAAGCCTTCGCGTGGGGCGAAGAGCAGGAGCAGGCTTTTGCACGACTGAAGGAAAAATTGTGCACTGCTCCAATTCTGGCCTTCCCCGTGCCTGGAGAGATGTTTGTGCTGGATACAGATGCAAGTGGGCATAGTATTGGCGGTGTGCTGTCACAGATAATAGATGGCCAAGAACAAGTGATAGCCTACTACGGCAAAATTTTGTCAAAGCCGGAACGCAACTACTGTGTGACACGGAGGGAGTTACTCGCAGTATTGGAATGCGTGAAACACTTCCATAAATACCTGTATGGGCAAAAGCGACTGCAGAGCTACGACTACACGGTAGAGCATCGCAAGGGTAGCAGCCATGGAAATGCCGATGCCTCGACACGCCGTCCGTGCAAAACCGAATGCAGGCATTGTTCGCGAGCCGAAAGCAAAGAGCAGATAGTGGAAGTACGATTGATCAGCGTTATGCCAGAGGAAGAGTGGTCTGCGGAGAGGATACAAAAGGACCAGCGCGAGGATACGGATCTTGCAAAAATCATCGAAGGCAAGAAGAAAGGCGCACGTCCAGACTGGCAGGAGATGGCCGGTGAGAGCCCGATCGCGAAGTCTTACTGGGCGCAGTAGCAATGTCTGCGGCTGTCTGATGGTTGCTTATACCGCGAGTGGGAGAGTGAGGATGGCCGGACCAGCAATTCCTTAAGTGTAGTCCCGAAATGCAGGATCAACGAGGTGATCGAGGCATACCATAACGACTCCAGCGGGGGGCACCTAGGCATCACAAAAACTGTCACCAAAATAAAAAGGTGATTCTACTGGGTAGGATGCCAGGAGGCTGTCGCCGATTGGATTAAGAGCTGTGATTGATGTTCGGCTGCGAAAGGGACAACAAGAAGATCCCGGGGCCGCCTGCAGCAGTACAACATGGGAGCGCCCTTTGAGCGAATTGCCATGGACGTCGCCGGGACATTCCCCACTTAGAACTCAAGGCAACCAATATGTGCTGGTGGTAATAGACTATTTCAGCAAATGGCCCGAAGTATATCCTATTTCTAACCATTCCTAGCCAGATTTGGAGTTCCACTGGAGTTGCACTCGGATCAAGGCCGGAATTTCGAGTCTCTTGTATTAAAGGAAGTGTGTGAGCTACTAGGAATAAGGAAAACTCGCACCTGTACTTTGCATCCCCAGTCCGACGGCATGGTGGAACGATTCAATCGAACATTGGAGGAATATCTGCGGAAAGTAGTAGGCAGGAATCAAAAGGATTGGGACACGCATATTCCGCTGTTCTTGATGGCGTATAGGTCAGCCCCGCACGATACGACATCACTCACTCTAGCCCGAGCAGTGTTCGGCACAGAGCTGAGATTGCCTGCTGACTTGAAGTTCGGAGTGGTCAGCACGACGGAAGGCGCTAAGACTGATTACGCAGTTAATAAGCAATCGGAGCTGGAAGAAATCCACCAGTTTATAAGGGACCGTATCCAACTGGTCAGCGATAAGATGAAAGCTAGATATGATCTACGAGCTAACACAGCGGGGTTCCAAGAAGGCGATCTGGTAATGCTTTACAACCCGCAGCGCAGGAAAGGCTTGTCTCCAAAGCTTCAAACGTCATGGGAAGGACCATACAAGGTCGTGACCAGGATTAATGACGTGGTGTACAGGGTTCAACGCTGCTGCAGCGGAAACGCCAGGCTGAAGGTAGTCCATTTGGAGCGCCTGGCGTCTTACTCCGGCGGAGCCTCTGTACTTGTTCGGGACGAACAAGTCTATGTGATGGGCAGTGATACGATGAGAAATTCCGTGCCGCACTGTACAGGAATGCTTTTCTCCGCACGAGTGTTTTCCAAGCATACTTTTAGGCATGCACTTTGAAGTACGACAAATTTGGTATAATTCGCTTGGTATAGTCCGATATGACAAGGATGGTTCTCGAAGAAATGGGCTGTGCGAGAATGGTCGAGCGCTTTCCAATTGGAAGTTGCAAGAATCTTCGGCACGATAAGAAAACTGGTATAAAAGCAGCAGTGTGCAGCGCAATGGGTCGAGTCTGTGTTGAGCAAGCAAAGTGGTAACCAGTGTAGATACGAGCGAAGTGTAAATCTGTAAATAAAGTGATTGTTGATTTTTGCTGAGTAATTGAAGTTGTTTTATTTTCAACACAATCAAACCGAACCTTGGAAGACGAGCTTGGAATTTTCGTAACAGTATTTATTTTAGTTGTTTCTTCTATAGCTCATTCTCATGACATCAAACTTATCTGATATAATCGTCTCTGGCGCTAATGAAAATCATAAACTAATAGTTGATAGCTTGTGTGAACAATCAGCCGGATTTAATGTAGTCCACTTCAATGCGAGGAGTCTGAGCTTTGACCAACTTGACTATGTCAGATATATCTTTGATCAGTCCCTTGTCGATGTTATTTGTGTGTCTGAAACTTGGTTTAATAATTGCATTCCGGACTTTCAATGTTCTATCAACAACTATAGTCTCATTCGAAATGATCGATCGCATAGGAAGGGAGGAGGGGTAGCAACTTATTGTAAAAAACTCCCATATCAATCCCATAAAAATTGCTAAATCTGCTGGCTCTGATACAAAATATATAATAGAATGTTACATAATTTGTGGTGATTTTTATGTAAACTTACTTTCTAATGATTCTTAATCATTGAATTATGTAATCATGTATCAGCAGCTGGTCTAGCTATTGTTAATGACATTATGCCCACCAGATATGCTAGTAACTGCAGACCAAGCCTTTTAGACTATTTTATTACTTCTGACCCTTCTCTAGTACTTAAATTTGACCAAATATCTTTCATATCCTACCATGATTTAATATTTTGTCCAGTTGATGTTGTGTTTGATAATCCATTGAGCACTATATTTATATATCGTGATTTTCGTTCATTGAATGTTTATGCTTTGTTTTCTGACTTGTACCGTGTGTTGGAGTCAGTGTTGGTTACATGAAACAGCTGATAAAAAGCTTGAATTTCTTAATGAGAACTTAATCACGGTGTTTAACGCTCATATCCCGATTCGTACTTCCTATATCAGGAATAATTCGTGTCCGGTTGGTATACCAAATACCAACCGAGTAAGAGTAATTTGAAAACGAAATAAGTTGCGTGCTAAATGGAGAAAATCACTGACGGAGATTCATGATGTTTCTATAAATCTGCACGGAATGCAGCTACAACTGTAATAAGGCAATCGAAGCGGTGGTTTTATACATCGAAACTAAATGCCTTGCTTCCATTTAAACAGCTATGGCGCAACCTGAATAACTTAAACATTCATGGGAATGAAAACTCAAAATGCAAAGTGGATCCTGATATTCTAAGTTATTTTTATATAAGTGCAAGCAAAGGCAGTATTCTCCCTTCTTTAAATGTAGCTATGCTAGCTACTAACAGAAGATACTGTTAGTAGCTAGCATAGCCATTTTCAATTTGTAGGAGTAAGGGCCGTTTTCTCACCTTTAGCTAAAGGTCACTTTAAAGTGCCCGGTAAATATTTTCGTTTTCTCATCTTCCTGATAAATATAAATTTTACAAGTCTGATTTTTTGGCAACACTGGTCTACGATGGGCAGCACTTGGCGGCGCAATCAGCTGTATGTGAAAAATTATGATTATTTTTGAAGGAAAAAAATAAAAATGTTGCCTGGCAAAATCTTGTTGATGCTTTTACTGCCAAATGGGGCGTGTCCCGACCTTGGAAATCGTTGAGGGACAAGTTTGACAGCTTGAAGCGTAAGTCCAAGCTGGAACTTGCAGCGCAGAAGAGCGAGACGTATCGCACAGGTGGCGGCCCAACAGCGATTGGACATGTCAGCAGTGCAAAGCAGTGAACTAGTCCAATTGGCTGTTATATGTTATATTTGCCGCATTTTGCGACTCCGTACCTTCAAAAGCGTCTTCCAGTGCATGAATTTAAGAAACACGCCCATACCGAAAGATCTCAAATTCAAATTTCATTTCAAATTGTAATTTCATTCAGCTGTTTTTTGTTTGTAAACAAATATATGCATGTACTTGGCACCACTTTCACTTAAAGTTCACTTTAAAGTTTAACAGGCACTCAATCCTCCCGGTAAATTTTATCGGGAGGACAGCTTAACGGGCTGATCAGAAAACGAAAATGCGTTTATCGGCCCGTTAAAGTGAACTTTAAAGTTAACGGGAAGATGAGAAAAAGGCCCTAAGTGAGTTAGAGCCCAGAACAAGTAATATACAGAATGAGCATCTTAAAATATTTTCTTTGCGGGTTCCAGCGTTAGGACCCGTTTGTCGATGCGGGGGAAGCAGTAAAGGGGACGAGAATGCACAGAGCGCGAGAGCGCAAGCTGAGAGGCTGTGAGAGCGGTGTATGGAACAATGACGCACCACACACTGTGGTTGTTGTTGTTGGGCAACAAAGCGATATGCCGCTTGCATGTTGGTAGTGGCTCGTGCTTGCTTTCCGCTTGCTTTTTTACAAACAAAAAAAAGAAGTGGACAAGCAAAGTTTTCATAGAAAAATTGATTGAGCGATCGCCAAGGCACATAAATAAGGTGGTAGCACTACGGGGAAAACCAAAATTCAATGGATTTTATTAGTTCTTCCGGTCTGCTTGTAAAATAGAAGTTGTAAAAAGTACAAATGGATGCAATGAAAATAAATATATGTGTAAAAGTATTGGAGCAACCAAGACGCACTAAGAAAGTAATAATAAGTGGAAAACTATTGCTACAATGTTGTGCTAATTATCAAAGAAAAAAGTTTAATCATTTCGATCAATTCTGGTGCTGCAACTACCTATTGAATTTGCCTTGGCGATCGCTTTGCCAAATCAACCACCATTTCAATGTGCACGAGTAAACCTAAGCTGGCGTGCTGCGGAAAGAACAACATTGCGTGTTGTTGTCGAAATCAGAATAAAGCCCAAAACCATCGAATCTATGCGTGTACATCGGTGCGCGCTTACGCTCTCGGTTCCCTTTACATTTTCCTCACCATTGTTGCTTCCCGCCCGCGTCTGAAATGAAATCGCAAACTTATTTCAGATGCGCCTTCTGTATACTGTTTATTCTATGGTTAGAGGTAATAAAATCGATTATGGGCATTAAATCGAATGTTATCGGGGACGATGGTCCTCTTCTGTTCAGTCTTTTGGTAAATTATGTTTTTTCTGTTTGTAATTATGTTCACGTTCATGCCTATGCTGATGACATCTAATTATATTTGTCTAGTCGAGTTGGTCTAGTTTAGATTTGTGTTAATTGGGATTTGTCTGCTATTGTGAATTGGGCGAAAAATAATGGGTTATCACTGAATGCTACTAAGTCATATGTAATGCCTATTTGTAGAAAAGTGATCCATACCGATAATATCGAAAAGCTGTGGCTTGGTTCAACTGCTTTCAAGCTCACTGCCAAAATTAAAAATTTTGAATTTATTATAAATTTAACATGAACATTTGCTGACCATGTTAATCCTAGAAGGGTAATCTTCGTCGATTCGACGAACACCACATACATTTCTTCAAATTTCTCCTTATTCTCCGATCTGATTGCTTTCTCTTTTCGTGTGATCTCAGTTGGCTATGTGCTTTCGCGGAATACAAGGTTTTGCAGCACGAGCGCAGCGTAAGTTTTCTTTTTTATAGAAAAACAAAACTAGACTTCGTCGAAACGACGAAGAATACCATTAAGGTGACTTTTTGCAACAGAATACGAGTACTGTACATTGCATTTCAGTATTTCAAAATGTCTCGGAATTAGGGGTTATCGGAAGAGTTAATTGAAAATTTGTTGGAATTGGTTAATTAATTAGTTAGTTAATTATTTTGTTAGTTAGTGTGCAAGTAAGTTCGTTAAATAGTTAATTAGAATTGTAAAAAATTAGTTATATTTATTGATTTTTTGCTTTTCATTCGTTTTTTAAGGAATTATAATTGTGTTTCTGTCTTTATGAAGAAGCGTTGTATTGTTGGTGTGCGTTGTATAATGGTGAGTGAAGAACACTTCACTTTATTTTATTTTACTTTGATTTATTTTTTTAATTTCTGATACTCATTCCGATCTCAAAATAAATGTACCTCAACACAAATTACTGTAAAATACACAAATAATTGTTAAAAAATATACGGTGCGAATTATTTACAAAGAAATGTCTAAGTATAATTATATAATGAAGTTTGAATTTATACGATTTTAAGTTATTGATCGGAGTTGAATACGACTTCGTCGATTCAATCGGATCCAAAAGTATGATCATATCTCACTATGGAGAAACAAAGTTCTTGGATGTAGCATTATGAACTCCTTAGCTGCGAGAAACTGTATACGTCTATACAAATTAGTTTTATGGAAAACTCCACGTTATTTATATGACAAGCTCCATCTGTCCAAGTCACAGAGGCATCACAGCCTGATTGTACCTAGACATAATTGTTAGCTACATCTACACTATACTTCGTTAACGCCGTGAGACTGTGGAACTCAATATCCTGAGATGATTAAAGCTAGACTGAATCGAAACAACTACAAAAAACTTTTTCTAGACCATCTCAAAGAACTGGGGAAAATTTTGCGATAAATAATTACAGATTATATTGTCACTATTCCTTGACTATTCATTTTTTCTTCTTTACTCTTGCTAACTTCTATACTTTCTACTTTCTTTTTTTTTCATGTACAAGTTTATGTTAAATATTTGTATTTCAATTGTAAGCTGTTGATGTACTTATAAAAGATCCATGATCTAAAGCTGTACAAGTAATTCAATCAATAAATAAAAAATCATGCGATAAAAAATATCCAAATTGTATGGAAATTCAACGCAACATATACAGGTTAAGTGAGGTTAGGTTGTAGTGGCTGCCTCTGTATGAGACACAGGCCTCTATATGGGCCCATCGTGATACCACAAATTGTATCCATTTGAAATGTGTATGGAACAATCTGAGAAGTGTCTTAAACTCGATCTGCCGCTCAATTGACTTCTTATCTCCGCAACTAAAAGACGTTTTCCGACTAAAAAGTAATTCCAACAACTCAAACTCGCTGGTGATCCTCAAATTTTACACGTCGTATGATCGTAATCGTGCACTGAAGGCTTTCGGTGATTATCGCAGGCGTACAAATAAGGCAGTTATTCTTAGAGATGCCGGGCTTGAATATGACAACAATGTTTTTATTCATGAGAACCTTAGTCCTGATGTTAGGAAGCTTCTCCCTGCTGTAATTGCATGTAAGCGCAATAAATCCATCTAAAATACGTTTACAGTCCGTGGCTCCGTGTATATTAGAATGCATAATGGCATTCAAATCAGCGCTGTTGATGAACTTCCTGATGCTAAAAGTGTTGCTGCTACAAACTAGACTATAAAATTATAATTGATGTTCTTAGTAGACAACACTCTGGACTAAAAATCGTACATTTCAATGCCAGAAGTCTCAACGATTTCAAGTTTGACTGCGCCAAGTCCCCTTTTGCTGACTCTTCTGTCGATATAATCTGTGTCACTGAAACTTGATTTCAAGAGGATGTAAATGATTCGTCTCTAAATATAGTATCGCATACAACCCAAATCATAGTTGCTGTTTAAATCCATTTTTTGATGCGATATCGACCTGTGTTACTGAATATGATCATTTTGTTTTTTGGGAGACTTCAATATTAATCTTTAAAGCAAGGACACTGCTGGTATCAAATTCCTTGGTTTCTTAACCGAGGTGAGTCTTTCTGTGGTAAATACTACATCTCCAACTCGGTTCTCTCACAACTCTAGTCCTAGTCTGTTAGACTTGTTCGTTGTCTCGGATATTTAGCTTGTGCTGCTGTTTGATCAAATTTCCTTTCTACCCGATCATGATCTGATTTTCTGCACTTCGAATATTAGTTTTGCCCCTGAAACCTCTAATACATTTTACTCTTTACGGGACTACAAATCAATTGATTACACAGCGCAACAAAAAACACTTTTTCTGTTGCATGGAGTTTTTCTACTGTTTCTTACTAATTTGGGTGCGCTGATTCCGAATCTACCCTCCAATTTTTTCTAGCAGCTCTAGTTTATGAGATATAGGTACCCTGTTATTTTTTCAGTTTTTCCTCCACTTCTTCCATATTTTCGATCGTAGTTTCTAAACCAAAAAACCGATTGACATGATTTTCACCTTATCGCATTAACAACACCGCACGGCTTCTTTTCCGACGCAACTTATTTTTATAAGTGTTAAAATGCCGCGGTAATTGGACCTCAAAGTTGGAAAAAATTGAATTTTAAGGCGTTTTCTTTGATGGTCAAAAACATACACATTTTTTGTAAAACAATTAACGAGTTAGGTGTATAATGAAAGTCGACACATCAAGCAATACAACACAGCTAAATTATTTGGCGGAATACACATTCGCATCGAAATAACAGGAAAAATGTACCATCGCGATTTTCATCACTTTTCATACTTTTTCCTTAAAAAATTAGGGGCCTGAAAATATGCAAAGTTTTTAATTTTTTTTGTTTCGAGAAATTCAAAATATTTTTGTGTTTTGCTTGTATTCCAAACTAAAATTTGAACATATAAGAGAGCATATTTTGAGGCTCCTAATTTTTTAAGGAAAAAGTATGAAAGGTGAAAATCGCTATGGTACAGTTTTATTATTATTTCGATGCGAATGTGTATTCCGCCAAATAATTTGGCTGTGTTGTATTGCTTGATGTTTCTTCTTAAGATATTCATATACTTCGAAACTTGATTTATGAAACATCTTTACATTTTTCGCCATCAGAAAAAACGCCTTGAAATTCAATATTTTCTTATTTTGAAACCTTATTACCACACCCATTTAGAACGCATAAAATTTATAAATGCCAGGAAAGATGGCGATTCAGATTCATGTAAAAAACTCCATGCAACAGACATGCTGTTGTGCAGTGTTATGTTTCGCTGTTTAATGACTTGTCTTGTATAAATTGGTTGGATTGTTGGTTTCTGCGTACTTTTGATGATAAGCTGAATTTTTTCATTGATAAGGTCAATAATTTGCTTGTGCTACATGTTCCGCTTCGTACAAAACGTGCTCCTGGCGCAGCTCATACGTGCCCATACTTCACACATTGCGTGCTCTTGGCACTAAAGAAGCCACATAAGGCATATAGCAAATGGAAACGAAATCCTACTGCCTATAACTGGGAAACGTATAGGAAGGCCAGGCCAGAAGGCCATTTCTGCTGTTAGCATATCGGAAAAAAATTCTTCATGTCGGAACTTAGCCCGTCACTTCCACCGAAACTGTTATGGAATAATTTGAGGCAAATAGGTATTTGTATAAGGAGACTGAGGCATGTCGGCTTGATCCCAATATTCTTAATGATCATTTCATTTCCAATTCTGTTTCTAGCGCGCCTTTCGTATCCATATTTCAGCGTACGCGAGCTCCTAAAATTAAATTTCAATTTGCCGCGGTTAGTGAAATGGATGTTGCTCGCTGCATATTGAAAGTCAAGTCGAACGCCATTGGAGATGATCGAATAGCTATAAAGTTCACCAAAATTATATTACCCGCTGTGTTAGGCCATCTAACTCACATCATCAACCACTGTTTCACTAGTTCCAGATTCGCTGAAGTGTGGAAAGTAGCAACAATTATTCCAATAAGAAAAAAATCAGCAGCTCGTGAACCTGGTGATTTTCGCCCCATTAGTTTTCTGTGCTCGATTTCCAAAGTATGTGAGTCACTCATGGCTGAGCAGATCACCACGTATTTGACCAAGTTTAGCCTTGTGTCTTCTTTACAATAAGGCTTTCGGTCAGGGCATAGCTGTTCTACTGCTGTGGTTAAAATCTTAGATGATCTTAGAGGGCCTTATGATATGGGTCACTTGTCTCTATTCTGCCTGTTAAACTTCTCAAAAGCGTTTGATACAGTTAATTACGCAATACTCTGTCACAAACTTGAATGTAATTTTGATTTTTATGATTCTGCGGATAACTTGCTAAAAAGCTACCTGGTTGGTAGATCTCAAAGAGTGAAGGTTGGTGATACTTTCTCTGCATTTAAAGGTATTACCAGCGGGGCTGTTTAAATGTTTATTAATGATATATTTCGCAGCTGCAGTCATGTTACCATGCATGCGTATGCTGATGACCTTTAATTGCACTTGTCGAGACAAATTGGGATGGTTGAGGATTTATGTGCAAAAGTTAACGAAGACTTAGAAGCTTTAGATGAGTGGGCTCGGGAAAACAAATTATTTTTACACCCCCTGAAATCATTTGTGCTACCCATATCAAGAACTGTTTCCCACTGTTCAGATCTTCCACCTATTCTTCTCAATGGCGTTGGTTGGTTGGTTGGTTCAAGTGGCGATGCCCCAACATCCAATTAGCGCGTTAGCGCCGTTTTGATACCACTATTCCCGGTAGGTACCCTAAGGTATATTGTGTGGTGTCATCTGGACTTATATGTATTTATCCATAATAATTTTTTTAATAATTGATTGGCACGACAGCCCGCTTACGCGAGACTAAGGCCTAGCTTCCCGCAACCACCCGTGTTGTGCGTGTGAATTTGTACGCGGGTGGAAGGGACCTACAGTTTTATGCCGGTTCCGAACGGCAGGTTGAGAGCTTTTTCATAGGCAATTTTTAATCTCAGAGGTTTGCCACTTCCAGCTGAGAGGACAGCCACCGAAAGAGAAAACGAGTTTCCCGTTATTTTTTTAGGTGTTACTACACATGCAGTATTCGAACTTGCGTCGCTCTGCATTCGACTCGCTGGACCGCGCACTAACCAACTGAGCCACGACGGCTGCTGTATTTATCCATACATATCTTTATATGCAGTCCGAGAGGTTAATGAACGAGAGTAGTGAGCTTACGCTGCACTTCGCTATCTCTTCGAAAGTCTGAAATGTTTCCTCTATCGCATTTTTCCCAGCGTTTTCCATCTCCTTCTTGCTAAGGCCGGACAGGCGCAGAGGAAATGGTGAACGGTTTCTTTCTCATCCGGGTTTTCACAGCTGTGGCAGCTGGTGTTATATGGGATCCCCATTTTTCCGCGTGCTCTCCATTGGGCCAGTGGCCAGTGATGACTGCCGTTAGTCTTGCCACATCCCTTCGGCCTTTGTTCAAGATCTCCGCGGTCATATGCTTGTCGTATGTTGGCCACAGTGATCTGCTGATCTTGTAGGATTCCGTCCTCTGCCATCTAGTGTTGGCTTTGGCGAGAAAGTACTTCGAGACCTCGCTCTTGATGGAGCCCATTGGGGCGTGAACCGCCAGCGCCTCGTTCTCATCAAGAGCGGAGCCTATTCGAGCCAGCTCATCGGCTCTTTCGTTCCCGTCAATGTTATTGTGCCCTGGCACCCATATCAGGGTAACTCTGAACCCCTGGGCTAGCTCTATCAGGAGCTTCCTGCATTCCCGCACTAGTTTTGACGATAGAATCGACGATTCCAGTGCCTTGACCGTAGAAAGGCTGTCGGAAAGTATTGTTATGTGACTTTTGTAGGATGTGTCCATCAATGCCATCCTGCACGCTTCCCTAATAGCGAGCACTTCCGCCTGGAAAACGCTTGCTGCGTTGGGAGGCGGAAAGATACGTTTATCTTTAGATGTTCGGAGAAATCTCCTGCTCCTACTCCGCATTCCATTTTGGAGCCATCAGTATAAATTGTGGTACTCAGGTTTTTTGGAATTTCCCTCTCTTCCATTCTAGACGAGAGGGGATACGGATATCATAATTTCTCCCAAAGACCATGGTAGGAATTGCATAATCCGTCGTTGTAGGTAGGCACCTCTGCCCTTGTGATAAAAGACTGCCGTGGCCATACGGTCTGTCCTTCCAGCAACCTGCTTCTCTCAGTCTCAGAGCACTAAGCGTTGCAGCCTTCATAATATGCAGATCGACAGGGAGCAGGTGCGTCAGTACGTTTAGCGCCTCTCCAGGGCAGGAGCTGGAGAGGCGCTACCAAACACTACCGAGTTTGGTAGTGTTGTATTCCCTCCTGAGGGCTTTCCACCAGACCAGAGCTCCGTATGAAAATATTGGACGTACAACCATCTTGAACATCCATAGCATTAAACTTGGTCGAAAGCCCCACCTACTCCCTATCATTTTCCTGCAGGAGTAGAGTGCAAATCCTGCTTTGTTTATTCTGTGCTCTATGTTAAGCCTCCAGTTCAGTTTGGGGTCTAGGATTACCCCGAGATATCTGGCACTGGACGAAAGGGGTAGTGTTATTTTCTCAAGATGAGGTCGTCTAAAAGTTGGTATCTTAGTACGAGTGGTAAACAGCATCAGTTCAGTTTTGCTAGGGTTAATGCTTTGTCCACGTCCCGTGCACCAAGTAGTTAACCTATCCAGGCCATCCTGAAGGATTCCACTAATCACGTCAGGGCACATCCCTGATGCCATTGAAACCACGTCGTCAGCATACGCAACCGTTTTGACTCCTCTCTGGTTAAGTTCTGTTAAAGTGTTGTTGAAGGCACAAACCCACAGTAGAGGCGACAGTACTTCTCCCTGTGGTGTGCCCCTGCTTACAAATTTTGTAAGGTGGGTGTTTTTTTTTTTTTTTTTTTTTTTTTTTAAACTCAAAGAAACGCGCAGGGGATGACCCCTATTAATGCGAGGCATTGCGTTGGTTCAGGAAGGATATAAAGGTTAGGAGATAGGGTTAAGAGTGAAGTGGTTATGGACTCTTGCCTTGAACCCATCGAGATCATAAGTGCTGGGGAAGATATCCGCAGGGAGACCATTCCACAGCCGCGCTGTGCGGGCCAGAAACGAACTTTCTCTGTAATGCGTAGTGCGCTGGAACATCGTTTCAACGTGGAATGCATGAGCGCCAGTGTTCAAACGGGTTGCCCGTGGGAATACCCGGAGTGATGGCATCAGACTGCTCATCTCCACTGAGCAATTACCGAAAAAGTATCGGTAGAATAACACCACACATGCCACGTTTCGACGATGCTCCAATGAGTCAATAGAGCTGGATGCCCTACTGTCCCCTATAAGTTTAATCGCACGGTTTTGCACCCGGTCCAGGAGGTCCAAATGGGTTTTTGAAGCCCCCGCCCACAGGTGCGAGTTAAACTCCATTTTAGGTCGGATATAAGTGGTATAAATAATGCGGAGATCGGACGGGGTGAAATATTTTTTGCACCGCTTTAAGAAGCCGAGGCACTTGGCTGCTTCTTTCGACGAAGATCATTCTTAATGGACATGCCCAGAACATCAAGAGCTGCCGATTCCGCAATACTCACACCACCCATAACCAGGGATGTGTTGGGATGAGGGGAGACTCGCTTGTGGGATAACAGGCAACATTGGGTCTTGCGAGGATTAAAATCGACCCTGTTCGCTTGACCCCACTTGGAGATTGTTTGTAGGTCGCTATTAAGTGTGTCATTCATACGGCGCCTTTCTCTCTCAATCTCCACAGAGCTGGGGCGCTTTGTGAAGGAGTATGAATGACAAATGGTGCTGTCATCCGCAAACGAGTAGATGGGATTCTTCGTCGACGACAATAGGTCATTGATGAAGATAAGGAAAAGGGTTGGAGAGAGGACCGAACCCTGCGGCACTCCCGCGCTGAGGGAATGCTTTTCCGAGGCTATGCCGTCTATTACAACACGAATAGAACGATCATAGAGGAAGCTCGTAATCCAACGAGAGAAGATACTACCGACGCCATAGGCAATCAATTTAGACACGAGCGCTTTATGCCACACCCGGTCAAAGGCCTTAGAAATATCCAGTGCAACAACCTTGCTTTCACCGAGGTTTAGAATGCTATGGTTCCATTTCTCGGTGAGGACCGCCATAAGGTCTCCCGCCGATCGCTGTCTTCGAAAGCCGTATTGGCGGTCACTTAGCAGTCTATTGTGCTCCAGATACTTCACAAGGTTGAAGTTTACAATGCTTTCCATTACTTTGGAAAGCACCGAGCAGATTGCTATAGGTCGGTAGTTCGCAGGGTCAGTAGTCTTGCCTTTTTTAGGAACTGGTTGAACATTTGCTACCTTCCAACATGTCGGAAATACACCTGTGGTGTATGACAAGTTGAAAAGTTTGCGTAATGGACAAGCCAGTGAGGTAGCGCACTTTTGCAAAACAAGGGCTGGAATGCCGTCCGGCCCTGAAGCCTTATTTATATCGAGATTTGCAAGCACCCTTTTAACTACCCGTGTCCGAAAATGAATTTCTGGCATAGAGCAAGATACGTTCTCGACTACGGGTAGTGGTTGATCGCTGGGGGGCAGGGAAGAATTCTCTGCGAAAATTTTAGCCAACAAATTAGCTTTATCAACCGAGTGAGTGATGATTTGATCATTGTTGTTGTTGTGTTTCCGAGCGTCGCGCTTACCACCCTCGATTGGAGCATTGCAGTAACCCAGCTGCGTACCTGTATGTTATCTCCAAGGTTTACCAGCGATTCCTCTATCGCATTCATCTTTATGTTATTAAAGGCACCTTCTATGTCCATGAAGGCTGCCAGTGTGTCCTGCTTATACTCCAGTGACCTTTCCACTGTTCGTACTACCTCATGGAGGGCGGTCTCCGTTGACCTACCCTTTATGTAAGCATGTTGGGCATCAGATAGCTTATGTCCCACTTCCTCGCGTATGTGGAGGTCGAGCAACCGCTCAAGGGTTTTAAGTACAAAAGATGTCAGTCTTATGGGCCGGAAATCTTTCGCTGAGTCGTGACCTCTTTTCCCTACCTTCGGGATGAAGACGACTTTCACTCAGACTAGGCAGGCCTTAAAAATGGCCTCTAGCCAGGGTAGTACTGAGTCCTGTGACACCTTTAGCATTATGGGAAGGATGCCATCTGGTCCCGGAGACTTGTATGGTGAGAAGCTTTTCACAGCCCATGTGAGCTTTTCTCTCGTTATAATGTTTTTGTCCTCGTTTATCGGAGTTAGGCATTGCACTGCATGTCTAACTCCTAACTCTGCATGCCTGGTCGAGGTGTCCTCTTTTGTGCATCCTGGGAAGTGTGTATTCAGCAGCAGGTCTAAGGCCTCCTCGGTACTTTCAGTCCAGGAGCCATCTGGCTTCTTTATGAACGAGGGGCAGGTGTGATCTCTGGAAAACACCTTTCCTAGCCTTGCGGAATCCTTCGTTGTTTTTATAGCTGAGCAGAATTCCCTCCAACCCCTGTTTTCAGAACTTCTGATAGCTTTTTTATATTTTCTTAGGCTATCCTTGTAACTTTGCCAGTTACCTGACGAATGATTTAAATGATTGGGTTTAAATGATTTTTTGAGTATTTAATAGGACAAGACGTTTTGAACGCGGAAGCCATCGCGTTTTCCAACTGCCCGATTCTATGATAAATGTCTCCTACCGAGGAGATATTGACTGGGGGAGCCCTCCCTATCCTGTTACGGATCATACCAGCGAAGCGATTCCAGTTGGTACGTCTGGGATTGGGATATGGTGCAGGTGCTTCAACCAGAAGATCCAAATCGAAGAGTATCCATGCGTGATCCGAAAAGGATTTCTTGCTGGATACCCTCCATTTATTCACACCCACCTGTCCGTTATCCGTCAGTAGAGTAACATTGAGAACCTCTTCCCACCCACTGAAGCCATCAGTGCTTGGGAAAACAAAAGTGGGAGTGTTTCCCCTGTTACATACTACTAGGTTAGTACTAAGTATAAAATCGAAAAGAGACTCACCTCGGTCGTTGTTTTCGGTGCTTCCCCATAGGGTGTGTCTCGCATTCTCGTCGCAACCTATCAGCACCGTGCCGTGGGGCTTGGCGTTGTTGACGAGCCTCCGGATCTCTTCGGGCGGCGCAGGCTTGCCATGCGCCATGTAGGCCGAGACGATGAGTATATTTTTTCCCCCGGCTGCAGCTAGCTCCACCACCGTGGTGTCGTCAGTGCTGTGGTGAAGTAAAAGGTACATATTAAGATGTTTTTTAGCAACTATGCACGCCCTTGGCTTACCTTCCCCTCTCTTGTAATAGAGGTTGTAGTCGCTCCGCCTAAGCCCTTTCACCTCAGTGCTCAGCACCCAAGGTTCCTGGACTAAGGCGATATCCACGTCCTCCTGCGACAGAAGAACGGTAAGGTTGTCCGTTGCCAACTTCGAATGTTGGAGGTTAACTTGGACAACCTTCAACCCCAGGCCTATTGGTCCACGGTGGTAGGGTCCGGATCGTCGAGCCTTACGTCGTCCAACAACTTTTGGGCGTCGACAACCTCGTCTGCGTCCTCTTCTTCCGGATTAAAAGAGCGGAAGACCTTTAGTCTAGCGTGCCGTACTCTAAACCGCAGCCTGAACTCTGCCTTCTCCAGGGCAGGTAAGCTTTCCTCACTGATAACCAGGAGGAAGGATAGGCTGTTCTTTTGCGGAGCCTCCGCTTTTATGACCTGCCAGCCTGTCATTGGCACTGTCGGGTTATGTGCCTGCAAGTAGGGGACAAGCTTACCACTGTCCAGGGACATATTGGGCAACCAAATGCGCGCCCTTGGTCTCTTCGGGATTTCGCTGGCGGGGATTAGCTTGAGCCTCAAGCTTTCAGTGGCCTGTCCAATCTTGAAGATGCAGCCCTCCAGGAAATCTTTAGAGAATTGATCATCGCATTTGATTACCCGATACCCGCGAACAACTTCGGCCGAGTCGAAACCGGGGAGAGGCACCTTCGGGTTCGCTGTCAGGTTGCTCATCACATGGTCCATGACCATCTGTGTCAACCTGGCCTCAATCTCTCCACATTTCTCCAAGGCTTCCTTGCCGCGGTTTGTGGTGGCATCAACCAATGCTACTTGCAGGTTATCCCGTGCCACGTCACTAAATACGCGTCTCGTCGCTGTGTCGGTTGCACTGGCAACCTTCGCCTTCTTCGTCTCGCGATTCGAGCTGTCGTGGGCAGACCGGTCGCGTTTTGTCGCTGTAGCTTTCGGCAAGGTCGCCTGGTACGCCAAGTACTCGTCGACAACCTCCGCGTCCTTGGGATGAGCAGCACCAGCAGCCTCGTTCTTGCTAATCCTACCGAGGATAGCTAAGGCTCTCTGGTACTGCTTATATCGGGAAGGTTCCCTAGACTTGGCCTGTTTCTTCAAGGCTTTCGTTGCCGCTACCGATGTCGTTAGTTTCTCAGTGGAAGGGGTGCTGTGACCCACATCACCTACTCCCACTGAGGAAATGATGGTTTCCTGGCTCGATGCCAGAAGGTCGTCTTCGGAGGAAGTGCCCACCTCTCTCCTGTCCGGCAGTCGTTCTTATCCGTTTGTCGTTTGTCCGAATCCTTTCTCCGTTTCTCCGTTTGTCCGTGTCCATCGTCCGTCCGTCTTCGATTTCCGAGGCTTGTGTTTGTGGTCTCGACATTCTGGTTCGTACGGTCACCTGCCCGACCTGGCGGGCTGTGCGTGGCACCAATGTGAGTGCCAGCACGGTGACCAAGGCGGGAATGGGGAAAGGGAGGGTCCGTTGGGAGGGAAAGTTGTCAATCTTGGGTATCAAATGAACTCTTTACTGTCTTGCGTGGACCACATTATTTCCGTTGTGTCGAAAAAGTGATTTAGTTGTTGTTGCCTATTATGACATACTCGGAGGCTGTGTATAGCAAATTGGATTCCAGATCCATGCATAAGCTACAAGTTGCTTTCAATAATGTAGCTCGATATGTGTACTGTGTCAACAAGTTTGTCCTTATTTTCATCTAATTAATTTATTAATTGACTGGCACGACAGCCCGATACCGCGACTAAGGCCTAGCTACCCGCAACCATTCATGTTGTGTGTGTGAATTTTTTACAAGGTTGGAAGGTGCCGGTTCCGAACGGCAGGTTGGGAGGTCTTTCATAAGCAATTTTTACTCTCAGTGGTTTGCCATTTCCAGCTGAGAGGACAGCCGCCGAAAGAGAAAACGAGTTTTTCCATTATTTTTTTTAGGTGTTATTAATGGCAATATTGAACCTGGGGTTGCTGCCTTCGACTCGCGGTCCAACGCACTAACCAACTGAGCCACGGCGGCTGCCGACATTTCCATCTACAGCATCAAAATACTGGGCTGCAGCTTACAGATCTACATGGAAGCAAGATATTGCATATTTTTGCAGAAAATTATTCATTCCAAAAGGCCCCAGTATTTGTATGAAAAACTTAAGTTCTCTAAGTGTCACCGACATATGAATTTACTATCTCCAGCCTACAATTTTCCCAACTCTAGTCGACTAATCTTTGTTAGCACCATTCGATTATGGAATTCGTTGCCCATATATATTAAATCAATTGCCAATAGACGCTACTTTAAGCATTATATTTTCAAAAACTTTTCTTAACTCTGTCCTCTACATTTTGCACTCTTTTTATCCTTTTCTTCTCTTTTATATATTAAGATTCCACTGAATTCTAATATATGCTTAATAACAAAGTGCAACACTGAAAAAAGGGACAAGGTCAAACCCATTTCATTTGATAGAGGACCTCAGTAGATGAAAAAGTGTCAAGGGATTTTTCCCGGGATGTTCGAGTTTTTCTTAAATGCAGTTTAAAGATGGCGGCTTAATGCCCCTTCCCGAAACTTTTAAAACATCATATCTCTTGACTCAAATGTCAGAAAGAAATAATTACGTCAAATAAAAGCTAATGACATGAAGTCGATAACACAATATCCTTTTTAGAAAAGTTTTATGGAAAAGTATATGAAGGGCCTTAATTAAATGTTTATCCTTGAATATCCTGGAAACCGTGAGAGCTTATATAAGTGAGAGAAACTTATATAAGTGACTTCTGGTGAAAAAGCATTCAAACATAACAAATAACTTTTACAGTTAAGACTCTACAACGATTAAAAAATGTGCTTTGCTACATTCGATGTTGTAGCAAGCAGATACGAGATATTCTGTACTAGAGTCCTGCACGAGTATGCATTTTTGCTATTCGAAAACATTCAATGCTTTTGAATAGAATACTTCACTTCATCTCTGCGGACCGGTCCGAATGACTACGAATACAGCTCTCTTCGAGTACGAGTAAGCTCCGAACGGAAACGAGTAGACGTACACTATTTATTCATATTCGCTCGAAGCGGTAAAACGAGCACAAAAGCATTCGAATAATAGTACACCCTGCTTCGAATATATTCGAATATACTCGTTTTATTATTCCTAAGATTATTTAGAAATATTTATGTTATATATAAATATTTATTAATTTTTTATGCTACTTTCTTCAATGATTTCCATTTTGCGTATTAACTAATAAGCCACTTCAACCGCAGCACAAGTATACACATGGAAAAGTGACATACTGCGCATTAAAATATTCGGTGAAACTGTTGATATTCGAATACTTTGCGAAGTTCTCGATTACCGAATACGAGCACTTCAGTATTCGATTCTCACCGAATACGAGCACTGCAGTGTTCGCTTTCACCGAATACGAATAGAAACGAGAATCAGCGAGCGTCGCTTCTCGTTTCTATTCGTTTCGTTGTACCACAGAATAAACAGTAATACAGAACGCGCATCTCATACAAATTCAAAAATGTTAAGGGGTCGTAATATTACGACCACTGTTAATTGAACATTACGTCCTCTGCTATTAACATTACAAACAGCACTAGACAGCATTCGTTTCTGTTATTTCACAGAACAAACAGCACAGAGATAAGAAGAAAGTAATAATCGCCTGCGGCTCCGCGAAGCATTGAAGTGAAAATAGCGTCGGCTGTGGTTGCTGTTGTTGTCGGCAAAAAAACGAAGTGTCACTTGCTTCTTACATATACATATCGCTCCTTCGCTGCAAGAATGTCATAATTCAAAACTACATCATTCCGAGAAAATTCAATTTTAAAATTTACCATTGCAGGCAGTTCAAGGTATCAAAAAATTTTTCATGTCGTCTTGTGAGAAAAGTATTGAATATTTTACAAAGAGGTTTTGACAGATAAAAGATCATATGCAGATACACACAGGGCTGCCATAAACTGAAAAAAAAATTTTGTTGAGTTATGACGTTTTTGCAGCAAAGGAGCGATATGGCGATAAGAGCAATAAGCTATGGTTGTTGTTATTGTTGCCGGTTATTTTTGCTTTGCGGTTCATTCTGCGTGCAGCGCAGTGCGTACATACGCTGTCGGTAGTAATTTTACGACTGTGTATAGCGTGCAAAAATATATGAAAACGAATGTCAAAAGGGGGTAACTTATCGACTTAAAAAGTTACTACGCTATAGAGTCATCACACTATTTTTAATATTAAAGATGGTTAAACGATTTGCTACAATCGTTATGCACGAAATATATTTTAAAGTGTGGATTTACATACATATATCGAAAAAAGCAACACCATTATATTTTCGCGACTTTTATCTGTTTTTTTTTTATTTTATTACAATGTCTATAACCAAAAATGGGAAATCCCCGTCTTTTGGTATATTAACCTTTTTGGAGTGTTAAGCCGACAACAGCACTATATTAATCACGTGATTCAGCTGTTTTTTTTTAAATAATTTGCTAAAAAAGCAACCCAAAATCTCCAATTTCTTTAAAATTGTTTAAAATGTAAATATATAAATAAAAACAATTCTAATTTCAAAAATTACATAAAATTGTTAAATAAAATTTTAGGTTCTGAAACTGAGTTTTCGCGACAGGTCTGGTTTTTAATTAGTCACGAAAATCGAGCTTGCACTGTACATACATTAGACGTGATTAAATGCAAAACTTTGTAATTACGATTCTTCGGAACCTCTCATTTTTTTTAGGTTTCAGTGGGGATAAAAGGCGTAGGGATAAAGTAATAAATCGTAGCAAGAAGTCATTTACGCCAAAATTTGCGAAACCTTAGCCTTCAAGTGCTCATAAGGATATAAGGATATCTTTTCACGCAGAAGGTCGATCCAATAATTACATGAAAAAACGTGTTCTTATTAATCGACACACGCCAGGAATAGGCAGCCAAAGTCAGTCAGTTCGTTGATCAACACAACAACAACGATAGCACATCGCCCTTCATTCGCTTCATTGAAAATAACAGTAGCTTCTATGGCCGGCATCGAGCGCACGAGTTCGCTCTGCACCACTCGGCACTTACCGAAATTACAATAACAGAGCTCATCGTCGCACGAGAAATTAACAGAGACAGAAGTTCTGTTCAACCAACTCTATCTTCCCTTCTGCTGCTTTCGGCCCGCACCCGAAATTCAGATTGCTTCGCTGGTCGACATGCGCATTCTGTATACTGTTTATTCTGTGGTTGTACGCATTCTTCGAATACCAAGTACCCGTACAGTATGTACAGTAGTGTAGCCGCCAAAATGAATATATTCATGCAGGACTTTATTCTGTACATAAAAATGAATTCAGCAATGTATAATTTTTGAAACGCTGTAGTGGCTTAACCGTTAAAGTGATTGAAATGAAATTAATATGCAGTATAGATCTTTGAATGCTTTTTTCCCAGAAGTCACTCATATAAATTTAGCTCTCACGGTTTCCAGGATATTCAAGGATACAAATTTAGTTGATGTCTTTGATGTCCTTCTTCATAAAATTTTTCAAAAAAGGATATTGTTTCTTTGACTTCATTCGACTCAAATTTCTGCCCGGCGAGAGACTTTTTATGTTTGGAAACAAAAAGAAGTCCACGGGGCCAAATCTGGAGAATAAGGTGGATGGGGCAGCTGTTCGTAGCCTAATGCGACCAATTTGGCGAATCACCGACCGATATTGCTCTTTTTGCATTTTTCTAAAGTCCGCGGACAAGTTCGTTTCCACACGCGGTCAAAACAAAACTACAAATCCAATATGGCTGAAATTGACATTAGTCGTCTACGATGATGTACTACACGATAGTAAATTTCTCTTACGATAGTGACACCATCGGGCTAAGTTCTTATCGGACTGCCCACGTATGCTCGCTGTTGCTGGCTGTTTTTGTTGGATGTTTTGGTTTGGTTGGTCATTGACTTCCAACTTGCCGGCAGCTATAACACGCGCTACCCGCTAGACTATCGAGGCCCGCAGGTAAGGTTAGCTGGCTGGCTTTTTGGCCACGCATAGACCCTATTGGGTCCTTAGCGATACCAGTTTGAGCTCCTTAGTGTTGCGGATCGCCATAGAAGTGATCGGTGAGAATGCGGGTGTGCCTAGCAAAGTTCACCAGCGAATTAATGTCGTGCTTGGGGACCTCTCCCATCCCAGAGAAGAATGGGGCCCCGAAGTAAGTTAAGTGTAGTCTTGAGATGGCCGGGCAGGAGCAAAGTATGTGCTCCAGGGTTTCCTTGGCGCCATTTTCTTTGCATTTCCTGTATTCATCCGACTTAGTGATTCCCATCTTTTGCGCGTGAACAGCTGTCAAGCAGTGCCCTGTTAGTACGCCTACGATGGCTCTGGAGTCCTTTCTTGGTAGCGAGAAAACGAATCTCGTGTTGTTTTCATCGAATTGCTCGAGCATTATTTTAACGGTTGTGCAGGTAGTTAAACTGTTCCACCTCGCCTTCGCTTTTCTCATTAGGTTGTTTTCCAAACCTTTGTTGAATGTCCGCAGAAGCATCATAACGTGACTGATTTGCTCATCTTCCAGGTGAACACCACTTTTAGCGACAACATCTGCTACCTCATTCCCTCTATGCCTTTGTGACCCGGTACCCAATAGATATGCAGCTTTCGATTCGCAGCCAGCTTTTCCATTGCTACCCGGCATTGCAGGACATTTTTGGATGATATGCAGGAAGAAGTTATCGCCTTAATAGCAGATTGACTATCGATGTAAGAGTTTATTCATTTATTAATAGTGGTGTCAGTGCAGGCAAGCTCCTCGGCCTTCCTGACAGCAAACACCTTGGCTTGAAAGATGCTACAGCGATTCGGCAACCGGAACGGTTGCTCGATGCCCAGTTCCGGGCAGAAAATCCCTGCTCGAACTCCCTCCGTCATTTTGGATCCGTCCGTGTAAATGTTGAGATTTCTGCGCCTAGATGTCATCCCTTTGCGCCAGCCTTCCTCTTCTATTGTGGCTTTTATCCTTTTTCCAGGATTCAGGCGCTAGGCGCTGAACCGTTTCCAAAGGTTTACAGTATGTTTTTTTCTTTACCGCGGTCCACCACATCAAAACGCCATAGGGAAGTATCGGACGTGCTATAGCTGTGAAGCACCAATGTATCAGAGAAGGCGAAATGCCCCAAGTCTTAACGAGCATTCTCTTGCACGCGTAGATAGCATTGCAGGCTTTTTTCACCCTCTCTTCCACGTTGTGCTTCCACAGCAGCTTACTGTCCAATATAACTCCCAGATATTTGGTGTAAGTGAGAGTAAGTGAAGATCCGTTAAGTCGTTTTGCCATCCACGATGGAACTTTGTACCTTCTGGTAAAAAGAAGTGTTTACGTCGGCGGAGCGGTGAAAGGAAACGCGGTATGTGTTCGGGTTATGGGGATTTTTATTCATCGACGGGTGAATAACGAGTGTCTATAGAATACAAGAAACACTGAACGAGACAAACGGCCGAGGCCGGGGAGCATAAATAGGGGGAACATCAGTAAAACAGGAGAAGGAAAGATTGGGATTAGTGATGGGATCGACAGAACACTGAACAACCACAGCACTCATTTAGCCATCGCGGCCGCTATTGCAGAGTGCAATCGATGAAGTAACCGAGCGGTGGTGGTGCTGCTAACGGCAGGCTGTCTCTGGGTGCGCTTAGGGGTGCGCCGATGACATCTTTTGCGGGGAGTGATCCAACTGGCAGTGCGGGGCAGTCTGAGAGGCACCTGCTACTTTGGTCGGCTGATCTGCAAAGAGATGAGATGTCAATTACTTGGGAATAAAAGTATTTACACTGACATCGTGGGAATGAGAAAACGTGGCTGAGCTGCGGGGTTCGCTTAAGCTACAGCCGAGTGAATATGAGAAAAATACATATTTTTACAGAGAACAATTGGCCAAGTTGCCATTTACTTTTTCCAAGGACAGGGGCTTGTTGGAGTATTTTTAGGTGCATATATTCCTATTCGCGGGGCTCGAGAGAAGCAAGAGAACCGATCTAGAATGTCGGTTTGCTCTTCGAGAGGGTGGTGGCAGTCAACAGCTCTTTGGGTGAGCATGAGAATTACTGGAGCCGTTCCACCCGAGGGGGAGATCTTATAGATCTTGAAGTTTATACCCGATCAGTCCGACGTCTGCGGGATTTGCAGCGCTTAGGGCTGGTCGCAATGAGATGACGACCGACCTCTTCTCGGACCCGGGATGGAGGAGGTGCAATGAGGAACTGCGAAGGACTGCAATTTCCGTCAGTTGCTGTGAATGTGGGCCGTTTTTGTCGAACCCTTTTGGGGGACCTCATTAGAGGCGAAAGCCATCCTGCGGGGCCGAAACGTTTGGCAACGAAGGGGGAAATTTGCCGGTTTGAGTATGAGTTTGCAGGAGTGGTGGGTTCAAAGCGATTTTCCATTATTTCCGGGGTGGAACCCGTACGGGATTGAGGGCGGAAATCACTTGCGAAATGGCTTTCTTTAGTGCGGGAAGCTTATTTTGAAGGGCGGGTCCAGTATGCATATGGCGACTTGGTACGTCTGTGGCACATGTCAAATGCGAAGGGGGTACTGGACCGCTTAATACCCACCCGAATACTGTATGCTGTAAGCTGCCACATACATTCCGATGGATACCTTCGAGCATGATCTGCGGGATGAGATCACTGCCAATCACTAAATCGATCTGCGCTGTCTCGAAGGGGTTTGGATCAGCGAGTTCTAGCACGGCGAAATCGTTCATATTAGGGGGGTTTATATGAGAAGGTGGGAGCAATTTCGTAAGCTCTTGGAGCACGATAGCTTGCACGGGGAGTTTCGTGCTCGTTTGAGGGACTGCCAAAGTCAAGAGGCATGTATGATTGGCATTTTGCACAATCTGACCGCCCATGCCCGAGATTTGAAAGGGGGATTTCTCGATTGGCAATTTAAGGCGTTTCTGGACCTTCGAAGAAATGAAGGTACGCTGAGAGGCTTGGTCGATCAACGCTCGAACTTTAAACAACTTTCCTGAGTGTTCAATGGACACCAGTGCCGTAGGCAGAAGAGATTGGGTGCCATTATTGGAGTGGAGGGCTTGTACTTGGGTCGTACTTTGCCTGGAAGATGTGCGGGGTTGCGCATCCGAAAGGGGGAAATGAGTTGCGGAAGTGTTGTGCATTCGTTTTGGAGCTGTTGCGACCTGTGGAGTGGTCGAATGCGACCGATTAGGGGATTGAGGGGGTTGCGCATTGGATTTAGGGAAATGAAGCATAGAATGGTGCTTCTTTTGGCAATATACGCACGTAAAATTGCTTGTACAATCTTTCTTGAGGTGCGATGTAGCAAGACAATTTACACAGAGATTGTGCTTCTTAACGCATTTAAGTCGACTCTGGGGGTTGAGTCTCTTGAAGTTCTGGCAAGTCCGTATGGAATGATTTGCGTTGCTGAGTTTGCACGCGAAGTCCCTTTTCACTTGAGTATAATAAACTAGGGATTTGTGTGGCCGATTTGAGAGGACATTGGAAGTAGACGGCTGTGGTCTTGGCTTAGAAGAGCGAATATTTTGCAGCCGTTCAAGTACCTCATATATACCGGTCAGGAACTCATCCATTTGCGACCATGGTGGCAGATCCTTCCGGGATGTCAATGACTGCTCCCATAGAGCGAGTGTTTCTTGGGGCAATTTTGTAGAGCATATATAAACGAGTAGCGGATCCCAATTGTCCGTATCTACGGCCTGGGAATTGAGAACAGATAGACAATTGATTATAGTGCTCTGGATCCGCTGTAGTGCCTCACTATTTGCAGTGTGGGCAGAAGGGATATTTAACAGGGATCTGATTTGAGTGTCAACCAAAATGCGTTTATTTTCGAAGCGGGATTTTAGGGCTTCCCACGCGAGTCCGAAATTCTCATCGGTTAATGCATATTGCTTTACAATAGCACCGGCTTTGCCTTGCGTTTTGTATCGGTGGTGATACAATTTTAGGGCTGGAGTGAGCTGGGGGTGGTTGATGTAAACCGCGGTAAACATGTCCCGAAAGGACGGCCACTGCTCATAGCCCCCGAAAAAAGTTTCGGTATCACAAGGCGGAACTTGTAGGCAAATGTAGGGGGTATTTGCTGGTTCTAGGGGTCGAACCGGTTCCATATGCGCAGCGGGCTGGGGGGACTGAGTTTGGAGCATCTCAATGATGTCCAACATCTGAGCCATGCACAACTCATACTGGTCTGTGCAGGCGTCGATTTTTTGCCTAGCCGACTCTTTGAAACCGTCGGGAGGCTGTCTTCAGCAATGAAGACTGCCTCACGTGCGCGCAAAAGCCTCTCCCATTGGGCTTGCAAATTTTTTTGCTTAATTTGGACCAGGGATTTGGTCAAATCCTCAATGGGAACCGATGAAAATTGTGTGCATAATAGCACGAGTCTGTCATACTCGAAAGTAAATTTGGCAACACTGGGATCAGTTGCTTTCGGACTAGAGAGTTTGGAGCGAGTGTTTGGTGGCTCCCGAGTGACAGGAACTGTCAAACGTGCATTGGGTAACTTTGTGTATTTGGAGGAAGGAGTCTCCATTGTGACGAGTTGGCGTTTGGTGGATGGCTCCATAGGCATTTTGTACAAAAAGTCTCGATAGAGGGTAGAAGGTTGGAATATATATAATTGTAGGGTGTTGGGAAATAGACGTGTAGTCTAACCGCGTCAGCGCCAACGATATTTGAAAATGGGAAGAGTTGAGAATGGGGCAATTCGTTAAAACGAATTTGTATTTCGAGTCGAGCAAATGAGGTTACACCCTTGTATGTGCAAACGTGTAGGGAAATATATATGTATAAGGGAGACAAATAAAGTTTAAATGTGAATGGGGAATGTGTTTACAAGAATGGGGAATGTATGTACTAGAATATAAATATAATATAAATGTGTAGTCAAATGTGTGTGAAAATTTGTCTTTATTTGTGAAAAGTGAATTTATTTGTATGGAAATGTGAATGTGTGTGAATATACGCGTATGTATGTGTATAAATATGTATGTGTATATATAAATATATATATGTGTGTATGGTTATGTGTTTTAGTTTGTAAAAAAGTGAACTTAGTTGTATGTGAATGTGTGTGTGAATATACACGTATGTATGTGTATGTGTGTAAATTGGTGTGTATATATATATATTTGTATATATATGTATATGTGTTTTTGTTTTTTATTTTTTTTATTTTAACGAGGAGGAAGCATCGAAAGCCTAACCCCGTCAGTGTGAGACTTTAACACACTAAACCTCCTCATGTGACAGACCGGATTCCCCTCCGGACACTACCGTTAAGTATTACGTCAGAGGGCGGTTTGAGCGCTCGGCTCGAAGTATCGTTTTGCTGTCAGTGCAGTTAGTCGCTAGTTGCACTTACTAGGCTCCCCCACCGTTAGTTGTAACTATGCCCTCCCTGTATGGTTTGTCAGCCACCCCTCCTTGGAATTCCGTCTCATTCGTGTGTCCGCGTAGAATTGGCGTCCGTCCACGTCAGCTGGTTTGGCCCGATTGCCGGTCAGCTCGCCTGCTCTCTTCCTCTCTCCTCAGCGCCTGGTGGATGTCCGCGGCGCTTTGACACACCGCTTTCCAGGCATCCTCGGAGTCCAGCATCAGCTTAGTCAGGTTGTGTGGAGTTGGCCTCACCCCTGTGGCAGCCGTAATGTGGTTCCTAGCTGCCTGAAACCTTGAACAGTCGAACAAGACATGTCTCACGTCTTCTGCGACACTGCAGCGCGGGCATAGTGGTGAGCTATCCTGCGCGAAGCGGTGCAGGTAGCTCCTGAATGCCCCATGGCCCGTCAGGACCTGTGTCAAGTTGTAATTGAGCTCGCCATGCTTTCGGTTCACCCATATTTTCACATCCGGTATTAGCGTGTGAGTCCATCTGCCCTTGGGGGAGGAATTCCAGCGTTGCTGCCATCGTCTTAACGACTCTTCCTTCTCCTCCATATACACCATCTCACCGCGTTCGCCTTTCTTTTTCCTGACGTAAATTCGGTTGCACTCGTCCGCCATGATGGCGATTGGAGTCATTCCCGCCAGCAGGAGCACAGCATCGTCAGAAGTGGTCCTGTAAGCGCTTATCACTCTTAGCGCTGCGAGCCGATACACCCCTTCGTATAGCCGGCAGTAAGCCTTCGTTCGCAACGACGCTGACCAGACTGGCGCTGCATAGAGCAGAATTGAGGTGACCACACTTGCCAGCAGCTTTCGTCGGCTACTCCTCGGGCCGCCAATGTTGGGCAGCATCCTCGAGAGTTCGCTGTTTGCTTTCGCTGCCTTCTTTGCGGTGGTCTCTGCGTGCTGTTTGAAGCTTAGCCGGTCATCTATAATGACCCCGAGGTACCTGATACACCTGCTGGCCGTTATACTGCAACTGCCAACACAAAACGAAGCCGTTTCTGGTTTTTTCCGGCTGCTAATGAGCACCGCCTCGGGTTTTTCCTGCGCAAGTGATAACCCGACACTGCCAAGCCACTGTTCGATGGTCCTTATGGCCTCATTTCCTCTCTGCTCCACCTGCGCAATATGTTTGGCAACTACAGTGAGCGCTACATCGTCTGCGAACCCTATAATTTGGACCCCGCTTGGAAGAGGGAGGTGAAATATCCCGTTGTACATAATATTCCACAGCGTCGGTCCAAGAACTGAGCCTTGTGGAACACCCGCCGTGACTGTATAACGCTTCGGTCCTTCTTCACTATCGTATGATAGGATCCTGCCGCTGAAATACGATTTTACTATGTTGAATAAGTACGCTGGGACGTTGAGCTCATTCAACGCATTTAGCATATGCTCCCATGTGTATGTATAAATATATATATGTGTGTATGGTTATGTGTTTTAGTTTGTAAAAAAGTGAACTTAGTTGTATGTGAATGTGTGTGTGAATATACACGTATGTATGTGTATGTGTGTAAATTGGTGTGTATATATATATATTTGTATATATATGTATATGTGTATATATATGTATATGTGTATGTGATTATTTGTATTATTGTGTCGAATGGAAAATAAATATGTACGGGTATGTGTATATGTGTGTACAAGTGTATGTAAAAATATATTTTTAAATATATTTGGTAGTTGTAAGTGTATTTTTTAAAGTGTGTCTAATTATATAAGAAGAAAAAACTTTTTAATTTTGTGCACAGGTGGGATGTCTTTGTCCCACTGTATGTATATAAAGTGTATGTGAATGTCCTATACAAGTACAAGCCCTAACCACTATTAATTCGTACCCCTACGTTTTTTCTCATATTAATTTTTCAATTTCTCATATTAATTCTTCGAAAACGGTTCCACAACAATAATATTGAAGTTTTAGTTTTAGTCTGGCCTTCATCTAGCCAAGATCTAAGTCCAATAGAGCCCTAATGAAAAGAAGATTTAGGAATCAGCCCCCACGTACCGTCTTGGAACTAAAAAACAAAATCGAAGAGATTTGGGACTCTATTGCACCGGAAGAGTGTCAGAAACTTATTTCTTCAATGCAAAGTCGATGCCAGGCTGTAATCACAGCAAAAGGAGATGGAACCCGATATTAATTTTTCTTTCATTTGCGGTCGTACGAATTATCAGTGCTCACTTTCAGTTGTTACTTTTTGAAGTTGTTCTGGTCAAAAATTAAATAAAAATATATATAATATATATATATATAATAATAATATGTATAATATAATAAAAAAAATTAAAAAATATTTTTTCTAATGGTAGATTTTTCAACCTTTCAAAAGAGTATAAATACTGCACGGAAACTTTGAAAAAAAAAATGGTTAGAAGGTAATACTAAAAATTAATATACGAAAAAGTGTAGGGGTACGAATTAATAGTGGTTAGGGCTTGTATATGTATAGGTATATATATGCACGATTGAAAATTTTCTAAGTTAAAGAAAATTTGTAATGTGCTGTGAAAATGCGAAACTTGTCCCACTGTATCCGCTTTGTGCTTTATTGTTTATGTTTCTGCACTTGGGCCAAGCAGCGAAGTTGCGTGCTGCCAAGTGCGGGAGAATATAGCACAAAGAGAAATGCGGGAGTATGTGCAAAGTGGGCGCGCAAAATGTATGCTGGTAATGCTGGTCTTGTGTGCAGAGAAAAAGAGGGGAAATGTGCAGTGGGATGCTGGTTGCAGCGGGAGGTTTGCTGCTTTGCCAGCGGTGATCGCACGAGAGGGAATGCGAAAATGGGTGTAATATGCACAAAGCAAAATGCGGGGGAATTAGTGCGAATTGGAAAAATTAGTGGGAAGCAGGCTGCAGCGGGAGTTTTTGCTGCTTTGCCTGCGTATATCGCACGAAGGAGAATGCGAACACACAAAAAGCGCCAAATTATGCGCAGCAGCGGGATTGCTTGCTGCGATAGGTGAAGAGTGGCGGGGTACCAGTATATAATTTCTTTACTGGATTTTTGGGAATGGGAGTATTATATTTTTTTAAAATATGTTTTGTGTTAGTGTGTGTGTATGTAATATTTGTTAATTTTTAATAAAAAGTGTGGGCTTATCTTCGTGGGCCCAGTGCCCGAGAATGGGAATCTCCTCTGTAGTCAAGTGTGCCCGCTCCTGTGCGGCACTGTGCGCTTTTAATTTGTTGGCTGTTGTTGTTGCCCTTTTCTTCTTTTGCTTTCCTTGTGTTCTCTTGTGGTTGTGTTCGTTGTTGTTTTTATGTTCGACTGTAGTTGCCGTTTGCTATTTGTTCTGCACAACACTGCACTGTTTATGCTTCGCTGTTTTTTCTGTTTTTAATTTTTGATATTTGTGCACCGTATAGTTTTGTAATAGATACAGTGTATTTATCACTTTTTTCACTTTTGTCTTTGGTTCACTGTTTGTTGAGTTGTCACTCTTTGTATTTGGTTTTTTTTTTGTCTCACTTTTCACTGTTTTTTGCACTTGCTGATTGTTTTGTATTTTAAATTGTTTTATTTATTTTTTTGTTAGTGATTGTGTTTCCGCGTCGCGAGTTCGCGGTTGGCTCGAAGGACCATGTTTACGTCGGCGGAGCGGTGAAAGGAAACGCGGTATGTGTTCGGGTTATGGAGATGTTTATTCATCGACGGGTGAATAACGAGTGTCTATAGAATACAAGAAACACTGCACGAGACAAACGGCCGAAGCCGGGGAGCATAAATAGGGGGAACATCAGTACAAGAGGAAAAGGAAAGGAAGGGATTAGAGGTGGGATCGACAGAACACTGAACAACCACAGCACTCATTTAGCCAAGAAGAATGTTTGTTTTCTCCGCATTCACGCTAAGACCAGTGCTTTCTGCCCAGTACTGAGTACAGTTCTTAGCGTAGCGGTCATAAGACTGCTGAGAGTCGGAAGACATTTCCCGGTTAGAACTATCGCAATGTCATCTGCATATGCAAATAGTTTCGGTGCCTTGCCTTCGAAATGAACCAGGATTTTGTTAACCACCAGCAGCCAGAGTAGTTGTGAGTACCTCTGGACACCTCTCTTAGTGTTTATTTATTTATAATTCAGTCAAACAAAAGATACATTTTAATAGACCAACAAAATAAATAAAATTAAAATTAAAAAAATTCAACAATAGTTCCTAAGACTATAAATCTTGGAAGAGAGAGATCTAAGTGTGGAATACGATCAAGTTCCGAGAGCGTCCTAGCAAGAGGAGCGTTTTTAGCGTATTCCGTTTTGCATAAGCCAACATAGAAATAATTAAAATGCCCAAGAGGTCGAGAAGGTACAGTAAATTTTATTCTGTCCAAAAGCGCAGGACAGTCCACAGTTCCGTGAATGACATCGACAATAAACGAACAGGATAAGTAGGTGCGCCTACAGAGATTTAAGATTTATAAGCTGACAACGGTAGCCATAGGAGGGGATAGGGTCGTTAAATTTAAGGGAACGAAGGGCAAAGCGAATAAACACCTTTTGAATTCGTTTGATACGATTAATAAGGGATGCATGGTAAGGACGCCAAATAAACGCAGCATATTAAAACGAAAAGGCATTATGTGCTGTGCATGAACGCTTTTGCAAGCATACTTTTAGGCATGCACTGTGAAGTACGGCGAACTGGTATAATTCGCTTGGTATAGTCCGATATGTAGTAACACCTAAAAAAAATAACGGGAAACTCGTTTTCTCTTTCGGTGGCTGTCCTCTCAGCTGGAAATGGCAAACCTCTGAGAGTAAAAGTTGCCTATGAAAAAGCTCCCAACCTGCCGTTCGGAACCGGCATAAAACTGTAGGTCCCTCGCGTACAAAATTCACACGCACAACACGGGTGGTTGCGGGAAGCTAGGCCTTAGTCTCGCGTAAGCGGGCTGTCGTGCCAATCAATTATTATTATTATAGTCCGATATGGCAAGGTTCGCGAGAAATGGGCTGTGCGAGATTGGTCGAGCATTTTCTAATTGGAAGTTGCAAGAAACTTCGGCGCGATAAGAAAACTGGTATAAAGGCAGCAGTGTGCAGCGCAGTGAGTCGAGTCGGTGTTGAGCAAGCAATGGGGAAACATGCAAGAGTAGTAGTGTAAAGTAGAGCAAGTGTAAATTCTGTAAATAAAGTGATTGTTGATTTTTGCTGAGTAATTGAAGTTGTTTTATTTTCAAACCCAATCCAAACGAACCTGTGAAGTAGTTTTCGTAACAATATTCTAATTTTGACCTAACGAAAGTTATGAAGAGTAGCTTAAGAGTATAAGGGTCGGAAAAAGACGAGCAGTTACGACGAACAAAAGCCAACATGGAATAGGAATTTGAGACAATAAAGTTAATGTGGGCGGAAAAGGACAATTTCGAGTCAAAAAATACACCCAGGTCCTTAATCTCACTGACAGTGTTTAGAAAAGAACCAGAAATATTAAAGGTTCTACAGGCTGGGTTAGCCTTCCTAGAGAAGATAACATGGAAACATTTTTTAACATTAAGGAACAAGTTATCGCACCATTCCACTCAGCTCTTATCTTTCTGCAGCCTAGCAGGCTTTTAACCAACCGATAAGCAGCTACTTCAATTCCTGCAACTCCAATGCCATCTAAGAGCTTTTTCTATATGAGTAACTAGTGAATCTAATGCAGTCTCCGTGGACCTGTCTTTAATGTATGCGTGTTGCGAGTCTGCTATCCCTAAGGGCCCCAGAGTATCTCGCACATGTAGATCTAAAAGTTTTTCGAGTGTTGTGAGAAGGAATGACGTCAAACTAATTGGCCTAAAGTCTTTCGAGTAGAGGTGGCTGTATTTACCTGCCTTCGGTATAAACACCACCCTTGCTACTCTTCAGCTTTTTGGCACGTAGTTGTATTGCAGACACCCCTTTAGATTGATATCAATCGGGGCATAATCAGACGAGAAGCCTGTTGTGGCATAGCAGGAAGTACACCGTCCGGCCCCGGCGATTTAAAGGGGGTGAACCCCTACTCCAGCTTGCCCTTCGTGAGCAGCTCTGGTGGCACAATACACGCGAAGGATCTGGTTGGTTCCGAAGCAGGTACATCACTGCAACCAGGAAAGTGTGCATCTAAAAGTGCATTCAACGATTCCGCACAGTTGTTTGTCCAGTCGCCATTTTCTTTCCGAGAGAACTAGACTAGGCAGGGATGGCTGCTTGGATAGAAGTTTCCTAAGTCTCGCTACCTTTGGTGTACCTTCCAGGCTACTACAGAATTCTTTCCAGGATTCTCTTTTAGCTTTCCGGACCTCCTTCTTTTACTATTTGAACGCGTCTTTATATTCGCTCCAGCAGAATTCGTTGTCTGCCTGCAAGTTTGAAGATTTCACGCACGTATTGTCGTTGACCCCAAGTTTTTTGTTCCACCAGGGTGGCCTAGACCTCCCCCCGTGCGTACGGGAGGGTATGAGATACGATACGCTTTATTGGCACAGGTGGTCAAAAGGTTAAGTTCCTTTTCCACCATCGCGTGAGGGTTTATTTCCCTAGATGTCCCTAGCTTTATGCCAAGTATACGTCTGAAAAGATCCCAGTTTGTGTTTCTGGGATTCCTTACAGTTATACTGGCTCTCTTGGGGAGAATGTAGTAACAAAGCTTAAATACTATAGGTCAGAGATAGAGTATCCAGTCCTCGACCAAAGTGTTTGAGCCCGTAAAGAGAGTGATATTGAGAACTTTCTTCGAGGAGGGTCCAATATATGTTGGTTCACTACCTCGGTTAGCGATACACAAACTACTTTGCATAATAAAGTTAAATAGTGACTCACCCCTGGTATTGATGTTGCTGCTTCCCCTTACTGTGTGATGCGCGTTGGCGTCTGCCGCAACAACCAAAGTCTGCTTCCTATCGCCGGTTGTGTCCACCAGCCTTCGAAGCTCAGACGGTGGCACCTCGATGTCGTGTTCCATTTAGCAGGACGCAAGTAGTATGACTCCATCCTTGCCGCCCCCTACTGCCACGGTAATTAGCTCATCTGTGGAGAAATTCCTAACATATACGAATGGATATTTTTCCTTACCAGTATAGCTACCCTTACCTTGTTATTGACGTTCGGCGTAAAAGTATTGAAGCTACTCGACTTCAATCCAGACACCACGTGGCACGAGGCCGGCAACACATACAGAAAATGCCATAAAATTACGTCTCTGGAATAAAAGTTCTCAACTGTTTTTAAAGGCAAAACCTTTGTTTCATCTAAAGTTAGTATAACTCGTTATCCTTAAAGTCGTGTGTCAGCAATACAAGATGCCAATGAAAACCAATGTTAAAGATAATAACTGATAAAACTAATGCTGAAGGTTTGCGAGTTTTTGACCGTGAAAGAAAATAACATATAGAATGCGCATGTCATACAAGCAAACATTTTGTATGGCGGGTTTCAACATTAGAGCCTGCGCTCTGCTCTCACAGATCACGTATTCTCACTGCTGCGGTCAAAATAATAGTAGTACGTATACTACGAAAAGGAAATAATCTAGTTTTCTTTACAAATATTTACTTTGTATTTTGTTTAACAAGTTATGTGTTTGATGTCCGGTCTTGTTCAAAGCCACAAGACTAAGGCTGATCAAAAACGCTCGACAGTCAAACTGGAGCGAAACTTTTTTGAGTTCAAGAGACAGAGCTTGATATGCTTGAACTAACTTTATTTTTGGTTTTTACCCTTATTTATACTAAATTTCTTAAGGCTAACTAATGCACTTGGAAGTGGCCTTGAGTTCCCACGAATGCACTCAGTAACTCCAGACCTTCGTAACGGTTCAAAAATTGCTGGTGTTAGCAATTGATTCTCCCAAAGCATTATGTGTCGTTGGCTGGTAACCAAACACGGGTATTGGCTTTATGCTTGGCTATGCGCAAAGTGTGCGAAAGTGTTAAGCATACGGTTGTGTATGCGTTGTTGTTGTAGCACGGCGCGAAGTGGCGCTGCTATGTTATTGATAACTGTGATAATGATTGTAGCGTAAAGCGGTGTTACTGTGGGAATATTAGTGAGTGCATATGTGGTATCACTACAACATGTTAACAATAAAATCATAAAAAAACTTATGAATTAAATTCAGTTTGTGATGCTGTTGTTTTTGCGCTGGAGAATAGCTGAAAGTGTATAGCAATTTCTATTTTCTAGCTGGCTTTTGTTCTACTTCTTTAAGCCTGCACGGCGACGCATATTGCTCTCGATTTTACTGCCGACTGTAGAAAGAAAATAAAATATGGTTGGCATGGCGACTTATATCATCGCTACAAGCAATACAAACTAAATAATAATATGTAATCACCAGAGACATTTAAAAAAGGAAATGGAAAGAAAGGAAGACGTTTTTAGTCGGATATACATATGTACATCTATGCCTCAATACCGATATTTTAGGTTCCGACTGAAAGGTTGTGGAACGAAACCAATCAGCAACACTAAAAAGCATACACACAAAAACTACGAGAACAAAAATCATTAGCGCTGTTTTGAATCACGTTCGCTGAAACAGCGATGTGATGCCCCTTTACTGCCGACAAATTAGTGCAGAAATTCGCACACAAATTTATTGAGCGACAAAAGCAGCCACTAACAAGTCAATGAACAAACATGAGCGTACCCAGGAACACATTTAGAGGCGAAATTCATATTGAAACGATAAGGCACTCTGTGCTGAATGCTTTCCTATGCACGAATACTTTTCCAAGCATACTTTTAGGCATGCACTTTGAAGTACGGCAAATTTTGTATAATTCGCTTGGATAGTCCGATATGGCAAGGATGGTTCACGAAGGAATGGACTGTGCGAGAATGGTCGAGCGTTTTCCAATTGGAAGTTGCAAGAAAATTCGGCGCGATAAGAAAACTAGTATAAAAGCAGCAGTGTGCAGCGCAAGGGGTCTTAGTTGAGCCAGCAAAGTGGCAACAAGTGTAGATACAAGCAAAGTGTAATTCTGTAAATAAATTGATTGTTGGTTTCTGACTGCGTTTTTTGCGCTGAATAATTGAAGTTGTTTTATTTTCAAACACAATCAAAACTAACTTGGGAATTTTCGTAACATTTGGTGGCAGAAAAAAATATATAAAAAATAAATAAAATTATAAAAACGCAGACATGGTTAAACTCGAGCTGCTGAAGGTGGACCAGCTGAAGAAGGAGCTGGCTGCTTGGAGTTGACTGCTGGCGGAAAGGTGGAGTTGCAGCTGCGCTTGCGAGAGGCATGTGAGGCACGAGGCATCGATTGGGCTGCACACGAGTTCGGAACGCAGGAACAAGAGGTGTCGGCCAAGGGGGAGGAATCGGCTGGGGGTGCTGCGTCGATGCAAAGTACGGCTGCAGCGGCTACGCCACCACAAACAATGGACATGAGCCAGCTTATGGTTGCAATGAGAGGCATGTTTCAAGAAACTTTTGCGAAAATCGAGACTTCAAACCGTGAAAATCGGGAAATGTCAGAGCAAATGGCAGCGAAACTCGAAACTACGACTCAGGAAATTTCGGCAAAAATCGAAACCACGAATCAAGAAATAGCAAGAATGGAAAAGGCGACCCATGAAATATCGCAAGTAGCAGAGCGAATGGAAACAAAACTCCAGGAAAATGCGCAAAAATTTGAAAATGCGAATCGCGAGTTGTCCAGCAAGCTTCAGGAAAATTCTGCGCGCTTGCAGCAGACACTGGAAGAGCTTTCAGACAGGATTAATGTGAAAGTTGAGCACCTGGAGACGCGAGTAGAACATTTAGACAAATGGGTTGACAGTCTGGAGGATTCGGTAAACAGAAAAATCTACGAGCGGCTTAGAGAGGTACAGCCACGAGAATGTTTGCCGCCGGTTCCCGGAAGTTTCGCCACCCGAACAGAAGCGCCTACTTATGATGGTGCTACGCCGCACAGTGTCGCGAGTGTTGCCAAAAATACAAAAAGTCGATGTTGCAAACATGATATTTTTTTACATACATGGTGAGATAATACTCCCAATAAGACAAATCCAAAATATTGCTTAAAACAAATAATAAATGTAAGCAGGAGCCATCCACAAAGTTGAGCCTTTTCTTGGAAAGCATTTTTGCCAGAGCAACTCACTATTTTTATGCTAAATGTAAGTAGCACTTTTAGCTTACAGGTACTACTTATGGAAACAAATTACATACGTAAGAAAAATATAGAGTTTGGGCAAATAGGTGCTACTTTTTTGTTTTGTTTTGATCAGCATAAGCGAAGTTACGTTGCTTTAAAAAACCCGGCCTGGCTCACCAAATGTGAGAAAAATTGCTAACTTTGGGAGACGATAAAAAGAAAACATCTCAATGCATCTCTGCAGTGATTAATGCAAAACATAGCCACAAGTACGACCTTTCAAATAAAAAAAAATTAGCTGCGTCGACCTGCGTCCCCACCTAAAACTTTACTTCTTGTAGTGGCACCTACAGTCAAAAATTGTGATTTTTCGAAGTATGGCTTGGGACGCACAATGAAAATTGCGGCAAAACAGCTGTTACAATGGTGAGCTATATAAAAGACAAGGTGGGAACTTTGTTCGTATCTTCAAAAGTAGGTAGAATGTCACGCCCACTTAAAAAATTTAAACATTTATACCAAAATATGGTATCACAAGCTGAAAAAATTAATACACAAATTCATGAAGGAAAACTTTTAAGGTTTAAGAAAGCTTAAAAATTAAAATCACATCGTAGAATGGTATTATAAACAGCCTTTTAAAAATACAGTTGTAGTTGTAGTAAAATGCGAATATTTTTGAAAGTGGGCGTGGCAGACCGCCCATTTTTAGTGTGAGCTTTTAGGTCATTATTTCAAGCACAAATACAAATTTCATAATTCTATCACTAATATTAAGCAAGTTATTTCAATATTACAGTTCCTTTCGTAAGGGGGGTGGGCGTGACAGTGGTCCAATTTAAATGATTTTTTGCAAATTTCTTAATTTTGATCCCGAAAACGATCTCATCAAGTTTCATCGAGATAAGACAACGCTAAGTATTTTTGGCCACAGCTTATATGGGATCGCGACACTGCGCGCAGTTCGATACATTTAAACTGCAATTCGACTTAGCTGCTTTGGAAAATCAGTGG
Organism: Melieria omissa; assembly: GCA_963971225.1. NCBI lineage: Eukaryota > Metazoa > Arthropoda > Insecta > Diptera > Ulidiidae > Melieria > Melieria omissa. Next base: position 41,739,724 of record OZ020269.1, on the reverse strand, counting down.
ACCGATATCAGGAAGGGTCGGAGATTGACACTGGCGCTGAAAGGTCCTGCGGCTGAGGTAATGAAATCTGTTCCAGAATGTTCGAGAAGTGATTATGAGGCCGTCATGAGAGCGTTGGCAGCGAAGTACAGCAACGAGCACAACCATACGCTGTACTACTGTGAGCTGAAGAACCGCAGGCAAAGAGCCAGCGAGACGCTGCAGACATTGAGCGGCTCGTACAGTTGTGCTACTCAAAATTCGGCGCTGATGATCTCGAGAGGATGAAGATTGAGTCGTTCATTGAAGGTCTTCATGATCCGGAGACACGTCGCAGTGCGTTGATGATGGGCAAGCCGACATTTAAGGAAACGGGGACCAGCGCAATGACATATGAGGCGACATCGATTGGAGGCACTCGGTATGTGCAAGGACACGCCAACTCCAGCCGGACAGCCACATTTCGATCCAGGCCATAAGTTCTGAGACACCGGGCAGGCCACGTTGTCTCCTCTAAAGGGTCGGAGATTGGCACTGGCGCTGAAAGGTCCTGCGGCTGAGGTAATGAAATCTGTTCCAGAATGTTCGAGAAGTGATTATGAGGCCGTCATGAGAGCGTTGGCAGCGAAGTACAGCAACGAGCACAACCATACGCTGTACTACTGTGAGCTGAAGAACCGCAGGCAAAGAGCCAGCGAGACGCTGCAGACATTGAGCGGCTCGTACAGTTGTGCTACTCAAAATTCGGCGCTGATGATCTCGAGAGGATGAAGATTGAGTCGTTCATTGAAGGTCTTCATGATCCGGAGACACGTCGCAGTGCGTTGATGATGGGCAAGCCGACATTTAAGGAAACGGGGACCAGCGCAATGACATATGAGGCGACATCGATTGGAGGCACTCGGTATGTGCAAGGACGCGCCAACTCCAGCCGGACAGCCACATTTCGATAAGGCCATAAGCTCTGAGACACCGGGCAGGCCACGTTGTCTCCTCTAAAGTTGTTTGCTGGACATGTGGCAAGCAGGATCACATAGCACAAGACTGCCGCCAACGAAAGAGGCGTTCCCGTTTTCGATCGCAATCGCCTGAAGCGAGGAATACTGACAATCGAGGCTCAACAAGCAACAAGCGCAGGGCTAAGGACGACGAGTCGCTAAAGTAAAACGGGTCAGCCCAAAGGGGCGTGAGCTGATCCCCACAACCCGCTGCCCCACCGTCCTTGTCTCGCAGTTGAAACGACAACCCAGCAGCTTGACGATTGAAGGAAGGATAGATGGAAAGTTGCTCGTGTTGACACTGGATACTGGAGCGTCATATTCGATCATAAAATGGAAGCTTCTGAAGAACTGGGAACCACTGCATGGCATACAGCTGAGGACTGCGACTGGCGAGCGTGCGCCGGTAAGAGGAAAAGTAACAAAAACAATTGCTATCGGCACCAGCAGCCTGGAACATGAGTTCATCGTCGCGGATATAATGGACGACGTGATTATCGGCGTCGATTTCATGATTAGGCTCGGCTTTACGCTGGACCTGAAAGAAAATGTTCTGAAGTATGCCAACGTTGAATTCCCCCTGCACACTGGCTATGAGCGAAGCGTGGCGGTAAGGAAAGTTGTCTCGTGTCAAGACCAGAAGATACCAGCGAATTCCGAGGCGATTGTGTGGGCAAAGGTGGACGAGGACGATGGGACGAGTCGGCTATGGGTTGTAGAAGCGCCAAAACAAGGATACGACAACATAGTAATCGGACGTACATTAGTGGAACCAAAAAATAGCAAAATACCAGTCAGGATACCCAACCCACGGCAGCCGCCGTGGCTCAGTTGGTTAGTGCGCGGTCCAAGCGAGTCGCATGCAGAGCGACGCTAGTTCGAATTCTGCATGTAGTAACACCTAAAAAAAATAACGGGAAACTCGTTTTCTCTTTCGGTGGCTGTCCTCTCAGCTGGAAATGGCAAACCTCTGAGAGTAAAAATTGCCTATGAAAAAGCTCCCAACCTGCCGTTCAGAACCGGCATAAAAACTGTAGGTCCCTTCCACCCGCGTACAAAATTCGCACGCACAACACGGGTGGTTGCGGGAAGCTAGGCCTTAGTCTCGCGTAGGCGGGCTGTCGTGCCAATCAATTAGTAAATTATTATACCCAACCCACTGAACACACCCAGATATGTCGGAAAAGATGCGGTCATTGGCGAGTGTAAAGAGGCTGAAGCAGTTGCCAATTGCGAAAGCAGTCCACCCGGAGGAAGTAAGAAAATCGGTTCTACAACACAACATCGCCAAATCCGACAATAACTTCAACATACAAGTTATTACGGCTTCAAATTTCATTCACAATGTTGGGCATAATATGAATTCCTACACAAAAAAAGTGTTGCCAACTTGATTTATGCAAAGCATCGCAGTAGCATTTAGAAAATATTTCACTGCGGCAGTAGTGATGCATCACTGCTTTGCATAAGTACGTTTAGGATTACAGGCAAACTTTTGCCCATACAGGCATTTGTGGTAGTGTTTCACGCATTCCAATACTGCCAGCAGTTCCCTTCGTGTCACACAGTAGTTGCGTTCGTTGCCTTACGACAAGATTTTGCTGTAGCATACTATCATCTATTATCTGTGATAGCACTCCACCAATACTATGCTCGCTTGCATCTGTATCCAGCACAAACATCTCCCCGGGCGCAGGGAAGGCCAGAATTGGAGCAGTGCACAGTTTTTCCTTTTCTTCTATTCGCTCGAATACCTCCTTCAGCTTTTTCAGGTGGTCGTCGAAGCTTTTGCCCATCACGATTATGTCGTCGAGGTATACCAGACACGTTCGCCAATGTAGCCCTTTTAGCACACGTTCCATTAGGCGCTCGAATGTCGCTAGCGCGTTGCGGAGTCTAAACGGCATGACGGTGAACTGCCACAAACCATCGCCAACACTGAAAGCCGTTTTCTCCTTGTCTGCGAGCTCTACCAGCCAATATCCGCTACGTAAGTCGAGTGTGGAAAACAACTGTGTGCGTGACAGTGTCTACAGGGTGTCATCGATCCGAGGTAGTGGATAACTGGCCTTCTTGGTCACGTCATTGATCTTCCGAAAGTCTACATCACAACCGGTACTGCCATCCTTTTTCTTGACTAGCACGACCGGCGAGCACCAAGGAAGTGATAAAAGCGGTTGGCGGATTGGTTTCGCACTTCCGGTGTCGATGTTGTGTTTCACTATGGCTGTTCTTCCGCCTGTTTTTTTTTTTTTTGTTTTTAAAACGAGCCAACGCGCAGGGGATGACCCCTATAAATGCGAGGCAGTGCGCTGGTTCAGGAAGGATATATAGGTTGGGAGAAGGAAAGTTGGGTGAAGAATTTATGGACTCTTGCCTTGAATCCATCAAGATCATAGGTGCTGGGGAAAACATCTGCAGGGAGACCATTCCACAATCGCGCTGTACGGGCCAGAAACGAACTTTCCCTGTAGTGCGTAGTGCGCTGGAACATCGTTTCAACGTGGAATGCATGAGCGCCAGTGTTCAAACGGGTTGCCCGTGGGAATACCCGGAGTGATGGCATCAAACTGCTCATCTCCACTGAGCAATTGCCGAAAAAGTATCGGTAAAACAACACCACACACGCCACGTTTCGACGATGTTCTAAGGAGTCAATAGAGCTGGATGCCGTCCCCTATAAGTTTAATCGCACGGGTTTGCACCCGGTCCAGGAGCTCCAAATGGGTTTTTGAAGCCCCCGCCCATAGGTGCGAGTTAAACTCCATTTTAGGTCGGATATAGGTAGTGTAAATAATGCGGTGATCAGACGGAGTAAAATATTTTTTGCACCGCTTTAGGAAGCCGAGGCACTTGGCTGCTTCTTTCGACACGCCAAAAATATGATCGTTCCAACGAAGATCGTTCTTAATGGACATGCCCAGAACATCAAGAGCTGCCGATTCCGCAATACCCACACCACCCATAACCAGGGATGTGTGGGGATGTGGGGAGACTCGTTTGTGGGGTAACAGGCAACATTGGGTCTTGCGAGGATTAAAATCGACCCTGTTCGCTTGACCCCACTTGGAGATTGTTTGTAGGTCGCTATTAAGTGTGTCATTCATACGGTATGTTCTCTCTCAATCTCCACAGAGCTGGGACACTTTGTGAAAGAGTATGAATGACAAATGGTGCTGTCATCCGCAAACGAGTAGATAAGATTCTTCGTTGACGACAACAGGTCGTTGATGAAGATCAGGAAGAGGGTTGGAGAAAGGACCGAACCCTGCGGCACTCCCGCGCTAAGGGAATGCTTTTCCGAGGCTATGCCGTCTACTACAACACGAATAGAGCGATCATAGAGGAAGCTTGTAATCCAACGAGAGAAGGTACTACCGACACCATAGGCAATCAATTTTGACACGAGTGCTTTATGCCACACCCGGTCAAAGGCCTTGGAAATATCCAATGCAACAACCTTGCTTTCACCGAGGTTTAGAATGCTATGGTTCCATTTCTCGGTGAGTACCGCCATAAGGTCTCCCGTCGATCGTTGTCTTCGGAAGCCGTATTGGCGGTCACTTAGCAGTCTATTGGGCTCCAGATATTTCACAAGGTTGAAGTTTACAATGCTTTCCATTACTTTGGAAAGCACGGAACAGATTGCTATAGGTCGGTAGTTCGTAGGGTCAGTAGTCTTGCCTTTTTTAGGAACTGGTTGAACATTTGCTACCTTCCAACATGTCGGAAATACACCTGTGGTTTGTTGAAAAGCTTGCGTAATGGACAAGCCAGTGAGGTAGCGCACTTTTGCAAAACAAGGGCTGGAATGCCGTCCGGCCCTGAAGCCTTATTTACATCGAGATTTGCGAGCACTCTTTTAACTACCCGTGTCCGAAAATGAATTTCTGGCATAGAGCAAGATACGTTCTCGACTACGGGTAGTGGTTGATCGCTGGGGGGCAGGGAGGAATTCTCTGCGAAAATTTTAGCCAACAAATTAGCTTTATCAACCGAGTGAGTGATGATTTGATCATTGTTAAGAAGAGTTGGAATTGAAGACGATGTTTGATTCTTCACCTTCTTAACGAATGACCAGAAGTTCTTACTACCACGCTGGCATTGAAGAACTTTTTTCCTTTGGCACTGTTCGTGCAGAAACTTTTGGCGCCTTAGGATGGCATTGCATCGATTTCTAGCCTGTTTACGCAGCTGTTCAGTGGTGGCATTTTTATTTGCCTGCCATGCTCTGAAAGCTTCCTCTTTAGACCTGACAGCAATTCTGCATGTCTCATTAAACCAGATATTGTCCTTGGGTTTAATGCAAATTTGCATATTGGGGATAAAGGACCGCATTCCCAATAATACAATTTCTTCAACCATTTTGGCTGCGGCATTTATGTTTCTATCAAGAAAACACAGTTTCCAATTGAAGTGGGTGAAAATTCATTAAGTCCACTCCAGGTAGCTTTCTCATACATCCACACTAGGCGCTTCGGGGCTAAGAGCGAAGCATTGCGGATAGAAGAGTATGAGAAAGACGCCAAAATGGTACAATGGTCCGAGTTTCCAAGAGGTGCGTGCATTTCAACATCATATTTTTCATGATGTGAAGTGAGAAAAAGGTCTAGAGTATTGAGAGCTTGCCCCGCAACGCAGGGGATATTCGTTGGTTCATGCACTATTTGAGTCAAATTATTAGACTCGGCAAAGAGCTCAACATACAAGCCTTCAGGAGTTGTGTGGCTGGAATGGCGTAGCCAATTGGAATTATGAATATTGAAATCACCAGCAACTACAATTTCACTATTCGGATACGATTCCCGGATATGGGAAATAGAATCAGAGAGAAGATCAAACTTGTTATAAGTAAAATCTCTCCCTGATTTCGGGCTTCTATAAAGGAAGCAGAAGTGCAGAATGTGCGACTGGATATTGAATTTAACCCACATGGAGCTAAATTCGGCATCCGTCGTGTATAGTTGTTGCTGGCACTGGTACGCAAAATTTTCGCCAGCAGTCGGCAAATTCCAGGCAGCCAGCTCCTTCTTCAGCTGGTCTACCTTCAGCAGCTCGAGTTTAACCATGTCCGTGCTTTTATTTATTTGTTTACTTTCAATTTTCCACAATCCCACTTGTGACACCAAATGTTACGAATACTAGGTCTAGTGGGCTGTTATGTATCACTGGATTGTGCAATTTGAAAATGAAACTTGGTTATTCCAACGCAGCCAATTCAAAACCAACAGTCACTTTATTATTCACAGTTTTAGACTTTACTGTTCGTACACTTAAGTATTTGCTTAATTACTCCCTGTGGCAACTTCACTTGTCAAAACCAGACTGGCTCGCTGCGCCGCATCCGGCTGCCTTTTATACCCATCCGGCCATCGCGCAGATCGTTCTCGCACATTCCCGAGTGGACTAAAGGTTTCCCTGATGATCGCGACCATCGTTGCCAGATTGGACCAAAAGTTATTATCGTGGCCGTCGTTGCCACATTGAATTATAGCACGGCGCGAAGCGGCAGGGTTGCTTTGCACAGCGACAGACTGTCTTATGGTTACAATATGAAGTTGAGCTTTCGTGACTTTTCCTAAATCATCAAAACATACTACGATCATATGGTTTCGTGTTTTAAATCATTAACATTTCCGGTAAAAATATGAACTTCCATTTGAGAGGGTACCTTTCTATAGTAGGACATGAGTTTATATAAATTCTTAATTTGTTGATTACTGTTAGATTTTTATATACATATTTGAATAAAACGTTATCTCCTTTGATACAAATTTTTGAATATTTTTACTATTTTTTGTATGTTTTTGTTTTGTTTGAACGTAAACGGTTGTACAGAGTTGATATAAGAAATGGCCGGACGGGATTACAGAAAGTGAATGTGACTTCTCAAGTGATGGAACTAATGACAATTTCGAACCTGAAACTAACTGTGAAAGTTCAGATGAGAGAAGCAATGAGTTCAGTGCCGATGAAAATGATATTGTATCCGGTTCTAGTTTTACAAATGCTGATCCTTCGACTTTTCATACACAAGGTTAGGTTAGATAAGACAGACAGCTTGTTCTCTGCAAGTACACTTGGAAGCCCCAAAAGCCCATTGTGATAGCCGATGAGAGTGTGACAAGCCCCTGTCATCCTGTATTCTGTGCTGCCTGAAACCAACCTGAATGTCGCAAGAAGTTGGCAATATCCTCCGGCGGCGTGGTACAAACCAAGCCCAAACCGCCCAGCACTCTGCCCCCTAGATACTGGTGGCGTGTGCTGTAAAGCGCAGGGCATTCGCATAGGAGGTGCTGCGCGGATTCAATTTCCTCCTCATCTTCGCAGCTGCGACAGTATTCTCGATGGGGCAGACCGAGTCGTTCCACAAAAAGGCGATGGCGCAGTGCCCTATTAAGACCCCCGTGACAATACGAAGTGCTGCTTTGCTAAACCGTAAGAGGAGCAGAATTTCCCTTTGGTCCAGTTTCGGCCACAGCGTGCGCGAGATCCTGCAGTCAGGCCGAAGGCTCTATTGATCATTGGTGCGCCGGATTGTCTTCCTGTCAAGATCAGTGTAGAAGTCTTGAAGTGGCGTGTAGATCCCTGCCACCATGCTTGCATTCGTAAGTTTCGATCCTTTTCGATCCAGTTCACCCCTTCTTTCGTTGCTAGGAATGCCTTTGTGGCCAGGCACCCAGCAGAGTGTTATGTGTGGTCCCTGATACCATACAGAGACTTACGATATTCCATTACTGTCTTCAATCCAATTGCCGCCAGGATGTCTACACCGATGATCAGGTAATATGGAGGCACGTCCAGTACTCCTGGTTTATGGTGTATACTTCGGCCTGGAAAACACTGCACCGATCAGGCAGTTCAAGTTTAGTAGTTTTCCTACGCAATCTTGGTATAGAATTGGCTAAACCGTGCGGAAAAAAGAGCCGATCGCCATTCGTATTGAGCGGTATTTCTAACCAGCAGCCAGAATTAAAATCAATGCCAGAGCAAATCAAAAAAAGAGGCAAGTATTTTCTTTGCATTAAAGAATTTGCTTGCTGCCTATGCAAAAAAAAACCATTTGCAAGGAACATCACACTCGGACCGTTTGCATGAAGAGCATTTTATTGATGTACATTTTTTTTATAAAAATAAATACCTTTTAAGTTTGATTGAATTTTATTTATGCAAACTAAAATAAAACTAACTTAAACTAAAATAAAAAAGTAAATTAAGTTCTTTACTTACTCAAAGCACCCAAGTGTAGAAAACTACACTAACGTGGGATTATTGAGTTTTTTTTCCGTAGCACTACGTTTAACTAACCAACTGAGCAGCCGCCGTGGCTCAGTTGGTTAGTGCGCGGTCCAGCGAGTCGCATGCAGAGCGACGCAAGTTCGAATTCTGCATGTAGTAACACCTAAAAAAAATAACGGGAAACTCGTTTTCTCTTTCGGTGGCTGTCCTCTCAGCTGGAAATGGCAAACCTCTGAGAGTAAAAATTGCCTATGAAAAAGCTCCCAACCTGCTGTTCGGAACCGGCATAAAACTGTAGGTCCCTTCCACCAGCGTACAAAATTCACACAACACGGGTGGTTGCGGGAAGCTAGGCCTTAGTCTCGCGTAAGCGGGCTGTCGTGCCAATCAATTATTATTATTACTACGTTTAAAACAATACAAAGTACCATATTGGTGAAATATCACCCGAACATCTTATGTGTGAGTTTTTTTGAGCGCCGGATGAGGGTTAAAGAGACATGAGTTTTTCGCCTTTTAACTCCAAACTTGGTGTACTTTCAATGAACCAAACTATGAAAGACATTCTTGGAAGAAACACGGTTTTAGGTGATTGCCTTCATTGCAACTTAACTGTCTTTATAGAGGTTAACCCTAATCCCCAGAATTTTAAAAGTGACGTAAACCCAGAAGTGAGACTGTCAGGCTTATATGAGCTAAATTACTGAAAACCTTTGTTTAAAAAATGAAAAAACTGTCTAAAATGTTTAATTTATAAATGCAATATAATTCTAACCTTCCATTAGAGGATTACATAGAATAATGGAATCGAAAATCTTTTGGATTTATCACCATTTGAAATCTTTAGTGAGACTGTGAGGCTTACTTCTGGGAATTAGGGTTAATACAGCCACAGAATAAACAGTATACAGAAGGCGCATCTGAAATAATTTTGCGATTTTATTTCAGACGCGGGCGGGAAGCAACAAAGGTGAGGAAAATGTAAAGGGAACCGAGAGAGTAAGCGCGAATTGATGTGTTGTATACGCATAGATTCGATGGTTTTGGGCTTTATTCTCATTTCGACAACAACACGCAATGTTGTTGCTTTCCGCAGCAAGTCAGCTTGGCTTTACTCGTGCACATTGAAATAGTGGTTGATTTGGCAAAGCGACCGCCAAGGCAAATTCAATAGGTAGTTGCAGCACCAGAACTGATTAAACTTTTTTCTTTGATAATTAGCACAACATTGTAGCAATAGTTTTCCACTTATTATCACTTTCTTAATGCGTGTTGGGTGTTTCAATATTTAACACATATATTTATTTTCATTGTAGCCATTTGTACTTTTTACAACTTCTATTTTACAAGCAGACCAAAAGACCTTATAAAATCCATTGAATTTTAGTTTTTCCCGTAATGCTACCACCTTATGTGCCATGGCGATCGCTCAATCAATTTTTCTATGAAAACTGCCTGACCACTTCTTGTTCTTGTTTGTAAACAAGCAAGCGGAGAGCGAGCACGAGCGACCACCAACATGCAAGCGGCACATCGCTTTGTTGCCCAACAACAACAACCACAGTGTGTGGTGCGCGGCCGCAAAGAAAATTTTCTTTACACCAGATGCGCATTCTGTATATTGTTTGTTCTGTGATACAGCCTACAGTTAACACAACTTCTCTTACAGCAAAAATCCTTGTCTTGGAAGATACTAGTGATTGATAGTGATAAACTCCAGCTCTGAACGTCTTCTAATATCCTGGAGCCATTTATGAAAATGTTCAGGATATTGCGCCTTTGCGCCATCTCTCTTCTCAATTGTGACCTTTTTCCTTATTTTAAAGCTCAAAAGAGGAGTCATGTGGTCAGAGATGACTGCAGTACATCGACTTATAATATTGTTACGAAAATTAATTCCGCTGGCCAATGCAAGCTTAGTTCGTATTACTAGATTGTGCCAATGAAAAAATTTTGAATTTCTTTAACGCGGTTCACCACTTACTTACTTAACTGGCCATAACAACCAGTTATCTGGTTACGGCCTGCCACAGAACTTCTCTCCAGGCGTCTCTGCTTTGCGCGCGCCTTCTCCAGTTGGTCACACCAAGAGATAACAGCGCCTCTTCAACTTGGTCCTTCACCGAGATACGGCCTCCCTCTTCGCCGTCGACCTCCACCCACCGCATCGAACAACTTTTTCGCCAGAGCTTCGTCGCCCATACGGCAGACATGACCGTGAGAGCTCAGCCGCTGAATGTTAATTCGCTGTGCTACGTCCATGTCCTTATACAGCTCATACAGCTCTTTGTTGGTTCGTATACGATAATCCTCGCCAATACAAACATGGCCGAAGATTTTCGTTTCGTGTCATTCACCACTATAGTCACAATTTTCAATTTCGCATGCAATACCGTAACAATTTTTAGAACTTAATATAATGATTTATGACATTTATTTAATTAGATGAGTGGACTTTAGAAGACCTTAGCCAAATAACCAAAGTACCGCCTACAATACTACGTCGGCGTATTGGTTTTTGGCAAACACATGGACTCATCAGCGAAATTCATACAGGTGTATTTAAGTTGCTTGAGGAAGAAGTCAAAAAGTCGCATTTTGATGATAGGCACATAAGTCAAGATTCAGCTGGAGATGAGGATATTGAATCAGCTATGGCATCTGCTAGTGACCAACGAGAGGAGGAACTTCAGGTACTGATCTAACCATAATTTTTATACTATACACAAACATTCAAATATTATATTCTAGGTTTTTTGGTCATATATCGTTGGAATGCTTACCAATCTGGATTCACTGCCTATAGAACGTATTCATCAAATGCTAAAATTGTTTGCATCTCACGGTATTGGAGTGGAATTTACACAGAACGAACTCAAGGAATTTTTACAACGTAAAGTACGTGAACATAAATTAATGTATTCTGGTGGTGTCTATCAATTGTACAAATAAAAATGTGTGGACCAAGTTAGGTTGATTTTGAGCCTTTCAGATTAGTAATAATGTATTGGCTAATGTCTATATTAAAAAAACACTTACGAAAATCCCAAATATATCGAAGTTCATTGGAAACTTTCTCCAATCATACTTCAATCATTTTAAAATAAGTTTGGCTAAATATTGAATCAATTGTTGCTCTAACGTGAATGAAGTAGGCAGAACGCATGCGTCAGCAAGCAAGTTCGGGATAGGCGATAAATAGACATAGGCGGATCCTTGAACCGGCGCAAAACATCTTAATGTAGGCACAAATGTCCTCGGGTGGCATTCGTACAGGCGGACTCCTAAGCAAGGAGTACGAGAAGAGCGATATTTGTATTTTTTACGGATGAATCTTTCATGAATGGCAGGGTAGGAGTCAGGGTCTTTTTTGAAGAAATGAAACATGGTTATTCTCTGCATCCTCGTCGGTATTTATCAATCTACTAATAAGAAATACTGATTCATGCAAGGCACCATCTTACTATGAGTCAGATGTCGATTAAGGACATCTTTGAGCGCTAGACTATCTGTGGGTGATTCGATCCATGCAGTAGCTAACGCGAACCTTTAACCTTCACACTGTCACTATTAACATATGTTAATATTTAAATTTTGATTTTGCTATAACTTTTTAGTTTTAAGACCGAGTTTCATGCGGCTCGGTGGCTAGTTGCTCAAGCTCTTTCTAAATATGTAATCAGAAAACTGAAATTTTAATTTTGTCATCTTTTTTTACAAATGAAAATTTTTACCCCTATTTTGGTTACAATTAACATATATTAATATTTGCTCTCATTCATGAAATTTTGTTTAAAAATTTGTTTTTCCCGGTTTTTTTTGTAAAAACATTAACGATGAAGCAATTATGACTTCATTTTAGAATATATAACCTTATATAACATCACAATTTGTATAGCAATTATAGCACTTCGTTCGAATTTTGCTATTTTGCTGGCAGTATACTGTTTTTTTGCACTAAATGCAACGCTTTCTTGCAAGCAATTTTTACTTTGGAATACCCACAATCGTATTCATCTGCAACAAAACTATAGGACCCATCGGGGTGTGTCAATCATACACCCATTTGCCATTTTTGTTGAGAAGATTAGCACAACTGGTTGATTCTGAGCGACACAACGTTAGGTTAGGTTAGGTTAGGGTGGCAGCTAGAAGAGCTCACTTAGGCCATAATACGGCCCGTTGTGGTACCACGTGAAGGACGTGGTCGCCCTTCAGGCTTACACACCCCCCTGGGTGTCAGGCAGGAGCCATCCCGATTCCGTGATGAATCGGGCGATGCGGCCGATGCTGGGTCCTGAGAGGTCGGCCAGACCGCTGAAGAACGGCGCTCCCAGCACCCGGAGACGTCTCCTCGCTAGTGCTGGGCAGTGGCACATCAGGTGCTCGACGCTGTCCTCCGCGCCCACATCGTCGCAGCTGCGGAGTGGTCGTTGAAGGGGAGGCCGAGTCTCCTGGCGTGTTCGCCGTTTGTCCAGTGTCCTGTCAGCACAGAAACTGTGGAATAGATGGAATTCCGCTTTAGTTGCAGTAATTCGCATGTTCTGCCATGGTTAAGCGACGGCCAGGTTTCTCTGGAGATCCTACAATGGCTCTCCTCCGCCCAGAGTCGGCTAGCCAGGCGATGATACGCTTGCCTGACCATCAGTTTGACAGTCGCAAGAGGGATGCTACATTGCGTAGTGGATGCCGGAAGTAAAGTGCCTTTCCTGGCCAGCTCATCCGCCACACAGTTGCCAGAGATGCCGCTATGCCCAGGGACCCAACTCAGGTGAACCCTGGCATGTTCCGCTAAGCTGTTCAGAGCGGCACGGCACTTTGCTACCAGTTTGGAGGAGGTATAAATACCTTTCAAGGATTTGATTGCAGCCTGGCTATCTGAGAAAATACATATAGCCGAGGGAATGGGGGGTTGCGATCGCAACCGGTCCACAGCCAGCAGTATTGCCATGGTCACCGTTTGGAAGACGCTACAGTGGTCCGGGAGCCGAGCAGTAATGCTGGCCCCCAATTGGTCGCAGAAAACCCCACACCCGACTCTATTCTCCAGTTTAGAGCCGTCTGTGAAGATTTCGACGACGTCTGGCAGTGAGCGACGGTCCTCTGACCAGTCGTTCCTGCTGGGGATCCCTATAGTGAACTTGCGCTCGAAACTAGGGGGAAGGACTATGTAGTCGGTCTGTGTCGGGGTTGGAAGATCCAGCCCGAGGATTCTAGAGTGGCCTAAGTCCGCCCGTGCCCAACTGCGTATGGCATTCAACCGTACAGCGGCAGTTTTGGCGGACTGCCTTACTAGTAGGGTCGAGGGGACCCAATTAAGTATAGCAAAAAGCGCCTCGGTAGGCGTGGAACGGATGGCTCCTGTTATGAGAGTGGCAGCTAGTCTCCTGACTCTGTCGAGCTGATTCAGGTTAGCTCGGCTAGCCGCCGCAGGCCACCATACAACAGCGCCGTAGAGGAAGATGGGCTCAACCACTGCCTCATAGAGCCGCATAACAACGCGAGGCTGAAGCCCCCATCTTGCACCCACTGCCCGTTTACAACAGTAGATGGCCCTGGAGGCTCTTTTTGCCCTTTCAGCGATGTTTGCGCTCCAGGTTAGCTTGGAGTCTAGTATGAGCCCCAGGTATTTCACCTCCTTACTCAGTTTGAGCGGGGTACCATTTAGGGCGGGAAGTCTGAAAGACGGGACGTTATATCTCCTTGTAAAAAGAACAAGATCCGTCTTTTCCGGGTTGGCTGTAAGGCCACAGGAGTTGCTCCATGAGGTGAGGATGTCCAGGAAGTGATTCATCCGCTCGGAGAGCACACTCGGAAATTTGCCAGCTATGGCCATCGCAACATCGTCGGCATAGGCCACGACCTTGCAGCCAACAGCCGCTAGGTTGACAAGCAATCTATTCAGGGTTAGATTCCACAGGAGTGGCGACAGAACGTCCCCCTGGTGGTTCCCCTGGTGACTGACCTGCGAAGATGCGCCGTTCCCAACGTGGAGTTGATACAGCGGCTGCTAAGTAGGGCGCTGATGAAGCCTACCAGTTTACTGTCAACGCCGAGATCCGAAAGAGCCACTCCTATCGCAAGAGGGCGGACATTATTAAATGCGCCCTCTATGTCTATAAAAGACACCAGGGTGTACTCTTTGTATGTTAGCGACTTGTCTATGTAGTCGACTAGGGAGTGCAACGCAGATTCAACCGACCTACCCCTTGTGTAGGCATGTTGTGACTCAAAGAGAAGGGTTGGATCGATAAGGCTCCTGATATGGACGTCGAGTGTCCTCTCGAGGGTCTTCAGGAGAAACGATGTCAGGCTTATTGGCCTGAAGTCCTTTGCCTTGACGTGCGAGGTCTTCCCGGCCTTAGGAATGAAGACGACATCCACCTCCCGCCATGGGAGGGGGATGTAACCCCATTGCAAGCATGACCTAAAGATTGCAACGAGCCACGGCACCGTCGATTCCGCGGTTTGCTGCAATTCAGCCGGGATGACGCCGTCCGGTCCCGGAGATTTGAAAGGCTCGAAGGAGTTAATAGCCCACGTAACCATGGTGTTATCAATGCGGACGTCCGTTAAGGACCACGAATGTGATTCCTCCGGAATTACCGCTTCGGCATAAGGGGGCGGGTATTCCCCGGAAAGTGCGCGTCTACTAACACTTCTAGGGTTTCCCCACTGGACTCCGTCCAGTCACTGTTTGCCTTCTGAATGGTTGTGGGAATAGATGGGGAGCTGCTGAGGATCTTGCGGAGTCGGCCGATGTCAGAGACTTTTTCGATACCGCCGCAAAAGGATTCCCACGATTCCCTCTTTGCTCAGATCCAAACGGAAACTGATGTACCGGTGGTCGAAGAAGGAGCACTCCTTCAAAACCCGCCAGTCCCTGACCAGGTGCCCAGAGAGCGCGTTGGTCAACGTGACGTCCAGAACCTCCCTCCGAGTAGCGGTAAGAAATGTTGGTTCCCTACCTCTGTTTGGAATGCCTAGGTTAGTATTCAATATAAATTGAAAAAGCGACTCACCTCGTTCGTTCTGGTCGCTACTTCCCCAGGCATCGTGGTATGCGTTGGCGTCCGCCCCGATGATGAGCGGAATGCCTCGCTCGTTGGCTGCTGCAGTCGCCTCCCCCAGTAGCCCGTAAGGAGGTGTAGGCCCGTGGTCGTGTGCCATATAGCTGGTTACGATCCAGTACATCCGGGAGTGTATCTCAGCTGCTATGGCCACGCAATCCCCGTCGCAGTACCTAGGAAGAAGAGAGGCACTAATGGTGTCTCTAATGAGGGTGCAGGCCCTAATTTTACTTCCGCCGTGGTGGGATACAGTCCTGTACCCATTGAGGCTGAGCCCTCGAACCCGATCATCAACGATCCATGTCTCATGGATTAGCACAACGTCCTCCCTGCTGGATGCCAAGCGGAGGCGAAAGGCAGCCGAAGCTAACTTGGAGTGGTGGAAATTAATTTGAAATATCCCCACCATCCCCAGTAGCGTCGACTACCGTTGCGTCGCCATCCTCCTTCCCAGCGAAAATGTCGTCCAGGTCGGACAGCGAGATGTTCTCGTCCTCAGGACCGACGTCGGTCCTCACCTCAAGGCCTTCGAAAAAGGCACCGATCATCTCCGAATCGGAAACAACACTGTCGGCGCCGTCTTCGGAGCGGTGTCATGGACAGGGGGCGCCGCAGAAGGCCCCGGTTTTACCCCTAATAGGCTCTGCGGATCTGATGGGGACTGGTCACCTCGGTAAACCCGCAGTGTGACCGAGTCAAAGCCGTAGCTGACCACAACTCCGGTAGCGGCAAGTGACTTGAGGGATTCCTTGTTAAGGATGATCATGACTTCCCTCAGAGAGCCACGCGGTTCGCTGACCCACGCCACCTTCCAGTTTTGAGTGGGGATCTCCGGATTGCCGGCCCGGAGGTAATGCAGAATTGCTGCTGGGTCTGATGGTTCAGCAGGAACCCAGGTCTTGGAGCGCGGTCTGCTGGGATCTCATCCCGTGGCACCGCGCGTAGGCTGGCACCTGGCCAGACTTCTCCCAGCTTGCTCACTGCCAACCGGAAGAGGTCCGCAGAGCGCTGGTCGGAGCAGGCCATCAGCTTTACACGGCCTTGGTGCCAGCCTGCGTCCCTACACTTGGGAGGGGGACCTGGGTTCGCTGCTAGAACCTCGTCGTATACAGACAGTAGGGCTGACCTGACTGTCCGCCATTTTTCAGCGCTCCATCCGCGTTAGCGTCAACAAGGGCCCATACCAAGTTACCCTTGATGACGTCGCTAAAGGTCCAACCAGACGTCGGAGCCGGTGCCGCCAGCCTCGGCCTCTTGTTGGCCTGAGCCACCTGCGGAGGTTGCTGTTGCTCCTGCGACCTCTGTCGCTTGGAGGCAGACTGAAGGGAATGAGGCGAGGCATTCTTGGTATGAATGTTCTTCCTCGCCCATTCCAATGAGACCTGATCCCTCTCCGAGAGATCTCCCGGGGGTATCTTCTCCAGCCTACGCAGGACCTTATAGGCTGTCTTCCTGGTGCGGTAGGCCCGCGTAGAGGGGGCGACGTTAGAACTTGCGCCTGAAGAGGGGGCGGCGCTGTGGGAGGCTACAGGGGCGGGCTAAGTCGGGCTTTTCGCCGAAGCAAGTTCCGGGCTTTTCGCCGAAGGTCTGCCGTCCTGA
Source organism: Melieria omissa (assembly GCA_963971225.1). NCBI lineage: Eukaryota > Metazoa > Arthropoda > Insecta > Diptera > Ulidiidae > Melieria > Melieria omissa. Next base: position 41,722,839 of record OZ020269.1, on the reverse strand, counting down.
GCAAGTACGGGCTTTGGGGGCAGGACGCGGTCGCCCGGCGGTTTCTGCCTGGTAGCGGACGCGTTGCCCGAAGAGGAGGGGTGGCCCTTGGAGCCGACCTGCTGCTGCCTAGCTACTGGAGCCCTAGCTGCAGAGGCGGGTTTCCCTTTGCGGGTTAAGCGGCCAACCCCTGTGGGTTGGGCTTGGGTTTTTGGGAATTTTGCGAATTCATGGCAGTTGGGTCCCCACTCGTGGCCGCTATCGCCGCCCGATTGCGTAGTCACTAAAGGATCCCATGGTTATCTATGCAAGCAGTGAGGCTATGCGAAGGGTTGGCAGCTGCCCTTATGGGGTCAACTGCTCAGAGCCAGATCCAGTGCAAGTCAGGAGTGAAACTCAACTGAAGCCTACGTCACCAACTCAACGGCGACGGGCATTGAACGTACCACGAGGCCTGCCAGGGTTTTAACGGGACGGAGGCAGCCGTGGCATTAGCCTGGAAGCCATTTCCACTGGGTGTCACTCCAGTGTACTCAGGTAACAGAATACCACGACCACCGGCCCAAAAGCGAACAATATCTAAACAGGAGGAGAGTGAGAGGTCCGAAACCGAAAGCAGGGTCTTATCAACCGATACGTATATCGGGGGGGGTCAGGCAGGTCATTTAGCGTTACCCAGGATGCACCACGAGGAGGCAACCTGCGCTACATCCCAACGTTAAAACACTAAAAACTCTGAATTCTGTTTCTATTCGTAATTTCCATTGCAACTAAGAAAATTGTTGACTGATGCATTCCAACAGTTTTAAAAACCAAAATTTCTAGCATCGCGGTTTGAAATTGCCGTGGCAAATAAGAAATCATACTTAAATATATCATATGGGCATATCAAAGCATGATCCGTTGAGTTTTCAAATATAAACACTCGTTGCACGTTTAGCACTTCTATAAATGATATTGCAATTTTAACGCACCAAATTTGGTTAAAAAAGTTTTCTATGCGACACGCTCAAAAAATGAAAGCTGTCTTCAGAAAACGGATGAGAAGAAAAATATTAATATATGTTAATGTGTGATGGTTAAATTGGCGTTTGAATGTGCAAAAACGCAACATATGCGCCCAAATTAACTGAATTGATTTTGTGTGGGTTGGATGGTTTAGTTAAGAAGGTTCTTAGGTTTTTTCGATAGTACCTACCCCCAATCTCAAACTCTTAATGGGGTTCTTATACAGCCTCCCGATGCATCAAATGTAAGACACGACCCCTATTTATTTGTTGTAAATGATATATGCAGATCCCTTAAATGCAAAAGATACAAAATGATTTAAAGTGCCCACTATTTCTGGGAGGAAGGGAGCGGACATACAAGGTAAAGTCTATGATTGCGTTCAACCTGGCGAACGCCAGAACGATCCTTGTCCCTGTCCAATCCAAGCTGATGCACAGCCTCCGCGCGGCCCTTCTGGATAGCTATTTGGCATCCGCTGAATAGTGAACTAATGTGTGCAGCGAGTCCTATCCCCAGGACTTAAAATGTGGGTTGTGCGCAGGGTTTGGTGCCCGCCACGGAAAACCAAATACCAATGAAAGCCAAAAAGCAAGCCTCGGAAGGAACCCACAATGTTGACGACCACAGAAAACGATTTAAGGACCACGATTTGAGGATATGCACCTGGAATGTCCGGACCCTCTATAGGGAAGGTGCCTCTATCCAACTGGCGGAAGCCCTCACGAAATGTAAGGCTGACATCACCGCCATCCAGGAAATGCGATGGACAGGACAAGGTTGCTCCAAGCGAGCAGACTGCGATATCTACTACAGCTGCCATGCGGAGAAGCGCGAATTTGGCTGCGGATTTGTGGTCAGCAAGAGACTTCGCCACCACGTCTCTCGGTTCACTCCGGTGAACGAACGGCTGGCTTCGATCCGCATCAAAGCTAAATACTTTAGCATCAGCCTGATTTGCGCGCACGCCCCGACGGAAGAGAAGGACGATGCGACCAAGGATGCCTTCTATGCGAAGCTCGAGGACGTCTACGACAGGTGCCCGGCCCATGACGTCAAAATTGTCCTCGGGGACTTCAACGCAAAGGTCGGGCGAGAAGGCATCTTTGGCCCCACAGTCGGGCAGTTCAGCCTCCATGGGACCACTTCGAACAACGGTCTGAGGCTGATCGATTTCGCCGCGGCACGAAACATGGTAGTTAGTAGCACCAGATTCCAGCACCTCGATATCCACAAGGCCACCTGGTTATCCCCCGATCAATCCACCCGCAACCAGATTGATCACATTGTGATTGATGGAAGGCATGCTTCTAGCATTCTAGATGTGCGCACGTACCGAGGACCCAACATCGACTCGGACCACTACCTTGTTGCAGCCAAGGTACGCATGCGTCTTTGCGCAGCGAAGACCGCACAACTTAGTTTGCGAAGAAAGCTGGACATCAGTAAGCTGCGATCACAAGGGGTAGCCGAAGCCTACTCCGCTCAACTCTCCAACCAGCTCGGTCGCTCCCCCTCTCCACCTGATGACATCGGCGGTTTATGGGCTCACTTATCCCACTCTATGCGCGCCGCCGCAGAAAATGTCCTTGGTTTTCGACGCCCACCACCAAAAAACCAATGGTACGATGAAGAGTGTCGCGCAGCCACTGCAGTGAAGAATGCTGCATACAAGAAGACCCTGCAGTCGGCCGCCACGCGAGCCATGACAGAAAAATACCGGGAGGAGAGGAAGAAAGCGAGGAGATGCAAGAAACGGGAGCAAGAAAGGCGCGAGCGTGAGGAAATCGAGGAGTGCAGGAGCAGGAATGACGCCCGAAAATTCTTCCAAAAAGTTAAGCGTCTTACGGAAGGATTTAAGCCTGGGGCATCTTCTTGCAGAGACGAAAACGGGGATCTGGTTACGGATGCGCAGGGTGTGCTGAGGTTGTGGAAGGAGCACTTCACCAAGCTGCTCGCAGGCGACGAAAGGAACAATCCGCCAGTGGTGAAGATGTCCAGATGGCACCAATCGACGACGACGGTGTGGATGTGCCACCACCCAGCCATGACGAGGTCCGGGTCGCTATCCAGCGACTCAAGAACAACAAAGCTGCAGGGCCGGATGGGCTACCAGCTGAATTGTTCAAGGCCGGCGGCGGTGAGCTGATTGGGTGCATGCATCAGCTCATTTGCAAAATATGGCTGGAGGAACGAATGCCCAACGATTGGAACCTCAGTGCCCTTTGTCCTGTGCTGAAGAAAGGCGACCCAACAATATGCGCCAACTACAGGGGTATCAGCCTACTTCCCATTGCATACAAGGTCCTGACGAGCGTATTATGTGAAAGACTAAAGCCACTCGCCAAGGCGCTGATTGGACCTTATCAGTGCGGCTTTAGACCTGGTAAGTCCACCATCGACCAGATATTCACTCTACGCCAAATCCTGGAGAAGACCCATGAGAACCAAATCGATACACACCATCTCTTCATCGATTACAAGGCAGCATTCGATAGCCCGATAAGGGATCGCCTATATGCCGCATTGTCTGAACTTGGTATCCCTGCAAAGCTCGTTAGACTTTGCAGAGCGACGTTGAGCAATACGCGCAGCTCCGTCAAGGTTGGAAGTGACCTCTCCGACCCCTTTGATACCGTTCGAGGTTTCAGACAGGGCGATCCTTTGTCCTGCGACCTCTTCAACTTCACCATGGAGAGTGTTCTGCGCAAGGCCGGTGTACATCGTAATGGCACAATTTTCAACAAAAGTGTCCAGCTCCTTGCTTACGCTGATGATATTGATGTCATCGGACGTAACAAGCGAGATGTCACCGCTGCCTTTGCGGCTATCGAAAGAGCGGCCAAAATGGGTCTGGTGGTAAATGAGGGCAAGACGAAGTATATGCTGTCTACACGCAGGGACTCGCAGCGGCTAGGGTCTCACGTCGAGGCCGACAGGTATGCTTTTGAAGTTGTCAAGGAATTCGTCTACCTTGGCACCGCCATCAACAGCAGCAATGATGTCAGTCTGGAGATAAAGCGAAGGATAACTCTTGCCAACAGGTGCTACTACGGTCTCGGTAGGCAATTGAGAAGTAGAGACCTCTCTCGACCGACAAAACTTTCACTCTATAGGACGCTTATCTTGCCCGTGCTCCTCTATGGCGCTGAAGCATGGACAATGACACGAAACGACATAGCGGCCCTTGGAGTGTTCGAGAGGAAGGTGCTTCGCAAAATCTTCGGCCCTGTTCGGGTTGGTGACGACTATCGCATACGAACCAATAACGAGCTGTATGAGCTGTATAAGGACATGGACGTAGCACAGCGAATTAACATCCAGCGGCTACGCTGGCTCGGTCATGTCTGCCGCATGGACGACGAAGCTCCGGCGAAAAAGGTATTCGATGCGATGGTTGGAGGTCGACGGCGAAGAGGGAGGCCGTGTCTCCGGTGGAAGGACCAAGTGGAAGAGGCCCTGGTATCTCTTGGTGTGACCAACTGGAGAAGGCGCGCGCGAAGCAGAGGCGCCTGGAGAGAAGTTTTGCGGCAGGCCGTAACCCGATAACGGGTTGTTATGGCCAGTTAAGTAAGTAAGTAAGTAAGTACTATTTCTGTCAAGAAGAGACATCACTCAAATTGGGGTTACTGTATAAATTCAAGGTATTGTCTTTGTTAAACCTTTTTTTCTCCCAGATAAAGTTTTGGGTCCAATAATGTTACTTTCGTTATCTCTCTTAGGTATATGAGGAAGCATGAACATAGAAAATCCTAAATTGATTCCACTTCTTCATTATAAAGTTTCTGCAGAAAGTACTTATTTGTAGACATACGTCATTGGAGCATTGGTGCAATAGGACTGTGCGTAGAGATAATTTTTGTAAGTACTGTCATTGCAGATTTGTGGAACCCAACAATATTTTCATCCAATTCCTGCCTAGCGTTGGCCATAAAATAAAAAAAAAAAATTTGAAAACTTACATTTTACAGTTTACTCTTACTCTTACAGTTTTTTCTAATTGCTTTCCGCAGGCCAAACCGCTATCGAACAAAATGTCCCTAAATCGTAGAAAATTTACATACGAATTGCTAAGTGCGGAAAAATTTAAATCTTGAAGGGAAAAAATTAAATCCGAAAAACGAATTCCATTCGTTCGAATTTGAGTTTTTAGTTTTTTTTTTATTCGAGCAAATGCACGAGGGGATATGGTTTTGAGTAAAGTGGTTATGGACTCTTGCCTTGAACCCATCAAGATCATAAGTGCTGGGGAAAATGTCCGCAGGGAGAACATTCCACAATCGCGTTGTACGGGCCAGAATTATTTTGCTTTCGAATCGAATTACAGAGTAGCCCCCATGGACTAAACAATTTGAGGGTCAACGGTCTGGTCGACAGCTGGGTCACTTCAGTTCACCTTGTTAGAATGCAATGAGAAACTGTTCGCAGTCTAAAGCAGCCTCAAAAATGTCAATAAGCAGCTAAGCAGTGAAAGTCCTCAACATAGATTGGAGATCTCTTATATGGCTAACTACATTGATAACAAGGCACGGTAATTTCAGAAGACATCTAGCATGGTTAAGCTAAAAGCATTTCAACTATTAAGATGTCTTACGTTCATATAATCGAGTGGCATAGGGCAAGCTCAATGCTCAAGCAATGGGCGCGAAAATATAACTTGAGCGTCTTGTTCTTGAGCATTATTTTTGTGCCAAGATCACTTTCCCCAGAGCGAATTGGAAAAAAAAAGTTCTTAAACGTGAAACAATTCCAGATCGCAACTTGTCAGAAAAACAAGGAGATTTTGAAAGTACATGTGGGTCGAACATCAACTCGTAGTACTACTTTGCAGCCGAGGTAAGTATGCGTCTTAGCACAGCGAAAACCGCGCTACCTACAGTGCGTTTCAAAATAAAGTGTTGCTATTAAAACTTACAAAAGAAGATATAGTAATGAATTATTTATTTGATATATTTATTGTATTTCTTTATTGAGTATATGGTTTAACAACCTTACAGACTAGATAACAATTACAATGTACTTATTTAGTAGGTGCATATAAATTATTAAAAAATAAGAGAGTAATTCATTTTTAAACGAAAATTGGCTTAGAAAGAAATCTAAACAAGGAAACTTATTTAAAGCCAACTTATTGAATTCAACTAGAGCCCGTGTGATTGGATCATTCAAAGCATAATTCGACATATAGGCATTAACATAAAAGGTGTAGTGCCATCTAAGACATCTGGTAGGGACATTAAACCTTACCAACTCCAACAGTTGCGGGCAATCAATATTACCATTGATAATGTAAAGAAAAGTAATTGCAGCGATCACTCTTCTATTTTCAAGAGAATGCAGGCTTATTAGTTTGCACCTTGAACTATAAGGAGGCAGGGGTAACTCAAAACGCAAATGTGCCAAGCAGTGCTTTATACAGATTTTTTGCACACGTTCAATTCTTTTGTTGTGAACTTCCTAAAGCGGATTCTATATTATGGTTGCATATTCAAGACTACATTTTACGAAGGCGTTGTATAGGGTTTTCCAAAAAGAGGTGTTATTTTGAATCACCCGGTATTTCGGTAGCTGTCACTTTTGAAGCTTTTATTCTTTGTCATTTGACATGTAGAAACTACGCCATTACTAAAAATGGAACGATACACGCTTCAACAACGCATTGAAATTATTAAAACTCACTACAAAAATGGTGAAAATCTTGCAGTCACAGTTCGCAAAACTAAAGCATTTTTGGGTCGTCGTGAAGCACCTTGTCGGACCGCAATACAGAAATTGGTGAAAAATTCGAGTTGTTGGGACAAGTTAGTGATGTGAAGAATAAAACCCGTGCACGTCGCTCAAGAACAACTGAGAATATTGCTGCTGTAACCCAAAGTGTTGAAGAAACCCCAGGTTTGTCGATTTCTCGTCTTTCTTTGGAATTGGGCATTCCAAAAACGTCATTACACCGTATTTTGCATAAAGACTTGGGTCTTAAGGCTTATAAAGTTCAGTTAACACAAGAACTCAAGCCGACGTGCCACACAAGCAACGAGACCATTGCTCTTTTACGGGAAAAGTTTCCGGACCGTGTTATCTCTGGAAGAGGTGATCACAATTGGCTACCGAGATCTTGTGATTTAACACCTTGCGAAATCTTCCTTTGGGGCCACGTCGAAGATCAGGTGTACGCCAACAGCCCAGCGTCGATTCAAGACCTCAAAGATAGAATTCGTGAGGCTATCGAGGACATAGGGCAGCCACTTTGCGATTTGTTCAAGGAAAATTTCATGAAAAGGATATGGTCCTGTAAGCGTGGTCGTGGTGGCCATTTGGCTGATGTTGTTTTTCATTATTAACGGCATACCTTCCTCTTTATTATGAAATAAACATCCGATCATTTATCTCAAAAAATGGCATTTTTCTTTGAATACCAAAATAACACCTCCTGTTGGAAAACCCTATACAATAATTTTTTAGTGTACAGGTCTTTAATTCAGAGCTATTTCTTATGAAAAAGGCTAAGGATGAGAAAGCTTGAGGAATGCTAAAGTTAAGGTGATCAACAAATGTGAGGGCAGAATCAAAAACGATGCCAAGGTCGCGTATTCTATCTACACTAGTTAGAGGGGTATCAGAAAAAAAGTAAGTTGAGAGTTTTTGTTTTGCTGCTTGGTGTAGGTTAAAGAGTAGCATTTACTTGTGTTTAATGCTAATTTATTTCTGCAACACCAGTCATAAAAGCTATTTAACTCAGCTTGAAGTACTTGTATATCGAGCAAGCTTTTAATTCTAAAGAAAATTTTCAGATCATCAGCATATAAAAGGTAGTTCAGTTCTTAAAGCAAACACTAACATCATTAATGAAAATAACAAACAAAAGAGGACCTAGTATAATTCCTTGGGTAACCCCAGAAGTGGCAATATAGGGGAGTGACTTTGCATTGTCAATGACGACATAATTTACTCTTTTAAGGGGGGTTTCTACCTTGTGCGGTCAAAAAAATCTATTTTTTTTTTATGCATTTTTGGATTAATACATGATTGTAGAATACGCTCCCAAAATTTGAAGTTGAAATCTTTCGAATTACGGAAGCAATTTATCGAAACAGGTAGCGGTGTCGAGCGCACCGAGCCGCCGAAGCAAAACTTTGAACGCGTTTTTCTCAAAACTACATTTTTTGTATTGAAAAAAGTAGGTGAAAATTGAGTTTTTTAGTCCAAATCGCATTTCTCCTTCATTTTTCATTTTTTTTTTTAATCCTAGTTCCTGCCATAGACAAAAGAATACAGAATAAGAAAAAATTTCATTTTTGTGTTTCAAGTCATCTCAAATAGCGGCAGGACTTCCGCGAGTAAGGAAAATTCGTCCGACGCGCCGCCATAGCTCGATGGCCCCCTCCCCTCCTTTGCATATTTTATCTTGAAACTTTTTTTACTTGTACAATAAACATATACCTACATCTGAAAAAATTTTCCAGTGTTTATCTTAAAAACCTTCCCATCAAAAATTTTTCAAAAAAACATGTTTTCTCGGCCGCACAAGGTAGAAACCCCCTTAAACAGCTGGGACTCAATCCATGACAAAAAATTGAATGAAATCCTAATACTCGCAACTTGGCTAATAGCGCGCTATGAAACTCTGTCAAACGCTTTGGATATGTCCGTATAAATGGAGTCAACTTGACAACCATTAATTAAAGGTGAGACACAGTAGCTTGAGAAAACAGAGAGATTAGTTACAGTGCATCTCCCAGGAAAAAAACCATGCTGACAAGGGCAAATTAGAGGTATGACAGCAAAAGATAGCTTAGGTATTACAGTTTTTTCAAATAACTTCCAGATTATAGGAAGCTTCGAGATTGGTCTATAATTAGATACCTCATTTTTTTCTACCACTTTTGAAAATAGGGTTTACAAAAGTAACTTTCCAGTCATCTAGAAATTTTCCAGTTTTTAATGATAAATTGAAAAGCATTAAGAGGGTTCAGCAATTGCCAAGACAGACTTTTTAAGGAAAAAGGATGAAATATTATGAACATCACAGCGCTGGGAATTTTTGATGTTCTGATGTTCTCTCCAAATCCGCTTTAATGCCAAAATGAGCTGTTTTGTTGTTGCTATTATTTTTTTCTCTAAGCTTTTACTTTATTACCGTAGGAACACTATTGGAGCGTATGGGCGCACGGCGTACTGCGTAAATACGCTATCGAAATACGTTCAGACGTTGCCTTGCTCACAATTCCAGCGTGAGCAGCAACGTATAAAATTCTCAAAATACGTTTTTCAATTGTAGAAAACTGAATAATACGTCCATACGCGGCGTAAAAGATAGAAATAGATCTAAGTGAGCGTACGACGCTTTTACGTTCATACGCTTGCGTCGTCAATTTTGTGCGCTTTCATAGAAATACATGAAATTTAATTTGACAACGCAATACGTCGAACGTAAATACGCTCATACGCTCCAATTGTGTTCCTACGGTTAAGAACCAAACATTTTCGATTGATTTCACTTTGAGAAGGCTGGACTTGGAAAAGGCCAGTTTAGTGTATCCACATCAAAGTTTCTCTAGCCCATTTCAGGCGATTTTCCACATGTTTTTACCCAATAGCGATTTCGAATCGACATTCTTCTATGAAGAATTCCCGATTTCAGAAGCCTGCGTCGGATAGTGGCCATTGATACTTCGACTCTCTTCTGCGACAATCTTTCTTTCGTTTGTCTCAGGCTAAGAGTTGGAGTGTTATTAAACATCCGGACTATCGCCTTATCCGCTTTGTTCTGATTGGCTCTCTTCCTGTTTCTCCGTGGCTCGTTGTCAACATTTCCGAACTCTTTGAATCGGCTGACCCACTTCCTCACAAATGAAACTAATGTTTTTGTATATTTTGTGACTTGTGGAGGTTTCATTTTTGGACCCTTTGGATGGTTTATCAAAAACACTACTTCGAAAAGTTTTTTAAATGGAGAACTAATTTTTAATTCATTATATTTTCCCGAAAACTTGTACCCAACTAAGAAAACAGAAACACATGCGAAAACGGTATTTTAATATAGAAGATAATCTGGTATTAAAACCATGGCAAAACTACAGTTAAAAAGATATGGTCAACACTTAATTTTGAAACGCACTGTAGCTTTCAAAGAAAGCTGGACATCAGTAAACTACAATCACAAGGAAGCAAGCCATAGCCTACGGTTTTCGATTCCCACCACCAAAAAAAAACAATGGTACGCCGAAGGAAGCACCTGGAGCGACTGTTATGCGAGTCAGGAAGAGAGGTGGGAAAATAAGTCCTAGCTAGAACTACTACATGGGCTGAAAAGTCTTTGGCATGACAATGAAAAAACGATATTTTTAGTGCAAAAATGATTTTAATCTTCGACATAATCTCCATTTAGAGTAATGCATTTAGTGTAACGGTCTTCCAACATTTCGATGCCTTTCTTATAGTGGTCCGCGTGAAGCTCTTCAAAATAGGCGTTTGTTTCCAACTCGACCTCCTCATTTGAGTAAAATCTTTTTCCGGCGAGCCAATTTTTCAACCTGGGAAAGAGGAAATAGTCGCTGGGTGCTAAATCTGGTGAATACGGTGGGTGTTTGACGACTTCGTAGCGTAATTCCTCTAATTTTTCGGTCGTATCGCGAGCAGAATGAGCTGGTGCATTGTCAGCAAACGCGGCACCCATCGCGCGCACAGCTTCCGCATGTGTAAATGTTCATGAATGATATGACCAACGCGTTCCTTTGAGATGCCTATGATGTTAGCTATCTCACTCAATTTTATTTTGCGATCATTTAACACAAGGTCCGTGATTTTGGATGTTTTCCGGATTAACTGCCTCATTTGGCCTCCCTGAACGCGGTGCATCACTGGTGCTCGTACGGTCACGACGAAACTCAGCAAACCAATACTTGATAGTTGAATTTGGTGGAGCAGATGTATTATAACATTTATCAAGCCATGCTTTTGTTTCCACTGTATTTTTGCCCATCAAATAGCAATGTTTTATCAAAACACGAAATTCACTTTTTTCCATTGTTTACAAAAATTCAGAGGTAGCGTCACTTCGAAAGCAATAACTTGAAAACGAGTCAACCAAATGTCATGAAACTTTGACAGAATCTAAGTTAAGGATGGTTTTCCATGTACAACACAATAATTCTTAATTTTTGGCGTCATCTCTATGTCAGGCCAAAGACTTTTCAGCCCATGTAGTATGTAAAGCTAGAAAAGCTCGAGCGTGAAAACATCTAAGAAGGTGGGAATTGGAACGATGCCCGTTTAAACCCGGGAACCTTTCTGTAGAGACGAAACGTGTGGAAAGAGTGTGGAACAAACGCCCTTTGTGTGCATTTTCCAGGCAACATTTTTAGTTCCTTAGATTCAGGAGTTAAACCTCTATGTAAGAGCATACTTATTTATTTTTTTTTCACGAGGTTTTGCTACACTGCATTTATTCCAAGAGTACTTGACCAAAAGACTCACAAGTAGACTTGCCGCCCGTCTCCTATTATGGAGGACAGTCCTCCAAATTACTCAAAAGTCCTCCGTCCTCGAAAGAGGGTAAAATTTCCTCCACGAAAACGAAACTACTATTTCCTTTGTTAATGGTTAATGGGGTTTCGACAGTACATTTTGATTTTTGCTTTGAAGAAACCCAACAGTTGACAACCTCAGAACTCCGATCGTAGGGAAGACGCCCTCTGGTGGTGAATTTCTGTAGCTTAATTAATTTTGTATATGTATCTTGTGCTCAAGAATTTTGGCGATCGCTGAATAAATAACTCAAATCGGTTTAGTAGTTTCTGAGATACGATGTTTTCTCGCTTACTTAACTACTACATTTGCAAGTGGGGAGCCAATGGCATATAAAATGGTCAGTTTTGTATGGCAGCCCCCTCAAGACGTAGTGATAGCGGGTAGGTATGTTTAGAAGAAACATTCGGAAGGGAAAATAAATGGGTGTCGGTCATATATTTACCACGTCTGGGGGCAACGTGGGAGCAGTGGGAGCCCATTTTATAAAAACGACCATTTTGTATGGGGACTCCCATTAAGTGTTGGAGATGGAGTATAAATATGTTTGAAAGAAATGTTCAGTAAAAAATCTAGTGGGGTTAGTCATAGATTTTAACACTCTAAGAGCAACTTCTGACCAGCTGTGGAGCAATTTGTCGAAATTAACAGCTGTTTTTTAACTTTGACCTCGATGCGACGCCATTTAGCCCCACTCTTGCCCCAAAATTGTATGGCTTGTGTACTCTTTCCCCAAACCGCATAAAATTAGTGGTTACGGAGATTCGAGATCATATAATATTAAGAATCTCCACACAACACTAAATCATGTCTAATGTACTCTCTCTAATGTACAGTCTGTACTCTGAAAACTAAACTAACTAAAACTTACATTGTTTAACCCTGCTGTTAGGTTAAGCCCATTTGGTCCAATCTTTGGCTTGTTTCCTTTGTAATTTTTGCCTAACTATTTAACTATTAACTATTTTTTACATCAGTTATGTTGAGTAAAGAATGAATGAACCAAAATAAATACAAAAAATTTGAATAAATTGTTGTTTTGTACAAAAATTGCAGTATGAAACAAAGGGTCCCTTTTCTAACCTAACAGCAGGGTTAAGTGTCCTCTACAGCCATTTTAAAAAAGTGGTAAGCCCACTCAAAGGCAACGAAAAGAACTATGTCGTCCGTGGTAAGGACGTCCAGACACTACCAATTGATGACGACGGTGTGGCTAAACTACCGCCTAGCTATGAAGAGATCTGGGTTACTATCGAGCGACTCAAGAACAATAAAGCTGCAGTATCGGACGGGCTACCAGCAGAATTATCTACAGAATATAACAGTTGAAGCCAATCGTGATTTTATCAGTGCGGCTTTAGAACTAGTGTCACGCCAATACAACGCAACCCTGACCCGAGCGATCAGCAACCATGACGTCGCAGTTGCCAGGAGTTGCATACCGGCGCGCGGCGCGAACAGATTGATTTTTAAATTAACACAAATTCCATTTGTGACGACTGTAATTGCTATATTTTGTATAATCTAGATTGCCTACCACGTTGAACGCTACGTTTTGCGTTTTCTGGAAATTAAATAAAAGTCAATTTGTGACAATTCAGAAGTGAGATGCCGGGGAATTGTTACGCGAATTCTTCGGTAAAGAACAAAACGAATAGCCTGACCCCGCAATGTAAAAAAAAACGATTAAAACGCGATATATAGTGTGATCTTGTAATTCACAGCGGACGCAGCAGCCTCCAGCGGCACCACCGTCGCTAATACAGCAGGTGCAGGAGAGAAAAGTGAATTCTTGGAAGTGCGAAAGGAATTGTGGAGGTTTGCATACACACGAGCAGTTGTATGTGAAACTTCAATTCGGTTCCGATGATTAAACTACGTACGATATAAACATGAACGATTCGCGTACACGTTGTGTGAGACTCCCATGGGCATACGCTTTGCCTTGTAAGTCAGTGAGACTCCCGTGGACATACGCATTGTCCTTGGAATCGGCAAAGCCTACTTGAATCGCCGTTAAGATTTACAGTTAGGCCACGCTGTCGAACATTTTCGAGACGGTTGCTGTACTTTTCAAATTGTCGCGTTGTCGCTGTAGCATAGCGGTTGCGTGTCGTGTGTCGTTATGTGCGTATACGCGTAAGCATGAAACGAAAATTTGAAAGTAACAACGTACGTTACTCGTTAGTTCGGAATTCAAACGAGCGAAAAGTGAAAGTAAAACAAACGTTAAAAATGTCGTTACGGAACAGAAAAATCAGCGAATTGCGTGAACAATGCAAACGGGCCGGGTTGCCGACGTCGGGCAGCAAGAATCTGTTAATCGAACGGTTATATGAACAAAGAAACGATGAAACAATGAATTCCACGATGGACGAATCAACAGTGACTCAACGTATCTCCATGTTGGAGAAGACAATTTTAGAACTACGCGCGCGGCTGAACCAAAATTCGCAACCACATTTCGAACCTTTATTAACATCGTCGCCAGTACCGACGGTGTATACTACGGCAGCGATGCAAGCGCCCGTCGCCGCGCAACGGTTACCGGTGCAACCGACATTTGCGACTCAATACAGTGTACCAAATACAAGACCGAGTCAATATACGCAATTTCCACACACCAATACGCAAGCGCAACCAGTTGCGCTTCAGTTTCAAAATTATATGAGTGCTCCGATTCCGGGTGCCAACATGTTTGTGCCGAACGTCAATAATCACGCGAGTGCTCCGTATGTTGTTAATTCAATGCCGACCGTTTTTCCGAATAATCCGTCATCGTGCAATAGCAATATTCGCGATATAATCGAGCTATTACCAGCATTTGATCCATCGTCGGATAAATCGCTGAACCCGCGGCAATTCATCAAACGGGTAGAATTGCTGAAAAATGCATACGGTTGGAACGAGGGCGCCATTATGTTCGCTATACAACAAAAAATGAGTGGCTCAGCCAAACTGTGGATTGATTCGCAAGATACGGTGTTTTTAACGTGGCAGCAATTTGTGAATCAGTTCTTAGCCGACTTTCCGTGTTTTGAGAACGAAGCCGACATACATTTAAAGTTAGCGCGGTCTAAACGACAACCAAACGAATCGCCGGTTGAGTATGTGTATCGAATGCAAGCGTTGGGTGCGAAGGGTGGACTACCCGAATCGAGTATTATACGCCATATTGTGAACGGTATAAACGATTTTGATTTAAAACGGAAAATATCAAACGAATACGACCGATGCCAGGATTTACTGCGCGATATCCTGAGTTATAGTGCGTACAACGATATTAGACCAGTACTAAATAAACCGAAAGCGCCAATTCAAAACCACGTAACGCCAATCGAAACCCCAGCAAACGGTGAAACCCGCGCACAACGAAAACCTGTGCCACGAGAAAATCTGAAATGTTTTAATTGCTCTAAGCCTGGACATTTTTCGGTTAACTGTCCAGAGCCGCAGAAGAAACCGCGATGCAACAAGTGTCAGCGTACGACACACAAAACGGAACAATGCACTGTCAATGTGTACGTAATCTCGAATAAGCCAACTTCTTCCGGGAACATTATTAAAGAAATCGAAGTTAACGGTTACAAAACAAATGCATTCGTTGACCCCGGTAGCTCGTGCACACTTATAAAGAAGAGTTTCGCTGAGAAGGTAGGGCAACCGGAAAAACACAATTCGATTTTACGTGGATTTGCAGGTGGCGAATACTTATGTGTCGCGAAAGTACACGCTTACATAACAATAGACAACAACAAAATAAACGCGGATTTGTCAATCGTCGACGAACAATTAATCTGTGAAAATGTGCTACTCGGAAATGACGTGCTGTGTAAAACTGGTAATCGTGTGGTGATCGAAGGGGATCATTGCCGCATAGAACGAATTCGAAACATCACCACTACCGCGGATCTAGATGCACCGCAACGATCACAGCTCGATAATCTCATAACAGAGTACGGTGAAGTGTTCGCAAATGACCTCACAGAAATAGGTAAATGCGCAATCTCTAAAATGAACATTGAATTAAGCACGGAAGTGCCAATTTGCCTCAAACTATATCGCATACCATTCGCGAAAAGACCGACTGTTTCGGCAATTATTTCCGAGCTACTCACCAACGGGATTATTCGACCGTGTCAGTCACCCTACGCATCACCGGTGGTCTTGGTCGATAAACAAAATGTTGAACACAGACTCTGTGTTGACTATCGGTGTTTGAATAAGATTACGGTTAGGCAGCCGTATCCTATGCCTAACATGGACGAACAATTTGCACAATTATCCGGGAATAAATATTTTACAGCGCTAGACTTACGAATGGGCTATCATCAGATTGAAATCGATGAAAATTCAAAAAAATATACCGCGTTCGTAACTACTGAGGGCCATTTCGAGTATAATCGGATGCCTTTAGGCCTCGTTAACGCGCCCGCAGTATTTCAATCCGTAATGAACAAAATCGTATCGAAAATGG
Source organism: Melieria omissa (assembly GCA_963971225.1). NCBI lineage: Eukaryota > Metazoa > Arthropoda > Insecta > Diptera > Ulidiidae > Melieria > Melieria omissa. The sequence continues at coordinate 41,706,851 of OZ020269.1, read as the reverse complement.
CCGCCAATGAAGTGCTGGTGTACTTGGACGACATTATTATTCCGAGTCAGACCATCGATGAAGGGTTAGTGCGCTTAGAAAAGTTCCTACGATTGTTAAAAGAAGCCAATCTAACGCTTCGGGTTGACAAGTGCAAATTTCTAGAGACCGAAATTGAACATTTAGGTCATGTAATCAACGCGAACGGTATAACCCCCGGTAAACGTAAAATCAGTGCGATCACAAACTTTCCGGAACCAACAAACGTAACCGAAGTGAGACGGTTTCTGGGGCTCACAGGGTTTTTCCGAAAATTCGTACCAAACTTCTCCCTCATCGCGAACCCTATTACAAAACTACTCCACAAAGATCAACAAGATAACTTTATTTGGGACGTCGAACAAAAAGCCGCGTTTAAGAAACTTATTCATACATTGATCAATAAGCCCGTACTAGCCTTATACGATCAAAAAGCGCAACACGAAGTTCACACGGACGCGAGCAGCGTAACTCGCGGGCGTCTTGCTACAATCCGTCGACGGGAAAACGTGGAATCCGGTCTTCTATTATAGCCGACATTGCACTGACGCAGAAACGCGGTATCATAGCTATGAACTTGAAGTTCTTGCCGTAGTCGAAACTTTAGAACGATTCCGCATATACCTACTAGGAAAACGGTTCCGATTGGTAACTGATTGCTCAGCCGTAGCTCGCGTAAAAGAAAACAAAGAACTCAAATCTAAGATCGCTCGTTGGTGGCTGAAGCTGTTGGAATTCGATTTCGAATGTATCCACCGCCAGGGTACCCGTCTTCAACATGTCGACGCTCTGAGCCGTATGCCTGACGAACCCCCGAAGGAAGTTGAACCCGCTGGATTCATACTCAAGGTAACTGCAAATGTAGACGATTGGCTGTTGACGATGCAGCTTCAAGACGAAAGTCTTCGCGAAATCATCAGCATCGCTAATGGGTCGGTGAAATCACCACGTGAAACCGCCATTAAGGCTGAATATAGGCTGACAAATCACCGACTGTACCGCAAGCAGCCAGACGGGTTACGGTTTGTGGTGCCCAAGGCTGTGCGATGGCGCGTGGTGCAACTTTGCCACGATCAAGCAGGGCATCATGCACTCGAAAAAACGCTCGAGCGCCTTCGAAAATCCTACTGGTTCCCGCAAATGAGGAAGTACGTGAAGAGTTATATCGCTGCTTGTATTCAGTGTTGTCACCAGAAACACCGTGCTGGAAAATCCGAGGGTTGCCTGCATTACAGCCCCATCCAGCCAATTCCGTTCTGTCTGATCCACGTCGACCACATGGGTCCCTTTACTCGCAGCAAGCGCGGTAACTGCTATGTACTCGCGATCTCCGACGCATTTAGTAAATTTTTGGTTGTCAAGGCTGTACGCGACACCAAGACAACACACGTCTTACGAGTTTTCAACGAGATGTCCAGCTATTTCGGGCTGCCATCCCGAATTATATCAGACAGAGGGACGTCGTTCACATCCAAAGCATTCGAGGCGTACTGCAAGGAAAATGGCATCCAACACACGAAGACAGCTGTGCGCACTCCGCGAGCCAACGGACAAGTGGAGCGTGCTAACCAGAGTATCCTGTCATTTATCCGAACGACTACCGAAAATCCGAAGGATTGGGACCTAACGCTACGAGATCTGCAGTGGACTATAAACTCCCAAAGGAACGCCACTACCGGGTTCAGTCCAAACGAGTTAGTGTTTGACTTTAATCTGCGCGATATCGTCCAAAACGAACTCCTTGCAGCAATTCACGATGACATCAACGATGGGACAACCACGCTATCAATGTCCGAGAAACGTGCCCATGCCGAACGCAACATCAGCAACGAACGGGAAAAGTGGAAACAGCGTTTTGACCGTACTCACACGAAGCCCACGAGTTATGCCGAAAACGCTCTCGTGGTGATTGAAAATGAGCCAGCAGCATCGGGTGATTCCCGGAAACTGGAGCCAAAGTATCGAGGACCGTATATTGTCAGCAAGGTCCTCGGCAACGACCGGTATCTGCTTGAGGATATCCCCGGCTACCAGGTGACGACTAGGAAGTTCTGCTCCATATACGCCTCCGATAAAATGAAGCCCTGGTGTAACAGTAGTCCCGAGCTAGACGACGACGACCCACTTGAATCCGACGACGACCAAATCGAGGGCGATTGCTGTCAGGAACGGCCGAGTTGTCACGCCAATACAACGCAACCCTGACCCGAGCGATCAGCAACCATGACGTCGCAGTTGCCAGGAGTCGCATACCGGCGTGCGGCGCGAACAGATTGATTTTTAAATTAACACAAATTCCATTTGTGACGACTGTAATTGCTATATTTTGTATAATCTAGATTGCCTACCACGTTGAACGCTACGTTTTGCGTTTTCTGGAAATTAAATAAAAGTCAATTTGTGACACTAGTATGTCCGCCATCGACCAGATATTCATTTGTCTATTACAAGGCAGCATTCGAAAAGATTCTGGCGATAAATGAGGGCATGGCGAAGTATACCAGGTATGCGCCTATGAAACCGGTAACGACATCTAGCGGTAAATAGCCGAATATTTATAAACTTCGGAACCGTACCAAATGTCATGTTTACTTCTTCTGTCATATGTCAACAATATTCAGTTCACAATTTGTCAAGTTTCATCCAACAACGCATTGTTTGACGCTCCGGAAAATGTCGGATTACGTGCCTACAAATTACGATTTGCGGACACAATTAATTTTGTGTTACCATTTGAAGAAAAATGCTTCTGAATCGCATCGAATGCTTGTGGAAGCTTACGGCGAGCATGCTCTTGGTCGCACACAGTGTAACGAGTGGTTCAATAAATTTAAAAGTGGTGATTTTGATGTGAGAAACGAGGAGCGTGGCCGGCCACCAAAAAAGTTTGAAGACGCCGAATTGCAAGCATTGCTCGATGAAGATGATGGCCAAAAGCAAGAACAGCTCGCAGAACAATTGGGTGTTGACCGTCGGACCGTCGGAAAACGTTTAAAAGCAATGGGAAAAATTTTAAAGGTCGGTAGATGGGTGCCACATGAACTGACCGAAAGGCAGCAAGAAAACCAAAAAACCACTTGTGAAATGCTGCTCGCCCGGTACAAAAGAAAGTCGTTTTTGCATCGAATCGTAACTGGTGATGAAAAGTGGGTCTATTTCAAGAATCCCAAACGAAAAAGATCGTATGTTAACCGCGGCGAAAGTGCGCAATCGACCGCAAGGCCAGATCGCTTCGGAAAGAAGGCCATGCTATGTGTTTTCTGTGACCAGCGTGGTGTCATATGGTATGACCTTCTAAAACCTGGTGAAACGGTTAACGGTGAACGTTACCAACAACAATTGGCCGATTTGAACCGTGCTATACGCCAAAAACGCCCAGAATATGAAGCCAGGCAACACAAAGTGATTTTCCTCGATGACAACGCACCACCACACCGCACTAGAGCCACGAAAGAATTGGTTGCATCGTACAACTGGGAAGCTCTTGCTCATGCGGCTTACTCACCAGACTTGGCGCCTTCGGATTATCACATGTTCGCATCGATGGGCCACGCATTAACGGAACGGCGCTTCAATTCTCACGCAGAAGTCAAAAAATGGATCGATGATTGGTTTCAGGCAAAAGACGAAACATTTTTTTGGTGAGGCATCCATAAATTGCCTGAGAGATGGGAAAAATGTGTAGCTAGCGATGGCCATTACTTTGAAGACTAAAATTGTAAGCCTAGGCGTATACGGAGACGCAGGCCGCGCAACACAGCACAGGGCAGCACAACGCAAATTAAACTGTGTTACGCAGCAAATGTTTCAACAGCGTATACGAGTCTCGGAAAACCCGCACACGTGTTCCGTATTCATTCCATAAACCCAGTAAAAAGAGTTATTTTCTGAATTAGACTTTGAAATATAACTTATATAATATAATTTGAGTGTAATATGGGCTGTCCACGCACTTTTTCAATTTATTCTTCAATTTTTGCAAGAGAACGTGTCGGCTCCGCGTAGGAAACTGTATTTCAACTACAACGAGACGCAGTTGTGCGCAGGCACGTCTCTCCACCGCACGCGACTATATCGCTGTATACGCTGTCATATGGTACTGCATTATTTACAAAAAATTGAACTACGCTGAGCTGTGCTGCGTGTGCGGCCTGCGTGTCCGTGTACGCCTAGGCTAATCATTTCCTCACAATAAACGTGTTTTTTTCAAAAATAATTACCGGTTTCATCGGCGCATACCTGGTATACTGTTAACACACAGGGATTCGGAGCAGTTAGGGTCTCACGTCAAAACCGACAGGCATACTTTTAATGTAAAGAAATTCGTCTACCTTGGCACCGTCATAAACAGCAACATCATTGCTGCTGGAGATAAAGCGAAGGATAAGCTTTGCCAATAGGTGCTACCACGGTATCGATAGGCAGTTCAGTAACAGAGACCTCTCTCGACCAACAAATCTTGCACTTGCACTGCTGGCTGGTAAAACTGCTTTCACTATAATGCCTTTCATTTTCCCCTGATCCTTATTTTATTTTATGATCAAAGCTTCTGACAGGTGGGTGGTAGTTATTAGGTCTGTTCATTATCAAATAGTTTTTGATAATTATCAAAAGTTTTTACTGGAAAAGCGTTCACGAACTCAAAAAACTAGCAGAAGAGAGCAGAAACGGGAGCGTAACAACGCCACAGAGAAAAAAGCAGTTGCAAGTTTCTGCTAGTGAAATTTTTACTAGCAAGAATTTTCAGCTCATGAAAAAAAAGTATCAGCTGTCAAAGTGCCACATAAACAAAACAAAATATGTTTGCTTATTGATATTTGGTTGCGTTTTAATGTTAACTATGAGCGAAAAAAGGAAAGTTGGCGAAGTTTTGGTAAATGTAAGTATTTGAAAATGCGATTGCCATATCCGAAATGGTTATAATTATAAGTTTTGAACTTTCTCAGCAACCGGGAAGTCGCAATTGTTGAAGGTATTTTTACATTTCTTGCTAATACCTCTGGGCCTGCTGTCTGCAAATCTAACTCTGTGAACGACTGTTTATAGATGTACGCAGTTCACCCAGCTCTAATGGTTATAGTGCCACTTTGAGAATGGCTTTACTTCTTTTTGATTCATCAAGCGAATCAGAAAGTACTTCTGATGATGAAACAATCAACAATATATTGGATGTGCACAAAGCGTCCAACATATCCTTGCGTCTGACAGAGGAACTAAGTGCGATACTTGTAAAGAAGTCGCGCAACTGCGTAAAAAATATTTTGAAGACACCATGCCTACGTACACTGAAGAAGAGTTTCGTCGACATTTTCGAATTTCACGGACCTTATATATGCAATTATGCGACAGCTTTGCACAAAGTGAAATGTTAACCAGCCTACGGAAGGATAAACGCGTCTGTGAAAAGCTCTATGTTGCAGTGTTTTTGTGGTTTGCTGGCCACGAGGCGTGTAGCTATAGAGACTCAGCAGACCGTTTCGATTTATCCCTTGGGACGGTATGGAAAATGATCCATCGGGTCTCATTTTACATTAGTTCCTTAAGCTCAAAGTATATAAAATGGCCGAATGAAGAAAAGTTGGAGTCCAGTAAATATTTTGATGAAAAATGCGGATTTTCCAGGGCAATAGGTAAAGTAAATGCATACTCAAGGATTTTTCCACAATTAATAACAAAATTTAAGGTAGCATCGATGGTACCCACATAATTATCGATCCCCCTAAACCGGGAAAGGACGATTACATCGATAGAAAGGGCAATATGAGTTTGTGCTTGCAAGGTATCTGCAATGAGAAGAAGAAATTTATTTCAATTTTCGTTGGATATCCGGGCTCATCGCATGACAGCTGGGTATTCCGGAATTCGACAATATACAGGAAACTTCCTTCGGTTTGTAAAGGTAAGATTTATGTGCTAAGCGCATACACTTCATAATACTCTGCTAATAATTTCAGATTATTATCTACTGGGAGACTCTGCCTATCCCTGCAGTTCACATGTGATCACTCCAAACCGCGATAATGGTCACCTTACGCGAGCTCAGAAATGTTTCAATATGAAGCTTAGCTGTGGTCGGGTGGCAATTGAACACACTTTCGGAATATTGAAACAGCGCTTCAGACAGTTGTACTATTGCAAACTACGAGGAATAAAAAACCTGTGCCACTTCATTCGGGCATGTTGCGTCTTGCATAATATCGCAAATGAAGAGGATTTAAATTTCGCAGAAGTCCCAGCCCAGGAAGTTACAGAGAACTCTTTTGAGCCTACTGAAACAGCTAGGGGAAACGTGGTGAGAGATGCTATCTTCAATGAAATTGGATTGTAACAACTAAATTGAGCAAGACAATTCAGTTTAATCAGTTTTTTATATCAAAAACGAAATAATGTAATTGCATTCATTTCACAACTAATTTACGAAAATGCAGAAAATAAAATTGCATTCATTGCACAACTAATTTCAAAAATACAGTAAATAAAATTGCATTCATTGCACATTTAAGGATAAATGCAGCAGGTTGAAAGTCCTCCTCGGCCAGTGGCATTAGGCCGGGCAAGATGGGAATGCGCGACAGTTTGATCAATTTACATCAATATAACATACAACATTACTTATTTATTTGTTCTACTAATTTTTCCAAGAGCTCCAACTTCCTCTTTTTCCGTTCCTCTTCTCTCTCAGCCCGTTCTTCCCTCCGCTTGTCTCGCTGCTCCTTACTTTCAAGGAACTGCAGAGTTCTTGTCTCGAACCTTTTCGTATCCTCCGCTATTTGTTTAATTTGTTGAAGGATTTCTGCTTGCACAGGTCTTTTTTTAATTTGTGTAGTATCTGCAAGTAAAGCAAGTAAAAGTAAAATAGTTCTTGTATTAGCCTCACAAGTGTGTTATTTATTGAATATACCTGTTAAAACATCTGCGGTAGAAGTAAGTGACAAATCGGTTTCTTTCGCATCAATGTCGGTGATTGACGAGCTCTCTTCGTCTAGCACATATTCTGGGTTTATACTTTTCTTCCCCTCGAAAAGATCGTCTAACTCACTGGATGGAAAATATATATAAATATAGTGTTATTGCATGCATATGCATATGTTTGTAGCACATTTACAACATTAACGACTTACGATTGATATGGGCAAGTCTCCTTATTGCGCCCCGTTAAAGAATTATGCAGCTTCACCTTCTTGTACCGCCTTTCTAGGCTATAAAATTTGCTTTCCACTTGTTGCGCTCTGTACATGTACCCCTTTTCGCACAGCTTTTCTGATATGGCGACCCACATCTTTCTTTTGTTTTTTAATTTTGTAGTTTTGCCCACTAGTGGCCGCAGCTCCTTGACCCATGATATTAAAAGTTTGGTGGGGGCATCTAACCAATTTTTATTTGCATCACTTTCTGCTTCGCTATTAGACCGCGTGTGGTCGTCAAAACGTCTGTAAATATATAATTCGTAAAAGTAGAAACAACAACATGAAATCGACTTACATCGTGCTCCGCTGCGGTTGGATTTTCTGAAAATATAACCTCGTCGTATGCTGTGTTGTGCTCTTCTTGCACTTTGTTTATAATTGCCGCCTGTTACTCAGGGTCTACGTATATATGTACGTACAGAACAACAATTTTTGTAAATTTTAATACTTTATTTTATACATACCACTTTGGACACGGGTGAATGTCTTAGGTGAACAATGACGCACAGTCTTGAATTTACTTTTTCGGGCTTTCTTTTATTTGTTATGTTGATGGTTGGTCATCGTTTATGCTACATGCATCTCCTGCATCAAAGTAAATTATTTTTTCCCACCACTCCTCATTACTCTGGACAAAATTGAATTTGATACAGTTTGCCAAAATCCATTTCAACTTTATACTGCGATAAGTCCTGGATATCTTCTCTTTAGTCGTAGATATGTCGGCTGCAGGCAAACTTTCTTCGATGTAACCAATTTCTTTAGTGATATCCAGAACGAACTTCTCATTTGTCTGCGAAATAGAAAATTTTTCAAAAACATCTTTGTGTTGAAATCTTCTTCGGTTTAGTTGCAATAGCGGAGTTGAAGTGTTGTCTAGTTCAAATGAAATTCGAAACTAACTTTGTTGCTCTAAACTCCTTTAACTATTAGTAGGATTTGTATATGCATTCAAATACAAAACACTAGTTGGAACCTAAATGGTTGTTAGGTTTTCCCACGTTTTAGGATTTTTGAACATGTGGGGTTTTTGAGAATGCGGACACACTAGGTCATATCAAAGAATATACAATATAAAGAATACGCATCTTCAAAAATGTTGCGTGTTTCTTGACGCGGGGGATAAGAGATGAGCGGAGGCATAGGTTGCGGGAAATTTGATTTGTTTGACAACAGCAAAAAGCAATGTTGTTGTTCGCAACGGCTCGGCTCGTGTACGTGTATATTGGAATGGTGGTTGTTGTGAGGTAGTGATCGCTAATTTTTTGCATGCATGTTTCTTGATCTTGTTCGTCGAAGCGCAAGAGGAAACAACGAACCAAAGCATCGTCATCGTCGTTTCAACGAAGATGATTCGGGATTCGCTAATGTTTTTGGTGTTGTCGTTTATTGTGTGTATGCTTTTTTGTCTTGCCGATTGGTTTTGCTGTACAGATTGCTGTCATGTCGCCATCTTTGTGAATCTTTGTGATGTATGGCTTTTTGCTGGCCAATGCATTCTGATTAATTTAAAAATTTGGTGGTTGATCCCAATTTAAAATGTTTATAAATTTACGTGACTAGTTTGAAGAAAAATTATTTGTTTATATTTTCACATGGTTGATGACAATTTTGAGAATATGGGAAAACTACGACAAAAAATTAACTGATGGGCATATTGACTTCAAAATTCGTGAAAACACTTGAAATCAAAAATATTCGAAATCTAACGGACAAGCCAAGGGTTAAAAGATTGTATGGAAAAACATAATATAATATATATATATATAATCTATTGACTTTCAATAGGGCGAAAGCACTACTAAAGCACTAAAGAAAGAAATTAATAATAAAACAAGTATAGGGTGTTTTTTTTAGAGGTATAGAACTTCGAATTGAAATAAAACACAAGAAAATCGTTTTAATGTCCATCAATTTGGCTTTATTGGAAGGATAATTTTATGCCATTAATGTTTAAATATGATTTCGGGCATGTGGCCGCCGCGGCTGGCTCGAATAAAGCCAACTCTACAGGTCCAATTTTTAAATTTGATGGATAAAGCTCCAATTGCTGTGCACGGTGGCGAATCGATTCATTCGGGTCCTCTTCAACATTTTGCTCTACAGCGGCAATTGTTTCTTCGGTGCGCACTGTTCGACGTCTCTGCGGATGCGTATTATCACATAGAGTAAACGTAGTGCGAAAACGACCCATGGTTAACCGATGGATGGACCGATTTTGCTCTGATGGACGATTATGTCGACCATAAAATGGACGAAACTTGCGGTAAACTTCGCGAACTGAACCATTATTTTCGAAATAAATTTGCACGATTTGCAAGCGTTGTTCTTTTGTCAACCTGTTCATGATGAAATGGCAAACCAAACTGAACATAAATGACATTAGAGTTGCCAGATTTGACCACAAAATGCCAGTTTTATCTCTATTCGAAAAACAAACCTCTAAAAAAACACCCTATATTTGTTGAGCATTTATTGAATACTGAACAATACAACGGAAGTGCGAGAAGGGAGCGAATATGCAAAACAAAGCAGAAAAAGTACAAATACGTATTGTTGCCACATTGAAGTTATTAACCCTTTCCGACATGAAAATAATAGCCCGCTGTATGAATTGTATGGGCTGTAGTCCAATATATTGGACATTGTGACTGAAAGGGTTAAGTAGGTTACAGTACTATTCCAACACTCCTTCTCAACACATATATTTGATACATACGATAGAAATTAATTAGATAGAATTAATATAATCCCATCTCTTTTGTGAATTTACAATGTTTGATCAATGTTTTTCGAAATTTTTCGTTAAAATATCAGATAACAATTCATTTGTGCAAACATAGTTTAAAGTTAGTTCATTGTTTTTGTACAGATATCGAATGTGGTGATATTTTATGTTTATGTGTGAAAAGATTCGCGCGGAGCGGTTGAAATAAATATACGCGGTCGTTCGGGTTTGAGGTGTTTATTTCTTGACGTTAGAAATACAAGTAAAAGTGTACACAAAACATTCAACGATACGAAACGGCCGAAGGCGGGAAGCAGCAAATAGGGGGAACATTAGTACAAGAGGAGAAGGAAATATTGGGATTAGTGATGGGATCGACAAATCACTAGATACAGCACAGTACATCTGAACATCCCGGCCGCCATTGCAAATTGCAATAATATGGGGTGCCGCGGTTCCGCCCAGGGTTGCGGCGGACGGCTAGCTGGTGACACTTTTGGCGGTGATGCGCGACTGCCTGGCTGTAATGGACTGACGTCTGGAGGGTTGTCACCTTTCCACGATGTCGGAGCGCTGGGGAGTGCGCTGAGGGCCTCTCTGCAGTCGATGCTCGGTGCGGACGTGCAGGGCAGTCTTGGGGCCAACTGCTGGGATGGTCGCTAGCGCCGGATCTGCAAAGGAGAGGTCAGATGTGGTAAATGATGATATTGACATCGTTTGTGTGGGGTGTAAGCGATGAGGTTCGCTTGAGTTGCCGTCGGATGAGTGACTGCGCTTGGGAAAGGTCGCACGGGAAAGGCGACTGACTCGGACCCGGGATGGGTGCTCTCGAGGTTTGTTGTATGGGGGGGTACAATGTGGAAATGCGAGAGGGCTGCAGTTTCCATCAATTGCTGTGCATATTGACGCGTGGCGCTGGGCCAACGCTTGTTGTGTACCCTTTTTCGCGGTCTCATTGGGTGCGATAGCCATCCTGCGGGGGGCGAAACGTTTGGCAACGAATGGGGGTGTTTGCCATTTCGAGTCTGAGTTTGCAGGAATGGTACGTTCTGCGGGATTTGTCTTTATTTCCTTGGGTGGAAACCCTACGAGATTGAGGGCGGAAATTACATCAGAGAGGGCTTCCTTTGGAGTGGGAAGGTTTTTTCGAAGGGCGGGACCAGTGTGCGTATGGTAATTTGGCACCACGACGACATTTGTCAAATATGATGACAGGGGTACTGGACCGCTTAATATCCAACCGAATACTGTGTGTTGAGCGAGTAAGCTGCCACATACATTTCGGTGGAAACCTTCGAGCATGATCTGCGGGATGAGATCACTGCCAATCACTATATTGATCTGCGCTGCCTCAAAGGGGTTGGGATCAGCGAGATCTAGCGTGGTGAAATCGTTCAAATTTGGGGAGTTTATTTTGGAAGGGGGGAGACATTCCGTTAACTTTGGAAGCACGATGGCTTGCACGGGGAGGTTTGTGCTCGTTTTAGGGACTGCCAATGTCAAGAAGCATATATGGTTGGCGGTTTTCACAATCTGTCCGCCCATGCCCGAGATCTGGAGGTTAGATTTCTCGAATGGCAATTTTAGGCGTCTCTGGACCTTCGAGGAAATGAAGGTGCGCTGAGAGCCTTGATCGATCAACGCTCGAACTCTGAACAACTTTCCTAAATGCATAATGGACACCAGTGCCGTAGGCAGAAGGGATTGGGTGCCATTATTTGAGTGAAAAGCTGGTACTGGGAGCGTACTTTGCCTTGAAGATGTGCTGAGGTGCGCATCGGAAAGGGGAGAATTAATGGTGGAGTTGTTGCTCGGTTGTTGGAGAACCGTTGAGATCAGAGAAGTGGTCGAAGGTGATCGATTGGGGAAGTGAGTGGGCTGCGCATTGCCTTTGGGGAGGTGAAGCAAAGAGTGGTGCTTTCTCTGGCAATATGCGCATGTGAAATTGCTTGTACAATCCTGAATTAGGTGAGATGTAGTTAGACAATTCACACAGATCTTGTGATTTTTCACATATGCTAATCGACTCTGAGGGGTGAGCCTTTTAAAGCTTTGGCAAGTCCGTACGGAATGATTTGCGTTGCAGAGTTTGCACGCGAAGTCCTTGTTCACTTCAGTGTGAAGATTTAAGGATCTGTTGGGCTGGCTTTTGAGGACATTGGAAGATGAGGGTTGTGGTTTAGACTTGGTAGGCCGAAAGAAATTCAGCCGCTCCACTACCTCGTATCTGCAGGTCAAGAACTCATTCATTTGTGACCAGGGTGGCAGATCCTTCCGGGATGACAACGATTGTTCCCATAAAGCTAGAGTTACTTCGGGCAATTTGGAAGAGCATATATATACCAGCAGCGGATCCCAGTTGTCCGTGTCTACGGCCTGAGACTTGAGAACGGACAAACAATTGTTTATAGAATTCTGGATCCGCTGTAGTGCCTCACTATTTTCGGTGTGGGCAGGAGTGATATTCAATAGAGATCGAATTTGGTTGTCAACGAGGATGCGTTTGTTCTCATAGCGGGATCTGAGGGATTCCCACGCGGGTCCGAAATTCTCATCGGTTAATGCGTATTGTTTAACAATAGCACCAGCTTGGCCTTGCGTTTTGTATCGGAGGTGATACAATTGCTGGGCTGGAGTGAGCTGGGGGGTGGTTACTGTATATCGCGGTAAACATGTCCCGGAAGGACGGCCACTGCTCATAGCCCCGAAGAAGGTTTCGGTATCACAAGGCGGAACTTGGAGGCAAATATAGGGGGTATTTGCTGGTTCTAGGGGTCGAACCGGTTCCATACGCGTAGCAGGCTGGGGGGACTGAGATTGGAGCATCTTAGTGATGTCCAACATCTTAGCCATGCACAACTCGTATTGGTCTGTGCAGGCGTCGATCTTTTGCCTAGCCGACTCTTTAAAACCGTCGGGCTGGCTGTTGTCCTCAGCGAGGAAGACTGCCTGATGTGCGCGCATTAGCCTCTCCCATTGGGCTTGCAGATTTTTCTGCTTAATTAGGACCAGAGATTTGGTCAAATCCTCAATGGGAGCTGATGAAAACGCTGTGCATAATTGCACGAGTCTATCGGACTCAAAACCAAATATGGCAACACTGGGATCGGTTGCTTTGGGACTAGACAGCTGAGAGCGAGTTTTAATTGCCTCGCGAGCGACAGGAACTGTCAAATGTGCCTCGGTTGACTTTGAATATTTTGGAGAAGGAGACTCCATTTTGTTAATTTGACGCTTGGGGGATCGCTCAACAGGCCATTTTAATGGCTTAAAAAAAGCTCGAAAGTGCTTTGAAATTCGTTTGAATATAAATATTAGGCTTATGGGGAATAAACCAGAAATATTACCGCGTCCGCGCGAACGATAATATAAAAATGTAGATATGTACACGAAAATGTAAAAAATTTCCAAAACGAATTTGCATGTTTGTTGAGGATCAAAGTTTACAATTGTGTGTGTGTAAACGCGTCGTGAAATTGGTATATATATATTGGGAATAAACACGAAATATGTAAACAAGAATTGGGGAAATTATTATTAAACAACAAATTTTTTAATATATACGAGTATGTGAGTTTGTCTTTATTTGTATGCAAACGTGAATACATGTTTGTATGTAAAGAGTCAATGTGTGTTAATATATTAGTGTATAAGTGTTTGTGGGTAATAATTAATTCTTTTTATATTAAGTGAACGATTAACAAAATTTTGAGTACAGGTGGGGTGTTTTTGTCCCACTGTATTCGCTTGGGGTGACAACAGCTGTGCAATGGGTGTGTATGTGCAGCACTATTGAAAATTGTTCAATGTGCTGCGAAAACAGGCTACTCGTCCCACTGTATTTGCGTTTTCTTACTTCTTACAGCGAGAGTGGGGATATTGCTTAGGCAGAAGTGCGAAAATGCAATTGCACTTGGAAGCAGCAGCGGGAGTGCTCGCTGCTCAGTGCTTGCGTATGTCGCACAAAACAAAACGCAAAAATGCGTGCAAGTGGGTGAGTGGGAATGCAGCGGGAGAAATGCTGCGTGCCTATATATTGCACAGGGAGAATAGTGGATATTTTGTATGCTGGCTGCAGCGGAGTTTTTGCTGCTTCGGCAGCGAAGGTCGCACCAAAGAGATTGCGAAATGTACAAAGCGCCGAATTATGTGCAGTAGCGGAATTGCTAACTGCACTGCGCTGTTTTGTACTTGGGGAAAATATGCACGATAAGCGTACAGTGGCGGGGTACCAGACTGCTGGAATTTTATTTTGGGGAGTGGGTATATATTTTGGGATATATATTTATAAAAATATTCCGCTTATCTGTTTTTGGGCCCTGTGCCCTAGAATGGGGATCTTCTGCTGGATCTCCTGCTATGTGTCCGCTGCTGTGCTGTTGTTGTTTGTGCTGTTCTCTGCTCTGCGTTGTGGGTGTGTGTTGTTGTTTGATGATGTACGCGTTTTGGTTCTTGTGCGTGTTTTTGTTCTTGTCTTTGTATTTCACTGCAATGTCCAATATTTCGTTGCACTTTTTGTTTGCTTGCGTTGTCACTGTTTGTGTATTCTTATTATTTTTAATTTTTTATTTTCATTTTGCACAATTTTATTTTGTTTGTAGTTTGTTGAGATTTAGTTCTTGCACTTGAAATTGCTTAAGTTGTTGTGAATTGTTTTGTGTTTAAATTTTGGAAAATCGTATAACTGTTTGTAATTGTTAATTGTTAATTAATGTTTTTGAAATAGTTGATTGTTTTGTGTTTCGCGGCGCGGGTCCGCAGTAGCTCGAAGGACCATGAAAAGATTTGCGCGGAGCGGTTGAAATAAATATACGCGGTCGTTCGGGTTTGAGGTGTTTATTTCTTGACGTTAGAAATACAAGTAAAAGTGTACACAAAACATTAAACGATACGAAACGGCCGAAGCCGGGGAGCAGCAAATAGGGGGAACATTAGTACAAGAGGAGAAGGAAAGATTGGGATTAGTGATGGGATCGACAAATCACTAGATACAGCACAGTACATCTGAACAATGTGCTTGCTCCTTGCGTGATAGATAGGATGTTATACTAAATGCTGCGCGCTCTGGTTGTCGCTATTCAGCACCATTGGTGCAGTGTCGTGAAAACCCATTTCTTTGAGTAGCTTTCTAACGTAGACCGCTTAATTTGCCGCAGATGAGAGAGCAACATACTCGGCTTCTGTGGTGCTTAGTGCTACGATGGCTTTTTTCGATTACCATGAAAATACGCTTTCTGCCGCAATGAACGCGCACACGGTATATTACTTTCTGTTACTGGCGTCACTGCCCCAGTCAGCATCAACAAAGCATTCAATCGGCTTCCCAGTCTTGTAGTAATGAATCTTCAAATCAGCTGTGCCCTTCAGGTAAATTGTTCTCGCACGCCAGCGCAAGTAGCATGCGAATCGTCGCGTATCTAACGACCGGTGAGAATGTTTCGGTGTAGTTAATACCAAAATTGGATACTAACATCTGTATTTTTCTTGAATCTGAAGACCCACTTGCAGCTGATGGCTTTATCCCCGACTGGTAACTCCACTAGTGACCAAGTACGATTATCGACTAACGCATCGTACTCCTTCTGCATCGATTCCCTCCATTGTTTAGAATGCGCGCCACTTACAGCTTCTTAGACACTGCGGAATTTTAACACTGCTCCCATGCCCACGACGCTGCATTGCTGATTTTTTGTGTCACCATCTTCGATCAAATTAAGGATATGACGTTCTTTGCGGGGAGGCCCACGATTTTCGGTACGAATCTGTTTCGGCCGGCCTAGACCATATTTGACAGGCTCGGTATTAACGTTATTTTCACTTGTTTCTGGCCCTGCGGCCGTGTACGAATCGATGTCACTTTGCGAAACCATAGGCGTTATATCTTCGGCGTCGAACGTAACTATCTCACACTGCTTCTCCTCAGACTCCACGCTCATATTTTCATAAAAATTATATCTCTGCTGGTTATTATCCTTTTTGTGTCCGGGTCCATCAAACGATGCGCCTTGGAGGTTTTAGAGTAGCCAACCAGCTCTCCTCCCTTCGCTTGAAACTTCTTTGAATGTGTTTTGTCAATTGCAATTGCCAGCGAATCAAATACTTTTAAGTGTGCCACTGTTGGTAATTTTAGCGTCCAGGCCTCATACAGCGTTTTATTAGCGAGTGCTTTTGGTGCAGCTCGATTTCGTAAGTATGTTACCGTTACCACTGCCTACGCCCAAAAGTACGGCTTGCGCGCTCCGCCACACCGTTTTCATGGTGCATAACGCTTTATGCCATTGTCATTCAAAAAGTTGGGAAATGGCTTGACACAAATTTTGCTTTTTGCGCATGTTAAGCAAACCGTTTTATTCGGCACCTCTTTTAAAGTTTAAATGGCCGTACCGAATATACCACATTTGTACATCACTGCTCAAACCGTTTGCACTAAAACCCTTGTTTGCTTGTACTTCATTTTTCAATATAAATAAACCACATTCTTTTTCTGCTCTTAGTACAACTTTTCCATTTTCATCTCTTACGACCGTTTGCATTTTTTCAAAGTTCACTGTGAGTCCGTTCTCGCATGCTCTACCGACTGAGATGAAATTACAACAAAGCTCTAGCACAAACAAAACATTTTTCAGATTTATAGTATAAACACAACCAAGTCGTCGTGCGATTTTTACGCAGCGAACGTACGCTTTTTCGGATCCTTATTGGATTTTTGGGAGATCTTTGGATAATGAAATATGATGTATTGGGAACACTAGCAACAAAACATACTTTGGCAACTGTTTTAATGGTCAAAGCACCCTATTGTGTTAAAAATTTTTAAGATTACAAAATGTAAGCTCGTTCTCACTTATTGCTGTCACAACGAAGTCTCGTCAAAATTGGAATTTTTTGTTTAATTCATTTATTATATTGTAACGATAAGACAGTCGGTCGCTGTGCAAAGCAACCCTGTCGCTACGCGCCGTGCTATAGTCCAACCTGGCAATGATGGCCGCGATAATACGGAAACTTTTAGTCCAACCTGGCAATGATGGCCACGATAGTAAGGGAAACTTTTAGTCCAACCTGGCAATGATGGCTCGCGATCATCATGGAAACCTGTAGTCAACTCTGGAATGTGCGAGAACGATCTGCGCGATAACCGGACAGGTATAAAAGTCAGCCTAGTACGGCGCAGCGAGTCTATCTTGGTTTAGACAAGTGAAGGTTCCACACGGAGTAAATAATTAAGTGTAGAGACAGTAAAGTGTAAAATTTGTGAAATAAAGGGATCGTTGGTTTTTATTGACTGCGTTTGAGAAACTAAGTGTGTTTTGTTAATTTCAAATTATGCAATCCAGAGATACGTACTAGTGTGGTGGTAAAGGTGTATGGTCCGAGATAGTCAGTTGGCAGTTCGGGTGGGCTTATTATAAAGGCGAGCCGCGCCAATTACCAGTGGCTAAAGAGCCGACGTTTAGAGCAATATTTCAAGAAGGAAACGAGCAGTTTGCCTTTTGTCATAAAGCTGATTATATTTTCCGAATTTTGTGTCTTAAATACAAAAAATATAACTGTTATACGGCTGAGCATTTCCAATGCTCCCACGATTTTCCAATGCCGCGGAAGAGTGACCAATCAGCGTCATGGGACCCTTTCGGTCGATGCAGCACTTTTCCTCAAGTACTATTGCCCTGCGGTAGGTGACATCACACAGAGTGCCGATCAGTGCATGTTCCATATGTGGGACACTGCACTGCGGTCAGTGGTGTCGGATGGCACGCCGCTGGCTTAGCCACTTGAGTGTCGCTTGTGTCGTGCGCGCGTGCTATTTGATAATTTGGCACAATTTATTAGGTTTGGCATAAGTGGCTACGTGGTACCACTACGATAGCCCACTAGAACTACAACCAGTATTCGTAACATTTGGTGTCAGAAGTGGGATTGTGGAAAATTGAAAATAAACAAAAAATAAATATCTAAATAAATAAAATTATAAAAGCACAGGCATGGTTAAACTCGAGCTGCTGAAGGTAGACCAGCTGAAGAAGGAGCTGGCTGCCTCGAATTTGCCGACTGCTGACGGAAAGGTGGAGTTGCTGCTGCGCTTGCGAGAGGCATGTAAGGCACGAGGCGCCGATTGGACTGTGCACGAGTTCGGAACGCAGGAGCTAGAGGCGTCGGCCAGGGTGGAGGAATCGCCTGCTGGTGCTGCGTCGCTGCAAAGTACGGCTGCAGCGGCTGCGCCACTACAAGCATTGGACATGAGCCAGCTAATGGTTGCACTTAAAGGCATGTTCGAGACTTCCAACCGGGAAATATCAGCAAAATTTCGAAATGTAATCGGGAGGAATCCAGCAAGCTTCAGGAAAATTCTGCGCGCTTGGAGCAGAAAGTGGAGGAAATTTCAGACAGGATTAATGGGAAAGTCGAGCACCTGGAGACGCGAGTAGAGCACTTGGATAAACGAGTCGACGATCTGGATGATTCCCTGAACAAACGAATTGATAGTATGGAAGACTCGATGAACAGGAAAATGGACGAGCGGCTTAGGGAGGTACAGCCCCGAGAATGGTTGCCGCCGGTTCCGGAAAGTGTTGCCACCCGAGCAGAAGTGCCTACCTATGATGGGACTACGCCGTTCGATACATTCAAGCTGCAATTCGACCTGGCTGCTCTGGAAAATCAGTGGACCGATGTAAGGAAAGGTCGGAGATTGGCGCTGGCTCTTAAAGGTGCTGCGGCTGAGGTAATAAAATCAGTTCCAGAATGTTTAAGAAGTCAGTACGAGACCGTCATAAGGGCGCTGGCAGCCAAATACAGCGACGAGCACAACAGAACGCTGTACTACTGTGAGCTGAAGAACCGCAGGCAAAGGGCCAACGAGGCGCTGCAGATATATACAGCAGACATTGAGCGGCTCGTGCAGCTGTGCTACCCGTCCTTCGGCGCTGATGATCTCGAGAGAATGAAGATTGAGGCGTTTATTGATGGTCTTCATGATCCGGAGACACGTCGCAGTGCGTTGATGATGGGCAAGCCGACATTTAGGGAGACGGTGACCAGCGCGATGACATATGAGGCGACATGGATTGGGAGCACTCGGTATGCACCTGCAAGGATACGCCAGATCCGGCCAGACAACGACATTACGATCCAGGCCATAAGCTCTGAGCCACAGGGCAGGCCACGGGTGGACTCCTCTAAAGTTGTTTGCTGGGTATGTGGCAAGCAGAACCATATATCACGAGACTGCCGCCAACGGAAGAGGCTTTCCCGTTCTCGATCGCAATCGCCTGTAGCGAGGAATACTGACAATCGAGGCTCAGCCAATAAGCGCAGGGCTGAGGACGAGGAGCCGTTCAACTAAAACGGGTCAGCCCAAAGGGGCGTGAGCTGATCCCCACAATATGCTGCCCCACCGTCCTTGTCTCACAGCTGAAACGACAGCCCAGCAGCTTGACGATTGAAGGAAGGATAGATGGAAAGTTGCTCGTGTTGACACTGGATACTGGAGTGTCATATTCGATCATAAAAAGGAAGCTGCTGAAGAACTGGGAACCGCTGCATGGCATACATCTGCGGACTGCGACTGGCGAGCGTGTGCCGTGAGGAAAAGTACCGAAAACGATTGCTATCGGCACCAGCAGCCTGGAATATGAGTTCATCGTCGCGGATATAATGGACGACGTGATTATCGGCGTGGATTTCATGATTAGGCACGGGTTTACGCTGGACCTGAAAGAACATATGCTGAGATATGCCAACGTTTAATTCCCGCTGCACACCGGCTATGAGCGAAGCGTGGCGGTAAGGAAAGTTGTCTCGTGTCAACACCGGAGGATACCAGCGAATTCTGAGGCGATTGTGTGGACTAAGGTGGACGAGGACGATGGGACGAGTCGGCTGTGGGTTGTAGAAGCACCGAAACAAGGACATGACAACATCATCATCGAACGTACATTAGTGGAACCCAAAAATGGCAAAATACCAGCCAGGATACTCAACCCACTAAACACAACCAGATATGTCGGAAAAGATGAGGTAATTGGCGAGTGTAAGGAAGCCGTAGCAGTGGTCAATTGCTAGATTAGCCCACCCGGAGGAAATAAGAAGAGCGGTTATAACATGGACGACATACCGCAGGAGAACCAGTGGAGCAGCGAGTTGACGGCCAAGCAGAAACAGAAGGCGAGGTCACTCCTGCAGCACTATGGGTAAAATTTAGCGGCAGAAGCAGGCGGAAGAACAGCCATAGTGAAGCACAACATCGACACCGGAAGTGCAAAACCGATTCGCCAACCGCCAAGACGAGTTCCTCTGGCCAAGAGGGAAGAGGTCGCAAATTTGATCAAAAACACGCGGAAAGAAAAGGTCATAGAGCCTTCTTCGGGCCCCTGGTGCTCGCCGGTCGTGCTAGTCAAGAAAAAGAATGGCAGTACCCGATTCTGTGTGGATTATCGGAAGCTCAATGATGTGACCAAGAAGGACAGTCATACACTACCGCGGATCGATGACACCCTGGACACACTGTCAGGCACGCAGTGGTTTTCCACACTCGACTTACGCAGCGGCTATTGGCAGATGGAGCTTGCAGACAAGGAGAAAACGGCTTTCAGTGTTGGCGATGGTTTGTGGCAGTTTACCGTAATGCCGTTTGGACTCTGCAACGCACCAGCAACATTCGAGCGGCTAATGGAACGTGTGCTAAAAGGGCTGCATTGGCGGACATGCCTGGTGTGCCTCGACGACATAATCGTGATGGGTAAAAGCTTCAACGACCACCTGGGAAAGCTGAAGGAGGTATTTGAGCGGATACAAAAAGCTGGGCTTAAACTCAACCCAAAGAAGTGCTCGCTGTTCCAAAAGGAGGTCAAGTATCTGGGTCATGCGGTTTCCGTCCGCGGAGTACATACGGATGAAGGCAAAATCACGGCGGTGAAGGAGTGGCCCTGGCCACGCAATCTACACGAACTCCGCAGTTTCCTGGGCCTGTGCACATACTACCGCCGATTTGTTCCGGGATTCACGAACATAGCCAGCAGCTTGCACAAACTGACGAAAAAGAGCCAAGCTTTCGAGTGGAATGAAGAGCAGGAACAGGCTTTTGCACGTCTGAAGGAAAAACTGTGCAGTGCTCCAATTCTGGCCTTCCCCGTGCCTGGGGAGATGTTTGTGCTGGATACAGATGCAAGCGGGAATAGTATTGGCGGTGTGCTATCACAGATAATAGACGGCCAGGAACAAGTGATAGCGTACTACAGTAAGGTTCTATCGAAACCGGAACGCAACTACTGTGTGACACGGAGAGAACTGCTGGCAGTATTGGACTGCGTAAACCACTTCCGCAAATATCTGTATGGACAAAGGTTTCGCTTGCGCACAGATCATGCAGCATTGAGATGGCTCCTGAACTTTAAAGATCCAGAAGGGCAATTGGCGCGGTGGATCGAGCGACTGCAGAGCTACGACTACACGGTAGAGCATCGCAAGGGCAGTAGCCATGGAAATGCCGATGCCTTGTCACGCCGTCCGTGCAAAGTCGAATGCAGGCAGTGCTCGCGAGCCGAAAGCAAAGAACAGATAGTGGACGTTCGGTTGGTAAGCGTTATGCCAGAGGAAGAGTGGTCTGCGGAGAGGCTACAAAAAGACCAGCGTGAGGATGCGGATCTTGCAAAAATCGTCGAAGGCAAGGAGCAAGGCGCACGTCCAGACTGGCAGGAGATAACCCGTGAAAGCCCGATCGCTAAGGCTTACTGGGCACAGTGGAAAAGTCTGCGGCTGAAGGAAGAATGCCTGTACCGCGAATGGGAGAGCGCGGATGGTCGGACCAGCAACTGCCTAATGGTAGTGCCGAAATGCAGAATCAACGAGGTCATCGAGGCATACCATAACGACTCCAGTGGAGGGCACCTAGGCATCACCAAAACCGTCGCCAAAATAAAAAGACGATTCTACCGGGTAGGATGTCAGGAGTCTGTAGCCGAGTGGATTAAGAGCTGCGACCGATGTTCAGCCGCGAAAGGGCCGACAAGAAAATCTCGAGGCCGCATGCAGCAGTACAACGTGGGAGCGCCCTTCGAGCGGATTGCTATGGACGTCGCCGGCCCATTCCCAACTAGCAGTCAAGGCAACAAATATGTGCTGGTGGTAATGGATTACTTCAAGAAATGGCCCGAAGTGTACCGTATTCCTAACCAGGAGGCCACTACGGTCTCGGAAAAGCTGGTAAACAACTGGGTAGCCAGGTTTGGAGTTCCGTTGGAGTTGCACTCAGATCAAGGCCAGAATTTCGAATCTGCGGTATTCAAGGAAGTGTGTGAGCTGCTGGGGATAAAGAAAACGCGTACCACTCCTTTGCACCCACAGTCCGACGGCATGGTGGAACGCTTTAACCGGACACTGGAGGAATACCTGCGGAAAGTGGTAGGCAGGAATCAAAAGGATTGGGACACGCATATCCCCCTGTTCCTGATGGCGTATAGGTCAGCCCCGCACGACACGACATCACTCACTCCAGCCCGAGCAGTGTTCGGCACAGAGTTGCGGTTACCCGCTGACTTGAAGTTCGGGGTAGTCAGCACAACGGGAGGCGCTAAGACGGACTACGTGGTCAATAAGCGGGCGGAACTGGAGGAAATTCACTAGTTTATAAGGAGCCGCACCAAACTGGTCAGCGATAAGATGAAAGCCAGATAAGATCTACGGGCCAACTCAGCAGGGTTCCAAGAAGGCGATCTGGTAATGCTCTACAACCCGCAGCGGAGGAAAGGTTTGTCTCCGAAACTTCAAGCGTCATGGGAAGGACCGTACGAAGTCGTGACTAGGATTAACGACGTGGTATACAGGATTCAACGTTGCAGCAATAGAGGCGCTAAGCTGAAGGTAGTCCATTTGGAGCGCCTGGAGCCTAATCACAGCGGAGTCTCGGCACTTGTTCGGGACGAACAAGTCTAAGTGGTGGGCAATGTAACGATAAAACAGTCGGTCGCTGTGCAAAGCAACCCTGTCGCTACACGCCGTGCTAGAGTCCAACCTGGCAAAGATGGCCGCGATAGTAAGGGAAACTTTTAGTCCAACCTGGCAATGATGGCTCGCGATCATCATTGAAACCTGTAGTCAACTCTGGAATGCGCGAGAACGATCTGCGCGATAACCGGACAGGTATAAAAGGCAGCCGGGTACGGCGCAGCGACTCTATCTTGGTTTAGACAAGTGAAGGTGCCACACGGAGTAAATAATTAAGTGTAGAGACAGTAAAGTGTAAAATTAGTTAAATAAACTGATCGTTGGTTTTTTATGACTGCGCTTGAGAAACTAAGTGTCTTTTGTTTATTTAAAATTACGTAATCCAGAGATACGTACCAGCCCACTAGAACTAGAACCAGTATTCGTAACAGTATGTTTGTTTTTGTTGTTAAACTGAAGATGAATAAAAAAAAGGCCTCATGAGACCTTTCATTCTTTTAAAATTAAGCAAATTAAAAAAAAATTTAGGAGATTTTTTTAAACTTTGGGAGAAGATTTCAGTATTTTTTTAAGATTCAGGGGAAAGTCATTTCAGGTATCTTGCAACACTGCTTCACACTCCTCGTATGTAGTGAATAACGATTGATCACAACATAAGTGCGCCGCACAGTGTTGCGAGTAGTGACAAAAATGCCAAAATGCAACTGTATAAGCGCAAAAATCTGAATACGAGGTTTTGTTGGAAATACTTCAGTTAAGAGAAATCCGAAGTTTTATGAAAAAATATTGGATAACATAGAGGTGAAACGCTCTTCTAGCGTTGAAAAAAAATTGTGTACAAA
The DNA here is from genome assembly GCA_963971225.1 of Melieria omissa. Taxonomy (NCBI): domain Eukaryota; kingdom Metazoa; phylum Arthropoda; class Insecta; order Diptera; family Ulidiidae; genus Melieria; species Melieria omissa. The sequence continues at coordinate 41,683,131 of OZ020269.1, read as the reverse complement.
CAGCAAATTTTTGCGTTGACTTTGAGGTTGAATATTTTAAAATAAATTATGAGCAGGTCTTTAAAAGTTACTATTGTCGTAAGTTTAATATAATCTGGGTCTGACAAGACCAACATTTTGCTGATTACTCTCACCTCTGAGCAGTACCGTTATGATAAAAATTAAGTAAAGAAAGCGAGGGAATAAAAAGTGAGTTCAAATTTTTAAAGTGATTAAAAAAAAACGTTAAATATCACTTTTATATGATATGATATTTTGTTTTGGCAAGTATGTAGATTATCCTGTACAATTTTTAGCTGCGCATATTTGCGCGAATGGAAGTTATTGGCATTTTTAGGTGAAGACTTGAGTGCAAATTTGCGATATTTTCACAGTTTGGTTGAATGCAATCGGTGAAATAATGCTCTGCTGGTGATGGAAAAATTTGTTGAAGATAGCTTCGGAAAATCAATTACGATTACTATTATATTCGAAATAGAGGGGTTAATGGAGTTTCGACAGTACGCTTTGATTTTGTTTCGTACAGAACCAAAAATTGACAACCTTACTACTTCAATTGTATAGGAGGCGCCCTCTGGAGGTAAATTTTTGAACTTTAATTAATTTTGTATTTTTGGCATTCAGGAATGTTGACGATTTTTAAATAAATAAATCGGTTAAATAAATCGGTTAAGTACTTTGCCAGATACGATGTTTCGTCTCTTTACTACATTTACAAGTGTGGAGCCAGTTCCATTGAAAATTACTAGTTTTGTATGGCAGCCACCTTAAGAGTTGGATGTAGCGATTAGGTGTGTATAGAAAAAATATTTGAAAGGGAAAATAAATTGGGGTCAGTCTTACATATGGTACGTCTGGGACAAACCTGAGAGCAGCGGGAGCGCACTTCTAAAAAACGATGGTTTTGTATGGGAGCCTCATTAAGGGTTGGAGATAGTTGATAGGAATGTTCGAAAAAAAAATTCAGGAGGAAAAATTAGTGGCGTCAGTCTAAGATTTTAACCCTCTGAGAGCAATTTCTGAGCAGCCGTGGAGCACTTTATCGCGATTTTATTTTCAATCACTTTTGAAAAAAGCGCATTTTATCTATATACACATTTATAAATAAATTTATATTAAAATGCAATTATTTTAAATGTAGCTTTTACGAACTAAGATAATTTTCATTGTTAATATAACGTTTTTTCAAATCCGTTTGTATGGGAGGTAGTTGAAGTTTTGATCCGATTTCATTGAAATTTTGCACAGTAAGTTCTTTACTCATACAATAACTGCATACATTTCATTTATATGCGACCACTCCTTCTACTTTTGTCACTCCGCTATATGAACTCGCAACACTGTGCGCCGTCGCGCCACTGTCTATGCACCAATCGCTCCGACGAAAGGCTGCTGACGTAACAGACGCGAGAACAGAAAATGTTCCTTTGGTTGGTGCACTCTTCGTTGCTCTCTGCACTTGGCAGCGAAGTGACCGCAACGCACACAATTGAAGCACATGCCTCTCCTGCGGTTTTTCGTTTTGTAGTTGTTGTTGTTAACGGTTGTTTCACGTTTGGCATTAGTATGCAACGCAAGCGCAAATTGCCCGTTATTATGCGCCACTGATTCGCCTCGTTCTTGTCTTTTCGCACCCTAAGCACATTTAGGGACGGCAGTATGTCACGCGGTTCAATAGCGACGACGAAATTGTCGTATGATTTTGGTAGGCTTGACAACAGGATGCTGATTAACATCTCTTTTGGAACGATTATTGTGACTTCTGCCATCTTATCTATTATCTCGCAAAACTCATTTATATGTTCGGACATCTTGCCACCTTCGGGCGCACGAAGGTACAGTAACCGTTTAAACAAAGCAATTTTTCGGGCTGGCCCGTTCGGCTGATAAATTTCTTTAGGCTTATTCCAAGCTGCTGACGAAGTTATGCAGTACTTCGCGTGGTTGATCTGCGTCGGTTAAATGCTCAGCATTATGCTAGCCAGCACCTTGCCATCCTTTGCGTCGAACGCCGCCGATTCCGCAACAGATGCGGTTTCACTTTTGACCTCCCTTCCGCACACAACTGACCAGAGCTCAGAGTGGACCAGTACGCTTCTCATGTGGACACACCACGATCTGTAGTTCTGGTCGTCCAGTTTTTCAATTTCAATAAACCACTCATTTTCCCGCACACACAAATACCACGAAATTACGCAAATTTCGTTTAAAAAATATCACGTGCCGATGCCGTTATAGGTTGCGGGAAATTTGCTCGCGCTCAACAGTTTGCGATCTTGTTCGTCGAAGCGCAAGCGGAGAGTAAACAACGAACCAAAGCATCGTCATCGTCATTCCAACGAAGATGATTCGGGATTCGCTAATGTTTTTGGTATTGTCGTTTATTGTGTGTATGCTATTTTGTGTTGCCGATTGGTTTTGCTGAAAAAATTGCTGCAATGTCACCATCCATCGAATCTTTGTGGTGTATGACTTTTTGCTGGCCAATGCTTTGATTAATTTAAAAATTTGGTGGTTGATCCCAATTTAAAATGTTTGCAAATATTTTTACGTGGCGAGTTCGAAGTAAAATTATTTGTTTATATTTTCACATGGTTGATTACAATTTTGAGAATATGGGAAAACTACGAAAAAAAATGAACTCGTTGATTATCAACACTAATTCTGTATTCCAGTATAACAGTTTTACTTCATTAAACATCATCATACCGAACACACGTCTTTTCTTCATCCACTGACCTCATTAACCAACAAAGGTTATGGGCCCAGGCACACGTGGAAGTTACGTAAAGTTCGGTAGCCATTTATTCGTAGGTCGAATTAAGTCGTGTTTAAAATTGAAAAAGTCAAAATATTCGAGTCAGTGCCGATAAGTTGCAGTCCCGCTGCCAGTTCACGAAAATGTCAGGAACGTTGGCGCAGATCGAAAAATTATCAGGCGACAATTATGCAACATGGCAATCCAAATGAGAAGTTTGCTCATAACGTTGGACTATTGGTGTGCAGTGGAAGCAACGTGCAGTCCTGGAGCATCGGCAGCAGACAAGGCATTGTGGGTGTCGACCGATCGGAAGGCGCTAGCTACAATCACGCTTAGCATAAAACCGTCGGAGCTCATACATGTCAAGAAGTGTTCATCAGCCAAGCAACCATGGAACGTCCTAAGCAGTGTTTACCAAGCAAAAGGTCCCGCTCGGAAGGTCAATTTATTTAAGAGGCTCGTTCGATTTCGGTTCGACAGTGGACAACTATTCAGCAGTCAAATCAACACATTTTGCTCGATCGTCGATGATCTCAAAGAAATTGATGTGGAGGTACCCGCTGATCTGCAAAGCATTTTATTTTTATGCAGCTTACCTGACGATATGGAGAATTTCGTGGTGGCGATTGAGACGCAGGACGCTTTGCCGAGCATAGAGAAACTGAAGTGCAAAATGCTAGAGGAGGAGCAACGCCGTAATGATAAAGGTGAGCAGCTTTCAGACAAGGTATTTGTGGCGAAAACGACATATAAATATAATAACAATCACCAAAATCACGCTAATGAGAGCTCGAATGAGGTACAGCGAAAAAATAATATTAGATGCTACAGCTGCGGCAAGAGGGGGCATGTAAGATCACAATGTAGGAATGCCACCAATAACAATCACTTAGCAGTTGCGTTAAGCGCATGCGAAGGTAATTTTAGCAACAACAACAACCATAAGTGGATTCTGGATAGTGGTGCATCGGCGCACATGTGTCGCGACTCGTCATATTTTTCTGAAATGATAGACGTAAACCAGCGAGTAATGCTAGCGACAGGTGAGAGTATTACTGCGACAGCATTTGCTGACGTTACGCTCTTAAGGTTTCTCTTTGTCCCGAAATTCCATGCAAATATTTTATCAGTTAGCAAAGCAATTAGCAGTGGATTGACTGTGCAATTTGAGAGAGAGAAAGCAGTAATTATGACAGCCAAAAATTAATGCGTTTTTGAGGCGAAGTTTCGCTTTGGAATATTCTTTGCACAGGTGCACAAGAAAGAAGAACTAGTAATGATGGCGAAAGAAATGCAAGACAGAACGCACAACAAGTTGTGACACGTCAGGTTTGGTCACCTAAATTATTTTGATTTGAAAAAATTGCAAAAGCAGAATTTAGTAAATGGAATTAATCGAAGTTTGAGTGATGATTTTTCATGCACTACATGTGCAATGTGCAAAATATCAGTAAAGCCGTTTCAAACATTTTCTAATATAAGAACAAGTTGTTTGTTGCAAATCGTCCACACAGATATTTGTGGACCAGTACGAGTGCAATCACTTGGGGCATCAATATATTTTATTACTTTTATTGATGATTTCTCTAGATACATGTTTGTATATTTTTTGAAAAAGAAAAGCGACGCGCTTGGTGCATTTAAGCAGTATACATATGTATATGGCAGAGAAGCAGATTGGCTTCAAAATCAAAGTTCTTCGGAGCGACAAGAGTAGGGAGTATGTGAACCATGAGTTCCAACAGTTTTTGCAGAGCCATGGCATAAACCATCAGAACACCGTCAGTTATACGCTCAACAAAACGGCGTGGCAGAACGCGCGAACAGAACGCTGGTCGATATGTCGCGATGTACGCTATGATCAATAAGTACCGGGACTGTGTATGTTAAATTTTTTTTAGGTCGGTAGGACCTTAACTGACATCTGTGTCAAATTTTGAGCGGGATTGCATCATTAGTTTTTGTTTGGCAGCTGTTAGCGTCAGTCAACTTTTTGTACTTCGTCGCATTTTACCTGCATCGGGCAACGGCGGAAAATGTAAAATACACAGTCCCGGTACTTATTGATCATAGTGTGTGTTGATGTAAAGCAAATTTCTACAAAATCTTTGGGCTGAAGCGGTTAACACGTCGGCATATATCCGTAATAGGTGCCCATCTAAATTAATAAAAAACAAAACACCGTACAAAATGTGGCACCGTCAGTTTCATATTTTCGTAAATTTGGTTATTTGGCAGTAGTTTTAAAGAAGAACCCAGGTCAAACGATATTGCTGAGAGAGTTGATAATTAAAATGAGCCAACCGCTGATAATGATGTTTTTGCTTTTAATTTGCCAAATAAGACTTCTGCGAATTTTCGAGTGGGTGGTGATGCAAGTGGCAGTGACAACTCGCAAATTGCAGAAGAGAGTGCAGAAACTCCACTTGGTATTCCAGTTGAGTTCGATAATGAAAATACAGCCATAAAAGAAGAACAATATCAGATTGGACAGAAAAGAAAGAGAGGCAGGCCTCGAATCGTAAGAGATGGGAAAAGAGGTAGACCAAGGAAAGTATTTGGTGTGGATAGAGAAGATGAAGTTGTGAATGCTGTACATGCGGAAGAGTGTGATCCAAAGACAGTAGAGGAGGCACTAAACAGCAGCAATGCAAACGAATGGAGAGCAGCAATGAAGGCGGAATTTAATTCATTAAAGAAGAAGAATACCTGGAACCTTGTTTCGAAGCCAGCTGATAAGAACGTGATCGGTTGCAAATGGGTTTTTGCAACGAAACGACCAGATGAACCAATTGAAAAATATAAAGTTCGTTTGGTGGCGCAATGTTGTTTTCAAAAGTTCAATGTTGACTACTTGGAAACTTATGCTCCAGTAGTTCGTCATTCAACAATTAGACTAATTTTAGCGCTTTCAGTTCAATTTAATCTCATCGTCCATCACATAGATATTGTTTCAGTAGTGCAGGGATTCAAATTGCGTGGGATGCGATAAGAAAACTTATCAATCACTCATTGGTGCACTGGGTTATCTAGCAGTTATATCACGTTCAAATATTGCTCACATTGTTTCAAAGTTATCGCTCTCGTCCGGTAATGTCTGCCGTAGCTCTGGAGATGAAGAAGATGTAGAAACGATACAACACTTCCTGTGTCACTGCCCACTCTGCAGGAACGCCGACTCCGCACCTTGGGGTCAAGGTTCCTGACAGACCTGGCTTGCGCGGCGAAAGTCGAAATCTCGAATCTGCTCTCCTTCATTAAGAGATCGAACTGGTTTCGCCTTGATTGAGACTATTGGTTGGCTCCAGAACACCATAAGGGATTCACAATGGGCCATTGTGGCCTCCGAGTGGAAGTGCGGTCCTGCCGCACACACCCTTCCCTACCTAACCTAACCTAACCTATCGCAATTGAATACTCATCCACATAACGATCATTTTGTGGCGGCGATCTCAAAAACACTATGGCACTTTTTATTATTATGGTATCTTCCGCAAGTTCTCTGATTTCTGTTTTATTATTAACCTTAAAGATACAGTCGTTTGAAAAAACACAACTTTGACTTATTTTCAAATTCTTAAAATTAACATTTTCTTTATACTCGTAATGTTGGTTTTCTATCGTAATAATTGTTGAGTCTGTTTCGCTTATTTCTAAGTGCTCTTTGTTAGGCACGGCTGTGCTAATTTTTGAATGAGTGATAATGTAATTTCTGGGTATTTGAATTGCTATTATTAATGATTCGTTTTTGTCAGCTACTACCCCAATTTTTGATAATTTTAGTTTATAGAAGTCGATGTCAAAAAAGTCTATTTCCTCCTTAGTTAGTATCCCTGGATGAACTATATTATGTCTAGCTGCTGCTATGTTATCTTGTAAAAAAGAATATACAATATAAAGAATACGCATCTTCAAAAATTTGGCAAGCGTGTTGCCCGACGCGGGGGGGAAGAGATGAGCGGAGACATAGGTTGCGGGAAATTTGCTCGCGCTCAACAGTTTGCGATCTTGTTCGTCGAAGCGCAAGCGGAGAGTAAACAACGAACCAAAGCATCGTCAACGTCGTTCCAACGAAGATGATTCGGGATTCGCTAATGTTTTTGGTATTGTCGTTTATTGTGTGTATGCTTGTTTGTGTTGCGACTGGTTTGGCTGAAAAAATGTCACCATCCATCGAATCTTTGTGGTGTATGACTTTTTTTTGGCCAATGCTTTGATTAATTTAAAAATTTGGTGGTTGATCCCAATTTAAAATGTTTGCAAATATTTTTACGTGGCGAGTTCGAAGTAAAATTATTTGTTTATATTTTCACATGCTTGATTACAATTTTGAGAATATGGGAAAACTACGAAAAAAAATGAACTTGTTGATTATCAACACTAATTCAGTATTCCAGTATAACAGTTATGCTTCATACCTTACTTATACTTTACTATTGTACTATGCTTTTACTTCATTAAACATCATCATAATGAACACACGTCTTTTCTTCATCCACTGACCTCATTTACCAACAAAGGTTATGGGCCCAGGCACACGTGGAAGTTACGTAAAGTTCGGTAGCCATTTATTCGTAGGTCGAATTAAGTCGTGTTTAAAATTGAAAAAGTCGAAATATTCGAGTCAGGGCCGATAAGTTGCAGTCCCGCTGCCAGTTCACGAAAATGTCAGGAACGTTGGCGCAGATCGGAAAATTATCAGGCGACAATTATGCAACATGGCAATCCAAATGAGAAGTTTGCTCATAACGTTGGACTATTGGTGTGCAGTGGAAGCAACGTGCAGTCCTGGAGCATCGGCAGCAGACAAGGCATTGTGGGTGTCGACCGATCGGAAGGCGCTAGCTACAATCACGCTTAGCATAAAACCGTCGGAGCTCATACATGTCAAGAAGTGTTCATTAGCCAAGTAACCATGGAACGTCCTAAGCAGTGTTTACCAAGCAAAAGGTCCCGCTCGGAAGGTCAATTTATTTAAGAGGCTCGTTCGATTTCGGTTCGACAGTGGACAACTATTCAGCAGTCAAATCAACACATTTTGCTCGATCGTCGATGATCTCAAAGAAATTGATGTGGAGGTACCCGCTGATCTGCAAAGCATTTTATTTTTATGCAGCCTACCTGACGATATGGAGAATTTCGTGGTGGCGATTGAGACGCAGGACGCTTTGGCGAGCATAGAGAAACTGAAGTGCAAAATGCTAGAGGAGGAGCAACGCCGTAATGATAAAGGTGAGCAGCTTTCAGACAAAGTATTTGTGGCGAAAACGACATATAAATATAATAACAATCACCAAAATCACGCTAATGAGAGCTCGAATGAGGTGCAGCGAAAAAATAATATTAGATGCTACAGCTGCGGCAAGAGGGGGCATGTAAGATCACAATGTAGGAATGCCACCAATAACAATCACTTAGCAGTTGCGTTAAGCGCATGCGAAGGTAATTTTAGCAACAACAACAACCATAAGTGGATTCTGGATAGTGGTGCATCGGCGCACATGTGTCGCGCCTCGTCATATTTTTCTGAAATGATAGACGTAAACCAGCGAGTAATGCTAGCGACAGGTGAGAGTATTACTGCGACAGCATTTGCTGACGTTACGCTCTTAAGGTTTCTCTTTGTCCCAAAATTGCATCCAAATATTTTATCAGTTAGCAAAGCAATTAGCAGTGGATTGACTGTGCAATTTGAGAGAGAGAAAGCAGTAATTATGACAGCCAAAAATTAATGCGTTCTTGAGGCGAAGTTACGCTTTGGAATATTCTTTGCACAGGTGCACAAGAAAGAAGAACTAGTAATGATGGCGAAAGAAATGCAAGACAGAACGCACAACAAGTTGTGACACGTCAGGTTTGGTCACCTAAATTATTTTGATTTGAAAAAATTGCAAAAGCAGAATTTAGTAAATGGAATTAATCGAAGTTTGAGTGATGATTTTTCATGCACTACATGTGCAATGTGCAAAATATCAGTAAAGCCGTTTCAAACAGTTTCTAATATAAGAACAAGTTGTTTGTTGCAAATCGTCCATAGAGATATTTGTGGACCAGTACGAGTGCAATCACTTGGGGCATCAATATATTTTATTACTTTTATTGATGATTTCTCTAGATACATGTTTGTATATTTTTTGAAAAAGAAAAGCGACGCGCTTGGTGCATTTAAGCAGTATACATATGTATATGGCAGAGAAGCAGATTGGCTTTAAAATCAAAGTTCTTCGGAGCGACAAAAGTAGGGAGTATGTGAACCATGAGTTCCAACAGTTCTTGCGGAGCCATGGCATAAACCATCAGACCACCGTCAGTTATATGCTACAACAAAACGGCGTGGCAGAACGCGCGAACAGAACGCTGGTCGATATGTCGCGATGTACACTATGATCAATAAGTACCGGGACTGTGTATATTAAATTTTCCGCCGTTGCCCGATGTAGGTAAAAAAACTTTTTTTAGGTCGGTAGGACCTTAACTGACATCTGTGTCAAATTTTGAGCGGGATTGCATCATTACTTTTTGTTTGGCAGCTGTTAGCGTCAGTCAACTTTTTGTACTTCGTCGCATTTTTACCTCCATCGGGCAACGGCGGAAAATTTAAAATACACAATCCCGGTACTTATTGATCATAGTGTATGTTGATGGAAAGCAAATTTCCATAACATCTTTGGGCTGAAGCGGTTAACACGTCGGCATATATCCGTAATAGGTGCCCATCTAAATTAATAAAAAACAAAACACCGTACAAAATGTGGTACCGTCAGTTTCATATTTTCGTAAATTTGGTTATTTGGCAGTAGTTTTAAACAAGAAGCCAGGTCAATCGAAATTTCAATGTAAAGGTAAGCAGTGCATTTTTGTTGGTTATTCTGATCAAGCTAAAGCATACCGGCTGTATGACAGAAATGAAAGAGAAATTGTCATTGCTCGTGATGTTATATTTTTTGAAAACGATATTGCTGAGAGAGTTGATAATTACAATGAGCCAACCGCTGATAATGATGTTTTTCCTTTTAATTTGCCAAATAAGACTTCTGAGAATTTTCGATTGGGTGGTGATGCAAGTGACAGTGACAGCTCGCAAATTGCAGAAGAGAGTGCAGAAACTCCACTTGGTATTCCAGTTGAGTTCGATAATGAAAATACAGCCATAAAAGAAGAACAAGATCAGATTGGACAGAAAAGAAAGGGAGGCCTCGACTCGTAAGAGATGGGAAAAGAGGTAGACCAAGGAAAGTATTTGGTGCGGATAGAGAAGATGAAGTTGTGAATGCTGTACATGCGGAAGAGTGTGATCCAAAGACAGTAGAGGAGGCACTAAACAGCAACAATGCAAACGAATGGAGAGCAGCAATGAAGGCGGAATTTAATTCATTAAAGAAGAAGAATACCTGGAACCTTGTTTCGAAGCCAGCTGATAAGAACGTGATCGGTTGCAAATGGGTTTTTGCAGCGAAACGACCAGATGGACCAATTGAAAAATATAAAGCTCGTTTGGTGGCGCAAGGTTGTTTTCAAAAGTTCAATGTTGACTACTTGGAAACTTATGCTCCAGTAGTTCGTCATTCAACAATTAGACTAATTTTAGCGCTTTCAGTTCAATTTAATCTTTAAAACCACAGAGCTCGAGTTCTGAAAAGAACTAGCTCGGGTTTAGATCTCAGAAAGTTTGAACGATTGCCGACACAAAACAACATTTATTGGTAAAAAGTAGCGAACATATAAAACCTGAAACTGATAAACATTGTGAGGATTGCCTTTTTGAACAATGATCGAAAATTAAATATTTATAAACAAAATGAGAATTCGGAATCACATAAATAACAAAATGAAATAATACATGAAATAATATCATGAAATAGGGTTGCCTACTGCCGGCGCCACATTATTCCCCCCCAAGTGACGCAGTCACTGATACTTGAGGAACCTTCCTGTTTTAAATTTTTGCTCGGGCCCTTTTGCTTCTCTACCTTGGGTTCTTCTGTAGACATGTGTGCTACCTTTAGCCGATCCGTGGATACTGTGACCTCTTTTCCTTTAATGTCCAGCTTGAACGTTTTATTCCCTCTGGATAAGACTCGGTAGGGGCCTTCGAAGAGTGGAGTTAATGGCGGTTTTATAGCATCTATGCGAAGGAATACATGGGTGCACGTTTCTAAATCTTTCTGTACGAAAACCTTAGGTGTGCTATGATGAAGCGGTTCCGGTACTCTTAGTGACCGCATTATCTGCCGTAGGTTACCAACGAATTCATGTGTTCGTTTATTAACTTATTTGATTGCATGTGTACTAATTCGCCCGGAAGTCGTAACACTTGGCCATACAGCATCTCTGCCGGTGATGCTCCATGTCGGTGGTACGAAGTCCCAGGAGGACGATCGGCAGTACCTCTTTCCATGCTGACGTGTGATGGCATGTTATTGCCGCTTTAAGTGATCTATGCCATCTTTCGATCATACCATTACTTTGCGGATGATAAGCGGTCGTATGGAAGTGTTGGCAACCAAGCATTTTGGCAAGTTGTCGAAAGAGGTGAGACTGAAATTGGCGCCCCTGATCGGTAGTGATACGAGCTGGAACACCGAACCGGGAGATCCATGTGTCGATAAGAGCTTTGGCCACGGTCTCCGCAGATTGATCGGGAAGTGGAACTGCTTCCGGCCATCGACTAAAACGATCGATTATCGTTAAGATATAGCTGCAATTATCTGATGGAGGAAGAGGGCCCACGAGATCGATATGGATGTGCTCGAAACGATTATCCGGCGGCGTAAATTTTTCGAGGCAAGCGCGATTATGTCTTTGTATTTTAGATCGTTGACAAGCGATGCAGCGTGCAGTCATGAGTTTTATGTCTTTACGCATGTTTGGCCACACGAATCGTTGAGCAATAAGCTTGGTAGTGCCGCGGACCCCGGGGTGTGAAATATTATGAAGCGACGAGAACACTGTTTGCCGTTGGGTGGCTGGAACGAATGGTCGAACACGCCCAGTAGATATATCGCAGAAAATCGTCACGGGTGTACCTGGATATTGTAGCTGTCGTAACTCCAGTGAGGAGTCTTTCTTTGCGTTGATGAGATCGATATCATCTGCTTGTTCTGAAGCCAACTCCTGATAGTTGATGGTGTTGCGATGTAAAATCTCATCGAGCTCTATACGGGAGAGACAGTCCGCCGGAGTATTTTTTTCGCCTTCAATGTGTATAATGTTTGTAGTGAATTGGCCCATGTAATCTAACTGTCGTGCTTGGCGTGGAGATGCTTTATTTTGCCGCTGCTGAAATGCAAATGTCAGAGGTTTGTGGTCCGTTAACAGAGTGAATTGACGTCCCTCCAACATATGTCGGAAATGACGGATGGCTTGGTAAGCGGCCAATAATTCTCGATCGTATGTGCTGTATTTCTTCTGCGCGTCCGTCAGCCGCTTGGAATAGAATGCCAACGGTTCCGAGTGGCCGTTTACCATTTGATGTAAAGCGGCACCCAGCGAATTATTAGAGGCATCGACGTGCAGTTGCAGTGGAAAATTATTACCCGGATGTGCTAACAAGACATAGTTGGCAAGATCTAGCTTACATTTTGCGAAAGCATCCTCGGCGTCTGTATCCCACTCGATGCGAGTGGTATCGTTTTTCTTGTTAGATCTAATTAGCTTCTGCAATGGCGTTTGATTTTCCACTGCGTGTGGAATGAATCTGCGGTAGAAATTAATCATCGCTAGGAAGCGTCGCAGCTCTTTTACCATTGTCGGTTTAGGAAAATCTTTTATAGCCTTGACCTTTTCGTGCGTTGGTGAAATGCCCGCTGCGGAAATGTCGTGACCTAAGAATTTTACCGTCTGCTTTCCAAGTACGCATTTAGATACGTTGATTGTGAGTCCATAATCCCGAAGTCGCTGAAAGACCATTTTAAGATGTTGCATGTGCTCTTCTTCAGTGCGAGAGGCGATACAGATATCGTCTATATATACAAAAACAAAGTCTAAATCCTTGAGAACCTCATGTATAAATCGTTGAAAGGTTTGGCCAGCATTACACAGCCCAAATGTCATGAATTTGAATTCGAAAAGTCCGAATGGCGTCGTGATGGCAGTCTTCTTAACGTCGGCGGGCTCGACAGGGATTTGATGATATGCTTTTTCCAAATCTAGCGTTGAAAATATTTTTTTATTTTGGAACGTATGTGCAAAGTCCTGTATGTGTGGAATGGGGTATCGATCGGGAACTGTAATGGCGTTTAGACGACGATAATCCCCACAAGGTCTCCAGTCTCCGTTAGGTTTCTTGACGAGGTGTAACGGACTAGCCCAATTACTGCTCGATGGTTGACATATCCCTTGCTTGACCAAAGCATCAAATTCTTTCTTTGCTACAGCCAGTTTATCGGGTGCTAACCGACGAAATCGTTCGTGGATTGGTGGACCTGTAGTAACGATGTGGTGTGTAATACCGGCGCGCCGTTGGTTCTCTCGCAACGTTGGTTTCGTGATGTCGATGTATTGGCGAAGTAACTCTGCGTATTGATTGGAGAAGTTGATCGTTGAAATCTTTTCGTTACTAGCCTGCGTTACTTCGGCTATGATGAAGTTGTTCGTTTGCGGGTCAACAATCCTTCGGTTAGCTATGTCGATTGTCAACCCAAAATGTTTTAAGAAGTCGGCTCCTAAGATGGAGCGATTGACGTCGGCGATGATGAATTGCCATCGGAATTTTCGTTTCAAACCCAAATCTAATTCTAAAGTTTTTGTTCCGTGAGTGCGAATTTTACATCCGTTTGCAGCAAATAGTTGAAGAGCACTTGCTTGTGCGAATGTTGTTCCATGATCGATAGGTGAACATCTGACTAGCGAGATATCGGCTCCCGTATCAATTAAAAAAGGTTGGTTGCTGCTGGAGTCTTTAACGAACAAGCGGCAAGAGAGTGATGTTATTCGTGCTCCAGCCTCGCTTGCCCTTAGAGCTTGCTCGTCTATTCGTTTTTTCTTTTGGCGTTCGTCCACGTGCACGGTTGGCGGCATTTCTTGGCTTCCTTACCGAACGTCTGATGATACCAGCACATTAACTCGCTCCGTTGCGGGTTGAAGATTTTTCCAAGCTTGCGATTTAGGCTAGCCACTTCGTTCTGCAACTCGCTGATAGCTTCTTGTGAAGACTTCTCGCTCACCTCGTGTACGGAACCTTCATTGCGATGTGCTTCTAAAACTGCATCAGCGATGGAGGCTAATTTTTCGAGCGGGGCCTCAATCGTGGCCAGGCATCCTTGAACACTTGCTGGTAGCCGTTGCAGCCACAACATCTTAAGCATGCGGTCGTTCTCGAAACCGATGCTGACGTTGCGTAACTCACCGAGTAGGTGTGACGGTTTGCCATCACCCAGCTGTATACCAGCCACATATTTTTGCAGCCGGGTCGTGTCAGTCTCACAAAATTGTTTCACCAAGGCTTCTTTTACTGCCTCAAATTTACCACTGGTCGGCGGGTTGGTAATTGTGTCGCGAATATGTGCCAATAGGTTAGTGTCCAACGCGGCGATAATAGTCGAAAACTTCGTTTCGTCGCTCGACACACGATTCGCGCGAAACCAATGGTCTAATTGTACGAACCATAGCGGAAAGTCTGTTTTGTAAACCGGGGGCATGGGTAGGCGAATTGCTGCTACCGTGCCCGAGTCCGACACCACTTCACTATTCATTATGTTCACTCGCGCGCGTACTTACGTCGGGGTCACCACTTTAAAACCACAGAGCTCGAGTTCTGAAAAGAACTAGCTCGGGTTTAGATCTCAGAAAGTTTGAACGATTGCCGACACAAAAAAACATTTATTGGTAAAAAGTAGCGAACATATAAAACCTGAAACTGATAAACATTGTGAGGATTGCCTTTTTGAACAATGATCGAAAATTAAATATTTATAAACAAAATGAGAATTCGGAATCACATAAATAACAAAATGAAATAATACATGAAATAATATCATGAAATAGGGTTGCCTACTGCCGGCGCCACAAATCTCATCGTCCATCACATCGATATTGTTTCAGTAGTGCAGGGATTCAAATTGCGTGGGATGCGATAAGAAAACTTATCAATCACTCATTGGTGCACTGGGTTATCTAGCAGTTATATCACGTTCAAATATTGCTCACATTGTTTCAAAGTTATCGCTCTCGTCCGGTAATGTCTGCCGTAGCTCTGGAGATGAAGAAGATGTAGAAACGATACAACACTTCCTGTGTCACTGCCCACTCTGCAGGAACGCCGACTCCGCACCTTGGGGTCAAGGTTCCTGACAGACCTGGCTTGCGCGGCGAAAGTCGAAATCTCGAATCTGCTCTCCTTCATTAAGAGATCGAACTGGTTTCGCCTTGATTGAGACTATTGGTTGACTCCAGAACACCATAAGAAGGGATTCACAATGGGCTATTGTGGCCTCCGAGTGGAAGTGCGGTCCTGCCGCACACACCCTTCCCTACCTAACCAAACCTATCGCAATTGAATACTCATCCACATAACGATCATTTTGTGGCGGCGATCTCAAAAACACTATGGCACTTTTTATTATTATGGTATCTTCCGCAAGTTCTCTGATTTCTGTTTTATTATTAACCTTAAAGATACAGTCGTTTGAAAAAACACAACTTTGACTTATTTTCAAATTCTTAAAATTAACATTTTCTTTATACTCGTAATGTTGGTTTTCTATCGTAATAATTGTTGAGTCTGTTTCGCTTATTTCTAAGTGCTCTTTGTAAGGCACGGCTGTGATAATTTTTAAATGAGTGATAATGTAATTTCTGGGTATTTTAATTGCTATTATTAATGATTCGTTTTTGTAAGCTACTACCCCAATTTTTGATAATTTTAGTTTATAGAAGTCGATGTCAAAAAAGTCTATTTCCTCCTTAGTTAGTATCCCTGGATGAACTATATTATGTCTAGCTGCTGCTATGTTATCTTGTAAAAAAGAATATACAATATAAAGAATACGCATCTTCAAAAATTTGGCAAGCGTGTTGCCCGACGCGGGGGGGAAGAGATGAGCGGAGACATAGGTTGCGGGAAATTTGCTCGCGCTCAACAGTTTGCGATCTTGTTCGTCGAAGCGCAAGCGGAGAGTAAACAACGAACCAAAGCATCGTCATCGTCGTTCCAACGAAGATGATTCGGGATTCGCTAATGTTTTTGGTATTGTCGTTTATTGTGTGTATGCTTGTTTGTGTTGCGACTGGTTTGGCTGAAAAAATGTCACCATCCATCGAATCTTTGTGGTGTATGACTTTTTTCTGGCCAATGCTTTGATTAATTTACAAATTTGGTGGTTGATCCCAATTTAAAATGTTTGCAAATATTTTTACGTGGTGAGTTCGAAGTAAAATTATTTGTTTATATTTTCACATGCTTGATTACAATTTTGAGAATATGGGAAAACTACGAAAAAAAATGAACTTGTTGATTATCAACACTAATTCAGTATTCCAGTATAACAGTTATGCTTCATACCTTACTTATACTTTACTATTGTACTATGCTTTTACTTCATTAAACATCATCATACCGAACACACGTCTTTTCTTCATCCACTGACCTCATTTATCAACAAAGGTTATGGGCCCAGGCACACGTGGAAGTTACGTAAAGTTCGGTAGCCATTAATTCGTAGGTCGAATTAAGTCGTGTTTAAAATTGAAAAAGTCGAAATATTCGAGTCAGTGCCGATAAGTTGCAGTCCCGCTGCCAGTTCACGAAAATGTCAGGAACGTTGGCGCAGATCGAAAAATTATCAGGCGACAATTATGCAACATGGCAATCCAAATGAGAAGTTTGCTCATAACGTTGGACTATTGGTGTGCAGTGGAAGCAACGTGCAGTCCTGGAGCATCGGCAGCAGACAAGGCATTGTGGGTGTCGACCGATCGGAAGGCGCTAGCTACAATCACGCTTAGCATAAAACCGTCGGAGCTCATACATGTCAAGAAGTGTTCATCAGCCAAGCAACCATGGAACGTCCTAAGCAGTGTTTACCAAGCAAAAGGTCCCGCTCGGAAGGTCAATTTATTTAAGAGGCTCGTTCGATTTCGGTTCGACAGTGGACAACTATTCAGCAGTCAAATCAACACATTTTGCTCGATCGTCGATGATCTCAAAGAAATTGATGTGGAGGTACCCGCTGATCTGCAAAGCATTTTATTTTTATGCAGCCTACCTGACGATATGGAGAATTTCGTGGTGGCGATTGAGACGCAGGACGCTTTGCCGAGCTTAGAGAAACTGAAGTGCAAAATGCTAGAGGAGGAGCAACGCCGTAATGATAAAGGTGAGCAGCTTTCAGACAAAGTATTTGTGGCGAAAACGACATATAAATATAATAACAATCACCAAAATCACGCTAATGAGAGCTCGAATGAGGTGCAGCGAAAAAATAATATTAGATGCTACAGCTGTGGCAAGAGGGGGCATGTAAGATCACAATGTAGGAATGCCACCAATAACAATCACTTAGCAGTTGCGTTAAGCGCATGCCAAGGTAATTTTAGCAACAACAACAACCATAAGTGGATTCTGGATAGTGGTGCATCGGCGCACATGTGTCGCGACTCGTCATATTTTTCTGAAATGATAGACGTAAACCAGCGAGTAATGCTAGCGACAGGTGAGAGTATTACTGCGACAGCATTTGCTGACGTTACGCTCTTAAGGTTTCTCTTTGTCCCAAAATTGCATCCAAATATTTTATCAGTTAGCAAAGCAATTAGCAGTGGATTGACTGTGCAATTTGAGAGAGAGAAAGCAGTAATTATGACAGCCAAAAATTAATGCGTTTTTGAGGCGAAGTTACGCTTTGGAATATTCTTTGCACAGGTGCACAAGAAAGAAGAACTAGTAATGATGGCGAAAGAAATGCAAGACAGAACGCACAACAAGTTGTGACACGTCAGGTTTGGTCACCTAAATTATTTTGATTTGAAAAAATTGCAAAAGCAGAATTTAGTAAATGGAATTAATCGAAGTTTGAGTGATGATTTTTCATGCACTACATGTGCAATGTGCAAAATATCAGTAAAGCCGTTTCAAACAGTTTCTAATATAAGAACAAGTTGTTTGTTGCAAATCGTCCATAGAGATATTTGTGGACCAGTACGAGTGCAATCACTTGGGGCATCAATATATTTTATTACTTTTATTGATGATTTCTCTAGATACATGTTTGTATATTTTTTGAAAAAGAAAAGCGACGCGCTTGGTGCATTTAAGCAGTATACATATGTATATGGCAGAGAAGCAGATTGGCTTCAAAATCAAAGTTCTTCGGAGCGACAAAAGTAGGGAGTATGTGAACCATGAGTTCCAACAGTTCTTGCGGAGCCATGGCATAAACCATCAGACCACCGTCAGTTATATGCTACAACAAAACGGCGTGGCAGAACGCGCGAACAGAACGCTGGTCGATATGTCGCGATGTACACTATGATCAATAAGTACCGGGACTGTGTATATTAAATTTTCCACCGTTGCCCGATGTAGGTAAAAAAACTTTTTTTAGGTCGGTAGGACCTTAACTGACATCTGTGTCAAATTTTGAGCGGGATTGCATCATTAGTTTTTGTTTGGCAGCTGTTAGCGTCAGTCAACTTTTTGTACTTCGTCGCATTTTTACCTGCATCGGGCAACGGCGGAAAATTTAAAATACACAGTCCAGGTACTTATTGATCATAGTGTATGTTGATGGAAAGCAAATTTCCATAACATCTTTGGGCTGAAGCGGTTAACACGTCGGCATATATCCGTAATAGGTGCCCATCTAAATTAATAAAAAACAAAACACCGTACGAAATGTGGTACCGTCAGTTTCATATTTTCGTAAATTTGGTTATTTGGCAGTAGTTTTAAACAAGAAGCCAGGTCAATCGAAATTTCAATGTAAAGGCAAGCAGTGCATTTTTGTTGGTTATTCTGATCAAGCTAAAGCATACCGGCTGTATGACAGAAATGAAAGAGAAATTGTCATTGCTCGTGATGTTATATTTTTTGAAAACGATATTGCTGAGAGAGTTGATAATTACAATGAGCCAACCGCTGATAATGATGTTTTTGCTTTTAATTTGCCAAATAAGACTTCTGCGAATTTTCGAGTGGGTGGTGATGCAAGTGACAGTGACAGCTCGCAAATTGCAGAAGAGAGTGCAGAAACTCCACTTGGTATTCCAGTTGAGTTCGATAATGAAAATACAGCCATAAAAGAAGAACAAGATCAGATTGGACAAAAAAGAAAGAGAGGCAGGCCTCGACTCGTAAGAGATGGGAAAAGAGGTAGACCAAGGAAAGTATTTGGTGCGGATAGAGAAGATGAAGTTGTGAATGCTGTACATGCGGAAGAGTGTGATCCAAAGACAGTAGAGGAGGCACTAAACAGCAACAATGCAAACGAATGGGGAGCAGCAATGAAGGCGGAATTTAATTCATTAAAGAAGAAGAATACCTGGAACCTTGTTTCGAAGCCAGCTGATAAGAACGTGATCGGTTGCAAATGGGTTTTTGCAGCGACACGACCAGATGGACCAATTGAAAAATATAAAGCTCGTTTGGTGGCGCAAGGTTGTTTTCAAAAGTTCAATGTTGACTACTTGGAAACTTATGCTCCAGTAGTTCGTCATTCAACAATTAGACTAATTTTAGCGCTTTCAGTTCAATTTAATCTCATCGTCCATCACATACATATTGTTTCAGCGTACCTGAATGGTAATCTTCAAGAAGAATTTTACATGACTCAGCCCGTTATGTTTGAAGATAAAATACAACCACGAATGGTTTGCAAACTAAATAAAGTTCTTTATGGACTTAAACAAGCTGGGCGTGAGTGGAACATTAAGATTAATAGTATTTTGTCACAGATGGGATTTAAGCGTTGCTTAACCGATAATTGCGTTTATATAAAATCAAGTTCAAGCTCATTTAATATTATTGGTTTGTACGTGGACGACATAGTTCTGGCCTCATCATCGAAAACGGCAATTGGTAAAACTATAGACATTTTGAATAAACATGTCGATGCAGTTGATCGGGGACCAATATCATATTTTCTTGCAATGCAAATTGATCGAAGTACAAAAGATGGCGTTATTGAAATACACCGAAGATATTTTGAAAGAGTGGCACATGGAAGATTGTAAGACAGCAGCAACACCGTCGATAAGCGGAAATGTATTTGAGAAGTACAGTGATTCAAATTGCGTGGGATGCGATAAGAAAACTTATCAATCACTCATTGGTGCACTGGGTTATCTAGCAGTTATATCACGTTCAGATATTGCTCATATTTTTTTAAAGTTATCGCAATTGAACCTCTCGTCCGGTGATGTCTGCCGTAGCTCTGGAAATGAAGAAGAAGTAAAAACGATACAACACTTCCTGTGCCACTGCCCGGCTCTGCAGGAACGCCGACTCCGCACCTTGGGGTCAAGGTTCCTGACAGACCTGGCTTGCGCGGCGAAAGTCGAAATCTCGAATCTGCTCTCCTTCATTAAGAGGTCGAACTGGTTTCCCCTTGACTGAGACTATTGGTTGGCTCCAGAACACCATAAGAAGGGATTCACAATGGGCCATTGTGGCCTCCGAGTGGAAGTGCGGTCCTGCCGCACACACCCTTCCCTACCTAACCTAACCTAGCCTATCGCAATTGAATTCATTTTCATCATTTGTGGCGGCGATCTCAAAACACAATGGCATTTTTTATTATGGTATCTTCCGCAAGTTCTCTGATTTCTGTTTTATTATTAACCTTAAAGATACAGTCGTTTGAAAAAACACAACTTTGACTTATTTTCAAATCTTAAAATTAACATTTTCTTTATACTCGTAATGTTGGTTTTCTATCGTAATAATTGTTGAGTCTGTTTCGCTTATTTCTAAGTGCTCTTTGTTAGGCACGGCTGTGATAATTTTTAAATGAGTGATAATGTAATTTCTGGGTATTTTAATTGCTATTATTAATGATTCGTTTTTGTAAGCTACTACCCCAATTTTTGATAATTTTAGTTTATAGAAAAAGTCGATTTCCTCCTTAGTTAGTATCCCTGGATGAACTATATTATGTCTAGCTGCTGCTATGTTATCTTGTACCAAAGAATATACAATATAAAGAATACGCATCTTCAAAAATTTGGCAAGCGTGTTGCCCGACGCGGGGGGAAGAGATGAGCGGAGACATAGGTTGCGGGAAATTTGCTCGCGCTCAACAGTTTGCGATCTTGTTCGTCGAAGCGCAAGCGGAGAGTACACAACCATGGCACAAGAATAAGGTAATAGCATCCCCGCAACACCAAAAACCACATGTATTTTGTTGGTGGATTGTTTATCGCTACTGTCAAAGTCAGCGATATTTTCCGACGAAAGAGGGAGAAACTGAAAACAGACAAAACTGATTGTTGCCAGACGGTGCTGTATTTGAGTGAAAAAACGGGAAAAGTGCTCAGGTCAGTTGTTTTCAGTCAGGTATTTTCATTTCAACCGATGCGGCAACACCGCACCACTGCTGACACCGACGATTTTGACAAAAGCGATAAACGATCAGCCGGTGGCTTGCTACAACCTTGTAGTTCAGCCATGTAAACAACGAACCAAAGCATCGTCATCGTCGTTTCAACGAAGATGATTCGGGATTCGCTAATGTTTTTGGTGTTGTCGTTTATTGTGTGTATGCTTTTTTGTTTTGCCGATTGGTTTTGCTGTACAGATTGCTGTCATGTCACCAGCAATCGAATCTTTGTGGTGTATGACTTTTTTCTGGCCAATGCTTTGATTAATTTAAAAATTTGGGGGTTGATCCCAATTTAAAATGTTTGCAAATATTTTTACGTGGCGAGTTCGAAGTAAAATTATTTGTTTATATTTTCACATGCTTGATTACAATTTTGAGAATATGGGAAAACTACGAAAAAAAATTAACTTGTTGATTATCAACACTAATTCAGTATTCCAGTATAACAGTTATGCTTCATACCTTACTTATACTTTACTATTGTACTATGCTTTTACTTCATTAAACATCATCATACCGAACACACGTCTTTTCTTCATCCACTGACCTCATTTATCAACAAAGGTTATGGGCCCAGGCACACGTGGAAGTTACGTAAAGTTCGGTAGCCATTAATTCGTAGGTCGAATTAAGTCGTGTTTAAAATTGAAAAAGTCGAAATATTCGAGTCAGTGCCGATAAGTTGCAGTCCCGCTGCCAGTTCTCGAAAATGGAACGTTGGCGCAGATCGAAAAATTATCAGGCGACAATTATGCAACATGGCAATCCAAATGAGAAGTTTGCTCATAACGTTGGACTATTGGTGTGCAGTGGAAGCAACGTGCAGTCCTGGAGCATCGGCAGCAGACAAGGCATTGTGGGTGTCGACCGATCGGAAGGCGCTAGCTACAATCACGCTTAGTGTTTACCAAGCAAAAGGTCCCGCTCGGAAGGTCAATTTATTTAAGAGGCTCGTTCGATTTCGGTTCGACAGTGGACAACTATTCAGCAGTCAAATCAACACATTTTGCTCGATCGTCGATGATCTCAAAGAAATTGATGTGGAGGTACCCGCTGATCTGCAAAGCATTTTATTTTTATGCAGCCTACCTGACGATATGGAGAATTTCGTGGTGGCGATTGAGACGCAGGACGCTTTGCCGAGCTTAGAGAAACTGAAGTGCAAAATGCTAGAGGAGGAGCAACGCCGTAATGATAAAGGTGAGCAGCTTTCAGACAAAGTATTTGTGGCGAAAACGACATATAAATATAATAACAATCACCAAAATCACGCTAATGAGAGCTCGAATGAGGTGCAGCGAAAAAATAATATTAGATGCTACAGCTGCGGCAAGAGGGGGCATGTAAGATCACAATGTAGGAATGCCACCAATAACAATCACTTAGCAGTTGCGTTAAGCGCATGCCAAGGTAATTTTCGCAACAACAACAACCATAAGTGGATTCTGGATAGTGGTGCATCGGCGCACATGTGTCGCGACTCGTCATATTTTTCTGAAATGATAGACGTAAACCAGCGATTAATGCTAGCGACAGGTGAGAGTATTACTGCGACAGCATTTGCTGACGTTACGCTCTTAAGGTTTCTCTTTGTCCCAAAATTGCATCCAAATATTTTATCAGTTAGCAAAGCAATTAGCAGTGGATTGACTGTGCAATTTGAGAGAGAGAAAGCCGTAATTATGACAGCCAAAAATTAATGCGTTCTTGAGGCGAAGTTACGCTTTGGAATATTCTTTGCACAGGTGCACAAGAAAGAAGAACTAGTAATGATGGCGAAAGAAATGCAAGACAGAACGCACAACAAGTTGTGACACGTCAGGTTTGGTCACCTAAATTATTTTGATTTGAAAAAATTGCAAAAGCAGAATTTAGTAAATGGAATTAATCGAAGTTTGAGTGATGATTTTTCATGCACTACATGTGCAATGTGCAAAATATCAGTAAAGCCGTTTCAAACAGTTTCTAATATAAGAACAAGTTGTTTGTTGCAAATCGTCCACAGAGATATTTGTGGACCAGTACGAGTGCAATCACTTGGGGCATCAATATATTTTATTACTTTTATTGATGATTTCTCTAGATACATGTTTGTATATTTTTTGAAAAAGAAAAGCGACGCGCTTGGTGCATTTAAGCAGTATACATATGTATATGGCAGAGAAGCAGATTGGCTTCAAAATCAAAGTTCTTCGGAGCGACAAAAGTAGGGAGTATGTGAACCATGAGTTCCAACAGTTCTTGCGGAGCCATGGCATAAACCATCAGACCACCGTCAGTTATATGCTACAACAAAACGGCGTGGCAGAACGCGCGAACAGAACGCTGGTCGATATGTCGCGATGTACACTATGATCAATAAGTACCGGGACTGTGTATATTAAATTTTCCACCGTTGCCCGATGTAGGTAAAAAAACTTTGTTTAGGTCGGTAGGACCTTAACTGACATCTGTGTCAAATTTTGAGCGGGATTGCATCATTAGTTTTTGTTTGGCAGCTGTTAGCGTCAGTCAACTTTTTGTACTTCGTCGCATTTTTACCTGCATCGGGCAACGGCGGAAAATTTAAAATACACAATCCCGGTACTTATTGATCATTGTGTAGGTTGATGGAAAGCAAATTTCCATAACATCTTTGGGCTGAAGCGGTTAACACGTCGGCATATATCCGTAATAGGTGCCCATCTAAATTAATAAAAAACAAAACACCGTACGAAATGTGGTACCGTCAGTTTCATATTTTCGTAAATTTGGTTATTTGGCAGTAGTTTTAAACAAGAAGCCAGGTCAATCGAAATTTCAATGTAAAGGCAAGCAGTGCATTTTTGTTGGTTATTCTGATCAAGCTAAAGCATACCGGCTGTATGACAGAAATGAAAGAGAAATTGTCATTGCTCGTGATGTTATATTTTTTGAAAACGATATTGCTGAGAGAGTTGATAATTACAATGAGCCAACCGCTGATAATGATGTTTTTGCTTTTAATTTGCCAAATAAGACTTCTGCGAATTTTCGAGTGGGTGGTGATGCAAGTGACAGTGACAGCTCGCAAATTGCAGAAGAGAGTGCAGAAACTCCACTTGGTATTCCAGTTGAGTTCGATAATGAAAATACAGCCATAAAAGAAGAACAAGATCAGATTGGACAAAAAAGAAAGAGAGGTAGGCCTCGACTCGTAAGAGATGGGAAAAGAGGTAGACCAAGGAAAGTATTTGGTGCGGATAGAGAAGATGAAGTTGTGAATGCTGTACATGCGGAAGAGTGTGATCCAAAGACAGTAGAGGAGGCACTAAACAGCAACAATGCAAACGAATGGAGAGCAGCAATGAAGGCGGAATTTAATTCATTAAAGAAGAAGAATACCTGGAACCTTGTTTCGAAGCCAGCTGATAAGAACGTGATCGGTTGCAAATGGGTTTTTGCAACGAAACGACCAGATGGACCAATTGAAAAATATAAAGCTCGTTTGGTGGCGCAAGGTTGTTTTCAAAAGTTCAATGTTGACTACTTGGAAACTTATGCTCCAGTAGTTCGTCATTCAACAATTAGACTAATTTTAGCGCTTTCAGTTCAATTTAATCTCATCGTCCATCACATACATATTGTTTCAGCGTACCTGAATGGTAATCTTCAAGAAGAATTTTACATGACTCAGCCCGTTATGTTTGAAGATAAAATACAACCACGAATGGTTTGCAAACTAAATAAAGTTCTTTATGGACTTAAACAAGCTGGGCGTGAGTGGAACATTAAGATTAATAGTATTTTGTCACAGATGGGATTTAAGCGTTGCTTAACCGATAATTGCGTTTATATAAAATCAAGTTCAAGCTCATTTAATATTATTGGTTTGTACGTGGACGACATAGTTCTGGCCTCATCATCGAAAACGGCAATTGGTAAAACTATAGACATTTTGAATAAACATGTCGATGCAGTTGATCGGGGACCAATATCATATTTTCTTGCAATGCAAATTGATCGAAGTACAAAAGATGGCGTTATTGAAATACACCGAAGATATTTTGAAAGAGTGGCACATGGAAGATTGTAAGACAGCAGCAACACCGTCGATAAGCGGAAATGTATTTGAGAAGTACAGTGATTCAAATTGCGTGGGATGCGATAAGAAAACTTATCAATCACTCATTGGTGCACTGGGTTATCTAGCAGTTATATCACGTTCAGATATTGCTCACATTGTTTCAAAGTTATCACAATTGAACCTCTCGTCCGGTGATGTCTGCCGTAGCTCTGGAGATGAAGAAGAAGTAAAAACGATACAACACTTCCTGTGCCACTGCCCGGCTCTGCAGGAACGCCGACTCCGCACCTTGGGGTCAAGGTTCCTGACAGACCTGGCTTGCGCGGCGAAAGTCGAAATCTCGAATCTGCTCTCCTTCATTAAGAGGTCGAATTGGTTTCCCCTTGACTGAGACTATTGGTTGGCTCCAGAACACCATAAGAAGGGATTCACAATGGGCCATTGTGGCCTCCGAGTGGAAGTGCGGTCCTGCCGCACACACCCTTCCCTACCTAACCTAACCTAGCCTATCGCAATTGAATTCTCATCCACATAACGATCATTTTGTGGCGGCGATCTCAAAACACTATGGCATTTTTTATTATTATGGTATCTTCCGCAAGTTCTCTGATTTCTGTTTTATTATTAACCTTAAAGATACAGTCGTTTGAAAAAACACAACTTTGACTTATTTTCAAATCTTAAAATTAACATTTTCTTTATACTCGTAATGTTGG
The DNA here is from genome assembly GCA_963971225.1 of Melieria omissa. NCBI lineage: Eukaryota > Metazoa > Arthropoda > Insecta > Diptera > Ulidiidae > Melieria > Melieria omissa. The sequence goes on along the minus strand of OZ020269.1, from coordinate 41,657,073 downwards.
TTTTCTATCGTAATAATTGTTGAGTCTGTTTCGCTTATTTCTAAGTGCTCTTTGTTAGGCACGGCTGTGATAATTTTTAAATGAGTGATAATGTAATTTCTGGGTATTTTAATTGCTATTATTAATGATTCGTTTTTGTAAGCTACTACCCCAATTTTTGATAATTTTAGTTTATAGAAAAAGTCGATTTCCTCCTTAGTTAGTATCCCTGGATGAACTATATTATGTCTAGCTGCTGCTATGTTATCTTGTACCAAAGAATATACAATATAAAGAATACGCATCTTCAAAAATTTGGCAAGCGTGTTGCCCGACGCGGGGGGAAGAGATGAGCGGAGACATAGGTTGCGGGAAATTTGCTAGCGCTCAACAGTTTGCGATCTTGTTCGTCGAAGCGCAAGCGGAGAGTAAACAACCATGGCACAAGAATAAGGTAATAGCATCCCCGCAACACCAAAAACCACATGTATTTTGTTGGTGGATTGTTTATCGCTACTGTCAAAGTCAGCGATATTTTCCGACGAAAGAGGGAGAAACTGAAAACAGACAAAACTGATTGTTGCCAGACGGTGCTGTATTTGAGTGAAAAAACGGGAAAAGTGCTCAGGTCAGTTGTTTTCAGTCAGGTATTTTCATTTCAACCGATGCGGCAACACCGCACCACTGCTGACACCGACGATTTTGACAAAAGCGATAAACGATCAGCCGGTGGCTTGCTACAACCTTGTAGTTCAGCCATGTAAACAACGAACCAAAGCATCGTCATCGTCGTTTCAACGAAGATGATTCGGGATTCGCTAATGTTTTTGGTGTTGTCGTTTATTGTGTGTATGCTTTTTTGTTTTGCCGATTGGTTTTGCTGTACAGATTGCTGTCATGTCACCAGCAATCGAATCTTTGTGGTGTATGACTTTTTTCTGGCCAATGCTTTGATTAATTTAAAAATTTGGTGGTTGATCCCAATTTAAAATGTTTGCAAATATTTTTACGTGGCGAGTTCGAAGTAAAATTATTTGTTTATATTTTCACATGCTTGATTACAATTTTGAGAATATGGGAAAACTACGAAAAAAAATGAACTTGTTGATTATCAACACTAATTCAGTATTCCAGTATAACAGTTATGCTTCATACCTTACTTATACTTTACTATTGTACTATGCTTTTACTTCATTAAACATCATCATACCGAACACACGTCTTTTCTTCATCCACTGACCTCATTTACCAACAAAGGTTATGGGCCCAGGCACACGTGGAAGTTACGTAAAGTTCGGTAGCCATTTATTCGTAGGTCGAATTAAGTCGTGTTTAAAATTGAAAAAGTCGAAATATTCGAGTCAGTGCCGATAAGTTGCAGTCCCGCTGCCAGTTCACGAAAATGTCAGGAACGTTGGCGCAGATCGAAAAATTATCAGGCGACAATTATGCAACATGGCAATCCAAATGAGAAGTTTGCTCATAACGTTGGACTATTGGTGTGCAGTGGAAGCAACGTGCAGTCCTGGAGCACCGGCAGCAGACAAGGCATTGTGGGTGTCGACCGATCGGAAGGCGCTAGCTACAATCACGCTTAGCATAAAACCGTCGGAGCTCATACATGTCAAGAAGTGTTCATCAGCCAAGCAACCATGGAACGTCCTAAGCAGTGTTTACCAAGCAAAAGGTCCCGCTCGGAAGGTCAATTTATTTAAGAGGCTCGTTCGATTTCGGTTCGACAGTGGACAACTATTCAGCAGTCAAATCAACACATTTTGCTCGATCGTCGATGATCTCAAAGAAATTGATGTGGAGGTACCCGCTGATCTGCAAAGCATTTTATTTTTATGCAGCCTACCTGACGATATGGAGAATTTCGTGGTGGCGATTGAGACGCAGGACGCTTTGCCGAGCTTAGAGAAACTGAAGTGCAAAATGCTAGAGGAGGAGCAACGCCGTAATGATAAAGGTGAGCAGCTTTCAGACAAAGTATTTGTGGCGAAAACGACATATAAATATAATAACAATCACCAAAATCACGCTAATGAGAGCTCGAATGAGGTGCAGCGAAAAAATAATATTAGATGCTACAGCTGCGGCAAGAGGGGGCATGTAAGATCACAATGTAGGAATGCCACCAATAACAATCACTTAGCAGTTGCGTTAAGCGCATGCCAAGGTAATTTTCGCAACAACAACAACCATAAGTGGATTCTGGATAGTGGTGCATCGGCGCACATGTGTCGCGACTCGTCATATTTTTCTGAAATGATAGACGTAAACCAGCGAGTAATGCTAGCGACAGGTGAGAGTATTACTGCGACAGCATTTGCTGACGTTACGCTCTTAAGGTTTCTCTTTGTCCCAAAATTGCATCCAAATATTTTATCAGTTAGCAAAGCAATTAGCAGTGGATTGACTGTGCAATTTGAGAGAGAGAAAGCCGTAATTATGACAGCCAAAAATTAATGCGTTTTTGAGGCGAAGTTACGCTTTGGAATATTCTTTGCACAGGTGCACAAGAAAGAAGAACTAGTAATGATGGCGAAAGAAATGCAAGACAGAACGCACAACAAGTTGTGACACGTCAGGTTTGGTCACCTAAATTATATTGATTTGAAAAAATTGCAAAAGCAGAATTTAGTAAATGGAATTAATCGAAGTTTGAGTGATGACTTTTCATGCACTACATGTGCAATGTGCAAAATATCAGTAAAGCCGTTTCAAACAGTTTCTAATATAAGAACAAGTTGTTTGTTGCAAATCGTCCACAGAGATATTTGTGGACCAGTACGAGTGCAATCACTTGGGGCATCAATATATTTTATTACTTTTATTGATGATTTCTCTAGATACATGTTTGTATATTTTTTGAAAAAGAAAAGCGACGCGCTTGGTGCATTTAAGCAGTATACATATGTATATGGCAGAGAAGCAGATTGGCTTCAAAATCAAAGTTCTTCGGAGCGACAAAAGTAGGGAGTATGTGAACCATGAGTTCCAACAGTTCTTGCGGAGCCATGGCATAAACCATCAGACCACCGTCAGTTATATGCTACAACAAAACGGCGTGGCAGAACGCGAGTTATATCTTTACCATTTAAAAGACAGTTTTTGTATCGATTTTACAATATTTATTTGAAAAAATCTAAAAGTAAAAACTACTGCTTGGCATCGCAGTTCAATCTCGACTGACTTGCGATGCTGCTGCAGTTTTGCACCGATCTTCTTGCATCCAGCAGCATCGCACGTGCACAGAGTCATATATCTAAAATATGCTGACTCTGTGCATTCCTTCACTCCTTCACCGACTCGTTGCCATTAGGTTGCATCTCAGTGCAACGAGTCGGTTCGTTGGTGGCTAGGGTGTCCGTTGCCGTAACTCCCCTAGGGCCACTCTGCGAACTCTCCTGAGTTCATTTATTTAGGATTTTGAGTTGTACAGATTTTTTTCTTAATACTATTACAACTATAACTATTGCTATCAACACTATTATTAGTAGGGTAATATTTATACCATAGGAAACATTTTTATGATACCTTAATTCTGTGATTTCTTTTAGGTTTTCAAAATTATTTAATACAATATTATCAAAACTTACTTTTGATTCATAAGATTGGTTAAGCATTTTCACAGGTTGTACAAGTTTGTCAATAAGTTCTGTTTTGTTGTTACTAAAGCTTTCTTGTTTAATTTGTATTTTACAATTTGCGAAGTTTATAATATAATTATTCTGCAGTATGAAGTTCCTTTCATCGCAATTCTGTATGAGACTTTCATTATGGGCATTCCTTATTAATAAGGTGTCATCACCTATATCTTGAATTGCTGTTTTATTATTGTACTTAAATTCACAATCGTTAGAAAAGATACAATTCTTACTTAGCTTTAATTTTTTTAATACAGTATTTTCTTTATATTCGAAATGTTCCTTATTTATTGTTACAATTAATTCATCTTCTTGATCTATTTGCAAATTTTCCTTATTTGGCAGTGGTGTAATTAATTTTACATATTTTTTTAAAAAACTTTTTGGGATTTGTATTGCGAATATTATTGCTTCATTCTTAAATGCCACGACTCCTACTTTGGCCAATTTTAATTTATAAAAATCTATTTCGAAACCATCTATTTCTTCTTTTGTTAACATTCCCGGATGTACTAAATTATTTTTAGCGGCAGCTAGTTATCTTGAATTTCGTCAATTTTTTTTTTTTTTTTTATTATGTATCCCCATTATGTGCTATTATACTAATCCTATCATCTTCCGCTTCATTATTTAACTTCTCAACTCTATCGAATTTAAATGGCCTCTTTATGTTTGCTACATGGACGTTTTGTAGGGGGTTAATTCGGAAATAAGGTTGGTCTTTATGCCGTACTCTCTTATAGTTTTTTATTGGCCCCGTTGATCTTTGTTCTTCGTAGTCTTCCCTGTTTCTATTTCTTTGGTTTATTATATGTTGTTTTGTCCGGTCTATCCTGTCTTTTAAGATGGTTGGATCGATACTGTCTTTTGCGATTTTAGGTGAACATTTTATGGTTGAGTGATAGCGATCATTATAGTTACCTATAACGATCTGTATCCTCATTTCTGTTGAGAGGGTTGGATCCTCAATTCCTGTTAGTTTTTCTAACAGGGTTGAGTGTAGCCTCTCAACGTCTGCGTTGCCTGTGTGACTGTTTGGTGTGGTTAGGTGTACTTCTACTCCTTCTGTATTTAAGAACTGTATCAACTGCTCGGCTCTGAATTCGTTGTCCATGATTATTTTTTTTGGTTTCCCGAATTTTGCGAAATGTTCTATTATTATAGATTTCTTTGTTCTCCAGTTTCTATCTGTTATGTTGTACCCGACTGCAAATTTTGTTAGCTTGTCAATCACTGTGACAAACGACTGTTTCTTAAAATGAAAAATGTCGATGTGAATTACTTCATTTTTGTCGGTGGGTGTTTCGGTTAGCTGAAATTTTGGTCTGATTGGTTTCCTATCATATTTAATCTGTTGGCATTTTTGGCAGTTACTAATTATCAGTTGTATGTGCTCTTTTAGTTTTGGATAAAATATTTTATCCTTAAGTGTATTGTAGGTCTCATTTATTCCACTATGTAGCGATTCGTTATTGTGATAGAGTGAGATTTGTTTATGTAACTCTTCTTCTTGTAGTATGTCCGATGCTCTCTTCGTACACTTTATAAATTGTAGTTTACTATTGCAAGAAAACATAGATATTAGTAAAAGTTGAATTTTGTGATAGTCTGATTCGGTGGTTTCTGAGAAAATTCCAACTTTGCCTCCTTTAATGTGCCTTTGTAAAATTGCTTTGATATTATTTTCATTTTCCATTGGATTAATTTGTATTATTTTTCTATTATGTATAGTTTGAATTTCAGCTTGGGGACTGTAGGTTAGTATGATTTGAATTTTATACTTGTTTACTATAGGGTGTTTTTTTTAGAGGTATAGAACTTCGAATTGAAATAAAACACAAGAAAATCGTTTTAATGTCCATCAATTTGGCTTTATTGGAAGGATAATTTTATGCCATTAATGTTTAAATATGATTTCGGGCATGTGGCCGCCGCGGCTGGCTCGAATAAAGCCAATTCTACAGGTCCAATTTTCAACCAGCTTCAATTGCTGTGCACGGTGGCGAATCGATTCATTCGGGTCCTCTTCAACATTTTGCTCTACAGCGGCAATTGTTTCTTCGGTGCGCACTGTTCGACGTCTCTTCGGATGCGTATTATCACATAGAGTAAACGTAGTGCGAAAACGACCCATGGTTAACCGAATTAGCTCTGATGGACGATTATGTCGACCATAAAATGGACGGAGCTTGCGGTAAACTTCGCGAACTGAACCATTATTTTCGAAATAAATTTGCACTATTTGCAAGCGTTGTTCTTTTGTCAACCTGTTCATGATGAAATGGCAAACCAAACTGAACATAAATGACATTAGAGTTGCCAGATTTGACCACAAAATGCCAGTTTTATCTCTATTCGAAAAACAAACCTCTAAAAAAACACCCTATATTTCTTCTTTTATAGCAAAGTGTTCTAATAATTCTTCCTCCGCAGAGTGAATTGTATCGGACATGTTCAAGTTCGATTCTTTATCGTTATTTTCGTTTATTTTCGGCGAATTCTCGATGCGGCTTAGGAAATCTGCTACTACGTTATTTTTTCCACGGATATTCGATTTCATAATTATACTCCTGCAATTTTAAAAGCCACCTTTGATGGCGTTGAGAGAATTCCTTCCCTTTGTATTTGTTATTTAAGTACATAATTGGATTGTGGTCTGTGATGATTTTAAATTTGTTCCCATATATATAGGGTCTAAAATAGGTGACTGTATATATGATTGAGAGAAATTCTTTGTCCGTAGTGGCGTATTTTTGTTCATGATCGTTAAGTGTTCTGGATATATAGCATACTGGATGACCTTGCTGAGATAACACAGCTCCAATTGCATAGTCACTAGCGTCAGTTGTAATTGTGAACTCTTTGTCATATTCTGGGAATTTCAAAATTGGATGGGAGGCAATCAAAGATTTTAAATTTTCGAAACTTGCAACATATTGGGGATCATTTATATTTATTTTACAGCCCTTTTTTAGATACTTTATCATTGGATAAGCGATCCTCGAATAGTCCTTTATGAACTTTCTGTAATATCCTGTTGCTCCCAAAAATCCTTTTAGTTGTTTCTCAGTTTTTGGAATTGCTAATTCTTGAATGGTCACAATTTTGTTTGGATTGGGCTTAATGCCCTCCTTGGTCAATATATGGCCTAGGAACTCAGTTTCTTTTTTTAGAAAGCTACATTTATCCACTTGAAGTTTTAAGTTATGTTCTTGTAGTCTATCGAAGATTTTTTGCAGCGAAATCATGTGTTCTTGTAATGATGTCGAAAAAATTAATATGTCGTCTAAGTATACGACACAGATTTTATTTATATATTCTCTTAGAATCTCATTCATGAATCTCTGAAAAGTGGCTGGGGCATTTTTTAACCCGAAAGGCATTCTAACATACTCGTATAGACCTGCCGGAGTAACAAATGCTGTTTTTTCGATATCCCTTTTTGCCATGAGAATTTGATGGTAACCTTTAGCCAAGTCTAGGGTGCTAAAGAACTGTGCTTTTCCTAGCTTGTCTAAGATTCCATCTATGTTCGGCAACGGGTATTTATCGTCAACAGTAATTTGGTTAAGTCTCCTGTAGTCAACCACCAAGCGAAATTTTTTATTTCCTGAATTATCGGTTTTCTTTGGCACTATTATAATAGGTGAGCTATACTTGCTCCTACTTTTTCTTATTATGCCTTGACTTTCTAGTTCTTGAATTTGTTTCGTAGCTTCTTCTTCATGTTTTTGTGGTAGCCTATATAATCTTGAGTTAATTTGCTGATCTGTAGTGGTTTTTATTTCATGAACCACTGTTTGCGTATTTGTTAGTAGGTCCCCTTCTTTATATATTAGTTTTTCGTATTTTTTCAACAATTTTTCAACCCTTTGTCTTTCATCTGATTTGAGATGATCGAGTTGAATATTTTGAATTTTACATGTCTCCAATGAGTAAATCTGTTCTTCTACTGTTTTTGTATGAAATGGAATCCTAACACCATTGTGTAGTTCCATTTCCTTATTTTCAATGTCAATTATTTTTATATTTTTGAAAATAAAGTCGTTTCCTAATAGAAGGTCATATGGTTTTTCGAAGTCTAGTTTTAGCCATCGCATTCTGGCATTTTGGGGATATTGGAATTCTAACGGGCAAGGTGTCTTAACTTTTTCATTTGGCGCTCTTATTTCCCCATTCAGTGTACTGATTATTGTGTTATTTATTTCTAGAACCGGTAAATTATACTTTTGAAAGCTTGCTTTTTTCATTATACTTATAGTAGAGCCCGGATCTACTAGTACACGCCATTTCTTATCAAAAATAGTGAGCGAGATTAAAATTTTATTTTGATTTTCCGAGGCTAATTCGTAAAAAATTCCTCGTTGTTATTTGCTTCTTCTGTTCTGCTCATAGCATCGACCTCCATGGGTACTGGGCCATTTGAGCGTCTTGTTTGGTGAGTGCCGTTCTGTATATTTTGTCTACCGGAATTACCACAACCGGTATTATTACGATATTGATTTGATGCATTGTTTTGATTGTAATATTGCCCTGAATTTCCAGGCCGATAATCTGGTTGTCTTTGGGGGTTATTTGGGTGATAAGTATTTTGCCCTGAAAAGTTTGTATTTCTGTAGGGGTATCGTCCCGAATTATTTTGTGAATGATAATTGTTACAGTTGCGTTGTCCTGAATTACCTTGGGAACGATCGTTATTTTGCTCGTTAGCGTTTTGTCTCCTATAGTTGTTTCGTTCTGAATTGTTGTGGGTTCTGTAATTATTTTGGTTTCTGTTTCTTGTTAAAAGCATAGGATTTAAATTCCCTTCATCCAGCCCTATGAAACTGTATATTGCGTTGCTCATGTCTGTCCATGTCGCTATATTTCGAACCATATAGGCGAATGTCCCAGCTGCTATTTGCTTTATCCTTTGGATAAGCATACCCGAAAATATTTCTTTCATTACCTCACCTTGTTCGCTTAGAGCGCTATATTCGGTAATGTTATCGATAATTTCTTTTGTTTTCCTACTTAGCTCGCTGATGCTTCCCACTCTTAAGGCTTGATTACACGTAACGAGTCGAGTGACGAGACATCAAAATGGTACTAGGCCGAAAGAATTGGGATAGCGAGCAAAAGCGACGAGTTGTTCAAACGTATTTCGACACGCGGCGAGTCAGTTCGGTTTTACAATGCACAAAATGAACTAAGCAACTCGCGCAATTAAACTCAACCGAGCGAAAAGTGGTGTGTGACGCATACCGCATGTCACGAGCGATGCCGCATGTCACGAGCGATGCCGCATGTCACGAGCGATGCCGCATGTGACGAGCGATTGCACGAAACGCTGCGAAAAGAGAAAAATATAACGGTTAAGTAGTGGTCGCTCGGCCTAGCAAACAAAATATGATTCTAGTGGCTCTCTCGCCACTTTCATCGATCACTGACTCAATCAAGAACTCGCCTTACCGTTTAGACGAAACGAGTACTCGTTCGAGTTGCTGTCTTCTCACTCTACTCGTTACGTGTAATCAAGCCTTTAGGTTCATTATGTCGTTCGTCAGGGTCATTTGGTCTTTTGTTGGCCTGAAGTGCTGTTTTAATTTAACTTTACATGTCTCCCAATTTTCAGGAGGGTTTACTGCCAAAAGATTTTTGGCCGATCCTAAATATAAATAAAAAAAATTATTTATTATTTATTTTTATTATTTTGAAAACTAGTTGTCGTTGTCCTACGTAGTCGGTCAGTATTCTGTCAACTGTTTCTATGAACGCTGGTAGTTTTCTTGCGTTGCCTTCGAATGGTTGTAAGTATTTGATGTCTTTTTCTACTGTTTGCCTAAGGCTTCTCGTCTGCTGTGTAGCGTTTTGTTGGAGTAGTTGCGTTATTGCTACCAGGCAACGTTCCATTTCGGTTGTACTTTTTTGAGGCATCTTTCTTTATTTTAATTTTAATCTAACCCACTTAATTATTAGCTCACTTTATTATTTATTTATTGTATTTCTTTTATCGTTACAAACTTATTTAATCTATTTATTTATTTTTTATTATTTACCGTATAAATTGTTTGCCAGTATTTACGTTTTTCTCGGCGTTTGGCTTCCCCTCGCTGTTTGCTGTCGTGATCTTCGTCGTCTGGATCGTCGTCGCCCTCGTTTTACTGCACTGTCGTCTGCTCCTGTCCTGCTTCTTCAGCTTCCAATTTTTCTGCCCTCCACTAGGTTTCTGCTCGCACTTCCACTCGTCGTGATTCTTTCCTATTTGGCGATTCTTTTTGCTTTACCACACTTTCTCTCCGTATTGATCACAGTTGTAATGTATTTATTTTGTATAATTTAATAATGCAAAAAGCATTGCAGCAGTATTGAAATTGAACAAGTGTTGCGTTGATTGTTGTTTCCGTCGTTTATATGCTCAGGCTTTTTGTTTTTAATACCATGTTTTTTTTTCAGGAATATCAATGAATTTCAACAAAGTCTTTCCGTTTCATAGTACGAGTACGAGAATACAGTTTTCACATACGGCTACGCCCGATACATTATATAAAATTGTATTATTGCATTGTTTTTTTTTTCGCTTCTTTTTTTTCGTTTTGTATAACTTCAAGAATGCGAAATTAAGTTCATTAATGCGTTAGCTCGTTCCGCGACTGCGCCAGTTATATCTTTACCATTTAAAAGACAGTTTTTGTATCGATTTTACAATATTTATTTGAAAAAATCTAAAAGTAAAAACTACTGCTTGGCATCGCAGTTCAATCTCGACTGACTTGCGATGCTGCTGCAGTTTTGCACCGATCTTCTTGCATCCAGCAGCATCGCAAGTGCACAGAGTCAAATATCTAAAATATGCTGACTCTGTGCATTCCTTCACGTACCGACTCGTTGCCATTAGGTTGCATCTCAGTACAACGAGTCATTTCGTTGGTGGCTAGGGTGTCCGTTGCCATAACTCGCGCGAACAGAACGCTGGTCGATATGTCGCGATGTACACTATGATCAATAAGTACCGGGACTGTGTATATTAAATTTTCCGCCGTTGCCCGATGTAGGTAAAAAAACTTTTTTTAGGTCGGTAGGACCTTAACTGACATCTGTGTCAAATTTTGGCAGCTGTTAGCGTCAGTCAACTTTTTGTACTTCGTCGCATTTTTACCTGCATCGGGCAACGGCGGAAAATTTAAAATACACAATCCCGGTACTTATTGATCATTGTGTAGGTTGATGGAAAGCAAATTTCCATAACATCTTTGGGCTGAAGCGGTTAACACGTCGGCATATATCCGTAATAGGTGCCCATCTAAATTAATAAAAAACAAAACACCGTACGAAATGTGGTACCGTCAGTTTCATATTTTCGTAAATTTGGTTATTTGGCAGTAGTTTTAAACAAGAAGCCAGGTCAATCGAAATTTCAATGTAAAGGCAAGCAGTGCATTTTTGTTGGTTATTCTGATCAAGCTAAAGCATACCGGCTGTATGACAGAAATGAAAGAGAAATTGTCATTGCTCGTGATGTTATATTTTTTGAAAACGATATTGCTGAGAGAGTTGATAATTACAATGAGCCAACCGCTGATAATGATGTTTTTGCTTTTAATTTGCCAAATAAGACTTCTGCGAATTTTCGAGTGGGTGGTGATGCAAGTGACAGTGACAGCTCGCAAATTGCAGAAGAGAGTGCAGAAACTCCACTTGGTATTCCAGTTGAGTTCGATAATGAAAATACAGCCATAAAAGAAGAACAAGATCAGATTGGACAAAAAAGAAAGAGAGGCAGGCCTCGACTCGTAAGAGATGGGAAAAGAGGTAGACCAAGGAAAGTATTTGGTGCGGATAGAGAAGATGAAGTTGTGAATGCTGTACATGCGGAAGAGTGTGATCCAAAGACAGTAGAGGAGGCACTAAACAGCAACAATGCAAACGAATGGAGAGCAGCAATGAAGGCGGAATTTAATTCATTAAAGAAGAAGAATACCTGGAACCTTGTTTCGAAGCCAGCTGATAAGAACGTGATCGGTTGCAAATGGGTTTTTGCAACGAAACGACCAGATGGACCAATTGAAAAATATAAAGCTCGTTTGGTGGCGCAAGGTTGTTTTCAAAAGTTCAATGTTGACTACTTGGAAACTTATGCTCCAGTAGTTCGTCATTCAACAATTAGACTAATTTTAGCGCTTTCAGTTCAATTTAATCTCATCGTCCATCACATACATATTGTTTCAGCGTACCTGAATGGTAATCTTCAAGAAGAATTTTACATGACTCAGCCCGTTATGTTTGAAGATAAAATACAACCACGAATGGTTTGCAAACTAAATAAAGTTCTTTATGGACTTAAACAAGCTGGGCGTGAGTGGAACATTAAGATTAATAGTATTTTGTCACAGATGGGATTTAAGCGTTGCTTAACCGATAATTGCGTTTATATAAAATCAAGTTCAAGCTCATTTAATATTATTGGTTTGTACGTGGACGACATAGTTCTGGCCTCATCATCGAAAACGGCAATTGGTAAAACTATAGAAATTTTGAATAAACATGTCGATGCAGTTGATCGGGGACCAATATCATATTTTCTTGCAATGCAAATTGATCGAAGTACAAAAGATGGCGTTATTGAAATACACCGAAGATATTTTGAAAGAGTGGCACATGGAAGATTGTAAGACAGCAGCAACACCGTCGATAAGCGGAAATGTATTTGAGAAGTACAGTGATTCAAATTGCGTGGGATGCGATAAGAAAACTTATCAATCACTCATTGGTGCACTGGGTTATCTAGCAGTTATATCACGTTCAGATATTGCTCACATTGTTTCAAAGTTATCACAATTGAACCTCTCGTCCGGTGATGTCTGCCGTAGCTCTGGAGATGAAGAAGAAGTAAAAACGATACAACACTTCCTGTGCCACTGCCCGGCTCTGCAGGAACGCCGACTCCGCACCTTGGTGTCAAGGTTCCTGACAGACCTGGCTTGCGCGGCGAAAGTCGAAATCTGGAATCTGCTCTCCTTCATTAAGAGGTCGAACTGGTTTCCCCTTGACTGAGACTATTGGTTGGCTCCAGAACACCATAAGAAGGGATTCACAATGGGCCATTGTGGCCTCCGAGTGGAAGTGCGGTCCTGCCGCACACACCCTTCCCTACCTAACCTAACCTAGCCTATCGCAATTGAATTCTCATCCACATAACGATCATTTTGTGGCGGCGATCTCAAAACACTATGGCATTTTTTATTATTATGGTATCTTCCGCAAGTTCTCTGATTTCTGTTTTATTATTAACCTTAAAGATACAGTCGTTTGAAAAAACACAACTTTGACTTATTTTCAAATCTTAAAATTAACATTTTCTTTATACTCGTAATGTTGGTTTTCTATCGTAATAATTGTTGAGTCTGTTTCGCTTATTTCTAAGTGCTCTTTGTTAGGCACGGCTGTGATAATTTTTAAATGAGTGATAATGTAATTTCTGGGTATTTTAATTGCTATTATTAATGATTCGTTTTTGTAAGCTACTACCCCAATTTTTGATAATTTTAGTTTATAGAAAAAGTCGATTTCCTCCTTAGTTAGTATCCCTGGATGAACTATATTATGTCTAGCTGCTGCTATGTTATCTTGTACCAAAGAATATACAATATAAAGAATACGCATCTTCAAAAATTTGGCAAGCGTGTTGCCCGACGCGGGGGGAAGAGATGAGCGGAGACATAGGTTGCGGGAAATTTGCTCGCGCTCAATAGTTTGCGATCTTGTTCGTCGAAGCGCAAGCGGAGAGTAAACAACCATGGCACAAGAATAAGGTAATAGCATCCCCACAACACCAAAAACCACATGTATTTCGTTGGTAGGATTGTTTATCGCTACTGTCAAAGTCAGCGATATTTTCCGACGAAAGAGGGAGAAACTGAAAACAGACAAAACTGATTGTTGCCAGACGGTGCTGTATTTGAGTGAAAAAACGGGAAAAGTGCTCAGGTCAGTTGTTTTCAGTCAGGTATTTTCATTTCAACCGATGCGGCAACACCGCACCACTGCTGACACCGACGATTTTGACAAAAGCGATAAACGATCAGCCGGTGGCTTGCTACAACCTTGTAGTTCAGCCATGTAAACAACGAACCAAAGCATCGTCATCGTCGTTTCAACGAAGATGATTCGGGATTCGCTAATGTTTTTGGTGTTGTCGTTTATTGTGTGTATGGTTTTTTGTTTTGCCGATTGGTTTTGCTGTACAGATTGCTGTCATGTCACCAGCAATCGAATCTTTGTGGTGTATGACTTTTTTCTGGCCAATGCTTTGATTAATTTAAAAATTTGGTGGTTGATCCCAATTTAAAATGTTTGCAAATATTTTTACGTGGCGAGTTCGAAGTAAAATTATTTGTTTATATTTTCACATGGTTGATTACAATGTTGAGAATATGTGAAAACTACGAAAAAAAATTAACTGATGGGCATATTGACTTCAAAATTCGTGAAAACACTTGAAATCAAAAATAATTAGATACAGCTGAACCTCGATTATCCGGGCCTCCATTAACCGGGAACATCTATTAACCAGGATGCTGAGTGGTTGATTTTATACCTCTATTAACCGTGATTTACCTATATTATCCGTGAAGCACATGTACTTGTGTTTGTTTTCCATATCACACATATACCTCTTTTAACCGGTATTTTCGATTATCCGTGATGAGCCCGGTCCCGAGCAACCCGGATAATCGAGGTTCAACTGTACGTGTTTTAGTTTTGTTTTGTTTTTAATCGAAATCTAACGGGCAAACTAATGCTTAAAAGATTGTATGGAAAAACCTATTAAATTAGGTCTATCGACTTTCAATATGTCGAAAGCACTACTAAAGCACTAAATAAAGAAATAAATAATAAGACAAGTATTTTGTCATAAGAATTATTTATTACGGAATGCCTACGTTTAAATATAGTTTAAATATTCTACACCTAAATGGTTCCATGGCGAATAATGTGACCATAAATTTACAATATTAGATTTTCTTATTTTAGTTCTTTTAAACTAGCATTATATGTGGGCCGTAAGAAAAGTTCCAAAGAACGGGACGGGAAATTATTACGGGGTAATAAAAACGTTTTCTTTTCTTTCCAGTTCCATTTTTATTTAATTATCTTTGTTGATTACTTATTATTTATTTATTAATTGCCTGTAGCGATCATATAGGTCGCCATGCCAGCCATATTTTATTTTCTTTTCTATGATTTTGCGCACACTATAGTCGGCAGTGAGGTCAGGAGCAATAGGCGACGCCGTGCAGGCTTATAGAAGAAGAACAAAAGCCAGCCAGAAAACAGAAACCGTTTTACAATTTCAGCATTTCGCCAGCGCAACAACAAGAACAACAGCACATCGTCTTCCTCCTCTTCGGACAATTGAGCGAGAATGAACGAGTGAGCAAAGACGCGGCATTCGTGTTTCTATGATTTGTGCTCAGAGCATTGTGCTGTAATTTCAAGTGTTTCCTCTTGTTGTCTACCCCCCGCATCATGAAGACGTACGTGATGCACACTCTTTATGTTCCATACTTTTTGATACAACGCATGATATAAAAATTACAGGTAGTTTCAATGCGACAGATTTGGCCGTCGTGCCGTCAGTCACTCAGGGGGATCAACATGTAACACTGGAAAGTGTACGTGCCGTAACTGAGTTGGCTGATGGAAGCGTGTGCTAACACCTCCGCGTGGTGACGGCTGGAAACGGCCGCTTCCAGATCTGGTTCTGGTCGTGGTCGGCTAAGGTAGCACAGCGAAAACCTCCCTAATCCGGGGTGTTATGCAACCCGTGCCCATCGGACTGATTTGCAGCCAGGGAGTAATATCGGCTGTATTCGAACGGAGCTTTCCTGATACCTGGCCGCCTCAGGAAGGAACGGTGGCCTTATCACGGTAAGGGGCTATGCCGTGACGGACCTTTCCCTTTCCCCAATCTTGCTTTTGTCACCGTGCTAGCACTTCGGTGTTTTAGCACAGCCCGCCAGGTCGGGCAGGTGACCGTACGAACCAGTTGACATGACTTCTAAAAAACCCAGCCTCGGACAAATCACGACTTCGGACAAGGACAGTAGACGAACGGACAGGAGAGAAGTTCCGGGAACATCCTCCGAAGACGAACTCATGGCTTCAAGCCAGGACACAATCATACCCATTTCCTCAGAGACGCCTGGCACTGTGGGTCACAGCACGCCAATCCTCTCTGAGAAACCCTCGACATCCGCTGCAGCAAGGGGCCAACTGAAACCGGCCAATCCTAGACCACCGTCCAGGTATAAGCAGTACCAGAGGGCTTTGGCTATCCTCGTCAGGATTAGCAAAAACGAAGCCGCTGGTACTGCTCATCCCAAGGATGCGGAGGACAAGGTGCGGTTTCAGAAGGTAGTCGATGAGTACCGGGAGTACCAAGCGACCTTACCAAAAACTGAACCGACGAAGCGAAACCGGTCTACTCAGGAGAAGTCGAACCGTGACACCAAAAGACCCAAAGTGGCCGGGTCAGCTGAACCGTCGAAACAGAAGAGGATCTTCAGTGACGTTGTGCGTGACCATCTGCAGGTTGCACTCGTCGACGCTACCACCAACCGCGGCAAAGAAGCACTGGAAAAGTGGGGAGAAATCGAGGTCAGGTTGACCCAATTGGTAATGGACCATGTATTGGGCAACCTGACTGCGAGCCCGGCGGCACCTCTTCCCAGCTTCGACTCTGCGGAGGTTATCCGGGGATATCAGGTAATCAAATGCGAGGATAAATTTTCTAGGGATTTCCTGGAAAGCTACATCTCCAAGTTAGGGGAGGCAGCGGGAGGCTTAAGGCTTAAGCTTATCCCGGCCAGTGAGGTCCCTAGGAGACCACGAGCTCGCATATGGTTGCCAAATATGCCACTGGATACCGACAAACTGGTGACTTATATGCAAGCGCACAACCCCTCAATACCCATGACTGACTGGCAGGTGATCAAAGCGGAGGCTCCGCAGAAGGCCAGCATGTCATTTCTCCTCATGATCACCGAGGAGAGCTTGGCTGCCCTGGAAAAGGCAGCCCATAAGCTTCGCTTTGGCGTTCGGCACGCAAAAGTGAAGGTGTTCCGCTCATCCGGCGGGGATGAGGAGGCCATCGACGAGATTGGGGACGCAGAAAAGCTGACGGACGGCGTCAAGCTCAGCGATCCCAATCCCCCCATACCGACGTCTAAATGGGATTGAAGGTTGTCCAAGTCAACCTCCAACACTCCAAGTTGGCAACGGACAACCTCTCCGTCCTCCTATCGGAGGCGGACGTCGACATCGCTCTCGTCCAGGAGCAATGGGTGCGGAGCACTATGGTGAAAGGGCTCCAACGAAGCGACTACAATATCTTCTATAAAAGGATCGACGGTAAGCCGAGGACTTGTATAGTCGCAAAAAAATATCTTTGCATGTATCTTCTACCTCTTCACAGCACAGGCGATGCTACGGTGGTCAAGCTGGAGGTTGCTGACGGGGTTAGCATGACACTAGCCTCAGTATATATGGCGCACGATCGGCCAGCGCCCCCGGAGGAGGTCCGTAGACTGGTGGCTGGCTGTACCGGTGCACTGCTCCTAGGGTGTGATGCCAACGCCAGACACACACTATGGGGAGCACCGAGACCAATGAAAGGGGTGAGTACCTTTACGATTTTATTATCAATACTAACCTGGTAGTGTGTAACAGAGGTAATACTCCGACCTTCACCTTTCCTAGCTCTGAAGGCTTCAGTGGCTGGGAGGAGGTCCTAGATGTTACACTACTAACTGAAAACGAACTAGTATCTGTGGATAAGTGGAGGGTATCCAATCAGAAGTCCTTCTCGGATCATGCTTGGATACTCTACGACTTAGATGTTCGGGCCGAACCCCCTCCACCCTATAGAAACCCTAAACGTACCAACTGGTCTAGGTTCGCTAGGATAGCCAAGAAGAAAATGGGCAGGGCACCCAATTCAGACATAACCTCGGCAGTAGATGTAGATAGCAATATCCGACGGTTAGAAAACGCGATGGCTTCTGCGTTTAGAATATCCTGTCCGGTGAAATACTCCAAAAAATCATTTCCTCCCTGGTGGAACCAGGATCTCACTAGCCTCAGCGCAGAGACTCATAGGATGTTTAACCAGAGCTACTCCTCTGGCAACTGGGAAGGTTACAAGGACAGTCTCAGGAAATACAAAAAAGCAATCAGAAATTCAAAAAGCAAGGGCTGGACGGATTTCTGTTCTTCAATAGAAACCACCAAGGATTCTGCTAGGCTAAGTAAGATCTTATCCAAGGACCATACCAGCCCCTCTTTTATAAGGAAAGTGGATGGTTCATGGACAGATAGCACGCAGGAAGCCTTGAATCTACTTCTAGAAACTCATTTCCCAGGATCATCGGATGAAGAGCAGGATTTTGAGCATCAGAGGTCACCTACCACGGGTATTGGTACCGTGATAATAACGGAAGACAAAGTTGCATGGGCAATCAAAAGTTTTTGAGCCTACAAATCACCTGGACCGGATGTAATTTCCTATGGTGCTTCAGGCCACGCAGGAGTGGATAATTCCTTGGCTCGTTGCAATTTTCAGAGCATGCATAACAAGTCCATACGTCCCTTCTAGTTGGAGAAGGGTCAAAGTTGTCTTTATTCCCAAGGTGGGAAAAAGGGGACACGAGTCAGCAAAGGATTTTCGGCCGATAAGTCTAACATCCTTTGTACTTAAAACATTCGAGAGGCTGCTCGACCTGCACATCAGGAATGTGGTGGGAAGCAAGCTATCTGATGCCCAACATGCATACCTAAAGGGGAAGTCCACGGAAACGGCACTCCATGAGGTTGTAAGGACGGTGGAAAAGTCCATAGAACACAAAGAGTATACACTGGCGGCCTTCATGGATATTGAGGGGGCCTTCAACAACATCCGTATAGATGCGATCCGGGAATCACTAGAATACCTTGGAGTTAATGTAGACATCTGCGGCAGGATAACAACAATGCTCCATTCAAGGGAGATCAGCGCTGAACTGGGGAAAAGTTCGCTGATCAAATACCTAAACAGAGGCACCCCCCAAGGAGGACGAGGAAGGAGGAGGAGGAACTTTGGGTTTGTGCCCTGGATAGAATACTAGCTGAATTAAACGGTAGAGGTATCAAAGTCGTGGCATACGCGGATGACGTCGTGGTGTTGGCATCGGGGATGTGTCTCGAAGTGATCAGTGATATCCTTCAGGCAGCGCTGAAAAGATTGAGAGCTTGGTGCACGGGTCGTGGGCTATGCCTTAATCCAAGTAAGACTGAACTGATGCTTTTAACCACGCGTACCAAGATACCTAGATTCAGATTACCTATGCTGAACGGAACGACACTATCCCTCTCGTCTAGCGCCAAGTACCTGGGGGTAATCTTGGACCCAAAGCTAAACTGGAAAACAAACATCGAACACAGAGTCAGCAAAGCGGGGTTTGCTCTGTACGCCTGAAAAAAGATGATTGGCCGGAAATGGGGGCTCCGTCCGGACCTAATGCTATGGATGTACAAAACGGTTGTACGTCCTATCCTTTCTTATGGTTCCTTAGTTTGGTGGAAAGCTCTCAGGAGGGACTATAACACCACAAAGCTGAGCAGAATACAAAGAACAGCATGCGCGATAGCAACAGGGGCGATCAAATCCTGCCCTAGAGGGGCTCTGAATGTATTGGCGCACTTACTTCCGATAGAGCTTCATATCGTTAACACCACCACTCTAAGTGCTCTCAGGTTAAGAGAGATAGGATGCTGGAAGGATAAACCGTATGGGCACGGGTCAATACTAGATCAACTGCAAAATGCACACACTGCGGAGACAGACTATAAAATTCCCACTGTATTCTTCGGGAAAAGGTCCCGTTCGGAATGGAAGAAAGGAAGAGTCACAAGTGGGAGCGATACCGAAATCTACACTGATGGATCAAAGATGGACTGCGGTGTAGGAGCGGGAATCTACTCAGAGAAGCTGAGGCTCAGCAAATCCATTCGCCTCCCCAACACAGCTAGCGTCTTCCAGGCGGAAGTTTTCGCTATTAAAGAGGCCTGTAGGATGGCTTTGGACGATACCACCTATAAAAACAGCATATGCGTACTATCTCTGACAGCCTAGCTGCCATCAAAGCGTTGGGCTCGTCGGTTATAACATCCAAGCTGGTGTGGGAATGTAAGGAGGCCTTAATGGATCTGGCTCGTCGGTTCCAAGTTACCCTAATCTGGGTGCCGGGGCACAAGAACATTGAGGGTAACGAAAGAGCGGATGAGCTAGCCAGGGGGGTTCCGCACTTGAGGAACGGGTAGCGGAAATGGTCCGCATCCCAATTGGTTCCATCAAGAGTGAAATCTCCAAAGGCTTCCTTGCTAAAGCTGATACCAGGTGGGCTTGGATGCGTTCCTGTAAAATCAGCAGATCCTTATGGCCAAGGTGCGACAGGAAAAAATCAGCCGAATTAATTAACCGAGGCCGACGTGATGCAGCCAGGCTCACCGCTGTCATCACGGGTCACTGGTCCATTGGAGAGCATGCTGCCAAAATGGGCATTCCTCGTAATACCTGCTGTAGAAGCTGCAATAATTCCGAGGAAAAGGAAACGATTCAAAACTTTCTCTGCGATTGCCCGGCCCTAGCAATGAGACGGTGGAAAACTCTAGGTAAACCGACGTTTACGAACGTTGACGAAATCAAGGACTACAAGGCAAGCTCACTTCTTGCCTTTCTAAACCTCTAGAATTGGCTGTAGCGGTTTTAGTCACCGGGAGTATAACAACCATCTACCTAGGTTGAATCAAGATAGTGGTTTCAAAACGGCGCATCTGCGCTAATTGGATGCCTGGGGCATTACCACTCTAACCAACCAACCAACCAATGCGACAGATAAAGACGTACGTGATGCACACTCTTTATGTTCCATACTTTTTGATACAACGCATGATACAAAAATTACAGGTAGTTTCAATGCGACAGATAAAGTAAAATTGACAATTGGAAAAAAATATTTGTTTACAAATTTTGTACAACAATTTTCATTTTTGCTACAGAGCTGCAATTTCACACAATTAGTTTATGTGGTACATCATTCAGTTTCTGTATTCTTGACTTTTTTTTGCACCCTTAAAATTTTATTATTATTTGTCAAAAAAGCAAATGACTTTTAATTTCGCTCGATTGAATCTACCTGTATATTTTTGTATCATGATACAACGGAAGTGCGAGAAGGGAGTGAATATGCAAAACAAAGCAGAAAAAGTACAAATATGTATGTAGTGTTGCCACATTGAAGTTATTAAGTATGTGCTATGATTTGCGCTCAGAGCATTGTGCTCTCATTTCAAGTGTTTCCTCTTGTTGCCTACCCCCCGAATCATGTAGACGGGTGGCGATATAAGCACCCGCATTCAAATTTTTGCTTGCACGTGATGCACACTCTTTATGTAACTAATTGTTTCATTGGCGCGGTTCAACCCAAAGACCAATGGCGGCTGACTGACTTGCGCTCAAATTAAAAAAAAATTGGGCAGAAGTGGTGTCGCTGCGCCGATTTGGCAGCACCGGTGCCAAAATGCAACACTGCGTGGTGGGCTGGCGTGTTCGCCAGTCGTAAACAATAGCCGAAGGAAGGCACACCAATTTTGTAATATTCAAATAAAGTAAAACGTTTGTCTAGTCCAAAGTTTTCTTTCTTTTTGTCATCCACAAGTGGACTGCCAGACACAGTGTTAGTATTTTGTTAAAAACTAAAACATTACATCAAAGGATACATGATGGCTGATCGCCGGAAATGAAAGCCAACTCGTACGTGCGAACTGCGTATTCAGCAAGAGTACTCGTAATTTCGAGCTTACAACAGTATACGCGAAAAAAATCTACTTAATATAGAGTTGCAAGCTTTTATCACATCTAAAATTAAGCCAAAATCCAAATTTGCATGCCCTGGCAACGATCTCTTTAGGGCAGCATTCACTAGAAGACTAGGACAACTTTTCCAAAGACGGAACTTTGGCAAGTATGGCCTTTTTTTAAAGTCTATCGAAAGTTCAAAAAGTGTGATAAAAACAGGGCTTCAAATGAGTGCCTATGAAAAGACAACAACAACAAACAAAATTGTTTTCTATATTTAATTATTTACTATTTTCTGTTATTCCTTTTTCACTCCTCCTTGGAACAACGGGTGGTTTTCTTAGCGTATGACCTATCCATTTCCATTTTCTGCGCTTCATTTGCCTCAAAATGGGTTCCTCATTGGTAACAGCGCGTCGCACAGTGGGGCGTCCCCATATATTGCATGGCCAAAAATAGTAAACGTGGTTTAATTTTGACGAAATTTGGTATCCGCCCATTTTTTAGCGTAATTAAAAGAATACGAAAACTTGTGAAAATTGGACTACTGCCACGCCCACCCCCATATTGAAAAATCTTTGTTATTCCAAATCAGGTATATTAAAATAATAACTGTAATCATAAGAAAAAACATCTTTGGTTTCGCAAGGTTAAATTTCTATTTTTCCTTAAATTTGTGTATAGGTAATACACAATACAATACTACAAAACTTAAAATTTTTTAAAAATTCTTTTTGATATATCTTATTTTTTCAAAACAAAGATTTGGTTTTTTTTATTTTTGGCCACGGACGCCCCACTGTGCGTCGTTACTAATTGTGGTGGGCCAGAATACCCTGCAGATGATTCGCAGGCATTTGTTGACGAAAGTTTGTAGCCTCTGGGTGATGGCATTCGAGACTAGCCATGCTTCGCTTCCGTACAACAATGTCGACTTCACACATTGCGAGCTTGCCCATACTGAATGCAGCCGTCCGAACGCTGCCCTGACTTTACTCAGTCTGCAGTTGGCATCTTCATCCGCTCCGCCATCCGCCTTGATTGTACAGCTGAGGTAGCAGAAGCTGTCGACGAACTCCACGGCACAACCGTCAATCATTATATGGTTTGTGCTGATATGATTGACTCTCATGGCCTTGGTCTTGGCAATGTTGACCTCCAAACCGACGGTGCGTGCCAGTCCAGCTTTTGCTTGCATGCCGGAGAGTTTGTACGAGAGGAGGCAGATGTCATCAGCGAAGTCCAAATCCTCGAGTTTCGATACGGGTTGGAGACAGCCTGATCGAATCCAAGCCAAATGTGAAGTACCTCGGCGTACTAATCGACCACCGTCTGTGCTTCCGCGACCACGTTGATTATGCGAATAAAACAGCAGCAACGACAACGACAGCTCTGGCCAGAATTATGGCGAACACAAGCGGGCCGCGCCAGCATTGCAGCCAGCTACTCATCGGCGTGATAAGGTCCATTCTATTGTATGGAGCAACAATATGGAAGAACGCCTTTAAATGCGACACGTATGTACGCGGCATGAAGTCGACATACCACCGATGCGCCCTCAGGGTGTGTTCAGCGTACCGAACAGTGTCGGAGGACGCTGCCCTGGTGATAGCGGGGCTACTCCCACTCGACCTGGCTGCGAATCAGCAAGTCATAGTGCTGACGGCAAGGCGCGAGCTTCCAGACACTGATATCAACATACTCAAGCGCGAAACTTGGCAAAAATGCCCAATGGCAAGCAAGGGGGACAGCGCGCCAAACGGAAGGTGGATGCACCGCCTTATCCCTAACTTGGCCACATGGCTAGGCAGGGCACACGGCGAAGTAGTTTTCTACTTGACCCAAATTCTCAGCGGCCATAGGTGCTTTAAAGCATACCTGCACCGATTCGGGCACGAAGTCGACCCCTACTGTCAGTACTACGGCCCAGGAACACAGGAGGACGCGGAGCACGCCCTCTTCACCTGACCGCGATTCGAACAGCAAAGGAGCAGAATGCGCGAGGCTCTGGGCCACAATGTCGGGCCGGAGGCTCTTGTGCCACATATGATCACATCCTGATGATGCCTGAAAAACGGTGTGCACTATGTCCGCACACATCCTACACCAGGTACGCAGAAGCGAGCAGCAACGACGGACTCACGAACGCGAACAAGCTGGCGCTTAATGTGCAAGCGCATAAAACACTTACAGCGAATAGGAACGGAACCCCGACGTACTGACGACAAGGACAATTAACGATAGACGCTTCGAGCAAATTGCTCAATCCGCCTCCCGACGAAATACCTGACGGTAGTACCGGGGGGAAATATGGGCACGAGAGAAATGTTTTTAGTGTGTTAGAGTCACACACTGACGGAGAGTTGGCTTTTCATGCGTTTCATCTCTATAAAAATTAAAAAAATAAAAACAAACAAAGTCCAAATCCTCGAGATGCCTGGTGAAGGTCCATACGATGCCTCGTTGGTGCAGGGTGAGTTCGCTCATGACGTCGTCCAGTACGATGGCGAAGAGGAGAGGCGCCAGGGGTTAGCCTTGCCTGACGCTTGCGTTGGTAGTGAAAGAATCGCAGATGTTGCCGTTGTGTAGTACTGCCAGTTCAGAGCTCACGTACAACGCTCTGATAAGATGAATTAGTTTCTGGAGACCCCTTTCTACTCAATGCTAACCAAATTGCGCTTCTATTAATTGTTTCGAATTCAATTGATTGTTCTACTATGATGCGGAGTGTGTTAGCTTGGTAAACACAGCTCCGATGAGGGCGAAAGTCAGCTTGCTCATCTCTTAGGGAGTTTACGACACATTGCAGTCTACTTTGTATGATTGTGGCCATTATCTTGTAGATGGTGTTGAGTAGGGTTATTCCTCTACAGTTTCCGCACTCCCGCAAGTCGCCCTTCTTCGGTAGTTTTACAAGGATGCCTTTTGCTCATGACGAAGACAGCTCCTCCCTGACCCAGGCAGTAGAAATGTAAGGATGGAGGATTTCAGCTGATATTTGGGGTCGGCAAGCATACGCTTTGGTTGTATGCCGTCTATACCCGCAGCTAGGTTTACCTTCAGCTTATTTATTCCATCCCTAATCTCTGCTATGATAGAGCAGGTTGTTGCTAGTTTGTCATTAGTTTTTGTGCTGTCCACTTCGCAGCTGCCCTCATCGTTTGTAGCGTTGTTGCTGGCTGATTCGGATTGTTCTTTCCATCTACGAACTTGGTCCTCGTTGCACGTTAGTAATGCACCACTCAGATCCCTAATTGCCTGGTTTTTATTACTTGGTTGGTTAGTTAATCTGTAGAAACCGCTCTGCATTGCTTAGTCCATACCATAGAGAAATCACTTGAGTGCAAGGAATTTACTATGGTATCTTTTACGGATATAGAAGGGGCCTTTAACAACATCAGATCGGAAGCCATTACCGACGCACTTGCAGACCTGGGTGTAGGTGTGCCGCTAGTAGCACTGATTGAGCAGCTGCTTCATAGCCGCGTCATCAATGCAAGTCTTGGTACCACATCTGCACAGAGATCTGTAAAAAGGGGGACCCCCCAGGGAGGGGTCCTCTCGCCTCTTCTTTGGAATTTAGCGGTGAACACACTGCTAATGCGTCTGGAGAGGGCGGGGTGCCGGGTGGTCGCCTACGCAGATGATGTTGCTATTGCGGTCTCTGGAAAGTTTCCTTTAATTATCAGGGATGTATTGCAACATGGCTTGAACATCCTAACTAATTGGGCCATAGAATGTGGTCTTAGCGTTAACCCGCATAAAACGGAGTTAGTTCTCTTTACAAATAAACACAGAGTACCGGAGATTGATCCCCCGCGGCTGCTTGGGATTGATCTGAAATTTTCTGAATCCGCCAAATATCTGGGACTTGTGTTAGACAGGAAACTTAACTGGAAACCCAACGTCCTGGAGAGAGCTAAGAAAGCCAGTATTGCCCTTTATACTTGTAAAAAGATGATAGGCAATGTATGGGGCATAAGACCTCATATCGTACACTGGCTGTATACCGCCGTTGTTCGGCCTTTGTTGTTATATGGGATAGTAGTCTGGTGGCCTTCATTGGCCAAAAGGTCTCACTCCCAAATACTTGCCAAAATTCAAAGGTCCGCAGAGTTATGTATAAGTGGGGCCCTGCGAACTACGCCCACTAATGCTTTGGACGTTGTGCTTAACATAATCCCATTGGATATCCTGGGAAGCAATTGGCCGCCAATGCTGCCACCAGGATGCGCGCTTCCGCGCAATGGAGAACTGGGCGTTACGGGCACTCTTCTATTCTCAATTATTTCGAAGGCATTTCTCAGGAAGTTGACTACATGACACCCAGCCTGTTCTTTGATAAGAACTATCAGGTTGCAATCCCATCTAGAGCCGAATGGGAGCTGGGTGCGCCCCCTGCCAGCGGTGATATCCATATTTATACGGATGGTTCGAAACTGCTTGGTCAGGTGGGCTGTGGTATCTACTCAGAAGGATTAAACCTTAACTTGAAGCTCCGGCTGCCAGATTACTGTAGTGTCTTCCAGGCCGAGGTCACAGCAATCTGTGCAGCCTCCGATTGGCTCAGGGTAAACAGGATATCGGTTACTGATATCCTTATATTATCAGATAGCCAATCAGCTCTTAGAGCTCTGGATGCGGTCAAAATAACATCAAAGACTGTTCTCAGCTGCAGCAAATCTCTAAACGAGACTGCCAAGCAGCTTCATATTCGCCTATGCTGGGTTCCAGGTCATAGGGATATTCCAGGGAACTGTAGAGCGGACGAGCTCGCGAGACAGGGCACCACTGAGCAGTTAAGCCAAGAGCTGACTACGCTCGGTGTCCCTCTTCTAACATGTAAGCTTCGTACCCAAGCGAGCTCTACACACGATACGAATTTAAGATGGGTTGAAGGCAACACAAGCCTCCTTGCGCGCCAACTTTGGCCAACCTTAAATCCTCGGCGTTCTAAAGAACTCCTCTCACTAAACAGAGCCCAGATCAGAACCATGATCGGCGTCCTTACGGGTCATTGCCTAATCGGCACCCACGCAAAAAGGATGGGGCTGTTTTCGAACGACTTCTGTCGCAGCTGTATGGACGAGGAGGAGGAAGAAAATATTCCTCACTTCCTATGTTACTGTCCTGCTTTGTCCAGAAGAAGGCAGACCCACTTAGGCAACTTCTTCTTCGGTAGTCTAGATGATCTAGCTGATAAGACCATACGCCGTCTACTAAGCTTCGTTAATAGCTCTAATTGGTTTAACGAGTGAGCGAAATGATGCTCGATCTCATGTGGTATCACAATGGGCCGCCTGGCCTAAGTGTGCTCCTCCTGGGACAGCCACACCTACCTACCTACCTACCTAGTTAGGCGCCCAACTAAGCGATACAACTTTCTCATATTGTTGGCTCCTGCTGCCGCTTCGGCATCACTGGCGAGGTTTTCCATGATTTCTTGACTAGCTTTGCGGCTTCTCTGTAGGCTAGCCTCACAGCATCGTCATTGATAAGCTGCCTTTTGAGTTCATTTCTGCGCTGGATGATACCCCAAGTAGTGTCTGAGATCGAGATTGTTTGGAGCCAGTAGGCTTTAGGTTAGGTTAGGTTGCGGTGGCTGCCTCAATATGAGACACACTTAGGCCCTTAAAGGGCCCGTTGTGATACCACAGATTCCACCCGTTTGAAATGCGTATGCAACACTGTTTTTTCAACATGTGATACAACACATATTTCAAACGGATGCAGTGCTTCGAGAGTGGACAAAAATAAGAAAAAAAATTATCGCGGATTTTGACAAAAGTAGTATCATGTTAAAGGTAATTATTTAATTAAGCTGTATCAAAAATACTTTCTCGAAAAATTGTCCAGATTACGAGATATAGCTTGTCAAAGTCGGATATATTTTTAGAAAAATTTATGAAGGGGAAAAACGAAATTTAGGTGCTTGTATAAAAAAAATTGTAGAAAATGTGTTGTTTTAGATAGGCCACCAATTTCTTTTAATATTAAAACTACATTGATAGGAGCGAGACCACTGATCAGATTTTTTTGTTTAGCATAAACCATTTTTTTTGTACGAATTTTCAAAAGTGAATGTTTTTTAACCAATGAAAATTTAAAATAACCAAATTTAGAAAGGCAATTTAAATCGAATGGCGTTAAGGGGTCATTCTCATGTGAAATTTTGTAAAAATCAATTTTTTTTTAAACATATTTGAAATGTATCATCCTTGAAAAAGGTGCTGTCAAATTTTTATTGGAAAATTTCAAGTATTTCGGCTTCTACAGACATTTATATAACGAGCGGTCAAGGATTCTAGCGGTTAGTCAAAACTTTAAACGTGTTTTTCTCGGAACGCCTTTTTTTGAAATGGCGGGGATGATTTAAAAAAAACCATTCATCCGATCTCTCTGCGATTTTGTCACGTCATTCTACATACTGTTAGCTATCGTCCCTAGTAAATTCACTCCGATATGTTAAAAATTTCATATTTTTTTTAATTGATAAAATCTTCAAAAACAACCATTTTTTACTGTTCTAACTTCCAATGCCTGCCATTTTGTGAGATTCTTATGAAAAAATTCAAATTTACTACGGGCGAGAGGTACGTTCATACTGATTAAGAATTTCTTTGAAATTTATGTTTCAGATAATCCTGTGACTTAAAACAATCCCCGCCAGCTGACCATGACGCGGCAGAAGCCGTGTCTTTAATCGAAAAAAAGTGTTTGAAAAAATTAAAAAAAATTTTTTTCATTTTTCATTTTTGTACCATAACAATGGATAAATTAAAGTGGAATATCTTTTTTTGATAACTGGCGCTTAACTGGCGTAAATTCATTTTATGACCTTTTTTATATGGACTTTCTTCTCTTAAGTCCGCAAAAAAACTTCTGCGTCTTTTTGCGCCTTTGGAAAATATTCAATTTTTTCGAAACTGTTAAGTTTATTTTTTTACAGAAATCGCTTGAGTTAAAATTGCGACCAAAATGTGTAAACAAGTAAAAGCCACAAACTATGAATGTTTTTTATAAAAATAGGTTTGGTACGCTTATTTAACCCATTATGAGCCATAATATCCGTTTTTTCTCATTATTATGGAATTTGTTTGCTAAAATGTGATTCAACGCTAATATATTCTAAAAAAAGGAGGAATGTCTCATTTTAAAGAAGGCCTAGTTTTGAAGAATAATTTTTATAATAGTCTCGCCGTTATAAATTGAGTTGCATTGCATATACACTTGTCTCATCTCCATGTTAAGTTCTACGGATATCAAATAAACAAAAAATATATCCTTTAAGCAACTTTACAGCACTCTTTCCACCCTTTAAATGTCGAATTTAGTAAAACGCTAAAATACGTATTTTGTTATTGCTTTTTTAGTATACATATACACAGTTTTTAAACAATCCGACCAAAAAACAATGTCCGTCCATATAAGCTTCACCACCCCCTTTCCGCCCTTTAAAGGTCGACGTTTTTGAAATTGCTTCTTTTTTAAGGGTTGACTTTCTAAAATACAACTTTTGACCAAATTTCATCATTATAGCTCTAGCGGTTTGAGCTCGGTGATGATAAAATAATATATAACCATATATATTCGATTTTTTTTTAAACTATATATATTTTTTGGAAACAAACGCAAATTTTCAAGTCAGCAGCCCAAAATTACTTAGACTGCAAAGTTTCAGCGAATTTCACGTACTCCTTCTATTTTTGCCGCAATTTTGTATGGAGTCGAAGCACTGTGGGATGGGGAAAGGGAGGGAGGGGACCTACAGTTTGTAGCTTCCCAATCAATGTTACTTTGATTTGTGAGCAACTTCATGCGAAAGGCGCTGGCCACATTAAAGCACTTATATCTGCGTTGCGTGTCAGTTTTCTTTCTATATTTCAGCTTGATCTTGATGTCAACGGTGATGAGTTCGTGGTGTAACTGCATGTTTGTTTTTCTTTTTTTATCAGTCACACAGCGCATAATTGCGCATACTATTGCGTGAAGGTGAGTGGGACTTGAGAATGTTGCAGGGTTTTTAGGAAAGTTTAGAGAACAGGAAAAATTGGTTGGAAAAGTGCGGGGACCGTGCAGACGGCAGGAGTTGAACCCACGGCCTCTGGGATGACAGGCTAGTGCACTCACGCTAGGCCATCGAAGCTGCTGTTTTACTATACTGGTGCAAAAAATTTCAATTAATTTGCTCCTTTCCGTATTTTAAAACTTCAGCTTTACCGAAAAAATGCAAGCTGGTGATATTATTTCACACTCTAAAAATTGTTCAACTTTGACAGGCTCTACAAGCAAAACAATTTGTCCAATTTAGTTAAGGTTTTTGGATTTCTTAGGTCCAAGCATTTACCTATCGGAAAAGTATGAAAGTTTCCTGAAATCGAACATGACAAAATTGATTTTTGCAACCTGCGTCGGTAAAGCAGCCACTGTGCGTCGCCAGCCTTGAACAATTCAGCTGGTAGCCCATCCGGCCCTGCAGCTTTATTGTTCTTGAGACACTGGATAGCGACCCGGGCCTCATCATAGCCTGGCAGTGGCACATCCGCACCGTCGTCGTCGATTTGTGCCTTCTGGAAATCTTCACTACTGGCGGTATTGTTCTTTTCGTCGCCTGCAAGCAGCTTGGTGAAGTGCTCCTTCACAACCTCAGTACACCCTGCGCATCCGTAACTAGATCCCCGGTTTCGTCTCTGCAGGAGGATGGCTTAAATCCTTTCGTCAGACGCTTGACTTTCTGAAAGAGTTTTCGGGCATCGTTCCTGTTCCTGCACTCCTCGATTTTCTCACGCTCGCGCCTTTCTTACTCCCGTTGCTTGCGTCTAAAAAGGCACGTCTCTTTCTTCCTCTCGTCCCGGTATTGTTGTCACAGCTCGCATAGCAGCCGACCGCAGGGTCTTCTGGCATTCTTCGCTGCAACAGCGTGACACTCTTCATCGTACCGTTGGTTTTTTAGTAGTGGACGTCGAAAATCAAGGACATTTTCGACGGCAGCGCGCATAGAATGGGTTAAGTGATCTCATAATCCGCCGACGTCATCAGGTGGGACATAAATACAGTATAGCGAACCTTCGTGAACAAAATAAAAAGGCATGCTCATACATACATAATCAGACGTAAAGTTTTGGCTCCTAAAAGAAGGTTTTATTCAGGCCCTTCTATTGATGTGCAACATTAAATATGTAATTCGTACTAATAAGAAGTTTTAAGCGACAAATCTTTTTTTTTTGCACGAATTTTTCAAAAATTTTTGTTCTCGAAAAAAATGCATTATTGAGGCATAAGTTTGTCACCATATTGTGTTCCTGTGTTCCCTTTACAATGAAATATAAAACACTTGCATTTTTTTATATTTAAATTTAAATTGAGTAAAAAGCATCTTTTTGCAATATTGAAATGGCGAGCGATTGATTGACCGCACATCAAGGTTTCGAATACAAAAATATTGTTAACATTATTGATCCCGATGCCTGAGTTACTCCCATGAGGGTTATTTTTTTTTCAAGCCCGACACCACAAAAAGTATTTGAGTACAGACAAACTGCAGTTTACTATCCCCTCCAATTAATGGAAAAATACAATCAACACACAAATACAATTGAAGGTTTGTGGAGTTACGAAAAACATTCAATGCCAAAATACCGTAGAAGCAAAAAAATTGTTTTAATGGCTGTTTGGCAAAAGTTAAGGTTTTTAGATAATGTAAAGCTAGAAATCTAGATCTTCAAAAACGTTTAATATGGCAGGTACTTTGTACAACCCCCTTCAGCCCTCATTGTCCAAAAGTGATGGCGAAGGAAGGCGGGGATTCTACAGGCGTTAATGTGGTAATAAATTTATTATAACTTCCCAATACCTATTCATTTCAAGAAAATTTCGTTTTTAAAAATTGTGTATAAAGAAAAATATTTTTTGCTCATAACTTCTTATTAGTATACACAATATAACTAATGTTGTACATAAAAAGAAAGGTATGAGAGAGACCATGTCGTGTAAATCAGTTGGAAATAAACTGAGTTTTCTTTATTAAAACTTTGAACTTTGACCCCAAGCCACGCCTCTTGTAGGCGTTTCCCAAGCAACATTTTTAGTTTGTTAGATTTACACAAATAAGCTCTATATAGCCCAACTTTCCGTTTTTTTGCATGAGGGTTCGCTATACAGCATTTGTTCCTCAGGTGGAGAGGGAGAGCGACCGAGCTAGTAAGAGAGTTGAGCGGAGTATGCTTCGGCTATCCCTTGTGATCGTAGCTCACTGATGTCCAGCTTACTTTGCAAACTAGGTTGCGCGGTCTTCGCTGCGCAATGACGCATGCGTACCTTGGCTGCAACAAGGTAGTGATCCTAGTCGATGTTGGGTCCTCGGAACGTGCGCACATCTAAAATGCTAGAAGCATGCCTTCCATCACAATGTGATCAATCTGGTTTCGGGTGGATTGATCGGCGGATAACCAAGTGGCCTTGTGGATATCGAGGTGCTGGAATCTGGTGCTACTAGCTACCATGTTTCGTGCCGTGGCGAAATCGATCAGCCTCAGCCCGTTGTTCCAAGAAAGCTGAATTCTCTTGTCGATTGATGAAGGCTGAACTGTCCGACTGTGGGACCAAATATACCTTCTCACCCGACCTTTGCATTGAAGTCCCTGAGGACGATTTCAACGTCATGGGTCGGGCACTCTTCGTAGACGTCCTGGAGCTTTGCATAGAAGGCATTCTTGGAAGCATCGTTCTTCTCTTCCGTCGGGGCATGCGCGCAAATCAGGCTGATGCTAAAGTATTAAGCTTTGATACAGATCGAGGCCAGCCGTTCGTTCACCGGAGTGAACCGAGAAAATTCGCACTTCTCCCCATGCCAGCTGTAGTAGATGTCGCGGTCTGCTCGCTTAGTGCAACCTTGTCCTGTCCATCCCATTTCCTGGATGCCGGTGATATCAGCCTGATATTTCATGAGGGCTTCCGTCAGTTGGATAGAGGTACCTTCCCTAGAGAGGGTCAGGACATTCCAGGTGCATATCCTCAAATCGTGGTCCTTAAGGGGGTCGTCTAGTGTGAAGGCCGTATTTTTATGCCTTTTTTTGGGGATCAGGGTTTGGATCCACAAGGCAAAGCACCTGACTGCACGGATGTAGACGTGGTCCACATCTTCGGCTGCGATCCTTGTGGGTACCAGGCCAAGTGGACTCAACGCCTTCACGAAGGTTGCTTCTGGTGACCGGGCGGTCCCCGGGCGGCTGTTGAAGCTTGTCTTCTCAGCTGGCGAAGTTTGAGCTGCGGAAATCCAGGAGCGTCTGACCCACAGTGGGCGGCTCCCTGGTCAGCGTCTGATCTCCATGTTAGGAGCGGCTGTTTCTTATCATCTTTTGGTGGCGTGATAGATGTCAAAGAAACGCCACAGGGGAAGGCGACCCCCTTCATCAAAACCATTCTGGAGGGCTCCCATAAGGACTCTTTTACGGTGCAGGGAGTCGGATCCCCAGTACCGGCGGTAGACAGTGGGCGAGCGGGCTGTCTGGCGTCGTCATCCAACGACCGCTTAGGCTGTGCAGCGGGACCCCAGGCTGTGCAGTCTACAAATGCTACTGGGAAGCAGGAGGCGCCCAAACCTGCATTAAGCAGGCAAAAGGCGCAGGAGTCCACAGCACAGGATGGTCCCTCACTTTCGGGGGTGGTGCCTCAGCTCCGGGGCCTTCGACTCGACGCTGCTATAGAGGGGGAATCTATGATTCTCTCGCAAAGTAGCGGCGCCGGGTCGGTGGACTCTGAGGCGGAGGCGGCACTCCTGGAGGAGGGAGACCGACCTGCGGCCACTGGCTCCATTCCTGGTATCTTACCGGCGGGGGAACGCAAGGCGAGCAGTGCTGCGAAGAAAGCCAGAAATGGCTACCGGCGCTCTCTTGCGTTTCTCCGCAGAGTGAGCAAAGAGCCTGGATCCTTGTCCGATAAGGAGAAGGATCTGGTAAGGAAGCACCAGAAGATCGTGGCTAGATTCGAGAAGAAACAGGCGGCGATTTCTGGTGCAAAATGCACGGCCGTTGCAGCAACGCCTGGTGACAGTGCCACGGCTGCACGGCCCACCGAAGGTGCAGTGGAGGCGGAAAAGCCTAGAAACAAGGCCACATCCTCCGTCACTGCACGGGTGAGAGTAAAGACGGGGACGGCAAAGCCTGGAAACAGTGCTGCGGTCGCCCCGTCAAATGAGACTGGTCAGAGACCCACCACCTCTTCAAGGCCCACTTCCACCACGGTGGAAAAGGCCGTAAAAAGGGGAAGATCGGGTGACGATCAGCCGACAGGGGAGGGGAAAAAGCTGAAGCCCTCAGCTAGCTTCTCTTCCCCACAGGAGTTGCAGATAGCCGTGGTGGACCGGAGCGATCCTGATGGGAAAATTCGCCCGGAAAACTGGCTTTCTGTAGAGGCGCGCATTCTGCGAGCGATGCTCGAGGCGGCTGACGGCGAAATTGACTTCGACGGCGCTGGCTGGCAGAAGGGTGTCAAAATCGTCGGTTGTGGCAACAAGGAGTCCCTCAACTTCTTGGTGCGCACTATCGGCGGTCTTGAGCCCCTCTGGCAGGGGGCGAAACTCGAGGTCATACCCCGTGACCGTCTGCCACTCCGGCCTATCGTCACACTGTGGGTCCCCCCTCCAGTTATGGAGGACGCCGACACGGTGAAGCTGATTGGCCGGCAGAATAGTGGCCTGAACACAGGAGAGTGGAGAATTGTATCCTCCACTACTTGTAAAAATGAGGCGGGCAAGGACATCGTGATCGCGGTAGATCAATCGTCCTTTGCCCATCTGCGGGACTCCCTGGGAGTTGTTAAGTTCGGTTTGGGTTCCCTCAAAGCTCGCTTCCCTAACAAGGAGCGCACCACACAAGGGAAGGCTGAAGGTAGTGCAGATAAACCTGCACCACTCTAAAGCCGCCACCCACGACCTTATGCAGTTCCTTGAGGAGACTGGAGTTGACCTGGCTCTAATTCAGGAACCCTGGATCGTAGGAGACAGGGTTTGTGGGTTAGATTCAGGTCAATTTAGATTGCTTCATTCACGCGGTGAAGGTAAGATACGAGCCTGTATTGTATACAGAAGGTGCATTAATTTGTTTCTTTTGTCTCATTACAGTACTGGTGACCTGTGTGTGGCTGCATGCGAACGACGCGATGGGCGAGACCTGATCCTGTCGTCCGCATACATGCCATTCGAAGGGGAGGAACCACCGCCGAAGGAAGTCCGGGACCTTGCTGCGCACGCCCGATCACGGAGGCTCGACCTTATCATCGGGTGTGATGCCAATGCACACCACATGCTGTGGGGAAGTTCCGACACCAACAGTAGGGGTGAGTCAATTTTTGAGTTTCTTCTAGGCTCTAACCTTGTGCTGTGCAATAGAGGCAATACGCCGACTTTCCACAATAGGATTAGGGAGGAAGTCATAGATATTACCTTAGTTACCGACTCCAACACTATCTCCGTGGTCGACTGGAAAGTACTGACGGAATGTTCGTTCTCGGACCACAACCGTATAGTCTTTTCAGTGGCCATAGAGGTTGGATGTCCACAAACTTATAGGAATCCGAAAAAGACTAACTGGCCTAAATTCAGTGCACTAGTTTCTCAGAAACTGGCATCGCGCAAAGCGATCGCTACATTCGAGAGAAACAACATTGACAGGTCAGTTGGTCTTCTAACGAAAGTGCTTAACAAGTCTTTTAATGAATCTTGTCCTAAAAGTCGAGCTCCACGGAAAACCAACGCGGTGTGGTGGACCCCAGAGCTAAGACAACTTAGAACAGATACCAGACGTCTCTTCAATAAGGCTAAACTTAGCCGAACTGAAGAAGACTGGGGAGCCTACAAGGCTAGCTTTAATAAGTTTAAGAAGACTATTAGGGCGGCCAAGCGGGATAATTGGAGGAAGTACTGTGAATCCCTCGACAATGTCAACGAGGCCGCCAGACTTCGCAAGGTGCTAGCCGGGGCATCACATACCCCTAGCAGCATTAGGAAGTCTGACGGCTCGTGGACAGAATCGAGGGAGGAGCTTCTAGAGACTCTCATGAACACCCACTTTCCCGGTTGCACGAGTGTTGTTGAGACGACCACGCCTCATAGACAGCACTCGTCACGACCGGATGCTTTTGTTCGGGGGATGGCATGGGCGATAGACACCTTCAACCCGTACAAATCTCCGGGTCCCGATGGTGTCATTCCGGCTATGCTGCAATGGTCTAAGGAGGCAGTGGTCAAAGTCTTGGTGCGAATCTTTCGGGAATCTCTCCAACAGGGCTATGTACCGCGCGCCTGGAAAGAGGTTAAGGTGGTGTTCATCCCCAAGGCGGGGAAGTCAAACCACATCACTGCAAAAGACTACAGACCGATCAGCCTGTCATCGTTCTTTCTTAAGACTTTGGAGAGGCTGGTGGATGTCTATGTCAGGGGAGTGGCACAGTCCAGGGGACTCTGCAGGACGCAACATGCGTATTGCAGGGGAAAATCTGTAGACAGCGCCTTACATGAGGTCGTTCAGACGATCGAAAAATCGCTGAGCGTCAAGGAGTATACGTTAGCCGCTTTCCTCGATATTGAGGGGGCCTTTAATAACGTCACTCTAGAGGCAATAACCAGTGCACTTAGAAAATTCGAAGTGGACGAGAAAGTGGTAAGGTGGACCAGCGATATGCTTAGTAGCAGAAGGGTTCACTCCAGCCTAGGCTCGTGCTCGGTGAGGAGGTTAACCACAAGGGGCACACCTCAGGGGGGCGTCCTTTCGCCTCTGCTGTGGCTGCTTGTGATAAACAACATCCTCGAGATCTTCGAATCCAGGAGGCTGCGAGTAGTAGCATATGCGGACGACGTCACTATCCTGATCCCCGGAAAATTTCTTTCCACCATCAGTGATCTCATGGAGTCTGCTTTAGGAGAACTCTCTAGGTGGGCAGAGCATAACGGTCTAGGAGTTAACCCCTCAAAGACGGTTATGGTACTGTTCACCCGGAGATACAAGATACCGGAGTTTAGGCTGCCGAAACTCAGCGGCATCACTATCACCCTCTCACCCGAGGTGAAATACCTTGGCACCACACTCGACTCCAAGCTTTCTTGGAGACGCAACGTGGAAGAGCGGGTGAAGAAGAGCCTGAATGCCTTCTACGTCTGTCAGAAGGCCTTCGGGAAAAAGTGGGGATTGCGGCCGGGCATTGTCCACTGGATGTATACAGCGATCATTCGGCCGATCTTATGTTACGGAGCCATTGTCTGGTGGCCGGCCACGGACACCAGGTCCTTGGCGACGCAACTGATGAAGGTGCAGAGACTGGCGGCTATGGGAATAGCAGGAACCGTCAAAAGCACCCCCCAGGCAGGCCTAGAGATGATTCTACATCTCCACCCAATAGAGCAGTTCATTAAGTGCTGTGCTGCTAAAGGCGCTCTCAGGCTGAGAGAGGCCAACTTGTGGAAAGAGCACGCTTATGGACACTCTGGGATCCTAAGGTCATTTACGAGGCCAGGTACGGAACATCAATTAGATTCCTGCACGGACTATCTAATTCCATACCTGGATTTTGATTCGCGCGCACTTACCTCCTTTCCCTCAAGGGAAGAATGGGGACTTACAAGTGTGATAAGAGACGCCTCCATCACCATCTTCACAGATGGTTCTAAGATGGAGGAAGGTACAGGAGCTGGTCTCCACTCAGATGCACTAGGGGCTCAACGGTCTTTCAGACTCCCGGACCTCTGTAGCATCTTTCAGGCGGAGATTTATGCAATCTGGAAAGCTGCTGAATTAATCCGCGACAGCGGATTATCACCCACGGATATCACAATCTGTGTGGATAGTCAGGCAGCCCTTAAAGCGCTGGAATCAGCGACTGTGAAATCAAAGGTAGTGCAGAGTTGTCGCAGTGCACTTCGCGGCATCGGACATCACCGAGTCACTCTCTGCTGGGTTCCAGGCCACTCTGGAGTGGCAGGAAACGAGGCAGCGGATGAGATGGCAAGAAAGGGGGTCGCCCTGCCTCTCACCGAAGTGGATAACTCTGTGGTCCTTCCGATATCTGCCCTGTATTTGCGTATTGACAGGTTGAGCAAAACTTACATCGAGTCCTCATGGCGGAGCAGAACTGTTCCGTGAGGAAAACGCGATATGTACTGTCCCTGAGTCGAACCTCTATTAGGCAGCTTGTTGGAGTCATCACTGGACACTGCGCCATTGGATCTATGCTGGTCAAATGGTGCCTCTCGTCCAGTGATGTCTGCAGAAGCTGTGGAGATGAGGAAGAAGTGGAAACGATCCAACACTACCTGTGCCACTGCCCGGCTCTGCAGGAACGCCGACTCCGTACCTTGGGGTCAAGGTTCCTGGTAGACTTGGCCTGCGCAGCAGTAGTTGAAATATCGGATCTACTCTCCTTCATCAAGAGGTCGAACTGGTTTGCCCCGAACTGAGAGCCACTGGTTAGCTCCGGAATCTTCCATGAAGGGATTCACAATGGGCCATTTTGGCCTCCGAGTGGAAGTGCTGCCCTTGGGACGCACACACCCTTCCCTACCTAACCTAACCTATGCCTTTTTTGACAGTCATTATTAAAAAAACCGTTCAAGTAAAATAACTTTTGAATTTTATTTCTTCTTTGAGTACATTTCGACAAAGTTTTATAATTATTTGAAGCCAATCTATTGATTAGTATCGGAGTTACACCACTCAACAGGAAGACGTAAAAAAAAAAGTTGATCCACTGCTGCCATGATTCCGGGCGTTGTGATTATCTGAAATCAAAAAACCAAACGCCATTTCATTCCTGAGACTTCAAACTGCAAATTGAGCTAACAGAAAGTTCGAATTCCAAAAAAAAGTATTTTTTGCCTAAACATAAAAAAAAGATGAGTTTTTCGACTATTTTTCACGTGCATATAATTGAAGAAAAAAAAAAGTAACGAAGCAATCTTAATTCTATTAGCTTAATTTGTAGTTGGACATGTACTCAAGAAAGTATTCATTGGGTTCGCTTTGCGTTCGCTGAACTTCAGTGATCCCATACCATCCTACAGCTCTCGTTGCCTTCTAATTAACTTAAAGTCACTACATGCCAGGCGTTCTCTTCTTGCATGCTCCTTTGTAGTCAGCATTGTATGTGGTGCTATTGTTTGTCCGGATCTTTTAGCAAGAATCGCATTTAATGTCCCTAAATGGAGTCTGCGGAGGGTGGATACCTTCCATTTAGATGTCCCCAGGACGAATATGCAAGAAATGCACCTCTATATAGGGCCTTCTCGGAATTAAACAATGTTACCGATTTGGATCTGTCACTTCCGAAGGGTTTGCTGTTGAATAGTTTAAGTAACTTATAGTTTGTAATAATTATTATATCCTATAGTCAGTAAGGACATTTGTTCATTGGCTAAATAAATAAATAAATAAATTAAATAAAGATGGTGTAAAAAGTTGAGCATTAATAGTTAAATAGTTTTTGAGATATCGTGGCAGCAGTTTTGAGAAAAACCCGTTTTTAAGTTGGAAGTTGGAGGTATGCGCTCCGCATACCTACTCCGGTTTACAAGTGCAACTTGATAACGGCTTCGAATTTACAAAAATCAATTTATACACATCTTCTAAACATGTTTTAGAAGTGATTTATGGAAAAAAAACAAAAACGATTTTTTTGACCCGTCACACTAGACGACCCCCTTAAATCGTTTTCTGTGGTCGTCAACATAGCGGGTTCCATCCAAAGCTTGGTTTGCAGTTTTCATTGATTGCTGTTTTTACGTGGCGGGCACCAAAACCTGCGCACAACCCAAGCCCTGGGGATTGTACACGCTGCACACATTAGTTCACTATTCAGCGGGTGCCAAATAGCTAACCAGAAGGACCACGAGGAGGCTGTGTATCAACTTGGATTGGACAGGGACAAGGATCGTTCTGGCGTTCACCAGTTTGAACCACAGAATAAACAGTATACAGAATGCGCATGTCGACCAGTGAAACAACGTGAATTTCGGGTGCGGACCGAAAGCAGCAGGGGGGAGATAACAGAGTTTGATGAACAGAGCTTTTGTAACTGTTATTTTCAACTTCGGTGAGTACCGAGCAGTGCAGAGCGAGTTCATGCGCTCGACGGAAGCCATGGAAGTTACTGTTATTTTGAATGCAGCGAATGAAGCTGTGTTGTTGATCAGCGAATGAAAATTGTAAATTTTGAATTTTTGTTTCTGGCTAACTTTCGCTGGCAATTGCTGACGTGTGTTGGTTAATAAGAACACTTTTTTTATATTATGCGATCGACTTTTCCAAGTTTTGATAGAACAAACGGCGTTAGGGATGAATTTCACACCACATATGCAATGGTGACGCAAGGAATAGTGGAGTTGCGAATTGCAGCAAGGCGTAATTTTTTTTTGTCGCTAACACGAATATTTTCCAGAAACGTGTTCTAGCTTGGTCACATTCCTTTTGGAAATTTTTAAAAATTTATTACTTGCTAAAAATCATACTACTTATACATATGTACTATTTACTTATATTGAAAGCTTTAATCAAGATTTCATACCAGAAACAAAGTTTTCGTCCCATTGGGTTTCGATCCTTTGAAACTTAAAAGCTCCTATACTGCATATTGAGATGTGTTATTAAATGCCCTTTTCTCCTTCCTCCCTTTTCCCCTTTCGAAAAACATGACCCAATAGTAAGTTCGATCTTAGTGTCATTGATGTGCGACTTATAGTTCCGAAGTTATACACAAAATTTGGATCGTTAAAAGAGTGCCACGCCCATTATCAAACGCCCATTAAATATTGCAGGAAATTGTAATGTTGAATGACTTATAATTTCGATTTTACTCCCTAGCAGAAAGGATTGTATAGCTAGCGCCACGCCCTCTTACGAGCACAAAACAAAACAAAAATGCCAGAAACATTTATCCACGATAATTTGAAACCCAATTTAATAAAATTCACATTGAATCGCCGATTTCTTGCGTTCAGTACTATGGGTCATAAAATGACCCTTAGGTCAAATTTGTATAGTTGCTCATTTGCACGTCAACCAGTGTTGCAAATAAGATACAATTTAGTGTATACTTTAATGGCATAAAATTAGTCACTGAGTCCAAAGGAAAACAACTCATTACCAGAAATATTAAAGTAAAGTAAAATTTTAGTCGAAATTGACCCTAAGGTAACAGAAGTGTTAAAAATAATTGTTTATGAAGCATCGTCATCGAATATTTGTGCATTTAATCATGTCTTAAGTATGTATAGTGTACATATTTATTATAGAACAAAAAGCTATAAGAAAAAAGTCCGTAAGCGACGACGAGACCGAATGATAGTATAAACAAAAAATTTGTTTTGCTTTTTTTCGATATAGTAAGTAGTCTAATCAAAACTCTGCCGCTCAAAATAAACAAAATATTTTGAAATGACGTCAATTTTGATGTCTGAAATTTATCAGTTCAAAAAATGTTCAACCAAATTCGCAAGTCGCAAATTCATTCAAATAAAATCGTACTAAAAGCAAAAGAAAAATGCTTAGGTATATTTTAATACAACTTTGTTTACTCTGCTGATGACTTTTTTTGACAATATTTGTCAATCAAAATAGAAGTACATTAGGTGTACTCTCTTTAATTAGTGTTGAGAAATGAAGTTGGCAACGCTAACAACGTGCATGTTCTTATCCATCAATCAACGGTTGTTCCTTCTTATCTTTTTGAATAAAACTTCACTTGTGTTTCAACTCGTGTTTCAAGAGGTTATGGGCCCTGACACGTTGGTCTGGTAAAAGTGTGTGAACCGATTGTTCGAGTCAAGTAAAGCAGCGGCTATGGCATCGTTGTACGCGATCAACAAGCTTGATGAGGCAAATTACGAGACTTGGGCGGTGCAAATGCGCAGTGTTCTTGTGCATGGAGGAATCTGGAAAGTGGTGAGCGATTCGCAGCAGGTGAAACCGGAAGAGCCGGAGAAGCTCGCGAAGTGGACTACGAGCGACGAGAAGGCGTTGGCGATAATATTGCTAAGCGTCAAACCAACACAACTGAACTACATCAAGAACTGCAAGTCAGCAGCAGAAGCTTGGAAAAAGTTGAGTGAAGTTTATAAACCGAAAGTCCGGTGCAAAAGGTTGCGTTATATAAGCAGCTGCTAAACATGCGGATGCAGAGCCACGGCGGCGTAGCAGAATTCATCAACTTATTTACTGGGAAGGCCGAGAGGTTAGCGGAAATAGGGATCGAACTACGGGATGAATTGTTGAGTATAATCACAGATAACTCATCATATAGATGTCCAGCGGCCAAGGAAAAAATGTGTCAAAAAGTTCGACAAATTTGGCCTCCGATAAGAGCTTTTTGGCCTCTAATGTCACTCACACAAACACCGCTTCACACGCATTGCACTCTGTTTTGAGATACAGAAATATGTGATTTTCTGGTCAAAACGGCGCACAATGGGGTAAACATGTCGAAAACCCGCGCATTACGGCTAATCTTAAAGTTACGGGCCTAACTTTTTTTTTTTATTTTTCGTAATCTGCATGCATGTAGCAGTCAGAAAATGCTTTTTGCATGTAAATTGGACCGAAACTGTCTGCTGTATAGCCGTTCAAAGTTGGGTGTTTTTATA
Source organism: Melieria omissa (assembly GCA_963971225.1). NCBI lineage: Eukaryota > Metazoa > Arthropoda > Insecta > Diptera > Ulidiidae > Melieria > Melieria omissa. Next base: position 41,614,946 of record OZ020269.1, on the reverse strand, counting down.
CTCAATATCATTTTGTCGATGCAACTATTTTGATGGTGATGCTGAAATGTCAATTAAATCGTTATTTTTAAATATAATCAAATAATTTTTGGTACATATAATAAGCATATTCCTACATTTAATTTGACATATAATTGTTTTCCATGGCACATTTTCTTGTAAAGATATAAGTTCTCAAAGTTTGGGCAAAAACAACGATTTTATTAGGAAAATGTCCTACTTTCGTGGTGTATAACTTTTATGGATAATCATGGATAATCGAAAATCTTTAGGGAAGGTAAGTAGGAACCTTCATAAAAAAAATGATACCCAACTTGTCTGCGGAAAGCTGCGGAATGGTTAGATTTTTGGACTTGTATTCACTTCTCTTAGTAAGAAAAGAAATATATATAAACTGAAAACTTTTTAACGCGCGTATGGGTCGGTACGTTTATAACACTTGGTGCATATATATAGTATTAAAAAAAATAAATAAAGTAAAAATATATGTGATTTATCACCTGAATTAATAAATATGCTAAAAAAAATATTTTGTATCAATTTTTTCGGCGGGTACGCAGGATGATTCTTGAAAAAGGCAATATATTTCAATAAAACTTTGTGTGGAATTTACGAGTGACCTAACTAAACTCTGACGTAAAAATGGGAATGGAGCGCCCACTTTTAAGTAGGGTTGCCATATAAGCATACTTGGTTAAATTGGGAAAATGTATTATATTTATATACTTACCAACGTCATCTGCCCTTTTGTGATTATTTATAACGGTAAGTGGGCATGGTACTCCCTATTAACCCGTTATGAGCCGTATCAACCCGTATCAAATGGTTTTTGCTTAAATACGAATTACCCTACATGTATGTGTTTTATGTGGGTGTTTTATGAAAGGAGGAAAAAATGGGGGCGTGGCTACAATCTAGAGTAGTTATTTATAAGTCAGTTTGGGTCGATTTAAATACTTTAACTTTGGTTTTGTTTTTTACTAATGAAGATTTTAAAAGTGCCTAATTGCCGACTGTAGGGTGCCGGTGCACGGTACAGTAAATCAAATAAAATTATGGTGAACAAATCTCTGAAGAGTCCTGAAGGAGATGTCCAAATTTGAGGTATTTATCTTTAACCGTATAGATACTACAGCATAAAATAGGCAATGCGCGGGTTTTTGGCATGTTTACCCCATTGTGCGACGTCGCACATGTGCAATAGAAGACATAGACAGCTAAGACGCTGCGGCGACATCATATATTTTGGACTGAGGGTCATAAAGTCATTTAAATTTATTTATTAACAATTGTTTCATAGTCTGTAAGGTCGCGACTATGAATAAACATAAACATATGTTCGTACAGTATGAAAAGTATAATGAGAAAATTTGGTTGGCAGCGAACGCATCAGTGATGGTAGTAGGCAAGGGCGACGTTCTGTTGCGTACGAAATTGAGAATTATTCGTTTAAAAAATGTGTTGTACTCGCCGGAGCTGAAAGAGAATTTAATTTCTATAAGTAAAGCGGTTGAAAATGGAACGACCGTGAACTTCAAAGGCGATCGAGCGTGGGTAAGAGACCAGCAAGGCGATGTCATTTTGAAAGCAGCAAAGGAAAATAATTTGTTTGTGGTCTCCATAATTTTTCTGACTTTAACTCCTTAAAGTCAGAAAAATTATTCGCGATGAGCAACAACGAGATTTGGCACTCTCGATATGGTCACCTGAATAACAAAAGTCTTCGTGAGTTGGGTAACACCTAAAAAAAAATAACGGGAAACTCGTTTTCTCTTTCGGTACCTGTCCTCTCAGCTGGAAATGGCAAACCTCTGAGAGTAAAAATTGCCTATGAAAGAGCTCCCAACCTGCCGTTCGGAACCGGCATAAAACAGTAGGTCCCTTCCACCCGCGTACAAATTCACACGCACAACACGGGTGGCTGCGGGAAGCTAGGCCTTATCTCGCGTAGATAGATAGATAGATAGATTTGAAAGGGGAAAAGTGCACTGAGACCAAAGCTGATCTATTGTGCCCCCTACAACTTTAGAGAACGTCCCCTAGTCCCACCGACCTAATGAAGCTTAGTAACTCACGTGGGAGAAGGTGTTTCGACGTTCTCTTCTGCAAGCCAGTACTGGCCCAGGTGCTGTCTCCTACTACGGCATACCGCATCGCAGTGCAGTATGACGTGCTCAGGAGTCTCCTCCGCTCTTCCGCAGAGTCTGCAGACGCTTACCTGTTCTACTCCGATTGTGTGCATGTGTTTCCTCATCCTGCAGTGCCCGGTTAACAGCCCGGTGACCATTCTAAGCTGGGTTTTTCCCAGTCTGAGGCATTCTTCACTCCATCTGGAGTTATAACCTTTGATGAAGATTTTCGATTGCCTAAGACCTGTGGCATTTGACCAGTGTTCTGCGTTCCTGGTTCTTTCCTCAAGTCTTAGTGACTCTGCTAGAGTGCTTTTGCCCAGCCCGATAAAAGGTTCTGGTGCAAGGGGGATCATAGCTGCCCCAGTTCTAGCAAGGCTATCAGCCTCCTCATTACCCTCTAATCCTCTATGTCCTGGAACCCAGGCTTTTAACCTGGTTATCTGAGCCCAGTTTATTCAATGCTTCTATGCATTCCAGCACTAACCCTGAGGTGATCTCATACGAGATTAGTGCCTTGATGGCTGCTTGACTGTCAGAACAAATGACTATGTCTTGCCCCCTGTACAAACGCTCGAGGTTAATCTGCACACAGAGCCTGATGGCATATAACTCTGCTTGAAATATGCTGAGTGTATTCCCCATGGGCTCATAGTGCTTGAAGCGAGGTCCAAATACCCCCGCCCCTGTTCCATCGTGCGTTTTGGAGCCGTCTGTGAACCACGTAATAGTATGTGGTTTGAAATGGGACTGGTGTGCTTCCCAGTCCCAGTCCACTTTATTACTCATATATACCACGAAGTTTTTCTCGTAGTTGTACGTTTTCGTTATTGTATCCATTGGGTACAATACATAGGGGTTACCAACAGATAACACGTCCAAGTCTCTGCGACTTAGAACGTGATCCCCCCCTTTACTGGTTCTGGCCAGCCCAAGGATAGTGCGCTTGGCCGCCATTTCAATTGCTAAATGCAATGGTGATATATTGAGTATCACCTCCAGTGCCACCGTGGGACAGGTTGTCATAGCCCCTGTAATGCACGTGCACGCCAGTCGCTGGACCTTATTTAACCGGTTCCTCACTGTAGTGAGTTTGGTTCTTGGTGCCCATGCCACTGCTGCATATGTGAGTACTGGCCTCACTATCAATGATGTACAACCATCTCAGTATACTTGGTTTGCAACCCCAGGTTCTGCCTGCTAATGATCTGCACACCATGACTGCTTTCGTCGCTTTACCGATAACTGCCTCAGCATGTTTATTCCAGAGTAACTTCGAATCTAGTGTTATACCTAGATACTTTACCTCCGGCTTGCTTGCGATGCTCTTGCCGAGCAAGCGTATCGCCCGCATGTGCTGCAGTTTTCTTTTTAGTGTAAATGGTACTATGGTGGATTTATCCGGGTTTATTTGTAAGCCTGCCCGGGCACACCATTCTTGGGTTAATTTTAACCCTCTCTGAATTATGTCACACAGAGTGTCTTCAAACTTTCCTCTGGCAACAATGACAATGTCATCATGTTGATTTGGACAACCTTCATTGTTCGAGTGCTAGAGCTATGGAGAGGACTCAATATCCATCTCGAGCAGCGCCGTTAACGATATTTCGTCCGACAGCTGCTCCTCTTCTTCCTCGTTTGTGCTGCCTTGAAGCCCCAGCGCCCCAAGGTTAATCTCCCCAATTGAGTCTTGGGAAGCTGCTATTTCTAACGCTTCTGCTCTGGCTTTCGCCCCGACCTTCGGTGAAGTCCCGGGTTCGGTGGAGGGCTTCGTTGCGCCTGAGCTACCCGCCTCTGCCGGTGGATTCGCGACTTCGGCTGGTTCTGTGGGGGGCACTTCCACACTGTGCGGGCCTCCAGAATATGGACTGGGATACTCCCAAACCTGAAATTAAGAGCATTGCCATTTCCCCTGATCGCCGCGAAGGACACTTCGTCAACGGTCAGATTCCATAGCACGCCCTTGCCCTCCTCTTTGGAAGTCACAACCTTCCAAAGATTCGTGAGAATCCCCGCGTTCTGCGCTTGCAATAGTGCAAAGAGCTTGCTGGATTCCTGTCCAGCGCTCCTAGGAAGGAATAGGGTAACATGATGTGTCTTGGGAATTTCATTTCCAAGGCACACATGGAGCTCTACACCTTTCCAGCCCTCCAGCTTCGGGACCGCCTGCTTGAGCCAGTCTACGGTACCTTGGTTCCCCCAGTCTGTCAGCAGAAGTCACGGCCGGAAGTGGATGCCGCTGAACACCAGTGGGCATGCCCACCCCTTAGCTATCTCGCTCACGATAGCTTCTTCTAGAAGAGAGAGCTCCTCCTTGCTCAGTGTCTTCTGAGGATAATCCTTAGGCCACGGAAAGTTCTCAAACTGCCTAAAGCAATCGGGAAGGCAATGGAACTTAAAATTCGACGAGGCACTGAAGCAAATTGGGTTTGTGGCGTGCCAGAATGAATCATGTCTGTACAAATGTTTAAGGTTAAAGAGCAGATTGCGGGACAATTCGACGTCGTTGACAAAGAGGCATTGCATCATTTTCTTGGGATCGAGGTGGAGCGTGAAGGTGAAGTTGGCTCTATTACTTTGTGTCAAACGCAATACATCAAAAGCATGCTTACTCACTATGGTATGGATAACTGCAAGAGTGCGTCGGTCCCCCTGGCAGTGATAACGTGATACGAAACTGGCAGGGGAAGCGAATTTGTTGACCATTTTTTGCATTTCACATACACAATCTGTGTGAGGTGTCATGGCCCTGTAGGAAATCGGACTGGTTCAAATGTAGTTTTTCAACTGGTCCCTTGTCAGTCATAGCTGACTTCAGAATCGACTCGTTTCCTTGGAGCAAACTTACCCTTTTAACGTGGCGTCGCTGACAGTCACTTGGACACTTAATTGTTAAATTTACTTACAAAAAACCAGTTGAGTGTTGGCGCTTTGGTAGAATTCTAACAAACTTGGTAGATTTATGTTTGAATTTTTATTTTATGCTGGTTGGTACATTTTATTTGAACTTGGTCGATTTTCGGAAAACTTTATGTGTCTTCTTCAATTCGTGAAAAAATTGTCAGGTAACATCAGAAGTCTGACAAAATTGTAAAGAAATGCTTAGCATGACCGGTGATATAAATATTTGAACCGAAACGTGAGAAACTGACATACTACTTAGTATCTGTTGTTTTGTCAAAAAGGGCGAGTAAGACGACTTATGTGCATGTTTGTTCAAGTGCGGAAACATATTCTTGAGTCTGGGTTTTTGTCGTGCTGGCTGCAGCAATTGCATTGATAACGTTTAATTTTTGAAAATATACTTCAATATACTTTATAATGTTCAAAAATATACTTAAAAAATAAAAATTTCAATTAGTTTAGTTTTTTGGTACGATAGTACCGATATTTTTTTCCAAACCATCAAAACTATCTGATGCTATGCGATAGCTTCGTTATTTTCGATAGTATCGATTGTTTTTTCCAAACTATCGAAACTATCTGATAGTTCGACTATCGATGGTTTTGCAGCTCTAATGCATATTGGCATAACGACGAGACTCGATATAATGCACTCTGCATCCAAGTTAGCGCAGAGAAACCAAAACCCGCATGTTGAACACATGACTGCAGCGAAGCATTTTCTTCGGTATTTGGCAGGTAGTATGAATCTAAAACTTTCTTATCGTGCAGGTGGCAAACACGTAGAGGGTTTCGTTGACGCTGATTGGGGAAATGACATTCAGGACCGAAAATCTTACACCGGTTTTGTATTTCTGTACGGCAATGCGCAATATCCTGGGAATCGAAGAAACAAAATACGATTGTCCTGAGCAGCACAGAGGCCAAGTACATGGCGGTATCGAACGCAGCCAAAGAGGCAATTTACATACCACGGCTGTTGAAAGAGTGGTTCTCAACGTGGACAATAAAGGTGCGCTGAAGCTGGCAACGAATCCAATCTATCACAATCGTACGAAGCATATTGATGTACGTTATCATCACATACGCAATGTTGTTAAGAGTGGCGAAATTCAATTAAAATATCGTCCGACTGACGATATGACGGCCGACGTCTTTACTAAAAATCTATTAAAAACTAAACATGTAAAACTAGTCAGTCAAATGAATGTCATAAAATTTTTGTAAAAGGACATTCATGTTGAGGAGGAGTGTTAGGAAATGAAGTTGGCAACGCTAACAACGTGCATGTTCTTACCCATCAATCAACGGTTGTTCCTTTTTCTCTTTTTGAATAAAACTTCACTTGTGTTTCAACTCGTGTTTCAAGAATAAGACTACTTTATTATAATACTATGGATATAGGTATGTGTCCAGCTAACCAAACGATATCAAAAGAATATCGTTAAAGCGAGAATTTTTCTCGTTTTCGAGTATTGCTAAGGGCGCTGTTATGCAGACGGTCAAATGACCGTCGGTCACGATACTTTTTACGCTCTCGTTTTGTTTTTTCTACTCTGTGCCAAAACCCTGTTATGCAGACGCTCATTTGATCGCCGGTCACCAGTACACTTTTCGCTTACATGCAGCACTTTTTCCGTACTTTTTCATTTCGACGCTGCGTTTTATTTCCTCTTTTTGGAAAGCCACGTACAACACAAATGTAAACAAACGATGAGGGTTGCTACGAACCATTTTTTCCGTCATTAGATACATATTTTCGCGACAAGTGTGCCATTTTGCTCCGAAAACACATGTGTTGTGAATAATTTCACAACGCAACACTGTTTTGATCGCATGATTTGGCATCGAGAGCCTCATCATTTTTGACCGACGCGGTCAAATTTTACTCTCCCGCTCTCTCTCTCAATTATTCATTTTACATTGAAGCAACAACAACAATCGTGACCGACGGTCATTTGACCGTCTGCATAACATCGCCCTAAAGTGTCTAAAATGATATCGAGAACGAGAAAAAATGACACTGTCGCACAGTGTTTCGACTCCATACAAAATTGGGACAAAAATAGAAGGAGTGCTCTAAATTCGCTGAAAATTTGCAATCTGAATTATTTGGGGCTACTGACTTAAAAAATGATGTTTGTTTTCCAAAAAATATATAGCTTTAAAAAAAATCGAATATATATAACCAAGTATGCTATCACCACCGAGCCCAAACCGCTGGAGCTATAATGATGAAATTTGGTCAATAGTTGTATTTTAAAAAGTCAACCTTTAAAAAGGAACGATTTTAAAAAATTCGACCTTGAAAGGCCGCAAACGGGGTGGTGAAGCTTATATAGACGGACATTGTGTTTTGGTCGGATTGTTTTCAAATTTTGTATATATATACTCAAACAAAAATAACTAAATACGTATTTCAGCGTTTTTCAAAATTCGACCTTCAAAGGATGGAAAGAGGGTGATGAAGAAACCATTTTTGGTTTTATTTCCATAGAGCTTCACATACAGATGACACAGCTATGAAGATGCAATGCTATGATAAAATGTCGAGGATGAAAGAAAATAACTGCCATTTTTCAAACCGTTCAGTTTATTCAGTTTCACTATCATCAAATATGATGTTTTTAATCCCACACAAACAGTTCAATTGAAATAAAACTATTATACAAATAGTTTTCTCCCATAGTTTTCTTCTTTATTGTAAACAAGTGTAAATAATGCAAGGTAATTTTAACAAAATTGCCTTCCTCAACTTTTCCATATTCTCCAAAAAATATGAGCATTAAATCACACTTTATCAAAAAATTTTTTTGAAATGGGAAAAATAGGATAATATGGCTCTAAACGGGTAAGCCAAACCCATTTTTATATAGAACATTGATAAATTGAGACATTGGATTTGTTAATATAGACATTTTCATATTTTATGAAAGACTTCCGTATGGCAACTCTACCTTTAGTGGGCGGACCATGCCCATTTTAAATAGCGACAGTGCTACTATACTTTTTCTTTCCAGTTACATCACTTTCTGGCCGTTACAAGCTCCGTACCACAGTGAATGTACCGGTGGGCACCTCAATGTAGGGTACAAAAATCCAATTTTTTTAGTTAGAGTAGTTTACAAAAATTCTATAATTTTCCAAGATCGCAGGAAATCGCAGAATTTTTTTTATTGATCCAAAAGAAGAAAGTCCATTCTATAGGATTGCGTAAAAAAGTAGGTGTAATAATGCGCAATTCGACATTTGCGATCTACAAAAATATATAGTTCTTATAGCTTTTAGTAAAAAAAAATGTGTTTTTTAATTAACGTGCAACCCCGTTTTTATTTAACTTTTTTTCAAAATAGCTCCTGAAATGATGTTTTGGACTCTTATAAGTGCATAGCAGTAACATTTTCTCCGATTGAAGCGAAAATAGTGTTTTGGTTACGTTTTCAATTGTTGACGCTCAAAACTGCATTTTATCATAAAACAATTTTTCTAGAATTTGGTCAACTTGTAAATGCTATAACTTTCTCAAAATTTACCCGATTAAGAAATAATTTAAGATCTTGCTTAATGAAAGTATTATATTTCAAATGACACCAATTTCTTTGAAATCGGTGACATACAATTTTTCTATTTTTGTCCCACTTCGGAACACTGTGTGTCGTAACGATGTCGAGAATTTCGGTATATGTACAGTCTGTCCTGTAGAAGCGTGACTGTCGTAACTTGGAAACTATTTGTCCGATTCGTTTCAAACAAACTGCATTTTATGCGTTTATAATATTTATTGTACGGAACATAGGTATAGTCGTCGCCATTCGCTATTATGGCCTCAAACCTCCGACCCATATTTTGCGCTAAGATCTGAGCAAGTTGTCGAGGCATCGACTTCAAATCAGCCGAATTTGTCTCGATAACTGTTTTGCTGTCCATATAGTATTTCCTCTGAGTTTTTGCTTTACAATTGCCCACACATTTTCTATCGGGTTGGCATCAGGCGAGTACGAGGGCCAATCTAACACTTCTACCCCATTTTGCTGTTTCCACTCAGCACACATTCGGCTGCGATGTTTGTGGTCGTTGTCTTCTTGTATAATCCAATAGAGTCCTCTTCTCCCCAACATCTTCGCAGCTGATGGTAATAAAGCTTTTTCCTAAATTTTGTTCATCAAAACCACGTACAAGTTAGTGGTAATAACGTAAAGTCGTCCAAATCCTTTTTCTGAGAAGCAGCCCCAAACATGGACCTTTACTGGGTCCTTAACAGTACGTTGGAGTAATCGGTTGATGGTGGTACACCAAGATCGATTTATGCTACTATTTATCCAAAATTAGGATTCATCCGTGAATATTACATTATTCCAAATCCTATCTAAATTGGCATAAGCCCAGGCAAGCCATTTATGAACGTGTGTTGATGAGAGCAACAGTTTTTTCAAAGAGCTCCGGTATTTAACGTCGTTAGTTCTTAAACGTCCTCGAATCGTCTTTTTGATATTTGAACACCACTGTTTTCTAAAACTGCTTTAGCTTTACGCAACGATAAGTCCGGCTTCGTCGCAAACAAATCAATGATTTTTTTGTCTTGTTTTGGGAGGTATTTTTTTCAAGGCCCCGCCCAGTTAAATCGTCGACATTTTTTGCTTCCATATACCGATTCGTCCACTTCGTTATGAATGACTTCATCTTCTTCATATATTTTGCTGCAGCTAAACGAGATATTTTCTCACGCGGAGCTCATCTTGTTAAAACACCCTGTACTCTGTAATTGTTTCACGAGACCGACAACTTTTGCACTGCGTATTACAAAAGTGACGCAAGATCGAATACTGCATGTAGTAACACCTAAAAAAATAACGGGAAACTCGTTTTCTCTTTCGGTGGCTGTCCTCTCAGCTGGAAATGGCAAACCTCTGAGAGTAAAAATTGCCTATGAAAAAGCTTCCAACCTGCCGTTCGGAACCGGCATAAAACTGTAGGTCCCTTCCACCCGCGTACAAAATTCACACGCACAACACGGGTGGTTGCGGGAAGCTAGGCCTTAGTCTCGCGTAAGCGGGCTGTCGTGCCAATCAATTATTATTATTAATGATTTTGCGCACACTAGTCGGAAGTGAGTTCAGGAGCAGTATGAGACGCTGTGCAGGCTTATAGAAGAAGAACAAAAGCCAGCGGCCAGAAAATAGAAATCGTTTTACAATTTCAGCATTTCGCCAGCGCAACAACAACAACAACAGCACATCGTCTTCATCTCCCAATCATCCCACTCCGCAGCAGTGTGCTAACGCAGACTCGCTGCAGTGAGCGGAACCAAAAGCAAGCCTTATATTATATATAACATATTTATTTTAATTGTAGCCATTTTTACTTTTTACAACTTTTTACAAGCAGAGCAGAGAATCCATTGAGTTTTGGTCTTTTTCGTAGTGCTACCACCTTATTTATGCGCTTTGGCGATCGCTCAATCAATTTTTCTATGCAAACTTTACCTGTCCACTTCTTGTTCTTGTTTGCAAAAAAGCAAGCGGAGAGCAATCACGAGCCACCACCAACATGCAAGCGGCACATCGCTTTGTTGCTCAACAACAACAACCACACTGTGTGGTGCGTCACTGTTGCATACACCGCTCTCACAGCTTCTCTGCTTACGCTCTCGCGCTCTGTGCATTCTCATGCCCTTTACTGCTTCCCCCGCATCCAGAACGGGTCGTACCGCTGGAACCCGCAAAGAAAATTTACTTTACACCAGATGCGCATTCTGTATATTGTTTGTTCTGTGTTTGTATGTCCTCCTCTCCTCCTTCCTAGTCATTCATAGCCCAATTCAAAACCTGCAATACTCAGTTTCTCGTTTTCTGATTCATGTCCTTTTAAAGGACATTCAAATTTAAAATACCTACACATTTAAAGAAATTTATTTTAATATGTGCTCATGTGAAATTATGAGGATATTGTTATTAAAATTAGTTCCGTAGGCTTGTTCGTCTCTTTGGATTGTGCAATTTCAAATAAAACACACTTACATTCTTAAACACAGCTAACAACCAGCAATCACTTTATTTACAAATTTATACTTTGTGCATACAGACACACTTGTTACTTATTGGAATAATCCGTGCTGCACCTTTGCTTGCTAAAACACAACTGTCTCTGTGGCGTTGTGTCCGGCTGCCTTTTATACTTGTGTGCTTGTCGCGACGATCGTTCTCGCAAATTCTAATTGGACTTAAAATTTCCAGTATCATCGCGAGTCGTTTTTTATTTTTAATTTGCAAATGTTTTAGCAAAATTATCATGCCCCTACAAGTTCGTCAAGTATGCTAATTTTCCTTGTATTCTTACGCCTTGCACAGTGACAGCTAGCAGTATCGTCACAATACATTTTCTAATTCAGTTTGCGAATACTTGCTGCACGAAAGATTTGCCGAAAATTGGGGTTAGGTATTTACGGAAATCACATACGAGTATCTTGAACAAAAAAACTTTGAATATCTGTAGGCTTTCAAAATAAAGCTTTGACAAAAGGGTGAAAAAAGTGAATGAGTATAGCACATTTTTGCTAATATTTGTGTAATAATGGCTGTGTTGTATTTTTTGATGTTTTTGCTTGTTTATGTTTAACGTTTTTGTTATACATATGCCTCGTTACTTGATTTACGAACAATTATTATTTTTTCAATTAAGGGGAATGCCATGAAAATCTATGTTTTTCGAATTTGGGATCCAATTATTGCAGAATTTTAAAACTGATAAAAATAAATTGCATTGGATTAGAAATCGATAGGTTTACTGGTTTAGAAATTACAATCGAAAACGTGAAAAAATCACGAAAACCCGAAAAAGTGACACCCGTTTTTGGCGAAAACGTAAGCTCAGTTTTAATTACGATTTGCGGATTCGAAATCCGTGACCCCTATTTACTCCAGGACTGATGTCAAAACCAGAAATGGCGTTTTGCTGTTCAATGATATCAATTGACTTGATTGACAGCTTAGTTGTCTGGAATTGAAACAATTGTAAAAATAAATGCATCACAGTTGCAGTTCGATTGTCGTCGTTCGTTTAGTCATAAAATATTTGGCCGGACACCCACTTATGGCACCATATACTTATGTTCCTTTTTCATTCGTATTCTTCTCCATTTGTATTGGAACGAAATTTCTAAACACATAAAAATGGTTTCTTGTATTAGAATTTGAGTGTATTTACACAAAGGTTTTCCCCCCGCTTTTTTCAATTCTCTGAAGACATTTTAGGTAGATACTAGAGAGCGACAACGCTCAGCACCATCCGTAGAGGCAATATTACCTTCCTGATGGGCGACTTCAATGCGAAAATCGGGAACAACAACTCCGGTCTCAAGCAGATTATGGGGGTTCACGGCTGCGGCACACGAAACAACAATGGTGACAGGCTCATTGAGCTGTGTCAGACGTTCCAGCTAGTCATTGGTGGCTCTATCTTCCCCCACAAAGAAATTCATAAATACACTTGGACTTCTCCTAGTGGCGCTACACGCAACCAAATAGACCACATTTGCGTGAGCCGGAAGTGGAGGGGTTCGCTAATTGATGGTAGAAACAGACGCGGAGCTGACATAGATAGCGACCATGAACTCATCACCGGCGACATAAAGATCAAGCTGAAATTTAGAAAGAAAACTGACATGCAACGCAGATATAAGCGCTTAAATGTACAACTATTGCGCAATGCCGTCACCAGAAAGGAAGTGGCCAGCACCTTTCGCAGGAAGTTGATTGAAGTAACATCGATTGGGAGGCTACAAATGTCACGTTCAGGAAAATCGCACAAGAAAAACTTGGCACAGTAAAGCCTACAGGCTCCAAACCTTGGATCTCAGACACTACTTGGGGTATCATCCAGCGCAGAAATGAACTCAAAAGGCAACTTATCAATGACGATGCTGTGAGGCCAGCCTACAGAGAAGCCGGAAAGCTAGTCAAGAAATCGGCCAGAAATGATAAGAGAAAGTTCATGGAAAACCTCGCCAGTAATGCCGAAGCGGCAGCAGGAGCCAACAATATGAGACAGCTGTATCGCTTAGTTGGGCGCCTAACCAACCAACCAAGTAATAGAAACCAGCCAATTAGGGATCTGAGTGGTGAATTACTAACGTGCAATGGTGACCAAGTTCGTAGATGGAAAGAACACTTCGAATCAGCCAGCAACATCGCTACAAACGATGAGGGCAGCTGCGAAGTGGGCAGCACTAAAACCAACAACAAAATAGCAACAACCTGCCCTAGCATAGCGGAGATTGGGGATGCATTAAAGAAGCTGAAGCTAAACAAAGCTGCGGGTGTAGACGGCATACAACCAGAGCTAATGCTTGCCGACCCCCAAATATCAGCTGAAATCCTCTATCCTCACTTTTCTAATGCCTGGGACAGGGAGAAGCTTCTTCCGTCATGGACAAAACGCATCATTGTAAAGCTGCCGAAGAAGGGCAACTTGCGGGACTGCGGCAACTGGAGAGGAACAACCAACACCATCAACACCAACCATCACCATCAACACCATCTAAAAGATAATAGCCCCAATTATACAAGGAAGACTACAAGGTGTAGAGAACTCCCTAAGAGATGAGCAAGCTGGCTTTCGCCCTCATCGGAGGCGCTTGTTGACCAAGCTAACACACTCCGCATCATAGTAGAGCAATCAGTTGAGTGGTGCACCCCGCTGTACATGTTGTTCATGGACTTCAAGAAAGCATTCGACACAATAAAAAGAGGCGCAATTTGGTTAGCATTGAGTAGAAAGGGGGTTCCCCAGAAACTAATTCGGCTCATCAGAGCATTGTACGAGAACTCTGAACTGGCAGTACTACATAACGGCAACATCATTGACCCTTTCACCACGAACGCAGTAGTTAGGAAAGGCTGCCCCCTGTCGCCTCTCCTCTTCGCCATCGTACTAGACGATGTCATGAGCAAACTCACCCTGCACCAACGAGGCATCGTATGGACCTTCACCAGGCATCTCGAGGATTTAGACTTCGCTGATGACATCTGCCTCCTCTCGCACAAATTCTCCGACATGCAATCAAAAGCCGACTGCCTGGTCGCGCTGGCACGCACCGTCGGTTTGGAGGTCAACATCGCCAAGACCAAGGCCATGAGAGTCAATCATAGCAGCATAAACCATATAATGATTGACGGCTGTGCCGTGGAGTTCGTGAACAGCTTCTGCTACCTCGGCTGCACAATCAAGGCGGACGGCGGAGCGGAAGAAGATGCCAACTGCAGTAAAGCCAGGGCAGCGTTCGGACGGCTGCATTCAGTATGGGCAAGCTCGCAAATCTCCAGACGCACGAAGCTACGAATATTCAACGCATGAGTGAAGTCGACATTGTTGTACCGAAGCGAAACATGGCTAGTCTCGGCTGCCATCACCCAGAGGCTAAAATCTTTCGTGAACAAATGCCTGCGAATCATCTGCAGGATATTCTGGCCCACGACAATTAGCAATGACGCGCTGTGGAAGACTACAAAGGAGGAACCCATTCTGAGGCAAATAAAGTGCAGAAAATGGAAATGGATAGGTCATACACTAAGGAAACCTCCCAACAGCATCACGAGAATGGCACTGGACTGGAACCCGCAAGGAAGTAGAAGTCGCGGTCGACCAAAAAACACCTGGAGAAGGTCGACCCTACGCGAGCTAGCCGATGCCAATATCACATGGGACGGCGCAAAAACAACAGCCCAGAATCGTGTACGATGGAAGAGTCTTGTTGAGGCCCTATGCTCCAGTGAGGAGTGAACAAGGAATAAAAAAAACTAGAGAGCTGTATCGGATAACTTTTTACTGCACATGAGAAGTTTGGTGTCGGGTATGTATACTTCACTTACTCGATCGGCGTCGAGTAGGTATACTGCTCTTACTCGCTCTCAGAATTTCGGATAGCAACGAGAAGGAAGCCACGAAATAGCGGTTGCCGAAAAATCGGAACATGAAAAAATAGGAACATAATAGCAAAACTTCCGCGAGTATGAGGTACCTTCCTACGGAAGCTAGAGTATTTTTGCAGCTTCAAGGTCAACGGCAGACCAGATATTGCTGCTGCTAATGGCTAGTGGCTGGACTTATAATGTTTTTGCTATGTTTATGCAGTAAATTGATTTAAAATCTTCAAAAATAGTTGTATTTATATTTATTAGTTATTTTATTTATTTATTCATATATCATCCCGTAATGAAAATTTGAGCGATTGCGCGTGGAAGCTGAAATATTTCAGAAATAATGTTTATTTTATATTCAACTTAATTCCATTAAATGAAATCTCTATTGACTAGTTATTAAAAAAGTCATATAATAATAAAATTTATTTTATCAGCCATTAAAAAATTAAAAGCAAGAGAATACAATTTTCTTCTTATTCTAGTATATATTTTCTAAAACATCAATATTACCTTAAATTTTTTATAAATTAATATTTTCATTTACATAAATATATTTGTTCACATTATTCGTTATAAATAAATACAGAACAAAAGAAAATATGCTTCGCGCAATGCTTCGGAACATTCCTTTGAAGCACATTTAACTCAAACTTCACAAAGCATTTGCGGTACCTCATTCTGCTTAAATCTTCCGACATACTCGACACCTTCCGTGAGTATTTGCGGTACCTCATGCAGTTCAAACCTTCCGACATACTCGACAGCTTCCGCGAGTAATTGCGAAGCAAGGAGAAGGAAGTCTGCTTGCGTCGAGTCGCAACGAGAAGTAACGAAAAATGAGTACCTCTTTTCGGCTTCTCTTCGGATACGTGTTCCGTTTTTGAAACTGCACGTGAGGGCATCGAGTATAAATGGATTTATGCAGCTCTCTAGTAGATACCTACCTAACTCTGCTTGACTTTTTTTACGTTTCAGCGGCCAATCTTCTTGCATCACATTTTCGCCTAGTTTTTTATATTCTCATTATTTAAAGAAAAATTGATTTAAACAAAGAAGAAATTATTTTAGAAGCCACTGAAATGGTTATTAACTGCCAGGAGAGGATTTAGAAAAATATTTCGGGGGGGTTTTCAAAAAATAGTTCTTTAATATTCATAAAACGCCTTTTAATTTGTATGAAGTTTAAAGTCGATTCTAAAATTTCGGGGGGGGGTTTTCAACCTCCAAAATACTCCCTGAATCCGCCACTGTTAACTGCTCAAATTTAAATAATATAATAATTGTTAGCATAACGTCCGGACAGTTTGAAATTCGGAAAAAAGTGCAAAGCGAAATATTAACATGTAAAAATGTCCGCCGACTTCTCACCACTTCCCGCCTACAAACTTATCACGCATGACTTTTAACGCAAGAGAAAAAGCGTTCGTGTAAATAGGCTCGTTGACAGCGAATACTTTTTTCATCAGTAAAAATTCTTGCAAGTGAAAATTTTACCAGCAGAAAACTGCAGTTTTTTCTCTATGACGTTTTTATGCTCCCGTTTCTGTTCTGTCTTCCAAGTTCGCGAAGGCTTTACCCGTAAAACTTGCTACGATACAAACCAAAATGAAATCATACAAGTGAATCAGATAGAATGACGGCCTCTTTTTTGTGTGACAAAAAGAGAGAAAAAAAGTTATTGTCGTTTATGTCGTGACTCAGCCTCGATAGCCTAGCGTGAGTGCACAAGACTGTCATTCTAGAGGTCGTGGGTTTAACTCTTGTCGCGTGTACGGTCCCCGCCCTTTTCCAACAGGTTTTCAGATTTTACCTGTTTCCTAAATTTTCCCAAAAACCCTGCAACATACCCAAGTTCATTGATTCCCAACCCAAGTTACTTCTATCCCACTCACTTCTACGCAATAGTATGCGCAATTATGCGCTGTGCGGCTGTAAAAAAGAAAACGATTTTACAGTTACATGGTAAATTAGCGACGTTTTCAAGGGGAAGCGGACAACCTCCATACACAACAGATGGCGCTACGAGCGGTAGCTCGAACTAACGGAGGCGACGTTCCTAAGCGGAGTTAGATGGCAGTTCTATCACTTATGACTACCTGCGGCAGGCCAATCACCTGGCAGAACAACACCACCGATTAACGTAACCAGCGCAAGGCTGTCTTGTGGAGGCCCTCTGCTCCAGAGATGAGTGAACCAAACAAAAAAATTGTATGACGCTCCAAAGAATTTACTTTGAACAATACACAATAATTCCAAATTTGATGTGGTTTCAGAGAAAATTTATATAAGAACAAAGTTCTAAGAAATCGTTGCTGTATTGGCAAAAGCTTATGTTACATGACAATTTGTTAGTGTTCAGCGCGGTAATTAATAGCGAAAAAATAATCCAGAGTATGGCTTGCACTTTAATGAATCAAAGAGCGATTCGAAGGGTGTTAAAAAGTTAAGAAACTTTTAGACAAAGTATTTGTCATAAGTTTTTCTATTTTTGAAGATATATGAAGCCGTGTCAAAATGAGTTCTGTAGTACACACTGTTTGATATTAAACACAGCCTGTTTAAAAATGTTTCCTTTATTTGTTACTTGGAGACCGAAAATAAGCAACCGATCTTATTTAATTCAAAGATTCTTATTTATTTTGTAAGTTTCATAAATTTATTAAAACAAAATTAAGGCGACTCTCCAACCCCTTAATAGCGTTACGGGATTATATAATAAAGAAGAAGATCGATTTCTGCCTTTGCATTTTCACGACCACGGCTCCAAAAGTAGTCGCTAAAAACCAAGGAAGCATTGTTCGGCTATCGACTACCTAACATAAAGAGCCGTAGCAGGAAGTCTCTTTTCAGAAACGGACGGCTACTGCTGAGAGCCGTAGCATTTATTTCAGCAAATTACTACGGCTGCGGAGTCGCTCGTGTTGCTAACGCGGTACTGTTACTTAATTTTCGGTTGCAGTAGTCGGGGGCAGAGCATAAACTGCTGAAGTTTGCTATTTTGTCGTCAGAAATTCAAACACTGAACACACCTATTGTCTATCGTGGTCTAATAATTTTCCGTAGTTGTAGTCTCCTGTTATGTTCCCTTTCAATTTCATTTGTTTCTCATGTCAATATATATATTTACTGAATTGCTACCACATCTGCAACACATTCTATAAAATGCTTTTATGCGATTGTTGTGTTAGTCTTTTAACAATAACTTGTGCTTATAATAAACAAATATTCGTGAAAAAGGAATCAAATCATCGAACAGTAGGAGTAAAGAATTGGATGGAACCCATATACTTCACATATACGTTTGTGTCTTGTAATTAGTCACATATTTTTCTGGACCAGTGGCGAAAAACATGTTTATATGTGTAATCAATACAAACTGTGTGTGACTACCAATAATTACATACAGAGTACTTCGTATTTTTTTCCACTTGATGGCAGAAAGTGATCGAGTATTGCAATCAGATCTCCACTGTCAGTTAAACAAACAATGCTATTGCAACACATGTTATCAACAGCTAAAAGTAATGAACACTTTGAGGCACTACGGTTGCCGCTGTTCTGTTTTGAGGATTGTTTGAACATAGATTATCAGAATATCTACACTACCGCGCCTACGTTTCCTTCGAAGGACAACTTTTTATTTAAGTTTTTAAAAAGTATCAAGAAGTTTTTTCATACTATAGCAAGTTCAAGTGGTGCCATAAAAATTAATATACCACATAATAACCTTTGGTGCAACCACTTTCTATGCAACGGAGTCTTGAAAGGGAATTGTAAAAGTGCTTTGAATGTGGGCGTACCTTACAGTGCGTTGGAAGCATACAGTTCAAAAATTACTTGCTTCAGGTTTTATTACATCGTTATGTCCTTAAAGCCAATGTTTTCAAATAGAATGCTACAGAGTAGTTTCAATGCTGCAGCTGGCGTGTCCCCTGAGCACAGCAGCCTGCGGACGGAAAGTTCGCAATCTCTGTTCACCCAATTTCTGAGTGATTTTCGAAGTCCTTTCTGCGAGAACTCAAACAACGATACAAGTATTAACTCTGCAGAAAGTACTTTTTCATGCGGAGTTCGAGAAGGTAGCGGAGCATTGATAGACGAACGCTCCGAAATAAAATCAACATCTAATTGTGCGCACCCAGTTCAGCTCGGATTGCCATTTTTGTGTGGGCGGCAACGTACGTCTTCCGAGCATAGTGATGATATATACTTCTTGGATAGTACCGATGATAGTGAGAGCTCTAATAATGAAACTGAGCCTGATAACAGCGAGGTTGAAGAGGAAAATGAGAATTACTGGCCAGAAGCGAATGTTCTGCAACATCATAATGTATCATTGGAGAATGAAAAACATATGCAGGCTCCCGCAAATTTAAAAAAAGTAAGTTTTGTTTTTCCCTGATCGTTATTCCATCTATCTATTACCATGTTTATACGTCGGTCCCAGTCGATTCGCATTGACTCGATACGCTTTCGAGTCAGGTGTTTATACATTGATTTCAAAAGCGAATTGACTGCAAACGGTTTGAAAAGTATGCTTTTATTTTTTCGTTTTTCCTATTTTTTTGACGTCTTATAAATGTTAGCTGTTGGGGGGTCCTTGTTTGTTACTTGAAAATGCTCAAAAAATTGGGTGGACAAGACCATCAGTTGATTTTCAAGGCACTTTGAAAATGTTAAACCGTTTATACGCATTTTCGAAGCGACTTGAAAATTTATAAACTCATTTGAAAAGCGCTTTGACTCGATACGCTTAGAACGTTCAAAGCGGTTTGAAATGGTGTTTATACTACTGTATTGACTCAATGCGTATTGACTGAAAGCGACTTGAGCGGTCGTATAAACGGGGTATATATCTGGACTTACAAAAATCAGTTGCCTAGTGTTAGTCTCTACAACTCTGAGGTAGCTCGACCGATTTGATCAATTTATTTGGTTTTTTCGCCTTGAATTTGGGGGTTGTTATGCTGCCGGTCACCGATAAAATTGTTGTTTTAATATAAACGAGAAAATTGGGATGCGAGCGAGAGGATAAAATTTGACCGCACCGGTCACCGGATTTAATAGCAACTCTCATCACTAGCGTGTGTTAATATTTGTGTTTTCAGGTCGGTATGCAGCTCTCAAGAAAAGCGAAAACTTCATATAAAAAAGCTCAAGAAATGCTCAAGGAAATTTCCTTGAGGTGTACGCACCTCACAAGTAAACTGATTCGGTTTTTAAATACTTTTTTTCATTGAACAGTGACCCCATTACCATTACCATTAGTGTACCCATTTATTTCTCAAAGGAAAAGTGACAGCTGCCTGCCTTCCATGCCGGCCATGAAAATGCCGCAGCCCACGTGAACAATAGGTCGTTCCTGAAATATCTCAAGACATGTAATAAAAGCGTAATCGTTTGAAATGTATTAAAAACTTACCAATCATCGTCCATTTTGAGAGAACTGCATTTTATTAAGGGGAGGTTCTCCTCTTTTCGGCCGAAAATAAAGCGAAATTCTTTTATTTACTGTCGGATAATGAAACGACTCACGAATAGACGGTTTTGATGATTTATTAAGCCATCTTTCTAAAATACAAGAAAAAAATTTTTTTTACAAAATCCAATATGGCGGCCCAAAAATGGCGGGTCTTGTCAACCTCTGCAAGCGAGACATTGTTCGGAAACGTCAAGGCTGTAGCCACTTGTAGTGAACTGAAATCAAAAATTTTATAGTAAAGAATATTAAATTCCCTATGACCTATTTTTGAATAATTTTTATAAAAAATCATCTAATTTATGCATAATCATAGAAAAAGTTCAATTTTTACCATCTTTTTTTCGACTTTTCTTTTGTTAAAAGACTATTATTACACATTTGTTTATATTTGTTTTAGGTATAAGTCATATAAAAAATCATACCCTTTAAGAAATGCTATAGATGAAGTAACTCGGATAAGTAGATCATGAGTTACGCTTGACGTTAGGATGAAAAAAATGGTTTTGAGATAAACGCGTTTAAAGTCGTAAGTCTCAAAAACACATTCTAAGAGTACTATCATCTACTCAATGAAAACCTTGAGTGAGACGCATATGCTTTTCATGGTTTTCTGTACCGTGGAATACGAATTCGAGATCGTTTTTGCAAAATTGATTTTTTTAAACATTTTATCTGAATAAATGAGTAAAGTTTTCAGTTTTTATAAGTTATATATCAGTTTCATATTAACGTCAGTCTCTGAATACAAAAATAATGTTATTTTTGCATTATTTATTTGTTTGCACAATTCATGTCTATCAATTAGTCAAATTTTTCGAAATTGGAAACAAAATTTTAATTTCGCGCTTGCGAACATGAGGTTTTGTAAAATATACTACATTGTACTCACGTCAGGATCTTAGTCAGCTATTCCTGGGCCGTACAAGAGTCCCTCCTCAATTTCAAAATGCTCCTGGTTTGCCTGCTCTTGCAGACGTTGAGCGAGGCGGGCGTTTCGAACAGCAGGCGATATTTTTCGTTCGGCTGCTAGGATCTTTTTGTCATCTTCTCGAATCGTGTATCGGCTAGCTACAAGGCCAATACTGATTCCCATCGCGTTCATGATTTTCAGTAAAGACGATCTCCCCTCATTGAACAAGCAAGCAGCAATGTAAGTAGACGCTTCGATGACTTTCCCACCACAATGTAGATGCTTTGGTGCCATCTTCCACACTGTTGCATTGAATGACTCGTTGGAGTTTTGCGTGTTTGCTCCAACGCAAGCAACTTGTCAAAATTTCTTTCAAACGTAAAATTTTCTTAACTACTACTTTTTTACGCTCAAGAAACATATGCTGGTTTTTTCTTGAGCGTTTTGGAAAAGAAGAAAGCAAAATGGAAATTTAAATGGTAAACAAACATTGTGATACTTTCATATTAATTTAATTCATAAATTATTAGCTCAGAATGCCTGAAATTTCGGTCCAATCAAATACTGAGGCGTTGATAACAATTATCCAGGAGCAGGAATCCCTCTAGAAATGTTTGCTATTCATACCTATGCAAGCGCAAACAAAATTTTACATTTCAATTAAAAATTGTATTTGAAAAAGTAAAGTCCCAATAAAAAGTGAGGAAAAAGTAGTAAAAGTGAGCGAAAATCGTAGTGTCGACCGGCGATCAAATGACCGTCAGCATAAGATGCTTTCGGCACTGAGTAGAGAAATCAAAACGAGAGCGTGACGATCATTTGACCGTCTGCATAAGGGTAGTTTAAAAAAATTAGAATTTGATGGACGTTGAATAAGCGTCATGGCTTTTACGATGAAATTTCAGCATAACTTTGGAACTTGACTCGAACTTCAATGAAACTTAGCATGAACTTTCCATCGAGTTACACAATTTGACTGGAAGATTGGACTGGCCAGTGAAAAAGGGGGGGCGTAACACCATCCATACTACTCAAATCTTTAATATGGAATAATTTCGAAATTATAAGTCGCACAGCATTGAAATTTGATACAGCGTTATTCCACTAGTGTGCCATTCCACTGGTAAAATTTGACGGGCGTTGGACAAGGGACGTGACACATTTCTGCGACCCACAATTTGTGCATAACTGTAAGACGCACATCAATGGTCCGAACTTACCATTCAGTTGTACAATTTAATTGGAGGACGCTTTTTTGTTTGCATATTTTTGCATGGTTTTGCATAATATTTTTCATTTTTAGCCACAAGAGTGAGGTTGGTGTGCTCCTGTGTGTAAGGAGTTGGGAGGGACGTCAATTTGGACCGAGAATGATGTTGCAATCAAATTTCAGGATGTGGAAATTCGGCTCACTAGGGCTATTTTCTGGGGCATTGCTGAGTAGAGCATACAAGAATAATTAACTGTTTCGTACTCCAGTAGCTGGCGTACGGCATATGCTGACCGTAGAAAACTCGGAACAAACTTTAATTATTTACTGTAAAAAGTAGTTAATTTTCTACATTTCATTTTAAGTTTTGTTTTACTTGAGTTAAGGTTTTTTTGTGGACTTTAAATAAAGAAATGAATTATATTAAAAACACTGTCCTTTTTCGAATTTCTCTAATTTCACTAAATTCCTGGAATATACGTTTCACAAAATACTACCAGTTACCCTCGGCTTCGTACGGACGAATTTCCTACTTTCTTTGAAATAATTTGTATTCTCTAACTAAATCAAGTTTCTCTTAGTCCTTCGTTAACCCAGTCAGATTTTTATGAGAAAATAATATTTCGCTATATTTCAAGTAATTTTACCTCTTAAATTATGTGTCCCTATACAAACTCTTAACGCATCGTTAACCCGCCAGATTTCGATTTTCGAAAAAATAAAAAATACTTTCGTGTCGCTTTATTTATCTTTTGGTGCATTTTAAGTTTGAAGTAAAAAACCCTATTAAATCATGTTTTAAACCATACAAACTTTTAACCCTTGATTTACCCTGTAAGATTTCTATTTTCAAAGTGAAGAACACTTGTCGAATTGTTTCTAACTAAGAGTGCTTTTACCACGTTTGAAGTCAATAGGCCCATTAATTCATGCTTTGTCACAGTTTCTTCATACAAACCTTTAACCCTAAGTTCATCCTGTTTGATTTCAAAAAACTGAGAAACATGTGTTTAATTATTTTGCATTTGAAGTACTTTCACCAAGTTTGAAGTCAAACGGGCTAAAAATCTTGTTTCCCCATACAAACTTTTAACCCTTATATACCTCGTTAAATTTCGATTTTCAAAAAGTAAAAAATATGTGTAAGTATTTTTGTTTTCAAATATTTTGACCATGACAATTCTGCCGTCACTCTAAATACAAATAATAATACAAAATGTGTTGCCATATTTCAGTACTTTCATACTTTTCCCCCCCAGAGTCGCCAAATAAATGGGAGACGGGAGTACATTGAGAGCTTTTTTAGGACCTATATTGCAGAAGACTAATATTTAAAAATCAATGAGCTTAGTACAATACCTCTTTATTTAATAACACAGTGCAAGAAATTAAAAAACAATTTCGAGGGACAAGGTCAAAAATGTCTCATTCGATAGAGGACCTCAGGAGATTAAAAAGGACGAAGGGAAATCTTCATACCATTAGCTTTGACTTTAAAATTAATCCTTTTTTTGAGTCAAAAGATATGATGTTTTAAAAGTTTCAGTAAGAGGCACTAAGCCGCCATCTTAAAACTGCATTAAAAAAAACTCGAACAATTCACGAAAAATTCCTTTCGCACGTTTTCATCTACTAAGGTCCTTTATCAAATGAGACGTGTTTGACCTTGACCCTTTTTTTAGTGTTGCACTGTGTAATAAAATTTTAACCCGAAGTTTCTTTTAAAAGTTATATTTTTTAATTTTCTGTTAATTGATTGGGCAGACGAATGTGCCCATACCACACACCACATAAAGTGATAAAAATTCGTATTTAAAGCAATTTTTAACTACATAACTAATTTTTATTGTCAGGCATGGTCCACAATTCGTTTTTGTACGAAAATGTGGATGAAAACGGAATAGCATGCTCTGAATTTAGCTATACCGATTTCGATTTCGAAAATGAAATCTTTACGAATTGACGTGTTCCATTTGAATTCGTTGATGAAAAATTTTGTGATTTTAAAAACGGCCGTAAAAAATGTAAGTATTTGATACCGAAATGCATGAAGTAAAATATTAAATATTATTTAGGGGTAAGCACAAGAACCAATGCTAGAAGGAAGAAATTCATTGAGAGGCACACAACTTTGCTAAAGGCGATAAGGTGGCCTTGGAAAGTTAGTGGACAGAGTTGGCAAACAAGCTGAATTCTCAAGGACCACCACAAAAGGATGTGAGCGGATGGAGAACAGTGAGTAGATACATCTGGTTATTATAAATGTTAAGTACATATCCGCATATATTGTAGCGTTTTGCAGGTTTGGTCAGCCTGGAAGGGCACCATCCGCAAGAAAATTGCTCGTAACAAGGCTGAGACTAGAGCCACTGGAGGTGCCGAATATAATAAGTTTGCCCTCACAGCAGCAGTGGAGCGGATAGCACTGCTGTGTGGACTTTATGTAGCTGTTGATGGCATCGCAGAAACTACATACGGCACAGACGATGTCCTCATCCAAATTCTGGATGAGTTGACTGAGGATGCTCCCAGTTCATCGCGAAGCCCAACTGCATCAACAGAAAGACCACCAAAACGGACGGCAACTGCGTATCAACGCCAAAGCGTGTCCTTGAGGACACATTACAAGAATGTTTGAAACGGCATATGCAATCCGAAGGTGGTGCTGTTGACAGTATTTCAAATACTTTGAAACAGAAGCTTGCAGAAGCAAGTAGTGGAATTAGGAGAATCTACAAGTCAATAGATAAACTTACAGATGTAGTTGCGCAATAGAATGTGCTCATTGGCAATGGAGGAAACTGCATTGGAGAAACCCGAATTAAAAAGAACATTTTGGAAATAAAACAAAAGCAACTTGAATTGCAACAATGCAACCAAAATTGATTGAATGTCCTTATCCTTTTGTTATTATCTTAGTACTTACTACATATGTTACTTTTTACTTTGAACTTGTTTCTGTTAGTATAAAATGAAACGTTTAATAAACCTCTTATTTGAATTTTTACATTGAAAGTCTTAGTATGGTTAGGTTAGGTTAGGTTACGGTGGCAGCTAGAAGAGCTCACTTAGGCCATAATACGACCCGTTGTGGTACCACGTGAAGGACGTGGCCGCCCTTCAGGCTTACACACCCCCCCCCCCCCCCGGGCGTCAGGCAGGAGCCATCCCGATTCCGTGATGAATTGGGCGATGCGGCCGATGCTGGGTCCTGAGAGGTCGGCCAGACCGCTGAAAAACGGCGCTCCCAGCACCCGGAGACGTCTCCTCGCTAGTGCTGGGCAGTGGCACATCAGGTGCTCGACGCTGTCCTCCGCGCCCACATCGTCGCAGCTGCGGCAGTGGTCGTTGAAGGGGAGGCCGAGTCTCCTGGCGTGTTCGCCGTTTGTCCAGTGTCCTGTCAGCACAGAAACTGTGGAATAGATGGAATTCCGCTTTAGTCGCAGTAATTCGCGTGTTCTGCCATGGTTAAGCGACGGCCAGGTTTCTCCGGAGATCCTACAATGGCTCTCCTCCGCCCAGAGTCGGCTAGCCAGGCGATGATACGCTTGCCTGACCATCAGTTTGACAGTCGCAAGAGGGATGCTACATTGCGTAGTGGGTGCCGGAAGTAAAGTGCCTTTCCTGGCCAGCTCATCCGCTACACAGTTGCCAGAGATGCCGCTATGCCCAGGGACCCAACTCAGGTGAACCCTGGCATGTTCCGCTAAGCTGTTCAGAGCGGCACGGCACTTTGCTACCAGTTTGGAGGAGGTATAAATACCTTTCAAGGATTTAATTGCAGCCTGGCTATCCGAGAAAATACATATAGCCGAGGGAATGGGGGGTTGCGATCGCAACCGGTCCACAGCCAGCAGTATTGCCATGGTCTCCGCTTGGAAGACGCTACAGTGGTCAGGGAGCCGAGCAGTAATGCTGGCCCCCAATTGGTCGCAGAAAACCCCACACCCGACTCTATTCTCAAGTTTAGAGCCGTCTGTGAAGATTTCGACGACGTCTGGCAGTGAGCGACGGTCCTCTGACCAGTCGTTCCTGCTGGGGATCCCTATAGTGAACTTGCGCTCGAAACTAGGGGGAAGGACTATGTAGTCGGTCTGTGTCGGAGTTGGAAGATCCAGCCCGAGGATTCGAGAGTGGCCTAAGTCCGCCCGTGCCCAACTGCGTATGGCATTCAACCGTACAGCGGCAGTTTTGACGGACTGCCTTACTAGTAGGGTCGAGGGGACCCGATTAAGTATAGCAAAAAGCGCCTTGGTAGGCGTGGAACGGATGGCTCCTGTTATGAGAGTGGCAGCTAGTCTCCTGACTCTGTCGAGCTGATTCAGGTTAGCTCGGCTAGCCGCCGCAGGCCACCATACAACAGCGCCGTAGAGGAAAATGGGCTCAACCACTGCCTCATAGAGCCGCATAACAACGCGAGGCTGAAGCACCCATCTTGCACCCACTGCCCGTTTACAACAGTAGATGGCCCTGGAGGCTCTTTTTGCCCTTTCAGCGATGTTTGCGCTCCAGGTTAGCTTGGAGTCTAGTATGAGCCCCAGATATTTCACCTCCTTACTCAGTTTGAGCGGGGTACCATTTAGGGCGGGAAGTCTGAAAGACGGGACCTTATATCTCCTTGTAAAAAGAACAAGATCCGTCTTTTCCGGGTTGGCTGTAAGGCCACAGGAGTTGCTCCATGAGGTGAGGATGTCCAGGAAGTGATTCATCCGCTCGGAGAGCACACTCGGAAATTTGCCAGCTATGGCCATCGCAACATCGTCGGCATAGGCCACGACCTTGCAGCCAACAGCCGCCAGGTTGACAAGCAATCTATTAAGGGTTAGATTCCACAGGAGTGGCGACAGAATTTTTCCAATGCAGAGTCTTCAGCAACATTATTAACATTGTGGAGGCGGCATATGTTGTGAACAGCGCAACAGGCATTTACAGTTCTTACAACCTTTTGCGGAGCATATGGCAAAGTGAAGTGCAGAAATTTAAAGCGACTTTTCAATACTCCAAATACTCGTTCGATGATATTACGAGCTTTTGAATGTTGTAAGTTGAATTTATGCTGCCTTGTCCCAACAGTTGTATTGCGATATGGTGTAGGCAAACATGGTTCTAAGCCATAACCAGAATCGCAAAGAAGCCAAGAATTTCGGTCGCCATTATCGTATCTGTATCGTTAGCTTTAGTTCAGCGGAAATTGAATATTGTTTCAAAATAGGTTTTACGTCGTCCAAAATGCTTCAGAAGGAGTCTGTTGGGTGAGAGTGCCTTCCTATTATAAGATTAGTTTAAGCTATATGAGCACTGAAGCTCGCGCAAATAACTGTTCTCTCTTTCTCAGAGCGCAAACATGACGCTTAGGCTAAGCTTCCTAAAAATGTTAGTTTTAGTACGGTCAAAGCAGCGAAATAAAGCAGACAGAAAAAATCAACATTTTAGAGTTTACTTTTCTGCACATCCACATTTTTGGCGGCCGTGACAGGACACGTCCTGCACCGTAAATTCATAGTTTTTGTGAAGCTGTTTCGTAGATGTCTTCGTTAGAACCTTTCCGGCGGCTGCAATTCATCATAGCGCGCAATTACACCGCCAGTCGCACGAAGCTTGAAAGCGTCTCTTCTCACTGCGCTTCCGCACATTTCATGTCAAGTGGCTCCATCGTCGCCATTGATCGCACCAACCTACAACTTTAATCGGCACACTGACTAACGCACTCTGGACGCTGCGTCCCTGCATAATTAACGGGTCAATTAGACACACGTGGCTTCAACTTCGTCGCTAAAAGTCACACAAGGTGACTTCATCTCTCGATTGCCGCTGCGCCCACCACGCGCCTTGTGTCGACCATCATTACCGCTGCGCCAAACCACGCGCTATTCATCGATCATCATTGCCGCTGCGCTAACTTCGCGCAACTCGCTGCTCGTTATCCGCTTGCCGCTGCGCTTACCTCGCGCAATTCGTCACTCATCACTGTCGCTGCGCTAACCTCCCACAATTTGCCTAAAGTCACTCGAGGTGACTTTCTTAGCCAACTGCAACCTCATCATTGGATTGCCGCTGCGCTAACTTCGCGCTATTCATCGCTAATCATTGCCTCTGCGCCACTTCATGCACTTCGTGGCTCTGTGTTGGATTGTCGCTGCGCTAACTTCACCCAATTTGTCGCTTAAAGTCTTCTAGGTGGCATCAACAAATTCAAGCACACTCGCTGCATTGTGTGAAATTACGCTACGAACGCATGGTTCCTTGAAAACGGGTCAGTTTCAACATTATCGCATCAAAGGGATCAACACCGGCATTAAATTCTGCCAGTACGCCTTCGACGTCAACTTACGTAATCGAACGGGTATTGTAAGTTATACATAAGCACATATATTTTTGTAACGTATGACATATATATAAATTTTACTGTTATTACTTTTAAACACCTTGCCATTGTACCGCTATCGCCCAACATATTCCCCAAGTGAACATAGAATTCGCTCTTTACAGAACTGACTTATGGTTTTCTCTTTTCCATCAGAACCTGCAATCACCCGATCGCTCTCGCAATCGTTAAGCTTTCCTGTGTTCGGTGTCTCTTGCGTGTATCACAGTTAGTGTTTTCTTCTCTTACTCAATTTCTACTAAAGAGTTTGGCTAATTCGGCTGCATAAAAATGCGAAGCGAAGATGATGATTCGGCGAGTGGCTCCGCTAACCCCGCCGCCACCCAAACCGCCTCGTCTTTAGCTTCTCTAAAACAACAACGATCCACCATGAAACGAAATATAACAAACATCAAGGCTAAACTTGACAGGCATGAAGGAGAAATTGATGCAACTATATTAGAATGCCGTCTTCAAATAGTAGAATCTTATTTCAAGCAGTTGTGTCACATTCAGGGTCAAATAGAAAAAATTAATCCTGAAGATATTGCTAGGAGCGAGATTGAAGAAGGTTACATTGCAACAAAGGCTAAAATCTTGAAATTGATAAATAAAGTTCGTCGACCAAGTGCGGCAGATGCTAGTTTTATGAACGCATCTTCTACGGCGACTACGTCCCACCACAATCGTCTTCCAAGCTTAAGGCTTCCAAAGTTCGATGGAAAATATGCCGAATACAAGCGATTCTCACGCACCTTCAGTAATCTCGTTAACGACGATCCGACGATTGCGACAATTGATAAATTTAACTACCTACTAAATTGCCTTTCCGGTCAGGCGCTAGCGTTAATTGAGCCATTCCAAGTAACTGAGGAAAACTACCCAAAAGCCTTAAAGCGTTTACAAGAGCGATATGATAACGTTCTAATTTTTCTCGATTACACTTCGTCCTTGTTTACTCTTCCATCAGTGACCAAATCCGATCCAATCGCGCTGCGCAGCACAATAGACAATGTTCAGAAGCTGACATACTGAATTCCATTATTATTCACATAGTTCTTTCGAAACTAGATTCTGGCTCAAGAACAACCTACGAAGAGAAACAAGAGCACACTTCGTTTCCCACTTGGGACGAGTGTTATAAGATTCTTGACAGAAGATGTCAGCTGTTGGAAGGGCGGGTCAAAAACACCGAGATGCAAGAATCACAACGCGATGCCAAATTAAAACTCAATTCAAAAAGGAATCAAACTTTCGTCAATTCCAAGGTGCATTGCTTATATTGCAACAATGCCGATCATGCAATTGGAAGTTGCTCTGCATTTTTAGCACTTTCGGTCAATCAGCGCTTTGACTTTACAAAGCGCTCTGCACTTTGCATAAACTGCTTAGGAAAAGGTCACTCCGTCACGAAATGCCCATCAAAATATAAATGCCGAGTGTGCAAGGCTTCTCACCACACACATTTGCATATTTTTTCCATCGGTCAACCAACTTCCACCCGAACGGTTGCATCACCTCGTTCGTCTGACGAGCAACCCGCAGCACAATATAAGCCAATGCAAGGTGCAGCGCTCTCGATGGTAATTCGCTCGTACAAGAGAGCCATTATACCTACGGCGGTTGTCATGGTGAAAGACAAACTTGGAATTTTTCAACCAGTGCGTGCATTATTAGATTCATGCTCAGAGGTGAATTTTATAACAGAAGAGACTGCCAAACGTCTACAACTCGATCGAAAACACTGCCATCAAGAGATTTCGGGTATTGGTAATATTCATACCCAAATTAAACATGCTGTGTACGCTACTATTCGCTCACGCGTCACAAACTTTGAATGGACTGCGCAATTTGCTGTCACGAAGTCCATATCAGCGAACCAACCTGGTGAATTTATACAGAGTGCTAGCTGGAAGATTCCGGAAGGAATTCAGCTAGCAGATCCACTCTTTAACAAACCACAAAAAATTGATATGCTAATTAGCACTGAAATGTTTTTCGAGATTCTCACTCAGGAAAAGCTATCCTTAGGAAAAGATCTTCCATGTCTGATCAATACCACTCTCGGTTGGATAGTCGGGGGTAAACTGGAGATGAAAACAGAGTCTCGACCATTGACGTGCAACATAGCTTCAAGTTCGACACCGCTAGACACTCTTTTACGCAAATTCTGGGAGGTAGAAGAGATTGCACCGCACTCTTCGCAATATTTTGAAGAGGAAGAAAAATGTGAAAAACATTTCAAAGACAATGTGGTTGTTACTACTACTGGGCGTTTACAAGTGCGGCTTCCCTTCAAGGAATCACCAGATACCTTAGGTAATTCACTTGAAAATGCACGCAGAAGATTTTTATCACTCGAAAAAAGGTTACACCGTGACAAACTCTTGCACAGTATGTACTGCGACTTTATGAACGAATATGAAGCTTTAGGTCACATGTCCATTGCAAATGATGCGAATCTCAATCACTTGCACTATGTGATTCCGCATCACTGCGTGCTTCGACCCGAAAGCACAACCACAAAGCTTCGTGTAGTGTTCGATGCGTCGGCATCTACGTCTTCAGGCCGGTCATTAAACGACATTTTAATGGTCGAGCCAACCATCCAACAAGAGCTAATTATCATTCTCTTAACATTTCGCTTGCATCGGTTTGCTTTAACAGCCGATATTACAAAAATGTATCGGCAATTTCTTATTAAAGAAAGCGACCGAAAATTTCAATTCATTTTATGGCGTAAAACAGTCGACGAACCAGTACAGTTTTATAAATTAAACACCATCACATACGGTATGGCTTCTGCCCCATTTTTGGCTGTGCGCTGTCTATTCTACATTGCCGATATGCTAAGCGATCGTTACCCCATAGGTGCACGAGTCTTAAAAGAAGACATATATGTTGATGACTTGCTGACTGGGGCTGAGGATGAAACCCAGCTTAGACAAATTCGGAGTGAAATCACTGATTTGCTTAAGCATTCAGGTCTTCAGTTAGCGAAATGGAGCTCAAACAGTCCAAGTCTTTTTGTTAATTCGCCAAATGAGGTTCAATTTAAACTAAACGACGATAATATAACCAAAACGCTGGGAATGGCGTGGAAGCCAAAGGCTGACACTATTTGTTTTCGATTTGACTTGTTTAGCACCGAAGCACTCACGAAGCGTTCAATTTTATCAACTGTCGCGAAAATCTACGACGTTTTGGGTCTACTGAGTCCAATCACGATTCGGTGCAAAATACTTGTCCAGGAACTGTGGATTCAACAAATCGATTGGGACGAACCTTTGCCTCAAAATTTAGCGAATTTGTGGCTGCAAATTAAAGATGATTTGCCACTTATAAATAATATAGAAATCCCACGATATGTCCTGACTTCGACGCATTGTGCCAGCGAAATTCATGGTTTCGCAGACGCATCTTCGCGCGCGTACGGCTGCGCTATTTACATTCGTGCGTACATACATGACTCCTTCAAATGTACACTTCTCATAGCAAAATCAAAGGTTGCTCCAATAAAAGCTCAATCTATTCCAAGACTAGAATTATGCGCAGCATTGCTTCTTAGTCGAACATGGAATCACATCAAGCACAAGGTTTTAAATTACGTTTCCAAAGTACATTTTTGGACAGATTCAAAGGTTGTCCTGCAATGGCTTAAAATGCACGCATCAACGCTCAATTGCTTTGTGGCAAACCGCATATGCGAGCTTCAAGAGAATACAGAAGGAATTTCTTGGAGGCATGTGCCAACAAAGAGTAACCCAGCGGATGTTGTTTCTCGTGGGTGTAGTGCATCTAACCTTCCTCAAACAATTTGGTTTAGAGGACCTGATTTTCTCGAAAAAGCTGAGTGCGACTGGCCTGCAGCTGACAACATTACTGAGGCGCCAAATTTAGAAATTCGCCCACGCATATCCTTGAAATGCAATGAGTCATTCACTCCTGAAAGCATTCTTTCACACATAATAGAAACTCATTCATCGTTTTTTAAAATCATTCGCGTTGCTACATACGTTTATCGCATTTTCAATAAAGTCACAAGCAATCCACTACTCAAGGCACAGGACGTTGTACATATATCTTCGAGCGAGCTTGATATGACTTTTTGGAAAATCGTAGCTAGCATTCAAGCTGATGAATACCGTCAAGAAATTGAGTGTGTTAGGAAGAGCAAACCAGTGCAGGCAGAGCTGCAACGACTTTCGCCATTCATTCAGGAGGTAGATATCAGTGGTCGGCTTTTTTCAATCCTGAGAGTTGGCGGTCGCATTTCCAACGCTGATTTACCATTCGAAGAAAAACACCCAGCACTTTTACCGAAACCCCATCGTTTCACTGGCCTTTACATTGAGTTCTTGCATCGCAAAAACCTGCATGCCGGAGCTAAAGTTTTACTCGGTCTTCTTCGACAGCGATTATGGGTCGTCAATGCCCGGGAGATTGTGCGCAAAACAGTTCGTAATTGTATTCATTGCTATCACTACAAGCCCAGGTTAATGGGTCAAATCATGGGCAATTTACCTTCCGACCGCGTAACGGCACGCATTCCATTTTCAGTGTGCGGGGTAGACTTTTGTGGCCCTTTTTTAACATCCTACCGGTTGCGAGGCAAAGCGCCTTATAAGACATATGCTGCAATTTTTGTCTGTTTCTCTTCGAAAGCCGTCCACGTGGAACTTGTGTGGGATCTTTCTACAAACGCCTTTTTGTTATGTTTGAAACGTTTCATTTCCCGTCGTGGATTGCCTTTGCGTTTATTTTGCGACAACGCAACTAATTTTGTAGGTGCCCATAACCGACTCAAAGAGTTTCAAGCCAAACATTTTAACCACAGCTCTCTCGATGCAGTCTTGCGCTACAGTAATGAGGTTGGGTTTGAATTTCGTTTTATTCCTCCTCGATCACCCCACTCTGGCGGACTTTGGGAGGCGGCGGTCAAATCAGCCAAAACTCTTTTAGTAAAAAACATGAGCCATACAAACTTGACCTTCGAAGAACTACAAACTCTTTTCGTAGAAATTGAAGCTATACTAAATTCGCGGCCAATCGTTGCTCTCTCAACTGACCCAAATGATGGTCCAGCACTTACGCCAGCTCATCTGTTAAATGGCAAACCACTTAAAACGCTACCTTCTGAGCATATTGAGAATGGTAGAAACATAACATATTTAACTCAGTTTCAACGAATCACTTTTTTGAAAAATCAATTTTGGCAGCAGTGGACACGAGACTACTTGCGAGAGCTGCAACATCGATCCAAATGGTGTAAGTCAGAAGATAATGTCAAGCTTGGACAAGTTGTACTTGTTCATGAAGATAACTTGCCACCACAGCAATGGATTCTGGCTTGAATAATTGGTGTGATTCCGGGCTCTGATGGCAAGATTCGTGTAGTTGATCTACAAACTAAAAGGGGCACGATTCGGCGCTCAATCCACCGACTTGCTCCGTTACCCAATACAGAGGAGTGTTGAACGTAGAACCTTTCAACGGGGGGAGTATGTTGGGTGAGAGTGCCTTCCTATTATAAGATTAGTTTAAGCTATATGAGCACTGAAGCTCGCGCAAATAACTGTTCTCTCTTTCTCAGAGCGCAAACATGACGCTTAGGCTAAGCTTCCTAAAAATGTTAGTTTTAGTACGGTCAAAGCAGCGAAATAAAGCAGACAGAAAAAATCAACATTTTAGAGTTTACTTTTCTGCACATCCAGAGTCTTTGTATACCCTGTAATACACGATAAATCCGCAATGCAGGAAAAGGTCAGCTTGTGTTTGCAGAATAACAAAATTCATACTTACACGGCTTGCGGAAGATCTAGTGGATTAGAACGGTTCCTCGAAATACGCCGCCTTACTTTTTCGTTGCCGCACTTACTAAAACATTTGTTTATAAAATTTAAATGAAAAGTTGTATCTAGGACACTCAACTGGCTAACCTTAAATTTCAAATTGTTTGCGAATTTCAGAACAGCCTGTAACAATTCGTGCGCCATTTCCATATTTATGAGCTTAAAAAAAGAAAAAGGTATTGCCCAATAGGCACAACGATACAAATCAGAGTATTCTAAGATTGTTTTATATTAAAATTGCTGCGATTGACAGATCGATAAAAATTTTGTGCGCTCTCCAGACGTTGAAGACGGGTTCGAGGGACTTGGGAGCCTCAATTCTATTTCACTTCTCAATATGAGGTGCGCAACTAAGATTTCGCCCATCGCTAGCTACAACTTTTTACCATCTCTCTGGCAGCTCAAATACCTTAACGTTAGACGTCGTTTACAAGTTGGTTTTAACGCGTTTGGCAACTTGAGGCCGAGTGTTGTCGTGCAGTAGAATCACTTTTGCGTGCCTCTGCTCGTATTGTGACCGTTTTTCACGTAGTGCTCGGCTCAATCGCATCAATTGAGTTTAATACCGTTCCATAGTTTCGTTTGGTTTCCACAACTCATAATAAATAACACCCACCTGATCCCACCAAATACCCAACATAACCTTCGCAGCGTGAATATTCGGCCGAACCAACGAGTTTTGTTTTATTTGAGCAAACGCGCAGGGGATGACCTCTATTAATGCGAGGCATTGCAGGGAGGTAGGGTTATCAGTGAAGTGGTTATGGACACTTTCCTTGAACCCATCGGGATCATAAGTGCTTGGAAAAATATCTGCAGGGAGATCATTCCACAATATTGCAGTACGCGCCAGAAACGAACTCTCTCTGTAATGAGTAGTGCGCTGGAACATCGTTTCAGTGCCAGTGTTCGAACGGGTAGCCCGGTGGAATACCCGGAGTGATGGAATCAGACTGCTCATCTCCTCTGAATAATTACCGAACAAGTAACGGTAGAATAAGACTACACGATGTTCGACCATGTTCCAAGGTGTCAATAGAGTTGGATACCCTTTTTCCCCTATAAGCTTAATCGCACGGTTTTGCATTCGGTTTAGGAGCTCCAAATAAGGTTTTGAAGGCCCCGTGAAGTGGTGTAAATTATGCCGAGATCTGACGGAGTGAAATATTGTTTGCACAGCCGAGGCACTTCATTCGACACGCAAAAAATATGATCATTCAACCGAAGATAGTTTTTATTGAACATGTCCAGAACATCAAAAGCTACCGATGCCGCAATATGTACAGCACCCATAGCCAGGGATATGATAGGATGTGGGGAGACTCGTTTGTGCGATAACACGCAACATTACCCGTGACCCCCTTGGAGATTAGTTGTAGGGTGCTATTAAGCGACGTTCTCTCTCAATCTTCAAAGAGCTGGGGCGCTTTCCGAAGGAGTAATAATAATAAAAATAACTGGCACGACAGCCCGATTACGAGACTAAGGCCTAGCTACCCGCAACCATTCATGTTGTGCGTGCGAGTTTGTACAGGGTCGGAAGGGACCTACAGGTTTATGCTGATTCCGAGTTTAGAGCTTTTTCATAGGCAATTTTACTCTCAGAGGTTTGCCATTTCCTGCTGAGAGGACCGCCGCCGAAAGAAAAATTTGTGTTTTTCTTTTTTTTCGGTGTTAGCAGTAACGGAGTCTTGAACCTGGGTTCGAGCGTCGCATTTGACTCGCGGTCCAACGCACAAGCCAGCTGAGCTACGGCGGCTCCTTTATGGAGGAGTATGAATGATAAATGGTGCTGTCATTCGCAAACGAGTAGATAGGATAGAAAAGGGTTGGAGAGAGGACCGAACCCTGCGGCACTTCCGCGCTAAAGGAATGCTTTTCCGAGGCTATGCCGTCTATTACAACGCGAAAAGAGCGATCATAGAGGAATCGTTATCCAACGAGAGAAGACACTATCAACGTCATAGGCAATTTGGCAATTTTGGTAATTGTGGCAATTTTATGCCTCACCCGGTCAAAAGACCTTGGAAATATCCAATGCAACAACCTTCATTTCACTCAGGCTTAGAACGCTATGGTTCCATTTATCGGTGAGGACCACAAAAAGGTCTTCCGTCGATCGCTGTCTTTGAAAACCCATTGTGCTCTAGATTATCAATTTTTCGGTTTCAAAAGTAAAGTTAAATAAAACACACATAAAGATATGATTTTGATTAAACTTTTATTTGATGATAATGCTTGGACCTTGCCATTACGTACGAAATACAATGTCATTTGAATGACCGCCTCTAGATTGGTTGCAGCGTGGATCCTTTTGGGATAGTTTTCGACAACTTTTCCGCACATTTCAGGCGATATCTCGGTGATAACTTGACGATTTTTTGTTTTCAAATGAATAATCCGCGTAGGCACGGTCTTTGACGTACCCCTACAAAAAAGTCTAACGGCGGCAAATCGCATGATTTTGGTGGCCAATTGACGTCGCCAAAACAACGCGTTCTGGAAACTTCCCATACATTAAAGCAAAAATCGGTCGTATTGTGTGGCTCGTGGCAGCGTCTCTTTGAAACCTCATATCGTTCAGTTTATAATCTTCAATTGCAGGCCAAAAAAAGTCGGTTATCATACCATAGCGCTCTGAATTGACGGTAATGGTTCTTCCAGCGTCATTTTCGAAGAAATACAGCCTAATGACACCTCCAGACCATGCCTACCAAACAGTCATTTATTTTATTATTATTATAATTATTAATTCGGAGTTCTCCGGACCCCATATGCGACAATTTTGCTTTTTGACGTAACCACCGAGTGAGAAATGAGCTTTATCGCTTAAGAAAATTTTGTTCAAAAAATCAGCATCGAAAACCTGTTGCTCAAGCACCCAATCAGCATATCTATGGCGATGTGAATGGTTATCCGGCTTGATTGAAATAAAAATTTCTTTGATTTGGTACTTCAGTCTATTGGTTATCTGTAAAAAAATAAACTTGGAGTACACTCAATGCACTATTGTCTTTTATTTTGCTCAGTGAATGTCCTGACTGAGGTTTTGGATGGTGTTTGTCTCGATTTATTTAAACTTTCGCTTAGTCAATTCTTGCTCGTTCCATGCATCCCAACCATATATGTAGTACTTCTATATTGGCACTAAGCTCAAAGTACATTCGCCAACATCACAGTACAGCAATAGTGAATTATGAGCGAGAAAGCGTATAAACGAATGTACCTTGACGTATTTCAAAAGTGGCAAGAAGTCAGGTGCGTTCAGACGGGAAAAAAATTGACTGGAAAAAAATATAAATTTGCCGAAAATAACTGAAATTTCTTCAACCGCCCCAGGAGCAGTTTGACAGTTGTTCATGTGTAGAAGTGCACATGTATACACGCATAGAAACATATTCACAAAATTTCGTGTTTTCTGTCTCATCGCTTGTCTCCCTTTGATTTCCGAATGAAAACACATTGTGAAGATACGTTAGTGCCAATATAGAAGTATTACATATATGATCCCAACCCTTTTCGTACACCACACGCTTGAGAACTGCCCAGAAATTTTCGATTGGACGTGCCTGTTTCGCATTTTCCTTAGGCACAAATTTAATTTTTTGCTCGGTCAGCCAATCCAACTTTTTTTTTGCATAGTGACAGCTTGCAATATCCGGCCTAAGCATGGTGTTGCCAGAATATTTTTGCGGAGGCGGCTAGACGACCAAAAAAAAGAGCTAGAAAAGGCCTTTCGATTAAAAAAAGGCTAATTTTTATATTTATTAGAAATCAAAATCAAATATTACAAATCAATAACAGTTCACAAAATTTCAAGTCAAATACATTTATGATGCATACACTCCAACTAAGAAACTTTATTGCTCAAAAACGATAAATATCGATTTTCTAAAACGATTTGGTGTTGTTTTTGTTAAAAATGAAAAAAGGAACAACTTTGTGAAAGAAACAAGTTGAAGTTATGAAACCAAATATTTTGTCTAGTATTATAAAAAAGAATAGTTTAACTTCTCTTCAGATCAAATTTACAAGTACAAATTGTAAGTGAAAAAACTGTTTGTTCGCAATGTACGAACTTCTGCCGTTTCTGCTTAGTTTTAAAGCTCTCAGTAATATACAAATATATTTTATGATTCGATAAAAAAGTGATTTGGGTACCCGGGTACCCCATCACACACATAAGGGTTAATCAGCGTTGTTAATATAAGGAGAATATAAAACGCTGTTACCAAGCGTTCCGTGAATTGAAAGATTTTGCTTTCGTTTTTTGGTTTTGACTCTTAGTTACATGGTATTACAAAAACAGTTTCTTCCTTACAGCTCAAAATAAACTTCCTCGTCATCAGAGGCTTCAGAATCCCTATATGCCGCACCGTTTTCCGATATTTTAATAATATCGTCGGTAATTTCAAAATTGTGAATTGTAATGAAAGTTCTGTTAAATTTCAGAAACAGTGTTGAAAAGCATTTGCTTTGTAAGATTTTTTATGATGATTTTTAATTATTCTTTTATGGTTTTTTGAATTATAGAAAAAGGCTAGAAAAGGCCACAGGCAATTAAAAAAAAAAGTTAGGAAAAAGGCTAGCGGCTAACTCGCGAATTGTGCGGCTAGATGACAAAAGAAAAGGCTAGATTTAGCCGCAAAAAAGCTAGATTGGCAACACTGTCAGGCACACAAGTCAGCTTTCATAATTAGCTTTATGTTGATGTGGTCAGTCGCACATCAACTGCGAGCTGTGATGCTGCTACTGCTGCTGTGATTCGCCTTGTTATCAGCGCAGCAGGTCCCATATGTACTGCGGCTATTCGAAAAAAATCGTAAAACTGTGTGACGCAATGAAATAATCGACCACCAAAACAGCCAGCAAAAACACAATTTCACTTGTTCGCGCTCATTTTTTGTGTGCATACTTATTTTCGTTGACGATCGCTTTGGCTTCAACAAATTTGTTGAGAATAACTCATTATTAATCTAATCGTTGCGTGTTCTGGTTGCGTGTTTTCGTATGCCTTGCGTTAACTGATTTGAAAACATTTTGAAGTGGATGAATCCAAATGAAATTTGTTTGAATTGAAAAAATTAAACCAATTCTGACGTGGTTGAATTCCCTTAAAATTTTGTTGACCTTTTTTTCAAAATTGGCTTGATTTTACTCGTATTAACGTCATCAAGTTTCTATCATGAAAACTCTTCGGGACGTCAATGGCATTCTAGAATACATGAGTACATTTGAGTGTGTCTTGATGGCTTCCATTTGGTTCAAAATTCTTCAGGCTATTAATTAAAGAAATCTGGTTCTTCAAGAGATGAACGCTACCATTGACGTTGAAGTCGACAATCTTCGAAGTTTACTTGCCGACTTGCAGCTTCTACGCGACCAGTGGAGTGGAATTTATAATGAATGCAAAATCGTCGCCGAAAATTTCATCGATACTTCATCCATTTTACGACCTGCCAGGAAAAAAAAACGTGTTGACTCGTCAGATGATATCGTCAATGAAGACTGCACTATTGAAGAAATCGATTTCAAGAGAAACACTGTTTTTGTCATAATCGATTCAATCATGAGTGGAATAAGTAGACGATTTCAAGCTATAAATGAACTGAATGAAACATTTTCATTTCTGTGGCAGTTTTCAGATACAAACATTCAAGAATGTCAGACTGCTGCAGAGAAATTTGCAGTCAAATATCCTGCTGATGTATCTCAAAACCTATCAAATGAAATTATACACCTCAAGAATATATATGAAGCAAATTTTGGTCCTCAACTACCTCCATTCGATTTACTCAATGCCATTTATGCGAAGAAATTGAACAGACTTTTCCCGTATATTTGCGTATATTTTGCACGATTCCAGTATCTTTTGCGAGTGGTGAGCGGTCGTTCAGTGTTTTGGCAAGAATAAAAAACTTCCACCGGTCCTGCTCAACCCAAACTAGAGTGTCAAGTCTAGCTACTCTGTGTTTGGAAGCACAACTGGCCAGAGAATTAGATTTTGAAGAACTCATCAACTCGTTCGCATCAGCTAAAGCAAGGAAAGCTCACTTGTGAATAATCATTTGTGTAATATCGTTGAATTTTATAAAAAGTAATACCTTTTCTTATATTAAAATGATTTATTCAACAAATATTCATTGTAAGATCATAAAATAAATTCTTTTTCCAAGTATTTGTATTTTTATTTCTTGAGAACCTTCTGCGAATCGATAGACTGTGTCAACGAGGCGTCCAGGCTAAGGAAAGTCCTGTCTAAGCAGCACTGTGCTCTTAGCTGCATCCGCAAGCCGGACGGATCATGGACGGAGTCAAGTGAAGATTCGCTCGTGGCTCTAATGGAGGCACACTTTCCCCAGTGTCATGTTCCTATTGACTCGGATAATCTCCCAGAGCAACTCGGAACAACCACACCACCGGAAGCTGTTGCCAAAATAGTGGACAAGGATAAGGTCGAATGGGCCATAAGGTCGTTTGACCCCTACAAGTCCTCAGGGCCTGACGGTATCATTCCAGCAATGCTACAACAGGCCGGAGACTGTATTCTGCAACCCCTTGTAAACATCTTTAAGGGATGCTTATTAGGGAATGTAGTGCCAAAGCAGTGGAGAGAGGTCAAAGTAATCTTTATACCAAAGGCAGGAAAACCCAGCCACACCACGGCTAAAGACTATAGACCCATCAGCCTCTCCTCATTCTTATTGAAAACGCTGGAGAGGCTGCTGGACAGATATATAAGAGACAACCGGGGGCTAGCTTCTGAGCTCTGCAATGCACAACATGCCTACCTCCAGGGGAGGTCGGTAGACAGTGCACTGCACAGCGTAGTTGCCCCCATAGAGAATTCGTTGGCCTTAAGGGAGTACACAATGGCGGCTTTCCTCGATATAGAGGGAGCTTTCAACAATGTCACCACTGAGGCCATAATAGAGGCACTTCGTGCTCATAGTGTGGAAAGCTTCGTTATCGATTGGGTTGGAACTATGCTGCAAGACAGGATAATCAACTCAACGATAGGACCGGCTTACATCAGAAGGAGAGCCACAAGAGGTACACCCCAAGGTGGGGTGCTTTCCCCTCTTTTGTGGCTACTGGTAGTAGATGAGATTCTAAAAGTCTTTCAGAGAAGACGCATTAGAATAGTGGCCTATGCGGACGACATCGTCATCATGATACATGGCAAATTTCTGCCAACTATCAGTGAGCTGATGGAATCCTCATTGGCTGATTTGGCAGCGTGGGCGAGGGACAACGGCCTCGGGATAAATCCCAAAAAGACCGAACTAGTCCTGTTCACCAAGAAAACGAAGATTCAGGAATTCGCTCTTCCCTGTGTGGACGGGCATCCCCTGAAGCTATCAAAAGAGGCCAAATATCTTGGCATTATTCTGGACTCAAAACTTTCGTGGAAGCGAAACATTGAGGAAAGAATGAAAAAGGGATTCAACGCGCTGTATGCCTGCAGGGGAGGGAAAAGAGCAATCTGGAGAAAGTGCAGAGACTTGCCACCTTGGCAATCACAGGGGCGGCAAAAAGCGCTCCACGGATGGCCCTGGAATTGTTTCTGCACCTTCCCCCAGTGGACTTGTTCGTAAAGGCCAGCGCAGCAAAGACAATCCTCAGGCTGAGGGAGTCTAACCAGCCGAAGCCAGGCAACTATGGACATTCCAGCATTCTGAATGCTCTAATGACTAGCTCTACCGGACAAGGTCTTCTAGGTAAGGCCACTGATTTCCTGGTAAAGCGCAGCGACTTCAAATTGAAGATCCCCATCGATTATCCCTCCAGAGACAACTGGCAACAGCCCGAGGTGGAAGACTCTGCGGGAGTCTACTTTACCGACGGCTCGAAGACAGGGGATGGGACCGGTGCGGGTGTCTACTGCGAAACGCAAAATATCTACTGGTCGTACAGACTACCAGACT
The DNA here is from genome assembly GCA_963971225.1 of Melieria omissa. Classification (NCBI taxonomy): domain Eukaryota; kingdom Metazoa; phylum Arthropoda; class Insecta; order Diptera; family Ulidiidae; genus Melieria; species Melieria omissa. Next base: position 41,572,250 of record OZ020269.1, on the reverse strand, counting down.
ATTGCAGCGTTTTCCAGTCGGAGGTTTTCGCCATCATGAAAGCAGCGGAACACATAAAACACACGGCACTTAGTGCGGCCGTCATTTGTGTTGATAGCCAAGCTGCTCTTAAAGCAATTGAATCCACCGTAGTGAAATCAAAGGTAGTACTAGACTGTCGGAAAGCACTGGATGGCATAAGACAGTGCAGGGTCCGTCTGTGCTGGGTTCCCGGACATAGCAATATCGAAGGGAACGAGCAGGCGGACGAATTAGCCCGTGCAGGGTCAGCGATGCCAGCCAGCGAGGCGGTCAACGCGGTGCTACCACCGATCTCTGCTATGATGGGTTCAATAGGGGAGTGGCTCACACGAGCTACAAACAGAGCCTGGACAAGTAGGTGCGACTGCAGGATTGCACGTACCCTGTGGCCGGCGCTCAACGCGAGAAAAACTAAGAGCCTTCTGCTCCTCGACAAGCATGCTGTACGCATGGTCACGGGGGTAATCACAGGTCACTGCGCCATTGGTGTCATGCTATGCAAATGGCGTTTGGCGACCGACGATTTATGCAGGAGCTGCGGAGACGAGGATGCAGTAGAATCGGTCGAGCATCTGCTATGCCACTGCCCATCACTACAAGGACGACGGCTCCAGACTCTTGGGGCAAGGTTCTTTGATGGGCTAGCGGAGGTAGCAGACGCACAGATTACCGATCTACACAATTTCCTCGCCAAGACCAAATGGTTCCCAAAAGATCCCGCCTGGATCTACAGGGATCCCAACAGATAGAAGAAGGCACCGGTTTCTCCGAAAATGAAGGGATTCACAATGGACCCAACAGGGTCTCCGAGTTTAAGTGCTTGCCGCACACACCCCTTCCGTAACCTAACCTAACCTATTTCTTGATTCTATCAACTCGACCACTATATGTACACATTCTATTCTGAGATAATTTATTTATTGTGTGGCACGAGTTTACAACTTTTATGGAACAGAATAGAAGTAAAGGGTTTAGGGTGGGGGGGGGCGGAGGTAACTACCACCGGGCCCTGTATCCATGATTATCCACAAAAGTTATACTCCGCGAAAGTAGGACATTTTCCTAAAAAAAATCGTCGTTTTTTCCCAACTTTGAGAACTTATATCTTTACAAGAAAATGTGCCATCGAAAAGAATTATATGTCAAATTAAATGTAGGAATATGCTTATTATATGTACTAAAAATTATTTGATTATATTAAAAAATAACGATTTAATTGACATTTCAGCATCACCATCAAAAAAGTTGCATCGACAAAATGAAATTGAGTATAAAAACACCCAACTTTGAATGGCTATACAGCAGCCAGTTTCGGTCCAATTTACATGCCAAAATCATTTTCTGACTGCTACATGCATGTAGATTACTAAAAATCCAAAAAAAAGTTATGCCCGTAACTTTAAGATTAGCCGTAATGCGCGGGTTTTCGGCATGTTTACCCCATTGTGCGGCGGCTGCAACAAGCCATGGCACCGTCAATTCCGCGCTTTGCTGTAGCTCAGCTGGAATGACGCCGTCCGGTCCCGGGGATTTAAAAGGCTCGGAGGAGGTAATGGCCCACGTGACCATGGTGCTGTCGTTGCGGACGTCCGTTAAGGACCAGGAACGTGGTTCCTCCGGAACTACCGCTTCAGCAGAGGTGGAGGTACTCCCGGAAAGTGCGCGTCTCCTAACACCTCCAGGGTTTCTCCACTGGGCTCCGTCCAGTCACGGTTTGCCTTCTGAATGGTGGTGGGAATAGATGGAGAGTTACTGAGAATCCTGCGAAGACGGCCGATGTCCGAGACTTTTTCGATACCGCCGCAGAAGGATTCCCACGATTCCCTCTTTGCCCTCCTGACCTCGTGCTAAAAGGCTCTAAGGTCGGATTTATACGCGTCCCAGGTGTTATACCTCTTGGCCGCGTTGAAGGAGCGACTGCATGCGCGCCGCAAGCTAACAATTGTGGCGTTCCACCAGGGTGGTTTTGGTTTTCCCCGGTGGATCCTAGGCTTGCAAGTAGCAGACGAAGCACGACTAAGCGAATTAGTAAGAGTTGCCACCGCGGTCTCAATGTCTCCTGGACATAGGAGCCGCGGAGGAGATGCGGTAAGATTAGAAGATAGGATCGAACAGAAAATCTCTCAATTCGTCCTACGTTTGTTACGGAAGGGGGGCCTGGCCGGTATACTCAGGTCCAGACGGAAGCTGATGTACCGGTGATCGGAGAAGGAGCACTCCTCCAGAACATGCCAGTCCCTGACCAGGTGCCCAGAGAGCGCGTTGGTCAGTGGGACGTCCAGGACCTCCCTCCGAGTAGCGGTAAGGAACGTCGGTTCCCTCTCTCTGTTAACTATACCTAGGTTATTATCTAGTATAAATTGAAAGAGCGACTCACCTCGTTCGTTTATGTCGCTGCTACCCCGGCGTCATGGTGGGCGTTGGCGTCCGCCCCAATGATCAGCGGAATGCCCCGTAAACTGGCTGCTGCCGTAATCTCCCTCAGTGGCCCGTAAGGAGGTGTAGGCCCGTGGTCGTGCGCCATATAACTGGACACAATCCAGTAGGCCTGGGAGTGTATCTCAGTTGCTATGGCCACGCAGCCCCCGTCGCAGTACCTAAGGAGAAGAGAGACATTAATAGAGTCCTTTACGAGGGTGCAGGCCCTGATTTTACCTGCGCCATGGTGGGATACAGTCCTGTATCCGTTGAGACTGAGCCCTCGAACCCGATCCTCGAAGATCCATGGCTCTTGGACCAGCACAAAGTCCTCCCTGCTGGATGACAGGCGGAGGAGAAGGGCAGCCGAGGCCGCTTTAGAGTGATGGAGATTAATCTGAAGAATCCCCACCATCTCTAGGAGCGTCGACCACCGTGACGTCGCCATCCTCTCTCCCGACAAATATATCGTCTAGGTTGGACAGCGAGATGTTGTCGTCCTCCGGATCGCCTTCAGTCCTCATCTCCAGGCCTTCGAAGAAGTCGCCGATCAATTCTGAAGCGGAGACTACGCTATCGGCGCCATCTTCGGAGGCGGTGTCACGAACGGGAAGCGCCGCAGAAGGCCCCGGTGTTACACCCTGTGGGTTCTGCGGTTCGGAGGAGGGCTGGTCACCCCGGTACAGCCGTAGTGTAACGGAGTCGAAGCCGTAGCTGACGACACCTCCGGTGGCGGCAAGTGGCTGGAGGGATTCCTTATTAAGGATAACCATGGCTTCCCTCAGAGAGCCACGCGGTTCGCTGATCCAAACCACCTTCCAGTCGTGGGTGGCGAGCTCCGGATTGCCGATCCGGAGGTATCGTAATATGGTTGCTGGGTCCGATGGTTCAGCCGGAACCCAGGTTTTGGAGCGCGGTCTGCTTGGGATTTGATCCCGGGGCACCGCGCGTAGCTTGGCTCCTGGCCATACTTCTCCCAGCTTGGCTACCGCTATACGGAACAAGTCCGCGGAGCGCTGGTCGGAGCAGGCCATTAGCTTCACACGGCCCTGGTGCCAGCCTGCGTCCCCGCACTTGGGAGGCGGGCCTGGATTTGCCGCCAGGACCTTATCATAGACGGACAGTAGGGCCAACCTGACTGCCCGCCAGTTCTCCGCAGAGATCGCTCCGTCCGCGTTGTTAGCGTCAACGAGAGCCCACACTAGACTGTCCTTAGTGACCTCACTGAAGGACCTACCAATTGTCGGGGTCGGTACCACCAGCCTCGGCTTCTTGCTGGCTTGAGCCGCTTGCGGAGGCTGTTGCTTCTCCTGCAACCTCTGTCGCTTGGAGGCGAACTGGAGGGCCTGAGGCGAAGTATTCTTGAAATGAATATTTCGCCTCGCCCGTTCCAAGGAGGCCTTATCATGTCAAGCCTCAGCAGGACCTTGTGTGCTGTCTTCCTGGTCCTGTAAGCCCTAGTTGAGGGGGCGACACTGGAGCTAGCGCCTGAAGTGGGGGCGGCACTACGGGAGGCTGCAGGGGTAGGCCGGGTTCTTCACCGTTGAACCGCCGTCCTGAGCAAGTGCGGCCTTTGGGGGCAGGCCACGGTCGCCCGGCGGTCTTTGCCTGATAGCGGTCGCGCTGCCCGAAGAAGAGGGTTTACCTGTGGTACCGACCTGCTGCTGCCTAGCGATTGGAGCCCTAGCTGCAGGGAGGTTTTCGCTCCCTTTGCGGGTTAAGCGGACGTGTGCCCCGGGGGATCGGCGTGCGCGTCCCTTTCAGGTTAGGCGCGCGCGTCCCCTGTGGGTTGGGTGCGTTTTGAGGAGTTTTAGACGAATTCATGTCATTTGGGTCCGCACTCGTGGCCGCTATCGCCGCCCGATTGCGTAGTCACTATAGGATCCCATGGTTATCTATGCAAGCAGTGAGGCCATGCGAAGGGTTAGCAGCTGCCCTTATGGGGTCAGCTGCTCAGAGCCAGATCCAGTGCAAGCCAGGAGAACGGCGACGGGCATTGAACGTACCACGAGGCCTTCCAGGGTTTTAACGGGACGGAGGCAGCCGTGGCATTAGCCTGGAAGACATTTCCACTGGGTGTCACTCCAGTGTACTCAGGTAACAGAATACCACGGCCACCAGCCCAAAGCGAACGAAATCCAAATGGAGTTGAGAGGGGTCCGGATACGAAAACAGGGTCGTGCCAATCGATACGTATATCGAGGGGGGGGTCAGGCAGGTCATTTAGCGTTACCCAGGATGCACCACTAGGAGGCGACCTACGTTACATCCCTATACTGTAATATACTGTAATTCTCTAACAAGTTATGCGCTGAAAAGCTATGTGGTGGCACCGTACAAAGAATTCCCTTACAATTTTCTCAAAAACTGGGTATAAACGTGAGAGCAATTGTGTGTGACCAAGGGTCAAGCAACAGATCTTTATTCGCTAAATCGGGAATAACGTTTGAATCGCCATTTAACGTCGTAGATTCGAAAACAATTTATGCATTGTATGATGTTCCCCATTTAAAAAAATCACTAAGTAATATTTTAACACGAAATGATATCACGTCAAATTTCTTAGTCGATTATTCGCAGGTTATATGAATTGGATAAAAACAATTCAACCCATCTTTGTCCTAAATTGACAGCAAAGCATATTTATCCTAATTCATTTGAAAAAATGAAGGTTAACTACGCAACTCAAATATTTAGCCATACTGTATCCGCAGCCATAAAATCTTTGGTTGAAAATGGCTGTTATAATGATTCCAAAGAAAAAGCCACAGTCCACAGCTATATTTATTGAAAAAATAAACAGACTTTTTGATTGTTTGAATAGCCATGTTCTTTTTGATAACAATCCTTTCCGATCAGCTCGTGAGTAAAGAAAATTATTTAAAGGAAATGAAAAACTATCGAAACGATGAGGCACTCTTTGCTGTGCTATGCATGAATGCTTTGCCAAGCATACTTTTAGGCATGCACTTCAGAGTACGGCAAACTTGCTATAATACGGCGAGGATGGTTCGCGAAAGGTGATGAGCTGTGCTAGAACAATCGAGATCGAAAATACAACTGGAATGTGCAAGAAACTTCTACGCGAAAGAAGCAGCAGTGAGCAGCGCAAGGGGTCGAGTCTTAGTTGAATAAGCAAAGTGGTAACAAGGGTAGATACAAGCAAAGTGTAAATCTGTAAATAAAGTGATTGTTGGTTTTTGACTGCGTTTGCGCTCAATAATTGAAGTAGTTTTATTTTCAAGCACAATCCAAAACCAACTTGGATTTTCGTAACACTATGTTAAAAGCCGTCAGTATCCTAAAACTGTATATTGTGTTGTCTCTTTCACAAGATATCTGGGCGGAAAAATCCTAGTTTCTTTTATTATCAAAACATAATCAAGATCCACTTGAACAAATTTTTTATTTGGTAAGAAAAAGACGAGTGACAAACAATAATCCTTCAATTTTTGAGTTTGACCAGATTCTTGCGAAAATTATCTCAATTAAAATAATAGCATTTAAGGTAGGAACCTCCAATTGTGAACCAACTGACCAGTGGCGTCCCCATGATTTCGGGAAGGGGGGGGATATTAAAAAAATCCTGTTTAACGTAATTTTTATACTTTTACTTTTGCCTATTATTTTCAATACATATTGCATAAAATTGTACATACACAGTGTGTCTCATGGAAAACGGAACTTTTTCAAAATAAAGACAAAAACTCAATATTCCGGCAAATCTCATTTATTTTATTCAAAACAGTCTCCTTCCGCATCAATACAACGTTTTGCACGATCAATTAACATATCGAATGAGTTTTTGAGATAATTTTTATCCATCGACTTTAGTATGTCGGTCGTCGCTCATTGGATGGCCTCTACGTCGGCATAATGTTTTCCTTTCATAGGCAAATGCAATTTGGAGAACAAGTAAAAGTCGCACGGAGCCAAATCCGGCGAGTACGGTGAATGGTTGATGGTTGAAATGGAATTTTTCAAGTTCGATCGATGAGACGGGACATTATCATGCAACAAACGCCAGCTCCCTTTTTCACGGTATTGTGGCCGCACACGACGAATACGGCTGAGCAAACGCTTCATAACACCAATATAAAACACAGCAGTAATCGTTTGACCAGGTGGAACGAATTTACGATGAATAATACCCTCCGAATCGTAGAAACAAATCAACATTGTCTTCACTTTTGACTTCGAACCACGGTATTCGAAGGACCTGGATGTTTGTCGTCCTGAATGTCTTCACGACCTTCCTGGAACCACTTAAACCACTCATACACTCTGGTACGGGATAGACAATAATCGCCATAAACTTGTTTCAGCAAATTATGCGTCTCAGTAAAGGATTTACCGAGTTTAAAACAGAACTTAATATTTGCTCTTTGTTCGTTTTTCGACCGATGCCACAAATACAATGTCATTTTGAGCGCGATATTTTGGTTTCCATTGAACCAAATGTCATACAATTTTAACAAGATGTCAGTAAAGAATGTACTTTTCCATTGCTAACATCCACCAATAGGTGGCGCCAATATAAATCGATGTGTAGGGCTTGTTGCCTCCAACAAATCTGTAGGGCAGGTTGCCTCTAACAAAAATAAAATTAAACAAAACGAGAGCTTGCACGTTTCAACAAGTTCTTTATTCAACAGACGCAATCGGAATGAATAACTGTTTGCCGGCGCGACTGCGGCGCACGGCCTACTTCGATATAAGCATTTCGTTTATTCAAATTTGCTGAGTTACCGCATTGCCGCCACAGATGTTTTGAAAAAGTTCCGTTTTCCATGGGACACACCTTGTATAACACTGCGTTCAATAATGTGTGTGACTGACACATAGTTGGCGGCACTAATACTAAATAAATATTTTTTTTCGAAATTGTGAACCTTTTTAGGCTTACTGTCAAAATTATATGTCAATCCGACCATTAGTTTACAAGTTACAGTGCTTTAAGTGACACTACTTTTGAGTTTTCAAAAAAAATGAATTCAAAGCAATTCCGTGTGCTGATTTATCATTGTTTTTTAATGAAAAAAAAATACTGTTCAATGCCAGGAATGGCTTGAAAAACATTATTCGGACTCTGCTCCATCAAAAAGAACCATTTGTTATTGGTATGCCGAATTCAAACGTGGTCGTACAGACACCGATGACATTCCATCTACTGGACGGCCAAATGACGCTGTTATTCCGGAAAACGTTGAAAAAACACTGAAAATCATTATGTCCGACCGTAAAGTGAAAGTGGGGGAGATTGCTGGCATTCTAAAGATATCAGCAGGCAGTGTACACACCATAATACACGAACATTTGGTTATGAAAAAGGTGTTTTCGAAATGGGTGCCCCGTTTGCTCACACCGGAGCAAAAACAAAAACGAATCGATGATTCAAAGAGCTGTTTGGACATGTTTACGCGCAACAAGTCGGAGTTTTTGCGTCGGTATATCACAATGGATGAAACATGGATCCACCATTTCACTCCACAGTCAAATCGGCAGTCTGCTGAGTGGCATGCAACCGGTGAAAGCCGCCCAAAGCGTCCAAAGGCACAAACATCGGCTGGCAAGGTTATGGCGTCAGTATTTTGGGATGTGCACGGAATAATATTCATCGACTATCTTGAGAAAGGGAAAACAATCAATAGCGACTATTATATAGCGTTGTTGGAACGTTTGAAAGAAGAAATCGCGATTAAGCGGCCCCATATGAAGAAGAAAAAAGTGTTGTTTCACCAAGACAATGCACCGTGTCACAAGTCGATGAAAGCGATGGCAGAAATGCATGAATTGGGCTTCGAATTGCTTCCTCATCCCCGTATTCTCCAGATCTGGCCCCCAGCGACTACTGGCTCTTCGCAGACCTCAAGAAGATGCTAAGAGATTTAGAAGATGCTAAGATAAGGTGGTAAGAGATTTGGCTCAAATGAGGAAGTAATCGCCGAAACTAACGCCTATTTTGAAGGCAAAGAAAAATCGTTCTACAAAGGCGGTATCGAAAGATTGGAAAAGCGTTAGAATGATTGTATCTCCCTAAAAGGGGACTATGTTGATGAATAAAAACGAATTTTGGCAAAAAAATGTGTTTTAATTAGTTAGTCACACACATTATTGAACGAAGTGTTATGTATATATACATAGGTATGCTTACATAAAATTCTTAAAACAAAATATTTGTATTCATTTATTCTTACCCCTACTGCAGGCATCCGGTTCTGGCCAGACCATAAAGAACTTTGAACCCACTTTAGAAATGTTTAAGTTAAGCTATCGAGCTCATATTTCATGATAACTTGAACTGATTCTTTCTAAACACAAAAACCAAAACCATTGTCTGGCCAGACCACCGTGTATTTTCGTACAATTTTGACAGTTATTTACTAGTTTTTCTTATTTTCCACCTAATTGTTGTCAGAATGGTTTATAATATTGTTTGCGTTATTTCCTTATGCAGCTTTTCCATCTGACCCGATTTGAACCCTTTTTTTCGTGCCATTCCATATAAAAGTGATATAAGTTAGTTGGCGCAAAATCTACCTGGTCCAAGTGTTTTTCACGCGCCTTAACTTTTATTTTCTTTTGGGTTAGTAAATTATAGTTTTAATTTATAGCAATAAGATGAAAGGCAGATATAAACTACGGGCTAACACAGCAGGGTTCCAGGAAGGCGATCTGGTAATGCACTACAACCCCAGCGGAGGAAAGGTTTTTCTCCAGAACTTCAAACGTCATGGGAAGGACCGTACAAAGTCGTCACAAAGATTAATGACGTGGTGTACAGGGTTCAACGCTGCTGCAACAGAAACGCGAGGTTGAAAGTAGTCCATTTGGAGCGCCTGGTGTCTTACTCCGGCGGAGCCCCGGCACTTGTTCGGAACGAACAAGTCTATGTGGTGGGCAGTGTAACGATGAGGCACCCTGTCGCTGTGCTATGCGTGAATGCTTTTACGGGCATACTTTTAGGCATGCACTTCGGACTATGGCCGGCTTGCTATAATTCTGTTATGGCAAGGTTGGTTCGCGATGGTATGGGCTTTGCGAGAACAATCGAGAGAGAAAGTCAAACTGGAATGTGCAAGAACAATTGGCGCGATAACTAGACAGGTATAAAAGGCAGCCGGTTGCAGCGCAGAGGGTCGCGTCTGATTTGAGCAAGCAAAGGGGAAATATGCAATAGTAGTAGTGTAGAGATAACCAAAGTGTAAATTTGTAAATAAAACGATTGCTGGTTTTTGAATGCTTTTTGCGTTGAGTAATTAAAGTGGTTTTATTTTCAAGCACAATCAAGAAACGAACTTAGAGGAGTCATTTTCGTAACAATATAGTAAATAATGCGTCAATGAGCAGTGTGGGGGAAAAAAAGTTTATTTTAAGACAAAGTGTGTCGGGATTCCCGACTCGGGAATCGCCATAAAACAAACATATATATCACATTACCCAAACTTACTCTATGCATGAGTGCGTGTATGTGTTTGGATGTGTGTGTGTTTAAGGATGTAAATTTCTCTTGCTGGCTTACATTTTATTTAATTAGGTAAAATAGTAATAGTAACTAATAGTAAAATAGTAATAGTAACTGACCCACGGCGGCTGCCGTTAGTGGTTGCCGTTAGTTGGTTAGTGCGCGATCCAGCGAGTCGCATGCAGAGCGACGCAAGATCGAATTCTGCATGTAGTAACACCTAAAAAAAATAACGGGAAACTCGTTTTCTCTTTCGGTGGCTGTCCTCTCAGCTGGAAATGGCAAACCTCTGAGAGTAAAAATTGCCTATGAAAAAGCTCCCAACCTGCCGTTCGGGACCGGCATAAAACTGTAGGTCCCTTCCACCCGCGTACAAAATTCACACGCACAACACGGGTGGTTGCGGGAAGCTAGGCCTTAGTCTCGCGTAAGCGGGCTGTCGCGCCAATCAATTAATTAATTAATTAAAATAGTAAAACTATACTTTAATAAAAAAGATAACGAATTTCGACTTCAATGAATAAATTTTAAAATTAAAAAAATACGACAGTAACACAAAATATCAAAAAATTTAATAACCAAAATAGTTTGTTTATAGATCTGCTTCAACTGCTTGACCAATGCAGTGGTTGCAATGGTATAATGCAGAATCCTGACCCAAACACATTGAGATTTTACATTGGGCACGTACAAATCGTCTTTTAGTATACCTATTTATATTTCTGGATTTCTTACATTGTTGACAGTTCTGCTTTAAAGTCGAAAAAGTCGCTCATTCATACAGAACAGGGTGTTGTTGACTATAAAAAAGAAAAAATCTTCTATTGACCACTTTGTTCCATCTATCCCAAAACAAAAAACATTCCGCTCAAGCATAACCCTCTAAATGGTAAGAGGTCTTTGACGACTCTCTTACTTGTTCCGCATCTTCGTCATAGCCAATATAATAATTGCCATAAACAGGCGCGGGTTTCCATGTTTACGCTTTTTTTGACATATTAAACTTTGTTAGTACGCACTCCGCTGCATTGTTTTAGTTAAGTTTATTTCAGTCAATGGATTATAATCCTATACACTAGGAATACAGTAATTTCTTAGAAACGTTTGAAGATACATATTTACAATATGTTTAAATAATTCTCTATCCAGAATAATATCAAGCGACTCACAACATCTTAACATTTTATTGAAGATTAAAAGGCAACATTATGTGTGCAGCTGCTCGCTCAGACGGCCCAGGGCCTCCAAGGCCCGCTCGATAAGGGCGCGGGCTCCGACGCGCGGCTGTGGGGTCTCCTCGTCGGAGGCTTCGTCTTCGCTGAAAGCGATCAGTTGCCGCTCTGCTGGTACCGCGGAGGCGGGACGGGTGGGTTGGTGTTTTTGCGGCCGGCGGTGGCGTGTCAGCCGGTCCGCGATGGCGCTTCGCTTGAGTGGGCTGCTGCCGGGGCTGTTGCAGCTTCTTGCCGCCCTTGAGTGTGGTCCTGGGCGCTGGCCTCTTCCCGAAGTGCAGCATCGTATGATGCGCTCGACCGCACTTGCTGCAGCGAGCGGTGGAGCTGCATCGAGCGGTGGGGTGAGACCGCGCCAGGCAGTTCGTGCCCTGGGCGCGGGCTACCTGCTGACGCTGAAGGAGCGCACGGCAATACCTAATGCCGTGTAGGTGATGGCACAGCCGGCATTGATGGATTGGCTGCTGCTTTTTGGTGGCCCTGCAAAAAACCATCAAAACGTATCACTTAACCATAATAATAGTGAGTGGGTAGAGAATGATAAAGTGTATGTGAAAAATAAGCAGGACGATGAGTCGAGATTAAGAAGCTATTAGGGGGCATAGCTAGACTACTGGTCTTGTCAAGATGTCAGAGTCGGTGCGGATATTCACGACACGGACGTGATTGTCGGGACCGCGTTGTATCTTATGAATGCGGCCGAGCCGCCATTCATTAGGGGGAAGCAGATCGTCTTTAATTACGACCATTTCATTTTCTTCCACTTCTCTCTGCGGATGCTTCCACTTATAACGTTTGTGAAGATCCTTGAGATATTCGTCCTTCTATCGTCGGGCAAATTGATGGTGGAGGACTTTAAGTTTTTCCCATCGATTAATTAGGGATAGCTCGGAGAACTCGGTTTCGGGGTGGGGGGGGGGCGGCGACAGGAGCGCCTCGGAGAAAGTGGCAAGGGGTCAGAGACACTAAATCGCAAGGGTCCTGCGATTGAGGAGAGAGTGGACGTGAATTAAGCGTCCCTTCAATTCTAGTAAGAAGAGTCGTAAACTCTTCGTATGTGAATCTATGAGAGCCGGCTACCTTTTAAAGGTGGGTCTTGAAGCTTTTCACTGCCGACTCCCATAGTCCTCCATGTGAGGAGCATGTGTTGGGATCAATTGCCACTCGACGCCCTGAGGTTGAGAATATCTTGGGCGGTTTCTTTCGAGAATTTGGCAAAGTCTCTGGACATGGTTGAGCACCGACGAACGTTTTGCCGTTGTCGGTCATGATTTTGAGAGGTAGCCCTCGTCGACCGGTGAATCGGGCGAATGCTGCACGGAACACTTCGGTTGTAAGATCCGAACAGAGTTCCAAGTGAACGGCTTTCGTGGAGAAGCAAACGAACACTGCAACATAAACCTTGAGATAGGTTGAGCTACGGATCATGGAAGCTTTGATTTGGAATGGACAAGCAAAGTCGATTCCGGTTGTGGCGAATGGGTTGGTAAGTGTGCATCGTTCGGGGGGGGGGAGCGCTGCCATGATCTGCGTTCGCAGCCTGTGTTTATAGATGACACACGTTTTGCACTGAAAAATGCACTTTTTGACCTGCGGCTTTAGGCGCGGCATGTAGTATTCCTGCCGAACCATACGGAGCATCAGTCGTTGGTTCGCATGCAGTAATAGCTTGTGAAGGAAGCGAAGAAGCAAACTGCAGTAGCGGGACTCTGGGGGGATAATAATGGGGTGTCGTTCATTATACGACAATGCCGCATTGGCGAGTCTGCCATTAACTCGCATCGCCTTCTGTTTATCTAGGAAGGGATTGAGCACCAAGAGAGAGCTTTTCTTGGATATGGGAAGAGATTGAGAGAGCGCTTGTCGTTCCTGGAGATAATGGGAACTTTGCGCGAGAGTTATAAGGCAATTTTTAACAAATGCCAACTCTGCTTGGGACGAAAGTGTTCCGGGTATGGGATTATGTTGGCGACGGGAAGAGATGCCGTTATGAACAAATCGAAACATGTATGCGATTACTCTCAGGGCTAGAGAGAAGTTGGAGAATCGATCAAGGATGTCGGTTTGCTCTTCGAGAAGGTGGTGGCAGTCGATCCCTCGTTGTTCCGGGATTGGAATTTTACGAGAATGACCCTTTGGCCAAGCATCCGACGCTTGCTGCAACCATTTGGGGCCATTCCACCACAGAGTGTGATCTTTGAGATCTTGCGGCTTGCATCCGCGCGTTCCTAAATCCGCGGGATTTTCAGCGTTTGGGACATGTCGCCAGGGAGCGTTGTGCACATTTGGACGTATCTGAGTTGCGGTTGGCAACATAAGTTTTCCATGTGCAAGGTGGTTTTCCAACCAAGCAAAGACAATTTCAGAATCGGTCCATAAATGGATTTCCGATTTATCGAACCCGAGATGACAGCGGAGGGATTTAATGAGCTGGGAGAGTAAAACTGCTCCGCAAAGCTCTAAGCGGGGTAAGCTTATTGTTTGGAGAGGTGCAACTCTTGTTTTCGCAACAAGGAGATGTGACGAGAGGCTGTCACCATTCGTGCTAATACGTATGCATTAGGCATCGCAATCCCGGGATCCCGGACTTTTTCCAGTCCCGAAAATCCCGGGATTCAAATCTTTTAATCCCGGGATTTTCGGGATTGCAAAAGATGCTTCAAAGTTCAAATGAAATAAATTTAAAAGCACAAAAACCCAATTCCTTATCTGAAGGAGGAGGGAGGGGATAGAGGGCGTCTTTTGCAAAAGGCTTATAATTATTTACTAAGCATTCAACCAGCAAGTGTTGAATCTGAAAGATGTTTTCTCTCAGCAGGGTTTATTTGCAATAAATTTCGCTCTAGATTATAGGGCTAAACATTTAATGCCTTAGTATTTTTAAGATCTCAGTTTTTAGTTATTCACAACGCTTAACTTTTTTATCGAAATAATCGAAGTAAAACTAAAAGTACTAACAAATTAACTATGATATTTTATTTTTTTTTATCAAATATGCGTATATATGTACTTTATGATACATTTGATGCAAAGCAATAAGTTATGTTTAAGTGTCATTTTTGGATAAAACAAAATGTTATCAAACTGAAGTTAAATGTCAAATGAAAAACTTTTAAGTTAAACAAAATGTTGTCAAGATGACTATGTTTATTTATTTGATTTAAATTTAAACTGACAATTTTGAATGTAATTGACAACTGATTGTAAATGACAACTGGATTTTGGTGATGTGCCGCGCACAACCAACCACTTCGACGACTCAACACCGACTGCCTCCCTTTCCGCCTTACAATGTGATTAAATTCAAGATAAAAAATCTTAAAACTACCCCAAATGTGATTAAACTGTGTCCATTTTTATGGTAAATATATTATAAACAAGTATTTATGCAATTTGGTAAAATTGTTTTATTTAAAAAATTTGTTATTTGAATCCCGGGATTAAATCCCGGGATCCCGGGATTTGACTTTTCAATCCCGAAAATCCCGGGATCGCAAAATGGCAAAAAATTGCGATCCCTAGTATGCATAGAGCTGCACAGTATGCCTTTTCGGAGGCATCGCAAAATCCATGGATCTGAACATTTCGATTGGGGGCGTAGTGAACCCACCGGGGAATTTCGATAAGTTCTATGGCTGGCAAGTTCTCAATGAATTGGTGCCATTTGATAAGTGATCCTGGCTTTATGCACTCGTCCCAATCAGTGCCTTCAAGCCAAAGCTCTTGCAGAAGCTTTTTGGCAGGAATCATTATAGGCGAAAGCCATCCTGTGGGATCGAAAAGTTTGGCAACGGAGGAGTGAATTTGACTTTTGTGAATGAATTTGCAGGAGTAGTGGGAGAGATGGAGTATGAAAATGAGTCCGATAGGACATTCCAACGGATGCCAAGAGTCTTAGTGGAACTCGTTAAATCGAATTTGAGGAATTCCGAGTCGAAAAGGTCGTCTTCGGGAATTTCCTCTAAGAGTTTCGGGTGATTCGCCGTTATTTTTTTGAGAGGGAATCCCCCGGAGTTGAGGGTGGCTATCACTTGAGAAAGGGCTTCCTTAGTGGTGAGAAGATCATGACCTCCGGAAAGAATGTCGTCGACATACATTTCCTCGAGAAGTATTTTTGCCGCTTACGAGCGTTCTGATGGCCAAATACGGCGCACAGTTAACCCCAAATGTCACCGTTTTCAATTTGAAATCTTGAATAGGAGATTCCGGGGATTTGCGAAAGAGTATTCGCTGGAATTCCTGATGATTATTGTGAACCCGAATTCGCCTATACATCTTCTGGACATCGCCATTGAAAACAAAGCGGTAAAGGCGCCATCGGAGAATGAGAGCTGTGAGGTCATTTTGAAGAGTAGGGCCAGTATGCAGAATGTCGTTTAGGGACTGACCACTCAGTGGTTTTCTTTTCGGGGCGGATGACTGCGTGATGAGGCAGATAGTACGAAAAGTATTTGCCATTTTGGATTATCTCACGGGGATTTGTGAGTTCTATATGGTCAAGGGTGAGATATTCCTCTAAGACGCCATCGTAGATGGTCTTGAGGTTTCCCTTTCGGGAGAGATTACGCTCCATGCTGACATATTGCTGGACCGCGTTGGGTCGGGAATTGCCTAACGCTATCGAGCATGGAAATTCTGCCTTAAAGGGAAGTTTAACAGTATATCTACCGTCCGATCCACGGGTTGTGGTCTTCTGGTATAACTCTTCGCAATAAGTGTCATCCGAGGAGACAGGTGTCGGGAGTTTGACTTCTTGCTGCTCCCAGAATTGCCTGAGTTGCGAGCTAAGTTCCTCATTGGAGACTTCTGCCACGTATGTCGAATAAGATGACACCGTATGGGGTATTGGCCCGCTGAGTATCCAACCGAAAATGGTGTTTTTGGCTAATAAACTGCCACAAACATTTCGGCGGAAACCTTCGAGTAAGATCTGGGGAATCGGATCACTGCCAATTACGAGGTCTATCTGCGCTGACTCGAAGGGACTTGGGTCAGCGAGATTTAGCGTGGCAAATTCTTGCCAATTGGGATGGCTAATTTTGAATGGGGGTAGCAATGTTGTTAATTGGGGGAGTACGATTGCTTGCACATTAAGGGTCGTGCTGGAGTTTGGAACTGCCAACGTCAAAATGCAAATGTGATTGGAATTTTGCAAAATTTTACTGCCCATGCCTGAAATTTCGAAGTGAGATCTTTCAATTCGCAATTTAAGGCGTTTTTGAACCTTCGAGGAAATGAAGGTGCGTTGCGAGCCTTGATCGATCAACGCTCTAACCTTGAACAATTCTCCTAAGTGGGCTATAGATACCAGTGCCGCACAGTGTAACGAGTATGGACAAAAGTCGATATTTGCAAAGTCGAAAATGTAAAAATCCAAGTATGTGGTTCTGTTAACAATATACTGGCTTAGACAAATCTAAAATATTGTAAAAAAATATATAAAATTGTAGGAGTTATCAGTGCTCAAAGTTAGCATTCCCTTTGCTTCAATTTCATTTCATTGAAAGCGTATTTTGTACTCCAACTTTGAAATTCGATAATTTTGACCACAATCGATAAACTTGCCAAAATTATTTGCAGAACAATGTTTGACTGTTTCTTTTAACTGGTAATACTATAACCTGCGTTCAATAATTTCACATCTGCTTTTTCCCGTTAAAAAACGGACAGCGAAATTTCAATTTAAAAAAGTGTTAAAGTCAGATTTCAGAGACGATTAAAAAAAATCATTTCTTATCACTTTTTTCTTTTTTTCATATTTTGTGCACGCAAGTATGTAGATTTCTATATAAAAATTTCAGCTGCTTTGGCTTGCTTTTTCTGAAGTTATACAACTTTTTCAGTGACTACTCGAGCTCAAATTCGAACAATTTTTATGCTTGGCTGCAAGCGAAGTGAAATAAAAAAGAGAGCATTCTTCCTAGCGTGAAACAATTTCTTGAGCAACAGTTTGACCTCTGCATTTAAGAAAAAACGAGTGAGGAGTATTACATGCCTGTGACAGTGCACAAGCTTTTAATACACGGTGCAGATAAATAAGATATTCTTCAAGACCAATTGGAACACTGTCGGAAGAAGCACTCGAGGGTTCACATAAAATAATAAGAAACAATAGATTAAAACATACAAGAAAAATAAGTAGGATACTCTGCAACAAGGACTTGTTTAACTCCTTATTGTTGCAATCCGAACCGTTGCTGAAAGTATATAGGCAAAAGGGAAACTAAAAAAAAAGTATGGAAATGAAATATAAATTTTTTTGATGCCACATGTAGAACAAAGAGAAGATACCGATGAAAATTTAGTTGTACCCCTTGATATTAGCTTTAGTGATGATGATGATGATGATGAAAATTCCTTTAGTGAATAATTTATATTTTGTATATATTTTGTATTAATTTCTTGTATATATATTTTGTTTTTAATTGTATGTATTTTAAAATATGAATTCAAACATGTCAATATTGAATTAAACTCTTGTTAATTCGAAATTGTATGTTTAATTTTTCGATTGATACAGTTTTTTGGTATTTTTAATACGATAAGCATTCAGGGCACTAAACAATTTTATTTGCAATATCATTGCACAGGTACTTAGTCAAACACATTGCAAATATTTTATAAAATGTCGACTTACCACCACGTTGTTATTATATTTATAAATTTGACTATTTTCTTTAAACTGTTATATGAAGGGAGGGCATGACAATGGACCGATTTGAATGAAATTTTGTGTGGACTGTAATTTTAAAGAAAACATCATGTGTACCAAATTTTAAGGTCCTACACTAATATGAGCGGCTTTCACAAAGGTTTGTAATTTCAGGTTGTATGGGAGGTGGGCGTGTCTCTTGTTTGATTTTTCTATAACTTTACGAACAAATTGTTCATGTAAAAAAAAGCATGTGTGCAAAATTTCATTACTCTAGGACAACTTTTGTCCAATCGTTATATGAACTCGTTACACTGTGTGCCGTAGGCAGAAGGGATTGGGTGCCATTATTGGAATGAAGGGCTTGTACTTGAGGCGTACTTAGCCTTGAAGATGTGCTGGGTTGCGCATCTGAAGTGGGGCAATGAGTTGCGGAGTTAATGTTCGGTTGTGGATGAGCTGTTGCGACCTGAGCAGTGGGCGTCTGAGACCTATTGAAAGGCTGCGGGGCTTGAGATTTATTAGTTTTTTATAAACTCAGCTGTAGATAAAGCTAAAACTTTGGAACTTTTTGTGAGCCCAGTGGTGTCGCAAATAGTTCTTTTTGCAGCTTGAACTGTTTTGCTAAAAACTTGCGTAGCAAACTTAACTCGCATTTTTTCGAATGCATTGGGGAATATATGTTGCCTAGTCAGCTTATGGCGCATTTTAGTTTTGGAGTTTTCTTCTTTTTCCCACAGCTCCTGTACGACCTTAAGGGGGTCCTCTACTCTCGCGGTTTCGAAAAATCAATTTTTTTTTTGCATAATTTCAATCTATATGTATCTGAGAATACGCCACAGAAAGGATTCCGTGAAAATCACATTTCTTTGCATGTTGCTGGGAACCGAAAGGTACCCGTCCCCTGCCGTTTTCGAGAAACTAAGCTATCTTTAATCGCGCTTTCCCGAAAGTAGTGTTTTTTGGCTGCCGAGTAAGACTTTTTATAAAAGTATTAGTCCGATTTCGATAATTTTTTTTTTTTAATTATTCAGAAAACATACCGCTATGTTTTCACGAGTACGATTTTCAAAATTTTATTTTGTTCCGTTTTTATAGCGCCTAATAGGTCAAAAAAAGAGGTGAAAATTGGAATTTTTTACAAATTGTTGCATAACTTTTACACAGTGCAAAATAAAAAAATTCTGTCTCGGGAAAACATAGTCAACGTTACTATGATTGTAACGAATATAAATTTTCTGATTTCAGATCACCCCATTGACCACAACTTTGCTTAAGCGGGACCATTGCAGTTTTAAAACCCATGTCAGCAATGACATTTCAAGGTCGCGGGATTTTTTTTTCTCTTCAAAAATGAAAATTTAAAGTCAAAACATGTATTTCTTAAAGTAAAAAAAAAAATTTTAATTGTATGCGGTAGATCTTTCGTAATTAATTCGCATTTCAGCAAACCGTTTCTTAATGACTTAATTAAATGAGGAAAGTCAAACATAACAAAAACTTTTTGGTTATTGAATTCAAAAACAGGACGTTCCAGACTCACTCCGAAATTGGTAAAGCACTTTCTGTTAGCAGATCCCTGATCACACACTAACACCTTGACCGTTATTTCAAAAGAACTAATGGGCCAGT
Source organism: Melieria omissa (assembly GCA_963971225.1). Classification (NCBI taxonomy): domain Eukaryota; kingdom Metazoa; phylum Arthropoda; class Insecta; order Diptera; family Ulidiidae; genus Melieria; species Melieria omissa. The sequence continues at coordinate 41,552,833 of OZ020269.1, read as the reverse complement.
TACTCATGACATAACTTAGTTTTACTTGTCAGCTAGCACGACCTGGCATAGCCGAAAGCTGTACAACTGGTTACCCGAGACATAGAACATAAACTTAGAACTTAACCGTTAAATTAGAAATCTGTTTCGTTTTGGTTTCTAAGTTTATGTTTACGGAAAACGCAAAAAATGTTGCCACTCTCTTCGGAATGAATTGAAAAGTAAACAAATTAAAATAATTTGTAAAATATATAAAATGGATTGCAATTTTTATTAGTTTCGTAAATATATTAATAATTTTAGTCGTTGGATGCTCAAACATTTAATAATAGCAAGTAAAAAATGTCGCGAAAAGTTTGAATTTGATTGTTCACGAGATGGAGAAATCGAAGTGGCAATATTGTCGCTCAGCTGATTAGCTGATTTTTAAGTTTATGTTTACGGAAATAAAGTTTTGAGTAATCGCTCAAATTTTCTAAGATTATGTTTATGGTTAAGTTTATGTTCTGTGTCATGAGTAACTGGCTCATAAGTAATTTTAAGTTTTCTGTAATTATTTTACACAGATTATCTGCATTTAGTCCATTTTCAGATATGAAATAATTTAAAATAAAACTTCTACTGGAGAACATGGACTTGAGCATAAACACGCACACATGGTTACCAATTTTTGTTGTTCTTTCAAAACCATTGCATTCAAACCCGTCAACTAAATCTAATTTCGCATTATACCTTAATTCTTTTTTAATCGCCATTTCATCCATTAACAGTACTATGCTATTTTCATTTTTTTCTTTTAAATCAAAGCACAAATTCTTAATGGATTCGAAAGCGCTATTTTTAAAACCAGGCTGAAGGAACTTTATTGGGGCCCATCGATTTCATGTGCTAATATGCGGCAAATTCAAATTTAGCTTGTTCCGCAGGAAGCAATACGTCGATTGGGAAATTTTGTGCCAAATATTTCGCATCAGCCGAGTATTCCTTTGGCCTGGAACTTGTTAACAATTTGCAAAAAAGTTTTGATTCTTTGCTTATTCTTGGTAACGAGTCAATTGTATTTTGCAAATTTTTCAGTGTATTTTTTTTATTCTTATTTAGTTTAATAGGATGCTTTTTTCGTCGCATCTTTTCTTGAATTCTTTTAAATTTTCTTAACAGATCAGTGTATTTCTTTTTGTAAAAGCGAATTGATTTTGCATTTTTTTCGCAATTAATACACATTACATCGTCAATACGTAATTTTTTTACTGAATTTTCAGTTTCCAAAAATTCTTCTTCTGAATTCTGACAGTTCTCATCCAAATTTATAGTTGGAATCGCATCGAGTTTTAATTTTCTTTTGCCAAGGAAAGAACTAGAAAAATGGTTTTCACAAATATGAAGATTTTTGTCGTAATCTTCATATTGCATTTCTCACGCCAGATTTGACCAAAAATCAAATCGGCAGCCGGAAACTTAAATATTCGCAAATTTGGATAATTACGTCTAAATTTTTTGCAACTGGGCACACAGCATTGAATTCCAGACTTGCAGGAATTTTTGCTTTGCTTTGAAGCCATATTGAATTGTACAAAAAATTAGGATCAACCACGTCAAAATATAAACAAATATTTCTATTTGAAACTAGTCACACACACTAGTACACAAAAAAACTACTACAACAAAAAGCATTGGCGTCGTTGAAACGACGATCATTGCGCTGGCTGTGTTGCTGTGAGAAATTTGCACAAACAATTATTGAGTGACCAAAACAACTACCAACGCCTCAAAGTACACAGAAGAAGCGATACTTTCACTTCATGTGTGTTTGTTGTACCGCGTGCTTCAGTTCGTATGTTACAGTCAATGAGCGTAAACTGAAGCGCTTGCTCTCCTGCTGGCACCACTCTTTCCCTTTTGTAGCTTCCCCCCGCTCTATGAAGCTCGCAAGCAAAAATTTGAATTTTTGAGCTCAGATGCGCCTTCTATACACTTCATATTCTTTGTTTAAATGTACTAATTCTCCACAAAAAAAATTAAAACGTGATCTCCAACCGTTTAAGACTTAGAGCACATACAGTACATACACATAGCTTAAAACAATGGATTTTATGTAATTTTGTGTAAAAATCCATCCAAACTCAGCAAAAAAACATCATACGGAAAAAAAATTGGGTGTACACATCCACGTCTACTAGAAGTATAACTGACCAGAATATAAACAAATTTCACGACCTCACTTATTTTTGGTTGTCCGCTTGACGTGAAATGCCCCATATGTATGTTTATATTTATTTTATTAACACATTAAAAGCGGGCCGGGTAAAATTACCCGTTGTGAAAACTGCTGCTTATAAGCGGGGCGGGTATTTTTACCTTTTGAATGTAGGCACTTTAAAAGCGGGAGACGGTATTTTTACCGGATTGGTTTTCATATAAAACTCAAAGTATTATTTATTATGATATTCACACTGTGTTTGTTCAAATAATCGCGAATAATGTGTGACAAAATTTCTAACAAATACGTTGATCAACAAAATTATCCATTGTAAAATGCGACGAAGTACAAAAAGTTGACTGACGCTAACAGCTGCCAAACAAAAACTAATGATGCAATCCCGCTCAAAATTTGACACAGATGTCAGTTAAGGTCCTACCAACCTAAAAAAATTTTTTTACCTGCATCGGGCAACGGCGGAAAATTAAGAATACACAGTCCCGGTACTTATTGATCATAGTGTATGTGTATAAATGTATGTGAAAAGGAAAAATAAATATGTATGGGTATGTGTATATGAGTGTGTGAATGTATGCTAAAATATATTTGAATATATTTGTTGGTATTTTTGCTACAATTGTGTTGTTTATATAAGGGAGAGAAAAAAAAATTTAATTTTGTGCACAGACGGGATGTCTTTGTCCCACTGTATATATATAAAGTGTATGCGCAGTGATCGTTTATTATGTACAATTGAAAATTTTCTAAGTCTAAAATTTTCAATGTACTTAGGGCGGGATTTGTTGTCCCACTGTATGTACTAATGAGTATGTTAATGTCGTATACAAGTGTATGTATAAGTATATATAGGGTGTTTTTTTTAGAGGTTTGTTTTTCGAATAGAGATAAAACTGGCATTTTGTGGTCAAATCTGGCAACTCTAATGTCATTTATGTTCAGTTTGGTTTGCCATTTCATCATGAACAGGTTGACAAAAGAACAACGCTTGCAAATCGTGCAAATTTATTTCGAAAATAATGGTTCAGTTCGCGAAGTTTACCGCAAGCTCCGTCCATTTTATGGTCGATAATCGTCTATCAGAGCAATTAATTCGGTTAACCATGGGTCGTTTTCGCACTACGTTTACTCTATGTGATAATACGCATCCACAGAGACGTCGAACAGTGCGCACCGAAGAAACAATTGCCGCTGTAGAGCAAAATGTTGAAGAGGACCCGAATGAATCGATTCGCCACCGTGCACAGCAATTGGAGCTTTGTCCATCAACTTTATGGTGGTTGAAAATTGGACCTGTAGAATTGGCTTTATTCGAGCCAGCCGCGGCGGCCACATGCCCGAAATCATATTTAAACATTAATGGCATAAAATTATCCTTCCAATAAAGCCAAATTGATGGACATTAAAACGATTTTCTTGTGTTTTATTTCAATTCGAAGTTCTATACCTCTAAAAAAAACACCCTATATATGCACGATTGAAAATTTTCTAAGTCGAAGAAAATTTTCAATGTGCAGTGAAAATGAGCAGTTTGTCCCACTGTATCACCTTTGGGTTTTCTTGTTTATGTACATGCACTTGGGCCAAGCAGCGAAATTTTGGCTGCCTAGTGCGTACGAATATAGCACAAAGTGAAATGCGTGAATATGTGCACAAGTTGGTTGCGCAGAATGTACACAGCAGCTGGGCTGTTTTTTGCTTATCTCATGTACAGAGCACAAAGAAGAGTAGAGGAAATGGTGTATGTAAATATTGCACAAAGAGAAGTGCGTGAATATGTGCAGAAATGGGCGTGCAGAATGTTGACAGCAGCTTATGTACGAAGCACAAAGAGAACAAGGGGAAATAAATCCGCGCTTATTTCTTGCCGCAATGCAAATTCTTGTGTGCAAGAAGCGCAAAAATCGTCTGCAGGGGCAATGTGCAATGGGCAGTAGCGGAACTACTTTATACAGGATTTTTTGGTCCAGTTGATTGTATATACATATATACAATATTCAACGGCAAAATAATTGGATAGGTATCTATATCTATACTATTATATAAGAGCAAGTGTGACGTTTTTTGAGCCACAATCAGGCAAAAACCACTAAACCGATTTAGATGAAATAAGCACCAAACATTTTGTTATCTGTGGGAATGGTACATAGGCTATATGGAAGTTGCAAGAAACTTCGGCGCGATAAGAAAACTGGTATAAAAGCAGCGGTGTGCAGCGCAATGAGTCGAGTCTGTGTTGAGCAAGCAATGGGGAAACATGCAATAGTAGTAGTGTAAAGTAGAACAAGTGTAAATTTGTAAATAAAGCGATTGTTAGTTTTGACTACGTTGCGCTGAATAACTGAAGTTGTTTTATTTTCAAACCCAATCAAAACGAACCTTGGAATTTTCGTAACAATATGTTTGTTTTTTGGTCCCACGACACTAAAATTCACAAACTAGACAGCCGATTCGCTGAATTTTTCATGGAATGTTCGTCTTGACTAAGTCTCAATAAACCACATAGTGCGAATACGACCTTATAAGTAGGCGTGGCACCTCCCATACAGTTTACATTTTGAATATGTAATATTTTGAACTAAAGGCTGTCCACACCAAAATTTGGTCACTAAAAAACACCCCTGTGCCTCATGTTACGACTTATTTTTCATAAACATTTTCAAATCTAAACATGCGATGATTCAAATGTAAGTTCTCCATTAAAATTATTTTCATTAAGTTCTTTGATTCTTTTAAAATGGTAAGCCAATTGGAGAAGCGAAAATTGATTTTACACGAATTTATTTCGAACAGACAACATAGCGCACGGAAAATTGCAAAAAAACTAAATTTCGCACCATCTACGGTGATAAATGTTTTAAAAAACTTCAATAATCGTTTGTGCTTAGATTCTAAAAAAGGAAGTGGTGGAAACAATAACCAAAGCGATATTCACAGCGCAAAAAAGTGAAGCAAGAGTTTAAAAAGGATCCAAGGATATCCACTCGTGCAGTAGCAAAAAAAATTCGCATGTCGAAATCATTTGTACAAAAAGTAAAAGAAAAAGAAGGTTTGAAAACTTATAAAGCTCAAGTGGTGCCCGATCGTAACGCCAAACAAAATTTGACAGCAAAACAGCGATGCAGAAAACTTTATGAAACACAATTGACCAAATTTAAATGTGTTGTAATGGCTGATGAAACTTACTGTTTTAAGAATTTTAAATATATCCCGGGACAAGAGTTTTACACTGCAGAATCACGACAAGATGCACCTGATGACGTAAAAATAAAAAAACGTTCCAAATTTCCACAAAAACTGATGGTTTGGCAAGCGATTTGCTCCTGTGGTAGGAAAACGGATCCTTTCGTTACATCGGGCACAATAAATGCAGAAATTCACAAAAAGGAGTGCTTGGAAAAGCGTATTCTGCCTTTTATAAAAAGCCATAATGTGGGTACTCTGTTTTGACCCGACCTCGCTAGTTGTCACTATGCTTGAGACGTCCTAAAGTGGTATAAGGACAATGGAGTGTTTTTCGTTGCTCGCGACTGCAATCCCCCCAATAGCCCGGAGCTGCGACCAATAGAGAATTATTGGTCTATTGTTAAGAGAATCTTAAAAAGCACACGTGGCTCCATCAATACAGAAAAAAAGTTCCGTTCGAAATGGTTGTGGGCGTCAAAAAAAGTCACGCAGGACCTCGTGCAAAAAATGATGGGAACAGTTCGGCAAAAAGTGCGCCTGGTAGCATACGAAAAATAGCATATTAAAACGTATGTTATATAACATTTCTTTAAAGTATCTAGTTACAAATACAACAAATTTTTTTAGAAAAATATCATTGTTTTTTATTTTATATACATTTTAAAGTGACCAAATTTTGGTGTGGACAGCCTTTATATATAAATAATATATGAATATATATAACTATGAACTATAGCGTTCATATCAATAACACTCGGTACAAACGTACGATTTAGTTGTGATTTTCGATGGGGGGAATGGGGTGGGTTTTTGACAAGGAGGCGTGGCACCGCCCATACAACTTAAATTTTCAATATGGAATATCTTCGGAATGAGTAATCGGGCAGCATTAAAATTTGGTGCGGGACCACCGTTTAAATGTGCCGTTTCACTGGTGAAACTTTTTAAGCAACTCAAATGTTTTGAATAACTGTGGAACTACAAATCATACATCAAAGATTTACGATTTAGATGTGCCCTTCGACATGGGGAATGGGGTGGGTATTGGACGAGGGCCATGGCACCGCCCATAGAACCCAAATTTTTAATGTAGAATAGCTTCGGAACAATAAGTTAGAGAGCTTTGAAGTTTTTTATACCATCGTCCCATAGATGTGTTATTCTACTGGTAAAATTGTATGGGCTTTGAAGGGGCGCGGCATATTTTTTGTGACTGATATTTTCCGCGTAACTTTGGAACTGATAGTCGCATATCAATGAAACCGGGTCACACCCTTCGACTGTACGAATGGATTGGGCATTACATAAAAGAGGCGTGGCATCGCCCATAGAGTGTAGTATGAAGAAACTTGATTTATTGGGCTCATTGACTTCAAGCTTGCGTGCAAAGCCGCAGGGCCCTACTAGTATATGTATATGGGAATTTTTGGGAATTTTTTTTTTGCAATTTGTAAAATACGTGTATATGGGTGTTAGTGTATGTGATTGTTAATTTTTATTAAAATTTTTCGGGCTTATCTTATTAGGGCCCAATGCCCGAGAATGAGGATTTCCTCTATATGTTGTTGATTGATGTCCGTCCTACTTTGTGCTGTGCCGCTGATGTTGTCTGCCCTTTTTGTTTGTTCGCTGTCGCTTCCCTCTTCGTCTGCGTAGTGTGTGTTGTTGTTGTTAGGTGATTCTTCGTTTGTTTGTTCAAATTGCACTGCACTGCACTGTGGTTTTTTGTGTTTTTCTGCACTGCACTTGATTTGTAAATCAAACGGTCGTTGATTTGGTTTTTAGGGCGGCCGGGGTTTGCGTTTTTTTTAAAGGGGGCCAGGGTTGGCTGTTTTTTTTTTTTTTTTGAAAAAAAGTGGGGCCGGGGTTGGCTTTTGTTTTATTTTTGTTTGAAAAATGGGGGGGTGGGGTTGGCTTTCGTTTTTTTTTGTGTAAGGGGCTCACTGTTCACTTTCTCTTTTTTTTCACTTCGTATTTGTTCACTGTTTTCTAATTGTTGCACTGTTTGGATTTTTGTCGCTGTTGTGTTCGTTTAGTTTTTTGTCTTTACTTTTGTCGCGGGTCCGCGGTGGCTCGAAGGACCATAAATAAGTGTCTCTTGCGGAGCCGTCGGCGGATTGAGGGGTGAAATAAAAGTCGCGGGATTGCGGATTGTGCGTTCGGTTTATTGAGCGATTAAAGCACGAATGACAAATTGAAGGTACAATGGACAATACAAACGACCGGAGCCGGTGGAATGATGAAGTGGAACATAAGTACAAAGGGGAATTGGAAGGGAGAGGATCTCAGTTGTGCAGGATCTACAGAACACTGGAACAACACATTTGACCACTTATAAAAAGGTCATTAATTGCAAAATTAGTTCTATGAGTACCAATATAAAAGAGATCGTTATGACGCAGTTGCTTAACATGCAATTTAACTCGCTCTAGAAGCGCAGAACAGTCTATTCTGCCACTAACAATGTCATGGATAGAGATCAACGCTTAACAAATGCAGTGTAGCGAACCCTAATGAGAAAAAAACGAAAAGTTAGGCTATATAGAGCTTATTTTCGTAAATCTAACAAACTAAAAACTTTGCCTTGGGAACGCCTACAAAAGGCGTGGCTTGCGGTCAAAGTTCAAAATTTTTATAAAAAAAAACTCAGTTGATATGGTTATACGATATCGTTATCAAACGAAAGGTCCTTCTATTGCCGGCCTCAATAGTCCAGCGGGTAGCGCGCTGGCTTCTCATACCGATGCCCCAGGTTCGATTGCTGGCTCGGGCTGGTAAAACGCTCATCTACTTCCATCGCTATCCACATGAAGCAGATGAGAATTACAAGAATCGCACAAGTGCGCTCTTGGCAGACAATGGTTAAACCTCCAAGTGTGAAGGAAAAACTGCCAATCGCCGTTCAGATTCGGCGTGAAACTGTAGGTCCCCTACCCTTCCTTTCCCAATCCGCTTGAAATGTGTGCTGTAACATATGTTGGAAAGACAGTGTTACATAAACATTTAAAAACGGATGAAATATGTGGTATCACAATGGGCGTCATAGTAGGCGTCCGAGTGTGTCTCTTATTGAGGCAGCCACCATAACCTAACCTAATCTACCTTTCTATTGATGTACAACATTAGATATGATATATGTAAGCGTAAAACGGAACTAAGTAATAAGAACTTATAAGCTGTTTACGTCGGCGGAGCGGGGAAAGAAAACGCGGATTGTTCGGGTTTATGGGTGGTGTTTATTCGGAGACGTCTGAATAACGAATAACAATAAATACAGTAAACATTAAACGATACACACGGCTGAAGCCAGGGAGCAGAAAATAAGGGGAAACATGAGTACAAAGGGACAAGGAAAGGAAGGGATTAGAGATGGGATCGACAGATCACTTAAGACAGCACTAATTTAGCCATCGCGGCCGCCATTGCATATTGCAATTAATTTATGCCGCGGGCCAGACGGGCGAGGACTTCGGGATGCAGCTTTTACTGGTGCGGGGGTCGTCCATCGTCGCCTCTCGTCCTCGAGGAAGTGCTGCTGCAGCGGTTGGGGCGTAGTCACCGATCTGCGAATAGTAAAAGATGTCAGTTATTCGGACAAAACAGTTTTGAGACTGACATCGTGGGTATGGGAAATCGGCTAAGCTGCGGGGTTCGCTTAAGCTACAGCCGGGGGAGTATTGAGATATATAACTTTAAAAACTGGCCAATTTGCCATTTACTTTTTCTAAGCGTGGGGGAATTTGTGGAGTGTATATGGAGAATTTTAGGTGCATGTATACATATTCGTGGGGCTCGAGAGAAGCAAGAGAACCGAGCGAGAATGTCGGTTTGCTCTTCGAGAGGGTGGTGGCAGTCAACCGCTCTTTGATCCGGGAGTGGAACTGTGTGAGTATGACCGTTTGGCTCAGCATGGAAGAATTGCTGGAGCCGTTCCACCCAAGAGGGAGATCGTGTAGATCTTGGAGTTTATACCCGATCAGCCCGACGCCTGCGGGATTTGCAGCGCTTAGAGCAAGTCGCACTGGAGTGGCGACTGACCTCTTTTCGGACCCGGGATGGAGGAGGTGCAATGAGGAACTGCGGGGAAATGCAATTTCCGTCAGTTGCTGTGAATGTGGACCGAGTGACGTCAAGCCAACGCTCTTGTCGAACCCTTTTTCTCTGTTTCATTAGAGGCGAAAGCCATCCTGCGGGGCCGAAACGTTTGGCAACGAAGGGGGAAATTTGCCGGTTTGAGAATGAGTTTGCAGGAGTGGTGGGTTCAAAGCGATTTTCCATTATTTCCGGGGGTGGAAACCCTACGGGATTGAGGGGGGCAATCACTTGCGAAACGGCTTTCTTTAGGGCGGGAAGATTATTTCGAAGGGCGGGTCCAGTATGCATATGGCGACTTGGTACGTCTGTGGCACATGTCAAATGCGAAGGGGGTACTGGACCGCTTAATACCCACCCGAATACTGTATGCTGAGCGAGTAAGCTGCCACATACATTCCGGTGGATACCTTCGAGCATGATCTGCGGGATGAGATCACTGCCAATCACTAAATTGATCTGCTCTGTCTCGAAGGGGTTTGGATCAGCGAGTTCTAGCATGGCGAAATCGTTCATATTAGGGGGGTTTATATGAGAAGGTGGGAGCAATTTCGTAAGCTCTTGGAGCACGATAGCTTGCACGGGGAGTTTCGTGCTCGTTTGAGGGACTGCCAAAGTCAAGAAGCATGTATGATTGGCATTTTGCACAATCTGACCGCCCATGCCCGAGATTTGAAAGGGGGATTTCTCGATTGGCAATTTAAGGCGTTTCTGGACCTTCGAAGAAATGAAGGTACGCTGAGAGGCTTGGTCGATCAACGCTCGAACTTTAAACAACTTTCCTGAGTGCTCAATAGACACCAGTGCCGTAGGCAGAAGAGATTGGGTGCCATTATTGGAGTGGAGGGCTTGTACTTTGGGCGTACTTTGCCTGGTAGATGTGCGGGGTTGCGCATCCGAAAGGGGGGAATGAGTAGCAGAGTTGTTATGCGATCGTTTTGGAGCTGTTGCGACCTGTGGTCGGGTTGAATGTGACCGATTAGGAGATTGAGAGAGTTGCGCATTGCCTGTGGGGAAATGAAGCAGGGAGTGGTGCTTCTTCTGGCAACGTACGCACGTAAAATTGCTTGTACAATCTTTAGTGAGGTGCGATGTGGCAAAGCAATTTACGCAGAGATTGTGCTTCTTAACGTATTTTAATCGACTCTGGGGGGTGAGTCTTTTGAAGCTGTGGCAAGTCCGTACAGGGTGATTTGCGTTGCAGAGTTTGCACGCGAAGTCCCTTTTCACTTGAGTGTGATAGTTTAGGGATCTATGTGGCCGATTTGGGAGGACATTGGAAGTCGAGGGCTGTGATTTTGGCTTAGCAGGGCGAATGCTATGCAGCCGTTCAAGTACCTCATATCTGCTGGTCAGGAACTCATCCATTTGCGACCAGGGTGGCAGATCCTTCCGGGATGTCAATGACTGCTCCCATAGAACAAGTGTCTCTTGGGGCAATTTGGTACAACATATGTAAACCAATAGCGGATCCCAATTGTCAGTGTCTACGGCCTGAGAATTGAGAACAGACAGACAATTGTTTATAGTGCTTTGGATCCGCTGTAGCGCCTCACTATTTTCAGTGTGGGCAGGAGCGATATTCAGAAGGGATCGGATTTGAGTATCAATGAGCATGCGTTTATTTTCGAAGCGGGATCTTAGGGCTTCCCACGCGAGTCCGAAATTCTCATCGGTTAATGCATATTGCTTTACAATAGCACCGGCTTTGCCTTGCGTTTTGTACGTAGGTGATACAGTTTTTGGGCTGGAGTGAGGTGGGGGTGGTTAATGTAAACCGCAGTAAACATGTCCCGAAAGGACGGTCACTGCTCATAGCCCCCGAAAAAGGTTTCGGTATCACAAGGCGGAACTTGTAGGCAAATGTAGGGGGTATTTGCTGGTTCTAGGGGTCGAACCGGTTCCATCTGCGCAGCGGGCTGGGGGGACTGAATTTGGAGCATCTCAATGATGTCCAATATCTGAGCCATGCACACAACTCGTACTGGTCTGTGCAGGCGTCGATTTTTTGCCTAGCCGACTCTTTGAAACCTCTCCCATTGGGCTTCAATATTTTTCTGCTTAATTAGAACCAGGGATTTGGTCAAATCGTCAATGGGAGCCGATGAAAATTGTGTGCATAATTGCACGAGTCTATCGGATTCGAAAGTGAATTTTGCAACACTGGGATCAGTTGCTTTGGGACTAGAGAGTTTGGAGCGAGTGTTTGGTGGCTCCCGAGTGACAGGAACTGTCAAACGTGCACTGGCTGACTTTGGGTATCTGGAGGAAGGAGTCTCCATTGTGACTAGTTGGCGTTTAGGGGATCGCTCAACAGGCATTTTGTTTAAAACAGCTCGACAAAGGGTTAAAAGTTTGAATAAATCTATGTGTATGTAAATGTAGGGTATTGGGGAAATAGACGTGTAGTCTAACCGCGTCCGCGCGAACGATTATTGAGAATGGGAAGAGTTGGAAATGGGAAAATTCGTTTAACCGAATATATATTTTTGTCGAGCAAAAAAGGGTTACACCCGTGTGTGTAAATGTGAAATATGTGTATGGGTAATAAGAAATGTGTATATGTGAAATAAGCAAATTTTTGGTAAATGTGAGTGGGGAATGTATGTAAAAGCTGTAAAATATAAATATAATATAAATGTGAAGTCAAATGTGTATTAAATGTGTTTTTATTTGTGAAAATGTGAATTTTATTTGTATGGGAATGTGAATGTGTGTGAATATACACGTATGTATGTGTATGTGTATAAATTTGTGTGTGTATAATTGTGTGTATATTTGTGTGTATATGTATATATATTTGTATATATATGTGTATGTGATTATTTGTGTTATCGTGTCAGTGAACGTAAAAAAGTGTGAAAATAATTTTGTGTGCAAAAAATGTTTGTGTGCAAAAGGGGTAAATCGTCCCACTGTATGCACTTGGGATGGCAGCGAATGTGCAGTGAATGAGTTTGTGCAGCACTATTGAAAATTTTCTAAGTCCTAGAAAATTTTTCAATATGCTGCAAAAAAGGAGTAACTCGTCCCACTGTGCTTGTGTTTATTTACTTCTGCTAGCAAGAGTGGGGAAATGCTTAAGCAGAAGTATGAATATGTAATTGCACTTGGAGGCAGCAGCGGGAGTGCTTGCTGCTTGTGCGTGCGTATATCGCATAAAGCGAAACGCGAAAATATACACAGGTGGGAGAGCGCGAGATCAACAGCTGGAGTGGTCGCTGCTGATCTGCGATATGCACAAAGCGAAATGTGGGGGAATGTGTGCAAATAAGAAAAGCGGTTGGAAGCAGGCTTTGCTGCTTTGCCTGCGTAGAAAAATGCGAACACAAACGAAAATTATGCGCAGTAGCGGGATTGCTTACTGCGATAAGCGAACAGTAGCGGGGTACCAGTAATTAATTTTTTAACTGGAATTTTGGGGAATGGGAATATTTTAAAAAAGTATATGTTTTTGTTAGTGTATGTGTAATGTTATGTGTTAATTTTTTAGTAACAATTTTTGAGCTTATCTTAATGGGGCCCAGTGCCCGAGTATGAGGATCTCCTCTATGTGTTGTGTGCAGTCTGTCCGCTGTTTGTGCGCTGCTATGTCGCGCTGCTCTCAGTTGTTGTTGCCCTTTTCGTCTTCTGCGTTGTGTTCTCATGTAGTTGTGTTTTTTTTTGTTTGATGTTTTTCCGCTTCGTTATTGCACTGCACTATATGTTTGCTGTCTTGCACTGCACTGCACTGTATTTGTTTTGTTTAGAATTTTTGTTTTTATTTCTGTAATTTTGTGCACTGTTTTAGTAGTGTAGTCACACTTTTTGGTTTGTTTCACTGTTTGGAGGGTTCCTTTGTTAATGTATTTTTCCCTTTTTGTTTGTGTCACTTTTCACGGTTTGTAGTTTTTTGTAATTGAAATTTGTTATTTATTTTTGGTAATGTTTTTAGTTCCGCGGCGCGAGTTCGCGGTTGGCTCGAAGGACCATGTTTACGTCGGCGGAGCGGGGAAAGAAAACGCGGATTGTTCGGGTTTATGGGTGGTGTTTATTCGGAGACGTCTGAATAACGAATAACAATAAATACAGTAAACATTAAACGATACACACGGCTGAAGCCGGGGAGCAGAAAATAGGGGGAAACATGAGTACAAAGGGACAAGGAAAGGAAGGGATAAGAGATGGGATCGACAGACCACTTAATACAGCACTCATTTAGCCATAAGCAAAGCAAATTTGTATATACAATTTAAAAAACGGATGAAACGGAAACTCATTATTAAGTTATAATAAATGTATAACCATATTAAAGCCTGTAGAATTCCCTTTACAATAAAATATTAAAATATATGCTTTTATTTTTTATGAATATATTTCTTAAATCTTTTCCAAATTGACTCGTGGTCTGAAGCTATTTCGCATTCACTTTGGCCATCTTACTTAACAGGCCATAACAACCCGTCATCGGGTTATGGCCTGCCGAAAAACTTCTATCCAGACGCCTCTGCTTTGCGCGCACCCTCTCCAGTTGGTCACACCAGGAGATAACAGGGTCTCTTCAACTTGGTCCTTCTACCGGAGCCACGGCCTCCCTCTTTGCCTCGTCGTCCATACGGCAGACATGACCGTGCCGCTGCAGCCGCTGGATGTTAATTCGCTGTACTACGTCCATGTCCTTATACAACTCATACAAATCGTTATTGGTTCGTATACGAAAGTCGTCACCAACATGAACAGGGCCGAAGATTTTGCGAAGTACCTTCCTCTCGAACACTCCAAGGGCAGCTTCGTGTCATTGTCCATGCTTCAGCCCCATAGAGAAGCACGGGCAAGATAAGCGTCTTTTAGAGTGCAAGTTTGTCGCTCGAGAGAGGACTCCATTTCTCAATTGACTACCAAAATTGTAGTAGCACCTGTTGGCAAGAGGAATCCTTCGCTTTATCTCCAGGCTGACATCATTGCTCCTGTATGATGTGTATGTAGACGAATTCCTTGACAACTTCAAAAGTATGTCTGCGGGCCTCGACGTGAGACTCTAGCCGCTGCGAGTCCCTTAGACACGCAGAGACTCGCGTTTGTTGAAAATAGTACCATTACGATGTACTCCGGCCTTTCGCAGAACACTCTCTATGGAAAAGTTAAAGAGGTCACAGGACAAAAGATCGCCCTGTCTGAATCCTCCAACGGTATCAAATGGGGCGGAGAGGTAACTTCCAATCTTGACGGAGCTGCGAGTATTGCTCAAAGTCTCACGAGCTTTGCAGGGAAACCAAGTTCAGACTATGCGGCATATAGGCGATCCCTTATCGGGCTATCGAATGCTGCCTTGTAATCGATGAAGAGATGGTGTGTATCGATTTGATTCTCAAGGGTCTTCTCCAGGATTTGGCATATAGTGAATATCTGGTCGATGGTGGACTTACCAGGTCTAAAGCCGCACTTATAGGGTCCAACCAGCGCCTTGGGGAGTGGCTTTAATCTTTCACATAGTACGCTCGTCAGGACCTTGTATGCAATGGGAAGTAGGCTGATACTCCTGTAGTTGGCGCATATTGTTGGGTCGCCTTTCTTTTGCACAGGGCAAAGAGCACTGAGGTTCCAATCGTTGGGCATCAGTTCTTCCAGCCATATTTTGCAGATGAGCTGATGCAGGCACCCAATCACCAAATCTTCACCACTGGCGGTATGGTTCCTTTCGTCGCCTGCGAGTTGCTTGGTAAAGTGCTCCTTCCACAACCTCAGTACACCCTGCGCATCTGTAACCAGATCCCCGTTTTCGTCTCTGCAGGAATAGGCCCCGGCGTTAAACCGGTCAGACGCTTGACTTTTTGAAAGAATTTTCGGGCGTCATTCCTGCTCCCACACTCCTCGATTTCCTCGCGCTCGCGCCTTTCTTGCTCTCGTTTCTTGCGTCTAAAAAGCCACCTCTCTTTCTTTCTCTCCTCCCGGTATTGTTCTGTCACGGCTCGTGTAGCAACCGACTGCAAGATCTTGTAGGCAGCATTCTTCGCTGCAGTTGCTGCGTGACACTCTTCATCATACCATTGGTTTTTTGGCGGCGAGCGTTGGAAATCAAGGACATTTGCTGCGTCAGGTGGAGGGGGAGCGACCAAGCTGGTTCAAGAGTTTAGAGGAGTAGCCTTCGGCTATTCCTTGTCATCGCTACTTACTGACGTCCAGCTTTCTTTGCAAACTAGGCTGTGCTTTCTTCGCTGCGCAAAGATGCATACTTATTTTGGTTGGAACAAAGTAGTGGTCCGCGTCGATGTTCAGCCCTCGGAACGTGCACACATCTAGAATGCTACAAGCATGCTTTCTACCAATCACAATGTGGTCAATCTGATTGCGATTGGATTGATCGGGGAATAACCAAGAAGCCTTTTGGATGTCGAGGTGTTGAAATCTAGTGCTACTAACTGCCATGTTTCGTGCTGCGGCGAAATCAATCAGCCTCAGACCGTTCTTCGTAGTGGTCGTATGGAGGCTGAACTGCCCGACTGTGGGACCAAATATACCTTCTCGCCCGACCTGTGCATTGAAGTCTCCGCGGACAATTTTGACGTCATGGGCCGGGCACCCGTCGTAGACGTCCTCGAGCTTCGCATAGAAGGCATTCTTGGAAGCATCGTCCTTCTCTTCCGTCGGGGCGTGCGCGCAAATTAGGCTGATGCTAAAGTATTTAGCCTTGATGCAGATCGAAGCCAGCCGTTCGTTCACCGAAGTGCACCGAGAGACGTGTTGGCGAAGTCTCTCAAATTCGCGCTTCTCCGCATGGCAGCTGTAGTAGATGTCGCAGTCTGCTCGTTTGGAGCAACCTTGTCCTGTCCATCGCATTTCCTGGATGGCAGTGATGCAGGGGCGTAGCCAAGGGGAGGGGGGGTTTTGGGTGTCAGAACTCCCCCATAGCCTATAATTTGTCAACATTTTCAATCACTATGCATCGTATGTACATTCCCAAATTAGCAAAACTCTCTTTTCATCTTTAAACATTTAAAAGAATAATAAAAAAAATTGTTGACGAAACTAATTTGTTTTTTAATAGTCTCGTTTAAACTCAATACAGCGATTTGTATGATCTAAAAACATGTCTAAAGAGTAGTTTAGTTCGTCGACCAAAATGTCCTTGAGTATGTCGGTACAAGCCTTTTGGATGGTTTTTACGTTCTCAAAACGCTTTTTTTCATCGGCAAATGCATTTTTTGAAAAGGTGAAAGTCGCACGGTGCCGCATCAGGTAAAACCGAGGATAGGCTGACGGTTAAAATTCGACTTTTAGTAAACAATAAAAACAGTCAAAACAAGTGTCTATAGATGAGATGGCATCATTCGATAGCGAATGTTCAGTTAAAATGTGATAAATTTATGCTATTGAGATGCTTAACCTTCGCCTTACCAAAGATTTTTGTATACGTCGTTTACCAATGTCGTTCACTCAAATTACCCCAGGCACTTCCGCCGCTAGTTTGAGTAAAACTCACAATAAATATACAGCAATATATAAATTTTTTTCATACTTCAATATTTAGGATCTTCCTCTGGTGATAGTTCGTTTTTCGAAAAAAGGCCTAACGACATAATTCAATTTTAAACATGAAAAAAATTTCTAAACAAAATATGTTTTCATGTAATTGAAAATGATCAAATTTGTGGTTAATTTGAGGATTTGATCGAATTTTAAGAATTTCAATCAAGATTTCGGCTAATCTTGTATGAATTACCGCCAAGTTTTGATGGAATCTGCGGTGATCGCGGAATTCAGTTGGCTAACACGTTAGTCATCATTTATGACCAGACAATCGTTTTTAAATCGCATTTGCCACTTATGAACTCCACCACGGTATAAACAATCATCATTATAAACTTGGTTCATTAATTTAAATGCTTCGGTTAAAGTTTAAACATTTTTTAAATAAAAGTTAATGTTTGATCTTTGTTCGATGCTCATTTTTGTACGACGACACAAACATACATACTACATGGGCTGAAAAGTCTTTGGCCTGACATAGAGATGGCGCCAAAAATTAAGAATTATTGTGTTGTACATGGAAAACCATCCTTAACTTAGATTCTGTCAAAGTTTCATGACATTTGGTTGACTCGTTTTCAAGTTATTGCTTTCGAAGTGACGCTACCTCTGAATTTTTGTAAACAATGGAAAAAAGTGAATTTCGTGTTTTGATAAAACATTGCTATTTGATGGGCAAAAATACAGTGGAAACAAAAGCATGGCTTGATAAATGTTATAATACATCTGTATTTTTGCCCATCAAATAGCAATGTTTTATCAAAACACGAAATTCACTTTTTTTCCATTGTTTACAAAAATTCAGAGGTAGCGTCACTTCGAAAGCAATAACTTGAAAACGAGTCAACCAAATGTCATGAAACTTTGACAGAATCTAAGTTAAGGATGGTTTTCCATGTACAACACAATAATTCTTAATTTTTGGCGCCATCTCTATGTCAGGCCAAAGACTTTTCAGCCCATGTAGTACTTCACTTCAGATGCAATAACTTCGCTTTCAGTGCACCAAATTTCATGAAATGTTTACTAAAAATCGGGAAATATATTTATTTCCACTGCAGTAAGTCACATAAGCCACCACAAAATGCCCTATTGGGAAAGTGCATTTTACTTTAAAAAACTCGTAATACTAAACTGGCAAAAATAAATTTTAAAACCCCCCATGACCAAGTTCTGGCTACGCCCCTGCAGTGATGTCAGCCTGATATTTCATGCGGGCTTCCGCCAGTTAGGTAGAAGCACCTTCCTTATAGAGGGTCCGGACATTCCAAGTGCATATCCTCAAATCGTGGTCCCTTAAGGCAGGTTCTCACCTTGTGGATCCGAAGAAGTGCACTTTTTTTAAGAATTTTTTTTGAGAAAACAGTTAAAGATACAACGCTGAAAATGTTTTCTGGATATGAACACACATTTATTTAGAGAATACAATGTTTCAAATTGAATGAGTCAAGCAAGGGGGCACGGTAGGCAGGAAGCATCGATAGGTTGCACAAAAATGTCGACGAAAACTGTAATCGGGGTTGTATTTGTTGATGATTATAGGTGCAAAATCCGTTCGAATTGAAATCCGATCTGCTTCTTCTCAAAAGTTATTCATATTTTTATATTTCGAATCGGGACAATTTGTAACACAGGACAATAAAAAACACTTTTTTCTGTTGCATGGAGTTTTTCTACTGTTTCTTACTAATTTGGGTGCGCTGATTTCGATTCTACCCTCAGATTTTTTCTAGCAGCTCTAGTTAGTGAGATATAAGTACCGTGCCATTTTTTCAGTTTTTCCTCTACTTTTTCCATATTTTTGATCGTAATTTCTAAACCAAAAAATTGATTGACATGATTTTCACATTATCGCATTAACAACACCACACGGCTTCTTTTCCGATGCAACTTATTTTTATAAGTTTTAAAATGCCGCGGTAATTGGACCTCAAATTCGGAAAATATGGAATTTTAAGGAGTTTTCTTTGATGGTCAAAAACATACACATTTTTTGTAAATCAGTTAACGATTTGGTGTATAATCAAAGCCGACACATCAAGCAATACAACACAGCCAAATTATTTGGCGGAATATACATACATTCGAAATAATAGCAAAAATGTACCATAGCCATTTTCATCACTTTTCATACTTTTTCCTTAAAATATTCTTAAAATTCTTCAAAATATGCTCTTTTTACGTTCCATTTATAGTCTGAAATACAAGCAAAAAACAAAAAGAATAAAAGAAAAATAAATAAAAGCTTTGAATATTTTGAGGCACGGTACCAATATCTCACTAACTAGAGCTGCTAGAACAAATCTGAGGGTAGATTCGAAATCAGCGCACCCAAATTAGTAAGAAACAGTAGAAAAACTCCATGCAACAGAAAAAAAGTGTTTTTTGTTGTCCTGTGTTACAAATTGTCCCGATTCGAAATATAAAAATATGTATAACTTTTGAGAAGAAGCAGATCGGATTTCAATTCGAACGGATTTTGCACCTATAATCATCAAAAAATACAACCCCGATTACAGTTTTCGTCGACATTTTTGTGCAACCTATCGATGCTTCCTGCCTACCGTGGGGGGGAGGGGACGTCCATCAGTGGCGGCATGTCGCTACCGCTACCGGAAGTGATTCCGTCAAAACCCGTGATCTGAAACACAAAAATCGAACACATTCTTAATGTGTACCGTATTATCTATTGAATGAACCAAGATCATGAAAAAAAAATCAAAATTACAAAAGTTATGAGGTTTTGAAAAAAAATTAAGATTTTCGCATTTTTTTGTTCACTTATTATTTTTTTAAATAAACAATTTTCAAAATTTTTGGCTGATCGTTTATTAGAAAAAACCCTAAGGAATATTTTAATTTGGTGACGATTGGTTCATTCCAGCGCCTTCAATCACTTCCGTTAGGTCCGAAAATGTGGTTCTTAGAAAAACGCGTTTAAAGTTTAAAGCGCGCTTGGCCGGTGCTCGACACTGCTCTATGTAACGGTCTGTAACTTTTGTAATTTTTCAGATTTTGATCTGAAATTTCTGGAGCACATTTTTTAAACATATATCTACACGATCAGGCAAAAAAACTTGGATTGGACAGGGACAAGGATCGTTCTGGCGTTCATCAGGTTAAACGCAATCAGAGACTTTACACCATCTATAACCGACCAAAATTGAGTTTAACTCACATTTGTGATCGGGGGCTCCAAAAACCTAATTACGATGAAGCTTATAGGGGAAGATGTCGCAGTCTGCTCGTTTGGAGCAACCTTGTCCTGTCCATCGCATTTCCTGGATGGCAGTGATGCAGGGGCGTAGCCAAGGGGAGGGGGGGTTTTGGGTGTCAGAACTCCCCCATAGCCTATAATTTGTCAACATTTTCAATCACTATGCATCGTATGTACATTCCCAAATTAGCAAAACTCTCTTTTCATCTTTAAACATTTAAAAGAATAATAAAAAAAATTGTTGACGAAACTAATTTGTTTTTTAATAGTCTCGTTTAAACTCAATACAGCGATTTGTATGATCTAAAAACATGTCTAAAGAGTAGTTTAGTTCGTCGACCAAAATGTCCTTGAGTATGTCGGTACAAGCCTTTTGGATGGTTTTTACGTTCTCAAAACGCTTTTTTTCATCGGCAAATGAATTTTTTGAAAAGGTGAAAGTCGCACGGTGCCGCATCAGGTAAAACCGAGGATAGGCTGACGGTTAAAATTCGACTTTTAGTAAACAATAAAAACAGTCAAAACAAGTGTCTATAGATGAGATGGCATCATTCGATAGCGAATGTTCAGTTAAAATGTGATAAATTTATGCTATTGAGATGCTTAACCTTCGCCTTACCAAAGATTTTTGTATACGTCGTTTACCAATGTCGTTCACTCAAATTACCCCAGGCACTTCCGCCGCTAGTTTGAGTAAAACTCACAATAAATATACAGCAATATATAAATTTTTTTCATACTTCAATATTTAGGATCTTCCTCTGGTGATAGTTCGTTTTTCGAAAAAAGGCCTAACGACATAATTCAATTTTAAACATGAAAAAAATTTCTAAACAAAATATGTTTTCATGTAATTGAAAATGATCAAATTTGTGGTTAATTTGAGGATTTGATCGAATTTTAAGAATTTCAATCAAGATTTCGGCTAATCTTGTATGAATTACCGCCAAGTTTTGATGGAATCTGCGGTGATCGCGGAATTCAGTTGGCTAACACGTTAGTCATCATTTATGACCAGACAATCGTTTTTAAATCGCATTTGCCACTTATGAACTCCACCACGGTATAAACAATCATCATTATAAACTTGGTTCATTAATTTAAATGCTTCGGTTAAAGTTTAAACATTTTTTAAATAAAAGTTAATGTTTGATCTTTGTTCGATGCTCATTTTTGTACGACGACACAAACATACATACTACATGGGCTGAAAAGTCTTTGGCCTGACATAGAGATGGCGCCAAAAATTAAGAATTATTGTGTTGTACATGGAAAACCATCCTTAACTTAGATTCTGTCAAAGTTTCATGACATTTGGTTGACTCGTTTTCAAGTTATTGCTTTCGAAGTGACGCTACCTCTGAATTTTTGTAAACAATGGAAAAAAGTGAATTTCGTGTTTTGATAAAACATTGCTATTTGATGGGCAAAAATACAGTGGAAACAAAAGCATGGCTTGATAAATGTTATAATACATCTGTATTTTTGCCCATCAAATAGCAATGTTTTATCAAAACACGAAATTCACTTTTTTTCCATTGTTTACAAAAATTCAGAGGTAGCGTCACTTCGAAAGCAATAACTTGAAAACGAGTCAACCAAATGTCATGAAACTTTGACAGAATCTAAGTTAAGGATGGTTTTCCATGTACAACACAATAATTCTTAATTTTTGGCGCCATCTCTATGTCAGGCCAAAGACTTTTCAGCCCATGTAGTACTTCACTTCAGATGCAATAACTTCGCTTTCAGTGCACCAAATTTCATGAAATGTTTACTAAAAATCGGGAAATATATTTATTTCCACTGCAGTAAGTCACATAAGCCACCACAAAATGCCCTATTGGGAAAGTGCATTTTACTTTAAAAAACTCGTAATACTAAACTGGCAAAAATAAATTTTAAAACCCCCCATGACCAAGTTCTGGCTACGCCCCTGCAGTGATGTCAGCCTGATATTTCATGAGGGCTTCCGCCAGTTAGGTAGAAGCACCTTCCTTATAGAGGGTCCGGACATTCCAAGTGCATATCCTCAAATCGTGGTCCCTTAAGGCAGGTTCTCACCTTGTGGATCCGAAGAAGTGCACTTTTTTTAAGAATTTTTTTTGAGAAAACAGTTAAAGATACAACGCTGAAAATGTTTTCTGGATATGAACACACATTTATTTAGAGAATACAATGTTTCAAATTGAATGAGTCAAGCAAGGGGGCACGGTAGGCAGGAAGCATCGATAGGTTGCACAAAAATGTCGACGAAAACTGTAATCGGGGTTGTATTTGTTGATGATTATAGGTGCAAAATCCGTTCGAATTGAAATCCGATCTGCTTCTTCTCAAAAGTTATTCATATTTTTATATTTCGAATCGGGACAATTTGTAACACAGGACAATAAAAAACACTTTTTTCTGTTGCATGGAGTTTTTCTACTGTTTCTTACTAATTTGGGTGCGCTGATTTCGATTCTACCCTCAGATTTTTTCTAGCAGCTCTAGTTAGTGAGATATAAGTACCGTGCCATTTTTTCAGTTTTTCCTCTACTTTTTCCATATTTTTGATCGTAATTTCTAAACCAAAAAATTGATTGACATGATTTTCACATTATCGCATTAACAACACCACACGGCTTCTTTTCCGATGCAACTTATTTTTATAAGTTTTAAAATGCCGCGGTAATTGGACCTCAAATTCGGAAAATATGGAATTTTAAGGAGTTTTCTTTGATGGTCAAAAACATACACATTTTTTGTAAATCAGTTAACGATTTGGTGTATAATCAAAGCCGACACATCAAGCAATACAACACAGCCAAATTATTTGGCGGAATATACATACATTCGAAATAATAGCAAAAATGTACCATAGCCATTTTCATCACTTTTCATACTTTTTCCTTAAAATATTCTTAAAATTCTTCAAAATATGCTCTTTTTACGTTCCATTTATAGTCTGAAATACAAGCAAAAAACAAAAAGAATAAAAGAAAAATAAATAAAAGCTTTGAATATTTTGAGGCACGGTACCAATATCTCACTAACTAGAGCTGCTAGAACAAATCTGAGGGTAGATTCGAAATCAGCGCACCCAAATTAGTAAGAAACAGTAGAAAAACTCCATGCAACAGAAAAAAAGTGTTTTTTGTTGTCCTGTGTTACAAATTGTCCCGATTCGAAATATAAAAATATGTATAACTTTTGAGAAGAAGCAGATCGGATTTCAATTCGAACGGATTTTGCACCTATAATCATCAAAAAATACAACCCCGATTACAGTTTTCGTCGACATTTTTGTGCAACCTATCGATGCTTCCTGCCTACCGTGGGGGGGAGGGGACGTCCATCAGTGGCGGCATGTCGCTACCGCTACCGGAAGTGATTCCGTCAAAACCCGTGATCTGAAACACAAAAATCGAACACATTCTTAATGTGTACCGTATTATCTATTGAATGAACCAAGATCATGAAAAAAAAATCAAAATTACAAAAGTTATGAGGTTTTGAAAAAAAATTAAGATTTTCGCATTTTTTTGTTCACTTATTATTTTTTTAAATAAACAATTTTCAAAATTTTTGGCTGATCGTTTATTAGAAAAAACCCTAAGGAATATTTTAATTTGGTGACGATTGGTTCATTCCAGCGCCTTCAATCACTTCCGTTAGGTCCGAAAATGTGGTTCTTAGAAAAACGCGTTTAAAGTTTAAAGCGCGCTTGGCCGGTGCTCGACACTGCTCTATGTAACGGTCTGTAACTTTTGTAATTTTTCAGATTTTGATCTGAAATTTCTGGAGCACATTTTTTAAACATATATCTACACGATCAGGCAAAAAAACTTGGATTGGACAGGGACAAGGATCGTTCTGGCGTTCATCAGGTTAAACGCAATCAGAGACTTTACACCATCTATAACCGACCAAAATTGAGTTTAACTCACATTTGTGATCGGGGGCTCCAAAAACCTAATTACGATGAAGCTTATAGGGGAAGATGTCGCAGTCTGCTCGTTTGGAGCAACCTTGTCCTGTCCATCGCATTTCCTGGATGGCAGTGATGCAGGGGCGTAGCCAAGGGGAGGGGGGGTTTTGGGTGTCAGAACTCCCCCATAGCCTATAATTTGTCAACATTTTCAATCACTATGCATCGTATGTACATTCCCAAATTAGCAAAACTCTCTTTTCATCTTTAAACATTTAAAAGAATAATAAAAAAAATTGTTGACGAAACTAATTTGTTTTTTAATAGTCTCGTTTAAACTCAATACAGCGATTTGTATGATCTAAAAACATGTCTAAAGAGTAGTTTAGTTCGTCGACCAAAATGTCCTTGAGTATGTCGGTACAAGCCTTTTGGATGGTTTTTACGTTTTGCGTTTTTAATTTTTTGAAAAGGTGAAAGTCGCACGGTGCCGCATCAGGTAAAACCGAGGATAGGCTGACGGTTAAAATTCGACTTTTAGTAAACAATAAAAACAGTCAAAACAAGTGTCTATAGATGAGATGGCATCATTCGATAGCGAATGTTCAGTTAAAATGTGATAAATTTATGCTATTGAGATGCTTAACCTTCGCCTTACCAAAGATTTTTGTATACGTCGTTTACCAATGTCGTTCACTCAAATTACCCCAGGCACTTCCGCCGCTAGTTTGAGTAAAACTCACAATAAATATACAGCAATATATAAATTTTTTTCATACTTCAATATTTAGGATCTTCCTCTGGTGATAGTTCGTTTTTCGAAAAAAGGCCTAACGACATAATTCAATTTTAAACATGAAAAAAATTTCTAAACAAAATATGTTTTCATGTAATTGAAAATGATCAAATTTGTGGTTAATTTGAGGATTTGATCGAATTTTAAGAATTTCAATCAAGATTTCGGCTAATCTTGTATGAATTACCGCCAAGTTTTGATGGAATCTGCGGTGATCGCGGAATTCAGTTGGCTAACACGTTAGTCATCATTTATGACCAGACAATCGTTTTTAAATCGCATTTGCCACTTATGAACTCCACCACGGTATAAACAATCATCATTATAAACTTGGTTCATTAATTTAAATGCTTCGGTTAAAGTTTAAACATTTTTTAAATAAAAGTTAATGTTTGATCTTTGTTCGATGCTCATTTTTGTACGACGACACAAACATACATACTACATGGGCTGAAAAGTCTTTGGCCTGACATAGAGATGGCGCCAAAAATTAAGAATTATTGTGTTGTACATGGAAAACCATCCTTAACTTAGATTCTGTCAAAGTTTCATGACATTTGGTTGACTCGTTTTCAAGTTATTGCTTTCGAAGTGACGCTACCTCTGAATTTTTGTAAACAATGGAAAAAAGTGAATTTCGTGTTTTGATAAAACATTGCTATTTGATGGGCAAAAATACAGTGGAAACAAAAGCATGGCTTGATAAATGTTATAATACATCTGTATTTTTGCCCATCAAATAGCAATGTTTTATCAAAACACGAAATTCACTTTTTTTCCATTGTTTACAAAAATTCAGAGGTAGCGTCACTTCGAAAGCAATAACTTGAAAACGAGTCAACCAAATGTCATGAAACTTTGACAGAATCTAAGTTAAGGATGGTTTTCCATGTACAACACAATAATTCTTAATTTTTGGCGCCATCTCTATGTCAGGCCAAAGACTTTTCAGCCCATGTAGTACTTCACTTCAGATGCAATAACTTCGCTTTCAGTGCACCAAATTTCATGAAATGTTTACTAAAAATCGGGAAATATATTTATTTCCACTGCAGTAAGTCACATAAGCCACCACAAAATGCCCTATTGGGAAAGTGCATTTTACTTTAAAAAACTCGTAATACTAAACTGGCAAAAATAAATTTTAAAACCCCCCATGACCAAGTTCTGGCTACGCCCCTGCAGTGATGTCAGCCTGATATTTCATGAGGGCTTCCGCCAGTTAGGTAGAAGCACCTTCCTTATAGAGGGTCCGGACATTCCAAGTGCATATCCTCAAATCGTGGTCCCTTAAGGCAGGTTCTCACCTTGTGGATCCGAAGAAGTGCACTTTTTTTAAGAATTTTTTTTGAGAAAACAGTTAAAGATACAACGCTGAAAATGTTTTCTGGATATGAACACACATTTATTTAGAGAATACAATGTTTCAAATTGAATGAGTCAAGCAAGGGGGCACGGTAGGCAGGAAGCATCGATAGGTTGCACAAAAATGTCGACGAAAACTGTAATCGGGGTTGTATTTGTTGATGATTATAGGTGCAAAATCCGTTCGAATTGAAATCCGATCTGCTTCTTCTCAAAAGTTATTCATATTTTTATATTTCGAATCGGGACAATTTGTAACACAGGACAATAAAAAACACTTTTTTCTGTTGCATGGAGTTTTTCTACTGTTTCTTACTAATTTGGGTGCGCTGATTTCGATTCTACCCTCAGATTTTTTCTAGCAGCTCTAGTTAGTGAGATATAAGTACCGTGCCATTTTTTCAGTTTTTCCTCTACTTTTTCCATATTTTTGATCGTAATTTCTAAACCAAAAAATTGATTGACATGATTTTCACATTA
This sequence comes from Melieria omissa, assembly GCA_963971225.1. NCBI lineage: Eukaryota > Metazoa > Arthropoda > Insecta > Diptera > Ulidiidae > Melieria > Melieria omissa. The sequence goes on along the minus strand of OZ020269.1, from coordinate 41,526,084 downwards.
TCGCATTAACAACACCACACGGCTTCTTTTCCGATGCAACTTATTTTTATAAGTTTTAAAATGCCGCGGTAATTGGACCTCAAATTCGGAAAATATGGAATTTTAAGGAGTTTTCTTTGATGGTCAAAAACATACACATTTTTTGTAAATCAGTTAACGATTTGGTGTATAATCAAAGCCGACACATCAAGCAATACAACACAGCCAAATTATTTGGCGGAATATACATACATTCGAAATAATAGCAAAAATGTACCATAGCCATTTTCATCACTTTTCATACTTTTTCCTTAAAATATTCTTAAAATTCTTCAAAATATGCTCTTTTTACGTTCCATTTATAGTCTGAAATACAAGCAAAAAACAAAAAGAATAAAAGAAAAATAAATAAAAGCTTTGAATATTTTGAGGCACGGTACCAATATCTCACTAACTAGAGCTGCTAGAACAAATCTGAGGGTAGATTCGAAATCAGCGCACCCAAATTAGTAAGAAACAGTAGAAAAACTCCATGCAACAGAAAAAAAGTGTTTTTTGTTGTCCTGTGTTACAAATTGTCCCGATTCGAAATATAAAAATATGTATAACTTTTGAGAAGAAGCAGATCGGATTTCAATTCGAACGGATTTTGCACCTATAATCATCAAAAAATACAACCCCGATTACAGTTTTCGTCGACATTTTTGTGCAACCTATCGATGCTTCCTGCCTACCGTGGGGGGGAGGGGACGTCCATCAGTGGCGGCATGTCGCTACCGCTACCGGAAGTGATTCCGTCAAAACCCGTGATCTGAAACACAAAAATCGAACACATTCTTAATGTGTACCGTATTATCTATTGAATGAACCAAGATCATGAAAAAAAAATCAAAATTACAAAAGTTATGAGGTTTTGAAAAAAAATTAAGATTTTCGCATTTTTTTGTTCACTTATTATTTTTTTAAATAAACAATTTTCAAAATTTTTGGCTGATCGTTTATTAGAAAAAACCCTAAGGAATATTTTAATTTGGTGACGATTGGTTCATTCCAGCGCCTTCAATCACTTCCGTTAGGTCCGAAAATGTGGTTCTTAGAAAAACGCGTTTAAAGTTTAAAGCGCGCTTGGCCGGTGCTCGACACTGCTCTATGTAACGGTCTGTAACTTTTGTAATTTTTCAGATTTTGATCTGAAATTTCTGGAGCACATTTTTTAAACATATATCTACACGATCAGGCAAAAAAACTTGGATTGGACAGGGACAAGGATCGTTCTGGCGTTCATCAGGTTAAACGCAATCAGAGACTTTACACCATCTATAACCGACCAAAATTGAGTTTAACTCACATTTGTGATCGGGGGCTCCAAAAACCTAATTACGATGAAGCTTATAGGGGAAGATGTCGCAGTCTGCTCGTTTGGAGCAACCTTGTCCTGTCCATCGCATTTCCTGGATGGCAGTGATGCAGGGGCGTAGCCAAGGGGAGGGGGGGTTTTGGGTGTCAGAACTCCCCCATAGCCTATAATTTGTCAACATTTTCAATCACTATGCATCGTATGTACATTCCCAAATTAGCAAAACTCTCTTTTCATCTTTAAACATTTAAAAGAATAATAAAAAAAATTGTTGACGAAACTAATTTGTTTTTTAATAGTCTCGTTTAAACTCAATACAGCGATTTGTATGATCTAAAAACATGTCTAAAGAGTAGTTTAGTTCGTCGACCAAAATGTCCTTGAGTATGTCGGTACAAGCCTTTTGGATGGTTTTTACGTTCTCAAAACGCTTTTTTTCATCGGCAAATGCATTTTTTGAAAAGGTGAAAGTCGCACGGTGCCGCATCAGGTAAAACCGAGGATAGGCTGACGGTTAAAATTCGACTTTTAGTAAACAATAAAAACAGTCAAAACAAGTGTCTATAGATGAGATGGCATCATTCGATAGCGAATGTTCAGTTAAAATGTGATAAATTTATGCTATTGAGATGCTTAACCTTCGCCTTACCAAAGATTTTTGTATACGTCGTTTACCAATGTCGTTCACTCAAATTACCCCAGGCACTTCCGCCGCTAGTTTGAGTAAAACTCACAATAAATATACAGCAATATATAAATTTTTTTCATACTTCAATATTTAGGATCTTCCTCTGGTGATAGTTCGTTTTTCGAAAAAAGGCCTAACGACATAATTCAATTTTAAACATGAAAAAAATTTCTAAACAAAATATGTTTTCATGTAATTGAAAATGATCAAATTTGTGGTTAATTTGAGGATTTGATCGAATTTTAAGAATTTCAATCAAGATTTCGGCTAATCTTGTATGAATTACCGCCAAGTTTTGATGGAATCTGCGGTGATCGCGGAATTCAGTTGGCTAACACGTTAGTCATCATTTATGACCAGACAATCGTTTTTAAATCGCATTTGCCACTTATGAACTCCACCACGGTATAAACAATCATCATTATAAACTTGGTTCATTAATTTAAATGCTTCGGTTAAAGTTTAAACATTTTTTAAATAAAAGTTAATGTTTGATCTTTGTTCGATGCTCATTTTTGTACGACGACACAAACATACATACTACATGGGCTGAAAAGTCTTTGGCCTGACATAGAGATGGCGCCAAAAATTAAGAATTATTGTGTTGTACATGGAAAACCATCCTTAACTTAGATTCTGTCAAAGTTTCATGACATTTGGTTGACTCGTTTTCAAGTTATTGCTTTCGAAGTGACGCTACCTCTGAATTTTTGTAAACAATGGAAAAAAGTGAATTTCGTGTTTTGATAAAACATTGCTATTTGATGGGCAAAAATACAGTGGAAACAAAAGCATGGCTTGATAAATGTTATAATACATCTGTATTTTTGCCCATCAAATAGCAATGTTTTATCAAAACACGAAATTCACTTTTTTTCCATTGTTTACAAAAATTCAGAGGTAGCGTCACTTCGAAAGCAATAACTTGAAAACGAGTCAACCAAATGTCATGAAACTTTGACAGAATCTAAGTTAAGGATGGTTTTCCATGTACAACACAATAATTCTTAATTTTTGGCGCCATCTCTATGTCAGGCCAAAGACTTTTCAGCCCATGTAGTACTTCACTTCAGATGCAATAACTTCGCTTTCAGTGCACCAAATTTCATGAAATGTTTACTAAAAATCGGGAAATATATTTATTTCCACTGCAGTAAGTCACATAAGCCACCACAAAATGCCCTATTGGGAAAGTGCATTTTACTTTAAAAAACTCGTAATACTAAACTGGCAAAAATAAATTTTAAAACCCCCCATGACCAAGTTCTGGCTACGCCCCTGCAGTGATGTCAGCCTGATATTTCATGAGGGCTTCCGCCAGTTAGGTAGAAGCACCTTCCTTATAGAGGGTCCGGACATTCCAAGTGCATATCCTCAAATCGTGGTCCCTTAAGGCAGGTTCTCACCTTGTGGATCCGAAGAAGTGCACTTTTTTTAAGAATTTTTTTTGAGAAAACAGTTAAAGATACAACGCTGAAAATGTTTTCTGGATATGAACACACATTTATTTAGAGAATACAATGTTTCAAATTGAATGAGTCAAGCAAGGGGGCACGGTAGGCAGGAAGCATCGATAGGTTGCACAAAAATGTCGACGAAAACTGTAATCGGGGTTGTATTTGTTGATGATTATAGGTGCAAAATCCGTTCGAATTGAAATCCGATCTGCTTCTTCTCAAAAGTTATTCATATTTTTATATTTCGAATCGGGACAATTTGTAACACAGGACAATAAAAAACACTTTTTTCTGTTGCATGGAGTTTTTCTACTGTTTCTTACTAATTTGGGTGCGCTGATTTCGATTCTACCCTCAGATTTTTTCTAGCAGCTCTAGTTAGTGAGATATAAGTACCGTGCCATTTTTTCAGTTTTTCCTCTACTTTTTCCATATTTTTGATCGTAATTTCTAAACCAAAAAATTGATTGACATGATTTTCACATTATCGCATTAACAACACCACACGGCTTCTTTTCCGATGCAACTTATTTTTATAAGTTTTAAAATGCCGCGGTAATTGGACCTCAAATTCGGAAAATATGGAATTTTAAGGAGTTTTCTTTGATGGTCAAAAACATACACATTTTTTGTAAATCAGTTAACGATTTGGTGTATAATCAAAGCCGACACATCAAGCAATACAACACAGCCAAATTATTTGGCGGAATATACATACATTCGAAATAATAGCAAAAATGTACCATAGCCATTTTCATCACTTTTCATACTTTTTCCTTAAAATATTCTTAAAATTCTTCAAAATATGCTCTTTTTACGTTCCATTTATAGTCTGAAATACAAGCAAAAAACAAAAAGAATAAAAGAAAAATAAATAAAAGCTTTGAATATTTTGAGGCACGGTACCAATATCTCACTAACTAGAGCTGCTAGAAAAAATCTGAGGGTAGATTCGAAATCAGCGCACCCAAATTAGTAAGAAACAGTAGAAAAACTCCATGCAACAGAAAAAAAGTGTTTTTTGTTGTCCTGTGTTACAAATTGTCCCGATTCGAAATATAAAAATATGTATAACTTTTGAGAAGAAGCAGATCGGATTTCAATTCGAACGGATTTTGCACCTATAATCATCAAAAAATACAACCCCGATTACAGTTTTCGTCGACATTTTTGTGCAACCTATCGATGCTTCCTGCCTACCGTGGGGGGGAGGGGACGTCCATCAGTGGCGGCATGTCGCTACCGCTACCGGAAGTGATTCCGTCAAAACCCGTGATCTGAAACACAAAAATCGAACACATTCTTAATGTGTACCGTATTATCTATTGAATGAACCAAGATCATGAAAAAAAAATCAAAATTACAAAAGTTATGAGGTTTTGAAAAAAAATTAAGATTTTCGCATTTTTTTGTTCACTTATTATTTTTTTAAATAAACAATTTTCAAAATTTTTGGCTGATCGTTTATTAGAAAAAACCCTAAGGAATATTTTAATTTGGTGACGATTGGTTCATTCCAGCGCCTTCAATCACTTCCGTTAGGTCCGAAAATGTGGTTCTTAGAAAAACGCGTTTAAAGTTTAAAGCGCGCTTGGCCGGTGCTCGACACTGCTCTATGTAACGGTCTGTAACTTTTGTAATTTTTCAGATTTTGATCTGAAATTTCTGGAGCACATTTTTTAAACATATATCTACACGATCAGGCAAAAAAACTTGGATTGGACAGGGACAAGGATCGTTCTGGCGTTCATCAGGTTAAACGCAATCAGAGACTTTACACCATCTATAACCGACCAAAATTGAGTTTAACTCACATTTGTGATCGGGGGCTCCAAAAACCTAATTACGATGAAGCTTATAGGGGAAGACGGTATCCAGCTCTATTGACTCCTTAGAATATCGTCGCAACGTGGCACGCGTGACCTTATTGTACAGATTCCTTTTCGGGAATTGTTCAGAGGAGATGAGCAATCTGATGCCATCACTCCTGGTATTCCTCGGGGCAACCTATTTGAGCATTAGCGACCATGCAATCCACGTTGAAACGATATTTCAACGTACTACATTTTACGTACGTTTCTGGCCTGCGATACTGTGGAATGGTGTCCCTGCACGTTTTCTCCAACACCTATTATGTTGATTGGTTCAAGACAGGAGTCTGTATCTTCTTCACTCTAAACCCTGTCTCCTAACATCTAGATTTTTCCTGAACCAACAAGTACCTCGCACTTAAAGGTGTCAATCCCTGCGTGTTTGCTCGTTTATTAAGAAAAACAATTGGGGAAAAGTATTAACCCTCAACCACCCACCCCTATTAAAATCACGTATCTATCCACCCTGAGTCCTCGGGACTCACAATTTTTGTTTACGAAATTACGCAACACCTATTAAATTTTTATGATTTTTTATTTTTTTGTAGGCGACATTAACACCTCTTATTACAGATTTCATTCCATATCTTTACATAACTCTAATAAAAATGCACCTTTTCATTGACAGAAAAACAATACTCGAAAAAACATACACTATACACATTTACATACATTTTATAAAAATAAAAGATATAAATAAATTAACAAAAACCATTCTTTTTACATAAATAACCTAAAAATAAAAAACTGTTCAGAAAAATACTTCATAATATAAAATAAGAAAACGTGAAGTAGGTTAAATTACATATGTTGTGCACCTCACATACCTTTTTTGGCACAAACTACTCAAAACTTCTCTCTCCATTCGTAAACAATTTGCATATAATAAATATAATTTTGGATTCAAAGTTAAATTAACACGATAATAAAAAAATCTACACGTACAATTTTTGTAACACAAAACACCATCCTGAGTCCATGGGACCCTTATAATTGTAGTACGCTAACGCCTGATCGTCTTCGCGTTCAGCGCGACCCCGTAGGAAAGTATACGAAAGCTGGACGCCGAAACATAAAACTACAACCCGTACCAACTTATTAAAGTTCGTACTGAGTCCCCTGGACTCAGGGTGGGCGATTGGGGGTTGAATAAGAAATTACACACACAAGTATTTTTCATCGAAATCTGATGGAGTCAATAAGAGATATGATAATAAACAATCAAATTTAAAAATAATTCAATGCATGTTTTTCAGTAAAAAATTTTTTAGAAGGTTATGTGAACAACAGAAAATTAGATTAAATCATAAAGTGAGTAAAGATTATTTCAAAGAAATAAAATTCATGCGTGCTAAGCTGCCGGGCCCTGCTAGTAATACATAAATAATATGGCCGACCGGAACCACTTTTTTTGGGCCGAAACCGAAATAGGTTTTTTAAATATTCGGCCGAAACCGAAACTCATCCCTTGACTATCAGCCCGATTCTGGATATTCCCGGGGAATTAACCCATTTTTTACCGTCCATAGATCCCGTGGACAGATTTTGAAAATTTTCATAAAACAGCCTATTTAGAGCCTCCGTATGCCATTTCTGCTTTCAAAACAATTAAAAAAAATTTTTTTTGGGCTGGAGCAGATGTGATTTTTGAGACACGCTGGCAAAATACGTAATCCAAATTCGGAAAATTACACATTTTTCAAGTTTAAGTTACTGTTTTTTTTTAACTACTCATCGAAAGTATTTGCAACCCAGGAGAAAGTTCAATATAATGCGATTCCCGTGTTTTTAAGGACACACCAAAATATTTCAAGTTAGAACATGCTTAAAACTTTAGAAAACTGAAAGTTTCATAATTTGTATGTCAACTTTGTTTTTTTGGTAAGCAGTATTAAGTGTTTTATTAAAAACAAAAATTCATTTAGTATTAAAAACAAACAATTGTTAAAACCCTTCAAAAAGGTGGTCCTGTTTATACCAGTTTTACACTAAGTGAAACCCTAAAATTCGGAAATAGTTGTTTGCAGTTTGAAATGCAATGAATGTAGCTTTCCGATAATGTAAAAATATTTAATATGCGTTAGAAACTGTTATTTTCAGAATTTTTCAAAGTTGCCGTGTCTTTAAAGACACGATGGTAAAACATGGGTTAATTTCTCGCGGATTTAATTATTCTCGAGAAAGAAATCCGCCAATCCTAAACTCCCGGGGAGAGGAAAAATTAGGGAGAGAGAATTTCGAATTTCGAAATCAGCTGTTTTGCACCTGACGTTTAACTTTGCGTAAAAAAATTGTGTACTGAAAGTGAACATTTTCAGATTTTAAGAAGAAAAAGTAGAAAAATGCACAGCATAGCCTTCAGACTGCTAGCGGAGGAGTTGAATGATGACGAGCAGCAGCAAATGCAGCAACAACGTATTGTGAGAAGGCACTTGCGTAATGGGATGAGCCCGCTGGAGTTGCCTCAGTTGCTGTAAGCACAAACAAAAGTGCAACTTCTTGAAATTAGTAAATTATCTGTTTTTATAGGTTCGAGAAGTATTATAGAGTTAACAAACCTGCCTTCTTGTACTTGCTGGAAGTGCTTACAGCCAAATTGAAACCAGTCAAGAAACAATTCGGAATTCCGCCAATGGTGAAACTAAGCAGCTGTTTTTTTGCTGAAGGCGGTTACCAAGCGGGGGTTGGGAAAGAGTCGGTTGCTGCTTTGGCCCAGTCAAGTTAAGTTAAAGTTTTGGAAGTATTTGAAACCCACTTATACCATGAATGGATTAAAATGTGCAAGACAAACGAAGAAAAAAGGGAAGTTGTGTTAGCCCTGTACGTAAAGCACGGTATTCCTGGTGTTATGGGATGCATTGACGGAACACACGTCCAGATCGTTGCTCCCTGCCAAAATAAACACCTCTTTTATAATACGAAGGGAAATTATAGTTTGAATGTTATGCTGGTAAGTTGTCGGTCCTATTTTGAGTCGTGGTTTTTGTGTTAAGTGTTATGCAATATTTACAGGTTTGTGATGACAAGCTGAGAATTCGATACAAAAGGGGTTTTCCGACTATTCCAATAGATTTTCCGGAATTTTCTTTTCGCACGAACCTGAACTGAGTCAAGACGAATTCAATAAAGAAAATTTCATTGAAATCGGCCAGTCCGTTTGAGCGTCATTACATATATAGATATAGATAGATGCCAGCAACACAAAATGGGTTTTTGACCGTACTAAATGTGCGCGATTTTCCGTATAATTACGTGGTTTTCGACCCGAAGTTTTTTCACTTTTATTGCTCTAGAAAGTAAAGCGGCAAAAAGCGGCAGCTGAGTTTTGAAAGTTAGGTAAATAATTTTATAATAAATAACCACCTTCAATTTCGCGGAGGTTGTTTTTGGTATATTTTTTTATTTTCGATCAAAGTTGAAAAAAAGGTTGAAATATAGACTTTTTGAGAAATTAATAGATCGAATAACTTTGAAGACAAAACAAACATTTTATATCTAATTTATAATAACAATTAACGTACCTTTTAGAAAAAACCAACAAGTTACCGATTGGCCGCTTCATTTACATACAAATCAATCTTGAAGATGAAAAAAAAACAAAAAATACACATTTTTCTCGATGTGGAAAAATTGTCAACTTTGAGCGGCTCTACCTCCCAAACTACTAATCTGAATTTAATGAAACTTACATTTTCGTAATCCCTAGAAAATTCTCAATAAGATGCGTGTATTCATTTATCGAACGCTTTCATGAAATTTTCGATTTTTGCAACGTTTTGCCAACCGTTGGGCCATAGTGCGTCGATGCCTCCCATACCGTCATAAGTCAGTAAGAAAAGCGTGAACTCTTTTAATCTATTACAACAGGAGATGCAGGATATCCGTTGCAGCCTTGGCTTTTAACACCACATCGAGCTCCAGCGGATGGATCAACTGAAATGAAATTCAATGAAATCCATTCCAAATGCCGCAACGTTATTGAACGAACCAATGGAGTTCTCAAAAATCGTTGGAGATGTCCTCTTGGTGCACGGGTGTTGCACTACACTCCTGAAAAAGCAGCCAAAATTGTGAATGTCTGCCTATAAGGCAAACATAACACTTAGCGAAACAAACATAACACTAAATGAACTAGACACTCAGGAAAATGAAGTGGCTCAAAGAATTAGCTCAAAGAATTAGCTCAATTAGAGCCAATATTGGAAACGATCTATAACACCTCCAAGCAAAATACAAATTTTAATGTAAATAGTTCAGTATTTATTCATAAAAAGTTCAGTCCATTCTTAAAATAACACAAAAATAAATTCAATATAACAACAAAAATAATATTTAGTCAATTCATTTACTTTTGAAGTCTTATAAGTAGGGATCGGAATTATATGCAAATGCATATTTGTTTGGAGCTTCCGATTTGGGCAGGACCAAGACAGAAACTATTTTGATTGAAAAATATTAAGAATGAGCTAACATATGCACTGTATATTTGCATATATTTGCATATTTTTGCATTTTTTACATAGTTTTTGCATATAAATCCGATACCTACTTATAGCTATTACAGTCAATTCACTTTTTAAACCTTAAAACTACAAAATAATATAAAAATAATATGGCAGGTAATTCAGATCACTTCACTTTAAAAATTCAAGCTAGTTTTAACATGTTTACATATTATTATTAAACTTCAGCTCCTGTAATTCTAGTAGTCGCCTGTTTTTCTCAATTTTATCCTCCACTTTCCCCACACGGTAGGCAGGAAGCATCGGTAGGTAGCACAAAAATTTCGACAAAAACTGCAATCTGGGTTGTATTTGTTGATGATTATAGGTGCAAAATCCGTTCGAATTGAAATCCTTCCTGCTTCTTTTCAAAAGTTATTCATATTTTTATATTTCGAGTCGGGACAATTTGTAACACAGGACAACAAAAAACACTTTTTTTCTGTTGCATGGAGTTTTCCTACTGTTTCTTACTAATTTGGGTGCGCTGATTTTGAATCTATCCTCAGTCTTTTTTTAGCAGCTCTAGTTTGTGAGATATAGGTACCGTGTCATTTTTTCACTTTTTTCTCTACTTTTTCCAATACTTTGATCGTTATTTCTAAACCAAGAAACCGATTGACCTGATTTTCACATTATCGCGTTAACAACCCCACACGGCTTCTTTTCCGATGCAATTTATTTTTATAAGTTTTAAAATTCCGCGGTAATTGGACCTCAAAGTCGGAAAATATCGAATTTTAAGGCGTTTTCTTTGATGGTCAAAAACATATACATTTTTTGTAAATAAATTAACCAGTTAGGTGTATAATGAAAGCCGACACATCAAGCAATACAACACAACCAAATTATTTGGTGGAATACACATTCGCATCGAAATAATAGCAAAAATGTACCATAGTCATTTTCATCACATTTCATACTTTTTTCTTAAAGAATATAGAAATATGAGTAACTTTTGAAAAGAAGCTGGTAGGATTTCAATTCGAACAGATTTTGCACCTATAATCATCAACAAATACAACCCAGATTGCAGTTTTTGTCGACATTTTTGTGCTACCTATCGATGCTTCCTGTCTACCGTGCCCAGTCTCATTTTCTCCATAGCTTTATTGTGCCGTTTCATTTCTTCCATCTCCTCGATTTTTAAATTTTTCTGAAATGCGCTTTCTTAAAATAATACAGTCTGTCCAGAGATTTGCAGATTTGTTTTGTGCTTTGGTGTTGCTCTTTTAAATCCTCCGCCACAGACTTTAAATAATAATTAATAATAATTGATTGGCACGACAGCCCGCTTACGCGAGACTAAGGCCTAGCTTCCCGCAACCACCCGTGTTGTGCGTGTGAATTTTGTACGCGGGTGGATGGGACCTACAGTTTTATGCCGGTTCCGAACAGCAGGTTGGGAGCTTTTTCATAGGCAATTTTTACTCTCAGAGGTTTGCCATTTCCAGCTGAGAGGACAGCCACCGAAAGAGAAAACGAGTTTCCCGTTATTTTTTTTAGGTGTTACTAAATGCAGAATTCGAACTAGCGTCGCTCTGCATGCGACTCGCTTGGACCGCGCACTAACCAACTGAGCCACAGCGGCTGCTCAACCACAGACTTTAAAGTCTCGCCTATATCTCGTTGGATATTTATATTCTCTGCAAGGGCATCGGAAGGAGAATACCTTTGGTCATTTCTAGCCAATGTTTTCTTGGTTGCGGCTTTTTCTTTTTCTATTTCAAACGCAATTGGCGAATGGCATGTAGGCATTTGAGGTTCGTCGTCTAGCATATTCATGGACACATCCTGAATTTGCGTTGAAGCTTCGAGGCTTACGTTTATTTCAGTTTGTAGTCCAAATACACTAGCAGGTACTCCTTCATTCCGATGAGGTCATAAATCGCCTGCTCAAGGGATGAAAATTTTGCTGGGTGTTTGGGTCTCCACCAGTGCCTTTTTGTGATTTTAAATTTTGCGCTGCTTTTTGGCGGACGTATTTTTGTTGGTCGGCCCACACCTAAAATCCATAAAGCAGAAGTATTTTAAGACTTCACAACTAATAAATATCTTTTTTCACTCCGTAATATTTTTTACTGGAGGTCCCACTGAATTGAGCTCCGTTTCAACATTTTGTCAAAATTTCGCCTGTCTTTCTCTATCGCCTTTAAAAAATCCGCGCGCAATGCCAGGATTTGCTTCCATGAGGCTTGCTTGTTTTCGACCTAAAATCAAGTATTTCATGAAATTATTCTTAATAGAATATAAAAATTAAAAGAAAACTTACGTTTTCGCATGCTTCTCCCTTCAATAAAGTTCGCGGAACAATTCTCGAGAAAACACACTGCTTTTCCGCCATTTTACATATTGGTGATGCCTGCTTTTTCCGCACGAAAAAAATCTCCCTTTTCAAACTTCATTGTGAATAGGAGGAAAGGGAAAGGGGAAAAATCTCCCGGGGAGATGTCATTGAGAATATGAGAGAAGGGAAAAGAGAAAAAATTCTCGCGGAATTTCTGTTTAGAATCGGGCTGTATAGATCTGCTCAGCTGCACTTACAAGCTGTTCACTCGCTACACAATAAAGTAAAAAATATTCTAAAAAGTTTCGGTTTTGGCCGTTCGGGCATTTTTATTTCGGTCGAAACCGAAACCGAATATTTGGTCGAACTAATAAATAATAACAAATAATAATTATGTAAGATGTTTTGATTGTGTTATTTGAATTTTAAATAGAAACAGTTTGAAATTTTTCATTTATATTTGTTTATGCATTATAATTTTTTTCTTACAGGTTCGATTCAATTTAAGCCCCGAAGTCCATATAATGTATGCCTGGAACTATGCTTATCGATCCGCAAGAAAAGGAAATTGGGAGGCTTATGCTCGAGACCGAACAAGATTTCAACAGCGAATACAGCGCGCTTCATTATATCTAGATCCTATTTTAAGTTCTGAGCATCGTAATGTAATTTATAAATACCGGTTCGCTGACCAATCGGATTGATAGTTTTTATGATATTAAGATACAAATTTTAAGTTTAATTAGTTCGATTTTGTTTATTTGTAAGAAAATGAAAGAATTATATTTACATTTCAAATACAATTAATAAGACCGTGTTGTTTAGAGCTTTGAAACCCGCAAAATAAATTTTGTATCTAGTAAGCGAAAATTAATTGAGTTTAATTTTTAACCCTTTAACGGTAGGTTTTTATTAGGGAATGGTAAAATTCCAAATTCTTTGATTTAATCCTCCCATTTTAACATTAAGTACATTTTATTATGTATTAACTTTTTATGTAAAGTAAATGAAAAAACTCGAACTCGGAATGTTCGGCCTGACTAAATCTCGCTAAACTAACTAGTGCTAATACGACCCGATAGGGCATCTTTCTTAAAATCTCAATTTTTAAAATGGAATATCTTCGGAATTATAAGTCGGACAGCATTGAAATTTGGTACAGGCCACCAACAGGGCAATTTTCATAAGGTTAGGACAACGGGCGTGGCACTTTTCAAGTGACCCAAATGTTTTGAATAACTTTGGAACTACAGGTCACCAGTGTTACCGTTGTGCGACTAAAGTGCCATATTCAGGCATGTGCTGCAAATCTCACGATTTCAAATCGAAATCGGAATTTGAAATCGTACGAATTTTTGGGGGGTGTGCTACAAAACGAACGAAAGAAGAAGAAAGACGAAAAGTGGAAACAGTAAAACGCCGCATTCTGAGGGACCATTCCAACCCACTGGACATGTCGGAAACGACGTAAGCAGTTTTCATTGCATTGCTAATTTTCTAATTTTTGCTAACAATGTAGATTGGAATTTTTACAGGTTTGTTACAAAATAAATCAACTATCACTTTCTGCACTTCAAACTGGGTCGCGCACCATTTCAAATCACATACCTTCTTCCAACCATTCACATCTTTTTGTGGGGGTCCCACACTGTTTAACTTCGTCTTCAGCTCTGCCCAGCTTTCTTCTACCGCAACACGGTCACCTTTCGTAAAGTTGTTTGCCATATCAGGGTGATGCTCCATGTGCTTAAGTAAAATTTGTGCATGGGCAGAGTTTTTGTGTTTTCCCCTGAAATTTGATTTCCCATGATTATTACAACTTAGAATAAAATTTTTCAAGCCACTTACATTTCGGCAAACAACTTTTTCAAGTTAAAAATTTTTTTATATTTAGGTAGAAACACCGATAGAACACGACCCGTTTTCTAATCGCAACGAAAACGGAATTTCGGTTTTCTGGCACATGTCATTTCAAACGATTTCGTTTTCGAAAATTGACGAAATCAAAACGAAATTGAGCACACCCCATAACGTTTTCGCTCCGAATTTCAAACGAAAACGATTTGTAGCACATGCCTGATTGACACGTTTTACAGATCGATGCCCCATGACACCGACTTTTTAAAAATAGGCTTGGGCAAATCATGCAACTTTTGCCCCTTTTTTTATCAAAAAGTTTATACGTACATTTTAAAAATTGTTTCGCAAAGTGAGTATGAAAACAGGGAATAAACACATTGAAAGAACTTGTACGGCAGATTTAAAGGGTGTGCACACCAAAATCGGGACACTTGTTTTCTGATATAATAATAAAACGAAGTAATCTAGAATTTATTTTACAATTTATTTCTACTCTTCGGTCTTTAAGGTATGATATAGTCCATATTTATTTCTATTTTTTCCTCCGTATGCCACCAACCGCACTTTTCGTCGGAGTCCTGCCATCAATTTTTGCACGAAAAATTCGTTCACTTTTTTAGACCCCCACAACCACTTCCTCCTAAACTCTTCTTCTGTCGATAGCCTCGCATCACTCTTCTTTAAAATGCCTATAACTATCGACCACTAGTTTTCGATAGGGCGCAGTTCCGGGCTGTTAGGCGGATCACACTCGCGCTGTACATATTCCATCCCATATGGAGAATATTCTCTTCATACCACTACATAGTTTCCCTGGAGTAGTGGCAAGTAGGTTTTGTTTTAACACCGCACAAACAGATGGCTTGCCAAACCATGGTCTTCTTTGGGAATTTTGCCCATTTGATTTTGATTTCACCTTGTATTCATCAGCAACATCTTGGCGATTCGTGGCTGTGTAAAAATCTTGACCAGCTAAATTTGTTAAGTTGTTGAAGCAGTATGTTTCATCATCCAAGATCACGCTACTGAATTTCTTTAGCAAATTTTCGAACAAGTTACGACAACGGTGCTACACGGTGAGATTTCGTTTCGCGTTCCGATCTGGTACTACTTGAGCCTTGAAACTCTTCAAGCTTGCTCGCCTCTTGCCTTTCTGGACGAACGATGACGATTTCTCCACGATTTAATCCAACGAACGACTTGACATTCGCGGATTTTTTTTAAATGCGGCAATCACTTTCTTCGTGCATCTAACACTCCTCTGGCCATGGTCACCACCACTACCCGACTTACGATCAACCCTCAGCCTTTCATTACAATTTTTCAACCCTTTACTGCATGTCGATGGTGCAAAATTTAGCTTTTTTGTAATTCGGCGTATACTGAGGTTAGGATTCGTAGTGTGTTCGTGCAAGATGACTTTTCTACGTTCGTATTCGTATGCCATTTTCTTACTAATAAAACGGGTTTTGCAAATTTTTTTTAACTGAATATTGAAAACCAAGTCATGGAGTACTTACGTCTAAACTATAACTTTTCAAAGAGTTTTATTTTAAAAGATACAGGGGTTTTAAAGTGTCCCGATTTTAGTGTGTACATCCTTTATTTAAGCTAAAATACGGTAAAGTTGACTTAAGCTACTCTGTTTTATTGTCACAGATATAATAATACTAGTTATCTACTAATATTCATTTTTAGTGACTGAATTGTTATATTGATACTAGCTGACCCGGCGAACTTCGTCTCGTTCGTTTGTATAATTAAATACGCGTGATGGCGAATCTATGGCGATGCAAACTGACGAAGAAAGCCAACTAAAGGAAGAGGAGGAGCTACTGATTAACGCGATCAGCAATGTTGCTGCTAGTTTCAGTAAACAATGGACAACGCTTGAACCAGATTTAAATTATATGGGCGGTACCAAGCCCCCTTTTTCAATACCCGCACAATGCCTTCTCTCGGAAGGGAAAATTGTAGGTTCGTACTAAGTTTTATCGCGAGGTACTTATAGTCTAGCAAAATATTTGGGTCACAAATAACGTGCCACGCCCATTGTCCACAGCCCATTAAATCTTACTAGTAGAATGACTCACCTATGGGACGACAGGATACTAACTTTCAGTGTTGTACGACTTCCAATTTCGAAGATATTCTATATTAAATATTTGGCTTGTATGGGCGGTGCCACACTCCCTTGTTCACTACCAGCACCATTCCCTCTGGCGAAATATATGATTAAATGGTAGGTTCGTACTTAGTTTCATTGCTGTTGGACTTGTAATTCGGTAAAATGTTTGGGTCACAAAAAAGGTGCCCCTTGTTCAACGCCGTTCGGAATCGGCATAAAACTGTAGATCCCTTCCAACCTTGTAAAAAACGCACGCACAACACGGTTGGTTGCGGGTAGCTAGGCCTTAGTCTCGTAATCGGACTGTCGTGCCAGTCAAGAAGAAGAAGAGCTGAAGGTGGACCAGCTGAAGAAGGAGGCTGCCTGGAATTTGCCGACTACAGGCAGAAAGGTGGAGTTACAGCTACGATTGCGAGAGGCGTGTGAACCACGAGGCATCGATTGAACTGTGCAAGAGCTCGGAACGCAGGAGCTAGAGGTGTCGGCCAAAATGCGTCGATGCAAAGTACGGCTATGAACATGCGCCAGCTAATGGTTGCAATGAAAGGCATGTTCGAAAAACTGAAAACAACGAATCAGGAAATTTTGGCGAAATTGGAAACTACGAATCGGGAAATTTCGGCAAAAGTCGAAACTTCGAACCGAGAAATGGCGGCAAACTCTGCGCGCATAGAGCAAAATGTAGAGGATATTTCTGTGGGTTGAATGTGAATGTGAGCATCTCGAGAACCGAATGGACGCGAGATTGGTTGTCGCCAGTTTAGGAAAGTTTTCTCACCAGAACAGAAGTGCTTACTTATGATGGCGCTGCGCCGTTCGATACATTCAAGGTACAGTTCGACCTGGCTGCTTTGGAAAAACAGTGGACCGATATCAGGAAAGGTCGGAGATTGGCACTGGCTCTAAAAGGTCCTGCGGCTATGGTAATAAAATCGGTTCCAGAATGTTTAAGAAGTGATTACGAGGCCGTCATGAGAGCGTTGGCAGCAAAGTACAGCACCGAGCACAACAAAACGCTATACTACTGTGAGCTGAAGAGCCGCAGGCAAAGAGCCAACAAGGCGCTGCAGACATATGCAGCAGACATTGAGCTGCTCGTATAGTTGTGCTACTCGGAAGTCAGTGCTGATGTTCTCGAGAGGATGAAGATTGAGGCGTTAATTGAAGGTCTTCATGACCCGGAGACACGTCGCAGTGTGTTAATGATGAGCAAGCTGATATTTAAGGAGACGGTGACCAGTGCGATGACGTATGAGGCGGCATGGATTGGAGGCACTCGGTATGCACCTGCGAGGATACGCCGAACCCAACCGGACAGCGACATTCCGAACCCCGCCATAAGCGAAAGAAGCATTCTTGATCGCAATCGCCCGAAACGATGTATCGTGACAATCCAGACTAAGCCAACAAGCGCAGGGCTGAGGACGAGGAGACGTTAAACTAAAAAGGGCCAGCCTAAAGGGGCGTGTGCTGATTCCCACAGCCTGGAACATGAGTTCATCGTCGCGGATATAATGGACGACGTGATTATCGGCGTGGATTTCATGATTGGACCTGAAAGAAAATGTGCTGAGGTATGCCAACGTTGAATTCCTGCTGCACTCCGGCTATGAGCGAAGCGTGGTGGTAGGGTAAGTTGTCTCGTGTCAACACCAGCGAATTCCGAGGCGACTGTTTGGGCAAAGGTGGACGACGACGATAGGACAAGTCGGCTGTGGATTGTAGAAGCACCAGAACAAGGACACGACAACATAATCATCGGACGTACATTAGTGGAACCCTAAAACGGCAAAATACCAGTCAGAATACTGAACCCGCTTAGTACACCCAGATAAGTTGGAAAAATTCGGTAATTGGCGAGTGTATAAAGGCTGTAGCAGTTGTCAATTGTGAGAGTAGCCCACCCGGAGGAAGTAAGAAAAGCGGTTGTAACATGGACGCCATACCGCAGGAGAACCAGTGGAGCAGCGAATTGACAGCCAAGCAGAAACAGAAGGCGCGGTCACTCCTGCAGAACAGCCATAGTGAAGCACAACATCGACACCGGAAGTGCGAAACCAATCCGTCAACCGCGAAGACGAGTTCCTCTGGCCAAGAGGGAAGAGGTCGCAACTTTAATCGAAAGCATGCGAAAAGGTCATAGAGCCTTTGTCAGGCCCTTGGTGCTCGCCGGTCGTGCTAGTCAAGAAAAAGGATGGCGGTACCGGTTTTGATGTGGACTATCGGAAGCTCCATGACGTGACTAAGAAGGACAGCTATCCACTACCTCAGATCGATGACACCCTGGACACACTGTCAGGCACACAGTGGTTTTCCACGCTCGACTTACGCAGCGGCTATTGGCAGGTGGAGCTTGCAGACAAGTACAAGGAGAAAACTACTTTTAGTGTTGGCGATGGGTTGTGGCAGTATACCGTCTTGCCGTTTGGACATGTAATACACCAGCAACATTCGAGCGGCTAATGGAATGTGTGCTAAAGGGCTAAACTGCCGGACGTGTCTGGTGTACATTAGGTTGGGTCGATTCCGGACTTTTTTCGATTCGAGATTTCTAATAGTGCGGAAAAGTTGCCTTAGTACTTCCTAATTCCAATGCAATATTTTGTTTTGAGATCGGACTGCATCTTCAACCCCAACTCCGGCCTTGAAATTTCGGAAATTTGCCTAAAATCGTGAAATTGCCTACCTAGCGCCTAAAATACGCCTCTCATGGCAAAATGTATAAAAGAAAAGTTGTTTGTCGCATCATTAGCTACCGAAATGGTATTATGATAATGGCCGTAGGACGAACCATTCCCGAGATACGAGCGAAAAGGCGGCGCGCCGCAGCGCAAGGTAAAAATCGGCTTGCGGCCACACTTCTCCCTGAATGCGCCAACAATGACGCCGGCGCTGCGGAGATGTGTTCTGTGCTTCACGCGTCGGGTCGGACCGGCCGGGCCGCTCCCCCCGTCCCGTCTCGCTCTTCCCCCATCCCTCTCCCCTCCCCGCCAGACACTAGACTAGACTCCCGCTGCGCGCCGGGCGCCACCAGCTTACTCCGTCGTGTATTCCCCTGCGCCATACGACACGTTCGGACAGGTCCCCACACAAATATTCTTTCATCGAGTTCCTTCACTCTTGTCGTTGATTTCGCCGAGTGCTATCACTTACATTCTCTGAACAGAACACAAAACTCAATGTAATGCAATGAATTGGTTTAAAACGTTATACAATTTTATTATAATTCAATGTGGATTTTAAAGTTGTATATGTACAGTGTGATTTTAAGAACTTTATGTTTCAATACAATGGTGATCAGTGTAAATGTATGTACAATGTGTGTTTAGTGGTTTTGATTGTTTATGTAAATGTTGTGATAGATGTACACTGTGCTTGGTTCGAGATTTGTGTGTTGTATATTTGTGTGGTGTTGAATGTTGTTGATCGTTGATCATGCTGTCTTCACGCCGGTGTTCGGATGATAAGCGTTTGTAGGGTGTTGCTACGGTTGAAGTAAATCGCGGGTCGCGTGGTGTCCTCGTCGGAGTTTTGATGACAAGTGATTTTGCCGTCAGCCGCGCAAGCACCGTTTAGGACAGCGAGGGATGCCGTCGGTCAGTACATAGGTGGGTATATAGGGTAAGTATATAAAGAGGATAGCGGAAACGTACAAATGGTAAGTATATAAGGAGAAGGTAGGTATATAGGAATAAGGTAAGTATACGGGATTGGAGGGGATATGTACGACTTATCATGCATGTACAACATGCTTATTTGTATTTATTTTATATTGTAGGTGGTGCGCGGTGACGGCAAGCAACGACGTGAACATCCTGGGGCCGGATGCACTCGTGCATTTAGACGACCCCCCTCAACTCCGTCAGGGACCGGATCGCCTGTGTCAGCAGCGTCCGAGCCTTTCGTCCCCGCAGTTGGCGGGTGGTGATTCCTGGTCGGGCGTGATTGGCTGTGTGATGGTGGCGACGCGCTGGTTCGCTGGCGGCGCTGGTCGATGCGTGACGTGTCGATGACGTGGTTCGCCCCGTAGAGCGACTCGATCCCGGACGCCTGCGCGACGAACGCACCGCAGGAGGAGGGGGGGTGGACGTTGGCGCGAGGGTTGCGCCGTGGAATGGAGCTCGCGGCGTCGTTGGCCTTGCGCCCGGTTGATGGTCCGTTGCGCCGGCCGGACCCCTCGTCTTCGTTGCACGGAATGAGCCGTCCGCTGCAGGGTGGCGGTGACGGGCTGCTTCGCCGGTCGGGCACCTCGCCTTCGGTGTCCGGGATGGGTCGTCCGCTGCAAAGTGTCAGTGGGGTGCAACATCGTGTGATGTGCCAACCCATACTTCTTGCAACTGTTTGGCGAGTCGCAAGCCCCCGTGTCGTGGGACCGGGCCAAACAGTTGCGGCAATAGCCGTGCGCGTGCACGACATCGTCGCGTTGGCCGGGGTTCATGGCAAGGAACCCGCGGCATTACCTCAAGGGATGAGGGCGATGGCAGAGTTGGCAGCGATGGGTGTCGTCCATTGTCGAGCTGTGGAGAAAGAACAAAACGAGCAGACTTTAGTGTCTTATATTGGTAAATGGACAGCGATGTCCGCGAATAATTATAAAGGAATTTATAATAAAGTAGGAGGTGTTCTAATCGGTGGGTAGAACACACAACTTCACGATCGGGCGCGTGAGAGTTCCGGATTGCGTGCGAACGTCGGCTACTCGGATGTGGCCATCGGGTCCTCGATGCAGTGTGACGATACGTCCTAGCTTCCACTCGGTGGGGGGCAGCAGCTCGTCCTTGATGACGACTAATTGATCCAATTCTAGCTCCTTTTGGGGATGGCGCCACTTGTGCCGTTTTTGGAGCTCGTGGAGAAATGTAAGATTTCCACCTCCGGCTGAACTCATGATGAAGAGCCTTCAGCTTCTCCCATCGGTTGATCAAGGATAGATCTTCCGAATTGGGCTCGGGAGGTGACAGGAGGGGGGCGCCCCGCAGGAAGTGACCTGGAGTAAGCGCTACGAGATCAGATGGATCTTGTGATAGAGGTGATAGTGGCCGGGAATTCAGGACGGCCTCAATTCTAACAAGAAGAGTTGTGAACTCTTCGAAGTTGAATTTGTGGTGGCCGGCAGTCTTTTTGAGATGAGTTTTGAAACTCTTGAGTGCAGATTCCCATAACCCGCCCATGTGAGGTGGACTGGGGGGGATGAAAACCCAATCGACTCCTTGAGTGGAATATTTCTTCAGGATGTCGTGGGATACCTCTTTGGAGAACTTGAGGAACTCTCGGCTCATGGCTCTGTGGGCGCAAACGAAGGTGGTGCCATTGTCCGACATGATTTTTCGGGGGAGGCCTCGTCTGCCAATGAATCTGGAAAAAGCAGCACGGAATGCTTCTGTGGTAAGGGCAGAACACAATTCCAAGTGAATGGCCTTGGTGGAGAAGCAGACAAACACCGCGACATAACCTTTGAGGAATGTTGCCGTTCGGAGCTGAGATGCCTTAATTTGGTATGGGCCCGCAAAATCAACACCTGTCGTCGAGAATGGGATTGACAGGGTACAACGCTCTGGCGGAAGAGCTGCCATTATTTGTGATCGGACCTTTTGTCTCTGAACCGTGCAGACCTTGCATAGGCGAATGCATTTCTTGATCTGAGGCTTTAGACGGGGAATGTAAAACTCTTGACGAGCCATTCTGAACATGAGCTGCAGTTCTGCGTGTAAGAGAAGAGTGTGGAGGAACTCAAGATACAACGTGCAGAACCGAGATGCCTCTGGTAGGATTATCGTATGGCGCTCATTGTAACTAAGCGCCGCCTGGGCCAATCTACCATCAACTCTCATCAAGCCGTCCTGATCGAGGAACGGGTTGAGAGTCAAAATCGGGCTTTTTCGGGGAATAGGGGTCTTGTTGGACAACGCGGTACGTTCTAGGTGGTGGAAACGTGTCTGGGCTAACGAGAGGAGTCTCGTCTTGACAAACTGAATCTCATTCTGGGAAACGAATGGATTCAAGTTGAGGGGAGATGTGTTCCTCTTGGCGAGTCCGTTATGGACAAAACGGAACGCATATGCAAGGACACGTGGCGCGCGAGATATGAGGAGAACCGATCGAGGATGTCTGATGGTTCCTCCAGCGCGAGATGAACTTCGACCTTCCGCTGCTCAGGTGGAGCAACATTGGAGGGAGTTGATTTAGGCCATGCTTCTTCAGGTGACTGAAGCCAGTTGGGTCCATTCCACCACAGCGGGTTTGCTGCAAGTTCTTGGGGTTTGCACCCGCGAGTGCCCAAGTCGGCGGGATTATCACGGCTTATGACGTGACGCCAAGTGGCGTTGCCGACATTTTTCAGAATCTGGGCTGTTCGGTTGGCTACATACGTCTTCCAAGTGCTTGGAGGTTTCTCTAGCCAGGCGAGAACTATTTGTGAATCCGACCAGAAGAAGGTGTCTTCGGGTTTCACATCGAGATTTTCCGTAAGGCATTTGGATAATTGCAAAAGTAAAACGCCGCCGCACAATTCTAAGCGCGGCAGGCTAACCGTCTGCAGAGGTGCAACTTTACCCTTTGCCACGAGCAGGTGACACGAGATATTGCCATCGCTGTCAGTGGCGCGCAAATACAGGGTTGCGCAATATGCCTTTTCTGAAGCATCACAAAATCCGTGAAGTTGGATTCGCTTCAGAGGGGAGAATTGTACCCATCGGGGGATCTCGATCTCGCTGATGGACGACACATTCTTAACGAATTGATTCCATTTTATGAGTGAACCGGGCTTTACGCATTCGTCCCAGTCCGTGCCCACCAACCAAAGCTCTTGAAGGAGTAACTTGGCTTGAGTTATAATGGGCGAGAGCCATCCTGCCGGGTCGAAAAGTTTTGCGACCGCAGAGAGAATCTGTCGCTTCGTGGCGGAACTCGTTTCTGAGATGGGAACGATCGAATACGAGAAAGTATCCGACAAAGCGTTCCATCTCATGCCAAGTGTTTTTGTAGAGCTGGCACTTTCGAACTTTAGGAAGTCGGAATCGAGAAGTGCCGAGGTGGGAATATTTTCCAGGATCCTCGGATGATTAGAAGTAATCTTCCTAAGAGGAAATCCTGCGGACTTGAGGGCATCAATCACTTGTGTCAGTGAGGCGACTGCCTCAGAAATGGTATGAGCACCGGACAAAATGTCATCAACATAAGTCTCCTTGAGAAGGACTGTTTCCGCTAACGGGAATTTGTCCTTTGAATCTTCAGCCACTTGTCGAAGTGTTCGAATGGCTAAGAAAGGAGCACAGTTCACACCAAACGTCACTGTTTTGAGCCTAAAGTCTCGAATGGGGGAATTTCGAGACTCACGAAAGAGGATTCGCTGAAACTCTTGATCATCTTGGTGGACAAGAATTTGTCTATACATTTTTTCCACATCTCCATTAAATACAAATTGGTACAGCCGCCATCTTAAAATGAGGGTCATTAGGTCGGGCTGTAATGTGGGACCAATATGTAGGATATCATTAAGTGAATATCCTGAGCCGGTTGTTCTAGATGCGTTCAAGACAACGCGGACCTTGGAAGTGGTCTTTTCCGGCTTTACTACAGCATGGTGAGGCTAATAAAATGAAAAGTATTTGCCATCAGAGATGATCTCATTGGACTGAGTTGGCTCCATATGATTGAGAGTGAGATACTCTTTGAGGACCTCATCATATGTGGCTTGGAGATCACCTTTCTTTGCCAAAGTCCTTTCCATGCTGAGGTATTGCGAGAAGGCTGTGGTACGGGATTGACTTAAAGCCAGTTGGTTGGGAAAACTTGCCTTGAAGGGGAGTCGGACGACATATCTACCATCTGACCGCCGGAATGTGGTCTTTTGATAGAGGTCTTCGCAAAACCGATCCTCTTCGGAAATTGGAGGAGGCTGGAAGGAATTTCCTCTTGTTCCCAAAAGCGTTTGAGCTGGGAACTTAGGAGCTCATTGGAAACTTCTTCCACTTGTGTCGAGAATGTTGACACTTTCTGGGGGAAGGGGCCCACTTATGATCCAACCGAATATAGTGTTTTGGGCAAGGAGGCTGCCACACATATTTCGGTGGATTCCATCGAGAAGGATTTGAGGGAGTAAATCACTTCCGATGACCATGTCGATTTGCGCCTGTTTGAAGCAGTTAGGATCTGCTAGGTACAGCATGGCAACATGTTTCCACTCCTTTAGGCCCACATTGAAAGTGGGAAGAAGTTTGGTCAACTGTGGGAGTACAATTGCCTGTGTGGTGAGTTTCGTGCCAGTTCGAGTTGCGACTAGCGTTATGTTGCAGATCTGGTTGGAGTTTTGGATGGTCTTTCCACCCATTCCAGATATTTCGATCTGAGTCCTCTGCGTAGGGATTCTCAGTCGATTCTGCACTTTGGACGAGATAAATGTCCGCTGCGAACCTTGATCGATAAGGGCTCGAACCTTATGATATTCGCCAAGATGCTCTAAAGAAACAAGAGCAGTGGGGAGAAGTGTTTTCTCTTCGACCGTGGTGCTAAGAGACTGCACTGGCCGATTTTTGGATGTTCGTGGTGAGCGGGACTGGTCATCAGAACTTGACTCATCCCTAGAACTCCGGGTTGTTCTTACGGGGTACTTTCGCGCTTGTGGACTGTGAGGCTGGGTCGTGGAGACTTGAGCAACTACATTTCGTTGCCGAGGCGGGTTGTTGTCAGCTGAGATGTGAAGCAGCGAATGGTGCTTTCGCTGACAGTGTGAGCAAGTGAATTGACTCGTACAATCCCGCTTCAAGTGAGTGTATGACAGGCAGTTTTCGCACAAGTTGTGTGTTCGTACTGCCTTCACTCGGTCTCGAACAGACATTTTTTTTTAAGGTGGTGCAGAATTTGAGCACGTGGGGAGCGCCGCAAATCGGACATGAAAAGGTCCGCTCACTTTCCACCAAAAAATTCTGAGTTCTGTTGAAACCCCGGTTCGGAGGCAACCCGGACTTGATCGGTTTAACGGTATTGAGCCGTTCCACGACCTCATATCTCCTGGTAAGGAAATCATCCATTTGCTCCCAAGTTGGGAGATCTTTACGGGAACTGAGAGATTGTTCCCATAGAGATAAAGTCTCCTCTGGAAGTTTTGTGGAGCAAATGTATACCAGGATTGGGTCCCAACTCTCTGTCGAGACGCCTTGAGATGCTAAGACGGACAGAGAATTGTTGATGGTCGATTGAAGCCTTTGGAGCGCTTCACTGTTTTCAGTTGTCACTTGAGGGAGGCTCAAGAGCGTTTTGACTTGTTTGTCAACTAGAATGCGCCGATTTTCGAATCGTGATTTCAGCGCATTCCATGCCAGTTCAAAGTTAGCATCGCTTAATGCGTACTGCTTCACAATCGCGCCAGCTTTTCCGGCTGTCTTTTATCTGAGGTGATACAGTTTCTGGGCAGAGGTGAGTTTAGGGTGGTTTATGTAAACCGCCGTAAACATGTCACGGAAGGGCCACTCTTCGTACCCACCGGAGAAAATTTCTGTGTCGCATGGTGGCACATTCAGGCAAATAGAATTATTTGCCTGCTCAGACGCTGAATTTGCTGAACTTTCAGCTGGACGTGTTGTTTCAGCGGGAGGAGGTTGCTGTACGTCCATAAGATCTGAGATCTGGGCGATTGTTTGGTATGCTCGATCCCGGCATAGCTCCAACTTGCTTCGAGCAAGAAGCTTGAAGTTGCTTGGCAGGTCGTCATCAGGGGTGATACCGACTTTTCTGTATGCTGCCTTTACATCTTCATAATAGCCGTTCAAATCGGCTAAAGCTGCCTTGAGCATGGGCACAGTGAAGTCTTCGATTGCACGCGAGGAGAATTGTGTGCAGAAGTGGACTAGATTGTCCGCTTCGAAGATGAAGGCACTCATGGAGGGATCATGAGCCACTTCCTTTTGAGATTTTCGAATCTCGACTGTTTGTGCCCTGGTGGTGCGTTTTTTGGGGATTGCACCCAATAGGTCGGAACTAAGGCCCTCCGTCTCGGTGTCAGGCGTCCGAACGAATTTCGCAGACGGCTCTGACTGTACCGAGAGGGGATCCGACTCAGCTTTGTTGCTGGTGGATCTGTCGGGCGACCTGTTTACTGGCATGTCGTTTTGTTGTTATGAAAAAAAAATAAACGACAGTTGATCTAAAATCACAGTCCACGAAAGATAAACACGTCTGTAACGTGAGAAACGAAATTTACCGAACGAGATACACGAAAGCTGACCGATCCAACAAGATAGACAAAGAAATTTCCAAAAATGGGAAAAAAGCACGAAAAACCCCAATATGTGGTACGATTCCACAGCAAATAAACCAAAGGGATATTTTTTCTTCTTGTGTACAACCAAATCGGCACACAAATCGGCAATAAATAAAAGGCCACAGAAAATTTGTTTATATATTAATTTTATTTAATTTTTATTTTTTTTTCGGCTGAAAATAAAAAAACTCGCAATAAATAAATAAAAACAGGGGCCGCAATGGGTATTTGCGGACAAAATTCGAAAAGGAGACCAACGAAAAAATTTGTATATATATTTATTTATTTTATTAGTGGTTATTTATAAATAAAAATCCTCCAAAGAATTTGGAAGTAAATTTGCGTAGTGTACTTATGGGATCTAAGTACACCAGCAGCCTTTGTTTTTCCTGCAGGGTACTATAAATGGGATGTATAGTACCACTGTATGTAATGTAGGGCACTAGCACTAGCACCGGTTGCCTATGTACATAAGCGCTATGTACATCCGCAAGACCGATGTATAAGTTGGACCGGTTGGTTCTGTATATATATGATATACAGAGAAAAAGGAATTTTTCCAACCGCCCTTTTTTTTGATATAAGTTATGTAAAACTGGAACGACTCACGAAATTGCCTAGGGGGTAGGCAATGTATAGTGGTGCTCCCGCGTAGTGCTCGCTGCTGTCGCCTATGCTGCTGCCCCACTGCTTGCTGCTGTCGTCGCTGGCGTAGCTGCCGTTTGCTGTGTGGTTGTTGTTGGTGCTGCTTATATACCAGCTGGGTCTGGTGATCTTCGCTGTTGTTGTTGTTGCTGTGTGCACTTGCAGTTCTTCACTTGCATTTGCTTTACATGGGTTTGGTTTTGATTTTTTATTTATTTTTTCCACAGTTTCACTTTATGTTGTTTCACCACCTTTTCTGTTTGATTACACTGAGCAACAGCCAAAATTTTTCCGAGTTGTAGTAAACCTTTTCTAAAGGATTTTTGGACGCTGATCACAACTGCGTACTTAGTTTTTTGATTGTTTGAGCGGTTTGTAAGTTATTGGTGGTTTTTGCTAGGAGGTGTTATCCACGTTTTTTCATCTTTGAATGTTTATTACATTTATAATATTGATACGATGAGAGATTCTGTGCCGCACTGTACATGAATGCCTTTCTCCGCACGAATGTTTTCCAAGCATACTTTTAGGCATGCACTGTGAAGTACAGCAAAACTGTTATAAATTCGCTTGGTATAGTCCGATATGGCAAGGATGGTTCTCGAAGAAATGGGCTGTGCGAGAATGGTCGAGCGCTTTCCAATTAGAAGTGCAAGAAACTTCGGCGCGATAAGAAAAGTGGTATAAAAGCAGCAGTGGCAGCGCAAGGGGTCGAGTCTGTGTTGAGCAAGCAATGGGGAAACATGCAATAGTAGTAGTGTAAAGTAGAACAAGTGCAAATTTGTAAATAAAGCGATTGTTAGTTTTGACTACGTTGCGCTGGATAACTGAAGTTGTTTTATTTTCAAAACCAATCCAAACGAACCTGTGAAGTAATTTTCGTAACATTTGGTGTCAGAAATTGAGGATTGTGTTACTGAAGAT
Source organism: Melieria omissa (assembly GCA_963971225.1). Taxonomy (NCBI): domain Eukaryota; kingdom Metazoa; phylum Arthropoda; class Insecta; order Diptera; family Ulidiidae; genus Melieria; species Melieria omissa. The sequence continues at coordinate 41,498,128 of OZ020269.1, read as the reverse complement.
AAAAAAAAAAAAAAATTAAATTATAAAAACGCAGACATGGTTAAACTCGAGCTGCTGAAGGTGGACCAGCTGAAGAAGGAGCTGGCTGCATGGAATTTGCCGACTGCTGGTGGAAAGTTGGAGTTGCAGCTGCGTTTGCGGGAGGCGTGTGAATCACGAGGCATTGATTGGGCTGCACACGAGTTCGGAACGCAGGAACAAGAGGCGTCGGCCAAGGTGGAGGAATCGCCTGCTGGTGCTGCGTCGATGCAAAGTACGGCTGCAGCGGCTACGCCACCACAAGCAATGGACATGAGCCAGCTTATGGTCGCAATGAAAGGCATGTTTGAAGCTTCCAACCGGAAAATGGAAACTGCGAATCAGGAAATTTCGGCAAAAGTCGAAACGACAAATCTAGAAATAGCTAAAATGGAAACGGCGAACCGAGAAGTAGCGGAGCGAATGGAAACAAAAATGCAGGAAAATGCGGAAAAATTTGAAAATGCGAATCGCGAGTTGTCCAGCAAGCTTCAGGAAAATTCTGCGCGCTTGGAGCAGAAAGTGGAAGAGATTTCGAACAGGATTAATGTGAAAGTTGAGCACCTGGAGACGCGAGTAGAACATTTAGACAAACGAGTTGACAGTCTGGAGGATTCGGTAAACAGAAAAATCGACGAGCGGCTTAGAGAGGTACAGCTGCGAGGAAGGGTGCAGTCGGTTGAGGAAAGTTTTGCCATAGAAGTGCCTACTTATGACGGTACTACGTCATTTGACACATTCAAACTACAATTCGAGATGGCTGCTTTGGAGAGTCAGTGGACCAATGTTAGGAAAGGTCGGAGGCTGATACTGGCTCTAAGAGGTCGTGCGGCTGAGGTAATACAAACAGTTCCGGAAGGTTTGAGAGGTGATTACGAGACCGTCATGAGGGCATTGGCAGCCAGATACAGTGACGAGCACAACAAAACGCTGTATTATTGCGAGCTGAAGAACCGCTGGCAAAGAGCAGACGAGGCGCTGCAGACGTATGCAGCAGACATTGAGCGGCTCGTACAGTTGTGCTACCCGAAATTCGGCGCTGATTATCTCGAGAGGATGAAGATTGAGGCGTTTATTGAAGGTCTTCATGACCCGGAGACACGACGCAGTGCATTAATGATGGGCAAGCCGACATTCCGTGAGACGGTGACAAGCGCATTGACGTATGAGGCGGCCTGGAGGGGAAGTTTTCGACAGTCATCTGCGGAGATGCATGGGGTCCAATCTGGACGTGTCACACAAAGCCAGACAGTGAGCTCGGAGGCACCAGCGGGGCTGCGGGCAGTATCATCTCGAGTCAGTTGCTGGCGATGTGGCAAGCAAGGCCACATATCACGAGACTGCCATCTGCGAGAAAAGCGTTCCGGACAAAAGACGTTGCCAAGAAGGGATGACGCTCTGCCACACCATTCGTGCGAGACCGAACGCAGGCGTAATTCGCAGGCCGGAAACGAGGGACAAATTGTGGATGTTCGGTCGGTAAGAGTTCTGCAAGAGGAAGATTGGCTTGCGGAAAGGCTACAGAAGGATCAGCGCAAGGATACGGATCTCGCGAAGATCATCAAAGGCAAAGCGCAGAGATTACGGCCGGCCTGGCAGGAGATGGCTGGTGAGAGCCCGATCGCGAAAGCTTACTGGGCGCAGTGGCAAAGTCTACGTCTGCAGGATGGCTGCCTATACCGCGAGTGGGAGAGCAGGGATGGCAGGACCAGGAAATCCCTAATAGTGGTCCCGAGAGCCCGAATCGACGATGTCATCGGGGAAAACCATAACGACTCCAGTGGAGGGCACCTAGGCATCGCAAAAACTGTCGCCAAGATAAGAAGGCGGTTCTATTGGGTAGGATGCCAGGAGTCTGTCGCTGAGTGGATCAGAGGCTGTAATCGGTGTTCGGCTGCGAAAGGGCCGAGGAGAAGATCGCGGAGCCGCACTCAACTAGTTGAAAGCAGGTTGGCAGCGAGCTATGGTCTAGGGGCTAACCCAGAGGGGTTCCAAGAAGGCAATCTGGTAATGCTTTACAACCCGCAGCGGAGGAAAGGTTTGTCTCCACAGCTTCAAACGTCATGGGAAGGACCGTACAAGGTCGTGACCAGGGTTAATGACGTGGTGTACAGGGTGCAACGCTGCGGCAACAGAAACGCCAGGTTGAAAGTAGTCCATTTGGAGCGCCTGGCGTCTTACTCCGGCGGAGCCTCGATACTTGTTCGGGACGAACAAGTCTAAGTGATGGGCAGTGATACGATGAGAGATTCTGTGCCGCACTGTACATGAATGCCTTTCTCCGCACGAATGTTTTCCAAGCATACTTTTAGGCATGCACTGTGAAGTACAGCAAAACTGTTATAAATTCGCTTGGTATAGTCCGATATGGCAAGGATGGTTCTCGAAGAAATGGGCTGTGCGAGAATGGTCGAGCGCTTTCCAATTAGAAGTGCAAGAAACTTCGGCGCGATAAGAAAAGTGGTATAAAAGCAGCAGTGGCAGCGCAAGGGGTCGAGTCTGTGTTGAGCAAGCAATGGGGAAACATGCAATAGTAGTAGTGTAAAGTAGAACAAGTGCAAATTTGTAAATAAAGCGATTGTTAGTTTTGACTACGTTGCGCTGGATAACTGAAGTTGTTTTATTTTCAAAACCAATCCAAACGAACCTGTGAAGTAATTTTCGTAACATTTGGTGTCAGAAATTGAGGATTGTGTTACTGAAGATAAAAAAAAAAAAAAATTAAATTATAAAAACGCAGACATGGTTAAACTCGAGCTGCTGAAGGTGGACCAGCTGAAGAAGGAGCTGGCTGCATGGAATTTGCCGACTGCTGGTGGAAAGTTGGAGTTGCAGCTGCGTTTGCGGGAGGCGTGTGAATCACGAGGCATTGATTGGGCTGCACACGAGTTCGGAACGCAGGAACAAGAGGCGTCGGCCAAGGTGGAGGAATCGCCTGCTGGTGCTGCGTCGATGCAAAGTACGGCTGCAGCGGCTACGCCACCACAAGCAATGGACATGAGCCAGCTTATGGTCGCAATGAAAGGCATGTTTGAAGCTTCCAACCGGAAAATGGAAACTGCGAATCAGGAAATTTCGGCAAAAGTCGAAACGACAAATCTAGAAATAGCTAAAATGGAAACGGCGAACCGAGAAGTAGCGGAGCGAATGGAAACAAAAATGCAGGAAAATGCGGAAAAATTTGAAAATGCGAATCGCGAGTTGTCCAGCAAGCTTCAGGAAAATTCTGCGCGCTTGGAGCAGAAAGTGGAAGAGATTTCGAACAGGATTAATGTGAAAGTTGAGCACCTGGAGACGCGAGTAGAACATTTAGACAAACGAGTTGACAGTCTGGAGGATTCGGTAAACAGAAAAATCGACGAGCGGCTTAGAGAGGTACAGCTGCGAGGAAGGGTGCAGTCGGTTGAGGAAAGTTTTGCCATAGAAGTGCCTACTTATGACGGTACTACGTCATTTGACACATTCAAACTACAATTCGAGATGGCTGCTTTGGAGAGTCAGTGGACCAATGTTAGGAAAGGTCGGAGGCTGATACTGGCTCTAAGAGGTCGTGCGGCTGAGGTAATACAAACAGTTCCGGAAGGTTTGAGAGGTGATTACGAGACCGTCATGAGGGCATTGGCAGCCAGATACAGTGACGAGCACAACAAAACGCTGTATTATTGCGAGCTGAAGAACCGCTGGCAAAGAGCAGACGAGGCGCTGCAGACGTATGCAGCAGACATTGAGCGGCTCGTACAGTTGTGCTACCCGAAATTCGGCGCTGATTATCTCGAGAGGATGAAGATTGAGGCGTTTATTGAAGGTCTTCATGACCCGGAGACACGACGCAGTGCATTAATGATGGGCAAGCCGACATTCCGTGAGACGGTGACAAGCGCATTGACGTATGAGGCGGCCTGGAGGGGAAGTTTTCGACAGTCATCTGCGGAGATGCATGGGGTCCAATCTGGACGTGTCACACAAAGCCAGACAGTGAGCTCGGAGGCACCAGCGGGGCTGCGGGCAGTATCATCTCGAGTCAGTTGCTGGCGATGTGGCAAGCAAGGCCACATATCACGAGACTGCCATCTGCGAGAAAAGCGTTCCGGACAAAAGACGTTGCCAAGAAGGGATGACGCTCTGCCACACCATTCGTGCGAGACCGAACGCAGGCGTAATTCGCAGGCCGGAAACGAGGGACAAATTGTGGATGTTCGGTCGGTAAGAGTTCTGCAAGAGGAAGATTGGCTTGCGGAAAGGCTACAGAAGGATCAGCGCAAGGATACGGATCTCGCGAAGATCATCAAAGGCAAAGCGCAGAGATTACGGCCGGCCTGGCAGGAGATGGCTGGTGAGAGCCCGATCGCGAAAGCTTACTGGGCGCAGTGGCAAAGTCTACGTCTGCAGGATGGCTGCCTATACCGCGAGTGGGAGAGCAGGGATGGCAGGACCAGGAAATCCCTAATAGTGGTCCCGAGAGCCCGAATCGACGATGTCATCGGGGAAAACCATAACGACTCCAGTGGAGGGCACCTAGGCATCGCAAAAACTGTCGCCAAGATAAGAAGGCGGTTCTATTGGGTAGGATGCCAGGAGTCTGTCGCTGAGTGGATCAGAGGCTGTAATCGGTGTTCGGCTGCGAAAGGGCCGAGGAGAAGATCGCGGAGCCGCACTCAACTAGTTGAAAGCAGGTTGGCAGCGAGCTATGGTCTAGGGGCTAACCCAGAGGGGTTCCAAGAAGGCAATCTGGTAATGCTTTACAACCCGCAGCGGAGGAAAGGTTTGTCTCCACAGCTTCAAACGTCATGGGAAGGACCGTACAAGGTCGTGACCAGGGTTAATGACGTGGTGTACAGGGTGCAACGCTGCGGCAACAGAAACGCCAGGTTGAAAGTAGTCCATTTGGAGCGCCTGGCGTCTTACTCCGGCGGAGCCTCGATACTTGTTCGGGACGAACAAGTCTAAGTGATGGGCAGTGATACGATGAGAGATTCTGTGCCGCACTGTACATGAATGCCTTTCTCCGCACGAATGTTTTCCAAGCATACTTTTAGGCATGCACTGTGAAGTACAGCAAAACTGTTATAAATTCGCTTGGTATAGTCCGATATGGCAAGGATGGTTCTCGAAGAAATGGGCTGTGCGAGAATGGTCGAGCGCTTTCCAATTAGAAGTGCAAGAAACTTCGGCGCGATAAGAAAAGTGGTATAAAAGCAGCAGTGGCAGCGCAAGGGGTCGAGTCTGTGTTGAGCAAGCAATGGGGAAACATGCAATAGTAGTAGTGTAAAGTAGAACAAGTGCAAATTTGTAAATAAAGCGATTGTTAGTTTTGACTACGTTGCGCTGGATAACTGAAGTTGTTTTATTTTCAAAACCAATCCAAACGAACCTGTGAAGTAATTTTCGTAACAATATGTTGAAAAACACGATAATTTTTTTATGACACAATAACGAATCCTCAAGCTATAATTTTGACCAAAGTCGATTTCGATTGGTCAAGTGTTAACATAGCTATGGCCCTTCAAAGTTCAATTTTCGCGAATTTTTCATAAAAATTCATTTAAAATCGGTGTTGCAATTTTCAACTAGGAGTTAGTGTGTAATGTATAGTGTAAGGTTGTAACTTAAACTTATAGAACAGATTTGATTTATTGTATGTGCCATTCTCGGCCTATGCTCATTAGAGTGTAAATGCGACTTCATCTTCTGAACTCGTGTTTGTATTGAAATCCCTAATGCTTTTCGCGTCATTGACGAAAGTAGCTAAAGTATTTTCGCAAGCGTCAATATTTGTCTTTTCAAGGACATTAACAAAATTTGAATTGGTTCATTACTGTAGGAGCTATTCTAAAAAGAGTTGCATCACACAAGTAAAAATTTCAACCACACACACTTAGCAAACTACTTGCTGTTTTTCCATATTTCATTGGGACATATTTTTAGGGCGCAAAAAAATCAAAATCAAAGCTGAAAATTTTATGAATCAAGGGCATTTGATGAATGTGAGCATTTTCATACCGCTGCCTAAAAGTGTGCTCCGATATTATAGCTCAAAAGTAAATCCTTGCTTTTGTTGCTGAATTTATCAATGGAGAACTTACATATTTGTACACATACTCTATTACAAACATCGTATTTCAAAAATTTCTTTTTTAATTGAAAGCCCCAACATTCTTCTTTCACTATCTGACAATATATATTTTTTGTAAGAACAATTCTTTTGTGTATTCGCAATCTTGCAAAGTAACTGAAAATTTGACTTTGCAAATGAATAACTCTTGCAAATTTGAACCGATTTTAATGTTTTAAATTTGAAATACATAGTTAGAGTATTGTTAATCCATGTTAAAAAAATTGCATTTTAGACTTCAGGTTTATAGGAGCTGTATGCGTATAATGGTCAAAAAACATGGAAAACGCCCTCCGAGGAAAACCATCAATATTTCCTAAACCGCTCAAACAATCAAAAAACTAAGTACGCAGTTGAGATCAGCGTCCAAAAATCCTTTAGAAAAGTATGGTTTGATTTCAGAAAAAAAAATAATGTCGATTTTGTTGCTCTGTGTTATCTTTTCAGGCTTGTAATGATTTTTCTTCTTTTCCCTTTTGGTTTTCCTTACAGGTTGTTAGGGCTTCACTTTTCTTTTCACTTTTATTTCTTCTTCTTGTTGCACTTTGGGTAAGTAGTATTTGGATTTCTTTGGGTTTTTAAGATTTTGTTGGACTTTGTATAAACTTTAATTTTTCAGGTACTTTCACTTGGTAACACTTTGGTAAGTAGCTTTTGGTTTTTTATTCGCAGCTTTCTTTTCACTTATTCTTTGGTTTTTGGTTTATTGCTTTTATTTTTGCTTTCTTTTAACTTCTTTCTTATATTTTTCAGATGTCTTGCTTGTCACTTTAACTCACTTTTTGCTTTGTTTTTAGGTTTGGTAAGTATGTGTATATTTTTGTTTGTTTTATCAGGTGTACAACTTTGCTTCCGCCGTTTTCCGATAGGTAGCTGTACCGGCTGAGGCTGGTTGAAATACATAGATGGTAATGCCTTTAAAGTGAGTGTGGACAGTGCCTAACGAATTGTCATCGCCGTTTCAGTGACAGTTGTTCTTGTTTTCGTATTATTCACGCTCGAAAATGTCCGTTTATGTGCCCAATTCTCGCCATTTGCGGGAAGTTTTACTTTTCTGTTACAATTCGAAAAAAAATGCAGCTGAAGCGCATCGAATGCTCTCAGAAACTTACGGTGATGCTGCTCTGAGTGAAAGAACGTGTCGGGAGTGGTTTCAACAGCGGCCACAATATCAAGAGCGACATGACAAAGTCATCCTCCAACACGACAATGCTCGGCCTCACGTCGCAAAAGTGGTCAAAAAGTACCTGGAAACGCTGAAATGGGAAGTCTTGCCCCACCCGCCGTATTCCCCAGATGTCGCCCCTTCTGACTTCCACCTATTCCGTTCGATGGCACACGGCCTGGCAGATCAACATTTTCAATCCTTCGAAGAATTGGAAAAATGGATTGCTTCATGGATAGCGTCAAAAGAGGACTCCTTTTTTCGAGCCGGGATCCGAAAATTGCCGGAAAGATGGGAGAAAGTTGTCGCTAGCGACGGACAATACTTTGAATAATACATCTGTAAGCACTTTTTCGCAATAAAGCTTTTAATTTTGGAAAAAAACGGCGGGAGCAAAGCTGTACACCTGATACTTTATCTCATACTTTTCCTTTCTTGTTTCTTCTATGCGTTTTTTGTACTACACTGATTCGTTTTTTGACGGCTCGAAGGACCAATGTTCGGATCACGAAAGAGTCGGCGATCGCTGAACTGAACAATATACGCAATGAATTGGTTTAAAGCGTTATACAATTTTATTATAATTCAATGTGGATTTTAAAGTGTGTATATGTACAGTGTGATTTTAAGAACTTTATGTTTCAATACAATGTTGATCAGTGTAAATGTATGTACAATGTATGTTTAGTGGTTTTGATTGTTTATGTAAATGTTGTGATAGATGTACACTGTGCTTGGTTCGAGATTTGTGTGTTGTATATTTGTGTGGTGTTGAATGTTGGTGATCGTTGATCGTGCTGTCTTCACGCCGGTGTTCGGATGATAAGCGTTTGTAGGGTGTTGCTACGGTTGTTTCTTCTATGCGTTTTTTGTACTACACTGATTCGTTTTTTGACGGCTCGAAGGACCAATGTTCGGATCACGAAAGAGTCGGCGATCGCTGAACTGAACAATATACGCAATGAATTGGTTTAAAACGTTATACAATTTTATTATAATTCAATGTGGATTTTAAAGTGTGTATATGTACAGTGTGATTTTAAGAACTTTATGTTTCAATACAATGTTGATCAGTGTAAATGTATGTACAATGTATGTTTAGTGGTTTTGATTGTTTATGTAAATGTTGTGATAGATGTACACTGTGCTTGGTTCGAGATTTGTGTGTTGTATATTTGTGTGGTGTTGAATGTTGGTGATCGTTGATCGTGCTGTCTTCACGCCGGTGTTCGGATGATAAGCGTTTGTAGGGTGTTGCTACGGTTGAAGTAGATCGCGGGTCGCGTGGTGTCCTCGTCGGAGTTTTGATGACAAGTGATTTTGCCGTCAGCCGCTCAAGCACCGTTTAGGACAGCGAGGGATGCCGTCGGTCAGTACATAGGTGGGTATATAGGGTAAGTATATAAAGAGGATAGCGGAAACGTACAAATGGTAAGTATATAAGGAGAAGGTAGGTATATAGGAATAAGGTAAGTATACGGGATTGGAGGGGATATGTACGACTTATCATGCATGTACAACATGCTTATTTGTATTTATTTTATATTGTAGGTGGTGCGCGGTGACGGCAAGCAACGACGTGAACACTCAACATGTCTGTATCTAAATTTAAATTAAGACAAAAATGACCTGTGTTTGGCAAATATCCGTACGATCTCACTGAGTCCCAGCTACCAGGATGTTCCTTTGTATTATCAGTTTGAAAGATTTCGTATAGGGCGACTCCGAGGTGACAACTATGAACCTAGGAGTAAAGAGGTTTCAGAAAGAGGTTCAGTAAAGAGGTTGCAAAAATGGTTGAAAATATTTTCAAAAAGTCATCTATTCCGATAGTCTCACACACCAGAGTTCTACAAATGCTCACCACATACCATAAGAAATTTCTGACACTTAAACAAATGTTTTTAAGGAACCAAATAGGTTTGCGCTCTAAAAGAGACAACTTTGTCTCTTCTGCCGCAGAATTATTTGACATCGCTGCTTGTAAATGCATTTCTTTTTCTTCATGCTATTGTCCAAAGTAAAGGAAAGTTCCTATCATTGAACAACCATTTCTCTTGGACCAGAGAACCAGAAGAATTGGTCGTATTGGAAGTGTTGATCTACCTGAAACAAAAAAGATTGCAAAGAGAAATGAACGTAAAGAAAAGCATTCAAAACGTCATTCAACATCAACACTTACCAGAAAAGTATCAGCTACAACACGTGACCATTCAGATCAACCAGACACTCACACAGACGACAACAATGTCGGTGCGTCGCACATACATTCTTCCAAAAACGATGCTGATGCTGAATTTTCTCTTCCATCCTCTAAAATCAAACAAAACACACTATTATTAGAACACACTGCTTTAGCTGCCCAAAGATTCGGATTAAGTGACAGAGCAGCGGCCTTGATGGTTTCATCTGCCTTTCTGGATGCCAAAAAAGCAGCTTTGATAACAGAGGATCAGGCTAGCTTTGTCACTGACAAATGCAAGATTAGTCGAGCAAAAAAAAGTGTTGGAATTAAGCTCCAAAACACCGAAAGTATTGACTCTGTATATGGGCTGTATTTTGACGGCCGCAAAGACAATACTCTCACACAAGTCCGCGAAGGTGAAAAGTACTACCGCGACACTGTCAAAGAGGAACATATTCTCTTGTAGCGGAACCTGGGTCTCATTACTTTGGCCACGTCACCTCTCCTTCCGGGTCAGCTGAGGATGAGATGCAAGCTATATGGCAACATTTACAAGACAATTCAGTAGATGTGGAACATCTAGAAGTTGTCGGTGCTGATGGCACCAACACGAACACAGGTTGGAAAGGTGAAATCATTCGGAAACTAGAAGAAAAAATAGGTAGGCCATTACAGTGGGTTCTTTGTCTTCTACATTTCAACGAACTTCCCTTTCGTGCTCTTTTCGAACACATAGATGGTGTCTCAAAGAGTCCAAATACATTCTCTGGCGACATAGGTAAACTGCTCCCTGATTGTGAGAAGTTGCCTGTCGTCAAATTTGAAAGTTTTCCATCATGCCAATTACCTTCTGAGGTTATTAATCCGATCCAACTTAGCACAGACCAAGCTTACCTCTTCAAAATATCAGAAGCTGTTATTTCCGGTCAATGCTCTTCAGACTTACAATTAGCGTCGATGCATCCAGGTAACATGTGCAAATCTCGCTGGCTCAACTGTGCAAACAGAATTCTGAGATTATACATTTCTACAGACAAACCAACAAAGGAAATAAAGATTTTGGTCAAGTACATACTTACAGTTTACTCACCTTTGTGGTTCTCAATAAGATTCCACAGTTCAATCAAAGATGGCTCGCGCCATCTCTTTGCTGCAATCCAAAGGTCGAGATACTTACCTGCCAAACTGCGCAAGGTTGTCGATTCATCCATTCAACAGAATGCTTTCTTTGCTCTTCCAGAAAACATTCTCCTTAGTATGATGACTGACGAACGGGTAGAAGTCAGAAAGTTGGCCCTTGACCGTCTTCTGGCAGCCAGAGAAGCAGAGACTGACACTGTAAATGGATGGGTTAGATGTAATAAAGTGCTAAAGCTGAATTTCAAAGCTAATAATTATTTCAATATGATTAACTGGAAGACTATTACCTTGACTGTTCCACCAGTTCTTCGTTCAGTTTCTAACGAAGAGCTCATAAAAGGGTTGTCGGGAGAAACTGCAGAGATATGGAAATTTAGTGAATTCCCCTCTCACACCGTGGCAGTCGAGAGAACCGTCAAACTGGTGACAGAAGCATCTTCTAAAGTTATTGGCCCCCAGTCTCGTGATCGTTTTATACGCTCTACACTGAAATCTAGGCAACAACTGCCAAAGTTTAGTACAAAATCTGATTTTATCAATAAATTTGATACAGATTCAGACTAAAACAAGCCTGACATATGGTTGGTTGGTTGGGTTGGGCTTGGGAGGAACCCGAAGTGCAGCCACCTCCACGTGGTGGGTTCTGGGTAACCAACACAGGTTAGCTGAGAGCTGCAACAATTTTCACCTTGCGCTGCGGCGCGCCGCCTTTTCGCTCGTGTCTCGGGAACGGTTCGTCCTACGGCCATGATCATAATACCATTTCGGTAGCTAATGATGCGACAAACAACTTTTCTTTCATACATTTTGCCATGAGAGGCGTATTTCAGGCGCTAGGTAGGCAATTTCACGATTTTAGGCAAATTTCCGAAATTTCAAGGCCGGAGTTGGGGTTGAAGATGCAGTCCGATCTCAAAACAAAAAATTGCATTGGAATCAGGAAGTACTAAGGCAACTTTTCCGCACTATTAGAAATCTCGAATCGAAAAAAGTCCGGAATCGACCCACCCTAACCACCACTCCTGCAAACCCATTATCAAACGGGCAAATTTCCCCCTTCGTTGCCAAACGGTTCGGCCCCGCAGGATGGCTTTCGCCTCTAATGAGGTCTCCCACATTCACAGCAACTGACGGAAATTGCAATCCCTCGCAATTCCTCATTGCACCGACTCAATCCCGGGTCCGAAAAAAGGACAGTCGCCACTCCAGTGCGACATGCTCCAAGAGCTGCAAAACCAGCAGACGTCGGACTGATCGGGTATAAACTCCAAGATCTATAAGGTCTCCCTCTCTGGTGGAACGGCTCCAGTAATTCTCATGCTCACAAAGTTCCAATTCCGGATCAAAGAGCTGTTGACTGCCACCACCCTCTCGAAGAGCAAACCAACATTCTCGATCGGTTCTCTTGCTTCTCTCGAGCCCTGCGAACAGGAATATATACACCTAAAAATACTCCGAAAATCCCCATTCACTTCGAAAAAGCAAATGGCAACTTGGCCAATTGTTATATGTATTTTTCCCCATATTCCCTCGGCTTACGCAAACCCTGCAGCTTAGCCACTATTTCCCATGCACACGATGTCCACATTCTAATTTCAATCCTCTGACATCTCATCTATTTGCAGATCGGTGACTACGCCCCAACCGCTGCAGCAGCACTCCCTCGAGGACGAGGCATTGATGGATGGCACACCCGCAAAAGCTGCACCACGGAGTCCTCGCCCGTCTGGCCCGCGGCATCCATTGATTGCAATATGCAATGGCGGCCGCGATGGCTAAATGAGTGCTGTCTCTAATGATCTGTCGTTCCCACCGCTAATCCCTTCCTTTCCTTTCCTTTTGTACTCATGTTTCCCCTATTTTCTGCTCCCCGGCTTCGGCCGTTTGTCTCGTTCAATGTTTCATGTATTCTTTGTATCTCATTCGTTATTCGACATCAGACGAATAAACACCCCAACACCCGAAAATAACCCGCGTTTTCTTTCCCCCGCTCCGCCGACGTAAACACCATTCGAAAACATCTAATTTAAAAAAAAATGGTCAACAAATTCACTTTTTTACTTCCCCAAATCTCATTAGTGTTAGTCAGATGTTGGTTTACGAGATATGTGCTCATAACTGAAATAAGAGGGGAAAAACGTGTTTTTCGAAGATTTTTCGAAAACGCTTCTTAAGAAATTTTTTTGATTTTCAGTTTCGTGTTCAGCAGCCCAAAATTAGTCTAAAAAATACTTTTATTTTTATGAGCATTTTTCGTGTCAAGTTGTGTAATCATCAACAAATACAACCCATACTGCAGTTTTTCTCGAAATTTTTGTGCTAGCTATCGATGCTTCTTGCCTACCGTGTACCGTTGTTTACCTCTCCAGATCCTATTCTCGTTCAACCTAAATCCCCAAATAATCCAGACCAAGTTACCAAATATCCAGAAACGTGTTCGTCTTTTTATTTCTCTTGTACAACTCCTCGTCCTTTCCCCATCGGTGTTGCCACCTTTCCTCAAACTTCATTTTTCTAACTCAACTCGTGCTGCCCCACACTAATAACCAAAGTCTATACCATGGTTCAACTACAAGGTTGTAGCAAGCCACCGGCTGATCGTTTATCGCTTCTCTCAAAATCGGCGGTGTCAGCAGTGGTGCGGTGTTGCCGCATCGGTTGAAATGAAAATACCTGACTGAAAACAACTGACCTGAGCACTTTTCCCGTTTTTTCACTCAAATACAGCACCGTCTGGCAACAATCACTTTTGTCTGTTTTCAGTTTCTCCCTCTTTCGTCAGAAAATGACAGCTGAATTTGACAGTAGCGATAAACGATCCTACCAACAAAATACATGTGGTTTTTGGTGTTGCGGGGATGCTATTACCTTGTTTATTGTGCCATGGTCTATACTAGTCTTGAAACTTCTGTGAAATGAATTGGCAGCACTCATATCAACCTGCCACATCAAGATCAATCGCTGTCACGTCAGGACCGGGCAGGCAACATGCTTCCCACCACGAAAGATACTGCGCAGATAACGTTGACTGAGGAAGCTTTTGTCGTATGTTCTCGATAAGTCAATAGAACATACAACTTTGTTTCCTAAAGCCCGAAAAATTGCATGGTGAATCTGATTTTATAAGTTTTTTGTTATAGCACAAAATTATTCCAGCACAAAAATAGATTTAAATCAAGAAAATTAAGGTATCAAAATGCTTTTTGATTAATATTTGCTTTAGTAGATTATTTGAAGAATTTTCTTGTTTGCACAAGTACATAAAAATTGTGTTTATTTCAGAAATTTTTTGCGAACGGATTGCGTTTTGCGGTGTTCAGTGTTTTAATTTTGCGCATGTTATGTTCGCACTCATATTGCATCCGATGAATGTTCTTTGTAAGAAAAAGAGGTGTTCTCATGCCAAATATTATCTTTTACGTAAGAACTGAATAAAAAACCATTTGTGATTCTGCACATGAGAGACAGTTTATAGGTAGAAAACTCTGGAAATTGATTCAGTCATAGAGTCAAACAATATGTGAACGTAGCTGATGTTTCGAAAAAGGGCTTTTTGACATATAGGAATATTTACTTATATAATATCAGACTTCATTGTTATCAAGTTGAGCTATTTCTAAATTACCCCGAGCAACGAGCAGGATGATAACGAATAAACAAATATTTACGCACCATAGCTTTAACTTATTGGCAGCACAAAATATTTATGACAAGCACCGTCGGAAGAATGCAAAAATGCAGCAATATCGAAAGCCACAAACAAACCTTAATGATACAAACTTTCTTGTATTTCTCTGTAGGTGTGCAAGGTTAGGTTAGGTAGGGAAGGGTGTGTGCGGCAGGACCGCACTTCCACTCGGAGGCCAGAATGGCCCATTGTGAATCCCTTCTTATTGTGTTCTGGAGCTGACCAATAGTCTCAATCAAGGGGAATCCAGTTCGACCTCTTAATGAAGGAGAGCAGATTCGAAATTTCGACTTTCGCCGCGCAAGCCAGGTCTGTTAGGAACCTTGACCCCAAGGTGCGGAGTGTGAAACCCCAGCGAGCACTTTACGGAGTCTGGCGGCCTCGTTAACATTGTCGAGGGATTCACAGTAATTTCTCCAATCGTCCCACTTGGCTGCCCTAGTAGTTTTCTTAAACTTATTAAAGCTAGCCTTGTAGGCTCCCCAGTCTTCCTCAGTTCGGCTAAGTTTAGCCTTGTTGAAGAGATGCCTAGTATCTGTCCTAAGTTGTCTTAGCTCTGGGGTCCACCAAACTGCGTTGGTTTTCCGTGGAGCTCGACTTTTTGGACACGATTTCTTGAAAGATTTATTAAGAACTTACGTTAAAAGACTAAGACGAACATTCCGTTAGTACCTTCCAGTCGGCTATAGAGATAGTACTCGAGTCGGTAGCCAAGGTATCTATAACTTCCTCCCTAACCGTGTTATGGAAGGTTGGCGTATTGCCCCTATTACATAGCATAAGGTTAGAATTAAGAAGAAACTCAAAAATGGGCTCACCCCTGCTGTTGGTGCCGGAACTTCCCCACTGAAGATGGTGAACGTTGGCGTCACACCCGATGATGAGATCAAGTCTCCGCGATCGGGCGTGAGCAACTAGGTCCCGGACCTCCTTCGGCGGTGGCTGTGGCATGTATGCGGACGAGAGGATGAGGTCAAGCCCCTCCCTTCGCTCACATGCAGCCACACACAAGTCACCAGTGCTGTATCGAGATAAAAGAAACAGATTAATGTGCTTTCTATATACAATACAGGCTCGTATCTTACCTTCACCACGCGAATGAAGTACTCTGAATTGACTTGACCCTAAACCACAAACCTTGTCTCTGACGAGCCAGGGTTCCTGGAAAAGGGCCAAGTCAACTTCCTCCTCCTCCAAGAATTGCATAAGATCGTGGGTGGCGGTTTTAGAGTGGTGCAGGTTTATCTGCACCACCTTCAGCCTTTCCTTGTGTGGCGCGCTCCTTATTGGGGAAACGAGATTTTAAGGAACCCAAACCGAACTTTACAACACCAGAGGAGTCTCGCAGAAGAGTAAATGACTGTTGGTCAACAGCGACTACGAGGTGTAGTGGAGGAGATTACTCTCCACTCTCCAGTTTTAAGCCCGCTGTTCTGCCGACCTATCAGCTTTAACGTGTTCGCATCCTCCATGACTGGAGGGGGGACCCACAGTGTGACGATAGGTCGGAGGGGCAATCGGTCACGAGGTATGACCTCGAGTTTTGCCCCCTGCCAGAGAGGCTCAAGACCGCCGATTGTGCGCACAAGGAAGTCAAGCGACTACCTGTTGCCACACCCGACGATTTTTACGCCCCTCTGCCAGCCAGCGCCGTCAAAGTCGATCTCCCCGTCCGCCGCCACGAGCATCGCGCGCAGAATGCGCGCCTCAACAGAGAGCCAGTTTTCCGGACGAATTTTCCCATTGGGTCGCTCCGGTCCACTACTGCAATCTGCAGCTCTTGTGGAGAGGAGAAGCTGGCTGAGGGTTTCAGCTTTTTCCCTTCCCCTGTAGGCTAATCGTCCCCCGATCTACCCCTTCTCCACTACGGTGGAAGTGGGCTTTGTCGAGGTGGATGGCTTCTGATCCGCCTTCTGTACTGCCGAGGCAGCCGTGGCACTGTTCCCAGGCTTCGCCGCCCCTGCTCTGTCCGGTCGTACAGCTGTAGCTGTCGTGGCCATGGCCCTAGAACCAGGCTTTGCCGCCGTTGCTGTACTGGTCGACTGTTCAGCAGTGGCACCGTCTCCAGGCGTTGCTGCAGTAATCGAGGTCCTAGCACCGGAAGTCGCAGCCTGCTTCTTTTCGAATTTAGCCACGATCTTCTGGTGCTTCTTGACCAGTTCCTTCTCCTTGTCAGACAAGGATTCAGGCTCTTTATTAATTTTCCGGAGAAACGCAAGCGAGCGCCGGTAGCCATTTCTGGCTTTCTTCGCAGCACTGCTTGTCTTGCGATCCCCCGCCGATGAAGTTCCAGGAGTGGAACCAGTGGCCGCAGATTCATACCCCTACTCCAAAAGTGCCGCCTCCGCCTCAGAGACCACCGACCCGGCTTTGCTACTTTGCGAGAGAATCATTGATTCTCCCTCTGTAGCCGCGTCGAGTCGAAGGCCCTGGAGCCGAGGCACCACCCCGAAAGCGAGGGGCTAGCCTATGCGGTGGTCTCCTGCGCCTTGTGCCTGCTTAAAGCGGGTTTTGGCGCCTCCTGCTTCCCAGTAACATTAGTAGACCGTGCAGCCTGGGGTCCCGCTGCACAGCCTAAGCGATCGTTGGATGACGACGCCAGACAGCCCGCTCGCCCACTGTTTACCGCCGGTACTGGGGATCCGAATCCCTGCACCGTAAAAGAGTCCTTATGGGAGCCCTCCAGAATGGTTTTGATGAAGGGGGTCGCCTTCCCCTGTGGCGTTTCTTTGACATCTGTCACGCCACCAAAAGATGATGAGAAAACAGCCGCTCCTAACATGGAGATCAGACGCTGACCAGGGAGCCGCCCACTGTAGGTCGGATGCTTCTGGATTTCCGCAGCTCAAACTTTGCCGGCTGAGAAGACAGGCCCCAACAGCCGCCCAGGGACCGCCCGGTTACAGAAGCAACCTTCGTGGAGGCGTTGAGTCTGCTTGGCCTGGTACCCATAAGGATCGCAGCCGAATATGCAGACCATGCCCCCATCCGTGCAGTCAGGTGCTTTACCTTATGGACCCAAACCCTGATCCCCTTGGTGTGCAAAATACCATGTAATATTCTTCCGAATAAATTTCAGCATGAAAGTTAATTGTGTGGTCCAACTTCCAATCGCGGAAATTTTCACAACAAAGAAACAGCTGATAAAGGTTCACCACGATTTTTCTTATTGGCCGCACAACAATTACACTGGTGGCAATTCCAACTCACCTTAATCTGCTTGTAATTTGTAACATTTTCTTTAAAAAATTGATTCAGTTAAATAGTTTTACTGAAATATTAATTGTAAAATATAGTCAATGAGAACTAAAAGAAGAAATCGCAATTAAATAACTGTTAATTTATTGTTTTTATAAAAGCGGCACAATTTGAAGTGGCAATTCACACAAACTCAGTACATAAAAAAATATAAAATTGCATAAAGTAAAAATGTTCATAGCGCAAGGCACTCTAAATAGTTTTTAATAATTTGTCCATTTCCCATTACGGCTTAAAATATTTTAGGCACAAATAAAATAAGATTCTGAAGAGTTTGTGCCGGTTTGCAAACCCCAACCTATTTAATCGCTTTTGTAAAGTCAATCGTTGAATAAAACTGTTGTTCTTTTGCGTAAACACCTCGAGCAAGAACCCAAAGGTGGTCGATGTGAGTTAAGTCAAGAATTCGAACTGGCCAATCAAAAACTTGAGTATTTTTCTCCTTGAAAAAGTTCATTGTTTTTCTCTGAACTCTGAAATGCAGCCTTTTCCTGCTGAAAAATGAATTAAGGCCCATCAAATTCTTCTGATTATTCTATTATCATTACGCTTGAAAGTTCGCAGTAAATATAGAAGTTAATTTTTTCAGAAACCCACGCAAATTAAGTCGTACCATACATGGCAATACCACAGATAACTCATCATATAGATGTCCAGTCTCATACGACGAAAACGGCACCAAAATTGCAAGCTCTGTCAAAATTTGGTTGTTCACTATATAGGGGGTATTTAAAAAGAAGCCATTGAAAAAATCTTGGCGGCTACAGTAAAGATCGAACCGTCGTCCGAGACACTCCCGCTTGCGCATTCGACCACCAACACTTAATCCCGACTGTTTGCTAAGAAGGAATGACAGATAAGCGCCGTTTTAACTAAAAATCACAAATATCTGTATCTCAAAACAGAGCACAATGTGTGTGAAGCGGTGTTTGTCTGAGTGACATTAGAGGCCAAAAAGCTCTTATCGGAGGCCAAATTTGTCGAACTTTTTGACACATTTTTTCCTTGGCCGCTGGACATCTATATGACGAGTTATCTGTGGCAATACCTTCCCCAACCATTATATCGCCACCTGATAATGTCCGACTCATACATACTTCCTTTTCAACCAACCTTTCAAGCTAAAAGTATTAAAAGCCTACCTAAAATGAAGCGTTTTTGTCACTTAACAAAGCTTTTTACAACTGTTCACGCCTCTAAATAGCTTCTCCGCGAGTTCTATTATTTTGGGTTTAAAACTAATAGTCAAAGAGGTTTTTTTGAGGCGTTTAGTGTCAAAATCGCGGTTTGAATTTTCTAAAATTTTTAGAACATGTCGGGGCTTTATAGACAGATCGATTCTGCGAGCAAATTCCTTCGACATTAGGTTTTCTTTTATTCCCAATGCCACATTATCACATGATTTTGCCTTACGATAATTTTCGTGTTTCGGACATATCTTACGTTTTTCCCATAAGATCCGCATAATTATGAATAATGACACATTGGTGTCTCAGACCTTCCTATTTTATCCGCTATTTCCCGTATTGAAAACTCTTATTGATTGGATGTTGTTGGCTGTGCCGCAAGCGTGACTCGCACGTTTATTTAGCGATCGATTACAATTCGTGAAAAACAATATTTATTTGAGTTATATTACAAGTATTTATGGCGATCGAGTCGCTTTAAAATTTAATCGTGCGTTCGCTCCGTGTCTCCTTTAACGACTGCTTGACTGGCCGACTAAAACTCCTAAAGAGAGCACTGCTCAGCTGTTGTCGACGGCGGCAACATCCCCTCACCCGTAAACAAACTCGATGCGTTGTGTTTACCATCAGTCCTGCCGACGTCCAAGACTGCCACCTTGGCAACCGGGCGGCGAAAGGTACTCGACGCCGTTTTTACCGTCACACTTCGAACCTGACCATCCTTTGATATCAATGTGTCGACCACGATGCCTTTAGGCCAGCGATTTCGTGGGAGCTCTTGGTCCACAATTACAACGACATCTCCGACTTTTACCGGAGGTTGCTTTGCAAACCACTTGCTTCGCCTTGATATTATCGGTACATATTCTTTAAGCCATCGCCGCCAAAACTGATCGGCAAACCTTTGAGTTTGGTGCCAGCGTTGTCGTAAGTCCACATTTTCGTTACATATGGGCTTATAGCCACTTGATGACCCAATCAATAAATGGTTCGGGGTAATCGCCTCGTCGTCAATTGACTCGACAGAAACGAATGTGAGCGGACGAGAGTTTATAATGAACTCGACTTCATGTAGGGCGCTTCGTAGACTTTCGTCGTTAAAGTGCAGTGAAGGGCAGATTGCATACAATACTGTTTTGATGGACCTTACAAGCCTCTCCCATGCACCGCCCATGTGAGGCGCTGCAGGTGGATTAAATTTCCATTTTATGTCGTCGAACGATCGAGACATAGAAGGAATGTTAACATGTTTCGATTCGCCACAGAGGATTTTTTCAGCAGCCGTAAAGTTCGTCCCATTGTCCGTGTATATTTCTCTGGGCGACCCGCGTCGCGATATAAAGTTGCGGATTGCCATGATGCACGAACTTGTATCCAGGCTATGCACCACTTCAATGTGTACAGCTCGAATGGTTAGACACGTGAAAATCACGCCCCATCTTTTTTCGCGTCGTCTGCCTACGGCCACGTAAAGTGGCCTTTCGAAGGCGGCTAATCTTGCGGGCGGTAGAGCGGCCATTTGCGGTATTTGTGGCTTGACGTTTTTGTTCTTACAATACTGGCACATTCGGCGCACCTTTCTATATAAGACTCGCAGTCAAGAAATATAGTATTGGCTTCTTATCCTGTTGATTATAGCTTCATGCAACTGATGATGAAAGTCTTCATGAACTGAGCGCACCAGAAGTTGGGTCACATAATGGGAATGAGGTAGCACAATAACGTCGCCGTGGTTGCTTAGGTACTCTTCCCTACCTCTGCTCCTTATGATGCCATTTTGATCTAAGTATACATTCAACGTTATCAACTTGCTACTTTTTCCGATTGGTGTACCTTGCTTGAGTCGGTTAAGCTCTTCTTCGTACTCTTCAGATTGAGCGTATTTCCAAAGAAATTGTTGAGCTCTCCGCAGCATTTCAAAGGTAACACTTTTCTCGCTCGAAGTTGTAGCGGCTTTGAGTCTTTCGATGTACAAGATGAATGTGGCGACGACTCGGTATAAGCGCCTCCAATTGGAAAAGTATTTTACGTTCGGTTTTAGAGGAGCAGCGGATTTTTCGATGACTAATACTCGGCGCTTAAGCTCGGTATCACCAGTATTGTCTGACACGACCATTTCACATTGTGGCTAGCTGTTGGCGTGAGACAATAAAATTTCAGGTGCTGAAAACCAAATTTCAGAATTGTTTCGCATGGACGACTTTGTCGCGAAGTCTGCAGGATTCATCTTGGAGGGAACCCACTTCCATTGAGTTACATTTGAGGTCTCGATAATCTCGCCCACTCGGTGCATGACGTACTGTTGGAAGTTCTTGGGGTCCATTCGTAACCATTTAAGAACTGTTTTTGAGTCTGTCGACCAAAATTGCGATGACGTGCGTATGCGACGTACGTTAATAACTTTCTTTGCTAGTCTTATTCCAACTACTGCCGCCTGTAGCTCCAACCTCGGAATTGATAGTGGCTTGAGTGGTGCTACTTTCGATTTTGAGGCCACTAAGGCAACAGAAACTTCGCCGGCATGTTCGACGCGCAGATAACATACGGCGGCGTAGGCATTTTCACCAGCATCAACGAAAGTGTGCAGTTGCACGTCACGCGCCTCTTTTAGCGCTGGGGAGTAACATCGGGGAATTTGAACAGACGAAATTATCGGTATGACGGACTTCCATTGACACCAGTCATCGAGTAGAGTTTCAGTCAATGGTTCGTCCCAGCCGATACTAGAGCGCCATATGTTTTGGAGCAGAATTTTAAGTCCAATCGTGTAGCACGAAACAAAACCGAGAGGGTCGAAAATTGACATCAAAACTTGCAGTATCTCCCTCTTTGTCGGCACCACAGACTCATTTATTACGTCACGGCGTAATTTGGTAAATCTGCAAATATATCTGAACATATCATTAGTTGGGTCCCAAAACATACCCAGGACTTTAGTAGCGGAACCACATTCTTTGGAGTTGGACCCGGTTGATGGATCTTCTTCGAGTTGTTGCAGCAGATTGATCGAATTTGATGACCAGTTCCGTATGTTGAACCCGGCTGCGGCATGGATTTGCTTTACGCGCTTTGCCAACTCTATTGCAGCCAGTTCGTCGTCCTCACTATCTATAAAATCGTCTACGTAATGATAGTTTTGTATAGCTTCTACTGCCCGAGGAAATTCATTCTTAAATTGTTCAGAATTTCTGTCACGGATGAAGTGTGCAATACATGGGGCGCAGCATATCCCGAATGTCAGCGCACGCATCACGTAAATGCTTGGACGATTCAATTCCGTTGAGTCCCACCACAAAAAACGATGGGCGTGCATGTCGCTTTCCCGCACGTTGATTCTGTGAAACATCTCTGCAATATCGCCGCAGATGGCTACTCGTCCAACTCTAAAAGCCAGCAAGACTTCCATCAGCGGATTTAGGAGATCTGGGCCACTTAAGAGGAAGTCATTGAGCGATGCTCCATTCGATTTAGCGGCAGCGTCCCAGACCAGCCGGACTTTGCCAGGCTTGTTGGGGTTTGTGACAATAAAAATTGGTAGATACCAAATTTTGTTCAATGGCGTCGTCGACTCGCTGCTGGGTAGTTTCTTAGCGTACCCTTTCGAAATAAGATTGTCGATTTGGTCTTGAATAGTTGTCTTCAGTGACGGATCTTTTTCAATTTTTTTGCGCAGACAAATTGATCTTTGCAAAGCATTCAAGTAACTCTCTGGCAGCACCACGTTATCGTTGCGCCACATCAATCCAACCTCATAACGTCCATTGATTTTTCTGCTTGTTTCACTCAGAACTTGTAATGCGCGGCTGTCGTGTGCGGATAATAGTTGCGTTGATTTAGGAGCCTCCATGCTGAAATATCCCTTCACCGCCTCGTGTAGCTCGTCGTACTGCTCTTGACATTCGCAAGTGTGTATATTGAGCCGAAACTCGCGGGCATGATGGTCACATCCTTGTAGAGCCCATCCTAGTCGTGTTTTTGAAGCAATGGGTTGATTCCAATTTCCTTCTCTGATTTTTAAAGGGACCGCCAATTTCCAATTATTGCTACCAATTAAGATTGTCGGTTTTATATTTTTGTAAGATTGAATTGGTAGTCCTTTCAGATACGGGTACCTCTTGACGACTTCATGGACGTTCATTGACTGACCTGGCAAATCAAGATTTTCAACGGTGTGAACTTCTTTTAGCTCGTACCTCTGGCCATTGGATATATTCGAAACGTCGATGTTAGCTCTCATGGAATCGCTTTCCGTGCGCGTCGTATTTGCGGTCCACCGTAAGCACAAGGGTTCGCGCTCGCCTTGCAAGTCCAGTTCATCAAAGATATTTTTCTCTATGAGAGTCACAGCGGATCCTTCATCTAGGAATGCAAACGTTTTCATTATTATGTTTTTAGAATGGATATTGATTGGTACGATTCGGAAGTACGTCTGTCTCTCGCTATCGCTGCTACTGTGAGTGTTCACTTGTGCGTTTCGTGACGTAGTTGCGTGTGTACTTACGGCTCGTGACTCAGTCTGGCTAACTATACCATCTTTGTGAAGTAGTTGATGATGCTTTGCCATACATCCGTCGACGCCACACACTTTATTCAAAAAACATTTCCGACGGTGTGTGCCGAGGCACTGACGGCACAGGTTTTTTTCACGCACGTACTTCCACTTACAATTCAGTGAGGCACTTTTAAAGTGGTCGCACTGCGGCACCTTGTGATTCTCAGCTTCGCAAACGTTACACTTACTGGACTGCGTGTTACGTTCGGTGCGGGGTGGATGTACCTGGTTATCGCCTTCCACGATCGTGTGAGTGTTTACTGCTGCGCTGCTCTTGCTAGGCGTTAATGACACGAAGGCACTTGCTGCCTCTGCCATTTGGTACAACCAGTCGCTAAACAATTTGACTATGGGCACCCGTTCATTCTTCGAGTACATCGCCCAATTCAATATATGATTATTGGGTAGTTTATCTACGAACTCTTTCACTAAAAACGGGTTATATAGGTGCATGTCCATATGGCAACCTTCTATCGTCGCGCAGATGTTGCGACCGCAAAGCGCAAATTCAATAAGCGATTCTAATTTGTCTTTAATTGCCGGCATATTCCGAGCTTTATTCATTACTCGCTCGAGAATATGTTCCGGCCGACCGAAACACATACGTAGCGTGCGGATAATCTCCGGGACCATTGATGGCAACAGCAACTTGTTCTTAACCATTTCTCGGGCCTTACCTTTTAAGCACGATTGCAATCTCACCAGGTTTTCTGCATCGCTAAATCCAGCTACCTCCGTGCTATTTTCGAAAGTGCTAATGAACAGTGGCCATTCGTCAGGATCGCCGTTAAACGTAGGCAATTGCTTTGGTATAGCCTGACGCGCTGGTAACTGAGCTGCTGTCGGCGTCATGGTCAACATATTGAGTTGATTTGACGACGACGAAGACTCTCCTAACTGTGATAATATTTTGTACTTGTTGTCCAAATACTTTTGTTGAAGTTTCATCTCTTCTTCTAGTCGCTCCAATTGCAAATTTCGCAGCTTTAATGAGTTACCGCTATTCTCAATATTTGTTGGTGCGATCGAACTCAACTGTGCACTTGTTGGAAAGTCTTGTTGTGCTAGTCGTGTTTCTCTCTCGCTGTACCTTTGGTAAGGTGATGTTGAAAAACCGTTTCCTTGTTGGTATGTAGTTCCCGTTGAGAATAAAGGCAGAGGCGGCGCTGCCGGCGCTGGCGCAGCAGCCGCGAAAATTGACGTCGCTGGAATGCCCGTTGTTAGAAATGTGTGGGGTGATGTTTTTTTGGTAGACAACGTAGTGTATGTTGGTATCGTTTGTGACGTGTTCGACATACTCCAATGCGAAGAGTTTGCTGAAGTCGGTAATGCGGTGCCAGCAATTGTTGACTGCATTCCTTGAGCGATTGACTGTGGCAAATTGAATTGCACGTGTCGATTAAATGTAACGCTTGCTGACTCTTTTGCCGGTGATGACGCTGCTATGGGGTCTGCTCCGATGCCGGTAACCGTCGATGTGGTTAATCCATTCTCCACGGTGGTAGGATGTGTGCCAGATTCGCATAAATCGCAGCTCCAGCTAACATCAGCCACTTTGCTGTCCACTCCTACACAGCCGTAATGAAACCAACGGTCGCACTGCACCATACGGTCGTCGTCTTTTTCATTACACCGTTTGCAATTAAAATTATTGGGTGGCATACTTGCTTTCAAAAAAGAAAACTGCGCGATGTTTCTTTGTTCCGCCGGGTTAAACAGTTCGCAATTAGTCAATTTGAATTGAGTTTTTAAGGAGATTAAATTTTAAAGATTTGTTGGCTGTGCCGCAAGCGTGGCTCGCACGTTTATTTAGCGATCGATTACAATTCGTGAAAAACAATATTTATTTGAGTTATATTACAAGTAGTTATGGCGATCGAGTCGCTTTAAAATTTAATCGTGCGTTCGCTCCGTGTCCCCTTTAACGACTGCTTGACTGGCCGACTAAAACTCCTAAAGAGGGCACTGCTCAGCTGTTGTCGACGGCGGCAACAGATGTATTAACTTTTCCCTTTTCTTCAGATGGCAATTACTTTCCTCTTGGCATTTGCACACGTGTGATGAAAGTAAAAACGTTACTTTTTTAATGGTACAAAAATCTACTAAATATGCTTATAAAGGCATAACTTACCTCAAATTTCTTATATTTTTGAATCACTGTTCAATTTTAATCGCTGAGTCTATGTGAACTGCCACATTTCAACGATGAGAAAACACTAGTTGCTCTTAATGTTTTGCACAATCACGCAAACTATAAAAGAGTACATAACGGTACACTTGCCGTTTCTTACAGCAAACTATGGAAATGTAAACTACAACCTTTATTTGTTTTTAAAATCATCTCCTCTACTCCTATAAGACTTTTCATAACTCAGCTCAAAGTGAGTTTACGGGAATTGCCACCAGTGAACATAGAAAGTGACGCCAGAATAATGCCAAAAAAGTATCAACAAAAGCAACTGCGAATAGGATTTTATGATGGGAAACCATTTAAGGGGGTCCTCTAGTTTTAAATTTTAAAAATTTTTTTTTTAAATTTTATATTTTTAAGTATAACTATCATAGAAAAAGTATACGAACGGATTTTGTCGAATTCGTAAACGTCTCTGAGATACAGAGCCTCAAATCCGTCTCATTCAGTACATCACGTACACGGTTTTATAAGTATCTTTAAACGCGTTTTTCTCGAAAACACATTTTTTGACCATCGCGCTATGATTCCGTCGAAACTAATTGGCCGATTCACTTGATTCTTGTTTTGCTGTATTCAAAACTCTAGGGGTTGAACTACGGAGATTGCACTCCATTGACGAGCCGATTTTTGGGAGGAGTTTTTAGAGCAAAAAAAGGGCGAATTTCGAAAAAAAAAGTTAAAACGATGCCGCGGGTCCAATTTTGATCAGATCGGGTTCATTATAGTTCACCCCTAATTGGAGTAATGCTTTTTCAGAGACAATTTTTGAATTACATTTCAGATGAACAGGGACAAAGTTAGGATGGCGCGAAAACACCCTTACAAAAAACAATGGCTGTTACTCAGCTGGCGGACCCCAACAGTGTTCGGGGTAGCACGTGGAACAATTTTTTTTTTTTTATAATTTAATATGTAAAGAATAAATATACGAAGAATTATCTCATTATCATTTGTAGTTTCTAAAAAAAAAAATTCCAAAAAAAGCATTAAAAAACACCGTTTGTACTAGAGGACCCCCTTAAATATTCAGTTAGGATCGAAAACGCGCATAAATCTTTGTTCCGGGATAGTTTTTCTTATAAAATACTTAATATTGTTTGTCAAAGGCGGTTATACCGGCAAATTCGCGAACACTTAACAACTGATTGTTTTCCACCTCGCATTTCACCACGATCATCAACAGGAAATTTATATTAAAATTTTGTCGCATATAATGCACGACTGTAGCGACATAAACTAAAAAGAACAATATTTGTTGATTGCAAATTGCTAATAACTTGCTATGGAACTTCCTCAGTAGTAAAAACTTTCTTCTGGGTCATATATAAATGAAAAACCAATGTTCATTATTTTGCATTTTCAGAAGTACGCGAGCTGCCACGTCTAAAAGATAAATTTTTGGCGCGAAAATGTATCGACAAAAACAGTTGTGTACTTATTCACCACTTTTTCATAGAGAGAGCAAAATTAAATTTGTATGAAAAATTACCAAAGAATTTTGCAAAATCACAAGAAAACAACAAAAATGCAAGAGGTCGCATCGCATGCGAATGAAATAGTTAACAATTCTAAATTGATTAATGAGCAGAAAATCTACTACTACTAGTAATTTACTAGTCCTTTTTAGTTGAAATCAGTTGTACGAAAAATTCATTTCAGCGGGCAAATAGCGAACAGCTGCTTTGGCTGCTCTCTCACTTTTGTTATCTAAATACGCAAAGATAACTATATGTTAAAATTTTTTGACAGATTGGCCGTTTGCGCGAAGTTTCAAGACTAATATAGACTCGCTTACGCCTTTACAGCACGATACAAAATAATGAAATTATTCAATATTCAAAAAATATATGAAATTGACCCACAATACGCTACATTTTTAGGTTAGGAGCGCTAGCGTTAGACACAAACCGCAAAAACTCAACGAAAAGAACGCATCTTAGGCATACAATTTTTGATAAACTGCTGATCTAAGGAGTGAACCAGAAAACATTTAGAATTATTAAGTGCACATTAAAAGAAAGTAATCGTGTGATTTTACTTAAATAAACTGCAGTTTATTACAAATTTTGTAACCTCTATTTCACAAAAAATGTAATGAAATATAATTAGCGGTTGCAACATTTTATATTTTTTTTTAAGTTCTTAGTTAGAGACTGGACAGTACGTAGGTGCCTTCTAATAATTATAATAATTGATTGGCACGACAGCCCGCTTACGCGAGACTAAGGCCTATCTTCCCGCAGCCACCCGTGTTGTGCGTGTGAATTTGTACGCGGGTGGAAGGGACCTACAGTTTTATGCCGGTTCCGAACGGCAGGTTGGGAGCTTTTTCATAGGTAATTTTTAATCTCAGAGGTTTGCCATTTCCAGCTGAGAGGACAGCCACCGAAAGAGAGAACGAGTTTCCCGTTATTTTTTTATGTGTTACTACATGCAGAATTCGAACTTGCGTCGCTCTGCATTCGACTCGCTGGACCGCGCACTAACCAACTGAGCCACGGCGGCTGGCTACTAGGGATCGCAATTTTTTGCCATTTTGCGATCCCGGGATTTTCGGGATTGAAAAGTCAAAAAAAGTTAGAAGTGTGAAATAGTAAAAACACCTAATTCAGTCGTTTAACCCTTCGATGAGTGACAATTCTGAACTTCACGGCCGTGTGACAAGGTCCGTAGGGACCTTTTTTTTGAAAATAAGGGTTTTTTCATGAACAAATTTTTTTTATTTTTGTGTTTTTATTGTTTATAACTATATATGTAGTATTATTATAATAAACTTTTTTAATTTTATTTTGCTCCATTTTTCTTAATTTTACTATGAAAAAGCTTTAAAACTATTGTTGTTGAGCGTGTTCCGCTTGTCCCCCGCCCTGTGCGCAAGTGTTGCAGCGATGTAGAACTGTGCTGTGTTCTCCACAAACAGCGTTGCCGCATCCGAAGCATTAGGCCCTCGTTTTCCGCTGCCGCCCTTACTCAGAACGGCAAAGGCGACATGACGGTCTATTCGCCCTAGCCGCAAACGACGGTGCATCGGCTTCTACCGGTCTTGATATCATCTGAAATGAACAAAAAAATAAAAAAACCAATAAATACACAATCTACTCTTGAATTTGAAGGTGTTTTTTCTTACCCTGACATCAAATGCTTCCATCGCATTGCGTATCCTTGGATATGCGGTTATATGGTTATTCAGGGCACGTTCCTCGATATTTGGTGTGGCCAATAGTTTAGTGAGAAGTAACAGGAATGACCGCCGTCTGTCACTCCTTTTTATCGGCTTCATCTCATTATAAATTGTAAAAGCAGCCAATGCAGCGACGCACTATGGCCCGGTTTGCCATTTTTCGTTGCAAAAATCATAACTTCTGAACCAATAAAGATATTTAAAAAATTTAAACTGCATCTGAAAGTATAATATCTAAGCTTTAAAATGGGGAAAAAACAGGGTGCCACAGTAACAGGGGGCTTTAAAATTCGTTGCCAAAGTTAAGATTTAGTAAAACTTCATACTACAATGAAATTACTTATTTGTTTGCATTAAAAAATTATTTTTTTGATATATTTTTTTTAATAAATTAATATAATTTATTGATTCATACGTAATTTTTTACAAAAAAAAATTTTTTGGAAAGTTAAATTTTTTCAAAATCGCTATCTACACTGGAAGGAATGTCTAATAATGAAATCATTTCTAAGCTATAAGTATCTGTAAGTTCTTTTTGTGATCTTACAGATCTCATAGATGAAATAACTGGATCAGAAGAGACTGCTAACATCTTGAAAAGGTCTTCATTTTGTCTAGCTCGTGATATTTTGCAAGCGTTCATACATCTATACCTTTTGTAGTCATTATTTTTGCATTCTTGAGCTTCTTCAGACAAATCCCCTTTTGGTAAGCACTGGTATACTATAAAATCCTTTCCATGTGCTTCAATTTTATGCACCGTAGGAGTAAGTTTTTTTTTCTAAAAAACTCAATCGAGGCTGCAGTCGATACTGCTAAGATTTAGTAAAGAAACCGACTGCGCTTGAACCAGATTTAAGTTAAATGGGCGGTTCCACGCCCCCTTGTTTAATACCCGCACAATTCCCGCTGTCGAATGATATGAATAAATGGTAGGTCCGTACTTAGTTTCATTGCTGTGCGACTTATAATTCAGCAAAATATTAAGGTCACAAAAAATATGCCACGCCCCTTGTCCAACGCCCATCAAATCTTACCAGTAGAATGACTCATCTATGGGACGACACAATACTAAATTTCAATCCTGTGCACCTTACAATTTCGAAGATATTCCATTATTCAGATTTGGCTTGTAAGAGTGGTGCCACGCCCCCTCGTCCAATACCCGCCCCATTCCATCTGTCGAAGGACACGACTAAATAGTAAGTTCCTAGTGAATTTAATTGATGTGTGACTTATAGTTCCAACGTTATCGTCTGACAATTTTCAGGATTCAAAGTCAAAAATTACAGGGGTTTTCCGACTTTTCCAATAGATTTTCCGGAATTTTCTTTTCGCACGAACCTGAACTGACACAAGACGAATCCAATAAAGAAAATTTCATTGAAATCGGCCAGTCCGGTTGAGCGTCATTACATATATAGATATAGATAAATGCCAGCAACACAAAAGGGTTTTTGACCGTAATTACGTGGTTTTCGACCCGAGGTTGCTTCACTTTTATTGCTCTGGAAAGTAAAGTTGCAAAAAGTTGCAGCTGAGTTTTGGAAGTTAGGTAAATAATTGAATAGCAAATAACCTCCCTCAATTTCGCGGAGGTCATTTTTGGTCTTTTTTTTTATTTTCGATCAAAGTTGAAAAAAGGTCGAAATATAGACTTTTCGAGCAATCGGTAGATCGAACAACTTTTAAAACAAAATAAACATTTTTTATTTTTATTATATTAACAATTAACGTACCTTTTAGAAAAAACCATCAAGTTACCGATTGGTCGCATCATTTACATACAAATCACTCTTAAAGAGGAAAAAAAAACCAAAAAATACACATTTTTCTCGATGTGGAAAAATTGTCAACTTTGAGCGGCTCTATCTCCCAAACTACTAATCTGAATTTAATGAAAGTTACATATTCGTAATCCCTGGAAAATTCTCAATAAGATGCGTGTATTCATTTTATCGAACGCTTTCATGAAATTTTTGATTTTTGCAACGTTTTACCGACCGTTGGGCCATAGTGCGACGTCCAGCATATTATAGAACATGGCCAGTGGCCAGCGTTTCGTTGATCGCTTGCATGTGTACGTGCCAAGCATCTGGTCCATTGTATCAACGCCGCATTTGTTGGCGTTGTAGTCCAATATGCCAAACGGCTTCCGCTTCTCACTTTGCTCGTCGACACGGCAAGTGTAGTGCATTGTAGACAGCACGTTCACAAATTTATTTTTCTTAGGTACATATGAGCACAACGCTATGTCCCCTTCGTTGAACCCGAACAATGTGCTGTTGTTAGGGCGCTTCGGGTTCTTCTTCAATTCCCGTGGAACAAAAGTTTTGTTGTAGCGCACTGTACCAACATATGCGGTCTTCCTCCTCATCAAAATACGCGCCAAATCCAATGTAGTGAAGAAATTATCCGCGTATATTGTGCGGCCTGCATCCAAATAGTTTTCCGCAAGTTCAAGCACCACGTTCTGCCCCATGATTTACTTCGCGTTCTTGGTTATGCAATTTGCCGGAATATATCATTCCCTTCACGGGATAATAAGAATTCGAGTCGCATAACCACCATACTTTTAGACCATACTTAGCCGGCTTTGACGGAATGTATTGCGTGAAGCGGCTGCGGCCTCTGTAAGAGCATAACTGCTCATCGACGGTTAGTGCTTCATGAGGAGTGTAAGCTGCTGCCAAATTATGCTGCAACATTTGCCAAATATCATCGATAGCCGCAGTTTTGCTGTTGATAAGTCGCTGTTGTCGAGTATTTTCATTGTCGAATCAAATGAATTGCTTTATGCACATGAAGCGATCGTACGACATCGCAGCTTTGTATATTGGACAACGCGTCGCGCCCCATAATTCCGTAGCAGGTTCACGATTCAATTTTGTGAGTCCAGCATACAAAAGGATAGCTAGAAAGGCGTCAAACTCTTTCACAGTCACTGGCCTCCACTCCTTTTTCTTCGTGGGATTCGCCAAATTCCATGCAGCTGTAACCCCCTGCCTTTACGATTTGTTTCGCGTATTATGATGTATATTATTTCCTCGCTGATGATTGAACGAAATATAGTGTAGGGGTCATGTACAGTTCCTGATGGTCCTGGTTTCCTTCTTGTGAAGTCGACCACGTTATGAACACGAGTACGAGAAGTTGGTGGTGCTTTTTTACACCATTGGGTGCCATCTTTAGCAATATAGTAGTTTTCATTTGTTTCCGGTGCATCATTCATTACCAAGTGCAGCAATATCAACTTCTTCATCGATCTCTTCATCCATAAAGTCTGCAAATCTCATATCAGCTGCACGCCTTTCATCCGCACTCATTTGCTGGTAACGTGTACTACGGCGTACAAACAACAAATTAGTTATGTGTTCAATCAATAAAAAAAGTATAATGATGCCCAAAGAACATGCATTTATTAGTCATTGCATGAAAATTCAGTACAAGGTCCCTACGGACCTTGTCACACGTCCGCGTACTATTTTCAATAAAACTCCTAAACTAATGGTCGGATCGCCTTGATTTTTAAACGATGCGCAACAAAATTCTATTGGAATACATGGTAACTTTATGGGGAGTTGTAGTGGCCGAAATAGGAGTAATTTCAGTTTGAAAATGCAAAAAGGTCCCTAGGGACCTTCTCACTCATCGAAGGGTTAATTACAGTTTATTTCGATAAAAAGTAGGCATATACATGTTTAAAAAATTAAATAAATAGAAAAATTCAAGTTTATGCAATGAATTTTGAAACCTTCGAAAATAAATCAAAATTTCAAAAAACTTAAAATACTTTTCTCATGCATCTGCATCACGTGCTTCACCAATGCAACGATTGCACCGATAAAATGCAGTGCCATGACTCAAACACATTGAGTTTTTGCAAGTCGTATAAAACGCGTGATGGATTGGAATCTGTGCGAGCCATTGTTGCTCGGAAAATTGGAAGATTCGAAGTTTTCCATAATAGTGAATAGTGTTGCATGTTGTTACTCGTTACCCCAGCCATAATTAGTAATCCAACATAAGCAACTAATTCGATTTCAGTTAGGTTTTTCCACACTTTTGGTGGCTTTGTTGGATTATTACGATTGTATGAATCACAAACAGCTGTTGCTTTTCGATTAGTCTCTATGATTAAAATATATACCATTTCTGGTGAGAAAAACTTTTTAAAAACTTGTACTGGTACAGCGCATTTGTCAATTGGACCATCTCCGCTTTGACGCAAAATGTTATGAGCACGAATTCTAGCACTTTGTGGATTCTCTTGACCACTTAGTCCCATCTTTACCATAAAAAAAAACAGCCGGTTCAATAACGTGCTCAGCATGTTGTTGTTCATACTGAACTGATCGAATATCGTCATCATAATCCCCTTCGTCATCAATGACCATTTCTTCATCAGCATCAGAAGCTTGGTCGTCTTTAGCGTCCAGAAGATAATTTTCATCTCCGTAATCATTATTTTCAACAAAAAATGAATTGCTATTTTCATGTTAGTGCTCTAGAACATTGGCTTGTGCTATTGCTGCTACTATTCTTTCGTAGGAATCCTCCTCTCTTATTTGACCCCTGCGACGAAGATCAAAAATGATGTCTACCTCGTCCTTCCATCTTAGCCGCAGGAAACGCCAAATCCAATTGATAACAAAACCAGAGTTAACCCGACAAATACTTCTTTTCACTTTTTTCACCAGTGAATATTCGTAATTGAATACCAATTTTGAATATGTTCAAACGATCTTTTGCAACGAAAATAACCCCATATGCGATTAAAAGTCACGACGAGTAGAAAAACTTAGAGCAGGTAGATTTTTCGTCAACTAACTTATGACATGATCACATGGGAGCGCACGAAAGAAAGGCTTAAAATTGGGTCAGATGGAAAAACCTAGTTGAAGCGCTATGCTCCGTAGGAGACTGAATAAGGAACAAACGAAAAAAAAACATTTATAAACAATTCTGACACCAATTATGTCGAAAATAACAAAAAACACTGAAAATAAGAGGCAACTGAAATACACCATGGTCTGGCCAAACCATAGGGGGTTAAACTAAATACCCCATGGTACACCCACATGATGAAATAAACAAGGTGAAGCGAGTAGCTGACAGTTTTGTCAACCCATACCCTTATTTTGAAACATAGCAATTGACAACCAATTTTGCTTTGACATTGAGAGAAGATTTTTAACCCCAATCAAAACGTAAAATCGAAAATATTGTGTTTAAAAATTTTCATTTGTAAAATACGCGTTTAACTTCTTCTTCTAAAGTAAGAGAGTCAAGAGTTTTAATTTTCTTTCTGTAAATGAATTTGTTTCACATATTGTTATGTTTTTTTACATGTTTTACATAAATGTTAATCGTTTTTTAGTAAAGCATGTTACGTTGTGCTACGACATACATATTTATTTTTGGTTTCATATTTCTTTATTATTCAATACCAATAATTATGCAGCGTGGGGACCTGCCACCACGGCAACGAATCGGCATAATCTTACCTACAACGCACTACAATAATAATGAAATTGATTTTTTGATACACCAGGCTTAAGTGGGTTAATGCGAAGAAAGAAGAAGACTTTCATGTTTTCAGAGAATTTATTTTGAAAACGTCAGTTTTTCAAAAGCTCTCTTGTCAAAATAAGGGTATGTCATCTACTCGCTTCACCTTGTTTATTTCATCATGGTACACCCATACCTCACTTTGCGTCGTGGTTACGTTCCAAAAACGCAAATTGAAACGACGCAAAGTGAATTATGATTTTCTATAGCAAAACATGTAAAGATCGAAGATAGGTTCCAGGGTTACGAAAATACTACTTTTGAAAAAGAAAATTGGACCAAGTAAACATTTAAAAACAAAAATAATATACAATTTTATTACATACATACAAAAAACAAAAAAAAAACAAATTCAATTAAAACGAAATAAAATATTCAATTAATTAATAAGAACAAAATAAAAATTAATCACTGTCTGATGAGTCCATAGTGGCCGTTGTCGTCAATCGGCTTTCTTTCACAAAAGTTAGAAAGGGAATCTCCGAGTTTTGATGGCATGGCGCAATTAGAAACAAAAGTCGTGCCATCTTTCAGAAAAAAAAGAAAATTAAAAAAAAAAAAATTAAACACTCGAACCCAAAACAACGCAACTTCGAAAATCTAACGACGCACAGTGAAAATTAGTAGGGGAATGTAACCGGTTGTGGGCCGGGTTTCGTTTTTTGCCCGTAACTTGCATTCAAGTATAAATTTTTCGGACTTGTGGGTACCAATGGACAGCTAGAGGCAGTAGGTAAAAGTAGGTAATTTTTCTATAATTTTTCAAAAACAATTTTTTTTTAACAAATTTTGTAAAGAGCTTGTTCTTGGCCAAACAAAATTTTTTAACCGGTTGTGGGCCACCCTGAAAAATTCACTTTAAATGTGAAATTATGAAAAAAAAACCAGTAAAGAAATATGTATTATCAACATTTATTTATCAATGAAGCCTCTAGTGGCGAAAAAACATCAAGAAAATGTGACTTTTTCAAATTATTGATCATCCTCATCGAATTCGCAATTTTTTCAAGTATAATATCTCTTTTTTATAGTAGCGCATTTCAAATGCGCAAACCGATCGCAGCCACCGTTGCATTCGATCGAATTGGCTTTTGTCAATTTTGGTGGCAGAAGGTCCAAACAGATCAGACAAAATTCCAAATCTTCTTCGTCAGAATCCTTCTTTGTTTGCTTCTTGCGTTTGGCCGACTTTTTGGCTGGTGGTGTTGCCTTGCGTTTGGCCTTTTTAATGGGCGTTGGAGCAGCTCGCTTTTTTGCTGCTTTTTCGTGCAAAGTAACAATAGTTTCCGGTGACGTTAAAATTATGCTTGCCATTGGCTTTCGGCCGCGATTTGATGATTTTTGGGTGAAGCGGCTTGCAAGGAAGTCAAAAACACGATTTGCAACAATTTTCATGCAAATAACATAAAACCACAACCGATTACAAAAGGTGGCCCACAACCGGTAACGGCAGCCATCCCTTAAGTGACTGGCAAAATTCTCGTGGCGAAAAATTTTGAGCAAACTCGATATAAAATCTGAAAATTTAACGCAAATACTGGATAAAAATGCACCTCTTTGCAATATTTCACTTCGCTTTATCACAATCGCAAAATCTGCAGAAATTACTTTATTGAAAATTTCTTCGTCAATTTTTTTTGTTTTGTTATAGCTGCAGGTCAGATGCGTCCTTTCACTTCAGTGTTTACACTAATACTGTCTATTGTCAATGTGCACATAACCTCATACTCAGATCTGTCATATTTTATAAATGACAAAAAATACAAGGGGTGGCCCACAACCGGTGATGGCCCACAGCCGGTAACATTACCCTACTAATTCAGCAGCGACGCAACTTCGAAACAACGCAAAACGAAACGACGCACTATGGCCCAACGGTCGGCAAAACGTTGCAAAAATCAAAAATTTCATGAAAGCGTTCGATAAAATGAATACACGCATTTTATTGAGAATTTTCCAGGGATTACGAATTAGATTAGATCAGATTAGTAGTTTGGGAGGTAGAGCCGCTCAAAGTTGACAATTTTTCCACATCGAGAAAAATGTGTTTTTTGGTTTTTTTTCATCTTCAAGACTCCTTTGTATGTAAATGGAGCGGTCAATCGGTAACTTGTTAGTTTTTCTAAAAGGTACGTTAATTGTTAATATAATTAACCTTCACACTGTCACCATTAATATTTGTTAATATTTCAAATTTTGATTTTGCTATAACTTTTTAGTTTTAAGTCCGATTTTCATGCGGCTTCGGCTCAGTGGCCATTTTATCAAGTTCTTTCTAAATATGTAATCAGAAAACTAAAAATTTTATTTTTTCAATATTTTTTTTTTAAATGAAAATTTTTACTCCTATTTTGGTTACAATTAACATATTCAAAATTCAATGCTCAAATTTGGATATGTGATGTGGAATTACCTAAAAATCTTAAATACACAATTTTGTGAGAATATCTTTGAAAATGCACTTTTTATGGAATTTCTTTAAAAAAAGCAACAAATTCGCCCACATTGTGGGGGCTGAAACCCCATTCATCCCTTTTCCCCCTTCCACGTTTGAACGTAAAATCTCTTAAGCACAGTCCATTTTACGTTTTTGCTTACCAACTTAGCTCAAAAAATCAAAACTGTCTTTATAAAACGGATGAAAAGAAAAATATTAACATATTGTAACGATAAGACAGTCTGTCGCTGTGCAAAGCAACCCTGCCGCTACGTGCCGTGCTATAATCCAATCTGGCAACGACGGCCGCGATGGTAACTTTTAGTCCAATCTGGCAACGACGGCCGCGATAATAACTTTCCCGCACATTCCACTCCGGAATGTGCGGGAACGATCTGCGCGATGGCCTGACAGGTATAAAGGCAGCCGGATGCGGCGCAGCGAGTCAGTTTGGTTTTGACAAGTGAAGTTGCCACACGGAGTAATTAAGCAAATACTTAAGGGGAGGTTCTTTCAAATTTGGCCAAAAAAAGGCCTAAGTTTGGAAATGATTTGTGGCATGATGAAAAAACATAGAAACATCCGGTTTTGACGGTTGAATGGGTATTTTATTATACAATAATATGATATATTCTTTGTAACAAAATTCAAAATGGCGGCTGTCGTCGATTACTGCCTGAAAAATCTAGTCTCCGAATTTCAAGCCTACAGCCTCTTGTAGTAATCTGAAATTAAAAAGGTTTTTTTTTTAATGAAAGTAGGTGAAATTTTCTATGGCTTATACCTAACTATAATGATGTTTGACCAAAAATTGACTGAAATGTGAACGCTCGAAAAAAAATGTTTGTTTGCCACTTTTTTTGTTATTAAACCTTAATTATAAATAACAGTTTAATAGTAACTTATGCTCGTTTTAGGTATAAACCATACAGAAAATGATCACCTTTCAAACATGCTTTAGATTAAGGAAATTAGAACAATAGATCAAGGGATATCCTTGAAATTCAGATGGAAAACGTGGTTTCGAGAAAAACGTGTTGAAAGATAGCAGCTCCGGGCAAAACCTGGAGAAAACACTGTAGAAGAAACAAACTCGTGTGCGACCGCCTTGGTCGTATCGAAAAATCCTTTCGTACACATATTCTACGGACATACAGCTTTCATTTTATGTGAAAAAAAACACGATTTTTTCAAAAAACTTTGAAAGAACCTCCCCTTAAGTGTACGAACAGTAGAGTGTAAACTGTGAATAATAAAGTGACTGTTGGTTTATTTTATTGTCTGCGTTTAAGATACTGAGTGTGTTTTATTTTCAAATTGCCCAATCCAGTGATACGTAACAGCCCACTAGACGTAGTATTCGTAACAATATGTTAATAGTGACAGTGTGAAGGTTAAAATAAAAAATGTTTGTTTTGTCTTCAAAGTTATTCGATCTACCGATTTCTCAAAAAGTCTATATTTCGACCTTTTTTTCAAATTTGATCGAAAATAAAAAAATATACCAAAAATAACCTCCGCGAAATTGAAGGTATTGAAATTGAATTTATTATTAAATTACACAGTGCAACACTGAAAAAAGGGACCATCTCATTCGATAGAGGATCTCAGTAGATGAAAAAGTGCCAAGGGATTTTTCCCGGAATGTTCGAGTTTTTTTTTAAATTGAGTTTAAAGATGGCGGCTTAAAGCCCCTTCCCGAAACTTTTAAAACATCATATCTCTTGACTCAAATGTCAGAAAGGAATAATTTTTACGTCAAATGAAAGCTAATAAAATGAAGTCGATGACACAGTATCCTTTTTGGAAAAATGTAATGAAAATCGAAATTTTTTTTGAATTTGTTGCACTGTGTTATTTACCTAACTTCCAAAACTAAGCTGCCGCTTTTTGCCGCTTTACTTTCTAGAGCAATAAAAGTGAAACAACTTCGAGTCGAAAAACACGTAATCATACGGAAAATCGCGCATATTTTGTGTTGCTGGCATCTATATCTATATATGTAATGACGCTCAAACGAACTGGCCGATTTCAATGAAATTTTCTTTATTGGATTGGTGTTGAGTCAGTTCAGGTTCTAACTCTAACTGTGATTCATGAAAATTTTCAGACGATAACGTTGGAACTATAAGTCACACATCAATTAAATTCACTAAGAAGTTACTATTTAGTTGTGCCCTTCAACAGAGGGAATGGGGCGGGTATTGGACGAGGGGGCGTGGCACCACTCATACAAGCCAAATTTGAATAATGGAATATCTTCGAAATTGTATGGTGCACAGGATTGAAATTTAGTATTGGGTCGTCCCATAGATGAGTCGTTCTACTGGTAAGATTTTATGGGCGTTGGACAAGGGGCGTGGCATATTTTTTGTGACCTAAATATTTTGCTGAATTATAAGTCGCACAGCAATGAAACTAAGTACGGACCTACCATTTATTCATATCTTTCGACAGCGGGAATGGTGCGGGTATTAAACAAGAAAGCATGGAACCGCCCATTTAACTTAAATCTGGTTCCAGCGCAGTCCAAGAGGGGAATTGTTTGAAGAACCTCAAGAATGCAAAAATAAGCACTACAAAATGTATAGATGTATGAACACTTGCAAAATATCACGAGGTAAAACGAGACCAAATGAAGACCTTTTCAAGATGTTAGCAGTCTCTTCTGATCCAGTTATTTCATCTATGAGATCTGTAAGATCACAAAAAGAACTGTATCTGTACTTACAGCTTAGAAATGGTTTCATTATTAGACATTCCTTCCAGCATAGATAGCGATTTTGAAAACCATAACTTAAAAAAAAAAAATTTTTTTGTAAAAAATTACGTATGAATCAAAAAATTTTTCTATGAAAACTGCCTGTCCACTTCTTGTTCTTGTTTGTAAAAAAGCAAGCGGAGAGCGAACACGAGCCACCACTAACATGCAAGCGGCACATCACTTTGTTGCCCAACAACAACAACAACCACAGTGTGTGGTGCGCGGTCGCAGCTTCTCAGCTTACGCTCTCGCGCTCTGTGCGTTCTCGTCCCTTTTACTGCTTCCCCCGCATCTACAAACGGGTCCTACCGCTGGAACCCGCAAAGAAAATTTTCTTTACACCAGATGCGCATTCTGTATATTGTTTGTTCTGTGATACAAGCAAGGTCGCACGAAGGGGCTTCGCAAGAGCAGGATTAGGGTTATGGAATGGCTCGCACAATCACCAGACTTCAATACAATTAAAAATTTGTGGTGTGACGTGAAGAGAGCGGTTGCTCACAATAATCCTTTAAATAATAATCAACTTTGAGAAGCAGTAGACCACGCCCCTAGAGAAAGATATAAAAATTTGGTTAATTCAATGCATCGGCTCTGTGCTGCAGTAATAGCGAACAACAGTCACGCAACTAAATATTAATTTGAAGAAAAATTACGTTATTACTATTTAACCATTACATCTTTTAAAATGAAACACAATTTTTGCTTCATTTTTATGAAAGTAAAGCGAACTTCTATTTTTTTGACCGTCCATATGTTGGAGCTCTTGGCGCATTTAATTTAAATCAAACCAAACTGAGTTTAATTCTTAAGTTTTCTCTTATGATTGCATTGTTAACACATATAACTTATTACAAAAAATACAAAGTAAATATTTGTAAAGAAAAGCAGATTATTTTTCTTAATTTTCTTTTCGTTGTATGCGTACTACTATTATTTTGACCGCAGCTGTATGTGGTTCGCGTGCCCTACAATGTCTAAGAATGCGTCGATTGTCTATTATTTTACGTATAACTTTCGCCTTCTGCCATACAAATTTTCCTGAGCTGTGCTCAGCTGGTTTTTCTATTTATCTCTTGTCCGGAGCAGCTCGCGGACTTATTTTGCTGCCGGAAAATGATTATTAGTTTTCCAATAAAACAGCAATCAGAATCATCTTACTATACATTAATCAATAAATTATTCATATCTAAGAAAAACGCGCTCATCAAATTGCTTATAGCTCATTCAATTTTGTTATTATTTTGCATTGCTTGTTGGCTATTTTTCATGCAAATTTCATTTTAGCAATGCGTTTACAATCCGTGGTGAAACCCAATCAGCTGTTTCTTGTTTGGAAATGTGTCGCGAATGGAAGTTTGTGCACAGAATCAAAATTCACGGAACAGGAATTTGTACTAACTCCGTAATCTAAATGTGATTCCATTAAGTTTGCCAGTTATCAAAATTCTGGTTTGTTCATATTGCTATATTTTTGCATTGTTCTGCCACCACTTCGTATACAAATTTAATGATGCTAATAACTATATATTAGGGCAGTTCAGGATAACGTGCAAATATTTGGGCAAATGCATGTCATTTCAAATATTTGCCATCAACACTGAGCACACTTTTTAAAATTTCATGGCAAATCGGTTGCAGAACAAATTCACAGCTGTTTTTGAAGAATAAATCAAGAAGAAGAATAATCGAATATTTGCGCCGTGGGAGCCTGCGAGAATAAAGAGCACGCATAAGTTGCTGCCGCTGTGGAATCCGAAAACAATTCACAATAACTTAAAAATGTACGAATTTCTTCCTCCGTTCATTTTTTATTCGGTTTTTTTCTTTTTATTTTCTTT
Organism: Melieria omissa; assembly: GCA_963971225.1. Classification (NCBI taxonomy): domain Eukaryota; kingdom Metazoa; phylum Arthropoda; class Insecta; order Diptera; family Ulidiidae; genus Melieria; species Melieria omissa. The sequence goes on along the minus strand of OZ020269.1, from coordinate 41,456,835 downwards.
TTCGTCTGCTTCATCGCGACAATTGTAACAGCTGATTGATTGGCAAATCTGTTTTGCCCATGCCGAAAAATATGCAATGGTTTTCAGTGTGGCAAATTTGCAGCTACTCGGCATGGGCAAATGTGTAAATTTTGTTGTTGCGTTGAAAATATTTGCCATCACATTTTGCAAATGCCATGATGCCAGACCGTTTGCACGTTATCCTGAACCAGTGGCGTAGCGTAGTGGGGGCGGTGGGGGCGGCCCGCCCCGGGCGGCACTTTTTAGGGGGCGGCACTTTTTAGGGGGCGACAAAATTTCACAGTAAATAATAAAATATATTTTGTAAATATTTGAACCATTTCATAGTTTTAACGCAACTATAAATTCGCACCAATTGAAAAGAGTACGGAATTTTTCATTACTTATTCTGTGACGAATTCGGGTAATCCCCTTTCTTTGAATGATATTTTGTAGCGAATGGCAACACCGTCTATTCTGACTTGCTGCTTTGATGCTTTGTGATGCTTTGAAAATTCAAAGAAAGTTTTATTCATAGATCTTCAGTTGTTTAGTTCACACTGTTTCGTAACTGTGATTTTTGTACAAATAAGTACGTGTAGTGGTTATGAAATTATTGGTTAACTTTGTGAAAATTTGAATTTTCCGCTACTTGTACCTACATTCAACTGTGTGAGTATTAAATATTTTATTTATGTAATTGTATGTTGGACTGTCTGATATGTTGTTCAAGCTTTAATTTATTGAAATCCGGCCATGTACGAGTTTTACACTCGCATACCCAGGGTTCCGAACAAATATTTACGGTTTTCAGATTTTTGCCTATAGATAGATGTGCTGTACAATATACCTCGACGATCGACATGATTAAATAATACCTATGTAACTACCTGTTATATCAATGGTTGAAGTAAGAATTTTTGTATTAATAAACGTGATTGTAAAACAAATAAACTTTTTTATTTAAAATCTAACCTGTTTAATGCAAAATAATGATGACTGTTCTTGCCGAAAAGTTCTCTAGAATTAATGTATATTGTTACGAATACTAAGTCTAGTGGGCTGTTGCGTATCTCTGGATTGTGTAATTTGAAAATAAAACACAGTCAGTTTCTTAAACGCAGACAATAAAATAAACCAACAGTCACTTTATTATTCACAGTTTACACTTTACTGTTCGTACACCTAAGTATTTGCTTAATCACTTCGTGTGGCAACTTCACTTGTCAAAACCAGACTGACTCGTTGCCCGCATCCGGCCACCTTTTATACTCTGTCCGGCCATCGCGCAGATCGTTCCCGCACATTCCGGAGTGGACTAAATGCTTCCCTGACGATCGCGACCATTGTTGCCAGATTGGACTAAAAGTTATTATCGCGGCCGTCGTTGCCACATTCAATTATGGCACGGCGCGAAGCGCCAGGGTTGTTTTGCACAGCGACAGACTGTCTTATCGTTACAATATAATGTATAGTATACATTAAATTGAAATACCTAATTAAGAGGGCGGCAAAATTGTCTTCCGCCCCGGGCAGCCGATACCCACGCTACGCCACTGTCCTGAACTGCCCTATTGTGGTGAGAAAATACCAGCTGTTGCTTTGGTGCTTCATGTTCAACCTTATATTGCTCGGGATAATTTCAAAATTACAAATTTAATCATTTTAAAAAATTAACATAAAAATTATTTTAAGTAAGCATAGCGGCACGCATTACTACATGTCGTTTTATTTGCAATAGTGTTGTGCACCTACAGTTTTATGACGATTTTGAACTCGTCATTCGAGTTAGAGTCGTTTTCCTTTAAGTATGTAGTAGTACAAATTACACAGTGCGACACTGAAAAAAGGGACAAGGTCAAACCCATCCCATTCGATAGAGGACCTCAATAGATAAAAAAGTGCCAAGGGATTTTTTCCGGAATGTTCGAGTTTTTTTTTAAATAGAGTTTGAAGATGGCGGCTTAAAGCCCCTTCCCGAAAATTTTAAAACATCATGTATCTTGACTCAAATGTCAGAAAGGAATAATTTTTACGTCAAATGAAAGCTAATGAAATGAAGTCGATGACACAATATCCTTTTTGGAAAAATGTAATGAAAAAGGATATGAAGGACCTCAATTAAAGCTTTATCCTTGAATATTTTGGAAACCGTGAGAGCTAAATTTATATAAACGACTTCTGGTGAAAATGCATTCAAACATCTATACTGCTTATAAATTTCATTTAAATAACTTTTAAAGTTAAGACTCTACAACGATTAAAAAATGTGCTTTGCTGCATTCTATGTTTTTAGGAAGCAACTACGAGATATTTTGTACAGAAAAACATGAATTCAGCAGGGTATAATTTTTGAAACGCTGTCGTGGCTTAGCAGTTAAAGTGATTGAAATGAAATTAATATGCAGTATAGATCTTTCAATGCCTTTTTACCAGAAGTCACTTATATAAATTTGGCTCTCACGGTTTCCAGGTTATTCAAGGATAACAATTTTAATGAGGTCCTTCATATCCCTTTTCATTACAGTTTTCCAAAAAGGTTATTGTGTCATCGACTTTATTTCATTAGCTTTCATTTGACGTAAAAATGATTCCTTTCTGACATTTGAGTCAGAAGATATGATGTTTTAAAAGTTTGGGGAAGGGGCTTTAAGCCGCCTTCTTTAAACTCAATTTAAAAAAAAACTCGAACATTCCGGGAAAAATCCCTTGGCGCTTTTTCATCTACTGAGATCCTCTATCGAATGAGATGGGTTTGACCTTGTCCCTCGAAATTTTTTTTGAATTTGTTGCACTGTGTTATTAAATAATATTTTTTATTAGATAATTATATCTCATATACAGTGATAATTGTTTTTGTTTGTTATTTAATGAAAATGTTAAATTATATTTTATACATAACTTAAAATACATAATTTAAAAAAATTAAATTATTTTATTTTCCTATTTACTTCAAGTTGTTGGAAAACTAACCCATAATAAACTAGTCTCCAAACTACTTGCATAACAACTGGTTTATAAACTGTTTTGCTTAGGACTGACTTTGGACTAGTTGCAAATGGATGCAGACGAGGACAATTGACTGTCGCCATGTTAAAAGGGTAAGTTTGCTCCAAGGACACGAATCGGTTCTGAAGTCAGCTATGACTGACAAGCAACCAGTTGAAAAACTACATCCGGACCAGTCCGAATTCCTACAGGGAACTGTCTGACGAAAACTCCAACACATTGATAAGCATTTTTAGATTTACCAATACATGCGCATGCATGTTAGCCAAAGTTCACCGTGTCAGACAGAAACCGATCACTGTATTTTCTGCTACAGTTTCTAAGTTTCCTAAGAGCGATGGGAAAAAAGTAACCGAAAGTCATGTATACGTGTGAGCTTCCATCTCGTTTGCACTCATATAGCTTAAAGAAATGATAATAATCTCGCTCACTCTTTCCAGTACCAGCTATGTATATAATTGGTACCATACCAAATGTTATAACGGTTATATCCACCCCAATAATAACTGAAATAGTAACTTGCTAAAGCTTTCGGTTACTTAACTGGTTAGATGTAATCAAATAAGTTAATGGAATTAAAAATGAGGCAAGCATAGGAATTTAATGAGAATATTTCAATATAAACAAAAAAACCAAACAAACATTAGGGAAAATATTTCAATATCAATTAAAAATAAACATAATTGTAATAATAATTGATTGGCACGACAGCCCGCTTACGCGAGACTAAGGCCTAGCTTCCCGCAACCACCCGTGTTGTGCGTGTGAATTTTGTACGCGGGTGGAAGGGACCTACAGTTTTATGCCGGTTCCGAACGGCAGATTTTGGAGCTATTTCATAGGCAATTTTTACTCTCAGAGGTTTGCCATTTCCAGCTGAGAGGACAGCCACCGAAAGAGAAAACGAGTTTCCCGTTATTTTTTTTTAGGTGTTACTACATGCAGTATTCGATCTTGCGTCGCTCTGCATCCGACTCGTTGGACCGCGCACTAACCAACTGAGCCTAAAAATAAACATAAGGAACATAAATATGAACATATTTCAATGTTGTTGTACTATTAAAAAAATACTTTTTAAAATTAAGTTAAGTTTGTTTTAGTATTTAATTATGGTATGGCTTTGAATTTGCGTTGCGTTGCGCTCCACCACTTTCTTTGCCGTCTGTTTAAATGCGGACCGCTAATTCGTCTTGAAAACATCTAAAAATATATAAAAATGGATTTTAAAAAGTAACGACAGTTAAATGTTGCCTATAAAGAATTAAAAAAACCGGAAAATAGTGTAACCAAAGACTAAACAATAAGACGTCCATACAAGCGAATGGCATAGGGCGAGTTCGAATTTGCAATATTTTCATTATCGAGAACAAGCAAGCGTCGCACAGTGTAGCATTTTGCATATCTAGCGGAACTTTATTTAATAATTCGAATGTCAAAAAAAAATAAAATTTCATAATTATATAATAGCTAACACATTGAGGGATTCGATTCTCGTAGTATTTTCTGTTTGGCAAAATCACCGCGCGACCGATCATCTCGAATGTGCAGTTATTTGTATAAAAGAAAATTGTTCAAATTTGTGAGTCACTTGTGATTTAGATGTAATTCGAGATTATCACGGGGAACGCGCATATACAAACTCTGTTATTAGCTATCAGCACCTTTTTCGCCACCTTATCAGGTAAACTTGAATATCGTTATGTATATTATTAGTGGTTACAGAGCAATTTATTCGGACATATACAAATTTTTCAAATGTTGTGATTTTGCTTTGAGATTACAAAATGTATCCGTGTGTATCCGATTTATAGTATAAACACAACCAAGCCGTCGTGCGATTTTTACGCAGCGAACGTACGGTGTCAAAATTAAAACACACAGCAGTAAATGTGATTGCCCACAACGACGACGACTGCGATATTCGACCAACGACCGGTCGTCCGACGATAGAACAAATTCTAATTTGGTCGCAGTCGTCGTGCGAACCAATCAGCTGTGCAGCTGTCAGCGGTGAAAAACGAAAAAACAAACGAAAAATTGTGGTAAAATTTTGTGATTTGTGGTTTTTTGAGGTTGCAAAGTTGTAAGCGGTTCAAATTTTAATAAAAAATTGTGCCAAATAATCTATTTTGTCTTTGCCTTTCGTATGTTTTAGTAAATGGACAAGACGGAGCTCCTAATTGACCGAGCAGCGAAAGAAATCGTGCTCGCACTGGCAGTTGCGCTTCTGATTAGAGTTGCAGGTGGAACCGGTTTTGTGCTGCCGTGAAGGAATTTGGCTAATATTGCTGCCCCGAGAGTAGCAAAAGTCGTCGCCTGGACAAATCAAGTTGGCGCATATGACAATACGCCCGTTAGTGTCCCGGTAGTATTTGCCGTCGAGCGCCTGGCAGAGCGGGTGCGCTCCGAGGGACTGGAGGTGGTGTGCGTGCCCACTAGCTTTCAGGCGCATCAGCCGATTGTCGAGCATCAGCTGCAGCTGGGCGATCTGGACCGGCATCCAAAGCTGGCCGTGGCCACCGATGGCGCCGATGAGGTCGATAGCGACATGGTACTGATCAAGGACGGCGGCGGCTGTCTGCTTCAGGAGAAAATAGTGGCCGCCTGCGCGAAGCAGCTTATTGTCGTAGCGGACTACACCAAGAACTCGCAGCGCCTGGGCGAACAGTACAAGAAGGGGATTCCGATCGAGGTGGTGCCCATGGCATATGTGCCAATAAGGCAGCGCATTGCGGCCATGCATGGCGGTAGCCAAGGCGGGGCCGTGCGTCACGGACAATGGCAACTTCATACTTGACTGGCACTTTGAGCCGACAACGGTTTACGACTGGAAGGCGGTGAATGAAGATTTTCTGCTCAAACCGGGCGTGGTCGAGACAGGTTTGTTCGTGGATATGGCAACGAAGGCGTATTTTGGTATCTGTGGTGGTCTGTATTCGAATCTCATGTTTGTTTTGTAAACACGCTGCTTATTACAAAAAAATAATAATAAATAAATCCTTAGCCAGGTATGTGTCTTAATACAAATTGCTATTAATCGCGCGGTCCAATGAATCTCGCCAGCGGTTCTCGAGCGAGTAAGTGTTGCATTGCACCTTCAGAAGGACTTCTTGCTGCGCGTCGGCAGCAGACTTTCCTTGGCGTAATTGAATAATGACGGCAGACCTTGTTTGTTGTTTTAAAAAAAAACTCGAACATTCCGGGAAAAATCCCTTGGCGCTTTTTCATCTACTGAGATCCTCTATCGAATGAGATGGGTTTGACCTTGTCCCTCGAAATTTTTTTTGAATTTGTTGCACTGTGTTATTAAATAATATTTTTTATTAGATAATTATATCTCATATACAGTGATAATTGTTTTTGTTTGTTATTTAATGAAAATGTTAAATTATATTTTATACATAACTTAAAATACATAATTAAAAAAAATTAAATTATTTTATTTTCCTATTTACTTCAAGTTGTTGGAAAACTAACCCATAATAAACTAGTCTCCAAACTACTTGCATAACAACTGGTTTATAAACTGTTTTGCTTAGGACTGACTTTGGACTAGTTGCAAATGGATGCAGACGAGGACAATTGACTGTCGCCATGTTAAAAGGGTAAGTTTGCTCCAAGGACACGAATCGGTTCTGAAGTCAGCTATGACTGACAAGCAACCAGTTGAAAAACTACATCCGGACCAGTCCGAATTCCTACAGGGAACTGTCTGACGAAAACTCCAACACATTGATAAGCATTTTTAGATTTACCAATACATGCGCATGCATGTTAGCCAAAGTTCACCGTGTCAGACAGAAACCGATCACTGTATTTTCTGCTACAGTTTCTAAGTTTCCTAAGAGCGATGGGAAAAAAGTAACCGAAAGTCATGTATACGTGTGAGCTTCCATCTCGTTTGCACTCATATAGCTTAAAGAAATGATAATAATCTCGCTCACTCTTTCCAGTACCAGCTATGTATATAATTGGTACCATACCAAATGTTATAACGGTTATATCCACCCCAATAATAACTGAAATAGTAACTTGCTAAAGCTTTCGGTTACTTAACTGGTTAGATGTAATCAAATAAGTTAATGGAATTAAAAACAATTACATTTGTTTGAATTCAATTGTATTTTATTAGTTAAAACAAATAAAACATAACAGAAAACAACTGATGCTAATAACAGCAAATGAGGCAAGCATAGGAATTTAATGAGAATATTTCAATATAAACAAAAAAACCAAACAAACATAAGGGAAAATATTTCAATATCAATTAAAAATAAACATAAGGAACATAAATATGAACATATTTCAATGTTGTTGTACCATTAAAATACTTTTTAAAATTAAGTTAAGTTTGTTTTAGTATTTAATTATGGTATGGCTTTGAATTTGCGTTGCGTTGTGCTCCACCACTTTCTTTGCCGTCTGTTTAAATGCGGACCGCTCATTCGTCTTGAAAACATCTAAAAATATATAAAAATGGATTTTAAAAAGTAACGACAGTTAAATGTTACCTATAATGAATTAAAAAAACCGGAAAATAGTGTAACCAAAGACTAAACAATAAGACTTCCATACAACCGAATGGCATAGGGCGAGTTCGAATTTGCAATATTTTCATTATCGAGAACAAGCAAGCGTCGCACAGTGTAGCATTTTGCATATCTAGCGGAACTTTATTTAATAATTCGAATGTCAAAAAAAATAAAATTTCATAATTATATAGGGTGTTTTTTTTAGAGGTTTGTTTTTCGAATAGAGATAAAACTGGCATTTTGTGGTCAAATCTGGCAACTCTAATGTCATTTATGTTCAGTTTGGTTTGCCATTTCATCATGAACAGGTTGACAAAAGAACAACGCTTGCAAATCGTGCAAATTTATTTCGAAAATAATGGTTCAGTTCGCGAAGTTTACCGCAAGCTCCGTCCATTTTATGGTCGACATAATCGTCCATCAGAGCAAACTCGGTCCATCCATCGGTTAACCATGGGTCGTTTTCGCACTACGTTTACTCTGTGTGATAATACGCATCCGCAGAGACGTCGAACAGTGCGCACCGAAGAAACAATTGCCGCTGTAGAGCAAAATGTTGAAGAGGACCCGAATGAATCGATTCGCCACCGTGCACAGCAATTGGAGCTTTGTCCATCAACTTTAAAAATTGGACCTGTAGAATTGGCTTTATTCGAGCCAGCCGCGGCGGCCACATGCCCGAAATCATATTTAAACATTAAGGGCATAAAATTATCCTTCCAATAAAGCCAAATTAATGGACATTAAAACGATTTTCTTGTGTTTTATTTCAATTCGAAGTTCTATACCTCTAAAAAAAACACCCTATATAATAGCTAACACATTGAGGGATTCGATTCTCGTAGTATTTTCTGTTTGGCAAAATCACCGCGCGACCGATCATCTCGAATGTGCAGTTATTTGTATAAAAGAAAATTGTTCAAATTTGTGAGTCACTTGTGATTTAGATGTAATTCGAGATTATCACGGGGAACGCGCATATACAAACTCTGTTATTAGCTATCAGCACCTTTTTCGCCACCTTATCAGGTAAACTTGAATATCGTTATGTATATTATTAGTGGTTACAGAGCAATTTATTCGGACATATAAAAATTTTTCAAATGTTGTGATTTTGCTTTGAGATTACAAAATGTATCCGTGTGTATCCGATTTATAGTATAAACACAACCAAGCCGTCGTGCGATTTTTACGCAGCGAACGTACGGTGTCAAATTTAAAACACACAGCAGTAAATGTGATTGCCCACAACGACGACGACTGCGATATTCGACCGACGACCGGTCGTCCGACGATAGAACAAATTCTAATTTGGTCGCAGTCGTCGTGCGAACCAATCAGCTGTGCAGCTGTCAGCGGTGAAAAACGAAAAATTGTGGTAAAATTTTGTGATTTGTGGTTTTTTGAGGTTGCAAAGTTGTAAGCGGTTCAAATTTTAATAAAAAATTGTGCCAAATAATCTATTTTGTCTTTGCCTTTCGTATGTTTTAGTAAATGGACAAGACGGAGCTCCTAATTGACCGAGCAGCGAAAGAAATCGTGCTCGCACTGGCAGTTGCGCTTCTGATTAGAGTTGCAGGTGGAACCGGTTTTGTGCTGCCGTGAAGGAATTTGGCTAATATTGCTGCCCCGAGAGTAGCAAAAGTCGTCGCCTGGACAAATCAAGTTGGCGCATATGACAATACGCCCGTTAGTGTCCCGGTAGTATTTGCCGTCGAGCGCCTGGCAGAGCGGGTGCGCTCCGAGGGACTGGAGGTGGTGTGCGTGCCCACTAGCTTTCAGGCGCATCAGCCGATTGTCGAGCATCAGCTGCAGCTGGGCGATCTGGAACGGCATCCAAAGCTGGCCGTGGCCACCGATGGCGCCGATGAGGTCGATAGCGACATGGTACTGATCAAGGACGGCGGCGGCTGTCTGCTTCAGGAGAAAATAGTGGCCGCCTGCGCGAAGCAGCTTATTGTCGTAGCGGACTACACCAAGAACTCGCAGCGCCTGGGCGAACAGTACAAGAAGGGGATTCCGATCGAGGTGGTGCCCATGGCATATGTGCCAATAAGGCAGCGCATTGCGGCCATGCATGGCGGTAGCCAAGGCGGGGCCGTGCGTCACGGACAATGGCAACTTCATACTTGACTGGCACTTTGAGCCGACAACGGTTTACGACTGGAAGGCGGTGAATGAAGATTTTCTGCTCAAACCGGGCGTGGTCGAGACAGGTTTGTTCGTGGATATGGCAACGAAGGCGTATTTTGGTATCTGTGGTGGTCTGTATTCGAATCTCATGTTTGTTTTGTAAACACGCTGCTTATTACAAAAAAATAATAATAAATAAATCCTTAGCCAGGTATGTGTCTTAATACAAATTGCTATTAATCGCGCGGTCCAATGAATCTCGCCAGCGGTTCTCGAGCGAGTAAGTGTTGCATTGCACCTTCAGAAGGACTTCTTGCTGCGCGTCGGCAGCAGACTTTCCTTGGCGTAATTGAATAATGACGGCAGACCTTGTTTGTTGTTTTAAAAAAAAACTCGAACATTCCGGGAAAAATCCCTTGGCGCTTTTTCATCTACTGAGATCCTCTATCGAATGAGATGGGTTTGACCTTGTCCCTCGAAATTTTTTTTGAATTTGTTGCACTGTGTTATTAAATAATATTTTTTATTAGATAATTATATCTCATATACAGTGATAATTGTTTTTGTTTGTTATTTAATGAAAATGTTAAATTATATTTTATACATAACTTAAAATACATAATTTAAAAAAATTAAATTATTTTATTTTCCTATTTACTTCAAGTTGTTGGAAAACTAACCCATAATAAACTAGTCTCCAAACTACTTGCATAACAACTGGTTTATAAACTGTTTTGCTTAGGACTGACTTTGGACTAGTTGCAAATGGATGCAGACGAGGACAATTGACTGTCGCCATGTTAAAAGGGTAAGTTTGCTCCAAGGACACGAATCGGTTCTGAAGTCAGCTATGATTGACAAGCAACCAGTTGAAAAACTACATCCGGACCAGTCCGAATTCCTACAGGGAACTGTCTGACGAAAACTCCAACACATTGATAAGCATTTTTAGATTTACCAATACATGCGCATGCATGTTAGCCAAAGTTCACCGTGTCAGACAGAAACCGATCACTGTATTTTCTGCTACAGTTTCTAAGTTTCCTAAGAGCGATGGGAAAAAAGTAACCGAAAGTCATGTATACGTGTGAGCTTCCATCTCGTTTGCACTCATATAGCTTAAAGAAATGATAATAATCTCGCTCACTCTTTCCAGTACCAGCTATGTATATAATTGGTACCATACCAAATGTTATAACGGTTATATCCACCCCAATAATAACTGAAATAGTAACTTGCTAAAGCTTTCGGTTACTTAACTGGTTAGATGTAATCAAATAAGTTAATGGAATTAAAAACAATTACATTTGTTTGAATTCAATTGTATTTTATTAGTTAAAACAAATAAAACATAACAGAAAACAACTGATGCTAATAACAGCAAATGAGGCAAGCATAGGAATTTAATGAGAATATTTCAATATAAACAAAAAAACCAAACAAACATAAGGGAAAATATTTCAATATCAATTAAAAATAAACATAAGGAACATAAATATGAACATATTTCAATGTTGTTGTACCATTAAAATACTTTTTAAAATTAAGTTAAGTTTGTTTTAGTATTTAATTATGGTATGGCTTTGAATTTGCGTTGCGTTGTGCTCCACCACTTTCTTTGCCGTCTGTTTAAATGCGGACCGCTCATTCGTCTTGAAAACATCTAAAAATATATAAAAATGGATTTTAAAAAGTAACGACAGTTAAATGTTACCTATAATGAATTAAAAAAACCGGAAAATAGTGTAACCAAAGACTAAACAATAAGACTTCCATACAACCGAATGGCATAGGGCGAGTTCGAATTTGCAATATTTTCATTATCGAGAACAAGCAAGCGTCGCACAGTGTAGCATTTTGCATATCTAGCGGAACTTTATTTAATAATTCGAATGTCAAAAAAAATAAAATTTCATAATTATATAGGGTGTTTTTTTTAGAGGTTTGTTTTTCGAATAGAGATAAAACTGGCATTTTGTGGTCAAATCTGGCAACTCTAATGTCATTTATGTTCAGTTTGGTTTGCCATTTCATCATGAACAGGTTGACAAAAGAACAACGCTTGCAAATCGTGCAAATTTATTTCGAAAATAATGGTTCAGTTCGCGAAGTTTACCGCAAGCTCCGTCCATTTTATGGTCGACATAATCGTCCATCAGAGCAAACTCGGTCCATCCATCGGTTAACCATGGGTCGTTTTCGCACTACGTTTACTCTGTGTGATAATACGCATCCGCAGAGACGTCGAACAGTGCGCACCGAAGAAACAATTGCCGCTGTAGAGCAAAATGTTGAAGAGGACCCGAATGAATCGATTCGCCACCGTGCACAGCAATTGGAGCTTTGTCCATCAACTTTAAAAATTGGACCTGTAGAATTGGCTTTATTCGAGCCAGCCGCGGCGGCCACATGCCCGAAATCATATTTAAACATTAAGGGCATAAAATTATCCTTCCAATAAAGCCAAATTAATGGACATTAAAACGATTTTCTTGTGTTTTATTTCAATTCGAAGTTCTATACCTCTAAAAAAAACACCCTATATAATAGCTAACACATTGAGGGATTCGATTCTCGTAGTATTTTCTGTTTGGCAAAATCACCGCGCGACCGATCATCTCGAATGTGCAGTTATTTGTATAAAAGAAAATTGTTCAAATTTGTGAGTCACTTGTGATTTAGATGTAATTCGAGATTATCACGGGGAACGCGCATATACAAACTCTGTTATTAGCTATCAGCACCTTTTTCGCCACCTTATCAGGTAAACTTGAATATCGTTATGTATATTATTAGTGGTTACAGAGCAATTTATTCGGACATATACAAATTTTTCAAATGTTGTGATTTTGCTTTGAGATTACAAAATGTATCCGTGTGTATCCGATTTATAGTATAAACACAACCAAGCCGTCGTGCGATTTTTACGCAGCGAACGTACGGTGTCAAATTTAAAACACACAGCAGTAAATGTGATTGCCCACAACGACGACGACTGCGATATTCGACCGACGACCGGTCGTCCGACGATAGAACAAATTCTAATTTGGTCGCAGTCGTCGTGCGAACCAATCAGCTGTGCAGCTGTCAGCGGTGAAAAACGAAAAAACAAACGAAAAATTGTGGTAAAATTTTGTGATTTGTGGTTTTTTGAGGTTGCAAAGTTGTAAGCGGTTCAAATTTTAATAAAAAATTGTGCCAAATAATCTATTTTGTCTTTGCCTTTCGTATGTTTTAGTAAATGGACAAGACGGAGCTCCTAATTGACCGAGCAGCGAAAGAAATCGTGCTCGCACTGGCAGTTGCGCTTCTGATTAGAGTTGCAGGTGGAACCGGTTTTGTGCTGCCGTGAAGGAATTTGGCTAATATTGCTGCCCCGAGAGTAGCAAAAGTCGTCGCCTGGACAAATCAAGTTGGCGCATATGACAATACGCCCGTTAGTGTCCCGGTAGTATTTGCCGTCGAGCGCCTGGCAGAGCGGGTGCGCTCCGAGGGACTGGAGGTGGTGTGCGTGCCCACTAGCTTTCAGGCGCATCAGCCGATTGTCGAGCATCAGCTGCAGCTGGGCGATCTGGACCGGCATCCAAAGCTGGCCGTGGCCACCGATGGCGCCGATGAGGTCGATAGCGACATGGTACTGATCAAGGACGGCGGCGGCTGTCTGCTTCAGGAGAAAATAGTGGCCGCCTGCGCGAAGCAGCTTATTGTCGTAGCGGACTACACCAAGAACTCGCAGCGCCTGGGCGAACAGTACAAGAAGGGGATTCCGATCGAGGTGGTGCCCATGGCATATGTGCCAATAAGGCAGCGCATTGCGGCCATGCATGGCGGTAGCCAAGGCGGGGCCGTGCGTCACGGACAATGGCAACTTCATACTTGACTGGCACTTTGAGCCGACAACGGTTTACGACTGGAAGGCGGTGAATGAAGATTTTCTGCTCAAACCGGGCGTGGTCGAGACAGGTTTGTTCGTGGATATGGCAACGAAGGCGTATTTTGGTATCTGTGGTGGTCTGTATTCGAATCTCATGTTTGTTTTGTAAACACGCTGCTTATTACAAAAAAATAATAATAAATAAATCCTTAGCCAGGTATGTGTCTTAATACAAATTGCTTTTAATCGCGCGGTCCAATGAATCTCGCCAGCGGTTCTCGAGCGAGTAAGTGTTGCATTGCACCTTCAGAAGGACTTCTTGCTGCGCGTCGGCAGCAGACTTTCCTTGGCGTAATTGAATAATGACAGCAGACCTTGTTTCTTGCCGCGCGAGAAATAGTTTGTGACCACATCGTGATTGTCTGTAACCTATATACCAGGTATGCGAAACCGGTAATTATTTTTGAAAAAACACGTTTATTGTGAGGAAATGATTACAATTTTATTCTTCAAAGTAATGGCCATCGCTAGCTACACATTTTTCCCATCTCTCAGGCAATTTATGGATGCCTCGCCAAAAAAATGTTTCGTCTTTTGCCTGAAACCAATCATCGATCCATTTTTTGGCTTCTGCGTGAGAATTGAAGCGCTGTTCCGGTAATGCGTGGCCCATCGATGCGAACATGTGATAATCCGAAGGCGCCAAGTCTGGTGAGTAAGCCGCATGAGCAAGAGCTTCCCAGTTGTACGATGCAACCAATTCTTTGGTGGCTCTAGTGCGGTGTGGTGGTGCGTTGTCATCGAGGAAAATGATGGTGCGTTGTTGGATGAAACTTGAGAAATTGTGAACTGAATATTGTTGACATATGACAGAAGAAGTAAACATGACATTTGGTACGGTTCCGAAGTTTATAAATATTCGGCTATTTACCGCTAGATGTCGTTACCGGTTTCATAGGCGCATACCTGGTACACATTCAGATTAACCGCCCTCAAAGGACAACAATAACGACGTACCCATATGCTCGTTTTCTCGACTTATCGAATTCATTTTGATTTCATTCACTCAAAATAAAAGGCAATTGTGTGTTTGCCGTGTTTGCAGAAATAATAGCTGATGCGAATGTCGCATCATTCCGTTTTACTGTGCGTATTTTCACGACGACTGACGCACTGCGTAATTTTTCGGTGCGTATAAATTCGCCGACGACTTGGTTCTGTTTATACTATTAAAATGTCTCTTAATAACTGCTTTGGTTCATGTTTTTGAAGATTCAGTTAAATTTGGCTGCCCATATTTTCCCCACTCATACAAAGTTTCTCTCCACGCTACCCGCGCTTTGAGTGATATATTATTTCAATTTCATTGATTACAGTGAGTGATTCAATTGATTGAACATTATTAATAATTGATTAAACATTAAAATAGTAATTCTGTATCGAAATAATATTGCCTTGTGGTGGGTAACATTCTTGTTTTGCCTTCTTAACAAGATTGTAGGATGGATAAACGTTTAAGTTTATACCCTTCAGCTGCTGTCTCATCATGTTATACTGGTGCACGCTCAAATGGGCATTGACTATTAGTCTCTTGACTATTAGTTTCAGTAAAGAAATGGACTGCGCTTGAACCAGATTTAAATTATGTGGGCGGTGCCATGCCCTCTTATTCAGAACCTGCCACTTATTCAATGCCCTCTGTCGAAAGAGAAAATGGTGGGTTCGTAAGTTTCATTGCTGAGCGACTTATAGTTCAGCGAAATATTTGGGTCACTAAAATGTGCCACGCCCTTTGTCCAACGCCCATTAAATCTTACCAGTAGAATAACTCATCTATGGGACGACGCCATACTAAATTTCAATGCTGTGCACCTTACAATTTCGAAGATATTCCATTATTAAGGTTTGGCTTGTATGGGTGGTGCCACGCCCCCTCGTCCAATACTCGCCCCATTCACCCTGCCGAAGGACATGACGTAATAGTAACATCTTAGTGAATTTCATTGATGGTTGACTAATGGTTCCAAAGTTATCGTCTGAAAATTTTCAGAATTCACGGCAACATGGCAGGGATTTTCCGACTTTTCCAATAGATTTTCCGGAAATTTCTTTTCGCACGAACCTGAACTGACTCAATACTAATTCAACAAAAACAACTCCATGGAAATCGGCCGGTCCGTTTGAGCGCGATGCGCTTACACACATACATCCACTTTCTTTTATATATATATAGATAGCAACCCTACTTGAAAGTAGGGTAGGCGGACCATACCCATATGCATATCAGTTCTCAGGTGAAATACCAGCAGTATCTGTACAAAATTTCACTACGATAGATTGACCATTTCGCACACTGTGCGTCGGTAAAGTGAGAGCGTAATAATATTAACGCTCTCTATTTTGCTCATACAAAGCAGAACGGTTCTGATCGCTGCCAAGCAGTGATGGAAATCTTGATACTATTGTACTTCTTTGATACAATCACAGTTTAAAAAGTTGTACGTTGGTACACAGGCCATGTTTTTGGTACACACTGGTCGAGTAACCAAAAGAAAACTTTTTATTGCCTCTAGCATTAAAAATAAAAAAAAAATAATTTGCAAATTGTGTGGCAACTTTAAAATGAAAATTAGTGACATAAGTAGCTTAACACCTCTAACTAGTCATGTATAGTTTTTGTCATATTACCATCGTCAATGCAATCGGAAGACGCACAAATTCACACATTTCTTTTAAGAAGTGCATTTTAATTTCACCATTTAGCAAGACATTTTTTGAAAAAGAAGTAATTGATTGCAAAGATATAAAAGACATAAATTTATTTGAAGATCAATTACCTGTGGGTGATGTGTTGTGTAGTTGGAGTAGATTATATCAGGGGTTATATCTGATCAACATTTTTCAAAGTTTAAAGGAATAGTCGTGAGTTTTACATACAATTTCTTAACTCTTTAAGAAAAAGAGTTAACTTTTATGATGAAATATAAAACTTTCTGCCAAAGTTTTCACCCGAGCATGTCTTACTGGGGAAAACAAATACTGTTCTACCAATTGTTTCCACGCTTTTTCCCCAAAGAGATTAAATATCTCGAAGAAGTTAACAATGAGAATTTTTTCAAATGTTGGTATAACTGAATTTTGGGCAAAGATTTTCTTGCCTAAAAAATTAATTAAACGAGCCTCTTTTCAAAAACATTTTAAGAGTTGTTAAAGGTATTTCATCGATTCCCCACTCTTCAGCCAGTCAGAAGCAAGTTACGAAACCGTTTACAAGTAAGCATTGCCTTTTCCTTAATACAAAAAAAGATTTCATGAAAGCCAGTAAAAGATGTTGTTATGATTTTAAGAATGATTCTTATTTAGAATAATGTATATACATTGTGACCGAAAAGTTTCCGGAAATTCTCATTTAAAATTCGCGCGCTGTTTAATTTCGATATTTTAAGTTTCTGTAGGTTGGTAGCACTGTCCTTAATTACTATGCCAAAAATGAGCGCGATCTGTCAGACAGTTTGTTTACGGCAGCTGTTGAAACCAGTTCACCTCAGTAGTGCGTTGCGATTTTGTTGAGAATTTTCTTCAAAATGAGTACCGTGAACAGGTCTCTTTGGACGTGCTTGATCGTGCCAATTCCGATCCAACTTTCATGGAACGCATCATAACTGGTGACGAGACATGGGTCTACGAGTACGACATGCAAACAAGCCAACAATCATCGGAATGGAGAGGAAAAGACGAGCCGAAACCGAAAACACCACGCCAAAGTCGCTCGAAAATCAAGGTAATGCTGATTGTTTTCTTCGATATTCGTGGTGTGGTGCATCATGAATTCGTCCCTGAAGGACAAACAGTCCGTAAAGACTATTATTTGACTGTTTTAAGACGTTTGCGAGGCCGTAAACGGCCTCAATTGTGGAAGGATAATTCATGGATTTTCATGACGATAATGCTCCCTCGCACCGATCCAACATTGTCAACGATTTTAAGGCCAAACATTCAATAAATACCATCGAACAGCCACCGTATTCACCTGATGTTGCACCGTGTGACTTTTTCCTGTTTCCCAACTCAAATTACCACTCAGAGGAACGCGTTTTGAATCCATAGAAGACGTACAACAGAATTCGCAGAGGGAACTCAAAAAATGTTTTGATGATTGGAAGAAACGTTGGCATATGTGTGTCGCTTCTAATGGAGCATATTTTGAAGGAGATAAAATAAATATTGATGAAGATTAAGAATTTTGCGTTTTATTTAAAATTTCCGGACACTTTTCGGTCACAAGGTATATATTTTTCTTGTTTAAATTAGAAGTGAATTTCAGGTGTTGTTAAATACACATTTTAATTTCGAATAAAACTTTTGAATTGTTTTTTAATAACGATGTTATTAAAGTTGCCTTTGAGAGCTTGGAAAAAAATTGATAAAATTTTCTTGAATACGGTACACTCCTATGCTGATGTTTGATACGATACACTTGGGCCCAAATTCCATCACTGCTGCTAAGCAAAAGCAAAATTGCTCACTTAACATGGCTTGAAGTCAGTGGCGCAGGCAGGACTTCTTTTTGGAGGGATATTTCACTAATAATTTTGGTATTTGAGGGGTTTGCATTCCCAAACGTTCCCGTCCCGTGTGCGCTACTTATTAAAGTAATCAACCACCAAAAAAATCAACACAAGAGTCTGCCGACTGCAAACAGAGAGAGTTGCTTGTGTGGCTTCGTCGTTGCTCTCCGGATGTGGAGAAATACCGCGAAATGTGCGCTGCACTCTCACGTGGCTTTGTTGAAAAAACAACGGCAAATTTTTGAAGCGCCACTTATTTGAATGAACGTGAGACATCTTAGAGTTTAATTGTCTTTGGTGTAACTTACCAAACAAAATTGTGTCCACTATAAATAGCTTCCCCTGTGCCCGCTTGCACCACCTTCCATCCCAATTGTACCACAGGAAGACTTCATCGGTGAAGATTTGTCGGAATACTCAGTCGAAGTCCTCTGAACTGCCTTTTAGTTTTATGTATGTCATCTAAAAGAACAAAAATATTAATAATTTTTCTTGAAAGTTGTATTTGCAATTATCATCGACTCAGCATAGAGCGGTGTGGAGAGTTTTTCCTCCATTTGCAGGACCGCATCAATTGTTGTAAATGGTAGGATTGTGCCAATTTCATTCATAGTTAGTCCACCACTTTGTGGTACTATGGACGCCCTGTTGTATGTTCTTTATTTAAACCTTGCACATCCATATAATTTTGTTTTAGGCCATGAATACGGGATTTTAAACCATCTATTGAAATATTTTTTATTTTGTTAGGTACTACTGTATACCTAGTTAGTGGTATAGTAGTGGAGTTCACTATTCATAGCATTTTAGGTGTAAATTTGTCATCGTATCCAATTTTGAACTTTCGCAATGTTTTCGGAAGCAGTTGTAGCGACAGATTGCTACGATAGCAATCCCTTATAGATTTGTCCAAACCTCTGGATACCCAGTCTGTACCCGATATGAGATGGTCCCCCAGGTGCTTCTTTCTTTTATGCATAGGTAGGTATATATTGTTTTCCTACAATCAGAACCTGCATTACCCGTTTTCACGGATTCCTAGCTAGATGGTAATTCAATCTACAATGCCATGTAAGCATTCCCGTGATAATCCTTACATTATTTTTTTATAAGATCATACATTTCTCGAATCGTTTTCTATTGTAGGACCCGAGAGTCAGCTTCGAATGCTCTAGACCTGGATGATTTTTCCAACATTGATTTCTTCTGGTTGTCTCGTCCTTTCTCAATAGGATGGAGGAAGCTCCTTTTCCCAACCCACAAAAAGGTTCTGCGATGACAAAGGGTGTGGAAGCTCTCCTCCTTGCTAGCTCGTCAGCCCGTTCGTTCCCTTCAATGCCGGTGTGGCCCGGAACCCAAATTACCCAGACCTTATTGTAACGGCCAAGTTCATTCAGCTTCTCAAGGCACTCCAAAACCAGTTTCGAGGACACTTTGTAGAATCTCAGAGCCTTGATTGCCGCTTGGTTGTCAGAAAGGATGACAATCTTCCGGTTCCGGTATTTCTTCACCAGATTGAAGTAAGCACACCTTTCAATGGCGTATATTTCCGACTGGAAGATAGTGGCGTGCTTTCCCGTAGATTCCAAGTTACTTATCCTCGGCCCGTATACTTCTATCCCGGTGCCTTCCTCCGTTAAGGAGCCATCTGTGTACCAGGATATCATGTGCTGGTCTATCTGATATGTTTCCGATATACCTACCCAGTTCCTTAACTTCGGGTTTGAATCGTTTGACAAAGTTGAACTTCGCTGAGATTGTGTCCCTCGGTATTGCAATTTCGGAATGCTGATGCGTGAGAGTGTCAATCCTCTTACGACTCAGGAATCCCTCAGCCCTGATATTAACATCAGTCATCCGTAGCAGAATTTTTTTCGCCTGGGTCTGTATATGTAAGTGAAGAGGTGTGAGTTCAAGAAGAACCAAGGATGCTGTTGGACACGTTCTCATAACCTCCGTTATGCATACGCATGCCAGTCTTTGTATAGGGTGTTTTTTTTTAGAGGTATAGAACTTCGAATTGAAATAAAACACAAGAAAATCGTTTTAATGTCCATCAATTTGGCTTTATTGGAAGGATAATTTTATGCCATTAATGTTTAGATATGATTTCGGTCATGTGGCCGCCGCGGCTGGCTCGAATAAAGCCAATTCTACAGGTCCAATTTTCAGTTGATGGACAAAGCTCCAATTGCTGTGCCCGGTGGCGAATTGATTCATTCGGGTCCTCTTCAACATTTTGCTCTACAGCGGCAATTGTTTCTTCGGTGCGCACTGTTCGACGTCTCTGCGGATGCGTATTATCACATAGAGTAAACGTAGTGCGAAAACGACCCATGGTTAACCGAATTAATTGCTCTGATGGACGATTATCGACCATAAAATGGACGTAAACTTCGCGAACTGAACCATTATTTTCGAAATAAATTTGCACGATTTGCAAGCGTTGTTCTTTTGTCAACCTGTTCATGATGAAATGGCAAACCAAACTGAACATAAATGACATTAGAGTTGCCAGATTTGACCACAAAATGCCAGTTTTATCTCTATTCGAAAAACAAACCTCTAAAAAAAACACCCTATAGCTTACTAAGCGCCTTGATAGTGGTCGCCTAGCTGGTCTTGCTTACCCAGACAGCTGAACCATACGTTCCCTGCCGGCAACTCAATTAACTTTTAACGCACTTTAATCTAACTAATTCTCAACTAGTTGTGGTTGATAGTTGGATTATTTTCAATGGAGCCAACTGACTATTTTAACATGGCGATGGCCTAGGCAGTAGTCAATTGTCCGACTCTGCATGACTTTTCAACTAACTTAAAGTTAGTTATTTAAAAGTTAGTTAAAAGTTATCTAATTTGTGGTTAGCTATAAACTAATTACATTTCAGTTCGCTTCAAGTTGACTTTATTTAAATCAGCTATAACTCAACTATTAGTTAATACGTCTTTATCCATAAAAATGGATATTTCTATGATTGTTTTGTAAATTTAAAATTTTTGTATTTCCTTTTTTATTTGAAAAATGTTTAAATACCTAACAACTCTTGAAAACACTTGCGAGATGGCCTATTTTTAAAATGCCAATCACCGATTTTTTCTTTTAATGCATTTTTTGTTGGACAATTTTTTCGGAACAATTTTCTTGGACACAAATATTTTCAATATAAATTCCGTTTTGGCTCTGCACATTAGCAGAGGAACAGGTGGCTTCTGATTTACCAACATTACATGAATTTAATTTATTTGAATACGAATCCCTTTCCTTTTTCAAAGGCTTCTTAAATTTCTTTTGCTTGCACCTCTCATTTTGGCTTAGCTTAAATAATTAAAACTAAAGCAATCACTTGAAAAAATTATATAAAATTGTTTAACAATTCAATTTAGTTAGGACTCCGACCGCACGCACGAGACTAAGCACTGATTATGATTTCATAATGCACGAAAGAAAATGACAAATATGTAAAATAAAATTCCAAAGAACAAAAAAAAAACAACAATTAGCTGTTTTTTAAATTCCTATGCCATAAACGCACGCCTTAAATTTGGGTGGGTTCTGCATTACTTTATAGTTAGCTTATAGTTAGGGACATAAAATCGCATAAGAACAAATAGCAATTAACTGTTCTTTAAAATATGCCAAAAAGCAAAAGTTGCATTGATTTTTGGGAAGGTCTGCATTACTTTGTAGTTAGCTTATAGTTAGGTTATGAAAGTTAACTAGAAGTGAGTTATTTTTGTAGTCGCCTACCGAATTGCTTGATAATTATCACAGGCCTTACGATCGCCGTGTTGATCCATCTCAATATAGTCTTATTGCAGCCCCAACTTTTGCCTGCTATGGACCTACAGATCATGAAAGCCCTAGTGGCCTTCCTTATCGTTTTCTCTTAATGTCCTTTCGAGAGAAGTTTTTGATCTAGTATGACACCTAAATATTTTACCTGCTTCTGGAACTCTATTTTGTCCCATCCAGACGTACAGGCTTAAGGGGAGGTTCTCCTCTTTTTTTTTTCAAAAAATCAATTTTTTTTTTTGATGAAATGAAAGGTATGAATGTCGAGAATATGTGTGCAAAAGGATTTTTCGATCCGCAGCATATTTATCGCATACGAGCGTCTCTGATGCGTCGAACTTTCGCGCGCGGAGGAACGCTCTGGTGCTATTTTACTGCGCGGCCAAAGATGTTTACGCGTTTATCTCAAAACCATTTTTTTCATCCTAACGTCAAGCGTAACTCATGATCTACTTATCCGAGTTATTTCATCTATAGCATTTCTTAAAGGGTATGATTTTTTATATGACTTATACCTAAAACAAACATAAACAAATGTGTAATAATAGTCTTTTAACAAAAGAAAAGTCGAAAAAAAATGGTAAAAATTGAACTTTTTCTATGATTATGCATAAATTAGATGATTTTTTATAAAAATTATTCAAAAATAGGTATAAGTCATAGGGAATTTAATATTCTTTACTATAAAAAAAAAATTTTTGATTTCAGTTCACTACAAGTGGCTACAGCCTTGACGTTTCCGAACAATGTCTCGCTTGCAGAGGTTGACAAGACCCGCCATTTTTGGGCCGCCATATTGGATTTTGTAAAAAAAAATTTTTTTCTTGTATTTTAGAAAGATGGCTTAATAAATCATCAAAACCGTCTATTCGTGAGTCGTTTCATTATCCGACAGTAAATGAAAGAATTTCGCTTTATTTTCGGCCGAAAAGAGGAGAACCTCCCCTTAAGAGCATCAAGTTTATATTAGGGGGTATTCTCGATGTCTTGCATAACCCTGACATCGTGCCCGAAATGCATAGCCATGTCAATTATGCAACGACACAACAACAAAATACAAGCAAAAAAAGTTTGCATTTTTTGCATGTCATGCTACGCAAAACCCCTTGTTTTGTGTGTGACATCGTGTGTGGGTGCAACCCTGCGTCAGGTGATTGTGCGACAGCCATTTAATTTTCTTCGTGTGCGCAGGCGTATTTTCTTTATATTTGGTTTTATTTCAATATTTGCATATAATTTGCATCTATGTATTGCTTGCTGGTGGAAATGGATCAACCGAAAGCCAAATTAAAAAGAAATGGAGAAAGTTTGTGGCTGTTTGTGGCATTTCTGCAATATTTGCAATGTGTCATTTTTTGTGCGTTCTCGATGTGTAACATTTTCCAGTCTTGCACGTTTGCATTTTTACGAATTCTTCCTCCGTGCAAAACATCGAGCATACCCCTATTTTCTTGTGAAGGGTACAACGTTGGTCTTCGCCGGATTTATTTATAATCTCTGTAATACAGTACAATATTAATAACGAATTACAATGTTTTATGAATACACTACCATTATGAGGAGTGCAGTTCTTTACATTTTCTGCCCATTTTTCCCTTTAGAGAAGTAGTGGCACATGATAAGGGGCGGGAGAGGGGGAAGGAGAAGAGGAACGAGGAGTGTTGGATAAATTATATTTTTTTTATAGTTAGATGTGGGGAGCGTGGAGTGTCTAGAACATTTTGCTGTTGTGGTTGCTCTTCGGAGGTGTCACTAAAAATAAAATCTATTTGAATACATACATATATTTAATTAGTAATTTTTATAAAAAGCTAATTGGACATATACTGTGCAAAAGAAGTATAGCAATGAATTTCTTTTGCTGAGGAATACAAAAATATTTGTACTTTATATCTTTTTTATTTATTTCTACCGTTTCAGAACTTAATTCACTTAGTTTTAAATTTTTTTAAAAGGACATACTACAATTGAACCATTTTCTGATTTAGCAGTTATGACTTTGAATATAGTATATTCGCTACACCCAAAGTAATCTTTTTCTTTGTTTGTATCTATATCTATATAACGATCCAGTTTTTGTTGCTTTGTTAAATTCTATATCGCTTTTTAATAACTTTTTTTAAAGGTTGCATATAGTTCTCAAATTAATAAGCCGAAACACTATTTAGAGGTCCCTTTTTATTTGACACATTCAGATATATGCCATACATGTTAAAACTTATTAAATGATCTCCATAAATTGCACCAAAGTACTGCACATATTAATCTAACATACTTTTCGCAACGCCCGCTTCTTTTCTGTATGTCTTTTCACAAGATAAAAACCTAATTCTAGCGTGTAACACCAAAAAGTGGTAAAAGCAAAAGTGGAATACTCCCGTATATAATAAAAAAACATCTGTAACCATTGTAACGATTAGGCACCCTGTCGCTGTGCTATGCATGAATGCTTTTACGAGCATACTTTTAGGCACGCACCTTACAGTACGGCCAGCATGCTATAATTTCGATATGGCAGTTATGGCTCGCGATGTTAATGGAATGTGCGAGAACGGTCGAGAGATAGTCAAATTGGAATGTGCGAGAACAATCGGCGCGAGAGCCAGACAAGTATAAAAGGCAGCCGGGTACAGCACAGAGAGACAATTTTATTTAAGCAAGTAAAGGTGAAACACGGAATAATCCAATAAGTAGTAGCAAGTGTAAAGACAGCAAAGTGTAAATTTGTAAATAAAGTGATTGTTGGTTTTGGACTGCGTTTTGTGAAGTGAATTGAAAAGGGTTTTATTTTTCAAGCACAATCCATAGAGACGAATGAGCATACAGAGCCAATGTTCTTAACAATACATATTATAAATGCTGTTTCATTCTAATACCTTTGTTTTGAATTGAATATTTGCACACGGTTGTTGTATTCGGTCATATGTGTTCTATTCAGTGCTGCCAATTCTTTATCTATTTAAATTTCTACTGCAGTGTTGAATTTTTGCAAATTTATGTGCAAAAAGGGTAACATCTTTATTAAAATTAAGGCTTTGGTGGTGCACACTACACAAGTATACTAGACAAGCAACAAAATTAGTTACTAAATATGACTAAATTTCGCACCAAATGTGATCTCGAACCCCACTTCAAGACTCCGTTGCTGCTAACACCACAACAATTTTTTCTTTCGGCGGCTGTCCTCTCAGCAGAAAATGTCAAAAGCTCACAACTCGCCGTTCGGAATCGGCATAAAATTGTAGGTCCTTTCCAACCCTGTACAAATTCCCACGCACAACACGAATGGTTGCGGGTAGCTAGGCCTTAGTGCGCGTACACACAAGAAGCGGTGCTGCGCTGTGCGGCGCTGTACTTCAGGGAGCGCTACTTCCAAACTGGCTTTATCAAATGCAAGTGTTCAAACATGCTACTTTTTCAGCAGCACCTCACAGCGCGAAGCAGCGCTTGGTTTAAAACTTTCAAAATATTTGATTTAATCGCCGCGGGACGCTGCTGCAGCAAGAATGGGCTGTACAAATTTAATATCGGAAATTGTTATTCGGCGTGTGTGAAACATAATGATTTTTTTTAATTCATTAATTATTTTTCTTATTTATCAAATAATTTTTAATATGATTTAATATTATTGTAACGATTACTGTAAGACAGTCTGTCGCTGTGCAAAGCAACCCTGTCGCTACGCGCCGTGCTATAATTCAATCTGGCAACGACGGCCGCGATAATAAGGGAAACTTTTAGTCCACCCTGGCAATGATGGCCGCGATAATAAGGGAAACTTTTAGTCCAACCTGGCAATGATGGCTCGCGATCATCATGGAAACCTGTAGTCCACTCTGGAATGTGCGAGAACGATCTGCGCGATAACCGGACAGATATAAAAGGCAGCCAGGTACGGCGCAGCAGTCAGTCTTGGTTTAGACAAGTGAAGATGCCACACAGAGTAATTAAGCAAATAATTAAGTGTAAAGACAGTGAAGTGTAAATCTGTGAAATAAAGTGATTGTTGGTTTTATTGACTGCGTTTGGATAATTAAAGTTGTTTTATTTTCAAATTGCACAATCCAGTGATACGTATCAGCCCACTAGAACGTAACGTTTGGTGTCAGAACTGCGATTGTGTTACTGAAGATAAACGGAAAAAAATCAATAAAGTTATAAAAACGCAGATATGGTTAAACTCGAGCTGCTGAAGGTAGACCAGCTGAAGAAGGAGCTGGCTGCCTGGAATTTGCCGACTGTTGGCGGAAAGGTGGAGTTGCAGTTGCGCTTGCGAGAAGCATGTGAGGCACGAGGCGTCGATTGGACTGTGCACGAGTTCGTAGCGCAAGAACTAGAGGCGTCGGCTAAGGTGGAGGAGTCGCCTGCTGGTGCTGCTTCGCTACAGAGTACAGCTGCAGCGGCTGTGCCACCACAAGCAATGGACATGAGCAGCTAATGGTTGCAATGAAAGGCATGTTCGAGACTTCCAACCGTGAAAATCGCGAAATAGCGCAAATGAAAGCGAAGCTGGAAATTACGAATCGGGAAATGGCGGTGAAGCTGGAAACTACAAATCGAGAAAAGGCACCGAAAATGGAAACGGCGACCCATGAAATATCGGCGCAAGTGGCAGAGCGAATGGAAGTCAAGCTTCAGGAAAATTCTGCACGCCTGGAGCAAAGAGAGAAGAAGGGAGAAATCTCAGACAGGATTAATGGGAAAGTCGAGTACCTGGAGACGCGGGTAGAGCACTTGGATAAACGAGTCGACGACCTGGATGATTCCCTGAACAAACGTGTTGACGATCTTGATGATTCCCTGAACAAACGAGTTGATAGTCTCGATGTACAGAAAAGTGGACGAGCGGCTTAGGGAGGTACAGCCGCGAGAATGGTTGCCGCCGGTTCCGGAAAGTGTTGCCACCCGAGCAGAAGTGCCTACTTATGATGGGACTACGCCGTTCGATACATTCAAGCTGCAATTCGACCTAGCTGCTCTGGAAAATCAGTGGACCGATGTAAGGAAAGGTCGGAGATTGGCGCTGGCTCTTAAAGGTGCTGCGGCTGAGGTAATAAAATCAGTTTCAGAATGTTTACGAAGTAAGTACAAGACCGTCATAAGGGCGCTGGCAGCCAAATACAGCGACGAGCACAACAGAACGCTGTACTACTGTGAGCTGAAGAACCGCAGGCAAAGAGCCAACGAGGCGCTGCAGACATATGTAGCAGACATTGAGCGGCTCGTACAGCTGTGCTACCCGTCCTTCGGGGCTGATGACCTCGAGAGGATGAAGAATGAGGCGTTTATTGAAGGTCTTCATGATCCGGAGACACGTCGCAGTGCGTTGATGATGGGCAAGCCGACATTTAGGGAGACGGTGACCGGCGCGATGACATATGAGGCGACATGGATTGGGAGCACTCGGTATGCACCTGCAAGGATACGCCAGATCCGGCCGGACAACGACATTACGATCCAGGCCATAGGCTCTGAGCCACCGGGCGGGCCGCGGGTGGTCTCCTCTAAAGTTGTTTGCTGGGTATGTGGAAAGCAGGGCCACATATCACGGGACTGCCGCCAACGAAAGAGGCGTTCCCGTTCTCGATCGCAATCGCCTGTAGCGAGGAACACTGACAATTGAGGCCCAGCCAATAAGCGCAGGGCTGAGGACGAGGAGCCGTTAAACTAAAACGGGTCAGCCCAAAGGGGCGTGAGCTGATCCCCACAATCTGCTGCCTCACCGTCCTTGTCTCACAGCTGAAACAACAAAAAGTAAGCTGCTGAAGAACTGGGAACCGCTGCATGGCATACAGCTGCGGACTGCGACGGGCGAGCGTGCGCCGGTAAAAGGAAAAGTTACGAAAACGATTGTTATCGGCACCAGCAGCCTGGAACATGAGTTCATCGTGGATTTCATGATTAGGCACGGTTTTACGCTGGACCTGAAAGAAAATGTGCTGAGATATGCCAACGTTGAATTCCCGCTGCACAACGGCTATGAGCGAAGCGTGGCGGTAAGGAAGGTTGTATCGTGTCAACACCAGAAGATACCGGCGAATTCCGAGGCGATTGAGTGGGCAAAGGTGGACGAGGACGATGGGACAAGTCGGCTGTGGGTTGTAGAAGCACTGAAACAAGGACACGACAACATCATCATCGGATGTACATTAGTAGAGCCTAAGAATGGCAGAATGCCAGTCAGAATACGGAACCTCCTGAATGCACCCAGACCCAGATATGTCAGGAAAGATGAGGTAATTGGCGAGTGTAAGGAAACCGTAGCAGTGGTCAATTGCGGGAGTAGCCCACCTGGAGGTAATAAGAAGAGCGGTTTTAACATGGATGTCATACCGCAGGAGAACCAGTGGCCAAGCAGAACGAGAAGGCAGCACTATGGGTCAATATTTGAGGCTATGGGTCAAGCAGGCGCAAGAACAGCCATAGTGAAGCACAACATCGACACCGGAAGTGCAAAACCGATTCGCCAACCGCCAAGACGAGTTCCTCTGGCCAAGAGGGAAGAGGTCACAAATTTGATCGAAAACATACGGAAAGAAAAGGTCATAGAGCCTTCTTCGGGCCCCTGGTGCTCGCCGGTCGTGCTAGTCAAGAAAAAGGATGGCAGTACCCGATTTTGTGTGGATTATCGGAAGCTCAATGATGTGACCAAGAAGGACAGTTATCTACTGCCTCGGATCGACGACACCCTAGACACACTGTCAGGCATACAGTGGACGTGAAGACGTGAAGAATGCGTTCAACTCGGCCGGATGGGTCCATATTCTGGGAGCGGTCCAACTGGAAGCCCCGGACTACCTGTTGGCCATCTTAAACAGCTACCTTGCGGATAGAGTACTGCAATACGATAGTGATGAAGGCCCCAAACAATATGCAGTAACTTCAGGTGTTCCACAAGGGTCAGTGCTCGGGCCAGTACTGTGGAACATTATGTACGACGAAGTGCTAAACCTCCCCGTTCCAGAAGGCGTGGTAGTGGTGGGATTCGCGGACGACATCGCGATAACAGTTGTAGCGAAACAGCTTGCGGACGTAGAGCAAAAAGCAAATGCCACAATAACGGTCGTCCGATCGTGGCTTCAGTCAGTGGGCCTACAACTAGCAGAAGAAAAAACGGAAGCAGTTC
The DNA here is from genome assembly GCA_963971225.1 of Melieria omissa. NCBI lineage: Eukaryota > Metazoa > Arthropoda > Insecta > Diptera > Ulidiidae > Melieria > Melieria omissa. The sequence goes on along the minus strand of OZ020269.1, from coordinate 41,427,797 downwards.
TGGTGAGCAGCCGCAAGAAAAGCGAGGTAATAAGAATTGAGGTTGGCGCCAATATCATTACCTCCAGTCGATCTATCAAGTACTTAGGCGTGGTCATCGACGACAGGCTCAGCTTCCGAAAACACGCCGAATACGCCTGCTGCAAAGCATCCAAGACCTATACCAGTTTATCACGGATGCTCCCCAACATCGGGGGCCCAAAAGCTAGTAGGCGAGTGCTACTTGCTAGCGTAATATCGTCCTCGCTACTATACGCAGCGCCAATCTGGGCCGAATCCCTGCACATCAAGGCGTACAAGCGACAGTACGAACGCGTCTATCGGCTTGCAGCACTGCGCGTGATAAGCGCCTTTAGAACGGTCTCAGACGTAGCAGCTTGTGTCATCTCCGGGATGTTACCAATCGACATCAAGGCGGACGAGATGCGGCGTATATATGCCTTTAAGGGAACACGACCCAAAGAGGAAGCAGCGCGCGTCGAAAGAGCAACCTCCATGCGGCAGTGGCAGACGAGATGGGACCACTCGAGCAAAAGTCGGTGGACGCACAAGCTCATCCCATGCATAGACAAATGGACAAACAGAAGGCATGGCGAGGTGAACTTTCAATTAACACAGTTCCTCACAGGCCACGGTGGCTACAGAAGCTACTTAAAACGCTTCGGCCACGTCGACAATGCCAATTGCCCATCCTGCGACAAGCCAGAAGATCCTGAGCACACGCTATTCGAATGCCCACGATTCGAGGCCGTTCGCTCCGAATTAAACACGGCGGCCCGGAAAATTTTGAACCCACACAATATAATTGACGCGATGCTGGAGTCAGCGGAAGCTTGGAACAAAATATGCGGAGGCATAACTTTAATGCAAGCTGAACTGCGAAGAGCAGAATGGGCCAGAAGCAGCCAACGCACAACAGAGCCTGGAAAGATAGGCTAAACTTAACCCCCCTCTGCGATGCGATACTTAGCGGTAATTCCGCAGAGGGAATGAAGGGTTAACAGGGGGTGGTTTTAGTCGGTAAAAATCCGGCATGCTGGTGGGTTGCCCCAGTATCTTTCGAAGATTTCCACCTCCTGCGCGGAAACAAAACAAAAAAAAAAACAGTGGTTCTCCACGCTCGACTTACGCAGCGGCTATTGGCAGGTAGAACTTGCAGACAAGGAGAAAACGGCTTTCAGTGTTGGCGATGGTTTGTGGCAGTTCACCATCATGCCGTTTGGACTCTGCAACGCACCAGCGACATTCGAGCGGCTAATGGAACGCGTGCTAAAAGGGCTGCATTGGCGGACGTGCCTGGTGTACCTCGACGACATAATCGTGATGGGTAAAAGCTTCGACGACCACCTGGGAAAGCTGAAGGAGGTATTCGAGCGGATACAAAAAGCTGGGCTTAAACTCAACCCAAAGAAGTGTTGCTGTTCCCAAAAGAGGTCAAGTATCTGGGGCATACGGTTTCCGCCCGCGGAGTACATACGGATGAAGGCAAAATCACGGCAGTGAAGGAGTGGCCCCAGCCACGCAATCTACACGAACTCCGCAGTTTCCTGGGCCTGTGCACATACTGCCGCCGATTTGTTTCGGGATTCGCGAACATAGCCCGCAGCTTGCACAAACTGACGTGAAAGAGCCAAGCTTTCGAGTGGAACGAAGAGCGGTGTGCTATCGCAGATAATAGACGGCCAGGAACAAGCGATAGCGTACTACAGTAGGATTCTATTGAAACCGGATTGCAACTACTGTGTGACACGGAGAGAACTGCTGGCGGTATTGGACTGCGTAAAACACTTTCACAAATATCTGTATGGACAAAGGTTTCGCCTGCGCACAGATTATGCGGCATTGAGATGGCTCCTGAATTTTAAAGATCCTGAAGGGACATTGGCGCGGTGGATCGAGCGACTGCAGAGCTACGAGTACACGATAGAGCATCGCAAGGGCAGTAGCCATGGAAATGCCGATGCCTTGTCACGCCGTCCATGCAAAGTCGAATGCAGGCAGTGCTCGCGAGCCGAAAGCAAAGAACAGATAGTGGACGCCCGGTAGGTAAGCGCTATGCCAGAGGAAGAGTGGTCAGCGGAGAGGCTGCAAAAAGACCAGCGTGAGGATGCGGATCTTGCAAAAATCGTCGAAGGCAGGGAGCTAGGCGCACGTCCAGACTGGCAGGAGATGGCCGGTGAAAGCCCAATCGCTAAGGGTTACTGGGCACAGTGGAAAAGTTTGCGGCTGAAGGAAGGATGCCTGTACCGCGAATGGGAGAGCGCGGATGGTCGGACCAGCAACTCCCTAATGGTAGTGCCGAAATGCAGAATCAACGAGGTCATCGAGGCATACCATAACGACCCCAGTGGAGGGCACCTGGGCATCACCAAAACCGTCGCCAAAATAAAAAGACGATTCTACTGGGTATGATGTCAGGAGTCTGTAGCCGAGTCGATTAAGAGCTGCGACCGATGTTCAGCCGCGAAAGGACCGACAAGAAGATCTCGCGACCGCATACAGCAGTACAACGTGGGAGCGCCCTTCGAGCGGATTGCTATGGACGTCGCCGGCCCATTCCCAACTAGCACTCAAGGCAACAAATATGTGCTGGTGGTAATGGATTACATCAGCAAATGGCCCGAAGTGTACCCTATTCCTAACCAGGAGGCCACTACGATCTCGGAAAAGCTGGTAAACAACTGGGTAGCCAGGTTCGGAGTTCCGTTGGAGTTGCACTCAGATCAAGGCCGGAATTTCGAATCTGCGGTATTCAAGGAAGTGTGTGAGCTGCTGGGGATAAAGAAAACACGTACCACTTCTTTGCACCCACAGTCCGACGGCATGGTAAAACGCTTTAACCGGACACTGGAGGAATACCTGCGGAAAGTGGTAGGCAGGAATCGAAAGGATTGGGACACGCATATCTCCCTGTTCCTGATGGCGTAGAGGTCAGCCCCGCACGACATAACATCACTCACTCCAGCCGGAGCAGTGTTCGGCACAGAGTTGCGGTTACCCGCTGACTTGAAGTTAGGGGTAGTCAGCACGACGGGAGGCGCTAAGACGGACTACGTGGTCAATAAGCGGGCGGAACTGGAGGAATTTCACTAGTTTATAAGGAGCCGCACCAAACTGGTCAGCGATAAGGTGAAAGCCAGATATGATCTACGGGCCAACTCAGCAGGGTTCCAAGAAGGCGATCTGGTAATGCTGTACAACCCGCAGCGGAGAAAAGGTTTGTCTCCGAAACTTCAAGCGTCATGGGAAGGACCGTACGAAGTCGTGACTAGGATTAACGACGTGGTATACAGGATTTAACGTTGCAGCAATAGAGGCGCTAAGCTGAAGGTAGTCCATTTTGAGCGCCTGGCGCCTTATCACAGCGGAGCCTCGGCACTTGTTCGGGACGAACAAGTCTAAGTGGTGGGCAGTGTAATGATAAGACAGTCTGTCGCTGTGCAAAGCAACCCTGTCGCTACGCGCCGTGCTATAATTCAATCTGGCAACGATGGCCGCGATAAGGGAAACTGTTAGTCCAACCTGGCAATGATGGTTGCGATAATAAGGGAAACTGTTAGTCCAACCTGGCAATGATCGTCGAGATCATCATGGAAACCTTTAGTCCACTCCGGAATGTGCGAGAATGATCTGCGTGATGGCCGGACAGGTATAAAAGGCAGCCGGGTGCGGCGCATCGAGTCAGTCTGATTCTGACTAGTGAAGGTGCCACACGGAGTAGTTAAGCAAATAATTAAGTGTAAAGACAGTTAAGTGTAAAGACACAGATTTACACTGTGAAATAAAGTGATTGTTGGTTTTATTGACTGCGTTTGGATAATTAAAGTTGTTTTATTTTCAAATTGCACAATCCAGTGATACGTATCAGTGCACTAGAACTAGTATTCGTACCATTATTTTTTACTTTTCCTTCATTATTTTTATGTAAAATGAGTTATCCTCATTTCACAATAATAAAAAGAGACTTTCTTTTTCAATAACTGAGAATATATTTGAAAATGCACTTCTTATGAAATTGTTTTTAAAAAATCAACTAAGTCGCCCACTCTGTAAGGGCTGAAACCTCATTGATCCCTTTTCCCCCTTTCACGTTTGGACTTGAAATCTCTTAAAACAGTCCATTTCCTGTTTCTGCTTACCAACGTAGCTCAAAAAATGAAAACTGTCTTTGTTAAATGGATGAGAAGAAAAAATACAGTACATTGGGTTTAGCTGCATTCACCTTCGATGTACATGAGCAAAAAATGCACATGTACACTTAAGAGAAAAATGCAGCTAAGCGGAATATCTAAAAAAGTTTTTGGAAACAGCTACATTGTTTTTATGTAAGGATCTACACCGCGCACCTATATAAAAATGTAAAAATATATCAAAATATATATAATATATATATATCTGTGGCATTTTGACAAAACAACCTAAGCCTAATTTTCAAAATGTTCAGGAGAGCGAAAAAACTGATGAGGTGCAGACCAAATCTCATACAAAACTCGAGAAAAGAAAGTATACACGTCATATCTCTGTAACTAAATGTCGTAGAAACAAACCGATTACACCAAAAGAAGCGTCTTTAAATTGTTTCTTTATGATTTAAAAATTTGGAAATTTGACTTAAGTCGACTTAAGTGCTTTTGTCAAAATTCCACAGATATTCTATCAATAATAATATATTATATACATCAAAATTTTGCATGAACGAATCTATTAGGGGTATTCTCGATGTCTTGCAAAACCCTTGCACATTGCAGAAATTGCATATTATGCAGACTTTTGCAATCCGTGCAATGATACAAAAACAAAATACAAGGGAAAAACGTTTTGCAATTTGTGCAATATGTACAACAGTGATACCCATGTTTTATATAAGGGTGCAAATGTGCGTCCTGCGGAAGGAAGGGAGCGGATATACAAGGTAAAGTCTCTGATTGCGTTCAACCTGGCGAACGCCAGAACGATCCTTGTCCCTGTCTAACCCAAGCTGATACACAGCCTCCGCGCGGCCCTTCTGGATAGCTATTTGGCACCCGCTGAATAGTGAACTAATGTGTGCAGCGTGTCCAATCCCCAGGACTTGAAATTTGGGTTGTGCGCAGGGTTTGGTGCCCGCCACGTAAAACCAAGAACCAATGAAAACTGCAAACCAAGCCTCGGATGGAACCCACAATGTTGACAACCACAGCAAACGATTTAAGGACCACGATTTGAGGATATGCACCTGGAATGTCTGGAATGTCCAGCAAGAGACTCTTCCGTCGGGGCGTGCGCGCAAATTAGGCTGATGCTAAAGTATTTAGCCTTGATGCAGATCGAAGCCAGCCGTTCGATCACCGAGAGACGTGGTGACGAACTCTCGGTTCACTCCGGTGAACGAACGGCTGGCTTCGATCTGCATCAAGGATAAATACTTTAGCATCAGCCTAATTTGCGCGCACGCCCCGACGGAAGAGAAAGACGATGCGACCAAGCATGCCTTGTATGCGAAGCTCGAGGACGTCTTCGACGGGTGCCCGGCCCATGACGTCAAAATTGTCCTCGGGGACTTCAATGCAAAGGTCGGGCGAGAAGGTATATTTGGTTCCACAGTCGGGCAGTTCAGCCTCCATACGACCACTACGAACAACGGTCTGAGGCTGATCGATTTCGCCGCAGCACGAAACATGGTAGTTAGTAGCACCAGATTCCAGCACCTTGATATCCACAAGGTGACCTGGTTATCCCCCGATCAATCCACCCGCAACCAGTATGATCACATTGTGATTGATGGAAGGCATGCTTCTAGCATTCTAGATGTGCGCACCTTCCGAGGACCCAACATCGACTCGGACCACTACCTTGTTGCAGCCTAGGTACGCATGCGTCTTTGCGCAGCGAAGACCGCGCAAACTAGTTTGCGAAGAAAGCTGGACATCAGTAAGCTGCGATCACAAGGGGTAGCCGAAGCCTACTCCGCTCAACTCTCCAACCAGCTCGGTCGCTCCCCCTCTCCACCTGATGATATCGGCGGATTATGGGCTCACTTATCCCACTCTATGCGCGCCGCCGCAGAAAATGTCCTTGGTTTTCGACGCCCACCACCAAAAAACCAATGGTACGATGAAGAGTGGCACGCAGCCACTGCAGCGAAGAATACTGCCTGCAAGAAGAACTAACAGTCGGTTGCTACGCGAGCCGTGAAAGAACAAAGCAGAAAAAGAGGGGCCTTTTTAGAGGCAAGAAACGAGAGAACGAAAGGCGCGAGCGTGAGGAAATCGAGGAGTGTGGCAGCAGGAATGACACCCGATAATTCTTTCAAAAAGTCAAGCGTCTGACGGAAGCATGTAAGCCCGGGGCCTCTTCCTGCAGAGACGTAAACGGGGATCTGGTTACAGATGCGCGTGTACTGTGGTTGTGGAAGGATCACTTCACCAAGCTGCTCGCAGGCGACGATGGGAACAATACCGCCAGTGGTGAAGATGTCCAGATGGCACCAATCGACGACGACGGTGTGGATGTGCCACCGCCCAGCCATGACGAGGTCCGGGTCGCTACCCAGCGACTCAAGAACAATAAAGCTGCAGGGCCGGATGGGCTACCAGCTGAATTGTTCAAGGCCGGCGGCGGTGAGCTGATTGGGTGCATGCATCAGCTCATTTGCAAAATATGGCTGGAGGAACGAATTCCCAACGATTGGAACCTCAGTGCCCTTTGTCCTGTGCTGAAGAAAGGCGACCCAACAATATGCGCCAACTACAGGGGTATAAGCCTACTTCCCATTGCATACAACGTCCTGACGAGCGTATTATGTGAAAGACTAAAGCCACTCGCCAAGGCGCTGATTGGACCTTATCAGTGCGGCTTTAGACCTGGTAAGTCCACCATCGACCAGATATTCACTTTACGCCAAATCCTGGAGAAGACCCATGAGAATCAGATCGATACACACCATCTCTTCATCGATTACAAGGCAGCATTCGATAGCCCGATAAGGGATCGCCTATATGCCGCATTGTCTGAACTTGGTATCCCTGCAAAGCTCGTGAGACTTTGCAGAGCGACGTTGAGCAATACGCGCAGCTCTCTGCGCAATGATGTCAGTCTGGAGATAAAGCGAAGGATAACTCTTGCCAACAGGTGCTACTACGGTCTCGGTAGGCAATTGAGAAGTAGAGACCTCTCTCGACCGACAAAACTTTCACTCTATAGGACGCTTATTTTGCCCGTGCTCCACTATGGCGCTGAAGCATGGACAATGACACGAAACGACATAGCGGCCCTTGGAGTGTTCGAGAGAAAGGTACTTCGCAAAATCTTCGGCCCTGTACGTGTTGGTGACGACTATCGCATGCGAACCAATAACGAGCTGTATGAGCTTTATAATGACATGGACGTAGCGCAGCGAATTAACATCCAGCGGCTACGCTGGCTCGGTCATGTCTGCCGCATGGACGACGAAGCTCCGGCGAAAAAGGTGTTCGATGCGATAGTTGGAGGTCGGCGGCGAAGAGGGAGGCCGTGTCTCCGGTAGAAGGACCAAGTTGAAGAGGCCCTGTCATCTCTTGGTGTTACCAACTGGAGAAGGCGCGCGCAAAGCAGACGCGCCTGGAGAGAAGTTTTGCGGCAAGTTATGGCCAGTTAACCCTTTCGGTTATTCTATGCCATATGGCATAGCCTCTTTTCAGTGCCTGTTTTAGGTCTAAAACTTGTGGATACTATATTTTAAAATTTTTGTATTTTTCTCTGAAGGTTTTCATACCAAATAATGAAAAAAATATTTTGATTAGTGTACCAAGTAAATTGTAAGGGTTCAGAAAGTGCGCAGTCCTATCGAGCTGCGTATTTTACAAAAAGAGGTCATTTCGTACTTTTATTTATTCTATTACAAAAATCAATTTATTTTATAGGTTTATGTAAGTAATCTAGTAGGTATTTATTGCTTTAGTAAGTGTAAAAAAAGTTAGATCCGAAATATAGTTCACTAAGGCTGATTTTTTTTATATCTTACTATGCCATATTTCATGATGCCCAAAAACCACTTTTTCGAACAATATTTTAAAAAATGACTTTTGATTATTCATTATGTAGGCTTAAACAGTAATAAAATGGAAAAGAATGATTTTTAAAGTTAAAAACAAAAAAGAAGTACCGAAAGGTAAGTAAGTAATTAAGCAAACGTGCGTCAGCTGGTTGTCAAAAAATTCGTTCATTTTATTTCGTGTGCGCAAGCGTAAATATTTCACAAAAATTTTGTTTTATTTCCTTTATATAAACATTTTGAATGTTTCAGCTAAAAACGAAAATTGGTTTCGATTATTACCATCTTCCAGAAAAATTCTTACCATTCTCATGCAGAATTTAAAATGCAGCACTTTCAATCAAGAAATCAACAATTTTCGAATTTTGCGGCATTTTTTACAATATTTGAAATTTTGGGTGTTCTCGAAGTCTAGCACTTTTCAGGGTTGCAAATATCAGTTTCTGCAAGTTTTGCAATGTTGCAAGACATCGAGAATACCCCTATTGTATTATTGAAAAGATTACACCAAAGTAAGACTGAGCAAATATTTATTACGCACATAGATGCTTATGCATACATAATATTGTAACGAGCGACAGACTGTCTTTGTCGCTGTGCAAAGCAATCCTGTCGCTACGCGCCGTGCTCTAATTCAATCTGACAACGACGGCCGCGTTAATAAGGGAAACTTTTAGGCCAACCTGGCAATGATGGAAGTTCTAGGCCAACCTGGCAATGATGGCAACTTTTAGTCCAACCTGGCAATGATGGAAACATTTAGTCCAACTTGGCAATGATGGTCGCGATCATCATGGAAACCTTTAGTCCACTCTGGAATTTGCGAGAACGATCTGCGCGATGGCGGGACAGGTATAAAAGGCCGCCGGATGCGGCGCAGCGAGTCAGTCTGATTTTGACTAGTGAAGGTGCCACACGGAGTAAGTAAGCAAATAATTAAGTGTAAAGACAGTGAAGTGTAAATCTGTGGAATAAAGTGATAGTTGGTTTATTTTATTGACTGCGATTGAAAAACTGAGTGTGTTTTATTTTCAATTTACGCAATCCAGAGATACGTAACAGCCCACTGGAACTAGTATTCGTAACAATATGTATGTATACACTGGATATAATGAAAATATTCATGTACATATTCTTACTGATATGCTTTTATGTAAAATAATCGGTAATTTTACCCTGGGAATATTTATTTTTCATTTTATTATTTTTCATACAAATCAAAGAAAACTTGCTCAAAAACAGGACTGTTAAACGGAATATTGTAGCTAAGAGAAATGCAGTTAAATGTGAAATTTCAGTTTGCGAAGTAGGATTTTGACCAAATCATGCACCTAAGTGAATAGGCAGCTAAACGGAATGTACTGTATTAACATATGTGAATAGTGTCGGTTTCCGTATATAAAAATTGGTGTCGGTGTGAAGGTTAAAAAACTGTTTTCACTGAGAAATGACAAATCTTCCCTGCAGAGGCACATGTTAACAACATGTTGTTGATACTTTCAAAAGCTTCGCTCCGCACCGCGTTAAGTGTGAACACTGAAAGCTTAGCATAACGCCGCTCCGTGAAGTACAGCGCCGCACAGCACAGCACCGCTTCATGTGTGTACGCGCACTTAGTCTCGTAATTGGGCTGTCGTGCCAGACAATTATTATTTATTATTACACTGCACAACAATACAATTTTTTTTTTAAATAACCAGGTTCTGACAACGGATTCTGGTAGAGGGGGCAAAAAAAAAATATACTTGTATCGGCGTTTTTAAATTTTTCGTCTCAATTTTTTTTAGAGGGGTCAAAGTTTTCCCCTTTTTGCACATTATGGGTATATGATGTGTTCAATTTTTTTTTCAGTATTATTGGTGTGAATTTTTACTTACTTACTTAACTGGCCATAACAACCCTTCTCCAGTTGGTCACACCAAGAGATGACAGGGCCTTTTCATCGCATCAAACACCTTTTTCGCTGGAGCTTCGTCGTCCATACGGCAGACATGACCGAGCCAGCGTAGCCGCTGAATATTAATTCGTTGCGCTACGTCCATTTCCTTATACAGCCCGTTATTGGTTAGCATACAATAGTCATCACCAACACGAACAGTGCCGAAGATTTTGCGAAGTACCTTTCTCTCGAACACTCCAAGGGCCGCTATGTCGTTTCATGTCATTGTCCATGCTTCAGCGCCATAGTGGAGCACGGGCAAGATAAGCGTCCTATAGAGTGCAAGTTTTGTCGGTCGAGAGAGGTCTCTACTTCTCAGTTATCACCGAGATCGTAGTAGCACCTGTTGGCAAGAGTAATTATACGCTTTATCTCCAGGCTGACATCATTGCTGCTGTTAACGGCGGTGCCATGGTAAACGAATTCCTTGACAACTTCAAAGTTATACTTTACGTGAGAACCTATCCGCTGCGAATCCCTGCGTGTAGACAGCATATACTTTGTCCCATTTTGGCAGATTTTCTTTCGGTAGCCGCAAAGGCAGCGGTGACATCTCGCTTGTTACGTCCGATGACATCAATGTCATCAGCGTAGGCAAGGATCTGGACACTTTTGTTGAAAATAGTGTCATTACGATTTACACCATCTTTGCGCAGAACACTATCCACGGTGAAGTTGAAGAGGTCGCAGTATAAAGGGTCGCCCTGTCTGAAACCTTAAACGGTATCAAATGGGTCGGAGAGGTCACTTCCAACCTTGACGGAGCTGCGCGTATTGCTCAACGTCGCTCTGCAAAGTCTCACGAGCTTTGCAGGGATACCAAGTTCAGACAATGCGGCATATAGGCGATCCCTTATCGGGCTATCGAATGCTGCCTTGTAATCGATGAAGAGATGGTGTGTATCGATCTGATTCTCATGGGTCTTCTCCAGGATTTGGCGTAAAGTGAATATCTGGTCGATGGTGGACTTACCAGGTCTAAAGCCGCACTGATAAGGTCCAATCAGCGCCTTGGCGAGTGGCTTTAGTCTTTCACATAATACGCTCGTCAGGACGTTGTATGCAATGGGAAGTAGGCTTATACCCCTGTAGTTGGCGCATATTGTTGGGTCGCCTTTCTTCAGCACAGGACAAAGGGCACTGAGGTTCCAATTATTGGGCATTCGTTCCTCCAGCCATATTTTGCAGATGAGCTGATGCATGCACCCAATCAGCTCACAGCCGCCGGCCTTGATAGCGACCCGGACCTCGTCAGGGCTGGGCGGTGGCACATCCACACCGTCGTCGTCGATTGGTGCCATCTGGACATCTTCACCACTGGCGGTATTGTTCCCATCGTCGCCTGCGAGCAGCTTGGTGAAGTGCTCCTTCCATAACCACAGTACACGCGCATCTGTAACCAGATCCCCGTTTACGTCTCTGCAGGAAGAGGCCCCGGGCTTACATGCTTCCGTCAGACGCTTGACTTTTTGAAAGAATTATCGGGCGTCATTCCAGCTGCCACACTCCTCGATTTTCTTACGCTCGCGCCTTTCGTGCTCTCGTTTCTTGCCTCTAAAAAGGCACCTATTTTTCTTTCTCTCCTCCCGGTATTGTTCTTTCACGGCTCGCGTAGCAACCGACTGTTAGTTCTTCTTGCAGGCAGTATTCTTCGCTGCAGTGGCTGCGTGCCACTCTTTGTCGTACCATTGGTTTTTTTGGTGGTGGGCGTCGAAAACCAAGGACATTTTCTGCGGCGGCGCGCATAGTATGGGATAAGTGAGCCCATAATCCGCCGATGTCATCAGGTGGAGAGGGGGAGTGACCGAGCTGGTTGGAGAATTGAGCGGAGTAGGCTTTGGTTGACTGATGTTTCTTCGCAAACAAGGTTGCGCGGTCTTCGCTGCGCAAAGACGAATCCGTTCCTTGGCTGCAACAAGGTAGTGGTCCGAGTCGATGTTGGGTCCTCGGAACGAGCGCACATCTAGAATGCTAGAAGCATGCCTTCCATCAATCACAAAGTGATCAATCTGGTTGCGGGTGGATTGATCGGGGGATAACCAGGTCACCTTGTGGATATCGAGGTGCTGGAATCTGGTGCTACTAACTACCATGTTTCGTGCTGCGGCGAAATCGATCAGCCTCAGACCGTTGTTCGTAGTGGTCGTATGGAGGCTGAACTGCCCGACTGTGGAACCAAATATACCTTCTCGCCCGACCTGTGCATTGAAGTCTCCGCGGACAATTTTGACGTCATGGGCCGGGCACCCGTCGTAGACGTCCTCGAGCTTCGCATAGAAGGCATGCTTGGTCGCATCGTCTTTCTCTTCCGTCGGGGCGTGCGCGCAAATTAGGCTGATGCTAAAGTATTTAGCCTTGATGCGGATCGAAGCCAGCCGTTCGTTCACCGGAGTGAACCGAGAGACGTGGTGGCGAAGTCTCTTGCTGACCACAAATCCGCAGCCAAATTCGCGCTTCTCCGGATTTGGACTGCGCACAACCAAAATTGCAAGTCCTGGGGATTGGACACTCTGCACACATTAGTTCACTATTCAGCGGGTGCTAAATAGATATCCAGAAGGGCCGCGCCGCGTCTGTGTATCAACTTGGATTAGACAGGGACAATGATCGTTCTGGCGTTCGCCAGGATGAACGCAATCAGAGACTTTACCTTGTATGTCCGCTCCCGTTTTTCCTTCCTGGTATCACCTCTGCTAAAACTAAAACGGAACAATCAGTTTGAAAAGTTTTGCAAATTTAATAGTTGTCACATACACGTATTAGAAGTATATAGCAAGAGCGGTACAAGTAGCGCGACCTGTTCAAACGGTCACTAAAACATAGCAACATTTCCTTTTTTCAAATTCAAAAAATCTAGATACCTTAGCTTGCGCTGAGTGTTGTTCTTTTACTTGCAGATATTTTTAACACACATAAGGCCGTTAAGAATTCTGCTGCCACCATCAGCAGGAGCAGAAGCTAAGAAGATTAAAAAAAAAGTTAAAACAAAAAACAAATTATTACAAACATAACATTTGTGACAACATTTCCGCCAGGTGTTAATAAATAAATGTTATTTTAAATAAATAAAGATAGAAAAATAGAATGCAACGTATTAAAATTTTCAACGAAACACGCATTTTCCAAATTTCAGCTAGAAACAAGCGAGATTGCTAAACATTTTTTATGTTAAGGGAACGTCATGTGTTGGAATAAGGTAGACTGATTAACATCAACACTAGGAGTAAGCGACATAACTTGACATTTTTAAATACATGAAACTTCGGGTGTTAGAGTGAAAAAGGAAATCGCACGAATACATGAGTTTCTATAATTTTTGTTAACTGGCCTGTAGAATAGTAATAGAAACCCTGTAGGAATTCGGACTGGTCTAAATGTAATTTCAACTGGTTGCTTCTCAGTCATAGCTGACTTCAGACCCGATTCGTGTCCTTGGAGCAAACTCACCCTTTTAACATGGCGATGTCCTAGGCGACAGTCAATTATCCCGTCTGCATCCATTTGTAACTAGTCCAAAGTTAGTCCTGAGTAAAACAGTTTCATAACCAGTTGCGAAACGAATAGTTTGCGAAGTAGTTTATTCTGGGTTAGTTTTATAACCAATTATTTTTATGGGGGAAAATAAAACAATACAATTTTTAAATAATTATTTTATTTAAAAAATATTTCTAAACAACAAACGAAAATTCATCGCGAATAAAACACAAACAAAATTTAGTGCACGTAAAGATGAACCAAGATGAACTTCGTTTTGTTGACACACTTTTGCTGAACCTATTAGGGGCCTGACGCAATACAACCTCCTTATCATTAATGACTTCGCCTGCAATTGTAATAATAAATAAATAAATGAATTAATAAATAACACTGCACAACAGCATGTCTGTTGCATGGAGTTTTTTACATGAATCTGAATCGTTTTTCCACGCTGTTTTCAAAACCATACTCCGTTTTTATGTAACAGCTCTAGTTTTTGCAAAAAATGGGCGTGTTACTTTTTCGAATTTTTCTCGGCTTTTTTCTCGTTTTCGACTGTTATTTCTGAACCAATAATCCTATCATTAATCAATTTTATGCGTTCTAAATGGGCGTGGTAATAAGGTTTCAAAGTAAGAAAATATTGAATTTCAAGGCGTTCTTTCTGATGGCGAAAATTGTACAGACGTTTCATAAATCAAGTGGAAGCATCTGGTAACCCTATAACTTTTGACAGAGCTGTCACATCGACTAATGACATAGCGCGTTGGAAGCGTCATTCCAATTTATACACAGCACACATTATACACATACACAAACAGCCAAATGGTCCATTGAAATGGCTGAGAACGAAGGTGACTTTTGACGAAAAATCATCATGTCAGACGAGGCACATTTCACGTTGAATGAAGGCGTAAACAAACAAAATTGTTTGACGATTTGACGCCGCCAGACTTTTTTTTATGGGGCTACTTGAAGTCCAAGGTATACACCAACAATCCAAAGACACTAGCTCAACTCAGAGCCAACATACGCCGCGAAATAAGAGCCATATCGGCCGATACACTGGCAAAAGTGATGGAAAATGCCGAAAAAAGGGCACATTTTGCGGCCAAAGCTAATGGTGGCCATTTACGCGATATCATTTTCAAAAACTAACTAGAAAATTTCTCCTTGGACCAAAATAAATGAATATCGAGATGAAAACAAAAAAAAACATTTTTTTTCCTTTCCACTTTAAATGGCCTATTTTTAGGCCTTTAATTTTTTAAGGAAAAAGTATGAAGTTGATTATGGTACATTTTTGTTATTATTTCGATGCGAATGTGTATTCCGCCAAATAATTTGGCTGTGTTGTATTGCTTGATGTGTCGACTTTCATTATACACCTAACTCGTTAATTGATTAACAAAAAATTTGCATGTTTTTGACCATCAAAGAAAACGCCTTAAAATTCCATATTTTCCGACTTTGAGGTCCAATTACCGCGGCATTTGAAAACTCATAAACATAAGTTGCATCGGAAAAGAAGCCGTGTGGGGTTGTTAATGCGATAAGGTGAAAATCATGCCAATCGGGTTTTTGGTTCAGAAATTACGATCAAAAATATGGAACAAGTAGAGGAAAAACTGAAAAAATGACATGGTACTTATATCTCACTAACTAGAGCTGCTAGAAAAAATCTGAGGGTAGAATCGAAATCAGCGCACCCAAATTAGTAAGAAACAGTAGAAAAACTCCATGCAACAGAAAAAAAGTGTTTTTTGTTGTGCTGTGTAATTAACCACCCTCAATTTCGCGGAGGTTATTTTTGGTATATTTTTTTTATTCTCGATCAAAGTTGAAAAAAAGGTCCGCATATAGACTTTTCGATCAATCGGTAGATCGAACAACTTTTAAGACAAAACAAACATTTTTTATTTTGATTACATTACCAGTTAACGTACCTTTTATAAAAACCAACAAGTTACCGATTGGTCGCTTCATTTACATACAAATCAATTTTAAAAATGACAAAAAAACCAAAAAATACACATTTTTCTCGATGTGCAAAAATTGCCAACTTTGGGCGGCTCTACCTCCCAAACTACTAATCTGAATTTAATAAAAGTAACATTTTCGTAATTCTCAATAAGATGCGTGTATTCATTTTATCAAACGCTTTCATGAAATGTTTGATTTTTGCAACGTTTTGCCGGCCGTTGGGCCATAGTGCGTCGTTGAAATGAAAGGTGCATTAAAAATTTACCATTAAGATAATATTCCGTTTACAAAACATTATAAATAAAGGGTGTCAACCAGTGTTCTTTGTATTTTATTTGTTCATGAATGAGTGAATGAAAAGGAAGGATTTATTAATTTATTCAGAAACAAATTAGAGCCAAAGAACACTTGGTGACAACTATTGTGCCAGGTGACAACTTTTGCGCTAACCTGTATATATAGTAAATATGTATATGTTATTTAACCTAAGAAATCTAAACAATTTGAAGGATGCGGATTTTTTATTTTGCATAAAAATAAAAAAACTGTACAATTGGTTCACATATGAATCTAAGGCACTACATACTTTGTATTTTATGGTAGCATATACATACATATGTAAGTTTGGGCCTCTGATTCATGGCTTTAATTCGGAAAGAGCTTTGTCTTCAATTTGTTTGGTAAGCTCTTTTCGTTTCTGCGTTAGATTGTAAAAACCAGCAACAATCAATGCAAAAGATATAATACATGCTAACAGGGTACCATATTTCAAAGCGTGTTGGATTGCATTCAGCCCGAATGTGCTCACGTAGAGGTTATCAATAATTTCATCAGAAAAGTCCCCCGATGTAATTTCTATCCATATGAGTGGTAAAATCATACCCTCTTGTATGCGCGCTATTTTTTCTGAAAAATACAAATGATATAAATCTTTAATATATTCATGTGAATTTAATAAGGTAAAGGTCAAGATTTAACAAACGGTCTAAAAAGCGAACTTCGACCCAAATAACTCAACGATTTAAATATAAATAAAATTTAGAGTCTATATGTATTTAGAGTCCGTATTTGTTCAAAATCCTTTTCATAAACTAATTTTTCTTTTTTGTAAATATCTTTTGTACAAGGTCTGTTCAAAAAGTATCGCGACGCTACGCTACGATTGAGGTAATTAGGACGGCATCGAAGGAGGAGCTGAACAAGATTACAACAAATGATTTTTTTAAGTGCCTCAAGGATTGAAAAAATCCTTGGCACAAACGTACAGGGTTTTTCATTTCGAACCGAAAACTTTGGCAGCCCTGTGTTCGACAACCGCAGCTGTCATCTGTCGTTGCATTGTGTTAATATTGTAGTTTAATGTTTGCCATTTATGAAAATGGACCGATTTAGCATCGCTCAACGTGTAAACATAGTGAAAATTCACTAAAAAAATGGTGAAAATTTGAGCACCACTTTTCGCGCACTAAGGAAGGATTTCGGACGTCACAGAAGGCCTGTTTTGTCAACAATTTCGGATTTATTGGCGAAATTCGAACGAACTGGTTCTGTACAAGAAGTACAGAGGCCAATACGTAATCGACCTGCTCGTTCGGCCGAAAATATTGCTGCTGGAGCTGCCAGTGTTGAAGATGACCCGAATTTATCGCTTCCCCGGCGTTCACAACAATTGGACATCTCCATCACCTCAATTTGGCGTATTTTGCATTTGGATTTGCATCTTCATCCATACAAAGTTCAGTTGGTGCAGAAATTGGAGCCGGGAGATCACAGAATGCGTCGTAACTACGCCGAATGGGTGCTTAAAAAGCAGTCCGAAAATCCCAATTTTTCGCACAAAATTTTCTTCAGCGATGAAGCACATTTTCACCTCGGCGGTTACGTTAACAGTCAAAATTGTCGTGTGTGGGGCTCAGAAAATCCACACGTGGTTGTCGAGCGCCCAATGCATCCACATAGAGTCACTGTTTGGTCTGCATTATGGTCCGGTGGTGTCATAGGGCCATATTTCTTCGAAAATGACGAAGGACAGACCGTTATCATAAATTCTGAACGTTATGGCCGTATGATAACCGAGTATTTCTGGCCAGGAATCGAAGATATGGATGTGGAGGAGATATGGTTTCAACAGGACGGCGCTACATGCCACACAACACGACCGAACATGACAGAATTTCGAACCAGGTTCGATGAACGCATAATTTCGCGTTTTGGTGATGCCAATTTGCCGTCAAGATCGTGCGATCTGAACCCTTTGGACTTTTTTCTTTGGGGCCACGCGAAAGACCAAGCCTATGCAGACAATCCGCATACTCTGGAGCATTTGAGGGACAACATACGTGCAGTTCTTGGCGCCTTACAGTCTGCTATATGTAAAAAAGTCATCGAAAATTACCTAAGAAGAATCGAGGTGTGCCAGGCTGCTCGTGGCGGTCATTTGAATGATGTCATATTCCATTACTAATGTCACAAACCAAATATTATTTTGATAATAAAGTTTCATCAAAATTCAAATTTTAACTGATTTTTTTTCTTTATTTACTTTTTCGGCTCGTGATGAGAAACCCTGTATAATATATGAAGACATTTTTAATATATTTGAATATAGGAAGTGTATAATATCTGAAGGGATTACTTTGAAGGAATCAAAATAGATATTCATAAATAAATAAATAATTAAAACAAAAGACAAAATTCGCGATACTTTTCGAACAGATCTCGTTCGTTTGGTCAATCGAGTATTTAAGCAATTTTAAAACGAACCCAAATGGTTTTGCAAAATTTCTTTGCTTTCATAATTATATATATTAATATCATTTGTCGTGCGTTATTCTCGCTAAAACTCGAAAACAGCTGGACTGATTTGCCTTGAATCAGAGAAGCTTTAGAAAATTGAAATTTGATCAAAGTTGGACAAGGGGCGTGACACTAATTTTGCGACTTAAATTTTCGGCATAACTTTGGAACTGTGAGTCGCACGTCAATGAAACGTGGTCCTAACTTATCATTTACTCGGGGCGGCCTGCCGCCTATTCTTCTCAACCATCAATCGGGCTCTCATACCGGTTAGTGGGAGGGAAGGACTGGAGCGGAAACTAGACTAGACTTTCTGGTGGTGGCCGCCGGTAACTCTCTTCGGATAGGGTCTTGTCTCTGCCTGATAGTGGCTGCCTAACTTGTTAATTTTCCTTTAATTTCCACTATCCAGTGTGCTTACTTAATTTTTCATTTATGTGGTAGACCCAGTGAAAAAAATGTGGTAGATTTGAATGAAATGTGGTAGATTTTTTGTATTGTACATTAATAGTATTTTATTGCATTTGTACATTTATTGTATTTCATTGTATTTGCACATTAATTGCATTTTACGTTCTTCTATGCACTTTAACCTGTGCCGGGTTTCTTCCTATTGTTTTTTGTATTGTTGACTATTTTTTTTCTTTTTTGCGAGCTCGGATTCGCAAATTTCAGCAGCAGGTACAACTCCGCGTGGTAAAACTTCGTCCCGTCCAAGCGCATTGCCATCGCCATGCGATGATCTAAAAAACTAAACACTACTAAAAAATAAAGGCAAAAATTAACTTCAACTTTTTTAGAAATTTTTCCATTTTAATTGCACCTGCCGCCAAAACAATTGCCAAACTGTCAACTATTTGTAGTGCACTGCTTTCGAAGTGATGAGAGTGCTACCACTTTGGACATTTTCACTTATAATGTACAATGCAGCCCTAACATACATTTTACAACATAAAGCTCTAATTTACTTGGACTAATAGGTTGGTTAAGAGACAAATTTATGTTCCACAAAAATGTGGTAGATTTTAAGCCCTCCGTCGTAGATGTGGTAGAAACTTGATTTTTAAAATAATTGTGGTAGATCTACCACATATGTGGTAGAAGTAAGCACACTGCCACTATCCCCCCACTTCTTTTACATTACCCTCTTTCCACTTTCCCCCTAATCCAAGGTGTCACGCGACCCATGCCTATTGGATTGTTTGCAGCCAGGGGGTAATATCGGCTGTATTCTAACGGAGCCTCTCTGAGCCTGCCCGCCTCAGAAATTAACTATGGGCTTACCGTGCTATCGGGAGCTATGGCACGGCGGACCTCCCTTTCCCCTCACACTCGTGGTAATTAATTTATGGAGCAAAAGTTTAAAAACATCAACGCGATGGCGGCACACAGTGGGGCGTCCCCATATATCGCATGGCCAAAAATAGTAAACGTGGTTTAATTATGACGAAATTTGGTATCCGCCCATTTCTTAGGGTAATTAAAAAAAATACGAAAACTTGTTAAAATTGGACTACTGCCACGCCCACCCCCCATATGGAAAAAAATTTTGTTATTCGATAACTTGGCTACTACTAACACCAGAAAGATAAAGATGGCGGCACACAGTGGGGCGTCCCCATATATCGCATGGCCAAAAATAGTAAACGTGGTTTAATTATGACGAAATTTGGTATCCGCCCATTTCTTAGGGTAATTAAAAAAAATACGAAAACTTGTTAAAATTGGACTACTGCCACGCCCACCCCCCATATGGAAAAAAATTTTGTTATTCGATAACTTGGCTACTACTAACACCAGAAAGATAAAATTGTATACACAATATCACTAGGATACAATATATAATTGTGCAAAAAATGGGCAGTCTACCACGCCTACTTTAAAAGTTCGTATAAGCCCCAAAGGATTTAATCGGTACATATGTAAGGGAGAGGGCTGGGTCGTGAACAGGGGTTTTGTTTTTTGGTTCTAACTTTTCACAGAATAAAGATATCGAAAAATCGAAGATACCGTTGGAAAGGTGAATATATAACGCAACTTTGTTATGAAGACAGATTACCGTTTTGATTGAAATTTAACTCTCTACGTCCAATTTTCTAAGAACGTGATTTTTCGCTTTTTCAAAAAAGTGGCTGGGTTGTGAACCATCTGGAAAATCCCTATTAAAGTCGGAGAATACGAAGAAAACACCCATAATTTTTAAGTACATTGAGAATTTATTTAATCAGGAAGCCTCAAGAGGTGAAAAAATTTATAATGACGCCTCTTAGGCCAAAAAATCGCAATGAATGAAACTGCTAAATTTTTTAAATTTTCATCCTAATCTGTGTCGGAATATTTGCATGTTAAATACGAACGTGTTCTCGTATTGGCTCACTTCAAGTGAACACAACGAAATCGAGTGAAATTATATAAAATGACTTTATTTTTATATATCCGTCCATATTTGACAGTGTTAGAACAAATGTAGTACGAAATACAGGTGGTTCATAACCCAGCCACCTCAGTGGTTCACAGCCCAACCACGATGCCATTTTGGAAACTTTAAAATAAACGACACTTCCAATCATAATTCGACATAAACAAATATTGCATCGTAAAATAGAATCAAAACCCTAAATAAACATGTATTACACAGACTTTTTGCAATAAGCTCAGTCACTAAGATAGCACTTTAAAAAAAAAGCCAACAAGTTTTCGCAGTCGATTTTCAAACACGATGTCTTTCAAACTCGATTGCTGCCACAAGCAATACGTGTTTGTACTTCGGTGTAACCACAAAAGCAGAGTCATATCATAAGACAAAATTGACAGTTGAAAGATTGGCGATATGTCAATTAGGGAAAGAAAAAACGGCAATGGTTCACACCCCAGCCTGGTTCACAACCCAGCCCTCTCCCTTATATTTTTCCATTTTTTAAGTTTTCGATGTTTTTTATGTTGGCCCCATTTCAATTCGCTCTTAAGTTTATTTTCACAAATATTTGCATGCATTTGTAGTGCCAGCCGGTCGAGTTAAATTACGCGACGGCAGCTACACATGAAATAGCTTACGAATTTGTACAAAAGATGCCTATTATACACTATAACAAAATGAATTACATGCAGTTCTGCAGGCCTCTGCAGCTGAAACTTTGCAAACATATTCTACATACTTGTAATTTAGTGAAACAATCGAAATTGGAAAGGCTACCCAGGGCTTTTCGAGATAATCAATTTTGAAGTTTGCACTTAAACTTTTGCTAGGGCTCAAAATGGCTCTACGTTTAAATAACGACAGTTAGCGAACAGTAATAACCAAAATAAAAACAAAAACATTAACAGACTGTAGGAACCCATAACATAAAATAAAAAATCAGGTATGTATATTAAAATAATAACTGTAACAATAAGAAAAAACAGCTTTTGTTTCGCAAGGTTAAATTTATATTTTTTCTTAAATTTATGTATAGGCAATACATAAAGTTTAAAACCTTCGTGAGACTACAAAACTTAAAATTTTCTAAAAATTCCTTTTGATATATCTTGGTTAGAGATTTAGCTTCGATCGTGCTTACTTTTTTTTTTCAAAATAAAGATTTGGTTTTTTTTATTTTTGGCCACTGTGCGGCATAACAAATGGCGAATCAGATGGCGCGTATTCAACACACTGATACCCAGGTATCTACTTCTCGGAGTAAGAAGACGACAAGACGTACGGTATTTGGCAAATTTGACGTAAAAGCTGGCAAATTTGGGCCAAAGCTAGAATGGACAGCAAAGTGGGGCGGTGGTGGGGTCTGCGGGCGCTTCGGTTCTTAAAGAAACGATACCACAACCCTCGACCAGTAATAATTATTATAATTGACTAGCACGACAGCCCGATTATGAATTGTGCGTCGAATTTGTACTGGGTTGGAAGGACCTACAGATCTATACGGATTCCGAACGGTGAGTTGGGAGCTTTTGCCATTTCCTGCTGAGAGGATAGCCGCCGAAAGAAACATTGTGGTTTTTCTTTTATCGGTGTTAGCAGCAACGGAGTCTTGAACCTGGGTTCGAGCGTCTCACCAATGCCAACGCACTAGCCAGATGAGCCCCGGCGGCTGCCTCGACAAGTACTGGTCTGCGATCCGGACAGACTCTCAAGTTGGGTAAGCTTGTAGATGCTAGGAGAGCAACGGGGATGAGTGGTGCCGGAGCAGGCCAAACAAAAGAGCTTTGACCGCGCGAAACCCGCTTCGCTCGTAGCTAAGATGGGGGGCGTAACCAAGATCAGTCCTCAGGAGGGCAACACAGCCAAAAAATCCATGACTAAGGAGCTGACGCGGAGGGTTCAGAGGACGGGATTCAGGAGGCCAGGTAGCACTTATGCCAGTGCTGCCAAGGCCGTTAGACTGGCGATACTCCCGACATCTTTCCCTGTTGGCATACTCTCTAGAGAGGAACAGGGACAGATCGAAGATGCACTGTTAGCAGAGATGTGCAAGGGCTAGAGGTCTGAACTTCAGTTCAATGGCATCCTCTTTCGACCAGGTCCTCATACTGGTGTGCGAGCGTGGACACTGCAGAATGGCTGAAAGGCCTAGTCCCTTATTCAACCTGGCTGGAAGGACGTGCAAGGAAGGACAATAAGCAGCTCCTTGATCTCCTCATTGCACAAAATAAGGGCCTGCAGACGAATCTGTGGAGGATCTTCCGTTCGAAGGACAGGAATATGGGAAAGGTCCTAACGATTGGGACCGATGACCAATCGCTGGAGGCCATTGAGAAGAGTAACAGGGAACCTCGTCGTGAGGTACAAGTTTGGAGCTGTACCGATTCATAAGAGCCGCGAACAACCAAAAGCGGCTGATACGCCGGCAGCCAAGACTCCAGTGGAGGCTACTACGGCTATTCCGAAAGAGGTAGCTACCTTGGTTGAAAAGGAGGGAGCCAGCAGCGAGGTCGTCGACGTAATTACTTTATTAAATCACGTAGTCGAGGGAATTGACGCAATTGACATCTCGATGCGGAGCGTGGCCGCGGACGATAAAGACTCCGATAGAGTCACCCTGTCAGACCTCGATAAGAAGAGGGTCTGATGGAGGAAGAAGGCGGTGCCGACAAATAAGGCAGCCATGACCAGTACTGCAGTTGCGCAGATAAATCTGCATCACGCGAAAGCCGCGTCATCCATAATCGCGAGAGCAATCCTCAGGTCTAACCTGCGTGAGGGTTTGGCAGAAAAGGACATCCAAGTAATTTGGGATATTAGGTGCAATAGCCCGAGAGCCTGTATGTTACCAACCAATAGTTTGAATTATACCTGTCTATCCAAATTCCTTTGTAGGGATCTGGGCGCGGTACAAATCCCGGTCAACATAAAGGTGACCGCGCAAGGCATCGTTATGGCCACGTTACTTTCAAGGAGAAGATGATCTTGCTCCGCCAGAGTTAGTCTCTAAACTGGTGAGGTACTCTGAGCAGAAGAAGCTGCCTCTTGTACTAGGATGTGATGCCAAGGCACACGGCGAAGCCTGGGGAAGCAGCAACACAAACCAAAGGGTTGAGTTGAGTTTATTGTCAGTAGTAAACTGGATATCTATAACATGGGAAACACACCAACGTTTGTAACCAGTGCGAAAGGGGAGGTCCTAGATATTAAATAGGAAATACTCTAAGCTCGGGACTAGTTAGAAACTGGATGGATGGATCCAGTGAATCCTCACTGTCGGAACATAGGTTCGACATTCAGGGTGCCGCTTCGGTCAAGGAAATTGTAAGAAACCCCAGAAAGACAGACTGAGATAAATTGTATGAGACACTTAGTATAAACTCCACCAATCTGGGGGGGAAAAATCAGGAAATCAATGGAGCTGGAAACAGCAGTAGCGTAAAGGTATAAAGGTAGAATCTTCCAGGGATATACCCTGGTGGAATAGTGACCTCAGCATACTGAAAAGTAAAGTTTGCAGGCTTTTCGACCGGGTTAAACATACCGAAAGTTGGTCCGAGTATAAAAATATACTGACCCAAAACAAAAAGGAGATCAGGGAATCTAAGCGCAGGAATTGAAGAAGTTTCTGTGAAAGTAAAAAACAAACCTCAGAGACATCTAGACTCTATAAGGTTATGGCAAAAGGCCACAGTCTGCCTCTACTAGCCTCAGGAAGAGCAACGGGGAGTTTACTTTCGGGAGAAGGCAAAGCTACTCCTGGATACTCACTTCCCGGGGTCTGTAGATTGGAGAGGAACGGGGTAGATTCAGGAGATCCAAACGAGATGTCGGATGTCGAGGGGGCTTTTGACAATACCTCTCATATAATAATAGATAGTGCCTTTACCTGCAGGAGGGTGGAGATTCAGACTAGCACGGGCGAGATACTAGAAGCCAGCACGACCCGGGGCTGTCCACAAGGTGATGTACTATCCCCGCTGTTATGGAGCCTCGTGGTGGATGGCCTTCTACAGGAGCTGTCTAACTCTGGGTTTACGGTACAGGGTTATGCAGGTGATATCGTAATCGTATGCAGGGAAAAATTTGAAAACACCCTGCGGGATAGGCTAACCCTAGGGCTACAGTAACCTGTAAATGCTGCGCGGAGGTAGAGCTGAATTTAAACCCGGCTAAAACCACTATCGTACCCTTTACAAGAAAGTACAGATTCTTAGACCAATCCATTTGGATGGGATAGAGACAGAGTTTCAGAAGGAGGTGAAATATCTACGTATAATACTAGATCAGAAACTCTACTGGAAGAGACATATTGACGAAACGATTAAAAAGGTCACCAGGGTCCTGATAACGTGTAGGTCCATAGCGGGCAAAAGTTGGGGCTTTACACCAGCTCCAAAGACTTTCACGTTTGTGCATAACAGGGGCTATGAGAACGTGTCAAACAGCATCCGTGGAGGTTGATCTTGAACTTACACCCCTTCTCTTACATATACAAACCCAGGTGAAGAGGGCAATTCTACGGATGACTGACTCAAATATCGGGGCCGAGGGTTTCCTGAGTCGTAAGAAAATTGATATCCTTACGAACCAGTATCCCAAGAGACACAATTACTCCGAAGCTATGTTTCATCAAAAGATTTAAAACAGAGCTTAGTAATAAAGCAAACTGGGTAGGTATATCAGAGACATATCTGATAGATCAGTACTTGATTTCCTGGTACACAGATGGCTTCCTAACGGAAAAAGGTACCGGAATCGGGGTATATTGACGGGGGATTAGATACTCAGAACCTACGCGAAAGCAGACTTCACTTCAATCTAGTGAGGAAATACCGGAATCGGAACGAACTTGGCCGCTACAATCAGGTATGGGTCCTTTGGGTTCTGGGATACGCCGGTATTGATGGGAATGAGTAGGCCGACAAGCTTGCCAGAAGAGGAGCATCCCTTCGTCGATCCAGAACCTTTCTGTGGTCTAGGCAAAGTAGCCCTATCCATCCTTTTCAGGAAAATCAGAAAATCAACCAGGCCTTGAACATTCCAAGATGGTTATTGGATCTCACAACAAGAAAACGTTCGAGGAATGTATGAGTCTCTCAAAGGAATAATCTAAGGATTATAACAGGTATATTGACAGGGCATTATATACTGAACTATCATCTTACTAAACTAGGTATTAGGGTGAACGAATTCTGTAGGTTCTGTTTGCAGGACAATGAACTAATGCACAAACGCAAAATACACCTGGGAGATTTTATTACACCAGGTTCGGACTGGGTTTCCAGAAGCTTAGGAAATATACTAAGATTCCTTTTGGATACTGGACTCACCAACGAACTGTGCAGTCCAAGAAGGGGGCACAATAGATCTTTTAGGTCGCAGTGCACATTACCCGTCAATAGGTAATAATAATAATATTCTTTTTTCACAGAATTCGAGTGGGGAACTGGGGTGGGCGTTGGACAAATTATAAGTCGCACATCACTGAAATTTGGTATAGGTAGTCCCATATACGTATTTTTCTACTAGTAGAATTTGATGAGTATTGGACAAGAGGAGTGGCAAATATTGCATGACCCGAATTTTCCGGATAACTTTGGATCTATAAGTTTCACATCAATAAAACTTGGTCTGAACTTACCATTTAGTCTGGGGATCTGGGTTTGGGTCCATAAGGTAAAGCTCCTGACTGCACGGATGGGGACATGGTCTGCATCTTCGGCTGCGATCCTTATGGGTACCAGGCCAAGCGGACTCAACGCCTCCACGTAGGTTGCTTCTGTAACCGGGCGGTCCCTGGGCGGCTGATGGAGCCAGTCTTCTCAGCCGGCTAAGTTTGAGCTGCGGAAATCCAAGAGCGTCTGACCCACAGTGGGCGGCTCCTTGGTCAGCGTGTGATCCCCATGTTAGGGGCGGCTGTTCTTCTCATCATCTTTTGGTGGCGTGATAGATGTCAAAGAAACGCCACAGGGGAAGGCGACCCCCTTCATCAAAACCATTCTGGAGGGCTCCCATAAGGACTCTTTTACGGTGCAGGGAGTCGGATCCCCAGTA
The DNA here is from genome assembly GCA_963971225.1 of Melieria omissa. Taxonomy (NCBI): domain Eukaryota; kingdom Metazoa; phylum Arthropoda; class Insecta; order Diptera; family Ulidiidae; genus Melieria; species Melieria omissa. The sequence continues at coordinate 41,401,119 of OZ020269.1, read as the reverse complement.
CCGGCGGTAGACAGTGGGCGAGCGGGCTGTCTGGCGTCGTTATCCAACGACCGCTTAGGCTGTGCAGCGGGACCCCAGGCTGTGCAGTCTACAAATGCTACTGGGAAGCAGGAGGCGCCCAAACCTGCATTAAGCAGGCAAAAGGCGCAGGAGTCCACAGCACAGGATGGTCCCTCACTTTCGGGGGTGGTGCCTCAGCTCCGGGGCCTTCGACTCGACGCTGCTATAGAGGGGGAATCTATGATTCTCTCGCAAAGTAGCGGCGCCGGGTCGGTGGACTCTGAGGCGAAGGCGGCACTCCTGGAGGAGGGAGACCGACCTGCGGCCACTGGCTGCTCCACTCCTGGAATCTCACCGACGGGGGAACGCAAGGCGAGCAGTGCTGCGAAGAAAGCCAGAAATGGCTACCGGCGCTCTCTTGTTTCTCCGTAGAGTGAGCAAAGAGCCTCCGTAGAGTGAGCAAAGAGCCTGGATCCTTGTCCGATAAGGAGAAGGAACTGGTAAGGAAGCACCAGAAGATCGTGGCTAGATTCGAGAAGAAACAGGCGGCGATTTCTGGTGCAAAATGCACGACCGTTGCAGCAACGCCTGGTGACAGTGCCACGGCTGCACGGCCCACCGAAGGTGCAGTGGAGGCGGAAAAGCCTAGAAACAAGGCCACATCCTCCGTCACTGCACGGGTGGGAGTAAAGACGGGGACGGCAAAGCCTGGAAACAGTGCTGCGGTCGCCCCGTCAAGTGTGACTGGTCAGAGACCCACCACCTCTTCAAGGCCCACTTCCACCCCGGTGGTAAAGGCCGTAAAAAGGGGAAGATCGGGTGACGATCAGCCGACAGGGGAGGGGAAAAAGCTGAAGCCCTCAGCTAGCTTCTCTTCCCCACAGGAGTTGCAGATAGCCGTGGTGGACCGGAGCGATCCTGATGGGAAAATTCGCCCGGAAAACTGGCTTTCTGTAGAGGCGCGCATTCTGCGAGCGATGCTCGAGGCGGCTGACGGAGAAATTGACTTCGACGGCGCTGGCTGGCAGAAGGGTGTCAAAATCGTCGGTTGTGGCAACAAGGAGTCCCTCAACTTCTTGGTGCGCACTATTGGCGGTCTTGAGCCCCTCTGGCAGGGGGCGAAACTCGAGGTCATACCTCGTGACCGTCTGCCACTCCGGCCTATCGTCACACTGTGGGTCCCCCCTCCAGTTATGGAGGACGCCGACACGGTGAAGCTGATTGGCCGGCAGAATAGTGGCCTGAACACAGGAGAGTGGAGAATTGTATCCTCCACTACTTGTAAAAATGAGGCGGGCAAGGACATCGTGATCGCGGTAGATCAATCGTCCTTTGGCCATCTGCGGGACTCCCTTGGAGTTGTTAAGTTCGGTTTGGGTTCCCTCAAAGCTCGCTTCCCTAACAAGGAGCGCGCCACACAAGGGAAGGCTGAAGGTAGTGCAGATAAACCTGCACCACTCTAAAGCCGCCACCCACGACCTTATGCAGTTCCTTGAGGAGACTGGAGTTGACTTGGCTCTAATTCAGGAACCCTGGATCGTAGGAAACAGGGTTTGTGGGTTAGATTCAGGTCAATTTATATTGCTTCATTCACGCGGTGAAGGTAAGATACGAGCCTGTATTGTATACAGAAAGTGCATTAATTTGTTTCTTTTGTCTCATTACAGTACTGGTGACCTGTGTGTGGCTGCATGCGAACGACGCGATGGGCGAGACTTGATCCTGTCGTCCGCATACATGCCATTCGAAGGGGAGGAACCACCGCCGAAGGAAGTCCGGGAGCTTGCTGCGCACGCCCGATCACGGAGGCTCGACCTTATCATCGGGTGTGATGCCAATGCACACCACAAGCTGTGGGGAAGTTCCGACACCAACAGTAGGGGTGAGTCAATTTTTGAGTTTCTTCTAGGCTCTAACCTTGTGCTGTGCAATAGAGGCAATACGCCGACTTTCCACAATAGGGTTAGGGAGGAAGTCATAGATATTACCTTAGTTACCGACTCCAACACTATCTCCGTGGTCGACTGGAAAGTACTGACGGAATGTTCGTTCTCGGACCACAACCGTATAGTCTTTTCAGTGGCCATAGAGGTTGGATGTCCACAAACTTATAGGAATCCGAGAAAGACTAACTGGCCTAAATTCAGTGCACTAGTTTCTCAGAAACTGGCATCGCGCAAAGCGATCGCTACATTCGAGAGAAACAACATTGACAGGTCAGTTGGTCTTCTAACGAAAGTGCTTAACAAGTCTTTTAATGAATCTTGTCCTAAAAGTCGAGCTCCACGGAAAACCAACGCGGTGTGGTGGACCCCAGAGCTAAGACAACTTAGAACAGATACCAGACGTCTCTTCAATAAAGCTAAACTTAGCCGAACTGAAGAAGACTGGGGAGCCTACAAGGCTAGCTTTAATAAGTTTAAGAAGACTATTAGGGCGGCCAAGCGGGATAATTGGAGGAAGTACTGTGAATCCCTCGACAATGTCAACGAGGCCGCCAGACTTCGCAAGGTGCTAGCCGGGGCATCACATACTCCTAGCAGCATTAGGAAGTCTGACGGCTCGTGGACAGAATCGAGGGAGGAGCTTCTAGAGACTCTCATGAACACCCACTTTCCCGGTTGCACGAGTGTTGTTGAGACGACCACGCCTCATAGACATCACTCGTCACGACCGGATGCTTTAGTTCAGGGGATTATCGATGAGGTCAAAGTGGCATGGGCGATAGACACCTTCAACCCGTACAAATCTCCGGGTCCCGATGGTGTCATTCCGGCTATGCTGCAATGGTCTAAGGAGGCAGTGGTCCAAGTCTTGGTGCGAATCTTTCGGGAATCTCTCCAACAGGGCTATGTACCACGCGCCTGGAAAGAGGTTAAGGTGGTGTTCATCCCCAAGGCGGGGAAGTCAAACCACATCACTGCAAAAGACTACAGACCGATCAGCCTGTCATCGTTCTTTCTTAAGACTTTGGAGAGGCTGGTGGATGTCTATGTCAGGGGAGTGGCACAGTCCAGGGGACTCTGCAGGACGCAACATGCGTATTGCAGGGGAAAATCTGTAGACAGCGCCTTGCATGAGGTCGTTCAGACGATCGAAAAATCGCTGAGTGTCAAGGAGTATACGTTAGCCGCTTTCCTCGATATTGAGGGGGCCTTTAATAACGTCACTCTAGAGGCAATAACCAGTGCACTTAGAAAATTCGAAGTAGACGAGAAAGTGGTGAGGTGGACCAGCGATATGCTGAGTAGCAGAAGGGTTCACTCCAGCCTAGGCTCGTGCTCGGTGAGGAGGTTAACCACAAGGGGCACACCTCAGGGGGCGTCCTTTCGCCTCTGCTGTGGCTGCTTGTGATAAACAACATCCTCGAGATCTTCGAATCCAGGAGGCTGCGAGTAGTAGCATATGCGGACGACGTCACTATCCTGATCCCTGGAAAATTTCTTTCCACCATCAGTGATCTCATGGAGTCTGCTTTAGGAGAACTCTCTAGGTGGGCAGAGCATAACGGTCTAGGAGTTAACCCCTCAAAGACGGTTATGGTACTGTTCACCCGGAGATACAAAATACCGGAGTTTAGGCTGCCGAAACTCAGCGGCATCACTATCACCCTCTCACCCGAGGTGAAATACCTTGGCACCACACTCGACTCCAAGCTTTCTTGGAGACGCAACGTGGAAGAGCGGGTGAAGAAGAGCCTGAATGCCTTCTACGTCTGTCAGAAGGCCTTCGGGAAAAAGTGGGGATTGCGGCTGAGCATTGAAATATCGGATCTACTCTCCTTTATCAAGAGGTCGAATTGGTTTGCCCCGAACTGAGAGCCACTGGTTAGCTCCGGAATCTTCCATGAAGGGATTCACAATGGGCCATTTTGGCCTCCGAGTGGAAGTGCTGCCCTTGGGACGCACACACCCTTCCCTACCTAACCTAACCTACCATTTAGTCGCACAATTCGACTAGAAGAATGGAGTGGGCATAGGACTGCATTCAAATTTGGTACACAGTCGTTCCATAGAAGTAAATGGTAAATTTTGATGGGAATTGAGCAATGGGCGTGGCATTGCCAACATAGGGAGCGCACATAGGATTTCATTTTGGGGAGGGTTTTGCGTACAACTTTTGCCAAAAATGTTTATATTTGAGGGTTCGGGACCTTGAACCCCATTTGTGCACTACTGGCCCATACAACTAAAGCCTATAATATTGAATAACTTCAGAGTGATAAGTCGGACAGAATTGAAATTTCGTAAGGCGTTTTCACATGGACCTGTCTCTCGAATGGTGACTGACGACTGGAAGTTTAATGGAGGTTAGACATGGTTGATATCTTTTAAAACTATAAATCGCATATCAATTGCACGCGGTACGAACTTTCTGCTTAGACCTGCTCTTCGACTAGGAGAATGACGTGGGCATTGGGCAAGGGGTGTGTCACCGCTCATACAGCTAAAAGTTTTAACATAGAACAAGTAGTTTCGGAATTATGAGTCACAGAACATTGAAATCCAGCATTTGCGACCCAAATTTCCCCCATAACTTTTTTAAATAGTAGTAGATTTTGAGGTTATTTAATTGAAATTTAAATTAAATTTTTTTATTCAGCTAAATTGACTTTGCTCGCTTAGACAAAATCATCGTTGGACTTAGTTTGAGATTTCAATATTGTCAAATCCACAAAAAAAATCCGACGGATTTGAGTGGCCGGGAAAACAATTCTCTGCCCTTTTACAGTGCCCATTACAATGCCGTGAAGAAGACAAGCGAGCATAGAACGTCGAAGTCAGATAAATGTGCAACTACGGCGAACTACTTCACGTGAAAATCTTACTGCTGGTCAACGAGTAACGGCTAATGAAAATATCGTGAAGCTCAAGACGTATACGATGCGGCTAATATTATCGATCTCAATAAATTGGAGTTACAATGAACTAATTTTCTTTAGATGGTACACAGTTCACCGGGTCATCTCGTGAAATCTCGTATATATATTGTGACGGTACAGCTCGTCGTCGCTGTACAAGGCATACTTCTAGGGGCATGATTACATGGTGATACTGCACGACATAAGGCCGCATCGACATAAGGTGCATCGAATAAAATTGTCCGTTAAAAAAATGATGAAATCTTTTGAACCAGTAGTTCGATTTTTCATGAATTAAAGTATTTCTATTCAAAAATTTTTTACAGATTTCAAAAACCAAAGTAACAAACTATATATTATGTTTTTTTAATAAAAAGTTTTAATTTTCAGGAACCCTGTTCATTAACGTTTTTATGGTAGTGTCCGACACCCTCATAGCTGATGAAGACCACTTTCTCTTAAAGTCTTGAAGGTTTTTGGCGACTTTCTTGGTTACCTTCCCTTCTCCCCTTCTCCCTTTTTACTTAAGCGCAGTATCTTTCGATCGGCCTTAGTTCTAGACAGTTAGGTGCATTGGCTTCTCTAGGTACCAAAATCACTTTATGAAGCGAGGTCAGGCCAAAAAAACGTGGACACTTCATGTTGGCTTAAAAAGGGAGCAATCTCTTTTGCAAACAATCCTTCACATATATTTCGCCGTTGATTGTACCCAATGTAACGTATGAGCTCCTTTTGCCACAACTGCAGATAGCCTGCCAAACAAGGAATTTCTTTGGGAATTCTGTAACTTTTTTGGACTTGAATTTTTTAGAAACATTTCCTCGAGAATCGGCTGTATAAAATTCCTGCCCAGGTACAACATAAGTTTCGTCTTACCAGAACCTTTCTTCCGATTCATACGCAGGTCCTTCTTAACCCTTTCGGGACTACTGGGATAATACGTCCCAGCAAGTTAAATCAAAACAATTATTCAGAATAAAAGAATGATTTCAGAATTTGTGAGTATGCAACATAATTTTCTAGCCCCAACCTTCATAACAGGGTATCATTTTTAACAAGAGTATTTTGGTTTTCAAAATTAAACTCCGTCCCGAAAGGTTTAAAGCGTTTAATAACACGAGAAATAGTTTTCGGGTTGGATCCTACCTCATTGGCAATTTTTTTTCAAATACTACTGAGGTTGCTTTTGAAAAATTGGAATGATGTTTTTTCGCACTTCGCTTGCCATTTTCGCGTTAAATAAATTGTTATTGAATCCAACGTATTATATTTTCTGACATTTATTTACAAATATTTTTAACCCTTTCCTTCCCGAATTATGAAATAGCCATAGAAACAAATTAGAAGTTGGTTATTTGAAACGAGAGAACCATTTAAAAGTATTTTGCATCATATTAAAATGGTTTCGACTTTCCAGTGGGAGGTGCGAGGACAAGGTAGCCATACTACACTAGACTACACTGGGCTTTTATGAAGCAAAATTAAAACATATTTTATATGAAAACAAAATGTCCCTTATTTACAAGTTTTTAGAGTTATTTGTTAGAATTTTCGAGTTATTTGGTGTCCTTTGTTAAACATAAAGCAATATTACATTTTTGCCATTTAATTCTACTGCCCTGTCGAGCGGGAACCGTTGCACAAATGTTAACAATTTTCAATGTTCCCATAAAAACAAACTACATATTTTGCTGAAAAAGCTCAGAACAATGTTTCTTTTAAGCGATACAATTCATAGAATGGGGAAAAATCGAAAATTATACATCCAAATTCCAAATTTGAATTTGGTAGCCATATGGCTACCATGGGAAGGAAAGGGTTAATTGAATTTTTCAATAGCACAAATGTAACGGGCAATTTTATTCGACACAGTCCTTACTTTAAGGGGCATGATAATTTCGCTAGAACTTTCGCGACAATACTGGAAATCTTTAGTCCAATTATAATGTGCGAAAACGAGTGAGTGAGAATGAGTTTGGTTTACCAAGCAAAGCTGCAACACGGAGTAGTCCAATCAGTAATAAGGGTAAAGACAATAAAGTTTGAAGTTGTAAATAAAATGATTGGTGGTTGTTAACTGCGTTTAAGAGTTGTAGTGTGTTTTATTTTTAAGCACAATCCAGAGAGATGACTACGCCTGCAGAATTAATTTTTCGTAACACTGAAGTGTTCCCGTATACATTTGATTGTTAGCTAAGATTCTACGGAGCCAACTGAACGGTACAAGCCATAAAAAAGTTAATTCTACGTACAGATGACACATACGCATGAAATTGAATTTTATTAACCTAACGCATTTTGCAACTTACCATTTCATGCCATCATGTCAAAATATAGAGTTCTTAAAAAAGTCTTAAAGTTCTTAAAAAACCATTAATAACACTGCACAACAGCATGTCTGTTGCATGGAGTTTTTTACATGAATCTGAATCATTTTTCGACGCTGATTTCAAAGCCATACTCCGTTTTTATGTAACAGCTCTAGTTTTTGCAAAAAATGGGCGTGCCACTTTTTCGAATTTTCCTCGGCTTTTTTCTCGTTTTCGACTGTTATTTCTGAACCAATAATCCTATCGACATTTTATATCGTTGCACTTACAACATTTCACGCCATCTTTCCTGACATTAATAAATTTTATGCGTTCTAAATGGGCGTGGTAATAAGGTTTCAAAGTAAGAAAATATTGAATTTCAAGGCGTTTTTTCTGATGGCGAAAAATGTAAAGATGTTTCATAAATCAAGTTACGAAGTATATGACTATCTTAAGAAAAAACATCAAGCAATACAACACAGCCAAATTATTTGGCGGAATACACATTCGCATCAAAATAATAATGAAACTGTACCATAGCGATTTTCATCTCTTTTCATACTTTTTCCTTAAAAAATTAGGAGCCTCAAAATATGCTCTTTTATATGTTCAAATTTTAGTTTGGAATACAAGCAAAAAACAAAAACATTTTGAATTTCTCGAAACAAAAAAAATATTAAAAACTTTGCATATTTTCAGGCCCCTAATTTTTTAAGGAAAAAGTATGAAAAGTGATGAAAATCGCGATGGTACATTTTTCCTGTTATTTCGATGCGAATGTGTATTCCGCCAAATAACTTAGCTGTGTTGTATTGCTTGATGTGTCGACTTTCATTATACACCTAACTCGTTAAGGCAGGTTCTCACCTTGTGGATCCGAAAAAGTGCATTTTTTTTAGGAATTTTTTTTGAGAAAACGGTTAAAGATACAATGCTGAAAATTGTTTCTGGATATGAACACACATTTATTTAGAGAATACAATTTTTAAAATTAAATGAATCAAAAAAAGGGGGAGAGGGGGCGACCATCAATGGCGGCATGTCGGCGAGGAGGTGTCCCGCTACCGGAAGTGATTCCGTCAAAACCCGTGATCGGAAACACAAAAATCGAACACATTCTTAATGTGTACCGTATTATCTATTGAATGAACTACGATCATGAAAAAAAAATCGAAATTAAAAAAGTTATGAGGTTTTGAAAAAAAATTACGATTTTCGCATCTTTTTGTTCACTAATTATTTTTTTAAATAAACAATTTTCAATATTTTTGGCTGATCGTAGTTCGTTTATTCGAAAAAACCCTAAGGAATATTTGGAAAAAATTTGGTGACGATTGGTTCATTCCAGCGCCTTCAATCACTTCCGTAAGGTTCGAAAATGTGGTTCTGAGAAAAACGCGTTTAAAGTTTAAAGCGCGCTTGGCCGGTGCTCTACACTGCTCTATGTAACGGCCTGTAACTTTTGTAATTTTTCAGATTTTGATCTGAAATTTCTGGAGCACATTTTTTAAACATATATCTACACGATAAGGCAAAAAAAAAATTGTTTTTTTTTTCCACAAGGTGAGAACCTGCCTTAATTGTTTTACAAAAAATGTGTATGTTTTTGACCATCAAAGAAAACGCCTTAAAATTAAATTTTTTCCAACTTTGAGGTCCAATTACCGCGGCATTTTAACACTTATAAAAATTAGTTGCATCGGAAAAGAAGCCGTGCGGTGTTGTTAATGCGATAAGGTGAAAATCATGTCAATCGGTTTTTTGGTTTAGAAACTACGATCGAAAATATGGAAGAAGTGGAGGAAAAACTGAAAAAATTACAGGGTACCTATATCTCACTAACTAGAGCTGCTGGAAAAAATCTGATGATAGATTTGAAATCAGCGCACCCAAATTAGTAAGAAACAGTAGAAAAACTCCATGCAACAGAAAAAAAGTGTTTTTTGTTGCGCTGTGTAATTTACTAGTTGAATAATTTAATAATAATAATAATAAATAATAATTGATTGGCACGACAGCCCGCTTACGCGAGACTAAGGCCTAGCTTCCCGCAACCACCCGTGTTGTGCGTGTGAATTTTTGTACGCGGGTGGAAGGGACCTACAGTTTTATGCCGGTTCCGAACGGCAGGTTGGGAGCTTTTTCATAGGCAATTTTTACTCTCAGAGGTTTGCCATTTCCAGCTGAGAGGACAGCCACCGAAAGAGAAAACGAGTTTCCCGTTATTTTTTTTTAGGTGTTACTACATGCAGAATTCGAACTAGCGTCGCTCTGCATGCGACTCGCTTGGACCGCGCACTAACCAACTGAGCCACGGCGGCTGAATAATTTACTAGTCCGAAATTCGGATGTAACCAAAAAAATGACCATCTACACCTTTTCAACCTCAAAATGAGAATGCGTAAATTCAAAATGAGAAATGTAAATTCGTAATGAGAATGCGTAAGTTCATAATGAGAAATATAAATTCGTAATGAGAAAGCGTAAATTCAAAATGAGAAATATAAATTCGTAATGAGAATGCGTAAATTCAAAATGAGAAATATAAATTCGTAATGAGAATGCGTAAATTCAAAATGAGAAATATAAATTCATAATGAGAAAGCGTAAATTCAAAATGAGAAAAGGTAAATTCAATTTGAGAATGCGTAAATTCAAATTGGGAAAAGGAAAATTTGAAAACTAATAGTAGAAAACTATGTAGTAGAAGGTTTATTTTTAGTATGAGAAACTTTTATTATATGAATTGAATAACAAAATGCAAAAAAAAGTGCTTAAACAATTATTACATACCTACGTCCATATCCTGTAAAGCAATGCCATTTTCATGAAATGTTGTGGTGTGCTGTACAGGTCTGGCACAATCTCCACCAGTAATGGTTTGCTTTGCATTATCAATTATTCCCTCAAGATACTGTAAACGTTGTTCGCATAATGGTTCACTCCTTAGTTTTATTTTATGAAGACGACTGATTTTTTATTATCTTTTATGTGATATTTTTTAATATTCTTTATGTACAATAGCAAAAAGGCATATTCGTGCAGGACTCTAAACCAAACCAAGAACAAGTGGGAAAAATAATCTCATTTTGAATTTACGCATTCTCAAATTGAATTTACCTTTTCTCATTTTGAATTTACGCTTTCACATTATGAATTTATATTTCTCATTTTGAATTTACGCATTCTCATTACGAATTTATATTTCTCATTTTGAATTTACGCTTTCTCATTACGAATTTATATTTCTCATTATGAATTTACGCATTCTCATTACGAATTCATATTTCTTATTTTGAATTTCTTATTACGACTTTATATTTCTCATTATGAACTTACGCATTCTCATTACGAATTTACATTTCTCATTATGAATTTACGCATTCTCATTTTGATGTTGAAAAGGTGTAGACAGAGAAGTTGCAAATATATCTAACGTACTCACAAACTCGTACCATGATTGCTATCCACCCAAAACTAAGACCTCTACAAAAATGTCCCATGATGGAACAACAATCTGGCACAACTTCGTAAATTGGCTAGGAAGGAATTCAATAAGGCCAAAAGAACTAACTTCTGGGATAACTATAGGAAAGCAAAGTACAATAAGGAAATACGAGATTCCAAAAGAAGATTTTGAAAAAATTCTGCGAGGAATTGGAGAATATTTCTGGAACGACCAGAATCAAAAGTACCCTGTCCAAAGGACATTCTAATCCGATAGGCACATTAAGAGACCCTAATGGTACCCTGGTTTATAGACCTCTACATCTCCACTACAGAAATATCAATTTGCATACCAAAAGAACAAATCAACTATCACAGCACTGAGTTCATTGGTGCTTGACATAGAAAAAGCACTCGATGCAAAAGGCCTATGTACATTTATGGACATAGAGGGCGCCTTCCACAACGCTAACTTCTAATCTATGGTATTAGCCCTCTCTAATAGAAGGACAAATTACAAGGTTACCAAGTGGATATGCAGCATGCTTAATCAAAGCATAATAACCAGTAATTTAGGTCCCGCAGTACTAAGCATCAACGTAGTAAAAGGCTGCCCACAAGGTGGGGTTTTCTCTCCCTTATTATGGTCTATACTAGTTGATGAATTAGTTAAATTACTAAATTCCAAAGGACATAAAACTATAGCTACTATATACTACTGTGTCCAAAAAATAACATGACATTGTATTTATTTTGAAAATTCTTTATTTATTCTTCCAAATCAATTTCATCCCCTTCAAAGTAATCCCCTCCCGATGCAATGCACTTATGCCAACGGATTTTCCAATCTTCGAAACACTGATTGTAGTCACTTTCCGGGATGGCCTTCAGTTCCGTCTTCGCTGCGGCTTGAATCTCCTCTATCGTATCGAAACGGTGTCCCCGGAGCGGTCTTTTGAGCTTGCTGAACAGCCAGAAGTCGCACGGCGCCAGATCAGGTGAATACGGTGGTTGCGGAACGATATGGGTTGAGTTTTTGGCGAAATGATCACGAATTACGAGTGCAGTATGGGATGGTGCATTATCGTGGTGTAAAAACCAAGAATTGTCTTTCCACAATTCCGGCCTTTTTAGGCGGATAGCGTTACGCAAACGACGCATAACATTCAAATAATATTCCTTGTTGACTGTTTGGCCCGGCGCACAGTGATTCGACTCCATACAACCGCGGGACAAAATTAGAAGGAGTGGTCCGTTCCTCATAAAATTTGACATACAAGTTAATCATGGTCTGCTGAATTGTAATCTCTAATTTGTTTTTCTGAAACTTTTGTAGTTTGGCAATACCAGAGTCTTAAATTTTCAAATTTCGTCACTTTTGGAGAGCTATAGCACCAAGTGTGTTGGCTGGATTTTTCAGATTTTACATTTAATCGGTAACATCAACATTGATTATTGCAAAGAGTAACAGAAATTGTCTCAGGACCCTTTAGTTTTGCAATAAAAACGATAATAATAGACGTATGTTTTGCTTTTTTGCAGTTTTCTCAATTTTTCATGCTGATTGCATACTTTTAGGCATGAACAAAATAAATTTTGTCGAATAATAGGTGTTTAGACCACTTTTCAAATTGAATTATTTTCTGAGATCGGAAGATATCGGAGGATATAATTACAGTATCCGAAAAAGAAAGAATGCTTCTTAAAATAAAAAAAAATCCAGGAACATACTTTCACATACTTTTTAGATATTTCCCTCTAAGTTTTGCCAATTTTCAGATTTTTAATTTGGAAAAATATTTTGATTTAAAAGTGATGTAAAAGCCTCAGCTTTGCAAATTTTTGAAATAACATAAAAAGCGAAAATGGCCACATCATTTCTGAATCTATATTAAAAGTTTCAGCAACTTCTTGGTAACCATGCATTTTTACAATTTTTTTTCTTCAATAGACTAAAAAAGAGAAAAGATGTGTTTAAATTTTTTTGTGAAAAAAGTTTCAACTTTGAGCCGCTTTTGCACACACACTAATTAATTTTTTGCACAGATTTTTTGGGGTTTTCTTAGTTGGAGTTTTACCTTTCAAATGACATGAAAATCATTAAATTCTGAGACTATAAATTTTTTTGAATTTTGTCTATGGAACTAATCACTGTGCGGCGGAAGGAATTAATAATGCATTCATAATTCATAAATTCAAATGTCACCTTATTTTTTGGCACAGTAGTATATAAAACTATAACTATATCGCGGATGACTTAGCAGTAATAACAAAGGGTACGTATGAAGGCACATTGTGCGATCTCATGCAAAATGCCCTAAACGAATCCTGAAAATGGTGTAATAATGAAGGGCTATCAATTAACCCCAATAAAACTACTATCGTCCCATTTACAATAAAAAGGAAGCTCAATCTTCGTATATTAAAAATAAATAAGATAACTGTACCCATAAAGGCTGAGGTCAAATATGCAGGAGTTACCCCAGATCAAAAACTCACTTGGGAACCGCTTTAAACACAGTCCTTAAAAAGCAACGAAATCATTGTGGACCATTAAGCAACTCCTGGGTAAATCTTGGGGCTTTTCCCCCCGTATGACATCCTGGGCGTACATACAAATGGTTAAACCTACCATACTATACGGTGCTCTAGTATAGTGGGGTAAATTTTCATAAGCGACCTTCCGAGTCATTTCAAATTCGTTAAGTGCTTGATGTTTGCCGACGATGTCAAATTGTTTCGTAAGGTTAATCATACCACGGATTGTTTTAATATTCAGGAAGTCTCAAAGCTTTTGAATCGTGGTGTTCATTGAACCACTTACATCTGAATGTTAATAAATGTTTCGTGGTATCATATACAAAAATAAACAATTTCCTTGTTCACTTTTATGCTCTCAGTAGCCGTAGTTTGGAACGAAAGGATGAAATCAAAAACTTAGGTGTTTTATTTGATTCGAAGCTCACGTTCACTAAACATATTGATTACATCATTTCTTAGGCATTTGGAATGTTAGGTTTATATTGTACGTCGGAATACAGAAAATTTCTCTGATCTGCTCACGCTTAAATCGCTTTATATATCTTTAATGAGGAGTCATTTAGACTACTGTTGCTTAATATGGAATCCATTTTATCGAATTCATTCCGACAAAATTGAAAGAGTTCAGAGAGTGTTTACCAAATTCGCTTTGAAGAGACTGGGCTGGTCAAACCTCCCATGCTATGATAGCAGAAGGAAATTGCTAGGTTTGCAGTCATTATCAGATAGAAGAATTTATCTATCGATCATATTCGCTTATAGTGCTCTAAACAGTAAGATAAACTGCCCAGAAATCGCAACATTCTTTAATTCTCATTCTTCGCGTCATGATTTAAGGCAAATTCGCCTCTTTGAAGATTACTCTCAGAAGACTAATTATGCATACAATGAGCCTATTACAAGATGCATTCGGTCAATTAAGAAATATGCCAATGTCTTTGTAAAATCGAGCGCGGCGGAGCGGTGGGAATAAATAGACGGGGGTTTCGGGGTATGGTGTTCTTTATTGTCGGACGTCTGGATAGCGAATGTACAAAAGAATACATGAAACATTGAACGAGACAAACGGCCGAAGCCGGGGAGCAGAAAATAGGGGGAAATATGAGCACAAAAGGAGAAGGAAAGGAAGGGATTAGAGGTGGGATCGACAGATCACTTGAGACAGCACTCATTTAGCCATCGCGGCCGCCATTGCATATTGCAATTTAAAATGCCACGGGCCAGTCGGGCGAGGATGTGATGCAGGTGCGGGGGTGCCGTCCATCGACGTCTCGTCCTCGGAGGAGTGCTGCTGCAGCGGTTTAGGGGTAGTTACCAACCTGCAAATAGACATACAATTTTGGACATACAATTTTTAGGCTGACATCATGAGTATGGGAAAGCGCGGCTAAGCTACGGGGTTCGCTTAAGCTAAAGCCGGGGAATATGGGAAAATACATATATAAATTGGCTGCATTGCCAAAGGGCTTAAAAGCTGTTTAAAAAATAAGCCAATTCAGCTCGGGATAGTTGGGTGCACGTAGGGCTCGAAAGAAGCAGGAGAACCGAACGAGAATGTCGGTTTGCTCTTCGAGAGGGTGGTGGCCGGCTCTTGGATCCGGAGTTGGAGCTGTGTGAGCATGGGCATTGCTGGAGCCGTTCCACCTGGAGTTTATACCCGATCAGTCCGACGGCTGCGGGATTTGCAGCGCTTGGAGCGAGTCGCACTGGAGTGGCAACTGTCCTCTTTTCGGACCCGGGATGGTGTCGGTGCAATGAGGAATTGCGGGGGAATGCAATTTCCGTCAGTTGCTGTGAATGTGGACCGAGTGGCGTCAAGCCAACGCTCTTGTCGAACCCTTTTTCTCTGTTTCATTAGAGGCGAAAGCCATCCTGCGGGGCCGAAACGTTTGGCAACGAGGGGGGGAATTTGCCGGTTTGGGAATGAGTTTGCAGGAGTGGTGGGTTCAGAATGATTTTCCATTAATCCCTGGGGTGGAAACCCTACGGGATTGAGGGCGGCAATCACTTGCGAAACGGCTTTCTTTAGGGCGGGAAGATTATTTCGAAGGGCGGGTCCAGTATGCATATGGCGACGTGGTACCTCTGTGGCACATGTCAAATGCGAAGAAGGGGGTACTGGACCGCTTAATACCCAACCGAATACTGTATGCTGAGCAAGTAAGCTGCCACATACATTCCGGTGGATACCTTCGAGCATGATCTGCGGGATGAGATCACTGCCAATCACTATATCAATCTGCGCTGTCTCGAAGGGATTTGGATCAGCGAGTTCTAGCATGGCGAAATGTTTCATATTGGGAGCGTTTATGTGTGAAGATGGGAGCGAATTCGTAAGCTCTTGGAGCACGATTGCTTGCACGGGGAGTTTCGTGCTCGATTGGGGGACTGCCAATGTAAAGAAGCATGTATGATTGGCATTTTGCACAATCTGACCGCCCATGCCCGAGATTTGGAAGGGAGTTTTCTCGATTGGCAATTTGAGGCGTTGCTGGACCTTCGAGGAAATGAAGGTACGCTGAGAGGCTTGGTCGATCAACGCTCGAACTTTAAACAACTTTCCTGCGTGCTCGATAGACACCAGTGCCGTAGGCAGAAGGGATTGGGTGCCATTATTGGAATGTAAGGCTAGTACTTTGGGCGTACTTTGCCTTGACGATGTGCGGGGTTGCGCATCCGAAAGGAGGGAATGAGTAGCGGAGCTGTTGTGCGTTCGTTTTGGAGCTGTTGCGACCTGTGATCGGTACGAATGTGACCGATTGGGCGATTGAGAGGGTTGCGCATTGCCTTTGGGGAAATGAAGCATGGAATGGTGCTTCATTTGACAATATACGCACGTAAAATTGCTTGTACAATTCTCAACAAGGTGAGATGTCGCAAGACAATTTACGCAGAGATTGTGCTTCTTAACGTATTTAAGTCGACTCTGGGGGTTGAGTCTTTTGAAGCTCTGGCAAGTCCGTATGGGATGATTTGCGTTGCAGAGTTTGCACGCGAAGTCCCTTTTTACTTGAGTATAATAATTTAGGGATTTGTGTGGCCGATTTGGGAGGACATTGGAAGTCGAAGGTTGAGACGGTTTCGGCTTAGAAGGGCGAATACTTTGAAGCCGTTCAAGTACCTCATATCTGCCGGTCAGGAACTCATCCATTTGCGACCAGGGTGGCAGATCCTTCCGGGATGTCAGTGATTGCTCCCATAGAGCGAGTGTCTCTTGGGGCAGTTTGGTACAACATATGTAAACCAATAGCGGATCCCAATTGTCAGTGTCTACGGCCTGAGTATTGAGAACAGACAGACAATTGTTTATTGTGTTTTGGATCCGCTGAAGTGCCTCACTATTTTCAGTGTGGGCAGGAGCGATATTTAGGAGGGATCTGATTTGGGTGTCAACCAAAATGCGTTTATTTTCATAACGGGATTTTAGGGCATCCCACGCGAGTCCGAAATTCTCATCGGTTAATGCATATTGCTTAACAATAGCACCGGCTTTACCTTGCGTCTTGTATCGGAGGTGATACAATTTTTGGGCTGGAGTGAGCTGGGGGTGGTTGATGTAAACCGCGGGAAACATGTCCCGGAAGGACGGCCATTGCTCATAGCCCCCGAAAAAGGTTTCGGTATCACAAGGCGGAACTTGTAGGCAAATGAAGGGGGTATGTGCTGGTTCTAGGGGTCGAACCGGTTCCATATGCGCAGCGGGCTGGGGGGACTGAGTTTGGAGCATCTCAATGATGTCCGACATCTGAGCCATGCACAACTCATACTGGTCTGTGCAGGCGTCGATTTTTTGCCTAGCCGACTCTTTGAAACCGTCGGGCTGGCTGTTATCTTCAGCAATGAAGACTGCCTCATGTGCGCACATAAGCCTCTCCCATTGGGCTTGCAAATTTTTTTGCTTAATTTGGACCAGGGATTTGGTCAAATCCTCAATGGGAACCGATGAAAATTGTGTGCATAATAGCACGAGTCTATCGTACTCAGAAGTAAATTTGGCAACACTGGGATGGGTTGCTTTCGGACTAGAGAGTTTGGAGCGAGCGTTTGGGGGCTCCCGAGTGACAGGAACTGTCAAACGTGCACTGGGTGACTTTGTGTATTTGGAGGAAGGAGTCTCCATTGTGACAAGTTGGCGTTTAGGGGATCGCTCAACAGGCATTTTGTTTAAAAAAGCTCGACAGGGGTAAAAGTTTAAATAAATATATGTAGGGTATTGTAAAATAGACGTGAAGTCTAACCGCGTCCGCGCGAACGATAATTGAGTATGGAAAGAGTTGGAAATGGGAAAATTCGTTCAAACGAATTTGAACACTTGTCGAGCAACAAATAAATAAATAAATAAAAATTGTACACTTGTGTGTGTAAATGTGTAGGGAAATATATGTATGTATGGGTAATAAATAGAAATGTGAATATGGGAATTGAGCAAAATTTGTGTATAAGTATGTGTATTGGGAATATATGTATATGGGAAACAAATAAAATTTGTAAATGTGAATGGGGAATAAATAGAAATGTGTCTGTATGTGGGAACAAACAAAATTTGTGTATAAATATGTGTATTGGGAAGGGATGTACAAATAAATATTATGCAACAAATGTTATATTTGTAGTCAAATGTGTATAAAAATTTGTCTTTATTTATGAAAAAGTGAATTTTTTTGTTTGGGAATGTGAATGTGTGTGAATATACACGTATGCGTGTGTATAAATTTGTGTGTGTATATATGTAATATGTGTTTATAAATATATTTTTGTATTTATATATATATGTGTATGGATATGTATATATATATATATATATATATATTTGTATATATATATATATATATTTGTATATATATATATTTGTATATATGTGTATGTGATTTGTACGAGTATTAGTGTAAGTAACGTGTCAAAATTATTTTGTGTACCAACAATTTTTGTGTGCGAGTGGGGAATGTTTGTCCCACTGTATGCACTTTGGGTGGCAGCAGATGTGCAGAGTATGAGTATATGCAAAAAAGGAGTACCTCGTCCCACTGTGCTTGTGTTTATTTACTTCTGCTAGCAAGAGTGGGGAAATGCTTAGGCAGAAGTATGTGTATGTAATTGCACTTGGAGGCAGCAGCGGGAGTGCTTGCTGCTTGTGCGTGCGTATATCGCACAAAGCGAAACGCGAAAATATACACAGGTGGGAGAGCGCGAGATCAACAGCTGGAGTGGTCGCTGCTGATCTACGGTATGCACAAGCGAAATGTGGGGGAATGTGTGCAAATGAAAATTAGTGGGAAGCAGGCTACAGCGGGAGTTTTGCTGCCTTGCCTGCGTAGGTCGCACAAAGGAGAATGCGAACACAAAAAGCGCAAAATTATGTGCAGTAGCGGGATTGCTTACTGCACAGCGCTATTTTGTATGTGTACAGGGGCAATGTACACGAAAACCGGACAGTGACGGGGTACCAGTGTGTTAATTGTTGACTGGATTTTTGGGAATGGGAATATTGTAGGTATATATATTTTATTTTTTATATATTTTATGTTAGTGTATGTGTAGTGAGTGTTAATTTTTGAATAAAAATTGTTGGGCTTATCTTTTTGGGGCCCAATGCCCGAGAATGGGGATTGCCTCTACGTCGTTTGTGTCCGCCGTTTGTGCTGCTTGCTGTTGTTTGCTGTTGTTGCTGCTTTCTTCGTCCGCTCTGTGATGTGGGTGTGTGTTTTTTGAGTGTGTTTGTTGTTGCTGCCCTTTTTGTTTGCTTTGTGTTGTGTCTTGTTGTTGTAATGGTGTATTCTGCTGTAGTTATTGCACTGCACTATATGTTTTGCTGTCTTGCACTGCACTGTACTGTCTTTGTTTTGTTTTTAATTTTTGTTCTTAATTTTTAAAATTTTGGCTCTGTGATTTGTATATTGTATGGTTTGTGCACAGTTTTTTGATTTTGTTGTGTGTATCACCTTTGTGTTTGTTTCACTGTTTGTTTAGTTGTCACTCTTAATGTTTGGTTTTTTGTTTTTGTGTCACTTTTCACTATTTTTTGCACTTGTTGATTGTTTTGTATTTTAAATTGTTTTATTTATTTTTTTTGTTAGTGATTGTGTTTCCGCGTCGCGAGTTCGCGGTTGGCTCGAAGGACCATGTAAAATCGAGCGCGGCGGAGCGGTGGGAATAAATAGACGGGGGTTTCGGGGTGGTGTTCTTTATTGTCAGACGTCTGGATAGCGAATGTACAAAAGAATACATGAAACATTGAACGAGACAAACGGCCGAAGCCGGGGAGCAGAAAATAGGGGGAAATACGAGCACAAAAGGAGAAGGAAAGGAAGGGATTAGAGGTGGGATCGACAGATCACTTGAGACAGCACTCATTTAGCCAGTCTTAAATTTTAATTTAGATGTTAATAGATTTAAACTCTGCTTATTTGAAATTTTCAATTAATGCCTTAGTCTGTAAGTAAACCCTGTAGACTGAAGTATATGCATAAATAAATAAATCAATAAAATCAACCAGAGCACAGCAATAAAAAGGCTAAACAGAGTTCAAAGGTTTGCATGTCTTAGCATTACGGGAGCAATGAAAACAACCCCAACTGGCATGGAGGATTTACTCGATCTATCATCCACCCAAGAGGAAGGAACTCAAGTGCACTTGCGTTATATAGGCATAACCTACTTAAACAAGGTAACCTTACGGGTCACCTAGCAATTCTAAAACAAATAGAGGATACCCTCCACAAATCATCTTACCTTGACTTCATGAAACCCCATCTTAGGGAACAGTGGGATAACAACCCGAAATGGTTAAAAGAGGACTCTCAAAAATGGTACACCGATGGCTCTAAAACGCCTAGTGGTGTAGGAGCTGAGGTTGTGGGCCCTGTGGTTCCCAGCCCTTCCGATGAGCTACAATACCTCTATATTTCAAGCTGAACTTTATGCAATATATGAGGCAGTTTGAACAATTGCTAGAACGCATCCTTAAGGAACGAAGTTCACTATACTCTCGGATAGCCTCTCAGTTCTAAAAGCCCTTGACAGCTACTCCTACACATAAAAAATTCTGCTTGAATGCCACAAGGAACTCAACGCCCTAGGGACCCAGAACAGGGTTGTACTTGTCCGGATTCCTGGGTATGAGGGTCATGATGGCAACGAAAGGGCACACACACAAGCAAAAAATGGTGCCTATTCAAAGGCGGTCCGATGTTCGGATTCGGTAAAATCGACCTAAAACAGAGAAAAAAACCAAAATACTCGAATAATATTGAGGGACTACGACACTCGAAAAGATTCCTAAACTTCAGCACAAAACGAGCCAAATCTGCTACACTTCTTAGCAGAAGACAAGTCAATATCCTAATGGCCCGGCCATTATTCTTGTAACTACCACCTCCACAAGCTAGGCTTGGTCATCGACAAAACATGCAGATACTGCAATGAGGTCGATTAAACAATGCACCACGTCATCATAAACTGCCCAGCCCTGGCACACAGACGTACAAAGTTTCTAGGGAAACATATTCTCGGTGATTTTGCAGAAAGGTCTGATTAAACAACTGAGCACATAAAAGATGATTCAAGAGGCACAATAAACCTACTAGGTTGCAGTAGGCAAGAGCATTGTACCAACCCATTATCATTACATTTATTAAAAACTAGTAGGGCCCTGCGGCTTTGCACGCAAGCTTGAAGTCAATGGGCCCAATAAATCAAGTTTCTTCATTCTATACTCTATAGGCGATGCCACGCCTCTTTTATGTAATGCCCAATCCATTCCTCCAGCCGAAGGATGTGACCTGGTTTCATTAATATGCGACTTTCAGTTCCAAAGTTACGCGGAAAATTTCAGTCACAAAAATATGCCGCGCCCCTTGTTCAACGCCCATAATATTTTGCCAGTAGAATAACACATCTATGGGACGATGATATACAAAACTTCAAAGCTTTCCAACTTATTGTACCGAAGCTATTCCACATTAAAAATTTGGGTTCTATGGGCGGTGCCATGCCCCTCGTCCAATACCCAACTCATTCCCCATGTCGAAGGGCACATCTTTGATGTGTGATTTGTAGTTCCACAGTTATTCGAAACATTTGAGTTGCTTAAAAAGTGCCACACCTTTTGTCCAACGTTCACAAAGATTTACCAGTGAAACGGCACATCTAAACCCTGACCCCTCACAAAATTTTATTGCTGCCCGATTTTTCATTCCGAAGATATTCCATATTGAAATTTTAAGTTGTATGGGCGGTGCCACGCCCTTGTCAAAAACCCACCCTGGTTGGTTGGCGCTGCCTCTGTATGAGACACACTTAGGCCTATGGGCCCGTTGTGATTCCACAAATTCCACAAGGGTTGGAGGGGACCTACAGTTTAACGCCGAATCCGAACGGCAATTTTTCTTTCACACTTGGAGGTTTTGCCGTTGCCTGCCAAGAGCGCACTTGTGCTATTTTTGTAATTCTCATTCCCTTCATGTGGATAGCGATAGAAGTAAATGAGTGTTTTTTTCCAGCCCAAGCCAGAAATCGAACCTGGGGCGCTCGATATGAGAAGCCAGCGCGCTACCCGCTGAGCTATCGAGGCCGACCAAAAACCCACCCTATTCCCCATATGGAAAAACACAACTAAACCGTACGTTTGTACCGAGTGTCATTAATGAGAACGCTATAGTTTCAAAGTTACACCGGCATTTAAATAGTGCCATGCCTCTTGTCCAACGCCCATCAAATTTTACCAATGAAACGGAACATCTAAATGCTGTTCGACTTCTCATTACGAAAATATTCCATATTGAAAATTTAAGTTGTATGGGAGGTGGCACGCCTACCTATCGGGTCGCATTCGCACTATGTGGCTTACCGAGACTTACTCAAGACGAACATTCCGTGAAAAATTCAACTAATCGGCTGTCTAGTTTTTGAGTTTTAATGCCGTGGAACCAACAAACAAATATACATTAGTTTGTATATACAACATAAAGATATTTGCTGCAATGACTCGCAAAATTTTTTTATATCCATATTGTTTTGCACAAATATAGTATAGCACAGTTAATTTCTGTCGTCATGGGAATTGCAGGAAGGCGTAAAAAGTGGGCGTGGTCAACCTTATATAGCTTATGTTTACCGCTATGAAACACAGAATCATTTTATATCAACATTAATTTTGAGACATGTACCGTAGCTTTGTTTTGTTAGTTTAGTGGGCGCGGGAAACGGGCGTGACCGATTATGACCGACTATGTTTGCCGCAATGAACGGCTGAATCGTTTGATACCCATATTGCTATGGCAAATATACCATGGCTGATTTGTTATTATAGTAGGCGTGGCGAAAAGGCATATCGGCTGGGCGTGGTCAATCTTATATATCCTATGTTAACATCAACGAAGCACGGAATCATTCAATATTAATACTGATTTACCGACATGTACCGTAGCTTCGTTTTGTTAGTTTAGAGGGCACGGAAAGTGGGCCTGGCCGATTATATTATAGCCTATGTTTGCCGCAATGATACGCTGAATCGTTTGATACCCATATTGCTATGACAAATATACCATGGCTGATTTGTTATTATAGTGGGCGTGGCGAAAAGGCATATCGGGTGGGCGTGGTCAATCTTATATATCCTATGTTAACACCAACGAAGCACGGAATCATTCGATATTAATACTGATTTACCGACATGTACCGTAGCTTCGTTTTGTTAGTTTAGTGGGCACGGAAAGTGGGCGTGGCCGATGATGTTATAGCCTATGGTTGCCGCAATGATACGCTGAATCGTTTGATACCCATATTGCCTTACAAAAGCGATGAGTTTTGTTACCATAGTGGGCGTAAGAAGGGGCGTGATCATTCTCTTATAGCCTATGTACCATTCCCAGAGATAAAAAAATGTTTGGTGCTTATTTCATCTAAATCGGTTCAGTGGTTTTTTCCTGATTGTGGCTCAAAAAAGTCACACTTGCTTTTATATAATAAGTACAGATTAATGCATATTTTTGCGTTTTAATAAAAGGTGATTTTTTTAGAGCCTTCGGATTTGATTAAAAAAAAGCATAATATTAAGAGAAATTTACGAAGTCTTTATTTGAGTCGATAGAACGATCTATATCATTCAATGTTTAAAGATGATTTCATGTAAATGTTGACCGCGGCAGCGCCTCAAATGCTTCATAGGATGGGTCCAATTTCGGCATACTTTCGTCAATATTGGCTAGCAGTGTGCCAACCGTTGCGGACTTGTCGCTATAGACATGATCCTTAACATAGCCCCACAACAAATAGTCTAATAACACTGTACAACACAAAAAAAATAACAAGGTTCTGATAACGGATTGTGGTGTTGCGGCGTTTTGAAAGTTTACTCTTTAGAATAACATGTTCAAAACAAAACATAAAAATGCAAAATTTGGAACATAGCAACACTGGCTAGCAAAGAATTTTCCAGGGACTTAACTATTATAAGTTTTTTAAGAAATTAATTGCAATGTAACTATTACAATGCAACATAAATTTTATTTGTTGATTATAATTATTATTTGCGACACTTAATTTTTACGTTCATAATAACTGTTATGAGAAATAAATACGTTATATATACGTTACCGATAACTATTATTTTGCAAATTTTTTTTACGTTGCTTCATAACTTTTATTTATGTTTTTTTTTTCATTTATGTTGCCGATAACTATTATTTGAAAGAAAATATTAATACAACGAAAAATATACTTATTGCTTATAAGAGTTATTATGCAACTCAAAAATATTAATTACATAATAATAGTTATAGGCGACGTAAAAAATTTCTTATTGGGAATAACTATTATAAAACAATATTTGTAGAAATTCCTTAAATTAGGGCAATGTTTTTATTCCCAAAAATATGGATAATAATTATTTTAGGTCTCTGGAATTTTCGCATATGTTTGGTGTACACTTGCAAGTATTTATATTTGTCGGTTTGTTGTCAATATATGCAGCTCTCTCCCTCATCGTCAGTATGGTTGTGTCAGGTTGTGAAATATTGTCAATATCGTATCTAATATGAAAAATGCAACTTCGATAGCCTAGCATGAGTACACTAGCTTGACATCCCAGAGGTCGTGGGTTCAACTCCCGCCGCGTGCACGGTCCCGCACTTTTCCAACCAGTTTTTATAATTTTTCCTGTTCTCTAGGTTAGGTTAGGTTATGGTGGCTGTCTCTATAAGGAACACACTCGGAGGCCTATTATGAGGCCCATTGTGATACCGGATGGGGAAAGGAGGGGAGGGGGCCTACAGTTTAACGCCGAATCCGAACGGCGATTGGCAGTTTTTCGTTCACATTCGGAGGTTTTGCCATTACCTGCCAAGAGCGTACTTGTGCGATTCTTGTAATTCTCATCTGCTTCATGTGGGTAGCGATAGAAGTTGATGAGCGTTTTACCAGCCCGAGCCGGGAATCGAACCTGGGGCCTCGGTATCAGAAGCCAGTGCGCTACCCGCTGGACTATCAAGGCTATTCTCTAAACTTTCCTAAAAACCCTACAACATACCCAATTCCATTGATTTCCAACCCAAGGTGCTCCTATTCCACTCACTTCCACGAAATAGTACGCGCAATTATGCGCTGTGCGACTGTAAAAAGAAAAATATGTACAGCTACACGGTACTGCAGTAGCGGAGTCTGCTAGGGGAAGCGGACGATTGCGAAAAACAGCGCACTTAATTGATCTTGCGAGGTCCCCAACCTTACTGCTGAAACCTTCTTACATAACAGATGGTGCTACGAGCAGTAGTTCGAAATAACGGAGGCGACGTTCCTAAGCGCCGTCAGATGGCAGCCTCACCACTTAGGACTACCTGCGGCAGGCCAATCACCTACCCTGGCAGAACAACACAACCGATTAAGGCCCTATGCTCCAGAAAGAAGTGAACAAGGAACAAAAAAAAAATAAATAAGAAATATTATATGAAAATTTATGATTTTGTTTGTTAGCTTATTCCTATCTTCCCGCTCGAGCGCTCAGCTTTCTGATTGGATTTGTTAAACATAAAGAGCAATGGTGTTAGAGCTGCGACATCGACCGAAAAACATCGATGTTATGCGGAAGGAGGGATCGATGTTGACAATGATGATGATGATGTTTTGTTTTTTAATGGAAATGTTAGCTACATATATCTTAATTGTTTTCATTATTTTTTTTATCATATTAAATAAAATCCACAGTTCAGTTCACATCACCACTTGAGTATTGATTTAATCTACAAATCAAACATTTACATACATACATATGCAAAATTTTTTTTACAAAAAATTAATGCTACAATACTATGACGAAAAAGAGTGTGAATTGACATTAACATCAGTATGCTTACTTCTACCACATATGTACGTGGTAGATCTACCAAAATTATTTTTAAAATCAATTTTCTACCACATCTACCACGGAGGGCTTAAAATCTACCACATTTTTGTGGAGCATACATTTTTCTCTTAACCAACCTATTACTCCAAGTAAATTAGAGCTTTATAAAATTGTAAAATTTATGTTAGGGCTGCATTGAACATTGTAAGTGAAAATGTGCAAAAAAAAACGTATGCGGTAGCACTGTCATCACTTCGAAAGCAGTGCACTTCAAATAGTTGACAGTTTGACAATTGTTTTGGCGGCAGGTGCAACTAAAATGGAAAAATTTCAACAATACAAAAAACAATGAGAAGAAACCCGGCACAGGTTAAAGTGCATAGAAGACCGTAAAATACAATTAATGTACAAATACAATAAATGTAAAAATGCAACAAAATAAAATTAATGTACAACAAAAAAAAAATACCACATTTCATTCAAATCTGCCACACTTTTTTCACTGGGTCTACCACATAAATGAAAAATTAAGTAAGCACACTGATTAACATTTCTTTAATTACCAAAAATTGCTATTAACGCTTTCGCTACAGATTTTTACTGGGGAAAGTTAAAATTTTACATTTCAGGCTTCTATGTGGTTATATTATCAACATTCCATAAGACATTTTTTAATTTTTATACTCGGACCTTGTATTTTAGAGTGTTTTTCTATGAGAACAACGATGTCGTAATGGCTGTAATAATTACTTAAACATAAAACTTTTTACGCATAACGAAAGTTTTTATATTTCTTCATTTACTTCAGCCAAAATTAAACAAAAAATTATCTAAAAAAAAAATTACTAAATTGCAACATCGAATCAAATCATCGATGTTGAAGAAACATCGGGTTGCAAACATCGATGTTCAAAACACTCAATGTTGATGCTAAATGTCGCAGCTCTAAATGGTGTATCCAATACGGAAATGAATGCAACTTTCGATGATAATATCTCCCGATAGGCCTTATCAATTTAAATTTTGCAAAGAGGATTACCGCGAGCTTCAAAATGGCATATCGTATGATATTGCACCATGTCTAGATAGCGGGATCTCAGAGTCCCTTATTCAAACAAATACATAGATTTTTTAAAATTTGTCTACAGTTCCAGCCGACCTCCAAACTCCAGCAGGTACCGCGTTGGCTATTCATACCGGTGGCTCTAGGTCTGATTCCTAGCAGTGGTAATGTGATGCGAAATTAAAAGCGGTTGCTAATTCGATCAAACCAGGTCCCCCTAGGTTGATTAGAGAACGTATAATAAATTCAAAATACAAGCACCCGAGTGAGGGTTGTTTTTGCTTTCGATATTTGTTTTCAAATAATATACATTTTTTTGTTTAATTTTATTTTTGTAGTACATTTTAGAAAACGGTGTGGAATAATTTCGTGTAGGGGAATTCTTTGTAAGGTGCCACTCTTTGTAAGGTGCCACCCCTGCTCGATTTCGACGTTCCAGCAGTCCAAGAAAAAAAAATCCTATTATCATTTAAGGTATATATGTCAACATCAATTTAAATATGGTTTTTGAGGAAACAGACGCAATAGCACGGTCTGGGTAAATAAAAGTGTCAAATTTAGTTAGGAAAAAACATAAAAATAAAAATTGAAGGTTTTTCTTGTGGTGAAAAATCAATCAAATACGCGCAATAAACTTAGGTAAATATCAGTGTTGGACTTAATTTTTAATGGTTTTTCAAAATCGGAAATGATATCCGAGCATATCGTAAAAGGAACAAATATATACAATGATTTCCAAAATGGCATAAAAATGCAAAGTGCCACCTTTTTTTCTTTGTAAGGTGCCACCCCCCTTTTTTCACTGTTTTGTGGTCCTATATCGGTAAAATTACTTTTTATTGCTCGGAATCGTCATTACGATGAATTTAAAGTGTTCTTAGTCAATTTTTCTCTAATCCTATCATGAGGAATAAATTAATTCAGTTTTGTTCTTTAATTTCCATACAATTATTCGTTTTATTCGTTACCATTCAATTTCGGTTTCTTTTGGTCATTTTCTATTCAAATCAAATTAAATTCAATAATCTTTCGTACATTTTCTAAATAATGCAGTTTACATGAGATTTTTACGTTTTTAGCGGGTTTTCAAGGGGGTGGCACCTTACATTAAAAAATTTTAGGATGTCGATTTTTAACACTTTGGGAAATTGGCTGTAAAATCGTATTTACAACAAATTCAAATGAAGTGTTACCTTGGCTCATAGCTCTTTAAACCCTCTTTCCAACGGTATAAGAACTTTGGCGATAAGTTAATTTTCTAACGAGTAATGTGCAAAAAAGCTATGGGGTGGCACCTTACAAAGAATTCCCCTATAAATTAGTTTCTATATAATTATATTTGAGTTCTTAATTACTGCCTTGAATGCTTTAATGTTTGAGTGGTTAAAATGAATTTGCAACTGAGCGTGTGAGAAAAGTTCAACTTAGCATCACTGCCCTAGCTGATCTAGAAACGGCAACGCCAACTACGCCAAAGAATACGAAGCGTATAGAATGCGCTTCTGAGCTCAAAAATTCAAAGTTTTACTAGCGAGTTTCTTAGTGCGGGGGAAGCGGTGCCAGCAGGAGAGCGAGCGCTGCAGTTTGCGCTCATTGACTGTGCACACCAAAGTACACGCTACCAACAAACACACACAAAATGAAAGTGCCGCTTCATCTGTGTACACATAGGCGTATCTGGGAGGGGAACGGGTGGATCGCGATTTGCGCCCCTAAAATTCGAATTTCGATGTTCTATATACATATATCGAATTCTATATTCTATTCTTTTTGAGTTCTAAATATAGGCATAAATGCAGTATAGCGAATAATAATAATAATTGACTGGAACGACAGCCCGATACCGCGACTAAGGCCTAGTTACCCGCAATCATCCGCGTTGTGCGTGCGAATTTTTACAAGGTTGCAAGGGACCTACAGTTTTATGCCGATTCCGAACGGCGAGTTGGGAGCTTTTTCATAGGCAATTTTACTCTCAGAGGTTTGCCATTTCCTGCTGAGAGGACAGCCGCCTAAAGAAAAACGGAGTCTTGAACCTGGGTTCGAGCGTCGCAGCTGAGCTACGGCGGCAGTATAGCGAACCCTCGTGAAAAAAATAAATAAGTATGCTCTTACATAGAGGTTCGAATCTAAAGAACTACAAATTTTGCTTCGGAAACGTCTACCAAAGGCGTGGCTCGGGGTCAAAGTTCAAAATTTTTTCAATTAATTTCCATTTGATTTACACGATATGGATTCGAATGAAAGGTCTTTTTCATACCTTTCTATTGTATGTATTTCCCCCTAAATTTGTTTTTGTGTACGGCCACTTTGACGTGTTGGTCGCTTACTCACTTTTTGTGTAAGTTTCGCCATTTATTTATTGCCAGAAAAGAACGCCTTTTTAACGAACGTGATTCGAGACAGCGCTAATGATTTTTGTTCGTGTAGTTTTTGTGTATGCTTGTTTGTGTTGCCCATTAGTTTTTCTTTACAATCTTTGAGTCGGTGCTAATGTACAGCTAACTAATGCAAGAATTAACTCCAGAATAGTTCAGAAATAAATACTGGGACAGTAAATATAAAATCTTAGATTTCATTACTTTAGTTCTTCTACGCAAGTATGTGAGCCATAGAAAAAGGAAGTTCCGAAGAACGATAATTAAAAAATACTGCGGGCTAATAACAAGTTCTTCCCTTTTTTCAATTTCCTTATCTTCTTTTTCATTTTTTTCGTTGATTATTTTAGTATGGCTTATATTTTGCATTGTTTGTAGCGATCACCTAAGTCGCCATGCTAGCCATAACATATGTCCATAAAGTATTGAAACTAACTTCCGGCGGGCGCCATTTGAAAACAAACAATTAAATTCAAAATTTCTTTTATTTGGTACTTCCGTCTATTGGTCATCTGTAGGTTAGGTTAGGTTGCGGTGGCTGCCTCTATAAGAGACACACTCGGAGGCCTGAAAGGCCCATTGTGATACCACATATTTCACTCGTTTTTTAACTGTGTATGCAACACTGTTTTGCCAACATATGTTACAGCAAACATTTCAAGCGGATGGGGAAAGGGGGGGGGCCTACAGTTTAACGCCGAATCCGAACGGCGATTGGCAGTTTTTCGTTCACACTTGGAGTTTTTGCCATTGCCTGCCAAGAGCGCACTTGTGCGATTCTTGTAATTCTCATTCCCTTCATGTGGATAGCGATAGAAGTAGATGAGTTGTTCACCAGCCCGAGCCAGGAATCGAACCTGGAGCCTTTGGTATGAGAAACCAGCGCGCTACCCGCTTGACTATCGAGGCCGGCTTGGTCATCTGTAAAAAAATACACTTAGAGTACACTCAGTGGACCATTGTCTTCGATTTTTCTCAGTGTAAAGCGAATGTCCCGATTTAGGTTTTGGACGGTGTTTATCTCGTTTTGTTTCAACTTTTGCTTGGTTCGATTAATCAAATCTTGCTCGTTCCGTGCCTCTCAACCCTTTTCATACACCATACGTTTGAGAACTGCTCAGAAATTTTCGGACATGCCTGAGACACATTTGAAGGATTGTCCTTCGGCAAAAAATGTTATTTTATACTCGGTCAGCCAATCCAACTTTTTTTCGCATAGTGACAGCTTGCAAGATCCGCCCAAAACATGATGTTTGCCAGGGAATTGTTTCAATTTTGGCAAGCATTGACCACTTTGGCTTTGTTTGTGCGAATCAATGGCGCTGAGACACCCTTCCAAGAAATGGCCACCCACACTAGCACCTTTGGTAAAATTTTGATTTTCTGGCGTATTTAGCTCCGTTTGGTGTTGTTGCGATGTTGTCAGTGTAAAAACCGTCGTTGCCGCTTAATTCTGGTGCAAAAAAGTGAAGTACGATTCCACATCCAAAATTATAAATTTTTCATTAGCGAAGTGTTCACAACGAAGTGCACGGCAGTATTTTGGTATATTTTCGAGTTGTTTGGTGCTGGTTTACGTTTGCGATAGATTACATTGTTCTTCTTCAGAATCTTGTGAACATCAGACTTTGAAATGCCAAATTTTCGTGCTAATTTGCGTGTTGATTGGCCAACTTTGTTTTTTGCACTTGCCAGCAGTTTTTCGTCCTTGTGGCACTTAACTTCGGCAGACGACCAGTTATGACTTCGTTTTCCGGTCCTTTCTCATTACGGCAATCTTTCAAAACACGAAAAATAGTCGCCCAGGAGATTGGCTTCTCTTTAAACACATCCCGAATTTCCCATGTAGTGACTGTCCAAACAGATTGGCAACAGGTTTTCTTAAACCCAGCTTTTACGACAATTTGAATGGAATGTATTGTGTAATTTGAGTTTGACAGTTGAGTAGAAGCCCACTTAAGTATTATAAGTTCATTGAGTGACATCTCCATGCTTGCTTATGCAGTCAAATAAACGGCTGAAGTTAGTCTCAATACTTTGTGGACATATGTTATTTCAGTTTTTCTATGTTTTTACGCACACTACAGTCTGCAGTGAGTACAGGAGCAATATGCGCAGCCGTGCAGGCTTATAGAAAAAGAACAAAAACTAGCCGAAAATAGAAATCGTTTTACAACTCCAGCTTTTCGCCAGTGCAACAACAACAACAGCGTTCGGCTTCACTTCGCAATCATCTCCCGCCACAGCAAATGATTTTTTTCGGCCAAAAAATGACCGAAACCGAAACTTTTTGGAATAGTTTGATTTGATTTTTTTATGTTTATGTTTAAAAAAATGAATTAATTGTTTTTGTTAATTGTTTTATTAATATTATTTATTTATGTTATGTTATGTTATGTTATGTTACGTTATGTTATGTTATGTTATGTTATGTTATGTTATGTTATGTTATGTTATGTTATGATATGATATGTTATGTTATGTTATGTTATGTTATGTTATGTTATGTTATGTTATGTTATGTTATGTTATGTTATGTTATGTTATGTTATGTTATGTTATGTTATGTTATGTTATGTTATGTTATGTTATGTTATGTTATGTTATGTTATGTTATGTTATGTTATGTTATGTTATGTTATGTTATGTTATGTTATGTTATGTTATGTTATGTTATGTTATGTTATGTTATGTTATGTTATGTTATGTTATGTTATGTTATGTTATGTTATGTTATGTTATGTTATGTTATGTTATGTTATGTTATGTTATGTTATGTTATGTTATGTTATGTTATGTTATGTTATGTTATGTTATGTTATGTTATGTTATGTTATGTTATGTTATGTTATGTTATGTTATGTTATGTTATGTTATGTTATGTTATGTTATGTTATGTTATGTTATGTTATGTTATGTTATGTTATGTTTTGTTATGTTATAGCAAAGAATATGAAGTAATATAGAACGCGCATGTGGGCACAAAAGTGTTTTCGGTTGCTATGATGCGAGCGGGAAGAGCGAAGCGTAGGCATTTGAGAATGTTAAGTTCATAACATTTTCTGTTAGATTTTCATAGGACAACAGCAAAAAGCAATGTTACTGTTCGCAACGGCTTCACTGGTGTACACTTGATGGCGGTTGTTGCAGCGTAGTGGTCGCTCAATCATTTTTTGCATGCATGTTTCTTGATCTTGTTTGCCGAAGCGCAAGCAAAAAACAAACAACGAACCAAGGCATCGTCATCATCGTTTCAACGAAGATGACTCGGGATTCGCTAATGTTTTTGTTGTTGTCGATTATTGTGTGTATGCTTTTTATCATATTTCCATCAATCGAATCTTTGCGGTGTATGGCTTTTTGATGGCCAACGCTTTGATTGATTTTAAAATTTGGCGGTTGATCCCAATTTAAAATGTTTACAAATATTTTTACGTGGCGAGTTCGAAATAAAATTATTTGTTTATTTCACTTGGTTGATTACAATTTGAGAATATAGAAAAACTACGAAAAAAAATTAACTGATGGCTGTATTGACTTCAAAATTCGTAAAAGATAGATACGTGTTATAATGTTGTTTTTTTTTAAATCGAAATCTAACGGACAAACCAAGGGTTAAAATATTGTACGGAAAAACCTAAATAGGTCTATTTACTTTCAATATGTCGAAAGCACTACTAAAGCACTAAATAAAGAAATTAATAATAAGACAAGTATTTTGTCATAAGAAAACTGTGATTTAGGAATGCCTACGTTTAAAAATAGTATAAATATTCTACACCTGAATGGTTCCATGGTGAATGATGTGACCATAAATTTACAATATAAGATTTTCTTAGTTTAGTTCTTTTAAGCAAGCATTATATGTGGGCAGTAAAAATAGTTCCAAAGAACGGGACGGAAAATTATTACGGGCTAATAAAAACGTCTTCCTTTCTTTCCAATTTCCCTTTTTATTTTTCTTTGTTGATTACTTATTATATATTTTTTATTGCCTGTAGCGATCATATAGGTCGCAATGCTAGCCATATTTTATTTTCTTTTCTATGATTTTGCGCACACTGCAGTCGGCAGTGAGTTCAGGAGCAATATGCGACGCCGTGCAGGCTTATAGAAGAAGAACAAAAGCCAGCCGCCAGAAAATAGAAATCGTTTTACAATTTCAGCATTTCGCCAGCGCAACAACAACAACAACAGTACATTGTCCCCATCTCCCAATCATTCCACGCCGCAGCAGTGTGCTAACGCAGACTCGCTGCTGTGAGCGCAACCAAAAGCAAGCCTTCGTATGTTTATTTTCTTTGCTTCTACTCACATGTTACGCCGAAGTTACAGAGATTTCTGCTGTTAGTAACAGAGAGTTCTGCTGTCAATAACAGAGGGTACTACCAGCAGTACCCGCCATACAACGCGTTTGCTTGTATGAGATGCGCGTTTGGTTATAGCCTATTTCCACCGAGCGCTTAAGAGCGCTTAAATGCATTTAAGGGCTTGTATACGTATGCATGTTTTCTTGTAGCCCCTCTACTGCAAGAAAACCAATTCGCTTTCCTTCTCAACAGTCTAGGAATGTCTGCGTTTTCATATTTGTGAAAATTTATTTCATTTGTCAATGTTTATTTCATTTATGAAAGTTGTCAGCTGATTGATACCAGAGCTGTATGAATATTTAATGTCAAGAGGGTTAGTTAGAAGTATCACGTTTTTGATTTTCTCTTTCAGCATTTATTATTGGCAAATAATAGAAGTTTTGACTTTGATTATGACAGATGATATGTATTTTTGCGAAAAATGCAGTAAAAAGTTATTGTCTTAGCAAAAAATCTTCCACACCGAACGCAATTCGAATCCCCTTTTTTGTTTGTGTTCGTACGGCTCTTGCAGCGCCGAAAAGCATGCTATCAAAATTTGTACATTTGTCAAAATTGCTCCAGCTTTTAACATAACATATTCTGTTAGACGTCTGTAAAAGGCAAAACTGAGTTAACTCAGTTTTGAAAGTGAGTTAACTCACTTTGATACAAAAACAATTGCATGGGAATTAGAGCATTTAAATGCGATGTTAAATGCATTTAAGCGTTAAATGCATTTAAGGCCCGGTGGAAATAGGCTATTATGTTTGTTTGTTTTTTATTTACTTAACACTACAGTGTTCGGATAGGTACAAATGTACCTCCACGGAGAAATAAATATGAAATTTTTACACTATTTATTATGCAAGCAGAGCGAGACTCCATGATAGCTTTAAATGATCTGTGTAGATTCTAGAAAAAGAAGAAAAAAAAAAATTTTTGTGTGGTGGTGGGTGGGAGTCGCCAAACAAAAGTCGTCTCATTCTGCTTGGCATAGGTACAAATGTACCCCCGTATATTTGTATACTTTACATTTTGACGAGGAGCTTTTAATGTTCAGAGAGATATATATTGAAACGATAAGGCACTCTGTACGGCAAATTTGGTATAATTCGCTTGGTATAGTCCGATATGGCAAGGATGGTTCGCGAAGGAATGGGCTGTGCGAGAATGGTCGAGCGTTTTCCAGTTGGAAGTTGCAAGAAACTTCGGCGCGATAAGAAAACTGGTATAAAAGCAGCAGTATGCAGCGCAAGGAGTCGAGTCTGTGTTGAGCAAGCAAAGTGGTAACAAGTCTAGATACGAGAAAAGTGTAATTCTGTAAATAAAGTGATTGTTAGTTTCTGAATGCGTTTTGCGCTGAATAATTGAAGTTGTTTTATTTTCAAACACAACCAAAACGAACTTGGGGAGCTAATTTAGTAACGTTCGTCCGACTGTCCATCCGTTGTCGTTGAGCCGAACACTCTAGTGTTAAAGTAAATTTCATTTGTTGAGAAATTGTGATTTTGATGCCTAATGTGGTGAATATTAAAAAAAAACCGAAACTCGGTGGTTTCGGTCGGACACTAATGCTAACGCAGACTTGCTGCAGTGAGCGCAACCAAAGACCACAACACAGATAAAAGTACCCTACAAGACGTGCTTGACCGAAACTCCACTACATTCATAACATTTTTTTAATTTACCAATAAATTTGCATGAAAATTGGTCCATATGAGACAAAATATTGCTGCAATTTGTCTTTAATTTAAGGGGGAGTTCTGTAGTAAAATTTTCAAAAATCGATTTTTTTTTTTGCATTTTTCAACAGGTAATGTTGTTATCTATCGTATAAAAAAAGGTCTTTGATGAATTCGGACCGGAAAGTCATTTGTAAAGGAGGTTTCGTCACGCGCTCCGCCGAATTTCCACAGTACTTTTAGTGCGCTCACGCGTTTTTCCCGAAACCATGTTTTTCGAACTGGTTCACACGATTACAAATGATTAAGTGGACGGATTTTGATAATTTTTTTTTTTTAATGTTTCTAAAAGTTGTCGCTATCGTCCGACGAACGTTTTTTTTCGATTTTGTTATTAGTTAGTGTTAAATAAATTTTTTTCATTTGAAAAAATGGGGAAAAAAAAGTTTTTTACTTTCAAGTCGCGTCATTTTGAGAATTTTGATGAAAAACAAAAAAGCTCCCGTCGGACGATAATCGCACTCATATAGATTACAACAAAAAATTTTCCGATTTCCATGTTTCAGACTGGAGCAATCGTGTGAACCGTCAACGCATGTTTTTTTGGAGGGCATCACTTTGCGGCGCTGCAGTGCAGCAACGAATCACTATTTTTTCAAACCTTATACTGAATTTTGTAGTTAAAAGTATAATAAAACGTTGAAAAAAAACCGCATAAAAAAAAATTGAATAGTTACTTCACAGTATAATTTCAAAAAACACCTAAGAAAACGAGCTGTTACTACAGAACACCCCCTTAAACTGAAACAAACCATTTGACAACGACAGAAACATTAATTGCTTATACACGCATGTGTAAGAATGAGACAACAGTAGAAGCATCTGCTGACAAGAACTCGAATCGGAGTTAATAAAATCAAAGAATATGAAGTGTATAGAAGGCGCATCTGAGCTCAAAAATTCAAATTTTTGTTTGCGAGCTTCATAGAGCGGGGGAAGCCACAAAAGGGAAAGAGTGATGCCAGCAGGAGAGCAAGCGCTTCAGTTTACGCTCATTGACTGTACGAACTGAAGCACGCGCTACAACAAACACACATGAAGTGAAAGTACCGCTTCTTCTGTTGTTTTGGTCACTCAATAATTTTTTGTGCAAATTTCTCACAGCAACACAGCCAGCAATGATCGTCGTTTCAACGACGCTAATGCTTTTTGTTGTTGTAGTTTTGGTGTGTATGCTTTTTTGTTTGGCGATTGGTTTTGCTCGAGAAAAATGTGACGTCAATATTGAACAGAATGTTTACTGCCATTATCAATCAAATCGCTGAGGCGTGCAGTCGTTTGTTGGCTTATGCTGAACTTTGAATAATTTTAAACTTACAGGTACTTAGACGTGGTTGATCCAGAATCAAAATTTAATCAAATATTTTTACTTGGCTCATTCCAAGAGAATTATTTGTTTGTATTTTGACGTGGTTGATCCTACATTTCTTGCAAGTGTTTTTTGACGTGGTTGAACCAATTAAACCTTTATATAAATACTTATTTTTACTTGACTAGTTTCAAATAGAAATATTTGTTTATATTTTGACGTGGTTGATCCTAATTTTTTTACAATTCAATATGGCTTCAAAGCAAAGCAAAAATTCCTGCAAGTCTGGAATTCAATGCTGTGTGCCCAGTTGCAAAAAATTTAGACGTAACTATCCAAATTTGCGAATATTTAAGTTTCCGGCTGCCGATTTGATTTTTGGTCAAATCTGGCGTGAGAAATGCAATATGAAGATTACGACAAAAATCTTCATATTTGTGAAAACCATTTTTCTAGTTCTTTCCTTGGCAAAAGAAAATTAAAACTCGATGCGATTCCAACTATAAATTTGGATGAGAACTGTCAGAATTCAGAAGAAGAATTTTTGGAAACTGAAAATTCAGTAAAAAAATTACGTACTGACGATGTAATGTAAAGCATCCTATTAAACTAAATAAGAATAAAAAAAATACACTGAAAAATTTGCAAAATACAATTGACTCGTTACCAAGAATAAGCAAAGAATCAAAAACTTTTTTGCAAATTGTTAACAAGTTCCAGGCCAAAGGAATACTCGGCTGATGTGAAATATTTGGCACAAAATATTTTTTACATTTCCCAATCGATTTTGCCGTATATTAGCACATTGCTTCGATGGGCCCCAATAAAGTTCCTTCAGCCTGGTTTTAAAAATAGCGCTTTCGAATCCATTAAGAATTTGTGTTTGGATTTAAAAGCAAAAAATGAAAATAGCATAGTACTGTTAATGGATGAAATGGCGATTAAAAATGAATTAAGGTATAATGCGAAATTAGATTTAGTTGACGGGTTTGAATGCAATGGCTTTGAAAGAACAACAAAAATTGGTAACCATGTGAAGTTTTATTTTAAATTATTTCATATCTGAAAATGGACTAAATGCAGATAATCTGTGGAAAATAATTACAGAAAACTTAAAATTACTTAGTTCTTTTGAAATAACGGTCAAGGTGTTAGTGTGTGATCAGGGATCTGCTAACAGAAAGTGCTTTACCAATTTCGGAGTGAGTCTGGAACGTCCTTTTTTTGAATTCAATAACCAAATTTGTTATGTTTGACTTTCCTCATTTAATTAAGTCATTAAGAAACGGTTTGCTGAAATGCGACTTAAAAACACCAGATGGAGTAGTTAGTTTTAAGGTCGTACAGGAGCTGTGGGAAAAAGAAGAAAACTCCAAAACTAAAATGTGCCATAAGCTGACTAGGCAACATATACATATTCCCCAATGCATTCGAAAAAATGCGAGTTAAGTTTGCTACGCAAGTTTTTAGAAAAACAGTTCAAGCTGCAATAAGAACTATTTGCGACACCACTGGGTTCACAAAAAGTTCCAAAGTTTTAGCTTTATCTACAGCTGAGTTTATAAAAAAAGTAGACCAAATATTTGATTGCATGAATAGTGGATCACTCTATTCGGATAATTGTTTTAGATCAGCTTTGCAATTAAATAATGAGTCATACAATTTTATCAAGACTTTTTTGAATTATTTGGAAGAGATTAAATTTATGGATGATAAAAAACGTGTTTTTTTTTAGATGGAATGAAATTGTCCCTTTAACCCATTAAGCCCTGAGCGTTGCGTTTGCGCAACGTTTGGGAATTTCGCTACATTAAGTAATTCATAAAGATATAAGACTTGAAAATGGGTAAAATTGGATTCGAATTGATCGTTTTAGATTCTGCCATACTCAAATTTCAAAATTTTTTAAATATTCATATCTTTTTTTCGATTCAAAGTCAAAGGTTTTTTTGGGGAATTTTTAAAATTCAATTAAAAATACTTATTCTTCAAACCTATCAAAATCCCTTTGTGGGCTGCATTTTGTAATGCTAAACTATTTAAAAATAAGTTTAAAAAATTTTTTTTTTTTTTAATTTTATGTTTTGTATGTGAGTAAGGCCCAAATTGCGTTTGCGCAACGTACCCTCCTGGTTCAGGGGGTGGGGGTATGAATTATTTGCTTGATTTTTTTTCTTGATTAGGTCGATTAATACCAGCACCACTGAGCAGTTAAGCCAAGAGCTGACCACGCTCGGTGTCCCTCTTCTAACATGTAAGCTTCGTACCCAAGCGAGCTCTACACACGATACGAATTTAAGATGGGTTGAAGGCAACACAAGCC
The DNA here is from genome assembly GCA_963971225.1 of Melieria omissa. NCBI lineage: Eukaryota > Metazoa > Arthropoda > Insecta > Diptera > Ulidiidae > Melieria > Melieria omissa. Next base: position 41,362,454 of record OZ020269.1, on the reverse strand, counting down.
TCCTTGCGCGCCAACTTTGGCCAACCTTAAATCCTCGGCGTTCTAAAGAACTCCTCTCACTAAACAGAGCCCAGATCAGAACCATGATCGGCGTCCTTACGGGTCATTGCCTAATCGGCACCCACGCAAAAAGGATGGGGCTGTTTTCGAACGACTTCTGTCGCAGCTGTATGGACGAGGAGGAGGAAGAAAATATTCCTCACTTCCTATGTTACTGTCCTGCTTTGTCCAGAAGAAGGCAGACCCACTTAGGCAACTTCTGCTTCGGTAGTCTAGATGATCTAGCTGATAAGACCATACGCCGTCTACTAAGCTTCGTTAATAGCTCTAATTGGTTTAACGAGTGAGCGAAATGATGCTCGATCTCATGTGGTATCACAATGGGCCGCCTGGCCTAAGTGTGCTCCTCCTGGGACAGCCACACCTACCTACCTACCTACCTAGGTCGATTAATAAGATTGTGTAAAATTTTAAGGAAATCGCACAAGCCCTTCTGGGGTCAGGTTTTAATGGGTTAAGCTGTTCTTTTAATCACTGATGAAGCATTAAGCAATAATCCACACAAATTTTTTATAACAACCAAGTCTTTTAACCAAGACAAACTGGAAAATACTTTTGCAATTTTAAGACAAAAAGGGGGCAATAGCAGCAATCCTTCGGTTGGCGATCTTAATAACATTTTAGCCAGAATAATGGCCTCAAGGATTACTCGGTCAAGTGTAACGACTAATTGCGAGGATACTCAGGAACCCATGGATCAAATCCTATTACAAGCTGAGACGGACGAAACTGTTTTTTGTACTGATGAGGAGAAAGATAATGACGTCCAATTGTGTGATCTCGATTTCAGCAGTAATAAGTACGCTAATTATTTTTTAGATGACAACTTTGACAATCGAGCAGAAATTAACGTGGAGTTAGTTTCAATAAGATATTTTGTGGGATATGTTGCTAACAAAATTCTCTCAAAAATTAATTGTGACATATGTTTCTAAAGATTTAGAAAGGAAGATGAAGTTTTAACTGCGCCAAGTGAAATATTTATATTCCATAAAAATTACACTGCACAACAGCATGTCTGTTGCATGCAGTTTTTTACATGAATCTGAATCGTTTTTCCACGCTGTTTTCAAAACCATACTCCGTTTTTATGTAACAGCTCTAGTTTTTGCAAAAAATGGGCGTGTCACTTTTTCGAATTTTCCTCGGCTTTTTTCTCGTTTTCGACTGTTATTTCTTAACCAATAATCCTATCGACATTATTTGTATATCGTTGCACTTACAACATTTCACGCCATCTTTCCTGACATTAATCAATTTTATGCGTTCTAAATGGGCGTGATAATAAGGTTTCAAAGTAAGAAAATATTGAATTTCAAGGCGTTTTTTCTGATGGCGAAAATTGTACAGATGTTTCATAAATCAAGTTTCGAAGTATATGAATATCTTAAGAAGAAACATCAAGCAATACAACACAGCCAAATTATTTATCGGAATACACATTGGCGTCGAAATAATAACAAAACTTTACCATAGCGATTTTCATCTCTTTTCATACTTTTTCCTTAAAAAATTAGGAGCCTCAAAATATGCTCTTTTTTATGTTCCATTTATAGTTTGGAATACAAGCAAAAACAAAAATATTTTGAATTTTTCGAAACAAAAAAAAATTAAAAACTTTGCATATTTTCAGGCCCCTAATTTTTTAAGGAAAAAGTATGAAAAGTGATGAAAATCGCGATGGTACATTTTTCCTGTTATTTCGATGCGAATGTGTATTCTGCCAAATAATGTAGCTGTGTTGTATTGCTTGATGTGTCGACTTTCGTTATACACCTAACTCGTTAATTGTTTTACAAAAAATGTGTATGTTTTTGACCATCAAAGAAAACGCCTTAAAATTCAATTTTTTCCAACTTTGAGGTCCAATTACCGCGGCATTTTAACATTTATGAAAATAAGTTGCATCGGAAAAGAAGCCGTGCGGTGTTGTTAATGCGATAAGGTGAAAATCATGTGAATCGGTTTTTTGGTTTAGAAACTACGATCGAAAATATGGAAAAAGTAGAGGAAAAACTGAAAAAATGACAGGGTACCTATATCTCACAAACTAGAGCTGCTAGAAAAAATCGGAGGGTAGATTCGGAATCAGCGCACCCAAATTAGTAAGAAACAGTAGAAAAACTCCATGCAACAGAAAAAAAGTGTTTTTTTGTTGCGCTGTGTTATCAATCGGTTACAGACTTTGGTAACCTATAGCTCCTTCGGACTCCCTTATGGAAGCAAGCAAAAAACACATTCTGGTGTTTCACACAGTCAGCGTCTAGCATTCAAAGTGTTTGGTCGTGTTAGGTCTGCTATCGTTGTGTTATTCAGTCCGTTATCTTTTGTTCTCTTTTTTCTCCAACTAACGATAAAAGCATTGCTTTGTATATTTTCACTTGAATTGAACATATTTCTTTTTGGATTTGGTGAATTGTTTTTTCTTTTGTGAACATGCCCCCCGGGGCAACTGATAATAGGGAGAATCGCTTTGCGTTGCTTGCAAGCGATACTCCACGAAAAAAGAAGAAACGTGCACATGGTTCCTCACTGGATCTTTTTCCTGAATTGCCAAGTGTTGCGACGGCAGATCCCAAGTTTCTGATCCTAGCTTGCAGTGATGAAAATAAAAAGATCACTGATTTTTCATGTTTTGCCGTTCATAAGGCAATACAGCTTATTAGTAAAGAGGTAATTTCGATTTTTGAACTCCGAGACGGTAACCTTCTGCTACTAGTAAAAGACAAGAAAATTGCGCAAAGATTTCTTACCACCACACAATTACATGGAGTGTGCCGTGTTAATTTTTCTTTTCATTCTTCACTCTAGAGTCCGACCGATACCAAATTTTTTGGCAAAAGGCCGAAAATCGGCCGATGCCGATGCCGATGCCGATTCCATAGAAAAAAAAACACGAATGAATTCAATCAAAAACACAGCTTATTTTATAAAACAACAAAAGGAACTATTACATATATAATACATTTCATCACATTTATCACAAATTAACAAACGAAAACGAGAAAATAAACAACTAAAAACTAAATAAAATTACAAGAAAATTCAGAATTCAAAATTAATATCTCATGAAAATTGCTCATTCTATTTGGCACAAGCAATTAACAAAAGACCCAATAGCCAATATAGCTGAACAAGGTGTTGATGTAGCAAAAATAGATTAAAAATATCTGAAAAATATTGTCCCCTTAAGTATTTGTCATAAAATCCAAACAAATCTAAGGAGAAACCCCCTAATCAGGCAACACTGGTTTGTAACGTATAATAAAAATGTAATAAATATACAAAGCGAGATATGAAAAAGGAAGACAGTGCGATTCAGCTACAAATAAAATCGTATTAAAAAATCGAAAATCGTAAAATCGACCAAAAAAACCGATGTGGCATCGGCCAAAAAAAGCCGATGTGGCATCGGCCAAAAAAGGCCGAAGCCGATGCCGATTCTTTTTTTTTTGGCCGATGCCGATACTAGCCGATGCCGATACCAATTTTATTGGCCGATACTAGCCGATGCCGATGCCGATTAATCGGTCGGACTCTACTTCACTCAACACAACCAAGGGGACAATTTATGCCCCTTACCTCAACAAAGTTTCTGATGAAGAAATAGTAAGTGAACTCAGCAGTCAAGGTGTTACTTCTATTTATAAATTTAACAAAATTATCAATGGAAAACCAACTCCTAGTGGTGTTATTTTGTTGTCTTTCGACTCTTACAATTTACCTAACAAAATAGACATTTCATGGCATTCCGTGAAGGTTAGGCAGTACATCCCCAATCCGATGAGATGCAAATCATGTCAATTGCTTGGCCATACTGCTAAATGGTGTAAAAATCAACCGATATGTGTTGTTTGTTCATTGCCCCCACACCAACCAGACGATTGCACTCGCACTATGTGCGCTAACTGCTCTGAACCACATCCTTCATCGTCCAATGAGTGTAAAAAATTTAAGCAAGCGAAAGAAATTATAGCTATTAAAACAAAGAACAAATGCTCCATGATGGAAGCTAGGAATATTTACCGGACGCAAATTACTATACCCCCCTTAATAATTCAACATCCTACGCCGCTGCCCTTTCTTCGGCAGAAACTCCTCGTGCTACAAATGCACAAAGTACCTCTACCCCAAAAACAACAATAAACAAAGAAAACAACAACATCAAACCATCGAGTACTAAACAAAACAGCTCTCCAAATCCAAAAGTCTCCAACGACCAAATAATTCTCTCAAGCAACAGCTTAGCAAATCAACTAATAAATAAAGAGAGTATTTCTCTCGAAGAATCCAACAAAAGTAATTATAACACAACTCCATCCGTTATCACTAATAACAATTCAAGTATTTCTCTTAAAAAGACTAAAAACATTACTGAGAACAGTTTTGCGAGTATTAAATTTTCCCCTCTTCCATCTCTTAACAAAGTTCTTTCTCTAACTCAATTATCAAATATGTCTGACTCTTCTGATGAATGATGCTCGCAATAGTAAAATTACTGTTATATAAAATTGCTTAGTATTTTTCATGTTACTCCATTTATCATGTTGACTTTCTTGCAATGGAATATGAACGGCTATTTCAATAATTATCACGAGCTTCTCTTGCTTATCTCAGAATTAAAGCCCGATCTTGTAGCCTTGCAAGAAACTCACCTTTCCCACCACAATAATCCCTCTCCTCCCTCTCCTTATGTAGCTTATTTTCATAATGCGAATAATACAAATAAACACGGAACTGGTGTGCTTATTAGGAAAAGCATATGCCATAAAAGAATTAATATCCAAACTAATTTAAACATTATTGCTTTAGAAATTAAGACCAAAATTACTCTCACACTGATATCTGTTTATTTTCCACCCGGAAAAGATTTGGATCTACATGAATTTAAATCTATTCTGATTTCATTGCCTCAGCCGCTTATTCTTTGTGGTGATGTTAACGGTTGGAGTCCACTTTGGGGCTCTTCCGCCCATAATAAGAGGGGTAAAGCAATTGAGGAACTAATCTGTTCCCAAGATTTAACTGTCTTAAACGATAAATCTCCCACACACTTTTCCACACGTAATACATTTTCCCATGTAGATATCACGGTATCTTCAACCTGCATTTACCCTCTCCTATCTTGGAAAATCTCAGATAATCTCTGTGGAAGTGACCATTATCCAATAATTTTTTATCTAAATTGTGACAAGAGCAATAAGACTGTACATTTTCCTAGATTCAAAACTGAAAAAGCAGATTGGAAAAAATACAGATTATCATGTGACACTCAAAATGAACTTCATCCCCCCAGTCACAACATAAACAAGGAAGCCGCTTCGGTTAAAAAAATTATCCTTAGTGCAGCTACGTTATCTATACCTCAAAGCCGACCATATTTTTCCAAAAAATTTGTACCTTGGTGGAATAAAGAGCTCGCTGAGCTACGTACATTAAAGCAAGATGCATGGTATGCATTTAAGCGCTTTCGCTCCAATCAAAACCTCATTGCATACAAGGCAGCAAATGCAAAATTTAAACGCATTGCAAAAAAAGCGAAAAAGAAAGTTTTATGAGCGTCACTAGCTCCATCAATCCGGCATCTTCTCCTAAAGAAATATGGAAAAATATCAAAAAGCTGTCAGGTTCATATAGGCAATTTGTAATTCCGCAGCTTATAATAAATAATAAGAACATTTCTTGTGCAAAGGAAATTGCAAATTCTTTTGCAAAACATTGGTCGGATTATTCAGATGATAAAAATTTTACTTATGACTTTGCTGCCCATAAGTCGAAGGTTTTAAATGAAATATATCACCCCCCACAAAATCTCACTCGCTCCACAAGAGAAATTGATAATCCCATCACCATGCAGGAGTTTGACAATTTCGTTAATAAGGCCAAGGGCTCCTCCCCCGGCCACGACAGGATTAATTATCTAATGATCAAAAATCTATCTGATTCTATTAACACCAGATTATTAAACCTATATAACTGCATTTTTTCTTCTGGTATCATTCCTCAAAGTTGGAAATGTGCCTGTGTATCTCCTATCCCCAAACCTAACACCACCTACCATGTAACAGCAAGGTTCTGGAGAAGATTGTTGCCAATCGACTGATGTGGTTTGCTTCCAAGCACAACTTTTCAAGCTTTAATCAGGTTGCCTTTAAAAAGGGTCATGGCACTATTGATTCGCTTTTATCTTTCGACCATTTTTCTTCGTGTGCTTCATCTAGTAAGAAGCATGTTACTGCACTCTCCCTCGATTTCGAAAAAGCCTTCGATCGTATTGGGGCACACATTGTTCTAAAGCAATTAAAAAAATGGAGAGTTGGCCCTAAAATATACAACTTCATTAAAAGTTTTCTAACTAATCGAAGACTAATGGTCAGAATTAACGGTTCTTTTTCCGACAAATACAACTTAAAAAATGGGATCCCTCAAGGTTCCCCTCTTTCAGTTGTTTTATTTATTATCGCGTTTGACGAAATTAGTCAAATAATAGATAATTATAATATAAATCACAATATTTACGCAGATGACGTTCTAATATTCACTAAAGACGATAACTTAGAAACGGTTACAACCATTTTTAATAAAATCCTTGAGGACATTTCTGTATGGTCGCTTCAATCAGGAGCGATTATATCATACGAGAAATGTAATATCCTGCATATTTGTCGGAAAAAGTGCTGTTCGAGTGTACAACTATGCTACAATAATGTACCTATTAATAATGTTAACCAAATGAAAATATTAGGAGTTTTCTTTGATTGTAAATACACATTTAAATTTCATTGCAATTACATTAGAAATAAATTAAATAAACGCCTTAATATTGTAAAATACTTTTCATCTAAAAAATCCTTTGTACATAATTCAACACTTTGCTATCAGGTGTACAACTTTGCTTCCGCCGTTTTCCGATAGGTGGCTGTACCGGCTGAGGCTGGTTGAAATACATAGATGGTAATGCCTTTAAAGTGAGTGTGGACAGTGCCTAACGAATTGTCATCGCCGTTTCAGTGACAGTTGTTCTTGTTTTCGTATTATTCACGCTCGAAAATGTCCGTTTATGTGCCCAATTCTCGCCATTTGCGGGAAGTTTTACTTTTCTGTTACAATTCGAAAAAAAAATGCAGCTGAAGCGCATCGAATGCTCTCAGAAACTTACGGTGATGCTGCTCTGAGTGAAAGAACGTGTCGCGAGTGGTTTCAACGTTTTAAAAATGGTGATTTCGACATGACAAAGTCATCCTCCAACACGACAATGCTCGGCCTCACGTCGCAAAAGTGGTCAAAAAGTACCTGGAAACGCTGAAATGGGAAGTCTTGCCCCACCCGCTGTATTCCCCAGATGTCGCCCCTTCTGACTTCCACCTATTCCGTTCGATGGCACACGGCCTGGCAGATCAACATTTTCAATCCTTCGAAGAATTGGAAAAATGGATTGCTTCATGGATAGCGTCAAAAGAGGACTCCTTTTTTCGAGCCGGGATCCGAAAAGTGCCGGAAAGATGGGAGAAAGTTGTCGCTAGCGACGGACAATACTTTGAATAATACATCTGTAAGCACTTTTTCGCAATAAAGCTTTTAATTTTGGGAAAAAACGGCGGAAGCAAAGTTGTACACCTGATATATTGTTAAATCGCTATTTCTATCTGTAATTGATTACGCGCTGCCAATTTATGGAAGCTGTGCCAAAAGCAACCTGAATCTTCTTTGTGCTCCATATCATGCTGCTCTACGTAAAAGCCTGCGTGCCTTCCCCACCACTCCTGTATGCAACATTTTAGCCGAATCTGGACTTCCTAGCCTAACTGAACGGATGGATTATATGACTGCCAGCCTTATAGACAAAATTTTATGCTGCAATAATTATAATCTATATAATATCATCCTTAAAGCTGCAAATCAAAAATATCTTCCAAAGAGACCCTCGGCGTTACATCGTGTTCTTGCCATGGCCAAGAAAATGAATATCCCAGTTAAGCCTACACGGAAAGTTTATTCTAGATGGCCCCCATGGCTTCTATCGGAGTCCTCATTTGTGAACTGCCTACAGAAATACCAGAAGCAAAATACTTGTCCACTTGTTTACCAACAAATTTTTCTGGAGTGCAAACGGCTACTAAACGGCAAATCATTCAATTTCATCTTTACCGACGGCTCAAAGAACGACTTTTCAACTTCTTTTGCGGTTGTATCGGAAGACTTGGCGGTATTGAATAAAGGAGTCCTATACGATCACTGCTCCATCTTCACTAGTGAAATTTTTGCTATATATCAAGCTGCTGTTATAGCTTCCAAAACCAATGGCAAATTCTGCATTTGTACTGATAGTCGATCTGCCATCGCCGCTGTACGCAACCTAAACAACGACAATGTTTTAGTAACATATGTTCGAGATTTACTCATCAAACATAAGAGCAGAATTAAATTGATGTGGATACCGGGCCACTGTGGCATACACGGCAACGAATTTGCCGACCGTGTTGCGAAGGATGTGCATAAGGAACCTGTTTTGTGTTTTCATACTCTTGAAAAAGCTGACTTGAAACGTATCATAACACAATACCTACACGGAACTGGAAGGACTACGTTCATCACTATTCGGCTATAAATCCTACTAGAGTTAAACCTATCTTTCCTACCGATGCCAAACATACTGACATCACGTTATTCACGAGGCTCCGACTGGGGCATACGCAGATCACGCATGGTTATCTACTCACTACCGGAGATCCCTCCTGCTACTTTTGCAAATCTTCTAGCTCATCAGTTAAACATCTCATAGATAATTGCCCCCAATTCACCAATGCAAGGCGAAGGATTTTTGGCACAGTTGTCCCATCGGAGCTACTAGGAGACACAACATCGTTAAATATAAGCAATATATCTAAATTTCTAGCTTTATGTAACTTATCTCATTTAATTTAATCTAAACAATTTTTCTAAATTTTAGATATAAGCACAATTGTAACATTTAGCGTTAATTTATTATAACAACCAGCTGATGGCCTCGAGCTAGTGCTGTTAGTTTAATATTTTTTGTATATTAATATGCTTAAAATAAAATATGATTCTGATTCTTGTGTTTCACAGAATTTTTGAGTCGGAGCCTGAAAAAATTGGTATTAAGGCATATATATCCGAATCATGCAAGAATTCTACTCCCGAATGGTTCAGTGATGAATGCTGTGACAGTAAATTAAAAATCCTAGATTTTCTTATTTTAGTTCTTTTACGCAAACATTGCATGTAGGCCATAAAAAAAGGAAGCTTCAAACAACGGAAGTTACACATTATTGCGGGTCAATAAAGCAGCTCTTCCTTTGTTGTTTTTTTAATGTTTATGTTTTGCATCGTTTGGAACTTCCTTTTTATAATTTACTGTCACAGCATTCATAAGGGAATCTGAAGAAGTAAATAGGTTATAACAAAAGTCTGTAATCGATTGATAATTTTTATTATAATTTTTATGGAACATGTTTCACTTAGCGCAGTGAAAACGTCATCATTTCTTAGTTTTTGGAAACAGATGCTACAATTAATTTTTTAATTATTTAATTCATAATTCAATATTTCTTATCTACAAAATAGTTTGCGTAATCATTATTGTTGAAATAAAATAATACAAAAGACAGCTTCGTCTGTCTCACCATGTAATAGGAGTTGATCCATAGAATAATGTGTATCTTCGAAATTAGTTGCTACACTTGACCGAATAATACTTGAATTTTGTCCCAAAATTGCAAAAGTATTTTCTAGTTTATCTTGGTTAAAAATATTCTTTGTTATACAAAATTTATTTTTTTTATTTATTGTATGCATTGCTTTATTTTGCTTAATTTCATCAGTGATTAAAACCAGATTTTTGTTCTAAAAAAAACATTTATCATCCATACATTTAACATCTTTCAAATAATTTAAAAAAAGTCTTTATAAATTTGTGCGACTTATTACACCGTGCGACAAAAATCAAAAAATTCCAAAACACACGAAAAAATCGGTATACTTGCAAAACTAGGGGCCAAACGTAGTAAAACTGCGTTTTTAGTTTTTCTCTCTGACGTCAGGATTTTTTTTAAAAGGACTTTGAAATTTGAAGGACATGTTTATTTCAAAAAATTATTTTCAAAATTGAACGCATTATAGAATAACAATATGGGTATCAAATGAAAGAGAAAAATCCTTAGAATCTTAAAAAAATAATTTTTTTGGTGTAAAAGGACGAAGAGGTATTGAAAATGTCCTTTTAAAACTTTATCCTTGAATATCCTTGAAAATTTCCAATATTTTTTTGGGAAAAAAATATATCTTAAGGACTAATATGTACACTACCACATCCTCGAATTTCGTTCTTCTAACTTTAATAGTTAAGGATATAAAACATTTTAAATTTCTCATTATAAAACAAAGATATATTGCACCGTACGACAAAAATAAAATATTTAATTAACTCATGTATAAATCGTTATGCTGCTAATACTGGAGGTTAAATACACTAATTCTGCAACTTAAAAATTGCGTTTGAACCTAAGTATATGTTTTTAAAAGACATTGAAAATTAAAAAATTGAGTTTCCTTGGATAAACCTCATCCAAGAGTAACAAGATGAATGCATGAGGATACGTACTTACTGTGAATACTAGTGCTCATAACTTAATTTAAAAGTTAACAATAGTCATTTCAAATGCATTTTATGACTGATTTATTTTGAAACAAATTGTTTAAGAAAAATGTATGCGTTTACTTTGCCGCTTATGTTTTTGGTACGTGTCACGGCACAGCGACGAAGTAGTACCTATACTAACGGGCTTGAAAAAGGGCTTCTCAAAAAAGCAATGTTTTTTATGTCTATGGAAAGGTCGACGCCGTGAATTACACTATATCAACCACAAATGGGAGCCTCGCATAACTCATCAACTTGGCCGCGACAGCATCGATCATATGCCTCTAGTCCCTTCATCAAAAATAATACTTCCAGCGCTCCACATAAAGTTAGGCCTGATTCGACATTTTATTCGCTCTCTTGACGCAGATGGTCGAGCTATTAATTATTTGAAACTACTTTTTCCACAACTAAGCGATGCAAAGATTTCCGCTGGTACGTTACCCGATTGTAAAACTTTGTTTCTATTAATTTTTATATGTTTTTCAGGGGTTTTAAACGGGCAGTTGACGAAATTATTGCAGCATCAGGAGTTTGCTGATCTTTTGAAACCGGTGAAACTAACTGCCTGGCAAAGCTTAAGCGATGTAATAAATAACTTCTTAGGAAACAAGAAGTTTTGAATTATAAAGAACTTGTCCGCAAGATGATTGACGCCTATCGCGAAATGGGGGTCAACATGTCTCTCAAGATACATTTTTTAGAGAGCCACTTGGACTTTTCCCCCGGAAAATTAGGTGATGTTAGTGATGAACACGGAGAGCGCTTCCACCAAGACATTGCACTAATTGAAAATCGCTTTCGGGGAAAAGATATGTGCCACATGCTTTCCGAGTATTGTTGGTCGCTGTGCCGTGTTTCAAAATAAATCAGTCATAAAATGCATTTGAAATGACTATTGTTAACTTTTAAATTAAGTTATGAGCACTAGTATTCACAGTAAGTACGTATCCTCATGCATTCATCTTGTTACTCTTGGATGAGGTTTATCCAAGGAAACTCAATTTTTTAATTTTCAATGTCTTTTGAAAACATATACTTAGGTTCAAACGCAATTTTTAAGTTGCAGAATTAGTGTATTTAACCTCCAGTATTAGCAGCATAACGATTTATACATGAGTTAATTAAATATTTTATTTTTGTCGTACGGTGCAATATATCTTTGTTTTATAATGAGAAATTTAAAATGTTTTATATCCTTAACTATTAAAGTTAGAAGAACGAAATTCGAGGATGTGGTAGTGTACATATTACTCCTTAAGATATATTTTTTTCCCAAAAAAATATTGGAAATTTTCAAGGATATTCAAGGATAAAGTTTTAAAAGGACATTTTCAATACCTCTTCGTCCTTTTACACCAAACAAATTATTTTTTTAAGATTCTAAGGATTTTTCTCTTTCATTTGATACCCATATTGTTATTCTATAATGCGTTCAATTTTGAAAATAATTTTTTTAAATAAACATGTCCTTCAAATTTCAAAGTCCTTTTAAAAAAAATCCTGACGTCAGAGAGAAAAACTAAAAACGCAGTTTTACTACGTTTGGCCCCTAGTTTTGCGAGTATACCGATTTTTTCGTGTGTAAAATTTGTTGTCGCACGGTGTTATTTAATTGTAAAGCCGATCTAAAGCAATTATCCGATTGTCCTTTTCATGCAATCAAATATTAGGTCTACTTTTTTGATAAATTCTTTAGGAACTTTGTCTATAGCGATCATATAAATCGCCATGCCAACCATATTTTATTTTCGTTTCTATGATTTTGCGCACACTAAAGTCGGCAGTGAGTTCAGGAGCAATATGCGACGCCGTGCAAGCAAATAGAAGAAGAACAAAAGCCAGCCAGAAAATAGAAATCGTTTTACAATTTCAGCTTTTCGCCAGCGCAACAACAACAACAACAGCACATCGTCTTCATCTCCCAATCATCCCACGCCGCAGCAGAGTGCTAACGCAGACTCACTGCAGTGAGCGCAACCAAAGAGCGCAACACATAAAACTACGTTCTCGCTTGTAAAGCAACGCTCTCACCACATCGTGATCTGTGCGAGCAGAGCGCGGGTTCCAATGTTAGAACCCGCCATACAAAATTTTTGCTTGTATGACATGCGCATTCTGTATGTTTATTTTCTTTGATAAAATTGATTAAGAGCCGGCGGCTGCCGTAGCTACGTAGCTCAGCTGGCTAATGCGTGGGGCCGCGAGTCAATACTCAATACTCCGTTGCTTCAAACACCGAAAAAACAAGAAACACAGAAAGAAGGTAAGAATTCGAGTAAAATTCAATTTAAATAATATTATTTGAGTATTTAAATAATTCCGTACTTTCAGTAACTTCAATACTGGGCCATAGGAAGTACCGAAGCGCAAGACTAAGGAAACCGATGCAAATGATGCGAGCAATATGGAGTTGAGCCGCGCTAAGCAAACGCCTTCGATTGCGACAATATGGGATCATCCAAGCAGGACACAAATGAATTTGTGTAACTTCAATGTTTTTTTATATTATTTCATTTAAATTAATTTTAAATAAATTCAGGCAGCAGTAAAAGTAAACGTTTTTTATAAAAAATTCCAATAAAAACCTGAATTTTTTCAATATTGAGTATTGGCAAAAAGTATGTAACATAAAGAGTGTGCATCTCATACAAGCAAAAATTTGAATGCGGGTGCTGATATCGCCACCCGTCTTCTTGATGCGGGGGGTAGACAACAAGAGGAAACACTTGAAACGACAGCGCAATGCTCTGAGCGCAAATCAAAGAAACACGAATGCCGCGTCTGCGCTCACTCGTTCATTCTCGCTCAATTGTGCGACGAGGAGGAAGACGATGTGCTGTTGTTCTTGTTGTTGCGCTGGCGAAAAGCTGAAATTGTAAAACGATTTCTATTTTCTGGCTGGCTTTTGTTCTTCTTCTATAAGCCTGCACGGCGTCGCATATTGCTTCTGAACTCACTGCTGACTGTAGTGTGCGAAAAATCATAGAAAAGAAAATAAAATATGGCTGGCATGGCGACCTATATGATCGCTACAGGCAATTAAAAAATAATAAGTAATCAACAAAGACAATTAAATAAAAATGGAATTGGAAAGAAAAGAAAACGTTTTTATTAGCCGTAATAATTTTCCGTCTCGTTCTTTGGAACTTTTCTTACGGCCCACATATAATGCTTGTTTAAAAGAACTAAAATAAGAAAATCTAATATTGTAAATTTATAATCACATCATTCGCCATGGAATCATTCAGGTGTAGAACATTTAAACTATTTCTAAACGTAGGCATGCCGTAATACCATTTTCTTATGACAAAATACTTGTCTTATTATTTCTTTATTTAGTGCTTTAGTAGTGCTTTCGCCCTATTGAAAGTCAATAGACCTATTAAATTATTTTTTTCCATACAATCTTCTAACCCTCCGTTAGATTTCGATTAAAAAAAAAAATTAAAACACGCATCTAATTATTTTTAATTTCAAGTGTTTCACGAATTTTGAAGTCAATATGCCTATCAGTTCATTTTTTTCGTAGTTTTCCCATATTCTTAAAATTGTAATTAAGCATGTGAAAATATAAACAAATAATTTTACTTCGAACTCGCCACGTAAAAATATTTGCAAACATTTTAAATTGGGATCAACCACCAAATTTTTAAATTAATCAAAGCATTGGCCAGCAAAAAGCCATACACCACAAAGATTCGATTGATGGTGACATTGCAGCAACTTTTTCAGCAATCACAACACAAAAAAGCATACACACAATAAACGACAACACCAAAAACATTAGCGAATCCCGAATCATCTTCGTTGAAACGACGATGACGAAGCTTTGGTTCGTTGTTTACTCTTCGCTTGCGCTTCGACGAACAAGATCGCAAACTGTTGAGCGCGAGCAAATTTCCCGCAACCTATGCCTCCGCTCATCTCTTCCCGCCCGCATCAAGAAACACGCTTGACAAATTTTTGAAGATGCGTATTCTTTATATTCTATATTCTTTGGTATTGGTCATGAATGACCGATTTATACATCACATTGTGACCGATATTTGCATCAGCATTTCAGTCAGAAATTTCGGCACATGACCGGTCAACTGACTGACATTCCCATCAGGAGTAGGTGAGATAGCTATATAAAACTAAATATTTGGGGTTGGAATAGGTATGCGTTAGAGCAGAGCAAAAACACTTTGCATTGGAGCACGCGCTATACTTTCCTAAATACGTGGTAGGTATGTGTTAGAGTGAAACAAAAACTCACGCGTACACGAGAGTTTCTATCAGTTTTTCACACCGCCTCACGGTGACTCGACTCCATACTACCGCGGGACAAAATTCGTCTGTTCTCAATAAAATTTGGTATACTAGTTAACCATGGTCTGCTGAATTGAAATCTCCATTGGTTTTTTTTAGACTGTTGTAGTTTGGCAATGCCTGAGACTTAAATTTGCAAATTTTGTCGTTTTTGGAGAGCTATAACACCAAGTGTGTTGGCTAGATTTTTCAGATTTTACATTTAATCGGTAACGTCAAAATTGATTATTCCAAAGAGTAACAGAAATTGTCTTAGGACCCTCTCGTTTTGCAATAAAAACCATAATAATAGATGTATGTTTTGCAGATTTTTGCAGATTTTATCATTTTTCATGCTGATTACATACTTTTAGGGATAAATAAATTAAATTTTCTCGAAAAATACGTGTTTACACCACTTTTCATATTGAATTATTTTCTGAGATCGGATATCGGAAGATATAATTACAATATCTGACAAAGAAATAATGCTTCTTAAAATAAAAAATAAAATCTAGGAACATACTTTCGCATACTTTTTAGATATTTTTCTCTAAGTTTTGACAATTTTCAGATTTTTAATTTAGAAAAAAATTTTGAATTAAAAATGAAGTAAAAGCGTACGCTTTGCAAATTTAAAAGCGAAAATGGCCAGATCATTTCTTATTCTATATTGAAAGTTTTAACAACTTCTAGGTAACCATGTATTTTTACAATTGTTTTTACTCAATAGACTAAAAAACAGAAAATATGTGTTTACATTTTTTTGTGAAAACAGTTTCAACTTTGAGTCGCTTTTGCACAGAAACTAATTAATTTTTTTCACTGATTTTTTGGGGTTTTCTTAGTTGGAGTTTTACCTTTCAAATGACACCAAAATCGTTAAATTCTGAGACTATACATTTTTTGAATTCTGTCTATGGAACGAATCACTGCGCGCCTGTACAAAAATGATAGAAACTTTGTTCGGAAGGCTGACCGAAATTTCGGTCAGGCATGACGGTCATATCGAGCCCTTCCCGCGATTTTATCGTATGAGCCATTTTTACCGAAATTTTTTTTACCGAAAACGATAGCACTATAAACTAACCATCAGTCCCTAAAAGCTCACTTCTCTACGATGAACCGTTATGAAGTTAGAGAAAAAACAATTTTATCGTATGTCCACTTCACATTTTTCCTTCATTTTTTGTGCCCGCGACTAGCTATGCGATACGATAAAATTGCTCTAGTTACAAAAAGTAAATTTTTAACTTTATTGCAAAAGTGTGAAATTGAAAATATTTTAATAGTGAAAAGTGAATATTACATAATTGTTGAAGGTGAACAATGGCCTATTTGCAGGAAAAGGTTTTTTTCTTAATTCTTTGCAGTGTGACGTGCGTGTTATAAAAAATAGGTGTGCAGTGGTTCGCAGTTACGTATTGAGTACATTGAGGTGCAGTAATTTGATGATAAATTAAAAAATAATAATTAAGTTAATGCTTTGATAATAAAAAAGTAAAGAAAAAAATATATAAAAGTTCTAAAAAAAAAATGTTCTGTTTCAGTGCCCAAACCGCAAGGTCCCATCAACGCTGGTCCCTTATAGTGACAGCGATACAAGTTGTAATGAAGAACCAGAAATTTGTGTAGGAAAGCGGGGAAGGAGAAATAAGAAGTTTGCCAAAAAGAGAAAATCAGGCGAACAGCGGAGTTGGCTCACGAATATTTAGATTTAAAATTTGATGGAATGATAAAAGATGTGCTAGTCAAAACATATGACGAATAAAGTACAGTGGACGTCCAGTTTAACGAACTTTCCATTTAACGAATTATGGATTTAACGTACGGCCAAATTTTCTCCATTGCTGGTTCTATATTAAGAACAAAAGTGAAATTTGCCATTCGATATAACGAATATTTATGCTGATTTTCACCCTTCCAATTGTTTTTGTTTGAGCATTCACATTCTTTACAATAGGTCTGTTTGGCTAGATTTCCAGTAAAAATTATCCAGTAAAAAATATCAGGAGAGTAAGCTAGCGTACGCTCCCTAAAATCAAACTATCTAAAAAAGTAAACAAACAGCAATTTGTAAGAATTTGCAAGTTTTAACTCTTGGTTACACCACTGGGACTTGGCCCACTCACAATACACAGTAAAAAGGGTGTAAACAGGAGGGTTAAAGAACAAAACAGCTGATCTAAAAGTTTCATTTGAGGATTGAAGTGGTAGGGAAAATTAAGTTAAATCACACATTTAATGCAAAATGCAAATAGTTCGTTGCGCTCAATCTGCAATTCTTCCCTTTCAGCTTCAGCGGGTAAAGCTGAGCAAGACGGTTGTGGGTCAGCAGGCTTGCGAACGCACCATTTCTTTGCTGTTTCCATTTGCCTCCAATGTTTTCAAAAATTTATGTTTCGTATGGCAGCTAGTCATATGTTTTTCTTGTTCTTCTTCTTACTGGCAAAAAGTTACTGGACAAAATTTCTCCAGTAACAAAATGTCTCCAAAGTAACAATTCTTTGTATTCAATAAATGAAAATAGATTATACCAAGGAAAACATTATTTTTTACTTAGAAACGAGTTTATCGTATGTGCCACTGCAATATTTAAATCGCTCATAATAGTGTCGGCACAAATTATCGTATGTCCAAAATAACACCGTTGCGCTTTGCTGAAGTTATTAAAATAACCTATTCCAAGTGTGGAACCCTAAATAAAGTGTGTATGCCAAAAATCATGCAGCTTTGTTGCGCCAATGCAGAGAAAACCAAAAAAAACGTCTCCTGTAAAATTTGGTTTTTGGCTCATACGATAAAAACGCGGGAAGGGCTCGATATGACCGTAACTGTTCTTGTAGGGTACGCTCTCGCTTTTATAGCAACGCTCTTTCCACCTCTACCAGTGGTGTCAGGTTTCTGCCAAGCCTATTCTCTTTTTGTCCATGCAAATTTAGACATTTTCCTTTTTTGATTTGTGATTTTTCCTTTTTCCCCTTTTTGTACAGCCATGTTTTAGGTAGTTTCAGTTTTTTATTTTATTTCTTATACGATCACCAGTCAATAGCATTGATATGTACAAATCAAAAATAAGGGAAAAACATACCCGTACAAATCCATTTTATAACCTAATAAAAATATTAACACAGAAAAATACAACAATTAATTTTATAACCTTTCTTAATAACATAGAAATTGACGTAAATCCAAAATTATTAACCCTTTCGCTATTTTGTTGCCATATCAACATGCTACTTTGTGAACGTCTGAACCCTCGGTGGTTTCAAAAATACATTTTTTGTTGGTCCTTAGAATAGTTTGAAGTTTTAGGAAAACTACGAAATTAATAAACTGAATATTTAAGTTTAAAAGATAAAACGTTTTTTAATGTTAATGACATAATAAAAGAAGAAGAAGAAACAGAAAAATTCGATATTTTTTTGGCTGAAGTTAATGAAGAAATATTGAAATTTTCGTTATGCGTAAAAGGTTTTATGTTTAAGTAATTATTACAGTCACAACGATGTGGTTGCTCTCATAGAAAAACACTCTAAAATACAGGGTTCAAGTATAAAAATGAAAAAATTTCTTATGGAATGTTGCTGACAGAAACCTGAAACGTAAAATTTAAAATTTTAACTTTCTAATTAATTTCATTAATTAATTGACTAGCAAGACAGCCCGATATCGTGACTAAGGCCTAGCCACCCGCAACCATCCTACATTTTTATGCCGATTCCGAACGGCGAGCTTTTTCATAGGCAATTTTACTCTCAGAGGTTTGCCATTTCCTGCTGAGAGGACAGCCGTCGAAAGAAAAATTTTTGTTTTTCTTTTTTTCTCGATGTTAACGCAACGGAGTCTTGAACTTGGCTTCGAGCGTCGCATTTGACTCGCGGCCCAACCAGCCAGCTGGGCTACGGCGGCTGCTTTTTTCCCCAGTAAAAATATGTAGCAAAAGGGTTAATAGGCTGACTAAAAAATTAAAAAAACCTAAGTGAAAGAACAGACTAACTAAAATAATTATTAAGGAAATTTCTTCCAATTACAGAATTGTACATGTTATCAGCTTGTATGCGTTTTTATTCTGTTGATGGCTTGACGGCGAACGTGATTTTCCCGTTTTCAAGACCATTATTCCCGCCATCTCTTTTATGTTAAAAATCCACTAAAACGGGGAAAACCCCCTCTTCTGACAATACTGCTTACCACATATGGGATTTATGAAAGCAGAGCGCGGGTTCCGGTCATATACAATATTTGCTTGTATGCTTATTTTCTTTGATACTAAAGAAAAACGCAACCGAATATCCGAACGGCTTACAATCTATATTACTTAGGACAGTACAACAAGTTTGTTTGCAATGTTATTATTACAATAATTAAGAAATATAAGCACTTTTAATTGCAAACAATTAACTGGTAACCGGTGCTGCCCAAATGTTTGGGTGCTAAAAACTGTTCACTATCGGATGATCGACAATGCAAAAAAATTGACTTCAAATCGCTTCTCTCAGTTTCGCGGGTTTCGTATGGGCTGGTTAAACATTCGTCTACTTTTATCACCTTCAAGTAAGAAAGAAAAACTGCCAATTACCAACCAAATATAGTGAAAACATTTCAAATGAGAAATAATTATACAAGTATTTTTCATCAAAATCTGACGGGGTCAAAAAAGGGTTAAGAGAAACTTGAACTATTGAGAAAGTATTCAAAATCAGAAATAATTCAACGTATGTCTTTCAGTGTTCAAAAACTATTGTTGAGACCTAGTACAGGAAATGGGTATATTTTACTAAAAAAAAATACTTAATGGCTGAAATTTTGAGGGTATGTTCGGGGGCATGTCCTGAGTCTAAAACTGAGTTTTCGTATTCGAGGGGGTGGGGGAAGATACTACCCTCTGCTTATTTAGGGGTGAGTTCGTTTTAATTCCTTATCTCCGGTGCTATTGCTCGTACCGACAAGTCCGAGGGATCAAATTTGTGGGGAATAAAATTATCTATCATTTCAGTTTTTTATTTTATTTCTTATACGATCACCAGTCAATAGCATTGATATGTACAAATCAAAAATAAGGGAAAAACATACCCGTACAAATCCATTTTATAACCTAATAAAAATATTAACACAGAAAAATACAACAATTAATTTTATAACCTTTCTTAATAACATAGAAATTGACGTAAATCCAAAATTATTAACCCTTTCGCTATTTTGTTGCCATATCAACATGCTACTTTGTGAACGTCTGAACCCTCGGTGGTTTCAAAAATACATTTTTTGTTGGTCCTTAGAATAGTTTGAAGTTTTAGGAAAACTACGAAATTAATAAACTGAATATTTAAGTTTAAAAGATAGAACGTTTTTTAATGTTAATGACATAATAAAAGAAGAAGAAGAAACAGAAAAATTCGATATTTTTTTGGCTGAAGTTAATGAAGAAATATTGAAATTTTCGTTATGCGTAAAAGGTTTTATGTTTAAGTAATTATTACAGTCACAACGATGTGGTTGCTCTCATAGAAAAACACTCTAAAATACAGGGTTCAAGTATAAAAATGAAAAAATTTCTTATGGAATGTTGCTGACAGAAACCTGAAACGTAAAATTTAAAATTTTAACTTTCTAATTAATTTCATTAATTAATTGACTAGCAAGACAGCCCGATATCGTGACTAAGGCCTAGCCACCCGCAACCATCCTACATTTTTATGCCGATTCCGAACGGCGAGCTTTTTCATAGGCAATTTTACTCTCAGAGGTTTGCCATTTCCTGCTGAGAGGACAGCCGTCGAAAGAAAAATTTTTGTTTTTCTTTTTTTCTCGATGTTAACGCAACGGAGTCTTGAACTTGGCTTCGAGCGTCGCATTTGACTCGCGGCCCAACCAGCCAGCTGGGCTACGGCGGCTGTTTTTTTCCCCAGTAAAAATATGTAGCAAAAGGGTTAATAGGCTGACTAAAAAATTAAAAAAACCTAAGTGAAAGAACAGACTAACTAAAATAATTATTAAGGAAATTTCTTCCAATTACAGAATTGTACATGTTATCAGCTTGTATGCGTTTTTATTCTGTTGATGGCTTGACGGCGAACGTGATTTTCCCGTTTTCAAGACCATTATTCCCGCCATCTCTTTTATGTTGAAAATCCACTAAAACGGGGAAAACCCCCTCTTCTGACAATACTGCTTACCACATATGGGATTTATGAAAGCAGAGCGCGGGTTCCGGTCATATACAATATTTGCTTGTATGCTTATTTTCTTTGATACTAAAGAAAAACGCAACCGAATATCCGAACGGCTTACAATCTATATTACTTAGGACAGTACAACAAGTTTGTTTGCAATGTTATTATTACAATAATTAAGAAATATAAGCACTTTTAATTGCAAACAATTAACTGGTAACCGGTGCTGCCCAAATGTTTGGGTGCTAAAAACTGTTCACTATCGGATGATCGACAATGCAAAAAAATTGACTTCAAATCGCTTCTCTCAGTTTCGCGGGTTTCGTATGGGCTGGTTAAACATTCGTCTACTTTTATCACCTTCAAGTAAGAAAGAAAAACTGCCAATTACCAACCAAATATAGTGAAAACATTTCAAATGAGAAATAATTATACAAGTATTTTTCATCAAAATCTGACGGGGTCAAAAAAGGGTTAAGAGAAACTTGAACTATTGAGAAAGTATTCAAAATCAGAAATAATTCAACGTATGTCTTTCAGTGTTCAAAAACTATTGTTGAGACCTAGTACAGGAAATGGGTATATTTTACTAAAAAAAAATACTTAATGGCTGAAATTTTGAGGGTATGTTCGGGGGCATGTCCTGAGTCTAAAACTGAGTTTTCGTATTCGAGGGGGTGGGGGAAGATACTACCCTCTGCTTATTTAGGGGTGAGTTCGTTTTAATTCCTTATCTCCGGTGCTATTGCTCGTACCGACAAGTCCGAGGGATCAAATTTGTGGGGAATAAAATTATCTATCTAGTGATAATAAAATCGAGGTCATAGGTCGATTAGGTGAATCGCAATGGCCGGTCAAAGGTCAAAAGTGAGGGATAGTTTTCCAACGACCAAGTTGACCGCGTGCGCCGATGTTGACCGCGCGCGCTGTACGTGCGAACACGTAGAGAGTGCAATGTGTGCGCAATGAGTACTTCTCGCGCCGTGCGCGGCTCAACATCGGCGCGCGCGGTCAACTTGGTCGTTGGATTGACGGCAAACTATTTATAGTAGATGAGTGTTCGAGCACTCATTTTGTAGGTAATTTCAAGTACACCTAAGTCTGTTTTTACACGGTAGATTGGTTCCAGAAGAAGCCGTGTAAAAAAAACCCGTGTAAAAAAGACATTGATCGTATACAAAAATGGGTGATTTGTTCCTAATCTCTAAAGGTGCTTGTACACTAGGAAACATTTCACAAGGAAACATGTCGGAAATAG
This sequence comes from Melieria omissa, assembly GCA_963971225.1. Classification (NCBI taxonomy): domain Eukaryota; kingdom Metazoa; phylum Arthropoda; class Insecta; order Diptera; family Ulidiidae; genus Melieria; species Melieria omissa. The sequence continues at coordinate 41,340,007 of OZ020269.1, read as the reverse complement.
GCAAGAAACACGTTTCCCTAGTGTATAAGGCCATGAAAACTTGTTTCTGTGAAAATGGAAACAGTTTCCGGCATTGTTTCCTTGTTTCTGGGCAACGAAAATTTGAAAATGTTTCCATAGTGTACAATACTTGAAAACATCATGAGGGAAACATTTTTTCAAGTTTCCATGTGTTTCCGTGTTTCCGGTGTCAATGGAAACACGCATGGGAAACATTTCGAGTTTCCCAAAAATTTTGTTTTGAATGTTAGACAAATTTTTCAATTTCGCGTCGCATAATGACAATGGTAAATATTTTTGATGAGGAAATCCTAACCGACTTTAGCAAGAGTCAACGAGGTGCGAGCGAATTGTTTGATTGGAGCGATGGATACCAGTCCGAACTTATTTCTGCGGTGAAAAAACACCGTTCCCTTTGGGACATTTCCAGCCCTGACCTCAAGTTGCGGGAATAAGCTCTCGGTTTGGCAAGAGGTGGCAAATAAAAAAGAAAAACTTTGCATATTTTGAAGACCTTTGTTTTTAAGTAAATCATTGATAAATCGCTGTTGAAATTGGCATAAGCACATTTTTGATATTATTTCGATGCTAATGAGTATTCCGCCAAAAATGCTGCCTCAGTTGTATTGCATGATGTTTCTTCTTAAGATATTTATACACTTCGTAACTTGATTTATGAAACATCTGTACAATTTGCGCCATCGGAAGAAACGCCTTGAAATTCCATATTTTCCTGCTTTTAAACCTTATTACAACGCCAATTTAGAACGCATAATATTGATTAATGTCAGAAAAGAAGGCGTAAGATGTTGTAAGTGCAACGATATAAAAATCATGTCTATAGGATTATTGGTCGGAAATTACAGTTGAAAACGTGAAAAAACTCGAGAAAAAATTGAAAAAATTACACTCCCATTTTTTACGAAAATTAGAGCTGTTACATACAAACGGATTATGGTTTTGAAAACAGCGCGGAAAAACTATTCAGATTCATGTAAAAATCTTTATGCAACAGACATGCTGTTGTCCAGTTTTATTAACTCGATTGAAGCTCTCACTCGACTTTCGACGAGTCGACATTAAAAAAAAATTAGAAAACTGGATCGAATATTCCGTGGATAGTTCTCGTAGTAATTTGGCGCATAATCCCGACGTTGAATTCAAGGTCTTGTCCACCAACGCTTTCGCTTTCTCTTTTTGCACTACACAGAGCATATACTGCTGAAAATAATTTGTTTATTTCCGTATTTTTAGTTTTTATTTAGGTATTTGCCAATATTTTTTCACTCACCGACATACAATAACAAATTTCAAACGTTGAAATCAAGCACCACATGTTTCCAACAACATTGTACAATGACGTAGTGTACAAAAACCAGAAACATACCGGGTTGGAAACATCGGAAACATCGTAGGGGAAGAACTTGGAAACATTTCAAACTGTTTCCGGCAACGTGTTTCCCACAATTTTTATTTCTAGTGTACAAGGTACTGAAAACATGTTTCCGCACAACAAGAAACATTTATGTTTCCGATGTGTTTCCAATAGCATGTTTCTATGTGAAATGTTTCCTAGTGTACAAGCACCTTAAAACCTATTAAAATTTCTTTACCAAACACGTCTTATTGCATTGACAGTTCACAAAATATTAACACGTTTCAATTGCTCTGACCAGTAAATTTTATTGTATGCACATAAAGGGAATTCCCCTAAATTAGTGCTATTCACATTTGCTTTGACCAGTAAAAATTGCTTGTACGCGCTAAAAGGGAATTCACTTAAATCTTTAAGCTAGTGTTCGCAAACTATCGATAGCACTATCGATACTATCGATGGTTTCAGACTTTTTTCTTTCATAAATACTTTTTTGTGATATGAACATACTTCGCAAAAATTAAATTTGACAAAAAAAATTTAAGTACATAAAATTTCAAATCGTGCTAAATGGAATAAAATCGTGTAAAAAAATTAAAAATATTCAATTTTCAAACCGTGTTATATCAAAACCGTGTAAAAAAAGACCGTGTAAAAACAGACTTAGGTGTACTTTAAAATGGTATCGAAGCAGTATGCGAAAAACCTACCAGTTTCACGGTATTCACGAAAAATGAAAACTATCCCTCACTTTTGACCTTTGACCGGCCATTGCGATTCACCTAATCGACCTATGACCTCGATTTTATTATCATTAGATAGATAATTTTATTTCCCACAAATTTGATCCCCCGGACTTGTCGGTACGAGCAATAGCACCGGAGATAAGGAGTTAAAACGAGATCACCCCTAAATAAGCAGGGGGTAGTATCTTCCCCCACCCCCTCGAATACGAAAACTCAGTTTTAGACTCAGGACATGCCCCCGAACACACCCTCAAAATTTCAGCCATTAAGTATTTTTTTTTAGTAAATGTGATTTATTTGTCTCTATTTACTGTACTAACCGCCGACGAAGAGAATCTAATCGATCTCTCAGTCGGCAGCTCACGTCCCCTCCCGCTGAAACACACCCGCACACACACGCATGCAAGGCCGCTAGGCCCTATTAATATACTTATTTGATAAAATGTAGCTCAATAATACTATTCATAGACGATTATTTCGCGCTTTTTTATTATAATCGGATAACCTTTGAAACCATGAAAAAAAAAAGGCCCCAAATGCTATATTACTATATTACTAAAAGTATGTATGACTCACGTTTGATGATGGAATTTTTGTGAACAGCAATATTGATCTGGATACGTGAAGCTCCACTTATGGGAAATGCAAAACGGGGATGAATGTCTGCATATGTTTGGTGTAATTCCTGATTGGGCTCGATTCCTTCGAAGTCTTTGTAAAGAATCGGGTCGCCTGAGAAAAAATGGGGGAAGGACGGGTAAATAGGTGCTTCGTTGTAGCACTTGGTCGCATTTATCACTCCACTAGGCAAGCATATTTGAGTATTTTGGCAGTAACATTCATTGGCAGGATTTTCGTTGGGATTCGCAAACACATTCAACGGAGTACGATAACGTAGAGCATCGATGTTGTTAAAAAGTTTTACTTCCTTTTCGAAATGCAATGGCATTTTTCTGCAAAGCACTTGAAGAAATACATACAAGCGGTCTCGATTTTCCAAAATATGAGGAGGAAACATTGAAGCATCGGATCCGTCAATACGATTGCACGCTTCTTCCTCCCAAAAATCCAAGAGGCTCTTTCCATTGAATTGAGTTATTATACTGAATTTTCGAATATCATCTTCTCCCGTATTTATTTGCAGCGAATCAACGCTTGTGCCGTTACGCTAAACAATTATATAAACAGGGGTTCAATGTAATGCTCATTGATAGGTATGGCTATATTTAAATCAATTATAGCTACCCTGCCGGTAACTCAACTAACTTTTAACGCACTTTAATCTAATTAATTCTCAACTAGTTGTGGTTGATAGTTGGATTATTTTCAATGGAGCCAACTGACTATTTTAACATGGCGATGGCCTAGACAGTAGTCAATTGTCCAACTCTGCATGACTTTTCAACTAACTTAAAGTTAGTTGCTTAAAAGTTAGTTAAAAGTGATCTAATTTATAGTTAGCTATAAACTAAACTAATTTCAGTTAGCTATAAGTTGACTTTATTTAGATCAGCTATAACTCAACTATTACTTAATACGTTGCAGTCAAATCTTTATCCATAAATATGAATATTTCTGTGTTTTTTTTGTAAATTTTAAATGTAATATTTAATAATAATACACTAATATTTTCAATATAAATTTCGTATTGACTCTGCACATTAGCAGAGGAACAGGTGGCTTCTGATTTAGTAACATTACATGAATTTAATTTATTTGAATACGAATCCCTTCCCTTTTTCAAAAGCCGGGCTGCGACCGCACGCACGAGACTAAGCACTGATTATGATTTCATAATGCAGGAAAGAAAATGACAAATACATATGTAAAATAAAATTCCAAAGGGCAAAAAAACAAACAATTAACTGTTTTTTTAATTTCTATGCCATAAACGCATGCATTAATTTGGGTGGATTCTGCATTACTGTGTAGTTAGCTTATAGTTAGGGACATAAAATCGCATAAGAACAAATTGCATTGATTTTGGGGAAGTTCTGCATTACTTTGTAGTTAGCTTATAGTTAGGTCATGAAAGTTAACTACAAGTGAGTTAGTTTTTTAGTCGACTACGGAATTGCTTGCAGGGTATTCGTATACAAAAATCCAATACGTGCGTTATAATTATACTTATAATAGCTCAGTCAGATAAGAGGGCACTCGGATTAGAGGTAGTAAAACAATCCTTGAATTTCCTTTTTGTCATTTCTTCAAACCCTAAAAATCATGTCAAAAAACGAACTGAGACATGAGGCAGGACTTTGTTCTTTTGAAGATGCGCAGGAAAAATAGTGCGAAGTTTGAGGAAAAAACACACACACTTTGCTGTCTACCTAATGTGATGTTATTAATTGCATCTGAATAAATTCAGTTGGAAGTCCGGAGAACGAAAATTTTTTTGGATGCCTTTGAGTTGTAGAAATTTAATTAAATGAAATTATAAGTGTAACAATGTCTTAATATTATTTATGTTACAATCTCAAAACGATGCAATTGGTTTACTAAAAAAATGTTTAACGACAGTGTTGACATAAGGAAGTTCTTCATAAGCAAAAGCAAAAAAGGGAAATATAAAGGAAAGAGTTTTGAACATATTGAAATCGTATAGTAAGTCGAAGGTACATATAAAAAAAGTTAGTTGAAAAACTAAAGAAAGGCGATTCACTTGCGACTTTCAATAGGGATTTGGGAATGAATTTTCCAACAAATTGCTCCAAAATTGACACCATAATTGAACACAGATAGCATAGTTAAAAACGCAAAATTCTCTCTAGAAAATGCTCTATGAGCAAATCGGGTTGAGGTACATATACGAGTATGCAGAGAACGATATGCTCCAATGTGCTTGAAATTACTCCGGAAATAGCATATTTTAATAAAGATACATTTAAAAAATTTGTTAAAGTCATCCGAAATATGAAAAGACAAAAAAGCTATCTTATATATACTAGGTTAGGTTAGGTTGCGGTGGCTGCCTCTATAAGAGACACACTCGGAGGCCTGAGCGGATGGGGAAAGGGGGAGGGGCTACAGTTTAACGCCGAATCCGAACGGCGATTGGCAGTTTTTCGTTCACACTTGGAGGTTTTGCCATTGCCTGCCAAGAGCGCACTTGTGCGATTCTTGTAATTCTCATTCCCTTCATGTGGATAGCGATAGAAGTAGACGAGTTGTTCACCAGCCCGAGCCAGGAATCGAACCTGGAGCCTTTGGTATGAGAAGCCAGCGCGCTATCCGCTTGACTATCGAGGCCGGCTATATATACTATATTTATTAAAAAAAAAATTCTGAAAACTTTAATAGTGCGAAATAGGTATATATTTTTGAGATCCAAACAAAGCGTCGATCCTATAAAATATAATACTTACATTCATTAGCAGACCAAAGTGCGTAGAACCAGTTCCAAAGTCTAGAGACACAATTCTATCCCGGTAACCCCATAAAAAGTTATGAGCTGTTAATGTCTTAAAGGCATCTTCTCGAAAAGAACTGATTATTTTACTGGCCGCAAATTTTTTAATGGCATTCATACTGTCAATTTTTTTCGCGGCGCTCAATAATGGCACATTGGGTAAGACAAATTGATCGTATTCTTCACACGCAGACTTTTCTGGCAAAAATGTGTATGATCGGTGATCCTACAGAGAAGAATGGGATAAATTTTTATAAATCCAAATAAATTAACAATGAATCAATGTGAAATACATAATAAATAATAAAAAAAATAAATTAAACAAAAGATAAGTGATTTTTAACATATCTACTTAAGTTAACAAAAACAGTTTAGCAAAATACACTACAACAATAAAATGTATATTGTAGGGAAGTGCAAAACGATCCTTGTCCCTGTCCAATGCAAGTTAATACCACTAAGCAAATAAACACATAGAGGTGTCAACTGGCACAAATTTGCGTACCAGCGCAGTAGGTCCCATACGCACTTCGGCTATTCGAACATATTCGCGATGACTTCGGCAAACTTCTCAATTCGAAGTCAGCTTTCATAATTTGCTTTATGTTGATGTGGTCAGTCGCACATCAACTGTGCGCTGTGATGATGTTACTGCTGCTGTTATGCGCCTTGCTTTCAGCGCAGCAGGTCCCATACGCACTTCGGCTAGCCGAAAATATTCGCAAAATTGTGTGCGTTGCCTTCACACGCAATGAAATAATCAACCACCAAAAAAGCCAACAACACAATTTCACTTGTTCGCGCTTATTTTTGTGTGTATACCTTTTTTTCGTTGACGATCGCTTTCGCTTCAACAAATTTGCTGATGATGAAACTTCGACTGATGGACATATTTCTTGGTCGATTATTTGCAGGTTATATGAATTGGATAAAAACAATTCAACCCGCCTCTGTCCCAAATTGACAACAAAGCATATTCATCCTAATTCATTTGAAAAAATGAAGGTTAAATACGCAACTCAAATATTTAGCCATACTGTATCCGCAGCCATAAAATCTTTCGTTGAAAATGGCTGTTATAATGATTGCAAAGAAAAAGCTTCGTCCACAGCTATATTTATTGAAAAAACAAACAGACTTTTTGATTGTTTGAATAGCCATGTTCTTTTTGATAAAAAACCTTTCCGATCAGCTCTTCGTGAGAATAACAATATCCAAAATTATTTGAAGGAAATGAAAAACTATGTCAAAAGTTGTCAGTATTCTAAAACTGTATACTGTTGAAATGGTATAGTTTTATCAATTACTTCCGTTTTGTCGCTTTCACAAGATATCTGGGCGGAAAAATCCAATTTTCTTTTATTATCAAGACTTAATCAAGACCCGCGTGAAAATCTTTTTTATTTGGTAAGAAAAAGCGGAGTTACAAACAATAATCCTTCACTTTTTGAGTTTGACCATATTCTTGCGATAATGATCTCAATGAAAATAATAGCATTTAAGGCAGGAACCTTCAATTGTGAACGAACTGACGAAGGTTCATTTATAATAATTGACAATAATACCAGTTTGTTTGAACATATGAGTGATGGTTCCCTTCGTTATTCCTCTGGTTTCATATTGATGCAAACTATTGAAAAATTTGACTGTCATAACTGCAAAAAGTTAATAAAAGATGAGCTTTGTGATTTACAAAGAAACGAAATGTTTATATTTTTCAAAAATTTCAACTATTTTAACAGTAGTATTAAAACTAAAAGCTCCAATCGACTAATTTTTTTTGTTTCAAAAATCGTTTACAACACATTTCATACGTTTTTTAAGGAAAACCCTCATTCCTCCAATATAAAAAAGCTTTTGTACAATCTGTGTGTTGCAAACGTAACAAAGTAGATGAATACAAAATGGGATTTTCAGAACCGTCTACTTGTTGGGAACATGAGCAATTTATATTAGACTAGCTGACCCGGCGAACTTCGTCCCGCACGTAGGAAAATATTAATGTATGCTTATTGAAAGAAATGGCGAATAGGCGTTTGCTTCTTGCGTTCACAAAGTTACTTTTGAACCGCTTTTTCGTAGATTACGCTTGTATACCAACATATTCAGTGCTGTTGTCCTCAGCCCATGCTACTCCATGTAAAAATTTGGGCGTTCACTATATTGAAGTGTTCACTACATAGGGTGTTCACTATACCCAGACACGTTTATATATAGATTTAAGTTATATAGGTGATGCCACGCCCCCTTGTTCAATACCCGCACCATCCCCTCTGTCGAAAGATTTGAATAAATGGTAGGTTCGTAATTAATTTCATTGCTGTGCGACTTATAGTTCAGCGAAATATTTGGGTCACAAAAAATGTGCCACGCCCCTTGTCCAACGCCCATCAAATCTTACCAGTAGAATGACTCATCTATGGGTCGACACTATACCAAATTTCAATGCTGTGCGCCTTACAATTTCAAAGATATTCCATTATTTTAAGATTTAGCTTGTATGAGTGGTGCCACGCCCCCTCGTCCAATACCCGCCCATTCCCTCTGCCGCAGCACATGACTAAATAGTAAGTTCGTAGTGAATTTAATTGATGTGTGACTTATGGTTCCAAAGTTATTATCTGAAAATATGCAAAATTCACGGTCAAAGATGGCATGGATTTTCCGAGTTTCCCAATATATTTTCTGGAATTTTCTTTTGGCACGAACCTGAACTGACTTAATACGAATCGAACAAAACAAACCCCATGAAAATCGGCCATTCCGTTTGAGCGTGATGCGGTCACACACATACTGCCACTCTCTTTTTAAGGAGTGCGTCGTTAAAAATTGTGACATTCAATTTTTCTAATAACTTCGTTAATACAAATTCAAATTAAATTTTCTTTGATCAGGTGAGCCATGAAAACTTTGTCATTGAATAGTTTATGCCCATTTATAGCATTGAATGAGTATTTAATGATAAAATGGTAATGATAAAATGAGAAAATGATGATAAATGATAAAATTATAAAATTAACAAGGAAAAATGAAAGCCCTCATGAGGGATATTCCAGAGAAAGTTAGAAAATTTACCATTAAAAATTTATTATAATTTTTTTCTAATAAATTCTAAAATCTACATAAAAGACATGCTATATAAAACCAGACTTTTCAAATATTGGACTAGTGGTTGCTGAGATATTTTAATTTTTCGATGTCACAATTTTTAATGACGCACTCCTTATATATATAGATTACTTTTAATAATTTTGCTAAGAAAAAATTGCACATGGTTAAGAGAGCAAATTGCAAGTAAAACGAAAAATAAGAATAAAATAAAAATACTAACACATAAAATTACAAAATAATATAAATTTTAAGGAAATGATAATAATAAATAGTAATATGTTGCTGTTAATATATGAATTTGAAAAATTTATGGGTATGAATTTTATTAGGCCAGAAGGCAACGTAGCCTACATGAATGCCAACATTGCACAGCAGAAATTCATGGTTTTAGTTTTTTTTCAATAGGAACGCACACTCTACTGTACGCCTTTGCGAATTCACATGGTTCATTTTTCATAGCAGAACCGAAAGCCATGGAAATTCAATTTGCTTTTTATCTTGTGCAGTTGCTCGTATTGTTTTCATTCACCTCAGCGCATACACAAGCAACACGCACATTTATTTTCACACGGACACACACCCTTGCATATTCGAATTTGCAAACGATACGCCGCGGCGCGCCTTTTCGTGCTCATCAGCACAGCACAGCTTGCAATTGATGTTCCTTGTCGAACATCCCACAAAAAATGAAGATGAACTTCGAAAATTGAAGTTTGGCGAAGCCAGCGACAAAACTTCGTATAGCCGAAGTACGTGTGGGACCTACTGTGCTAGATTTGCGTGACCGAAAAATTTTGTACTGCGTGGTACCCCTATGTGTTTATTTGCTTAGTGTTAATACATACTTACAGCCCGATTCTGTACACTTGATAAATTCATCATATTGACTATTTGTCAAGTTTTTATTATTTGTCAAGAATCGGTATTCTATCCCAAAAGTAAAAGCTCTTTTCTTGATAAATTGTCAAAAGTGTGAATGCTATTGACAACAGCATACAAATTGAACTTTTGCCTATTGAAAATGGAAGAATTGTGCATGTTTACACTTTTACATCAGAGAAAATAAAAAAAAAAATCCGTTACCTCCCACGAATTATTTTTTGTATGCAAAAAGCGCCTATTGTGATGAAACTATTAAAAAAAAACGTACGAACTTATTTCCAGCCCAGCCAGGATTCGAACCGGGGGCGCTCGGTATGAGAAGCCAGCGCGTACCCGCTGGGCTATTAAGGCCGGTTTTTTTCTGCAAAACTTACTTTAGTTAAACTTTTTGTCTTATTTTTTGACAATTTGACAAATGTCGCATATTCACCTTATGTTGAATTAAATGAGCTTTTTACTTTATCAATGTTGCATCAGAATACCAGCAAAGCTTTTGCTTGATAAAAATCTTGACAAAATTTCTTGATAAAAAATTTGTCAAGAATACACAGAATCAGGCTGTTAGTTTTCCTGGATAGCGATTTGGCACCCGCTCACTATTGATTGAACAAATGTGTGCAGCGTGTCTAATCGCCGAATATTTTATTATGATTGTGCGCAGGGTTTGGTGCTCGCCACGTAAACAGAATATACCAATGAAACCCAGAAGAGTCTTGGAAAGATCTATGTTGACGATAACAACCAACGATTTAAGGACCATGATTTGAGGCTAACGCTGGAAGTGCGTTAGACAGACAAGGTTGCTCCAAATGAGTCTGAAATGCGCCTATGAAACCGGTAACGACATCTAGCGGTAAATAGCCGAATATTTATAAACTTCGGAACCGTACCAAATATCGTGTTTACTTCTTCTGTCATATGTCAACAATATTCAGTTCACAATTTGTCAAGTTTCATCCAACAACGCATTGTTTGACGCTCCGGAAAATGTCGGATTACGTGCCTACAAATTACGATTTGCGGACACAGTTAATTTTGTGTTACCATTTGAAGAAAAAAGCCTTCTAAAACCTGGTGAAACGGTTAACGGCGAACGTTACCAACAACAATTGGCCGATTTGAACCGTGCTATACGCCAAAAACGCCCATAATATGAAGCCAGGCAACACAAAGTGATTTTCCTCGATGACAATGCACCACCACACCGCACTAGAGCCACCAAAGAATTGGTTGCATCGTACAACTGGGAAGCTCTTGCTCATGCGGCTTACTCACCAGACTTGGCGCCTTCGGATTATCACATGTTCGCATCGATGGGCCACGCATTAACGGAACAGCGCTTCAATTCTCACGCAGAAGCCAAAAAATGGATCGATGATTGGTTTCAGGCAAAAGACGAAACATTTTTTTGGCGAGGCATCCATAAATTGCCTGAGAGATGGGAAAAATGTGTAGCTAGCGATGGCCATTACTTAGAAGAATAAAATTGTAATCATTTCCTCACAATAAACGTGTTTTTTTCAAAAATAATTACCGGTTTCATAGGCTGGTAAACTGCGAAATCTACTACTACTCCCATGCAGATAAGAACGAGTTTGAGTGCGTATTCGTGTACTTATCATCAATCTAATTTGTGCGTAAGAGGGGATGATAGGATAATGCGACCAAAGATGACTTCGATGCGAATCTCGAGGACTCCACGACGGGTACCACAATGCCAAAATAGTCCTCGAAACCTACTCCTCTCAACTCTTCGGCAGATCGGCAGATTATGAGCTCATATATCCCACTGTAGTGGGAACTGGTGTAAATGAGGGCAATACAATGTATATTTTGTGCGCACGTAGGGACTCGAAGCGGCTGAGGTCCAATTTCAAGGTCGACAGATATTCTTTTTGAAATTTTCAAAGAATTTGTTTGCGTACCTTTATAAACAGCAGCTCTTGCCAATTGGTGTTACTATAGTCTCGGTAGGCAATTGAATAGCAAAGAGAACTCTCAACTAACAAAACTTGCCCTCTATCGGACTCTTATCCGCCCCTGCTCATTTATCGCAGAAGCATGGACACTGTCGCGTGACGACATAGGGAATTTTCCTACATGTAGGGAATTTTCCCTACAGTTAACATCACAACTGTAGGGAAAATTCCCTACATGTAGGAAAATTCCCTACATGTAGGGAATTTTAGCGAAAATTGTGTGCGTAGGGAAAAAAGGACAGATTTTTTAAAATTCACTAAATGTAGGGAATTTTCAAACAACCCTGGTTATGGAAAATTTTGAAGTCAAATTAGTCAAACTAAAAATTTTAACGATCAAATGTTGTTTTCCAATTTGTCAAAGTTGGCCAAATATGTTTCGGCACTACCACATTGTAATGCAGACTCTGAAAGAATATTTTCGAACAAAAAAGGAACACATCAAGCCATGACAATTTGACTTCAATTTGTATAATTCGCTCTTACTTAGAAGACGAAGATATCACCTGTGTAAATTTTCAATGTAAAGAACAGCACTTTAAGAAAATTGCATACACTGAGTAGTATGACCATAAATAATAAGTCTAAGGGCCGTTTTCTCATCTTCCCGTTAACTTTAAAGTTCACTTTAACGGGCCGATAAACGCATTTTCATTTTCTCAACTGCCCGTTAAGCTATCCTCTCGATAAAATTTACCGGGAGGATTGAGTGCCTGTTAAACTTTAAAGTGAACTTTAAGTGGAAATGGTGCCAAGTACATGCATATGTTTGTTTACAAACAAAAAACAGCTGATCATGAAATTACAATTTGAAATTAAATTTGAATTTGAGATCTTTCGGTGTGCAAAATTGGCGTGTTTCTTAAATTCATGCACTGGAAGACGCTTCTGAAGGTACGGAGTCGCAAAATGCGGCAAATATAACATATAACAGCCAATTGGACTATTTCACTGCTTTGCACTGCTGACATGTCCAATCGCTGCTGGGCCGCCACCTGTGCGATACGTCTCTCTCTTCTGCGCTCCAAGTTCCAGCTTGGACTTACGCTTCAAGCTGTCAAACTCGTCCCTCAACGATTTCCAACGTCGGGACACGCCCCATTTGGCAGTAAAAGCATCAACAAGATTTTGGAAGGCAACATTTTTTTTTTTCCTTCAAAAATAATTATAATTTTTCACAAACTGCTGATTTCGCCGCCAAGTGCTGCCCATCGTAGACCAGTGTTGCCAAAAAATCAGACTTGTTAAATTTATATTTATCAGGAAGATGAGAAAACGAAAATATTTACCGGGCACTTTAACCCTCAATCGCCCAGCCTGAGTCCAGGGGACTCACTACGAACTTTAATAAGTTGGTACACGTTGTGTTTTTATGTTTCGGCGCCCAGCTTTCGTATACCTTCCTAAAGGGTCGCTCTGAACGCGAAGACGATCGGAAGTTAGCGCACTAAAATTACAAGGCTGAGTTTTGGCACAAAGTGAGTCCCAGGGACTCAGGGTGGTGTTTTGTGTTACAAAAATTGTACTTGTAATTTTTTTAAAATCGTGTTAATTTAAATTGAGGATGCCAAAAATGGCCGCGAAAAGTTTAATAATTGAGAGTGTTAACCATTTGAGAAGTTTTGCTACTAACAATTTGCCTTAGTTGTGCTGGAAAAGTATGTGAGGTATGTGCACAACATATGAAATTCAACCTGATGCACGTTTTCTTATTTTATATTAGGTTATCAAAAAAAAGATCAAAAAAAAAAAATTTGATCAAAAAAACGATGGATCGATGTGTATGTGTACGAATCTTGCAGGAAATCGTGCTACCGTATGTCAAATAAATAGCGCCACCTCCATAAAACGTAAGACATGCATTTATTTATTGAGCATGTCTTACGTTTTATGGAGGTGGCGCTATTTATTTGATCAAGAAAACGATGGATCGATGTGTATGTGTACGAATCTTGCGGGAAATCGTGCCACCGTATATCCGTGAAAAAACGCCAATGCTTTGGATCTTCCAACAGGATTATAGCCTAAAGCATACAAGCAAGGTCGCATGAAAGGAGCTTTGCAAAAGCAGGATTAGGGTTATGGAATGGCTCGCACAATCACCAGACTTCAATATAATTAAAAATTTGTGGTGTGACGTGAAGAGAGCAGTTGCTCACAATAATCTTTTAAATAATAATCAACTTTGAGAAGCAGTAGACCACGCCCCTAGAGAAAGATATGAAAATTTGGTTATTTCAATGCATCGGCTCTGTGCTGCAGTAATAGCCAAACAACAGTCACGCAACTAAATATTAATTTGAAGAAACATTACGTTATTACTATTTAACCACAAAATCTTTTAAAATGAAACACAATTGTTGCTTAATTTTTATGAAAGTAAAGCGAACTACTATTTTTTTGACCGTTCATATTTTGGAGCTTTTGACGCATTTAATTTAAATCAAACCAAACTGAGTTTAATTCTTAAGTTTTCTTTTATGATTGCATTGTTAACACATATAACTTGTTAGAAAAAATACAAAATAAATATTTGTAAAAAAAAGCAGATTATTTTTTCTTAATTTTCTTTTCGTTGTATGCGTACTACTATTATTTTGACCGCAGCTGTATGTATATGTATATATAATATATGTATATATGATATGCGCACCCGTATAAAAAGGGATAGCAAAATATGGCTGTCGCAATTATAATATAATATAGATATATGCATATATGTATATACATATGTTTTCTGATACGATTTTATAATCGCGAAGTAGCAGACTATACTTATAAACATAAATTGTTTACTGTCCACCTTTATAAGTTTCTGCTACTTCTGGTTTTTGTGGTCCGTTTAGTCCGTGTTTTTTTCGAATTGGGAAACAAACGCATTACATTTTTAATTGATTGGCACGACAGCCCGCTTACGCGAGACTAAGGCCTAGCTTCCCGCAACCACCCGTGTTGTGCGTGTGAATTTTGTACGCGGGTGGAAGGGACCTACAGTTTTATGCCGGTTCCGAACGGCAGGTTGGGAGCTCTTTCATAGGCAATTTTTACTCTCAGAGGTTTGCCATTTCCAGCTGAGAGGACAGCCACCGAAAGAGAAAACGAGTTTCCCGTTATGTTTTTAGGTGTTACTACATGCAGTATTCGATCTTGCGTCGCTCTGCATGCGACTCGTTGGACCGCGCACTAACCAACTGAGCCACGGCGGCTGTCTAAACGCATTAAATACATTTTTTTTATTTGTTCCTCTCTGAAATCATTGTTAAAAAAATTGTTAAAATGTTACAAAATCGTTAAAAAAAAATCGGTAACGCGCCGTATTGCCTCAGGGGTGGTTCGGAAAATGCAAATTAGTTATTATTAGTTTTTACATATGCACAAAGAGATAAGGATTTCTTTTTTACATCTTTATATCTCTGCATATTACAACTTTTCCCTAACATTTTCATTTAAATTAAATAATTTTGATCATTTCATATATTTTCTCCTTATTTTACACTGCTTCGTACAATAAGACTGCGAACATACTTTTTTACAAGTACATCAAAAATACAACCCCGCGTTAGGAACAAATTCGCTTGTCAGTTGCTTGTTACCATATATGTAATACTTCTATATTGGCACTAACGTATCTTCACAATGTGTTTTCATTCAGAAATCAAAGGGAGACAAGCGATGAGACAGAAAACACGAAATTTTGTGAATGTATTTCTATGCGTGTATACATGTGCACTTCTACACATGAACAACTGTCAAACTGCTCCAGGGGCGGTCGAAGAAATTTCAGTTAATTTCGCCAAATTTTTATTTTTTTCCAGTCAGTTTTTTTCCCGCCTGAACGCACCTGACTTTTTTGCCACTTTTGACAGTTGTCAGAGTACATTCGTTTATCGCTTTTTCGCTCATATTTCACTATTGCTGTACTGTGATGTTGGCGAATGTACCTTGAGCTTAGTGCCAATATAGAAGTATTACATATATGCTTGCTACAATACGAATTGTTCCACAAAGAGAGAAAGCTGGCAGGGTTGACGATTTTCTTTTCAGCTCACACGGATTGTGTTCGTGTGACCAAAAAAATGAAAAAATTTCGTCAATCCTCTCAGTTTCACATCATGTTATCATTGCTGTACATTTTGCCGCCGACTCTCAAATACGAACTGCATGAACTGTTTAAAGACATGGCCAACAAATCAACATCTAGCGACTACGCTAGCTTGCCTCCTGAGGGACGATGAAGTTCTGGTGAAAAATGTGTATGACGTAGTAGAGGTCAACGACAAAGAAGCAAGCATCAAGTGCATCATGTCTCCGTGTGATCAACTGGAGAAGGAGTCGTAAAGCAGAAGCGCATGCATAGAACTTTTGCGGCGGGCTATAACTTTACAGCGGGTTGTTATGGCCATTTAACCCTTTCGCTACAGATTTTTACTGCGGAAAGTTAAAATTTTAAATTTTACGTTTTCGGTTTCTGTCTGGTTATATAAGCAACATTCTATAATGATAATTTAATAATTGACTGGTACGACAGCCATTGCAACCATCCATGTTATGCTTGTGACTTTATTTATTTATTTATTTAAGTCTATGAACAGATTGTTCTTACAGACATTACAAACTAAACTTAAAACTAGAGAACATGTTTTAGATAATTTTTAAAAACATCTTTTGAAAGAAATAAGTCTAACTTGAATTTAGATGATACAGTGTTATACACGTTTAAAGCTCTGTATAAAGGGGAGTTTAAAGCATAATTAGCTCGGCAAGTGCTTAAGTAGAATGTGCCTGCCTGTCGTAGCGCTCTTGAAGGAACATTGAAGTTAATTAACTGCAGCAAAGACGGGCAGTCAACCCTTCCCACCACGATGTCGGAAACGAACATCAGTGCCAAGGTTGCTCTTCTGTTTTCCAGAGACTTTAGGTCAATTAGCTTGCAACGTGCCTCATAGGATGGTAAAGGATCTGTGAACCTGAGAGACTTCAGAGCGAAGCGAACAAACGACTTTTGGATTCGTTCAATTCGTGAGACATGAGATGCATAAAATGGATTCCATATGAAAGAACCATATTCTAGCCTAGAACGAACCAGACTTGTATAAAGCGACTTAAGCGTGTATGGATCAGAGAATTCCGCACCATTACTTTGTACAAGGTTGGAAAGGACCTACAGTTTTATGCCGATTCCGAACGGCGAGTTGGGAGCTTTTTCGTAGGCAATTTTTACTCTCAGAGGTTTGCCATTTCCTGCTGAGAAGACAGTCGCCGAAAGGGAAATTTTTGTTTTTCTTTTTTCGGTGTTAGCGGCAACGGAGTCTTGAACCTAGGTTCGAGCGTCGCATTTCACTCGCGGCCCTTCTATAAGACATTTTTTTAAGTTTTATACTCGGACCCTGTATTTTAGAGTGTTTTTCTATGAGAGCAACCACATCGTTGTGGCTGTAATAATTACTTAAACATAAAAAATTTTACGCATACCGAAAATTTGAATATTTCATTTACTTCAGCCAAAATCTTTTTAAAAAAGTATCTAATTTAAAAGAAAACGTCAAATTAAAAAGTTATCTAATTTATTCTGCTTCTTCTTCCTTTACTGTGTCAAGATATACTATTAAAAAAACGTGTATACTTCCCTTCTTAAAACTTAAATATTCAGTTTATTAATTTCGTATTTTTCCTAAAGCTTCCAACTATTGTAAAGACCAACAAAAAAATGTATTCTTACAACCATAGAGGATACAGACGTCCACAAAGTAGCATTTTGCCATATGGCAACCAAATAGCGAAAGGGTTAAGTCCGACTCTTTAATACTAAATTTACACGACGTACTAAACACACAGAATGGCAAGCACTTTTTAAGCATGGAACAAAACACAAAAGCTCCACAGCATACACTCACTCTCACCCCTAATTCCCAGAATTTTAAGAGAGACTATCTTTTAACACGCATCCGTCGTTTGTGTCAATTTGACACAATTTCCGAATTCAAACTGTCATTGCGCCTTTATTTTTTCACGAAATCGAATGAGATTTTGGCTCACTGGCAAAACACAAACAAAAATAAACTTCCCCTCCCTTTTCCTTTTTAACTACTACTTTGCATTGATATTTTTTTATGTTTGTTTTTGATGTTTTGACAAACTGAATCTTTCGTAACTTTTTGTTAACGACGGATGCGTGTTAAGTGAGATTGTCAGGTTATAAATTACTCAAAACATTTGTTTAAAAAGTACAAAAACTATCTAAAATGTTAAATTTATAAATGCAATATAATTCTAACATTCCATTAGAGGATTACATAAAATAACGGAATTGAAAATCTTTTTGATTTATCACCATTTGAAATCTATAGTGAGACTGTGAGGCTCTTACTTACTTACTTACTTAACTGGCCATAACAACCCGTTATCGGGTTACGGCCTGCCGCAACACTTCTCTCCAGGCGCCTCTGCTTCGCGCGCGCCTTCTCCAGTTAGTAACACCAAGAGATGACAGGGCCTCTTCAACTTGGTCCTTCCACCGGAGACACGGCCTCCCTCTTCGCCGTCGACCTCCAACCATCGCATCGAATACCTTTTTCGCCGGAGCTTCGTCGTCCATGCGGCAGACATGACCGAGCCAGCGTAGCCGCTGGATGTTAATTCGCTGCGCTACGTCCATATCCTTATACAGCTCATACAGCTCGTTATTGGTTCGTATGCGATAGTCGTCACCAACCCGAACAGGGCCGAAGATTTTGCGAAGCACCTTCCTCTCGAACACTCCAAGGGCCGCTATGTCGTTTCGTGTCATTGTCCATGCTTCAGCGCCATAGAGGAGCACGGGCAAGATAAGCGTCCTATAGAGTGAAAGTTTTGTCGGTCGAGAGAGGTCTCTACTTCTCAATTGCCTACCGAGACCGTAGTAGCACCTGTTGGCAAGAGTTATCCTTCGCTTTATCTCCAGACTGACATCATTCCTGCTGTTGATGGCGGTGCCAAGGTAGACGAATTCCTTGACAACTTCAAAAGCATACCTGTCGGCCTCGATGTGAGACCCTAGCCGCTGCGAGTCCCTGCGTGTAGACAGCATATACATCGTCTTGCCCTCATTTACCACCAGACCCATTTTGGCAGATTCTCTTTCGATAGCCGCAAAGGCAGCGGTGACAACTCGCTTGTTACGTCCGATGACATCAATATCATCAGCGTAAGCAAGGAGCTGGACACTTTTGTTGAAAATTGTGCCATTACGATGTACACCGGCCTTGCGCAGAACACTCTCCATGGTGAAGTTGAAGAGGTCGCAGGACAAAGGATCGCCCTGTCTGAAACCTCGAACGGTATCAAAGGGGTCGGAGAGGTCACTTCCAACCTTGACGGAGCTGCGCGTATTGCTCAACGTCGCTCTGCAAAGTCTAACGAGCTTTGCAGGGATACCAAGTTCAGACAATGCGGCATATAGGCGATCCCTTATCGGGCTATCGAATGCTGCCTTGTAATCGATGAAGAGATGGTGTGTATCGATTTGGTTCTCATGGGTCTTCTCCAGGATTTGGCGTAGAGTGAATATCTGGTCGATGGTGGACTTACCAGGTCTAAAGCCGCACTGATAAGGTCCAATCAGCGCCTTGGCGAGTGGCTTTAATCTTTCACATAGTACGCTCGTCAGGACCTTGTATGCAATGGGAAGTAGGCTGATACCCCTGTAGTTGGCGCATATTGTTGGGTCGCCTTTCTTCAGCACAGGACAAAGAGCACTGAGGTTCCAATCGTTGGGCATTCGTTCCTCCAGCCATATTTTGCAAATGAGCTGATGCATGCACCCAATCAGCTCACCGCCGCCGGCCTTGAACAATTCCGCTGGTAGCCCATCCGGCCCTGCAGCTTTGTTGTTCTTGAGTCGCTGGATAGCGACCCGGACCTCGTCATGGCTGGGCGGTGGCACATCCACACCGTCGTCGTCGATTGGTGCCATCTGGACATCTTCAACACTGGCGGTATTGTTCCTTTCGTCGCCTGCGAGCAGCTTGGTGAAGTGCTCCTTCCACAACCTTAGCACACCCTGCGCATCCGTAACCAGATCCCCGTTTTCGTCTCTGCAAGAAGATGCCCCAGGCTTAAATCCTTCCGTAAGACGCTTAACTTTTTGTAAGAATTTTCGGGCGTCATTCCTGCTCCTGCACTCCTCGATTTCCTCACGCTCGCGCCTTTCTTGCTCCCGTTTCTTGCGTCTAAAAAGGCACCTCTCTTTCTTCCTCTCCTCCGGTATTTTTCTGTCATGGCTCGCGTGGCGGCCGACTGCAGGGTCTTCTTGTATGCAGCATTCTTCACTGCAGTGGCTGCGCGACACTCTTCATCGTACCATTGGTTTTTTGGTGGTGGGCGTCGAAAACCAAGGACATTTTCTGCGGCGGCGCGCATAGAGTGGGATAAGTGAGCCCATAATCCGCCGATGTCATCAGGTGGAGAGGGGGAGCGACCGAGCTGGTTGGAGAGTTGAGCGGAGTAGGCTTCGGCTACCCCTTGTGATCGCAGCTTACTGATGTCCAGCTTTCTTCGCAAACTAGGTTGTGCGGTCTTCGCTGCGCAAAGACGCATGCGTACCTTGGCTGCAACAAGGTAGTGGTCCGAGTCGATGTTGGGTCCTCGGAACGTGCGCACATCTAGAATGCTAGAAGCATGCCTTCCATCAATCACAATGTGATCAATCTGGTTGCGGGTGGATTGATCGGGGGATAACCAGGTGGCCTTGTGGATATCGAGGTGCTGGAATCTGGTGCTACTAACTACCATGTTTCGTGCCGCGGCGAAATCGATCAGCCTCAGACCGTTGTTCGAAGTGGTCCCATGGAGGCTGAACTGCCCGACTGTGGGGCCAAAGATGCCTTCTCGCCCGACCTTTGCATTGAAGTCCCCGAGGACGATTTTGACGTCATGGGCCGGGCACCCGTCGTAGACGTCCTCGAGCTTCGCATAGAAGGCATCCTTGGTCGCATCGTCCTTCTCTTCCGTCGGGGCGTGCGCGCAAATCAGGCTGATGCTAAAGTATTTAGCTTTGATGCGGATCGAAGCCAGCCGTTCGTTCACCGGAGTGAACCGAGAGACGTGGTGGCGAAGTCTCTTGCTGACCACAAATCCGCAGCCAAATTCGCGCTTCTCCGCATGGCAGCTGTAGTAGATATCGCAGTCTGCTCGCTTGGAGCAACCTTGTCCTGTCCATCGCATTTCCTGGATGGCGGTGATGTCAGCCTTACATTTCGTGAGGGCTTCCGCCAGTTGGATAGAGGCACCTTCCCTATAGAGGGTCCGGACATTCCAGGTGCATATCCTCAAATCATGGTCCTTGAATCGTTTGGTGTGGTCGTCAACATTGTGGGTTCCTTCCGAGGCTTGCTTTTTGGCTTTCATTGGTATTTGGTTTTCCGTGGCGGGCACCAAACCCTGCGCACAACACAAATTTTAAGTCCTGGGGATAGGACTCGCTGCACACATAAGTTCACTATTCAGCGGATGCCAAATAGCTATCCAGAAGGGCCGCGCGGAGGCTGTGCATCAGCTTGGATTGGACAGGGACAAGGATCGTTCTGGCGTTCGCCAGGTTGAACGCAATCAGAGACTTTACCTTGTATGTCCGCTCCCTTCCTTCCTGTCTGTGAGGCTCACTTCTGGGAATTAGGGTTAACAATAAAAGCAGTTCTAAACATCAATTATTCAGAAAATACAATATTCCAAATTCGTTATATTCTCAACAACTGCAAAAACATTAAGATATTGTTACGAAAATCTCAAGTTTTCCCAGGTTCGTTTGATTGTGTTTGAAAATAAAAACAACTTCAGTTATTCAGCGCAACGTAGTCAAAACTAACTAACTAAGGAAAGGTTTGTCTCCGAAACTTCAAACGTCATTGAAAGGGACGTACAAGGTCGAGACCAGAATTAATGACGTGGTGTACAGGGTTCAACGCTGCTGCAGCAGAAACGCCAGGCTGAAGGTAGTCCATTTGGAGCGCCTGGCGTCTTACTCCGGCGGAGCCTCGGTACTTGTTCGGGACGAACAAGTCTAAGTGATGGGCAGTGAAACGAAAAGGCACTCTGTGCTGTGCATGAACGCTTTTGCAAGCATATTTTTAGGCATGCACTGTGAAGTACGGCAAACTGGTAAATTTCGCTTGGTATAGTCCGATATGGCAAGGATGGTTCTCGAAGAAATGGGCTGTGCGAGAATGGTCGAGCATTTTCCAATTGGAAGTTGCAAGAAACTTCGGCGCGATAAGAAAACTGGTATAAAAGCAGCAGTGTGCAGCGCAGTGAGTCGAGTCTGTGTTGAGCAAGCATGGGGAAACATGCAATAGTAGTAGTGTAAAGTAGAACAAGTGTAAATTTGTAAATAAAGCGATTGTTACCCTGTAGGAAATCGGACTGGTCCAAGTCTAGTTTTTCAACTAGTCACTTGACAGTCACATATGACCTCAGAATCGACTCGTTTCCTTGGAGCAAACTCACCCTTTTAACATGGCGGTGTCCTAGGCGAGGGTCAATTGTCCCCGTCTGCATCCATTTGCAACTAGTCCAAGGTTAGTCCGAAGCAACCAGTTGTCAAACCAGTTGAAAGCGACTAGTTTGCGAACTAGTTTATTTGGGGCTAGTTCTCTAACCAGTTGAATTGTATGTGGAAAATAAAGCAATACATTTTTAAAATAATTATTTTATTTTATAAATATTTCAAAATAATAACAAAAAATCATGGGTAATAAAAAATTGTTGGTGCATTCAAAGATGAACCTCGACTCGTTGACACACTTCGAAACTGTCTGACGCAGTTCAACATCCTGACTTCGCCTGCAATTAATAAAAAAAAAATAAATTAATAAATAATTACATAAACATAATTACATAAATTTATTAATACATACCATTCGACTGCTGCTGTAATTCGTTGCTTCACGCAATCACGCAAAATTCTAACTGAAATCATTCAAGACAAAACGTGCAAATCGAGCGAACTTCGAGTCATAGAAACAGAAAGAAAGAAACATTTATACGTTGTTGTTGTAACAAAAGCAAGATCAGCCGTAACAGAATAATGTTGATTATTTCACCTCTGTTCCGTCTTTCGTTTCGTTTCGTTTCGTATTTTCATGTTTCTTCTCGCCTATGAACGCGCACGCAGAACGTGAACGATTAGACGCGAACTCACCCACTTCTGCATCCGCTGACAGTCACTTGGACAACTAGTTGCCCAATTGACTACAAAAAACCAGTTGAAAGACCAATGAATTTTTGGAACTGGTTGTCTCAGGTCCGACAGGGTAGTTTTGACTACGTTGCGCTGAATAACTGAAGTTATTTTCAAACACAATCAAACGAGACTGGGGAAACTTGAGATTTTCGTAACAATATAATTAAGTGTAAAGACAGTAAAGTGTGAAATTTGTGAAATAAAGTGATTGTTGGTTTTTATTGACTGCGACACAAAATAGAAGTTATTTTGAAGTTCTTATAGAAATATGCAAAATTTAGCAATTTTTGGGAACTTTCTTTATATATATACATTCATGCAAATGAAGGTCAAAGCATAACTTTTCTTCGTAGACTTATGAACTATGAGAATTTTCTCTTAGCTTTTTTAATTATGTACAGCAAGAATACGGACGCGACATCACGGACGCGACACATTTTTCCCTTATTAAATACATACCATGTTTATACGTCGGTCCCAGTTGATTCGCATTGACTCGATACGCTTTCGAGCCAGGTGTTTATACATTGATTTCAGAAGTGAGTTGACTGCAGACGGTTTGAAAAGTATGGTTTTATTTTTTCGTTTTTCCTATTTTTTTGACGTCTTATAAATGTTAACTGTTAGGGGTCCTTGTTTGTTACTTGAAAATGCTCAAAAAATTGAATGGACCAGACCATCAGCTGATTTTCAAAGCATTTTGAAAATGTTAAACCGTTTATACGCATTTTCGAAACGACTTGAAAATTTAAGAACTCATTTGAAAAGCGCTTTGACTCGATACGCTTAGAACGTTCAAAGCGGTTTGGAATCGTATTTATACTACTGTTACCCCGTTTATACGACAGCTCAAGTCGCTTTCAGTCAATACGCATTGAATCAATACAGCAGCAGCCGATGCGCTTTCGCGCATTAATGAAATTTGTATGCCGACGAGTCTACCATTCGCTACCATCCAATCAGCCCAACAGGACGACAACCAGCTCGCTGAAGTCAAGCAAGACACTTCACTTAAACTGCAGCAGCTGGCAATACAAGACTGTCACGTTTACTGTGACATTTCGTCTGGCCGCGTGCGACCGTATATTCCGACAAGTTTCCGGCGGCAAGCATTCAACATAGTGCGCAGCTCTTCTTCCAAGTGGCCGCGTAACAGCTCGTCATCTCAAAGAAAAGTTCGTGTGGCCCGGTATCAAGAAGGACGCACTACAATGGTGTCGTGAATGCATCGCCTGTCAGAAGTCCAAAGTCAGCCGGCATAATCGACTCATACCTGAGCACATTAGCATCCCCGATAATCGCTTCGACCACATACACATAGACCTGATTTACCTTCCAGCCGTCAACAAATTAAGGTATTGCCTAACTATAATTGACCGTTTTTCCAGGTGGCCTGTTCCAGTGCCGCTGGAAGACATGGAAGCAAGAACAGTAGCATCAGCGCTCTACGCCAATTGGATCTGCTCCTATGGGACACCTCTTACTATAACGACAGACCATGGTCAGCAATTCGAGTCCGCACTTTTCACGGCATTGGCCAAAGTTATCGGTGCTCGTATCATCCACACCACTCCCTACCACCCCAAGCGAATGGAATGGTGGAGCGATTCCATCGTACTTTAAAAGCAGTTTTAATGTGTTATGCACCCACCCCCTGGCCGGAAATCCTGCCAACAGTACTCCTCGGATTGCGGTCATGCCTGAAAGAAGATTTAAACGCTTCCCCTGCCGAGCTTCTCTTCGGTTCGCCTATTCGGTTGCCAGGAGAATTCTTCGCACCCGAAGACCAAGCTGCTAGCTCGGAGCTGTTCCTGGAAGTTTCTTGCAACTTCCAATTGGAAAATGCTCGACCATTCTCGCACAGCCCATTTCTCGCGAACCTTGCCATATCGGACTATACCAAGCGAATTATACCAGTTCGCCGTACTTCACAGTGCATGCCTAAAAGTATGCTTGCAAAAGCGTTCATGCACAGCACAGAGTGCCTTTTCGTTACAATATGCTTAATTACTCCGTGTGGCAGCCTCACTTGCCTAAACCAAGACTGACTCGCTGCGCCGTACCCGGCTGCCTTTTATACCTGTCCGGTTATCGCGCAGATCGTTCCCGCACATTCTAATTGGACTAGAAGTTTCCATTATTATCGCGGGCCATCATTGCCAGATCAAATTATAGCAAGTCGCTGTACTTTAAAGTGCGTGCCTAAAAGTATGCCCGTAAAAGCATTCATAGCGCGGCGCGTAGCGACAGGGCGCCTTGCACAGCGACCGGCTGCTTTGCACAGCGACAGACTGTCTTATTGTTACAATATGCATTTTTGATTAAAAAAAAAAAATGTGTTTGTACTTTTAGTTTCACTTCGATTATTTCGATAATCTAAATTTTTGATTAACTAAAAACTGAGATCTTAAAAATACTAAGGCATTAAGTGTTTTGTCCTCTAATCTAGAGCGAAATTTATTGCAAATTAACCCTTCTGAATAGAAACATCTTTCAGATCCAACACTTGTTGGTTGAATGTTTAGTAAATAATTATAAGCCTTTTGCAAAAGACGGCCTCTATCCCCTCCCTCCTCTCTCAGATAAGGAATTGGGTTTTGTGCTTTTAAATTTATTTAATTTGAACCTTGAAGTATCTTTTGCAATCCCGAAAATCCCGTGATTAAAGGATTTGAATCCCGGGATCGCGATGCCTAGTGGTTATATTAGCAACATTCCATAAGACATTTTTTAACTTTTATACTCGGACACTGTATTTAAGAATGTTTTTCTATGAGAGCAACCCCATCGTTGTGGCTGTAATAATTACTTAAACATAAAACTTTTTACGCATAATGAAAAGTTTAATATTTTTTCATTTACTTCAGCCAAAATTAAACAAAAAATTATCTAAATTGAAAGAAAACGTCAAATTAAAAAGTTATTTACTTGTTATGCTTCTTCTTCCTTTAGTCTGTCAAGATATATCATTAATAAAAACATGTATACTTCTCTTCTTTAAACTTAAATATACAGTTTATTAATTTCGTATTTTTGCTAAAACTTCAAACTAAGTATTCTAAGGACCAACAAAAAATGTAATTTTGATATCACAGAGGGTTAAGACGCCCACAAAGTAGCATGTTGCCATATGGCAACAAAATAGCGAAAGGGTTAACAGTTTGTAACAGTTCGCTTGCCTCTCGTCGCCGTGTACTTTCGCCGGAACTATAAGATGGCTCTACAATTTATATGCAGAGGTGCATTTGTTTTACTTATTGTCAGAATCTTCGCATGTAAGAAGTCTGAACCAAAATATTACTGTCGTGGACACGGAATTGTGCGAAATTTAAAATCGAATTATATTAGCAAAAGTATAATAAAGGTATGCAAATAATATTGCGGCGCAATACTTACTATGTGAACACCAAATAATAGAAGCCACAAAAAGAAGAAGAAGAAGGAGTCACCGGTTGATGGTTGTTTATTTATTACTGCTTCCGCGCTGCTGGATTGCTCTCGTCTGAACAAGTGACGAAGCCAAGAGATAAGAAAAGGGCCGAGGACTGGATTGCCGCGCAACAAGAGGACGAAAGCTTTTGTTGCTAACGGCTTACAAGAATTTCAGAGTTGTTATACTAAGTGCAGCTTTAGCGGAGACATTGAAAGAGGAGATTTGGTCTAAACAATTACCTTACATGAAAAAAAAATTACTAAATTGCAACACCGACACCAAACATCGAACTAAAACATCGATGTTGAAGAAACATCGGGTTGCAAACATCGATGTTCAAAGCACTCGCATGTTGATGCTAAACATCGATGTTTATAAAACATCGATATCGATGTTAAAGCCCTAGTTCGCTATATGCTGTTTTTATGCCTCGACGAAAGTGGGGTTTTTGGGACATTTTTGTCGAAAACACATTTTGAATGTATTTTTTTGTTGGTCGTTAAAATATCTACAAACTTGCCGTAGACAGTAAAGCGATATTCGGAACGATTTAGGACCTATTAGCATTTAAACGTTCGAAGACTTAAGCGACGAACTCGACTAAAATGAGCAAACTTCAAAGTCGGATTTATCTTAAACTAGAGCAAATCCAGCCAAACGGCTGGTGGATCTCAATTTTTGAGGGTAAATTTCACGCACAGTGTGTCTTATTTATCAAAATTATATATGTTACCAATTAAACTAATCGTTGGCAATTAGGTGCTATTTTTTTGTGGACCATTATACTCTTTACAGCAGGGATGCCCAAAACCTTCTTAAGGAAGAGCACTCAAATACATATAAACGAATTCGTACGCCAGACAACAACAAAACCTACATTGAAGATAACTGTCGCCAATGTGTACCAACAAAACATGCAGTGCTGTGTGTGGATACTAAAGAGCTGCACAAAATTTCTATTGGGCACACTTCACTACTTCACAGTACTGTACTTCATTATCGCGTTGACACCGAATTCAAATCTTCAATAGTTCTATTTTGCAACAAAGCAAGCACTGCATCATTCGAAAACCTTTTCGCTACAGCAGCGACAGTGCTTGTGTTCTATTGTTAAGCAAAACATCAAAAGAGAAAGCTATAATGAGGTTAAGTAACGGTAAATCACAGCAAGCACACGAAGTGAAGAAGAACTTCTACTTCACACCGAGTGAATCAGACTTAAATAAATATCGAAAAAACCAAAATCTTTTAAACCTTCGTTTTTTTTACATGATATTGTTGTAATGCTTGAAATGCAGCTCAGATTCCATACAAAGTACCAAAAACAAGCATCAGCTACTCCGATCGTGCAAAACAAAACACCGTATGCTTGAAAATGTTCTACTTCAGTGCTGCACTTCAGTCTTGTTCTACTTCAGTGTTTTTCTACTTCCGTGTTGTTCCACTGCAGTATTGTTCTATGTTACTTGAGTGTTGTTCTACTTAAATGTTGTTTTACTTCAGTGTTGTTCTATACTTCAAGGTGCTTGAAGTTCTATTGTCGTTTCGTGCAGTATTCGTATGAATATCAAAAGCTTTCTTCACTGCAGTGCTTGTTTTGTAGAGAAAGTGAAGAAGAGCGACAGTATTTGAAAGCACAGCGATAGCTTGCAAGTAATTTTTTGCTTGCGCCGCTCTTTAGTGTATACTAGAATCCTCAACCTATGCTGAAGAGCATTTGCAAAAACAAATGAGCAACGAGAGCATAGGGCATGGTCACCTCTGCTTTACAGCATGACCTTGCGTATATGGGCATCTCCCAAAAAAGGTCCACCACGAGTGAAAAATTCAAACTGCTCAGAAAATTTTTGTATTATCCAATAATAAAGCTTAAATATCTATATTTGATAAATGTAAACGAATTTTAAATTTTTTAATTTTTTGGCCGAAATATACTACTGTAAAAGAAAAACAAAAAAATTCTGAGCCTTTTGACGAATTATACGCATTTTTTTCTTTGTGTTTTTAGCTTATTCAAGTAATATTATATTTTTCTTGTGATGTAAAAGTTTTCTACTAACAACAATCTTATGTTTTAGAGAAAGCGAGAGAAAGTGGAGTTCGCAGAACGGAAGTTTTTTGAGTTTGCTTCTTCCTGCATCCTAATGTCGCGTCCGTGTTCAAAAAACATTATTTATTGTTGTCATTAGTGGACAAACTTTTCAAATGCAAGTAGCTGTCAGTTTTTAAATAGGTGCATTCTTCTCGTTAGAAAAATATAATAATTGGTTCCCGGAAAAATCGGAAAAAAATTTTATGGGTGTTTGAAATTTGTCGCGTCCGTAACTGGAAGCTCTGCATCGATTCGATTGTTTTTTGATTTCCGGTAAATTTCCGCATTTCTCGAGATACAATTTTTTTTCAAAATATTGACTCTCATTGAACATTTTACCAATAAAATACAAGAAAATATAAAAAAAATCATTTAGGTTGGGAATTACAGCTCAATCAAATTTGTGTGTTATATTGTACAATGGTCCGCAAAGAAGTAAAAATGCATGCAACTTTTTTTCTTTTTTTTAAGTTTTATGAACAATTAATTGGTTTATTTGATAAAAAAACATAAATTATAACAACAAAAATCAAAACGTTATTTCATTTTAATCGAAACATATACAAATTATATACACTAGTCAGAATAAGTTTGCGTACAGGCAAGTCAAAATTATCTTATCAGCAATTTTGACCTTAAAAAATGAGTTCTATGTTTACCAAAACTTATCCACATTATTCACATATGTCTTAGCTGCACTTTTTGTTGTGTTTTAGATGCATTAAAATAATAATTTTCCATATATTCGTATTTATTGACAATATACTCACAAAACGGTGCAGAATAAGTTTGCGTACAAAACTAATAACGGGAACTTCCGGTTATGCTCTTTATTTTTTTTGGAAAATTTGTATTCCATTGAACAGTACACGGACTTGTAAGTTATTTGGAACCGTATATGTGCTTGAAATTTTATAGAAAGCAATAGAATTCAACAGAAAAATATTAAAAATGGATAGAGAATAATCTTACAAAAACTTTTCAAAATTGACAAAAAATTTCATGAAATTAGAGAAACTTTTGGGAGAGCACATTCGTCATTTCAAAAAGCCATCTTAAATCTAAAAAAAAAACAGAAAATCTTGTTTGGTTACTACGATCTGACCATTTTCTTAAGTTACCCGAGCAAGAGGATTCGATTGTTTGCGATCAGTGCATCACAATCTAAGGCTAGTTGCATCCAATATCTTCAGAAATGTACAGAAATATTTTATAAACCCCATTAGCAGTGACTTTATAAGAAAAGTTCTGAAAAAAACATACTTCCCCTACATAACAGCATGTAAGAAGCCCATATTTAGCTTACTTACAAGGAGCACAGAATTGCTTTCGTAAAAGAGTCCATCAAGGAGTCTAAAAAACCGGATTTCCGGAACGAAATGTTGTTATATATAGAAAGTGGGACCTTTCATTATTATTTGATAATGGTTTGGCATATTTGGAATTAAAAAGCATCAACTAATTTGAACAGGATCCTGTTAATAACAAAAATCTGAAATTAACAGTGAAGCATAGCATATGTGGAGATATGGTATGGGGCTGCATGTCAGGAAAAGGAGTGAGCAGGCTGTGTTGTTTTATTCAGAAATGCTTCCGGGGGGTTATTTACATATTCTAAAAGCTTATGTAAGCCAAGGTTTCAAAACTTTGGATCAGATTCCAACATATCTTTTCAACCTTAGCGCGCAATGCATACGATGCGAAGCTATGTTTGCTATTAACTGGCTCAACAAAGTTGCAAAAGTCCCTCCCTAGTCACCTACCGTGCATCTAATTGAGTATATAAGGGGTTCAGTTAAACCCTGAGCCCAACAACACTCCATCTTCTAAGATATAGTTAACCAATACAACAATTCAAGGATATAACAAAATAACCGCTGAAAAAACACCGAATTTAAAAAAATGTCCGCCAAAACTTCTACAGGGAGTTCAAGCGAGAAAAGAAAATTCACAAAGTTATTAATTTTTGGACAAAACTTAGTTTCAATTGAATTTTAACTACATAATCTCATCTTGTACGCAAACTTTTTCTGGGGTGAATTCATAACATATTTTGTTTTTGGCCCTCCTTTTATAGTTTGGTCAAGTTTTTGTTATTATTATCTTAATGGAATAAAAGAGCTAAGTTTAAGGAAAAAATAAAAAATATTTTGTTTTTGAAAAATTACTTTAAGTGATTTATTTTTCATATGAAAAAACTACGTACCCCTTGTACGCACACTTATTCTGACTAGTGTATAAACAATTGAGTCACATTTATCAGGCCTTATAAAACCGTTATTGCTGTTGCAAAGCTATTTTCCCCTTAATAAAACACAGAATCAACTAAACACCATATAGCTTTGTAGAAAGATACCGAATATAGCCGATTCTTCTTATCGTAGTGGGATTGGCAAGTACTCATGTCTAACCTTACATAATCTGTGTCTGCCCAGTAAAACACAAAATCGTTAAGTAATTGTTATTTCTGAATAGAAATAGTCGAACAGTCGAATTTTATTAGTCATACGATTTAGTGATGGGCGTGGCATTCAAGCAAACAGAAAAATTCTGTTACCAAATCCATAACTTAAAAAAAAATGCAAACATCACTTGCAACCTTTGCCTGCCATTTGTACGATAAATCGTACAAAGCTTTGCAACCCTTGTGGACATTTGTACGATATATCGTAAAATTTTTTAAAGGCTCGGGAAAAATATTTAGAAGCAAAAAATTTTCAATTTAATAAGTTTTATAAATCAACTGAGATTCAAACTTTGGAATTGTTTGTCTTTATGCTACTAAAAAGTATTACATATTTAAAAATTCCTCCGCAGAAGCATCGCATCGCCAAATTCTTGCAAAGAGCTGCTTACAAAACGCACTCACACTGTGTAGCCACGGCTATTGTGATTTATATTTTCAAACAGAATGGTACGACATAACCTACTTAATAAGAATTAAAAAGCCGTTTCATAAAAAATACGTTCACTGTCAAAAAAAAAAAATCTTTAAAAAAAATTGTACGATATATCATACAAATTTCCGGAAAGGGTTAATGAAAAATACTGTACAAGTATGTTCAGCTAATTAATTAATTTAATTTAATTAATTTATTAAGTTATTTCTAAAACCTGTGTGCGCGATATTAAACAAGATCTAATTCCAATAGAGTTCCTCAGGAAAATTAAATAAACCACACTAAGAACTTTTAACTTTATTTTTTCCTTATTTTGATTGCTGTAACTTGAAATTAACTTGTTATGTGTTATTTTTATTAAAAGTTGAAGTGTTATAATGAAAACCATTACTGTATTTAATAAGGGGAATACCCTTGGAAAAATTTGTCGCGTCCGTGATGTCGCGTCCGTATTTATGATATACCTAATTAAAAAAAGGTAAGACAAAATTCTCATATTTCATAAGTCTACGAAGAAAAGTTATCCTTTGACCTTCATTTGCATGTATATATATAAAAAAAAAAAAAAAGTTCCCAAAAATCGCTAAATTTTGTATATTTCTATGAGAGCTTCAAAGAAACTTCTTTTTTTTGTTTCGTCCGTTTCATTGCATAATTGCTTATTATTTTGTACTAATTTTTACTAAATCTTTCCAATATATATCTAAAATGTAGCACTATTTCAGCGCGTTAGAACACTAAAAAAACATATCGACTTTTTGTGTTTCTTTCTTGTTTTTTGTGTAATTGAAAGCGTGCGAATGTCGCGTCCGTGCCACTGGGAGCTTGGCAACTATTCTATGCCGTACAGTTGTTTCTTTTTCAGTTTTGTCTATTATGTCAGAACATTTCACTTCTAGCGGAATTCTTTGAAAGCACGTACAATTAAAAAGATGCAAGAATTCGACAACATAAGAATAATACGACACACATTTTTCGTACCAAGAGTAAGATTTTTAAAAGTATACCAAAACATTGTAGCAACTGTTGTGTTTCTTTGGATTATTAACTATTTCAAAAATATTTAATACATTGACTTACCCTAAACGTTACGGTGAAATTGTTATTAAACGAAACATTTACTTTTGTAGTGTGTTCCTTGTATGTTAAAGGTCCAACATCCTTCAAAATAATTTTGCTATCTATTCCTGCCAAATATTTATGAATGTTCGTATAATTAAAGATATGCACTTTCAGTAGAGTATCGTATTTTGGATTGGGCTCCATCCAGTGTTGTGCAGTTTCCGTATTGTTTCCCAAGATTAGTTTCTATTAAGAAGTATAGTTAGTTTCGTTTCTAAAGCACTGACATATATTTTTCATCGTAACATACCGACAGCATTGCATTGTTGTAATATTCCGTAAACCACATAATGAAAAATCCAGCAACGCTTATTATGAATAGAAGTAACATAACACCCAAAACTGTTAATATAAAAGAAACATTTTAATGAAATGAAGCGTTTAGCACCAAAAATACGAAAAACAGAGAATCATTTAAAAAGGACAGATATAACTACAAGTATGCATATGTAGATGTGTAGTAGTAGCATTACTACTATTAACCCCAGTTAGATAACGTTATTTTTTTTGTACTGAAAAGATAACGATACGTCTGAGAGACGTATGCTAGTTTATATCCTTTTAAAAGTGTTGTTAGAAGGAATATTGATAATTTTCTTATTGAGATCATTTAATTAATGAATTTCTGTTAACCCTTCAATTCCCATGTCCAAAATAGTGCAAAAGAAAATTTTCTTTTTAAATAAAATAAGGACTGTACCGAAAAGAAACTGCACACTTTTAATTCAATATTTCTCTTAGTGTAGACGTTTGATCGCAATGCGGAATGTATCGTTAAAAAGCATGATCATCTGTGCTTTTATTGACTTTGTTTTCTCTGCTACTCGTAGTACAGTTTTCCGAATGTGGCGAATCGAAGAGCAGGTGCGTAAGCAAATTGTGCACAATTACTGCTCTGAAAAGGGACATTTCGTACAGATAGTTGGCCATCGTTAGTTGGCCATATGTTAGATAGTTAGTCGATACGAATTCGGTGTCAATAGTGAAAAAAATATAATCATCCAATTTGGAGATACTTCTTCTCTCAAAGATTTGCCAAAAAGTGGAAGAAAAAATGTCAAAGTGACCCGAAACTTAAAAAAGAAGTGCTAACATTAATAAGAAAAAACAATTCAATGTCTGTACGAGATTTAGCAAAAAAAGCTAGAACGAGAGCCGCTATGATTCAAAGAGTGAAGCAAAGGCATAACCTAAAAACTTACAAAAAACAAAAGGTACCTAAAAAAGTGAAAGACAAATGAAAGTGAGGAAAACAAGGTTTCCAAAATTGTACAATCGCTTGCATCAGAATGTTGTTGAGTGTTTTGTGATGGACGACGAAACTTACATTAATATAGACTCAAGAACATTACCAGGTCCCTAATTTTACACAAAGCAGCAAGATGGTTCTGTCGACCCCTCAGTGCCAAAAATTGGAATTAAAAAGTTGGCAAGAAAGTCCTCATCTGGAAAGCTATTTGTTCTTGCGGCCTCAGAACTTCTCCTTTCTTTACAAAGGGCACTATATCTGCTGAGACTTACATGAAAGACTGTCTAAACCGTCGCCTTATACCATTCTACCAGAAATATAATGTTTCGACAATATTTTGACCCGGTTTAGCCACCGCACTCTACGCCCGTTCAACATTGATTTTGTTAGAAAAAAAAATGTCGAATTTGTTGCAAAAGAGGAGAACCCGTCAAACGCTCCAGAATTCCGCTCTATAGGGAGATTTTGGGCTTTTGTCAAGCGAAATTTAAAGAAGGAAGGTCGAGGACTTAAAAAAAACTGGCTTAAGGCCAGCACTGTCGTTACAAAAGAGGGTGGCAGAATTTAATTAAGGGGATAAAACAAAAAATTTGCCGTAAATTAAGAGAATAAATTTTTTAAATAAATTTTGTAAAAAACAAATAAGCTTCAATACAAAAAAAATTTGTAACGAAAATTAATAAAAATCGCTTTGTTGTGGGCAAAAGAATGTGCGCAGTTTCTTTTCGGTATAGTCCTTAGCTTAGATACGTTTGGATAAGACAAAAAAATACATAAAAAATTTGTAAACTACCCTCATTTTTATATTGAAAGAAACCACACAAACTCGCACTGCTTTAATTACGCGTGAAACAAATGAATAAATTTGACAAATGACGTTTCGCTAGTGTTGCTAGGAAAATTAAATAAACAAGTACTACAAGTTGACTTTGCTATACAAGTGTTAGAATTTCAAAATAAAAACCTATGTGGTAGAAACAAAATATTAAGCATCTGTCACCTACAGGTGACACTGGGAATTGAACAACAACAACAACAACAACAACTGGGAATTAACATTAAACAATATTTTAAGTAAAAAAATTTTTGTTTAGTAAAATAAAAATAAGATTTCATTGGATTTAAAAATTCATCACAAAATAGCTGATCTTCTCTGAAGGACTCCAATTTGTCTACCAAAGTTAAAAAAATAAGTTTATTTTGTACTTCATTTAGGTAACGGTATCTGTTGTAAGTTAAATAAACCACAAAAAATTCATTCCAAGAGTATTATATGCAAGAGTTACAAACTACAATGTTGTGGTCTCCACATACAGGTACACCACACCTGACGCACTTCATTTTTGACATACGTCGTATTTTTGAAGGACAAAAACCACAATATTTCCTCTTGTTTGTGATAAGCTGACTTTTCATAACGCTTTGAATATCATCTTCCAGTATTTTATTTTCTGTTTCGCTGACATTTTCCGAAGAATCTGAGTCGTTAAAAACATTTTGCAACACACCTAGAATTTATGTGTCATTTAAACTACGCTTACATGTCATCATTTTTAACAAATTTTAATTTAAAAAGTAACGAGCCACCTTAGAATTCAACAGAAAATGAAAAAAACGCTAGCACACAAAAATATCAAAACTTACACAAAAGATAACGATACGTCTCTCAGACGTACGCTATGTTAATGTCTCAGAAACAATTGCACTCACAACAAAAAAACAAACACCATCGACAAGACGTAGCTAACGACTGAGATAACTAAAAGTGAGAATTTTCTTTTTTGACGAGAGAGAGCAAAAAATTCAAAAGGCGTACGTCTCGCAGACGTAACATACCTTATCTAAGCAGGGTTAATACAACCAGGTTCGATCCAACACCCAACAGTGGCTGGTTCTGCCGACGCAGGTTGCAAAAATTAGTTTTGTCATTTTCCAGTTGCAAAAACTACTTTTGTCATTTTCGAGTTGACGAAAACGGTTATATTGATGATATTTGGACCTAAGAAACCCGAAATCCTTAACAAGATGATTTTGCCTGTGTAGCCACCCAATTTGAGCGATTTTTCAAGTGTAAAATAATATAGCTATTTCAAACTTTTTTGATAAAGCTAATTTGTAAACTACTATAAGGAGCAAACTTTTTCCACCAGTATCTTAAAAGGAGGCATTTTCAGTAAAAAAAAAGAAGTACTAAAAAACCATTGTTGTTGTTTTCTCATAGCTACTTTAATGAAGCATTGTTTTAATCGCACTGTCCCGAACTTTCGATAGGCTTTTAAAAACAAGGCCATACTAGTTCCGAGTTCTGTCTTTGTAAAAATTATTTACCCGTCCTCTATGGCTGCTGCCCTAAAGAATACCCGTTTTTGACCGTTTGGATTTTACAGCGTAATGTAACCACCTCGAGCAAATTTGGGCACAAATGCTGTATAGCGAACCCTCGTGAAAAAAATAAATAAGTATGCTCTTTATGGGTTTGTATAAAAAAATATTGTTCTCTTAAAACTTCTTATTAGTACATATTACGTATCTAATGTTAAAGGTATGAAAAAGACATATCGTGTGAAAAGAGATATCGTGTAAATCGATTGAGCCATTTCGATACCAACTTTGAATTTTGATGCCGAGCTACGCCTTTTGTGGGCGTTTCCCAGGCAAAAGTTTTAGTTCATTAGACTTCCAAAAAAAAGGTCTATGAAGGCCAATTTTCGTTTTATGTTGTTATTTTCATTTTCCATTTGTTTCTAAATTTGTACTTCTGGGCAGGTGCTTTTTACAAATGTTTTTGTATTGGCTTTAAGTTTTTATTATTATTAAATACGTATTATGAAGTGCATAGAAGACGCTTCTGAGCTCAAATATTCAATTTTATGTTTGCGAGTTTGCAGGGGAAAGCCACAAAAGAGAAATAGCGGTGTCAGCAGGAGATCGAGCCTTTCAGTTTGCAGTCATTGGCAGTCTAAGCTGAAGCACACGTTACCAACAAACACACATGAAATGAAAGTGCCGCTTCACCTGTGTACACATGGGCGTATCCGAGTAGGGGACAGGTGGATCGCCATTAAAAATCGAAATTCTATATATATTGTATCAGTGTGCAATATTCTAAAAGATAACCAAATGGGATCAAAAATCACTAAATAATCAAAACTCATTTTCAAAAATTAAAAACAAAAATTGTTGGTTAAAAATAACCAAAACGGCAACGCTGATAACAACATGCAGATTCGCTGCTGTGAGCGCAACACATAAAACTACATTCTCGCTTGTAAATCCACACTCTCACCCAGCGATTAAGCGATGTGAAACTGTGAGAGCCGGTAGAAATACATGCACAGAATTTCATTAATATTATTGCAAAATTGCAAGCTTGATCAGGAACGTAGTTTTTCCTCCATATAAATTTCCAAAACGGGGTTGCTGTTCTAGTTCATTTCAAAATTTCAGTGTTGCTGGTGTGAGTCATTTTTTGTGACCAAAGAAATGTGTCTTTATTTGTATATTTTTGGTGCCATTTCGTAATACGTTTGTATAAAATTGACTAGAAAAATATATTATTGCCCAAAAGCGCCAAATTAATCCTTGGGTATGATTTTAATTTAATTAAATTAAGATTTTATTAGCTGCATCCAAAAAAACAACCCTGCGGTCAAACTAGAGCATTTAGCACCAAAAGCATACCTGACCTTATCTGACCGTTAGAGATTCGCTAAATGAAGAAATGCGAAATAAAACGGATGGCAATTGACCCCGTCATATTCAATGCATTTAGCTTTGTGTTCTTTGGTATATTTTTCATCAATATTTACATAATGAAACCAAAAAAGTTCATGTGTTGGCATTTAATGCAGAAAATTAATGAGAACATACTATAGGGTGTTGTTTTTAGAGGTTTGTTTTTCGAATAGAGATAAAACTGGCATTTTGTGGTCAAATCTGGCAACTCTAATGTCATTTATGTTCAGTTTGGTTTGCCATTTCATCATGAGCAGGTTGACAAAAGAACAACGCTTGCAAATCGTGCAAATTTATTTCGAAAATAATGGTTCAGTTCGCGAAGTTTACCGCAAGCTCCGTCCATTTTATGGTCGACATAATCGTCCATCAGAGCAAAATCGGTCCATCCATCGGTTAACCATGGGTCGTTTTCGCACTACGTCTACTCTATGTGATAATACGCATCCGCAGAGACGTCGAACAGTGCGCACCGAAGAAACAATTGCCGCTGTAGAGCAAAATGTTGAAGAGGACCCGAATGAATCGATTCGCCACCGTGCACAGCAATTGGAGCTTTGTCCATCAACTTTATGGAAGATTGAAAATTGGACCTGTAGAATTGGCTTTATTCGAGCCAGCCGCGGCGGCCACATGCCCGAAATCATATTTAAACATTAATGGCATAAAATTATCCTTCCAATAAAGCCAAATTGATCGACATTAAAACGATTTTCTTGTGTTTTATTTCAATTCGAAGTTCTATACCTCTAAAAAAAACACCCTATATAAAAAGCAAATAATTAAAAGGAATCCCTAATATCGGGAAAAGAGCAGACACAGTGAAAAGCTGATCACTGCCAGCACACACGGACTGTGTACGTGAATTGCAAAAAACGCACAAAAATCGGCTTACTCTCCCAGTTTCACATCGCTTAATCGCTGTTCTCACCACATATGTGATCTATGAGAGCAGAGCGCGGGTTCCAATGTTCGAACCCGCCATACAAAATTTTTGCTTGTATGACATGCGCATTCAGTATATTTATTTTCTTTGTGGTGTTATACCAGGTGTATGCATACGTTTTTGCCGGTTTTTTTTTTTCTTCCCCATTGCTTGTAAACGTCTACTAATCGTTTCTTGTGACACATTTAATGCTGTTGCCAATTGCTGTTGAGTTTGAGTCGGGTCTTCATCTAGTAACGCCTGCAATTCCTCATCTTCGCACTTTTGTGGTCTTCCAGAGCGCGCGCCATCTTTGACATCAAAATCGCCACTTTTAAACTGTCGAAACCATGTTTCACATGTTCTGATAGATGGGGCGTGTTCACCATATGTTTCTACCAGCAATCGATGACTTTCCGCAGCCTTTTTCTTTTGGTTAAACAAGAAAAGTAAGGCGTGCCGCAAATGCTCTCTTTCAGGCACAAACGTCGACATGATCACTAAACGACACAACACAACACAGCAGACTGACCTCGTGTATGTTCGTAGGTTAATGTTAGATAAACAAAACTGACATGGTGTCAAATGTATCCGCAGCGGACAATACGATAGCAACGCTCAGTAAAACCGGCAAGGACTTATGCACACACCTGGTATAAGGGGTATTCTCGATGTCTTGCAAAACCCTTGCATATTGCAGAAGTTGCAGATTATGCAGACTTTTGCAATCCGTGCAATGATACAAAAACAAAATACAAGGGAAAAACGTTTTGCAATTCGTGCAATGTGTACAACAGTGATACCCATGTTTTATATGAGGGTGCAAACTAGCTACTAACAGAGACAATAAAGACATTAACACAAAAAAAAAATAACAAGGTTCTGACAACGGATTCTGGTAGAGGGGACCAAAAAAAAATATACGTGTATCGGCGTTTTGAAAGTTTACGTCTGAATTTTTTTTAGGGGGGTCAAAGTTTTCCCCTTTTTGCTCATTCTTATTATGATTCGGCATACGAAAACCATGTAACCTTACATTTTAGGTATATGATGTGTTCAGCAATTTGATGTAAAATACTACGAAGAATATTTTTGTGGAGCATTTTAACCCTGTAGCTACTATTTGTATGGGTCAATTTGACCCTTTCTTTCTATAATGCCAAAAATGTCCTGTAAAACAGGACTTTTTCAGGAAAAAATGTACCACGAAAATATTCGCCATAAAATTCTACTATAGGTCTCTGAATACATCAAAGCTCAGAAATTAATTTCAACGCCAGAATTAAGCCAAATCTGAAAATGTGTTTAAGTGTTTATTTCGTACTTAATCAAACTTGGTACTAAAATCTGCTACAAAACTTGATTTTTGAGGGTTAGTGTCAGTGGCGTCCCCAGGGGGGGGGATTAGGGGGATGGATCCCCCCCTTGGTCGAAGAATTCATTTATGCAATTTGATATAACAATATGGAATTGTGAAACATTTTTACTATTTGCTTTATCTCTTCTGTAATCACCCACTTAAAACCTAATAATTGAACCTCCCATGATCTGGCCAGACCATGATGTGAGCAAGAGGATAGTCAAGGATTGTTGTTAATGATATAAAAAAAATCAGAAAGTGTGAACACAATAATTTCTTTTGCTTGCCTACATTATTTTTACGTAAAACGGTGAAAATATACTAGAATAATTAAGTAAATAGCGAGTTTCAACTTCAATGAATTAATTTTGAAATAAAAAAAAACGACAGTAAAGCAAGAAAATTAAAAAAAATGTATTAATGTAAAATACGTTACTTATGGATCTACTTCAACTACTTGACCAATGCAATTATTTCAACGATGTAATGCAGTATCATGACTAAACCACATTGAGATTTTACATTCGACACATACAAATCGCGTTTTGATATATCTATTTCTGGATTCCTGCACTGTCAATAATTCTGAACTGCTTTGCCAAAGAAAAATATGCAAAACATGCTCAACATGTTATTGTTCATGCTGAACTGGCCGGATATTTATCTCCTTGTCGCCTTCGGTGTCGCTATCTTCACATTGAACTATCTAAACGACCATTTTTTCTATCAGTATCAGAAGCTTCGTTTTGTTCAGGGCCAAATGAAAGCGTGAAACTGGCAGCACCGTTACTATTATCTCTAGCAGCAAATTATTTAATATCTTAAATTCGTTGCTCTAAAGCATTAGTTTCCGCTATTGCTTAGACAATTTTTTTAGAGAAATTTTCTTCTCTGATTTAACCCCAGCGTCGAAGTTCAAAAACAATGTCCACCTGATCCTCAAAATAGCATTTCCTTCCTTTCATCTCTGCCACAGAAAACACCCAATCGAATTGATAAAAAACCAGACTCGACAAGACCACAAATGCTTCCTTCACTTCAGGATTGTAATTGAATTGACACCAAAACACGGACATAACCATGAATACACTGGATAAGTATTAATTTTGAATATGTTCCAATATTATTTTCCAAGAAAAATTCTAATTTATTAACCCAAAGAAAATAAAAGCCAAGGCGAATGAAAAACACTTGGACCAGGTACATTTTGCGTCAGCTAATTTATGTCACTATTAACGGGATGGCACGAAAAAAATGCTTCAAATCGGGTCAGATGGAAAAGCCTAGTTAAAAATATATATAAAATAAAAAAAATATTTATAAACAATTCTGACAATAATTACGTCGAAAATAACAAAAAAAATACTGAAAATAACTGGCAATTTTGTATGAAAATGCACCATGGTCTGGCCAAGCCATGGTTTTGGGTTTTGTGCTTAGAAAGGATCAGTTAAGGATATCATGAAATATGAGCTCGATAGCTTAATTACAACATTACTAAAGTGGATCCAAAGTTCAATATGGTCTGGCCAGAACCGGATGCCCGCAGAAGTGTTAAGAATAAATGATTAAAAAAATCAGCATTGCATTTGTTCTCGCAGAATAGTTGTATTTTCAGTGTTCCCAAAAGTATCGACTATTTACCAAAGTAGTAATCAAACGCAGGCTTCATGCCAACCCTGCATCAGCTGTTGATATTTGAAAAAAAAATTCACTTACATTTTTTTGGTGAATTGTGTGTGAACATGGAAACATGGTCACCTCTATCATAATTAAATTTCAGAACGTCACACATTTTGTAAATGTTGGATTTATTTTACATAGCTGGTGTGTTATGCTTTTTAAAATACGTCTTTTGAGTTTTTCGTAATTCCTTTAGAAGGTGTTTTCAATATGTAATAACTCAAAACAAAGTTGAATTGTTTAGTTGGGATTTTTTGACTTTAAAATACATGTCACTAAAAGTTGTTGCTTTAAGAAGTTTATGTTATATGTATACATGAAATTTGATGAAATTTCAAGATATACTCAGCTGCGCAAGTACTTCTTCTCTTAACTGTAAGTTACTTAGGGCACTTAATGATAAGGTAGCAGCTTACTTATTTCACCGCAACCAATTTTATATGAGCAAGGTTTTCGCCCAACTTCGCTTGTCAACCAAATACGTTGTAAGGTTTTGCATTAAAGGCTTAATTTATAAAATTGATCAAAATAATATTTGTAAGTTGTGCAACCTAAATACTTTTGAAACTCTACGACATTTTCTCCTAGAGTGTCCGAGTTTCCTTCAAATTAGAAGGCGATACGTACAGAGCTACCTTGCCCAAACAAGTGACCACTTAAATGCATTGGCAAATTGCTATGACCCGTACCCGATCAAAATGTTGTACTATTATATTGTAAACAGCCTTAGATTAAGAGCAACCTTGTTAAATGAATAACATTACACAAACATCTATATTATGCCAAACCATATTGTTGTAAATACGAGTACCATATTGTTGTACCATATATTCACTTTGTTGTATATATACCTTGTAAAGTACTTCATATCATGTAAATTATTTCATATCTTATTGTTCCGACATCTTTTTGCACTATACCTGCTTAATAGTTCTTTAAGTGAAACCCCTGCTACAAACGATACGT
Organism: Melieria omissa; assembly: GCA_963971225.1. Taxonomy (NCBI): domain Eukaryota; kingdom Metazoa; phylum Arthropoda; class Insecta; order Diptera; family Ulidiidae; genus Melieria; species Melieria omissa. Next base: position 41,297,825 of record OZ020269.1, on the reverse strand, counting down.
TTAAAGCAGTAAATGAAATAATAAATAATATGTATACATTAGGGCCGGTCAAATTGTATGGAACGATTTTTTTTGATGAAGCGTATAGCAAAAACGTAATCTATAGGTGATTCTGAGAAATTTTGCTCAAGAGACCATAGCTCTAAGTCGGATTTGGAGCCCCCCAAAATTTAAAAATAAATTGAATTAAAAATGTAAGAAAAGTGTTTTTTTGTTGAAACCTTGAAAATGTTGATTTTTTCAGATCGATTTTCCTACAAAAAGGAGTTCGAAAACAAAAAATTGATCGCAATAAAAGTTGTTGTTGGAATTATCTGAAATTTCATAATCTGCAAAAAAAAAAATTATCGAAAAAAATCGAAGAAAATTCGGAATTTATTAGTTAAAAGTTCATTTTAGGCTATTTTTCAACAAAAAATTCCTAATATGTCTACTAAAAATAAAAAAAAATATTGGTATCAATACAGATTCTGAAAGGTGATAAAAATACCTTTTAAACAAGATTGAGAAATCTACTATAACTCTATCCGATTTTATGACGAATTTAATTAAATTATTCTATGTATATATTGAAAAATATCGATTTTGAAATTTTGGGGGGCTCCAAATCCGACTTAGAGCTATGGTCTCTTGAGCAAAATTTCTCAGAATCACCTATAGATTACGTTTTTGCTATACGCTTCATCAAAAAAAAATTAACCCGCCCTAGTATACATATATGTATGTATGCACAATTTTATTCAACATATATTAAAAATAATACGCAAAGATGAAAGTATAAAAATGGCGTTAAACTGGATTTTTTGCATATCCCTCCCTTCCCGAAATCCTGGGGACGCCACTGGTTAGTGTGTATGGGAAAAATGTTGAGTGCAAAATTTCACTATAAGTCACCGTACAAAAGAAAGCTCTAGATATAATATATATAAATAGGATATATAATATATGATAATAAGGAGAAAAATTTTGGGTATTTATATTTTTATATTATATTTTTCACGTGCAAGTTTTGTAGGACATTTTAGTACCAATTTTGAATAAGTTCAGGTTAATATCTGAGCTTTGATGTAAGAATGAGCAAAAAGGGGGAAACTTTGACCCCCCCTAAAAAGAAATTCAGACGTAAACTTTCAAAACGCCGATACACGTTTATTTGTTTTTTTGGTCCCCTCTACCAGAATCCATTGTCAGGACCTTGTTATTTAAAAAAAATTTTGTTTTTGTTGTGCAGTGTAATTAATAACACTGTGCAAGTCCAAAATTTAGACATAGGGGGGACCTACTGGGTGACTTTTCTATAGGTATACTGAGTTGAGATCCACGAGCCGTTTGGCTGGATTGGCTCTAGTGAAGAGAGAAATCCGACTTTGAAGGTTGCTCATTATCAAATGCTAATAGGTCCTAAATCGTTCCGAATATCGCTTTACTGTCTTCGGCAAGCTCGTAGATATTTTAACGACCAACAAATTTGCTTAAGACACCAATCCAAAAAAAATACATTCAAACTGTGTAATTGCGATAAGTGCATTTTTTGGCGCAGTGCAACGTGGCGTATGAGTGTCATTTAATTGTAATATTAATATACAGTTTTATGCCGATTACGAACGGCGAGTTGGGAGCTTTTTCATAGGCAATTTTACTCTCAGAGGTTTGCCATTTCTTGCTGAGAGGACAGCCGCCGAAAGAAAAAACAATTTTTTTTTCGGTGTTAGCAGCAACGGAGTCTTGAACCTAGGTTCGAGCGTCGCATTTGACTCAGGGCCAAACGCACTAGCCAGCTGAGCTACGGCGGCTGCCAACTACTGCACCATAGTCCAGGCTGACAGGAAAGCGGCCGAACATGCCTCCAACAACTCAACAATAAACTTCTACGTGGATAGCCAGGCACCGATCAAGGCAATAACCTTCCACAGTCTATCATCCAAAAATTTTTTTTTTTTTTTTGGTTCCCGGCCACAAAGGCATAGAGGGAAACGGGGAAGTGGACGTGATTGCCGAACAGGGTGTAAGCCTTCCGGATGAACATATCAGCAATGTACATATACCCTTGCAAGCGCTTCATGGTTAACTAGAGAAACAAAAGAGAGGGAAAGCAAGGGCTAGGTGGAACAACCTAAGTACCTGCGTGATTTTCAAAACCATGCTTAAGTCCTACGACGTAAAATGAACGAGATTCGCACTGACTCTCCAAAGAATAGACTGCAGAGCCCTAAAAGGCGCACTAACGCGACACTGACCAGCACATGCTCATAGAAAGGGCATAACAAACGACGAAAGCTGCAGAAAATGCATGGAGGTGGGCAGTAGAGTAACTCTAGAACACCTACTATGCCCAAGCCCCGCCATCTCTAGAACTGGCCTTACGTACTTAGGAATGCCTACCTTTTAAAAACAGGACTCGAAGCAAGGCGACATACCTCTCTGTGAGATCATCGAGCATCCTAAAAGATCACTACTTTAATCACACCTAAACGGAACTCCGACTGGCATCGGAGGACCCAAACCTAACCTAACCTAACCTTTCGTTTGATGCCCGTATCGTGTAAATCAATTGGAAAGAGATTGAGTTTGAACAATTCGTCGCGGAGCGGGGGAAATAAAACGCGGGTTGGGGAGTGTCTTTATTCGTCGGCTTACGAATAACGAGTAACAAATATTTATTTATTTATTTAATTAAATAATCTAGAAATACATTATTCCTTACAGATTATGTAGAACTAGTGAGACCATTACTGTTAAAGACTATGTAATTAATTCATGTAATATTAGCTTAAAGCTATTTTTAGAAATTGAAAAGTCAATTGCCAAAGATTCTTTCAAAGCTCTATATATGGGAGCATGGGAAGCGTACACAGTTCTGACGCATTCAAGTAAGAATATATCATTACTCCTAAGACTTCTAGTAGGAATATGAAAGGAAATGCGCTCAAGCAGGCATGGGGAATCAATCACTCCACTAATGTCGAAAACAAAGGAAAGTGAAAGGATAACCCTACTACTGTGTAGCGTTTTTAAGTTGATTAACAGACATCTTGCATCATAAGAAGGAATAGGATCGACAAAATTCAACGATCTCAATGCAAATCGTACAAACGATTTCTGAATGCGTTCATGATATGACAAACATGATACGGTCTCCAAATAAAGACGGCGTAGAGTAGAGTAATTTCAGAGTATATGGGTCAGTGAAACAGTAAACAACATAAACAGTAAACATTATACAATACAAACGGCGGGAGCCGGGGAGCAGAAAATAGGGGGAAACATGGGTACAAAAGGACAAGGACAGGAAGGGATTAGCGATGGGATCGACAGATCACTAGAGACAGCACTCATTTAGCCATCGCGGCCGCCATTGCATATTGCAATTTATTAAAGTTGTGAAGTTATGGCGGTGAGTTGCGGCGGACGGCTGCAGGGTGTGCTGACGGCTGAGGGGTTGTCGTCGATCATCGATGATGGAACCCTGGAGAGTGCGTTGAGCGCTTCCTTGTTGCCATGCAGTATAAACTTGAAGGCATCTGCTGCGATGGTCGGCTAGCGTACGATCTGCAATGGAGGTAGATGTCAGATGATTTGAAATTACAGTATTGAGGCGACATCATGGGAATGAGCAAACATGGCGCGGGGTTCGCTTAAGCTACAGCCGGGAGAATGTGAGACTAGTTATCTTAAATTGGCCGAATTGCCACTTTTTAGGGAAAGTGAAAATTTCGAGAGGGTTATGCACGATTATTTTGTACGTTATAATAAAATACACTGTGGTGCATAACTATAGCCTAGTTTTATTTTATAGGTTATTTTGATTCCAAAAGAGTATACAAAAAATCGTGGTATGAGGAATAAGAGAGCTTGCGAGGACACATATTAGGAGAGAAGAATTCTTAAAATAAAATACGCCGTTATACCGTAAGAGGGATAAGTGTGACTTTTTATTGGTGCATAACTATAACCTAGTTTCTTTGTACTCCAGTTTATTCGAAATTTTCGTTTGATGTCACATTTGTTTTTAATATCAATCATAACTGTCCTTAAAAGGCAAAATAAGTGCATTTAAGGAAGCAGGATTAAATTTTAGTGAAATCGCGCGAAAATTAAGCCGGTCTGACCGAGTTGTGCGTAATTATTTAGCAGATCCCGAAAATTATGGAAACAACCGTCGGGGTGGTCCGAAACCGAAGTTATCTGAACGCGATACTCGTCGCATTCAAAATCTAGCCAGGAATTCTTTGAAGTCTGCATCAAAGATTGCTAGGGAATGTGACCTAAATGTTTCGCGTTTGACCATTAACCGCGCAATTAAGAGGTCTCCCACCCTCATCCGGGAAAAACTTAAATCTGCTCCCAAATTGCTGCCCCGTCACACAAATGCACGCCTCGAGTTTGAACGAGAGAACATGAGAACGAATTGGGAAAAGGCAGTTTATCTTAATAAGGTCATTAATAAGTAAAAATTAATCCTTTTTTCCGGTATAGGTAATTTTCTCTGATGAGAAAAAGTTTAATTTCGACGGGCCTGATGGTTTCAACTCTTACTGGAGGGATATTCGTTTGGGTTTGGGGTGCCTTTTGTGTAGATGGCATGTTGGAGTTGGCGTTCCCCAGCACACGAATGAACTCTGCAGAATACACCCAAGTGTAAAAAGTGAAAAAAATCTAGAGGTTGATTGGACATTCCAACAAGACAATGCGGCACACCAGTCGGGAGACAAGAGAATGGTTTCAGTCTAACAACATCACTTTTTTGAAGTGGCCAGCATGCTCCCCAGATCTAAATCCGATCCAGAATGTTTGGGGAATTATTGTACGACTGATTTACGAAGAAAATAAGCAGTACACAAATGTCGATGAACTAAAAAGCGCTATTGTTACATCATGGGAGTCTGTGAGTCTTGAGACGCGAACACGCTTGGTAGAAAGCATTCCAAACCGTGTTTTTGAAATGATTCACAACAAGGGTGGATCCACGCATTATTAAACTTCTCAATGTTTAAAAATCCACTATAGTTGCACCCATGCACCAAAAAAAAAATCACACTTTTCCCTCTTGGCCTATTGGCCTATTTTATTTTAAGAATTCTTCTCTCCTAATATGTGTCCTCGCAAGCTCTCTTATTCCTCATACCACGATTTTTTGTATACTCTCATACTCTATACTTGGAATCAAAATAACCTATAAAATAAAACTAGGCTATAGTTATGCACCACAGAGTATGTTTGTAGGGTTCGAGAGAAGCAGGAGAACCGACCGAAATGTCGGCTTGCTTTTCGAGAGGGCTTTTCAACAGCTCTTTGATACAGAATTGGAACTGTGTGTGCATGAGAATTACTGGAGCCGTTCCACCAGAGAGGGAGATCTTATAGATCTTGGAGTTTATTCCCGATTAGTCCGACGTCTGCGGGATTTGCAGCGTTTGGAGCAAGTCGCATTGCAGTGGCGACTGTCCTCTTTTCGGACCCGGGATGAAGTCGGTGCAATGAGGAATTGCGAAGGGTTGTAATTTCGGCCAGTGGTTGGGGGTGTGGAACGAGTGGCGTTAAGCCAACGCTCTTGTCGAACCCTTTTTTTGTCTCATTAGAGACGAAAGCCATCCTGCGGAATCGGAACGGTTGGCAACAAAGGGGGGAATTTGTCGGTTTGGGAATGAGTTTGCAGGAGTGGTGGGTTCAGAGTGATTTCCCATTATTTCCTGAGGTGGAAACCCTACGGGATTGAAAGGGCTTTCTTTAGGGCGGGAAGGTTATTTCGAAGGGCGGTACCAGTATGCATATGGCGATTTTGTACCTCTGTGGCACATGTCAAATGCGAAGAAGGGGATACTGGACCGCTTAATACCCAACCGAATACTGTATGCTGAGCAAGTAAGCTGCCGCATACATTCCGGTGGGTACCTTCGAGCATGATCTGCGGGATGAGATCAATGCCAGTGATTGACATATCGATCTGCGCTGTCGCGAAGGGGTTTGGATCAGCGAGATCTAGCATGGCGAAATCTTTCATATTAGGAGGGTGTATGTGACGAGGTGGGAGCAATTTCGTAAGCTCTTGGAGCACGATAGCTTGCACGGGGAGTTTCGTGCTCGTTTGAGGGACTGCCAATGTCAATAATGTCAGTATGATTGGCATTTTGCACAATCTGACCGCCCATGCCCGAGATTTGGAAGGGGGATTTCTCGATTGGGAGAGGCTTGGTCGATCAACGCTCGAAGTTTGAATAACTTTCCTGAGTGCTCAATAGACACCAGTGCCGTACGCAGAAGGGATTGGGTGCCATTATTGGAGTGTAAGGCTTGTACTTGGATCATACTTTACCTGGAAGATGTGCGAGGTTGCGCATCCGAAAGGGGGGACTGAGTAGCGGAGCTGTTGGGCGTTCGTTTTGGAGCTGTTGCGACCTGTGGACGGGTCGAATATGACTGATTAGGAGATTGAGATGGTTGCGCATTGCTTTTGGGGAAATGAAGCATGGAATGGTACTTCTTTTGGCAATATACGCACGTAAAATTGCTTGTACAATCTTTAGTGAGGTGCGATGTAGCAAGCCAATTCACGCAGAGATTGTGCTTCTTAACGTATTTAAGTCGACTCTGGGGGGTGGGTCTTTTGAAGCTCTGGCAAGTCCGTATGGGATGATTTGCGTTGCAGAGTTTGCACTCGAAGTCCCTTTTTACTTGAGTATAATAATTTAGGGATTTGTGTGGCCGATTCGGGAGGAGATTGGAAGTCGAGGGTTGTGATTTCAGCTTAGCAGGGCGAATGCTATGCAGCCGTTCAAGTACCTCATTGCTGCCGGTCAGGAACTCATCCATTTGCGACCAGGGTGGCAGATCCTTCCGGGATGTCAGTGATTGCTCCCATAGAGCGAGTATCTCTTGGGGCAATTTGGTACAACATATTTAAACCAATAGCGGATACCAATTGTCAGTGTCTACGGCCTGAGAATTGAGAACAGACAGACAATTGTTTATAGTGCTTTGGATCCGCTGTAGCGCCTCACTATTTTCAGTGTGGGCAGGAGCGATATTTAAAAGGGATCTGATTTGTGTATCAATGTGCATGCGTTTGTTTTCGAAGCGTGATTTTAAAGCTTCCCACGCGAGTCCGAAATTCTCATCGGTTAATGCATATTACTTTACAGTAGCACCGGCTTTACCTTGCGTTTTGTATCGGAGGTGATAAAATTTTTTTGGGTGGAGTGAGCTGGGGTAGTTGATGTAAACCGCAGTAAACATGTCCCGGAAGGACGGCCACTCCTCATAGCCCCCGAAGAAGGTTTCGGTATCACAAGGCGGAACTTGTAGGCAAATGTATGATGTATTTGCTGGTTCTAGGGGTCGAACCGGTTCCATATGCGCAGCGAGCTTGGGGGACTGAGTTTGGAGCATCTCAATGATGTCCGACATCTGAGCCATGCCATATATGTTTTTGTGTTAGTGAATGTGATTATATATTTGTTAATTTTTAACAAAAAATTTGTGGGCTTATCTTAGTGGGCCCAGTGCCCGAGTATGGGGATCACCTCTATGTGGTGTGTGTCGTCTGTCCGCTGTTTGTGCGCTTCTATGTTGTTTGCGGTTGTTGCTGCCCTCTTAGTCTGCTCTGTGTACTGTTGTGAGTGTGTTTGTTGTTGTTTATTCTGCTGCCCTTCTTTTGCTTCTTTTGTGTGTCACTGCACTTTTCAATGTTTTGTACTTTTTTGTTTTTAGTTTTTGATATTCGTGCACTGTTTAAATATTTGTAGTTTATCTTTTTAGTTGTGATTTGTGATCTGATTTCACTGTTGTGTAAATTGTCACTCTATTTGGTTTTTCTCTTTTGTTTGTTTCACTTTTCACCAAGTTTTTTCTTGTGTCACTTTGTAATTGTTGATTTGTGTTTGAAATTGTTTTGTACTGATTTTTTGTAATGTTTCTGTTAATAGAAATATTCGCGGCTCATTCGCGAATGGCTCGATGGACCATGAACAATTCGTCGAGGAGCGGGGGAAAGAAAATGCGGGTAGATTCGGGTTGGGGAGTGTCTTTATTCGTCGGCTTACGAATAACGAGTAACAAAAATAAACAGTAAACATTATACAATACAAACGGCGGAAGCCGGGGAGCAGAAAATTGGGGGAAACATGGGTACAAAAGGACAAGGAAAGAAAGTTATTAGCTATGGGATTGACAGATCACTAGAGACAGCACTCATTTAGCCAGAGTTTTTTCGATAAAAACTGTGAACTTTGACTCCGAGCCACGTTTATGTCGGCGTTTCCCAGACAACATTTTTAGTTCTTTAGATTTAAAGGTAGGCTTGCCACCCGTCCTCCATTGTGGAGGACAGTCCACCAGTCAAATGTCCTCCACGAACACAAAACATGTCGATTTTCCTATTTCCTTTGCTTACAAACACGAAATGTAACATAACAATCAGAGTTGAATCTACCAATGTTTCGTGTGAAAACAGCCTTAACTAAGGAGTGAACCAGAAAAAATTTAGAATTTTTAAGGACACATTTAAAAAAAGGTAATAGTCTGATTTTACTAAAATAAACTGCAATTTATTATAAATTTCCTAAACTCTAATTCACAAGAAAAATTAATGAAATATAATTAGTGGTTACAACATTTTTTTATACTTTTCTTAACGTTCTTAATTAGAGACTGGACAGTACTTTCGGTGACTATTGCATAAGCTTGCTTTCATCGATTTCAGAACTGTATATCATTTTTGCAAACTTTGTTTGTTGTTCTTAAGGTTTGCTTCATTACAGCCCAATATCTTTCAATAGGCCGAAGTTACAGGCATTTGGGAGGATTTGCCTCTTTTGGGACCACCGTGACACAATTTCCTTCATACCATTCCATAGTTGACCTGAAGTAGTGGCTTGTCACTAGGTCTGGTCAAAATAAAACTGTTCCTTTGTGCTATTCAATAAATGGTATAAAGAGTTTTTGCAGACATTCTTTCATATAAATTCTACCGTTAATTTTTCCTGTCGTAATGAAAACCTTGCTCCGTAGACCGCAGTAGCAAATAGCTTGCCAAACCATGAAGCGTTTTCGAAATTTGGTGTATTTCACTTCGGAGTATTTTCTTTGTGTTCCATTACACTGCACAACACAAAAAAAAATAACAAGGTTCTGACAACGGATTCTGGTAGAGGGGACCAAAAAAAAATATACGTGTATCGGCGTTTTAAAAGTTTACGTCAGAATTTTTTTTTAGGGGGGGTCAAAGTTTTCCCCTTTTTGCTCATTCTTATGGTGATTCGGCATACGAAAACCATGTAACCTCACATTGTAGGTATGTGATGTGTTCAGCAATTTGATGTAAAATACTACGAAGAACATTTTTGTGGACCATTTTAACCCTGTAACTCCTTTTTTATGGGTCAGTTTGACCCTTCTTTTCTAAAATGCCAAAAATGTAGTGTAAAACAGGACTTTTTAAAGATAAAATGTACCACGATATTATTCGCCATAAAATTCTACTATAGGTCTCTGAATACATCAAAGCTCAGATATTAACCTGAACGCCAGAATTAAGCCAAAACTGAAAATGTGTTTAAGTGTTTATTTTGTACTTATTCAAAATTGGTACTAAAATGTCCTACAAAACTTGCACGTGGAATAGCAGATGGAAGGGCAACCAATATCCCAAATAACACTGGGAGCCGAGAGCTGAAGGGACATAAGGCGAGCATAATATTTTCTATCCACCACTTGTGCCAACAAAAAAAATTGTTTTACGACCATTACATATAAAACTTGGTGTCGTAAACAATTTTGTTAAGTGTTTGGATACAAATGGATCGGTATTTAACTTTCTGAAGACATTGTTTCGAAAACTAAGCGAAGTAAAGATACAAAAGGTATGAATGCTAAAACTTTACTTTTGTTTCATACCAATTAATTTACAAAATCTCGTTTTTTTATTACAACAGGTGTTTTTGTTGGTCCTTGAGATAAAAAGGATCATGCATAGCGCCGAATTCGATCAAATGCTTTCACTAAATGAGATTGTCGCATGGAAAAGCATTAAAGGAGTCATTGACAATGTTCTAGGCAAAAATCATTCTCTTACTGCTCGAATGCACGTCGACACCATGATGAGTGCATTCGAAAAACTAGGTGTTCATGTGTCACCAAAAATTCATTTTCTGAATTCTCATATGGATTACTTCGAATATCAGTTGGCAACAGAATCCGATAAACATGGGGAACGATTTCATCAGACATGTGCCCCCATCAGGGGCGGATTCAGAAATATATTTCAGGGGGCGGGGGTTTCAAAAAGTAATTCTTTAACACTTATAAAATGTCTTTTAATTTGTATGCAGTTTTAAAGTCGATCCTAATATTTCGGGGAGGTTCAACCCCAAACCCCCTCCCCTGAATCCGCCACTGGCCCCCCATTGAGGAACGGTATAAAGGCAAAAGTATTGGACATTATTTGATAACGGTGTTAAATTGCCAAGAGCTAAACGAAAAATATAATGAATACCTTAAATACCTAAAATGGTAGGTACATTTTTCTATTTATATACAGTGCAAGCTCGGTATTCGCGACTACCCATTATCGCGACGGCCCGGTTATCGCGACGGCTTCGTGTTTAACATTGCAGGTTCTATAATCGCGACAGTTTACGAAAAACGGGTTCTATTTTCGCGACTTTCATTTTTTTTTAATTGTATTACAATGTCTATAACCAAAAATGGGAAATCTACGTATTTTCGTATATTAACCTTTTTGGATTTTTAAGCCGACAACAGCACTATATGAACGTCGTGATTCAGTTGTTATTTTAAAAAATAATTTGCCAAAAAAACAACTCAAAATCTCCAATTTCTTTAAAAATGTTTAAATTGTAAATATATCAATAAAATCAATTCTAATTTTAAAAATTACATAATATTTTTCAGCAAAAATTTGGGTTCTATGTTATTATCGCGAAAATTCGGTTTTCGCGACAGGTCTGGTTTTTAATTAGTCGCGAAAATCGAGCTTGCACTGTATTATATCTAGAGCTTTCATTTGTACGGTGAAATTTTGCGTTCAACATTTTTCACATACACACTAACCCCCAAAAATCAATTTTTGTAGCAGTTTTTAATACCAATTTTGATTAAGTACGAAATAAACACTTAAACACATTTTCAGTTTTGGCTTAATTCTGACGTTCAGGTTAATATCTGAGCTTTGATGTATTCAGAGACCTATAGTAGAATTTTATGGCGAATAATATCGTGGTACATTTTATTCATAAAAAGTCCTGTTTTACACTACATTTTTGGCATTTTAGAAAAGAAGGGTCAAACTGACCCATAAAAATAGGAGTTACAGGGTTAAACTGCTCCACAAAACTATTCTTCGTAGTATTTTACATCAAATTGCTGAACACATCACATACCTACAATGTGAGGTTACATGGTTTTTGTGTGCCGAATCACCATAAGAATGAGCAAAAAGGGGGCAACTTTGACCCCCCCCTAAAAAAAAATTCAGACGTAAACTTTCAAAACGCCGATACACGTATATTTTTTTTTGGTCCCCTCTACCAGAATCAGTTGTCAGAACCTTGTTATTTTAAAAAAAGTTTGATTTTGTTGTGCAGCGTTATTATAGAGTAGGTTTTATCATCGAGAATCACTCAAATGAACTTGGTTACGTAATCGTCATACAGTTTCCGAGACCGCGTCTTCGCTATTTTTCCTTTTGCTTCCGACCGGTCAGGCACTTTCTGCTGTCCGTAGGTCCTTAACCATTGACTTCGCTTATATCGCATCTCAGTTGATTGCGATGTGCCTGATGCAGCTGCAACATCTCAAGTCGACCTCGTGGGGTTAATCCGATATGTGCTAACAACCCTCTTCAGCACTTCTTGGTTACTCAGACCCTTTTTTCCGCCTAATTCTTCGGTTCTGTAGATGGAGTTTCCCGCGTTGTAGTTGTTTATAACACTATAAATCGTCGCTACGCTCGCTTTGCTTTCCCTTGCAATGCTTGTCTAGACACAGATAACTCATCATATAGATGTCCACTCTCATACGACGAAAACGGCACAAAAATTTCAAGCTCTGAATTACAACTTTTTTCCGCAAAGCTATTTTACACACACAGCTGCATGTGCTCATCCAGAACTTTTGTCGGATTGAATTAATTTTGAATTTCTTTTCTTGCTTGTGATATTCTTTTTTGCAACATACATTTATGATTTTAGCTACAACGATCACGTACTGTATTTGGTGTAACACGTAGACAGCACATCAGATATCCGTAATTTATTTTTCGTAAATTTCACCTCGGGTTCAAGGCTGGGCGAGAAGCAAAATTTTTCTTAACATTTGACGCTTTTTTTTTGTTAATATTAAATTTAGTTTAAAATTAATTAATAATTAAAGAAATTAATAATATGTTAAAAAGATGTGATATAAATGAATCGGCACTAAAAATTTTGTGTATGATCAAAGAATATGAAGTCTTTATTTTCTTTGGCATGATACATACACATCGTTGCTAAGGCAACGCATTGCCAATAGCTGCGGCGCCAGCAGGTCTATCCTTTGCGTCGGCGTAACTGTATTGCGACAATGTAGTGACCGCTGAACAATTACATTCGTTTTGGCAGATTGTGCTGATGCTTTCATTCTTTTTTGCGAAAAGCAAGTGCCTGGACGTACCCAGCAACAAATTAAAGGGGGCAAAGACATAACTACATTTCCAAATTCAGAATATAAAATTCAAATAGAATAGAATATAGATTTCTGTGCATATGTATATAAAATATAGAATTACGAGGAGAAACTACCCTCCTCTACCCATACCTAGGTACGCCCATGAGCGCCTGCCATCATCAACCGAATCCTTTTGCTGTATGGTTGTCTGTAACCGTATGCTGCGTTTGGTTGATTGATTTTAAAACTTGCGAACAATTATATGTGTCTCCAAAGCCAAAAAATGTACTAATCAATAGATCTAGAAACCAAATAAATGTTTCATTTATATTGTTTTCACGGGTCGTAAAAAAGGAATATATTAAAAAAAGTCACAAAAATCTTAGTAGCTACAGTAAGGATCGAACCGCGAACTTGTCGTCCAAGACACTCCCGCTTACGCGTTTGACCATCAACACTCAATCCCGACTGGCTGCTTAAATGGTATGATAACAGACAAGCGCCGTTTTGACTAAAAATCACATATTTCTGTATCTCAAAACAGAGCACAATGCGTGTGAAGCGGTGTTTGTGTGAGTGACATTAGAGGCCAAAAAGCTCTTATCGGAGGCCAAATTTGTCGAACTTTTTGACACATTTTTTCCTTGGCCGCTGGACATCTATATGATGAGTTATCTGTGGTCTAGACTTCGTCTTATAAGTAAAGTAAATGTCCAGTATTAATTTGTTGCAGTACTTTTGCGGGCTGGACATGTTGACTAAAGTGGATCCAAGATGCAATTGACTAATATAGCAAGAAACTGCAATAATTATAGATACTTTCACTAGCAAATACCAGCCTCCTAACTCTTGGCATTTTCGTATGCTGGATGCGTAAAAATTCTAAAATTTTTCTGGTTCACTCCTTAATTGATAACACCGTGCGACAGCATTTTTCACACTGGAAAAAATCCATATGGGCGTGAAACTAGAGACCAAACATAGTAATACTGCGTACTCAGTTTTTCATTGCTACATCCTTTGTCCTTTTAAAAGGACTTCAACATTTTAAAGGGGATAAAAATAAAAAAATATATAAAAAATACTTAACCTCGTTAGAATATGGCGATATGTATATAAGATGAAAGAGGAAAGGCTCAAGAATTTAAATAAAATTGACTTTTTATCTATTTGTAAAAAAAAGGATATGAAAAAGGTCCTTAACCCTAATCCGTCGTTCGGGTGATTTTTCACCCATTTTCAACTTTGGGATGCTATAACTTTCCTATATATTTATCAAAGTGATTAAGGTTTCTTGTATTTGTAACAAACCATTATTAGTTTTAGAAATTATCTAAAACTTATTGATTATTTCATTCTAACGGTGATTACAAAAAAAGTTACGTGGGCGACGTTCGGGTGATATTTCACCCATATGCAAATTGTATGGAAATTTAACGCAACACATACAGAAAATGCCATAAAACTACGTCACTTCATTGACAGTTTTGAACTGCTTTTATAGGCAAAACATTTTTAATAGATCAATGGGCCTCCTGAATTTAACGGGAAAGTAAGAGCCGATTATATTATTTCAAGCTTGAAGTCGGATGTCAGCAATGCAAGATGCCAATGAATACCAATGTTAAAGATAGTAGCTGACAAGACTAATGTTGAAGTTTTGCGAGTTTTTGGCAGTGCATGGATTAGCGTTGTTGATATTCCGGCATATTTTGGTATTTCAATTTTGAGTGGTAGTTATAAGTCGAATGGAGAATCTCTTGATAATCTGTAGAGTTACACAACAGGCAGACCAATCTTTCGTTATGTCGGTGACTTGCCAAGAACGTAACGATTGTAATCAAGAATGAAGCTCGTTCACACCCATAAGAGATTTATGAGAAAAGTGGTTCTAGCGACAACTGCTATGTACGTCTTATGAAAAGGACACACTAAGTAAATAATTGCTGGCTTTTCGTGGAAGATGCGAACTAGGATATGTTGGTGACAATAAATTAGCTGAAATTATATCGGTTTACAATAAGTCAAAAGCAGTAGTTGACACTTTAGAACAATTGGTTGTTCACTAACTATACCGTCAAGCGAAAAACTAATCGCTGTCGATCCTAGTTGGAATCACAACAAAAAGTTCAAGCGGCGAATTTTTCTTGAAGACTTAGATCTTAGTTTAGTAAAGCTAAAGATTCTGCATAAAGCACCGTTACCGAAAGGAAAATCTTAATGCAGACTTCTTAACAATAGCTAATATAGCTAATTTCCCAAACCTTGTCAGAAAATCAGAGCGGAAAAAAGTGAAAAATTATTGAAACACGGTGCCTTTTTGGTATCAAAAAAGATCGAAAGGAATATTATGCCTGCAATTCTTGAAAAAAGTATACATGTGGTGAACGCTAGTTTTATACCCGTGACAGACATCTAGTATTGTTACTACTAACCAAGCAAATACCGGATGTGTGTCACCAAATACCAGCTAAATACTACGTGAGCAACCTAGTATTTAGCTAGTAACAATACTATGTTCGGCTACCTAGTATTTATGTAGTATTTCACGAAAGACACATTCGAACTTACTGAACACAGCTAAAAATCTGATTTTGACATGCAGGAAAAATTGAAAAGAGGAATTTGATGGAAAATGAAAAAAAAGAAAAACATGTATAGGGTGTTTTTTTTAAAGGTTTGTTTTTCGAATAGAGATAAAACTGGCATTTTGTGGTCAAATCTGGCAACTCTAATGTCATTTATGTTCAGTTTGGTTTGCCATTTCATCATGAACAGGTTGACAAAAGAACAACGCTTGCAAATCGTGCAAATTTATTTCGAAAATAATGGTTCAGTTCGCGAAGTTTACCGCAAGCTCCGTCCATTTTATGGTCGACATAATCGTCCATCAGAGCAAAATCGGTCCATCCATCGGTTAACCATGGGTCGTTTTCGCACTACGTTTACTCTATGTGATAATACGCATCCGCAGAGACGTCGAACAGTGCGCACCGAAGAAACAATTGCCGCTGTAGAGCAAAATGTTGAAGAGGACCCGAATGAATCGATTCGCCACCGTGCACAGCAATTGGAGCTTTGTCCATCAACTTTATGGAAGATTGAAAATTGGACCTGTAGAATTGGCTTTATTCGAGCCAGCCGCGGCGGCCACATGCTCGAAATCATATTTAAACATTAATGGCATAAAATTATCCTTCCAATAAAGCCAAATTGATGGACATTACAACGATTTTCTTGTGTTTTATTTCAATTCGAAGTTCTATACCTCTAAAAAAACACCCTATATATCTGTTTATTCTTTTAACAAATACAAGCACTCTATATTGGTTGCTTTCCTTCTATGCAGTAATTGCCAATCTTAGACATTGCCTCCTTTCTTGTTGTAGGAAACGAATTTTTGCGTTGTTTGAAATTAATGCACTTAGAGATGTTCTCATTGTTTACATCTGTGAATTTTTTTATATTCAAACTGTCAAAAATTACTACAAATAATTTACTAAGTTATGTCTGTCACCGTACCTAGTAATTAGAATACTATAATAACTTTATCATGGAATTGTTACTACATGTCTGTCACAGGTATAAGTTAACTACTGCCCTATCCGCTTGAAATGTGTGCTGTAACATATGTTGAAAAAACAGTGTTACATACACATTTAAAAACGGGTGAAATTTGTGGTATATCACAACGGGTGTTAAGGAATTGAATACAGACGGTTTAAATTTAATGGTATAATGACTTTATTGTAAGAGGTGCAACCTGCACGTTGAAGACGTTGAACAAGAAGAAAGAAAAATTAGCAAAGTAAAGTGACAGTAAGTACAAGAGAATTGATTGGAAAGTTACAGTTAGAAATATGACAAATTCAGAGTGGTTGCTTCGCGTACAATATGAACACACGGTTGCATTTCTTAACATTTCCGCCCACCTCGTCCGTTCGCGACGACATAAACGAAGATGCGCCGCCCACCGTGTTCAACGGCCGCCCACCGTGTTCGGGATCAACCATTGTATCCACGGGTAGGACAGCTAGCTTTGAAATTGCTCGTTTTATAGTGGATCCTTGCGTCCGGATAGTAGCTACTCGTGCTAGCCCGTCTGCTCCTGGGTGAACTTCGATTATACGACCAAGTGGCCAATGCATGGGCGCCGTCCGCTCGTCCCGAATTAACACGAGATCGCCCACTTGGATGTTTCTATTCTGTTGTTGCCATTTATGTCGAAGTTGTAACCCGGCTAGGTATTCTGAGCTCCAACGTCTCCAGAAGTCCTGTTGCATCTGCTGGAGCTGTTTCCACCTTGACAACTGATTGGTGTTGAATTCTAATAGATTCGGTTCAGGATTGGCGATTAGCGATCTGCCCACCAAAAAATGTCCTGGTGTTAATGACGTGAGATCGATTCTGCGCAGCGCGCAGAATTGCGTGTGCTAAAGCAAACAAAGATTACCACATAACCCTTGTAGCGATGGTGACCTCGGCCTTTGGTAGTGCGGATTCCGTACGGTCCACCGTAGTCTAGTCCACATCGACTGAATGCTGGTGCCGGTGTACAGCGGTGCTGCGGCAGACTACCCATAAGTTGACTTGTTCTGGTAAGTCGCTGTCGAAAACATTTCACGCAGTTGTGAACAAGTTTCTTAATCGATGAGCGAGCATCCAAGATCCAATAGCGCCGTCTTAAGTGATTGAGGGTAGATTGTGTTCCACCATGCAGCGTGGCCTCGTGCGCCTGCGCCTGTAACAACCGACAGAACGGATTTTCCTTCGGAAGAATAATTGGAAATGTCTCCTCAATGGACAACAATACGTGCTTCAGTCGCCCATTAACACGTAAAATGTCATCCTCATCGATCATGGGGTTGAGTTTGCGAAGCTTACTTTTGGAATGGAGCGGTTCTCCTTTAAGTAGAGACGAAATTTCGTTAGCAAAATTGATTCTCTGAACATACCTGATCCAAAATTTCAAGGCATCGTTCCTCTCCTGGCTAATGCTCCAGGTCGTAGTTTCGTGGGGCTTCTTCCTAATGATGGCAAGGAATCGTTGGCACCACGCCGTTACCGCAAGTAGGGTAGTGATGTGCGAGTACTTCCGTAAAAGGGCTTCTGCGAATGATGGTTCCTCTTGAAGAGTTAAAGAACAGCATATTGTAGTTTGCTCGGCAACTTGGCGCTCTGGGACAGGTTGAGCTGGCCACTGCTGCTCTTCCTGGTAGAGCCAGCTAGGCCCCTGCCACCAAGTTTCAAGCGTTGACCATTTGGATGGTAATATGCCTCGCGAGGCAACGTCCGCCGGATTCAGCTTGGTTGGCACGTACCTCCATGATTCGCTGTTGGATAGCTGCTGAATCTTTGTGACGCGTTGAGTCTGACCAAAAGAATGTGCGCATCGGCAAGTGACTAAGAGATTCCTGCACTTTATGAGCCAGTTTTGCTGCTAGTAATGCCCCATTCATCTCTAAACAGGGTATCGTAATTTTCTTAAGTGGAGCCACCTTTGTTTTGGCCATTAAAATCGACACCTTTACTGCTTCGTCAACCGTAAGAACTCGAAGGTACGTCACCGCTGCGTAGGCCAACGTCGATGCGTCCGAGAAAGCGTGCAGTTGATACGCGATAACGGTTGATGCAGCATGCACCCATCTTGGTATGTTGATAGCTTCGACAGCCCGTAATTCCTCTCGAAAACTCCTCCACTGCGTCTGGTACGGCTCCGGAATGGCCTCGTCCCAGCTACAGCCAGTAACCCAAAGTTGTTGACAGATAATTTTACCAGTAATGATTATAGGTGCAAGCAATCCAGGTGGGTCGTATATCTTAGCGACGTCGGCGAGCTGTTGACGCTTTGTAATTAACCCAGACTGTGGTTGAACATTTACATTGTAGACTAGCTCATCGGACGACGCTATCCAATAAATTCCCAATGCCTTTACCTCCTGATGCTGGTCCAAATTACACCTGTGATCATCATCGCCCGGCTGGTCGTCGATGTTGTGCAGAAAATGTAATGAATTGGAGTTCCACTTGCGCAATGTGAACCCTCCCTTTTGTAATAAAGTCTGTAGTTGGTTTTGAAGGTAAAGCGCGCCTTCATCATCATCTGCTCCGTGAAGAAAATCGTCCATATAGAAAGAATGTTTCAGTATTTGTGCTGCCTGTGGGAAAGACTCTCCTTCGTCCTTAGCCAATGTATGAAGGACTGTGATTGTGAGGTAAGGCGAACAAATTAAGCCGTAAGTAACGGTCCGTAGACGATAAATAGTGGGGTCACCCTTTTCATTTAGCCACGCAATGCGCTGCAGATCAGTGTCTTTAGAGTCAACCAAGATTTGTCGATAGCATTTCTCGATATCTGCCATAAATCCTATTCGGTAAGATCGCCACTTCAGAATAATTGACGCCAGGTCGTTCTGCAGTTTAGGGCCCACATGCAGGCAGTCGTTCAGTGACACTCCCGATTTGCCTCGATATGATGCGTTAAAAACGGTTCGTAATTTGGTGGTGGAGCTAGACTCCTTATACACGTCATGGTGCGGAATGTAACACGCAAGTTGCGGTTCGCTGGTTTCGGAAACTGGTTCCATATGTCCGAGTTGTAAGTACTCGTCCATAAACTGTTCGTAAAGTTGCTTCAATGTCGGATCTCGCGCTAGACGGATTCGTTGATAGTTGAGTAATCTAAAAGCGTCTTCCCTTGAGTCCCTAAGCTTGGACAGGTCGACATCTTTCTTGAATGGGTATTTGACGACGTAGCGGCCGCAACTGGTGCGCCGTACTGTACTCTCAAAGAACGCTTCACAGTCGCATTCGTCTTGAGTCCTTGCAGTAGGTGATAGTAAATCATCGTGTTCGTTAAATTGCCACATGAGCTTGACTAGGTCGTTGAGCTCCAGAGATGTGGTGGCACAGTGTGTCAGGCGCAGCTGTGACGGTGCTTGATTAGGTAATCTCCCAAAGATTACCCATCCCAAATGTGTGTTTTGTGCTATGACAGCACAACCGGTAGATTGTTTGATCTCTCCTTTCAGTAATACGCTATATAGATCAGCGCCTATGATTAAATCAATGGAGCCTGGGTGGTTAAACTGTGGGTCAGCGAGTGCTAAATTCGCAAATTCCTTGAGCACGTCACATTCCACACGAGCAGAAGGCAGCAGGTGCCCCAGTCGTGGTAAAATTAGAGCTGAACAGGCCAGCGAGAAATCAGGGTTTACGAGTGAATGCATGATGAAGTCGACTGCCCTCGTGGAGCTGCCAACCACCGCTCCCCCCACTCCAGTAACAGGTACTCGAATGCGAGTGCGAGGGAGTCTCAATTGCTGGGCTGCAAATTCGCTTATAAATGTTGCTTGAGAGCCACTGCCCAGCAGAGCTCTGAGTGTGAGAGCGCGTCCATACGGAAAGAGCACGCTAACTCGAGCAGTGGCAAGCAGTGTTGTGCAGTATGAAGTCTTCTAAGTGAAGTGTTGTTGTGCTGCTAAGGCAACAGGTGCAGTAGCACACGCTTGATTTACAGCCACCGCGTCGGTTCGCTGCTGAACACTGTCCTGCAGCATCGTATGATGTCTACCGTTACATTGCTTGCACGAGAATGGTGATGTACACTTGTTTTGTATGTGATCACCCTTAAAGCAATTCTTACATAAGCCTTTTGTCATGACCGTCTGTAGTCTCTGCGTCGGAGATTGGGTCTTAAAATCAGAGCAGAACATCAATATATGCTTACCAGTGCAGCATGGGCAACGTAGGAGGTTAGTTTGATGGCAACGAATCGGTGTGTGTCGTGTTGGCTTTGCGCTGCTGTCTTTTGGCTGGTGCTTCGCAGCTGCTTCTAATCCCGCGATACGGCCCTCCAGAAACTTGATTAGTTCGCGATATGATGGAATGTAGTCAGCAGAGTTCAGCGACAGTTCCCACTGCTTAACAGATTCCGGATCTAGTTTTTCGGTTATAAGATAAACGAACCAGTCGTCCCACTCCTCCGTGGGACTTGCAAGCTGCTTAAGTGCGCGTTCCGATTCTGTAACTCCATCTATGATCTTCCTCATCGCTACTGGGCACTCGATTGAGGCTGCAGGGAGCTGCACAATATGGTGCAGATAGGACCGGACGAGTCGGCGTTTGTTATCGTACCGTTGCTGAAGAATATCCCATGCTACCTTAAAGTTGCTATCGATGACCAACAGGTTTCGTAGAAGAGACTCGGCGTCTCCACACAGGCAACCTTTCAAGTGTAGGCGCTGCACGTCGGACAGGCTCATGTCGTTAATAATGCAAGAAACAAACATGTCTTTGAAGGACAGCCATTGTTGGAAGGTTCCGTCGAATGTTGGCAGAGCGATTTTGGGCAGCTTTGTGACCGTTGTGGTCCTGCCTGCGGTGTTCGAACAATTCGCCTCTGCTGCCATGGGCTTACTGGGCAACAACTCATACAGCAAATCCTCCAGCTCCCCTACCGTTTCACAATAGGAGCTTTCGATTTCTGTGAACCGCGTGTCCTCCAAATGCGACTTTGAGATGGTCTCATCCGTGGATGCTAGCTGCAGCAGCTCATCGTGTGCGGACGTGAACTTTGCCCAATAGTCTTCCAGTAATCGTTTGCGAGCCACCAAATACCCTTGTGTTTGCTTATGCTTTGCGGTTTTACGCGTGTTTGTTGAGAAATTAAGAATGAGTTTGGCCAGACCTTCTTCTTTGGCCGCCGCCGTGATGATGTAACATCATCCGGTACGATTTCGAGGTTAACCACGTTCCGATCGTCGCACTGCAAGTCTTGTACGTGGAATTTTACAAATCAGCGATTTGAACAGACGACGTTGACTCCAATAAGTCTCCATTCCCGCAAGCGATGCCAAAATGTTAAGGAATTGAATACAGACGGTTTAAATTTAATAGTATAATGACTTTATTGTAAGAGGTGCAACCTGCACGTTGAAGACGTTGAACAAGAAGAAAGAAAAATTAGCAAAGTAAAGTGACAGTAAGTACAAGAGAATTGATTGGAAAGTTACAGTTAGAAATATGACAAATTCAGAGTGGTTGCTTCGCGTACAATATGAACACACGGTTGCATTTCTTAACAACGGGTCTCATAATATGCTTCCGAGTGTGTCTCTTACAGAGGGAGCCACAATGACCTAACCTAACCTAATTGCAAGTAAATATATAAAAATTTGTTATTTTATTTATCTGTAAGATAACAAAGATAATAGAGATTAAAGATAACAAATGATTTTTTATTATAATTGGTCAAAAAATTCATTATAATAATACAAAGTACCATATGGGTGAAATGTCACCCGAACATCTTATGTGTGAGTTTTTTTGAACGTCGGATGAGGGTTAAAAAATTGTAATCCTTAATCAAGGATATGAAAATTTATGTAGAATATTCATGAAAAGTAAGTGTGATAAAACCCAAAATCTCCTTGATCACGTGTCAAAATTTAATTATTCTCGCTTAATTGATTTTGTATCTATTTATTATTTAAAATACTGATACGCAAATAAATTCGAATTTTTGTACTTCATTATACTTGCAGCTTCCGCCTTTTTTTTAAATAACTTTTGAACCAATAAAGTTAGAGTAATGAAATTTCGACACGTGATCAAGGAGGTTTTGGGTTTTATCATACTTACTTTTCATGAATATTCTACATAAATGTTCAAGGATATACAGGATTAAAATTTTTTGAGGACCTTTGTCATCCTTTTTTTACAAGTAGATAAAAAGTCAATTTTATTTAAATTCTTGAGCCTTTCCTCTTTCATCTTATATACATATCGCCATATTCTAACGAGGTTAAGTATTTTTTATATATTTTTTATTATTTATCCCCTTCAAAATATTGAAGTCCTTTTAAAATGACAAAGGATGTAGAAATGAAAAACTGAGTACGCAGTATTACTATGTTGGGTCTCTAGTTTCACGCCCATATGGATTTTTTCCAGTGTGAAAAATTTTTTTCATTTTTGTCGCACGGTGTTATAATTTAATTCCTTTCAAAAATTACACATATGCATAAACATATTTAATGTTCTTCTTTCAGATAAATTTTTAGCTATCGGAAAACCCGTCTGCGCTTGCCTTAAATGTATTTACAAGTTAAAGTAAACATTCAAAAACATTAAATTTGTTACTTTATTTTAACCATTCTTACATAAAATAAAATCCTTTTTATCAACCACTAGTAGGGCCCTGCGGCTTTGCACGCAAGTTTGAAATCAATGGGCCCAATAAATCAAGTTTCTTCATACTACACTCTTTGGGCGGTGCCACGCCTCTTTTATGTTATGCCCAATCCATTCCTCCAGTCGAATGGTGTGACCCGGTTTCATTGATATGTAACTTTCATTTCCAATGTTACAGTCGCAAAAAATTTAGTCGCAAAAAATATACCGCCAGTAGAATGACACATCTATGAGACGATGGTATACACAACTTCAAAGCTTTCCAACTTATTGTTCCGAAGATATTCCACATTAAAAATTTGGGTTGTATGGACGGTGCCATGCCCCTCGTCCAATACCCACTGTACCCTCCCTGTCGAAGGGCACGTCGAAATGGTAAGTATGTGCCAAATATCTTGATGTGTGATTTGCATTTCAAAAGTTATTGAAAAGAATAAGGTCGCTTAAAAAGTACCACGCCCCTTGTCCAACGCCCATACAATTTAACCACTTGAACGACACGTCTAAGCCATGATGCTATATCAAATTTCAATACTGGCCGACTTATAATTCCGAAGATATTTCATATTAAAAACTTGGTTTCTATGGGCAGTGTCAGGCCCCTCGTCCGATACCCACCCCATTCCCCATGTCGAAGGGCACATCTAAATCGTATGTTAGTGTCAAATCTCTTAACTGTGTGATTTGTAGTTCCAAAGCTATTCAAAACATTTGAGTTGCTTAAAAAGTGTCACGCCCCTTGTGCAACGCTCACAAAGTTTTACCAGTGAAACGGCACATCAAACGGTGGCGGTCGCCACGCTCTTCCCACTGCAAGAGGTGCAAACGATTAGCTCTGGGATCATGGACCTGACAGAAATTCCAACTGTCAGCACGGCCGAGCAGCTACAAAGTGTTGCCAAAATTGCCGATAACAAGGCATCGGGGCTGGACGGCATACCAAATGTAGCGCTAAAGGCAGCGATGAAGGCGCGGCCGGAGATCTTTTCGCAGCTTTACACGGCCTGCCTCATGGAAGGAGTTTTCCCTGAGCAGTGGAAAAGGCAAAGACTTGTGCTCCTGCTAAAGCCTGGAAAGCCGTCAGAGCAGCCGTCATCATACAGGCCACTATGTATGCTAGACACCATGGGCAAGGTGCTGGAGAGGCTTATCTGCAACAGACTGCAGGAACCCCTAGAGGGGCCTGGTGGGCTCTCAGATCGCCAGTTTGGCTTCCGCAGAGCATGATCCACTGTAGACGCCATTCGAGCGGTGATGGACATTGCCCAAGAGGCAACAAGCGGCAAGAGGTGGCTGGGTGGCACCAAAAAGTACTGCGCGGTCATCACGCTAGATATCAAAACTGCCTTCAACTCGGCGAACTGGGGCAAGGTCATCGCTGCACTACAGAACTTCGGGGTCCCTGCTTACCTGCAACGCATTATTAGTAGCTACTTCGAAGACAGAGTGCTACTTTACGACACAGAGGCAGGCGTGCAGCGATACAACGTCACTGGAGGCGTACCCCAAGGATCGGTACTTGGACCCACGCTCTGGAACGCGATGTATGATGGCGTCCTTCGGCTGAAACTGCCGGAAGACGTTCACATCATCGGCTATGCAGATGACATAGCGGTCGTAGCGGTCGCCAAACACCTGCATATCCTCGAGGCGCACTGCAACACCGCAATAGCTCGCATCAGGCAATGGCTACAAGCAGCGAAACTTGAGTTGGCCGCTCACAAAACTGAAGCTGTGTAAAGTGAGCGAGGTGCTCACCGTCACGGTCGGAGGTCACACGATCACCTCACTGCCCCACCTGAGATATCTAGGCGTCATCATCGACTCCAAGATGACATTTAGAGAGCACCTAAACGTCGTTTGCGAAAAGGCCACGCGAGTCTATGGCGCGCTCGCACGCATGATGCCAAACATCGGAGGTTCCCGCTTTAGCCGGCGAAAACTGCTCTCAACAGTGACGGGGTCTATACTGTTATACGCAGCACC
The DNA here is from genome assembly GCA_963971225.1 of Melieria omissa. Lineage (NCBI taxonomy): Eukaryota > Metazoa > Arthropoda > Insecta > Diptera > Ulidiidae > Melieria > Melieria omissa. The sequence continues at coordinate 41,272,985 of OZ020269.1, read as the reverse complement.
GATCTGGGCGGATGTGGCAAAGATCCGTGAACGCATAAAAGGATCGGTATACCGCCTCAGCGCACTCCGCGTCGCCTGCGCATTCCGCACAGTGTCGGATGACGCCATTGGTGTCATTGCTGGCAAACCACCGATCGATCTGCTCGCAGCGGAAATGCAGCGCTGCTACAAGCGTGACGAGAAGGCGACAGCCGCCGCCAAAAAAATCGAAAGCAAAACGACTACACGCGAATGGCAATGCAGGTGGGACCAGTCATCCAAGGGACGGTGGACGTACCGACTTATTCCAAAAATCGAGGAGTGGATCAAACGACGGCACGGGGAACTGGACCACTACTTGACGCAGCTACTCAGCGGACACGGCTGCTTCAGGGAATATCTCCATAAATACGGATATGAGGAGGACCCTTTTTGTCCGCGCTGCCCAGCAGAGCACGAAAACGCGCGGCACGTCCTTTTCCAATGCACGCGTTTCGCCGACGTACACGCCAAACTACAAAAAGTCCTCGGAGAGGAGGCATCGGAGGCCAACCTCGTCGCTCATATGTGCGACACTCCGGCGACGTGGGAGGCGGTTAGCTCGGCAGCCGCCGAGATAATAAAAAGAGCGCGCACGCAACGCGCGTCGACGAGCACACGGCACGGATGATGGTCTGGTGCAGCTAGGACAGCGGCGGCAGTGGTGACAGTTGCAGCAACAGGGAAGCCAGGGCAGTGTGGCCTATGCTATTGGTAAGTCCGGACATGACATGACACACGAACGATTGAGCAGAAATGCTCCTTACGGCCTCCTGACGCAATACCTATCGGTGACCCAGGGGGGTTAACCGTTCGGACGAGAGGAGGGTTTAGCGGATTAAAGTCCCGCACTACCCTAGGCTTTCGATGCTTCCCTCCTCGTTAAAAAAAAAAAAAAAAAACATCAAACGGTGGCCCCGCACCAAATTTTAATGCTGCATGATTTCTCATTCCGAAGATATTCCATATTGAAAATTTATGTTGTATGGGCGGTGGTACGCCCCCTTATCAAAAACCCACCCCATTCCCCCTATCGAATCGCTAAATCGTTTGACACCCATATTGCTGTGACATATATATCATGGCTGATTTGTTATTATAGTGATCATGGCTAGAAGACGTATTACGTGGGCGTGGTCAATCTTATATATCCTATGTTAACATCAACAAAACTCGAAATCATTTGGTATTAATACTGATTTGCTGACATGTAGCGAAGCTTCGTTTTGTTAGTTTAGTTGGCGCGGAAAATGGGCACGGAATGTGGGCGTGGCCGATTATATTATAGCTTATGTTTGCCGCAATGACACGCTGAATCGTCTGCTACCCATATTACTATGACAAATATACCATGGCTGATTTGTTATTATAGTGGGCGTGGCGAAAAGGCATATCGGGTGGGCGCGGTCAATCTTATATATCCTATGTTAGCATCGATGAAACACGGAATCACTTGATATTAATACTGATTTACAGACATGTACCGTAGCTTCGTTTTGTTAGTTTAGTGAGCACGGAAAGTGGGCGTGGCCAATTATATTATAGCCTATGTTTGCCGCAATGACACGGTGAATCGTCTGATACTCATATTGCTACTATAAATATACCATGGCTGATTTGTTATTATAGTGGGCGTCGCGAAAAGGCATATCAGGTGGGCGTGGTCAATCTTATATATCCTCTGCACGGAAAGTGGGCGTGGCCGATTATATTATAGCCTATGTTTTCCATAATGTAACGCTGAATCGTCTGATACCCATATTGCCTTACAAAAGCATATCATGGATGAGTTTTGTTACCATAGTGGGCGTAATAAGGGGGCGTGGTCAATCTCATATAGCCTATGTACCATTTCCACAGATTAAAAAATGTTTGTTGCTTATTTCATCTAAATCGGTTCAGTGGTTTTTGCCTGATTGTGGCTCAAAAAATGTCACACTTGCTTTTATATAGTATAATAGTATAGATATAGATGGAAGCATTCGCATATTAAAAGATTTTTAGTTTTTTATTTCTACGAAAGGTAGGCGTAACAGTTGTCCGATTTCGCCCAAATTTTTACAGAAGTCTTTAAAATATGTGAAAAGCTCAATTTCAGCGCTGTAGTACCTTTGCCAGATTTAACCCATTTCCTTCCTCTGTTGCGTATACGCAACGTTACTATTTAAAAAATTCGTATGTGCAGTGTGAGTGTGTGAGGTATTGCGATAAATTTTTTTTTGTTCGGAAGGTATATCCTTAGGCTTTCTTCTCCTCCATATCTCAACCACCTACAAAACATACTCTGACACACACACTTGTATATGTAGACACATGTTTTTCAGACAAATTTTGAATCTCACACTAAAAATTTTCAAACGTTAATTCTTTTTTTGGTCGACATGAAAATACGTTCACATAAAGGCAAGGAAAAATTATAATTGGTTTGTGAATTATCTGGGTGTCATTATGCGTGTTCTAGATAAGTCTCGAATCTGCGTTGCGTGTACGTAACGTTGGCGCGTTGTTCGACAAATGAATTCGATTTTCCGTCGTGTTTCTGTGGTGCATTTTTTATAGGTAATTTTTATTCGTCGTATTCGGTCCTGTTATTCGTCGTGTTCGGTCTTGTTCGATATCGTTTATGGTTGTTTACCACTGTGAGGTTCGACTTCCTCCACCAGGTGGCTTCAGCGCTCTTGCGTTCTCAAACACAGCTAGATGCTGGAAAAGTATAAATAGCGCGCTGAAGTCGATTATACATTTTATAAGTCATAGTATTCCTACGTGTGCAAAATGAGAAGGACATCTTTGCGTAGTCAGAGAGAATTGACGCGCATCATAGATCAGTGCAGTGAAAGTGGAGAAGAAAGGATCACTTTAAACGAGAACACGAGAATTATTTACATCCCTCCGTCAACTGTTGATGCATTGAGCGATGAAGAGCAAATCGATGATGAGAATATCTTTGACGACATCGATCCCACTCTCGAAGTCGCTGGTGAGATTGAGGTACATTGTGATTCGACTGAACAAGACTTTTCTTTCTATGCGTGTACACGGCAGAAGCCCAATTCGGCGAACCAACTTGGAAAAAACTCAAACGTTATTCATTTAAATTCTTGGAGATTAACGAAAAAGCTGTCACTCCTCTAGAAGAAAAGATTGTTCGTGATCATGGTAAGTGCTTTAGTAATTTCGGAATTTCACAAATTTCGTATATTTTTTGGAATTTCAATTTTTATTCGGTAATGCCATCCAAAGTAATATTGAATTTCAATAATACTGAGAAAAAATCTGGTTACACGGGGGAACGAAACCGGAACTGTTTGTGTATTTTCTATTTTTAATTATTTCAAGATTGATGATTTTTTCTCGTGAATATCGAAATTCAGTATTGATGTGGATGGCATTACCGAATTCAAATTGAAATTCGCTGAAAACTTTGCCATCGTAAAGAGATACTTCATTTCTAATCTTCTTCTTTTTAGCTGACAAAACTCCATTGGAACTGTTTCGGATGTTCTTGGACGACGAAATCATCGACATGATCGTTTCTAACTCAAACATCTACGCTCAACAAAAAAATATCACCTTTGCTACTAATCGACAACAAATTTTTCGCTTTATCGGCATTCGTTTTCTTTCTGGATACCACACACTTCCTCAGATCGAGCACTATTGGTCGGTTGAGCCGGGTCTTGGGCTGCCTATCGTGAAACAAACAATGACTCGACACTCTTTTCGGACACTAAAATCGATATTGCATCTGATGGACAACAATAGCATAGACAAGTCAGACAGATTTGCTAAAGTTCGACCCCCTGATGGATCTATTGAACAATAAATACAAGCAAGTTGGGATTTTCGCTACGCATTTATCGATTGATGAACAGATGATTCCGTATTTCGGGCGTCACAACTGCAAAATGTTCATAAGAGGGAAACCAATTCGCTTCGGCTTCAAATTGTGGTGCCTCTGTTCTGATTCGGGATTTCTTTTCCATGCCATTCCGTACGCTGGTAAAGGGAGTTCATACGATAAAAACGTGGGACTCGGTGCGTCGATGATACCCTCTATGATTGAATCCATCAAAGATCCGGAGATTCATGCGTTTTACTTCGACAACTTTTTTACGTCATATTATTTATTCTGCTTGCTGAATGAGAGGAAGATTCGGGCAATCGGCACTGTGAGATCAAACCGGTTGAGAGGAGCGAACAATGTACTACTAACAGGGAAAAAATTGAAGAAACATTCGTACGATACGTGTTTCGAAAACACCAACAAGATATCTGTCTGCCGCTGGCAGGACAATTCTGAAGTGACAGTCGCTTCCAACTTCATCGGAGCTGAGCCAACACAAAAAGCTTCCAGATATTCGCGAGATGAAAAAAAAAAACAACATCCCTCAACCTCGAATGATATGCGAATACAACAAACATATGGGAGGAGTAGATTTGCACGACAATGCTGTCTCCAACTACCGAATTGCCTTACGGGGAAAAAAGTGGTGGTGGCCACTGTTCACGAGCTGTCTCAACACTGCCTCAGTCAATGCATGGAAGATTTACTGTCTCATCGCTAAGAAGAAGAAATCCAAATCTCTCAGCCAAATCGAATTCAAATCGGAAGTGACGCGAGCTCTCTTGACGTTCGTTGAAAAGCAGCCAGCGGAAGCAGAAGATGTGGAATCGGATTCAGACGCTGAAGAGCAAGGAAGACCACGAAAACTTCCACGAATCAACATCCGAGAACACGTTATCTGCGAAAACCCGCAAAAATTACGCTTGAGGTGTGCCCACTGCCACTCGCAAACGATTTATCAATGCAAAAAATGCAATGTGATGCACGTGAATTGTTTTGATGTTCATCATGACTTGAAATCCTATAATTCATTTTGTTTTCTCTTGTTTCACTTAGTTTTGCGAAATTCGATTGCTATTATATGTTTCTTAATTACTTCTAATGCAATAAAATATATTGATGACACAAATCTTTATTTCTGTCACATTCGTCCTGAACAATTCTATATGTCGAGCGATGCGCCAGCGTTGCGTACACGCAACATGACGTCACGGTATTCCTAGATGCCGGAAAAATATGAATTAAGACATGGTACATTAAAAATTGCCGCCGTGGCTCAGTTGGTTAGTGCGCGGTCCAACGAGTCGCATGCAGAGCGACGCAAGATCGAATTCTGCATGTAGTAACACCTAAAAAAATAACGGGAAACTCGTTTTCTCTTTCGGTGGCTGTCCTCTCAGCTGGAAATGGCAAACCTCTGAGAGTAAAAATTCACACGCACAACACGGGTGGTTGCGGGAAGCTAGGCCTTAGTCTCGCGTAAGCGGGCTGTCGTGCCAATCAATTATTATTATTTATTATTACATTAAAAATTGCAAAAGTTTGCCACGTCACTGGACGAGCGACATAATTTGAAAAGTTACCGTTGTAACGGGATCCACTTCACTGTTTCATAAATTTTGTGTTTTGAAAAAATTTATTTTCTAGCTTAATTAGTTTTCAGTATTCCGTCGCAACAAGAACAAGTGCCGACACGAATTTTGCACGTTCACTTAAATAATAGAAACGGGACATACAAAATGATTGCAAAGAAATGCGAATGAAAGCTACGCGACCGTACGAAGAACAATTCTTCGATTTATTGAAAACGTGGATATGTCTAGAAAAGCAGGAAGTGCCAAAATTAGTTCGAGAAGAAATAAAACTGTTCCCACCATCTTCGATTGGCAACCCGATTTAAATAAAACGCGCACTCGTTGGGAAAAAGCCATCAGCTCAAAAAACCCAATTTATTTTCCGTACTACATGCACACGCACATCTCGCACCGATTAAAAACTTGCACCAAAAGTGGACGTCTCGTCCGCTTCACGCTCACTGCACGACTGACTACTTCGGCCAGAGACGATCGTCCCTGTGCGCACAAGTCAATCGCACAGGAGATCGTCCCTGTACGAAACAAAAACATTGGGAAAGAAGGTGGTAGATACGCGTAAACGCAAGCCAGATTTGTCGCTCTTAGAGTTAGCGAAACAATTCAATACCATCCACGTAAACATTTTAAGAATAAGAGAAAGATACAGTGTGAAGTCTTATACAAAATATTCGGCACCAAAGAGAGAATACAAACAGCAAAAAATTGCCATTGAGCAACTTAGCAACGTGCCACTACTTTCACTGATTGGTTTTAAAGAAAAAGAATCAATTTAGTTGCAAAGGATATCAACCCGCCGAATTATCCAGAGCTCCGGCCGATTGAGCGCTATTGTGCAATTTCGGAGACAAAACTGCAAAAATATTGTAAACCACCTCGAACAATCAAAGATTAAAAAAAATTTACCTTCAGGCGACCAAAATGATACCTAGCAAAACTGTGCAAAAGCTGATGGGGGCCATTAAACGCAAAGTTCGATCATTCCAACGTAAAAGTCTTAAAAAATTGCAATTGTGATTTTTTCTTTTTTTTCATATTATAAGTGCAAATAAAATAACAAAACAGGATTTGTTTAAATTTTTCATGAACAAAATTTTAAATTACTTTTTGCAATTTTTAATGTACCATGTCTTATATAAAATAAAGTTTTTTAAGAATAACTGATAACATTTATTTATTTATTTATTTACAAGAATATTGAAACTATAACTAAATTATAGAACAATATATATATAAAATAGAAGCTATGGCATCTAGGGCCTCAAGCTAACATGGGTGTAGGATATGTAGTAGTGCAATTATTTTAATATGTTAATACTATTAATATATAGTTAACTAGCTGACCCGGCAAACTTCGTCTCGCCCAAACGGTCCGTTTGAGTGTGATGCCGTAACTCACATACAGCCACTTTCTTGTATATATATATAGATTCAAGTTATATGGGCGGTGCCAAGCCCCCTTGTTCAATACCCGCACCATCCCGTCTGTCGGAAGGGAAAATGGTAGGTTCGTCCTTAGTTTCATTGCTGTGCCACTTAAAGTTCAGCAAAATATTTGGGTCACAAACAATGCGCCACGCCCCTTGTCTGACGCCCATCAAATCTTATCATTAGAATGACTCATGTATGAGACGACAGGGTACTAAATTTTAGTGTTGTATGACTTATAATTTCGAAATTATTCCATATTAAAAATTTGAGTTGCATGAGTGGTGCCCCGCCCCCTTGTCCAAAATTCACCCTATTCCCCCTGCCGAAGGACACGACTAAATAATAAGTTTATACCGAGTGTCATTGATGCGAATGCTATAGTTCAAAAGCTACACCGGAATTTAAAAAGTGCCACGACCCTTTCCAACGCCCATTAAATTTTATTTGTAGAACGACACGTTTACGCCATACACTGTTCCAAATTTCAATGCTGAGCGACTTATAATTCCGAAGATATTCCACATCAAAAATTTGGGTTGTATGGGCGGTGCCACGCCTCCTTGTCCAAAATACACCCTATTCCCCTTGCGGAAGGACACGACCAAATCCTTAGTTTATACTGAGTGTCGTTGATGTGAATGCTATAGTTCAAAAGTTTCACCTGGATTCAAAAAGTGCCACGCCCCTTATCCAACGCCCACTAAATTTTACCGGTGGAATGTTACACTTACGCCATGACACTGTACCAAATTTCAATGCTGAGCAACTTATAATTTCGGAGCTATTCCATATTAAAGAATTGAGTTGTATGAGCGGTGCCACTCCCCCTTGTCCAACGCCCATTAAAGTTTACCGATGAAAAGACACGCCTACACCATGACACTGTACTAAATTTCAATACTGTTCGACTTTTAATTCCGAAGATATACCATATTTAAAATGTAGGTTGTATGGGAGGTGCCACGCCCACCTGCCGTACAAACATGTATTATACATATAAACCTTCCTCTTGAATCACTCTATCCATTAAAAAAAACCGCTTAAAAAACCGTTGCGTAGTTTTAAAGATTTAAGCATACATACAGACAGCGACAGCGACTTTGCTTTATACTATGTAGTGATTTAGGTGAGCTTAAAAGTGTAAGTGGTGTGAGTGATTGATGTTAAGTGTGCAGTAAGCTGGGGTTGAATAATATGTTCATATTTCATTATATAGATTGCAAAACTTTAAATAATGAATTAGTGTTATTAGGTTATTAATTGAAGGGTTTTTGAGTAGGTCTGAAGGTATTGTGTTTGGAAGTGAACGTCGGTAAGTGTCGAAGAATGTGCATTTATCAAGGATGTGTTGGGTATTGATTCTATGTCTATTGCAAAAGCTACAGATGTTAGACAGGTTTTTGTCAATTAAGTGTTTATGTGTGAGTCTATTGTGTCCTAGTCTTAGTCTTATAATTTTTGTTTGGCCTTTTTTAGTCAGGGAAGTTGTACTAATTTTGAGGTATTCGTTGATTGTCTTGGAGTTTTGTGATATGTTTGAGTACCATTATGAAGAATTGTTATTATCGTTTTGGTGTTTTTGGAGGAAGTGAGATTTTAAAAAGCATTTTATATCCGAAAAGACTACGTTGGGTGTAATTGTCAGCGGTGCGTTTATGGCATTTTTGGCTGCTATGTCGGCACATTCGTTGCCGGGTATCTGTACGTGACTTGGGACCCAAATTAGTTTTAGCTTATTTGGTTTCTCTAGTAGAAAACTACGAATTGAGTTGGGGTAGAAGTCTTGGTTGTTTAGGTTTTTTATTGAGTCGATAGAGGAGAGGGAGTCAGTGCAAATTGCGAATTTACCTGGTAGCTTTGTTGCGTATTTGATAGCTTCGTGAATGGCTATAAGTTCGGCAGAGAAATTTGAGCTGTAGGTAGGAAGGTGTGCTATTTGTATAATTTTTTTGTTTAGAATTATGCTGTAACTAGCTTTGACGTTGATTTTGGAGCCGTCCGTGTATAGGAACTTGAATTTTGGGAGTTTTTCGATAGTTGCATAAAATTGCTTTCTAAATACTAGAGGAGGAGTAGAGTTTTTTAAGAGCGGTTAGATTTGTGTTTATTGTTGAGAGATCCCGTTTCCAGTGCGGTGTTTTGGAGTTTTTGTAAGGTTTAAAATTTATTGGAATATCGAATTGTTTTGCTAAGTTTGTTATTCTGTTTAGGCAGGATGGTGATTTATTAATTATTTTTTGTGGAGTTTTGGATAGGAGCGTGGGAAGGGGGGAGTGGTCGTTTATTATGACAGATTTTATAAGTTTAGCTGTAATAAAATCTCTATTGGTGTTCAACGGTAGGATATCGGCCTCGGAGTTTAGGGATATGATTGGGGTTGTTCTGAAAGCGCCAAGGGCGGTACGTATGCTGGAATTGATGGTTGAGTTCAGCTTGTTTGTAGTAGATTTTGGCGCGTATGCATATAAGTATATGCCGTAATTGATTTTTGATATAACCAACGCTTTTACTGCTGATATTAACGACACTGTGTTGCAATTGTATTTTGTACTTGCGAGGCATTTTATAATGTCGAGTCGTTTTTTAAGTGCAGATACTAGGTAGTCGATGTGACTATTCCATTTGTATCTTTTATTAAATATAAGTCCGAGTATTTTTAAGTTGTCAACTGAGCTTATGTTGATGTTGTTGCAGAGGGTGTTGACCTGGCAGTTGTGTTTTTTACATATGTGGATGTGTTTGCATTTTTGTAGTGATAGTTGGGCCCCTGAATATTGGGACCAGTTGGCAATGTCGTTATGTAGGCTGCTGAGGTCTAGTGGAGTGTTTTTTGTTTTGTTCATTTTTTTATAATAATGAAGTCGTCGGCATATGCCAGGAAGTTTAATTCCTTGTGAAGGGAAATGATGTTACTAAGCTTATTGTACGCAATGAGAAAGAGAATAACAGATAATGGGATCCCTGTGGGATACCATTCTGTAGCGGATATTGTTCAGAGTAATGGGAATTAATTTTTATTTTGATAGTTCTGTTGGTCATATAATTTTTTATGTATCGGTACATTTTTGGGCCAATATTCCAATGTCTAAGTTGGTCCAGAATGGAGTGCATTCCCACTTTGTCAAAGGCTTTGGAGAAGTCTAGAGAGACGAGTGAGAGGTGTTTTTTCGCTGAGAGGGATTGAGTGATCTGATAGTCTAGATATACTAGAAAATCAGACACTGATTTTCCCTTCCTGAAGCCCATCTGATGACTATGTAGAAGTTTGTCTGTGGTGACAAACCACCATAGTCTATTGGCAATGATCTTGTCTAGTACTTTGAGCAGCATGGGTTGAGAGAAATAGGTCGGTACGATTTTATTAAGGTTTTATCGCCGTCCGGTTTTAATATAGGAATTACCATACTATTTTTGTATATCTGCGGTAAGTATTGATTGAATATATTGTTGAAAAGATCAAGGAGTCGGTTTTTTATGGTTTTTGGTAAGTGCTGTATCATTTGGTTGGAAATGCGGTCAAGACCGGGTGTTTTGCCTTTTAGTCTATTTAGTGCAATATCTAACTCTAAGTAGCTGATTTTTTCTTCGATAAAAGAAGCTGATTTGTTGGGTATTAGGGTGTATGTCTGTTTGATGGTATCGTGTTTGCATTGTTGAAATGTTGAAGACAAATTATTATTTTGTGCTTCTTTCGACCAAGATTGTCCAAATATATTCGCTATTTCCGTTTTTTCTGTAGTTGTTTTTCCGTTTGGGAGTTGCGTATCAATACAATGAATAGACGATTTGGGTTTTAGTCCGCAGAAGGAGCGAATGGTTGCCCATATTTTACCTGGATGTGTGTGAGGGTTAATATTTGCAGTAAATTGACTAATAGACTCTGTTTTAGCTAGCTTTAGGTTGCGCCTAAATTTTGCATGAGCTTTCTTGTATTGAATAATATTATCGTTCGTGATATTTCTTTTTAATTTATTCCATTGGCGATTTTTTTCTTGTTTTAGTTCTTGTAGAGTTTCGTTCCACCACGGGACTGTATATTTTCTTTTGCTTGATGTTTGGGGTATGGATTCATTGGCAGCTTGAAGTAAGATCCTGTGGATATTTGCGGTTTCTTTGTTGATATTTGTACTAACCGGTCTATTGTTGCTAAACTGGCTTGCTAAGAGGTGAAACTTGGTCCAGTTTGCTTTAGTTAGCTTGAATTTGGGGCGGTTTAGGATTACTTCAGTGTTATTGTCGGGGAAGAGGGAGATTAATATTGGGAAATGGTCACTACCGAAGAGCTGCGACTTTGTTAGCCAATGGCTTTGTATGGCGATGATTGGGGATGCGATTGATAGGTCAATGTGTGTGAATGTGTGGTGGGTGGAGTAATGGGTAGGCGAGCCGTCGTTTAGGAGTGTTAGTGAGGATTGTGTTATGAATTTGGATACCGTTTTACCCTTTTTATTATTATTTTTGGCGCCCCAGCTAGTGTGATGGGTATTAAAGTCACCCGTAATTAGTACAGGTAATCTGGATTGTGGAACTATGTTTTCTAGGTCATTGTAAGTAGGTGATGTATTGGGTGGAATGTAAGTGGAGCTGATTATGAATTTCAGCTTAGATTGGATGATAACGTTCGTGACGTCAAAGTTATTTACAGCTGAGTCGGTATGTTTATGTTGCAAAGAGTTGTGGACAAGAAGTGCGGAGCCGCCGAACGCGTTTCGTGTGTGGCCAGAGGTATATAAGTGGTAGTTGATAGGTATAGGTAAATTTTGGTCGTGTTGTATGTGTGTTTCTTGGAGAGACACTATTTTCGGGATGTGTAATTTTAAGAGTAGTTGTAAGTCGATGTAGTTGTTTGTGTACCCTTTTAAGGTAAGGTCCCACGATTGCCGCAATGCGTAGAAATTTTACGCATTTTGAAAAAATCCTAATGCCAATCGTGTGAACTCGATTCTTTTTCGGCGCAAATGTCAAAAATACTCGATCTGCCTCCTGTTGCGCCGAACGAAATTGGTACAATAGCGTCAATCGTGTGAACAGTTGAAGCCAGACAAAAAAATAAAAATTGAGCCGAATTTTGTCGGCAACTCGAGCGCCAACCATAGGGGCCGACAAATTTTGTCGGTGCTTTGAAATTTTTTGAAAATTTATTTCAATTTTTGTTTCGATTCGGGCAATCGTGTGACCTACCTATGAAATCGTTCGGCGCAAGATTTCTGCTCGCTAGGTTGAGCCGACAAAATTTGTCGCAATTGGGCCAATCGTGTGATCCAAATAAAAAATTGTGTGCTCAATAGACAATTTTTGCGTAGTCATTGCCCGACCAGATCGGCGCATTTGCGGCAATCGTGGGACCTTAGCTTTATATTCCATTGGAGTATAGTAAGTGACATGTTAGTGTATTGTATTAAATACTTAAATAAATGTGATATATATAATAAACAAGTGGTAAGATAGTTGTGAGAACATTTACTCTTCCATAGTGAGACTGTCAAAGTCATCAAAGTCATCACTATCATCTGTGTTTAAGTTGTTGCTTTCTTGTTTATGGTTGATCATTTTTAGTTTGTTTTTGCCTATTTGTCCCTTAGCTTTAGCTTTTAGTTGCTTGATGGTGCGATTTGAGGTTTTTGTTGGGAATATTTTGATTTTCGTTTCTGTTAATTGTGGGGATTCGCAGCATTTATTTGTTGTTGAGGGACGACCTGCGGACGCAGTAGTATTGCTGTTTGCTTGGCTGGTGTGTTGATTTAAAACTGAGGTGAGCTTTGTGTTTGTGGAATTCGTACTGTTGTTGCTGCGGACCATTGCTGGAGCGTAAGTGGATTGCGTCGACGGACGTTGAGTAGGTAGAGAGGAGTTGGAGTTGGTGTTGTTGTGGAGCTGTTTGTTTTGAGAGCTGTTGGACGTCGTGACAGCCGCTGCTAAGAGCTCGTCGCTTGATGTTGGTCGCTGGTGTTCGTAGAATGTTGGCAAATGTACTTGATTGTTGGCGTTGTTGTTTGTATATAGTGTGGGCAGTTTTATGGTCCACTTTTTGGAGAGTTTTAATTGCTTGGATTTCTTTTTGTTTAATAAATATAGGACAGCTTCTGAAGTAGGGCGAGTGGTCGGCGCAGATGGTGTTGTTTTCTTTGCAGTTATGGCAGGCGGGCGGGTGGTGGCACTTTTCGGTTGAGTCTGGTGATGTGTGGTATATTTGGGAGCAGTTTGAGCAGAGCTTTTGATTTTTGCAGTATTTAGTGATATGGCCGTAACGGTGACAATTTTTGCACCGTAGAGGCAGGGGTATGTAGGGCCGAATGTGTATTTTTTCGTAACCGATTGAAATTGTGTCAGGTAGTGAGAGCGTAGAGAAAGTGATTATTATGAGGCCTGTTTCGATAAGTGTTGAGCTGTCGTTATTTTCCTTTCGCATAATTTTTCTAATTTCACTCACGCTTTGATCTTTGAGTTCCTCTAATATTTCGTTTTCGGGTATTCCACGAAGGTCGTTGCAATAGACAACGCCTTTGGTGAAATTCAGAGTAGAGTGCATCGTTATTTCTACTTGTATATTGGGGGATAAGTTTGTTAGTTTAGTGAGTTTCTGTGCTTGTGTATGGTCGATCGTTTTAATGAGAATATCACCACTTCTAATTTTTTTGCACGTGTCGACCTGCCCGCATGCACCGTCGATCACTTTTTTGATAAGGAATGGAGACACTTTAGTTAAGGTTTCGTCACTGTTTATTCTTTTCATCACTAAATATTTAGGTCCAGGAGATTTTATTTCGATATGTTTTTTGTATGGTTTGGAAGGGAGCGGGGGTCCCCCGTCCACGTCGGGTGGGTCGTTCATTGCTTAGACTCGTAGGTTTTGCACGAGAGCGCGATGAGAGTATTAGTCACTTAATTCAACTTTATGCTTAGACGGTTGGTTTAAGAACTTACTCGCCCGAGAGCTAAGGTCGAACTGAACTGATAACATATATATCGATTTTACTTGAATAATAATTTTTTTCGCAAAAACGGCGAAAATGGGTTAATGTCACCATGGAATCTTCTAGACCATAGTGGGCTTTCTAAATAGAGTATTAGGCATTAAACATTTACGAACTACGGCTTATCACCCGCACGCTTATCACGGCTAACGGACTAATTGAGCGCTGGCACAAATGCTATAGCATTCATTGTGTATAACGGTTAAAATATGATAATCTGACAAGTGCTTATAGTTTCCACAAGAATAACCTGTCTATTTTTGCAGCTCACTGGAATTTTTACTGTCCGCAAACTTGTTAAACTTGTTGTATAGAACAGTGCATCACCAGCAAAACTTACGTATGAGTGTTCCAATTTCCTTCCTCGCTTGTTGCTCCTTTATTCCCATTAACTCAAAAACAGTTTCTACAAATTTTGGACTTTTTATGACGTTTTCTTTACCATAGCTTCTTTTAACCAATATTGAACTGTTTCTTCGTAACGTTTGAATTTTGTTTGTATCACATTGTGCTGAAAAATCCTGTAAAGTCTCCTCGTATGTGATGATCTCATTGAAATTTGGCTTCTCACTATTCGATGTTTCATTGTTTAAAGTGTTTGACCTGAAAGTATAATGGATTGATTAAGTAATATGAGCAAAATATTTATAGCTACATTAAATTTTTTTGGTGTGAATAGTAGCACCATAGTCCGACGGATTTAATGCTACAAAGTGTCACACAAATCATATTGCGATCAGCTATATCTATCAATATCGTTATTTTAATTTAGACGAATCAACGCGCATGCTTCAAGCCCCTATGGAGTACAAAGCATTGCGCTGTTTTTGGATTGGGGATTGAGAAAAGATCTTGTTATCACTTGTCTGAAAACAATCCCAGTTTCAAAAATCAGGAAAAATTGTTTACGCGACTAGGGTAACTAACCAAAATGCTCTCGTTTATTATTATTACCATTTTATAGTAAAGAAAAGTTTAACTGAATGTACAATAACAGTGACATATTTTTTGTTTAACCCATTCGCTACAGATTTTTACTGGGGAATGTTAAAAATTTAAATTTTACGTTTTAGGTTTCTATGTGGTTATATTAGCAACTTTCCATTAGAAAGTTTTTAATTTTTATACTTGGACCCTGTATTTTAGGGCATTTTTATATGAGAGCAACCACATCGTTGTAGCTGGGTCAAATTTTCTCAAGTAGGCCACTTTAAAATCGATGGTCTCAGTTTTCGTTGATCAATACGGTTTTCGATCGGCTTGGAGGTAAAAATAACACCCCTAAAATAATTTTGAAAAAAATGTTTTTTTCATTAGTTATTTACCGTTAAAGTTTTTGGTCATGTTTTTTTGAAAAATTCATAACTCACGAACGGTTTATCGGAACTCAACGTTTTCTACATCAAATTGTCAATTAATATACTTTGCCATGAAAAAATCTTTCTTCACAAAAAATTATTATTTAGCTGAAAAATCCTATTTGTTGTAAATAATTGAAAATTAATGAAACTTTTCCGCCTGCGAGAAAATTTTGACACATTTCATTCAATTCTACAACCACTTACAAAAATTTTGGTGAAAAAAAAGTCATTATTTTGCATAAGGTCAAAAGTTATACATGTTTTTGTGACCGCGCTCCTACCTCTAGCGCTGGAAAAGCACATATTAACCCTTTCGGTTATTCTATGCCATATGGCATAGTCTCTTTTCAGTGCCTGTTTTAAGTCAAAAACTTGTGGATAGTATATTTTTAAATTTTTTTATTTCTCTCTGAAGGCTTTTATACCAAATAATGAAAAAAATATTTTGATTAGTGTACCAAGTAAATTGTAAGGGTTCAGAAAGTGCGCAGTGCTATCGAGCTGCGTATTTTACAAAAAGAGGTCACTTCGTACTTTGATTTATTCTATTACAAAAATTAATTTATTTTATAGGTTTATGTAAGTAATCTAGTAGGTATTTATTGCTTTAGTAAGTGTAAAAAAAGTTAGATCCCAAATATAGTTCACTAAGGCTGTACGATTTTTTTTATTTCTTACTATGCCATATTTCATGATGCCCAAAAACCACTTTTTCGAACAATATTTTAAGAAATGACTTTTGATTATTCATTATGTATGCTTAAACAATAATAAAATGGAAAAGAATTATTTTTAAAGTTAAAAACAAAAAAGAAGTACCGAAAGGGTTAACGCGCGCGCGCTTAGTCATCGTGTCACACGATGACGATTCGGTCACACGATGACTAAGCGCGCGAGTTACGTCCCCACCTACAGCGATCACACACACCTCACCACCAGCCAAGCCACCTAGACTGCTGATGCAGCAGGCGTAACGGCGGCACAAGCCAAACAACAACAAGCAGCACCTAAACCAGAGCGGACGACAACGCAAGACTGATGACACTGCACTACCAAGTACAACGACCGATGCACTAGAACGGAAAGAGCGAAGACGCCGAATAATCAACTTTATTTTCAAATATCATTTAAGCTTATTTTACAATAATTTGTATTTCACAATAATGCTTTGTAAAACCAAATAGTAGAAGTAAGAAGGAAAGCATTAAAAACTCAAAAGATCAGATTGATATTGATCGTCAACGAACAAGCTTGTGTTTTTTTTAACGCTCCCAAGCCCACGACTTGTAACTGGCGCAATCGGCTAGGCCGTGAAAACGATTAAAAGTGAGTGCTATCGCGAGTGAATAATAAATCAAACTTGGAATACGAGGCACAGGAATCCACGAAGGAAAATCGACGATCCTGAATTTGCCGACATCCTGATCCTGAATTTGGGACATCAAAGCAGCACAACATTTAATCGGCGAGTTCCAACTCCTTAATTCACGGACCGGACAAAAAACAATGAAGTGGTACGGAGTGCTGGCGTACATGTAAGTGGGAAACTGAATACAAAAGGAAAATTTTAAATATTGTAAGGGAGTGGAGGAAAATATACTAGAAAATATCGAAATAAAGAGATTAAAAAAAAAAAAAAATCGAATTTTAAGAATATTTGTAAATGAAAATTAAATAAAGAATTTTGTGTTCAACCATTATATACATTAGTACTTACACTTAATTACGAATTGTAAAAACTGAACCGAATTGAAAGGAAAACAAATAAATTGTATCCAACCATTTTAATACATATGCTTGTATACTACATATATATCATCTTAGACATATACTGTACTACATATAAACCATAAGGACACACCTGCCGTTAATAATCAAATTCAGGACATTCAAATAAACACCGCTTTCACATAGGTATACAATAATAATAAATATAAATCAAAGCTTGTACAGCCTCTAAACACAAAAATTAACTAACTGAACCTTACAGTTACGCATAACAAAACTCAAATCTGCGATTTTTACGAGACCCTCCAGGTTAAAAGAGAACCATAACAATAACAAAAAGAAAACAAAAGCAAATTAAAGCATAGAAAGACAAAAAATTTTAAGGCACGCATTGGGAAGCACAAAAAATTAAATAAAAAACCATACAAACGAATTTTCCTCAAATCCATCCTCGTAGGGGCGGTGACGGTATATCACTAGTCCATTACAACAGGAGTACCGAGAGCATATCGGTACAGCGATTTGTAGGGAACGATTCAAAGGAAAACATTAAATATCAAAATCAATTACGTCAAAACCGATTTGCGCTAAGCCCATCCTCGTTTGAGACAGTGAGGGTATATCAATGTCAAAAACAGGAGTACAGAGGGCATATCTGTACAGCGGTAAAGCCAACAAATCAAATTTTGATTCAATCTGTGCAGTGGCAAAGCAAAGCCAACAACAACAAAATATATCTACACAAATACAAATTTTAAAAGAAAAATTATATTGATCGAATGACTGAAGATATTAACGAAAGATAAAAGAAAAAATTTACCACAATACAATCGAATTAAACACATAAATGCCAAGAAAACACAACTATTTTCCATATAAAGTCCCAAAAATTTTCAAAAGTAAAAGCCTTAACTCAATACCTGAGGCATTTGAACCCATAGATTTAATACCTGCAGCATCCACATCCGCATCTACATTACCCAACATAGAAATTGAATCTAACATAATGCTTTCAAACAACCACCAACATTCCCAAATACAAACAACCACCCAAAACGATATATTCAATTCCCTAAGGATCCCCGATGCCATCAAGGATCTACCTCGATTCGATGGCAACCCCAAATGCCTTTACGAATTCATTAGCAACGTCGAAGAAATCCTTCAACATATTAGGGCAACTGACAGCACGACACATGGACAAATTCTGCTCAGAGCTATCCGTAACAAAATAGAAGGGAAAGCCAGCGAAATATTAAATATACACGGAACACAACTTATATGGGACGACATTAAGAACAACCTAATCTTACATTATGCTGATAGGAGGACTGAAACTTCACTAATCAGGGATCTCCACAACCTAAGGCAGTTTAGATCGGTAGAAGACTTCTACAGCCAAGTAGTCGAGATTCAATCGACACTTAACAACAACCTTTTAATTAACGAAAACGATCAAAGCGTGATCAAGGCAAAAAAAGAACTATTTGCGGAAATGTGCCTAAACTCTTTTTTAACAGGTTTGAAAGAACCACTCGGTTCAAGCATTCGGGCAATGAGACCGGACTCCCTAGCCATCGCTTTAGATTACTGTATTAAAGAGCAAAATATCGCATACCAAAAGTCAACCGTTTACCAAAATCCCTACCAACAATACTTTAAATCTCAACCTACTCCCTTCAACCGCCAACACCCATATAGATTCCAAAACAAAACATTTACGCAATATAGGCAACATACTCCACAAACCTCCTCATTTAACCAAATAACTCCTATTCAAACCAACTACAATAGAAACTTCAGTCAAATGACACCTCGTAACAACAATAACTTCTTCAATAACCGCAACATCCCGAAACCAGAGCCAATGGACACGAGCTCAGGAACTTCGAACTTTAAACGCTCAACTATGCACCGGATCAATTACGACCAGAGTATGCGCACGGCAACATCAAGATACTCTAAGTTCAACCCTAGACCGGACCACGGAGGAGAGCTCAACAATATCAACTTCGAACCAAAACCAACCCAAAAACCAGACTTCAATTTTGAAATCGACTCAGACGAAGAAGAACGAAATTTTCGCATGATAGCCTCGAGAAACCAACGGGATATTTAGATATAAATAAGCACGGCACAACCCTCCCCTACATAAATGTAACAGATCAACACAATCACCAACTGAGATTTCTCATAGATACCGGCGCGTCCTCTTCTTTCATCAACCCGGAACTTGTAGATAAAAAACTTCAAATCACTTGCCCACCTATCACTATATCAACAATCCTAAACCAACATCAAATCACAAAAAAAGTATATCTGCCCTTCTTCACTGAATTCAAGCAAGCAGGAAAATCAAAATTCTACCTTTTCAAATTCCATAACTACTTCGATGGCCTCCTCGGACTAGATATCTTAACTCAACTCGATGCCCAAATTGACCTCAGAACAAAAACACTTACCACAAAGCACGCAGAAATTCCCTTAAAACTCAAACCAAACCTTACTTCCGGAAAAATTCTCATACCACCACAAGCTAGGAAAATTATCAAGATCCCCGTAGACATTCGTGACGGCGACATATTTGTGAAGTACACGCAAATACAACCAAATGTTCATATCTCACAGGGAATATACAACGCAAAAGATTGGTACAGCCCGGTAGAGGTCACAAACACCTCGAAAGCAGAAATAGAAATCTTGATAGAACAACCTTTGAAAGTACAGCCCTACAACACAACCAACTTCATAGAAATTAACAATTTCACTGTCCAGACAACCCCTAACGCCATCCAAACAGATATAAAAAACTTTATCCGAACTGACCACCTCAACCCAGAAGAAAAAGGAATACTACTAAAAACATGCAAGGAATACGCAGACTTATTCTTTAAAGAAGGTGAACAACTAACCTTCACTAATGAGATAAAACATAAAATAACAACCACGGACGACATACCCATTTACACTAAATCGTACCGCTACCCATATATCCACAAAACCGAGGTACAAAACCAAATCTCCAATATGCTCGACCAAGGCATCATTCGCCCGAGCTACTTACCTTGGAGCTCTCCGGTGTGGATAGTCCCTAAAAAACTAGACGCCAGTGGCAAGAAGAAATGGCGCCTAGTTATTGACTATAGAAAACTTAACGAAAAAACCATCTCGGACAGATACCCAATCCCGAACATAACGGAAATACTGGACAAACTCGGGAAGTGCATATACTTTTCAACTCTAGACTTAGCCAGCGGTTTCCACCAAATAGAGATGCACCCTGACGACATTGCAAAGACAGCTTTCACAGTCGAAGGCGGCCACTATGAGTACTTAAGGATGCCCTTCGGGCTTAAGAATGCTCCATCAACGTTCCAAAGAGTGATGGACAACGTTCTTAGAGACTTAGTCGGGAAAATATGCTTGGTATACTTGGACGATATCATTATATATTCAACATCCCTACAAGAACATATGGACAACCTTAAAACTGTTTTCAAAAAACTTAAATCCTCTAATTTCAAAATCCAACTAGACAAGTCCGAATTCCTGAAAAAGGAAATCGCCTTTTTAAGTCACATTGTCTCAACTAAGGGCATCCGCCCAAACCCAGCGAAAATAAGCGCAATCAAAAATTTTCCAATTCCAAAAACACAGAAAGACATTAAAGCCTTCATCGGACTTCTTGGTTACTACCGCAAGTTCATAAAGGACTTTGCAAAACTGACCAAACCACTCACAGAGTGCCTAAAGAAAAACAAAACCATTACTCTCGATGACAGATACATTAAGACATTCGAAATTTGCAAGAACATCCTAATGAATGACCCCATCCTACAATACCCCGACTTTTCGAGACCGTTTGTTCTTACAACAGATGCGAGCAATTTCGCACTAGGAGCCGTACTCTCACAAGGAAGCATCGGTAATGACAAACCGGTATGTTTCGCCAGCAGGACCTTATCTGACTCAGAAATAAATTACTCTACCATAGAGAAAGAACTGTTGGCAATAATATGGGCCACAAAATATTTCAGACCATACTTATTTGGTCGCAAATTCTCAATAGTCACCGACCATAGACCACTTACCTGGCTAATGAGTTTGAAAGAGCCCAACTCTAAACTAGTGCGTTGGCGCCTCAAACTCGAAGAATTCGACTATGAAGTCGTATACAAAAAAGGGAAGCAAAACACGAACGCAGATGCTCTGAGCCGCATCAGAATTGACAACACCGAGAACACCGAAGTACATATCAACGACCTAACATCGAACCACGGCACATGTAATACAATTCACTCCGCCGAAGAAAACCTAGATGACGGCATCCCAATATCGGAGAGACCAATAAACGATTTTAATCTCCAGCTCATACTTTTGAAATCCAATCAGCTTTCAGAAACAAAGCTCACACTACCATTTAGGAACAAACAACGACGCATAGTGTACAACGCAACATTCACAGAAGATTTCATAATAGACACCTTTAAGAAATTTCTCCCATACAATAGACAATCAGCAATATACACAGACGACGAAACCTTCAAAACGGTACAACAAGTTTACTCGAAATACTTCAGTAATAATAAAATGTTCAAAATTATCAGATGCACCGAACTACTTACCGACGTGACGGAATCCGACGAACAAGAAAAAATTATCAACGAATATCATAAAAATAACAATCACAAAGCAGAATGCTACCACCACATCAGAAGAATATATTATTTTCCAAATATGAGACAAAAAATCAATCACACAATTAACAACTGCGAGACATGCCAAACCTTAAAATATGATCGAAACCCACCAAGACCCCTATTCCAAAAACCTGAAACCCCAAACCAACCCCTAGATATCATACATATTGATATATATACAATAAACAACCAACAAACACTCACTATGATTGACAAATTTTCAAAGTTCGCCGCAGCTTATACACTTCCTATAAGAAATAGCCTACACGTCTTGAAATCAATTAAAACATACACCAGCACCTACGGCCTACCCAAGGAAATCGTATCTGACCAAGGATCGGAGTTCATGTCAAACATATTTAAAGATTTTTGCCGACAGTTCGACATTAAATTACACTTCACATCATTTCAACAAACTAGCAGCAACGCACCTGTTGAGCGACTGCACTCAACCCTAACAGAAATATACAGGATTATCCTAACCATTCGAAAACAAAAAAATTTAGACCTCGACCATGACGAAATACTTTCCGAAACACTAATAACATATAACAACTCTATCCATTCAGCAACCCGTCACACGCCGTATGAACTATTTTTCGGTAAAACATACAAGTTTCATGACAATATAACCTTCAACAATGAGCACGAATACCTAGAAAAACTAAACGAATTCCAGACAAAACTTTTCCCTTTAATAAAAGACAAAATGAAGAATCTCTGCGACACTAGGATAGGTAAACTTAACACTACCCGTACAGAACCAGAAGACCAAGAAGGAAACACTATTTTTAAGAAAGAAAACAGAAGAAATAAACTGACACCCATGTTCACAAAACAAAAAGTTATAAAAGATAACAAAATCACACTTACAACTAACAAGAACCAAAAACTACATAAGTCTAAAATCAGAAGAAAACACAAAGCCTAAACACCATTTCACACAAATCTCTTTACAGGTTAACACTCGCAGGAGCCTACACACAAACTATAGAAGTGCAAAATATAAGTAACGAACAAAACATAATACAGCTTAATTTAGGACCAGCAAAAATCATCGAAAATTTTAACAATCTAATCCACATAGTCAACCTTACAGAATACAACATAAACATTCAAAACATGTATAACACCCTGAAGTCATTTGAAAGCCAACACATAAACACACATTTCACACAAATCACACGACTCAAACTAAATGAATTGAACAACAAATTACAATCCCTATTACCCTTAAAAAGGAAAAAACGAGGACTCTTCAACGCAATGGGTACGGCTATAAAGTTCATCACGGACGCAAATGACGCCAACAGCATAAACAAACAAATACACGAAATACACACTATAGGGTTACAAAACCAAAATATTGTAACGATGAGACAGTCTGTCGCGGTGCAAAGCAACCCTGCCGCTACGTGCCGTGACATAACCCAATCTGGCAACGACGGCCGCGATAATAACTTTTAGTCCAATCTGGCAACAATGGTCGCGATCAGCAGGGAAGCATTTAGTCCACTCCGGAATGTGCGGGAACGATCTGCGCGATGGCCGGACAGAGTATAAAACGCGGCCGGATGCGGGCAACGAGTCAGTCTGGTTTTGACAAGTGAAGTTGCCACACGGAATAATCAAGCAAATACTTAAGTGTACGAACAGTAAAGTGTAAACTGTGAATAATAAAGTGACTGTTGGTGTATTTTATTGTCTGCGTTTAAGAAACTGACTGTGTTTTATTTTCAAATCACACAATCCAGAGATACGTGACAGCCCAGTAGGCTTAATATTCGTAACAATATGTTAACAAAACAGAACAGAATTAACACCTTAATGACGGAAAGATTCCAAAACCTAACAAGTCATATAAATAAGGAACAAAATACAATAAAAATATTTTTCGAAAATATAGCAAACAAAATCAAAACGGAAGAAGACACAATACTAGAATTTCAATATATGAATCAAATCAACTTTAACATAGATTTACTTAATAACCATTTATCTAACATAGCAGAAGCGATCATCCTCGCCAAATTTAACACCATCTCTAAATCTATCCTTAGCCCAATCGAACTTGAAGAGATCGCTTCATATTTAAGAAACCAATCAATAGATATAATTTCTAATGAACACATCTACGAACTCTTAAAACTCCAGGCATATTACAATAATACCAATATTATCTTTAATATCCAAATACCAAATTTATCCAAACTTAACTATACATTTTACCATATAATCCCACTCCCAATAAACGAAACAAAGATCATAAATATTGAACCATATGTAACATATAGTAAGACCAACATTCAGGTTTTCCACGAAACATGTCCAAGAATAGAGAACACATACTACTGCCCTCAATCGACTAGACAAGAATTCTCAACAAACTCAACCTGTCTGGGCCGCATCATGCAGAGCCTAAAAGCGCATTGCACTATAGACGATATTGGCAGAATCAGAGAAATCACGCAACCAGAACCAAACGTCTTAATATTCATCAACGCACCAGAAACTCCCATCAACTCAACATGCAGCGAGAGAAACCACATCATCAGAGGAACAGCAATCCTGCGATTTCATAACTGCAACGTAAAAATCAAGGACGTGACATACAAAAATGACCCAACCATCTACTGGGACGCAGTCCACATAGCTCCAGCCACATACAGCGAAATCCACCCAGAAGTTATCATAGACAAACTTAATTTACAGAAGCTCCACGATCTCCAAATCGACACAACAAACACACTAAGAGAAGAATCAACGCAGAAGATCAACTACTCATACGCAGCATTAACAACACTTGGGTTATCAGTCATACTCGTCATCATCTATTTAACAAGAAGACCAACAATCAAATACAGCGCCGAAACGACCCCAACTAACGCTCCAACCCTCACTCATTCGTTCTGGCCGTCGCTTTATACTAGGGGGGAGGAGTTACGTCCCCACCTACAGCGGTCTCACACACCTCACCACCAGCCAAGCCACCTAGACTGCTGATGCAGCAGGCGTAACGGCGGCACAAGCCAAACAACAACAAGCAGCACCTAAACCAAAGCGGACGACAACGCAAGACTGATGACACTGCACTACCAAGTACAACGACCGATGCACTAGAACGGAAAGAGCGAAGACGCCGAATAATCAACTTTATTTTCAAATATCATTTAAGCTTATTTTACAATAATTTGTATTTCACAATAATAAAACCAAATAGTAGAAGTAAGAAGGAAAGCATTAAAAACTCAAAAGATCAGATTGATATTGATCGTCAACGAATAAGCTTGTGTTTTTTTTAACGCTCCCAAGCCCACGACTTGTAACTCGCGCGCGTTAATATGTGCTTTTCCAGCGCTAGAGGTAGGAGCGCGGTCACAAAAACATGTATAACTTTTGACCTTATGCAAAATAATGATTTTTTTTTCACCAAAATTTTTGTAAGGGATTGTAGAATTGAATGAAATATGTTAGAATTTTCTCGCAGGCGGAGAAGATTCATTAATTTTCAATTATTTACAACAAATAGGATTTTTCAGCTAAATAATAATTTTTTTGTGAAGAAAGATTTTTTCATGGCAAAGTATATTAATTGACAAAAATTTTGATGTAGAAAACGTTGAGTTCCGATGAACCGTTCGTGAGTTATGAATTTTTCAAAAAAACATGACCAAAAACTTTAACGGTAAATAACTAATGAAAAACACATTTTTTTTCAAAATTATTTTTGGGGTGTTATTTTTACCTCCAAGCCGATCGAAAACCGTATTGATCAACGAAAACTGAGACCATCGATTTTAAAGTGGCCCACTTGAGAAAATTTGACCCAGCTGTAATAATTACTTAAACATACAAATTTCTACACGTATCGAAAATTTGAATATTTCTTCATTTACTTCAGCCAAAATTTTTTAAAACAAAGTATGTAAATTGAAAGAAAACGTCAAATTAAAAAGTTATCTAATTTTTTCTGCTTCTTCTTTTACTATGTCAAGATATACCATTAAAAAACGTGTATACTTTTCTTCTTTAAACCCAAATATTCAATTTATTAATTTTGTATTTTTCCTAAAACCTTAAATTATTCTAAGGACTAACAAAAAAATTTATTCTTGCAGCCGCAAAGGGATTCAGACGTCCACAAAGCAGCATGTTGCCATATGACAACAAAATAGCGAAAGGGTTAAATATCAACTGAAAACCCTTTATTTGTAAATAAGTTTCAAAAATACATATGGCGTTTTATTTAATTAAAAACTTGGACAATTGAAATTTGAAAAAATGGAATTTCAAAAGATATGCCGCGATGCTGGCTGGTGCACGTCCCGAACTCAACTCAACTCAAAAACGACGCTGCGCGTCTCCTTTCGCTTGCGTGGTGCTGCCAGATTTTTCGTTCCCACAACTCGGCCATCCTGCTACGCATTCGCCTCGAATGCATCATCGTCGGCACCGCCTCCTTCCGGCCACGGCTTTATATACTCAGCGCACGTTGTAGTCTGCTTTGACCCTTCACCTTGACCAACACGGGAAACGTCGTATGTGTCGTTGGGCTTCGCACGGATAACTTGGTACGACCCAAAAAACTTCGGCTTCAATTTAAGACCTCCGCCGAACTGCGTACGTTTTATCGCTACCAGGTCAATAACTTTGTACCGCTTGGCTGGTTTACGTCGAAGATTGTAGGTTTGGCGATTTTCATCTTGAAGTTTGAGAATCTGCTCTTTGGCTGCCTTTCGCAAACTTTCCCGCTCTTCGCTGAAACTTGCAATGATTTCGTCTTCAACCAACTGCTTGATGTGAGAGTCATCTGTTGTATGCATTTTGATGCCCACTAGGAGTTCGAATGGCGTCTTCCCCGTGCTCCTGGTGTACGTCGAATTTATGGCTTGCTGTACGCGATCAACAAATCGGTACCACTAAGTCGGATCGTGTATACCAAGCTTGGACAAAACGTTGGTGATTGTTGCATTCAGCCTCTCCACTTGACCGTTAGCTCTGGGCAAGGCAGTGGTTACCTTATAGTGTTTTCGGTCTCGCAATACTTGCTGAACTCCTCGGAAGTGAATGCCGAGCCCCGATCGGAGATGATATTCATAGTGTAACGATAAGACGGTCTGTCGCTGTGCAAAGCAACCCTGTCGCTACGCGCCGTGCTATAATTCAATCTGGCAACGACGGCCGCGATAATAAGGGAACTTTTAGTCCAACCTGGCAATGATGGAAACTTTTAGTGCAACCTGGCAATGATCGTCGAGATCATCATGGAAACCTTTAGTCCACTCCGGAATGTGCGAGAACGATCTGCGCGATGGCCGGACAGGTATAAAAGGCAGCCGGGTGCGGTCTGATTCTGACTAGTGAAGGTGCCACACGGAGTAATTAAGCAAATAATTAAGTGTAAAGACAGTGAAGTGTAAAAGTGTGAAATAAAGTGATTGTTGGTTCTTATTGACTGCGTTTGGATAGTTAAAGTTGGTTGATTTTCAAATTGCACAATCCAGTGATACGTACCAGCCCACTAGACCTAGTATTCGTAACATTTGGTGTCAGAAGTGGGATTGTGGAAAATTGCAAATAAACAAGAAAACACTTAATAAATAAAATTATAAAAGCACGGACATGGTTAAACTCGAGCTGCTGAAGGTAGACCAGCTGAAGAAGGAGCTGGCTGCCTGGAATTTGCCGACTGCTGGCGGAAAAGTGGAGTTGCAGCTGCGCTTGCGAGAGACGTGTGAGGCACGAGGCATCGATTGGGCTGCGCACGAGTTCGGAACGCAGGAGCTAGAGGCGTCGGCTAAGGTGGAGGAATCGCCTGCTGCTGCTGCCGCAAAGTACGGCTGCAGCGGCCGCGCCACTGCAAGCATTGGACATGAGCCAGCTAATGGTTGCACTTAAAGGCATGTTCAAGACTTCCAACCGTGAAATGGCAGCGAAAATGGAAACTGCGAATCAAGAGATGGCAGCAAAGCTTGAATCTACGTGCTTAATCGCTTCGGCGCGGAGCGGTAGGAAATAAAACGCGGTAGGTTTTTCGGGTGTTAGGTGGGTGTTTATTCGCTGGATGTCGAATAACGAATGTTTACAAAGAATACATGAAACATTAAACGATAGAAGCGGCTGAAGCCGAGGAGAAGAAAATAGTGGGAAACATAAGTACAAAAGGACAAGGAAAGGAAGGGATTAGAGGTGGGATTGACAGATCACTGAACAACCACAGCACTCATTTAGCCATCGCGGCCGCCATTGCAGAGTGCAATTTTATGAAGTAGCCGGGGGGAGGGTTGCCTTAATGCGGCTGGTGGTAGTACGGCTCACGGCTGGCTGGCTGTGGGTGCGCTTAGGGGTGCGCCGATGACCTCTTTGCTGGATGGTAGCCGCTGCGGATGCTTGCACCTCTTTTGGCCATGCGGGACAAACTCGAAGGCAGCTGCTGCGATGGTCGTCTAGCGTACGATCTGCAAAGAAGGTGGATGTCAGTTAATTGGACATACAAGTTTGAGGCTGACATCGTGGGTATGAGAAATCGGCTAAGCTGCGAGGTTCGCTTAAGCTAAAGCCGGAGAATATGGAGTTATATAATCTGGCCGAGTTGCCATTTTAGTTCATGAGAGGGAATGAGAATTTCAAGCGAGAGTTATGAGGAATTATTGTATTTTGCACGTTATAATAAATATGTTTGTAGGGCTCGAGAGAAGCAGGAGAACCGAGCGAGAATGTCGGTTTGCTCTTCGAGAGGGTGGTGGCAGTCAACCGCTCTTTGATCCGGAATTGGAACTGTTTGAGCATGAGAATGGCTGGAACCGTTCCACCCGCGAGGGAGATCTTATAGATCTTGGAGTTTATACCCGATCAGTCCGACGTCTGCGGGATTTGCAGCGTTTGGAGCAAGTCGCATTGAAGTGGCGACTGTCCTTTTTTCGGACCCGGGATGGAGTCGGTGCAATGAGGAATTGCGAGGGATTGCAATTTCCGTCAGTAGCTGTGAATGTGGGAGACCTCATTAGAGGCGAAAGCCATCCTGCGGGGCCGAAACGTTTGGCAACGAAGGGAGACATTTGCCGGTTTGAGAATGAGTTTGCAGGAGTGGTGGGTTCGAAGTGATTTTCCTTTAATTCCTGGGGTGGAAACCCTACGGGATTGAGGGCGGCAATCACTTGCGAAAGGGCTTTCTTTAGTGTGGAAAGGTT
Organism: Melieria omissa; assembly: GCA_963971225.1. NCBI lineage: Eukaryota > Metazoa > Arthropoda > Insecta > Diptera > Ulidiidae > Melieria > Melieria omissa. The sequence goes on along the minus strand of OZ020269.1, from coordinate 41,244,144 downwards.
ATTTCGAAGGGCGGGTCCAGTATGCATATGGCGACTTGGTGACTCTGTGGCACATGTCAAATGCGTAGAAGAGGGTGCTGGACCGCTTAATACCCAACCGAATATTGTATGCTGAGCAAGTAAGCTGCCACATACATTCCGGTGGATACCTTCGAGCATGATCTGCGGGATGAGATCACTGCCAATCACTATATCGATCTCCGCTGACTTGAAGGGGTTTGGATCAGCGAGATTTAGCATGGCGAAATTTTTCATATTAGGGTTGTGTATGTGACGAGGTGGGAGCAATTTCGTAAGCTCTTGGAGTACGATTGCTTCCACGGGGAGTTTCGTGCTCGATTGGGGGACTGCCAAGGTCAAGAAGCATGTATGATTGGCATTTTGCACAATCTGACCGCCCATGCCCGAGATTTGGAAGGGGGATTTCTCGATCGGCAATTTGAGGCGTTTCTGGACCTTCGCGGAAATGAAGGTACGCTGAGAGGCTTGGTCGATCAACGCTCGAACCTTAAACAACTTTCCTGAGTGTTCAATGGACACCAGTGCCGTAGGCAGAAGAGATTGGGTGCCATTATTAGAGCGTAGGGCTTGTACTTTGGGCGTACTTTGCCTGGACGATGTGCGGGGTTGCGCATCCGAAAGGGGGGAATGAGTAGCGGAGCTGTTGTGCGTTCGTTTTAGAGCTGTTGCGACCTGTGATCGGTACGAATGTGACCGATTGGGCGATTGAGAGGGTTGCGCATTGCCTTTGGGGAAATGAAGCATGGAATGGTGCTTCATTTGACAATATACGCACGTAAAATTGCTTGTACAATTCTCAACAAGGTGAGATGTCGCAAGACAATTTACGCAGAGATTGTGCTTCTTAACGTATTTTAATCGACTCTGGGGGGTGAGTCTTTTGAAGCTCTGGCAAGTCCGTATGTGATGATTTGCGTTGCAGAGCTTGCACGCGAAGTCCCTTTTCACTTGAGTGTGATAGTTTAGGGATTTGTGTGGCCGATCTGGGAGGACATCGGAAGTCGAAGGTTGAGACGGTTGCGGCTTAGAAGGGCGAATACTTTGCAGCCGTTCAAGTACCTCATATCTGCCGGTCAGGAACTCATCCATTTGCGACCAGGGTGGCAGATCCTTCCGGGATGTCAATGATTGCTCCCATAGAGCAAGTGTCTCTTGGGGCAATTTGGTACAACATATGTAAACCAATAGCGGATCCCAATTGTCAGTGTCTACGGCCTGAGAATTGAGAACAGACAGACAATTGTTTATTGTATTTTGGATCCGCTGTAGCGCCTCACTGTTTTCAGTGTAGGCAGGAGCGATATTCAGAAGGGATCGGATTTGAGTATCAATGAGCATGCGTTTATTTTCAAAGCGGGATCTTAGGGCTTCCCACGCGAGTCCGAAATTCTCATCGGTTAATGCATACTGCTTAACAATAGCACCGGCTTTGCCTTGCGTTTTGTATCGGAGGTGATACAATTTTTGGGCTGGAGTGAGCTGGGTGGTTGATGTAAACTGCCGTAAACATGTCCCGAAAGGACGGCCACTGCTCATAGCCCCCGAAAAAGGTTTCGGTATCACAAGGCGGAACTTGTAGGCAAATGTAAGGGGTATTTGCTGGTTCCAGGGGTCGAACCGGTTCCATATGCGCAGCGGGCTGGGGGGACTGAATTTGGAGCATCTCAATGATGTCCGACATCTGAGCCATGCACAACTCGTACTGGTCTGTGCAGGCGTCGATTTTTTGCCTAGCCGACTCTTTGAAACCGTCGGGCTGGCTGTTGTCTTCAGCAATGAAGACTGCCTCATGTGCGCACATAAGCCTCTCCCATTGGGCTTGCAAATTTTTTTGCTTAATTTGGACCAGGGATTTGGTCAAATCCTCAATGGGAACCGATGAAAATTGTATGCATAATAGCACGAGTCTATCATACTCGAAAGTAAATTTGGCAACACTGGGATCGGTTGCTTTCGGACTAGAGAGTTTGGAGCGAGTGTTTGGTGGCTCCCGAGTGACAGGAACTGTCAAATGTGCTTTAGATGATTTTGCATATCTGGAGGACGGAGTCTCCATTGTTGCACTTTGTAGTTTAGGGGATCGCTCAATGGGCATGTTAATTGGATTGGAAGCTCGACAAAGGGTAAAAAATTTAAATAAGTATATGTGTGGAGTATTGGAAAATAGACGTGTAGTCTAACCGCGTCCGCGCGAACGATAATTGAGTATGGGAAGAGTTGGGAATGTGAAAATTCGTTCAAACGAATTTGAACACTTGTCGAGCAACAAATAAATAAATAAATAAAAAATTGTACACTTGTGTGTGTAAATGTGAAGGGAAATATATATGTATGGGTAATAAATATAAATGTGAATATGGGAATTGAACAAGATTTGTGTATAAGTATGTGTATTGGGAATATATGTATATGGGAAACAAAATTTGTAAATGTGAATGGGGAATAAATAGAAATGTGTCTGTATGTGGGAACAAACAAAATTTGTGTATAAATATATTTATTTGGATGTATGTATATATGTGTGTGTATGTGATTATGTTTGTTAATTGGGAAATAAATATGTATGTGTATGAGTATAAATTTGTGTGTATATATGTATATATATTTGTATAAGTTAACACCCCAGAAGTTGAAACGCCAAATTCCGACGGCAACACACGCATCCGGCATTGCAACATTTCGCCGACGCTGCATTTGCACTTTTCCACGGAGACATATGAAACATATGAGCCGGTGCAACGGGCCGCCGTGGGAAGCTTGCATCAGCGAATCCGCGACGGCACGACTAACAGCAACGTGACCAGACTGGCGCGGCGAAGGCTTAGTTTTAAGAAAACATAATTTGTGAATTTAGTCTAAGACACGGATTTAAGCAATAAACACGGCTCGTAAGCCGTAAAAAAATATTTTTTTTAGTGTTTTAATAAAGTGAAAATTTAATTGGCGCCCGAGCAGGGACCAACAAGTGCGCGCAATAATCCGTGGTGGTCTCAATAGTGCCTTAAAACCGCCGTAGTGCCTCGCAAACGGAAAACGTGAAAAATTCGTACAGTGAATTTAAACTTGTTGGTCCCCCGTGTCGTGAGTGACAATTCGACAGCCGTAAATCGTCCTCAAACAGCACGTCGCGCTGCGAAAAGTCATCAGCTTCCCCGTGTCGTGAGCGACAAATTCGACAGCCGTAAATCGTCCTCAAACAGCACGTCGCGCTGCGAAAAGCCATCAGGCCCGGAGACCCAACGACACGCAAGTCCTGCACCCGCACGAGAGTGATTTTTCGCGTTGCGGAGAACGGCCCCCTAGTAACTGCGTTGCAGACGAACGGGACGGTAATTAAGCCAAGCCACTCCGCTGGACCAGGACTACACCCACCCGAGGAAGGAGCTGGAATGCGAAGACCTGGAATGCTGGGAGCTGGAATGCTGAAACTATTAGTAATAGCCTTGTAAGTTGAAAAGGAAAATGACATTGTTAATAAAGTGAAAGAAAAAAAGTTGAAAAGAGAAAATAATTTGCGAAATTTTTTGTAATATAAAGAAAAAGGGGAATAATAACATTGTAATTTGTAAGTTAAGAAACGTATTTTAAGATTTCTAAAATAATTTTGTGAATAACTACTGGCTCGTACAGCCAATAAATAAATACAATAGATAGCTGCGATTCCTACGGGACCCTCCAGCTATATAAAAATAAATTCTCTGCGATTCCTACGGGACCCTCCAGAAGAATAATAAAATAAGTTAAGAAAAAATAAAGACGGCGAGAATGTCGAACCCCAATAACTTGATTAGACCCCCTGTCCTTAATATAAACAACATCCCGAGTCCCGCAAACCCCCCCATAGCAGGAAATATAGTATACCAGCACTGAACGAGTTAGTAACAAACATAGTGTCAGACGTACTTAGAAATCAAGGACGGACGTTAACGAACAATGCGGACAGAGACATCATAGCGACGGATCAAGGAATAGACTCCGCGTACCGAAACAACCTACAGGACTTGGACAAAATTCCCGACATTGTAAGATCAATTAGGGATTTTTCAGGGAAACCAGACGAATTCAGCTCTTGGAAAAAGAGTGTTGAGAGAATTCTCAGGATTTACGAACCTTCAGTAGGAACACCTCGGTATTACGGTATATTGAGTGTGATACGAAACAAGGTGATCGGCGACGCAGATGCGGCCCTGGAATCTCACAACACTCCGCTGAATTGGAAAGCGATATGCAAATGTCTGACGTTACATTACGCAGATAAACGCGACATCTCGACCTTAGAATACCAAATGACGACTTTGATACAAGGAAATCTTTCGATACAGGACTTCTACCAGACAGTTTACAAACACCTATCCCTCATATTAAACAAAATAGGATGCATGGAAATATCACCCGAATCTACAAATTTATTAACACAAACATATAGAGACAAAGCCCTTGATACGTTTATACGCGGATTGAGGGGCGATCTACCGAGACTGCTAGCAATGAGAGAGCCGGCAGATCTACCCCAAGCCCTTCATCTATGCCTTAAATTAGAAAATCAAAATTATAGAACCCAATTCTCAAACACGAACAACGGAGCGTTCAGGAAGCCATTTAACCCCGCACCGCCGCCGTTACCACCACGTAGACACAATAATCCTCCAAGGCAGAATACCCCCCATGCCGCACCGTTTTACCCACAATTAGCATACCTGCCAAGGCCGATGCCAGTTTACAGAAGTTATGAACAACCACCATACAACAACCACCGTTTCCCCAACACCAATAACTTTGGGAATAATTTCACCCACCCAACCCGTCCCATAGCAGCAAAACCACAACCGCGACCAGAGCCAATGGATGTCGATGAAAGCATGCGCACCAGAGGCGTAAATTATATCAACAGGCCGAGACCAAACGACTTTGCTGGTAAAAGGCCCAGCCCAAACCCACCCCAGGAACCTCGAAAATACCAGAGGAATTTTCACATCAATCAAGAAACCGATTACCAACAGGAAGAATTGGACTATCTACAAACTCTTGCAAACTCCGACAACAATCAAGACGTTTCCCTTGAACAGTACACTGAGAAACTCGACGAGACCGACAACTACAACGATTCTTTAGATATGACATACATTTTTTAGACTGACGGACTCTTCGTTGCCATACGTCGAATGTAGAACGAAGAGTGAACGCATCTTAAAACTGTTAATTGACACGGGATCTACGAAAAATTACATTCAGCCAAACCTAATAAAAAAACCTATTCCAAATGAACACTGTTTTTACGCAAAATCAATAGCAGGGGACGTAAAAATCACTGAACACACCTTCATCAATCTCTTCGATCGTAGGGACATAGACCTCAAATTTTATATCCTTCCCAGTCTAAAATCGTTTCACGCGATACTCGGAAACAAAAGCCTCAAAGCTCTTGGCGCTGTCATTCACGCCAGAGGCAATTATATGGTAATAGACAATAATCTGAAAATAAAAATAAAGCAAATGAGCTCACAGGACGTCAATGCAATAAATATCAAAGATGAACACATGACGGAAAGTCAAAAAAACCCATATCAAGAATTTAGTAAGCCATTCTCAAAACCTCTTTGCCGAACCAAACAAAAAGCTCACTTATACTACGAAGGTAATAGGCGAAATTCGGACCAATACTGACACACCTGTTTACACTCGCTACTACCCATACCCAATGTCGTTGAAGTCAGAGGTAGAAAATCAAATTCAAGCAATGCTTAAGGACGGCATAATTAGACCATCGCGGTCGCCATACAATTCACCGGTTTGGATCGTCCCAAAGAAACCGGACTCTGCTGGTAATAAGCAATACAGAGTAGTCGTCGACTACCGAAAACTAAACGAACTCACAATTGCGGACAAATATCCCATTCCGGATATCAACGAAGTTCTTGCACAATTAGGGAAAAACCAATTCTTTTCCGTGCTTGACTTAAAGAGCGGCTTTCATCAGATTCCGTTAAAATAATCTGATATCGAAAAAACAGCATTTTCGATTAACAATGGTAAATATGAATTTACCAGATTACCATTTGGCCTAAAGAACGCCCCCTCAATTTTTCAAAGGGCGCTCGACGATATTTTGCGCGATCATATCGGGAAAATATGCTATGTCTACATTGATGACATAATTATTTTCAGTAAAACCGAAAACGGGTACATTTATCACTTAAAAGAAGTTTTCAAAACTCTCAATGAAGCCAATATGAAAGTACAACTTGATAAATGCAACTTCTTTAAAAATTCTGTAGAATTCTTAGGATTCATAATTTCTTCAGACGGAATTAAAACAAATCCGGCCAAAGTTGAGGCCATTGCAAAAATTCCATACCCCAAAACACTAAAAGAATTACGCTCATTCTTAGGTCTGTCGGGGTATTACCGCCGCTTCGTGCGTGACTACGCCAAACTAGCTAAACCCCTAATATCCCTTTTAAGGGGGGAGGAGGGGCGTATGCCCAAAAACCAATCTTCAAAAATTCAAGTCAACCTAAATTCCGAGGCCATTGAAGCCTTTGACAAGATCAAATCAGCCCTCACTTCAGAAGACTTAATATTATCATATCCGAACTTCCGAAAAGAATTTTCGCTAACAACTGATGCCTCCAACTTTGCAATTGGCGCGGTATTGTCACAAGACGACAAGCCCATCACCTTTATATCAAGAACTTTGAGCAAAACCGAGGAAAGTTACGCCACAAACGAAAAAGAGATGTTGGCAATAATATGGTCCTTAAATTCATCAAGAAACTGTCTTTATGGCAAATCCAGAGTAAAATTTATACAGATCACCAACCACTTACTTACGCTTTGAGCAACAAAAACAACAACAGTAAGATGAAACGGTGGAAGGCAATTCTCGAAGAATACAATTATGAATTGCACTACAAACCAGGAAAAGCTAACGTTGTTGCGGATGCTTTATCAAGAACTCCTCAAGAACCAATAAACTCTTTGACTTCAACTGAACACAGTGACGAAAGCTCCTCTCACAATTTAATTTACAGTGTCGACGTACCAATTAACGCATTCAAAAATCAAATGTTCCTGAAAACGGATTGTACCCCGTCGTATCAGTTTACAATTGTATTTCCTACTTACCACAGACACGTTATTGCAGAACCGAGCTATGATCCCGAAAGACTTACCGCACTTCTCAAAAGATATTTAAATCCATCTGTTATCAACTGCATAAAGACGGACGAACGCACCATGGGAAAAATACAAGAACTTTATCCGCTACATTTTAGTAAATATAAAATAAGATTCACACAAAAAGAAGTTCAAGACATCGTTAACACCCAGGAACAAGAAGACATCATTATAAAAATACATAAACGCGCACATAGGAACGCCCGTGAGAACAAAGCACAAATAATCGAAAATTATTACTTTCCTTCCATGACAAAAAAGATTAATAAAATCTTAAACAAATGCGCGGTATGCAAAGAAAACAAGTACGACCGTCATCCAGCGAAACCGGAAATCCAAAGCACCCCAATTCCGCAATACCCAGGTCAATTAGTTTAGACATTTTCCTAACTAATAAAAAAATTATCTTAACGGCCATAGATAAATTTTCTAAGTACGCAATCGCGAAACCCATAAAATCCAGGGCAGTTGAAGACATAAGGCAACCATTAAAGGATATTCTTTTCGCTCTCGTACCTGAAACAGTAATTTTTGATAATGAAAAATCGTTCAATTCAGCGTCTATAAATTACATGATAGAAAACGAATTTGGCATTAACATTTTCCGAACACCCCCGTATACAAGCTGTGTAAACGGCCAAGTGGAACGTTTTCACTCCACACTCCAAGAAATAATGCGCTGCCTTAAAACAGAAAACACCCATCGATCCTTTGAAGAATTAATAGAAAGGTCAATCAGGGAATACAACCTCACAATCCATTCCACTACTGGAAAGAAACCCGTAGAAGTGTTTTTTGGCAGAAGAGTTAGCGACCCTACTAGAAAAAGACAGACAAGAGACTATAAAAAAACTACAGGACAAACAAGACTCAGACCTCCGCTACCACAACCAAAATAAACAACCCATTAAAACTTACACAGTAGGAGAAACAATTTACGCTAAAATAAATAAAAGATTTGGCAATAAGCTAACACCCCGATACAAAAAAGAAGTAGTCGCTCAAGACAAAAATACTACAGTCATAACAGAATCCGGAAAGACTATCCACAAGAGCCACATTAAAACATAATCATCTTTTCCCCTCTCCAACAGGCTGCTATTCGGCTTAACGTACGCAGAGCTCAGAATACTGGACTACACAGCGACACATCTTATAACGATAAATTCTGGACGGACGAAAATAAAGGACGGACACTTTAGAGTAATTCATCCGATCGACCTGACCATGTACGCAACTTTCCTCCACCAAGCTCACTCCCATACAGAGCAAAATATTCCTAGAACTAACCTTTTCCATTTCCTGTTAATCAAAGAAATTTCCCAAACCATAGACATTCTACAAAGCCTAAAACCACTAGATGAAAGTAGGAAAAAGAGATCAATAAATATCTTAGGTACAGCGTGGAAGTACATCGCTGGTACTCCTGATCACGATGACTTCCAAATGCTAGGCAATAATATAAATGAATTAAACGCCAACAATAATAAGCAGATTGTTATAAATAACGCCTTTAGTGATCAAATCAATAATGTAACACAAATAGTAAACAACCTAATTAATACAATTAAGAAAAACAACTATATAGAGAATGAAATTGCGATAAATTTACAGAATAGAATAAGATTGATCAAAGAAGAATTAATAAATATCAAATACGCCGTACAATGGGCGAAAAATGGGATGATAAACTCAATATTGTTAAATAAGATTGAAATAAAGTTAGCGATAGAAAAATTGGAAGAAGAAAATATGCCGTTTGCATCGACAGAAGAAGCATTAGAATACGCAAAAGTAAATGTCTTACATAATAACTCAGCAATTTTATACGTAATTAAAATACCACTGACTAGCAAGATATTATACGAAAATTACATCCTAAGACCTGTGAAGAAAGCAGGGAAAGTTTTAAAACTATCATTCAACGAAGTTATAAAACATGAAAACTAAATATATGTGGTAAGAAGCAAATGTAATGAATATAATGATATAAAAATTTGTAACCAAGACCAATTGTTAAATATAAGTAATGATACATGCATACCGAATATCATGAAAAGCCAAGCGTCACTCTGCACCTTCAGAAATAGCCACAGCATAGCACCAGTAGAAGAAATACACCCCGGAATGATTATTTTGAACGATTACAATGGAACGATAAAGATAGATGAAACTAACCACCACCTCGTTGGTACCCTCCTCTTAAGATTCAGCAACGCCACAGTCACCATAAACGGTCAAATTTTCCGAAGCTTACAGGCTCCACCGCTGAAAGTTGTCCCTGCCTCCCTACAGCCGACACCAACTGAAGAAAAATGGGAAAATCTTTTGACACTTCAAAACTTGAACGAACTTCACATTAGCAACACCCATGAAATTCGGGCTCTAAAATTAGGAACGCTAGCGGGCGAAACATCAATAATATCGTTGATCTTAATCTCCGCAATCATATCCCTGTGGATACGCCAACGCAAATCATCGAGAAAGATGATAATCAAGGAAATAAACACCTCAGAATCCACTGCGGGCCCACCGTCGCCAGTTACTCCAACAGTCACTCAACCTGGAAACACCTACTATGCTCAAAGCATAAGATTCAACGACGTCCCATATTTCTGACGATTGAGGACAATCGATTTTGGGCATGGAAGAGTTAACACCCCAGAAGTTGAAACGCCAAATTCCGACGGCAACACACGCATCCGGCATTGCAACATTTCGCCGACGCTGCATTTGCACTTTTCCACGGAGACATATGAAACCGCCGGTGCAACGGCCCGCCGTGGGAAGCTTACATCAGCGAATCCGCGACGGCACGACTAACAGCAATGTGACCAGACTGGCGCGGCGAAGGCTTAGTTTTAAGAAAACATAATTTGTGAATTTAGTCTAAGACACGGATTTAAGCAATAAACACGGCTCGTAAGCCGTAAAAAATATTTTTTTAGTGTTTTAATAAAGTGAAAATTTAATTTATATATATGTATATGTGTATGTGATTATTTGTATTATTGTGTCAGTGAACGTAAAAAAGTGTGAATAATTTTGTGCAAACAAAAATTTTGTGTGCGAGTGGTGATTTTTTTGTCCCACTGTATGCACTTGGAGTGGCAGCAGATGTGCAGTGTATGTATATATGCAGCACTATTGAAAATGTTCTAAGTCCTAGAAATTTTTTCAATATGCCGCAAAAAATTGCCACTCGTCCCACTGTGCTTGAGTTTGTTTACTTCTGCTAGCGAAAGAGGGGAATTGCTTATGCAGAAGTACAAAGGTATGAGTGCACTTGGAGGCAGCAGCGGGAGTGCTTGCTGCTAGTGCGTGCGTATATCGCACAAAGCGAAACGCGAAAATGTACACGAGTGGGAGAGCGCGAGATCAACAGCTGGAGTGGTCGCTGCTGATCTGCGATATGCACAAAGCAAAATTTGGGGAAATGTGCAAATTGGAAAAGGAGTGAAAAGCAGGCTGCAGCGCAAAAAGGGAATGTGCAAACAAATAGCGGAAATTATGTGCAGTAGCGGGAATGCTTACTGCACTGCATTAATTTGTATGTGTACAGAAAAATGTACACGAAAAGCGGACAGCGGGCGGGGTACCAGTGTATAATATTTTAACTGGATTTTAGGGAATGGGAATATATATATATATTTTTTATTGATTTTTTTAATATGTTTTGTGTTAGTGAATGTGTAATGTTAAGTGTTAATTTTGTAATAATAATTGTTGGGCTTATCTTTTTGGGGCCCAGTGCCCGAGAATGGGGATCTGCACTACTGTTTGTGCGTTTGTCCGCCGCTTGTGCGCTGATGTGTTGGCTGTTGTTGGTTGCCGTTGTTGCTGATTGTTGTTTGCCGTTGCCTGCCCTCTTCGTCTGCTTTGTGTTCTCTTGTGGTTGTGTTTGTTGTTGGATTTATGTATGCTGCCCTTCTTTTATGTGTCACTGCACTGTTTTGCACTTTTTTGTTTTTAATTTTGGAAATTTGTGCACTGTTTGTAATTGTTAATTTGGTTTTTTTTCCGTTTTGAAAATTTGAAAAATTTGATTTGAAAATTTTGTGATTAGTGCACTTATACACTTTTTGTTTGGTTCACTTGTTAATAGTTCCACTGTTTGTTTATGTATAGTTTAGTTTTTTGGTCACTATGTATTCGTTTTTTTTGGTGTCTTCTTTCACTTTTGTATATTTTGTTAGTATTTTTTTTAGTATTTTTGTTTTGTTAATTTTTTATTACGCGGCGCGGGTTCGCGTTTAGCTCGAAGGACCATGCTTAATCGCTTCGGCGCGGAGCGGTAGGAAATGTTTGTGGGTGTTTATTCGCTGGATGTCGAATAACGAATGTTTACAAAGAATACATGAAACATTAAACGATAGAAGCGGCTGAAGCCGAGGAGAAGAAAATAGTGGGAAACATAAGTACAAAAGGACAAGAAAAGGAAGGGATTAGAGGTGGGATTGACAGATCACTGAACAACCACAGCACTCATTTAGCCACTACGAATCTCGAAATTTCGGCAAAAGTCGAGACTACAAATCGAGAAATTGCGGAGCGAATGGAAGTCAAGCTTCAGGAAAATTCTGCGCGCTTGGAGCAGAAAGTGGAGGAAATCTCAGACAGGATTAATGGGAAAGTCGAGCACCTGGAGACGCGGGTAGAGCACTTGGATAAACGAGTCGACGACCTGGATGATGCCCTGAACAAAGGAGTTGATAGTCTGGAAGACTCGATGAACAGAAAAATGGACGAGCGGCTTAGGGAGGTACAGCCGCGAGAATGGTTGCCGCCGGATCCAGAAAGTGTTGCCACCCGAGCAGAAGTGCCTACTTAAGATGGGACTACGCCGTTCGATACATTCAAGCTGCAATTCGACCTGGCTGCTCTGGAAAATCAGTGGACCGATGTAAGGAAAGGTCGGAGATTGGCGCTGGCTCTTAAAGGTGCTGCGGCTGAGGTAATAAAATCAGTTCCAGAATGTTTACGAAGTGAGTACGAGACCGTCATAAGGGTGCTGGCAGCCAAATACAGCGACGAGCACAACAGAACGCTGTACTACTGTGAGCTGAAGAATCGTAGGCAAAGGGCCAACGGGGCGCTACAGGCATATGCAGCAGACATTGAGAGGCTCGTGCAGCTGTGCTACCCGTCCTTCGGCGCTGATGATCTCGAGAGGATGAGGATTGAAGCGTTTATTGAAGGTCTTCATGATCCGGAGACACGTCGCAGTGTGTTGATGATGGGCAAGCCGACATTTAGGGAGACGGTGACCGGCGCGATGACATACGAGGCGACATGAATTGGGAGCATTCGGTATGCACCTGCGAGGATACGCCAGATCCAGCCGGACGACGACATTGCGATCCAGGCAATAAGCTTTGAGCCGACGTGCGTCGCTAAAGCTGCGGAAAGATGCGCCACTATTAGAGACTGGCAGCACAGATGGGATCGATCCAGCAAGGGACGTTGGACTTGTGCACTAATCCCGGATATCGCACGGTGGGTTGAGCGTAAGCATGGTGAGTTAGACCACAGCATAACGCAGCTACTGAGTGGGCACGGCTGCTTCAAGCAATACCTCCACAGGTTCAAACATGAGGACGACCCTTCCTGCCCGCAGTGCCCATCGAAGCACGAGACCGCAGAGCATGTCCTGTTCGAGTGCCCGCGGTTTAAGTCCGTCCGAAGGGAATTAGCAGTAGCTCTTGGGGAGCATCCGTCCGTCTTAAACCTGACCGCACACATGTGTGACACCCCACGCAAGTGGGAAGCTGTATGCTCGGCTGCAGCCAGCATTATGAAAACACTGCGCGTTTTAGAACGCCAACGTAGGGAAAACAGGTAGTCCGAGGTGGTGGGCACGGTGCCGCACCCTACTGATACCAGGAAGTAATTCCTCGCAGGACGTTCCCTGATATCAGTGTAGGAGATAGAAGGGTTTTTAGTGGGTGAAAGTCTCACACTCCGGCTTTCAATGCTTTTCCCTTCTTTAAAATAAAAAAAAAAAAAAAAATAAGCTTTGAGCCACCGGGCAGGCCACGGGTGGTCTCCTCTGAAATTGTTTGCTGGGTATGTGGCAAGCAGGGCCACATATCACGAGACTGCCGTCAACGAAAGAGGCGTTCCCGTTCTCGATCGCAATCGCCTGACGCGAGGAATACTTACAATGGAGGCCCAGCCAACAAGCGCAGGGCTGAGGACGGCGAGTCGTTAAACTAAAACGGGTCAGCCCAAAGGGGCGTGAGCTGATCCCCACAAACTGCCGCCCCACCGTCTTGGTCTCACAGCTGAAACGACAGCCCAGCAGCTTGACAATTGAAGGAAGGATAGATGGAAAGTTGTTCGTGTTGCCACTGGATACTGGAGCGTCATATTCGATCATAAAAAGGAAGCTGCTGAAGAAGTGGAAACCGCTGCATGGCATACAACTGCGGACGGCTACTGGCGAGCGCGCGCCGGTAAAAGGGAAAGTTACAAAAACGATTGCTATCGGCACCAGCAGCCTGGAACATGAGTTCATCGTCTCGGATATAATGGACTACGTGATTATCGGCGTGGATTTCATGATTAGGCACGGTTTTACGCTGGACCTGAAGGAAAATGTGCTGAGATATGCCAACGTTGAATTCCCGCTGCACACCGGCTATGAGCGAAGCGTGGCGGTAAGGAAGGTTGTATCATGTCAACACAGGAGGATACCAGCGAATTCTGAGGCGATTGTGTGGGCAAAGGTGGACGAGGACGATGGGACGAGTCGGCTGTGAGTAGTAGAAGCACCGCAACAAGGACACGACAACATCATCATCGGACGTACATTACTTACTTACTTAACTGGCCATAACAACCCGTTATCGGGTTACGGCCTGCCGCAAAACTTCTCTCCAGGCGCCTCTGCTTCTTCGTCTGCTTTGTGTTCTCTTGTGGTTGTGTTTGTTGTTGGATTTATGTATGCTGCCCTTCTTTTATGTGTCACTGCACTGTTTTGCACTTTTTTGTTTTTAATTTTGGAAATTTGTGCACTGTTTGTAATTGTTAATTTGGTTTTTTTTCCGTTTTGAAAATTTGAAAAATTTGATTTGAAAATTTTGTGATTAGTGCACTTATACACTTTTTGTTTGGTTCACTTGTTAATAGTTCCACTGTTTGTTTATGTATAGTTTAGTTTTTTGGTCACTATGTATTCGTTTTTTTTGGTGTCTTCTTTCACTTTTGTATATTTTGTTAGTATTTTTTTTAGTATTTTTGTTTTGTTAATTTTTTATTACGCGGCGCGGGTTCGCGTTTAGCTCGAAGGACCATGCTTAATCGCTTCGGCGCGGAGCGGTAGGAAATGTTTGTGGGTGTTTATTCGCTGGATGTCGAATAACGAATGTTTACAAAGAATACATGAAACATTAAACGATAGAAGCGGCTGAAGCCGAGGAGAAGAAAATAGTGGGAAACATAAGTACAAAAGGACAAGAAAAGGAAGGGATTAGAGGTGGGATTGACAGATCACTGAACAACCACAGCACTCATTTAGCCACTACGAATCTCGAAATTTCGGCAAAAGTCGAGACTACAAATCGAGAAATTGCGGAGCGAATGGAAGTCAAGCTTCAGGAAAATTCTGCGCGCTTGGAGCAGAAAGTGGAGGAAATCTCAGACAGGATTAATGGGAAAGTCGAGCACCTGGAGACGCGGGTAGAGCACTTGGATAAACGAGTCGACGACCTGGATGATGCCCTGAACAAAGGAGTTGATAGTCTGGAAGACTCGATGAACAGAAAAATGGACGAGCGGCTTAGGGAGGTACAGCCGCGAGAATGGTTGCCGCCGGATCCAGAAAGTGTTGCCACCCGAGCAGAAGTGCCTACTTAAGATGGGACTACGCCGTTCGATACATTCAAGCTGCAATTCGACCTGGCTGCTCTGGAAAATCAGTGGACCGATGTAAGGAAAGGTCGGAGATTGGCGCTGGCTCTTAAAGGTGCTGCGGCTGAGGTAATAAAATCAGTTCCAGAATGTTTACGAAGTGAGTACGAGACCGTCATAAGGGTGCTGGCAGCCAAATACAGCGACGAGCACAACAGAACGCTGTACTACTGTGAGCTGAAGAATCGTAGGCAAAGGGCCAACGGGGCGCTACAGGCATATGCAGCAGACATTGAGAGGCTCGTGCAGCTGTGCTACCCGTCCTTCGGCGCTGATGATCTCGAGAGGATGAGGATTGAAGCGTTTATTGAAGGTCTTCATGATCCGGAGACACGTCGCAGTGTGTTGATGATGGGCAAGCCGACATTTAGGGAGACGGTGACCGGCGCGATGACATACGAGGCGACATGAATTGGGAGCATTCGGTATGCACCTGCGAGGATACGCCAGATCCAGCCGGACGACGACATTGCGATCCAGGCAATAAGCTTTGAGCCGACGTGCGTCGCTAAAGCTGCGGAAAGATGCGCCACTATTAGAGACTGGCAGCACAGATGGGATCGATCCAGCAAGGGACGTTGGACTTGTGCACTAATCCCGGATATCGCACGGTGGGTTGAGCGTAAGCATGGTGAGTTAGACCACAGCATAACGCAGCTACTGAGTGGGCACGGCTGCTTCAAGCAATACCTCCACAGGTTCAAACATGAGGACGACCCTTCCTGCCCGCAGTGCCCATCGAAGCACGAGACCGCAGAGCATGTCCTGTTCGAGTGCCCGCGGTTTAAGTCCGTCCGAAGGGAATTAGCAGTAGCTCTTGGGGAGCATCCGTCCGTCTTAAACCTGACCGCACACATGTGTGACACCCCACGCAAGTGGGAAGCTGTATGCTCGGCTGCAGCCAGCATTATGAAAACACTGCGCGTTTTAGAACGCCAACGTAGGGAAAACAGGTAGTCCGAGGTGGTGGGCACGGTGCCGCACCCTACTGATACCAGGAAGTAATTCCTCGCAGGACGTTCCCTGATATCAGTGTAGGAGATAGAAGGGTTTTTAGTGGGTGAAAGTCTCACACTCCGGCTTTCAATGCTTTTCCCTTCTTTAAAATAAAAAAAAAAAAAAAAATAAGCTTTGAGCCACCGGGCAGGCCACGGGTGGTCTCCTCTGAAATTGTTTGCTGGGTATGTGGCAAGCAGGGCCACATATCACGAGACTGCCGTCAACGAAAGAGGCGTTCCCGTTCTCGATCGCAATCGCCTGACGCGAGGAATACTTACAATGGAGGCCCAGCCAACAAGCGCAGGGCTGAGGACGGCGAGTCGTTAAACTAAAACGGGTCAGCCCAAAGGGGCGTGAGCTGATCCCCACAAACTGCCGCCCCACCGTCTTGGTCTCACAGCTGAAACGACAGCCCAGCAGCTTGACAATTGAAGGAAGGATAGATGGAAAGTTGTTCGTGTTGCCACTGGATACTGGAGCGTCATATTCGATCATAAAAAGGAAGCTGCTGAAGAAGTGGAAACCGCTGCATGGCATACAACTGCGGACGGCTACTGGCGAGCGCGCGCCGGTAAAAGGGAAAGTTACAAAAACGATTGCTATCGGCACCAGCAGCCTGGAACATGAGTTCATCGTCTCGGATATAATGGACTACGTGATTATCGGCGTGGATTTCATGATTAGGCACGGTTTTACGCTGGACCTGAAGGAAAATGTGCTGAGATATGCCAACGTTGAATTCCCGCTGCACACCGGCTATGAGCGAAGCGTGGCGGTAAGGAAGGTTGTATCATGTCAACACAGGAGGATACCAGCGAATTCTGAGGCGATTGTGTGGGCAAAGGTGGACGAGGACGATGGGACGAGTCGGCTGTGAGTAGTAGAAGCACCGCAACAAGGACACGACAACATCATCATCGGACGTACATTACTTACTTACTTAACTGGCCATAACAACCCGTTATCGGGTTACGGCCTGCCGCAAAACTTCTCTCCAGGCGCCTCTGCTTCGCGCGCGCCTTCTCCAGTTGGTCACACCAAGAGATACCAGGGCCTCTTCCACTTGGTCCTTCCACCGGAGACACGGCCTCCCTCTTCGCCGTCGACCTCCAACCATCGCATCGAATGCCTTTTTCGCCGGAGCTTCGTCGTCCATGCGGCAGACATGACCGAGCCAGCGTAGCCGCTGGATGTTAATTCGCTGCGCTACGTCCATGTCCTTATACAGCTCATACAGCTCGTTATTGGTTCGTATGCGATAGTCGTCACCAACCCGAACAGGGCCGAAGATTTTGCGAAGCACCTTCCTCTCGAACACTCCAAGGGCCGCTATGTCGTTTCGTGTCATTGTCCATGCTTCAGCGCCATAGAGGAGCACGGGCAAGATAAGCGTCCTATAGAGTGCAAGTTTTGTCGGTCGAGAGAGGTCTCTACTTCTCAATTGCCTACCGAGACCGTAGTAGCACCTGTTGGCAAGAGTTATCCTTCGCTTTATCTCCAGACTGACATCATTGCTGCTGTTGATGGCGGTGCCAAGGTAGACGAATTCCTTGACAACTTCAAAAGCATACCTGTCGGCCTCGACGTGAGACCCTAGCCGCTGCGAGTCCCTGCGTGTAGACAGCATATACTTCGTCTTGCCCTCATTTACCACCAGACCCATTTTGGCAGATTCTCTTTCGATAGCCGCAAAGGCAGCGGTGACATCTCGCTTGTTACGTCCGATGACATCAATATCATCAGCGTAAGCAAGGAGCTGGACACTTTTGTTGAAAATTGTGCCATTACGATGTACACCGGCCTTGCGCAGAACACTCTCCATGGTGAAGTTGAAGAGGTCGCAGGACAAAGGATCGCCCTGTCTGAAACCTCGAACGGTATCAAAGGGGTCGGAGAGGTCACTTCCAACCTTGACGGAGCTGCGCGTATTGCTCAACGTCGCTCTGCAAAGTCTAACGAGCTTTGCAGGGATACCAAGTTCAGACAATGCGGCATATAGGCGATCCCTTATCGGGCTATCGAATGCTGCCTTGTAGTCGATGAAGAGATGGTGTGTATCGATTTGGTTCTCATGGGTCTTCTCCAGGATTTGGCGTAGAGTGAATATCTGGTCGATGGTGGACTTACCAGGTCTAAAGCCGCACTGATAAGGTCCAATCAGCGCCTTGGCGAGTGGCTTTAGTCTTTCACATAATACGCTCGTCAGGACCTTGTATGCAATGGGAAGTAGGCTGATACCCCTGTAGTTGGCGCATATTGTTGGGTCGCCTTTCTTCAGCACAGGACAAAGGGCACTGAGGTTCCAATCGTTGGGCATTCGTTCCTCCAGCCATATTTTGCAAATGAGCTGATGCATGCACCCAATCAGCTCACCGCCGCCGGCCTTGAACAATTCAGCTGGTAGCCCATCCGGCCCTGCAGCTTTGTTGTTCTTGAGTCGCTGGATAGCGACCCGGACCTCGTCATGGCTGGGCGGTGGCACATCCACACCGTCGTCGTCGATTGGTGCCATCTGGACATCTTCACCACTGGCGGTATTGTTCCCTTCGTCGCCTGCGAGCAGCTTGGTGAAGTGCTCCTTCCACAACCTCAGCACACCCTGCGCATCCGTAACCAGATCCCCGTTTTCGTCTCTGCAAGAAGATGCCCCAGGCTTAAATCCTTCCGTAAGACGCTTAACTTTTTGGAAGAATTTTCGGGCGTCATTCCTGCTCCTGCACTCCTCGATTTCCTCACGCTCGCGCCTTTCTTGCTCCCGTTTCTTGCGTCTAAAAAGGCACCTCTCTTTCTTCCTCTCCTCCCGGTATTTTTCTGTCATGGCTCGCGTGGCGGCCGACTGCAGGGTCTTCTTGTATGCAGCATTCTTCACTGCAGTGGCTGCGCGACACTCTTCATCGTACCATTGGTTTTTTGGTGGTGGGCGTACATTAGTGGAACCTAAAAATGGCAGAATACCAGTCAGAATACTGAACCCCCTGCATGCACCCAGATATGTCGGGAAAGATGAGGTAATTGGCGAGTGTAAGGAAGCTGTAGCAGTGGTCAATTGCGAGAGTAGCCCGCCTGGAGGTAATAAGAAGAGCAGTTTTAACATGGACGCCATACCGCAGGAGAACCAGTGGAGCAGCGAGTTGACGGCCAAGCAGAAACAGAAGGCGAGGTCACTCCTGCAGCACTATGGGTCAATATTTGCGGCAGAAGTAGGCGGAAGAACAGCCATAGTGAAGCACAACATCGACACCGGAAGTGCAAAACCGATTCGCCAACCGCCAAGACGAGTTCCTCTGGCCAAGAGGGAGGAGGTCACAAATTTGATCGAGAACATGCGGAAAGACAAGGTCATAGAGCCTTCTTCAGGCCCCTGGTGCTCGCCGGTCGTGCTAGTCAAGAAAAAAGATGGCAGTACCCGGTTTTGTGTGGACTATCGAAAGCTCAATGATGTGACCAAGAAGGACAGTTATCCACTACCTCGGATCGATGACACCCTGGACAAACTGTCAGGTACGCAGTGGTTCTCCACGCTCGACTTACGCAGCGGCTATTGGCAGGTAGAGCTTGCAGACAAGGACAAGGAGAAAACGGCTTTCAGTGTTGGCAATGGTTTGTGGCAGTTCACCGTCATGCCGTTTGGACTCTGCAACGCACCAGCAACATTCGAGCGGCTAATGGAACGCGTGCTAAAAGGGCTGCATTGGCGGACGTGTCTGGTGTACCTCGACGACATAATCGTAATGGGTAAAAGCTTCGACGACCACCTGGGAAAGCTGAAGGAGGTATTTGAGCGGATACAAAAAGCTGGGCTTAAACTCAACCCAAAGAAGTGCTCGCTGTTCCAAAAGGAGGTCAAGTATCTGGGTCATACGGTTTACGCCCGCGGAGTACATACGGATGAGGGCAAAATCACGGCGGTGAAGGAGTGGCCCCGGCCACGCAATCTACACGAACTCCGCAGTTTCCTGGGCCTGTGCACATACTACCGCCGATTTGTTCCGGGATTCGCGAACGTAGCCAGCAGCTTGCACAAACTGACGAAAAAGAGCCAAGCTTTCGAGTGGAACGAGGAGCAGGAACAGGCTTTTGCACGTCTAAAGGAAAAACTGTGCAGTGCTCCAATTCTGGCCTTCCCCGTGCCTGGGGAGATGTTTGTGCGTGATACAGATGCAAGCGGGAATAATATTGGCGGTGTGCTATCACAGATAATAGACGGCCAGGAACAAGTGATAGCGTACTACAGTAGGGTTCTACCGAAACCGGAACGCAACTACTGTGTGACACGGAGAGAACTGCTGGCGGTATTGGACTGCGTAAAACACTTCCACAAATATCTGTATGGACAAAGGTTTCGCCTGCGCACAGATCATGCGGCATTGAGATGGCTCCTGAACTTTAAGGATCCTGAAGGGCAATTGGCGCGGTGGATCGAGCGACTGCAGAGCTACGACTACACGATAGAGCATCGCAAGGGCAGCAGCCATGGAAATGCCGATGCCTTGTCACGCCGTCCGTGCAAAGTAGAATGCAGGCCATGCTCGCGAGCCGAAAGCAAAGAACAGATAGTGGACGCCCGGTAGGTAAGCGTTATGCCAGAGGAAGAGTGGTCTGCGGAGAGGCTACGAAAGGACCAGCGTGAGGATACGGATCTTGCAAAAATCGTCGAAGGCAAGAAGCAAGGCGCACGTCCAGACTGGCAGGAGGTGGCCGGTGAAAGCCCGATCGCTAAGGCTTACTGGGCCCAGGGGAAAAGTCTGCGGCTGAAGGAAGGATGCCTGTACCGCGAATGGGAGAGCGCGGATGGTCGGACCAGCAACTCCCTAATGGTAGTGCCGAAATGCAGACGAGGTCATCGAGGTATACCATAACGACTCCAGTGGAGGGCACCTGGGTATTACCAAAACCGTCGCCAAAATAAAAAGACGATTCTACTGGGTAGGATGTCAGGAGTCTGTAGCCGAGTGGATTAAGAGCTGCGACCGATGTTCAGCCGCGAAAGGGCCGACAAGAACATGTCGAGGCCGCATGCAGCAGTACAACGTGGGAGCGCCCTTCGAGCGGATTGCTATGGACGTCGCCGGCCCATTCCCAACTAGCAGTAAAGGCAACAAATATGTGCTGGTGATAATGGATTACTTCAGCAAATGGCCCGAAGTGTATCCTATTCCTAACCAGGAGGCCACTACGATCTCGGAAAAGCTGGTAAACAACTGGGTAGCCCGGTTCGGAGTTCCGTTGGAGTTGCACTCAGATCAAGGCCGGAATTTCGAGTCTGCGGTATTCAAGGAAGTGTGTGGGCTGCTGGGGATAAAGAAAACGAGTACCACTCCTTTGCACCCACAGTCCGACGGCATGGTGGAACGCTTTAACCGGACACTGGAGGAATACCTGCGGAAAATGGTAGGCAGGAATCAAAAGGATTGGGACACGCATATCCCCCCTGTTCCTGATGGCGTATAGGTCAGCCCCGCACGACACGACATCACTCACTCCAGCCCGAGCAGTGTTCGGCACAGAGTTGCGGTTACCCACTGACTTGAAGTTCGGTGTAGTCGGCACAACGGGAGGCGCTAAGACGGACTACGTGGTCAATAAGCGGGCGGAACTGGAGGAAATTCACCAGTTTATAAGGGGCCGCACCAAACTGGTCAGCGATAAGGCGAAAGCCAGATACGATCTACGGGCCAACTCAGCAGGGTTCCAAGAAGGCGATCTGGTAATGCTCTACAACACGCA
This sequence comes from Melieria omissa, assembly GCA_963971225.1. NCBI lineage: Eukaryota > Metazoa > Arthropoda > Insecta > Diptera > Ulidiidae > Melieria > Melieria omissa. Next base: position 41,222,310 of record OZ020269.1, on the reverse strand, counting down.
GCGGAGGAAAGGTTTGTCTCCGAAACTTCAAGCGTCATGGGAAGGACCGTACGAAGTTGTGACTAGGATTAACGACGTGGTATACAGGATTCAACGTTGCAGCAATAGAGGCGCTAAGCTGAAGGTAGTCCATTTGGAGCGCCTGGCGCCTCATCACAGCGGAGCCTCGGCACTTGTTCGGGACGAACAAGTCTAAGTGGTGGGCAGTATAACGATAAGACAGTCTGTCGCTGTGCAAAGCAACCCTGCCGCTACGTGCCGTGCTATAATCCAATCTGGCAACGACGGCCGCGATAGTAACTTTTAGTCCAATCTGGCAACGACGGCCGCGATAATAACTTTTAGTCCAACCTGGCAATGATGGAAACTTTTAGTCCACTCCGGAATGTTCGGGAACGATCTGCGCGATGGCCTGACAGGTATAAAAGGCAGCCGGATGCGGCGCAGCGAGTCAGTCTGGTTTTGACAAGTGAAGTTGCCACACGGAGTAATTAAGCAAATACTTAAGTGTACGAACAGTAAAGTGTAAACTGTGAATAATAAAGTGACTGTTGGTTTATTTTATTGTCTGCGTTTAAGAAACTGAGTGTGTTTTATTTTCAAATTGCACAATCCAGTGATACGTAACAGCCCACTAGACGTAGTATTCGTAACAATATGTATGTATACACTGGATATAGTGGAAATATTTATGTACATATTCTTACTGATATGCTTTTATGTAAAACAGCTCTCGTTGCTCATTTGTTTATGCTAAATGCTCTTTAGCATAGGCTGAGGATTCCAATTCCTCATTTGTTTTTGTAATGATCTTCGGCATAGGCTGAGCATTTTAGTATACACGCAGGGCACAGTATGGGCCCAATGTTGTGGAATCTCATGTACGACGGCGTACTGCAGCTGGACGTACACGAGACAAAATCGTCGGCTTCGCGGACGACATCGTAATAGTCGTCACAGGAAAGCACATCCACAACATTGAGGCGGTCTGCAACGACACGGTGGTGAAGGTTCAGCAATGGCTCACGGCGATCGGCCTGCAGCTGGCCGAACAGAAAACTGAAGTCCTGCTGATATCAATCAGGAAGAAGGTGGAGTGGGCCCATGTTCGCGTAAACAGCCACACGATTGCTTCGAAGGCCGCAATTAGGTACTTGGGCGTCGCACTTGACAACCGGCTGACATTCAAGCAGCACCTACAGCACGCAGCGGAGCGAGCCACAAGAGCTGTGGTGGCGCTAGCGAGACTAATGCCAAACCTTGGCAGACCAAAGCAAGCAACGAGGATGCTGTGGCAACCTCGACCTTGCTATATGGAGCGCTATATGGGCCCCTGCGATGACGGTTCGCTCGTACTGGCGAAAGATCGAGGCAACGTACCGCCTATGCGCATTAAGAGTATGCCGCGCATTCCGTACAACGTCGTACGAAGCAGCTTGCGTGGTCGCTGGCATGATACCGGTCGACATCCTAGCTTTGAAGGCGTACTACAAAGCGCGATAACAGCAATGTGCGAAGGAACGGCAGGCAGCGAAGTCTGGGCGACTGGCAGAGCCGCTAGGATAGCTCGTCCAAGGGGAGGTGGACGCACCGCCTGATACCAGTGCTCAACAATTGGCTGGACCGCAAGCACGGCGAAGTCACGCATTACTAACAGGTGACGCAGGTACTAACAGGTCACGGCTGCTTCAAGGCGTATCTACATCGCTTCGGCCACGAAACCGACCCATACTACACCACGTGCGTCGACGAGGTGGAGGATGCGGAGCACGTAGCACTAAAATGTCCTCGGTACGAAACACAGCGACAGGCGCTGCGATCAAACATAGGCAGCCCTATTAGCGTGCGGAACATGGTTCAGCAAATGCACGAAACGGCGGAGACGTGGAACGCGGTGTGTGCGCTCGCACAACAAATCATCATCACAACGACGACTGGAGGAAGAGCGTAGGGCAGAGGGCCCCAGTAGCATATACGAGCCGAACTCCTGAGGCTGGAAACCGCCCGGCGACGCAATGCCAAACGGCAGTTCCGCCGGGACCACGGGTTGGAGAAAGGGGGTGGTTTTTAGTCGGTAAGAATCCGGCATACAGTTGAGCACGGGGTTGGCTGTATCTTTCGAAGATTTTCCACCTCCTCCGCGAAAAAAAAACACAGCACAGTACGCTTTGTTGGTGCAAATTGGCGACAGTTATCTTCCAGGTAGGTTTCGCTGTTGTCTACCGTATGAGTTCATTTATATGTATTGGAGTTTGCTCTTCCATAAGAAGATTTTGGACACCCCTGATGTAAAATAATCGGTAATTTTTACCCTGCGAATATTTCTTTTTTGACAATTTCACAACCATTGCCTCGTTTTCAAAAGCGACGTTGAAATGACGAAGCGTGCGTGTTGAAATGAGGTAGATTGTTAATAAAATTGAACTCGTAAAAATTTTCCAGTGCTGCTAAACGAAGTATTTTTCATACAAATCAAAGAAAACTTGCTCAAAAACAGGGCTGTTAAACGGAATAGTGCAGCTAAGTGAAATCAAAGAATATACAATATAAAGAATACGCATCTTCAAAAATTTGTCACGCGTGTTTCTTGACGCGGGGGGGAAGAGATGAGCGGAGGCATAATAATAATAAATAATTGACTGGCACGACAACCCGCTTACGCGAGACTAAGGCCTAGCTTCCCGCAACCACCCGTGTTGTGCGTGTATATTTGTACGCGGGTGGAAGGGACCAACAGTTTTATGCCGGTTCCGAGCGGCAGGTTGGGAGCTCTTTCATAAGCAATTTTTACTGTCAGAGGTTTGCCATTTCCAGCTGGGAGGACAGTCACCGAAAGAGAAAACGAGTTTTCCCGTTATTTTTTTAGGTGTTATTACAGGCAGTATTTGAACCAGGGTCGCTGCCTTCGACTCGCGGTCCAACGCACTAACCAACTGAGCCACAGTGGCTGCGGAGGCATAGGTTGCGGGAAATTTTCTCGCGCTGAACAGTCTGCGATCTTGTTCGTCGAAGCGCAAGCGGAGAGTAAACAACGAACCAAAGCATCGTCATCGTCGTTTCAACGAAGGTGATTCGGGATTTGCTAATGTTTTTGCTGTTGTCCTTTATTGTGTGTATGCTTTTTTGTGTTGCCGATTGGTTTTGCTGCAGAGATTGCTGTCATGTCACCATCAGTCGAATCTTTGTGGTGTATGATTTTTTGCTGGCCAATGCTTTGATTGATTTAAAAATTTGGTGGTTGATCCCAATTTAAAATGTTTGCAAATTACGTGGATAGTTTGAAGTAAAACTATTTGTTTATATTTTCGCATGATTGATTACAATTTTGAGAATATGGGAAAGCTACGAACAAATTAACTGATAGGCATATTGACTTCAAAATTCGTGAAACATTTGAAATCAAAAATAATTAGATGCGTGTTTTAATTTTGTTTTTTTTTAAATCGAAATCTAACGGAGAAACCAAGGGTTAAAAGATTGTATGGAAAAACATAATTTAATAGGTCAATTGACTTTCAATATGGCGAAAGCACTACTAAAGCACTAAATAAAGAAATAAATGATAAGACAAGTATTTTGTCATAAGAAAAATGTTATTACGGCATGCCTACGTTTAAAAATAGTTTAAATATTCTACACCTGAATGGTTCCATGGCGAATGATTGACCATAAATTTACAATATTAGATTTTCTTATTTTAGTTCTTTTAAACAAGCATTATATGTGGGCCGTAAGAAACGGGGTAATAAAAACGTTTTCTGTTCTTTCCAATTCCAGTTTTATTTAATTGTCTTTGTTGATTACTTATTATTTATTTTTTAATTGCCTGTAGCGATCATATAGGTCGCCTACTAGTAGGCCCCAAGCTTGATCAGGAACGTAGTTTTTCCTCCATATAAATTTCTAAAACGGGGTTGTTGTTCTAGTTCATTTCAAATTTCCAGTGTTGCTGGTGTGAGTCATTTTTTGTGACCAAAGAAATTTGTCTTTCTATTTGTATATTTTTGGTGCCATTTCGTAATACGTTTGTATAAAATTGACTAGAAAAATGTTTTATTGCCCAAAAGTGTCAAAATAATCCTTGGGTACGCTTTTAATTTAATTAAATTACGATTTTATAAGCTGCATCCAAAGAAACAACCCTGCGGTCAAACTAGAGCATTTAGCACCAAAAGCATACCTGATCTGATCTGATCGTTAGAGATTCGCTAAATGAAGAAATGCGAAATACAAAGGACGGCAATTGACCCTGTCATATTCAATGCATTTAGCTTTCAGTCGTTTGTTAAATTTTTCAATAATATTTACATAATGAAACCAAAAAAGTTCATATGTTGCGCATTTAATGCAGAAAATTAATGAGAACATACTTTAAAAAGCAAATAATTGAAAGGAATCCATAATCCCTAATATCGGGAAAAGAGCGAAAGCAGTGAAGAGCTGATAACTGCCAGCACACACAGACTGTGTAAGTGAATTGCAAAAAACGCACAAAAATCAGCTTACTTTCCCACTTTCCAATCGCCTTATCGCTGGCATTGTGCTGCCATTTCAAGTGTTTCCTCTTGTTGTCTACCCCCCGCATTAAGAAGACGGGTGGCGATATCAGCACCCGCATTCAAATTTTGCTTGTATTGTACGTTCCATACTTTTTGGTGAAATGCAACTAAATGTGAAATTTTCAAAGAAAATTCGGTTTGCGAAGTAGGATTTTGGTCAAGTAGAAAATGCACCTAAGCGTATTTATGTATATCAAAGTTCATTTGTATTTATAGTTTATTTATAAAAAAATTATATAAAAAACTATAGACTAGACACTAATTAGAAAGTTCTTCGGCCTAACTATATATCAAAGTTCAAATACATGTACACTCGCACTCTAAAAACTAAAAATGTATAATTGTTTATAGTGTTTTTTGGTTTCCTCCAAAGCCATTTTAAAAAGTTGGAAGCCTGGCTGTAATACATTGATAATTACAAATATAATTGCAATTATATCACTTTGGTGAACATTATTTTCAAGGAATCGTTCAAAATAATAAATTCCGTTCGATATCTTGAAAACGAGACATTTCACTTCATTTCTTTCTTTTTACACAAAACCACATCCACGACGAACTGAAAATTTTATAAAAGGGACATTTACGCTTATTTTGAATCACTGCCAAATGTTTTTAAGCTAGAGTAAGTGTATAGCGTTAATTCGATTATGAGTGATCAAAAGCCTACTTCAATTAAAAGTATACTTTATTGATCTAAAAGTGTACATTATTTCAACTATTATTAACCATTACGACCCCGAATTTTACCCTGTGTCTCGATATTACTTTTTGGTATTTAAATCACTTTACTTTTTTACTTTTACTTTTGAACAATTTTAGCTTAAAACGGGCCAAATGAATTTTTTTTAATTACAGAAAAATAATATAGTTATTATGGAAAAATACCAATACTTTTGTAGTGAGTTTTTATTTCAAACTGAAAAGTTTTCTCAATCGAAATTCACAGTACAATCAATGAACACATAAATTTATAATTTACTATACAGTGATCTCATTTAACAAAGTGGCTAGGGAGAAAGTGTTTTTTAATATAATATTTGCATACTTCAACACTTTCCCTTATTATTTTAAAAATCACTTAGTCCCATTTTGAGGCAATGTATTTGAAATTGAGGTCGTTGTAAAGGCTTAGTCAAAATGTCGGCAACTTGTTGTTCCGTTGGAATTTGCTGAACTCCCATAATTCCTTCTGCTATTTTTTCTCTGATGAAGAAATGTTTAACAGCAATGTGTTTTGTTCTGCGGTGAAATTCTGGATTTTGAGCTAGTCTTACAGCGGCAGAGTTATCCACTTGGAGAACGGGAACATATTGCAATTTTAATATACCTTCAAATAATCTAGATAGCCAAATGATTTCCTTTGTTGCTTCATTTGCAGCTACTATTTCCGCTTCAGTAGTTGACGTAGCTACCATTGCTTGTCTCTGGCTGAGCCAAGAAATTGCTCCGCCTGCATGTGTAATCACTACTCCTGATGTTGAACGTCCAGTACTAGTGCAACCTCCGAAATCCGCGTCACTAAAGCATTCTAGAATCCCTTTAGTTGCATTTCGTTTGTATACAATTCCGAGATTAATAGTGCCCGCGATGTATCTGAATACTCTCTTGACTCTTGCAATATCGTCATGGCTTGGATTTTCCAATGATCTTGACAAAAATCCTACACTGTATGCCAAGTCCGGTCTGGACCCGAGCATCAAATACATTATGGCACCCACAGCTTGTCTATATGGAAAATTTTGTTCTTTGGTATTTGCTTTCCCTGTTTCGATAATCCCCGGATTCTTCAACATCGGAGTTGCGACTACCTTACACTCTGAGAAGTTGAATTTGCTTAAAATTTTCTTTGCATATGCAGGTTGGTTAATTTTTATATAGTCTTTTTTCTGTGCCAATTCAAGTCCCAAGAAATAATTAGCTGGATTTGAAACTATCTTGAATTCTGTTTCTAATTCTTCAATAAAATTTTTCAAATCTCGCGTATCTGTTGCTCCGACCAATCCATCATCTACATAAAGTACTAAAATAAGTTTATTGTTGTTACGCTCTCTTATGTACAAACAGGGATCAGCTTCGCTTGCTTCAAACCCTAGTTTTAAAAGAAATCCTCCAAATCGTTTATTCCAGCATCTAGGTGCTTGTTTAAGTCCATAAAGACTCCTGTTTAAGACGCATACTCTATTTGTGCCATCATTAAACCCTTCTGGTTGCTTCATAAAAATGACCTCGTCTAACTCTCCGTAGAGAAAAGCGGTTGATACATCAAACTGAGTTAAATGCATTTCTTCAACTGCGGCAATACTCAGGAATGCTCGTATGGTGGCCATTTTTGCAACTGGACTAAACGTTTGATTATAATCTATACCTTGCCTTTGATGAAATCCCTTAATAACAAGCCTTGCTTTAAATTTATTTATAGTGCCATCAGGATTCATCTTTACTTTGTAAACCCACTTACATGGCAGTGCCTTTGCGTCTTTTGGTAACGGTGATAGTTTCCATGTCTGGTTTTCCGCCAACGATGACATCTCTTTTTCCATTGCTATCTTCCACTCGGCTTTCTGACTACTGTTCATGGCTTCTTCAAAACTCTCTGGCATTTCTATTTCATTTAGATACTCCTCTGCAGCCAAAACAAGATCTTCAAACAATTTTGGCTTCTTTAAAAGCAACCGACTTCGTAATCTATAAGGTTCCACCTTTTCTTCAGTATCTGTTCCTTCATCGCTTTCTTCCCTTCTTCGCTTGAATTTCTCTCCTTTTTCAGCTTCATCTCGTTCCAAATTGGTTCTTTCGCATTCTTCTGAATCTTCATTCGATTTTATTTCTTCACTATGCTCAATATCAGAATTTTTCTTGTCTAGTTTTTCTTCTTGTTTGTCTTCTGTGCGTTCGACATCCTTGAATGGCAGTTTTACCATCTCTTCGCAATTTACATGATTTTCGCAAAACTTCACGTCTCGAGACAAAACAACTTTGTGTTCTTCTTTAACATAGATTCTGTATCTCTCGTCGCCATCATAGCCAACAAGATAGCCCTTAACAGCTTTCTTATCCATTTTCTTTCTTTTCTGGATAGGCACGTGAGCATAGCACGTTGTACCTATAATTCGGAGATGCTTTATACGTGGCTTTTTGTGCATCCACAACTCGTAAGGACTTATACCTTTCTCCGACGATTTTGCTGTTCTGTTCAATATGTAAACAGCCGTACTAACAAATTCGGCCCATAAAGCTTCCGGAAATTCTATACCTGCATTTGAGTACTTGAACGTTCTTGCCATCTCAACTATTGTACGATTTTCGCGCTCACTACTACCGTTTTGCTCAGGTGTAAAAGGTGCTGTTAGTCTTTGCGTAATACCTCTCTCATTAAGTATTTGTCGTATATCTGCATTGTCGAATTCTCCACCGTTATCACTCAAAACATCCTTAATGACATGACCTTGAACGTGTGCATGTTGAAGCATATGAACCAAAACATCTTTGACATCAGATTTCTTCTTTACTACGTAGCCATATCGAAACTTTGTGTAACTGTCCTTAAATACTACCAAGTAACGATTCTTCTTAAAAGACTCCGAGAATGGCCCACAAACATCTGTCGAGATAAGTTCTCCAGGCCTTGTTGCTTTTTCTCTTGTTCCAAACGATAAGCGATGTGCTTTGCCATAGATACAGGACTCACAATATTGATCTTCGATATTCACTTTTATACCGAAATCTTGTTCAAGTTTTTCTTTGACGTGTCTTTTATCTTGATGCCCCCATCTCTCATGATATAACTGGAGTAAAGATATATTAGACTTTGCGAGATAAGCTCCAACATGATGCTCTGGAGCAATTGGTTTTATGCTGGCTTTAAATAACGATCCACCTGCCTTACGATATCCACATAGAATTATTTCTTTATTAACCTTTAAATAACAATTTGTAGGTGTGGATTTAAACTCGCTGTTTGTATTTCTGTCTTGAGCTGCTAGCACTGAGAATAGACTTCGTGATATTTTTGGCACATACCATACATCTCTTAATGTCAAGCTCAATTTTTTGCCACCTACGTTCGAAATTATTTGAATTGATCCTTTCCCTAGCGCTTCAATTGTTTCGTTTCCAGCAGCTTTAATGCTACATGGAACAACAAACTTTTCATAGCTCATGAACAAATTTGCAAACTTTGTGATGTGTTTTGTCGCACCATTATCTATCCACCAATCACTAGGACTCACCTCAGTGGTGCATACTTCGTTGCAAATTGAAATCAGCGAACAATTTACATCCCCTATAAGCTGCCTGGCCCCTTTATTCTTACTTGGCCGTCCATCTGACATCCATTTTCTGCATTCACGGACCCAATGACCTTTCTTTTTGCAGTAGTTGCAGGTACCTTCTCGCTTCGATGCATACTTGCCTGCCTTCTCTGTTGACTTCTCAGCTTTTGCAGCTAGCGCGTTTTGATCCAACTGCGACTCGTCCGATCGTCCAAAATTTCGCTCGTACATAGAAAGTTGAATTGATAACTCTTCAAAATTCTTTTCATTTTCCTTGCTCAGCAACATCCAACTGGATCAAAAAACCTCGAACTTGCTGGGCAATATTTGCAAAACCTTGCATACCAGTAACATTTCTGGCAACTTCTCTTCTCCTTTTAGAACAAGGCCATTGTTGACTTCACTCCATAAGCTCCTTAGCAATGCAATATGGGTTGAAACGTCCTGTCCCAAACTCCAACTAAACGCGAAGAAATCAGTGCATATCTTAAATAACTGATCTTTCGCTGTTGCCTCGAACTGCTTTTTTAGTGCCTCCCAGGTATCATGTGCTGTCTCCTTGTCCATGACCTTCTGATACACCTCGTCAGTGATTGAGCTCGTAATCATCGATTTCGCATAGCTATTCGCTTTGCGGTACAGATCGAACTGCTCCTTGTACTGCTTAGCTTGACTTTCCGTAGCGTTCTGTCCCAAAGGCTGCGGCTTGACCAGCTTTTGATCTATGACGTCCAAAGCTCCTTCGTGATAATCGAGCAAATCACGGATTTTCCTCTTCCATATAGGCCAGTCAGACTGCCCAGAGAGCGGCTTGATGTGTTTCACAATATCCATATTTGATTCTATTTTATTTTTGAGAGCGTGTTGCAGCCCATAACCTTTTGTAGTGAGTTTTTATTTCAAACTGAAAAGTTTTCTCAATCGAAATTCACAGTACAATCAATGAACACATAAATTTATAATTTACTATACAGTGATCTCATTTAACAAAGTGGCTAGGGAGAAAGTGTTTTTTAATATAATATTTGCATACTTCAACAAATACAACCATTATTAAAGAAACAAGGTCGCGTAGACTTGGATAAGGTAACAGATATACAAATATACACCCATACCTCACTTTGCGTCGTGGTTACGTTCCAAAAAAACACGACGCAAACTGAAACGACGCAAAGTGAATTATGATTTTCTATAGCAAAGCATGTAAACATCGAAGATAGGTTCCAGGGTTACGAAAATACTACTTTTTAAAAAGAAAATTGAACAAAGTAAACATTTAAAACACAAAAATAATAGAAAATTTTAAAACACAATAAAATTTTCAATAAATTTATAAAAACAAAATAAAAATTAATCACTGTCTGATGAGTCCATAGTGGCTGTTGTCGTAAGTCGGCTTTCTTTCACAAAAGTTATAAAGGGAATCCCGAGTTTTGATGGCATGGCGCAATTAGAAACAAAAGTCGTGCCATTTTTTAGAAAAAAAACAAATCTAAAAAAAAAATAAAGACTCGAACCCAAAACAACGCAACTTCAAAAATCTACTAATCTAAATCTACTAAATCTACTAGTACTAATTCAGCACCGACGCAACTTCGAAACAACGCAAAACGAAACGACGCAAAGCGAGGTATGGGTGTATAGATAACAATTCAATTGCCTTTGAATTCACTTATAAAAATATTAATTTGTTGGTGCCTACTTAATTTAAACCCATAAATCAATCGTAGCTTTTGCTATAAAATTAAAAATACGTGAAGTTGCTCTCAGGCAACATTGAGGTCGAAAGGGTTAAGCTTCAATGTGTTTTGTTACTTTTTTACCAAATTGTATATACGGAGACTGACACTTTTTACATATGCAAATATTTTTGTTCTCATAGGTTTTCTGAAGATAGTTTAGATTTTTTGGACCAATAGGTAACTTAATACTGGAACTGTGTAAAGGAGGTTTTAGGCTTATATGTCAAAGGGGGAAATATGGCAAAAGAAATGTCATAACAAGTGCATATTTTAAAATATTCTATCAAAATTTCGTTTTTAAAAATTTTATATTATACCAAAAAGTATGAAACATAAAGAGTGTGCAAGCAAAAATTTGAATGCGGGTGCTGATATCGCCACCAGTGTGCTTACTTCTACGACATATGTGGTAGATCTACCACAATTATTTTTAAAATCAAGTTTCTACCATATCTACCACGGAGGGCTTAAAATCTACCACATTTTTGTGGAACATAAATTTACTCTTAACCAACCTAATAATTTTAATAATTGATTGGCACGACAGCCCGCTTACGCGAGACCAAGGCCTAGCTTCCCGCAACCACCCGTGTTGTGCGTGTGAATTTTGTACGCGGGTGGAAGGGACCTACAGTTTTATGCCGGTTCCGAACGGCAGGTTGGGAGCTTTTTCATAGGCAATTTTTACTCTCAGAGGTTTGCCATTTCCAGCTGAGAGGACAGCCACCGAAAGAGAAAACTAGTTTCCCGTTATTTTTTTTAGGTGTTACTACATGCAGAATTCGAACTAGCGTCGCTCTGCATGCGACTCGCTTGGACCGCGCACTAACCAACTGAGCCATGGCGGCTGCCAACCTATTACTCCAAGTAAATTAGAGCTTTATGTTGTAAAATTTATGTTAGGGCTGCATTGAACATTGTAAGTGAAAATGTGTAAAAAAAAAACTTATGCGGTAGCACTGTCATCACTTCGAAAGCAGTGCACTACAAATAGTTGACAGTTTGACAATTGTTTTGGCGGCAGGTGCAGTTAAAATGGAAAAATTTCTAAAAAAGTTGAATCATTTTTGCCTTTATTTTTTAGTAACGTTTAGTTTTTTAGAATATCGCATGGCGATGGCACTGCGCTTGGACGGGACGAAGTTTTACGGCGCGAAGTTGTACCTGCTGCTGAAATTTGCGAGTCCGAGCTCCCAAAAAAGAAAAAAAATATAGTCAACAATACAAAAAAAAATGAGAAGAGACCCGGCACAGGTTAAAGTGCATAGAAGAACGTAAAATACAATTAATGTACAAACACAATGAAATACAATAAATGTGCAAATGCAATAAAGTACAATTAATGTACAATACAAAAAAATCTACCACATTTCATTCAAATCTACCACATTTTTTTCACTGGGTTTACCACATAAATGAAAAATTAAGTAAGCACACTGATCGCCACCCGTCTTCTTGATGCGGGGGGTAGACAACGAGAGGAAACACTTGAAACGACAGCACAATGCTCTGAGCGCAAATCATAGAAACACGAATGCCGCGTCTGTGCTCACTCGTTCATTCTCGCTCAATTGTCCCAAGAGGAGGAAGACGATGTGCTGTTGTTATTGTTGTTGCGCTGGCGAAAAACTGAAATTGTAAAACGATTTCCGTTTTCTGGCTGGCTTTTGTTCTTCTTCTATAAGCCTGCACGGCGTCGCATATTGCTCTTGAACTCACTGCCGACTGTAGTGTGCGCAAAATCATAGAAAAGAAAATATGGCTGTCATGGCGACCTATATGATCGCTACAGGCAATTAAAAAATAAATTATAATTGATTACAAGACAAGATTGAAAGACAATTAAATAAAAATGGAATTGGAAAGAAAAGAAAACGTTTTTATTAGCCCGTAATAATTTTCCGTCCCGTTCTTTGGAACTTTTCTTACGGCCCACATATAATGCTTGTTTAAAAGAACTAAAATAAGAAAATCTAATATTGTAAATTTATGGTCACATCATTCGCCATGGAACCATTCAGGTGTAGAATATTTTTTACATTTTTCTTATGACAAAATACTTGTCTTATCATTTATTTCTTTATTTAGTGCTTTAGTAGTGCTTTCGCCCTATTGAAAGTCAATAGACCTATTAAATTATGTTTTTCCATACAATCTTTTAACCCTTGGTTTCTCCGTTAGATTTCGATTTAAAAAAAAAAAACAAACAAAATTAAAACACTTACAGTCTGTCCAGTAGAAGCGTGATCGACCAAATTATCACTAAGAGTGCCGTAATCAAAAAAATTTGAATGCACCTAAGTAGCCTCATCGTTTTTGTAATACGCACTGCAAAAATTGTCAGTCTCGTGAAACAATTACAAAGTACAGGGTGTTTTAACAAGATGAGCTCCGCGTGAGAGAAGCGACTTGAAGCCGTATTCCTTTGTCTACACCCTAGAAGGCCGTAAATGTCACGTTTAGCTGCAGCAAAATATATGAAGAAGTCGAAGTCATTCGTAACGAGGTGGACGAATCGATATATGGAAGCAAAAAATGTCGACGATTTGACTAGGCGGGGCCTTGAAAAAAAGACCACCCCAAAACAGGACAACAAGATCATTGATTTGTTTGCGACGAAGCCGGACGTTTCGTTGCGTAAAGCTAAAGTAGTTTTAGAGAAAAGTGATGTTCGACGACGTTTAAGAACTAACGACGTTAAATACCGGAACTCTTTGAAAAAACCGTTTCTCTCATCAACACACGTTCAAAAACGGCTTGCCTGGGCTTATGCCAATTCAGATCGGAATTAGAATGATGTAATATTTACGGATGAACTCCAATTTTGGGCAAACAGTAGCATAAATCGATCTTGGTGTGCCGTCATCAACCGATTGTTCCAACGAACTGTTAAAGACCCAGTAAAGGTCCATGTTTGGGGCTGCTTCTCAGAAGAAGGATTTGGGCGACTTTTCGTTATTACCATCAACTTGAACGCGGTTTTGATGAACAAAATTTATGAAAAAGCTTTATTACCATCAGCTGCGAAGATGTTCAGCAGAAGAGGACTCTCTTGGATTATACAAGAAGACGACGACCCCAAACATCGCAGCCGAATGTGTGCTGAGTGGAAACAGCAAAATGGGGTAGAGGTGTTAAATTCGCCCTCACAGTCGCCTGATGCCAACCCGATCGAAAATGTGTGGGAAATAGTAAAGCAGAAACTCAGAGGAAATAGTATATTGACAGCAAAACAGTTATCGAGGCAAATTCGGTTGATTTGAAGTCGATTGCCTCGGCAACTTGCTCAGATCTTAGCGCATAGTATGGGTCGGAGGTTTGAGGCCATAATAGCGAATGGCGGCGACTATACCTGTTATTAAAAATATTGCGTACAATAAATATTATAAACGCATAAAATGCAGTTTGTTTGAAACGAATCGGACAAATAGTTTCCTAGTTACGGCGATCACGCTTCGACTGGACAGACTGTATCTAATTATTTTTGATTTCAAGTGTTTTACGAATGTTGAAGTCAATATGCCTATCAGTTCATTTTTTTCGTAGTTTTCCCATATTCTCAAAATTGTAATCAACCATGCGAAAATATAAACAAATAATTTTACTTCGAACTCGCCACGTAAAAATATTTGTAAACATTTTAAATTGGGATCAACCACCAAATTTTTAAATTAATCAAAGCATTGGCCAGCAAAAAGCCATACACCACAAAGATTCGATTGATGGTGACATGACAGCAATCTGTGCAGCAAAACCAATCGGCAAAACAAAAAAACATACACACAACAAACGACAACACCAAAAACATTAGCGAATCCCGAATCATCTTCGTTGAAACGACGATGACAATGCTTTGGCTCGTTGTTTACTCTCCGCTTGCGCTTCGACGAACAAGATCACAAACTGTTGAGCGCGAAGATGCGTATTCTTTATATTGTATATTCTTTGGTTATACCGAATCTTCATAGAAACTATCGGTTAAAATGTGTCGTATAGAAACCTTTTCTTAACCAAATTTGTTATATACAAGTTGAATTATGATTTATACAAGTGTTTAGCTTGTGATGAGGATTTATGTTTGAAAACTGTACTTATAACGCTTTAATATGCGGATGTGATAAATATATAGCAAATTAGGTCTCCAGAACGAAAAGTAGAATTTTTGGGAAGAAAACTAATATTTCAATCGTAGTTTCGGAAATATATGGAATTGATAGCAGACAAACTAAAAGATGGAGGTAGTGTTGAATGACGGAAGCAGGGTAAGAGAATGTTTCAATAACCCTGTTGTGTTAGCTGAAATTACGGGCCTTGATAAGGACTTAACTGTCAGATTTGAAAGAATATTGTAAGCTATGTCGTCAGGTTATAAAATAAATGTTGAGAGTTTCGCGCTCGATACGATGTAAAGAAGCTGATAGAGATGCATCCATGACTCAATAATAAGGTTGTAGCATCCCGGAAACACCAAAAACCACATGTATTTTGTTGGTAGGATTGTTTATCGCTACTGTCAAAATCAGCTGGTATTTTCCGGCGAAAGAGGGAGAAACTGAAAACAAACAAAAGTGATTGTCAGGTCAGGTCAAGTGTTTTCATTTCAACCGATACGCCAACACAGCACCACTGCTGACACCGACGATTTTGGCAGAAGCGATAAACAATCATCCGGTGGCTTGCTACAACCTTATTGTTCAGCCATGGATGTATCCATCCATCCTATCTTCCACCTTTTGTTCATATAATTTTAATTTACGTTCCGAAAATGTTTATTTTGGTTGCGACAAGTATACTCGACAGAAACAGTTAAAGCGTTAAAGGTTAAACAAAATGCACTGAGGTGCCAATTGTTTGTCAAAGGTCTCTCAAGCTATATTTTTTGCAGATAAGGTCATTTATAGGTATTATTGAGTCGATGGATAGCTAGATAAGACCCAAACATCGCCACAGCTACGCGGTGGCATATCCCCACCGTCCTAGTTGACTCGTGCTATTTAGATGTCTTCACCACAAGTTGAATGAATTGTTCCTTTCACAACCTCAGTATACGGTACGAATCTGTCACCAGATGTTATATTGTTGGTGAACTAAATTTTTATGTCACCTGGCATCGGAATATGAGCACCCTTTTGCAAGAGGAAGCTGAAGTCTTAAATTAAAATTGCTGATATGGGTCTACAAGATGATAGTACACCTAATTCTGTTTTTACACGGTCTTTTTTACACGGTTTTGATTTAACACGGTTTGAAAGTAAAACAAAATTTTAATTTTTTTACACGATTTTGTTCCATTTACCACGAAAAACTAAAAATATTTTTTATTTTTAAATCGTGTTAACCCTTTCGTGCACATAGGAGTTACAGCTATGGTACGGGGAAACTGTTTACAGTTCATAGGGTCCTGAGCCGCGCTGAATCCGAATCCGAGGTCAGATTTTGGAAATTCAAGATGGCGGATCCAATATGGCGGACGGTAAAGTAAAAAATTCGAGATTTTGAAAAACAAAAAATTTGTTCGTATTCTACGTAAAAATACAAATACAAACTGGCCCAACTACCCAAACTACCCAACCCTGCACGGTTAAACTAAGTGTAAACTGTCAACAGCTTCTGACAGTTAATTTATTTTTTGTTTTGGTCAGCTCAAGGCTGTCGTGATCGAAATTCTTTTTTGCACTTTTTTTGAGATTTTTATACTTCGTGCGCAATGTGTTCGCGCACCGGAACTTATCAACAAATTTTGAATTGAAATCGTCCTCAATTTCTTTCCATTTGGTTTGTTTTCCTCAGCACTCACGCGGTTTGTCTTCTTGCACTCTAGCACTTGTTTATTTTTTTTCACAAGAAGATTCGATTCGATTTCAAGAGACAAGCTCCGTTTGCTTATTTTGAATTTTTGATGAAATAAATTATTTGAGCGCAAACTTATTTACGAATCACAATGAAAACAAAGGAAAATGTGTATCTAGATAAAAATATTCCCAGCATTGCCACACTCAAATGACAAATATTTGCTCCAGTTAAACCAGTACTGAAAAACTGCTTTCTCGTTTAAACTGAGTTTATATTTAAACCAAGTTTAAGCAATCTACGTTTGAACTGCGTTTAAACTCGCACTGAAAAATTGGCCGTAAGGGCCAGTTTCTAGTTTAAACTTAGTTTAAACGCAAAAACGAATTTTTCAGTCATATTTGACTGAAGTTTAAACTCAGTTTAAACGCTAAACCCTACACGGTTAAACTAAGTTTAAACTGTCAACTACCAGTTGACAGTCTGACAGTAAAATAAATATAATTCGATGAAAAATAGCAATGAGTGGGCCAATTCGTGACGAGGAAGATGATAGCGATGCAGAAATGTTTGATGTGTTAAATAATACGGTGATGAGAAGATTAGAAATCGTGAGAATGCGGCCGGACTACTTCCATTTATTTGGGCGACAAGGCTTTTTACGGTCGCGTGCGCATGGGCAAAGCTTCTGCTTATAATATTTTACAGCTCATCGGTCCTCATATAAGGCATCTTAAACTTGTGTATTTTCCCTCACAAGTACAAGAAGCTTCGTTTGCTTATTTTGAATTTTTTGATGAAATACATTTTTTTAGCGGAAAAAATTTATTTACGAATGACAATCAAAACAAAGGAAAATTATTATCTAGATAAAAATAATGCCGGTATTGCCACACTCAAATGACAAATATTTACTCCAGTTAAACCAGCACTGAAAAACTGCTTCCTCGTTTAAACTGAGTTTATATTTAAACCAAGTTCAAACGAACTACGATTATACCCGCACTGAAAAATTGGCCCTTAACCGGCGATGACGATATCATGATTCACATGGTCGGTGTATCATGGTTCCGGCAGTTCGTTTAAAAAATCTGAAAATCAGTACATTTCAATGGCTTACTTGGCCATATCTACCGTAGGGACGATGAAGCGAAAATGGTGTTCGAGGAGTCCTATCTTCTCTTGGTGTGACCAACTGGAGGAAGCGCACGCAAAGCAGAGGCGCCTGGAGAAAGTTTTTGCGGTAGGCCGTAACCAGTAAAGAGTTGTTATGGCCAGTTAAGTAAGTCAGTACATTTCAATATGTCTAGTGTTGAATTACTTTGGAGGATACTTTAAGAGACAATTGCAATGTACTACATGGGCTGAAAAGTCTTTGGCCTGACATAGAGATGGCGCCAAAAATTAAGAATTATTATGTTCTACATGGAAAACCATCCTTAACTTAGATTCTGTCAAAGTTTCATGACATTTGGTTGACTCGTTTTCAAGTTATTGCTTTCGAAGTGACGCTACCTCTGAATTTTTGTAAACAATGGAAAAAAGTGAATTTCGTGTTTTGATAAAGCATTGCTATTTGATGGGCAAAAATACAGATGTATTATAACATTTATCAAGCCATGCTTTTGTTTCCACTGTATTTTTGCCCATCAAATAGCAATGTTTTATCAAAACACGAAATTCACTTTTTTCCATTGTTTACAAAAATTCAGAGGTAGCGTCACTTCGAAAGCAATAACTTGAAAACGAGTCAACCAAATGTCATGAAACTTTGATAGAATCTAAGTTAAGGATGGTTTTCCATGTACAACACAATAATTCTTAATTTTTGGCGCCATCTCTATGTCAGGCCAAAGACTTTTCAGCCCATGTAGTATTCCGAGAGTCAAGTGGCTTAAATGGCACCGAATCCTGATTTCAAAGTGCAAATAGCTCTCCTGTAAAGAGTGACATTTTTAATGACATCCCGGCTAAGGCAAACAGTAGGTGCCGGATGTAACAGACTAATCTGGTTAAAATATGGCATCGATGGACCTGAAGAATAGTAAATTAAATGATCTGGCCAAACTGACCGCGTTTGCAAAAGTTACTAACTCGGAGAGTAAAGATGATCATACCTCGAATAAATCAAGAGAAAATCTCTATACGCAAAATTAGTAACCTACTAACTTTTTAACTCCTTTAAGAGCCAGTTCCTAAATCCAGACAAAGTAGGCAAGAAACCCGGTACTTATACACTCATACCAAGGGAGTGGTATCAAAATGTGCTAGTACCAATTGGATGCTAAAGTAGCATGACGACTCTTTAATTCATAATATATAGAATTAGCCTCGATGTTCCGGCGGCAATATTAAACTTTCGTAATTATAAAATTCTAGTCATTGGGCGGAGGTAAAGTTTTTTTCAGTTAAATGAAGTATCCCTTTAAATAATTATCTGAATAGCTTATGACCACTACAAATATATATTTCCAATATATACTATGGACATATTATGCCCTTTTATTCGCAGATGACACTCATGATATACATGTTTGTGTGCAGAAGAATCATATTTGATTTTTAAAGTGACAGTGGCAATGTCTTACACTTACATGTTTGATATCTCAATATTACTAAAGATTGATTTTATTTCTTCACTAGTATTCTTTTTTTCACTCTGCGATCTTTTTACTCTGCTATAGTTCACGGTCTCGAGTTCAATTTAATGTAATAATTCGAAAGTAACATAATGTATTTTATTTCTGTTTGAAAGCACTAGTTTTAACTATGACAGATTGATTTTTAAAACCGATTCTGATGCTGAGAAATTATAACACAACTTTATGATGTTAATCACAACATCCACAGTTCAAAATGAGCCTAAAGGTTGTAGAAGCACTTGATTACATTGAGTTTCCCCAACAGCACCTATTTTGAATACAGTGAATGCATGATAAGGTTTCAACTCCAACTGGGCACACATTATTCGTATTGCAAAGGGATAGGAATGAAAACAAGCCAGGCAATCTACGAAACAGAAACAACAGACATGCTTATATTTCATATACTTAAAATAAAGGCGGAGGGGGAATATACTTGTGTACCTATATACTGATTCACTCGTTTTATAAGAAACATAAATATGTATATAGTTATTTAATAATTGATACACAATAAAAAAATATCAGGGAAAGTACAAACACTAAAATAACACAAATGTTCAAAAATTGCAAGGAAACCTTATTCACTCATGTGATTTTATATTATGTGTACCTATAAACCATAATGAAATAACACCGTAATCTAAGTAGGAAAGGGTTCACTTATTTTGGAAGCTAAGTTGAATACAAAACACGTTTGTACGAATGTGACTCCACTTTATCCGGGTTTCAACGCCCTCCGGAACACTTTTAAAAGTCATATCTGTCAAAAACATAAACACGTCAAAATAGGTGTAAGCGAGTGTATTTCCCCTTCTTAGTATTAATGTGCAATTCAAAACACCAAGGGGAAATCTGTTAAATATATAAGGGTATTCCGCCATTTAAAATATTTGTCCTTAACTGTCGTTAACAAATCTCTAGATTATGTTTCATCTAAAGTTGGGGAAAATCAAAAGATAAAAAATAAATGTGTTCAGTATTAAAAATATTTTAAATGAAACGATTTTTACCCTCAATTGCCCACCTTGAGTCCAGGGGACCCACTACGAACTTTAATAAGTTGGTACAGGTTGTGTTTTTATGTTTCGGCGTCCAGCTTCCGTATACCTTTGTACAGGCTCGCGCTGAACGCGAAGACGATCGGACGTTAGCACACTACAATTAAGAGTGAGTTTTGGCATGGAGTGAGTCCCGTGGACCCAGGGTTTTGTTTTGTGTTAAAAAAATTGTACTTGTAGATTTTTTATTATCGTGTTAATTTGACTTTAGGATGCCAAAATGGCTGCAAATTGTTCACGAATTGAGAGTGTTAACCCTTTGAGAAGTTTTGCTACCATCTTTTTTCCTTAGTTGTGCCAAAAAGGTATGTGAGGTATGTGCACAACATATGTTATTTAACCTACTGCACGTTTTCTTTTTTTATATAATGAAGTATTAGTTTAAGTATTTTTCTGGACAGTTATTTTATTTTTAGGTTATTTATATAAAAAAGTGTTTTTGTTAATTTATTTATATCTTTTATTTTTATAAAATATTGTATGTATGTTTGTTTTTAAGAGTATTTTTTATCTGTCAATTAAAAGGTGAATTTTTATTAGAGTTATGTAAAGATATGAAATAAAATCTGTAACAAGAGGTCTTAATGTGGCCTACTAAAAAATAAAAAACCATAAAAATTTAATAGGGGTGTAGCGTTGTTTCGTAAACGAAAAATGGGAGCCCCGGGATGGGTAGATACGTGATTTTAATAGGGGTTAGGATGTTAAAAATAAAATCCGCTAGGTTGTATTGCAATATATATAAAAACATTTCTCTGGATAAAACGAACTGAAGGATGATCAAATAGCAATGATAGTTTTTCTAATAGCGATGTCTCAGCATTAACCAAAGATATCAACGGCGTTTAAATATCAAAATATTTAGTATTGTTTGCCGTTTAATCATGCATACGTGATGATTAAAAAAATACAAAATTCAGTCTGATATGCTTAGTTGTAAATGCGCAACGTGAATTTCGTTGTGAGGTCGGTCGAAATCATGGCTTCAGTGCGCAGGCAATTCCTCGTGCCGTTGAAAAGTTTGAGCGTGCGTACATTCTTGGAACTAAAGCCACTAGGCAAATATTGGTACAAAGTGAAAAAAAAATCATAACCAACGCAGCGGCCAATATAAAAGAAAACCCAGAAATGCCGGTCAGCTGAATGGGGCATCACTAAAGTTAACTAGGGTTGCGCAGACGTAAGAATTGAAGCCGGACGACCATAGACAACCCCGCGAGTTCGCTAATTGGGCGCCGCTAAATGTTGGCCGGCGATCCGGATTTTAGCCAAAAAATCATCTTCTTGTAGGTTAGGTTAAAGTGGCTGTCTTGGCCTGGGACCTGCCGAGACACGTAGGCCGCAGAATGGGCCCGTTGTGATACCACAAGTTGAAAGGTCTGTCTTACTGCAAGTCGAGAGGCCTATTCAAGCCATTTCGAAGAGTGGATGAACTCAAGCAATTCTTTGATTCTAGCTGAACTGAGGTCATTCAAGTTGTCGAAGAACGGAGATCCTAGGGTTTTCTATCTTCGTCTAGATAGAGCCGGACAGTTGCAGAGAAGAAGGCTGATAGATTCCTCCTCCTCTTTATTGTGGCAACTGCGGCAGAAGTCCCATCTATTGACGCCTAGTCTGGAAGCATGGCGTCCGAAAAGACAGTGGCGAGTCAGGATTGTGACGACCGTGCCAATGTGTTGCCTGCTAAGCGATACAAGTGCTCTTGTTCGCCTAAGATTAAAAACAGGCCAGAGCTGTTTGGCAATGGTACATGTGTTCTCCTCTTACCATCGCCTGTTAGCCTTATCGAGGAAGAGGGAACAGATCGTTAGTTTATAGGAAGCAAGAGGAATGCCTGCCGTAACTGTGGTGTTGAAGTAAGGGGAGGGTGGTGCCACGTCTGGCGAGCTCATCAGCTGCACAGTTTCCACTGATGTCTTTGTGGCCCGGTACTCAGGTAAGGGTAATGTTATGCGCATGCCCTAGCTTATTTAGTAAGGAGCGGCAAAGAGTAACCACTTTCGATGTGGTTGAAACCTTCTTGAGGGCTTTAAATGCTACCTGGCTGTCAGTGAAAATGCGAATCGTACCTTTAAGAAGGTTGCATTGCTTTAGCATAGTTAAGGCTTTTACGATAGCCAGAACTTCGGCTTGGAAGACGCTACAGTAATCTGGAAGACGAAAACATTCTTCCATGGGTGAATTTACACACATAAATCAACCCCCTACTCTGCCATCCAATTTGGAGCCGTCAGTGTAAAAACATACTCCAGTTTTCGAAACCGTATCTTGTTCCCACTCCTGCCTCATATACCTCGAGTTGAGAATTTAGAGTCGAAGAAATGATGATAACGAGTAATCTATGTTGTCACGTAGGTCAGGTGAACTGCCTAGAATTTGGCAATGACCGAAATCAGTACGTGTCCATCTGTTGATGTGTGAGGTGTTTAGTCTCACTGCAGAGAGGGTAGCCATTTGTTTACCGAAAAGGTCAACAGGGATAAAGTGGAGCAGGGTGTAGAGTCCTTTGGACGGTGTCACCTTATCCAGGGCAGTCCACCATACTATTGCTCCATAGAAAAGAATGGGCCTAATCACGGAGATTGGGGTGTCCAGCCACATATTGCGTGGCTGGATACCCCATTTTTTGCCAACTGCTCTTTTGCAAGAGTACCGTGCAACAGTGGCCTTCGAACCCTTTCTAGTATGTTCGCCTTCCAGTTAAGTTTCCTATCCAGCAGTAGACCAAGGTATTTGGCCTGTGAGCTGATAGTTAGACTAGTCCCGTTAAGAGAGGGCGGGTCAAAAGTAGGAACTTGGTGCTTCCTTGTGAAACGGACCAGATCGGTTTTGGATGGGTGCCCTTACCGTTCCTAGAGCACCAAGATCCCAATAGGTTCAGGGCACTTTGAAGAAGATCGACCAATGTCGGAAGGTTCTTCCGAGATACCGCTATAGCCACATCGTCTGCTTATGCAACTACCTTACACCCCGTACAGCTCAGTTGCAAAAGCAGGTCATTTATCGCAAGGTTCCAAAGGAGAGGAGAAAGGACTCCCCCCTGCGGGGTGCCTCTGAGACCCACCTCCTAACAGAGGAGTAAACTAGCGAAGAGTTAATAACCTTATTTGTTAAAAGGAAATGAAATATGTCCACTATCGGCTTGCATAGTTTCAAGTTGGTCATTGAGCCAGCAATGGCCGCCGGAATAATATATAATCTTCTTGTACGACGCTCATATTTGACTTAGTTGCTATTTCAAGCAATTTTGCCGTCATTGGAAGGAGCACAATTCAAAAGTGTTTCACCAAACATCAACGCTTCCACTAAGACTGTCTGTTTGGTGCGGTTTATGGCATGGCGGCATCATTGGACTTTATCTGATCACCCTTCACATATAGATGCATTTACATCAATAAAATAAGGGTCAATAGTTCAAAAATAATACAGTTTAACTAATTCTAATTTGTGGAAAAAGAACTAATTCGCCAACACTGATGCCAGCTGATTTATCGGCAATAACGCTTAAATGTTTCAAATTCGAAGAAAGCACAGTGATTTCCACAAACAAAATTAAAAATGTATAGTCTCAGAATTTAACAATTTTGATGTCATTTGAAAGAAAAAGCTCCAAATAAGAAAACTCCAAAAAATCTTTGCACAAAATAAATTAGTGTGTGTGCAAGAGCTGTTCAAAGTCAAAACTTTTTTCACAAACAAATTTTAACAAATGTTTTCTGGATTTTGGTCTGTTGAGTACAAAAAATCGTAAAATACATGGATAGAAGAATTTACTATAACTTTCATTATAAATGAAGAATTGGTGTGGCTGAGGTTCCTACTTTACTTTTAATTTGAACTAATTTTCAAAAGTAAAAATTTGAAAATTGGGTAAACTTAGTGGAAAATATGTGAAAGATGTTCCTGGATTTTTTGTATTTTAAGAAGCATTCTTTCTTTGTCGAATAATGTTTGCATCCTGCGATATTTTTCGGTCTCAGCAAATAATTCAATTTTAAAAGTAAGTAAATTTATCCCTGAAAGTATGCAATCAGCTTAAAAACTGCATGAAAAAAACTACACAAATGCAAAACATACATCTATTATTATAATTTTTATGGCAAAACTAAAGGGTCCTCATAAAATGTTTTTTTTTTGTAACATGACCCCTATTAATGCGAAGCATTGCGTTGGTTCAAGAAGGATATAAAGGTTAGGAGATAAGGTTATGTGTGAATTGTTTATGGACTCTTGCCTTGAACCCATCGAGATCATAAGTGCTAGGGAAAATATCCGCAGGAAGACCATTCCACAACCGCGCTGTACGGGCCAGAAACGAACTTTCCCTGTAGTGCGTAGTGCGCTGAAACATCGTTTCGACGTGGAATGCATGGCGCCAGTGTTCAAACGAGTTGCCCGGGGAATACCCGGAGGGATGGCATCAAGCTGCTCATCTCCACTGAGCAGTTACCGAAAAAGTATCGGTAAAATAACACCACACACGCCACGTTTCAACGATGTTCTAACGAGTCAATAGAGCTGGATGCCCTACTGTCCCCTATAAGTTTAATCGCACGGTTTTGCACCCGATCGAGGTGCGAGTTAAACTCCATTTTAGGCTGTTAAACTCCATTTAGGCACTTGGCTGCTTCTTTCGACACGCCAAAAATATGATCATTCCAACGAAGATCGTTCTTAATGGACATGCCCAGAAGATCGAGAGCTACCGATTCCGCAATACCCACACCACCCATAACCAGGGATGTGTTGGGATGTGGGGAGACTCGTTTGTGGGATAACAGGCAACATTGGGTCTTGCGGGGATTAAAATCGACCCTGTTCGCTTGACCCCACTTGGAGATTGTTTGTAGGTCGCTATTGTGTCATTCATACGGCGCCGTTCTCTCTCAATCTCCACAGAGCTGGGACGCTTTGTGAAAGAGTATGAATGACAAATGGTGCTGTCATCCGCAAACGAGTAGATGGGATTCTTCGTCGATGACAACAGATCGTTGATGAAGATCAGGAAAAGGGTTGGAGAAAGGACCGCACCCTGCGGCACTCCCGCGCTAAGGGAATGCTTTTCCGAGGCTATGCCGTCTATTACAACACGAATAGAGCGATTATAGAGGAAGTTCGTTATCCACCGAGAGAAGATACTATCGACGCCACGCAGAGTCGCGAGTCCATAGTAGCGAGGGACAAAAATAGAAGGAATAGTCGTACGACAATAAAATTTTGTACATATGATTGTGTTATAAAGAGAAGTTAATTCGCCAAAAATTACTTAAATCGCCCCGCGGACACGCCCACCTCCTATACAAACCAAATACTAAGTAGACAGTATCTCGGAAACTATAAAAGATATATTAATAAATTTGGTATCGCAACTCATATCATCAATATAAAGATATATACCAAAAATGGTATTGATCAACCTACATATACGCTTGTAATAAAAAAAGGAAATATTACAAAAACTACAAATATCTGTGCATACTTATGCGCACCTAAGTAATTTCAAGCCCAAATAGAAAATAATAATACCTTTTATTAAATTCAATAAAGCATATATTTTCAATCAAAAAATTACAATTTGTTAATCTGTACTGCTGGGATAATCGGTTTCTGATGATGTATTATTCAAATTAAACCCTTTACATATATTTTTGACAAAATTAAAAATTTTTGTTTTTTTAATTGTATTATACCAGAGTTTCGGTTTTCATGTTTACTTGTAATATTCCTATTAACTGATATAATTGGTTCTGCAGGAATTAACAAGTTTTGCTTCTTTTCGAAAGTTGCCTTAATTCGATGGCAAGCCACCCAGTATTACCGAAGCCGTCCATAGAATCTACCTTTTTTTAAGTAATTTTTCTAAATCAAGTGGTGTTTGCGTATTATTACCAGTGTTGTGACTAATATATTAAAGTAGTGCAACTAATTACGTAGTATATTACTTTTGCTTTAAAAATGTAGTGTAACTAGTTACTTTTCCCATAAGTAACCACTAGGGATCGCAATTTTTTGCCATTTTGCGATCCCGGGATTTTCGGGATTGAAAAGTCAAATCCCGGGATCCCGGGATTCAAATAACAAATTTTTTAAATAAAACAATTTTACCAAATTGCATAAATACTTGTTTATAATATATTTACCATAAAAATGGACACAGTTTAATCACATTTGGGGTAGTTTTAAGATTTTGTATCTTGAATTTAATCACATTGTAAGGCGGAAAGGGAGGCAGTCGGTGTTGAGTCGTCGAAGTGGTTGGTTGTGCGCGGCACATCACCAAAATCCAGTTGTCATTTACAATCAGTTGTCAATTACATTCAAAATTGTCAGTTTAAATTTAAATCAAATAAATAAACATAGTCATCCTTGACAACATTTTGTTTAACTTAAAAGTTTTTCATTTGACATTTAACTTCAGTTTGATAACATTTTGTTTTATCCAAAAATGACACTTAAACATAACTTATTGCTTTGCATCAAATGTATCATAAAGTACATATATACGCATATTTGATAAAAAAAAATAAAATAGTTAATTTGTTAGTACTTTTAGTTTTACTTCGATTATTTCGATAAAAAAGTTAAGCGTTGTGATTAACTAAAAACTGAGATCTTAAAAATACTAGAGCGAAATTTATTGCAAATAAACCCTGCTGAAGAGAAAGATCTTTCAGATTCAACACTTGTTGGTTGAATGCATAGTAAATAATTATAAACCTTTTGCAAAAGACGCCCTCTATCCCCTTCCTCCTCTTTCAGATAAGGAATTGGGTTTTTGTGCTTTTAAATTTATTTCATTTGAACTTTGAAGCATCTTTTGCAATCCCGAAAATCCCGGGATTAAAAGATTTGAATCCCGGGATTTTCGGGACTGGAAAAAGTCCGGGATCCCGGGATCCCGGGATTGCGATGCCTAGTAACCACCTTCAGTAATATTACTACTTTTTCCAAGTTACTTATTACAATATTACTTTTTAATCAACAAAGTTCTAATTTTCATGTAAAACAGCAGCACTGATAACATGATCAAGATCTATTACAATTATACAACGCTGCACTTGTTCATACTAGACATAGCTCGCGTCTTTCATTTCCAACTAAGTTTGGTAGTGGAAAAACAATTAACATTTGCAAGCAAATTGAAGCGGTTTTAACAAAAAAGGTGACGAAATTAAAATTGTAATTCAATATTTCGATTTCTTGACGGAAAGTAATATATTACTTTTTGTGATACATTACTTCACATTTCCAATAATAAGTAATGTAACGATATTACTTTCAAATGTCAGTAATGTGTAATAAGTAATATGTTACTGTCAAAAGTAATAAGTCCCAACACTGATTATTACAAACAAAAATTAATAGCTCAAGCGATGCGCAGCCGTCGTCGCTATGTTTTCCTGCCAACCATGCTGCAAGAAGGACCCTATTTTTGACTGCATACGTCACTGAAAATGTAAAATTTTTAAAAGTTTGTGCAGCTAAAGTCCATGGTTTCTATTAATACACACTTTCAGCTATTTCACACTGTAAAATCTCGAAGTAGTAAGAAGTAGTTTTTTTTAAAGCTTATCTAAAGTTTAATGACACTGCACTTTTATTTCTACGAATTGACGTTTCTTCAAGTAGCGGTACCAGGAATATGGAAAGCAAATTAAAAGAGGGAAAGCTTCCTGAGAGTTGCAAAAATAGTATATTTATAGAATATATTTACTTAACATAAGGTTCCATGGGAAAATTTTCAATTAAAGTCCTCGAACTTACATTCAATAAATTTCAATAATTTCTACCCAAGTCACAAAGTGCAAGTTTGGTGGCCTGCCATCGGTATATAAATTGATATTTTTTAAATCCGTTTTCACATTTTATTAAATTGAGGTATTTACTTCAGTACTGCAAACTTATTTTTCTACATTTACGACATTCATTTTTTTGATTTTTGTCCCTACTCGCGACACTGTGCGCCAATCAATTTTGACACGAGTGCTTTATGCCACACCCGGTCAAAGGCCTTGGAAATATCCAATGCAACAACCTTGCTTTCACCGAGGCTTAGAATTCTATGGTTCCATTTCTCGGTGAGGACCGCCATCCGTCGATCGCTGTCTTCGGAAGCCGTATTGGCGGTCACTTAGCAGTCTATTGTGCTCCAGATACTTCAAAAGGCTGAAGGTTACAATGTTTTCCATTCCTTTGGAAAGCACCGAGCAAATTGCTATAGGTCGGTAGTTCGCAGGGTCAGTAGTCTTGCCTTTTTTAGGAACTGGTTGAACATTTGCTACCTTCCAGCATGTCGGAAATACGCCTGTGGTGTATCACATGCTGAAAAGTTTACGTAATTGACAAGCCAGCGAAGTAGCGCACTTTTTCAACACAAGGGCTGGAATGCCGTCCGGCCCTGAAGCCTTATTTGCATCGAGATTTGCAAGCACTCGTTTAACCTTCACACTGTCACTATTAACATATGTTAATATTTTTCTTTTCATCTGTTTTATAAAGACAGTTTTCATTTTTTGAGCTAAGTTGGTAAGCAAAAACTTAAAATGGACTGTGCTTAAGAGATTTTAGGTTCAAATGTTGAAGGGGAAAAAGGAATGAATGGGGTTTCAGCCCCCACAATGTGGGCGAATTTGTTGCTTTTTTTTTAAAAAAATTCCATAAAAAGTGCATTTTCAAAGATATTCTCACAAAATTTTGTATATAAGATTTTAGGTAATTCCACATCACATATCCAAATTTGAACATTGAATTTTGAATATGTTAATTGTAGCCAAAATAGGGGTAAACATTTTTATTTGTAAAAAAAAGATGGAAAAAAAAATGTTTAGTTTTCTAATTACATATTTAGAAAGAGCTTGATAAAATGGCCACTGAGCCCAAGCTCAAAATCGGACTTAAAACTAAAAAGTTATAGCAAAATCATAATTTGAAATATTAACATATGTTAATGGTGACAGTGTGAAGGTTAACTACCCGTGTCCGAAAATGTATTTCAGGCATGGAGCAATAGACATTATCGATTGTTACTCTTTGCAATTACACTACTCGACAAAAAATGGGTTCATCGCGTGCTCCTAAAAAGTCCTTTAGACTAATGTTCGGCTGCTATACACGAAAATGAAAATCAAAAAATTTTCTTAAGAAGCGTTTTCGAAAAATCTTCGAAAAACATGTTCCACTCTTATTTCAGTTATGAGCACGTATCTTGTAAACCAACTATCCGACTAACACAAGTGGCATGTCTTTCAGAAGGTAATTAACTAACCTTTCCAACGATATATAGATTATCAAAATCAGATGAGATTTGGGGAAGTAACTGACGGTGAAAATTGTAAAAAAGTGAAGTTTTCGACCAATTTCAAAAATCATAAATTTTCGAATACTTTTTTTATGTGAAATAAATGATCTTCTCTGGTTTAAAATCTTAGATGAAAGATATATTATTTGAGCAAATATTAAGCCTAACATCAATAGAATTGAAAGAAAAATAACCAAGTTATGATGCACTGAGTGAAAAAACCAACTTTACATTTATTACACCGTGCGAACAAATATTTGTATTTTTTCCGAGACCCATCCAAATGTTGATATAGACGTGAAACTAGAGGTAATTTATAGTATCCTGGCATAGTTTTTCAATTTATGACTCAAACTCCTTTTTAAAGGACTTTAAAATTTTAAGGACATAAACATTTAAAATATTTTTTTTAAATATATGCGGTAGCGCAATGATTAAGATATGGGTATCAAATGAAAGAGGAAAATCGTATCCTTTTAACTAAATTTTCTATTTTGAACTTTCAGTACCAAAATATGTCAGGTATGGAAAACATAAATGTTTTGGATCTGAGTCTGCAGATTCATACATCAAAATTTTTTTTCTATTTCAAAGTTCTGAAAGTTCAAAATAGAAAATTTAGTTAAAGGAGACAATTTTCTTCTTATATTTGATACTGTTCCCACCATCTTCGATTGGCGGTGGAAACTACGGAATGCAACCCGATTTAAATAAAACGCGCACTCGTTGGGAAAAAGCCATCAGCTCAAAAAACCCAATTTATTTTCCGTACTACATGCACACGCACATCTCGCACCGATTAAAAACTTGCACCAAAAGTGGACGTCTCGTCCGCTTCACGCTCACTGCACGACTGACTACTTCGGCCAGAGACGATCGTCCCTGTGCGAACAAGTCAATCGCACAGGAGATCGTCCCTGTACGAAACAGATACCCATATCTTCATCATTGCACAATCGCAAATATTAAAAAAAATATTTTAAATGTGTATATCCTTAAAATTTCGAAGTCCGAAGGTTTTTGGGTCAGAAAATGAAAAACTGACTATGCCCGGATATTATGAATAACCTCTAGTTTCACGTCTTTATAAACATTTGGATGGGTCTCGGAAAAATTAAAAATTTTTTTCGCACGGTGTAATAAATGAAAAGTTGGTGTTGTCACTCCGTGCATTATAACTTTGTAATTTTTCTTTCAATTCTATTGATGTTAAGCTTAATATTTGCTCAAATAATATGTCTTTCATATTAGAACCTAAAACCAGAGGAGCTCATTTATTTTATCTATACAAAAACCATTCAAAAACATATAATTTTAAAAAATGGTCAAAAAATTCACTTTTTTACAACTTTCATCGTCAGTAACTTCCCCAAATCTCATCTGATTTTGACAATCTATATGATGTTAGAAAGGTTAACTTCTGAACGACGGGTCACATGTGTTAGTCGGATGGTTGGTTTACGAGATATGTGCTCATAACTGAAATAAGAGGAGAAAAACGTATTTTTCGAAGATTTTTCGAAAACGCTTCTTAAGAAAATTTTTTGATTTTCAGTTTCGTGTTCAGCAGCCGAAAATTAGTCTAAAAAATACTTTTATTTTTAGGAGCATTTTTCGTGTCGAGTAGTGTTATCAATGTTGACGTAACCGATTAGATGTAAAATCTAACCAACACACTTGAAGCTATAGCCAAAGCCAAAAATGATGAAAATTGCAAATTCAAGTCTCAGGCATTGCCAAACTCTCGGTCGTCTACGTACAAAGTTTTAAAAAATCGTTTTTTTTACATAATTTTCATTTGGAAAACGTGAGGAATGTTATTTCCAAAGGATTTGGGTAAACTCTTCACGGTTATTGAGCTGTAGAGTATTGAGCACGCTCGCTCACGTTGTTTCCTCACGCTCCCTGTGAACTTTAAACGCGTTTTCCCGAAAGTCGTATTTTTCTATCTTGCACGATTTTATGAAAAGTTTTACACGCATCGATTCAATTTTTTTTTACTTGCTTAGAAAACATGTCGCTATGATTAGACACGAGCTTTTGACAAAATATTGTTTTTTATTATAACAGGCAATACACATTTGAAAAAACAGGGAAAAATAACTTTTCTTTCAAAAATGTCCACCATTTCGAGAGATTTTTGAATTTTACAAAAAGCTCGTGTCTAAACATAGCCGATGTAATATCAATTACAGATTAGTTTCATTTTTTGTTGTGGGTTTCGTGGTTGGCCCAAAATCGTGCAGGAAAATTGATATCAAAAATCTGATGAGGGCACGTTCAAGGTCATCCTACACTCGAATATGTAGAAATATAATTTGTATGACCTTGCCTCTTGAAAGATTACGATTAAATAATCAAAAAACAAAAACAAGTGAGTGAATATCTTTTTTCGTTCCTTCGTACTAAATTTTGAAAAATAGGCTCGAAAATCAGGCCGCTACGTAGACGACCCCCTTAAGAAGAACAAAATGGAGATTTCACTTCAGCAGACAATGATTGATTAGCGTACCAAATTTTACTAAAGAACAGACCAGTCCTTCTTATTTTGTCCTGCAGTTTATGGAGTCAAATCACTATGCAATAGGACAAGTGCAATTATGTACATTTTGCGGTTGTGTTGATCGCGAATTACGCTATTAAAAATCAAATTTAAAGCAATGTTCTTACTGAAAATGGTAAATATTTTCGCTTTATTTCCATTCAGTAAACACACCGAATGAGCCCATAGGTATGGCGGTATTCGAGCCAAATGAATTAATTGTAACGGTGTGATAAAAAATCAGATATGTTTTGTAAACTCTGAAGAGACTACGACAGCGACAAGGTATTAAAAATCCAATTCAAGAAATCAAATTAGCAAAAAGTGAAAAATCGTTTATGTTTAGCTTAATTATTGAAGATTATGAATAGCGTCAACATTTAATAAAACAAAAAATCCATTTACAATTGTTGCAAGCAAATACACGGAGAAGCAACTTGGGTTTAATGGCTTTAAGGAGTTGACATATTTTTTAAGTAAGTGGTGTTGGATCTGCACCAAATTTTTTATCGGCCAAAATGTTGGGGTATTTTTAGCATACAACTTTTTAACTTCGATTATAAATATTGAAAAATAAGTGAAATTTTAAAAATACTTCAGAAGTAGAATATCTCTATTTTCTAATATAACGGTTTAGCAGCGGTAGTAGCGAAGATTTGGAAGTTTAAAATTATCCTAAACGAAAATTATACGATCTCAATTTAGCTTTTGGTCGCTTAGATGGTCAACTTTTGTGCCGACGTAAACGTTAATATTTATGAAAATATATCATACTGGTATTTACATTCAACTTAATATTATGATTGAATCGTTAGACATCGTTTGACACCTTAATGTGGCTTTGTTTTTACTAATACATACTTCTACAGCCCGATACCGCGACTAAGGCCTAGCTACCCGCAACCATCCGTGTTGTGCGTGTGAATTTTTACAAGGTTGGAAGGGACCTACAGTTTTATGCCGATTCCGAATGGCGAGTTGAGAGCTTTTTCATAGGCAATTTAATTCTCAGAGGGTTACCATTTCCTGCTGAGAGGACAGCCGCCGAAAGAAAAATTGTTGTTTTTTCTTTCTTCGGTGTTAGCAGCAACGAAGTCTTGAGCCTGCGTTCGAGCGTCGCATTTGACTCGCGGCCCAACGCACAAGCCAGCTGAGCTACGTCGGCTGTCTAAAAACTACCCACTTTAAATACATTTTATACTTGTAAGAGTTTTTCTTTTAACTCAAATTCCGGTAGTTGTTATGAGCCTTTATTATCTGAAAAATAGTTCATATGTTATATATAAGCGATTCTTAAACTTCTTAAAGGTTCGCATATTACCTGTTCAGATGTACTGTGCTGTCTTCAGTGATCCGTCAATCCCATCTCCAATCCCAATGTTTCCCTCTCCCTTTGTACTCATGTTCCCCCTATTTTCTGCTCCCCTGCTACGGCCGTTCGTATCGTTTAACGTTTCTTGTAATAGATACTTGTACACTTGTTATTCGAACGTCGCATAATAAAGAACCCCAAACTCGAACTCAGCCGATTTTTGACTTATCCGCTCCGCCGCGATCGAAACATGGTCCTTCGAGCCATCGCGAACTCGCGCCGCGATACACAACACAAATAACTTTAAAAAACAGTGAACAAAAACAATCTCAAAAATAAAAGAATACAAAAAATCCAAAAACTAAAAGTGAAACGACACTGACAACAAAAACACAAACATAGTTAAAACAAAACTAATTACAAAGGAAAAAGTGACAAACAAAGCCACATATCTATAAATAATATTAATAATAATAAACAACCGTGACATCACAAATCAAACAAATAAGTGCAACGAAAAACTAACTAACCACAAGAAACAGAAGAAAGTGCACAAAATTCAAGAAACTAAAACAAAAATTCTAAGCGAAGCAGCGGACAGTGAAGTGCAGAGACAAGAACAAAAACGCGCACAAGAACCAAAACGCGCACAGCATCAAACAACAACAACACACACCCACAACGCAGAACATAAAAAGGAAACAGAGGAGAACTCTACAAAGAACAACAACACAAGCAGCAGCGTCACAGCACAGCAGCGTCACAGCACAGCAGCGGTCAAACAACAGCAATAGAGGATCTACCCAATCTCGGGCACGGGGCCCATAAAAGATAAGCGACACATTTATATTTTCTCAATATAAATAACATAACAAATATATTGCCCCCATATACCCACACCCCAAAAATTTAACATTTTGGTACCCCGCCACTGCTCGCTTATCGTGCATTTCCCCAAGTACAAAACAGCGCAGTGCAGTTAGCAATTCCGCTACTGCACATAATTCGGCGCATTGTACATTTCGCAGTCTCTTTTGTGCGACCTTCGCTGCCGACGCAGCAAAATCTCAGCTGCAGCCAGCAAATACGCACTGTTCTAGTGCAGTAAATAGGTACGCAGCATTTCGCCCGCTGCATTCCCACTCGCCCACTCGCACGCATTTTGCTTTGTGCGACATACGCAAGTCCAAAGCAGCAAGCACTCCCGCTGCTGCTTTCAAGTGCAATTGCACATACGCACTTCTGCCTAAGCAATTTCCCACTCTCGGTGGCAGAAGTAAGCAAACGCAAACACAGTGGGACGCACAGCCTGTTTTCGTAGCACATTGAACAATTTTCAATAGTGCTGCACTTATACACCCATTGCACAGCTGGTTTCACCCCAAGCGAATACAGTGGGACAAAACACCCCACTTGTACTCAGAATTTTATTAATCGTTTACTTAATATAAAAAGAATTAATTATTACCCACAAACACTTATACACTAATATATTAACACACATAGACTTTTTACATACAAACATATATTCACGCTTGTATACAAATAAAGACAAACTCACATACTCCTATATATTAAAAAATTTGTTGTTTAATAATAATTTCCCCAATTCTTGTTTACATATTTCGTGTTTATTCCCAATATATATATACCAATTTCACGACGCGTTTACACACACAGTTGTAAACTTTTATCCTCATAAGAAATACAAATTCGTATTGAAAATTTTTTACACTTTCGTGTACATTTCCCCATTTCCAAATTATCGTTCGCGCGGACGCGGTAATATTTCTGGTTTATTCCCCATAAGCCTAATATTTGTATTCAAACGAATTTTAAACCCCCTTTGAGCTTTTTTAAGCCATTAAAATGCCTGTTGAGCGATCCCCCAAGCGTCAAATAAACAAAATGGAGTCTCCTTCTCCAAAATATTCGAAGTCGACTGAGGCACATTTGACAGTTCCTGTCACTCGCGAGGCACTCAAAACTCGCTCCAAGCCCCCTAGTCCCAAAGCAACCGATCCCAGTGTTGCCACATTTGGTTTTGAGTCCGAGAGACTCGTGCAATTATGCACACAATTTTCATCGGCTCCCATTGAGGATTTGACCACATCACTGGTCCAAATTAAGCAGAAAATGGGAGAGGCAAGCCCAATGGGAGAGGCTAATGCGCGCACATCAGGCAGTCTTTCTTGCTGAAGACAACAGCCAGCCCGACGGTTTCAAAGAGTCGGCTAGGCGAAAGATTGATGCCTGCACAGACCAATACGAGTTGTGCATGGCTAAGATGTTAGACATCATTAAGATGCTCCGACCTCAGTCCCCCCAGCCTGCTACGCGTATGGAACCGGTTCAACCCCTAGAACCAGCAAATACTTCCTACATTTGCCTCCAAGTTCCGCCTTGCGACACCGAAACATTTTTCGGGGGCTATGAGCAGTGGTCGTCCTTTCGGGACATGTTTACTGCGGTATACATTAACCACTCCCAGCTCACTCCAGCCCAAAAATTGTATCACCTCCGATAAATAACGCAAGGCCAAGCCGGTGCTATTGTTAAACAATACGCACTAACCGATGAGAATTTCGGACTCGCGTGGGAAGCCCTCAGATCCCGATATGAAAACAAACGCATCCTCGTTGACAGCCAAATTCGATCTCTATTGAATATAACTCCTGCCCACACCGAAAATAGTGAGGCACTACAGCGGATCCAGAATTCTGTAAACAATTGCCTGTCTATTCTCAAGTCTCAGGCCGTAGACACTGACAATTGGGATCCGCTGCTGGTATATATATGCTCTACCAAATTGCCTGAAGCAACCTTAGCTTTATGGGAGCAGTCATTGACATCCCGGAAGGATCTGTCCCCCTGGTCACAAATGAATGAGTTTCTGACCTGCAGATACGAGGTAATGGAACGGCTGAATCTATTTCGGCCCAAGTCGAAACCACAATCCTCATCTTCCAATGTCCGACCCCCCAGATCCCTAAATTTTCCCACTGAAGTGAAAAAGGACTTCGCGTGCAAACTCTGCAGCGCAAATCATTCCGTACGGACTTGCCAAAGCTTTAAAAGGCTCACACCCCAAAGTCGATTAGCATATGTGAAAAAGCATAAAATCTGTGCAAATTGTCTTGCTACATCTCACCTAATTCAGGACTGTACAAGCAATTTTACATGCGTTTACTGCCAGAAAAAGCACCACTCTTTGCTTCATCTCCCCAAAGGCAAAACGCAACTCACTCAATCCCCCAATCGATCACCTTCGACAACTTCTCTGGTCTCAACGGTTATCCAAAAACCGAGCAACAACTCCAGCACTCATTCTCCCCATTTTGATGCGCACCACAGCACATCTTCAAGGCAAAGTACGCTCCCAGTACCAGCCCTTCACTCAAATAATGGCGCCCAATCCCTTCTGCCTACGGCACTGGTGTCCATTAAACACGGTGGAAAGTTGTTCAGAGTTCGAGCGTTGATCGATCAAGGCTCTCAGCGCACCTTCATTTCCTCGAAGGTCCAGAGACGCCTAAAATTGCCAATCGAGAAATCTGACCTCCAGATCTCGGGCATGGGCGGACAGATTGTGAAAACATATATGCTTCTTGACATTGGCAGTCCCCAAAACGAGCACAAATCTCCCCGTGCAGGCAATCGTGCTTCAAAAGCTTACGGACTTTCGCCCCCCGTCCAAAATAAACCACCCCAATTTGAACGATTTCGCCATGCTAGATCTCGCTGATCCCAACCCCTTCGAGGCAGCGCAGATCGATATAGTGATTGGCAGTGATCTCATCCCGCAGATCATGCTCGAAGATTTCCACCGAAATGTATGTGGCAGCTTACTCGCTCAACACACAGTATTCGGTTGGATATTAAGCGGTCCAGTACCCATGTCATCACATTTGACAAACGTCGCCGCGGTGCCAAATCACCATACGCACACAGGTCCCGCCCTTCGAAAAAACCTTCCTACTCTAAAGGAACCCCTTTCTGACGTGAATGCCGCCCTCAATCCCGTAGGGTTTCCACTCAAGGAAATAAAGGCAAATCACGCGGAACCCACCATCCCTGCACATTCAAACTAGAAATGGCAAACACCCCCCTTCGTTGCCAAACGTTTTGCCCCCCGCAGGATGGCTATCGCTCCCAATGAGACTGCGAAAAAGGGTACACAAAAAGCGTTGGCTCAGCGCCACGCGTCAATATGCACAGCAATTGATGGAAACTGCAGCTCCCTTGCATTTCCACATTGCACCCCCCATACAACCGACCTCGAAAGCACCCATCCCGGGTCCGAGTCAGTCGTCATTCCCAAGCACCGTCACTCCTCCGACGGTAACTCAGGCGAACCTCATCGCTTACACACAACGATGTCAATATCATCATTTCTCACATCTGACATCTCCTCTTTTTGCAGATCCGGCGCTAGCGACCACCCCAGCAGTTGCCCCCCAGACTGCCCCGCACCGAGCATCACCCGCAAAGAGGCCCCAAGTGCACTCCCCAGCGCTCAGTCGTCGCTGATCGGTGGCAAACCCCCAGCCGTCAGCCCATACTACAGCCAGGCAGCCGCGCATCACCGCCAAACCATGACCAGCCATCCGTCCGCCGCAACCCTGGACGAGACCCCGGCACCCCCGGCAACTCAGGCGAACCTCATCGCTTACACACAACGATGTCAATATCATCATTTCTCACATCTGACATCTCCTTTGCAGATCCGGCGCTAGCGACCACCCCAGCAGTTGCCCCCCAGACTGCCCCGCACCGAGCATCACCCGCAAAGAGGCCCCAAGCGCACTCCCCAGCGCTCAGTCGTCGCTGATCGGCGAGAACTCCCCAACCGTCGGCCCAGCAGCCCATCATACAGCACGGCAACCGCGCATCACCGCCAAACCAGCCAGCCGTCCGCCGCAACCCTGGGCGGGACCCCGGCACCCATTCTAATTGCAATCTGCAATGGCGGGCGCGATGTTCAGATGTACTGTGCTGTCTTCAGTGATCCGTCAATCCCATCTCCAATCCCAATGTTTCCCTCTCCCTTTGTACTCATGTTCCCCCTATTTTCTGCTCCCCGGCTACGGCCGTT
Source organism: Melieria omissa (assembly GCA_963971225.1). Taxonomy (NCBI): domain Eukaryota; kingdom Metazoa; phylum Arthropoda; class Insecta; order Diptera; family Ulidiidae; genus Melieria; species Melieria omissa. The sequence goes on along the minus strand of OZ020269.1, from coordinate 41,183,995 downwards.
CGTATCGTTTAACGTTTCTTGTAATACTTGTACACTTGTTATTCGAACGTCGCATAATAAAGAACCCCAAACTCGAACTCAGCCGATTTTTGACTTATCCGCTCCGCCGCGATCGAAACATTACCGTTGGCTGATGCTTCAATACTACGCGTTGGATCTCCATTGCAAATCAATGGTGCGCGAAAATCAAATCATAGAGAAAACATACAAGTGAACCAGGCAGAATGGCACCAGTTGCATACAAAATTCTTTATAACGTATGTAATAAGGGCCAACTCCAGCAAGGCATTTCTCCAATTCAGTGCCGGATTCAAGGGGTTTTAGGGGGTTGAAACCCCCCGAAATATTAGCGTCGACTTTAAAACTACATATAAATTAAAAGGCATTTTTTTTTTGTACGGTTTTTAAAAAACATTAAAGGATTACTTTTTGAAACTCCCCAAAATATTGTTTTGAATCCGCCCCTGGTCCAATTCGATACATTTCAGGCTTTGAATTACACAGCGTGCTTTTTAAGCATCGTCTAATCAGCTGACAGTGACATTTTGTGGTTTTAAAACAAAAACGTGAACAACAAAAACAAAGAAATTACCAATTTGAAAGTATTTATTTTCTTATCGATTGATTTATCGATTTTGCTTGTGCTGCAAGTGGCTAAAAAAATTCCTGGCATCCAAAATTAAATTGCACGCAAATTAATACAACTATATGAAAAAAGATCACATTCGATTTGTGAATGTAACTAGTATGCGATTTTCGTTCATGGTAGAATTGAAGTTAAAAATTTAAGTGAACGCATTTTATCCATTGCTTTGTTTGAGAAAAAGCTAATTACACAGTGCAACACTAAAAAAGGGACAAGGTCAAACAGGTCTCATTCGATAGAGGACCTCAGTAGATGAAAAAGTGTCAAAGGATTTTTCCTGGGATGTTCCAGTTTTTCTTTAAATGCAGTTTAAAGATGGCGGCTTAGTGCCCCTTACTGAAACTTTTAAAACATCATACGTCGAATACACGTCGAATGAAAGCTAATGATATGAAGTCAAATAAACAATATCCTTTTTTGAAAAATTTTATGAAAACGGACATAAAGGACATAAACTAAATTTTTATCCTTGAATATCCTGGAAACCGTGAGAGCTAAATTTATATAAAAGAAGGTAAAAAAGCATTCAAAGATCTATACTGCTTATAAATTTCATGTTAATCACTTTTACAGTTAAGACTCTACAATGATTAAAAACATGTGCTTTGCTACATTTGATGTTTTTAGTAAGCAGCTACGAGATATTCTGTACCTAAAAACATGATTGTAGCAGTATATAATTTTTGAAAATTTAGCCCTCACAGTTTCCAGGATATTCAAGGATACAATTTTAGTTGGATCCTTGAGGTTATGGTTTCTTTGACTTCATATGATTAGCTTTAATTTGACGTAAAAATTATTTCTTTCTGACATTTGAGTCAAAAAGATATTATGTTTTAAAAGTTTCAGTAAGGGGCACTAAGCCGCCATCTTTAAACTGCATTTAAAAAAAAACTTGAACATCCCGAAAAAATTCCTTGGTACTTTTTTACCTACCGAGATCCTCTATGGAATGAGACATGTTTGACCTTGTCCCTCGAAATTTTTTTTAAATTGGTTGCTCTATGTTATTGATAATGTGGCGGCACATACTGTACCGCTCGACATATCAGCAACGGTGCCAGCGTGGCACATGTCACATCGGTGCCAGCGTGGCGGATGGCATGCAACGGCGTAACGGACCGCAGCTGTGCTACGACGACAGCATAGCGGTCCACGCCAGCGACAGCATAGCGGACCGCAGCTGTGCCACGACGACAGCATAGCGGTTCACGGCAGCGACAGCATAGCGGACCGCAGCTGTGCCACGACGACAGCATAGCGGTCTACGGCAGCGACGACATAGCGGACCGCAGCTGTGCCACGACGACAGCATAGCGGTCCACGGCAGCGACAGCATAGCGGACCGCAGCTGTGCCACGACGACAGCATAGCGGTTCACGGCGGCGACAGCATAGCGGACCGCAGCTGTGCCACGACGACAGCATAGCGGTCTACGGCAGCGACAACATAGCGGGCCGCAGCTGTGCCACGACGACAGCAACGGCATAGCGGACCAGCAGAACGGACCACGGCCGGCTCGCTGCTATAAAAGAAGCGGTCCTGACACCAGCAATGATCAGTCAGTCACCGACAGGACGCGACACCGGCGGCAGTTGCATTGTTAAAATTGTTAAATAAAAAGTTGTTATTAAAAGTGCAGTGCGTTTCATTTAAAAGTGCTGGTGGACACTAAATCCACCAAAGATTGGTGACCCCGACGACAACAAAGAACCGACGACTACACTCACCCGATAACAACAAACTCTTGACGTCAGTACAACGCCTTTTCTGAGAACCGATTCACACGATAGCTCCAATGACCAGCGACGAGGAAGAAACAGCGATGCTGGACATCTCGCAGACCCGGGCCAACTCGACGGTGCGACCCAATGATGTACCAGCCCGCATGGATGCCATCGAGCACGGCAAAGTCAAGTTACCTGACTTTGCGGAAGAGCACACCGACCTCTGGTTTTGGCAGGTCGAGGCAGCATTTGAAGCAGCGGGCATCACATCCGATAAGAAAAAGTATTGCACCATCATCGGACAGCTGCCCACACGGGTAATGTATAAGCTGGCAGACCTGCGCTCCACGCCTCCAGTAAAAAACGAAATGTACGACACGCTCAAAACACGCATCATCAACGAATTTGCTGACAGCACGCAAACTAAAATCACCAAACTGCTTGGCGCATTATTGCTTGGTGACCGAAAACCATCGCAGTTGTTGGCCGAAATGCGTTCCAAAGCAGCAGCGACGCCGGTGACCGAGGAGCTACTCAAGCAGCTATGGCTGCGCAATCTCCCTGGACAAGTTCGCGCGATTTTATCTGCTGACGAGCACATCACGCTTATCAACGCAGCAACGATGGCCGATCGCATCATGGAGGCCACCAGGACCAGCTCTGTCCACGTAAACACGATCCAGCCGGGTCCCAGCAACCCTGCAACCGAAGCCGCACCGCCTAGCTCCATCGCGGACAACTTCGATCAACTACGCCGCTAAATCGATGAAATAACGCATCAACTACGCGACATGCGTTCATCTCGTCACAACACTCGCAGTCGCAGTTCCACACCAGTACGTTCGGCCTCTCCAGCTCCGAAGCAATACGACAACTGCTGGTATCACTACAAATTCGGAGCGGACGCGCGTAAGTGCCGACAGCCGTGTAAGTTTCGACATGTCGAACGCGCAGGATCAACGAATTCAAAAAACTAAGCGTTCGGGCCGAGGCCGGTGGAGAAACTTGCGCGCTCGACACAAACAAAAACCTCCGCCTATTCGTCAAAAACCGCCTTACCGGTCAGCAATTTTTGGTAGACACGGGAGCTGACATATCTGTCCTGCCAGCTACGACAGCCGATATGCAGCACCCACAACCAAACGCACAGCAAATTTACGCAGCAAACAACACGCCAATCAAAAAATTCGGCAGCAAAAACGTCGAACTTAACATCGGACTCCGCCGTGATTTCGACTGGACATTCTGCATAGCCAATGTTCATACACCTATCATCGGCGCGGATTTCCTCACACACTATCGACTCTTGGTGGACTTGGCGAACTCCTCACTCGTGGACCAAACAACAAATTGCACACTATCGGCGCCGTTGAAGCCGCAAGCATCGTAAGCATCAAACTCATCACCAGCTGCAGCAAATACGCAACGTTAATTGGTGAGTTCAAAGAGGTCCTGACATCGCCCGACAACAAACCTCTTCCGAATTTGGAAACATGCCACCACGTCGTAACGAAAGGTCCGCCAGTTCACGCAAAGCCACGCCGATTAAACCCCGAAAAGCTGAAAATAGCAAAAGCAGAATTCGAGTTTTTATTAAAAAAAGGTATTTGCCAACCTTCAAACAGCCAATGGGCTTCACCACTGCACATGGCGCCCAAGAAGGACAAAACTTGGCGACCGTGTGGAGACTACAGGGCTCTTAACGCAATCACCGAGAGGGACATGCACCCCATACCCAACATCCAGACATTTCATCACGTGTTGGCGGGTAAGAAAATTGTTTCTACTATCGATCTGGAAAAAGCGTACCACCAGATCCCGATGAATCCAGCGGCCATACCCAAAACGGCAATAATTACGCCATTTGGTTTGTTCGAGTTTCGCTACATGACCTTTGGGTTATGCAATGCTGTACAGACATTCCAACGGCATATAGACACCGTACTGCGCGGTTTGGATTTCGTGATCCCCTATCTCGACGATATTTGCATCGCATCGAAGGACGAAGAAGAGCACAAACATCATTTGCGCAGCGTTTTTGAACGACTCCAACAACACGGTTTGACGATAAACAGCAGCAAGTGCGTCTTCGGCCAGACAGAAGTAAAATTTCTCGGTCATCTGGTCACACCAAACGGTATCCTACCCTTGCCCGAAAAAGTTGCAGTCATCACAGCCTACGAAGAGCCAATTGTTGCGAAGGACCTACGACGTTTCGTTGCCATGGTAAATTTTTACAGACGTTTCATTCCAGCGGCAGCGCAGACGCAAGATCTGTTACAGGCGCTAATACCAGGCAACATCAAGAACGACAAACGCATCATACAGTGGACAGCTGAAGCAAGAACGGCATTTAACGACTTCAAAACTAAGTTAGCAAGCGCAACGCTGTTAGCTTACCCGCGAGAAGGTACTATGCTTACACTTTCTGTCGACGCATCAGACACAAGCATCGGAGGAGTGCTACATCAGGTGCACAGCAACAACACAGAGGAACCATTGGGGTTTTTCTCAAAAAAACTGTCTACAGCACAACGCAACTGGAGCGCTTACTCACGGGAGCTGCTTGCAATCTACAAAGGCGTAAAACACTTCGCAGACCAGATCGAGGGCAGGGAATGTATCATTTATACCGATCACAAACCCATCACCTTTGCATTTAAGCAAAAGCCCGAAACAGCAGATCCACGGCACATGCGGCAACTCCATTACATCAGCCAGTTCACGACCGACATTCGTCACGTGAAGGGTAAGGAAAACGTTGTCTCCGATTTTCTTTCCAGAATTAGCGCCATTCAGCACGACTCGATAAATTATGACGCGTTGGCACTCGAACAGGAGAAAGACGAAGAGGTGAAATCGATTTTGCAAGGCGACCCCCGCTACCATCTCACGCTGACAAAGCTGCCAATCGTTAACTCCAAGCAGCAGCTCTATTGCCACGTGACTGACAACAGATGTAAGCCGTTTGTACCAGCAGCTATGCGAAAGAAAATCTTCGACGCCGTCCACAACATCTCGCATCCGGGTATACGAGCCACTTGCCGACTCATCAAGGACAGATTCATTTGGCCGAATGTCCACAGAGATGTCGCTGCTTGGTCGAGGAGCTGCATACCATGTCAGAAATCGAAAATTCATCGACACAACAAGTCACCGCTGCAGTTCTACGACATCAACGAAACGCGATTCGACCATATCAACATCGACATTGTGGGGCCACTGCCACCGTCGAACGGTTACCGGTATCTACTCACGGCAATCGACAGGTTTACAAGATGGCCAGAAGCAACACCCATCTACGACATCACAGCAGAAACCGTCGCGAAGACGCTCATCGAAACCTGGATCTCGCGCTTTGGCGTCCCAAGCAAAATCACTACAGATCAAGGACGGCAATTTGAAAGTCAGCTTTTCCGGGAACTGAACGAGCGGCTAGGCATTCGTCACCTACGCACCACCGCTTATCACGCGCAATCCAATGGATTGATCGAACGGTTTCATCGTACCCTAAAAGCGGCTTTGAAATGCAAAGACAGCCTTCACTGGACGCAGGAGTTACCGCTGATCATGCTCGGACTGCGCTCGGCATTCAAAGAAGATATCCAGGCCACACCAGCTGAACTCGTATATGGCAAAAGTTTGCGGTTGCCATCCGAGTTTTTCATAGCACAAAAACCACGCGGCAGCGAGTCGGAATTCGCTCAACAGTTCCGGCAAATAATGTCAAAAATACGACCTACGCAGACTGCACACCATGGAGGTAAGAAACCATTTTTACAAAAAGAGCTCCATCACTGCACGCAGGTCTTCGTCCGAAACGATGCCGTACATAAGCCCTTGCAGCAGCCATACGACGGACCATTTACGGTGCTAAAGCGACGCCCTAAATTCTACACGCTGAAGATCGGCAGCAGCACCAAAAATGTATCGCTTGACCGCCTGAAAGCAGCATTTACCGACCTTGGCAGCGAATTACATACTGCAAAGGACATGCAACCAGCAAGCAGCGATAACGACACTTACAGCACGGCAGCGCCAACAACACAGTCAGGACGAAGGGTCCGTTTTCCTGATCGCCTGTGTCTCTAGGCCGAGCCACATGCTGGAGGTGGCGGCACATACTGTACTGCTCGACATATCAGCAACGGTGCCAGCGTGGCACATGTCACATCGGTGCCAGCGTGGCGGATGGCATGCAACGGCGTAACGGACCGCAGCTGTGCTACGACGACAGCATAGCGGTCCACGCCAGCGACAGCATAGCGGACCGCAGCTGTGCCACGACGACAGCATAGCGGTTCACGGCAGCGACAGCATAGCGGACCGCAGCTGTGCCACGACGACAGCATAGCGGTCTACGGCAGCGACGACATAGCGGACCGCAGCTGTGCCACGACGACAGCATAGCGGTCCACGGCAGCGACAGCATAGCGGACCGCAGCTGTGCCACGACGACAGCATAGCGGTCTACGGCAGCGACAACATAGCGGGCCGCAGCTGTGCCACGACGACAGCAACGGCATAGCGGACCAGCAGAACGGACCACGGCCGGCTCGCTGCTATAAAAGAAGCGGTCCTGACACCAGCAATGATCAGTCAGTCACCGTCAGGACGCGACACCGGCGGCAGTTGCATTGTTAAAATTGTTAAATAAAAAGTTGTTATTAAAAGTGCAGTGCGTTTCATTTAAAAGTGCTGGTGGACACTAAATCCACCAAAATAACTTTTTCAGCTGGCCTGTTTGAACGATGCGTGGAATATGTCGAAAATTCAAAAGTTGGGCGCATGCATGACAATGCGTCCAATTCTTTGCACTATGTAACTTATTCCATTCATGTTTTCCATACCATGTTTTTTGACACATGCGTAGAATGCATTACTGCGTACAATCTGTGGTCTGGAGTTGGGCCTTACGGAAGATACATGAACCGTTAATAAAACAACAATAATACCAAACTTAGAGCGGTGATTAAAACAAGAAAATGTCCCGAAATTGTTGTTTATTTTGAGGAGCAAATATAAAATTAATGTTTTGTTAGTAGTCATTGCAGTAACCTGCGATTGTCAGCTGCGAAAAATTATTCGTGTGTGTGGCCTGCATTTCAAAACATTAGCACAATTCTAAATAAATGCCAAAGATAAACTTTTTAGCAGACCGATTATGTCTATCTGTCTGTTACATATGAGTTATGTTAGCAACATTATGTCTTCCAAATATTTTGGTATAATTTTATGTATATGTATTAAAACGCATGTATTACTGACTGATTTTAATATTCAGTTTTATTTTACTTTTCGAGCAATTCAAGCTAAAAAATCAGCAGACAAAAGGCACTTTTCTTCTGTAAAATATTATATTTAAATCGATTGTATGCGCGGGCGTGCGATGTACATTCGTCGGTTTTTTGTTGTTTTTATTTTTATCAATACTTACATTTAGATGTATGATTATTTAAAGTTTTGTTCCGATATCTGCACGGCATTGAATACGCTTATCAGCAAGCTGACAGCCTGGACGACAAACTGGAAACCTTCAATTTTGTTATAATATTTAAAAAAATGAAATAATTTAAATTATTTCTGGCAGTGTATGCCTGTTTTGTAAATGTACATACGCATGTTTTTGAAGAGAAGAGATTATGCATGTATTATTTACTTCCAATAAGATTAATATTCTGTATAAAGTCAAGTTATTGAACTCGGCAACAAAACAGTTTCTTATCGCAGCATACATTACGATTATTTCAAAAGAATTGTGATACGGACACTAGCACATATTCATTGATTCTTCTTAGTATACGTCTAGAAGTAATTCACATACAAATAAATATTATTTGAGATAACTTTTCAAATTTAAATGTAGACTTTTGTATAAACTCTTTAGGCTACTACTTATATGTATAGATATTGACATCCAGACTCACATATTGTAATTGGGATGATCCACTTTTCTCGAAATCAAGAATTGAGGTAATTTCAAATTTTGTGGGTGATTTATGATGATGAAGAGAAAGTGCTGTTTATTTGTAAAGTATACATTTTGTAGGTTGAGCAAAATATTCTGCTTACAATCTTACAATCATCACTGCCTTATATTCTGTTCAGATAATTTACATATTAATTGAGTTAATCGCTTTTGCTGTTCTCCCACCTCGATTTATCTGTTAAGGTAAACGCGCCATATTCCGGCATGCAGCGAATTATTGAAGCCCAGTAAAAAGATGTTGCGCTATAATTTCAAGTGTTTTACAATGATATAAATTTTTTTCTTTTTTAAAATTGTAAAATAAAAATTTGTTGCATTGGATTTGTATATTATTAATAATTGTCTAATATTAGTTTTTATCCCTAATTCCGAACAAAAATTTTTTGTGTCCCTAATTCCGTGTTGATGTATTCCGTACTATTTTATTTTTCAGCATTTTTTCAAGAAAACCAGATGAAATTGCTAAAAAAAATAATATTATGCACAGGAGACGTTTTTAGTAAGAAACAGATTATCTTTTACGTTTGGTATATACTAGGGATTGCAATCCGGGAATCGCGAATCCCGGAATCCCGGGATCCCGGACAATTTCAGTCCCGAAAAATCCCGGGATTGACAAAATCCGATCCCGGGATCGAAACAAAAAAAAAAGCACTGTTGTAAACATAGGCTACATAGAATCGGCCACGCCCATTTATCGTGCACATTAAACTAGGAAAACAAAGTGACATGTCTGAAAATCAATACTAATAATTTTGTGTTTAATTGAGGTAAACATAGGCTATATAATTTTGACAACGCCCTCTTGATACGCCTGAGAGGCCAGCTGTAGTACATGTTTGTAAAGCGATATACATTGTGACCGAAAAGTTTCCGGAAATTCTCATTTAAAATTCGCGCGCTGTATATTTTTCGATATTTTAAGTTTCTGTAGGTTGGTAGCACTGTCCTTAATTACTATGCCAAAAATGAGCGCGATCTGTCAGACAGTTTGTTTACGGCAGCTGTTGAAACCAGTTCACCTCAGTAGTGCGTTGCGATTTTGTTGAGAATTTTCTTCAAAATGAGTACCGTGGTCTCAGGTCTCTTTGGACGTGCTTGATCGTGCCAATTCCGATCCAACTTTCATGGAACGCATCATAACTGGTGACGAGACATGGGTCTACGAGTACGACATGCAAACAAGCCAACAATCATCGGAATGGAGAGGAAAAGACGAGCCGAAACCGAAAAAACCACGCCAAAGTCGCTCGAAAATCAAGGTAATGCTGATTGTTTTCTTCGATATTCGTGGTGTGGTGCATCATGAATTCGTCCCTGAAGGACAAACAGTCCGTAAAGACTATTATTTGACTGTTTTAAGACGTTTGCGAGGCCGTAAACGGCCTCAATTGTGGTAGGATTTTTCATGACGATAATGCTCCCTCGCACCGAGCCAACATTATCAACGATTTTAAGGCCAAACATTCAATAAATACCATCGAACAGCCAGCGTATTCACCTGATCTTGCACCGTGTGACTTTTTCCTGTTTCCAAACTCAAATTACTACTCAGAGGAATGCGTTTTGAATCCATAGAAGACGTAAAAAAGAATTCGCAGAGGGAACTCAAAGCCATACCGAAAAGCGCCTATAAAAAATGTTTTGATGATTGGAAGAAACGTTGGCATATGTGTGTCGCTTCTAATGGATCATATTTTGAAGGAGATAAAATAAATATTGATGAAGATTAAGAATTTTGCGTTTTATTTAAAATTTCCGGAAACTTTTCGGTCACAAGGTATGTATTAAACGACTTTTGCGTGTCATTTTGGCAAACATAAGCTTTATGAGATTGGCCATGCCCACTTCACGCGATCACTAAACTAAAAAATCGGTACTACGATAGATGTTAATAATGGAATATTGATAACAAATTAGTCTTTGTTTCTTTATCCTGGCGATAGAAATCAACAAGGCTATTCTTTTTTAACCGCGTTGTCTCTTGCCGTCATTGCTTGAAGCTTTGAACTATCTTGTTTAGGCTTGGGTAGTTCATGAACTAAGGAACTAGCTCGTCCCAATAGCGGCCTTTAGACGGTCGCACATGTCCGCAATCATGTGCGGCGCGACGAGAAGAATGACCGTGTAAACGCAAGAAATTCGTGTCGTCGGACATGTGCGACGGTTTTCAAAATTTTTTGATTTCTCTGTCGGCGCGACGCACATGTGCGACCGTGTAAACGGCTGTGTGACACACATAGTGCATTTTTTCATTCGATCGGTGGACAGCGAGCAGTGAGGATGGCGTCGCAAAAAAATTAAATATTATGGAAGGAGTTCTTTGATGTGTATAGACACAATCCTGAACTGTGAAAAGTAAAAGGTGAAGAATATAAAAATAAAAATTAAAAGAAACGCAGCATAGAGGTGCTTTTATGCAAATTTAAAGAAATTGATGCGAAAGCGCATACCATGTTGCTTCGTTGGCAGCAGCGAGACAACTGCAGTGTGCGCACATGTGTGACCGTGTAAACGCTCATCGTACATTTCCCCCATCGCACATGATTGCAAACATGTGCGACCGTCTAAAGGCCGCTAATGAACTAGTTTATTAGTTCGTTCTTTCCAATGATTTTTCGGTGTTACCATTTCGTACGAAAAGTTAAAAAAATTTCAGATTTCTTTATGAATACCTAAAATTTGTAAGTGGCAATACAAATTTATTATAATATTTGTGCACCTAAAGCAACGGTCAAGCAGTGTGCCAATTGGGGAAATGGTAAGTTTATTTATAATATGACGAAACAAAGATAGCTATTATTGTTATTAGCAGATGTCATCGCAGCCAGAACCAGCGAAACGGGCGAGAGAGCATCAGGCTGTGGATCCGCAACCAACAATTTACATTTCGCAAGTAAACCATCAACTGGCAGAAAAGTGCAGCAAATTAAAGAACCAGAAATGAAGAAGTTGATCCAAATGGTATCTCTTTGTAACTACCAACTGCCTACCAGGAAAACGTTATCCGGAAACAAGTTGTTGTAAAGTAAGATTAACAATAGTGCAAATGAGAGCCATTCATTGAAAAAGGCTGAATAATTTGTACCTGTTTTATGTTCCTACACATACGTTAACATATGTGTGCAAGTATTCTGTAAATTTAGTATAGGGTTTTCTTTGTACATGACTGTTATAGTAAAAATAGTTACTCTTTTTAGAGTAATCAAATTATTGTTTTCGGTAATTGAAGTAAATGAACTAGTGAACTAAAGAACCAGTTCATTAACGTGAAAGAACTGCAACCAATCGTTTCACTCAAAATAGGTGAACTACCCAACTCTAATCTTGATGAACTAGAACTCAATGACCCAGAAAACTTGCGGCTAAATCGAGGTCCATTATATTCTAATGCAACTACCAATAACGCATAGCCCCCGCATTGACTCGTACAGTTCATTGTACGTCCGACGAGGCCGGTGAAGTCTCCATAAAACAGTTTGGTTTCATCCAGTGGCATATACAGTAGGAGGTTTTCGAGATCTTTTCAGAATGCTCATTTAGTCACGCTTAATTTAGCAACAGGCCGACCACTCTTTCTACGTTAGTTATCATCGCGACGTTACACTCTCCCAACCACAAGGAGATGTGGAATAAGTATTGAATAATATATTAGTTTTTCCTAATTACACCAGTGGGACCCAACCCCGTACTATGTTTTTTTTTATTAAATAACTACTAAAAAACAAAATTGTTTAAGATATTAATATGAACATGAATTATGAAAATAAAGCAGCTAAATCTTTAAACCCTCGTCGTAATAGCGATTTTAGAAAATTTTAAAATGATCAGTTTTAAGCCATTTAGCCCTACTTTAGATACATTATGCAAATTTTCAATTAATAAGATTTACATATTTTTTAGTAAAACTGTATGCCGGAATTAGATTCTATGTACATTTGCAATATTTACTATTCATTTAATATTTAAATTTTGCAAAATTTTACTCCATAGGGCAAGAACAATGTACAATCAAAAATTTTCATTTGTCCCAAATTCCGTTCTACGCACGCAATTTGGCGCACCTAAGATATGAAATGATCCTTGCCAAAGACTTCCTATTCTGTGCTCTTTGCAATGTGATACCTGCATAGATTCAAATTGGCATGCGAAAGTTAAAGAGCTCAAAGTACTGAACTCTGCTTTGCTGCCTAATCAGTGTACCAACCACCGATTAAGCGATGTGAAACTGGGAGAGTAAGCCGATTTTTGTGCGTTTTTTGCAATTCACGTACACAGTCTGTGTGTGCTGGCAGCTAACAGCTCTTCACTGTTTTCGCTCTTTCAATTTCTTTCAATTATTTGCTTTTTAAAGTATGTTCTCATTAATTTTTTGCATTAAATACGCAACATATGAACTTTTTTGGTTTCATTATGTAAATATTATTGAAAAATATACCAAAGAACACAAAGCTAAATGCATTGAATATAACAGGGTCAATTGCCGTTCTTTGTATTTCGCATTACTTCATTTAGCGAATCTCTAACGATCAGATCAGATCAGGTATGCTTTTGGTGCTAAATGCTCTAGTTTGACCGCAGGGTTGTTTTTTTGGATGCAGCTTATAAAATCTTAATTTAATTAAATTAAAAGCATACCCAAGGATTCTTTTGACGCTTTTGGGCAATAATATCTTTTTCTAGTCAATTTTATACAAACGTATTACGAAATGGCACCAAAAATATACAAATAAGAAACATTTCTTTGGTCACAAAAACTGACTCACCCAGCAACACTGGTAATTTGAAACGAACTAGAACAACAACCCCGTTTTAGAAATTTATATGGAGGAAAAACTACGTTCCTGATCAAGCTTGGGGCCTACTAGTAGGCCCCAAGAATGCAATTTTGCAATAATATTAGTGAAATTCTGTGCATGTATTTCTACCGGTTCTCCCACTTTCACATCGCCTTATCGCTGGTACCCACAACGTTCCTACTGATATTGCTGCGAACTCAGCTGATGTTGCTAACGGTATTTCTTTCGCCCAATCTGATGTTGCTGCTGCCAGCCTGGCTGATGCTGGCTCTCACACGCTTTCTACTCCATGCAAACCCACTGCTGTGGACGCTGCTGCTTACTGCCAAGGTATATTAACAAGGTATGCCAGGCTCAGAGAGCCGCCAAAAAAGGGGGCCAAATCAGAGTTGCTTTTTGTTAGGAATGAATTATTGGTTGCATCTTTTAGTATTTGTTCCTCAAACTCTAGAAACTACGTTTATGTAGGACGAATGTTATAATTAGTTAGTTTTAATAGAATGCCACAAAGATAATTTGGTATTAATTGTTATAGTGTTGCTGAATGTCTTATACATTTTTTGCCCATTCAAAAATAAAAATTTAATGTAAATTTCTATGGAAGAGAGATACTTTTTTATTTACGTAAAATCGTTTTCTCAATTGTTTTTGTTTTAAATTTTTGTTTAAGTTCCTTATTCTAAAATACATTCTACATATAAATAAAGTTGTTTTACTTCTTCAGCAAGCTGAACAGAATTAGGAAAAGAACATACAATTTCGCACAAATTGCTAACACATAAAATTCTCAATGTCAATTTATTTCATTCTTTCATTTGTATTCATTCCACAATATATTTTATTGCGTATCAGGCTGGTGTCATGGGCTATATTTCGCGTATATGTATTTTACAATGCTACCCAAATCTGTACACAAAAGTATAGTTGTACAAACAATATCAACACTAATAGTATGTTCTTTATTCTACAAAAAGAGCAACCGTTCGCAAATAAGAGGGTGAAAAGAGACATTTAACCCTTATTCTCATACCCGGGTACCCGGGTGCCCACTGCGATGTATTTTCGTGAAAAAAACTGACAAATAATGAAAATTTTTTTTTACCTTCCGGATCCTCGTTATTTAGGTGAAAAGCGAACAAATCATATCAAAATTTTATAAACACTTTAATTAACAAAATATTGAAAACTTAAAAATTTCATGAAATGGGTACCCGGGTACCCCGGGTGCCAAACGACGTTAGTAAGTTTGGGTATGAGAATAAGGGTTAAAGCTGCTGCTCCCAGCATGGCGGACCTTGTTAATACACCAATACCTCGCTTTGCGTCGTTTCGTTTTGCGTTGTTTCGAAGTTGCGTCGCTGCTGAATTAGTACTAATTTTCACTGTGCGTCGTTAGATTTTCGAAGGTGCGTTGTTTTGGGTTCAAGTCTTGCATTTTTTTTTTTTAATTATCTTTTTTTTCTAAGAGCCTATTTACACGAGGGCTTTTCCCCCTGCGTTAAAAGTCATGCGTGACGAGTTTGTTGGCGAGAAGTGGTGAGAAGTCAGCGGGGTAGGCAAACACGCACGGTCAGCGAATTCCAGGGGTTTTTTTGACATTTGCTTTGCTCTTTTTCGCACTTTTCTCCAAATTTCAAACCGGCCGGACGCTTTGCTAACAATTATATTTACATCTTCCCTATTATTTAAATTTGAGCAGTTAATAGCTATTTCAGTGACTTCTAAAATATTTTCAATAATTTCTTCTTTGTTTAAATCCATTTTTCTTTTAATAATGAGAATATCAAAAACTACGCGAAAATGTGAATGAAAGAAGATTGGCCGCTTAAACGTCCAAAAAGCCAAGCAAAGTTGCAAGTAAAAAGCCTTCATGTAAATGCATGAAGATTTACGCAGCAACTTCAAAAGAGAGTTGCAAAAAACGCAGGGGGAAAAAGCCTTCGTGTAAATAGGCTCTAAAAGATAGCACCGTTTTGTTTCTAATTACGCCATGCCATCAAAACTCGGGGATTCCCTTTCTAACTTTTGTGAAAGAAAGCCGACTTACGACAACAGCCACTATGGACTTATCATACAGTGATTAATTTTTATTTTGTTTGTATAAATTAATTGAATATTTTATTTTGTTTTAATTGAATTTGGTTTTTTTTTGTTTTTTGTATGTATGTAATAAAATTGTTCTCGTGTGACGTCACACAGAAGTGAGCTTTGATTGGTCGAGTTTGTCAAATGTTAGGAAATGTAAACAAAACCGAGAAAAAGTAGTTGCCATGCAATACGTTTTAACAATTGTATACAATTTAAATATATTCTAGGAACGTTTTTTTTATTACAATCGACTTGAATTACTTTGTTTTTGCTTCGGAAAGGACATGAAAATTTAGGAAATTGAAATATGTACATATGCATATGAAATTATTCTATAATTTTATTCATTTTTCGTATTCGTAAATACGAATAAACAATATATAAATGTGGCAACACTACGAATTGCTCATTCTACGTCACAACCATGGCTGAACTACAAGGTTGTAGCAAGCCACCGGCTGATCGTTTATCACTTTTGTCAAAATCGTCGGTGTGCTGTGTTGCCGCATCGGTTGAAGTGAAAATACCTGACTGAAAACAACTGACCTGAGCACTTTTCCCGTTTTTTCACTCAAATACAGCACCGTCTGGCAACAATCAGTTTTGTTTGTTTTCAGTTTCTCCCTCTTTCGTCGGAAAATATCAGCTGATTTTGACAGTAGCGATAAACAATTCTACCAACAAAATACATGTGGTTTTTGGTGTTGCGGGGCTGCTATTACCTTATTCTTGTGCCATGGTCACAACATGGCGAGTGGCGTAACCTTTAATTTATAAACCTTGCAGTCCTACTGTTCTCAATGTTGGCACCAGCGTTGCCACAAGAAAAACAAATTAGTAACCAGGAACAAAAATAAAAATAACCAAAATGTAACAAAAATAACCAAAATGTTTATTTTACATTAAAAAAAATTCTGAAAGCAAAAACCAACAAAAAACATAAGAATGAATCAAAAATGAAAGAGGGTATTCCCCTAATTTGTATTTTTGCTATTGATTGTTACAAAATCAGCTGTTTCTTGAACTTAGTGGTTATGTTTTTTGTCGAGTGCAAACCGATTGTGGTTGAAAGTACGGGTTTTAGTTTTTATTTTAATGATCTTTTAAATTTATATACACACAGTGTAGTTTGAGCAAATAAAACGAGTTTTTGAACAAAAATTCTAACCTTGAACATGAACGTAAACAACCTCAATACTGTCAGCAGGCCTTGCAATAATTAGTTCACTATATACAGACACGACTGTAGTTATCGAATTAAAAAATGCTGCTTACTCT
Source organism: Melieria omissa (assembly GCA_963971225.1). NCBI lineage: Eukaryota > Metazoa > Arthropoda > Insecta > Diptera > Ulidiidae > Melieria > Melieria omissa. The sequence goes on along the minus strand of OZ020269.1, from coordinate 41,167,468 downwards.
TTTACGAGAAAAAGCAATGACTATGAGTTGCCACTATCAATCAGTATCAATATGATTGCTTCTCCCAATAATATTGTGCTCCTTGATATTTAAGATACATTTTGTATCAGTGTGCTATATTCTAAAATATACATTTTGTCATCAATGGGCAATGTCCTAAAAAATAACCAAATTGGATCAAAAATCACCAAAATCTATTTTAAAAATTAAAAATAACCATTTTTGGTTAAAAATCACCAAAAACGGCAACGCTGGTCTCAAGGCGAATGCATGCAACATTCGGGTGAGCCTGCTACTCTTGGGCATAACGCTCCCACGCGGGACTCAATGTCGACTCGAAATTCCGACTGGATTACAGTTGCGAAAAACAGGAACAATAGAAAGCAATTACGTGTTGTTGGATCTACTGCTAGCATGGAGCTCGATGTGGCTGTTCGCTTTCGATGGTTGCATTTGTCATCGTTCCAGCAAAGAATATGAAGTAATATACCATATATTACTATATATAACGCGCATCTCATACAAGCAAACGTGTTATATGGCGGGTATTGCAGACAGCAGAACCCTCTGTTAAGGCTTGATTACACGTAACGAGTAGAGTGAGAAGACAGCAACTCGAACGAGTACTCGTTTCGTCTAAACGGTAAGGCGAGTTCTTGATTGAGTCAGTGATCGATGAAAGTGGCGAGAGAGCCACTATAATCACATTTTGTTTGCTAGGCCGAGCGACCACTACTTTACCGTTATATTTTTCTCTTTTCGCAGCGATTCGTGAAATCGCTCGTCACATGCGGCATCGCTCGTGACATGCGGTATGCGTCACACACCACTTTTCGCTCGGTTGAGTTTAATTGCGCGAGTTGCTTAGTTCATTTTGTGCATTGTAAAACCGAACTGACTCGCCGCGTGTCGAAATACGTTTGAACAACTCGTCGCTTTTGCTCGCTATCCCAATTCTTTCGGCCTAGTACCATTTTGATGTCTCGTCACTCAACTCGTTACGTGTAATCAAGCCTTTACTAACAGCAGAAATCTCTGTAACTTCGGCGTAGCATGTGACTAGAAGCAAAGAAAATAAACATACGAAGGCTTGCTTTTGGTTGCGCTCACTGCAGCGAGTCTGCGTTAGCACATTGCTGCGGAGTGGGATGATTGAGAGATGAAGACGATGCGCTGTTGTTGTTGTTGTTGTTGCGCTGGCGAAATGCTGACATTGTAAAACGATTTCTATTTTCTGGCGGCTGGCTTTTGTTCTTATTCTATAAGCCTTCACGGCGTCTCATATTGCTTCTGAACTCACTGCCGACTGTAGTGTGCGCATAATCATAGAAAAGAAAATAAAATATGACTGGCATGGTGACCTATATGATCGCTACAGGCAATAAAAAATATATAATAAGTAATCAACAAAGACAATTAAAAAGGGAAATTGGAAAGAAAGGAAGACGTTTTTATTAGCCCGTAATAATTTTCCGACCCGTTCTTTGGAACTATTTTTACTGCCTACATATAATGCTTGCTTAAAAGAACTAAACTATGAAAATCTTATATTGTAAATTTATGGTCACATCATTCGCCTTGGAACCATTCAGGTGTAGAATATTTATACTATTTTTAAACGTAGGCATTCCTAAATTACAGTTTTCTTATGACAAAATACTTGTCTTATTATTAATTTCTTTATTTAGTGCTTTAGTAGTGCTTTCGACACATTGAAAGTCAATAGACCTATTTAGGTTTTTCCATACAATCTTTTAACCCTTGGTTTGTCCGTTAGATTTCGATTTAAAAAAAAAAATTAAAACACGTATCTAATTATTTTTGATTTCAAGTGTTTTTACGAATTTTGAAGTCGATACAGCCATCAGTTAATTTTTTTTCGTAGTTTTTCTATATTCTCAAATTTGTAATCAACCATGTGAAATAAACAAATAATTTTATTTCGAACTCGCCACGTAAAAATATTTGTGAACATTTTAAATTGGGATCAACCGCCAAACTTTAAAATCAAAGTGTTGGCCATCAAAAAGCCATACACCGCAAAGATTCGATTGATGGAAATATGATAGCAATTTGTGCAGCAAAACCAATCGGCAACACAAAAAAGCATACACACAATAATCGACAACAACAGAAACATTAGCGAATCCCAAGTCATCTTCGTTGAAACGATGATGACGATGCCTTGGTTTGTTTGTTTTTTGCTTGCGCTTCGGCAAACAAGATCAAGAAACATGCATGCAAAAAGTGATTGAGCGAACACTACGCTGCAACAACCACCATTTCAATGTACAAGTTAAGCGGAGCCCCAACAATAACAACAGCGGAAAGTTGCGACACAAAAGCGCAACCAAAGAATTCCAGGAACGGGCCAAGCGACGGCGCACCATCCACTCCATATGAAATCGCTGACGACACCTGCACGCGCGAGCGCAAAACAACAACAACTACAGCAGCCAAGGGCGAATAATAAGCTTCTCCATTAAGGCAGGTTCTCACCTTGTGGGAAAAAAATTTTTTTTTAGCCTTATCGTGTAGATATATGTTTAAAAAATATTCCAGAAATTTCAGATCAAAATCTGGAAAATTACAAAAGTTACAGGCCGTTACATAGAGCAGTGCCGAGCACCGGCCAAGCGCGCTTTAAACTTTAAACGCGTTTTTCTGAGAACCACATTTTCGGACCTAACGGAAGTGATTGAAGGCGCTGGAATGAACCAATCGTCACCAAATTTAGGGTTTTTTCTAATAAACGAACCACGATCAGTCAAAAATATTGAAAATGGTTTATTTAAAAAATAATAAGTGAACAAAAAAATGCGAAAATCCTAATTTTTTTTTCAAAACCTCATAGCTTTTGTAATTTTGATTTTTTTTCATGATTTTGGTTCATTCAATAGATAATACGGTACACATTAAGAATGTGTTCGATTTTTGTGTTTCCGGTAGCGGGACACCTCCTCGCCGACATGCTGCCACTGATGGACGCCCCCTCCCCCTTTTTTGATTCATTCAATTTGAAAAATTGTATTCTCTAAATAAATGTGTGTTCATATCCAGAAAAAATTTTCAGCGTTGTATCTTTAACCGTTTTCTCAAAAAAAAGTGCACTTTTTCGGATCCACAAGGTGAGAACCTGCCTTAATTAAGTTCAAGTATAATTTACTTCTAAAGTAGCAGTCCAATAAAGCTCACCGTTTTGCGGTGCAATTCCTTTTTTAACATAAACTTACTAAAGTTTTATTAACTGGCGCCCGAGCGAATTTAAACCGTGTCCGGCCAAGGAAATCACCAAGTCGTGAAGCCATAAGGACAATAGCGAAGAAACAAAAAGTGCCCTAAAGTAGTGCAAAAAATAAACACTGTCACAAAAATCACTAAAGTAGTGAAGTGACGATAGGAAAAACAGAAAGTGCCGTAAAGTAGTGCAAAAATAAACACTGTCTCAAAAATCACTAAAGTAGTGAAGTGGCGATAGTGGGAAAAACAGAAAGTGTCCTTAAGTAGCGCAAAGAAATTAAAATACTAAGGGTATTCATATAAACGTGTAAAAGCCGTATAAAACTGATAAACCGTATAAGTATATCACCTCATAAACTTACTTAAAGTTCATTTATATAAATGAGATAAGTTTCCACAATGATTTCGGTGCGTAAACATTTACGGGGATGAGTGAATGACGTTCAATTTCAAAATTTAAAAAAATTCAAAACAATAAGCTGAAAAATGGAAGAGGGAAGAATAGAATTTTACAAAATTGGTATTTTAGCTATGTAACTTTTTAATTTCGGAAAATTCAAAAGAGAAAATGAAAGAGGATGAATCCCTCCCACCGCTGAAGGCATTTACAGACTTTGCAAGCAAAGTTCGATGCAGTCAAACAATATCCCGTTTGAGGTGTTTGTTTGAGAAATTTCACTTTTTCGGCGATTCTCGGCATTTGAATTTTATGATTTTGACAACTAAACACCTGATCGATAAAGAGCATTTACACAAATACTTCTATACGTGCGTTCATATAACACAGTGCGTAGATGTATAAATATATGCGGTAGGTAAACTTATATGCTTAAATGAATACCCTTACTGTCACAAAAACAGTAAAGTGGCAAAAAACGAAAGTGGAAAAAACTAAAAAGTGCCCTTTCACAAAACTATTAAAGTGCGTGTTGCAGAGGAAGGAGGCCCCCGAGTAACAAGTAAAAGGGAAGTGCAAGACACTACCCACTCCGCCCGCAAGAACAAAAAAAGAGACCAGCAACTGGCAGAAGGAAAATCAAGACCCAGGATGAACGCAACGAAATTTCTAGCATAAGCAACTATTGTAAAATTATGTATTAAATTGTGTAAGCTTTAACACCGTATTAGTTCATAACAAAATTGTGCATTAAAAATCAAATTTTATAAGATCCAGACAATTGCATACAAATAAAAATATTTATATAAAACAATAACAAATAAATTGCAGTAAAACCATAACGAAAACCTATTCATAACAAGCTTAACTCTACGAATCTCACGAGACCCTCTAGATTAAAAAAGCATTCCTTCACTGAAAAAATTACAGAAAACACTCATCTCCATAAACAACCTACTAAACACAAAATGTCCAACCCAAATAATCTTATACGCCCACCCTTACTTAACGCTGCCCAACCCGCACCCATACCACCAAACATTAACATGGAAGAATTAGGCAACATGATAGCACAAATTGCCTCGGAAGTACTTAAGAGGCAGGGTCCAGCATTGATTCAAGCAACAGTTAATCCAAACACCCACCTTTCAGACGCTAGGGACCAGACAATTGACGAAAGACACATGGACAATATTACGGACTTAGATAAAATTCCAGACGTAGTCAAATGCCTACGCGAATTCTCCAGCAGACCAGGCGAATTTAACTCCTGGAGGAAAAGCGTAGAAAGGATCCTAAAGATCTACGAACCCACCAAAGGTACGCCCAAATATTACGGAATCCTGAACGTAATAAGAAATAAGATCGTGGGAAATGCAGATACTGCCTTAGAGTCCTACAATAGCCCACTCGACTGGCCAGCGATATCGAAATGTCTAACCCCACACTGCGCAGACAAACGCGACCTGTCCACGCTTGAATATCAAATGACCGCCCTAACTCAAGACAGGTCAACAGTGGAACAATTCTATCAGGACGTCTACTCCCACCTGTCACTGATTCTTAACAAATTAGGCTGCTTAGAAGTCAGCAAAGAGTCCCTTCAGATTCTCACCCAGACAAACAGGGAAAAAGCACTCAACACTTTCATTCGAGGACTTAACGGCGAACTTCCAAAACTATTGGGAATGAAAGAACCGGCCGATTTATCACAGGCACTATATCTGTGCAGCCGCCGTGGCTCAGTTGGTTAGTGCGCGGTCCAACGAGTCGCATGCAGAGCGACGCAAGATCGAATACTGCATGTAGTAACACCTAAAAAAAATAACGGGAAACTCGTTTTCTCTTTCGGTGGCTGTTCTCTCAGCTGGAAATGGAAAACCTCTGAGAGTAAAAATTGCCTATGAAAAAGCTCCCAACCTGCCGTTCGGAACCGGCATAAAACTGTAGGTCCCTTCCACCCGCGTACAAAATTCACACGCACAACACGGGTGGTTGCGGGAAGCTAGGCCTTAGTCTCGCGTAAGCGGGCTGTCGTGCCAATCAATTATTATTATTATTACTATATCTGTGCCTAAAGTTAGAAAACCAGAATTTCCGAACCAACTATGCCAATAACCAACAATCAGGAATAAGAAGATACCACTAAAATTTAACCCCACCACTACCTTATAGGAATATTCCTACGCAACGCTACACACAGAATTTTCACCCTCAAATAGCGTACATTCCCAACCCCCAAACTCCCACATTCTCAAGGCAAATCCAAAATACGACACAGCAAATTAACCAATGTGGACAGAAACAACCACCTCCACGACCACTCGCCCCCAAACCAGAGCCTATGGACATCGACGCAAGCCTTCGCTCAAAAATAATTAACTATATGAACAGACCAAGACCAGAACAAGTTCCAGAAAAAAGACCACCACCCTCCTACCGTAGTTTCATCCCTCACAAAGCCCAACGCACATTCCATATAGATACCGAGCACAAGCACGACGCTGACACCTTCGACGATTACGAAGATAATCAAATCACGACCAAACATTAGACGAATACAATACGACACGGAACAAACCCCAGAGCTTAACGACATTCATTTTTTAGAATGACGAGCTCTTCGTTGCCATATTTCGAGTGCCAACAGAAGGGCAAACAAATCCTAAGATTTCTCATAGACACAGGTTCAAGCAAGAACTACATTCAACCAGGTCTCGCAAAAAAAACCATTCCAAACGACACACCCCTTTTTGCAAAATCAATCGCAGGCGACGTGAAAATCCAAGAACATACGTTCATAAACCTGTTTAACCTAGAAGACAAGCATACATTTTTCATTATGCCAACTCTACAATCATTTTACGTTAATTCAATAATTTCCGTTAATTCAATAAATATTCGAGATGAACATATGACAGAACGGCAAAGGCAGTCCATCAAAAATACAGTTAATAAGTTCCCTAAATTACTTTCCGAACCAGACGAAAAATTAACATACACGACAAAAGTCTTTGGCGAAATTCGCACTTCCACCGACGAACCCGTCTATAGTAAATCTTACTCATACCCAAATTCCTTGAAAAACAAAGTCGAAAGTCAAGTGAAACAATTGCTAAACGACGGCATAATTAGACCATCGAGGTCTCCCTACAGCTCCCCAGTCTGGGTTGTCGAGAAAAAACCTGACTCCAACGGCAATAAAAAATACAGGATGGTCATAGACTATCGCAAGCTAAACACAGTCACAATACCGGATAGATACCCAATACCCGAAATTTCAGAAGTAATCTCACAACTGGGCAACTGTAAATACTTTTCAGTCCTAGATCTAAAGAGCGGTTTCCACCAAATCCCGCTCAAAGAAAAAGACAAGGAAAAGACAGCATTCCCGATCAACAACGCCAAGTATGAATTCAATCGCTTACCATTTGGTCTGAGAAACGCGCCATCAATCTTTCAACGAGCACTCGACGATATTTTACGCGAATATATAGGCAAGACATGTTATGTATATATCGACGATCATTTTTGGGCCTATCAAGTTGTTACCGGCGCTTCGTGCGAGACTACGCAAAAATCGCGAAACCATTGGCAAGCCTCCTACGAGGAGAGGAAGGCCGAATATCAAAACAACAATCGGCAAAAATACTAATTAATCTGGACACAGAAGCTCTCGAAGCTTTCAGGAAATTAAAAAATTCACTTATTTCCAAAGACACCTTGCTTTCCTACCCAAATTACAAAGAATCCTTTGAACTGACAACAGAACTGACAACAACAAAGAATCCTTGAACTGACAACATACGCTTTAAACAACGCTATCGGCGCGGTGCTATCGCAAAAAGATAAGCCAATCTCATTCATCTCTAGGACGCTAAACAAAGCAGAGGAGCATTACGCAACCAACGAGAAGGAGATGCTGGCTATAATTTGGGTCCTTAATTCCCTACGCAACTACCTTTATGGATCTCGAAAAGTGCATGTGACCACCAACCGCTCACGTATGCCCTTAGCAACAGGAACAACAACAGTAAAATGAAACGATGGAAGGCTATACCAGAAGGGTATAACTACGAAGTAGTCTGTAAACCAGGAAAAAGTAACGTAGTTGCTGACGCCTTGTCGAGAATCCCGCCGCAATCACAGGTAAACACAATGTCGACGATGACGCATAGCGATGATAGTTCGAGCCACAACCTAATAAATAGCGTCGAAGCCCCCATCAACGTATTCAAAAATCAGAACATTCTCAACACAGGGCCAACCATTCCATATAAATTCCAAATTGTTCCAGACCATTTTTCGAAGTATCGTGTCAGGTTCACCCGACATCAAGTCGAAGACATCCTCAACGAAGAACACCAACAAGGGATAATTATTGAAACACATAAACGAGCTCATAGGAACGGCAGGGAAAATAAAAACCAAATATTGGAGAAATACTATTTCCTTGGAATGAACAACAAAATAAAATAAGTTGTCAAACAATGCACCATCTGTAAGCTTAACAAATATGACCGTCACCACATTAACCCAGAACTCAAAGAGAAACCAATCCCTTCACATCCTGGACATATCCTTCACATCGACATCTACAAAACCGGAAATAATCTCGTTCTCACCGCAATAGACAAGTTTTCCAAATATACCCAAGGTAAAGTCATAAAATCAAAAGCAACCGAAGATATAAGGGAACCACTACGACAACTCCTGTTTCTATTTGGTGTTCCAAAAGTTATCGTTATCGATAATGAAAAATCCCTTAATTCATCCTCAATAAATTTTATGGTCGAAGAACAACTAGATATTCAGGTCTTTAGATCACCCCCTATAAAAGTTATGTGAACGGCCAAATAGAACGATTTCACTCAACACTTTCGGAAATCATGAGGTGCTTGAAATCAGATGGAACCCACAGATCCGTTGTGGAACTCCTAGACAGATCTATCCAAGAATGATAAAATAAAGATTACGACATCCGGCTGATGACGTCACTGGTGAAAAATTATAAGGTGACCATTTTAGAGTGCAATATTTTATTTGTATTATTCGTGCGTATATTCCTTTTTAAGACTGAAAACACGTTTATACACATATTTTTTTACAGTTGAATCAATTTCTGCCAATTCTACAATGACATGTGCAGACTTTTGCTAAAATAAAATCTTGCTTCTCCTTGTATTTTTCCTCATGTTGAAAAAAAAATAAAAATTAAATTTGAATCCTATGTCAATTGGGCACCTTAAAATTATTTTCATTTGTTATGAAAAATTTGATTGGCCAACGGCATTTTTTGAATTTTGTTACTATTTAACGCGAAAATTTGACCAACACGGTGTGGAATCTTTGAAATAATACAAAATGCAATAGTGAACGTTTTCGTGAAAACGGTTTGTTTTGGAATGAAACGCGTGTGCCTTGCTTGGCGACCAAACGGTGACTGATTTATTGAATTTAAAACGAAAGGAATACAATTCAAAAAGGGACATTTGCTTGATAAAAAGGGAAATTAATAAGTGCTGCCCGTAGGCGCTCCTGACACCTAGATGGCGTTCCTCAACATCCCGGGCCCCGCTGAAAAAGTAGTTTTTCAGGATACGGGAAGAATGGCTAACTTCGTGATTGGGCGGGTAGCTTCTCCTTTGGCGGTCTGCAGAGTGGCAGCGCGAACAAGTCCGTCCTTGCCCGTATGAACTTCGATGACTTTTGCTAAAGGCCAAGTGGCGGGTGGCAGGTTGTTCTCCTTGATCACGACGACATCTCCCACAGCAACGTTTGGAGTGCGTCGTGTCCACTTTGGACGGTTCTGCAACGACGTGAGATACTCCTGGTGCCAGCGCTTCCAAAATCCTTGGTACATGCTTTGAACGTGTTGCCAGTAGTCAAGCCGGTTGACCTCAATGTTGCCTAGGTCGCCTTCAGGTACCAGCGTGTACGGCCTGCCAATAAGGAAATGAGATGGTGACAGGTAGTTACTGTCCGTATCGGGAGCGGCGCCAAGTGGCCGCGAGTTGACTACTGCTTCAATTTGCGCCAGGAGCGTATGCATTTGCTCCGTTGTGAGTATGGTGGCTCCAATCACTCGTCTTAAGTGTAGTTTGACTGACCGAACAGCTGACTCCCATATGCCTCCCCAGTGAGGCGCGTGCGGTGGGATGAACTTCCAGCGAATTCCGTCCTCGGCTAGTGACTGCGAAACTTGCTCATTATGTTGCTGTGACGTAAGAAGGGTGCGCATTTCATCCAATGCGCGCGCGGCTCCGACAAAGTTTCTCCCGTTGTCGCTGAAGATTTCGGTGCACTTGCCTCTGCGTGAGATGAAGCGTCTGAATGCGGCAAGGAACCCCTCTGTACTTAGGTCGGTCGCAAGCTCCAGATGAATTGCGGATGTTACTAGACATACAAATAAACATATGTACCCCTTTGATGTGCGAGCATTGCGTCCTCGGTGTAGCTTCAAGGTCAGGGGTCCAGCGTAGTCACAGCCCGTGTGTTGAAATGGGAATGCTTGACGTACCCGGGTCGACGGCAGGTCAGCCATGAATTGCTGTGTGGTAGTGCGTCTTTGCCTAAAACATTTAATACAGTCGTGCGTCAATTTGCGGATCACATTCCTTGCACCGATGATCCAGTATTTCTGTCGAGCGATGACAAACAAGGCAGACACCCCTGGATGCAGGTTGCGTATGTGCTCATCGAGCAAGATGAGCTCTGCGGCGCGGTGCTTCTTCGGAAGAATGATGGGATGCTGCGCGTCTGCTTCCAGGTTCGAGTGTCGGATTCGACCTCCTACCCTTAGGAGGCCGTTCTCATCGATGAAAGGCGCGAGTTGTAGAAGTTTTGACCGAGAACTGATTTCTCGGCCACGTCGTAAGTGTTGCAGCTCCTCAGCATAGCAACGTTGGGCGTGTCGTAACCAAATAATGCGTACGTTGTCAATTTCTGCGAAAGCCAAGTTGCGTGAAGGTGGCCCTCTGTTGGCAGGGCGGGAGTGGTGCGCAAATCTGAATACGTAGGCGGTGATGCGCAAAAGGCGTGGCCAGGATGAGACACGTCCCAACAGGCGAGTAAGCGGATCGTCTTCTATCTCGTTGGTAACCAGCAAGGTTTTTCGTTGCTCTGTTGAGCTCTGTTGAGTTGTTGTCTGAGCTCGAAGTTGAGTGATTGTTCGGGCATACTTACAACTTGGTCTCTGAGCCAGTCCGGCCCCTTCCACCAAAGATCGAATTCAAGAAGCGTGTGAGCTGGCATGCCCCTAGATGCACAGTCAGCTGGGTTTTCTTTTGAAGGTATGTGGTTCCAGACGTTACGTGGTAGTGTGTCCAGAATTTCGGCAGTGCGGTTGCCGACGAAAGTCTTCAATTTCACTGGTGGTTGAGAGAGCCAGGCCAATACGACTGTGGAGTCGCACCATGCAACCGTCTTGACTGATGTGTGTGGCAGCGTATCGATAACAGTTTTGATGAGGCGTGTGAGTAAGAGCGCCCCACACAGTTCCAAGCGTGGCAGCGAAACTTGCTTCAAGGGTGCCACGCGTGTCTTGGCTGCCAGCAGCGACGTACTATACGTGCCATCTCCATTGTTAAATCGACAGTATACGGCGGCGGCGTATGCTTTGATAGACGCATCCGAAAACCCATGGAGCTCTATTCCGTTCGAGGAAGTTGGTACAAAACGAGCTAGCGACAATTGCGTGATGTGGTGGATATCGTGATGGTAGTTCAGCCAGCGCTCAGCGAACGTCGCGGGCAATCGGTCGTTCCAGTTGAGTTTTTGTAACCATAATTCCTGAAACAGAATCTTGAACTGAACAGTTATTGGTGATAATAATCCCAGCGGATCGAAAATGCGTGATGCGTCCGAGAGAACTCTCCGTTTTGTAACGAGAGCAGCGTCGATGATGGGGTGAACATGTGTTTGGTATGTGAGCACGTCTTCTTGTGCCTTCCATAGCAATCCTAGTACCTTGGTGGTGTCTTGACCCAGAGTGTGTTCAGCGTGGATGTCTTCGGTGATGCTTCTGCAGTTCGACACCCACTTCCTTAGCTCCAACCCGGCATGTGATAACAACTCGACTAATTCATTTCGCTTATCGATGAGTGCTTGCTCTGAGTCTGAACCTGTCAAAACATCATCTACGTAGAAATCGTCCCGCAGGACTGAGCTGGCCAATGGAAACTGATTTTGATAATCATAAGCCAGTTGTGCGAGAACTCTGACAGCCAGAAATGGAGCGCAGGCCGTCCCGTATGTAACAGTGCACAGCCGGTAGTGCTTGATAGGTTCGTTAGGGGACTCCCTCCAGAGAATACGTTGATAATTGCGGTGGTGGTCAGCGACCCAAATTTGTCTAAACATCTTGACGATGTCAGCTGAGAAAACGTATCGGTACAAACGGAATCGCAGACAAACAGAAAACAGATTGCGTTGTATACTGGGCCCTATATGCAGGGTGCTGTTGAGTGAAGTTCCTGCATTGTCCTCAAATGATCCATCGAAAACAACTCGTAGCTTTTTGCCAAGTACCGGATGATGTGGCAAATAGAAACCTCGACGGTCAGCAACGTCGACTTCATCAGGCGAGAGTTGGCGCATGTGGCCAAGCGCTTCGTAATCATGCATAAATTTATTGTATTGTTGACGCAAGTTGTCGTTTCTTTCCAGGCGTCGTTCCACTGCATGGAATCGAGCCGAAGCTCCAGAAAGTGTGTCTGCAAATTGTGGTTGCTCCTCCTTGAATGGGAGCTGGACGAGATATCTCCCGTCCTCGTGACGGGCATGTGTGCGTTGAAAGTGTTGTTCTACAAATTCTTCATTGTCATCGGCTGGCGGTAGCTTGTTTGGCTCTTCCAGTTCCCAAAATTGACGCAGAAAATGGTCAACTTCGTTGGTGGTTATAAGCGAAGCGGCAGTGGCGGGTGCGCTCCGCCCCGTTGTTGAAGTGATGACCCACCCAAAAATCGATGAAATAGCAATTGGGTCATCATGCGAATCGTAAAGTTTCTGGCAAGTGAAAACCTTCCAGACGTCCTTAGCTCCTAACAAAATGTCGATGGATGCGGATACGTTAAATGTTGGGTCAGCGAGTGCGATATGTTCTAATTTCTCTTTTGACGAAATCTCAATAGTTGTGGTTGGAAGTGTAGCAGTGATGTTGCTCAGGATGTGTGCAGTGATACTTAAAGTGTGGTCGGAAACGCGTGATTTGATTAACAATGAGCAACGCCCTCGTGTTGTTTCAGCCCTTGAAGAAGAGATTCCAGATACTGCTATACGAGATGATAAACGAGTAACTGCAAGTTTCTGAGCGCAGCGCTCAGTGATGTAGGACAGCTCCGAAGCGGTGTCTAGCAGCAGACGGCACTTCACGAATCCCCCATGAGAAGCCTGAACGTCAACCAGTGCTGTAGGAAGCAGAGAAATCGTAGCCTTGTGGAATGTATGCAGGTCATCTTGCTGACGTGCAACAGCCACTGGACGAGCTACGTGTGACACAGTTGCCTCTGGTGCGGCCCGGACCGTAGATGGCGTCCGAGATGTAGCAGATGTGGCGACGGGTACAGCAGCACCTGCGGCCGGCCGCGGCCCATGCAGTAGTGTGTGATGACGTCGGTTACAGGTCCTACAAGAATCCTTGGAGCCACAGGAAGCGACCACGTGCCCCCCTCGAAGGCAATTAAAACACAGTCGTTTGTCTCTTATGAATGTGCGGCGTTCCTCCTGCGTCTGGCTTGCGAATTCTGGACATTTCGCAAGAGAATGGTCAGCCCCGCTACATCGCGGGCATGCGGTTTCATTGAGCGCCACAAAGGAACGAGCTGAAGGTTGTCGCGGCTTAGCTGTGTTGATCTTATGGTGGGTTAGTTCTAGCTCTTCGCAGTGAGAATCTAGAAAACGACAAAATTCATCAATGGTTGGAGTTTCATTACCCTTGCTTTCTTCAATCCATTTGCGACGAGAGTCTGCATCGAGTTTGGCTAACAACCAGTGTATTAGCCAGCAGTCGCGATCGTTCTGAGAGATCGCCCTTAGACCTCTGATAACTTCGTTGGCTCCATCGGAAATTCTTCGAAGGATTGTTGTGTTCTCTGTCGCTGTGGTTGGAAGGCTCATGAACGCCTCTATGAATGAAGTGACGATGTGGCGCGGACGGTTGTAGCGTTCATGCAAGCGCTCCCAAGCGGTGTCATAAGAAGCCTCAGTGATTGGAATATGCTTCAGCATCTGCGCTGCCTCATCACGCAGCAGCGACTTCAAGTGGTGGAACTTCTGTGTGTTCGTGAGGTTGGGTTTTGATCCAACGGCGCTGAGGAACAGGTCTTTGAATGATGGCCAGTCCTTGTATGATCCCGAGAATGGTGGGATGTTGATTCTTGGCAATTCATCTCCCCTCGGTTGGGAGATCGGTGGCGAGTTGCAGGACAACTGCTGAATGAAAGCAGCTTGTTGGTCTGCCAGGCGGGATACGGACTCATCCGCTCCGCCGTTCCGTGGTGGAGGTGCAAGCGTCTCTTGAAGGCCATCGAGCAGCCCGCGTGCAGCGATGAATTTGTCTTCGTACTCCGCAAAGTCTTCATCGACATTTGGGCAATCTGGCTGGTCGATGAACGGATAGATCGCCCGGGTTGATGACTCGAATTCCTCCCATAATTCACGCAAACGTTGACTTCTTGCTATGACTTCAGCTACTGGAACGTCTTCTGGAGGATTCTTAGCAAACGCGAGTAAGCGGGTGATGGAACCCTTCAATCGACCACGAAGTCGAACTAATGTTTTCAGATCCTCCGCCATTGCTGTTGTGCACTAAAGCTCTTGTGACTGTACCGCAGCAGTGTTGACTGCGGCCGTGAATGTTGCAAAGACGCGTGAAAGGCGTCAGACTCTAACGGTAAACGAATGTGGCAGCGACGCGCGGATGGCGTCGGCGTCGAACGGTAAACTCTTCTGATGCTGCCCAAAGCCCTTGTGGCTGTACCGCAGTAGCGTTGACTGCGGCCGTGAATGTTGCAGCGACTAACTATAAACGAATGTTGCAGCGACGCGCGAACGGCGTCAGCGTTGAAGCGGTAAACTCGACTGATGCTGCCCAAAAGCCCTTGTGGCTGTACCGCAGTAGCGTTGACTGCGGCCGTGAATGTTGCAGCGACTAACTATAAACGAATGTTGCAGCGACGCGCGAACGGCGTCGGCGTGAAGCGGTAAACTCGACCGATGCTGCCCAAAAGCCCTTGTGGCTGTACCGCAGTAGCGTTGACTGCGGCCGTGAATGTTGCAGCGACTAACTATAAACGAATGTTGCAGCGACGCGCGAACGGCGTCAGCGTTGAAGCGGTAAACTCGACTGATGCTGCCCAAAAGCCCTTGTGGCTGTACCGCAGTAGCGTTGACTGCGGCCGTGAATGTTGCAGCGACTAACTATAAACGAATGTTGCAGCGACGCGCGAACGGCGTCGGCGTGAAGCGGTAAACTCGACCGATGCTGCCCAAAAGCCCTTGTGGCTGTACCGCAGCAGCGTTGACTGCGGCCGTGAATGTTGCAGCGACTAACTATAAACGAATGTTGCAGCGACGCGCGAACGGCGTCGGCGTGAAGCGGTAAACTCGACCTATGCTGCCCAAAAGCCCTTGTGGCTGTACCGCAGCAGCGTTGACTGCGGCCGTGAATGTTGCAGCGACTAACTATAAACGAATGTTGCAGCGACGCGCGAACGGCGTCGGCGTGAAGCGGTAAACTCGACCGATGCTGCCCAAAAGCCCTTGTGGCTGTACCGCAGTAGCGTTGACTGCGGCCGTGAATGTTGCAGCGACTAACGATCGAGTAACGGCACGCCGTGTGGCAAGCAGCGCCGCACTTCGAACTTGAACGGATGTTTTCGATGCTACCCAAAGCCCTTGTGGCTGTACCGCAGCTGCGTTGACTGCGGCAGTGAGAAATGTAGCAACGAACTGTATGCTGATGCTGCCCAAAGCCCTTGTGGCTGTACCGCAGTAGCGTTGACTGCGGCCTTGAATGTTGCAGCACGAGTCACCGGCCAAACGAATGGAGCCCTAGCGCTCCCACGACACGACACTACACGATCACTCAAACTTGTAACAAACTGTAATATCCCGGATACGCGATCCGGCTCGAAGGACCAGAAACTTGTTTTGGAATGAAACGCGTGTGCCTTGCTTGGCGACCAAACGGTGACTGATTTATTGAATTTAAAACGAAAGGAATACAATTCAAAAAGGGACATTTGCTTGATAAAAAGGGAAATTAATAAGTGCTGCCCGTAGGCGCTCCTGACACCTAGATGGCGTTCCTCAACACGGTTTGCAACAATTGTAATGAGTTTTTGATAGAAAACAAAACGTAAACAATGAAGTGTGCAGTGGGCCAATGTCGGCAAAATAATACAAAAAAAGCATATGAGTAATTTGTGAATTTAAATATTCGTGATTGTTGTGCCATATGTTGCGTTGTTAATATTTAATACGATTTTTACAAATTTTGAGTAATCCGCAGATCCACACGCTCTGCATTTTATTGAGGTTCTCAAAAGACGTATTTTGGAACTTTTGTGGACGCTATAGTATGAATTTCATTACTATAAGAATGCGATGAGGAGGACTATTTTCCAAGTTAAAATGGGAATCATTTACAGAAAACCTGATAGTTTTTAATTTTAAAAATAATATTGATGAAGTTATTAAAGTATGAATTGATATAAAATATTGAAAAATAGTATTTTGAATAATATAAATATATATAATAATTTTATTGAATAGCAAGAGTGTTATATTGGTAACACAGAGAGGCCAAATTTGCCTAACTTCTATCTAAATCACTTTCAACAATTGATAACTGAGTATTTATCTGTATATCTGTGGCCGTAAGGAATAACAGCCAAAGTCGAGTTAGGACAACATTGAGTTATTACCACCATTGCATTCGTCGTATTCAAATGTAGTACTACACAAAATTCTATGGCTTTTGCTTATAAAATGAATGGTTTACGCCCAGAAATCTAAAATTTATCTGATTAAAGCTAAAGAAAAATCAAAAATTAAAAGTGCTCTCCTGAAAGCTTCATAAAATCGACTTTGGCCGTTATTCCTTACGGCCACAGATATATTAAATACAATGAAACGAAATAAATAACTTCATATGCAGTTCATATAATCTTTTTTTTTTGGAAATATTAATTTTGTAAAAGGTCGTACTCGTCCCACTGTTCCTTGACAATTTGAAACAATTCGTACTACGTCACTGGTGAAAACTTCAAATTTCCTGTCATTGATGTCGTAACCTTGTTTTCTATCAACCTTGGATCTATCTACGAATACAATTCTTCCATACACTCAACAACTGGGAAAAAACCCATAGAAATATTCTTCGGACGAACCACAGGCATAGACCCCGAACAGTACGAAAAAGCCAGACAAGACAATATTCAACGACTTAAAGAGAAACAATGTAGAGATATGAAATACCCCAACGAAAGCCGATCACCCATCATAACATATAACCCAGGTGATACAGTTTACGTTAAAATTAACAGTCGCCTAGGAACCAAAATCTCACCCAAATATAAACAAGAAACAGTAAAGGAAAACAGATCCACAACCATCCTTACAGAGTCAAATAGAGTAGTGCATAAAAGCAACATTAGAAACTAAACCCTTCTTTAACATAGAAATAAATAACAAAAAAACAAAAAACGCTCTTTTCAGATTACTCGCGTTCCTGAGCACAACGAACGCAGCATTGTTGCTGACCGACTATTCTTCCGCTCATCTGATAACCATAAATGATGGAGAAGCTAAAATCCAGAACGGAACGTTCAACTTTGTTCACATGATAGACCTAGAAACGTACGAACAAGTTTTACTTAACACAGAGAAATACGTTAGCATAAGTATTCAAAAAAATAATATCTAAGGGAGAGGGCTGGGGTGTGAACCGGGTTTTGTTTTTTGGCTCTAACTTTTCACAGAATAAAGATATCGAAACATCGAAGATACCGTTGGAAAGGTAAATATAACGCGCAAATTTGTTATGAAGACAGATTACCGTTTTGATTAACATTTGACTCTCTACGTCCAATTTTCTAAGGATGTGATTTTTCGCCTTTCCAAAAAAGTGGCTGGGTTGTGAACCATCTGGCAAATCGCAATTAAAGTCGAAAAATACGAAGAAAACACCCATAATTTTGATATAAGTTGAAAATTTATTTAATCAGGAAGACTCAAGACGTGAAAAAAGGTTATATTGACGCCACTTAGGCCAAAAAATCGCAATGAATGCAAGTGCTCAATATTTGTTTGTTTTCATCCTAATCGGTGTCGCAATGTTTGCATGTGAAATACGAACGCGTTCTTTCATTGGCCCACTTCAAGTGAACTCACCGAAATCGAGTGACATTACATAAAATTACTTTATTTTAATAAATCCGGCGATTTTTGACCGTCCTAGTGCAAATGTAGTCCGAAAACCAGGTGGTTCATCACCCAGCCCCCACAGTGGTTCACAGCCCAACCACGATGCCATTTTGTAAACTTTTAAAACAACGACACTTCCAATCATATTTCAACATAAACAAATATTGGATCGTAAAATAGAATCAATACCCTAAATAAATATGTGTTACACTTACATTTTTGCAATAACTTCAGTCACTTGGATAGCACTTTAAAAAAAGCAAAACAGTTTTCGCAGTCGATTTTCAAACACGGTGTCTTTCAAACTCGATTGCTGCCACAAGCAATACGTGTTTGTACTTCGGTGTAACCACAAAAGTAGAGTCATATCATAAGACAAACTTGACAGTTGAAAGATTGGCGATATGTCAATTAGGGAAAGAAAAAACAGTAATGGTTCACAACCCAGCCTGGTTCACAACCCAGCCCTCTCCCTTACTATCCATTGCTTAAGCACGAAATTTCCCAATCCTTAGAAATCCTAAATCAGATTAGGCCATTCCATTCAGAAAATAGAAACAAGAGGTCAATAAACATAATCGGTACGGCATGGAAATACCTAGCCGGCAGCCCCGATAATGACGACCTACAATTCATTACAGGAAATCTAAACGAAATAAATGAAAATAGCAACCAACAAGTAACGATAAACAAAGCCCTAACAGATCGTATTAACGAACTAACAAAAATAACAGATCAACTTACGAATTCGATAAAAAAAAAATGAATACGTCAATAATGAAATAGCCTTAAGCATCCAAAATAGGATACGACTTAGAATAGAATAGATACGGGAGCCGAGCATCAACTGCCCGAGACACTGCGTCCAAAGAGAACTATTGTGTCGTATCCCTATTCTTTATTGGAGGAGTTCATCTCCCCAATACTGTCCAGGAACTCCTTGATTTTTCCCAGATTAGTTCCAGACAGCTCGTTTGTTTGAATTAGTTCCCTTCCCAGTATACGCTTCCTTGCGTGTAAGAGAGCGGGACACTCGGTTATGATGTGCACGGATGTTTCATCATCTTCCATGCAGAATCTGCATAGTTCGCTATCTGTCAATCCCAGTCGCGCTTTATGCATATTTAGCAGGCAGTGCCCGCTCAGAATTCCCGTCATGAACTTAAGCTCCTTTCTGCTTAGGTCCAATAGGTATTTAGATTTGCCTTCCGAATAGGCCGGAAAGAATAGCTTGGAACAGCGTTGTCCCACCGTATTGGACCATTTCTGGTTGGCCCGATTTTTTAATTCCTGTTTGACACAATGCCTGAAATGAGCGCTGCTGACACCTATGATTGGCTCAGGTCCATAGGGTCGTTTTGCCGCCCCTTCATTTGCCAATCTGTCCGCTTCCTCATTTCCATCGTGCCCACAGTGCGCAGGAACCCAGTGTATTATCACCCGGTTATCCTTTGAAATGTCTTGGAGAACATTTGCTGTCTTCCAGACTAGTTTGGAGTGAAACGTCGAGCTCAAAGCTTTTATTGCAGCCTGGCTGTCGGACATTATGATTATCCTCTTTCTCCTGACATTGAGAGTCAGTATCTTCCTGGCACACTCGTTTATGGCAAAGACCTCAGCCTGGAAGACTGTGGCTGTGTCTCCCAGACTAACTGCTAATTGGGAGCTAGTATTAAATATTCCAGTTCCCGTTCCGCCTTCCATCTTTGAGCCATCGGTGTACCAGACAATGTCATCACACGTGAGACTGATTCTATTATGCGGTATGTACGTAGAGTAGTTCTTCCTGAAGAAGTGTCTCGGTGGCATCAGATCCAGAGGCATCCAGAAGCCTCCATCTCGTCTCCTATCCTTCAACAGGGATAGGTGACCGATTGCATGTGCATCCCTATGTATGGATCCACTGTGCATTAGTCTGTGTGCGCTGATGGTTGCAGCCATTTGCACATTTAGTTCCCGCGGCAGAGTCCCCAATATAACATTTAGGGCTGCCGTTGGTGTAGTACTGAGACATCCCGTTATACAGGTATTCGCTAGTCTTTGAAGTTTTCCCAGCTTGTTATTTCCGTGGTTTTTCTCCACCACACTATTGCCTCGTAGGTGATAGTCGGCAGAACTATTAGGGAGTATAAACTCTGAAGCCACTTCGGTCTCAGTCCCCAATTTTTGCCACAGATTCTTTTGCAACTCCAGAGAGCAATGCCTGCCCTCTTTTTGATGCGATTAACATGAGGTTTCCAGTTCAATTTGCTGTCCAGGATTACCCCTAAATACTTAACTTCCCTCGAGAAGTTCAATTCTTTTCCAAAGATCATAATCTGTCTAAGGTCGATCTTCCTTTTATGTGTAAAAGGGACTATGATTGTCTTGTCTGGATTCAGAGACAGTTTCTGTCTGATACACCAGTACTCGACTATCCTCAGCGCGCTCTGAAGCAAGTCTGAGGCGGTATGTCCGTCTCTGCCTCTGACCACAATGACTAAATCGTCTGCATATGCGATGACTTCATGTCCCTGCTCTTCAAGAGAGCGGATTAGTCCGTCAACGACTACAGACCACAGCAGGGGGGACTGTACTCCCCCTTGAGGACATCCTCGCGCTGTGCATACTGGTAAATTCCAAACTATTTAATAAAAACGAAATAAAACAAGTGTTAGAAAAACTAAACTAAACTAAACTAAAAAACGAAAATATGCCGTTTAGAAGCACTGAGGATGCACTAGAATTTACTCAAGTTAAGATTTTATATAATAAAACAAACATCATGTACCTAATCAAAATTCCAATGACAACAGACACAATATACGAAAAAATTTTAATAAGAGTAGTTAAAAGAAACAAAACAATTACACAGCGCAACAAAAAAACACTTTTTTTCTGTTGCATGGAGTTTTTCTACTGTTTCTTACTAATTTGGGTGCGCTGATTCCGAATCTACCCTCCGATTTTTTCTAGCAGCTCTAGTTTGTGAGATATAGGTACCCTGTCATTTTTTCAGTTTTTCCTCTACTTTTTCCATATTTTCGATCGTAGTTTCTAAACCAAAAAACCGATTCACATGATTTTCACCTTATCGCATTAACAACACCGCACGGCTTCTTTTCCGATGCAACTTATTTTCATAAATGTTAAAATGCCGCGGTAATTGGACCTCAAAGTTGGAAAAAATGTAATTTTAAGGCGTTTTCTTTGATGGTCAAAAACATACACATTTTTTGTGAAACAATTAACGAGTTAGGTGTATACCGAAAGTCGACACATCAAGCAATACAACACAGCTACATTATTTGGCGGAATACACATTCGCATCGAAATAACAGGAAAAATGTACCATCGCGATTTTCATCACTTTTCATACTTTTTCCTTAAAAAATTAGGGGCCTGAAAATATGCAAAGTTTTTAATTTTTTTTTGTTTCGAAAAATTCAAAATATTTTTGTTTTTGCTTGTATTCCAAACTATAAATGGAACATAAAAAAGAGCATATTTTGAGGCTCCTAATTTTTTAAGGAAAAAGTATGAAAAGAGATGAAAATCGCTATGGTAAAGTTTTGTTATTATTTCGACGCGAATGTGTATTCCGATAAATAATTTGGCTGTGTTGTATTGCTTGATGTTTCTTCTTAAGATATTCATATACTTCGAAACTTGATTTATGAAACATCTGTACAATTTTCGCCATCAGAAAAAACGCCTTGAAATTCAATATTTTCTTACTTTGAAACCTTATTATCACGCCCATTTAGAACGCATAAAATTGATTAATGTCAGGAAAGATGGCGTGAAATGTTGTAAGTGCAACGATATAAAAATAATGTCGATAGGATTATTGGTTAAGAAATAACAGTCGAAAACGAGAAAAAAGCCGAGGAAAATTCGAAAAAGTGCCACGCCCATTTTTTGCAAAAACTAGAGCTGTTACATAAAAACGGAGTATGGTTTTGAAAACAGCGTGGCAAAACAATTCAGATTCATGTAAAAAACTGCATGCAACAGAGATGCTGTTGTGCAGTGTTATTGATATTCCATACAAATCATTATTAATTAGCGGACAGGAACTGTTTAGCATCCAGCAAGAGTGTAACAAATTTAATTCCGTAAGCATATGTAATCGCAATAATCTGATAAATCTAGTAAACGACCAATGTACAACTAAACTAGTTTATGGCCTAAAATAATAATAATCAACACATTCCCACAG
Organism: Melieria omissa; assembly: GCA_963971225.1. NCBI lineage: Eukaryota > Metazoa > Arthropoda > Insecta > Diptera > Ulidiidae > Melieria > Melieria omissa. Next base: position 41,145,203 of record OZ020269.1, on the reverse strand, counting down.
TAGAAGAAATCTTGGGTGGAGTCATACTCCTAAATAGTTTTAATGGAAGTTGTTTTTTTTTAAGACGCAAGTCACAACCTAGAAGGCACATTTCTAATAAAATTCCACAATGAAACAATTAAGATAAATGATAAAATATTCAGCAACACCAAGATCCCACAAATAAATACCAAACCAGCCATAAGTCAACCAACACCCACAGAAATCAATAGATACAACATACTATCCCTAAAATCACTAGAAGAACTACACATGAACAACACACATTCAATTAAGACTATTCAAAGTAACATATTTACAAGTAACGCAGTCACTGACTAACTCTCGCGCTGACAAGACGTCTGTTTTTCGCTTACGGAGTGTTTGGTAGCTTTATCTTTCTAACTGTACTCACCGTTCCATTCTTACACGGTTCGCTCTATATTTACCACTGTTCTTTACCTTTCGCGTGTGCATATACCCACCTTTCGCTTATAGTTCATTCGCCACGTGCAAAATGGCCCCAGGGCCACCAAATATTTGGGCAAATCGCTTCGCCCTACTCGATTCAGGACCAAAAAAAAAACGTAAATCAGGAACGGGTGTTGCCATGGTTCCTTTTCCTCTTCTCCCAGAAATAAAAACAGTAGACCCCAAATTTGTGGTTATTGAATCCACAGACACGGACAAACCCCTCACCTCCTATTCTTGTTTTTCCATACATCGGGCGATCAAACAAATCAGCAGTGACGTCCACTCCATATCTACCCTTCGTGATGGGAAATTGCTTTTACTAGTGAAAAGCTCTGAAATCGCGCAAAAATTCTCGAAAACTAAATATTTGTCAAACGTGTGCGCGGTATCAGCCACCCTATACGAATCGCTCAACCATGTTAAAGGTACGGTATTTGCTCCATTCCTAAACAATGTGCCAGAGGCAGAAATTGTAAACGATCTTAGGTCTCAAGGAGTAGTATCAGCCTTTAAATCCCAAAGAAATGTTGACAACACTCTGCGCCCTACGGGAGTTGTCCTATTAACATTTAACCTCTACACCTTACCTAGTAAGATCGACATTGCTTGGTGTAAAGTATTGGTTCGCCAATACATTCCCTCACCCATGCGCTATAAGTCTTGTCAGCTTCTTGGGCACACAGCGAAACGTTGTAATCGAAGTCCGCTTTGCGTGAACTGCTCTCTCCCTCCCACACTCCAGCAAGTTGTACACGCACACTTTGTGCAAACTGCTCTGCGGAGCACCCCTCCTCATCCAAAGAATGCACTAAATTTCTCCAAGCTAAAGACATAATAAAAATCAAAACAACAAACAAATGCTCCATGCGCGAATCAATAAAAATCCACAAACAACAATCTTCACTCACTTCATCTGTTTCACCTGATACCTCCTATGCCACAGCCGTATCCACCTCAAACATAAATGGCAATATCCACAAATCCTCAACCACAACTACAAATAATAACGTAAACATCTCTAACATCAAAACTAATTATAACAATAACAATAATAACAATAACATAACCATCAATAACGATAACTTAACAAATAAAAACAAAATTACTACTAAAACTACATCGAACATACTTTACGGTCTGCCGCCTGCTCTTCTCAATCATCAGTCGGGCTCTTATACCGGTTGGTGGGTGTGAAGGACTAGTGCGGAAACTAGACTAGACCTCCTCGTGGTGGCCGCCGGTAACAGCCACTTCGGGTAGGGTCCTGTCTCTGCCCGCGAGTGGCTGGCTAGCTAGTCGATTCCCCCCTTTAATCCCACTTTCCCGCCATTGTTTTTACTTTCATACCCTCTTTCCCTTCCCCCCCCCCCCCTAATCCAAGGTGTCACGCGACCCGTACCTATTGGATGGTTTGCAGCCAGGGGGTAATACCGGCTGTATTATAACGGAGCCTCTCTGATACCTGCCCGCCTCAGAGAGTAACTATGGGCTTACCGTGCTATCGGGGGCTATGGCACGGCGGACCTCCTGACCCCCACACTCGTGGGAACAAGATATGGAGAACAAACTGAGGAACTTAAACTCAATAGCGGGTTCTTATACCGCAACTCAACTGGCGAGTCAGGTGGAGCGTAGCATCCAAAATACTGACTCCTAGGTAACTACTCCTCGGAGTATGAAGACGGGCAAACGTAAATTGTCTGGCAAATTTGGCGTCAAAGTTGGCAAATTTGGGCCAAAGCCTGACAGGACCGTGGCTAAACAAACACGGAAGGAAAGCCGAGTGGAAGTGGGGTCTGAGGGCGCTTCCGCGTCCAAGGACGCGACACCACTTCCCTCGACTAGTACTGGTCTGACTTCCGGACAGACTCTCAGGCTTGGAGAGGTAAGGAAGTCGATCGGCCTGAGTGGCGCAGGTGCCAAATGGTATCGGCGTTACTTAAAGGAAGGCCTCACACCAGAGCAGGCAAAGCAGAAGGTCTTGGACCGCACGAAACCCACGTCGCCTGAAGCGAAAAAGAGGGGTGCGGCCGAGATCACTCCTCAGGAGGGCAACACTGCAAAAAAGCCCAAGACTGAGGTGCGTGCGCGGCCTGCACTGGAGCGGAGAACCGGGTTCAGGAAGCCAGGCAGCACCTATGCCAGTGCGGCTAAAGGCATCAGACTGGCAATACTTCCGGAATCTTTCCCTGTCAATATACTCTCTAGGGAGGAGCAGGGAGAGATTGAAGACGCTCTCGTTGCGGAGATGTGTAAAGGCTGGAGGGCAAAACTCAAATTTGATGGCATCCATTTCAGACCAGGTCTTATACTGGTGGACTGCGTGGGTGCTGAGACGGCGGAGTGGCTCAAAGGCCTTGTCCCTATACTGCCTGGCTGGAAGGGGGTTAAGTTGACCACGTGCGACAAGTGTACCCCGTATACCCGGGGTACACTTGTTAACAGTATACCTCCCGAAGGCGGCAGGGAAGGACAACAAACAGCTCCTCGACCTCCTCATTGCCCAAAACGAGGGGCTGTTTACGAACTTATGGAGGATCTTCCGTTCCAGGGACGAGAAGATGGGCAAGGTTTTAACGATTGGGGTCGACGACCAATCGCTTGAAGCCATTAAGAAATGTAATGGTGTCCTGAGGTACCGGTTCGGTACAGTTCCGGTGCACGTGCACAAGCGCCGAGAACAACCAGACGCGGCTGTTGCACCTGAAGCCAATACTCCGGCGGAAGTCTCAGAGATTCCGAAGGAGGTGGTTACTCTGGTTGAGAAGGAGGCTGCCAGCAGTGAAGTCATCGAGGAAATCAGCCTTCTACCTCACGAAGTGAAGTGAGTGAAGTGAAGTGAGTGGAGTGAAGAAGAATTCGCGTGGGCAGACGTGCCCTTTCGTTGCTCCGCGGTTTTTTTTAATGTTTTTATGTGTGTGCGCGTGCTAAATATATATATAAATGTTCCGAGTGTCGCGTATTGTCCATCTGTCACTGCTATCGCGTTGTGGCCCACTAAAATCGCGCGGCCACATCAATAAATATTTAAATTAATTAAATGCGTTATGCATTTGCAAACGCTCAACTGCAGTGCAAGTGCCGTTATATTCGCCGTGCGCCACTTCGACCTCCGTCCGCGTTGTGTTGTTGCTGTGTTTTTTTCCCGTGTTGTCTTTTTCCTCCGTCCGTTTCTAGTAGCGCTACATGCGGTCCTGTTCGACACTGGGAAATTGACTGCTCTGTGGTAAAGGCATAACACTTACCACAGGGCAACATCAATTTTTCTGTGCGTTCAGATCGCATTTCCGACTGCTTTCCTTGTCCTTTAACCCACCCAGGTCATGGTGCTGGACAAATTTCGTATAGCCTTCTGCAACGTGCGCGGGCTCAGGGCGAACTTTTTCGCAATATACGCGTATGTAAATCTCCACAAACCCCATGTAATGGCACTAGGTGAGACCCAGGTGTGTGAGGATGCAGATCCACTGGGTTTTCACATCCCAGGGTACCACCTACTGCCATTATTCTCTCCCCACAGGGGTCTTGCCCTTTATGTGTGCAGTAATGTTGCGTACCAGTGCCAGCAACAATTATACACGACGGATGCCGAATTTAGCTCCATGTCGGTTAAATTCAATATCCAGTCGCACATTCTGCACTTCTGCTTTCTGTACAGAAGCCCGAATTCAGGGAGAGATTTTACTTATAACAAGTTTGATCTTCTCTCTGATTCTATTTCCCATATCCTGGAATCGTATCCGAATAGTGAAATTGTAGTTGCTGGCGATTTCAATATTCATAATTCCAATTGGCTACGCCATTCCAGCCACACAACTCCTGAAGGCTTGTATGTCGAGCTCTTTGCCGAGTCTAATAATTTGACTCAAATAGTGCATGAACCAACGCATATCCCCTGCGTTGCGGGGCAAGCTCTCAATACTCTAGACCTTTTTCTTACTTCACATCATGAAAAATATGATGTTGAAATGCACGCACCTCTTCGAAACTCGGACCATTGCACCATTTTGGCGTCTTTTTCATACTCTTCGATCCGCAATGCTTCGCCTTTAGCCCCGAAGCGCTTAATGTGGAAGTATGATAAAGCTAACTGGAGTGGACTTAACGATTTTTTCACCCACTTCAACTGGAAATTGTGTTTTCTTGATAGAAACATAAATGCCGCAGCCAAAATGGTTGAAGAAATTATATTATTAGGAATGCGGTCCTTCATCCCTAATAAGCTGGTTTGCATTAAACCCAAGGTCAATATCTGGTTTAATGAGACATGCAGAATTGCTGTCAGGTCCAAAGAGGAAGCTTTCAGAACATGGCAGGCAAATAAAAATGCCGCCACTGAACAGCTGCGTAAACAGGCTAGAAATCGATGCAATGCCATCCTAAAGCGCCAAAAGTTTCTGCACGAACAGCGTCAAAGGAAAAAAGTTCTTCAATGCCAGCGTGGTAGTAAGAACTTCTGGTCATTCGTTAAGAAGGTGAAGAATCAAACATCGTCTTCAATTCCAACTCTCCTTAACAATGATCAAATCATCACTCACTCGGTTGATAAAGCTAATTTGTTGGCTAAAATTTTCGCAGAGAATTCCTCTCTGCCCCCCAGCGATCAACCACTACCCGTAGTCGAGAACGTATCTTGCTCTATGCCAGAAATTCATTTTCGGACACGGGTAGTTAAAAGAGTGCTTGCAAATCTCGATGTAAATAAGGCTTCAGGGCCGGACGGCATTCCAGCCCTTGTTTTGCAAAAGTGCGCTACCTCACTGGCTTGTCCATTACGCAAACTTTTCAACATGTCATACACCACAGGTGTATTTCCGACATGCTGGAAAGTGGCAAATGTTCAACCAGTTCCTAAAAAAGGCAAGACTACTGACCCTGCGAACTACCGACCTATAGCAATCTGTTCGGTGCTTTCCAAAGTAATGGAAAGCATTATTAACTTCAACCTTGTGAAATATTTGGAGCACAAAAGACTGCTAAGTGACCGCCAATACGGCTTTCGAAGACAGCGATCGACGGGAGACCTTATGGCGGTCCTCCTATATCCGACCTAAAATGGAGTTTAACTCGCACCTATGGGCAGGGGCTTCAAAAACCCATTTGGAGCTCCTGGATCGGGTGCAAAACCGTGCGATTAAACTTATAGGGGACAGTAGGGCATCCAGCTCTATTCACTCCTTGGAGCATCGTCGAAACGTGGCATGTGTGGTGTTATTCTACCGATACTTTTTCGGTAATTGCTCAGTGGAGATGAGCAGCTTGATGCCATCACTCCGGGTATTCCCACGGGCAACCCGTTTGAACACTGGCGCCCATGCATTCCACGTCGAAACGATGTTCCAGCGCACTACGCACTACAGGGAAAGTTCGTTTCTGGCCCGTACAGCGCGATTGTGGAATGGTCTCCCTGCAGATGTTTTCCCCAGCACCTATGATCTTGATGGATTCAAGGCAAGAGTCCATAAATTCTTCACCCAACTTCCCTTCTCCCAACCTATATATCCTTCCTGAACCAGCGCAATGCCTCGCATTTATAGGGGTCATCCCCTGCGCGTTGGCTCGTTTAAAAAAAAAAAACAAAAAAAAAAACGAAGCTGAGGGGATTGACTCGATCGACCTCTCATTGCTGAGCATGGCCGCCGAGGAAGAAGACTCGGACAGAATAACCCTGTCGGACCTGGACAAGGAAGGTGGTCTGACAGAGGATGAAGGCGCAGCCGAAAGATCCTGAGACGGATATGACCAGCACTAAAGTTGCGCAGATCAATCTGCACGACGCGAAGGCCGCCTCGGCAGTCATCGCGAGGGCAACCCTCAGGTCTAGACTGAGTGTAGTGCTGGTCCAGGAACCCTGGGTGTGCAGGGGCCAAATTAAAGGTTTGGCAGAGAAGAACATACAGGTAATTTGGGACATTAGGTGTACTAACCCAAGAGCCTGCATGTAATTAACTAATGGTTTGAACTATCTTTGTCTTGCAGAATTCCTTTCTAGGGATCTAGTTGCGGTGCAGATACCGGTTGAAATAAACGGGACCGCGCAGGACATTGTGATGGCCACAAGCTACTTCCCAGGAGAGGACACCCTGGCTTCGCCAGAGGCTGTCTCTAAACTGGTGAAGTACTGTGAGCAGAAGAAGCTGCCACTAATACTAGGCTGCGACGCAAATGCGCACAGTGAAGCCTAGGGAAGCAGCGACACAAATCAGAGGGGTGAGTACCTTTTAGAATTTATTATCAGTAATAAATTAGAAATTTTTAACGTGGGGAATACACCAACGTTTGTAACCAGTTCGAGAGAGGAGGTCCTAGATATTACTCTAGGAAATTCTCTAAGCTCCGAACTGGTTAAAAACTGGAGAGTGTCTGGTGAGCCTTCAATGTCGGATCATAGAATTATACGATTTGACATTGAGGGCTCTGCTTCGGTTAGTAAGATTCTGAGGAATCCCAGGAAAACAGACTGGGAAAGGTTCCAGGAGACACTGAGCCTAAACACCACCATTTCTGGGATGGAAGACAATATCAGAAACTCCATGGAACTAGAATCACTTGCGAAATGCTTCAATAAAATAGTTATTGATGCATATGAGGACAGCTGCCCAGTCAGCAAGATTGTTTCCTCCAGGGATGTACCCTGGTGGAGCAAGGACCTTAGCACACTGCGAAGCAAGGTTCGCAGGCTCTTCAACCGGGCCAAACGTACCGGGAACTGGTCTGAGTACAGGAGCACACTGACCCTTTATAATAAGGAGATCAGGGAAGCCAAGCGCAGAAATTTTAGGAATTTCTGCGAGAACATTGAGCAAACCTGTGAGGCATCTAGACTCTACAAGGTTATGGCAAAGGGGCACAGTCTGTCCTCCACCAACCTCAGAAAAGGTAATGGAGAATTTACCGAGGGTGAGGAAGAGAAGGTTCAACTACTTCTAGATACTCACTTCCCGGGCTCTACTGCTTGGAGGGGGGCGGGAAAGTCTAGAAGAGAAGGAAATGACCCTATGTGCCTTTCTGGATATTGAGGGGGCCTTCGACAATACCTTTCACGAAGTTATAGTAAACTCTCTAACCAGAAGGGGCATGACAAACCCTCTAAGAGGTTGGATACACAGTATGCTCGCTACTAGGTTGGTGGAGATACAGACTAGTACGGGTGGCCTAGTAATAGCGAATACAACCAGGGGCTGTCCACAGGGAGGAGTACTATCACCGCTTCTGTGGAGCCTCGTGGTTGATGACCTGTTACAGGAACTGACTAACGCTGGCCTAACGGTCCAGGGTTATGCGGATGACATCGTAATCCTGTGCAGGGGGAAATTCGAAGATACCCTGCGGGATAGGATAACCTTAGGACTAAGGTTAACCAAGAAATGGTGCACAAAGGTGGGGCTGAATATAAACCCGGCGAAGACCACCATCGTACCATTCACTAGAAAATATAAACTTGACGCTCTCAGACCAATCCGTCTGGATGGGATAGAGCTAGAGTTCCAGAAGGAGGTGAAATATCTAGGAGTTATACTAGATCAGAAACTTCTCTGGAAAGGACATTTGGAGGAAACGATAAAGAAGGCCACCAGGGTCTTCATGACCTGTAGGTCCATAGCAGGCAAACGTTGGGGTTGCACCCCGACTATTCTGAGATGGATCTACACGGCGATCGTGAGACCTATGATAATGTATGGTTCAGCTGTCTGGGTTAACAAGACCAGCCAACTAACCACTATCAAGGCGCTCAGTAAGCTACAAAGACTGGCATGCGTATGCATAACAGGGGCTATGAGAACGTGTCCAACAGCATCTATGGAGGTTCTCCTCGAACTAACACCTCTTCATTTGCACATACAGACCCAGGCGAAGAGGGCTCTTCTACGGATGACTGATATAAATATCGGGGCTGAGGGTTTCCTGAGCCGTAAGAGGATTGATACTCTTACGAATCAGTATCCCGATATTGCAATACCGAGGGACACAATCTCACTAAAGTTCAGTTTTGTCAAGAGATTTAAAACTGAACTCAGTAACAAAAGTAACTGGGTAGGTATATCGGAAACATATCTGATAGACCAGCATATGATATCCTGGTACACAGATGGCTCCTTAACGGAGGAGGGTACCGGGATAGGCGTATACGGGCCTAGGATAAGATACTCGGAACCTACGGGAAAACACACCACTATCTTCCAGACGGAAATATACGCCATTGAAAGGTGTGCTTATTTCAATCTGGCGAGGGGTTACCGGAACCGAAAGATTGCTATCCTCTCCGACAGCCAAGCGGCAATCAAGGCTCTAAGATCCTACCAGGTGTCCTCGAAACTGGTTTTGGAGTGCCTTGAGAAGCTAAACGAACTTGGCCGTCACAACCAGGTTTGGATACTCTGGGTTCCGGGCCACGCTGGTATTGAAGGAAACGAACGGGCCGATGAACTGGCAAGGAGGGGAGCTTCCACACCTTTCGTCGGCCCGGAACCTTTTTGTGGTCCTATATCCTAACTAGAAAGGACGAGTTAACCAGTAGGAATCAATACTGGGATAATCTACCAGGTTTAGAGCATTCCAAGTTGGTTATCGGGTCCTACAATAGGAAAAGATTGGAGGATTTCATGACCTTATCAAAGAATAATCTAAGGATTATCACGGGAATGCTAACAGGGCACTGCAGATTGAATTATCATCTAGCCAAACTAGGAATCCGTGAAAACGGGTATTGCAGGTTCTGCTTGCAGGAAAACGAGACTGCATTACATATACTAGGTGAGTGCCCTGTACTCATGCATAAAAGAAAGAAACACCTGGGCGACCATCTTATACTAGGTACGGACTGGGTATCCAGAGGTGTAGGAAGCATACTAAAATTCCTCCTGGATACCGGACTCACTGACAGTCTGTAAGCCCAAGAAGGGGGCACAATAGATCTACAGGTCGCAGTGCGTCATCCCCAGCAATAATAATACTTTTTACTGACAAACAATCCAAAATTTCCCCTTCTCTTACTGCTGACTCCACCCCTTCAGTTGAATCCAAACCCTCCTCCTCAATATTACAAACAAACAAACCAAATTTTGCAACACACTCTTCGAGCTCAGAATTCCACATTAATCACATTTCCAATAACACACGCCTCTCCGATCACACTGTTTCGTTCCCAAACTCACCTCAACAAAATCTCCTCACAATAACCAACTCTCCAGACCAGGGCTGCCGAACGTACTACTATAGTAGTATTTTACTACTATTTCATCATCTGTACTACCGTACTACCCACAGGCCGATTGTATTACTATTTTCTGAAATATAAGTTTTAGCAGTTGAATTTTCATATTTTAAGTAAGGCTAAGTTTAAGTTACCAAACTGAACATTGCCGAAGCACGAAATTCCAACCAATGTTGTTGTTTATTTCTAACCAAATATCTTTGGTTCGTGAACCAATCGTCACCAAATTTAGGGTTTTTTCTAATAAACGAGCCACGATCAGTCAAAAATATTGAAAATGGTTTATTTAAAAAATAATAAGTGAACAAAAAAATGCGAAAATCTTAATTTTTTTTTCAAAACCTCATAGCTTTTGTAATTTTGATTTTTTTCATGATTTTGGTTCATTCAATAGATAATACGGTACACATTAAGAATGTGTTCGATTTTTGTGTTTCAGATCACGGGTTTTGACGGAATCACTTCCGGTAGCGGGACACCTCCTCGCCGACATGCCGCCACTGATGGACGCCCCCTCCCCCTTTTTTGATTCATTCAATTTGAAAAATTGTATTCTCTAAATAAATGTGTGTTCATATCCAGAAAAAATTTTCAGCGTTGTATCTTTAACCGTTTTCTCAAAAAAAAGTGCACTTTTTCGGATCCACAAGGTGAGAACCTGCCTTAATTAAGTTCAAGTATAATTTACTTCTAAAGTAGCAGTCCAATAAAGCTCACCGTTTTGCGGTGCAATTCCTTTTTTTAACATAAACTTACTAAAGTTTTATTAACTGGCGCCCGAGCGAATTTAAACCGTGTCCGGCCAAGGAAATCACCAAGTCGTGAAGCCATAAGGACAATAGCGAAGAAACAAAAAGTGCCCTAAAGTAGTGCAAAAAATAAACACTGTCACAAAAATCACTAAAGTAGTGAAGTGACGATAGGAAAAACAGAAAGTGCCGTAAAGTAGTGCAAAAATAAACACTGTCTCAAAAATCACTAAAGTAGTGAAGTGGCGATAGTGGGAAAAACAGAAAGTGTCCTTAAGTAGCGCAAAGAAATTAAAATACTAAGGGTATTCATATAAACGTGTAAAAGCCGTATAAAACTGATAAACCGTATAAGTATATCACCTCATAAACTTACTTAAAGTTCATTTATATAAATGAGATAAGTTTCCACAATGATTTCGGTGCGTAAACATTTACGGGGATGAGTGAATGACGTTCAATTTCAAAATTTAAAAAAATTCAAAACAATAAGCTGAAAAATGGAAGAGGGAAGAATAGAATTTTACAAAATTGGTATTTTAGCTATGTAACTTTTTAATTTCGGAAAATTCAAAAGAGAAAATGAAAGAGGATGAATCCCTCCCACCGCTGAAGGCATTTACAGACTTTGCAAGCAAAGTTCGATGCAGTCAAACAATATCCCGTTTGAGGTGTTTGTTTGAGAAATTTCACTTTTTCGGCGATTCTCGGCATTTGAATTTTATGATTTTGACAACTAAACACCTGATCGATAAAGAGCATTTACACAAATACTTCTATACGTGCGTTCATATAACACAGTGCGTAGATGTATAAATATATGCGGTAGGTAAACTTATATGCTTAAATGAATACCCTTACTGTCACAAAAACAGTAAAGTGGCAAAAAACGAAAGTGGAAAAAACTAAAAAGTGCCCTTTCACAAAACTATTAAAGTGCGTGTTGCAGAGGAAGGAGGCCCCCGAGTAACAAGTAAAAGGGAAGTGCAAGACACTACCCACTCCGCCCGCAAGAACAAAAAAAGAGACCAGCAACTGGCAGAAGGAAAATCAAGACCCAGGATGAACGCAACGAAATTTCTAGCATAAGCAACTATTGTAAAATTATGTATTAAATTGTGTAAGCTTTAACACCGTATTAGTTCATAACAAAATTGTGCATTAAAAATCAAATTTTATAAGATCCAGACAATTGCATACAAATAAAAATATTTATATAAAACAATAACAAATAAATTGCAGTAAAACCATAACGAAAACCTATTCATAACAAGCTTAACTCTACGAATCTCACGAGACCCTCTAGATTAAAAAAGCATTCCTTCACTGAAAAAATTACAGAAAACACTCATCTCCATAAACAACCTACTAAACACAAAATGTCCAACCCAAATAATCTTATACGCCCACCCTTACTTAACGCTGCCCAACCCGCACCCATACCACCAAACATTAACATGGAAGAATTAGGCAACATGATAGCACAAATTGCCTCGGAAGTACTTAAGAGGCAGGGTCCAGCATTGATTCAAGCAACAGTTAATCCAAACACCCACCTTTCAAACGCTAGGGACCAGACAATTGACGAAAGACACATGGACAATATTACGGACTTAGATAAAATTCCAGACGTAGTCAAATGCCTACGCGAATTCTCCAGCAGACCAGGCGAATTTAACTCCTGGAGGAAAAGCGTAGAAAGGATCCTAAAGATCTACGAACCCACCAAAGGTACGCCCAAATATTACGGAATCCTGAACGTAATAAGAAATAAGATCGTGGGAAATGCAGATACTGCCTTAGAGTCCTACAATAGCCCACTCGACTGGCCAGCGATATCGAAATGTCTAACCCCACACTGCGCAGACAAACGCGACCTGTCCACGCTTGAATATCAAATGACCGCCCTAACTCAAGACAGGTCAACAGTGGAACAATTCTATCAGGACGTCTACTCCCACCTGTCACTGATTCTTAACAAATTAGGCTGCTTAGAAGTCAGCAAAGAGTCCCTTCAGATTCTCACCCAGACAAACAGGGGAAAAGCACTCAACACTTTCATTCGAGGACTTAACGGCGAACTTCCAAAACTATTGGGAATGAAAGAACCGGCCGATTTATCACAGGCACTATATCTGTGCAGCCGCCGTGGCTCAGTTGGTTAGTGCGCGGTCCAACGAGTCGCATGCAGAGCGACGCAAGATCGAATACTGCATGTAGTAACACCTAAAAAAAATAACGGGAAACTCGTTTTCTCTTTCGGTGGCTGTTCTCTCAGCTGGAAATGGAAAACCTCTGAGAGTAAAAATTGCCTATGAAAAAGCTCCCAACCTGCCGTTCGGAACCGGCATAAAACTGTAGGTCCCTTCCACCCGCGTACAAAATTCACACGCACAACACGGGTGGTTGCGGGAAGCTAGGCCTTAGTCTCGCGTAAGCGGGCTGTCGTGCCAATCAATTATTATTATTATTACTATATCTGTGCCTAAAGTTAGAAAACCAGAATTTCCGAACCAACTATGCCAATAACCAACAATCAGGAATAAGAAGATACCACTAAAATTTAACCCCACCACTACCTTATAGGAATATTCCTACGCAACGCTACACACAGAATTTTTACCCTCAAATAGCGTACATTCCCAACCCCCAAACTCCCACATTCTCAAGGCAAATCCAAAATACGACACAGCAAATTAACCAATGTGGACAGAAACAACCACCTCCACGACCACTCGCCCCCAAACCAGAGCCTATGGACATCGACGCAAGCCTTCGCTCAAAAATAATTAACTATATGAACAGACCAAGACCAGAACAAGTTCCAGAAAAAAGACCACCACCCTCCTACCGTAGTTTCATCCCTCACAAAGCCCAACGCATATTCCATATAGATACCGAGCACAAGCACGACGCTGACACCTTCGACGATTACGAAGATAATCAAATCACGACCAAACAGACGAATACAATACGACACGGAACAAACCCCAGAGCTTAACGACATTCATTTTTTAGAATGACAAGCTCTTCGTTGCCATATTTCGAGTGCCAACAGAAGGGCAAACAAATCCTAAGATTTCTCATAGACACAGGTTCAAGCAAGAACTACATTCAACCAGGTCTCGCAAAAAAAACCATTCCAAACGACACACCCCTTTTTGCAAAATCAATCGCAGGCGACGTGAAAATCCAAGAACATACGTTCATAAACCTGTTTAACCTAGAAGACAAGCATACATTTTTCATTATGCCAACTCTACAATCATTTTACGTTAATTCAATAATTTCAGTTAATTCAATAAATATTCGAGATGAACATATGACAGAACGGCAAAGGCAGTCCATCAAAAATACAGTTAATAAGTTCCCTAAATTACTTTCCGAACCAGACGAAAAATTAACATACACGACAAAAGTCTTTGGCGAAATTCGCACTTCCACCGACGAACCCGTCTATAGTAAATCTTACTCATACCCAAATTCCTTGAAAAACAAAGTCGAAAGTCAAGTGAAACAATTGCTAAACGACGGCATAATTAGACCATCGAGGTCTCCCTACAGCTCCCCAGTCTGGGTTGTAGAGAAAAAACCTGACTCCAACGGCAATAAAAAATACAGGATGGTCATAGACTATCGCAAGCTAAACACAGTCACAATACCGGATAGATACCCAATACCCGAAATTTCAGAAGTAATCTCACAACTGGGCAACTGTAAATACTTTTCAGTCCTAGATCTAAAGAGCGGTTTCCACCAAATCCCGCTCAAAGAAAAAGACAAGGAACAGACAGCATTCCCGATCAACAACCCCAAGTATGAATTCAATCGCTTACCATTTGGTCTGAGAAACGCGCCATCAATCTTTCAACGAGCACTCGACGATATTTTACGCGAATATATAGGCAAGACATGTTATGTATATATCGACGATATAATAATCTTTAGCAAAACCGAACAAGACCACGCACAACATATCGAACTCATATTCAATGCCTTGGAAAACGCGAACATGAAGGTACAGATAGATAAATGCCATTTTTTTTCAAGAGGAAGTAGAATTTCTCGGGTTCATTATTTCCCCACAAGGAATAAAAACAAATCCCAAAAAGGTCGAAGCCGTAGCAAACTTCCCGACACCCAAAACGATAAAAGACCTACGAGCATTTTTGGGCCTATCAAGTTGTTACCGGCGCTTCGTGCAAGACTACGCAAAAATCGCGAAACCATTGGCAAGCCTCCTACGAGGAGAGGAAGGCCGAATATCAAAACAACAATCGGCCAAAATACTAATTAATCTGGACACAGAAGCTCTCGAAGCTTTCAGGAAATTAAAAAATTCACTTATTTCCAAAGACACCTTGCTTTCCTACCCAAATTACAAAGAATCCTTTGAACTGACAACAGCAAAGAATCCTTGAACTGACAACATACGCTTCAAACAACGCTATCGGCGCGGTGCTATCGCAAAAAGATAAGCCAATCTCATTCATCTCTAGGACGCTAAACAAAGCAGAGGAGCATTACGCAACCAACGAGAAGGAGATGCTGGCTATAATTTGGGTCCTTAATTCCATACGCAACTACCTTTATGGATCTCGAAAAGTGCATGTGACCACCAACCACTCACGTATGCCCTTAGCAACAGGAACAACAACAGTAAAATGAAACGATGGAAGGCTATACCAGAAGGGTATAACTACGAATTAGTCTGTAAACCAGGAAAAAGTAACGTAGTTGCTGACGCCTTGTCGAGAATCCCGCCGCAATCACAGGTAAACACAATGTCGACGATGACACAACCTAATAAATAGCGTCGAAGCCCCCATCAACGTATTCAAAAATCAGAACATTCTCAACACAGGGCCAACCATTCCATATAAATTCCAAATTGTTCCAGACCATTTTTCGAAGTATCGTGTCAGGTTCACCCGACACCAAGTCGAAGACATCGTCAACGAAGAACACCAACAAGGGATAATTATTGAAACACATAAACGAGCTCATAGGAACGGCAGGGAAAATAAAAACCAAATATTGGAGAAATACTATTTCCCCGGAATGAACAACAAAATAAAAACAGTTGTTAAACAATGCACCATCTGTAAGCTTAACAAATATGACCGTCACCACACTAACCCAGAACTCAAACAGAAACCAATCCCTTCACATCCTGGACATATCCTTCACATCGATTTCTACAAAACCGGAAATAATCTCGTTCTCACCGCAATAGACAAGTTTTCCAAATATACCCAAGGTAAAGTCATAAAATCAAAAGCAACCGAAGATATAAGGGAACCACTACGACAACTCCAAAAGTTATCGTTATCGATAATGAAAAATCCCTTAATTCATCCTCAATAAATTGTATGGTCGAAGATCAACTAGATATTCAGGTCTTTAGATCACCCCCTATAAAAGTTATGTGAACGGCCAAATAGAACGATTTCACTCAACACTTTCGGAAATCATGAGGTGCTTGAAATCAGATGGAACCCACAGATCCTTTGTGGAACTCCTAGACAGATCTATCTACGAATACAATTCTTCCATACACTCAACAACTGGGAAAAAACCCATAGAAATATTCTTCGGACGAACCACAGGCATAGACCCCGAACAGTACGAAAAAGCCAGACAAGACGATATTCAACGACTTAAAGAGAAACAATGTAGAGATATGAAATACCCCAACGAAAGCCGATCACCCATCATAACATATAACCCAGGTGATACAGTTTACGTTAAAATTAACAGTCGCCTAGGAACCAAAATCTCACAAAAATATAAACAAGAAACAGTAAAGGAAAACAGATCCACAACCATCCTTACAGAGTCAAATAGAGTAGTGCATAAAAGCGACATTAGAAACTAAACCCTTCTTTAACATAGAAATAAATAACAAAAAAACAAAAAACGCTCTTTTCAGATTACTCGCGTTCCTGAGCACAACGAACGCAGCATTGTTGCTGACCGACTATTCTTCCGCTCATCTGATAACCATAAATGATGGAGAAGCTAAAATCCAGAACGGAACGTTCAACTTTGTTCACATGATAGACCTAGAAACGTACGAACAAGTTTTACTTAACACAGAGAAATACGTTAGCATAAGTATTCAAAAAAATAATATCTACTATCCATTGCTAAAGCACGAAATTTCCCAATCCTTAGAAATCCTAAATCAGATTAGGCCATTCCATTCAGAAAATAGAAACAAGAGGTCAATAAACATAATCGGTACGGCATGGAAATACCTAGCCGGCAGCCCCGATAATGACGACCTACAATTCATTACAGGAAATCTAAACCAAATAAATTAAAATAGCAACCAACAAGTAACGATAAACAAAGCCCTAACAGAACGTATTAACGAACTAACAAAAATAACAGATCAACTTACGAATTCGATAAAAAAAAAAATGAATACGTCAATAATGAAATAGCCTTAAGCATCCAAAATAGGATACGACTTAGAATAGAATAGATACGGGAGCCGAGCATCAACTGCCCGAGACACTGCGTCCAAAGAGAACTATTGTGTCGTATCCCTATTCTTTATTGGAGGAGTTCATCTCTCCCCAATACTGTCCAGGAACTCCTTGATTTTTCCCAGATTAGTTCCAGACAGCTCGTTTGTTTGAATTAGTTCCCTTCCCAGTATACGCTTCCTTGCGTGTAAGAGAGCGGGACACTCGGTTATGATGTGCACGGATGTTTCATCATCTTCCATGCAGAATCTGCATAGTTCGCTATCTGTCAATCCCAGTCGCGCTTTATGCATATTTAGCAGGCAGTGCCCGCTCAGAATTCCCGTCATGAACTTAAGCTCCTTTCTGCTTAGGTCCAATAGGTATTTAGATTTGCCATCCGAATAGGCCGGAAAGAATAGCTTGGAACAGCGTTGTCCCACCGTATTGGACCATTTCTGGTTGGCCCGATTTTTTAATTCCTGTTTGACACAATGCCTGAAATGAGCTCTGCTGACACCTATGATTGGCTCAGGTCCATAGGGTCGTTTTGCCGCCCCTTCATTTGCCAATCTGTCCGCTTCCTCATTTCCATCGTGCCCACAGTGCGCAGGAACCCAGTGTATTAGCACCCGGTTATCCTTTGAAATGTCTTGGAGAACATTTGCTGTCTTCCAGACTAGTGTGGAGTCAAACGTCGTCGAGCTCAAAGCTTTTATTGCAGCCTGGCTGTCGCACATTATGATTATCCTCTTTCTCCTGACATTGAGAGTCAGTATCTTCCTGGCACACTCGTTTATGGCAAAGACCTCAGCCTGGAAGACTGTGGCTGTGTCTCCCAGACTAACTGCTAATTGGGAGCTAGTATTAAATATTCCAGTTCCCGTTCCGCCTTCCATCTTTGAGCCATCGGTGTACCAGACAATGTCATCACACGTGAGACTGATTCTATTATGCGGTATGTACGTAGAGTAGTTCTTCCTGAAGAAGTGTCTCGGTGGCATCAGATCCAGAGGCATCCAGAAGCCTCCATCTCGTCTCCTATCCTTCAACAGGGATAGGTGACCGATTGCATGTGCATCCCTATGTATGGATCCACTGTGCATTAGTCTGTGTGCGCTGATGGTTGCAGCCATTTGCACATTTAGTTCCCGCGGCAGAGTCCCCAATATAACATTTAGGGCTGCCGTTGGTGTAGTACTGAGACATCCCGTTATACAGGTATTCGCTAGTCTTTGAAGTTTTCCCAGCTTGTTATTTCCGTGGTTTTTCTCCACCACACTATTGCCTCGTAGGTGATAGTCGGCAGAACTATTAGGGAGTATAAACTCTGAAGCCACTTCGGTCTCAGTCCCCAATTTTTGCCACAGATTCTTTTGCAACTCCAGAGAGCAATGCCTGCCCTCTTTTTGATGCGATTAACATGAGGTTTCCAGTTCAATTTGCTGTCCAGGATTACCCCTAAATACTTAACTTCCCTCGAGAAGTTCAATTCTTTTCCAAAGATCATAATCTGTCTAAGGTCGATCTTCCTTTTATGTGTAAAAGGGACTATGATTGTCTTGTCTGGATTCAGAGACAGTTTCTGTCTGATACACCAGTACTCGACTATCCTCAGCGCGCTCTGAAGCAAGTCTGAGGCGGTATGTCCGTCTCTGCCTCTGACCACAATGACTAAATCGTCTGCATATGCGATGACTTCATGTCCCTGCTCTTCAAGAGAGCGGATTAGTCCGTCAACGACTACAGACCACAGCAGGGGGGACTGTACTCCCCCTTGAGGACATCCTCGCGCTGTGCATACTGACAGCTCTGCCTCCTCTAAGTTGGACTGAATCACCCTGCTCTCCAGCATTGATGATATCCATCTTATAAGGGTGGCAGGCGCCTGTAGTCCTTCTAGCGCCGTTTCTATCGCTTCGAAGGTTGTGTAGTTGAAAGCCCCTTCTATGTCCAGGAAACCTACTAGACAGATTTCCTTTTCTGCCTGCGACTTCTCTATCTTACCTACCAGTGCCGATAGGGCCGTTTCCGTGGATTTACCTTTCTGGTAGGCATGTTGGTTCATGCTCAGGGGATGCTGAGTGAGTATTTCCTCCCTCAGATACCGGTCAACGACCTTTTCCAAGCCTTTAAGCACAAAAGACATCAGGCTTATTGGCCTGAAAGATTTTGGGTCTTTCTTATCAGCTCTTGCAGGTTTCGGGAGATAGATCACGTTAACTATTCTCCAGGCTTCTGGAATGTACCCAAAAGCTAAACTACATACGTAGATTTTGGTTAAAATGGGCGTTAGTATTGCCATTCCCTTCTGTAAGAGCGCTGGGAAAATATCATCTTTTCCGGGCGCCTTGTAGGGAGAGAATGATTCCAGCGCCCATTCTACTACAAGTGCATTACACACAGCTTTGGCAGTTCTCCAGTCTCCCCTCCCTGGACGACGCACCTGTCCAGTACTGCCTGTCAGAGGATCATTTGTGTATACTGACCCCGGGAAGTGGGTATTGGTGAGTAGGACAAGTGTTTCCTTTTCACACTTTATGGCTGTCCCATCTCCATCCACCAGTGTTCCTATCGGACAGGATTTTTCCATCGAGAGCTGGAGGACAGATCTGATACGTCCTCACAGAACCGCTTGAAGGATTCCCTCTTGGCCTTCCTGATTTCTTGGTTGTATTTGGTGAGAGTCTGGGAGTAGGTCTGCCAGTCGTTGTTTCGCTTGGCTCTATTAAATAGTTTCCTTACTTCCCTTCTCAGTTTGTTAAGATGACTACTCCACCACGGTGTCTGTTTCCTACAAGTTTTGGTCTTGAGGGGACAGTTTTCTTCATAGGCATTCAGAACGGAATCTCTAAAAATTGTAGAGGCCCTTTCTAGTCTGTCTATGGTATCTATCCTATTCTCGATTTGAGTTGGGACGTCCTGTCCTAACTGGAAGCAATAGCTGTTCCAGTCAGTCTGTCGTTTTGGTCTGAATGTCACCACGGTTGGCATTTGATTCCCTAGCGTGAATCTTATCTGCATATGATCTGAGCACGACGGCTCGTCAGATACTCGCCAATTACTGACAAGGTCTTTTGTCATCGAGGTTGTCAAGGTCATATCCAAGACTTCCTCTCTGACTCTAGTTACAAATGTGGGGCTGTTCCCAATATTGCAAATACTTAGGTCTAAGGAAAGTATATAATTAAATTGTGACTCACCTCTAGGATTTATGTCCGTGCTCCCCCACATGGTGTGATGGGCGTTCGCATCACAGCCCATTACGAGCTCCATGTGGTTGCCCCTAGCATAGGCAATGAGCTGTTCGTCTCCAGGGAAGTATGCGGAGGTAATAATGATTTCCCTGGAGTTCCAGGTAATCTTACCCGCGCATAGATCCGGCGTAACAAAATCTGTCAACGAGAAGAAAGATATTTTATTAAACACGATGCAGGTCCTGGCTCTGGTTGTGGTTGATTGACAACATAATACCTTACCTGCCTGGGATAGCCCTCTGACTTGACCGTTGGTGCTGGTCCATGGTTCCTGCACCAGGGCTATACTAGGACCCAAGGTGTTCATGGTCCTAGTTAGGACAGCCGAGGCTGCCGACGCTCTATGGAGATTGACGTGTACAATCACATATGTAATCGCAATAATCTGATAAATCTAGTAAACGACCAATGTACAACTAAACTAGTTTATGGCCTAAAATCCTTTTGCAATGTTACAAATAATCAACACATTCCCACAGTAGAAGAAATCTTGGGTGGAGTCATACTCCTAAATAGTTTTAATGGAAGTTGTTTTTTTTTAAGACGCAAGTCACAACCTAGAAGGCACATTTCTAATAAAATTCCACAATGAAACAATAAAGTTAAATGATAAAATATTCAGCAACACCAAGATCCCACAAATAAATACCAAACCAGCCATAAGTCAACCAACACCCACAGAAATAAATAGATAAAACATACTATCCCTAAAATCACTAGAAGAACTACACATGAACAACACACATTCAATTAAGACTATTCAAAGTAACATATTTACAAGTAACGCAGTCACCGACTAACTCTCGCGCTGACAAGACGTCTGTTTTTCGCTTACGGAGTGTTTGGTAGCTTTATCTTTCTAACTGTACTCACCGTTCAAAATAAAAATAAAATCCTTTGAACTGACAACAGAACTGACAACAACAAAGAATCCTTGAACTGACAACATACGATTCAAACAACGCTATCGGCGCGGTGCTATCGCAAAAAGATAAGCCAATCTCATTCATCTCTCATCATCTCTGGATCTCGAAAAGTGCATGTGACCACCAACCACTCACGTATGCCCTTAGCAACAGAAACAACAACAGTAAAATGAAACGATGGAAGGCTATACCAGAAGGGTATAACTACGAATTAGTCTGTAAACCAGGAAAAAGTAACGTAGTTGCTGACGCCTTGTCGAGAATCCCGCCGCAATCACAGGTAAACACAATGTCGACGATGACGCATAGCGATGATAGTTAGAGCCACAACCTAATAAATAGCGTCGAAGCCCCCATCAACGTATTCAAAAATCAGAACATTCTCAACACAGGGCCAACCATTCCATATAAATTCCAAATTGTTCCAGACCATTTTTCGAAGTATCGTGTCAGGTTCACCCGACACCAAGTCGAAGACATCGTCAACGAAGAACACCAACAAGGGATAATTATTGAAACACATAAACGAGCTCATAGGAACGGCAGGGAAAATAAAAACCAAATATTGGAGAAATACTATTTCCCCGGAATGAACAACAAAATAAAAAAAGTTGTCAAACAATGCACCATCTGTAAGCTTAACAAATATGACCGTCACCACACTAACCCAGAACTCAAACAGAAACCAATCCCTTCACATCGATTTCTACAAAACCGTAAATAATGTCGTTATCACCGCAATAGACAAGTTTTCCAAATATACCCAAGGTAAAGTCATAAAATCAAAAGCAACCGAAGATATAAGGGAACCACTACGACAACTCCTGTTTCTATTTGGTGTTCCAAAAGTTATCGTTATCGATAATGAAAAATCCCTTAATTCATCCTCAATAAATTTTATGGTCGAAGATCAACTAGATATTCAGGTCTTTAGATCACCCCCTATAAAAGTTATGTGAACGGCCAAATAGAACGATTTCACTCAACACTTTCGGAAATCATGAGGTGCTTGAAATCAGATGGAACCCACAGATCCTTTGTGGAACTCCTAGACAGATCTATCTACGAATACAATTCTTCCATACACTCAACAACTGGGAAAAAACCCATAGAAATATTCTTCGGACGAACCACAGACATAGACCCCGAACAGTACGAAAAAGCCAGACAAGACAATATTCAACGACTTAAAGAGAAACAATGTAGAGATATGAAATACCCCAACGAAAGCCGATCACCCATCATAACATATAACCCAGGTGATACAGTTTACGTTAAAATTAACAGTCGCCTAGGAACCAAAATCTCACCCAAATATAAACAAGAAACAGTAAAGGAAAACAGATCCACAACCATCCTTACAGAGTCAAATAGAGTAGTGCATAAAAGCAACATTAGAAACTAAACCCTTCTTTAACATAGAAATAAATAACAAAAAAACAAAAAACGCTCTTTTCAGATTACTCGCGTTCCTGAGCACAACGAACGCAGCATTGTTGCTGACCGACTATTCTTCCGCTCATCTGATAACCATAAATGATGGAGAAGCTAAAATCCAGAACGGAACGTTCAACTTTGTTCACATGATAGACCTAGAAACGTACGAACAAGTTTTACTTAACACAGAGAAATACGTTAGCATAAGTATTCAAAAAAATAATATCTACTATCCATTGCTAAAGCACGAAATTTCCCAATCCTTAGAAATCCTAAATCAGATTAGGCCATTCCATTCAGAAAATAGAAACAAGAGGTCAATAAACATAATCGGTACGGCATGGAAATACCTAGCCGGCAGCCCCGATAATGACGACCTACAATTCATTACAGGAAATCTAAACCAAATAAATGAAAATAGCAACCAACAAGTAACGATAAACAAAGCCCTAACAGAACGTATTAACGAACTAACAAAAATAACAGATCAACTTACGAATTCGATAAAAAAAAAATGAATACGTCAATAATGAAATAGCCTTAAGCATCCAAAATAGGATACGACTTAGAATAGAATAGATACGGGAGCCGAGCATCAACTGCCCGAGACACTGCGTACAAAGAGAACTATTGTGTCGTATCCCTATTCTTTATTGGAGGAGTTCATCTCCCCAATACTGTCCAGGAACTCCTTGATTTTTCCCAGATTAGTTCCAGACAGCTCGTTTGTTTGAATTAGTTCCCTTCCCAGTATACGCTTCCTTGCGTGTAAGAGAGCGGGACACTCGGTTATGATATGCACGGATGTTTCATCATCTTCCATGCAGAATCTGCATAGTTCGCTATCTGTCAATCCCAGTCGCGCTTTATGCATATTTAGCAGGCAGTGCCCGCTCAGAATTCCCGTCATGAACTTAAGCTCCTTTCTGCTTAGGTCCAATAGGTATTTAGATTTGCCTTCCGAATAGGCCGGAAAGAATAGCTTGGAACAGCGTTGTCCCACCGTATTGGACCATTTCTGGTTGGCCCGATTTTTTAATTCCTGTTTGACACAATGCCTGAAATGAGCTCTGCTGACACCTATGATTGGCTCAGGTCCATAGGGTCGTTTTGCCGCCCCTTCATTTGCCAATCTGTCCGCTTCCTCATTTCCATCGTGCCCACAGTGCGCAGGAACCCAGTGTATTATCACCCGGTTATCCTTTGAAATGTCTTGGAGAACATTTGCTGTCTTCCAGACTAGTTTGGAGTCAAACGTCGTCGATCTCAAAGCTTTTATTGCAGCCTGGCTGTCGGACATTATGATTATCCTCTTTCTCCTGACATTGAGAGCCAGTATCTTCCTGGCACACTCGTTTATGGCAAAGACCTCAGCCTGGAAGACTGTGGCTGTGTCTCCCAGACTAACTGCTAATTGGGAGCTAGTATTAAATATTCCAGCTCCCGTTCCTCCTTCCATCTTTGAGCCATCGCACAGTGTTTCGTGTAGAACAAGCTAGCTGGCCAAAAATATTTTTCAGGATTTTTCGTTTTATATGCGGCTTTTTATTTCAGATACATACTTTTTTAGTTTTTTTTTTTTATATGGATAATATACATATATACAAATACATATATATACATTAGGGCGGGTTAATTTTTTTTTGATGAAGCGTATAGCAAAAACGTAATCTATAGGTGATTCTGAAAAATTTTGCTCAAGAGACCATAGCTCTAAGTCGGATTTGGAGCCCCCCAAAATTTCAAAATAGATATTGTTCAATATATACATAGAATAATTTAATTAAATTCGTCATAAAATCGGATAGAGTTATTGCAGATTTCTCAATCTGGGCTTGTTTGAAAGGTATTTTTATCACCTTTCAAAATCTGTATTGATACCAATATTTTTTTTTATTTTTAGTAGACATATTAGGAATTTTTTGTCAAAAAAAATCGTTCCATACAATTTGACCCGCCCTAATATACATATATACATTAAGGAGCTTAATAATTCCAGTCTTAGGACCAAAGGGATAGAATAGATTAGCTAAAACATACCAGATATACTGATAAGTTGATTTATGCTGCGGAGATATCTGCACGATTGTCCACTGGCGAAATGTAGCAAGTGTTATCAAAATTGCGGAAAATGAGACTCCAGATTCTCTGATGTGATTCTCTAAAAAAAATGATAGACGTTTAAGTTTGAGATATTACAGCTTTATTGTACTATATAGATAGCCAATCGACTAGTCATGCACACAAAAGGCATCGGAAGTGGAGTATCTAAGCTTGTCATAAGGTATTTCCATCATTTTATAGTGTTAGAAAGGCAAAAGCTACTTGTATCCACATCCAAATTGATGTGAATGAAACGCGTGCTAAAATGAAACTTCAAGCAGTTTAAGATACGACTGTTGAGCGTTTATTCTTAGCACAGCAGGAAATTCTTGTCAATTTATTACCTACTTACAGTTCACGGGACTGCTTTTGCGTATTGTTTGCTCTAAATCGCCTACAGTCTTTATAACGAGCTTCCTGAGCTTCCTCAGAAAGCTGACCAATTGGCAGAATTGCCGATTTTATAACGTCAGTCGTGTGCACCAAAATTTTGTGAACCGTAACAGGCATGTTATACCACGAAGATAAAGCGCGTAGTAGTGTGTCGAATTTTTTTATGAAAGTAACAACCAAGCCAGTAATTTCTACACTTTTCTCTGAATTTTCAAAGAACCGTCTTTGTGTTACCGAATCCAGGCTTTGGTTTATCTACAATCAGTCCAAGCACATTTTTAAATTGACTAGTTGATTTGCTATGTACATAGTATGCTAAAGCTTCTTCACTGCTCAAACATCTAGAATTTTTTTCACAATTTTTTGGTTCAGAGATTCTTGAGTATCTCTTTTCGCAGTTTTGATAACACTTGCTACATTTCTACTGCCGGACAATCGTGCAGATACCTCTGCAGTATAAATCAGCTCATCAGCACTTCTGGATTGTATTGACTCATCTATTCGTTTGGTCCTCAGACTGGAGTTATCAAATACCTTCTTCGGTCTGCCAGGACCTGGTTGGCTGTCTGAAGATGTCGATGGCAAGCTTGAACGTACAGTAATGTTGAAAATTATCTCTGAACCAGATAGGCATTCAGGGTTCTTATTTAGAAATCGTTCACGGTTTCTTCCTAGGCTGTTCCACTTCATGGACAACTTTGATGGTATTTGAGAAAGTTTGACTTTTATGCTTCTTAAGGAATTTTCTGTCATTTCATAATCGTTAAATTAGGTAACATGTGCCTCATTATCTCTTTATTTTTTGTTTCATTAGAATATTCCAACCAAATTTCCGAAAAATTTAAATTTTGTTATGCTTATAGTCAAATCTGAAAAAATTAAATAAAATAGATGTGCAAAAAATTCGCAATGGTTTTTTGTTCCATCTACTAGTCCGTACTTATGAGCAGAATATATATAAAAATTGGGGAGGTGACATGAGGAGACATCTCAACTTTTCACCTTTAAAGTTAAACATTTGTGGAAAAAATCGCTTTCCTTCTTAATGATGGCACGTTACAACTATTAAATATAGCTTAATTGCTAATACAGCCGCCGTGGCTCAGTTGGTTAGTGCGCGGTCCAACGAGTCGCATGCAGAGCGACGCAAGATCGAATACTGCATGTAGTAACACCTAAAAAAAAATAACGGGAAAACTCGTTTTCTCTTTCGGTGGCTGTCCTCTCAGCTGGAAATGGCAAACCTCTGAGAGTAAAAATTGCTTATGAAAGAGCTCCCAACCTGCCGTTCGGAACCGGCATAAAACTGTAGGTCCCTTCCACCCGCGTACAAAAATTCACACGCACAACACGGGTGGTTGCGGGAAGCTAGGCCTTAGTCTCGCGTAAGCGGGCTGTCGTGCCAATCAATTATTATTAAAATTATTAATTAATTGCTAATACAAGACATTGTAAAAATACTACTCACTCTTAAGCACAGACTCCATTATAAAAAAGATGTAACCGACTTTTAACACGAACTTATTTTAAGAAATCACTGCAGGCCAACTATGTGAAGAAATTATTAAAATTTACGATAATCTGATATATTTATCTATATAGCTACCTATATTGAAAGTGCCGGTGTGTTATTTTCACACAAATCCTAATGTATGAATATTGACATTCATTATCTAATGGAAAAATCAGGAAATGAAACTGTCGTTTTTGTCCAGCTAGCTTGTTCTAGGCGAAACACTGTGCATCGGTGTACCAGACAATGTCATCACACGTGAGACTGATTCTATTAGCAGCCCAGTCTTCCCTATGCGGTATGTACGTAGAGTAGTTCTTCCTGAAGAAGTGTCTCGGTGGCATCAGATCCAGAGGCATCCAGAAGCCTCCATCCCGCCTCCTATCCTTCAACAGGGATAGGTGACCGATTGCATGTGCATCCCTATGTATGGATCCACTGTGCATTAGTCTGTGTTCGCTGATGGTTGCAGCAATTTGCACATTTAGTTCCAGCGGCAGAGTCCCCAATATAACATTTAGGGCTGCCGTTGGTGTAGTACTGAGACATCCCGTTAAACAGGTATTCGCTAGTCTTTGAAGTTTTCCCAGCTTAGTCACAGTTGTTATTTCCGTGGTTTTTCTCCACCACACTATTTCCCCGTAGGTGATAGTCGGCAGAACTATTAGGGAGTATAAACTCTGAAGCCACTTCGGTCTCAGTCCCCAATTTTGCCACAGATTCTTTTGCAACTCCAGAGAGCAATGCCTGCCCTCTTTTTGATGCGATTAACATGAGGTTTCCAGTTCAATTTGCTGTCCAGGATTACCCCTAAATACTTAACTTCCCTCGAGAAGTTCAGTTCTTTTCCAAAGATCATAATCTGTCTAAGGTCGATCTTCCTTTTATGTGTAAAAGGGACTATGATTGTCTTGTCTGGATTCACAGACATTTTCTGTCTGATGCACCAGTACTCGACTATCCTCAGCACGCTCTGAAGCAAGTCTGAGGCGGTATGTCCGTCTCTGCCTCTGACCACAATGACTAAATCGTCTGCATATGCGATGACTTCATGTCCCTGCTCTTCAAGAGAGCGGATTAGTCCGTCAACGACTACAGACCACAGCAGGGGGGACTGTACTCCCCCTTGAGGACATCCTCGCGCTGTGCATACTGACAGCTCTGCCTCCTCTAAGTTGGACTGAATCACCCTGCTCTCCAGCATTGATGATATCCATCTTATAAGGGTGGCAGGCGCCTGTAGTCCTTCTAGCGCCGTTTCTATCGCTTCGAAGGTTGTGTAGTTGAAAGCCCCTTCTATGTCCAGGAAACCTACTAGACAGATTTCCTTTTCTGCCTGCGACTTCTCTATCTTACCTACCAGTGCCGATAGGGCCGTTTCCGTGGATTTACCTTTCTGGTAGGCATGTTGGTTCATGCTCAGGGGATGCTGAGTGAGTATTTCCTCCCTCAGATACCGGTCAACGACCTTTTCCAAGCCTTTAAGCACAAAAGACATCAGGCTTATTGGCCTGAAAGATTTTGGGTCTTTCTTATCAGCTCTTGCAGGTTTCGGGAGATAGATCACGTTAACTATTCTCCAGGCTTCTGGAATGTACCCAAAAGCTAAACTACATACGTAGATTTTGGTTAAAATGGGCGTTAGTATTGCCATTCCCTTCTGTAAGAGCGCTGGGAAAATATCATCTTTTCCGGGCGCCTTGTAGGGAGAGAATGATTCCAGCGCCCATTCTACTACAAGTGCATTACACACAGCTTTGGCAGTTCTCCAGTCTCCCCTCCCTGGACGACGCACCTGTCCAGTACTGCCTGTCAGAGGATCATTTGTGTATACTGACCCCGGGAAGTGGGTATTGGTGAGTAGGACAAGTGTTTCCTTTTCACACTTTATGGCTGTCCCATCTCCATCCACCAGTGTTCCTATCGGACAGGATTTTTCCATCGAGAGAACCCTATGAAGCCTGTAGCTGGAGGACAGATCTGATACGTCCTCACAGAACCGCTTGAAGGATTCCCTCTTGGCCTTCCTGATTTCTTGGTTGTATTTGGTGAGAGTCTGGGAGTAGGTCTGCCAGTCGTTGTTTCGCTTGGCTCTATTAAATAGTTTCCTTACTTCCCTTCTCAGTTTGTTAAGATGACTACTCCACCACGGTGTCTGTTTCCTACAAGTTTTGGTCTTGAGGGGACAGTTTTCTTCATAGGCATTCAGAACGGAATCTCTAAAAATTGTAGAGGCCCTTTCTAGTCTGTCTATGGTATCTATCCTATTCTCGATTTGAGTTGGGACGTCCTGTCCTAACTGGAAGCAATAGCTGTTCCAGTCAGTCTGTCGTTTTGGTCTGAATGTCACCACGGTTGGCATTTGATTCCCTAGCGTGAATCTTATCTGCATATGATCTGAGCACGACGGCTCGTCAGATACTCGCCAATTACTGACAAGGTCTTTTGTCATCGAGGTTGTCAAGGTCATATCCAAGACTTCCTCTCTGACTCTAGTTACAAATGTGGGGCTGTTCCCAATATTGCAAATACTTAGGTCTAAGGAAAGTATATAATTAAATAGTGACTCACCTCTAGGATTTATGTCCGTGCTCCCCCACATGGTGTGATGGGCGTTCGCATCACAGCCCATTACGAGCTTCATGTGGTTGCCCCTAGCATAGGCAATGAGCTGTTCGTCTCCAGAGAAGTAAGCGGAGGCAATAATGATTTCCCTGGAGTTCCAGGTAATCTTACCCGCGCATAGATCCGGCGTAACAAAATCTGTCAACTGGAAGAAAGATATGTTATTAAACACGATGCAGGTCCTGGCTCTGGTTGTGGTTGATTGACAACATAATACCTTACCTGCCTGGGATAGCCCTCTGACTTGACCGTTGGTGCTGGTCCATGGTTCCTGCACCAGGGCTATACTAGGACCCAAGGTGTTCATGGTCCTAGTTAGGACAGCCGAGGCTGCCGACGCTCTACGGAGATTGACTTGTACAATCTCCATAGTTACGCCTTTGGTCCCTTCGTGTGGGTTTCCGTACGCTTACCCCCTCTGCCCCTCGTCTGCACCCGTTCATTGCTGCTCGGTGTGTGTGCAGACCTATCCAGCAGGCTCAGTCGTCTGGATGGATTCGCCAACCCAGTCAGCCGAGTCTGCCGGACTGGCTTAGATGAGGTAGGCTTCGACTACTAGGATACGACTTATAAAAGAAGAATTAATAAACATTAAATATGCAATTTAATGGGTTAGAGCAAACATGGTAAATTCCATACTATTTAATAAAAACGAAATAAAACAAGTGTTAGAAAAACTAAAAAAGGAAAATATGCCGTTTAGAAGCACTGAGGATGCACTAGAATTTACTCAAGTTAAGATTTTATATAATAAAACAAACATCATGTACCTAATCAAAATTCCAATGACAACAGACACAATATACGAAAAAATTTTAATAAGAGCAGTTAAATGAAACAAAACAATTATTGATATTCCGTACAAATCATTATTAATTAGCGGACAGGAACTGTTTGGCATCCAGCAAGAGTGTAACAAATTTAATTCCGTAAGCATGTGTAATCGCAATAATCTGATAAATCGAGTAAACGGCCAATGTACAACTAAACTAGTTTATGACCTAAAATCCTTTTGCAATGTTACAAATAATCAACACATTCCCACAGTAGAAGAAATCTTGGGTGGAGTCATACTCCTAAATAGTTTTAATGGAAGTTGTTTTTTTTTAAGACGCAAGTCACAACCTAGAAGGCACATTTCTAATAAAATTCCACAATGAAACAATTAAGATAAATGATAAAATATTCAGCAACACCAAGATCCCACAAATAAATACCAAACCAGCCATAAGTCAACCAACACCCACAGAAATAAATAGATACAACATACTATCCCTAAAATCACTAGAAGAACTACACATGAACAACACACATTCAATTAAGACTATTCAAAGTAACATATTTACAAGTAACGCAGTCACCGACTAACTCTCGCGCTGACAAGACGTCCGTTTTTCGCTTACGGAGTGTTTGGTAGCTTTATCTTTCTAACTGTACTCACCGTTCCATTCTTGCACGGTTCGCTCTATATTTACCACTGTTCTTTACCTTTCGCGTGTGCATATACCCACCTTTCGCTTATAGTTCATTCGCCACGTGCAAAATGGCCCCAGGGCCACCAAATATTTGGGCAAATCGCTTCGCCCTACTCGATTCAGGACCAAAAAAGAAACGTAAATCAGGAACGGGTGTCGCCATGGTTCCTTTTCCTCTTCTCCCAGAAATAAAAACAGTAGACCCCAAATTTGTGGTTATTGAATCCACAGACACGGACAAACCCCTCTCCTCCTATTCCTGTTTTTCCATACATCGGGCGATCAAACAAATCAGCAGTGACGTCCACTCCATATCTATCTACCCTTCGTGATGGGAAATTGCTTTTACTAGTGGAGAGCTCTGAAATCGCGCAAAAATTCTCGCTAACAAAATATTTGTCAAACGTGTGCGCGGTATCAGCCACCCTACACGAATCGCTCAACCATGTTAAAGGTACGGTATTTGCTCCATTCCTAAACAATGTGCCAGAGGCAGAAATTGTAAACGATCTTAGGTCTCAAGGAGTAGTATCAGCCTTTAAATTCCAAAGAAATGTTGACAACACTCTGCGCCCTACGGGAGTTGTCCTATTAACATTTAACCTCTACACCTTACCTAGTAAGATCGACATTGCTTGGTGTAAAGTATTGGTTCGCCAATACATTCCCTCACCCATGCGCTATAAGTCTTGTCAGCTTCTTGGGCACACAGCGAAACGTTGTAATCGAAGTCCGCTTTGCGTGAACTGCTCTCTCCCTCCCCACACTCCAGCAAGTTGTACACGCACACTTTGTGCAAACTGCTCTGCGGAGCACCCCTCCTCATCCAAAGAATGCACTAAATTTCTCCAAGCTAAAGACATAATAAAAATCAAAACAACAAACAAATGCTCCATGCGCGAATCAATAAAAATCCACAAACAACAATCTTCACTCACTTCATCTGTTTCACCTGATACCTCCTATGCCACAGCCGTATCCACCTCAAACATAAATGGCAATATCCACAAATCCTCAACCACAACTACAAATAATAACGTAAACATCTCTAACATCAAAACTAATTATAACAATAACAATAATAACAATAACATAACCATCAATAACCCAAAAAACGATAACTTAACAAATGAAAACAAAATGACTACTAAAACTACTCTTCGAGCTCAGAATTCCACATTAATCACCTTTCCAATAACACACGCCTCTCCGATCACACTGTTTCGTTCCCAAACTCACCTCAACAAAATCTCCTCACAATAACCAACTCTCCAGACCAGGGCTGCCGAACGTACTACTATAGTAGTATTTTACTACTATTTCATCATCTGTACTACCGTACTACCCACAGGCCGATTGTACTACTATTTTCTGAAATATAAGTTTTAGCAGTTGAATTTTCATATTTTAAGTAAGGCTAAGTTTAAGTTACCAAACTGAACATTGCCGAAGCACGAAATTCCAACCAATGTTGCTGTTTTTTATTTCTAACCAAATATCTTTGGTTCGTGGGCAGCCCAACCACATGTGTTTCCGTATGTTTCACTTTTTGATGGACTTTTTTCAATCAAGCAAATGAGCTCGTCGTAGAGTTACCGTTGTGCGACTAAAGTGACAATTGCACCTTTTTGAACCGCGTTGCCAAATGCTGTTCGTATAATAGTTCACATTATTCTAATCATATGATATAAGATGTTGATAGTCATAATTGTTGTTGATTTATGACTCATAAACTTTGAAAACAACGCAGCAGATGCGATACCCAAAAATGAACATCGTGAAATAATAGAGTAATATTACTGTATTTAAATACAAATTAACTTATACATTTTTGTATATTCTTGTAGGAACCTTTTAAAATTTGATAAAGACAATAAAGTGGTTGCTAGGACGTCGACGAGTCAGAAAAATTAAACTAAGGTGAAACTCGTAATCATTAGAATATCCTGATATAAGTGTATAAAATCGTTCGATTTCTCTTGGGGTTGACATTTTTTTTAACCATATTCGATAACGATATTTGATATCAATAAAAATAAATACTTAGTTTTATTATGGAATTTTCAACTTATAAAACAAATTACGGGAAAATTTTTGTTGAATCATTTTTTTACATTGTTTAGGAAATATGCATGTGTACTACTCAAAGTCCATAAATTCTACCCAAAAATCATAATTTGTACTACTGAAGAAAAATTGAAAACGGCAGCACTGCTCCAGACACTCACAACGCACAATCTCAATCTTTCTTCGAACCACTCCCGTCTCTCTCCCAAGTACTCTCAGCTACTCAGACACCAATGTCCTCCGAAGACGACATGTAGTTTCTCAACATCATTTTAAAAATACAAACAAATACATAATATTACAAAGTTATATCTACATTTCTCTCAGTCACTGTCAATGACACTCAATATTGTCCAATGGAATATGAACGGGTATTTCAAAAACTACCATGAACTCTTAGGGCCGTTTTCTCATGCCGATAAACGCATTTTCGTTTTCTCATCTGCCCGTTAAGCTATCCTCTCGATAAAATTTACCGGGAGGATTGAGTGCCTGTTAAACTTTAAAGTGAACTTTAAGTGGAAATGGTGCCAAGTACATGCATATGTTTGTTTACAAACAAAAAACAGCTGATAATGAAATAACAATTTGAAATGAAATTTGAATTTGAGATCTTTCGGTATGGAAAATAGGCGTGTTTCTCAAATTCATGCACTGGAAGACGCTTTTGAAGGTACGGAGTCGCAAAATGCGGCAAATATAACATATAACAGCCAATTGGACTATTTCACTGCTTTGCACTGCTGACATGTCCAATCGCTGGTGGCCCGCCACCTGTGCGATACGTCTCGCTCTTCTGCGCTGCAAGTTCCAGCTTGGACTTACGCTTCAAGCTGTCAAACTTGTCCCTCAACGATTTCCAACGTCGGGACACGCCCCATTTGGCAGTAAAAGCATCAACAAGAAAAATTATAACATCTTAGCAACCACTAGTCCAATTTTTGAAAAGTCTGGTTTTATATAACATGTCTTTTATGTAGATTTTAGAATTTATTAAAAAAAAAATTATAATAAATTTTCAAGGGTAAATTTTCTAACTTTTTCTGGAATACCCCTCATGAGGGCTTTCATTTTTCCTTGTTAATTTTCTAATTTTATCATTTATCATCATTTTCTCATGTTATCATCACCATTTTATCATTAAATACTCATTCAATGCTATAAATGGGCATAAACTATTCAATGACAAAGTTTTCATGGCTCACCTGATCAAAAAAAGTTTAATTTGAATTTGTATTAACGAAGTTATTAGAAAAATTGCATGTCACAATTTTTAACGACGCACTCCTTAATTTGTATACAAGAAACCCACATTCCACATGCATATAATTCAAACAGTATTGCTTACCCTAAGCAATATATTGGTTATTTCTCAAACTTACACAACATTCAATCTAGTAAACAAGGTATTGCAATACTAATAAAAAATTACATTCCACACAAAGTTATAGACATAGCCTCCAACATATCAACAATAGCGGTAAAAATCAACCTTAATTTATGTTTTTCCGTTGCAAATACATATATCCCCCCGCAGCAAAATTTTTCTGAAACCGAGTTAAATAGCCTCTTCAATCATCTTCCGTCACCAGTCTTATGGACAGGGGATTTTAACGCCTGGAGCCCTCTTTGGGGTTCTCGCAAACCAAATGCGAGAGGTTTAATTATCGAAAACTTTATTCTTAACCACCATCTAGTGTCACTTAATAACGGCTCTCCCACACACTTTTCCTCCCACTCTTCATTAACAAACGTTTAATTATGCTAATTGGAATGTATTCCAATCAGAAATCAGCAATACCCTAAAATATCCTCCAACCCACAACATCAATAAAGAAACCTCAATAATCACAAAAACCATTCGCACTGCAGCTAATAAGTCAATTCCACAAAGCAAAAGTAAATTCTCCAAAGTATTTCCTATTTGGTGGAACAAGGACCTCCAAGAACTCCGAGGCCAAAAAATTAAACTCTGGAAAATTTTTAAAAAATCGATGACCGATATAAACCTACTAAATTATAAAAGATCAAAGCGGCCAAAGAATCAAGGAGGAAAAGCTTTGCACTATTTACGTCACGAATTTCCCCAACTTCAACCCCCAAAAAAATCTGGTCTGACATTAAATTGTTAACTGGAAATCCTCACAGTCCCATTAAAACGATCCTATATAATCAGAACATTCTCTCTAACTCTTTCGATATTGCGGAATCATTTGCCCAATATTGGTCAAATTACTCAAATGACGACAACTTTTCCAACCTTTACATAAAAGAAAAAAAACTGTGGCTGTCCACAACGTACGCTCCTTCAAAACTCTCCCCTTCAGCAAAAGCCATAGAGAGCGAAATAACATTTATTGAACTTGAATCAGCGTTGCAGCACGCCAGAGGTAAGACTCCCGGCATCGACCGTATTTCCTACCCTATGCTTTCTAACTTATCTGAAATAGCCAAACACAGATTACTTCACTTGTATAACTCCATCTTAGCACAAACTTTCTATCCACATCACTGGCGTATAGCCACGATAATCCCAATTATTAAACCAAACAAATCCGCCGACTTAATTACGTCCTACAGACCAATATCTCTTCTATCATGCGTCGGTAAAACTCTTGACAAAATTGAAGCCAAAAGAATAATGTGGTTTATCACCAGAAATAATTTTATAAGCCACAACCAAACTGCCTTCAAACACAAACACAGCACTATGGACTTGCTAACTCAACTCCAACACTACGTATCAGACTCTCTCGCCACCAAAAACCATGTTACCATCATGGCGACAGACTTCGAGATAGCCTTTGACCGCGTAGGAGTTCACGCAGTCCTAAGTCAACTTGCTACCTGGAAGATGGGTCCAAAAGTTTTTAAATTTGTAAAAGCTTTCATGACAAATCGACAAATACGTGTTCGTGTTAATAACAAGCTATCCTATACTTACCACCTCCATAATGGAATCGCACAGGGTTCGCCCCTCTCTGTAGTACTATTTATAATAGCCTTCGATAAACTAAATGAAATATGTATGAGTATTAAAAATATAAAACTTGCTATGTACGCTGATGACGCTATCATTTATACTAATATGAAAAATACAGAATCTGCAAACATTATCTTTTGTAAAGTCCTCACAGAATTAAAAAAATGGGGCCTGCAATCAGGGGCAACCATCTCCCCTTCCAAATGTAAATTACTGCACATTTGCAAAAAAAGAAATTGTAACTTCCCTCAATTAACTTTCGACAACAATGTTATAGAAACTGTACAAAATTTAAAAATATTAGGTACCTATTTATTTTGATAATAAATTTAATTTTCGACACCAATGTCTTACTCTAAGAAAAAACGTCATGAAAAGATTAAATATAATCAAATATCTAGCATGTAGACGATCCTTGACTCATCCTAACACACTTATAATATAACAAGGGCACTTATCATATATTATCCAAAATTGACTACTGCCTACCCATCTTTGGATGGTGCGCTAACACAAACATCAAATTACTGGAAGCTCCGTATCACGCCGCAGCTCGAAGCAGTATAAATGCATTTCCTACATCACCTATAAATTGCATCCTAGGCGAAACTGGCTTACCATCTATAAAAGAAAGGGTATATGAATCAAGAATCCTACTAACTCCAAAACTACTGAACTCACCAAACGAGCACCTTTATAAAACTATAGTGGCCGCTTCTCGACACAAACGAAAGTTTAAATTAAAATCCACACTGCGCCGCTGTATTGCTTACGGGAAAGAGCATGGTATTTACCCGCCTCAAAAATTTAACAAAACAATTATGGAACCGGTGTGGCTGCTAAAAAAAGCTCTGTCGACATTTCCTTAAACATTTACAAAAAAATCGATCACCAACAACCAAACGTACCAATAGAATTTCTTGGCTACAATTAATAAATACAAATCCGAAAATTGGAAAACGATCTACACAGACGGCTCTAAAAGAGTAAACACAGCTTTTGCTGTCACTACACAAGATGGAGCAATCATTTCCGGCGGAACTCTTCCTTTATACTCATCCGTATTTAACGCTGAAGCTTTCGCAATCCTCACAGCTTTAAAATTTGCTATCCAGAATAAAGGCAAGTTCGTTATCTGCTCAGACAGCAGCTCTTGTTTAACAGCTGTTGAAAACATCAACAACACCTCAACAACAGTTTCCAAAATCCGGGACCTATGCATCAAATACATCAACAAAGTCATGCTGCTCTGGGTACCTGGTCATGCTGGCATAACCGGAAATGAACATGCAGATAACGCAGCCCGTTATTTCGAAACAGCACCCACTTTTCAATTGGAGCTACAAGATCAAAAGCATCTCAGCAAATTATTGAAACACCACATTCAGATGAAAAAGGAAGCTGAATGGCTTAACTTCAACCACCCGTACACTATGTTCAACTCTACCCGCAGTAAAGTATTATACCCAAGTAATATCACGCGCCAACAATCAACACTCTTCACCCGATTGAGGATTGGCCATACTCAACTCACGCACCAACATCTGCTATCTAGGACACCAATACCCACATGCCCTTTTTGCCACACTACTGCCTCGGTTGCTCACATCCTCAACGAATGTTCATCTTTACAAAGTTTAAGGCGTAAACATTTTGGTTCTATAAACCCACAAACTATCCTTAAAACCATATCCTATGTAAATATAATGAAGATATACAATTTTTTTTTAGACTGTAAATTACATAACAGATTATAATACTCATTTAATTTCCATTATCTACCAGAGTCGATGGCCTTTGTAGCTTGTACTCGTTGCTTTTTTATATTAGGTTAAGTACTTGTTTATTTATCCTAATAAATATAATCTAATCTATTTACAAGTAAAATATGATCAGCCATATCAATTAGCACTATTGCCTTGTTAATAATAGCAATTATAGTTCTTAAGTACCCACGGAAAAATGTTGAATTCACCCCAAAACCAGAAGAAGCAGCAGCAAGCCACATTATTCATATTTCACCAACAACACCAGCCGAATTTCCGATGTTCACGGCGGCACTGCGCAGACTCAACGACCAACGATTTCAACGACGACGATTTTTGACGATTGCGTACAATCGATTTGAGAAGGGAAGAGTTAACGGTCCATAAGTTAACGCTCAAATAGAAAGCCAACGCAGCATGTCAACGAACCCAGCGGAGCGCCAACAATAACAACAGCGGAAAGTTGCAACACAAAAGCGCAACCAAAGAATTCCAGGAACGGGCCAAGCGACGGCGCACCATCCGCTCCAAATGAAATCGCTGACGACACCTCCACGCGCGAGCGTACAACAACAACAACTACAGCAGCCGAGGGCGAATAATAAG
This sequence comes from Melieria omissa, assembly GCA_963971225.1. Classification (NCBI taxonomy): domain Eukaryota; kingdom Metazoa; phylum Arthropoda; class Insecta; order Diptera; family Ulidiidae; genus Melieria; species Melieria omissa. The sequence goes on along the minus strand of OZ020269.1, from coordinate 41,107,163 downwards.
CTTCTTCATTAATTATAAGTTCAATTGTAATTTGCTCCTAAAGTAGCAGTCCAATAAAGAGCACAGCTTTGCGGTGCAATTCCTTTTTTTTAACATAAACTTACTAAAGTTTTATTAACTTACACGAGTGAAGCCGTTGCGAACAATAACATTGCTTAACATTCTCAAATGCCTACGCTTCGCTCTTCCCGATCGCATCATAACAACCGAAAACACTTTTGTGCCCACATGCGCGTTCTATATTACTTCATATTGTAACGATAAGACAGTCTGTTGCTGTGCAAAGCAACCCTGTCGCTACGCGCCGTGCCATAATTCAACCTGGCAATGATGACCGCGATGATGGAAACTTTTAGTCCAACCTGGCAATGATGGTCGCGATCATCATGGAAATCTGCGCGATGGCCGGACAGGTATAAAAGGCAGCCGGGTGCGGCGCAGCGAGTCAGTCTGATTTTGACTAGTGAAGGTGCCACACGGAGTAATTGAGAAAATACTTAAGTGTAAAGACAGTGAAGTATAAATTTGTGAAATAAAGTGATTGTCGGTTTATTTTATTGACTGCGTTTGAGAAACTAAGTGTGTTTTAATTTCAAATTAGGCAATCCAGAGATACGTACTAGCCCACTAGAACTAACATTTGGTGTCAGAAGAGGGATTGTCTGCATCTGCGCCTGCGAGAGGCGTGTGAATCACGAGGCATCGATTGGGCTGCACACAAGTTCGGAACGCAGGAACAAGAGGCGTCGGCCAAAGTGGAGGAATCGCCTGCAAGTGCTGCGTCGATCCAAAGTACGGCTGCAGTGGCTACGCCACCGTGAAAGTCGAAACTACGAATCAACAAATGGAATCGGCGAACCGAGAAGTAGCAGAGCGAATGGAAACCAAGCTTCAGGAAAATTCTACGCGCTTGGAGCAGAAAGTGAAAGAAATCTCCAACAAGCTAAATGTGAAGGTGGGGCACCTGGGAGCTCAAGTGGAACACTTGGACAAACGAGTCGACGACCTGGATGATTCCCTGAACAAACGAGTTGATAGTCTGGAAGACTCGATGAACAGAAAAATGGACGAGCGGCTTAGGGAGGTACAGCCGCGAGAATGGTTGCCGCCGGTTCCGGAAAGTGTTGCCACCCGAGCAGAAGTGCCTACTTATGATGGGACTACGCCGTTCGATAGCTTCAAGCTACAATTCGACCTGGCTGCTCTGGAAAATCAGTGGACCGATGAAAGGAAAGGTCGGATATTGGCGCTGGCTCTTAATGGTGCTGCGCCCGAGTTAATAAAATCAGTTCCAGAATGTTTACGAAGTGAGTACGAGACCGTCATAAGGGCGCTGGCAGCCAAATACAGCGACGAGCACAACAGAACGCTGTACTACTGTGAGCTAAAGAATCGCAGGCAAAGGGCCAACGAGGCGCTGTAGGCGCCCATGCATTCCACGTCGAAACGATGGTCCAGCGCACTACGCACTACAGAGAAAGTTCGTTCCTGGCCCGAACAGCGCGATTGTGGAATGGTCTCCCTGCAGATGTTTTCCCCAGCACCTATGACCTTGATGGATTCAAGGCAAGAGTCCATAAATTCTTCACCCAGCTTCCTCTCTCCCAACCTATATATCCTTCCTGAACCAGCGCAATGCCTCGCATTTATAGGGTTCATCCCCGCGCGTTGGCTCGTCTAAAAAAAAAAGGAAGGTTGTTTCGTGTCAACACAGGAGGATACCAGCGAATTCTGAGGCGATTGTGTGGGCAAAGGTGGACGAGGACGATGGGACGAGTCGGCTGTGGGTTGTAGAAGCACCGAAACAAGGACACGACAACATCATCATCGGACGTACATTAGTGGAACCTAAGAATGGCAGAATACCAGTCAGAATACTGAACCCCCTGAATGCACCCAGATATGTCGGGAAAGATGAGGTAATTGGCGAGTGTAAGGAAGCTGAAGCAGTGGTCAATTGCGAGGTTTCAACATGGACGTCATACCGCAGGAGAACCAGTGGAGCAGCGAGTTGACGGCCAAGCAGAAACAGAAGGTGAGGTCTTTCCTGCAGCACAATGGGTCAATAGTTGCGGCAGAGCAGGCGGAAGAACAACCGTAGCATCGACCCCGGATGTGCAAAATCGATTTGGCAACCGCCAAGACGAGTTGTGAAGAGGTCACAAATTTGATCGAAAATATGCGGAAAGAAAAGGTCATAGAGCCTTCTTCGGGCCCCTGGTGCTCGCCGGTCGTGCTAGTCAAGAAAAAGGATGACAGTACCCGGTTTTGTGTGGATTATCTGAAGCTCAATGATGTGACCAAGAAAGACAGTTATCCACTACCTCGGATCGATGACACCGTGAACACACTGTCAGGCACGCAGTGGTTCTCCACACTCGACTTACGCAGCGGCTATTGGCAGGTAGAGCTTGCAGACAAGGACAAGGAGAAAACGGCTTTCAGTGTTGGCGATGGGTTGTGGCAGTTCACCATCATGCCGTTTGGACTCTGCAACGCACCAGCAACATTCGAGCGGCTAATGGAACGCGTGCTAAAAGAGCTGCATTGTGCCAAATGTTTTCTGCAGTTTCCTGGGCCTGTGCACATACTACCGCCGATTTGTTCCGGGATTCGCGAACATAGCCAGCAGCTTAAACAAACTGACGAGGAAGAGCCAAGCTTTCGAGTGGAACGAGGAGCAGGAACAGGCTTTTCCTCGTCTGAAGGAAAAACTGTGCATTGCTCCAATTCTGGCCTTCCCCCTGCCTGGGGAGATGTTTGTGCTGGATACAGATGCAAGCGGGAATAGTACTGGCGGTGTGCTGTCACAGATAATAGACGGCCAGGAACAAGTGATAGCGTAATACAGTAGGGTTCTATCGAAACCGGAACGCAACTACTGTGTGACTCGGAGAGAACTGCTGGCGGTATTGGACTGCGTAAACCACTTCCACAAATATCTGTATGGTCAAAGGTTTCGCCTGCGCACAGATCATGCGGCATTGAGATGGCTCCTGAACTTTAAGGCTCCTGAAGGGCAATTGGCGCGGTGGATCGAGCGACTGCAGAGCTACGACTACACGATAGAGCATCGCAAGGGCAGTAGCCATGGAAATGCCGATGCCTTGTCACGCCGTCCGTGCAAAGTGCTCGCGAGCCGAAAGCAAAGAACAGATAGTGGACGTCCGGTTGGTAAGCGTTATGCCAGAGGAAAAGTGGTCTGCGGGGAGGCTTCAAAAGAGACCAGCGTTAGGATGCGGATCTTGCAAAAATCGTCGAAGGCAAGAAGCAAGGCGCACGTCCAGACTGGCAGGAGATGGCCGGTGAAAGCCCGATCGCTAAGGCTTACTGGGCACAGTGGAAAAGTCTGCGGCTGAAAGAAGGATGCCTGTACCGCGGATGGTCGGACCAGCAACTCCCTCATGGTAGTGCCGAAATGCAGAATTAAATAGGTCAACGAGGCATACCATAACGACTCCAGTAGAGGGCACCTGGGCATCACCAAAACCGTCGCCAAAATAAATAGACGATTCTACTGGGTAGGATGTCAGGAGTCTGTAGCTGAGTGGATTAGGAGCTACGACCGATGTTCAGCCGCGAAAGGGCCGACAAGAAGATGTCGAGGCCGCATGCAGCAGTACAACGTGGGAGCGCCCTTCGAGCGGATTGCTATGGGCGTCGCCGAGCCATTCCCAACTAGCACTCAAGGTAACAAATATGTGCTGGTGGTAATGGATTACTTCAGCAAATGGCCCGAAGTGTACCCTATTCCTAACCAAGGGGCCACTACGATCTCGGAAAAGCTGGTAAACAACTGGGTAGCCCAGTTCGGAGTTCCGTTGGAGTTGCACTCAGATCAAGGCCGGAATTTCGAGTCTGCGGTATTCAAGGAAGTGTGTGGGCTGCTGGGGATAAAGAAAACGAGTACCACTCCTTTGCACCCACAGTCCGACGGCATGGTGGAACGCTTTAACCGGACACTGGAGGAATACCTGCGGAAAGTGGTAGGCAGGAATCAAAAGGATTGGGACACGCATATCCCCCTGTTCCTGATGGCGTATAGGTCAGCCCCGCACGACACGACATCACTCACTCCAGCCCGAGCAGTGTTCGGCACAGAGCTGCGGTTATCCACTGACTTGAAGTTCGGGGTAGTCAGCACGACGGGAGGCGCTAAGACGGACTACGTGGTCAATAAGCGGGCGGAACTGGAGGAAATTCACCAGCTTATAAGGGGCCGCACCAAACTGGTCAGCGATAAGGCGAAAGCCAGATATGATCTACGGGCCAACTCAGCAGGGTTCCAAGAAGGCGATCTGGTAATGCTCTACAACCCGCAGCGGAGAAAAGGTTTGTCTCCGAAACTTCAAGCGTCATGGGAAGGACCGTACGAAGTTGTGACTAGGATAAACGACGTGGTATACAGGATTCAACGTTGCAGCAATAAAGGCGCTAAGCTGAAGGTAGTCCATTTGGAGCGCCTGGCGCCTTATCACAGCGGAACCTCGGCACTTATTCGGGACGAACAAGTCTAAGTGGTGGGCAGTGTAACGATAAGACAGTCGGTTGCTGTGCAAAGCAACCCTGTCGCTACGCGCCGTGCCATAATTCAACCTGGCAACGACGGCCGCGATCATCATGGAAACCTTTAGTCCACTCCGGAATGTGCGAGAACGATCTGCGCGATGGCCGGACAGGTATAAAAGGCAGCCGGGTGCGGCGCAGCGAGTCAGTCTGATTTTGACTAGTGAAGGTGCCATACGGAGTAATTGAGCAAATACTGAAGTGTAAAGATAGTAAAGTGTGAAAGTGTGAAATAAAGTGATTGTCGGTTTATTTTATTGACTGTGTTGGAGAAACTGAGTGTATTTTATTTTCAAATTACGCAATCCAGAGATACGTAACAGCCCACTAGAACTAGTATTCGTAACAGTATTATAAAGAGGTTTGTAAAAGAAATTATTTAATTGGTAAAAATAAATGCCAAAGAAAAAAACAGAGACATTAACTTAAGCCGCCTTGGAAGAGAAAATGCGAGTGAAGACGTGAAAGTGGAACATTTGTGCGCGGAACATTACAGCGAGCCTACTAGCTGCTAATGTCATTGTAGCCGTAAACATTTTTGGGGCTCATGATAAAACAAAAACCTGAAGGACTACAACGAGTTTTTTAACGTTTTGCTTGGTAACATACACTAGTCAGAATAAGTTTGCGTACAGGCAAGTCAAAATTATTTTATGATTAATTTTGAGCTCAAAAATTGGTTCTCTGTTTATAAAAACTTATCCACAATATTCATATATGCCTTAACTGCACTTTTTGTTCTGTTTTATATAAATTAAAATAATAATTTTCCATGCATTTCCATTTATTGACAATATACTAACAAAACGGTGCATAATAAGAATAACGAGATTTTCCGGTTATGCTTTTTATTTTTTTTGGAAAATTTGTATTCCATTGAACAGCAAACGAACTTGTAAATTATTTGGAACCGTATATGGCCTTGAAATTTTATAGAAAGCAATAGAATCCAACAGAAAAAAAATTAAAAATGGATAAAGGATAAACTTACAAAAACTTTTCAAAATTGACAACAAATTTCATGAAATTAGGGAAACTTTTGGGAGAGGACATTCGTCATTTCAAAAACCCATCTTAAATCTAAAAAAACCGAAAATCTTGTTTCGTTACTACGATCTGGCCATTTCTTAAGCTACCCGAGCTAGAGGATTAGATTGTTTGCGATCAGTGCATCACAATCTAAGTCTATTTGCATCCAATATCTTCAGAAACGTACAGAAATATTTTATAAAACCAGTAGCAGTGATTTAATAAGAAAAGTTCTGAAAAAAACATACTTCCCCTACATAACAGCATGTAAGAACCCCATATTTAGCTTACTTACAAGAAGCACAGAATTGCTTTCGGAAAAGATTCCATCAAGGAGTCTAGGATTTCCTGGACGATATGTTGTTATCTATAGAAAGTGGGATGTTTCATTATTATCTGATAATAGTTTGGCATTAAAAGGCATCAACTAATTTGAAGAGGATCTTGTTATTAACAAAAATCTGAAATTAACAGTGAGCATAGCATATGTGAGGATATGGTATGGGGCTTATTTACATATTCTAAAAGCTTATGTAAGCCAAGGTTTCAATACTTTGGATCAGATTCTAACATATCTTTTCAACCGTAGCGCGCAATGCATACGATGAGAAGCTATGTTTGCTATTAACTGGCTCAACAAAGTTGAAAAACTTCCTCCCTAGTCACCTAACGTGCATCTAATTGAGTATACACTATGATCAATAAGTACCGGGACTGTGTATTTTAAATTTTCCGCCGTTGCCCGATGCAGGTAAAAAACTTAGGTCGGTAGGACCTTAACTAACATCTGTTTCAAATTTTGAGCGGGATTGCATCTTTAGTTTTTTTTTGGCAGCTGTTAGCGTCAGTCAACTTTTTGTACTTCGTCGCATTTTACAATGGATAATTTTGTTTAAAATTTTTCTTAGGAACGAAATTTGTTGTGCCAATGCGCTTAAAATGTTGCAGAAAGCATTTGGGGAGTCTGCTCTATCAAGAACCAGAGCGTTCGAGTGGTATAAAATGTTCAAAAGTGGTCGTGAAGTGGTCGAAGACTTTCCTCGTTCTGGACGTCCTTCAACATCGAATACCGACGAAAATGTTGAAATTGTGAAGGGAATCGTGCTTGAAAATCGTCATGTGAGCCTCAGAGAGATTTCTAACGATCTTAACATCTTTAATGCACGGTAGGCAGGAAGGAAAAAGTATGAAAAGTGATGAAAATGGCTATGGTACATTTTTGCTATTATTTCGATGCGAATGTGTATTCTGCCAAATAATTTGGCTGTGTTGTATTGCTTGATGTGTCGGCTTTCATTATACACCAAATGGTTAACTGATTTACAAAAAATGTGTATGTTTTTGTCCATCAAAGAAAACCCCTTAAAATTCCATATTTTCCGACTTTGAGGTCCAATTACCGCGGCATTTTAAAACTTATAAAAATAAGAAAGAAGCCGTGTGGTGTTGTTAATGCGATAATGTGAAAATCATGTCAATCAATTTTTTGGTTTAGAAATTACGATCAAAAATATGAAAAAGGTGGGGGGAAAACTGAAAAAATGACACGATGCCTATATTTTTTTTTTTTGTTATAGACGAGCCAACGCGCAGGGGATGCCCCCATAAATGCGAGGCATTGCGCTGGTTCAGGAAGGATATATAGGTTGGGAGATAGGAAGTTGGGTGAAGAATTTATGGACTCTTGCCTTGAATCCATCAAGATCATAGGTGCTGGGGAAAACATCTGCAGGGAGACCATTCCACAATCGCGCTGTTCGGGCCAGGAACGAACTTTCTCTGTAGTGCGTAGTGCGCTGGAACATCGTTTCGACGTGGAATGCATGGGCGCCAGTGTTCAAACGGGTTGCCCGTGGGAATACCCGGAGTGATGGCATCAAGCTGCTCATCTCCACTGAGCAATTACCGAAAAAGTATCGGTAGAATAACACCACATAGTCAATAGAGCTGGATGCCCTACTGTCCCCTATTAGTTTGATCGCACGGTTTTGCACCCGATCCAGGAGCTCCAAATGGGTTTTCGAAGCCCCTGCCCATAGGTGCGAGTTAAACTCCATTTTTGGTCGGATATAGGTGGTATAAATAATGAGGAGATCGGACGGAGTGAAATATTTTTTGCACCGCTTTAAGAAGCCGAGGCACTTGGCTGCTTCTTTCGACACGCCAAATATATGATCGTTCCAACGAAGGTCGTTCTTAATGGACATGCCCAGAACATCAAGAGCTGCCGATTCCGCAATACTCACACCATCCATAACCAGGGATGTGTTGGAATGTTGGGAGACTCGCTTGTGGGATAACAGGCAACATTGGGTCTTGCGAGGATTAAAATCGACCCTGTTCGCTTGACCCCACTTGGTGATTGTTTGTAGGTCGCTATTAAGGGGAGGTTCTTTCAAATTTTTTGTTTGTGTTTTTTTCACATAAAATGAAAGCTGTATGTCCGTAGAATATGTGTACGAAAGGATTTTTCGATACGATCGCCTTGTCCGCACACAAGTTTGTTTCTTCTACAGTGTTTTCCCCAGTTTTTGCCCGGAGCTGCTATCTTTCAACAGGTTTTTCTCGAAACCACGTTTTCCATCTGAATTTCAACGATATCTCTTGATCTATTGTTCTAATTTCCTTAATCTAAAGCATGTTTGAAAGGTGATCATTTTCTGTATGGCTTGTACCTAAAACGAGCATAAGTTATTATTAAATTGTTATTTATAATTAAGGTTTAATAAAAAAAAAGTGGCAAAAAAAAATTTTTTTTCGAGCGTTCACATTTCAGTCAATTTTTGGTCAAAAATCATTATAGTTAGGTATAAGCACAGAATAAACAGTAATACAGAACGCGCATCTCATACAAATTCAAAAATGTTAAGGGGCCGTAATATTACGACCACTGTTAATTGAACATTACGTCCTCTGCTATTAACATTACAAACAGCACTAGACAGCATTCGTTTCTGTTATTTCACAGAACAAACAGGACAGAGATAAAAAGAAAGTAATAATCGCCTGCGGCTCTGCGAAGCATTGATGTGAAAATAGCGTCGGCTGTGGTTGCTGTTGTTGTCGGCAAAAAACGAAGTGTCACTTGCTTCTTACATATACATATCGCTCATTCGCTGCAAGAATGTCATAATTCAAAACTACATCATTCCGAGAAAATTCAATTTTAAAATTTACCATTGCAGGCAGTTCAAGGTATCAAAAAAATTTCCATGTCGTCTTGTGAGAAAAGTATTGAATATTTTACAAAGAGGTTTTGACAGATAAAAGATCATATGCAGATACACACAGGGCTGCCATAAACTGAAAAAAAATTGTTTTGAGTTATGACATTCTTGCAGCAAAGGAGCGATATGGCGGGAAGAGCAATAAGCTATGGTTGTTGTTATTGTTGCCGGCTAGGAAATGAAACATTGAATTCGACTTTCGATTCAATTATTTTTGCTTTGCGGTTCATTCTGCGTGCAGCGCAGTGGGTACATACGCTGTCGGTAGTAATTTTACGACGGAGAATAGCGTGCAAAAATATATGAAAACGAATGTCAAAAGGGGGTAACTTATCGACTTAAAAAGTCACTACGCTATAGAGTCATCACACTATTTTTAATATTAAAGATGGTTAAACGATTTGCTGCAATTGTTATGCACGAAATATATTTTAAATTGCGGATTTACATACATATATAGAAAAAAACCAACACCATTCTATTTTCGCGACTTTTATCTGTTTTTTTTTTTTAAATTTTATTACAATGTCTATAACCAAAAATGGGAAATCCCCGTCTTTTGGTATATTAACCTTTTTGGATTGTTAAGCCGACAACAGCATTATTTAAACACGTGATTCAGCTGTTATTTTAAAAAATTATTTGCTAAAAAAGCAACCCAAAATCTCCAATTCTTCTTTAAAATTGTTTAAAATGTAAATATATAAATAAAAACAATTCTAATTTCAAAAATTACATAAAATTTTTAATTAAAATTTTAGGTTCTGTTGTCGCGAAAATTCAGTTTTCGCGACTGGTCTGGTTTTTAATTAGTCACGAAAATCGAGCTTGCACTGTACATACATTAGACGTGATTAAATGCAAAAATTTGTAATTACAATTCTTCTGAACCTCTCATTTTTTTAGGTTTCAGGGGGGGTTAAAGGCGTAGGGATAAAGTAATAAATCGTAGCGAGAAGTCATTTACGCCAAAATTAGCGAAACCTTAGCCTTCAAGTGCTCATAAGGATATCTTTTCACGCAGAAGGTCGATCCAATAATTACATGAAAAAAAACGTGTTCTTATTAATCGACACACGCCAGGAATAGGCAGCCAAAGTCAGCCAGTAACAAAAATTCGAAATTTACAATTTTCATTCGTTGATCAACACAACAACAACTATAGCACATCGCCCTTCATTCGCTTCATTGAAAATAACAGTAGCTTCTCTGGCCGGCATCGAGCGCACGAGCTCGTTCTGTACCACTCGGCACTTACCGAAATTACAATAACAGAGCTCATCGTCGCACGAGAAATTAACAGAGACAGAAGTTCAACCAACTCTGTTATCTTCCCTTCTGCTGCTTTCGGCCCGCACCCGAAATTCAGATTGCTTCGCTGGTCGACATGCGCATTCTGTATACTGTTTATTCTGTGGTATAAGCCATAGAAAATTTCATCTACTTTCATTAAAAAAAACCTTTTTCATTTCAGATTACTACAAGAGGCTGTAGGCTTGAAATTCGGAGACTAGATTTTTCAGGCAGTGATCGACGAAAGCCGCCATTGTTCAGCCGACATTTTGAATTTTGTTATAAAAAATATAACATATTATTGTATAATAAAATACCCATTCAACCGTCAAAACCGGATGTTTCTATGTTTTTTCATCATGCCACAAATCATTTCCAAACTTAGGCCTTTTTTTGGCCAAATTTGAAAGAACCTCCCCTTAAGTGTGTCATTCATACGGCGCCTTTCTCTCTCAATCTCCACAGAGCTGGGGCGTTTTGTGAAGGAGTATGAATGACAAATAGTGCTGTCATCCGCAAACGAGTAGATGGGATTCTTCGTCGACGACAATAGGTCGTTGATGAAGATAAGGAAAAGGGTTGGAGAAAGGACCGAACCCTGCGGCACTCCCGCGCTAAGGGAATGCTTTTCCGAGGCTATGCCGTCTATTACAACACGAATAGAGCGATCATAGAGGAAGCTCGTAATCCAACGAGAGAAGATACTACCGACGCCATAGGCAATCAATTTTGCCACGAGTGCTTTATGCCACACCCGGTCAAAGGCCTTGGAAATATCCAATGCAACAACCTTGCTTTCACCGAGGTTTAGAATGCTATGGTTCCATTTCTCGGTGAGGACCGCCATAAGGTCTCCCGTCGATCGCTGTCTTCGAAAGCCGTATTGGCGGTCACTTAGCAGTCTATTGTGCTCCAGATATTTCACAAGGTTGAAGTTTACAATGCTTTCCATTACTTTGGAATATCTCACTAACTAGAGCTGCTAGAAAAAATCTGAGGGTAGATTCGAAATCAGCGCACCCAAATTAGTAAGAAACAGTAGAAAAACTTCATGCAACAGAAAAAAAGTGTTTTTTGTTGTCCTGTGTTACAAATTGTCCCGATTCGAAATATAAAAATATGAATAACTTTTGAGAAGAAGCAGGTCGGATTTCAATTCGAACGGATTTTGCACCTATAACCATCAACAAATACAACCCCGATTACAGTTTTCGTCGACATTTTTGTGCAACCTATCGATGCTTCCTGCCTACCGTGTATGGAAGCACACAACACATTGTTGTCGATATTTTGCGCATGAAACGCGTCACCGCACGGCTTGTTCCTCAAGACTTGAATTTCGTCCAAAAAGATCATCGAAAGCAAGTGGCTGAAGACATGATTTCCGAAGCTAAGAAGGACCCAACGTTCATGAAACGTATAACTACTGGTGGTGAGACATGGGTCTATGAATTCGACGTGACAACTAGCCAGCAATCATCCGAATGGCGTGCTGAAGGCCAAAACCAAAAAAAGTGCGCCAAAGTCGATCAAAAATCAAGGTTATGCTCATTGTTTTCTTCGATTGTCGTGGTGTGGTGCATTATGAATACGTTCCTACCGGTCAAAACGTTAATAAAGAGTATTACCTTGAAGTATTGAGGCGTTTGAGAGATGCTATTCGTAGAAAACGACCGGATTTGTGGGCCGATAACAGCTGGATTTCGCACCACGAAAATGCGCCGTCTCACAAAGCACACATTATTCGCGATTATTTGAACAAACACAGTGTGAATATGATCGATCAGGCTCCCTATTCTCCAGATATGGCACCATGTGACTTTTTCCTGTTCTCCCGACTCAAGTTACCGCTTTGTGGAAAGAGATTTGAGTCCATAGAGGTCATAAAAGAAAATGCGACGCGAGAGCTGAAGGCCATACCTGCTTCGGCTTACCAGAAGTGCATGGACGATTGGATTAAGCGTTGGCATATGTGTATTGCTTCAGATGGGGCTTATTTTGAAGGGGATAAAATAAATGTACCAGAAGAATAAAAAAATTTTGTTTTTTTGACACAGTCCCGGTACTTATTGATCATAGTGTATAAGGGGTTTACTTGAACCCTGAGGCCAACAGCATTCCATCTTCAAAGATATAGTAAACCAATATAACAATTCAAGGATATAACAAAATAACCGTTGAAAAAACACCGAATTTAAAAAACTTTGCGCCGAAACTTCTGCAGGGAGTTCAATCGAGAAAAGAACATTCACAAAGATATTAATTTTTGGACAAAACTTAGTTTCAATTACATTTTAACTACGTAACCTTATCTTGTACGCAAACTTTTTCTGAGCTGAATTCATAACATATTTTGTTTTTTGACCTTCGTTTACAGTTTGGTCAAGTTTTTGATATTATTATCTTAGTGGAATAAAAGAACTAAGTTTAGGAAAAAAATAAAAAATATTTTGTTTTCGAAAAATTACTTTAAGTGATTTATTTTTCATATGAAAAAACTACGTACCCCTTGTACGCAAACTTATTCTGACTAGTGTATGTAGTGAGAGCGTGGATTTACAAGCGACAATGTAGTTTTATGTGTTGCGCTTTTTGGTTGCGCTCACTGCAGCGAGTGTGCATTAGCACATTGTTGTGGGGTGAAATGATTGCAAGGTGAAGACGAACGCTGTTGTTGTTGTTGTTGCGCTGGCGAAAAGCTGAAATTGTAAGACGATTTCTGGCTGGCTTTTGTTCTTCTTCTACAAGCCTACACGGCGTCGCATATTGCTCCTGAACTTATAGCAGACTGTAGTGTGCGCATCATAGAAAAGAAAATATGGTTGGCATGACGACTTATATGGTCGCTACAAATAAAGTTCCTAAAGAACTTATCAAAAAAGTAGACCTTATATTTGATTGTATGAATAGGACAATCGGATAATTGATTTAGATAGGCTTTACAATTGAATAATGAGTCGTACAAATTTATAAAGATTTTTTTAATTATTTCAAAGATGTTAAATGTATGGAGGATTAAAGTTTTATTTTTTGAACTAAAATCTGTTTTTTAATCACTGATAAAACTAAGCAATAACCCACATAAATGTTTTATAGCAAAAAAGTTGTTTAACCAAGATAAACTAGAAAATACTTTTGCAATTTTGGGACAAAATTCAAGTAGTACTCGGTCAAGTGTAACAACTAATTTCGAAGATACACAGGATTCTATGAATCAAATCCTACTACATGCTGAGACAGACGAAACTGTATTTTTTATTATTTTATTTCAGCAGTAATTACAACAATTATTACAGCAAATTATTTTGTAGATAAAAACTTCGACAATCGAGTAAAACTTAACATGGATAATAATTGTGGCATATGTTTCCAAAAACTAAGAAATGATAACCTTTTCACTGCGCTAAGTGAAACATTTTCCATACAAATTATCAATCGGTTACATTTGCTACCTATTTGCTCCTTCAGATTTCCTGATAAATGCTGTGACAGTAAATTAAAACAAGAAAGTTTCAAACGATGCAAAACATAAACAATAAAAAAAAACAACAAAAGAAGAGCTGTTTACATTTTTCTCTAGCTGTGTAGCAAAACCAATCGTCAACACAAAAAAGCATACACACAAAAAATACAACAACAAAAAGGAATGGCGTCGTTGAAACGACGATCATTGCGCTGGCTGGTGTTGCTGTGAGAAATTTGCACAAAAAATTATTTAGTGACCAAAACAACCACCAACACCTCAAATTACACAGGAGAAGCGGTACTTTCACTTCATGAGTGTTTGTTGTAGCGGGTGCTTCAGTTCGCACAGTCAATGAGCGTAAACTGAAGCGCTTGCTCTCCTGCTGACACCACTCTTTCCCTTTTGCGGCTTCCCCCGCTCTATGAAGCTCGCAAATAAATATTGAATTTTTGAGCTCAGATGCGCCTTCTAAACACTTCAATTCTTTGTTATTACCACAGAATAAACAGTATACAGAAGGCGCATCTGAAATAATTTTGGGCGGGCGGGAAGAAACAAAGGTGAGAAAAATGCAAAGGGAACCGAGAGAGTAAGCGCGAATTGATGTACACGCATAGATTCGATAGTTTTGGGCTATATTCTCATTTCGACAACAACGCGCAATGTTGTTGCTTTTCGCAGCAAGCCAGCTGGGCTTTGCTCGTGCACATTGAAATGGTGGTCGATTTGGCAAATCGATTCCCAAGGCAAACTCAATAGATAGTTGCAGCACCAGAACTGATTAAACTTTTTTCTTTGATAATTAGCACAACATTGTAGCAATAGTTTTCCACTTATTATTACTTTCTTAATGCGTCTTGGTTGTTCCAATATTTTTACACATATATTTATTTTCATTGCAGCTATTTGTACTTTTTACAACTTCTATTTTACAAGCAGACCGGAAGAACTAATAAAATTCATTGAATTTTGTTTATTTCCGTAGTGCTACCACCTTATTTATGCGCCTTGGCGATCGCTCAATCAATTTTTCTATGCAAACTTTTCCTGTCCACTTCTTGCTCTTGTTTGTAAAAAAGCAAGCGGAGAGCAAGCACGAGCCACCACCAACATGCAAGCGGCACACCGCTTTGTTGCCCAACAAGAACAACCACAGTGTGTGGTGCGTCACTGTTTCATACACCGCTCTCACAGCTTCTCAGTTTACGTTCTCGCGCTCTGTGCGTTCTCGTCCCCTTTACTGCTTCCCCCCGCATCAACAAACGGGTCCTACCGCTGGAACCCGCAAAGCAAATTTTCTTTACACCAGATGCGCATTCTGTATATTGTTTGTTCTGTGTTATTACTCAACTCATCTATACCAATTTTCCTCTGACACGAACAAGTGCGTCTAATCAGATTATGAGCCAGTAACCAATAATATAATTAATAATTGATTGGCACGACAGCCCGCTTACGCGAGACTAAGGCCTAGCTTCCCGCAACCACCCGTGTTGTGCGTGTGAATTTTTGTACGCGGGTGGAAGGGACCTACAGTTTTATGCCCGTTCCGAACGGCAGGTTGGGAGCTTTTTCATAGGCAATTTTTACATTCATTCATCATTTTTAGTTTCCCGTTATTTTTTTAGGTGTTACTACATGCAGTATTCGATCTTGCGTCGCTCTGCATGCGACTCGTTGGACCGCGCACTAACCAACTGAGCCACGGCGGCTGCCAATAGAGACACAAAATACCGGTACACATTCGTGCAAGAGGATTTTGAGTATTTTGATGTTTTGGTGCGAATGAGTAATAGCACAGAACAAACAATATACAGAATGCGCATCTGGTGTAAAGAAAATTTTCTTCGCGGGTTCCAGCGGTAGGACCCGTTTGTTGGTGCGGGGGGAAGCAGTAAAGGGGATGAGAACGCACAGAGCGAGAGAGCGTAAAAAGAGAAGCTGTGAGAGCGCAAAATTAAATGTTCGGAGAGCAAACTGATAAAAGTATTAATCGCATGCCGGTGTACCAAACAGTAACGCACCATATATGTGGTTGTTGTTGTTGGCCAACAAAGCGATGTGCCGCATGCATGGTGATGGAGGAAATGAAAGTCGACAGCCTGTGGTTGTTGTTGCCGCTGGCTAACAACTGAAGTTAGAATATATTTTTGCTTTGGCTGATTTCTGTAACGAGCTCAGCAATTCACAATACTACGATAAAAAACCCCCAATTGTGGGAATAAGTCAAGGAATAAGTTTGGTCAAAATAACCAGAGTTTATTACGTTTTTAGGATTTTAAGTTTTCGGGGTTTAGTTAAATTTTTCTTTTCGGAGGCCCATGCACAATGCTTCCTGAGAAGAACTAAGATCATAAAGTCCAAAATTGTGTTTTTATGATCAGGACACGTGGAAAACCATTGTGGTGTAGCATTTTGGCATTTAACTTTTATTACATTTTTTATGCCTACAATTTGTGGCTGTTTTTCAAAAATGCTGCGGAAAATTGAAATGTGTACTTTGCTTATCTCTAATAGAATTTGCGATGGACTAATAAGGTTGCCGAAATCTTTGAGAGAGTTAAAGTTTTTGTGAAATATGAAAAGTTCACTAGGAACTGTTAGTACCTCATCTTCTTTTCTCAATTCCGCTGCACATGTTTCACAGTTTATTTTGGTAAGTATTTTGGCAGCCGCCGTGGCTCAGTTGGTTAGTGCGCGGTCCAACGAGTCGCATGCAGAGCGACGCAAGATCGAATACTGCATGTAGTAACACCTAAAAAAAAAATAACGGGGAACTCGTTTTCTCTTTCGGTGGCTGTCCTCTCAGCTGGAAATGGCAAACCTCTGAGAGTAAAAATTGCCTATGAAAAAGCTCCCAATCTGCCGTTCGGAACCGGCATAAAACTGTAGGTCCCTTCCACCCGCGTACAAATTCACACGCACAACACGAGTGGTTGCGGGAAGCTATGCCTTAGTCTCGCGTAAGCGGGCTGTCGTGCCAATCAATTATTAAATTATTTTGTAGACAACATAACCCAAAAAATACCTTAAAGACGCTAAATCGATGGTAAATTCGGAACAGTTCTCAAAACTATCATTTAATATGAAATCTGAAAGGATGGCTGTATTATTATCCACTGCAAAATCATCGGTTTGACTAGTTTCTTCGCTATGTTCAGGAGCTGAGTCGAGATTTAATACGATATTAGAAAGCGTTTCAAACGTAGTATCATTTAGTTCTTCACAATTGCTGTGGGAACTCAATTGCACATTTTTTGCGGCCATTAAGCGTGCTAATATATTATTAATACCAGCCACTGATGGATTTATGTTATTATCACCTTTTTGTCTTAGTATAGAAAACATATTTTCAAGTTTGTCTTGGTTTAATGTCCTTGTCATCAAAAAAAAAAGTCGAATTTTTTCTCAAACAGCTCGTCTACTAAGAGCAAAACAGCTTTTAGAGTAAGTTTCATCCCATAAAAAAAAATACTTTTTTCTTTTTGTCAACAAATGAGATATCATCCAGGTATTTAAGGAAGAACTTTATATACTCATGTGCTAAACTGTTGAGTTGAATCGCAGATCTGTAGAAATTTTTGGAATATAACGATCCACTGTTTAGGCAATCAAATATTTTGTCAATATCTATATATATAAAAATGAATCGTGGTCCATTCGACTGCGTATCACTCGAGAACGGCTGGACCAACTTGGATACTTCCTTCGGCGGGTTTGTTCGAAATTGTTACGTGAAGGTTTATAAAAAAAGAAAAGTCGGGAAAACGGGGCGTGGCGCCACCAGAATACATTTTTAGACAATAACTTTGGAACCATAAGTCACACATCAATTCAATTTAGTTCACACTTACTATTTAATCATGTCCTTCGACCGACGGAATGGAGTAGGTATTGGACAAGGGGGTGTGGCACCGCCCATACAACTCAAATCTTCTAAATGGAATAGCTTCGGAATTGTAAATCGCACAGCATTGAAATTTGGTATGACATCGTCCCATAGAAATGTTATTCTACTGTTAAAATTTTATGGGCGTTGACAAGGGGCGTGGCACATTTTTAATGCAGCAGAACTGTAACTCGCACATCCATGAAACTTGGTATGAACATACCATTTAATCATATCTTTCGGCAGAGGGAATGGGGCGGGTATTTAACAAGGGGGCGTGGCAACGCCCATACAATTCAATTCTTTTGAGTGGAATGTCTGCGCCATTGTAAGTCGCACAGCATTGAAAGTTAGTGTACCGTCACCTCATAGATGTGTTATTCTACTGTTAAAATTTTATGGGCTTTTACACACACACATTTTCACATTTCACATTTTTTATGCAGCAGAACTGTAAGTCGTACATCAATGAAACTTGGTATGAACCTACCACTTAATCATATCTTTCGGCAGAGGGAATAAGGTGGGTATTGAACAAAGGGGTGTGGCACCGCCCATACAATTCATTTCTTTTAAATGGAATAGCTTCGGAATTGTAAGTCGCACAGCATTGAAAATTAGTGAGGCGTTGCCTCATAGATGTGTTATTCCAATGTTAAAATTTTATGGACGTTGGACAAGGGCCGTGGCACATTTTTTTGACCCAAACTATTCGCATAATTTTGGAACTGTTAGTCGCACATGAATGAAACTTAGTACGAATTTACCATTCAGTCATACCTTTCGGCAGAGGAATGAAGCGGGTATTTAACACGAGGGCGTGGCTCCGTCCATACAACTCTAATCTTTTATATGGAATAGCTCCGGAATTGTAAGCCGCACAGTATTGAAATTGAATATGCCATCGTCCCATAGAAGTGTCATTCTACCGATAATATTTTATGGGCGTTGAACAAGGGGCGTGGCAAATTTTGTATGCAGCAAAACTGTAAGTCGTACATCAATGAAACTTGGTATGAACCTACCACTTAATCATATCTTTCAATAGAGGGAATGGGGCGTTGGTCAAAGGGCGTGGCACATTTTTTATGCTCAGACAGTTATGCAGTACACATACACATCAGTGAAACTTGGTACGAACTTTCCACTTAGTAGCACAATTCGACTAGAAGAAAGTTGTGAGCACTGGACAAGAGGGTGTGGTACCGCCTCCATTTTTATATACATAGATTGTTTGCCCTAATTGACTGACTGATTGACTGATTGATTGATTCATCATCGCTCAGCCCAAACCGCTGAAGCTACGAACATGAAATTTGAACTGTAGATACATCTTGAAAAATGAACCTCCGCTAAGACGGGATTTTTTTAAATTCAGGGTGTAAAGGGGCAAAACATGTGTGAGGGTGTTGTATGAAGAAAAGTGATTTAAGAGACATATTGATTTCGAACTTCCTGAAAATACTCTAAACAAAAAATAATTCGATACGTATTTTATAATTTTTCAAAAATCAAAATTTAACTGGACCAATAATGGGTTAAGATTTGTTTAAGGGTAGACTCGAAAAAAACATGAACCGATAGGCCTATTGACTTCAAAAATTATAAAAATACTTGAAATAAAAAAATTATATACGCGTTTCTCATTATTTTCAAAATCGAAATCTAACTGGATCAACGACGGGTTAAAAGTATGTATGAAGAAACAATTTGTTTGGCCTTTTAACTTCAAACTTGGTGAAAGTACTTTAAATGTAAAATAACTCGATAGGTACGTGTTTTTCATTTTTGCCAAATATTAAAATCGGACGGGGTCAACGACCGGTTAAAAGTTTGTATGGCGAAACTGTAACAAAAAAAATGAATTAACGGGCCCACTGACTTCAAACTTTGTGAAAGTACTCTGAGTGAGAAATAATTTGACACGTGTTTTTCACTTTTTTGAAAATCAACATGTAACGGGGTCAACAATGGGTTAACAGTTTGCATGGAAACACGATTTATTGGTCCTTTTGACTTCAAACTTGGACAAAAAGCATTTAAATCGGGAAATAATTACAATGTTTTTTCATATTCTTGAAAATCGAAATCTACCGTGGTAAACTAAGGGTTAAGATTTTGTTTAGAGTAAACGTGAAAACTCATGATTTAAAGGACCCTTTGACTTCACAATTTTTAGAACCACTTGGCATCAAAGATAATAGACATATGTTTTTATTTAAATCAAAATGGGTTCAACCATGCGTTCAAAATATGTATCGGGTGAAAGAAGAGAGCTTGCGTGCGAAGCCGCGGGGCCCAGCTAGTTTTCTATAAAGCTGGCCGTAGATAAAGCCAATTCTTTAGAGCAACTTTTGAAACCTACAGTTTCAGCATTTGTCCTAATAGCAGCTTGAACAGTCCTGCTGAAAATTTGGGTTGCCAGTTTTACTTTCATTTTCTCGAAAGAATTTGGAAAAATGTGTTGGCTGGTTAGTTTAGGACACATTTTTGTTGTTGACTTAAGTTCCATTTCGAAAAGTTTTTGAACAACCCTAAAACTAGCAATTCCATTTGGTGTAGCTAAGTCGCATTTGAGCCAGCCATTTCTCAGTGATTTAACAAGGTGCGGGAAATCATATATGCAGAATACTTTTCCATCATTATACATGAAAAAAGGCCTTTCCAAAGTTACACCCATATCCGAAAAGCACTTCCTATTGGAAGACCCTTGGTCACAAGTTATAACTTTTACTGTGATGCCAAAACTATTGAGAATTTTTTAATTTTCCAGAATTATATTTTTTAAAATATTGGCAGAGAGTCCGTTTTTGGAAACAAAGTAATTTAGTACCAATGACCAGTTTGAAAACATTGATTTGACCATAAAAACACATAATTGTTTTCCTATTTGGCTTGTCCTTTCAACCCCATTTTCTTTATACCCTTCCACTAAATCTAATTTAGGATTATATCGTAATTCCTTTCTAATTGCCATTTCATCCATTAATAGAATCATGTTGTTCTTTTCGCTCTGGGTCAAATCCAAGCACCGTTTTCTTATGACCTCAAAAGCAGAGTTCTTAAAACCTGGCTGCAGGAACTTTACAGGGGCCCATCGATTAACAGTCGAGATATGTGGCAAATTTAGATTTAGTTTATTTCTTAAAAATTGATACGTCGATTACGAGACATAATAAATATTTTGAGCCAAATCTTTTATATCTTCTGTATATTCTTTAGGACGGGAACTTAGAAGAAGCTTACAAAATACTTTTGATTCTTTGCTCACGTTATTATAAGAGTCGATACGTTGGAGTACTTCTGACTTTTTTGGTAATTTCTTCTGGTTTTTTATGTTTCTGTATTTTGCCAAAATGTTGTAATATTTCTTCCTGTAAAAATTTACGGATTTAGCATATGATGAGCAATTATTGCAATGCCCATCTACGGACTCACTTTTTCGTCTCTTTCTAGTTGAACAATCGGGCTCTGAAAACTCATAAGTTTCTTCAACATTTTCCGAATTAAATACAGGAACTGCTCCAGATTTTAAATATTTGTTCCCAATGTCAGAACTTAAGAAGTGATTAACGCATATAAATAATGGTTTGCTGTATTCTTTAGTTTTAATGCTACATTTTTCTCGCCAAATTTGGCCCATAGCTGAGTCATAGGGCGGAAATTTAAACATCTTAAGTTGTTCATCATCCCGTCTAGATTTTCGGCAACATGTTATGCTATGCTGCAAGCCCTGACTTTATTAAATTTTTACCCACCCGGGGTAATAAATTTTTACACGGAGCAGGATCCATTTTTCGTATACTAGTAAAGTCAGTGAATATGCCAAATCAAAAGTAATATAATAACCAAGGAAAGGATCAACTAACTAATTTGGATCAACCACGTCAAAACAATTGCAAAATTGGAATCAACCACGTCAAAATTTATACAAATAATTTTACTTGGAACTAGCCTCGTAAAAATATTTGTAAAAATTTTTATTTTGGATCAACCACGTCTAAATATTTGCAAAATTTAATATCAATTAGCTCGAAGATTCGATTGATTATGACAAGAAACAAATTTGCCGGTACCTGCTCGCTCTGCGCTTGCTTTTTTACAAACAAGAACAAGAAGCGGACAGGCAAAATTTGCATAGGAAAAAGTGACTGAGCGATCGCTTTGCCAAAACAAGCACCATTTCAATGTGCCCGAGTAAAGCCAAGCTGGCTTGCTGCGGAAAACAACAACATTGCGTGTTGTTGTCGAAATGAGAATAAAGCAACAATCCATCGAATGAATGCGGGAATGCAAGAGAGCATCGCAAAGCAGCTCTCCGCTCGCTTGCGCTTACTCTCTCGGTTCAATATACATTTTCCTCATTTTTGCTGCTTCCCGCCCGCGTCTGAAATGAAATCGCAAAATTATTTCAGAGGCGCCTTCTGTATACTGTTTATTCTGTGGTAATAGTATTTTATTGAATTGGTTGAGTATTCACATAAACCAATTGGTATGGCTCATGACTTAAGTATACTAATTTTATTAGTACTCATTGCCAGTCTCTGATACATACATGACTGGCACGATATCCCGATTACGAGATTAAGGCCTAGCTTCCCGCAACCATCCGTGTTGTGCGTGGGAATTTGTACACGAATGGAAGGGACCCACAGTTTTATGCCGTTTCCGAACGGTGAGTCAGAGGTTTGCCATTTCCTGCTGAGGGAACAGCCGCCGAAAGAAAAATTGATTTCTTTTTTTCGGTGTTAGCAGCAACGGAGTCTTGAACCTAGGTTCGAGCGCCGCATTTGACTCGCGGCCCAACGCACTAGCCAGCTGAGCTATGGCGGCAGTACAAAATTTGTTAACAAATATTTGTTTCCAATTATCAATTTTGTTTTTATCTGTCGCATTAAAACTACCTGTATATTGTTGTATCATGCGATATTCCTATTGACTTCAAATTGGGGAAAACACTACAAATGAGAAATATTTAGACAAGTATTCTGTCATAAAAATCTGACAGGGTCAACAAAGGGTAAAACAAAACTTAATTTAGTGAACCCACTAATTTTAGCACCGCGGCTGCTCAGCTGGCTATTGAACGCTTTTGCTTGTATGAGGTGCGCGTTCTATATTATTTCATGTTTTGTTGATAATCGGCATTATGCTGAATATCGTCATCGTCTGAAAAAATGACGATATGTCAACTTTAGTATGTTGTTCATCGTCAGCTAACGACGGAGTGCTAAGTATAGTCGTCATCGTTATCGCCTTCGCTTTTCCAGGGAAGAGGGGGAGCTGTTTTTGGTAGTAACATAAAACTAACACTGCCAAAAATCCTTAAGGGGCACAACTAGTTTGACCGCCTGAAAAAAGGAGATTCTTGTGAATTTTGAATTTTGTGAAGTATTGCATCGAATGTTTTAAAATTTTGCAGATATATTTATGCATAAATAATGAATACAAAGTAATTTTTTCAAATGAAAATATTCGATTTTCAGCAAGTTATCCACCATCTCCTGAGTCTTAAAAAAAAAAACGTTCTCCCACTGCTGCAGTGATTGTAGCCTTCGCAGTGCCTGAAATCAAAAAAACCAAAAATTTTACTTAACTAGGTTATATTTCCTATACAATGACCCTCGGTTGTAAAAAAAAAATAAAATGCAACAAAATTACGGTTTTTTGAAAAAAAAATTAAAATTTTGCAGAAAAATCTGATCGTTTCTGGCCTGGCATAATTATACTTTTCATCCTATCATTAAACTGGAGGGTCATTGTATGGAGAAACAAATACACAATAAGCTAAAAAAAGACCCAAGTCGATCGGATGATTTGTTATCAAGTTACAGCTGCAGCAAATTTGAAAAATGTAGTTTTGAGAAAAACGCGTTTAAAGTTTTAAAACCGTGTTACCGCGTAGTGAACGAGACGGATTTGAGGCTCTGTATCTCAGAGACTTTTACGAATTCGACAAAATCCGTTCGTATACTTTTTCTATGATAGTTATACTATAAAAATATGAAATAAAACAAAAAACGAAATTTTCAAAATTTCATACTAGTTGTGCCCCTTAACCCCCTAGCTAGAGGCTCCAACGTCTCATTATTTTGGGTGCCACGGCACAGGGGTATCGTAGGCCACTGCGAGGTGGACGAACTCGCCAGAGCGAGACGCTGCTCACCGAATCATCATCCTCCCTCCCAGTGGGGGCTCCACTTGCATCAGCCAAATTGATTGATACAAAAATTTTCTCAAAAAGAAGCAAACGAATTGTTGTTGAGGAATAGACCTGCAATATCTGCCGACTTACCTGGCTAGCCTACAACAACGGACCAACCATCTGCTTAACCTCAGACCTTACTCAATAAGCAGATTAAAACAATCATAAACAATGCAAATTAAACAAACTGCTTCTAGATCCAATGTACTAATTCAAATGACAAATTTACAAACTTAGCCGGCTTAAAACATAAATAATAGAAAGGAGACAAATGCAACAGGGGACGGCACTCACACCCAAATGCCGATGACTTTACTGAGATAAGCAGTGGCAAATTTAATAGGTTCCAGGCTACGCAAATATGTCCATGGGAAACCCTTTACAGCTTCCGCTCGAAAATCTCGAAGACATCTTTCTCTGGTCGGATTGGCTAATCCTACTCGCTTAGGTTGAAAAACCTTCAAGCCTTTGGAAGACGTACGTTGCCAACTGTAAAGCACAAATCTTAAAAATGTTGGTAACGCCACCTAGCTTCATGTCATCAGCCATGACAATATCTTTGACTTGGGCACTCGCTGATGCAAGCCCAAAGAACTTGCAGGAAACCCGCTGTGGCGGAATGGCCACAAATAGCTTCAGTCCCCTGATGTAGTTTGGACCCCGTTAACTTTCTCCAATGTTGTTCCACCTGAACAGCGGAAGGTAAAAATGTATATTGTGCTGGAGGAACCATCATACATCCTCGATCGAATCTCCTCCTACCCCCGCGCACTGCATTTCCATACGTACTTGTTCCGATTTATCCACAACGGACTCGCCAATAGGAGAAACTCTCCTTTCGATTTGAATTCATTCGTTTCCCAGAATGATCATTGGCCGGTGGGAAATCATTCAGCGTGGTTGTAAATACCCTTCAACAATCACTGTCGCAGTTGTGGGGGGAGGACCAGAGGAAAACACTCATACACTTTAATTGTGCATGATTGGGTTAAGCAAGAAGAAGGCTTCGGTCGCTCAGAATATCCTTCCCGGAAGACTTTAGTAGCAGATCAACTTTGGAGATCAGGAAGCTTCTAAAATTCCTGGATCTCACAAAGTGGATTTAACATAACAGCAAATACCAACAAAAAATGTGTATGCTGCCCCAAAAAGCCTTCTATGTGCTCATTGTGCTA
Organism: Melieria omissa; assembly: GCA_963971225.1. Lineage (NCBI taxonomy): Eukaryota > Metazoa > Arthropoda > Insecta > Diptera > Ulidiidae > Melieria > Melieria omissa. The sequence continues at coordinate 41,082,313 of OZ020269.1, read as the reverse complement.
CCTAACTGTAGTAGCAAACACTTTACCAACCAACTGTCATTGCAACCAGGGAGCCTTCCGCTGGGTGTGTGTCTATGGGGTATACATCTTCCCAAACGAGAACGGCCGGACGGTGACAATCGCGAACGATATAAGGCCATTTTAACCCTCAATTGTTTATCTTGTGTCTCGGTAAGTCACTATGATCTTAAATAACTTTCTTCCAACTGTATTTTTTTATGTTTCGATTTCATGGATTCGTATCATTGCGTACAGTAAAGTGAAGCAGCGATAAAGCGATAGGAAACTGGGAGAGTAAGCAGATTTTCGTGCGTTTTTTGCAATTCACCTACAGAGTCTGTGTGTGCTGGTATTCATCAGCTGTTAATTATATACGCTCTTTTTCCGACATTAACGAGTGTGAAAACTAAACTCTCGCCGGCTGCCTTGCAATTATTTGCTTTTTAAAGTATGTTTTCATTAATTTATTTTTTTTTTATTTTCGAAAGGAACTCACTACGTTGACGACCACAACAAGCTATTTAAGGATATGCACCTGGAATGTCTGGACCCACTATAGGGATGTTGCCTCTATTCAACTGGAGCAACCCCTCATAAAATGCAAGGCTGACATCACCGCCGTCTAGGAAATGCCTTTCGACAAGGTTGCTACAAGCGAGCAGACTGCGACATCTACTACAGCATCCATGCGGAGTAATGCGAATTTGGGTGCGGATTTGTTGTCAGCAAGAGTCTTCCCCACCACTTCTCCCGGTTCATTCCGCTGAACGAACGGCTGGCCTCGATGCGCATCCTGGATAAATACTTTAATGCTAATAATAGTGTCTAATTTGCGTGTATGCCCTGACAGAAGAGAAGGACGATGCGACCAAAGAGGCCTTCTAAGCGAAGCTCGGGCAAGAAGGTATATTTGGTCCCGCAGTCGGGCTTCAGCCTCCATGTGACCACTTCGCACAACTGTCTGAAGCTAATCAATTTTGCCGCGGCACAAACCATGGCAATTAGCAGGACCAGATTCCAACACCTCGACATTCAGAAGACTACTTGGTTATTCCCTGATCAACCCACGCTCAATCAGATTGATCACATTGTGATTGATGGAAGACATGCTTCTAGCATTCTAGATGTGTGTACGTTCCGAGTGCCGAACATCGGCGCGGACATACATATGCGTCTTTGCGCAGCGAAAAAAGCGCAGCCTAGTTTGCAAAGACTACAAGGAATTGCCGAAGCCTACTCCTCTGAACTCTTCAACCAGCTTGGTCGCTCCCCTCCCCGACATCGGCGGATTATGGACTCACATATCCCAATCTATGCGCGCAGAAATGTCCTTGGTTTCCAACGCACGTTACCAAGAAACCCGTTACCAAGAATGCTACCTATAGAAAGACCCTGTAGTCGGCTGCTACGCGAGCCGGGTCGCTATCCAGCTACCATTAGAATTGTTCAAGGCCGGCAACGGTGGGCTGGTTGTAAGCCGAATGATGGAAACCTCAGTGCCCTTTATCCTGTGTTGAAAAAGGTGATTCAACAATAAGCGCCAACTATAGGGGTATCAGCCTACTTGCCATCGCGTATAAGGTCCTGACGAGAGTATTATATGAAAGAATGAAACCACTCGCCTTGGCGCTGATTGGACCCAATCAGTGCGGCTTTAGACCTGGTAAGTCCACCGTCGACCAGATATTCACTATAGGCCAAATCTTGGAAAAGACCCATGAGATTCTAATCGATACCCACCATCTCTTTATAGATGTCAAGACAGGATTCGATAGCGCGATAACGGATTGTCTATATGTCGCATAGTCTGATCTTGGTTTCCCTGCAAAGCTTGTGAGACAGCTCCGTCAAGGTTGGAAGTGACCTCTCCGACCCATTTAATACCATTCGAAGCCTCAGACAGGTCGATCCTTTTTCATGCTACCCAGGCCCGTGCGCAGGGGGGGGTTTTGGGGGTTCTAACCCCCCCCCATCGAGAATTTTTCCACATAATTTTCCACTAGCGAGCGAAGTCAGCGCAAAATACGACATCGAACTGCGGAAACCAAGGCTCGCGTCAAAACAGACTCAACGCTCCAACGTACAAACTGATTCAGTTGAAGATTATTTTCGCATAACGATTTACATCCCATACATTGATTTGTTTCTGACCCATTTACAAGATCGATTTTTGAATCACCGCAAAATTTTATCAAACTTTGCTTGCCTCTTCCCCAACAAAATGAAGAATTTCAATGCAGAATTGTTTGAACCATACTCTTCAATTTTGCGGGATGATTCCCGTGACATCTGGGTAGACGAAGTCAAACTTTGGCGTCAACTCATCGCCGGAAAGAACGTTAAAAATTCGCTTGAAGCACTCGATGTGTGCAATGGAGATGCGTTTCCAAATGTTCATCAAATGCTTCGCATTTTGGCAGTTCTGCCTGTAACGACAGCGACGAATGAACGCTCCTTTTCAACATTGCGTCGCCTCAAGACTTACCTCAGGTCAACAATGTCTGAAGATCGGCTGAACGGATTAGCCTCGCTCAATATACATCGCGATGTCGAGGTCGATCCGCAAAGAGTTTTGGAGACGTTTTTTTCTACACCTCGCAGAGTTAATTTATTATATAATAACTGAATATCAAGTCAAGACACAATAAAATGTCTTCATTTATAAGAAAAGTTTCTTATTATTTTTTATTAACTTCATAACCAAACATGATACACATATGTCAAAACCCCCCCCATAAACGAATTCTGCGCACGGGCCTGATGCTACCTCTTCAACTTCAGCAGAGCACTCTCCATGAGTGCTCTGCGCAAGGTTGGTGAACATCGTAATGGCACAATCTTCAACAAAAGTGTACACCTTTCTGCCTACGTCGATGAAATTTACGTCACGAAATATATTGTGACGATAAAGCGGTGTGTCGCTGTGCGAGGCACTAGAATCCTTTTACGGGCAAACTTTTAGACACACACTTTTAGAATACGGCCGGCTTGCTATAATTTCGCTATGGCAAGGATGGTTTGCGATGGTAGTGGAAATTTTGAGTCCAATTGAGTGCGAGAACGATCTGCACGACAAGTATAAGACGGCAGCCGGGTACAGCGCAGGGGGACAGTTTAGTTTTGGCAAGCAAAGGTGAAACACGAAATAGTCCAATAAGCAACAAGTGTAAAGACAGTAAAAGTATAAACAGAACCAAATCGTCGGCCGAATGTATTCGCACCGAATTTATTCGCAGCGCGTTGATATTCGCATCAGCTGTTCAAATTATTCTTGCAAACACACAATTGCCTTTTATTTTGAGTGAATGAAATCAACATGAATTCGATAAGTCGAGAAAACGAGCATATGGGTACGTCGTTATTGTCGTCCTTTGAGGGCGGTGAATATGAGTGTGTATATACGTTACAGACAATCACGATGTGGTCACAAACTATTTCTCGCGCGGCAAGAAACAGGGTCTGCTGTCATTATTCAATTACGCCAAGGAAAGTCTGCTGCCGAAGCAAGAAGTCCTCCTGAAGATGCAATGCAACACTTACTCGCTCGAGAACCGCTGGCGAGATTCATTGGACCGCGCGATTAAAAGCAATTTGTATTAAGACACATACCTGGCTAAGGATTTATTTATTATTATTTAAGCAGCGTGTTTACAAAACAAACATGAGATTCGAATACAGACATATAAAACCATCAAGAGTGAGTAGCAAAAAATAGTTACGAAAAAAGAAGAAAAAATTGTTCAACTTTATCCTGGGTATTTAAAGTAAATTCGTTGCCCTGTATTCCACTTTACTTTTCCTGCGTCTTGACGCTGCCATCGGCCATACCAAAATACGCCTTCGTTGCCATATCCACGAACAAACCTGTCTCGACCACGCCCGGTATGAGCAGCAAATCTTGATTCACCGCCTTCCAGTCGTAAACCGTTGTCGGCTCAAAGTGCCAGTCGAGTATGAAGTTGCCATTGTCCGTGACGCACGGCCCCGCCTTGGCTACCGCCATGCGCAGCTGCAGCTTCCCGCCATGCATGGCCGCAATGCACTGCCTAATTGGAACATATGCCATGGGCACCGCCTCGATCGGAATGCCCTTCTTGTACTGTTCGCCCCGGGCGCTGCGAGTTCTTGGTGTAGTCCGCTATGACAATAAGTTGCTTCGCGCAGGCGCCCACTATTTTCTCCTGAAGCAGACAGCCGCCGCCGACCTTGATCAATACCATATCGCGATCGACCTCGTCGGCGCCATCGATGGCCACGTCCAGCTTTGGATAACGGTCCAGATCGCCTTGCTGCAGCTGATGCGCCTGAAAGGTAGTGGGCTCGCACCCACCTCCAGTCCCTCGGAGCGCACCCGCTCCGCCAGGCGGAGCTGCCGTCGCTGCCAATGCGGTGTTGTTCTACACCCACTCGTCGACGGCGCGCTGTGCGGCGATGCGTTTGGCTTTGTTCTGCGACATGGCGGCGGCTGTGGGCGTTGTACTGGAATGTTTACTTGTAATTCGATCGCCTGTTGCTATCGGCACTGGTGATTTTTTTGCTGCTGCTAGCTGGCACCCCCAATTTGTACGGAGAGCTTTCATCTGGCGTAGGAACGGGCGTATTGGCAAATGCGCAAACTTGATTTGTCCAGGCGACGACTTTTGCTACTTTCGGGGAAGCAATATTAGCCAAATTCCTTGACGGCAGCACAAAACCGGCTCCAGCAACTCTTATCAGAAGCGCAACTGTCAGTGCGGGCACGATTTCTTTCGCTGCTCGGTCATTTGTCACGGTTGTGTTCGATGGCTCAATAACAACTTTGCAACCTTAAAATAACACAAATCTCAAAATTTTTGCCGAATTTTTCGTTTGTTTATTTTTTGATTTTCACCGCTAACAGCTGATTGGTTCGCACGACGACTGCGACAAAATTAGAATTTGTTCTATCGTCGGACGACTGGTCGTCGGCCGACTATCGCAGTCGTCGTCGTTATGGGCAATCACATGCACTGCTGTGTGCTTTAATTTTGACAGCGTACGTTCGATGCGTAAAAATCGGCCGACGACTTGATTCTGTTTGTACTATAAATTGTGAACTTTTAAATAAAGTAATTGAGGGTTGTTAACTGCGTTTAGAATTGAAGTGTGTTTTATTTTGAGGCGCAATCCAGAGAGACGAACAATCCTACAGAACATATTTTCCTAACAGTTTTGTAATCAAGATTTCCTAGAAACCAAAGTGCATATCGCGTACTAAATGCAAAAGCTGAAGTGATTTTTTCAATTGAAAAACGATTAAGTTAATTCGACAGGATGCCACGCGCTCCTATTATAAGTGTTAGTAACTCCTCCTCCCCCAGCCCCCTGTAACAAATGTTGGAAAAAACAGTGTTGCCTACACGTTTCAAAAAACAAAACACCGGTGAAAATGAGATATCACTTTCCTCTCCTCACCTATCACCTTTGGGTGAGTGCTATTGAAGATTTGCAGGCTTCCTGCCTTCCCTCGCCCATCACATCGCACATCACAACTCCAACGACTGAGATGAAAACCTTACATTGGCGTACGCAAGGGGCAATGAAAATGGATAATTTTTTTACAAAACACAAAAGATTTGTGCTTCCATTCAGTCGGGTTATATAGGGTGTTTTTTTAGAGGTTTGTTTTTCGAATAGAGATAAAACTGGCATTTTGTGGTCAAATCTGGCAACTCTAATGTCATTTATGTTCAGTTTGGTTTGCCATTTCATCATGAACAGGTTGACAAAAGAACAACGCTTGCAAATCGTGCAAATTTATTTCGAAAATAATGGTTCAGTTCGCGAAGTTTACCGCAAGCTCCGTCTATTTTATGGTCGACATAATCGTCCATCAGAGCAAAATCGGTCCATCCATCGGTTAACCATGGGTCGTTTTCGCACTACGTTTACTCTATGTGATAATACGCATCCGCAGAGACGTCGAACAGTGCGCACCGAAGAAACAATTGCCGCTGTAGAGCAAAATGTTGAAGAGGACCCGAATGAATCGATTCGCCACCGTGCACAGCAATTGGAGCTTTGTCCATCAACTTTATGGAAGATTGAAAATTGGACCTGTAGAATTGGCTTTATTCGAGCCAGCCGCGGCGGCCACATGCCCGAAATTATATTTAAACATTAATGGCATAAAATTATCCTTCCAATAAAGCCAAATTGATGGACATTAAAACGATTTTCTTGTGTTTTATTTCAATTCGAAGTTCTATACCTCTAAAAAAAACACCCTATATTAGAAAAAAATCCAAGTGTAGCCATAGAATCTTTCTTTATAATACCATAAATGCTGCTGTGCCTTATCTTCTTGGTTATTTAACTTTTCTCTTACTATGTGTTGGGTAGAAATTCTAGGATCCATAAGTCTACTAGTTTGAATTAAATTATAGGAAAGAAATGTATGCATGCCGAAATTTTTGGCATAGTATCTAGATTTTTCCCCTAAATCATAAAAGATATATCATACATAAATAAATATCAGTATATTCAACATCAGGTAGATTTTGTTGTCGGCATGTTTTGGTGTAACATTAAAAGAACTTTTTTTAACGAATTTAAAAAGTTGCTAGCCGTAGCTATACGAAATGCTTTTATTTGCAAAAAGCAATAAAAGACGTTTGGATTTACGGCTAACGAGCCGGTATTATCGGAACCATTAGCTTCATAATGTTTCGGATATTTGAGCCCTGTAGCTGCTTTTGTAGCTTGCTGATTTGCCTTAGTTGGTTCAACAAAAGCTCGCTTGTAAATACTTCAGCAGCTAGCTGATTTGCGGCTTTTCTTCGTACTCCTCTTCGCAGAAAACAGCTATTAAACGAAGTATAACCTGCTTAACTGGTTTGATATTTGGTACTGCAACAATTGAAATCTTGAATGGAAACATTATCTTCAGTTATACGGAGGCGTCGGTAGCGTCGAATACAAAGCAATTTTGTGTGTTGAAGATTATATTTGTATTTATATTAATTGAAAATAAAATCGGATTTTACTCTGGTAAAATTTTAATGATAAAAATAATCAAACTGTTTTTGATGTTATCTGAACGTGCTGCGTAAGAAAGGCCTTAAAGTGAAAAGCACGATCACTGCAAGAGTGTTTATGTTCGCGTGTTCCCTTACGTTCGCATTATTTATATATTACACTATATGTACAAGTATGTACATGCATACACACGATGCGAATGCACTTTCTTTAATTAAATGTGTGAAGTGAAATTTTTACAAATTATTTATCAAAATTGGCGTGTCATATGCATAAAGTCTAAGAATATAACTAAAGCACTGTTCAAGCAACTGTTTCCCTCCAGTTAGCTTCAAGCACTTAACCCTTTCCTTCCCGAATTATGAAATAGCCATAGAAACAAATTGGAAGTTGGTTATTTCAAACGAGAGAACTATTTAAAAGTATTTTGCATCATATTTAAAATGGTTTCGACTTTCCAGTGGGAGGTGCGAGGAGGAGGTAGCCATACTACACTAGACTACACTGGGCTTTTATGAAGCAAAATTAAAACATATTTTATATGAAAACAAAATGTACCTTATGTACAAGTTTTTAGAGTTATTTGTTAGAATTTTAGAGTTATTTGGTGTCCTCTGTTAAACATAGAGCAATATTACATTTTTGCCATTTAATTCTGCTGCCCTGTCGAGCGGGACCCGTTGCACAAATGTTAACAATTTTCAATGTTCCCATAAAAACAAACTACATATTTTGCTGAAAAAGCTCAGAACAATGTTTCTTTTAAGCGATACAATTCATAGAATGGGAAAAATCGAAAATTATACATCGAAATTCCAAATTTGAATTTGGTAGCCATATGGCTACCATGGGAAGGAAAGGGTTAATTACTCCGCTGTAGGCCATTTTTTTGCAAGCAACCTTTCTCCATTTGGCTTCGGGAAAAAATGCTGCTGTAAGGCATAAATTGGGGCTCTGTGGTCTCGTTTTATTCGCAAACGCATTATGAATTATAATCATGTTTCAATATTACATACAATGTTTCAATATTATTGTGCGCGCCCACCAAATTTGACTAATTTTGCGAAGTAAAAAGTTCGCAATTTTCCGTTCTTTTAAAAGCACGTTTTACTGGTGCAATATTGCGTTGCTTAATGCTGGTACATACACATGTATGTCCAGTACTCGGGTTATTTACTCGAAGTCGCATACACATGTATACGCGCATCACTGTTCACACATATGTATATCAGTCCAAGTCGGGCTTATGTTTCTTGTTCACCTTGGAATTTGATTGCAACTCACTGAGCAAAAAGTAGTCGCTTTCTTCACGCTTATTGTGCTATTTAAGAGCTTTCAAGTGTGTTTCACAAAGCAATGGGCCACAACACTAACGACAGCGGTGGCGATGACAATAACTTTAGTCACTACATCAAAACAAAACGTGATTTGTATGCAAATATAACAATTTCTTTGGCTATACTTTTAATATATACGTAGTCTTTAATAAGTAATATATGTACATATTACTATATGATCGTATCGTATACATACAAACGCATTTTACTCATTTAATCGGCATCACACATCAACCACAAGCTACTATAATTTGACTTCGGTCAAGGTAGTGCCTTTTGTATACGTTCTGTATATGTATAGATATAATATGAACTACATACGTACTTTTGTGTGATACACACAAGCATAAACGCATAAAACGTTTTAGATGAATAATTTGCAGTTTTACGAACGAAATACAGAAACGCGTGTACAACAAACGACTACTTTTAAAACTAGCGACGACCTTCACCACCTCGTAATAAATCCTATGAATTATATTTTTGGTCACATTTCTAAATACGTTAGTAAATGCTAAAGTATACTTCATTGGTTCTGAGCTTTCATTCATTCAATTGATGTATGTATGTATGTATGCACAAAATGTAAGCAAATTCGATAAATTGCTCCGCAGCTGTTCAGACGTTGATCTTAGAGCGTTAAAATTTCCTTAGCCAAACCAATTTTTTTTTCTGGAAATTTCCTTCGAACATACTTACCCCTTCGATAAACATTAGTCGGGTTCCCATACAAAATGATGACCGTTTTTATTAAAAGATCTCCACCTGCTCCCAAGTTCCCTCCGATTGTACCAAATGTAAAACTGACCCTCGAAACTGACCCTTTTTTTCGAAATATATCTACCCTCTATGTCCAACTTTTAAGGGGGCTACCACACAAAACTTGTATTTTCTATGAAATTAACAACCCACTTGTAAATGTGTAGATCACCTCCTTACTTCAAATATAATTATGATATCAATTCAGTGTTGATATTTTTTTCCATTCGGCAGCATCCTCATAAACTAAATGTATGCATAATATCTTGTGCTTGTTGTAACTCAATTATGTTACTATTGAGATTTCCGTATCAAGATCAATGCCCAACTAGGAAAGATTGAGAAGCCAGTCTGACAAAAGGACAGCACTGGCATTGCTATTTGGGGCTACTAACTTCAAAAATGATGTTTGTTTTCCAAAAAAGTATATAGCTTTAAAAAAAATCGAATATACATATATAACCAAGTATGGCATCACCACCGAGGACATACCGCTGGAGCTATAATGATGAAATTTAGTCAATAGTTGTATTTTAAAAAGTCAACCTTTAAAAAGGAGCGATTTTAAAAAATTCGACCTTGACAGGCCGCAAACGGGGTGGTGAAGCTTATATAGACGGACATTGTGTTTTGGTCGGATTGTTTTAAAATTTTGTATATATATACTCAAACAAAAATAACGAAATACGTAGGTATTTCAGCGTTTTTTTAAATTCGACCTTCAAAGGGTGGAGAGAGGGTGATGAAGTTGCTTGAAAAAAACCATTTTTGGTTTTATTTCCGTAGAGCTTCACATAGAGATGACACAGCTATGAAGATGCAATGCTATGATAAAATGTCTAGGATGAAGGAAAATAACTGTCATTTTTCAAACCGTTCAGTTTATTCAGTTTCACTATCATCAAATATGATATTTTTAATCCCACACAAACAGTTCAATTTTAACAAAATTGCCTTCCTCAACTTTTCCATATTATCCAAAAAATATGGGCATTAAATCACACTTTAGCAAAACATTTTTAGCAATGGGAAAAATAGGATAATATGGCTCTAAACGGGTAAGCCAAACCCATTTTTATATAGAACATTCAAAAATTGAGACATTGGATTTGTTAATATAGAAGTTTTCATATTATATGAAAAACTTTCGTATGGCAACTCTGCCTTTAGTGGGCGGACCATGCCCATTTTTGATAGCGACTGTGCTACTATACTTTTTCTTTCCAGTTACATCACTTTCTTAGCGTTACAAGCTCCGTACCAAAGTGAATGTACCGGTGGGCACCTTAACGTAGGGTACAAAAATCCAATTTTTTTAGTTAGAGTAGTTTACAGAAATTCTACAATACTATTTTCCGAGATCGCAGGAAATCGCAGATTTTTTTTAATGATCCAAAAAAGAAAAACCATTCTATAGGATTACGTAAAAAAGTAGGTGTAATAATGCGCAATTCGACATTTGCGATCTACAAAAATATATAGTTTTTATAGCTTTTAGTAAAAAAAATGTGTTGTTTAAATAACGTACAACCCCGTTTTTATTTAACTTTTTTTCAAAATAGCTCCTGAAATGATGTTTTGGACTCTTATAAGTGCATAGCAGTAACATTTTCTCCGATTGAAGCGAAAATAGTGTTTTGGTTACGTTTTCAATTGTTGACGCTCAAAACTGCATTTTATCATAAAACAATTTTTCTAGAATTTGATCAAATTGTAAATGCTATAACTTTCTCAAAATCCACCCGATTAAGAAATAATTTTAAATCTTGCTTAATGAAAGTATTATCTTTCAAATGACACCAATTTCTTTGAAATCGGTGACATACAATTTTTCTATTTTTGTCCCACTTCGGATCACTGTGCGACGGCTCAAAGATGGAGTGTGAAACTGGGGTTTGTCTCTACTTAAGTTCTCTGAAGTGTCGAAATCGAAAAATCGTGCATTAATCATGTATTATGTACATATCTGTATGTGTTTGTTAGGAGAAGTGAAAGCGGCAAGTTTGTAATTGTTTTTAAAACTTGATCCCAAAGACTTTTCTAACAGTAATTATAAAAGAAACTCTCAAATCTTTATGCACACAATATACATACCTATGTATACATATCTACATATATGATCGAATATTTTAAATGTCAAATTTACGATATTTCGATTCGAATTAAATTTTGAGCAGAAAACAAAACCTTCCTCTCTCGCATGTGTGTATGTATGTACATATTTTTCTTTTCACCCGTTTACATGTTTAATTATATATATGTATGTTTTAAGTGAAAATACAGTTTTAGTTGATGGAATATAAAATTTGTAACACTTAAAGGAACCAACATGCAGGGACGCAAATACAAATTATGTACCAAATTGTATAGTACATATTTGAGGAAGTGGTGTAAGTATTATAATTTAATGGTTGCTATTGACTGTCTACGCATATTTCTTATTTATACATATGTACATATACAAACAGATCAAAGTCTTAGACTTCTTATTTCCGTTAATGGTTTTGCAATTATAAAAGAACTAAAACACAGTACATTAAAAATTTAAAATGTTTGCAACATCCTTAGTGGTAGAGAGTTCGGTAAGTTGCAGCATTAACTTTTTAGGATTTTGAATCTCGTATTGTGAAACAATCACTCTTTTAGCTTGACTAGTTTTTAAAAAATCGTAGAGAGAAGAAGAAGTACGCAAAACGCATTGTATTTCCAAAATATAGGTAGACCAGTGTGCTTACTTCTACCACATATGTGGTAGATCTACCACATTTATTTTTTAAATAAAGTTTCTACCACATCTACCACGGAAGGCTTAAAATCTACCACATTTTTATGGAACATAAATTTTTCTATTAACCAACCTATTACTCCAAGTAAATTAGAGTTTTATGTTGTAAAATTTATGTTAGGGCTGCATTGAACATTGTAAGTGAAAATGTGCAAAAAAAACTTATGTGGTAGCACTCTCATCACTTCAAAAGCAGTTCACTGAAAATAATTGACAGTTTGACAATTGTTTTGGCGGCAGGTGCAATTAAAATGGAAAAATTTCTAAACAAGTTTAATGATTTTTGCCTTTTTTATGGTAACGTTTAGTTTTTTAGAATATACAAAAAACAATGGGAAGGAACCCGGCACTCGTAGAAGAACGTAAAATACAATTAATGTACAAATACAATGAAATACAATAAATGTACAAATGCAAAAAAATACAATTAATGTACAATACAAAAAAAACCACCACATTTCATTCAAATCTACCACTTTTTTTCACTGGGTCTACCACATAAATGAAAAATTAAGTAAGCACACTGAGGTAGACCTCTGTAAACACGGAAGTTACGTGCCTGGAAAATGCCGTTTTAAGTGTAGCCGTGTTAAGGTGTGTGTGTACATATGTACATACATTCTTGTTTGTAACATATATGTTTATGAAAGACTAGCGGGGCCCCGCGGCTTTGCACGCAAGTTTAAATTTAAAGTTTAATGGGACCAATAAATCAGGTGATTCCTTACCTATCTAATTCTTCCCACTTGAAGTGCTTTGACCATATTTGAAGTCAATTGGCCCATTAAATCATGTTTCCCCTTACAAACTCTCAACCCATCATTGGCCCCGTCAGATTTCGATTTGAAAAAACGTGAAAAACACGTATCGAATTATTTCGCATGTTAAGTGCATTCACTAAGTTTTAAGTCAAAAGGTCCATAAAGTTTTGTTTCTCCATACAAACTTTTTACCTATTGTTTTCGAAAATATGAAAAACGTGTCAAATTATTTCTCACTAAGAGTACTTTCAAAATCAAACAATTATGTTCCTTCTCGTTGTTACGAAAATACTCGCGGAAGGTGTCGAGTATGTCGGAAGGTTTGAAACTGCATGAGATACCGCAAATATTTGCGGAAGATGTATGTCGGAAGATTTAAACAGCATAAGGTTCTGCAAATACTTTGTGACGCTTGAGTTGAAAGTGCTTCAAAAGAATGTTGCAAAGCATTGCGCGAAGCATAATTTTTTGTATTTATATTTATTTATTTATAACGAATAATATAAACAAATATATGTTATTGTAAATATTAATTTATAAAAAACTTTCCCTTCCCACATTAACAACATTCATTCATTTCAGCTTCCACTCGTAATCGCTCGAATTTTGATTACGGGATGATAAATTAATAAATAAATAAATAATTTAGATTTATATAGATTTAAAATAATAATATAACTATAATAAATAACATAACGAATAGGGGTACCGGTTAATTCGTGTGGTTTTTTGGGAAAATTGAAGCTTTATTGTGTGTGCGGCCGGCTTTTCCACTATCCACGAATCGATCCAATTTTTGACTTCTTCATAATTGGAAAAGTGCTGGTCAGCCAGGCCATGCTGCATTGATCGGAAGAGATAGTAATTGGATGGCGCAAGGTCTGGACTATACGGCGGGTGGGGTAGGACATCCCATTTGAGCGTTTCAAGGTAGGTTTTGACGACCTGTGCAACATGTGGCCGAGCATTGTCATGTTGGAAAATTACCTTGCCGTGCCTTTGTTCATATTCTGGCCGTTTTTCGCGCAGTGCTCGGCTCAAACGCATCAATTGTCGTTGGTAGACTTCCCCTGTGATCGTTTCATTCGGTTGCAACAGCTCATAATAGATCACACTCAGCTGGTCCCACCAAATACACAGCATAACCTTCAGGCCATGAATATTCTGAACGGCCGTCGATGATGATGCATGGCCCGGGTATCCATACGTTGCTCGACGATTTGGATTATCGTAATGGACCCACTTTTCATCGCCAGTGACAATTTGATGCAAAAAACTTTTTCTTTTGTGCCGTTGAAGCAGTTGTTCACACGTGAAAAATCGGCGTTCTGCGTCTCTTGGCTTCAATTCATACGGCACTCAATGGCCTACCTTCCGGATCATTCCCATTGCTTTTAGACGATCGGAAATGATTTGTTGAGCGACGCCAAGTGATTTTGCAAGTTCTTCTTGCGTTTGGGATGGATCTTGGTCGAGCAATGTCTCCAATTCGTGATCTTCAAACTTTTTGGCTGTCCGGGCCGATCATCGTCCTCCAAGTCAAAATTGCCGCTTTTAAACCGTGCAAACCACTTCTGGCACGTACGCTCAGCTAGAGCATGCACACCATACACTTCCACCAAAATACGATGACTTTCGGCAGCCTTTTTCTTCATATTGAAGTAATGAAGAAGTACTCCCCGCAAAAACACTTTATTCGGCACAAAATTCGACATTTTCAGAGTAAAAACAAGTATTGTTGTTTACGCTTCAGCTAAATGACACATACTGATTCTGAAACTATATGACAATAGCTTTCCAACACATATTTGGAAAGGTGAATCACTGTTCACTAAATCAAGTTACGCCATCTGCTAAAAAACCGCATGAATTAACCGGTCCAACCACAACGCCATTAGCAGCAGCAATATCTGGTCTGTCGTTGACCTTGAAGCTGCAAAAATACTCGAGATTCCGCAGGTCGGTACCCCATTCTCGCGGAAGTTTTGCTATTATGCTTCTATTTTTACATGTTTCTATTTTTTCATGTTCAGATTTTTCGGCTCCTGCTTTTTCGCGGCTTCCTTCTCGTTGTTATCCGAGAGAGCGAGTAAGAGCAGTATACATATTCGACGGCGATCGAGTAAGTGAAGTATACGTATTAAAGAGCGGCGCCAGTACTATAAAAATTTCTTGCAAGCAGTGCTGTCACTTGAAACAAATTTTTTCCGACCAAATCTGACCACAACTAGGGATGGCAAGATTAATCGAATGAATAGCGTTAATCGATTATTTCTTTTCAAAAAGCGATTTAATCGAATCGAATTCTACCTTGCGATTAATCGAATCATTAATCGATTAGTTGCCGATTAATCGCGGAATTGTCTTCGAATCGTTTGAGCATTGCTGCCACACTCAAATCGGTTGAAAATCTTAAAATGCCTGCTAACTTGCCCATGTAACCCTCACGGCATTTGTTTATTTCACACCACTGATTACAAAATTAAACCACATCACTAGCTTGCAAAAATTTGGCGCGTATACTAAGGGAAAGAAGCGTTTGTGCACTTTAGGTACGTTTTTATTGGTTTTTCGCTAAATTTACTGCATTTTTTCAATCTCGACACTCGCTTCTCCACTATATTGTGAATACGGCATCACATCCTTGACAACCTGATTGCTTTCTCTTTTCGTGTGATCTCAGTTAGCAAAGTGCTTTATTGTGCGAATTATTTACAAAAAAATGTCTAAGTTTATACGACTTCTAGTTCCTTCAAAAATCGGAGTTGAATATGACTAAGTCGATTCGACGAAGATTACCAACAACGTATGTAAAATATGATTACTCTTGTAGGGTTAAAAAGCTATTCCTAGATACTTTTTGCATAGGCATTCGCCGTGCTTTCCATGCGACATCCTGCCTATTAGCTTTCAAAATTAGTTTTTCTGCAAACAAATTTAAGCCAAAATTGTAATTTTATGTATCAAAAAAATTTAAAAAAAATTCAAACAAACCCTTTATTTGATCATAAAAAAGAAAAACAAAAAATAATCGAAAATGGCGATTAATCGATTAAATTCTTGTAATAAATTGCAATTATTTTATTAGCCATGCAATTAATCATTTGATACATTAATCGATTAGTAAATTTTTTTTGCCATCCCTAACCACAACAAAAATTAAGAATTTGTGTTATCTGAAAACTAATTTTTAAGTAATAATTTAATTTTTTTTTAATAATTTTTTTGTACTAATGAAAAGATATTCACATCGCAAAACGGACCGAAATTCGTTTAAGGGGGTCCTCTACTCTTCAGGCCAGAAATTGAGCTGTTATTTGGGGAATTAATTACGAAAGATCTACTGCATACAATTACAAAATTTTTTTTTTATGTTTAGAAATACATGTTTTGACTTTAAATTTTCATTTTTGAAGAGGAAAAAAAACTCCCGCGACCTTGAAATGTCATTGATGACATGGATTTTAAAACTGCAATGGTCCCGCTTAAGCAAAGTTGTGGCCAATGGGGTGATCTGAAATCAGAATATTCATATTCGTTACAATCATAGTAACGTTGACTATATTTTCCCGAGACAGAATTTTTTTATTTTGCACTGTGTAAAAGTTATGCAACAATTTGTAAAAAATTCCAATTTTCACCTCTTTTTTTGACCTATTAGGCGCTATAAAAACGGAACAAAATAAAATTTTGAAAATCGTACTCGGGAAAACATAGCGGTATGTTTTCCGAACAATTTAAAAACAAAATTATCGAAATCGGACTAATACTTTTATAAAAAGTCTTACTCGGCAGCCAAAAAAATACTACTTTCGGGAAAACGCGTTTAAAGATAAATTACGTTGTATAACTTGACGGGTACGGGTACCTTTTGGTTCCCAGCAACATGCAAAGAAATGTGATTTTCACGGAATCCTTTCTGTGGCGTATGCTCAGATACATATAGATTGAAATTATGCAAAAAAAAAAAAATCGATTTTTCGAAACCGCGAGAGTAGAGGACCCCTTAAGCGGACCAGCGGACCAAAGTGAAAAAATCGAATCAATTTTGGTCCGAAAAGACCAAAAGCGGCAACTCTGCTTGGAAGCCATGCTTTCAAATACTGTCGCTCTTCTTCACTTTCACTACAAAACAAGCACTGCATTGAAGAAAGCTTTTGATATTCATACGAAAACTGCACGAAACGACAATAGAACTTTAAGCAACTTGAAGTATAGAACAACACTGAAGTAGAACAACATTGAAGTAGAACAACACTGAAGTAGAACAACACTGGAGTAGAATACTGCAGTGGAAAACACTGAAGTAGAACACGACTGAAGTGAAACACTGAAGTAGAACTTTTTTAAGTATGCGGTTTTTTGTTTTGCACGATCGGAGTAGCTGATATTTGTTTTTGATATTTTGTATGGAATCTGGGCTGCATTTCAAGCATTACAACAACAATAATGAAAAAAAACGCAGGTATAAAACATGTTTTTTCGATATTTATTTAAGTCTGTTTCACTCGTTGTGAAGTATAAGTTCTACTTCACTCCGTGTGCTTGCTATGACTTACCGTTACTTAACCTCATTATAGCTTTCTGTTTTGATGTTTTGCTTCACAACAGAATACAAGCACTGTCGTTGCTGTAGCGAAAAGGTTTTCGAATGATGCAGTGCTTGCTTTGTTGCAAAATAGAACTATTGAAGATTTGA
The DNA here is from genome assembly GCA_963971225.1 of Melieria omissa. Classification (NCBI taxonomy): domain Eukaryota; kingdom Metazoa; phylum Arthropoda; class Insecta; order Diptera; family Ulidiidae; genus Melieria; species Melieria omissa. The sequence continues at coordinate 41,064,976 of OZ020269.1, read as the reverse complement.
ATTCGCTGTCAACGCGACAATGAAGTACAGTACTGTGCAGTAGTGAAGCGTGCCCAATATAAGTTTATTTTATCTTGCCCTAACTGACATATTGCCAATCTTTCCACTAACAAGTTTGTCTTTTGATATGACGCTTTTGTGGTTACACCGAAGTGTAAACACGTATTCCTTGTGGCAGCTACAGACATCGTGTATGAAAATCGAATGCGAAAACTTGTTTGCTATTTTTTAAAGTGCTATCCAAGGGAAACTCGTTTTCTCTTTCGGTGGCTGTCCTCCCAGCTAGAAATGGCAAACTTCTGAGAGTAAAAATTGCCTATGAAAAAGCTCCCAATCTGCCGTTCGGAATCGGCATAAAACTGTAGGTCCTATCCACCCGCGTACAAAATTCACACGCACAACACAGGTGGTTGCGGGAAGCTAGGTCTTAGTCTCGCGTAAGCGGGCTGTCGTGCCAATCAATTAAAATTAAAAATCAAAGTGACTGCATTTATTCCAAAAATGTAAGTGCACATATTTATTTAGGGTTTTGATTCTATTGTACGATCCAATATGTATTTATTTTGAAAGATGATTGGAAGTGTCGTTATTTTAAAAGTTTCAAAAATGGCATCGTGGTGGGGCTGTGAACCACTGTGGGGGCTGGGTTATGAACCACCTCTTTGCGTACTACTTGCGTACTATTAAAAAAAAGTAATTTTACTAATTTCACTTCGGTGAGTTCACTTGAAGTGGTCCTATGAGAGAACGCGTTCGTATTTCACATGCAAACATTGCGACCCCGATTAGGATGAAAATGAAAAAAATTAGCACGTGCATTCATTGCGATTTTGTGGCGTCATTATAACTGTTTTCACCTCTTGAGGCCTCCTGATTAAATAAATTCTCAACTTATTTAAAACTTATGGATGTTTTCTTCGGAATGTCCGACTTTAACTGGGATTTGCCAGATGGTTCCCAACCCAGCCACTATTTTTGGAAAAGCGAAAAATCACGTCCTTAGAAAATCGGACGTAGAGAGTTCAATTTTAATCAAAACGGTAATTTGTCTTCATAGCAAATTTCCGTTTTATACTTACCTTCCAACGGTATCTTCGATTTTCGATATCTTTATTCTGTAAAAAGTTAGAACCAAAAAACAAAACCCGGTTCACAACGCAGCCCCCTCCCTTACATATATGTATGTACTACTGTGGGCAAAAAATAGTAAGACTTTTTAATTTGAATTTCGGAAATCGTCGAAAATTCGAAATTCGTCGAAAGGTTTTTTCTAGGTTGGTATGACCACAGATAACTCATCATATAGATGTCCAGCGACCAAGGAAAAAATGTGTCAAAAACTTCGTCAAATTCGAACTTTTTGGCCTCTAATGTCACTCAGACAAACACCGCTTCACACGCATTGTGCTCTGTTTTGAGATTCAGAAATATGTGATTTTTAGTCAAAATGGCGCTTGTCTGTTGTCATACTTTTTAAGCAGCCAGTGGTGATTGAGTGTTGGTGGTCAAACGCGTAAGCGGGAGTGTCTCGGACGACGAGTTCGCGGTTCGATCCTTACTGTACCTGCTAAGATTTTGGTGACTTTTTTTAATATATTCCTTTTTTACGACCCGTGAAAACAATGTCAATGAAAAATTAATTTCGTTTAGATCTATATAGATCTCTTGATTAGTAAATTGTTTGGTTTTGGAGACACATATAATTGTTCGCAGGTTTTAAAATCAATCAACCAAGCGCAGCATACGGTTACAGACAACCATACAGCCAAAAGGTTCGGTTGATGATGACAGGCGCTGATGGGCGTACCTACTATATGTATGGGTAGAGGAGGGTATTTTCCCCTCGTAATTCTATATTTTATATACATATGTACAGAAATCTATATTCTTTTCTATTCTATTTGAATTTTATATTCTGAATTTGGAAATGTAGTTATGTCTTGCCCCCTTTAATTTGTTGCTGGGTACGCCCAGGCACTTGCTTTTCTTAAAAAACAATGAAAAGATCGTCACAATTTGCCAAAACGGTTTAATTGTTCAGCGGTCACTACATTGTCGCAATCACAGAATAAACAGTATACAGAAGGCGCATCTGAAATAATTTTGCGATTTCATTTCAGACGCGGGCGGGAAGCAACAAAGGTGAGGAAAATGTAAAGGGAACCGAGAGAGTAAGCGCGAATTGATGTATTGTATACACATAGATTCGATTTTTTTTGGGCTTTATTCTCATTTCGACAACAACACGCAATGTTGTTGCGGCTGGCTTGCGCAGCAAGCCAGCTTGGCTTTACTCGTGCACATTGAAAGTGGTTGATTTGGCAAAGCAATCGCCAAGGCAAATTCAATAGGTAGTTGCAGCATTCTTTGATAATTAGCACAACATTGTAGCAATAGTTTTCCACTTATTATCACTTTCTTAATGCGTCTTGGTTGTTTCAATATTTAACACATACATATATTTCATTGTAGCCATTTGTACTTTTTACAACTTCTATTTTACAAGCAGACCAAAAGAACTTATAAAATCCATTGAATTTTGGTTTTTCCCGTAGTGCTACCACCTTATGTGCCTTGGCGATCGCTCAATCAATTTTTCTATGAAACTGCCTCTCCACTTCTTGTTCTTGTTTGTCAAAAAGCAAGCGGAGAGCGAGCACGAGCCAGCACCAACATGCAAGCGGCACATCGCCTTGTTGCCCAACAACAACAACCACAGTGTGTGGTGCGCGGTCGCAGCTTCTCAGCTCACGCTCTCGCGCTCTGTGCGTTCTCATCCCCTTTACTGCTTCCCCCCGCATCCACAAACGGGTCGTACCGCTGGAACCCGCGAAGAAAATTTTCTTTACACCAGATGCGCATTCTGTATATTGTTTGTTCTGTGGTCGCAATACAGTTACGCCGACGCAAAGGATAGACCTGCTAGCGCCGAAGCTATTGGCAATGCGTTGCTTTAGCAACCAAAAGAAAATAAAGACTTCATATTCTTTGATCATACACAAGAATAATTTGTGCGCTGAAATATTTTTAGTGCCGATTCATTTATATCACAATTTTTCAACACATTGTCAATTTCAGGTATAACTGATTAAAAAAGTTAATAAAAAAAGCGTTAAATGTTAAGAAAAATTTTGCTTCCTCGCCCAGCTTTGAACCCGAGGCGAAATTTACGAAAAATAAATTACGGATATCTGATGTGCTCTCTACCTGTTACACCAAATACAGTACGTGATCGTCGTAGCTAAAATCATAAATGTATGTTGAAGAAAAAAATATCAGCAAGCAAGAAAAGAAATTCTAAATTATTTAATTCAATCCGGCAAAAGTTCTGGATGAGCACGTGTGCGTAAAATAGCTTTGCGGAAAAAAGCTGTAATTCAGAGCTTGAAATTTTTGTGCCGTTTTCGTCGTATGAGAGTGGACATCTATATGATGGGTTATCTGTGGTATGACCAAAGAGCCTGCGCCAAAGTCCTGCCTGCGCCACTGACTTCAACCAAAAAGTATGTAACATAAAGAGTGTGCATCTCATACAAGCAAAAATTTGAATGCGGGTGCTGATATCGCCACCCGTCTTCTTGATGCGGGGGGTAGACAACAAGAGGAAACACTTGAAACGACAGCGCAATGCTCTGAGCGCAAATCAAAGAAACACGAATGCCGCGTCTGCGCTCACTCGTTCATTCTCGCTCAATTGTGCGACGAGGAGGAAGACGATGTGCTGTTGTTCTTGTTGTTGCGCTGGCGAAAAGCTGAAATTGTAAAACGATTTCTATTTTCTGGCTGGCTTTTGTTCTTCTTCTATAAGCCTGCACGGCGTCGCATATTGCTTCTGAACTCACTGCTGACTGTAGTGTGCGAAAAATCATAGAAAAGAAAATAAAATATGGCTGGCATGGCGACCTATATGATCGCTACAGGCAATTAAAAAATAATAAGTAATCAACAAAGACAATTAAATAAAAATGGAATTGGAAAGAAAAGAAAAGTTTTTATTAGCCGTAATAATTTTCCGTCTCCTTCTTTGGAACTTTTCTTACGGCCCACATATAATGCTTGTTTAAAAGAACTAAAATAAGAAAATCTAATATTGTAAATTTATAATCACATCATTCGCCATGGAATCATTCAGGTGTAGAACATTTAAACTATTTTTAAACGTAGGCATGCCGTAATACCATTTTCTTATGACAAAATACTTGTCTTATTATTTCTTTATTTAGTGCTTTAGTAGTGCTTTCGCCCTATTGAAAGTCAATAGACCTATTAAATTATTTTTTTCCATACAATCTTCTAACCCTCCGTTAGATTTCGATTAAAAAAAAAAATTAAAACACGCATCTAATTATTTTTAATTTCAAGTGTTTCACGACTTTTGAAGTCAATATGCCTATCAGTTCATTTTTTTCGTAGTTTTCCCATATTCTTAAAATTGTAATTAAGCATGTGAAAATATAAACAAATAATTTTACTTCGAACTCGCCACGTAAAAATATTTGCAAACATTTTAAATTGGGATCAACCACCAAATTTTTAAATTAATCAAAGCATTGGCCAGCAAAAAGCCATACACCACAAAGATTCGATTGATGGTGACATTGCAGCAACTTTTTCAGCAATCACAACACAAAAAAGCATACACACAATAAACGACAACACCAAAAACATTAGCGAATCCCGAATCATCTTCGTTGAAACGACGATGACGAAGCTTTGGTTCGTTGTTTACTCTTCGCTTGCGCTTCGACGAACAAGATCGCAAACTGTTGAGCGCGAGCAAATTTCCCGCAACCTATGCCTCCGCTCATCTCTTCCCGCCCGCATCAAGAAACACGCTTGACAAATTTTTGAAGATGCGTATTCTTTATATTCTATATTCTTTGCTTCAACGCATGTGAAGTAAGCGCACACAATTTTGCTTTTCCTTGGCAGCGATCAAAGCTGTTGTGCTTTGTGTGAGCAAAACAGAGAGCGTTAGTATTATTATGATCACTTTGTAGCGACGCTTGCTTGCTCTCGATAATGAAAATATTGCAAATTCGAGCTCGCATAGCATAGGCATTCAGAAAAGGATCTCGGTGATAATTGGATGTCCCGATTGGTACAAATTGTTCAAAGAGGGTCGAGAACGCATTGACGACGAATTACGTCCAGGACGGCCATCAACATCAACTGATGATCAACACGTCAATAAAATGAATCAATCGAGAATCGACGATTAACAGTCAGATACCTTACTGACACTGTTGGAATATCGAAAGGATCAGTGAAAACCATTTTAAGAGATCATTTGGGCCTAAGAAAAGTAAAAGCACGATTGGTTAAAAAAAATATTGATTCTTCGTGAGTTTTTCGCCAAACATTCAACCAATATCGTTCCACAACCACCGTATTCGCCTGATTTAGCTCCGTGTGACTTCTGGCTGCTCAGCAAACTCAAACGACCGCTCCGGGGAAACCGTTTTGAGTCAATTGAAGACATTAAACGTGAACCGCATTGAAGGCTATTCCGGAAATTGACTTCAACAACTGTTTCGAGGATTGGAAAAAACGTTGGCCAAGTGTGTTGGAGCCGGGGGATTACTTTGAGGGAACGAAATAGATTTGGAGGAATAAAGAATTTTAAAACTAAGAACAAATTTTTACTATTTTTTGCCCATAGTAGTATATGCATGTGTAAAAATCAGGGAAACAGAACGCGCAATTTTTTTTCAATACCGTGTAGAACGAGGGTTTTTTACGTGTCAATCGAAAATGTGTCGCAAAATGTAAATCGTGCTATCGTGAGGTCATGGTGTAAGAAGTGCGTGCTAAGCGAAGTCTACCTGTAATAGAAACACGACCTACATAAGTACTTATAACACGGTTCCCAAAAATTGAAATGCAAGTTATGTGACTGTTCTAAGAGCAATCATTACCTTTCATAACATGTGAGTGTGTACAGAAAATCGGGAAGTGTCATAAGTTCTGGATAAAATACACCTGCTAAAAAGCAGAGCAAGTCTGTTGCTATTTAGCAAACATTTATCCTCAAACCACTTTTACTTTTAAAGAATAATAAAAAAAAAGATGCAGGGTGAAGCTTTGTGCAAAATACTCAGTACCACAAGGAATACAAATTTGCCATTAAAAACGGCGGTTTATTGCCTCTTACTGAAACTTTTAAAACATCATATCTTTTGACTCAAATCTCAGAATGGAAGAAGAAACAATATCCTTTTTTGAAAAATTTTATGAAAAAGGATATGAAGGACCTCAAATAAATTTGTATGCATTTTGAAAGATAATTTTATTCCCCACAAATTTGATCCCTCGGACTTGTCGGTACGAGCAATAGCACCGGAGATAAGGAGTTAAAATGAGCTCACCCCTAAATAAGCAGGGGGTAGTATCTTCCCCCACCCCCTCGAATACGAAAACTCAGTTTTAGACTCAGGACATGCCCCCGAACACACCCTCAAAATTTCAGCCATTAAGTATTTTTTTTTAGTAAATGTGATTTATTTGTCTCTATTTACTGTACTAATTCTTTATATTGTATATTCTTTGATACTAGCAAAAACTATGCAACATAAAGAGTGTGCACCACGTACAAGCAAAAATTTGAATGCGGGTGCTGATATCGCCACCCGTCTTCAAGATGCAGGGGTAGACAACAAGAGGAAACACTTGAAATGACAGCACAATGCTTTGAGCGCAAATCATAGAAACACGAATGCCGTGTCTGTGCTCACTCGTTCATTCCCGATCAATTGTCCGAAGAGGAGGAAGACGATGTGCTGTTGTTCTTGTTGTTGCGCTGGCGAAAAGCTGAAATTGTAAAACGATTTCTATTTTCTGGCTGGCTTTTGTTCTTCTTCTATAAGCCTGCACGGCGTCGCATATTGCTTCTGAACTCATTGCCGACTGTAGTGTGCGCAAAATCAAAAAAGGAAAATAAAATATGGCTGGCATGGCGACCTATATGATCGCTACAGGCAATTAAAAATTAAATAATAAGTAATCAACAAAGACAATTAAATAAAAATGGAATTGGAAAAAAAGGAAACGTTTTTATTAGCCCGTAATAATTTTCCGTCCCGTTCTTTCGAACTTTTCTTACGGCCCACATATAATGCTCGTTTAAGAAAACTAACATAAGAAAATTTTATATTGTAAATTTATGGTCACATCATTCGCCATGGAACCATTCAGGTGTAAAATATTTATACTATTTTTAAACGTACGCATTCCTAAATCACATTTTTCTTATGACAAAACACTTGTGTTATTATTTAATTCTTTATTTAGTTCTTTAGTAGTGCTTTCGACATATTGAAAGTCAATAGACCTATTAAATTATGTTTTCTCATACAATCTTTTAACCCTTGGTTTCTCCGTTAGATTTCAATTAAAAAAAATTAAAACACGTATCTAATTATTTTAGATTTCAAGTGTTGCACGAATCTTGAAGTCAATAGTTTTCGTAGTTTTCCCATATTCTTAAAATTGTAATCAACCATGTGAAAATATAAACAAATAATTTTACTTCGAACTCGCCACGTAAAAATATTTGCAAACATTTTAAATTGGGATCAACCACCAAATTTTTAAATCAATCAAAGCATTGGCATACACCACAAAGATTCGATTGTGCAGCAAAACCAATCGGCAGCACAAAAAAGCATACACACAATCAAGGTATATTAACAAGGTACGCCAGGCTGGGAGCGGCAGCTTTAAATATCTCTCTTCACCCTCTTATTTGTGAACGGTTGCTCTTTTTGTAGAATAAAGAACCTACTATTAGTACTGATATTGTTTGCACAACTATACTTTTGTGTACAGATTTGGGTAACATTGTTAAATACATATACGCGAAATATAGCCCATGACACCCGCCTGATACGCAATAAAATATATTGTGGAATGAATACAAATGGGTCAAAATTTTTTCAAGTGGGCCACTTTAAAATCGATGGTCTCAGATTTCGTTGATCAATACGGTTTTCGATCGGTTTGGAGGTAAAAACGACACCCCAAAAATAATTTTGAAATAATTTTTTTTTTTCATTAGTTATTTACAGTTAAAGTTTTTGATCATGTTTTTTTCAAAAATTCATAACTCACGAACGGTTTATCGAAACTCAACGTTTTCTACATCAAAATTTTTGTCAATTAATATACTTTGCCATGAAAAAATCTTTCTTCACAACAAATTATTATTTAGCTGAAAAATCCTATTTGTTGTAAATAATTGAAAATTAATTAAACTTCTCCGCCAGCGAGAAAATTTTGACACATTTCATTCAATTCTACAATCCCTTACAAAAATTTTGGTGAAAAAAAAGTCATTATTTTGCATTAGGTCAAAAGTTATACATGTTTTTGTGACCGCTCTCCTACCTCTAGCGCTGGACGAGCACGTATTGACGCGCGCGCGCTTAGTCATCGTGTGACCGAATCGTCATCGTGTTGCCCGTTATTTTTTTTAGGTGTTATTACAGGCAGTATTTGAACCTGCGGTTGCTGCCTTTGACTCGTTGTCCAACGCACTAACCAACTTAGCCACGGCGGCTGCCTTTCATTTCATTAATTTTCAATTATTTACAACAAATAGGATTTTTGAGCTAAATAATAATTTGTTGTGAAGAATGATTTTTTCATGGCAAAGTATATTAATTGACAAAAATTTTGATGTAGAAAACGTTGAGTTTCGATAAACCGTTCGTGAGTTATGAATTTTTGAAAAAAAAAACATGATCAAAAACTTTAACTGTAAATAACTAATGAAAAAAAATATTTATTTCAAAATTATTTTCGGGGTGTCGTTTTTACCTCCAAACAGATCGAAAACCGTATTGATCAACGAAAACTCAGACCATCGATTTTAAAGTGGCCCACTTGAGAAATTTTGACCCAGTATATAAACTTATCTTATGTTTATACTAGAGTGAATTGTCACGTTTTAAATACTAGGGGTCTGGCCAGACGCCAACAAAATTCTTATAACATAGAGACATCGATTTTTGGTTTTCAAACATTTTATTTATTATCAGTAGCGGCTTAACGGGGGGGCGGAGGCGCGGATCGCCCCGGGCCCCGGACTGCGGGGGGCCCCGAGAGAAGCTTGTATATAAAAATTTCAGTTGTTCAAAACTGAAACTTGTAAAAAAAAACTATTTGCGCTCCACAATGGTTGAGGAAAGACTAAGTTCTTTGTCACTTTCATCAATTGAAAGAGACACAGTCTCGACAATTGACTTTGAAATTGCAATAACAAATTCAGTTCAATAAAAGCAAGAAAACATCCTTTCTAAATAACATTCGTTTGCAAATTTTCAAAAAATTTTCACTCGAAGATTGCAATATTTAATTTAAAATTGTGTGCAAAATTGGCCAATACAAAATTCTAAGTTAAAAATAAAATATCGCAATCTTAGACTTTGTTTGTAAACTAGTATGAATTACACAATTACTTAATCCTTTCGCTATTTTGTTGCCATATGGCAACATGCTACTTTGTGGACGTCTGAACCCTCTGTGGTTTCAAGAATAAATTTTTTGTTGGTCCTTAGAATAGTTTGAAGTTTTAGGAAAACTACGAAATTAATAAACTGAATATTTGAGTTTAAAGAAGAGAAGTATACACGTTTTATATTGGTATACCTTGACATAGTAAAGGAAGAAGAAGCAGAAAAAATTAGAGAACTTTTTAATTTGTCTAATTTTAATTTGTTTTCTTTCAATTTAGATACTTTTTCTTTAATTTTGACTGAAGTAAATAGAGAAATATTCAAATTTTCGTTATGCGTAAAAAGCTTTGTGTTTAGGTAATTATTACAGCCACAACGATATGGTTGTTCTCATAGAAAAACACTCTAAAATATAGGGTTCGAGTATAAAAATTAAAAAATTTCTTAAGGAATGTTGTTAATATAACCAAATAGAAGCCTAAAGCGTAAAATTAAAAATTTTAACTTTCCCCAGTAAAAATCTGTAGCGAAAGGGTTAACCTCACTCAATTTTGTAGAAGTAAAACAAATTTACTGATATTACAACCAATTATTAAAATTATTGGTTGGAAAACAACACATCGTCCCGGAAATCCGGTTTTGTTCTTTTATAGAAGAAGGTTTTATAAAATATTTCTGTACATTTCTGAAGATTTAGATTACACTACTCGACACGAAAAATGCACCTCTAAATAAAAGTGTTTTCTAGACTAGAATTTTGAAATAGAATAAAATTTAGATGTATAAATCTACAGACCGAAATCCAAAACATATATGTTTTCCATATTTTGGTCCTGAAAGTTCAACATAGGAAATTTAGTTAAAAGGAGAAAATTTTCCTCTTTCATTTGATACCCATATCGTCATCATTGCACTACCGCATATATTAAAAAAAGATTTGAAATGCGTATGTCCTTAAAATTTTAAAGTCCTTTAAAAAGGACTTTGGGTCCGAAAATGTAATACTGACTATGCTAGGATACTATACATAAATGATCTCTAGTTTTACGTCTAGATCAAAATTTGGATGGGTCTCGGAAAAATAAAAAAATTGTTCGCACGGTCTAATAAATGTAAAGTTGATGTTTTCATTCACTGCATCATAACTTTGTAATTTTTCTTTCAATTCTATTGATGTTAGGCTTAATATTTCATTTAAGATTTTAAAACCAGAGAAGATAATCTGTTTTTTTCTATAGCAAAATATTTGAAAATTTATGATTTTTTAAATTGGTCGAAAAATTTACTTTGTTGCAACTTTCACCGTCAGTAACTTCTCATATGATTTGGGCAATCTATATGTTACTAGAAAAGCTAAGGTATTATCTTCTGAACGATCTTCTTTTAGAAGATATGTGCTCATAACTGAAACAACAGGAAATATCTTTTTCGAAGATTTTTCGAAAACGCTTCTTAAAACATTTTTTCTATAAAACACTTTTATTTTTAGGTTTACGCGATTGGGCCATTTTTTGTTTAGTAATGTTATGATGCTCTGATCACAAAACAATCTAATCCTCCTGCTCGGGTAGCTTAAAAAAATGGCCAGATCGTAGTAACGAAGCAAGATTTTCTGTTTGTTTTGAGAATTAAGATGGCTTTTTTAAATGACGAATTTGATCTCCCAAAAGTTTTCCTAATTTCACGAAAGTTTTTATAAATTTTGGAAGGATTTAGTAAGATTATCCTTTTATCAATTTTTCATTTTTTCTTTGGGATTATATTGCTTTCTTTAAAATTTCAAGCACATATACGTTTCAAAATAATTTGCAAGTCCGTTTACTATTCAATGGAATACAAATATTAAAAAAAAAAGTAAAAAGCATAACCGGAAATTTCCGTTATTAGTTTCGTACGCAAACTTATTCTGCACCGTTTTGTAGGGGCTCCCTTAGCCGTCGCCGGCCCGGGCCCCCGAACACCTTAAGCCGCCACTGTTTATTATAATTATTAAAAAGCATGTGAAATGATTTTTATAAGTGTGGTCGTGAGAGTTAAATACACGAAAATTTTTTTATGTTGTTTTTGTTTTCTGTTAATCACCCTGTCGGACCTGAGACAACTGGTTCCCAAAATTCATTGGTCTTTCAACTGGTTTTTTTGTAAGTCAATTTGACAACCAGTTGTCCAAGTGACTGTCAGCGGATGCAGAAGTCAGTCAGTTCGCGTCTAATCGTTCACGTTCTGTGTGCGTGTTCATAGGCGAGAAGAGCGCATAAAAGTGAGAAAAACGAAACAGAGGTGAGAGAAGCAAAAAAAAATACTGTTAATGGGCCAGTTACTCATGACATAACTTAGTTTTACTTGTCAGCTAGCACGACCTGGCATACCCGAAAGCTGTACAACTGATTACCCGAGACATAGAACATAAACTTCCAACTTAACCGTAAACTTAGAAATCTGTTTCGTTTTGGTTTCTAAGTTTATGTTTACGGAAAACGCAAAAAATGTTGCCACTCTCTTCGGAATAAATTGAAAAGTAAACAAATTAAAATAATTTGTAAAATATACAAAATGCATTGCAATTTTTATTAGTTTCGTAAATATATTAATAATTTTAGTCGTTGGATGCTCAAACATTTAATAATAGCAAGTAAAAAAATGTCGCGAAAAGTTTGAATTTGATTGTTCACGAGATGGAGAAATCGAAGTGGCAATATTGTCGCTCAGCTGATCAGCCGATTTTTAAGTTTATGTTTACGGAAATGAAGTTTTGAGTAATCGCTCAAATTTTCTAAGTTTATGTTTATGGTTAAGTTTATGTTCTGTGTCATGAGTAACTGGCCCATAAGGCTGATCTTGCGATTGTTCTTCTACAACAACAACGTTGAAATGTTTGCATTTTTCGAACTTTGTGCTTCTATGTCACGAAGTTTGCTCGATTTGCACTTTTTATTTATTTATCAATTGCAGGCGAAGTCCCCCAAACAGTTCCGGCAGAAGTGTGTTAACAAGTCGAAGTTCATCTTGGTTCATCTTTAAATTCACCATTCCCATTCATTTATTCGCGATGATGTTTTGTTTTCATTTTTAAATATTTTTAAAATAAAATAATTAATTAATATTTAAAAATTAATAAATTATTTAAAAAATGCAGTTTTATTTTCCCCATAAAAATCGCGTGGTTAGAAAACTAATCCAGAATAAACTAGTTTGCAAACTAGTCGCTTTGCAACTGGTTTGAAAACTTGCTTACTTCGGACTAACCTTCGACTAGTTGCAAATGGATGCAGACGGGACAATTGACCGTCGCCTAGGACACTGCCATGTTAAAAGGGTGAGTTTGCTCAAAGAGAACGAGTCGGTTCTGAGGTCATATATGACTGTCAAGCGACCAGATGAAAAACTACACTTGGACCAGTCCGATTTCCTACAGGGCAATAAAATCGATGTATAGTAGGGTAAAAGGTTCGGTTGTGGGCATAGTTCGGTTGTGGGCACCCCTTCGTATCTTTTGATAGAAAGCAGGCTGGGTTTTTTTGACTAAGGCCATTTGTTCATTATGGAACCACGATCTTTTTGTGCCAAATACTGAGTCGAACAGACACGCCTGCTTTGTGCTGGGACCATATATATCTTTCTGTGCTTAAAAAATAAGACACAAATTTTGTTAAACATTTTAAATGGTGTCATAAATCAAGGTGAATCCATCGAGAAGGCGAGTAAAATGCATTTTTATTTAGTAAATTTATTATACTTTGTGATCCAATATTGATTACAACCAATATGTTTACCCCGGACAAATTTTTCACTACTTCTCAAAATGGCTGCCAAATTCGGTTGTGGGCACTGCAATTAGTTCGGTTGTGGGCACCCGTCTTTTAGTGATTTGGTAAGTTTTGGTAAGTTATTTCATCGAAAATGGTCTTCTAACGCATTTTTTGGTTGTTTTAGTTATATCTTCCAAGGGTAAATAAAAAAAATCCTCCGATATCTTTTTTAATGTGCTGGATGTAATTTAACATTGTTCTGCAGATAAGCTAACCACAAAATCGACTGCCGCAGCGTATGCGATTTCCCGAACCACTTTCCAACGCTACAAAAAGAAGGTGGAAGAAAATTTCGGAAACATCAAAGCTGTCGACGGTGGTGTTTTCTTCTTTTCGTGGATGTTATCGAATCAGGTTAACTGGTGTTTTCCACCTTCTTCACGTCACAGCACTTGAAGAGTGTTGATTAATTAGGTTGAATTTCATTTTACTTTAGGTCTTCTTGACAGCCCAGGAGAATAACTTGGTCACTTACATTTTGAAATGCCCGTCCATCTAAAGTGTGCCGACATGCGTACCAGCTACTTCACATGCGTGCATTGTGCTTCAAATAATTAAAACTTAATGTTTTTCTATATTCGTGTTGGTTTTTCTTAATATTTCCCCGTTTCCACCAGATTTTCCAGGGGTGCCCACAACCGAACCAAAAAAAATTTTTGTTAAAAATGACTACTTTACAAAATTAAAAAAAGAACTTTTCTATTTGACGGAATCGATTTACTTTTGTCATTACTTGTTAGCTAAGGTTTCTAGCTTTCGATAGATGTCCATATGTCCGATTAAGAAGAACTTGGTAAAAAGTTATGAGCCAAAAACAAAAAGGTGCCCACACCGGACCTATTCCCCTATATATTTAAGTAATATGGGCGATGCCACGGTCCACAGTGGCTCAATTTATCATTTTAGGTTGTAAAATTAATAACTTCTGAACGAATAGAGATAATTGGAATTTTTGCTGTTGATTAGGAATTCATCAGGCTATTGTATTCCAAAAAATAAACTCAATCGAGGTACGGGTGCTACGTAATACCTTGTCAAAGTTCGGCTTACTGTATATAAGAATAATGCGAACAACAATGTTAACTTTTAGTTGCAAAATTAATGATAATTCATTAAAAAAGAGGAAATGTAATAAAGAATTTAAGAAATAAGCTGAAAGAGTAAAATTTAAAGATAAAAATGCATAAATATTATTATTATTATTATTATTTTGACCGCAGCTGTATATATATATATATATACAAATATATATATAAATAGTAATAACGTAATTTTTCTTCAAATTAATATTTAGTTGCGTGACTGTTGTTCGCTATTACTGCAGCACAGAGCCGATGCATTGAATTAACCAAATTTTCATATCTTTCTCTAGGGGCGTGGTCTACTGCTTCTCAAAGTTGATTATTATTTAAAGGATTATTGTGAGCAACTGCTCTCTTCACGTCACACCACAAATTTTTAATTGTATTGAAGTCTGGTAATTGTGCGAGCCATTCCATAACCCTAATCCTGCCCTTGCGAAGCCCCTTTCGTGCGACCTTGCTTGTATGCTTTAGGTTATAATCCTGTTGGAAGACCCAAAGCATTGGCGTTTTTTCACGGACATACGGTAGCACGATTTCCTGCAAGATTCGTACACATACACATCGATCCATCGTTTTCTTGATCAAATAAATAGCGCCACCTCCAAAAACGTAAGAAATGCATTTATTTATTGAGCATGTCTTACGTCTTAGTTAAGTGTACAGACAGTAAAGTGTAAGATTTGGGAAATAAAGTGATCGTTGGTTTTTATTGACTGCGTTTGAGAAACTAAGTGTGTTTTGTTTATTTCAAATTACGTAATCCAGAGATACGTACTAGCCCACTAGAACTAGAAGTAGTATTCGTAACAATATATATAGATATATGTACATATATCATAGATATATATATATCATAGATATATATATATCTATGATATCTATGATATATATATATCATAGATATATATATATCTATGATATCTATGATATATGTATATCTATGAACTGACTCAAGACGAATCCAACAAAAAAATGCATGCAAATCGGACGGAAAGTGGTTTTTATCAGTAGCTAAGTAATAGTTACTTCTATAAAATCTGCCTTTAAAGGTAACTGAAGTGAATATTTCAACAGTTTCAATTAAACTCATTGAAGGTGAGGTAAAATCTGAACTTCCTGGAGCTTCAACATTTTTCAGCCAGTCTTAAATCTTCGACGGCATCGACACTGTTTCATCATCAATTCCAAACTTACAAAAGAAATAATATTTCGGAATACAATTATATATGAGTTCTTAAAAGTTTAAAGTAAATTGCACAGCTATTATACCTCCTTTTTGTTCCACGCTAATAATTTTTCGCGGAACTCCATGCGAATACCGAGAGGTGGGACAGCTTCCTTTATATCCTCTTTTTGTGCAGCTGAAATTACAAAAGTTGAAATGTTGGACCCATGGAGTGACATAGTGTTTTGGTTGTTAAAGGACTTACAACCAAAGTGCTTGCTGTATGTTTGTTTATTTACAGCCACACAACAAGATGCAGATCGATTTAATAAATCAAGTTTGTTTTGATAACTTTGATCTTGTTTTACGACGTGTTCAATCTTATATTAAGAATGCACTCGGAAGAATGAAATGATCTTGATTTAAGTCGATTGATAAAATTGCGCAAGCAAAGCAGAAAGGCACTTGTTGATAATCCGTTCGCGATCTCCAAATGAACAGCTCGTGAACAGCTCTACATTAAATTGAAAAATATCACCTTTGAAATCATAAATTGATGCCCAATTGTAGCAGACGAAAGTTGTATATATGTGTTTGTACTACTGAACTTAATATGACTTACATTTAGTATAGACTTACCAAGTATTTTGTTTTATTTCCATTAATTGTGAAAAATATTTACTCTCAAAGTCATGCTTTTTTAGTATTTTTTCATGTCAAGTGCAGTAGCTCGTAAAATAATAGTTTGACAATTAAAATATCAAAATATGCATTATAATTTATAAAGTATTTCTTTTGTGATGCTAAAAAAATCATAAAAATTCCAAACTTTAAAAACCAATTTTGGCCAATGAACCTGGTCACAGGCACACAGGTCGATGTGTGTTTTAAGGGAGTACGGTTTTCGGTAAATTTTTATTATAATTATTATTTATTTTAAAAGGATAATACAATTATGCCTTAACAAACAAATAAGTATGCATTAGTGACTAAGGTCATCCGCATTTTTGACCATGATATAGTATAAAATCCCTACAAAAGGTGGCTGAAATTTGGTCCATATGAGACAAAATATTCAGTTAAACTGAAACAAACCATTTGAAAAACATAGGAAAATTTATTGCTTATAACCTCATGTGTAAGAATGAGAGAAGCACCTGCTGAGAAGAACTCGAATCGGTGTTACTTGAAAAAAATTCATAAAATTGATAAGGAGCCGGCAGAAAGTAAGAATTCGTAATTTTTCTTTGGAATAATATTGTAAGGGTGTTGTGGTTGCAGTAGGGGCAGCAGGGTGGTCCAATGTGTTCGAACCGGTATCAGCGATTAAGCGATGTGAAACTGGGAGAGTAAGCCGATTTTTGTGCGTTTTTTGGAATTCACGTACACAGTCCGTGTGTGCTGGTAGTGATCAGCTTTTCACTGTGTCTGCTCTTTTCCCGGTATTAGGGATTAGGTATTCTTTTCAATTATTTGCTTTTTAAAGTTTGTTCTCATTAATTTTCTGCATTAAATGCCAACACATTAACTTTTTTGGTTTCATTATGTAAATATTAATGAAAAATATACCAAAGAACACAAGGCTAAATGCATAGAATATGACGGGGTCAATTGCCGTCCTTTTTATTTCGCATTTCTTCATTTAGCGAATCTCTAACGATCAGATCAGATCAGGTATGCTTTTGGTGCTAAATGCTCTAGTTTGACCGCAAGGTTGGTTTTTTGGATGCAGCTAATAAAATCTTAATTTAATAAAATTAAAATCATACCCAAGGATTAATTTGGCGCTTTTGGGCAATAATATATTTTTCTAGTCAATTTTATACAAACGTATTACGAAATGGCACCAAAAATATACCAATAATAAGACACATTACTTTGGTCACAAAAAATGACTCACACCAGCAACACTGGAATTTTGAAATGAACTAGAACAACAACCCCGTGTTTGAAAATTTATATGGAGGAAAAAGTACGTTCCTGATCAAGCAAGGTAGCAATTTTGCAATAATATTAGTGTAATTCTGTGCATGTATTTCTACCGGCTCTCCCAGTTTCACATCGCTTAATCGTTGCCGGTATTTGTGCGTAATTCTGGTATGCCCAAGGCGGAAGCGATATCAAAGAATATGAAGTGTATAGAAGGCGCATCTGAGCTCAAAAATTCAAATTTTTGTTTGCGAGTTTCATAGTGCGGGGAAGCCACAAAAGGGAAAGAGCGGTGCCAGTAGGAGAGCGAGCCCTTCAGTTTGCGCTCATTGGCTGTGCAAACTGAATCACACTCACCCAACAACCACATATGAAGTTAAAGTGCCGCTTCACCTCTGTACACATGGGCGTATCAGAATAGGCGATACGGATCGGTATTTGCGCCTCCTAAAACTCGAAATTCTATGTTCTATAAATATATAGAATTCTATTTGAACTCTATAAGATGCATTTTCAAATGTATTTATACTCTGTCTCTAAATTTGTTCCTGCTTGTAGCGATCATATAGTTAAGTCGCCATGTTAACCATATTTTATTTTCTTTTCTATGATTTTGTGCGCACTACAGTCAGCAGTGAGATCGACGCCGTGACGCCGTGCAGGCTTACAGAAGAAGAACTAAAGCCAGCCAGAAAATATAAATTGTTTTACAATTTTAACCGCCGCAAGACTCAATGTTGCCTGTTATCAAACAAACGAGTCTCCCCACATCCCAACAGAAATCTGGTTATAGGTGGTGTGGGTATTGCGGAATCGGCAGCTCTTGATGTTCTGGGCATGCCCATTAAGAACGATCTTCGTTGGAATGATCATATTCTTGGCATGTTGAGAGAAGCAACCAAGTGCCCCGGTTTCCTAAAGCGGTGCAAAAACTATTTCACTCCGTCTGATCTCCGCATTATTTACACCTATATCCGACCTAAAATGGAGTTTAACTCGCACCTCTGAGCGGGGCCTTCAAAAACCCATTTGGAGCCCCTCGATCGCGTGCAAAACCGTGCGATTAAACTTATAGGGGACAGTAGGGCATCCAGCTCTATTGACTCCTTAGAACATCGTCGAAACGTGGCATGTGTAGTGTTATTTTACCGATACTTTTTCGGTAATTGCTCAGTGGAGATGACCAGCTTGATGCCATCACTTCGGGTATTCCCCCGGGCAACCCGTTTGAACACTGGCGCCCATGCATTCCACGTCGAAACGATGTTCCAGCGCACTACGCACTACAGAGAAAGTTCGTTTGTGGCCCGTACAGCGCGGATGTGGAAGGGTCTCCCTGTGGATATTTTCCCCAGCACTTATGATCTCGATGGGTTCAAGACAAGAGTCCATAACCACTTCACTCATAACCCTCTCCTATCCTTTATATTGTTACGAAAATTACTTCACAGGTTCGTTTGGATTGGTTTTGAAAATAAAACAACTTCAGTTACTCAGCAAAAATCAACAATCAGAAACTAACTTTATTTACAGTATTACACTTTGCTGGTATCTACACTTGTTACCACTTTGCTCGCTCAACACAGACTCGACCCCTTGCGCTGCCACTGCTGCTTTTATACCACTTTTCTTATCGCGCCGAAGTTTCTTGCAACTTCTAATTGGAAAGCGCTCGACCATTCTCGCACAGCCCATTTCGAGAACCATCCCTGCCATATCGGACTATACCAAGCGAATTTATAACAGTTTTGCTGTACTTCACAGTGCATGCCTAAAAGTATGCTTGGAAAACATTCGTGCGGAGAAGGCATTCCCGTACACTGCGGCACAGAATTTCTCATCGTATCACTGCCCATCACTTAGACTTGTTCGTCCCGAACAAGTACCGAGGCTCCGCCGGAGTAAGACGCCAGGCGCTCCAAATGGACTACTTTCAGCCTGGCGTTTCCGTTGCAGCAGCGTTGAACCCTGTACACCACGTCATTAATCCTGGTCACGACTTTGTACGGTCCTTCCCATGACGTTTGAAGCTTTGGAGACAAACCTTTCCTGCGCTGCGGGTTGTAAAGCATTACCAGATCGCCTTCTTGGAACCCCTCTGGGTTAGCCCGTAGACCATAGCTCGCTGTCAACCTGCTTTCAACTAGTTGAGTGCGGCTCCGCGATCTTCTCCTCGGCCCTTTCGCAGCCGAACACCGATTACAGCCTCTGATCCACTCAGCGACAGACTCCTGGCATCCTACCCAATAGAACCGCCTTCTTATCTTGGCGACAGTTTTTGCGATGCCTAGGTGCCCTCCACTGGAGTCGTTATGGTTTTCCCCGATGACATCGTCGATTCGGGCTCTCGGGACCACTATTAGGGATTTCCTGGTCCTGCCATCCCTGCTCTCCCACTCGCGGTATAGGCAGCCATCCTGCAGACGTAGACTTTGCCACTGCGCCCAGTAAGCTTTCGCGATCGGGCTCTCACCAGCCATCTCCTGCCAGGCCGGCCGTAATCTCTGCGCTTTGCCTTTGATGATCTTCGCGAGATCCGTATCCTTGCGCTGATCCTTCTGTAGCCTTTCCGCAAGCCAATCTTCCTCTTGCAGAACTCTTACCGACCGAACATCCACAATTTGTCCCTCGTTTCCGGCCTGCGAATTACGCCTGCGTTCGGTCTCGCACGAATGGTGTGGCAGAGCGTCATCCCTTCTTGGCAACGTCTTTTGTCCGGAACGCTTTTCTCGCAGATGGCAGTCTCGTGATATGTGGCCTTGCTTGCCACATCGCCAGCAACTGACTCGAGATGATACTGCCCGCAGCCCCGCTGGTGCCTCCGAGCTCACTGTCTGGCTTTGTGTGACACGTCCAGATTGGACCCCATGCATCTCCGCAGATGACTGTCGAAAACTTCCCCTCCAGGCCGCCTCATACGTCAATGCGCTTGTCACCGTCTCACGGAATGTCGGCTTGCCCATCATTAATGCACTGCGTCGTGTCTCCGGGTCATGAAGACCTTCAATAAACGCCTCAATCTTCATCCTCTCGAGATAATCAGCGCCGAATTTCGGGTAGCACAACTGTACGAGCCGCTCAATGTCTGCTGCATACGTCTGCAGCGCCTCGTCTGCTCTTTGCCAGCGGTTCTTCAGCTCGCAATAATACAGCATTTTGTTGTGCTCGTCACTGTATCTGGCTGCCAGCGCCCTTATGACGGTCTCGTAATCACCTCTCAAACCTTCCGGAACTGTTTTTATTACCTCAGCTGCCGGACCTCTTAGAGCCAGTATCAGTCTCCGACCTTTCCTAACATCGGTCCACTGACTCTCCAAAGCAGCCATATCGAATTGTAGTTTGAATGTGTCGAACGACGTAGTACCATCATAAGTAGGCACTGCTATGGCAAAACTTTCCTCAACCGACTGCACTCTTGCTCACAGCTGTACCTCTTTAAGCCGCTCATCGATTTTCCTGTTTACCGAATCCTCCAGACTGTCAACTCGTTTGTCTAAATGTTCTACTCGCGTCTCCAGGTGCTCAACTTTCACATTAATCCTGTCTGAAATCTCTTCCACTTTCTGCTCCAAGCGCTCAGAATTTTCCTGAAGCTTGCTGGACAACTCGCGATTCGCATTTTCAAATTTTTCCGCATTTTCCTGGAGTTTTGTTTCCATTCGCTCCGCTACTTCTCGGTTCGCCGTTTCCATTTTCCGGTTGGAAGCTTCAAACATGCCTTTCATTGCGACCATAAGCTGGCTCATGTCCATTGCCTGTGGTGGCGTAGCCGCTGCAGCCGTACTTTGCATCGACGCAGCACCAGCAGGCGATTCCTCCACCTTGGCCGACGCCTCTTGTTCCTGCGTTCCGAACTCGTGTGCAGCCCAATCAATGCCTCGTGATTCACACGCCTCCCGCAAACGCAGCTGCAACTCCAACTTTCCTCCAGCAGTCGGCAAATTCCATGCAGCCAGCTCCCTCTTCAGCTGGTCCACCTTCAGCAGCTCGAGTTTAACCATGTCTGCGTTTTTATAATTTAATTTTATTTTTATCTTCAGTAACACAATCCTCAATTTCTGACACCAAATGTTACGAAAATTACTTCACAGGTTCGTTTGGATTGGTTTTGAAAATAAAACAACTTCAGTTACTCAGCAAAAATCAACAATCAGAAACTAACTTTATTTACAGTATTACACTTTGCTGGTATCTACACTTGTTACCACTTTGCTCGCTCAACACAGACTCGACCCCTTGCGCTGCCACTGCTGCTTTTATACCACTTTTCTTATCGCGCCGAAGTTTCTTGCAACTTCTAATTGGAAAGCGCTCGACCATTCTCGCACAGCCCATTTCGAGAACCATCCCTGCCATATCGGACTATACCAAGCGAATTTATAACAGTTTTGCTGTACTTCACAGTGCATGCCTAAAAGTATGCTTGGAAAACATTCGTGCGGAGAAGGCATTCCCGTACACTGCGGCACAGAATTTCTCATCGTATCAATATCCTTCCTGAACCAACGCAATGCTTCGCATTAATAGGGGTTATCCCCTGCGCGTTTGTTCGTGAAAAAAAAATATCATCAAGCATCGGAGTGGCAATAATATTGATACTGATTGTTAGCGGCAACTCATAGCCATTGCTTTTACTCGTAAAAAAGTGAGCAGCATTGTTAAAATCGATAACTATGTTTTTAAAAGAGTCAACAACACCTTTTTTACGGCTACTTTTTGTAGAAGTATTGTTATTTTGTAAAAGTAAAGTAAGTTTATGTCCAATAAACATTTTGGTTATTTGTATTTTTATTCCTGGTTATGAATTTGTTTTTCTTGTGGCAACGCTGCTCTCAATCATCCCACGTCGCAGCAGTGAGCTAACGCAGACTCGCTGCAGTGAGCGCAACCAAAGAGCGCAACACGTAAAACTACATTTTCGCTTATAAAGCAACGCTCTCACCACCAGTGCGACCACAGTCTTGTGAAAAAGTGTAGCACAGAAGAGACCTAAAATTTATCAATATCTATCACCTTTCTTTCAAAGTATCAATATGGAATAAACCCAATAACTTTTATGAGAAAACACTTTCTAAAATTATTTAACATTTCTTGAAAACAAAAAGTGAACGTATCGAAGACTTATTCAGTTTTACTTGGTACTAGTATGTTATAATAAAAACAAAAATGTCTTACATGTAGCAGTTCAATTCGGTACTAGTATAATAGCTCGGTGTGAATACCGTATTAATATTACTTTTTAAGTAGTTTATTACCAGTAATATTTTTAGCAATATTTTGGAAGTAATACAACTTGTTTCTAATATTATTTATTTATTTATTATTTTTAATTACAATTAAAATTATAATTAAAAAGGAGCACTAGCTGCCAGGGCTATCGGCCCGGGATTTAATCCCGGGATTCAAATAACAAATTTTTTAAATAAAACAATTTTACCAAATTGCATAAATACTTGTTTATAATATATTTACCATAAAAATGGACACAGTTTAATCACATTTGGGGTAGTTTTAAGATTTTTTATCTTGAATTTAATCACATTGTAAGGCGGAAAGGGAGGCAGTCGGTGTTGAGTCGTCGTTGAGTGGTTGTGCGCGGCACATCACCAAAATCCAGTTGTCATTTATAATCAGTTGTCAATTACATTCAAAATTGTCAGTTAAAATTTAAATCAAATAAATAAACATAGTCATCCTTGACAACATTTTGTTTAACTTAAAAGTTTTTCATTTGACATTTAACTTCAGTTTGATAACATTTTGTTTTATCCAAAAATGACACTTAAACATAACTTATTGCTTTGCATCAAATGTATCATAAAGTACATATATACGCATATTTGATAAAAAAAATAAAATAGTTAATTTGTTAGTACTTTTAGTTTTACTTTGATTATTTCGATAAAAAAGTTAAGCGTTGTGATTAACTAAAAACTGAGATCTTAAAAATACTGAGGCATTAAATGTTTTGCCCTCTAATCTAGAGCGAAATTTATTGCAAATAAACCCTGCTGAGAGAAAACATCTTTCAGATTCAACACTTGCTGGTTGAATGCTTAGTAAATAATTATAAGCCTTTTGCAAAAGACGCCCTCTATCCCCTCCCTCCTCCTTCAGATAAGGAATTGGGTTTTTGTGCTTTTAAATTTATTTCATTTGAACTTTGAAGCATCTTTTGCAATCCCGAAAATCCCGGGATTAAACGATTTGAATCCCGGGATTTTCGGGACTGGAAAAAGTCCGGGATCCCGGGATTGCGATGCCTAGTGTAAACGCGTCGAGAAATTTTTATATATGATATATATTAGGAATAAACTACAAATATTTAAATAAGAATTGAGGAAATTATTATTTAACAACAAATTTTGTAATATATAGGTATGATATATAGGAATGTGTCTTTATTTGTTTGCAAACGTGAATATATGTTTGTATGTAAAGAGTCAGTGTATGTTTATATACCTTGTGACCGAAAAGTTTCCGGAAATTTTAAATGAAACGCAAAATTCTTAATCTTCATCAATATTTATTTTATCTCCTTCAAAATATGCTCCATTAGAAGCGATACACATATGCCAATGTTTCTTCCAATCATCAAAACATTTTTTATAGGCGCTTTCCGGTATGGCTTTGAGTTCCTTCTGCGAATTCTTTTTTACGTCTTCTATGGATTCAAAACGCGTTCCTCTGAGTGGTAATTTGAGTTTGGAAACAGGAAAAAGTCACACGGTGCAAGATCAGGTGAATACGGTGGCTGTTCGATGGTATTTATTGAATGTTTGGCCTTAAAATCGTTGATAATGTTGGCTCGGTGCGAGGGAGCATTATCGTCATGAAAAATCCATGAATTATCCTTCCACAATTGAGGCCGTTTACGGCGGATATTTTCACGCAAACGTCTTAAAACAGTCAAATAATAGTCTTTACCGACTGTTTGTCCTTCAGGGACGAATTCATGATGCGCCACACCACGAATATCGAAGAAAACAATCAGCATTACCTTGATTTTCGAGCGACTTTGGCGTGGTTTTTTCGGTTTCGGCTCGTCTTTTCCTCTCCATTCCGATGATTGTTGGCTTGTTTGCGTGTCGTACTCGTAGACCCATGTCTCGTCACCAGTTATGATGCGTTCCATGAAAGTTGGATCGGAATTGGCACGATCAAGCACGTCCAAAGAGACCTGTTCACGGTACTCATTTTGAAGAAAATTCTCAACAAAATCGCAACGCACTACTGAGGTGAACTGGTTTCAACAGCTGCCGTAAACAAACTGTCTGACAGATCGCGCTCATTTTTGCATAGTAATAAAGGACAGTGCTACCAACCTACAGAAACTTAAAATATCGAAAAATATACAGCGCGCGAATTTTAAATGAGAATTTCCGGAAACTTTTCGGTCACAATGTATGTTAAAGTCCTGCATGAATATATTCATTTTGGCGGCTACACTACTGTACATATTGTACGGGTACTTGGTATTCGAAGAATGCGTACAACGAAACGAATAGAAACGAGAACCAGCGAGCGTCGCTTCTCGTTTCTATTCGTATTCGGTGAAAGCGAACACTGCAGTGCTCGTATTCGGTAATCGAGAACTTTGCGAAGTATTCGAATATCAACAGTTTCACCGAATATTTTTATGCACAGTATGTCACTTTTCCATGTGTATACTTGTGCTGCGGTTGAAGTGGCTTATTAGTTAATACGCAAAATGGAAATTATTGAAAAAAAGTACCATAAAAAATTAATAAATAAATATTTATATATAACATAAATATTTCTAAATAATCTTAGGAATAATAAAACGAGTATATTCGAATATATTCGAAGCAGTGTGTACTATTATTCGAATGCTTTTGTGCTCGTTTTCCCGCTTCGAGCGAATATGATAAATAGTGTACGACTACTCGTTTCTGTTCGGAGCTTACTCGTAATCGAAGAGAAATGTACTCGTATTCATTCGGACCGGTCCGCAGAGATGAAGTGAAGTATTCTATTCAAAAGCATTTGAATGTTTTCGAATAGCAAAAATGCATACTCGTGCAGGACTCTAATATATGTATATTAGTGTATAAGTGTTTTTGGGTAATAATAATTGATTCCTATTATATTTGGTGAACGAATTAAATTTGAGTACAGGTGGGGTGTGTTTGTCCCACTGTATTTACCTGGGGTGAAAATTGAAAATTATTCAATGTGCTGCGAAAATAGGCTACTCGTCCCACTGTAAATTGCTTAGGCAGAAGTAAGAATAGGCAATTGCACTTGGAAGCAGCAGCGGGAGTGCTCGCTGCTCAGTGCTTGCGTATATCGTACCAAAGAAAATAAACATACAGAATGCGCATGTCATACAAGCAAAAATTTTGTATGGCGGGTTCTAACATTGGAACCCGCGCTCTGCTCGCACAGATCACGTATGTGGTGAGAGCGTTGCTTTACAAGCGAGAACGTAGTTTTATGTGTTGCGCTCTTTGGTTGCGCTCACTGCAGCGAGTGTGCGTTAGTACATTGTTGTGGCGTGAAATGATTGCAAGGTGAAGACGAACGCTGTTGTTGTTGTTGTTGCGCTGGCGAAAAGCTGAAATTGTAAAACGATTTCTGGCTGGCTTTTGTTCTTCTTCTACAAGCCTGAACGGCGCACAGTGGCTGATTCTGCCGACGTAGGTTGCAAAAGTCGATTTTGTCATGTTCGATTTGGGGGAAACTGTTATACTTGTCCGATAGATAAATGCTTGGACCTAAGAAATCCGAAAACCTTAACTAAATTGGACAAATAGTTTTGCTTGTAGAGCCCGTCAAAGTTGAGCAATTTTTAGAGTGTGAAATAATATCAGCAATTTGCACTTTTTCGGCAAAGCTGAAGTTTTAAAATACGGAAATGAGCAGATTAATTGAAACTTTTTGCACCAGCATCGTAAAAGAAGACATTTGTAGTAAATTATTAAATAGAGAAAAAAAAAGTTGGTTGTTGTTGTTGTGTTTTCATAGGCACGCACTTGAAGCACTGTTTTTATCACTCTTTTTGAACTTTCGATAGACTTTAAAAAAAAGGCCATACTTGCCACGGTTCCGTCTTTGGGAAAATTGTTCACTAGTCTTCTGTGAGTACTGCCCTGAAGAGATCGGCTGCCCGATTTTGCCCGACTGGATTTTACAGCGATTTTTCTGTGGCCACCTCGCGCAATTTTGTGCTTTCGGGTGCGTGCGTTCGAACAAGTTCGTCAAGATTTTGATAGTGAATCAATTACACGGGATTATAATCGTTGCCAGGGCATGCAAATTTGGGTTTTGGGTTCATTTAAGAAGTGATACAAGCTTGCAACTCGATATTAAGTCGACTTTATTTTTGGCGTATATTGCTGTAAGCTCGAAGTAAAGAGTACTTTTGCTGGATGCGCAGTTCGCACGTACGAAAAACAAGTTGGCTTTCATTTCCGGCAATCAGCTATCATGTATCCTTTGATGTAATGCTTTTGTTTTTAACAAAATACTTACACTGTGCCTGGCATACATTTTTTTTTTTAATTTGAGCAAAACTCAGTC
Source organism: Melieria omissa (assembly GCA_963971225.1). Taxonomy (NCBI): domain Eukaryota; kingdom Metazoa; phylum Arthropoda; class Insecta; order Diptera; family Ulidiidae; genus Melieria; species Melieria omissa. The sequence continues at coordinate 41,037,990 of OZ020269.1, read as the reverse complement.
AGTCGCCATTAGTCTTAGAGTTGAATCGCGCCAATGAAACAATTAGTTATTGAAAAACAAAAAGTAGACTTATATCTATGTGCATTGCCTAAAACCCACTTATATGTCTGGGCTGTTCAAAAATCTCACAACCTAAGAACTGCAGGTACCTGCTATTACTAGAAGCTTAGTGCCTGCTATTTGAATGTAAGTAAAGTTAGTTTCGAATTTAATTTAAACTAAACTTCACTTCAACTCCGCCACTGCAACTAAACCGAAGAAGAAGCACAATAATGTTTTAAAAAAAATCGAAGCTCTTTGAAATATTTACTATTTCGAAGACAAAGGAGCAGATCGTTCTGGCTACGTCGAATTGGTTTCGTCGAAGGAAGTTTGCCTGCAGCCAACACATCTACGACTAAAGAGAAGATATCCAGGACTTATCTATCAAGTTAAAATGGATTGCGGCAAATCGTACCAAATTAAATTTCGTCCAGAGTAATGAGGAGTGGTTAGAAAAAATAATATACTTCGATGCAAGAGATGCATATAGCATAAGCGATGACCAACCATCGACATCAAAGGCGGCAAAAGGAAGGCAAAAGGAAGGAAAAAAGGAAGCTTATGGAGGCAACGGGAAAAATAACTGCCACCCACTTTTCAGAAGCTTTGATCATGAAATAAAATAAGAATCAGGGGAAAATGAAAGGCGTTATAGTGAAAGCAGTTTTACCAGCAAGACGGGTCGCGTTAAAAGAATAAAAAACAGTATTCCCACCCCACCCAATGTGCTACCGATCAAATATAGTCCTAATGAAGCTTTAGCATTGTTTTTAAACTTAGGATTGTCCAAAGAAAAATTGACTTTTTGTACATTTTTCGAATTCAGGTTCTCATTTTGAAAGCAAAATTTGTGAATTTTTATCTTTAAATTTGACTCTTTCAGCTTATTTCTTAAATTTCTTATTACTTTTCATCTTTTTTAATGCATTTTCATTAATTTTGCAACTAAAACTTATCATTGTTGCTCGCATTATTCTTATTTACAGTAAGCCGAACTTTGACAAAGTATTACGAAGCACCCTGTACCTCGATTGAGTTTATTTTTGAGAATACAATAGCCTGATGAATTTCTAATCAACAGCAAAAAAATTTTCTCTATTCGTTCAGGAGTTATTAATTTTGCAACCTGAAATGACAAATTGAGCCACTGTGCGGCGTCGCATATTGCTCCTGAACTTATTGCAGACAGTAGTGTGCGCAAAATCATAGAAAAAAAATAAAATATGGTTAACGTGACGACTTATGTGCTCGCTACAAACAAAGTTCCTGAATAATTTATCAAAAAAGTAGACCTAATATTTGATTGCATGAATAGGGCAATCGGATAATTGCTTTAGATCGGCTTTACAATTGAATAATGAGTCGTACAAATTTATAAAGATTTTTTTAATTATTTGAAAGATGTTAAATGTATGGATGATTCAAGTTGTATTTTTAAAACTAAAATCTGTTTTTTAATCACTGATAAAATTAAGCAATAACCCACATAAATGTTTTATAACAAACACGTTTTTTAACCAAGATAAATTAGAAAATACTTTTGCAATTTTGGGACAAAATTCAAGTAGTACTCGGTCAAGTGTAACAACTAATTTCGAAGATACACAGGATTCTATGAATCAAAACCTACTACATGCTGAGACAGACGAAACTGTCTTTTTATTATTTTATTTCAACAGTAATTACAACAATTATTACAACAAATTATTTTGTAGTTAAAAACTTCGACAATCGAGTAAAAATTAACATAGATAATAATTGTGGCATATGTTTCCAAAAACTAAGAAATGATAACCTTTTCACTGCGCTAAGTGAAACATTTTCCATAAAAATTATCAATCGGTTACAGACATTTGCTACCTATTTGCTCCTTCGGATTTCCTGGTGAATGCTGTGACAGTAAATAAAAAAAAGGAAGTTCCAAACGATGCAAAACATAAACAATTAAAAAACAACAAAAGAAGAGCTGTTTACATTTTTCTCGAGCTGTGTACACATAAAAACTACAACAACAACAAACAATGGCGTCGTTGAAACGACAATCATTGCGCTGGCTGGTGTTGCTGTGAGAAATTTGCACAAAAAATTATTGAGTGACCAAAACAACCACCAACGCCTCAAATTACACAGGAGAAGCGGTACTTTCACTTCATGTGTGTTTGTTGTAGCGCGTCCTTCAGTTCGCACAGTCAATGAGCGTAAACTGAAGCGCTTGCTCTCCTGCTGGCACCACTCTTTCCCTTTTGTGGCTTCCCCCCGCTCTTTGAAGCTCGCAAACAAAAATTTGAATTTTTGAGCTCAGATGCGCCTTCTATACACTTCATATTCTTTGATCGTACAAAACAAAACGCGAAAATGCGTGCAAGTGGGAATGCAGCGGGAGTAATGCTGCGTGCCTATTAACTGCACTATTCGGGATGCTGGCTGCAGCGGAGATTTTGCTACTTTGCCAGCTGAGGCCGCACAAAAGGGACCGCGAAAATATACAAAGCGCCGAATTATGTGCAGTAGCGGAATTGCTTACTGCACTGCGCTGTTTTGTAATAAAGGAAATATGCACACGATAAGCGGGGTACCAAATTTTATTTTGGGTTTTTGGGGAGTATATATTCGGGTGCAATATATGTGTACGTGTTAGTTATATATTTTTAAAATATAAATGTTTCGATTATCTGTGTGGGCCCAGTGTCCGAGAATGGGGATCTCCTTTCTTCAGCTGTGGTTCGCTCCTGCGTTGTGATACTGTTGCTTGTGCTGTTGTTGTTTGTTCTTTTCTTCGCTGTTTCCGTTTTTCTCTGCTCTGCGTTGTGGGTGTGTGTTGTTGTAAATTGCCCGTGTTTCTGTTTTTGTTATGCGTTCTGCAAAATCACTGCACTGTATATGTTGCGTTCTATTTGTTTTAGTTCAGATTTGTTTTAAATTCAATTTTTTTTAATTTTGTGCACTTTTTAGTTATGTATTTTTTCTTGGAAACCATTGCACAGATTTTATTGATTTATTCAGCAATCTTCAGCATTTTTTAGTACAAAAAATACAAAATTAATTAAGGTTCAGAAATTCATCAACAGAGGGCGCCTTCCATATAACACTATCGTGATTAATAAGACTCGAGGCGGTTAGATTTCAATTTCTTTATTCAAGAAACGTAACTAACTATTCACGCGTGCGCTCTACTCCGTTGCCAGCTTTCGACTCCTCTTTTTTTCTGCCACGCCAGTGCTGCCAGCGCTCGATGCACGAACCAGTGTCGCCACAGTACCCCCCTTCCAGATAGCGGCAATTGACAAATTGGCGAGGGCGAACGTTACCGTTTTGCTCTTTGATCCTGGGTATGTGCGCAAAGGGTCGACAGTCGATGAAAAGGATGGGCGTGACGTGAGGGCAGGAGCGTCAAGAACTCGGTGTGAAGACGCTGTAGGTGTAGCGGGTGCGTCCGCTGATGCTTCGATGTACGCTGGCACGAATGTAGCTGCGGTGGCGGATGAAACGTCTGGAGTTGGCCGGGCGACGGTGATGTTGGCAGAAAATGCGGTGCATGTGGCGGTTGCTGATAATGCACGAATTGTGTGTGAAGCGGGCGGTGGCCAGGAGTGGTTGACCGGTGCTTGTGGGCGTGGTCGCTGTGTCGCGTTGGTTGCAGGTGTTGCGTTAGTGTGGGAGATGGTGAGGACGGTGAGATACCGGCGGCTCTTGCGTGAATATGTGATGGTACACGCTCCGGTCCGTAACTTTAGACAGTTGCGGAGGCCGTGCTACATAAATGAAGTCCACGAGCAAGTCCAGTGTGGGACGGTCGATCGTCGTCAACGAGGGCAAATTGCTGGAGATAAGAGAACCACGGACTGAAATACCTGTTGCGTTTGCTGCTCGGCGCAGGCGAGTTGCTGTGTGCGGTACAAGCAAGTCTCGGAGTGCGATGCAGGCGAGTTGCGGTGCAGCAAGGGCGATGTGCGGTGCAGGCAAGTTGTGGTGCAGCACAGGCGATGTGCGGTGCAGGTAAGTTGCGGTGCAGCACAGGCGATGTGCGGTGCAGCCCAGGCGATGTGCGGTGCAGCCCAGGCGATGTGCGGTGCAGGCAAGCTGTGGTGCAGCACAAGCGATGGCGAGTTGCGATGAACTTGCTGTTAGCTGCTTGAGCGTAGAAGCTGACCCTATTGTCAGATCGACGAATGTCGTCAGGCATCTGCTCAAGGAAAAGAGAGCGGAGCAAGGATCCAGTGCACTGGCCTGCAGAAAGGTTGCGCAGCTGCAGGAGGAAAGTGGGAGACGGTGAGTTTTCGCGCCCCAGGGGTGGCTTCCTGCGAAAGAGACAGAGCATTTAGGACACGCTGCTTAAGAGTTTCATACTTATCGTTTTCTGGCGGGTTGATCAGTCCCTGCAGAGCAAAACGAGCTTAGCGTCAAAGTTGCAAGCCACACGATGAAATTTTGTCGCATCAGACGTGATGCGTGACAACAATTTCAGTTCGGCCATGGCGAAGTAACTCTGGTTGTCTTCTTGTCGAATGCAGCGCTAACATCACGAAAAAGTCAGGAGAAAAGCGAGAAGGGCGCCAAATTTATCACGACTCAACACGTTTGTAAACTTGACGCAATGTGGTAACGAGATTTTTCGCCACCACTCCCGCGATGACTTCTCGGCTTGTGACGCCACGAATAACGGTACTGGGAAGAAAGTTCGCCAACAAAGGAAATTCGGCAACGCTGTATGCCGGCTCTAATTAAAATCGCGCCTGCAGCATTCGACGACGAGGTCCGGCGTAGTGCTGTGTGCCCCCGCAACACTACGCCGTTGATTAAAACTCGCTAAGATCACGTCGGGGTCACCAATCCGGCTCGAAGGACCATGTAAATTTTCACGCGGAGCGGTAGAAATAAAAAGGCGGTCGAATCGGGTTTAGGTGGTTTATTCGCAGACGTACGAATTACAAGTAAAACAATAAACGTTAAACAATACAAACGGCCGAAGCCGCGGAGTAGCAAATAGGGAGAACATTAGTACAAGAGGAGAAGGAAAGATTGGGATTAGTGATGGGATCGACAGATCACTAAATACAGCACAGTACATTTGAACACATATCATGGCACAATAACAAGATGGTGTTACGGGCGGACGGACTTTTATTTTTTCTCGTCAGAGTTCGGTAGGTTGTCAAAAAATCTGTGGCCGTAAGGAATAACAGCGAAAGTCGAGTTAGGACAAAATTGAGTTATTACCACCATTGCATACGTCGTTTTCAAATGTACTACTACACAAAATTCTATGGCTTTTGATCATAAAATGAATGTTTTACGCCCAAAAATCTACAATTTATCTAGTTAAAGCTAAAGCAAAATCAAAAATTAAAGTGCTCTCCTGAAAACTTCATAAAAAAGACTTTGGCTGTTATTCCTTACGGCCACAGAATTGTTTTTGGTTTTGTTTACATTAGGCGAACAGCATTGCCAGCCAACTGTTTTCTATGCAATTTGAGGCAGTTTTGAAATGATGAAAGAAAATTATATTTCGTTATGATTTTCTTTTTTGATTACAGATGTGTTTATCAGGATTATTTTGCAGTTACGTAGAAGGTGAATACTAAGCAATCATCGCGAAGCGAATATCGCTGCTCGGCGTTTTGAAACTACGAGCAGTGGGCGGGAATCAATAATGTCAACTTCGTATAGCTTTGAATTTCTGAATGCAAATGTAATCGAAACAATATTTGAACATTTTTCGGCTGAGAGTAAAATGGTGCTAAGTCAAGTTTTCCACATTTTTCAGGAAAAGCAAAAAACGGTATACAAATAGAAATGAAAATTAATTTTTGTATGTGATGTTATCAGATTTTACCTTAAGGTAATAAACAGCATATAAAGATGTATAACAAACGTTTTCGGCCGATTTATATTAGCTTTCGTGAAGTAACGCAAAGTCGGTGAACTTATGCCCCTCATTGTAAAACAACAGATAAAAACAAGAAAGCTATGTACTTTTACTGTTAATTGGTGTATTTTTACGTTTTCTTTCACCTTTCATCAATATCTAATATTTGTAAACTACTAGCTCCTTTCCAATCTAAGCCGACGATTTATATTAACACTTCGTTCAATAATGTGTCTGACTAACTAATTAAAACACATTTTTTTGCCAAAATTCGTTTTTATTCATCAACATAGTCCCCTTTTAGGGAGATACAATCATTCCAACGCTTTTCCAATCTTTCGATACCGCCTTTGTAGAACGATTTTTCTTTGCCTTCAAAATAGGCGTTAGTTTCGGCGATTACTTCATCATTTGAGCCAAATCTCTTACCACGGAGCATCTTTCTGAGGTCTGCGAAGAGCCAGTAGTCGCTGGGGGCCAGATCTGGAGAATACGGGGGATGAGAAAGCAATTCGAAGCCCAATTCATGCATTTTTGCCATCGTTTTCATCGACTTGTGACACGGTGCATTGTCTTGGTGAAACAACACTTTTTTCTTCTTCATATGGGGCCGCTTAATCGCGATTTCTTCTTTCAAACGTTCCAACAACGCTATATAATAGTCGCTATTGATTGTTTTCCATTTCTAAAGATAGTCGATGAATATTATTCCGTGCACATCCCAAAATACTGACGCCATAACCTTGCCAGCCGATGTTTGTGCCTTTGGACGCTTTGGGCGGCTTTCACCGGTTGCATGCCACTCAGCAGACTGCCGATTTGACTCTGGAGTGAAATGGTGGATCCATGTTTCATCCATTGTGCTGCACCGACGCAAAAACTCCGAATTGTTGCGCGTAAACATGTCCAAACAGCTCTTTGAATCATCGATTCGTTGTTGTTTTTGCTCCGGTGTGAGCAAACGCAGCACCCATTTCGAAAACACCTTTTTCATAACCAAATGTTCGTGTATTATGGTGTGTACACTGCCTGCTGATATCTTTAGAATGTCAGCAATCTCCCCCACTTTCACTTTGCAGGAGGAAAGTGGGAGACGGTGAGTTTTCGCGCCCCAGGGGTGGCTTCCTGCGAAAGAGACAGAGCATTTAGGACACGCTGCTTAAGAGTTTCATACTTATCGTTTTCTGGCGGGTTGATCAGTCCCTGCAGAGCAAAACGAGCTTAGCGTCAAAGTTGCAAGCCACACGATGAAATTTTGTCGCATCAGACGTGATGCGTGACAACAATTTCAGTTCGGCCATGGCGAAGTAACTCTGGTTGTCTTCTTGTCGAATGCAGCGCTAACATCACGAAAAAGTCAGGAGAAAAGCGAGAAGGGCGCCAAATTTATCACGACTCAACACGTTTGTAAACTTGACGCAATGTGGTAACGAGATTTTTCGCCACCACTCCCGCGATGACTTCTCGGCTTGTGACGCCACGAATAACGGTACTGGGAAGAAAGTTCGCCAACAAAGGAAATTCGGCAACGCTGTATGCCGGCTCTAATTAAAATCGCGCCTGCAGCATTCGACGACGAGGTCCGGCGTAGTGCTGTGTGCCCCCGCAACACTACGCCGTTGATTAAAACTCGCTAAGATCACGTCGGGGTCACCAATCCGGCTCGAAGGACCATGTAAATTTTCACGCGGAGCGGTAGAAATAAAAAGGCGGTCGAATCGGGTTTAGGTGGTTTATTCGCAGACGTACGAATTACAAGTAAAACAATAAACGTTAAACAATACAAACGGCCGAAGCCGCGGAGTAGCAAATAGGGAGAACATTAGTACAAGAGGAGAAGGAAAGATTGGGATTAGTGATGGGATCGACAGATCACTAAATACAGCACAGTACATTTGAACACATATCATGGCACAATAACAAGATGGTGTTACGGGCGGACGGACTTTTATTTTTTCTCGTCAGAGTTCGGTAGGTTGTCAAAAAATCTGTGGCCGTAAGGAATAACAGCGAAAGTCGAGTTAGGACAAAATTGAGTTATTACCACCATTGCATACGTCGTTTTCAAATGTACTACTACACAAAATTCTATGGCTTTTGATCATAAAATGAATGTTTTACGCCCAAAAATCTACAATTTATCTAGTTAAAGCTAAAGCAAAATCAAAAATTAAAGTGCTCTCCTGAAAACTTCATAAAAAAGACTTTGGCTGTTATTCCTTACGGCCACAGAATTGTTTTTGGTTTTGTTTACATTAGGCGAACAGCATTGCCAGCCAACTGTTTTCTATGCAATTTGAGGCAGTTTTGAAATGATGAAAGAAAATTATATTTCGTTATGATTTTCTTTTTTGATTACAGATGTGTTTATCAGGATTATTTTGCAGTTACGTAGAAGGTGAATACTAAGCAATCATCGCGAAGCGAATATCGCTGCTCGGCGTTTTGAAACTACGAGCAGTGGGCGGGAATCAATAATGTCAACTTCGTATAGCTTTGAATTTCTGAATGCAAATGTAATCGAAACAATATTTGAACATTTTTCGGCTGAGAGTAAAATGGTGCTAAGTCAAGTTTTCCACATTTTTCAGGAAAAGCAAAAAACGGTATACAAATAGAAATGAAAATTAATTTTTGTATGTGATGTTATCAGATTTTACCTTAAGGTAATAAACAGCATATAAAGATGTATAACAAACGTTTTCGGCCGATTTATATTAGCTTTCGTGAAGTAACGCAAAGTCGGTGAACTTATGCCCCTCATTGTAAAACAACAGATAAAAACAAGAAAGCTATGTACTTTTACTGTTAATTGGTGTATTTTTACGTTTTCTTTCACCTTTCATCAATATCTAATATTTGTAAACTACTAGCTCCTTTCCAATCTAAGCCGACGATTTATATTAACACTTCGTTCAATAATGTGTCTGACTAACTAATTAAAACACATTTTTTTGCCAAAATTCGTTTTTATTCATCAACATAGTCCCCTTTTAGGGAGATACAATCATTCCAACGCTTTTCCAATCTTTCGATACCGCCTTTGTAGAACGATTTTTCTTTGCCTTCAAAATAGGCGTTAGTTTCGGCGATTACTTCATCATTTGAGCCAAATCTCTTACCACGGAGCATCTTTCTGAGGTCTGCGAAGAGCCAGTAGTCGCTGGGGGCCAGATCTGGAGAATACGGGGGATGAGAAAGCAATTCGAAGCCCAATTCATGCATTTTTGCCATCGTTTTCATCGACTTGTGACACGGTGCATTGTCTTGGTGAAACAACACTTTTTTCTTCTTCATATGGGGCCGCTTAATCGCGATTTCTTCTTTCAAACGTTCCAACAACGCTATATAATAGTCGCTATTGATTGTTTTCCATTTCTAAAGATAGTCGATGAATATTATTCCGTGCACATCCCAAAATACTGACGCCATAACCTTGCCAGCCGATGTTTGTGCCTTTGGACGCTTTGGGCGGCTTTCACCGGTTGCATGCCACTCAGCAGACTGCCGATTTGACTCTGGAGTGAAATGGTGGATCCATGTTTCATCCATTGTGCTGCACCGACGCAAAAACTCCGAATTGTTGCGCGTAAACATGTCCAAACAGCTCTTTGAATCATCGATTCGTTGTTGTTTTTGCTCCGGTGTGAGCAAACGCAGCACCCATTTCGAAAACACCTTTTTCATAACCAAATGTTCGTGTATTATGGTGTGTACACTGCCTGCTGATATCTTTAGAATGTCAGCAATCTCCCCCACTTTCACTTTGCAGGAGGAAAGTGGGAGACGGTGAGTTTTCGCGCCCCAGGGGTGGCTTCCTGCGAAAGAGACAGAGCATTTAGGACACGCTGCTTAAGAGTTTCATACTTATCGTTTTCTGGCGGGTTGATCAGTCCCTGCAGAGCAAAACGAGCTTAGCGTCAAAGTTGCAAGCCACACGATGAAATTTTGTCGCATCAGACGTGATGCGTGACAACAATTTCAGTTCGGCCATGGCGAAGTAACTCTGGTTGTCTTCTTGTCGAATGCAGCGCTAACATCACGAAAAAGTCAGGAGAAAAGCGAGAAGGGCGCCAAATTTATCACGACTCAACACGTTTGTAAACTTGACGCAATGTGGTAACGAGATTTTTCGCCACCACTCCCGCGATGACTTCTCGGCTTGTGACGCCACGAATAACGGTACTGGGAAGAAAGTTCGCCAACAAAGGAAATTCGGCAACGCTGTATGCCGGCTCTAATTAAAATCGCGCCTGCAGCATTCGACGACGAGGTCCGGCGTAGTGCTGTGTGCCCCCGCAACACTACGCCGTTGATTAAAACTCGCTAAGATCACGTCGGGGTCACCAATCCGGCTCGAAGGACCATGTAAATTTTCACGCGGAGCGGTAGAAATAAAAAGGCGGTCGAATCGGGTTTAGGTGGTTTATTCGCAGACGTACGAATTACAAGTAAAACAATAAACGTTAAACAATACAAACGGCCGAAGCCGCGGAGTAGCAAATAGGGAGAACATTAGTACAAGAGGAGAAGGAAAGATTGGGATTAGTGATGGGATCGACAGATCACTAAATACAGCACAGTACATTTGAACACATATCATGGCACAATAACAAGATGGTGTTACGGGCGGACGGACTTTTATTTTTTCTCGTCAGAGTTCGGTAGGTTGTCAAAAAATCTGTGGCCGTAAGGAATAACAGCGAAAGTCGAGTTAGGACAAAATTGAGTTATTACCACCATTGCATACGTCGTTTTCAAATGTACTACTACACAAAATTCTATGGCTTTTGATCATAAAATGAATGTTTTACGCCCAAAAATCTACAATTTATCTAGTTAAAGCTAAAGCAAAATCAAAAATTAAAGTGCTCTCCTGAAAACTTCATAAAAAAGACTTTGGCTGTTATTCCTTACGGCCACAGAATTGTTTTTGGTTTTGTTTACATTAGGCGAACAGCATTGCCAGCCAACTGTTTTCTATGCAATTTGAGGCAGTTTTGAAATGATGAAAGAAAATTATATTTCGTTATGATTTTCTTTTTTGATTACAGATGTGTTTATCAGGATTATTTTGCAGTTACGTAGAAGGTGAATACTAAGCAATCATCGCGAAGCGAATATCGCTGCTCGGCGTTTTGAAACTACGAGCAGTGGGCGGGAATCAATAATGTCAACTTCGTATAGCTTTGAATTTCTGAATGCAAATGTAATCGAAACAATATTTGAACATTTTTCGGCTGAGAGTAAAATGGTGCTAAGTCAAGTTTTCCACATTTTTCAGGAAAAGCAAAAAACGGTATACAAATAGAAATGAAAATTAATTTTTGTATGTGATGTTATCAGATTTTACCTTAAGGTAATAAACAGCATATAAAGATGTATAACAAACGTTTTCGGCCGATTTATATTAGCTTTCGTGAAGTAACGCAAAGTCGGTGAACTTATGCCCCTCATTGTAAAACAACAGATAAAAACAAGAAAGCTATGTACTTTTACTGTTAATTGGTGTATTTTTACGTTTTCTTTCACCTTTCATCAATATCTAATATTTGTAAACTACTAGCTCCTTTCCAATCTAAGCCGACGATTTATATTAACACTTCGTTCAATAATGTGTCTGACTAACTAATTAAAACACATTTTTTTGCCAAAATTCGTTTTTATTCATCAACATAGTCCCCTTTTAGGGAGATACAATCATTCCAACGCTTTTCCAATCTTTCGATACCGCCTTTGTAGAACGATTTTTCTTTGCCTTCAAAATAGGCGTTAGTTTCGGCGATTACTTCATCATTTGAGCCAAATCTCTTACCACGGAGCATCTTTCTGAGGTCTGCGAAGAGCCAGTAGTCGCTGGGGGCCAGATCTGGAGAATACGGGGGATGAGAAAGCAATTCGAAGCCCAATTCATGCATTTTTGCCATCGTTTTCATCGACTTGTGACACGGTGCATTGTCTTGGTGAAACAACACTTTTTTCTTCTTCATATGGGGCCGCTTAATCGCGATTTCTTCTTTCAAACGTTCCAACAACGCTATATAATAGTCGCTATTGATTGTTTTCCATTTCTAAAGATAGTCGATGAATATTATTCCGTGCACATCCCAAAATACTGACGCCATAACCTTGCCAGCCGATGTTTGTGCCTTTGGACGCTTTGGGCGGCTTTCACCGGTTGCATGCCACTCAGCAGACTGCCGATTTGACTCTGGAGTGAAATGGTGGATCCATGTTTCATCCATTGTGCTGCACCGACGCAAAAACTCCGAATTGTTGCGCGTAAACATGTCCAAACAGCTCTTTGAATCATCGATTCGTTGTTGTTTTTGCTCCGGTGTGAGCAAACGCAGCACCCATTTCGAAAACACCTTTTTCATAACCAAATGTTCGTGTATTATGGTGTGTACACTGCCTGCTGATATCTTTAGAATGTCAGCAATCTCCCCCACTTTCACTTTACGGTCGGACATAATGATTTTCAGTGTTTTTTCAACGTTTTCCGGAATAACAGCGTCATTTGGCCGTCCAGTAGATGGAATGTCATCGGTGTCTGTACGACCACGTTTGAATTCGGCATACCAATAACAAATGGTTCTTTTTGATGGAGCAGAGTCCGAATAATGTTTTTCAAGCCATTCCTGGCATTGAACAGTATTTTTTTTCATTAAAAAACAATGATAAATCAGCACACGGAATTGCTTTGAATTCATTTTTTCGAAAACTCAAAAGTAGTGTCACTTAAAGCACTGTAACTTGTAAACTAATGGTCGGATCGACATATAATTTTGACAGTAAGCCTAAAAAGGTTCACAATTTCGAAAAAAAAATATTGAGTTAGTATTAGTGCCGCCATCTATGTGTCAGTCAAACACATTATTGAACGAAGTGTTACTTATCGCCCTAACTGGCGTCCCTTTTTCCGTTGTAAACTTCTGTTTGTGCAGAATAACCTACACATAACATATTGTTACGAATGCTAGTTCTAGTGGGCTAGTACGTATCTCTGGATTGCCTAATTTGAAATTAAAACACACTTAGTTTCTCAAACGCAGTCAATAAAATAAACCAACAATCACTTCATTTCACAGATTTACACTTCACTGTCTTTACACTTAAGTATTTGCTCAATTACTCCGTGTGGCACCTTCACTAGTCAAAATCAGACTGACTCGCTGCGCCGCACCCGGCTGCCTTTTATACCTGTCCGGCCATCGCGCAGATTTCCATGATTTCCATGATGATCGCGACCATCATTGCCAGGTTGGACTAAAAGTGTCCATTATCGCGGCCATCATTGCCAGGTTGGACTAAAAGGTTCCATTATCGCGGTCATCATTGCCAGGTTGAATTATGGCACGGCACGTAGCGACAGGGAACGTTGCAACGTTGAATCCTGTACACCACGTCGTTAATCCTAGTCACGACTTCGTAAGGTCCTTCCCATGACGCTTGAAGTTTCGGAGACAAACCTTTCCTCCGCTGCGGGTTGTAGAGCATTACCAGATCGCCTTCTTGGAACCCTGCTGAGTTGGCCCGTAGATCATATCTGGCTTTCGCCTTATCGCTGACCAGTTTGGTGCGTCTCCTTATAAACTGGTGAATTTCCTCCAATTCCGCCCGCTTATTGACCACGTAGTCCGTCTTAGCGCCTCCCGTCGTGCTGACTACCCCGAACTTCAATTCAGCGGGTAACCACAACTCTGTGCCGAACACTGCTCCGGGCTGGAGTGAGTGATGTCGTGTCGTGCGGGGCTGACCTATACGCCATCAGGAAGAATCCTTTTGATTCCTGCCTACCACTTTCCGCAGATATTCTTCCAGTTTCCGGTTAAAGCGTTCCACCATGCCGTCGGACTGTGGGTGCAAAGGAGTGGTACGCGTTTTCTTTATCCCCAGCAACTCACACACTTCCTTCAATACCGCAGACTCGAAATTCCGGCCTTGATCTGAATGCAACTCCAACGGAACTCCGAACCTGGCTACCCAGTTGTTTACCAGCTTTTCCGAGATCGTAGTGGCTTCCTGGTTAGGAATAGGGTACACTTCGGGCCATTTGCTGAAGTAGTCCTTTACCACCAGCACATATTTGTTGCCTTGAGTACTAGTTGGGAATGGGCCGGCGACGTCCATAGCAATCCACTCGAAGGGTGCTCCCACGTTGTACTGCTGCATGCGGCCTCGAGATTTTCTTGTCGGCCCTTTCGCGGCTGAACATCGGTCGCAGCTCCTAATCCACTCGGTTACAGACTCCTGACATCCTACCCAGTAGAATCGTCTTTTTATTTTGGCGACGGTTTTGGTGATACCCAGGTGCCCACCACTGGAGTCGATATGGTATGCCTCGATGACCTCGTTGATTCTGCATTTCGGCAATATCATTAGGGAGTTGCTGCTTTGACGATCCGCGCCCTCCCATTCGCGGTACAGGCATCCTTCTTTCCGCCGCAGACTTTTCCACTGTGCCCAGTAAGCCTTAGCGATCGGGCTTTCACCGGCCATCTCCTGCCAGTCTGGACGTGCGCCTTGCTCCTTGCCTTCGACGATTTTTGCAAGATCCGCATCTTCACGCTGGTCTTTTTGTAGCCTCTCCGCAGACCACTCTTCCTCTGGCATGACGCTTACCAACCGGACGTCCACTATCTGTTCTTTGCTTTCGGCTCGCGAGCACTGCCTGCATTCGACTTTGCACGGACGCACAGTGTTTCGTGTAGAACAAGCTAGCTGGACAAAAATATTTTTCAGGATTTTTCGTTTTATATGCGGCTTTTTATTTCAGATACATATACTTTTTTAGTTTTTTATGCCTTTTTATATGTATATATACATACACATACCTATATATACATATATACATTAAAGAGCTTAATAATTCCAGTCTTAGGACCAAACGGAGAAAAATAGATGACCTAAAACGTACCAGATATACTGATAAGTTGATTTATGCTGCGGAGATATCTGCACGATTGTCCACTGGCGAAATGTAGCAAGTGTTATCAAAATTGCGGAAAATGAGACTCAAGATTCTCTGATTTGATTCTCTAAAAAAATGATAGACGTTTAAGTTTGAGATATTAGAGCTTTATTGTACTATATAGATAGCCAATCGACTAGTCATGCACACAAAAGGCTTTGGAAGTGGAGTACCTAAGCTTGTCATAAGGTATTTCCGTCATTTTATAGTGTTAGAAAGGCAAAAGCTGCTTGTATCCACATCCAAATTGATGTGAATGAAACGCGTGCTAAAGCAGTTTAAGATACGACTGTTTAAGATACGACAGTTTAAGATACGACAGCAGGAAGTTCTTGTCAATTTATTACCTACTTACAGTTTCCATGATTCCCTCACTCATTATCATCACTGTCATCGGATGAATCAGTTAACAAGTAGTCATTACTATGAATGACAGAACCATGAAAACTACACCTTTTCAAGTTCGATTTCAGAAAGCGTAAAAGCAATTTCAGAAAGCGTAAATTCAATTTCAGTAAGCGTAAATTCAATTTCAGAAAGCGTAAATTCAATTTCAGAAACATAAATTCAATTTCAGAAAGCGTAAATTCAATTTCGGAAAGCGTAAATTCAATTTCAGAAAGCGTAAATTCAATTTCGGAAAACGTAAATTCAATTTCAGAAACATAAATTCAATTTCAGAAAGCGTAAATTCAATTTCAGAAAGCGTAAATTCAATTTCAGAAACATAAATTCAATTTCAGAAAGCGTAAATTCAATTTCAGAAAGCGTAAATTCAATTTCAGAAACATAAATTCAATTTCAGAAAGCGTAAATTCAATTTCGGAAAGCGTAAATTCAATTTCAGAAAGCGTAAATTCAATTTCAGAAACATAAATTCAATTTCAGAAAACGTAAATTCAATTTCACAAACATAAATTCAATTTCAGAAAGCGTAAATTCAATTTCAGAGCAAATGTTGAATTTATTTTGGTTGCATTTACACAGATTTGATTTGTTTGGATACCTCTGTGTTTCCTCCGATACCTCTCCTCTGTACATGTATATTGACAGGTTGACCAAAAAGGAAATTGAGTCATCATGGCGTACCAGGACCGACTGTGGCCCTCCCTCTCCTTGACGAAAACACGATTCGTACTGTCCTTGAGTCGTACCTCCATTCGACAGCTCGTTGGAGTCATCACCGGACACTGCGCTATTGGATCTATGCTTACCAAATGGCGCCTCTCGTCGGGTGATGTCTGCCATAGCTGTGGAGATGAAGAAGCGTTCTGCAGGAACGCCGTCTCCCCACCTTCTGGTCAAGGTTCCTGGCCGACCTGGCTTGCACGGCGAAAGTCGAAATCTCGAATCTGCTCTCCTTCATTAAGAGGTCGAACTGGTTTCCCCTTGATTGAGACTATTGGTTAGCTCCAGAACACCATAAGAAGGGATTCACAATAGGCCATTATGGCCTCCGAGTGGCATGGCTTTCGTACGTAGTTAAAAAATTTGGCAAAGTGCACTTTTCCAAAAACATTTCTTATACATTAAAGGTAGTTTAACGCACTACTGATTTCTTCACTTACGATGGAAGGTAGACGTAATCATGTGAATGGCGATGGAATTAGACGAGTGTTTAAAACAGCCCGCGCTGGGAGTTGAACATGGGCCTCTGGCATGAAGAGTCAACGCGCTACTCTCTGGGCTACCGAGGCCAACTTATTATGCTTGTAAAATCACGTTTTTCTCCTAGATTCGTTCTATTTAAATGTACATTCCACGTACATTACAAAGTAAAGTGCACTTGGAAATGACGATACGAACAATCATTCGGGTTTTTAATTGACTTTTTTTGCACTTCTGGTGCCTTCTTGTTTGCTTTCTTAGCGTAAGCTACAACCGGAAGTATTCGGAACGTACCTTATTGACACCTTACTTTCGGTAGCATGCCGTTTCCACCTCCAAAAGGTGGAGGAAAACATGCATAATTCTGGTAAGCACCTTACCATTTTCCTACTGGGAAGCTACCAAAAGTAAGGTATTAGCACAGATAACTCATCATATAGATGTCCAGCGGCCAAGGAAAAAATGTGTCAAAAAGTTCGACAAATTTGGCCTCCGATAAGAGCTTTTTGGCCTCTAATGTCACTCACACAAACACCGCTTCACACGCATTGTACTCTGTTTTGAGATACAGAAATATGTGATTTTCTAGTCAAAACGGCGCTTGTCTCTTATCACACCTTTTAAGCAGCCAGTCGGGATTGAGTGTTGATGGTCAAACGCGTAAGCGGGAGTGTCTCGGACGACGAGTTCGCGGTTCAATCCTCACTGTAGCCGCCAAAAATTTTTTAATGGCTTCTTTTTAAATATATATTCCTTTTTTACGACCCGTGAAAAAAAGATGAATGAACAATTTATTTGGTTTCTAGATCTCTTGATTAGTGAATTGTTTGGTTTTGGAGACACATATAATTGTTCGCAAGTTTTAAAATCAATCAACCAAGCGCAGCATACGGTTACAAACAACCATACAGCAAAAAGATTCGGTTGATGATGACAGGCGCTCATGGGCGTACCTAGGTATGGGTAGAGGAGGGTAGCTCCCCCTACATAATTCTATATTTTATATACATATGCTCAGAAATCTATATTCTATTCTATTTGAATTTTATATTCTGAATTCGGAAATGTAGTTATGTCTTGCCCCCTTTAATTTGTTGCTGGGTACGCCCAGGCACTTGCTTTTCGCAAAAAAAATGAAAAGATCGGCAAATATTCCAAAACGAATCTAATTGTTCAGCGGTCACTTCATTGTCGCAGTACAGTTACGCCGACGCAGAGGATAGACCTGCTGGCGCCGCAGCTATTGACAATGCGTTGCCTTAGCAACGATGTGTATGTATCATGCCAAAGAAAATTATTTTCTTTATATTCTTTGATCATGCACAAAATTTTTAGTGCCGATTCATTTATATCACATTTTTTGAACACATTATTAATTTCTGTTATAGCCGATTAAAAAGGTTTATAGAAAAAAGCGTTAAATGTTAAAAAAAATGTTGCTTCCTCGCCCAGCCTTGAACCCGAGGCGAAATTTACGAAAAAGAAATTACGGATATCTGACGTGCTGTCTACCTGTTACACCAAATAGAGCACGTGATCGTCGTAGCTAAAATCATAAATGTATGTTGCAGAAAAAAATATCAGCAAGCAAGAAAAGAAATTATAAATTAATTCAATCCGGCAAAAGTTCTGGATGAGCACATGCAGGTGTGTGCGTAAAAAAGCTTTGCGGAAAAAGCTGTAACTCAGAGCTTGAAATTTGTGTGCCGTTTTCGTCGTATGAGGCTGGACATCTATATGATGAGTTATCTGTGGTATTAGTAAGGTATGTCCCGAGTAGCTCCGACTTTGGAAGAAAACAGTGAATGAACAAGCGTAGCGGGTTGGACTCGATAGTCTTGAGGGTAGAGTGCTGGTTTTTCATGCCAGAGGCCCTGGTTCGAATCCTGCGCGGGCTGTTTGAACCCTCATCTATTTCCATCGCTATCCACATGAAGCAGTTGAGAATTACAAGAAACGCACCAGTCAAATTATCGCAGGCAATAATAAAATTTCCAAATAAACCTACCATCGTAAGTAGCGAGTAAGGCATAAACGGAATAGGTCAGCACATTACGGTTCCTTACGTTTTCATTCATATCGCTACATTACTTAGTAAAGTACATTTGGAATGGGAATGTCTTCGGAGAGATGTTTACTTTTTCATCAATACGTAAAGCATGTTGGGTATGCGCTCACTTTCGCATTACCTTACTATACGAAAAAGTAAACAGTATTTGGAATGCAAGCGCGAAGTATTCCGAGCATTTTCTTTGCATTCCTTTCTATTTACAATAGTAAGTGAGAAGGTAAGCATATGTGATTCTCTTTATACTTTACGAAATAATGCTTACGTCAGGCGGCCATTTCTTGAAGAAAGTAATGGGAATTCGTTAGAGAAATATGGAGTACTTCACAACGAAAAATAAGCATTCTGTAATGCATTGATTCATCGTTTGATTTCCTACTGGGCTGGTTTAGTGACACCAGTAGTGTGCTGTATTGGTGAGTTGTTTATTAAGTGGGTAGAAGATGTTGGAACATTGGAAATAGAAAGAGAAAAGTTGTTGTCCATTGTCCATTGAAGAATCGAATTTTTGAGTGTTTGGTGGGTTGGAAGAAAGGTTGCAAGTTTTTGTATTGTTTTCGACAAAGGACAGGTTGTTGTTGTTAGTGTTGTTTCCTGAATTATGCGTTTTCTCTTCTGTTTGTTTCTTTGTCTTTTTTTAATTGCTTCTTCTAATTTTTCTTGCAGAGAAAATTATTTATTTTGTTAGCTGTTGACAGTTTCAGTTGCTTTTCGGAAAAACCTTTTTTTTTAGTTTTAAATGTAAGTACATCTATCTTTAGTATCTTTTCTTTTCTGTAAAGTGGGACAGTTTGTGTGATTAGACCTATGTGGTTGCTTGCAGTTAATACATTCTACCTTTATGCAAGGGGAGAGGTCGTGGAGTGCGGCGGCCATTTTGGCAATCAGCATGCCTAGTAGCCAATAATCAAAAGAAATAATGTAATCAGCTGTGGTGCGGCTACAACCTATTGACTTTAACTTGGCGATCGCTTTGCCAAAACAACCACTGTGCAAGAGTAAAGCCAAGCTGGCTTGCTGCGAAAAACAACGTTGTGTGTATTAATTTGAGAATGCAAGAATCGCACAGCAGCTCTCGGCTCGCATTTACTCTCGTTTCCGTTCACGATAGACTTGTAAACGACATGTAAATTACTCCCATCACCCATTACCGTATTCCACCCATCAAATTAAAAGGCATTTTATGAATTAAAGAATTACTTTTTGGAACCCTCCAAAATATTTTTCTGAATCCGGCCCTGACCCGGTGCAATACACGTATCGCTTGAATTGAATCCGTATACACACTTATGTAATGTACATATTGCACATAAATTAACGTCCAATAAATTATTTAGTAATAAATACTTTTATATTTTACCTTATACTTTCAGGGATTACTATTGTGATTGCAGTCTGTCTTCTAATCTTTGGAGCATTTGTTGCCTGCGAATTTAAAGCATTAATCAATTTAATCGTGAACTACCAAGTTGCACTTAGACCCGGCAGCCAAACTTTTGGTTGGTGGTCAAAACCTCCAGTCGAACCGAGGATATCAGTTTATGTTTACAATGTTACAAATGCGAATGAATTTCTTAACAACGCTTCCAAACCAATCCTTGATGAAGTCGGCCCTTATGTGTACACGTAAGTTAATTTTATCTTTAATATTCATAATAAATATCATCCACATATGAAACGACGCTATAACGTTCGTGTTGTGCTGCGAAAATCGTTATTAGCAACTATAGCATTAAATACCGGAAACCGAAAACACGGGATCCACGGGATTCATTTAAGTTATTTAAATATAATTTAAGTAAGTTCGTGAAGGATGCTTCCAGTACTTCCAGAGAGAGGCTCATTGTGAGTTCCTTCTTATAGGTGCAGAAATAACCAACTGTCTTTTAACTCAGACTCACCTAACTAAAATTCTTGATAAAATTTAGAAATAAAGTTAAGTTCAGTTTCGTCATTGAAACTGGACAGCTACCTTGTCCTCGATCCCTGAGCATTGGCATAGGAAGTGTTCTTTTCGTAGAAGCTGCAAATTCTACAAACATCACTGGAAGAGAGGTGCCATGAAACAAACATAGAACCTGCGCCACAATCAGCTGTAATAACTCGAATGAACAGTCTAATTGAAGTACGAGTCAGCTATAACACATAAATATCTTACCACTTCATGGGACACCATGTACCACAAACGAACCTACAGTTTCAGGAAGATTCAATGTCCCAGTATGGTTTCCTATCAATGCAATACCTAGATACAGGCCAGAGATCGCAGAAAAAACAGAGGTGTAGGTTTGTTAGCCAGCTCAACATTTTTTCTTGCCAGCTGATTTTCATCAACACCACAATGTCGGGGAACCCAGCAAAGAGTGACGTTGTATGTGCTCAAAGCAAAACAAGCCAAAAAAAACAACAATTAGCATGATAACCTTTAAGGGGAGAGATCAGTTAAACTGGTCTTTTTTGGCTTTTTTTTTGGTACAAATAATGTTCGAATCTTTCTTTTTTTATTTAAGAGTATATAAATTGAATTTACAAAAAAAAAAATTTTTTCTCCAATGCGCCACAAAGTGGCCGACTTACAAAGGGTTGAAGTTACCCCTCATTTTTATTGGCAACCAACGTAGAGTCCGCCATTTTTATCTGAAATCAAAAAATCAAAGTACGTTCTGTTAAGAATAGATGGAGCTATGAATCCCCCTAACAAAATATGCAAAAAAATAAATATCGCGAAAATGCCGACAAAGTGAAAAAACAGGCTCGTTTTTGGACATAGACGTGATGCCAGAGGGGTTTTTTCGCGAGCTTGACAATTCGCTTTAGAACAGATTACGTAAAAAGAGTACATAAAGGTTTGTGCCAAATTTCAAGTCAATCGGACATAAACTTTCCGAGTTACGAGGGTTGCCATTTCAAAAACTTTTCAGGAGACGCGGTTGAAGTTTGGAAACAGGGCCGAGCGGTAGGCGGAGCGCTTTCTTTGTTCTCGC
Source organism: Melieria omissa (assembly GCA_963971225.1). Lineage (NCBI taxonomy): Eukaryota > Metazoa > Arthropoda > Insecta > Diptera > Ulidiidae > Melieria > Melieria omissa. The sequence continues at coordinate 41,016,448 of OZ020269.1, read as the reverse complement.
ATTATGAGAGAACGCGTTTGAATTTTGAAAAATCCTCTTAGGACGATGTTTTCAAGGCATTGAAATAACCGATTCCGAAAAAAAATTTAAACTTTCCACAAAATTTTACTGATCTCTCCCCTTAATAGATTTGTCTCACTACGACAAGTGTGGACACAATTTTCTCAGCCGGCAATTTCTGGTGAAGTTGGCGGTATCACAAATTTGTTGGGCATATATATATTTTTATTCATTAAAATAGGCAATCACTCAAAATTGAGTGACTCCATAAATTGTTATTTTCCCAATAAGGTAAAGTAAAACCTGCATACCACATTAACAGAAAATGTGCCTTGTTTCAGATTCTGTAATCAGTTTTTTCAAATTTTTGCTCGAATTTTTTTCGACGGCTTATAACACACGGAAATTTTTCAAAATTCACTTTTTTATGTCACTTTGTCCTTATTTCACTCTACTAATTTCCTCCGTTTTGTTTCGTCGCTTGTCCATCCATACTGCCGCCTGCGTCGTACCTGGCGGCCTTTTATACCTGCCTGAAAGAAGAGCGAATTGTTCTCGAACATTGCAGCATCACACAGTGATTCGACTCCATACAACCGCGGGACAAAATTAGAAGGAGTGGTCCGTTCTTCATAAAATTTGGTATACTAGTTAAACATGGTCTGCTGAATTGAAATCTCTATTTTGTTTTTCTTAAACTGTTGTAGTTTGGCAATGCCTGAGAGTTTTCAGATTTTACATTTAATCGGTAACGTCAACCTTGATTATTCCAAAGAGTAACAGAAATTGTCTCAGAACCCTCTGGTTTAGCAATAAAGTAGATAATTATAGATTTAAGTTTTGCATTTTTGCAGATTTTATCATTTTTCGTGCTGATTGCATACTTTTAGGCATAAATAAAATAAATTTTGTCGAAAAATACGTGTTTAGACCACTTTTCAAATAGAATTATTTTCTGAGATCGGAAGATATCGGAGGATGTAATTACATTATCCGACAAAGAAAGAATGCTCCTTAAAATAAAAAAAATCCAGGAACATACTTTCACATACTTTTCAGATATTTTCCTCTAAGTTTTGCCAATTTTCAGATTTTTATTTTAGAAAAATATTTTGAAATAAAACTGAAGTAACAGCCTCAGCTTGGGAAAACATCAAAAGCGAAAATGGCCACACAATTTCTTACTCTATATTGAAATTTTTAGCCACTTATTGGTAACCATTTATTTTTAAAATTTTTTTACTCAATAGATTAAAAAACAGAAAATATGAGTTTCAATTTTTTTGAGAAAAAAGTTTCAACTTTGAGTCGCTTTTGCACAGACGCGAATTGATTTTTTGCACAGATTTTTTGGTGATTTCTAAATGGAGTTTTTTTTTTCAAATGACATCAATATCGTTAAATTCTGAGACCATAAATTTTTTGGAATTTTGTCTATGGACCGAATCACTGTGCATCGCCTCGAATCGTCTCTTCCATACTCCGTCGCAATTATCATACCCCTAAAAGTAGACAATGCTGTTGCGGCCTGCACATACCTGTCCAGTTGTTGTTGCCGTGAAAGTTCTCTTATGCCGGAGCGAAATGCATGATCGTTAATCTGCTGCGCCATTGCGGGTTACGATGAGTGAAGCGCGTCATCGTTACAACCTACGCAAGTGCGTATTACCATAGAATATGAAGTAATATAGAACGCGCATCTCATACAAGCAAACGTGTTGTATGGCGGGTACTGCTGGTAGTACCCTCTGTTATTGACAGCAGAACCCTCTGTTACTAACAGCAGAAATCTCTGTAACTTCGGCGTAACATCTGAATAGAAGCAAAGAAAATAAACATACGAAGGCTTGCTTTTGGTTGCGCTCACTGCAGCGAGTCTGCGTTACTTACACACTGCTGCGGCGAGGGATGATTGGGAGATGAGGACGATGTGCTGTTGTTGTTGTTGTTGCGCTGGCAAAATGCTGAAATTGTAAAACGATTTTTATTTTCTGGCGGCTGGCTTTTGTTCTTCTTCTATAAGCCTGGACGGCGTCGCATATTGCTCCTGAACTCACTGCCGACTGTAGTGTGCGCATAATCATAGAAAAGAAAATAAAATATGGCTGGCGTGGTGACCTATATGATCGCTACAGGCAATAAAAAATAAATAATAAGTAATCAAAAAAGACAATTAAAAAGGGAATTGGAAAGAAAGAAAGGAAGACGTTTTTATTAGCCCGTAATAATTTTCCGTCCAGTTCTTTGGAACTTTGTTTACTGCCCACATATAATGCTTGCTTAAAAGAACTAAACTAAGAAAATCTTATATTGTAAATTTATGGTCACATCATTCTCCATTGAACCATTCTGGTGTAGAATATTTACACTATTTTTAAACGTTATTAATAATTTTAATAATTGATTGGCACGACAGCCCGCTTACGCGAGACTAAGGCCTAGCTTCCCGCAACCACCCGTGTTGTGCGTGTGAATTTTGTACGCGGGTGGAAGGGGCCTACAGTTTTATGCCGGTTCCGAACGGCAGGTTGGGAGCTTTTTCATAGGCAATTTTTGCTCTCAGAGGTTTGCCATTTCCAGCTGAGAGGACAGCCACCGAAAGAGAAAACGAGTTTCCCGTTATTTTTTTAAACGTAGGCATTCCTAAATCACAGTTTTCTTATGACAAAATACTTGTCTTATTATTAATTTCTTTGTTTAGTGCTTTAGTAGTGCTTTCGACATATTGAAAGTCAATAGATCTATTTAGGTTTTTCCATACAATCTTTTAACCCTTGGTTTGTCCGTTAGATTTCGATTAAAAAAAAAATTAAAATACTTATCTAATTATTTTTGATTTCAAGTGTTTTTACGAATTTTGAAGTCAATATAGTCAGTTAAGTTTTTTTCGTAGTTTTTCTATATTCTCGAACTTGTAATCAACCATGTGAAATAAACAAATAATTGTATTTCGAACTCGCCACGTAAAAATATTTGTAAACATTTTAAATTGAGATCAACCGCCAAACTTTAAAATCAATCAAAGCGTTATCCATCAAATAGCCATACACCACAAAGATTCGATTGATAGAAATATGATAGCAATTTGGGCAGCCAAACCAATCGGCAACACAAAAAAGCAGGCACACAATAATCGACAACAACAAAAACATTAGCGAATCCCGAATCATCTTCGTTGAAACGATGATGACGATGCTTTGGTTGGTTGTTTGCTCTTTGCTTGCGATTCGGCAAACAAGATCAAGAAACATACATGCAAAAAATGATGAGCGAACACTACGCTACAACACAACCTTTTCAGTGTACACGAGTGAAGCCGTTGCGAACAATTACATTGCTTTTTGCTGTTGCCCTACGAAAATCTAACAGAAAATGTTATGAACTTAACATTTTTAAATGCCTACGTTTCGCTCTTCCCGCTCGCATCATAACAGCCGAAAACACTTTTGTGCCCACATGCGCGTTCTATATTACTTCATATTCTTTGGTATTACCACGGAACAAACCATATACAGAATGCGCATCTGGTGTAAAGAAAATTTTCTTTGCGGGTTCCAACGGTAGGACCCGTTTGTAGCAGTAAAGGGGACGAGAACGCACAGAGCGCGAGAGCGTAAACTGAGAAGCTGCGACCGCACACCATACACTGTGGTTGTTGTTGTTGGGCAACAAAGCGATGTGCCGCTTTCATGTTGGTGGTGGCTCGTGCTTGCTCTCCGCTTGCTTTTTTACAAACAAGAACAAGAAGTGGACAGGCAAAGTTTGCATAGAAAAATTGATTGAGGGAACGCCAAGACGAATAAATAAGGTGGTAGCACTACGGAAAAAAAATGCAATGGATTTTATTAGTTCTTTTGGTCTGTTTGTAAAATAGATGTTGTAAAAAGTACAAATGGCTACAATGAAAATAAACATATGTGTAAAAATATTGGAACAACCAACCCGCATTAAGAAAGTGATAATAAGTGGAAAATTATTGCTACAATGTTGTGCTAATTATCAAAGAAAAAAGTTTAATCAGTTCTGGTGCTGCAACGACCTATTGAATTTGCCTTGGCGATCGCTTTGTCAAATCAACCACCATTTCAATGTGCCCGAGTAAAGCCAAGCTGGCTTGCTGCGGAAAGCAACAACATTGCGTGTTGTTGTCGAAATGAGAATAAAGCCCAAAACCATCGAATCTATGCGTGTACATCAATTCGCGCTTACTCTCTTGGTTCCCTTTACATTTTCCTCACCTTTGTTGCTTCCCGCCCGCGTCTGAAATGTAAAATGCATTATCGCCACTATATATTTAGTTGTAGGCTCAAAAATGACAATTATATCTATATACATACTACTATGTATATAAGAACTTCAACTCTAGCGAAATATTTAAAACTCTCAACCTATTTTCAACACCGATTCTAGGCGATATTATTGTCTGGAGACGACTTTGGGGCTCCGATGATAACAATGCCGGCGGTAAAATCATAAAAGACAAACAAATTATAGAAAACCACAAAAAAGTTGGGAACCGCAGGTTGGCCTGGATTACAAAACACTTGCATTCAAATAAAATTAAAAAAGAGGCTGGAGAGATACAAAAAATTTTGAGAACAGGAGCGCATTATGCCATCCTTAAAACTAAAAACAAAAAATACAAAAAAATTGCACCATGGTGGAACCCAAACTTGGCATCTTTAAGAGATATTAAGCAAGGCGCCTATTAAGCAAGGGTGCAGCCGCCGTGGCTCAGTTGGTTAGTGCGCGGTCCAAGCGAGTCGCATGCAGAGCGACGCTAGTTCGAATTCTGCATGTAGTAACACCTAAAAAAAATAACGGGAAACTCGTTTTCTCTTTCGGTGGCTGTCCTCTCAGCTGGAAATGGCAAACCTCTGAGAGTAAAAATTGCCTATGAAAAAGCTCCCAACCTGCCGTTCGGAACCGGCATAAAACTGTAGGTCCCTTCCACCCGCGTACAAAATTCACACGCACAACACGGGTGGTTGCGGGAAGCTAGGCCTTAGTCTCGCGTAAGCGGGCTGTCGTGCCAATCAATTCTTAATTATTATTAAGCAAGGCGCCTGGTCAACATTCAAATGTTGTAGATCCTAAGGGAACTTAATACAGTACAACAAAGCTAATGTCACATTCAGATACAATTGTAAAAAAAGCAAAAAGGGGAAGCTTAGAAAACCTCACCAAAAATATTAACCCTATGCGATATTAAAATGCTGCTTATCAGCCTTTTCAACAACATACTTGTCTAAGCATGGTGATTAGCAATAATTCTATGGTCAAAAGCAATAACCGCTTAAGTCGACTTAAAAATAAATTGAGTTATGGATGCCGGGGAGTTTGGAACTTTAAAATAAAAAAAGTTATTAATAAAAACCTATTCGCATTCCCATAACGAACACACTACCCGCTATAACTTTAAAACGAGATTGCTCGAAACAGCAATTTTCGACTTAGGTTATTGCTTTTAACCACAGAATTATTCCAATCCACAAGCAAAACCAATCAACAACTGACGCATCGAGCAAAACAAGAAACAATTGTCTCAGTCACAACCTAAAGGCTTTAACCCCCGGTTGGTTGGTTGATAGGTTCAAGTGGCGATGTTCCATCATCGAATTAGCGCGTGGGCGCCGTTTTGTTACCACTATTCCCGGTAGGTACACTAGGGTATACTGTGTGATGTCTTCTGGACTATATATTTATATATCCGTATATATCATCTATATCCAGTCCGAGAGGTTAATGAAAGAGAGTAGCGAGTTTACACTGCACTTTGCTATCTCTTCGAAATTCTGAAATGTCGGTTTTCCCAGCGTTTTCCATCTCCTTCTTGATAGCGCCGGGCAGTCGCAGAGGAAGTGGTGTACGGTCTCCTTTTCGTCCGGGTTTTCACAGCTGTGACAGCTGGTATTGTATGGGATCCCCATTTTTGCCGCATGCTCTCCAATGGGCCAGTGGCCAGTGATGACTGCCGTTAGTCTTGCCACATCCCGGCGGTCCTTGTTCAAGAACTCCGCGGTCTTGTTCTTGTCGTACGTTGGCCAAAGTAATCTGCTGGTTTTACAGGATTCCGTCCTCTGCCATCTAGTGTTGGCTTTGGCGAAGAAGTCCTTCGAGACCTCGCTCTTGATGGAGCCCAGTGGGGCGTGAACGTCAACGCATCGCTTTCATCAAGAGCGGAGCCTCTTCGAGCTAGTTCATGGGCTCTTACGTTCCCTTTAATGTTCTTGTGCCCTGGCACCCCTATCAGGGTAACTCTGTACCTATGAGCCAGCTCTGTGAGGAGCTTCCTGCACTCCCGCACTAGTTTTGACGACAGAATCGACGTTCCAAGTGCCTTGATCGTGGATAGGCTGTCGGAAAGTATAGTGATGTGGCTTTTGTAGGATGTGTCTGCCAATGCCATTCTGCACGCTTCCCTAACAGCAAGCACTTCCGCCTGGAAAACGCTTGCTGTGTTGGGGAGACGGAAAGACACATTTAGTTTAAGATGTTCCGAGAAGACTCCTGCTCCTACTCCGCATAACATCTTGGAGCCATCCGGTAGTGTTACGTTCCAAAGATGAGGTCGTCTAAAAGTTGGTATCTTAGTACGGGCGGTAAACAGCATCAGTTCAGTTTTGCTGGGGTTAATGCTTATTCCACGTCCCGTACACCAAGCACTTAACCCGTCCAAACTACCCTGAAGGATTCCGCTAATCACATCAGGGCTCATCCCTGATGCCATTAAAACCACGTCGTCCGCATACGCAACCGTTTTGACTCCTCTCCGGTTAAGATCTGTTAGGAAGTTGTCAATGGCACAGACCCACAAAAGAGGCGATAATACCCCCCTTGTGGTGTGCCCCTGGTTACCCATTTTGTAAGGTGGGTGTTTCACCACCCTCGATTGGAGCATTGCAGTGGCCCAGCTGCGAACATGTACGTTGACTCCAAGGTTTACCAGCGATGACTATCGCGCTTATCTCTATGTTGTTAAAGGAACCTTCTATGTCCATGAAGGCCGCCAATGTGTATTGTTTGTACTCCAGTGATCTTTCCACTGTTTGTACCACTTCGTGAAGGGCTGTCTCCGTTGACTTTCCCTTCAGGTATGCATGCTGGGTTGCTGACAACTTATGCTCTACCTCCTTACGTATATGGAGGTCGAGGAGTCGCTCAAGGGTCTTGAGCACGAGAGATGTCAGTCTTATGGGCCGAAAATCCTTCGCCGATTCATGACCTCTTTTCCCTACCTTGGGAATAAGACGACCTTAACGCGCCTCCAACTAATGAGAATGTAGTTCCAGGCTAGGCAGGCCCTAAAAATGACCTCGAGCCAGGGTAAAACTGAGTCTTGAGACACCTGTAGCATCATTGGAATGATGCCATCTGGGCCCGGGGACTTATAAGGGGAAAAACTTTTCATGGCCCATGCGAGATTTTACCTAGTTATAATGTTATCACTGATTGGGGGCAGATTTAGTATCTGATGCCTTATCCGTGGTTCCTCCTTTTCGCACCCTGGAAAGTGCGTATTTAACAGCAGGTCTAAGGCCTCCTCACTACTCTCAGTCCAGGAGCCATTCGGCTTCTTGATGTATGAGGGGTAGGTGTGGTCCCTTGACAACACCTTCCTTAGCCTTGCCGAGTCTTTGGTGGTTTCTATAGCTGAACAGAAATTTTTCTAACCCTTGTTTTTTTGAGTCTGATCGCCTTTTTATACTTCCTTAGACTATTCTAGTAATTTTGCCAGTTACCCGTAGAATAGCTTAGGTTGAATGACCTCCGGACCTCCGAACTCAGACGCGATAATTCATCGTTCCACCAAGGTGGGAATGATTTTTTAGAGTATTTGATTGGATAAGACGTTTTTAACGCGAAAGCCATCGCGTTTTCCAACTGCTCGATTCTGCGGTCAATGTCCCCCACTGAGGATATGGTGGCAGGACGTACTCCGCCTATCCTATTGCGGATCATTCCAGCGAATCGATTCCAGTTGGTACGTCTAGGGTTAGGATATGGCGGAGGTGGTTCGACCTGAACCTCTAAATTGAAGAGTATCCAGGCGTGATCCGAAAAGGATTTTTTGCTGGACACCCTCCATTTATTCACCCTCACTTGCTCATTGTCAGTTAGTAGTGTAACATCTAGGACCTCCTCCCAACCACTGAAGCCGTCAGTGCTTGGGAAGACGAAGGTTGGGGCGTTACCCCTGTTACACACTACCAGGTTAGTATTAAGTATAAAATCAAAAAGTGATGGGGTAAAAGATAAGTGTTTAGATGTTTTTTGGCAACTATACACACCCTGGGCTTGCCTTCACCCTTTTTGTAGAAAAGGTTATAGTTGCTCAGCCGAAGTCCCTTTACCTCCGTGTTCCGCACCCAAGGCTCTTGGACGATAGCGATGTCTACATCCTCCTCCGACAGGAGGACGGCTAGGTTGTCCCTTGCCAACTTAGAGTGTTGGAGATTGACTTCGACAACCTTCAACCGCATATCTTACTGGTCAGGGGTGGTAGGGTCCGGAACATCGAGCCTGACGTCGTCCAACAACTTCTGTGCATCAATGACCTCGCCAGCGTCCTCTTCTTCCGGATTGGAGGAGCGGAAGACCTACAGCCTCGCATGCCGCACGCCAAACCGAAATTTGTATTCTGGCCTCTCCAGGGCAGGCAAGCATTCCTCACTAATGACTAGGAGGAAGGAAATACTGTTTTTCTGCGGAGCCTCCGCCTTCAAGACCTGCCAATCCGCCATTGGTACTGTCGGGTTGTGCGCCTGCAGGTAAGGCACCAGCTTGCCACTGTCCAGTGTCATATTGGGCAACCAAATACGAGCCCTTGGTTCCCTGGGGATTTCATTGGCTGGGATGAGCTTGAGCCTCAAGCCACCCGCTGCTTCTCCGAGCTTGAAAATACAGCCTTCCAGGAAATCCTTCGAGAATTGGTTCTCGCACTTGATTACCCGATACCCGCGAACAACTTCCACCGAGTCGAAACCGGGGAGAGGCACCTTCGGATTCGCTGCCAGGTTGCTCATCACATGGTCCATGACCATCTGTGTCAACCTGGCCTCGATCTCTCCGCATTTCTCCAAGACTTCCTTGCCGCGATTGGTGGTGGCATCGACCAGCGCCACCTGCAGGTGATCCCTTGCTACGTCACTAAAAACGCGTTTGGCCTCTGTTGCACCGGCAACCTTGGCCTTTTTTGTTTCGCGGTTCGAACTGTCATGGGCAGAACGGTCGCGTTTTGTTGCTGCTGGCGTTTGCGGCAGGGTCGCTTTGTACACCAAGTACTCATCGACAACCTTCTGAAACCGAACCTTGTCCTCCGCGTCCTTGAGATGTGCAGTACCAGCAGCCTCGTTCTTGCTGATCTTGCCGAGGATAGCTAAGGCCCTCTGGTACTGCTTATACCTGGACGGTTCTCTAGGCTTGGCCGGTTTCTTGCTGGCTTTCGCTGCCGCCGCTGAAGTGGCGCTGCGCTGGTTTCTCGGTAGGGGTAGAGCTGCTGTGGCAAACAGCGCATACTCCTATCGAGGAAATTAAGTTTTCCTGGCTTGATGCCAAGAGGTCGTCTTCGGAGAAAGTGCCCACCTCTCTCCTTTTGTCCGTCAGTCGTTTGTTCTTTTCCGTTTGTCGTTTGTCCAAGTCCATAATTCGTTTGTCCTTGTCCGTCGTCTATTCGTTCCTTTCGGAGGCAGTTTTTTTGAGGGTCGACATCAACTGGTTTTTACGGTCACCTGCCCGACCTGGCGCGCACCTGTTGAGGTGCCAGCACAGTGACCAATGCGGGAATGGGGAAGGGGAGGGTCCGTTACGGCAGAGCCCCTTACCGTGATAAGGCCACCGTTCCTTCTTGAGGCGGCCAGGTATCAGGAAAGCTCCGTTCAAATACAGCCGATATACTCCCTGGCTGCAAATCAGTCCGATGGGCACGGGCCGCATGACACCCTGGCTTAGGGAGGTTCCGCTATGCTACCTTAGCCGACCAGAACCAGATCCAGAAGTGGCCGTTTCCAGCCGTCACCACGTGGAGGTGTTAGCACACGCTTCCGTCAACCAGCTCAGAAAGGAAATGATATAGTGCAGGAAATTCAAGTCGTCGGGTGTGTGTAGGCTTACCATCGTTTTAAAATGGCTCTGGATGATACTACAAAATACTACAAACAATCATACATTCTAGTTTTCAGAGTATAGAGTGTACATGTATTTAAACTTGTGTATACATAAAGGGTGATTTTTTAAGAGCATTCGGATTTGATTGAAAAGAAACATAAAATTTAGAGAAATTTATGAAATCTTTATTTGAGTCAATAGAACGATCTATATAATTCAATGTTTAAAGATGATTTCATGTAAAAGTTGACCGCGACTGCGCCTCAAATGGTTAATACGCTGGTTCCAATTTTGGCATACTCTCTCCAACATATCGGCCGGTGTCTCACGAATAACTTCTTCAAAATTGGCTTCCAGTGCGTCAACCGTTGCGGAATTGTCGCTATAGACATGAGCTTAACATAGCCCAACAAATAGGCGTTAAATCGCAAAAACGTTCCCAATTGGTGCGAACGGCGCCGAATCGATAATTCACGGTCATCAGCAACACTGGCGGATATAGCTGCGATTTCCTTTGTCCGCACTCTTCGTATGCGGGTTGGTGGCTTAATGTCCAATAATGTATATTTGGTGCGAAATTTAGCCACACGATTCCGAATAGCCGCCTCAGAAGGTCGCCCAAACTGACCATAAAATGGAAGAAGAGCACGATGCACTTTCTAAACCGAGCATGAATTTTGATAATAAAATTCAGTAATCTACAAGCGTTGTTCGTTTGTAAGTCAATTCATGGTTTAATTATAGACAAAACTGAACATGTTTGACAGTAACGTGTTACACGAAAATAGCTGAACTTTTTTATAAATATATTAAAACACAAAATCGGCGATGTCCTTCCTTTTTTCCATTACCACGTTTTAGTTGAAATTATGTACTGGGCTGCATATATAGACTCAGATACATAAAACAGGGCCGCGTATTATTGCGACGCACTGCACTAATCACTAGTGCTAATCAGCCCAGCGCTAACCAGCCTAGCGCTAATCAGCCCAGCGCTAATCAAGCTTGACTTGTGCAGCAGTGAACAAGCGAGTGCTAGCTAGTGTTCGTACGCACACTCGGCAAGCAACATGGTTTTTGTTGTTGTTATGCTGAGCCACCCACGATAGCGAAGGTGAGCGCAGAACTTTCGCGCTGCACTTGCGCATTCTCTTTTGCGGTTCGTTCGTACTGCGCTAGCGCGGCGCTCTTAAATCGCATCGGCGTATCCAGCAGATAGTGGGGTGTGGCGGTGGTAGTGCACTTCGGCCGCGCTGCACTTTATGACCTTGCGCAAGGTGTTGGTAGGATGCATTTCGGCTGCCGGCACTTGCTATTCCAAGCATGGTGTTGTTGTGTCATGCAGCTGGTGAATTCTTTGCCGTTCTGGCTGCTGCATTCCACCAACCACGTAAAGGTCACCCCATGCACCAAATTTTGTCGCATTTCTGCAAAGAAGTGGGGTGATCTGCTGGAAGTTGGACGATCAGGCGATTATGCGCTGTTGCGGCAAAATTTGCCTTTATAAGCGGCCGCCGCAGTAAGATCGAGGAAGTCGTTAAGGAGGAGTCGTTACGCATAACTCGGTTGATGAGTCGAGGAGTATTGGCAGATCGCTAAGTCGATGAGGAGTGTTGCGTAGAGTCGGTCAGCGAGGATATTGGCGGTTCGTCGACTGCTATCGAAGTCGACCTGTGCAAGTTCGCGTTCACAGAAAAGAAAATGACAATGATGAAGTGCGCGGACTAAGTGGCCAAAGTAATGGCATAATTTAAAGCCAAAATATTCGGTGCCCAGTGTGTTAGAACATTTTGTAATTTAAAAACTCGCGAGGCGGAATTTCTTCAATCAAATGTGCTTCTAAACGCTAACTTTTAAAATGGGTGTGTGCTCAAACTATGGCAAAGTATGCCAACAAAAAAATTCGACCCGCAAAACCGCCAAAATATTCGAATCCAGCCAAAGTGTCAAAATGCCGTTGGTTACATAACTAATTAACTAACTAACAAAATTGTGCTAACTAAAACTTACTGGCTAAAACTAAAACTGCGCCCATTCTAAGTAAAACTATGAACGAATTATGAAGGTGAAGCTGACGAAAATTAAATTCTGAAAACAAAAAAAAAAACCAATATTGCTACTGCCCGAGAATGCTGTGGAGAAAGTCATCGTTGGAGTTCAGAGGAGCGGCGCAAATCCTGACAGGAAGTTCCCGAAATGTGTTAAGTGTTGCAGAAAATTTTTTTTATAATAAAATCTAATAAAGCCGTTTAAATCAATATGTGCGTCATATTTCTAAAAATTGTTTTCAATTAAAGTTGCTACTATCTATCACGTACAAAAAAAATGGGGAAACGTTATTAATAATCTTATCAATTAAAAATATTAATATAAAATTTGGATTATCTAGTTAAAACAAACAAAAAATATGGAAATTATTGCTAAAATAGTATTTTGTTCGTTAATCTTTTATCCTTAAGATTTTTTTGCTAGTTAAAAAAAAAAATTTAAACTATAAATTGTACCAACCAAATATTGTACATAGGACCGAACTTAGCGCTCAACGTGAGGCCAGATGTACATACCGATCTGCATATAATAGAAAGTGGCGCCAACGTGGGGTCGCTACGAACGTGGGGGCATGCCACATAGGATCGACACACGCATACACATAACAATGATGCATCCACAAACAAACGTTTCCATGAATCGAATAGCATTTATGAAATCATACAGTACTAGGTGCACAATATGTCATGTTCTTTTTTAAACCTATTAATGCGATGCATTGCGTTGTTTCAGGAACGATATATTGGTTAGGAGATAGGGTTTAGAGTGAAGTGGTTATGGAGTGGTTTTGTCTTAAAACCATCAAGATCATAGATCATTCCACAATCTCGCACTGTGGGCCGAAAACGAACTCTCCCTGTAATGCGTAGTGCGCTGAAACATCGTTTCAACGTGAAATGTATGGGCGACAGTGTTCACACGGGAGTAATGGCATCAGACTGCTCATCTCCTCTGAACAATTACCGAAAAGGTAACGATGTTCCATGGAGTTAATAGAGCTGGATACTCTACTGTCCCATAGAAGCTTAATCGTACGGGTTTGCACACGGTCCAGGAGCTTCAAATAGGTTTTTGAAGCACCCTCTCACAGGTGCGAGTTTAACTCCATTTTTGGCCGGATATAATTTATGAGGAGATTAGACGAAGTCAAATATGTTTTACCGAAAGCCGAGGCACTTGGCCGCTTCTTTTAATACGCCAAAAATATGACCGTTTCATCGAAGGTCGTTCCTAATGGACATGCCCAGACCATCAAGAGCTTCCGATGCAATATTTGCAATTTCAGCAATTTACACAGTGGAGAGAAATTTCATTGCGCTCACTAACACCATCTTATTGTCAATTTTGCCGATCCCTGCTGTAAAAAGTGTCATTCATACGGCGCCGTTCTCTCGCAATCTCCACAGAGCTTGGGCGCTTTGTGCAGGAGTATGAATGGCAAATGGTGCTGTCATCCGCAAACGTGGATGGGATTCTTCGTCGACGACAATAGGTCGTTGATAAAGATAAGGAAATGGGTTGGAGAGAGGACCGAACCGGAACTCCCGCGCTAAGGGAATAGAGCGATCATAGAGAAAGCTCGTAATCCAACGAGAGAAGACATTACCAAGTACTTTATGCCACACCCGGTCAAAGGCCTTGGAAATATCCAATGCAACAACCTTGCGAGCGCTATAGCTTTGAAACCCCATTGTGCTCTAGATATTTCACAAGCTTAAAGTTTACGATGCTCCCCATTACTTTGGAAAGCACCGAACAAATTGCTATGGGTCGGTAATTCACAGGGCCAGTAGTCTTGCCTTTTTTATGAACTGATTGCGGGTTCTAATATTGGAACCCGCGCTCTGCGACGAATGCAGACGAACGCTGTTGTTGTTGCGCTATCGAAAAGCTGAAATTATAAATCGATTTCTACTTTCTGGCTGGCGTTTGTTCTTCTTCTATAAGCCTGCACGGCGTCACATATTGCTCCTGAACTTACTGCAGACTGTAGTGTGCGGAAAATCATACAAAAGAAAATAAAATATGGTTGGCATGACGACTCATATGGTCGCTACAAACAATGCAAAATATAAACAATTAAAAAAATAAACAAAAACAACTGAAAACAGGATAAGGAAATGGAAAGAAAATTGAATAGATGGGCCGCAAGTTCCTAAGAATTTATGAAAAAGTATACCTAATATTTGATTGCATGAATAGGGCAATCGGATAATTGCTTAAGATCGACTTTGCAATTAAATAATGAGTCGTACAAATTTATAAAGACTATTTTGAAATTTTTTGAAAAATGTTAAATATATGGATGATAAAAGTTTTCTTTTAGAGCTAAAATCTGTGTTTTAATCACTGATGAAATATTAAGCAATAACCCACATAAATTTTTTATAACAAATAAGTTTTTTAACCAAGATTTTTCCATTTATCTTTTGCAATTTTGGGACAAAATTCGAGTATAACTCAGTCAAGCGTAACAACTAATTTCGAAAACTTTAAATGAATTCATGCCATACCGACTAGATGAGTGCTAGGTTCAAAAAGCATGAAAATGAACAAAAATGCGATTAAACATGAAAAATAGAAATATTCTTCCATATGGTGGACAAAAAGTCAAAGAATTCTGAGCAATTCGAGTTTTTTGCTTTGCATTTTTAAAGACTTGTTAAAAAAAAGTACAGGTACAGCTAGGCTCGAAAACCATGGAAATGAACAAAAATGCAATTTAACATGAAAAATAAAAATATTCTTCCATATGGTGGACAAAAAGTCAAAGAATTCTGAGCAAATTTGAGTTTTTTGCTTTGCATTTTTAAAAATTGTTTAAGAAAAGTACAGAAACTATCTAAAAAGTTAAATTTATAAATGAAATATAATTCTAACAGTCCATTATAGGATTGCATAAAAAATTGGAATCGAAAATCTGTTGGTATATGATTTATCATCATTTGAAATCTTTAGTGAGACTGTGGATTAACTGCGCTAAGTGAAACATGTTCCATAAAAATTACACAGCACAACAAAAAAACACTTTCTTTCTGTTGCATAGAGTTTTTCTACTGTTTCTTACTAATTTGGGTGCGCTGATTTCGAATCTATCCTCAGATTTTTTTCTAGCAGCTCTAGTTAGTGAGATATAGGTACCGTGTCATTTTTTCAGTTTTTCCTCTACTTTTTCCATATATTTTGATGGAATGATTTTTATCTTATCACATTAACAACACCACCCGGCTTCTTTTCCGATGCAACTTATTTTTATAGGTTTTAAAATGCCGCGAAAATTGGGCCTCAAAGTAGGAAAATATGGAATTTTAAGGCGTTTTCTTTGATGGTCAAAAACATACATACGTGGGTGGTCCGATAAGTACTTAGCCTACAAAAGAAAAACGAAAATTTTGGAATTGCAACGTATTTTTGTAAATCAATTAACGAGTTAGGTGTAAAATGAAAGTCGACACATCAAGCATTACAACACAGCCAAATTATTCGGCGGAATACACATTCGCATCGAAATAATAGCAAAAATGTACCATAGCCATTTTCATCACTTTTCATACTTTCTCCGGAAAAAATTAGGGGCCTTTCAACTCAGCTTCCGCTTTTTGCCGCTTTACTTTTTAGAGCAATAAAAGTGAAACACCCCCGGGTCGAAAAACACGCAAGTATACGTAAAATCGCGCACATTTAGTACCCATTAGATCTATATATCTAATCACGCTCAAACGGACCAGCCGATTTCAATGAAGTTTTCTTTGTTGGATTCGTCTTGAGTCAGTTCAAGTTTGTGCGAAAAGAAAATGCCGGAAAATCTATTGGAAAAGTCGGAAAATCCATGTAATTTTTGACCGTGGATTCTGAAAATTTTTAGTCGATAACGTTGGAACCATAAGTCACACATCAATTAAATTCACTAAGAACTTACTATTTAGTCATGTCCTTCGACAAAGAGAAAAGAGCGAGCGGGGCGTGACACCACCCATACAAACCAAATCTTAATCTTCGAAATTGTAAGGTGCACAGCATTGAAATTTTGTATTGTGTCGTCCCATAGATGAGTCATTCTACTGGTAAGATTTGATGGGCCTTGGACAGGGGGCGTAGCACATTTTTTCTGACCCAACATTTCAGCAGAACTGTAAGTCGCACAGCAATGAAACTAAGTACGAACCTATAATTTAATCATATCTTTCGACAGAGGTAATGGTGCGGGTATTAAACAAGGGGCGGTGTCACCGCCCATTTAACTTAAATCCGATTCAAGCGCAGCATATTTATTTTCTGAAATTTAGCAGTTTCGATTGCAGCCTTACAGATACTTATAGTTTAGAAATGATTTCATTATTAGACATTCCTTCCAGTGTAGGGAAGGAATGGGAAGGGAAGGGTAGTACCAAAGAATATACAATATAAAGAATACGCATCTTCAAAAATTTGTCAAGCGTGTTTCTTGATACGGGCGGGAAGAGAAGAGCGGAGGCATAGGTTGCGGGAAATTTGCTCGCGCTCAACGAAGATGATTCGGGATTCGCTAATGTTTTTGGTGTTGTCGTTTATTGTGTGTATGTTTTTTTGTGTTGCCGATTGGTTTTGCTGCACAGATTGCTGTCAGCTCACCATCAATCGAATCTTTGTGGAGAATGCCTTTTTGCTGGTCAATGCTTTGATTGATTTAAAAATTTGGTGGTTGATCCCAATTTAAAATGTTTACAAATATTTTTACGTGGCGAGGTCGAAGTAAAATTATTTGTTTCTATTTTCAAATGGTTGATTACAATTTTGAGAATATGGGAAAAATACGAAAAAAATGAACTGATAGGCATATTGACTTCAAAATTTGTGATACACTTGAAATCAAAAATAATTAGATGGGTGTTTTAATTTTGTTTTTTGAAAATCGAAATCTAACGGAGAAACCAAGGGTTAAAAGAGTGTACGGAAAAACATACTTGAATAAGTCTATTGACTTTCAATAGGGCGAAAGCACTACTAAAGCATTAAATAAAGAAATTATTAATAAGACAAGTATTTTGTCATAAGAAAAATGTTATTACGGCATGCCTACGTTTAAAAATAGTTTAAATATTTTACACCTGAATGGTTCCATGGCGAATAATGTGACCATAAATTTACAATATTAGATTTTCTTATTTTAGTTCTTTTGCAGCTGCCGTGGCTCAGTTAGTTAGTGCGCGGTCCACCGAGTCGCATGCAGAGCGACGCAAGATCGAATACTGCATGTAGTAACACCTAAAAAAATAACGGGAAACTCGTTTTCTCTTTCGGTGGCTGTCCTCTCAGCTGGAAATGGCAAACCTCTGAGAGTAAAAATTGCCTATGAAAAAGCTTCCAACCTGCCGTTCGGAACCGGCATAAAACTGTAGGTCCCTTCCACCCGCGTACAAAATTCACACGCACAACACGGGTGGTTGCGGGAAGCTAGGCCTTAGTCTCGCGTAAGCGGGCTGTCGTGCCAATCAATTATTAATAATATTAGTTCTTTTAAACAAGCATTATATGTGGGCCGTAAGAAAAGTTCCAAAGAACGGGACGGAAAATTATTACGGGCTTTCCAATTTCCCTTTTTAATTGTCTTTGTCAGAGAGTACGGCCGGGCTGGCAGGAGATGGCTTTTGAGAGCCCGATCGCGAAGGCTTACTGGGCACAGTGGTAAAGTCTACGTCTGAAGGATGGCTGCCTATACCGCGAGTGGGAAAGCAGGGTTGGCAGGACCAGAAAATCCCTAATAGTGGTTCCAAAAGGCCGGAAAGGACGATGTCATCAAGGCAAACCATAACGACTCCAGTGGAGGACACCGCATCGCAAAAAATGTCGCCAAGATAAGAAGGCGGTTCTATTGGGTAGGATGCCAGGAGTCTATCGCTGAGTGGATCAGAGGCAGTGATCGGTGTTCGGCTGCGAAAAGGCCGAGGAGAAGATCGCGGAGCCGCAATCAACTAGTCGAAAGCAGGTTAACACCGAGCTAACCCAGAAGGGTTCCAAGAAGGCGATCTGGCAATGCTCAACAACCCGCAACGGAGGGAAGGTTTGTCTCCAAAAGGGGGTGCGCGTAGGGGCGGATCGCACCGGGCCCCGGGCTGCGGGGCCCCGAGAGAAGCTTGTATTTGTCACTTTCAGCAATTGAAAGAGACACAGTATCTACAATTGACTTTGAAATTGCAATAACAAATTCAGTTCCATAAAAGCAAGAAAACATCCTTTCTAAATAACATTCTTTTGCATATTTTCAAAACATTTTCCCTCGAAGATTGCAATATTTAATTTAAAATTTTGTGCAAAATTGGCAAATACAAAATTCTAAGTTAAAAATAAAATATCGCAATCTTAGAGTTTGTTTGTAAACTAGTGTGAATTACACAATTACTTACCCTCATTAAACTGTGTAGAAGTAAAACAAATTTACTGATATTACAACCAATTATTAAAGTTATTGGTTAGATAACAACACATCGTCCCGGAAATCCGGTTTTGTTCTTTTATAGACTCTTTTACGAAAGCAATTCTGTGATCCTTGTTTCCTTGATCCCATATTTAGATGGGCTTCTTACATGCTGTTATGTAGGGGAAATACGTTTTTTCAGATCTTATTTTATAAAGTCAATGCTACAGGGTTTTATAAAATATTTCTGTACATTTCTGAAGATTTAGATTACACTACTCGACACGAAAAATGCACTTCTAAATAAAAGTGTTTTCTAGACTAGAATTTTGAAATAGAATACAATTTAGATGTATAAATCTACAGACTGAAATCCAAAACATGTATGTTTTCCATAACTGACATATTTTGGTCCTGAAAGTTCAAAATAGGAAATTTAGTTAAAAGGAGAAAATTTTCCTCTTTCATTTGATACCCATATCGTCATCATTGCACTACCGCATATAGTAAAGCATATTGTTTTTACTCACTGCATCATAACTTTGTCATTTTTCTTTCAATTCTATTGATGTTAGGCTTAATATTTCATTTAAGATTTTAAAACCAGAAGAGATAATCTGTTTTTTTCTATAGCAAAATATTTGAAAATTTATGATTTTTTAAATTGGTCGAAAAATTTACTTTGTTACAACTTTCACCGTCAGTAACTTCTCATATGATTTGGGCAATTTATATATTACTAGAAAGGCTAAGGTATTATCTTCTAAACGATCTTCTTTTAGAAGATATGTGCTCATAACTGAAACAACAGGAAATAAACTCGTTTTTCGAAGTTGTTTCGAAAACGCTTCTTAAACAATTTTTTGATTTTCAGTTTCGTGTTCAGCGGCCAAAGTAAGTCTATAAAACACTTTTATTTTTAGGTTCACGCGATTGAGCCATTTTTTGTCGAGTAATGTTATGATGCTCTGATCGCAAAACAATCTAATCCTCCTGCTCGGGTAGCTTAAAAAAATGGCCAGATCGTAGTAACGAAGCAAGATTTTCTGTTTTTTTTTTTAGATTTAAGATGGCTTTTTGAAATGACGAACTTGATCTCCCAAAAGTTTTCCTAATTTCACGAAAGTTTTTATCAATTTTGGAAAGATTTAGTAAGATTATCCTTCTATCAATTTTTCTAGTTTTCTCTGGGATTCTATTGCTTTCTTTAAATTTTCAATTTCAAAATAATTTGCAAGTCAGTTTACTGTTCAATAGAATACAAATTTTCAACAAAAAAAAGTAAAAAGCATAACCGGAAATTCCCGTTATTAGTTTTGTACGCAAACTTATTCTGCACCGTTATGTGGGGGCCCCCTTAGCCGTCGCCGCCCCGGGCCCCCGAACACCTTAAGCCGCCACTGGGCCGGCATGCTATAATGTCGATATGGCAGGGATGGTTCGCGGCGGTAATAGGTTATGCTAGAACAATCGAGATAGAAGGTAAAACTGGAATGTGCAAGAAACTTCGGCGCGATAAGAAAACCAATATAAAAGCAGCAGTGTGCAGCGCAGGGAGACGAGTCTGTGTTGATCAAGCAAAGGGAAAACATGCAATAGTAGTAGTGTAAAGTAGTAACAAGTGTAAATTTGTAAATAAAGCGATTGTGGTTTTTGACTGCGTTTGCGCTGAATAATTGAAGTGGTTTTATTTTCAAGCTCAATCCAAAAACGAACCTAGAGAAGTCATTTTCATAACAATATCTTTATTGGTTCAGAAGTTATGATTTCTGCAACGAATAATGGCAAACCGAGCTATAGTTTGTCGTTGAAACGACGATCATTGCGCTGGTTAATTTATCTCACTTTGCTGTGGACAAATAAGAACAATGTGTTGCTGTGAGAAATTTGCAAAAAAAGATATTTAGAGACCAAAACAACCACCAACACCTCAAAGTACACATATTTAGCATCATAAAAAGCAGTGTGTATTTCCTGAGCAATTCTGTGTACTCGCTCAATGGCCCCGTGTTTCCCTCTTTCCTGAAACCAAAATGATGGTCAGGAAGAATGTTGTGCTCAGCAATGAACTGTGAAATTTTACCAACATCTTCTCGAATAATTTTGATAGCAGAGAAAGCAGACTTATTGGTCTGCATGAAGATGCCATGGTTGGATCTTTCCCAGGCTTAGGAATAATTTTAATCAATGATATTTTCCATTATTTTGGGTAATATCCAAGTTCAAAGATGTTTTTAAGATGTTATAATTATAAGTAAGCAAGAACCAAATAGCGTCAAAAGGAAGAAATTTTATCATCCTGCCAGATATTTTATCGTACCCTGCAGCTTTTTAATCGTTGATGTTCTTATGGCTACGTTGGTTCAAACTCGACAGTCCTTGGATTTGGTTGAAAGACTTTGCTTAAATGTGCAGGTAGTATAGAGCCCTGAATGATGCTGTTGCCACGCGCGTCTTGCGTTACGCTTAGCTGCAGTAAGTGTCTATTGAAATATAATTCTAGTTCGCGTGTGAATTTTGACTTCTTCCATTGCCGCTGTGGCTATACTGCTGAACAAGTTTACGGCTTCATCCTCATTAATACTGAGTAAATCTGACGACCTCTAGGAAAGATGAGTCTCGATCCCCAAAAGGTATGTTTGGCGTAATAATCACCTGCTGCCAAAAATCAGGATCCCAGAGTATCGAAATACTTTAAGAATTGAGCTGACCTTATGTTAAATCTTAGAAGACAATCTACAAACGAGAGAATACTCTTGTATTCCGGATGCTTAATGTCGTAAAAGTTGTAGCCGCGAAGGCGAATAAAGTTGTTGTCGGTCAGATGCGTATATGAAATCAGCATGACATCGATATCATTACGATTTAAAAAGTTGTGTAGTTCTAATAGATGTTGGATTAAGCCGTTAGCGTTCCAGTGAGATATCGTTAGAGCATTTATTTGGTTTTTAATAGTGTCCGACCGAATATTCGGTTTCGGCTCAAATAAGTGGTTTCGGTTTCGGCCAAAAAATGGCCGAATGGCCGAAACCGAAACTTCCTGGAATATTTTTTACATTTTATTATGTAGCGAGTGAACAGCTACTTACCACTCAACCGAGCAGATATGTATTGAAAGGATAAGAAGCGGAATTTAGATGCTACCAATGTAAATAAACTCCTTTTTTTGAAATATAAAAAAAAATGATTAAATTTTGAATATTAGCGAGTAAGGTACGAAAGGGTGATTTTTTTTTTGTTTATGTTTTTAAAAACTGAATTGTTTTTATTAATAAGTATTTATCTAAATTATGTTATGTTTGCTTGTTTGTTCTTACTTAAACTAAAATTCGTTTCTTGAAAAATGGTGATTTGATGCTTGATGTGGTGATGTTTATTTCAACTAGAAAGTTTTGGTTTCGGCCGAATATTAAAAAAAAAATCTAAACTCGGTTTCGGCCCAAAAAAGTGGTTTCGGTCGGACACTAGTTTTTAATAACTCGGAAATAAGCGCTTAGCTTTGCATCACGTTACCCATCATGTTTTGCGTCAATTTCATAGATTTATCCATGTTTTTGGATTAAGGCTTGGAGCATAGAGTTTTCAGCTATTACAATCTCTACGTTCCTGTTGGGGATATTGCTTTGATTGATTTGATTTTTAACAACATTTGCGTAAGAGGTCCCAGGAGACATGACATTCGAATTAGTAATGTCATGGAATCATGACATTAGAAGTAGTATTGGATAGCTTTGAAAAGTCACCTTGAGCAACTCTCTTATAAGTATTCTCATATTCTGCGAAACTTATTTTTTTAAGAAGGATGGTTAAAAAAAAATTCGATCGATTTAACGAATTTTTCGATTTAACAAAGTGGGGTGGAACATAAGATTCGTTATATTGGACGAAGTATATACAGTGATACTTTCATTTATGAATTTTGTTTAATAATTTCTTTTTTCCCGTTTTATTGTAAAAACATTAACGAAGAAGCAATTACGACTTCATTTCGCAGTATAAAACCTTGTATAAAAAAGATTATTCCAATTTATATAGCAATTACACAGGGCAGGGGCGTAGCCAAGGGAGGGGTTTTGGGTGTCAGAACCCCCCCCCCCCCCAAAGCCTATAATTATTTAAAATGTTCAATGACTCTGCATGGTATATACGTTCTCACAAAGAAGATTTTTTCACCTTTAAACATTTGAAAGAATAAAAAATTTTTTTGGTGAAACCGATATGATTTTTTTAAATAATTCCCTTCAGGCTCAGTACAGCTATTTGCGTGATCTTAAAGCATGTTTAATGAGTGTTTTAAATCGTCGGTTGGAATGTCCTTCAGGATGTCGGTATAAACATTTTGGATAACTTCTATGTCCTCAAAACGCCTTCGTTTTTTTTATAAGGTGAAAGTCGCACGATGCCACATCAGGTGAAAACGAGCAGTGATTGATGGGTAGAGTTCGACTTTTAGTAAAAAAAATCAGTCACAATTGTCTATGGATGACATAGCGTCTTTCGATAGTCAAAGTGTTCAGTTAAAATGCGATAATGTTATGTTTTTGTGATGCTTAACTTTCGCCTTACCAAAGATATTTGTATTCGTGATAGTCCGTTTTTCGAAAAAACCGTAACTTTAGAGATTTATTTTGCGACTATGAAAAATATTCGATTTCTTTCCAAAGGGTTTATTGAACACATACTGAGTTACGTAATAAAATCTTGTGAGTAAAAAATTGTGGCGTAAGCGCCTGGTATCACCCGTGTAGGTGTTTGTATACCAAATAACGTAACAAAAAACAGGAATAATTTTTCCAAAACAATTTTTTTGTTTATGTTATTGAAAACTACTTTCGAATTTTTTCAGTAAGTCGAAATAATAACTACATTGGTTAAATACTCTGGCAGATGTTGAACAAGAATCATGAAAAATATCACCCGGGTGGGTATAAATAAAGCGAAGGTTAAATCCAATTTCATGCCAGATTTTGGAAATTCAAGATGGCGGATCCAATATGGCGGACGGTAAAGTCAAAAACTTTGAAAATATCGCAGCCCTATTTGCCGTCTATTCCGTTCGTGCACATAGGCGTTGCAACCACATGAGTAAGAAACTGATGATGTTCTAATGTTTATGAATTTTTTACTCAAAAACCGAGAGAGATATCGAAAAAATACCAAGAACAGTTTGTATTTGTATTTTTACGTAGAATACGAAAAATTTGTTGTTTTTCAAAATCTCGAATTTTTGACTTTACCGTCCGCCATATTGGATCCGCCATCTTGAATTTCCAAAATCTGACCTCGGATTCGGATTCAGCGCGTATCAGGACCCTATGAACTGTAAACAGTTTCCCCGTACCATAGCTGTAACTCTTATGTGCACGAAAGGGTTAAAAGGGGTCCGTAATAAGCGAAAAGGTAAAGCGCGTACTTTTGAAATTGGTTCGTTTTAGGCGGAAAATCGTTTTGAATGGGTTCGTTATAAGCGAAAAGCACTGTATTTGGTTTCAATATCTCAATGAGTCATAGTACCTGGCAAACAAATTGAAATCGGTATTGTCTTTCTACTTATTGGTCCTCTTTTATTGGAAAAATAACATAAAAAATCACATAACTGAAACTGCTATCTATATACTAAGATATGTATAAAATAAATCTTTATTATTTTCTGAGATCAATTTATTATAGTTAGTTTGTTATATCATGGTTAAACCGACTAGCTTAAACTAGTTTAAATGAAAAGAGCTGTGACCAAGCAGCTGTATTGTTCAAGTTGGATGGCTATTCTTATTTTGATTTTGGTCACATAAATGAGCAATTTGCACACCACACCTGAATAACTAATAGCATTGTCGGTTAGCAGGAACCATTTATGGAAGTACTTTTTTAATATTTTCCATTGCAAAATACAAATATACTACATGCCTTACATGCATGCTTACATGCATATTTCAAGCAGACGAAAATTTCAATTCAAAATTTTAATTTTGATAATTTTCGTTTGTTGTGATTTTGAATTGTCAAAAAGGCGCTTCAAAGGCCTTCATTTTGTGATGCGTTCGATAAAATTAGTAACATTTTATCGCATTTGCTTCGGCGTTTTATTGAAATGAGCCATTTAAAAATCTGGTTTTGTATGGGGGAACTGCTTGATTTGGCTTTGTATTTGAGAATTTTTGCCCAAATCAAGCATTTGGGCTCAATGTTAACTTAGTATTAGATCGTGTTAAATGGTTCAATATGTTTAATTTCTAACAACAAATGTATGTAATTAAACACGTTTTTGAACTTGTTTAAGCTCATTAAACAGCTTTAAGTCGCCAGTTTGAACATGCTATTAGTTAACAATGAACTAGTGCGCAAGGGATACCATATACGAGTACATGCGAAACAATGCGTGGGTTCATTGCTACTTTTGAGAAAAGAAAGTTTTCATAATTTTAATGATTTTATTTGTTTTTCAGAGAATCGTGGGAAAAGGTTAACATCGTTGAAAATGCAAATGGTACATTAAGCTATAACCTGAAGAAAATATATATATTTCGAGAGGAACTTTCGGTGGGAATGGAGGATGATGTAGTAATTGTCCCCAATATTCCTATGCTAAGTGCTACATCTCAGAGTAAGCATGCGGCTAGGTAAGTGAAATTTTTAAATGCTTAGATGTAAACTTTAATGATTTTTAATTCTCTTAACCGCGTGAGAATTTTATAAGCTAAGCAGATTATCGAAAAGAGTGTTAAAAGAAACATGAAAAAATGCTGAATAAAATTGTTTTGTTTTCCAGTCCCTTTTGTAGACTGTAGTCAAATCACAAAATGTGCAAACACTTTTTTACAACCCTGTTTATTTTGCTACACATGGGTAATTTCCTGCATTTAAGACTAGTAAGTGTTCATTCGATTAGGTGTTGCGAAATCGGGGGTTGGTTGGTTAAAGTGGTGATGTCCTAAGACATCTAATTGAGCTTAAGCCGTTTTGAACCTCTCTCTCAGTATTGACACTAAGGTACCGGTTAGGTTAGGTTGCGGTGGCTGCCTCTATGAGAGACACACTCGGAGGCCTGAAAGGCCCATTGTGATACCACATATTTCACCCGTTTTTGAACTGTGTATGCAACACTGTTTTGCCAACATATGTTACAGCACACATTTCAAGCGGATGGGGTACCGGTTACGCGTCGAAAAACCTTAGCTGTTTACAGCCATTTCGTGGCGTTAATGAGGATATCCCGTGATATCTCGAAAAAGAGTTTACCTAGTGTTTTGAACCTGCTTTTACTAGAGCCGGGAAAATACAGAGGAAGTGTTAAATTGTCTCCTTCTCAGCTGGATCACCGCAGCTACGGCAGCTGGTGTTGTGAAGGATGCCCATCCTGGCTGCATGCTCCCATAAAGGCCAGTGGTGATAACTGCAGTAACTTTGGCCATATCGACTCATTTTTACTAATCAGTTCCACCTATTTGTTTTTGTTGTAACTTGGCCAGATTGATCTGCTAACTCTGCAGGTAACCAGCCCCTGCCATCTCTTATCTGCCTATGATAGGAGGTCCATAAAAATCTTGCTCTTAATGAGGATTATTGGGGTGCGGACTACCACCGCATCCCCTTGATCAAGAGCGGAACCTTTCCTGGCGAGCTCGAGACGGACGTCTTTCGTTTCCCTCAGTGTTCCGGAGTCCGGGAACCCAAATGAGGGCAAACAATCGGCGTGCCAGTTCCAGGAGGGCCTCCCTGCAGTTCAAGATAAGTTTGGAGGTGATGATCGAAAAACCGATCGCGTTCTTGCAGGAAAAACTGGTAACCTCTTCTTTAAACGTGGTGTCTGCCACTGCCAACCTACAGGCTTTCTGAATAGCTAGAACCTCCACCTAGAATACACTAGATCTATTCGGAAGTGGATTGATTTCCTGAACCTCAGCTCGTTTGAGTAAACGTCAGCACCTTCTCCACAATCCATTTTGGAACCATCTGTGTAGATTATGGTGCCTCCGGTGTTGGGCTCATTGTTCCTTATTCAGACCGTGATGATATCTTGATTGAGAAAGGTATTCCAAAGACTATGTTGGGAGCCCTATAGTCCGTTTCCTATCCACAGATGCGGTTAGCCGCCAACAGACTACCGCGACCATAAGGCCTGTCCCTCCAGCAACCCAGTTCCTTTAACCGTAAAGCACTTGTGTTGACAGTGTGTAGGCCGATTGCAAGTAAGTGTCAGAACATTCAAGGCTTCTGGCGGGCACAATCTGATTGCACCCACTGTTCCCACACAGTCCATTCTTTGTATTCGTGTGAGCTTAGTGATGTTATACGCCTTCCTTAGAACTTTCCACCACACCAAGGCACCGTATGATAAGATAGGGCGTATCACCATCTTGTACACCCAAATCATCAGTTTCGGTTGGAGACCCCAGCTCCTTCCTACCATTTTGTTGCAGGAATGGAGTACGAACCTGAACTGTTTTTTCACTGTTTCCTGTTTATTTAGCTTCCAGTTTAGCTTAAGATTCAGTATCATCAGTATCGAGCATCAAGTATTTTGCCCTGGATGAAAGGGCCAGTGCCGTTCCATTCAGATTGGGTAATATAAAGGTCTTGGTCCTCGTAAAACAAAGCATCAGTTCATTTTCTCAGGGCTTAAACCCAGGCCGCGATCCGCGCACTACCTGCTTAACCTCCCTGGTGCCATCATAACCATATCGTCTGCATATACGAATGCCTTCATACCACCCTTATTTAACTCGTTCAGGATACCCTCCACCGCGCAAATCCACTATAGGGGGAACACTCCACCTTGTGGGGTACCTCTGTTTACGTATCTGGTAGGGAACCAAATGCTTATCGGCATCGGTGACCTCAGCACCCTCTTCAACCGTATTGGAGGAGCGAAAAATTTTTAGCTCTGTGTTCCCAACGCCAAAGCAAAGCTTGTTCTCAACCTTATCCAACCTACCTACCTAGGTTCTCCCTTGGTGATGATCATGAGAACAGACAAGCTGTTCTTCTGCGGAACATTCGATAACATCCCGGATTGTTAGCCTGCAGATATTTGCCAGCTTCCCATAGCCAAACGACATGGTTAGCAACCAAGAAATGCAGTCCTCCAGGAAGTCCTTGAAATATTGGTTATCACATTTCTCACCTTGTGACCGCGAACAATCTCGGCTGAGTCAACGTCAGGAAGAGGTAATTTCCGAGGTCAAGTTAACCATAACGTAATTCATTACCATTTGGGTTAACTTGGCCTCGATCTCCCCTCACTTTTTCAAAGCCTCCTTGCCGCGGTAACTAGTCGCGTCGACCAACGCCACCTGCAGGTGATCACGCGTCACCTCTCTAAAGGCCCTTTCCTGGCCTTATTTACTTCATGATCGGATTTTTCTTGGGCCGATCGTTTCCGTTTCGTGGCTTCGCTCTTCGGAAGAGTCGATTGGTACGCCAGGTACTCATCGACCACCTTTGAAACCCAACTTTGTCCTCTTTATTCTTGGGATGAGCAGTACTAGAGGCCTCATTGCTGCTGGTTCCTACCGAAGACCGCTAAAGCGTACTGGTACTGCTTATACCTGGATGGGTCCTTGGACTTGGCCGGTTTCTTTGGGTCCCTGGCAAAAGCCGATGTGGATGGTTCATCAGCGAGCTTGGGCGTGCTGTGGCCCACAGCGCCCGTACTCGTCTGAAGGACCGTGGTTTCTATATAGCAGGGAATGCTGGGCTTGGAGTGGTTGGAGAGGAGCCAGCTAAACCGGGTAGAGACAAGACCATACCCGGACAGCTGTTTCCAGCGGCCACCATGAGGAGGACTAGTCATATTCCGTCAGCCCTTACCTCCATACTAGCCGGAGCCCCCGACTTGCGTGATTGCTAGAGTAGACGGCAAGGTCGCCAAATATATTCAACAAAAATCCCGCTATTGATGAAAAAGGCAGTTTACACATCAAAAGAAATTCAAGAGCTTTAAGATATTGCGATTATATGGCAATAATACGGTTTTGGGATTATACGTGCAGAGTTAGATGGGTTTTTAAAATTTTAAAAGAAATTCTGTTGTGTTCGTAGATACCAGCACACGTAACTCCAAACAATCAAGTCGGTCAAAAGAGATTGTCACTCCAAAAATTGTCAATTAAATAGCATGATATTGGACGATAGAATGAAATCATAAAGTGGCTGAGACTCTACGCATCTCAACTGATCAGGCACATCCCATTTTACACATTTAAATATTTGGACATGAAAAAGCTTCATCAGCACAAGTTTTGCCAGATAGTGAGAGCATTTTTTATGTGCTATAGAATTTCAATAAGTTATTGTTGTAAATGGGGGTCGTGCGCAGACATGGGGGCTTTGCATTAAAATCCATTTCCACTTCCATTAAAACTAAAGTTTCAAACGCAAATTACATATCCGGTACGAGTTAAAAACTACTTAATAACTTTTGTTACTGTCTTCATAAATATATAAAAAACATGAAACAAATAAGTAGACTGTCAAAAAGTTTAACTGTCGCATTAGCCAAACACCTTGCAAATTGTACTCCAACTTATTGAAGTGCAGTGCACGTACTTATATTTCTTCATGAAACAAATAATAATATAATTTTTTACTTACAAGTATTTTCTTGACTGTATGCTATGAACATTTGCAAAACGGAAAGTTCTAAATTCTCTACGTACACACAACCCTAATAACTTTGTTCGACAGCATTTACAAATGTAAACAACGGAAAGAAAAGCGAGATTTCTCTACTTGGCATGCAATGTTATTATGCCATGGCTTTGTCGGTCAGTAAGGAAACAGTTTTTTAGGACGTACGCGGGGTCTTCGATTAATGGGGACAGTGGCGTCCCCAGGATTTCGGGAAGGGGGGGATATGCAAAAAATGCAGTTTAACGCCATTTTTATACTTTCATCTTTGCGTATTATTTTTAATACATGTTGAATAAAATTGTACATACATACATATATGTATACATATACTAACATAAACTTCTTAAAACAAAAAATTCAAGTGACATGTATTTTTAAGTCATAAAATCCCAACCAAAAAATTCAAGTTTGTTTTAAGTTATGACATTTCGAAAACAACTGCTAATAGAATTACGAAAAACTCAAAAGACGTATTTTAAAAAGCACACCAGCTATGTAAAAGAAATCAAACATTTACAAAATGTATGACGTTCTGAAATTTAATTATGATAGAGGTGACCATGTTTCCATGTTTACCCGCAATTCACCAAAACTATGTAAGTGAATTTTTTTTTAATTTCAACAGCTGATGCAGGGTTGGCATGAAGCCTGCGTTTGATTACTATTTTGGTAAATAGTCGACACTTTTGGGAACATTGAAAATACAACTATTCTGCGAGAACAAATGCAATGCTGATTTTTTTATTCATTTATTCTTAACCCTTCTGCGGGTATCCGGTTCTGGCCAGACCATATTGAACTTTGGATCCACTTTAGTAATGTTGTAATTAAGCTATCGAGCTCAAATTTCATGATATCCTTAACTGATCCTTTCTAAGCACAAAACCCAAAACCATGGCTTGGCCAGACCATGGTGTATTTTCATACAAATTTGCCAGTTATTTTCAGGTTTTTTTTTGTTATTTTCGACGTAATTATTGTCAGAATTGTTTATAAATATTTTTTTATATTATATATATATTTTCAACTAGGTTTTTCCATCTGACCCGATTTGAAGCACTTTTTTCGTGCCATCCCGTTAATAGTGACGAAAATTACCTGGCGCAAAATGTACCTGGTCCAAGTGTTTTTCGTTCGCCTTGGCTTTTATTTTCTTTCGGTTAATAAATTATAATTTTTGTTGGAATATAATGTTGGAACATATTCAAAATTAATACTTATCCATTTTCCAATTCGATTGGGTGTTTTCTGTGACAGAGATGAAAAGAAGAGGACGCTATTTTGAGAATCAGGTGGACATTGTTTTTGAACTTCGACGCTGGAGTTAAATCAGAGAGGAAAATCTCTAAAAAAATTACCTTAGCAATAGCGGAAACTAATGCTTTAGAGCAACGAATTTAAGATATTAAATAATTTGCTGCGAGAGGCAATAATAACGGTGCTGCCAATTTCACGCTTTCATTTGGCCCTGAACAAAACGAAGTTTCTGATACTGATAGAAAAAATGGTCGGTTTAGATAGTTCAATGTGAAGATAGCAACGACGAAGGCGACAAGGAAAACGATATCCGGCCAGTTCAGCATGAACAACAACATGTAGAGCATGTTTTGCATATTTTTCTTTGGCAAAGCAGTTCATAATTATTAACAGTGCAAGGAATCCAGAAATATATATATCAAAACCCGATTTGTATGTGTCGAATGTAAAATCTCAATGTGGTTTAGTCATGATACTGCAATATATTGTTGAAATAATTGCATTGGTCAAGCAGCTGAAGTAGATCCATAAGTAACGTATTGTTACGAATTTCCACAGTTCGTTATCGACGGTTCGTTTTGATTGTATTTGAAAATAAAACAACTTCAGTTACTCAGCAAAAATCAACAATCAGAAACTAACTTTATTTACAGTATTACACTTTGCTCGTATCTACACTTGTTACCACTTTGCTCGCTCAACACAGACTCGACCCCTTGCGCTGCCACTGCTGCTTTTATACCACTTTTCTTATCGCGCCGAAGTTTCTTGCACTTCTAATTGGAAAACGCTCGACTATTCTCGCACAGCCCATTTCGAGAACCATCCTTGCCATATCGGACTATACCAAGCGAATTTATAACAGTTTTGCTGTACTTCACAGTGCATGCCTAAAAGTATGCTTGGAAAACATTCGTGCGGAGAAAGGCATTTTTGTACAGTGCGGCACAGAATCTCTCATCGTATCAGTATTTTACATTTATACATTTATACATTTTTTTTATTTTTTTGCTTTACTGCCGTATTTTTTTAATTTCAAAATTAACTCATTAAAGTTGAAACTCGCTATTTACTTAATTATTCTAGTATATTTTCACCGTTTTACGTAAAAATAATGTAGACAAGCAAAAGAAATCATTGTATTCACACTCTCTGGTTTTTTTATATCCTTAACAACAATCCTCGACTATCATCTTGTTTACATTATGGTCTGGCCAGATCATGGGAGGTTCAGTTATTAGGTTTTAAGTGGGTGATTACAGAAGCGATAAAGCAAATAGTAAAAATGTTTCACAATTCCATATTGCTATAGCAAATTGCATAAGTGAATTCTCCGACCAAGGGGGGGGATCCATCCCCCTAATCCCCCCCTGGGGACGCCACTGAATGGGGGTGAGATAAACCCCGTTAAATATTATTTTGACACATTTGGACAGATTCGGCAAAGAAAAAAGTCCTCTTCCACATCCTTAAGTTGGATTTAGTCTCAAGTGTGCTTACTTTTACGGACAAAATTAAGAACTTAGGATTTATTGTTAAGTTGCTGTGACCATATTAATGGGGTCGTGAGGAAGGTATATGCTACGCTGCGTAAATTGAGATTTTCAGCTCCATCCACACCCTTGGAAACCAGGCGCAAATTAGTTATACAACTAATTGTAATACAAATAATTGCCTACTCTGAAGTAGTGTACAGTAAGCTTGATCTCAATCATTACATAAAATTAATGTAGCCTTTAATAATGCTACACGATATGTATACGGGCTATAAAGATATGAGCATATTTCTCTCTAGCAGAATAAAGTACTTGGGTGAACTATGGAAAATTACCTCTTTGCCAAAAATGTTATCTTCATCTACAGACTATTACAATGGAAAACTCCTTTTTATTTGTACAAAAAGTTAATAGGGTCAGATCGGGTAAATGTAAACAAGGGGTAAATGTAAACAGGGGTTATTTTATGCTTTTAAAATTAACTGCAACAGACCATGACCCAAAAAAATATTAATTTACATGCTAAATTAATATTTACCCAAAAAAATATTAATTTAGCATGTAAATTAATATTTTTTTGGGTCATGGGCTGTTGCAGTTATTTTTAAAAGCATAAAATAACCGCTGTTTACATTTACCCCTTGTTTACATTTCCCCCATCTGACCCTACCTTCTCAGTCCAGGAGACGTCACAATTTAATTGTCCCAGCGTACAATTTTTTAGCAACATCTCGACTTTTTTTTGTCAACGCCGTCAGAGTCAGGAACTCAGTTCCTGAAGTTACAAGGGCTGGGCTAAGCAGAAGCACCTATAGGGCTAAATTTTATGAGTATTTTAGAGCACTCTGATAGCAGAGTGCTAACGGATGCTCTAGTAATGATTGCAAGGCGCACCTTCTTCTTCTTTATTCCCATTTAACCTCTACTTTTCTTCCTTCATTACTTTCCTATCTTTTTTCTCCTTTATATCCAAGATTATATTTTCTATTATCTATAATATTTGAGTTATATATATTAAGAAACTTTGTTATTAATTAATTTAATTTTGTAATTGATAGTTTTAAGTTTATTACTTAATTTAATTTGGTTATTGATAGTTTTAAGTTTAATTAATTAATTAAATTTAGAAATTTAATTAATATTGGAGTGCAATTAAAAGACTAAGTTCTTACTGCACCTTATGTTATTAATATTCCAAATAAATGAATTGAAAAATGAAAATGCACGGCTGCACACGGCATGGCTGAAATAAGAAATTCGTCGAATGAAGTTGTCCGTTAAATTTTTTTTTCCACAGTGGAGTAAGTTCGGGCAAAGAATATGAAGTAATATACATAGAACGCGCATCTCATACAAGCAAACGTGTTGTATGGCGGGTACTGTTGGTAGTACCCTCTGTTATTGACGGCAGAACCCTCTGTTACTAACAGCAGAAATCTCTGTAACTTCGGCGTAACATGTGAGTAGAAGCAAAGAAAATAAACATACGAAGGCTTGCTTTTGGTTGCGCTCACTGCAGCGAGTCTGCGTTAGCGCACTGCTGCGGCGTGGGATGATTGGGTGATGAAGACGATGTGCTGTTGTTGTTGTTGTTGTTGCGCTGGCGAAATGCTGAAATTGTAAAACGATTTCTATTTTCTGGCCGCTGACTTTTGTTCTTCTTCTATAAGCCTGCACGGCGTCTCATATTGCTCCTGAACTCACTGCCGACTGTAGTGTGCGCAAAATCATAGAACAGAAAATAAAATATGGCCGGCATGGCGACCTATATGATCGCTACAGGCAATAAAAAATATATAATAACTAATCAACAAAGACAATTAAAAAGGGAAATTGGAAAGAAAGGAAGACGTTTTTATTTGCCCGTAATAATTTTCCGTCCCGTTCTTTGGAACTATTTTTACTGCCCACATATAATGCTTGCTTAAAAGAACTAAACTAAGAAAATCTTATATTGTAAATTTATGGTCACATCATTCGCCATGGAACCATTCAGGTGTAGAATATTTGTACTATTTTTAAACCTAGGCATTCCTAAATTATAGTTTTCTTATGACAAAATACTTGTCTTATTATTAATTTGTTTATCTAGTGCTTTAGTAGTGCTTTCGACATATTGAAAGTCAATAGACCTATTTAGGTTTTTCCATACAATCTTTTAACCCTTCGTTTGTCCGTTAGATTTCGATTTAAAAAAAAAATTAAAACACGTATCTAATTATTTTTGATTTCAAGTGTTTTTACGAATTTTGAAGTCAATATAGCCATCAGTTAATTTTTTTTTCGTAGTTTTTCTATATTCTCAAACTTGTAATCAACCATCAATAAACAAATAATTTTATTTCCAACTCGCCACGCAAAAATATTTGTAAACATTTTAAATTGGGATCAACCGCCAAATTTTAAAGTCAATCAAAGCGTTGGCCTTCAAAAAGCCACACACCGCAAAGATTCGATTGATGGAAATATGATAGCAATTTGTGCAGCAAAACCAATCGGCAACACAAAAGAGCATACACACAATAATCGAAAACAACAAAAACATTACCGAATCCCGAGTCATCTTCGTTGAAACGATGATGACGATGCCTTGGTGTGTTGTTTGTTTTTTGCTTGCGCTTCGGCAAACAAGATCGAGAAACATGCATGCAAAAAATGATTGAGCGAACACTACGCTGCAACAACCACCATTTCAATGTACACGACTGAAGCCGTTGCCAACAATAACATGGCTTTTTGCTGTTGTCCTACGAAAATCTAACAGAAAATGTTATGAACTTAACATTTTCAAATGCCTACGCTTCGCTCTTCCCGCTCGCATCAAAACAACCGAAAACACTTTTGTGCCCACATGTGCGTTCTATACTTTGGTACTACCAAAGAATATGAAGTAATATAGAACGCGCATCTCATACAAGCAAACGTGTTGTATGGCGGGTACTGTTGGTAGTACCCTCTGTTATTGACGGCAGAACCCTCTGTTACTAACAGCAGAAATCTCTGTAACTTCGGCGTAACATGTGAGTAGAAGCAAAGAAAATAAACATACGAAGGCTTGCTTTTGGTTGCGCTCACTGCAGCGAGTCTGCGTTAGCGCACTGCTGCGGCGTGGGATGATTGGGTGATGAAGACGATGTGCTGTTGTTGTTGTTGTTGTTGCGCTGGCGAAATGCTGAAATTGTAAAACGATTTCTATTTTCTGGCCGCTGACTTTTGTTCTTCTTCTATAAGCCTGCACGGCGTCTCATATTGCTCCTGAACTCACTGCCGACTGTAGTGTGCGCAAAATCATAGAACAGAAAATAAAATATGGCCGGCATGGCGACCTATATGATCGCTACAGGCAATAAAAAATATATAATAAGTAATCAACAAAGACAATTAAAAAGGGAAATTGGAAAGAAAGGAAGACGTTTTTATTTGCCCGTAATAATTTTCCGTCCCGTTCTTTGGAACTATTTTTACTGCCCACATATAATGCTTGCTTAAAAGAACTAAACTAAGAAAATCTTATATTGTAAATTTATGGTCACATCATTCGCCATGGAACCATTCAGGTGTAGAATATTTGTACTATTTTTAAACCTAGGCATTCCTAAATTATAGTTTTCTTATGACAAAATACTTGTCTTATTATTAATTTGTTTATCTAGTGCTTTAGTAGTGCTTTCGACATATTGAAAGTCAATAGACCTATTTAGGTTTTTCCATACAATCTTTTAACCCTTCGTTTGTCCGTTAGATTTCGATTTAAAAAAAAAATTAAAACACGTATCTAATTATTTTTGATTTCAAGTGTTTTTACGAATTTTGAAGTCAATACAGCCATCAGTTAATTTTTTTTCGTAGTTTTTCTATATTCTCATACTTGTGACCTCAAACCATGTGAAATAAACAAATAATTTTATTTCGAACTCGCCACGTAAAAATATTTGTAAACATTTTAAATTGGGATCAACCGCCAAATTTTAAAATCAATCAAAGCGTTGGCCAGCAAAAAGCCATACACCACAAAAATTCGATTGATGTTGAGCTGACAGCAATCTGTGCAGCAAAAACCAATCGGCAACACAAAATAGCATACACACAATAAACGACAACAACAAAAACATTAGCGAATCCCGAGTCATCTTCGTTGAAACGATGATGACGATGCCTTCGTTCGTTG
Source organism: Melieria omissa (assembly GCA_963971225.1). Taxonomy (NCBI): domain Eukaryota; kingdom Metazoa; phylum Arthropoda; class Insecta; order Diptera; family Ulidiidae; genus Melieria; species Melieria omissa. The sequence continues at coordinate 40,980,345 of OZ020269.1, read as the reverse complement.
TTTGTTTTTTGCTTGCGCTTCGGCAAACAAGATCAATAAACATGCATGCAAAAACTGATTGAGCGAACACTACGCTGCAACAACCACCACTTCAATGTACACGAGTGAAGCCGTTGCGAACAATAACATAGCTTTTTGCTGTTGTCCTACGCAAATCTAACAGAAAATGTTATGAACCTAACATTTTCAAATGCCTACGCTTCGCTCTTCCCGCTCGCATCATAGAAACCGAAAACACTTGCGTCCACATGCGCGTTCTATATTACTTCATATTCTTTGGTTCGGGTAATGTGGTATGGTCGGGTAATGTGATATAGTGGCTCATTTCACAAGTGCGTTGAACTTTTTCAAAATCAACCTTTTTGAAACATCATAACAGCTAAAAAACTCGTGCTGCATGAATTTGGATGTGTTTGCTTAAATAGTTTACATTCAGTGTGATGAAGTGCTTTGAGTAGTCCTTGCACAAGTTTTTGGTCATGAAGTTTGAAAGCATAAAAGGTAAATTACAAAAAAAAAAAAATTATTAGAAAGCTCGAGGCTAATCAAAAGTAAATCAGTGATATCGATTATGAGTTTGCGAGGTACGCTCTTCATAATAAAATTATTATTGTTTTTTTTATAAAATTGTTTTCGCAAAAAGTCAATTTCAGAAATGTATACTACTGTGATCAAACTGAAAGGTGAATTTTGTTATATTTTTAAAATCTTTATTTATTCTTGCAAATCCATTTCATCTCCTTCAAAGTAATCCCCTCCCGCTGCAATACACTTATGCCAACGAATTTTCCATTCATCATAGCACTTGGAAAAATCCTCCGTCGGGATGGCCATCAGAGCCTTCTTCGATTCAGCTTTTATCTCCTCAATTGAGTCAAAACGGTGTCCTCGGAGTAGTCTTTTGAGTTTGCTGAACAGCCAGAAGTCACACGGGGCCAAATTAGGCGAATACGGTGCTTGCGGAACGATATTTGTTGAATTTTCGGCGAACTGATCACGAAGAACCAATGCAGTATGAGATGGTGCATTATCGTGGTGCAAAAACCAAGAGTTGCCGGCCCACAATTCTGGCCTCTTGAGGCGAATAGCTTCACGTAAGCGGCGCATAACGCTCAAATAATATTCCTTGCTGACAGTTTGGCCCGGCGGAAGGAATTCATAATGCACCACACCACGATAATCAAAGAAAACTGTCAACATGACCTTGATTTTTGAGCGACTTTGACGCGATTTTTTTGGTCTTGGCTCACCTTTTGCACGACATTCGCTCGATTGATCGGTTGTTTCGGGATCGTAAGCGTAGACCCAAGTCTCATCTCCAGTTATGATGCGTTTCATTACGTTTTGATAGTCAGAAAGCATTGTTTCACAGATGTTAACACGACGGTCTTTTTCGAAAAAATTGAGTGTTTTTGGAACCATTCGAGATTTTACTCTTCTCAAGCCCAATTCGTCTTTCAAAATCGCCTGCACCGATCCAAATGATATGCCCAAACTATCAGCAATGTCTCTAATAGTTAATCGACGATTTTCAAGCACCATTTCTTTGACTTGTTTGACGTGATGTTCATCAGTCGATGGTTTTGGCCGATTTGACACTCTCACGACCGGCTTTGAACTCGTTATACCACTTGTAAACACTTTTAGAAGACAGAGTTTGATCACCAAAGGCTTTTTGCAACATCCTCAACGTTTCTGCAGGCGAAATATCATTCCGCAAACAAAATTTAATGCAACTTCTTTGTTCAATAAATTCAGACATAGTAAAAATCGAAGAATTCACTTTTAGAGCCTCACAAAACGACGCGTATCTCAAATACTAATGAATATTTTGACGTGAAATTTAGCATAGATGTCACTAACAGTGCTACCAACTTACAGAAACAAAAAATTTACCGATTCGAAAAACACGTGAAGTTTAAATTAAAAATTCACCTTTCAGTTTGATCACAGTAGTATATGCTTAATTGTATAATATTTGAAGTGGAATAATCTCAATAATCTGTTATGGTTACGTTTCAGATTAAAAAACCCATAAAATCATGTTTTTCGATACAAATTTTTAGCCCTTGGTTTACCCGTCAGATTGTGATTTTCCGAAAAAATGAGAAGCACGTCTCTAAACATTTTTGATTTGGAGTATTTTCACCAACTTTGAAACTAATAGGTCTGTTAAATAATGTTTTTTCGGGTATATCACATTACCCGCCAATGGTACATCACATCACCCGCCACTTTTATCAGACGCCAATATATGGATATTTCGATTTGTATTTAAGAAAATCGTCAACAGTTTATCTTACAGAGTTAATAATCTTAGATATTCTAAATAAGGTATTAGTGAGCAGTTTGGGGCAAAAAAAACATTAATTTTAAGACAAAGTGTGTCGGGAATCGCCGTAAAACAAACAGGTATATCACATTACCCGAACTTACTCTGCTATTGAAAATTTCAAACAAAAACATTTTTATCTTAGTAGCTCTGAATTAAATGTCAGAAAATATAATGCGTCTGTTAGAGCCAAAAAAAAATTTTTTTAACGCGAAAATGGCAAACGAAGTGGAAGTGCGAAAACACATCATTACAATTTTTCAAAAGCAACCTCTGTGGTCTTTTAAAAAACTTGCCAAAGAGGTAGGGTCTAACCCTAAAACCATTTCTCGTGTTATTAAACCCTTTAACCCTTTTGGGACGGAGTTTAATTTTGAAATCCAAAATACTCTCAGAAGAAATATTCTCATTCTATGAATGTTGGGGTTAGAAAATTCTATTGGATGCTCACAAATTCTGAAATCATCCTTTTATCCGGGATCATTGAAATCGAAAGAATATTTTACGTGGGTCGTACGATTTGAATAATTGTTTTGAAGGGCATTAAAAACTTGCTGGGACGTATTATCACAGAAGTCCCGAAAGGGTTAAGGAGGACCAGCGTATTGATCGAAAGAATGGTTCTGGTACACATGATCATGAAAAGGCGAAGAACGCCTCCTTCTTACACTCCTTATGTACATAAATTGGGCTACAAACTGCTACCCTATTCAGCATATTTATTCTAGACTATTTTCGAACACTAAAACTTGGAGAAATGGTTTGACGGGAAAAGATTTTTGGCGATAGAAGTGGACATCACTAAAACAAACCGCTCTTTTGAGAATCTTGAGTAAACCTATTATTTGCATACAAAAATTGAAAATATTCTTCAATTAATGCAACGCCGACAGCATAACGGATCGCCAATGACGGCAGCAAAGCGGATCGAACAGCAGTTTGTGCTGCTATAAAAGGAGCACTTTTGGCAGCAATATCAGAGCCAACACCAAAGTGATAGAAAACTAAGAACACTCGACCACAACACATACTAAAAATCACACTTATTCACCGAAAATACCAGACTCCAAGGTTGATTTCGCCAAACATCAGACTACAAGGTTGCGCAGGAACGTAATGTTGATTTCCCATATAAGTGCCATGGCGAGAGTTTCTTTTGCTTTCAATCTTTTTTTCGGTAACGCGCCTTATTGCATACCTCGATGGGGGTAGGGAAACTGCAAACTAGTTTCTTATATAAACGTAGAAAGAGATATGGATTTTCTTGTGAACGTACAGTTTTTTTTTTGGTAAAAAATATAAAATATATAGATACTAGTTTGACTTCCGATAGGTGCAACCACTTTCAATGTCTCTTGCAAAAAAGTCCTTTAAATTCTGCAAACAATTTTCGACCTATTTCAAATCAGCAAATTTAATTAGAAGTTATGTTGGTTGGTTGGTTCAAGTGGCGATGTTCCATCATCCAATTAGCGCGTTGGCGCCGTTTTGTTACCACTATTCCCGGTAGGTACACTAGGGTATGCTGTGCGATGTCTTCTGGACTGTATGTTTATATATATCCATATATATCCTCTATATCCAGTCCAAGAGGTTAATGAAAGAGAGTAGCGAGTTTACACTGCACTTTGCTATCTCCTCGCAATTCTGGAATGTCGGTTTTCCCAGCGTTTTCCATCTCCTTCTTGATAGCGTCGGGCAGTCGCAGAGGAAGTGGTGTACGGTTTCCTTTTCGTCCGTGTTTTCACAGCTGTGACAGCTGGTATTGTATGGGATCCCCATTTTTGCCGCGTGCTCGCCAATAGGCCAGTGACCAGTGATAACTGCCGTTAGTCTTGCCACATCCCGGCGGCCCTTGTTCAAGAGCTCCGCGGTCTTTTTCTTGTCGTACGTTGGCCAAAGTAATCTGCTGGTTTTACAGGATTCCGTCCTCTGCCATCTAGTGTTGGCTTTGGCGAAGAAGTCCTTCGAGACCTCGCTCTTGATGGAGCCCAGTGGGGCGTGAACGTTAACGCATCGCTTTCATCAAGAGCGGAGCCTCTTCGAGCTAGTTCATGGGCTCTTTCGTTCCCTTTAATGTTCTTGTGCCCTGGCACCCCTATCAGGGTAACTCTGTACCTATGAGCCAGCTCTGTAAGGAGCTTCCTGCAATTCCGCACTAGTTTTGACGACAGAATCGACGATCCCAGTGCCTTGATCGTGGATAGGCTGTCGGAAAGTATAGTGATATGGCTTTTGTAGGATGTGTCTGCCAGTGCCATCCTACACGCTTCCCTAATAGCAAGCCCTTCCGCCTGGAAAACGCTTGCTGTATTGGGGAGACGGAAAGACACATTTAGTTTAAGGTGTTCCGAGAAGACTCCTGCTCCTACTCCGCATACCATCTTGGAGCCATCCGTGTAAATCGTGGTATCCAGGTTATTAAGGATGTTTCCTCTCTTCCATTCTAGACGGGAGGGGGTACGGATATCGTAGTTTCTCCCAAAAGCAATGATGGGAATAGCGTAATCCGTAGTTATAGGCAGACTCCTTTGCCCTTGTGATAGTAGACTGCCGTGGCCATACGGTCTGTCTCTCCAGCAACCGGTTTCTCTCAGCCTGAGAGCACTAAGAGTTGCGATTTTCATAATGTGCAGATCAACGGGAAGCAAGTGCGTCAGCACGTTTAGCGCCTCTCCAGGGCAGGATCTAATCGCTCCCGTAGTTCCGGCACAAGCTGTTCTTTGTAATCTACCAAGTTTGGTGATGTTATATTCCCTCCTGAGGGCTTTCCACCAAACAAGAGCTCCGTATGATAGTATTGGACGCACAACCATCTTGAACATCCAAAGCATTAGACTTGGTCGGAGGCCCCACCTCCTTTCTATCATTCTCCTACAAGAATAAAGTGCAAATCCTGCTTTGTTTATTCTATGCTCTATATTTAGCCTCCAGTTTAGTTTGGGGTCCAGAATTACCAGGTATCAGGCACTGGACGAGAGGTCCAAGATGAGGTCGTCTAAAGGTTGGTATCTTAGTACGGGTGGTAAACAGCATCAGTTCAGTTTTGCTGGGGTTAATGCTTATTCCACGTCCCGTACACCAAGCACTTAACCCGTCCAAACTACCCTGAAAAATTCCGCTAATCACGTCAGGGCTCATTCCTGATGCCATTAATACTACATTTACATTGAGCCCAAATGCGTGATTTTAGCAAAAATTCTCAAATGCGAAGCCAAATCACGCATTTCCCCATACAAATTCAAATCAACGAAATGACTCATTTCAACAAAACGACGAAGCAAATGCGATAAAACATGACCAATTTTATCGAACGCATCACAAAATGAAAGCTCTTTCAAAAGATTCAAAAGCTTTCGCTTCTTTTTGACAGTTCAAAATCAAAACAAACGAAAATTATCAAAATGAATGGAATTTTCGTCTGCTTCAAATATGTAGAATATTCTTAGCATCTAAGGTATGAAATATACATGTATTCAAATATTGCAGTGTGTAGAACATAGAGGCAGCAAAAAAACAACAAATTCTTTAGTCAGTAGCCGGAGAAGCGCTGATCTATGTGCTGCGGCAAGAGGACATGAGCATTGAGCATTTCACATTAGCTGCCAAACAAAATGCAAATGCAATGCGAATGAGGCAATGTAAACACTTTGAAATGACTCATCTCAAACTAGGCATTTGGGCACAAATGCGAAGCCAAATCACGCATTTCCCCATACAAATTCAAATCGACGAAATGACTCATTTCAACAAAACGGCGAAGCAAATGCGATAAAACATGACCAATTTTATCGAACGCATCACAAAATGAAAGCTCTTTCAAAAGCTTCAAAAGGTTTCGCTTCTTTTTGACAGTTCAAAATCAAAACAAACGAAAATTATCAAAATGAATGGAATTTTCGTCTGCTTCAAATATGTAGAATATTCTTAGCATCTAAGGTATGAAATATACATGTATTCAAATATTGCAGTGTGTAGAACATAGAGGCAGCAAAAAGAAACAAATGATTTAGTCAGAAGCCGGAAAAGAGCTAATCTATGAGCTGCGGCAAGAGGACATGAGCATTGATCATTTGACATTAGTTGCCAAACAAAATGCAAATGCAACGCAAATGAGGCAATGTAAACACTTTCAAATGGCTCATTCGAAACTACGCATTTGGGTTCAATGTAAACGTAGTATAAAACCACGTCGTCCGCATACGCAACCGTTTTTACTCCTCTTCGGTTAAGTTCTGTTAGGATGTTGTCAATGGCACAGACCCACACGAGAGGCGATAATACCCCCCCCCCCCCTTGTGGTGTGCCCCTGGTTACCCATTTTGTAAGGTGGGTGTTTCACCACCCTCGATTGGAGCATTGCAGTGGCCCAACTGCGAACATGTACGTTGACTCCAAGGTTCACCAGCGATGACTCTATCGTGCTTATCTCTATGTTGTTAAAAGCACCTTCTATGTCCATGACGGCCGCCAATGTGTATTGTTTGTACTCCAGTGATCTTTCCACTGTTCGTACCACTTCGTGAAGGGCTGTCTCCGTTGACTTTCCCTTCAGATATGCATGTTGTATATGGAAGTCGAGGAGTCGCTCAAGGGTCTTGAGCACGAAAGATGTCAGACTTATGGGCCGAAAGTCCTTCGCCGATTCATGGCCTCTTTTACCTACCTTGGGAATAAAGACGACCTTAACGCGCCTCCAAGTAATGTGAATGTAGTTCCAGGCTAGACAGGCCTTAAAAATTACCTTGAGCCAGGGTAAAGCTGAGTCTTGGGACACCTGTAGCATCATTGGAATGATGCCATCTGGGCCCGGGGACTTATAAGGGGAAAAGCTTTTTATGGCCCATGCGAGATTGTCCCTAGTTATAATGCTGTTGTCACTGAATGGGGGCAGATTTAGTATCTGATGCCTTATCCGTGGTTCCTCCTTTTCGCACCCTGGAAAGTGCGTATTTAACAGCAGGTCTAAGACCTCCTCAGTACTCTCAGTCCAGGAGCAATTCGGCTTCTTGATGTATGAGGGGCAGGTGTGGTCCCTTAACAACACCTTACTTAGCCTTGCCGAGTCTTTGGTGGTTTCTATAGCTGAGCAGAAATTTCTCCATCCCTTGTTTTTGGAGTCCCTTATCGCCTTTGTATACTTCCTTACGCTATTCTTGTAATTTTGCCAGTTACCCGTAGAATAGCTTAGGTTGAATGACCTCCGCACGTCCGATCTCAGACGCGATAATTCATCGTTCCACCAAGGTGATTTCTTAGAGTATTTGATTGGACAAAACGTTTTGAACGCGGAAGCCATCGCGTTTTCCAACTGCTCGATTCTGTGGTCAATGTCCCCCACTGAGGATATACTGGCAGGGCGTACTCCGCCTATCCTATTGCGGATCATGCCGGCGAATCGATTCCAGTTGGTACGTCTAGGGTTACGATAAGGCGAGGGTGGTTCGACCTGAACCTCTAAATTGAAGAGTATCCAGGCGTGATCCGAAAATGATTTTTTGCTGGAAACTCTCCATTTATCCACCCTCACTTGCTCATTGTCAGTTAGTAGTGTAACATCTAGGACCTCCTCCCAACCACTGAAGCCGTCAGTGCTTGGGAAGACGAAGGTTGGGGCGTTACCCCTGTTACACACTACCAGGTTAGTATTAAGTATAAAATCAAAGAGTGACTCACCCCGATCGTTGATTTCGCTGCTGCCACATAGAGTGTGTCTTGCATTGGCATCAGAGCCTATCAACACTACACTCCGGTTGTTACCGCCGCTCATGAGCCTCCGAACTTCTTCGGGTGGCGCGGGCCTATCATGCGTCATGTAGGCCGAGGCAATTTTGATGTTGGTGCCCCCCGCTGCAACTAGCTCCACTACCGTGGTGTCGTTGGTGCTGTGATGGGGTAAAAGATAGGTGTTGAGATGTTTTTTGACAACTATACACGCCCTGGGCTTACCTTCACCCTTTTTGTAGAAAAGGTTGTAGTTGCTCAGCCGAAGTCCTTTTACCTCCGTGCTCCGCACCCAAGGCTCTTGGACGATGGCGATGTCTACATCCTCCTCCGACAGGAGGACGGCTAGGTTGTCCGTTGCCAACTTAGAGTGTTGGAGGTTCACTTGGACAACCTTCGACCCCATATCTTACTGGACGGGGGTGTTATGGTCCGGATCATCTAGTCTGACGTCGTCCAACAACTTCTGCGCATCAATGATCCCGTCAGCGTCCTCTTCTTCCGGATTGGAGGAGCGGAAGACCTTCAGCCTCGCGTGCCGCACGCCAAACCGAAGTTTGTATTCTGCCCTCTCCAGGGCAGGCAAGCATTCCTCACTAATGACTAGGAGGAAGGAAATACTGTTTTTCTGCGGAGCCTCCGCCTTCAAGAGCTGCCAATCCGCCATTGGCACTGTCGGATTGTGCGCCTGCAGGTAAGGCACCAGCGGCAAGCTGTCAATGTCCAATGTCATATTGGGCAACCAAATGCGAGCCCTTGGTCTCCTGGGGATCTCGCTGGCTGGGATGAGCTTGAGCCTCAAGCCACCCGCTGCTTCTCCGAGCTTGGAAATGCAGCCTTCCAGGAAATCCTTCGAGAATTGGTCCTCGCACTTGATCACCCGATACCCGCGAACAACTTCCGCCGAGTCGAAACCGGGGAGAGGCACCTTCGGGTGCGCTGCCAGGTTGCTCATCACATGGTCCATGACCATCTGTGTCAACCTGGCCTCGATCTCTCCCCATTTCTCCAAGGCTTCCATGCCGCAATTGGTGGTGGCATCGACCAGCGCCACCTGCAGGTGATCCCTTGCTACGTCACTAAAAACGCGTTTGGCCTCTGTTGCACCGGCAACCTTGGCCTTTTTTGTTTCGCGGTTCGAACTGTCATGGGCAGAACGGTCGCGTTTTGTTGCTGCTGGGGTTTGCGGCAGGGTCGCTTTGTACAAAAAATCGTCGACTAGTCATCATTGGCAACGGTCGTGTTTTCTTTGCGGAGTTTTCGTCTAGTTTTCTGACTTCGCTACGTTTCTTTATCTAACTTTGTGTGCGAGAGTAAGCGATTTGCTCCGAAGGCGATCGTTTGCTTGGACACTTTTATAGCAACAATGCCTTGTGTGTGCGGACAGAAGGTTGATCGCGGTCAACTGAAAGTGCAATGCGCAAAGTGTAATGAATTTTTTCACTTGAGCTGTGTGAATATTCTGCCAGCTGATTTGGAGTTTATGATTAATTCCAATAGCCCTTTTCATAGCAAGGTCTGTTCCGCGGTGCGCCGTAATTCGGTTCGCCTGCCCTCTCCCGTAAATCTACCAGTTAATTCAACGGACAGAGTTATCAACAATGATAACAATTGACTCATAGTGGTCTCATCAAAAGACGCGCTTCCTAATCAGCTATCGCCTGCTACTTCACACCAACAACAGCAGCAACAGCCTAAACCGGTTTCTGTCCAGCAGCGCAGTGAGAAAGTGAAAGAAGGTGGTAATAAGCAACAACTTCATCAAAAAGTGCATTGCTCTAAATCAGCTACTCCCACGCATCTACAACAGCAACACCCTAAACCGAAATGAAAAATCGGATGATACTGACAACAAGCAACAAATAACTTTGCAATCTGTCCTCAACGAAATCATTGCTCTTAGATCCGAAAATGCCCACGCGCTCTCGCTAATTAGCAATTTGCAATCTGACAAAATGCTCTTGTTACAGAAGATTGAGAATTTGCAATCAGAACTGCTCTCTTTTGAAGAAGCAATTTTCGGGTAATGAGGTTGCATCTGCTATCTCGTCTCTCTCCAGTGAAGTTAAAGAGCTGCATGGCGCTGTTAACGAAGCTCTTCATGATAAGGCAATGAGATTAAATGAGCATACACAGCTCCCGCAAGCCAACAACACTCAACTGCTAACCGCTGAGCGAGAAAATAAATCCGCGAAGTGCTCGTTGAACTCTAAAGCTGATCGCTCTCTTCCTGCTGATATTGCTGTTGCTCTTGACACCGCCTCTCAGCCATTGAGTGCTGCGGATCGCTTGCTTGTGGATGTGGCTGCTGCTCCGCGTACTTCTCCCGTCTCCCGCTCTGATGGCGCTCCACCCAGTTTCTCTGAAGTTGTCGCTGCTGCTGAGAGTTATGCTTTACCTATCTCTCCTGATAATTTCTTGCAATCTCCGGCGCTTCCTGGTGCTACTGCTGCTGCGCGACATGAAGTTTCTTCTCACACGAGGCAATCTATTCTCAACTCCGACTGGGTCACTGCGGGTAGGAAAAGCAACAGACGTCAACAAGAGCGTATTATTGGATCGAATTCTAACTCAGAACTTGGTGTTGCTGTTCGGTTGAAGTGGCTGCACCTCTCATCGTTTCAGCCAACCGTCACTCCGGACAACATCATTGACTACGTTACTAAGCATGCCAGTATTGTAAGGAATAGCATTTCCTGCCATAGACTTGTAAAAAAAGATACCCCACTGATTCTCTAAAACGTATCAACTTTAAGTTGGGTGTTCCTGAATCTAGAATTGCAAAACTGATGAGTCCAGACCTGTGGCCGGCAAATGTTACAGTTCGTCCTTTTCGTTTTTTTCTAAAACAAGTGCAGCCGCCCGCACTAACTTAGCTGCACCGTTGTCTACTGGTCCTCAGTGTCGACGAATCCGAATTTATTTTCAAAATTGTTCAGGTCTCAGAACAAAGGCAGACTCTGTTCGGAAACGTATCTCTCAATTGGACCATGATGTCTTTGTCTTGGTGGAAACATGGCTGAACTCGAGCTTCTTCGATTCTGAGTTCTTCGATCCAAGTTTATTTGATGTTTTCCGCAAGGACAGGGATGCAGTTAGGACGGGATGCTGCAGAGGAGGTGGTGTTTTGATCGCTGCTCGTCGCATGCTTCGGGCATCGCTCATCTCACTGGATCATGACGACTCACTACTCGATCAACTCTGTGTTCGTTTGCACGGTTCGTCTGGACTGCTTTTCCTGTGTTGCTCTTATATCCCTCCAGCCTCTCAGGAATCCCTTTATTAATCCCACGTTGATAATCTGATGGCGCTACATGAGAAGGTCGGTGATAACCAGTTGTGTGTACTAGGGGACTTTAATTTAAGTAATATTTGTTGGTCTCACTTAGATAATAACTTTTCTCTCACACCCTCTAATGTAAATAGTTCTGTTGAATCGCTTTTTATTGACAATTTGTTAAGTATTGGTTTACACCAAGTTAATGGCTTTATAAATAATCTCAACCGTATCTTAGATTTAATTTTCATTAGTAATAACATAAAGTAGTAATAACTGAAATTTGTCTCATAGTTCCTGTGCAATTTCCCCGGCGAATTCGCACCATTTCCCATTACTTTTATACCTTGAATTTTATGAGTTTGCTGATGTGCCCTCTGCCGCTTACAAAACAGCCTTTAACTATAACTTGTGTAACTTCGCCAATCTCAATTCAATATTTCTTAATACTGACTGGGACTCACTCTTCCTACACGCAGATGTTGTCGAATGCTATAACTCGTTCAGGACCCTAGTCTATGATATATGCCTAAACAACATTCCTACTTATGCCAAAAAAGTTTATAAGCTCCCTTGGTACACGAAAGAGTTAAAACACCTAAAGATTTTGAGAAATAAGTTTCATAAAAAGTTTAAGTTAACGAATAATTGTATCTTTTACGATAAATATCTTTATTACTTGAATGAATTTAATACTCTAGAAAAAAATGTCTAATAGCTGTCGTCGAGTTCGGACGTGTTTGCTCTTCGCTCCGCTATGACCTGCTGTTTTAATTGCAAATTGGTCTGCAGTGCTCTTGACACGGTGTCATGTGGCTCGTGTTTATCTAAGTGGCACCCTAAATGTGCTGGCTTCAATAAAGACGTTGCAGAAACTTTAAAAACAAGCATTAATCTAATTTTTTGGTGTGACGATTGTATTAAGAAATCGCGTTCTGCCTACTCGTCCGTGGTGCCGTTAATGTTGGAAAAATTGAGTGCTTTGCGTGGTCTCGTAAACTCTCTCGCAACATCTCACACGGAGCAGTTGAGTGCAGCTAAGACGTCATCTTCGTCAGTGGGCAAGAATCTGTCCGTGGTCACCCGCTCCCGTTCCAAAGCGACAGATGTTCGCACTGCTGCGCCTACAGTTGCTGTTCGTTCGCCACTGCAAATACGGGCCAGTGACAAGCTGGGTGCCCGACCTTCTTCGATCCGTGTTACCAATAGCGGGGGCGCCAACAGTACTGCTGCACCCAATGCCACTGCTGCCGCCAACGCCAACGCGAGTGCTAGTATGCTTACTGCCTCGCCCCGTGCTTCTTCCATCGCTGCAGCCAACCCGCCTGCTGCTGCCAGTGTCAAAGCTGCTCCCAACGCCACCGCTATCACTGCCGCTGAAATACGCGCTGCTTCGCCCAACGCTACTATCAGCGCCGATGCCAGTCTCATGGCTGCAGTCAACAATGCAGCTGACGTCAACGCTATCGCTGCTTCGTCTCACGCTACTATCAGCGCTAATGCAAAATCTACGGCTGCACTCAATGCTGCTGCTGAAGCCAACGTTATCGCTGCTTCTAATTCACACGCTGCTTCCAACGCTGCGCCGCTATTTGCATCTTCATCGTTTCATGCTGCTGTTGATCCGGCTGCTCTTTCGTGCGCCTCTCTGGCTGGCGCTCACTCTCCGGCAGCTGAGCATTCTCAAACTTCGCCTAATACTTTGTTTGCGTCACTTGCTGCGCCGTCCGCTGATGCTTGCTCGCTTTGACCTGCTCATTCGTTGGTTGCTGCTAGCGCTTCGCTGCATACTGCCGCTGACACCGCATGGGTCACAGTACATGATAAATAGCGTAGGAGACAAAAGGTAGTTGTTGTTGAATCTAATGCGCACTCGGGCCTGGATGTTGCTGTATCTATGAAGTGGCTCCATCTTTCATCGTTTTTGCCGTCGGTGACTGAAGATAGTCTGATCAATTACGTAGTCAGTCAAACTAATATTGAAAAACATCAGCTTAGTTGCTTCAGACTTATCAAGAAGGACGTTCCCATTGAGTCACTTAAGCGTATTAACTTCAAATTGGGCGTCTCTTCTTCTTGCTATGATAAGCTGCTTAATCCATCCGTGTGGCCGGCTGATGTTAGGGTGCGCGCTTTCCGTTTTTTTCAAAAACAGGCGCAGCCTTCAATAAATGCTTAGCATCCGACTCAACTGGTGCGGGTAGTGTGACTAATGCGTTGGCTCCCAGTGGTAACCTAGGTTAGGTTAGGTAGGGAAGGGTGTGTGCGTCCCAAGGGCAGCACTTCCACTCGGAGGCCAAAATGGCCCATTGTGAATCCCTTCATGGAAGATTCTGGAGCTAACCAGTGGCTCTCAGTTCGGGGCAAACCAGTTCGACCTCTTGATGAAGGAGAGTAGATCCGATATTTCAACTACTGCTGCGCAGGCCAAGTCTACCAGGAACCTTGACCCCAAGGTACGGAGTCGGCGTTCCTGCAGAGCCGGGCAGTGGCACAGGTAGTGTTGGATCGTTTCCACTTCTTCCTCATCTCCACAGCTTCTGCAGACATCACTGGACGAGAGGCACCATTTGACCAGCATAGATCCAATGGCGCAGTGTCCAGTGATGACTCCAACAAGCTGCCTAATAGAGGTTCGACTCAGGGACAGTACATATCGCGTTTTCCTCACGGAAAGGGAAGGCCATATTGCCCGGCAGGTACTGCAATCAGTTCTGCTCCGCCACGAGGACTCGATGTAAGTTTTGCTCAACCTGTCAATACGCAAATACAGGGCAGATATCGGAGGGAGCACAGAGTTATCCACTTCGGGGAGAGGCAGGGCGACCCCCTTTCTTGCCATCTCATCCGCTGCCTCGTTTCCTGCCACTCCAGAGTGGCCCGGAACCCAGCAGAGAGTGACTCGGTGATGTCCGATGCCGCGAAGTGCAGTGCGACAACTCTGCACTACCTTTGATTTCACAGTCGCTGATTCCAGCGCTTTAAGGGCTGCCTGACTATCCACACAGATTGTGATATCCGTGGGTGATAATCCGCTGTCGCGGATTAATTCAGCAGCTTTCCAGATTGCATAAATGTCCGCCTGAAAGATGCTACAGAGGTCCGGGAGTCTGAAAGACCGTTGAGCCCCTAGTACATCTGAGTGGAGACCAGCTCCTGTACCTTCCTCCATCTTAGAACCATCTGTGAAGATGGTGATGGAGGCGTCTCTTGTCACACTTGTAAGTCCCCATTCTTCCCTTGAGGGAAAGGAGGTAAGTGCGCGCGAATCAAAATCCAGGTATGGTATCAGATAGTCCGTGCAGGAATCTAATTGATGTTCCGTACCTGGCCTCGTAAATGACCTTAGGATCCCAGAGTGTCCATAAGCGTGCTCTTTCCACAAGTTGGCCTCTCTCAGCCTGAGAGCGCCTTTAGCGGCACAGCACTTAATGAACTGCTCTATTGGGTGGAGATGTAGAATCATCTCTAGGCCTGCCTGGGGGGTGCTTCTGACGGTTCCTGCTATTCCCATAGCCGCCAGTCTCTGCACCTTCATCAGTTGCGTCGCCAAGGACCTGGTGTCCGTGGCCGGCCACCAGACAATGGCTCCGTAACATAAGATCGGCCGAATGATCGCTGTATACATCCAGTGGACAATGCCCGGCCGCAATCCCCACTTTTTCCCGAAGGCCTTCTGACAGACGTAGAAGGCATTCAGGCTCTTCTTCACCCGCTCTTCCACGTTGCGTCTCCAAGAAAGCTTGGAGTCGAGTGTGGTGCCAAGGTATTTCACCTCGGGTGAGAGGGTGATAGTGATCCCGCTGAGTTTCGGCAGCCTAAACTCCGGTATCTTGTATCTCCGGGTGAACAGTACCATAACCGTCTTTGAGGGGTTAACTCCTAGACTATGCTCTGCCCACCTAGAGAGTTCTCCTAAAGCAGACTCCATGAGATCACTGATGGTGGAAAGAAATTTTCCAGGGATCAGGATAGTGACGTCGTCCGCATATGCTACTACTCGCAGCCTCCTGGATTCGAAGATCTCGAGGATGTTGTTTATCACAAGCAGCCACAGCAGAGGCGAAAGGACGCCCCCCTGAGGTGTGCCCCTTGTGGTTAACCTCCTCACCAAGCACGAGCCTAGGCTGGAGTGAACTCTTCTGCTACTAAGCATATCGCTGGTCCACCTCACCACTTTCCCGTCCACTTCGAATTTTCTAAGTGCACTGGTTATTGCCTCTAGAGTGACGTTATTAAAGGCCCCCTCAATATCGAGGAAAGCGGCTAACGTATACTCCTTGACGCTCAGCGATTTTTCGATCATCTGAACGACCTCATGTAAGGCGCTGTCTACAGATTTACCCCTGCAATACGCATGTTGCGTCCTGCAGAGTCCCCTGGACTGTGCCACTCCCCTGACATAGACATCCACCAGCCTCTCCAAAGTCTTAAGAAAGAACGATGACAGGCTGATCGGTCTTTTGCAGTGATGTGGTTTGACTTCCCCGTCTTGGGGATGAACACCACCTTAACCTCTTTCCAGGCGCGCGGTACATAGCCCTGTTGGAGAGATTCCCTAAAGATTCGCACCAAGACTTTGACCACTGCCTCCTTAGACCATTGCAGCATAGCCGGAATGACACCATCGGGACCCGGAGATTTGTACGGGTTGAAGGTGTCTATCGCCCATGCCACTTTGACCTCATCGATAATCCCCCTAACTAAAGCATCAGGTCGTGACGAGTGCTGTCTATGAGGCGTGGTCGTCTCAACAACACTCGTGCAACCGGGAAAGTGGGTGTTCATGAGAGTCTCTAGAAGCTCCTCCCTCGATTCTGTCCACGAGCCGTCAGACTTCCTAATGCTGCTAGGGGTATGTGATGCCCCGGCTAGCACCTTGCGAAGTCTGGCGGCCTCGTTGGCATTGTCGAGGGATTCACAGTACTTCCTCCAATTATCCCGCTTGGCCGCCCTAATAGTCTTCTTAAACTTATTAAAGCTAGCCTTGTAGGCTCCCCAGTCTTCTTCAGTTCGGCTAAGTTTAGCCGTCTGGTATCTGTTCTAAGTTGTCTTAGCTCTGGGGTCCACCACACCGCGTTGGTTTTCCGTGGAGCTCGACTTTTAGGACAAGATTCATTAAAAGACTTGTTAAGCACTTTCGTTAGAAGACCAACTAACCTGTCAATGTTGTTTCTCTCGAATGTAGCGATCGCTTTGCGCGATGCCAGTTTCTGAGAAACTAGTGCACTGAATTTAGGCCAGTTAGTCTTTCTCGGATTCCTATAAGTTTGTGGACATCCAACCTCTATGGCCACTGAAAAGACTATACGGATGTGGTCCGAGAACGAACATTCCGTCAGTACTTTCCAGTCGACCACGGAGATAGTGTTGGAGTCGGTAACTAAGGTAATATCTATGACTTCCTCCCTAACCCTATTGTGGAAAGTCGGCGTATTGCCTCTATTGCACAGCACAAGGTTAGAGCCTAGAAGAAACTCAAAAATTGACTCACCCCTACTGTTGGTGTCGGAACTTCCCCACAGCATGTGGTGTGCATTGGCATCACACCCGATGATAAGGTCGAGCCTCCGTGATCGGGCGTGCGCAGCAAGCTCCCGGACTTCCTTCGGCGGTGGTTCCTCCCCTTCGAATGGCATGTATGCGGACGACAGGATCAGGTCTCGCCCATCGCGTCGTTCGCATGCAGCCACACACAGGTCACCAGTACTGTAATGAGACAAAAGAAACAAATTAATGCACCTTCTATATACAATACAGGCTCGTATCTTACCTTCACCGCGTGAATGAAGCAATCTAAATTGACCTGAATCTAACCCACAAACCCTGTTTCCTACGATCCAGGGTTCCTGAATTAGAGCCAAGTCAACTCCAGTCTCCTCAAGGAACTGCATTAGGTCGTGGGTGGCGGCTTTAGAGTGGTGCAGGTTTATCTGCACTACCTTCTGCCTTTCCCTGTGTGGCGCGCTCCTTATTGGGGAAACGAGCTTTTAGGGAACCCAAGCCGAACTTAACAACACCAGAGGAGTCTCGCAGATGAGTGAAGGACGGTTGATCAACAGCGACCACGAGGTCCTTACCCGTCTCATTTTTGCAAGTAGTGGAGGAAATTACTCTCCACTCTCCAGTATTAAGGCCGCTGTTCTGCCGACCTATCAGCTTCAACGTGTCGTCATCCTCCATGACTGGAGGCGGGACCCACAGTGTGACGATAGGTCGGAGAGGCAATCGGTCGCGAGGTATGACCTCGAGTTTCGCCCCCTGCCAGAGACGGCCTTTTCCACCGTGGTGGAAGTGGGCCTTGAAGAGGTGGTGGGTCTCTGACCAGTCTCATTTGACGGGGCGACCGCAGCTCTGTTTCCAGGCTTTGCCGTCCCCGTCTTTACTCCTACCCGTGCAGTGACGGAGGATGTGGCCTTGTCTCTAGGCTTTTCCGCCTCCACTGCACCTTCGGTGGGCCGTGCAGCCGTGGCACTGTCACCAGGCGTTGCTGCAACGGCCGTGCATTTTGCACCAGAAATCGCCGCCTGTTTCTTCTCGAATCTAGCCACGATCTTCTGGTGCTTCCTTACCAGATTCTTCTTATCGGACAAGGATCCAGGCTCTTTGCTCACTCTGCGGAGAAACGCAAGAGAGCGCCGGTAGCCATTCCTGGCTTTCTTCGCAGCACTGCTCGCCTTGCGTTCCCCCGCCGGTAAGATACCAGGAATGGAGCCAGTGGCCGAAGGTCGGTCTCCCTCCTCCAGGAGTGCCGCCTCAGCCTCAGAGTCCACCGACCCGGCGCCGCTACTTTGCGAGAGAATCATAGATTCCCCCTCTATAGCAGCGTCGAGTCGAAGGCCCCGGAGCTGAGGCACCACCCCCGAAAGTGAGGGACCATCCTGTGCTGCGGACTCCTGCGCCTTTTGCCTGCTTAATGCAGGTTTGGGCGCCTCCTGCTTCCCAGTAGCATTTGTAGACTGCACAGCCTGGGGTCCCGCTGCACAGCCTAAGCGGTCGTTGGATGACGACGCCAGACAGCCCGCTAGCCCACTGTCTACCGCCGGTACTGGGGATCCGACTCCCTGCACCGTAAAAGAGTCCTTATGGGAGTCCTCCAGAATGGTTTTGATGAAGGGGGTCGCCTTCCCCTGTGGCGTTTCTTTGACATCTATCACGCCACCAAAAGATGATAAGAAACAGCCGCTCCTAACATGGAGATCAGACGCTGACCAAGGAGCCGCCCACTATGGGTCAGACGCTCCTGGATTTCCGCATCTCAAACTTCGCCAGCTGAGAAGACAAGCTTCAACAGCCGCCCGGGGACCGCCCGGTCACCAGAAGCAACCTTCGTGAAGGCGTTGAGTCCACTTGGCCTGGTACTCACAAGGATCGCAGCCGAAGATGTGGACCACGTCTACATCCGTGCAGTCAGGTGCTTTGCCTTGTGGATCCAAACCCTGATCCCCAGTGGTAACCTAAGTCACATAAAAATTTATTTTCATAATGTTTCCGGTATGAGGACCAAGGCAGACTCGATTCGAGTGCTGAGTTCTTTGTTGGACTATGATGTCTATGTTATTATCGAAACTTGGCTGAACTCAAACTTTTTTGATTCTGAGTTTTTCGATCCGCGCTTATTCAATGTGTTTCGCAAGGATAGGGACTCCATTAAGTCCGGTCTTAGTAGGGGAGGGGGTGTTTTAATCGCCGCCAAACTTAGTCTGCGTACATCTTCAGTTCGTCTCGTTAACGATGACACACTATTTGATCAACTCTGTGTACAAATACAGGGTTCGTCTGGGCTGCTCTTTATATGTGCTTCATATATTCCTCCTTCAAGCAGTGATTTTATTTACAAGTCACATGTTGACAATGTTTCTTCACTTTTTGCCAAATATGTTGGGAGTAAGTTCTGTGTGCTTGGCGACTTCAATCTGAGCAACATTGCGTGGTCCTATATAGGTAGGTCTCAGACGCTGACACCAACTAATGTAAATAACTCGCATGAGATTTATTTAGTGGACAACTTTACTAGTTTCGGTTTGTCACAAGTCAATAGTTTGGCCAATAGGCTTCATCGTTTCCTTGATTTGGTATACATCACGGAAAATTTAAACTGTAAGGTAGTTGAGTGTATCTCCCCCATTTCGCCGGCGTGTCTGCACCATACTCCGCTCACCATCGAGCTTGAGTTCTATGAATTCTTTACTGCTCCCGCTTGCTCGCGCTCCTTTTCATTCAACTATAATCTTTGCGATTTTGCTGCTTTAGATAATTTGCTCAGTGACGTTGAATGTATTGAATTGTTTTCAGATGCTAATGCCGCCACATGCTACGATTTATTTAGATCTATCGTTTCTAATGCATGTCTGGAGTTGATAAGGTATATAAGTTGCCGTGGGTCAATAAGGAACTGAAACACTTAAGAAATCTGAAGAATAAGCATTACAGAAAATACCGGGCTTCTAAAAGTCCTTCCTCCTTAAGAAACTATCAGCTTCATTTGAGGAACTACAATAAATTGGCTAAGGCGCTGTATAGGAAGCATATCCGCAATTATGAGGCTGGTATTAAAAAAAAATCCAAAAGCCTTTTGGAATTACATAAAATCAAAAAAGCGGTCTCAGATATACCCTCAACGGTATATTACAACAATAAGACTGCGGCGACTAGGCAAGGTGCCGCTGATCTTTTCGCCGAGTTTTTCAGCTCAAATTTTGTGCCTGATTCAGCCGATGATCCGTCTAATCACTTTTCAGCAACAAAATCCGCCCTTTCTTTTGGCTCGTTGATTTTGACTGCAGAAAGTATAGAAAGTGGTATTGCTGCACTCAAAATGTCAACGAATACGGACGCAGATGGGCTATCTGTAATTTTGTTTAAAAAATGCAGTTCTCTTATTGAACCGCTCTTATTACTTTTTAATAAATCTCTATCGTCGGGAGAGTTTATCGACGATTGGAAGAGGGCCTCAATAACTCCTACCTTCAAAAGTGGCAATAAAAGTCTTGTGTCGAACTATAGGCCTATTTCTAAATTAACCTCGGTCTCAAAACTTTTTGAATGTGTTGTTAACAATAACTTAACTTTTTGTGTCCAAAATCTTATTTGCCCAAATCAACATGGCTTCGTAAGAGGCAGGTCCACTGTCTCAAATCTAGCAGTTTTCACTGAGGACTGTCTCTCCGCCTTCCAAAAGCGGAACCAAATCGAAACGATTTACACAGATTTTGCCAAAGCATTTGATAGAGTGAGTCATTCAGTTCTGATTTCAAAACTGGCTTGCCTGGGGTTTCATTCCTCATTTCTTCGATGGATGAAATCATACCTAACTAATCGGCGTTGTGTTGTCACGATTGATGGCACGTCCTCTAAATCATTTGTTGTCTCTTCTGGCGTCCCTCAGGGCAGCATTTTAGGTCCGCTGCTGTTTGTTCTGTTTATAAATGACATTGGTTCCTGCTTTTCATTCGCTAATTATCTATTATATGCGGATGATCTCAAGATATATGCAGTAGTTAATAACGAGACGGATTCCTCTGCCTTGCAAATGGATCTTGACAAAGTTCAAGCCTGGTGCGCAAAAAATAAATTGTTCTTGAATATCAGCAAATGTGTTCATGCAACTTATTCAAGGAGACTCAGCCCCTTGCGAACATCGTACTCCATATCCAGTTCGGTGTTACAAAGAGTTAATGGAGTAAAGGATTTGGGTGTCTATTTCGATGAAAAACTTAGTTTTTCTAATCATTTCGATTACATTATATCGAAGTCATATGCCATGCTGGGCTTTGTTCGACGGAACTGCACTGCGTTCTCGGACCCATATACTTTTAAATTGCTATTTACGGCCTCTGTACGCTCTAGACTGGAATACGCTTCCTTCATTTGGAGACCTTATCAGGCTACCCATATCAATCGGATTGAGCGTATTCAAAAGGTCTTCATAAAGTTCGCACTGCGATCATTACATTTTACCGAGCCGTTGCCCTCATATGAGTCTCGTTATATGTTGCTGAACCTCAAGTCTCTACACTCGAGGCGAACGTTTTTGGCCTGTTCTTTCGTGCTAAATATCCTATATGGGGAAATTGATTGTCCTGCACTTCTCTCTAAAATCGGATTTAATGTTCCAATCCGGAACTTGCGGCATGCGAACACCTTTCTAATTGCTTTTTGCCGGTCGAACTATGCTCGGCAGGCTCCGCTTGCGCGAGCCCTGTCGGAGTTGAACGAATTCTCAGATCTCGATGTCGCTCTGCCAAAGAATGACGTCCTCACTAAATTAAGATCTTTTGTATAATTACCATTACCAATTACTCTTAATGTTATCTCTTAGTCAGTAAGTCTTGTTGTACATTTGGCTAAATAAATAAATAAATAAATAAATTCTCTATAATAATTACGTTCGAAACTTTGAATCAAATATCAAGCGTAATCCAAAAAATTTTGGAGCTTTATTAAATCCAAAAAAGCGTGCTCAAATATTCCTTCCTCTGTCTTCTTTAATGGGACATCTGCTAAGTCAATGGAAGATGCTGCCAACCTCTTTGCGGAATTCTTTTGCTCCAATTTTGTCTTGGATACTTGTGATGAGGTCAATGAGTCCATTAATGGTAATAACACATCGCTAGATTTTGGCTCTTTGGAGCTATCTTCTGACGATGTCCCGAACGGTATTCGCGATTTAAAGTTTTCCTCGCAGACGGATATTGATGGCCTCTCTTCTCGCCTGCTTAAATGCTGTCCCTCCTTCGCCGAACCTCTCACCACTATCTTTAATAAGTCTCTATCCTCGGGAGTTTTTGTTAATGACTGGAAAAAAGCCTTAATTACTCCGATTTTTAAAAGTGGTAACAAAAATGATGTGGCAAACTACAGGCCTATTTCTAAGTTATCTTCGGTTGCGAAACTTTTTGAATCCATTGTTAATAAAACGGTGTATTTTGCGGTAAAAAATCTGATTTGCCCATATCAACATGGCTTCGTGTCTGGTCGATCCACCGTTACTAATTTGGCGGTCTTCTCTGAAGACTGCATTTCGGCTTTCCAGAAAGGTTATCAAATTGATGCGGTCTATACTAGAGAAGCCGTTTACAGACGTCTAACAGAAAATGTTATGTTAAAATAGGGGGGCAATACTCACATGTACAATGTACAAATTTTGATAGTATGCTTTCAGGCGCTGCAAGAGCCGTACGAACACAAACGAAAGAAGGGATTTGAATTGCGTTCGGTGTGGTAGATTTGTTGCCAAGACAATTACTTTTTACTACATTTTTCGCAAAAATACGTATCGTCTGTCATAATCAAAGTCAAAACTTCT
Organism: Melieria omissa; assembly: GCA_963971225.1. Lineage (NCBI taxonomy): Eukaryota > Metazoa > Arthropoda > Insecta > Diptera > Ulidiidae > Melieria > Melieria omissa. The sequence continues at coordinate 40,957,704 of OZ020269.1, read as the reverse complement.
ATGATTTTTTCTGTCCTGTGAGATGTAGATCTTTCCCACATGGACGCCGCCTCACGAATTATTGTCTCTTCAATTTCCGTCTTGAGTAGTGCCCCGGCTTTAGCGAGCGCATCAACCTTCTCATTTCCCTCAACTCCTTTGGGACCCGGTACCCAATAAATAGTGACTACTCTGTTGCGGCAGAGTTCGTCCAATTTAGTTCTACAGTTCCGTATGCATATCGATATTATAGATATTAATTCGAGAGTTAAGAGGAGTGCATTCCATTGCTCGTTGCGCCGCTCTTGTGGCAGCGTATACCTCTGCAGTAATCCGGGAGCCGGAAAGACTGTTGGAGGTCAAGTTCCGAACAGAAACCTGCAGACCCCACACCCTCTGCTATCTTGGATCCGTCCGTGAACAGGTTGTAGGATTGACGGCTGAGTTCAAGCCCCTGTCGCCACCCATCCGGTTCTATGACCACGTAGGGTTTGAAGTTAAAATTGGCTTGAGGTATAGAGTAGTCTGAGCTGTCACCTATCCCTATGTGCATCCTACTCTGGCCGTAGAGTGAGCTGTCCAGTTACCTTTAGTCTAAGCGCGGCCTTCTTAGCGGCGCTTTTCGCTGTCAGATCCATTGGATAAAATCCCAAGATTTTGTCCAGTGCCGCTGTCGGAGTGATGCGCATTGCGCCTGTTATACACAACCCAGCGGCTCTCTGTACAGTATCGAATCTTCTTTTTATCTACCGCAGTCCACCATACTAAGATCCCGTAGAGCAAAATGGGTCTGATAACTGCAGTGTAAGTCCAATGTGTGAGACGGTGGGATAAGCCCCACGTCTTACCGAGCATTTTTCTGCAAGCGTATAAGGCGTTTAAGGCTTTCCTTTCCCTATCTTCCACAATCAACCTCCACGACAGTTTACTATCCAAAATGACTCCTAGGTACTTTGCAGATGTTTTGGGAGTGAGTGTGGTGTTGTTCAGTTTGGGGGAGGCCAGGTTGGGATCTTGTACTTTGTTGTAAAAAGAACTAAGTCCGTCTTGTCTGGATTTGTTTCCAACCCCATAGTCTTTGCTCAGTTATTAATCACTTTCAGTGTCCTCTCGAGTACTTGGCTCATTGAATTTAGACAGCTACCTGAGACGACGACAGCCAGGTCATCCGCGTATGCGGTAAACCGCCCCCGTCCCTCAACTTTAGAAGAATTTTGTTCACGACTAGATTCCATAGTAGCGAAGAAAGCACGCTCCCTGGGGGTACCCCTGTTCGCCTTCCTTGCCATGGTCGTCGCGCCCTACTCCGCCACCACTATTCGGCAATTTAAAAGATTACCGATCCAGTCCTGTATGGATGGGTGCAGATGAATTGATGCAAGACCTTCCAACAATGCCTCTGTGAAGACATTGTTGAAAGCCCCTGATATGTCAAGGAAGGCTCCCAGCGCGTACTCTCCATAGTGTTAAGCCTTTTCTATCTGAAATACTACCCGATGAAGTGCCGTCTCCGTTGACTTGCCTTTCATGTAGGCGTGTTGGTCCGTGGATATTAGGCCAGGTGGAAACCTTTCCTTAATAAACGAGTCTAGCAGTCTTTCAAAGGTCTTCAGTATGAACGAGGTGAGACTGATGGGCCGATAGTCCTTCGGATACAAGTGGCTGCTTTTACTTGATTTTGGTAAAAATACAACCCTTGATAATCTCCAGTCCAACGGTACATAGTTCAGTCTCAGACAGTTCTTGAATACGTCCTTGAGCCACGGTATCAGAACAGCACTTCCCTTTTGCAGAAGCACGGGGAAAATGCCATCCGGATCCGGGGATTTGAAGGGATCGAAAGAGCCCAAAGCTCATCGCAGTCTAGAAGTGGTGATTAAGCCCTCGCAGTTCCCTTGCTCTGTGCCAAGTGTGGTTGAGACCGAGTTAGAAACCTCAGAACAGCCAGGAAATTGGGCTTCTATAAGTGCCTCAAGTGCCTCCTTGCCATCCTTGGTCCATTCTCCAGATTCTTTGCAGATGAGTGATGGTATATAAGGGGATTTGGCAAGTATCTTCCGAAGTCTGGATGCCTCGGAGGCCTTGTCCATGCTTCCACAGAAGTTCTGCCAGGAATTTCTTTTGGCCCTCCGTATCTCCTGTTTGTAAGAATGAAATAGTGTCTTGTACTCTCTCCAACACTCCACACAGTCGGCAAGTTTGGCTAGTTTGAAAAACTTTCCTTCTTTGTCTACCAATGTCCTTACTCCACCAAGGCGGCTTGGATTTTCGTCCTACCGGCCTTGAGGGCGGGCAGGATTCGTGGTATGCAAGGAGAATCTTGGCCGTTAGGAGATTCGCCTTAGCCTCAACGTCCGCGTTGGAGAAGGTCTGAGAGGCGTTACTAAAATGCATCTTTAACTGATTTGCATACAGATCCCAGTCCGTATTACGCGGATTTCTGAAGACCCTTTCTATGCGCAATGGTTTAAAGTTAACTGTAAAATGTATGTAATTGTGATCAGAGAAGGAGGGTTGTTTCAACACTCTCCAATCTCAGATCCAGGTATCTACACCGTAAGAGAAAGTAATGTCCAGTACGTCTTCCGACGTCGGACCCTTGAAAGTTGGGATGTTTCCTCTGTTAGCTATTTCTACATTATTCTGTAGTATAAAATAAAGAGGGACTCATTCCGTTCATTGGTGTCCTTACTTCCCCACTGAGGGTGGTGCGAATTCGCGTCCGGGGGCTTCTTCCATGAGGTACTGCAGCTCTGAGAGGGGTGCCTCAACGTCATGGACCATGTAGCACGAGGCGACAAGTCTAGGCTTGTCGACCCCTTCGATGGCGACCACCTCCTCTAATATGAGGAAGAGCTCAGCTGAGGCCACCTTACTGTGGTGGAGGTTGATTTGCAGGACCTTCCCCTTCAGAAGGTACAGTGTCCTTTAGGGTAGATGTGGCTGCCGCCGCCGACACTCCACCCGTCTCAACCTCTATTTCGCCCATCTCCCCGTCATCTAGCCGAAGCATTAGAGTAGCGTTGGTCGTGGGTTCCAGCCCAAGATCCTTTTGTACATCGCCTGGCTTTAGCGTATTTTCGTTTCCGTCCTTCGGATGACGTTTTTTGAGGCGCAGGTAAACACTACCCATCCCCCAAGACACCTTTCCGAATCGCTAGTACAACTTGTCCTCTGCCTCTTTATTGATTTGGAGGATCAGACCAAGAGTACCATCGGCGTTTGGTTTCCCCGCGTGGATCAGTTTCCAGTCCGTCGTCGGGATGTCAAGATTCTGCCGCTGGAAAAGTAGTAGCGCGTTTTCCGGTTTCACCGTGTAAGGTACGCGTACCTTAGCCCGCAGTGGGCCGGGAATATCGTCCCTATCCATTATATCCAGGTTGGTGCGCTTCCACAATCCTCCTAACTTCGGGACCACCTCCTTGACCCATTTGAGCGTGAGGCCATCGTTGCATTTCAGGATTTTGACCACGGTTTGGCCACGGGTTTCTCCCCCTCCGTGGACCTCTGCCTCTTCGCCGCCGTTTCTTTCATAGCCTTCGCAACGTTTTCCTCAATTTTGTTCACGAAGGTGGGATGTGTAGTCGCAAACCTTTCGATTTACGAAAAGTGCTCCCTGCCTTTCGTGACCGTCTCCGTTGCCCATCGAAGGTCCTCTCGCTCCGCAAAATAAAATTATAAAAACGCAGACATGGTTAAATTCGAGGTGCTGAAGGTGGACCAGCTGAAGAAGGAGCTGGCTGCCTGGAATTTGGCGACTGAGGGCGGTAAATTGGAGTTGCAGCTGCGCTTGCGAGAGGCGTGTGAGGCACGAGGCGTCGATTGGACTGCGCACGAGTTCGGAACGCAGGAGCTAGAGGCGTCGGCCAAAATGGAGGAATCGCCTACTGGTGCTGCGTCGCTGCAAAGTACGGCTGCAGCGGCTACGCCACCACAAGCAATGGACATGAGCCAGCTTATGGTCGCAATGAAAGGCAAGTTCGAGGCTTCCAACCGGAAAATGGAAACTGCAAATCAGGAAATTTCGGCTAAAGTCTAACTACGAACGCGGCTCAACATCGGCGCGCGCGGTCAACTTGGTCGTTGGATTGACGGCAAACTATTTATAGTAGATGAGTGTTCGAGCACTTATTTTGTAGGTAATTTCAAGTACTTTAAAATGGTATCGAAGCAGTATGCGAAGAACCTACCGGTTTCACGGTATTCACGAAAAACGAAAACTATCCCTCACTTTTGACCTTTGACCGGCCATTGTGATTCACCTAATCGACCTATGACCTCGATTTTATTATCATTAGATAGATAATTTTATTCTCCACAAATTTGATCCCTCGGACTTGTCGGTACGAGCAATAGCACCGGCGATAAGGAGTTAAAACGAGCTCACCCCTAAATAAGCAGGGGGTAGTATCTTCCCCCACCCCCACGAATACGAAAACTCAGTTTTAGACTCAGGACATGCCCCCGAACATACCCTCAAAATTTCAGCCATTAAGTATTTTTTTTTAGTAAAATATACCTATTTACTGTACTATAAGTTAAGTTCTGTGAATAAGTGTGATTGGAACACGTGGAACTTCGCGATGGAAAGCATTTTGGAGCTATGCGATCTCCACAGATCTATCACAGATCCTGTTAAAGAAACGGACGAAAAAAAACTGCGCAAGGCGCGAGCCAAAATTATTTTATCCGTTGATGAAGCCATATATGTACATATTCAAAATCAAAAACGGCTACTGACATTTGGAAAACGCTCCAAAACCTATACGAAGATTCCGGACTTACGCGAAAAATTGGTTTGTTGCGAAAATTAATCACCGTACGTCTTGAAAATTGCGAAACTATGTCGGCCTACGTAAATCAGCTAGTGAATACGGCTAATAAGCTGTCGGGGATCGGTTTCGATATAAGCGACGAGTGGCTAGGCGCGATAATGCTCGCAGGTCTAAGTGATGACTTTAAACCGTTTATTATGGGTATAGAAAGTAGCGGAGTATGCATAACCGGCGAAAATAAAAAACCAAGCTACTTGACGGAGACTACGAAAAAACGACAACCGGTGGAAGTGCCTTTCTAAGTGTGAAGAAGAATGGTACTAAACTCAACAAGCAAAAGCTTAGATGCTACAATTGTGGTCGAAAAGGACATTTCAGTAGGGACTGCAATGACAGTAAGAAAACACGGCAAAATTTAAGTAAAGTGGCATTCAGTGCAAAGGCATTGGGTACAAACGAGCTAAATCGGAACGATTGGTACATAGATAGCGGTGCTTCAAAGCACATGACACCCTTTAAAGACTGCATAAATAACCTAAACGCTTCCCCAATTCGCGAAATAATAACGGCAAATAATGAGAAAATGGCCGTGGAAGGCATCGGTACCGTGATACTTCGCATAGGACAAATAGAGGTTGAAGTGAAACAAGTGTTATATGTACCCCAGTTAACTTCAAATTTGCTGTCTGTTTCGCAAATTGCCGAAAACGGGAACGAAGTCGTGTTTAACAAGGGGCGATGTCAATTATTCGGCCCGTGCGGCGAATTTGTCGCCGAAGCTATCGGTTGTTCGGGCGTCTTCAAACTTCGCGTTGAGCCTGTTTCGTGCATGCTTGCAAATGAAAAAACGAGTGTGATAACGTGGCATCGCCGCCTTGGCCACTTGAACTATGCTGATTTATGCAAACTCCGAAACAACAATAACATTAAATTCGGTGGCGATGCAATCATGCTGGCGAATTGCGAGGCCTTTTACAAAGGCAAGCAATCACGCGCACCATTCAAACACGTCGGATCTCGTGCTACGGAATTCCTTCAACTCATCCATTCTGATCTGTGCGGACCGATGGAAACAGTTTGTTCAGTTGGAGGTTCAAAGTATTTCCTGTCCTTCGTGGATAATTACTCACGGATGGTGTTTGTATATTTTTTAAAAAACATTTCCGAAGTTTCTAATTGTTTCAAAAATTTCAAGCGCTTCGTTGAGAAGCAATGCGGCAAAAGCATCAAGGTTATACGTACAGACAACGGGACCGAATATATCAATGAGCAATTCGAGGCACTCTGTCGTGCATCCGGCATTTTACACCAAACTTCGGCAGTCTCCACTCCGCAACAAAACGGCGTAGCGGAGAGGTACAACCGAACGATTGTGGAGCGTGCCAAGTGCATGTTGTTTGATGCTAACTTGTGCAAGTCGTTTTGGGCCGAGGCCGTAAACACAGCAGTGTATATAATAAATCGTTCACCTAGTTCCACATCGAATGGCCAAATTCCAGAAACACTGTGGACACAGCGTGATGTTGATATGAGTGGAATGCGCATTTTTGGTACTCCCGTCATGGTCCATATCCCAAAAGGCAGACGCAAGTGGGACCCAAAGTCGCAAGTGATGAGACGTTCGATTCCGCTTCAGATAAGACGTTTATTCCGGATGTTGACATCTCGCTCCCGCAATCCCTACGAAAATCATCAAGACCTGCTGCTCTGCGTGGTTTTGCAAGTCAAGGCTTTGTTTCCCACTTCGCTGCAACAAAAGGTTCGTACGATGACCCACTAACTGTAGAAGAAGCCATGTTCAGCGATGATCGTGAAAATTGGAAATTGGCCATGCAATCAGAGATGAACTCGCACGACGAAAATAAAACTTGGGTTTTATGCGAGCTGCCCGCTAATCGTAAAGCGATCAAGTCGAAATGTGTGTTTCGGACGAAGCGTGATGAAAACGGAAATATTCTACGTCACAAAGCTCGTCTTGTTGCTAAGAGCTGTTCGCAGAAGTTTGGGATTGAATACCATGAGACGTTCTCGCCCGTAGTGCGGTACACGTCGATACGTTACCTAATCGCTCTATCAGTGAAACTGGGACTCAAAATCGACCAGTTAGACGCCATCACCGCGTACCTACAAAGCGACTTATCGGAAGAGATTTTCATGGAGCTACCCGACGGTTGTGGTGAAAGTAGTGGAAAAACTTGCAAATTACAAAAAGCGCTCTATGGATTAAAACAAAGTGGTAGGCAGTGGAACATTCTATTGGACAAGACGCTGCAAGGTTTTGGTTTGCTTAAATCGAAAGCAGATCCATGTGTTTACTTTAGAGATGACGCAAAACTAATAGTTGCCATATATGTCGATGACATATTAGTTTTTTGGGACGATCCAGCAGTACGTGATGGGTTAAAGAAAGAGCTCACCACAACATTTAAGATGAAATATCTAGGTGTTGCAAAAAGTTGTGTTGGGTTAAATATAACGTACGACGCAAATGGAATTTACTTAGACCAAATGAAATACACTAATGAAATCTTGAAACGATTTGGAATGGAGAGTTCGAAACCTGTGTCAACTCCAAGCGTCGTCTCCCAGAAGCTTTCAGTGAGAGACTGCAGCGACGGCTTAACAGACGTTCCGTATCAGGAAGCCGTAGGAAGCCTGTTATACTTGGCACAGGCCACACGACCAGATATCGCGTTTGCCGTTAATAATGTCAGTCGATTCAACGCCGAACATGGGAAGGCCCATTGGGCTGCTGTTAAACGAATCTTCAGGTATCTAAAGGGAACTGTTAATTTTAAACTATCTTTCTGCAGATCTGAAGGCCTCATGGGTTATTCAGATGCCGACTGGGCATCCGACATCGATAAGCGGCGTTCCTGCACTAGATACGTATTCACTTTGAGTGGCGGAGCTGTATCTTGGGGCAGCAAAATGCATCCAACAGTCGCGTTGTCCAGCACTGAAGCTGAGTATATGGCGATGTCGTCAGCTAAGCAAGAAGCTATTTGGTTGCAACAATTCGGCAAAGATTTCAACTCATCCATCGTACAGCAACCTATCAAAATCGCATGTGACAATCAATCTGCTTTAGCGTTGGCAGAAACCGACTCCTTCCGTGCAAGGTCAAAGCACATCGACGTGCGACATCACTTTATACGAGACCACATCAACCAGAGGTCAATACAAGTCCAGTATATTCCCACAGAAGAAATGGTAGTGGATTGCCTAACAAAAGCAGTGCCTAGCAGCAAGATTTTGACATGCGCAAGTGGGATGGGCATCACAAATTATATTGAAATTAATTAATCGAAATTAAATTGTCATAACGTATCATTTTGTATCTTGAGATAATAATTCCTTTCCATATTCTTGTAATTAATTAATTCAATAAGTGAGGGTGTTGGATATACTTTACACATCTGGCAACACTATTGCTTTCTATTGCTACAGACATTGCTTCCTTCTTTCTATTTTGTCATTTACTCGCTCACTCGTTTTCTACTCCTCAAATAAATCACACGACACTGCGATCGCTGCGTTTTATTCTCCAACACAGACAAGGACAAGGAAAAAACGGCTTTTAGTGTTGGCGATGGTTTGTGGCAGTTCACCGTCATGCCGTTTGGACACTGCAACGCACCAGCAACATTCGAGCGGCTAATAGAACGTGTGCTAAAAGGGCTACACTGGCGGACGTGTCTGGTTTACCTGGACGACATAATCGTGATGGGTAAAAGCTTCGACGACCACCTGGAAAAGCTGAAGGAGGTATTTGAGCTGATACAAAAAGCCGGGCTTAAACTCAACCCAAAGCAGTGCTCGCTGTTCCAAAAAGAGGTCAAGTATCTGGGTCACACGGTTTCCGCTCGCGGAGTACATACGGATGAAGGCAAAATCACGGCGGTGAAGGAGTGGCCCCGACCACACAACCTACACGAACTCCGCAGTTTCCTGGGCCTGTGCACATACTACCGAAGATTCGTTCCTGGATTTGCGAACATAGCTGGCAGCTTGCACAAACTGACGAAAAAGAATCAAGTTTTCGAGTGGGGCAAAGAGCAGGAGCAGGCTTTTGCACGACTGAAGGAAAAACTGTGCATTGCTCCAATTCTGGCCTTCCCCGTGCCTGGAGAAATGTTTGTGCTGGATACAGATGCAAGTGGGCATAGTATCGGCGGTGTGCTATCACAGATAATAGATGGCCAAGAACAAGTGATAACATTCACTTCACTTCACTTAACTGGCCATAACAACCCGTTATCGGGTTACGGCCTGCAGCAAAACTGTCCATTGTCCATGCTTCAGCGCCATAGAGGAGCACGGTCAAGATAAGCGTCCTATAGAGTGAAAGTTTTGTCGGTCGAGAGAGGTCTCTACTTCTCAATTGCCTACCGAGACCGTAGTAGCACCTGTTGGCAAGAGTTATCCTTCGCTTTATCTCCAGACTGACATCATTGCTGCTGTTGATGGCGGTTCCAAGGTAGACGAATTCCTTGACAACTTCAAAAGCATACCTGTCGGCCTCGACGTGAGACCCTAGCCGCTGCGAGTCCCTGCGTGTAGACAGCATATACTTCGTCTTGCCCTCATTTACCACCAGACCCATTTTGGCAGATTCTCTTTCGATAGCCGCAAAGGCAGCGGTGACATCTCGCTTGTTACGTCCGATGACATCAATATCATCAGCGTAAGCAAGGAGCTGGACACTTTTGTTAAAAATTGTGCCATTACGATGTACACCGGCCTTGCGCAGAACACTCTCCATGGTGAAGTTGAAGAGGTCGCAGGACAAAGGATCGCCCTGTCTGAAACCTCGAACGGTATCAAAGGGGTCGGAGAGGTCACTTCCAACCTTGACGGAGCTGCGCGTATTGCTCAACGTCGCTCTGCAAAGGCTAACGAGCTTTGCAGGGATACCAAGTTCAGACAATGCGGCATATAGGCGATCCCTTATCGGGCTATCGAATGCTGCCTTGTAATCGATGAAGAGATGGTGTGTATCGATTTGGTTCTCATGGGTCTTCTCCAGGATTTGGCGTAGAGTGAATATCTGGTCGATGGTGGACTTACCAGGTCTAAAGCCGCACTGATAAGGTCCAATCAGCGCCTTGGCGAGTGGCTTTAGTCTTTCACATAATACGCTCGTCAGGACCTTGCATGCAATGGGAAGTGGGCTGATACCCCTGTAGTTGGCGCATATTGTTGGGTCGCCTTTCTTCAGCACAGGACAAAGGGCACTGAGGTTCCAATCGTTGGGCATTCGTTCCTCCAGCCATATTTTGCAAATGAGCTGATGCATGCACCCAATCAGCTCACCGCCGCCGGCCTTGAACAATTTAGCTGGTAGCCCATCCGGCCCTGCAGCTTTGTTGTTCTTGAGTCGCTGGATAGCGACCCGGACCTCGTCATGGCTGGGCGGTGGCACATCCACACCGTAGTCGTCGATTGGTGCCATCTGGACATCTTCACCACTGGCGGTATTGTTCCTTTCGTCGCCTGCGAGCAGCTTGGTGAAGTGCTCCTTCCACAACCTTAGCACACCCTGCGCATCCGTAACCAGATCCCCGTTTTCGTCTCTGCAAGAAGATGCCCCAGGCTTAAATCCTTCCGTAAGACGCTTAACTTTTTGGAAGAACTTTCGGGCGTCATTTCTGCTCCTGCACTCCTCGATTTCCTCACGCTCGCGCCTTTCTTGCTCCCGTTTCTTGCGTCTAAAAAGGCACCTCTCTTTCTTCCTCTCCTCCCGGTATTTTTCTGTCATGGCTCGCGTGGCGGCCGACTGCAGGGTCTTCTTGTATGCAGCATTCTTCACTGCAGTGGCTGCGCGACACTCTTCATCGTACCATTGGTTTTTGGTGGTGGGCGTCGAAAACCAAGGACATTTTCTGCGGCGGCGCGCATAGAGTGGGATAAGTGAGCCCATATTCCACCGATGTCATCAGGTGGAGAGGGGGAGCGACCGAGCTGGTTGGAGAGTTGAGCGGAGTAGGCTTCGGCTACCCCTTGTGATCGCAGCTTACTGATGTCCAGCTTTCTTCCCAAACTAGGTTGTGCGGTCTTCGCTGCGCAAAGACGCATGCGTACCTTGGCTGCAACAAGGTAGTGGTCCGAGTCGATGTTGGGTCCTCGGAACGTGCGCACATCTAGAATGCTAGAAGCATGCCTTCCATCAATCACAATGTGATCAATCTGGTTGCGGGTGGATTGATCGGGGGATAACCAGGTGGCCTTGTGGATATCGAGGTGCTGGAATCTGGTGCTACTAACTACCATGTTTTGTGCCGCGGCGAAATCGATCAGCCTCAGACCGTTGTTCGAAGTGGTCCCATGGAGGCTGAACTGCCCGACTGTGGGGCCAAAGATGCAAGTGATAACATACTACAGCAAAATTTTGTCGAAACCTGAACGCAACTACTGTGTGACACGAAGGGAGTTGCTGGCAGTATTGGTATGCGTGAAACACTTCCACAAATACCTGTATGGGCAAAAGTTTCGCCTGCGCACGGATCATGCGGCATTGAAACTACTACTACACGGTAGAGCATCGCAAAGGTAGCAGCCGTGGAAATGCCGATGCCTTGTCACGCCGTCCATGCAAAACCGAATGCAGGCATTGTTCGCGAGCCGAAAGCAAAGAGCAGATAGTGGACGTCCGATTGGTCAGCGTTATGCCAGAGGAAGAGCGGTCTGCAGAGCGGATACAAAAGGACCAGCGCGAGGATACGGATCTTAAAAAAATCATTGAAGGCAAGGAGCAAGGCGCACACCCAGACTGGCAGGAGATGGCCAGTGAAAGCCCGATCGCGAAGGCTTACTGGGAACAGTGGCAAAGTCTGCGGCTGTCTGATAACTGCCTATACCGCGAGTGGGAGAATGAGGATGGTCGGACCAGCAATTCCCTAATTGTAGTCCCGAAATGCAGGATCAACGAGGTAATTGAGGCATACCATAACGACTACAGCGAAGGGCACCTAGGCATCACAAAAACTGTCGCCAAAATAAAAAGACGATTCTACTGGGTGGGATGCCAGGAGTCTGTCGCTGATTGGATTAAGAGCTGTGATCGATGTTCGGCTGCGAAAGGGCCGACAAGAAGATCTCGGGGCCGCATGCAGCAGAACAACGTGGGAGCGCCCTTCGAGCGAATTCCCATGGATGTCGCCGGGCCATTCCCACTTAGCACTCAAGGCAACAAATATGTGTTGGTGGTAATGGACTATTTTAGAAAATGGCCCGAAGTGTATCCCATTCCTAACCAGGAGGCCGCCACAGTCGCGGAAATGCTGGTAAACAACTGGGTGGCCAGATTTGGAGTTCCGCTGGAGTTGCACTCGCATCAAGGCCGGAATTTCGAGACTCTGGTATTGAAGGAAGTGTGTGAGCTACTAGGAATAAGGAAAACTCGCACCTGTCCTTTGCATCCCCAGTCCGACGGCATGGTGGAGCGATTCAATCGGACGCTGGAAGAATATCTGCTGAAAGTAGTAGGCAGGAATCAAAAGGATTGGGACACGCATATTCCGCTGTTTTTGATGGCGTATAGGTCAGCCCCGACGACATCACTCACTCCAGCCCGAGCAGTGTTCGGCACGGAGCTGAGGTTGCCTCCTGACTTGAAGCACGACGGAAGGCGCTAAGACTGATTACGCAGTCAATAAGCGGTCGGAGCTGGAAGAAATCCACAAGTTTATAAGGGACCGTATCCAACTGGTCAGCGATAGGATGAAAGCCAGATATGATCTACGGGCTAACACAGCGGGGTTCCAAGAAGGCGATCTGGTAATGCTTTACAACCCGCAGCGGAGGAAAGGGTTTGTCTCCGAAACTTCAAACGTCATGAGACGGACCGTACAAGGTCGTGACCAGGATTAATGACGTGGTGTACAGGGTTCAATGCTGAGGCAACAGAAACGCCAGGTTGAAAGTAGTCCATTTGGAGCGCCTGGTGTCTTACTCCGGCGGAGCCTCGGCACTTGTTCGGGACGAACAAGTCTAAGTGATGGGAAGTGAAACGATAAGACACTCTGTGCTGAATGCTTTTCTATGTACGAATGCTTTTCCAAGCATACTTTTAGGCATGCACTTTGAAGTACGGCAAATTTGGTATAATTCGGTTGGATAGTCCGATATGGCAAGGATGGTTCGCGAAGGAATGGGCTGTGCGGGAATGGTCGAGCGTTTTCCAATTGGAAATTGCAAGAAAATTCGGCGCTATAAGAAAACTAGTATAAAAGCAGCAGTGTGCAGCGCAAAGGGTCGAGTCTGTGTTGAGCAAGCAAAGGGGGAACATGCAATAGTAGTAGTGTAAAGTAGAACAAGTGTAAATCTGTAAATAAAGTGATTGTTAGTTTTGACTACGTTGCGCTGAATAATTAAAGTTGTTTTATTTTCAAACCCAATCCAACCGAACCTTGGGAAACTTGGATTTTCGTATCAATACTTTACTGACCTTTAATTAGCAACATTTTTTCGAACAATACTTTACTGCCCTTAATTAGCAACATTTTTTCGAAATAATAGAAAAGATGGTAAGTAAAATTAATTTACCACTTTGAGATATTTATAAAACCCACTTCACAAATTTCTTACGTATCTCTTTCACAAAATAACAGAAACTCCCGTAAAAAAAGAAAAGCACGGGCTGCTTCGCCAAAATTTGCGCACAAACTGTCAAACTTCATGGCGCTTTATGAAATCACGTATTTTATTGTTCCCAATAGAGAAATTGCATTAATTGTACCGATTTGATTCCAAAACGGTCATAGTCAAATGTGCCCCAAAGTCAAATGTACCCCAGTTTCCCCTACTAGTATAAAAATAACAAAAATGTCTTACATATCAGACATCTGCATGGCTCCATTCACTTTCTCTCCCACAGTGTTGATACTTCTGCTGAGGGCACACTTTCTGAGAGTCATTACAATGTGAATACAGTAATTGCTGTAGTCAAAGCAAAAGCTGTGCACAAAAAGAATGAGTCAAAAAATAGAGAGAGTCATAACACACCATTCTCTTTAGTGAATATTCATTGCTCACTTGTTCGTAAGGTTATCAACATTAGTTAGCATCATTTGTATATAGTAACTAGGGATCGCAATTTTTTGCCATTTTGCGATCCCGGGATTTTCGGGATTGAAAAGTCAAATCCCGGGATCCCGGGATTTAATCCCGGGATTCAAATAACAAATTTTTTAAATAAAACAATTTTACCAAATTGCATAAATACTTGTTTATAATATATTTACCATAAAAATGGTCACAGTTTAATCACATTTGGGGTAGTTTTAAGATTTTTTATCTTGAATTTAATCGCATTGTAAGGCGGAAAGGGAGGCAGTCGGTGTTGAGTCGTCGAAGTGGTTGGTTGTGCGCGGCACATCACCAAAATCCAGTTGTCATTTACAATCAGTTGTCAATTACATTCAAAATTGTCAGTTTAAATTTAAATCAAATAAATAAACATAGTCATCCTTGACAACATTTTGTTTAACTTAAAAGTTTTTCATTTGACATTTAACTTCAGTTTGATAACATTTTGTTTTATCCAAAAAGGACACTTAAACATAACTTATTGCTTTGCATTAAATGTATCATAAAGTACATATATACGCATATTTGATAAAAAAAAATAAAATAGTTAATTTGTTAGTACTTTTAGTTTTACTTCGATTATTTCGATAAAAAAGTTAAGCGTTGTGATTAACTAAAAACTGAGATCTTAAAAATACTAAGGCATTAAATGTTTTGCCCTCTAATCTAGAGCGAAATTTATTGCAAATAAACCCTGCTGAGAGAAAACATCTTTCAGATTCAACACTTGCTGGTTGAATGCTTAGTAAATAATTATAAGCCTTTTGCAAAAGACGCCCTCTATCCCCTCCCTCCTCCTTCAGATAAGGAATTGGGTTTTTGTGCTTTTAAATTTATTTCATTTGAACTTTGAAGCATCTTTTGCAATCCCGAAAATCCCGGGATTAAAAGATTTGAATCCCGGGATTTTCGGGACTGGAAAAAGTCCGGGATCCCGGGATTGCGATGCCTAATAGTAACGGTATATTTCTTTTTTGTTTTCATTGCTGGTATTCGTTGACAATTTATTCACTTAAAGCTAAAAATTGTGTTCTAAAATTAAAAAATGGACTTGCAGGAGGTAAATAGTTATTATATCGTAAGCTCACTTCAAAAGTGACACAACTCAAAATTTGAATTTTAAGTTTTTGTGTTAATACGATGCATAATGCCCATGTCTACCTACAGACAAAAGTTCAGTATATTTTGTTGTTGTATTTTTTGTTTCGATTCGATGCTATTTGATCGCTGCTGCTCAATTCAAAATAGTCCTAACTCAAATTGTGACACTTTTGATGAAATAAAAAGTCGTAACTAAAATTTTTTGATTTTCTAAAGTAAAATAAAAATAAAATTTCGTAACTTATTCAAAAACATAAATATTATGGATTTTCTACTCAATGGTTTAGACTTCATTTAAAAAACTGTTTATTCAGCTTGAAAAAATAGTTGTCGTTTTTCGTTTTTCAAATAATGTTTCTAAATTCAAACATCTCAAAAGAAAACATTTCGGAGTTCTTAAACTTAGCTGCTAACAAAGAATAGTTATTATTAAATTAAAGTTTTGTTACAAAGAATTGTATTAATTTTAATTTTATAATTAATAGTTTTTTTCTTAATAAATTTTGTTAAAACTTGATAGAATCGCATTTTTTAGTTTCATTTTCAGCACACTACTCAATATGAATGATTCAAATCATTCATTTGATTTCGCTGTATTCACAGCATAAAGTGAATACAGTTTCTGTTTGAGTACACTATAAAATAACTCATTCAATTTATGAATACAGTACAATCTCTGACTCGAGAACAAATTATGACTCATTCATTCACAATCACAAAAACTAATGTGAGTGAGTGAATACGTAATTTAAGAGTGAATGAGTGAAAACACGTTTTGAATGCAATCATGCAGACGTCTGTTACATATAGCAGTTCACCCCGGTACTTGTACAATAGCTCGGTGTGAACACCCCTATTGTATATTACTTTTTAAGTAATATATTACAGTAATATTAATACCAATATTTTGGAATTTTTATTTATTTCTAATATATTACTTTGCTTTTCAAGTAATGTGTAATAAAACATCATTATTTTTCGAAGCCACTAATATGTAATTTTAATGTCCCATTTTAACCTTCTGCCTGTCCCTTGCGGTCTAGTTGACCCAGGCGGATTTTAAATGACGGTGGGAGTGGTTTTGTGCGCTCGTCTACTTGTGTTATTTTACAAATCAAGAAAAACACTTTTCGGGGCTTTCCCCTTTTCTTATGTGATATATGTGTAACATGTCTTCATGTTTTGTCAGTAAATTATATGACCGTTTGGTTGGGGCCATCCTGACCCCAAAGGACAGCTAACGCAATTTTGAGCAACGGACAGCCCAAAGATTAAAGTAATAGGTATGTTCCAACACTGCTCTTGGCAGTAGTACCATCTTCACGTTTAAGGTCGGTATGCAGCTCTCAAGAAAAGCGAAAACTTCATATAAAAAAAAGCTCAAGAAATGCTCAAGGAAATTTCCTTGAGTCAAATTTACTTGAGGTGTACGCACCTCACAAGAAAACTGATTCGGTTTTGTAATACTTTTTTTCATTAAAAAGTGAAATGACAACACTGATTTCGGCAAAAAACATATGTGTACCTATTTATTTCTCACAGGAAAAGTTACAGCTGACTGCCTTCCATGCCGGCCATGAAAATGCCGCAGTCCAACGTGAGCAATAGGTCGTCCCTTAAATATCTCAAGCCATGTAATAAAAGCGTAATCGGTTGAAATGTATTAAAAACTTACCAATCGTCGTCCATTTGGAGAGAACAGAATTTTATTTTTAAAATTAAAAATTGTCCAGTAGAATGCAAATCAATTTGTTAAAATTTCTTTCAAACGTCAAATTTACTTGACTACTACTTTTTACCGCTCAAGAAATATAGGGTGTTTTTTTTAGAGGTTTGTTTTTCGAATAGAGATAAAACTGGCATTTTGTGGTCAAATCTGGCAACTCTAATGTCATTTATGTTCAGTTTGGTTTGCCATTTCATCATGAACAGGTTGACAAAAGAACAACGCTTGCAAATCGTGCAAATTTATTTCGAAAATAATGGTTCAGTTCGCGAAGTTTACCGCAAGCTCCGTCCATTTTATGGTCGACATCGTCCATCAGAGCAATTAATTCGGTTAACCATGGGTCGTTTTCGCACTACGTTTACTCTATGTGATAATACGCATCCGCAGAGACGTCGAACAGTGCGCACCGAAGAAACAATTGCCGCTGTAGAGCAAAATGTTGAAGAGGACCCGAATGAATCGATTCGCCACCGTGCACAGCAATTGGAGCTGGTTGAAAATTGGACCTGTAGAATTGGCTTTATTGGAGCCAGCCGCGGCAGCCACATGCCCGAAATCATATTTAAACATTAATGGCATAAAATTATCCTTCCAATAAAGCCAAATTGATGGACATTAAAACGATTTTCTTGTGTTTTATTTCAATTCGAAGTTCTATACCTCTAAAAAAACACCATATATATGCTCGTTTTTTCTTGAGCGTTTTCTTGAGAGCTGCATACCTACCTTTACAGTCAGAATACATAAAAGGTTCGTTCAGTGAAAGACAATGAACTTTTTGATGTATGCTGTAAAATGTACAGATTTGGTTCTTTTGTACCTGGAAAAGTATTGTACTGGATGAAAAAAAGAAGTGTCCCTACGAAATTCGTCGCAAGATGTATCACTTTTGATCCACTTGGATCAAAACAGTCACACTGATTATCCTTACCTTATAAAGTTAGAGGGATGAAATTCGAAGATGTGGAAGGGTACATATTAGAGCTTAACGCATATTAGAACAAAGGACCCTAGTTTTTCAAGTACATCGAATTGTTTGTGTGTTGTGTTTTTTACATTTTTTTATTTTGTCGCATGGTTTAATTTACGTAGCTTCGGCTACAACATGTGCCTGCAAGTTATTTTCAACTCAATAACTGAATGTCAAAACTTATTCACTTTCAGGTTTCTTCGCTTAGCTATGGCTAGTATAATGGATATACTGAAAATTAAACCTTTCGTACAGGTTTCTGTCGGGCAATTATTATGGGGCTACGAAGATCCATTACTAAAACTTGCTAAAGATGTAGTACCCAAGGAACAAAAGCTACCATATGAGGAATTTGGACTGATGTATGGCAAAAACGGAACTTCAACGGTAATATTATGAGGTTTAGAAATAATCTAGAAAATTTTTGGAATGTATCCACTTATGTTATTTTCCTATGGTCTACTGTGAGACTATAACCGTAATGACGATCTGTGACGACTGATCTAACCAAAGAGTAAAGTTATCGTAAACATTGTTTACTTTCTACATTTTTCTATGAAAAAAATAATAATAATAATTATAAAAACAATAATAATAATTATAAATCACCTCATCACCGACTGCATTCCGCACTTCAGCA
This sequence comes from Melieria omissa, assembly GCA_963971225.1. NCBI lineage: Eukaryota > Metazoa > Arthropoda > Insecta > Diptera > Ulidiidae > Melieria > Melieria omissa. The sequence goes on along the minus strand of OZ020269.1, from coordinate 40,939,420 downwards.
AGAACATCTTCGCGTTATTAGTTCCTAACTACGATGATTAGCAACAACAATATGTGCAATACAGATTACTTCTTTATTATGATTATCATGTGACGATGCTAAAAGTTGATTATTCGGAAATGAATTTACAAAAAATTGTTCGTTGCGAGCTACTTAACACTAAACCTACCGATACTTCATGTATTCCTATTCCTACCAAATGACCCGTCTTTAAATTGTTATATATATTACTATATCTAGCGAAAAATATATCAATTAGGCCAATTCGGTACATGAATAAAACAATTTTTTTTCAAATAACGATTGTTGTTAGGCAGAAAAGAAACCACGTTGTCGGGTTGAATGCAGAAACGGAACTTAGCAAATTTATTACATTTCACATGACATCACCAGCCAGGGTTGCATACATATGTATAAAGTTAGGTAACTTACTATTCAATACCTTTTACAAATGTTATTCAATACCTTTTAAAACATTTTCCCTGAATAACAATTTTATAAGTAATTTCATTTTATTCGATACCTTTTACAAAATTTTCCTTGAATAACAATCTTCAAAAATACTGTTTCATATCTATTTCAAGCCAAATTTATTCAAAAAGAACTTAATTTTGTCAGCACTTACACTCTTAGTAAGGATGTCAGCCAGCATGTTATTTGTGTTTACATATTTCAATTCAACTTTGCTGGTTTCTAATTGTTCTTGTATAAACTTAACTCTAATGTCTACATGTTTTGTCCTATATGAATAAGAATTATTTTGTGCAATATGTATTGCACTCATGTTGTCGCAAAATAAAATCATCCGCTTGGGTATGCCCGTTGTTATCTCAGCCTGCAGTCGCTGCAACCAAATCGTCACCGGAATGGCCGAAGCCACTGACATGAATTCCGCTTCAGTGGAGGAAAGAGCCACGGTACGTTGACGTCTAGTACACCATGAGATGGCTCCACCTTGGAAACAAAATACGTATCCACTAGGGATCGCAATTTTTTGCCATTTTGCGATCCCGGGATTTTCGGGATTGAAAAGTCAAATCCCGGGATCCCGGGATCCCGGGATTTAATCCCGGGATTCAAATAACACATTTTTTAAATAAAACAATTTTACCAAATTGCATAAATACTTGTTTATAATATATTTACCTTAAAAATGGACACAGTTTAATCACATTTGGGGTAGTTTTAAGATTTTGTATCTTGAATTTAATCACATTGTAAGGCGGAAAGGGAGGCAGTCGGTGTTGAGTCGTCGAAGTGGTTGGTTGTGCGCGGCACATCACCAAAATCCAGTTGTCATTTACAATCAGTTGTCAATTACATTCAAAATTGTCAGTTTAAATTTAAATCAAATAAATAAACATAGTCATCCTTGACAACATTTTGTTTAACTTAAAAGTTTTTCATTTGACATTTAACTTCAGTTTGATAACATTTTGTTTTATCCAAAAATGACACTTAAACATAACTTATTGCTTTGCATCAAATGTATCATAAAGTACATATATACGCATATTTGATAAAAAAATAAAATAGTTAATTTGTTAGTACTTTTAGTTTTACTTCGATTATTTCGATAAAAAAGTTAAGCGTTGTGATTAACTAAAAACTGAGATCTTAAAAATACTAAGGCATTAAATGTTTTGCCCTCTAATATGGCGTTCAAACTGACGACTTAAACGTGTTTAATGTGCTTAAACAAGTTAAATGAACAAAACCAGTTCGAAAACCTGTTCACTCACATGCAATTGTTGTTGGAAATTAAACGTGTTAAACCATTTAACATGTTTTGAAACGAGTTTAACGCAAGGTTGCATCCGAAAGCTTTCTATGAAAAAGCTTTTTTGTCAACTGAATACAGCGCACACCCTAGACACAAACCAGAAAAAACATCCCTACAGATTCAGCTGTCAATTTATCACAACAAAACCAAACAAACATTGAAAATGTGAAAATGTTGAAATATATAAAAATTATCGTTTTGCTCGCACTGCTTTCATTCTATTCATCGCCTTTTTGTGGCATCTGAATACAAGGCGTCTAATATTGAATGAAGTTGAGTACGATGCCGTGGTTTATGAAATATGCGCCAATATTTCGCTCGAATTATGCTCCCAGCACATCAGTTTACAAAAATATTTGTTTGTTGTGTGTAAACAAACTGCTGTCAAATTAAACTTCATTGAGCAGTCTGGACGGTTGTGTTCAACAAAAAGCTCTTTTTACTTAAACTAGTTTAAATGAGTCAGTTTGAACGCAATATAATCTAGAGCGAAATGTATTGCAAATAAATGCTTATGGTTGAATGCTTAGTAAATAATTATAAGCCTTTTGCAAAAGATGCCCTCTATCCCCTCCCTCCTCCTTCAGATAAGGAATTGGGTTTTTGTGCTTTTAAATTTATTTCATTTGAACTTTGAAGCATCTTTTGCAATCCCGAAAATCACGGGATTAAAAGATTTGAATCCCGGGATTTTCGGGACTGGAAAAAGTCCGGGATCCCGGGATTGCGATGCCTAGTATCCACTAGTCGACCGCCTGTCATCAACGTTGCCTGCCCAGTCTGCATCGCAAAAACCAACTAAATCAACCGGCTTGCTCTCATAAATCAGTTTCTTGTTGATGGTCCCCTTCAAGTAGCGCATGATACGTTTCACAGCAGTCCAATGAGCTTTTCCTGGATTAGTATTGAATCTGCTCAACGAATTGACTGCGAAGCTTATATCAGGTCTTGTAATTTGTGCTGCGAAAAGCAAACACCCGATTGCCTGCATGTAGGGTACCTTTGCCATTTCAATTTTTTCATTCTCATCAGTGGGACACATTTCGAGGCTCAACTTCTGATTCATGTCCATCGGCGTTGCAACAGGATTAGCATCGTCCATTGAAAAACGCTTTAAAACACCCTGAATATACTGCTCTTGATCGATTGTTATACCCATATCTGCACTGCGTGTAATTCGTACGCCAAGCACGGAGAAAGCTTCACCCATATCTTTCATCTGGAAGTTTTTTGATAGGTCTCGCTTCAAATCATTAATGACTGCCATGTTGTTCGAAAATATTAAAACATCATCAACGTATATGGCCACATACAACATTTGATTGTCATCAACACAATGATAGACGCATTGATCAGTCTCAGCACGTTTCAAGCCGAACTTTAGCAACACAGAATTCAGTTTCTTGTTCCATACTCGGCTAGCCTGCTTTAAGCCATATAGTGATTTCCTTAGCGCGCGTACTCGATTAGTACCATCATTGTAGCCCTCCGGCTGCAACATATAAATTTCTTCTTCGAGTTCTCCATTGAGAAATGCCGTGACAGCGTCTAGTTGGTGAATCAACAATTTGTGCCTAGCAGCTAGGGCAAACAAAAATCGCAACGAAGTGTATCGCACCACCGGAGAAAACGTTTGTTCGTAATCGATACCTTTCTGCTGGCTGCATCCCTTTATCACTAGCCTGGCCTTGTATCGAACTACACTACCATTTGCATCGATTTTAGTTTTAAAAACCCACTTACTCTTGATCGGTTTCTTTCCGGGCGGCAGCTCAGTCAGGCACCACGTGTCATTTAGCTCCATTGACTGCATTTCGTCATCCATCGCTGCTCTCCATGATGTGGCCTCAGATGATGACATTGCGTCCTGAACTGTTTCTGGATCATTCGCAACAAAGCTTGTTGCACAAAAGTTGTAACTGCGGTTTAACTCGTTTCGGCTGCGTAACTTATTCGCGAGGCGTTCTGATCTTCGGACTTCATTTAATTGGTGATCGCTGTCGCTGCTTTCAGTTGCGTCTTCATATTCCATACTGGCTTTGTTGCTGTTGGCATCTTCGTCTTTAATTGGCAATTCTACTTTACATTCTTCCTCTGAATTGGCAATATGCCCACCAATGTCTACTGTGGGAGATGGAATTCTATCAGTGGAGTTTTCTTTATCGGCACATACCTGGTTACTGCTTTCAATAAATGTTACATTTCTGCTGATTATGATTCCTCTAGTTTGGGGATCGTGCAACCGATATGCTTTTGACTCACTGCTATACCCCACAAAGATGCACTCCTTCGATTTTGCATCCAACTTGGACCGCTTTTGCTGCGGTACGTGAACAAAAGCTTTACTTCCAAACACGCGCAAATGTTTCAAGGAAGGTGTCTTGCCTGACCACATTTCTTCTGGACTGCGATTGTTGTTTCTGCATGGTACGCGATTTATTAAATATGATGCAGTAGCGGCGGCTTCTGCCCAAAATATATGTTTTAATTTTGAATCGATTAACAGGCAGCGTACCCGCTCCATTATGGTACGATTCATGCGTTCGGCAACGCCATTTTGTTCTGGTGTGTACGGGCACGTTTTTTGGTGAATTATGCCCTCGTTTTGCAAGAAAGTATGAAATTTTTCATTTATATATTCAGTACCATTGTCTGTTCGAAGTATTTTAATGCGTTTTCCGCACTGGTTTTCTGCAACACTTTTGAATTTCTTAAATTCTTCAAAAACATCAGACTTCCTTTTAATTGGCACTATGACAACTTTCCGCGAATAGTCATCCACAAATGTCACAATGTATTGAGCGCCCGAAAATGATTTTGTCTCGAACGGCCCCATAACATCAGAGTGTACTAGTGCTAGCAATTCAGAGGCTCGTTCAATGTCTTTAAATGATTCTCTTGTTTGCTTTGCTTTTATGCACACCACGCAGTTGAAATGTTTGTAATTTCCGAAACTTATGCCGAGTGCGGCGTTTTGCACCTTTTTTAGGTTATTTTCACAAATATGACCGAGTCTGCGATGCCATAACTCACTGTTGTTTACAACAACAGTCATCGCCTTCTCTCTTTCAATCTCTAGCTTTTCACTTTTCATCGTGCAGTTTAATTTATATAGGTTACTCACAACATTTGCTGAAGCGAACATGGCACCACTTTGATCGAAAATTTCGCACTTGTCTCCTTTAAACACCACTGTATTGCCTTTTCTCGCCAATTGTCTTACTGAGAGTAAATTTGCACACACCCTGGGTGCGTACTCAACGTCGTGTATTACAGCAGTGGTCTCCTTCTTGCCTACACTCAACAGCACCTTCACGTCACCTGCACATTCGATCGGCATTGTTTCGTTATTTGCGACCATCACGTGTTTTCCCTCGACCCTTTTTTGGTTTTGCAGAATGCTTACGCTATTCGTCACGTGAGATGTGGCGCCAGAATCGACATACCAATCGTGTATGTTGTTGTTGCTTTTCGCTGTGAGTAAAGAAGACACAAGTAGACTTTGCATTTTTTCATGCTTTTTCTTTGTGCTTTTCCCTTTATTTGGGCAATCTTTTGCAAAGTGATCATCTCGTTTACATGCAAAGCACTTTAGCTTTCGAGAATATTCTTTTTTTGCGGAGACGAATGCACTTTCTTCAGTTTTGCCATTGTCGAATTTTGCGTCCTGCAAAAGCAAATTTTTCACCATGTCAATGCCCAATTTCGATTTGGCATTTTCAACTGCCAAAACCAATGGTTGAAATTCGTTTGGTAGACCAGCTAGCATCAATGAAGCAATTAGCTTGTAGTGGTACTACCTAACCATCTATGCCGACCATAACATTGCATGTAGTGATACTACGCAATCACTCATGCCGACCAGAACAAATTACCGTACACTTGCGCACACAAATTCGCTGGTGTCAAATGGCTGCACTTGAAGTCGCCACGGTGCGCTATGCGCAACCACTTGAGCGAGCGGAGTGACATACGATGCCACCTACCGCAGTGCATTGCAACAATACTGCAACGCGCATTATGCCGACCCTTTGGCGGCGTGGGAAACGATCGGAAAATATCCGAGGCCGTTTAGCGCCGGCCACTGACCCAATTGCAAATGTGCTGACGCAGAAGAAGTGACCAGGTCGATGATTGGTCAAACGAAAAATATCGTGGAAAGGGAGGCGGAGCCCTGGAAATGCATGACAGTATAACAGTTATAAATTTAGTATATAAGACCAAAATTTTCCAAATAAAGTTAACTTCTTGTTCAATAAGCAAAGTGCCTGGTGGCGTTACTTTATTTTTCTTGAAGTTCACAAGATCGGCTTTTCGGAGCCACACAATATTGGCACGGCCCGCCGAATAAATATAGGCCAAAAATACATACACGTACACGCAAAACCTTTGACCACCACATGGCGATCCTGCCAGGAGCCATGTGGTGGCTACAAATCACATCAGATGTGCCCTTCGACTTTGGGAATGGGGTGGGTATCGGACGAGGGGGCCTGGCACTGCCCATACAAACCAAGTTTTTAATATGAAATATCTTCGGAATTATAAGTCGGCCAGCATTGAAATTTGATATAGAGTCATGGCTTAGGCTAAAAACATAGTGGAGCGGCGAGCAAAGCGAAGAGCAAAGCTTCGAGCAAAGCGACGAGCAAAGCGTAGAGCTATCCATAAGGCATTTTTTGCGAATATTGCGCTTATCAATCCATCCACATAAATTTTTTTTGTTTTGTTCACACAAATTTTTTAATAGCAAACATTTTTGGATTTTCAAGTAGAGCAAAGCGGCGAGCAAAGCGATGAAAACAAAATATTTTGAAATCGTCGCTTTGCTCTTTTCAGCTTTCTTCGCTTTGCTCGTGACTATGTGCGCTTCGATTCAAAAGCGTTGATTTGTTCTCGACGCTTTGCTCGCCGCTCCACTATGTTTTTAGCCTTAGACGTGTCGTTCAAGTGGTTAAATTGTATGGTCGTTGGAAAAGAGGCGTGCTACTTTTCAAGCGACCTTATTGTTTTCAATAACTTTGGAACTGCAAATCACACATCAAGATATGTGGCACATACTTACGATTTCGACGTGCCCTTCGACAGGGAGAGTAGGGTGGGTATTGGACGAGGGACATGGCATCGTCCAAACAACCCAAATTTGTAATGTGGAATAGCTTCGGAACAATAAGTTGGAAAGCTTTGAAGTTTTGTATACCATCGTCCCATAGATGTGTCATTCTACTGGCAAAATTGTATGGGCGTTGAACAAGGGGCGCGGCATATTTTTTGTGATTGAAATTTTCCGCGTAACTTTGGAACTGAAAGTCGCATATAAATGAAACCGGGTCACCCCCTTCGACCGGAGGAATGTATTAGACATTACATAAAAGAGGCGTGGCATGGCCCATAGAGTGTAGTATGAAGAAACTTAATTTATTTGGCCCATTGACTTCAAGCTTGCGTGCAAAGCCGCAGGGCCCTACTAGTTATATAATAGGTATATATATTATATTGAATTTAAAAAACATAAAATTTAGGGGAGGTTCTTTCAAATTTGGCCAAAAAAAGGCCTAAGTTTGGAAATGATTTGTGGCATGATAAAAAAACATAGAAACATCCGGTTTTGACGGTTGAATGGGTATTTTATTATACAATAATATGATATATCTTTTGTAACAAAATTCAAAATGGCGGCTGAACAATGGCGGTTTTCGTCGATCACTGCCTGAAAAATCTCGTCTCCGAATTTCAAGCCTACAGCCTCTTGTAGTAATCTGAAATGAAAAAGGTTTTTTTTTAATGAAAGTAGATGAAATTTTCTGTGGCTTATACCTAACTATAATGATTTTTGACCAAAAATTGACTGAAATGTGAACGATCGAAAAAAAAAAATTTTTTTCCAGACTTTTTTTGTTATTAAACCTTAATTATAAATAACAATTTAATAGTAACTTATGCTCGTTTTTGGTATAAGCCATACGGAAAATGATCACCTTTCAAACATGCTTTAGATTAAGGAAATTAGAACAATAGATCAAGAGATATCCTTGAAATTCAGATGGAAAACATTGTTCCGAGAAAAACGCTTTGAAAGATAGCAGCTCCGGGAAAAAACTGGGGAAAACACTGTAGAAGAAACAAATTCGTGTGCGGACAAGGCGATCGTATCGAAAAATCCTTTCGTACACATATTCTACGGACATACAGCATTTTATGTGAAAAAAAAACGATTTTTTCAAAAAAATTTGAAAGAACCTCCCCTTAATACAAGAAACAAATTAAATATTCTTCAATTGAATCTCAAAAAACAAATAAATAATATGCTGACATTATTCATGTTCACCACATATTTTGCAAATTATTGGGTTCTCGAAGGTACATTTTCCACACACATATTTGTTGCATTTGAATCAGATTTTCGTAGATTTGTTTCCTTTGCAAAAACCTATTCGGCACTTTTTTCGCATTTGCACACGAGAATTCGAAGTTGAATTTGTTGACCTTTTCTGTATATTTTCTTTTTCTTCCTGTTGCTCACGTTGAAAATCTTCGACCAGTTCTTCAGCTAATTGGAATAAAAATTGTTGCCTAGAGATTTTTTCGCCGGTTGTTTCTCTGTATAAAACCCATGAGTTCATTCCAGCCAGGTCAAGAATATTGAAGAATAGCTGCGCAGGCCATCTTTGCGATTTCGATTTCACGGAGTATTTTCTGTCCATTTGATCCGTCATGTCTACACCGTATTTAGTATTATTGTAAAATCTAATTGTTTCAGGTATACGCTTGCCATATGTTTCAATGCTTACAGATTTATGCTTTGAGCTTAGTAGAAGAACTTTTTTATTTGGCTTACTTTTGTAAATGGTAAGTGAACAATTACTCGATTTATATAGTTTTGTGGAGAAGCGTGGCGAATTTCGATAGTTCTCTTTTGTTCCCGCGGATCGTTCCAACAATAGTGGTTCTTTTTTCAAGTAGTTTTGGAGCTAGTGATACGCTCGTAAAGAAATTATCTGTAGTGACGCTTCTTCCGCATCCTGTGAACGGTTCCATTAGTTTGAGAACAACGAATTCCCCAAGCGGAGTTGAAGCTCCTCTGTTTTCTTCCTTTCCCAAATATGGAAATCCATTTATGATGTATTTGGTGCTGACATCAGGTGCTAGCCAGAATTTGATACCAAACTTATCCGGTTTGTTCGGCATATATTGTGTAAACTTACACCTCGCTTTGGTTGGGAAAAGCTGTTCATCGATAGTTATATGTTTCCCAGGCTTGTAGCAATTTTGGCTATTCTCGATGAATTTGTACCATACTTCTGATATTAGGGCAAATTTTCTTTTTGTCTTCGTTGACTTTTTTTTATCAAATCTGATAAACCGCATAATTTCACAAAAATCATTCCATGGGTTTTGAAAAAAAATCGGGACCCTATTTACCGTTCCATAGATATGAAATGTTCAAATTTTTTGTCTGATATGCGCCACGTGCATATAGAAGAGCAATAAATGCATTTATTTTTGCAGGAGTCAGATTCCAATGAGTTCCCAATACTCGAGAGGCTTCTTCTTCTGTGCATTTTCTTATGTGCTCCATTACACGATTGTCAATAATCAAAGAAAATGCAGTTCTTACCTTGCCCTTCATAATATTTCGTTTGGCATATGCTGTCGGGCCTACAACCTCCCTAAAAATATTATAAATTAAAACTCGTCCAGGTGTTGAGCCTTGTTCAATTCCTTGCCAAATTGTACCATCAGCTGCAATTTCAGTACATCGGTCTTCCACATCACTTTCACTTTCTGAACTCGATAACGGTCTTTTTCTCTTTTGTCCTCTTCGTACATTCAAAATATTCTCGTCTTCACTTTCTTTATCTGAGGACTCACATTCGTCTGTAGTCATGATGCAATAAACAAGGTGGTGTAAGCTCGTGACTGTTTCCTCGATTTTGGCAGTTCATGCTCCCTTGGAAAAAACATTGTTGCTTCTTTTAAAAAAGACTTTTTTTCCTTAGCAAAAAAAATTGCGTAGTCAAAAAATAGTACTTTCTAGCAGAAAACATAACAAACAACATTGTCTCTAATTTGAATTGTAACACCTCAGAAAACAAATGGCGTATGTTCAATTTGATTCAATGGAACATAAGGCATCCGTTTTCTCAGCCAAAGATGTACATATTGGCATATGTTTCAAAATCAGTTATTTTCAAACAAATATATTGTGTCGTTTTTCTTTAATTGTGTTTGCTTCAATTTGCGATGCCGAAATCCAGCTGCAGTTTGTGCCATCGAACTTGGCCGCACGAAAATGTGTCCCTGTTTCATGTGCCGCAGAATATGGTTACGAGGGAAAAATGGAGCAAGGCTTGTGGAGTGAACTTCACGCCCACCGCGAAGGTGTGTGCTCTTCATTTTTCAACGCAGGACTTTTCGCCAGGCGAGAAGAAACGGCGGTTGGGAAAAAACGCTATCCCAATGGCAATAGATAGCCTTGTTTCTTGGGATGAGTGTGCCGAAATTTCTCGCACCCAAGACGGCTCCACGCAAACAGAGTGAGCCCAATAAAAACTTGAATGATATTCAAATGTTTATGTTAGCGCATTACCTTTGCAGTCCATTCACCGAAAGTGCATTGCATCTCGAAAACGAGCGATTGCGCAAGACAGTGCAATTAATATGTTTGCATCAGCATGAATGAATAAAAATATTGAAGTACTATGGCCCTGGCTTAGCGGTTCAAAGTCCAGCATTATATAGTTAATTGGCTTTCGTTTTAATTGGTATATGAATAAATATTGAAATACAACTCGAATAACTTCCTTGTATGGCTACTGAAACCTGATGGATGGAAATGTGGAATAATTTTGATTCAATATTTTCAAATTAACGCCTAAAAAAACATTTTTGAGACTGTTTCCGGTTGAAATAACGCACACCTAGTATATTTACATTAGTATGAAATAAGTACTAAATTATTAGCGCCATCTAGTGAAAAAGCTCAAAATAATTCCCCTTTTCCACTCCCTTTAAATGCAACTACTAAACAAGGGAGTGTCAAAAGCGACCTGTCAATATTTACACCACCTTGTTTATTTCATCATGGTCTGTAGTATCAAATGAATCATTATATTGTTCTATGTTATCCACTTCACTTTCAGATAGTTTCTCTTCACTAAATTCCGAACACTCTTCATCTATGTTATTTATAATTTCCAATGATTTCAAATATCTTGAATGTTTCGACATATTTGGGATAAGAATTTTTAGTAAAATTATGAAATAAGAATTATTGATTCGCAAAATAGCACTTATTGTTGGCGGCGGCGGCGGCTCCCAGCGAAATAAAACGAAATATTTTGACAAAAAATGAAAAGCCACTTAAAACATTTCTATTATTTGACACATAAACAAAAGAAATTTTTTCTTTTTACACAACTATCGTAAAGTACTTTATAAAGAAATTGAAATTTTTACTGTAATACTCGCTCGGAGTAGGGTGAAATTGGCTATTCACCCGTTAATCAACAACAAATATAACAAAATGCAGCAAAATATATTACGTTGTAGGAAAAATGTCCAATGCAGAGGATTTTATCACAAGAAATACAAATCAAATTACAGAATCTTTGCACGGGTCAAATGACCCCTTGTGGTAGTTAGGGCAGATTACATATATTTCTCGGTAAAAAAATTAACAAGAGAGGAGTAATTCTTGAAAAATACATTCGAAATTATTTCTTAATAAAAGTCGTAAAGGCAAATGGCGATGTGATAATGTTATTTTCAAGAAATTCTAACAAAAAGTTTAAAATGGGTAATTTGACCCGTCATGGTAGGTTTAGTGTTAAACAACCACTCTTCGCTGACTATCATAAAAAGAGTATGCCTTGCTTTGGCTCCAATAACCAACAAATATGAAGTTTTGACTTTTTAGTTCAAACTTTGCATTTTTTATTCTTTTTTAGTGCAAGCCTTTTGCAACCAAATACTTTTGTGTTTAACTTTTGTGTGAAATTAACTTTTAAGGAATAAAATATAATATAATTACAAAGCTACATACATAGCTCAATGTATAGCTGCACGCTATACATTGAAAATTAACATTTTCTGGCCGACAAAGCAGTTTTTTTACTACAGCTGAGCGCCAACCTATTTACCAAAGTAAATATAGACCTATTTAGGTTTTTCCATACAACCTTTTAACCATTGGTTTGTCCGTTAGATTTCGATTTAAAAAAAAATTAAAACACGAATCGAATTATTTTTGATTTCAAGTGTTTTTACGAATTTTGAAGTCAATATAGCCATCAGTTAATTTTTTTTCGTAGTTTTTCTATATTCTCAAACTTGTAATCAACCATCAATAAACAAATAATTTTATTTCGAACTCGCCACGTAAAAATATTTGTAAACATTTTAAATTGGGATCAACCGCCAAATTTTAAAATCAATCAAAGCGTTGGCCATCAAAAAGCCATACACCGCAAAGATTCGATTGATGGAAATATGATAGCATACGCACAATAATCGATAACAACAAAAACATTCCCGAGTCATCTTCGTTGAAACGATGATGACGATGCCTTAGTTCGTAGTTTGTTTTTTGCTTGCGCTTCGGCAACCAAGATCAAGAAACATGCGCGAACACTACGCTGCAACAACCACCATTTCAATGTGTTTATACTTGCGGATAGTGACCGAAAATAAAAAGGCGGCGATGGTGGAAAGGAGGAGAACAATTCATTTTTGGAAAGGAGAACAGTGGGTAAAGGATAGAGAAGATAGAATCTGCGTGTGAATGTATGCGTGTGTGTGAGCGGATGTGTGTGTGTGGGCGCGTGTGAGTTGTCTGCGTTTGTGTGTGGGAGGGGACGTGAGCCGCCGACTCAGAGATCAATCAGATTCTCTTCGTCGGCGGTCTCAACATCGCGCCCCCCTTGCACGAGTGCAACCTGAAGAGCGTGGCCCAACTGCTGCAGCGTGGAAACCGCCGTCTGTATTAGCTGCTGCGCCGTGGCTGTCCGGTGACGCTTGCTGCTGACTCGGTTGGTCGTCGCGGCTGCCTTCTGTTTCGCCGCCTTGCGCGGCGGCTGGCCCTGGCGGCACCGACATGCGGCCTTAGACGGCTGTGCCTGTGGACGCCTGGTCGTGGTTGTGGATGGGCGCCGCGTTGATGGGGCCGGTTGAGGCGCTACGTTGCGCCTAGCAGGAGGCGCCGATGTCTGGCGCCGCGTTGTTGGTGCCGGTTTGGGCGCTGCTTGGCGATTGGCCGGAAGCGCCGGTGTTTGGCGCCGCGTCTGCGGGGCCGGTTGGCGCGCCGCCTGTCGCTTTGCAGGTGGGGCTGGGCGTCGTCGAGCTGTGTCGACGCGCTGGCGAGCCGGCATGGCTCGATGCAGCAACGTATGGTGCCCCAACCCGTATTTGTAGCAGCACTGCGCCGACGAACACTCGCCCGTTGTATGCGAGCGGGCGAAGCAGTTGACGCAGTATAAGTTGGTGCGAACCGCGTCTAACCGCTCCACCGGCGCCATCTTTCGAAACGCCCCGCAGTACCGCAGGGGATGGTGGCGCTCGCATACCAGACATTTCTGGTATGCTCCCTTCGTGGACTCTTCATCTGGAATATACATAGATAAGCATTAGTGTGATGTTGCCGATGATGGTGCTCGAGGAGTGGGAAACGGAATTTCTTTCTGCTGCTATGAGGGGGGTAGCACGCAGAGCTTAACAATGGGTCTTGTCAGAACTCCGTTTTGGGTTTTGACGTCACTGCTTTAATTACGCGTGAAACAAATGAATAAATTTTACAAATGACGTATCGCTAGCGTTGGTAGGAAAAATAAATAAACAAGTACTACTAATTGACTTTGCTATACAAGTGTTAGAATTTAAAAATAAAAACCTATGTGGTAGGAAAACAAATATTAAGCATCTGTCACCTACAGGTGACACTGGGAATTGAAGAGTTAACTTAAAAGTTTTTCATTTGACATTTAACTTCAGTTTCATAGCATTTTGTTTTATCCAAAAATGACACTTAAACATAACTTATTACTTTGCAGCCGATGTATCATAAAGTGCATATATATGCATATTTGATAAAAAAAATAAAATAGTTCATTTGTTTGTGCTTTTAGTTTTACTTCGATTATTTCGATAAAAAATTTAAGCGTTTTGATTAACTAAAAACTGAGATCTTAAAAATACAAAGGCATTAAGTGTTTTGTTCTCTTATCTAACCTTCGTTCAATAATGTGTGTGACTAACTAATTAAAACACATTTTTTTGCCAAAATTCGTTTTTATTCATCAACATAGTCCCCTTTTAGGGAGATTAGATTAGATTGGTTGGGGCTAGACATTGGCTGTCTATGGCACTGCGTTCATTTTGAACTATTGTGCCTTACCCAAATTCAGTACTGGAAGAGACTATTTCCTCCTATTTTCTCAAAGAACATTTTGATTCTTGCGAGATCAATTTCAGACAAATGAGTAGTCTGTATTAGTTCCTTGCCTAGTACTTGCTTTCTTGCATGAACTAAGGCCGGGCATTCAGTGATCAGGTGTATGGAAGTCTCGTCATCCTCCATACAAAATCTACATATTTCACTGTCTGTTAGTTTCAGACGGGTCTTATGTTTGTTTAGCAGACAGTGTCCGCTGATTACCCCTGTCATGAGTTTTAGTTCCGCTCTGCTCAAGCGCAAGAGAAATTTTGCATTTCTGCTCGAGTATCGCGGGTAAAAGGCCTTGGTACATTCCATGCCACTTGATTTTGAACATCTTGCATTTGCTTTGATCAAGTATTCTTGCTTAATACAACCTTTGTAATGAGATTTGCTGACACCTAAGATCGGTTCGGGTCCAAATGGTCGCTTTCCAGCTCCCTCCCTTGCCAATCTGTCTGCGTCCTCATTACCGTCATAGCCGCAATGCGCTGGGATCCAGTGTATTATCACCCGATTCCCTGTTGACAGTTGTTGGAGAAGATTAGCTGTCTCCCATACCAACTTAGAAGTAAATGTCGACGCGTGCAATGCTCTTATTGCGGCCTGACTGTCTGACATTATGATGATCCTTTTCCGATGAGGGTGAAGGTTCAAGATTTCTATGGCACACTGATTGATAGCACAGACTTCCGCTTGGAAGACGGTTGCTAAACTACCAAGGCTGACTGACATTTGGGTACTGGAACTGTATATCCCAGATCCTGTGCCTTCTTCAGTCTTGGATCCATCAGTGTACCAGATAATGTCATCACAGGTAAGACTGATTTTTGAATTGTCCCAGTCTACTCTGTTAGGTATATGTGTCTTATATTTCCTGTTAAAGATATGTCGCGGAGGCATTGAGTCAAGAGGCAACCAAAAGCTTCCGTCTCGCCTCCGTTCCTTAACAATGGAGCGGTGACCGCTTGCATGTAGATCCTGTGGTATGAATCCACTATGCATCAGTCTATGTGTACTAATAACCGCAGTCATTTGTACGGTTAGGTCCAACGGCACAACTCCCAATATAACATTGAGAGCAGCTGTTGGTGTTGTTCGAAGGCAGCCAGTGATGCAGGAGTTAATTACTCTTTGCAACCGTTCCAGCCTGTTCGCAGTCGTTTTCTCTGTGGTTTTTTTCCACCATACTATCGCCCCATAGGTAATGATGGGGAGGATGACTAGGGTGTAGATTTTTTGAAGCCATATCGGTTTCGTTCCCCAGTTTTTGCCACAGATTCGTTTACAAGTCCAGAGTGCGTTGCCCGCCTTCTGAAGAGTACGATCTATGTGAGGTTTCCAGTTCAATTTACTGTCTAGAGTTACCCCAAGGTATTTGGCTTCTTTTACGAAGCCTACATCTTTTCCAAAAACCTTTATCGGTCTCAGGTCATATTTTCTTTTGAGTGTGAACGGTACGAAGATCGTCTTATCAGGGTTTACTGATAGACTCTGCTCGGCGCACCAATTTTCTACAATTCTTATTGCACCCTGTAGTAGATCAGAGACGGTCTGCCCGTCTTTGCCTCTAACCGCAATAACTAGGTCATCAGCATAGGCAATAACGTCGTAACCTCGATCCGAAAGGATGCGGATTAATCCGTTTATTACCATGGACCAGAGTAGAGGAGATAGTACGCCCCCCTGGGGGCAGCCCCGGACCGTCCTGGCTAGGATCTTGATGCCATGTAAGCTGGATTCTATTAGCCTGCTTTTGAGCATCATGGAGATCCATCTTGAAAGTGCAGTTGGCACTTGAAATACCTCTAAAGCCGATCCTATAGCTTCATAGGTGGTGTTGTTGAAAGCCCCCTCTATGTCTAGGAAACCTACTAAACAGATTTCTTTCTCGTCAAGGGATTTTTCGATTTTGCTGACCAGGGCAGATAGGGCTGTTTCCGTAGACCTGCCTTTTCGGTAAGCATGTTGGTGTGCACTTAGAGGATTTCGGATAAGGACTTCGTCTCTGAGGTATCTCTCTATTACCTTCTCCATACCCTTAAGTACACATGACATCAGGCTTATAGGTCTGAAGGACTTCGGATCCTTTTTGTTTGACTTACCGGCTTTAGGAAGGTATACAACATTCACTGTTCTCCATACCTCCGGAATGTAGCCGAAAGCCAAACTGCATGTGTATAATTTCGAAAGGATGGGCAACAGACTGTCTAGTCCTCTTTGTAACAGCGCCGGGAAGATTTTATCCTTTCCCGCCGCCTTGTACGGGGAGAACGTTCCTGTCGCCCATTCTACAATCGAGCGTTCGCAGATGAGATTGGCCAATCTCCAATCTTGCCTACTGGGACAGTGTGACTGCCAACTACTATGGGTATTATGATCGGGGTCGTCTATTATTTCTGATCCCGGAAAGTGGACTTTAGTGAGCAGCGCTAATGTATCCTGCGCACTCTTTGTGACTTCCCCCTGTTCGTTAGACAGGGATCCAATCGAACAGGGTTTATCGGTTGACAGAATCTTTTGCAGCCTACAGCCTGAGTTCGCGTCGTTCACGTCCTCGCAGAAGCGTCTAAAAGATTCCCTCTTGGCTTTCTTTATTTCCTTATTGTAATTGGTGAGAGCATCAGAGTAGGTCTGCCAGTCGTTATTCCGCTTGGCCCTATTGAATAGTTTCCGTACTCCCTTCCTTAGCGCGCTAAGATGACTGCTCCACCAAGGTGTCTGTCTTTTAAAGGTTTTAGTCTTTAAAGGACAGTTCTCTTCATAGGCGTTCACTACGGCTTCCTGCAGTTTTTTAGAAGCCCCTTCCAGCCTATCTATTGTGTCAACTCTGTTTCCAAGTTGTGTAGTGATGCCGTGCCTTAACTGGTGACAATAGCTGTCCCAGTCAGTCTGTCTTTTTGGCCTAAAGGACACGGCAGTCAGTGACTTGTCACCTAACCTAAACCTTATATGTCTATGGTCAGAACAAGAGGGCTCTTCGGATACTCGCCAATTGCTGACAAGTGATTTCGATAGAGAAGTAGTTAGGGTGAGATCTAGCACATCTTCCCTGGTTCTAGTTATGAACGTCGGACTATCTCCTACGTTACATATACTTAAGTCTAGTGAGAGTATATAGTCGAATAGTGACTCACCTCTAGCGTTGGTATCCGTGCTTCCCCAGATAGTGTGATGGGCGTTCGCGTCACACCCTAGGACCAGCTCCAGACGATTGTCCCTAGCATAAGCAACAAGCTGTTCTGCTATCGTCGTGGGACATTCAGGTACATCTCCAGGGAAGTATGCTGACGCTATGATCAGTTCTCTGGAGTTGCAACTGATCTTGGCCGCGCACAGATCTGGCGTAACAAAATCTGTCAACGGAAAGAAAGAAGTGCCATTAAACACAATACAGGTTCTAGGCCTATCAGTAGACTGACACCACAGTACATTACCTGACTGCGAGAGGCCCAGGATCTCATTGCTGGTGCTGGTCCACGGTTCCTGCACCAGGGCTATGCTAGGACCGTAGGTGTTGATGGTCCTAGCCAAGACAGCTGACGCTGCCTGTGCCCTATGGAGATTGATCTGAACAATCTCCATATTATTCGTGAGGGGCTTTGGTGTGAGTGCCTGCACGCTTGCCCCCTCTACCCCTTGTCTGCACCCGTTCATTGCTGCTCGGGGTTTTTGCAGACTTATCCAAAAGGCCCAGTTGTTTGGACGGGTTATCCTTTCCAGACAATTGAGTCTTCCGGACGGGTTTAGTTGAGGCATGCTTTACAGGTCTCACTGTTGACGGTGTTGGCGTTTTGTCGCCAGTTCGGTTTTCAGTCCTTTTCGCGGTCCGGTCTGTCCGTACCACTAGGGCTGCCTGTCGACTTGTGGATGGTCTTTCGTCATCCACCCTGATTTGGGGAGTCGTGGTTGTCGTCGTCCCACCTTCACTGGTCGTTGACGGTTTTGTCCCTTGCTCACGCCGCACCCTGAACTGAATCCGTCCCAGCTCAAAGAAAGGGAGGTCGTTCAGTTCAGCGAGCAAGCGGGTCGACACATCGTCAATGGCCAGCGTCAGCGCCGATCCTTGTGCCGTAGCAGTTCTGTTCATTACTTTCCAGTTGCCTGTGGGTAATGAGCGGTTCTGCATTCGAAGCATTCGAAGTATTTCGTCGGCCGGGAGGGAGCAACCAGGAAAGAAAGCCGAGGCAATATTGGGTTTGGGAATATCACTTCCCTCCACCAGCTTCAGCTTTTTGTTCCCTGGTTGAATTTTCGGCGTCACCTCTTTTAGCCAGTTCTTCGATGCCTCATCGGCACAGTTCACGGTGATCCATCCCGGTTTGAAGGAGCAGCCTAGAAAGCGGATTTGAGGACCATCAACGGGGAGCTTATGCAGTTCCTCCTTGATGACCTTCTCGACATCCTTCTGCTCCTCCAGATCGAGATGGACAGTCGGATACTCTTCAGGAAGAATACCCATTCTGATTGCAGCAGCAGCTTCTGCGTAGGATGGACCTACCTTCATCCTTTTGGGAGCGGGTTGTGCCGCTTCCTTCTTGCTACTACTGCCGTCCGTCTTTGTCTCTACGTTGTCCTCTAGGACGACCTTGAGAGCAACATCGTACGGCTTGCCATCCGCCATCAGCTTCCGAAGCCTCTTCTTTTGAGAAGTCGTCAACCGCTTTCTCTTAAGTGAGACGGCTTCGGTAGCTTCCACCAGCGACGGTAATCCGCCCGATATGGCTCCCTCGGCTACCAGAGTGGACACCGTGGTCAGGCTTGATTCTGAACAATCACTGTCCATGTGACCTTGAGACGGTTGGTCTCTCCAACCGCCCTTGGTCTGGTTTTCAGCGTAACGCTGAGTATTGACGTCGGTCTGTCCTCCGTCCTTCCCATCCGAGGCGAGTTTTAAAGTGCTCATCATCATCTGGTTCTTTGGCCACCTACTCCGACGAGGCGTTTCGGTGGCCTATGCTGATATAGGGGAAAGGGAAAGGTCAGCCATGACAGAGCCCCGTATCATGGTAAGTCCTTTATACTATCCGAGGCGGACCGGTATCGGATAGGTTCCGTTAGAATACAGCCGGATACCCCTGGCTGCAAACCATCCAATGGGCACGGATCACTTGACACCCTGGATTAGGGGGGGGGTAAGGATGTTGGTAAGAGAGGATAATAGCAGGTGGGAGGAATGGAGGGGAGAGCGTGACTAGTTAGCCAGCCACCCGGGAGGAGACATGACCACACCCGGGTGGCTGTTTCCAGCGGCCACCACGAGGAGGTCTAGTCACATTCCACCAGCCCTTTAGCCACCGTTTGCCGTCGGACATCCAACCGCTAGCGGTAGCCAAAGGGTAGGCAGAAGACCGCCAGAGGGAGATACAATCATTCCAACGCTTTTCCAATCTTTCGATACCGCCTTTGTAGAACGATTTTTCTTTGCCTTCAAAATAGGCGTTAGTTTCGGCGATTACTTCATCATTTGAGCCAAATCTCTTACCACGGAGCATCTTTTTGAGGTCTGCGAAGAGCCAGTAGTCGCTGGGGGCCAGATCTGGAGAATACGGGGGATGAGGAAGCAATTCGAAGCCCAATTCATGCATTTTTGCCATCGTTTTCATCGACTTGTGACACGGTGCATTGTCTTGGTGAAACAACACTTTTTTCTTCTTCATATGGGGCCGCTTAATCGCGATTTCTTCTTTCAAACGTTCCAACAACGCTATATAATAGTCGCTATTGATTGTTTTCCCTTTCTCAAGATAGTCGATGAATATTATTCCGTGCACATCCCAAAATACTGACGCCATAACCTTGCCAGCCGATGTTTGTGCCTTTGGACGCTTTGGGCGGCTTTCACCGGTTGCATGCCACTCAGCAGACTGCCGATTTGACTCTGGAGTGAAATGGTGGATCCATGTTTCATCCATTGTGATGTACCGACGCAAAAACTCCGACTTGTTGCGCGTAAACATGTCCAAACAGCTCTTTGAATCATCGATTCGTTGTTGTTTTTGCTCCGGTGTGAGCAAACGCGGCACCCATTTCGAAAACACCTTTTTCATAACCAAATGTTCGTGTATTATGGTGTGTACACTGCCTGCTGATATCTTTAGAATGTCAGCAATCTCCCCCACTTTCACTTTACGGTCGGACATAATGATTTTCAGTGTTTTTTCAACGTTTTCCGGAATAACAGCGTCATTTGGCCGTCCAGTAGATGGAATGTCATCGGTGTCTGTACGACCACGTTTGAATTCGGCATACCAATAACAAATGGTTCTTTTTGATGGAGCAGAGTCCGAATAATGTTTTTCAAGCCATTCCTGGCATTGAACAGTATTTTTTTTTCATTAAAAAACAATGATAAATCAGCACACGGAATTGCTTTGAATTCATTTTTTTCGAAAACTCAAAAGTAGTGTCACTTAAAGCACTGTAACTTGTAAACTAATGGTCGGATCGACATATAATTTTGACAGTAAGCCTAAAAAGGTTCACAATTTCGAAAAAAAAATATTGATTTAGTATTAGTGCCGCCATCTATGTGTCAGTCACACACATTATTGAACGAAGGTTTGAGCGAAATTTATTTCAAATAAACCCTGCTGAAGAGAAACATCCTTCAGATTCAACACTTGTTGGTTGAATGCTTAGTAAATAATCATAAGCCTTTTGCAAAAGACGCACTCTATCCCCTCCCTTCTCCCTCAAATAAGGAATTGGGTTTTTGTGCCTTAAAATTTATTTCATTTGAACTTTGAAGCATCTTTTGCAATCCCGAAAATCCCGGGATAAAAGAATTTGAATCCCGGGATTTTCGGGACTGGAAAAAGTCCGGGATCCCGGGATCCCGGGATTGCGATGCCTAGTGTGCACATACTATTACACTATATTCTGTATTAGGTAGATATTTTTACAGCCAAATATTCTAGACTGCACGTAATTATTTGTAACTTACAAATAACGAAATCACAGAAACATCACTCATGAAAATATACTGTTCCTGCACATTAGGTGTCTCCTCAGTCTCTTGCGTTTACTTATTTCTCTAAAATGACTTTTTTCTCGATTTCATGGCGGCGAAACCATCAATAATTTTCGTGAAATCAATTTTTCATGCTCTTTCATTCTCGATCGACAGAACAGCTAGCCCATTTAATCTTTCCTGCCCCATTGAACTCCACAAATAATTCTTAATGAGCTTTAATTTTGAGAATGATCGTTCAGCAGACGCTACAGTCACTGGGATAGTAAGGTACATTATACAAGCAGTATAAATATCCGAAAAAGTTTACATCAACGAACTGTGTTCAATCATGAGAAAATCGGCTAGCTGTTTTACTGTTTTCATTTGCTTAATTTTTGAATTGAAAGTAGATTTCATTGATAACAATTGTGCAGGAAAAGATGGTGATATGTAATCAGGAATTTTTCCTCCCAGGGGCCCTTTCCATAAAAAAGTAGATCCAATTTTATACAATGTTATAAAAACGTTATCGAAGATCTTTTCTAGCTCATACTTTAAAACGAATTCTAAAAAAACAAAAAAGAAATCTTCGGGGGCCCCTCAGGGCCGGGGGCCCTGGTGCGCCGCACCGCCTGCACATGCCTAGTTACGGCGCTGCTCACAACCCATATATAAAAGATCAGCAAAGAGACGACGTCAAGATTTTGAAAGAGATTACATAAATATTTAATGTTTACATCTAAACACGTAATCTATATAGTATGTAATGAATGTTTATTTGTTTGTTTGTTTGTTTGTTCGTTTGTTCGTTTGTTCGTTTCTTCATTTGTTCATTTGTTCGTTTGTTTATTTGTTCATTAGTTCATTTGTTCTTTTGTTCGCTTGTTCATTTGTTCATTTGTTCGTTTATTTGTTTGTTCTTTTGCTTGAGTGCTTGTTGGTCACAAGAATTTTGTCTTATCATAATAACAGTAACTATTCTTTTACAATATAAAACTAGCAATTACAGCAGCTTTATAATATAGTTTGTCTTTGAATCGCGTACTTTGTGAAGACTGAAACCCGATAAATTTATTTTCTCCTTTTCCTTGAAATTTCTTAAGCAAAGTAAATTTCTTGTTTTTGCTTACCAATTTAGCTCAAATTGAAAACTGTCGTCATAAAAACAGGCATACTTTTTGTGTGCTGGTCTGAAGTATAAGCAAAGCAACAAACCAAAAAACTGTTGTTTATTACAAAAAAAATAAAAATCTGTGCATATTTTGAGGCTCTAATTTTTTTAAGGAAAAAGTGTGAAAATTGATGAAAATCACGATGGCACATTTTTCCTATTATTTCGATAATAATGGGAACCACGCCAAATAAATTGTCTGCGTTGTATTATTTGATGTTTCCGCTTTCATTTAACACCTAACTCATTAATAGATTTAAGAAAAATGTGCATGTTTTTGACCATCCAAGAAAACGCCTTGAAATTCCATATTTTCCGACTTTGAGGTCCAATTACCGCGGAATCGTAAAACCTATAAAAATAAATTACATTGGAAAAGAAGCCGTGAGGTGTTGTAAATGCCACAAAGTGAAAACTAAGTTTTAAAAACGGTTTGCGGATTCGAAATCAGCGGTACCCAATTACCCTAGAACTGATGTCAAACCCAGAAAAGCCATTTTGCTGTTGATCAGTGTTATTATTATTATTCATTACTTGGCATCCAGTCTTCTATTTCGGCGGTATCTAACAAATTTAGAGCTGATAGGATGGACTCATAAGTTCCTACAATTAACTTGTTGGTTAATTTAATTTTCATTAATCCTAATTTTGAAAAAAAAACTTTCCGCACACGCGCTGCTGTGAATTAGAGTTAATACATGCGCTGCCAGTTAAAAAAAAAAGGAAGGGAGCGGACATACAAGGTAAAGTCTCTGATTGCGTTCAACTTGGCGAACGCCAGAACGATCCTTGTCCCTGTCCAATCCAAGCTGATGCACAGCCTTCGCGCGGCCCTTCTGGATAGCTATTTGGCACCCGCTGAATAGTGAACTAATGTGTGCAGCGAGTCCAATCCCCAGGACTTAAAATTTGGGTTGTGCGCAGGGTTTGGTGCCCGCCACGGAAAATCAAATACCAATGAAAGCTAGCAAACAAGCCTCGGAAGGAGCCCACAATGTTGACGACCACAGCAAACGATTTAAGGACCACGATTTGAGGATATGCACCTGGAATGTCCGGACCCTCTATAGGGAAGGTGCCTCTATCCAACTGGCGGAAGCCCTGACAAAGTGTAAGGCTGACATCACCGCCATCCAGGAAATGCGATGGACAGGACAAGGTTGCTCCAAGCGAGCAGACTGCGACATCTACTACAGCTGCCATGCGGAGAAGCGCGAATTTGGCTGCGGATTTATGGTCAGTAAGAGACTTCGCCACCACGTCTCTCGGTTCACTCCGGTGAGCGAACGACTGGCTTCGATCCGCATCAAGGCTTAATACTTTAGCATCAGCCTAATTTGCGCGCACGCCCCGACGGAAGAGAAGGACGATGCGACCAAGGATGCCTTCTATGCGAAGCTCGAGGACGTATACGACGGGTGCCCGGCCCATGACGTCAAAATCGTCCTCGGGGACTTCAATGCAAAGGTCGGGCGAGAAGGAATATTTGGTCCCACTGTCGAGCAGTTCAGCCTCCATACGACCACTACAAACAACGGTCTGAGGCTGATCGATTTCGCCGCGGCACGAAACATGGTAGTTAGTAGCACCAGATTCCAGCACCTCGATATCCACAAGGCGACCTGGTTATCCCCCGATCAATCAACCCGCAACCAGATTGATCACATTTTGATTGATGGAAGGCATGCTTCTAGCATTCTAGATGTGCGCACGTTCCGAGGTCCCAACATCGACTCGGACCATTACCTTGTTGCAGCCAAAGTACGCATGCGTCTTTGCGCAGCGAAGACCGCACAACCTAGTTTGCGAAGAAAGCTGGACATCAGCAAGCTGCGATCACAAGGGGTAGCCGAAGCCTACTCCGCTCAACTCTCCAACCAGCTCGGTCGCTCCCCCTCTCCACCTGATGACATCGGTGGATTATGGACTCACTTATCCCACTCTATGCGCGCTGCCGCAGAAAATGTCCTTGGTTTTCGACGCCCACCACCAAAAAACCTATGGTACGATGAAAAGTGTCGCGCAGCCACTGCAGCGAAGAATGCTGCCTACAAGAAGACCATGCAGTCGGCTGCCATGCGAGCCGTGACAGAAAAATACCGGGAGGAGAGGAAGAAAGAGAGGTGCCTTTTTAGACGCAAGAAACGGGAGCAAGAAAGGCGCGAGCGTGAGGAAATCGAGGAGTGCAGGAGCAGGAATGACGCCCGAAAATTCTTCCAAAAAGTTAAGCGTCTCACGGAAGGATTTAAGCCTGGGGCATCTTCTTGCAGAGACGAAAACGGGGATCTGTTTACGGATGCGCAGGGTGTGCTGAGGTTGTGGAAGGAGCACTTCACCAAGCTGCTCGCAGGCGACGAAGGGAACAATACCGCCAGTGGTGCAGATGTCCAGATGGCACCAATCGACGACGACGGTGTGGATGTGCCACCGCCCAGCCATGACGAGGTCCGGGTTGCTATCCAGCGACTCAAGAACAATAAAGCTGCAGGGCCGGATGGGCTACCAGCTGAATTGTTCAAGGCCGGCGGCGGTGAGCTGATTGGGCGCATGCATCTGCTCATTTGCAAAATATGGCTGGAGGAACGAATGCCCAACGATTGGAACCTCAGTGCCCTTTGTCCTGTGCTGAAGAAAGGCGACCCAACAATATGCGCCAACTACAGGGGTATAAGCCTACTTCCTATTGCATACAAGGTCCTGACGAGCGTACTATGTGAAAGATTAAAGCCACTCGCCAAGGCGCTGATTGGACCTTATCAGTGCGGCTTTAGACCTGGTAAGTCCACTCTCGACCAGATATTCACTTTACGCCAAATCCTGGCAAAGACCCATGAGAATCAAATCGATACACACCATCTCTTCATCGATTAGAAGGCAGCATTCGATAGCCCGATAGGGGATCGCCTATATGCCGCATTGTCTGAACTTGGTATCCCTGCAAAGCTCGTTAGACTTTGCAGAGCGACGTTGAGCAATAAGCGCAGCTCCGTCAAGGTTGGAAGTGACCTCTCCGACCTCTTTGATACCGTTCGAGGTTTCAGACAGGGTGATCCTTTGTCCTGCGACCTCTTTAACTTCACCATGGAGAGTGCTCTGCGCAAGGCCGGTGTACATCGTAATGGCACAATTTTCAACAAAAGTGTCCAGCTCCTTGCCTACGCTGATGACATTGATGTCATCGGACGTAACAAGCGAGATGTCACCGCTGCCTTTGCGGCTATCGAAAGAGAATCTGCCAAAATGGGTCTGGTGGTAAATGAGGGCAAGACGAAGTATATGCTGTCTACATGCAGGGACTCGCAGCGGCTAGGGTCTCACGTCGAGGCCGACAGGTATGCTTTTGAAGTTGTCAAGGAATTCGTCTACCTTGGCACCGCCATCAACAGCAGCAATGATGTCAGTCTGGAGATAAAGCGAAGGATAACTCTTGCCAACAGGTGCTACTACGGTCTCGGTAGGCAATTGAGAAGTAGAGACCTCTCTCGACCGACAAAACTTTCACTCTATAGGACGCTTATCTTGCCCGTGCTCCTCTATGGCGCTGAAGCATGGACAATGACACGAAACGACATAGCGGCCCTTGGAGTGTTCGAGAGGAAGGTACTTCGCAAAATCTTCGGCCCTGTTCGTGTTTGTGACAACTATCGTATACGAACCAATAACGAGCTGTATGAGCTGTATAAGGACATGGACGTAGCGCAGCGAATAAACATCCACCGGCTACGCTGGCTCGGTCATGTCTGCCGCATGGACGACGAAGCTCCGGCGAAAAAGGTGTTCGATGCGATGGTTGGAGGTCGACGGCGAAGAGGGAGGCCGTGTCTCCGGTGGAAGGACCAAGTTGGAGAGGCCCTGTCCAGTGGCGTAGCGTGGGTATCGGCTGCCCGGGGCGGAAGACAATTTTGCCGCCCTCTTAATTAGGTATTTCAATTTACTGTATACTATACATTATATACATTAATTCTAGAGAACTTTTCGGCAAGAACAGTCATCATTATTTTGCATTAAACAGGTTAGATTTTAAATAAAAAAGTTTATTTGTTTTACAATCACGTTTATTAATACAAAAAATCTTACTTCAACCTTTGATATAACAGGTAGTTACATAGGTATTATTTAATCATGTCGATCGTCGAGGTATATTGTACAGCACATCTATCTATAGGCAAAAATCTGAAAACCGTAAATATTTGTTCGGAACCCTGGGTATGCGAGTGTAAAACTCGTACATGGCCGGATTTCAATAAATTAAAGCTTGAACAACATATCAGACAGTCCAACATACAATTACATAAATAAAATATTTAATACTCACACAGTTGAATGTAGGTACAAGTAGCGGAAAATTCAAATTTTCACAAAGTTAACCAATAATTTCATAACCACTACACGTACTTATTTGTACAAAAATCACAGTTACGAAACAGTGTGAACTAAACAACTGAAGATCTATGAATAAAACTTTTTTTAAATTTTCAAAGCATCACAAAGCATCAAAGCAGCAAGTCAGAATAGACGGTGTTGCCATTCGCTACAAAATATCATTCAAAGAAAGGGGATTACCCGAATTCGTCACAGAATAAGTAATGAAAAATTCCGTACTCTTTTCAATTGGTGCGAATTTATAGTTGCGTTAAAAATATGAAATGGTTCAAATATTTACAAAATATATTTTATTATTTACTGTGAAATTTTGTCGCCCCCTAAAAAGTGCCGCCCGGGGCGGGCCGCCCCCACTACGCTACGCCACTGGCCCTGTCATCTCTTTGTGTTACCAATTGGAGAAGGCGCGCGCAAAGCAGAGGCGCCTGGAGAGAAGTTTTGCGGCAGGCCGTAACCCGATAACGGGTTGTTATGGCCAGTTAAGGCAGGTTTCTACCTTGTGCGGCCGAGAAAACATGTTTTTTTTGAAAAATTTTTTATGGGAAGGTTTTTAAGATAGGCACTGGAAAATTTTTTTTTTTCAGATGTAGGTATATGTTTATTGTACAAGTAAAAAAAGTTTCAAGATAAAATATGCAAAGGGGAGGGAGGGCGCCGTCGAGCAATGGCGGCAGGACTTCCTTACTCGCGGAAGTCCTGCCGCTGTTTGAGATGACTTGAAACACAAAAATGAATTTTTTTCTTATTTTGTATCCTTTTGTCTATGGCTGGAACTAGGATTTAAAAAAAAAATGAAAAATGAAGGACATATGCGATTTTGACTAAAAAACTAAATTTTTACCTACTTTTTTCAATACAAATTTATATTTTTAATGAAAAAAAATTATTATTTTTTGAAGATCCTAGTTCGGGCCATAGCTAAGACCTTGATAAATGACTGTTTAAAATTTCGTAGCTATTGCTCAACTCGTGTGGCCTAAATCACTTCCGCAAGGTCAAAAAATGTAGTTTTGAGAAAAAGGCGTTCAAAGTTTTGCTTCAGTACTCGGCGCCCTCGACACCGCTACCTGTTTCGATAAATTACTTCCGTAATTCGAAAGATTTCAACTTCAAATTTTGGGACCGTATTCTACAATCATGTATTAATCCAAAAATGCATGAAAAAAAAATCGATTTTTTGACCGCACAAGGTAGAAACCCCCCTTAAGTAAGTAAATAAGTAAGCCAGTTAAAACATTTTTTAAATTTCCTACTGTATGCCAAAAATGTTCAGCTTAATGCTAAATAATGAGCTGATCAATCAAATGAGGCTACCATATTGCGAGGAATGTAGTAAACTTTATTGATTTTTTTTAAGGGCAAATATGTGTGATTTTGCAGTGATATGACTATAAAAAGAGGAAGAAGGATTTCACTTATTAAAAAAGGGGGAAAAAGTGGCACAAAGATGGAAAAAGTTGCAAAATTAGACAAGTTTGAAAAAGTTAAAGTCGCACAACGGTAACTCTGGTTACTAAGCATTGGTGTTTCATCTAGTACAGTAAATAGGTATATTTTACTAAAAAAAAATACTTAATGGCTGAAATTTTGAGGGTATGTTCGGGGGCATGTCCTGAGTCTAAAACTGAGTTTTCGTATTCGAGGGGTTGGGGGAAGATACTACCCCCTGCTTATTTAGGGGTGAGTTCGTTTTAATTCCTTATCTCCGGTGCTATTGCTCGTACCGACAAGTCCGAGGGATCAAATTTGTGGGGAATAAAATTATCTATCTAACCCTTTCGGTTATTCTATGCCATATGGCATAGCCTCTTTTCAGTGCCTGTTTTAGGTCAAAAACTTGTGGATACTATATTTTTATATTTTTGTATTTTTCTCTGAAGGTTTTTATACCAAATAATTAAAAAATATTTTGATTAGTGTACCAAGTAAATTGTAGGGGTTCAGAAAGTGCGCAGTCCTATCGAGCTGCGAATTTTACAAAAAGAGGTCACTTCGTACTTTTATTTATTCTATTACAAAATCAATTTATTTCATAGGTTTATGTAAGTAATCTAGTAGGTATTTATTGCTTTAGTAAGTGTAAAAAAAGTTAGATCCCAAATATAGTTCACTAAGGCTGTACGATTTTTTTTATTTCTGACTAAGCCCAATGGCATGATGCCCAAAAACCACTTTTTCGAACAATATTTTAAAAAATGACTTTAGATTATTCATTATGTGGGCTTAAACAGTAATAAAATAGAAAAGAATGATTTTTAAAGTTGCAAACAAAAAAGAAGTACCGAAAGGGCTAATGATAATAAAATCGAGGTCATAGATCGATTAGGTGAATCACAATGGCCGGTCAAAGGTCAAAAGAGAGGGATAGTTTTCGTTTTTCGCGCGCGCTGTACGTGCGAGCACGTAGAGAGTGCAATGTATGCGCAATGAGTACTTCTCGCGCCGTGCGCGGCTCAACATCGGCGCGCGCGGTCAACTTGGTCGTTGGATTGACGGCAAACTATTTATAGTAGATGAGTGTTCGAGTACTCATTTTGTAGGTAATTTCAATTACTTTAAGGCAGGTTCTCACCTTGTGGATCCGAAAAAGTGCATTTTTTTTTAGAAAACGGTTAAAGATACAACGCTGAAAATTGTTTCTGGATATGAACACACATTTATTTAGAGAATACAATTTTTAAAATTGAATGAATCAAAAAAAGGGGGGGGAGGGGGCGTCCATCAGTGGCGGCATGTCGGCGAGGAGGTGTCCCGCTACCGGAAGTGATTCCGTCAAAACCCGTGATCGGAAACACAAAAATCGAACACATTCTTAATGTGTACCGTATTATCCATTGAATGAACTATGATCATGAAAAAAAAATCGAAATTAAAAAAGTTATGAGGTTTTGAAAAAAAAATTACGATTTTCGCATTTTTTTGTTCACTAATTATTTTTTTAAATAAACAATTTTCAATATTTTTGGCTGATCGTAGTTCGTTTATTAGAAACAACCCTAAGGAACATTTGGAAAAAATTTGGTGACGATTGGTTCATTCCAGCGCCTTCAATCACTTCCGTAAGGTCCGAAAATGTGGTTCTGAGAAAAACGCGTTTAAAGTTTAAAGCGCGCTTGGCCGGTGCTCTACACTGCTCTGTGTAACGGCCTGTAACTTTTGTAATTTTTAAGATTTTGATCTGAAATTTCTGGAGCACATTTTTGAAACATATATCTACACGATAAGGCAACAAAAAAAAATTGGTATTTTTTTTTTCCACAAGGTGAGAACCTGCCTTAAAATGGTATCGAAGCAGTATGCGAAAAAACCTACCGGTTTCACGGTATTCACGAAAAACGAAAACTATCCCTCACTTTTGACCTTTGACCGGCCATTGTGATTCACCTAATCGACCTATGACCTCGATTTTATTATCATTAGATAGATAATTTTATTCCCCACAAATTTGATCCCTCGGACTTGTCGGTACGAGCAATAGCACCGGAGATAAGGAGTTAAAACGAGCTCACCCCTAAATAAGCAGGGGGTAGTATCTTCCCCCACCCCCTCGAATACGAAAACTCAGTTTTAGACTCAGGACATGCCCCCGAACACACCCTCAAAATTTCAGCCATTAAGTATTTTTTTTTAGTAAATGTGATTTATTTGTCTCTATTTACTGTACTAATCCTTTTTTCGACAATAGCATGCGTTATTGTTGTTGTTTTTGTTTTCCGCTGCAAGCCAGCTTGGCTTGAACATGCACATTGAAATGGTTGTTGTTTTGACAAAGCGATCGCGTAATCCATTTTTCGTATGCAAATTTTGCTGTCTTCTTCTTGTTTAAAAAAATGTATCCATTAAAATTGTAATCTACAGGGTAGGCCATTTAAGTGGAAGCATCTGGTAACCCTATAACTTTTGACAGAGCTGTCAGATCGACTAATGACATAGCGCGTTGGAAGCGTCATTCCAAGACAATTTATACCATGGAACAGTACACTCCAAAAGAACGTGCTGAAATTGTTCAGCTTTACATTCAAAATAACTTCTCGATTGTGAAAACCAAACGGCGATTATGAGTGGCCACCGAGATCACCAGATTTGACGCCGCCAGACTTTTTTTATGGGGCTACTTGAAGTCCAAGGTATACACCAACAAGCCAAGGACACTAGCTCAACTCAGAGCTAACATACGCCGCGAAATAAGAGCCATATCGGCCGATACACTGGCAAAAGTGATGGAAAATGCCGAAAAAAGGGCACATTTTGTGGCCAAAGCTAATGGTGGCCATTACGCGATATTATTTTCAAAAACTACCTAGAAAATTTCTCCTTGGACCAAAATAAATGAATATCGAGATGAAAACAAAAAAATCATTTTTTTTCCTCTTTTTTTCAAAAACAAGAATGGCCTTCCACTTTAAATGGCCTACCCTGTAGAACGAAATTTCGGGAAATTATGTGCTCCATCAGATATTTATTTTGCAAAGTGCAAAATTCATATACAATTTTTTCTATTTTTTTTAACTATTTTTGTTTTTTATTTTTGATGAAAAAAATGTATATAATGAAAATAAAACCATACATTATCAGCAATGCATGAGTTGCACTGACCAAAGTCCATTTGCATCTTGGTTAAATGAAAACAGTGACCTCCTCAGTCCTCATAAGCTTAAAATATTAAAGAAGTGGATAACATTTCAAAATAAACAATCAAAAAGATCTAAAAGTGCCAAATTTAAACATAAAGAGAATTTTTTAATGTTTACAAGACAAAAGAATTCTTAAATTTTACAATATTTAACGTCATGTGCATGTGCGTAACCGACATAAATAGAATCATGCCAACAATTTGGCGAAATTCCAGAGATGTAAAGCTCAAATACGTGCTTGGATCCTTCTGGTGACCATAAAGATTGGTTTCCCCATTATTTTTTCAAAAATGTATTTCGAAAAAGGTAAAAAAAGAGCTGAACTGGCGAGGAAAGCTCTATAAGTTCAGGTGGCAATGCTGTATTAGCTAGCCATGTGTGTTAGTCATTCAAGACCAAATTACGCTGTTTCCATACAATTTTATGAAACTTCTGTGGCGCCGAGTCGCTGGAAATCATTGACGTGTTAGTGTGAAGGCCTGCGATATTTTGGTTTTCATCTTCGGCTTCGCTGAATAAATTTTCTTCATCTGGATCAGTTCCATCCTCATCTGGAAAGTACTCACTTGCTTCATCTGCAGAGAAATCTACTTCGTCTTCGCTCTCTAAGCTGTTAATTATTCCAGCAATTTCAGCAGACGATAAGCGTTTACCAGACATTGGATCTAAATAAAAGCGAATATCAATTAGACACCTTTTCTAAC
Source organism: Melieria omissa (assembly GCA_963971225.1). Classification (NCBI taxonomy): domain Eukaryota; kingdom Metazoa; phylum Arthropoda; class Insecta; order Diptera; family Ulidiidae; genus Melieria; species Melieria omissa. The sequence continues at coordinate 40,907,360 of OZ020269.1, read as the reverse complement.
CTACGAATATAAATTTGGGTATATAGTCCTGCACGAGTATGCATTTTTGCTATTCGAAAACATTCAAATGCTTTTGAATAGAATACTTTACTTCATCTCTTCGGACCAGTCCGAATGAATAGGAGTATAACTCTCTTCGAGTACGTGTAAGCTCCGAGTAGAAACGATTAGACGTACACTATTTATTCATCTTCGCTCGAAGCGGGAAAACGAAGGCAAAAGCATTCGAATAATAGTACACACTGCTTGAATATTCGAATTTACTCGTTTTATTATTCCATAGATTATTTAGAAATATTTATGATGTACACTAGTCAGAAAAAGATTGCGTACAGGCAAGTCAAAATTATGTTATCATCAATTTTGACCTCAAAAATGGGTTCTCTGTTTATAAAAACTTATTTACAATATTCATATATACCTTAGCTGCACTTATTGTTCTGTTAGATGTGTTAGATGAATTAAAATAATTATTTTCCATGTATTCGTATTTATTGACAATATACTCACAAAACGGTGCAGAATAAGTTTGCGTACAAAACTAATAACGGGACTTTCCAGTTATGCTTTTTATTTTTATTTGGAAATTTGTATTCCATTGAGCAGTAAACGGACTTGTACATTTTTTTTAACTACATATGTGCTTGAAATTATATAGAAAGCAGTAGAACCCAAGCGAAAAAAAATAAAAATGGATAAAAGGATAATCTTACTAAATCTTTCCCAAATGGACAAACAATTTCGTGAAAGTAGGTAAACTTTTCGAAGAGCACATTCGTCATATCAAAAAGCCATCTTAAATTTCGAAAAACCAGAAATTCTTGCTTCTTTGCTACGATCTGGCCATTGTCTTAAGCTACCCAAGCAATAGGATAGCGATCACTGCATCATAATCTAAGGCTAGCTGCATCCAATATCTTGAGAAATGTACAGAAATATTTTATAAAATCCAGTAGCAGTGACTTTATAAGAAAAGTCCTGAAAAAAAACACATTTATCCTACATAATAGCATGTAAGAAGCCCATATTTAGCTTACTAACAAGGAGCACAGAATTTCTTTCGTGAAAGAGTCCATCAAAGAGTCTAGAAAACCGGATTTCCGGGACTATATGTTGTTATCTATGGAGTAGGAAGATTTATTATTCTCTGATAATGGTTTGGCATATTTGGCATTAAAAGGCATCAACTAATTTGAAGAGGATTCAGTGAATGACAAAAATCTGACATTAACAGTAAAGCATAGCATATTAGGGGGTATGGTATGGGGCTGCATGTCTAGTAGAGCAGTGAGCAGGCTGTGTTTTTGTATTCAGAAATGGTTCCGAGGGGTTATTTACATATTCTAAAAGCTTATGCAAGCCAAGGTTTCAAAATTTTGAATCAGGTTCTAACATTTCTTTTCAACTTTACGATGACCATAAGGCGCATTGCATACGATGTGAAGCTATCTTTGCTATTAACTGGCTCAAACAAGTTGAAAAAGTTCCTCCCTAGTCACCTAACATGCATTTAATTAAATATATAAGGGTGTACTTGAACACTGAGCCCAAAAATACTCCATCTTCAAAGATATAGTAAACAAATATAACTATTCAAGGATATAACAAAAGAACCGCTGAAAAACACATAATTTCATAAAATTTATGCCCGAAACTTCTGCAGGGAGTTCCAATAAGAGAAGCATATCCAAAAAGTTATTAATTTTTGGACAAAACTTAGTTTCAATTAAATTTTTGCTACATAACCTTATCTTGTACGCAAACTTTCCTTTTAAATCCATCCTTTTACAATTTTGTCATGTTTTTGTTATTATTATCTTAATAGAATAATAGAACTAAGTTTATGGAAAAAATAAAAAATCGTTTGTTTTTGAAAAATTACTTAAAGTGATGTATTTTTCATATGAAAAAACTATGTATCCCTTGTACGCAAACTTATTCTGACTAGTGTATATAAATATTTATTTATTAATTTTCATTTTGCGTATTAACTAATAAGCCCCTTCAACCACACCACAATTATACACATGGAAACGTGACATACTGCGCATAAAAGTATTCGATGAAACTGTTGATCTTTGGATACTTTGCAAAGTTCTCGATTACTGAATGCGAGCACTGCAGTGTTCTTGGCTGTTACTCCTTACGGCCACAGATATAACACGTATTTACTCCTCGTCATAATAATATACTACTAATGATGCAAAAAACACACTAAATACACAACAAAGGTTTTTTATTTACGAAAATTTAAAAAAAAAATTTCTCGATTTACATTAGGCTCGATTTTGTTCACTATGAAGTATGAAGCAGTTATGCATCAACTGCAAAAAAGCTAAATGCGCAATTTGCTGTTAGTAAACTACAACATTAATTACACTGTGCAAGTCAAAAATTCAGACATGGGGGGGAGACCTTCAGAGGACTTTTCTATAGGTATACTGAGTTGAGATCCACCAGCCGTTTGGCTGGATTGGCTCTAGTTTAAGTGAAATCCGACTTTGAAGTTTGCTCATTTTAGTCGAGTTCGTCGCTTATATCTTCGAACGTTTAAATGATAATAGGTCGTAAATCGTTGCGAATATCGCTTTACTGTCTTCGTCAAGTTTGTAGATATTTTAACGACCAACAAATTTGCTTAAGACACCAATCCATAAAAAACACATTCAAACTGTGTTTTCGACAAAAATGTACCAAAAACCCCACTTTTGTCGAGGCATAAAAACAGAGGGTTGGCTCCTACATCGAACAAACTAAAAATTATGCCTGGGAAACGCCCATAAAAGGCGTGGCTCGGCGTCAAAGTTCAAAGTTTTCATCAAAAAACTCAATTAATCTCCAACTGATTTACACGATATGGGTATCAAACGAAAGGTATTTTTCATACCTTTTTTTTGCCGGGAGCTAGTCTCTCGGGTGCTTATCAATGCTTAATTTTGATACGCTGTGCTTTTTAGCACCGTGGGGTTAGGCCACACTGTGGCGGCACTCACGTTAAAAATTCGACATTCAATACCTTTTTTCTGACATTTTTTTATAAAAATTTGTTGTTAACCCCTTCGCTATTTTGTTGCCAAATGGCACATGCTACTTTGTGAACGCCTGCATCCTCTATTTTTTGTTGGTCCTTAGAATAGTTTAAAGTTTTAGGAAAAATACGAAATTGATAAACTGAATATTTAAGTTTAAAGAAGAGAAGTATACATGTTTTTTTAATGGTATATCTGACATAGCAGAAGAAGAAGAAGCAGAAAACTTTAGGTAATTTTTTAATTTGATGTTTTATTTCAATTCAGTTATTTCTTTACTTCTTATTTTGGCTAAAGTAAATGAAGAAATAATCAAATTTTCGTTATGCGTAAACATTTTTATGTTTAAGTAATTATTACAGCCACAACGATGTGGTTTCTCTCATAGAAAAACACTCTAAAATACAGGGTCCGAGTATAAAAAAAAATTTTTTTTTGGGATGTTGCTAATACAACCACATAGAAGCCTAAGACGTAAAATTTAAAATTTTAAATTTCCCAAGTAAAAACCTGTAGCGAAAGGGTTAACGGATTTTTTTCTCGAAAAAATCCATTACTAAGGTACAAAAAGTTTGCTACCATATTGTAGCCTGTGAAATTCCCTTTACAATGAAATATAAAAATGTATACTTTCGTTTTTTCTGAATATATTTTTTAACATTAAATTGATTGCGAAGGTGAATATGAAATGGTTTTTGACCCAGAGTCAAGTTAGAAAAAAAATTTTCAAAATATATTTAAACGTTCGCAGGCTTAAGCGTCGAACTCGACTAAAATGAGGGAACTTCAAAGTCGGATTTCTCTGAAACTAGAGCCAACCCAGCCAAACGGCTGGTGGATCTCAACTCAGTGTACCTATAGAAAAGTCCTCTGTAGGTCCCCCCATGTCTGAATTTTTGAGGGTAAATTTCACGCACAGTGTATTTACTCGATACTAAAGTCGTTGGAAACATATTCATCTTCAAAATGGTCGAATAAAATGTATATTTACACTTTACTTATTAAAAATATTCAAATCAAAACTCTTGCAATTTAAACGAAATGGACAAACTGTAAAATTGGCGGAAAAAGTGAACATATTGTTACGAAAATAAGTTCGTTAGGCTTTCGCTCTCTGGATTGTGCTTGAAAATTAAAACCACTTCAATTACTCAACGCAAAACGCAGTCAATAACCATCATTCACTTTACTTACACTTTGTTTATCTTTACACTTGCTACTACTTATTAGACTATTTTATGTTTCCCCTTTGCTTGCTCAAATAAGACTCGTCTCTGCGCTTCACCTTTTATACTTGTTTGCTTATCGCACCGATTGTTCTCACACATTCCAATTGGACTGTCTCTCGATCGTTCTCGCACATCCCATTACCATCGCCAGCCATCTTTGCCATATCGAAATTATAGCAAGTCTGCCGTACTCTAAAGTGCGTGCCTAAAAGTATGCCCGTAAAAACATTCATGCATAGCACAGCGACACACTGCCCACCAGTTAAACATGTTCTTCCCGAACAAGGGCCGAGACTCCGCCGGAATTAGACGCCAGGCGCTCCAAATGGACTACTTTCAGCCTAGCGTCTCTGTTGCAGCAGCGTTGAACCCTGTACACCACGTCATTAATCCTGGTCACGATCTTGTACGGTCCTTCCCATGACGTTTGAAGTTTTGGAGACAAACCTTTCCTCCGCTGCGGGTTTTCGACTAGTTTAGTGCGCCTCCGCGATCTTCTCATTGGACGGTTCGCGGCCGAACACCGATCACAGCCTCTGATCCACTCGGCAACAGATTCCTGGCATCCTACCCAATAGAACCGCCTTCTTATCTTGGCGACAGTTTTTGCGATGCCCTCCACTGGAGTCGTTATGGTTTGCCTCGATAACATCGTCGGCCCGGCCTTTCGCGATGGGGCTCTCACCAGCCATCTCCTGCCAGTCCGGCCGTACTTCCTACGCTTTGCCTTTGATGAATTTTTCAAGATCCGTATCCTCACGCTGGTAGCCTTCTGTAGCCTTTGCGCAAGCCCATCTTCCTCTTGTAGAACTCCCACCAACTGAACTCCACAATCTGTTCCTTGTTTTCGGCTTGCGAATCATGCCTGCGCTCGGTTTTGCAAGAATGGAGTGACAGAGCGTCAGCACATCTTGGCGACGTCTGTTGTCCGGAACGCTTCTCTCGCAGATGGCAGTCTCGTGTTATGTGGCCTTGCTTGCCACATCGCCAGCAACTGACTCTAGACGATTGGGCTTGACGCCTTTCCAATGTCGAGAACTTCCCCTCCAGGCCGCCTCATACCACAATGCGCTTGTCACCGTCTCACGGAATGTCGGCTTCATCATCATCAATATACTCACACGTGTCTCCGGGTCAAGAATGCCTTCGATAAACGCCTCGATCTTCAGCCTTTCCAAATCTTCCATGCTGAATTCTGGGTAAGACAGTGGTACCAGCCGCTCAATATCTGCCGCATACGTCTGAAGCGCCTCGTTGGCTTTTTGTCCACGGCTCTTCAGCTCGCAATAATACAGCATTTTGTTGTGCTCGTCACTGTATCTGGCCGCCAGCGCCTTTATGACGGTCTCGTAATCCCCTCCAAACCATCCGGAACTATTTTTATTACCTCAGCCGCAGGATTTCTCAGAGCCAGTATCAGTCTCCGACCTTTCCTAACATCGGTTCACTGACTCTCCAAAGCAGCCATATCGAATAAGTAGGCACTTCTATGGCAAAACTTTCCTCAACTGACTGCACCCTTGCTCGTAGCTGTACCTCTCTAAGCCGCTCGTCGATTTTTCTGTTCACCGAATCCTCCAGACTGTCAACCCGTTAGCTCAGGCGCAGCCACTGCAGCCGTACTTTGCAGCGACGTAGCACCAGCAGGCAATTCCTCCACCTTGGCCGACGCCTCTAGTTCAATCGACGCCTCGTGCCTCACATGCCTCGTGCTTCACATGCCTCCCACAAGCGCCGCTGCAACTCCACCTTTCCGCCAGCAGTCGGCAAATTCCAGGCGGCCAGCTCCTTCTTCAGCTGGTCCACCTTCAGTTGCTCCAGTCTAACCATGTCTACGTTTTATAATTTCTTTTTTTAGTTTACTTTCAGTAGCACAATCCCACTTTTGACACCAAATGTTACGAAAATGATTTCTCTAAGTTAGCATCGGGATTGTGCTTGAAAATAAAACTATTTCAATTACTCAGCGCAAAACGCAGTAAGAAACAAACAATCACTTTATTTACAAATTTACACTTGTTTGTCTTTACACTACTACTATTGCATGTTTCCCCTTTGCTGGCTCAAATGAGTTCCGTCCCTCCAGGCTGCATACTGCTGCCTTTTATATTTGTTTGCTTCTCGCGCCGATTGTTCTTGCACGTTCCAGTCGGACTATCTCTCTCGATCGTTCTCGCACAGCCTATTACCAAAGACAATTAAACAATAATACTACGTTTACATTGAGCCGAAATGCGTGATTTGGGCAAAAATTCTCAAATGCGAAGCCAAATCACGCATTTCCCCATACAAATTCAAATCAACGAAATGACTCATTTCAACAAAACGACAAAGCAAAAGCGATAAAACATGACCAATTTTATCGAACGCATCACAAAATGAAAGCTCTTTCAAAAGCTTTAAAAGCTTTTGTTCTTTTTGACAGTTCAAAATCAAAACAAACGAAAATGATCAAAATGGAAATTTTGAATGGAAATTTTCGTCTGCTTCAAATATGTAGAATATGCTTAGCATGTAAGGTATGTAATATATTTGTATTCAAATATGGGAGTGTGTGGCCTCTATGTTAGAGGCAGCAAAAAAACCACAAATTCTTTAGTCAGTAGCCGGAGAAGCGCTGATCTATGCGCTGCGGCAAGAGGACATGAGCATTGAGCATTTCACATTAGCTGCCAAACAAAATGCAAATGCAATGCGAATGAGGCAATGTAAACACTTTGAAATGACTCATCTCAAACTACGCATTTGGGCTCAATGTAAACGTAGTATAAGATGTCTTATGTCCATACAACCGATTGGCATAGGGTGAGCTCCAATTTGCAATATTTTCATTATCGAGAGCAAGCAAGCGTGGGTACGGTGAGAGTGCAATATTATTAACGCTCTTTATTTTGCTCACACAAAGCACCACGGCTTTGATAACTGCCAAGCAAATGCAAAATTGTGGGCGCTCACTTCACATACGTTGAAGTCAGTGGCGCAGGCAGGACTTCTTTTTGGAGGGATATTTCACTACTAATGTTTGTATTTGAGGGGGTTTGAATCCCCAAACGTTCCCGTCCCGTGTGCGCTACTGATTAAAATAATCAACCACTAAAAAAATCAACACAAGAGCACATACAGATCACACGCATATTCATATCCCTGCCGACTGCAAGCAGAAAGAGTTGCTTGCGTGGCTTCATCGTTGCCAAAAACCACTCTCACGTGGCTTTATTGAAAAAGCCACGGCAAATTTTTGAAGCGCCACTAATTTGTATGAACGTTTATAGTTTAATTGTCTTTGCTATTACCATCGCGGAATTATAGCAAGCCGGCCGTACTCACACTTTGCCTAAAAGTTTGCCCGTTAACCCGGCGTTTGTGTGGTGAAAAAAAAAATACGTTATTGGTGTGGTGAGGTATGACATACCCAAAACTTTATATAGCACCAACCTCACGAAACAACACAAATATAAAAGATAGCAATTATATATTATTCTTCATTTAATTTTACGTAAGGAAATGCAAAAAAAATTGTATGTGCAAGCAATTTGTAAAAGAAAATAACAAATATAAGAAAAATAAACGAAAAATACTGATATTTATAAGTTGACTTCATAAAATGGGGTTTAAAAAATTACATTATATAATTTTCCAAAAACCACAGACTGTTTTATAAACGTAATACATGTAGTTATGTGACATCAACTTTTTGGTAGCTACGGTGAAAGAGTAGCGAAATACAGGGTCTCAAAATAAGCGAATTTTTTTGCAAGATGTATAAGGTTTTTGCTCTCAGACTAACCGAACATCGTTTGCTGAACAGACGACGTTTTGGTACAGCTTCCCATTATCTCAAGGATGTACAGAATCACGATGATGTAGAAAAATAATGATATTTTTTGGAACATATGATACGATGAAAACGATTGTCGTATGTGCTATTAAAGTCAATGGAATGTACGACATTTGTTTTCTACGGTGACGAAATGCGAATACTGAACTGGGAGCTTTTCTTGCACGTAGCAGTTGAACAGTTCGAATTTGCCTCTTATGTTTCTGTACGGTGAGTTTTTGAATAAATCGATGACTACTAGACCATAAAAAATATCAATTTGAATTCAAAATCATTTACACAAAAAGTTACGTTATTGGTGTGGTGGGGTATGTCATACCCTAATGAACTTTAGCGGGGTGTGACTGAAATCTGGTCACACTCCAGTTGTTTTAACCCTACTGGCATAACGTACGTCTGCGAGACGTATGCTCTTTTTACGTTTTGCGCTCTCTTCCACAATTGTTCTCACAGCAAATTCAAATTGTCAGTTATCTCAGCTATATAATTAGCAACTATGACTTTTATTTTACAGAAAAATATACATATTTCTGATGTAAGTGAAATATTTCCGGATATCGTAGCTTTAAATATCGGTTTAAGATCGTAAATCTTTATACGTCTCCCAGACGTATCGTTATGATTTCAGGGGTAAAAAATAACGTTATGACAGCAGGGTTAAGATAGAAAATGTGTATGGGACTGTTATAAACAGCTACTAGAAGCGATAGTGCCCACATAAAACTGATATCCGTATTATTTACAAAAATACAACCTCTGGGGTATGGTATACCCCACCACGCCAATGCCGGGTTAAACCATTCATGCATAGCACAGCAGCAGAGTTCCTTATCGTTACAATATAAAAAATATTTTGCATAGCTCACATGCTACGCAAGAGAAGTCATTTGGCAATTGAAAAGTCAAGCGTCGAGCTATTTGCTTACTTGACATTGCACCACAGAACAAACAATATACAGAATGCGCATCTGGTGTAAAGAAAATTTTCTTTGCGGGTTCCAGCGGTAGGACCCGTTTGTAGATGCGGGGGAAGCAGTAAAAGGGACGAAAACACACAGAGCGCGAGAGCGTAAGCTGAGAAGCTGCGACCACGCACCACACACTGTGGTTGTTGTTGTTGGGCAACAAAGCGATGTGCCGCTTGCATGTTGGTGGTCGCTCGTGCTCGCTCTCCGCTTGCTTTTTGACAAACAAGAACAAGAAGTGGACAGGCAGTTTCATAGAAAAATTGATTGAGCGATCGCCAAGGCACATAAGGTGGTAGCACTACGGGAAAAACCAAAATTCAATGGATTTCATAAGTTTTTTTGGTCTCCTTGTAAAATAGAAGTTGTAAAAAGTACAAATGGCTAAAATGAAATATATGTGTTAAATATTGAAACAACCAAGGCGCATTAAGAAAGTGATAATAATTGGAAAACTATTGCTACAATGTTGTGCTAATTATCAAAGAATGCTGCAACTACCTATTGAATTTGCCTTGACGATTGCTTTGCCAAATCAACCACCATTTCAATGTGCACGAGTAAAGCCAAGCTAGCTTGCTGCGGAAAGCAACAACATTGCGTGTTGTTGTCGAAATGAGAATAAAGCCCAAAACCATCGAATCTATGCGTATACAATACATCAATTCGCGCTTACTCTCTCGGTTCCCTTTACATTTTCCTCACCTTTGTTGCTTCCCGCCCGCGTCTGAAATGAAATCGCAAAATTATTTCAGATGCGCCTTCTGTATACTGTTTATTCTGTGATTGCACTCAAATCCCTTGCATTCAAATGAAAAAATCGTCTAGTCGCTCGGTAGTTACAAAAGCTCTCTTTCTCGTGAACTTTACTAAAACTCCATTCTTAACAATTTTGCCAACAGACAAAAAATATAATTAAACTCAGGCAAAAGGATAATGTCAGCATAAACTGATTTTAGTTTTACATTACCTATTAATAATTAATTAATTGATTGGCACGACAGCCCGCTTACGCGAGACTAAGGCCTAGCTTCCCGCAACCACCCGTGTTGTGCGTGTGAATTTTGTACGCGGGTGGAAGGGACCCGCGGTTTATGCCGGTTCCGAACGGCAGGTTGGGAGCTTTTTCATAGGCAATTTTTACATTACCTATTGCTTTCGCTTAAACGCTCTCAACAGATGCCAATATCACCTTTTGCGTATATTTTCGTATGGAAGTGAGTTGTTTCTTATTGTTAGGGTGGCTTCAGGCTTTGTGGTATAATCGGGTAATGTGGAATAGCGCTGTTTCTCGTAAACTACTTGCCTTCAAAACAAAAATAATCTTGCACCAACATGCTTTAAGTAAGCAATGCTGTAGGTCAATGTGTCATGTGTCCGACTGACCGTTTTTTTAAGGCCTAAAGCGGCCCATACACGTTACAATCTGGTTGTGCGATAGGTTGGTCGTTAGGACACACAAGTTTCGATTTACGACACAACTCGTTCGCCCAACTTCATTTTTCTCATAAATTTTGTTGAGTGCAGACGAACTGACAAACAAAATAATTCAACTTCTGATCATCAATGAAATTATAGAAGAGGAAGAAAGCATTGGAAAATTAAGGAAAAAAGAAAGTGTTCGAAAAGATTGGTGAAATATAAAAACGAATTTTCAAATATGGAACTTTTGAAAACATTACAAAATACAGAAACCACAGATTACAAAAAGTATTTGCGGATGGAGAAAACACATTTAACTTTTATTTTTGTATTTTCCACATTTGCTGTTCCATAATTCCGGAAAATTTCGATAAGCTTCGATAAAATCGCTCCAGTTTTCGTTGCGCTCGTCCCAGTTCGTTCGCCACACACAAAAGCTGAAACACGAATGAAATCAGAAAATTGCACGAAATTGTACAACATACCCATAAACGTTGCGAACGCTCACACAACACGACCGAAATATAAAAATATTTTAGTGTTCATACAACCGGTTGTGCGACACGTACAACTGCGCTACACACTTTGCGATTTTGTGTTAAATTAAAATCAATAACTGAGTGTTTTTTTAAATATAGCACATACGAATAATCGCGATATATAATAAACATTATTTGTTCACAGTTATTTCAAAAGAAGTCAAGTTCGGGTAATGTACAAAATTTGCAACTGGTACGCTGAAAACATGTGAAATGTAATTTTGACTAAATAGTATAATAAAGTTAATAGTAATGTTTGACAGATCACTACTGACCTTCCAGTCCATTAAAACATCAACATAGAAAAAACCCTCTGGCGAAGATTTGACTTCGCCTCTATTATGTTTTGTAAACTTCCTTTAGCACTTTTTGAAATTATGCTTTAAATTTAAATATTTATAATTATAATTGTATATTTCGCAGGATCGAATAACAATTTTTACTGGTGTGGACGACATCACCCAATATGGAATAATCGATAAATTCAATGGGAAATCACATTTGCCGCATTGGCTAAGTGATGAATGCAATCGACTTAATGGCACAGACGGGTCTATTTTCCCCCCTCATATCGACCACAATCGCGTTCTTTATATATATGACAAGGATTTATGCAGACTTCTGCCTTTAGTGTATGAAAAGGAAGTTGAAACCAAAGGAAATGTTAATGGCTATCGTTTCACTCCACCAAAGACTGTGTTTTCTGATATAGAGAGTAATCCAGATAATGTATGTTTTTGCCCAGCTGGACAACCATCATGTTCACCAAATGGATTATTTAATGTGTCTCTATGTCAATATGGTAAACTTAATCTTTTGATTCAATTTTATTATCGTATAAGCAAGATTACCACTTTATTTAGATTCACCAATTATGTTGAGTTTTCCACATTTTTATTTGGGAGATGAGAGTCTACGAACCGCAGTAGTAGGAATTTCACCACCTGACGAAGAAAATCATAAATTTTTCATTGATGTTCATCCGGTAAGTTTTACTGGTTCTAATTAATTACCCTTTTTATTTTATCTTAGTCGCAATTACTTGTAAATCAATTTATATTCAGCCCTATTCCCGTTGTCGAAACGACAGTCGTTCGTCGAAAATTTCGACAAGTCGCATTCTCGTTGTCGTTTCGACACAAATTTCGACTAAATCTATTACGATTTGAGATTCCCGTTGTCGTTTCAAAACGACATACGACAGGAAAATTCGTTGATTTGAGTCGTAGGCATTTTTGTTCACGACAGGCAGTCGAAAGCGAAAGATTGTGAGATTTTTTTGCAAAATGGTCAGTATTTAAGTACACCCATACCACACTTTGCGTCGTGGTTACGTTCCAAAAAAACACGACGCAAATTGAGACGACGCAAAGTGAATTATGATTTTCTATAGCAAACCATGTAAAGATCGAAGATAGGTTCCAGGGTTATGAAAATACTACTTTTTAAAAAGAAAATTGAAGAAAGTAAACATTTAAAAAACACAAATGATATATAGGGTGTTTTTTTTAGAGGTTTGTTTTTCGAATAGAGATAAAACTGGCATTTTATGGTCAAATCTGGCAACTCTAATGTCATTTATGTTCAGTTTGGTTTGCCATTTCATCATGAACAGGTTGACAAAAGAACAACGCTTGCAAATCGTGCAAATTTATTTCGAAAATAATGGTTCAGTTCGCGAAGTTTACCGCAAGCTCCGTCCATTTTATGGTCGACATCGTCCATCAGAGCAATTAATTCGGTTAACCATGGGTCGTTTTCGCACTACGTTTACTCTATGTGATAATACGCATCCGCAGAGACGTCGAACAGTGCGCACCGAAGAAACAATTGCCGCTGTAGAGCAAAATGTTGAAGAGGACCCGAATGAATCGATTCGCCACCGTGCACAGCAATTGGAGCTGGTTGAAAATTGGACCTGTAGAATTGGCTTTATTGGAGCCAGCCGCGGCGGCCACATGCCCGAAATCATATTTAAACATTAATGGCATAAAATTATCCTTCCAATAAAGCCAAATTGATGGACATTAAAACGATTTTCTTGTGTTTTATTTCAATTCGAAGTTCTATACCTCTAAAAAAAACACCCTATACAATTTTATTACATACATACAAAAACAATACAAATTCAATTAAAACAAAATAAAATATTCAATTAATTTATAAGAACAAAATAAAAATTAATCACTGTCTGATGAGTCCATAGTGGCTATTGTCGTAAGTCGGCTTTCTTTCACAAAAGTTAGAAAGGGAATCCCCGAAATTTGATGGCATGGCGCAATTAGAAACAAAAGTCGTGCAATCTTTTAGAAAAAAAGATAACTTCAAAAAAAAAATTAAAGATTCGAACCCAAAACAACGCAACTTCGAAAATCTAAGACGCACAGTGAAAATTAGTACTAATTCAGTAACGACGCAACTTCGGAAAAACGCAAAACGAAACGACGCAAAGCGAGGTATTGGTGTACTTGTTTTTAAGAAATTAATTTATATTTGTTCTATCATTACTCAATGCTATTAAAACTATTAGTTAAAAGTAACAAATCTAGTTAGGGCATTACCACAGAATAAAAGGCATACTGTTTGTTCTGTTTTATTACATAGTCTACACATCTATTTTATTTAGTATACTTACACCATTGCGTTCAGACTATATAACCCTTTCCGGTTATAAAACAGATGGGGTCTGTGCTTGGTGACAGAATCGCAATGGGAGTGCCATCGGCACACCTATAACACCAGGAAAATTAGTTTTTGTGTAAAAGAATTGACAGCCGCCGTGGCTCAGTTGGTTAGTGCGCGGTCCAGCGAGTCGCATGCAGAGTGACGCAAGTTCGAATTCTGCATGTAGTAACACCTAAAAAAAAATAACAGGAAACTCGTTTCTCGTTCGGTGGCTGTCCTCTCAGTTGGAAATGGCAAACCTCTGAGAGTAAAAATTGCCTATGAAAAAGCTCCCAACCTGCCGTTCGGAACCGGCATAAAAACTGTAGGTCCCTTCCACCCGCGTACAAAATTCACACGCACAACACGGGTGGTTGCACGAAGCTAGGCCTTAGTCTCGCGTAAGCGGGCTATCGTGCAAACAATTATTATTATTAGTAAAAGAATTGCGTTGCTTCACTTTTATCCTGGTCAATCATCTCAAACTGTATTCACTTGAGGCATAAAATGCTTTGTAAAGCTGTGACCACTTCTGTTAAGCACTTCGTAACAGTTGCCTGCGATAGGCCTAACTTTAAGACGTTTTCGGCCCCAAGCTGATAGCCGCCTTCTGCTCAAAACACGTAATGTTGTTGCCAATTTTATTGCCGCAAATATCGCGGATGATAGTTCGCGGCTTTTTAATTTGGCTCCAACTCATCAAGGACGTACTCATACAGTTGAAAGATCACTCTGTTGACAGCTCAACAAGAAGAATCTATCACATTTTATGCTCATTCAATCTTGTACAAAAGCTGTCGTGTCGAAAATGTTCGGGAATACCAAAATAAAAACGACACGACTCAAAAAACGACAGTCGAAAAAATCGATACGACTAACAAAACGACAGTCGAAAAAAACTCACGACACTCTAGACACAATAGGGCTGATTGTTGTTTTTTTTAGTTAAAAGGTTTCAGTCTTATCTCATATAAGCTAAATTTACATATGTATATATGTAAATACATCGCACATGCACTACAAACGTGACACAACTTAAAATTTGTAATTTTCGGGTTTATGTGTTAATACTGTGCACAATGCATAAATCTACCAATCAGCAAAAGCTCAGTATATTTTGTTGTTGTTAACTGTTGCAAAAATACAGTTAGGTCTCCCTTCATGTCAGAAGTTTGATGCTATTTGATCGCTGCAGCTCAATGCAAAAGAGTCAAATTGTCTCACTTTTGATGAAATAAATTTTTGTTAAAGTTAATTTTAAGCAAAATTCTGACAATTTTTGTATATATTTTTAACTAGTAGGGCCCTGCGGCTTTGCACGCAAGTTTGAAGTCAATCAAGTTTCTTCATACTACACTCTTTGGGCGGTGCCACGCCTCTTTTATGTTATGCCCAATCCATTCCTCCAGTCGAATGGTGTTTCATTGATATGCGACTTTCATTTCCAATGTGACAGTCACATCTATGAGACGATGGTCTACAAAACTTCAATGCTTTCCAACTTATTGTTCCGAAGATATTCCACATTAAAAACTTGGGTTGTATGGACGGTGCCATGCCCCTCGTCCAATACCCACACTACTCTCCCTGTCGAAGGGCACATCGAAATCGTAAGTATGTGCCAAATATCTTGATGTGTGCTTGGCATTTCCAAAGTTATTCAAAAGAATAAGGTCGCTTAAAAAGTAGCACGCCCCTTTTCCAACGCCCATACAATTTAACCACTTGAACGACACGTCTAAGACATGATGCTATATCAAATTTCAATGCTGGCCGACTTATAATTCCGAAGATATTTCATATTAAAAACTTGGTTTCTATGGGCAGTGTCAGGCCCCTCGTCCGATACCCACCCCATTCTCCATGTCGAAAGGCACATCTAAATCGTAAGTTTGTGTCAAATCTCTTAACTGTGTGACTTGTAGTTCCAAAGCTATTCAAAACATTTGAGTTGCTTAAAAAGTGTCACGCCCCTTGTCCAACGCTCACAAAGTTTTACCAGTGAAACGGCACGTCAAACGGTGGCCCCGCACCAAATTTTAATGCTGCCCGATTTCTCATTCCGAAGATATTCCATATTGAAAATTTAAGTTGTATGGGCGGTGCTACGCCCCCTTATCAAAAACCCACCTCATTCCCCCTATCGAATCGCTAAATCGTTTGCTGTGACATATATGTATATCATGGCTGATTTATTATTATAGTGATCGTGGCGAGAAGGCGTATTAGGTGGGCGTGGTCAATCTTATATATCCTATGTTAACATCAACAAAACTCGAAATCATTTGGTATTAATACTGATTTGCCGACATGTACCGAAGCTTCGTTTTGTTAGTTTAGTGGGTGCGGAAAGTGGGCGTGGCCGATTATATTATAGCCTATGTTTGCGGCAATGACACGCTGAATCGTTTGATACCCATATTGCTGTGAAAAATATACAATGGCTGATTTGTTATTATAGGGCGTGGCTAAAAGGCATATCAAGTGGGCGTGGCCAATCTTAAATATCACATGAATGAAACACGGCATCACTTGATATTAATACTGATTCACCGACATGTACTGTAGCTGTGTTTTGTTAGTTTAGTAGGCGCGGAAAGTAGGCGTGGCCGATTATGTTATATCAAAGAATATAGAATATTGATACGATGAGAAATTCTGTGCCGCACTGTACAGGAATGCTTTTCTCCGCACGAATGTTTTCCAAGCATACTTTTAGGCACGCACTGTGAAGTACAGCAAAACTGTTATAAATTCGCTTGGTATAGTCCGATATGGCAAGGATGGTTCTCGAATAAATGGGCTGTGCGAGAATGGTCGAGCGCTTTCCAATTAGAAGTTGCAAGAAACTTCGGCGCGATAAGAAAATTGGTATAAAAGCAGCAGTGGCAGCGCAAGGGGTCGAGTCTGTGTTGAGCAAGCAATGGGGAAACATGCAATAGTAGTAGTGTAAAGTAGAACAAGTGCAAATTTGTAAATAAAGCGATTGTTGGTTTTGACTACGTGCGCTGGATAACTGAAGTTGTTTTATTTTCAAATACAATCAAAACGAACCGTCGATAAGGAACTGAGGAATTTCGTAACATTTGGTGTCAGAAATTGGGGATTGTATTACTGAAAGTAAAATAAAATTATAAAAACGGAAACATGGTTAAACTGGAGCTGCTGAAGGTTGACCAGCTGAAGAAGGAGCTGGCTGCTTGGAATTTGCCGACTGCTGGCGGTAAGGTGGAGTTGCAGCTGCGTTTGCGAGAGGCGTGTGAATCAAGAGGCATTGATTGGGCTGCACACGAGTTCGGAACGCAGGAACAAGAGGCGTCGGCCAAGGTGGAGGAATCGCCTGCTGGTGCTGCGTCGATGCAAAGTACGGCTGCAGCGGCTACGCCACCACAAGCAATGGACATGAGCCAGTTAATGGTTGCACTTAAAGGCATGTTTGAGACTTCCAACCGTGAAATGGCAGCCAAAATGGAAAATGAAAATCGCGAAATGTCGGCGCAAATGGCAACGAAACTGGAAACCGCGAATCAGGAACTTTCGGCGCAAATGGCAACGAAACTGGAAACCGCGAATCAGGAACTTTCGGCGCAAATGGCAGCGAAACTGTAAACGACGAATCAAGAAATAGCAAGGATGGAAACGGCGACCCGTGAAATATCGGAGCAAATGGAAGCGTGCAACCGAGAAATGGCGACAAATTCTGCGCGCATAGAGCAGAAGGTGGAGGAAATTTCCGATAGACTGAACGGGAAAGTTGAGCATCTTGAGACGCGAATGGACAAGTGGGACAAACGAGTTGACAGTCTGGAGGATTCGGTAAACAGGAAAATCGATGAGCGGCTTAAAGAGGTACAGCTGCGAGCAAGAGTGCAGTCGGTTGAGGAAAGTTTTGCCATAGCAGTGCCTACTTATGATGGTACTACGTCGTTCGACACATTCAAACTGCAATTCGATATGGCTGCTTTGGAGAGTCAGTGGACCGATGTTAGGAAAGGTCGGAGACTGATACTGGCTCTAAGAGGTCCGGCAGCTGAGGTAATAAAAACAGTTCCGGAAGGTTTGAGAGGTGATTACGAGACCGTCATAAGGGCGCTGGCAGCCAGATACAGTGACGAGCACAACAAAATGCTGTATTATTGCGAGCTGAAGAACCGCTGGCAAAGAGCAGACGAGGCGCTGCAGACGTATGCAGCAGACATTGAACGGCTCGTACAGTTGTGCTACCCGAAATTCGGCGCTGATTATCTCGAGAGGATGAAGATTGAGGCGTTTATTGAAGGTCTTCATGACCCGGAGACACGACGCAGTGCATTGATGATGGGCAAGCCGACATTCCGTGAGACGGTGACAAGCGCATTGGCGTACGAGGCGGCCTGGAGGGGAAGTTTTCGACATTCATCTGCGGAGATGCATGGGGTCCAATCTGAACGTGTCACGCAAAGCCAGACAGTGAGCTCGGAGGCACCAGCGGGGCTGCGGGTAGTATCATCTCGAGTCAGTTGCTGGCGATGTGGCAAGCAAGGCCACATATCACGAGACTGCCATCTGCGAGAAAAGCGTTCCGGACAAAAGACGTTGCCAAGAAGGGATGACGCTCTGTCACACCATTCGTGCGAGACCGAACGCAGGCATAATTCGCAGGCCGAAAACGAGGGACAAATTGTGGATGTTCGGTCGGTAAGAGTTCTGCAAGAGGAAGATTGGCTTGCGGAAAGGCTACAGAAGGATCAGCGCAAGGATACGGATCTCGCGAAGATCATCAAAGGCAAAGCGCAGAGATTACGGCCGGCCTGGCAGGAGATGGCTGGTGAGAGCCCGATCGCGAAGGCTTACTGGGCACAGTGGCAAAGTCTACGTCTGCAGGATGGCTGCCTATACCGCGAGTGGGAGAGCGGGGATGGCAGGACCAGAAAATCCCAAATAGTGGTCCCGAGAGCCCGAATCGACGATGTCATCGAGGAAAACCATAACGACTCCAGTGGAGGGCACCTAGGCATCGCAAAAACTGTCGCCAAGATAAGAAGGCGGTTCTATTGGGTAGGATGCCAGGAGTCTGTCGCTGAGTGGATCAGAGGCTGTAATCGGTGTTCGGCTGCGAAAGGGCCGAGGAGAAGATCGCGGAGCCGCACTCAACTAGTTGAAAGCAGGTTGACAGCGAGCTATGGTCTACGGGCTAACCCAGAGGGGTTCCAAGAAGGCAATCTGGTAATGCTTTGCAACCCGCAGCGGAGGAAAGGTTTGTCTCCAAAGCTTCAAACGTCATGGGAAGGACCGTACAAGGTCGTGACCAGGATTAATGACGTGGTGTACAGGGTTCAACGCTGCTGCAGCGGAAACGCCAGGCTGAAAGTAGTCCATTTGGAGCGCCTGGCGTCTTACTCCGGCGGAGCCTCGGTACTTGTTCGGGACGAACAAGTCTAAGCGATGGACAGTGATACGATGAGAAATTCTGTGCCGCACTGTACAGGAATGCTTTTCTCCGCACGAATGTTTTCCAAGCATACTTTTAGGCACGCACTGTGAAGTACAGCAAAACTGTTATAAATTCGCTTGGTATAGTCCGATATGGCAAGGATGGTTCTCGAATAAATGGGCTGTGCGAGAATGGTCGAGCGCTTTCCAATTAGAAGTTGCAAGAAACTTCGGCGCGATAAGAAAATTGGTATAAAAGCAGCAGTGGCAGCGCAAGGGGTCGAGTCTGTGTTGAGCAAGCAATGGGGAAACATGCAATAGTAGTAGTGTAAAGTAGAACAAGTGCAAATTTGTAAATAAAGCGATTGTTGGTTTTGACTACGTGCGCTGGATAACTGAAGTTGTTTTATTTTCAAATACAATCAAAACGAACCGTCGATAAGGAACTGAGGAATTTCGTAACAATATAAAGAATACGCATCTTCAAAAATTTGTCAAGCGTGTTTCTTGATGCGGGCGGGAAGAGATGAGCGGAGGCATAGGTTGCGGGAAATTTGCTCGCGCTCAACAGTTTGCGATCTTGGTCGTCGAAGCGCAAGCGAAGAGTAAACAACGAACCAAAGCATCGTCATCGTCGTTTCAACGAAGATGATTCGGGATTCGCTAATGTTTTTGGTGTTGTCGTTTATTGTGTGTATGCTTTTTTGTGTTGTGATTGTTTTTGCTGAAAAAATTGCTGCAATGTCACCATCAATCGAATTTTTGTGGTGTATGTCTTTTTACTGGCCAATGCGTTGATTAATTTAAAAATTTGGTGGTTGGTCCCAATTTAAAATGTTTGCAAATATTTTTACGTGGCGAGTTCGAAGTAAAATTATTTGTTTATATTTTCACATGCTTGATTACAATTTTGAGAATATGGGAAAACTACGAAAACAATGAACTGATAGGCATAGTGATTTCAAAATTCGTGAAACACTTGAAATTAGAAATAATAAGATGCGTGTTTTAATGTTTTTTTTATCGAAATCTAACGGAGGGTTAGAAGATTGTATGGAAAAACATAATTTAATAGGTCTATTGATTTTCAATAGGGTGAAAGAACTACTAAAGCACTAAATAAAGAAATAATAAGACAAGTATTTTGTCATAAGAAAATTGTATTACGGCATGCCTACGTTTAAAAATAGTTTAAAGGTTCTACACCTGAATGATTCCATGGCGAATGATGTGATCATAAATTTACAATATTAGATTTTCTTATTTTAGTTCTTTTAAACAAGCATTATATGTGGGCCGTAAAAAAAGTTCCAAAGATCGAGACGGAAAATTATTACGGGTAATAAAAACGTTTTCTTTTCTTTCCAATTCCATTTTTATTGATTACTTATTATTTATTTTTTAATTGCCTGTAGCGATCATATAGGTCGCCATGCCAGCCATATTTTATTTTCTTTTCTATGATCTTGCGCACACTACAGTCGGCAGTGAGTTCAGAAGCAATATGCGACGCCGTGCAGGCTTATAGAAGAAGAACAAAAGCCAGCCAGAAAATATAAATCGTTTTACAATTTCAGCTTTTCGCCAGCGCAACAACAAGAACAACCGCACATCGTCTTCCTCCTCTTCGGAGAATTGAGCGAGAATGAACGAGTGAGCACAGACGCGGCATTCGTGTTTATATGATTTGCGCTCAGAGCATTGTGCTGTCATTTCAAGTATTTCCTCTTGTTGTCTACCCCCCGCATCAAGAAGACGGGTGGCGATATCAGCACCCGCATTCAAATTTTTGCTTGTATGAGATGCAAACTCTTTATGTTTCATACTTTTTGGTTATAGCCTAATTTTGCCGCAATGGTACGCTGAATCGTTTGATACCCATATTGCCTTACAAAAGCATACCATAGATGAGTTTTGTTACCATAGTGGGCGTAAGAAGGGGGCGTGGTCATTGTCATATAGCCTATGTACCATTCCCACAGATAGCAAAATGTTTGGTGCTTATTTTATCTAAATCGGTTTAGTGGTTTTTGCCTGATTGTGGCTCAAAAAACGTCACACTTGCTTTTATATAATAGTATATAGAAGTATAGATTATTAAAATTAATTATGAATTTACAAAATTTTTCTTTTAACTTTTTAACGGTCATTTATAATTATAAAATTCAGAAAAACTGGGATAACTTGAAATATATTCGGTAATGATTGAATTAAAATATCATCAAAACAGTCACAATTCAAAATTTTGGATTTTCTAGTGTAAAATAAAAAAAAATTCTTGCAACTTGTCATAAAGCATAATCTGCAAGGATTTTCTACTGAACGGTCTATACGTTATTTAAAAAAATGTTTTTTAGCTCAACAGTTTTTTGCGTTTCCTGAAAAATCAAAAGTTTTAAGTTGTGTCACTTTTGTTGTGCGTGTGCGATATATATATTTTTTAGATATAAAAATTAATCGTGGTTCGTTCGGCTGCTTTAAACTTGAAAACGACTGGACCAATTGGATACTTCCTCCGGCGGGTTTGTTCGAAATTGTTACGTGAAGGTTTAGGAAAAAAGGAAAGTCGGAAAAACGGGGCGTGGCACCACCAGAATACATTTTTAGACAATAACTTTGGAACCAAAAGTCACACATCAACTAAATTTGGTACAAACTTACTATTTTATCACGTCCTTCGACCGAGGGAATGGGGTGGGTATTGAACAAGGGGGTGTGGCAGCGTGTCATTCGACTGTTAAAATTTTATGGGCGTTGAACAAGGGGCGTGGCACATTTTTAATGCAGCAGAACTGTAAGTAGTCGTAAATCAATGAAACTTGGTATGAACCTACCATTTAATCATATGTTTTGGCAGAGGGAATGGGGCGGGTATTTAACAAGGGGGCGTGGCACCGCCCTCAAGATTAATTTCTTTTGTATGAAATAGCTGCGGCATTGTAAGTCGCACAGCATCAAAATTTAGTGTACTCGCCTCATAGATGTGTTATTCTACTGTTAAAATCTTATGGGCGTTGGACAAGGGGCGCGGGACATTTGTTTGACCCAAGCTATCCGCATAATTTTGTAACTGTTACTCGAACATCAATGAAACTTAGTACGAATTTACTATTTAGTCATATCTTTCCACAGAGGGAATGAGGGCAAATACAACTTAAATCTTTTATATGGAATAGTTTCGAAATCGTAAGCCGCACAGTATTGAAATTGAATATGCCATCGTCCCATAGAAGTGTCATTCTACTGTTAAAATTTGATAGGCGTTGAACAAGGGGCGTGGCAAATTTTTATGCAGCAGAACTGTAAGTCGTACATCAATGAAACTTGGTATGAACCTACCATTTAATCATATCTTTCGATAGAGGGAATGGGGTTGGTATTGAACAAGAGGGTGTTGCATCGTCCATACAACTCAAATCTTTTAAATAGAATAGCTTCGGAGTTGTAAGCCGCACAGCATTGAAATTTGGTGTACCGTCGTTTCATAGATGTGTCATTCTACTGATGCGATTTGATCGGCGTGGCACAATTTTTATGATCCAACAGTTATGCAGTACACACACATCAGTGAAACTTGGTACGAACTTTCCACTTAGGGCCAATTTTTCAGTGCGAGTTTAAACGAGAAAGCAGTTTTTTAGTGCTGGTTTAACTGGAGCAAATATTTGTCATTAGAGTGTGGCAATGCTGGGAATATTTTTATCTAGATATACATTTTCCTTTGTTTCCATTGTCATTCGTAAATAAGTTTTCGGTCAAATAATTTATTTCATCAAAAAATTCAAAATAAGCAAACGGAGCTTGTCTCTTGAAATCGAATGTTTTCTTGCACTTGTGAAAACAAATAAACAAGTGCTCGAGTGCAAGAAGACAAACCGCGTGAGTGCTGAGGAAAACAAACCAAATGGAAAGAAATTGAGGACGATTTCAATTCAAAATTTGTTGATAAGTTCCGGTGCGCGAAAACATTGCGCACGAAGTATAAAAATCTCAAAAAAGTGCAAACAAAAATTTCGATCATGACAGCCTTGAGCTGACCAAAGCAAAAAATAAATTAACTGCCAGAAGCTGTTGACAGTTTACACTTAGTTTAACCGTGCAGGGTTGGGCGTTTAAACTGAGTTTAAACTTCAGTCAAGTTTGACTGACAAATTGGAGTTTGTGTTTAAACTGAGTTTAAACTAGAAACTGAATTAAACTCGCACTGAAAAATTGGCCCTTAGTAGCACAATTCGACTAGAAGAAAGTTGTGAGCATTGGACAAGCGTGCGTGGTACCGCCTCCATTTTTATATACATAGATTGTTTGCCCTAACTGACTGACTGATTGATTGAATGATTAATCATCGCTCAGCCCAAACCGCTGAAGCTACAAACATGAAATTTGAACTGCAGCAATTAGCATGTTTAAAACAAACTCTTCCAATTTTATTTTTTGAATTCAATTATATTTTAATTTCAGAACAAATAAGGAGATATGTTTAACGTGAATTGTTCCGTTTTTTTTATTAAAAAATAAATAAATTTGTTCAATACACCGTTCCAAATTACTTAAAACAATAATTACCTTCCCCAATGCGAGTGTTTTTCAATAAATCGTTTTCCTTTTTATTTTATTCCCAAAAATGCACGACTTTCCCATAATAATTTCACAATTCGAATGCACACTTCACTATTCCAGATTTTCAACACATGTTTAACTTAACACTAGGATGAGCGACTACTTTGTAGGCGCTAAGTGGAGAAACTGGGCGTCGCGAGACCCATAAGCGATGATCAGCTGTTCCTACGACTTTCGCCCAGTTGGGTGTGGTTTAGACGGCTGATATTGGACACACTTACTCTATGATAGTATAGCTATGGGTCGATGTAATTATTAGGGGGATTTCTTACGAGAGTGGGGGGTTGAGGTGCCCTAAAAAGTAAAACTTCTATTTGTATATGGCACAACATTTAATTAATCAATTTATTGATTAAATTCAAATAAAGCAGAAAAAGGGACAGTTTGTTCTGCAGCACAGCCATGGCACAAAAATATTTTATTTACAGAGCCGTGTTTAAGGCACATGCGTTTTTTGCATGTTTTACACGACAAGAATGTTTTGCACCGTTTTTCGTCATGTTGAAGATCACACCATGCACAGACCTTTCGTTCTTTCTTTGCTGGTCGTGCGGATGTGCTTGGTGCTGTGTAATGACAGTGTGTCTCTTATAATGAAGACATAATTCACAATGCAAAATAATTTATTTTGTATAATTACTTACAAAAACATTAAATTAAGCCAAAGCTGCACTGATATTACGTCAGCGACTGAGGTAACTTTTCATTTCCCTATGTGCCATGTTAGGAAAGACCAACTGGGACATTAAAAGCCTTAGGTATTCACGGCGTTTATCGGTTTTGAGTGATCGTTTCAATGAATCGTGAACTATAAATGATGTCACGCCAGCAATATCCATTATATTATAAAATATGGCAAATGGCCAACGGTTTGTGCCAGGCTTGCAAGAGTAGCTACTGAGCATATCTGACGCTGTTTCATCAGGTGGTATATAATCTTCATCGTCGTCATCGCTATTACTATAAGGATCGTCTTCCTCATTCTCGAAGTTTCACTTGCAAAAAACCCGGCGAGTCTGTCCTCAGTAATTGCTGCCGGTCTGTTGGCAGCCTACAAAACCGACGGCGCCTATTTAGGACCATCCCACACTTCATCGCTCATTCCTGACATTTTAAGTAGTTCAAACCAAGAAAAGCGGAGAGCACAAGGAAACACAGTATAAATACAAACTCGACTACGCGATCGCGAAAATTTCTTACGCATTTTTTGAAACAAACTGATATAATTAAGGGTTTTGTAACCCCCCTTGCGTGCGCCACTGCACACATACATTGTAATAAAGTTACCAAACATGGTGACTCGTGTTTGAATAATTGAATTTGAATTTGTTTAACGGCTTACGTACATTTTAGGTACATTTGTCATATATTTACGAATGGGCCTCGCCAGGCCCAGTTGCTCCACTTAGCGCCTACATACATAAAGTGGCCATGTTTGTTGTACAAAATCGATGCAAATAAACTTTTGTGGGTTTCGTTTCGTTTAGAAAACATTAGCGGTAGTTGGCATGAAATTTTTCGGCGATCAGAGCTATGAAAAAAATTTGGCGACTACTCAAAGTCAAAATGGGCCTGGAAAAGCCCAGTTGCACATCCTAGTGTTAATACTGCTGCTATCAAAGTCCCGTTATCGTGCTCAACCACGGCACATAAACTCACAAATACCATTAGAAATACTGTAGTACAAATAAGCTAAGCAAACAAGAAAACAAAAAGCGTTTAAAAATTATTTTAGTACGTTTTACATCGACTTAAACATGAAAATTTAGATTTTTCGTAAGCGTGCTAATTTCTTGACTGTACATCTTGAAAAATGAACCTCCGCTAAGAGGGGATTTTTTGAAATTCGTTGTGTAAAGGGGCAAAACATGTGTTAAGGTGTTGTATTAAGAAATCTGATTTAAGAGACATATTGATTTCGAACTTCCTGAAAATACTCTAAACCAAAAATAATTCGACACGTATTTTATAATTTTTCGAAAATCAAAAATTGACTGGACCAACAATGGGTTAAGATTTGTTTAAGGGTAGACTCGAAAAAACATGAATCGATAGGCCTATTGACTTAAAAAATTGTAAAAATACTTGAAATAAAAAAAATTATACACGCGTTTCTCATTATTCTCAAAATCGACATCTAACTGGATCAACGACGGGTTAAAAGTATGTATGGAGAAACAATTTTGTTTGAGCCTTTTGACTTCAAACTTGGTGAAAGTACTTCAAATGTAAAATAACTCGATACGTGTTTTTAATTTTTTCCGAATATTAAAATCGGCCGGGGTCAACTTTGTAAAAGTACTCTAAGTGAGAAATAATTTGACACGTGCTTTTCACTTTTTTGAAATCAAAATCTAACAGGTCAACAATGGGTTAACAGTTTGTATGGAGAAACACGATTTATTGGTCCTTTTCACTTCAAACTTAGACAAAAAGCACTTCAATCGGGAAATAATTAAAATGTACTTTTCATATTTTTGAAAATCGAAATCTACCGTGGTAAACTAAGGGTTAAAAATTTGTTTAGAGTAAATGTGAAAACTCATGATTTAAAGGGCCTTTTGACTTCACAGTTTTTAGAACCACTTGACATCAAAGATAATAGACATATGTTTTTATTTAAATCAAAATCTGACGGGGTCAACAATGCGTTCAAAATATGTATCGGGTGAAAGAAGAGAGCTTGCGTGCGAAGTTGCGGGGCCCAGCTAGTTTTTTTATACAATATATCTATATATATACTTTCATTATTTCACCTTTCATTATTTTTAATAAATTTCTAGAGGAGATAATTTTCTATGAAAAAAAAACTGTTTTCCCCTTAAATTAATTGATGAGGGATATATTAACCCTTCGATGCATGGCATTGCATATATGCAATGTTAACTTTTCATCGATTTGGAAACTATTCTATTCAGCATTTTACAGTCGTTCTTCTTCAGTTGCATCTTTTATGTTAAACCAATCGATTACTAACGGAATTTTGCGATTAACATTGAAAGTATGCGCAAAATAATCGAAAAAGCAACAAGTGTTTCGATTTGGTGAAATAATTTTGGTTATTGATGGCGATCGCCGTCGCTCAGCTGTTTAGTGCGTTAAATTACGAGTATACAGTGACGTCTGACCTCTGTTCGACTCCCCGTAGTTGTGAACACTAAAATATTGATAATGCCGATTTTCATTTCGGTGGTAGCGCTCTCATCAGGATACGGAAAATGGCCGCAAAACTTCTTTCATAAATACAGAAATTCCACAAAATTTCATTTTTACCATCAGAACTTAACAAGCAACAAGAATTATATAGCAAAAAAGTTTTTTCTTCACGGAAATTAAATCAAGCAACGAAGGGTTAAAATGTCGCAATATGCAGGTTATGTATTTATTATGAGAACATTTGCATTTCAAAGCATATGCGTGATGTACTTACTCATCCATTGGAAGCCATCAAAATTAACTTAGCACAAATAACTTAAAAAAAACGCGTTAGTTCAGATTAATTTTGAACATTTTTTCGGGAAAACTTTGACATAATAAAAGGGTTGCTAGTAGTTTAAATGTTGCCAGAGGTATAATTTTTAAGTACTTAAGTGTCACACTAAAGGAAGGCATATTTTTAGTTTTTTTTTAAACACGCAAAAATAAACACGCCAATCAATTATTATTAAATTAAAAATAAAAAAAATTAACTTTACGAAACAACTTCAAAATGTACATATAAACTACGAATGTCCCGTTAGCCTTTGCTCTGCTTTGACCTGCTCTGCCAGTTGTTGAGTGCGTGTCGCGACTTTACCGTTCACTTGCGTTGTTGTTTTTGTTTGATCTGCGTACACAATTTCCTTCTACGATTTGCCGTTCCTCTTAGCGTTGTTCATTGTTGTCGGTGCCGTTATTTATGCGTTAGCGCTGCTCGTTACTGTGCCGCTGCTGATGTGCTCGCGATCAGTGCTGCCGAACGTACTACTTTATATAGTAGTACTACTATATATAGTAGTATTTTAATACTAATTCGTCATTTGTACTACCGTACGACCTATGACACAATAAACAAGGTAGTGTTACGGGCGGACAGAATTTTATTTTTTCTCGTCAGAACTCGGTAGGTTGTCAAAATTTGTTTTTGGTTTTGTTTACATTAGGCGAACAGCATTGTCAGCCAACTGTTTTTCTGTGCAATTTGAGGCATTTTCACAATTATTTTTTCAATTTTCGCTAAGGACTGTATCGAAAATTATGAATACACTTTAAAAATCATACAAAGTGGGCTCTGCAATGCTGGTTGCTCAGCAATATCGGTTTTTAGATTCTAGAGGTTCAAATTGTTATTTTGGTGAAAAATTTGTTGTAGTATATCGAAATGCTTAAAAATGAGAGGACTTTCCGCAAAACTTCGTCAGGAAATTTTGTCCAAATGGGCATCAACCAAAGGAATGTCGTATAGTAAACTAGCAAAAGAAGCAAATGTTAGCCTGTTTGCTGTGCAAAAACTATTCGCCGGTATACTACACATTGCACACTTGAAGATTTACCAGGACAAGGTCGTAAAAAGGGTGCGTCCTAACCATTGCGAGATACTAAGATATGTGCCTTATTTAAGAAAATAAGGAGATATCCGTACGCGATTGCGCAAAAAAAGTCGGAACGAGTGCAGCAATGGTTCAAATTGCCAAGAAGAGAATCCAGTTGGGAACATATAGAAAGCAAAAACAGCCGAAACGAAGCACTCAGCAATGCGCGCAGGTGAAAACCAGATCCCGAAAATTGTACGACTATATTTGTAGGCAAAAATTTGATTGTATCATAATGGACGACGAAACATACGTGAAATTGGACTACAAAACGCGGCCAGGACCCCAATTCTACGCAGTTCCGAAAGGCAGTGAAATTTCAAAAGCTGACAAATCAATTTTTGGCGAAAAATTTGGCAATACGATTCTTGTTTGGGAAGCAATATGCAAGTGTGAAAAAATGTCGACTCCACTCTTCACGGACAAGCCCCTGAACGCTGAAATGTACCTACTATAAATGAGTGCCTCAAGTAGAGATTGCTGCCGTTGGTGAAAAAACACACTGGCAAGACTTGGTTTTGGGCCGACTTAGCTTTTTGCCATTATGCTAAGCCAGTACTAACGTGGTATGAAGAGAAGAACATAAATTTTGTTAAGAAAAACATGAATCTTCCAAAGTGTCCAGAGATACGCCCTATCGAAAAATTTTGGACGTTGATGAAGAGGGACCTTAAAAAAAGATCTAAACCGGCTAACTCCGTTCAAAAATTTAAAAAAGATTGGAACAGTGTTAACAAAAAATTAGATTCTGGCTGTGTCCAGAATTTAAAAAAGGACCTCGACAAAAAGATTAAAAATGTGGGTTAGCCTCCCACTAAATAATTTTTTTTGTTGCTATTTACAAAAATATACAATGTGAAATGCCATTTATAAAAAAAAATAAATTCTAACTTTTGTTATGCACTAGTATGAAGCATGTTTTGGTGTATTTATAATTTTCGATACAGTCCTTATGATTTTCTTTTTTAATTACAGATGTGTTTATCAGGATTATTTTGCAGTTACGTTGACGGTGAATACTAAGCAATCATCGCAAAGCGAATATCGCTGCTCGGCGTTTTGAAACTACGAGCAGTGGGCGGGAATCAATAATGTCAACTTCGTATAGCTTTGAATTTCTGAATGCAAATGTAATCGAAACAATATTTGAACATTTTTCGGCTGAGAGTAAAATGGTGCTAAGTCAAGTTTTCCACATTTTTCAGGAAAAGCAAAAAACGATATACAAATAGAAATTAAAATTAATTTTTGTATGTGATGTTATCAGATTTTTACCTTAAGGTAATAAACAGCATATAAAGATGTATAACAAACGTTTTCGGCCGATTTATATTAGCTTTCGTGAAGTAACGCAAAGTCGGTGAACTATAAACTTAGCACTTATGCCCCTCATTGTAAAACAACAGATAGAAACAAGAAAGCTATGTACTTTTACTGTTAATTGGTGTATTTTTACGTTTTCTTTCAGCTTTCATCCGTCCCTTTTTCCGTAGACACTTCATAGTTTCGTGAAATTTCACTATTTGAATTTGCAAACTTCTGTTTGTGCAGATAACATATTGTACACATAACATATTGTTACGAATGCTAGTTCTAGTGGGCTAGTACGTATCTCTGGATTGCGTAATTTGAAAATAAAACACACTTAGTTTCTCAAACGCAGTCAATAAAATAAACCAACAATCACTTTATTTCACAGATTTACACTTCACTGTCTTTGCACTTAAGTATTTGCTCAATTACTCCGTGTTGCACCTTCACTAATCAAAATCAGACTGACTCGCTGCACCGCACCCGGCTGCCTTTTATACCTGTCCGGCCATCGCGCAGATTTCCATGATGATCGCGACCATCATTGCCAGGTTGGACTAAAAGTGTCCATTATCGCGGCCATCATTGCCAGGCCGGACTAAAAGTTTCCATTATCGCGGTCATCATTGCCAGGTTGAATTATGGCACGGCGCGTAGCGACAGGGTTGCTTTGCACAGCGACAGACTGTCTTATCGTTACACTGCTCACCACTTAGACTTGTTCGTCCCGAACAAGTGCCGAGGCTCCGCTGTGATAAGGCGCCAGGCGCTCCAAATGGACTACCTTCAGCTTAGCGCCTTTATTGCTGCAACGTTGAATCCTGTATACCACGTCGTTAATCCTAGTCACGACTTCGTAAGGTCCTTCCCATGACGCTTGAAGTTTCGGAGGCAAACCTTTTCTCCGCTGCGGGTTGTAGAGCATTACCAGATCGCCTTCTTGGAACCCTGCTGAGTTGGCCCGTAGATCCTATCTGGCTTTCACCATATCGCTGACCAGTTTGGTGCGGCTCCTTATAAACTGGTGAATTTCCTCCAGTTCCGCCCGCTTATTGACCACGTAGTCCGTCTTAGCGCCTCCCATCGTGCTGACTACCCCGAACTTCAAGTCAGCGGGTAACCGCAACTCTGTGCCGAACACTGCTCGGGCTGGAGTGAGTGATGTCCTGTCGTGCGGGGCTGACCTATACGCCATCAGGAACACTGGGATATGCGTGTCCCAATCCTTTTGATTCCTGCCTACCACTTTCCGCAGGTAACATATTCTTCCAGTGTCCGGTTAAAGCGTTCCACCATGCCGTCGGACTGTGGGTGCAACGAAGTGGTACGCGTTATCTTTATCCCCAGCAGCTCACACACTTTCTTGAATACCGCAGACTCGAAATTCCGGCCTTGATCTGAGTGCAACTCCAACGGAACTCCGAACCTGGCTACCCAGTTGTTTACCAGCTTTTCCGAGATCGTAGTGGCCTCCTGGCCATTTGCTGAAGTAATCCATTACCACCAGCACATATTTGTTGCCTTGAGTGCTGGTTGGGAATGGGCCGGCGACGTCCATAGCAATCCGCTCGAAGGGCGCTCCCACGTTGTACTGCTTCATGCGGCCTCGAGATCTTCTTGTCGGTCCTTTCGCGGCTGAACATCGGTCGCAGTTCTTAATCCACTCGGCTACAGACTCCTGACATCCTACCCAGTAGAATCGTCTTTTTATTTTGGCGACGGTTTTGGTGATACCCAGGTGCCCTCCACTGCAGCCGTTATGGTATGCCTCGTTGACGTCGTTGATTCTGCATTTCGGCACTACCATTAGGGAGTTGCTGGTCCGACCATCCGCGCCCTGCCATTCGTGGTACAGGCATCCTTCTTTCAGCCACAGACTTTTCCACTGTGCCCAGTAACCCCTAGCGATCGGGCCTTCACCGGCCATCTCCTGCCAGTCTGGACGTGCGCCTTGCTCCTTGCCTTCGACGATTTTTGCAAGATCCGCATCCTCATGCTGGTCCTTTTATAACCTCTCCGCAGACCACTCTTCCTCTGGCATAACGCTTACCAACCGGGCGTCCACTATCTGTTCTTTGCTTTCGGCTCGCGAGCACTGCCTGCATTCGACTTTGCACGGACGGCGTGACAAGGCATCGGCATTTCCATGGCTACTGCCCTTGCGATGCTCTATCGTGTAGTCGTAGCTCTGCAGTCGCTCGATCCACCGCGCCAATTGCCCTTCAGGATCCCTAAGTTCAGAAGCCATCTCAATGCCGCATGATCTGTGCGCAGGCGAAACTTTTGACCATACAGGTATTTGTGGAAGTGCTTCACACATACGAATACTTCCAGCAACTCCCTTCGTGTCACACAGTAGTTGCGTTCAGGTTTAGAAAAAATTTTGCTGTAGTATGCTATCACTTGTTCTTGGCCATCTATTATCTGTGATAGCACACCGCCAATACTATTCCCGCTTGCATCTGTATCCAGCACAAACATCTCCCCAGGCACGGGGAAGGCCAGAATTGGAGCACTGCACAGTTTTTCCTTCAGTCGTGCAAAAGCCTGTTCCTGCTCCTCGTTCCACTCGAAAGCTTGGCTCTTTTTCGTCAGTTTGTGCAAGCTGCTGGCTATGTTCGCGAATCCCGGAACAAATCGGCGGTAGTATGTGCACAGGCCCAGGAAACTGCGGAGTTCGTGTAGATTGCGTGGCCGGGGCCACTCCTTCACCGCCGTGATTTTGTCTTCATCCGTATGTACTCCGCGGGCGGAAACCGTATGACCCAAATACTTGACCTCCTTTTGGAACAGCGAGCACTTCTTTGGGTTGAGTTTAAGCCCAGCTTTTTGTATCCGCTCGAATACCTCCTTTAGCTTTCCCAGGTGGTCGTCGAAGTTTTTACCCATCACGATTACGTCGTCGAGGTACACCAGACTCGTCCGCCAATGCAACCCTTTCAGCACGCGTTCCATTAGCCGCTCGAATGTTGCTGGTGCGTTGCAGAGTCCAAACGGCATGACGGTCAACTGCCACAAACCATCGCCAACACTGAAAGCCGTTTTCTCCTTGTCCTTGTCCTTGTCTGCAAGCTCTACCTGCCAATAGCCGCTGCGTAAGTCGAGAACCACCGCGTGCCTGACAGTGTGTCCAGGGTGTCACCGATCCGAGGTAGTGGATAAATGTCCTTCTTGGTCACATCATTGAGCTTCCGATAGTCCACACAAAACCGGGTACTGCCATCTTTCTTCTTGACTAGCACGACCGGCGAGCACCAGGGGCCCGACGAAGGCTCTATGACCTTTTCTTTTCGCATCTTTTCGATCAAATTTGTGACCTCTTCCCTCTTGGCCAGAGGAACTCGTCTTGGCGGTTGGCGAATCGGTTTTACACTTCCGGTGTCTACGTTCTTCCGCCTGCTTCTGCCGCAAATATTGACCCATAGTGCTATAGGAGTGACCTCGCCTTCTTTTTCTGCTTGGCCGTCAACTCGCTGCTCCACTGGTTCTCTTGCGGTATGACGTCCATGTTGAAACCGCTCTTTCTATTACCCCCAGGTGGGCTACTCTCGCAATTCACCACTGCTACAGCTTCCTTACACTCGTCAATTACCTCGTCTTTACCGACATATCTGTATCATATATATAACACTCAGGGGGTTCAGTATTCTAACTGGTATTCTGCCATTCTTAGGTTCCACTAATGTACGTCCGATGATGATGTTGTCGTGTCCTTGTTTCGGTGCTTCTACAACTCACAGCCGACTCGTCGATACAACCTTCTTTACCGCCACGCTTCGCTCATAGCCGGTGTGCAGCGGGAATTCAACGTTGGCATATCTCAGCACATTTTCCTTCAGGTCCAGCGTAAAACCGTGCCTAATCATGAAATCCACGCCGATAATCACGTCGTCCATTATATCCGCGACGATGAACTCATGTTCCAGGCTGCTGGTGCCGATAGCAATCGATTTTGTAACTTTCCCTTTTACCGACGCGCACTCGCCAGTCGCAGTCCGCAGCTGTATGCCATGCAGCGGTTCCCAGTTCTTCAGAAGCTTCCTTTTTATGATCGAATATGACGCTCCAGTATCCAGTGACAACACGAACAACTTTCCCTCTATCCTTCCTTCAATCGTCAAGCTGCTGGGCTGTCGTTTCAGCTGCGAGACAAGGACGGTGGGGCGGCAGATTGTGGGGATCA
The DNA here is from genome assembly GCA_963971225.1 of Melieria omissa. Taxonomy (NCBI): domain Eukaryota; kingdom Metazoa; phylum Arthropoda; class Insecta; order Diptera; family Ulidiidae; genus Melieria; species Melieria omissa. Next base: position 40,873,577 of record OZ020269.1, on the reverse strand, counting down.
GCTCACGCCCCTTTGGGCTGACCCGTTTTAGTTTAACGACTCGCCGTCCTCAGCCCTGCGCTTGTTGGTTGGGCCTCGATTGTCAGTATTCCTCGCTTCAGGCGATTGCGATCGAGAACGGGAACGCCTCTTTCGTTGGCGGCAGTCTCGTGATATGTGGCCCTGCTTGCCACATACCCAGCAAACAACTTTAGAGGAGACCACCCGCGGCCCGCCCGGTGGCGAGCCTATGGCCTGGATCGAAATGTCGTTGTCCGGCCGGATCTGGCGTATCCTTGCATGTGCATACCGAGTGCTCCCAATCCATGTCGCCTCGTATGTCATCGCGCTGGTCACCGTCTCCCTAAATGTCGGCTTGCCCATCATCAACGCACTGCGACGTATCTCCGGATCATGAAGACCTTCAATAAACGCCTCATTCTTCATCCTCTCGAGGTCATCAGCTCCGAAGGACGGGTAGCACAACTGTACGAGCCGCTCAATGTCTGCTGCATATGTCTGCAGCGCCTCGTTGGCTCTTTGCCTGCGGTTCTTCAGCTCACAGTAGTACAGCGTTCTGTTGTGCTCGTCGCTGTATTTGGCTGCCAGCGCCCTTATGACGGTCTTGTACTCACTTCGTAAATATTCTGGAACTGATTTTATTATCTCAGCCGCAGAACCTTTAAGAGCCTTTCCTTACATTGGTCCACTGATTTTCCAGAGCAGCCATGTCGAATTGCAGCTTGAATGTATCGAACGGCGTAGTCCCATCATAAGTAGGCACTTCTGCTCGGGTGGCAACACTTTCCGGAACCGGCGGCAACCATTCTCGCGGCTGTATCTCCCTAAGCCGCTCGTCCATTTTTCTGTTCATCGAGTCTTCCAGACTTTCAACTCGTTTGTTCAGGGAATCATCCAGGTCGTCGACTCGTTTATCCAAGTGCTCTACTCGCGTCTCCAAGTGCTCGACTTTCCCATTAATCCTGTCTGAGATTTCCTCCACTTTCTGTTCCAAGCGCGCAGAATTTTCCTGAAGCTTGACTTCCATTCGCTCTGACACTTGCGCCGATATTTCATGGGTCGCCGTTTCCATTTTTGCTGCCATTTCCCGATTCGTAGTTTCCAGCTTCGGTGCCATCTCTTGATTCGCAGTTTCCATTTTCGCTGCCATCAACGCCGACATTTTACGATTTTCACGATTGGAAGTCTCGAACATGCCTTTTATTGCAATCATTAGCTGGCTCATGTCTAATGCTTCTGATGGTCCAGCCGGTGCAGCCGTACTTTGGATCGACGCAGCACCCGCAGGCGATTCCTCGATTTATAATTTTATTAATTTTTTTTCGTTTATTTTCAATTTTCCACAATCCCACTTCTGACACCAAATGTTACGAATGCTAGTTCTAGTGGGCTAGTACGTATCACTGGATTGTGCAATTTGAAGATAAAACAACTTTAATTATCCAAACGCAGTCAATGAAAATCAACAATCACTTTATTTTACCAACTTCACAGTTTACTGTCTTTACACTTAAGTATTTGCTCAATTGCTCCGTGTGGCACCTTCACTAGTCAAAATCAGACTGACTCGCTGCGCCGCACGCGGCTGCCTTTTATGCCTGTCCGGCCATCGCGCAGATCGTTCTTGCACATTCCGGAGTGGACTAAAGGTTTCCATGATGATCGCGACCATCATTGCCAGGTTGGACTAAAAGTTTCCGTCATTGCCAGGTTGAACTAAAAGTTGCCATCATTGCCAGGTTGGACTAAAAGTTTCCCTCATTGCCAGGTTGACCTAAAAGTATCCCTTATTATCACGGCCGTCGTTGCCAGATTGAATTATAGCACGGCGCGTAGCGACAGGGTTGCTTTGCACAGCGACAGACTGTCTTATCGTTACAATACTTTCAAACATGCTAAACAATCTTTGGCTTATGGCTGCAACGATTTTATTGGTGCCCATCTTAGCAACGACGTTTCAGAAGGTAAATTTAATTTCAGTTCGTCGCTTACGAATTGGTAAAAAGCTGCAGAATAAAAGAACATGCTTTGTGCTATAACTTTTTCTTTTTCCTGCCAAAGAACTCTTTTCTTTAGTAACATTTTACAAAATGTGGCAGTAGTGTCGGACAAAAGTTTCTTAGCGACAAAATCGTCAACTGCCTGTTCTATATTAGTCGCTCTGATTTTTTTGTATCTTTTATACTTCGAAAGCCACAGGCAGATCAGGTTCACATTAGGGAATCGGGAGCTTGAAAAGGTGTTATTTAGACCAAAAAGACAGACCGACTGGGGCAGTTACTGCAGCCAGTTGGAACAGCTTATTCTTTCTCGAATAGAGAATAGGATAGATACCATAGACAGATTGGAAAGGGCCTCGACAACGCTCAAGGGATCCATCCTCAATGCCTATGAAGAAAACTGTCCCCTAAAGACCAAGACCTTTAAGAGGCAGACGCCATGGTGGAGCGGTCACCTTAGCAAGCTAAGGAAGGAAGTAAGGAAACTGTTCAACAGAGCTAAGCGCAATAATGACTGGCAGACCTACTCCCAGACCCTCACTAAATACAATCAAGAGATCAGGAAGGCCAAGAGAGAATCTTTTAGGCGGTTCTGTGAGGACGTATCAGATATGTCCTCCAGTTGCAGGCTACAGAAGATCCTCTCGATGGAAAAATCCTGTCCAATCGGAACTCTAGTGGATGTAGATGGGTCCTCCACAAAAAGTGAGATGGAATCGCTTGCCCTACTCACTAATACACACTTCCCGGGATCGAACATATTGACAGCCGATCCTCTGATTGACAGTACGGGACAGTCGTATTGTCCAAGTAGGGAAGATTGGAGAACGGCCAAAGCCGTGTGCAATGCGCAAATAGTTAAATGGGCGCTGGAATCAACCGCCCCGTACAAAGCACCGGGAAGAGATGGCATTTTCCCGGCACTCTTGCAGAAGGGAATGAATATACTAGCGCCTATTCTAACAAAGATATACTCATGCAGTCTAGCATATGGATATATTCCAGAGGCCTGGAGAGCAGTAAATGTGATATATTTGCCAAAACCTGGAAGATCCAACAAGAAGGACTCTAAATCCTTCAGTCCAATAAGCCTAATGCCCTTCGTGCTAAAGGGACTGGAAAAGGTTGTTGACCGCTTCCTGAGGGAAGAAATTCTAACCCGGTGTCCCCTTAGCACGAATCAACACGCCTATCAGAAAGGTAGATCCACAGAAACGGCCCTATCAGTGCTGGTAGGCAAAATTGAGAAGTCCCTGGAAGTGAAGGAGATCTGCCTGGCAGGTTTCTTAGACATTGAAGGGGCCTTCAACTACACGACCTTCGAAGCGATAGAAACAGCGCTAGAAGACTTCCAGGTGCCTACCACTCTCATAAGATGGATATCATCAATGCTCGAAAGCAGGGTGATTTGGTCCAGCTTAGGGGGGGTAGAGCTCTCTGCAAAAACAGCAAGGGGGTGTCCCCAAGGAGGAGTCCTATCCCCGCTGCTGTGGTCTGTGGTCGTTGACGGACTAATCCGCTCTCTTACAGAGCAGGGACATTAAGTCATTGCATATGCAGACGACCTAGTAATCGCAGTCAGGGGCAGAGATGGACAAACCGTCTCAGACTTGCTCCAGAACGCGTTGAATACAGTGGAGTGCTGGTGCGTCAGACAGAAACTGTCTGTGAATCCAGATAAGACCATTGTAGTGCCTTTCACTCTTAAAAGGAAATTAAACCTAAGACAGGTTAGGATCTTTGGTAAAGAACTTAACTACTCGAAGGAGGTTAAGTGCCTAGGGGTAACTCTAGACAGTAAATTGAACTGGAGACCCCACGTAGATCGCATGCTTACAAGAGCAGGAGCTGCAGTCTCTGGAGCTGCAAGAGGATCTGTGGGAAAAACTGGGGTCTGAGGCCGAAATGGCTTCAGAAGATTTACACCCTAGTAATTCTGCCAACTATCACTTATGGAGCGATAGTCTGGTGGAAGAAAACCACAGAAGTAACAACTGCGACTAAGCTAGAGAAACTACAAAGACTAGCGAATACCTGTATAACAGGATGTCTCAGAACCACTCCAACTGCAGCTCTCAATGTTATATTGGGAATGCTACCGCTAGAACTGAGTGTACAGATGGCAGCAACCAATAGCACACACAGGCTGATGCATAATGGATCCATACCAAAGGATGCACAGGCAATCGGCCACCGATCTCTGCTGAGGGACAGGAGGCGGGATGGAGGCTTTTGGATGCCTCTGGACCAGATGCCCCAGAAGCACCTCTTCAGAAAAAGTTACGCAACGTATATACCTCACAGGTTGGACTGGGCTGATAAAAAGATCAGTCTCACGTGTGAGGGCATTGTCTGGTACACCGATGGGTCCAAGACAGAAGAAGGAACAGGGGCGGGAATATTTAGCTCCGGTTTCCAGTCTTCTGTAAGTCTTGGGGACAAAGCCTCGATTTTTCAGGCTGAGGTCTTTGCCATAAATGTGTGTGCCAGGAAATTACTAACACTCAATGTTAGAAGGAAAAGGATAATCATAATGTCAGACAGCCAGGCGGCAATCAAGGCCCTAGGCTCGATGACATTTGACTCCAAACTGGTCTGGGAGACAGCAAATGTTCTCCAGGATCTCTCAAGGGAAAACCAAGTGATAATACACTGGATCCCTGCGCATTGTGGGCACGATGGTAATGAGGAAGCGGACAGATTGGCAAAGGATGGGGCTGCTAGCCGGCCCTACGGACCTGAACCAATCATAGGTGTTAGCAAGTCTCATTACAGACATTGTGTTAAACAGGAATTCATTAATCGAGCAAACCGCAAATGGTCGAACACAATGGGGCAACGATGTTCCAAGCTTTTCTTTCCAGCCTACTCGGAAAGGAAATCCAGGTACCTAATTGACCTAAGCAGAAAGGAGCTCAGGATCATGACGGGGATGCTAAGTGGACACTGTCTGCTAAATATGCATAAGGCGCGTCTGGGACTAACGGACAGCGAACTTTGCAGATTTTGTATGGAAGAAGAAGAGACTTCTATACATATTATAACTGAATGCACTGCCCTAATACACGCAAGAAAGCGAATATTAGGGAAGGAGGTAATACAGACGAGAGATTTGTCTGAAATGAATCTAAGGAAACTAAAGGAGTTCCTAGATAACATTGGAGGACACGAACTCCTCCAGTAACGTAGAGGGACATGACACAATAGTTCACTACTTGGACGCAGTGTCTCGGGCAGGTGTTGTCCGAATCCCAAATCTAATCTAATCTAATCTACTTCGAAAGCAAATTTTTCTGTAATTTTACTATCTTTCTCTTTTGGTCATAAAAAATTTTTTTTTGTTTTTTAATTTTACCGCATGCGTCCCAATATTTCTTTCTGTAAAAAGCTTAGTTTTGTTCCCTTTTTAAACAATAAGTATTCTTCATCTTTTTTTATTTCCGTTCCCAAATTTTTGGACAAATTTTTCCACGCATTATTTCTGCAAGGATCCTCAAAAGCCAAAAAATCTGCAATATCTCCCACAGTGTCCATTGAAGAGTCTGACAATTGTATTGGATCTGTGCTTTACGTTGAATCGGAACATATTGATCAATTTCATCCTCTATTTCATTGAAATTAAATAAATGGGCGGAGCTCTCTGTGTTACTTTGGGAAGTTATTTGTTTTAGGTTCACGTTGAGAGTGACAGAAGTCTGTTACCAATAAACTTGGGTTCAAAATGGTTATCACAAATAAATGCCTCGTCGATATTTTCATCTTTTTTGAGATTACATTATGTGATCCATTTATTTCTGAAATATTCATTTTTCGGAAATTTAAAAAGTCGAACTTTAAAGAACCCGAAATCATTCCTATAGCTCCCTTGACAGGAGCAAATAGCGCATTTCTTGTTATTTTTACGCTTTTTGTCGGAGTTACTTATATTCATGATAAAAACTTGATGACGTTAATACGAGTAAAATCAAGTCAAGTTTCAAAAAACGGGTCGTCAACAAAATTGTTTGGGGATTCAACCACGTCAGAATTCGCTTACATTTTTAAATTTAAACAAATTGTTTGGGATTCAACCACGTCAGAATTCGCTTAAATTCTTAAATTTAAACAAATTGTTTGGGATTCAACCACGTCAGAATTCGCTTAAATTTTGAAATCTAAATAAATTGTTTGGGATTCAACCACGTCAAAATTCGTTAAAATTTTTAAATTCAAGCAAATTTTTCAAATCAGTTAACGCAAGTCATACGAAAACACGCAACCAGACAGCGCTACGATTAGATGATAATGATGATAATGAGCTGTTCTCAGCAAATTTGTTGAAGCGAAAGCGATCGTCAACGAAAAAAGATATACACCAATACCTCGCTTTGCATCGTTTCGTTTTGCGTGTTTTCGAAGTTGCGTCGCTGCTGAATGAGTACTCATTTTCACTGTGCGTCGTTAGATATTCAAAGTTGCGTTGTTTTGGGTTCGAGTCTTTAACTTTTTTTTTTTTTAATTTTCTTTTTTTTCTAAAAGATTGCACGACTTTTGTTTCTAATTGCGCCATGCCATCAAAACTCGGGGATTCCCTTTTTAACTTTTGTGAAAGAAAGCCCACTTACGACAACAGCCACTATGGACTCATCAGACAGTGATTCATTTTTATTTTGTTCTTATAAATTAATTGAATATTTTATTTTGTTTGCTGTTGTTGTTTTTTTTTTGTTTTTTGTATGTAATACAATTTTATATTATTTTTGTTTTTTTAATATTTACTTTGTTCAGTTTGCTTTTTAAAAAGTAGTATTTTCGTTGCGCTGTCTGGTTGCCTGTTTTCGTATGCCTTGCGTTAACTGATTTGAAAACATTTTGACGTGGTTGAATCCCAAAAAAATTTTGTTGATGACCCTTTTTTGAAACTTGACCTGATTTTACTCGTATTAACGTCATCAAGTTTTTCTCATGAATATAAGTAATTGCGACAAAAAGCTCCTGTCAAAGGAGCCCTTATTTCGGGTCTCTTAAAGCTCGGCTTTTTAAATTTCCGAAAAATTAATATTTCAGAAATAAATGGATCCGTATGAACCAGATTCTTGCGAAAATGATCTCAATGAAAATACAGTCGCGTCTGGATATAGTGAATTAATTATAATTAAAATAAATTAATTGATAATTAAAATAAATTAGTAGGAAAACAGAAATTTATGCTTATTGAAAGAATTAGCGAATATACGTTTGCTTCTTGAGTTCACAAAGTTTTAGATACGCATAAACAAGTCCACTTTCACACATTTGGTTTGCATTCGACAAAAAACATAACCACTAAGGTCAAAAAACAGCTTATTTTGTAACAATCAACAGCAAAAATACAAATTTCTTCTCTTTGATTTCTTCTTGTGTTTTTTTGTTGCTTTTTGCTTGAAATTGCTTTCAAAATTTTGTTCGCTTTTTAGGGGTGTTCAATTGTTCACTATTTAGAGTACTCCATGTAAAAATTTGGGTATTCACTCTATTAGGTGTTCACTATACCCAGACACGACTGTAATAGCATTTAAGGCAGGAACCTCCAATTGTGAACTCACTGACGAAGGTTCATTTATAACAATTGACAATAATACCAGTTTATTGGAAATTTACAATGAAACTCACAATGCTATAAATCAAGAGTTCGGTGAAGAATTTTGCTTATCAAAGGATATATTTGATGCAGAGATAACGCAATCTTCAAATGCCTTAATAATAATAATAATTGATTGGCACGACAGCCCGCTTACGCGAGACTAAGGCCTAGCTTCCCGCAACCACCCGTGTTGTGCGTGTGAATTTTGTACGCGGGTGGAAGGGACCTACAGTTTTATGCCGGTTCCGAACGGCAGGTTGGGAGCTTTTTCATAGGCAATTCCAGAGACCTAGAATAATAATTATCAATATTTTTGGAAATTAAAAAATTGCCCTTATTTAAGATATTTTTATAAATATTGCTTTATAATAATTATTTCCAATACACATTTTTTTACATGGCCTGTAACTATTATCATGTAATAAATATTTTTACGTTGCGTCATAACTGTTATGAAAAAAAAAATAAAAAATTTCGTCCTCGATAATTATTATTTTGCAACTTTTTTGTTTTACGTTGCTTCATAACTTTTATTTTCGATTTTTTTTATTTACGTTACCGATAACTATTATTTTCAGAAATTTTTTTTTACGTTGCCGATAACTATTATTTTCAGAAATGTTTTTTTTACGTTGCTTCATAACTTTTATTAAAGAAAAATTTTTTTTTACGTTGCCTTGCCACATTTTGAGTTCAAATTTTTTTTTTATTGTTTCAATACATTTATTTGTGGTACAACAAATTGACAAACGCAAATTTATTGCAGAAAACCAATTTACACCGACAACTTGTCAGCTTGTGGCTTCACAGTAGTGTACGCAAGCTTCAATTCCGAAGGTTATAGTTTCAAATCTAACCGTCCGAAGGATTTTTTTTTCATGAATATGGGTTTTGTTTTTTCAAATTAAATTACAAACACTGAGGTGTTTGCCATATGCGATTTTCATGTGCACAAAAATTAAAAAGCACTTTAGTTGTCGGTGTAAATTGGTTTTCTGCAATAAATTTGCGTTTGTCAATTTGTTGTACCAGAAATAAATGTATTGAAACAATAAAAAAAAAAATTTGAACTCAAAATGTGGCAAGGCAACGTCAAAAAAAAATTTTTCTTTAATCAAATTTATGAAGCAACGTAAAAAAAACATTTCTGAAAATAATAGTTATCGGCAACGTAAAAAAAAAAATCGAAAATAAAAGTTATGAAGCAACGTAAAAAAACTTTCTGAAAATAATAGTTATCGGCAACGTAAAAAAAAAAATCGAAAATAAAAATTATGAAGCAACGTAAAAAAAAAATTTCTGAAAATAATAGTTATCGGCAACGTAAAAAAAAAAATTGAAAATAAAAGTTATGAAGCAACGTAAAACAAAAAAATTGCAAAATAATAATTATCGAGGACGAAATTTTTCATTTTTTTTTATAACAGTTATTACGCAACGTAAAAATTAATTGTTGCAAATAATAATTAAAATCAACAAAAAAAATTTATGTTGCATCGTAATAGTTACGTTGCAATTAGTTTCTTAAAAAACTTATAATAGTTAAGTCCCTGGGCAATTCAAATGCCTTATGGATTATAAAAAATGAACATATGAGTGATGGCTCCCTTCGTTATTTCTCTGGTTTCATATTGATGAAAACTATTGAAAAATTTGACTGTCATAACTGCAAAAAGCTAATAGAGCCAATTTACAGAGTAATTTACAAAGAAACGAAATGGTTATATTTTTAAAAAATTTCAATCTTTTTTAATAGTAGTTTAAAACTAAAAGCCCCAATCGACTCACTCTTTTTTTGTTTAAAAATCTTTTACAACAGATTTCATAAGTTTTTTAAGGAAACCCCTCATTCCTCCAATATAAAAAACTTTTGTACAATTTGTGTTTTGCAAACGTAACAAAAGTAAAGGTTGAACACACCAAAATTGCGACACAAACAAAATATTTCCACAAGAAAAGCATACGTTTTAGAAAAAATGTGTAGATTTATTTTGACTCTTTAAACTGTGATTGTGATGAAAAAATTGTAAAATTAACACAACACAACAAACAAACACTTTTTTTCTGTTGCATGGAGTTTTTCTACTGTTTCTTACTAATTTGGGTGCGCTGATTTCGAATCTATCCTCAGATTTTTTCTAGCAGCTCTAGTTTGCGAGATATAGGTACCATGTAATTTTTTCCAGGGACTTAACTATTATAAGTTTTTTAAGAAACTAATTGCAACGTAACTATTACGATGCAACATAAATTTTTTTTGTTGATTTTAATTATTATTTGCAACAATTAATTTTTACGTTGCGTAATACTTGTGATAAAAAAAATGAAAAATTTCGTCCTCGATAATTATTATTTTGCAATTTTTTTGTTTTACGTTGCTTCATAACTTTTATTTTCGATTTTTTTTTTTACGTTGCCGATAACTATTATTTTCAGAAATTTTTTTTTACGTTGCTTCATAACTTTTATTTTCGATTTTTTTTTTACGTTGCCGATAACTATTATTTTCAGAAATTTTTTTTTTACGTTGCTTCATAACTTTTATTTTCGATTTTTTTTTACGTTGCCGATAACTATTATTTTCAGAAATTTTTTTTTACGTTGCTTCATAACTTTTATTTTCGATTTTTTTTTTTACGTTGCCGATAACTATTATTTTCAGAAATGTTTTTTTTACGTTACTTCATAACTTTTATTAAAGAAAAATTTTTTTTTGACGTTGCCTTGCCACATTTTGAGTTCAAATTTTTTTTTTTATTGTTTCAATACATTTATTTCTGGTACAACAAATTGACAAACGCAAATTTATTGCAAAAAACCAATTTACACCGACAACTAAAGTGCATTTTAATTTTTGTGCACATGAAAATCGCATATGGCAAACACCTCAGTGTTTGTAATTTAATTTGAAAAAACAAAACCCATATTCATGAAAAAAAAAATCCTTCGGACGGTTAGATTTGAAACTACAACCTTCGGAATTGAAGCTTGCGTACACTACTGTGAAGCCATAAGCTGACAAGTTGTCGGTGTAAATTGGTTTTCTGCAATAAATTTGCGTTTGTCAATTTGTTGTACCACAAATAAATGTATTGAAACAATAAAAAAAAAATTTGAACTCAAAATGTGGCAAGGCAACGTAAAAAAAAATTTTTCTTTAATAAAAGTTATGAAGCAACGTAAAAAAAACATTTCTGAAAATAATAGTTATCGGCAACGTAAAAAAAAAAAATCGAAAATAAAATTTATGAAGCAACGTAAAAAAAAATTTCTGAAAATAATAGTTATCGGCAACGTAAAAAAAAATCGAAAATAAAAGTTATGAAGCAACGTAAAAAAAAATTTCTGAAAATAATAATTATCGGTAACGTAAATAAAAAAAATCGAAAATAAAAGTTATGAAGCATCGTAAAACAAAAAAGTTGCAAAATAATAATTATCGAGGACGAAATTTTTTATTTTTTTTTCATAACAGTTATGACGCAACGTAAAAATATTTATTACATGATAATAGTTACAGACCATGTAAAAAAATGTGTATTGGAAATAATTATTATAAAGCAATATTTATAAAAATATCTTAAATAAGGGCAATTTTTTTATTTCCAAAAATATTGATAATAATTATTCTAGGTCTCTGATTTTTTCAGTTTTTCCTTTACTTTTTCCATATTTTTGAGCGTAATTTCGAAACCAAAAAACCGATTGACATGACTTTTACCTTATCTACATCATTACCTTAGCTACATCATTAAAAACACCGCACGGCTTCTTTTCCGATGCAACTTATTTTTCAAGTTTTAAAATGCGGCGGTAATTGGATCTCAAAGTTGTAAAATCTGGAATTTTAAGGCGTTTTTTTTTTGTAAATCAAGTAACGAGTTAGGTGTATAATGAAAGTCGACACATCAAGCAATAGAACACAGCCAATTAATTTGGCACAATACACATTCGCATCGAAATAATAGCAAAAATGTAGCATAGCCATTTTCATCACTTTTCATACTTTTTCCTTAAAAAATTAGGGGCCTGAAACGCTCCATTAGCGTTTGCACGAGAGTTTCGCCAACCTTGCGTGAGGCCCACGCCCACTTTGACCTGAAATCCCTAATGTTTTCGACGCTTCCGTTAGTCTTCTTCAATATTCCTTTGACTATGGACCAATATTCCTCAATGGGACGAAGCTCTGGGGTATTTGCAGGATTGCAGTCGCGATGCACAAAATCGATACCATTAGCTTGGTACCACTCCATCGTGTCTTTGGCGTAATGACAGCTTGCAAGGTCAGGCCAGAAGTGTTTTTATGTTGTGGCTCTTTATGAAAGGCAGGCGACTTTTTTAAGGCACTCATCACGATAGATTTGATCATTCATTGTTCCCGACGTGATGTAAGGTCTGCTTTTGAATGGTCTGCTCATGAATTTTTTTTGAAATTTCGTTTTCATCTTCTTCTTGCAGTCCTCTGGAGCATTTTTGCGACTTGGTGCAGTGTAAAAATCCTGTCGGGCGATGTACGTGAAGTTTTGGAAGCAATATGTTTCGTCGTCCATAACAACGCAGTCGAATTTCGTGAGTTGCGTTTCGTACAATTTACGACAACGCGACTTCGCCGTCAAATTTGGTTTTGCGTCTCTATGTGGAGCAGTTTGTGCTTTGTAACTGCGCAACCCAGCCTTCTTCTTTACTTTTTGCACAAATGATTGCGACCTTTGCACATTTTTGGCCACTGTTCGTGAGGAAACCTTCGGATTTTCGGCAAAGGCGTGAAGGACTTTTTGAGCGCTGTTTTTATCCTGTTGGCCATGCTCACCACAGCTACCACTTTTTCTTTAAGTTGATAAATGCTCCTTGTAGCGTTTTAATACCCTCGATACCGTTGAATGGTGCACTCTAACTTTTTTTGAGATTTTACGTGCACTCAGCTTCCTCTTCTGAAGCCATTTTAAGCTCAACTATAATTTCTATCATAATGAAACTTCATAGTTTTGAAGTTAAAGTCGTAGCATACTATTACTATGAATACCAGAATTTTTGCATTTCTATTCAAACCTTACTCACTTCCAACAGTGTCGCAATTTTGGTGTGTTCAGCCTTTAGATGAATACAAAATGTGGTTTTCAGAACCGTCTACTTGTAGGGAACATAAGCAATTTATATGTATTAGATTACTTTTTAATAATTTGGCTCAAAGAGCAAATTGCAAGTAAAACGAAAAATGAGAATAAAATAAAAATACTAAAGAACACATAAAATTACTAAATAATAGAAATTTATTATTATATTATTATTAGAAATAGAAATTTTAAGGAAATGATAATAATAAATAATAATATGTTGCTGTTAATATATGAATTTGAAAAATTTATCGGTATTAATTTTATTAGGCCAGAAGGCAACGTGGTCCACATGAATGACAACATTACACAGCAGAAATTCATGGTATTGTTTTTTGTATCAATAAGAACGCACACTCTACTGTACGCATTTGCGAATTCACATGGTTCATTATTCATAGCAGAACCGAAAGCCATGGAAATTTGCTTTTCATCTTGTGCAGTTGCTCGTATTGTTTTCATTCGCCTCAGCGCATATACAAGCAACACGCACATTTATTTTCACACGGACACACACCCTTGCATATTCGAATTTGCAAACGATACGCCGCGGCGCGCTGTCTCGTGAGCATCAGCACAGCACAGCTCGCAATTGATGTTCCTTGTCGACCACCCCAACAGAGAATGAAGGTGATCTTCGAAAATTGAAGTTTAGCGAAGCCAGCGACAAAACTTCGTATAGCCGAAGTACGTGTGGGACCTACTGTGACGTAGATTTACGTGACCGAAAAATTGTGTACTGCGTGGCACCTCTATGTGTTTATTTGCTTAGTGGTATTGCCCCCCTATTTTTACACAACATTTTCTGTTAGACGTCTGTAAATGGCAAAACTGAGTTAACTCAGTTTTGAAAGTGTTTTTACGCACTTTGATACAAAAACAATTGTATGGGAATTCGAGCATTTAAATGCGTTGTCAAACTGCAGTCACTGCGAGTCAAATGCGACGCTCGAACCCAGATTCAAGACTCCGTTGCTGCTTACACCGAAAAAATAAAAACAATAATTTTTCTTTCGGCGGCTGTCCCCTCAGCAGAAAATGGCAAACCTCTGAGAGTAAAATTGCTTATGAAAAAGCTCCCAACTCGCCGTTCCGAATCGGCATAAAACTGTAGGTCCCTTCTAACCTTGTACAAATTCGCACGCACAACATGGATAGTTGCGGGTAGCTAGGCCTTAGTCGCTGTATCGATGTATATTAATATTAATTATTAGTCATTCATCATTATTTGTATTTAAATTTATTCATATAAACAAGCAATGTAATTGGTTTTATATTATATTAAAACTTCTCTTCCAGGTAATGGGAACTACATTAAGAGCCAGAGCACGCATTCAAATTAATTTGGCTGTAAGTCAAGTCTTTGACATTAAGCAAGTGGCGAATTTTCCGGACATCATATTTCCAATATTATGGTTTGAAGAAGGTATAGAAAATCTACCTGATGAAATTACGGACTTGATGAGTTTTGCTGAGACTGTGCCGCCTAAAATACGATTAATATTGATGGTTATATTCCTCGTCTTTGGAGCAATACTTTTTCTGCTCGCATTGTTCTGCTTAGTGCGAAATTCCCACAGACAGAGCACATTACACTTGGAAGGATCGAATTACTTGGCGACAGCACAATTTGATTTAACAAAGCAGAAAGCAAAGGAATCAAAGTAGTAAAATTAAAATAAACGTTCGAATATATAGGCAAAATATGGGTAGGGGATTATTTTGACGGTTCATGTAATGGACTTAAGCAGTTGAGACTTAAAGCTGAACAATGTAGAATATATTATTAAATAGTTATATTAAAAACTTATAATAAATATATTAATGAAATTTATAAGTATTTGTTGGCAGTAATGCAGTTGGTGTCTGAAGTAATGCCATCAATGGCCTTGAGCTATAATTGTTATATTATTATGTCTCAGGGACAACACCACAAGTAATGAACGCTCTTATTCTATGTACAAAGAGAGCTATTGAATGACTTCAACTAGCGTTGCACATTATTCTATGGATTTGATAAGGATTTTACTCAGTTAAGTTCTCTATGTTAAACTCTTAATCTGCGTGTATTGCGCTCTTAGCTCGTACCAATATCATCCAAATCGTTAATTAAATTTAAGTCTATATTGTTACAGAGAATTGCAAATTTTTTCTTTGTTTTAATGAATTAAATCATACAAGCCGACGAAATGCAGGAATGGTATCAAAACTCATAATACCCGTGCAACATACACCAATGTATGTATTTCTGCATGTTAAGCGAAGTGTTTTCGGAACATATTGGGCATTAATATAACACGATCCCAAATTATTACTTCATATATTGCTCGTTTACTTAAATGTTATTATCCACGGTTTTAATTATTGAATATTGTGTGCGTAAAACCATTTAATTTATGTATATACATCTGTAATCGGAGTCTAATGAATTCTACGAAGTTGTAGCAAGTTGTTGCAATCATTGTTAATAAAATAGTAAGGGAGAGGGCTGGGTTGTGAACCAGGCTGGGGTGTGAACCATTGCCATTTTTTCTTTCCCTAATTGACATATCGCCAATCTTTCAACTGTCAAGTTTGTCTTATGATATGACTCTGCTTTTGTGGTTACACCGAAGTACAAACACGTATTGCTTGTGGCAGCAATCGAGTTTGAAAGACATCGTGTTTGAAAATCGACTGCGAAAACTTGTTGGCTTTTTTTTAAAGTGCTATCTTAGTGACTGAGCTTATTGCAAAAAGGTTTGTGTAATACATGTTTATTTAGTGTTTTGATTCTATCTTACGATGCAATATTTGTTTATGTCGAATTATGATTGGAAGTGTCGTTTATTTTAAAGTTTCCAAAATGGCATCGTGGTTGGGCTGTGAACCACTGAGGTGGCTGGGTTATGAACCACCTGCTTTTCGTACTACATTTGTTCTAACACTGTCAAATATGGACGGATATATTAAAATAAAGTAATTTTATGTAATTTCACCCGATTTTCTTGAGTTCACTTGAAGTGAGCCAATGCGAGAACGCATTCGTATTTCACAAGCAAACATTGCGACACCGATTAGGATGAAAATTCAAAAAATTGAGCACTTTCATTCATTGCGATTTTTTGGCCTAATTGGCGTCATTATAACTTTTTTTCACCTCTTGAGGCTTCCTGATTAAATAAATTCTCAATGTACTTAAAAATTATGGGTGTTTTCTTCGTATTTTCCGACTTTAATAGGGATTTTCCAGATGGTTCACAACCCAGCCACTTTTTTGAAAAAGCGAAAAATCACGTTCTCAGAAAATTGGACGTAGAGAGTTAAATTTCAATCAAAACGGTAATCTGTCTTCATAACAAAGTTGCGTTATATATTCACCTTTCCAACGGTATCTTCGATTTTTCGATATCTTTATTCTGTGAAAAGTTAGAGCCAAAAAACAAAACCCGGTTCACACCCCAGCCCTCTCCCTTACTTATTCGTTCGATTAAAATGTTAAAAGAAACTCTTTCCGACCTATCTTACGAAGTAGTACAAAAACGCGTTGTAGAACTCTATTCCTAATCGTCATATATACTCTTAACTAATTTAATCGTCTTTGTGTAAATTTTTGCGTGAGAACTTCTTACGTGTTCTGGTCATTATAACAATTAAGTGCATTGACAAAAATGAAGCGCCGTTGTGAAGTGCAATGCCACAGAGAAATCAATTAAGAATAGTTGCACCTATAAGAATGCACCACCAGTTTCCTTTGCAAACAGACCCTACCAACTGCTACAAAAATATCTCAAATTAAATGTTCACTTCGGTTATGTATTTTTTGACATATTATATGTAAATAGAAATGCAAATTTGTCAATTCGGGGAAAACGGTATGCATTTTCTTGGAATTGGGTATCAGATTACCGGTTTGGATCTTTGAACCTTTATCAAAAATGAACAATACGAATATTTATAGAAAATAATTAAGTTTAGGTTACCTGCCAAACAAAATTCTTAATAAAACTTTTATGGTTTCTGGTATTGAACATGAACAGTTTAATAACTATTTTCATTACATGCATGAAGAGTTGGTGGATAGTTGGTATGACTGGTTCTGAGTGGGTTTGCCTGTTCCGTATGATTTTCTTATTTCAAAACATAGAAATGGCATTTCTCTTAAGGGGGGGGTACGAGATTCAGCGTAAAAAAAACACTTTTTTTACGAATTTTTTTTAAAGTGTGGATTGATCAAATTTATTTAAACCTTTTGCATATTATTAAACATACTTTTAACAATATTCTGTATTTTTTTCATGCAGAAATATTACAAAACAAGCCGGTGACAGAGCTTGCTCCAGAACGTCTTTGAAAAAAATACAATTTGCGGTGTATCTCGGTCGAAAATTATCTGAAATCAAAAACCATTAAAAGTTAGTCAAAGTATTATCAAATCCTCCCCCCAATGTTATCCGATTATTTTTTTTTCATTTAAAAATTTTTGGTGGCCATCTAAAGTGAAAACTGCTATTTTCCACTAAAAAATTCCGGGTGGGAAATTGTGGGTGGGAAACCCCCTTAATGTAAAAAAACAAATTTTTACTAAGGTATTTTATATGTAGAAAATGTGTACCAAGTTTCAAATGAATCGGTTTAGTAGTTTTTAAATGACGGTGAACACGGACTTTGAAAAAGTAGTTTTGAGACCAGAACAATAGAAGAGAATAAGCTGTATACCTGCACTAAAGAACAGGGGACTAACTATAGACCATAACTTCAAGAGTTTTGCTCCGATCGACTTAAAATTTTGAGAATATATTCTTAAAATGTTTAACAATAAGATAAGATAAAAAAAGTCTCGAAAGTGTAAACCCTACCCTTACCCTCCCCTTAAACATACATATTCACCCTTATTCCAAATGCCTTTAGTCGTTTTTAATTCTTACGTCCCTAAAATTTTAGACACCACAACTTTCGTATAAGATTGGACGCATATAAAATATGAGACGGATAATTGAAATAAATTCAAACAAAATGGATAGGAGGACTACAAAAATTATATTTTTTCAGTGTTGAGAGGTAATGTTCATGTGAACATTACCGGTTTCCGGTAATTTACTCTCTACAGAAGACTAATTAAAAATAACAAAAGAAATAAAAAATGGAAAAGAGCACCGGTGGATTCGGCCATTGCTTACCCACAGGTCCATCAGTGGGTTTTATACAACACTGCGCTTAACCCTTTTAGTGCCGTGCGAAAAAGAGGTGCCTATGCGAGAAAAACCGGCCGAATTTCACAGTTTCACTAGGGTTTGAGAAAATGCTCATAAAAATCAAACAAGAAACAATATTTACATGATTCAAAAAGCAGTATACAGAGGATGAAATAGAGAATGAATAGAATTTTCGAAATCTTGTAATGGTAATTGTTGGTTTGTCAAAATCAACAATTTTTGACACAAGCGGAAAACAACGGCAATAACAAAAATGACGCTTTCAAACTGCAACTGGGACGAATTACGTGAGTGGTCCGATAAGTACTTAGCCTACAAAAGAAAAACGACAATTTTGGAAAAGTGACGATTTATTTCTCAACGTAGTCTCCTTTCAACTGAACACACTTGACCCAGCTATGCTCCAACTTCTTTAACCCGTCTGAAAAATAGGTTTTCTGGAGGCCTCCTTGGCTGCGATAACTTCCTCATTCGACTCAAATTTCTGCCCGGCGAGTAACTTTCAATTTTGGAAACAAAAAGAAGTCACACGGGGCCAAATCTAGAGAATACTGTGGATGGGGCAGCTGTTCGTAGCCTAATGCGACCAATTTGACGAATCACCGACCGATATTGCTCTTTTTCCATTTTTCTAAAATCCGCGAATACGTTGGTTTCCACACGCGGTCAAAACAAAACTACAAATCCAATATGGTAGTAGCCGTCTACTAGGATGTATGTACTACACGATAGTAAATTTCTCTTACGATAGTGGCACCATGGTGGGGCTAAGTACTTATCGGACTGCCCACGTATAATGTTCACAAAAACGATCGAGGAGACACTAACTGATCCTACGTTTCGCTGCGGCAATGCAGCGTTATTTCGCGAGAGTCTTCAAACAGTTGTTTACATAACACGCTGCCGAAAAGTCCCGAATAACATAAACGTCCACAAAGAGTTAAAACAAAAAACAATTTTTTTTTCTCTTGTAATGAAATTAGATCATTTATAACGTATTACAAATTTATTTTCAGATAGAAATCTCCCGCAATGCGAATAGTAAAGCGCTACAAGGCGCGGGCCGATATATCGGCTCTCGCACTTCTCGCTAGTGCAGCAAGAGCCGATATATCGGCCTCCGGCACTAAAAGGGTCAAGGATGAGGGTACAAGACCCGCAATGGTTTATGTGCGAATGGGTGTGGACAACTTCGATCTTATGGTGGAACGATTATCGCTGTATATAAATAAATCAACACGCGATTTAGGGTCGCGTTTTCGGTTACTGGAAGGTTATAGAAAATCGTTCGCCAACCGAAATAACGAAACAAGTAACTTTTACTGACCGTGCAGCTAAAAAATAAAACGTGGGCTTAGGTTAGGTTAGGTAGGGAAGGGTGTGTGCGTCCCAAGGGCAGCACTTCCACTCGGAGGCCAAAATGGCCCATTGTGAATCCCTTCATGGAAGATTCTGGAGCTAACCAGTGGCTCTCAGTTCGGGGCAAACCAATTCGACCTCTTGATGAAGGAGAGTAGATCCGATATTTCAACTACTGCTGCGCAGGCCAAGTCTACCAGGAACCTTGACCCCAAGGTACGGAGTCGGCGTTCCTGCAGAGCTGGGCAGTGGCACAGGTAGTGTTGGATCGTTTCCACTTCTTCCTCATCTCCACAGCTTCTGCAGACATCACTGGACGAGAGGCACCATTTGACCAGCATAGATCCAATGGCGCAGTGTCCAGTGATGACTCCAACAAGCTGCCTAATAGAGGTTCGACTCAGGGACAGTACATATCGTGTTTTCCTCACGGAAAGGGAAGGCCATATTGCCCGGCAGGTACTACAATCAGTTCTGCTCCGCCATGAGGACTCGATGTAAGTTTTGCTCAACCTGTCAATACGCAAATACAGGGCAGATATCGGAGGGAGCACAGAGTTATCCACTTCGGGGAGAGGCAGGGCGACCCCCTTTCTTGCCATCTCATCCGCTGCCTCGTTTCCTGCCACTCCAGAGTGGCCCGGAACCCAGCAGAGAGTGACTCGGTGATGTCCGATGCCGCGAAGTGCAGTGCGACAACTCTGCACTACCTTTGATTTCACAGTCGCTGATTCCAGCGCTTTAAGGGCTGCCTGACTATCCACACAGATTGTGATATCCGTGGGTGATAATCCGCTGTCGCGGATTAATTCAGCAGCTTTCCAGATTGCATAAATGTCCGCCTGAAAGATGCTACAGAGGTCCGGGAGTCTGAAAGACCGTTGAGCCCCTAGTACATCTGAGTGGAGACCAGCTCCTGTACCTTCCTCCATCTTAGAACCATCTGTGAAGATGGTGATGGAAGCATCTCTTGTCACACTTGTAAGTCCCCATTCTTCCCTTGAGGGAAAGGAGGTAAGTGCGCGCGAATCAAAATCCAGGTATGGTATCAGATAGTCCGTGCAGGAATCTAATTGATGTTCCGTACCTGGCCTCGTAAATGACCTTAGGATCCCAGAGTGTCCATAAGCGTGCTCTTTCCACAAGTTGGCCTCTCTCAGCCTGAGAGCGCCTTTAGCGGCACAGCACTTAATGAACTGCTCTATTGGGTGGAGATGTAGAATCATCTCTAGGCCTGCCTGGGGGGTGCTTCTGACGGTTCCTGCTATTCCCATAGCCGCCAGTCTCTGCACCTTCATCAGTTGCGTCGCCAAGGACCTGGTGTCCGTGGCCGGCCACCAGACAATGGCTCCGTAACATAAGATCGGCCGAATGATCGCTGTATACATCCAGTGGACAATGCCCGGCCGCAATCCCCACTTTTTCCCGAAGGCCTTCTGACAGACGTAGAAGGCATTCAGGCTCTTCTTCACCCGCTCTTCCACGTTGCGTCTCCAAGAAAGCTTGGAGTCGAGTGTGGTGCCAAGGTATTTCACCTCGGGTGAGAGGGTGATAGTGATCCCGCTGAGTTTCGGCAGCCTAAACTCCGGTATCTTGTATCTCCGGGTGAACAGTACCATAACCGTCTTTGAGGGGTTAACTCCTAGACTATGCTCTGCCCACCTAGAGAGTTCTCCTAAAGCAGACTCCATGAGATCACTGATGGTGGAAAGAAATTTTCCAGGGATCAGGATAGTGACGTCGTCCGCATATGCTACTACTCGCAGCCTCCTGGATTCGAAGATCTCGAGGATGTTGTTTATCACAAGCAGCCACAGCAGAGGCGAAAGGACGCCCCCCTGAGGTGTGCCCCTTGTGGTTAACCTCCTCACCAAGCACGAGCCTAGGCTGGAGTGAACTCTTCTGCTACTAAGCATATCGCTGGTCCACCTCACCACTTTCCCGTCCACTTCGAATTTTCTAAGTGCACTGGTTATTGCCTCTAGAGTGACGTTATTAAAGGCCCCCTCAATATCGAGGAAAGCGGCTAACGTATACTCCTTGACGCTCAGCGATTTTTCGATCATCTGAACGACCTCATGTAAGGCGCTGTCTACAGATTTACCCCTGCAATACGCATGTTGCGTCCTGCAGAGTCCCCTGGACTGTGCCACTCCCCTGACATAGACATCCACCAGCCTCTCCAAAGTCTTAAGAAAGAACGATGACAGGCTGATCGGTCTGTAGTCTTTTGCAGTGATGTGGTTTGACTTCCCCGTCTTGGGAATGAACACCACCTTAACCTCTTTCCAGGCGCGCGGTACATAGCCCTGTTGGAGAGATTCCCTAAAGATTCGCACCAAGACTTTGACCACTGCCTCCTTAGACCATTGCAGCATAGCCGGAATGACACCATCGGGACCCGGAGATTTGTACGGGTTGAAGGTGTCTATCGCCCATGCCACTTTGACCTCATCGATAATCCCCCGAACTAAAGCATCAGGTCGTGACGAGTGCTGTCTATGAGGCGTGGTCGTCTCAACAACACTCGTGCAACCGGGAAAGTGGGTGTTCATGAGAGTCTCTAGAAGCTCCTCCCTCGATTATGTCCACGAGCCGTCAGACTTCCTAATGCTGCTAGGGGTATGTGATGCCCCGGCTAGCACCTTGCGAAGTCTGGCGGCCTCGTTGACATTGTCGAGGGATTCACAGTACTTCCTCCAATTATCCCGCTTGGCCGCCCTAATAGTCTTCTTAAACTTATTAAAGCTAGCCTTGTAGGCTCCCCAGTCTTCTTCAGTTCGGCTAAGTTTAGCCTTATTGAAGAGACGTCTGGTATCTGTTCTAAGTTGTCTTAGCTCCGGGGTCCATCACACCGCGTTGGTTTTCCGTGGAGCTCGACTTTTAGGACAAGATTCATTAAAAGACTTGTTAAGCACTTTCGTTAGAAGACCAACTGACCTGTCAATGTTGTTTCGAATGTAGCGATCGCTTTGCGCGATGCCAGTTTCTGAGAAACTAGTGCACTGAATTTAGGCCAGTTAGTCTTTCTCGGATTCCTATAAGTTTGTGGACATCCAACCTCTATGGCCACTGAAAAGACTATACGGTTGTGGTCCGAGAACGAACATTCCGTCAGTACTTTCCAGTCGACCACGGAGATAGTGTTGGAGTCGGTAACTAAGGTAATATCTATGACTTCCTCCCTAACCCTATTGTGGAAAGTCGGCGTATTGCCTCTATTGCACAGCACAAGGTTAGAGCCTAGAAGAAACTCAAAAATTGACTCACCCCTACTGTTGGTGTCGGAACTTCCCCACAGCATGTGGTGTGCATTGGCATCACACCCGATGATAAGGTCGAGCCTCCGTGATCGGGCGTGCGCAGCAAGGTCCCGGACTTCCTTCGGCGGTGGTTCCTCCCCTTCGAATGGCATGTATGCGGACGACAGGATCAGGTCTCGCCCATCGCGTCGTTCGCATGCAGCCACACACAGGTCACCAGTACTGTAATGAGACAAAAGAAACAAATTAATGCACCTTCTGTATACAATACAGGCTCGTATCTTACCTTCACCGCTTGAATGAAGCAATCTAAATTGACCTGAATCTAACCCACAAACCCTGTTTCCTACGATCCAGGGTTCCTGAATTAGAGCCAAGTCAACTCCAGTCTCCTCAAGGAACTGCATTAGGTCGTGGGTGGCGGCTTTAGAGTGGTGCAGGTTTATCTGCACTACCTTCAGCCTTCCCTTGTGTGGCGCGCTCCTTGTTAGGGAAGCGAGCTTTGAGGGAACCCAAACCGAACATAACAACTCCCAGGGAGTCCCGCAGATGGGCAAAGGACTATTGATCTACCGCGATCACGATGTCCTTGCCCGCCTCATTTTTACAAGTAGTGGAGGATACAATTCTCCACTCTCCTGTGTTCAGGCCACTATTCTGCCGGCCAATCAGCTTCACCGTGTCGGCGTCCTCCATAACTGGAGGTCACCCACAGTGTGACGATAGGCCGGAGTGGCAGACGGTCACGGGGTATGACCTCGAGTTTCGCCCCCTGCCAGAGGGGCTCAAGACCGCCGATAGTGCGCACCAAGAAGTTGACTGACTCCTTGTTGCCACAACCGATGATTTTGACACCCTTCTGCCAGCCAGCGCCGTCGAAGTCAATTTCGCCGTCAGCCGCCTCGAGCATCGCTCGCAGAATGCGCGCCTCTACAGAAAGCCAGTTTTCCGGGCGAATTTTCCCATCAGGATCGCTCCGGTCCACCACGGCTATCTGCAACTCCTGTGGGGAAGAGAAGCTAGCTGAGGGCTTCAGCTTTTTCCCCTCCCCTGTCGGCTGATCGTCACCCGATCTTCCCCTTTTTACGGCCTTTTCCACCGTGGTGGAAGTGGGCCTTGAAGAGGTGGTGGGTCTCTGACCAGTCTCACTTGACGGGGCGACCGCAGCACTGTTTCCAGGCTTTGCCGTCCCCGTCTTTACTCCCACCCGTGCAGTGACGGAGGATGTGGCCTTGTTTCTAGGCTTTTCCGTCTCCACTGCACCTTCGGTTGGCCGTGCAGCCGTGGCACTGTCACCAGGCGTTGCTGCAACGGCCGTGCATTTTGCACCAGAAATCGCCGCCTGTTTCTTCTCGAATCTAGCCACGATCTTCTGGTGCTTCCTTACCAGATCCTTCTCCTTATCGGACAAGGATCCAGGCTCTTTGCTCACTCTGCGGAGAAACGCAAGAGAGCGCCGGTAGCCATTCCTGGCTTTCTTCGCAGCACTGCTCGCCTTGCGTTCCCCCGCCGGTAAGATACCAGGAGTGGAGCCAGTGGCCGCAGGTCGGTCTCCCTCCTCCAGGAGTGCCGCCTCAGCCTCAGAGTCCACCGACCCGGCGCCGCTACTTTGCGAGAGAATTATAGATTCCCCCTCTATAGCAGCGTCGAGTCGAAGGCCCCGGAGCTGAGGCACCACCCCCGAAAGTGAGGGACCATCCTGTGCTGTGGACTCCTGCGCCTTTTGCCTGCTTAATGCAGGTTTGGGCGCCTCCTGCTTCCCAGTAGCATTTGTAGACTGCACAGCCTGGGGTCCCGCTGCACAGCCTAAGCGGTCGTTGGATGACGACGCCAGACAGCCCGCTAGCCCACTGTCTACCGCCGGTACTGGGGATCCGACTCCCTGCACCGTAAAAGAGTCCTTATGGGAGCCCTCCAGAATGGTTTTGATGAAGGGGGTCGCCTTCCCCTGTGGCGTTTCTTTGACATCTATCACGCCACCAAAAGATGATAAGAAAACAGCCGCTCCTAACATGGAGATCAGACGCTGAGCAGGGAGCCGCCCACTGTGGGTCAGACGCTCCTGGATTTCCGCATCTCAAACTTCGCCAGCTGAGAAGACAAGCTTCAACAGCCGCCCGGGGACCGCCCGGTCACCAGAAGCAACCTTCGTAAAGGCGTTGAGTCCACTTGGCCTGGTACCCACAAGGATCGCAGCCGAAGATGTGGACCACGTCTACATCCTTGCAGTCAGGTGTTTTGCCTTGTGGATCCAAACCCTGATCCCCCGTGGGCTTGGTCCGCTACTTTTCACTAATTTAAAATTTATAAACCATTATTGGTGCAAATATATATTACAGATGTAATGAGGGGTAAAAGGGGCCAACTTTCGGAAAATTGACAAACTTATATATTTTAAAATATGGCTCCTAAAATCATTTTTAAAACGCAAACACCCCTATTTTATTATGGAAAGGTTAGGTAGTAAGGTACAATAGTACTGGCTGGCCTGCAGGCCACACATAGACCCTATTGGGTCCTTAGCGATGCCAGATGGAGGTTTATTTATGAGGTATAGTAGTGGTCCGTATCTATATCTGTAGTAACATATCTATGTCTGCATTTCCTGATAACACTGTTCACATTCTTCCACCGAGGCCACTGCCGCAAGAAAGTGATAAAATGCTGCCGCTGTGGCTCAGTTGGTTAGTGCGTTGGACAACGAGTCAAAGGCAGCAACCGCAGATTCAAATACTGCCTGTAATAACACCTAAAAAAATAACGGGAAACTCGTTTTCTCTTTCGCTGGAAATGGCAAACCTCTGAGAGTAAAAATTGCCTATGAAAAAGCTCCCAACCTGCCGCTCGGAACCGGCATAAAACTGTAGGTCCCTCCACCCGCGTACAAAATTCACACGCACATCACGGGTGGTTGCGGGAAGCTAGGCCTTAGTCTCGCGTAAGCGGGCTGTCGTGCCAGTCAATTATTTAATTATTATTAGTAGTAATCCGTTAGAAGGTGTACAATTCTAGTGAAGCTCCACAGAGGTTTGATGCTTCGCTCCGAAGCTTGGTCAAGACCCGGATCATTATTAGTAGTGATCCGTTAGAAGGTGTACAATTCTAGTGAAGCTCCACAGAGGTTTGATGCTTCGCTCCGAAGCTTGGTCAAGACCTGTAAGGATTAGCGCTCCTAAATGTGTTTATCTCGATCTAGCGATGCGGACAGAAGCACACACGTTTTAGATAAAAATATGCACAACAAAAGAAAGAACCTTTAATTACCTTCACAATGGAGCTCTGTTTTTAATAGGAACCATATTTAATAAAATATAGGCTTTTAAACTTTCAGAAAGTTTGACTTTTGACCCCTTATTACACCTGTAACATACAGGTGTTTTGTTATGCTTGATGGCGTTTTTTTATGGGTAAAACAACCATAAGCAACGTAATCCACGAAACTTGTGGTGCATTCTTTGTGGTGGTTTCGACGCAATTACCATGCCTCCGAAAGCAGACAATGCAGTTGCGTCCAACCCATACCCGTTCAGTTTTTGTTGTCGAGACAGGTCGCTTATACAGACAGACGCTTATATAGAGCGAGATGCAAAATCATTAATCTGCGACGCAATCGCGTGTTACGCTGAGTGGAGTTGCATCATTGCAAGCAACGCAATTGTTTATCATATGGCGCAGCGTGAAATGCATTATCGCCACAATATAATGATTCAGGTGCCTTCCTGCGGCTGTGCATATACCTATAAGAAATTTAACAGTATTGTCCTAATATTGGATACTGAATACAATTTATATTTGTCGAAGTTGGAGCATATGGTAGCGAATCTCATGGAGGTGCTTTCGAAAGGTAATACGTAAAGTAACATATCTATATCTCCATTTCCTGATAATACTATTCACTTTCTTCCACCGAGGCTACTGCCGCAAGAAAGTGATAAAATGGTGTTGACGACGCATTTCCACTAAAACCCTATTTGCTTAAACCATTTTGGTATTTACAATTCAAATTATTGTGCAAAATGAGTCTTCCGACTCATTTTCGTTCGCCATCGAGCTGGTGGTTGTGGCTTCTGGACCTAGTACCACCGAGGTGAAACTTTGTGTGAACGGCTCTGGTCTAAGATCACAGTTCATCTCCATCCCGTTAAAACCCTGGCAGGCCTTTAGGTACGTTCTAAACGGTCACCATCAGGAACGTACCACCAACCCAAAAGGGGGCCTAAACGATTGGTTTGGCAAAAGCCGACCAATGGCGCTTGATTGGCCGGACCCCCCTCGAGAGTCGCTGCAGCAGCAAGACCTGTGGTGCAGGCGAGAGCCACTGCCTCAAGGCCGGTCCCGTCTACGTCAACACCATCCAAGGGTCGCGCTGCCCCTACCCAAGGTAAACACCTCCTCGCGGCACCGGTCTCGGCACCGCGCAGGGGTTCCACACCCCGTCCGTCCACCCTGCCGGTGTGGCCGGCCGCTACACCGGCTACCAAACCAACACCAGGTTCTGCTGGTGCTTGTCCCAGCACTTTCACTTCTGATGCTGTCCGCCCGCAATACATAAGCCCTTCAACGCGGGCGTACAGAAATAGGAGATCGGCTCTGAGAATACTGAGCCAATCGGTTCCTCAAACCCGAGTACCTTGTCCGACAAGGACAAAGCTGCTCCTCAGCAGCAACACAAGGACGCCTGACCGATCCGCCTCCCGGAGGTTGCCGTGAAGCGCCAAAGATCGGGCGATTAGCCTGCCTCTCTGCAACCCAGCACCCTAAACGGCCCAGGCTGGCGGTCGCCAAGTCTAAACCTCTGAGACCGTTCAGTGAGGTGGCCAAGGAAGGCATCGTCTGGGCTGTTTTCGAGCGATGGCAACTGGGGCGAACTGGAGGTTAGTGCAGACCAAGCGCATTTCTGTTTGCGAAGACGTCTCGCCCAATCGAGGCTTCTCACCCACATGCCACGACGCCGGATGGTATCGGGGGCATGTCAAGCTTATCGTATGTGCAGATCAACGCTCAGCGGATCTGTACAATCAGGCAATCAACAAGATCAGCGAGGTGTGGCCCGGCGAAATGCTAGCCGCGGTCACGTTGGATCAGATCCCCAATCCTCCGTGTGCAAAAGCCTGGATCCTGGCTGAACCCTCCTCCCCAAGCGAGATAATTGATCTGCACCACTTCATCGCTGCCTTTGCTGCTGTTCTTCTTCGCGAGGCACAAACAGGCGAAGACATAGCGCTGATCCAAGAACCCTAGATCGTAAATGGTCGGCTTTGCGGTCTCGACCTTGATTGCTATCGGGTTGTCTACATGGTAAGTCAAGGTAATCCCAGATCCTACATCCTTGTCAAGAATAACCTTAATGCTCTTCTTCTCCCCAGGTTCAGCAACTCGGACAACATGGTTGGTTGGTTGGTTGGTTGGTTCAAGTGGCGATGTTCCATCATCCAATTAGCGCATGGGCGCCGTTTTGTTACCACTATTCCCGGTAGGTACACTAGGGTATACTGTGTGATGTCTTCTGGACTATATATTTATATATCCGTATATATCATCTATATCCAGTCCGAGAGGTTAATGAAAGAGAGTAGCGAGTTTACACTGCACTTTGCTATCTCCTCGCAATTCTGGAATGTCCGTTTTCCCAGCGTTTTCCATCTCCTTCTTGATAGCGTCGGGCAGTCGCAGAGGAAGTGGTGTACGGTTTCCTTTTCGTCCGGGTTTTCACAGCTGTGACAGCTGGTATTGTATGGGATCCCCATTTTTGCCGCATGCTCTCCAATGGGCCAGTGGCCAGTGATAACTGCCGTTAGTCTTGCCACATCCCGGCGGCCCTTGTTCAAGAACTCCGCGGTCTTGTTCTTGTAGTACGTTGGCCAAAGTAATCTGCTGGTTTTACAGGATACCGTCCTCTGCCATCTAGTGTTGGCTTTGGCGAAGAAGTCCTTCGAGACCTCGCTCTTGATGGAGCCCAGTGGGGCGTGAACCGTCAACGCCTCGCTTTCATCAAGAGCGGAGCCTCTTCGAGCTAGTTCATGGGCTCTTTCGTTCCCTTTAATGTTCTTGTGCCCTGGCAACCCTATCAGGGTAACTCTGTACCTATGAGCCAGCTCTGTAAGGAGCTTCCTGCACTTTCGCACTAGTTTTGACGACAGAATCGACGATCCCAGTGCCTTGATCGTGGATAAGCTGTCGGAAAGTATAGTGATATGGCTTTTGTAGGATGTGTCTGCCAGTGCCATCCTACACGCTTCCCTAATAGCAAGCCCTTCCGCCTGGAAAACGCTTGCTGTATTGGGGAGACGGAAAGACACATTTAGTTTAAGGTGTTCCGAGAAGACTCCTGCTCCTACTCCGCATACCATCTTGGGGCCATCCGTGTAAATCGTGGTATCCAGGTTATTAAGGATGTTCCCTCTCTTCCATTCTAGACGGGAGGGGGTACGGATATCGTAGTTTCTCCCAAAAGCAATGATGGGAATAGCGTAATCCGTAGTTGTAGGCAGACTCCTTTGCCCTTGTGATAGTAGACTGCCGTGGCCATACGGTCTGTCTCTCCAGCAACCGGTTTCTCTCAGCCTGAGAGCACTAAGAGTTGCGATTTTCATAATGTGCAGATCAACGGGAAGCAAGTGCGTCAGCACGTTTAGCGCCTCTCCAGGGCAGGATCTAATCGCTCCCGTAGTTCCGGCACAAGCTGTTCTTTGTAATCTACCAAGTTTGGTGATGTTATACTCCCTCCTGAGGGCTTTCCACCAGACAAGGGCTCCGTATGATAGTATTGGACGCACAACCATCTTGAACATCCAAAGCATTAGACTTGCTCGGAGGCCCCTCCTCCTGCGTGTAATTTTTCTGCAGGAATAAAGTGCAAATCCTGCTTTGTTTATTCTATGCTCTATATTTAGCCTCCAGTTCAATTTGTGGTCCAGAATTACCCCAAGGTATCAGGCACTGGACGAGAGGTCCAAGATGAGGTCGTCTAAAGGTTGGTATCTTAGTACGGGTGGTAAACAGCATCAGTTCAGTTTTGCTGGGGTTAATGCTTATTCCACGTCCCGTACACCAAGCACTTAACCCGTCCAAACTACCCTGAAGGATTCCGCTAATCACATCAGGGCTCATCCCTGATGCCATTAAAACCACGTCGTCCGCATACGCAACCGTTTTGACTCCTCTCCGGTTAAGTTCTGTTAGGATGTTGTCAATGGCACAGACCCACAAAAGAGGCGATAATACCCCCCCTTGTGGTTTGCCCCTGGTTACCCATTTGGTAAGGTGGGTGTTTGACCACCCTCGATTGGAGCATTGCAGTGGCCCAGCTGCGAACATGTACGTTGACTCCAAGGTTTACCAGCGATGACTCTATCGCGCTTATCTCTATGTTGTTAAAGGCACCTTCTATGTCCATGAAGGCCGCCAATGTGTATTGTTTGTACTCCAGTGATCTTTCCATTGTTCCTACCACTTCGTGAAGGGCTGTCTCCATTCACTTTCCCTTCAGGTATGCATGTTGGGCTGCTGACAACTTATGCTCTACCTCCTTACGTATATGAAGGAGGGTCTTGAGCACAAAAGATGTCAGACTTATGGGCCGAAAATCCTTCGCCGATCCATGGCCTCTTTTCCCTACCTTGGGAATAAAGACGACCTTAACGCGCCTCCAACTAATGGGAATGTAGTTCCATGCTCGGCAGGCCTTAAAAATGACCTCGAGCCAGGGTAAAACTGAGTTTTGAGACACCTGTAGTATCATTGGAATGATGCCATCTGAGCCCGGGGACTTATAAGGGAAAAACTTTGTATGGCCCATGCGAGATTTTCCCTAGTTATAATGTTGTTATCACTGATTGGGGGCAGATTTAGTATCTGATGCCTTATCCGTGGTTCCTCCTTTTCGCACCCTGGAAAGTGCGTATTTAACAGCAGGTCTAAGGCCTCCTCAGTACTCTCAGTCCAGGAGCCATTCGGCTTCTTGATGTATGAGGGGCAGGTGTGGTCCCTTGACAACACCTTACTCAGCCTTGCCGAGTATCTGGTGGTTTCTATGGCTGAACAGAATTTTTTCCAACCCTTGTTTTTGGAGTCTGATCGCCTTTTTATACTTTCTTAGGCTATTCTTGTAATTTTGCCAGTTACCCGTAGAATAGCTTAGGTTGAATGACCTCCGGACCTCCGATCTCAGACGCGATAATTCATCGTTCCACCAAGGTAGAAATTATTGTTTAGAGTATTAGATTGGATAAGACGTTTTGAACGCGGAAGCCATCGCGTGTTCCAACCGCTTGATTCTGTGGTTAATGTCCCCTACTGAGGATATGGTGGCAGGGCGTACTCCGCCTATCCTATTGCGGATCATGCCAGCGAATCGATTCCAGTTGGTACGTCAAGGGTTACGATATGGCCTCTAAATTGAAGAGTATCCAGGCGTGATCCGAAAAGGATTTTTTGCTGGACACCCTCCATTTATTCACCCTTACTTGCTCATTGTCAGTTAGTAGTGTAACATCTAGGACCTTCTCCCAACCACTGAAGCCGTCAGTGCTTGGGAAGACGAAGGTTGGGGCGTTACCCCTGTTACACACTACCAGGTTAGTATTAAGTATAAACTCAAAAAGTGATGGGGTAAATGATAAGTGTTTAGATGTTTTTTGGCAACTATACACGCCTGGGCTTACCTTCACCCTTTTAGATTAGATTAGATTTGGGATTCGGACAACACCTGCCCGAGACACTGCGTCCAAGTAGTGAACTATTGTGTCATGTCCCTCTACGTTACTGGAGGAGTTCGTGTCCTCCAATGTTATCTAGGAACTCCTTTAGTTTCCTTAGATTCATTTCAGACAAATCTCTCGTCTGTATTACCTCCTTCCCTAATATTCGCTTTCTTGCGTGTATTAGGGCAGGGCATTCAGTTATAATATGTATAGAAGTCTCTTCTTCTTCCATACAAAATCTGCAAAGTTCGCTGTCCGTTAGTCCCAGACGCGCCTTATGCATATTTAGCAGACAGTGTCCACTTAGCATCCCCGTCATGATCCTGAGCTCCTTTCTGCTTAGGTCAATTAGGTACCTGGATTTCCTTTCCGAGTAGGCTGGAAAGAAAAGCTTGGAGCATCGTTGCCCCATTGTGTTCGACCATTTGTGGTTTGCTCGATTAATGAATTCCTGTTTAACACAATGTCTGTAATGAGACTTGCTAACACCTATGATTGGTTCAGGTCCGTAGGGCCGGCTAGCAGCCCCATCCTTTGCCAATCTGTCCGCTTCCTCATTACCATCGTGCCCACAGTGCGCAGGGATCCAGTGTATTATAACTTGGTTTTCCCTTGAGAGATCCTGGAGAACATTTGCTGTCTCCCAGACCAGTTTGGAGTCAAATGTCATCGAGCCTAGGGCCTTGATTGCCGCCTGGCTGTCTGACATTATGATTATCCTTTTCCTTCTAACATTGAGTGTTAGTAATTTCCTGGCACACACATTTATGGCAAAGACCTCAGCCTGTAAAATCGAGGCTTTGTCCCCAAGACTTACAGAAGACTGGAAACCGGAGCTAAATATTCCCGCC
Organism: Melieria omissa; assembly: GCA_963971225.1. Taxonomy (NCBI): domain Eukaryota; kingdom Metazoa; phylum Arthropoda; class Insecta; order Diptera; family Ulidiidae; genus Melieria; species Melieria omissa. The sequence continues at coordinate 40,841,491 of OZ020269.1, read as the reverse complement.
CCTGTTCCTTCTTCTGTCTTGGACCCATCGGTGTACCAGACAATGTCCTCACACGTGAGACTGATCTTTTTATCAGCCCAGTCCAACCTGTGAGGTATATACGTTGCGTAACTTTTTCTGAAGAGGTGCTTCTGGGGCATCTGGTCCAGAGGCATCCAAAAGCCTCCATCCCGCCTCCTGTCCCTCAGCAGAGATCGGTGGCCGATTGCCTGTGCATCCCTTGGTATGGATCCATTATGCATCAGCCTGTGTGTGCTATTGGTTGCTGCCATCTGTACACTCAGTTCTAGCGGTAGCATTCCCAATATAACATTGAGAGCTGCAGTTGGAGTGGTTCTGAGACATCCTGTTATACAGGTATTCGCTAGTCTTTGTAGTTTCTCTAGCTTAGTCGCAGTTGTTACTTCTGTGGTTTTCTTCCACCAGACTATCGCTCCATAAGTGATAGTTGGCAGAATTACTAGGGTGTAAATCTTCTGAAGACATTTCGGCCTCAGACCCCAGTTTTTCCCACAGATCCTCTTGCAGCTCCAGAGAGCATTACCTGCTCTTGTAAGCATGCGATCTACGTGGGGTCTCCAGTTCAATTTACTGTCTAGAGTTACCCCTAGGTACTTAACCTCCTTCGAGTAGTTAAGTTCTTTACCAAAGATCCTAACCTGTCTTAGGTTTAATTTCCTTTTAAGAGTGAAAGGCACTACAATGGTCTTATCTGGATTCACAGACAGTTTCTGTCTGACGCACCAGCACTCCACTGTGTTCAACGCGTTCTGGAGCAAGTCTGAGACGGTTTGTCCATCTCTGCCCCTGACTGCGATTACTAGGTCGTCTGCATATGCAATGACTTCATGTCCCTGTTCTGTAAGAGAGCGGATTAGTCCGTCAACGACCACAGACCACAGCAGCGGGGATAGGACTCCTCCTTGGGGACACCCCCTTGCTGTTTTTGCAGAGAGCTCTACCCCCCCTAAGCTGGACCGAATCACCCTGCTTTCGAGCATTGATGATATCCATCTTATGAGAGTGGTAGGCACCTGGAAGTCTTCTAGCGCTGTTTCTATCGCTTCGAAGGTCGTGTAGTTGAAGGCCCCTTCAATGTCTAAGAAACCTGCCAGGCAGATCTCCTTCACTTCCAGGGACTTCTCAATTTTGCCTACCAGCACTGATAGGGCCGTTTCTGTGGATCTACCTTTCTGATAGGCGTGTTGATTCGTGCTAAGGGGACACCGGGTTAGAATTTCTTCCCTCAGGAAGCGGTCAACAACCTTTTCCAGTCCCTTTAGCACGAAGGGCATTAGGCTTATTGGACTGAAGGATTTAGAGTCCTTCTTGTTGGATCTTCCAGGTTTTGGCAAATATATCACATTTACTGCTCTCCAGGCCTCTGGAATATATCCATATGCTAGACTGCATGAGTATATCTTTGTTAGAATAGGCGCTAGTATATTCATTCCCTTCTGCAAGAGTGCCGGGAAAATGCCATCTCTTCCCGGTGCTTTGTACGGGGCGGTTGATTCCAGCGCCCATTTAACTATTTGCGCATTGCACACGGCTTTGGCCGTTCTCCAATCTTCCCTACTTGGACAATACGACTGTCCCGTACTGTCAATCAGAGGATCGGCTGTCAATATGTTCGATCCCGGGAAGTGTGTATTAGTGAGTAGGGCAAGCGATTCCATCTCACTTTTTGTGGAGGACCCATCTACATCCACTAGAGTTCCGATTGGACAGGATTTTTCCATCGAGAGGATCTTCTGTAGCCTGCAACTGGAGGACATATCTGATACGTCCTCACAGAACCGCCTAAAAGATTCTCTCTTGGCCTTCCTGATCTCTTGATTGTATTTAGTGAGGGTCTGGGAGTAGGTCTGCCAGTCATTATTGCGCTTAGCTCTGTTGAACAGTTTCCTTACTTCCTTCCTTAGCTTGCTAAGGTGACCGCTCCACCATGGCGTCTGCCTCTTAAAGGTCTTGGTCTTTAGGGGACAGTTTTCTTCATAGGCATTGAGGATGGATCCCTTGAGCGTTGTCGAGGCCCTTTCCAATCTGTCTATGGTATCTATCCTATTCTCTATTCGAGAAGGAATAAGCTGTTCCAACTGGCTGCAGTAACTGCCCCAGTCGGTCTGTCTTTTTGGTCTAAATGACACCTTTTCAAGCTCCCGATTCCCTAATGTGAACCTGATCTGCCTGTGGTCTGAGCATGACGGCTCATCCCGCCAATTACTGACAAGGTTTGTTGTCATTGAGGTTGTCAAGGTCATATCCAAGACTTCCTCTCTGACCCTAGTTACAAACGTAGGACTGTCACCAACATTAAATACATTTAAGTCTAAAGCGAGTATAAAGTTAAAAAGTGACTCACCTCTAGCGTTTACGTCGGAGCTGCCCCACATGGTGTGATGGGCGTTCGCATCACAGCCAAGTATCAGCTCCATATTGTTGCCCCTAGCATAGGCAACTAACTGTTCTGCTAGTCTTGGAGGGCAGTGTTCGTCATCCCCAGGGAAGTACGCGGACGCTATGATGACCTCCCTGGAGTTCCAGACGATTTTTCCCGCGCAGAGATCCGGTGTAACATAATCTGTTAACGGGAAAAAGGAAATATTATTGAATATGATGCAGGCTCTGGCTCTCGTGTTCGATTGGCAACATAGTACTTTACCTGCTTGTGATAGCCCTCGAATCTGTCCATTGGTGCTGGTCCATGGTTCCTGCACCAGGGCTATACTAGGACCCAAGGTGTTCAGGTTCCTAGTTAAGACAGCCGAAGCTGCCACCGCCCTGTGGAGATTGATTTGAACAATCTCCATCTAGGCTTGCGGTCCCTTCGTGTGAGATCCCGCACGCTTACCTCCTCTACCCCTCGTCTGCACCCGTTAAATACTGCCCGGAGTATTTGCAGACTTATCCAACAGGCCCAGTCGTCTGGACGGATTTGCCACTCCAGTCAACCTTGTCTGTCGGACGGGCTTAGCTGAGGTAGGCTTTGCGGGCCCCACCTTGTCTTGGCGTCCTGTCACTGGTCCGTTCGACTGTTTTGTCGGTCCGTGTGACGGGTTGCGTCCGTCCGCCAGCCGGCGGTCGGCCCCGCTTACCCGCGCCAGTGCTTGTGCGCTGGTGGATGGTCTTGCCTCATCCACCCTAGCGTTTGACGTCGTCTTGTCCGTGCCGCCGCCCCTGGTCACCGATGTCTTGGTCCCCTGGTCACGCTTAACCCTGAACTGAACTCTTCCCAGCTCAAAGAAGGGAAGGTCCTTCAGCGCAGAGAGTTGCGCAACCGAGGGATCATCGATGGCCAGTGTCAACGTTGTTCCCTGCGCCGCGACAGACCTGTTCAGTACCTTCCAGTTGCCTCTTGGTAGTGAACTGTTCTGCGTATGGAGCATCCCAAGAATATCGTCGGCTGGGAGAGAGCAGCCGGGGAAGAACGCAGTGGCTACGCTGGGCTTGGGAATGTAATTACCCTCCACCAGTTTCACCTTGTTCTCCGCCAGCTGGGGTTTCGACATTATCCCCCTCAGCCAATTCCTCGATGCCTCATCGGCGCAGTTTACAATTATCCACCCTGGCTTGAAGGAGCATCCTTGGAACCGAATTTGAGGGCCATCAACGGGCAGCTTACGCAGCTCCTCCTTGATAGCCCCCTCTATCGCCCTCTGCTCCTCCAAGTTTAAGTGGACAGCCGGGAATTCGTCCGGCAGAATCCCTACCTTGATCGCTGCAGCAGCTTCAGCAAAGGACGGACTAAACTTCGTCCTCTTCGGTGCGGGTTGCGCCGCTTCGATTCTACTGCAGCCATCAGCTTCGACCACTTTCGTTGTCTCAGCCAAGACAGCTTTGAGAGCCTCCTCGTAGGGCGTACCTGCCGCCATCAGCTTCCTCAGCCCCTTCTTCTGAGAAGTCGTTAGCTTTCTCTTCAGAGAGATGGCTTCGGTAGCTTCTACCAGCGCAGGTAGACCCTGCGATAGTGCCCCCTCAACTGCCAAAGTTGACGTGGTGGTCGAACTACCTTGTGAACACTCACTGTTCACTCTGCTCCTAGTCGGTCGGTCTCTCCAACCGCTAGGCAAACTTTCAGCAGATTGCTGATCAATGGCGTCAGTCTTTCCGACGTCCATACCATCCGAGGCTAGTGTAGAAGAGCTCATCATCTGGTTCGTGCGGCCACCTACTCCGACGAGGCTTTTCGGTGGCCTTTGCAAAGTGTGGGGACGGGAAGGTCGCCCATGACAGAGCCCCATGCCATGGGAAGTCCAAAATACTACCCGAGGTGGACAGGTATCGGGTAGGCTCCGTACTACTACAGCCGGTATACCCCCTGGCTGCAAACCATCCAATGGGCACGGGTCGCATAACACCCTGGATTAGGGGAGGAAAGGAGATAGGGGTAAGACGGAACTTGGGCATAGGGATGTATAGGAGATTGGGAAGTGACTAGTTAGCCAGCCACCAAGGGCATATACAAGACCGTACCCCGGTGGCTGTTTCCAGCGGCCACCACGAGGAGGTCTAGTCACATTCCGCCAGTTCTACCGCCACCACCAGCTGGTCTACCAAGCTGGTAGTAGCAGAAGAGTAGGCAGCAGACCGCCTTCACCCTTTTTGTAGAAAGGTTATAGTTGCTCAGCCGAAGTACCTTTACCTCCGTGCTCCGCACCCAAGGCTCTTGGACGATGGCGATGTCTACATCCTCCTCCGACAGGAGGACGGCTAGGTTGTCCCTTGCCAACTTAGAGTGTTGGAGATTGACTTCGACAACCTTCAACCGCATATCTTACTGGTCAGGGGTGGTAGGGTCCGGAACATCGAGCCTGACGTCGTCCAACAACTTCTGTGCATCAATGACCTCGTCAGCGTCCTCTTCTTCTGGATTGGAGGAGCGGAAGACCTACAGCCTCGCATGCCGCACGCCAAACCGAAATTTGTATTCTGCCCTCTCCAGGGCAGGCAAGCATTCCTCACTAATGACTAGGAGGAAGGAAATACTGTTTTTCTGCGGAGCCTCCGCCTTCAAGACCTGCCAATCCGCCATTGGCACTGTCGGGTTGTGCGCCTGCAGGTAAGGCACCAGCTTGCCACTGTCCAGTGTCATATTGGGCAACCAAATACGAGCCCTTGGTCCCCTGGGGATTTCACTGGCTGGGATGAGCTTGAGTCTCAAGCCACCCGCTACTTCTCCGAACTTGAAAATACAGCCTTCCAGGAAATCCTTCGAGAATTGGTCCTCGCACTTGATTACCCGATACCTGCGTACAACTTCCACCGAGTCGAAACCGGGGAGAGGCATCTTCGGGTTCGCTGCCAGGTTGCACATCACATGATCCATGACCATCTGTGTCAACCTGGCTTCGATCTCTCCCCATTTCTCCAAGGCTTCCTTGCCGCGATTGGTGGTGGCGTTTGGCCTCTGTTGCACGGGCAACCTTGGCCTTCTTTGTTTCGCGGTGCGAACTGTCATGGGCAGAACGGTCGCGTTTTGTTGCTGCTGGGGTTTTCGGCAGGGTCGCTTGGTACACCAAGTACTCATGGACAACCTTCTGAAACCGAGCCTTGTCCTCCGCGTCGTTGGGATGAGCAGTACCAGCAGCCTCGTTCTTGCTGATCCTGCCGAGGATAGCTAAGGCCCTCTGGTACTGCTTATACCTGGACGGTTTTCTAGGTTTGGCCGGTTTCTTGCTGGCTTTTGCTGCCGCCGCTGAAGTGGTTGGTTTCTCGGTAGGGATAGAACTGCTGTGGCCCACAGCGCCTACTCCTATCGAGGAAATTAGGGTTTCCTGGCTTGATGCCAAGAAGTCGTCTTTGGAGGAAGTGCCCACCTTTCTCCTTTTGTCCGTCAGTCGTTTGTTCTTTTCCGTTTGTCGTTTGTCCGTGTCCATAATTCGTCTGTCCTTGTCCGTCGTCTGTTCGTTCCTTTCGGAGGCAGTTTTTTGAGGGTCGACATCAACTGTTTCTTACGGTCACCTGCCCGACCTGGCTGGCTGTGCGTGGCACTGTTGAGGTGCCAGCACAGTGACCAATGCGGGAATGGGGAAGGGGAGGGTCCGTCAAGGCAGAGCCCCTTACCGTGATAAGGCCACTGTTCCTTCCTGAGGCTGCCAGGAAAGCTCCGTTCAAATACAGCCGATATACTCCCTGGCTGCAAATCAGTCCGATGGGCACGGGTCGCATGACACCCCGGATTAGGGAGGTTCCGCTGTGCTACCTTAGCCGACCACGACCAGAACCAGATCCAGAAGTGGCCGTTTCCAGCCGTCACAACGTGGAGGTGTTAGCACACGCTTCCGTCAGCCAGCTCAGTTACGGCACGTACACTTTCCAGTGTTACATGTTGTTCCCTCTGAGTGACTGACGGCATGACGGCCGGACAACATGGCTATAGCGGTCCGCATCAACGCCGTGGTGACTTGCGTTGTATCCATTTACATGGCACATAACCACGGCTCCTCACCACCTTACGACCAGGTGAAATCAATGGTTTCCGAGGCATCCCGGAACCATGTTCCCGTCATCATCGGTTCGGCCGAAAATGCTTATTATGAAATGTGGGGCAGCACCGATAACAACGAGCGCGGTGAGTCTCGTTTTGATATTATCCTTACACACGACCTAGTTATTGGCAACAGAGGTAACGAACCGACCTTCCTGACTTCTATTAGGAAGGAGGTCCTCGATATCACTCTTACCAATAACTTCTCGTCCAATCTTCTCAACAGCTGGAGGGTTTCACAAGAGTGTTCCTTTTCTAACCATAGATATATCCGCTTCACGCTAGGTGACCATGATCGAAACGAAGTCGTGGGTACTGATCACCTTATTAATAGGAAGTGCACTGACTGGGAAAGATTTAGGACCAGTGTTGAAGCAGGGTCATATGCTATTCCCTCCGTTATCGACAACTACTTGGACGTCAGATGTGGTCACGTCTTTGTTGAAATCTGCCGCCGAGGCAATCTGCGTCTTCTCGAAACGTAGGGGTAAACCAAAGCCTCGCTGGTGGAACCCGGAGATTGCTTCGCAAGCAATGTCGCAAACTTTTCAAGAGAGCCAAAGTCCTCAGCGACTGGTCTCCTCTGAGACCAGCAGACTTCGTAGGATACTTAGTTCGTCCCCGAGGTACCTTGGTTGTATCCAGAGCTTTAAGGGTAGCTGATCAACATCAGGTGCTCAAACACTAGAAGTTCTGCTGGATACTTACTTTCCGGGTCGACCGGGTCGCCAGAGCACCTCCCCCAACTTGGTTAACCAAATCCCATCTACTAACCTAAGGCGGAGAAAATGTCCCATATTAACGCTAAGGCCTACAGACCCATCTGCCTATCGTCATTTCTTCTTAAGACTTTCGAGAGAATTCTAGACCATCAAATCAGGAATTCCATCAATCTGCCTCTTCTATCTAAATCACAACATGCCTATGCAAAGGGCAAGTCTCAGAGTTCACTCTGGCGGCGTTCCTTGACATTGAAGGGGCTTTTAATAACATCTGTCCTCAGGCGGTTGTAAGAGGACTTTTCAATCTGAACCTAGACACGAAGCTGGTGGGTTTGTCGAGTATCTGCTCAAAATGCGTGTCGTAAGCTCCGCAATCGGACGCACTCGCATCAAGCGTACGTTCAAGAGGGGCACGCTGCAAGCTGGTCTACTTGACAATACTGGTTGCAGAATTATTGCATATGCGGCTGACATTGCAATAGCAGTCTCCGGCAAAATAAAAACTAAAGTTTTTATCAAAAAATCTCAATTAATCTCCAACTGATTTACACGATATGGGTATCAAACGAGAGGTAATTTGCATACGAGGGCGGGTCAATAAGTCCGTGACTTTTTGAATTTCCCGCCTCTTAATTGAAATGGCAACACTGCTCCCGTCAACAGTCATCGGTCAGTTGACTCTTGTCAAAAATTGAACAAGCTGCGACATTTAGTTTGTTTTTGACAGCCGTTAATATCAGACTACCGCGTTGACTGAGAAGAAAATGGAAAAAAGTGAATTTCGTGTGCTCATTAAGCATTATTTTTAGTTTCCATGGCAAAAATCCATGAATTGGGCTACGAATTGCTCCCTCATCCCGCCTATTCACCCGATCTAGCCCCAAGTGACTATTTCTTGTTCCCAAACTTGAAGAAATGGCTCGGCGGAAAGAGATTTGCCTCCAATGACGAAGTCATCTCACAAACAAATGCCTATTTTGAAGACCACGACTAATCATATTTTTCGGAAGGGATAAAAAAACTGGCGAAACGCTGGGCTAAGTGTATAGATCTCAAAAGAGACTACGTTGAAAAATAAAATAACTTTTTATCTAAAAACCTGTGTTTCATTCAAAAAGTCACGGACTTATTGACCCGCCCTCGTACCTTTCTACTACTGTACAACATGACATACGTAATATGTACTAAGTAATACAAAGTTTTAAGCGAAACAATTCTTTTTTTATAACAATTAAAAAAAAATGGATTTTTTTTCTCGAAAAACGCGAACGCCGAACAGGTAAATGTTTTTAAAACGTTATAATAATTTATTTCAGTGTTTCAATATGATTTTGTGGTTTTTCTTTACATTCGAATAGAATGTCAGTTGATGTATGTTTGTACAATACAGATAATATGTGTGGTATTGATTGTTTAATGTGCCGTGTTGTGATAAATGTACAATGGAATTATATTCAAAAATATGTGATTTGTGTTTAATTGAAGTACAAAGTAATACAAAGTTTTAAGCGAAACAATTCTTTTTTTATAACAATTAAAAAAAAAATGGATTTTTTTCTCGAAAAACGCGAACGCCGAACAGGTAAATGTTTTTAAAACGTTATAATAATTTATTTCAGTGTTTCAATATGATTATGTGGTTTTTCTTTACATTCGAATAGAATGTCAGTTGATGTATGTTTGTACAATACAGATAATATGTGTGGTATTGATTGTTTAATGTGCCGTGTTGTGATAAATGTACAATGGAATTATATTCAAAAATATGTGATTTGTGTTTAATTGAAATTGTGTTGAATCGAAGAATATACAATATAAAGAATACGCATCTTCAAAAATTTGTCAAGCGTGTTTCTGACGCGTGGGGAAGAGATGAGCGGAGGCATAGGTTGCGGAGAATTTGCTCGCGTTCAACAGTTTGCGATCTTGTTCGTCGAAGCGCAAGCGGAGAGTAAACAACGAACCAAAGCATCGTCATCGTCGTTTCAATGATGATGCAAAGTAAATCCTACGTAGCGACACTCTTTGACAACCAGAATACAAGTACAGAATGTGGCAGTACTGCGTGCATACTGAAAAAACTGCGGTTTACATGAATTCCTCAAATGTAATTTAACATGATTTTACATAAGAAGCACCAATATTTTATATTGCTGTCACCAGGAAAAAGAAAGTTAAACGAAATTCTCATAGATTAGTTGATTTTCAGCAAACTTTATGAACAAATTTTAAATTATTTGGTTGGCTCTTCAAAAACAACTCTGCCTGGGCATATGAGGAGGTCCATAAAAAAAAGCAATAATTCCACCTTAACAATTTTTTGGATAAACGAACAAATGTAATTAAAGTCAGTAGGATATAATAGTTTTCTAGGAACAATACAAATCATAAATAAGTTAATTTATTTTGCAATTACTTTTTTAGTTATTTAGAAAACAAATTTAGAAATGTTGGGTTTTGGTCCGATACATAGTACCTATTTATTTCATTTTGCTATGAACCCTATGGAGATTTTGCGTTTTGATATGAACAAGGTTTGGAATTCTGGCGTTTTGCTGTGAATAACATAGAAATAAAATCTTTTTGATTTGAATTGTATAAGTTTCATTATATTACACAAGTACATTCGAGTATTACAAAATTATATAAGTATTCAAGTATTAAAAAAAAATCAACATTGTGTTACACTCTCATTCCAGTGTCCTCCTCCAAACACTCACATAACGCTACATCGGTTTCATTGTAACTATTTCTTTGTTCGTCTAACAATATCTTTGTATAATATTCTAACCCGGAAATGTTTGAACACTGTTGGCCATAATGTTTTTCCAATAGTTTAACAACATCTTTCTTCTTTTCTGAATTAATTGCAACACCAAGAGGAATTCCATCAAGCAAACGAGGGTGTATTTTGCCTCTTTTAAGATAGCTGGTAAATTTTTCTTTGCCTTCAACTTTGTAAGTTTCAAAAGTTTTGACTACACATTGCTTGTGCTGTTTTGTGGAGGGTTTAAAGTAAATTCTTTTCATACTCTGTATGCCGTTTATAGGACGGTAATATTCTGCCAACTTTTTTAAATTCCTAAGGTGCCAATCCTTTCCTAAAATCTAAACTTGCCCATGCGCAGAACAAACATTCTGATTTTTTCGCAAATCTTATCAACACGCCCAAAAACTCGATCAGCTGGCAAAAAACTATGACCTCGGACAGGAAAATATAATTATACTTGTTTCAGCTGTTTTGGTGCACTTTTTAACATCCAATGCATTAAGGCATGTATGATATGCATATTTTTATTTTGTCCACCACAACCGTTGCAAAATAAGCGTAAGGTATCCACATTCAACAGACTGAGTGCATCGAAATGTGCCAATAAAGCAGAACCAACGCAAACAGCACCTCTTCCAGCTTGATCTTCTGTCCAGGTGTAAAACACTGGAACCTTAGTTTTCATGTCGACAACACATAGAGTATAGTAGCCTATTTGCCTTGAATAAAAAGTTACCATAATAGTAAAGTTAATATATATACATAATTGACTTTTCACTAATATCTCGAAGTTATTTATTGCATAGATATGGAAATGTTGCATTTTGGTCTGAACCATTATTTTTGGTTTTGAATTACAGTGAAATTATTGACCTTTGGTATGTTTTATAAAAATTGGTACATAGATTTTAACATATAGAATTGGATTCAGTCAAAAAAACGAAAAACTTAAAAAGTGGAATTATTGCGTTTTGTTATGGACCTCCTCATATATTCACCACAAATAATTGTTGGCTGAAATTTGAAATTTAATTTAAAATTCTGCTAAACACTGGAATTGGTACATGATTAAATAATTTAAACAATAATTTAAATAAATAATAGATTATTTCATCATGGAAATGGTATAAATGGGATAATGACATACATGACAAGACTCAGCGAGCCAGTCTGCTGGCTGCACCGGCAACTGGTGCGCCATGGTGCGCAATGTGGCTGACATGAAAGCGACAATACGATATCATACATGATTGCAAACGATGTTGAACTGAACCATTGGCAGGCAACGCTGCAATCACTTGGTTTTGGGCCAGTTTGCAAATTTTCCCTGATTTTGCGCGACTTTCCGTGACATTTTTTATAAACAAATGAAGTTATTTGCACACCATGCACACCACACATTGTGTGGTGAAAGTTGTAAAATTATTATAACACAAGGTTGAAATTTTTGCTATCAATGGTAAATATAGAAATGTACTTAAATGGGAAATGTGTGTAAAGGTTATGATTTCATTTAAATTATTTCAGTCAATGCAGTAGTTTCAAAGATACTGAATAATGAATACAAAAATGTTCTCCTGAACACATTCATCATGTTTTGATTAAATCATCCTGCCGTGCGTTTGTGTTGCCAATACAAATGAATAAAAACATATTGTAACGATAAGACAGTCTGTCGCTGTGCAAAGCAACTCTGTCGCTACACGCCGTGTCATAATTCAACCTGGCAATGATGACCGCGATAATGGAAACTTTTAGTCCGGCCTGGCAATGATGGCCGCGATAATAGAAACTTGGAGAACGATCTGCGCGATGGCCGGACAGGTATAAAAGGCAGCCGGGTGCGGCGCAGCGAGTCAGTCTTGGTTTAGACAAGTGAAGGTGCCACACGGAGTAAATAATTAAGTGTACAGACAGTAAAGTGTAAAATTTGTGAAATAAAGTGATTGTTGGTTTTTATTGAATGCGTTTGAGAAACTAAGTGTGTTTTGTTTATTTCAAATTACGCAATCCAGAGATACGTACTAGCCCACTAGAACTAGAACCAGTATTCGTAACATTTGGTGTCAGAAGTGGGATTGTGGAAAATTGAAAATAATGAATAAAATGAAGGTAGACCAGCTGAAGAAGGAGCTGGCTGCCTGGAATTCGCCGACTGCTGGCGGAAAAGTGGAGTTGCAGCTGCGCTTGCGAGAGGCGTGTGAGGCACGAGGCATCGATTGGGCTGCGCACGAGTTCGGAATGCAGGAGCTAGAGGCGTCGGCCAAGGTGGAGGACTCGCCTGCTACTGCTGTGTCGCCGCAAAGTACGACTGCAGCGGCTGCGCCACTGCAAGCATTGGACATGAGCCAGCTAATGGTTGCACTTAAGGGGACAGGAAAAATGGACATTCTTCAGAAATTATTTCCTTTGTGAATACGAGGAATCATCAAAAAAAGATATTCCACTTTAATTTATTCATTGTTATGGTACAAAAATAAAAAAAAAAAAATTTTTTTTTTAATTTTTTCAAACACTTTTTTTCGATTAAAGACACGGCTTCTGCCGCGTCATGGTCAGCTGGCGGGGATTGTTTTGAGTCACAGGATTATCTGAAACATAAATTTCAAAGAAATTCTTAATCAGTATGAACGTACCTCTCGCCCGTAGTAAATTTGAATTTTTCATAAGAATCTCACAAAATGGCAGGCATTGGAAGTTAGAACAGTAAGAAATGGTTGTTTTTGAAGATTTTATCAATTAAAAAAAATATGAAATGTTTAACATATCGGAGTGAATTTACTAGGGGCGATAGCTAACAGTATGTAGAATGACGTGACAAAATCGCAGAGAGATCGGATGAATGGTTTGTTTTAAATCATCCCCGCCATTTCAAAGAAAGGCGTTCCGAGAAAAACACGTTTAAAGTTTTGACTAACCGCTAGAATCCTTGACCGCTCGTTATATAAATGTCTGTAGAAGCCGAAATACTTGACATTTTCCAATAATATTTTGACAGCACCTTCTTCAAGGATGATACATTCCAAATATGTTAAAAAAAACTGATTTTTACAAAATTTCACATGAGAATGACCCCTTAAAGGCATGTTCGAGACTTCCAACCGTGAAATGGCAGCCAAAATGGAAAATGAAAATCGCGAAATGGCGACACAAATGTCAGCGAAGCTGGAAACTACAAATCGAGAAATGGCAGCGAAAGTGGAAACGGCGCCCCATGAAATATCGGCGCAATTGGCGGCGCGAATGGAAGTCAAGCTTCAGGAAAATTCTGCGCGCTTGGAGCAGAAAGTGGAGGAAATCTCAGACAGGATTAATGGGAAAGTCGAGCACCTGGAGACGCGGGGGAGCACTTGGATAAACGAGTCGACGACCTGGATGATTCCCTGAACAAACGTGTTGACGATCTTGATGATTCCCTGAACAAACGAGTTGATAGTATGGAAGACTCGATGAACAGAAAAATGGACGAGCGGCTTAGGGAGGTACAGCCGCGAGAATGGTTGCCACCGGTTCCGGAAAGTGTTGCCACCCGAGCAGAAGTGCCTACTTATGATGGGACTACGCCGTTCGATACATTCAAGCTGCAATTCGACCTGGCTGCTCTGGAAAATCAGTGAACCGATGTAATGAAAGGTCGGAAATTGGCGCTGGCTCCTTAATGTGCTGAGGTAATAAAATCAGTTCCCATAAGGGCGCTGGCAGCCAAATACAGCGACGAGCACAGCAGAACGCTGTACTACTGTGAGCTGAAGAATCGCAGGCAAAGGGCCAACGAGACGCTACAGGCATATGCAGAAGACATTGAGCGGCTCGTACAGTTGTGCTACCCGAAATTCGGCGCTGGTGACCTCGAGGGGATGAAGATTGAGTCGTTTATTGAAGGTCTTCATGATCCGGAGAGACATCGCAGTGCGTTGATGATGGGCAAGTCGACATTTAGGGAGACGGTGACCAGCGCGATGACATACGAGGCGACATGGATTGGGAGCACTTGGTATGCATCTGCAAGGATACGCCAGATCCAGCCGGACAACGACATTGCGATCCAGGCAATAAGCTCTGAGCCACCGGGCGGGCCACGGGTGGTCTCCTCTAAAGTTGTTTGCTGGGTATGTGGCAAGCAGGGCTACATATCACGAGACTGCCGCCAACGGAAGAGGCGTTCCCGTTCTCGATCGCAATCGCCTGAAGCGAGGAATACTGACAATCGAGGCCCAGCCAACAAGCGCAGGACTGAGGATGGCGAGTCGTTAAACTAAAACGGGTCAGCCCAAAGGGGCGTGAGCTGATCCCCACAATCTGCCGCCCCATCGTCCTTGTCTCACAGCTGAATCGACAGACAAGCAGCCCAAACTCAACCCAAAGAAGTGCTCGCTGTTCCAAAAGGAGGTCAAGTATCTGGGTCACACGGTTTCCGCCCGCGGAGTACATACGGATGAAGACAAAATCACGGCGGTAAAGGAGTGGCCCCGGCCACGCAATCTACACGAGCTCCGCAGTTTCCTGGGACCGTCGATTTGTTCCGGGATTCGCGAACATAGCCAGCAGCTTGCACAAACTGACGAGAAAGAGCCAAGCTTTCGAGTAGAACGAGGAGCAGGAACAGGCTTTTTCACGTCTGAAGGAAAAACTGTGCATTGCTCCAATTCTGGCCTTCCACGTGCCTGGGGAGATGTTTGTGCTGGATACAGATGCAAGCGGGAATAGTATTGGCGGTGTGCTATCACAGATAATAGACGGCCAGGAACAAGTGATAGCGTACCACAGTAGGGTTCTTTCGAAACCGGAACGCAACTACTGTGTGACACGGAGAGAACTGCTGGCGGTATTGGCCTGCGTAAAACACTTCCACAAATATCTGCATGGACAAAGGTTTCGCCTGCGCACAGATCATGCGGCATTGAGATGGCTCCTGAACTTTAAGGATCCTGAAGGGCAATTGGCGCGGTGGATCGAGCGACTGCAGAGCTACGACTACACGATAGAGCATCGCAAGGGCAGTAGCCATGGAAATGCCGATGCCTTGTCACGCTGTCCGTGCAAAGTCGAATGCAGGCAGTGCTCGCGAGCCGAAAGCAAAGAACAGATAGTGGACGTCCGGTTGGTAAGCGTTATGCCAGAGGAAGAATCCGATCGCTAAGGCTTACTGGGCACAGTGGAAAAGTTTGCGGCTGAAGGAAGGCTGCCTGTACCGCGAATGGGAGAGCGCGGATGGTCGTACCAGCAACCCCCTAATGGTAGTGCCGAAATGCAGAATCAATGAGGTCATCGAGGCATACCATAACGACTCCAGTGGAGGGCACCTGAGCATCACCACAACCGTCGCCAAAATAAAAAGACGATTCTACTGGGTAGGATGTCAAGAGTCTGTAGCCGAGTGGATTAAGAGCTGCGACCGATGTTCAGCCGCGAAAGGGCCGACAAGAAGATCTCGAGGCCGCATGCAGCAGTACAACGTGGGAGCGCCCTTCGAGCGAATTGCTATGGACGTCGCCGGCCCATTCCCAACTAGCACTCAAGGCAACAAATATGTGCTGGTGGTAGTGGATTATTTCAGATGGCCCGAAGTGTACCCTATTCCTAAACAGGAGGCCACTACGATCTCGGAAAAGCTGGTAAACAACTGGGTAGCCAGGTTCGGAGTTCCGTTGGAGTTGCACTCAGATCAAGGCCGGAATTTCGAGTCTGCGGTATTCAAGAAAGTGTGTGAGCTGCTGGGGATAAAGATAACGCGTACCACTTCGTTGCACCCACAGTCCGACCACATGGTGGAACGCTTTAACCGGACACTGGAAGAATATGTTACCTGCGGAAAGTGGTAGGCAGGAATCAAAAGGATTGGGACACGCATATCCCAGTGTTCCTGATGGCGTATAGGTCAGCCCCGCACGACAGGACATCACTCACTCCAGCCCGAGCAGTGTTCGGCACAGAGTTGCGGTTACCCGCTGACTTGAAGTTCGGGGTAGTCAGCACGATGGGAGGCGCTAAGACGGACTACGTGGTCAATAAGCGGGCGGAACTGGAGGAAATTCACCAGTTTATAAGGAGCCGCACCAAACTGGTCAGCGATAAGGTGAAAGCCAGATATGATGTACGGGACAACTCAGCAGGGTTCCAAGAAGGCGATCTGGTAATGCTCTACAACCCGCAGCGGAGAAAAGGTTTTTCTCCGAAACTTCAAGCGTCAAGGGAAGGACCTTACGAAGTCGTGACTAGGATTAACGACGTGGTATACAGGATTCAACGTTGCAGCAATAGAGGCGCTAAGCTGAAGGTAGTCCATTTGGAGCGCCTGGCGCCTTATCACAGCGGAACCTCGGCACTTGTTCGGGACGAACAAGTGGTGGGCAGTGTAACGATAAGACAGTCTGTCGCTGTGCAAAGCCACTCTGTCGCTACACGCCGTGCCATAATTCAACCTGGCAATGATGACCGCGATAATGGAAACTTTTAGTCCGGCATGGCAATGATGGCCGCGATAATGGAAACTTTTAGTCCAACCTGGCTATGATGGTCCCGATCATCATGGGAACCTTTAGTCCACTCTGGAATGTGCGAGAACGATCTGCGCGATGGCCGGACAGGTATAAAAGGCAGCCGGGTGCGGCCCAGCGAGTCAGTCTTGGTTTAGACAAGTGAAGGTGCCACACGGAGTAAATAATTAAGTGTACAGACAGTAAAGTGTAAAATTTGTGAAATAAAGTGATCGTTGGTTTTTATTTTCTGCTTAATTTGGACCAGTGATGTGGTCAAATCCTCAATGAGAGCCGATGAAAATTGTGTGCATAATTGCACGAGTCTCTCGGACCCAAAACCAATTGTGGCAACACTGGGATCGGTTGCTTTGGGACTAGAGAGCTGAGAGCGAGTTTTAATTGCCTCGCGAGTGAGAGGAACTGTCAAATGTGCCTCGGTTGACTTTGAATATTTTGGGGATGGAGACTCCATTTTGTTAATTTGACGCTTAGGGGATCGCTCAACAGGCATTTTAATGGCTTAAAGAAGCTCGAAATGAGTTTGAAATTCGTTTGAATATAAATACAAGGCTTATGGGAAATAAGCCAGAACTATTACCGCGTCTGCGCGAACGATAATTTAGAAATGGGGAAATGTACACGAAAGTGTAAACGATTTTCAATGCGAATTTGTATTTCTGTTGAGGATAAATGTTTCCAACTATGTATAAACGTGTCGAGAAATTGGTATATAAATTTGGGAATAAACAAAATATATGTAAACAAGAATAGGGGAAATTACAATTATATATAATTATTATAAAAATTACATTATATATAATGAAATTGTCATGTACATTTTTGTATTACCAGAAGATTTCTTAGGTTCTTATTTATTAACCAAAGGAAGATAAGATTTTTTTCTCAGTATTTCAAACAAATAAATAAAAAAATAAATTTCCTCAAGAGAAACTTATTAAAGGCTTTTTATTGCTTGGGAGGATTTAAAAAAGTGTTGTTGTTTGAATACCCTCTAACAGTCAAACCTAAATTGGAGCGTTGAGCGTTGCGTTTTCATGAAGCAATTTTGACAGTTGCTTGCCGCTGACGCTCCAATTTAGGTTTGACTAATTCGAATTTGAATATTTTCTTTAGTCAGTAAGTACATTTGCTCATGGGCTAAATAAATAAATAAAAAAAATAAAAAAATTAGGAATACCTACCCAAAGTATAAGTATTGTAACGATACTGCAAGCTGGAATGCTTTTACTTGGCATGCTTTTAGGGGCACACTTTTAGAAATGACCTACTTTTATTGTTATTAGAATGTATCAAACGTCAGAAAACGCGGGCACGTAGGCAAAGGTTTGCCCTTTGTGCCGTGGCTTGCGCCTCCCCTTGCAGAGCAGGTAAAGGGCAGACTTCCGCTAGCACCTCACACCAACAGACAGAAGAAGCCCATTTTTAAGAAATATTCAACCACTCCCCTACAATTGCCAGTCCTACGGCAGGACCAGTCAACAGTGAACGGTTGCTGTCAGGTTGCAGTTGCCCTAAGAGAGTACACATAAGCTCTGGATGTCAGTCAGTTGGAGCGTTGCTTTCGCAAATCTAAGCACGGCCAATAACTCGAGACTACAGAGCTCATCGTCCCGATGGACGTTGCCAAGGCCACCCGAAAGCTGGTCACTTGCATATAAAGTGCGCCGAGGTTTCGTCATGCTCAAGCTACATGCCGCCGAGTCTTTAGCACCAATTCTAGTGAGTACCTTACTTTAAAAGGATAAACCTTGTTATGAGCCGTATGATAATTCTCAAATCACTCTTTCCCAGGTCCAGCAGGTATTTTGTTCCGTTGATCCTAGGGGCGTCAATGAACATCTTCGGCTGTCTACACGTCGCGAGACTGTGCCAGTGGGTGAAGTGCTTCCGCTTCCGACCGTGCTTTATGCTAGTGATCTTAGTCTTGTGCTCAGATAAGCAGGCCCTACAAATCGGACCAAAGATCCAGCCCTGGCGAACTCGTCCACGTGTTCGTTATCCTCAACATCAGAATGCCCGGATACCCACAAAAGTGTGACGATATTTTCGGTGCCCAACTCGTTTAGTATGCAGACAGCTTCCCGCCCAATTTTGCATCTTGTCTGCATTGCCGAACAAGCCTTGACAGCTGTTTGACTGCGGAGCTGATACATATATATATCACACCCAAAACTCCTCCTCCGCCGCAGCTCAAGTGCCGCTACCGATATGGCAAACATTTCCGCTTGAAAAACAGAAGTTGTCTACCAAGTGGAAAGGAGAGTTGAATATTATCAGTAAATCCCAGCGCCAGAGCCAAAATCCATCAATGATCCATACGTGTACGCCACTGCCGAGTCAGGCGTGAAGCCCTTCCAGTGGTGGTTCGTCCACCGATCAGTGATGACCGTATGAAACCTGTGGCGAGACACAGAAACCCGCACACTGGACATCAGCTGCACCCCTCTTTCTGGTCGAAGAGTTGTAAGAAGGGCTCTACCTGGTTCCCTCTTCCACCAGCGCTGAGGACGAGTTTCCTGATTGCATGCGATCGCAAAGCAGTTGTTGGCCGCTACCATTGACGACCACGGAAAGGTCGTCCGCATACGCGTACAGCTGCAAAACCACACTGATCAAGCCTTACCAGAAGAAAGCCGACCAGTAGGTTCCAAAGGGTAGTTGACAAGAGCCCTTCTTGTGCAAATCCTTCTACAAGCTGCACCGAAATTGTATAACTGCCCAAAGTGGCAGTAGTGATGCGGTACTTAAGCATTGAGAGGGTCCAATCAAATATTACTGGGTGAATCCTCCTAAGCCTGAGCGCCTTCTCAATTTTGCTAATGACCGGACTAGACTATCAAATGCGTTCGATGTCAAGCAAAACTGCAAGAAAATTGCAACATTTTTCAAATAAAATGTCTGTTTAGGCTGGCCTTCATAATCATGCAATCTAACCTCCCCGAGTTTAGCCAGTACAAGGTGATAAAGCGGAATTTTAACTCAATTATTATAATATTTACATAAACATGCATATTCGACATCGACTTCAAATAAATAAAAGTTAGCGACTTTGTGTATGAACCCTGTTATGTCGTCTGGTGATAAGGCGTGAGTAGATTTCGAATTGCAAAGCATACAGATCTGTGCTTTAGTTTTGAATAAGCTACATAATGAGCTAAAAATGTTCTTATCTTACAGTTTCCAGCATGCCGACTAACAAGTGTTTTTGGTGTTAGAGCAAAATTTGAAATTGTGACAAATTTTACAAACATATTAATAATCTCTACTTTTTAGGTAAAATTGTAACACTAACAGTCTTCGGCTCCGTAAGTGCAATATTACTGATCATCTCATTGAACGTGAACTACCAATGGATACTGGCACAAGAACATATACGCTTCCGTAAGGGGTTTCCTTCCCAGGCTAACTGGGTAACATCACCGTATGGGACACTTAATTGCTACTTATTCAATGTTACAAACGCGGAAGCATTCCTTAGTGGAACAGATTCTAAAATAAAGCTGCAAGAAGTAGGTCCGATTGTATATAATATAAAAGGAAGGAATGAAATTTTAAATCAAACTGGCGACAGCATCACATATCAAAAAATGCGATATCACGACATAGAGTTCGACCCCATAGCCAGCTGTAGTTCTGATATACTCAACAAAACCATTGTGCTACCCAACCTTATTCTTTTTGGCGCTGCTGCGAAATTTCATGACTGGGTCTTTTTAGTGAGACACGCATTTAATGCTATCACAATTAATGAATCAGTGTTTCTCAATCAAACTGTTTATTACTTTCTTTGGAATTTCACAACTCCGGCGCTAAATTTACTATCCAGTTATGTGCCCAATATTGTTGGTAATTGTGGAATGCTGTATAATGTAAGTCGATTTAATTTAAATCTAAATGCATGTTAATAATAAGTAACCCTCAAATTACCAGGCCTTGCGGAAAAAAGATGAAACTTACAACGTCAAAATTGGAACAACGAATGGTTTCGATAACTTTTTTAGGGTAAACACTTTGAATAACAAAACATATTTTCCTGAACAATCTTCTCGATTGAAATACATAGAGGGTATATCATCCAGAAGTAACTGTCCTATCAAAGTATCGGGATCCTTTGACAATTCCTTGTTTCCACCGTTTGTACAACCAAGCACAGAACTAATAATTGTGGCAGGTGAAGCATGCAGAACACATCGACTAACATACAGCAGCGAAGTTGCCCATTTGGGGTTTAGGGGTTATCGCTATGTCATCAATAATGACGATGAAGCATCAAATTGCTTAGGCGATGCCATGGGAGTTAAGCTTCACAAAGGAATGTTTGACGTATCTAAATGCCTTTTTAGTAAGTATACAACTTTTTATATTCTGTTTAACTTAAAAAAATCGAATTACTTATTTTGTTTACTCAATCGATTCATGGTTGGCTGGGAAGCTTTTTATTTATTTATTTATTTCAGAAAAATAGCCTAGAATTAGTAAACAATTCATACAGACTAACTGACACTTATACTGCACTTATACTATAAGTCTTTCTAACAAACTCTTGAATACATTTTTAGGAACTGAAAAATCTAAAGAATTTGAGAATAAGTTAGCCTCGGTTAAAGCTCGCAAAATTGGGGCATTAAAAGAATAATTAGTTTTGCAACGTGGAATAAGAAACAGATCTTGACTTCGTAGAGTTCTAATCGGAGCTAAGAAGTTTATACGCTGAAGTAGGCACGATGCGTCAATAGCGCCACAAATTAGATCAAAGATAAACATTATACAGAGGAATGACCTTCTGCTATTTAAAGAGCGCAAATCAATGAGCATGCATCGTGAGCTATAAGAGGGAGTGGGATTTTCACAATGTAGGGAACGAAGAGCAAACCGAAGGAAAGCCTTTTGAATGCGTTCTAAACGTTTTATGTGGCATTAATAGAAGGGAATTTTTCATAAACACAATCACATCTAGAGGATTTTTGAGAGAGAAATATTAAACCCTGCTTCTCTAAAACGTTTTTCGATACATACTCGTACATATATGGTACATAAATACAGATAACTCAAATTTTCACTTGCAAGAGGGGAGGGGAGGAAGCAACAAAAAATGAAATCTATAGCTACCCTGCAGGAAAGAAGTAGTCAGTTGGCAAAAGTAACTAATTTTTAACTAATTATTTGACAACTAATTTGTAACTGATTGAAAAATCATGCATGGCTACACAGTTCACGAGCGCATGCACCGTACTCGTTGCGTTGTTCGTACAAACGACAAGTCGCCATTGGCGTCTGCGCGATGAACAAGGGTTGCCTATTGTTTGAAAATTGATATTTTCTGGGGTCACGATTTCGATCCTTAGAATTTGTAAGTGAATCCAATGGGTTGGCAACATAAACGACGCCATATCGTGTTTTTTCGTTAAAGCGTGCGCGTGAAAAAGTGTAAATAAGTGCGTAGTTTAAAGAGGTATGTAAAATAAATTATTTAATAAGTAAAAAAAATGCCTTAAAATCAAAAAATATTTGTCGCAAAATAACAAAACCAGAAGTGGAATTGAAAATGCGGCTGAAGGCACTACTGAATACGTGCAAGTGGAACATTTGTGCGCGGAAAATTACAGCGTGCCTGTAAGCTGCTGTCATTGTAGCCGTGAACATTTTTGGGACTAGTGGGAAAAGGCTTAAGAAGGACTACAACACATTTTTTAACATTTTGCTTGGTATGTATGCACGTACACATATGCAAAACTACATTCACTCTTTTAACTAGATTCAATAAATGCAGCTGATCCCATGGAAGAGCTGAGAGCAGCTTTTGCCGGCGTTAAACTTGAATTTATTTAATATCTTAGTGCCTTAAGTGAACTGGCTGAAGTATTGTTTTCTTTTACTTTTCTTTCTTTAAATTAATTTTTCTTGTAAAATGATTTGAACTGTTATTTTTATGAAATGTTTTACATTTTTGCTGTTTTGTTTGTAATTAAGTAGTTGTAAATATTATTTAAAAGGAGTGTACTTTGTTTTTGAAAACATTTAATAACACAATCGTATGAATTGAATTCAGTATATTTGAAAATTCATTTAATGGGGTTATATGCAAGTAATTTTTAATTTGTTACTATTTGACTAGTTTAAAATCAGTTACAAACTAACTAATTTTTAACTAGTCACAAAACAACTAGTTTTAAATCAGTCCATTACGGACTAATTATTAATTAGTTTGGAAACAACTAGTTATAAACTAGTTGGGAAGTCATGCAGAGGTAGACAATTGATGTGCTGCTAGGACATCGCCACGTTAAAATAATCACTTATTTTCAAGCAAAATAACTAATTTGTAATCATAGTACAGTAAATAGGTATATTTTACTAAAAAAAAAGTACTTAATGGCTGAAATTTTGAGGGTGTGTTCGGGGGCATGTCCTGAGTCTAAAACTGAGTTTTCGTATTCGAGGGGGTGGGGGAAGATACTACCCCCTGCTTATTTAGGGGTGAGCTCGTTTTAATTCCTTATCTCCGGTGCTATTGCTCGTACCGACAAGTCCGAGGGATCAAATTTGTGGGGAATAAAATTATTTATCTAATGATAATAAAATCGAGGTCATAGGTCGATAAGGTGAATCACAATGGCCGGTCAAAGGTCAAAAGTGAGGGAAGTTTTTCGTTTTTCGTGAATACCGTTAAACCGAGAGTTTTTTCGCATACTGCTTCGATACCATTTTAAAGTACTTGAAATTACCTACAAAATGAGTGCTCGAACACTCATCTACTATAAATAGTTTGCCGTCAATCCAACGACCAAGTTGACCGCGCGCGCTGTACGTGCGAGCACGTAGAGAGTGCAATGTATGCGCAATGAGTACTTCTCGCGCCGTGCGCGGCTCAACATCGGCACGCGCGATCAACTTGGTCGTTGGATTGACGGCAAACTATTTATAGTAGATGAGTGTTCGAGCACTCATTTTGTAGGTAATTTCAAGTACTTTAAAATGGTATGGAAGCAGTATGCGAAAAAACTCTCGGTTTAACGGTATTCACGAAAAACGAAAAACTTCCCTCACTTTTGACCTTTGACCGGCCATTGTGATTCACCTTATCGACCTATGACCTCGATTTTATTATCATTAGATAGATAATTTTATTCCCCACAAATTTGATCCCTCGTACTTGTCGGTACGAGCAATAGCACCGGAGATAAGGAATTAAAACGAGCTCACCCCTAAATAAGCAGGGGGTAGTATCTTCCCCACCCCCTCGAATACGAAAACTCAGTTTTAGACTCAGGACATGCCCCCGAACACACCCTCAAAATTTCAGCCATTAAGTATTTTTTTTTAGTAAATGTGATTTATTTGTCTCTATTTACTGTACTATCAGTCCTGTACAGAAAAGGACTAGTTATAAATAAGTTTAAAATTAGTTACATTTCCTGCAGGGTACTGACACCGAAGAAAAGCAAATTCCCTGAACAGTCTACCTACAAACACACGTACATAAAATGCGATTGCTGCTGTTTTCTTGCGTCCACGATCAACGCAGCTCAGTGCGTGAAAGCAAAAAGTATGAAACATAAAGAGTGTGCATCTCATACAAGCAAAAATTTGAATGCGGGTGCTGATATCGCCACCCGTCTTCTATATTCGGGGGGGGTAGACAGATGATGCTCTGAGCGCAAATCATAGAAACACGAATGCCGCGTCTGTGCTCACTCGTTCATTCTCGCTCAATTGTCCGAAGAGGAGGAAGACGATGTGCTGTTGTTCTTGTTGTTGCGCTGGCGAAAAGCTGAAATTGTAAAACGATTTATATTTTCTGGCTGGCTTTTGTTCTTCTTCTATAAGCCTGCACAGCGTCGCATATTGCTCCTGAACTCACTGCCGACTGTAGTGTGCGCAAAATCATAGAAAAGAGAAGAAAATATGGCTGGCATGGCGACCTAAATGATCGCTACAGGCAATTAAAAAATAAATAATAAGTAATCAATAAAAATGGAATTGGAAAGAAAAGAAAACGTCTTTATTACCCGTAATAATTTTCCGTCTCGTTCTTTGGAACTTTTCTTACGGCCCACATATAATGCTTGTTTAAAAGAACTAAAATAAGAAAATCTAATATTGTAAATTTATGGTCACATCAATTGCCATGGAATCATTCAGGTGTAGAACATTTAAACTATTTTTAAACGTAGGCATGCCGTAATACAATTTTCAAAATTAAAACACGCATCTAATTATTTTTAATTTCAAGTGTTTCACGAATTTTGAAGTCAATATGCCTATCAGTTCATTTTTTTTTGTAGTTTTCCCATATTCTCAAAATTGTAATCAAGCATATGAAAATATAAACAAATAATTTTACTTCGAGCTCGCCACGTAAGAATATTTGCAAACATTTTAAATTGGGATCAACCACCAAATTTTTAAATTAATCAAAGCATTGGCCAGCAAAAAGCCATACACCACAAAGATTCGATTGATGGTGACATTGCAGCAATTTTTTCAGCAAAACCACAACACAAAAAAGCATACACACAATAAACGACAACACCAAAAACATTAGCGAATTCCGAATCATCTTCGTTGAAACGTCGATGACGATGCTGTGGTTCGTTGTTTACTCTTCGCTTGCGCTTCGACGAACAAGATCGCAAAATGTTAAGCGCGAGCAAATTTCCCGCAACGTATGCCTCCGCTCATCTCTTCCCGCCCGCATCCAGGAACACGCTTGACAAATTTTTGAAGATGCGTATTCTTTATATTCTATATTCTTTGGTACTACTCAAAGTCCATAAATACTACCCAAAAACCTGAATTGTACTACTGAAAAAAATTGAAAACGGCAGCACTGGCCGCTTGCATGTTTGTGGTGGCTCGTGCTTGCTTTCCGCTTGCTTTTTTACAAACATTGATTGAGCGATCGCCAAGGCGCATAAATAAGGTGGTAGCACTACGGAAAAAACAAAAATTCAATGGATTTTATTAGTTCTTTTGGTCTGCTTGTAAAAAGGAAGTTGTATAAAGTAAAAATGGCTACAATAAAAATAAATATATGTACAGCTGCGGTCAAAATAATAGTAGTACGCATACAACGAAAAGAAAATTAAGAAAAAATAATCTGCTTTTTTTTACAAATATTTATTTTGTATTTTTTTTAACAAGTTATATGTGTTAACAATGCAATCATAAAAGAAAACTTAAGAATTAAACTCAGTTTGGTTTGATTTAAATTAAATGCGTCAAAAGCTCCAAAATATGGACGGTCAAAAAAATAGTAGTTCGCTTTACTTTCATAAAAATGAAGCAAAAATTATGTTTCATTTTAAAAGATTTAGTGGTTAAATAGTAATAACGTAATTTTTCTTCAAATTAATATTTAGTTGCGTGACTGTTGTTTGACTATTACTGCAGCACAGAGCCGATGCATTGAAATAACCAAATTTTCATATCTTTCTCTAGGGGCGTGGTCTACTGCTTCTCAAAGTTGATTATTATTTAAAAGATTATTGTGAGCATCTGCTCTCTTCACGTCACACCACAAATTTTTAATTATATTGAAGTCTGGTGATTGTGCGAGCCATTCCATAACCCTAATCCTGCTTTTGCGAAGCTCCTTTCGTGCGACCTTTCTTGTATGCTTTAGGTTATAATCCTGTTGGAAGACCCAAAGCATTGGCGTTTTTTCACTGACATACGGTAGCACGATTTCCTGCAAAATTCGTACACATACACATCGATCCATCGTTTTCTTGATCAAATAAATAGCGCCACTCCATAAAACGTAGGACATGCATTTATTTATTCAGCATGTCTTACGTTTTATGGAGGTGGCGCTATTTATTTGATCAAGAAAACGATGGATCGATGTGTATGTGTACGAATCTTGCAGGAAATCGTGCTACCGTATGTCAAATAAATAGCGCCACCTCCATAAAACGTAAGACATGCATTTATTTATTGAGCATGTCTTACGTTGTATGGGGGTGGCGCGGTAAAACCGACCTAAAACAGGACATCCACAAATGGATCCAGAAACAAAAACAAAAATACTGGAATAATATTGAGGGACTACGGCACTCGAAAAGATTCCTAAACTTTAACACAAAACGAGCTAAATCTGCTATACTTCTTAGCAGGAGACAACTCAAAATCCTATGTGGCGCTCTAACCGGCCACTATTCTTGTAACTACCACCTCCACAAACTTGGCTTGGTCGTCGACAAAACATGCAGATACTGCAATGAGGTCGATGAAACAATGGAACACGTTATCATAAACTGTCCAGCTCTGGCACACAGACGTGCAAAGTTTCTAGGGAAACATATTCTCGGTGATGAGGACCTGATGCAAATATCGCAGAAAGGTCTGATTCAATACCTGAGCACATAAAACACCAGATGATTCAAGGGGCACAATAAACCTACTAGGTTGCAGTGCGCAAGGGCATTGTCCCTACCCATTATCATTACATTACATGGGGGTGGCGCTATTTATTTGATCAAGAAAACGATGGATCGATGTGTATGTGTACGAATCTTGCGGGAAATCCTGCTACCGTATGTCCGTGAAAAAGCGCCAATGCTTTGGATCTTCCAACAGGATTATAACCGAAAGCATACAAGCAAGGTCGCATGAAAGGAGCTTCGCAAAAGCAGGATTAGGGTTATGGAATGGCTCGCACAATCACCAGACTTCAATATAATTAAAAATTTGTGGTGTGACGTGAAGAGAGCAGATGCTCACAATAATCTTTTAAATAATAATCAACTTTGAGAAGCAGTAGACCACGCCCCTAGAGAAAGATATGAAAATTTGGTTATTTCAATGCATCGGCTCTGTGCTGCAGTAATAGTCAAACAACAGTCACGCAACTAAATATTAATTTGAAGAAAAATTACGTTATTACTATTTAACCACTAAATCTTTTAAAATGAAACATAATTTTTGCTTCATTTTTATGAAAGTAAAGCGAACTACTATTTTTTTGACCGTCCATATTTTGGAGCTTTTGACGCATTTAATTTAAATCAAACCAAACTGAGTTTAATTCTTAAGTTTTCTTTTATGATTGCATTGTTAACACATATAACTTGTTAAAAAAAATACAAAATAAATATTTGTAAAGAAAAGCAGATTATTTTTTCTTAATTTTCTTTTCGTTGTACGCGTACTACTATTATTTTGACCGCAACTGTATGTGTAAAAATATTGGAACAACCAAGGCGCATTAAGAAAGTGATAATAAGTGGAAAACTATTGCTACAATGTTGTGCCAATTATCAAAGAAAAAAGTTTAACCAGTTCTGGTGCTGCAACTACCTATTGAATTTGCCTTGGCGATCGCTTTGCGAAATCAACCACCATTTCAATGTGCACGAGTAAACCCAAGCTGGCTTGCTACGGAAAGCAATAACATTGCGTGTTGTTGTCGAAATGAGAATAAAGCACAAATGCGTGTACATACAATCAATTCGCGCTTAATCTCTCGGTTCCCTTTACATTTTCCTCACCTAAATATGTTGCTTCCCGCCCACGTCCGAAATGAAATCGCAAAATTATTTCAGATGCGCCTTCTGTATACTGTATATTCTGTGCTAATATGTACTACATGGGCTGAAAAGTCTCTGGCCTGACCTAGAGATGGCGCCAAAAGAAGAAGAATTATTGTGTTGTACATGGAAAACCATCTTTAACTTAGATTCTGTCAAAGTTTCATGACATTTGGTTGACTCGTTTTCAAGTTATTGCTTTCGAAGTGACGCTACCTCTGAATTTTTGTAAACAATGGAAAAAAGTGAATTTCGTGTTTTGATAAAACATTGGTATTTGATGGGCAAAAATACAGATGTATTATAACATTTATCAAGCCATGCTTTTGTTTCCACTGTATTTTTGCCCATCAAATAGCAATGTTTTATCAAAACACGAAATTCACTTTTTTCCATTGTCCATTTTTTGTTTCCATTTTTGGCGCCATCTCTATGTCAGGCCAAAGACTTTTCAGCCCATGTAGTACACTACTACATCCTTGAATTTCGTCCTTCTAACTTTATAAGTTTAAGATATAAAAAATTTAATCTTATACAAATTTTGTTACTTATCCTAGGGTATAATTTTTAAGGATTTTCTACTAAGTAAATGGTCTACACATTATTTAAAAAAATTATCGCCAAAAAGTGAATAAAAATATGTAAATATAATTTGGGCAGCCGCCGTGGCTCAGTTGGTTAGTGCGCGGTCCAACGAGTCGCATGCAGAGCGACGCAAGATCGAATACTGCATGTAGTAACACCTAAAAAAAAATAACGGGAAACTCGTTTTCTCTTTCGGTGGCTGTCCTCTCAGCTGGAAATGGCAAACCTCTGAGAGTAAAACTTGCCTATGAAAAAGCTCCCAACCTGCCGTTCGGAACCGGCATAAAACTGTAGGTCCCTTCCACCCGCGTACAAAATTCACACGCACAACACGGGTGGCTGCGGGAAGCTAGGCCTTAGTCTCGCGTAAGCGGGCTGTCGTGCCAATCAATTATTATTATTATAAATTAAATATAATTTATTAAAAATTAATGTTCTGAAAGCTTCCTCTTTGGACCTGACAGCAATTCTGCATGTCTCATTAAACCAGATATTGTCCTTGGGTTTAATGCAAACCAGCTTATTAGGGATGAAGGACCGCATTCCTAATAATATAATTTCTTCAACCATTTTGGCTGCGGCATTTATGTTTCTATCAAAAAACACAATTTCCAATTGAAGTGGGTGAAAAAATCGTTAAGTCCACTCCAGTTAGCTTTATCATACTTCCACATTAAGCGCTTCGGGGCTAAAGGCGAAGCATTGCGGATAGAAGAGTATGAAAAAGACGCCACAATGGTGCAATGGTCCGAGTTTCCAAGAGGTGCGCGCATTTCAACATCATATTTTTCATGATGTGAAGTGAGAAAAAGGTCTAGAGTATTGAGAGCTTGCCCCTCAACGCAGGGGATATGCGTTGGTTCATGCACTATTTGAGTCAAGTTATTAGACTCGGCAAAGAGCTCGACATACAAGCCTTCAGGAGTTGTGTGGCTGGAATGGCGTAGCCAATTGGAATGATGAATATTGAAATCACCAGCAACTACAATTTCACTATTCGGATACAATTCCAGAATATGGGAAATAGAATCAGAGAGAAGATCAAACTTGTTATAAGTAAAATCTCTCCCTGAATTCGGGCTTCTGTACAGAAAGCAGAAGTGCAGAATGTGCGACTGGATATTGAATTTAACCCACATGGAGCTAAATTCGGCATCCGTCGTGTATAGTTGTTGCTGGCACTGGTACGCAACATTACTGCACACATAGAGGGCAAGACCCCTGTGGGGAGAGAATAATGGCAGTAGGTGGTACCCTGGGATGTGGAAATCCAGTGGATCTGCATCCTCACACACCTGGGTCTCACCTAGTGCCATTACATGGTGTTTGTGGAGATTTACAATCGCGTATATTGCGAAAAAGTTCGCCCTGAGCCCGCGCACGTTGCAGAAGGCTATACGAAATTTGTCCAGCACCATGACCTGGGTGGGTTAAAGGACAAGGAAAGCAGTCGGAAATTCGATCTGATGCACTGAAAAATTTATGTTGCCCTGTAAGTGTTATGCCTTTACCACAGAGCAGTCAATTTCTCAGTGTCGAACAGGACCGCATGTAGCGCTACTAAAAACGGACGCACAGTGTAACGAGTATGGACAAAAGTCGATATTTGCAAAGTCGAAAATGTAAAAATCCAAGTATGAGGTTCTGTTAACAATATACTGGCTTAGACAAATCTAAAATATTGTAAATAAATATATATAACATAACTGTAGGAGTTATCAGTGCTCAAAGTAAGCATTCCCTTTGCTTCAATTTCATTTCATTGGAAGCGTATTTTGTACTTTAACTTTGAAATTCGATAATTTTGACCACAATCGATAAACTTGCCGAAATTATTTGCAGAACAATGTTTGACTGTTTTTTTAAACTGGTAATACTATAACCTGCGTTCAATAATTTCACATCTGCTTTTTCCCGTTAAAACAGCGAAAAAAGTGTAAAAGTCAGATTTCAGAAACGATTAAAAAAAATCACTTCTTATCACTTTTTTTGTTTTTTTCATATTTTGTGCACGCAAGTATGTAGATTTCTATATAAAAATTTTAGCTGCTTTGGCTTGCTTTTTCTGAAGTTATACAACTTTTTCAGTGACTACTCGAGCTCAAATTCGAAAAATTTTTTATGCTTGGCTGCAAGCGAAGTCAAATAAAAAAGAGAGCATTCTTCCTAGCGTGAAACAATTTCTTGAGCAACAGTTTGACCTCTGCATTTAAGAAAAAACGAGTGAGGAGTATTACATGCCTGTGACAGTGCACAAGCTTTTAATACACGGTGCAGATAAATAAGATATTCTTCAATCCAATTGGAACACTGTCGGAAGAAGCACTCGAGTGTTCACATAAAATAATAAGAAATAATAGATTAAAACATACAAGAAAAGTAAGTAGGATACTCTGCAACAAGGACTTGTTTAACTCCTTATTGTTGCAATCCGAACCGTTGCTGGAAGTATATAGGCAAAAGGGAAACTAAAAAAAAAGTATGGAAATGAAATAGAAATTTTGTTGATGTCACATGTAGAACAGAGAGAAGATACCGATGGAAATTTAGTTGTACCCCTTGATATTAGCTTTAGTGATGATGATGATGAAAATTCCTTTAGTGAATAATTTATATTTTGTATATATTTTGTATTAATTTCTTGTATATATTATGTTTTTAATTGTATGTATTTTAAAATATGAATTCAAACATGTCAATATTGAATTAAACTCTTGTTAATCCGAAATTGTATGTTTAATTTTTCGATTGATACAGTTTTTTGGTATTTTTAATAAGATAAGCATTCAGGGCACTAAACAATTTTATTTGCAATATCATTGCACAGGTACTTAGTCAAACACATTGCAAATATTTTATAAAATGTCGACTTACCACCACGTTGTTATTATATTTATACATTTTACTATTTTCTTTAAACTGTTATATGAAGGGTGGGCATGACAATGGACCGTTTTGAATGAAATTTTGTGTGGACTGTACTTTTAAAGAAAACACCATGTGTACCAAATTTTAAGGTCCTACACTAATATTAGCGGCTTTCACAAAGGTTTGTAATTTCAGGTTGTATGGGAGGTGGGCGTGTCTCTTGTTTGATTTTTCTATAAGTTTACCATACAAAAAAATTTTTCATGTAAAATAAAGCATGTGTGCAAAATTTCATTACTCTAGGACAACTATTTCGTCCAATCGTTATATGAACTCGTTACACTGTGGGACGGAGGAAAAAGACAACACGGGAAAAAAGCACAGCAACAACACAACGCGGACGGAGGTCGAATTGGCGGACAGCAAGAACAACGGCACTCGCACTGCACTTTATATTTGTGCGCTAGACGCGTTTAATTTAATTTATTTTTTATTTATTGGTTTGGCCGCGCGATTTCAGCCGGCCACAACGCGGTAGCAGCGACCGTCGGACATTAAGCGACACACTAAACATTTATTTATACATTAACCCTCGTATTAGCGGATGTTTCGGTTACCTTCGGTTTAGCGGATGGTGTCTGGCCATACCCCTATGTATTCACATGCATTTATATGGGAATAATGGGTTTTTAATACTGTGTTCTAAGCCATTTTTGACCTGCTGATCACATATTTTGAGTTTCTTACCTACCCATTCGTGTATGACAAATCCTCAATAAGCTGAAAAAGTAAAAATATGACCTGGGAATTTTCGATTTGTAAAGAAAAACACATTTTCGTTGACATTTTTTTTCCCTTTATTTTGTATGTGTGCATGTTGTTTGAAGCATATAAAATGGGTTTTCAATGGATTTTATGATGAAAGGAAAAATGTATGAGTTCTGGCTGCATGAAAGACAGGTATACTCGACCTTTGAATGTTGTTGGCAAACTGGTAGGGCGCATTTCGAACAAAAAAAACGAGTTTTGCAACGAAGCTTTTCGCATCCTTGTAAACAAAGACGGCAGTCTCGTTTGCTGGTAAGTGTATCAGCGCCGCTTCTTAGTGTAGCCACAACATTTGTTGGAATATTGATTGGTCTGCCGAAAAATGCTTCAACAGCTGAACGAACATAAAAATGCTTGATACAATGAACATTGTTCATACGATCTTCGACGTTTTGAAGCACCAATGTATCGAAAAGAGTTTGGAGAAATTGTCGTCTTGCGTCTTTTTTATTGTTCTTATCAATCTCCTTACATATGCAATAGTTTGCCAGTGCCATAACATCGAGCATATTAAAAACAAAAGCCAAAGTCCAGCGACGTGTTGGCCGTTTCGAAGTGTAATGTGTGACCATTTGGTACATGCAATCAACACCGACTTTGTTTTTATTGTAATATAAAATCGCCTCCGGTTTCATCGCTTCACAACATTTCGTGTAATGCACCGTTGATAGCAGATTTACGGCTTTGTTTTTTTGGAACGTAGCTACAGAGAGAAACCAAATTTTCGTGGAAGCCGAAAGAACAGGACGAGAAGACTTATTATTGCACTGTTCAGGTAAAAATGGTTTGTTCGCTCGTACAGTGCCAACGTATGCAAGGCCAAGAGAAGCCAATCGCTTTGCTCCATTCAACGTTGTGAAAAAGTTATCGGCTACGATCGTTCGACCGCTATTCGAATATCGACCAGATAATTGAAGCAATACATTTTCGCCTTGATTTGTCTCGCGCTGTCCTCCATCGGCTTTTCCCGTGTATAGCTTTCCTTGCAGAGGATATTTTATCTTTGAATCGCATGCCCACCACACTTTGATACCATATTTTGCTGGTTTAGATGGGATGAATTGTGTAAATTTTGTTCGGCCGCGATATGGAAATAGTTGCTCGTCGATAGTTATATTTTCGTGCGGATCATAGTTTTTGGCGAGATTTTCATTCAAATAATTCCAAATGTCTCGAATAGAGCGGCTTTATCCGTTTGTTGACGAAATGCACGCGTGCGACTATCATCAAACCGAATGAATCGTAAGATTGCAATAAAACAATTATATGACGTAGCTGCACGAAATATCGGAAGAGCATTCATACGCCACAACTCTGTAGCCTTTTGCGTATTGTTATGCGAAAGTCCAGCAGCGAAAAGAATACCAATGAATGCATTGAGCTCGGTCTTGGTCATATCTTTCCACTCTAGTGGATTGGCTGAGCCGGAATTTTCTTCGTTGAATTTGCGAACGAACTCTCTTGCATGTCGATTTGTTTCGGTTATGATGATGAATGAAATATTTTCAGTAAAAAATTTCTTGAATACCTCGACCGGAATGGAGTTCTCATCCTTCAGTCCAGATTCGAATCGCATCAAATTGTGTTAATCAATTGTGCCATCTTTCCCGTACAAACAGGTTTCGGTTTCTTCTGGGCCAACATCTTGTCTCTCTCCTTCTGCTTCATCATCGCTTTCAAAATTTTCATTCGGCTCAATCACTAAGTCGTCCTCAATGTCTGATGCGTCTTCGTTTGGCATGTATTCACTTACATCGTCTTCAAATGGACGATCTTCTTCTTCATCGGTTCCGTTGCCAAAATCCATCATCAATGCATTGGCCAAACGATCGTGAAAATCGGTAGTTATGCTTCTTCCACGCAATCGTGTATTATACACAAATTCCACTTCATCACTCATCTTTCACACAAAAAATTTATTTTATTGCGCGTAAAAAATATATTCTCGCAGTAATGCGTATGTTATTCGTTCAACGTTCAGCAGACAACTGAAGCGTAGAATAGGAGAAAGAGAAGACGAAAGCAATACAAACACAAGAAAAGATACAGAAAAAAAACCAAAATACACATAAGCGCGCGTGTTTATGTGCGTATTTGTATGTGTCCGTGCATGTGTGCGTGTGTGTACATACCCTGCAGTAAAAACGACTAGTCCAAAACTAGTGCACAACTAGTCTATTCTGCACCGGTACCAGTCCACGCTCAATCCCATTTCAATGCTACGAACTGTCCGTTTTAACATGTGCATGTCCTACGCTGTGGCAATTGTCACACTCTGCCACACATTCCAACTAGATTTAAACTAGTGCAAAATGCGCTAGTTTTGGACTAGACCATTCCAGACTAGCTTGCAACTAGTGCAAAATGCGCTAGTTTTGGACTAGAACGCTGAATTCCAATATTTCCAACCATTTCAAAATAAACAAATTTACATTTATATAAATAAACTGTTGTATTTATTATTAAATTGATTAATTTTGTACGTATATAGGCATGTATATAAAAAGAACATATTGTAACGATAAGACAGTCTGTCGCTCTGCAAAGCAACCCTGCCGCTACGTGCCGTGCTATAGTCCAATCTGGCAACGACGGCCGCGATAATAACTTTTAGTCCAACCTGGCAACGACGGTTGCGCTCATCATGGAAACCTTTAGTCCACTCTGGACTGCGCGAGAATGATCCGCGCGATGGCCGGACAGGTATACAGTATTGTGCAAAACCTAAGCAACTTTTTCATTTCTTATGAACAAAATACAATATTTTCAAATGAGATAAATTCGAAAAAATGGGGTATTTTTTTTAATTTTAGAATGTAATTACAACAAATATTTACAAAGCAATACATATAACCTCACTAACGAGAAAAAAATCAACGAAATTTAAATATATACCTAAATTCGCTGTGCAAAACGTAAGCATCTCTGTTAGCTTCAGCTACTCTTTTAGAATTACGGTTATCATAACGTTACTGCAAAGGAACTGTAAAGCATGGCGGTGGGAATGTAATGATTTGGACATGCTTCTCTGGTTTTGGTCTTGGCCCTGTACACGAAATTTCGACAAAAATGGATCGCTTTGTCTATAAGGATATTTTAGAAAACCAGATGCTGCCCTATGCTGAAGACAATATGCCATTTCGATGGGTGTTTCAACACGACAATGATCCGAAACACACATCGAAGTTGGTAAAAGAGTAGCTCAGTTCAAATGGGAATACAGTCCTTGATTGGCCGGCCCAATCACCGGACTTGAATCCCATCGAAAATTTGTTCGGCATTCTTAAAAAGCGTCTGGGTGGAACACGCTTTCGTAATAGGGGCCAATTGTTTTTTAACCCTCATCCGACGTTCAAAAAAACTCACACATAAGATGTTCGGGTGATATTTCACCCATATGGTACTTCGTATTGTTTTAATGCATTTTTTGACCAATTATAATAAAAAATAATTTGTTATCTTTAATCTTTATTATCTTTGTTATATTACAGATAAATAAGTTAACAAATTTTTCTATATTTTTTTGCAATTAGGGCAACTAGGTTTGGTTAGGCTATTGTGGATGCCTCTGTAAGAGACACACTCGGATATGATACCCGATGTGATATACCACAAATTTCACCCGTTTTTAAATGTGTATGTAATACTGTTTTTCGAACATATGTTATAGCACTCATTTCAATCGGATGGGGAAAGGGGGCAAGGAAGGGCAGTAGTTAACTTAAACTTTGTGTTCACCACATGTATACTTTTTTCAAGGATTGCAAGCAGAATATGCCTCTTGATCGTTTTTGATACCAAATTGGCGCCGTGTTCCAATAGTTTTTTTACTTTTTTACGCTCTGATTTTCTGACAGGGTTTGCAAAAATGGCTGTATTGAGATAAGAAGTCAGCATGAAGATTTTCCTTTCGCTAACGTTGCTCTACGCAAAATCTTTAGCTTTACTAAACTCAAATCTAAGTCTTCAAGAAACATTTTTGTACAAGCGGATTCCAG
This sequence comes from Melieria omissa, assembly GCA_963971225.1. Taxonomy (NCBI): domain Eukaryota; kingdom Metazoa; phylum Arthropoda; class Insecta; order Diptera; family Ulidiidae; genus Melieria; species Melieria omissa. Next base: position 40,805,199 of record OZ020269.1, on the reverse strand, counting down.
ATGGAATCGACAGAAATTAGTTTTTCGCTTAAGAGTATAATTAGTGAACAACCAATTGGTCTTAAGTGTCAACTACTGCTTTTGACTTATTGTAAAACGATATAATTTCAGGTAATTTTTTGTCATCCACATATCCTGGTTATGATGAAAAGTGCTCAAAGGGGCATCTTCTTCTTGTTAACTTAGTGTGTCCTTTTCATAGGACGTACATGGCAGTTGTCGCTAAACCCACTTTTATCATATATATCTTATGGGTGTTAACGAGCTTCATTCTTGATTACAATCGTTATGTTCTTGCCGAATGGTTTTGTCACCGATAGAACGAAAAATTGGTCTGCCTGTTGTGTACCCCTACAGATTATCAAGGGATTCTCCATTCGACTTATAAACACCACTCAAAATTGAAATACCAAACTATGCCTAAATATCACCAACGCTGATCCATGAACTGCCAAAAACTCGCAAACCTTCAACATTAGTTTTGTCAGTTACTATCTTTAACATTGGTCTTCATTAGCATCTTTTATTACTGACACACGACTTCAAGCATAACGAGTTATACCAACCTTAGTTGAAATAAAATAATTGGCTCCTACTTTTCCGTTGAGTTCAGTAGGCCCATTGATCCATAAAAAGGATTTGCCTATAAAAGCAGTTCGAAACTTTCAGTCCAGTGACGTAATTTTATGACATTTTCTGTATATGTTGTGTTGAATTCCCATACAATTTGTATATGGGTGAAATATCACTCGAACGTCGCCCACGTAACTTTTTTTGTAATCACCGTTATAATCAAATAATCAATATGTTGTAGATAAATTCTAAAACTTATATTGGTTTGCTACAAATACAAGAAACCTTAATCATTTTGATTAATATATAGGAAAGTTATAGGATCTCAAAGTTGAAAATGGGTGAAAAATCACCCGAACGACGGATTAGGGTTAAGTTCAAAGAAGAATGGAGAAAAATACCTGAAACCACAATTTTAAACCTAATTGAGTCAATGCCTAAAAGATTTGCTGCAGTCATACAAAGCAAAGGGTATTACACCAAATACTAGTATAAAGTTGCTTAGGTTTTGCACAGCTAATTTTGGAGTTTGTTTCGTTTTCGTAAATGTTTTTACCGTTTGTGAATTGATATGTTTGGTTTTTTTTATATATTTTTTGTAATTACATTCTGAGCATTACATAAATATAAAATTATTCCCACTTCGAATTGAACTATTGGCAAATATGGAGTTTTATTCATGAGCAATACAAAAGTTGCTTAAGTTTTGCACAATACTGTAAAATTGCACAATCCAGTGATACGTAACAGCCCACTAGAACAAGTATTCGTAACAATATAACGTAGGAACATAAATTGACATATATAAAAAAATTCAAAATTTATCTGGATTAGGGGTGTTGGGAATAAGGTAAAATAACATATAAAAAGAAAAGCAACAAAATTATTCCGAAGTAGGGGAGTTGGGACTGTCCAATTTTGTTGCTTTGTTCCTGAACGACCTCTTCTTCAGCAATTGAATCGCCTTGCGCAACTGCTTTTCTGGGTCTTGAGTAGATAGCAAGCTTGAAATAGCATCTGTAACGAGATAATTGTATAGATATATAGAAAAATGAGATGACTTATTGCTACTTTTCTGCTAACCTAAGAGAGCAAGATAAATCTCAACTGAATCTGGTTTTCGTGAACCTAAATAAATGCCTACCGGAAAAACTGAAATGTTTTTAATGCCCACTACTCTAATTAATATTGGCCATAACTCAACTCGAGAGCTTTTATATAATGGCAAACCATCCACATTCAGATCTAAAAGAATTGAATCATGACCAGCTAGAACTCTACCCATTTTCTCTAACTGCTTTCTTATTCCTATGTGGCAGTAAACCCCTGGCGAAATATTGCAAATAATTGACTTGTCCTTTTTGTTTCCCGAGAATATAGTTTCGGCACTCCGGAGTACATCTAAATTTTCTTCGCGTAAAATGAGGAGAAGCTCCTCAAAACTTTGGCGAGAAGGCCTATTTCTAAAATACCAACCCACTAGCTTGTCTTTTAAACTTTTGTCTTCTGAATATCTTCCTCTAACTTCTGCCTGGCCATCTCCCTTTAATTGGACAGACGCAGCGTCTGCCTGCACATATTCCTCCTGCACTTCACTTTTAGCACTTAGCCTACCCACATATCTGTCTTGTTCCTTCTTATGTGCCTTTTGCTCATTTTATAATAATTTTTGTATTTACTTTTGTTTTTCACTTTCAGCTTTCACAATTTCACAATCACATTGACGTCACTTAGATATGAGCGATTGATTTATCGAAAAACAGCTGATTGCTCACTTATCGATTATTTGTACGAGTTCGCTCGGTGTAAATATGAAGTTTTTGAATAATTTGATAGATATATATATTGTATTTTCTAACACACAGCGTACAATCCTCAAATAAAAGGTTTTCTTTCAATTAAACTAAGAAATTAGTTTAAAAAGGAATAAATACACACCAGAAAATTCGTTTATCGACAACAGCATTGGTGCACATATCTGACTATTGCATAGTTTTTTTTTCTTTTCTTTTCAACTCACCCCCGCTGCATCCATATACAACTAGTTTGAATCTAGTCCAATTTGGACTAGTTGCACAACTAGAAATTTAAGCAACTAGTTGAGATTTTTACTGCAGGGTACTTACATGAAAGTCAGCTTCGCATATATGAGCACAAAAGTATATATTTACAATGAATAATGCAAAAAAAAAGATAAAAGGCTCAAATTACATGTATTTCCATACAAAATATATAGGGGTCTGGCCAGACACCATCCGCTAAACCGAAGGGGTAATTTCTAAACATCCTTTTTCTCCTATTGCAAGGACTTTTTTCATAAGGATATATGTATAGATCGAAAGAGAATAAAATTTTAGGAAGCTACCTAGAAGGACAAGTCGCTATGTAAAATAGCTTCGTTAAAATTTTCGAATGAAAATGAAAAAGGGCTGGCCAGAACCGTCCGCTAAAGCGAGGGTTAAACACGCGCAAATTACGTTTTTAAACGGAAGACAACTGAACTCTTCGGAGTCTAAATATGTTCTGCTTTATTTTTCAAAAATATCCTCTTAAGTACTAGTTTAAATTTTTGTTTGTTTTTTGTTTTGTCGAGGATCGAATCTTATCGCTGGACATTGCCTGTGACGTAACTTCTCCCTTCTTTAACTCAAAACACTCCCTGGTTTTGTTTACAAATTCAATTTTCATTTTGTTTTGTTTCTTCAACAAAAGTATTATTGTTATGATGGCAACAGTGATTAAAATTATCATAAGTGTTGAAACAGAATATATAACTTTTTTGTGGTATTGCAACTCTTTGATCTCTTTAAGGTTTTCGATGTTTCTAAGTACAATATCATCAAATGTTACTTTTTGTGAAAAATTGTGTATTTCGACATTTGGAAAATAAAATCTCTGTTGAAAGAAACTCTTCGTATTTGAGTATGAATATTCCATTATTTTCATTGAACAGTTATGGTAGTGAATTAAGTAATTACCGCTTAATATTATTTGTCTGTTATCACAATTTTGATATAAATTTACATCTTTAAAGTTTTTTAGCAAGAGTGTTTCTTCATCAATTGCTGCAACCTCTGTGATATTATTTCTAATTAGTTTACAAGTTTGCGTAAAAATACAATGTTTTGATATTTTAGCTTCGTTTAGAGACTTGCCTTCTTCGTATGTATATGTTTTATTTTTATATGTAAAAACTATTTCTGGATTGTGTTCTATCTCCCACATTTGGCTGTTTGTTATAGGATATATATGTTCGAGTTGTATTCTTTCGAAATCTTTTGGAACTTTAATAATAAGTAGAAGTAGTTTCTGTGCGTACTCAATTGCACATATTTTCAAATGTGTGAGTTTATGCAGGTCGATATTATATGTGTCAACTTCCTCATTGGTTAAGATACCCAGATGTAACAACCCACTTTTAGCTGAGACAATGCTATCTTGAATATGATCAATTTTTTCTTTTAATATGTTAATTCGTAAGATTTGTTCGCTGAAGAAATTGTTTGATAGTGCATCTTTAATTGATTTTTGTGTTGCATTTATGTATGCCTGTATTGTTCGTCTGTCGTTCTCCATCATATTTTTTAAGTATTTAAACGTTTTCTGAAAATAGTCATTAACTTTGATTTGTTGATTTAGATTTGTTATAGAATTGTGAAGGTTGGTATCAACAGTTCTTAAGTGGTCTTCTATATCTTTCCGGTCATTATCGTCCATTGTTCCAAACAAATACTTGTAAGCGGTGCCAACAAAATTGGTTAAACCCCTCTTATTTCTACTGACGATTGGTTTTGGAATTAAGGTTTTTACTTTGGTTTTTAATATGTGTAGTTCATTTAGAATTAGTTCGCGATGTGGTTTCATAAGTACGTTTACGTTAAAAGTAAGGTTATTAATAAGTAGTAGTATTTCGCGAGGATCAACTACGTGAACTATTAGGTTCGTTGAAACGACTATTTCCTTTGATTCACTACTGATTTCCACATAGCCGTTTTCCTCATGAATGGGTTGAATGTCCAATGTTGCTATTGTTACTGGAAGCAGCAGAGCCATTGTTATACCCAGCAATATCCATTTCATCTAAAAATTTTGTTGGTCTTTTAATGTTTACTGGGTGTACATTTTCTAGGTTAAGTTTTCTAAATCTAAGTTCGGTTTTATGCCGTAGTGCTTTGTAATTTTTTACGTAGCCTTCCTTGCGATTGTCTCTATATTCTTCCCGATTTATGTTAATTCTATTTATTGTTCTTTCTTTTGCGCATTTTAGCCTATCATATATAACATCCTTTTCTACTTTACCGTTCGCAATATCTAATGGTCTAGCTCTAAGTGTTGAATGAAATGATTTATTATAATATTCTATATTTTTGTACATTTTCTCCTGTGTTGATAATTCTTTATCTTCAAGGTTAGCAATTCTCATTCTTTCTCCTATTGTGTTGTGGAATCTTTCTATATCCGAATTACCAGTGTGGCTATTGGGTTTGGTGAAATGGATTTCAATATTTTCTGAGCTTAGAAAATGTTTCACGTTTGTGCAATTAAATTCATTGTCCGCGATGATTTTTCTTAGTTTACCCTTTATAGAAAAATACAGTCTAGTTTTTCTTCCAATGTTAGGCTATTCCTGTCTTCTAAAGGCAATGCTGTAGCAAATTTTGAAAATTTATCTATGAAAGTAATGAAGTTATGTTTTGAAATAGTGAACGTGTCAATGTGAACAATCTCATTAGTGTTGTTCGGTGTTTCTGTATAATTCAGTCTCGGTTTAATCGGGTTTCTGTCATATTTTGCTTTATTGCATACGTCACAGTTATTAATAAACTTTTGTATTAATTCTTTCAAATTTTTAATAAAAATTATCTTTTTAAGTCTGAGGTAATTTTCGTTTATCCCGGCATGTCCAGTTTCATTTTTGCGGTACGTGGAGATATAGCGATATGCCTCATCTGCGTCATTCACATCTTTTGCGTGATAACTACATTTGTAGAACTGCATACTTTTCCTATAGAGTTCTATCAATTTCGACTGAACTAAATTGTACTCTCTATCGGAAAGTTCCGAAAATATTCCAATTTTACCACCTTTCAGATGTTTGCGAAATATGTCTACCATGTAACCGCTATTAATATCATCTTGGCTGATATAAATGTTTCGTTTATTTTCTATTACCTCGCTTTCCGTTGTTTTGTGTTCGCATAAAATAATTTGCATTTTAAATCGATTAACGGCAGTATCTAAAATTTGGAAGTGGTCATCGCCTTCTTCTTCTTGTTGTAATCTTTCATAAATTACATTTTCATCCGGTGCTTCTAAGGCCTGGATTTCATGATATTTATATGAACATGAATTTATAAATTTTGTCTTAATTCTATTAATTTTAATATAATTCTCTTTCATGTTAATATTTGCGGCTAATGGTTTCAGTAGATTTTGTCCAATTAAGCCATCAAAACTTTTATTTTTAAATGTTGTTAACTTCCAACATATGTTATTCTTTTCGTTAAATTCAATTGGCAATGGTGTTACTATCTCTTCATTTATATAAACGATTCCATTAAGCGTTCTAAAAGTTGTTGGTTGTCTTAGTTTGGTTCGTCTGTATTGTGTTAGTAGATTTTTGTCTAACAGTGACGTCGACGATCCTGTGTCTATCAAACATTTAATTTTTTTATTTCCTACTGTTAATTCTACTATCGGCAAGTCATATTGCTCGTACGTAGGTTGGAATTGGTTTGTATTTCTATTTCCAAAGTTACTGTTATTGTTGGTGTTCGTTCGTTTACTATTGTTTCCCACGTCATATGCCCTTAGCATACCTGTGTCTTGAAGTAAGTAATAAGCTTCTCTTAACTTGGTTATTTGCCTACTGTGAATGATACTAGCCAAATTAGGGTTAATACCATTTAAAAATGTTTTAAGTATAACCGATTCGTTTGAGATCGGTGAGAATTCTAAAGGCTTATTTCTATCGAACTCGTACTTAATATTAAGCTTATCTAATATGTATCTTAATTTATTAAAATAGTCACTTACATTGTGATTCCTTAGGTTTATCGCCTGGTGGTACAAGGTGTGGTACCCTTCCTTCACTCCAAAGTTTCGCACAAGCTCGTCCTTGATAGTCATCCAGTCCGCTTCTGCTCCTAGTGGTCGTATTACGTTGAGGGCTGCTCCTTGGATCTTCGTGACGACGTACCTCCGTAGGGCGAATTCCCTCATCGTTGGGTTGCCTTCAAATAAGGGAAGAATTTGGTCCACTTCCCTTATAAACGATGATAGATCGTAGTCTCCGCTACCGTTAAACTCTCGTATCCTGGAGGCTTCCTTCAGTAGCTCCGATGCTGGGATAGTGACTGCCATTCTGGGTTTTTCCTCTGTGTGAAATAACTTTGACTCACGGTTTGATGTAGTCTTATACGGCGATTTATTTTCGTTGGCCCTTCTTGTTGCTTTGGGCATAAGTTCGTTGTTCGTCGCTCCGAACTTCACTTTTTCAATAAAATGTTATTTTATTTTTTTCTGTCTTCGGACAGTTTTATTGTAATCACAATTAATTTAATTAATTGTTCCGATTAATACTGACTTGTCTTATGACTAAGTACAGTTTATATTTAAATTAACGAAATGCTTTTGAGAGCGATTTGCAATATTAGTCTTAAGACTTAATATTGGTTTCCCGACTGCGCCAATTACGTTTTTAAACGGAAGACAACTGAACTCTTCGGAGTCTAAATATGTTCTGCTTTATTTTTCAAAAATATCCTCTTAAGTACTAGTTTACATTTTTGTTTATCTTAACATATTTTTCTTATCTCTATTTAATGCGGTCCCTTCTTTTACGACTCATCCAAACAATTCTTATCAGTTGGTTTAGGATTGCTTGGATGGTTTAGAACATCTGGACTGCTCGGGTTACATTTATTTATGTTGCCCAATTTATTGCCACGTTATCTGTTTGTTTAGGAGCTGGCAATGCCGAGGATCGAATCTTATCGCTGGACATTGCCTGTGACGTAACTCGCAAACACGTATAAACAGAAAAAAAACCGCGGAGATACAAAAGGGCACGTCTGCCCACGCGAATTCTTCTTCCATACTAATAATGGGTTTTTAAGCATCCAGCAATATTATAACGCTACTACTATCGTGGGTGTAACACACCCAGTTATATTTGAAAACAATTGTATAAAAACAATTGCTTTTTTAAACAAATGCAATATACTCTAAAACCTTCCGAAATATGGAAATGTGGATTACATTATAACTTTATGTTTGTTTTGGTTAAACAATCTATATTTTACTAAGAAATTGAACTCACAGGGTGGATTCCACCCTGACGATAGTAATGATGGGTTAAAGCATCAGTGACATACAAAACTAGATAATCCCATCCACCTAAGCTAATTCAATTTAGCTTGTTTACAATTTCGTCTTGAGTTTGAAAGAACTTTCCAAAATATCTATATATGATTCTTTTCAAAGTTGGACACCTGCCCAGAAAGTGTGTTATATTTTCTAACTCGTTCAAATTACAAAGATTGCATTTTCAATTTCTGTTACCCCCAAGAAGTCGCATCTGGCCTTCAAAATCCACATTATTCTATATTTTCCAAGATTGTATGATCTAAGTCTTTATATATACATTAAGGTGGGTCGCGAAAAAAAAATTTTTGTTGTCACCACCTAAAAATAAAATTCAGAGTGTTTAATGACTATTTGGAAAATATTGCGATTCTGAGGTAAGCCAATTGTGAGCGGTTTTGCTTCAAAAATACCTCTAATTATTATGTTTTTTGGGTGTAACATTTTTGTTGTTGAACATTTTCGAATACTTTTTTTGTGCAATCCAAGAACTCCTGAAGGTTTATCTAACCAAAAAAAATTATTCGAAAATGTCCAACAACAAAAAAGTTACACCCAAAAAACATAATAATTAGAGGTATTTTTGAAGCAAAACCGCTCACAATTGGCTTACCTCAGAATCGCAATATTTTCCAAATAGTCATTAAACACTCTGAATTTTATTTTTAGGTGGTGACAACAAAAATTTTTTTTTCGCGACCCACCTTAATATACATACGTGAACCTTTAGGAGCCCTTTCTCATTATTTCTGTTTATTTGTCGAGTTCAGAACGGATGACAATGTGTCAATGTTTTCTTTTATTTAAAATTTCATAATTCCAACAAAACAGTAGACAAAAACATCTGGTGCACTTTTATTTATTTTTTTAAATTAAAATGTTTAACGGTATATTAGCAGATTGGCGTGGTGTACCACTCACCTAGCTCTAGCGATGCAAATTTTATTAATTACACTGATCAACAGCAAAATGGCTTTTCTGGGTTTGACATCAGTTCTAGGGTAATTAGGTACCGCTGATTTCGCAAGGAAAAAGTATGAAAATTGATGAAAATCACGATGGCACATTTTTCCTATTATTTTGATAAGAAAGGGAACCACGCCAAATAATTTGGCTGTGTTGTATTTTTTTATGTTTCCGCCTTCATTTAACACCTAACTCATTGATAGATGTAAGAAAAATGTGCATGTTTTTGACCATCCAAGAAAACGCCTTGAAATTCCATATTTTTCGACTTTGAGGTCTAATTACCGCGAAATCGTAAAACTTATACAAATAAATTACATTGGAAAAGAAGCCGTGAGGTGTTGTAAATACCACAAAGTGAAAATCATGTCAACCGGTTTATTGGTTTAGAAGTTACAATCCCAAACATGAAAAAAGTCAGGGAAAATCCGAAAAAGTGACACGCCCATTTTTTGCGAAAACGGAAACTAAGTTTTAAAAACGACCTGCGGATTCGAAATCAGCGGTACCTAATTACCCTAGAACTGATGTCAAACCCAGGAAAGCCGACCAAAAGTCGAAATTTGTTGCGATGTGTTATCTAAGTTACATTTTGGGAAAAATTGTGAACTTTCTGAATGTAATATTGTGTTGGGAGACTTCAATATTAATCTTAACTATCAATCAACGTATAGCACCAAATTAATAGAGTTATTTAGGTCCCATTCAATGCAACAAACAATTAATTTTGATAGACGTATAACTGAAAACACAAAAACTAAAATTGATCTATTGTTCTCAAACACAAACGATGTTTTATGTGATAAATTGGATGACTTTAAAATCTCTGGTCATGAAACTATTACATTTAAAATTAAATTGCATTCACATATTCAGATGCGAAAGCGTTTGATGATTACTTCATGGGAATTTTACAATAGGGAATCACTTTTGAATCAACTCAATCTGGAATCAATTCGATCTGGAAAGTAAAGTCGTGATACTAAACAAGGTTTTAATGAATGCTATGGGGAATCTTACTTATGAGAAACAAATAGCAGTAAAATTAATGAATAAATGGTACGATCATGAACTAGCTGCTTTGAATAATCGGAAATTTAACCTTTATAGGGAAGTAATGGTTTCCGGAGTTTAGGACGAACACCTGAATATTAAAAAGAAATATAAGAAACTAGTGAAAGTAAAGAAGATTAAGTTTATGGAACATAAGATTGAAATTAACAGTCATGACAGTAAAACTATGTGCAAAGCAGAGATCTGCATGCGGTCATATTTTAATCGCTCAGTATGTATTCGCGTAAAATGCGGTGCGATATGTGCCACTGCTAAAAAAAAACGGATATCAGTATGTATCCCCACCGCAAGCGAAGCATTCATTCCGAATACTAGTAATCCGAACGAACGAATCATCAGCTTGCAATACTAAACGAACGCAAACTATCGCATCTTCATTTCACTTCGGCTATGCGGTGCTGCCGATGATCCAAACGAACTATGCACTTCGGAATGCGGTGGTGCAAATGATTCAAACGAAGACGGCAATGATTGGCAATGATCCAAACGAAAGATGGAAATATTCGTTTGAGTCATTCGCACCACCGCTTTCCGAAGCGATATGAGAATGCGGTGGTGCGAATGATCTAAAGGAAAGATGGAAACACCGCATACCACCGCATTTTCATTTCGCTTCGCCCTTGTTCTTTGACTCTTATTGTGATTAAGCATTTTCAGAAAAGAAAAGAAATGACAGGCATTTTTTAGGATATACCCAATTTTGTTTATTTTTTCTAATAAATGTATACATACTCAAATAATAAATTTAATGTAATAGCTTTAAACATGAAATGAAAAAATGTTCTTTATCGAACGAAATAATATTTAATTCATAATACGTGTAATCTATATATATAAAAATGAATCGTGGTCCATTCGACTGCGCATCACTCGAGAACGGCTGGACCAACTTGGATACTTCCTTCGGCGGGTTTGTTCGAAATTGTTACGTGAAGGTTTATAAAAAAAGAAAAGTCGGGAAAACGGGGCGTGGCGCCACCAGAATACATTTTTAGACAATAACTTTGGAACCATAAGTCACACATCAATTAAATTTAGTTCACACTTACTATTTAATCATGTCCTTTGACCGACGGAATGGGGTAGGTATTGGACAAGGGGGTGTGGCACCGCCCATACAATTCATTTCTTTTAAATGGAATAGCTTCGGAATTGTAAGTCGCACAATATTGAAATTTGGTGTACCGTCGTTTCATAGATGTGTCATTCTACTGTTAAAATTTTATGGGCGTTGAACAAGGGGCGTGGCACATTTTTGATGCAGCAGAACTGTAAGTCGTACATCAATGAAACTTGGTATGAACCTACCAATTTAATCATATCTTTCGGCAGAGGGAATGGGGTGGGTATTGAACAAGAGGGCGTGGCACCGCCCATACAACTCAAATCCTTCAAGTGGAATAGCTTCGAAATTGTAAGTCGCACAGCTTGGAAACTTGGGGTACCGTCGTTTCATAGATGTGTCATTCTACTGTTAAAATTTTATGGGCGTTGAACAAAGGGCGTGGCACATTTTTGATGCAGCAGAACTGTAAGTCCTACATCAATGAAACTTGGTATGAACCTACCACTTAATCATATCTTTCGGCAGAGGGAATGGGGCGGGTATTTAGCAAGGGGGCGTGGCAACGCCCATACAATTCTATTCTTTTGAGTGGAATAGCTGCGGCATTGTAAGTCGCACAACATTGAAAGTAAGTGTACCGTCGTCTCATAGATGTGTTATTCTACTGTTAAAATTTTATGGGCGTTGGACAAGGGGCGTGGCACATTTGTTTCATCAATGAAATTCAGTACGAATTTATCATTTAGTCATATCTTTCCACAGAGGGAATGGGGCGGGTATTTACCAAGGGGGCGTGGCACCGCACATACAACATAAATCTTTTATATGGAATAGCTTCGGAATTGTTAGTCGCACAGCATTGAAATTTGGTGTACCGTCGTTTCATAGATATGTCATTCTACTATTAAAATTTGATGGGCGTTGAACAAGGGGCATGGCAAATTTTTTATGCAGCAGAACTGTAAGTCGCACATCAATGAAACTTGGTATGAACCTTACATTTAATCATATCTTTCGGCAGAGGGAATGGGGTTGGTATTTAACAAGGGGGTGTGGCATTGCCCATACAATCTAAATATTTTAAATGGAATAGCTTCGGAGTTTTAAGCCGCACAGCATTGAAATTTGGTGTATCGACGTTTCATAGATGTGTCATTCTACTGATGAGATTTGATCGGCGTTGGTCAAGGGGCGTGGTACATTTTTATGATCCAACAGTTATGCAGTACACACACACATCAGTGAAACTTGGTACGAACTTTCCACTTAGTGCCACAGTTCGACTAGCGGAATAATTCGACACGTGTTTTATAATTTTTCGAAAATCAAAACTTAACTGGACCAACCCATTTTTGGTTTTGTTTAGGGATAGACTCGAAAAAAACATGAACCGATAGGCCTATTGACTTCAAAAATTGTTAAAATACTTGAAATAAAAAAGTTATACACGCGTTTCTCATTATTTTCAAAATCGAAATCTAACTGGATCAACGACGGGTTAAAAGTATGTTTGGAGAAACAATTTTGTTTAGCTTTTTGACTTCAAACTTCGTGAAAGTACTTCAAATGTAAAATAATTTGATACGTAGTTTTTATTTTTTCTGAATATTAAAACCGGCCGGTTAAAAGTTTGTATGGCGAAACTGTAAAAAACATGAATTAATGAGCCCACTGACTTCAAACTTTGTAATAATTTGACACGTGTTTTTCACCAAAATCAAAATCTAACGGGTCAACAATGGGTTAACAGTTTGTATGGAAAAACACGATTTATTGGTCCTTTTGACTTCAAACTTAGACAAAAAGCACTTCAATCGGGAAATAATTAATTCATATTAATATTTGTGAAAATCGAAATCTACCGCGGCAAACTAAGGGTTAAGAATTTGTTTAGAGTAAATGTGAAAACTCATGATTTAAAGGGCCGTTTGATTTCACAGTTGTTAGAACCACTTGACATCAAAGATGAGAGACATATGTTTTTTTTTAAATAAAAATTTAACGGGGTCAACAATGCGTTCAAAATTTGAATCGGGTGAAAGAAGAGAGCTTGCGTGCGAAGCCGCGGGGCCCAGCTAGTAGGTTATAATAATTAATAATAATTGGTAATGTTAAAAATTTTTAGAGTACGAATGGTCGAAAAGTCGATGGCTTTGCCCGTTGTCATAGCGTATTTCATTGATGTGGGTCCAATTACCGACAATTGATTCAATCATCATATATTTGGAGTTCCCTCGTGTTTTTAAAGTATTTAACCATTTTTATTTTGCATGATTCTATAACTTTAAGACTTCAACTTGCTTAAAAAATAGCAGCAGTTGAGCTGGCAAAATCCATGCCGCTTCATACGCTTCGCTTCGCGAATTGTGAATTATGTATACTTGTATTTATTGCTTTCGCTCACTGCAAACAACGCATACCGCATAATGATTGAATTTGGGATACTTATGATTTGCGGTGCTTATGAGCAGTAGGTAGTAAAAAGAATGAGTATCAATGCGGTGGTGACCAAAATTGCGCGACGCGAATTGTGCAATATGCATACGATTACGAAGTGGTCGTGTAAGCAATACGCGAAATGAATCGATGATCGCAAACTCGTTCGGGTTTTGTATGCGTGCGGTTGCGATACTTATGTTATGCGGTGCTTATGAGTAGCAGGTAGTAAACAAAATAAGTATTAATGCGGTGGTATCCAAAGTTGCGGTACTCTTTGCTGATCTCTGGTGCAAAGTCCTAAAACAGTCAGTATGTCCAGTGAAAAAAAATTTCTCAAATATTACTAAACGGACAGCTGTATGATAATGATGTTGTTATTAGCGAAGGCCTTAACGAATTCTTTGTTGATAGCATAACTGAAATAAGAAACCGTATCGAGACAGTAATAACCGTACCGATTCAACACAACTCACCTTTTGAATTAAGTCAGATGTCAGATGAGATGAGATGATGAGATTGAAGAAATAGTCAAAAAGAATTTCAAATATAAAATAGGGGTGACACATTTGCTCCTGGAAGGTATTATTAAGGATTCAAGTATATACATGGGTTATTTTTTTGCACAAGTTATTAAGGAAAGTTTGGCTAGAGGCATTGTTCCAAATATTTGGAAAACGTCAGTAATAGTTCCAATTAAAAAAGGTTAAAAACACTATATGTTAAAAGCTGAAAAGTCAACCGATAAATACTTTGCCATGTGATGAGAAGATTCTTGAGACCGTTGCAAAAAATCAAATTGTGCAATACTTAGAAGTGTCACGGACAGGGTGGCAACTCGGGAAGTTGCTACGGGGTAGTCGCGTAGGTGGGCACGTCGCCGGTGCACAATTACTTTTTAAACAAAATTGTTAACGACTTTTTATTTATTAAAATATGTTAATAAACCATCCTTGACAAGTCAGAAGTGGGATACCAGTGAATTTATAAGGGAAATTCATCGGCAGAGAACAAAAACAGGAAAAGACGGCATTTGGTGAAGACCACAGCGACGCCAGCGAATCTGCTGACCAAAGCATAAGCCGCACGCAATCTTGCAAGGAGTGGCAACGTAGGCACTGCAAGTAAGCAGGGGAAGTAACCAACGAAGGGGCTTCAGCAAGCGGCAACGAGCGAAGAGCGCAGCAGCAGGCAACGATCGGCACGGCGACAATCAACGAACCGATTGCAGCACGCCGAAAGAACGAACGAGTGAATGTGCAGCCGTAGCATATACACAACGAAAAGAGCATGCGTAACCGACGAACAGAGTTGCGTAAGCTTCCAACGAAAACGAACTTTCCACGGTGGTAGCTAAGAAACGAGCTGCCTAAAGGAAACACGAACACGAGCACAACCAACGAACCGGGTTAACGCAAGCTAGACGAAGGAGAAAGTTAAACCGCAAAGCGAAAGACGAGAAAACGATAGGGGAAGAGTGTCGCGATTTAGAAAGTTCTAGAACAAGAGCGGAAGACGAAAGCGTGGCAGATACAGCACAAATTGAAAAGTGCAAGGACAGACGTGAACGAGCAACGACGAGATGAGGATGCAAATTGAAACGCTTACGGTGGCGCAGCTGAATACGCTTTTACGGCACGCCAATTTGCCATGTCTGGGCAATAAAGCGCAGAAGATTTCCATTCTGGTGGAGGCACGAGGTAACGACGAAGTTGACTTGGACGAATTGGGTACGGACGAGCCCTGGGAGAAGCAACTGGAGGAGCTGAGAGACCTGGTTAGCAATTTAACACACACAGTGAGTGAGCTGGTTCAAGGCCAGTCGACAGTGTCACCAATTTCGGTGCAGCCACCGAACGTGCAGGCGACCAGCACACCGAGTCCCGCAGTACAGTCGCCTAAATTACACACACGAGGCAGTAGGAATGCTTCCGGAATTTGATCCACTGCGGAAAATTGTGACGATGCGACAGTTTATCGCGAAAGCAGAGCAGCTGCAGCGGCTATATGCATGGACCGAGGAGACGCTGTTATTTGCAGTACAGTGCAAGATGAAGGGCATCGCGAGGGATTGGTTAGATGCGCAGCCAGTGTTCCAATCCTGGGCTGCTTTTGTGAGTATGCTGACAAAAGACTTCCCATGTACAGTTAATTCTGCGGACGTTCATAGGGAATTGGCCAGCCGCAAACGCAAATCCGGTGAACCGCTGGTCGAATACTTTTACTCGATGCTGGCGCTGGGAAGACGTGGAGGTATCGACGATACCGCCATCAACTCGTACGTGATCCATGGGCTGCAGGACATGGGCCTCACTCGAACGCTGTTGGCGATGCATTTTGGTACGACCGACGAACTTCTTCGATCATTGGAGAACTTGGGGATGACCACGGGAACGCCATCCGTGTCATCACGGACCGAAGTGCGGCAGTTAAACGCACCGATGGAGCCGCAGCAAAACCCCAACAAGCAGAGGGGCCCAAAGTGTTTCAACTGCAACGAGTATGGCCATATAGCGGTCAAGTGTCCATTGCCGCAAAAGAAACAACGGTGCACAAAATGTTCGAAGGCCGGCCACGAAGCGAAGGATTGCCGAGGGGGAACAAGGGCAACCGTCGCCAAAATAAGTGCACACGTCGACGGAGACACCATACCGCCGATTATCAAAACCGTCCACGTATTCGGAAAACATCTGCACGCGCTAGTAGACACTGGTAGCGATCGGTCGCTGATACGTCATGGGGCGGTGCCACCAGCAACTGAGGTGGTACCGGCGCAGAAAACCTTTAGAGGATTCGGAGGGGCGACTGTCCAAGCAACGCAGGCTGTGCGAACTGAGATCGAGCTGGATAGTAAACCAGCAACAGCGACATTATATATCGTCGCAGACAATTCGTTGTCACAGGACATACTTCTGGGGAGGGACATCTTGTGCCCGCCGAACAAACGGTTGACAATCGAGTCAGGGGTGATGCAGCTAAAGACGAAGGCAACTGATCCGGAGTTCCACATTCACGACGGGTTACACCAAGAGCAACACGCAGCGCTGCGGGCGCTACTTGGCGAATACGACGGCTGTTTCGCGGAGGGGCTGCCAACACTGGGCAGGTGTACGACGACGACAATGCAGATAACGGTTGCCACAGACAAGCCGATTGTGGGCAAGCGCTATCAAGTCCCGCTGGCACGACAATC
This sequence comes from Melieria omissa, assembly GCA_963971225.1. Classification (NCBI taxonomy): domain Eukaryota; kingdom Metazoa; phylum Arthropoda; class Insecta; order Diptera; family Ulidiidae; genus Melieria; species Melieria omissa. Next base: position 40,788,526 of record OZ020269.1, on the reverse strand, counting down.
AGAGTTGTCAGCCATTATCCAGGATTTACTGGCACACGACATCATACGACCAAGTACGTCGCCGCATGCAGCATCGGTTGTGTTGGTGAAGAAGGCGAACGGGGAGAGCAGGATGTGCGTGGACTATCGAGCAGTGAATGCGGTCACCGTCAAAAAGCAGTTTCCAATGCCGGTGGTCGAAGAGCAGCTATCTAAATTAGCGGGCGGCAAGTACTACACAATCCTCGACATGACATCCGGATACTATCAAATCCCGATGCAAGAAGAAAGCAAACAGTACACCGCTTTCCTAACGCATGAGGGCCTGTTTGAACACAACGTCATGCCCTTTGGGTTAGTCAACGCGCCCATGTACTTCCAGGAGATGATTACAAAATTGATAGCCACGCTCAGTAATCGAAAACGGGTCATAAGTTACGTCGACGAAGTTATCATCGCAACGCCCACAGTCGATGAAGGACTACAGGTGCTGCGCGAGTTTTTGGAAGCAGTTAAGAAAGCAGGGTTGACGCGAAGGCCGTCTAAATGCACTTTCATGGAAACCGAAGTCAAGTTCTTGGGCCATACAGTCAACGCAGCAGGCATCAGCCCAGGCAACGAGAAGACCGAGTGCATTGAAAACTTTCCGATACCGACCAATGTTTTGGAAGTCAGACAGTTCCTGGGGCTGACGGGATTTTTCCGCAAGTTTGTGGAGAAATACAGCCACTTCGCGCAACCATTGACGACGCTCTTACGAAAGGATGCACCATTTGTGTGGCGTCAGGAGCATGAAGAGGCGTGTGCCGAGCTGAAGGCAATTATCACGCGCAGACCCGTACTTGTCATCTACGACGTCGACAAACAACACGAAGTGCATACAGACGCAAGCAGCATTGGCTTATCAGGCATGCTTCTACAGCAGGAAGGCAACGGGTGGAAACCGGTGTCATTCTACAGCCGACGATGCACACCCGCCGAAACGAGGTATGCCAGCCATGAACTTGAAGTACTAGCAATCGTCGAAACTTTGGAGAGGTTCCGGTTTTACTTGCTGGGTACGCATTTCACGGTTGCGACGGATTGCAACGCCATCGTTACAACAAAGGCAACAACACCACTTCCGCCACGCATTGCTAGATGGTGGCTACGTTTGCAAGAGTATAATTACGATTGCATCCATCGAAAGGGAACGAACATGCAGCACGTTGATGGTATGAGTCGAGCGCCAGGGTTGCCACCTCGCGAACCCGGCACGGTGGCTGAAAGTATCTTGTCAGTAGCAGCAACCGAAACAACGGACTGGGTGTACGCAGTTCAGATGCAGGACCGCAAATTGACGGAAATCGTGAAAGCACTCAGCGGCGGAGATTCGCCAAACGCAGCACAACTCAAGCAAGATTTTGAATTGCATACGGGACGCCTCTATCGAAAGGTCGAGGGCCAGCGTAAGTTGGTTATACCGAGGGCAGTACGATGGAGGATCGCGAGAGCCTGTCACGATAACTCCGGACATTTTGGACTCGAGAAGACCCTACAGGGTATCCGGAAAGACTTTTGGTTCCCGAGAATGAGACGTTATGTGAAGAGCTACATCGCATCCTGTCCTCCATGCTGCTACGCGAAGGTCAAGGGGGGCAAACCAGAAAGCCAGATGCACGAGTCCGACACGCAGCCCATTCCATTCCGGACACTTCACTTGGACCACTTGGGGCCATTCCCCAAGTCCAAACGGGGCAATGTGCATGTCATCGTATTGGTGTGCGCATTTTCAAAGTATGCAATGCTGAAGGCGGTAAGGAACACCAAAACTACTCCAGTGATCCAGATGCTGACCGAGGTCATGAGTATTTTGGGCCAACCACGTCGAGTCATCACCGATCGAGGTACCGCCTACACATCAAAAGAATTTGCGAACTTTGTGGAACGGTATGACATTCAGCACATCAAAACTGCAGTCCGAACACCGCGCGGGAACGGACAAGTTGAGCGGGTGAATAAGACGCTGCTCACAGCTCTCAAGTGTTCCGTTGACGAGGTCCGTAACTGGGATACGATGCTTCCTACGATCCAGTGGGGCATGAACTCCCAGGAAAACGCAACGACAAAGTTTAGTCCCAACGATCTGATTTTCAGATTCGATATCCGGGCCGTGAGTGACAATCGGCTGATCCAAGCACTGCAGGACAACGAGCCAGAATCCGACGCACAGGTGTACGAGACCAGGCGACACGTAGCAGCGCAGAGAATCGAAGCGGAAAAGGCTAAATGGAAACAACGGTACGACCGCCAACATCAACGCCCACAGATGTATCACGAAGGTCAACTGGTAGTCATCGATCATGTCCCGACCGCAACGGGGGAGTCACATAAGCTTGAGCCGAAGTATAAGGGGCCTTATATCGTGACCAAAGTATTGGATTACGATCGATATGTTGTGGAGGATTTACCCGATACCACGCATTCCCACAGACGCTACTGTAACATCATGGCGACCGACCACATGAAGCCTTGGTGTTACCCCAGCCCAGACATAGACGACAACGGCAGCGATGACGACAAGCAGATGAGCGGCGAGTCATCCTAGGGGATGAAAGTCAGGAGAGGCCGAGCTGTCACGGACAGGGTGGCAACTCGGGAAGTTGCTACGGGGTAGTCGCGTAGGTGGGCACGTCGCCGGTGCACAATTACTTTTTAAACAAAATTGTTAACGACTTTTTATTTATTAAAATATGTTAATAAACCATCCTTGACAGAAGGTAATAATATTCTTATACAACTAATTGGAAGGAAGAGCTAAACGATAAGAAATCTATTTTTGCCGTATTCGTTGATCTGAAGAGAGCCTTTGGGACGATTGATCAAGAAATACTTTTAACAAAATTATTTAATATTGGGATAAAAAATGTAGAGCTAGATTGGTTCAAAAATTTTTTAACAAACTGCAAGCAGCGTGTGGCAATTGGGTTGTCGGTTTCCGGGAAATTGATATCAAAATTGGGTTGCCTCAATTAATTACGATCAGTGGGACTAATATAGATGAAATTCAACATAAGTTGTAATTGGACTTAGATTCTCTGTATATTTGGCTGTCTACTAACAGATTAAAATCAAACATTGATAAAACTAAATATATGGTTATTTCACGAAATAATAACTTACTATTGAAAACTATAAAAATTAATAACATCGAAATAGAAGAAGTTAATATAATAAAATATCTGGGCATTCAGATCGATGAAACATTAAAATTTAACGATCACATTCATTTCACTTTGGGAAAAATTGCAAAAAAAATTTGGTTTATGAAACGAACGCGTAAGTTTTTAAGTGAACAATACAAAACCATGGTTTATAGATCGATAATCGAGCCACACTTTATCTATTGCACCACAATATTTTTCATTATAAAAGACTCAAATTAATAAATTGCAAAAAATGCAGAACAAGGCGATGCGTTTTATCAAAGAATATACAATAGGGCACTTCAGGATAATGTGCAAATATTTGGGCAAATGCAAGTCATTTCAAAAATTTGCCATCAACACTGAGATGACATTCCATCTACTGGACGGCCAAATGACGCTGTTATTCCGGAAAACGTTGAAAAAACACTGAAAATCATTATGTCCGACCGTAAAGTGAAAGTGGGGGAGATTGCTGACATTCTAAAGATATCAGCAGGCAGTGTACACACCATAATACACGAACATTTGGTTATGAAAAAGGTGTTTTCGAAATGGGTGCCGCGTTTGCTCACACCGGAGCAAAAACAACAACGAATCGATAATTCAAAGAGCTGTTTGGACATGTTTACGCGCAACAAGTCGGAGTTTTTGCGTCGGTACATCACAATGGATGAAACATGGACCCACCATTTCACTCCAGAGTCAAATCGGCAGTCTGCTGAGTGGCATGCAACCGGTGAAAGCCGCCCAAAGCGTCCAAAGGCACAAACATCGGCTGGCAAGGTTATGGCGTCAGTATTTTGGGATGTGCACGGAATAATATTCATCGACTATCTTGAGAAAGGGAAAACAATCAATAGCGACTTTTTACCGTTGTAAAAAATCAAATTGTGCAATACTTAGAAGGTAATAATATTCTTATAACGGGTTTTTCAAAAGGAGCGCTACAAAAGTAGACCGATAGGGACAGCAAACGACGCCATATTTTTTTCCGCTCTTTTGACATTTCTCTTCAGTAAGGTTTGCCATTTCATCATGGAAAGATATACGGTCCAACAACGAGTCGAAATTATTAAAATTTACTACCGAAATTCGGAGTCAGTGGCCTCAACTTTAAGAGCGCTACGTCCAATTTATGGTCGTCATAATTGTCCTGCCAGATCAACAATTGAGCGTCTAGTGGAAAAATTTCAATCCACAGGCACAGTACAAAATGTTCCCGTGCCAGTGAGACAAAGAAGTGCCCGTAGTGTCGAGAATATTGCTGCCGCTGAGGCTTCAGTTCAAGAAAGCCCAAATGTGTCTCTCACACGTCGTTCTCAAGCGTTGGGCATTTCTGTGACGTCGTTGTGGCGAATTTTGCGAAAAGATCTTGGCCTACATCCTTACAAGATCAAATTGACGCAAGAACTGAAGCCGTTGTACCATTTGAAGCGACGCACATTCGTAAATTGGGCTCAACAACAATTTGAAAATGATCCAGATTTTCACCGTAAAATCATCTTTAGCGATGAGGCCCATTTTTGGCTCAATGGATTTGTCAACAAACAGAATATGCGTTATTGGTCAGGCAGCAATCCACACGTACTCCATGAGTCACCATTGCATCCCGAAAAAATTACGGTTTGGTGCGGTTTATGGGCCGGGGGCGTCATTGGGCCGTACTTCTTTCGTGATGATCAAGACCGGCACGTTACTGTGACTGGGAATCGCTACCGTTCAATGATAACCGAATATTTTTGGCCCGAATTGGATGATATGGACTTGGACAATATGTGGTTTCAACAGGACGGCGCCACAAGCCACACAGCGCATCGCACAATCGATTTATTGAAAACCAAGTTTGGTGAACGTGTTATCTCACGACATGGTCCAGTCAATTGGCCGCCTCGGTCGTGCGATTTGACGCCGTTGGACTATTTCCTGTGGGGCTACGTCAAGTCTAAGGTCTATGCCAACAAGCCAGCGACGATTGATGAACTTCGTACGAATATCGAACGTGAAATTGCGGCAGTATCGGCCGATTTATGCTTAAAAACCGTCGAAAATTGGGTTCAGCGTCTGGACTTCTGCAAGCGTGCCCGTGGTGGCCATGCAAGAGAAATCGAGTTCCATACATAATGGCATCGAATGTACTTTCACAGGAATAAAGAATTTCATTGATATCCAAAACCGTTTTTGTTTTATTTAAAAAAACTTTTGTAGCGCTCTTATTGAAAAACCCTTTACAACTAATTGGAAGGAAGAGCTAAACGATAAGAAATCTATTTTTGCCGTATTCGTTGATCTGAAGAGAGCCTTTGAGACGATTGATCAAGAAATACTTTTAACAAAATTATTTAATATTGGGATAAAAAATGTAGAGCTAGATTGGTTCAAAAATTTTTTAACAAACCCCAAGCAGCGTGTGGCAATTGGGTCGTCGGTTTCCGGGAAATTGATATCAAAATTGGGTTGCCTCAATTAATTACGATCAGTGGGACTAATATAGATGAAATTCAACATAAGTTGTAATTGGACTTAGATTCTCTGTATATTTGGCTGTCTACTAACAGATTAAAATCAAACATTGATAAAACTAAATATATGGTTATTTCACGAAATAATAACTTACTATTGAAAACTATAAAAATTAATAACATCGAAATAGAAGAAGTTAATAAAATAAAATATCTGGGCATTCAGATCGATGAAACATTAAAATTTAACGATCACATTCATTTCACTTTGGGAAAAATTGCCAAAAAAATTTGGTTTATGAAACGAACGTGTAAGTTTTTAAGTGAACAATACAAAACCATGGTTTATAGATCGATAATCGAGCCACACTTTATCTATTGCCCCACAATATTTTTCATTATAAAAGACTCAAATTAATAAATTGCAAAAAATGCAGAACAAGGCGATGCATTTTATCAAAGAATATACAATAGGGCACTTCAGGATAATGTGCAAATATTTGGGCAAATGCAAGTCATTTCAAAAATTTGCCATCAACACTGAGCACACTTTTAAAAATTTCATGGCAAATTTGGTTGCAGAACAAATTCACAGCTGTTTTTGAAGAATAAATCAAGAAGAAGAAGAATCGAATATTTGCGCCGTGGGAGCCTGCGAGAATAAAGAGCACGCATAAGTTGCTGCCGCTGTGGAATCCGAAAACAATTCATACCTCTAACTCCAGCGCTTCTTGCAAATAACTCAAAATTGTACGAATCTCCTCGTCCGTCCACTTTTTATTCGGTTTTTCTCTTTTTATTTTCTTTTTCGTCTGCTTCATCTCGACAATTGTAACAGTTGATTGATTGTCAAATCGGTTTTGCCCATGCCGAAAAATATGCAATAGAGTTTCAGTGTGGGAAATTTGCCGCTGCTCGGCATGGGCAAATGTCTACATTTTGTTGTTGCGTTGAAAATATTTGCTATCACATTTTGCAAATGCCATGATGCCAGACTGTTTGCACGTTATCGTGAACTGCCCTAATATAAAGAATACGCATCTTCAAAAATTTGGCAAGCGTGTTTCTTGCGAGGGGGAAGAGATGAGCAAACAACGAAACAAAGCATCGTCATCGTCACCCATCATACTATACGGTGCTCTAGTATGGTGGGGCAAAACCAAACAGAGCACAACAATAAAAAGATTAAACAGAGTCCAAAGGTTTGCATGCTTAAGCATTACGGGGGCAATGAAAACAACCCCAACTGCCGGCATGGAAGCCTTACTCGACCTAACACCGCGCCATATAGCTTTCCAAGAGGAAGCAATCTCAAGTGCACTCACGCTATATAGGCATAACCTACTTAAACAGGGAAACCTGACGGGCCACTTGGCAATTCTAAAACAAATAGAGGACACCCTCCACAAATCATCATATCTGGATTTCATGAAACCCCATTTCAGCCCAACAAGGAATTATATAGTTGACTTTCCGACTAGAGAACAGTGGGATAACAACCCGTAATGGTTAAAAGAGGACGCTCAGAAATGGTACACCGATGGCTCTAAAACACCTTGTGGTGTAGGAGCTGGAGTGGTGGGCCCAGGGGTCAACTTAGCCCTTCCGATGAGCCATAATACCTCAATATTTCAAGCTGAACTCTATGCAATATATGAGGCAGCTCGAACAATTGCTAAAATGCACCCTCAAGGAACAATGTTCACCATACTCTCGGATAGTCTGTCAGTTCTAAAAGCGCTTGACAGCTACTCCTACACATCAAAAATCCTGCTCGAATGCCACAAGGAACTCAACGCCCTAGGGACCCAGAACAGGGTTGCGCTCGTCTGGGTTCCTGGGCATGAGGGCCATGATGGCAACGAAAAGGCAGACACACAAGCACAAAAGGTGCAGAAAGCCTATTCATAGGGCCGGGCCCGATGTTTGGATTCGGTAAAACCGACCTAAAACAGGACATCCACAAATGGATCCAGAGGCAAAAACAAAAATACTGGAACAATATTGAGGGACTACGTCACTCGAAAAGATTCCTAAATTTTAACACAAAACGAGCCAAAACTGCTACACTTCTTAGCAGAAGACAGCTCAAAATCCTATGTGGCGCCCTAACCGGCCATTATTCTTGTAGCTACCACCTTCACAAACTAGGCTTGGTCACCGACAAAAGTGCAGATACTGCAATGAGGTCGACGAAACAATGGAACACGTTATCATAAACTGCCCCGCCCTGGCACACAGACGTGCAAAGTTTCTAGGGAAACATATTCTCGGTGATGAGGACCTGATGCAAATATCGCAGAAAGGTCTGATTCAATACCTGAGCACATAAAACACCAGATGATTCAAGGGGCACAATAAACCTACTAGGTTGCAGTGCGCAAGGGCATTGTCCCTACCCATTATTATCATTACATACATCGTCATCGTCGTTTCAATGAAGGTGATTCGGCATTCGCTAATGTTTCTGTTGTTGTCGTGTTGCCGATTGGTTTTGCTGCACAAATTGCTGTCCATCAATCGAATCTTTGTGGTGTATGGCTTTTGCTGGCCAATGTTTTCTTTGATTTAAGGTATCATGGCACGTTAGAAAGGGGAATTTTTAATGATTTACAAAAATATTATTTTTCAGCTCCTTTATTATCAGTCTTTTTGAAAATTTTTTTGCAATACATTGAAGGTTTAAGGAACACAAAAAAAATATTATCATATCATATTGTCTCTTATATAGGTGGAGCTCAAGTCACGTAGAAAAAAACACATCCTCCATTGCGGACACTTAATCTCCGAATCGGCTAATCTGAAACAAAAAAACAAAAAAGATGCACAATTACTAAGCCTTCGGACACAGGAATTCACCAGAAAAATAAAAAAACGCTAAAAATAAAAGGATAGGAGCTTTTTGAAAAAAAAAGTGTCAAAAATTTACTGCGTTTTTCACCTTTTCTTCCCAGAAAAAGTACTTTAAATTAAAATTTTTCTTTAATATTGTTAATAAAAAGAACTACACAAATTTTGTTTAAGTCGGTCGAGCCAATCCGGAGATTAAGTGTCCGCAATGGAGGATGTGTTTTTTTCTACACGACTTATATAAGAGACCACCTATATAAGAGACAATATGATATGATAATATTTTTTTTGTGTTCCTTAAACCTTCAATATATTGTAAAAAAAAAGATTGATAATAAAGGAGCTGAAAAATAAATAATTTTGTAAATCATTAAAAATTCCCCTTTCTAACGTGCCATTATACCTTAAAAATTTGGTGGTTGATCCCAATTTAAAATGTATACAAATATTTTCGAAATAAAATTATTTGTTTATATTTTCACATGGTTGATTACAATCTTGAGAATATGGGAAAACTACGAGAAAAAATGAACTGATGGGCATATTGACTTCAAAATTCGTGAAAACACTTGAAATCAAAAATAAATAGATACGTGTTTAATTATGTTTGTTTTTTAATCGAAATCTAACAAACCAAGGGTTAAAAGATTGTATGGAATAACATAATTAATAGGTCTATTGACTTTCAATAGGGCGAAAGCATTACTGAAGCACTAAATAAATAAAGAAATAAATAATAAGACAAGTATTTTGTCATAAGAAAAATGTTACTACGGCATGCCTACGGTTAAAAATAGTACAGTACATTCCGTTTAGCTGCCTATTCGCTTAGGTGCATTTTTTGCTTAGCTGCATGATTTGGCCAAAATACTACATACTTCGCAAACCGAATTTTCTTTGAAAATTTCACATTTAGCTGCATATCACTTAGCTGCACTACTCCGTTTAATAGCCTTGTTTTTGAACAAATTTTTTTGATTTGTATGAAAAATACTTCGTTTAGCAGCACTGGACTGCGAGTTCAATTTTATTAGCAATCTACCTCATTTCAACACGCACACTTCGTAATTTCAACGTCGCCTTTGAAATTTAGGCAATCGTTGTGAAATTGTCAAAAAAGAAATATTCGCAAGGTAAAATCCGATTACACTGAGCAACAGCCAAAATTTTTCCGAGTTCTAGTAAACCTTTTCTAAAGGATTTTTGGACGCTGATCACAACTGCGTACTTAGTTTTTTGATTGTTTGAGCGGTTTGTAAGTTTTTGCTAGGAGGTGTTTTCCACGTTTTTTCATCTTTGAATTTTTATTGCATTTGTAATATGTTGAAAACCACGATAATTTTTTTATGACACAATAACGAATCCTCAAGCTATAATTCTGACCATACTCGATTTCGATTGGTCATGGCTATGGCCCTTCAAAGTTAAATTTTCGCGAATTTTTCATACAAATTCATTTAAAATCGGTGTTGCAATTTTCAACTAGGAGTTAGTGTGCAATGTATAGTGTAAGGTTGTAACTTAAACTTATAGAACAGATTTTTTTTATTGTATGTGCCATTCTCGGCCTATTCTCATTAGAGTGTAAATGCGACTTCATCTTCTGAACACGTGTTTGTATTGAAATCTTCTAATGCTTTTCGCGTCGTTGACGGAAGTAGCTAAAGTATTTTCGCAAGCGTCAATATTTGTCTTTTCAAGGGCATTAACAAAATTTGAATTGGTTCATTATTGTAAAAGCTATTCTAAAAAGAGTTGCATCACACAAGCAAAAATTTCAACCACACACACTTAGCAAACTACTTGCTGTTTTTCCATATTTCACTGCGACATATTTTTAGGGCCCAAAAAAAATCAAAATCAAAGCTGAAAATTTTAAGAATCAAGGGCATTTGATGAATGTGAGCATTTTCATACCGCTGCCTAAAATTGTGCTCCGATATTATAGCTCAAAAGTAAATCCTTGCTTTTGTTGCTGAATTTATCAATGGAGAACTTACATATTTGTACACATACTCTATTACAAGCATCGTATTTCAAAAATTTCTTTTTTAATTGAAAGCCCCAACATTCTTCTTTCAGTATATGACAATATATATTTTTTGTAAGAAAAATTCTTTTGTGTATTCGCAATCTTGCAAACAAACTGAAAATTTGACTTTGCAAATGAATAACTCTTGCAAATTTGAACCGATTTTAATGTTTTAAATTTGAAATACATAGTTAGAGTATTGTTAATCTATGTAAAAAAAAATGGCATTTTAGACTTCAGGTTTGTAGGAGCTGCATTCGTATAATGGTCAAAAAACATGGAAAACGCCCTCCGAGGAAAACCATCAATATTTCCTAAGCCGCTCAAACAATCAAAAAACTAAGTACGCAGTTGTGATCAGCCTCCAAAAATCCTTTAGAAAAGTATGGTTTGATTTCAGAAAAAAAAATAATGTCGATTTTGTTGCTCTGTGTTATCTTTACTATTATATAAAAACAAGTGTGACGTTTTTTGAGCCACAATCAGGTAAAAACCACTGAACCGATTTAGATGAAATAAGCACCAGACATTTTTTTATCTGGGGGAATGGTACATAGGCTATATGAGAATGGCCACGCCCCCTTCTTACGCCCACTCTGGCAACAAAACTCATCTATGGTATGCTTTTGTAAGGCAATATGGATATCAAACGATTCAGCGTGTCATTGCGGCAAACATAGGCTATAATACAATCGGTCACGCCCACTAAACTAACAAAACGAAGCTACGGTACATGTCTGTAAATCAGTATTAATATCAAATGATTCCGTGTTTCATTGATCTCAACATAGGATATATAATATTGACCACGCCCATCTGATATGCCTTTTCGCCACGCCCACTATAATAACAAATCATCCATGATATATTTGTCATAGCAATATGGGTATCAAACGATTCATCGTCTCATTGCGGCAAACATAGGCTATAATATAATCGGCCACGCCTTTTTTCTGCGCCCACTAAACTAACAAAACGAAGCCACGGTGCATGTCTGTAAATCAGTATAAATATCAAATGATTCCGTGTTTCATTGATGTTAACATAGGATATATAAGATTGACCACGCCCACCTAATACGCCTTCTCGCCACGATCACTATAATAACAAATCAGCCATGATATTTATGTCACAGCAATATGGGTGTCAAACGATTTAGGGGGAATGGGTTGGGTTTTTAATAAGGGGGCGTGGCACCGCCCATACAACTTAAATTTTCAATATGGAATATCTTCGGAATGAGAAATCGGGCAGCATTAAAATTTGGTGCGGGGCCCCCGTTTGATGTGCCGTTTCACTGGTAAAACTTTGTGAGCGTTGGACAAGGGGTGCTGACACTAAACCAAATTTGTTGGCCGATGCCGATACAGATTAATCGGCCAATTCTCAAGCCGATGCCGATTAATCGGTCAAAAGGCCGAAAATCGGCCGATGCCGATTCCATAGAAAAAAAAACACGAATGAATTCAATCAAAACACAGCTTATTTTATAAAACAACAAAAGGAACTATTACATATATAGTACATTTCATCACATTCATCACAAATTAACAAACAAAAACAAGAAAATAAACAACTAAAAACTAAATAAAATTACAAGAAAATTCAGAATTTAAATATATTAAACTAAAATTTCCCCCAAATTTATAACACATAAAATTAATATTTCATGAAAATTGCTCATTCTATTTGGCACAAGCAATTAACAAAATACCCAATAGCCAATATAGCTGAACAAGGTTTTGATGTAGCAAAAATATATTAAAAATATCTGTAAAATATTGTCCCCTTAAATATTTGTCATAAAATCCAAACAAATCTAAGGAGAAACCCCCTAATCAGGCAACACTGGGTTGTAACGTATAATAAAAATGTAATTGTTTAAATCGGATCGTCGCGGACCGGTGTAAATAATAAACGCGTTTGCGGTTTAGGGATTGTGGTCTTTATTTTATGACGTCAGAATAACAAGTGTCACTACAGAGAATACAATAAACATTAAACGATACGAACGGCCGAAGCCGGGGAGCAGAAAATAGTGGGAATCATGAGTACAAAGGGACAAGGAAAGGAAGGGATTAGTGGTGGGATCGACAGATCACTTGAGACCAGTGCTGCCGTTTTCAAATTTTTTTCAGTAGTACAAATTATGATTTTTGTAGTAGTATTATGAACTTTGAGTAGTTCAAATGCATGTTTTCTTAACAGTGTAAAAACCGCAAGGATTCATCAACCACTAAATGAAATACTAAGTTTCAAAACACATTAACAATTTTATTTATACAAATGTGAAAGAGACAATGTAATTCAGTTAAAGAAATGCACATAAACAAATTTTATATGCTTTTGTGGCGCCGGCAGTAGGCAACCCTATTTCATGATATTATTTCATGTATTATTTCATTTTGTTATTTATGTGATTCCGAATTCTCATTTTGTTTATAAATATTTAATTTTCGATCATTGTTCAAAAAGGCAATCCTCACAATGTTTATCAGTTTCAGGTTTTATATGTTCGCTACTTTTTACCAATAAGGGTTTTTGTGTCGGTAATCGTTCAAACTTTCTGAGATCTAAACCCGAGCTAGTTCTTTTCAGAACTCGAGCTCTGTGGTTTTAAAGTGGTGACCCCGACGTAAGTACGCGCGCGAGTGAACATAATGAATAGTGAAGTGGTGTCGGACTCGGGCACGGTAGCAGCAATTCGCCTACCCATGCCCCCGGTTTACAAAACAGACTTTCCGCTATGGTTCGTACAATTAGACCATGGGTTTCGCGCGAATCGTGTGTCGAGCGACGAAACGAAGTTTTCGACTATTATCGCCGCGTTGGACACTAATCTATTGGCACATATTCGCGACACAATTACCAACCCGCCGACCAGTGGTAAATTTGAGGCAGTAAAAGAAGCCTTGGTGAAACAATTTTGTGAGACTGACACGACCCGGCTGCAAAAATATGTGGCTGGTATGCAGCTGGGTGATGGCAAACCGTCACACCTACTCGGTGAGTTACGCAACGTCAGCATCGGTTTCGAGAACGACCGCATGCTTAAGATGTTGTGGCTGCAACGGCTACCAGCAAGTGTTCAAGGATGCCTGGCCACGATTGAGGCCCCGCTCGAAAAATTAGACTCCATCGCTGATGCAGTTTTAGAAGCACATCGCAATGAAGGTTCCGTACACGAGGTGAGCGAGAAGTCTTCACAAGAAGCTATCAGCGAGTTGCAGAACGAAGTGGCTAGCCTAAATCGCAAGCTTGGAAAAATCTTCAACCCGCAACGGAGCGAGTTAATGTGCTGGTATCATCAGACGTTCGGTAAGGAAGCCAAGAAATGCCGCCAACCGTGCACGTGGACGAACGCCAAAAGAAAAAACGAATAGACGAGCAAGCTCTAAGGGCAAGCGAGGCTGGAGCACGAATAACATCACTCTCTTGCCGCTTGTTCGTTAAAGACTCCAGCAGCAACCAACCTTTTTTAATTGATACGGGAGCCGATATCTCGCTAGTCAGATGTTCACCTATCGATCATGGAACAACAGTCGCACAAGCAAGTGCTCTTCAACTATTTGCTGCAAACGGATGTAAAATTCGCACTCACGGAACAAAAACTTTAGAATTAGATTTGGGTTTGAAACGAAAATTCCGATGGCAATTCATCATCGCCGACGTCAATCGCTCCATCATAGGAGCCGACTTCTTAAAACATTTTGGGTTGACAATCGACATAGCTAACCGAAGGATTGTTGACCCGCAAACGAACAACTTCATCATAGCCGAAGTAACGCAGGCTAGTAACGAAAAGATTTCAACGATCAACTTCTCCAATCAATACGCAGAGTTACTTCGCCAATACATCGACATCACGAAACCAACGTTGCGAGAGAACCAACGGCGCGCCGGTATTACACACCACATCGTTACTACAGGTCCACCAATCCACGAACGATTTCGTCGGTTAGCACCCGATAAACTGGCTGTAGCAAAGAAAGAATTTGATGCTTTGGTCAAGCAAGGGATATGTCAACCATCGAGCAGTAATTGGGCTAGTCCGTTACACCTCGTCAAGAAACCTAACGGAGACTGGAGACCTTGTGGGGATTATCGTCGTCTAAACGCCATTACAGTTCCCGATCGATACCCCATTCCACACATACAGGACTTTGCACATACGTTCCAAAATAAAAAAATATTTTCAACGCTAGATTTGGAAAAAGCATATCATCAAATCCCTGTCGAGCCCGCCGACGTTAAGAAGACTGCCATCACGACGCCATTCGGACTTTTCGAATTCAAATTCATGACATTTGGGCTGTGTAATGCTGGCCAAACCTTTCAACGATTTATACATGAGGTTCTCAAGGATTTAGACTTTGTTTTTGTATATATAGACGATATCTGTATCGCCTCTCGCACTGAAGAAGAGCACATGCAACATCTTAAAATGGTCTTTCAGCGACTTCGGGATTATGGACTCACAATCAACGTATCTAAATGCGTACTTGGAAAGCAGACGGTAAAATTCTTAGGTCACGACATTTCCGCAGCGGGCATTTCACCAACGCACGAAAAGGTCAAGGCTATAAAAGATTTTCCTAAACCGACAATGGTAAAAGAGCTGCGACGCTTCCTAGCGATGATTAATTTCTACCGCAGATTCATTCCACACGCAGTGGAAAATCAAACGCCATTGCAGAAGCTAATTAGATCTAACAAGAAAAACGATACCACTCGCATCGAGTGGGATACAGACGCCGAGGATGCTTTCGCAAAATGTAAGCTAGATCTGGCGAACTATGTCTTGTTAGCACATCCGGGTAATAATTTTCCACTGCAACTGCACGTCGATGCCTCTAATAATTCGCTGGGTGCCGCTTTACATCAAATGGTAAACGGCCACTCGGAACCGTTGGCATTCTATTCCAAGCGGCTGACGGACGCGCAGAAGAAATACAGCACATACGATCGAGAATTATTGGCCGCTTACCAAGCCATCCGTCATTTCCGACATATGTTGGAGGGACGTCAATTCACTCTGTTAACGGACCACAAACCTCTGACATTTGCATTTCAGCAGCGGCAAGATAAAGCATCTCCACGCCAAGCACGACAGTTAGATTACATAGGCCAATTCACTACAAACATTATACACATTGAAGGCGAAAAAAATACTCCGGCGGACTGTCTCTCCCGTATAGAGCTCGATGAGATTTTACATCGCAACACCATCAACTATCAGGAGTTGGCTTCAGAACAAGCAGATGATATCGATCTCATCAACGCAAAGAAAGACTCCTCACTGGAGATACGACAGCTACAATATCCAGGTACACCCGTGACGATTTTCTGCGATATATCTACTGGGCGTGTTCGACCATTCGTTCCAGCCACCCAACGGCAAACAGTGTTCTCGTCGCTTCATAATATTTCACACCCCGGGGTCCGCGGCACTACCAAGCTTATTGCTCAACGATTCGTGTGGCCAAACATGCGTAAAGACATAAAACTCATGACTGCACGCTGCATCGCTTGTCAACGATCTAAAATACAAAGACATAATCGCGCTTGCCTCGAAAAATTTACGCCGCCGGATAATCGTTTCGAGCACATCCATATCGATCTCGTGGGCCCTCTTCCTCCATCAGATAATTGCAGCTATATCTTAACGATAATCGATCGTTTTAGTCGATGGCCGGAAGCAGTTCCACTTCCCGATCAATCTGCGGAGACCGTGGCCAAAGCTCTTATCGACACATGGATCTCCCGGTTCGGTGTTCCAGCTCGTATCACTACCGATCAGGGGCGCCAATTTCAGTCTCACCTCTTTCGACAACTTGCCAAAATGCTTGGTTGCCAACACATCCATACGACCGCTTATCATCCGCAAAGTAATGGTATGATCGAAAGATGGCATAGATCACTTAAAGCGGCAATAACATGCCATCACACGTCAGCATGGAAAGAGGTACTGCCGATCGTCCTCCTGGGACTTCGTACCACCGTAAAAGAAGACATAGGAGCATCACCGGCAGAGATGCTGTATGGCCAAGTGTTACGACTTCCGGGCGAATTAGTACACATGCAATCAAATAAGTTAACAAACGAACATGAATTTGTTGGTAACCTACGGCAGATAATGCGGTCACTAAGAGTACCGGAACCGCTTCATCATAGCACACCTAAGGTTTTCATACAGAAAGATTTAGAAACGTGCACCCATGTATTCCTTCGCATAGATGCTATAAAACCGCCATTAACTCCACCCTTCGAAGGCCCCTACCGAGTCTTATCCAGAGGGAATAAAACGTTCAAGCTGGACATTAAAGGAAAAGAGGTCACAGTATCCACGGATCGGCTAAAGGTAGCACACATGTCTACAGAAGAACCCAAGGTAGAGAAGCAAAAGTGGCCCGAGCAAAAATTTAAAACAGGAAGATTCCTCAAGTATCAGTGACTGCGTCACTTGGGGGGGAATAATGTGGCGCCGGCAGTAGGCAACCCTATTTCATGATATTATTTCATGTATTATTTCATTTTGTTATTTATGTGATTCCGAATTCTCATTTTGTTTATAAATATTTAATTTTCGATCATTGTTCAAAAAGGCAATCCTCACAATGTTTATCAGTTTCAGGTTTTATATGTTCGCTACTTTTTACCAATAAGGGTTTTTGTGTCGGTAATCGTTCAAACTTTCTGAGATCTAAACCCGAGCTAGTTCTTTTCAGAACTCGAGCTCTGTGGTTTTAAACTTTAATTATATACTTTAAGTAAGTTTTTTGGTAGATCCCTTTTTCCGTAAAAGTTTCCCCTAATAAACTTTTCGAAGATAAATCGAGTGGACAGTAGCGTTCAGTTAACATTTTTTTTTCTAATCTTTAATTAAATTTACTTCGGACTACTATGCGGAAACGCATTTACAGTACCAATAAACTGTCAAAGAAGCGGAAACATAAATTCATTAATATCGTGTTTTTTTCTAAAACATCCCCAAAATGGTTATAAACCAAGATTTTCGAAATTTGACTCAAGTTCCAAATTTCGCAATGCCCTTTATTCCGCTTCTAGAACTTCAACATTCTGTTCTTCAATTAAATGTTTCAATTAGGGGAACTATGGTAGGAGATACATTTTTTGGATTTATCCTTTTCAAGCACCCTTAACTAAAATCGACCTAAGCGATTATCGATTTCGACCACAGATTTAATAATACTAAATAATACTCATACTTCATTTTCGATGCGCTTCAATGGAAAAAATTTATAAAGCTTTAATAAAATACTAAATCTTAACCAAAATGTATTTTATATAATAGTGGAATTATATTAGTAGGCGTGGTGTAGCAGGATTTAGATATTTGCTGATATTTTGCTCAAATGGGGCAAAAACTGTCAAGAGGTAGTAGCTTAATATTTGCATTACTAGAATATGTACAATTTCCCGCCTAAGTCAGTCCGATTTATAATTATTTGTCTACGGATATACTCTATAAACCCCATTTTGAAGATATTTCCATAAAAAAATTTTTAAAAATATTCCGCGATTTGTTTTTTAAAGTTTTTTTGTGTTGTCGGGCTTAAAAATACCTGAAGTTTAAAATTCCATAACAAAATGTATGTCTTATTAAAATTTCTTATTAATATCGCTCCAATATTACTTTTAGCACTTCAAGCAAATAAACAAGAGAAACCAATCAACACCAAAACAAAACCACAAAGCACGACGAACAATATTTTTCATTTATATTTTCTTTAAAATGGCATAATTGAATTTTTTAATTTAATAATTATTTTTTTTTATTAACAATCCAACGGAATTTGTCCCCAATTTGCACTGGTTGAATAAAAATGCCAGTCCCAAGAGAAATCGAACGATTTTATACACTTTTATCAGCATATTCCAATGATTGCGTCCAATGACACGTTTCAGCTCAGTTTAATTTTTTCTGACTTGTCGACGTCCCAACAACCACTTTATTGTCTTTATCAGATTTTAAAAGATTCTTACAAGAATATGCAAAAGTATTAAGTTATTTTGTATTTAAATACAGTAATATTACTCTATTATTTCACGGCGCTCATTTTTGGGTATCGCATCCGTTGCGCTGCTTAAAGTTTATCACTTTATCAAAAGCTTATATGTATTATATGATTACAACAATGTGAAGTATTGTACGAACAGCATTTTGCAACGCTGTTAAAAAAGGTGCAATCGTCACTTTAGTCGCACAACGGTAACTCTACAACGAGCTCAATTTCTTGATCGCAAAAAGTTCAGTAAAAAGTGAAACATACGAAAACACATGTGATAGAGTTGCTCACAAACCAAGAATATTTGGTTAGAAATAAAAAACAGCAACGTTGGTCTAAATTTCGTGCTTCGGCAATGTTCAGTTCGGTAACATTTTTTATATTCTTTTCTAATAGCCTTACCTAAAACATGAAAATTAAATCGGTCTGTGGGTAGTACGGTAGTACAGATGATGAAATAGTAGTAAAATACCACTCGCCACTCGCCAAGGCGCTGATTGGACCTTATCAGTGCGGCTTTAGACCTGGTAAGTCCACCATCGACCAGATATTCACTCTACGCCAAATCCTGGAGAAGACCCATGAGAACCAAATCGATACACACCATCTCTTCATCGATTACAAGGCAGCATTCGATAGCCCGATAAGGGATCGCCTATATACCGCATTGTCTGAACTTGGTATCCCTGCAAAGCTCGTTAGACTTTGCAGAGCGACGTTGAGCAATACGCGCAGCTCCGTCAAGGTTGGAAGTGACCTCTCCGACCCCTTTGATACCGTTCGAGGTTTCAGACAGGGCGATCCTTTGTCCTGCGACCTCTTCAACTTCACCATGGAGAGTGTTCTGCGCAAGGCCGGTGTACATCGTAATGGCACAATTTTCAACAAAAGTGTCCAGCTCCTTGCTTACGCTGATGATATTGATGTCATCGGACGTAACAAGCGAGATGTCACCGCTGCCTTTGCGGCTATCGAAAGAGAATCTGCCAAAATGGGTCTGGTGGTAAATGAGGGCAAGACGAAGTATATGCTGTCTACACGCAGGGACTCGCAACGGCTAGGGTCTCACGTCGAGGCCGACAGGTATGCTTTTGAAGTTGTCAAGGAATTCGTCTACCTTGGCACCGCCATCAACAGCAGCAATGATGTCAGTCTGGAGATAAAGCGAAGGATAACTCTTGCCAACAGGTGCTACTACGGTCTCGGTAGGCAATTGAGAAGTAGAGACCTCTCTCGACCGACAAAACTTTCACTCTATAGGACGCTTATCTTGCCCGTGCTCCTCTATGGCGCTGAAGCATGGACAATGACACGAAACGACATAGCGGCCCTTGGAGTGTTCGAGAGGAAGGTGCTTCGCAAAATCTTCGGCCCTGGTCGGGTTGGTGACGACTATCGCATACGAACCAATAACGAGCTGTATGAGCTGTATAAGGACATGGACGTAGCGCAGCGAATTAACATCCAGCGGCTACGCTGGCTCGGTCATGTCTGCCGCATGGACGACGAAGCTCCGGCGAAAAAGGTATTCGATGCGATGGTTGGAGGTCGACGGCGAAGAGGGAGGCCGTGTCTCCGGTGGAAGGACCAAGTGGAAGAGGCCCTGGTATCTCTTGGTGTGACCAACTGGAGAAGGCGCGCGCGAAGCAGAGGCGCCTGGAGAGAAGTTTTGCGGCAGGCCGTAACCCGATAACGGGTTGTTATGGCCAGTTAAGTAAGTAAGTAAAATACTGCTATAGTAACACTTCGTTCAATAATGTGTGTGACTAACTAATTAAAACACATTTTTTTGCCAAAATTCGTTTTTATTCATCAACATAGTCCCCTTTTAGGGAGATACAATCATTCCAACGCTTTTCCAATCTTTCGATACCGCCTTTGTAGAACGATTTTTCTTTGCCTTCAAAATAGGCGTTAGTTTCGGCGATTACTTCATCATTTGAGCCAAATCTCTTACCACGGAGCATCTTTCTGAGGTCTGCGAAGAGCCAGTAGTCGCTGGGGGCCAGATCTGGAGAATACGGGGGATGAGGAAGCAATTCGAAGCCCAATTCATGCATTTTTGCCATCGTTTTCATCGACTTGTGACACGGTGCATTGTCTTGGTGAAACAACACTTTTTTCTTCTTCATATGGGGCCGCTTAATCGCGATTTCTTCTTTCAAACGTTCCAACAACGCTATATAATAGTCGCTATTGATTGTTTTCCCTTTCTCAAGATAGTCGATGAATATTATTCCGTGCACATCCCAAAATACTGACGCCATAACCTTGCCAGCCGATGTTTGTGCCTTTGGACGCTTTGGGCGGCTTTCACCGGTTGCATGCCACTCAGCAGACTGCCGATTTGACTCTGGAGTGAAATGGTGGATCCATGTTTCATCCATTGTGATGTACCGACGCAAAAACTCCGACTTGTTGCGCGTAAACATGTCCAAACAGCTCTTTGAATCATCGATTCGTTGTTGTTTTTGCTCCGGTGTGAGCAAATGTTCGTGTATTATGGTGTGTACACTGCCTGCTGATATCTTTAGAATGTCAGCAATCTCCCCCACTTTCACTTTACGGTCGGACATAATGATTTTCAGTGTTTTTTCAACGTTTTCCGGAATAACAGCGTCATTTGGCCGTCCAGTATATGGAATGTCATCGGTGTCTGTACGACCACGTTTGAATTCGGCATACCAATAACAAATGGTTCTTTTTGATGGAGCAGAGTCCGAATAATGTTTTTCAAGCCATTCCTGGCATTTACACAGTATTTTTTTTCATTAAAAAACAGTGATAAATCAGCACACGGAATTGCTTTGAATTCATTTTTTTTGAAAACTCAAAAGTAGTGTCACTTAAAGCACTGTAACTTGTAAACTAATGGTCGGATTGACATATAATTGACAGTAAGCCTAAAAATGTTCACAATTTCGAAAAAAAATATTGATTTAGTATTAGTGCCGCCATCTATGTGTCAGTCACACACATTATTGAACGAAGTGTTAGTACGTTCGGCAGCACTACTTGAGACAGCACTTATTTAGCCATCGCGGCCGCCATTGCAAATTGCAATTTAATGATGCCGCGGGCCAGTCGGGCGAGGATGTGATGCAGCTCTTGCAGGTGCGGGGGTGCCGTTCATCGACGTCTCGTCCTCGGAGGAGTGCTGCTGTAGCGGTTGGCGCATCTTCAACGTCCTGCAAATAGAGTTCGATGTCAGTTATTTGGACATACAAGTTTTGAGGCTTACATCATGAGTATGGGAGAGCGCGGCTAAGCTACGGGGTTCGCTTAAGCTAAAGCCGAGGGAATATGGGAAAATACATATATAAATTGGCTGCATTGCCAAAGGGCTTAAAGGCTGTTTACAAAATAAGCCAATTCAGCTCGGGATAGTTGGGTGCAATGTCGGTTTGCTCTTCGAGAGGGTGGTGGCAGTCAACCGCTCTTTGATCCGGGATATGAACTGTGTGAGCATGACCGTTTGGCTCAGCATGGAAGAATTACTGGAGCCGTTCCACCCAAGAGGGAGATCTTGTAGATCTTGGAGCTTATACCTGATCAGTCCGACGTCTGCGGGATTTGCAGCGCTTGGAGCGAGTCGCACTGGAGTGGCAACTGTCCTCTTTTCGGACCCGGGATGGAGGTGGTGCAATGAGCAACTGCGGGGAAATGCAATTTCCGTCAGTTGCTGTGAATGTGAACCGAGTGGCGTCAAGCCAACGCTCTTGTCGAACTCTTTTTCTCTGTTTCATTAGAGGCGAAAGCCATCCTGCGGGATCAAAACGGTTGGCAGCGAAGGGGGGAATTTGCCGGTTTGGGAATGATTTTGCAGGAGTGGTGGGTTCAAAGCGATTTTCCATTATTTCCGGGGGTGGAAACCCTATGGGATTGAGGGCGGCAATCACTTGTGAAAGGGCTTTCTTTAGTGCGGGAAGATTATTTCAAAGGGCGGGTCCAGTGTGCATATGGCGACTTGGTACGTCTGTGGCACATGTCAAATGCGAAGGGGGTACTGGACAGTGTGCTTACTTCTACCACATATGTGGTAGATCTACCACAATTATTTTTAAAATCAAGTTTCTACCACATCTACCACGGAGGGCTTAAAATCTACCACATTTTTGTGGAACATCAATTTTTCTATTAACCAACCTATTACTCCAAGTAAAATAGAGCTTTATGTTGTAAAATTTATTTTAGGGCTGCATTGAACATTGTGAGTGAAAATGTGCAAAAAAAAAACCTATGTGGTAGCACTCTCATCACTTCGAAAGCAGTGCACTACAAATAGTTGACAGTTTGACAATTGTTTTGGCGGCAGGTGCAATAAAAATGGAAAAATTTCTAAAAAAGTTGAATAATTTTTGCCTTTATTTTTTAGTAACGTTTAGTTTTTTAGAATATCGCATGGAGATGGCAATGCCCTTGGACGGGACGAAGTTTTACGACGCGAAGTTATACCTGCTACTGAAATTTGCGAGTCCGAGCTCCCAAAAAAAAAACAAAATATAGTCAACAATACAAAAAACAATGAGAAGAGACCCGGCACAAGTTAAAGTGCATAGAAGAACGTAAAATACAATTAATGTACAAATACAATGAAATACAATAAATGTACAAATGCAATAAAATGCAATTAATGTACAATAAAAAAAATCTGCCACATTTCATTCAAATCTACCACATTTTTTTCACTGGGTCTACCACATAAATGAAAAATTAAGTAAGCACACTGGTACTGGACCGCTTAATACCCACCCGAATACTGTATGCTGAGCAAGTAAGCTGCCACATACATTCCGGTGGATACCTTCGAGCATGATCTGCGGGATGAGATCACTGCCAATCACTAAATCGATCTGCGCTGTCTCGAAGGGGTTTGGATCAGCGAGAGTTAGCATGGCGAAATGGTGTATGTAACGAGGTGGGAGCAATTTCGTAAGCTCTTGGAGCACGATAGCTTGCACGGGGAGTTTCGTGCTAGTTTGAGGGACTGCCAAAGTCAAGAAGCATGTATGATTGGCATTTTGCACAACCTGACCGCCCATGCCCGAGATTTGGAAGGGGGATTTCTCGATTGGCAATTTGAGGCGTTTCTGGACCTTCGAGGAAATGAAGGTACGCTGAGAGGCTTGGTCGATCAACGCTCGAACCTTAAACAACTTTCCTGAGTGTTCAATGGACACCAGTGCCGTAGGCAGAAGAGATTGGGTGCCATTATTGGAGTGGAGGGCTTGTACTTGGGTCGTACTTTGCCTGGAAGATGTGCGGAGTTGCGCATCCGAAAGAAGGGAATGAGTAGCGGAGCTGTTTGTTTGTTGGTTTCCGAGCTATGGCGACCTGTGGAGTGGTCGAATGTGATCGATTAAGCGATTGAGAGGGCTGCGCATTGCCTTTGGGGAAATGAAGCAGGGAGCGGTGCTTCGCACTTCGTGTACGTAAAATTGTTTGTACAATTTTAAGTGAGATGTGATGTAGCAAGACAATTCACGCAGAGATTGTACTTCTTAACGTATTTAAGTCGACTCTGGGGGGTAAGTCTTTTGAAGCTCTGGCAAGTCCGTATGGGATGATATGCGTTGCAGAGTTTGCACGCGAAGTCCCTTTTTACTTGAGTATAATAATTTAGGGATTTGTGTGGCCGATTTGGGAGGACATTGGAAGTCGAGGGTTGTGATTTCGGCTTAGTAGGGCGAATGCTATGCAGTCGTTCAAGTACCTCATATCTGTCGGTCAGGAACTCATCCATTTGCGACCAGGGTGGCAGATCCGAGCGAGTGTCTCTTGGTACAACGTATGGAAACCAATAGCGGATCCTAATTATCAGTGTCTACGGCCTGAGAATTGAGAACAGACAGACAATTGTTTATAGTGCTTTGGATCCGCTGTAGCGCCTCACTATTTTCAGTGTGGGCAGGAGCGATATTCAGAAGGGATCGGATTTGAGTATCAATAAGCATGCGTTTATTTTCAAAGCGGGATCTTAGGGCTTCCCACGCGAGTCCGAAATTCTCATCGGTTAATGCATATTGCTTTACAATAGCACCGGCTTTGCCTTGCGTTTTGTATCGGAGGTGATACAATTTTTGGGCTGGAGTGAGCTGGGGGTGGTTGATGTAAGCCGCGGTAAACATTTCCCGAAAGGACGGTCACTGCTCATAGCCCCCGAAAAAGGTTTCGGTATCACAAGGTGGAACTTGTAGGCAAATGTAGGGGGTATTTGCTGGTTCTAGGGGTCGAAGCGGTTCCATATGCGCAGCGGGCTGGGGGCACTGAATTTGGAGCATCTCAATGATGTCCGACATCTGAGCCATGCACAACTCGTACTGGTCTGTGGAGGCGTCGATTTTTTGCCTAGCCGACTCTTTGAAACCGTCGGGCTGGCAAAAGCCTCTCCCATTGGGCTTCAAGATTTTTCTGTTTAATTTGAACCAGGGATTTGGTCAAATCGTCAATGGGAGCCGATGAAAATTGTGTGCATAATAGCACGAGTCTATCGTACTCGAAAGTAAATTTGGCAACACTGGGATCGGTTGCTTTCTGGAGGAAGGAGTCTCCATTGTGACAAGTTTTCGTTTGGGTGATCGCTCAGCAGGCATTTTGTTTAAGGAAGCTCGACAAAGGGTAAAAAGTTTGAATAAATATATGTGTATGTAAGTGTAGGGTATTGGGCAAATAGACGTATAGTCTAACCGCGTCCGCGCGAACGATTATTGGGAATGGGAAGAGTTGGAAATGGGAAAATTCGTTTAACCGAATATATATTTTTGTCGAGCAAAAAAGGGTTACACCCGTGTGTGCAAATGTGAAATATGTGTGTATGGGTAATAAGAAATGTGTATATACTGTGGGAATTGGGAATTGGGAATGTATGTTAAAATTATTATAACAAATTATGTATTACAAATGTGTAGTCAAATATGTATTAAATGTGTTTTTATTTGTGAAAAAGTGAATTTTATTTTGTATGGGATGTGAATGTGAATCTGTGTGAATAAAAGTATGTATGTGTATGTGTATGTTTTTTTTTTTTTTATTTTTTTTATTTTTTTTTTTAACGAGGAGGGAAGCATCGAAAGCCTAAGGTCAGTGCGGGACTTTAAACCGCTAAACCCTCCTCTCGTCCGTACGGTTTGCCCTCCTGGGACCACCGCGAGGTATTTCGTCAGGAGGCCGTCGTGAGCGTTGCCGCTCAATCGTCTGTCATGTCAGTCCTTGTCGTCATGGTGCCGTATTTGTTGCCGTGTTAGCGGCGCGGATCACCTTGCCGCTTTTGCCATCTCGCTGTTGCTGCGCATTAGGAGCGCAACTCTCCTGCTCTATTGGCGTTTATCGTCGCTTTCCGCGCGCGCTCGATTCGTCGTAGTGTCTGCATGATGGTAGCTGCCGCTGAACATACAGCTCGCCAATTCGCGGCGTCGTCGCACATGAGCGCGACAAGATTGTCCTGCGTTAGGCGTTGGCCAATGGTTCTGCGCATGTCTGCGCGGATGCCGTCAAAGCGCGGGCATTCGAAGAATACGTGTTCCGCAGTCTCGTGGATGTCTGGGCAGTGCGAGCAGAAGGGATCCTCTTCGTGTTTGTATTTGTGGAGGTACTGCTTAAAACAGCCGTGCTGTAGTAGTCAAGCTCACCGTGTGTTCTGTTAACCCACACGCCAACGTCACTGATGAGCCGATGTGTCCATCGTCCTTTGATGGACTGGTTCCATCTGCGTTGCCACTCTGCAATAGTTTTTGCTCTTTCAGCTGTCTTAGCAGCGTCTGTGCTTTTCGCACCGGGCGTATAGAGGCGTCGCATCTCTGCCGCCAACAGGTCGATGGGCGGTTTGCTTGCTAGGACGCATATGGCGTCGTCTGACACTGTACGGAAAGCGCTGGTCACCCGGAGTGCGCTGAGCCTGTAGACTGATCGTATCCCCTTTGTACGATTTTTTACCTCCGCCACGTTTGCCCAAATTGGCGCGGCATACAGCAGTATGGAGCTGATTACTCGCGATAGCAGAAGACGCCGACTAGCGCGCGGACCGCCTATATTTGCCATCATTCGCGAAAGTGCGATATTTGCGCGCGCCGCCTTCTCGCACACGGCCTTGAGGTGTTCTTTAAAAGTTAGCCTCGCGTCTATTAGCACGCCAAGGTACCGCAGAAATGGCTGCGAGGTTATTTGGTGCTCCCCCACTGTTATTGTGAGGACCTCGCTAACCCTCCTCGTGCTCAGCAGAACCGCCTCTGTCTTATGTGCTGCGAGCTCAAGCTTTGCGCTGCTTAGCCAACGTCTGACGCGTGTTATTGTTTCATTGCACACTATCTGGAGTGCACTGACGTGCTTTGCCACTGCCACTATGGCAATGTCGTCGGCGTAGCCTACGATATGTGTATCGTTTGGCAGCTCCAACCGGAGGATGCCGTCGTACATGACGTTCCACAGGGTGGGGCCAAGCACAGAGCCCTGTGGAACGCCACCGGTGACTTCGTAGCGCTGTACGCCATCGTCGGTGTCAAAGTATAGAACCCGGTCTTCGAAATAGCTGGAAATGAGCCGCTGGAGGTACGTTGGCACTCCGTAGTCGTATAAGGCGTCCATAATTCTGGGCCAACTCGCCGAATTGAATGCGTTTTTTATGTCTAAGGTGACAACTGCGCAATATTTTTTGGCACCGCCTAGCCACCGCTTACCGCTAATAGCTTCGCGTGCTATTCTAGTTACGGCTTCAATGGCGTCGACCGTGGATCGCGCTTTGCGAAAGCCATATTGCTGAGCCGAGAGACCGCCTGGGGCCTCCAGCGTTTCTTGTAGCCGGTTGCAAATGATTCGCTCCAATACTTTGCCAATCGTGTCCAGCATGCAGAGTGGTCGGTACGAGGATGGCTGCTCTGGTTGTTTGCCAGGTTTAAGCAGGAGTACTAGCCGTTGCTGCTTCCACTTGCTGGGGAACACGCCTTCATTCATGCATGCTGTGTATAAGTTGGCAAAGACGTCTGGCCTAGCTGTCATTGCCGCCTTTAGAGCCACGTTGGGGATGCCGTCCAGGCCTGGAGCTTTGCTGTCTGCGATTTTGGCTATTGTTGAGACCACCTCGCCAGGCGTCACCGCTGGGATATTGACACACCTCGGTTGGTTCAGTGCACGTATCCGTTTCCTCTGCGGTGGGAAGAGCGTCTCAACTACGGCCTTGAGCAGCGTCGAGTCTGTCGGCTGTGGGGACCTGGGCCCTTTGATCTTGCTCATGACCACCGTGTAAGCTTTTCCCCACGGGTCTACGTCGGCTGCCTCGCACAGAGCCTTGAAACACGCTTCTTTACTAGCTTTAATGGCATTTTTCAGAGTCTTTCTATGCTCTTTGTACTCTGTGCGACAGCAGTCATACGCTGGAGAGTTTCTCGCTCTTTGCATTATTCTGCGCGCCTGGTGGCAGCGTTTTCTGGCGTTTGCGATGTCCGCGTTCCACCAGTACACTGGTTTTCTGGCACCTGAGCTCCTCATTCTTGGCATTGCAGTATCGCATGCCTGGCTGAGCTTTGCCGTGATATTGGCAGCCATCTTGTCCGCCGTATCCATTGGCAGCTGCTCCATGCTCCAAGCTACATCAAATGCTTCGGCATCGAACTTGCATCTTGTCCAGCCAATTTGCTGCGCTTTGCGTACGTGCGTAATTTTCTGTCGTGCGGTTGTGTCTAGCTCGATTATTATCGCCGCGTGATCGCTGTGCGTGTAGATATTGCTTACTACCCATTTCGCATTTCGCGCAATAGTGCAGTGCGCGAACGTGAGATCAATCGCCGATCTGCCTCTGCCTGTGTCAAAAGTGTGCTGGCCCCCATGGTTAAGAAGATCCAGCTCTAACGGCGCTAGGCATTCTAGTAGCACTCTTCCTCGGTGATTTGTTCGCACGCTGCCCCATGTTGTCGACCACGCATTGAAGTCGCCGGCGATTACCACTGGTGCTTTTCCCCGTACCTCCGCCACCAGGGCTGTGAGCATATGCTCGAACTCCGATAAGCTCAGGCTCGGTGGGGCATAGCAGGAGAAAAGGTAAACACCGCCAATTTTCACCCACGTGAAACCGTGTTCTCGTCCGGCCATTTTGCTCTGAAAGGCCTTGCCGTTCACCGCCCATACCGCAGCTTTATTCCCTGCGTCTGCTGCCCACTCGTGCCCTTCTATGCTTTTATACTGCTCGCATAGCAGCGCGACATCTACCTTGTGCTCTGTTATTGTCTGCTTCAGTAAGTCCTGTGCAGCAGCGCAGTGGTTTAGGTTGAGCTGCAGGATCTTCATTTCGAAACATTTTGCATTGCCTCTTTTAACATTTGGCACTTGTAGCTACCTGCCGCATGGTTTCCTAAGCACAATGCACACTTTTCCTGGTTGTTGCATTTCGCCGCCAGGTGGCCGCTTTCACCGCACTTCCTGCATAGAGCGGTCCTGTCGACTGCTGATTTGCAGTGCATTGCCATATGCCCGTAGCCCCAGCACCTGTAGCAGCTTTTCACTGACACTATTTCACGTATCCTACAGGATACCCAGCCTACGCGAATGTGGCGAGCATTCAAAGCTTTTTTTGCCTCGTTTGCCGGCAGAGCAATAAAGGCTGTTTGAGTGCCGTTTGCATTTTTTCGCAGACTGCGTACTACCGTGTCCGCATGGAGCTGAATCCCGCATTGCTTGTGCAACGCGTCACAAATTTCGGTAGGCGTTGTGACTTCGTCCAGGTCCCTGCATTGGATCGTAATCGTGTGCTGCTTTGCCTCCACTTTCGCTTCCTCCTTCAGCACCCCCTCAATTGCCGTTTGGTAGTCCTCTGTCTTGCCTTGCTGCGTTCGCTTGAACTCTAGCAACAAGTCGCCTTTGGCTGTTCTGCGTATAGCCTTTATGTCATCGCTGAGTGGCTTCAGCACTTCACTGGCCTTGACCCTACGTAAAATATCTGCGTACGACGAGTCGCCCGTCTTTGATATGACTATCGCGTCCGGCCTTGGCCTAATCTGCTTCACCGCACCCTTGTCTTGTTGCCCTTCCTGGCTATGTTTAAATTTGCGCCGTTTCGCACTTGCCACTTGCCAGGCAGCTGCGCCGGTTGTAGTTTCTGCATTAAGGTTGTCAGTAGCCGTGCTCGTCGCTTTACCTTTTTGGCCGTTTTCGATGGCGCTAAGACCCACTTGCGTCGCTTGCTGCCTGCCGTCTTTTTTACTATTGCCCTGTTGTTGTTGCTGCGCGCTGCTATTGTGCGCCGCTTGTTTTGGCGACGTCACTCGCGATCGTTTTTGTGTTGGCAGCGATGGATATTCAGGAATCGAGTCGGCCTCCTCACTAGTTGGCACTCTGGCCCGCTTTCCTTGCCTGTTCACTTCCGTAGCAACTTGAGTCGTTTGCGTACTCTGCTCAGCCGTTTTTCTGCTGCTGCGCGTACTATTAAGTGCCTGTTTTTGCAACTTGACAATACCGCAGACCATGTCCTTCATCACCCGGTTCACATGTCGTTGTGCGTACATCATTTTTGCCAACTCTTTGATTTTTGCTCCCATTATTACCAGGACCTCTTTACCGTTTTTCTTCCCCCCCGGTGCATCGCGGTCGCTTCGTCTTAGCGGTAGCTTTCCTGCGCGCCCCGTTTTTGAGGTGGGGGTAGAGCCGTTTTCTTCCGAATTTCGTCCCGATTCTGTAATAACGCAGCTCTCCTCCGCTTGTATGCTCGGTGGTGAAGACTGCGAGCGTTCTTCGTTCCTACGGGTCGGCGATCGTGCTATTTTTGCTCGGCTTTTAAACGGGTTTATCGCTAATACCCCTGCTATCACGGTATGTTGCGCTTCATTCACCCCTACGGAGCCAGCGTTCTCCTTTGAGCCAATTAGCGGTGTTGCCCTTCCGCCATTCCTTAAGCTTCGCCCCGATTGGGGCGATCGGTTGACGCTCATCGTTGCAGCTCAGTTTGCTCGATTGCTATTGGTCAGTGCAATGGCAGTAGGGAACAACTATTTCAATTTCAATGGCCGCCAAAGCTGGCTGCAGCCAATAGGAACGTCAGCTGGCCAACAACAATAGACCGGCGCTGTATTACCCACTCTAGTGGGCGCGCGACCCCAGTCGCTCTCAAACTGTCGTTATTTGAGTGCACTCTCAATGTACAAGGAACGTCTCTATTCGATCAACTGGTTTGGGAATTGGCTCGCAAAACCCAGTCTCTCCCAAACTGCCGTTAATTGAACACACTCGTAATGCAAAAAGAACGTACCTTTTTTGATCAGCTGATTTGGAGATTAAAACAGCTGATTAATGTTTATAAACCCTAGGGTGTTGCGCGGGATTTCGCGAAGACCTTTGAGGTGAGTTTTCGTCGTCCGAGAAAATTTCTGTGAAAGCAGCGAACCATCAAAATTAAAACACAATTTTGGAACGCTTGTGTCCCAGCTCGCGCCTGTATACTTTGCACACCGTGGCACTACACTTTCGCACTTAGTCAGCTTCCACTATTTCGCGGTGACACGCACTACACTTTTCAAAAAACACTTTTTGCCTGGAGCAGAAAAAAACGCGACCGTCTTCTTCTCTTCCTCTCTCTCTACGCCTCTATGTATGTGTATGTGTATAAATATGTGTGTATATATGTGTGTATAAATATATTTATTTGTATGTATATATGTGTGTGTATGTGATTATTTTTGTTAACTCAGTATAAATGTATGTGAAAAAGAAAATAAATATGTATAGGTATGAGTATAAATTTGTGTGAAAATATGTATATGTGTGTATAAATATATAATTTGTATGTATATATATGTGTATGTGATTATTTGTATTAGTGTAAGTAGGGTGTCGAAATTATTTTGTCTACCAACAACTTTTGTGTGCGAGTGGGGGATGCAGTGTATGAGTATATGCAGCACTCTTGAAAATTTTCGAAGTCCAAGAAAATTTTTAAATGTGCTGCGAAAAAACAGTAACTCGTCCCACTTGCGTTGTTTACTTCTGCTAGCGAAAGAGGGGAATTGCTTAGGCAGACGTAAGAAAATGTGATTGCACTTGAGGGCAGCAGCGGGAGTGCTTGCTGCTTGTGCGTGCGTATATCGCACAAAGCGAAACGCGAAAATGTACACAAATGGGAGAGCGCGAGATCAACAGCTGGAGTGGTCGCTGCTGATCTGCGATATGCACAAAGCAAACGTAGGGAGAATTTGCAGATTAGCGAGTTAGTGGGAAGCAGGCTGCAGCGGGAGTTTTTGCTGCTTTGCCTGTGTAGGTCGCACAAAGGAGAATGCGAACACAAAAAGCGCAAAATTTGTGCAGTAGCGGGATTGCTTACTGCACTGCGCTATTTTGTATGTGTACAGGGGAAATGTACACGTAATATTTTATATAGAGTTTAGGGAATGGGAATATTATATCTTCTAGAAATATATGTTTGTGTTAGTGTATGGGATTGTTTCTGTTAATTTAATTAATAAAAAATTTTGGGCTTATCTTATGGGGGCCCAGTGCCCCAGAATGGGAATCTCCTTTGTAGCTGAGTGTCCGCTCCTGTGTTGTACTGTGCTGTTCTTGCTGCCGTTTTCGTCCACTCTGTGTTCTGCTGTGGGTGTGTTTGTTGTTGTTAGTGCTGTTCTCTGCTGTGGGTGTGTTTGTTGTTGGTATGCGTTCTTCTGTAGTCCCCGTTTGCTAAGTGTTCTGCACAACACTGCACTGTCTTTTAAGTGTCTAATGTGGTTGGAGTTTGTTTTTGTTTTAACTTTTGTTATTCTGGTTTCTGTGATTTTATTTTATTTGTGCACTGTTTTAATATTGTAATCGCACTTTTTGGATGGTTTCACTGTTTGTTGCGTTGTCACTCTTCGTATTTGGTTTTTTTGGGTCACTTTTCACGTTTGTAGTTTTTGTGTAACTTTATAATTGTTGAATATTTTGTAATTTACATGTGTTTGTTAATGTTTTTAGTTTGTTTCACAGTGTGTTGTATTTTTTTATTACGCGGCGCGGGTTCGCGATGGCTCGAAGGACCATGTTTAAATCGGATCGTCACGGACCGGTATAAAAAATAAAAAACGCGTTTGCGGTTTAGGGATTGTGGTCTTTATTCTATGACGTCAGAATAACAAGTGTCGTTACAGAGAATACAATAAACATTAAACGATACGAACGGCCGAAGCCGGGGAGCAGAAAGTAGTGGGAAACATGAGTACAAAGGGACAAGGAAAGGAAGGGATTAGTGGTGGGATCGACAGATCACTTGAGACAGCACTCATTTAGCCAGTAATAAATATACAAAGCGAGATATGAAAAAGAAAGACAGTGTGATTCAGCTGCAATTAAAAACAAACAAGAAATGAAAGCAGGAAAATCGACCCAAAAAAACCGATGTGGCATCGGCCAAAAAAGGCCGAAGCCGATGCCGATTCTTTTTTTTTTGGCCGATGCCGATACCAATTTTATTGGCCGATACTAGCCGATGCCGATTAATTGGTCGTACTCTACTTTTTAAGCAACTCAAATGTTTAGCTTTGGAACTGCAAATCACACAGTTAAGAGATTTGACACAAACTTACGATTTAGATGTGCCCTTCGACATGGGGAATGGGGTGGGTATCGGACGAGGGACCTGATACTGCCCATACAAACCAAGTTTTTAATATGAAATATCTTCGGAGTTATAAGTCGGCCAGCATTGAAATTTGATATAGCATCATGGCTTAGACGTGTCGTTCAAGTGGTTAAATTGCATACCATCGACCAATAGATGTGTAATTCTACTGGCGGTATATTTTTTGCGACTAAATTTTTTGCGACTGTAACTTTGGAAATGAAAGTCGCATATCAATGAAACCGGGTCACACCATTCGACTGGAGGAATGGATTGGGCATAATATAATAACAAAAGGGGCGTGGCACCACCCATAGAGTGTAGTATGAAGAAACTTGATTTATTAGGCCCATTGATTTCAAACTTGCGTGCAAAGCCGCAGGGCCCTACTAATTTTACATAAAAGCATATCAGTAAAAATATGTACATAAATATTTTCATTATACCCAGTGTATACCAGGTATGCGCCTATGAAACCGGTAATTATTTTTGAAAAAAACACGTTTATTGTGAGGAAATGATTACAATTTTATTCTTCAAAGTAATGGCCATCGCTAGCTACACATTTTTCCCATCTCTCAGGCAATTTATGGAAGCCTCGCCAAAAAAATGTTTCGTCTTTTGCCTGAAACCAATCATCGATCCATTTTTTGACTTCTGCGTGAGAATTGAAGCGCCGTTCCGTTAATGCGTGGCCCATCGATGCGAACATGTGATAATCCGAAGGCGCCAAGTCTGGTGAGTAAGCCGCATGAGCAAGAGCTTCCCAGTTGTACGATGCAACCAATTCTTTGGTGGCTCTAGTGCGGTGTGGTGGTGCGTTGTCATCGAGGAAAATCACTTTGTGTTGCCTGGCTTCATATTCTGGGCGTTTTTGGCGTATAGCACGGTTCAAATCGGCCAATTGTTGTTGGTAACGTTCACCGTTAACCGTTTCACCAGGTTTTAGAAGGTCATACCATATGACACCACGCACTGTGTCCGCAAATCGTAATTTGTAGGCACGTAATCCGACATTTTCCGGACCGTCAAACAATGCGTTGTTGGATGAAACTTGACAAATTGTGAACTGAATATTGTTGACATATGACAGAAGAAGTAAACATGACATTTGGTACGGTTCCGAAGTTTATAAATATTCGGCTATTTACCGCTAGATGTCGTTACCGGTTTCATAGGCGCATACCTGGTACATACATATTATGTATGCATAACCATGGCAGCCGCCGTGGCTCAGTTGGTTAGTGCGCGGTCCAGCGAGTCGAATGCAGAGCGACGCAAGTTCGAATACTGCATGTAATAACACTTAAAAAAATAACGGGAAACTCGTTTTCTCTTTCGGTGGCTGTCCTCTCAGCTGGAAATGGCAAACCTCTGAGAGTAAAAATTGCCTATGAAAAAGCTCCCAACCTGCCGTTCGGAACCGGCATAAAACTGTAGGTCCCTTCCACCCGCGTACAAATTCACACGCACAACACGGGTGGCTGCGGGAAGCTAGGCCTTAGTCTCGCGTAAGCGGGCTGTCGTGCCAATCAATTAAAAATTATTATAACCATGCCATCTCTTTTTGGCTGAAAAGAAGGATAACTCCACTAGGTTTGACAATTTCGCGTGATTTCGAATTGAAAAAAAAGCATGAAAAAAAGGAAAAACAAAATTTAAAATTTTTCTGAAAAACAATACATATTTTATTTATCCATATCAACTAGCATTGCTGCAACTTCATCGTTGTCGTCGGCGTCCTCATCGTCTTCAAAGTCAATCGCACACGCATTGGCATCACATATGGTGGAATATTTCCCCTTTTTAGCAATTTGGCGGAGTAAATCAGATTTCGTTTTCAAAAAGTGGTAGAACTCTACACATGAATATGTCAAGTTGCATTTCACCATGAGCATCGCTTTTAGAGTGTCGAGTTTTAGTCGGGACTTTTCTTCCGTCCAAGATTTATTAACGGCAGAAAACACTCTCTCAACTGAAGCACTCGTCCCTGGCAAACACAAAATATACTCAATCAAACTGGCTATCTCGGTTTAGTCGCAGTTTTCAGCATACACATGATTGAATATTTCTGTCCATCGATCCGAAATGCAACCATTATCATTTCTCCACTGTTTAATTTTATCATCACTGCAGTAGTTTTTCAACGTATCCATATTGTGCGTGCAATTTCGCTGATATTTGTTTTGCGTCGTACAAGTTGAGCCCATCCAATTTTAACATCACCACTTTAACATCCTCCCATGTTGGAGTCCTCATCAACATTGCCCACTCAAATATCTTCAGCTGCTTTAATGACCACCTCCTTGTCATTTGTTTTTCAACGGTATACGTTGGGAATTTTGTATGAGAAAAGAAGGATTTATATAGAAAACAAAGTATTTCGAAAATTTTCGCGGGATTGGGTTTTAGAAGCTGAAAAAAAGGAGTATCCCGCGAAAAAAAGGATAGATGGCATGGTTATGTGTGCATAAGCATCTATAAGATAGCGGTTCATTTGCTAATAAAAATTTGTTCAGTCCTACACTGGTGTTATCTTTTCAATAATTCAATAGATTCGTTCATGCAAATTTTAGATATATATATAATATATATATATTAAATATATTTTGATATATTTTGACATTTTTATATAGGTCTGCCAAGGATCTATATCAACAAAATTTAGCTGTTTCCAAAAACTTTTTTAGATATTCCTCTTAGCTGCATTTTTCGCTTAAGTGCCACAAATCATGTGCATCGAAGGTGAATGCAGCTAAACGGAATGTAGTGTATAAATATTTTACACCTGTATGGTTCCATGGCGAATGAAGTGACCATAAATTTACAATATTAGATTTTCTTATTTTAGTTCTTTTAAACAAGCATTAAATGTGAGCCGTAAAATAGTTCCAAAGAACGGGACGGAAAATTATTACGGGTTATTAAAAACGTCTTCCTTTCTTTCCAAATCCCTTTTTATTTAATTGTCTTCGTTGAACATTGAAAATTTTATGTGTTAGCAATTTGTGCGAAGTTGTATGTTCTTTTCCTAATTCTGTTCAGGTTGCTGAAGAAATAAAACAACTTTATTTTAATGTAGAATATATTTTAGAATAAGGAACTTAAACAAAGATTTAAAACAAAAACAATTGAGAAAAAGATTTTACGTAAATAAAAAATTATCAAAAACTCTTCCATAGAATTTTACATTAAATTTATATTTTTGATTGGGCAAAAAATGTATAAGACATTCAGCAACACTATAACAATTAATACCAAACTATCTTTGTGGCATTCTATTAAAACTAACTAATTATAACATTCGTCCTACATAAACGCAGTTTCTAACAAAAAGCAAATCTGATTTGGCCCCCTTATTTTGGCGGCTCTCTCAGCCTGGCGTACCTTGTTAATATACCAAGCTGGCAGCACCAACATCAGATTGGGCGAGAGAAATACCGTTAGCAACATCAGCTGAGTTCGCAGCAATATCAGTAGGAACTTTGTTGGTACCAGCGATTAGGCGATGTGAAATTGGGAGAGCCGGTAGAAATACATGCACAGAATTACACTAATATTATTGCAAAATTGCAACCTTGGGGCCTACTAGTAGGCCCCAAGCTTGATCAGGAACGTAGTTGTCCATATAAATTTCTAAAACGGGGTTGTTGTTCTAGTTCATTTCAAAATTCCAGTGTTGCTGGTGTGTCATTTTTTGTGACCAAAGAAATTTGTCTTTTTATTTGTATATTTTTGGTGCCATTTCGTAATACGTTTGTACAAAATGGACTAGAAAAATATATTATTGCCCAAAAGCGCCAAATTAATCCTTGGGTATGCTTTTAATTTAATTGAATTAAAATTTTATTAGCTGCATCCAATAAAAACAACCATGCGGTCAAACTAGAGCATTTAGCACCAAAAGCATACCTGATCTGATCTGATCGTTAGAGATTCGCTAAATGAAGAAATGCGAAATAAAAAGGACGGCAATTGACCCATCATATTCAATGCATTTAGCTGTGTGTTCTTTGGTATATTTTTCATTAATATTTACATAATGAAACCAACAAAGTTCATGTGTTGGCATTTAATGCAGAAAATTAATAAGAAAATACTTTAAAAAGCAAATAATTGAAAGGAATCCCTAACATCGGGAAAAGAGCAGACACAGTGAAGAGCTGATCACTGCCAGCACACACGGACTGTATACGTGAATTGCAAAAAACGCACAAAAATCGGCTTACGCTCCCAGTTTCCAATCGCTTTATCGCTGGTGGTGGCAACACAGCTGATTAAACTTTTTTTCTTATTTTCTTTTGATTTCTTCTGATTTTCTTTTGATTTTTCGCGAATAGGCATGCTAACTGTCGAAATGGTAAAAATGACCGCCCGCCGGATTTTAACAATCGGCATGCCCAAAAGCACTAACAAAATACATGGGGATTTTGTTTTTGCAGTAGTGCCTTATTAATACACCTGGCTCAAATGCAGAATACCACACCCATATTTTCTTAGTCTAACAAACTTAACATTTTGCTGCGGAAACATTCACAGAGGGCGTGGTCCGCCCCCATAGTCCCAGTTATATATCCGAATTTCTCAAAAAATTATCAATCGATTCTAACGATAAAAAAAACAATAAAAAATTTTTTAAGAGGGTGTGGTATTCTGCACTTCTTCCATACACCTTGCTATTGTATTTAAGTATTTAATGGTACGGTGGCATCACCCGAGCAGTGGCACTGTTCAGTGTGCATTGGCAACACTCGAGGGATGGCACTACTCGCGGCATGATGGCTGACGTTGCCGCCAAAAGCCAAAGTAGCAAGTGAAAACCGCGCGAAAGACACGGGGAGACGAATAATGGCCAAACTCCATAAAGCGCGTTTCAGGCGTTCGGGGTTTGTCGGGTTATGGCGTTTCTCGCGTTATTCGCGTTGCAAATGGTCAAACTCCATAAAGCGCGTTTCACGCGTCAGCTTCTTCTTACGTCAGTTGATGCTAATTTTTAATTGGCAAACTGCTGATTGATTTCGTTGTGAATTGTGAAAAACTACGAAATGAAATTGCTATACGACGTTATAGACTTTATAGAATTTACTGATTTCATTTTAAACACATTAAATGCATATGGAACATTGCAAAAATAAAAAAAAAGATTCAGTTGAATTCAATTTGTAGCAATTTATTTCACAGGGATGAGCAAAATTCGATCGACAACGAATAAGCTATCGAATTTCCAATACAGCGAAGACTAAGTTTCGTCTGTCAAAGAATTATGCTAATTTTTAGGAATTTCTCCACATTTTATGTTAAAATATTGAATTTCAAATGTTTCGTAAATGTATTTAATAGCTTTTGTGTAAAATAAATGCATCCGACTTTTGCGATAACACAAGTTTGTTATCGGCATTACCATTTAACCACATAATGTATGACATCTTTAGGAGCTCTGTCAGCTGTTTGACGTCATTTAGCGAGAAACGCGAGAGAAAGTTGAAAATAGTTCAACTTTTGCCGCGTTTCGGGCGTAGTCATGGAGTTTGCTTCATACAAATACACTGATTCAACTTTTTCTCGAAACACGAGAAACGCCAAAAACCACGATACGCCTGAAACGCGCTTTATGGAGTTTGGCCATAAGTGACAGCGAACGAGACGGACGTGCCGAGCGGAGTCGGCACGACACCAGTTACCTCATATATTGTTTTGTCCAATCCTTTGTATTACACACTTCTATTAAATAAAGCAAGTCAGCTGAAAGTTAGAAAAAATAAGCTTACTACAGTTCAGAAGTGGGATAAAAGACCTACTCTGAGTGTCGGCCAACGATTTCACAACAACGTGAGTTAGTGAAGTGTCCAGCGGAGCACCCGCCGCCATTTTACAACAGCGCAAGTTAGTGCAGTGTCCGGCGGAGCACCCGCCGCCATTTTACAACAGCGCGAGTTAGTGCAGTGTCCAGCGGAGCACCCGCCGCAATTTCATAACAACGCGGGTTAGTGCATCGTCCAGCGGTGCACCCGCCTCGATTTCACAACAACGTAAGTTAGTGAAGTGTCCAGCGGAGCACCCGCCGCCATTTTACAACAGCGCGAGTTAGTGCAGTGTCCAACGAAGTCATTGAAGCGATAATTGCCGGCCTACAAGATCGTACCTCCGATATTTCGATCTTGTATGGCGCAACCGACATCCAGCAGCTGAAGGAGCTGATGGTTCGCTACGACAAGCTGAAATTGCGCCGCTCCGAAGTGCGCCTTCCGATTCCAGCTGTCACCCCTCCGACGAGCGCCACCCACACCAAACTTCCGACTTCCGCCGCAGCTAGTGGACCACGCTGCTTTAATTGTTCGGCTATGGGCATTTTTCCTCTGAGTGTCAATTAATGTCGCCAATTGGGCGGAGTTGCGTCCTATGCTAGTGGCTGAGTTCGATCGCCGTACGAGCCGCCAAGAAGTCTACGACCAGCTGCGTCAGCGTTTTAAGAAGAAAAACGAGATGAGCCTCCGGTACGTCCTTATTATGGTGGAGATTGCCTCACATGCAGACATCGAAGCCAACGAAGTCATTGAAGCGATAATTGCCGGCCTACAAGATCGTACCTCCGATATTTCGATCTTGTATGGCGCAACCGACATCCAGCTGCTGAAGGAGCTGATGGTTCGCTACGGCAAGCTGAAATTGCGCCGCTCCGAAGTGCGCCTTCAGATTCCAGCTGTCACCCCTCCGACGAGCGCCACCCACACCAAACTTCCGACTTCCGCCGCAGCTAGTGGACCACGCTGCTTTAATTGTTTGAAATTGCGCCGCTCCGAAGTGCGCCTTCCGATTCCAGCTGTCACACCTCCGACGAGTGCCACCCACACCAAACTTCCGACTTCCGCCGCAGCTAGTGGACCACGCTTAATTGTTCCGGCTATGGGCATTTTTTGAAGCGATAATTGCCGTCTACAAGATCGTACCTCCGATATTTCGATCTTGTATGGCGCAACCGACATCCAGCAGCTGAAGGAGCTGATGGTTCGCTACGACAAGCTGAAATTGCGCCGCTCCGAAGTGCGCCTTCCGATTCCAGCTGTCACACCTCCGACGAGCGCCACCCACACCAAACTTCCGACTTCCGCCGCAGCTAGTGGACCACGCTGCTTTAATTGTTCCGGCTATGGGCATTTTTCCTCTGAGTGTCCAAAAGAGCGTCGCGTTCCTGGTTCGTGCTTCCGATGTGGCAACCTTGGCCACCAACAAGCTGACTGCCCGTCAGCCCCGAAGAAACAACGAGCCGCGTTCGTAGGCGTCCACAGTGCCCGACCTATCGTTCGAGAAGATGACGACGGTGATGACGAGGGGACAACTCAGACCATGAGCGCACTTCAGATGGTGAGTGTTGTGTTTAAGTCGAGTGATTCCAAATGCACAGGTGTAATTGGTTGTAATTCACCTCTGACTTCCGAAGTGGCTCAATTGAATAGTGTAAGTGAAAGTGGGGGCTCATCCAGGCGAATTCTCATTAATCGGAAGGGAATTGTTTCAAATTTCTTTGCCACTCCGCGTCGAACATTGTCGCGGCCTGGTGCCATTGAGGCGCTTGATGAGTTCCAAAATTCTCAGAATCCTTGGGTTCTTGTATCTTCCGACGAAATTGACATTGATCCGCAGCTTGCTGCACCGTTCCGTGACTGCTTACGCCACGGGATTACCTCCGAATATTTGAAGTTTGATCAAAGTTCGGTGACTGTCCCGAATTATGATATGACGATACGCCTCACCACCGATACGCCGTTCTTTTGCTCGCCTCGGCGACTCTCTTACCGCGAGAAGGATGAAGTGAGTGCGATCATAAGTGACCTTCTGCGACGCGAAGTAATCAGAGTCAGCGATT
Organism: Melieria omissa; assembly: GCA_963971225.1. NCBI lineage: Eukaryota > Metazoa > Arthropoda > Insecta > Diptera > Ulidiidae > Melieria > Melieria omissa. The sequence goes on along the minus strand of OZ020269.1, from coordinate 40,747,555 downwards.
CACCCTATGCTTCACCTATTGTGTTAGTTAAGAAGAAAAATGGTGAAACGCGCATGTGTGTTGATTATAGAGCGCTCAATAAATTGACAATACGAGACAATTTTCCTATTCCGTTAATTGACGATTGCCTTGAATATCTCGGCAATAAGAAAATATTTACGTTGCTTGATCTTAAGAATGGTTTTCACCACGTGAAAATGGCGGATGACTCGACGCGATACACTTCTTTCGTAACCCCGAGTGGTCAATACGAGTACATCCGAATGCCATTCGGGCTGAGAAATGCACCCTCAGTGTTTCAGCGGTTCATATCGCGAATCCTTAAGCCTTTTACCGATACCGGACTTATTGTAGTCTATTTTGACGATATTGTGATCGCCTCAAGGGACATTGCCGAGCATATGGAGTTGATAATCGACGTCCTGCGCTGTCTTGCTCGTAATGGACTAGAGTTGCGATTGTCAAAGTGCAAGTTTGCTTACGAACAGATTGAATATCTGGGATACAATGTCTCAGCGTCTGGTATTACTCCCAGTGGGGACCATATACACGCTATACAAAATTACCCAGTGCCAAAAAACTCTAAGGAGCTACATTCATATTTGGGATTATGCTCATATTTTCGGCGGTTTGTCCCGTCATTCTCGGTCATTGCCCGTCCTCTGAATAATCTTACGAAGAAGGAGGTCCCGTTTCATTTCAATGATGAGTGCCGAGAGGCCTACGAAATGTTGCGTACCGCTCTTACCTCCGCCCCAGTTCTTACGATTTACGACCATTGGCACCAACAAGAAGTTTATTCCGAAGTTTAAGGGTCCATATGTGGTAATCAAGAAGCTGCCTCATGACCGCTATGTCGTAGGCGACATCGATGATTGCCCCATTACCCAACTCCCCTATCAAGGCATCCTTGAAGCCAACCATATTCGCAAGTGGGTTGAGCCTCCAAGTAACGAAGTAATTGAGTCGCTTCCGCAACACCTCATTGAAACTAATTTACATCTTCAGCCTTCAGCACCCTAGTTTTAATGACCAGCTGTTCAACCATTGTAAATTAAGTTCCTTTTGATTGTATTGTATGTAGTAGGATGTAAGCTCACTTATGTAGTATGTAAGCTCACTTATGTATATCGATTGATCGGGCCGATCAAAGTGTCAGAACGGCCGACTGTAGTATTTAATGGTACGGTGGCATCACCCGAGCAGTGGCACTGTTCAGTGTGCATTGGCAACACTCGAGCGACGGCACTACTCGCGGCATGATGGCTGACGTTGCCGCCAAAAGCCAAAGTAGCAAGTGAAAACCGCGCGAAAGACACGGGGAGACGAATAAGTGACAGCGAACGAGACGGACGTGCCGAGCGGAGTCGGCACGACACCAGTTACCTCATATATTGTTTTGTCCAATCCTTTGTATTACACACTTCTATTAAATAAAGCAAGTAAGCTGAAAGTTACAAAAAATAAGCTTACTACACTATCAACATTTGTTTGCTTTTAAATTTCGCTTAAAAATTGTTAAATTACTAAATGTTGTTAGTTTTTTATACATAAACAGAAAAAACTTGTTTCAACCTTTCAATTCAAATCTTTAATATGGAAAAGTTTCGGTCTACACACAATACAAAAGTCACACATATAATTTCGGCGTGTCATTTCCTTTCCAGGGCGTTGAACAAGGGACGTGGCTCTTTGTTGAGGCCCAATTTTCCGCATAACTTTTGAACTTTAAGTCGCGAATCAATAAAACTTGGTAAGAACTTTAGGCCCTTCTGCTGAATGAATGGGGTGAGCATTGGAGGAAAGGGAGTGGCACCACCATTACACCTAAAATTGACGTCGGAATTATAACTCGGACCTATTGTCTGCGATTATGTGAAATTATCAGTCTCAGTTGACTGCTCGAACTGTGCGGTTGAGCGTTTTGCTTTGTCCGCTATGTCTGTTTGTTCTAAGTACGGTTTGCCTACCGCTAACTAAATATCAATAGCTTTTATTTTGCGATGTAGCTGGGCTTACCATTATAAACATATATGTTAGAGTTGAATTGAATTGAATAAAGAATCTATCTATATATCTATCTATATATATATGTATATATATTTGTATATATCTATCTTAAATAGATCTTATTTATTTTTTTATCTTATTTGAAGGGCTTTCGTCATATTTTAAGTAATTTGACCTCTCAAACTCTTAACCCATAGTTGACCCCGTCAGATTTCGATTTTCGAAAAAATAAAAAACACGTGCCGCTTAATTTCTCATTTGGTGCACTTTAACAAAGTTTCAAGTCAAAAACCCCATTAAATCATGTTTTTCCATACGAACTTTTAACCCTTGATTTACGGTTTTAGATTTCGGTTTTTAAAAATTTAAAATCCCGCCCGAATTGTTTCTCATAAAGAGTGCTTTCATCACGTTTGAAGTCAATAATATAATAATACATTTTTGAAAAAACTGAGAAACACGTGTTTGATAATTTCGCATTTGAAATACATTTACCAAGTTTGAAGTCAAACGGGTAAATTTTGCTTCTCCATACAAACTTTTAACCCGTTGGTTAATCTCATTAAATTTCGATTTTCACAAAAGTAAAAAATAATTTTTTATTTAAAATGTTTTCACAAATTTTTATGTCAATGGGCCAATAGTTACTGTTTTTTTGTAGTCTTTCCGTATACGAACCTTAATTCTTGGTTCACCCAATTAAGTTTTGATTTAAAAAAAAATAAAAAATACGTGTCGAATTATTTTTGATTTGGAGTATTATCATTAAATCGCATTTCTTCATACAACATCTTAACCCATGTTTTGCCCTTTTAGACCCCGAATTTAAAAAAATCTCTTCTTAACGAAGGTTAATTTTTCCAGATGTACTTTCTTGTAAAATTTCATGTTTGTAGCTTCAGCGGTTTGACTTGGCTGGTATCAAAGAATATGAAGTGTATAGAAGGCGCATCTGAGCTAAAAATTCAAATTTTTGTTTGCGAGTTTCAGAGTGCGGAGGGAAGCCACAAAAGGGAAAGAGCGGTGCCAGCAGGAGAGCGAGCGCTTCAGTTTGCGTTCATTACTGTTAAACCTAAATTGGAGCGTTGAGCGTTGCGTTTTCTGACGCAACGCTCTCGCTCCGTGCGGCATACCCAAATTGAGGCGTTGCGTTGGGATTGTCAAAATCATGAAATGAAAACAAATGTAAAAAAAATATCTGTTTAGTTGCCAAAAAAAAAACAAATTATTATTATTTTACAAAACTTAGCTCTTATTTGAATAAATTCCTTACAATTTAACTCAAATCAAATATAAATCACAGGCGTTTTTGTTTGTCGCAGCCAACTTCAACCGCTAACGCCTTGTCAAAATTGGAAATTCAGAGCGTTTCAATTGCGGTTTGCCCCATACAATTTGTATGGGCATGAAGCAATTTTGACAGTTGTTTGCCGCTGACGCTCCAATTTAGGTTTGACTGTTAGCTGTGCAAACTGAAGCACACTCACCCAACAACCACACATGAAATGAAAATGCCGCTTCGCCTGTGTACACATGGGCGTATCAGGGAAGGGAGCACGGATCGGTATTTGCGCCCCTAAAATTCGAAATTCTATGTTCTGTAAACATATAGAATTCTATATTCTTTTCTATTTGTATTCTATATTATAGGTTTTCAAATGGAGGTATTTCTGCCCTCTAAATTTGTTTTTGGGTACGCCTATGTGTGTGTACATTAACTTTGTGATGACTGCTTTGGTCGCTCAATAATTTTTTGTGCGAATTTCGGCATTTATTTGTCGCCAGCAAAAGGACGTCACTTAGCTAGCGCAATGATCGCCGTTTCAGCGAACATGATTCAAAACAGCGCTAATGATTTTTGTTCTTGTGGTTTTTGTGTGTGTATGCTTCTTTGTGTTGCTGTTTGGTTTTGCTTCAAATTCTTTTAGTCGGAGCCCAACAAATCGGTATTGAGGCACATACATCTGTGCATATATCCGATTACTGCAAAAATGTTAATTCAGAGTGGTTCAGTAACGAATACTGGGACAGTAAATTTAAAATCCTAGGTTAGGTTAGGGTGGCAGCTTAAAGAGCTCACGTAGGCCACGCTGCGGCCCGTTGTGATACTACGTGAAGGACGTGGCTGCCCTTCAGTCTTGCACACCCCCCCGGATGTTAGGCAGGAGCCATCCCGATTCCACAATGAATCGGGCGATCCGCCAATGCTGGCTCCTGAAAGGTCGGCCAAGCTGCTGAAGAACGGCGCACCCAGCACTTGGAGACGTCTCCTCGCTAGTGCTGGGCAGTGGCACATCAGGTGCTCGACGCTCTCCTCCTCGCTCGCATCATCACAACTGCTGCAGAAGTCATTAAAGGGAAGACCGAGTCTCCTGGCGTGTGCGCCGATCGTCCAGTGTCCCGTTAGCACAGAAACTGTGGAATAAATGGAATTCCGATTTAGTCGGAGTAATTCGCGTGTTCTGCCTTGGTTAAGCGACGGCCAGGTTTCTTTGGAGATCCTACATAGGTTCTCCTCCGCCTAGAGTCGGTTAGCCAGGCGGGAATAGGCCTGCTTGACTATCAATTTGACAGTCGCAAGGGGGGTGCTACACAGCGTAGTAGGAGCTGGAAGCAGCGTGCCTTTTCTGGCCAACTCGTCTGCCACACAGTTGCCATCGATTCCGGTATGCCCCGGGACCCAACTCAGGTGAACCCTGGCATGCTCCGATATGTCATTTAGAGCTGCTCTGCACTCTGCAACCAGTTTAGAAGAGGTATATGTACCTATCAAAGTGGCTAAATGAGTGCTGTGGTTGTTCAGTGTTCTGTCGATCCCACCTCTAATCCCTTCCTTTCCTTTTCCTCTTGTACTGATGTTCCCCCTATTTATGCTCCCCGGCTTCGGCCGTTTGTCTCGTTCAGTGTTTCTCGTCCTCAGTTGTTATTCTGATCGCAACAAATAAACACCCCAAACCCGAACACTCCGGTCTTTTAATTTTCTACCGCAATCCGCCGACGGCTCAACACAGAGACGCTTATTCATGGTCCTTCGAGCCATTCGCGATCGAGCCGCGAATGTTTATAAATAAAACAAATAACATTTAAAAAACAAAGAATCCAAACCAACAATTAAAATTACGCACACAGTGAACTAAAAAAGGGGAAGTGACAAACAAATCAAAAAACTTAAATTAGACAAAAGCCAAACACAAAGGTGAACACTAACAAAAGTGAAACACACAAAAAAAAAACACGAGTAGTGACAACGCAACAAACAGTGAAACCATCCAAAAAGTGCACCCACAAAACTAAACAGTGCACAAATTTCCAAAATTAAAAAAAAAAAAAAAAAACCGCAAAACAGTGCAGTGACACATAAAAAAAAGGCAGCGTACATAAATCCAACAACAAACACAACCACAAGAGAACACAAAGCAGACGAAGAGGACAGGCAACCGCAAACAACAATCAGCAACAACGGCAAACAACAACAGCCAACACATCAGCGCACAAGCGGCGGACAAACGCACAAACAGTAGTGCAGATCCCCATTCTCGGGCACTGGGCCCCAAAAAGATAAGCCCAACAATTATTATTACAAAATTAACACTTAACAATACACATTCACTAACACAAAACATATTAAAAACATCAATAAATAAATAAAAATATATACCCATTCCCAAAATAAAAAAACCCTTAAAAAATCCAGTTCAAAAATTATACTGGTATCCACCCCGCCACAGCCCGCTTCTCGTGTACACGTAGCTTGTACACATACAAAATAGCGCAGTGCAGTAAGCAATCCCGCTGCTGCACATAATTTTGCGCTTTTTGTGTTCACATTTCCCTTTGTGCGACCTACGCAGGCAAAGCAGCAAAAACTCTCGCTGCAGCCTGCTTCGCACTAAGTTTCTAATCTGCACATTTCCCCTTCTCTTGCTTTGTACATACCGCAGATCAGCAGCGACCACTCCAGCTGTTGATCTCGCGCTCTCCCACCTGTGTATATTTTCGCGTTTCGCTTTGTGCGATATACGCACGCACAAGCAGCAAGCACTCCCGCTGCTGCCTCCAAGTGCAATTACATATTCTTACTTCTGCCTAAGCATTTTTCCACTCTCGCTAGCAGAAGTAAATAAACAAGCACAGTGGGACGAGTTACTCATTTTCTCCTCATACTCATACCCTTTCACTGCACATTCGCTGCCATCCCAAGTGCATACAGTGGGACAAATATCGCCCATTCGCACACACAAATTTGTGTGCATAAAATTATTTTGACATTTTCACTTATATTTACAAACTAAAACAAATAATCATACACACATATATATATTTAGACAGACACATATTTATACTCATACACATACATATTTATTCCCCATTTGACAAAAATAATTACATACACACACATATATATATTCAAATATTCACAAATAAAAACAAAATTTCATACACATTTTACTACACATTTATAATATATTTATATTCCAGTACATACATTCCCCATTCGTGTAAATACATTCCCCATTCACATTTACAAATTTTATTTGTTTCCCATATACATATATTCCCAATACACATACTTATACACAAATTTTGTTCAATTCCCATATTCACATTTCTATTTATTACCCATACATATATATTTCCCTACACATTTACACACACAAGTGTAGAACTTTTTATTTATTTATTTATTTGTTGCTCGACAAGTGTTCAAATTCGTTTGAACGAGTTTTCACATTTCCAACTCTTCCCATTTTCAAATATCGTTCGCGCGGACGCGGTTAGACTTCACGTCTATTTTACAATACCCTACATATATTTATTTAAACTTTTACCCCTGTCGAGGTTTTTTAAACAAAATGCCTGTTGAGCGATCCCCTAAACGCCAACTTGTCACAATGGAGACTCCTTCCTCCAGATACACAAAGTCACCCAGTGCACGTTTGACAGTTCCTGTCACTCGGGAGCCACCCAACACACGCTCCAAACTTACTACCCCCAAAGCAACCGATCCCAGTGTTGCAAAATTCATTTTCGAGTCCGATAGACTCGTGCAATTATGCACAAAATTTTCATCGGCTCCCATTGAGGATTTGACCAAATCCCTGGTCCAAATTAAGCAAAAAAATTTGCAAGCCCAATGGGAGAGGCTTATGTGCGCACATGAGGCAGTCTTCATTGCTGAAGACAACAGCCTGCCCGACGGTTTCAAAGAGTCGGCTAGGCAAAAAATCGACGCCTGCACAGACCAGTACGAGTTGTGCATGGCTCAGATGTCGGACATCATTGAGATGCTCCAAATTCAGTCCCCCCAGCCCGCTGCGCATATGGAACCGGTTCGACCCCTAGAACCAGCAAATACCCCTTACATTTGCCTACAAGTTCCACCTTGTGATACCGAAACCTTTTTCGGGGGCTATGAGCAATGGCCGTCCTTTCGGGACATGTTTACCGCGGTTTACATTAACCACCCCCAGCTCACTCCAGCCCAAAAATTGTATCACCTACGATACAAGACGCAAGGTAAAGCCGGTGCTATTGTTAAGCAATATGCATTAACCGATGAGAATTTCGGACTCGCGTGGGAAGCCCTAAGATCACGCTTCGAAAACAAACGCATGCTCATTGATACACAAATCAGATCCCTTTTAAATATCGCTCCTGCCCACACTGAAAATAGTGAGGCGCTACAGCGGATCCAAAGCACTATAAACAATTGTCCGTCTGTTCTCAATACTCAGGCCGTAGACACTGACAATTGGGATCCGCTATTGGTTTACATATGTTGTACCAAATTGCCCCAAGAGACACTCGCTCTATGGGAGCAATCACTGACATCCCGGAAGGATCTGCCACCCTGGTCGCAAATGGATGAGTTCCTGACCGGCAGATATGAGGTACTTGAACGGCTTCAAAGTATTCGCCCTTCTAAGCCAAAACAATCTCAGCCTTCGACTTCCAATGTCCTCCCAAATGGGCCACACAAATCCCTAAATTATCACACTCAAGTGAAAAGGGACTTCGCGTGCAAACTCTGCAACGCAAATCATCCCATACGGACTTGCCAGAACTTCAAAGGACTCACCCCCCAGAGTCGATTAAAATACGTTAAGAAGCAAAATCTCTGTGTGAATTGTCTTGCTACAGCACACCTCACTAAAGATTGTACAAGCAATTTCACGTGCGTATATTGCCAAATGAAGCACCATTCTATGCTTCATTTCCCCAAAGGCAATGCGCAGCTCTCTCAATCGCTTAATCTGTCGCATTCGACCACTCCACAGGTCGCAACAGCTCCAAAACGAACGCACAACAGCTCCGCTACTCATTCCCTTCTTTCGGATGCGCAACCCCGCACATCTGCCAGGCAAAGTACGACCCAAGTACAAGCCTTGCACTCCAATAATGGCACACAATCCCTTCTGCCTACGGCAATGGTGTCTATCGAGCACGCAGGAAAGTTGTTTAAAGTTCGAGCGTTGATCGACCAAGCCTCTCAGCGTACCTTCATTTCCTCGAAGGTCCAGAAACGCCTCAAATTGCCAATCGAGAAAACTCCCTTCCAAATCTCGGGCATGGGCGGTCAGATTGTGCAAAATGCCAATCATACATGCTTCTTTACATTGGCAGTCCCCCAATCGAGCACGAAACTCCCGTGCAAGCAATCGTGCTCCAAGAGCTTACGAATTCGCTCCCATCTTCCCACATAAACGCTCCCAATATGAAACATTTCGCCATGCTAGAACTCGCTGATCCAAATCCCTTCGAGACAGCGCAGATTGATATAGTGATTGGCAGTGATCTCATCCCGCAGATCATGCTCGAAGGTATCCACCGGAATGTATGTGGCAGCTTACTTGCTCAGCATACAGTATTCGGTTGGGTATTAAGCGGTCCAGTACCCCCTTCTTCGCATCTGACATGTGCCACAGAGGTACCAAGTCGCCATATGCACACTGGACACGCCCTTCGAAATAATCTTCCTGCCCTAAAGGAAGCTCTTTCACAAGTGATTGCCGCCCTCAATCCCGCAGGGTTTCCACCTCAGGAAATAATGGAAAATCACTTCGAGCCCACCACTCCTGCAAACTCATACTCAAACCGGCAAATTTCGCCCTTCGTTGCCAAACGTTTCGGCCCCGCAGGATGGCTTTCGCCTCTAATGAGGTCCCCCAAAAGGGTTCGACAAAAACGGCCCACATTCACAGCAACTGACGGAAATTGCAGTCCCTCGCAGTTCCTCATTGCGCCTACTCCAACCAGGGTCCAAAAAGAGGACAGTCGCCAACGCTGCCAATCCCGCAGACGTCGGACTGATCGGGTATAAACTCCAAGATCTATAAGATCTCCCTCTCTGGTGGAACGGCTCTAGTAATTCTCATGCTCACATAGTTCCAATTCTGGATCAAAGAGCTGTTGACTGCCACCACCCTCTCGAAGAGCAAAGCGACATTCTCGATCGATTCTCTTGCTTCTCTCGAGCCCTGCGAACAGGAATATATACACCTAAAAATACTGCGAAAATCCCCATTCCCTTCGAAAAAGTAAATGGCAACTTGGCCAATTGTTATATGTATTTTTCCCATATTCCCTCGGCTTACGCAAAACCTACAGCTTAGCCACTATTTCCCATGCATACGATGTCCACATTCTAATTTCAATCCTCTGACATCTCAACCTTTTTGCAGATCAGCCGACCATCGCAGCAGGTTCCCCTGAGACTGCCCCACACGGCCGGATGGGTCATCCCCCGCACGAAAGGTCATCGGCGCACCCCAAGCGCACCCACAGCCAGCCAGCCGTGAGCCGTACCAGCACCAGCCAGACCTCAGCCGCGTCTCGGCGACCCTCCCCCGGACATTACTTCAATTGCACTCTGCAATGGCGGCCGCGATGGCTAAATGAGTGCTGTGGTTGTTCAGTGTTCTGTCGATCCCACCTCTAATCCCTTCCTTTCCTTTTCCTCTTGTACTAATGTTCCCCCTATTTATGCTCCCCGGCTTCGGCCGTTTGTCTCGTTCAGTGTTTCTCGTCCTCAGTTGTTATTCTGATCGCAACAAATAAACACCCCAAACCCGAACACTCCGGTCTTTTAATTTTCTACCGCAATCCGCCGACGGCTCAACACAGAGACGCTTATTCACAAAGATTTTATTGCTGCCTGGCTATCTGAGAACATACATATAGCCGAGGGAAGAGAGGGTTGCGATTGCAACGGGCCCACTGCTAGCAGTATAGAAATGGTCTCCGCTTGGAAGACGCTACAGTGGTCAGGGAGACGAGCAGTAATACTAGCCCCTAATTGATCACAGAAAACCCCACATCCGACCCCATTATCAAGTTTAGAGCCGTCCGTGAAGATTTCGATAGCGTTTGGCAGCGGGCGACGGCCTTCCGTCCAGTCGCTCCTGCTGGGGATCCCTATAGTGAACTTACGCTCAAAGCTAGGGGGAAGGACTATATAGTCGATATTCGTCGGGGTTGGAAGGTCCTAGTATTCTAGTGTGGCCCAGGTCCGCTCGTGTCCAACTGCATATGTCATTTAGCCGTACAGTGGCAATCTTGGCGGACTGCCTGACTAGAAGACTCGAGGGGATCCAATTAAGGATAGCGAAAAGCGCCTTAGTAGGCGTAAAACGAATGGCTCCAGTAATGAGAGTGGCAGCAAGTCTCCTGACTCTATCGAGCTGCTTCAGGTTGACTCGGCTGGCTGCCGCAGGCCACCAGACAACAGCACTTGAGAGAAGGATAGGCTCAACCACTGCCTTATAAAGTCAGGAAACGACGCGTGGCTGGTGCCCCCATCTGGCACCCACCGCCCGTCTACAGCAGTAGATGGCCCTGGAGGCTCTTGTTGCCCTTTCAGCGATGTTTGTGCTCCAGGTGAGCCTAGAGTCTAATATCAGCCCCAGGTATTTTACCTCCTTACTCAATTTGAGCGGGGCTCCATTCAGGGCGGGGAATCTGAAAGGCGGAACTTTGTACTTCCTTGTGAAGAGAAGAGGATCCGTCTTTTCCGGGTTGGCCGTAAGGCCACAGGAGTTGCTCCATGAGGAGAGGATGTCCAAGAAGTGATTCATCCGCTCGGAGAGTACACTTGGAAATAAAATCCTAGATTTTCTTACTTTAGTTCTTTTCCGCAAGCATTGTATGTGGGCCGTAAAAAAAATTTGATATAATTTAAAAATTATTGCGGGCTAATAAAAAAGTTCTTTCTTTCTTTTCATTTTCGTTTTTAAATGTCATTGTTGATTACTTATTATTATTTATTTTGTACTTTTGCATTCTTTTTATTGCTTGTAGCGATCATATAAGTCGCCATGCCAACCATATTTTATTTTCGTTTCTATGATTTTGCGTACACTAAAATCGGCAGTGAGTTCAGGAACAATATGCGACGCCGTGCAGGCTTATAGAAGAAGAACAAAACCCAGCCAGAAAATAGAAATCGTTTTACAATTTCAGCTTTTTGCCAGCGCAACAACAACAAAAGCAGCACATCGTCTTCATCTCCCAGTCATCCCACGCCGCAGCAGAGTGCTAACGCAGACTCGCTGCAGTGAGCGCAACCAAAGAGGTCTCGCTTGTAAAGCAACGCTCTCACCACATACCACATACGTGATATGTGCGAGCAGAGCGCGGGTTCCAATGTTAAAACCCGCCTTACAACATTTTTACTTGTATGACATGCGTATTCTGTATGTTTATTTTCTTTGCTGGTATGCATATGTTTTGCATATATTTTCACATTTCGGGCATATTGTGTTTACTAGGGATCGCAATTTTTTGCCATTTTGCGATCCCGTGATTTTCGGGATCGAAAAGTCAAATCCCGGGATGCATATAACAAATTTTTTAAATAAAACAATTTTCCCAAATTGCATAAATACTTGTTTATAATATATTTGCCATAAAAATTGACACAGTTTAATCACATTTGGGGTAGTTTTAGGATTTTTTATCTTGTTTAACTTAAAAGTTTTTCACATTTTGTTTAACTTAAAAGTTTTTCATTTAAAATTTAACTTCAGTTTGATAACATTTTGTTTTATCCAAAAATTACACTTAACCATAACTTATTGATTTGCAACAGATGTATCACAAAGAGCATATATGTATATGCATATTTGATAAAAAAAATAATATAGTTAATTTGTTTGTACTTTTAGTTTTACTTCGACGTCTCATTCTGGTTTTTTGCAATCAAAAAGTGGAACCAAACAGAGCGCTCATCGTTGGCCTTCGTTTTCTGAGCACGTAACCAAAGAATATACAATATAAAGAATACGCATCTTCACAAATTTGTCAAGCGTGTTTCTTGACGCGGGCGGGAAGAGATGAGCGGAGGCATAGGTTGCGGGAAATTTGCTCGCGCTCAACAGTTTGCGATCTTGTTCGTCGAAGCGCAAGCGAAGAGTAAACAACGAACCAAAGCATCGTCATCGTCGTTTCAACGGAGATGATTCGGGATTCGCTAATGTTTTTGGTGTTGTCGTTTATTGTGTGTATGCTTTTTTGTGTTGTGATTGATTTTGCTGCAATGTCACCAGCAATCGAATGTTTGTGGTGTATGGCTTTTTGCTGGCCAATGCTTTGATTAATTTAAAAATTTGGTGGTTGATCCCAATTTAAAATGTTTGCAAATATTTTTACGTGGCGAGTTCGAAGTAAAATTATTTGTTTATATTTTCACATGCTTAATTACAATTTTAAGAATATGGGAAAACTACGAAAAAAATGAACTGATAGGCATATTGACTTCAAAATTCGTGAAACACTTGAAATTAAAAATAATTAGATGCGTGTTTTAATTTTTTTTTGTATCGAAATCTAACGGAGGGTTAGAAGATTGTATGGAAAAAAATAATTTAATAGGTCTATTGACTTTCAATAGGGCGAAAGCACTACTAAAGCACTAAATAAAGAAATAATAAGACAAGTATTTTGTCATAAGAAAATGGTATTACGGCATGCCTACGTTTAAAAATAGTTTAAATGTTCTACACCTGAATGATTCCATGGCGAATGATGTGATCATAAATTTACAATATTAGATTTTCTTATTTTAGTTCTTTTAAACAAGCATTATATGTGGGCCGTAAGAAAAGTTCCAAAGAACGAGACGGAAAATTATTACGGCTAATAAAAACGTTTTCTTTTCTTTCCAATTCCATTTTTATTGATTACTTATTATTTATTTTTTAATTGCCTGTAGCGATCATATAGGTCGCCATGCCAGCCATATTATATTTTCTTTTCTATGATTTTTCGCACACTACAGTCAGCAGTGAGTTCAGGAGCAATATGCGACGCCGTGCAGGCTTATAGAAGAAGAACAAAAGCCAGTCAGAAAATAGAAATCGTTTTACAATTTCAGCTTTTCGCCAGCGCAACAACAAGAACAACAGCACATCGTCTTCCTCCTGGTCGCACAATTGAGCGAGAATGAACGAGTGAGCGCAGACGCAGCATTCGTGTTTCTATGATTTGCGCTCAGAGCATTGTGCTGTCGTTTCAAGTGTTTCAAGAGTGTATAAAGAGTACACGAAACATTAAACGATACGACCGGCTGAAGCCGGGGAGCAGAAAATAGTGGGAACATTAATACAAGAGGAGAAGGAAAGATTGGGATTAGTGATGGGATTGACAGATCACTAAAGACAGCACAGTACATCTGAACATCGCGCCCGCCATTGCATATTGCAATCATAATGGGTGCCGGGGTTCCGCCCAGAGTTGCGGCGGACGGCTGGCTAGCGATGATTTGGCGGTGATGCGCGGCTGCCGTGCTGTATGATGGGCTGACGGCTGGGTGGTTGTCGCCGATCAGCAATGACGGATCGCAGGGGAGTGCGCTGAGGGCCTCTTCGCGGTTGATGCTCGGTGCGGACGTGTGGGGCAGTCTGGGGGGCAACTGCTGTGGTGGTCGCTAGCGCTGGATCTGCAAAAAGAGGGGATGTCAGATGTGAGAAATGATGAAGATATCTTTGGTGTAGGGTGTAAGCGATGAGGTTCGCCTGAGTTGCCGTCGGAGGAGTGACGGCGCTTGGGAAAGGTCGCACGGGAATGGCGACTGACTCGGACCCGAAATGGGTGCGCTCGAGTTTTGTTGTATGGGGGCGTGCAATGTGGAAATTCGAGGGGGTTGCAGTTTCCAGCAATTGCTGTGCATATTGACGCGTGGCGTCGAGCCAACGCTTGTATTTCACCCTTTTTCGCGGTCTCATTGGGGGCGATAGCCATCCTGCGGGGGGCGAAACGTTTGGCAGCGAAGGGGGGTGTTTGCCGTTTTGAGTCTGAGTTTGCAGGAATGGCGTGTTTGACGTGATTTGCCTTTATTTCCCTGTGTGGAAACCCTACGGGATTGAGGGCGGCAATTACGTCAGAAGGGGCTTCCGTGAGAGTAGAAAGGTTTTCTCGAAGGGCGGGACCAGTGTGCGTATGGTGATTTGGCACCACGGCGACATTTGTCAAAGGTGATGACAGGGGTACTGGACCGCTTAATATCCAACCGAATACTGTAAGTTGAGCGAGTAAGCTGCCACATACATTTCGGTGGAAACCTTCGAGCATGATCTGCGGGATGAGATCACTGCCAATCACTATATCGATCTGCGCTGCCTCGAAGGGGTTGGGATCAGCGAGATCTAGCGTGGCGAAATCGTTCAAATTGGGGTGGTTTATTTTGGACGGGGGGAGAAAGTCCGTAAGCTTTTGAAGCACGATTGCCTGCACGGGGAGATTTGTGCTCGTTTTGGGGACTGCCAATGTCAAGAAGCATATATGTTTGGCAGTTTTCACAATCTGTCCGCCCATGCCCGAGATCTGGAGGTCAGATTTCTCGATTGGCAATTTTAGGCGTCTCTGGACCTTCGAGGAAATGAAGGTGCGCTGAGAGCCTTGATCGATCAACGCTCGAACTCTGAACAACTTTCCACCGTGTTTAATGGACACCAGTGCCGTAGGCAGAAGGGATTGGGCGCCATTATTTGAGTGAAGGGCTGGTACTGGGAGCGTACTTTGCCTTGAAGATGTGCTGTGGTGCGCATCAAAATGGGGAGAATGAGTGCTGGAGTTGTTGCTCGGTTTTTGGATAACCGTTGAGACCAGAGAAGTTGTCGAAGGTGATCGATTGGGGGATTGAGTGAGTTGCGTTTTGCCTTTGGGGAGATGAAGCAAAGAGTGGTGCTTTTTCTGGCAGTAAACGCATGTAAAATTGCTTGTACAGTCCTGAATTAGGTGAGATGTAGCAAGACAATTTGCACAGATTTTATGCTTTTTCACATATGCTAATCGACTTTGGGGTGTGAGCCTTTTAAAGCTTTGGCAAGTCCGTACGGAATGATTTGCGTTGCAGAGCTTGCACGCGAAGTCCTTTTTCACTTCAGTGTGAAAATTTAGGGATCGGGGGGGTCGGACATTGGAAGATGAGGATTGTGGTTTCGACTTGGGCCGAAAAAGATTCAGCCGTTCCATTACCTCGTATCTGCAGGTCAGAAACTCATTCATTTGTGACCAGGGGGGCAGATCCTTCCGGGATGTCAATGACTGCTCCCATAAAGCTAAGGTTGCTTCAGGCAATTTGGTAGAGCATATATATACCAGCAGCGGATCCCAATTGTCAGTGTCTACGGCCTGAGACTTGAGAATAGACAGACAATTGTTTACAGAATTCTGGATCCGCTGTAGTGCCTCACTATTTTCGGTGTGGGCAGGAGTTATATTCAATAGAGATCGAATTTGGCTGTCAACGAGGATGCGTTTGTTTTCATATCGGGAACTTAGGGCTTCCCACGCAGTAAACATGTCCCGAAAGGACGGCCACTGCTCATAGCCCCCGAAAAATGTTTCGGTGTCGCAAGGAGGAACTTGGAGGCAAATGTAGGAAGTATTTGCTGGTTCTAGGAGTTGAACCGGTTCCATACGCGTAGCAGGCTGGGGGGACTGAGATTGGAGCATCTTAATAATGTCCAACATCTTAGCCATGCACAACTCGTATTGGTCTGTGCAGGCGTCGATCTTTTGTCTAGCCGACTCTTTAAAACCGTCGGGCTGGCTGTTGTCCTCAGCGAGGAAGACTGCCTGATGTGCGCGCATTAGCCTCTCCCATTGGGCTTGCAGATTTTTCTGCTTAATTTGGACCAGTGATTTGGTCAAATCCTCAATGGGAGCCGATGAAAACGCTGTGCATAATTGCACGAGTCTCTCGGACTCAAAACCAAAAGTGGCAACACTGGGATCGGTTGCTATGAGACTAGGTGGCTTGGAGCGAGTTTTGAGTGTATCGCGAGTAACAGGAACTGTCAAATGTGTCTCAGTCGACTGTGAATATTTTGGAGAAGGAGACTCCATTTTGTTTATTTGACGCTTGGGGGATCGCTCAACAGGCATTTTAATGGCTTAAAGAACCTCGAAAGGGGGTTTAAAATTCGTTTGAATATTAATATTGGGCTTATGGGAAATAAACCGAAACTATTACCGCGTCCGCGCGAACGATAATTCAGAATTGGAGAAATATACACGAAAGTGTAAAAAATTTCAATACGAATTTGTATTTCTGTTGAGGATGGAAGTTTACAACTGTGTGTAAACGCGTCGAGAAATTGGTATATATATATATATTGGGAATAAATAAAAATATGGAAACAAGAATTTAGGAAATTATTAATAAACAACAAATTTTTTAATATAGTCAATGTATGTATATATTAGTGAATTAGTGTTTTCGTGCTATAATAATTAATTCTTATTATAGTTTGTATTAGGGGACCAAACAATAATCGGGTGAACGATTAAAAAGTTTTGAGTACAGGTGGGTTGTTTTTGTCCCACCGTATTTACTTGGGGTGACAACAGCTGTGCAATGAGTGCCTAAGTGCAGCACTATTGAAAATTATACAATGTGCTGCGAAAATAGGCTACTCGTCCCACTGTATTCGCGTTTGCTTACTTCTGCCAGCGAGAGTGGTAAATTGCTTAGGCAGAAGTGCGAATAAGCAATTGCACTTGGAAGCAGCAGCGGGAGTGCTCGCTGCTCAGCGCTTGCTTATGTCGCACAAAAACAAAGCACGAAAATGCGTACAAGTGGGAGTGTGGGAATGCAGCGGGAGAAATGCTGCGTGCCTATTTACTGCACTAGAACAGTGCGTTTTGGGTGCTGGCAGCAGCGGAGTTTTTGCTGCTTCGGCAGCGAAGGTCGCACAAAGGAGACGGCGAAAATGTACAAAGCGCCGAATTATGTGCAGTAGCGGAATTGCTAACTGCACTGCGCTGTTTTGTACAAAGGGAAATATGCACACGATAAGCGGGGTACCAGACTGAAAATTTTTATTCTGGATTTTGGGGAGTGGGTATATATTGGGGTATATATATTTATAAAAATCGGAAAAAAAGCGGAATCGCTTATCTGTTTTTTGGGCCCCGTGCCCGAGAATGGGGCTATCCTCTCTTGCTGTGGTCCGCTCCTGTGTTGTGATGCTGTTGTAGTTTGGGCTGTTGTCTTCCTTCCTGTCTTATGTTCTGTGTTGTGGGTGTGTGTTGTTGTTGTGGTTTTTTATGTGTGAGTTTTTGTTGTTGCACTACACTGCACTGTCCAATGTGTCGCGGAGTTTTTTTTTTTTTGTTTTTAATTTCTTGAATTTTCTGCACTTGTTCTGTTTCTTGTGGTTAGTTAGTTTTTCGTTGCATTTTTTTGTTTGATTTGTGATGTCAATTTGTGCATTTCTTTCACTTTTCCACTTGTTGTCACTATGTTTTTTGGGTTTGTCATTTGTTCCCTTGTAATTTTTGTTGTTGTTTGTTGTCTTTTCACTTTTAGTGTTTGCACTTGAAATTGTTGCACTTGTTGGGAATTGTTTTGTGTTTGAAAATGTTGAAAATTGTATCAGTGTTTGTAATTGTTAATTGTTTTGTATTTTGTTTATTATTTATTGTATGCGCGGCGCGAGTTCGCGTAGGCTCGAAGGACCAATGTTCATTTCGAAGCGGAGCGGTAAAGGAAACACGGAAGAGCTCGGTTTCGTGGTTTATTCGTGGACGTATGAATACAGAGTGTATAAAGAGTACACGAAACATTAAACGATACGACCGGCTGAAGCCGGGGAGCAGAAAATAGTGGGAACATTAATACAAGAGGAGAAGGAAAGATTGGGATTAGTGATGGGATTGACAGATCACTAAAGACAGCACAGTACATCTGAACAAGAAAGTTAATCATTCTTTAATAAATTTTTATGAATTAAATTCTGACCAGAACTCTTCCGCTTGCACATTTTAATTTTGAGACTTCCAAGCACTGCTGTAACTTTACGCGCAATAATTGACAATTTTCCCGCGAACAAACCAGCTGTTTGAGCTGGTATTAAAAAGTTGCCACATTTTGAAATAAGCTTTTTCAATTTTTCAGTTTCATTTAAATGCAAGCCCGAAAATCCCAGGATTCAAATCCCGGAATCTCGGGATTGTGATGCCTAGTGTTTACACATAAATCCGATACCTACTTATAATAACCAGTAAATGTTCGCACCCTTCACAATTTTCCCTGCATGGCAAGCATTTAGCTTTACTATATTTATTGTATGCTTATTTTTTTTTCAGATGACGTACCTTCTGCATTTTCTTCCCCTCACTTTTTTGGTTCATCATATAACTGGAGTCAACATTTTGAAGGACTCTTACCAAATAAAACCAATCACGAGACTTCCATTATAATAGAACCCACATCAGGCATTCCTATTGAAGAGAAATACAGATTTCAGTCAAATATTCCACTGCCTGATTTGACTGGTTACAGTAAAGACTTGCAGCGTTTTAGTAAAATGGTTATGCCAACATTTTGGTATGAATACGTAAGTTTCTAAATATGTGAATAAGGCAAACCAAATATTTTTTAGGTATTTACAATGGTGGTCTTCTTAAAATTTTTTTTGTTTTATTTTTATTTTTAAATAGTCTTCTTGGTTACTGCCATCTCTTCAACCCGTACATTGAGCGTTGGAAATGTTTATTCGAACATGTGGCAGCCAATTTTTCAATTTTCATAAAAACACTCACTTCGATTGACTCAAACCATTGTCAAACAACAACGCATTTGAAATGCCTGAAATTTTAGTAAATACCTTTCATAATAGACGCAATCCACCCTCGTATAACCTTAGAATTGCTTCCCTGAAATATTAATTTTAATCTATCGTTCACGACGTTAATCTAAACACCGTGATCGTTTTAAAATGCAGTAACAAAATAAGATTAGCATTCCAGGGTTCATTTGAGTTATAGATATGTATATCTGAATATATAAATCAACACTTCTAGGTTCGAAAGAGTCTTTGTTTGTCGTTGGTTTTGTTGAAATTTAAATATATCACCTCAAGTTTTGACCTAGAATATTTTCAGGAAGTTCAAATTCAATATGTTTATTAAATGACGTTTCTTCATACAACACTTTAACCCATTTTTTGCCTTTTTAGACCCCGAATTTTAAAAAATCCCGTGTTAGCGGAGGTTCATTCTTCAAGATGTACCTACAGTTCTAAATTCATATTTGTAGGTTCATCGGTTTGGGTTGAGCGATAATAAATGAATCAATCGATCAATCAGTCAGGATAAACAATCTATATATAAAAACATTGAGGCGGTACCACGCCCCCTTGTTCAATGCTCGCAACTTTTTTCTAGTCGAATTGTGCTACTAAGTGAAAACTTCGTACGAACTTTATTGATGTGCGACTTACAGTTCTGCTGAAATGTTGGGTCGTAAAAAATGTGCCACACACCTTGTCAAACGCCCATCAAATCTCATCAGTGGAATGACACATGTATGAGACGACGGTACACCAACTTTCAATGCTGTGCGGCTAACGAGTCCAAAGAGATTCCATATTATAGAATTGAGTTGTATGGGCGGTGCCACGGCTCTTGTCCAGAATCCACCTTATTCCCCCTGCCGAAGGGCAAGACTAAATCGTATTTTATTTATTTATTTATTTCATTATAAAACATTGGCATTTAAGAATTACTTCTTTTGCATGCCACAACTTGATACTTATTAATTAACAATTGATTAGCTCAATAAATAGCAATTGATTAACAACAATTGAATATTAACAATATATTTGCATCCAGTGGAATCTTAATATTTAAAAGAGAAGAAAGAAAAGAAAAAAAAAAATAGTGTAAAAAGTAGAGAAGGACAGAGTTAAGAAAAGTGTTTGAAAATATAATGCTTAAAGGGCAACGAATTCCATAATCTAATAGTGCTAACAAAGAATAGTCGACTGGAGTTGGGGAAGTTGTGGGCTGGAGGTAGTAAATTCATATATCGGTGACACTTAGAAAACTTAAGTTATTCATACAAATACTGGGGCCTTTTGGAATGGATAATTTTATGCAAAAATATTCAATTTCTTGCTTCCATGTAGTTCTGTAAGCTGCAGCCCAGTATTTTGTTGCTGTAGATGGTAATGTGGTCAAACCTTTTGACAGAGTACACATATCGAGCTGCATTATTGAAAGCAACTTGTAGCTTATGCATGGATATGGAATCCAATTTGCTATACACAGCCTCCGAGTATGTTATGATAGGCAACAACAACTGAATCACTAACTTCCGTTTGGTTTCGACTGGTACAAACCCCGAGGTCCGCCTCAGATTACGTAGTCCATAATAGATTTTCGACACAACGGAATTAATGTGGTCCACGCAAGACAGTCAAGAGTTGATTTGATACCCAAGATTGACAACTTTACTGACGAATTTTAGTTCTACGCTATTGAGAAGAATAGGTGGAAGATCTGAACAGTGGGAAACAGTTCTCGATACGGGTAGGACAAATGATTTCAGGGGGTTTAAAAATAGTTGGTTTTATCGAGCCCACTCACCTATAGCTCCTAAGTCTTCGTTAACTCTTGCACATAAATCCTCTACCATCCCAATTGGTCTCGACAAGTAGACCAATTGTTCATCAGCATACGCATGCATGGTAACATGACTGCATCTGCTAAAGATATTATTAATAAACATTGTAAACAGCAGAGGACCCAGGACAGAGCCCTGAGGCACCCCGCTGGTAATACCTTTAAATGCAGAGAAAGTATCACCAACCTTCACTCTTTAAGATCTGCCAACCAGGTAGCTTTTTAGCAGGTTAACCGCAGAATCAGAAAAATCAAAATAACATTCAAGTTTGTGACAGAGCACTGCATGATTAACTGTATCAAACGCTTTTGAGAAGTTTAACAGGCAGAATAGAGACAAGTGGCCCATATCATAAGGCCCTCTAAGATCATCTAAGATTTTAACCACAGCAGTAGAACAGCTATGCCCTGACCGAAATCGTGATTGTAAAGAAGACATAAGGCTAAACTTATTCAAATACGTAGTGATCTGCTCAGCCATGAGGGACTCACATACTTTAGAAATCGAGCACAGAATACTAATGGGGCGAAAATCACCAGGTTCACGAGCTACTGATTTTTTTGCTATTGGAATAATTGTTGCTACTTTCCACACTTCAGGAAATCTGGAAGTAGTGAAACAGTGGTTGATGAGTTAGAGGACCTAACAAAGCGGGTAATATGATTTTGATAAACTTTATAGCTATTCGATCATCTCCAATGGCGTTCGACTTGATTTTTATTATGCAGCGAGCAACATCCATTTCACTAACCGTGTCAAACTGAAATTTAGTTTTAGGGACTCGCGTACGCTGAGATACGGATACAAAAGGCGCGCTAGAAACAGAATTGGAAATGAAATGATCATTAAGAATATTGGGGTCAATCCGGCATGCCTCAGTCTCCTTATTACAAATACCTATTTGCCTCAAATTATAGCAGTTTCGGTGGAAGTGGTGGGCTACGTTTCGACTTGAAGAATTTTTTTTCGATATGCTGACAGCAGAAGTAGCACCCCTGGCCTTCCTATACATTTCCCAGTTAAACGCAGTAGGATTTCGTTTCCATTTGCTGTATGCCTTATTTCGCTTCTTAAATGCCAAGAGCATGCAATGTGTGAACCAGGGGCACGTATGAGCTGCTCAAACAAATGTATATTTGTACCGAGTGTAATTCATGTGAATGCTATAGTTCCACCGGAATTTAAAAAGTGCCACGCCCCTTGTCCAACGCCCATTAAATTTTACCGGTGGAACGACACGTTTACGCCATGACACTGTACCAAATTTCAATACTATCCGACTTATAAGTCCGGAGATATACCATATTAAAAATTTAGGTTGTATGGGAGGTGCCACGCCCACCGTATTGACATCTACTATCACACACAAAAAAATGTTGATGTTGATTGGGCCAAATAAGCACAATATTGGTGTAGGTTGCCATATGCGCCAATAAATTGTGAAATAACACGATTGGAATATAAAATAAACCAATAATTGGTGCATTGCGGCAATCGTGTGATCTTACCTTAAGTACGTTTAGGATTACAGCCAAAATTTCTTTCGGCAAGCTCTGGTCCATTAAGGCAAAAGCCGCTTTTTGCTTATCGGCAAAAACTGTTGAGCTTTACCTTTCTAGTACAAACCATGATGAAATAAACAAGGTGAAGCAAGTAGCTGACAGTTCTGTCACCCCATACCCTTATGTTGAAACATAGCATTTGAAATCCAATTTTGTTTTGGCATTGAGAGAATATTTTTAACCCCACTCAAAACGTAAAATCGAAAATATTCTTGTGTTTTAAAATTTTGATCACGGAAAACATGCCGAGTACATGCTGTTTGTGCGAGACAGCACATGGCAACGAAATGCCCATATTTTCCGTACCAATGGATGAGGAGCGGAGGAAGAAATGGACAGGTGTGTGCGGAGTAAAGTTCACGACTTCTTCGAATCAGAATAATGCAGACTTCTGCCTATAGCTGCGAACTGGAGCCTGGGCGTTACAAGTCACAGTTGCCCATAAATATGACCACAGACACTATCTGCATCGCTGAAAAATGATGTAAGACCTTCATCGATAGAAGCTTTTCTCTAACAAAGAATTTTCAGCAAAGCACTACAATAATAATGAAATTGATTTTTTGATACACCAGGCATAAGTGGGTTAATGCGAACAAATAAGAAGACTTTCATGTTTTGATAAATTTTTTTTGGAAATGTCAGTTTTTCAAAAGCTCTCTTGTCAAAATAAGGGTATGTCATCTACTTGCTTCACCTTGTTTATTTCATAATGGTACAAACAATCTAGTGCAAAACAATCTCTCGAACAACTAAATTCGATGACGACTACCGTGCCGGTGTGCTACGAATGTTTATAGGTGAACAAGTGTTTTATTATTATTAAGGGGGTCGTCTACGTACAAAGTTTTACAAAATGGTTTTTTTTTTTGTAGGGGAATTCTTTGTAAGGTGCCACTCTTTGTAAGGTGCCACCCCTGCTCGATTTCGACGTTCCAGCAGTCCAAGAAAAAAAATTCCTATTGTCATTTAAGGTATATATGTCAACATCAATTTAAATATGGTTTTTGAGGAAACCGACGCAATAACACGGTCTGGGTAAATAAAAGTGTCAAATTTGGTTAGGAAAAAACATAAAAATAAAAATTGAAGGTTTTTCTTGTGGTGAAAAATAAACCAAATGCGCGCAAAAAACTTAGGTAAATATCAGTGTTGGACTTAATTTTTAATGGTTTTTCATAATCCGAAATGATACCCGAGCATATCGTAAAAGGAACAAATTTATACAATGATTTCCAAAATGGCATAAAAATGTAAAGTGCCACCTTTTTTTCTTTGTAAGGTGCCACCCCCCTTTTTTCAGTGTTTTGTGGTTCTATATCGGTAAAATGACTTTTTATTGCTCGGAATCGTCATTACGATGAATTTAAAGTGTTCTTGGTCGATTTTTCTCTAATCCTATCATGAGGAATAAATTAGTTCAGTTTTGTTCTTTAATTTCCATACAATTATTCGTTTTATTCGTTACCATTTCATTTCGGTTTGCTTTTGGTAATTTCTATTCAATTCAAATTAAATTCAATAATCTTTGGTAAATTTTCTAAATGATGCATTTTTACTTGAGATTTTTACGTTTTTAGCGGGTTTTTAAGGGGGTGGCAGCTTACATTAAAAAATTTTAGGATGTCGATTTTTAACACTTTGGGAAACTGGCTGTAAAATTGTCGTATTTACGACAAATTCAAATGAAGTGTTACCTTGGATCATAGCCCTCTTTCCAACGGTATAATAACTTTGGTGATAAGTTAATTTTCTAACGAGTAATGCGCAAAAAAGCTATGGGGTGGCACCTTACAAAGAATTCCCCTACATAATTTTCATTTGGAAGACGTGAGGTATGTTATATCCAAAGGATTTTGGTAAACTCTTCACGATTATTGAGCTGTAGAGCATTGAGCACGCTCGCTCACGGTGTTTCCGCACGTTCCCTGTGAACTTTAAACGCGTTTTCCCGAAAGTCGTATTTTTCTAACTTACTTGCACGATTTTAAGAAAAGTTTTACACGCATAGATTCGATTTCTTGTTTTACTTGCTCAGAAAACATGTCGCTATGAATAGACACGAGCTTTTGGCAAAATATTGTTTTTTTTTATTATAACAGGCAATAAACATTTGAAAAAAAGGGAAAAATAAATTTTTTTTTCAAAAATGTCCCCCATTTCGAGAGATTTTTGAATTTTACAAAAAGCTCGTGTCTAAGTATAGCTGATGTAATATTAATTATAGATTAGTTTCATTTTTTGTTGTAGGTTACGTGGTTGGCCCAAAATCGTGCAGGGAAATTGATATAAAAATTCTGATGAGGGCAGGTTCAAGGTCAAAACAATTGAGTGAATATCTTTTTTCGTTCTTTCGTAATAAATTAAAAAAAAAGACTCGAAAATCGGGCCGCTACGTAGACGACCCCCTTAAGGTATGTCATGAGACGGGATTTTTCTCATGGATTGCTCACGAATATAATTTTATAAGTTTATTTATTTAAAAGAAGCTGGTTGTACATGTAAGACTGATTGTCTTTTAAGCACATCATGAATGAATAAATTAACTAATAGTAACAATTCAATTTTCTTATATACAAAACTAGATATGCTAAACTTAATATACCAAACTTATCTAAACTGATCTGATCTCAAACTTAGTCAGATATTGTTGTAAGATATCAATTTGAGCAAGGAAATACAGAAAGCAGAGAAAAAGAAGAAAAGAAAAAAGTTATAAATTAAAATGTACTGAAATAAGTAGGTTGAATACTGCCAACTAAAAGCGCCTTAGATTTTGCTCAGATTTAATATTATTTGGTAGGGAATTCCATAGTTTTACAGCATTGACAAAGAACGTTCTAGAGGACGTGAGGTTATTACTACGTGGTACAATGAGGTTATGGGTTCTAACAGACTGCGAAAAACGCAACTTTTTAAAAAGATATTCCGGTCGTTTTGTATAAACTTATGCAAGAAGACTAGATTGATAGATATTATAACTTATGCAAGAAGACTAGATTGCGAACATTTAAAAACGCACTGAGACTACAGTTGAGTATCCTGCAGGAAAATTGGGAAATATGGTCAAACTTGCGCTTTGAATATATATATCTGGCGCAGTTATTTAAAGCCAGTTGCAACTTCCGTAATGAAGCATTATCAAGGTGCCCATAGAGGAGCTCACTATACAATATGAGTGGCACAATAAGAGTTCTAACCAATTTCAGTTTCACCTCCTGAGATACAAAGTCTGTTGTGCACCATAACTTTCTCAATACAAAGTAGATTTTACTTATAGTATGGTTGATGTGATCAGAACATCAGACATCAATTTCAGTTTCACCTCCTGAGAAACAAAGTCTGTTGTGCACCATAACTTTCTCAATACAAAGTAGATTTTACTTATAGTATGGTTGATGTGATCAGAACATCCCAAGCTGGAATTCAATTTATAACCAAGACTGGTAACAGTCGACTCAAATTTTATAGAAGTATCTTCCAAGATTAGATTAGGTAGATATTTTTCAACCTGCAGGCACGGTGCAATTCATATGGCTTTGGTTTTCGATGCTAAGTTGTTTTGCTTTGCCCATAATGAAATCGAACGAAGATCTTCATTAATTATACATATTAAGTCCTCAGAGAGGCCAACTGGACGCGAAAGATAGATCTGAGCATCATCAGCATACAAATGGATTGATACGTTATTACAACAGTATGTTATATCATTGACAAATATGCTAAACAGAATGGGACTAAGTATGGACCCCTGTGGCACCACTGAGTAGAGCCTCCTCAGCTCAGATCTTGTATTTCCGATAACAACTTTTTGCCAACGATGGCCAAGGTAGCTCTCAAGCAACTTAATCGAGCTGTCAGAGAATCCGAAATATTTCCTAGCTTCTGCAAGAGAATACTATGGTCCACTGTGTCAAAGGCCTTAGAGAAGTCCAAAAGTGCTAAAGTGGTTACTTCGCCTCTATCAAATGCTGGTCGTATATCCTCCATGACCTTAAGCATTGCAGTAGCACAGTTATGGCCAACTCTAAAGCCGGACTGATTTTCGGTAAGAAGCCTATTTTTGTCAAGATATGTAATTATATGTCTCGCCATTAATTTCTCAAAGACCTTAGACAGTGTAGGCAATATGCTAATCGGACGAAAATCCGATGGTAGGCTGGCTGAGAGTTTTTTGGGAGTAACCTCAGCTATTTTCCAGTTATCAGGAAATACTGACGATGTAAAGGAAAAATTAAAGATGTGAGTTAGTCGGATTTCTCTTAAACTAGAGCCAATCCAGCCAAACGGCTGGTGGATCTCAACTCAGTACACCTATAGAAAAGTCACCCAGTAGGTCCCCCCCATGTCTAAATTTTGGACTTGCACAGTGTTATTATTAAAGTTTGGCTCACTAAGCTATTTTTTGGGGCATGGCTGACTACAGCATGCAAGAATAATGATTTTATGCTGACCTTAGAAAACTTTGAGCATATTTTAGTTAGTTAATTTTTTGTGGACTTCAAATTTAGAAATGAATTCTATTTAAAACACAATGTTTTTTGACCTCTCAAACTATCTTCGACCCTACGTGTCGCTTTATTAATCATTTGGTGTACTTTAACCTTAATTCCCAGAAGTGAGCCTCACAGTCTCACTAAAGATTTTAAATGGTGATAAGAAAAGATTTTCGATACCATTAATTTATGTAATCCTCTAATGGAATGTTCGAATTATATTGCATTTATAAATTTAACATTTTAGACAGTTTTTCGTACTTTTCAAACAAATGTTTTCAGTAATTTAGTTCATTCTGACAGTCTCACTTCTGGGTTTACGTTACTTTTAAAATTCTGGGAATTAGGGTGGCAAACTTTTAACCCTTCATTTACCGTGTTAGATTTCGATTTTCAAAAAAGTGAAAATCACGTGCTGAATTGTTTCTCATTAAGAGTGCTTTCACCACGTTTGAAGTCAATAATATACATAATAATAAATTAAAAAAAAAACTGAGAAACACGTGTTTGATTATTTCGTATTTGAAGTACTTTTACCAAGTTTGAAGTCAATAATATACATAATAATAAATTAAAAAAAAAAACTGAGAAACACGTGTTTGATTATTTCGTATTTGAAGTACTTTTACCAAGTTTGAAGTCAAACGGGCCAATAAATTTTGTTCTCCATACAAACTTGTAACCCTTGGTTTACCTCGTTAAATTTCGATTTTCACAAAAGTAAAAAATAATTTGTTATTTCAAATGTTTTCAAAAATTTTTAAGTCAATGGGCCTATAGGTTCCTGACCCCGAATTTCGAAAAATCTCTTTTTAACCCTTATTCTCATACCCAAACTTACTAACGTCGTTTGGCACCCGGGGTACCCGGGTACCCATTTCATGAAATTTTTAAGTTTTCAATATTTTGTTAATGAAAAAACCAAAATTTTTTAAATATATTATTTGTTCGCTTTTCACCTAAATAACGAGGATCCGGAAGGTAAAAAAAAAATTTTCATTATTTGTCAGTTTTTTTCACGAAAATACATCGCAGTGGGCACCCGGGTACCCGGGTATGAGAATAAGGGTTAACGAAGGTTCATTTTTCAAGATTAAATTTCATGTTTGTAGCTTCAGCGGTTTGACCGGGCTGGTGTGCATATGTTTTGCATACATTTTGCATATTTTGTGTGCATATAAATCCGATACCTATTAACCAGGGACTTAACTGTTATACGTTTTTTAAGAAATTAATTGCAATGTAACTATTACAATGCAACATAAATTTTATTTGTTGATTATAATTATTATTTGCGACACTTAATTTTTACGTTGCATAATAACTGTTATGAGAAATAAATATTTTTTTCATTCTCGATAATTACTATTTTGGGATTTTTTTATTTACGTTGCCTCATAACTTTTATTTATGACTTTTTTTATTTCCGTTACCGATAACTATTATTTTGAAAAATTTTTTTTTACGTTGCTTCATAACTTTTATTTATGATTTTTTTCCATTTACGTTGCCGATAACTATTATTTGAAAGAAAATGTTTGTTACGTTGCCTCATAACTTTTATGAAAGACATTTTTTTTATTTACGTTGCCTTACCACATTTTGAGTATGAATTGATTTTTAATTGTTTATTTGTGGGTGGAAATTAGGTTTCTGCAGTTAATTTGCGTTGGTCGATTTAAAACAATTAAAAATTAATTCATATCCAAAATGTAGTAATTAAACGTAAAAAATTTTGTTTTCAAAATAATAGTTATCGGCACCGTAAATGAAAAAAAAACATAAATAAAAGTTATGAAGCAACGTAAAAAAAAATCTCTCAAAATAATAGTTATCGGTAACGTAAATTAAAAAAGTCATAAATAAAAGTTATGAAGCAATGTAAAAAACAAAAATCCCAAAATAATAATTATCGACAACGAAAAATATAGTTATTGCTTATAAGAGTTATTATGCAACTTAAAAATATTAATTACATAATAATAATAATAATAAAAGTTATAGGCTACGTAAAAAATTTCTTATTGGGAATAACTATTATAAAACAATATTTTTAGAAATTCCTTAAATTAGGGCAAGTTTTTTATTCCCAAAAATATGGATAATAATTACTTTAGGTCTTTATTAACCCTTTGCACTCGAGCGGCGCCGATACGGCGGCAGGCCGATTTGAAGTGTCAACGCGAACGGCGCTGCTTCGGCGCCCGGCCGAAAATTGAAAAACTTGTGAAATTTTATTATTTGTGTACGTTTGTTTGTTTATAAATGTTTTTAAAGAACTTGTAATGTGTTTACCGAATTTGGCCGAAATCGTCTCAAGTTGCTGGTTCGCGCCAGCGAAAAAGGCCTCGAGTGCAAAGGGTTAATAACTAATCGTTAGTATAGGCGGAGTCGTTAAAAAATCTGCATTAACCGTAAATTCTAAATGTATTACAATTAGATAAAATAATAAATTATTTGTGAACTCCACTTCTCTACGTTTTATAAGCGATGTTAACTGCACATGTATGTATGTAAAAATGTCAAATTTTAAAACATTTTTACACTTTTTTCAGGACTTGGATGACTTACCCCAAATTGTGCTGCTCCTAATGCGATTTAATGTGTATATAACACCAGCATCGCAGCCTATTTGTATTGCATTATTTATTTTTATTTCAACGTGGTGCTTTCTGTATATTTGCGTAACGATAAAAGGCATTACGTTAGCAAATTGGTTGTTTAAACTAAATAACAACAAAAAGGTGTAGTGATATTTTTGAAATTGTACTTCAAATAAATCCCAAAAAAATACCTTGCGTGTTTCATTATCATTGACGTATCCTTATTAAGGTGAGTTGCAGAACGACAATTTTCGCA
This sequence comes from Melieria omissa, assembly GCA_963971225.1. Classification (NCBI taxonomy): domain Eukaryota; kingdom Metazoa; phylum Arthropoda; class Insecta; order Diptera; family Ulidiidae; genus Melieria; species Melieria omissa. The sequence continues at coordinate 40,717,718 of OZ020269.1, read as the reverse complement.
GAGATTGTACTCCTCCTCTTAAATGTTGAAAAGTACGTACTCGTGTGGAATTGGTGAGATCTATTGTGGCGGCTTAGAGCCACTTACTTAGTTTTGATTTATTAGGCCAAATGCTATTCAGCCGTTTCACCACCAGTAACTGCAGGTCAGGAACCTGCTCATTTGTGACCAAAGTGGCAGATCCTCCGAGATGAAAATGATTGTTTTAGTGCGTTGTTATTTCTTGTATTTGCAGGAACAATATTCAAAAGAGTATTTGAGGAGGTCCATAACAAAACGCAATAATTAACATAATAACTTTTTAAGTTTTTCGGTGTTTTGACTGAATCCAATTCTATATGTTAAAATCTATGTAACAATTTTTATAAAACATACCAAAAGTCAATAATTTCGCTGTAATTCAAAACCAAAACTAATGGTTCAGACCAAAATGCAACATTTCCATATCTATGCAATAAATAACTTCGAGATATTAGTGAAAAGTCAATTATATATATTAATTTTACTATTACGCTAACTTTTTATTCAAGGCAAATAGGCTACTATACTCTATGTGTTGTCGACATGAAATCTAAGGTTCCAGTGTTTTACACCTGGACAGAAGATCAAGTTGGAAGAGGTGCTGTTTGCGTTGGTTCTGCTTTATTGGCACATTTCGATGTACTCAGTCTGTTGAATGTGGATACCTTAAGCTTATTTTGCAACGGTTGTGGTGGACAAAATAAAAATATGCATATCATACATGCCTTAATGCATTGGATGTTAAAAAGTGCACCAAAACAGCTGAAACAAGTATAATTATATTTTCCTGTCCGAGGTCATAGTTTTTTGCCAGCTGATCGAGTTTTTGGGCGTGTTGATAAGATTTGCGAAAAAATCAGAAAGTTTGTTCTGCGCATGGGCAAGTTAAGATTTTAGGAAAGGATTGGCACCTTAGGAATTTAAAAAAGTTGGCAGAATATTACCGTCCTATAAACGGCATACAGAGTATGAAAAGAATTTACTTTAAACCCTCCACAAAACAGCACAAGCAATGTGTAGTCAAAACTTTTGAAACTTACAAAGTTGAAGGCAAAGAAAAATTTACCAGCTATCTTAAAAGAGGCAAAATACACCCTCGTTTGCTTGATGGAATTCCTCTTGGTGTTGCAATTAATTCAGAAAAGAAGAAAGATGTTGTTAAACTATTGGAAAAACATTATGGCCAACAGTGTTCAAACATTTCCGGAATAGAATATTATACAAAGATATTGTTAGACGAACAAAGAAATAGTTACAATGAAACCGATGTAGCGTTATGTGAGTGTTTGGAGGAGGACACTGGAATGAGAGTGTAACACAATGTTGATTTTTTTTTAATACTTGAATACTTATATAATTTTGTAATACTCGAATGTATACTCGAATACTTGTGTAATATAATGAAACTTATGCAATTCAAATCAAAAAGATTTTATTTCTATGTTATTCACAGCAAAACGCCACAATTCCAAACCTTGTTCATATCAAAACGCAACATCTCCATAGGGTTCATAGCAAAATGAAATAAATACTATGTATCGGACCAAAACGCAACATTTCCAAATTTGTTTTCTAAATAACTAAAACAAAAATTGCCAAATAAATTAACTTATTTATGATTTGTATTGTTCCTGCAAAACTATTATTCCACAGCAACTATTACAAGAAAAATATATATCCTACTGACTTTAATTACATTTGTTCGTTTATCAAAAAAATTGTTAAGGTGGAATTATTGCGTTTTGTTATGGACCTCCTCATTTGGTTGTTAACCGAGATGCGTCTTTTTTCACAACTGTTTCCATAGTGAAAAAAATAAAGTGAACCAGATAGGGAGCGGCACCCTTAAAAAATGTCAATTGCTTTGAGAATTGTTTTCACGTCAATTCGTTTTGAATGAACCCGTTTGAGTTTGCTGTTCTCGAACTCATGTGAACCGAATTCAATATTACAAACTTTCCCACTTTATTTTTTGCTGCACATTTAAAGGTACTGAATACTTGGGGATCGTGCCCCCATGAGTAGTTCATTATAATGCACACGATTCCTTCGGCATTTCAGTGAGTTTTATTTTACTATGCTGCAGACGTTCTGCCTCTTGGCATGCCGATTCAAGAGAGTTGTCAGTATCTGGTTCACTTTATTTATTTAGCTATGAACTCATAGTGAAATCAATAAAGTGTACTAGGTAGATGACGTACACCTATTTCTCTGAGTAGCAATTGCCAAAGTGTCAATTTATTTGTTTTTTTGTCGCTAGAATAGCACAAGATTTAAAATTGACTTTTAGTACTCCAGAAGTATATATTTTGGTAATGTATTTTAAGTTACAAAAACATAAAAACTGCATTGCCGGTCGTTTTTTTGCAAAGATAGCACATTTTTCCTGGCATGTAATTGCGTTTTTTGTGCCGGTTTTGGTGCAGTATTTTCAAACATCAATTTATTTTGAAATTTTTTCTTACATCACAGACGGGCTGTGAACTCTGACATTTGTCAGTATAATGACAATAACTGTCAAAAAATAAGTGAACGATGAAGAGAGAGAATAAAGAATAATCAATTTCATTATGTATGAACTGAACCAGCAGGCAGCCGCCGTAGCTCAGCTGGCGAGTGCGTTGGGCCGCGAGTCAAATGCAACGCTCGAACCCATGTTCAATACTCCGTTGCGCTAACACCGAAAAAAGAAAAAACAACAATTTTTCTTTCGGCGGCTGTCCTCTCAGCAGGAAATGGCAAACCTCTAAGAGTAAAATTGCCTATGAAAAAGCTCCCAACTCGCCGTTCGGAATCGGCATAAAACTGTAGGTCCCTTCCAACCGTGTACAAATTCGCACGGACAACACGGATGGTTGCGGGTAGCTAGGCCTTACTGTGAAACCTAAATTGGAGCGTTGAGCGTTGCGTTTTCTGAGGCAACATTAGCTCTTATTTGAAAAAATTCCTCACAATTTAAATCAAATCAAATATAAATTACAGGCGTTTTTGTTGGTCGCAGCCAACTTCAACCGCTAACGCCTTGTCAAAATTGGAAATTCGAATAGCTCAGCCACCCAAAATTTCCGTTCTTGATCATAAGGTATACTCGTATATCTACAAAGACCGAGTTCCACAAATTAAAAAAGTATTACAAAATTTTAATATTAAAGGAAGTAATACTAAAAGAGGTAAAGTAATTTTTTAATAATAACAATAACAAAGTAAAAAAGGATTACAAAATTTTAATATTAAAGGAAGTAATATTAAAAGAGGTAAAGTATTTTCTTAATAATTCATCGAAGTGCAACATGCATACTTTCCAGTAGCAGCTGAATTGAGTGTTGCCTGTGATCTTCGTCAACAGGCACAGAGAACATACCAACTCCTCCTTTTTTTTACGCATGTGCATAAGCAACGCGCATCTATACTATTATATAAAAGCAAGTGTGACATTTTTTGATCCACAATTAGGCAAAAACCACTGAACCGATTTAGATGAAATAAGCACCAAACATTTTTGTATCTGTGGGAATGGTACATAGGCTATATGAGAATGACCACGCCCCCTTATTATGCTTTTGTATGCTTTTGTAAGGCAATATGGGTATCAAACGATTCAGCCGTTCATTGCGGCAAACATAGGCTATAATATAATCGATCACGCCCACTTTCCGCGCTCACTAAACTAACAAAACAAAATTACGGTACATGTCTGAAAATTAATGTTGATATAAAATGATTCTGTGTTTCATAGCGGTTAACATAAGCTATATAAGGTTGACCACGCCCACCTTTTACGCCTTCCTGCAATTCCCATGACAACAGAAATTAACTGTGCTATATTTGTGCAAAACAATATGGATATAAATAAATTTTGCGAGTCATTGCAGCAAATATCTTTATGTTGTATATAAAAATTAATGTATATTTGTTTGTTGGTCCCACGGCATTAAAACTCAAAAACGAGACAGCCGATTAGCTGAATTTTCCATGGAATGTTCTTCTTGAGTAAGTCTCGGTCAACCACATAGTGCGAATACGACCCGATATGTAGGCGGGGCACCTCCCATACTACTTAAATTTTCAATATGGAATATTTTCGTAATGAGAAGTCGAACAGCATTAGAATTTGGTGCGGGTCCACCGTTTAGATGTTCCGTTTCACTGGTAAAATTTGATGGGCGTTGGACAAGAGGCGTGGCACTTTTTAAATGCCGGTGTAACTTTGAAACTATAGCGTTCTTTTTAATTAACAAAACAGTTTGATAACAATTTAGTTTACTGATTTAAAGAAACTAGAGAGAGAAACGGGACATCAACTGACACTCTACTCCACAAAAAGAAAATAAGACGAAGAAAAAGTTGCGATTATTGAGGTTTTTTCCGCAGCAGTTGCTTTTACTGAGTCTATAATGTATAAAATTCGGTGGTTGCGATAATCGAGGAGTTGCGCAAATCGAGGGTTGCTTTTACCGAGTCCCTACTGTACGGAAATAAATTTTTTTTATAAATTTTCGTTTATATCCGGGGGAGATATGGGCGACCGGAAGACGTCATTTTGAAACGCTGGCTCACTCGATTACGGCCGATCTACTGCACCGGTTTGCTTAAACTTTTTTTTTATATTTTCAGAAAAGGTTTGGCTATCGCATGAACTACGATCATTATTGTCCATTTCTATGTAACAAAGTTATGACACAATTATTAACAAAAAACAAGAAAAAAAAGAAAAAAAACTACAATTGCACTGAATGTTTATTTATTAATATTTTTTTACCGTTGTAGTTCAAACGAGAGCCATTCATTTGTACTTCAAAATGAAATTTGTTTGGTATGTTTCAGATCATCCTAAATAGAGAAATCGTGTCAGCCAGATTTGAAAATTAGCGTCTTCCGGTCGCCCATATCTCCCCCGGATATAAACGAAAATTTATAAAAAAAAATTGTTTTCAAACTCAAAACTATGTACAATAAAAAAAATATGTACATATAAAAAAATTGTTAATGTGGAATAAAAATTTGTATGAAAAAAAATTATTTTAAAATATGGTCGATTCTACCTGACTACCCCCTTAAGTAAGCGAGAAAACATCGTACCTCAAAAACTACTGAACCGATTTAAATAATTTATTCACCGATCGTCAACATTCTTGAGCACAAAAAATACAATATTAATTAAGGTTCAGAAATTCACTACCAGAGGGCGTCCCCATACGATCGGATTTGTGACGTTGTCAACTTTTGGGTTTCTACAAAGCAAAAATCAAAATGTATTGTCGAGACCCCATTAACCTTCCCATTAACCATCCCATGGGCACTCAGCTTGTTTTATATACACCTAATTCTGTTTTTACACGGTAGATTGGTTCAGAGAAAAACCGTGTAAAAAAGACATTGATCGTATCCAAAAATAGGTGATTTGTTCAGAACAAGTGTTCATGTTTATTTTATTAATTCACATACATATGTATATAATGTGTTTTTCACCAGCATAGTTATTAAAGAAAAAAAAATATGCACTCTATGCACTGTGCACTATGCACTATGAAGGCGATCTAAAATTTCAATTTTGGTTTCCAAAGAAATGGCTTTACGTTGTAATTTCGTACTTGTAGTTTTAGACATTTTCTTTTAGGGATACATAAAATATTTAACAAAAATAGAAAATATAAATAACTTAATGAATATAAAATATTTTTTGGCTTACCTTTTATCTTAATGCGTTAAAATTTAAATAAATGTAACGTTGGAAAAACTAATTTGCCTATAAAAATTTTCTGATTGCATTGATAGTTCGTAAAATATTAACACATTTCAATTGCTCTGACAAGTAAATTTGCTTGTATCCACAAAAAGGGGATTTCCCTAAATTTGTGATATGAACATATTTCGCAACAATTCAATTTGACAACAAACATTTAAGCCCAAAAAATCGTGCTAAATTAAATAAAATCGTGTAAAAAAATTTTAGAACCGTGTAAAAACAGACCGGGTAACACATTTTGTTTTATTTCACGCACAACAGTATAGCAAAAATTGTTCACGGTTTCAACTATTTTAATTTGATTTTTCGCGGGATTTTTTAATGTGGCTCAATTCCACTTTAAATTAGCGGGTTCAATTTTGACTTTTATTTGTTTACCTTTTTTTTGAATATATCAAAATAACAGTGCCGAGTTTGACAAACGTCACTACTTGGATCACTTGGTTTATTTCACTATTAACTGAACAATTCTTTGGAGTCATATAAACAATATCCATTATTCCTATCATATAATCAAAAATAACATTTAAGAGGTTTAACCTATTGCTGCCGGGTACCAGTTCCGCCCATACGATTTTGATAAAATTTCACACACGACCTGGAATTGACCCCAAAATGATCAGAAACAAAACTTCAACTTTCTCTCTCTGCACGTTGCTGAGATATTCATTGGGTATTTTGTACCCATTAGGCAGCAATGGTAGCTTTTTTCCATACTTTTTAAAGTGATCAGCTAAATACGTGAACAAAAGAAGTATTGTTTACAGGTGAGTTAGGAGGCAGATTTTTGTAAGGTTCTAGGGTTTCACTACATTTCCACCTCCGCAAAATTCACAATTTTTTGAGTCTACTCTAGGGAACTCTAGCTAGATGGCGGAATTTTAAGAAGACCTCCACTAGACTAAGGTAGTTCCATCTTTACCAACCATCCCTATCAAAGATTTTGAGATATCTTTAACACGAAATTTTCCGTGATTTTTCTAAAAAGTCAGTTTTCATGGGTAAAATTTTACCCATTAGGCAGCAATGGGTTAATTCTTGATTTTTTTTCACAGCACCCCGGAGCGCGCTGAGCGTTCGCGGTTTCACACGCATTTTTCTTTAATCCACTTTATGCAAACTTTACAAATTACTCAAGCACCGTTGTATGCACTTACAGCTATGGACAAAGAAATAGCACACCAATGCTTGACCTTTTGGGCGTTGAATAAGGTCCAATGCGAATAACTTTCGTTTCGTCGCTCCAAGCACTGTTTTCCAAAAACTGAGGTCCTTATTCACAAGAGCCTTTGCAAATACAAGCTTTGTCACTGTCAAACGCTCAATGCTGATGTCATCTTACCGCAGCTAACAGAGTAGCCCTGGTCCGGCTGCTGACTAAAGAATTTCCTGCTTTTTTACTGTCTCTATGTTCTACCACAGAATAAACAATATACAGAAGGCGCATCTGAAATAATTTTGCGATTTCATTTCAGACGCGGGTGGGAAGCAACCAACGTTCTGACTATGTCATATTCACTGACAACAGCGTTCGATGTTTATTTGCAAATAAAATAAGTTGTTTTTTTTCTTTCATTCTGTAGTACGTTTATTGAAAATTGATTGCAAAAAAACCTTGTTGCTGAAAAACGTCATGTTTATGCGTATCGTCGCGGAGCGGGAGAAATAAATAAACGGGTTGTTTTCGGGTTTAAGTTTTGGGGTCTTTATTCGCTGGATGTGGAATAATGAGTAACACAAAGAATACACGAAACATTAAACGATACAAACGGCCGAAGCCGGTGAGCAGAAAATAGGGGGGAATATGAGTACAAGAGGATAAGGAAAGGAAGGGATTAGCGGTGGGATCAACAGATCAATGAACAATCACAGCACTCATTTAGCCATCGCAGCCGCCATTGCAGAGTGCACTTTATGTTGTGTCCGGGTGGAGGGTTGCCGAGACGCGGCTGAGGTCTGGCTGGTGGTGGTGCGGTTCACGACTGGCTGGCTGTGGATGCGCTTAGGGTGTGCCGATAACGTCCTTGCGTGGGATGGTCGGTCCATGCGGAGCAGTCTTGGAGGCACCTGCCTTGCTGCCATGCGGTATAAACTTGAAGGCAGCTGCTGCGATGGTCGGCTAGCGTACGATCTGCAAAGGATGTAGATGTCAGATGATTTGAAATTATAGTATTGAGGCGACATCATGGGAATGAGAAAACATGGCTGAGCTGCAGGGTTCGCTTAAGCTACAGCCGGGAGAATGTGAGACTAGTTATCTTAAATTGGCTGAATTGTCACTTTTTAGGGAAAGTGAGAATTTGGAGAGGGTTATGAGGGATTATTTTGTACGTTATAATAAAATACCAGGTATGCGCCTATGAAACTATTTTTGAAAAAAACACGTTTATTGTGAGGAAATGATTACAATTTTATTCTTCAAAGTAATGGACATCGCTAGCTACACATTTTTCCCATCTCTCAGGCAATTTATGGATGCCTCGCCAAAAAAATGTTTCGCCTTTTGCCTGAAACCAATCATCGATCCATTTTTTGACTTCTGCGTGAGAATTGAAGCGCCGTTCCGTTAATGCGTGGCCCATCGATGCGAACATGTGATAATCCGAAGGCGCCAAGTCTGGTGAGTAAGCCGCATGAGCAAGAGCTGGTGGTGGTGGTGCGTTGTCATCGAGGAAAATCACTTTGTGTTGCCTGGCTTCATATTCTGGGCGTTTTTGGCGTATAGCACGGTTCAAATCGGCCAATTGTTGTTGGTAACGTTAACCGTTTCACCAGGTTTTAGAAGGTTTTTTTCTTCAAATGGTAACACAAAATTAACTGTGTCCGCATATCGTAATTTGTAGGCACGTAATCCGACATTTTCCGGAGCGTCAAACAATGCGTTGTTGGATGAAACTTGACAAATTGTGAACTGAATATTGTTGACATATGACAGAAGAAGTAAACATGACATTTGGTACGGTTCCGAAGTTTATAAATATTCGGCTATTTACCGCTAGATGTCGTTACCGGTTTCATAGGCGCATACCTGGTATGTTTGTAGGGCTCGAGAGAAGCAGGAGAACCGACCGAAATGTCGGCTTGCTTTTCGAGAGGGTGGTGGCAGTCAACAGCTCTTTGATCCGGAATTGGAACTGTGTGAGCATGAAAATTACTGGAGAGGGAGATCGTATAGATCCTGGAGTTTATACCCGATCAGTCCGACGTCTGCGGGATTTGCAGCAACTGACCTCTTTTCGGACCCGGGACGGAGGAGATGAAATGAGGAACTGCGAGGGAATGCAATTTCCGTCAGTTGCTGTGAATGTGGGCCGTTCTTGTCGAACCCTTTTGGGGGACCTCATTAGAGGCGAAAGCCATCCCGCGGGGTCGAAACGTTTGGCAACGAAGGGGGAAGTTTGCCGGTTTGAAAATGAGTTTGCAGGAGTGGTGGGTTCAGAGTGATTTTCCAGTATTTTCTGGGGTGGAAACCCTACGGGATTGAGGGCGGCAACCACTTGCGAAACGGCTTTCTTTAGGGCGGGAAGATTATTTCAAAGGGCGGGTCCAGTGTGCATATGGCGACTTGGAACGTCTGTGGCACATGTCAAATGTGAAGGGGGTACTGGACCGCTTAATACCCACCCGAATACTGTATGCTGAGCAAGTAAGCTGCCACATACATTCCGGTGGATACCTTCGAGCATGATCTGCGGGATGAGATCACTGCCAATCACTAAATCGATCTGCGCTGTCTCGAAGGGTTTTGGATCAGCGAGAGTTAGCATGGCGAAATTTTTCATATTAGGGGGGTGTATGTGACGAGGTGGGAGCAATTTCGTAAGCTCTTGGAGCACGATAGCTTGCACGGGGAGTTTCGTGCTAGTTTGAGGGACTGCCAATGTCAAGAAGCATGTATGATTGTCATTTTGCACAATCTGACCGCCCATGCCCGAGATTTGGAAAGGGGATTTCTCGGGCGTACTTTGTCTGGAAGATGTGCGGGGTTGCGCATCCGAAAGGGGGGAATGAGCAACGGAGTTGTTATGCGATCGTTTTGGAGCTGTTGCGACCTGTGGAGTGGTCGAATGTGACCAGTTAGGAGTTTGAGAGGGTTGCGCATTGCCTTTGGGGAAATTAAGCATAGAATGGTTTGACAGTATACGCACGTAAAATTGCTTGTACAATTTTTAGTTAGGTGCGATGTAGCAAGACAATTCACGCAGAGATTGTGCTTCTTAACGTATTGAAGTCGACTCTGGGGGTGAGTCTTTTGAAACTCTGGCAAGTCGGTATGGTATGATTTGCGTTGCAGAGTTTGCACGCGAAATCCTTTTTTTTTTGAGTGTAATAATTTAGGGATTTGTGTGGCCGATTTGGGAGGACATTGGAAGTCGAGGCTTGTGATTTCGGCTTAGAAGGGTGAATGTTTTGCAGCCGTTCAACTACCTCGTATCTGCCGGCCAGGAAATCATCCATTTGCGACCAGGGTGGCAGATCCTTCCGGGATGTCAATGATTGCTCCCATAAAGCAAGTGTCTCTTGGGGCAATTTGGTAGAGCATATATAAACTTGCAGCGGATCCCAATTGTCTGTATCTACGGCCTGGGAATTTAGTACTGACGGACAATTGTTTATAGTGTTTTGGATCCGCTGTAGTGCCTCACTAGTTTCGGTGTGGGCAGGAGCGATATTCAGGAGGGATCTTATTTGGGTGTCAACCAAAATGCGCTTATTTTCATACCGGGATCTTAGGGCTTCCCACGCGAGTCCGAAATTCTCATCGGTTAATGCATATTGCTTTAAAATAGCACCGGCTTTACCTTGCGTCTTGTATCGGAGGTGATACAATTTTTGGGCTGGAGTGAGCTGGAGGTGGTTAATTTAAACCGCAGTAAACATGTCCCGGAAGGACGGCCACTGCTCATAGCCCCCGAAGAAGGTTTCGGTATCACGAACGATGTTTGAGAATGGGAAGAGTTGGGAATGGGAAAATTCGTTGAAACGAATTTGTATATTTGTCGAGCAAAAAGGTGTACACCCGTGTGTAAACGTGTAGGGAAATATATATATGTATGGGAAACAATTAAAATTTATAAATGTCAATGGGGAATGTATTTACAAGAATGGGGAATGTACGAGGGCGGGTCAATAAGTCTATGACTTTTTGAATTTCCCGCCTCTTAATTGAAATGGCAACACTGCTCCCGTCACTGCTCCCGCGGTAGTCTGATATTAACGGCTGTCAAAAACAAACTAAATGTCGCAGCTTGTTCAATTTTTGACAAGAGTCAACTGACAGATGACTGTTGACGGGAGCAGTGTTGCCATTTCAATTAAGAGGCGGGAAATTCAAAAAGTCACGGACTTATTGACCCGCCCTCGTATGTACTAGAATATAAATTTTTTTTTCAGTAGGGGAAAGCATTAAGAGCCAAACGAGTGCGCGACTTTCACACGCTAAAACCCCTGTACTCACAATCCGTGTTACTTCACGTGGCAAGTAATGCAGACCTTCCCAAAAATCAATGCAACTTTTGCTTTTTGGCATATTTTAAAGAACAGTTAATTGCTATTTGTTCTTATGCGATTTTATGTCCCTAACTATAAGCTAACTATAAAGTAATGCAGAACCCACCCAAATTTAAGGCGTGCGTTTATGGCATAGGAATTTAAAAAACAGCTAATTGTTGTTTGTTTTTGTTCTTTGGAATTTTATTTTACATATTTGTCATTTTCTTTCGTGCATTATGAAATCATAATCAGTGCTTAGTCTCGTGCGTGCGGTCGGAGTCCTAACTAAATTGAATTGTTAAACAATTTTATATAATTTTTTCAAGTGATTGCTTTAGTTTTAATTATTTAAGCTAAGCCAAAATGAGAGGTGCAAGCAAAAGAAATTTAAGAAGCCTTTGAAAAAGGAAAGGGATTCGTATTCAAATAAATTAAATTCATGTAATGTTGGTAAATCAGAAGCCACCTGTTCCTCTGCTAATGTGCAGAGCCAAAACGGAATTTATATTGAAAATATTTGTGTCCAAGAAAATTGTTCCGAAAAAATTGTCCAACAAAAAATGCATTAAAAGAAAAAATCGGTGATTGGTATTTTAAAAATAGGCCATCTCGCAAGTGTTTTCAAGAGTTGTTAGGTATTTAAACATTTTTCAAATAAAAAAGGAAATACAAAAATTTTAAATTTACAAAACAAGCATAGAAATATCCATTTTTATGGATAAAGACGTATTAACTAATAGTTGAGTTATAGCTGATTTAAATAAAGTCAACTTGAAGCTAACTGAAATGTAATTAGTTTATAGCTAACCACAGATTAGATAACTTTTAACTAACTTTTAAATAACTAACTTTAAGTTAGTTGAAAAGTCATGCAGAGTCGGACAATTGACTACTGCCTAGGCCATCGCCATGTTAAAATAGTCAGTTGGCTCCATTGAAAATAATCCAACTATCAACCACAACTAGTTGAGAATTAGTTAGATTAAAGTGCGTTAAAAGTTAATTGAGTTGCCGGCAGGGTATATATTTGTATATATATGTATATGTGTATGTGATTATTTGTATTATTGTGTCAGTGAACGTAAAAAAGTGTGAAAATAATTTTGTGTGCAAACAATTTTTGTGTCTGCAAAAGGGGTAATTTGTCCCAATGTATGCACTTGGGGTGGCAGCAGATGTGCAGTGTATGAGTATATCAGTGGCGGATTCAGGGGGGTGTTTTGGGGGTTGAAACACCCCCCGAAATATTAGGATCGACATTAAAACTACATACAAATTAAAAGACAATTTATGAATATCAAAGGATTACTTTTTGAACCCCCCCCGAAATATTTGTCTAAATCCGCCCCTGGAGTATATGCAGCACTATTGAAAATTTTCTAAGTACTAGAAAATTGTTTAATATTCTGCGAAAAAAGGCGACTCGTCCCACTGTGCTTGAGTTTATTTACTTCTGCTAGCGAAAGAGGGGAATTGCTTAGGCAGAAGTACAAAAGTATGAGTGCACTTGGAGGCAGCAGCGGGCGTGCTTCCCAGTAGGAAATCAAACGATGAATCAATGCATAACAGAATGCTTATTTTTCGTTGTGGAGTACTCCATATTTCCCTAACGAATTCCCATTACTTTCTTAAAGAAATGGCCGCCTGATGTAAGCATTATTTCGTAAAGTATAAAGGGAATCACATAGAAAGGAATGCAAAGAAAATGCTCGGAATACTTCGTGCTTGCATTCCAAATACTGTTTACTTTTTCGTATAGTAAGGTAATGCGAAAGTGAGCGCATACCCAACACGCTTTACGTATTGATGAAGAAGTAAGCATCTCTCCGACAAAATTCCCATTCCAATTCCCGTAAGGAACCGTAATGTGCTGACCTATTCCGTGTATGCCTTGCTCGCTACTTACGATGGAAGGTTTATTTGGAAATATTATTATTGCCTGCTATAATTTTACTTGTGCGTTTCTTATAATTCTCAACTGCTTTATGTGGATAGCGATGGAAATAGATGAGTGTTCAAACATCCCGCGCAGGATTCGAACCAGGGCCTCTGGCATTAAAAGCCAGCACTCTACCCTCTAGACTATAGAGCCCAACCCGCTACGCTTGTCCATTCACTGTTTTCTTCCAAACTCGGAGCTGCTCGGGACATACGTACTTTACTAATACCTTACTTTCGGTTGCTGATATCTTTTTTTAATTTTCGTACATACTTTGCTTGACTTACTTTGTAAGCTTAAAATTGAAGTATTCATAACTCCGCTTACCTTACCGGGTAAGCATTTGTCTTCGTTCGGACGTCGTTCGGACGTTTTTAAATTTTTCATGCATACTTTTCCTTACTTACTTTGTAAGCTTAAAATTGAAGTATTCATAACTTAATTTACGAATACTTACTTCTGTAAGGTTCTGTTTTCAGCATACGAAATAAGGCATAAATCATGCATTACTTTACTTTACCTTACCAAATTTCCGACTGGGTTGCTGGTGCGTGCGTATATCGCACAAAGCGAAACGCGAAAATGTAAACAAGTGGGGTAGCGCGAGATCAACAGCTGGAGTGGTCGCTGCTGATCTGCGGTACGCACAAAGTAAGAGAAGGGGAAATGTGCAGATTAGAAAATTAGTGGGAAGCAGGCTGCAGCGAGAGTTTTTGCTGCTTTGCCTGCGTAGGTCGCACAAAGGGAAATGCGAACACAAAAAGCGCAAAATTATGTGCAGTAGCGGGATTGCTTACTGCAATGCGCTATTTTGTATGTGTACAGGGAAGTGTAAATTAAAGCAGTGGCGGGGTACCAGTAATTAATTTTTTAACTGGATTTTTGGGGAATGGGTATAAATATTTTTTTTTTTTTTAGAAATATATGTTTGTGTTAGTGTATGTGTAATGTAATGTGTTAATTTTTTAGTAAACATTTGTGAGCTTATCTTAATGGGGCTCAGTGCCCGAGTATGAGGATCTCCTCTATGTGTTGTGTGTAGTCTGCCCGCTGCTTGTGCGCTGCTATGTTGTGCTACTTGCTCTGCGTCTTGCTGTGTTGTGTTTGTTGAGTGTGTTTGTTGTTGTTACGTGTTTATATGTAACACTGTGTGTTTTTGTGCACAACACTGCACTGTCTTTGTTTTTTACGTTTTTCTTAATTTTTTGTCTTTAATTTTTGAAATTTGCGCACTGTTTTAATTATTGTAGGTACACCTTATGTTTCGTCGTGTCACTATTTGTAATTGTTGATCTGTTTTCACTGTTTTGTAAATTGCTTGTTTTGTTTGAATTTTTTGTGTAACTTGTTTGTTTTGATGTAACTATGTATTTGGTTTTGTGTTGTTCACTTTTCATTATGTTTTCGGGTTTAAGTTTTGGGGTCTTTATTCGCTGAGTAACACAAAGAATACACGAAACATTAAACGATACAAACGGCCGAAGCCGGGGAGCAGAAAATAGGGGGAAACATGAGTACAAGAGGATAAGGAAAGGAAGGGATTAGCGGTAGGATCGACAGATCAGTGAACAATAACAGCCACGTCATAAGTATGTTGAAACATGTTTTTATATGATTTTACTTCAGTTATTGCTGACTGCCCTCAAAGCCTTACTGTGAAACCTAAATTGGAGAGTTGCGTTGGGATTGTCAAAATCATGAAATAAAAACAAATGACAAAAAAATATCTGTTTAGTTGCCAAAAAAACAACAAATTATTATCATTTTGCAAAACTTAGTTCTTATTTCAATAAATTCCTCACAATTTAAATCAAATCAAATATAAATCACAGGCGTTTTTGTTTGCCGCAGCCAACTTCAACTGCTAACGCCTTGTCAAAATTGGAAATTCGAATAGCTCAGCGTCAGAGCGTTTCAATTGCGGTTTGCCCCTTACAATTTGTATGGGCATGAAGCAATTTTGACAGTTGCTTGCCGCTAACGCTCCAATTTAGGTTTCACAGTTAACGTTTGAATTGCTTGAGTTGCAACTCTGCGTTTTAAAAGAATTCAACTTGTCATCACTGTTTCTTGTTGCATTGCTGCATAGTCATTGACTAACGATTTGGGAGCATGTTGACATATTTTGTTTTGTTGTCAAACTTAGTCAAATCGTTCGTTCGACACAAATTCTATCGTTCTCATTTGATTGTCATTTCGTATGGCAAATCGTAGTTATACATGCAGGCTAACGCAAATGATACCATATGACAAACCCGTTCTCATTTAACTGACGACGAATTACACCATATTTGACGTAGTCAGAACGGGGCATAAGCGCGAATTGATGTACGCGCATAGTTTCGATGGATTCGAGCTATATTCTCATTTTGGCAACAACACGCAATGTTGTTTATTTCCGCAGCAAGCCAGCTTGTCGTTACTTGTGCACATTGAAATGGTGGTTGATTTGGCAAAGTGATCGCCGAGGCAAATTCATTAGGTAGTTGGAACACCAGAACTGATTAAATTTTTTTCTTTGATAATTGGCACGCCTTTGTAGCAATTGTTTCCACTTATTATGACTATCTTAATGCACCTTGGTTACTCCAGTAAGCGCCTAGGTGATCGCTCAATCATTTTTTCTATGCAAATTTACTTTTTTATTTTACTTCTTGTTTGTAAAAAAGCAAGCGGAGATCAAGCACGAGCCACCACCAACATGCAAGCGGCACATCCCTTTGTTGTCCAACAACAAGTGTGTGGCATGATATAAAAATAAAAGATAGAACCGCTGTCAAACTTTTTGACACTAAACATTCTTATCGACGTTTTTCGTATTTGTCAAAAGCTTGAGTCGTGATGCCACTTCGTTGTAATACTAAATTTTTTTTAAATAAACATGGAATAGACCTTTCACTGTGACTAACATATTTTGGGTGAAAATATAAAAATGTTAATGCGAATTCAGCAGCAGATAATTCATTGTAGGATTAAAAAATTTTTCAATAGATTTTCTAACAACAGGGCGGTAGCACATTTTCAAAGAAGAACGTCAAAAAACTTTAGTGTTCGATGCGTAACATAGCGGCTGCGAAGAAGCATTGGCTCTACCTTATAGATATTCTTGTATCATTGTTGGTGTGACCGCAGCCTTGTGAAAAAATGTAGCACAGAAGAGACCTAAAATGTATCAATATGTACCACCTTTATTTGTTTAAGTATCAAAATAATACTTTCTAAATTGATTTAATATTTCTTGAAAACTGAAAAGTACTAGTATAATAATAACAAAAATGTCTTACATGTAGCAGTTCAACTCGGTATTAGTATTGTTACGAATGCTAGTTCTAGTGGGCTAGTACGTATCTCTGGATTGCGTAATTTGAAATAAACAAAACACACTTAGTTTCTCAAACGCAATAAAAACCAACGATCACATTATTTCACAAATTTTACACTTTACTGTCTTTACACTTAAGTATTTGCTCAATTACTCCCTGTGGCACCTTCACTAGTCAAAACCAGACTGACTCGCTGCGCCGCACCCGGCTGCCTTCTATACCTGTCCGGCCAACGCGCAGATCGTTCTCGCACATTCCGGAGTGGACTAAAGGTTTCCATGATGATCGCGACCATCATTGCCAGGTTGGACTAAAAGTTGCCATCATTGCCAGGTTGGACTAAAAGTTTCCAGCATTGCCAGGTTGGACTAAAATTTTCCCCTACTATCGCGGCCGTCGTTGCCAGATTGAATTATAGCACGGCACGTAGCGACAGGGTTGCTTTGCACAGCGACAGACTGTCTTAACGTTACACTGCCCACCACTTAGCCGAGGCTCCGCTGTGATGAGGCGCCAGGCGCTCCAAATGGACTACCTTCAGCTTAGCGCCTTTATTGCTGCAACGTTGACTCCTGTGTACCACGTCGTTTATCCTAGTCACGACTTCATAAGGTCCTTCCCATGACGCTTGAAGTTTCGGAGACAAACCTTTCCTCCGCTGCGGGTTGTAGAGCATTACCAGATCGCCTTCTTTGAACCCTGCTGAGTTGGCCCGTAGATCATATCTGGCTTTCGCCTTATCGCTGACCAGTTTGGTGCGGCTCCTTATAAACTGGTGAATTTCCTCCAGTTCCGCCCGCTTATTGACCACGTAGTCCGTCTTAGCGCCTCCCATCGTGCTGACTACCCCGAACTTCAAGTCAGCGGGTAACCGCAACTCTGTGCCGAACACTGCTCGCGCTGGAGTGAGTGATGTCGTGTCGTGCGGGGCTGACCTATACGCCATCAGGAACAGGGGGATATGCGTGTCCCAATCCTTTTGATTCCTGCCTACCACTTTCCGCAGGTATTCCTCCAGTGTCCGGTTAAAGCGTTCCGCCATGCCTTCGGACTGTGGGTGCAAAGGAGTGGTACGCGTTTTCTTTATCCCCAGCAGCCCACACACTTCCTTGAATACCGCAGACTCGAAATTCCGGCCTTGATCTGAGTGCAACTCCAACGGAACTCCGAACCTGGCTACCCAGTTGTTTACCAGCTTTTCCGAGATCGTAGTGGCCTCCTGGTTAGGAATAGGGTACACTTCGGGCCATTTGCTGAAATAATCCACTACCACCAGCACATATTTGTTGCCTTGAGTGCTAGGTGGGAATGGGCCGGCGACGTCCATAGCAATCCGCTCGAAGGGCGCTCCCACGTTGTACTGCCCTGCCCATTGTCGGCCCTTTCGCGGCTGAACATCGATCGCAGCTCTTAATCCACTCGGCTACAGACTCCTGACATCCTACCCAGTAGAATCGTCTTTTTATTTTGGCGACGGTTTTGGTGATACCCAGGTGCCCTCCACGGGAGTCGTTATGGTATGCCTCGATGACCTCGTTGATTCTGCATTTCGGCACTCCCATTAGGGAGTTGCTGGTCCGACCATCCGCGCTCTCCCATTCGCGGTACAGGCATCCTTCCTTCAGCCGCAGACTTTTCCACTGTGTCCAGTAAGTCTTAGCAATCGGGCTTTCACCGGCCATCTCCTGCCAGTCTGGACGTGCGCCTTGCTCCTTGCCTTCGACGATTTTTGCAAGATCCGCATCCTCACGCTGGTCCTTTTGTAGCCTCTCCGCAGACCACTCTTCCCCTGGCATAACGCTTACCAACCGAACGTCCATTATCTGTTCGGAACGCTTTTCTCGCAGTCTCGTGATATGTGGCCTTGCTTGCCACATCGCCGGCAACTAACTCCAGATGACACTGCCCGCATCCCCGCTGGTGCCTCCGAGCTCACTGTCTGGCTTTGCGTGACACATCCAGATCCAGAATGTCGAAAACTTCCTCTGCAGGCCGCCTCATACGGCAATAAATGACTCAATCTTCATCATCTCTAGAGTCATCAGCGCCGAAATTCGGGAAGCACAACTGCACGAGCCGCTCAATGTCTGCTGCATATGTCTGCAGCGCCTCGTTGGCCCTTTGTCTACGGCTCTTCAGCTCGCAATAATACAGAATGTTGTTGTGCTCGTCACTGTATCTGGCTGCTAGCGCCCTTATGACTGTGTCGTAATCACCTCTCCAACCTTCCGGAACTGTTTTTATTACATCAGCCGCAGGACCTCTTAGAGCCAGTATCAGTCTCCGACCTTTCCTAACATCGGCCCACTTACTCTTTAAAGCAGCCATCTCGAATTGTAGTTTGAATGTGTCAAACGACGTAGTACCATCATGGGCAGGTGCTTCTATGGAGAAACTTTCCTCAACTGACCGCACCCTTGCTCGCAGCTGTACCTCTCTAAGCCGCTCGTCGATTTTTCTGTTCATCGAGTCTTCCAGACTATCAACTCGTTTGTTTAGGGAATCATCAAGATCGTCAACACGTTTGTTCAGGGAATCATCCAGGTCGTCGACTCGTTTATCAAAATTGTCCATTCGCGCCTCGAGATGCTCAACTTTCACGTTCAGGCTATCGGAAATTTCCTCCACCTTCTGCTCTATACGCGCAGAATTTTCCGCCATTTCTCGATTCACAGTTTCCAGTTTCGCTGCCATTTCATGGTTGGAAGTCTCGAACAAGCCATGCAGCAGCAGGCGACTCCTCCACGTTGGCCGACGCCTCTATTTCTTGCGCTCCGAACTCGTGCACAATCCAATCGACGCCTCGTGCCTCACATGTTTCTCGCAAGCGCAATTGCAACTCCACCTTTCCGCCAGCAGTCGGCAAATTCCAGGCAGCCAGCTCCTTCTTCAGCTGGTTCAGCAGCTCGAGTTTTACCATGTCCGTGCTTTTATAATTTTATTTATTTAGTTTTTTTGTTTTAATTCAATTTTCCACAATCCCACTTCTGACACCAAATGTTACGAATGCTAGTTCTAGTGGGCTAGTACGTATCCCTGGATTGCGTAATTTGAACATAAAACACACCTAGTTTTTCAAACGCAGTCAATAAAATAAACCAACAATCACTTTATTTCACAGTTTTGCACTTCACTGTGTTTACACTTAAGTATTTGCTCAATTACTCCCTGTGGCACCTTCACTAGTCAAAATCAGACTGACTCGCTGCGCCGCACCCGGCTGCCTTTTATACCTGTCCGGTTATCGCGCAGATCGTTCTCGCACATTCCGGAGTGGACTAAAGTTTTCCATGATGATCGCGACCATCATTGCCAGGTTGGACTAAAAGTTTTCATCATTGCCAGGTTGGACTAAAAGTTGCCATCATTGCCAGGTTGGACTAAAAGTTTCCATCATTGCCAGGTTGGACTAAAGGTTCCCTTATTATCGCGGCCGTCGTTGCCAAATTGAATTATAGCACGATAGCGACAGGGTTGCTTTGCACAGCGACAGACTGTCTTATCGTTACAGTATAATAGCTCGGTGTGAATACCCCTATTGTATATTACTTTTTAAGTAATATAGGGGGTGAATCAGAAAAATTTTAGAATTTTTACGCATCCAGCATACGAAAATGTCAAGAGTTAGGAGCCTGGTATTAGTCAATTGCATCTTGGATGTACTTTAGTCCACATGTCTAGCCCACAAGAACGCTGCCGCAAATTAATACTGGACATTAACTTAACTTAAGACGAAGTCTAGACTAAGCATGGCAAGGGAAAGGGAGCGTAGCGACGGTTTATAATGTAATAAACAACTGGGGCATTTCACGTCAAGCGGACAACCAAAAAAAAGTGAGGTCGTAAAATTTGTTTATATTCTGGTCAGTTATACTTCTAGTAGACGTGGATGTGTACACCCATTTTTTTCGTATGATGTTTTGTTGCTGAGTTATGAGCTTTTAAAAATTCACTAAGAATAAAGTCATGAATTTTTCGATGCTTTTTATCTGTATCAATTAATTTGTAAAAAAAACTAAAAACTATAGTTTCTGATAGTAAAAAAGTTGTTGTTTTTTTGTTTTTGTCGGATTCTAAATTTTAATTTTTTTTACGTATAGTAAACCGGAAGTGAAAATTTCAAATCGATGTTTGAAAAACTTCGGCACTTTTTTTTTTAATTCTTTTAACTTAAATTAAAGTTTTAAATGTACTAATTCTCCACAAAAAAAAATTAAAACGTGATCTCCAACCGTTTAAGACTTAGAGCACATACAATACATACAAATAGCTGAAAATAATGGATTTTTACACAAAATTACATCAGTGCCTGACCGGTCGCAAGCAAAAGAAAAAATAGCGAAGACGCGGGCTCGAAAACTGTATGACAATTACCAAAGAAAATAAACATACAGAATGCGCATGTCATACAAGCAAAAATTTTGTATGGCGGGTTCTAACATTGGAACCCGCGCTCTGCTCGCACAGATCACGTATGTGGTGAGAGCGTTGCTTTACAAGCGAGAACGTAGTTTTATGTGTTGCGCTCTTTGGTTGCGATCACTGCAGTGAGTCTGCGTCAGCACTCTGCTGCGGCGTGGGATGATTGGGAGATGAAGACCATGTGCTGTTGTTGTTGTTGTTGCGCTGGCGAAAAGCTGAAATTGTAAAACGATTTCTTTTTACTGGCTGGCTTTTGTTCCTCTTCTATTTGCTTGCACGGCGTCCCATATTGCTCCTGAAATCACTGCCGACTTTAGTGTGCGCAAAATCATAGAAACGAAAATAAAATATGGTTGGCATGGCGACTTATATGATCGCTATAGACAAAGTTCCTAAAGAATTTATCAACAAAGTAGACCTAATATTTGATTGCATGAAAAGGGCAATCGGATAATTGCTTTAGATCGGCTTTACAATTAAATAATAAGTCGCACAAATTTATAAAGACTTTTTTAAATTATTTGAAAGATGTTAAATGTATGGATGATAAATGTTTTTTTTAGAACAAAAATCTGGTTTTAATCACTGATGAAATTAAGCAAAATAAATAAATACTGTTACGAATACTACGTCTAGTGGGCTGTTACGTATCACTGGATTGCGTAATTTGAAAATAAAACACACTCAGTTTCTTAAACGCAGACAATAAAATAAACCAACAGTCACTTTATTATTCACAGTTTACACTTTACTGTTCGTACACTTAAGTATTTGCTTAATTATTCCGTGTGGCAACTTCACTTGTCAAAACCAGACTGACTCGCTGCGCCGCATCCGGCTGCCTTTTATACCTGTCAGGCCATCGCGCAGATCGTTCACGCACATTCCGGAGTGGACTAAAAGTTTCCATCATTGCCAGGTTGGACTAAAAGTTATTATCGCGGCCGTCGTTGCTAGATTGGTTTAAAAGTTACCATCGCGGCCGTCGTTGCCAGATTGGATTATAGCACGGCACGTAGCGGCAGGGTTGCTTTGCACAGCGACAGACTGTCTTATCGTTACACTGCCCACCACTTAGACTTGTTCGTCCCGAACAAGTTCCGAGGCTCCGCTGTGATGAGGCGCCAGGCGCTCCAAATGGACTACCTTCAGCTTAGCGCCTCTATTGCTGCAACGTTGAATCCTGTATACCACGTCGTTAATCCTAGTCACGACTTCGTACGGTCCTTCCCATGACGCTTGAAGTTTCGGAGACAAACCTTTCCTCCGCTGCGGGTTGTAGAGCATTACCAAATCGCCTTCTTGGAACCCTGCTGAGTTGGCCCGTAGATCGTATCTGGCTTTCGCCTTATCGCTGACCAGTTTGGTGCGGCTCCTTATAAACTGGTGAATTTCCTCCAGTTCCGCCCGCTTATTGGCCACGTAGTCCGTCTTAGCGCCTCCCGTTGTGCCGACTACCCCGAACTTCAAGTCAGCGGGTAACCGCAACTCTGTGCCGAACACTGCTCGCGCTGGAGTGAGTGATGTCGTGTCGTGCGGGGCTGACCTATACGCCATCAGGAACAGGGGGATATGCGTGTCCCAATCCTTTTGATTCCTGCCTACCACTTTCCGCAGGTATTCCTCCAGTGTTCGGTTAAAGCGTTCCACCATGCCGTCGGACTATGGGTGCAAAGGAGTGGTACGCGTTTTCTTTATCCCCAGCAGCCCACACACTTCCTTGAATACCGCAGACTCGAAATTCCGGCCTTGATCTGAGTGCAACTCCAACGGAACTCCGAATCGGGCTACCCAGTTGTTTACCAGCTTTTCCGAGATCGTAGTGGCCTCCTGGTTAGGAATAGGGTACACTTCGGGCCATTTGCTGAAATAATCCATTACAACCAGCACATATTTGTTGCCTTGACTGCTAGTTGGGAATGGGCCGGCGACGTCCATAGCAATCTGCTCGAAGGGCGCTTCCACGTTGTACTGCTGCATGCGGCCTCGAGATTTTCTTGTCGGCCCTTTCGCGGCTGAACATCGATCGCAGCTCTTAATCCACTCGGCTACAGACTCCTGACATCCTACCCAGTAGAATCGTCTGTTTATTTTGGCGACGGTTTTGGTGATACCCAGGTGCCCTCCACTGGAGTCGTTATGGTATGCCTCGATGACCTCATTGATTCTGCATTTCGGCACTCCCATTAGGAAGTTGCTGGTCCGACCATCCGCGCTATCCCATTCGCGGTACAGGCATCCTTCCTTCAGCCGCAGACTTTTCCACTGGGCCCAGTAAGCCACCTCCTGCCAGTCTGGACGTGCGCCTTGCTTCTTGCCTTCGATGATTTTCGCAAGATCCGCATCCTCACGCTGGTCCTTTCGTAGCCTCTCCGCAGACCACTCTTCCTCTGGCATAACGCTTACCAACCGGACGTCCACTATCTGTTCTTTGCTTTTGGCTCGCGATCACGGCCTGCATTCGACTTTGCACGGACGGCGTGACAAGGCATCGGCATTTCCATGGCTACTGCCCTTGCGATGCTCTATCGTGTAGTCGTAGCTCTGCAGTCGCTCGATCCACCGCGCCAATTGCCCTTCAGGATCCTTAAAGTTCAGGAGCCATCTCAATGCCGCATGATCTGTGCGCAGGCGAAACCTTTGTCCATACAGATATTTGTGGAAGTGTTTTACGCAGTCCAATGCCGCCAGCAGTTCTCTCCGTGTCACACAGTAGTTGCGTTCCGGTTTCGATAGAAGCCTACTGTAGTACGCTATCACTTGTTCCTGGCCGTCTATTATCTGTGATAGCACACCGCCAATACTATTCCCGCTTGCATCCGTATCCAGCACAAAAATCTTTCCATGCACGGGGAAGGCCAGAATTGGAGCACTGCACAGTTTTTCCTTCAGATGTGCAAAAGCCTGTTCCTGCTCCTCGTTCCACTCGAAAGCTTGGCACTTTTTCGTCAGTTTGTGCAAGGTGCTGGCTATATTCGCGAATCCCAGAAAAAATCGACGGTAGTATGTGCACAGGCCCAGGAAACTGCGGAGTTCGTGTAGATTGCGTAGCCGGGGCCACTCCTTCACCGCCGTGATTTTGCCTTCATCCGTATGTACTCCGCGGGCGTAAACCGTATGACCCAGATACTTGACCTCCTTTTGGAACAGCGAACACTTCTTTGGGTTGAGTTTAAGCCCAGCTTTTTGTATCCGCTCGAATACCTCCTTCAGCTTTTCCAGGTGGTCGTCGAAGCTTTTACCCATCACGATTATGTCGTCGAGGTACACCAGACACGTCCGCCAATGCAGCCCTTTTAGCACGCGTTCCATTAGCCGCTCGAATGTCGCTGGTGCGTTGCAGAGTCCAAACGGCATGATGGTGAACTGCCACAAACCATCGCCAACACTGAAAGCCGTTTTCTCCTTGTCCTTGTCTGCAAGCTCTACCTGCCAATAGCCGCTGCGTAAGTCGAGCGTGGAGAACCACTGTGTGCCTGACAGTGTGTCCAGGGTGTCATCGATCCGAGGTAGTGGATAACTGTCCTTCTTGGTCACATCATTGAGCTTCCGATAGTCCACACAAAACCGGGTACTGCCATCTATTTTCTTGACTAGCACAACCGGCGAGCACCAGGGGCCCGAAGAAGGCTCTATGACCTTGTCCTTCCGCATGTTCTCGATCAAATTTGTGACCTCCTCCCTCTTGGCCAGAGGAACTCGTCTTGGCGGTTGGCGAATCGGTTTTGCACTTCCGGTGTCGATGTTGTGCTTCACTATGGCTGTTCTTCCGCCTGCTTCCGCCGCAAATATTGACCCATAGTGCTGCAGGAGTGACCTCGCCTTCTGTTTCTGCTTGGCCGTCAACTCGCTGCTCCACTGGTTCTCCTGCGGTATGGCGTCCATGTTAAAGCCGCTCTTCTTATTACCTCCAGGTGGGCTACTCTCGCAATTGACCACTGCTACAGCTTCCTTACACTCGCCAATTACCTCATCTTTCCCGACATATCTGGGTGCATTCAGGGGGTTCAGTATTCTGACTGGTATTCTGCCATTTTTAGGTTACACTAATGTACGTCCGATGATGATGTTGTCGTGTCCTTGTTTCGGTGCTTCTACTACCCACAGCCGACTCGTCCCATCGTCCTCGTCCACCTTTGCCCACACAATCGCCTGAATTCGCTGGTATCCTCCTGTGTTGACACGGTACAACCTTCCTTACCACCACGCTTCGCTCATAGCCGGTGTGCAGCGGGAATTCAACGTTGGCATATCTCAGCACATTTTCTTTCAGGTCCAGCGTAAGTCCGTGCCTAATTATGAAATCCACGCCGATAATTACGTCGTCCATTATATCCGCGACGATGAACTCATGTTCCAGGCTGCTGGCGCCGATAGCAATCGTTTTCGTAACTTTCCCTCTTACCGGCGCGCGCTCGCCAGTCGCAGTCCGTAGCTGTATGCCATGCAGCGGTTCCCAGTTCTTCAGCAGCTTCCTTTTTATGATCGAATATGACGCTCCAGTATCTAGTGTCAACACGAACAACTTTCCATCTATCCTTCCTTCAATTGTCAAGCTACTGGGCTGTCGTTTCAGCTGTGAGACAAGGACGGTGGGGCGGCAGATTGTGGGGATCAGCTCACGCCCCTTTGGGCTGACTCGTTTTAGTTTAACGACTCGCCATCCTCAGCCCTGCGCTTGTTAGCTGGGCCTCGATTGTCAGTATTCTTCGCTTCAGGCGATTGCGATCGAGAACGGGAACGCGTCTTTCGTTGGCAGCAGTCTCGTGATATGTGGCCCTGCTTGCCACATACCCAGCAAACAACTTTAGAGGAGACCACCCGTGGCCTGCCCGGTGGCTCAGAGCTTATTGCCTGGATCGCAATGTCGTTGTCCGGCTGAATCTGGCGTACCCTTGCAGGTGCATACCGAGTGCTCCCAATCCATGTCGCCTCGTATGTCATTGCGCTGGTCACCGTCTCCCTAAATGTCGACTTGCCCATCATCAACGCACTGCGTCGTGTCTCCGGATCATGAAGACCTTCAATAAACGCCTCTATCTTCATCCTCTCGAGATCATCAGCGCCGAAGGACAGGTTGCACAGCTGTACGAGCCGCTCAATGTCTGCTGCATATGCCTGCAGCGCCTCGTTGGCCCTTTGCCTGCGATTCTTCAGCTCACAGTAGTATAGCGTTCTGTTGTGCTCGTCGCTGTATTTGGCTGCCAGCGCCCTTATGACGGTCTCGTACTCACTTCGTAAACATTCTGGAACTGATTTTATCACCTCAGCCGCAGCACCTTTAAGAGCCAGCGCCAATCTCCGACCTTTCCTTACATCGGTCCACTGATTTTCCAGAGCAGCCAGGTCGAATTGCAGCTTGAATGTGTCGAACGGCATAGTCCCATCATAAGTAGGCACTTCTGCTCGAGGGGCAACACTTTCCGGAACCGGCGGCAACCATTCTCGCGGCTGTACCTCCCTAAGCCGCTCGTCCATTTTTCTGTTCATCGAGTCTTCCAGACTATCAACTCGTTTGTTCAGGGAATCATCTAGGTCGTCGACTCGTTTATCCAAGTGCTCTACCCGCGTCTCCAGGTGCTCGACTTTCCCATTAACCCTGTCTGAGATTTCCTCCACTTTCTGCTCCAAGCGCGCAGAATTTTCCTGAAGCTTGCTGGACAAGTCCCGATTTGCATTTTCAAGTTTTGCAGACATTTTCCGATTTGCAGTCTTGACTTTTGCCGAAATTTCGAGATTCGTAGTTTCCAGCTTCGCTGCCATTTCTCGATTCGCTGTTTCCATTTGCGCCGACATGCCTTTGAGTGCAGCCATTAGTTGGCTCATGTCCAACGCTTGTATTGCTGCAGTCGCTGCAGCTGTACTCTGTAGCGAAGCAGCACCAGCAAGCGACTCCTCCACCTTGGCCGACGCACATTGGGAAAAAACAGGCAAAAACGCTCGCATCGCCTGTTTTGAACTCTAGAATCTATAGTTTTTGCACTAGAGAACTGAAATTTCGCTATTATCTTTAGAATTCATCAGAGAATTGTATGGTGTAATTTTTTTCCATTTCCTTTACCAGGAGCTGGTACCCTACAGTCGGAAGTTAAGAGTTTTAGAAATATGCATAATCAGAAGCAAAAAAAAATAATTCAATATTTTGATAACTGATTCCAGTAGAAGATCAAAAACAAAGTTAAACGTGTTTAAGGGTTTTTTAATTTGAGCACTTTTGTGCAGCACGGTTTATGTTTTCCGAGTGTATAGCAAAAGATTTAATAACTTCGGAAATAAAAAAGATAAAGGATTGAATTTTCGCATAACTGTTTCCCATAAGTAGAAGATGATTTATTCCAAAAATTAAAAAAATTCGCCCACGGCCACGCCTACTCTCCATACAGACTTTATTTTTCACAATATTAAAATAAGCTAAAATTTTGCTGTCATGCATTAAAATGTTCTTTAGAGACACTTAGCCCACTTTTATAAAAGTAGGCAAACTCTTTCTTAAAAAATCTAAACTATTCATTTACTTTTATAAAGCACGGAAAAAGTTAACTGACAAGTATAATATATATTATGTATCTCAAGGGGTTAAAGAGGCATGTCACACCTATTTCCAGACAAACGACAAAAGTTCATATTTTGAAAAATATCTTTATATGGCAACCCTGTTAAGAATGGGCAAACCACGCCCATTTTAGGCAATATGTTGTTCTCGTGATTTCAAAAGTGTTTGTACGAAATTTCAGTTTCGTGTCTCAACTTTTTCGAAAGCAATTGTGAATACCTTCCATCAGACAGACGAATTGGAAGACATATTAACAGACGGACATAGATAAATCAATGCGATATATATATACATATCTCAATTCTATACATTTAAATACATATTTATTCCTTTCAACACCAGCCTTGCTGTTTTTCATACGTTATAGTTTTGCTCAGTAATTAAAAATATATCGTTGCTCACCACAACTGAGTACAAAAAGTTCTTGGGTTGGCATGCGAAAATTGCTCGCATTCATTTTGTTGCAGAACGTCGCAGATGAGTTTGGTACCATCAGTTAGCTGAATGTTCCACCTAATCAGTGTATACGTATTTCGTTGAATGCTGTTGAATCTCAAAAGTTACAGTCCAGAGAAAATCCCGATTTTTCTCATTTTTATCAAAAAATGAGGCAAAGGTTAGATATATTTTTTTGCCAAAATAAACATTTTTTAAGTACAATTTTTTTTCATATTAATTGCTTAGATATCGGTACCCCACATGTGAAAAATTATGGAATTTCATTAAAAAATGTAGATTGTACGGGCATTTGAAGACAGCCCTGTTAACGATATTTTGCTAGAAGTGAAAATAATTTAATAAAACGTTCAACTTTGAAAGGCTGTAAAGTCCAGGTCATGGGATGAAGGGACTTAAAAAGTTGATTTTCTATCTGGCTAGAGTATCTATATTACGACAAGTAAAAAAAAATATTCACATTCGCAACTTTTGAATTTGCTCCAATGCAAGCGTTTTTGCCTGTTTTTTCCCCATGTGCGACGCCTCTAGTTCTTGCGCTCCGAACTCGTGCACAATCCAATCGACGCCTCGTGCCTCACATACTTCTCGCAAGCGCAACTGCAACTCCACCTTTCCGCCAGCAGTCGGCAAATTCCAGGCAGCCAGCTCCTTCTTCAGCTGGTCTACCTTCAGCAGCTCGAGTTTAACCATGTCCGTGCTTTTATAATCCACAATCCCCCTTCTGACACCAAATGTTACGAATACTACGTCTAGTGGGCTGTTACGTATCACTGGATTGTGCAATTTGAAAATAAAATACACTCAGTTTCTTAAACGCATACAATAAAATAAACCAACAGTCACTTTATTATTCACAGTTTACACTTTACTGTTCGTACACTTAAGTATTTGCTTAATTACTCCGTGTGGCAACTTCACTTATCAAAACCAGACTGACTCGCTGCGCCGCATCCGGCTGCCTTTTATACCTGTCAGGCCATCGCGCAGATCGTTCCCGCACATTCCGGAGTGGACTAAAAGTTTCCATCATTGCCAGGTTGGACTAAAAGTTATTATCGCGGCCGTCGTTGCCAGATTGGACTAAAAGTTACCATCGCGGTCTGGCAACGACGGCCATCGCGGTCTGGATTATAGCACGGCACGTAGCGGCAGGGTTGCTTTGCACAGCGACAGACTGTCTTATCGTTACAATACAAACAATAAATAAAAAAAAATAAATTTTGTATAACAAAGAAGATTTTTAACCAAGATAAACTAGAAAATACTTTTGCAATTTTGGAACAAAATTCAAGTATTATTTGGTCAAGTGTAGCAACTAATTTCGAAGATACACATTATTCTATGGATCAACTCCTATCATATGGTGAGACAGACGAAGCTGTCTTTTGTATTATTTTATTTCAACAATAATAATTACGGAAACTATTTTGTAGATAAGAAATATTAAATTATGATATTAATTAAATAATTAAAAAATTAATTGTAGCATCTGTTTCCAAAAACTAAGAAATGATGACGTTTTCACTGCGCTAAGTGAAACATGTTCCATAAAAATTATAATAAAAATTATCAATCGATTACAGACTTTTTTTATAACCTATTTACTTCTTCAGATTCCCTGATGAATGCTGTGACAGTAAATTATAAAAAGGAAGTTCCAAACGATGCAAAACATAAACACTAAAAAAACAACAAAGGAAGAGCTGCTTTATTGACCCGCAATAATGTGTAACTTCCGTTGTTTGGAGCTTCCTTTTTTTATGGCCCACATACAATGCTTGCATAAAAGAACTAAAATAAGAAAAGCTAGGATTTTTAATTTACTGTCACAGCATTCATCACTGAACCATTCGGGAGTAGAATTCTTGCATGAGTCGGATATACCTTGTGACCGAAAAGTTTCCGGAAATTCTCATTTAAAATTCGCGCGCTGTATATTTTTCGATATTTTAAGTTTCTGTAGGTTCGTAGCACTGTCCTTAATTACTATGCCAAAAATGAGCGCGATCTGTCAGACAGTTTGTTTACGGCAGCTGTCGAAACCAGTTCACCTCAGTAGTGCGTTGCGATTTTGTTGAGAATTTTCTTCAAAATGAGTACCGTGAACAGGTCTCTTTGGACGTGCTTGATCGTGCCAATTCCGATCCAACTTTCATGGAACGCATCATAACTGGTGACGAGACATGGGTCTACGAGTACGACATGCAAACAAGCCAACAATCATCGGAATGGAGAGGAAAAGACGAGCCGAAACCGAAAAAACCACGCCAAAGTCGCTCGAAAATCAAGGTAATGCTGATTGTTTTCTTCGATATTCGTGGTGTGGCGCATCATGAATTCGTCCCTGAAGGACAAACAGTCGGTAAAGACTATTATTTGACTGTTTTAAGACGTTTGCGTGAAAATATCCGCCGTAAACGGCCTCAATTGTGGAATTGTGGAATTGTGGATTTTTCATGACGATAATGCTCCCTCGCACCGAGCCAACATTATCAACGATTTTAAGGCCAAACATTCAATAAATACCATCGAACAGCCACCGTATTCACCTGATCTTGGGCCGTGTGACTTTTTCCTGTTTCCCAAACTCAAATTACCACGCGAGGAACGCGTTTTGAATTCATAGAAGACGTAAAACAGAATTCGCAGAGGGAACTCAAAGCCATACCGGAAAGCGCCTATAAAAAATGTTTTGATGATTGGAAGAAACATTGGCATATGTGTATCGCTTCTAATGGAGCATATTTTGAAGGAGATAAAATAAATATTGATGAAGATTAAGAATTTTGCGTTTTAT
Organism: Melieria omissa; assembly: GCA_963971225.1. Taxonomy (NCBI): domain Eukaryota; kingdom Metazoa; phylum Arthropoda; class Insecta; order Diptera; family Ulidiidae; genus Melieria; species Melieria omissa. Next base: position 40,686,965 of record OZ020269.1, on the reverse strand, counting down.
TTAAAATTTCCGGAAACTTTTCGGTCACAATGTATATGCCTTAATACCAATTTTTTCAGGCTCCGACTCAAAAATTCTGTGAAACACCAGAATGTGTTTTTTGCTTGCTTCCATAAGGGAGTCCGAAGGAGCTCCCTTTCGTACCAAAGTCTGTAACCGATTGATAATTTTTATGGAATATAAATATTTCACTTGGCGCAGTTAAAACTTCATCTTCCTTTCTAAATCTTTGGAAACATATGTCACAATTAATTTTTGAGAGAATTTTGTAAGCAACATATCCCACAAAATATCTTATTGAAACTCACTCCACGTTAATTTCTGCTCGATTGTCAAAGTTGCCATCTAAAAAATAATTAGCGTACTCATTACTGCTGAAATCGAGATCACACAATTGGACGTCATTATCTTTCTCCTCATCAGTAAAAAAAACAGTTTCGTCCGTCTCAGCTTATAATAGGATTTGATCCATGGGTTCCTGAGTATCTTCGCAATTAGTCGTTACACTTGACCGAATAATCCTTGAGGCCATTATTCTGGCTCCCTTTTTGTCTTAAAATTGCAAAAGTAAGTAAGTAAGTAATGCTTCATCAGTGATTAAAAGAACAGCTTTAAGGGACAATTTCATTCCATCTAAAAAAAAAACACTTTTTTAGCATCTATAAATTTAACCTCTTCCAAATAATTCATAAAAGTCTTGATAAAATTGTACGACTCATTATTTAATTGCAAAGCTGATCTAAAACAATTATCCGAATAGAGTGATCCACTATTCATGCAATCAAATATTTGGTCTACTTTTTTTATAAACTCAGCTGTAGATAAAGCTAAAACTTTGGAACTTTTTGTGAACCCAGTGGTGTCGCAAATAGTTCTTATTGCAGCTTGAACTGTTTTTCTAAAAACTTGCGTAGCAAACTTAACTCGCATTTTTTCGAATGCATTGGGGAATATGTCATGCCTAGTCTAGTCAGCTTATGGCACATTTTAGTTTTGGAGTTTTCTTCTTTTTCCCACAGCTCCTGTACGACCTTAAAACTAACTACTCCATCTGGTGTTTTTAAGTCGCATTTCAGCAAACCGTTTCTTAATGACTTAATTAAATGAGGAAAGTCAAACATAACAAAAACTTTTTGGTTATTGAATTCAAAAAAAGGACGTTCCAGACTCACTCCGAAATTGGTAAAGCACTTTCTGTTAGCAGATCCCTGATCACACACAACACTCGGTGACGGCAAGGCCCCAGGATGCGACAGAATACCAAACGCAGCGCTCTGAGCTATGAGGCTCCACCCACAGTTGTTTGCAGACGTCTACAACTCGTGCCTGCACGAACAATACTTTCCAGATCTTTGGAAAGTCCAAAAGCTGGTGCTACTGCCCAAGGGAGGAAAACCCCCGGACGACCCTTCCGCATATCGCCCAATATGCCTGCTGGACACGGCGGGAAAAGTGTTGGAGCGCATAATTGCCGATAGGCTGGATGTTGCTATCGCAGCAGCTGGTGGTTTTTCGGACCAACAATATGGATTCCGAAAGGCACGATCAACTATCGATGCGATTAGCGTGGTTGTGGAAACGGCTCGAGGCGCAATCAGCGGCACGCGCTGGAAGGGCGGTAAGAAAGAGTACTGCTGTCTGGTTACGCTAGACATTAAGAACGCGTTCAATTCCGCAAACTGGGGCCATATTTTGGCAGCTTTGCGGGAAAAAATGGTGCCAGAATATCTGGTACGCACGATAGCCAGCTATTTCTCCAACAGGCGCCTGCTGTACGGCACGGACGAAGGAGAGAAGCTTCATCTGGTGACGGAGGGGTCCCACAAGGATCGGTGCTGGGCCCGATGTTGTGGAACCTCATGTATGACGGCGTGCTACGATTAGACGTGCATGAGGCGGCAAAAATCGTCGGCTTTGCTGACGACATAGTCATAGTGGTGACAGGCAAGCACATCCACGACATCGAGGCAATCTGCGACGACACGGTGGCTAAAGTGCACCACTGGCTCACGGCCATTGGCCTACAGCTGGCCGAGCAGAAAACGGAGGTCCTGCTGGTGTCAAGCAGGAAAAAGGTGGAACAGGCACGGGTCCATGTAAACGGCCACACGATCGCGTCAAATGGCGCAATCAGATACCTAGGCGTCATACTAGACCATCGGCTGACGTTCAAGCAGCATCTGCAGCACGTAGCGGAGAGAGCCGCAAGAGCTGTGGTGGCGCTAGCAAGGCTAATGCCAAACCTCGGCGGACCGAAGCATGCAACGAGGCTGCTCTTGGCAAGAGTAGCAACCTCCACGCTTTTATACGGCGCACAAATATGGGCCCTGCAATGAAGGTGCGCTCCTACAGGCGAAAGATGGAGGCTACGTATCGCCTCTGCGCGTTGCGAATATGCCGGGCATTCCGCACGACCTCCTACGACGCCGCCTGTGTGATGGCCGGCACGATGCCGATCGATCTGCTAGCGTGGGAGGCGCACAATAAAGCCCGCGATGACAGTGCGCGCAGCAGCGGTAGACAGCGGAGCCTAGGCGAGTGGCAGAATCGCTGGAGTGGCTCATCCAAGGGCAGGTGGACCCACCGCCTCATACCAACAATCAGCGGCTGGCTCAACCGCAAGCATGGCGAGGTGACGCATCAGTTGACGCAACTGCTGACGAGTCACGGGTGCTTCAAGGCATACCTGCACCGCTTTGGGCACGAAGCTGACCCATACTGCACCATGTGCACCAGCGAGGTGGAGGATGCAAAGCACGTGGTCTTCCACTGTCCTCGATACGAGACGCAGCGACAGGCGCTGCAATCAGTGCTAGACGGCCAGATCTGCGTGCAGAACCTGGTCCAACACATGCTGGATTTAGCGGAGAAGTAGAATGAGGTGTGCAAGTTCGCGGCACAAATCATGGCCGAGCAGCGAAGAGTGGAGCGAGAGCGTAGGGCAGAGGGCCCCAGCAGTAGTCACGAGCCAATCCATTAAGGCTGGAAACCCGCCCGGCGACGCAATGCCCACCGGTAGTCCCGCCGGGATCACGGGTTGGAGACAGGGGGTGGTTTTTAGTCGGTAAGAATCCGGCATACAGCTGAACACGGGTTCGGTTGTATCTTTCGAAGATTTTCCACCTCCTCCGAGAAAAAAAAAACACTAACACCTTGACCGTTATTTCAAAAGAACTAAGTAATTTTAAGTTTTCTGTAATTATTTTACACAGATTATTATGAATTATGAAATAATTTAAAATAAAACTTCTACTGGAGAACATGGACTTGAGCATAAACACGCACACATGGTTACCAATTTTTGTTGTTCTTTCAAAGCCATTGCATTCAAACCCGTCAACTAAATCTAATTTCGCATTATACCTTAATTCTTTTTTAATCGCCGTTTCATCCATTAACAGTACTATGCTATTTTCATTTTTTTCTTTTAAATCCAAACACAAATTCTTAATGAATTCGAAAGCGCTATTTTTAAAACCAGGCTGAAGGAACTTTATTGGGGCCCATCGATTTAATGTGCTAATATGCGGCAAATTCAAATTTAGCTTGTTCCGCAGGAAGCAATACGTCGATTGGGAAATGTAAAAACTATTTTGTGCCAAATATTTCACATCAGCCGAGTATTCCTTTGGCCTGGAACTTGTTAACAATTTGCAAAAAAGTTTTGATTCTTTGCTTATTCTTGGTAACGAGTCAATTGTATGTTGCAAATTTTTCAGTGTATTTTTTTTATTCTTATTTAGTTTAATAGGATGCTTTTCTCGTCGCATCTTTTCTAGAACTCTTTTACATTTTCTTAACAGATCAGTGTATTTCTTTTTGTAAAAGCGAATTGATTATGCATTTTTTTCGCAATTAATACACATTACATCGTCAATATTTAATTTTTTTACTGAATTTTCAGGTTCCAAAAATTCTTCTTCTGAATTCTGACAGTTCTCATCCAAACTTATAGTTGAAATCGCATCGAGTTTTAATTTTCTTTTGCCAAGGAAAGAACTAGAAAAATGGTTTTCACAAATATGAAGATTTTTGTCGTAATCTTCATATGCAATATTGCATTTCTCACGCCAGATTTGACCAAAAATCAAATCGGCAGCCGGAAACTTAAATATTCGCAAATTTGGATAATTACGTCTAGATTTTTTGCAACTGGGCACACAGCATTGAATTCCAGACTTGCAGGAATTTTTGCTTTGCTTTGAAGCCATATTGAATTGTAAAAAAAATTAGGATCAACCACGTCAAAATATAAACAAATATTTCTATTTGAAACTAGTCAAGTAAAAATAAGTATTTATATAAAGGATTAATTGGTTCAACCACGTCAAAAAACACTTGCAAAAAATTTAAAAGTAAGGATCAACCACGTCAGAATATAAACAAATAATTCTACTTGAAACTAGTCAAGTAAAAATAAGTATTTACATAAAGGTTTAATTGGTTCAACCACGTCAAAAAACACTTGCAAGAAATGTAGGATCAACCACGTCAAAATACAAACAAATAATTCTCTTGGAATGAGCCAAGTAAAAATATTTGATTAAATTTTGATTCTGGATCAACCACATCTAAGTACCTGTAAGTTTAAAATTATTCAATCAAAGCTCAGCATAAGCCAACAAACGACTGCACGCCTCAGCGATTTGATTGATAATGGCAGTAAACATTCTGTTCAATATTGACGTCACATTTTTCCCGAGCAAAACCAATCGCCAAGCAAAAAAGCATACACACAAAAACTACAACAACAAAAAGCATTGGCGTCGTTGAAACGACGATCATTGCGCTGGCTGTGTTGCTGTGAGAAATTTGCACAAAAAATTATTGAGTGACCAAAACAACCACCAACCAGTGTTGCCGTTTTGGTCCAATTGGACCAAAATTGGTAGCTTCGTTTCCTAAATTAAGGCTTTGGTAGGTTGGTTGGTTTGTTGTGATTTTCAAGGCATTTTGGTAGGCAAAACACTGCATTAATACACTTTCAATTAATTTTAAAATCTCTGCTTTCGATATGCATTTATGTGCCAACGCAGTATTTGAGGATGGATGTAAAAAAGAAAAATGCAAATTGTCAGAAAGAGCCATTTACACGAAGGCTTTTCCCCCTGCGTTTTTCTTTCAATGCTCTTTTGAAGTTGCTGCGTAAATCTTCATGCATTTACATGAAGACTTTTTACTTTTTTGACGTTTAAGCGGCCAAATTCATTCACATTTTCGCGTAGTTTTTGATATTCTCATTATTAAAAAAAGGTTTAAACAAAGAAGAAATTATTGAAAATTCGCGCTTTTATTCATTCTGTAAAACAGGTCCTGTGCAAGAAGACGAATCTTGGACAGGTAATTTATTTGCAAAAGTTTTTATGAAGAAAATATTAAATTTTACTAAATTTTAAATTTATTTTGGTACTCTGAAATTGATTTTGGACCAAGTTTGGTAGGAGAAAAAAATTCTTAGTGTCAACACTGCCACCAACGCCTCAAAGTACACAGAAGAAGCGGTACTTTCACTTCATGTGTGTTTGTTGTAGCGCGTGCTTCAGTTCACACAGTCAATGAGCGTCAGTGTTGCCGTTGTGCGACTAAAGTGTTAAATTGACCCTTTTTGGAGACCGATGATACCTGACACCGACTTTTTAAAAATATGCTTATTTTGACACTTTTCTTCAAAACCATGCGACTTTTGCCCCTTTTTTTATCAAAAAGTTTATATATTAATTTTCAAAATTGTTTCGTAAAGTTAATTTTTTTATTTTTGCGTACGTAATATTTATAATATGCCTTCCTTTTGGTATTCACTTTTTAAAGGTAACACGTAAGTACTTCAAAATTACACCTCTGGCAACATTTAACCTTGTGCCTGTCCCTTGCTCAAAATGGCTTTCGCTGTCCTTTGGGGTCAGGATGACCCCAACCAAACGGTTATATAATTTACTGACAAAACATGAAGGAAGGTAACACATAAATAACAAAAGAAAAGGAGAAAGCCCCGAAAAGTGTTTTTCTCGATTTGTTATTGGGTTGAAAGAGCGATTAACACACAAGACGAGCGCACAAAACCGCTCAACCGTTTTTTTAATTCTGCCTGGGGTGAATTAGACCCCAAGGGAAAGGTAGAAGGTTAAACTACTTGCAACTCTTTAATTATGTCTAAGTTTTCCCGCAAAAATGTACAAAATTAATCTGAATTCACGCGCTTTTCTGTGGCATTGCCTAAGTTATTTGCTAAAATAATTTTGATGGCTCCCAATGGATAAGTAAGTATATCACGCATATGCTTTGAAATGCAAATGTATTCATAATAAATACAAAACATGCATATTGGGACCTTTTAATATATCCTTCATCAATTAATTTAAGGGCAAAACAGTTTTTTCACAGAAAATCATCTCCTTAAGAAGTTTATTAAAAAAATGAGCTCCGAAAGGTAAAATAATGAAAGTATTGTAACGATGAGCCAGTCTGTCGCGGTGCAAAGCAACCCTGCCGCTACGTGCCGTGCCATAACCCAATCTGGCAACGACGGCCGCGATAGTAACTTTTAGTCCAACCTGGCAACGATGGTCGCGGTCATCAGGGAAACTTCTAGTCCAATCTGGCAACGTGCGAGAACGATCTGCGCGACGGCCGGACAGAGTATAAAAGGTGGCCGGATGCGGTGCAACGAGTCAGTCTGGTTTTGACAAGTGAAGTTGCCACACGGAATAATTAAGCAAATACTTAAGTGTACGAACAGTAAAGTGTAAACTGTGAATAATAAAGTGACTGTTGGTGTATTTTATTGTCTGCATTTAGGAAACTGACTGTGTTTTATTTTCAAATCACACAATCCAGTGATACGTGACAGCCCACTGGACTTAGTATTCGTAACATTCGGTGTCAGAAGTGGGATTGTGGAAAATTGAAAATAACTAAATAAATACAATTATAAAAGTACGGACATGGTTAAACTCGAGCTGCTGAAGGTAGACCAGCTGAAGAAGGAGCTGGCTGCCTGGAATTTGCCGACTGCTGGCGGGAAGGTGGAGTTGCAGTTGCGCTTGCGAGAAGCATGTGAGGCACGAGGCGTCGATTGGACTGTGCACGAGTTCGGAGCACAAGAACTGGAGGCGTCGGCCAAGGTGGAGGAGTCGCCTGCTGGTGCTGCTTCGCTACAGAGTACAGCGGCTGCACCAATACAAGCGTTGGACATGAGCCAACTAATGGCTGCACTCAAAGGCATGTCGGCGCAAATGGATACTGCAAATCGTGAAAATCGTGAGATGTCGGCGCGGATGGCAGCGAAAATGGAAACTGCGAATCAAGAGATGGCAGCGAAGCTGGAAACTACGAATCTCGAAATTTCGGCAAAAGTCGAGACAGCAAATCGGGAAATGTCAGCGAAGCTGGAAATTACGAATCTCGAAATTTCGGCAAAAGTCGAGACTGCAAATCGGGAAATGGCGGAAAATTCTGCGCGCATAGAGCAGAAGGTGGAGGAAATTTCCAATAGCCTGAATGTGAAAGTTGAGCATCTCGAGACGCGAATAGACGATTGGGACAAACGAGTTGACGAAATGGGTGAATCCCTGAACAGACGAGTTGACAACCTGGATGAGTCCTTGAACAAACGAGTTGACAGTCTGTAAGATTCGATGCACAGAAAGATAGACGAACGGTTTCGAGAGGTACAGCCACGAGAATGTTTGCCACCGGTTCAGGACGGTTTTGCTGCCAGAACAGAAGTGCCTACTTATGATGGTGCTGCGCCGTTCGACACATTTAAATTGCAATTCGACTTGGCTGCTTTGGAAAATCAGTGGACAGATATCAGGAAAGGTCGGAGGTTGGCACTGGCGCTGAAAGGTCCTGCGGTGGAGGTAATCAAATCAGTTCCAGAATGTTTAAGAAGTGATTACGGTGTCATCATGAGAGCATTAGCAGCGAAGTATAGCAACGAGCACGACCATGCGCTATACTACTGTGAGCTGAAGAACCGCAAGCAAAGAGCCAACGAGGCGCTGCAGACATATGCAGCAGACATTGAGCGGCTCGTACAGTTGTGATACCCAAAATTTGGTGCTGATGATCTCGAGAGGATGAAGATTGAGTCGTTTGTTGAAGGTCTTCATGATCCAGAAACACGTCGCAGTGCGTTGATGATGGGCAAGCCAACATTTAAGGAAACGGTGACCAGCGCGATGACATATGAAGCGGCATGGATGGGTAGCACTCGGTATGCACCTGCAAGGATACGCCAGATTCAGGCGGACAACGACATTCCGATCCAAGCCATAAGCTCTGAGATACCGGGCAGGCCACGAGTGGTCTCCTCTAAAGTTGTTTGCTGGGTGTGTGGCAAGCAGGGCCACATATCACGAGACTGCCGCCAACGAAAGAGGCGTTCCCGTTCCCGATCGCAATCGCCTGAAGCGAAGAATACGGACAATCGAGGCTCAGCCAACAAGCGCAGGGCTGAGGACGAGGAGCCGTTAAACTAAAACGGGTCAGCCCAAAGGGGCGTGAGCTGATCCCCACAATCTGCCGCCCCACCATCCTTGTCTCACAGCTGAAACGACAGCCCAGCAGCTTGACAATTGAAGGAAGGATAGATGGAAAGTTGTTCGTGTTGACACTAGATACTGGAGCGTCATATTCGATCATAAAAAGGAAGCTGCTGAAGAACTGGGAACCGCTGCATGGCATACAGCTGCGGACTGCGACTGGCGAGCGCGCGACGGTGAGAGGGAAAGTTACAAAAACGATTGCTATCGGCACCAGCAGCCTGGAACATGAGTTCATCGTCGCGGATATAATGGACGACGTGATTATCGGCGTGGATTTCATGATTAGGCACGGTTTTACGCTGGACCTGAAGGAAAATGTGCTGAGATATGCCAACGTTGAATTCCCGCTGCACACCGGCTATGAGCGAAGCGTGGCGGTAAGGAAGGTTGTATCGGGTCAACGCAGGAGGATACCAGCGAATTCTGAGGCGATTGTGTGGGCAAAGGTGGACGAGGACGATGGAACGAGTCGGCTGTGGGTAGTAGAAGCACCCAAACAAGGACACGACAACATCATCATCGGACGTACATTAGCGGAACCTAAAAATGGCAGAATACCAGTCAGGATACTGAGCCCCCTGAATGCACCCAGATATGTCGGGAAAGATGAGGTAATTGGCGAGTGTAAGGAAGCTGTAGCAGTGGTCAATTGTGAGAGTAGGCCGCCTGGAGGTAATAAGAAGAGCGGTTTTAACATGGACGCCATACCGCAGGAGAACCAGTGGAGCAGCGAGTTGACGGCCAAGCAGAAACAGATGGCGAGGTCACTCCTGCAGCACTATGGGTCAATATTTGCGGCAGAAGCAGGCGGCGATAACAGCCATAGTGAAGCACAACATCGACACCGGAAGTGCAAAACCGATTCGCCAACCGCCAAGACGAGTTCCTCTGGCCAAGAGGGAGGAGGTCACAAATTTGATCGAGAACATGCGGAAGGACAAGGTCATAGAGCCTTCTTCGGGCCCCTGGTGCTCGCCGGTTGTGCTAGTCAAGAAAAAAGATGGCAGTACCCGGTTTTGTGTGGACTATCGGAAGCTCAATGATGTGACCAAGAAGGACAGTTATCCACTACCTCGGATCGATGACACCCTGGACACACTGTCAGGCACGCAGTGGTTCTCCACGCTCGACTTACGCAGCGGCTATTGGCAGGTAGAGCTTGCAGACAAGGACAAGGAGAAAACGGCTTTCAGTGTTGGCGATGGTTTGTGGCAGTTCACCGTCATGCCGTTTGGACTCTGCAACGTACCAGCAACATTCGAGCGGCTAATGGAACGCGTGCTAACAGGGCTGCATTGGCGGACGTGTCTGGTGTACCTCGATGACATAATCGTAATGGGTGAAAGCTTCGACGATCACCTGGGAAAGCTGAAGAGGTATTTGAGCGGATACAAAAAGCTGGGCTTAAACTCAACCCAAAGAAGTGCTCGCTGTTCCAAAAGGAGGTCAAGTATCTGGGTCATACGGTTTCCGCCCGCGGAGTACATACGGATGAAGGCAAAATCACGGCGGTGAAGGAGTGGCCCCGGCCACGCAATCTACACGAACTCCGCAGTTTCCTGGGCCTGTGCACATACTACCGCCGATTTGTTCCGGGATTCGCGAACATAGCCAGCAGCCTGCACAAACTGACGAAAAAGAGCCAAGCTTTCCAGTGGAACGAGGAGCAGGAACAGGCTTTTGCACGTCTGAAGGAAAAACTGTGCAGCGCTCCAATTCTGGCCTTCCCCGTGCCTGGGGAGATGTTTGTGCTGGATACAGATGCAAGCGGGAGTAGTATTGGCGGTGTGCTATCACAGATAATAGACGGCCAGGAACAAGTGATAGCGTACTACAGTAGGGTTTTATCGAAACCGGAACGCAATTACTGTGTGACACGGAGAGAACTGCTGGCGGTATTGGACTGCGTGAAACACTTCCACAAATATCTGTATGGACAAAGGTTTCGCCTGCGCACAGATCATGCGGCATTGAGATGGCTGAGATGGATCGAGCGACTGCAGAGCTACGACTACACGATAGAGCATCGCAAGGGCAGTAGCCATGGAAATGCCGATGCCTTGTCCCGCCGTCCGTGCAAAGTCGAATGCAGGCAATGCTCGCGAGCCGAAAGCAAAGAACAGATAGTGGACGTCCGGTTGGTCAGCGTCATGCCAGAGGAAGAGTGGTCTGCCGAGAGTCTACAAAAAGACCAGCGTGAGGATGCGGATCTTGCGAAGATCGTCGAAGGCAAGGAGCAAGGCGCACGTCCAGACTGGCAGGAGATGGCCGGTGAAAGCCCGATCGCTAAGGCTTACTGGGCACAGTGGAAAAGTTTGCGGCTGAAGGAAGGCTGCCTGTACCGCGAATGGGAGAGCGCGGATGGTCGTACCAGCAACCCCCTAATGGTAGTGCCGAAATGCAGAATCAATGAGGTCATCGAGGCATACCATAACGACTCCAGTGGAGGGCACCTGGGTATCACCAAAACCGTCGCCAAAATAAACAGACGATTCTACTGGGTAGGATGTCAGGAGTCTGTAGCCGAGTGGATTAAGAGCTGCGACCGATGTTCAGCCGCGAAAGGGCCGACAAGAAAATCTCGAGGCCGCATGCAGCAGTACAACGTGGGAGCGCCCTTCGAGCGGATTGCTATGGACGTCGCCGGCCCATTCCCAACTAGCACTCAAGGCAACAAATATGTGCTGGTCGTAATGGATTACTTCAGCAAATGGCCCGAAGTGTACCCTATTCCTAACCAGGAGGCCGCCACGATCTCGGAAAAGCTGGTAAACAACTGGGTAACCCGGTTCGGAGTTCCGTTGGAGTTGCACTCAGATCAAGGCCGGAATTTCGAGTCTGCGGTATTCAAGGAAGTGTGTGGGCTGCTGGGGATAAAGAAAACGCGTACCACTCCTTTGCACCCATAGTCCGACGGCATGGTGGAACGCTTTAACCGAACACTGGAGGAATACCTGCGGAAAGTGGTAGGCAGGAATCAAAAGGATTGGGACACGCATATCCCCCCGTTCCTGATGGCGTATAGGTCAGCCCCGCACGACACGACATCACTCACTCCAGCGCGAGCAGTGTTCGGCACAGAGTTGCGGTTACCCGCTGACTTGAAGTTCGGGGTAGTCGGCACAACGGGAGGCGCTAAGACGGACTACGTGGCCAATAAGCGGGCGGAACTAGAGGAAATTCACCAGTTTATAAGGAGCCGCACCAAACTGGTCAGCGATAAGGCGAAAGCCAGATACGATCTACGGGCCAACTCAGCAGGGTTCCAAGAAGGCGATTTGGTAATGCTCTACAACCCGCAGCGGAGGAAAGGTTTGTCTCCAAAACTTCAAGCGTCATGGGAAGGACCTTACGAAGTCGTGACTAGGATGAACGACGTGGTATACCGGATTCAACGTTGCAACAATAGAGGCGCTAAGCTGAAGGTAGTCCATTTGGAGCGCCTGGCGCCTCATCACAGCGGAGCCTCGGCACTTGTTCGGGACGAACAAGTCTAAGTGGTGGGCAGTGTAACGATGAGCCAGTCTGTCGCGGTGCAAAGCAACCCTGCCGCTACGTGCCGTGCCATAACCCAATCTGGCAACGACGGCCGCGATAGTAACTTTTAGTCCAACCTGGCAACGATGGTCGCGGTCATCAGGGAAACTTCTAGTCCAATCTGGCAACGTGCGAGAACGATCTGCGCGACGGCCGGACAGAGTATAAAAGGTGGCCGGATGCGGTGCAACGAGTCAGTCTGGTTTTGACAAGTGAAGTTGCCACACGGAATAATTAAGCAAATACTTAAGTGTACGAACAGTAAAGTGTAAACTGTGAATAATAAAGTGACTGTTGGTGTATTTTATTGTCTGCATTTAGGAAACTGACTGTGTTTTATTTTCAAATCACACAATCCAGAGATACGTGACAGCCCACTGGACTTAGTATTCGTAACAGTATGTATTTATATACATGGCAAAGCAAATTGGATCACTTGATGACCCTTTTTTTCCGGCTGTGACACTTGTTTTGCGACTTTTTAAAATTTTTCAGCGGCAACACTGATGAGCGTAAACTGAAGCGCTTGCTCTCCTGCTGGCACCACTCTTTCCCTTTTGTGGCTTCCCCCGCTCTAAGAAGCTCGCAAACAAAAATGTGAATTTTTGAGCTCAGATGCGCCTTCTATACACTTCATATTCTTTGCAATTACGTAACCAAGTTCGATTGCGTGATTCTCGATGATGAAACCTACTGTTAGTCGGACTTTAAGCAGTTGCCCGGGAATGCCTATTTCACTAAAAAGAATAAGGATGGAACATCCAGAAAATACTCCGAAATGAAATTCATCAAATTTCCAAAACGCTTCATGGTTTGGCAAGCTATTTGCACCTGCGATTTAACCCATTCCAACCGGATGGAGTGAAATTTCACCCCATGGAATGGTGAGTTTTCTTTGACCTCCCTGACTAAGGGCCGGGAAATTTACCGGGAGGATTGAGTGCCTGTTAAACTTTAAAGTGAACTTTAAGTGGAATTGGTGCCAAGTACATGCATATGTTTGTTTACAAACAAAAATCAGCTGATAATGATATTACAATTTGAAATGAAATTTGAATTTGAGATCTTTCGGTATGGAAAATAGGCGTGTTTCTTAAATTCATGCACTGGAAGACGCTTTTGAAGGTACGGAGTCGCAAAATGCGGCAAATACAATATATAACAGCCAATTGGACTATTTCACTGCTTTGCACTGCTGACATGTCCAATCGCTGCTGGGCCGCCACCTGTGCGATACGTCTCGCTCTTCTGCGCTGCAAGTTCCAGCTTGGACTTACGCTTCAAGCTGTCAAACTTGTCCCTCAACGATTTCCAACGTCGGGACACGCCCCATTTGGCAGTAGAAGCATCAACAAGATTTTGCCTGGCAAAATTTTTATTTTTTTCCTTCAAAAATAATTATAATTTTTCACAAATAGCTGATTGCGCCGCCAAGTGCTGCCCATCGTAGACCAGTGTTGCCAAAAAATCAGAGTTGTTAAATTTATATTTATCAGGAAGATGAGAAAACGGCCAGACAAAATTCGCTCTCCAGAACTATATTAAGGCAGTAATGGGAGCAATGGTAAGGAGCAAGGCATTCATTACCTGCAGTAGAACAGTTTTGTTTTGGCAGACCTAGCGACATGCCACTACTCCAGGTCAACTATGGAATGGTATGAAGAAAATTGTGTCACGATGTAAGTAATATGTGATATAACATTATTACTTTTCAAAGCCACTAATATGTAATATTAATATCTTACATTTTAAAGTATTCCAACACTGCTCTTGACAGTAGTACCAACCAGCGATAAGCGATTGGAAACTGGGAGGATAAGTGTGAAAAAATCGACAATACACACATAAAATGCACCAATGCTCTCACATAACAGCTGATACTCAGTCCCCACAGCTGATTAGAGTCCGACCGATTAATCGGCATCGGCTAGTATCGGTCAATAAAATTGGTATCGGCATCGGCCGTTTTTGGTGGATGATGCATCGGCCTATATTTCTGCTTTCATTTTTTTGTTTTTTGGCATTCAATTTTATAATCTTATCCTTCTTTTTTAATTGGAAGCATTTTTTTTAACAGGCCTTTTTTCAAATTTGTTTTCTGACCTCTTCCCACTGCTTTTGTACAACGGGTTGCAATTTGAGAGTACAAATTGTAAAATAAAAATCGTAATTTTCAGTTGAATAAAAAACTGAATTTGTATGCAATATTTACGTCACTATTTTTTTTCAGTGGATAAATCTGATATATTATTTTTTTAATACATGTTAATCTATTAGAATCCTGAATTCTCTTGTTATTTTATTTAGTTTTTTATTATTTCTTTTCTTTATTTCTTACAACAATATGTAATAGTTCCTTTTGTTATTTTATAAAATAGACTGTGTTTCTGATTGAATTTATTCGTGTTATTTTTTCTATGTAACCGGCATCGGCATCGGCCAAACTCGTCCTTCCGGCCGATTAATCGGCATCGGCCAAAAAATTTGGTATCGGTCGGACTCTACAGCTAATACTCAGTCCCCACAGCTGATACAGCTGACCCCATACAAGCTGAAAATGGAAGGTTGTTGTGTTGGTAAATTTCAGAATGGAGGGTTGTTGTGCTGGTCAATTTTCATGTGTGAGGGTTATCGTTGTGGTTCATTTTTAATCGCATAGAACATTAATTAATTTTTGCACAGAATTCTGTGATACGTTTATTGAAAAATGAATATAAAATTCTATTATTGCTTACAAATGTAATAAAATTGTTTGAATATGTCTCTAACATGTCATTATTTAAGTTTTCATTGACTCATTGTAAAAAATCACCCCTGTGTCTAGAACCATGCATTTTACACCAAAAGCATCTCTGAACTCCGAAGATTTGGTGTTTAATTTGTAAACAAACAGCGTGGGAAGCAATCAAAGAGAAGTTGAACATTAGAACATTTGCATTTTATTAACATACACTATGATCAATAACTACCGGGACTGGGTCAAAAAAACAAAATTTTTTTATTCTTCTGGTAAATTTGTTTTATCCCCTTCAAAATAAGCCCCATCTGAAGCAATACACATATGCCAACGCTTAATCCAATCGTCCATGCACTTCTGGTAAGCCGAAGCAGGTATGGCATTCAGCTCTCGCGTCGCATTTTCTTTTATGACCTCTATGGACTCAAATCTCTTTCTATTCTACGAAGCGGTAACTTGAGACGGGAGAACAGGAGAAAGTTAAATGGTGCCATATCTGGAGAATAGGGAGCCTGATCGATGATATTCACACTGTGTTTGTTCAAATAATCGCGAATAATGTGTGCTTTGTGAGACGGCGCATTATCGTGGTGCAAAAACAAACAAAATTATCCATTGTAAAATGCGACGAAGTACAAAAAGTTGACTGATGCTAACAGCTGCCAAACAAAAACTAATGATGCAATCCCGCTCAAAATTTGACACAGATGTCAGTTAAGGTCCTACCGACCTAAAAAAATACACAGGCCCGGTACTTATTGATCATAGTGTACGTTCATTCTTTCCAGATAAAAATCATAAAAACGCATCAAGCAAGTGCATCCAGCAATGCCACGCCAGCGAAATTGGGTCCGGAAGTGCTTGGAAGCACGAAATTTCTACTGGGCTCCGGCTGGGCACCTATGACGGTCACCAGGGTTCCGCCTGTTGTTTGGACGTCGACTGAACTACGTCGAAGCTGATATTCGGCTCTGGTGATATGACCACCAAGATTTGGGATGTAGAGTTTGATACTATAAGTATCAGATACCGAGTTAGCTTATTTGCGTTTGCTGCTGGAGTGTATTAAAGATGCGGGTTGCGCATGAGCTTCCTCCCCATACCGACGCGTTGTGAGTTCGCTATGCAGATATACAATGGCATGCGCTCTTTGGAAAACAAAAAATTAATTCACAGGTGAAGATGGAGGTGCAATGTGCTTCTGAGTAGAGTGGTTTGAAAAATGCTGATGAATACCAATTACTGTTTATATTTTATTGTAGACATCTCACAGTGGCGCATTTTGAAGAGCTTCCCAGTTCGAATCGGTAAAAATTGATTATACAAAGATACTTAATTTGCTCTCCGTAATTGCTAATTTGTCTCCGTATCCAACCCACGTTTGTACTTATCCAAAATCGTGTAAAGTGTAATGAAAAGTATAAAACAAAGCTGGCGATGTTTGGAAGTAAGATCAATACCAAAGTACATGTCAGAACCAGAAAAAATCGACAAAGGGATTTTCATTCATAACGCGTCGAGGATTATTTGTTGTATTTTTCAAGTACTACGTGTGCCAAAAAGAATTTCAAGCTCCTTACACGAATAATATACAGATAAGTCGATTGTAATGGAATTAGAATATTGTTACGAATACTGGTTCTAGTGGGCTAGTACGTATCTCTGGATTGCGTAATTTGAAATAAACAAAACACACTTAGTTTCTCAAACGCAGTCAATAAAAACCAACGTTCACTTTATTTCACAAATTTTACACTTTACTGTCTGTACACTTAATTATTTACTCCGCGTGGCACCTTCACTTGTCTAAACCAAGACTGACTCGCTGCGCCGTACCCGGCTGCCTTTTATACCTGTCCGGTTATCGCGCAGATCGTTCTCGCATATTCCAGAGTGGACTACAGGTTTCCATTATGATCGCGAGCCATCATTGCCAGGTTGGACTATAAGTTTCCCTTATTATCGCGGCCATCATTGCCAGGTTGGACTAAAAGTTTCCCGCATCATCGCCAGGTTGGACTAAAAGTTTCCCGCATCATCGCCAGGTTGGACTATACCACGGCGCGTAGCGACGGGGTTGCTTTGCACAGCGACAGACTGTCTTATCGTTACAATATGCTAAAATTATGCGCTCAATTCTTTCATAAGCAATTTGATTTTGGTCGCCCAATTGCCAATTCAATTTTCAGTTCGCATGCCATTCAGCTCTTCTCTAGCTTACAAGAAGGAGTTGCTTTCTACAGCAACACGGGTTGACCCTGCATGGCTGCCAATTGTGCAGCATTGGGTGCACATAATAGCATAACAAATAACATAAAAACATAACAACGTTTATAAGATGTATGCATTTTTTATTGAAATAATTTACAATTATGAAAAATAATAACATAACAAAGTTTAGAAAATGTATGAATTTTTATTGAAATAATTGACATTTATGAAAATAATAACATGCATCGAGAAAATGTATGCATTTTCTATTGAAATGATTGATAATTATGAAAATGATAACATGCATCGTTTGAATACGCCCGTTTCTAAAATAATACGAAAGACAAACTACCTTTGTTCTAACTTTAACGCGACTACACTGTTGAACCTTAACAGCCAATCAAAAATCCAGTAGACAACGCCATGACACCTGACACAGATTGTGTATGTGAAATGCAAAAAATGGTAAAAAAATCGCGTCCCCTGCCACTTTCCAATCCCGTTATCACTGGCAGTAGTCGAAAACCGATATCAATGACTTCAAAAATTTACTGCAAGCATACAGTCAAAGGCAGGCAACACAAAAGACCAAGAATGTATGTATTTATTTCCAGGCCCATTTTGACTTTGAGTAGTCGCCAAATTTTTTTCATAGCTCTGATCGCCGAAATATTTCATGCCAACTACCGCTAATGTTTTCTAAACGAAACGAAGCCAACAAAATTTTATTTGCATCGATTTTGTAGAACAAACATGGCCACTTTAGGTATGTAGGCGCTAAGTGGAGCAACTGGGCCTGGCGAGGCCCATTGGTAAATATATGACAAATGTACCTAAAAAGTACGTAAGCCGTTAAACAAAAATTATTCAAACACGAGTCACCATGTTTGGTAACTTTATTACAATGTATGTGGGCAGTGGCGTACGCAAGGGGGGTTACAAAGCCCTTAATTATATCTGTTTGTTTCAAAAAATGCGGCTGGAAAATGTTCCTTCGAATAATGTTAACCTCAAAAGGGTTGTGTGAAATCCTGTGTGCCACATTGTGTATACTATATGTCAAGCTGTTATTTACCGTAAGAAATTTCGCTTCTTATAAGCTTTTGGTCAGGTGTACAATTATGCTATTCGAAATGTTTCGCATTGATCGCGTTATTGAGTTTGTATCAATCAATCGATCAATTAACCCCAATAAACGCCGTGAATACCTAAAGCTTTTAATTTCCCAGTTGGTCACTCCTCATATGGCAATGAAAAGTCACGTTAGTCGCTGGCCTAATATCAGTGAAGCTATGGCGAAATTTGATGTTTTTGTAAGTAATTATAAAAAATAAATTATTTTGCATTGTGAATTCTTTCTTTATAATAACAGACACACTGTCATTATACAGCACCAAGCACATCCGCACGACCAGCAAAGAAAGAACGAAAGGACTGTGCATGGTGTGATCTTCAACATGACGAAAAACGGCGCAAAACATACTTGTCCTGTGAAACATGAAAAAACTCATGTGCCTTGAACACGGCTTAGTAAATAAAATATGTTTGAGCTGCAGAATAAACTGTCTCTTTTTTGCTTGATTTAAATTTAATCAATAAATAAATTAATAAAATATTGTGCCATATACAAATAGCAGTTTTATACTACGTTTACATTGAGCCCAAATGCGTAGTTTGAGATGAGTCATTTCAAAGTGTTTACATTGCCTCATTCGCATTGCATTTGCATTTTGTTTGGCAGCTAATGTCAAATGCTCAATGCTCATGTCCTCTTGCCGCAGCACATAGATCAGCGCTTCTCTGGCTACTGACTAAAGAATTTGTTGTTTTTTTGCTGCCTGTATGTTCCACGCACTGCCATATTTGAATACAAATATATTACATACCTTACATGCTAAGCATATTCTACATATTTGAAGCAGACGAAAATTTCCATTCAAAATTTCCATTTTGATCATTTTCGTTTGTTTTGATTTTTAACTGTCAAAAAGAACAAAAGCTTCTGAAGCTTTTGAAAGAGCTTTCATTTTGTGATGCGTTCGATAAAATTGGTCATGTTTTATCGCATTTGCTTCGTCGTTTTGTTGAAATGAGTCATTTCGTCGATTTGAATTTGTATGGGGAAATGCGTGATTTGGCTTCGCATTTGAGAATTTTTGCCCAAATCACGCATTTGGGCTCAATGTAAACGTAGTATTAGTTTTTAAGGCACCTCAACCCCACACTCTCGTAAGAAATCCCCCTAATAATTACATCGACCCATTCTATACTATCATAGAGTACGTGTGCCCAATATCAGCTGTCTATGCTACACCTAACTGGGCGAAAGTCGTAGGAACAGCTGATGATCGCTTACACTACTCTACACGAAAAATGCTCCTAAAAACAAAAGTATTTTTTAGACTAATTTTCGGCTGCTGAACACGAAACTGAAAATCAAAAAATTTTCTTAAGAAGCGTTTTCGAAAAATCTTCGAAAAACACCTTTTTCCCCTCTTATTTCAGTTATGAGCACATATCTCGTAAACCAACCATCCGACTAACACTTGTGGCCTGTCGTTTAGAAGGTAATTAACTAACCTCTCCAACGATATATAGATTGTCAAAATCAGGGGAAAAACGTGTTTTTCGAAGATTTTTCGAAAAAGCTTCTTAAGAAAATTTTTTGATTTTCAGTTTCGTGTTCAGCAGCCGAACATTAGTCTAAAAAATACTTTTGTTTTTAGGAGCACGCGATGAACCCATTTGTTGTCGAGTAGTGTTATGGGCCTCGCGAGGCCCAGTTGCTCCACTTAGCGCCTATAAAGTAGTCGCTCATCCTAGTGTTGAAACATACATAAATTTACATACAAATATATAAAAAATTTACTTTTTATTTGTATAACTTTTAGTAACAATGTTTATTATAAATGGAAATGTGAATTTGCGGTGAGATGCTATTAGCCCTGTTTTTCAAATTTTGCTCTGTACACTCCCTTCGAATCATATTTATCTAAAAGCAATTTCCACTCGCCCGGCCGATTTACTCGCAAGAAATTTATTACTTTTTGAGAGTTTCGCTTTTGAGTGTCAGTACATTTTGAGCAATCGGTTTGGAGCGCATCAGGTAAAAGTTCTGAAATGTAAGTGAAAGAAATTATTGTAAAAGAGCACAATTCATAAATTGAATATAACAATTTTACTTTTCAATTCTCGACCTTCTGGTGTGCAAGGGCCTTTGTCCATAAGACATTTAATGTAATTTGACAAAATCCGATTATTGGTTAAAACTCCGTCTACGTCAACATTATCGAATTTATTTGTGTAATGCTTTTCTGAGGCAATGCAATTCACGGCAATCGCTATCACGAACGTCGCTAATAAAACCCTCATTTTAATGCTGAAAAGAATTTGGCATAGTAAACAAAAGATGTTGTTTGGCATGTCGAAAAATTAAGTTTTAAATATAAGATTTTGGGTTGTGTTTGAGAAATCACCTGCTTTTATTTTAATTGGTACAAGTAAGTTGGTTCCAACACTTTTGATTTATTTTATGCGTTATGGCCCAAACACATTGAAGACGGCAACGATATAGCCAAATAACTCCAAGCTGGCGTCTGCTTCAACAGTCGACTACTTGATTGCAATGAAAACGGCGGCAACAGCACCACTCATATTTGAGGTGCACTTAATGACAAATTTTAGGGCGCTGGAAATCGTGTAGTCATCAATATAATCTCCATAAGAACGTTGATTCTATATTTGGAAAGATGGGGTCGTGTCAATGCCGTCGTCGATGTGTTTGGGGCAACACTGAAAGTGAAAGAAGAACTAATGATACAATTAACAAGGTGAACTAAATACGGAAGGCCTTCTCAAAAACTCGTGGGTTACGTATGCAATTAAAAGGACAGCCAGAATTTGCGTGTCATAAAGAACATGGTTTCATTCATCAAATAAAACAAATGTTATGAGCGATGTTCTACTTTTAATATCAATTTTATTTAAATATAAAAACAGGCAGATTTTTTTTGTTTTTTTGCTATTTTGTTTAAAATTTTTGCAAATT
The DNA here is from genome assembly GCA_963971225.1 of Melieria omissa. Taxonomy (NCBI): domain Eukaryota; kingdom Metazoa; phylum Arthropoda; class Insecta; order Diptera; family Ulidiidae; genus Melieria; species Melieria omissa. Next base: position 40,665,886 of record OZ020269.1, on the reverse strand, counting down.
TTCGATTTCAATAATGAAATTGTTGGTACTTGCGACACCCTGGCGATCTTCTTTTTGCTCATAAATTTAAACTGCAGCATTAATGAAAACATTTGACGACAACTGTCAGTTCTCGTACACCAATTTTCCTGGCTCTCCGAAGTCTACCTTGTTTATTCTATCATGGCTGCGTATTTCTAACCTAAGTACTTTAATGTATGTACATATTGATAAAATGTAAAATATTATCGCACCCACTTATCACACAAATATCTTAAAGTTTTGTTGCAATGGATGAATCAATTTATATATTGAAACTAATTAAATTGATTCTTTAATTTTGTTAAGAATTTTCAGAGTTCAAAATGAATAAAAAAAACACGTTTCTGATTATTATCAAATTTTCCATTAATTAATTGGACTCTCGGCTAATGCGCAGCAATATTTATATACATACTAGGCATCGCAATCCCGGGATCCCGGACTTTTTCCAGTCCCGAAAATCCCGGGATTCAAATCTTTTAATCCCGGGATTTTCGAGATTGCAAAAGATGCTTCAAAGTTCAAATGAAATAAATTTAAAAGCACAAAAACCCAATTCCTTATCTGAAGGAGGAGGGAGGGGATAGAGGGCGTCTTTTGCAAAAGGCTTATAATTATTTACTAAGCATTCAACCAGCAAGTGTTGAATCTGAAAGATGTTTTCTCTCAGCAGGGTTTATTTGCAATAAATTTCGCTCTAGATTAGAGGGCAAAACATTTAATGCCTTAGTATTTTTAAGATCTCAGTTTTTAGTTAATCACAACGCTTAACTTTTTTATCGAAATAATCGAAGTAAAACTAAAAGTACTAACAAATTAACTATTTTATTTTTTTTTATCAAATATGCGTATATATGTACTTTATGATACATTTGATGCAAAGCAATAAGTTATGTTTAAGTGTCATTTTTGGATAAAACAAAATGTTATCAAACTGAAGTTAAATGTCAAATGAAAAACTTTTAAGTTAAACAAAATGTTGTCAAGGATGACTATGTTTTTTTATTTGATTTAAATTTAAACTGACAATTTTGAATGTAATTGACAACTGATTGTAAATGACAACTGGATTTTGGTGATGCGCCGCGCACAACCAACCACTTCGACGACTCAACACCGACTGCCAGTGACTACGTGACGCGAAACTGAGCGGGGAAATGATTTTCAGACCATTTTTTGCTTTTTCCAATCGTCCGATAGTGTACGGGTTTTTTTTACCCAAGCATTCGCACAGCACCGGTTACCAGTCAATTGCTTGCATCTTAAAGTGATAACTTTTCTTATTTGCTGTAAAAATAACGTTGCGAAAAACCTTGTTTTACTGGTCGAAGTCATTTTGATTGTTACCCGTACCAACAGAAAGCATAAATAAATGATTTCAGACGGTAAAGTCAGCAGATATTCGGTTGTTTTTTCATTCAGTTCATGTCTCATTGAGTTTGCCGTTTCTAGTGCAGCAAGAAACAGTGATGGCAAGTTGAACTCTTTTCAAACGCAGAGCTGCAACACAAGCAATTCAAACGTTAAGGCTTTGAGGGCAATCAGCAAAAACTGAAGTTAAATCATATTAAAACTAGTTGGAACGTACTTATGACGTTTTTCAGCAACAACATTTTTTTGCAATCAATTTCCTATAAACGTACTACAAAATGAGAGAGAAAAAAAACAATTATTTCATTTGCAAATAAACTTCGAACGCACCAGCAGCCCTTGCCCTGACTTTTGTATGGCGAATTTGCTGTACGAACCCTAATACACTCTGGGGCCTGGTTTGACCGAATTTGCGACTCTGGGGCCTGGTTTGACCGAATTAGCAACCGTGACTCCTCTCAGTTTCGCGTCATGAAGTCATTGCCGACTGCCTCCCTTTCCACCTTGTGATTAAATTCAAGATAAAAAATCTTAAAACTACCCCAAATGTGATTAAACTGTGTCCATTTTTATGGTAAATATATTATAAACAAGTATTTATGCAATTTGGTAAAATTGTTTTATTTAAAAAATTTGTTATTTGAATCCCGGGATTAAGTCCCGGGATCCCGGGATTTGACTTTTCAATCCCGAAAATCCCGGGATCGCAAAATGGCAAAAAATTGCGATCCCTAATACATACCTACACACCTATTACACATATTATTTATTTACACCTTTGACGCATCTTAAGTTTTTACTCCAAATAGAAATAGATATGGACATGTACTACTGTGATCAAACTGAAAGGTGAATTTTGTTATATTTTTAAAATCTTTATTTATTCTTGCAAATCCATTTCATCTCCTTCAAAGTAATCCCCTCCCGCTGCAATACACGTATGCCAACGAATTTTCCATTCATCATAATAATTAATTAATTGATTGGCACGACAGCCCGCTTACGCGAGACTAAGGCCTAGCTTCCCGCAACCACCCGTGTTGTGCGTGTGAATTTTGTACGCGGGTGGAAGGGACCTACAGTTTTATGCCGTTTCCGAACGGCAGATTGGGAGCTTTTTCATAGGCAATTTTTTACTCTCAGAGGTTTGCCATTTCCAGCTGAGAGGACAGCCGCCGAAAGAGAAAACGAGTTTCCCGTTATTTTTTTTAGGTGTTACTACATGCAGAATTTGAACTAGCGTCGCTCTGCATGCGACTCGTTGGACCGCGCACTAACCAACTGAGCCACGGCGGCTGACCATTCCACGGCGGCTGACCTTCCATTCATCATAGCACTTGGAAAAATCCTCCGTCGGGATGGCCATCAGAGCCTTCTTCGATTCAGCTTTTATCTCCTGAATTGAGTCAAAACGGTGTCCTCGGAGTGGTCTTTTGAGTTTGCTGAACAGCCAGAAGTCACACGGGGCCAAATCAGGCGAATACGGTGCTTGCGGAACGATATTTGTTGAATTTTTGGCGAAATGATCACGAAGAACCAAGGACCATGATTTGAGGATATGCACCTGGAATGTCCGGACCCTCTATAGGGAAGGTGCCTCTATCCAACTGGCGGAAGCCCTCACGAAATGTAAGGCTGACATCACCGCCATCCAGGAAATGCGATGGACAGGACAAGGTTGCTCTAAGCGAGCAGACTGCGATATCTACTACAGCTGCCATGCGGAGAAGCGCGAATTTGGCTGCGGATTTGTGGTCAGCAAGAGACTTCGCCACCACGTCTCTCGGTTCACTCCGGTGAACGAACGGCTGGCTTCGATCCGCATCAAAGCTAAATACTTTAGCATCAGCCTGATTTGCGCGCACGCTCCGACGGAAGAGAAGGACGATGCGACCAAGGATGCCTTCTATGCGAAGCTCGAGGACGTCTACGACAGGTGCCCGGCCCATGACGTCAAAATTGTCCTCGGGGACTTCAACGCAAAGGTCGGGCGAGAAGGCGTCTTTGGCCCCACAGTCGGGCAGTTCAGCCTCCATGGGACCACTTCGAACAACGGTCTGAGGCTGATCGATTTCGCCGCGGCACGAAACATGGTAGTTAGTAGCACCAGATTCCAGCACCTCGATATCCACAAGGTCACCTGGTTATCCCCCGATCAATCCACACGCAACCAGATTGATCACATTGTGATTGATGGAAGGCATGCTTCTAGCATTCTAGATGTGCGCACGTTCCGAGGACCCAACATCGACTCGGACCACTACCTTGTTGCAGCCAAGGTACGCATGCGTCTTTGCGCAGCGAAGACCGCACAACCTAGTTTGCGAAGAAAGCTGGACATCAGTAAGCTGCGATCACAAGGGGTAGCCGAAGCCTACTCCGCTCAACTCTCCAACCAGCTCGGTCGCTCCCCCTCTCCACCTGATGACATCGGCGGATTATGGGCTCACTTATCCCACTCTATGCGCGCCGCCGCAGAAAATGTCCTTGGTTTTCGACGCCCACCACCAAAAAACCAATGGTACGATGAAGAGTGTCGCGCAGCCACTGCAGTGAAGATTGCTGCATACAAGAAGACCCTGCAGTCGGCCGCCACGCGAGCCATGACAGAAAAATACCGGGAGGAGAGGAAGAAAGAGAGGTGCCTTTTTAGACGCAAGAAACGGGAGCAAGAAAGGCGCGAGCGTGAGGAAATCGAGGAGTGCAGGAGCAGGAATGACGCCCGAAAATTCTTCCAAAAAGTTAAGCGTCTTACGGAAGGATTTAAGCCTGGGGCATCTTCTTGCAGAGACGAAAACGGGGATCTGGTTACGGATGCGCAGGGTGTGCTGAGGTTGTGGAAGGAGCACTTCACCAAGCTGCTCGCAGGCGACGAAAGGAACAATACCGCCAGTGGTGAAGATGTCCAGATGGCACCAATCGACGTCGACGGTGTGGATGTGCCACCGCCCAGCCATGACGAGGTACGGGTCGCTATCCAGCGACTCAAGAACAACAAAGCTGCAGGGCCGGATGGGCTACCAGCTGAATTGTTCAAGGCCGGCGGCGGTGAGCTGATTGGGTGCATGCATCAGCTCATTTGCAAAATATGGCTGGAGGAACGAATGCCCAACGATTGGAACCTCAGTGCCCTTTGTCCTGTGCTGAAGAAAGGCGACCCAACAATATGCGCCAACTACAGGGGTATCAGCCTACTTCCCATTGCATACAAGGTCCTGACGAGCGTATTATGTGAAAGACTAAAGCCACTCGCCAAGGCGCTGATTGGACCTTATCAGTGCGGCTTTAGACCTGGTAAGTCCACCATCGACCAGATACTCACTCTACGCCAAATCCTGGAGAAGACCCATGAGAACCAAATCGATACACACCATCTCTTCATCGATTACAAGGCAGCATTCGATAGCCCGATAAGGGATCGCCTATATGCCGCATTGTCTGAACTTGGTATCCCTGCAAAGCTCGTGAGACTTTGCAGAGCGACGTTGAGCAATACGCGCAGCTCCGTCAAGGTTGGAAGTGACCTCTCCGACCCCTTTGATACCGTTCGAGGTTTCAGACAGGGTGATCCTTTGTCCTGCGACCTCTTCAACTTCACCATGGAGAGTGTTCTGCGCAAGGCCGGTGTACATCGTAATGGCACAATTTTCAACAAAAGTGTCCAGCTCCTTGCTGACGCTGATGATATTGATGTCATCGGACGTAACAAGCGAGATGTCACCGCTGCCTTTGCGGCTATCGAAAGAGAATCTGCCAAAATGGGTCTGGTGGTAAATGAGGGCAAGACGAAGTATATGCTGTCTACACGCAGGGACTCGCAGCGGCTAGGGTCTCACGTCGAGGCCGACAGGTATGCTTTTGAAGTTGTCAAGGAATTCGTCTACCTTGGCACCGCCATCAACAGCAGCAATGATGTCAGTCTGGAGATAAAGCGAAGGATAACTCTTGCCAACAGGTGCTACTACGGTCTCGGTAGGCAATTGAGAAGTAGAGACCTCTCTCGACCGACAAAACTTTCACTCTATAGGACGCTTATCTTGCCCGTGCTCCTCTATGGCGCTGAAGCATGGACAATGACACGAAACGACATAGCGGCCCTTGGAGTGTTCGAGAGGAAGGTGCTTCGCAAAATCTTCGGCCCTGTTCGGGTTGGTGACGACTATCACATACGAACCAATAACGAGCTGTATGAGCTGTATAAGGACATGGACGTAGCGCAGCGAATTAACATCCAGCGGCTACGCTGGCTCGGTCATGTCTGCCGCATGGACGACGAAGCTCCGGCGAAAAAGGTATTCGATGCGATGGTTGGAGGTCGACGGCGAAGAGGGAGGCCGTGTCTCCGGTGGAAGGACCAAGTGGAAGAGGCCCTGGTATCTCTTGGTGTGACCAACTGGAGAAGGCGCGCGCGAAGCAGAGGCGCCTGGAGAGAAGTTTTGCGGCAGGCCGTGACCCGATAACGGGTTGTTATGGCCAGTTAAGTAAGTAAGTAAGATCACGAAGAACCAATGCAGTATGAGATGGTGCATTATCGTGGTGCAAAAACCAAGAGTTGCCGGCCCACAATTCTGGCCTCTTGAGGCGAATAGCTTCACGTAAGCGGCGCATAACGCTCAAATAATATTCCTTGTTGACAGTTTGGCCCGGCGGAAGGAATTCATAATGCACCACACCACGATAACACAGGGCAACAAATTTCGACTTTTGGTCGGCTTTTCTGGGTTTGACATCAGTTCTAGGGTAATTGGGTACCGCTGATTTCGAATCCGCAAACCGTTTTTAAAACTTAGTTTCCGTTTTCGCAAAAAATGGGCGTGTTACTTTTTCGGATTTTCCCTGACTTTTTGCACGTTTTCGATTGTAATTTCTAAATCAACAAACCGGTTGACATGGTTTTCTCTTCGTGGCATTTGCAACATCTCACGGCTTCTTTTCCAATGTAATTTATTTTTATAAGTTTTAAAATTCCGCGGTAATTGGACCTCAAATTCGGAAAATATGGAATTTCAAGGCGTTTTCTTGGATGGTCAAAAACATGCACATTTTTCTTAAATCTATTCATGAGTTAGGTGTTAAATGAAAGCGGAAACATCAAATAATACAACACAGACAATTTATTTGGCGTGGTTCCCATTCTTATCGAAATAATAGGAAAAATGTGCCATCGTGATTTTCATCAATTTTCACACTTTTTCCTTAAAAAAATTAGAGCCTCAAAATATGCACAGATTTTTATTTTTTTTTTAATAAACAACAGTTTTTTGGTTTGTTGCTTTGCTTATACTTCAGACCAGCACACAAAAAGTATGCCTGTTTTTATGACGACAGTTTTCAATTTGAGCTAAATTGGTAAGCAAAAATAATAAATTTACTTTGCTTAAGAAATTTCAAGGAAAAGGGGAAGATTTTGAAAGAGATTTATAAATATTTAATGTTTACATCTAAACATGTAATCTATATAGTATAGGGTGTTTTTTTTAGAGGTATAGAACTTCGAATTGAAATAAAACACAAGAAAATCGTTTTAATGTCCATCAATTTGGCTTTATTGGAAGGATAATTTTATGCCATTAATGTTTAAATATGATTTCGGGCATGTGGCCGCCGCGGCTGGCTCGAATAAAGCCAATTCTACAGGTCCAATTTTTAAAGTTGATGGACAAAGCTCCAATTGCTGTGCACGGTGGCGAATCGATTCATTCGGGTCCTCTTCAACATTTTGCTCTACAGCGGCAATTGTTTCTTCGGTGCGCACTGTTCGACGTCTCTGCGGATGCGTATTATCACATAGAGGAAACGTAGTGCGAAAACGACCCATGGTTAACCGATGGATGGACCGATTTTGCTCTGATGGACGATTATGTCGACCATAAAATGGACGGAGCTTGCGGTAAACTTCGCGAACTGAACCATTATTTTCGAAATAAATTTGCACGATTTGCAAGCGTTGTTCTTTTGTCAACCTGTTCATGATGAAATGGCAAACCAAACCAAACAAACAAGACCACAAAATGCCAGTTTTATCTCTATTCGAAAAACAAACCTCTAAAAAAAACACCCCATATATAATGAATGTTTATTTGTTTGTTCATTTGTTCGTTTGTTTGTTTGTTCATTCATTCTTTTGTTCATTTGTTCTTTTGTTCGCTTGTTCATTTGTTCGTTTATTCGTTTGTTCTTTTGCTTGAGTGTTTGTTGGTCACAAGAATTTTGTCTTATCATAATAACAGTAACTATTCTTTTACAATATAAAACTAGCAATTACAGCAGCTTTATAATATAGTTTGTCTTTGAATCGCGTACTTTGTGAGGACTGAAACCCGATTAATTTATTTTCCCCTTTTGCTTGAAATTTCTTAAGCGAAGTAAATTTCTTGTTTTTGCTTACCAATTTAGCTCAAATTGAAAACTGTCGTCATAAAAACAGGCATACTTTTTGTGTGCTGGTCTGAAGTATAAGCAAAGCAACAAACCAAAAAACTGTTGTTTATTAAAAAAAAAAATAAAAATCTGTGCATATTTTGAGGCTCTAATTTTTTTAAGGAAAAAGTGTGAAAATTGATGAAAATCACGATGGCACATTTTTCCTATTATTTCGATAAGAATGGGAACCACGCCAAATAAATTGTCTGTGCTGTATTATTTGATGTTTCCGCTTTCATTTAACACCTAACTCATTAATAGATTTAAGAAAAATGTGCATGTTTTTGACCATCCAAGAAAACGCCTTGAAATTCCATATTTTCCGACTTTGAGGTCCAATTACCGCGGAATTTTAAAACTTATAAAAATAAATTACATTGGAAAAGAAGCCGTGAGATGTTGCAAATGCCACGAAGAGAAAACCAAGTCAACCGGTTTGTTGATTTAGAAATTACAATCGAAAACGTGCAAAAAGTCAGGGAAAATCCGAAAAAGTGACACGCCCATTTTTTGCGAAAACGGAAACTAAGTTTTAAAAACGGTTTGCGGATTCGAAATCAGCGGTACCCAATTACCCTAGAACTGATGTCAAACCCAGAAAAGCCATTTTGCTGTTGATCAGTGTAATCAAAGAAAACTGTCAACATGACCTTGATTTTTGAGCGACTTTGACGCGATTTTTTTGGTCTTGGCTCACCTTTTGTACGACATTCGCTCAGACCCCGTAGACCCAAGTCTCATCTCCAGTTATGATGCGTTTCATTACGTTTTGATAGTCAGAAAGCATTGTTTCACAGATGTTAACACGACGATCTTTTTCGAAAAAATTGAGTGTTTTTGGAAACATTCGAGATTTTACTCTTCTCAAGCCCAATTCGTCTTTCAAAATCGCCTGCACCGATCCAAATGATATGCCCAAACTATCAGCAATGTCTCTAATAGTTAATCGACGATTTTCAAGCACCATTTCTTTGACTTGTTTGACGTGATGTTCATCAGTCGATGGTTTTGGCCGATTTGACACCACATTTTTCTCAACACTCTCACGACCGGCTTTGAACTCGTTATACCACTTGTAAACACTTTTAGAAGACAGAGTTTGGTCACCAAAGGCTTTTTGCAACATCCTCAACGTTTCTGCAGGCGAAATTTCATTCCGCAAACAAAATTTAATGCAACTTCTTTGTTCAATAAATTCAGACATAGTAAAAATCGAAGAATTCACTTTTAGAGCCTCACAAAACGACGCGTATCTCAAATACTAATGAATAGTTTGACGTGAAATTTAGCATAGATGTAACTAACAGTGCTACCAACTTACAGAAACAAAAAATTTACCGATTCGAAAAACCCGCGAAGTTTAAATTAAAAATTCACCTTTCAGTTTGATCACAGTAGTATGTCATTTATGTTTATACTATATAGTATATATCGCACACGCACTACAAAAGTGCGTTCATTTTCGGGTTTATGTGTTAATACTGTGCACAATGCATAAATCTACCAATCAGCAAAAGCTCAGTATATTTTGTTGTTGTTAACTGTTACAAAAATACAGTTAGGTCTCTCTTCATGTCAGAAGTTTGATGCTATTTGATCGCCGCAGCTCAATGCAAAAGAGTCCTAACTCAAATTGTGTCACTTTTGATGAAATAAATTTTTGTTAAAGTTAATTTTAAGCAAAATTCTGACAGTTTTTGTATATAGTTTTAGTTATTAAAATTAATTATGAATTTTCACAATTTTTCTTTCAACTTTTTAACTGTCATTTATAATTATTAAGGGGGGTTTCTACCTTGTGCGGTCAAAAAAATCGATTTTTTTTTCATGCATTTTTGGGTTAATACATAATTGTAGAATACGCTCCCAAAATTTGAAGTTGAAATCTTTCGAATTACGGAAGCAATTTGTCGAAACAGGTAGCGGTGTCGCTCTTCACTTTATACTGAAGCAAAACTTTGAACGCGTTTTTCTCAAAACTACATTTTTTGACCTTGCGGAAGTGATTTAGGCCACACGAGTTGAGCAATAGCTACGAAATTTTAAACAGTCATTTATCAAGGTCTTAGCTATGGCACGAACTAGAATCTTCAAGAAATAATAATTTTTTTCATTAAAAATAAAAATTTGTATTGAAAAAAGTAGGTAAAAATTGAGTTTTTTAGTCAAAATCGCATTACTCCTTCATTTTTCATTTTTTTTTTAATCCTAGTTCCTGCCATAGACAAAAGGATACAGAATAAGAAAAACTTTCATTTTTGTGTTTCAAGTCATCTCAAACAGCGGCAGGACTTCCGCGAGTAAGGAAAATTCGTCCGGCGCGCCGCCATTGCTCGATGGCCCCCTCCCTTCCCTTTGCATATTTTATCTTGAAACTTTTTTTACTTGTACAATAAACATATACCTACATCTGAAAAAATTTTCCAGTGTTTATCTTAAAAACCTTCCCATCAAAAATTTTTCAAAAAAACATGTTTTCTCGGCCGCACAAGGTAGAAACCCCCCTTAAATTCAGAAAAAGTGGCATAACTTGAAATAATTCGGTAATGATTGAATTGAAATATCATCAAAACAGTCACAATTCAAAATTTCGGATTTTCTAGTGTAAAATAAAAAAAAAATTTTGCAACTTATCATAAAGAATAATCTGTAAGGATTTTCTACTGAACGGTCTATACGTTATTTAAAAAAAATTTTATTTAGCTCAGAAACAGTTTTTTGCGTTTCCTGAAAAGTCAAAAATTTTGAGTTGTGTCACTTTTGTTGTGCCTGTGCGATATGTATAACTACGTATGTATATTTTCCAATAACAATTTGCAAGAACTAAATTTATAGCTTATTCTCTCGAAAATGAAAACTATCAAAAATGCGAATAAACAGAAACTTACTTGTAAGTTAAAAAAAAAGCTTATTTCAAAGTCAAGCTAAACTGACCGTTTTAGCTACAGAAATCCAGCTAGAATTTACTGCTTTGCTATTCATTTTATTTATTTTGACAATACGTTTTTCTTCAAATCGAAAGAGAATCTGCCAAAATTGGTCTGGTGATAAATGAGGGCAAGACGAAGTTTATTGAGGGTCTCACGGCAAGGCTGACTGGCATTGGCGCACACAGGGGAGGGTTTTTTGGGGGTATAAACCCCCCGAAATATTTTGTATATAGTACAGAAATTTAATTTATAATCGTCGCATATATATTCAATCATCAATAACACTACTCGAAAAATAAAAGAGTTTTCTAGACTAACTTTCGGCTCTGAACACAAAACTGAAAATCAAAAAAATTTTTGTAAGAAGCGTTTTCGAAAAATCTTCAAAAAACCTGTTTTCCCTGTTATTTCAGTTCTGAGCATTAAGGTGGGTCGCGAAAAAAAATTGGTGTTGTCACCACCTAAAAATAAAATTCAGAGTGTTTAATGACTATTTCGAAAATATTGCGATTCTGAGGTAAGCCAATTGTGAGCGGTTTTGCTTCAAAAATACCTCTAATTATCATGTTAACTCAATAAATTAACCCTTTGAGTACATTTGACGAGTGAGACTCGTCATGTGTTTACTTGGGCGAAGTTACGGTGGACGAGTCTGACTCGTCATCTGAGTTTGATAAGTAGGCGTTGATTTTATATATATATTTATATCACCAATATAAGCATATTCCAATATAATGTATTACTCTTACATATTAATCCATATAGCAAAAAATTAAATCCGTTCCATATGCATAAAAGTCTCCAAATAATTCCGTACTCAAAGGGTTAACAAAAAAAATTTTTACAAAATATGTGCAATCCAAGAACTCCTGAAGGTTTATCTAACCAAAAAAACTTATTCGAAAATGTCCAACAACAAAAAAGTTACACCCAAAAAACATGATAATTAGAGGTATTTTTGAAGCAAAACCGCTCACAATTGGCTTACCTCAGAATCGCAATATTTTCCAAATAAAGGCTGTTCACACCAAAATTTGGTCACTTTAAAATGTATATAAAATAAAAAACAATGATATTTTTCTAAAAAAATTTGTTGTATTTGTAACTAGATACTTTAAAGAAATGTTATATAACATACGTTTTAATATGCTATTTTTCGTATGCTACCAGGCGCACTTTTTGCCGAACTGTTCCCATCATTTTTTGCACGAGGTCCTGCGTGACTTTTTTTGACGCCCACAACCATTTCGAACGGAACTTTTTTTCTGTATTGATGGAGCCACGTGTGCTTTTTAAGATTCTCTTAACAATAGACCAATAATTCTCTATTGGTCGCAGCTCCGGGCTATTGGGAGGATTGCAGTCGCGAGCAACGAAAAACACTCCATTGTCCTTATACCACTTTAGGACGTCTCAAGCATAGTGACAACTAGCGAGGTCGGGTCAAAACAGAGTACCCACATTATGGCTTTTTATAAAAGGCAGAATACGCTTTTCCAAGCACTCCTTTTTGTGAATTTCTGCATTTATTGTGCCCGATGTAACGAAAGGATCCGTTTTCCTACCACAGGAGCAAATCGCTTGCCAAACCATCAGTTTTTGTGGAAATTTGGAACGTTTTTTTATTTTTACGTCATCAGGTGCATCTTGTCGTGATTCTGCAGTGTAAAACTCTTGTCCCGGGATATATTTAAAATTCTTAAAACAGTAAGTTTCATCAGCCATTACAACACATTTAAATTTGGTCAATTGTGTTTCATAAAGTTTTCTGCATCGCTGTTTTGCTGTCAAATTTTGTTTGGCGTTACGATCGGGCACCACTTGAGCTTTATAAGTTTTCAAACCTTCTTTTTCTTTTACTTTTTGTACAAATGATTTCGACATGCGAATTTTTTTTGCTACTGCACGAGTGGATATCCTTGGATCCTTTTTAAACTCTTGCTTCACTTTTTTGCGCTGTGAATATCGCTTTGGTTATTGTTTCCACCACTTCCTTTTTTAGAATCTAAGCACAAACGATTATTGAAGTTTTTTAAAACATTTATCACCGTAGATGGTGCGAAATTTAGTTTTTTTTGCAATTTTCCGTGCGCTATGTTGTCTGTTCCAAATAAATTCGTGTAAAATCAATTTTCGCTTCTCCAATTGGCTTACCATTTTAAAAGAATCAAAGAACTTAATGAAAATAATTTTAATGGAGAACTTACATTTGAATCATCGCATGTTTAGATTTGAAAATGTTTATGAAAAATAAGTCGTAACATGAGGCACAGGGGTGTTTTTTAGTGACCAAATTTTGGTGTGGACAGCCTTTAGTCATTAAACACTCTGAATTTTATTTTTAGGTGGTGACTGAAACGTGATTTTTATTTTGTATGGAGTGCGACCCATCTTAATGAGCATATGTCTCGTTAACGAATCATCCGACTAACACAAGTTGTCCGTCGATCAGAAGATAATACCTTAGCCTTTCCAGAGATATACTGATTGTCCAAATCAGATGAGATTTGAAGAAATTACTGACGGTGAAATTTGTAAAAAGTGAATTTTTCGACCATTTTAAAAAATCATAAATTTTCTAATGTTTTTTTAGACAAAATAAATTATCTCCTTTGGTTTGAAAATCTAAAATGAAAGATATATTATTTGTGCACATATTAAGCCTAATATCAGTAGAATCGAAAGTGAGTTTTCATTGAAAACAGTAACTTTACATTTATTACACCGTGTGAAAAAAAAATTTTTGTCCAGACCCATCCAAATGTTGATATAGGCGTGAAACTAGAGATCATTTATAGTAACCCAGCATAGTCAGTTTTTCATTTTCTGACCCAAAGTCATTTTTAAAGGACTTTAAATTTTAGGAACGTACATTTCAAAAATTTTTTTAAATATTTGCGGTTGTCCAATGATGAAGATATGGGTCTCAAATGAAAGACAAGAATTGTCTACATCTACAAATTGTCTAAATCTAAACTTTATTCTATTTCAAAGTTCCAAAAAAATGTACACAAAACCCTCCCCGAAATAAAATCCTGCGTGCGCCTCTGCTGACAAGTATACTTTTAAAGTTGTCAAGGAATTCGTCTACCTTGGCACCGCCATAAACAGCACAGGACCGACAAAACTTGCACTTTATAGGATGCTTATTCTGTCGTGCTCCTTTATTGTCAGAAGCATGAACACTATCGCGTAACGACACAGCAGCCCTTACGGTATTCGAGAGGAAGGTACTTCGCAAAATCTTCAGCCCTGCTCGTATTGGCGACCACTATCGTATACGAACCAACAACGAGCTGTATAAAGACATGGACGTAACACAGCCAATAAACATTCAGCGGTTACGCTGCCTTATCAATGTTTGCCGTTTGAACGCTTCATCCGGCGAAAAATGTGTTCAATGGGGTAGTTTGAGACAAACGGTGAAGAGGGAGGCCATGTCTCCGGTGGAAGGACCAAGTTCAGGAGGCCCTATCATCTCTTGGTGTGACCAACAGAACGCGTGCGCAAAGCAGTGGCGCCTAGAGAGAAGTTTTGCGGCAGGCCGTAACCCAATAATAGGTTGTTATGGCCAGAGAATGTTTTTCTTGCCTGCAGGCAGTTATGACTAATTTCTCAAGTGAAATATTTACAGTTCTTGCATAACGAAATGACATTGTCAAAGCAAAAAATTGAACTTTTTTATAATTTGTACAAGCTTGTGCAACCAAGCAAATTTTTACAAATTTGTACAAACTCTCCGTACACAAACAGACCATAGTTTTTATATTGATACTTTGCTCGATACTTTGTTCGAAAAAAAATATTAATAAAGTTTTTGTATTTATTCAAACAAATCTTCTAATCTTCTAATTTTCAAAAATTTAAATATGCATATATTTTTCTCCATTTCATTTCTCTCGAAGAAGTATTTTTTCTTTACAGTGCCTATTTGATATTTGAAATCTTAATCCAATACTTAAAACAAAATCTGGAGAAGGCTTAATACGCTATAATTGTGCAGACTTGTAACATATATGCGGATTGAAACAAAAACCCTGTTGTAATTGATCTTTCCGTTAACTCTAGAAAGACCACAAGTTTTCCAAACCTACAAAGACTACATATCATATCTGTTGATACAGCGAAAAGTACACATCGGATTTGACTAACTTTTCACAAAATAAATTTTTAAAAATATATACAATTTTTCACGATAAAAATAAAAGTCCCCTAAGCGTCAGTTTATAGAGATATTAAGGGAAATACAGATATTTACAAATGAAAAACCCTCAAAATGACCATTGCGGTTTTTCTAGTGTTAATAAGTTCAACGACTCTAGACCAGTCTCAACATAATTTTCTGTGTTATCCCCATGTACATGCACGAAATAAATCATCATTTAAATAGGTTTAATTGCCTTCGCGTTTTGTGTTCTTTTTTGGAGTTTTTATCACTATTACTGATTACCATAGACACTATTCACCCTTCTCGTTATCGAAATCAACAATTAAACTTGTAGTGTAATTTAATATAGCACTTTTCTTTTGAATGCGCAAATTTATCGTACATCTGATTAATATTGTATACATTTAGTAAATAAACCTTTCACTCACTGCTTTAATGAAGAGCCGCAGACACGACAAATCGGGCTAACTGCTGGATTTACATTATATGGCTATCGTACGCAGGCGACTTATATAGTGTTAGTATGAGAGAATTGTACTACACCCAAAATAATTCATCTCGACAATTTTTTATTGTCTCGCCATTTCACAGCTTCATTTCCACCAACACTGGTTTGAGGCTTATTAAAAACAATTGCGTCTATTAAAAGCAGTTCAATTGCAAATTGGTACTAAACAAGGGTCAAACACATTTTGGCGCTATTCAAGTAACAACCACAAATTCAAAAATATGCTGGAATTCACAAGGCATTCATACTTAAAGAGAAAATTACAGTGTATTGCAGATTGTCCGAACCGGATTTGTAACCACGCAGTTTAATTTAACTACCAAGAAAAGCTGAATGTGTGTGCATTATGTGCTTCAACTTATATAAGTCTTGAGTATTCAGGAGTGCTTTTTTCATACAAAACAAGAAAAAAACAAAACTATTTTGTTAAAATTTGTGCTTTTGGAAATTCCTTACTTACTATGTAGTAAGTATAACGAGTAAGTATTCTATATAAAATGTGCATGGATGTATGTAAAAAATTTAATGCTCTGTATGTACATATATTAACTGCAAGAACAATTTTAAAACATATGCATACTCGTACATGTGGTATTGAATGTGAAAGCTGCTGCGATGGTTTATTATTCGTACCGCTGCAATGGATTCAAAAAGCTTTTTAAACTTGCATTAGAAACTTTAGTTGAAGTAAGTTTTATAAAATAAATAAATATGCACACTTTAAATATAAAAGGAAATGATCCGTGGCTAAGCTAAACTTTTGAGTTAAGTTGCCCGTGATCAGTTGCGAGAGGCTAGCTTTAGTCTCGTAATCAGGCTGTCGTACAAGTTATGTGCGTCTATATAATATAGGATGTAATATAAAACTAATATGACGGCTAAAAACTAAAATTTATATAGGAAAAGGAATAATGGTTATTCTAAAAATCTTTATATATAGGTGCGTTGAAATTTGGAATGTCATAGGTAACTTAATAAATCTATGGTCCTGCCATATACTGGGTTGGGGAAAAAGTATTGAGCGTTTTTCCGTTCACTTGGCTTGTAAAAACTTTGCAACGGTTAGCTACATCCAATAACTTTTTTTTTGCTTGACAAAATCAACCGAATAATTGCGTAATTTTATTGAGATTTGTGCGTCGAGTTAAAAGTTATTCTAAAGCAAAGATGAGTGAAATTTCGGAAAAAATACGTTACATTATGCAATTTTACTACGACAAATGAAAGAACGCGACACAGGCGCGTGAAAAGATTTGTGCTGTTTATGATGAAGATACTCTATCTCAATCAACTGCCAGGAAATGGTTTACTCGCTTTCGATCTGGAAATTTGGAGGTAAAAGATGCTCCTCGCTCTGGTCGACCCATCACCCAAAGAGTCTGTGAAATTATAGCTAAGGTTCAAGAGGACCGTCATGTAAGCAGTCATGACATCGCTAAGGAACTGAAGATCGACCACAAAACCGTTTTGAACCACTTGCATAAAGTTGGTTTCAAAAAGAAACTCGATGTTTGGGTGCCTCATGAATTAAGTGAAAAAATGTAAAGGACCGAGTTTCCCTTTGCGATTCACTCTTGAAACGGAACGAAATCGAGCCTTTTTGAACGTGTGGCAACGGGTGATGAAAAGTGGATCACATACGATAATGTTGTTCGAAAACGGTATTGGTGCAAAAAGGATGAAGCTCCAAAAACGGTGTCAAAACCAGGATTGACGACAAGGAAGGTGATGCTGTGCGTTTGGTCGGACTACAAGGGTATAATCCATTACGAGCTACTACCGCCTGGTCAAACGATTGATTCCAACCTCTACTGCCAGCAATTAATGCGGTTGAAGCAAGAAATTGAAAAAAGAGACCGGAATTGATCAACAGGAAAGGTGTTGTGTTTCATCACGACAACCCTAGACCACACACTTATTTGTTGACCCGCCAAAAACTAAAGAACTTAGGCTGGGAAGTTTTAATGCATCCACCGTATAGTCCTGACATTGCACCCTCAGATTACCATTTGTTCAGATCTCTTCAACACGCTCTTGCTGGAAAAAATTGGTCTCAAAAGAGGACTGCGGAAGGCACTTGGACCAGTTTTTCAAGGATAATAATTAATAATAATAATAATCGACTGGCACGACAGCCCGATACCGCGACTAAGGCAACTGCAACTATCCGTGTTGTGCGTGTGAATTTTTACGAGGTTTGAAGGGACCTACAGTTTTATGCCGATTCCGAACGGCGAGTTGGGACCTTTTTCCTAGGCAATTGTTGTTGTTCCTTTTTCGGTGTTAGCGAAACGGAGTCTTGAACCTGGGTTCGAGCATCGCACTTGACCCGCGGTCCAACGCACTAGCCAGCTGAGCTACGGCGGCTGCTTAAAATATTCTGTTAAAATTCTGACAAAGATTTTACAATATGAATCACTCAAAGGCGCTTTTAGTTGTGGTCTAATGATAAGATTTGCTGTTGATTTGGTGTCCTGCTCGATATACTGTACGAGCTAGCGATTCTTAACAATGTATATAATGCCTGAAGTGGGGACAATGTGACATTTGAAATGGTCAGCTACGTTGTTGGCAAAATACTACTGTTTAACTCGTCCCTACAGATGCGCTAAGCGTGCTGACGCACCTGCTCCGAATTAATCTGCAAATGATAAAAGCCGCAACTGTTAGTGCTCTTGGGATGAAAGAAACAGGTTGCTAGAAAGCCAGGCCGTACGGCCACGGCAGTTTACTATCACAAGGGCAAAGATGCCTGACCACAACTACGGATTACGCACTTCCCACCATGGGCTTTGAGACAAATTACGATATCCGTACCCCCTCCCTTCCGGAATGGAAAAGAGGAAACATCCTAAATAACCAGGGTACCATAATCTACACTAATTGCTCCAAGATGGAATGCGGAGTTGGGGCGGGAGTCTCCTTGGAACATCTAAGTGTGTATCTCCGGCTCCCAAATACAGCAAGCGTTTTTCAGGCGGAAGTGCTCGCTATTAGGGAAGCGTGCAGGATGGCTTTGGCAGACAAAAGCCACATTGCCATACATTCCGACAGACTATCTATTAAGGCACTGGACTCGTCGATTCTAACGTCAAAACTAGTGCGGGAATGCAGGAAGGTCTTCACAGAGCTATCCAATCGGTTCAAAATTACTCTGATTTTGGTGCCAGGGCACAATAACGTTGACGAAAATGAACCAGCCGATAAACTATCTCGAAGAGGCTACGCTCTTGATAAGAATGAGGCGTTGACGGTTCTCGCCCCACTGGGCTCTATCAAGAGGGAGGTCTCCAAGGACTTCCTCGCCAAAGCTAGCATTAGATGGCAGGTGATGGAATCCTGCAAAACCATAGGCATGCTATAATGTCGATATGGCAGGGATGGTTCGCGGCGACAATAGGTTGTGCCAGAACGATCGAGATAGAAACTGGAATATGCAAGAAACTTCGTTCGAAAACGAACTTGGATTTTCGTAACAATACGATAAGAATAAGACCGCGAAGCTTTTCAACAAGGGCCTTCGGGATGTGACAAGACTAACGGCAGTCATCACGGGCCAATGGCCAATTGGAGAGCATGCGGCTAAAATGGGGATTCCATTCAATACCAGATACTGGAGCTGTGAAAATTATAACGAGTAGGAAACCGTCCACCATTCCCTGTGCGCCTGTCCGGCCCTGTCAAAAAGAAGAAAGATGTTGGAAAACCTACATTTCAGAAGTTCGAGGACATAGCATAATACACTGTGAACTCGCTACTCTCTTTCATTAATTTCTCGTACTGGATATTTATATAAAGATTTTAGAAGACAGCACACCAGAATACCTTGTAGGACCTACCGGGAATGGTGGTAGTGGGGCGCTGACGCGCTAATTAGACGTTAGGGCATCACCACTTGGACCAACCAAGCAACCTAATGATTTTTGTGTGCAAGAGTTAAACATAGTCAATTAAAGCATTCCGATCATCCAATATGATTTTAATAATGAGGCCACATAATGAAATCGTCGCCAAAAGTACACCAACAAACACGGTCAACATAAGACTGACGACGAGACATAATATGCTTAGAATTCCGCAATTCATAGAAATAGTAAAAATAAAAAGATTCCATTCAAATTCATATGGGTCCGTGCAAATTGGTGTACGTAAAAAGATATGAAAAAACTCAGTTGGTGTATGCGTTTTGAGTATTTAAATGCGAATGAAAATAGACAAATAAAGGGTTTTCCAACAAGAGGTGTTATTTTGGTATTCAAAGAAAAATTTCATTTTTTGAGATAAATGATCGGATGTTTATTTCATAATAAAGAGGAAGGTATGCCGTTAATAATGAAAAACAACATCAGCCAAATGGCCACCACGACCACGCTTACAGGACCATATCCTTTTCATGAAATTTTCCATAACCAAATCGCAAAGTGGCTGCGCTATGTCCTCGATAGCCTCACGAATTCTATCTTTGAGGTCTTGAATCGACGCTGGGCTGTTGGCGTACACCTTATCTTTCACGTGGCCCCAAAGGAAGAAGTCGCAAGGTGTTAACTCACAAGATCTCGGTGGCCAATTGTGATCACCTCTTCCAGAGCAAAGAGCAATGGTTTCGTTGCTTGTGTGGCACGTAGCGCCGTCTTGTTGAAAGTAAACGTTGTCCAGATCAATACCATCCAACTCCGACCACAAAAAATCATTAATCATCTCTCGATAGCGCAATCCATTCACCGTAATTGTTGATCCAACCTCATTTTCGAAAAAGTAAGGTCCAATGTCGGCCCGCTTGCTCGCTGAGCTGAACGACCTCCCTTTCTTTGAGCTGGGAAGGATTCAGTTCCGGGTGCGGCGTGAGCAAGGGACAAAACCATCAGTGACCAGTGATGGTGGGACGACGACAAACAGGACTCCCCAGACTAGAGTGGATGACGAAAGACCGTCCACAAGCCGACAAGCAGCCCTAGTGGTACGGACAGACCGGACCGCGAAAAGGACTGAAACTCGAACTGGCGACAAAACGCCAACACCGACAACAATGAGACCTGTAAAGAATGCCTCAACTAAACCCGTCCGGAAGACTCAATTGTCTGGAAAGGATAATCCGTCCAGGCAACTAAGCCTTTTGGATAAGTCTGCAAAAACCCCGAGCAGCAATGAACGGGTGCAGACAAGGGGTAGAGGGGGCAAGCGAGCAGGTACTCATACCAAAGGCCCCCATGAATAATATGGAGATTGTCCAGATCAATCTCCATAGGGCACAGGCAGCGTCAGCTGTCTTGGCTAGGACCATCAACACCTACGGTCCTAGCATAGCTTTGGTGCAGGAACCGTGGACCAGCACCAACAATGAGATCCTGGGCCTCTCACAGTCAGGTAATGTACTGTGGTGTCAATCTACTGATAGGCCTAGAACGTGTATTGTGTTTAATGGCATTTCTTTCTTCCCGTTGACAGATTTTGTTACGCCAGATCTGTGCGCGGCCAAGATCAATTGCAACTCCAGGGAATTGATCATAGCGTCAGCATACTTCCCTGGAGATGTACCCGAATGTCCCACGACGATAGCAGAACAGCTTGTTGCTTATGCTAGGGACAATCGTCTGGAGCTGGTCCTAGGGTGTGACGCGAACGCCCATCACACTATCTGGGGAAGCACGGACACCAACGCTAGAGGTGAGTCATTATTCGATTATATACTCTCACTAGACTTAAGTATATGCAATGTCGGAGGTAGTCCGACGTTCATAACTAGAACTAGGGAAGAGGTGCTAGACCTTACCCTAACTACTTCTCTATCGAAATCACTTGTCAGCAACTGGCGAGTATCCGAAGAGCCCTCATGTTCTGACCATAGACATATAAGGTTTAGGTTAGGTGACAAGTCACTGACTGCCGTGTCCTTTAGGCCAAAAAGGCAGACCGACTGGGACAGCTATTGTCACCAGTTAAGGCACGACATCACTACACAACTTGAAAACAGAGTTGACACAATAGATAGGCTGGAAAGGGCATCCAGGAAACTCCAGGAAGTCGTAGTGAACGCCTATGAAGAAAACTGTCCCTTAAAAACTAAAACTTTTAAAAGACAGACACCTTGGTGGAGCAGTCATCTTAGCTTGCTAAGGAAGGGAGTACGGAAACTATTCAATAGGGCCAAGCGGAATAACGATTGGCAAACCTACTCCGATGCTCTCACCAAATACAATAAAGAGATTAAGAAAGCCAGGAGGGAATCTTTTAGACGCTTCTGCGAGGACGTGAACGACGCGAACTCAGGCTGTAGGCTCCAAAAGATTCTGTCAACCGATAAACCATGTCCGATTGGATCCTTGTCTAACGAACAGGGTGAACTCACAAATAGTGCGCAGGATACATTAGCCCTGCTCACTAAAGTCCATTTTCCGGGATCAGAAATAATAGACGACCCCGACCATAATAACTATAGCGGCTGGCAGTCACACTGCCCCAGTAGGGATGATTGGAGATTGGCCAATCTCATCTGCAAACGTTCGATTGTAGAATGGGCGATAGGAACGTTCTCCCCGTACAAGGCGGCGGGAAAGGATAAAATCTTCCCGGCGCTGTTACAAAGAGGACCAGACAGTCTATTGCCCATTCTTTCGAAAATATACACATGCAGTTTGGCGCTTGGCTACGTTCCGGAGGTGTGGAGAACAGTGAATGTTGTCTACCTTCCTAAAGCCGGAAAGTCAAACAAAAAGGATCCAAAGTCCTTCAGGCCTATAAGCTTGATGTCATGTGTACTTAAGGGTATGGAGAAGGTAATAGAGAGATACCTCAGAGACGAAGTCCTTATCCGAAATCCTCTAAGTGCACACCAACATGCTTACCGAAAAGGCAGGTCTACGGAAACAGCCCTATCTGCCCTGGTCAGCAAAATCGAAAAATCCCTTGACGAGAAAGAAATCTGTTTAGTAGGTTTCCTAGACATAGAGGGGGCTTTCAACAACACCACCTATGAAGCTATAGGATCTGCTTTAGAGGTATTTCAAGTGCCGACTGCACTTATAAGGTGGATCTCCACGATGCTCAAAAGCAGACTAATACAGTCCGACTTAAATGGCATCAAGATCCTAGCCAGAACGGTCCGGGGCTGTCCCCAGGGGGGCGTACTATCTCCTCTACTCTGGTCCATGGTCATTAACGGATTAATCCGCATCCTCTCGGATCGAGGCTATGACGTTATTGCCTATGCTGATGACCTGGTTATTGCGGTTAGAGGCAAAGACGGGCAGACCGTCTCTGATCTACTACAGGGTGCAATAAAAATTGTAGAGAACTGGTGCGCCCAGCAGAATCTATCGGTAAACCCTGATAAGACAATCTTCGTACCGTTCACACTCAAAAGGAAATATGACCTGAGACCGATAAAGGTTTTTGGCAAAGATGTAGGCTTCGTAAAAGAAGCCAAATACCTTGGGGTAACTCTAGACAGTAAATTGAACTGGAAACCTCACATGAATCGTACTATTCAGAAGGCGGGCAACGCTCTCTGGACTTGTAAACGAATCTGTGGCAAAAACTGGGGAACGAAACCGATATGGCTTCAAAAAATCTACACCCTAGTCATCCTCCCCATTATCACCTATGGGGCGATAGTATGGTGGAAAAAAACCACAGAGAAAACGACTGCGAACAGACTGGAACGGTTGCAAAGAGTAATTAACTCCTGCATCACTGGCTGCCTTCGCACGACGCCAACAGCTGCCCTCAATGTACTATTGGGAGTTTTGCCGTTGGACCTAACAGTACAAATGAATGCGGTCATTAGTATACATAGACTGATGCATAGTGGATTCATACCACAGGATCTACATGCAAGCGGTCACCGCTCCATTGTTAAAGAACGGAGGCGAGACGGAAGCTTTTGGTTGCCTCTTGACTCAATGCCTCCGCGACACATCTTTGACAGGAAATATAAGACACATATTCCTAACAGAATAGACTGGGACAATTCAAAAATCAGTCTTACCTGTGATGACATTATCTGGTACACTGATGGATCCAAGACTGGAGAAGGCACAGGATCTGGGATATATAGTTCCAGTACCCAAATGTCAGTCAGCCTTGGTAGTTTGGCAACCGTCTTCCAAGCGGAAGTCTGTGCTATCAATCAGTGTGCCAGAGAAATTCTGAACCTTCACCCTCATCGGAAAAGGATTATCATAATGTCAGACAGCCAGGCCGCAATAAGAGCCTTGCACGCGTCGACATTTACCTCTAAGTTGGTATGGGAGACAGCTAATCTTCTCCAACAACTGTCAACAGGGAATAGAGTAATAATACACTGGATTCCAGCACATTGCGGCTATGACGGTAATGAGGATGCAGACAGATTGGCAAGGGAGGGAGCTGGAAAGCGACCATTTGGACCCGAACCGATCTTAGGTGTCAGCAAATCTCATTACAAAGGTTGTATTAAGCAAGAATACTTGATCAAAGCAAATGCAAGATGGTCAAAATCAATTGGTATGGAATGTACCAAAGCCTTTTTCCCGCGATACTCAAGCAGAAATGCAAAGTTTCTCCTACGCTTGAGCAGACCGGAACTAAAACTCATGACAGGAGTAATCAGCGGACACTGTCTGCTAAACAAACATAAGACCCGTCTGAAATTAACAGACAGTGAAATATGTAGATTTTGCATGGAGGATGACGAGACTTCCATACACCTGATAACTGAATGCCCGGCCTTAGTCCATGCAAGAAAGCAGGCACTAGGCAAGGAAATATTACAGACTACTCATCTGTCTGAAATTGATCTCGCAAGAATTAAAATGTTCTTTGAGAAAATAGGAGGAAATAGTCTCTTCCAGTACTGAACTCGGGCAAGGCACAATAGTTCAAAATGAACGCAGTGCCATAGACAGCCAATGTCTAGCCCCAATCAATCTTAATCTTAAGGTCCAATGACCCCGCCGGACCATAAACCGCACCAAACAGTCACACGTTGAGGATGGAGAGGCTTCTCAACAATAACTCTTAGGTTTTCCGAGCCCCAGATGCGACAATTTTGCTTGTTAACGTAGCCACCGAGGTGGAAATGGACCTCATCAGTCAAGATGATTTTTCGATGGAATTCCGGATGGTTTCCATGCATTTCAAGGACCCAATCAGCAAAGACACGACGTTGTTGATGATCAGTCGGCTTGAGTTCTTGTGTTAACTGAACTTTATAAACATTAAGACCCAAGTCTTTATGCAAAATACGGTGTAATGACGTTTTTGGAATGCCCAATTCCAAAGAAAGGAATCGACAAACCTGGGTTTTCTTCAACACTTTGGGCTACAGCAGCAATATTCTCAGTTGTTCTTGAGCGACGTGCACGGGTTTTATTCTTCACATCACTAACTTATCCCAACAGCTCGAATTTTTCCACCAATTTCTATATTGCGGTCCGACAAGGTGCTTCACGACGACCCAAAAATGCTTTAGTTTTGCGAACTGTGACTGCAAGATTTTCACCATTTTTGTAGTGAATTTTAATAATTTCAATGCGTTGACGAAGCGTGTATCGTTCCATTTTTAGTAATGGCGTAATTTCTACTAGTCAAATGTCAAAGAATAAAAGCTTCAAAGGTGTTAGCTACCGAAATACCGCGTGATACAAAATAACACCTCTTGTTGGAAAACCCTATACATTGGGCGACACAAACAGCCGGAACCGGTGGACTGAATGGGTGGAACATGAGTATAAAGGGGACTTGGAAAGGCTAGGATCGGAAGTTTGCAGGATCCACAGATCATTTGAACGATACATTTAGCCATGTCGACCCACGTTGCCTCTGGCAACAATTAGGGTGCAGCTGCTCATTGAGCCGACCCAATGCCTCCAAGGCCCGTTCAATGAGGTGGTCCCTTCGTTGGAGGCCTCACCTTTGCTGAACTCTATCAGCTGGTGCTCGCTGGGGCGCTGGCATGTCAACCGGTCTGCGATGGCGGAAAGTTTTGACGGAGCGGGTTGCTGCAGATTCTTGTCGCCCTTTGGTGTAGCCTTGGGCGGCACTGCCGTGGTGTTGGCCTTTCAACAAAGTGACCGCGCCAGTACCGGATGGAGTGGAGATCATGGCATAGATGGATGAGATGCTGCTTCTGGATTGCTCTGAAAGAAACCAGAAATTATCACTAAAGAGTAGTAGTGAGTTGGTAGAGTATGAAAAATTGTATGGGGCAATAGGACAATGGCGGCCGCACCGCCATTCATTAGGGGGAAGTAGGTCGTCTCTAACGACGACGATCTCGCTCTCTTCCACTTCTCTCTGCGGATACTTCCACTTATAACACTTGTGGAGATCCTTGAGATATTCATCCTTCCATCGTCGGGCAAATTGATGATGGATGATTTGATTTGATGAGGGACAACTCGAAACACTCGGGTGAGGGAGAGGCGGTGGAAGGAGTGCCCAGGGGTCAGAGACACCAACTCGCTAGTATTGCGGTTGGGGAAAGAGCGGACGTGAATAAAGTGTCCTTCGATTCGAGTAAGAGGAGTCGTAAACTCTATGTATGTGAATTTATGAGTGCTGGCATCGACGTCCCTCCACAGCAAGTACCCTGCAAGGACAGTGATCATAATTTGATCAATCATATGACGATCACCTGTGATGAAATTTCGATCACAATCTTCATCATTTCAGTGTAAAAAATGTGATGGGTATTTTTTTGTACATGTGATTCTGCATTACCTTCGTACACAGGCGATTTAAAACGTGATCCAACATAGTGTTACGAAAATGACTACTCTAAGTTCGTATCTGGATTGTGTTTGAAAATAAAACGACTTCAATTACTCAACCCAAAACGCATTCCAGAACCAGCAATCACTTTATTTACAAATTTACACTTTGGTTATCTTTACACTACTACTATTGCATGTTTCCCCTTTGCTTGCTCAAATCAGACTCGAGTGTGCGTTGCACACTGCCGCCTTTTATACTTGTTTGCTTATCGCGCCGATTGCTCTCGCACATTCCTATTGCACTCCCTCACGACCGTTTTCGCACATACCATTACCATCTCGAACCATCTTTGCCATATCGGAATTATAGCAAGCTGGCCGTACTCCAAACTGCATGCCTAAAAGTATGCCCGTAAAAGCATTCATGCATACCACAGCAAAAATATGCAAAATATGCAAACATATACAAACTAGCTGACCCCGCGAATTTTGTCTCGCACGACATTTGTTGTTTTTTTATAAGGAAATACGCGAGATGGCGAATCTATGGCGATGCAAATTGACGAAGAAAACCAACTAAAGGAAGAGGAGGAGCTACTGATTAACGCAATTGAGGCCCACAAATAAGCAATGTTGCTGTTAAGTTTCAGTAAAGAAATGGACTGCGCTTGAACCGGTTTTAAATTATATGGGCGGTGCCATGCCCTCTTATTCAATGCCTGCCCCTTATTCAATGCCCTCTGTCGAAAGAGAAAATGGTAGGTTCGTACGCGCATCAGTATTTTGTTGCTGGATTTGTTCTTCGGTTCTTTGGTCTCTTCTATTTCGCATGCTTCTAGATCTTCTTATATCACGGCTCAAATTAGGCCCTTTGCGTTGTCTTGGCATTGTTCACTTTACAACACACACAAATATAACTAACATGACATATGACATATGAAACATATGACATCCCCGCAAAACTTTGTTTCGCACAACATTTGAATTAATTGAAGTATAACGCTATCTGTTATCTTTCTTTCATATATAGAGATTTAAGTTATATGGGTGGTTCTACGCCCCCTTGTTCAAGACCCGCAACATTCCCTCTGTCGAAAGATATGAGTACTTGATAGGTTCATACAGTTCCACAGTTTCATTGCTGTGGGACTTATAGTAAAGCAAAATATTTGACTCAAAAAAAATGTGCCACACCCCTTGTCCAACGCCCATAAAATCTTACCAGTGGAATGACTTATCTATGGGACGACGGGATACAAAATGTCAATGTTGTACAAATCACAATTTGGAACATATTCCATTATCAAGATCTGGCTCATATGGGTGGTGCCACGCCCCCTCGTCCAATACTTGCCCCATTCCCTCTGACGAAATATATGAATGAATGGTAGGTTCGTACTAAGTTTCATTGCTGAGTGACTTATAGTTCAGCAAAATATTTGGGTCACAAAAAATGTGCCACGCCCCTTGTCCAACGCCCATTAAATCTTATCATTAGAATAACTCATCTATGGGACGACGGGATACAAATTTTCAGTGTTGTGCTACTTACGATTTCGAAGATATTCTATTTTAAAGATTTTGCTTGTATGGGTGGTGCCACGCCCCGTTGTCCAAAACCCGCCTTATTTCGTCTGTGGAAAAATATGAGTACATGCTAGGTTCAAGCTAAGTTTCATTGATGTGTGGCTTATAGTTCAGCAGAATAATTGGGTCACAAAAATGTGCCACGCCCCTTAGGGGTATGAAAAATAGATAGTACCCGATTCTCAGACCTACTGAATATGCATGTAAAATTTTATAAAAATCGGTCAAGCCGTTTCGGAGGAGTATGGTAACTAACATTGTGACACGAGAATTTTATATATTAGAATATACAGTGCATATCATAGCTCATTCTAAATATTTTTCAATAAAAATAGTTTCTGTCCCGTTTAAATCGGAAGCTCCTAAAAAATTTGCATATAATTCCGATCCCTAGTTATCACACTTGACGCTTAAACCTATCACAGCTGACGGAAAATAAAAAAGCCGCTATATTATTTCATATGTTTATTTTTGTAAAAAAGGTTTTTTATTATTAAAAAATCAATAGTTTGAAATTGAATTGAATTCATTTTGAAAACTTACACATTTGTACTACGAAACAAACTAATGAAATGATTAAACATTTTCAAAATATAAGTAAATGAAATTCACCCACAATCCACGACATTTTTGAGGTTAGGAGGGCTGAACACAATCTGCAGAGATTCAATGAAAAGAACGGTAACATTAGGTAAACATTTTTTTATACACTTCTTATCTGCTTTAAATAAAATTTAATTTACATATCTATTATAAAAAAAAACAACTGTACTTATCTTTTTTTAATTTTTTCACCGCTGACCTGCTTTTGACGTGGATGAAAGCATCATAACAGTACGTGCCGTATTTATATTGCCATCTCGTTTCTCATACAGGGAAATTTAACGTACTGAAAATTCTTTTTCTCCCTTGCATGGAACATATTTAAAAATTTCCTTTGCAAATGTTTTTGTGTTAGGTTCAGCGAGAATTTTTGTAAATGTGTTGGAGTTTCGATCACACCCCTACAAGGAGACTACCGGTCATATGACTAGTTATATAACCGGTATACGTAACCAACATATCGGTTATAATTCTAGTCAGATTTGTTCTAGCCGTGTGAAAAATCTGACTAGTCCTTTTGTGTACGTGTGACTTGATTTCGTGTACGTGTGATTTTCTAACGCACGCACTCCGAAATCTTGGCAAACGTACAGCTGTCTCGCTTACTCACATGGAGTCTCGCATGTAACAATCAGTTACGTCTATCTGACAAACCGGTCAGACCTATCTGGTAGACATAACGTACGATTCGGTATGTCTACCGTATAAATCAGTTACATGTAACCGACAAACCGGTCAGACCTATCTGGTAGACATAACGTACGATTCGGTATGTCTACCGTATAAATCAGTTACATGTAACCGACAAACCGGTCAGACCTATCTGGTAGACATAACGTACGATTCGGTATATCTACCAGATAGGTCTGACCGGTTTGTCGGTTAAACGTAACTGATAGTCATAACGTAAATATACATTAAGACTATTTGCACGATTAGTTTAATACAGATGTATTTGGTTTTTATAAAAATACATAAATACAAACAGAAAAGGCGAGAAAACACAAAATCACAACACAAACAATACAAATATAAACAATATTTCTTCCGGCGCGGCGCCTATGGTTTCAGCCTCCAGGGTTCTTTGCTTGAATGAGCAATTTCCACAACTTCGGAACATCTATATAAAACAATAATGAAATAATAATTAAATGTAATGTTATTTTTTAATAAAATAAAGAATTTTACCAATTAAAACACGTTCCTCCAAAACAAATTTCGCCAGCGGACGCCTTCTTCGTCTGACTCGTAGCACAACAATGTTTTGTGCATGAAATCAGGTGACGCGTTACGTTTATAGCGCCATCTCACTCTTTCATACAGAGAATTTGGAGCGTACTAATGCGAATATAACGTTTCATTCGCACTTACTAAATAAAATCCCAAAATGTGAAATGCAGATTTGTATGTGTTAGTGAGATTTGGGAAATTTTTATGCATGTGTTAGTTTTTAGACAAATTTTGAACTTTTTTCTGGAGTTTCGGTTAGGCATTCCTTGTAGGGACGCGTCTGACAGGGTAGATTATTTCACTACAAGGAATGCCTAACCGAAACTCCAGAAAAAAGTTCAAAATTTGTCTAAAAACTAACACATGCATAAAAATATCCCAAATCTTACTAACACATACAAATCTGCATTTTACATTTTGGGATTTTTTCTAGTAAGTGGGAATGAAAGAATATATTCGCATTAATACCTTCCATATTCTCTGTATGAAAGAGTGAGATGGCGATATAAACGTGGTGCGTCACCTGATTTCACAATGTCAGTGCTGAGTTGAAATTTGTGTCGCGATGTTCAACATACTGAGGGCACCCAAATAAAAATAAGTATTAAAAGAGTGAAATTAAAATTAAATCTGATAAAAATCTAAAATTATTTCATTTAGACAAAGTACGAAAGGAAGGACGATCTGATTGCGGTGATTACCACAGGTTACCAGCACATTTCAACTGCGAGGGCAAATGAGGCAAGCGTCGCACACTGGGGTAATTCATGCCGATTTTGGCGATTAATTCACTCGGACTATTTAGACATGAAAAAAGTATTAGGTTAAGTTAATTATAGATAAAGAAGTATAAAATAAATGTATTTGAACATACTTTAGTGGATTTTTTTTTATTTATTACCAAAAATGCAAAATTGTTACAAAAGGGTATTACACAGAATTCCTCGCTTATTTATTAATTACTATCGGAATCATCATCGTATTCACCCACGCTTTCACCTTCGCATCCATTGTTATCATCATCATCATAATTGTTCATATTATCGCGTTCTTCTTCCGCAATTATCAACAAATCCAATGGTTCCCTTGGCATGCGCGTAACTGCTTTATGCGGCAATTTCATTTCTGTCGATATAATGGGATCAGAATTTATAAGCAGTCTCTTTAGAACGTCTTCGTTGGTTTTTTCTCGGCTACTTTTTCGATAAAAATATTTCCTGAAAGCCTTAAAATCTTTATTTCTCGCTTCCCGCGCTTCTTCAGATAATTCACCGATTCGCAACAAGGCGTGAGCTATGACCTCTGGTCCATTAATTAAATATTTATGAACAGTCGTAGGCATGTTACATATATTAGGGATAGTACTCAACGAAAGATTTGGTACAATTTAAGGCAAAGAGTTGGTCATTATGTAATAAAGACTTAAACGAGTATACCAAATAACATTGGATTCCGTTCCTAAATGAAAACAACCACCTTTTTTAATATCTTGAAAAAGTAGTATTTTGCAGTTACCCTTTACCTAATTAGTTTAATGCACATCACTGGGGTTATTTCAATCGATTACTCATAAGTAATACAAACAATAACAATGCCCAATACTGCAACTTCTGATAAATAAGGTCAGCTGACCAAGTTTTGCACACACCGTACAACAAAGCCAAATGAAATAATCTAAGATATCGAAATTTTATTTGGTTCTGCATTATTTGAGATTATTTTTTATTGTGTTTCATAAATATCTTAAAAACCAAAAATACTCACGTGTCGCGATATCCCGCCTAATATGCAGTGTGCTTACTTAATTTTTCATTTATGTGGTAGACCCAGTGAAAAAAAGTGGTAGATTTGAATGAAATGTGGTAGATTTTTTTGTATTGTACATTAATTGTATTTTTTTGCATTTGTACATTTATTGTATTTCATTGTATTTGTACATTAATTGTATTTTACGTTCTTCTACGAGTGCCGGGTTCCTTCCCATTGTTTTTTGTATATTCTAAAAAACTAAACGTTACCATAAAAAAGGCAAAAATCATTAAGGGGAGGTTCTCCTCTTTTCGGCCGAAAATAAAGCGAAATTCTTTCATTTACTGTCGTATAATGAAACGACTCACGAATAGACGGTTTTGATGATTTATTAAGCCATCTTTCTAAAATACAAGAACAAAATTTCTTTTTTACAAAATCCAATATGGCGGCCCAAAAATGGCGGGTCTTGTCAACCTCTGCAAGCGAGACATTGTTCGGAAACGTCAAGGCAGTAGCCACTTGTAGTGAACTGAAATCAAAAATTTTTTTTTTATAGTAAAGAATATTAAATTCCCTATGACTTATACCTATTTTTGAATCATTTTTATAAAAAATCATCTAATTTATGCATAATCATAGAAAAAGTTCAATTTTTACCATCTTTTTTTCGACTTTTCTTTTGTTAAAAGACTATTATTACACATTTGTTTATATTTGTTTTAGGTATAAGTCATAAAAAATCATACCCTTTAAGAAATGCTATAGATGAAGTAACTCGGATACGTAGATCATGAGTTACGCTTGACGTTAGGATGAAAAAAATGGTTTTGAGATAAACGCGTAAACATCTTTGGCCGCGCAGTAAAATAGCACCAGAGCGTTCCTCCGCGCGCGAAAGTTCGACGCATCAGAGACGCTCCTATGCGATAAATATGCTGCGGATCGAAAAATCCTTTTGCACACATATTCTCGACATTCATACCTTTCATTTCATCAAAAAAAAAAAAATTGATTTTTTGAAAAAAAAAAAGAGGAGAACCTCCCCTTAAACTTGTTTAGAAATTTTTCCATTTTAATTGCACCTGCCGCCAAAACAATTGTCAAACTGTCAATTATTTTCAGTGAACTGCTTTTGAAGTGATGAGAGTGCTACCACATAAGTTTTTTTTGCACATTTTCACTTACAATGTTCAATGCAGCCCTAACATAAATTTTACAACATAAAACTCTAATTTACTTGGAGTAATAGGTTGGTTAATAGAAAAATTTATGTTCCATAAAAATGTGGTAGATTTTAAGACTTCCGTGGTAGATGTGGTAGAAACTTTATTTAAAAAATAAATGTGGTAGATCTACCACATATGTGGTAGAAGTAAGCACACTGCTAATATGTCGTCTAATATGCTGGTTAATATAAATCTAACATGCCGGCCCCCCGTAATGTAGGTTAAAAAGCATAAAGAAATACTAAAAACCATACATTGAACAACAACAAAACTAACATAAAACATATCGCTTGTTGCTTTTCTCATATTTTTTGCATTTACATTTATTTTTTGTCTTTCTTTTCACGGACCGCGTGCATATTTTGTCAAAACTTCACATATAGTACAAAAATCGAAATGCTGCAAAAGTGCGCAACAATAGCGCAACTTTTTTTTTCATAGAAAGTTGCTAGAATATCCACAGATTACGACTATGACAATATTTTAGGTGAACATCACTGAACAAACAACTATATGTTTATAAATAGGGCCCAAATAAGGCAATTTTTAGGCTTTTTTTAAAAAAAATAAAAATATTTACGAACACTTAAAAGAAATTAAAATTTATATTTTAATACTTAAATACCTGAACAAGAAGTCTTTATCATCAGTTTTATGCTACTTTAAAAACTTGTAAAACAAATTTGATTTAAATAATTGAAAAATTCACGTTTCACGCTGTGCGCACGTCAAATGAAAATAAATGTCAACTTTCAGAGTGCTTTGCGGGAAAACGGTAAACTATTTTGCAACAACTCTTTCACGTAGTGATGCAGAATTTTATCCACTTTAACCCGGTACCAAAAACGTATCTGTATCTTTATTTTTCGTTTTTGAATTAATCGCCACTTTACTTATATATTACCCCAGTGTGCGTCGGTTGGAATTTGGTTTTCGGCAAACGTCTGTCCCTCTGTCCTACGTATTTATTTATTAGCTTATTTTTATTTAATGTAGTTTTTTACGTTTTACTTTAAATAAATAAAAAAATTTGAATTAATTTAATTTTCATTAGTATCAGATAGGTCTAACTGGTTTACCGGTTAGGCGTAACTGGTTTATACGGTAGACATACCGATTCGTACGTTATGCCTACCAGATATGTCTGACCGGTTTGTCGGTTAGACGTAACTGAATGGTACATGCGAGACTCCATGTGAGTAAGCGAGACAGCTGTACGTTTGCCAAGATTTCGAAGTGCGTGCGTTAGAAGGTGATAACAAATCACACGTACACGAAATCCACGTCACACGTACACAAAAGGACTAGTCAGATTTTTCACACGGCTAGAACAAATCTGACTAGAAATATAACCGATATGTTGGTTACGTATACCGGTTATATAACTAGTCATATGACCAGTAGTCTCCTTGTAGGGTTCATTTTCAAATGAACTTAATTGTGCTTGTTCTACATTTACATTCAAAGCAACGTCAGTTTTGCGTGCAGTGATTGAGACTTTTGAATACAGTTTTTCTACAGCAGATTTGCAACACGATTCCAAAATTGTTGCTTGAGCTATTAATTCATTTTTTCAATTCCTTCTTTGAACCGGTCTCTTAATTCATAAATTAGCATCTTTACATAATTTGGTGTCAATGATGCCAATTCATGACCGCGAAAGAATTGAAATGTACACCCGTACCTCACTTCGCGTCGTGGTTACGTTCCAAAAAAAACACGACGCAAATTGAAACGACGCCAAGTGAATTATGATTTTCTATAGCAAACCATGTAAAGATCGAAGATAGGCTCCAGGGTTGCGAAAATACTACTTTTTAAAAAGAAAATTGAACAAAGTAAACATTTAAAAAATTATATAAAATTTTATTACATACATAAAAAAACAAATTCAATTAAAACAAAATAAAATATTCAATTAATTTATAAGAACAAAATAAAAATTAATCACTGTCTGATGAGTCCATAGTGGCTGTTGTCGTAAGTCGGCTTACTTTCAAAAAAGTTAGAAAGGGAATCCCTGAGTTTTGATGGTATAGCGCAATTAGAAACAAAAGTCGTGCCATCTTTTAGGAAAAAAAAAGAAAATTTCAAAAAAAAAATTTAATACTCGAACCCAAAACAACGCAACTTCGAAAATCTAACGACGCACAGTGAAAATTAGTACTAATTGAGCAGCGACGCAACTTCGAAAAAACGCAAAACGAAACGACGCAAAATGAGGTATTGGTGTATATCTAATATTTGAATGTACACTATTAACAATGAGGCACTTATGTATCCGCCATTCCTCCTTGCTAAGAAGGTTAATTCCATACAAGCCCTTTTCTCTCTAACTTGTGCAAACGGCTTCCCTACAGCCACAGTTGCAAATACAATTAAAATGCGTATAAGCATTTCATATGTGACGTTCCAACTCGTTGGAACATTATTAATGAGTTTCGATACTGGTAGTTGCATCCTCGTGGCGATAACATTGAGCTGAGAGTTCACATACGAGCTTCTTTTGAATAGACGAACTATTGCCATTACTTTGTCTACAACTGTTGTAATTTCACTTAAACCGGTTTGCGCAACGCTACCCATCTTTTCGAATAGCAGCCTTCATATTTGCCGCATTGTCTGTGATAACAGCAGTGACTTTGTTGCTCAACTCTCAATCTAGCAAAATCTCCTTCAGTTTTCAGGTTATGTAACGTGTATGGGCCGTTTTACCCCATTTTTTACCGCCCCTAGATCCCGTGGGCCGATTTTGAAAATATTCATAAAACAGCCTATTTAGAGCCTCCGTATGCCATTTTTGCTTTCAAACAAATTTAAAAAAATTTTTTTTGGGCTGGAGCAGATGTGATTTTTGAGACACGCTGGCAAAATACGTAAGCCAAATTCGGAAAATTACACATTTTTCAAGTTTAAGTTACTGTTTCTTTTTAACTACGCACCGAAAGTAGTTGCAACCAAGGAGAAAGTTCAATATAATGCGACTCCCGTGTTTTTAACCCTGCTGTTAGGTTAGAAAAGGGATCATTTGGGCCATACTGCAATTTTCATACAAAACAACAATTTATTAAAATTTTTTGTATTTATTTTGGTTCATTCATTATTAGCTCAACATAACTGATGTAAAAAATAGTTAATAGTTAAATAGTTAGTCAAAAGTTACAAAGGAAACAAGCCAAAAATTGGATCAAATGGGCTTAACCTAACAGCAGGGTTAAGGACACATCAAAATATTTCAAGTTTAAGCGCTTACACGCTTAAAACTTTAGAAAACTGAAAGTTTCATAATTTGTATGTCAACTTGGTTTTTGTTTGGTAAGCAGTATTAAGTGTTTTATTAAAAACAAAAATTCATTTTGTATTAAAAAATAAAATTTTTGTACACCCTTCGAAAAGGTGGTCCTGTTTATACCAGTTTTACACTAAGTGAAACCCAAAAATTCGGAAATAGTTTTTCGCAGTTTGAAAGCCAATGAATGTAGCTTTCCGATAATGTAAAAATATTTAATATGCGATAGAAACTGTTATTTTCCGAATTTTTCAAAGTTGCCGCAATAAGTCGGTGCAAGACGGAAATTTAGCAAATCTCTTTCCGCCGAGCCATTTCTTCAAGTTTGGGAACAAGAAATAGTCACTTGGGGCTAGATCGGGTGAATAGGCGGGATGAGGGAGCAATTCGTAGCCCAATTCATGGATTTTTGCCATGGAAACTGCACATGAGCACACGAAATTCACTTTTTTCCATTTTCTTTTCAGTCAACGCGGTAGTCTGATATTAACGGCTGTCAAAAACAAACTAAATGTCGCAGCTTGTTTAATTTTTGACAAGAGTCAACTGACAGATGACTGTTGACGGGAGCAGTGTTGCCATTTCAATTAAGAGGCGGGAAATTCAAAAAGTCACGGACTTTTTGACCCGCCCTCGTATAAACCAAGCATAAAGCAATTTAGAATTTTCGGATGGGCGGCATTTTCGCACATTCCTGAAGATTGTCGGAATAAGTAAGATTTTAAATTAAAGAAACAATCTTACCAACCATAGGTTATGGAAATAATTGCTATCGCCTTTGGGAGGTCGATAAACGAAGAATTACTGTCTCTCGTAATGTTTTCTTCAAAGGGAATATTTTTGGCAATGTTAATATGGAATATCGGAAAGTACTTTCAGAAACAGATAATATGGAAAAGTGTGAACTAGACGAGCAAACAAAACACCTGAAGCAAGCGGCTTTGAGGATGCTACTGACACAAGCTTGGATTTTGAAAACCCAACTTGTTACATGAGCAAAAACAAACAGAGCGAACAGTTTTGCGGGAGAATTTACGAAACCGGAAAGAACCTAATAATTTTCAACATACTAACTATTTAGTTATGGCTTCAAATGCTGAAGGGTTTGTAAATAATGCACCTAAACATTTTCTAGATGTTAAAACGAAAGATGACGCGCGAAAATGGATTGAGGCAATGGATGAAGAATTTACATCTTTAGAGAAAAACAATGTTTAAGTTGCCAGAAGGAAAATCGTTAATTGTTTCAAACTGTCAAGGAACAGTGGGATGAGTACGACCAACTACAAATAGCAATAAGATGTCTTACGTTCATACAACCGAATGGCATAGGGCGAGCTCGAATTTGCAATATTTTCATTATCGAGAGCACAGTAAAAGCGTAATAATACATATTAACGCTCTCTATTTTGCTTACACGAAGCACAACGGCTCCGATGGCTGCCAAGCAAAAGCAAAATTTTTTGCGCTCACTTGACACGCGTTGAAATCAGTGGCACACTCAGGACTTCATTTTGGAGGGATACTATGCACTACTAGTTCTTATATTTTTGGGGTTTGAATCCCCAAATGTTCCCACCCCGTGTGCGCTACTGATTGAAACAATCAACCACAAAAAAATTAACACAAAGTGAGCACAGACGCAGCATTCGTGTTGCTATGATTTCCGCTCAGAGCATTGTGCTCTCATTTCAAGTGGGAACAATTCGTACTGTTCGCTCCCTCTTGTTTCGTCATGAAGTCGCGTTGCGATATCAGCACCCGCATTAAAATTTTTGCTTGAACGTGATGCACAGCACACTCTTTATGTTCTATACTTTTTGGTACGACCTTTTACAAAATTAATATTTCCAAAAAAAAAGATTATATGAAAATGCATATGAAATTATTTATTTGTTTATTGTTTATTAAATTAAGTCTAATCAAATTACAGACTTTGAGAAATGAGGGGTGTAAATTCAAACAAATTCGAAAAATATTCTTAAAGATACTTATAATTAGATAACAAGGTACAAAATACGCTTAAAGGTAATGCGAGATCAATATCCAAAGAATTTGAGAGGCTATTGAATTCAATTAGAACTCTTGTAATAGGAGCATTTTTGGCATAATTGGTCTTGTTAAAGCCAACATTAAAAAGATCAGACCGCCGTAGAGATCTGGCAGGAATATTAAAATTAATTTTTTCAAGAAGAGACGAGCAGTCAATAAGTTCATTCACGATATTATATAAAAATTTTAAAGAGAGAAAAGATCTTCTATTAAGTAGCGATTTCAAGTTTAGAAGCTGACAACGTGCGTCATAGGAGGGAATCGGGTCTGCAAAATTCAGGGAACGAAGGGCAAAGCGAATAAAGACCTTCTGCACTCGTTCGAGTCGATTTATACTTAAGGCATAAAATGGCCTCCAAATGACGGCTGCATATTCTAGCCTGGAACGAACAAAGGCGGAATAAAGTAACTTGAAAGTATAAGGGTCAGAGAAGGGAGAACAGTTGCGACGAATAAAGGCTAACATAGAATACGATTTGGAAATGATAGAATCGATATGTGCAGAAAAAGAGAAGTTAGAATCGAAGAAGACACCTAGGTCTTTGATCACACCGACCGCTTTTAGCCCCGAGTTTGAAATAAAGTAGGAGGCAGGAAAATAAATACGTTTTTTAGCGAAAGTCAGTTGGAAACATTTGTTGGTGTTAAGGAAGAGACGATTTCGGACACACCACTCATTTAAGATGTTAAGCTCAGATTGAAGCGTAGAGGAGTCCTCAGGGGTTCTAATCTCAGGATACATTTTAAGGCCGTCTGCATACAATAGAAATTTGGAGGTTGAAAAGCACGTACAAACATCGTTAATAAAGAGCACAAATAATAGCGGACCTAAAATACTACCCTGGGGAACACCGGAGGTCGCCGTAAAAGGCTGGGAAGAGGTGTTGTCAAATGACACAACACAGAGACGTTCACTAAGATAGGATTTTAACCATTCAAGAAACACAGAATGAAAACCAAGACTAGACAAGACAAGGCAAGTAAAATTTTATGAGAGACTCTATCAAATGCTTTAGAAAAGTCAGTATAAATAGTATCAATTTGTAAGCCCTTCTGAAAAGCCGAGATGCAGTACTCAGAAAAAACCGCCAGGTTGGTTACGGTGGACCGACCAGATACAAACCATGTTGATTTGGGATAATTATATTTTTTAACCGCAAAATAAACCTTATCTTTATTATGGTTTCAAAAAGTTTAGAAACCGTGGATAACTTTGAGATAGGTCTATAATTTGACACATCATTTTTGTTACCACTTTTGAAAATTGGGGTAATTGAGGCTTTTTTCAAATCTTCGATAAATACTCCAGATATAAGAGACTTATTGAAGATAATTTTCAAAGGTTCCACAAGGGAAGGACAGTTTTTTAGCAGGACAGAGGAGAGACCTTCAATATCAGTTTGCGACGAAAGCTTTACATCGCGAATACCCTTTGCTACATCGTCTGAAGATAACACCAAAGAGCCAAAGTCAAGAGATGCATTAGTATTGATGGACTCATTGACTTCGAACGCGTCATCAGTAACAAAATTAGAACGAAAAAATTCTGCAAAGAGGTTTGCAGCATCCTCCAATGAGTCAGCTGATTTCCCTAAAGGGAAATAGAGGATGGAATATTGGAGCACTTTTTTTTAGATTTAATAAAGCTCCAAAAATTCTTTGGATTGCGTTTAATATTTCGTTCGAAACTCTGTATGTAATTATTATATAGCATTTCATCCAGGTTTCTGAATTCATTAAGGTATTGAAGATATTTGTCATAGAAAACAAGGTTCTTTGTTAGATTAAACTTTTTGTGGAACTTATTTCTCAGATTCTTAAGATGCATTAATTCTTTTGAGTACCACGGGAGCTTATACGTTCGAGTAGCAAAAATGGAGACATTAGCTAAGCAAATATCGAAGATCAAAGATTTAAATTTGCTATAACAGTTGGAGACATCAGCATTCAAAAAAAGGGCGACCCAGTCAGTATTAAGAAAAAAAGAATCAAGAGAAGCGAAGTTACACAAATTGAAATTGAAAGAAATTTTCCTGCTGGCAGAAGGCACTTCAAAATATTTATAAAACTCGATGTCTAAAGTTAATGGAAAATGATGCAAGTTCGACGGGGAAATTGCAGAGGAACTACGAGATAACTTAAAATTTACATTATTGCTAATAAAAATTAAATCTAAAATACGATTGAAGTTATTAACAAAGCCGTTAATCTGAGCCAAATCAATACTTAACAGATTATCAATAACAAATGTTTCGAACGGCCTATTTACATTAGACGGTGTGAGAGGAAAGTTATTATCCAAATGAGACCAACAGATACCGCTTAGATTAAAATCACCCAGAACACACAGTTGGTTATCACCGGCAAGGTCCTGTAACGCCAGCACATTTTCACGTGCGATTTGTAGAGCGATTCATTGGCTGCAGGTGGGATATAGGAGCAGCACAGGAACAGCAAGCCAGACGAACCTTGCAAGCTTACACAGAGTTGATCCAGGATAGTGTTATCATTAGCAAGTGGGATGAAAGTCGCCCGAAGTTTACGACGAACAGCGATCATTAACATACACCACCACTTCTACTACACCCAGTCAGAGTAGCATCTCGGTCTTTGCGAAAGACGTCAAATAAATTAGGATCAAAATATTCCGAGTCAAAGAAGTTCGCAGTCAGCCAAGTCTCCACAATGACATAAATGTCGTGGTCCGATTGTGTGCTAAATTTTCGGACATATTCAGCTTTAGTTCTAAGTCCAGAACAATTTTGAATATATGTACAGCTTAACTCCATTGCGCACAGGACCAGCCTATTTCGTTTCATTGTATTTAATATTTACATATTTACTTATCAATTGCTTAGAGCTATTTAGAGGTTAGGCAGATTTGGCTCCTCTGTTTTACCAATATAACACCCTTGCTATTTAATATAATTATATATATTTTATTAAAAATAGGGGAATGGGTCCGGTTGTGGGCACCTTTTTGTTTTTGGCTCATAACTTTTTACCAAGTTCTTCTTAATCGGACATATGGACATCTATGGAAAGCTAGAAACCTTAGCTAACAAGTAATGACAAAAGTAAATCGATTCCGTCAAATAGAAAACTTTTTTTTTAAATTTTGTAAAGTAGTCATTTTTAACAAAAATTTTTTTTGGGTTCGGTTGTGGGCACCCTTGGAAAATCTGCTGGAAACGAGGAAATATTAAGAAAAACCAACACGAATATAGAAAAATATTAAGTTTTAATTATTTGAAGCACAATGCACGCATGTGAAGTAGCTGGTACGCATGTGGGCACATTTTAGATGGACGGGCATTTCAAAATGTAAGTGACCAAGTCATTCTCCTGGGCTGTCAAGAAGACCTAAAGTAAAATGAAATTCAACCTAATTAATCAACACTCTTCAAGTGCTGTGCTGAAGTGCTGAAGAAGGTGGAAAACACCAGTCAACCTGATTCGATAACATCCACGAAAAGAAGAAAAAGAAGAAAACACCACCGTCGACAGCTTTGATGTCTCCGAAATTTTCTTCCACCTTCTTTTTGTAGCGTTGGAGATTGGTTTGGGAAATCGCACACGCTGCGGCAGTCGATTTTGTGGTTAGCTTATCTGCAGAACAATGTTAAATTACATCCAACACATTAAAAAAATATCGGAGGATTTTTGTTATTTTCCCTCGGAAGATAAGCTAAAACAACCAAAAAATGCGTTAAAAGACCATTTTTGATGAAATAACTTACCAAAACTTACAAAATCACTAAAAGACGGGTGCCCACAACCGAACTAATTGCGGTGCCCACAACCGAATTTGGCAGCCATTTTGAGAAGTAGTGAAAAATTTGTTCGGGGTAAACATATTGGTTGTAATCAATATTGGATCACAAAGTATAATAAATTAACTAAATAAAAACGCACTTTACTCGCCTTCTCGATGGATTCACTTCGATTTATGACACCATTTAAAATGTGTAAAAAAATGTTTGTCTTATTTTTTAAGCACAGAAAGATATATATGGTCCCAGCACAAAGAAGGAGTGTCTGTTCGACTTAGTATTTGGCACAAAAAGATCGTGGTTCCATAATGAACAAATGGCCTTAGTCAAAAAAACCCAGCCTGCTTTCTATCAAGAGATACGAAGGGGTGCCCACAACCGAACTATGCCCACAACCGAACCTTTTACCCTACAATTTTTCAATATTTTATATAGATTCATGATTCCCATTTTAACTTGAAGGAAAATCGCCCTCCTCGTAAAATTCTTTCAGTAATGAAAATTATACTGTCGCGTCTATAAATGTACCCAAATGCTCTGTAGTGCGTCTTTTGAGAACATCAAATAATGCATTGCGTGTGGATCTGCGGCTTACACAAAATTTTTAAAAATCGTATTAAATATTAACAACGCAACACATGGCACAACAATCACAATTATTTTTATTCACAACTTACTTATTACATGTTTTTTTGTAATATTTTGCCGACATTGGCCTACTGCACACTTCATTGTTTACGTTTTGTTTTTTGTTTTCAAAAACTCATCACAATTGTTGCAAACTGTT
This sequence comes from Melieria omissa, assembly GCA_963971225.1. NCBI lineage: Eukaryota > Metazoa > Arthropoda > Insecta > Diptera > Ulidiidae > Melieria > Melieria omissa. The sequence continues at coordinate 40,623,475 of OZ020269.1, read as the reverse complement.
TTCACGAAAACTTGAAAGTTTGTATTGTAACGATAAGACAGTCTGTCGTTGTGCAAAGCAACCCTGTCGCTACGCGCCATAATTCAACCTGGCAATGATGACCGCGGTAATGGAAACTTTTAGTCCAACCTGGCAATGATGGTCACGATAATGGAAACTTTTAGTCCAACCTGGCAATGATGGCTCGCGATCATCATGGAAACCTTTAGTCCACTCTGGAATGTGCGAGAACGATCTGCGCGATGGCCGGACAGGTATAAAAGGCAGCCGGGTGCGGCGCAGCGAGTCAGTCTTCGTTTAGACAAGTGAAGGTGCCACACGGAGTAACTAACCAAATAATTAAGTGTAAAGACAGTAAAAGAGGCCCGTAGGAGACCTGTTATAACATCGAAGCTGGTATGGGAACGTAAGAAAGCTTTGATGGATCTTGCTCATTGGTTCCAAGTTACCCGAATCTGGGTGCCGAGGCATAAGGATATTGAAGGTAATGAAAGAGCTGATGAGCTGGCCAAGGGTGGTTCCACACTTGAAGAACGGGAGGCGGAAATGGTTCGTATCCCAATCGATTCCATCAAAAGCGAAATCACCAAAAGCTTCTTTGCTAAAGCCGATACCAGATAAAATCAGCAGATCCTTATGGCCAAGGTACGGCAGGAACAAATCAGCTGAACTAATTAACAAAGACCGACGTGATGCAGCCAAGCTCACCGCTGTCATCACCGCTCACTGGCCCATTGGAGAACATTCTGCTAAAACGGTCATACCTTTTAATATCAGCTGCAGAACCTGCAGCAATCCCGAGGAAAAGGCCCTATCAAGGAGGTGGTTGAAAACTTTAGGTAAACCAATGTTTTCGGAGGAGGAGATTAGAGACTACAGGGTAAGCTCACTTCTTGCCGTTTTAAACCTCTCGAAATGGCTGTAGCGGATACCAGCCCCCACTTCACAATAAATTATGGATTTATCCGTCTAGACTGGGGTGCCCCCGGTGTTTTTAGGTTCATTCTGTCCCATTCAGACCGTGATGATATTCCGATTGAGAATGGTATTTCAAAGACTATGTTATGGGCTTTGTATTCTGTTTCCGATCTACAGATATGGCTGTCCGCCAGCAGGCAACCGTGCCTGTAAAGCCTACCCCTCCAGCAGCCCAGTTCCTTCAGCCGTAAGGCACTTGCAGTAGCTGTGTTTACTATATCTAGTATATGCGTCAGAACGTTCAAGGCTTTTGCTGGACACAATCTGATTGCACCAACTGTTCCCGCACAAGCCGTCCTTTGTATTTTTGCGAGCTTGGTGGTGCTATACGTGTTCTAAAGGGTTTTCCACTACACCAAGGCACCGTAAGATTGGGCGTATCACCATCTTGTTCTGAGAGCATCAATTTCGGCTGGAGAGCCCAGCTCCTTCCTATCATTTTATTGCAGGAATAGAGTACGGCGACCAGGCCTTTTTCACTTTTTCCTCTATGTTAAATATCCAGTTTATATCTTAGGATCTAGAATGACTCCTAGGTATTTGGCACTGGATAAAAGCACCAGTGCCGTCCCATTTAGTTTGGACAATCTTGGTTCTCGTGGTGAAAAGCATAAGCCTAGTCTTCCCAGGGTTTATCCCCAGGCTGCGGTCCGTGCACCACTTGCTTAAACGCCTGAGACCGCCCTGGATGATCCCGCTAATCACCTTGATACCACCCTTGTTGAGCTCGTTCAGGATACCCTCCACCGCGCAAATCAACAGTAGGGGTTCCCCCCTACCAACACTCAACCTTGTGGAGTACCTCTGTTTACATATCTTGTAAGGTGGCTATAGCCAAGCTCTGCACTCACCACCCTCGTTTGAAGTAAAATCCTAACCCAAGCACTTATCGACTTGTTTACTCCAAGGTATACTAGCGCAGTATGAATTGCGTCGATGTTAATATTATTGAAGGCGCCTTCAATGTCCAGGAACGCCGCCAAGGTGTATTGCTTGTGTTCTGGGGACCTTTCCACGGACACCCTATTACTTCATGGAGGGCCGTATCCGTTAATTTACCTTTCAGGTATGCGTGTTATGTGCCGTATAGTCTACTCTCAACCTCTCTCCGATTATGGCTGTCGAGTACCCTTTCCAGGATTTTGAGCACAAAAGACGTCAGACTGATTGTCTGAAAGTCCTTTGCCGTTTCGTGACCCCTTTAACCCGACTTTGGGTAAAAGGGCCTTTCACCCGTTTCCAGTTAGCGGGAACGTAATTGAAAACCATTTGGGCTATAAAAATTACCTCCAGCCAAGGTAGAATCCAATTTTGTGTCACCTGTAGCATCTTGGCATAGATTCCGTCCAGACCCGGGGATTTCTAAGTATCAAGGCTAGAAGGCTAGATTTCCCACATTAGCCTTTCCTTGGTAATTACGTAGATCGTCGTCAATTCCCGCACCCGATGCACGCCGAGGCACGAAGTCTCGTGTCACATCCGCGCTTCCTGGGAAGTGGGTGTTGAGAGGCAGGTCTAGGGCTTTCATCAACTAGTTCGTCCAGGAATCGTCCGGCCTTTTGATAAAGCTGGGACCAACATGGTCCCTCGATAGAACTTTGCCTAGCCTTGCCGTATCTTGAATTGATTGAATAAATGAGCAGAAGTCCCTCCATCCGCTATTCTTGGCATGTTTTTAGCTTTGTAGCTTTGCCATTCGCCCGAGTAACTAATGTTAAATGTTCCTCCTTACTTCTGCCCGTAGAAGTGAGAGGTTTTCACTCCACCAGGGAGGAAAGGATTTTTTCGAGGACCTCACCGGACAGGCTGCTTTAAAAGCTGAGCCAATCGTCCTTTTAACCCTGCTGTTAGGTTAGAAAAGGGACCATTTGGTCCATACTGCAATTTTCGTACAAAACAACAATTTATTCAAATTTTTTGTATTTATTTTGGTTCATTCATTCTTTACTCAACATAACTGATGTAAAAAATAGTTAATAGTTAAATAGTTAGTCGAAAGTTACAAAGGAAATAAGCCAAAAATTGGACCAAATGGGCTTAACCTAACAGCAGGGTTAAGACGCCTGGCGGTACTGTCAACTATATGTATCCAGGTGATAAGGACTGTATCGAAAAGAAAGTGCACACTTTGTTTGAAATATAACTTTAATAGAAATTTTTTTGATCAGATTTTTTGTTTTAATATTTGTTGCATATACTTTAAGGACTACAAATTTTTTTTCGATAAAAAATTTATTTTTCAAGTAAATGTATATCTAATTTTTTGTTTAACCCTCTTCTTTAGACTTTTTGCGTGCGTTATGGTTATGTTATTTATCTCCAATTTTTTGGAATTCCTGAAGATTTTTAGCTCCTTGTCCATCTTTTATAAGGTTTCTTTTGGCTATTGCCCTATTGCGCTCAACTGGATGTATAGGGTGTTTTTTTAGAGGTTTGTTTTTCGAATAGAGATAAAACTGGCATTTTGTGGTCAAATCTGGCAACTCTAATGTCATTTATGTTCAGTTTGGTTTGCCATTCCATCATGAACAGGTTGACAAAAGAACAACGCTTGCAAATCGTGCAAATTTATTTCGAAAATAATGGTTCAGTTCGCGAAGTTTACCGCAAGCTCCGTCCTTTTTATGGTCGACATAATCGTCCATCAGAGCAAAATCGGTCCATCCATCGGTTAACCATGGGTCGTTTTCGCACTACGTTTACTCTATGTGATAATACGCATCCGCAGAGACGTCGAACAGTGCGCACCGAAGAAACAATTGCCGCTGTAGAGCAAAATGTTGAAGAGGACCCGAATGAATCGATTCGCCACCGTTCACAGCAATTGGAGCTTTGTCCATCAACTTTAAAAATTGGACCTGTAGAATTAGCTTTATTCGAGCCAGCCGCGGCGGCCACATGCCCGAAATCATATTTAAACATTAATGGCATAAAATTATCCTTCCAATAAAGCCAAATCGATGGACATTAAAACGATTTTCTTGTGTTTTATTTCAATTCGAAGTTCTATACCTCTAAAAAAAACACCCTATAGTTCTGGTGTATTTGGCGGATTCTAATTTTTTCCACATTATTTGATGCTATTTGCTGTAAGCCGCCGTGGCTCAGTTGGTTAGTGCGCGGTCCAACGAGTCGCATGCAGAGCGACGCAAGATCGAATACTGCATGTAGTAACACCTAAAAAAAATAACGGGAAACTCGTTTTCTCTTTCGGTGGCTGTCCTCTCAGCTGGAAATGGCAAACCTCTGAGAGTAAAAATTGCCTATGAAAAAGCTCCCAACCTGCCGTTCGGAACCGGCATAAAACTGTAGATCCCTTCGACCCGCGTACAAAATTCACACGCACAACACGGGTGGTTGCGGGAAGCTAGGCCTTAGTCTCGCGCAAGCGGGCTGTCGTGCCAATTAATTATTATAATTAATTAATTATTAATTATTTGCTGTAAGAACCTCTATAGTGGCCTGGGCGTAATGCGCGGTTGCTAAATCCGGCCAGACGAGTGCAGGTGCAGTATGCTTTTTATAAAAAGGAATAAGACTTTTTTTAGGCACTCCATCCTATAAATTTCTGCATTTATAGTGCCTTTTGAAAAATATGAAGACGATTTTAAGCCGCGAGAGCAAATAGCCTGCCATACTAGCACTTTCTCTCCAAACTTTTCCAACTCGATTGCACGCACTGAGTCATCTACAGTACCACCTTTGCGTTTAGTGTACAATTGTGGTCCTGGCAGTAATTTTGCGTTCAATTTTACATATGTCTCATCATCCATAATGATTCACGATACTTTTTCTCTGTAGAGACGGGTGTATAGTTTTCTGCATCACGTTTTGCCAGCCACTTTTTGTTTTTGGTTTTTTTGGTATTTGTTTTTTATATGTTTTTAAGTTATTCCACTGCTTCACTCTTTGCACCATCGCGACACTCGTTCTAGCCCGTTTAGCTAAATCTCTGATGGACATGCACTTGTTTTCGTAAATTAATTGCTTCACTTTTTCCTCTGTTTTTGGGTCCTTAGGACCCTTTTTACGGCCAATTTTTGGTTGATCGTTGATGGTGCAATGTTCATCATACTTAACAATAATCTTTTTAATGGCGTTTATGGACACGCGATGTCATTTGGCTAATTTTCTATACGAAGCACGTGTTTCAGTGCACCAACTGTACACAATTTTTTGCGGACGTCTAACTCGATACGTGTCATTTTCGTAATACAAAATTTATGAGCCAAAATTTGTGTGAAATCTGTATTTCAAGGCCTACTCTTTTTAACGGCATTTTTAGGTTTTAAAAAAAATGTATGCTCCGAGAAAATTACGTTACAAAGTGTGCACTTTCTTTTCGATATAGTCCTTAGATAAGTTGGGGGCCTCTAGCTTCCTCAAAATCATATCGCTAAACCTGTTCCAGTTCGTTCTCTTGGGTTACGGTACAATTACGATTAACTGAGAAACATCTATGGTCAAAACTCTCCATTTCTCAACCCTAATGCTAGCATCTTCTGCCATCATTGTAACGTCTAGGACCTCTTCCCAACCCCTGAATTCTTCAAACCTTCATCATAGGGGGTCCGCCATCTTCTACCAGCTTTCTCACTTCCTCCGGAGGAACAGGCGTGTCGTGCGCCATGTAGGTGGAGATTAGGCGTAGTTTGGCTCCATCAGCCGACTCCAGCTCTACCACCGTGGTATCGCCTGTGCTGAAAAGAAGTAGAAAGTACTTACTAAGGAGTTTTTTAGCCACTATGCAAGCCCGCCTACCTTCCGCTCTCCTGTAGAACAGATTATAGTCGCTGCGCCCTAGTCCTTTGACCTCGGTGTTCCACACCCAGGGTTCTTGGACGATGGCGATATCCACGTCCTCCGACGACAGAAGGACGGAAAGATTGTAGGTAGTCAACTTGGAGTGTTGTTGGTTGATGTGGACAACCTTTAAACCAATGTTAGCCGCTGGTGCTCGGTTCGGGGCCGTCGAGCCGCATCTCGTCAAACAGCTTATCGGCATCAGCGCCCTCGTCAGCACCCTCTTCGTCCGGGTTAGAGGTTCGGAAAACCTTAAGCTTTGCATTCCTAACGCCAAAGCGCAGTTTGTTTTCTGCCTTTTCCAGGGCAGGCAGACTCTCCTCGGTGATTATTAGAAGAACAGACAAGCTGTTCTTCTGCGAAGCCTCCGCTCTGATCAGTCGGTCATCATCAACCCGAGTGTACCGGGCTATGGGCCTGCAGGAATGGGATCAACTTCCCACAGTCAAGCGATATATTTGGCAACCAAATGCGAGCCCTAGGCCTCCTCGGGATTTCACTGGCCGGGATTAGCTTGAGAATCAAGCCTCCAGCTGCTTCTCCTAGTTTGGAGATGCAACCCTACAGGCAATCCTTGAAGGATTGGTTCTCACATTTGATCACCCTGTAACCGCGGACAATCTCGACTGAGTCAAAGCCGGGGAGAGGCACCTTCGGGTCCGAGGTCAAGCTGGCTATAACATGGACCATTACCATCTGGGTCAACTTGGCCTCGATCTCCCGACTTTTCCAAAGCCTTCTTGCCGGAATTACTAGCCGCGTCGACCAACCACCTGCAGGTAATTGCGGCCACCTCGCTAAAGGCTCTTTTTTGAGCCGGCGCTGCTTTAGCCACCCTAGTCTTCTTAGCTTCTCGATCGGATTTTTCCTGGGTCGATCGGTTTCTTTTAGTGGCTTCGCTCTGCGGGAAAGTCGATTGGTACGCCAAGTATTCATCGACTACCCTCTAAAACCGAACCTTCTTATCTTTGGGGCAGAATCAGCGGCCTCATTCCTGCTGATCCTACCTAGGACCGCTAAAGCACGCTGGTACTGCTTATACCTAGAAGGTTCCTTGGATTTGGCCGGTTTCTTCGGCAGAAGCCCAGGTCAAGGCTTTAACAGCGAGCTTAGGCATGCTGTGGCGCACAGCACCCTCACTCACCAAGAGAATCGTGGTGGAGTAAGTTTCCAACTCCCTCCGCGCGTCCGTTGTTCGTTTTCCGTTGTCCTTGTCCGCTGTTTTATTCGTTTGTGTCCGAGGACTTTTTTTGGGTGTCATAACATCTGTTTCGTACGGTCACCTGCCCGACCTGGTGAGCTGTGCATGTCACCATAACGCCACCGCTACTCCCTGGCTGCAAACCACCCAGTGGGCACGGGTCGAATGGCACTCTGAGTTAGGGGAAGCGGGATGGGTCTAGTAGAAGAGATCTGGGCTTATGATGGGGAGGAGGAGGTGACAAGTTTGCAAACAAGACCATACCCGGGCAACTGTTTCCAGCGGCCACCACGAAGAAGTCTAGACACATTCCGCCAGCTCTAGCCTCCACATGAGCCCTCGACGTGCATGGATGCTGGAATAGACGGCAAGGTCGCCGCTAACATGTAATATAAAAAACAAAAAATGTTGGAAAGTTCAAACGAAATAAATTAAACGCAAAAAAGCGATTCCTTTTCTGAGACTTTGATAAAAGAAATTGACCTTTTTCGCAAAAGGGATAAAAAGAAGATAATGTTTTTTAAGCTATAGAAAACATTCAAAAATGTATACTTTTTGAAAATGGTCAACAAATTTAATTTTTTTCAAATTTCAATGTCAGTAACTTCCCCACATCTCATCTGATTTGGACAATCTATACATCGTTGGAAAGGTTAGTTAATTACCTTCTGACGGACTTTGATGACGGACCACTTGTGTTAGCCGGATGGTTGTTTTACGAGATATGTGCTCATAACTGAAATAAGAGGGGAAAAAGTGTTTTTCGAAGTTTTTTCGAAAACGCTTCTTAAGAAAATTTTTTTATTTTCAGTTTCATGTTAAACAGCCGAAGATTAGTCTAAAAAATACTTTTGTTTTTAGGAGCACATAATGAACCTATTTTTGTCGAGTAGTGTTATTTATGGTACTAAGCATTCTACCAACAAGTGTAGAATCTGAAAGATATTTTTCTTCAGTAGTGTTTTTTGCAATAAATTTGGTTTTAGATTAGGGGACAAAACACTTAGTGCCTTAGTATTTTTAAGATCTCAGTATAAAACGCGTACTTTTGAAATTGGTTCATTTTAGGCGGAAGTTCGTTTTAAACGGGTTCATTATAAACGAAAAGTACTGTATATAATTACATGTTTAAAAAGGTAACTGTTAATGATCTGGGGTGATCCGCTCATACAGTATCAAACGAAAGAGAAAACTTATCGCTTTTTGATTATATTTTCTATTTCGAATTTTCAAGACATACAGACCAAGATCCAAAACACAAATTTTTTTAAGAGGATTCCTTCAAGGGTACTGGAGGATATTTATTTGGAAGAACCTTTTACTATCAGCCCTGTTCCAGAATCCGGGTCGGAATCGGATTTGAATCGGAATTAAATCCGATTCCGATTTGAAGAGGTGTTCTGCAATCCGAGCGGAATTGTCACATTCGAAGTATATTTCGAATCCGATTGTTAGCAAATTAAAAAAACCTTCAATCAGCTGTTTGCTTTTAATGTTCAAATGAAAAAGGAAATTGTAAAATTTTGTAAGATTTTTTATTTTATTTAATGTTATTTTATTGGCAGTATTGCTTGAGAACGAGCAGTCCGCCGTTGAAAAAGTAAAGCGGAGAATTTTGCGAGACCACAGCAATCCGATGGAATTGCCAGATTCTTTGTAACTAGTATAAGTCATTTCAGTTATGTTCAAAATTTCCTATTTAAGGATTATTGCTCGGTGCCGCCTTAACAAAGTAGCATTCAACATGATCTTGACCGAAGTGAGACCTTTTCTTCGGCAATGCTCCATTCCGCCAGAAATGAAATTGGCGACGGCTTTGCAATTTCTTGCCAAAGGAGGCTATCAACGATCGGTAGAAAAGGCAACCGCCTTTTCCATTTCGGAAAGTGTGTGCTTCTTAAAATGAAGAAACAATTCTCCACCTGCTTTGTGCTTGTCCTGCTCTTTGTAGGAAACGGAAAAAACATCTAGGGTTTTACCATACAGCCAACCTCGCGGACTTATCGGAGGTTGACGCCAAGAGCCTAATACGCTTCATCACCTGCTCGGGCTGGTTTGAGACATCCTAACAACAAATAAAAGGGGTTAGAGATCCTGTGGTATCACAATGGGCCTAGCTTGGCCTAAGTGAGCTCTCATATGAGAGCTGCCACTACCACCTACCTACCTACCTACGTGCTTCTTAAAAGGTCCACCGCCGGTCGCTAAAGCTTCTCTTCTATTATGCGCCAGCTTCCTTCTTACTTCACTTTTCCAATCAACTCAGGTCTATGATTGAAGAAAATTTTACAAAATGAATTGATTTAATTTACTTCTAACCTTTTTCCATCCCGTTACACTTTTTGTTGGTGGTCCTTGCCCGTTCAGCGACTGCGTTAAATGTTTCCATTTATTTTCAACTTTGTCGCCTTTGCAGAAACTTTTTGCGACGTCCGCATTCTCCTCCATAAAATCCAAGAGCATTTTGCTCTGGTCAGCAGTCGTATGCTTTCCCGTGATTAAAAATTAATTAGTTTTATTTAACACGATGTTTAATTTATTTGGTTACATTTTCGTTATTTATTTTCGTTTTGCTGCTTTCCGATTTCAATTCCACCACCTTTTTGTTTAGCGGATTATTTTCGACAAAAATTTCCGATAATCGGAATGCAGAACACCAAATTTCCGATCCAAATTCGTTCGAAATTAATCGGATTTGAGAACAGGGTTGCATCGGAAAATATTTCCGATAATCGGAATGTAGAACACCGACGGTCGGAATCAATTCCATTTCCGATACGATTCGGATTCTGGAACAGGGCTGTATATTTTCATCATAAAACAAATCTCTAAAATGTGTACTTCATTAAAGGTCAACGGATCGGAAAATGAAAAACTGTGTATGCCAAGCTACTATGAATTACCTGAAGGTTTTTGTTTTACTATTGTGACCATGTCATGTAAAATTGTTAAAAATGTATTGTCACGAAAATTAGCTCTCTAAGTTCGTTTTTGGATTTTGCTTGAAAATAAAACCACTTCAATTACTTAACGCCAAAAGCATTCAAAAACCAGCAATCACTTTATTTACAAATTTACACTTTTCTTGTCTCGATACTTGTTACTACTTTGCTTGTTCAAATCAGACTTGTCTCTCTGCGCTGCACACTGCTGCCTTTTATACTTATTTGCTTATCGCGCCGATTGTTCTTGCATATTCCAGTTGCACTCTCTCACTCGATCGTTCTCGCACAGCCCATTACCATTGCGAACCATCCTTGCCATATCGGAATTATAGGAGTACGTCCGGCTACTCCAAAGTGCATGCCTAAAAGTATGCCCGTAAAAGCATTCATTCAAAGCACAGCAACAGAGTGCCTTATCGTTACAGTATGTTACTTTTTCTTTCTCCAAACTTGGCAGAATTTTTTTTCGATTGGAAACATTTTTCGTTGGAAATTCACGAGGAATCTTCCCTTTTGTGAGGAATTGCCCTCTTCGAGCACACTTTTTTAATCTGCAAATTGTAAATGGATGTTAAACAAAAAAATTTTACTTTATTGAACAAAAATCTTTTGTTTTTAAATACATTTTACTCGTAATGATACAAACAGAAAATATATCATATAAATGTTATTTTTCGTTCATTAAATCTACAGGTTTGAAGTGATTCAAAGCATTAACTATCCAGTTCGATTGATTCCCAGCTGTGAATTCCTTTATAAAACGATAATTACACACAAACACTTTATCTTGATATTCCGGCATGGTTCTGCAATTAAAAAATACATTCAATTGTATTACTCTTGCTAAATTTAAGTATAGTTTTTTAGTAAAAAAGTTGGGAACAAATGCAGTATAGCGAACCTTCATAAAAGAAAACGAAAAATTGGGCCATATAGAGCGTATTTTTGTGATTCTAACAAATTTAAAATTTTGTCTGGGAAACGCCCACAAAAGGCGTGGCTCGGGGTCAAAGTTTTTATCAAAAAAACTTAATTTCCAACTGATTTACACGATATGGGGATCAAACGAAAGCTCTTTTTCATACCTTTCTATTAACCCTTTCCGGTCATTTTCCACATTTCTTGAGATAAAAATTTTTCCTTCAAAATATTGACTCTTATTGAACATTTTAGCAATAAAATACAAAAAAATTTCAAAAAAATCATTTTGGTTGAGAATTGCAGCTTCATCAATTTTGTACGATATATCGCAGAGGTAAAAATTCATGAATTTTTGGTTTCAGTTTTGTAAGTTTTGTGAACAATTCATTGATTTTTTTGATAAAACACATAAATTATAACAACCAAAAATCAAAACGTGATTTCAGTTTGATTTGAAAATTATATAAATTATCTAGATATATAAACAATTGATTCACATTTATTCGGCCTTATATAAGCGTTGTTGTTGCAAATCCCTTTTTCTCTCAATAAAATACAGAATCAATCCAAATTAGTATAGCTTCACAGAAAGATACTGAATATAGCCGATTCTTATTATCGTAGTGGGAGTGGCAAGTACGCATGACTAACCTTACATAACCCGTGTCTTCTCAGTAAAGCACAAAATCGTCTAGTAATTCTTATTTTAAATCGAAAATAGCCGAATAGTCGAATTTTACTAGTCACGTGGTTTACAGGTGGGCGTGGCAGGCATACAAACGCAAAAAATCTCTTACCAAACCTATAATTTAAAAAAAATGCAAACATCACTTGCAACCTTTGCCTTCCATTTGTACGATATATCGTACAAAGCTTTGCAACCCTTGTGGTCATTTGTACGATATATCGTACAATTTTTTTAAAGGCTGGGAAAAAATATTTGACGCAAAAAATTGTAAATTTAGTAAGTTCTATAAATCAACTGAGATTCAAACTTTGAAATTATTTCCCTTTTTGGTACCAAAAAGTATTAAATATTTAAAAACTACTACGCAGAAGTACCGTCATTTGCTGGTTTTTCAAATTCTTGCAAAATGCTGCTTACAAAACGCACTCATACTGTGTAGCCACGGCTACTATGATTTATATTTTTAAATAGAATGATACAATACAGCCTACTTAATAAGAATTAAAAAGCTGTTCCATAAAAAGTGCGTTCGCTGTCAAATAAAAAAAAAATTGTGCGATATATCGAACAAATTTCCGGAAAGGGTTAATGTACAACAATAAACATGTAAAATACGCAATAAAAAATTGTAAGCAAAGAAAAAAAATTTATAAAAATTTTTTAAAAACGGTGCAATAAGTTTGTTACCATATTATAGCCTGTGAAATTCCCTTTACAATGAAATATAAAAATTTACCCTTTTGTTGCTTTTCAATATATATTTTTACGAAGAAGGCTGCAGAGAGTTGTACAAAGTACCTGTCGTATTAAAAAACGTTTTCAAAAGATCCTGATTTCTAGCTTTACATTCTTTAAGAAGCATAAACTTTGCCAGATAGTCATCGACAAAATCAGTTTTGCATAATTGCAAAACATAGCCATTAGCACACCAATAACTACCTTTGCGGGGTATCAATTTCCACTCCATTAACTTTTCAAGAAAGTTTTCGCTGACCTCAAAAGCCTCTTCACTTTTAAATAGCTGGTAAAATTTGAAGAGATTCATGTGGTCCATATATACTAAAAAGCACACTTATATCCTTCGTTTATCATTCAACGGTATTTTTCGACACTTATATTCTTTACTTACCGTACAACGGTACTTTTCCAGGAGGTGCAGGGTGGTAGTAAACCACTCCTTTTTGTATTAAAGTACATTTTGTGTGGCCGGCTTTCGGCCGGGCTGCCTTCATGGGAGTAACTAGGGCATCAGGTTCAGTAAAGAGCGTACAGTATTTTTATATTCAATTCATATGATTGGAAAATATCGCGCCTAAGCAATAACTTTCATAAACGCCATTTAAATATTGCAGGCAGATGCTTTTAACTCAATTTAAATTGAAATATAAAAGCGAAATCACAAAAATTTCATATGTTTTATATTTTATTGAAAAGAGAATTTCACATCCTAACATATAGTAACAAACTTATTGCATCTTTACTGTGGATTCTTTCGAGAAAAAAAATCCGTTTTTAAAAAATTTTTATAAAAATTGCTTATAAAAAATGCTTCAAACTTTTTATTAGTGCATTTTACGTATCTTACGACCTTTTGTTTGATACCCATATCGTGTAAATCAGTTGGAGATTAATTGAGTTTTTTTGATAAAAACTTTGAACTTTGACCCCGAGCCACGCCTTTTGTGGGCGTTTCCCAGGCAAAACTTTTAGTTTGTTAGATTCAGGAGCCAACTCTCTATATAAAAGCATACTCATTTATTTTTTTCACGAGGGTTCGGTATACTGCATCTATGCCAAGCATTTTTTTGCAATATTGAAATGGCGCTTATTAAGATTATTGCTTAGGCGCGATCTATTACAATCATACGATTTGAACCCAAAAATACTTTAAGCACTTTAGTGACCCCGATGCTCTTGTTACTCCCATGAGAGTTGTCTTTTTTCAAGCCCGCCCGAAATACTTTTGGCCGCAAAGCCGAAATTACGCTTATAAAGGTTATTGGTTGTGAGGTTATTATTATTAACTCGCACAGTTCCTTTGCATCCACAATCCGATGGCATGGTGGAACGATTTAATCGGACGCTGAAAGAGTATCTGTGGAAAGTGGTAGTCAGAAGTCAAAAGGATTGGGACACGCATATCCCTCTGTTCCTGATGGCGTATAGGTCGGCTTCGCACGACACGATACCAATCACCCCAGCCAGAGCAGTGTTCGGCACAGAGTTGAGGTTTCCCGCTGGTTAAAGTTCGTCAGCTCGACGAAAGGCGCTAGGACTGACAATGCGGTCCATAAGCGGTTAAAAATGGAAGAAATCCACATAAATTAAACCAAAAACTGCAACTTGCCTTTAATACAACTGCGAAGTATGTTTTTAACAAAAGAAAATTTGACCATATCTCAATTTTCTCAACACAGAGACTCAACTGTGTAATAACCATGTTGTACAATTTTCTAGACATAATCTTTCTCCACAAACTGATTTGCACCCGTAAATTATTTACTCTCTGAACTATATTTCCTGCAATCCACAAAAGCCTGCAAAATTCGAGTATGTACCTGAATTTAATTTGCATATCTCGTCGAGATTGTTTTAGTTTTATACGATTATAGAATTCTTTATCAAACCAAATTAAGTGGGTACATATATTCGGAATTTATCGCACTTCAAATTAGCAGTTAGGCGTTTATATAATTGTTAGCTTTTTAATTTTTATTTTAATGTATGTATTTTGATGTTATTAATTTATATTTTATCTTTCTACTTCCCAAAATTGTTAAATGTAAGCACAAGAACATTACCTCATGTTTCAAATTGAAGGGTATACCCCTATAACTGCGAGGCATTGCGCTGGTTCAGGAAGGATATATAGCTTAGGGTTTTGGATATTGGGTAAAGAATTTCAGACTCTTGCCTTGAATCCATCAATATCATAAGTGCTGGGAAAAATATCTTCAGGGAGTCCATTCCACAACGCGCTGTACGGGCCAGAAAAAACTTTCTCTGTAGTGCGTAGTGCGCTGGAACATCGTGTCAACGTGAAATACAGTGGACGTCCAGTATATATATAGAACTTCCCATTTAACGAATTTTCGACTTAACGTACGACCACATTTTTTCATTGATGGTTCTACATTACGAACGAAAGTGATATTTATGTTGCTTTTCACCCTTCGAATTGTTTTTATTTAAGCATTCACATTCTTTACAACAACAACGAATGTTTGGTTTCGTCAAGTGAACGGTACCTGAATTGTTTTTGTTTCTGTTACATTAAAACTTTCAAATTTACGTCAAGTGACCAGCATTTTCAAATTCTGTTTGTATGCATTGCTGGTCATTTTCACAGGATTTGTCGTTTGGCCGGCGTTTTTCATTAAAAAAATTAAAATTTCAATAATCAATCAAGAAAAACGTCCAGTTTACTTGCGGTAAAGACGCAATTTGCATCGATTACTCTTTCACTGTACACACATAACCATTTTTTTATTTTGAAAATGCTGGAATAAAACAAGATATTTGTTTAACCTTCTGTCTGCCCTCGGCTCAAAATTGCGATCACTGTCTTTTGGGGTCAGGAGGACCCAATCAAACGGTTATATAATTTACTGACAAAACATAAAGAAATGTTACACATAAATCATAAAAGAAAAGGGGAAAGTCCCGAAAAGTGTTTTTATCGATTTGTTATTGGGTTGTAAGTGCGATTAAAACCAAATAACACAAGTAGACGAGTGCACAAAACCGCTTAACCGTTTTTTTTATTCCGCATTGGGTCAAAAAAGCCCCAAGGGACAGGCAGAATGTTAAAAACTGAATATGTGAGACTTATTTCTTTAAGAAGGATGGTTTAAAAAAAAAAATCTCGATCGATTTAATGAATTTTTCCATTTAACACATTGGGGGTACAACATAAGATTGGGTGCCCGGAAGAATACCCGGAGTGATGGCAGGAAGCTGCTCAGCAATTACCGAAAAAGTATCGGTAAAATAATACAACACATGCCAAGTTTCACAGGGTCCAGGAGCTCCAAATGGGGGTTCGAAGGTGCGAATTAAACTTAAACCTAAACTAAAGCTTTGGAAGCTGAAGCACTTGGCTGCTTCTTTCGACAAGCCAAACATATCGAGCCCTTCCCGCGATTTTAGCGTATGCGCCATTTTTACCGAAATTTTTTTTACCGAAAACGATAGCACTATAAACTAACCATCAGTCCCTAAAAGCTCACTTCTCTACGATGAACCGTTATGAAGTTAGAGAAAAAACAATTTTATCGTATGTCCACTTCACATTTTTCCTTCATTTTTTGTGCCCGCGACTAGCTATGCGATACGATAAAATTGCTCTAGTTACAAAAAGTAAATTTTTAACGCACAGTCTCCGACTAGCAAGCAAACCGTGCAGTTCTGTTACGCTCATCGATAGACCTTGTGTTAACACGCATCTCTTACGCCAAACAACCACGCGCATTGTTTTTGTACTTTAACGGAACCTTAACGAGCACAAGTCATACGATTAACCCGCGTGTGAAAAATACTTTCCGCCATGGCCCCAGTGGCCCCCAATCTTGGTGATAATAGGTTCGCCCTATTATCACCAAGCCCCCGTGCCAAAGGCAAAAAAACTGTGAACTTAATAAACGAGTTTCCAGAACTCCCGGTAACAAAAAAAGATGATCCGAAGTTTATTGTTGTAAATACCCCAGATCCGAACAAACCATTGGCAACACACTACTCCTTGTTCAACGTTCATCAATCCCTCCTTGCTTTATGCAAAGAGATCATCAAAATAACTCCCCAGAGAGATGGAAGCTTAGTGATCCTGACAAAAAACAGTCAATCTGCGAAAAAACTCATTGCAGCCAAATCACTCCCAGGAATCTGTGACATATCCGCCAAACCGCACGAAAAATCTCAATTGCGTTAAAGGAACGGTGTATGCGCCTTACCTCAACAACTTCCCGGAAGCCGAAATCATAAAAGGACTCAAGGATTACAATCTTACGAACGCGTACAAATTTCAACGACTAACAGACGGGACCCCCAAACCTTCCGGGGTCGTCCTGCTCACCTTCGAAAGCTACTCCCTACCGGAAAAAATCAACATCGCCTGGTATAACGCCACAGTGCGGCCCTACTACCCAAACCATATGCGTTGCAGAACCTGTCAGAAACTGGGGCACACTCAAAAACACTGCCAAAATCTTCCCACCTGTTGTGTATGTAATTTCCCTCCCCACACCCCTGCTCCATGCACGAGAACACTTTGCGTCAATTGCTCGGGCGAACACCCCGCATCGGCTACCACATGCCCAAAGTACCTACAAGCAAAAAAAGTATTGAAAATTAAAACACAAGAAAAATGTACAATGCGAGAAGCAAATAAAATATACAAAATCAGAAACCCTCTCCCACTCAATTCCCATTCCTTTGCCAGTGCCCTAAAGCAAATAATACAAACATAACCAACACAAAAACCAACACCAACAATGGTACTTCATCAATAACAAACCATTCTCCCAACAACAATAACTCTACAAACAACATTAAAACAAACAACTCAACGAAAAAACCACTAGCCGAAACAGAAAACAACAACATCCCCAACAACAACCTACCTTCAACTGACCTGCATGGTCCATACAAAAAAAAAACACACACACCCAGCTCACCTTCATTCGACCCAAACACACCATTCTCTGAAAATTACTTGCACTCTTCCACATTCTCCTTCATTCGCGCCTTAAACAACTCTCCCACTCCAACAACAACAAGAATGGAACAACTGGAATTGGAACTGGACCAGCATCGCTCTCCAACCAACAGCCAAACTTCACACAGCAGCAGCAACATACATACATCTCCCCCAACAACGTCAACAGTTAAAGAATATTTAAAAACCAAAACAGCAACAAAAAAAAAATTGTAACAACATACCTTCATATACACATATTCAAATCTATTCATACATACACATACCTAAAAAATATACATACCTACTAAACTAAAATTGATCCAACTAGCATTGTAAATACCTATTTTATATATCTTCAAACACATATATTCATTTACAATTTACGCTATCCCTACAAATATATATTTCACATATCAACAACATAATGACATTTAAAATTCTCCAATGGAATATAAGAGGCTATATTAATAATTATCATGAACTTGAGCTTTTAATTAGAGACACGAAACCCGACGTCATTTGTTTACAAGAAACCCACATTCCATATAGTAAAAATAATAATGTAATAATCCCCAAAGCCTACACCGGATATTTTAGCAATAGCATTAACAATAACACTTCCAAGCAAGGGGTTGCCACACTCATCAGACGCAACTGCCCCCACAAACTACTATCCACAAATTCCTCTATACAATCGGTTACCATAGATATAAAATTACCTCCCACATTTACGATAATTAATTCATATATCCCTCCAACACAAATAATCAGTGAGTCAGAAATTTCCTCCCTACTTTCCCAATGTCATTCTCCCCCCCCTTCTCCTGGGCGATTTCAACGCCTGGAGCCCTTTCTGGGGTCCCCTAATTCAAATGCACGAGGTACTACAATCGAAAACATTATCATCGCAAATAACCTAACTGTACTAAATGACGGAACACCCACCCACTTTTCAACCCACCAATCGTTTACGCACATTGATCTTACACTAGTTGATCCATATCTAAACCCAAGATGTAACTGGAAAACGTATCATAATTTGCATGGTAGCGATCATTACCCAATCCTTACCGAAATTCAAACAAATGTAGGGCAATGTAAATTGACCAGATCGCCAAAATTCAATACAAATGCTGCCAATTGGCCTTTATACCAATCTTTATGCCAAAAAAGACTGGAGCGCAACAAAGACTGGAGCGCAAACAATGTCCACCAGCTCACAGCGAATATTACAAAAGCCATAAAATCGGCAGCCAACATCTCCATCCCTCAGAGCAACATCACCGCACTAAGAAATTATACCACATGGTGGAATAAGGAACTAAATATTCTCAGAACCAAAAAGCAAAACCTTTGGCATTCCTACAAATCCTCCCCCTCTATCACCCTCCTAATTGAATATAAAAAAGCCAATGCCTTATTCAAAAGAAATGTAAAAACCGCAAAAAGAAAATCAATTGGAGAATTTACTTCTGATATTAACCCTTCCTCCACCCCCAAAAAAATTTGGGCTAAAATCAAAGCCCTCACCGGACTTCCCCCCATACCCATTCCAGCGATCCAACTACCAAACGCCTATCTATCCTCCGCTCCAGAAATCTCCAACGCGTTCGGTGAAACTTGGTCAAGCTACTCCGAAAATACCAATTTTCCAGACGAATACATAACCCGCAAAAACACTACCCTCTTCCAACCGTATTCCCAAACCCGATTATCCAACGACGCCCGCAATCTAGATATTGAATTTACCCCCATTGAACTCGAACTCGCCATACAAAGCGCCAAAGGCAAAACTCCTGGAAAAGACCGCATTTCTTATCCCAATTCCTCCAAAAATGTACTTCTGATTCTATACAATAAAATACTCCACACAGGCACCTACCCCCACACCTGGCTTTCCACCACCGTCCTCCCGATACCCAAACCAAACAAGCCCCCAAACAATATTAACAGCTACAGACCCATATCCCTACTACCCTGTCTCTGTAAAGTTATGGAAAAAATGATAACCAAACGGCTTATGTGGTACATCACAAAAAACAACCTGGTCAGACCTAAACAAGTTGCTTTCAAGAAGAAACATGGTACCCTCGACGCACTTCTTCCCCTTCAACATTTCATCAGCGACGCTCTCTCAAGCAAAAACCACATATCCCTGCTCTCCACACACTTCGAAAAAGCGTTTGATCGGATAGGCACCCATGTGGTTCTCGAACAGCTTTCTTCCTGGGGAATCGGGCCCAAAATGTACGCAATAATTAAATCCTTTCTAACCAACCGCAAACTTCAAGTTAAAGTCAATGGTACCTACTCCAAAACTTTCCCGCTTAATAATGGTATACCCCAGGGATCTCCCTTATCAGTTGCCCTCTTTATTATAGCCTTTCAAAAACTAAACAAAATCGCCTCAACCTACAAGAACATGGATTTCAGAATCTACGCCGATGACGCATTCTTCTTCACGAAAATCAAAGAGCCAAGAGAAGTCGAAATGTTATTCTCCAATTTACTCCAAGACATACACTCTTGGGGACAACAATCGGGTGCAACTCTATCGTACGACAAATGCAAAATGCTCCATATTTGTCGAAAGAAGCTCTGTTCACCACTACAAGTCAATATCCAAAATACACCACTAGAAAATGTGAAATCTCATAAAATTCTCGGAATAACTTTTGACACAAAATATACATACAAGGAACACTGGCGTAACCTTAGGAAAAACCTTACCGCAAGACTAAACATCATAAAATATCTCTCATCTAAACACCTTCAAATACACCCCAACACACTAGTCAACATCACCAGATCTCTATTATTAGCAAAGATCGATTATGGGCTTCCAATATACGGTTTCTGCGCTAATTCCCACATAAAATTACTCCATATGCCCTACCACACAGCAGTCCGACGCAGTATCAACGCTTTCCCCACATCACCTACCAAATGTATCCTAGCTGAAGCCGGTCTGCCGTCAATTACTGAAAGACGCCAAACTGTGACCCTAAAGCTCATTCCTAGACTCATAAATACAACAAGCAACCCCCTTTTCAACTTATTCAAAAATTCTTCTCTCCATAAGCGCAACTACAAAATAATGTCCACCATAAGATAATGCAGTGCAAACTGCAAGAACCTAGGAATCCAAATCCCCCCTACATGCCCAAAAATCAGTTGTAATCCCCCCTGGCTCCTTAAAGCTGAATCCATCAACACCGAACTCCACAATTTCCTCAAAATCATCACCCCTGCGGTCACTTTCCAACAATATTTCCACGAACTACTTAATAGAAAAGACATATGCAACCGAGCTCTAATTTTCACAGACGGATCAAAGACCGACCACAGCACTACCTTCGCCGTAGTGAAAAATGATGGAACATTAATATCAGGTGGGTGGCTCCCCCCCCACAGCTCTATTTATTCTGCTGAAGCGGTCGCTATAATTAAAGCCATAGAGTATGTGCAAAACAATAAGGGTAAATTCGCCATCTGTACAGACAGTTTCTCAGTCATCCAAAGCGTAGAAAACATCTTCAACGACAATCCAGTTATATCAGACATCCGTAACCACCTAATTAAAAACCCTCGCAAACTAAAAATCATCTGGACCCCCAGTCACAAAGGCATTCGAGGTAACGAATACGCTGATTCCGAAGCCAAAAACATGTACCTTTCCCCCTCTATATCCTTTGCCCCACCTATTCCAAAAGATCTCCTAAGACATATATCCCACCATCTTAACCAACTCAAAATGGACTCATGGACCCAATTCTCCCATCAATATACCACATTTAATCCCGAATGCAAAAAAGCCACTTTCTCCCCCTCCCTCCCCAAAGAGCAAATTAGCCTCTTTATCCGCCTAAGGATAGGGCACACCAAACTATCCCACGAACACCTCCTCCTCGGCGCCGCCCCCCCAGTCTGTCTGTATTGCGGCAACCACCTCAGTCCTTTACACATCCTTGATCACTGTTCCCCCCTCTCAACTAAACGAACCTCCCATTTTGGTCCAATAACACCCTCTTCATTGCTAGTAAATACTACCACAGACAATGTCACTAAAATATCCAACTTCCTGAAAGATATTAATCTTTTTGAAAAATTGTAAAATATTTGAATGTAAACTATAATCACGGAAAATGTAATTAAAAAATACGTGTATATAAATTCAATCATAAATATGTAAACATCAGTTAAAAAAAATCACCGTAGGCCTTAGTAGCCAGCGCGTTAGCTAATTTAGTGTACTATTGTATATTACATTAATAAATAATAATAATAATAATAAATTTTTAACTTTATTGCAAAAGTGTGAAATTGAAAATATTTTGATAGTGAAAAGTGAATATTACATAATTGTTGAAGGTGAACAATGGCCTATTTGCAGGAAAAGGTTTTTTTCTTAATTCTTTGCAGTGTGACGTGCGTGTTATAAAAAATAGGTGTGCAGTGGTTCGCAGTTACGTATTGAGTAAATTGAGGTGCAGTAATTTGATGATAAATTAAAAAATAATAATTAAGTTAATGCTTTGATAATAAAAAAAGTAAAGAAAAAAATAAATAAAAGTTCTAAAAAAAAATGTTCTGTTTCAGTGCCCGAACCGCATTATCAACGCTGGTCCCTTATAGTGACAGCGATACAAGTTGTAATGAAGAACCAGAAATTTGTGTAGGAAAGCGGGGAAGGAGAAATAAGAAATTTGCCAAAAAGAGTTGAAAATCAGGCGAATAGCGGAGTTGGCTCACGAATATTTAGATTTAAAATTTGATGGAATGATAAAAGATGTGCTAGCCAAAACATATGACGAATAAAGTACAGTGGACGTCCAGTTTAACGAACTTTCCATTTAACGAATTATGGATTTAACGTACGGCCAAATTTTCTCCATTGCTGGTTCTATATTAAGAACAAAAGTGAAATTTGCCATTCGATATAACGAATATTTATGCTGATTTTCACCCTTCCAATTGTTTTTGTTTGAGCATTCACATTCTTTACAATAGGTCTGTTTGGCTAGATTTCCAGTAAAAATTATCCAGTAAAAAATATCAGGAGAGTAAGCTAGCGTACGCTCCCTAAAATCAAACTATCCAAAAAAGTAAACAAACAGCAATTTGTAAGAATTTGCAAGTTTTAACTCTTGGTTACACCACTGGGACTTGGCCCACTCACAATACACAGTAAAAAGGGTGTAAACAGGAGGGTTAAAGAACAAAACAGCTGATCTAAAAGTTTCATTTGAGGTTTGAAGTGGTAGGGAAAATTAAGTTAAATCAGACATTTAATGCAAAATGCAAATAGTTCGTTGCGCTCAATCTGCAATTCTTCCCTTTCAGCTTCAGCGGGTAAAGCTGAACAAGACGGTTGTGGGTCAGCAGACTTGCGAACGCACCATTTCTTTGCTGTTTCCATTTGCCTCCAATGTTTTCAAAAATTTATGTTTCGTATGGCAGCTAGTCATATGTTTTTCTTGTTCTTCTTCTTATTGGCAAAAAGTTACTGGACAAAATTTCTCCAGTAAAAACTTGCAAGTTCTCACGAAATGAACTGCCACTTTACGCTCTCAGTTTCTCTCTCGTTACTAGAGATTTGGCGTCAACAAACAGGATCCAGTAAAAATTTGTACAAATTCGTACAAATTATTCTCTGCCAAACAGACCCATTGGGTCTGTTGAATGTTTGGTTTCGTCAAGTGAACGGTACCGCAATTGTTTTTGTTACATTAAAACTTTAAAATTTACGTCAAGTTACCAATATTTTCAAATTCTGTTTGTATGCATTGCTGATCATTTTCACAGGATTTGTTTTGCGTTCGGTCGGCGTTTTTCTTTTAAAAATTAAAATTTCAATAACCAATCAAGAAAAATGTCCAGACAGAAAAGTTTACTTGCGGTAAAGAAGCAATCCGCATCGAAGACTTTTCACTGTACACACATAGCCATTTTGTATTTTGAAAGTGCTGGAATAAAACATGATATTTTTTAACCTTCTGTCTGTCCTTTGCTCAAAATTGCTTTTGCTGTCCTTTGGGTCAGGATGACCCCAATCAAACTGTTATATAATTTACTGACAAAACATGAAGAAATCTTACACATAAACCATAAGAGAAAAGAGGAAAGCCTCGAATAGTAATTTTCTTGATTTTTTATTGGGTTGTAAGCGCGATTAACACTTAACAAGTACACAAGTACACAAAGCCGCTCAACCGTATTTTTAATTCCACCTGGGGTCAAATAGACCCCACGGGACAGGCAGAAGGTTAACAACTGAATATGTGAGATTTATTTCTTTAAGAAGGGTGGTTTAAAACAAAAAAAAATTTCGATCGATTCTAAATTTCGATAAGATTCTTTATATTGGACGTCCACTGTATTTAATTTTTTCTGAAATTTTTTTATTTTTTATATAAAACTACACTATATCACTATGAATTACACTACGTCAATCTGAAAGTAACAATTCTTTGTATTCAATAAATGAAAATAGATTATACCAAGGAAAACATTATTTTTTACTTAGAAACGAGTTTATCGTATGTGCCACTGCAATATTTAAATCGCTCATAATAGTGTCGGCACAAATTATCGTATGTCCAAAATAACACCGTTGCGCTTTGCTGAAGTTATTAAAATAACCTATTCCAAGTGTGGAACCCTAAATAAAGTGTGTATGCCAAAAATCATGCAGCTTTGTTGCGCCAATGCAGAGAAAACCAAAAAAAACGTCTCCTGTAAAATTTGGTTTTTGGCTCATACGATAAAAACGCGGGAAGGGCTCGATATGATCGTTCAAACGAGGGTCGTTCTTAATGGTCATACCCAGAACATCAAGAGCTGCCGATTCCGCAATACTTACACCACCCATTACCAGGGCAACATTGAGTCTTGCAAGGATTAAAATCGACCCTGTTCGTTTGATCCCACTTGGACATAGTTTGTAGGTCATGTGTTTCATTCATACAGCGCCGTTCTCCCTCTATCTCTACAGAGCTGGGGCGCTTTGTGAAAGAGTATTAGCATGGGTAATAAATTACACTGGACAACAGCATGTCTGTTGCATGAAGTTTTTTACATGAATCTGAAAAGTTTTTCCACGCTGTTTTCAAAAACATACTCGTACTTCGTTTTTAAATCACAGCTCTGGTTTGCGGAAAAAATGGACGTGTCACTTTTTCGAATTTTCCTTGACTTTTTCATGTTTTCGAGTTTAATTTCTGAGCCATTAATCCTATCGACATGATTTTATATCGTTGCACTTACAAAATCTCACGCCTTCTTTTCTAATACTAATTAATTAATTTCGCGTTCTAAACTGGCGTTGTAATAAGGTTTCAAAGTTGGAAAATATGGAATTTTTAAGCATTTCTTCTGATGCCGAATATTGAACAGATTTTTCGTAAATCAAGTTACGAAGTATTTAAATATCTTAAGAAGAATCATCATGCAATGCAACTGAGACAACATTTTTGGCGGAAGACACATTAAAGGGTGTGCACACCAAAATCGGGACACTTTAAAACCCCTGTATCTCTAAAAATAAAAATCTTTGAAAAGTTATAGTTTAGACGTAAGTACTCCATGACTTGGTTTTCAATATTCAGTTAAAAAAAATTTGCAAAACCCGTTTTATTAGTAAGAAAATGGAAAACGAATACGAACGTCGAAAACTTATCTTGCACGAACACACTACACACTACGACACTGGCGTATCGTTTTTGGCACGACCCTACTTTCGTCTCTTGACCACTCTTTACTTCTTCTTGGGCATTGTCGCCTTGGGCTGGTGGTCGTGGTATTCTGTTACCTGAGTACACTGGAGTGACACCCAGTGGAAATGGCTTTCAGGCTAATGCCACGACTGCCTCCGTCCCGTTAAAACCCTGGCAGGCCTCGTGGTACGTTCAATGCCCGTCGCCATTAAGTTGGCGGCGTAGGCGTCAGTTGAGTTTACTCCTGACTTGCACTGGATCTGGCTCTGAGCAGCTGACCCCATAAGGGCAGCTGCCAACCCTTCGCATGGCCTCACTGCTTGCAAAGATAACCATGGGATCCTATAGTGACTACGCATTCGGGCGGCGATAGCGGCCACGAGTCGGGACCCAATTGCAATGAACACGTCTAAACCCCCAAACCCTCAAACTGCGCCCAACCCACAGGGGACGCGCGCGCCTATCCTGAAAGGGAGGCGCACGACCGCCCCCCAGGGGACGCGCCCGCTTATTCCGCGTGTGGAGCGGAAACCCGCCACTGCTGCTAGGGCTCCTATAGCTAGGCAGCAGCAGATGGGTACACAGAACCCTCCCTCTTCGAGCAGCGCAACCGCTTCCAGGCAAAAACTGCCGGGCGGCCGTGTCCTGCCTCAAAAGCCCGTTGTTGCTCAGGGCGGCCGTCCCTTGGTGAATGAACCGGTTCAGCCTGCCCCTGCAGCCCCTCGTAGCGCCGCCTCCACTTCAGGCGCTGGTTCCAAAGTCGCCCCCTCTACACGGGCCTACAGGACCAGGAAAACAGCCCACAAGGTCCTGAAGAGGCTAGAGAAGATCCCTCCGAGTGAACTCACGGAGAGGGACAAAGTCTCCTTAGAGTGGGCGAGGCGTAACATTAACACTAAAAACATCTCGCCTCAAGCCCTTGAGTTTGCCTCCAAGCGACAGAGGTCGCAGGAGCAGCAACAGCCTGCGCAAACGGCTCAGGCCTCTAAGAAACCGCGACTAGCGGCTCCGACTCCGGCATCTGGTCGGACTTTTAGCGAGATTGCCAAGGGCAGCCTGGTGATGGCTATCGTTGACGCTAATATGGCGTTCAAACTGACGACTTAAACGTCTTTAATGTGCTTAAACAAGTTAAATGAACAAAACCAGTTCGAAAACCTGTTCACTCACATGCAATTGTTGTTGGAAATTAAACGTGTTAAACCATTTAACATGTTTTGAAACGAGTTTAACGCAAGGTTGCATCCGAAAGCTTTCTATGAAAAAGCTTTTTTGTCAACTGAATACAGCGCACACCCTAGACACAAACCAGAAAAAACATCCCTACAGATTCAGCTGTCAATTTATCACAACAAAACCAAACAAACATTGAAAATGTGAAAATTTTGAAATATATAAAAATTATCGTGTTGCTCGCACTGCTTTCATTCCATTCATCGCCTTTTTGTGGCATCTGAATACAAGGCGTCTAATATTGAATGAAGTTGAGTACGATGCCGTGGTTTATGAAATATTTCGCTCGAATTATGCTCCCAGCACATCAGTTTACAAAAATATTTGTTTGTTGTGTGTAAAGAAACTGCTGTCAAATTAAACTTCATTGAGCAGTCTGGACGGTTGTGTTCAACAAAAAGCTCTTTTTACTTAAACTAGTTTAAATGAGTCAGTTTGAACGCAATATAACAATGCGGACGGTGCGATCTCGGCTGAGAAATGGCGGACAGTCAGGTCGGCCCTACTGTCCGTCTACGATGAGGTGCTTGCTCCGAATCCGGGTGTACCTCCCAAGTGCAGGGACGCAAGCTGGCACCAGGGCCACGTAAAGCTGATGGCTTGTGCCGACCAACGCTCTGCGGACCTGTTCCCCATGGCGGTTGGAAAGCTGGGCGAAGTGTGGCCGGGCGCCAGTCTGCGAGCGGTGCCCCGGGATGAAATCCCCAGCAGACCGCGTGCCAAAACCTGGGTTCCGGCAGTACCATCGGACCCGGCGGCTATCCTCCATTACCTTAAGACCGTAGTTTTAAGTGAATTACTTTAAGTCTAGTGAAATTTTCGCATGCTGCATCAAAAAGATACAATAAATAATAACGCGACAAGAGAAATTAACCTGCGATTCAATAATGTTGACGGCAAACATTGGAAATGAGTATCGCAAAGCGAGATTCCCAAGCAAAGTTTTGTAAATACTATACAAACTCACCTATTCATATAAATACATACGTATGTTTTACCATATGAAAACTACACAAAATACACACGCGAGAAAGAAACCGCAAAAGGACTCTTATTCTTTTCTGGCATGTTCTCTGCTTCATCTTCCATTTTCTTTCTATAAAATAATTCAATGTGTATATAATTACAGTATAATGCGAGTATATGAGAACACTATGAACATATACATTTATATTTATCCATGTGTGCGTAGCTACGTATTTAGAACAAAACACAAAAACAAAACTAGTTAAGTTCACCTTTTATCTTTCGTTCCCCTTATGGTAACGGCGCTTGAACAAGCCATGAACAATTTGAGAATAAATGGCTTTGAAGTGGTAATTATTGTAAAAGACTTGGAAGAGAATTGCGTTGAAATAAAATTACACAATTGATATGTATAGAGTAATTTAGATGTAGACATTAAACTTGAAATTGAAAAAATTGTGCGAAACTTTGTTAATTAGAGTTGCGAGAGGACAGAACATAGACAAACTGTAATTTGTTAGCCTCGTTTCAGTAACTTAAGTCTAAGTTATTTTCAGTTGCAAAAAATTCATATATTGAAATAAAATAAATATTTAATTCATAACCCTGAGCTCCCCACCCATAATTGGAAGGTAGCTTGGGTCAGCGAACCGCGGGGCTCTCTGAGCGAGGCCTTGGTCTTTCTTAACAAAGAATCCCTCCAACCACTTGCTGCTACCGGGGGCGTAGTCAGCTATGGTTTTGACTCCGTCACACTGCGGGTTTACCGAGGTGACCAGTCCTCTTCCGGGCAGCAGAACCTAACAGGTGCAATACCGGGGCCTTCTGCCGTGCCCCCCGTCCGGGACTCCGCTTCCGAGGATGGCGCCGACAGTGTCTCGGAACTTATCGGCGACTTCTTCGAGGGTCTCGAAGTAAGGACCGAAGGAGACCCCGAGGACGACAATATCTCGCTATCCGACCTGGACGATATATTCGTCGGGAAGGAGGACGGCGACATCACGGTGGTCGATGCTCCTAGAGATGGTGGGGATTCTTCAGATTAATCTCCACCACTCTAAGGCGGCCTCGGCTGCCCTCCTCCTCCGTCTGTCGGCCAGCAGGGAGGACTTTGTGCTCGTCCAAGAGCCATGGATCTTCGAGGATCGGGTTCGCGGGCTGAGTCTCAACGGAAACAAAACTGTATCCCACCATGGCGCAGGTAAAATCAGGGCCTGCACCCTTGTAAAGGACTCTATTAATGTCTCTCTTCTCCCTAGGTTCTGCGACGGGGACTTTGTGGTCATAGCCGCTGAGCTGCAATGCCAGGTCCACTGGATTGTGTCCAGGTACATGGCGCACGACCACGGGCCCACGCCTCCTAACGGGCCACTGCGGGAGATCGCCGCAGCAGCCAACGCACAGGGCATTCCGCTGATCGTCGGGGCGGACGCTAACGCCCACCATGACGCTTGGGGTAGCAGCGACACAAATGAACGGGGTGAGTCGCTCTTTCAATTTATTCTAGATAATAACCTAGCTATAGCGAATAGAGGGACGGAACCGACGTTCCTTACCGCTACTCAGAGGGAGGTCCTGGACGTCACTCTGACCAACGCGCTCTCGGGGCACCTGGTCAGGGACTGGCGTGTTCTGGAGGAGTGCTCCTTCTCCGACCACCGGTACGTCAGCTTCTGTCTGTACCTGTGTGTACCGGCCAGGCCCCCCCTTCCGCAATAAACGTAGGACGAATTGGGAAATTTTCTGTTCGATCCTATATCCTAATCTTACCGCATCTCCTCCGCGTCTCTTGTGTCCAGGGGACATTGAGACCGCGGTGGCAACTCTTACTAATTCGCTTAGTCATGCTTCAGCTGCCGCTTGCAAGCCTAGGGTCCACCGGGGAAAACCAAAACCACCCTGGTGGAACACCACAATTGCTAGCTTGCGGCGCGCATGCAGGCGCTCTTTCAACGCGGCCAAGAGGTATAACACCTGGGACGCATACAGATCTGACCTTAGAGCCTTTAAGCACGAGGTCAGGAAGGCAAAGAGGGAATCGTGGGAATCCTTCTGCGGCGGTATCGAAAAAGCCTCGGACATCGGCCGTCTCCGCAGGATCCTCAGAAACTCTCCATCTATTCCCACCACCATCCAGAAGGCAAACGGTGTCTGGACGGAGTCCAGTGGGGAAACCCTGGAGGTGTTAGGTGACGTGCACTTTCCGGGGAGTATTCCCACCTCCGCTGAAGCGGTAGTTCCGGAGGAACCACATTCCTGGTCCTTAACGGACGTCCGCATTGACAGCACCATGGTCACGTGGGCCATTAACTCCTTCGAGCCTTATAAATCTCCGGGACCGGACGGCGTCATTCCAGCCGAGCTACAGCAAAGCGCGGAATTGACGGTGCCATGGCTTGTCGTGATCTTCAGGGCATGTTTGGAATGTGGACACATCCCCCTCGGGGAGGGGAATGTTGTCTTCATTCCCAAAGCCGGCAAGACCTCGCACGCCAAGGCCAAGGACTTCAGGCCAATAAGTCTGACATCTTTTCTCCTAAAGACCCTCGAGAGGATACTCGACGTCCATATTAGGAACCTCATTGACCCAGTTCTTCTCTCGGATTCGCAACATGCCTACACAAGGGGCAGGTCAGTCGAATCCGCGCTGCACTCTCTGGTCGACTATATAGACAAGTCGCTGGCATTCAAGGAGTACACCCTAGTGTCTTTCATAGACATAGAGGGCGCATTTAACAATATCTGCCCTCGAGCGATAGGGGTGGCTCTCTCTGAACTTGGCGTTGGTCGTAAACTGACAGATTTCATCAGCGCCCTTCTTAGCAGTCGTTTCATAAACTCTACGTTAGGGACGGCACACATTCGCAGGTCAGACACTAGGGGTACTCCTCAGGGGGGCGTTCTGTCGCCGCTCCTGTGGAATCTAACCCTGAACAGACTGCTTGTCAAGTTAGAGGCTGTTGGCTGCAGGGTCGTCGCCTATGCCGACGATGTTGCAATGGCCATAGCTGGAAAATTTCCAAGTGTACTCTCCGAGCGGATAAATCACTTCTTGGACATCCTCTCCTCACGGAGCAACTCCTGTGGCCTTACGGCCAACCCGGAAAAGACGGATCTTGTTCTCTTCACAAGGAAGTACAAGGTTCCGCCTTTCAGACTCCCCGCTCAAATTGAGTAAGGAGGTTAAATACCTGGGGCTGATTTTAGACTCCAGGCTCACCTGGAGCACAAACATTGCCGAAAGGGCAACAAGAGCCTCCAAGGCCATCTACTGCTGTAGACGGGCGGTGGGTGCCAGATGGGGGCTTCAGCCGCGCGTCGTTTCCTGGCTTTATGAGGCAGTGGTTGAGCCTATCCTTCTCTATGGTGCTGTTGTCTGGTGGCCTGCGGCAGCCAGCCGAGTCAACCTAAAGCAGCTCGATAGGGTCAGAAGACTTGCTGCCACTCTCATAACTGGAGCCATTCGCTCTACGCCTACTAAGGCGCTCTTCGCTATCCTTAATTGGATACCCTCGAATCTTCTAGTTAGGCAGTCCGCCAAGATTGCCGCTGTACGGCTAAATGCCATATGCAGTTGGACACGAGCGGACCTGGGCCACACTAGAATACTAGGGTTGGACCTTCCAACCGCGACGAATATCGACTATATAGTCTTTCCCCCTAGTTTTGAGCGTAAGTTCACTATAGGGATCCCCAGCAGGAGCGACTGGACGGAAGGCCGTCGCCTGCTGCCAAACGCTATCGAAATCTTCACGGACGGCTCTAAACTTGATAATAGGGTCGGATGAGGAGTTTTCTGTGATCAATTAGGGGCCAGTATTACTGCTCGTCTCCCTGACCACTGTAGCGTCTTCCAAGCGGAGACCATGGCTATACTGCTAGCAGTGGGTCGGTTGCAATAGCAACCCTCTCTTCCCTCGGCTATATGTATTTTCTCAGATAGCCAGGCAGCAATAAAATCTTTGATAGGTACATATACCTCTTCTAAACTGGTTGCAGAGTGCAGAGCAGCTCTGAATGACATAGCGGAGCATGCCAGGGTTCACCTGAGTTGGGTCCCGGGGCATAGCGGAATCGCTGGCAATTGTGCGGCTGACGAGTTAGCCAGAAAATGCACTCTGCTTCCAGCTCCTACTACGTTGGGTAGCACCCCCCTTGCGACCGTCAAATTGATGGTCAAGCAGGCCTATTTCCGCCTGGCTAACCGACTCTGGGCGGAGGAGAACCTATGTAGGATCTCCAAAGAAACCTGGCCGTCGCTTAACCAAGGCAGAACACGCGAACTGCTCCGACTGAATCGGAATTCCATTTATTCCACAGTTTCTGTGCTAACGGGACACTGGACGATCGGCGCACACGCCAGGAGACTCGGCCTCCCATTCAACGACTTCTGCTGCAGTTGTGATGATGCGAGTGAGGAGGAGAGCGTCGAGCACCTGATGTGCCACTGCCCAGCACTAGCAAGGAGACGACTCCGGGTGCTGGGTGCGCCGATCTTCAGCAGCTTGGCCGACCTTACAGGACCCAGCATCGGCCGCATCGCCCGATTCATTGTGGAATCGGGATGGCTCGGCCTAACACCCGGTTGTACCACAACGGGCCGCAATATGGCCTACGTGAGCTCTTAAGCTGCCACCCTAACCTAACCTAACCTAAAGTGTTGAAAAATTGTAATGAAAGGTTGAGGGTTGATCGTAAGGCGGGTAGTGGTGGTGACCATGGCCAGAAGAATGTTAGACTTACGAAGAAAGTGATTACCGCATTTAAACAAAATCCGCGAATGTCAAGTTGTTCGATGGCTTGAATCGTGGAGAAAACGTTATAGTTCGTCCAGAAAGCAAAGAGGCGAGTAAGCTTGAAGAGTTACAAGGCTCAAGTAGTACCAGATCCGGACGCGAAACGAAATCTGACCGTGTAGCACGGTTGTCGTAACTTGTTAGAAAATTTGCTAACGAATACTGCTTCAACAACTTTACATTTTTAGCTTGGCAAGATTTCTATACAACCACGAATCGCCAAGATGTTGCTGATGAATACAAGGTGAAATCAAGGGCAAAATTCCCAAAGAAGACCATAGCTTGGCAAGCTATCTGCTCGTGCAGTGTTAAAACAAACCCTTTTGTAACAGTCGGTACAATGAATGGCAATATTTACTTGGAAGAATGCTTCGAAAAGAGACTGCTGCCTCTCATTCGTCGCCACACATCAAAACCGTTGTTTTGGCCTGACTTGGGTACTTGCCACTACTCCAGGGAAACTCTGTAGTGGTATTTAGAGAATATTATCCATATGGGATGGAATATGTACAGCGCGAGTGTGATCCGCCTAACAGCCCGGAACTCCGCCCTATTAAAAACTAGTGGTCGATAGTTATAGGCATTTTAAAGAAGAGTGATGCGAGGTATCGGCAGAAGAAGAGTTCCAAAGGAAGTGGTTGTGGGGGTCTAAAAAGTGAATGAAAGTTTCGTGCAGAAATGTATGGCAGGACTCCGACGAAAAGTGTGGTGAGTGGCATACCGGTGGAAAACCGAAAAGTAGAGATAAATTGTAAAAAAATTCTAGATTACTTCGATTTATTTTTATATCAGAAAACAAGTGTCCCGATTTTGGTGTGCACACCCTTTAGCATCGAAATAAAACCAAAAATGTGGCCATGTCAATTTCAACACTTTTCAGCAATTCGTCAATGATTTACTTAAAAAGAGCCCTCAAAATATGCGAAGTTTTTTTGTTCTTTTTTGTACAAGCAAAAAACAAAACTTTTGAATTGTTCAAAGAAAAATAAAAACAAACTTTGCATATTTTGAGGCCCTTTGTTTTTTAAGTAAATTATTGAAAAATGGCTTAAAAATGTTCATGTGTTGGCTTTCATTATACACCTAACTCGTTAATTGATTTACGAAACATGTGTGTGTTTTTAACCATCAAAGAAAACGTCTTAAAATTTTATATTTTCAAACTTTGAGATCAAATAACCGCAGAATTTTTAAACTTATACAAATGAATTGCATCGTAAAAAAGCCGTGCGTTTTTAATGCAACAAGGTTAAAATCATGTCAACCGGCTTATTGGCTTAGAAATTACGATTAAAAATATGGAAAACGAAGAGGAAAATTTAAAAAACTTACACGGTACCTGTATCTCACTAACTAGAGCTGCTACAAAAAATCTGAGGGTAGATTCGAAATTAGCGCACCTAAATTAAACAACAGAAAAAAAGTGTGATTTTTTGTCCTGTGTTATAATTAGGTATCGGATTTATATGCAAAAACTATGCAAAAATTGCAAAAATATGCAAAATATGCAAACATATGCCAATATGCAGTGCATATGTGAGCTCATTCTTAATATTTTTCAATTAAAATAGTTTCTGTCTTGGTCCCGTTTAAATCGGAAGCTTCAAAAAAATATGCACTTGCATATAATTCCGATCGCTAGTTATAAACAATATCAAAACAATTCAAACAATTAAAATGTGCTTATTTGAAATATACAAATGTACAAGTAATTTCCAAATGGAGTACAAAATATTTGAATAAAAAAACTTAAATAAATCTACAAAACTGCGAAAGTTAAGAACTCCATTGCTCTATTAACCCTCGCTTTAGCGGACGGGTCTGGCCAGACCTTTTTCATTTTCATTCGAAAATTGTAACGAAGCTATTTTACATAGCGACTTGTCCTTCTCGGTAGCTTCCTAAAATTTTATTCTCTTTCGATCTATACATATATCCTTATGAAAAAAGTCCTTGCAATAGGAGAAAAAAGGATTTTTATAAATTACCCCTTCGGTTTAGCGGATGGTGTCTGGCCAGACCCCTATACATTTTGTATGGAAATACATGCAATTTGAGCCTTTTATCTTTTTTTTTGCATTTTATTGTAAATATATACTTCCGTGCTCATATATGCGAAGCTGACTTTCATGTAAGTATGTACACACACGCACACATGCACGGACACATACAAATACGCACATAAACACGCGCGCACAATCAATCGGTGTTGGTTGCATGGACCAAATGGTCACACATTACACTTCGAAACGGCCAACACGACGCTGGACTTTGGCTTTTTTTTTCAATATGCTCGATGTTATGGCACTGGCAAGCTATTGCATATGTAAGGAGAATGATAACAACAATAAAAAAGACGCAAGACGAAAATTTCTCCAAACGCTCTCCGATACACTGGTGCTTCAAAACGTCGAAGATCGCATGAACAATGTTCATTGTATCAAGCATTTTCATGTTCGTTCAGCTGTTGAAGCATTCTTTGGCAGACCACTCCATATTCCAACAAATGTTGTGGCTACACAAAGAAGCGGCGCTGATACACTTACCAGCAAACGAGACTGCCGTCTTTGTTTACAAGGATGCGAAAAGCTTCGTCGCAAAACTCGTTTTTATTGTTCGAAATGCGCCCTACCAGTTTGCCAACAACATTCAAAGGTCGAGTATACCTGTTTTTCATGCAGCCAGAACTCATAACTTTTTCCTTTCATCATAAAATATATTGTAAACCCATGTTATATGCTTCAAACAACATGCACACATAGAAAATAATGGGGAAAAAAATTTCAACGAAAATGCGTTTTTCATTACAAATCGGAAATTCCCAGGTCATATTTTTACTTGTACAGATTATTGAGGATGTGTCCTACACGAATGGGTAGGTAAGGAACTCAAAATATGTGTTCAGCAGGTCAAAAAATGGCTTAGAACACACCATTAAAAACCCATTATTCCCATATAAATACATGCGAATGCATAGGGGTCTGGCCAGACACCATCCGCTAAACCGAAGGTAACCGAAACATCCGCTAATGCGAGGGTTAAATATGTTTCAATATGTTAGTTTTAGATGGTTTTGATTGTTTATTTTAAAATGTTATCCAGGTTAGTGCAGAGCTGAATAGTGTGTTTTTTTTCATTATAAGCATTTTCTATGAAAAATAGTTTGAAAACTTGTATATGCATTTTGCATATTTAAAAAAATATATTTTACAGAACACATAATTTCCCAAAATCTCGTTCTAGATTACACCTAAGTCTGTTTTTACACGGTCTTTTTTTACACGGTTTTGATATAACACGGTTTGAAAATTGAATATTTTTAATTTTTTTACACGATTTTATTCCATTTAGCACGATTTGAAATTTTATGTACTTAAATTTTTTTTGTCAAATTTAATTTTTGCGAAGTATGTTCATATCACAAAAAAGTATTTATGAAAGAAAAAAGTCTGAAACCATCGATAGTATCGATAGTGCTATCGATAGTTTGCGAACACTAGCTTAAAGATTTAAGTGAATTCCCTTTTAGCGCGTACAAGCAATTTTTACTGGTCAAAGCAAATGTGAATAGCACTAATTTAGGGGAATTCCCTTTATGTGCATACAATAAAATTTACTGGTCAGAGCAATTGAAACGTGTTAATATTTTGTGAACTGTCAATGCAATAAGACGTGTTTGGTAAAGAAATTTTAATAGGTTTTAGAGATTAGGAACAAATCACCCATTTTTGTATACGATCAATGTCTTTTTTTACACGGTTTTTTGTTACACGGCTGCTTCTGGAACCAATCTACCGTGTAAAAACAGACTTAGGTGTATTATGTTTTGGCATCGATCGCTTTGCCAAAAACAACCACCATTTTAATGTGCAGAAGTAAGCTGGCACGCAGCTGGCTTGCTGCGGAAAACTACAACATTGCGTGTTGTTGCCGAAATGAGAATGAAGCACCAATGAGTAGTTACTTACAGCAATAGTAGCCTATACCCGACTCAACGTTACAACAGTAGAGGCGCTAGGCTGAAGACAGACCATTTGAAGCGCCTGGCGTCTTACTACGGCGAAGCCTCTGCACTTGTTCGGGACCAACAAGTCAAAGTGGTGGGCACTGTGGCGATTATGCTTGGCGTCACTGTGCAGTTTGCAAAGCACTAGAAAGCATGATAATTTCGCTACAACACTCGCAGAGATAACTCGCAATGATACTGAAAATTTTTAGGCTAATTAGAAAGTGTGAAAACGATCTGCGCCACAAGCACACAGGGATAAAAGGCAGTCGGGTACAGCGCAGAGGGAAGAATTCGAAGTGCAATAAGCAACAAGTGTATGAATAGTTAAAGTATAGAATTCTAAATAAAGTGACTGCTATTGTAGAGCTGCGTTAAAGAATTATAATGAGTTATTTCTAAGCACAATCCAGAGCAACGAATATGCCTGCGT
Organism: Melieria omissa; assembly: GCA_963971225.1. Lineage (NCBI taxonomy): Eukaryota > Metazoa > Arthropoda > Insecta > Diptera > Ulidiidae > Melieria > Melieria omissa. Next base: position 40,587,095 of record OZ020269.1, on the reverse strand, counting down.
TAAAGTGGCCGAACTTTTTATTGTAACAATTTATAATGAAATATATATAATAGGAAATCTTCGACGTTTGATAACTCTATGATTTTGAAGGCAAAAGTTATAATTAAAACAAAATATATGTTAAGGACTTAATCCGTTGCCTTAATTTTTGTCTTTTGGATGGGAACTTAATTTTTTACGTTAAATCAATATAGCCAAAAGAATAAAATTCAGACCACTGCCTCTATAGTCTTTTCAGTTAAGCTCCAAAAACTTGATTTCGAGCTTGAAATTTAACTCGACATTTATACTCAAATCCCTTCCCTCCAAAGTGAAATCTTGTGGGCGCCACTGGCTGAATGCCATATTATCGGCTGCCAAGAGAAATAATTTTTAAAAACATTTGGAGGCAAATGGAAACAGCAAGGAAACTATGCGTTCGTGAGACTTTTAACCCACAACCGTCTTGATCAGCTTTTCGTGCTGCAGCTAAAAGGGGAGAATTACAGATTGAGCACAACCAACGTTTTTCCTTTTGTCAAATTATCAGATTAAACCTATGTTCATTTATATCTTTAAACCTCAAATGAACCTTTTTAATCAGCTGTTTCTTTCTTTTAGTTTAACTGTTTACACTCGTTTACCTGCGTATTGTGAATGTGCCGAGACCCGTGTGGTCTAAACAAGATTTAAAAACGTACTTAACTTTTTTTGATAACTTCATTCTTGGGAGCATAACCTGGCTTACTCTCCAGATTTTATTTACCGTATTTAACTAGATAATTTTTACTAGAAAAGTTTCCAAACAGACGTAGACCAGGTGATACAAAATTAGTGCTGCCAACTCACTTCCACGGGAACGTAACTACATATTTTTTTGTTTTTAATTTTTGCAGTTTCTCCAAATAAAATCAAAAACCCAACAGCTGTTTGAAAATAAGCTTTCAAACTAAATTAAATTACGCATTTGGGCTCAATATAAACATAGCCTCGCATGGTTGTAATTACTACACAGTTTAGAATATCATAAGTTAAGGGAATGTTCTAACATTTTGGGGGTTAGAACCCACTCACCCACTTAACTTCAGGGAATATTTACAGCGTGCCCAAGAACATGAAGAGAAGGTAAGGAGGAGTTTCTCCTGAAGCTAGGAAGTAGCTAGGTTAAAATGCATGGAATGAAAGGTGACAGAAGACTCCATTGAGAGCTCGATGCTGTTGGAACGACCCTTGAATAACTGCGAGAACGCTTACCCTTCATGAACTTATCAGCGTAATATAACGGGAGATGTCTTGTGAAGAGATACCTTTGTATTTGCAAATGAATAGGAATAGCGACGGGACCACTACGTTTTTTGTGGCCCGTAATCAAGATTTCAAAGAGACATTTTGATTGTGTAGCGTGTGTCTACGCGTTATACCACCTGACTATCCGGTGTCCATCTGGACAAGATTTTTCAGCAGAGGAAGGACTCTGTTCAGCCCAAATTCTTCGTAGAGCGTAGAGGCTCTACCTGTTTTGTATCCTCTACAGCGGTGTAGTCGCGCTCTATCGCTCTACGTAAAACTGGTGTAGAGAAATTTTAAGTATAGCTCTACTGTGCCCACTGCACACACATTTTCTCTATGGTAAAATTGCATGTTAGAGCAAGATCTTTTGACATTTTACTTCATGTCGCAGTCATTTAACCCTGCGTGCATACAATGTTTTTGAGTGAACCAAACATTTAATTTAGCCTGTTTAGGTACGGAAAAATAATTAATTAAATAAATAAATATTAAAAAACTACTTACTGTTCTTAGAGGTTAACCAGAAAAAATTTAAAAATGTTAAAGGACACATTAAAAAACAGTAATAGTCTGATTTCGCTAACATAGAATGCAGTTTATTATACATTTCTTTAACACTAATTCACAAAAAAATTAATGAAATGTAAATTAGCGATTACAGCAGCCTCGACAGCCTTGCATGAGTGTACTAGACTGTCATCCCAGAGGTCGTGGGTTCAACTACCGCCGCATGCACGGACCCCACACTTTTCCTACCAATTTTTCCGATTTTCCTGTTTTCTAAAATTTCTTAAAAACCCTACAGCATATCCAAGTTCATTGATTCCCAACCCAATTATTCCTATCCCACTCACTTTCACGCAATAGTTCGCGCAATTATGCGCTGTGCTGCTGATAAAAGTAAACAAATAAACAGTTACACGGCGCACGAGCGACATCTGCAAGGGGAAGCGGACAACTGCGAAAACAGCGCACCAAATTGATCTAGCGTGGTCCCCAACCATTCTGCTGTAACCTCCTCACACAACAGATGGCGCTCCGGAAGCTCGAACTAACGGAGGCAACGTTCCTAAGCGGCGTTAGATGGCACCATCATTTAGGACTACCTGCGGCAGGCCAATCACCTACCCTGGCAGAACAACACAACTGATTAACGTAACCAACACAAGGCTGTCATGTGGATGCCCTATGCTCGAAAGAGGACCAAAAAAAAAATTAGCGGTTGTAAAATTTGTTTATATTTATCTTAACGTTTTTAGTTAGAGACTGGGCAGTACGTTCGGTGACTACTGCATAGGCTTGCTTTCATCGATTTCGGAACTGTACATCATTTTTGCAAACTTTTTTGTTTTTTTTAGAGTTTTCTTCATTATATCTCTATCCAATATCTTTTAAAAGGCCAAAGTTCCGGGCAGTTGGGAGGATTTGCCTCTTTTGGGACCACTGTGTCACAATTTTCGTTATACCATTCCATAGTTAACCTGGCTTGTCGCTAGGTCTGGCCAAAACCAAACTGTTCCTTTGCGCTGCTCAATAAATGGTAGAAGGCGTTTTTGCAGGCATTCTTCTATATAAATTTTAGAGTACGCTTTGCTCCGTAGACCGCAGGTGCAAATAGCTTGCCATACCTTAAAGCGTTTTGGGATTTGGTGTATTTCACTTCAGAGTATTTTCTATGTGTTCCATCCTTATTCTTTGTAGTGATAAAGGCATTGCTTGAAGTTCGCCTTACAGTAGGTTTTAGCACCGAGAATCACGCAATCGAACTTGGTACGTAATTGTCATACAATGCCGGTCAGGCACGTTCTGCTATTCGTAGTTCCTTGCGATTGAGTTGATTGCGATCTGCCTGCTGCAGCTCGACCTGGCAGAGTCGACCTCGTGGGGTTATTTCGATATGTGCTAACAACACTTTTCAGCATTTTTGTTACTTGGACCCTTTTTTCTGTATGATCCTTTGGTTTTGTAACATTATAAACCGTCACTACGCTCGCTTTGCTTTCCCTTGCAATGCTTAGTCTTCGTCTTATCAGTCAAGTAAGTGTCCAGTATTAATTTGCGGCACCGCTGTTGCGAGCTGGACATGTTGACTAAAGTAGATCCAAGATGAAATTTATAAATATAGCAAGAAACGGCAATATTTCACTCGGAAATACCAGGCTCCTAACTCTTGACATTTTCGTATGCTGGATGCGTAAAAAATCTAAAATTTTTCTGGTTCACCCCTTATGTTCGCTTGAAGAAGGAAAAAAAAGAAAAGAAAATGTTGGGAGCGAATTGAAATCAGATTTGGTGCTGAATGCTTTGCTGCCGATGCAATTCTTCGATTCAAATTTTGTCACACAACACTAGGCATGCACGCACGTTTATCAACCCGCTCGGAAAAATACAGTTAACTCTACCGTAAAGCAAAACATTTCAAACATTTTCTTTATGTAAAAATTGTGTATCCACTGTAGTTTTTTAATCGAGAGAACTCTAGTGTAAAATGGATGAAGTGAACGTGTTTAGAGATCTTCGTGGTGTAAATTTTAAACTACTCTACGTCGCTCTACATTAGTTTTCTCTAGTTTTACGCCAAAACAAAAACTATAGTGGACACGTAGCTCTAGGGGTTTTCCCTATTTAAATTAGCGACATTGATATCAACGGCACATTTAATTGCAACAAACACTACATGAGATACGAGCAAAAATTACGAAAAATTTAGGGCCTCCCTCAAACAAAGAAAAACGAACTGCCAAAATTTGTATGGAGCTCAGTTTACTCGACCCTCGGAAAAATACACGAGCATAACGAGGCGTCGGCCAAGGTGGAGTCTTCTGTTGGTGCTGCAAAGTCGCAAACCACGTTCGTGGTTGTCGCGCCGCTGCAAGAAATGGATATGAGCCAGTTCCTGGTGACAATGAAAGGCATGTTCGAGACTTCAAACCATGAAATTTCGGCGAAAATGGAGGCTTCAAATCGCGAAATGACAGCTAAAATGGAAACTACAAATCAAGAAATGGAAAAGTTTGAAAATGCAAAGCGTGCGATGTCGGAGCAAATGGAAACGTCGAATCGAGAAATGTCAGCGAAAATCGAAAATGCGAATCGCGAGTTGTCCAGCAAAGAGTAGAAGAAATTTCCGACAATCAATTTGAAAATTGAGCATCTGCAGAGGCAAGTGGAACATTTGGATAAACGAGTTGACAGTCTGGAAGATTCGATTAACAGAAGAATAGATGAGCGGCTTAAAGAGGTACAGCCGCGAGAATGGTTGCCGCCAGTTTAGGAACGTTTTGCCACTAGAACACTACTTACGATGGTACTACGAGCTTTGATTCTTTCAAACTACAATTCGATATGGCTGCTTTGGAGGGTCAGTAAATCGATGTTATGCAAGGCCCGAGACTGATACTAAGAGGTCCTGCGACTGGGGTAATAAAATCAGTTCCGGAAGGTTTGAGGGGTGATTATAAGACGTCATAAGGGCACTAGCTTCCAAATACAGCGACGAGCACAACAAAATGTTGTACTACTGCGAGCTGAAGAACCGTAGGCAAAAAGCCAATGAGACGCTGCAGGCGTATGCGGCAGATATTAAGCGGCTGGTACAACTGTTCTACCCGGAAGTCAGCGTGGAAATTTTGGAAAGGCTGAAGACCGAGGCGTTTATCGAAGGCATTCTTGACCCGAAGACACGTGATAATGTTGGAGTCGACATTCAAGGAAATGATGGCAAGCGTATTGACGTATGAGGCGGATTGGATGGGAAGCTCTCGACATTCAACTGCGGGAAAGCGTCGAAGCCCAACCTTTAAGTGACACGCACAAACAGACAGGAAGCTGCGAGACACCGACGAGGTTGCGGGCAGCAAGGCCAAATAGCACAAGACTGACATATACACAGTGTGTCCCATGGAAAACGGAACTTTTCCAAAATAAAGACAAAAACTCAATATTCCGGCAAATCTAATTTATTTTATTCAAAATAGTCTCCTTCCGCATCAATACAACGTTTTGCACGATCAAATAACATATCGAATGAGTTTTGGAGATCATTTTTATCCATCGACTTTAGTATAGCGGTCGTCGCTCTTTGGATGGCCTCTACGTCGGCATAACGTTTTCCTTTCATAGGCAAATAGCCAAGTGCAATTTGGAGAACAAGTAAAAGTCAGGCGAGTACGGTGAATGGTTGATGGTTAAAATGGAATTTGTGATCAAAAAATCCGTGATCAAGTTCGATCGATGAGACGGGGCATTATCATTCAACAAACGCCAGCTCCCTTTTTCACGGTATTGCGGCCGCACACGACGAATACAGCTGAGCAAACGCTTCATAACACCAAGATAAAACACAGCAGTAATCGTTTGACCAGGTGGAACGAATTCACGATGAATAATACCCTCCGAATCGTAGAAACAAATCAACATTGTCTTCACTTTTGTCTTCGAACCACGGTATTCGAAGGACCTGGATGTTCGTCGTCCTGAATGTCTTCACGACCTTCCTGGAACCGCTTATACCACTCATACACTCTGGTACGGGATAGACAATTATCGCCATAAACTTGTTTCAGCAAATTATGCGTCTCAGTAAAGGATTTACCGAATTTAAAACAGAACTTAATATTTGCTCTTTGTTCGTTTTTCGACCGATGCCACAAACACACTGTCACTTTGAGCGCGAATGTCATACAATTTTGACATGATGTCAGTTAAGAATGTACCTTTCCATTACTAACATCCACCAATAGGTGGCGCTAATATAAATCGATGTTTTGAAAACATCGTTCCGTTTTCCATGGGACACACTGTGTAGGAGAGAAGCGTTACGGACAGTTGACGTCGTCAAGATGTGCTGACGCCCTGCCACACCGTTGTTGCAAAACCCAGTGCAGGCATCGTTGGCAAGCCGAAAGCAAGGGAGGGGCAGACTGTGGATATCCGGTCAATAACGTTCTGCAGGAGAACGATTGGCTTGCGAAAAGGCTGCGAAAGGACCAGCGCGCCGATACGGATTTCGCAAAAATAATCAAAGGAAAAGTGCAGTAAGTACGGCCGGACTGGCAGGTGAGAGCCCGATCGCGAAGGCTTACTGCGCACAGTGATAAAGTCTACGATTGAAGAATGGCCGCCTATGTCACGAGTGTTAGGGTGGCAGGACCAGAAACTCTCTAATAGTCGTCCGGAAATGCAGACTCAATGATATCATCAAGGCTTGCCATAACAATTCCAATGGAGGGCACCTTGGTATTTAAAAAACTGTCGCCAAGATAAGAAGGTTCTGAAATATTTTTAAGATTTTAAGAGACTCGTGTTCGTTTACGAGGCTGTTCACTAGTCGTTTTGCTCGTGTACTTTTCCGAGATTCGGGTAAATTGAGCTCCATACAAATTTTATCAAATACAACACATACAAATTTTTCGAGGCTTACAAGGATTTTACGCGTTTTAGGAAACACCCCCACTATTTATTTTACTGTAAAGCTCAATTAAATGCAAAAATTCTTTTGATTGAGGTCAGTTATTCACCTTTATGCGAAAACTGTTTGTCGATTATGCTTTAATTCGTACTACAATTAATGAAAATTAATTTTGTGTGCAACCCTCGCTCGACCAACGGTGATCAGCAAATTGCATTCTTTGTGATAGAACTCTGGCCAAGCTGTCAAACTTCTAATTTACGAATCGTTTACATGAGTGCAAAAATAAGGTGTTCCCGCAACAGGCTCATAAAAGCCATAGCCGGATAAGGAAGGGCGAAGTGCCCCCGGCCAATTTTAATTGTTACATTTTTTAATATGTACTAGTATTAATAAAGGTAACCATTTCACAGAGTATAAGTCCATAATTTTAAGTCCCCGATGTGCCACAATTAATATAGTAAATATAAATAGTCAATAACTTTTGAAGTAGTCATCCGACTTAGATGACATTGAGACATATAGATATCACTTAGACGCATTACCAGAAAAATCGGTGAAACTCAAAAGTGATTATAACTAAAAAAAATATATAGGGGAATTCGTTGTAAGGTGCCACCCCATAGCATTTTTGCGCATTACTCGTTAGAAAATTAACTTATCGCCAAAGTTATTATACCGTTGGAAAGAGGGTTTAAAGAGCTATGATCCAAGGTAACACTTCATTTGAATTTGTCGTAAATACGCCAATTTCCCAAAATGTTAAAAATCGACATCCTAAAATTTTTTAATGTAAGGTGCCACCCCCTTAAAAACCCGCAAAAAACGTAAAAATCTCAAGTAGCAATGCATGATTTAGAAAATTTACGAAAGATTATTGAATTTAATATGAATTGAATAGAAATTACCAAAAGCAAACCGAAATTAAATGGTAACGAATAAAACGAATAATTGTATGGAAATAAAAGAACAAAACTGAACTAATTTATTCCTCATGATAGGATTAGAGAAAAATCGACGAAGAACACTTTAAATTCGTCGTAATGACGATTCCGAGCAATAACAAATCCTTTTACGGATATAGAACCACAAAACAGTGAAAAAAGGGGGGTGGCACCTTACAAAGAAAAAAAGTTGGCACTTTACATTTTTATGCCATTTTGGAAATCATTGTATAAATTTGTTCCTTTTACGATATGCTCGGATATCATTTCGGATTATGAAAAACCATTAAAAATTAAGTCCAACACTGATATTTACCTAAGTTTTTTGCGCGCATTTGGTTTATTTTTCACCACAAGAAAAACCTTCAATTTTTATTTTTATGTTTTTTCCTAACCAAATTTGACACTTTTATTTACCCAGACCGTGTTATTGCGTCTGTTTCCTCAAAAGCCATATTTAAATTGATGTTGACATATATACCTTAAATGACAATAGGCATTTTTTTCTTGGACTGCTGGAACGTCGAAATCGACAAAGAGTGGCACCTTACAAAGAATTCCCCTATATATACATATATATATATTTTTTTAATATATATATTTATTTAAAAAATAATAATTTTATGAAGTTTGAATTTTGGTAAAATATACAAATTTTTTTATATAATTCTCACAGAATGTAATGCAACACACATTTTTCCCACATTTTTTTCACCTGCATGTTGTAAAATATTATATGAGAAATATATAAACAAACTTTTGTGATTTTACCACACACATAACTTAAAAACATTAAAACAATTATGGTATTCACAGTTTGCGGGAAAATTTATTTCGGGCCACTTTCCCTAAAAATTAACAATCTACCTGTGAGCACCCCATTGTATATCTTTCAAACAATTGTGGAAAATTTTTCAAAATAAAAATGCCTCGCTCAAATGGCAAACAAACGTTGAACATCAAATAAAGAAATCGTCCCGATAGTGGCATAAAGTACTAAAAAAAATTCGCTCCGTAGATTGTGTCAACAAATTAATTTGACTTTGTTTTCTGCCTATTTCAATAAACATGCTCGGCAGTGCGGTTTGAAACTACCGGTATCTATGTTTTTCATACAAAACAAACACAATTGATCCATATGGGAAAATTCGGGAAAATTGCCAAGAGGGAAATTTAGCATGCTAGATACCGCTGAACTGTGAACACCATAAATATATTTTATTTTTTTAGGTGTCACGCAGGTGAAATTTAGAAAAAATATATGCTGTTAAACATTATATGAGAAATATATTAACGCAAAAAGTTGGTGATCGTAGAGTAATAGCCTATTTTCACCGAGCGCTTAAATGCATTTAAGGGCTCTGTTAAGTTTGACAACTGTCAAGCGTTTCCACCGAAACTGAGTTAACTCCAAAAGCTTGTTTTTGTTGACATTTTCATTTGGAAAAATCAAATTCTGCATTTATTTGTGGGCAGCCCCAGCTATAAGATTAAGATTGATTGGGGCTAGACATTGGCTGTCTATGGCACTGCGTTCATTTTGAACTATTGTGCCTTGCCCGAGTTCAGTACTGGAAGAGACTATTTCCTCCTATTTTCTCAAAGAACATTTTAATTCTTGCGAGATCAATTTCAGACAGATGAGTAGTCTGTAATATTTCCTTGCCTAGTGCCTGCTTTCTTGCATGGACTAAGGCCGGGCATTCAGTTATCAGGTGTATGGAAGTCTCGTCATCCTCCATGCAAAATCTACATATTTCACTGTCTGTTAATTTCAGACGGGTCTTATGTTTGTTTAGCAGACAGTGTCCGCTGATTACTCCTGTCATGAGTTTTAGTTCCGGTCTGCTCAAGCGTAGGAGAAACTTTGCATTTCTGCTTGAGTATCGCGGGAAAAAGGCTTTGGTACATTCCATACCAATTGATTTTGACCATCTTGCATTTGCTTTGATCAAGTATTCTTGCTTAATACAACCTTTGTAATGAGATTTGCTGACACCTAAGATCGGTTCGGGTCCAAATGGTCGCTTTCCAGCTCCCTCCCTTGCCAATCTGTCTGCATCCTCATTACCGTCATAGCCGCAATGTGCTGGAATCCAGTGTACTATTACTCGATTTCCTGTTGATAGTTGTTGGAGAAGATTAGCTGTCTCCCATACCAACTTAGAGGTAAATGTCGACGCGTGCAAGGCTCTTATTGCGGCCTGGCTGTCTGACATTATGATAATCCTTTTCCGATGAGGGTGAAGGTTCAGAATTTCTCTGGCACACTGATTGATAGCACAGACTTCCGCTTGGAAGACGGTTGCCAAACTACCAAGGCTGACTGACATTTGGGTACTGGAACTATATATCCCAGATCCTGTGCCTTCTCCAGTCTTGGATCCATCAGTGTACCAGATAATGTCATCACAGGTAAGACTGATTTTTGAATTGTCCCAGCCCCAGCTATACCCATCGCCGCCATTTTTTTGTATACGTATGTGTGTTTCTTGTAGCCTCTCTAGTACATGAAAACCACTCCGCTTTCCTTCACAACAGTCTAGGAATGTCTGCGTTTTCATATTTGTGAAAATTTATCAATTTGTTTATTTTTTTTATCAATTTATTTAACATTTGTCAATGTCTATTTCATTTGTGAAAGTTGTCGGCTGTTTGATATCAGAGCTGTCTGAATTTTTAATGTCAAAAGGGTTCTTGATAAATTCCACGTTTTTTATTTTCTTTTTCAGCATTTATTATTGGCAAATAATAGAAGTTTTGACTTTGATTATGACAGACGATATGTATTTATCCGAAAAATGCAGTAAAAAGTAATTATCTTGGCAAAAAATCTACCACAACGAACGCAATTCAAATCCCTTCTCTCGTTTGTGTTCGTACGGCTCTTGCTGAAAGCATGCTATCAAAATTTGTACATTTGTGAATATTGCTCCCGCTTTTAACATACAATTTTCTGTTAGACGTCTGTAAACGGCAAAACTGAGCTAATTCAGTTTTGAAAGTGAGTTCACGCACTTTGATACAAAAACAATTGTATGGGAATTTGAGCATTTAAATGCGATGTTGAATACATGTAAGCGTTAAATGCATTTAAGGCCCGGTGGAAATAGGCTATAAGTTCGGGTAATGTGATATGGTCGGGTAATGTAATGAGTGTGCTTATTTCACAAGTGCGTTGACCTTTTTCAAAATTAACCTTTTTAAAACATCATAACAACTAAAAACCTCGTGCTGACTGATTTTGGATGTGTTTGCTTAGATAATTTACAGTCAGTGTGATGAAGTGCTTTGAGTAGTACTTGCAAAAGTTTTTGGTTATAAAGTTTGAAAGCCCAAAAGGTAAAAAAGTCAATTCGCGAAAAGTCAATTTCGAGTAATGTTGTATACCAAAATTTGGGGAATGTGATGTGTAGTACCAAAAAGTATGGAACATAAAGAGTGTGCTTCACGTACAAGCAAAAATTTGAATGCGAGTGCTGATATCGTCACCCGTCTTCTAGATGCGGGGGGTAGACAACGAGAGGAAACACTTGAAACGACAGCACAATGCTCTGAGCGCAAATCATAGAAACACGAATGCCGCGTCTGTGCTCACTCGTTCATTCTCGCTAAATTGTGCGAAGAGGAGGAAGACGATGTGCTGTTGTTCTTGTTGTTGCGCTGGCGAAAAGCTGAAATTGTAAAACGATTTATATTTTCGGGCTGGCTTCTGTTCTTCTTCTATAAGCCTGCACGGCGTCGCATATTGCTCCTGAACTCACTGCCGACTGTAGTGTGCGCAAAATCATAGAAAAGAAAATAAAATATGGTTGGCATGGCTACCTATATGATCGCTACAGGCAATTAAAAAATAAATAATAAGTAATCAACAAAGACAATTAAATAAAAATGGAATTGGAAAGAAAAGAGAACGTTTTTATTAGCCCGTAATAATTTTCCGTCCCGTTCTTTGGAACTTTTCTTACGGCCCACATATAATGCTTGTTTAAAAGAACTAAAATAAGAAAATCTAATATTGTAAATTTATGGTCACATTATTCGCCATGGAACCATTCAGGTGTAGAATATTTAACTATTTTTAAACGTAGGCATGCCGTAATAACATTTTTTTTATGACAAAATACTTGTCTTATTATTTATTTCTTTATTTAGTGCTTTAGTAGTCCTTTCGCCCTATTGAAAGTCAATAGACCTATTAAATTATGTTTTTCCATACAATCTTTTAACCCTTGGTTTCTCCGTTAGATTTCGATTTTCAAAAAAAAAAAACAAAATTAAAACACGCATCTAATTATTTTTGATTTCAAGTGTATCACGAATTTTGAAGTCAATATGCCTATCAGTTCATTTTTGTTCGTAGTTTTCCCATATTCTCAAAATTGTAATCAACCATGTAAAAATATAAACAAATAATTTTACTTCGAACTCGCCACGTAAAAATATTTGTAAACATACACCACAATGCAAAAAGCCATACACCACAAAGATTCGATCGATGGTGAGCTGACAGCAATCTGTGCAGCAAAACCAATCGGCAACACAAAAAAACATACACACAATAAACGACAACACCAAAAACATAAGCGAATCCCGGAATCATCTTCGTTGAAACGTCGATGACGATGCTTTGGTTCGTTGTTTACTCTCCGCTTGCGCTTCGACGAACAAGATCGCAAACTGTTGAGGGCGAGCAAATTTCCCGCAACCTATGCCTCCGCTCATCCCTTCCCCCCGCGTCTTAAAACACGCTTCACACATTTTTGTAGATGCGTATTCTTTATATTGTAACGATAAGACAGTCTGTCGCTGTGCAAAGCAACCCTGTCGCTACGCGCTATAATTCAATCTGGCAACGACGGCCGCGATAATAAGGGAAACTTTTAGGCCAACCTGGCAATGATGGCAACTTTTATTCCAACCTGGCAATGATGGAAACTTTTAGTCCAACCTGGCAATGATGGCTACTTTTAGTCCAACCTGGCAATGATGGTCGCGATCATCATGGAAACCTGTAGTCCACTCCGGAATGTGCGAGAACGATCTGCGCGATGGCCGGACAGGTATAAAAGGCAGCCGGGTGCGGCGCAGCGAGTCAGTCTGATTTTGACTAGTGAAGGTGCCACACGGAGTGATTAAGCAAATAATCAAGACAGTGAAGTGTGAAATTGGTGAAATAAAGTGATAGTTGGTTTTTATTGACTGCTTTTGCATAACTAAAGTTGTTTTATTTTCAAATTGCACAATCCAGTGATACGTAACAGCCCACTAGAACTAGTATTCGTAACATTATTGTATATTCTTTGGTAGTACATAGCATTTCCCGAACTTATTACAGCAGCACTATTTGACATGTTTGTTTTTGTTATAATATTTGAAGTGAAATAATCTCGAATATCTGTTATGGTTACGTTTTAGATAAAAAAATTCATGAAATCACGTTTCTCGATACAAATCTTTAACCCTTGGTTTACCCCGTCAGATTGTGAGTTTCCGAAAAAATTAGATGCACGTCTCTAATTATTTTTGATTTGGAGTACTTTCACCATGTTTGAAACTAATAGGTCTGTTAAATAACTTTTCTCCGGGTATATCACATTACCTGCCGATGGTATATCACATTACCCGCCACTTTTATCAAACGCCAATATTTGGATATTTTAATAATTAAAAAATTCAACAGTTGAACAGCTGAACTTTACCAAAAATCTAACTTGATAAAAATTTTTTTTTTTAAATTAAAAAAAAAATAATTTTTTTAAGGATTATACACTTGATCCTTTTTTACGCGTACAATTTGTACGCGGTTTTTTAAAACTACTCCCACCTACTTTTTCTACGCGGTTTTATTTTTTTTACGCGGTTTTTTCTTACTCGTTATTTTTTCGTTTGCGTCAATTATGTGCCTTTTGGGAACATACTTTAAAAGATAGCCCTCTGCTACACATAAAATAAAATGCAACTCTGTTTCCATTGAAGAAGAGAAAGAAATGTCAAAAATTCTGAAATGTCAAAAAAAAAACAATGACATATCGCAATGGCGCCAAAACGTAATAAATTTAATTTGCGCGAAAAATACAGATTTGGGATAAAATAAAAAGCGGCGAGAAGATAGCGGCCATTGCTAAGCACCACAAAGTTAACGAGTCTACTATACGAACAATTCGAAAGAATTGAAAGGCCATTCGTAGTGCAGTCTAAGCCAGTGGAGTAGAAAGCTCAAATTCGTGCTATGCAAGAGACATATTGCTCAAAATGGAACGCGCATTGACTTTTTGGGTGGAAGATCACATCCGAAAGAGTATACCCGTTGACACAAGATGTATTCAGCAAAAAGCAAGGCAATTTTACCATCGCATGAAAGATGAGGAGCGATCCACTTCGGAAGCTGCAAACTCGCCTACGCTTACTGCCAGAAATGGTTGCATCTTTTTTTTTAATAAATGCGAATATTTGTATAAATATATAACTAAAACAAAAATATTTATATACTGTGTTGGAACGAGTTAGATATTTTGTATGGGAATATAGTTTTTTCTGCGCGGATTTTATTTTTACGCGGTATTGTTCAGAATATAGACCGCATAAACAATTTTGTATGAAAATATGTTTATTTTTACGCGGTATTTTTTTGGACCCAGTATACCGCGTAAAAAAGGATCAAGTGTATTCACTTTTAAGTTTTATTATCTGGTAATGCGTCTAAGTGATATCTATGTGTCTCAATCTTATCTAAATCGGATCATAAATCGGATCACTCTCTGAAAACTATGAACTTTTGTTTTTATTTACTATGTTAGTTCTGGCAGATCGAAAATAAACTATTATAGACTATAACTGGAATATTAAAGCTAGTAGTTAAAAAAAAAACAATGAAAATTGGCCTTGGGCATTTCGCTTTTCCTTATCCGGCTATGGCCTTTACGCACTTAGCACGGTTTACGAGTTTTTGCGTTTAAGGGTTTACATAGGTTTGCCATAATATGGAATAATTTCGCTTTACCAACTTTTCTAGTTCATCTTACCCCATATTCCATGGAATCTGTTCGCCTTGTTCACGCATTTGTGTTAGTCCACGGAGAACATGAAAGACCATCGTTATTTCCACCCATCGCTTTTGCACCGCTCCGTGTGAGTCATCGAAAATTATCCCCACTTCATAAGGAAACGCAAAATATACATCCTCTTTTGAAATTTCCAGCTGTCTGCGTTGTGCTATCGAAAATTGTTGGATAGTTGGCTTGATCTCTTCAATTACTTCAGTAGTTACAAGATTGTTAAGTGATAAAAAATCCCCATTAACAAGCTTCGACGATATTATCTGAAATGGTAAATATTAACTGCTAAGCATAAAATGACAAAAAAAAATGAAAATCAGACTTGTAAGGCATGCTTGGCGCCAAACGTAAAATCCCTGATGTAAAAATCACTATCAAAGTAGGGTCTTATCATAAACTGCACCAGTATCCAGTTTTTTATGGTTTTGAGGGTGGATGGCCACAACACTTCTGGGAAGTTCATTAGGCGAGGTAAACTGCGACCGCGATTATAATCGAAGTTGTTACGGTCGGGCTTTGGCAATGTCGAATACTCCCTGAAGGAAACAAGTTTTGATGTAGGTCTCCAAAGCTTCTGAAATAAATATAAGTTCAGCAACACTGCAACCAATACAAATAACTCATCGCGATAAAGCAGCAATTTATTACTACTACCTTCCATTTGTAGATAGTGCAACAGTTAAATCGTGCTTCGTTTATCATTGTTATTAGTTTATAACATCAAGTTGTTAAAAAAATAGCGACACAGGAAAAAAAAGAACAAATTGTAGAGAGAACCAAATTTTCAAAAACTACGAAAGTTTTAGTCACAATGGTGCAACTCCGTAACACGCTTTTGGACAAACTCCATAAAGCGCGTTTCCAGCGTATCATCGTTTTTCGCGTTTCGAGAAAAAGTAGAATCAGTGTATTTGTATGAGGCAAACTCCATGACTTGACATCGATACGCCCGAAACGCGACAAAAGTTGAAATATTTTCAACTTTCACTCGCGTTTCGCGCTTAACGACGTCAAACAGCTGACAGAGCTCCTACAGATGTCATACATTATGTGGTTAAATGGTAATGCCGATAACAAACTTGTGTTATCCCAAAAGTCGAATGCATTTATTGGTCGGTGTATATCGAATTTTGCTCATTCCTGTGAGATTAATTGCTACAAATTGAATTCAACTGAATCTTTTTTTTTATTTTTTGCAATGCTCGTTATGCATGTATTGTGTTTAAAATGAAATCAGTAAATTCTATAAAGTCTATAACGTCGTATAGCAATTTCATTTCGATGTTTTGCACAATTCACAACGAAATCAATCAGCAGTTTGCCAATTAAAAACTAGCATCAGCGGACGTAAGAAGAAGAAGCTGACGCGTGAAACGCGTGTTGTGGAGTATACAACATTGCAACGCGAATAACGCGAGAAACGCCATAACGCGACCAACCCTGAACGCCTGAAACCCGCTTTATTGAGTTTGACCATTTGTTTGCATCAACGCTTGTCTTGCGTTCGACGCATTCGCTCATTTCACGCTTTAAGCTCTACAACTAATTTTTGATGCATCGTCCAATCAGCGGGCAGTAACATTTTGTGGTGTGAAAACAAAACAACTTGACAATAATGGACGAGGAAATTGCAAATTTCAATGAATTTATGATAGCATACGACTTATGTAGCTCGCTCCATACCTACGCACTGATTCTACCTTTTTTAACAGCTGCATCGAAAGCGTTGCTGAAAACAAAGCGTTTTATGGTGGCGTCGATCGGTGCTTAACCAGTCCAAATAAAACTCCACTTGAACGTAAGGACAGTAGTACCTGATGTTTGTTTTTGGTATGTTGTATGGAATATCGGCTGCATTTCTCAAGCATTACAACAAGATTCATGTAAAAAAAAGACAGGTTTAAAACATGGTTTTTTCGATATTTATTTAAGTCTCTTTCACTCGATGTGAAGTAGAAGTTCTGTTTCACTCGGTATGAAGTAGAAGTTCTGCTTCACTCGGTGTGAAGTATAAGTTCTACTTCATTCGGTGTGCTTGCTGTGATTTACCGTTACTTAACCTCATTATAGCTTTCTGTTTTGATGTTTTGCTTCACAACAGAACATAAGCACTGTCGCTGCTGTAGCGAAAAGATTTTCGAATGATGCAGTGTGGCTGTCGCTCCCAATGAGACTGCGAAAAAGGGTACACAACAAGCGTTGGCTCAGCGCCACGCGTCAATATGCACAGCAATTGATGGAAACTGCAGCTCCCTCGCATTTCCACATTGCACCCCCCCATACAACCTACCTCGAGAGCACCCATCCCGGGTCCGAGTCAGTCGCCATTCCCGCGCGATCTTTCCCAAGCACCGTCACTCCTCCGACGGCAACTCAGGCGAACCTCATCGCTTACACACAACGATGTCAATATCATCATTTCTCACATCTGACATCTCCTCTTTTTGCAGATCCGGCGCTAGCGACCACCTCAGCAGTTGCCCCCCAGACTGCCCCGCACCGAGCATCACCCGCAAAGAGGCCCCAAGCGCACTCCCCAGCGCTCAGTCGTCGCTGATCGGCGAGAACTCCCCAACCGTCGGCCCAGCAGCCCATCATACAGCACGGCAACCGCGCATCACCGCCAAACCAGCCAGCCGTCCGCCGCAACCCTGGGCGGGACCCCGGCACCCATTCTAATTGCAATCTGCAATGGCGGGCGCGATGTTCAGATGTACTGTGCTGTCTTCAGTGATCCGTCAATCCCATCTCCAATCCCAATGTTTCCCTCTCCCTTTGTACTCATGTTCCCCCTATTTTCTGCTCCCCGGCTACGGCCGTTCGTATCGTTTAACGTTTCTTGTAATACTTGTACACTTGTATTTCTAACGTCGATCAATAAAGATCACAAAACCCCGAATTACCGCGTATTTATTTTATCCGCTCCGCCGCGACACGAAAATTTACATGGTCCTTCGAGCCATCGCGAACTCGCGCCGCGATATACAAAACACAAAAAACAACAAAAAACAGTGAACATAAAACAATTTCAAATACAAAACAATTACAAACAGTGACAATTAAAAAGTGCACAAACTAAAAGTGAAAAGACAACAAAAAACAAAAAAAAACAAACATAGTCACAACGAAAAATTACAAGGGAACAAGTGACAAACCCAAAATAATGAACAAACGGTGACAATAAATCAAACAAAAAAGTGCAAAAAATTCTAAACAAAACAAATACAGTGCAGTGCAAGACAGCAAAACATATAGTGCAGCGCAATAACGAAGCGAAAAAACAAAGAACAACAAACACAACCACATGAGAACACAAAGCAGCAAACAAAAAGTGCAACGAAGTATTGGACAGTGCAGTGAACTACAAAGACAAGAACAAAAACGCGCACAAGAACCAAAACGCGTACATCACCAAACAACAGCACACACCCACAACGCAGAGAAAACAAAGGAAACATAGGAGAACAGCCCAAACTACAACAGCATCACAACACAGAAGCGGACCACAGCAAGAGAGGATATCCCCATTCTCGGGCACGGGGCCCAAAAAACAGATAAGCGGAATATATTTATAAATATATATACCCCAATATATACCCACTCCCCAAATTTTCATTCTGGTACCCCGCTTATAGTGTGCATATTTCCCTTTGTACAAAACAGCGCAGTGCAGTTAGCAATTCCGCTACTGCACATAATTCGGCGCTTTGTACATTTTCGCCGTCTCTTTTGTGCGACCTTCGCTGCCGAAGCAGCAAAAACTCCGCTGCAGCCAACAAATACGCACTGTTCTTGTGCAGTAAATAGGCACGCAGCATTTCTCCCGCTGCATTCCCACACTCCCACTTGTAAGCATTTTCGTGCTTTGTTTTTGTGCGACAGACGCAAGCACTGAGCAGCGAGCACTCCCGCTGCTGCTTCCAAGTGCAATTGCTTATTCGCACTTCTGCCTAAGCAATTTACCACTCTCGCTGGCAGAAGTAAGCAAACGCGAATACAGTGGGACGAGTAGCCTATTTTCGCAGCACATTGTATAATTTTCAATAGTGCTGCACTTAGGCACTCATTGCACAGCTGTTATCACCCCAAGCGAATACAGTGGGACAAAAACACCCCACCTGTACTCAAAATTTTTTAATCGTTCACTAAATAAGAATTAATTATTATTACCCACAAACACAAATACACTAATATACATATATTATCAAACACTGACTCTTTACAAACAAACATATTCACGTTTGCACACAAATAAAGACACATTCACAAACACATTTGACTATATATTAAAATATTTTGTTGTTTATTAATAATTTCCCCAATTCTTGTTTAAATATTTTTAGTTTATTCCCAATATATATATACAAATTTCTCGACGCGTTTACACACACAATTGTAAACTTTGATCCTCAACAGAAATACAAATTCGTATTGAAAATTTTTTACACTTTCGTGTACATTTCCCCATTTCCAAATTATCGTTCGCGCGGACGCGGTAATATTTCTGGTTTATTCCCAATAAACCTTATATTTATATTCAAACGAATTTTAAACCCCCTTTCGAGCTTTTTTAAGCCATTAAAATGCCTGTTGAGCGATCCCCCAAGCGTCAAATAAACAAAATGGAGTCTCCTTCTCCAAAATATTCAAAGTCAACCGAGGCACATTTGGCAGTTCCTGTCACTCGCGAGGCAATTAAAACTCGCTCTCAGCTCTCTAGTCCCAAAGCAACCGATCCCAGTGTTGCCACATTTGGTTTTGAGTCCGAGAGACTCGTGCAATTATGCACAGCGTTTTCATCGGCTCCCATCGAGGATTTGACCACATCACTGGTCCAAATTAAGCAGAAAAATCTGCAAGCCCAATGGGAGAGGCTAATGCGCGCACATCAAGCAGTCTTCCTTGCTGAGGACAACAGCCAGCCCGACGGTTTTAAAGAGTCGGCTAGGCAAAAGATCGACGCCTGCACAGACCAATACGAGTTGTGCATGGCTAAGATGTTGGACATCATTAAGATGCTCCAATCTCAGTCCCCCCAGCCTGCTACGCGTATGGAACCGGTTCAACCCCTAGAACCAGCAAATACTTCCTACATTTGCCTCCAAGTTCCTCCTTGCGACACCGAAACATTTTTCGGGGGCTATGAGCAGTGGCCGTCCTTTCGGGACATGTTTACTGCGGTATACATTAACCACCCCCAGCTCACTCCAGCCCAAAAATTGTATCACCTCCGATACAAAACACAAGGCCAAGCCGGTGCTATTGTTAAACAATACGCATTAACCGATGAGAATTTCAGACTCGCGTGGGAAGCCCTCAGATCCCGCTATGAGAACAAACGCATCCTCGTTGACAACCAAATTCGTACTCTATTGAATATCACTCCTGCCCACACCGAAAATAGTGAGGCACTACAGCGGATCCAGAATTCTATAAACAATTGTCTGTCCGTTCTCAAGTCTCAGGCCGTAGACACTGACAATTGGGATCCGCTGTTGGTATATATATGCTCCTCCAAATTGCCCGAAGCAACCCTAGCTTTATGGGAACAATCTTTGACATCCCGGAAGAGTCTGCCACCCTGGTCACAAATGAACGAATTTCTGACCTGCAGGTACGAGATAGTGGAACGGCTGAATTTCTTTCGGCCCACCAAGTCTAAACCACAACCCTCATCTTCCAATGTCCTCGCAAATCGGCCCCACAGATCTCTAAATCTTCACACTGAAGTGAAAAAGGACTTCGCGTGCAAACTCTGCAGCGCAAATCATTCCGTACGGGCTTGCCAAAGCTTTAAAAGGCTCACACCCCAAAGTCGATTAGCATATGTGAAAAAGCATAAAATCTGTGCAAATTGTCTTGCTACATCTCACCTAATTCAGGAGTGTACAAGCAATTTTACATACGTTTACTGCCAGAAAAAGCACCACTCTTTGCTTCATCTCCCCAAAGGCAAAACGCAACTCACTCAATCCCCCAATCGATCACCTTCGACAACTTCTCTGGTCTCAACGGTTATCCAAAAACCGAGCAACAACTCCAGCACTCATTCTCCCCATTTTGCTGCGCACCACAGCACATCTTCAAGGCAAAGTACGCTCCCAGTACCAGCCCTTCACTCAAATAATGGCGCCCAATCCCTTCTGCCTACGGCACTGGTGTCCATTAAACACGGTCGAAAGCTGTTCAGAGTTCGAGCGTTGATCGATCAAGGCTCTCAGCGCACCTTCATTTCCTCGAAGGTCCAGAGACGCCTAAAATTGCCAATCGAGAAATCTGACCTCCAGATCTCGGGCATGGGCGGACAGATTGTGAAAACTGCCAAACATATATGCTTCTTGACATTGGCAGTCCCCAAAACGAGCACAAATCTCCCCGTGCAGGCAATCGTGCTTCAAAAGCTTACGGACTTTCTCCCCCCGTCCAAAATAAACCACCCCAATTTGAACGATTTCGCCATGCTAGATCTCGCTGATCCCAACCCCTTCGAGGCAGCGCAGATCGATATAGTGATTGGCAGTGATCTCATCCCGCAGATCATGCTCGAGGGTTTCCACCGAAATGTATGTGGCAGCTTACTCGCTCAACACACAGTATTCGGTTGGATATTAAGCGGTCCAGTACCCATGTCATCACATTTGACAAACGTCGCCGCGGTGCCAAATCACCATACGCACACAGGTCCCGCCCTTCGAAAAAACCTTCCTACTCTAAAGGAACCCCTTTCTGACGTGAATGCCGCCTTCAATCCCGTAGGGTTTCCACTCAAGGAAATAAAGGCAAATCACGCGGAACCCACCATCCCTGCACATTCAAACTCGAAATGGCAAACACCCCCCTTTGTTGCCAAACGTTTTGCCCCCCGCAGGATGGCTATCGCTCCCAATGAGACTGCGAAAAAGGGTACACAACAAGCGTTGGCTCAGCGCCACGCGTCAATATGCACAGCAATTGATGGAAACTGCAGCTCCCTCGCATTTCCACATTGCACCCCCCCATACAACCTACCTCGAGAGCACCCATCCCGGGTCCGAGTCAGTCGCCATTCCCGCGCGATCTTTCCCAAGCACCGTCACTCCTCCGACGGCAACTCAGGCGAACCTCATCGCTTACACACAACGATGTCAATATCATCATTTCTCACATCTGACATCTCCTCTTTTTGCAGATCCGGCGCTAGCGACCACCTCAGCAGTTGCCCCCCAGACTGCCCCGCACCGAGCATCACCCGCAAAGAGGCCCCAAGCGCACTCCCCAGCGCTCAGTCGTCGCTGATCGGCGAGAACTCCCCAACCGTCGGCCCAGCAGCCCATCATACAGCACGGCAACCGCGCATCACCGCCAAACCAGCCAGCCGTCCGCCGCAACCCTGGGCGGGACCCCGGCACCCATTCTAATTGCAATCTGCAATGGCGGGCGCGATGTTCAGATGTACTGTGCTGTCTTCAGTGATCCGTCAATCCCATCTCCAATCCCAATGTTTCCCTCTCCCTTTGTACTCATGTTCCCCCTATTTTCTGCTCCCCGGCTACGGCCGTTCGTATCGTTTAACGTTTCTTGTAATACTTGTACACTTGTATTTCTAACGTCGATCAATAAAGATCACAAAACCCCGAATTACCGCGTATTTATTTTATCCGCTCCGCCGCGACACGAAAATTTACATGGTCCTTCGAGCCATCGCGAACTCGCGCCGCGATATACAAAACACAAAAAACAACAAAAAACAGTGAACATAAAACAATTTCAAATACAAAACAATTACAAACAGTGACAATTAAAAAGTGCACAAACTAAAAGTGAAAAGACAACAAAAAACAAAAAAAAACAAACATAGTCACAACGAAAAATTACAAGGGAACAAGTGACAAACCCAAAATAATGAACAAACGGTGACAATAAATCAAACAAAAAAGTGCAAAAAATTCTAAACAAAACAAATACAGTGCAGTGCAAGACAGCAAAACATATAGTGCAGCGCAATAACGAAGCGAAAAAACAAAGAACAACAAACACAACCACATGAGAACACAAAGCAGCAAACAAAAAGTGCAACGAAGTATTGGACAGTGCAGTGAACTACAAAGACAAGAACAAAAACGCGCACAAGAACCAAAACGCGTACATCACCAAACAACAGCACACACCCACAACGCAGAGAAAACAAAGGAAACATAGGAGAACAGCCCAAACTACAACAGCATCACAACACAGAAGCGGACCACAGCAAGAGAGGATATCCCCATTCTCGGGCACGGGGCCCAAAAAACAGATAAGCGGAATATATTTATAAATATATATACCCCAATATATACCCACTCCCCAAATTTTCATTCTGGTACCCCGCTTATAGTGTGCATATTTCCCTTTGTACAAAACAGCGCAGTGCAGTTAGCAATTCCGCTACTGCACATAATTCGGCGCTTTGTACATTTTCGCCGTCTCTTTTGTGCGACCTTCGCTGCCGAAGCAGCAAAAACTCCGCTGCAGCCAACAAATACGCACTGTTCTTGTGCAGTAAATAGGCACGCAGCATTTCTCCCGCTGCATTCCCACACTCCCACTTGTAAGCATTTTCGTGCTTTGTTTTTGTGCGACAGACGCAAGCACTGAGCAGCGAGCACTCCCGCTGCTGCTTCCAAGTGCAATTGCTTATTCGCACTTCTGCCTAAGCAATTTACCACTCTCGCTGGCAGAAGTAAGCAAACGCGAATACAGTGGGACGAGTAGCCTATTTTCGCAGCACATTGTATAATTTTCAATAGTGCTGCACTTAGGCACTCATTGCACAGCTGTTATCACCCCAAGCGAATACAGTGGGACAAAAACACCCCACCTGTACTCAAAATTTTTTAATCGTTCACTAAATAAGAATTAATTATTATTACCCACAAACACAAATACACTAATATACATATATTATCAAACACTGACTCTTTACAAACAAACATATTCACGTTTGCACACAAATAAAGACACATTCACAAACACATTTGACTATATATTAAAATATTTTGTTGTTTATTAATAATTTCCCCAATTCTTGTTTAAATATTTTTAGTTTATTCCCAATATATATATACAAATTTCTCGACGCGTTTACACACACAATTGTAAACTTTGATCCTCAACAGAAATACAAATTCGTATTGAAAATTTTTTACACTTTCGTGTACATTTCCCCATTTCCAAATTATCGTTCGCGCGGACGCGGTAATATTTCTGGTTTATTCCCAATAAACCTTATATTTATATTCAAACGAATTTTAAACCCCCTTTCGAGCTTTTTTAAGCCATTAAAATGCCTGTTGAGCGATCCCCCAAGCGTCAAATAAACAAAATGGAGTCTCCTTCTCCAAAATATTCAAAGTCAACCGAGGCACATTTGGCAGTTCCTGTCACTCGCGAGGCAATTAAAACTCGCTCTCAGCTCTCTAGTCCCAAAGCAACCGATCCCAGTGTTGCCACATTTGGTTTTGAGTCCGAGAGACTCGTGCAATTATGCACAGCGTTTTCATCGGCTCCCATCGAGGATTTGACCACATCACTGGTCCAAATTAAGCAGAAAAATCTGCAAGCCCAATGGGAGAGGCTAATGCGCGCACATCAAGCAGTCTTCCTTGCTGAGGACAACAGCCAGCCCGACGGTTTTAAAGAGTCGGCTAGGCAAAAGATCGACGCCTGCACAGACCAATACGAGTTGTGCATGGCTAAGATGTTGGACATCATTAAGATGCTCCAATCTCAGTCCCCCCAGCCTGCTACGCGTATGGAACCGGTTCAACCCCTAGAACCAGCAAATACTTCCTACATTTGCCTCCAAGTTCCTCCTTGCGACACCGAAACATTTTTCGGGGGCTATGAGCAGTGGCCGTCCTTTCGGGACATGTTTACTGCGGTATACATTAACCACCCCCAGCTCACTCCAGCCCAAAAATTGTATCACCTCCGATACAAAACACAAGGCCAAGCCGGTGCTATTGTTAAACAATACGCATTAACCGATGAGAATTTCAGACTCGCGTGGGAAGCCCTCAGATCCCGCTATGAGAACAAACGCATCCTCGTTGACAACCAAATTCGTACTCTATTGAATATCACTCCTGCCCACACCGAAAATAGTGAGGCACTACAGCGGATCCAGAATTCTATAAACAATTGTCTGTCCGTTCTCAAGTCTCAGGCCGTAGACACTGACAATTGGGATCCGCTGTTGGTATATATATGCTCCTCCAAATTGCCCGAAGCAACCCTAGCTTTATGGGAACAATCTTTGACATCCCGGAAGAGTCTGCCACCCTGGTCACAAATGAACGAATTTCTGACCTGCAGGTACGAGATAGTGGAACGGCTGAATTTCTTTCGGCCCACCAAGTCTAAACCACAACCCTCATCTTCCAATGTCCTCGCAAATCGGCCCCACAGATCTCTAAATCTTCACACTGAAGTGAAAAAGGACTTCGCGTGCAAACTCTGCAGCGCAAATCATTCCGTACGGGCTTGCCAAAGCTTTAAAAGGCTCACACCCCAAAGTCGATTAGCATATGTGAAAAAGCATAAAATCTGTGCAAATTGTCTTGCTACATCTCACCTAATTCAGGAGTGTACAAGCAATTTTACATACGTTTACTGCCAGAAAAAGCACCACTCTTTGCTTCATCTCCCCAAAGGCAAAACGCAACTCACTCAATCCCCCAATCGATCACCTTCGACAACTTCTCTGGTCTCAACGGTTATCCAAAAACCGAGCAACAACTCCAGCACTCATTCTCCCCATTTTGCTGCGCACCACAGCACATCTTCAAGGCAAAGTACGCTCCCAGTACCAGCCCTTCACTCAAATAATGGCGCCCAATCCCTTCTGCCTACGGCACTGGTGTCCATTAAACACGGTCGAAAGCTGTTCAGAGTTCGAGCGTTGATCGATCAAGGCTCTCAGCGCACCTTCATTTCCTCGAAGGTCCAGAGACGCCTAAAATTGCCAATCGAGAAATCTGACCTCCAGATCTCGGGCATGGGCGGACAGATTGTGAAAACTGCCAAACATATATGCTTCTTGACATTGGCAGTCCCCAAAACGAGCACAAATCTCCCCGTGCAGGCAATCGTGCTTCAAAAGCTTACGGACTTTCTCCCCCCGTCCAAAATAAACCACCCCAATTTGAACGATTTCGCCATGCTAGATCTCGCTGATCCCAACCCCTTCGAGGCAGCGCAGATCGATATAGTGATTGGCAGTGATCTCATCCCGCAGATCATGCTCGAGGGTTTCCACCGAAATGTATGTGGCAGCTTACTCGCTCAACACACAGTATTCGGTTGGATATTAAGCGGTCCAGTACCCATGTCATCACATTTGACAAACGTCGCCGCGGTGCCAAATCACCATACGCACACAGGTCCCGCCCTTCGAAAAAACCTTCCTACTCTAAAGGAACCCCTTTCTGACGTGAATGCCGCCTTCAATCCCGTAGGGTTTCCACTCAAGGAAATAAAGGCAAATCACGCGGAACCCACCATCCCTGCACATTCAAACTCGAAATGGCAAACACCCCCCTTTGTTGCCAAACGTTTTGCCCCCCGCAGGATGGCTATCGCTCCCAATGAGACTGCGAAAAAGGGTACACAACAAGCGTTGGCTCAGCGCCACGCGTCAATATGCACAGCAATTGATGGAAACTGCAGCTCCCTCGCATTTCCACATTGCACCCCCCCATACAACCTACCTCGAGAGCACCCATCCCGGGTCCGAGTCAGTCGCCATTCCCGCGCGATCTTTCCCAAGCACCGTCACTCCTCCGACGGCAACTCAGGCGAACCTCATCGCTTACACACAACGATGTCAATATCATCATTTCTCACATCTGACATCTCCTCTTTTTGCAGATCCGGCGCTAGCGACCACCTCAGCAGTTGCCCCCCAGACTGCCCCGCACCGAGCATCACCCGCAAAGAGGCCCCAAGCGCACTCCCCAGCGCTCAGTCGTCGCTGATCGGCGAGAACTCCCCAACCGTCGGCCCAGCAGCCCATCATACAGCACGGCAACCGCGCATCACCGCCAAACCAGCCAGCCGTCCGCCGCAACCCTGGGCGGGACCCCGGCACCCATTCTAATTGCAATCTGCAATGGCGGGCGCGATGTTCAGATGTACTGTGCTGTCTTCAGTGATCCGTCAATCCCATCTCCAATCCCAATGTTTCCCTCTCCCTTTGTACTCATGTTCCCCCTATTTTCTGCTCCCCGGCTACGGCCGTTCGTATCGTTTAACGTTTCTTGTAATACTTGTACACTTGTATTTCTAACGTCGATCAATAAAGATCACAAAACCCCGAATTACCGCGTATTTATTTTATCCGCTCCGCCGCGACACGAAAATTTACATGGTCCTTCGAGCCATCGCGAACTCGCGCCGCGATATACAAAACACAAAAAACAACAAAAAACAGTGAACATAAAACAATTTCAAATACAAAACAATTACAAACAGTGACAATTAAAAAGTGCACAAACTAAAAGTGAAAAGACAACAAAAAACAAAAAAAAACAAACATAGTCACAACGAAAAATTACAAGGGAACAAGTGACAAACCCAAAATAATGAACAAACGGTGACAATAAATCAAACAAAAAAGTGCAAAAAATTCTAAACAAAACAAATACAGTGCAGTGCAAGACAGCAAAACATATAGTGCAGCGCAATAACGAAGCGAAAAAACAAAGAACAACAAACACAACCACATGAGAACACAAAGCAGCAAACAAAAAGTGCAACGAAGTATTGGACAGTGCAGTGAACTACAAAGACAAGAACAAAAACGCGCACAAGAACCAAAACGCGTACATCACCAAACAACAGCACACACCCACAACGCAGAGAAAACAAAGGAAACATAGGAGAACAGCCCAAACTACAACAGCATCACAACACAGAAGCGGACCACAGCAAGAGAGGATATCCCCATTCTCGGGCACGGGGCCCAAAAAACAGATAAGCGGAATATATTTATAAATATATATACCCCAATATATACCCACTCCCCAAATTTTCATTCTGGTACCCCGCTTATAGTGTGCATATTTCCCTTTGTACAAAACAGCGCAGTGCAGTTAGCAATTCCGCTACTGCACATAATTCGGCGCTTTGTACATTTTCGCCGTCTCTTTTGTGCGACCTTCGCTGCCGAAGCAGCAAAAACTCCGCTGCAGCCAACAAATACGCACTGTTCTTGTGCAGTAAATAGGCACGCAGCATTTCTCCCGCTGCATTCCCACACTCCCACTTGTAAGCATTTTCGTGCTTTGTTTTTGTGCGACAGACGCAAGCACTGAGCAGCGAGCACTCCCGCTGCTGCTTCCAAGTGCAATTGCTTATTCGCACTTCTGCCTAAGCAATTTACCACTCTCGCTGGCAGAAGTAAGCAAACGCGAATACAGTGGGACGAGTAGCCTATTTTCGCAGCACATTGTATAATTTTCAATAGTGCTGCACTTAGGCACTCATTGCACAGCTGTTATCACCCCAAGCGAATACAGTGGGACAAAAACACCCCACCTGTACTCAAAATTTTTTAATCGTTCACTAAATAAGAATTAATTATTATTACCCACAAACACAAATACACTAATATACATATATTATCAAACACTGACTCTTTACAAACAAACATATTCACGTTTGCACACAAATAAAGACACATTCACAAACACATTTGACTATATATTAAAATATTTTGTTGTTTATTAATAATTTCCCCAATTCTTGTTTAAATATTTTTAGTTTATTCCCAATATATATATACAAATTTCTCGACGCGTTTACACACACAATTGTAAACTTTGATCCTCAACAGAAATACAAATTCGTATTGAAAATTTTTTACACTTTCGTGTACATTTCCCCATTTCCAAATTATCGTTCGCGCGGACGCGGTAATATTTCTGGTTTATTCCCAATAAACCTTATATTTATATTCAAACGAATTTTAAACCCCCTTTCGAGCTTTTTTAAGCCATTAAAATGCCTGTTGAGCGATCCCCCAAGCGTCAAATAAACAAAATGGAGTCTCCTTCTCCAAAATATTCAAAGTCAACC
Organism: Melieria omissa; assembly: GCA_963971225.1. Taxonomy (NCBI): domain Eukaryota; kingdom Metazoa; phylum Arthropoda; class Insecta; order Diptera; family Ulidiidae; genus Melieria; species Melieria omissa. The sequence goes on along the minus strand of OZ020269.1, from coordinate 40,558,320 downwards.
GAGGCACATTTGACAGTTCCTGTCACTCGCGAGGCAATTAAAACTCGCTCTCAGCTCTCTAGTCCCAAAGCAACCGATCCCAGTGTTGCCACATTTGGTTTTGAGTCCGAGAGACTCGTGCAATTATGCACAGCGTTTTCATCGGCTCCCATCGAGGATTTGACCACATCACTGGTCCAAATTAAGCAGAAAAATCTGCAAGCCCAATGGGAGAGGCTAATGCGCGCACATCAAGCAGTCTTTCTTGCTGAGGACAACAGCCAGCCCGACGGTTTTAAAGAGTCGGCTAGGCAAAAGATCGACGCCTGCACAGACCAATACGAGTTGTGCATGGCTAAGATGTTGGACATCATTAAGATGCTCCAATCTCAGTCCCCCCAGCCTGCTACGCGTATGGAACCGGTTCAACCCCTAAAACCAGCAAATACTTCCTACATTTGCCTCCAAGTTCCTCCTTGCGACACCGAAACATTTTTCGGGGGCTATGAGCAGTGGCCGTCCTTTCGGGACATGTTTACTGCGGTATACATTAACCACCCCCGGCTCACTCCAGCCCAAAAATTGTATCACCTCCGATACAAAACACAAGGCCAAGCCGGTGCTATTGTTAAACAATACGCATTAACCGATGAGAATTTCAGACTCGCGTGGGAAGCCCTCAGATCCCGCTATGAGAACAATCGCATCCTCGTTGACAACCAAATTCGTACTCTATTGAATATCACTCCTGCCCACACCGAAAATAGTGAGGCACTACAGCGGATCCAGAATTCTATAAACAATTGTCTGTCCGTTCTCAAGTCTCAGGCCGTAGACACTGACAATTGGGATCCGCTGTTGGTATATATATGCACCTCCAAATTGCCCGAAGCAACCCTAGCTTTATGGGAACAATCTTTGACATCCCGTAAGAGTCTGCCACCCTGGTCACAAATGAACGAATTTCTGACCTGCAGGTACGAGATAGTGGAACGGCTGAATTTCTTTCGGCCCACCAAGTCTAAACCACAACCCTCATCTTCCAATGTCCTCACAAATCGGCCCCACAGATCTCTAAATCTTCACACTGAAGTGAAAAAGGACTTCGCGTGCAAACTCTGCAGCGCAAATCATTCCGTACGGGCTTGCCAAAGCTTTAAAAGGCTCACACCCCAAAGTCGATTAGCATATGTGAAAAAGCATAAAATCTGTGCAAATTGTCTTGCTACATCTCACCTAATTCAGGACTGTACAAGCAATTTTACATACGTTTACTGCCAGAAAAAGCACCACTCTTTGCTTCATCTCCCCAAAGGCAAAACGCAACTCACTCAATCCCCCAATCGATCACCTTCGACAACTTCTCTGGTCTCAACGGTTATCCAAAAACCGAGCAACAACTCCAGCACTCATTCTCCCCATTTTGCTGCGCACCACAGCACATCTTCAAGGCAAAGTACGCTCCCAGTACCAGCCCTTCACTCAAATAATGGCGCCCAATCCCTTCTGCCTACGGCACTGGTGTCCATTAAACACGGTCGAAAGCTGTTCAGAGTTCGAGCGTTGATCGATCAAGGCTCTCAGCGCACCTTCAATTCCTCGAAGGTCCAGAGACGCCTAAGATTGCCAATCGAGAAATCTGACCTCCAGATCTCGGGCATGGGCGGACAGATTGTGAAAACTGCCAAACATATATGCTTCTTGACATTGGCAGTCCCCAAAACGAGCACAAATCTCCCCGTGCAGGCAATCGTGCTCCAAAAGCTTACGGACTTTCTCCCCCCGTCCAAAATAAACCACCCCAATTTGAACGATTTCGCCATGCTAGATCTCGCTGATCCCAACCCCTTCGAGGCAGCGCAGATCGATATAGTGATTGGCAGTGATCTCATCCCGCAGATCATGCTCGAGGGTTTCCACCGAAATGTATGTGGCAGCTTACTCGCTCAACACACAGTATTCGGTTGGATATTAAGCGGTCCAGTACCCATGTCATCACATTTGACAAACGTCGCCGCGGTGCCAAATCACCATACGCACACAGGTCCCGCCCTTCGAAAAAACCTTCCTACTCTAAAGGAACCCCTTTCTGACGTGAATGCCGCCCTCAATCCCGTAGGGTTTCCACTCAAGGAAATAAAGGCAAATCACGCGGAACCCACCATCCCTGCACATTCAAACTCGAAATGGCAAACACCCCCCTTTGTTGCCAAACGTTTTGCCCCCCGCAGGATGGCTATCGCTCCCAATGAGACTGCGAAAAAGGGTACACAACAAGCGTTGGCTCAGCGCCACGCGTCAATATGCACAGCAATTGATGGAAACTGCAGCTCCCTCGCATTTCCACATTGCACCCCCCCATACAACCTACCTCGAGAGCACCCATCCCGGGTCCGAGTCAGTCGCCATTCCCACGCGATCTTTCCCAAGCACCGTCACTCCTCCGACGGCAACTCAGGCGAACCTCATCGCTTACACACAACGATGTCAATATCATCATTTCTCACATCTGACATCTCCTCTTTTTGCAGATCCGGCGCTAGCGACCACCTCAGCAGTTGCCCCCCAGACTGCCCCGCACCGAGCATCACCCGCAAAGAGGCCCCAAGCGCACTCCCCAGCGCTCAGTCGTCGCTGATCGGCGAGAACTCCCCAACCGTCGGCCCAGCAGCCCATCATACAGCACGGCAACCGCGCATCACCGCCAAACCAGCCAGCCGTCCGCCGCAACCCTGGGCGGGACCCCGGCACCCATTCTAATTGCAATCTGCAATGGCGGGCGCGATGTTCAGATGTACTGTGCTGTCTTCAGTGATCCGTCAATCCCATCTCCAATCCCAATGTTTCCCTCTCCCTTTGTACTCATGTTCCCCCTATTTTCTGCTCCCCGGCTACGGCCGTTCGTATCGTTTAACGTTTCTTGTAATACTTGTACACTTGTATTTCTAACGTCGATCAATAAAGATCACAAAACCCCGAATTACCGCGTATTTATTTTATCCGCTCCGCCGCGACACGAAAATTTACACAGTGCTTGCTTTGTTGCAGAATAAAACTATTGAACATTTGAATTCGCTGTCAACGCGACAATGAAGTACAGTACTTGATAGTACTGTGCAGTAGTTAAGTGTGCACAAAAAACTTTTGTGCGGCTCTTTAGTCGCTACTATTTTCATGTGCTTTGCCCATAGAAAATGGCCCATCATTAACGCGAGTATCTTATCTGCCTGCAATCCCTTCTGCCTAGTGACAAAAGAAACTGTGAGCATTTTTCGGATATGAGGCGAAGCATAAGTTTCGAACACTTGCAACCGCTCTCATCCTGCCATGCTCGCTCCTGGGTCATAATGACCCATTCGTTAACAGTGGCTTTGATGGCCGCAGATGGGAATGGCAGAACAGGCTCAGGGGCAGAGCAGGCTCAGTGTATATTTGAAACCACATTTTCTCATCACTTCTTTCAAGCAAGTATTAACAAAGAGTTCGAAAGATCAAATATCTTAAGATATGTGTAAAATTTCTGTAGAAATCCAATAGTTCTTATCAGTGTAGTTGTTATGCGACTAAAGTGTCAAATTTACCCTTTAAGAAGACCGATGCCATCTGACACCGACTTTTGAAAAACAGGATTATTTTTACACTTTTCTTCAAAATCATGCGACTTTTGAACCTTATTTTTATCAAAAAATGTATATGTACATTTTGAAAATTGTTTCGTAAAGTTAGTTTTTTTTTTTATTTTTGCGTGTTTAAAAATGCTCAAAATATGCCTTTCTTTTAGTATATACTCTTCAAAGGTAATACTTAAGTACTTAAAAATTACACCTCTGGCAACATTTAAACTACTTGCAACCCTTTGGTTATGTAAAAGTTTTTTAATCTAAATTAGCGCGCTTTTTGTGGCATTGCCTAAGTTCTTTGTGCTAAATTAATTTTGATGGCTTCCAGAGAATAAGTAAGTATATCACGCATATACTTTGAAATGCAAATATTTTCATACACATGCATATTGGGACTTTTTAATATTGTTACGAATACTAAGTCTAGTGGGCTGTTACGTATCTCTGGATTGTGTAATATGAAAATAAAACACAGTCAGTTTCTTAAACGCAGACAATAAAATAAACCAACAGTCACTTTATTATTCACAGTTTACACTTTACTGTTCGTACACTTAAATATTTGCTTAATCACTCCGTGTGGCAACTTCACTTTCACTTCACTTGCCTTTTATACCTCCGGCTGCCTTTTATACCCAGGCCATCGCGCAGATCGTTCCCGCACATTCCGGAGTGGACTAAAAGTTTCCATCATTGCCAGGTTGGACTAAAAGTTATTATCGCGGCCGTCGTTGCCAGATTGGACTAAAAGTTGCCATCGCGGCCGTCGTTGCCAGATTGGATTATAGCACGGCACGTAGCGGCAGGGTTGCTTTGCACAGCGACAGACTGTCTTATTGTTACACTGCCCACCACTTAGACTTGTTCGTCCCGAACAAGTGCCGAGGCTCCGCTGTGATGAGGCGCCAGGCGCTCCAAATGGACTACCTTCAGCTTAGCGCCTCTATTGCTGCAACGTTGAATCCTGTATACCACGTCGTTAATCCTAGTCACGACTTCGTACGGTCCTTCCCATGACGCTTGAAGTTTCGGAGACAAACCTTTCCTCCGCTGCGGGTTGTAGACCATTACCAAATCGCCTTCTTGGAACCCTGCTGAGTTGGCCCGTAGATCGTATCTGGCTTTCGCCTTATCGCTGACCAGTTTGGTGCGGCTCCTTATAAACTGGTGAATTTCCTCCAGTTCCGCCCGCTTTTTGACCGCGTAGTCCGTCTTAGCGCCTCCCGTCGTGCTGACTACCCCGAACTTCAAGTCAGCGGATAACCGCAACTCTGTGCCGAACACTGCTCGGGCTGGAGTGAGTGATGTCGTGTCGTGCGGGGCTGACCTATACGCCATCAGGAACAGGGGGATATGCGTGTCCCAATCCTTTTGATTCCTGCCTACCACTTTCCGCAGGTATTCCTCCAGTGTCCGGTTAAAGCGTTCCACCATGCCGTCGGACTGTGGGTGCAAAGGCGTGGTACGAGTTTTCTTTATCCCCAGTAGCTCACACACTTCCTTGAATACCGCAGACTCGAAATTCCGGCCTTGATCTGAGTGTAACTCCAACGGAACTCCGAACCTGGCTACCCAGTTGTTTACCAGCTTTTCCGAGATCGTAGTGGCCTCCTGGTTAGGAATAGGGTACACTTCGGGCCATTTGCTGAAGTAATCTATTACAACCAGCACATATTTGTTGCCTTGACTGCTAGTTGGGAATGGGCCGGCGACGTCCATAGCAATCCGCTCGAAGGGCGCTCCTACGTTTTACTGCTGCATGCGGCCTCGAGATTTTCTTGTCGGCCCTTTCGCGGCTGAACATCGGTCGCAGCTCTTAATCCACTCGGCTACAGACTCCTGACATCCTACCCAGTAGAATCGTCTTTTTATTTTGGCGACGGTTTTGGTGATACCCAGGTGCCCTCCACTGGAGTCGTTATGGTATGCCTCGATGACCTCGTTGATTCTGCATTTCGGCACTACCATTAGAGAGTTGCTGGTCCGACCATCCGCGATCTCCCATTCGCGGTACAGGCATCCGTCCTTCAGCCGCAGACTGTTCCACTGTGCCCAGTAAGCCTTGCTCCTTGGCTTCGACGATTTTCGCAAGATCCGTATCCTCACGCTGGTCTTTTTGTAGCCTCTCCGCAGACCACTCTTCCTCTGGCATAACACTGACCAACCGGACGTCCACTATCTGTTCTTTGCTTTCGGCTCGCGAGCATTGCCTGCATTCGACTTTGCACGGACGGCGGGACAAGGCATCGGCATTTCCATGGCTACTGCCCTTGCGATGCTCTATCGTGTAGTCGTAGCTCTGCAGTCGCTCGATCCACCGCGCCAATTGCCCTTCAGGATCCTTAAAGTTCAGGAGCCATCTCAATGCCGCATGATCTGTGCGCAGGCGAAACCTTTTCCATACAGATATTTGTGGAAGTGTTTTACGCAGTCCAATACCGCCAGCAGTTCTCTCCGTGTCACACAGTAATTGCTTTCCGGTTTCGATAGAACCCTACTGTAGTACGCTATCACTTGTTCCTGGCCGTCTATTATCTGTGATAGCACACCGCCAATACTATTCCCGCTTGCATCTGTATCCAGCACAAACATCTCCCCAGGCACGGGGAAGGCCAGAATTGGAGCACTGCACAGTTTTTCCTTCAGGCGTGCAAAAGCCTGTTCCTGATCCTCGTTCCACTCGAAAGCTTGGCCCTTTTTCGTCAGTTTGTGTAGGCTGCTGGCTATGTTCGCGAATCCCGGAACAAATCGGCGGTAGTAAGTGCACAGGCCCAGGAAACTGCGGAGTTCGTGTAGATTGCGTGGCCGGGGCCACACCTTCACCGCCGTGATTTTTCCTTCATCCGTATGTACTCCGCGGGCGGAAACCGTATGACCCAGATACTTGACCTCCTTTTGGAACAGCGAGCACTTCTTTGGGTTGAGTCTAAGCCCAGCTTTTTGTATCCGCTCAAATACCTCCTTCAGCTTTCCCAGGTGGTCGTCGAAGCTTTTACCCATCACGATTATGTCGTCGAGGTATACCAGACACGTCTGCCAATGCAGACCTTTTAGCACGCGTGACAACTTTTTCACTTCGTATGAATTGGCAGAAGATTTGCATATGAATCGCATAACTATTTTGGGAAAAAATAAGGAAAAATAGGACTGAAATTCCTTCAGTTCTACTCGACATGCGTCAAAAGCCAATTTATCATACAGAAGTTGTATATGAACATAAATTGCAAGCAGTTATGTTGTCATATGTTCCTCGCCGGTACCGATTTGTGACATAGCTCAGTACATACCACAATGTTGTCAGTATTAACGAGAATAGTGAACAGAAGAAACCTAACATCATTGAAGACTACAACAAAACCAAGAGTGGAGTTGATACTATGGATCAAATGGTGGCTACGTACACATGCAAACGAAAAGTCAATCGGTGGCCAATGGCAGTATTTTGTAACATGCTTGATGTTAGTGCGTTGAATGCATTCGTGACGTTCATTGCATTATTCCCGAATTGGAAAATTCTAAAACGAACCATAATATTCATCGTCGCCTTTTTATCGAGCAGCTTGGATTGAATCCCGTTGAAAAACAGATCAGTAAACGTAAAAAACAACCTCAAAGTAATGATGCTTCCAGTGTTATTCAAGGAATTCGGGGGATTCGCCATTTACCAAGAACATCAAAACGAGGCCCATGCTACATCTGCACATATAAAAATAACAAAAATCTTTTTGCCACACGCTGTGAAAAGTGTAGAAATTTCATTTGTGCTGAACATAATATCAATTTATGCGAAAAATGTACAAATAATTGACTAAAGTTAAAAATTCAATTTTTTTTCTAATATATTGTTACGAATACCAGTTCTAGTGGGCTGTTGCGTATCTCTGGATTGTGTAATTTGAAAATGAAACAACTTTGTTTATTCGAACGCAGCCAATTAAAAACCAACAGTCACTTTATTATTCACAGTTTACACCTTACTGTTCGTACACTTAAGTATTTGCTTTATTACTCCGTGTGGCAACTTCACTTGTCAAAACCAGACTGACTCGCTGCGCCGCATCCGGCTGCCTTTTATACCTGCCAGGCCATCGCGCAGATCGTTCCCGCACATTCCGGAATGGACTAAAAGTTTCCATCATTGCCAGGTTGGACTAAAAGTTATTATCGCGGTCGTCGTTGCCAGATTGGACTAAAAGTTACCATCGCGGCCGTCGTTGCCAGATTGGATTAAAGCACGGCACGTAGCGGCAGGGTTGCTTTGCACAGCGACAGACTGTCTTATCGTTACAATACGTAATATTCTAATTTTAATTTCATTCTAAATCTACCTTTATGAAGTTCAAATGTATTAATATGATAGTAAACAATATAAAAAACATAAAAAATCACAAAACATAAATGTACAATTAAGTACAATTAAAAATATATGTGTATGCGCGCGCATACAATGGGACCGATTAGATGTATTTCTCAAGGGGCCGATGAGGAATAATCTTAAATTAATTATTAAAATTAAAATACAAAACAAAAATAAATGTATGCAAAACCAGAACGCAATGATCGGAAACACTCCAAAATAATTTTGTATTCCAGTTCAGATTTGTTCAGAGCGGCTACAGAGGGCGCATACAAGCGTGGAAACGATTAAATGTGAATTTAAGGCTTGGTGATTGAGGTTCGCGAAAGCTGTTGAGAAATATCAGAAACCCTCCACAGCATCAAGTAAATTTTGATTTCTTCGCATCGTATCACATTTTGGTGGTGCGAAATTCGGTGCTACGGGAACTATGCACAAGAATAATATCGTTGTATGTTGTTAAAAAGATATTCAAGGAGTCACTATTGCAATTACTTACTTACTTACTTAACTGGCCATAACAACCCGTTATCGGGTTACGGCCTGCCGCAAAACTTCTCTCCAGGCGCCTCTGCTTCGCGCGCGCCTTCTCCAGTTGGTCACACCAAGAGATACCAGGGCCTCTTCCACTTGGTCCTTCCACCGGAGACACGGCCTCCCTCTTCGCCGTCGACCTCCAACCATCGCATCGAATACCTTTTTCGCCGGAGCTTCGTCGTCCATGCGGCAGACATGACCGAGCCAGCGTAGCCGCTGGATGTTAATTCGCTGCGCTACGTCCATGTCCTTATACAGCTCATACAGCTCGTTATTGGTTCGTATGCGATAGTCGTCACCAACCCGAACAGGGCCGAAGATTTTGCGAAGCACCTTCCTCTCGAACACTCCAAGGGCCGCTATGTCGTTTCGTGTCATTGTCCATGCTTCAGCGCCATAGAGGAGCACGGGCAAGATAAGCGTCCTATAGAGTGAAAGTTTTGTCGGGCGAGAGAGGTCTCTACTTCTCAATTGCCTACCGAGACCGTAGTAGCACCTGTTGGCAAGAGTTATCCTTCGCTTTATCTCCAGACTGACATCATTGCTGCTGTTGATAGCGGTGCTAAGGTAGATGAATTCCTTGACAACTTCAAAAGCATACCTGTCGGCCTCGACGTGAGACCCTAGCCGCTGCGAGTCCCTGCGTGTAGACAGCATATACTTCGTCTTGCCCTCATTTACCACCAGACCCATTTTGGCAGATTCTCTTTCGATAGCCGCAAAGGCAGCGGTGTTTAGATCGCTAAACACTGCCCGCCACGCAACTCTTAGAAATTGATATTGTCAATAATATTGTATTGTGTTTGTCCATTTATGTGCTTATATGTACGGATGGCAACCCTGGCCATCCCGAAGGGAGCTTGCGCGGCCGGCAGCCTCTCGATCAACGAACTCCGGCGCGTCAACCTCGATTCGATTCCGTGACCCGTGTTTCACCTTAACTACTAAATTTATAAACAACCAATACATTCAATACATACAACATTCAATAAATCTGAAGACATTCACTCAAAACATTTACGATATTGTTAATTTGGAAAATATTTGCGCGGCCCTTCCCCTAGAATTTAAACATGGTCCTTCGAGCCGGATTCGATTTGAAACTGGCATTTATACAAAAACTAAAAGTGAACAAAATAAATGAAAACACAAAACACGACCAAACAAACAAAGTGTAAAGTGACAGCACAAGAACAGTGCGAAATAGTGCAATACAAAAAACGATCAAGTGCAAGTGCAAAAAACCAAAAATATTAATGACATAGAAAACAATTAAAAGCACATAGTAAGTAAAACAATAACAATTGTCCTAGACAAAATCAACATAAAACGCGCAAACGAAAAATAACAATTATAAACACACGCACAAATAGTCGCGCGATCACCAACAACAACCACATACGGAGCACCAAACGAAATCTCGAACAACAACAACCACAAGGAGAACAGCAGACCAACGGTTAGCAGCGTGGGAGTAGTGGCATACCCGGCAGCAGCGAGCGCTACGTGGGAGCACCCGACTTTAAGTATTGTCTGTCCCCTTGACAATACCGGCTGTAAGTTGATTTGTTTCATTTTTTATAACGAGCGGTTGGATCCCTACACTGTATATCACCTATATACAGGACCAACCAGCTCGGTCATAGTCGCACTGGTAGTCGGAACATACTTTGCATATGTACATTTTCCCATATGTACATGTGTAAATAGTGTCGCTGACCTCTCAGTGCAGTTCCACATACTTACAGTGGCACTACATGAAACTCTTTATGTAGTACACTGGAGTGAACAAAATAAGTTGTGGAATAATTTTGCTAAAACATTATAATTTCTTAACGTCTTTAAGAAAATTAGCCTTTAGCTTTTGCATGCCAATTCCTTTGAGCAAATTTGTTCGTTTCTCTGCGCAAAATTGAAAATAGATTTTTTCCCCCAAAAATCCTTACATTTTCTTCTTTTCATCATAAAATTCTTTCGTGTGCTCACTCAAACCCCTATTGAGGTGAAACACTTCGACAAATTTCTTGCACCTTTCGTGAATGTGCTCCAGTTTGCGACATTTCTAGTCGGTTTTATGCAACCTTTGTTGTAAATTCGAATATCTTTCGATTTTTTTTGTGTTTTTTATTCTAAATTCTCGACTCCTGTATCTACCAACCATCGATTTATTTTTTTTACTCACTATTAAATTATTCTATATTTCGACATGCCAATTCAAAAATCATTCGAAAAGTCTCATATTCCCGCCATGAGCATTTTTAATTTCGAAGCGGACAATTTGGTCCATTTTTGTTCGAAATTCTCTTCTGCCTCTATCGAAGAGTTAACGCCCGCAATCCTCAAAGCGTATTTAGCCGATCTCAATGGCTACTATGCGGATCTAAAGGCAGCTTTTTCGCAAGTCGGCATCACCCCTGATGACGACCTGCCTAAAACTTTCAAATTGATCGCTCGCTCCAAAATGGAACTGTGCCGAGAACGAGTATATGAAACCATGGCCCAGATTTCGGACCTCATGGACGCTCAGCAACCTCCTCTCGCTGAAACCACTCGTCCAGCAGAAATCCCCTTCCCTTCTGCAACAGAACTGGCAACTAATGCTATTTGTCTGAATGTCCCTCCTTGCGACACCGAAATTTTCTCCGGCGGGTATGAAGAGTGGCCGTCCTTCCGCGACATGTTTTCGGCGGTTTATATTAACCACCCGAAACTCACCTCTGCCCAAAAGTTATATCACCTCCGATATAAAACAACCGGAAAGGCTGGCGCCATCGTTAGGCAGTATCCATTGAGTGACTCTAATTTCGAATTGGCATGGAGTGCGCTGAAGTCCCGATTCGAAAATCGGCGCATTCTGGTTGATAAACAGGTCAACACGCTCTTGAGCCTCCCTCAAGTAGCTGATGAAGACAGTGAAGCGTTGCAAAGCCTTCAAAATGCAATAAACAATTCTCTGTCCGTCTTATCTTCTCAAGACGTCTCGACAGAGGGTTGGGACCCGATCCTGGTCTATATTTGTTCAACAAAACTACCGGAAGAGACTTTATCCCTGTGGGAACAGTCCCTTAGTTCCCGGAAGAATCTTCCAACCTGGGAGCAAATGAACACTTTCTTGACCAGCAGATATGAGGTCGTGGAAAGATTAAACCTTATGAGGCCGACCAAGTCCGTGTTTTCTCACAACCGGGATCATAACAGAGCTCAAAATATAGCTGAGAGCAGACGGACTTTCCTCTGTCCGGTTTGCAGCGCGGCTCATGCGCTCAAACTATGCTCGAAGTTCAAAAAGCTATCTGTTTATGATCGAGTAAAGGCAGTACGAGCCCACAACTTGTGCACAAACTGCCTGTCCCATACTCACTTGAAGCGGGATTGCACAAGTAAACACACTTGTTCGCAATGTCAGAAGCAGCATCATTCTGTGCTCCATTTCTTTTCTGACAGCACCCCAAATCGGCGAAGAGACACCATCTCACCACTTTTCACGACTCTGCCTCGGAGTCCATCACACAACAGCTCATCCTGTTCGAGAAAATCCCGGAGTTCTCAAGATGAGTCATCTTCCGTCACCTCACAAAGACGGAAAAACCGTCCTGTGCAGTCCCTTAGCACAACGATTAAGGAAACAGCCCCTCGCCCCATGTCTAAATTTAGACAGTTTGGGCAGACCGCAGCCGAAGCGCAACCCCCGCGCAACATTCAGCCCCAATCAGCAACAAGCCGTAGACGACGACCGCAGGACCTTAGTCGGACTCGCCTCGCCTTGACAGCGCATCCCGTCCGCACGCGAATCAGCCCCACCCTCGCTACAGCAGCCAGCAAGTTGCGCGGACACCGAGTTCGGACCCTTCCAACCGGAGCCATCCAAACCCTACTGGAGCTCCGGGGGGTCTCATCAATGCACGAGTGCATCCGGCCCCAGGATGTTTAGATCGCTAAACACTGCCCGCCACGCAACTCTTAGAAATTGATATTGTCAATAATATTGTATTGTGTTTGTCCATTTATGTGCTTATATGTACGGATGGCAACCCTGGCCATCCCGAAGGGAGCTTGCGCGGCCGGCAGCCTCTCGATCAACGAACTCCGGCGCGTCAACCTCGATTCGATTCCGTGACCCGTGTTTCACCTTAACTACTAAATTTATAAACAACCAATACATTCAATACATACAACATTCAATAAATCTGAAGACATTCACTCAAAACATTTACGATATTGTTAATTTGGAAAATATTTGCGCGGCCCTTCCCCTAGAATTTAACATCTCGCTTGTTACGTCCGATGACATCAATATCATCAGCGTCAGCAAGGAGCTGGACACTTTTGTTGAAAATTGTGCCATTACGATGTACACCGGCCTTGCGCAGAACACTCTCCATGGTGAAGTTGAAGAGGTCGCAGGACAAAGGATCGCCCTGTCTGAAACCTCGTACGGTATCAAAGGGGTCGGAGAGGTCACTTTCAACCTTGACGGAGCTGCGCGTATTGCTCAACGTCGCTCTGCAAAGTCTAACGAGCTTTGCAGGGATACCAAGTTCAGACAATGCGGCATATAGGCGATCCCTTATCGGGCTATCGAATGCTGCCTTGTAATCGATGAAGAGATGGTGTGTATCGATTTGGTTCTCATGGGTCTTCTCCAGGATTTGGCGTAGAGTGAATATCTGGTCGATGGTGGACTTACCAGGTCTAAAGCCGCACTGATAAGGTCCAATCAGCACCTTGGCGAGTGGCTTTAGTCTTTCACATAATACGCTCGTCAGGACCTTGTATGCAATGGGAAGTAGGCTGATACCCCTGTAGTTGGCGCATATTGTTGGGTCGCCTTTCTTCAGTACAGGACAAAGGGCACTGAGGTTCCAATCGTTGGGCATTCTTTCCTCCAGCCATATTTTGCAAATGAGCTGATGCATGCACCCAATCAGCTCACCGCCGCCGGCCTTGAACAATTCAGCTGGTAGCCCATCCGGCCCTGCAGCTTTGTTGTTCTTGAGTCGCTGGATAGCAACCCGGACCTCGTCATGGCTGGGCGGTGGCACATCCACACCGTCGTCGTCGATTGGTGCCATCTGGACATCTTCACCACTGGCGGTATTGTTCCTTTCGTCGCCTGCGAGCAGCTTGGTGAAGTGCTCCTTCCACAACCTCAGCACACCCTGCGCATCCGTAACCAGATCCCCGTTTTCGTCTCAGCAAGAAGACGCCCCAGGCTTAAATCCTTCCGTAAGACGCTTAACTTTTTGGAAGAATTTTCGGGCGTCATTCCTGCTCCTGCACTCCTCGATTTCCTCACGCTCGCGCCTTTCTTGCTCCCGTTTCTTGCGTCTAAAAAGGCACCTCTCTTTCTTCCTCTCCTCCCGGTATTTTTCTGTCATGGCTCGCGTGGCGGCCGACTGCAGGGTCTTCTTGTATGCAGCATTCTTCACTGCAGTGGCTGCGCGACACTCTTCGTCGTACCATTGGTTTTTTGGTGGTGGGCGTCGAAAACCAAGGACATTTTCTGCGGCGGCGCGCATAGAGTGGGATAAGTGAGCCCATAATCCGCGGATGTCATCAGGTGGAGAGGGGGAGCGACCGAGCTGGTTGGAGAGTTGAGCGGAGTAGACTTCGGCTACCCCTTGTGATCGCAGCTTACTGATGTCCAGCTTTCTTCGCAAACTAGGTTGTGCGGTCTTCGCTGCGCAAAGACGCATGCGTACCTTGGCTGCAACAAGGTAGTGGTCCGAGTCGATGTTGCGTCCTCCACTATTGCAATTAGTTACGATTAATTACCAACGCAACCTGTCAAACGTTAGTAACGAAAAAAGTCAATGTCGACAATATTGTTAAGAATATTAAATCTAGTGGGCTGTCACGTATCTCTGGATTGTGTGATTTGAAAATAAAACACAGTCAGTTTCTTAAATGCAGACAATAAAATACACCAACAGTCACTTTATTATTCACAGTTTACACTTTACTGTTCGTACACTTAAGTATTTGCTTAATTATTCCGTGTGGCAACTTCACTTGTCAAAACCAGACTGACTCGCTGTACCGCATCTGGCCACCTTTTATACTCTGTCCGGCCGTCGCGCAGATCGTTCTCGCACGTTGCCAGATTGGACTAGAAGTTTCCCTGATGACCGCGACCATCGTTGCCAGGTTGGGCTAAAAGTTACTATCGCGGCCGTCGTTGCCAGATTGGGTTATGGCACGGCACGTAGCGGCAGGGTTGCTTTGCACCGCGACAGACTGGCTCATCGTTACACTGCCCACCACTTAGACTTGTTCGTCCCGAACAAGTGCCGAGGCTCCGCTGTGATGAGGCGCCAGGCGCTCCAAATGGACTACCTTCAGCTTAGCGCCTCTATTGCTGCAACCTTGAATCCGGTATACCACGTCGTTAATCCTAGTCACGACTTCGTAAGGTCCTTCCCATGACGCTTGGAGTTTCGGAGACAAACCTTTCCTCCGCTGCGGGTTGTAGAGCATTACCAAATCGCCTTCTTGGAACCCTGCTGAGTTGGCCCGTAGATCGTATCTGGCTTTCGCCTTATCGCTGACCAGTTTGGTGCGGCCCCTTATAAATTGGTGAATTTCCTCCAGTTCCGCCCGCTTGTTGGCCACGTAGTCCGTCTTAGCGCCTCCCGTCGTGCTGACTACCCCGAACTTCAAGTCAGCGGGTAACCGCAACTCTGTGCCGAACACTGCTCGGGCTGGAGTGAGTGATGTCGTGTCGTGCGGGGCTGACCTATACGCCATCAGGAACAGGGGGATGTGCGTGTCCCAATCCTTTTGATTCCTGCCTACCACTTTCCGCAGGTATTCCTCCAGTGTCCGGTTAAAGCGTTCCACCATGCCGTCGGACTGTGGGTGCAAAGGAGTGGTACGCGTTTTCGTTATCCCCAGCAGCTCACACACTTCCTTGAATACCGCAGACTCAAAATTCCGGCCTTGATCTGAGTGCAACTCCAACGGAACTCCGAACCTGGCTACCCAGTTGTTTACCAGCTTTTCCGAGATCGTGGTGGCCTCCTGGTTAGGAATAGGGTACACTTCGGGCCATTTGCTGAAGTAATCCATTACGACGAGCACATATTTGTTGCCTAGAGTGCTAGTTGGGAATGGGCCGGCGACGTCCATAGCAATCCGCTCGAAGGGCGCTCCCACGTTGTACTGCTGCATGCGGCCTCGAGATTTTCTTGTCGGCCCTTTCGCGGCTGAACATCGGTCGCAGCTCTTAATCCACTCGGCTACAGACTCCTGACATCCTACCCAGTAGAATCGTCTTTTTATTTTGGCGACGGTTTTGGTGATGCCTAGGTGCCCTCCACTGGAGTCGTTATGGTATGCCTCGATGACCTCGTTGGTTCTGCTTTTCGGCACTACCATTAGGGGGTTGCTGGTACGACCATCCGCGCTCTCCCATTCGCGGTACAGGCAGCCTTCCTTCAGCCGCAAACTTTTCCACTGTGCCCAGTAAGCCTTAGCGATCGGGCTTTCACCGGCCATCTCCTGCCAGTCTGGACGTGCGCCTTGCTCCTTGCCTTCGACGATCTTCGCAAGATCCGCATCCTCATGCTGGTCTTTTTGTAGCCTCTCCGCAGACCACTCTTCCTCTGGCATGACGCTGACCAACCGGACGTCCACTATCTGTTCTTTGCTTTCGGCTCGCGAGCATTGCCTGCATTCGACTTTGCACGGACGGCGGGACAAGGCATCGGCATTTCCATGGCTACTGCCCTTGCGATGCTCTATCGTGTAGTCGTAGCTCTGCAGTCGCTCGATCCACCGCGCCAATTGCCCTTCAGGATCTTTAAAGTTCAGGAGCCATCTCAATGCCGCATGATCTGTGCGCAGGCGAAACTTTTGTCCATACAGATATTTGTGGAAGTGTTTCACGCAGTCCAATACCGCCAGCAGTTCTCTCCGGGTCTCACAGTAATTGCGTTCCGGTTTCGATAAAACCCTACTGTAGTACGCTATCACTTGTTCCTGGCCGTCTATTATCTGTGATAGCACACCGCCAATACTACTCCCGCTTGCATCTGTATCCAGCACAAACATCTCCCCAGGCACGGGGAAGGCCAGAATTGGAGCACTGCACAGTTTTTCCTTCAGACGTGCAAAAGCCTGTTCCTGCTCCTCGCTCCACTCGAAAGCTTGGCTCTTTTTCGTCAGTTTGTGCAAGCTGCTGGCTATGTTCGCGAATCCCGGAACAAATCGGCGGTAGTATGTACACAGGCCCAGGAAACTGCGGAGTTCGTGTAGATTGCGTGGTCGGGGCCACTCCTTCACCGCCGTGATTTTGCCTTCATCCGTATGCACTCCGCGGGCGGAAACCGTATGGCCCAGATACTTGACCTCCTTTTGGAACAGCGAGCACTTCTTTGGGTTGAGTTTAAGCCCGGCTTTTTGTATCCGCTCAAATACCTCCTTCAGCTTTCCCAGGTGGTCGTCGAAGCTTTTACCCATTACGATTATGTCGTCGAGGTACACCAGACACGTCCGCCAATGCAGCCCTTTTAGCACGCGTTCCATTAGCCGCTCGAATGTTGCTGGTGCGTTGCAGAGTCCAAACGGCATGACGGTGAACTGCCACAAACCATCGCCAACACTGAAAGCCGTTTTCTCCTTGTCCTTGTCTGCAAGCTCTACCTGCCAATAGCCGCTGCGTAAGTCGAGCGTGGAGAACCACTGCGTGCCTGACAGTGTGTCGAGGGTGTCATCGATCCGAGGTAGTGGATAACTGTCCTTCTTGGTCACATCATTGAGCTTCCGATAGTCCACACAAAACCGGGTACTGCCATCTTTTTTCTTGACTAGCACAACCGGCGAGCACCAGGGGCCCGAAGAAGGCTCTATGACCTTGTCTTTCCGCATGTTCTCGATCAAATTTGTGACCTCCTCCCTCTTGGCCAGAGGGACTCGTCTTGGCGGTTGGCGAATCGGTTTTGCACTTCCGGTGTCGATGTTGTGCTTCACTATGGCTGTTCTTCCGCCTGCTTCCGCCGCAAATATTGACCCATAGTGCTGCAGGAGTGACCTCGCCTTCTGTTTCTGCTTGGCCGTCAACTCGCTGCTCCACTGGTTCTCCTGCGGTATGGCGTCCATGTTAAACCCGCTCTTCTCATTACCTCCAGGCGGGCTACTCTCGCAATTGACCACTGCTACAGCTTCCTTACACTCGCCAATTACCTCATCTTTTCCGACATATCTGGGTGCATTCAGGGGGTTCAGTATTCTGACTGGTATCCTTCCATTTTTAGGTTCCACTAATGTACGTCCGATGATGATGCTGTCGTGTCCTTGCTTCGGTGCTTCTACTACCCACAGCCGACTCGTCCCATCGTCCTCGTCCACCTTTGCCCACACAATCGCCTAAGAATTCGCTGATATCCTCCTGTGTTGGCACGATAAAACCTTCCTTACCGCCACGCTTCGCTCATAGCCAGTGTGCAGCGGGAATTCAACGTTGGCATATCTCAGCACATTTTCCTTCGGGTCCAGCGTAAAACCGTGCCTAATCATGAAATCCACGCCGATAATCACGTCGTCCACTATATCCGCGACGATGAACTCATGTTCCAGGCTGCTGGTGCCGATAGCAATCGTTTTTGTAACTTTCCCTCTCACCGGCGCGCGCTCGCCAGTCGCAGTCCGCAGCTGTATGCCATGCAGCGGTTCCCAGTTCTTCAGCCGCTTCCTTTTTATGATCGAATATGACGCCCCAGTATCTAGTGTCAACACGAACCACTTTCCATCGATCCTTCCTTCAATTGTCAAGCTGCTGGGCTGTCGTTTCAGCTGTGAGACAAGGATGGTGGGGCGGCAGATTGTGGGGATCAGCTCACGCCCCTTTGGGCTGACCCGTTTTAGTTTAACGGCTCCTCGTCCTCAGCCCTGCGCTTGTTGGCTGAGCCTCGATTGTCAGTATTCTTCGCTTCAGGCGATTGCGATCGGGAACGGGAACGCCTCGTTCGTTGGCGGCAGTCTCGTGATATGTGGCCCTGCTTGCCACACACCCAGCAAACAACTTTAGAGGAGACCACTCGTGGCCTGCCCGGTATCTCAGAGCTTATGGCTTGGATCGGAATGTCGTTGTCCGCCTGAATCTGGCGTATCCTTGCAGGTGCATACCGAGTGCTCCCCATCCATGCCGCTTCATATGTCATCGCGCTGGTCACCGTTTCCTTAAATGTTGGCTTGCCCATCATCAACGCACTGCGACGTGTTTGTGGATCATGAAGACCTTCAACAAACGACTCAATCTTCATCCTCTCGAGATCATCAGCACCAAATTTTGGGTAGCACAACTGTACGAGCCGCTCAATGTCTGCTGCATATGTCTGCAGCGCCTCGTTGGCTCTTTGCTTGCGGTTCTTCAGATCACAGTAGTATAGCGCATGGTTGTGCTCGTTGCTATACTTCGCTGCTAATGCTCTCATGATGGCACCGTAATCACTTCTTAAACATTCTGGAACTGATTTGATTACCTCCGCCGCAGGACCTTTCAGCGCCAGTGCCAACCTCCGACCTTTCCTGATATCTGTCCACTGATTTTCCAAAGCAGCCAAGTCGAATTGCAATTTAAATGTGTCGAACGGCGCAGCACCATCATAAGTAGGCACTTCTGTTCTGGCAGCAAAACCGTCCTGAACCGGTGGCAAACATTCTCGTGGCTGTACCTCTCGAAACCGTTCGTCTATCTTTCTGTGCATCGAATCTTCCAGACTGTCAACTCGTTTGTTCAAGGACTCATCCAGGTTGTCAACTCGTCTGTTCAGGGATTCACCCATTTCGTCAACTCGTTTGTCCCAATCGTCTATTCGCGTCCCGAGATGCTCAACTTTCACATTCAGGCTATTGGAAATTTCCTCCACCTTCTGCTCTATGCGCGCAGAATTTTCCGCCATTTCCCGATTTGCAGTCTCGACTTTTGCCGAAATTTCGAGATTCGTAATTTCCAGCTTCGCTGACATTTCTCGATTTGCTGTCTCGATTTGCGCCGACATGCCTTTGAGTGCAGCCATTAGTTGGCTCATGTCCAACGCTTGTATTGGTGCAGCCGCTGTACTCTGTAGCGAAGCAGCACCAGCAGGCGACTCCTCCACCTTGGCCGACGCCTCCAGTTCTTGTGCTCCGAACTCGTGCACAGTCCAATCGACGCCTCGTGCCTCACATGCTTCTCGCAAGCGCAACTGCAACTCCACCTTCCCGCCAGCAGTTGGCAAATTCCAGGCAGCCAGCTCCTTCTTCAGCTGGTCTACCTTCAGCAGCTCGAGTTTAACCATGTCCGTACTTTTATAATTTTATTTATTTAGTTATTTTCAATTTTCCACAATCCCACTTCTGACACCAAATGTTACGAATATTAAGTCTAGTGGGCTGTCACGTATCTCTGGATTGTGTGATTTGAAAATAAAACACAGTCAGTTTCTTAAATGCAGACAATAAAATACACCAACAGTCACTTTATTATTCACAGTTTACACTTTACTGTTCGTACACTTAAGTATTTGCTTAATTATTCCGTGTGGCAACTTCACTTGTCAAAACCAGACTGACTCGCTGTACCGCATCTGGCCACCTTTTATACTCTGTCCGGCCGTCGCGCAGATCGTTCTCGCACGTTGCCAGATTGGACTAGAAGTTTCCCTGATGACCGCGACCATCGTTGCCAGGTTGGGCTAAAAGTTACTATCGCGGCCGTCGTTGCCAGATTGGGTTATGGCACGGCACGTAGCGGCAGGGTTGCTTTGCACCGCGACAGACTGGCTCATCGTTACAATATTATAAGCGTTGTCAGTGCTTGGAAGCTGCAGTTTCCTGCACTTAAATTTAGTGACGAAAGCAATTGGAATTTGATTTGGATTGGTCTGCTCGTGCAGACATTGTTGACAGCTTGCTGATGTCATTAAAAGATGAGGACAATCGGCCTTTGAATATTGGCACAGTAGCCTTTACCACTAAAGGACACGCTTTTCAGAATATAAAATTTGGATAGTGGCCATTGACTAGTTAACAAATAAAATTTTAATCTGTAATTACGGACAAATGCCATCATCGATATAACTAAAACTCCGTATCTTTTTTACATAATTCCTCTTAACATTAAAGAATAGATCCAAGTTATTTACTAAAGTAAACCTGTCACTGCTGCGTTTTTAACATATTCTTATTCTCTAAGAAAATAGGAAGACTTTAAAAACTTCAAAAACATAAACAGCTACACAACAACTAAACTAACTAAAAATATATTCAACTTATTTGTGCGTTTGATTTAAAAAAACTGGCTAAAGTTGTTTTAAGTTGTATTCAAAATTGATTGTCAATTGCACACAACAGTAAAAATTAATAATAAAATTACTTGTGCGCTTTACTTGTTTGCTACTAAATTGTAGTGACCGTCTGAAAACGGTTTAACTTAAACTACGCTTATTTCTTTCCGACGCACAATCGCAAAGTTAGTATTGAATTCTTATTTAAACTCGAAAACTACCTTATAATGAAATATAGTGTTAATTTTCAAAATATGAAAAAAAATTAATTGAAATTAATGTCTTCGTCACATAACTTATGTCTGGAAACGACGGAAATAATCGGAATTTTAGTTGATGTTTGCAGGGTTGTGGAAAAGCATGGCACCCGCTTCCGTTTCACCATGTTCTTTTCCTTTCTGAAAATCGACGAGTTCGTGTTGGCAACATGAGGTAATGCTCTGTTTAAGAAAACATTTTTAGTGTTAAATTACGCATTTATTTAGACTTTTATAAGCTGTGTTGTTACTCGTCCTAAAGTGATTTTGGTATTAATAATGTTGCTTTCTATTTCAGTTCACTAAAACTGCAAAAGAGGCTCGCAGCCTCAGTAATGCGATGCGGTAAAAAAAAAGTGTGGTTGGATCCAAATGAAATCAATGAAATAGCAAATACGAATTCACGTGAGTTCTCCTTGTAACTAATTTTTGGAGAATAACAATGTGTTGAGTTTTCAGGTCAGAATATTCGCAAACTGATAAAGGATGGGTTAATAATAAAAAAGCCAGTCGTGGTTCACTCCCGTTACCGTGTGAGGAAGAACACAGAGGCTCGCCGCAAAGGACGACATTGTGGGTTCGGTAAACGCAAGGGTACGGCCAATGCTCGTATGCCAACAAAGTTCTTGTGGATGCAACGTCAGCGCGTTTTGCGGCGCTTGCTGAAGAAATACAGAGACAACAAAAAAATTGACCGTCACTTGTATCATGATTTGTACATGAAGTGCAAAGGAAACGTTTTTAAGAATAAGCGTGTTCTAATGGAGTACATACACAAGAAGAAAGCTGAGAAACAGCGCAGCAAGATGTTGGCCGATCAGGCTGAAGCACGAAGGCAGAAGGTGCGTGAAGCGCGTAAGCGTCGAGAAGAACGTATTGCTACAAAGAAACAAGAGCTTATAAGCATGCACGCCAAGGAAGATGAAGTTGCTGCACAAGCTGCTACCACAGGTGCAAAGAAGTGAGGCGCATTTCTTTACGAATGTTTGTAAATGTGAAAAGGTTTTTCTTTCAAATAAATCGTCACGAATGATAACCTTGTGGGATTTATTCTTTTAAGTCGGGGATTTGTACTCAACGGGATAGAAGGCTGACCCAGGTGTGTTGATTCTAAACGGCAGGTTGAGCTTTTTTATAAGCCAATTGTTCTTTGCGTGCAGTACAACAGTTAAAAAAAAACCCGCGGAGTTTTTCAACTGTTCCTTATATTTTCGGAGCCGCTGATCACGTATATGTAATTAGTTTTTTCGGGTCACCTCTAGTTTGGGTTTTACAGGGTCTTGAAGTTACAAGCTACACCCCAATTAAAAAAAATTAATTTAAATAGTTGAACTTATCCTATTCTAACAATATTGGTATCAAAAGAAAGAGAATTTTGTCTCCAACTCAAATCAAATAATTTGTTTGTAATTATCCTGGCGAAAGGATATAAAAATGTCATTTTAAGAATGTATCCTTAAATATCCTGGACGTTTTTCTCCTGGACGCGACTCCGAAAATATAAGGAACAGTTGAGAAACTCCGTGGGTTTTTTGAAAACCGCAAAATTGTTGTACACCTAATTCTGTTTTTACACGGTTTTGATTTAACACGGTTAGAAAATTAAAAAAATTTCAATTTTTCGTGCTAAATAGAATAAAATCGTAAAAAAATTAACAATTTTTTTATTTTCAAACCGTGTTAAGGGGCACAACTAGTTTGACCGCATGAAAAAAGGAGATTTTTTGTGAATTTTGAATTTTGTGACGTATTGCATCGAATGTTTTAAAATTTTGCAGATATATTTATGCATAAATAATGAATACAAAGTAATTTTTTCAAATGAAAATATTCGATTTTCAGCAAGTTATCCACCATCTCCTGAGTCTTCAAAAAAAAAAACGTTCTCCCACTGCTGCAGTGATTGTAGGTTTCGCAGTGCCTGAAATCAAAAAAACCATAAATTTTACTTAACTAGGTTATATTTCCTATACAATGACCCTCGGTTGTAAAAAAAAAAAATAAAATGCACCAAAATGGCGGTTTTTTGAAAAAAAAAATTAAAATTTTGCTGAAAAATCTGATGGTTTCTGGCCTGGCATAATCATACTTTTCATCCTATCATTAAACTGGAGGGTCATTGTATGGAAAAACAAATACACAATAAGCTAAAAAAAGACCCAAGTCGATCGGATGTTTTGTTATCAAGTTACAGCTGCAGCAAATTTGAAAAATGTAGTTTTGAGAAAAACGCGTTTAAAGTTTTAAAACTGTGTTACCGCGTAGTGAACGAGACGGATTTGAGGCTCTTTATCTCAGAGACTTTTACGAATTCGACAAAATCCGTTCGTATACTTTTTCTATGATAGTTATACTATAAATATATGAAATAAAACAAAAAGCGAAATTTTCAAAATTTCAAACTAGTTGTGCCTGTGTAATTATTGAATGTTGATTTGTTATTAATAGCGATCGGAATTATATGAACGTGTATATTTTTTGGGCTTAAGTGCAAAATATCAGTCTTAAAAAAAGTTGTTATTTTTATTGGAAAGATTCGTATATTTTTAGTCTAACAAACTTACAATTTTGCCGCAGAAACATTTAGAGCGGCGTGGTCCGCCTCTAAAGTCCCAGTTACATATCCGAATTTCTCAAGAATTTTTCAACCGATCCGAACGATATGGATGTCATATGAAAGGCGTTTTCTTCCTCCATTTTATATTTTTTTGCAAAAGGAACTTCACAGGCTATAATATGGTAGCAAACTTATAATAACTTAATAATGTGTTTTCGAGACAAAATCCTGTTTTAAAAAAATTGTGTAAAACAAAATATTTTTTGTGTATAACTCATATTGTGCTCCCGTGTGTAAGCGGTAGGGGGTCAAATTTGGTTCACTAAGCTATTTTCTGTGGCATTGCTGAGTAAAGCGAACAAGAATAATGAACGTTTTCGGCACTCATATATATTTAAACAAAATTAAAAAACATAATGAAAAAAACTGTTTTTTTTTAAATCGCGTTATATCGAAAACGCGTTGTAGAAGTATCGCGCTATACGAGGACGACCTGTATATGTTTTGAACTGTATCAAATTAGAGTTGGGCAGTTCACCTATTTTGAGTGAATCGATCACAAAGACTATAAGGACATTACACTTACTAATTTTGCCAAAAACAGCTGAAATTTCCTATACGTGTGATTATCTAGATAACCAAGATAAAAACCGTTTGAGAGCAAAGAAATCAGCTGTTTGCGATTGCCGGAGAAAAAACTGAAAGCATTTGGTTTTATATGAAAAGGCTTGCCGGAATAAATGTTTTTCACTCTGAACATCTCATATAGTAAGTACATACATCGATTGTCTATTATTTTACGTATAACTTTCGCCTTCTGCCATACAAATTTTCCTGAGCTGTGCTCAGCTGGTTTTTCTATTTATCTCTTGTCCGGAGGAGCTCGCGGACTTATTTTGCTTCCGGAAAATGATTATTAGTTTTCAAACAGCAATCGGAAGCATCTTACCATACTGATACAATGAGAAATTCTGTGCCGCACTGTACAGAAATGCTTTTCTCCGCACGAATGTTTTCCAAGCATACTTTTAGGCATGCACTGTGAAGTACAGCAAACCTGTTATAAATTCGCTTGATATAGTCCGATATGGCAAGGATGGTTCTCGAAGAAATGGGCTGTGCGAGAATGGTCGAGCGCTTTCCAATTAGAAGTGCAAGAAACTTCGGGGCGATAAGAAAAGTGGTATAAAAGCAGCAGTGGCAGCGCAAGGGGTCGAGTCTGTTTTAAGCAAGCAAAGTGGTAACAAGTGTAGATACAAGCGAAGTGTGAATTCTGTAAATAAAGCGATTGTTAGTTTTGACTACGTTGCGCCGGATAACTGAAGTTGTTTTATTTTCAAATAAAATCAAAACGAACCGTCGATAACGAACTGGGGAAATTCGTAACATTTGGTGTCAGAAATTGGGGATTGTATTACTGAAAGTAAAATAAAATTATAAAACGGAAACATGGTTAAACTGGAGCTGCTGAAGGTTGACCAGCTGAAGAAGGAGCTGGCTGCCTGGAATTTGCCGACTGCTGGCGGTAAGGTGGAGTTGCAGCTGCGTTTGCGAGAGGCGTGTGAATCAAGAGGCATTGATTGGGCTGCACACGAGTTCGGAACGCAGGAACAAGAGGCGTCGGCCAAGGTGGAGGAATCGCCTGCTGGTGCTGCGTCGATGCAAAGTACGGCTGCAGCGGCTACGCCACCACAAGCAATGGACATGAGCCAGTTAATGGTTGCACTTAAAGGCATGTTTGAGACTTCCAACCGTGAAATGGCAGCCAAAATGGAAAATGACAACGAAACTGGAAACCGCGAATCAGGAACTTTCGGCGCAAATGGCAACGAAACTGGAAACCGCGAATCAGGAACTTTCGGCGCAAATGGCAGCGAAACTGGAAACGACGAATCAAGAAATAGCAAGGATGGAAACGGCGACCCGTGAAATATCGGAGCAAATGGAAGCGTGCAACCGAGAAATGGCGACAAATTCTGCGCGCATAGAACAGAAGGTGGAGGAAATTTCCGATAGACTGAACGGGAAAGTTGAGCATCTTGAGACGCGAATGGACAAGTGGGACAAACGAGTTGACAGTCTGGAGGATTCGGTAAACAGGAAAATCGATGAGCGGCTTAGAGAGGTGCAGCCACGAGAATGTTTGCCGACGGTTCCGGAAAGTTTCGCCACCCGAACAGAAGTGCCTACTTATGATGGTGCTACGCCGTTCGATACATTTAAACTGCAATTCGACTTAGCTGCTTTGGAAAATCAGTGGACCGATATCAGGAAGGGTCGGAGATTGGCACTGGCGCTGAAAGGTCCTGCGGCTGAAGTAATGAAATCAGTTCCGGAATGCTCGAGAAGTGATTATGAGGCCGTCATGAGAGCGTTGGCAGCGAAGTACAGCAACGAGCACAACCATACGCTGTACTATTGTGAGCTGAAGAACCGCAGGCAAAGAGCCAGCGAGGCGCTGCAGACATATGCAGCAGACATTGAGCGGCTCGTACAGTTGTGCTACCCAAAATTCGGCGCTGATGATCTCGAAAGGATGAAGATTGAGTCGTTCATTGAAGGTCTTCATGATCCCGAGACACGTCGCAGTGCGTTGATGATGGGCAAGCCGACATTTAAGGAGACGGTGACCAGCGCGATGACATATGAAGCGACATGGATTGGAGGCAATCGGTATGCAACTGCAAGGATACGTCAAATCCAGCCGGACAGCGACATTTCGATCCAGGCCATAAGCTCTGAGACACCGGGCAGGCCACGGGTTGTCTCCTCTAAAGTTGTTTGCTGGACATGTGGCAAGCAGGGTCACATATCACGAGACTGCCGCCAACGAAAGAGGCGTTCCCGTTCTCGATCGCAATCGCCTGAAGCGAGGAATACTGACGATCGAGGCTCAGCCAACAAGCGCAGGGCTGAGGACGAGGAGTCGTTAAACTAAAACGGGTCAGCCCAAAGGGGCGTGAGCTGATCCCCACAACCCGCTACCCCACCGTCCTTGTCTCACAGCTGAAACGGCAACCCAGCAGCTTGACGATTGAAGGAAAGATAGATGGAAAGTTGTTCGTGTTGACACTGGATACTGGAGCGTCATATTCGATCATAAAAAGGAAGCTTCTGAAGAACTGGGAACCGCTGCATGGCATACAGCTGAGGACTGGCGAGCGTGCGCCGGTAAGAGGAAAAGTAACAAAAACAATTGCTATCGGCACCAGCAGCCTGGAGCATGAGTTCATCGTCGCGGATATAATGGACGACGTGATTATCGGCGTGGATTTCATGATTAGGCATGGTTTTACGCTGGACCTGAAAGAAAATGTGATGAAGTATGCCAACGTTGAATTCCCCATGCACACTGGCTATAACCGAAGCGTGGCGGTAAGGAAAGTTGTCTCGTGTCAACACCAGAAGATACCAGCGAATCCTGAGGCGATTGTGTGGGCTAAGGTGGACGAGGACGATGGGACAAGTCGGCTGTGGGTTGTGGAAGCGCCAAAACAAGGATACGACAACATAATAATCGGACGTACATTAGTGGAACCCAAAAATGGCAAAATACCAGTCAGGATACTCAATCCACTGAACACGACCAGATATGTCGGAAAAGATGCGGTCATTGGCGAGTGTAGAGAGGCTGAAGCAGTTGTCAATTGCGAAAGCAGTCCACCCGGAGGAAGTAAGAAAAGCGGCTCTAACATGGACGCCATACCGCAGACCCAGTGGAGCAGTGAATTGACAGGCGAGCAGAAACAGATGGCGCGGTCACTCCTGCAGCACTATGGGTCAATATTTGCAACGGAAGCGGGCGGAAGAACAGCCATAGTGAAGCACAACATCGACACCGGAAGCGCGAAACCAATCCGCCAACCGCCAAGACGAGTTCCTCTGGCCAAGAGGGAAGAGGTCACAAATTTGATTGGAAACATGCATACAGAAAAGGTCATAGAGCCTTCGTCAGGTCCTTGGTGCTCGCCGGTCGTGCTAGTCAAGAAAAAGGATGGCAGTACCCGATTCTGTGTGGACTATCGGAAGCTCAATGACGTGACCAAGAAGGACAGCTATCCACTACCTCGGATCGATGACACCCTGGACACACTGTCAGGCACACAGTGGTTTTCCACACTCGACTTACGCAGCGGCTATTGGCAGGTGGAACTTGCAGACCAGGACAAGGAGAAAACGGCTTTTAGTGTTGGCGACGGTTTGTGGCAGTTCACCGTCATGCCGTTTGGACTCTGCAACGCACCAGCAACATTCGAGCGGCTAATGGAGCGTGTGCTGAAAGGGCTGCATTGGCGGACGTGTCTGGTATACCTCGACGACATAATCGTGATGGGCAAAAGCTTCGACGACCACCTGGAAAAGCTGAAGGGGGTATTTGAGCGAATACAGAAAGCCGGGCTTAAACTCAACCCAAAGAAGTGCTCGCTGTTCCAAAAAGAGGTCAAGTATTTGGGTCACACGGTTTCCGCTCGCGGAGTACATACGGACGAAGGCAAGATCACGGCGGTGAAGGAGTGGCCCCGGCCACGCAATCTACACGAACTCCGCAGTTTCCTGGGCTTGTGCACATACTACCGAAGATTCGTTCCAGGATTTGCGAACATAGCTGGCAGCTTGCACAAACTGACGAAAAAGAATCAAGCCTTCGCGTGGGGTGAAGAGCAGGAGCAGGCTTTTGCACGACTGAAGGAAAAACTGTGCACTGCTCCAATTCTGGCCTTCCCCGTTCCTGGAGAGATGTTTGTGCTGGATACAGATGCAAGTGGGCATAGTATTGGCGGTGTGCTGTCACAGATAATAGATGGCCAAGAAGAAGTGATAGCGTACTACAGCAAAATTTTGTCAAAGCCTGAACGCAACTACTGTGTGACCCGAAGGGAGTTGCTCGCAGTACTGGAATGCGTGAAACACTTCCATAAATACCTGTATGGGCAAAAGTTTCGCCTGCGCACAGATCATGCGGCATTGAAATGGCTACTGAACTTTAAAGATCCGGAAGGCCAATTGGCGCGGTGGATCGAGCGGCTGCAGAGCTACGACTACACGGTAGAGCATCGCAAGGGTAGCAGCCATGGAAATGCCGATGCCTTGTCACGCCGTCCGTGCAAAACCGAATGCAGGCATTGTTCGCGAGCCGAAAGCAAAGAGCAGATAGTGGACGTACGATTGGTCCGCGTTCTGCCAGAGGAGGAGTGGTCTGCGGAGAGGATACAAAAGGACCAGCGCGAGGATACGGATCTTAAAAAAATCATTGAAGGCAAGGAGCAAGGCGCACGTCCAGACTGGCAGGAGATGGCCGGTGAGAGCCCGATCGCGAAGGCTTACTGGGCGCAGTGGCAAAGTCTGCGGCTGTCTGATGGTTGCCTATACCGCGAGTGGGAGAGTGAGGATGGCCGGACCAGCAATTCCCTAATTTTAGTCCCGAAATGCAGGATCAACGAGGTGATCGAGGCATACTATAACGACTCTAGCGGAGGGCACCTAGGCATCACAAAAACTGTCGCCAAAATAAAAAGGCGATTCTACTGGGTACGATGCCAGGAGTCTGTCGCCGATTGGATTAAGAGCTGTGATCGATGTTCGGCTGCGAAAGGGCCAACAAGAAGATCTCGGGGCCGCATGCAGCAGTACAACATGGGAGCGCCCTTTGAGCGAATTGCCATGGACGTCGCCGGGCCATTCCCACTTAGCACTCAAGGCAACAAATATGTGCTGGTGGTGATGGACTATTTCAGCAAATGGCCCGAAGTGTATCCTATTCCTAACCAGGAGGCCACCACGGTCGCGGAAATGTTGGTAAACAACTGGGTGGCCAGATTTGGAGTTCCACTGGAGTTGCACTCGGATCAAGGCCGGAATTTCGAGTCTCTTGTATTAAAAGAAGTGTGTGAGCTACTAGGAATAAGGAAAACTCGCACCTGTCCTTTGCATCCCCAGTCCGACGGCATATTGGAACGATTCAATCGAACACTGGAGGAATATCTGCGGAAAGTAGTAGGCAGGAATCAAAAGGATTGGGACACGCATATTCCGCTGTTCTTGATGGCGTATAGGTCAGCCCCGCACGATACGACATCACTCACTCCAGCCCGAGCAGTGTTCGGCACAGAGCTGAGATTGCCTGCTGACTTGAAGTTCGGAGTGGTCAGCACGACGGAAGGCGCTAAGACTGATTACGCAGTTAATAAGCGATCGGAGCTGGAAGAAATTCACCAGTTTATAAGGGACTGTATCCAACTGGTCAGCGATAAGATGAAAGCCAGATATGATCTACGAGCTAACACAGCGGGGTTCCAAGAAGGCGATCTGGTAATGCTTTACAACCCGCAGCGCAGGAAAGGTTTGTCTCCAAAGCTTCAAACGTCATGGGAAGGACCGTACAAAGTCGTGACCAGGATTAATGACGTGGTGTACAGGGTTCAACGCTGCTGCAGCGGAAACGCCTGAAAGTAGTCCATTTGGAGCGCCTGGCGTCTTACTCCGGCGGAGCCTCTGTACTTGTTCGGGACGAACAAGTCTAAGTGATGGACAGTGATACAATGAGAAATTCTGTGCCGCACTGTACAGAAATGCTTTTCTCCGCACGAATGTTTTCCAAGCATACTTTTAGGCATGCACTGTGAAGTACAGCAAAACTGTTATAAATTCGCTTGGTATAGTCCGATATGGCAAGGATGGTTCTCGAAGAAATGGGCTGTGCGAGAATGGTCGAGCGCTTTCCAATTAGAAGTGCAAGAAACTTCGGCGCGATAAGAAAAGTGGTATAAAAGCAGCAGTGGCAGCGCAAGGGGTCGAGTCTGTGTTAAGCAAGCAAAGTGGTAACAAGTGTAGATACAAGCGAAGTGTGAATTCTGTAAATAAAGCGATTGTTAGTTTTGACTACGTTGCGCCGGATAACTGAAGTTGTTTTATTTTCAAATACAATCAAAACGAACCGTCGATAACGAACTGGGGAAATTCGTAACAATACATTAATCAATAAATTATTCATATCTAAGAAAAACGCGCTCATCAAATTGCTTATAGCTCATTCAATTTTGTTATTATTTTGCATTGCTTTGTTGGCTATTTTCCATGCAAATTTCATTCTAACAATGCGTTTACAATTCGTGGTGAAACCCAATCAGCTGTTTCTTGTTTGGAAATGTGTCGCGAATGGAAGTTTGTGCACAGAATCAAAATTCACTTTTAAATCGCTGCCGGAACAGGAATTTGTACTAACTCTGTAATCTAAATGTGATTCCATTAATTTTGCCAGTTATCAAAATACTGGTTTGTTCATATTGCTATATTTTTGCATTGTTCTGCCACCACTTCGTATACAATTTTTATGATGCTAATAACTATATATTAGGGCAGTTCAGGATAACGTGCAAATATTTGGGCAAATGCATGTCATTTCAAATATTTGCCAACAACACTGAGCACACTTTTTAAAATTTCATGGCCAATCGGTTGCAGAACCAATTCACAACTGTTTTTGAAGAATAAATCAAGAAGAAGAAGAATCGAATATTTGCGCCGTGGGAGCCTGCGAGAATAAAGAGCCCGCATAAGTTGCTGCCGCTGTGGAATCCGAAAACAATTCACACCTCTAACTCCAGCGCTTCTTGCAAATAACTTAAAAATGTACGAATTTCTTCCTCCGTCCACTTTTTATTCGGTTTTTTTCTTTTTATTTTCTTTTTCGTCTGCTTCATCTCGACATTTGTAACAGTTGATTGATTGGCAAATCTGTTTTGCCCATGCCGAAAAATATGCAATGGTTTTCAGTGTGGCAAATTTGCAGCTGCTCGGCATGGGCAAATGTGTAAATTTTGTTGTTGCGTTGAAAATATTTGCCATCACATTTTGCAAATGCCATGATGCCAGACCGTTTGCACGTTATCCTGAACTGCCCTATTGTGGTGAGAAAATACCAGCTGTTGCTTTTGGTGCTTCATGTTCAACCTTATATTGCTCGGGATAATTTCAAAATTACAATTTAATCATTTTAACAAATTAACAAAAGAATTATTTTAAGTAAGCATAGCGGCACGGATTACTACATGTCGTTTTATTTGCAATAGTGTTGTGCACCTACAGTTTTATGACGATTTTGAACTCGTCATTCGAGTTAGAGCCGTTTTCCTTTAAGTTATGTAGTAGTACAAATTATTAATGATTTGATATGTATACCATACCATATATATATATGTACACCATATGCATTTCCATACAATGTTTTTTTCAAAAACATTAACAATTGTTTAAAAGAAATGTAAAAATGTTGTTTGTAGTAAGAATATACAGAAAGATAAAATTCAAAAACTATGTATTACATACATATTGTTACGAAAATCCAAGTTCGTTTTTGGATTATGCTTGAAAATAAAACCCCTTCAATTACTCAGCACAAAACGCAGTCAGAAACCAACAATCGCTTTATTTACAAATTTACACTTGTTCTACTTTACACTACTACTATTGCATGTTTCCCCTTTGCTTGCTCAAAACAGACTCGAAACCTTGCGCTGCACACTGCTGCTTTTATACTAGTTTTCTTATCGCGCCAAAATTTCTAGCACATTCCAGATGCACTTTCTATCTCGATTGTTCTAGCACAGCTCATCACCTTTCACGAACCATCCTCGTCATATTATAGCAAGCGAATTATAGCAAGTTTGCCGTACTCAGAAGTGCATGCCTAAAAGTATGCTTGGAAAAGCATTCATGCATAGCACAGCACAGAGTGCCTCATCGTTTCAATATTATAGAATTAAGTTGATAAAAAGTTAAATAGTCGCCCATACATATCTATAATTTTTATATTGTTGATAGCCTTGGAAGCCGGTGGGTATTTATTTGACAGCAAAAAATTAGTTGGAATGAGTGAGAACAACCCGAAGTGCAATGTCTTTATTGTCTCTGCCGATCAGTTGCAGTGCGTTCACTTAATGAACTGGGTCTTTAGTTCACTAGTTCTTTTTTTTTCAAAACCGAAAACAATAATTTGATTTCCCTAACCAGAATTTAACTATTTCTATAATAACAGTCCTGTACAAAGAAAACCTTATACTAAATTCACAGAATACTTGCATACATAACGTATGTTTAGGAACATAAAACAGGTACAAATTATTTAGCCTTTTTCAATGGATGGCTCTCATTTGCACTATTGTTAATCTTACTTGTTGCCGGATAACGTTTTCCTGGTTGGAAGTTGGTAGTTACAAAGAGACACCATAGCATACCATATAGCCACTAATAAAGAGTTAAGCTGAATTGAATGGCACATGCACAGTAGCAACACAGCTCCTACCAACAACAAGTCAAGGGTATGCAGCTGGGATGCTTGAGCTTGGGCTTCGGCTTAACTGACAGGACATGAGAGCGTCACTTGTAAAGTAGATATCAAGTGAGTAAGATCGCCATAGAAAATATTAAATAAAACAATTACATTAAACCGAATAAAATAATTATATTTAACTTATAGACCCAGGCGAAGAGGGCTCTCCTACGGATGACTGATGGTAATATCGGGGCTGATGGACTCCTGAGTCGTAAGAGGATTGATACTCTCAATCATCAGCATCCTGAAATCGCAATACCGAGGGACACAATCTCACCGAATTTCAGCTTTGTCAAACGATTCAAAACTGAACTTAGTAACAAAAGGAACTGGGTAGGTATATAAGAAACATATCGGAGCGATCAGCACATGATATCCTGGTACATAGATGGCTCCTTAACGGAGAAAGGCACCGAGATAGGAGTATACGCGCCGAGGATAAGATACCTCGAATCTACGGGAAAGCACACCACTATCTTCCAGGCGGAAATATACGCCATTGAAAGGTGTGCTTACTTCAATATGGTGAAGAATTACCGGAACCGGAAGATTGCCATTCTTTCTGACAGCCAAGCGGCAATCAAGGCTCTGAGATCCTACCAGGTGTCCTCGAAACTGGTTTTGGCGTGCCTTGAAAAGCTGAATGAACTTGGCCGTTACAATAAGGTTTGGGTACTTTGGGTTCCGGGCCACACCGGCATTGAGGGGACCGAACGGGCCGACGAGCTGGCAAGGAGGGGAGGTTCCAAACCCTTTGTCGGCCCAGAACCTTTTTGTGGGTTGGGAAAAGGAGCTACCTCCATCCTATTGAGAAAGGACCAGGTCTAGAGCATTCGAAGCTGGTTATCGGGTCCTACAATAGAAAACGAGGAATGTATGACCTTATCAAAAAATAATCGTAGGATTGTCACGGGAATGCTTACAGGGCATTGTAGATTGAATTATCATCTAACTAAACTAGGAATCTGGGTTTTGCAGGTTCTGCTTGCAGGAAAACGAGATTGCATTACATATACTAGGAAAATGCCCTGTACTCATGCATAAAAGAAAGAAGCACCTGAGGGACCATTTCATATCGAGTTGCAGACTGGGTATCCAGAGGTTTACGAAATTCCTCCTAAAATTCCTCTCGGATAATGGACTCAATAATAGTCTTTGAGGGCCAAATGTCCTCTTGTCGCAGCTCATAGATCAGCTCTTTTCCGGCTTCTGACTATATCATTTGTTTCTTTTTTGCTGCTTCTATGTTCTACACACTGCAATATTTGAATACATGTATATTTTATACCTTAGATGCTAAGAATATTCTACATATTTCAAACAGATGAAAATTTCAATTCAAGATTTCCATTTTGATAATTTTCGTTTGTTTTGAACTGTCAAAAAGAAGCAAAAGCTTTTGAAAGCGCTTTCATTTTAGGATGCGTTCGATAAAATTGGTCATGTTTTATCGCATTTGTTTCGTGGTTTTGTTGAAATGAGTCATTTCGTAGATTTGGGCTCAATGTAAACGTAGTATTACCTCCTGATATTTTTTACTGGATAATTTTTACCGGAAAAGTTCCCAAGCAGACCTATTTCCTAGCCGGCAACAATAACCACAACCACAGCTTATTGCTCTTCTCCTCGTATAAGAAGCAAGTGGCACTTCGTTTTGTTGGCCCACAAGAGCAGCAACCACAGCCTGATGCTATTTTCCCTTTAATGTTTCACACAGTCGCATGCAATCAATGCTTCTAACCTCGGTACAGTTTGTTCTGTGATATAACAAAAACGAAAGCTGTCTAGCGTTGTTCGTAATGTTAATAGCAGCCCTGTGGGAAATCGGACTGGTCCAAGTCTAGTTTTTCAACTAGTCGCTTGACAGTCACATATGACCTCAGAATCGACTCGTTTCCTTGGAGCAAACTCACCCTTTTAACATGGCGGTGTCCTAGGCGAGGGTCAATTGTCCCCGTCTGCATCCATTTGCAACTAGTCCAAGGTTAGTCCGAAGCAACCAGTTGTCAAACCAGTTGAAAGCGACTAGTTTGCGAACTAGTTTGTTCGGGGCTAGTTCTCTAACCAGTTGAATTGTATGTGGAAAATAAAGCAATACATTTTTAAAATAATTATTTTATTTTATAAATATTTCAAAATAATAACAAAAAATCATGGGTAATAAAAAAATTGTTGGTGCATTCAAAGATGAACCTCGACTCGTTGACACAATTCGCAACTGTCTGACGCAGTTCAACATCCTGACTTCGCCTGCAATTAATAAAAAAATAAATAAATTAATAAATAATTACATAAACATAATTACATAAATTTATTAATACATACTGTAACGATAAGACAGTCTGTCGCTGTGCAAAGCAACCCTACCGCTACGTGCCGTGCTATAATCCAATCTGGCAACGACGGCCGCGATGGTAACTTTTAGTCCAATCTGGCAACGACGGCCGCGATAATAACCTTTAGTCCAATCTGGCAATGATGGAAACTTTTAGTCCACTCCGGAATGTGCGGGAACGATCTGCGCGATGGCCTGGCAGGTATAAAAAGGCAGCCGGATGCGGCGCAGCGAATCAGTCTGGTTTTGACAAGTGAAGTTGCCACACGGAGTAATAAAGCAAATACTTAAGTGTACAAACAGTAAGGCGTAAACTGTGAATAATAAAGTGACTGTTGGTTTTTAATTGGCTGCGTTCGAATACACAAAGTTGTTTCATTTTCAAATTACATAATCCAGAGATACGTAACAGCCCACTAGAACTAGTATTCGTAACATTTGGTGTCAGAAGTGGGATTGTGGAAAATTGAAAGTAAACAAATAAATAAAATTATATAAGCACGGACATGGTTAAACTCGAGCTGCTGAAGGTAGACCAGCTGAAGAAGGAGCTGGCTGCCTGGAATTTGCCGACTGCTGGCGGAAAGGTGGAGTTGCAGTTGCGCTTGCGAGAAGCATGTGAGGCACGAGGCGTCGATTGGACTGTGCACGAGTTCGGAGCGCAAGAACAAGAGGCGTCGGCCAAAGTGGAGGAATCGCCGCGCCGCGCTGCGGCGATGGAAAGTACGGCTGCAGCGGCTTCGCCACCACAAGCAATGGACATGAGCCAGCTTATGGTTGCAATGAGAGGCATGTTCGAGACTTCAAATCGTGAAAATCGCGAAATGTCGGCGCAAATGGAGGCGAAGCTGGAAACTACGAATCTCGAAATTTCGGCAAAAGTCGAGACTGCAAATCGGGAAATGTCAGCAAAACTTGAAAATGCAAATCGGGAGTTGTCCAGCAAGCTTCAGGAAAATTCTGCGCGCTTGGAGCAGAAAGTGGAGGAAATCTCAGACAGGATTAATGGTAAAGTCGAGCACTTGGAGACGCGGGTAGAGCACTTGGATAAACGAGTCGACGACCTAGATGATTCCCTGAACAACCGAGTTGGCGACCTGGATGATTCCCTGAACAAACGTGTTGACGATCTTGATGATTCCCTGAACAAACGAGTCGATAGTCTGGAAGATTCGATGCAGAGAAAGATAGACGAACGGCTTCGAGAGGTACAGCTGAGAGCAAGGGTGCAGTCAGTTGAGGAAAGTTTCGCCATAGAAGTGCCTACCTATGATGGTACTACGTCGTTTGACACATTCAAACTACAATTCGAGATGGCTGCTTTGGAGAGTCGGTGGACCGATGTTAGAAAAGGTCGGAGACTGATACTGGCTCTGAAAAGTCCTGCGGCTGAGGTAATCAAATCAGTTCCAGAATGTTTAAGAGGTGATTACGACACCGTCATAAGGGCGCTGGCAGCCAGATACAGTGACGAGCACAACAAAATGCTGTATTATTGCGAGCTGAAGAGCCGTAGACAAAGGGCCAACGAGGCGCTGCAGACATATGCAGCGGACATTGAGCGGCTCGTACAGTTGTGCTACCCGAAATTCGGCGCTGATAACCTCGAGAGGATGAAGATTGAGTCATTTATTGAAGGTCTTCATGACCCAGAGACACGTCGCAGTGCGTTGATGATGGGCAAGCCGACATTTAGGGAGACGGTGGCCAGCGCGATGACGTATGAGGCGGCCTGGAGAGGAAGTCTTCGACATTCATCTGCGGAAAAGCGTCGAGCCCAATCTGGACGTGTCACCCAAAACCAGACCGTGAGCTCGGAGGCACCCGCGGGGCTGCGGGCAGTGTCATCTAGAGTCAGTTGCTGGCGATGTGGCAAGCAAGGCCACATATCACGAGACTGCCATCTGCGAGAAAAGTGTTCCGGACAACAGACATCGCCAAGAAGGGCTGCCGCTATGCCACACCATTCGTGCAAAACCGAGTGCAGCCATAACTCGCGAGCCGAAAGCGAAGGACAAATTGTGGATGTTCGGTCGATAAGCGTTATGCCAGAGGAAGAGTGGTCTGCGGAGAGGCTACAAAAAGACTAGTGTGAGGATGCGGATCTTGCGAAAATCGTCGAAGGCAAGGAGCAAGGCGCACGTCCAGACTGGCAGGAGATGGCCGGTGAAAGCCCGATCGCTAAGGCTTACTGGGCACAGTGGAAAAGTCTGCGGCTGAAGGAAGGATGCCTGTACCGCGAATGGGAGAGCGCGGATGGGCGGACCAGCAACTCCCTAATGGTAGTGCCGAAATGCAGAATCAACGAGGTCATCGAGGCATACCATAACGACTCCAGTGGAGGGCACCTAGGCATCACCAAAACCGTCGCCAAAATAAAAAGACGATTCTACTGGGTAGGATGTCAGGAGTCTGTTGCCAAGTGGATTAAGAGCTGCGACCGATGTTCAGCCGCGAAAGGGCCGACAAGAAGATCTCGAGGCCGCATGCAGCAGTACAACGTGGGAGCGCCCTTCGAGCGGATTGCTATGGACGTCGCCGGCCCATTCCCAACTAGTACTCAAGGCAACAAATATGTGCTGGTGGTAATGGATTACTTCAGCAAATGGCCCGAAGTGTACCCTATTCCTAACCAGGAGGCCACTACGATCTCGGAAAAGCTGGTAAACAACTGGGTAGCCAGGTTCGGAGTTCCGTTGGAGTTGCACTCAGATCAAGGCCGGAATTTCGAATCCGCGGTATTCAAGGAAGTGTGTGAGCTGCTGGGGATAAAGAAAACGCGTACCACTCCTTTGCACCCACAGTCCGACGGCATGGTGGAACGCTTTAACCGGACACTGGAGGAATACCTGCGGAAAGTGGTAGGCAGGAATCAAAAGGATTGGGACACGCATATCCCCCTGTTCCTGATGGCGTATAGGTCAGCCCCGCACGACACGACATCACTCAGTCCAGCTCGAGCAGTGTTCGGCACAGAGTTGCGGTTACCCGCTGACTTGAAGTTCGGGGTAGTTAGCACGACGGGAGGCGCTAAGACGGACTACGTGGCCAATAAGCGGGCGGAACTGGAGGAAATTCACCAATTTATAAGGGGCCGCACCAAACTGGTCAGCGATAAGGCGAAAGCCAGATATGATCTACGGGCCAACTCAGCAGGGTTCCAAGAAGGCGATCTGGTAATGCTCTACAACCCGCAGCGGAGGAAAGGTTTGTCTCCGAAACTTCAAGCGTCATGGGAAGGACCGTACGAAGTCGTGACTAGGATTAACGACGTGGTATACAGGATTCAACGTTGCAGCAATAGAGGCGCCAAGCTGAAGGTAGTCCATTTGGAGCGCCTGGCGCCTCATCACGGCGGAGCCTCGGCACTTGTTCGGGACGACCAAGTCTAAGTGGTGGGCAGTGTAACGATAAGACAGTCTGTCGCTGTGCAAAGCAACCCTGCCGCTACGTGCCGTGCTATAATCCAATCTGGCAACGACGGCCGCGATGGTAACTTTTAGTCCAATCTGGCAACGACGGCCGCGATAATAACCTTTAGTCCAATCTGGCAATGATGGAAACTTTTAGTCCACTCCGGAATGTGCGGGAACGATCTGCGCGATGGCCTGGCAGGTATAAAAAGGCAGCCGGATGCGGCGCAGCGAATCAGTCTGGTTTTGACAAGTGAAGTTGCCACACGGAGTAATAAAGCAAATACTTAAGTGTACGAACAGTAAGGTGTAAACTGTGAATAATAAAGTGACTGTTGGTTTTTAATTGGCTGCGTTCGAATAAACAAAGTTGTTTAATTTTCAAATTACACAATCCAGAGATACGTAACAGCCCACTAGAACTAGTATTCGTAACAATACCATTCGACTGCTGCTGTAATTCGTTGCTTCACGCAAAATTCTAACTGAAATCATTCAAGACAAAACGTGCAAATCGAGCGAACTTCGAGTCATAGAAAAAGAAAGAAAGAAACATTTCTACGTTGTTGTTGTAACAAAAGCAAGATCAGCCGTAACAGAAGAATGTTGATTATTTCACCTCTGTTCCGTCTTTCGTTTCGTTTCGTATTTACATGTTGCTTCTCGCCTATGAACGCGCACGCAGAACGTGAACGATTAGACGCGAACTCACCCACTTCTGCATCCGCTGACAGTCACTTGGACAACTAGTTGCCCAATTGACTACAAAAAACCAGTTGAAAGACCAATGAATTTTGGGAACTGGTTGTCTCAGTTCCGACAGGGAGAGGACGTAATGTTAAATTAACAGTGGCCGTAATATTACGAAGAGCAAACTCCAATACATATAAACGAATTAATACGCCAGACAACAAAACCTACGTTGAAGATAACTGTCGCCAATGTGTACCAACAAAACATACGGTGCTGTGTGTGTGTCCCAGAATGCTCAGCCTATGCCGAATATTTTTATAATAATAATTTAATAATTGATTGGCACGACAGCCCGCTTACGCGAGACTAAGGCCTAGCTTCCCGCAACCACCCGTGTTGTGCGTGTGAATTTTGTACGCGGGTGGAAGGGACCTACAGTTTTATGCCGGTTCCGAACGGCAGGTTGGGAGCTTTTTCATAGGCAATTTTTGCTCTCAGAGGTTTGCCATTTCCAGCTGAGAAGACAGCCACCGAAAGAGAAAACGAGTTTCCCGTTATTTTTTTTAGGTGTTACTACATGCAGAATTCGATCTTGCGTCGCTCTGCATGCGACTCGTTGGACCGCGCACTAACCAACTGAGCCACGGCGGCAGCCTATGCCGAATATCATTTACAAAAACAAATGAGCAACGAGAGCATAAGGCATGGGCATCTCTGCCTTAACATTTTTGAATCTGTATGAGATGCGCGTTACTGTTTATTCTGTGTGGAACCAAGAGATGGTAGGATTTTCTCAACGTGGTCCGAAAAAAAACCCCGGCTTTTGGGGTTTTGAAAACTGAAAACTAAAAGCCGCTATGCGTTCCGCGCCAGCGTCCACACTTTTGCGACATAAAGGATCATGGCAGAATAAGCGTCCTATAGAATGCAAGTTTTGTCCTTCGGAAGAGGTCTCTGCTACTTAGTTGCCTATTGAGACCGTAGTAGCACCTATTAACAAGAGTAATCCTTCGCTTTATCGCCAGGCTGATATCATATTTTATGGCGGTGCCAAGGAGGACGAATTCCTTGATAACTTCAAAAATATACCTGTTGGCCTCGACGTGAGACCCTAGCCGTTTCGAGTCCCTGCGTGGAGACAGCGTGCTCTTCGTCTTGCCCTTGCACCAGACCCATTCTTTCGATTTCCAGGCAGCGGTGACATCTTGTTTGTTACGCCCGATGATGTCAATGTCATCGGTGTAGCCAACGATCTGGATACTTTTGTTGAATATTGTACCATAACGATGCACATGTACACAATATACACTGCCTTAAGGGGTTACGCCACTGTAATATTAAAAAAAATTCGATTTTTTTTTATTGGCTTAAAAAATTGTTTGAACCCTATAGAATAAGAAACAAAACGTTTTATGCATAAAATTTTTATGCGAAATACGAGGTTACCGCCAAGCGCGTCACGCGTATGCCGAAGCGGGTGTATGCGACGTTCTCTCTTCCGCGAACTTTTCCGCTTTGAGCGACGCGGCGAAAGAGGCGCGCTCGCTCAATAAATCAGTCAGGAAGGAGGCGAATGAGGCATTTTTGAACCTTGAAGGCCAGCTCTATGGTCCTGGCATTGCTGACTAATGGTAAACAATTTTTGCATCTCGAATTTTTCAGTTATGCCCATAGAAAACCATTCCCAAAACTTTGAACGCGTTTTTCTCGAAACACGATTTTTCCAAATAGCACGCGGCACAACTCGAACAATTTTCAATATTTTGACTTAAAATTTTGACTGGATCTTAATAATAACATTATCTAGAGAAGATCGTGTGGAATTTTTGATAACTCGATTTGTTGATTTTTAATTAACAAAAGACATGTCATTTTTTACCTCAAAAATCAAAAATTTTTTTGATACTCCCGCAAAAATTTTAAAAATCCACCCGATCTTCTCTAGCAAAAAGCCTCTAGATTAACAGGAATTTTTTATTTTGTCGCAGATTCAAAATTGCATCTTCAGTGCTGCGTGCCGTGAAGCCCTGCAGGGAAAACATAGCCTAGGAGGATGCAGTGGAGCCACCTATATGTTGATATTGCTGTGTCAAAAAATTCCAAAATAAAGTCTAATATGTGTCCAATAACACCTGTGAATAACTTCTTCTACAAACTTTTTGAAAGCGAGGAAAAAAATCACAAAAAAACCCTATTTTTTGAGCGGCTACAGTGGCGTAACCCCTTAAAAGAGATGTGGGTATCGATTTACTCTTCTCCAGGATCTGGCGTAAAATGAATATCTGGTCCATGATGAAATAAACAAGGTGAAGCGAGTAGATGGCATACCCTTATTTTGACAAAAGAGCTTTTGATAAACTGACGTTTTCAAAATAAATACTCTCAAAACATGAAAGTCTTCTTCTTTCTTCGCATTAACCCACTTATGCCTGGTGTATCAAAAAATCAATTTCATTATTATTGTAGTGCGTCTACAGATTATTCCGATTCGTTGCCATGGTGGCAGGTCCCCACGCTGCATAATTATTGGTATTGAATAATAAAGAAATATGAAACTAAAAATAAATAGGTATATCGTAGCACAACGTAACATGCTTTACTAAAAAACGATTAACATTTATGTAAAACATGTAAAAAAACAACAATATGTGAAACAAACAAATTCATTTACAGAAAGAAAATTAAAACTCTTGACTCTCTTACTTTAGAAGAAGTTAAACGCGTATTTTACAAATGTAGAATACATTTTAAGATTAAGCATTTAAACAAAATTTTAAAAGAAAAACAATTCTATCAAAAATTCAATAACAACAGAAAGAAAGTTAAATCTCAGACATAGTATAGAAGAAGTCGTGAACTGCACTCCGCACACGCCTGTCTATTTCTTCCTCTGCTCCTCATCCGTTGGTATTGAAAACATGGGCACTTCGTTACCGTGTGCTGTCTTACACAAACAGCACGTACTTGGCATTGTCAACATTTTTAAACACAATATTTTCGATTTTACGTTGTGAGTGGGGTTAAAAATATTCTCTCAATGTCAAAGCAAAATTGGTTGTCAATTGCTATGTTTCAAAATAAGGGTATGGGTTGACAAAACTGTCAGCTACTCGCTTCACCTTGTTTATTTCATCATGATCTGGTCGATAGTCGACTTACCAAGTCTAAAGCCGCGCTTTGGTGAATTGCTTCAATATTTTACATTATACACTCGTTAGGAGCGCGATGCTAGGTTCCGAGTACTGATACCCTTCTAGTTGGCGAATATTGTTCATCGCCTTTCTTCAACATAGTACAAAGGACACTGAGGTTTCAATCGTTTGGCATACATCCCTCTAGCCATATTTTGCAGATGAGCTGATGCATGCATCAAATCAACTCACTGCCGCTGGCATTGAATAATTCTACTAGTAACCCGTCCGGCCCTGCAGCTTTATTGTTCTTGAGTCGCTTTATTGTTCCTCACCACTGGTGGTAATGTTCTTTTCATCGCCTGCAAGCAGCTTGGTGCAATGCTTTTTCCACAATCTCAGTACATTCTGCGCATCTGTAACCAGATCCCTGTTTTCGTCTCTGCAGGAAGATGCTCCGAGTTTAATTCCTTTTGCCAGATGCTTGACTTTCAGAAAAAATTTCCTTGAGCTTCGCATAGCTTCGCCACGTCGTACAGTGGGGGCCCAGGCTATTTAGATATGAAATAACTATGAGGTTTAGCTAATCGAACATTAGAAAGTAAAAAACAAATTTTTTTGGGTATACTTAGTGGAAATTTTTTTAAAAAGCAGTAAAAAACTAAAATAGTTACAAAAGATAAATCTTGCACATTTCTAATTAACAGCCATATATGTAATACTTCTATATTGGCACTAACGTATCTTCACAATGTGTTTTCATTCGGAAATCAAAGGGAGACAAGCGATGAGACAGAAAACACGAAATTTTTGGAATATATTTCTATGCGTGTATACATGTGCACTTCTACACATGAACAACCGTCAAACTGCTCCTGGGGCGATTGAAGAAATTTCAGTTTATTTCGACAAATTTATATTTTTTTCCAGTCAATTTTTTTCCCGTCTGAACGCACCTGACTTTTTGCTACTTTTGAAATATGTCAAGGTACATTCGTTTATACGCTTTCTCGCTCATATTTCACTATTGTTGTACTGT
Organism: Melieria omissa; assembly: GCA_963971225.1. Taxonomy (NCBI): domain Eukaryota; kingdom Metazoa; phylum Arthropoda; class Insecta; order Diptera; family Ulidiidae; genus Melieria; species Melieria omissa. The sequence continues at coordinate 40,514,805 of OZ020269.1, read as the reverse complement.
GATGTTGGCGAATGTACCTTGAGCTTAGTGCCAATATAGAAGTACTACATATATGTTAACAACCCTATTCTGGCAAACCTAACAAAACTCACCATGCTGACAATTGAATATATTCTATCAATTGTTAGATTTTCTTATTCTGACCATTTTTGAAAAGCTCTTTATCTAACACTTGCCAGAGAAGTTGTCAGGTACGTAGAAGGAGCTGACAAGCGCAAAAAATACTTGCAAAGAAGCAATTGAAATTAACAATTTGGAAACATTTCAGCATATTTCAGTGTTTGTAATGGAAGAGCAGCTATTATTAGCGTGTGCAGTTGCTCTGGCTAAAAAAAATGAAATTGTGAAGAGAAGAAGGCTCTTGAGGACCTTGCGCGACGAAAGCCACCCTTTTGCTATGCAGCAAAGAAAATAAACATACAGAATGCGCATGTCATAAAAGCAAAATTTTTGTATGGCGGGTTCTAACATTGGAACCCGCGCTCTGCTCTCATAGATCAGGTATGTAGTGAGAGCATGGATTTACAAGCGAGAATGTAGTTTTATGTTTTGCGCTCTTTGGTTGCGCTCACTGCAGCGAGTGTGCGTTAGCACATTGTTGTGGCGTAAAATGATTGCAAGGTGAAGACGAACGCTGTTGTTGTTGTTATTGCGCTGGCGAAAAGCTGAAATTGTAAAACGATTTCTGATTTCTGGCTGGCTTTTGTTCTTCTTCTACAAGCCTACACGGCGTCGCACATTGCTCAGGAAATTACACAGTGCTACAAAATCACAAAAATTAAATGCACTTTTCAAGCGACCTAATAAACGTTGTTGGTATTATTGAGTACATCATGAAAATATGTTTCAAAATTGTCTAACACCCCCAAATTTTCAAGTTATTGTTAAAAAACCGTTTTTTGTGTACTCCGCGCACTCAAACAATTGTAACTCCGTCATTTTTTTACCGATTTTCGATTTCTCAATGGTGTTGGAAACTAGAAGAATTGAGCTTGACTTTGACTATTTGACTATTAATAAAAAAAAAATAATAAAATAATAATAAAAAAAGTTATCTAGGATTTACCCTATTTTTTCACGATTTTTCAAGTTTGACGTCTTTTTATGTAACATATCGTTAAAAACAATCAATTTCGTACAATTATTGTGAAAGTAAATTCTATCTGCAATAAAAAAAAGTCATGGCTCATCCAAATTGGTTGAAAACTGTTAAAGTTACAACGCTTTTTGTAAACAAGAAAATTTAACTCTCATCATGAAATCAATGTCGTGCCATGTCAGGATTGCACATATGATTTCAGTATATCATAACCATCATATTAATCATGATGATCGTTTCTGAGTGTCCTAGTATTATTTATGTTGTAAATAATTTATCATTACAATTAATTTGGAATAGTTTTTCGTGATTTATTAAACAATTTGGACAATATATATAAGGAGGGAAAAATAATTGATTTCCAATTTCTGTAGTAAGAATGTTATATTATTTGATGCACTTATTACATGTACAACTTTGAATTTTATGAGTCGTTAAAAATGTTTGCTTGATCTCCTACGTTTATAGACCGCATCTTTAGTTTCACGTTTAAGAGACCAGCAGTAGTTAGCCAGCATTCTGATCTGACTCTTGCCAACAAAACGCGTTTCAATTGATGATATTTCCTGGTGAAATCGTTCTCCTTGTTCATCAAACAAATTCCTCGTCAATTTCTGCGCCGTCAGAATTTTCTTCATTGGATTCTAATGAATTTTTGATTTCAATATTTGCGTGATTGATATTCGTTTTTTCTCCCTTGATTGGTGGAGATACAGTTAGCACATTGGCATATTTTATACGATCCCGGGTTTTGTAGTGGTGACCAACGGTGTTTGTTTGGCAGAAATAGCAATCATCTTGCTTATGGAAAATTTGACGATGCCAAACCATTGGGGTTGAAAATGGCAATGGTTGTTTGTTGCATTTTTTAGTTTTCCATTTTTTGAGTGCGCTGGAGCATGCTACACAGGCATATTCTGGTTCATACCAAACCCTTTTATCATAATCGTGGTCGAAGAAATGGTTAAAAGCTTCTTTCACAGCTTTATTCGTTTCTAATTTTACACGATGTTGCTTGTCAACAAACAACCCACAGATGTAACAAAACTTGTTACGATTATCACACATTGTATTAAAAAATATAAGAACGATAAACCTTTGCACGAACGACTACATCCACTGACTAATGTAATTGTACTCAAACTGCAGTAGCCTAGGCACGACATGGCACGACATTGATTTCATGATGAGAGTTAAATTTTCTTGTTTACAAAAAGCGTTGTAACTTTAACAGTTTTCAACCAATTTTGATGAGTCATGACTTTTTTTATTGCAGATAGAATTTACTTTCAGAATAATTGTACGAAATTGATTGTTTTTAACGATATGTTACATAAAAAAGACGTCAAACATGAAAAAACGTGAAAAAATAGGGTAAATCATAGATAACTTTTAGAAAATGCCCTAATTTTTTCGTAGAAAGTATGAACAAGTATGGATATTTTAAAAGCTCAATTCTTCTAGTTTCCAACACTATTGAGAAATCGAAAATCGGTAAAAAAATGACGGAGTTACAATTGTTTGAGTGCGCGGAGTACACAAAAAACGGTTTTTTAACAATAACTTGAAAATTTGGGGGTGTTAGACAATTTTGAAACATATTTTCATGATGTACTCAATAATACCAACAACGTTTATTAGGTCACTTGAAAAGTGCAAAATCACTGTAGCACTGTGTTATTGCAGACTGTAGTGTGCGCAAAATCATAGAAAAAAAATAAAATATGGTTGGCATGACGACTTATATGGTCGCTACAAACAAAGTTCCTAAAGAACTTATCAAAAAAGTAGACCTAATATTTGATTGCATGAATAGGACAATCGGATAATTGCTTTAGATCGGCTTTACAATTGAATAATGAGTCGTACAAATTTATAAAGATTTTTTTAATTATTTGAAAGATGTCAAATGTATGGATGATTTAATTTTTATTTTTAGAACTAAAATCTGTTTTTTAATCACTGATAAAATTAAGCAATAACCCACATAAATGTTTTGTAACAAAGAAGTTGTTTAACCAAGATAAACTAGAAAATACTTTTGCACTTTTGGGACAAAATTCAAGTAGTACTCGGTCAAGTGTAACAACTAATTTCGAAGATACACAGGATTCTACGAATCAAATCCTACTACATGCTGAGACAGACGAAACTGTATTTTTTATTATTTGATTTCAGCAGTAATTACAACAATTATTACAACAAATTATTTTGTAGATAAAAACTTCGACAACCGAGTAAAAATTAACATTGTAGCAGAGTAGTCTAAGTTATCTTTGTTCCTAGTCTTAAGAATAAAATAGTTGGTAACGCTAATTGAGCTAAAGCTCGTTTGTAAACTCATGGATAGAAGCTTTCGTTCCAAAGCTGTAAAAGCTCTATCCTGCGCGTGTATAAAAGAGCGATCCTTACGAGTTGACGAGCCACTTTGCGATTGGCTCCTGCTCGGAAGGGTAAGTTTGTTCCAGGTAGAATTTAGAATTTAGAATTGTAGCAGTCGTGGACAGCGATGGCTGGCCGACTGAGAAATTGTAGTCGCAAGCAATCGTGGACGGCGAAGGCTGGCCGATTGTGCGCGTGCGTAGGAAGTTATTTCAACCTAATCTTTGAAATTTTGTAACTTTTGTAAAACTCTTATAGTTTAGAATTCACGAATAAACGGAAATCTTTCTACAATTGGCGCCCAACATCGTGGCTAACCTTCCCAGCAGTTCCGAATATTCGATTCGACGCAGCGAACGTATTGCGAGAGCCCAAAGTAATTCTGCGAATTTCAAAATGGCGAATTTTACTCCTGAGCAATTTGATCGGCTGATGCAAGCGGTCAGCAATTTTAATTCACGAACTGGCTCGTTTAGCTTTTGCACGGCGCGTTACAGCGGTGAACGAAGCGCCTCAAAAGTTGAGGAATTTATTGCTGCAATTTCGACGTTCAAATTGGTCGAAAAAATTTCTGATTCAGATGCAATAAACGGCATGCCAATGATTCTCGAGGGTGACGCAGCAGAATGGTGGCGTGGTGTATATGCAAAGGCAACGACTTTTGCCGATGCTGTACGCATGTTGCGTGAAGCTTTCTCTCCTCCAAAACCAGCATGGCGGATTTATGTTGAAATTTTTGAATTAAAGCAGCATAAGAACGAACCAACAGACACTTTTATCCGAAAGAAACGTGCGTTGTTTTCCCAATTGACAAATGTGCCAGCTGAAGCTGACCAAATTGATCTTTTGTTTGGCATGTTACACACACAAATTCGTGATAAAGTTAGCCGTCAACGAATTTCGAATTTTGATGAGCTGTTGACTGAAGCTCGTGAAGCTGAATTGTCCTTGCAAGAACGCAAAACGCACACTGTGAACGCTGATGTCCATGGTTCTGTTTCCAGTGGTCCAGATCGGTGCAGTTTTTGCCGGAAAAAGGGGCACAGTGTCGAAAACTGTTTCAAAAAAAAGAGTGCAGAGGAAAGAGAAGTGCATGCTGCAGCTATTGCTGAAGCGGTGGCTACCAAACCGAAATTTGCGTGCTACGGTTGCAATGCTCCAGGCGTGACTCGTGCGACTTGCCCCAAGTGCAGCAAGAAGCCAGCTATATCTGCCGGCGTCGTCAATTTCAATTCGATGTCACCAGGCCCTATTGGCAGAGACATTCCGGTTGTCAATGTGCAACTATTTGGTGTACCGGGTCAAGCGTATTTTGACTCCGGAGCTCGCACAAGCGTTGCAAGTGCAAACCTCAAACGCATTATGGAGTTCAAAGGGTGCAAGTTTGCGAAAGTCAAATGTGAGGTTTCACTCGCTGATGGGAGCGCATCGTTTCAAGAGTGCTTATCCACAACTTGCAAAGTAGTTATTGGTGGGCGTTGTTTAAATATTCAATTCATGGTTTTCCCAAATGCCACTGGAAACCGAACTCTGATCGGCGCAGACTTTATGGAGGAAGCGGGTATTGTGCTGAACATGGCCCAACGCTATTGGTACTTCGAAAGTACCCCAACACAACAGTTCGACTTCGCTGAGGCATTACCGCTTCAGTTAAATGTTGTTGAAATTCTCAAAGTATCTGAAACCAAATCTAAGGCTCACTTGAAAGCACGTGAAGAAGCTGCCCGAGAAATAGAGCAACCAGATGTGTATATGTCTGAGTTTGAATATTATGGGCCAGATATTCCGAAGGTAAACGATTATTCACCCCACTCAATTCAAAGCATTTTTAAGGATGCCATCCCTTCACATATTGTTACACCAGAGAGGTCGAAAGACTCTGGTTTATTCAGTGGCGTTACATACAGTCAAGCATATGACGCCGCGAACTTTGTTAGTCTGCTTTCTATAGACTTCCGCTTTGTGAAAGAAACAGACGGAGCACAGCTAACGTCCGATGAAAAGTTACAGCTCGATAGTGTACTGCAAGCTCATCCAAAGGTTTTTGAACCATCTTATGAGCCTACACCATACGCTGAACATTTTATTGACACAGAGGGCCATGATCCGATCGCATCGCCGCCCTATCGCCTAACTTTTCCAAAAATGCGCGAACTCAAGAGCGAAATTGAGAAAATGATCGAAAACGATGTCATTGAAGAATGCGAATCAGCTTGGTGTTCACCGGTAGTCATGGTACCGAAAAAAGATGGAGGTATACGTGTTTGTGTGGATTACCGCAAACTAAATGCTATAACTAAGCCCGATCGTTATCCGCTACCACGCATGGACGATTTGTTGCATGCTGCTAAGAGCACGAAGTTCATGACAACTTTAGATCTTCAGAGCGGCTACTATCAGATTGCTGTTGCAGCTAAAGATAGAGAGAAAACGTGCCTAATTACGCCTTTCGGTACGTTTTGCTTCAAGCGAATGCCGTTTGGTTTGCGCAATGCACCAGCGACGTTCCAACGATTAATCGATCGATTCAAATCGGCGATTCCAAATGTTCAGATCCTGGCATATCTAGATGACATTATCGTGTGTTCTTCATCATTTGTTGAGCACTTGGAAGATTTGAAAATTATTTTTGAGAGGCTTGAGCAGTTTAAATTGCACATCAACAATGCAAAATGTCGGTTTTGTTGCGCTAGTGTGAAGTATTTAGGCCATATCCTTACCGCTAATGGTATTAGTGTTGATCCGGAAAAAACCATAGCTATCACACAAAGAAAAGAGCCTCGGAACTTGAAAGAGTTAATTTCATTTGTGCAGACGTGCTCGTGGTACCGTCGTTTCATCGAGCACTATGCAGAAATCGCAAAACCACTCACAGACTTAATGAAAAAGAACGTTAACTGGCAGTGGTTTGAGCCACAAATTAGCGCCTTCAACAAACTGAAGCAATTGCTTGTTTCGCCACCAATTTTGAAGCAAGCCGAAGACAACGTACCATTTATAATAAAAGCAGATGCAAGTGGTTATGCTTTGGGTGCAGTTTTACTCCAGGGGGAGAAGAATTTAGAACACCCCATTGAATACGCAAGTAGATTGCTAACGTCAGCTGAAAGGAATTATTCAACCACTGAGCGGGAAGCATTAGCCATAGTATGGGCATGTGCAAAATTCCGCGGATATATTGAAGGAGGACAAATTTTACTAATGACTGATCATCAACCACTAAAATGGCTGCTAACAATGAAATCACCATCAGGTCGTCTCGCCAGATGGGCATTGCAGATACAGCAATATAACTTCAAGGTAGACTACACCCCAGGAAGAACCAACGCGGTAGCAGACATGCTGTCACGACCACCCTGTATCGAGATCGATCACGTATCGCCAAATTGCATTTGTGCATTTGATGTGGACTTGCCCCGTAAAGGTCCGAAAGAATTAAGAGATCAGCAACTCAAAGACGAATATTTGAAGAACATTATCCTTTCACTGGAGAAAGCAGATGAGAACGTCACTATTTGGAATAACCGTGGTTATATCCTAAACGATGGTGTCCTGTATTGCTATGCTAACGACACTGTTGAAGACGCTCAGCTTGTGATTCCTGTGCACGAGCGTGCAGCTATTTTGAAATCATATCACGACGAAAGTACTGCAGGGCATTACGGAGCAGAAAGAACAATTGCGCGTATTGCATACCGCTACTTTTGGCCAGGCATGCGTGCAGACATAAGTAAATATGTACGAAATTGCATCGAGTGCCAGCGCTACAAAGCAACCAACATGAAGCCAATGGGCTTACTACAAACTACAAGCAGTAAACAACGTTTTGAAGTAATAGCAATCGATCTATTTGGACCATTACCCAAAACTGCAGAAGGTCATCAATGGATCTTTATAGCAGAAGACGTAGCAAGTCGTTGGGTTGAAATATTTCCGCTAAAAGAAGCTACTGCCGAGATTTGTGCCAAGGTATTAATCGAAGAAGTATTTATGCGTTTTGGTATTCCGCGACGCCTAAGATCAGATAACGGAGTCCAGTTTGTTTCATCCATTATGCAGAAAGTTGCATATTGCATGGGCATACAACAGCTTTTTACACCCGTTTATCATCCGGCAGCCAATCCAGTTGAGCGCAAAAACAGAGACCTTAAAGCACAACTTGCAATTGTTGTTCAAAATCAACACGACGTTTGGGACCTCGGATTGCCATCAATTCGTTTTGCTATGAACACAGCTAAATGCCAGTCTACTGGTTACACTGCAGCTTACCTCACTTTTGGAAGAGAGCTTCGAACGTTTGATGATGTAGAGCATGACGTCAGAGTCATCGTTGAGAGCGAAAACTTCATTCCGCAAATCTCGCCGTATCTAAAGAGTATGGCCAACAACTTTAACAACGCTAAAGAAGCAGAGCAGCAGACGCAAGACCGAAACAAGATACATAGCGACAAGCATCGACGACCACAAGAAGATATAGAAGTGGGTACTGAAGTATTGGTCACCACCCACGTCCTTAGCCAAGCATCGAAAGGAATTTCATCAAAGTTTGTACCGAAACGAGACGGACCTTATGTGGTTATACGGAAGGTTGGCGCATCCATTTATGAAGTTGCAACGAAGGATGACCCTACCGTGGCTGTTGGCGCTTACCATGCATCCGCACTCACTTTGTACAAGGGTACCAACGCCGAGGAAGATCCAGTTCCTGTAAGACCGATTCGACGGAGAGGAAGACCCAAGAAGACAGCCTAAGTTGACGCACGATTCGAGTGCTCCTCGCACGTCAAAGGGGGAGACTGTAGCAGAGTAGTCTAAGTTATCTTTGTTCCTAGTCTTAAGAATAAAATAGTTGGTAACGCTAATTGAGCTAAAGCTCGTTTGTAAACTCATGGATAGAAGCTTTCGTTCCAAAGCTGTAAAAGCTCTATCCTGCGCGTGTATAAAAGAGCGATCCTTACGAGTTGACGAGCCACTTTGCGATTGGCTCCTGCTCGGAAGGGTAAGTTTGTTCCAGGTAGAATTTAGAATTTAGAATTGTAGCAGTCGTGGACAGCGATGGCTGGCCGACTGAGAAATTGTAGTCGCAAGCAATCGTGGACGGCGAAGGCTGGCCGATTGTGCGCGTGCGTAGGAAGTTATTTCAACCTAATCTTTGAAATTTTGTAACTTTTGTAAAACTCTTATAGTTTAGAATTCACGAATAAACGGAAATCTTTCTACAACATGGATAATAATTGTGGCATATGTGTCCAAAAACTAAGAAATTATGACCTTTTCACTGCGCTAAGTGAAACATTTTCCATACAAATTATAAATCGGTTACAGACTTTTGCTACCTATTTGCTCCTACAGATATCCAGATAATGCTGTGACAATAAATTAAAAAAAGGAAGTTCCAACCGATGTAAAACATAAACAATAAAAAAAACAGCAAAAGAAGAGCTGTTTACATTTTTCTCGAGGTGTTTAGCAAAACCAATCGTTAATACAAAAAAGCGTACACACAAAAACTACAACAACAAAAAGCAATGGCGTCGTTGAAACGACGATCATTGCGCTATCTGGTGTTGCTGTGAGAAATTTGCACAAAAAATTATTTAGTGAAAATTATTCGCTGAAATCTTGAGACATAATAAATATTTAACAATCAAACCAGTCTAATTTGTAAAGAATCCATACTTCCTAGCAAAGTATACTCTAAGTAACGACACTCTTTTTTCGAGCTGTCAGTGGTACATTAAGTCTGTGTGACCGTGTTACCCCGATGCGATTTTCTGTTTGTTTTGGTAGTAAATTTAATACCTAATTTTCTTGCTACTTTTTCGAAACAAGCAGTAAGCATATGTTGGGGAAAATAAATATCTTTAGATAGATATGTATTTGTTGTAATAATTCAATAGGTGTCAATATAATTAACTGAAATAGAAAAGATTTGCTTTTTGAAATTGCTTTTTGTACATGCAATTTAATTATGTAAACATTGAACATTCGGAATCAATGTCAATGTAATTTTGCTTCAGTGCAAGGAAAAATGGTAGCAAAAAAGTTATTCCTTATAAATTATGTCAAGAATTTTATTTAAATATAATTTTGTGTATCTTTATAACTCTTAATAAGCACTACAAATGTGTATATAACATATATTAATGTACAACATTTCTATGCGCGATTTTTAAATCGGAATGCATTTGAGTTCGGAACGCATTTGAGTTCAATTGAACATTTCTGTACCTATGGCTGAATATTTAAATGTAGCTGAAGTGGTTAAACTATTTAAAAAAAATCAAAAACTTTTGAAAAATTATCCATTTTGCAACATTTCTATACTAAACATGGGTAACAAAAATATCAACTCTACATCAACTTCAATTGCCACCTTCTTCACAGAATGTGTAAATATTCACCCCGAAGACAAAAATCGAACTGTCATTGCTCACAAAATTATTTTTACAAATGTGAGCCATTGAACATTTTTTCGTCTAGAGCTGCGGTCTGTATCGCCCCTGACCAAATCGCCGGTGCAATCACTGCAGTTGGCCAGTAAACATTTGCGGTGGAGCTGTTTGCAGCTCTGTAGACAGTGCCAAACTTCTACTGGCCGACGAGGATTGTGTTGCAGTGTGGCGCCTCATTGGCCGGCGACCGCCCGGGCTGCTGACTGAGTTGGTCATGCTGGAGGAGTTGTTCGTGGTGGAGCGCGGTCCGGTGATGTTAAGCGCTTACAATCATATACTCTCGGCCGTGCAGCGCTACAACATATCGCATTCCATTGCAAACAACACCCGATCAAAACAAAATTTTCTTGTGTCCAGTCAGCTTTTGTGTAAAAATATAAAAAATAAATTTCAAATTCAAATTTTAAACTGACCATAATTGTGGTGAATATTTATGGCCGGTTAGAGTTGCTTTTGCAAAGCAATCGAAATTATGTAAAATTGTTTCATGATTTTAGTTGGAAAGCATCTAATTTGTGAAAATATTATTTATTTGATTGTGCCTTAGTCATGTCTGCATAAAAAGTCAGTGTCCGAAACATAAAATCGTTTTAAAATACACTTAACAAATTCATGACTTTTACAGTTTCACAGGGTTTGTCAAGTGCACGTAACCCTGAAAGTTAATGTACTTATTCACCACAGTGACCGTTTTACACGTGAACAACAACGACAACAATTTGACAGGAGCCTTCAGAAAAAATCGACGCCCGGTTGTCAAAGAGTGTCGCTACTTAGGATTTACTCTGCTTCCTAGTGGACATTTTATTTGAATTTATTTCCAAATGTTCAAGTTTCGCAGCTTCTTCTTCTTTTCCACTAATTTGTCATTCACAGTGAAACCAAAACAAACATAACTTTTCCACTCGCTGTGGTGAAATTTTATAGCTTTCTGCTTGTCAGATTTGCGTAAGAATAGGCTAACACAAAATTCTGATCAAAAATCTAACAAGCGTTGAATAGAAAATCAATTGTCAGACTCTCGACAGAATAGGGCTGTAAAGGGGTCACCATAACATAAATTGTATCCGTCGTCGCTGTTCCCGCTGACCATTGGAACGCTAGGGCTCCGCAACCATCATCGCCGCGATTGTGCTCCCGACGCCGTACAGCTGCTCCCGACGCAGTATTAACAGAGCAGCATTTGAGTGTTTTCGCGAGCGCCGTCCGTTGGAGCGCTAGGGCTCCGCTGCCGATCACCGCCGAGATTGGGCTCCCGACGCCGTACAGCTGCTCCCGACGCAGTATTAACAGAGCAGCATTTGAGTGTATCCGCGAGCGCCGTCCGTTGGAGCGCTAGGGCTCCGCTGCCGATCACCGCCGAGATTGGGCTCCCGACGCCGTACAGCTGCTCCCGACGCCGTATTAACGAAGCAGCACTTGAGTGACTTCGCGAACGCCGTCAATTGGAGCGCTAGGGCTCCGAGGTAACGAACATAAGTGACGCGCGGGCAAGCGGCCAATCAGAGTGAAGCTTCTAGTGACAAAAGACGGTCGCCATTTTGTATAAGCAGACAGAAGTGACACGCGGGCAATCGGCCAATGAGAGCGCAGCTTCTAACGCGAAGTGACGATTGCCATCCTTGCTGAGGTGCAGGTGGCGCGTATGCGAGTGAAGCTAAAGAAAGCGTGGAGTAAGGTACTGTGACCGCTGGTGACTTGGCTAAAGAATTTGTTTGTTTTGTGCGATTGCGGTCATTGCCATTGGGAGCGCTAGGACTCCGCTGCCACTTATTGTCAACTCGTGCTCCGACGCCGTAAAGCGGTGCTGACACCGCATCAGACGGGTTGGCGGACTTTGAACGAGGAATTTGTTTTGTTTTGTGCGATCGCGGTCGTAGCCATTGGGAGCGCCAGGGCTCCGCTGCCACTTATTGTCAACTCGTGCTCCGACGCCGTAAAGCGGTGCTGACACCGCATCAGACGGGTTGACGGACTTTAAAAGAAGAATTTGTTTGGGCGATCGCGGTCGTAGCCATTGGGAGCGCCAGGGCTCCGCTGCCACTTATTGTCAACTCGTGCTCCGACGCCGTAAAGCGGTGCTGACACCGCATCAGACGGGTTGACGGACTTTAAAAGAAGAATTTGTTTGGGCGATCGCGGTCGTTGCCATTGGGAGCGCTAGGGCTCCGCTGCCACTTATTGTCAACTCGTGCTCCGACGCCGTAAAGCGGTGCTGACACCGCATCAGACGGGTTGACGGACTTTAAAAGAAGAATTTGTTTGGGCGATCGCGGTCGTAGCCATTGGGAGCGCCAGGGCTCCGCTGCCACTTATTGTCAACTCGTGCTCCGACGCCGTAAAGCGGTGCTGACACCGCATCAGACGGGTTGACGGACTTTAAAAGAAGAATTTGTTTGGGCGATCGCGGTCGTTGCCATTGGGAGCGCTAGGGCTCCGCTGCCACTTATTGTCAACTCGTGCTCCGACGCCGTAAAGCGGTGCTGACACCGCATCAGACGGGTTGACGGACTTGAATTTGTTTGGGCGATCGCGGTCGTTGCCATTGGGAGCGCCAGGGCTCCGCTGCCACTTATTGTCAACTCGTGCTCCGACGCCGTAAAGCGGTGCTGACACCGCATCAGACGGGTTGACGGACTTTAAAAGAAGAATTTGTTTGGGCGATCGCGGTCGTTGCCATTTGGAGCGCTAGGGCTCCGCTGCCACTTATTGTCAACTCGTGCTCCGACGCCGTAAAGCGGTGCTGACACCGCATCAGACGGGTTGACGGACTTTGAAAAAAGAATTTGTTTTGTTTTGTGCGATCGCGGTCGTTGCCGTTGGGAGCGCTAGGGCTCCGCTGCCACTTATTGTCAACTCGTGCTCCGACGCCGTAAAGCGGTGCTGACACCGCATCAGACGGGTTGACGGACCTTTAAAAAAGAATTTGTTTGGGCGATCGCGGTCGTTGCCATTTGGAGCGCTAGGGCTCCGCTGCCGTTTACCGGGGAACAGTTACGTGAGCTGGCTCACGGATGCCAGGGTCGTCGAGACTCCGAAGTGGAACCGGTGGGGCACCAATAGAAACCAACGAAGAGGTCGGAGACAGGTTTCTGGACGCGTCGGCAATGGAAGACGCCAACGATTACAACGCCGAAGTGCTGGCCGGCCTAAACGCTTTACGATTGGCCGTAGACGCGTTGAAAAGGAGTACGGAGGAGAGTCAGCGGGACATCGATAGGCTGCGTGGCCAGATCGACATGCCACAGGCAGCAGTAGAAGTAGCACAGTTTGAGGAGGCGCCCGTGCGAGAAGTCAGTCGGCCGGCACGTACCGAAAATATGAAGCTAGAAGATTTGCCGGTCTTCGACGGGCGCACGGAAGATTGGCCGCTGTTCTGGGCCACGTATGAGGAAACAACAGAAATGTTTCAATACACCGAGCGACAGAACCTGATGAGACTGCGGAAGTGCCTGGCTGGGGAGGCCAAGGAAGCAGTGGCTGCTATGTTGATTTACCCGAATGACGTCCCAAAGGTGGTGAGCGAACTGGAGTTCAGGTTCGGAAGAACCGATCTGCTGGTAAAACAGCAAATTCAGAAAGTCCAGCAGTTCCCAAATATTGGGGAGACCAGGATCGAACAAATTTTACAGTTTTCTACGAAAGTACGCAATGTCGTCGGACATTTGTCGGCAGCCAATTGCCAACCACACCTGTCGAACCCACCTTTGCTGGAGCAGTTGGTGCTGAAGCTGCCACCCAGCAAGCAGTTGGAGTGGACCAGACACGCGATGACAGTCAAGCCATTCGCGACGGTGAAGGAATTTTCAGAGTGGTTAAGCGAGCTGGCTCGTGTCGTGTGCCTGATGCCGACGGCGGCCAGGAGTCAACTTGAGAACACACCGACCTCTCAACCACGACGTCTGATGCACGTGGCCGACACTCCAAGACCAGCTGGTACGCCGTGGCGAGACGCCGACAGGGTGCAAGGGTGTTACGAGTGTGGTGGTAAACATCGAATGGCAGAGTGTGACGTCATACGAGCGCTCGGGGTACCCGCGCGCTGGGAGAGAGTGAAGGCTCTGCGGTTATGTTTCTCGTGTCTTTGCAAAGGACACAATGCAGCCGATTGTCGCTCCAGGAAGGCTTGCGATATCCACGGATGTAGACGCTACCATCACCGCCATCTGCACTCTGAACCGGTTGCGACCGAGGAGCCAAAGGAGGCCGCACAGACAGTGTTAAACTGTAGAACCGGTGCAACGACAAGCGGGCAACTATTCAAGATCCTGCCGGTTACGCTTTTCGGGCCAAGTGGTAAAGTCGATGTCTTCGCCATGCTCGACGACGGCTCAGCTATTTCGCTCTTGGAAGAGGACATCGCTCACCAGCTGGGATTAAAAGGACGACCAAGCCCGCTGACGCTGCAGTGGTACAGTCAGACGCGCACAACGGAGCCATCAGCCAGAGTAGACTTGGAGGTCAGAGGACGGGACGAACCGGGGAAGTATAGTTTGAAAAACATTTGCACCATTCGGAATTTAAATCTACCGGTCCAGTCATTGGTAAAGTCTAGGTACAAACACCTCGAGTCGGTCCCACTGAGAGATTATGCAGCGGCCAAGCCGGCGATGCTGCTCGGCCTGGACAATTCACACTTAGGAGTGCCATCAATGATTGTGGAAGCTGATGACACCAGTCCTGTCGCCGTGAACACCAAATTAGGATGGGTTGCTTATGGACCCGTGAGCCAAACCGGGTCATCGACACCAGTAGTTCTCCACATAGGAGAGGAGAAATCCGACGCCGAGTTACACCAGGCCGTGACCGAGTATTTCGCCGCTGACAATTTTGGGATCAGCGATAGTGTCCAACCGTTAGAAGCAGAAGATGACTCAAAGGCACGCCGCATATTGGAAGAAACCACCAGAAGGGTGGGTCAACGATTTGAATGTGGCCTGTTGTGGAAGAACTTCCCACCTACACTGCCAGACAGCTACGAAATGGCTCGTCGTCGACTACTGGCCATTGAAAGAAAGATGAGTCACAATGCCGACTTCGCCGATCGTTATAGAACAGAAATTCAGAAATACCTCGCCAAAGGGTATGCGCGCAAGCTCTCCGACGCCGAGGCCAATGACAGTGGCCAGCCTGTATGGTATCTACCACACTTTGCGGTTCAGAATCCGCATAAACCAGATAAAATGAGGATCGTTTTCGACGCTGCCGCAACAGTTGACGACACATCGCTTAACTCTACGTTGCTCAAAGGGCCTGAACAGGCAAAGTCTTTGTTGAACATTCTGCTCCGTTTCCGCGAGGGCGTGGTAGGGGTCGCCGCTGACATCCGAGAAATGTTCTCGCAAATCCGAATATTGCCGCGGGACCAACACGCCCAAAGATTCCTGTGGAGAGACGGGAATAGGGATCAGCCGATTGAACAATATGCCATGACGTCGATGATCTTTGGAGCGGTATGCTCGCCGTGCTGCGCCGAATTTGTCAAGAACAAGAACGCAGAAGACTTCATGGCGCAGTTCACCGACGCCGCCAAAGCCATAATTGAGAGGCATTATGTAGATGACTTCGTGGCCAGTTTCAACGACGAGAAAGAAGCCGAAATTATCTGTCGTCAAGTAATTGAGATTCACGCCCGGGCGGGGTTTGACTTAAGGAAGTTTGTTTCGAACGCGATTAATCTGCGCGCGTTGAACGCAGAACCGCCATCAGCGAACAGCAGTGTCAATATGGAATGCCAGGCAACTGCCGAAAAGGTGCTTGGAATGTACTGGAACACTGAGGCCGACACGTTCGAATTTAAATGTAAATTCCATCGCATTCCAAAAATGGTCCTAGATGGTACGCGGCCGCCAACCAAGAGAGAGCTGCTCGGGATCGTGATGTCCGTTTTTGATCCGTTTGGCCTGCTTGCTGATTTTCTGATATTCTCGAAAGTCCTAATCCAAGAAACGTGGAGAAGTAAGATTGGCTGGGATGACCCTTTGCCAATCGAGATATACCGGAGATGGAAGGCGTGGTGGAATGAGTTCCAGAAAGTCGACACATTTAAGGTCCAGCGTTGTTATTCGCCTAACGTAGCAACGGCCGTCACGATCGAGCTACACGTTGTGGTAGATGCCAGCCAAGCCGCATTCGCGGCTGCCGCTTACTTCAGAATAGAACATGCCGAAGGAGTTGACGTCGCGTTTGTTGCCGGTAAGACCCGAGGGGCTCCACAAAAGGTTATGTCTATCCCAAGACTGGAGCCGCAGGCTGCGATACTAGGGGTACGCCTAAGCAAGCTCGTCCGCCGTAATCATGACGTCGAAATAGAGCATGCAGTATACTGGACAGACTCGCAAACGGTACTACATTGGATTAATTCCACCGAAAGGAAGTTCAAGTCGTTCGTTGGACACCGCATAGCCGAAATTCTAAGCTGTACCAAGCCGACGCAGTGGCGGTGGATTCCGACTGACCAGAACACCGCCGACATTGCCACTCGACCGAAGTGGCCACCGAAGTTCAGAGCCCAAAGCCCTTGGATTATGGGTCCAGCGTTCCTGCGACAGTCGGAAGAAGGATGGCCAGTCAGCACACGCCATGTGCAGATACCAGAGACACTAGAAGACGAAGTCAAGCCGTGCCTGATCCTGAAGCCAGAGGTATCAAATCCTATTTATCAAATTAAACGCTTTTCCTCTTTCTTGAAGTTCAAACGGACGATTGCATGGGTATTCCGAGCAGGGGCGAAGTTTCGTCGATTGAAGTCAACCTGTCCCCCTGCAGTCGAAGATGGTCCGCTTACCGCAGCAGAGATCCGCCAAGCCGAGAAGTTCATTTGTAAGACGGTGCAGCAGGGTTGTTATGCAGACGAAATATCCAACCTCCGCACCTCAAAGCCAATTAGCAGAAGCAGCCGTATTCACGCACTCACACCATATCTGGATGAGGAGGGCCTTCTGCGTATTCAGGGACGGATCGACGAGGCCTACGTGCTGCCCTACGACGCCAGACGCCCCATCTTGCTGCCACAACAACATGCCGTTTCGGAGCTCATCATGAGACACTATCACGAGAAGATGCATCATCAGAACCAAGCGCTGATCTTGAGCGAAGTCCGCCAACAATTCTGGTTTCCCCATGCTCGAGCCTTGTTAAAGTTAATCGAACACCGTTGCATACCGTGCCGAATCGAGAGAGCTAAGCCGAAGCCGCCGCTAATGGGTCAACTGCCGCCTGACCGTGTGACGCCGCTGGTTCGCCCTTTCACCTATACTGGGGTGGATTTGTTCGGCCCACTGCAGGTAGCAGTGGGCCGGCGGAGAGAGAAGAGGTGGGCAGTCGTCTTCACGTGCCTGACGGTCAGGGCGGCCCATATTGAAGTGGCTGAAAGCCTGTCAACAGATTCATTCATTCTGTGTTTAAGGAATTTCATTAATCGACGTGGCACCCCGGTACAGATCAGGAGCGACAACGGGACGAATTTTGTCGGTACCCAGAAGGAACTGAGCGAGATCGAGCGGGTGATAGACACAGACCGAATAATCGACGAAGCTACCAGCCGCGGTATAGAGTGGAAATTCAATTGCCCATTGAATCCCAGTTCAGGTGGTTGCTGGGAACGCCTCATCAGAATCATCAAACGATGGGTACGCAAGACGTTGCATGAGGAAGCACCGCGTCTCGAGACGCTGCGAAGCGTGTTAATCGAAGCCGAGAACATAGTAAACTCGCGCCCACTTACGGATGTCCCGGTTTCCTCAAGAGAAGACGAGCCGTTGACGCCGAATCATTTTTTGCTGGGGTGCGCGAGCTCGACCCAAACACCATTGAAGGATGAAGTGACCTGCCTCCGGAAGCAATGGAGAATCGCCCAGGGTCTAAAGAATCGCCTTTGGAAGCGTTGGGTGAACGAATACCTTCCGCAACTGCTGATCCGCCCTAAGTGGCAAGACAAAGCCGAGCCACTAAAGATAGATGACCTAGTCCTAGTGTGTGACGCCAGCCAACCGCGCAGTCAATGGCGCAAAGGTGTAGTAGTAAAGGTGTTTCCCACCGAAGATGGGCAGACGCGGTTCGCGGAAGTGAGAACGGTGACGGGAATCATCCGTCGTCCCGCTACAAAATTGGCAGTGTTGCTTGTTGATGGTGAATCCCAGGGTGATTCACCGGGGGGGAGAGTGTAGGGAAGAGGGTGCACGGCAACCCATGGCAGGTGGCAACGCCGCGTGCAAGATATGAAAGGGCAGCACCGGCAGTAGGCACGAAACAACACGGCAGTCGACGCGCACGGAACAGCGGCAAAATACCGGATAAAATCCGGTCGGGAATTCAAATATATTAAAAACGGTTTTCTAAGCAAAATAACGTTGAGATTAATTATAATAAATCTACAACCAAAAGGAAATTTGTGTATTTGTTTTCGTAAATCGGGTTCACCATAACAATCATCATTATGATTATGATTATTATAATCTTCATCATCAACATTATAAGCCTCACCATCACCATTATCATTATTCTTCATTAGTATCAACTCCATAGTTAGCAACTTTGGGCATAATATACTATATAATAGGATTTAAGGATTTAGGATATAATAGGATTACCATAACCACCATAAAATGGTGTGAATGCTTTTATTCAAGTCTACATCGATTTATATTATTGATGCAGATATTTCTGTATTTTGAAAATGCAGAATTTTATCCACTTTAACCCGGTACCAAAAACATATTTGTATCTCTATTTTTCGTTTTTGAATTAATTATATTGTAACGATGAGACAGTCTGTCGCGGTGCAAAGCAACCCTGCCGCTACGTGCCGTGCTATAACCCAATCTGGCAACGACGGCCGCGATAATAACTTTTAGTCCAACCTGGCAACGATGGTGAGAACGATCTGCGCGACGGCCGGACAGAGTATAAAAGGTGGCCAGATGCGGTGCAGCGAGTCAGTCTGGTTTTGACAAGTGAAGTTGCCACACGAAGTGATTAAGCAAATACTTAGGTGTACGAACAGTAAAGTGTAAACTGTGAATAATAAAGTGACTGTTTGTTTATTTTATTGTCTGCGTTTAAGAAACTGTGTTTTATTTTCAAATTACACAATCCAGAGATACGCAACAGCCCACTAGACTTAGTATTCGTAACATTTGGTGTCAGAAGTGGGATTGTGGAAAATTGAAAATAACTAAATAAATAAAATTATAAAAGTACGGACATGGTTAAACTCGAGCTGCTGAAGGTAGACCAGCTGAAGAAGGAGCTGGCTGCCTGGAATTTGCCGACTGCTGGCGGAAAGGTGGAGTTGCAGTTGCGCTTGCGAGAAGCATGTGAGGCACGAGGCGTCGATTGGACTGTGCACGAGTTCGGAGCGCAAGAACCAGAGGCGTCGGCCAAGGTGGAGGAGTCGCCGGCGGGTGCTGCTTCGCTACAGAGTACAGCTGCAGCGGCTGCGCCAATACAAGCGTTGGACATGAGCCAACTAATGGCTGCACTCAAAGGCATGTCGGCGCAGATGGAAACGGCGAATCAAGAGATGGCAGCGAAGCTGGAAGCTACGAATCTACGAGGAAATCTCAGACAGGATTAATGGGAAAGTCGAGCACCTGGAGACGCGGGTAGAGCACTTGGATAAACGAGTCGACGACCTGGATGATGCCCTGAACAAACGAGTTGGCGACCTGGATGATTCCCTGAACAAACGAGTTGATAGTTTGGAAGACTCGATGAACAGAAAAATGGACGAGCGGCTTAGGGAGGTACAGCCACGAGAGTGTTTGCCACCGGTTCAGGACGGTTTTGCTGGCAGAACAGAAGTGCCTACTTATGATGGTGCTGCGCCGTTCGACACATTTAAATTGCAATTCGACTTGGCTGCTTTGGAAAATCAGTGGACTGTTATCAGGAAAGGTCGGAGGTTGGCACTGGCGCTGAAAGGTCCTGCAGCGGAGGTAATCAAATCAGTTCCAGAATGTTTAAGAAGTGATTACGATGCCATCATGAGAGCATTAGCAGCGAAGTATAGCAACGAGCACAACCATGCGCTATACTACTGTGAGCTGAAGAACCGCAAGCAAAGAGCCAACGAGGCGCTGCAGACATATGCAGCAGACATTGAGCGGCTCGTACAGTTGTGCTACCCAAAATTTGGTGCTGATGATCTCGAGAGGATGAAGATTGAGTCGTTTGTTGAAGGTCTTCATGATCCAGAAACACGTCGCAGTGCGTTGATGATGGGCAAGCCAACATTTAAGGAAACGGTGACCAGCGCGATGACATATGAAGCGGCATGGATGGGGAGCACTCGGTATGCACCTGCAAGGATACGCCAGATTCAGGCGGACAACGACATTCCGATCCAAGCCATAAGCTCTGAGATACCGGGCAGGCCACGAGTGGTCTCCTCTAAAGTTGTTTGCTGGGTATGTGGCAAGCAGGGCCACATATCACGAGACTGCCGCCAACGAAAGAGGCGTTCCCGTTCCCGATCGCAATCGCCAGAAGCGAGGAATACTGACAATCGAGCCCAGCCAACAATCGCAGGGCTGAGGACGGCGAGTCGTTAAACTAAAACGGGTCAGCCCAAAGGGGCGTGAGCTGATCCCCACAATCTTCCGCCCCACCGTCCTTGTCTCACAGCTGAAACGACAGCCCAGCAGCTTGACAATTGAAGGAAGGATAGATGGAAAGTGGTTCGTGTTGACACTAGATACTGGAGCGTCATATTCGATCATAAAAAGGAAGCTGCTGAAGAACTGGGAACCGCTGCATGGCATACAGCTGCGGACTGCGACTGGCGAGCGCGCGCCGGTGAGAGGGAAAGTTACGAAAACGATTGCTATCGGCACCAGCAGCCTGGAACATGAGTTCATCGTCGGGGATATAATGGACGACGTGATTATCGGCGTGGATTTCATGATTAGGCACGGTTTTACGCTGGACCTGAAGGAAAATGTGCTGAGATATGCCAACGTTGAATTCCCGCTGCACACCGGCTATGAGCGAAACGTGGCGGTAAGGAAGGTTGTATCGTGTCAACACAGGAGGATACCAGCGAATTCTGAGGCGATTGTGTGGGCAAAGGTGGACGAGGACGATGGGACGAGTCGGCTGTGGGTAGTAGAAGCACCGAAACAAGGACACGACAACATCATCATCGGACGTACATTAGTGGAACCTAAAAATGGCAGAATACCAGTCAGAATACTGAACCCCCTGAATGCACCCAGATATGTCGGGAGAGATGAGGTAATTGGCGAATGTAAGGAAGCTGTAGCAGTGGTCAATTGCGAGAGTAGCCCGCCTGGAGGTGATAAGAAGAGCGGGTTTAACATGGACGCCATACCGCAGGAGAACCAGTGGATAAGCGAGTTGACGGCCAAGCAGAAACAGAAGGCGAGGTCACTCCTGCAGCACTATGGGTCAATATTTGCGGCAGAAGCAGGCGGAAGAACAGCCATAGTGAAGCACAACATCGACACCGGAAGTGCGAAACCGATTCGCCAACCGCCAAGACGAGTTCCTCTGGCCAAGAGGGAGGAGGTCACAAATTTGATCGAGAACATGCGGAAAGACAAGGTCATAGAGCCTTCTTCGGGCCCCTGGTGCTCGCCGGTCGTGCTAGTCAAGAAAAAAGATGGCAGTACCCGGTTTTGTGTGGACTATCGGAAGCTCAATGATGTGACCAAGAAGGACAGTTATCCACTACCTCGGATCGATGACACCCTGGACACACTGTCAGGCACGCAGTGGTTCTCCACGCTCGACTTACGCAGCGGCTATTGGCAGGTAGAGCTTGCAGACAAGGACAAGGAGAAAACGGCTTTCAGTGTTGGCGATGGTTTGTGGCAGTTCACCGTCATAGGAAGGACCTTACGAAGTCGTGACTAGGATTAACGACGTGGTATACCGGATTCAACGTTGCAGCAATAGAGGCGCTAAGCTGAAGGTAGTCCATTTGGAGCGCCTGGCGCCTCATCACAGCGGAGCCTCGGCACTTGTTCGGGACGAACAAGGCTAAGTGGTGGGCAGTGTAACGATGAGACAGTCTGTCGCGGTGCAAAGCAACCCTGCCGCTACGTGCCGTGCTATAACCCAATCTGGCAACGACGGCCGCGATAATAACTTTTAGTCCAACCTGGCAACGATGGTCGCGGTCATCAGGGAAACTTCTAGTCCAATCTGGCAACGTGCGAGAACGATCTGCGCGACGGCCGGACAGAGTATAAAAGGTGGCCAGATGCGGTGCAGCGAGTCAGTCTGGTTTTGACAAGTGAAGTTGCCACACGAAGTGATTAAGCAAATACTTAGGTGTACGAACAGTAAAGTGTAAACTGTGAATAATAAAGTGACTGTTTGTTTATTTTATTGTCTGCGTTTAAGAAACTGTGTTTTATTTTCAAATTACACAATCCAGAGATACGCAACAGCCCACTAGACTTAGTATTCGTAACAATATATTACCCCACTGTGCGTCGGGGCGTGCACAATAATTAGACTGATGCTAAAGTATTTAGCCTTGATGCGGATCGAGATCAGTCGTTCGTTCACCAGAGTGAACCCGAGATGTGGTGGCAAAGTCTCTTGCTGAACACAAATCTGCAGCCAAATTTGCACTTATCCGCATGGCAGCCGTCGCAGTCTGCTCGCTTGAAGCAACCGTGTCCTGTCCATCGCATTTCTTGAGGAGGCGATGTCAGCCTTACTTTTTATGTGGGCCAGTTGGATAGACGCACCCACTTTCCCGGACCCTGAGGACATTCCAGATGCATACCCTTAAATCGTCCGCTTCTATCCTCGCAAAATGTATTACTAGAAGTATATCTTAAAACAAATATGATACAAGTTACATATTAAGACAAAGATTAAATTAAAATGTTTGGAACATTTTTCGGGGCCATGAAAAGAAGTGGAGGCTTAAACGATCATTCGATTCGTTCAACTTAAATATCGGCTGCAGGCATACTTATTTGCTAAAGTATATGATTGATCTATTAAAGCTTAACAACTAATATATATTTGTATTTACTTAGAAAAAAATACTGAAATATTGAGCACTACTTTCAATACAAGTATTGGGGAGACGAATAGGTTGGTCAACGAAATGTCTAGAAGAAAGCCCCCAAACAAAGAAAATTATTGAAATTGATGGGTTACATTAGGATGGCTTGGAATAAGTTGGTGGATATTAAATACTTACTTACTTCACTGGCCATAACAACCCGTTATCGGGTTACGGACTGCCGCAAAACTTCTCTCCAGGCGCTTTGCGCGCGCCTTCTCCAGTTGGTCACACCAAGAGATGACAGGGCCTCTTCAACTTGATCCTTCCACCGGAGACACGGCCTCCCTCTTCGTCGTCGACCTCCAACCATCGCATCGAACACTTTTTTCGCCGGAGCTTCGTCGTCCATACGGCAGACATGACCGAGCCAGCGTAGCCGCTGGATGTTAATTCGCTGCACTACGTCCATGTCCTTATACAGCTCATACAGCTCGTTATTGGTTCGTATACGATACTCATCACCAACACGTACAGGGCCGAAGATTTTACGAAGTACCTTCCTCTCGAACACCCCAAGGGACGCTATGTCGTTTCGTGCCATTGTCCATGTTTCAGCGCCATAGAGGAAGGAGCACAGGCAAGCTAAGCGTCCCATAGAGTGCAAGTTTTGTTGGTCGAGAGAGGTCTCCTACTTCTCAATTGCCTACCGAGACCGTAGTAGCACCTGTTGGCAAGAGGGATGGTGGATATTAAATAAATAAATTAAATGTAAGTAATGCTATTGCACCAACTTTTTTATTGTCCTGGGTCGATTAAGTTGGTGGATCAAAACTGCAAAATCTAAGTAATCTATTTTTAGAGCTTATTAAGAGCTTAGAACAAATTTTTATTGACTATAATGGTAACAAAATTTCCTGTGATCGAAATTTGTGTGATTTGCTAGTACAACAATATTTCGACATGCCTTTTGCTGATAATATTAAGAAACATTTCTTTAGATGTAGAATACACTTTCGAATTAAATATGAAAATACTAAATTGAGAGAGTTATAATTTAAGCAAAAATGTGTTCATAATAGAAAACTGTTTAAAATCGCATTATAAAACTGTTAATTGTTGTTAAATTTTCTAAATATGAAACAGGTTAGGGAAAAGATGAATATAAATTAATTTTAATTATTGCCCGCCACTGTGACGGGTCAAAAAATTAGTGATTTTAAACATTTTTTTTGACCGAGTAAATATAGGAATTTTTGGATCGGGTTTTTTTTAATTTTATTAAGCACACATCTGATAATATTTCCACAAATTTTTATTAAAAAATATTAAATAGTTTAAACAATAGAGATTATCCCGTAGCGCTTGAAAAAAAATTCCTCCTCCATGGCAGCATCGATTTCTCAAAAACCGGTACTCTGAAGAAAAAAACAAATTTTATTGTAATCTGTATGAATGTAGTTATCGTTGTACGTAGCCGTTTTTTTTATTTTGATTTTTCACAAAATGGCGACCGATTGAAAATATTTCAATTTTTTCGACCTTTTTTTTTGGTTTTGAGACAGTTTAAAAAATAGTAAAAACCAAAATTTTCCAAATTGGCTACGCTTAACCTTAACCACTACTAAGACGAACAAAACAAAAAATTTAGAAATCGGTTCATAATTGTTCGAGTTATTGATGCCGCCAGTTCAAAAAAATCGTTTCGAGAAAAACGCGTTTAAAGTTTTGAGTCCATTTCCATTTCCAGTCGCCCTACCTGCTCTCACTAAAATCGTTAAACTTAGTCAATTTTTGAAATTTTGACTTGAAATTTTGTACACATGTTATATATTTTTGAATATATAAGCTTTGATTTAAAACCAAAAATTTTTGTTTACCCGTCACAGTGGCTATCCCCCTTAAAATAAATTATTCTACATTTGTTCAAAATATATAACGAAAACTGCATTTATATTACACCGTGTGACAAAAATCAAAAAATTTCAAAACACACGAACAAATCGGTATACTCGCAAAACTAGGGGCCAAATGTAGTAAAACTGCGTTTTTAGTTTTTCTCTCTGACGTCAGGATTTTTTTTAAAAGGACTTGAAATTTGAAGGACATGTTTATTTAAAAAAATTATTTAAAAAACAGAACGCATTGTAGAATAACAATATGGGTATCAAATGAAAGAAAAAAATCCTTAGAATCTTAAAAAAATTATTTTTTTGGTGTAAAAGGACGAAGAGGTATTGAAACTGTCCTTTTAAAACTTTATCCTTGAATATCCTTGAAAATTTCCAACATTTTTTTTTGGAACAAAATATATCTTAAGGACTAATATGTACACTACCACATCCTCGAATTTCGTTCTTCTAACTTTAATAGTTAAGGCTATAAAAAAATTTATATTTCTCATTATAAAACAAAGATATATTGCACCGTACGACAAAAATAAAATATTTAATTAACTCATGTATAAATCATTATGCTGCTAATACTGGAAGTTAAATACACTAATTCTGCAACTTCAAAATTGCGTTTGAACCTAAGTATTTGTTTTCACAAGTCATTGAAAATTAAAAAATAGAGTTGTCTTGAATAAAACTCACCCAAGAGTAACAAGATGAATACGTAGGATACGTACTTACAGTGAATACTAGGGCTCATAACTTAATTTAAAAGTTAACAAAAGTCATTTAAAATGCATTTTATGAATGATTTATTTTGAAACAAATTGTTTAAGAAAAACGTATGCGTTTACTTTGCCGTTTATGTTTTTGGTACGTGTCACGGCACAGCGACCAACAATACTCGGAAAGCATGTGGCACATATCTTTTCCCCGAAAGCGATTTTCAATTAGCGCAATGTCTTGGTGGAAGCGCTCTCCGTGTTCATCACTAACGTCACCTAAGTTTTCGGGGGAAAAGTCCAAGTGGCTCTCTAAAAAATGTATCTTGAGAGACATGTTGACCCCCATTTCGCGATAGGCGTCAATCATCTTGCGGACAAGTTCTTTATAATTCTCAGCCTTCTTGTTTCCTAAGAAGTTATTTATTACATCGCTTAAGCTTTGCCAGGCAGTTAGTTCAACCGGATTCAAAAGATCAGCAATTTCCTGATGCTGCAATAATTTCTTCAACTGTGGCCCGTTTAAAACCCCTGAAAAACATATAAAAATTAATAGAAACAAAGTTTTACAATCGGGTAACGTACCAGCGGAAATCTTTGCATCGCTTAGTTTTGGAAAATTAGTTTCAAATAATTGATAGGTCTGTTTGGCCAGATTTCCAGTAAAAATTATCCAGTAAAAAATATCAAGAGAGTAAGCCAGCTTACGCTCCCTAAAATCAAACTATCCAAAAAAGTGAACAAACAGCAATTTGTAAGAATTTGCAAGTTTTAATTCTTGGTTACACCAGTGGTACTTCGCACACCCACAATACACAGTAAAAAGGGTGTAAACAGAAGGGTTAAAGAAAGCAACAGCTGATCTAAAAGTTTCATTTGAGGCTTGAAGCGGTAGGGAAAATTAAGTTTAATCATACATTTAATGCAAAAGGCAAACAGTTCGTTGCGCTCAATCTGCGATTCTTCCCTCTCAGCTTCAGCGGATTAAGCTGAGCAAGACGGTTGTGGGTCAGCAGACTTGCGAACGCACAAGTTCTTTGCAGGTTCCATTTGCCTCCAAAATTTTGCAAAAATTATTTCGATCATATGTCCGCCAGTCATATGTTTTTCTTGTTCTTCTTCTTACTGGCTAAAAGTTACTGGACAAAATTTCTCCAGTAAAAACTTGCAAGTTCTCACGAAACGAACTGTCACTTTACGCTCTCAGTTACTCTCTCGTTACTGGAGATTTGGCGTCAACAAACAGGATCCAGTAAAAATTTGTACAAATTCGTACAAATTATTCTCTGCCAAACAGACCTAATAGCTCGACCATCAGCGTCAAGAGAGCGAATAAAATGTCGAATCAGGCCTAACTTTATGTAGAGCGGTGGAAGTATTATTTTTGATGAAGGGACTAGAGGCATATGATCGATGCTGTCGCGGCCAAGTTGATGAGTTATGCGAGGCTCCCATTTGTGGTTGATATAGGCATAAAAAACATTGATTTTTTGAGAAGCCCATTTTAAGCCGTGACACGTACCAAAATGAAATGAAGTTATGAGCACTAGTATTCACTGTAAGTACGTATCCTACGTATTCATCTTGTTACTTTTGGGTGAGTTTTATTCAAGACAACTCAATTTTTTAATTTTCAATGTCTTGTGAAAACAAATACTTAGGTTCAAACGCAATTTTGAAGTTGCAGAATTAGTGTATTTAACTTCCAGTATTAGCAGCATAACGATTTATACATGAGTTAATTAAATATTTTATTTTTGTCGTACGGTGCAATATATCTTTGTTTTATAATGAGAAATATAAATTTTTTTATAGCCTTAACTATTAAAGTTAGAAGAACGAAATTCGAGGATGTGGTAGTGTACATATTAGTCCTTAAGATATATTTTGTTCCAAAAAAAAATGTTGGAAATTTTCAAGGATAAAGTTTTAAAAGGACATTTTCAATACCTCTTCGTCCTTTTACACCAAAAAAATAATTTTTTTAAGATTCTAAGGATTTTTTTCTTTCATTTGATACCCATATTGTTATTCTACAATGCGTTGTTTTTTAAATAATTTTTTGAAATAAACATGTCCTTCAAATTTCAAAGTCCTTTTAAAAAAAATCCTGACGTCAGAGAGAAAAACTAAAAACGCAGTTTTACTACGTTTGGCCCCTAGTTTTGCGAGTATACCGATTTTTTCGTGTGTAAAATTTTTTTGTCGCACGGTGTTATTAAAAAAACCTTGAAAATGATAACAATTTAAACCAATATTTAACAAAAAACCACTTGTCTTTAAAGTATATATGTAATTGTTTCGAAATTGAAACACGAACACAAATTTATTTATTTATTTCATTATAAAACAGTGGCATTGAAGAATTACTTCTTTTGCATGCCACAAGTTGATGCTTATTAATTAACAATTGATTAGCTCAATAAATAACGATTGATTACACAGCGCAACAAAAAACACTTTTTTTCTGTTGCATGGAGTTTTTCTACTGTTTCTTACTAATTTGGGTGCGCTGATTCCGAATCTACCCTCCGATTTTTTCTAGCAGCTCTAGTTTGTGAGATATAGGTACCCTGTCATTTTTTCAGTTTTTCCTCTACTTTTTCTATATTTTCAATCGTAGTTTCTAAACCAAAAAACCGATTGACATGATTTTCACCTTATCGCATTAACAACACCGCACGGCTTATTTTCCGATGCAACTTATTTTTATAAGTGTTGAAATGCCGCGGTAATTGGACCTCAAAGTTGGAAAAAAATAGAATTTTAAGGCGTTTTCTTTGATGGTCAAAAACATACACATTTTTTGTAAAACAATTAGAGTTAGTTAGTTATAATGAAAGTCGACACATCAAGCAATACAACACAGCTAAATTATTTGGGGGAATACACATTCGCATCGAAATAACAGAAAAAATGTACAATCGCGATTTTCATCACTTTTCATACTTTTTCCTTAAAAAATTAGGGGCCTGAAAATATGCAAAGTTTTTAATGTTTTTTTTGTATCAAGCAATTCAAAATATTTTTGTTTTTTGCTTGTATGCCAAACTATAAATGGAACATATAAAAGAGCATATTTTGAGGCTCCTAATTTTTTAAGGAAAAAGTATGAAAAGAGATGTAAATCGCGATGGCACATTTTTGTTATTATTTCGATGCGAATTTGTATTCCGCCAAATAATTTGGCTGTGTTGTATTGCTTGATGTTTCTTCTTAAGATATGCATATACTTCGTAACTTGATTTATGAAACATCTGTACAATTTTTGCCATCAGAAAAAACGCCTTGAAATTCAATATATTCTTACTTTGAAACCTTATTACCACGCCCATTTAGAACGCATAAAATTGATTAATGTCAGGAAAGATGGCGAGAAATGTTGTAAGTGCAACGATATAAAAATCATGTCGATGGGATTATTGGTTCAGAAATAACAGTCGAAAACGAGAAAAAAGCCGAGGAAAATTCGAAAAAGTGACACGCCCATTTTTTGCAAAAACTAGAGCTGTTACATAAAAACGGAGTATGGTTTTGAAAACAGCGTGGAAAAACGATTCAGATTCATGTAAAAAACTCCATGCAACAGACATGCTGTTGTGCAGTGTTATCAACAATTGAGTATTAACAATGTATTTGAATCCAGTGCAATCTTAATATTTAAAAGAGAAGAAAGAAAAGGAAAAAAATAGTGCAAAAAGTAGAGAAGTTAAGAAAAGTGTTTGAAAATATAATGCTTAAAGTGGCGTCTGTTGGCAATTGATTTTATATTTATGGGCAACGAATTCCATAATCTAATAGTAGTGTTGAGCAAAAAATCGCAACCGGTGATTTTTTCACTGTGATTTTGTAATCACAGTGTCACATTGCGATTGACTGGCAACGAAAACAGCGATTGTAAATCACTGTTTTGCCAAAATCGCTGTGAACAAATGAGCAGCGAATCGCACCTTGACTGGCAACGAAAACAGCGATTGAAAATCACTGTTTTGCCAAAATCGCTGTGAACAAATGAGAAGCGAATCGCACCTTGACTGGCAACGAAAACAGCGATTGAAAATCACTGTTTTGCCAAAATCGCTGTGAACAAATGAGAAGCGAATCGCACCTTGACTGGCAACGAAAACAGCGATTGAAAATCACTGTTTTGCCAAAATCGCTGTGAACAAATGAGAAGCGAATCGCACCTTGACTGGCAACGAAAACAGCGATTGAAAATCACTGTTTTGCCAAAATCGCTGTGAACAAATGAGAAGCGAATCGCACCTTGACTGGCAACGATTTCAGCACTCGTTTCTCTGCACTGTGACAATGCTGCTAACATTTATTTCATTTTCTAGTGCTCCCTTTTCCACTACAGGCAAATGGTTGATATCCATTGATACCAGGTCCATTATGAAAAATCAAAAAAAACAGCTGATATTTTCTCAGCGTATCTTTTGCACATTGGCAGCACGAAAATTGTATGGCAGAATTGTGACAATATAAGGACCATTGGCTAAGATTTAATGATGACAAACTCCTTACATTTTCTCTTAAGTTTGAAAAATAACATATAATCTGCTTCCGGCAACATAAAGTTAATATTTTTTGGATGTAAATTGCTAAGAACTGGATG
The DNA here is from genome assembly GCA_963971225.1 of Melieria omissa. Lineage (NCBI taxonomy): Eukaryota > Metazoa > Arthropoda > Insecta > Diptera > Ulidiidae > Melieria > Melieria omissa. The sequence goes on along the minus strand of OZ020269.1, from coordinate 40,484,646 downwards.
TGTAACTTCCTTAATATTAGACATTTTCTTCCGACTAACATTTGAATGGAAAACCAATGTTAATTTTTTCGCATTCAAACAAGTCCGCGAGCTGCCGCGTGCGATAGATAGATTCTTGCAATAGAACTGTGATTAGGGATGGCAAGATTAATCGAATGAATAGCGTTAATCGATTATTTCTTTTCAAAAAGCGATTTAATCGAATCGAATTCTACCTTGCGATTAATCGAATCATTAATCGATTAGTTGCCGATTAATCGCGAAATTGCCTTCGAATCGTTTGAGCATTGCTGCCACACTCAAATCGGTTGAAAATCTTAAAATGCCTGCAAACTTGCCCATGTAACCCTCACGGCATTTGTTTATTTCACACCACTGATTACAAAATTAAACCACATCACTAGCTTGCAAAAATTTGGCGCGTATACTAAGGGAAAGAAGCGTTTGTGCACTTTAGGTACGTTTTTATTGGTTTTTCGCTAAATTTACTGCATTTTTTCAATCTCGACACTCGCTTCTCCACTATATTGTGAATACGGCATCACATCCTTGACAACCTGATTGCTTTCTCTTTTCGTGTGATCTCAGTTAGCAAAGTGCTTTATTGTGCGAATTATTTACAAAAAAATGTCTAAGTTTATACGACTTCTAGTTCCTTCAAAAATCGGAGTTGAATATGACTAAGTCGATTCGACGAAGATTACCAACAACGTATGTAAAATATGATTACTCTTGTAGGGTTAAGGGGGCCGATACATGTAAATAGTGTATTTTTGAGAATTTTTTTGGGGGATAAGGAATTTGGCAATTGATTTTCTTTTGTTTTTAATCTTTTATTAACTAATTAAAGGTTCTTTTTCCATTTTTTTTTTGACCCGAAAATCCAAGATGGCGGCGGCGCGTGGGATCAAAAAACCCCCTCCAATCTGATGCGCTGCGCGATTGCGCTGCTCGTATGGGGCTGAAATGAAAAATGAAAGGAAATCAATTAAAAAACAGTTGTGGCTTCGATGTGAACCTGGTTTAGTAAAGAAATTGTGATTTTTTTGGAAACGGCAGAAAATTGAATTTTTGGGGCAGCTGTTTTGATGAATTTGCAAGCACCAACATGAGATTTTTGCAGATTTGTAAAAACAAGTAGGTTCACATCGAAGGGATGAGTCTTCCGAAGGTGTGGTTAAAATTTCATCGCGATCGGTTAAGCGGTTCTCATGCAATCGCGCAGCCCATACCGAAAAACATGGTTCCGAGATAAACGGGCTCAAAGGTTGAGTAAGCGACAGGCTTATACCTGACGCCGCCGCTTCTACCTGTGTTTTGTCTGGGAAGGGATTAGAATTTTGAAAAACGCTCTTAGCCATACATTGAAAAGGCTTTGTAGAACATATTCCCGAGAAAAACAAAATTTCCAAAAGTACTTCATTTTACATGTATCGGCCCCCTTAAAAAGCTATTCCTAGATACTTTTTGCATAGGCATTCGCCGTGCTTTCCATGCGACATCCTGCCTATTAGCTTTCAAAATTAGTTTTTCTGCAAACAAATTTAAGCCAAAATTGTAATTTTATGTATCAAAAAAATTTAAAAAAAATTCAAACAAACCCTTTATTTGATCATAAAAAAGAAAAACAAAAAATAATCGAAAATGGCGATTAATCGATTACATTCTTGTAATAAATTGCAATTATTTTATTAGCCATGCAATTAATTATTTGATACATTAATCGATTAGTAAATTTTTTTTGCCATCCCTAACTGTGATTGAAAATCACAGTGATTCAAAATCGCAGTTTTCAATCACAGTGATTTTCACATCGCAATCGCAAATCACACTGTGATTTGAAAATCGCCGTTTTGCTCATCACTATCTAATAGTGCTAACAAAGAATAGTCGACTGGAGTTGGGGAAGTTGTGGGCTGGAGGCATGATACAATTATAAAGGTAGTGTATTCCGGGAGAAAGGCAGAATGACAATGCCTTATACAGAATGTTGCTTATAATGATGGGGAAAATTTCACAAATAGGGGAAAAATTCGTATCCTGTAAGTGATAAAACAAGATAAGTTATGGACCTTTAGATGGACATATTTTGATTAAAAAAATATCACAAATATATATTTATTCGCCCACGATTTCCGGCACAGCGTGCAGCTTGATTTTTCCATTTTCGAATGATTTAATTGAAACATAAAATCTTTTTTCGTGTGCCTATCAATACATGTGCACGTAAGCAAACGAAAAAAAGCAACATTATTTTTCATTTCGAATTCAATAAGGCATCGAATTGACAGCTTTTGCGAGAACGCCTATCGGGAATACACTACCTTTATAATTGTATCATGGGCTGGAGGTAGGTATGTAAATTCTGAGGAGCAACATCGATGTTTCGATGCATGGCCAGGCCAGGCAACATCAATGCTACGAAAACATCGCCGGGAAAACATCGATACATCGATGTTTGCCGAGGGGTTTAAGTAAACATATAATTCTTCTCTGCAAATTAGAATGTTGTTTCAATGTCAAATATCTATAATAATTAAAAAATTAATTAGTTTACAATGTTTTACTTATGTTTGTCCGTATTACTTTGTCCGTTTTCCCGATGTTTGAGGATTTAAATTATAACCCACCCGGTCGGGTCCACCAATGATAACATGATGCGAAACTGAGAGGATTGACGAAATTTTGTCGTTTTTTTTGGTCACACGAACACAATCCGTGTGAGCTGAAAAGAAAATCGTCAACCCTGCCAGCTTTCTCTCTTTGTGGAACAATTCGTATTGTAGCAAGCAGCTGACTTGCAAATTTGTTCCTAACGCGGGGTTGCAATTTTTATGTACTTGTAAAAAAGTATGTTCGGAGTCTTATTGTACGAAGCAGTGTAAAATAAGGAAAAAATATATGAAATGATCAAAATTATTTAATTTAAATGAAAATGTTAGGGAAAAGTTGTAATATGCAGAGATATAAAGATGTAAAAAAGAAATCCTTATTTCTTTGTGCATATGTAAAAACTAATAATAACTAATTTGCATTTTCCGAACCACCACTGAGGCAATACGGCGCGTTACCCATTTTTTTTTAACGATTTTGTAACATTTTAACAATTTTTTTAACAATGATTTCAGAGAGGAACAAATAAAAAAAATGTATTTAATGCGTTTGTTTCCCAATTCGCAAAAAACACGGACTAAACGGACCACAAAAACCAGAAGTAGCTGAAACTTATAAATGTCGGACAGTAAACAATTTATGTTTATAAGTATAGTCTGCTACTTCGCGATTATAAAATCGTATCAGAAAACATATGTATATATATGCATATATCTATATTATATTATAATTGCGACAGCCATATTTTGCTATCCCTTTTTATACGGGTGCGCATATCATATATACATATATTATATATACATATACATATATACGCATATCATATATACATATATTATATATACATATACATATATATATAACATATATATATGTATATATAATATCATATCATATATACATATATTATATATACATATACATATATATATAACATATATATATGTATATATAATATGCGCACCCGTATAAAAGGGATAGCAAAATATGGCTGTCGCAATTATCGCAAAAACTCCTCTGGAGCTTTCATCAAATTCACATTTCATTCAAATTTCACGAATAAAATTCAATAAAAGCTGAATAAAAAATGTGTTAAACACGTATTAAAATACTTTTGACTGGTTTTCGGGAAATATTGTAATTTTTTAATCATTTTTCTTCCAAAAGATTACAAAGTTACAAAGAAATAACAATTGATTTTTCGATGCTTAAAAAATTGAAAGCAAACGCAACCCTCGCCATGGCCCTTGTATGGGAAATCAACAGTACGTTCCTGTGCAACCCCCGGGTCTGATGTTTGGCAAAATCAACCTTAAGGTCTGATGTTATCGGTGTATTAGTGCGGATTTTGAGTATGTATTGTGGTCGAGCGCTCTCAGTTTCGCATCATGTTATCATTGGGGTCCACGTCGCCAGTCAGAAAGGAAGAGAAAGCAGATGGCGGCCGCCGAGTTGCCCCTTTGTTAAAATTAGTAATTTTCACTGACGACGTTGCCAAACGAGCTTCTGCAGTGCTACATAAAAACCAAACGTTGCAGGGCTGCATCGGATCGTATAACATATGTGTAAAGCGCAAACGTTGTGAAAGTTCGAGCGCAAATTATGAAAAAATTATACATAAATGTTGAATAATTTCGATGCTTAAAACATCGTTGAAAAGACATCGATGTATAGCGGCCTTTAGACGGTCGCACATGTGTGCAATCATGTGCGATGGGGGAAATGTGCGATGAGCGTTTACACGGTCAAACATGTGCGCACACTTCAGTTGTCTCGCTGCTGCCAACGAAGCAACATGGTATGCGCTTTCGCATAAATTTCTTTAAATTTGCATAAAAGCACCTCTATGCTGCGTTTCTTTTAATTTTTATATTCTTCACCTTTTACTTTTCACAGTTCGGGATTGTGTCTATACACCTAAAAGAACTCCTTCCATAATATTTCATTTTTTTGCGGCACCATCCTCACTGCTCGCTGTCCACCGATCGAATGAAAAAATGCACTATGTGTGTCACACAGCCGTTTACACGGTCGCACATGTGCGTCGCGCCGACAGAGAAATCAAACAATTTTGAAAACCGTCGCACATGTCCGACGACACGAATTTCTTGCGTTTACACGGTCATTCTTCTCGTCACGCCGCACATGATTGCGGACATGTGCGACCGTCTAAAGGCCGCTTATCGGCACTTTTCCGATGTTCGAAAATTTTCAACATCGATTCAGCCGATACATCGATGTTTCAAAAACATCGATGTATCGTTTGCATCCCTAGCTGGAGGTAGTAAATTCATTCATTAGAAAACTAAAGTTTTTCAAACAAATACTAGGGCCTTTTGGAATGGATAATTTTATGCAGAAAGATGAAATTTCTTGCTTCCATGTAGTTCTGTAACACTAACTTCCGTTTGGTTTCGACTGGTACAAACCACGAGGTCCGCCCCAGATTACGTAGTCCATAATAGATTTTCGACACAACGGAATTAACGTAGTCCACGCAAGACAGTCAAGAGTTGATTTGATACCCAAGATTGACAACTTTACTAACGAATTTTAGTTCTACGCCATTGAGAAGAATAGTTGGAAGATCTGAACAGTGGGAAACAGTTCTCGATATGGGTAGGACAAATGATTTCAGGGGGTTTAAAAATAGCTGGTTTTCCCGAGCCCACTCACCTATAGCTCCTAAGTCTTCGTTAACTCTTGCACATAAATCCTCTACCATCCCAATTGGTCTCGACAAGTACAATTGTAGGTCATCAGCATACGCATGCATGGTAACATGGCTGCAGCTGCTAAAGATATCATTAATAAACATTGTAAACAGCAGAGGACCCAGGACAGAGCCCTGAGGCACCCCGCTGGCAATACCTTTAAATGCAGAAAAAGTATCACCAACCAAAGCACTGCATGATTAACTGTATCAAACGCTTTTGAGAAGTCTAACAGGCAGAGTAGAGACAAGTGGCCCATATCATAAGGCCGTCTAAGATCATCTAAGATTTTAACAACAGCAGTAGAACAGCTATGCCCTGACCGAAATCCTGATTGTAAAGAAGACATAAGGCTAAACTTATTCAAATACATAGTGATCTGCTCAGCCATGAGGGACTCACATACTTTAGAAATCGAGCACAGAATTCGATCATCTCCAATGGCGTTCGACTTGATTTTTATTATGCAGCGAGCAACATCCATTTCACTAACCGTGTCAAACTGAAATTTAATTTTAGGGACTCGCGTACGCTGAGATACGGATACAAAAGGCGCGCTAGAAACAGAATTGGAAATTAAATGATCATTAAGAATATTGGGGTCAATCCGGCATGCCTCAGTCTCCTTATTACAAATACCTATTTGCCTCAAATTATTCCATAGCAGTTTCGGTGGAAGTGATGGGCTAAGTTTCGACTTGAAGAATTTTTTTTTCGATATGCTGACAGCAGAAGTAGCACCATTCCTGGCCTTCCTATACATTTCCCAGTTAAACGCAGTAGGATTTCGTTTCCATTTGCTGTATGCCTTATTTCGCTTCTTAAATGCCAAGAGCACGCAATGTGTGAACCAGGGGCACGTATGAGCTGCGCCAGGAGCACGTTTTGTACGAAGCGGAATATGTGATGTCAATGAAAAAATTCAGCTTATCATCAACAGTACGCAGAAACCAACAATTCGACCAATTTATACAAGACAAGTCATTGAACAGCAAAACATAATCAATTGATTTGTAGACCCGAAAAAAGTAAAATGTATTAGAGGTTTCAGGGGTAAGGCTAATATTCAAAGGGCAGAAAATCAGATCATGATCGGATAGAAAAGATATTTGATCGAACAGCAGCACAAGCGAAACATCCGAGACAACGAAGAAATCTAACAGACTAGGACTAGAGTTGTGAGAGAACCTAGTTGGAGATGTAGTATTTACCACAGAAAAACCCTCCTCGGTTAAGCAATCAAGGAATTTGATAGCAGTAGTGTCCTTGCTTAATAGATTAATATTAAAGTCTCCACACAAGACAAAATGATCATACTCAGTAACACAGGTCGATATAGCATCAAAGAATGTATCTAAACAGCAACTATGATTAGGGTTGTATGCGCACGATAGAAAAACTTTAGTTTGGTGGTCATTGATTTCAACAGATAGGAACTCCACCTCCGAGCCACAGGACTTCCCTAGAAGCTTAACATTGAGATGAGATTTACAATATATTGCAACCCCTCCGCCTCTTTTATCAGATCTGTCATTGCGAAAAAGTTTGTAATTTACTATATATAGAGACGAATCATTTATATCCTCTTTAAACCAAGTTTCAGTGACACAAATTACATCGACGGAAGAGTCAGCAAAAGTGAACTTGGCGCAGTCAAGCTTGAAATCGTCCAGAGTGTTGTCTACTAAGAACATCAATCATAATTTTGTAATTCTCGTTAGCATTAGAATTGGATTTATTCGCAGTCACCATAAGAAAGCTGAGTGGTGGCCAAGCAATAAGCATTAAGAAAAGAAATATAGATAGAAGAAGAGAATAGCGAAAGAAAAAAATAGTAAAATAAAAAGTAGCAAGATGATAGATAATAAAATGGAACAATTGATTAGTCTAATCTGTAGCAGCCACACTTTTAGCACCAGGAAGTTCATCAACAGCGCTGATTTGAATGCCATCGCCGCCTTTATGCATTCTAATATACACAGAGCCACGGACGCATTATAGATGGTTTTATTGCGCTTACATGCAATTGCAGCATGGAGAAGCTTTCTAGCATCAGGACTAAGGCTCTCATGGATAAAAACATTGTTGTCATACTCAAGCCCGGCATCTCTAAGATTAACTGCCTTATTTGTACGCTTTCGATAGTCACCGAAAGCCTTCAGTGCACGATTACGATCATACGGCGTGTAAAATGTGAGAATCACCAGCGAGCTTGAGTTGTTGGAATGCCTTTTTACTCGGAAAAAGTCTTTAAGTTGCGGAGGCAAAAAGTCAATTGAGCGGCAGATCGAGTTAAAGACACTTCTCAGATTTTCTTCTTTAGAGAACGGCACTTCAAACAAAACAGCGTCCGAAGAGTAGTCTACTACTGAGGGTTTCTCACCACTTAAGTTGTTGCTGGTGTTTCTGACAAATTTATTCAGCTGCTCAGTGAGTTTATCGCAGCGCGACCCCAGGGCACAAACGCTTTCCTCTAGTGTAAGTATTTGTCTATCGTACTCCGCGCATTTGGCACCAAAAGCGCCGACTTCAACTTCAAGCTTACTAACAATGCGAGCAATTTCATCAGAGAGTCGACAAACAAGCTCGTCAGTATGCTGGCGAAGACGAATGCCTCAGCTCCTCTTTCGCATTTGCCTTTAGCCTCTCCAAGGCTAGGAGTTGAGCACAGTATGTGCTAGAACTACTGCTCCCTGATTTTAACGTGCTGTCCCCTTTGCTGCTATTCACACGCAAAGCCAACTGCTCACGTTGATGGCGCGAGTTTTGTTTCCAATGAAAGAAAACAACTGCTTTTTGTCAAATTTGCACAACGACTAATCTTTATTATAATTTTTCTTTACCGAAGAGGCTTTAGCGACGTGAAAACGCTGACCTAGCGTCTGTTCCCACGTTCACTGCAATCGGAGCCAAACAGTGACGTAGTTGCTCTCGTCGTTGGTGACGTGTTGTTGTTGACGTTGTTGTTGTTGTTGGTGACGTTGTTGTTGTTGCGGCCGGTACCGTAACTCGCGTAAGCACAGGAGTAGAAGTCATTTGCTCAGTACGTGACGATTAATAAAAAAAATAGCACTGGCAACGCTGCCAGTAACCGGCGATCAACCTTGCTAGCCAACGCTAGATGACGCCTTGCAGCTATGCTTGTAGGTCTTGGCCTACGTTTATTTAAGCAACACAACCGTTCAATACAAGTTTCACAACGCGACTAAAATATAATAAAAAGGAAAAACGTGTCAACGCCTGCTGGCGTTCTAACAGCCAGTTCGCATTTGAAAGTTCGAAGTCGAACGCCGAACAGCTGTCAAAACAATCTTCGCCACTAGGTGGCTAGTGTGTTCCCACATGGCACCCCCCCGAGTGGAGCGTTTGAGGGATGTTGCTCGCCGCTTGCGGGCCTTGCCTTCCTCGAGTATGTCCGGAGTTGGGTGGGTGGCTGAGGCAGTCCTTGCCTAATGGGTGCGTCACCCGCTGCATGTGGCGCTGCTCGTAGAGGGCTCGGGGAGGGGTCAAACACGTCCTCGGCAGCGAGATGGGCTGGCTTCAGTCGTTCGACGCTTACATTGATCTCCTTGGCGTTAGTTTGGGGATGATATGCGGTGATACGCACGCGCTTGCTGCCCAGTAATCGTGAAAGGGATGTAAAGAGCGCGAACTATGTACCTTGATCGGTGGTGATGGGTTTGGTGTTCTTCGTGGGTGGCAGACGCCACCAGCAGATCGTCGATGTAGAATAGAATAGAATTGATTAGGGTAAACTGCACTGAGACCAGGATTGATCTATTGTGCCCCTTACAAATGTTAGAGTACATCCCCTAGACCAACCGCCCTAATGAAACTTAGTAACTCGCAAGGGTCTAGATGTTTGACGTCCTCTTCTGCAAGCCAAAATTGGCCCAGGTAACGCAACCTGCTGCGACAAGCCGCATTACAGTGCATTATGATGTGTTCGGGAGTCTCCTCTGCTGTTTCGCAGAGTCTACAGACGCTTACCTGTTCTATCCCGATTGTATGCATGTGTTTCCTCAATCTGCAATGCCCAGTTAGAAGACCTGTGACCTGTCTAAGCTGGTTTCTCCTTAGTTTGAGGCATTGTTCACTCCATTTGGGGTTGTAATCTTTGATAAAGATTTTCGATTGCTTGAGACCGGAGGCGCTAGTCCAGTGTTCTGTGTTCCTGGTCCTTTCCTCTAGTCTCAGTGACTCCGTTAAGGCGCTTTTGCCCAGCCCAATAAAGCGTTCAGGTCCTAGGGGGCGTGGCTGCCGCGGTTCTAGCGGGGCTGTCCGCTTCCTCGTTTCCTTCGATACCTCTGTGTCCTGGAACCCAGAGGATCTTCACCTGGTTGCATTTGCCCAGTGCATTCAATGCCTCAATGCATTCCAGCACTAATCCTGAGGTTATCTCATATGAGACTAGTGCTTTGATGGCTGCTTGGCTGTCGGAGCAGATGACGATGTCCTGCCCTCTGTACGCACGCTCGAGGTTGACTTGCACGCAGAGCCTGATTGCATAGAGTTCAGCCTGGAATATGCTGGGTGTTTTCCCCATGGGCTCATAGTGCTTGAGGCGAGGTCCAAACACCCCCGCCCCTGTTCCCTCGTGCGTTTTCGAGCCGTCTGTAAACCACTTAATTGTGTGTGGTTTAAAATGGACTTGGTGGTCTTCCCAGGCCCAGTCTACTTTATTGCTCATATAAACTTCGAAGTGTTTCTCGTAGTTATATGTTCTTTTATTGTATCCATCGGATACAAAACATAAGGGTTACTAGTGGAAAGCACATCTAAGTCTCTATGCCTAAGGATGTGATCCTCCCCCTTACTGGTTCTGGCCAATCCAAGGATTGTACGCTTGGCCGCCATCTCAATTGCTACGTGCAATGGCGATATATTAAGTATCCCCTCCAGTGCCGCCGTGGGACAGGTTCTCATAGCTCCTGTAATGCACGTGCACGCAAGTCGCTGGACCTTGTCGAGCCTTTTCCTCACTGTCGTGAGTATGGCTCTTGGGGCCCATGCCACTGCTGCATATGTGAGTGCTGGCCTCACAATCATGGTATACATCCACTTCAGTATGCTCGGTTTGAATCCCCAAGGATCTGCATACCATGACCGCCTTCGTTGCTTTACTGATAACTGCCGCCGCGTGCTTATTCCAGAGTAACTTCGAGTCTAGTGTTACACCTAGATACTTCACATCTGGTTTATAAGCTATGCTCTTCCCGAGCAAGCGTATTGTCCGCATGTGTGGCAGCTTTCTTTTCCATGTAAAAGGTACTATGGTGGTTTTGTCCGGGTTTATTCCCAAATCTACTCGGGCACACCATTCTTGGGTTATTTTTAAGCCTCTCTGGATTATGTCACAGAGAGTGTCTTCAAACCTGCCTCTAGCAATAATGACAATGTCGTCGGCATAACCCTGACACGTTATGCCATTGCTTGTCAGTAGTTCAAGGCGCTCGTCCACTACCAGACTCCACAGCAGCGGTGATAGTACCCCGCCCTGTGGACATCCTCTTTTTGCCAGCACGCTCCTGGTGGTAGTACCCACCTTCGTTATGGCCGATCTGGTGGAGAGCATGGCTCTTATCCAGCGGCTAAGTGAGCCTTCTACTCCACTCCTGCTCAGCGCTCTTCCTATCGCCTCATGCGAGGTGTTATCGAAGGCTCCTTCGATATCCAGAAAAGCACACAGGGTAATCTCTTTGCTTTTAATAGCTTCGTGGATTGAACTCGTGAGCTGAAATAGGGCAGTCTCTGTCGATCTGCCTGCCCTATACGCATGCTGTTTTGCGTGCAGAGGTGTTCTTTAAAGCGTCACGGTTCTAATATACTGATCCAACACCTTCTCCATGCTCTTCATGAAGAAGGATGTTAGACTGATTGGCCTAAAGGACTTCGGCTCCGTATAGTCCTTTTTTCCTATTTTTGGTATAAAAACTACCAGGGCACTTCTCCAACTACTCAATTGCCAGTGAGATGCCTGAGTAGAGCCCCCTGCCTTTTTGTAGAAAGACTGGAAAGATCCCGTCCTGGCCTGGCGATTTGAAGGGTTGAAAGGTGTTCAATGCCCAGTCAATCTTATCCCGAGAGATGACTTTATGCGCCAGCTCCCAGTCCCCTCTGTTTGGACGATAGATAGCACATTCGGCAAGTGCGTCCTGGGGGATTGCCCCAGGGAAGTGTACACTTAGAAGAGCGAGAGCCCTTTGCTCTTCATTGCGCGTGTAACTACCATCCGGTAATTTGAGTGCCATCTTGTTTTCCGTTGCCCCCTTCGCTAGCGCCTTGTGCAGCCTTGCTGCCTGTGGGTGGAAGAAATTTCTTCGCAAAACGATTGGAAACTAGCCCTTTTCGCTTTCCGTACTTCCTTTGTGTACTTAGTGAGAGCGGCAGTGTATTCCTGCCAGTCACCTGTTCGCTTTGCCGTATTAAAGAGCCTCCGCGTGTCTGTTCTGAGTTTCGCCAGGGTGGTGTTCCACCACGGTGTGGATTTCTTCCTGGTCCTCCTACTCTCAGGGCAACTTAAGTGAAAAGCATTGATTATTGCCCCATTTACTGTTTCAACCGCCTGCTCGATTTCGAGGGGATGCCGCATCCTGCCCCGAACATCCAGCAAGAGTTGATCCTCTTCGAGCAACCTTGTCAATTTTTCTCAGTCGGTCTTCCTGGGGTTTTTAGTTGGAGATGACTCCATTTGGGTGGCTGCTAATCTAACTTCGATCATCCTATGATCTGATAGGGAGGATTCATTCGATACTCTCCAATCAGATACATAGTCACTAATCTTACTGTTACATATGGTAAGGTCTAGGACCTCCTGCCTAACTCTAGTGACAAATGTCGGGGAACATCCCGAATTAAGTATAACTAGGTTAGCTGCTACTATATAATCAAGTAGGTACTCACCCCTAAGATTATCGTCCGTGCTTCCCCAGATCGTGTGGTGGGCGTTCATATCCCCGCCTATTAGGCGGGGATATGGCAAGGCGTTTGCCCTGCAGTACTCCACCAGGCCCTGCACTTCGTGGGGGAACTGTCATGTCTTCTCCTGGAAAATACGCCGACGCTAGGACGATCTCGAGGTCACGACCCTCGATATGCACCGTCATCGCCACCGCTACCAGGTCCCTGGACATGTACTCTGAAATACAAACATAGCTAGTATTTTTCTTAACTACCACGCAGGCACGAGGTTTCTCGTCCCTTGTGTCCCAAATTACCTTGGTGTGCTGCGAGTTGAGCCCGCAGACTCTGCCGCTATAGCACCAGGGCTCCTGCACTAGCGCCACCCCGATGTGGTCTCGGGTGAACTTATGCGCTAGGACGGCCGACGCCGCCTTCGCGTGGTGAAGGTTGATCTGCAAAACCTTCATTGCTCGAGGGTTAGAGCTTAGGAGAGAATTCATCCATCTCAAGCAGGGTCGTCAACGAGATCTCGTCTGACAACTGCTCCTCTTCCTTGTTTGAGCTGCCTCTCAGCCCCAGCGCTTCGAGGTTTATCTCCTCAAGGGAATCTTGAGAAGCCCCTAGTTCTGTTGCTTCTGCTCTGGATTGCTTCCTGCCGTCCGGTGAGGTCCCGGGTGCGGCAGACTGCACCATGCCTGAGCCCCCTGCTTCATCCGGTGGATTCCCGGACTCAGCTGGTATAGTGGGAGGTGCTACCTCACTGCTCGGGCCTCCAGATCTGGGAATATGAACTGGGATACTCCCATATCTGAAGTTCAAGGCGTTGTTGTTTTCCCTGATCGCGGCGAAGGATTTCTCGTCAACGACTAGGTTCCACAACACGCCCTTGCCCTCGTCCTTGGAAGTCATCACCTTCCAAAGATTAGTGGAAACCCCAGCATTTTGCGCTTGTAACAGCGCAAATAGCTTGCTGGGTTCCTGACCCGCGCTCCTGGGAAGGAATAGAGTGACGTGGTATGTCTTGGGGACTTCATCTCCAAGGCACACACGAAGCTCTACTCCCTTCCACTCCTCCAACTTCGGGACCGTCTGCTGGAGCCAGTCCGCAGTGCCATTGTCACTGCAGTCCAGCAACAGATGTCCCGGCCGGAAGTGGATTCCGGTGAACACTAATGGGGTAGCCCACCCTTTTGCTATCTCCTCCATGATAGCTTCTTCCAAGACAGAGAGCTCCTCCTTGCTCAGTGACGTCTGGGGATAGTCCCTTGGCAGAACCGCCACTCGAATGGCCTCAGGTTTTCTGAGGACCTTAGGCCCATCTCCAGACCGGCCGCTAATCTGGGGTTTGCCCGTCCCAGCGACCAGTGCCTGAGTACACGTCCTGGACTTTTTAATTTCAGGACGTTGGGGGGGAGTGATGTTGTCGCTCCCTCTCTTCCTTGGCTGAGTCGGTTGAGCAGCCGAAGCTGTCGCCGTAGCTGTGGGTCCTCCCCCATGCTCTACCGCCTGACTCCTGGCTTCCTCCTTACTCAGTCCTTGCCCGAGGTATCGGAGGTACCATTTGACCTTAGCCCCGCTCAAACCCCGCCTTAGGGGGTCATCCAGGCCACCTGGTTGCCCTATGGGAGGTAGTTTGGGGAGCTGTTTTTTGGGCCTACTTGCCTCTACGTCAGCAGCTCGGCCTACTGCCAGCGCCGAAGCGGTGGATGACGGTGGTAATTCCCGTGTAGTCGCAGCGAGGCTAGCACTATGGGCCGAGCCTGTGGGCTCCGTCCCCCCACCAGTCTGGACTGAATTCCTCCTGGACCAGTAGGGAGAGTCAGAGCCTTGCTCACCTGACTTGTGGTGGGACGAGTGCCGATTGATGCTGCCAGAGCAGAGGTATCAAACAGAGGCCTGCCTCGTCTCGATACTCCCCTCTGCCAGCACCGCCGGCCCCTCGTCCGCCCCTGAGTGGGCCTCTCGCCACCCTGGAAGGTATTCTTCCTCTGCTGGTGCTAGGCCTCAGGTCTACTTGTGTGTTTTGGAGCGCATGCTCCGGTACTGCTGCAAGTTGAGTTGCGGTGTAGTCCCGCAGAACGAGTGACATGCCTCGTTTATTTTTACCGCCATTTCTTTTAGTAGAACTCATCATAATTGCGGTCCGGCCGCCTTACCGCGCGCGAGGCGAAGGCGATGGCGGCCAAAAATTCTGGCTGGGACAGGGTTGGTCGACCATGGCAGAGCCCGCATACCATGGTAAGGCCATTGTACTTCCTGAGGCAGCCCGGTAACAGGAAGGCACCGTAATAATACAGCCGGTATACCCCCAAACCACCCAGTGGGCACGGTCCGCATAACACCCTGGGTTAGGGGGGTTGTGCTTAGTACGGGCTTCGCACCAGACTATTCCACTCCGTTCATCACTCGGAGTGGAACAGTCTGCGGCGTCCCTGCCCGCGGCAAGCCCCCACACCACGACATGGTGACTACCCTTGTGGAGGATCGTCGATGTAAGCGTAAACAAAATTAAATCCTGCGAGCACTTCGTTAATAAATCGCTGGAATGATTGTGCAGCATTTCACAGGCCGAAGGGCATACTGACAAACTCAAAGAGACCGAACGGGGTGATGGCGGCCGTCTTTGGTGTGTCTTCCTCGGCTACTGGAATGTGGTAGAATGCGCGTCGAAGGTCGATGGTAGAGAAGACCCGCTTGCCCACGGCAAGTACTATGTAGTCATGTAGAAGGGTAGGGTTTGCGCATTCAACTTGCGATAGTCCCCACACGGGCGCCAGTCTCCGTTTCTCTTCTTAGCCAAGTGAAGTGGACTAGACCATGGGCTGTTAGATGGTCTGATGTGGCCCAAATCGATCATCGACTGAAATTCGTTTTTGGCGAGTGCACACGGTGGTCCTGATGTTTGGATGTAGTGGCGAGTATTGTGTTTTGCTGGTGACTGATTGGAAGGATGTTTGCGATGCAAAAGACCCAGTGGACAGGGTGGGTTAATCCAATATGGAGAGTGAGGGCCCGGTCGCTGTAGGTGTTGATTTTGCTTTCATTGACTGCGTAGAGTTGGTAGTCGGAAGACCACCTCTTGTCCGCTGGAGTTGCAGGAACAACAGAAATATCCGCGCCGGTGTCGACGAGGAATTTCGTTCCGGTGATGCGGTCATAGAGAAAGAGGCGGTGAGGACGTAGCTGCGGCTGCGGCAGCGGCGGCCATCGTTGCTGCTACGGCGCTGCTGGAGAACATCTGGTAGAATGCACTTGTTGTTGTTTTTGTTGCTGATGATGAGTTGGCTGTTGTTGCTGGGGTGGGAGTGTGCAATTAGTGGATGCGGCAGATGATGATGTAGTTGCTGCTGCTGCGGCGGCGGCTCTTGTTGCTCCAGCAAAGTCTGTGCTGCCACCACTGTTGCGCGTCTGCCGTGCCCCCAGATTCGGGGCTCTGTTGTAGCCCGTCGTCGTAGCTGTTGTTGGTGCCGGCTCGACGATAGTAATTCTCTCCGGGCGTTGCTGTTGATTGCGGCCAATGGGCGTGTTGTTGTGTGAGTCGCGTCGCCCGCTGGGTGCTCCTGTTGTAGAGATCGAGCATCCTCTTTTGTGGTTGCTTTGATCTCGGGCGGAATGAGCGGCTTGACGGCGTGTAATTGTTAGAATTATGTTGCAAACAATGCGGGGTCACCAATTGTAGGGGGTTGACCCACGTTTATTTAAGCAACACAACCGTTCAATACAAGTTTCACAACGCGACTAAAATAGAATAAAAAGGAAAAAACGTGTCAACGCCTGCTGGTGTTCTAACTGCCAGTTCGCATATGAAAGTTCGAAGTCGAACGCCGAACAGCTGTCAAAACAATCTTCACCACTAGGTGGCTAGTCTGTTCCCACATGCTTAAGCGCCCACGCAACCGCGGACACGGATAGAAGGCAACGCAGCGCAAACCGCAACAACAGCAACACAGCACCAACCGCAACAACAGCAACACAGCACAAATCGCAGCAGTCCAGCACAGCAGGCTCCTCGGAAGGCTCGTGAAGAGTTAGGGCTGACAGAAGACCCAGCACTCGATCAGCACAGATGCTCCAGACGTAGGACAAGATCCTTGGCACGAAATCTCGAGCTGTCACAAGCTTTGGTCTAGGCTTTTGCAAATTTAAAGTAGCCAAGAGCACGACCAGGAAAAACACTTGCACTTGTCACGGCGTTGCCACGACCGAATAGGATAATGCAAAAGATAACTATATATAACGTTTTTGACAAAGTATTTGTCATGTTTTTTTTTATTTATTTATGTGGGTGAAAGTTGCTACCAGAAATGCTTCCCCAAAATAGTCTGTATTTCACATTGTCGTTCCAAAAGTTTGGGTATCCACTCTGCACACATTCTCCGTATAGAACAAGGCGAATTCATACCAGGTGACCCCGTTGAATGAGGTGAATTTATATTTTTTTTGGTGGAAAAAGTCTTGATTGTCAAAATGCCTGTAAAACTTTGACAGTTTAAAAATTAAAAAAGCAAGCTTTGTCCTGATTGGCTGATTTTGGCAATCCCAGAAAATTAAAACAAAACACATTGAAATTTTGTTGCTGTCCTTACGCCATCACCTGGTATGAATTTGGGAACAAGTGCAGAATAGCGTACCCTCGTGAAAAAATAAATAAAAAATTTGGCTGTATAGAGCTTGGTTTTGTGAATGTAACAAACTAAAAATTTTGCCTGGGAAACGCCTACCAAAGGCGTGGCACGGGGTCAAAGTTCAAAACTTTCATTAAAATAACTCATTCAATTTTCAATCGATTTATATGATATGGGTATCAAACGAAAGGTCTTTTTCATACCTTTATTTTGGTGTACCACATTATATACTTTATATGTACGAGTAAAAAATTATAAGCAAAACATTATTTTTTTTTTATAAAATTTACAAAACCCGATTTTTTTCTCGAAAAACCTCGTTATTAAGATACAAAAAAATTTACACTATATTATAGCCTGTGGAATTCTCTTTTCAATGAAATATAAAACCATACAGTTTTGTGCGAGTTTCAATGCGTGTTTTAATTAAATATCGCGCCTAAACAAAGAATTTCTGCATTCAAGTACCTTATGTGTGGCCGGCCTTCGGCCGGGCGCTTGAAAAATAACCCTCATGGGAGTCACCACCACATCAGGCAACAGTCAGGTGTGCACAGTATTTTTTGTTCAAATCCATAGTTCCAAGCCATAGTATTTTTGGCAATAAGTTTTTCCCAGGTGGCCGGCCTTCGGCCGGGCGCTTGAAAAATAACCCTCATGGGAGTCACCACCACATCAGGCAACAGTCAGGTGTGCACAATATGGAAATATAAAAACTTTGAACCTCGATATCTCGAAAACGAAGCGAGATATCGAAAATTTTTATTCATCATTTTCGATTTATTTTCGGTCAATCTATCTAAAAACATCATCAAATGGCGGAAACCGTAGAATCCGCGTGCAGGCAGATTCTTTTAACTCAATACAAATTTAAATATAAAAACAAAAACAAAAAAAGTTCAAATGTTCTATATTTCATTGTAAAGGGAATTCCGTAAAGAATATATGGTAACAAATTTATTATATCTTTATTTTGGTTTTTTTCGAGAAAAAAAATCGGGGTTTATAAATTTTATAAAAAAAAAATAATTTTTTGCTTATAATTTTTTACTCGTACATATAAACTATATAATGTGGTACACCAAAATAAAGGTATGAAAAAGACCTTTCGTTTGATACCCATATCATATACATAAATCGATCGAAAATTGAATGAGTTATTTTGATAAAAGTTTTGAACTTTGACCCCGTGCCACGCCTATTGTAGGCGTTTCCCAGGTAAAATTTTTAGTTTGTTAGACTCAGGAGCGAAACTTCTTTGTATAAGCATACTTATTAATTTTTTTCACGAGGGTACGCTATTCTGCACTTAAGCCTGAATTTGCCTTGGAACAGAAACACAACTAATGTCTTCACCATATCTCAAATCAAATTCCTCTTGCAGGCTACTTTATTAAACAGACCTATTAAAAAATAATTATAAATTTGGCAACACTGGGCAGCGATTGGGCAGCACTGCAGAAGACGTCAATTCATCATGCTTAATTTGTGAGTTTCGCGCGCTTAATGTCCAAAATTTAGGTCTTGTCGCTTGAATTGCAAAAATAAGGAAAATGGAGTCAAGTTTAAGTCAAGCGTATTATGACGTATATTCGTCATCCAAACAAATCGTAAAAAGCAATCAACGGCATTTATTTTGCAATGTAAGTGGACTGCGTACTTAAATTCAGTGATGAATCCTTGTGAGGCTTAGACGATTTTCAAACACTATTTGCAGATGTTGGAACTATTGTCTAGTACTTGCACAACTCCTACCGCCATAATCGGGAACAAAATATCCATTGATGACTTGTCGCGCTTCTGGTTGGAAGACATCGTGACGTTAGCATTTGACCAGGACGCTGCAATACAAAGTAGTGCAATTGTTGCGCTGGAACAAGGCTTGCTTGCTTTAAACATGGTTGAAGTGCATGGGTGCGCCGAATGGACGAAAATTAAAGACGATATTATAACCGTTTACGCTCCGCGAATTCACAAACTGCGTGAAAGCCGTAATCCAAACTGGTATCGCATCTGGTGTTTGCTTGTTCGAATGCTCGATCGAGAAATTCTTAAAGGGGCTAGCACTATCAACTCGTTCTTGTCCATTGTTGAGCTCGGTTTCCGCAGCTCTGATAGTACAGTGCGAGCTGAAGCGTTCTCATGTTGGCGTCTGCTTATCCAATTATTTAACACACATGACCAGCTATCTTCCCCTAAACGGCTAAAGTTGGTTTGTATTCCCCTTAAGTCATCCCAGTCGAAGACTCCATACGGTGCTGCTGTAAAGTTTCGTGTATGGTGGTTCTTAATAACTTGCTTAGATGCAAATCTTGATCAACATTTCGAAGCGGTCGTGGAACCTTTCTACGCATTTTGCCTTGGGACGTATACTGTTACAGGGGCCGTTCAGAAATATAATTCGGTGCGGGAGCTCGCTTTGCCGTGTTTGGTAACCCTATTGCTGCTGGAGCCTTGTCATTTTTTGGAACAGCTGCTGCAAGAACGACGTCTTGAGAGTCTTTCCCTGCCATCTTCCCTTGTGCACCGTAAAAGTTTGCAGAAATATTGGAAATCTATCGGTAATGCAGCAGTTATTGTAATACGCATGCTTATTGAAGAAGAAACCGGCGAATGTAATCCTAAGAATGGGCTGCTAAATATTTTTTTGAAGTCTTGCATTGAAGCGATGTTGCGGTCAGATTTCGCTCCATTCTTCGATCTTCTTTGCCATGAATTTAAACAAATGCTGCCAGAGAACTCTCGAGCTATTGTCGCCACCGTCAATATATTCGCCTCGGAGGGATTGCAATTGAGTGGTTCTTTGGAAGATATTGACAATTATGTGGGCATAATGAGATCTGTGACACAATTATTGATTGCTGCCAGGCCCCTGGTCGCATCTGATTTGCTTCACCGCTGTGTTGATCAGGTGTTGAACTTGAGTATCTTCCAAAACAATAAAACTTACTGGCGTGCAGTAAATTGTATAGCTGACCTTTTGCTTTGGACCAAAGACGATGAAGGTTATGATACTTTCGCTGTAAAACTGTGGTTTTGGAACCGCGTCTCACAAGATTTTTTAAATCGAAAAAATAATGAGGTACTCAGTTGTTCTTTGGAGGAGAACCATGCCCTGTTATACCGTTGGGTTGTTTGGCCCCTAAAATTCTGCGTTGAATTTGCCGGACAATGTGACATTTCTTACATAGATAATTCGTTCTGTACTGTATGGAAGCAGCTGATGCAGCTTGAACATATATCTCTTGGTAGAGCTCAGATTTTATCTGAAATAAGAAAAACATTGAATGAGATGCTTGCTGCCGGCTATGAGGAATTGGTCATTCCGAACTTTTTAGATCCATATGCAGAAGCAGTAATGAAGCTGGGTCTTCATGAAAACGCCTTTCAATTAGTGATTGAAGCACTCAAAAAGCATCTTTCACCGAAAACAATGGAAGCTTGTCTCGGAAGTTTTCTGAAGATGTTACGCGTTCTAAAATATCAGGAAGCATGCCCACTTCTCGAAATAATTAAGGCAACTCTGGAACATGTAATGTGCGCTACTAAGAAGCGCGAAGTTAGTATCAAAACAATTGATAAATGGAAACATGCCGTATTCGACTCAGTTCGTTCGTTTCCCAAAGTTTTCGTGGACCAGGTAGCGGAAATACTAAATAGTAGCGATGTGTTTGTCATAATCCCGTCGGTATGGAGTCTCAATCCAGATAAATTAACCGAACGACAGAAAGAGCGTTTTGCAGAGAAAACAAGCATTCCTGCTCTGTATAATGACATGAGCCAGTCACAAGATTCATCAATTAGGGCTTGGACTCCAAAGAAAATCGTCATCGCAAAAGAAAATAAGAACGAAATCGTTTTAGAAGGATCGAGTCTCCGGAGGAACCATAAAACTTTAAGCGAAGATAATTTTCAAAATTCATTTGATCCTTTAGTTGTAACAGCTAATTTTCAACAAGCTCAGCTCGGCACAGTCAGTCTGGAAAATACTGACCCTAGTTCTGGATCAAATCAGGTTAGTTGATATCCATGCACTCCATGCTACTTTTATTAATATAACTATACATTTTTTGATAAATTGGAATTTAATTCAGCGAACATTTCCTGCTACCGTTACATAAAATATTGATACAATTTTTCATATTAAACCTTAGAAGGTTCCAAAATTTTGCAATACATTTATTTTTTCGAGAAAGAAAATCTTCAATTTTTAGCTCCTGGCGAGTACCTAAATGAAGGAGAGAATTTCGATCTCACCTGTTTTGCACTAGCAGTGTTACGTACACTTGAAAAACCCAGTAAAGTTTCTGATCGGGCCGCGTCACCCGCGTATTTGACTATTTGCGTACAGTGGTACGCGTGTCCTGAGATTTTACTGTAAACGCGCGTGGCAGTCAACGTGTTAATTAAGCTGGATCCGAAAAAAGGAGTGTCTACGAAAAAAAATCTGTATATTTTTGGAAGTATTCACGCAAAATCGAAAATTTTTGGTATGAAGATGCCTCTAAGTGTTAGTAATACGATACCATGCAAAAAAAAAAAGAAAACTGATTATTTTATATAAGACGCCCGAATCTTTCCTTTTACTCCTTCTATCATGTCTTGCACAATTTATTCTGCGATCTTTTAAGCGGACTCCCACTTTCTTTTGAACTTATTTTTATTTTTGACTTTACCCAATGTAATGTGGCTAAATTTGGCAAAAAAAAGTATAAACATTGTGGAGTCTTAAAAATGGTAAAACCGTTACCTCAAGCATTTCTTGATGTAAATTTATTGGTTGATTGAGCCTGTTGCAACAAAAATTTCTCTTCTTCTTCCACACGTACAAATTGCCTGCCATACAAGGAACTTTTTTGGGAATTTGGACATTTTTTGTGTTTTAAATTTTTAAGAAACAGCTCCTTTAGCTGCGGCAACGTAAAACTGCTGCCCGGGCAATTGTTGGAAGTCGTCTTTAACGTATGTTTCATTGTCCATGACGCAGCACTCAAATTTTGAGTGCTGAGTAAGTGCATCCCACTATGGATGCTGTATCACGGACAGATGCATTCGGGTTTTTCTTAAAATACGCCTTCACTGCATTGGCAAAATTTTCGTTGGCAGAACCAGCCTTTCTCCCAGAACATGAAGCCCTCTCAACAGAGAGGTGTTCCTTAAACTTTTTGACAACCCTTTTCACCGTTGCAACACCGCCACCCACATGTTTTGCTAGCCTTTTTTGGGTCCATGTAGGATTTTCATTCAAAGTGTGCACAATTTTTTTTCGCTGCTGAATTTCGTTCGCTGCCATTTCTCTCGAGAGTTAAAATCAAAACTAAACTAAATGCAATTAGTTTTTGTGAAGTTAAAGCTTTTTGAAAAAGCAAAGCCTACTGTTGAGGTGCGTTTCTAAAAAATTAAAGAAGAAGGATCAGTTTTTTCATGGACACTCTTTACTTTATCGGAAAATTGTCGAGATTAGGAGGTATAGCTTGTCAAAGCCGGATATATTTTACAGAAATTTATGAAGGGGAAAATTTATTGTTCAAGATAGTAGCCTAGTAGCCTTCTTTTAATATTAAAACTAAATTGATAGGAGCGGGACCGGTGATCTTTTTTTTTTGTTTAGCATAAATATTTTTTTTTACGAATTTTCAAAAATTAATTTTTTTAATCAATGAAAATTAAAAATAACCACATTTAGAAAGGATATGATAATCGAATTACGTGAAATGGCGTAAACCCTTTTTATGACCTTGTGTAGATGGACTGTCTTCGCTTAAATCCGCCAAAAAAGTCTGCATCTCCTTGCGTCTTTGGAAAATATTCACATTTTTCGAAAATACTAATGAGTTGAGTTGAGTTGCAATTGCGACCAAAATGTGTAACCAAGGCAATGACACGAGTTATGAATCTTTTTTTATGAAAATAGGTTTGGCATGCCTATTTAATCCACTATGAGCCATTTGATTAAATTTTTTTTATTATTATGAAATTTGTTTGCTAAAATGTGATTTGATGCTAATATATTCTAAAAAACGGAGGAGGAGGAGTTTTAAAGAAGGCCTAATTTTGAAGAATAATTTTTATAATAGTCTCGCCATTATAAATTGAGCTGCATTGAACATTCATGGCTGTGTCATATCCATGTTAAGCTCTAGTGATATAAAAAATGGAAGAAATGAAATGCGAACCCTCATGAAAAAAAATGGAAAATTTGAATTTTATTCTTGTGAATCAAGCAAACTAAAAATTTTGCCTGGGAAACGACCAAAAAAGGCGTGGCTTGGGGTCAAAGTTCAAAGTTTATATAAAAAAACTCAATCTGACTTACACGATATGGGTACGAAAAGTCTTTTCTATTAATGTGCAACATTAGATACGTAGTATGTACTAATACAAAGTTTTAACCAAAAACAATTTTTTTTTTATAAAAATAAAAAAAGCGGATTTTTTTCTCCAAAAACTCCATTATAAAGGTACAATAAGATTGTTACCATAATGTAGCCTGTGGAATTTTCTTTACAATGAAATATAAAACATTTGATATTTTTAACATTTCACTTTCCATGACTAACATTTGAATCAATGTTGTGGGGTCTTTGTCTAAGACCTTACATTAGAGAGACGACTTGATAGCATGTTTCTGTTATAGCTCAGATTGTGGGCAGTCGCCGTAGCTCAGCTGGCTAGTGCGTTGGGCCGCGAGGCAAATGCGACGCTAGAACCCAGGTTCAAGACTCCGTTGCTGGTAACACCGAAAAATAAGAATAACTAAAATTTTTCTTTCGGTGGCTGTTCTCTCTGCAGGAAATGACAAACCTCAGAATAAAATTGCCTATGAAAAAGCTCCCAACTCGCCGTTCGGAATCGGCATAAAACTGTAGGTCCCTTCCAACCCTGTACAAATTCGCACGTACAACACGGATGGTTTTTGGCAGCTAGGCCTTAGTCTCTTAATCGGGCTGTCGTGCCAGTCAATTACACTGGGCAACAGCCAAAATTGTTCTAGTACCTTTTCTAAAGGATTTTTGGACGCTGATCACAACTGATCTCAAATTTTGGATTGTAAGAGTGGTTTTTAAGTTATTGGTGGATTTTGCTAGGAGGTGTTTTTCACATTTTTTCATCTTTGAATTTTGATTGCATTTATATGTTGAAAAACACGATAATTTTTTTGTGACACAATAACCAATCCTCAAGCTAAATGACCATAGTTGATTTCGATTGGTCAAGGGTTAACACGGCTATGGCTCTTCAAAGTTCAATTTTCGCGAATTTTACATAAAAATTCATTTAAATTTGGGGTTGCAATTTTCAACTAGGAGTTAGTGTGCAATGTATAGTGTAAGGTTGTAACTTAAACTTATAGAAACGATTCAGTTATACTAAAAAGAGTTGCATCACACAAGTAAAAATTTCAACCACACACACTAAGCAAACTTGCTGCTTCTCTATACAGTGGTGTCTGGATATAGTGAACTAATTATTGCAAGGCCTGTTCACTGTATTGAGTTTGTTCACTATATCAAGGTTAACATTGTTGTTCAAAAACTTGTTTTATTTGCTCAAAATACAATTTTGGTTTTTTGCTTGAAAATTTTTTTCTATATTTAGAGGCTCGATTTCAAAATTTGAGTGTTCACTATATAGGGGGTTCGCTCTACCCAGACACGACTGTATTTCATACTAGTAGAGTCCTGTGGCTTTGCACGCAAGCTTGAAGTCATTGGGCCGAATAAATCAAGTTTCTTCATACTACACTCTATGGGGCCGGCCTCGATAGCTCAGCGGGTAGCGCGCTGGTTTCTCATACCCAGCGCCCCAGGTTCGATTCCTGGCTTGGGCTGGAAAAAACAGACATTTACTTCTATCGCTATCCACATGAAGGAGATGAGAATTACAAGAATCGCACAAGTGCGCTCTTGGCAGGCAATGGCAAAACCTCCAACTGTAGGTCCCCTCCCTCCCTTTCCCCATCCGTTTAAAATGTGTGTTGTATCATATGTTGGAAAAAACAGTCTTGCATACACATTCCAAACGGGTGGAATTTGTGGTATCACAACGGGCCCATAGGCCTAAGTGTGTATCATACAGAGGCAGCCACTTAACCAACCAACCAACCAACACTCTATGGGAGATGCCACGTCCCTTTTATATAATGCCCATTCCTCCATTCGAAGGGTGTGACCCGGTTTCATTGATATGCGATTTTCAGTTACAAAGTTACGTGGAAAATTTCAGTCAAAAAATATGCCACGCCCCTTGTTCAACGCCCATAAAATTTTGCCAGTAGAATGCCATATCAATGGGACGATGGTATACAAAACTTCAAAGCTTTCCAACTTATTGTTCCGAAGCTATTCCACATTAAAAATTTGGGTTCAATGGGCGGTGGCATGCCACTCTTCCAATACCTACCCCATTCTCCATGTCGAAGGGCACATCTAAAACGTAAATCTTTGATGTGTGATTTGTAGTTCCACAGTTATTCAAAACATTTGAGTTGCTTTAAAAGTGCCACGCCCCCTGTCTCACGCTCACAAAGTATTACCAGTAAAACGGCACATCTAAACGGTGGCCCCGCACCAAATTTTAATGCTGTCCGACTTCTCATTACGAAAATATTCCATATTGAAAATTTAAGTTGTATGGGAGGTGCCACGCCTACCTATCGGGTCGTATTCGCACATTGTGGTTTACCGAACCTTAGTCAAGACGAACATTCCGCGAAAAATTGAACTAATCGGCTGTCTAGTTTTTGAGTTTTAGTGTCGTGCGACCAACAAACAAACATATATTAATTTATATATACAATATATAGATATTTACTGCAATGACTCGCAAAATTTTTTTATATCCATTTTGTTTTGCACAAATATACCACAGTTATTTTCTGTCATCATAATGGGCATAGCAGGAAGGCGTAAAAGATAGGCGTGGTCAACCTTATATACCTTAAGTTTATCGCTATGAAACATAGAATCATTTTACATCAACATTAATTTGTAGACATGTACCGTAGCTTGGTTTTGTGAGTTTAGTGGGCGCGGAAAGTGGGTGTGGCCGATTATATTATAGCCTATGTTTGCCGCAATGACACGCTGATTGATACCCATATTGCCTTACAAAAGCATACCATAGATGAGTTTTTGTTGAATCCGTTATTTAAAATGTTTTATTGAATATATAGAATTTACAGAGCGTATGATGTGTGTAAAGGGAGAAAGAATCTAATACTACGTTTACACAGACGAGATTATCTCGATTTGCACGATTAAGTCGTTAATCTCGTATCAAAATGCGCGATTACCCATACAAAGTTAACCTCGCAAAAAGCGCGATTAAAATTTAATCTCACAAAGTAATCTCGTATTTCCCCAGAGCAACTCTGCAAATTTGGCTGAAATCGATTATTTTTGTATCATCATTAAGGGGGAAAGCCACTGTGACGGGTCAAAAAATTAGTGATTTTAAACATTTTTTTTGACCGAGTAAATATAGGAATTTTTGGATCGGGTTTTTTTTATTTTATTAAGCAGACATCTAATAATATTTCCACAAATTTTTATTAAAAAATATTAAATACTTTAAACAATAGAGATGATCCCGTAGCGCTTGAAAAAAAATTCCCCCTCCATGGCGGCATCGATTTCTCAAAAACCCGTACTCAGAAAAAAAAATAAAATTTTATTGTAATCTGTATGAATGTAGCTATCTTTGTACGTAGCCGTTTTTTTATTTTGATTTTTCACAAAATGGCGACCGATTGAAAATATTTCCATGTTTTCGACCTTGTTTTTTTGGTTTTGAGACAGTTTCAAAAATAGTAAAAAACAAAATTTTCCAAATCGGCTACGCTTAACCTTAACCACTATTAAGACGAACAAAACAAAAAAAAAAATTAGAAATCGGTTCATAATTGTTCGAGTTATTGATGCCGCCAGTTCAAAAAAAGTCGTTTCGAGAAAAACGCGTTTAAAGTTTTGAGTCCATTTCTCTCGTAATGAAATCATGTATCTTTTAAAATTTTAAAATAGTTGTAACTTAGTCAATTTTTGAAATTATGACTTGAAATTTTGTACACATATTTGTGAATATGTATGTATATAAGCTTTGATTTAAAACAAAAAAAAAATTTTTTTTTACCCGTCACAGTGGCTTTCCCCCTTAAGCGAATGTCATGCAAAAATAAACAAAAAAATGAATTGCAGCGCGGAAAAATTTGTATAATTTAGATGTAAAACGATGTTGCTTAGACTTTCTTGCATTCGTAAAAGAACTGAAAAACATTTAGAAAATCTTCTTCGATATCCGTTTCTACATTTTTATTAAAAATTTCACTCATTTTTATTCAAATTTTACGAAACAGTCTCGTTTGCAAAACAATAACAAAGAGAAAATGTGAAACGTCAAAATTAATCTCGTATTCAAGTTAATCTCTATGTAAACGGCCAACGAGATTATCGTAATCTCGATGAGTTAATCTCGCTGTGTAAACGTAGTATAACAGACTGAAAACAGCAGTGCAAGAAAAAAACGACCGAAGGTCTAAATGAATACAAGGTTGCTATGTAACTAAAATAATTATTCCAATACTTTCCTTTTTTAGTTACATTCCAAAAACATAAGCAAAACGAAAATACGAATGTACCACATATGTCTCAAGCCTATTTGATTTCTAAAATTCAAAAATTTTTCTTTTGGTAATGCTTTGGTCAGCCCGTCAGCGAGTTGAGCATCGGATGCTACAAATTTGAGCTCAAAAACCTGCTCCTCATACTTTTCTCGCATGAAGCGATAGCGCACATCGATATGCTTCGCCCGCTTGTGAAATTCTGGGTTTTTGATTAACCGTATGTCACTCTGATTGTCGACGCATAAAACCACCATCTCCGAATTACCAAGACCAGACCAAAACCGTTTTATCCAAACCAGTTCCTTTACTGCGTTAGCCGCAGCAATATATTCGGCCTCTGTAGTTGACAACGATACGCATTTCTGCCGCTCAGTGCACCAACTTACAATACCGTTCCCGACCATAGCGACATAGCCCGAAGTAGATTTCCGAGTCTGGACATCACCAGCATAATCTGCATCACTGTGGACACGTAGATTAAGACTGCTGTCATTTCTGTAGTGAATGCCCATGCCAGTAGTAACAGTAAGCTGCTGCCGGCTTTTCAAGATACCGACTTGTGCGCCTTGTAGCTACTGCTAGGTACATAAGGCTTCCAACCGCTTCCCGGTATGGAAATTTAACCACAGCGTTGGCATCGAAATCACTCAAATTGGTGGAGCTGTCTGCAGGTGTTACTGCAAAATAGGAACTTTCCAGATTCAATTTAGAAATTACCTTTTTGACATAAGCCTCTTGACCAATAACACTTCGTTCAATAATGTGTGTGACTGACACATAGATCGCGGCACTAATACTAAATCAATTAGTTTACAAGTTACAGTGCTTTAAGTGACACTACTTTTGAGTTTTCAAAAAAAATGAATTCAATTGCTTTGAGTGTGTGTGTTCGTGTGCTGATTTATCATTGTTTTTTAATGAAAAAAAATACTGTTCAATGCCAGGAATGGCTTGAAAAACATTATTCGGACTCTGCTCCATCAAAAAGAACCATTTGTTATTGGTATGCCGAATTCAAACGTGGTCGTCCAGACACCGATGACATTCCATCTACTGGACGGCCAAATGACGCTGTTATTCCGGAAAACGTTGAAAAACACTGAAAATCATTATGTCCGACCGTAAAGTGAAAGTGGGGGAGATTGCTGACATTCTAAAGATATCAGCAGGCAGTGTACACACCATAATACACGAACATTTGGTTATGAAAAAGGTGTTTTCGAAATGGGTGCCGCGTTTGCTCACACCGGAGCAAAAACAACAACGAATCGATGATTCAAAGAGCTGTTTGGACATGTTTACGCGCAACAAGTCGGAGTTTTTGCGTCGGTACATCACAATGGATGAAACATGGATCGCATTTCATTCCAGAGTCAAATCGGCAGTCTGCTGAGTGGCATGCAACCGGTGAAAGCCGCCCAAAGCGTCCAAGGGCACAAACATCGGCTGGCAAGATTATGGCGTCAGTATTTTGGGATGTGCACGGAATAATATTCATCGACTATCTTGAGAAAGGGAAAACAATCAATAGCGACTATTATATAGCGTTGTTGGAACGTTTGAAAGAAGAAATCGCGATTAAGCGGCCCCATATGAAGAAGAAAAAAGTGTTGTTTCACCAAGACAATGCACCGTGTCACAAGTCGATGAAAACGATGGCAAAAATGCATGAATTGGGCTTCGAATTGCTTCCTCATCCCCCGTATTCTCCAGATCTGGCCCCCAGCGACTACTGGCTCTTCGCAGACCTCAAAAAGATGCTCCGTGGTAAGATATTTGGCTCAAATGATGAAGTAATCGCCGAAACTAACGCCTATTTTGAAGGCAAAGAAAAATCGTTTTACAAAGGCGGTATCGAAAGATTGGAAAAGCGTTGGAATGATTGTATCTCCCTAAAAGGGGACTATGTTGATGAATAAAAACGAATTTTGGCAAAAAAAATGTGTTTTAATTAGTTAGTCACACACATTATTGAACGAAGTGTTATATATTGAACCATCGTCATATTTGGCTTCCTACCTTAACCTTAACTTTGAATTCTTCTTGTAAATGAATTATGCAGCACACCCGGGTATGTATGTGAAAACGCATGTAAATATGTTGATATATCTGTGGCCGTAAGGAATAACAGCCAAAGTCGATTTTATGAAGTTTTCAGGAGAGCACTTTCAATTTTCGAATTTGCTTTAGATTACACTAGATAAATTTTAGATTTTTGAGCGTAAAACATTCATTTTATGAGCAAAAGCCATCGAATTTTGTGTAGTAGTACATTTGAATACGACGAATAACGAAGTGGTAATAACTCAATTTTGTCCTAACTCGACTTTGG
Source organism: Melieria omissa (assembly GCA_963971225.1). Taxonomy (NCBI): domain Eukaryota; kingdom Metazoa; phylum Arthropoda; class Insecta; order Diptera; family Ulidiidae; genus Melieria; species Melieria omissa. Next base: position 40,454,838 of record OZ020269.1, on the reverse strand, counting down.
CTGTTATTCCTTACGGCCACAGATATGATAATTGAAAACTGAACTTTTATTTTCCATGTAAATTTTAAAATATTGTAAGTGATTGTAATGTAAAATAGTAGGGGAATTTTTTGTAAGGTGCCACCCCATAGCTTTTTTGCGCATTACTCGTTAGAAAATTAACTTATCGCCAAAGTTATTATACCGTTGGAAAGAGGGTTGAATTCATTTGAATTTGTCGTAAATACGAATTATACAGCCAATTTCCCAAAGTGTTAAAAATCGACATCCTAAAATTTTTTAATGTAAGGTGCCACCCCGTTAAAAACCCGCTAAAAACAAAAAACCTCAAGTAAAAATGCATGATTTAGAAAATTTACGAAAGATTATTAAATTTAATTTGAATTGAATAGAAAATGACCAAAAGCAAACCGAGATTGAATGGTAACGAACAAAACGATTAATTGTATGGAAATTAAGGGGGTCTTCTGCTTACGCGGATTGAAAAAATCGATATTTTTTTTTTGCATTTTTTGAATATAGAGGATATAAGGAATACGTCTTATAAACGGTTTCGTGAAAAACACATTCCTTCTTGGGTTTTCGAAGCCGGAAACATAGCCGCCTCCAGCCGTTTCGAGCATTTCCGTTATCTTTAAACGCATTTTCCCGAAAATCACCTTTTTTATACTTTGTGGTATGACTTCTACAAGTAATTTTCATCGGATTTGACTAATTTTTTTTTTCACTTCTTCATAAAACACTTCCCTATGCTTCTCCGAGTACGATTTTTGAAATTTTGTTTTGTTCAATTTTTATGACCCTCAACAGGTCAAAAAACGTGGTTGAAAATACAACTTTTCACAAAAAACCGTATAATTTGAAAAATTTTAAAAATAAAAAAAATCGTACTCGGAGAAGCATAGAGAAGTGTTTTATGAAGAAGTGAAAAAAAAAATTAGTCAAATCCGATGAAAATGACTTGTAGAAGTCATACCACAAAGTATAAAAAAGGTGATTTTCGGGAAAATGCGTTTAAAGATAACGGAAATGCACACACATAAGGCATTTGTCATTTTTCAAGTTTAAACATGTACAAAAATAATAAAAAAAAAATTTTTCAATTATCTTGTATAGTTTCCTTACAATTAATTTCCAAAAATAGACTAAAATTCCGGGCGCGTAAGCAGAAGACCCCCTTAAAGCACAAAACTGAACTTATTTATTCCTCATGATAGGATTAGAGAAAAACTGACTAAGAACACTTTAAATTCATCGTAATGACGATTCCGAGCAATAAAAAGTCATTTTGCCGATATAGGACCACAAAACAGTGAAAAAAGGGGGGTAGCACCTTACAAAGAAAAAAAGGTGGCACTTTAAATTTGTATGCCATTTTGGAAATCGTTGTATAAATTTGTTCCTTTTACGATATGCTCGGATATCATTCCGGAATATGAAAAACCATTATAAATTAAGTCCAACACTGATATCAGGTGTACAACTTTGCTTCCGCCGTTTTCCGATAGGTGGCTGTACCAGCTGAGGCTGGTTGAAATACATAGATGGTAATGCCTTTAAAGTGAGTGTGGACAGTGCCTAACGAATTGCCGTTTCAGTGACAGTTGTTCTTGTTTTCGTATTATTCACGCTCGAAAATGTCCGTTTATGTGCCCAATTCTCGCCATTTGCGGGAAGTTTTACTTTTCTGTTACAATTCGAAAAAAAAAATGCAGCTGAAGCGCATCGAATGCTCTCAGAAACTTACGGTGATGCTGCTCTGAGTGAAAGAACGTGTCGGGAGTGGTTTCAACGTTTTAAAAATGGTGATTTCGACATGACAAAGTCATCCTCCAACACGACAATGCTCGGCCTCACGTCGCAAAAGTGGTCAAAAAGTACCTGGAAACGCTGAAATGGGAAGTCTTGCCCCACCCGCCGTATTCCCCAGATGTCGCCCCTTCTGACTTCCACCTATTCCGTTCGATGGCACACGGCCTGGCAGATCAACATTTTCAATCCTTCGAAGAATTTGAAAAAAAGGATTGCTTCATGGATAGCGTCAAAAGAGGACTCCTTTTTTCGATCCGGGATCCGAAAATTGCCGGAAAGATGGGAGAAAGTTGTCGCTAGCGACGGACAATACTTTGAATAATACATCTGTAAGCACTTTTTCGCAATAAAGCTTTTAATTTTGGAAAAAAACGGCGGAAGCAAAGTTGTACACCTGATAAAATAAAAAAAAATATGAATTAATTAGAAATAATGATGTTTTCAACTGCATTTGTTGCTTTGCGGTATATCGATGGAATGTTCTGCACACACGGGTCTTCTTATTTATTTATTATTTTTATTTCTATATTTAGTTAGCCATTATGTCTTACTGACCAAGAGATAACATTAGATATAGTAACAGTATACTGTCGGACCTGAGACAACCAGTTCCAAAAATTCATTGGTCTTTCAACTGGTTTTTTGTAGTCAATTGGGCAACTAGTTGTCCAAGTGACTGTCAGCGGATGCAGAAGTGGGTGAGTTCGCGTCTAATTGTTCACGTTCTGCGTGCGCGTTCATAGGCGAGAAGAAACATGAAAATACGAAACGAAACGAAAGAAGGAACAGAGGTGAAATAATCAACATTATTCTGTTACGGCTGATCTTGCGATGCTTTTGTTACAACAACAACGTAGAAATGTTTCTTTCTTTCTGTTTCTATGACTCGAAGTTCGCTCGATTTGCACGTTTTGTCTTGAATGATTTCAGTTAGAATTTTGCGTGGTTGCGTGAAGCAACGATTTGCAGCAGCAGTCGAATGGTATGTATTAATAAATTTATGTAATTATGTTTATGTAATTATTTATTACTTAATTTATTTTTTTATTAATTGCGGGCGAAGTCAAGATGTTGAACTGCGTCAGACCCCAAACAGTTTCGAAGTGTGTCAACGAGTCGAGATTCATCTTTGAATGCACCAACAATTTTTTTATTCCCCATGATTTTTTGTTATTATTTTTAAATATTTATAAAATAAAATAATTATTTAAAAAATTTATAGCTTTATTTTCCACATAAAATTCAACTGGTTAGAGAACTAGCCCCGAATAAACTAGTTCGCAAACTAGTCGCTTTCAACTGGTTTGACAACTGGTTGCTTCGGACTAACCTTGGACTAGTTGCAAATGGATGCAGACGGGGACAATTGACCCTCGCCTAGGACACCGCCATGTTAAAAGGGTCAGTTTGCTCCAAGGAAACAAGTCGATTCTGAGGTCATATGTGACTGCCAAGCGACTAGTTGAAAAACTAGACTTGGACCAGTCCGATTTGCCACAGCGTAATTATAATGAAAATCTTAGTTTAATAAATACGTCGGCAGAGCGACATCGAGGTCTGAGAGGTGTTAAAGAAGTGTTCGCATGCCGCAAATTCCAGATTGGAACATTAAATCCGATCTTACAGAGAAGGGCAATCAATATCCCTATATAGTAGATTTAGCACGAAAGAACAAGCAAAAAACGTTCGCCTCGATTGCAGAGACTTGAGGCTCAGCAACATACAACGAAACTCATATGACGGCGACGGTGAAATTTAATGACCGCAGTGCGAAATTTATGAACACCTTTTGAGTACGCTCAATCCGATTTGTATTTGAGCCTAATAAGGTCTCCAAATAAAAGAGCGTAAAAAAGCGTATTCAAGTCTAGAGCGTACAAAAGTCGTGAATAGCAGTTTAAAAGTATATGGGTCCGAGAACGCAGTACAGTTCCGTCGAACAAAACCCAGCATGGCATAAGACTTCCTTCGATGTAATGTAATCAAAATTACTAGAAAAACTAAGTTTTACATCGAAAAAGACACCCAAATCCTTTATTGTATTAACTGTTTTTAACACAGAACCGGATATGGAATACGATGATTGCAATGGGCTGAGCTTCCTTGAATAAGTCGCATGGACACATTTGCTGACATTCAAAACCAGTTTGTTTTTTGCCCACCAGGTTTGAACATTGCCAAGATCCGTTTGCAAGGCAGAGAAATCCGCCTCATTATTAACTACCGCATATATCTTGAGGTCGTCTGCATATACAAAATATTTAGCGAATAAGAAGCAGGAACCAATGTCGTTTATAAACAAAACAAACAACAGCGGACCTTATATGCTGCCTTGAGGGACACCAACAAATGATTTAGAAGACGTGCCATCAATCGTGACAACACAACGCCGATTAGTTAGGTATGATTTCATTCATCGAAGAAATGAAGAATAAAACCCCAGGAAAGCCTTTTGAAATCAAAACTGAATGGCTCACTCTATCAATTGCTATGGCAGAATCTGTGTAGATCGTATCGTTTTGGCCCCTTACCCCAAACCCGAACCTCCGGGGTTTTTATTGATCCGCCCCGCCGCAAACCAAGCAAGGATGTTCTAAGAAACTCAATATTTATACAATGAAATAATATATTTCTCACATTTTTTCACATAGGGGAAAGTGGGGTAATGACGGCCATCACCATTTTTGGTACTTAAAGTTGACGTAGGTCTAAACTGTTTACTGTAACAGAAAGCTTGTTCCGTAAGCTTGTTTTTAAGTAGAAGCTGAAGTGTGTGGATTTATTATAACTTGTAGTTCCAGACCAGTGCCGATACGTAACTACCCGAAAGTTTTATAAGGTGTTCAAAATATCGATTATTTCGTCAACACTTTCAGCTACACAATCAAGGTAAATATGTTAAAATGTTGCTATTGATATTAGCTTTCTAAATCAAGTAAAATTTGTCATGTGTCTTGCATAGTTTATTTGTACTGCATGCTTGCGCAAAATGAGGTCAGTGGGGGAATGACGGCCACTAGAGGTGGGGTAACGACGGCCATGTCATTAAGAAGTATTTTTGGAATCCGCATGATGATATTTGTTCATCATTGAGGCCTTTTATGCCATTTAAAGAGATCCACTGCTTGTCCAGTCGTTCTAGACGGTATAGCTATTCTGCACTATACATTCTCACAAGTCCCAAGGAACTCCAAGATCCTTTTTATATTTTTTTTTTCATGTAGCGGTTAACGCTAATATTACGAAATATTAAAAGTCGTGCGACATTAACTTTATTTGAAATTTCCCGCCAAATGCGCCGAGCTTCGATCGCCCGTCACCAGATGTCTATCCGAAAACTTTTTCGCGCATGAGAAATGTATTCCTAAGCAGTTAAGTAGAAGAAGAAAAAAACAAAATCAGTATCAGGCCGTCGGTCATTCAACAGCTCGCTGAACTGAAGCAGAAGGCCAAGAAGCATCAGAGCAAAGAAACGACATTGCCTGCCAAACAGTCAGCTAAGCGCCAGAAAAAGGGAGCACCAGCCAAGCGGCCACGGAAAGTGCAGCGTCGTCGTCAATCCCCTTCATCAGAGGAAGAAGAAGATCGAGACTTCTGCTTATTGTGTTTGGAGTTAATGCCACAAAAATTGAATCGCTTCAATTCGATTAAGTGCAGTACGTGCAAGCGGCCATTCCATTTGAAATGCGTGGAAAAAAAAGTAGTTCAAATGCGCTCTTATTACAGATCTCGACGATGAGGATGAAAATTAATATCGTTGTATTGTAAGTTTGAGGCATTTTTTTCAATATGTTTCAATTTCGTTTCTCTTCCGCTTTTTGTGAGCTATCAATAAAGTTACAATTACAAAAATGTCAAATTTCCATTTGTTTTTCTTCACGGAGCCTTTATTAAGCATTCACAGCGATTTGTGTTGATATTTGTGCGATTTCTGGTCGGTTTTTTTGACACTCGTTCCAAAAACGTCAAATAAAAAAAATAATAGACAATCGATGGGTTTTTAAACTGAAGCGAGACGTTAAAGGAAACACCGACCGTTATAAAGCGCGTCTAGTTGCGAGAGGTTTTACCCAGGAGTATGGAGTCGACTATGAGGAGACGTTTAGTCCAGTTGCAAGGTTTACGTCAATTCGCTGTATTCTGGCTATGGCGGCAGTTCGTAGGATGATTTTAAAGCAGTTTGTCGTGAAAACTGCTTTTCTATACGGCGACTTAGCTAAAAACGTAAACATGCAGCAGCCAATAGGTTACGACGATGGCAGTGGACGCGTCTGCAAGTTGGTGAAAAGCTTGTATAGCTTAACCTTTGTGTTAACAGCAGAAAAATTATACGTAAGTCAACAGCAGCATACCCGGGTATGCACGTATATTTTGTATGGGAAATGGCATAACTCTGTGATAAATACGTGAATATTTAACACATTCTTTTAAATCTGCTTAACTTTTTGTTGTAATTTTATTGAAAAATATGTTTGTTAAGTATGTATGTGAAAAAATGCCGCCGTGGCTCAGTTAGTTAGTGCGTTGGACAACGAGTCAAAGGCAGCAACTATTATTATTATTAGGGGGAAAGTGGGGTAATGACGGCATAGTTTTCATTTAGCATCAAAACATATCCAAAAATTGATATTTTTGATCAAATCAGAGTTAAGAGCACAACTCGAACACATATGCTAATAAAGTGTATCGGCAGATTTCAAAAATTCTGATTTTAACTATAAAAAATTAGAATCTATAAAAAAAGTTGGTTTTTGTCATTTAGAAAAATGGTGGGGTAATGACGGCCACTCAAAAAAACCGACCAGAAATCGCACAAATATCAACACAAATCGCTGTGAATGCTTAATAAAGGCTCCGTGAAGAAAAACAAATGGAAATTTGACATTTTTGTAATTGTAACTTTATTGATAGCTCACAAAAAGCGGAAGAGAAACGAAATTGAAACATATTGAAAAAAATGCCTCAAACTTACAATACAACGATATTAATTTTCATCCTCATCGTCGAGATCTGTAATAAGAGCGCATTTGAACTACTTTTTTTTCCACGCATTTCAAATGGAATGGCCGCTTGCACGTACTGCACTTAATCGAATTGAAGCGATTCAATTTTTGTGGCATTAACTCCAAACACAATAAGCAGAAGTCTCGATCTTCTTCTTCTTCTGATGAAGGGGATTGACGACGACGCTGCACTTTCCGTGGCCGCTTGGCTGGTGATGGTGCTCCCTTTTTCTGGCGCTTAGCTGGCTGTTTGGCAGGCAATGTCGTTTCTTTGCTCTGATGCTTCTTGGCCTTCTGCTTCAGTTCAGCGAGCTGTTGAATGACCGACGGCCTGATACTGATTTTGTTTTTTTCTTCTTCTACTTAACTGCTTAGGAATACATTTCTCATGCGCGAAAAAGTTTTCGGATAGACATCTGGTGACGGGCGATCGAAGCTCGGCGCATTTGGCGGGAAATTTCAAATAAAGTTAATGTCGCACGACTTTTAATATTACGAAGCGTTAACCGCTACATGAAAAAAAAAAATATAAAAAGGATCTTGGAGTTCCTTGGGACTTGTGAGAATGTATAGTGCAGAATAGCTATACCGTCTAGAACGACTGGAAAAGCAGTGGATCTCTTTAAATGGCATAAAAGGCCTCAATGATGAACAAATATCATCATGCGGATTCCAAAAATACTTCTTAATGACATGGCCGTCGTTACCCCACCTCTAGTGGCCGTCATTCCCCCACTGACCTCATTTTGCGCAAGCATGCAGTACAAATAAACTATGCAAGACACATGACAAATTTTACTTGATTTAGAAAGCTAATATCAATACCAACATTTTAACATATTTACTTTGATTGTGTAGCTGAAAGTGTTGACGAAATAATCGATATTTTGAACACCTTATAAAACTTTCGGGTAGTTACGTATCGGCACTGGTCTGGAACTACAAGTTATAATAAATCCACACACTTCAGCTTCTACTTAAAAACAAGCTTACGGAACAAGCTTTCTGTTACAGAACGGTTTAGACCTACGTCAACTTTAAGTACCAAAAATGGTGATGGCCGTCATTACCCCACTTTCCCCTATGTGAAAAAATGTGAGAAATATATTATTTCATTGTATAAATATTGAGTTTCTTAGAACATCCTTGCTTGGTTTGCGGCGGGGCGGATCAATAAAAACCACGGAGGTTCGGGTTTGGGGTAAGGGGCCAAGTCTAGTTTTTCAACTAGTCGCTTGGCAGTCACATATGACCTCAGAATCGACTTGTTTCCTTGGAGCAAACTCACCCTTTTAACATGGCGGTGTCCTAGGCGAGGGTCAATTGTCCCCGTCTGCATCCATTTGCAACTAGTCCAATGTTAGTCCGAAGCAACCAGTTGTCAAACCAGTTGAAAGCGACTAGTTTGCGAACTAGTTTATTCGGGGCTAGTTCTCTAACCAGTTGAATTTTATGTGGAAAATAAAGCTATAAATTTTTTAAATAATTATTTTATTTTATAAATATTTAAAAATAATAACAAAAAATCATGGGGAATAAAAAAATTGTTGGTGCATTCAAAGATGAATCTCGACTGGTTGACACACTTCGAAACTGTTTGGGGTCTGACGCAGTTCAACATCCTGACTTCGCCTGCAATTAATAAAAAAATAAATAAATTAATAAATAATTACATAAACATAATTACATAAATTTATTAATACATACCATTCGACTGCTGCTGCAAATCGTTGCTTCACGCAACCACGCAAAATTCTAACTGAAATCATTCAAGACAAAACGTGCAAATCGAGCGAACTTCGAGTCATAGAAACAGAAAGAAAGAAACATTTCTACGTTGTTGTTGTAACAAAAGCATCGCAAGATCAGCCGTAACAGAATAATGTTGATTATTTCACCTCTGTTCCTTCTTTCGTTTCGTTTCGTATTTTCATGTTTCTTCTCGCCTATGAACGCGCACGCAGAACGTGAACGATTAGACGCGAACTCACCCACTTCTGCATCCGCTGACAGTCACTTAGACAACTAGTTGCCCAATTGACTACAAAAAACCAGTTGAAAGACCAATGAATTTTTGGAACTGGTTGTCTCAGGTCCGACAGTATACTGTTACTATATCTAATGTTATCTCTTGGTCAGTAAGACATAATGGCTAACTAAATATAGAAATAAAAATAATAAATAAATAAGAAGACCCGTGTGTGCAGAACATTCCATCGATATACCGCAAAGCAACAAATGCAGTTGAAAACATCATTATTTCTAATTAATTCATATTTTTTTTTATTTTATCAGGTGTACAACTTTGCTTCCGCCGTTTTTTTTCCAAAATTAAAAGCTTTATTGCGAAAAAGTGCTTACAGATGTATTATTCAAAGTATTGTCCGTCGCTAGCGACAACTTTCTCCCATCTTTCCGGCAATTTTCGGATCCCGGATCGAAAAAAGGAGTCCTCTTTTGACGCTATCCATGAAGCAATCCTTTTTTCAAATTCTTCGAAGGATTGAAAATGTTGATCTGCCAGGCCGTGTGCCATCGAACGGAATAGGTGGAAGTCAGAAGGGGCGACATCTGGGGAATACGGCGGGTGGGGAAAGACTTCCCATTTCAGCGTTTCCAGGTACTTTTTGACCACTTTTGCGACGTGAGGCCGAGCATTGTCGTGTTGGAGGATGACTGTCATGTCGAAATCACCATTTTTAAAACGTTGAAACCACTCCCGACACGTTCTTTCACTCAGAGCAGCATCACCGTAAGTTTCTGAGAGCATTCGATGCGCTTCAGCTGCATTTTTTTTCGAATTGTAACAGAAAAGTAAAACTTCCCGCAAATGGCGAGAATTGGGCACATAAACGGACATTTTCGAGCGTGAATAATACGAAAACAAGAACAACTGTCACTGAAACGGCAATTCGTTAGGCACTGTCCACACTCACTTTAAAGGCATTACCATCTATGTATTTCAACCAGCCTCAGCCGGTACAGCCACCTATCGGAAAACGGCGGAAGCACAGTTGTACACCTGATATCAGTGTTGGACTTAATTTATAATGGTTTTTCATAATCCGGAATGATATCCGAGCATATCGTAAAAGGAACAAATTTATACAACGATTTCCAAAATGGCATACAAATTTAAAGTGCCACCTTTTTTTCTTTGTAAGGTGCTACCCCCCTTTTTTCACTGTTTTGTGGTCCTATATCGGCAAAATGACTTTTTATTGCTCGGAATCGTCATTACGATGAATTTAAAGTGTTCTTAGTCAGTTTTTCTCTAATCCTATCATGAGGAATAAATAAGTTCAGTTTTGTTCTTTAATTTCCATACAATTAATCGTTTTATTCGTTACCATTCAATCTCGGTTTGCTTTTGGTCATTTTCTATTCAATTCAAATTAAATTTAATAATCTTTCGTAAATTTTCTAAATCATGCATTTTTACTTGAGGTTTTTACGTTTTTAGCGGGTTTTTAAGGGGGTGGCACCTTACATTAAAAAATTTTAGGATGTCGATTTTTAACACTTTGGGAAATTGGCTGTATTGGCGCCATTAACCGCGCTCGCAAAGTTTTGAGATTCTGATCTTCCGGTCTTACTGACTCCCATGCGCTATGAAAATGATTATATTCTGCTGGTAATGACATTAACATTTTTGTCATAATCATAGAGTCAATCAAAAACACAGCTTATTTTATAAAACAACAAAAGGAACTATTACATATATAGTACATTTCATCACATTTATCACAAATTAACAAACGAAAACGAGAAAATAAACAACTAAAAACTAAACAAAATTACAAGAAAATTCAGAATTCAAAATTAATATCTCATGAAAATTGCTCATTCTATTTGGCACAAGCAATTAACAAAAGACCCAATAGCCAATATAGCTGAACAAGGTGTTGATGTAGCAAAAATTGATTACAAATATCTGAAAAATATTGTCCCCTAAAGTATTTGTCATAAAATCCAAACAAATCTAAGGAGAAACCCCCTAATCAGGCAACACTGGTTTGTAACGTATAATAAACATGTAATAAATATACAAAGCGAGATATGAAAAAGGAAGACAGTGCGATTCAGCTGCAAATAAAATCGTATTAAAAAATCGAAAATCGTAAAATCGACCAAAAAAACCGATGTGGTATCGGCCAAAAAAAACCGATGTGGCATCGGCCAAAAAAGGCCGAAGCCGATGCCGATTCTTTTTTTTTTGGCCGATGCCGATACTAGCCGATGCCGATACCAATTTTATTGGCCGATACTAGCCGATGCCGATTAATCGGTCGGACTCTAGTTGCAATATCATCGTCTGGATCTTTTGAATAACTGTAGTACCTCTGTTGCAAAAACAATATATTTGACCTTGATGATTGCTCGTATACGCTTTTTAAAGTATCCCACATGCTTTTTGCCGTTGCACAGTTAAGAATCTGCAGTAACGGTGCGACGAGCTCTAGAATCGACTTTTTTCCAATTTGCTCGATTGGTGATTTCTCCCTCCTTCGGCATCTCCTCCTCTCCAGTGACCACGCCCTACATTTCACCAGCCTCCAAAATCTGCACCATTTGAAATTTCCAAGTTAACCATTGCGAACTATCCTGGAGTTTTTTCAATTTTTATTTCGCCTTTCGATGCATTACACTGCACAACAGCATGTCTGTTGCATGGAGTTTTTTACATGAATCTGAATCGTTTTTCCACGCTGTTTTCAAAACCATATTCCGTTTTTATGTAACAGCTCTAGTTTTTCCAAAAAATGGGCGTGTCACTTTTTCGAATTTTCCTCGGCTTTTTTCTCGTTTTCGACTGTTATTTCTGAACCAATAATCCTATCGACATAGTTTTTATATCGTTGCACTTACAACATTTCACGCCATCTTTCCTGACATTAATCAATTTTATGCGTTCTAAATGGGCGTGGTAATAAGGTTTCAAAGTAAGAAAATATTGAATTTCAAGGCGTTTTTTCTGATGGCGAAAATTGTACTGATGTTTCATAAATCAAGTTTCAAAGTATATGAATATCTTAAGAAGAAACATCAAGCAATACAACACAGCCAAATTATTTGGCGGAATACACATTCGCATCGAAATAATAATAAAACTGTACCATAGCGATTTTCATCTCTTTTCATACCTTTTCCTTAAAAAATTAGGAGCCTCAAAATATGCTCTTTTATATGTTCAAATTTTAGTTTGGAATACAAGCAAAAAACAAAAATATTTTGAATTTTTCGAAACAAAAAAAAAATTAAAAACTTTGCATATTTTCAGGCCCCTAATTTGTTAAGGAAAAAGTATGAAAAGTGATGAAAATCGCTATGGTACATTTTTCCTGTTATTTCGATGCGAATGTGTATTCCGCCAAATAATTTAGCTGTGTTGTATTGCTTGATGTGTCGACTTTCATTATACACCTAACTCGGGAATTGTTTTACAAAAAATGTGTATGTTTTTGACCATCAAAGAAAACGCCTTAAAATTCAATTTTTTCCAACTTTGAGGTCCAATTACCGCGGCATTTTAACACTTATAAAAATAATTTGCTTTGGAAAAGAAGCCGTGCGGTGTTGTTAATGCAATAAGCTGAAATCATGTCAATCGGTTTCTTGGTTTAGAAACTACGGTCGAAAATATGGAAGAAGTTGAGGAAAAACTGAAAAAATGGCAGGGTACCTATATCTCACAAACTAGAGCTGCTAGAAAAAATTGGAGGGTAGATTCGGAATCAGCGCACCCAAATTAGTAAGAAACAGTAGAAAAACTCCATGCAACAGAAAAAAAGTGTTTTTTTTGTTGCGCTGTGTTATGATTGAGTCTTTGAATTTTGTTATGTATGGAAAAAATAGCAGCAAAGAACAACGCTGGTTTATTTATTTTTTTTAATCTCAACACACCACGCGAGGGCTACGCTCTGGGCCCATAACCTGTTGAAATTATTTAAAATGTTTTATTGAATATATAGAATTTACAGAGCGTATGATGTTTGTAAAGGGAGAAAGAAACTAACAGACTGAAAACAGCAGTGCAAGAAAAAAACGACCGAAGGTCTAAAAGAATACAAGGTTGGCATGTAACTAAAATAATTATTCCAATAGTTTTGTTACCATAGTGGGCGTAAGAAGGGGGCGTGGCCATTCTTATATAGCCTATGTACCATTCCCCAGATAACAAAATGTTTGGTGCTTATTTCATCTAAATCGGTTCAGTGGTTTTTATATTATAGCTCAAATATTATAGCTCAAAAGTAAATTCTGGCTTTTGTGGCTGAATTTATGAATGGAGAACCTTTATATTTGAACACAAACTCTATTACAAACATCGTATTTCAATAATTTCTTTGTTAACTGAAAGCTTTAACATTCTTCTTTCACTGTATGATAATATATATTTTTCGTAAGCAAAATTCTTGTGTGTATTCACAATCTTGCAAAGTAACTGAAAATTTGACTTTGCAAATGAATAATTATTGTAAATTTAAACCGATTTTAATGTTTTGAATTTGAAACACATAGAGTATTGTAAATTGCATTTTAGACTTCATTTTTGTAAGAGCTGCATGCGTATAATGGTCAAAAAACATGGAAAACGCCCTCCAAGGAAAGCCATTAATAATTCCTAAGCCGCTCTTACAATAAAAAAACTGAGTACGCAGTTGTGAACAGCGTCCAAAAATCCTTTAGAAAAGTACGGTTTGATTGTAGAAAAAAAAGTGTCGATTTTGTTGCCCTGTGTTATTATTATTCAGTCGGCTGCTACGTGAGCCGTACGGGAAAAATACCCGGTGGAGAGAATGGGAATGGGAGCAAGAAAGCTGCGAGCATAAAGAAGGCGAGCAATGCAAAAATTACACCAAAAAAATGTCCGCGTAGTCAAGTGTCTGAAAGAAGGACAGATTCCTGTAAAGAAAAAAACGAAGATCTAGTAAGGTTGTGAAAGGAACACTTCACCAAGCTCCACGCAGGCGAGGAAGAGACCAATACCGCCCGTGGTGAAGATGTCCAGACGGCACCAATCGAAATAAACAGGCAAAAACGCTCGCATCGCCTGTTTTGAACTCTAGAATTTATAGTTTTTGCACTCAAAAAATGAAACTTGGCTTATTTTCATAAATTTTCAATCAATTTTATTTTTGTTTCCCCTACGAGGAACTGGTACCGCAAATCAATATTTTGATAACTGATTTTCCTCATAAAAGATTAAAATTAAAGTTAACGTGTTTTAGCGTTTTTAATTTCAGCACTTTTTCGAAGAGTTTATGGTTTCCTAATGTATAACGAAAAATGTTATAACTTCGGAATGAATAAAGATAAAAGATTAAATTTTCGCATAATGGTTTCCCATAATTAGAAGATTATTTATTCCAAAAATGAGAAAAATTTGCCCATAGCGACGCCCACTCCCCATACCGTCTTTATTTTTAACAATATTAAAGCAGGCTACAATTTTGTTGTCATGCATTAAAATCCTTTTTAGACGAAGAAATTTGAATTATGTGGCACGCAGCCACGCCCATTTTTGAAAAAGTAGGCAAACTCTTTCTTCAAATATGTACAACTTCACAAACTCTATTATTCTTGTTGATCCATTCCAGAATTAAATGAAAAGATCTAATTAAATGGAAAGAATATGTTTTACTACAACTTATTTTTTAACACCCATAAATGGACGGTAAATATTTAAAAGTTTAAAGATATTTTTTTGAAAAATATCTTTATGTGGGAACCCTGTTAAAAAATGGGCAAACCACGCCTATTTTAGTCAATATGTTATTCTTATGACTTCCAAAGATTTTGTACGAAATTTCAGTATCGTATCTCAACTTTTTCAAACAGCTATTGTGGAAGGTATTCACAATAGCAAGACAGACGGGCTGGAAGACATATTAACGGAATGACATAGCTAAATCAATTCTATATACATATACACGTCTCGATTCTATATATATAAGACATGGTACATTAAAAATGACAATTTTAAACAAGTTCTGTTCACTTGTTATTTTATTTAAACTTATAATATGAAAAAATAGAAAAAATCACAATTTTTTTGCAATTGTTTTGTAGGTCACGTTTCTATTATCAAAGTAAACGCGCAAAATTCGTTTCCGCTCTTGTTCTTGTTGCGACGGCATATTGCTAAACTAATTAAAGTAGAAAGTAATTTTTTTTAAACAAAAAACTGATGAATCAATGAAGTGAATCCTGTTACAACGATAACTTATCAAATTATGTCGCTCGCCTAGTAACGTGGCAAACTTTGCAATTTTTGCAGCTAGGGTCTCACGTCGATGCCGATAGGTATACCTTGGCACCGCCATAAATCGAACCTTTGCCGGGCGACAAAGCGAAGGGTTACTCTTGCCAACAGATACTACTACGATCTCGGTAGGCAATTTAGGAGCAGAGACCTCTCGGCTGGCAAAATTTGGCTAGCTTCTCATACCGAGGCCCAAGCTTTGATTCCAGCTCGAGCTGGTGAAACGCCCATCCACTTATCTCGCTATCGACATCAAGCAGATGAGAATTACAAGAATTACATAAGTGTGCTCTTGGCAGGCAATGGCAAAACCTCCAAGTGTAAAAGAAAAAACTGCCAAGCGCCGCACATTAGGTAAACATGTGTAATATGCTGTAATATCTATACCGTTAAAGATAAATACCTCAAATTTGGACGTCTCCTTCAGGATTCTTTAGAGATTTGTCCACCAATTTTATTTGATTTATTTTATCTTCATTAGTAAAAACAAAACCAAAGTTCAAGTTTTTAAATCGATTCAAACTGACTTATGTATATTCTGAATTATAGCCATGCCCGGTTTTTTTGCCTCCTTTTTGCGCACATAAAACACATAAATGTTTTTGGTTATGTTTATTTTTATGTATTTAAAAACAAACCATTTTAATAAGGAAAAATGGGTTGATACGGCTCATGACGGGTTAATGGGGGGTACCACGCCCACTTACCGCTATAAATAACCACAAAAGGGCAGATGATACACTGCAGAGCATAACTATAGACGCACCCAAATTTTTGCGTTTCTGAGCAATTAAAAATTTTTGAGAAAAATCTGATTATGCAGGATGAAAGAGCTTTAAAAGTTACTAACTTTAGGTTCTTGTGCAAATTAAAAAAACAAAATTAGCTGAACATTGCGATTAAAAATGTAGTTTTTGGCTGGTGCATAACTATAGACGCACTTTGAACATTTTATTTTGAGTACAATAATAACGTGTTAAAGAAAACAAATGTAAGTTGTGTGAGTGTCAGTAGTGAGTAGGTCCTTCTTTGTTTTGGATAAGCTCAAAAACTCGGTTTGGCAAGCTTTCTAGAAGGTTTAAGCGCACGGAATTGCTTATCGACTCCCAAGCTTGAATAATTGCCATTTTTAAGCTTTCCACCATGTCGTATTGCTTGTTGTCAGGAAACACAATGCGCACCAGTATTCCCCACATGTCCTCCATGGAATTTAAATCTGGAGAACAAGCTGGCCATTGAAGAAAAGGAATGTGATGTGTCTGGAGCCAAGTGTTTGTCTCGTTGCTTTTGTGAACAGAGGCATTATCTTGTTGAAAAATTAGTCCACTTCGCCGATATCGGTTAAAAAATCGTAGCAGATTCGTTTGCAAGAGTGTAGTGTACTCTGTCGAATTCCTTTGCGTACTAGGAAAAGCCAGCTCCAACATACCGTTCCCACAAAATGCTCCCCACATCATTAAGGAACCCCCTCCGAAACTTCTTTTGGAAAAATATCGCGGTCCTTTGCGTAAATCTCTCCAGTAAGAGTTAAATTCATCGAGTTAAATCCATCTGGACCGTCAAGGTTAAACTTCTTTTGATCGGAGAATATTATCTGATAGAAAAATTCATGCTTTATAAAATTAAGGAAGCATAATTGGGGATTCGGAAAACTGTCTTAACTTTTTCCAATCCGTACTCATATTGTTTCAAGCGAATTGCAATCGGGATTCCTTATGGCGTGGCAATAATCGGGGCATATCTTTCTATTTCTGCCGGGAAATGTTCGGAGACTCCTTTAACACCCTGTTCACTGTCCAACGAGACACATTAACTCCACAATCTTTTCCAATTTGCTTAGCTGTTCTCATAAAGTTACTAGCGGCACCAATTACACGACGTTTATCCCGTTCAGAAAGCTTTGGTTTTGTTCCTCCTTTTTTGTTTGTGCCATAATTGGTTGTATCTGTTAAAAACGATCGCACTACTTTGTCCGATCGCTTCAATTTTCGACCGATATCGCGAAGTCCAACAGTTTCTTCGCGAAAAGCTAAAATTATGCCTTTTTCGATTTCCGACAAGTACGAACCACAAGGCATTTTTAAATAATATGGAAATCAATCAAAAAAAGTCAAAGAAGTACCGCTATTTCTTGACTTACTCGATCAACAGACTAAATAACTCACATTTTTACAGTGCGTCTATAGTTATGCACCAGCCAAAAACTACATTTTTAATCGCAGTGTTCAGCAAATTTTTTTTTTTAATTTGCACAAGAACCTAAAGTGATTAACTTTTAAAACTCTTTCATCCTGCATCATCAGATTTTTCTCAAAAATTTTTAATTGCTCAGAAACGCAAAAATGTGGGTGCGTCTATAGTTATGCTCTGCAGTGTATTTATTCAGGTGGTAATATTTATTAATTCAGGCTCACAGCTATTTTTACTTAATTAATTTTTAATAATATATACGTGCGCCAAGTATTATAAACGTACTGACCCATACGCGCGTTAAACAGTTTTGGGTTTTAATATATTGCTTTTGTGAAGTGAAGAAAAGTCCAAAAGTTGGGTATAATTTTTTTATTAAGGTTGTTTCTTACTATTACCACTAAGCAAATAAACACATAGAGGTGTCAACTATCACAAATTTGCGTACCAGCGCAGTAGGTCCCATACGCACTTCGGCTATTCGAACATATTCGCGATGACTTCGGCAAACTTCTCAATTC
Organism: Melieria omissa; assembly: GCA_963971225.1. Taxonomy (NCBI): domain Eukaryota; kingdom Metazoa; phylum Arthropoda; class Insecta; order Diptera; family Ulidiidae; genus Melieria; species Melieria omissa. The sequence goes on along the minus strand of OZ020269.1, from coordinate 40,437,046 downwards.
GAAGTCAGCTTTCATAATTTGCTTTATGTTGATGTGGTCAGTCGCACATCAACTGTGCGCTGTGATGATGTTACTGCTGCTGTTATGCGCCTTGCTACTAGCGCAGCAGGTCCCATACGCACTTCGCCAATCGAAAATATTCGCAAAATTGTGTGCGTTGCCTTCACACGCAATGAAATAATCAACCACCAAAAAAGCCAACAAAAGCAACAACACAATTTCACTTGTTCGCGCTTATTTTTTGTGTGTATACTTTTTTCGTTGACGATCGCGTTCGCTTCAACAAATTTGCAGAGAACAGCTCATTATCAATCTAATCGTTGCGCTGTCTGGTTGCGTGTTTTCGTATGCCTTGCGTTAACTGATTTGAAAAATTTAAGCGAATTCTGACGCGGTTGAATCCCAAACAATTTGTTTAAATTTCAAAATTTAAGCGAATTCTGACGTGGTTGAATCCCAAATAATTTGTTTAAATTTAAAAATTTAAACGAATTCTGCCGTGGTTGAATCCCAAACAATTTGTTTAAATTTAAAAATTTAAGCGAATTCTGATGTGGTTGAATCCCCAAACAATTTTGTTGACGACCCTTTTTTTGAAACCTGACTTGATTTTACTCGTATTAACTTCATTAAGTTTTTATTATGAATATAAGTAATTCCGACAAAAAGCGTAAAAATAACAAGAAATGCGCTATTTGTTCCTGTCAAAGGAGCTATAGGAATGATTTCGGGTTCTTTAAAGTTCGACTTTTTAAATTTCCGAAAAATGAATATAAATGGATCACATAATGCAATCTCAAAAAAGATGAAAATATCGACAAGGCATTTATTTGTGATAACCATTTTGAACCCAAGTTTATTGGTAACAGACTTCTGAAAAAGAACGCGATACCCACCCTCAAACTGAACCTAAAAAAAATAACTTCCCAAAGTAACACAGAGAGCTCTGCCCATTTATTTAATTTCAATGAAATAGAGGATGAAATTGATCAATATGTTCCGATTCAACGTCAAGCACAGATCCAATACAATTGTCAGACTCTTCAATGGACACTGTGGGAGATATTGCCGAGTTTTTGGCTTTTGAGGATCCTTGCAGAAATAATGCGTGGAAAAATGTGTCCAAAAATTTGGGAACGGAAATAAAAAAAGATGAAGAAGACCAATACTGCACTTATTGTTTAAAAAGGGAACAAAACGAAGCTTTTTACAGAAAGAAATGTTAGGACGCATGCGGTGAAATTAAAAAACAAAAAAAATTATTTATGACCAAAAACGAAAGATTGTAAAATTATAGAAAAATTTGCTTTCGAATAAGTATAAAAGATACAAAAAAAATAAGAGCGACTAATATAGAACAGGCAGTGGATGATTTTGTCGCTAAGAAACTTTTGTCCGACAATACTGCCACATTTTGTAAAATGCTACTAAAGAAAAGAGTTCTTTGGCAGGAAAAAGAAAAAGTTATAGCACAAAGCATTTTCTTTTATTCTGCAGCTTTTTACCAATTCCTAAGGGACGAACTGAAATTAAATTTACCTTCTAAAACGTCGTTGCTAAGATGGGCTCCAATAAAATCGTTGCAGCCAGGCATAAGCCAAAGATTGTTTAGCATGCTTGAACAAATTTTTGAAGTTATGAATATCGATGAACGAGAAGCTGTTTTGATATTCGATGAATTTTCTGTCAGAAAACATTTACAGTACAATCGGTTTAATGATGAAGTTGTGGGCTTTGTTGATGATGGAACCAAAAGAAAAATCCAACTTACTGGTCAAGTCTGCGTTTTTATGCTAAGAGGGCTGTATTCAAATTGGAAGTACGTTTTGCGCTATTACGCAAAAATAATTATAAAAAATAATGTAAAAATTTCTCAAAAACTGGGTATAAACGTAAGAGCAATTGTGTGTGATCAAGGGTCAAACAACAGATATTCATTCGCTAAATTGGGTATAACGTCTGAATCGCCATTTACCGTCGTAGATTCGAAAACAATTTATGCATTGTACGATGTTCCCCATCTAATAAAATCACTAAGAAATATTTTAACACGAAATATCACTTCGCCTGATGGACAAATTTCTTGGTCGATTACACTACTCGACACAAAATGGGTTCATCGCGTGCTCCTAAAATCAAAAGTATTTTTTAGACTAATCTTCCGCTGCTGAACACGAAACTGAAAATCCAAAAATTTTCTTAAGAAGCGTTTTCGAAAAATCTTCGAAAAACACGTTTTTCCCCTCTTATTTCAGTTATGAGCATATATCTCGTAGACTAATCATCCGATTAACACATGTGGCCCGTCGTTCGTTCAGAAGGTAATTAACTAACCTTTCCAACAATGTATAGATTGTTCAAATCCAATGAGATTTGGGTAAGTTACTGACGATGAAAGTTGTGAAATTGAATTTGTTTACAATTTTCAAAAATTATACATTTTCGAATGGTTTTTTTATAGATAAAATAAATGAGCTCCTCTGGTTTTAAGATCTAACAGTCAAACCTAAATAAGAGCGTCAGCGGCAAGCAACTGTCAAAATTGCTTCATGCCCATACAAATTGTATGGGGCAAACCGCAATTGAAACGCTCTGACGCTGAGCTATTCGAATTTCCAATTTTGACAGCGTGTTAGCAGTTGAAGTTGGCTGCGACAAACAAAAACGCTTGAATAGCTTTCGTTGCGGCGCCAACAGTTTTTCCAACAAAATTACAACAAGTATACATTTCAGTCATGAGTACCAACCGTGAACGATTGAAACGCTACCTAGTAAAATCGGGCACGAACTTATGCACTCATCCAATACAATTTACACATTAAAGAGATTTGACACAAACTTACGATTTGACGAGCCCTTCGACAGGGAGAGTGGGGGTGGGTATTGGACGAGTGGCATGGCCCATACAACCAAAACTTTTAATGTGGAATAGCTTCGGAACAGTAAGTTGGAAAGCTTTGAAGTTTTGTATACCATCGTCCCATAGATGGGTTTTTCTACTAGCAAAATTTTATGGGCGTTGAACAAGAGGTGCGGCATATTTTATTTTGACTGAAATTTTCCGCGTAACTTTGGAACTGTAAGTCACATATCAATGAAACCGGGCCACACCCTTCGACTGAAGGAATGGATTGGGCATAACATATCATACATAAAAGAGGCGTGAAAGAGGCGTGGCATCGCCAATAGAGTGTAGTATCAAAGAATATACAATATAAAGAATACGCATCTTCAAAAATTTGTCAAGCGTGTTTCTTGATGCGGGGGGGGAAGAGATGAGCGGAGGCATTGGTTGCGGGAAATTTGCTCGCGCTCAACAGTTTGCGATCTTGTTCGTCGAAGCGCAAGCGGAGAGTAAACAACGAACCAAAGCATCGTCATCGTCGTTTCAACGAAGATGATTCGGAATTCGCTAATGTTTTTAGTGTTGTCGTTAATTGTGTGTATGCTTTTTTGTCTTGCCGATTGGTTTTGCTGCACAGATTGCTGTCATGTCACCAGAAATCGAGTCTTTGTGGTGTATGGCTTTTTGCTGGCCAATGCTTTGATTAATTTAAAAATTTGGTGGTTGATCCCAATTTAAAATGATTGCAAATATTTTTACATGGCGAGTTCGAGGTAAAATTATTTGTTTATATTTTCACATGGTTGATTACAATTTTGAGAATATGGGAAAACTACGAAAAAAAATGAACTGATGATTGACTTCAAAATTCGTGAAAACACTTGAAATCAAAAATAATTAGATACGTGTTTCAATTTTGTTTTTTTTGTTTAATTCGAAATCTAACGGACAAACCAAGGCTTAAAAGATTTATGGAAAAACATAATTTAATAGGTCTATCGACTTTCAATGTGTCGAAAGCACTACTAAAGCAATAAATAAAGAAATAAATGCCTACGGCATGCCTACGTCTAAAAATAGTATAAATATGTTACACCTGAATGGTTCCATGGCGAATGATGTGACCATAAAATTACAATATTAGATTTTATTATTTTAGTTCTTTTAAACAAGCATTACATGTGGGCCGTAAGAAAAGTTCCAAAGAACGGGACGGAACTAAAAGAAAGTTGTCTCTTATTTCCAACTCCATTTATATTCAATTGTCTTTGTTGGTTACTTATTATTTATTTTTTAATTGCCTGTAGCGATCATATAGGTCGCCATGCCAGCCATATTTTATTTTCTTTTCTATGATTTTGCACACTACAGTCGGCAGTGAGTTCAGGAGCAATATGCGACGCCATTCAAGGCTTATAGAAGAAGAACAAAAGCCAGCCAGAACAACAAGAACAACAGCACATCGTCTTCCTCCTCTTCGGACAATTGAGCGAGAATGAACGAGTGAGCGCAGACGCGGCATTCGTGTTTCTATGACTTGCGCTCAGAGCATTGTGCTGTCATTTCAAGTGTTTCCTCTTGTTGTCTACCCCCCGCATCTTGAAGACGGGTGGCGATATCAGCACCCGCATTCAAATTTTTGCTTGTACGTGATGCACACTCTTTATGTTCCATACTTTTTGGTAGTATGAAGATACTTGACCCATTGACTACGAGCTTGGGTGCAAAGCCGCAGGGCCCTGCTAGTAATTCCCAATTCCCTGGTAGTAAACTTTGCGTTGTCCGCAGAGTTTGGTACTCACCAGTGGCGTCCCCAGGGGGGGATTAGGGGGACGGATCCCCCCCTTGGTCGAAGAATTCTTTTATGCAATTTGATATAACAATATGGAATTGTGAAACATTTTTACTATTCGCTTTATCTCTTCTGTAATCACCCACTTAAAACCTAATAATTGAACCTCCCATGATCTGGCCAGACCATGATGTGAGCAAGAGGATTCAAGGATTGTTGTTAATGATATAAAAAAATCAGAAAGTGTAAACACAATAATTTCTTTTGCTTGCCTACATTAGTTTTACGTAAAACGGTGAAAATATAGTAAAATAATTAAGTAAATAGCAAGTTTCAACTTCAATGAATTAATTTTGAAATTAAAAAACAAAAAAAACGACAGTAAAGCAAGAAAATAAAAAAATTTATTAATGTAAAATACGTTACTTATGGATCTACTTCAACTGCTTGACCAATGCAATTATTTCAACGATGTAATGCAGTATCATGACTAAACCACATTGAGATTTTACATTCGACACATACAAATCGCGTTTTGATATATCTATTTCTGGATTTCTGCACTGTCAATAATTCTGAACTGCTTTGCCAAAGAAAATTATGCAAAACATGCTCAACATGTTATTGTTCATGCTGAACTGGCCGGATATCTTTCTCCTTATCGTCTTCGGTGTCGCTATCTTCACATTGAACTATCTAAACGACCATTTTTTCTATCAGTATCAGAAGCTTGGTTTTTTTCAGGGCCAAATGAAAGCGTGAAACTGGCAGCACCGTTATTATTACCTCTAGCAGCAAATTATTTAATATCTTAAATTCGTTGCTCTAAAGCATTAGTTTCCGCTATTGCTTAGACAATTTTTTTAGAGAAATTTTCTCCTCTGATTTAACTCCAGCGTCGATGTTCAAAAACAATGTCCACCTGATCCTCAAAATAGCATTCCCTTCCTTTCATCTCTGCCACAGAAAACACCCAATCGAATTGATAAAAAACCAGACTCGACAAGACCACAAATGCTTCCTTCACTTCAGGATTGTAATTGAATTGACACCAAAACACGGACATAACCATGAATACAATGGATAAGTATTAATTTTGAATATGTTCCAATATTATTTTCCAAGAAAAATTCTAATTTATTAACCCAAAGAAAATAAAAGCCAAGGCGAATGAAAAACACTTGGACCAGGTACATTTTGCGTCAGCTAATTTATGTCACTATTAACGGGATGGCACGAAAAAAATGCTTCAAATCGGGTCAGATGGAAAAGCCTAGTTAAAAATATATATATAAAATAAAAAAATATTTATAAACAATTCTGACAATAATTACATCGAAAATAACAAAAAAAACTGAAAATAACTGGCAATTTTGTATGAAAATGCACCATGGTCTGGCCAAACCATTGGGTTTTGTGCTTAGAAAGGATCAGTTAAGAATATCATGAAATATGAGCTCGATAGCTTAATTACAACATTGCTAAAGTGGATCCAAAGTTCAATATGGTCTGGCCAGAACCGGATGCCCGCAGAAGTGTTAAGGATAAATGATTAAAAAAAATCAGCATTGCATTTGTTCTCGCAGAATAGTTGTATTTTCAGTGTTCCCAAAAGTATCGACTATTTACCAAGGTAGTAATCAAACGCAGGCTTCATGCCAACCCTGCATCAGCTGTTGAAATTTGAAAAAAAAAATTTACTTACATTTTTTTGGTGAATTGTGTGTAAACATGGAAACATGGTCACCTCTATCATAATTAAATTTCAGAACGTCATACATTTTGTAAATGTTGGATTTATTTTACATAGCTGGTGTGTTATGCTTTCTAAAATACGTCTTTTAAGTTTTTCGTAATTCTTTTAGAAGGTGTTTTCAATATGTATCATAATAACTCAAAACAAAGTTGAATTTTTTGACTTTAAAATACATGTCACTAAAATATTTTGTTTTAAGAAGTTTATGTTACACTGTGCGACAAAAATGAAAAAATTTTTTCACACTGGAAAAAATCCATATGGGCGTGAAACTAGAGACCAAACATAGTAGTACTGCGTACTCAGTTTTTCATTTCTACATCCTTTGTCCTTTTAAAAGGACTTCAAAATTTTGAAGGGAATAAAAAATAAAAAAAATATAAAAAATACTTAGCCTCGCTAAAATATGGCGATATGTATATCAAATGAAAGAGGAGAAGCTCAAGAATTTAAATAAAATTTATTTTTTATCTATTTCTAAAAAAGGACATGAAAAAGGTCCTTTGAAAATTTTAATCCTTTATATCCTTGAAAATTTATAACGAATTTTCTTCTAATTAAGTCATACAAAAGGGAAAACAATTCGTCTGCTTTATCGAAAAATATATACCGTATAACCATAACATGGGAAAATCGAAACATTTAAAATGCCTTAGTGTTTCACAAGCAGGTTTTACTTAAAAGTTATAATTTGTATTGCTACACACATAAAACTATTTTTTTTTGCAGGTACATGAAGGTTCGTGTGTAAATGATGGAAATCAAACTACGCAATCGATTGATTCGACTGAAGTGAAGGAAGTACGATGTTATGCATATCATGGAGAATGTAATGTACCATGTAAGTTCATATATGAAATAGTTTGCGAATGGTTTGAAAATATTTATTAAACGGCTAATATAAGGTTGTTCGGAAAGTTTTTTTAGAGACTTGATTGTGTTTTTTCACCGCCCAGTTCACACTAAACCGCATAATCTTTATATTTTTTTACAGGCTTGGTTGTGAAAAAGTTGGATTGATTCTACGCATTTGTTTTTGGGTGTTGCCTTTTCAAATATGAGAAGTGAAATACCCCTTCCCCTACCCGTTTGAAATGTGTGCTGTAACACATGCTGAAAAAACAGTGTTGCATACTCATTTCAAACAGGTGCAATTTGTGGTATCACAATGAGCCCATATAGAGGCCTAAATGTGTGTCATACAGATGCAGCCACTACAGCCTACCTAACTATAGTATACTATCAAAGAAGTAAAAATGTTGTACAAACAAGAAACAAATTATCATATGTGTTATATGGAAAGGATGAGCAGAACGCCACTCTCGCATACTGTTCCTGTTCTGCATTAACAGAATTGGCTTACAAACTTTCCAAAAATATGTATGTTGCTAATGTTTCAAGTTTTGGATAGCCAGTTATAAATTATGTAAAAATAATGGCATAAAATTATGCCAACCGGTGAATAACATCTCGTGAGACCGCTGGGAGATAAAATTCATTGATTCGAATTTGAAACACCAAGGTTTTGTCACAATGCTCGCCATATGGGTTTCTCATTTTCTTACAGAAAGGAATTTATGCCGTCGCGTAGAAGTCTGTAATTTCATTTTTTAAACGTCAAGAAAATGATCTATTGTAAAGCTCATTATCACTGGGGACGGAAAATGTGTTGCTCGGTTGATAAACCAGCGATCAACCACTACTCGTAGTCGTTTTTAACATGTCATACACCACCGGTGTATTTCCCGCATGTTGACAGATGGCAAATGCTCAAGCAGTCCCCAAAAAAGGCAAGACTTATCAATAAAAAGCATTGTAAATGTTAACCTCTCTGCGAGACTGCGAAGTGCCGGTAATACGGCTTTCAAAGACAGCGATAGATCGAAGACAGTGATCGAGACCTTGTGGTGGTCCTCACCGAGAAATGGAACTACAGTGTAGAACACCTCGGTGAAAGGAAGGTTGTTGCATTGGATATTTCCAAGGGCTTTGACCGGGTATGGCATAAAGCACTTGTGCCAAAACTGATTGCCTAAGGTTTTGGTAGTGTCTTCTCTCGCTATTTTCGTATTGTTATAGACGGCATAGCTTCGGAAAATCATTCCCTTAGCGAAAGAGAAGATTGAAAGCGAGCGGGGCTTATAAATTACACACTTAAGAGCGACTTACAATCTTCAAGCGGGGTGAAGCGATTTGAATCCTCGCAAGACCGAATGTTGCTTATTATCCCACAAACGAGTCTTTCCTCATCCTATCATATTCCTTTCTATGGGTGGTGTAAATACTGTGGAATTGGCAGCTTTTGATGTTCTGAGCATGTCCACTAAGAACTATCCTCGATGGAACGATCATATTTTTGGCGTGTCGAAAGGAGCAACCAAGTGCCTCGGCTTTCTAAATTGATGCACAAATTATATCTCTTCGTCTAATTCCCGCATAATTTGTATCCAACCATAAATGGAGTTTAACTTTTACCCATGGGCGGGGACTTCAAAAACCTACTTGGATCTCCTGGACAGCATACAAAGCCGTACTATTAACCTTATTGACAGGACAAAAGGGCATCCAGCTCTATTGATTTCTTGGTACATCATCGAAATGTGGCATATGTGGCCTTAGTTTACAGTTACCTTTAGATAGATAGGAGATACGCAGTTTGATGCCATTACCCCGGGTATTCCTGTCCACTCCCGGCCAACCTGTTCGAACCCTGGCGCCCATGAAATTGTGATTTCACTTGCCTTATCTGCTCTTCAGTGTACTCTGGACAACGTTTTGCAGATATTTTGCTGTAAGCATTCGAATTTTCGTGCGGCTCGGTTTGACTTATGCAATCCTTATTGTTGAACGCAGCCTTCAGCTTCCGAATGTTTTTCAGCGTCATAATAGTCGGCTTTTTTCCAGAACCCAGTTGTCTTTCTATTTTCAGAGTACTTAGTATTGAGTAAATTGTTCTTCTGGAGACGCCTTCCACCATAAAATGCACACACGTAAACTTTTTCCCTGCGTCTTCATGTTTTTTATAAAAATTTACAACGCACTCGCGGAGGTATTGCTGCTTAGAAGCCATTTTACGCACTAATTGAATTTGTAAGCTGTTACAAATTAGACGTTAAAAAGATGATTCAATCAATCCGCTAATTGCGTAATATTAGCATTTTAAAAGGCAAAAAAAAAATAACAAAATAGCAAGCCATTGAAATTAGTGCAGATTTTTAGTTATAACCCGTTAGGTTAGGATAGGTAAGACAGGCGGCTTGCTGGTTCTCAGCAAGTACACTCGGAGGCCCCAAAGGCCCATTGTGATGCCCGATGAGAGTGTGGCAAGCCCTTGTCATCCTGTATTCGGTGCTGGCTGAAACCAACCTGAGCGTCTAATGAATCCGGCAAAATCCTCCAGTGGCGTGGTACAAACCAAGCCCAAATCGTCCAGCACTCTGCCTCCTAGATACCGGTGGCGTATGCTGTGAAGCGCAGGGCATTCACATAGGAGGTGCTGCACGGATTCAATTTCCTCCTCATCTTCGCAGCTGCGACAGTAGTCTCGATGGGGCAGACCGAGTCTTTCGGCAAAAATGCCGATGGCGCAGTGCCCCGTTAAGACCCCCGTGAGAATACGAAGTGTTGATTTGCTAAACCGTAAGAGTTGCAGAGTTCTCTTTTGGTCCAGTTTGGGCCACAGCGCGCGTGAGATCCTGCAGTCAGGCCGAAGGCTCCATTGATCATTGGTGCGCTGGATTGCCTTCCTATCAAGATCAGTGTAGAAGTCTTGAAGTGGCGGGTAGATTCCTGCCACCATGCTCTCATCCGTAAGCTCCGATCCTTTCCGAGCCAGTTTATCCGCTCTTTCATTGCCAGGAATGCCTTTGTGACCAGGCACCCAGCAGAGTGTGACGTTGTGGTCCCTGATACCACACAGAGACTTACGACATTCCATTACTGTCTTCGATTTTATAGTGTGAGAGGCCAGTGCTTTGCCGCCTGGTTGTCTACACAGATGATCAGGTTAGATGGAGGCAAGTCCAGTACTCTGATCATGCGTGGTTTATGGCGTATACCTCGGCCTGGAAAACACTGCACCGATCAGGTAGTTTAAACGACCTGCTTAGTGACAGTGCATCCGAAAAAACCCCCGCACCTGTCCCGCAGTCAATTTTCGAACCGTCGGTGAAAATTGGGATCTCGCACTCCCCTACGGCAGTCTTAGTATCCCAATCCTCCCGGGTTGGAAAGTGAGTTCGATATGTGTTATTGAAGCAAAGAATCGGTACCACGTAGTCACATTCAAAGTTCGGGTGCCCCTGACCTACCCGTAGTAGTATTGAGGCATGACCCATCGTGTGTGACTTGAAACATCCCCCAGAACAAAGCTTGAGAGCAGTTCTCGAAGCCGTGCACGTAATGACCGTGTCGAGTGGTAATAGGTTCAGCAAAATTTCGAGGTATGTTGGGTATTGATTCCATGCATCCAGTTATCCCCAGACAGGCAAGTCTTTGTACCCTGGTTAGAATGTCCAGGTGGGACTTCTTGTCTACAGCCTCCCACCAAACCAAGGCACCGTAGCACAGTATGGGTCTTACTATCCAGTGTATGATGTGCGGTTGTAGTCCCCATTTTTTGCCGAACATCCTCTTGCAGGAGTAAAGGGCAGTTCTCGTTTTTTCCGCCCTGACCTCAAAGTTCCTTTTCCAGGATAATTTAGAGTCAAGGACAACCCCCAAGAATTTTGCCTCCTTGGAGAGGTTTAGAGCTTTTCCGTTCATTTTAGGTGTGGTAAAGCATGGAACCTTGTATCTTCTGGTGAATAGTACGAGTTCGGTCTTTGAAGCGTTGACTCCTAGCCCGTTCTCAACTGCCCATCTCCTAAACTCATTCAACGCCGACTCCATGAGTTCACTAACTATCGGAAGGAATTTTCCTGTTGTTAGTATAACCACGTCGTCCGCATAGGCGTAATTCGAATGCCTTTGGATCTCATCTGCAAGAGAATTTGATTAATGACCAGATTCCAAAGCAGGGGTGAGATAACTCCCCCTGCGATCTGCCTCTGGTCACACGTTTCCTAGCAGATGTGTTGCCGAGGGTTGAACTGATAACCCTGAACATCAGCATGTTTTTGATCCACAGGTTTACCTTACCAATCGAACCTGTGCACGCCAGAGCCGTGTAGATGGATTCAATTTTGACGTTGTTAAAAGCTCCGTCCACGTCTAGAAACGCCGCAAGGGCGTACTCTTTATGCGCGAGAGCTTTCTCCACGGTGCCGACTACTAAAATAAAAATATTTTAATAAATAAAAAAATATTTTGTTTTTTAAAAATAACTTTAACTGATTTATTTTTCATATGAAAAAGCTACGTACCCCTTGTACGCAAACTTATTCTGACTAGTGTATATGTTGTTACAATATTATTGTAATTTTTAGTCTAGCAATCAGCTAACCAACGCCATCATTAAAATAAAAATTAAAAAAAAAAGGAGTTATGGTAGATGCACAAGTAAATATAATTTAATTTTTCTGTTCAAAATTTTATGTCCATAAAACACAATAGTTCTAATTTAGGTGAAAATATTTTATTTGTAAATTAATATGAAATTTAATTTGAATTAAATACCATTAAAAAAACTCAAAAATATGCGTGATTATTACAATAACAACAAAGCACTAATTGTTCTATTAGTATAACCAAAGAATATTTTTCCATACTTTTTGGTATAACTTACTGCATTCAGTGTCATTGCAGTAAATTTCATTGCCTTTACTGTGCATTGCCTTTAGTGTGTTCGCACACACTAATGTTATAAAGCAAAAAAGACTCAGCTCTCATATGCACCCACATGTTTTGCTTCTCTTCGCTGGCAGCTCTGATTCGATCTGTTTGCACTGAGCCAGTGCAGTGCAGTGCCGTGCAAAGAGAGAGAGTGTCTTGAAACAGCTTTCAAATGCACAATTGCAGGTCTTTAATAGATACGATCCGGTCCCGCTGCTTTGTAGGGTTTGAATGAGTCTATCGCCCAAGCTATCTTCTCTTCCGTAATTATGCTGCTGAGGGAGGGATAGGTATCTGAATGGTGCTATCCGCATCCATACAGCCCGGGAAGTGTGTGCTCATGAGCAGCTCGAGAGACTCCTTGCTGTTGCTTGTAAAGGTGCCATCTGGTCCCGATAGGAGGCCCGGTGTACTCGCCTCCTTGGCAAGAACCTTCCGAAGCCTGGCAGCCTCGCCCACGCTGGACACTTCTTCACAAAAAATCTCCCAAGAGTCCCTTTTCGCTTTTTTAATCTCCTTTTTGTACTCATTGAGACTGCGACGATATGCGTCCCAGTCGCCTATACTTCTACTTCTTTTGGCCCTATTAAAAAGCTTCCTTGTTTCGGTCCGTAGTTGTTTGAGCCCTGAAGACCACCATGCGGAAGCACGTGCTCTTGAGGGTCTACTAAGAGGACACGATTTGACGAAAGTCTCCTTAAGGGGGCCGATACATGTAAATAGTGTATTTTTTGAGAATTTTTTTGGGGGATAAGGAATTTGGCAATTGATTTTCTTTTGTTTTTAATCTTTTATTAACTAATTAAAGGTTCTTTTTCCATTTTTTTTTTTGACCCGAGAATCCAAGATGGCGGCGGCGCGTGGGATCAAAAAACCCCCTCCAATCTGATGCGCTGCGCGATTGCGCTGCTCGTATGGGGCTGAAATGAAAAATGAAAGGAAATCAATTAAAAAACAGTTGTGGCTTCGATGTGAACCTGGTTTAGTAAAGAAATTGTGATTTTTTTGGAAACGGCAGAAAATTGAATTTTTGGGGCAGCTGTTTTGATGAATTTGCAAGCACCAACATGAGATTTTTGCAGATTTGTAAAAACAAGTAGGTTCACATCGAAGGGATGAGTCTTCCGAAGGTGTGGTTAAAATTTCATCGCGATCGGTTAAGCGGTTCTCATGCAATCGCGCAGCCCATACCGAAAAACGTGGTTCCGAGAAAAACGGGCTCAAAGATTGAGTAAGCGACAGGCTTATACCTGACGCCGCCGCTTCTACCTGTGTTTTGTCTGGGAACGGATTAGAATTTTGGAAAACGCTCTTAGCCATACATTGAAAAGGCTTTGTAGAACATATTCCCGAGAAAAACAAAATTTCCAAAAATACTTGATTTTACATGTATCGGCCCCCTTAAGGGCGCCTGAAAACTGTCTGGTTATCTCCTCCACTCGGGCTGTATCGAAGAGTTCGTTCCATGTTGGTGAAGGTATTAGTCGATTGGTCCACGAGTAGAAGGCGATCCAGTCTGCTTTCCTAGGGTTTCTACAAGGTGTTGGCCTGTGCCTTTCGAAGTCGATCTGGAACAGTATCCTGTGGTGATCGGAAAAGGAACACTGAGGATACGTGCCAGTTCGAAACCTTTAAAGAGTCTGAATCTGAGACAAGCGTTAAGTCAATGACCTGTTCCCTGGTCCTATTAACGAACGTTGGGTGATTCCCTCTGTTACTTATAATAAGTCCAGTAGATAAAATGTACTCAAAAAGAGACTCACCCCTTTTGTTGATGTCCGTGCTGCCCCAGACAGTATGATGGGCATTAGCGTCGCATCCCATAATGACCCCCAGCCCGGTCGCTCTGGCTCTGTTGATGAGGCGTCTGAAGGCTGGAGGTGGCGGGTCGTCCTGTTCGTATGGCATATATGCGGCTGTTATGAGAAAGTGTGAGTTTCCCACACGTTCACACAACGCCACTGTGAGGTCTCCATCACAATCCTGAGATGAGAGAAAAACGTTTATCGACTTGTTGGCCAAAATACATGTTCTCACCTTACCTTCGCTCGACGGCACGAGAAGAGTATAGGATCTAGACCCTAAACCATGAACCTTACCTTGCCTAAGCCAAGGTTCCTGGATTAGGGCCAGATCCACGTTCTTCTCTGTCATAAAAACCAGCAGGTCCTCGCTGGCGGCCTTAGAGTGATGCAGGTTTATCTGCACCACCCTTAGCTGTCGAAGCTTCACCACTGTTGTTATTCGGGGGGGGCCAGGAACATTCTGAGCTGTCCTACCCCGAATCGAACCACACCGTCCCGCTGACGAAGTAGCTGAAGGGACTCTGGACCAATTTTTATCCAGAGGTCTTTTCCAGCGCCTTTGTCTCTGGCACGGCCCCGGTTGATGACCCAATCGCTCGCCTGCAAGTCCGAATTTTGGAGCTTCAGCAGGTCGAGTATGTCCTTGTTCTCTATAATTGGAGGAGGAATCCATATCCTGCCAATCGTCCTAACAGGGATGTCCTTCAAGGACACGACATCCAGCCTGGCTCCCGGCCACAGTTCCCCCTGCCCTCGAATAAACTCCTTCAGGAATTCTCGGGCCTGGTTGTTGCAACAGCCAATGACCTTCGTGCCCTTGGTCCACCTAGCACCGTCAAACATGCCGATAGCTGGATTGCTTGTGGCCTGCCTCATAGCGCTCAGCAGAGCCCGAGTGATTTTCTCCTCCAGAATGAGCCAGTTATCGGTCGTCATCTTTCCTTCCGGGTGCTGACGATCAATAACGGCGATCTGGAGTTCGGGAGCCGAGGTCAGACTAGCAGATGGTCTGAGACGTTTAGTCGATGCTGCTTGCACCGTGTCACCAGACCGCTGGCGCTTGTTTGACATGCCGGCTGACGTTCCGCTGTCGGTTGCGGCATCCTTCGAAGTGGGTGGGCGCGTGTTAAAAATACCCGCCTTTGGCCGGTTGCTAACACTGCCCGAGGGCCTGTCCGCCGCGGATTTCGTCATTTCAGACGAAGTCTTCGACTGTTCGGGGGCTTTCGACGGCTGTGCCTGTATTGCAGCAGCGTTAGGAGTGGCACCGAGCTCGTACCTACGTACGTAGTAGGTGTGCTTCTGCCGTAGCCTTTTCTCCCTCTGCGATAGCGAGGCTGGGTCACGTGCACTCAGTTTCTTCAGAAAGCGTATTGAGGCTTTGTATCCCATTTTACGCTTACGCTCCTGGTCCTCACCATCCTCCGTTGAGGTTGACGGTTTGATCTCCTTTGACCGAGCTGCCTCACTGCCGGGATCCGCCATCGGGGCCGAGTTCCCAGCACGGGATAGCACGGCCACATCCTCATCATCCGTGGAATAGAGGCCAAGCCCCGCTAGCATAGGCCCGGCATCTGACAGCTCGGAGTCAGAAGAAGTGAACCGTTCTTGTCGGCTATGGACCACCCTACTTTTCAATTCATCCGTTTGCGATGACCTGGTGCTTGGCTGCAATATTTCGGCAGAAGAAGCACATTGCTTGAGGGTTTCCTCAGGCTCGCGATTATCGCCCGGCTTGTAGGTGGACATAATGCTACCTGGAAGTGAATTCGGAATTACATTTATTATTGTAGATCGCGGGATTGAAAAAAGAAAAATGTGGCATCACCGCGTATGCTGAAAAAAGGGAATCGTATAAAACCTCCTACCGGCACTAGATGGCGGGGTTTTTTTGCTTGTCGGGCTGGTCGAAGGATTGATGCTAGACACTAGATGGCGCTGTAGGTGGTGAGCGGGAAACTGAAACGTCGGAAAATAGGTAGTGGCGAGGCCCGTGGATCACCAGAAGTGAAGGTCTGCAGCTTTGCCGACTTCTCAAAAAGTCACAATCACACACACTGCCGCGAACACGCGCAACTTCACAGCACAGACCGTAGCGCAGGAGCAGTGCACAAGTGAAAAACAAAGCGCACCTCGAAAACCACAGATCGCCAACCGCACAACAACAAAACACCCGCGGAAGTTGCTGCTTACGCACTTTATATGAAAATTAAACTGAATTTTGTTCCACACACGGCGCAGTTCTACACAAACCGTATAAGTGATCAGAAGTTATGGAAGATTTTTCCAAACAAGAATTTACAAGGAAAATTGAAAATTTCCAAAAGCTCGCGGACCGCAAAAAAAATTTGGTGCACTTGATAACAGAGTTGCCCCGTTCAACCCGTTAGTATGACAGCTTCTCACGTTTCGGTTCAAATATTTATAGCACCGGTCATGCTAAACATTTCTTTACAATCTTGTCAGACCTTTTTTTTTGTTATCTGACAATTTTTTTTACGAATTGAAGAAGACAAAAATGTTTCAAAAAATCGACTAAATAAAAATAAAATGTACCAATCTGCATAAAATAAAAATTCAAAAATAAATCTACCAAGTTCGGTAGATTTCTTCCAAATCGTCAACACTCGTGTTGCCCTGATCGAAAACACAGAACCATCGATAATGAAGTGAAAATGAAAACTATCTATACTATCGATAGTTTTGCAGCTCTAATGCAGCGTGCAGCTTCAAAATTGTTCCATTCAATGTTTTTAAATTTGCTCTTCGTTCCCTTACACTTCGTAAATCTCACTCCCTCTTATAGCGTACGATGCATGCTTATCGACTTGCGGTCTTTAACCCTCTAGTTCCCAAGAAGGCCTGTAAACATCCTAAGCTTAAAACAATTCTGTAAATTACACCTTATGATTTTTTTAGCTGATTTTACACGTATGGAAAGGGAAGTTTCCATTTTATAAAACAAATGTAGTCAGATAACGCTGCCATATGCACAACGGCAGTAATTGTAAGACAAAGTTTAACCCTTCGTTGCATGATTTAATTTCCGTGAAGAAAAAACTTTTTTGTTATATAATTCTTGTTGCTTGTTATGTTCTGATGGTAAAAATGAAATTTTGTTGAATTCCTGTATCTATGAAAGAAGTTTTGCGATCACTTTCCGTATCTTGATGAGAGCGCTACCGCCGAAATGAAAGTTGGCTTTATCAATATTTTAGTGTTGGCAACTACGGGGAGTCGAACAGAGGTCAGACGTCACTGTATACTCGTAATTTAACGCACTAAACAGCTGAGCGACGGCGATCGCCATATCACCATCGCCATCAATAACCAAAATTATTTCACCAAATCGTTGCTTTACACTTGTTGCTTTTTCGATTCTTTTGCGCATACTTTCAATGTTAATCGCAAAATTCCGTTAGTAATCAATTGGTTTAACTTAACACATTAAAAGCGGACCGGGTAAAATTACCCGTTGTGAAAACTGCTGCTTATAAGCAGGGCGGGTATTTTTACCTTTTGAATGTAGGCACTTTAAAAGCGGGAGACGGTATTTTTACCGGATTGGTTTTCATATAAAACTGAAAGTATTATTTCATATAATTATTTTAGTTTCATAAATTTCAAGTTTTATTTATTTTGGATCGCGCAATTTTTGCTTGTTTTGCAAGTAATGCCCGCTACGCAGCATAGTTTCATATACTAGGCTACCCGCTTAAAATGTGTTAAAAGATGCAACTGAACGACTGTAACATGCTGAATAGAATAGTTTCCAAATCTATGAAAAGTTAACATTGCATATATGCAATACCATGCAGCGAAGGGTTAGGTTTCGTGAGAAAGTAAGCAAATAATTCTTTTTGAAATTGTGTGAGAAACAACAAATTTTTTTAATAAATTGAGAGCCTCAATAAAACTAAAAAAATTATTGGTGAGTAGCTGATAATGTATTCTTTGAGAAAATAGAAGAAAATTATGAAACAAATTTGTTACACTCCTCCTACCTAACCCAAACCTTAGAGTGTCTGTAGGCCTTTTTGGGATAAAACGCCTAAATAATTAACGATCCTTGATGTTTCTTCGTTATTTAAGCATTATTTATGGATTTGAACCGAAATTTTGATACACCACAATGTAAAACAGATCATGTTACTGCAAAAATGTATACTTAGGCGTAGTCCGCGGGGGCTGATGAGAGAACTAGTCTCCCCTAGTCCTTTATTTCATGGAGTATATTTGTCGACATCTGTGTGATACCTACATATACCGATGGATGGGCCTCGGAAAAATAAAAAATTTTTTCGCACGGTGTAATAAATGAAAAGTTGGTGTTTTCACACCTTACATTATAATTTTGTCATTTCTCTTTTAATTCTATTGATGTAAGGCTTAATATTTGCTCAAATAATATATCTTTCATCTTAGATCTTAAAACCAGAGGAGCTCATTTATTTTATCCATAAAAAACCAAATGGTAAAAAAATTCAATTTTTTTTTTAAATTTTCATCGTCAGTCTCTTCCCAAAATCTCATCGGATTTGGACAATCCATATATTGTTGGAAAGGCAAATTAATGACCTTGACGTGCTACATGTGTTAGTCGGATGGTTGGATTACGAGATATGTGCTCATAACTGAAATAAGAGGGGGAAAACGTGTTTTTCGAAAATTTTTCGGAAACACTTCTTAAGAAAATGTTTTGATTTTCAGTTTCATGTTCAGCAGCCGAAAATTAGTCTAAAAAATATTTTTATTTTGAGGAGCATTTTTCGTGTCGAGTAGTGTTATTGGCACGACATTGTAACAATAGTTTTCCACTTACTATCACTTTCTTAATGCGCCTTGGTTGTTACAATATTTGTACACATATTTATTTTCATTGTAGTCATTTTTACTTTCTGACTAAATTGAATTTTTGTTTTTCCGTTGTGCTACCACCTTATTAACGCACTTTGGGAATCGCTCAATCATTTTTCTATGCAAATTTTACCTGTCCACTCTTGTTCTTGTTTGTAAAAAAGCAAGCGGAGAGCAAGCACGAGCTACCACCAACAGTGTTGCCAATCTAGCTTTTTTGGGGCTAAATCTAGCCTTTTCTTTTGTCATCTAGCCGCATAATTCACGAGTTAGCCTTTTTATTTACCCCGCAGCCTTTTCTAGCCTTTTTCTATAATCCAATGAAAAAATGAAAACGTGGCAGTACTTTCTCACTGTCCCCTTTTACTTTCACTTCGCATTTTGTGTTTTGCCGATAAAGCGGCCTTAACACGGTCGTTCATGTTTGCAAACATGTGCGATGGTGGAAAAAAAATTGGTAACGTTAACACGGTCAAACATGTACGCATACTTCAGTTGTCTCGCTGCTGTCGACGAAGCAACATGGCACGCGTATTAGTTGCTGCGCTGGTGATCGAGGAAATTTTAGAGTATGAAGACGAAAAAAGCATTAAAAGGAAACGAATTTGGATGAATGGTTTATAAATTTATTTTATTTTTCAATGTTTCTATATTAGCATTCGCATCAAATTCTTTAAATTTGCATAAAAGCACCTCATATGCTGCGTTTCTTTTACATTTATTTTTATATTCTTCACTTTTTACTTTCCACAGTTCGGGATGTTGTCTGTACACTCCAAAGAACTGCTTCCAAAACACTTCATTTTTTCGCGACGCCACCCTCACTGCTCGCTGTCTACCGATCGAATGACAAAATGCCTATGTGCGTCCCACGGCAGTTTACACAGAGAAATCAAAAAAATTTTGAAAACCTGCAAACATGTCGGACGACACGAATTTCTTGCGTTTACACGCTTATTCTTCTCGTCACGCCGCAAACATGAACAACCGTGTAAGCCTAGGCGTATACGGACACGCACGCCGCACACGCAGCACAGCTCAGCGTAGTTAAATTTTTTGTAAATAATGCAGTACCATATGACAGCGTATACAGCGACATAGTCGCGTGCGGCGGAGAGACGTGCCTGCGCACAACTGCGTCGCGTTGTAGTTGAAATACAGTTTCCTACGTGCAGCCGACACGTTCTCTTGCAAAAATTGAAGAATAAATTGAAAAAGTGCGTGGACAGCCCATATTACACTCAAATTATATTATATAGGTTATATTTCAAAGTCTGATTCAGAAAAATAACCCATATTACTGGGTTTATGGAATGAATACGGAACACGTGTGCTGGTTTCCGAGATTCGTATACGCCGTGTTGCTGCGTAAAACAGTTTAATTTGCGTTGCGCTGCCCTGTGCTGTGTTGCGCGGCCTGCGTCTCCGTATACGCCTAGGCTTAAGGTCGCTGCCGAAAAAATATTTATATTCATAACTTCAACTTGTTTCCTCCGTAGTCAAATAATAAAGTCATCCCGATAGTGCCATTTTATGTCAAGTACTCTTATTTTGACAACTGTTCTCTCAAAGTATTTTGTATTCAACTCATTCGACATTTTTTTCGGTTGTAACCCTTTTTCAAATGTGCATTCAAATAGCTACAAGCAATGGAGTGTACAGATCTCCCTCGTAGAACGCGGTGGTTACGTTCCAGGAAAATTTCGCGTTATGTGATTCGCGTTATAGAAGACTTAACTTTCATATAAATTTTAGAGTTATGTTTCAATAAGCTTTTTCCAAAATAAAATAGGTACTAAATTAAAGATGTATTTACATTCCAACTCAAAATCAAAACTCATACTTTATTAAAATAAATAAATGCATGCTCAATAAATAAATGCATGTCTTACGTTTTATGGAGGTGGCGCTATTTATTTGATCAAGAAAACGATGGATCGATGTGTATGTGTACGAATCTTGCAGGAAATCGTGCTACCGTATGTCCGTGAAAAAACGCCAATGCTTTGGGTCTTCCAACAGGATTATAACCTAAAGCATACAAGCACAGAATAAACAGTATACAGAAGGCGCATCTGAAATAATTTTGCGATTTCATTTCAGACGCGGGCGGGAATCAACAAAGGTGAGGAAAATGCAAAGGGAACCAAGAGAGTAAGCGCGAATTGATGTACACGCATAGATTCGATGGTTTTCTCATCTCGACAACAACACGCAATGTTGTTGCTTTCCGCAGCAAGCCAGCTTGGCTTTGCTCGTGCACATTGAAATGGTGTTCGATTTGGCAAATCTATCGCCAAGGCAGATTCAATAGGTAGTTGCAGCACCAGAACTGATTAAACTTTTTTCTTTGATAATTAGCACAACATTGTGGCAATAGTTTTCCACTTATTAATACTTTCTTAATGCGTCTTGGTTGTTCCAATATTTTTACACATATATTTATTTTCATTGTAGCCATTTGTACTTTTTACAACTTCTATTTTACAAGCAGACCAAAAGAACTTATAAAATCCATTGAATTTTGGTTTTTCCCGTAGTGCTACCACCTTATGTGCCTTGGCGATCGCTCAATCAATTTTTCTATGAAAACTGCCTGTCCACTTCTTGTTCTTGTTTGTAAAAAAGCAAGCGGAAAGCGAGCACGAGCCACCACTAACATGCAAGCGGCACATCGCTTTGTTGCCCAACAACAACAACCACAGTGTGTGGTGCGCGGTCGCAGCTTCTCAGCTTACGCTCTCGCGCTCTGTGCGTTCTCGTCCCTTTTACTGCTTCCCCCGCATCTACAAACGGGTCCTACCGCTGGAACCCGCAAAGAAAATTTTCTTTACACCAGATGCGCATCTGTATATTGTTTGTTCTGTGATACAAGCAAGGTCGCACGAAAGGGGCTTCGCAAGAGCAGGATTAGGGTTATGGAATGGCTCGCACAATCACCAGACTTCAATACAATTAAAAATTTGTGGTGTGACGTGAAGAGAGCAGTTGCTCACAATAATCCTTTAAATAATAATCAACTTTGAGAAGCAGTAGACCACGCCCCTAGAGAAAGATATGAAAATTTGGTTAATTCAATGCATCGGCTCTGTGCTGCAGTAATAGCGAACAACAGTCACGCAACTAAATATTAATTTGAAGAAAAATTACGTTATTACTATTTAACCATTAAATCTTTTAAAATGAAACACAATTTTTGCTTCATTTTTATGAAAGTAAAGCGAACTACTATTTTTTTGACCGTCCATATGTTGGAGCTCTTGGCGCATTTAATTTAAATCAAACAAAACTGAGTTTAATTCTTAAGTTTTCTTTTATGATTGCATTGTTAACACATATAACTTATTACAAAAAATACAAAGTAAATATTTGTAAAGAAAAGCAGATTATTTTTCTTAATTTTCTTTTCGTTGTATGCGTACTACTATTATTTTGACCGCAGCTGTATGTGGTTCGCGTGCCCTACAATGTCTAAGAATGCGTCGATTGTCTATTATTTTACGTATAACTTTCGCCTTCTGCCATACAAATTTTCGTGAGCTGTGCTCAGCTGGTTTTTCTATTTATCTCTTGTCCAGAGCAGCTTGCGGACTTATTTTGCTGCCGGAAAATGATTATTAGTTTTCCAATAAAACAGCAATCGGAATCATCTTACTATACATTAATCAATAAATTATTCAAGTTAAGGTCCGGCACGCCGGCCGAACCAAAAAATTAAAGTTGGGGCTGGCACACTGCCGGCCCATACAGTTAAAGTTGGGGCTGGCTACAGCCAGCCCATACTTACACAAAACTCGGCAGATTCCAAAGAAGAAACTTCAAATCGTAGCTGCAGTTTTCCAGTTCTTTATTCGTTCGTGTCCCAACTAAGACTAACTTTTCCTAAACTTAATACTAACGTATCCAGCCCTACTTAGCCCTAAGACTGCTGATTAGGCGATTCCCACGCTGTTGTCGCACCAGCAAGCTCCGGATGTCCGCCAGACGCACAGTCAGCAGCTTTAACACAAGACCAACGCTGTTGTTGCACCTGCAACGCCTGCTGCAACGTCAGCGGTTTCTGTAGCGGAGCAGGGGTGTTAACTGCCCCCCCTTCAAATATCTGCGTCCCGCAGATTTTCGGCTTGCTCCTTGTGCACACCTGTGAGGACTGCTGGTATTACGAATTTCCTCGTAAGCTTCCGCCATGTTAGGTATCCGATGGTTACCAGAGCAGCTACTATGCAAATATCCGTTAAAGCTGATACGCCGAACATTGCATCCAGGTTGTTGAGGCGTTTGATGTTTGACAAACTCAGGCCGTGAATATACCCAAGGTTGGGTCTAATTCCTTGCGACGAAACGTTAGCCAGGACAGGTGGTAGCAAATGTGATATGCTCAGCGTCTTTCCTGTAAATGTCACGTTTCCCACCTTGACCGTTTCGTTGTTCAGCCGAATGATGAAAGATCCCTCAAGAAACTTTGAAGAGTTCGTGCTGTGGACTTCACCCTTAAAGTTGGACAGGAACAATATATCATGGTCGATGAGCTCAATTACCTCATCGTGGTTCGGTTCGTAGTGACAAGGCGCATCTCCCCCTTTTACTAAGCGGGCAAGACAGCTAGCTTCTGGCACCCTTTCGAGGGAACCCATCTCGCATATCGTGGTGTTGCTTACTGTCACGCAATCGCCTGTGATGCCGTAAGTCTGATTTCTGCTAACAAGTATCCTCTCATGTTTGATGCTAACCCTTCTCCTATTCAGCGTGGTGGCTTTTACCATTAGTACACGATATTGCTCCACGTCCACCTTGGGTATTGATAGTATGTAGAGAAGCATCGTACCGTTAGAGTATACAGATGGCGTCGTGTATTCAATGGCCTCTATCGCGTTTCGGTATGGTAAGGTACTTTCCTCCCTAAGGATAAGCTCGACTTCTTCTCGGTTTAGGAGGTTGGTATTGACTATTCCCGCCTTGGCCATTTGGCATGCTCGGACTATTTCGTGAATGTGTTGTTTAATAATTTGTACCCTTTTAAAATGTGCATCTTCCACAAGCTTCAGGCTAACTTCCCTTCCTAGTGCGTTGCTGGATCGTGTCAGGTCGTTCAGCCTATCCACTGCCCATCTCGTTGCGTTAACTAGTTCCTCGTTTATTCTGTATTGGCGGTTGTTGTTACTAATTATTTCATTCTGCGATTCGAGCAACTGATTCCAATCCGTCGCATCTGGGGAGCCTCCAATCCATTTCCAGGCGGAACCTATCCAGTTAATGGCCCTTCGGTTTCGCAGTTTACCTCCCTGTAGCTCATTGATACGACGCTGGGCTTCACTGAGTTCGAAATTTATAAGCGATCTCGTTGATTCATCCTTCACTTCTCGCTGAGAGGAACTTGTTAGACTCCTTAGTGCGTCGTCGATCAGGTTCAAGTTTACCACGTGAATCAGCTTAAAATGACCGTTGACAATCCATCCATCGCCCTGCTGTACCATTACCAAGAGGGTGTTGTACGGGAAAACGTCGAAGCAACAAGCTCCAGAGATGAAAAGCAGTCTATTGTACATATAAATCAGTGTTAGCCTATTTATGTTCTAGTTACTCTTAATTTCTTAGATTCCCTACTTAAGAAGGCGTGTTGCTTGTTCCTTAAATCTGAATTAAATTACTATAATTGTCGGTATGTTCGTCGATTTGTCAACCCTAAAATTAAGTTGAACATAGCTTAAATTTGAAACAAAGGGAGCTTAGGATTAAATTGAACATTTTTCCTTAGGATTACAAATTAAATTGAACATTGTTTAGAATTAAAAATTAAATTGAACATTGGTTAGAATTAAAAATTAAATTGAACATTGTTTAGAATGACATATTGTAATGACCGTAATTATCCTAAGGTAAGTTAGCATACCACAATTTCCTTAGTGTTACTTAAGTACAAGCGTGTTAAGCATATTTAATTACTATTAGATGCACGTCTTCTTAAAACTCCTTTATTATTTTAAAAACTGTTTATCTATTATTTTATTAGATTTTTCTCTTAATGGCATTTCCATTTCTTGACTTTCAACTTCCCATTTGAACAATTTTTTATTTTGTAAATTGTTCGGTGCTATTTTTATATTCTATGTGCTTTTTGCAGGGTGCTTGGTGTCATGATTATTTGGTTTTTTTTGTTTTGTTCTACCATCTTTTATTAGATAAGCCTTGCTGCCGAAGGTTAGTTTCTTACATGGGTTTTGTGGATTTTTTTTCCTGAGTTGGTTAATATGGTTACCCCGTTATCTCGTGCTACTGTTTCCTTCTTGTAACGCTTCTTGTGCTTGCCCTTGATTTGTTTGTCAAGCACAAAAACTACTTTTCCGGAGTCGTATTGCTTCGGCTCCTGCCTTCTTTCGTTTAATCTGGCGTTTCTCATTTCCTGATTCTTCTCTATTAAGGCCTTTACATCTTCGAGTACCCTTTCTCGAAAACCTGCTAGGTTTTGGTAGTTTATTCTACCTGCCCTGTTTAGGAAAATGTCCGCAGGTTTTCTATTAACTATAGAATGGACAGAAGTATTGTATCGGTCTACCGCTATGTACACGAGTTCCTTTACCGAGGCTCTTGGGAGTT
The DNA here is from genome assembly GCA_963971225.1 of Melieria omissa. Taxonomy (NCBI): domain Eukaryota; kingdom Metazoa; phylum Arthropoda; class Insecta; order Diptera; family Ulidiidae; genus Melieria; species Melieria omissa. The sequence goes on along the minus strand of OZ020269.1, from coordinate 40,411,625 downwards.
CCGTTTTTAGGCACCTATAAATTTCTAGCAGTGTTGAATGTAACCTTTCAACTTGCCCGTTAACCTCACTCTTTTGGATTGGAGTTTGGTATAACTCGATACCGAGAGATCAAATGAAATTCGACACGGTAGGACTTAACAAGCCTCGCTCGTTATCCGTAACGAGGATTTTTGGCACTGTGAAAAAATGAATAACCTTTGTTAACTTTTCCCGCAACAGTATCGCGGACCGATTCTTTATATGAAATAGCTTCGCATATTTAGAAAACTTATCCAAACAACTAAGGAATTTACACCCCTCTACCTCAAACAAGTCAACATGAAGGATTTCGCACGGATATGACGGTATTGGGGTAGGTTGGTATTTAGGTTTACTCGGGTGACGGTCATACTTCTGGTATTTGCACGTCTCGCAACTCTTAGCCTAGGCGTATACGTAGACGCAGGACGCGCAACACAGCACAGGGCAGCGCAACGCAAATTAAACTGTGTTACGCAGCAAATGTTTGAATAGCGTATACGAATCTCGGAAAACCAGCACACGTGTTCCGTATTCATTCCATAAACCCAGTAATATGAGTTATTTGTCTGAATCAGACTTTGAAATATAACCTATATAATATACTTTGAGTGTAATATGGGCTGTCCACGCACTTTTTCAATTTATTCTTCAATTTTTACAAGAGAACGTGTCGGCTGCACGTAGGAAACTGTATTTCAACTACAACGCGACGCAGTTGTGCGCAGGCACGTCTCTCCGCCGCACGCGACTATGTCGCTGTATACGCTGTCTTATGGTTCTGCATTATTTACAAAAAATTGAACTACGCTGAGCTCTGCTGCGTGTGCGGCCTGCGTGTCCGTATACGCCTAGGCTTAGTGTAACTCCTAATTAAACTTGCCATATGCGGAAAATAGTATTTTTCTAAAATTTGCAATGCGTTTTCACGAGGGTTCCGATGGGCTCTTCGATGCTCAGCTTCGATAATCCCGCACTTATACTTGTTCCTATTATGTCTTTATTATTTAGCGGACCAAACAGAATTCCATATTTATTGATCAAGCGTTTTAATTCAGCGAAGGACTTTGGTGGTACATCTGCATTAATCATTTCGCAGATGTGCTGCGACCTTTTCTCGAACAAGGGAATTTTGATGTCCGGTTTTAACAATAGTAGATTATTTTTGCGATCTATAACCGCCTCCAGTTCCTTCAACGTATCATCGCCAATGATTCCGTCGAAGGACGACAACCCCGGCAAAACATAGAATGTGATAGTTGCATTGTTTCCCAATTTCTCAAAGAATTTACCCCGTACTTTTTCAGTGATTCGTATTTGACCCCCGGCGGACTGAACAGTAAACGGTTTAAGTACCTTCTCACAATTCTCGGACAATTGCGGACTTACAAAGTTCTTATTGGCACCGGTGTCTACCAGAAACTGCCGTGCTACTCCGCCCGTGGTAATATATTTTATATATGGTACGCTGGATGACCGTCCATCATAAAATTTACCTGATCCTCGCATTCCTCCTGCCGGTCGATCTCACTCTGTTCTTCCCCGCCAACAATGTTAAACATTCGCTGTTGTTTATTGGGATAATTATCTGAATAAGATTTCCTCTTATTCGAATGCGGTAGTTGCGAGGGTTGGCTGCCGGTAGGGTTCATCCGCCGTGTTTGGAAGGACCCATCAACTTCCATTGCTTCGGGAGGTTTGGTCGTGGTTTCCTGCCTAGATGGTGCTATTCCATTATCCCTCGTGAATGGGTTGACATATCGAGGGCCCGAATTACCCCGTGGTGGAAAACGCTCATTGGTGAAAGCGCGAGGACTACTATAGATAGGCCTCATATTTCTCACCTGAATCGGCGTGGGCAGATCCCTCTTGGAGAGTTGGTTTATCGGAACCGTCACTACATTTCTCGTTTGATTGTGGATCGGGAAATTGCGAAAATTTAAGTTTTGGATATCAAGGCAAGCGGTATATGCCTCGGGCAATGACTTCGGTCTCTGGACGATTATCATTTTCGATAATTCACCATTTAACCCCCTTATAAATACATCGAGAGCTCGGTTACGGTATGTTTCCATCAGAGCCCCAATCGTTTCCGCCGAGTAATTATCCGTTTTTACCTTATTTATAATGAGGGAGAATTGGTGATTCACCCTGGCGTAAAACTCGTCAAGCTTCAAGCTTCCCTGAGTCAATTGCCCTAACTGGTGTTCCAATGTCCGTATATCCCGTTTGTCTGCGTAGTGTAGTGACAAACACCCCTTTATTTCTGGCCAATCCTCGTCAAAAATGTTGTGCCATATTAGAGCGCTGTCTGCGCTTCCCCTGATCTTCCCACGTATACTTTTGAGGATGGCCCTATATTTGGGATTCCCACGGATGATTTTATAATCATCCAGTATCCCCTCCACCGTATGTACCCATGACACATATTGCGCCGGTTCACCCTCAAAGACCTGTAGCTCTTTTACGCTATCCGGCAACCGATCAATCAGTGACAGTTCCTCCACTGTACTCGGCCCACGGAGCGGGGTTTGCTCTCTCGTCGCTTCACTAAGTGAGTTCCCCTTCTCTAGCTCGACAATTCGTCTTTCCGCTTTTTTTAGCTCACCCATAAGGGTAGCGACCGCCCCATTCAATTCAGTAATGGATTGGGCAAGACCGTCCATCGCGGTTTGAGTTACACAAAAGATTTAACGAGACGTACAAATAAACAATCACTCACCGTACCAACACCTTCCAGTGACCCACCTTCGCAGCAACTTGGCTTTTACGTAATCTGATCAGCACCTTCAGCACCCGCAGCACTATTTAATTTGATGATTAGACTTATCGCACTTACAACATCAACATTTCTGGGGAAAGAAAGGGAAAAAAGGATTAGCGAAAGCTTTACCGTGTTCTTAAGGGAACGGCATCCTCGACCCCGAGGGGCGCTACGCATCGAGTCATTTATTGGCCAAGGAAGGGCTGTGTGGATCCTTTTTAGTCGCCGACAATCAGATTGAAGGCGACCTACTGGGGCACAGCTTGCTTCACAGCAAATTTTGAGCACAACGCGATCTCAGGCGTGTTCTTAAGTGAACGCCCGAAAGTGGCTGCCGTGATCGTGGAGTGGTTGCCGTGTTCTTATGTGTACGACAGCGTGCACCCTATAGGGCGTACCAGGATCACTTCGCGGCGCCTATCGCAAGGCAACAAATTGCTAGCCGGTTTTGCGGTCGGATCGGGAGATGTTAGTGCAGGTCCTTGACGGCTTTACGCGAACTCCGTGGGTGCACATTTCATTAACCAATTGTTAACTTCACCATTACTTCTCGCTACCGACAGTGAACTGGTTTTTCAAAATTTTTTATTTATTTTATAATCACTATTATTACTTTTTCTTATTTTATTGAGATCTGAGGGTCTTCGGGGTCACAGATTTATCTTCGTTATATCCTGGAGGGTCCCGTGGGAGTCGCAGGATTTGGACGTATTTTTTTAAGGTGGACATATTTATTTATAGAACTTCTTCTCTCATTATTTTCCCAAGAACTGGAGGGTCCGGTCAACTTCGGAGTTGGCTACGGAATCGCAGTCCTTGGTTTTTTTCCCAAGCTGGAGGGTCCCGTAGGAATCGCAGCCTGCTCCCTCAATTCCCATTTCACACTTTCACTAATCATTTCACTGTCGGTTTGCACTTGGTTCCTTTATCTTGCACACCACGGGAATTCACTACACTAGCTGAAAGGTGCGGCTTGTTTAGGCCTGCCACCTCAGCTGCACAAGAACACATGCAAAAATTCACGCTCCTTTTCCCGACCGAAGAAGCCCGCATTTTTATTGCGGGTCCCTGCTCGGGCGCCAGTTAAGGTCCGGCACGCCGGCCGAACCAAAAAATTAAAGTTGGGGCTGGCACACTGCAGGCCCATACAGTTAAAGTTGGGGCTGGCTACAGCCAGCCCATACTTACACAAAACTCGGCAGATTCCAAAGAAGAAACTTCAAATCGTAGCTGCAGTTTTCCAGTTCTTTATTCGTCCGTGTCCCAACTAAGACTAACTTTTCCTAAACTTAATTCTAACGTATCCAGCCCTACTTAGCCCTAAGACTGCTGATTAGGCGATTCCCACGCTGTTGTCGCACCAGCAAGCTCCGGATGTCCGCCAGACGCACAGTCAGCAGCTTTAACACAAGACCAACGCTGTTGTTGCACCTGCAACGCCTGCTGCAACGTCAGCGGTTTCTGTAGCGGAGCAGGGGTGTTAACTTTCATATCTAAGAAAAACGCGCTCATCAAATTGCTTATAGCTCATTCAATTTTGTTATTATTTTGCATTGCTTGTTGGCTATTTTTCATGCAAATTTCATTTTAGCAATGCGTTTACAATTCGTGGTGAAACCCAATCAGCTGTTTCTTGTTTGGAAATGTGTCGCGAATGGAAGTTTGTGCACAGAATCAAAATTCACGGAACAGGAATTTGTACTAACTCCGTAATCTAAATGTGATTCCATTAAGTTTGCCAGTTATCAAAATTCTGGTTTGTTCATATTGCTATATTGTTCTGCCACCACTTCGTATACAAATTTAATGATGCTAATAACTATATATTAGGGCAGTTCAGGATAACGTGCAAATATTTGGGCAAATGCATGTCATTTCAAATATTTGCCATCAACACTGAGCACACTTTTTAAAATTTCATGGCAAATCGGTTGCAGAACAAATTCACAGCTGTTTTTGAAGAATAAATCAAGAAGAAGAATAATCGAATATTTGCGCCGTGGGAGCCTGCGAGAATAAAGAGCACGCATAAGTTGCTGCCGCTGTGGAATCCGAAAACAATTCACACCTCTAACTCCAGCGCTTCTTGCAAATAACTTAAAAATGTACGAATTTCTTCCTCCGTTCACTTTTTATTCGGTTTTTTTCTTTTTATTTTCTTTTTCGTCTGCTTCATCTCGACAATTGTAACAGCTGATTGATTGGCAAATCTGTTTTGCCCATGCCGAAAAATATGCAATGGTTTTCATTGTGGCAAATTTGCAGCTGCTCGGCATGGACAAATGGGTAAATTTTGTTGTTGCGTTGAAAATATTTGCCATCACATTTTGCAAATGCCATGATGCCAGACCGTTTGCACGTTATCCTGAACTGCCCTATTGTGGTGAGAAAATACCAGCTGTTGCTTTTGGTGCTTCATGTTCAACCTTATATTGCTCGGGATAATTTCAAAATTACAAATTTAATCATTTAAAAAAATTAACAAAACAATTATTTTAAGTAAGCATAGCGGCACGCATTACTACATGTCGTTTTATTTGCAATAGTGGTGTGCACCTACAGTTTTATGACAATTTTGAACTCGTCATTCGAGTTAGAGTCGTTTTCCTTTAAGTATGTAGTAGAACAAATTACACAGTGCGACACTGAAAAAAGGGACAAGGTCAAACCCATCTCATTCGATAGAGGACCTCAGTAGATGAAAAAGTGCCAAGGGATTTTTTCCGGAATGTTCGAGTTTTTTTTTTAAATTGAGTTTAAAGATGGCGGCTTAAAGCCTTTTCCCGAAACTTTTAAAACATCATGTCTCTTGACTCAAATGTCAGAAAGGAATAATTTTTACGTCAAATGAAAGCTAATGAAATGAAGTCGATGACACAATATCCTTTTTGGAAAAATGTAATGAAAAAGGATATGAAGGACCTCAATTAAAGCTTTATCCTTGAATATTTTGGAAACCGTGAGAGCTAAATTTATATAAACGACTTCCGGTGAAAAAGCATTCAAACATCTATACTGCTTATAAATTTCATGTAAATAACTTTTAAAGTTAAGACTCTACAACGATTAAAAAAATATGCTTTGCTACATTCGATGTTTTTATGAAGCAACTACGAGATATTCTGTACAAAAAAACATGAATTTAGCAGTTTATAATTTTTGAAACGCTGTAGTGGCTTAACAGTTAAAGTGATTGAGATGAACATTCCGGAAAAAATCCCTTGGCACTTTTTCATCTACTGAGATCCTCTATCGAATGAGATGGGTTTGACCTTGTCCCTCGAAATTTTTTTTGAATTTGTTGCACTGTATTATTAAAGATTTGATATGTATACCTCTTGCATTTCCATACAATGGTTTTTTTCAAAAAAATAAACAATTGTTTAAAAGAAATGTAAAAATATTGTTGGTAGTAACAATCGTATAAGAATAGTCAGAATATACAGAAAGATAAAATTCAAAAACTATGTATTACATACATATTAAGGAATTAAGTTGATAAAACGTTAAATAGTCGCCCATACATATCTATAATTTTTATATTGTTGATAGTCTTCTTGTTTGCTTATCTTCAAAACAAAAAAATATCGACAGCAATACCAAGCCTATTCCACCACCAAGCATGGTAAAGCGATGATTTCAGTAGTCCCAGTAAAGGAATGTTGTATGTTTCATTCTTTCGTAGGACGTATATGACATTCAATTTTTTGGGGATGCATTGGTACTAATGTTCACACGACGAAATGTATCTAAATGGCTCGGGTATTTATGTAACGGTGGGTATTTATTTGACAGCAAAAATTCGTTGCAATGAGTGAGAACAACCCGAAGTTCAATGTCTTTGCAGTTGCAGTGCGTTCACTTAACCCTCTACTGCCCCAATTTGTTTTTAATTCGAAAAAAAAGAAAAGTTAAGTTCACCATGTAGTTTTACATTCATATAAGGGACAATTTTTAAAATACAAAAATTTGCTTCCGTGTGGGCGTGAAGCCTATATAAATTTGCGTGCCTTAAGGCCGTACTGGGCACACAAGCTAAAAAGTTTAACTGATGAACAGTTTCACGTTTTATTGATTACACTACTCGATACGAAAAATTCACCTAAAGATAAAAGTGGTTTCTAGACTAACTTTGGGCCGCTAAACACGAAACTGAAAATCAAAAAATTTTTTAAAAAAGCGTTTTCGAAAAAACGGTTTTTTCCCTATTGTTTCAGTTATGAGCGAACTGACCGGCAGTCAGAAGATAATACCCTAGCCTTTCCAGCAATGTATAGATTGTCCAAATCAGATGGGGAAGTTACTGACGGTGAAAGTTGTAAAAAAGTGAATTTTTCGACCATTTTCAAAATCATAAATTTTTGAATGATTTTTTATGGATACAATAAATTATCTGCTCTAGTTTTAAAATTTATGATGAATTATATATTATTTGAGCAAATATTAAGCCTAACATCAATAGAATAAAAAAAATATGACAAAGTTATGAAGCAGTGTGAGTGTGAGTGAAAGCAGTTTTTCATTTTCTGACCCAAAGTCCTTTTTAAAGGACTTTATAAATTTTTAGGACATACATATTTCAAATATATTTTTAAATATTTCCCGTTGTTCAATGATGAAGATATGGGTATCAAATGAAAGAGGAAAAATGCCTCCTTTTAACTAAATTTCCTATTTTGAACTTTGAATCTAACATAGCTAACACTTCATTAACGGTTCCTGTATCAGTTTCTTCATCAGTTTCTTCGAAAACATCGGAACCCAAGTTTTGTAAAACTTCCTGTACTTTTTTGTCGCATAAACCGAATTTTTTTTTAAATGCCGATTGATATCTATTAAACGGAAACCACATACAAGCATACGTTAATGACCAAATGCATTAAATCTTTTTGATTTGGTGCCTGATGCGGCCTAAACGCAGTCTGCTTTCTCAAGCCGAAAAAGTAACTAAATCCTTTTTTTCACTATTCAAATCAATAAATTACATTACAAGGTACTCACTTATAATTTTTTTGTTTTAATCTTTTAACGAAAAGCAAAATAATTATTTTCACGAAATAATTATTTCTACTAATTTCCAAGAAGTTACAATTTCAACTAATAATAATGGGAAAGATATGATGCTTACAGCAGTGCTACATTAACGAAATGACAACTTAATTTATCATTTATTATATAATATTATACAATATTCATTTAAAAAAATTTAAATTTATGTGGACTTTTCTAGACTTCTCTTAAGGCCATATGGGGCAGTAGAAGGTTAATGAACTGGTTCTTTATGTTACTAGTTCATTTAGTTAAAACCGAAAACAATAATTTGATTACTCTAAACAGAGTTTGACTATTTCTATAATAACAGTCCTGTACAAAGAAAATCTTATACTAAATTCACAGAATACTTGCATACATAACGTATGTTTAGGAACATAAAACAGGTACAAATTATTTAGCCTTTTTCTTACTTGTTTCCGGATAACGTTTTCCTTACAAAGAGACACCATTTGGATCCACTTCTTCATTTCTGGCTCTTTATTTTTCTGTACTTTTCTGCCAGTTGATTGTTTACTTGGGAAATGTCAAATTGTTGGTTGCGGATACACATCCTGATGCTCTCTCGCCCGTTTTGCTGGTTCTGGCTGCGATGTCATCTGCTAATAATATTAACACTGTACTACAGCATTTGTGCAACAGAGTAACGACCGTATATTTCTGAAAGAGGACGTCATACTGATCATTTTTGCCGAACAAAGTAATAGTCCAGCACGTCTGATTTTTTTGCAATTTGCACATAAAAGTTAAAGGGGTCCCTATAGACTTTTACACGGAAAGTATAAAAACTTGAAGAGCTAGAGTTTCGATGTCTAGCACAAAGTTCTTTGCAATAACAGTGTGAATATTTTTTGTGTACACATGAACCCTCCTACCCCTTTCCTTACCCCCTTTTTCATGTTTTTCTTCGCATATCGCATTTAAATGCTCAAATTCCCATACAATTGTTTTTGTACCAAAGTGCGTAAACTCACTTTCAAAATTGCGTTAACTCAGTTTTGCCATTTACACCCGTCTAACAGAAAATGTTTTGTTAAAAGTGGGAGCAATACTTACAAATGTACAAATTTTGAGGGGAAATAGGGAATTTTAATTGCGTTCGGTGTGTAGATTTTTTGCTAAGGCAATTACTTTTACTGCAATTTTTGCAAAAATACATATTGTCTGTCATAATTAAAGTCAAAGAATCTATTATTTTCCAATAATAAATGCTGAAAAAGAAAAAAAAAACGTGGAGCTTCTCATGAACCCGCTTGACATTAAAAATTCAGACAGTTCTGATATCAATCAGCCGACAACTTTCACAAATGAAAGAAACACTGATAAATGAAATTTTCACAAATTTGAAAACGCAGACATTCCTAGACTGTTGAGAAGGAAAGCGGAGTGGTTTTTATGCAGTAGAGAAGCTACAAGATGCCCAGTAATAAATGCAGAATTTGGCTTGACCAAATAAAAATTAAACAAAAAATAGCTGTTGCATTTAACTCGATTCCGGTGGAAACGCAGTCAAAACCTTTTTTATTTGAAATCAAATAAATAATAATTTACATTTTTTACTTACGTTTGCTATGAAATCAAGAAAAAATTCAAATACAAAAAGCTTCGGCTTATAACGGGTCGAACACGGCCCAGATTGACAAAAATAATGATTTTTTTCATCTTTTATTTCAAACTAGCTGACCCGGCGAACTTCGTCCCGCACGTAGGAAAATATTAATGTATGCTTATTGAAAGAAATGGCGAATAGACGTTTGCTTCTTGCGTTCACAAAGTTACTTTTGAACCGCTTTTTCGTAGATTACGCTTGTATACCAACATATTCAGTGCTGTTGTCCTCAGCCCATGCTACTCCATGTAAAAATATGGGCGTTCACTATATTGAAGTGTTCACTATATAGGGTGTTCACTATACCCAGACACGTTTGTATATAGATTTAAGTTATATAGGTGATGCCACGCCCCCTTGTTCAATACCCGCACCATCCCCTCTGTCGAAAGATTTGAATAAATGGTAGGTTCGTACTTAATTTCATTGCTGTGCGACTTATAGTTCAGCGAAATATTTGGGTCACAAAAAATGTGCCGCGCCCCTTGTCCAACGTCCATCAAATCTTACCAGTAGAATGACTCATCTATGGGTCGACGCTATACCAAATTTCAATGCTGTGCGCCTTACAATTTCAAAGATATTCCATTATAAAGATTTAGCTTGTATGGGTGGTGCCACACCCCCCCTCGTCCAATACCCGCCCCATTCCATCTGTAGCAGGACATGACTAAATAGTAAGTTCGTAGTGAATTTAATTGATGTGTGACTTATGGTTCCAAAGTTATTATCTGAAAATATGCAAAATACACGGTCAAAGATGGCATGGATTTTCCGAGTTTCCCAATAGATTTTCTGGAATTTTCTTTTGACACGAACCTGAACTGACGTAATACGAATCGAACAAGACAAACCCCATGAAAATCGGCGGTTCCGTTTGAGCGTGATGCGGTCACACACATACTGCCACTTTCTTTTATATATATATATTTCAAATAACGATGTATTTTAGTTTGAATTAAACCCTTCCACTTTTCTTCCTCAAGAAAGCCTTCTTATAAATTTAGAGACTTAAAAACGCTACGTTGCTCTTCATCTCCAGAAAGGTTCGAAGTACATCAAGAGAAGCAGAAATTCGTCCTAATGCTGCATTGCTGCGACATTTTCAATTTAATCATTACATTTTCAATCTTCTTCTTATGCTGTTGTTATTTTTAACTTCTGGGGTTCCCCTAAATACACTATGATCAATAAGTACCGGGACTGTGTATTTTAAATTTTCCGCCGTTGCCCGATGCAGGTAAAAAATTTTGTTTAGGTCGGTAGGACCTTAACTGACACTGTGTCAAATTTTGAGCGGGATTGCATCATTAGTTTTTGTTTGGCAGCTGTTAGCGTCAGTCAACTTTTTGTACTTCGTCGCATTTTACAATGGATAATTTTGTTGATCAACGTATTTGTTTGAAATTTTGTCTTAGGAACGAAATTTCTTATGCCAATGCGCTTAAAATGTTGCCTGCCTGTTTTTTTACCTGCATCGGGCAACGGCGGAAAATTTAAAATACACAGTCCCGGTACTTATTGATCACAGTGTATGTTTCACTTTTTTTTGGTTTTCAGTGTTGTTAATATGCGTGACAGAAAATAGCATGGAAAACATGGAGACAGAAAACGAATGAAAGCAAAGTTTTCAACTAAAAAATTTATTCATTGTAGAGAAATATTCACTATATGGAAATTCATTTTAAGGAGATCAAAATGCACTTAGAATAGAAGGATAAAGCTGTGTCTTTGAAATTAATTCATTACGGAGAGCTTCATTATATAGAAGTTCACTATCGAGGTTCGACTGTATATTTATAAGCTATTTTGCATTCACCTTCGCCATCACTTTCGGAATGAAAAAAACTTTTTTAAAGATTTCTAGCTTTACATTATTTTAAAAGCTTAAATTTCGCCAAATAGCCATTTAAACCTTTTTTGCTTTTATGGTATTGTAGCATTGAATGTTTTGCGTGACGCCACAAACCTTCAATTGTATTTGTTTGTTGATGGTATTTTTCCATTACATGGAAGGGTGATAGTAAACTGCAGTTTTTCTGTATTCAAATACCTTTTGTTTAATTTTAATAGAAATATTTAATATTTTTGGCTAAATGAGTGCTGTGATTGTTCAGTGATCTGTCGATCCCACCACTAATCCCTTCCTTTCTTTATCCTCTTGTACTGATGTTTCCCCTATTTATGCTCCCCGGCTTAGGCCATTGTTCTCGTTCAATGTTTATTGTTTATCTTTGTCATTCGTCATTTACACGTCGAAGAATAAAAAACCCCCCAAATCGACCCGAACACCCCGTGTACTTATTTCAATAACCGCTCCCCGACGAATTTGTTCATGGTCCTCCGAGCCGCTCGCGATTGTGCCGACGCGGAAAACAAACATTACTAAAATAAATAACAAATTAAAAATCAAAGTAACTACAAATCGTGTAAAGTGACACATACTTTGAACATTAGTGAACAAACAACCATTTCAAATACAAAACGATCAAACATTACAAACATCGACGAGAGTCAACAAATTTACAAGTGAAAAGTGACACAACAAATCAAAAAAATTACAATTAAACAAGAACCAAACACAAAAGTGAACACTAAATAAAGTGAAAAGCAAAAAAAAAAACTAAAAAGTGTACCACAAATAGTTAAAACAGTGCACGAATTACAGAAATTAAAAACAAAAAAGCACAAAACATTGAACAGTGCAGTGACACACAAAAGAAAGGCAGCAAAATAAACAACAACAAGCGCACCCATAAGAGAACACAAGCAGCACAACAATCAGCAACAACGGCAAGCAACAACAGCCAACAACTTAGCACAACACAGTAGCGGACATACAACAAATAGAGGAGATTCCCATTCTCGGGCACTGGGCCCAATAAGATAAGCAAAAAATTTTTATTCAAAATTACCAAATATATAATCTCATACACTTACACAACATATAATTTATAAAAAAATATATATACCCATTCCCAAAACCATTAAAAAATCCAGTCAACAAATTTTACGTACTGGTACCCCACACTGTCCGGTATCTGTGTACATTTCCCTTGTACATATACAAAATAGCGCAGTGCAGTAAGCAATCCCGCTACTGCACACAATTCTGCGCTTTTTGTTCGCATTCTCCTTTGTGCGACCTAAGCAGGCAAAGCAGCAAATATTTCCGCTGCAGCCTGCTTTCCTCTCACTCACTAATTTGCACACATTTCCTCTACTTTCACTTTGTGCATATTTCTTCAGATCAGCAGCAAGCGCTCCAGCTGCTGAGCTCCCATTTCGCATTCTCCTTTGTGCGATCACTGCTTTTTGTTCGCATTCTCCTTTGTGCGACCTAAGCAGGCAAATCAGCAACACTCCCACTGCAGCCAGCATCCAACAGCACGAACTTTTCCTTCTTTTGCGTTGCGCATTACACTCTCCCACTTGTATACATTTTCGCGTTTCGCTTTGTGGGATGTACGCACGCACCACCAGCAAGCACTCCCGCTGCTGCCTCCAAGTGCAATCAAATTTTCGTACTTCTGCCTAAGCAATTCCCCTTTTCGCTAGCAGAAGTAAACAAAGCACATACAGTGGGACGAGTTACTCCTTTTTTGCAGCATACTCATTTTTTTGCACATACTCATTCACTGCACATCTGTTACCACCCCAAGTGCATACAGTGGGACAAATTTCCCCCACTTGCACACAAAAATTTTTGTTCACTAACACTAATACGAATAATCACATACACATACAGTTGCGGTCAAAATAATAGTAGTACGCATACAACGAAAAGAAAATTAAGAAAAAATAATCTGCTTTTTTTTACAAATATTTATTTTGTATTTTTTTTAACAAGTTATATGTGTTAACAATGCAAACATAAAAGAAAACTTAAGAATTAAACTCAGTTTGGTTTGATTTAAATTAAATGCGTCAAAAGCTCCAAAATATGGACGGTCAAAAAAATAGTAGTTCGCTTTACTTTCATAAAAATTAAGCAACAATTGTGTTTCATTTTAAAAGATTTTGTGGTTAAATAGTAATAACGTAATGTTTCTTCAAATTAATATTTAGTTGCTTGACTGTTGTTTGGCTATTACTGCAGCACAGAGCCGATGCATTGAAATAACCAAATTTTCATATCTTTCTCTAGGGGCGTGGTCTACTGCTTCTCAAAGTTGATTATTATTTAAAAGATTATTGTGAGCAACTGCTCTCTTCACGTCACACCACAAATTTTTAATTATATTGAAGTCTGGTGATTGTGCGAGCCATTCCATAACCCTAATCCTGCTTTTGCGAAGCTCCTTTCGTGCGACCTTTCTTGTATGCTTTAGGTTATAATCCTGTTGGAAGACCCAAAGCATTGGCGTTTCTTCACTGACATACGGTAGCACGATTTCCTGCAAAATTCGTACACATACACATCGATCCATCGTTTTTTTGATCAAATAAATAGCGCCACTCCATAAAACGTAGGACATGCATTTATTTATTCAGCATGTCTTACGTTTTATGGAGGTGGCGCTATTTATTTGATCAAAAAAACGATGGATCGATGTGTATGTGTACGAATCTTGCAGGAAATCGTGCTACCGTATGTCCAATAAATAGCGCCACCTCCATAAAACGTAAGACATGCATTTATTTATTGAGCATGTCTTACGTTTTATGGAGGTGGCGCTATTTATTTGATCAAGAAAACGATGTATCGATGTGTATGTGTACGAATCTTGCGGGAAATCGTGCCACCGTATGTCCGTGAAAAAACGCCAATGCTTTGGATCTTCCAACAGGATTATAGCCTAAAGCATACAAGCAAGGTCGCATGAAAGGAGCTTCGCAAAAGCAGGATTAGGGTTATGGAATGGCTCGCACAATCACCAGACTTCAATATAATTAAAAATTTGTGGTGTGACGTGAAGAGAGCAGTTGCTCACAATAATCTTTTAAATAATAATCAACTTTGAGAAGCAGTAGACCACGCCCCTAGAGAAAGATATGAAAATTTGGTTATTTCAATGCATCGGCTCTGTGCTGCAGTAATAGCCAAACAACAGTCAAGCAACTAAATATTAATTTGAAGAAACATTACGTTATTACTATTTAACCACAAAATCTTTTAAAATGAAACACAATTGTTGCTTAATTTTTATGAAAGTAAAGCGAACTACTATTTTTTTGACCGTCCATATTTTGGAGCTTTTGACGCATTTAATTTAAATCAAACCAAACTGAGTTTAATTCTTAAGTTTTCTTTTATGATTGCATTGTTAACACATATAACTTGTTAAAAAAAATACAAAATAAATATTTGTAAAAAAAAGCAGATTATTTTTTCTTAATTTTCTTTTCGTTGTATGCGTACTACTATTATTTTGACCGCAGCTGTATATACATATATATACAAATATTTATATATATACACTAGCGCGGGTTAATTTTTTTTTATGACGCGTATAGCAAAAACGTAATCTATAGGTGATTCTGAGAAATTTTGCTCAAGAGACCATAGCTCTAAGTCGGATTTGGAGCCCCCAAAATTTCAAAATAGATATTTTTCAATATACATTGTAACCGAAAAGTTTCCGGAAATTCTCATTTAAAATTCGCGCGCTGTATATTTTTCGATATTTTAAGTTTCTGTAGGTTGGTAGCACTGTCCTTAATTACTATGCCAAAAATGAGCGCGATCTGTCAGACAGTTTGTTTACGGCAGCTGTTGAAACCAGTTCACCTCTGTAGTGCGTTGCGATTTTGTTGAGAATTTTCTTCAAAATGAGTACCGTGAACAGGTCTCTTTGGACATGCTTGATCGTGCCAATTCCGATCCAACTTTCATGGAACGCATCATAACTGGTGACGAGACATGGGTCTACGAGTACGACATGCAAACAAGCCAACAATCATCGGAATGGAGAGGAAAAGACGAGCCGAAACCGAAAAAACCACGCCAAAGTCGCTCGAAAATCAAGGTAATGCTGATTGTTTTCTTCGATATTCGTGGTGTGGTGCATCATGAATTCGTCCCTGAAGGACAAAGACTATAGTCGGTAAAGACTATTATTTGACTGTTTTAAGACGTTTGCGTGAAAATATCCGCCGTAAACGGCCTCAATTGTGGAAGGATAATTCATGGATTTTTCATGACGATAATGCTCCCTCGCACCGGGCCAACATTATCAACGATTTTAAGGCCAAACATTCAATAAATACCATCGAACAGCCACCGTATTCACCTGATCTTGCACCGTGTGACTTTTTCCTGTTTCCCAAACTCAGAGGAACGCGTTTTGAATCCATAGAAGACGTAAAACAGAATTCGCAGAGGGAACTCAAAGCCATACCGGAAAGCGCCTATACAAAATTTGTTTTGACGATTGGAAGAAACGTTGGCATATGTGTATCGCTTCTAATGGAGCATATTTTGAAAGAGATAAAATAAATATTGATGAAGATTAAGAATTTTGCGTTTTATTTAAAATTTCCGGAAACTTTTCGGTCACAAGGTATACATAGAATAATTTAATTTAATTCGTCATAAAATCGGATAGAGTTATAGTAGATTTCTCAATCTGGGCTTGTTTGAAAGGTATTTTTATCACCTTTCAGAATCTGTATTGATACCAATATTTTTTTTTATTTTTAGTAGACATATTAGGAATTTTTTGTCGAAAAATAGCCAAAAATGAACTTTTAACTAATAAATTCCGAATTTTCTTCGATTTTTTTCGATAATTTTTTTTTTTTGCAGATTATGAAAGTTCAGATAATTTCCAACAACTTTTATTACGATCAATGTTTTTGTTTTCGAACTCCTTTTTGTAGGAAAATCGATCTGAAAAAATCAACATTTTCAAGGTTTCAACAAAAAACACTATTTTTACATTTTTAATTCAATCTATTTTGAAATTTTGGGGGGCTCCAAATCCGACTTAGAGCTATGGTCTCTTGAGCAAAATTTCTCAGAATCAGCTATAGATTACGTTTTTGCTATACGCTTCATAAAAAAAATCGTTCCATACAATTTGACCCGCCCTAATATACACACATATTTATACACATACACATACATACGTGTATATTCACATTCACATCCCAAATAAAATCACTTTTTCACAAATAAAAACACATTTAACACTTTCGTGTCCGATCACGTATTTTTAGGTTTTGTGCCTAACAAACCTAGGAGCCATTCACGTATTTTTACATTTTATGCCTATTGTTTGATTAAAAAATTAATTTAGTAATTAATGAATTAATTAAAAAATAAATTAAAAATAGCGGCTCCAACGCAACGGCATACGTAAACAAAGCGGCAATAGGTTTTAGTTAAACTGCACAGAGAGCGGACACGAAAGTGTTAATATACATTTGACTACACATTTGTTGTACTATAATAATTTTAACATACATTCCCAATTCCCACATACAAACACATTTCTATTTATTATAATAAATACCCATTCACATTTACAAAAAATTTAATTGTTTCCCATATACATATACATTTCGTTATACATTTACACACACGGTTGTAGACTTTTTTACTCGACAGAGAGTACTAACGAATTCTTCCCATACTCAATTATCGGTCGCGCGGACGCGGTTAGACTTTACGTCTATTTCCCAATATCCCACACTTATATTTATTCAAATTTTTTACCCTCTGTCGAGCGTTTTTAAACAAAATGCCTGTTGAGCGATCCCCTAAACGCCAACTAGTCACAATGGAGACTCCTTCCTCCAGATATACGAAGCCATCTAACGCACGTTTGACAGTTCCTGTCACTCGGGAGCCACCAAACACTCGCTCCAAGCTCCCTAGTCCCAAGGCAACCGATCCCAGTGTTGCCAAATTAATTTTTGAGTCCGATAGACTCGTGCAACTATGCACAAAATTTTCATCGGCTCCCACAGGATTTGACCAAATCTCTGGTCGAAATTAAGCAAAAAAGTTTGCAAGCCCAATGGGAGAGGCTTTTGCGCGCACATGAGGCAGTCTTCATTGCTGAAGACAGCAGCCAGCCCGACTTTTTCAAAGAGTCGGCTAGGCAAAAAATCGACGCCTGCACAGACCAGTATGAGTTGTGCATGGCTCAGATGTTGGACATCATTGAGATGCTCCAAACTCAGTCCCCCGAGCCCGCTGCGCATATGGAACCGGTTCGACCCCTAGAACCAGCAAATATCCCCTATATTTGCCTACAAGTTCCGCCTTGTGATACCGAAACCTTTTTCGGGGGCTATGAACAGTGGCCGTCCTTCCGGGACATGTTTACTGCGGTTTACATTAACCACCCCCACCTCACTCCAGCCCAAAAATTGTATCACCTCCGATACAAAACGCAAGGCAAAGCCGGTGCTATTGTAAAGCAATATGCATTAACCGATGAGAATTTCGGACTCGCGTGGGAAGCCCTAAGATCCCGCTTCGAAAATAAACGCTCGTTGACACTCAAATTAGATCCCTCTTGAATATCGCTCCTGCCCACACCGAAACTAGTGAGGCACTACAGCGGATTCATAACACTATAAACAATTGTCTGTCAATACTAAATTCCCAGGCCGTAGATACAGACAGTTGGGATCCGCTGATAGTTTATATACCTATATGCTCTACCAAATTGCCCCAAGAGACACTTGCTTTATGGGAGCAATCATTGACATCCCGGAAGGATCTGCCACCCTGGTCGTAATTGGATGAGTTCCTGACCAGCAGATACGAGGTAGTTGAACGGCTGCAAAACATTCGCCCTTCTAAGCCGAAATCACAACCCTCGACTTCCAATGTCCTCCCAAATCGGCCACACTAATCCCTAAATTATTACACTCAAGTAAAAAAGGACTTCGAGTGCAAACTCTGCAACGCAAATCATCCCATACGGACTTGCCAGAGCTTCAAAGGACTTACCCTCCAGAGTCGATTAAAATACGTTAAGAAGCACAATCTCTGCGTAAATTGCCTGGCTACATCTCACCTTCTTGAGAATTGTACAAGCAATTTTACGTGCGTATATTGCCAAAAGAAGCATCATTTCATGCTTCATTTCCCAAAGGCAATGCGCAACCCTCTCAAAGTCCTAACTGGTCACATTCGACCACTCCACAGGTCGCAACAGCTCCAAAACGATCGCATAACAACTCCGTTACTCATTCCCCCCTTTCAGATGCGCAACCCCGCACATCTTCCAGGCAAAGTACGCCCAAAGTACAAACTCTCCACTCCATTAATGGCACCCAATCCCTTCTGCCTACGGCACTGGTGTCTATTGAGCACGCAGGAAAGTTGTTTAAAATTCGAGCGTTGATCGACCAAACCTCTCAGCGCACCTTCATTTCATCGAAGGTCCAGAAACGCCTCAAATTGCCAATCGAGAAATCCCCCTTCCAAATCTCGGGCATGGGTGGCCAGATTGTGCAAAATGCCAATCATACATGCCTCTTGACTTTGGCAGTCCCTCAAACTAGCACGAAACTCCCCGTGCAAGCTATCGTGCTCCAAGAGCTTACGAAATTGCTCCCACCTTCTCATATAAATCCCCCTAATTTGAAAAATTTTGCCATGCTAGATCTCGCTGATCCAAACCCCTTCGCGACAGCGCAGATCGATATAGTGATTGGCAGTGATCTCATTCCGCAGATCATGCTCGAAGGTATTCACTGGAATGTATGCGGCAGCTTACTTGCTCAGCATACAGTATTCAGTTGGGTATTAAGCGGTCCAGTACCCACTTCTTCGCTTTTGACATGTGCCACAGAGGTATCAAATCGCCATATGCATACTGAACCCGCTCTTCGAAATAACCTTCCCGCCACCCGTGATTGCCACCCTCAATCCCGTAGGGTTTCCACCCTCAATCACGTAGGGTTTCACTCTGAACTAGGGATCGCAATTTTTTGCCATTTTGCGATCCCGGGATTTTCGGGATTGAAAAGTCAAATCCCGGGATCCCGGGATTTAATCCCGGGATTCATATAACAAATTTTTTTAATAAAACGATTTTCCCGAATTGCATAAGTACTTGTTTATAATATATTTACCATAAAAATGGACACATTTTAATCACCTCTGGGTAGAATTCAAGATTTTTGATCTTGAATTTAATCACATTTTGTTTAACTTAAAAGTTTTTCATTTGACATTTAACTTCAGTTTCATAGCCTTTTGTTTTACTAAAAAATGACACTTAAACATAACTTATTACTTTGCAACCGATGTATCATAAAGTGCATATATATGCATGTTTGATAAAAAAATAAAATAGTTAATTTGTTTGTACTTTTAGTTTTACTTCGATTATTTCGATAAAAAAGTTAAGCATTTTGATTAACTAAAAACTGAGATCTTAAAAATACTAAGGCATTAAGTGTTTTGTCTCCTAATCTAGAGCGAAACTTATTGCAAATAAACCCTGCTGAAGAGAAACATCTTTCAGATTCAACACTTGTTGGTTGAATGCATAGTAAATAATTATACACTTTTCCAAAAGACGCCCTCTATCCCCTCCCACCTCCCTAAGAACAGGAATTGGGTTTTTGTGTTTTTAAATTTATTTCATTTGAACTTTGAAGCATCTTTTGCAATCCCGAAAATCCCGGGATTAAAGGATTTGAATCCCGGGATTTTCGGGACTGGAAAATGTCCGGGATCCCGGGATTGCGATGCCTACTCTGAACCTACCATTCCTGCAAACTCATTCCCAAACCGGCAAATTCCCACCTTCGTTGCCAACCGTTTCGACCTCGCAGTATGGCTTTCGCCTCTAATGAGGTCCCCCAAAAGGGTTCCACAAAAACCACATTCACAGCAACTGACGGAAATTGCATTCCCTCGCAGTTCCTCATTGCATCTCCTCCATCCCGGGTCCGAGAAGAGGTCAGTCGTCATTCCGTTGCGACTTGCTCTAAGCGCTGCAAACCCCGCAGGCGTCGGACTGATCGGGAATAAACTCCAAGATCTACACGATCTCCCTCTTGGGTGGAACGGCTCCAGCAATTTTTCCATACTGAGCCAAACGGTCATGCTACACAGTTCCACTCCCGGATCAAAGAGCGGTTGACTGCCGCCACCCTCTCGAAGAGCAAACCGACATTCTCGCTCGGTTCTCCGGCTTCTCTCGAGCCCTACGTGCACCCAATTATCCCGAGCGGCGTTGGCTTAGTTTACAAACAGCCTTCGAACCCACTCGAAATGCTCCCTCCCCCTTAAGAAATAGCAATACAGCCAATTTGTATATGTATTTTTCCCATATTCGCCCGGCTTTAGCTTAAGCGGACCCCGCAGCTTAGCCGATTTCCCATACCCACGATGTCAGACTCAAAACTTGTATGTCAAATTAACTGGCATCCACATTCTTTGTAGATCGTACGCTAGACGACCTTCGCAGCAGCTGCCTTCGAGTTTGTCCCGCATGGCCGATAGGGATCCAAGCATCCGCAGCGGCTACCATCTTGCAAAGAGGTCATCGGCGCACCCACAGCCAGCCAGCCGTGAGCCGTACCACCACCAGCCAGACGTCAGCCGCATCAAGGCAACCCTCCCCCCGGCTACTTCATTAATTGCACTCTGCAATGGCGGCCACGATGGCTAAATGAGTGCTGTGGTTGTTCAGTGATCTGTCGATCCCACCACTAATCCCTTCCTTTCCTTATCCTCTTGTACTGATGTTCCCCCTATTTATGCTCCCCGGCTTAGGCCGTTGTTCTCGTTTGATGTTTATTGTTTATCTTTGTCATTCGTCATTTACACGTCGAAGAATAAAAAACCCCCCAAATCGACCCGAACACCCCGTGTACTTATATAACCGCTCCGCGACGAATTTGTTCAATTTTAGTTCCTTAGTTCAGGAGCAAAACCTTTATGTAAGAGCATACCTATTTATTTTTTTCACGAGGGTTCGCCGGGGGTTCACGAGGGTGCCGCCTTTTCTAGCCCTTTTTTGTGTGTGGTGCGTCACTGTTTCATACACCGGCATGCGATCAATAGTTTTATCTGTTTTCTCTCGGTAATTTGATTTTGCGCTCTCACACCTCATTTCTATGGCCGTAAGGAATAACAGCCAAAGTCGATTTTATGAAGTTTTCAGGAGAGCACCTTTAATTTTTGAATTTGCTTTAGATTAAACTAGATAAATTTTAGATTTTTGGGCGTAAAACATTCATTTTATGAGCAAAAGCCTTAGAATTTTCTGTAGTAGTACATTTGAATACGACGAATGCAATGGTGGTAATAACTCGACCCCTAGAACCAGCAAATATCCCCTATATTTGCCTACAAGTTCCGCCTTGTGATACCGAAACCTTTTTCGGGGGCTATGAACAGTGGCCGTCCTTCCGGGACATGTTTACTGCGGTTTACATTAACCACCCCCACCTCACTCCAGCCCAAAAATTGTATCACCTCCGATACAAAACGCAAGGCAAAGCCGGTGCTATTGTAAAGCAATATGCATTAACCGATGAGAATTTCGGACTCGCGTGGGAAGCCCTAAGATCCCGCTTCGAAAATAAACGCATACTCGTTGACACTCAAATTAGATCCCTCTTGAATATCGCTCCTGCCCACACCGAAACTAGTGAGGCACTACAGCGGATTCATAACACTATAAACAATTGTCTGTCAGTACTAAATTCCCAGGCCGTAGATACAGACAGTTGGGATCCGCTGATAGTTTATATATGCTCTACCAAATTGCCCCAAGAGACACTTGCTTTATGGGAGCAATCATTGACATCCGGGAAGGATCTGCCACCCTGGTCGCAAATGGATGAGTTCCTGACCGGCAGATACGAGGTAGTTGAACGGCTGCAAAACATTCGCCCTTCTAAGCCGAAATCACAACCCTCGACTTCCAATGTCCTCCCAAATCGGCCACACTAATCCCTAAATTATTACACTCAAGTAAAAAAGGACTTCGAGTGCAAACTCTGCAACGCAAATCATCCCATACGGACTTGCCAGAGCTTCAAAGGACTTACCCTCCAGAGTCGATTAAAATACGTTAAGAAGCACAATCTCTGCGTAAATTGCCTGGCTACATCTCACCTTCTTGAGAATTGTACAAGCAATTTTACGTGCGTATATTGCCAAAAGAAGCATCATTTCATGCTTCATTTCCCAAAGGCAATGCGCAACCCTCTCAAAGTCCTAACTGGTCACATTCGACCACTCCACAGGTCGCAACAGCTCCAAAACGATCGCATAACAACTCCGTTACTCATTCCCCCCTTTCATATGCGCAACCCCGCACATCTTCCAGGCAAAGTACGCCCAAAGTACAAACTCTCCACTCCATTAATGGCACCCAATCCCTTCTGCCTACGGCACTGGTGTCTATTGAGCACGCAGGAAAGTTGTTTAAAATTCGAGCGTTGATCGACCAAACCTCTCAGCGCACCTTCATTTCCTCGAAGGTCCAGAAACGCCTCAAATTGCCAATCGAGAAATCCCCCTTCCAAATCTCGGGCATGGGTGGCCAGATTGTGCAAAATGCCAATCATACATGCCTCTTGACTTTGGCAGTCCCTCAAACTAGCACGAAACTCCCCGTGCAAGCTATCGTGCTCCAAGAGCTTACGAAATTGCTCCCACCTTCTCATATAAACCCCCCTAATTTGAAAAATTTTGCCATGCTAGATCTCGCTGATCCAAACCCCTTCGCGACAGCGCAGATCGATATAGTGATTGGCAGTGATCTCATTCCGCAGATCATGCTCGAAGGTATTCACCGGAATGTATGCGGCAGCTTACTTGCTCAGCATACAGTATTCAGTTGGGTATTAAGCGGTCCAGTACCCACTTCTTCGCTTTTGACATGTGCCACAGAGGTATCAAATCGCCATATGCATACTGAACCCGCTCTTCGAAATAACCTTCCCGCCACCCGTGATTGCCACCCTCAATCCCGTAGGGTTTCCACCCTCAATCCCGTAGGGTTTCCACCCTCAATCACGTAGGGTTTCACTCTGAACCCACCATTCCTGCAAACTCATTCCCAAACCGGCAAATTCCCACCTTCGTTGCCAACCGTTTCGACCCCGCAGTATGGCTTTCGCCTCTAATGAGGTCCCCCAAAAGTGTTCCACAAAAACCACATTCACAGCAACTGACGGAAATTGCATTCCCTCGCAGTTCCTCATTGCATCTCCTGCATCCCGGGTCCGAGAAGAGGTCAGTCGTCATTCCGTTGCGACTTGCTCTAAGCGCTGCAAACCCCGCAGGCGTCGGAAATAAACTCCAAGATCTACACGATCTCCCTCTTGGGTGGAACGGCTCCAGCAATTTTTCCATACTGAGCCAAACGGTCATGCTACACAGTTCCACTCCCGGATCAAAGAGCGGTTGACTGCCACCACCCTCTCGAAGAGCAAACCGACATTCTCGCTCGGTTCTCCGGCTTCTCTCGAGCCCTACGTGCACCCAATTATCCCGAGCGGCGTTGGCTTAGTTTACAAACAGCCTTCGAACCCACTCGAAATGCTCCCTCCCCCTTAAGAAATAGCAATACAGCCAATTTGTATATGTATTTTTCCCATATTCCCCCGGCTTTAGCTTAAGCGAACCCCGCAGCTTAGCCGATTTCCCATACCCACGATGTCAGACTCAAAACTTGTATGTCAAATTAACTGGCATCCACATTCTTTGTAGATCGTACGCTAGACGACCATCGCAGCAGCTGCCTTCGAGTTTGTCCCGCATGGCCGATAGGGATCCAAGCATCCGCAGCAGCTACCATCCTGCAAAGAGGTCATCGGCGCACCCACAGCCAGCCAGCCGTGAGCCGTACCACCACCAGCCAGACGTCAGCCGCATCAAGGCAACCCTCCCCCCGGCTACTTCATTAATTGCACTCTGCAATGGCGGCCACGATGGCTAAATGAGTGCTGTAGTTGTTCAGTGATCTGTCGATCCCACCACTAATCCCTTCCTTTCCTTATCCTCTTGTACTGATGTTCCCCCTATTTATGCTCCCCGGCTTAGGCCGTTGTTCTCGTTTGATGTTTATTGTTTATCTTTGTCATTCGTCATTTACACGTCGAAGAATAAAAAACCCCCCAAATCGACCCGAACACCCCGTGTACTTATATAACCGCTCCGCGACGAATTTGTTCAATTTTAGTTCCTTAGTTCAGGAGCAAAACCTTTATGTAAGAGCATACTTATTTATTTTTTTCACGAGGGTTCGCCGGGGGTTCACGAGGGTGCCGCCTTTTCAAGCCCTTTTTTGTGTGTGGTGCGTCACTGTTTCATACACCGGCATGCGATCAATAGTTTTATCTGTTTTCTCTCGGTAATTTGATTTTGCGCTCTCACACCTTCTCATTTCTGTGGCCGTAAGGAATAACAGCCAAAGTCGATTTTATGAAGTTTTCAGGAGAGCACTTTTAATTTTTGAATTTGCTTTAGATTAAACTAGATAAATTTTAGATTTTTGGGCGTAAAACATTCATTTTATGAGCAAAAGCCTTAGAATTTTGTGTAGTAGTACATTTGAATACGACGAATGCAATGGTGGTAATAACTCAATTTTGTCCTAACTCGACTTTGGCTGTTATTCCTTACGGCCACAGATTTTACTCTCACGCTCTGTGCGCTCTCGTCCACTTTACTGCTATCCCGCAGGTCGCAGGTCTTTACTGCTTTCCCACACGGTAGGCAGGAAGCATCGATAGGTAGCATAAAAATGTCGACAAAAACTGCAATATGGGTTGTA
The DNA here is from genome assembly GCA_963971225.1 of Melieria omissa. Lineage (NCBI taxonomy): Eukaryota > Metazoa > Arthropoda > Insecta > Diptera > Ulidiidae > Melieria > Melieria omissa. The sequence goes on along the minus strand of OZ020269.1, from coordinate 40,386,471 downwards.
TTTGTTGATGATTATAGGTTCAAAATTCGTTCGAATTGAAATCCTACCTGCTCCTTCTCAAAAGTTATTCATATTTTTATATTTCGAATCGGGACAATTTGTAACACAGGACAACAAAAAAACAAATTTTTTCTGTTGTATGGAGTTTTTCTACTGTTTCTTACTAATTTGGGTGTGCTGATTTCGAATGTACCCTCAGATTTTTTTTTAGCAGCTCTAGTCTGTGAGACATCTGTACCGTGTCATTTTTTTCACTTTTTTCTCTACTTTTTCCAATTCTTTGATCGTAATTTCTAAACCAAGAAACCGATTGACATGATTTTCACATTATCGCATTAACAACACCGCACAGCTTCTCTTCCGATGCAATTTATTTTAATAAGTTTTAAAATGCCACGGTAATTTGACCTCAAAGTCGGAAAATATGGAATTTTGAGGCGTTTTCTTTGATGGTCAAAAACATAAACATTTTTTGTAAATCAATTAACGATTTGGTGTATAATGAAAGCCGACACATCAAGCAGTACAACACAGCCAAATTATTTGGCGGAATACACATTCGCATTGAAATAAAAGCAAAAATGTACCATAGCCAACCAAAAAATCTGAGGGTACATTCGAAATCAGCACACCCAATTTAGTAAGAAACAGTAGAAAAACTCCATGCAACAGAAAAAAATTGTTTTTTTGTTGTCCTGTGTTATAAATTGTCCCGATTCGAAATATAAAAATATGAATAACTTTTGAGAAGGAGCAGGTAGGATTTCAATTCGAACGGATTTTGAACCTATAATCATCAACAAATACAACCCATATTGCAGTTTTTGTCGACATTTTTATGCTACCTATCGATGTTTCCTGCCTACCGTGCCCATTAACGGGTCGTCCCGCTGGAACCCGCAAAGAAAATTGTCTTTACACCATATGCGCATTCTGGATACTGTTCTGTGCTTATACTCAAATTCTTTAGATTTTTCATTTTCTAAAAATGTTTTTATAAACTTGCTTAAAAGGCGTATAAGTATTGTAATTTGACACTATTCTACTGTTTGTTAGTCTGTATGAATTGTTATTTAATTATGGCTGTTTGTAAATAAATAATTAAATTTTGGAATGTAAAAAGCCATATATATTCATTACATACAGCTGCGGTTAAAATAATAGTATTAGTCATAATAATAATAATTGACTGGCCCGACAGCCCGATTACTAGACTAAGGTCTAGCTACCCGCAATCATCCGTGTTGTGCGTGCGAATTTGTATAGGGTTGGAAGGGATTTCGCATTGTCCTGGTGAAGAATGATTCGGCGTCGGCGGTTGTTTTTCCGTATTTTATTGAACACTTCTGTCAAAAAAATTGTTGTGTACCACTCAGAATTGACGGTTCTACGTTGCTCTACCGGCAGAGTAGCCACATGACCAGTTTTGCCGAAGAAACAGGTGACCATTTGGTTCGATGTGCTGCGTGCCCGACCAACTTTTGTTGGATTTGGCTCGTCTTGGAAGACCCACACGATCGATTGTTGTTTTGTCTCGGGCTCATTAAGATTAAGATTGATTGGGGCTAGACATTGGCTGTCTATGGCACTGCGTTCATTTTGAACTATTGTGCCTTGCCCGAGTTCAGTACTGGAAGAGACTATTTCCTCCTATTTTCTCAAAGAACATTTTAATTCTTGCGAGATCAATTTCAGACAGATGAGTAGTCTGTAATATTTCCTGGCCTAGTGCCTGCTTTCTTGCATGGACTAAGGCCGGGCATTCAGTTATCAGGTGTATGGAAGTCTCGTCATCCTCCATGCAAAATCTACATATTTCACTGTCTGTTAATTTCAGACGGGTCTTATGTTTGTTTAGCAGACAGTGTCCGCTGATTACTCCTGTCATGAGTTTTAGTTCCGGTCTGCTCAAGCGTAGGAGAAACTTTGCATTTCTGCTTGAGTATCGCGGGAAAAAGGCTTTGGTACATTCCATACCAATTGATTTTGACCATCTTGCATTTGCTTTGATCAAGTATTCTTGCTTAATACAACCTTTGTAATGAGATTTGCTGACACCTAAGATCGGTTCGGGTCCAAATGGTCGCTTTCCAGCTCCCTCCCTTGCCAATCTGTCTGCATCCTCATTACCGTCATAGCCGCAATGTGCTGGAATCCAGTGTACTATTACTCGATTTCCTGTTGATAGTTGTTGGAGAAGATTAGCTGTCTCCCATACCAACTTAGAGGTAAATGTCGACGCGTGCAAGGCTCTTATTGCGGCCTGGCTGTCTGACATTATGATAATCCTTTTCCGATGAGGGTGAAGGTTCAGAATTTCTCTGGCACACTGATTGATAGCACAGACTTCCGCTTGGAAGACGGTTGCCAAACTACCAAGGCTGACTGACATTTGGGTACTGGAACTATATATCCCAGATCCTGTGCCTTCTCCAGTCTTGGATCCATCAGTGTACCAGATAATGTCATCACAGGTAAGACTGATTTTTGAATTGTCCCAGTCTATTCTGTTAGGAATATGTGTCTTATATTTCCTGTCAAAGATGTGTCGCGGAGGCATTGAGTCAAGAGGCAACCAAAAGCTTCCGTCTCGCCTCCGTTCTTTAACAATGGAGCGGTGACCGCTTGCATGTAGATCCTGTGGTATGAATCCACTATGCATCAGTCTATGTATACTAATGACCGCATTCATTTGTACGGTTAGGTCCAACGGCAAAACTCCCAATAGTACATTGAGGGCAGCTGTTGGCGTCGTGCGAAGGCAGCCAGTGATGCAGGAGTTAATTACTCTTTGCAACCGTTCCAGTCTGTTCGCAGTCGTTTTCTCTGTGGTTTTTTTCTCGGGCTCATACGCATATATCCATTATTCGTCACCTTTCACGTTCTTATAAACGTATTTCGAAGAACCGCGATCAATTTTTTTTATAATTTCTTTACACCAATCGACACGAGCCTTTTTTTGAGCGATTGCCAAATTATGCGGGATCCAACGAGAACAAATCTTTCTGACAACTAAATGTTCATGCAATATCGAATGCACGGCTGTGGAACTAATGCCCAAGGATGCCTCTATCTCACGGTATGTCACATGACGATCTTTTTATTATCAGTTCACGCATTGCATCGATGGTTTCTGGCACAATGACCTATTTTGGACGATTTTCACGAAATGCGTCCTGGAGTGAACGCCGACTACGCTGGGATCCGTTAAACCAGTTATAAATTGTCTTAAGGGGTTGGGGCTTCATCACCAAATGCCGAATGAAGGCGATCGAAACACTGTTGTTGAGATAATTCACTTCGGAAATCGTAATAAATTATTGCTCGAAAATGTTCACGAGTTAAAATCCATCTTTTGGCCGAGATGAATTTTTCAAGTTAGTATTAACAACACAAATAGCGCTTGAACATCAAAATGTTCTAAGCACGTTTATGGTAAAAAATGACAAACTTTTCAATGGCAATCTCAGATTTTTCGAAAACATACTAGACCATCCCTATTGAAAAAATATAAAAGGCAGCTTACGTATTGTTACGAAAGTCTCAAGTTTTCCTAGGTTCGCTTTGATTGTGTTTGAAAATAAAACAACTTTAATTATTCAGCGCAACGTAGTCAAACTCAAATCGCTTTATTTACAAATTTACACTTGTTTTACTTTACACTACTACTATTGCATGTTTCCCCATTGCTTGCTCAGTCAGGCTTGCTTACACAGACTCCCCATTGCTCTGCACACTGCTGCTTTTATACCAGTTTTCTTATCGCGCCGAAGTTTCTTGCAACTTCCAATTGGATAGCGCTCGACCATTCTCGCACAGCCCATTTCTTCGAGAACCATCCTTGCCATATCGGACTATACCAACCGAATTATACAAAATTTGCCGTACTTCAAAGTGCAAGCCTAAAAGTATGCTTGGAAAAGCGTTCATGCACAGCACAGAGTGCCTCTTCGTTTCAGTATTGTTACGAAAATTAGCTCTCTAAGTTTGTTTTTGGATTGTGCTTAAAAATAAAACCACTTCAATTACTCAGCGCAAAACGCAGTCAGAAACCAACAATCACTTTATTTACAGATAAGACTGTCCCTCTGCGTTTCACACTGCTGCCTTTTATACTTGTTTGCTTATCGCGCCGATTATTTTCGCACGTTCCAACTGGACTCTCTCTCGACTGTTTTCGCACATACCATTATCATCTCGAACCATCCTTGCCATATCGGAATTATAGCAAGCCGACCGTACTCTAAAGTCCGTCCCTAAAAGTATGCACGTAAGAGCACTAAAATCACTACAGTATTGTCGATTTTTCTTAATTTTGTATTATTATATTATTTTTTATTAATAATAAAATCAAAAAAGAAAACTTGAGAGTTCAAACCAGTTTTATTACGATCAAAGAAAATTAAGGTACAGAAGACGCATGTCATACAGGGTTTTTCATCATGAGCCGAAAAATATTTACTTTTTCGAAGAAAAAAAATCAATTAAAATTTGGATTTTGATGAAACTTTATTATTAAAATAATATTTGGTTTGTGCCATTAGTAATGGAATATGACATCATTCAAATGACCGCCACGAGCAGCCTGGCACACCTCGATTCTTTTTAGATAGTTTTCGATGACTCTTTTACATACAGCAGGCTGTAAGGCGCCAAGAACTGCACGTATGTTGTCCCTCAAATGCTCCAGAGTCTGCGGATTGCCTGCATAGACTTGGTCTTTCGCGTAGCCCCAAAGAAATAAGTCCAAAGGGTTCGCAATTCTGTCATGTTCAGTCGTGTTGTGTGGCATGTAACGCCGTCCTGTTGAAACATCATCCATATCTTCGATCGCTGGCCAGAAATACTCGGTTATCATACGGCCATAACGTTCAGAATTGACGGTAACGGTCTGTCCTTCGTCATTTTCGAAAAAATATGGCCCTATGACACCACCGGACCATATTGCACACAAAACAGTGACTCTAGGTGGATGCATTGGGCGCTCGACAACCACGTGTGGATTTTCTGAGCCCCACACACGACAATTTGGACTATTAACGTAACCGCCGATGTGAAAATGTGCTTCATCGCTGAAGAAAATTTGGTGCGAAAAATTGGGATTTTCGGACTGTTTTTCAGGCACCCATTCGGCGTACTTACGACGCATTCTGTGATCTCCCGGCTCCAATTTCTGCACCAACTGAACTTTGTATGGATGAAGATGCAAATCCAAATGCAAAATACGCCAAATTGAGGTGATGGAGATGTCCAATTGTTGTTAAATCCGAAATTGTTGACAAAACAGGCCTTGCGTGACGTCCGAAATCCTTCCTTAGTGCGCGAAAAGTGGTTCTAAAATTTTCACCATTTTTGAAGTGAGTTTTCACTATGTTTACACGTTGAGCGATGCTAAATCGGTCCATTTTCATAAATGGCAAACACTAAACTACAATATTAACACAATGCAACGACAGATGACAGCTGCGGATGTCAAACGCAGGGCTGCCAAAGTTTTCGGTTCGAAATGAAAAACCCTGCACAAGCAAAAATTTGTACGGCGAGCTCAAACATTGGAACCATTAAAGTGGAAAGCTTGGTTCTATAAGCACGACACTGAAACAAAGCATCAGTCGATGAATTTCAAAACCAGGCAGCAGAAGTCAACAAAAGTATTGATGTCAATGGTGTTCATCAGAGCCTGCTTACTACAAGTGTTCGAACACGCCAGCTTTCACTGATAAAAAAACGAATAAATTCATTGTGCCCTTGCGCAATTATTGAACCAATTGCGCAAATTGAATCAATACAAAATAATGAAGATTGAAGATATGAAAGAGGACTAACTTTAGTTAGTCACCCGTAGATGCTTGCAGCATCTTTAAGGAAATTTTATAAACAATACAATGCATTACAATATGACTTTAGTTATTCTTAACACTTCTAGCGGTTGTAACATATTTTTTTTTTTTTAAACAGGAACAAACGCGCAGGGGATGACCCCTATTAATGCGAAGCATTGCGTTGGTTCAGGAAGGATATAAAGGTTAGGAGATAGGGTTATGAGTGAAGTGGTTATGGACTCTTGCCTTGAACCCATCGAGATCATAAGTGCTGGGGAAAATATCCTCAGGGAGACCATTCCACAACCGCGCTGTACGGGCCAGAAACGAACTTTCTCTGTAGTGCGTAGTGCGCTGGAACATCGTTTCGACGTGAAAAGCATGGGCGCCAGTGTTCAAACGGGTTGCCCGGGGGAATACCCGGAGTGATGGCATCAAGCTGCTTATCTCCACTGAACAGTTACCGAAAAAGTATCGGTAAAATAACACCACACATGCCACGTTTCGACGATGTTCCAAGGAGTCAATAGAGCTGGATGCCCTACTGTCCCCTATAAGTTTAATCGCACGGTTTTGCACCCGATCGAGGAGCTCCAAATGGGTTTTTGAAGCCCCCGCCCAGAAGTGCGAGTTAAACTCCATTTTAGGTCGGATATAGGTGGTGTAAATAATGCGGAGATCAGACGGAGTGAAATATTTTTTGCACCGCTTTAGGAAGCCGAGGCACTTGGCTGCTTCTTTCGACACGCCAAAAATATGATCGTTCCAACGAAGATCGTTCTTAATGGACATGCCCAGAACATCAAGAGCTGCCGATTCCGCAATACCCACACCACCCATAACCAGGGATGTGTTGGGATGTGGGGAGACTCGTTTGTGGGATAACAGACAACATTGGGTCTTGCGAGGGTTAAAATCGACTCTGTTCGCTTGACCCCACTAGAAGATTGTTTGCAGGTCACTATTAAGTGTGTCATTCATTCGGCGCCGTTGTCTCTCAATCTCCACAGAGCTGGGACGCTTTGTGAAGGAGTATGAATGACAAATGGTGCTGTCATCCGCAAACGAGTAGATGTGATTCTTCGTCGACGACAATAGGTCGTTGATGAAGATAAGGAAAAGGGTTGGAGAAAGGACCGAACCCAGTGCCAGCAACAACTATACACGACGGATGCCGAATTTAGCTCCATGTGGGTTAAATATCCAGTTCAATATCCAGGTTCAATATCCAGTCGCACATTCTGCACTTTTGCTTCCTATATAGAAGCCCAAATTCAGGGAGAGATTTTACTTATAACAAGTTTGATCTTCTCTCTGATTCTATTTCTCAAATTCTGGAATCGTATCCGAATAGTGAAATTGTAGTTGCTGGTGATTTCAATATTCATAATTCCAATTGGCTACGCCATTCCAGCCACACAACTCCTGAAGGCTTATTTGTCGAGCTCTTTGCCGAGTCTAATAACTTGACTCAATTAGTGCATGAACCAACGCATATCCCCTGCGTTGCGGGGCAAGCTCTCAATACTCTAGACCTTTTTCTCACTTCACATCATGAAAAATATGATGTTGAAATGCACGCACCTCTTGGAAACTCGGACCATTGTACGATTTTGGCGTCTTTCCCATACTCTTCTATCCGCAATGCTTCGCTCTTAGCCCCGAAGCGCCTAGTGTGGATGTATGAGAAAGCTAACTGGAGTGGACTTAATGAGTTTTTCGCCCACTTCAATTGGAAATTGTGTTTTCTTGATAAAAACATAAATGCCGCAGCCAAAATGGTTGAAGAAATAATATTATTGGGAATGCGGTCCTTCATCCCCAATAAGCAAATTTGCATTAAACCTAAGGACAATATTTGGTTTAATGAGACATGCAGAATTGCTGTCAGGTCTAAAGAGGAAGCTTTCAGAGCATGGCAGGCAAATAAAAATGCCACCACTGAACAGCTGCGTAAACAGGCTAGAAATCGATGCAATGCCATCCTAAGGTGCCAAAAGTTTCTGCACGAACAGCGCCAAAGGAAAAAAGTTCTTCAATGCCAGCGTGGTAGTAAGAACTTCTGGTCATTCGTTAAGAAGGTGAAGAATCAAACATCATCTTCAATTCCAACTCTTCTTAACAATGATCAGATCATCACTCACTCGGTTGATAAAGCTAATTTGTTGGCTAAAATTTTCGCAGAGAATTCCTCCCTGCCCCCCAGCGATCAACCACTACCCGTAGTCGAAAACGTATCTTGCTCTATGCCAGAAATTCATTTTCGAACACGGGTAGTTAAAAGAGTGCTTGCAAATCTCGATGTAAATAAGGCTTCAGGGCCGGACGGCATTCCAGCCCTTGTTTTGCAAAAGTGCGCTACCTCACTGGCTTGTCCGTTACGCAAACTCTTCAACATGTCATACACCACAGGTGTATTTCCGACATGTTGGAAGGTAGCAAATGTTCAACCAGTTCCTAAAAAAGGCAAGACTACTGACCCTGCGAACTACCGACCTATAGCAATCTGTTCGGTGCTTTCCAAAGTAATGGAAAGCATTGTAAACTTCAACCTTGTGAAATATCTGGAGCACAATAGACTGCTAAGTGACCGCCAATACGGCTTCCAAAGACAACGATCGACGGGAGACCTTATGGCGGTCCTCACCGAGAAATGGAACCATAGCATTCTAAACCTCGGTGAAAGCAAGGTTGTTGCATTGGATATTTCCAAGGCCTTTGACCGGGTGTGGCATAAAGCACTCGTGTCAAAATTGATTGCCTATGGTGTCGGTAGTACCTTCTCTCGTTGGATTACGAGCTTCCTCTATGATCGCTCTATTCGTGTTGTAGTAGACGGCATAGCCTCGGAAAAGCATTCCCTTAGCGCGGGAGTGCCGCAGGGTTCGGTCCTTTCTCCAACCCTCTTCCTGATCTTCATCAACGACCTGTTGTCGTCGACGAAGAATCCCATCTACTCGTTTGCGGATGACAGCACCATTTGTCATTCATACTCTTTCACAAAGCGTCCAAGCTCTGTGGAGATTGAGAGAGAACGGCGCCGTATGAATGACACACTTAATAGCGACCTACAAACAATCTCCAAGTGGGGTCAAGCGAACAGGGTCGATTTTAATCCCCGCAAGACCCAATGTTGCCTGTTATCCCACAAGCGAGTCTCCCCACATCCCAACTCATCCCTGGTTATGGGTGGTGTGGGTATTGCGGAATCGGCAGCTCTTGATGTTCTGGGCATGTCCATTAAGAACGATCTTCGTTGGAACGATCATATTTTTGGCGTGTCGAAAGAAGCAGCCAAGTGCCTCGGCTTCCTAAAGCGGTGCAAAAAATATTTCACTCCGTCTGATCTCCGCATTATTTACACCACCTACAGTTGCGGTCAAAATAATAGTAGTACGCGTACAACGAAAAGAAAATTAAGAAAAAATAATCTGCTTTTCTTTACAAATATTTATTTTGTATTTTTTTTAACAAGTTATATGTGTTAACAATGCAATCATAAAAGAAAACTTAAGAATTAAACTCAGTTTGGTTTGATTTAAATTAAATGCGTCAAAAGCTCCAAAATATGGACGGTCAAAAAAATAGTAGTTCGCTTTACTTTCATAAAAATGAAGCAAAAATTGTGTTTCATTTTAAAAGATTTAGTGGTTAAATAGTAATAACGTAATTTTTCTTCAAATTAATATTTAGTTGCGTGACTGTTGTTTGACTATTACTGCAGCACAGAGCCGATGCATTGAAATAACCAAATTTTCATATCTTTCTCTAGGGGCGTGGTCTACTGCTTCTCAAAGTTGATTATTATTTAAAAGATTATTGTGAGCATCTGCTCTCTTCACGTCACACCACAAATTTTTAATTATATTGAAGTCTGGTGATTGTGCGAGCCATTCCATAACCCTAATCCTGCTTTTGCGAAGCTCCTTTCATGCGACCTTGCTTGTATGCTTTCGGTTATAATCCTGTTGGAAGATCCAAAGCATTGGCGTTTTTTCACGGACATACGGTAGCACGATTTCCCGCAAGATTCGTACACATACACATCGATCCATCGTTTTCTTGATCAAATAAATAGCGCCACCCCCATACAACGTAAGACATGCTCAATAAATAAATGCATGTCTTACGTTTTATGGAGGTGGCGCTATTTATTTGACATACGGTAGCACGATTTCCTGCAAGATTCGTACACATACACATCGATCCATCGTTTTCTTGATCAAATAAATAGCGCCACCTCCATAAAACGTAAGACATGCTGAATAAATAAATGCATGTCCTACGTTTTATGGAGTGGCGCTATTTATTTGATCAAGAAAACGATGGATCGATGTGTATGTGTACGAATTTTGCAGGAAATCGTGCTACCGTATGTCAGTGAAAAAACGCCAATGCTTTGGGTCTTCCAACAGGATTATAACCTAAAGCATACAAGAAAGGTCGCACGAAAGGAGCTTCGCAAAAGCAGGATTAGGGTTATGGAATGGCTCGCACAATCACCAGACTTCAATATAATTAAAAATTTGTGGTGTGACGTGAAGAGAGCAGTTGCTCACAATAATCTTTTAAATAATAATCAACTTTGAGAAGCAGTAGACCACGCCCCTAGAGAAAGATATGAAAATTTGGTTATTTCAATGCATCGGCTCTGTGCTGCAGTAATAGCCAAACAACAGTCACGCAACTAAATATTAATTTGAAGAAAAATTACGTTATTACTATTTAACCACTAAATCTTTTAAAATGAAACATAATTTTTGCTTCATTTTTATGAAAGTAAAGCGAACTACTATTTTTTTGACCGTCCATATTTTGGAGCTTTTGACGCATTTAATTTAAATCAAACCAAACTGAGTTTAATTCTTAAGTTTTCTTTTATGATTGCATTGTTAACACATATAACTTGTTAAAAAAAATACAAAATAAATATTTGTAAAAAAAAGCAGATTATTTTTTCTTAATTTTCTTTTCGTTGTATGCGTACTACTATTATTTTGACCGCAGCTGTATATCCGACCTAAAATGGAGTTTAACTCGCACCTCTGGGCGGGGGCTTCAAAAGCCCATTTGGAGCTCCTCGATCGGGTGCAAAACCGTGCGATTAAACTTATAGGGGACAGAAGGGCATCCAACTCTATTGACTCCTTGGAACATCGTCGAAACGTGGCATGTGTGGTGTTATTTTACCGATACTTTTTCGGTAACTGCTCAGTGGAGATGAGCAGCTTGATGCCATCACTCCGGGTATTCCCCCGGGCAACCCGTTTGAACACTGGCGCCCATGCATTCCACGTCGAAACGATGTTCCAGCGCACTACGCACTACAGGGAAAGTTCGTTTCTGGCCCGTACAGCGCGGTTGTGGAATGGTCTCCCTGCGGATATTTTCCCCAGCACTTATGATCTCGATGGGTTCAAGGCAAGAGTCCATAACCACTTCACTCATAACCCTATCTCCTAACCTTTATATCCTTCCTGAACCAACGCAATGCTTCGCATTAATAGGGGTCATCCCCTGCGCGTTTGTTCCTGTTTAAAAAAAAAAAAACAAAAAAAAAAACCCTGCGCACTCCCGCGCTAAGGGAATGCTTTTCCGAGGCTATGCCGTCTACTACAACACGAATAGAGCTATCATAGAGGAAGCTCGTAATCCAACGAGAGAAGGTACTACCGACACCATAGGCAATCAATTTGGACACGAGTGCTTTATGCCACACCCGGTCAAAGGCCTTGGAAATATCTAATGCAAGAACCTTGCTTTCACCGAGATTTAGAATGCTATGGTTCCATTTCTCGGCGAGGACCGCCATAAGGTCTCCCGTCGATCGTTGTCTTCGGAAGCCGTATTGGCGGTCACTTAGCAGTCTATTGTGCTCCAGATATTTCACAAGGTTGAAGTTTACAATGCTTTCCATTACTTTGGAAAGCACCGAACAGATTGCTATAGGTCGGTAGTTCGCAGGGTCAGTAGTCTTGCCTTTTTTAGGAACTGGTTGAACATTTGCTACCTTCCAACATGTCGGAAATACACCTGTGGTGTATGACATGTTGAAAAGTTTGCGTAATGGACAAGCCAGTGAATAGCGCACTTTTGCAAAACAAGGGCTGGAATGCCGTCCGGCCCTGAAGCCTTATTTACATCGAGATTTGCAAGCACCCTTTTAACTACCCGTGTCCGAAAATGAATTTCTGGCATAGAGCAAGATACATTCTCGACTACGGGTAGTGGTTGATCGCTGGGGGGCAGGGAGGAATTCTCTACGAAAATTTTAGCCAACAAATTAGCTTTATCAACCGAGTGAGTGATGATTTGATCATTGTTAAGAAGAGTTGGAATTGAAGATGATGTTTGGTTCTTCACCTTCTTAACGAATGACCAGAAGTTCTTACTACCACGCTGGCATTGAAGAACTTTTATCCTTAGGCGCTGTTCGTGCAGAGACTTTTGGCACCTTAGGATGGCATTGCATCGATTTCTAGCCTGTTTACGCAGCTGTTCAGTGGTGGCATTTTTATTTGCCTGCCATGCTCTGAAAGCTTCCTCTTTAGACCTGACAGCAATTCTGCATGTCTCATTAAACCATAGATTGTCCTTAGGTTTAATGCAAATTAGCTTATTGGGGATGAAGGACCGCATTCCCAATAATATTATTTCTTCAACCATTTTGGCTGCGGCATTTATGTTTCTATCAAGAAAACACAATTTCCAGTTGAAGTGGACGAAAAATTCATTAAGTCCACTCCAGTTAGCTTTATCATACTTCCACATTAAGCGCTTCGGGGCTAAAGGCGAAGCATTGCGGATAGAAGAGTATGAAAAAGACGCCACAATGGTGCAATGGTAGTTTCCAAGAGGTGCGTGCATTTCAACATCATATTTTTCATGATGTGAAGTGAGAAAAAGGTCTAGAGTATTGAGAGCTTGCCCCGCAACGCAGGGGATATGCGTTGGTTCATGCACTAATTGAGTCAAGTTATTAGACTCGGCAAAGAGCTAGACAAATAAGCCTTCAGGAGTTGTGTGGCTGGAATGGCATAGCCAATTGGAATTATGAATATTGAAATCACCAGCAACAACAATTTCACTATTCGGATACGATTCCAGAATCTGAGAAATAGAATCAGAGAGAAGATCAAACTTGTTATAAGTAAAATCTCTCCCTGAATTCAGGCTCCTATATAGGAAGCAGAAGTGCAGAATGTGCGACTGGATATTGAATTTAACCCACATGGAGCTAAATTCGGCATCCGTCGTGTAAAGTTGCTGCTGGCACTGGTACGCAACATTACTGCACACATAAATGGCAAGACCCCTGTGGGGAGAGAATAATGGCAGTAAGTGGTACCCCGGGATGTGAAAATCCAGTGGATCCGCATCTTCACACACCTGGGTCTCGCCTAGTGCCATTATGTGGGGTTTATGGAGGTTAACGTACGCGTAAACTGCGAAAAAGTTCGCCCTAAGCCCGCGCACGTTACAAAAGGCTATGCGGAATTTATCCACCACCATGGTCTGGATGAGCTAAAGATCAAGGAAAGTAGCTGGGAATGAGATCTGCCGCACCAAGAAATTGATGATGCTCTGTGGTAAGTGTTATGCCTTTACCACAGAACAGTCAATTTCTTAATGTCGAACAGGACCGCATGTAGCGCCACTGAGAACGGTCAGAGGAGGGAGACACGGGAAACGAACCACAAACAACACAACGCGAGCAGAGGTCATTGCGGCGGACGGCGATAACGAGTAACGGCTTTGGTGATTTTCTTGGTTTCGTTTAAAATTTGTTTGTATTTATTTCACGGCAATTTAATAAATTGACACACGCGGGGCTGCAGACACCAGGTTAAAAGACAACCACAACAGGCGGACGAACATTGATACACGCGCGAGACGGACAGAAACATTAAAAAACCACGAGCACAAAAAGGCACGTCTGCCCACGCGTAACTGTGTTGACCCACTCTAGGGGGATCTGGTTTAACCCTTTCTTTCAGTGCCTGTTTTAGGTCAAAAACTTGTGGATACAATATTTTTTAATTTTTGTATTTTTCTCTGAAGATTTTTATACCAAATCATGAAAAAAATATTTTGGTTAGTGTACCAAGTAACTTGTAAGGGTTCAGAAAGTGCGCAGTCCTATCGAGCTGCGTATTTTACAAAAAGAGGTCACTTCGTACTTTTATTTATTCTATTACCAAAATCAATTTATTTTATAGGTTTATGTAAGTAATCCAGTAGGTATTTATTGCTTTAATAAGTGTAAAAAAAGTTAGATCCCAAATAAAGCTCACTAAGGCTGTACGATTTTTTTTATTTTTTACTATGCCATATTTCATGATGCCCAAAAACCACTTTTTCGAACAATATTTAAAAAACTGACTTTTGATTATTCATTATGTAGGCTTAAACAGTAATAAAATGGAAAAGAATGACTTTTAAAGCTAAAAACAAAAAAGAAGTACCGAAAGGGTTAACAAAGTTTGCTTCCTAAAATTCCTATTTTTAATATTATATCGATTATTATGGAGTAGAATTGTTTTCCCACAAATATTTTTGTTTTATCAAGTTTTTTTCTGTGTGCTCTTGTACTCTTATAGCATTTTTAAAAGACGATGCAAGTAATAAAATTCAACAGAATCAAGCGAGGACTTCTAGCTGTTCTGAGAGAGAGAGCAGTGATAAAGATGGTTATGAAGATTTTCCTTCTACTGATGTAGAAAACAACGCGATTAATCAAACGCAGAATCACACCGATTTGAGTGTAACAAAAACTTTGCCAGAGGCGATTACACCTAAGGAAATCTCACCAAAGAAAGTTACGTTGAAAGCTACGCTATTGGTAATATGCATTTTTTTGATGTCATTGATTTTATAGTTAAATTTATTTATTTTTGTCTTCTTAGTCCTCACCTCCAGATCGAAAACTGACAAGTAACAGTAGTAGCCCAAAACTTCGACCAAAACCATCTGCGCACCTCACAGGCCGCGGTGCTCAGTTTATAAATATGATACGCAATAAAAAAGTCGACACGCCTCAATCAACACAAACCTCTTCAGCGAAAGCAGTGGGGAAAAACGAGAAAATAGGCTTCTTAGCAGCAAACGATACAGATCTTTCCGCAGCCGATTGTACATCCTCGCAACTGAAAGACCTATTGACTTTTTCTAAGCGCCTTCCGGCACCTTCAGCGAGTCCGTCAACTAGCATTTTAAAGCGAACTTTACGACGAGATAGTCTCGATGAAACGTTCTTGGAATCGCCCGCATGTAAAAAAAAGAGAGTAAGCTTCCATGATCCTGTGTCCATTACAAAGGAATATGTAAAGCACTTGGATGAGAATAGGACTAAACCTAAACGGTGAGTTAACTTTAGAAAAACAATACATTACTAATTCTTGACATTACAGCTGTCTGATGATGGATAAAGTCATAAATGCTGAAAAGGGCTTAGAAGTTAAATATGCGTTAAAAAGGCGAAGTAAATTGGATAGTATTACTGAAATTGAAAAATTTTCATCCGAGCAGAGTAAGAAGAATGTGCCATCTGAGAGAAGTTCAACGGAGGAAGTAGATACTGTTACTGAAAATAATACCCCTTACATAAAACCAACCGGTGTTGTAAACAGCACTAGTAATTCTTGCCTCAACACATGCTCCGAATCCTATTTAGAATGCAAAGATGTGTTGATTAATTCCAAAAACGCTGTTAACTTTGTATTAGAGAATTATTGTATGGAAGAGGTGCTTGATAAATATTTATCCACTGAAAATGATTCTCCAACTAAATCAATTACTATAATGGCAAAAACTATTTCACGTTATATGAAAGAAAACGCAAAAGTCAAACGAAATATATTAGAGCTATTTTCGGAAACCCACTCTAAAGAATATCTCGATCACGCCATCAGAGAGAATTTAGCATCAGTTGTGTGCGACCGTTTAAACTTGCCATCTGTTATTGAATATGTGTGCGAAAAGTCAAAAGCCAATACAGTTTGTCGAAATAATTTGTTCATGCAAATTCCAGGAATTCTAAAGCATTGCAAGCATCAAACAGAGTGTTTGGAATTCGTAAGAGCTATTTTTGAAAACATAAATTTAAAAGATGACATCATATTAGATTTAATCACTGAATTAGTACATTTGCGCTCTAAAAACTCAGATCACACAGCAAACGTGTCTGAGCCAGCGATCGACTCTTCTTCTAATTTGTAATAGTGAAACAAAATGTATGATTTTTGAACTATTTATTTTTTTGGCTTACAAAAAGTATAATATTACCTTTAATAAGTTGTCTTAAATTAAAAAAACTCGTTATGTTCATACAATTACTAATACTAGTAACACAGTGCAACAAATTAAAAAAAATTTCGAGGGACAAGGTGTTACATATCGCGTTCAAAAGAGGAGGAGTTTTTTTTTCGTTTTTAAGTTCAACCCATTTGCATCACACAGAAAAGTGAAAAATTCATTCTTATCAACAAAAATTATTTTGGGATAAATGCCCAAGTGCAATGAACGCATATATGCGCGCTCTGGTGATAATGGCCAGGCAAAACGCTCGCATATATGCGCTTATGATGCCAATGGGTTAAAGATGGCGACTTACAGCCCTATTCTGGCAACCGTAACAATAGTCACCTCGGTAACAATTCAACAACAATTGTTACTGGTGGAAATTCAAAAGCTCAAAAGGTGACAATTGTTTCGAAATTTTTTACCTCCGTAGGAGCAGGTAGAATCATACAAAAATTATAAAATTCAAATTTCGTGTTCAAATGCGCCTTGAGAAACTGCAAAAAAAATGCTTCAGCTGCTCCTGCGTCGCGACGAGTCGTGCGCTTAAACTTAGGAACTCTAAAAACCAAAAGAATATATACATGCATTGTGAACAAACCCAGGGCTCTTAGTGTCTCTAACTGCAACTTTGAAAATATCATAGGGGTATTCTCGATGTCTTGCAAAACCCTTGCAAGGTGCACGAAATGCAAAAATTGCAAAATCTTGCAATCCGTGCAATGATACAAAAACAAAATACAAGCAAAAAAATTTTGCATTTTTTGCATATCATGCTACGCAAAAACCCTTGTTTTGTGTGTGACATTGTGTGTAGGTGCACACGACACACGGCACACGACACGACACGATTGTGCGACAGCCATTTAATTTTCTTCGTGTGCGCAAGCGTATTTTCTTTATATTTGGTTTTATTTCAATCTTTTTATGTAATTTGCATATATGTATTGCTTGCAGGTGGAAATGGATCAACCGAAAACCAAATTAAAAAGAAATGGAGAAAGTTTGTGGCTGTTTGCGGAATTTTTGCAATATTTACAATGTTTGCTTTTTTGTGCGTTCTCGATGTGCAGCATTTTCCAGTCTTGCACGTTTGCATTTTTACAAATTCTTCCTCCGTGCAAGACATCGAGAATACCCCTCATAACTCAAATGTCAGAAAACAAAGTATTCAAAGGTCTATCCTGCATATAACTTCATGTAAATTACTTTTACAGTTAAGACTCTACAACAATGTCATTGAAATTTTTAAAATTCTATTCTTAAAACATTTATGTTATGTATATCTTTCTCTATCTGTCTCTAGCGCTCTATTATCTTCTAATGTGTTCCACCTACTTTCAAGAGTGGTAAACGAATTTTTGATTTTTGTGGCTCATTGTAATTATTACAAAAAACTACTGGACGAGAATTATTGTCCACAAGAACTTATTTTAATATGATTACCATTTATTGTTTGAGTTACATAGTTGTTATTGTATCATCGCCATCGGTGCCAGCTTCATAATTTTAATTTATTTTGTGTGAACATCAGCAAATTTAATGAATGAATTTTTACACCGATGCGTGAAATTCTATACAACATAACACCATATATGATTCGAATTGTTTTTAGTGAGAAGCTACCAGATATTTCGTATGTGGACACATGCGAACGCAGTTTCAGTTAAGGGCACTAAGTCGCCATCTTTAAACTGCATTTTAAAAAAACCTCTCGGGAAAAATCCGTTGGTACTTTTGCATGTACTGAGGTCCTCTATGGAAAGCGATTTGTTACACCGTGTCCCTTTTTTAGTGTTGCACTGTGTAATAATTACTACATTTACATTTTTTAGTATCAACATTGCTTCAGCATATTTTGAAAAAATTTTAGTTGGCAGAACAAACAAATTTAATATATTTTCACTAAAGTATGTTAAAGTACCATTCAAGGAGTGTCTCTAAATTCATACATATGGATGTTCATATGAGAAGGCTTATATTCATACACACAGATATGTCGGTACATGATTCTGTCAGACGACTTTTATTAAGATGGCGCCAACAGTTTATTATAAGTTCGTGTTATGAAGTAAAGGATCGAATTAATTTGTATTGATACAAGATTAAAAGTAGTTTTTTACCAAGTTTGTTACACATAATAGGAATTCAAATGTGCTAACATAGATAGTTCTATACTTGTACGTATTACCCTTTACATAAATATCACTGGTGTTTTTATGTCAAATAAAACTATATGGTTCTAAAAATTGGTTTTTAATCTTTGACTGATGAAACTTTGCCAAACATTGAGCCATTCCAGCAACATATTCTTGGTTTACGCTGTTATTATAGGCATTTTAGTAGGTTCAAGTTCAGTTGCGCTCGCACAGTCGATGAGGTGAGTACGATCGATTTGAAAATCAACCGCGGTCTGTCAGACCGTACGTCAGTATTAACGTTAGTCATTTCCGTCAACATTATTTTTTTTAATTTGTCGTTTTTAAAGTAAAAATTCAATAAAATAGAGAAGGTAGCAAAAGTCATCGACTAGAAAAAGCGAACAATTAGTTTAAAGCGATCTCGCCCACCAAGGTCTTCAAAGGTTATATAACCCTTAACACGTTCACGCCGGGGCCGATTTTCATGTTTTTTTGCTGTGAGGCGGCGCTGAAATTAATGCCGTGCTTCATCTGGCTTTCATTAAATGTTTTTAATGAAAATACCTTAAATTTTCATTATTTTAATTCTCATCGTTTAATAGCACAATCGAATGCGTACCACCGGCGGTACGCGTCGCCCCATGAGACAATCTAGTGCGGGCCACCGGCGGTACGCGCCGCCCGATGAGACCGTAAGTCGTGTTCATTAAAAAATCGTGAATCTACTGTCAAATGTTATTCTTGTTCAATCCATTTTTGCCTTCAATGCGCAAAGCAAGTCTGCACATAACGTGCTTAAATGTTAAGAAACTTTGAGTTGTGCAATTTATTTTCGTTATGACTGAAGACTTCATGTGTTTGATTTTTGAAGTTGCCTGTTAATTAATCTTACAATATATATAAAAAAATTTTAAAATTCTGTGTGTAGCCAGTGTTTGCGAAAACGGCTCATTCTTTCGGCGGTGGTTCATTGCGATATTACATGTTTGTACGGCAGGTGGACAACCTAAATTTTTAATATGGTATATCTTCAGAGCCGGCAGGCAACCGCCGTGGCTCAGTTGGATAGTGCGTTGGACAACGAGTCGAAGGTCGCAACCGCAGGTTCAAATACTGCCTGTAATAACACCAAAACAAAAAATAAATAAATAACGGGGAAACTCGTTTGCTCTTTCGGTGGCTGTCCTCTCAGCTGGAAATGGCAAACTTCTGAGAGTAAAAATTGCCTATGAAAAAGCTCCCAACCTGCCGTTCGGAACCGGCATAAAACTGTAGGTTTCTTCCACCCGCGTACAAATTCATACGCACAACACGGGTAGTTGCGGGAAGCTAGGCCTTAGTCTCGCGTAAGCGGGCTGTCGTGCCAGTCAATTATCTATATATATAAAAATGAATCGTGGTCCATTCGACTGCGTATCAGTCGAGAACGGCTGGACCAACTTGGATACTTCCTTCGGCGGGTTTGTTCGAAATTGTTACGTGAAGGTTTATAAAAAAAGAAAAGTCGGGAAAACGGGGCGTGGCGCCACCAGAATACATTTTTAGACAATAACTTTGGAACCATAAGTCACACATCAATTAAATTTAGTTCACACTTACTATTTAATCATGTCCTTCGACCGACGGAATGGGGTGGGTATTGGACAAGGGGGTGTGGCACCGCCCATACAACTCAAATCTTTTAAATGGAATAGCTTCGGAATTGTAAGTCGCACAATATTGAAATTTGGTGTACCGTCGTTTCATAGATGTGTCATTCTACTGTTAAAATTTTATGGGCGTTGAACAAGGGGCGTGGCATATTTTTTATGCAGCAGAACTGTAAGTCCTACATCAATGAAACTTGGTATAAACCTACCAATTAATCATATCTTTCGGCAGAGGGAATAAGGTGGGTATTGAACAAAGGGGTGTGGCACCGCCCATACAATTCATTTCTTTTAAATGGAATAGCTTCGGAATCGTAAGTCGCACAATATTGAAATTTGGTGTACCGTCGTTTCATAGATGTGTCATTCTACTGTTAAAATTTTATGGGCGTTGAACAAGGGGCGTGGCATATTTTTTATGCAGCAGAACTGTAAGTCCTACATCAATGAAACTTGGTATGAACCTACCAATTAATCATATCTTTCGGCAGAGGGAATAAGGTGGGTATTGAACAAAGGGGTGTGGCCCATACAATTCATTTCTTTTAAATGGAATAGCTTCGGAATTGTAAGTCGCACAGCATTGAAAATTAGTGAGGGGTCGCCTCATAGATGTGTTATTCCAATGTTAAAATTTTATGGACGTTGGACAAGGGGCGTGGCACATTTTTTTGACCCAAACTATCCGCATAATTTTGGAACTGGTAGTTGCACATGAATGAAACTTAGTACGAATTTACCATTCAGTCATATCTTTCGGCAGAGGAATGAAGCGGGTATTTAACACGAGGGCGTGGCTCCGTCCATACAACTCTAATCTTTTATATGGAATAGCTCCGGAATTGTAAGCCGCACAGTATTGATATTGAATATGCCATCTTCCCATAGAACGATGTCATTCTACCGATAATATTTTATGGGCGTTGAACAAGGGGCGTGGCAAATGTTTTATGCAGCAGAACTGTAAGTCGTACATCAATGAAACTTGGTATGAACCTACCACTTAATCATATCTTTCAATAGAGGGAATGGGGCGTTGGTCAAAGGGCGTGGCACATTTTTTATGCTCAGACAGTTATGCAGTACACACACACATCAGTGAAACTTGGTACGAACTTTCCACTTAGTAGCACAATTCGACTAGAAGAAAGTTGTGAGCACTGGACAAGAGGGTGTGGTACCGCCTCCATTTTTATATACATAGATTGTTTGCCCTAATTGACTGACTGATTGATTGATTCATTCATCATCGCTCAGCCCAAACCGCTGAAGCTACGAACATGAAATTTGAACTGTAGATACATCTTGAACCTCCGCTAAGACGGGATTTTTTGAAATTCGGGGTGTAAAGGGGCAAAACATGTGTGAAGGTGTTGTATGAAGAAAAGTGAAATTTGGTGAAAATACTCTAAATCAAAAATAATTCGACACGTATTTTACAATTATTCGAATATCAAAATTTAACTGGGCCAACAATGGGTTAAGGCTTGTTTACGGGAAGACTCCGAAAAAAAATTAACATATGGGCCTATTGACTTCAAACAATGTAAAATTACTTGACAAAAAAAATTAGACACGTGTTTCCTATTATTTTCAAAATGGAAATCTAACTGGATCAACGACGGGTTAACGAATGTATGGAGAAACAAGCCTTTCAACTTCAAACTTGGTGAAAGTACTTCAAATGAAAAATAACTTGATACGTGATATTAATTTTTCCGAATATCAAAACCGGACGGGGTGGGGTCATCGACGGGTTAAAAGTTTGTGGGGATAAATTGTGAAAAACATGAATTAATGAACCGATTGCCTTCTAACTTGATGGAAGTATTCTTAGTTAGGAATAATTTGACACGTGTTTTCACTCTTTTCAGTTCGGGAATCGAGAAATAATAACGTGCTTTTCATTTTTTTTGGAAAAGGGTTAATAATTTGGTTAGATGTGATTTTGTTTAAATGTGAAAACACATGATTGATTGACATGACATGATTGGCCTTTGACGTAATCATTATTGGAAACACTTTAAATCAAAGATAATTAGACTAATGTTTTTTTTTGTTTTTAATCAAAATCTGACGGGTCAATAATGGGTTAAGAATTTGTATCGGGGGAAGCAAGAGAACTTGCGTGCAAAGCCGCGGGGCCCAGCTAGTATTTAAAAAGTGTAATTCATATTGATTTGGTAAGAATTTATTTTATTTGGGTCTAATACGTGTCATCTCATTGTTCAGCAAAAGGAAATCAAATTTGTTAGTTAAAATGAAAATATAAATAAGTAATCTACATATGCAGTTTCATTGTTTTAACTACAATAAAACTGTTTTCTTCAAATCTGCATTTAAAACTACCATAAATATTGAGCGATTTTTTAACTTAGGACCTTGGAGAGACCGCACCTCAAAAAAACGTGACGTCAGTAATAGCCTATTTCCACTGGGCCTTAACTGCAGTTTACGCTTAACTGCAGTTTGACATCGCATTTAAATGCTCAATTTCCCATACAATTTTTTTTATATCAAAGTGCGTGAACTCACTTTCAAAACTGAGTTAGCTCAGTTTTGCCATTTACAGATGTCTAACAGAAAATGTTATGTTAAAATAGGGGGGGCAATACTCACAAATGTACACATTTTGATAGCATGCTTTCAGGTACTGCAAGAGCCGTACGAACACAAACGAAAGAAGGGATTTGAATTGCGTTCGGTGTGGTTGATTTTTTGCCAAGACAGTTAGGTTAGGTAGGGAAGGGTGTGTGCGGCAGGACCGCACTTCCACTCGGAGGCCACAATGGCCCATTGTGAATCCCTTCGTATGGTGTTCTGGAGCCAACCAATAGTCTCAGTCAAGGGGAAACCAGTTCGACCTCTTAATGAAGGAGAGCAGGTTAGAGATTTCGACTTTCGCCGCGCAAGCCAGGTCTGTCAGGAACCTTGACCCCAAGGTGCGGAGTCGGCGTTCCTGCAGAGCCGGGCAGTGGCACAGGAAGTGTTGTATCGTTTCTACTTCTTCTTCATCTCCACAGCTACGGCAGACATCACCGGACGAGAGGCGCCATTTGGTAAGCATAGATCCAATAGCGCAGTGTCCGGTGATGACTCCAACGAGCTGTCGAATAGAGGTACGACTCAGGGATAGTACGAATCGTGTTTTCGTCAAAGAGAGGGAGGGCCACAGTGCCCGGCAGGTGCCGCAGTCGGTCCTGGTACGTCATGACGACTCAATTTCCTTTTTGGTCAACCTGTCAATATACATGTACAGGGCAGATATCGGAGGAAACACAGAGGTATCCACTTCGGTGGCAGACAAAGCCACCCCTTTTCTTGCCATCTCGTCCGCTGCTTCGTTCCCTGCCACTCCTGAGTGGCCCGGAACCCAACAGAGAGTGACCTGGTGGTGCCCAATGCCTTGAAGTGCGGTACGACACCTCTGCACTACCTTTGATTTCACAACAACTGATTCCAGCGCCCTAAGCGCCGCCTGACTATCCACGAAAATTGTGACATCTGTGGGTGGTAACCCACTGTCACGGATAAGCTCGGCAGCCTTCCAAATTGCATAGATCTCTGCTTGGAAAATACTGCAGAGGTCCGGCAGTCTGAATGACATGCGTGTCTGCAGTACATCGGAGTAGAGACCAGCTCCAGTACCTTCCTCCATTTTGGAGCCGTCCGGTGAAAACGGTGATAGAAGCGTCTCTCATCGCACCTGTCACCTCCCATTCCTCCCTTGTAGGATATGAGGCTAGTGCTCGCGTGTCGAAATCCAGGTATGAGATCAGATAGTCCGTGCAGGAATCCACCCGATAACCGATATCCGGCTTCACGAATAACTTTAGAATTCCAGAGTGTCCATAAGCGTGTTGCCTCCACAAGTTGGCTTCCCTCAATCTGAGAGCGCCTTTAGCAGCGCAACACTTAATGAACTGCTCAATCGGGTGGAGGTGCAAGATCACCTCCAGCCCGGCCTGGGGGGTGCTTTTGACAGTGCCTGCTATTCCCATAGCCGCTAGTCTCTGCACCTTCGTCAGTTTCGTTACCAGGGTCTTGGTGCCCGTAGCCGGCCACCAGACAATGGCTCCGAAACTTAGGATCGGCCGTATAATCGCAGTGTACATCCAATGAACGATAGTCGGCTGCAATCCCCACTTTTTCCCGAAAGTCCTTTTTCAAATGTAAAAAGCATTCAGGCTCTTTTTCACCCGCTCTTCCACATTGCGCCCCCCAGAGAGCTTGGAGTCAAGTATGGTGCCAAGGTAATAGGGTGAGGGTGAGAGTGATAGGTGATAGGGTGAGAGTAGTGCCGCCAAGTTTAGGCAGCTCAAACTTCGGTATTTTGTATTTCCGGGTGAACAGTACCAAAACAGTCTTAGAGGGATTAACCCCTAGACCGTTAAGCTCTGCCCACCTGGAAAGTTCCTTTAGAGCAGACTCCATGAGATCACTGATTGTGGACAGGAATCTTCCAGGGATCAGGATAGTGACGTCGTCTGCATATGCTACTACTCGTAGCCTCCTGGTTTCGAAGATCTCGAGGATGCTATTTACTACAAGGAGCCACAGCAGAGGCGAAAGAACACCCCCTTGTGGTGTGCCCCTTGTAGTAAGTTTCCTCACTGAGCACAGGCCTAGGTTAGAGTGGACCCTTCTGCTACTGAGCATGTCACTGGTCCACTTTACCACCTTCTCATGAACTTCGAACTTTCTAAGTGCGTTGATTATAGCCTCCAAGGTAACGTTATTAAAGGCTCCCTCGATATCGAGGAAAGCGGCTAACGTGTACTCCTTAGAGTTCAGCGATCTTTCGATCGTCTGAACGACCTCATGCAGGGCGCTGTCGACAGATTTTCCCCTGCAATACGCATGTTGCGCCTTGCAGAGTCCTCTGGACTGTGCCACTTCTCTAATATAGACGTCTACCAGCCGTTCAAGAGTCTTAAGTAAGAACGATGATAGGCTGATCGGTCTGTAATCTTTTGCTGTTAAGTGGTTCACTTTCCCTGCTTTGGGAATGAACACAACCCTAACCTCCTTCCAGGCACGTGGGACATATCCTTGTTGGAGAGATCCACGAAAGATTCTCGTCAGGACCTTAACCACCGCCTCCTTAGACCATTGTAGCATAGCAGGAATGACACCATCAGGGCCCGGGGATTTATACGGGCTGAAGGAGTCAATTGCCCATGCCACCTTGGCTTCGCTAATTATCCTCTGAACTAGACCATCCGGTTGCGGTGTTTGTTGCCTATGCGACGTGGTCGCCTCAGCAACATCCGTGCATCCAGGAAAGTGAGTGTTCATGAGGATCTCAAGAAGTTCCTCCCTCGACTCCGTCCATGATCCATCAGATTTCCTGATGCTGCCAGGGGTGTGTGAAACCCCGGCTAGCACCTTACGGAGTCTGGCGGCTTCGTTAACATTGTCGAGGGATTCACAGTAATTCCTCCAATCATCCCGCTTGGCCGCCCTAATAGTTTTCTTAAGGGAAGGCTCCCCTGGATTTGGACCGAAAAATTGTTTTTTTTTTTTGCATAAAACGAAGGCTACATATATGTAGAATAAGTGTGTAAAAGGATTTTTTGATACGACGCGTATTTTCATGGGAGAACACACCTGTCTCACGCGCGCTACGGGACGCTCCACTGCTCTAATTTGCTTCAAACGCGTTTATCTCGAAACCATTTTTTCCAATCTAACTGAAATCACCGGACTTGATCTAATGATCCGATTTTCTTCATCTAAAAACTGCTCGAATGTATTTGATTTTCTGTATGCCTTGAACCTACAATTTGCATAAATAGTTATTTATTTTTAATTTTTAAATGTGGTTGAAATTAAAAAAAGGTGCAAAAAATTTAACTTTTTTCTTCAAATATTCATTGTCCAAGAATTTTTCGTTTCAATTTTTTGAGTCTGGTTCAATTCACAGACAATTTTGTTATCTTTAAGTAATGACAATGCTTTTTGATTTCAGTCCACTACAAGAGGCTGCAGGATTACAGTTCTCGAGCGATGTTTGGCGCGCAGAGGCCTACGGAAATCGCCATTTTGTAGCCGCCATTTTGAATTTCATCAAGTTTTTTAACTTTTTAAACTCCTAAATAATAGACGAATTTAATAGTCAAAACCGGAAGTTTGTACGCCTTTTCATTATCCCACAAAAAAATTACAAACTTTGCCTTATTTTTGCCCAAATCCAGGGGAGCCTTCCCTTAAACTTATTAAAGCTAGCCTTGTAGGCTCCCCAGTCTTCTTCAGTTTGACTAAGCTTAGCCTTATTGAAGAGACGCCTAGTATCTGTCCTCAGTTGTCTTAGCTCTGGGGTCCACCAAACTGCGTTGGTTTTCCGTGGAGCTCGACTTTTTGGACACGATTTCTTGAAAGATGTATTAAGAACTTTCGTTAAAAGACTAACTGACCTGTCAATGTTGTTTCTTTCAAAGGTAGCTGTCGCCTTGCGCGACGCCAGTTTTTCGGAAACTAGTGCACTGAATCTAGGCCAGTTAGTCTTTCTCGGATTCCTATAGGCTGGTGGACTCCCCACCTTCATGGCCACGGAAAAGACTATCCGGTTGTGGTCCGAAAACGAACATTCCGTCAGTACTTTCCAGTCGACCACAGAGATGGTACTAGAGTCGGTAACCAAGGTTATATCTATAACTTCTTCCCTAACCCTATTATGGAAGGTTGGCGTATTGCACCCTATTACATAGCATAAGGTTAGAATTAAGAAGAAACTCAAAAATAGACTCACCCCTGCTGTTGGTGCCGGAACTTCCCCACTGAACGTGATGAGCGTTGGCGTCACACCCGATGATGATGATTCGAATGGCATGTATGCGGGCGAGAGGATAGGGTCATGCCCCTCCATTCGCTCACATGCAGCCACACACAGGTCACCAGTACTGTATTGAGACAAGAGAAACATATTAATGTACTTTCTATAAACAATACAGGCTCGTATCTTACCTTCACCACGCGAATGAAGTACTCTGAATTGACTTGACCCCAATCCACAAACACTGTCTCTGACGAGCCAGGGTTCCTGGATTAAGGCCAAGTCAACCTCCTCCTCCTCCAGGAATTGCATAAGATCGTGGGTGGCGGCCTTAGAGTGGTGCAGGTTTATCTGCACTTTCTTCAGCCTTTCCCTGTGTGGCACGCTCCTTATTGGGGAAACGAGCTTTCAAGGAACCCAAACCGAACTTGACAATACCAGAGGAGTCTCGTAGATGACTAAAGGACGGTTGGTCAACAGCGACCACGAGGTCCTTAGCCGTCTCGTTTTTGCTAGTAGTGGAGGAAATTACTTTCCACTCTCCAGTGTTAAGGCCGCTGTTCTGCCGACCTATCAGCTTCAACGTGTCGGCATCCTCCATGACTGGAGGGGGGACCCACAGTGTTACGATAGGTCGGAGAGGCAATCGGTCGCGAGGTATAACCTCGAGTTTTGCCCCCTGCCAGAGAGGCTCAAGACCGCCGATCGTGCGCACCAGGAAGTCAAGTGACTGCCTGTTGCCACAACCGACGATCTTTACGCCCCTCTGCCAGCCAGCGCCGTCGAAGTCGATCTCGTCGTCCGCCGCCCCGAGCATCGCTCGCAGAATGCGCGCCTCAACAGAGAGCCAGTTTTCCGGACGAATTTTCCCATCGGGATCGCTCCGGTCCACTACGGCAATCTGTAGCTCCTGTGGAGAGGAGAAGCTCGCTGAGGGTTTCAGCCTTTTCCCCTCCCCTGTCGGCTGATCGTCCCCCGATCTACCCCGTTTGACCGCCTTTTCCACTGCGGTGGAAGTGGGCTTTGTCGAGGTGGATGGCTTCTGATCAACCTTCCGTACTGACGAGGCAGCCGTGGCACTGTTTCCAGGCTTCGCCGCCCCTCCTCTGTCCGGTCGTACAGCTGTAGCGGCCGTGGCCCTAATACCAGGCTTTGCCGCCGTTGCTGTACTACTAGTCGACTGTGCAGCAGTGGCGCTGTCTCCAGGCGTTGCTGCAGTAGTCGATGTCGTAGCACCAGAAATCGCCGCCTGCTTCTTTTCGTATTTTGCAACGATTTTCTGATGCTTCTTAACTAGGTCTTTCTCCTTGTCAGACAAGGGTACTGAACCTTTGTTCACTTTGCGAAGGAAAGCAAGTGAGCGCCGGTAGCCATTTCTGGCTTTTTTCGCAGCACTGCTCGCCTTACTTTCCCCCGCCAAGGACGTTCCAGGAGTGGAACCGGTGGCCGCAGGTTCGTCCGTCTCCTCTAGGAGTGCCGCCTCCATGTCAGAGTCAGCAGACTCGACGCCGCTATTTTGCGAGAGAATCGTCGATCCCTCTTCTATAGCAACGTCGAGCCGAAGACTCTGAAACTGAGGCACCACCCCGGAAATTGAGGGACTGGCCTGAGCGGTGGTGTCCTGCGCTCCTTGCCTGCTTAAGGCAGGTTTGGGCGCCTCCTGCTTCCCAGTAGCGTTAGTAGACCGCGCAGCCTGGGGTCCCGCTGCGCAGCCTAAGCGGTCATTGGATAACGACGCCAGACAGCCCGCTCGCCCACTGTCTACCGCCGGTACTGGGGATCCGACTCCCTGCACCGTAAAAGAGTCCTTATGGGAGCCCTCCAGAATGGTTTTGATGAAGGGGGTCGCCTTCCCCTGTGGCGTTTCTTTGACATCTATCACGCCACCAAAAGATGATAAGAAAACAGCCGCTCCTAACATGGAGATCCGACGCTGACCAGGGAGCCGCCCACTGTGGGTCAGACGCTCCTGGGTTTCCGCATCTCAAACTTCGCCAGCTGAGAAGACAAGCTTCAACAGCCGCCCGGGGACCGCCCGGTCACCAGAAGCAACCTTCGTGAAGGCGTTGAGTCCACTTGGCCTGGTACCCACAAGGATCGCAGCCGAAGATGTGGACCACGTCTACATCCGTGCAGTCAGGTGCTTTGCCTTGTGGATCCAAACCCTGATCCCCAAAGACAGTTACTTTTTACAGCATTTTTCGCAAAAATACATATCGGCTGTCATAATCAAAGTCAAAACTTCTATTACACTACTCGACACGAAAAATGCTCCTAAAAATAAAAGTATTTTTTAGACTAATCTTCGGTTGCTGAACACGAAACTGAAAATCAAAAAATTTTCTTAAGAAGCGTTTTCGAAAAATCTTCGAAAAACACGTTTTTCCCCTCTTATTTCAGTAATAAGCACATATCTCGTAAACCAACCATCCGACTAACACATGTGGTCCGTCGTTCAGAAGGTAATTAACTAGCCTTTAACGATATATGGACTGTCCAAAACCAGGACCAAAATATGTCAGGTATGCGAAACATAAATGTTTTGGATCTCAGTCTGTAGATTCATACATTTAAAATTTTTTCTCTTTCAAAGTTCTGAAAGTTCAAAATAGAAAATTTAGTTAAAAAGAGACAATTTTTCTCTTTCATTTAATGATCTTGATCATTGCACCATCGAACATATTTAAACAAATATTTTTAATGTGTATATCCTTAAAATTTTAAAGTCCTTCAAGAAGGTTTCTGGTCAGAAAATGAAAAATTGACTATGCCCGGATATTATAAATGTCCTCTAGTTTCACGTCTGTATCAGCATTTGGATGGATCTCGGAAAAATAAAAAAATTTTTTCGCACGGTGCTATAGATGAAAAGTTGGTGTTTTCACTCAGTGCATCATAACTTTGTTATTTTTCTTTCGATTCCATTGATGTAAGGCTTAATATTTGCTCAAATAATATATCTTTCATCTTAGATAATAAAACCAGAGGAGCTAATTTTTTTTATCTATAAAAAAACCATTCGAAAATGTATAATTTTTGAAAAAGGTCAAAAAATTCAATTTTTTTCACCTTTCATCGTTAGTAACTTCCCCAAATCTCGGTTTTGGACAGGCCATATATCGTTGGAAAGGCTAGTTAATTACCTTCTGAACGACGGACCACATGTGTTAGTGGGATGGTTGGTTTACGAGATATGTGCTTATAACTGAAATAAGGGGAAAAACGTGTTTTTCGAAGATTTTTCGAAAACGCTTCTTAAAAAATTTTTTTGATTTTCAGTTTCGTGTTCAGCAGCCAAAGATTAGTCTAAAAAATACTTTTGTTTTTTGGAGCACGCGATGAACCCAATTTTTGTCGAGTAGTGTTATTTGCAAATAATAAATTCTGAAAAATAAAATAAAAAACGTGGAACTTCTCATGAACCCCCTTGACATTAAAAATTCAGCCAGCTCTGATATCAATCAGCTGACATGTCACAAATGAAATAAACATTGACAAATGAAATAAATTTTCACAAATATGAAAACGCAGACATTCCTAGACTGTTGAGAAGGAAAGCGGAATGGTTTTCATGCAGTAGAGGGGCTACAATAAATCATACATACGTATACAAGGAGATGGCGGCGATGGGTAAGCTGTGGCTGCCCAGAAGTAAATGCAGTTAAGCGCTCAGTGGAAATAGGCTATAATATCTATTTTAAAACTGTTAGTCAAATCGGCGAACATTGGTTTTAACGTATATTATATAAGGTTGGCTATGCAGGGTTCAATGCATGAACAACTTTTGCAAATACGCTTTCAGATTGAACTTTGTCAAAAAATATCTGGAAAGTCTTATAAAATGAAAAATATTTATTCTTCGAAAATTATTTCGTCGCCTTCAAAATTCTCCCCCTTTGATGCAATGCACTTATGCCAGCGTTTTTTTCAGTCCTCAAAGCATCCCAAATACAGTTGAATCTCCCAAAACGCAACCAAATTGTTCCAGGCGTGGCTGCAAATAGAGAAAAGTTACAGTGGCCGATTTGAAAAACTTCAATTACTCAGTACAATCACATTTTATTGAGAGAGGTGCATTTTACATACAGTAGAAGTCCAATAAATATGACGATTGTTATGTTGTACCCCCAATTTGTTAGATCGTTAAATCGATCGAAATTTTTTTTGGGTTTTAAACCATTCTTAAAAAAATAAGTCTCACATATTCGGTTTTCAACCTTCTTCCTGTCCCTTGGGGTCTATTTGACCCCATAATAGTTTAATTTTTTTTTAATTTTTTTTAAATAACTGACTGGCACGACAGCCCGCTTACGCGAGACTAAGGCCTAGCTTCCCGCAACCACCCGTGTTGTTCGTGTGAATTTGTACGCGGGTGGAAGGGACCTACAGTTTTATGCCGGTTCCGAACGGCAAGTTGGGAGCTCTTTCATAAGCAATTGTGACTCTCAGAGGTTTGCCATTTCCAGCTGAGAGGACAGCCACCGAAAGAGAAAACGAGTTTTCCCGTTATTTTGTTTAGGTGTTATTACAGGCAGTATTTGAACCTGGGTCGCTGCCTTCGACTCGCGGTCCGACGCACTAACCAACTGAGCCACGGCGGCTGTTTGACCCCAAGCGGAATTAAAAAAACGGTTGAGCGGCTTTGTGCACTCATGTACTTATGTTATTTAGTGTTAATCGCGCTTTTAACCCATTAACATATCGAGAAAAACACTTTTCGGGGCTTTCCCCTTTTCTTTTGTGATTTATGTGTAACATTTCATCATGTTTTGTCCGTAAATTATATAACCGTTTTATTACGGTCATCCTGACCCCAAAGGACAGCGAACGCAATTTTGAGCAAAGGACAAACAGAAGGTTAAACAAATATCTTGTTTTATTCCAGAATTTTCAAAATACAAAAATGGCTATGTGTGTAAGTTACGGTATGCCAACGGTCACTACGCCGCGTAAAACTGCAACGTAGTGTTTGCGTATTTGCTCGCGCAGCGGGCTGGCGAGCTCAGGTGGCAGAATGTGAGCTCAGGTGGCAGAATGTAGGCAAACCAGAAGGCAATGCGATTTGCTAGCATTGTCTTCAAGTCCAGTCTTCATTCCGCAGTCGCACCAAACGGTGCTAAAATAAAGAATAAGAATCTATAAACTGTTGTTTTTTTAAAAGAATAACTGGCGCCCAACTATACTACTGCGTGGACTCCGCGCCCAAAGACCTAGCCGCGCGTAAAAACAGCAATCCAGTTCCGCATAGCGGAAAGCTAAAAGTTCTAAAAACTAAAACTTCCACATAGTGAAAAAAAGTGAAAAGTTTCGCATAGCGAAAGAGTCTAAAAACTAAAACTTCCACATAGTGGAAAAAAGTGAAAACTTTCGCATAGCGAAAAAGTCTAAAAACTAAAACTTCCACATAGTGGAAAAAAGTGAAAAGTTTCGCATAGCGAAAAAGCCCAAAAACTAAAACTGCCGCATAGCGAAACAAACGAAAAGTACTAAAGCTAGCACAGCGCTCACTATCCACCGCTGTAGTGCTCACTGAACCGTGCGACAATCTTCAGCGACGGCAAAATTGCACGTGGATATCTCGAAAACGTGTACGAGTGTTATCACGCGGTGCGTGGCGGCTTCTGCAAAATTGACACCGAATGCTTGAAAACTTGGCGTCGCTTACATCAGACAACAAGCATAATAACAACAACAAGGGACGATGAGGATGACGACGCTATGGATGCTGACGCTGTAAGCCAGATCTTTCAGGAAGAAGAAAATATCTTTTTAAATATCTAAATTTTTGCAATTGTATAAAAATTCGTATAAAGTTGGTTAGTTAATTTGTAATTTAATTTGTAAGCAGGATCTAAATTCTTGTGAATTTACATTAAAAAAAATCCATACATTAAATCTTTGGTAAATAATCGGAAATTTCATTAGGAAACTCTTAAACACTTTGTGCAGTGCCGTCTCCTCCGAGGTCCATTTTTGTCATTGTCTTTTGAGTCTTTTGGCATTGCTATATAAAAAAATAAAAACCAATAAAAAAAATGGCTAACCCGAACGAAAACCAACCCGTCTCACCCTCGACGCTTTCAACGCTCATAGAGGTAGCAGTAGAAACAGCGTGCACCAATATGTTGAGTCATATTGAAAGGCATAATGCAACACAACTGAATTTAGCACAACAGATTAAGGCTCTTTCGGAGAGAATGGCAACCTTAGAATTGCCATCATCTTCAACAATTATCGAATATGAACCGATAGAGGTAACGAGGAATGACCAGTGCCCGCTCACACTTGACCTAATCAAGTCATTACCGGAGTTCTCCGGTGAATCTACGAGATACCTTTCATCGAGATACCTTCAAGCAGCGCACACGGCAATAAAACTTTTTGATCCGTTTGTGGGTACGGAAAAATATTACCAGGCAGTTGCTATAATTAGGAACAAAATCACGGGCTCAGCCGACCAAATTCTATCATCCTTCAACACTGTCCTCAATTTCGACGCCCTTGTTGCCAGACTGGACCACACTTATCGCGATAAGCGACCACTACATGTTCTAGAGAACGAACTCAGCGTCCTGTGCCAGGGAAAATTGTCGATTGCAGGGTATTATGATGAAATAGAAAAGAAACTAACGATGCTCATTAATAAAGTGACAATGGATTACAGTGGCAATCCGACACTAATCAGCTCGTTTGCGGAAAAATACAGAGCGGACGCTCTGCGGGTTTTTATTTCAGGTTTAAACAAACCTTACTGTAATATCCTATTCTCAGCTGGTTGCGCGGACCTACCCTCTGCCTTAGCGAAGGCTCAGGAACTGGAATCCAATAACCAGCGTTACTCCTTCGCAAGAGCATTCGACAACCAGATCCCCAGAACCCTTCCACCGCGGCCCCATCCAAATTTTAAACAAGTACCTACGAGACCAAAACCGAGACCAATGGACACCAATGCGGAAACTGAGCCAATGGACGTTGACCCTTCGTCCAAATTTCGCTACGACACAGCCTTTAATCCTAGACGAAACCAGAGCAATAGGTTCTCTGGACAGACCAGGCAATTCAGTAACAGGACTGAAGCACAAGCGCCACCCAGACCTGGCAAGCGCGCACCCTCATCGGACAGGGCACCTCAACCCAAACAACAAAGAGTAAATCACTTGGGAGTGGACCAAATAGATTCTCAGGATGAGGACGAAGAAGACACACAATCACTAGCGACTTTTGACAGCGAAACAGAGGAAGAAATAGTAAACGACAGCCTCAATTTTTTAGAGTAAGGTCTGCTGTTCCCTATATTGAGAAGACTCTTAATAAAAAAACTAAATTAAAAATATTACTCGATACAGGAACAGCGAAAAATTACATTAGAAAAATACCCGAACTCGACCCAATCCTTAACGATAGACCATTTATAGTCAAAACCCTCGACGGAGGAACAAAAATTACACACAAATACCGAATCCAGCTCTTCGGAAAATTAGCCGAATTCTTTTTACACCCACATTTGAATTCATTCGACGCAATTTTGGGCTACGACTTCATTAATCAAATACAGGGGGTGATTGATACGGGCAGGAAGATGTTTTTGCATAATAACGGGGAGGACGAAATTCAATTCCTCAATTTCCAACAAGTCAATAACCTACAAATTAGTACACAGCCCGTCTCGGAGAAAGTCCGTACTCAATTTAAAACCCTTTTAAAACGTTGTGAAGTAGTATTTTCTAATCCAAATGAGAGCCTACCATTCAACACCACTGTAATAGCAAAAATACGTACGAAGGACGCAGAACCCGTCTATTCTAAGCCAAGACCATACAACATATCTGCAGTCCTCTTCGTAAATCAGGAAATCCAGAAACTCTTAAAGGATGGTATAATCCGACCCTCCAAATCCCCATATAACACTCCAATTGTAGTGGTGAGAAAAAAAGGAGAGAACGAGGACGGAACACAAAAAACCGTATGGTTTTCGACTATAGAAAACTTAATGAAAAAACGATACCCGACCGCTACCCGATTCCCGAGACCTCCGTTATCCTGACCAATCTGGGACAGTCTAATTACTTTTCCACCCTCGACCTGAAAGCAGGCTTCCACCAAATTCTCTTGGATGAAAAGGATAGAGAAAAAACGGCCTTCTCTATCAACAACGGTAAATTTGAATTCTGCAGATTACCGTTCGGTCTTAAGAATGCCCCGAGCATTTTTCAAAGAACCATCGACGATGTGCTTCGCGACTACATCGGGCTCTTTTGTTACGTTTACATCGATGATGTAATCATATTTTCCCAAACGGAAGAAGACCATTTAAAACACATAGAATGCATTTTTTCTAAATTAATTCAAGCTAACATGCGCGTCTCCGTAGAGAAATGCAAATTTTTTAAGCAAGAAGTTGAATTTCTCGGCTACCTAGTAGCTAAAAATGGGATCAGAACATGCCCCAATAAGGTGAAAGACATTCTTGACTTTGCAGTACCCAATACTTTACGGGCGCTAAGATCCTTCTTAGGATTGGCGGGCTATTACCGCAAATTCATCAAGGACTTCGCTAAGATTGCACAGCCCTTGACGAGTTTGTTGAGAGGAGAAAATGGCCACGTCTCTGCGAGGAAGTCTAAAAACGTGAAAATTGAATTGAACGACAAGGCGCTCGATGCTTTTCAGTCAATAAAGAATATCCTAGCCTCCGAAGACATACTATTGCTCTACCCAGACTTCCAAAAGGCATTCGACCTTACTACAGATGCGTCGGCACATGCAATCGGCGCTGTATTATCGCAAGGGGGCCGCCCCATCACAATGATTTCTCGCACCTTGAGCAAAGCAGAAAGCAATTACGCCACGAACGAGCGTGAAATGCTGGCCATAGTGTGGGCGTTGAAAACACTGAGAAACTACCTTTACGGCGCACCCAATATTAATATCCATACGGATCACCAGCCGCTCACCTTTGCTATTTCAGAGCGAAATCCAAACACAAAACTCAAACGATGGAAAGCCTTCGTGGAGGAGTACTCCCCCAATTTTATATACAAACCAGGAAGAGAGAATGTGGTCGCGGACGCACTCTCTCGTCAATTTATCAACACCATTGCTAAAACCGATTCGAGCGATACAGTTCACAGCGAACAATCACTTACTGCAACTATTCCGACAGTCCCCCACCCCATCAATTGCTTCGCAAACCAGCTTATCTTAGAGGAGGGCCCGGAAAACAACAAAAAAACCACAATTTTATTAAAGAAACAAATTAGGCATAATATAACTTTCACAACAGTCGCAGTAAAAACTTTGAAGAACACACTGAACCCTGAACGTATCAATGGAATTAACTGCCCAATAGAAACCCTAGGTCGGATCCAAAATAAACTAATAGAAGCATTCCCAAAGGTAAAAATGAAATACGCACCCAAAATGGTGCAGGATGTCTATAATGCAGATGACCAGTACGACATAATAGTTACAGAACACTCAAGAGCGCATAGAGGCTTGAAAGAGAACTACAACCAAATATTGTCCGAATACTATTTCCCCAATCTAAAAAAATCAATCAAAGAATTTGTTGAAAAATGCAAAATCTGCAACGAAAATAAGTACGATCGCAACCCCGGTAAACACCCAATAGGCGTAACACCCATCCCTAAATACCCAGGAGAGATACTTCATATAGACATTTACAACACAGGGAAACAATATTTTATAACTTGTGTCGACAAATTCTCAAAATTTGCTGTGACCAAGCACACACCTTCCAGAAACACCACCGACGTTAAAAGCCGCCTTCTAGAACTAATCATGCAATTTCACAGACCAAGACTAATCGTAACCGACAATGAGGGCGCGTTTATTTCAAACTCCGTTAAGGCAGGTTCTCACCTTGTGGGGGAAAAAAAAAACGATTTTTTTTTTTTGCCTTGTCGTGTATATATATGTTTCAAAAATGTACTCCAGAAATTTCAGATCAAAATCTGAAAAATTACAAAAGTTACAGGCCGTTACATAGAGCAGTGTAGAGCACCGGCCAAGCGCGCTTTAAACTTTAAACGCGTTTTTCTCAGAACCACATTTTTGGACCTTACGGAAGTGATTGAAGGCGCTGGAATGAACCAATCGTCACCAAATTTTTTCCAAATGTTCCTTAGGGTTCTTTCTAATAAATGAACCACCGATATTCCAAAAATATTGAAAATTGTTTATTTAAAAAAATAATAAGTGAACAAAAAAATGCGAAAATCTAAATTTTTTTTTCAAAACCTCATAACTTTTGTAATTTTGACTTTTTTTTTCATGATCTTGGTTCATTCAATAGATAATACGGTACACATTAAGAATGTGTTCGATTTTTGTGTTTCCGATCACGGGTTTTGACGGAATCACTTCCGGTAGCGGGACACCTCCTCGCCGACATGCCGCCAATGATGGACGCCCCCTCCCCCCCCTTTTTTGATTCATTCAATTTGAAAAATTGTATTCTCTCAATAAATGTGTGTTCATATCCAGAAAAAATTTTCAGCTTTGTATCTTTAACCGTTTTCTCAAAAAAAATTCCTAAAAAAAGTGCACTTTTTCGGATCCACAAGGTGAGAACCTGCCTTAAAGACCTCCTCGTAAATGAATTTAACATCTCCATGTTCACAACTCCTGCCCTACACAGTCTGAGTAACGGACAAGTGGAGCGCTTTCACTCCACTCTAGCAGAAATAGCCAGGTGCACAATAGGTACAAAGACAGACGTGGTCGAAACTATCTTATTAGCAACTTACAAATATAACAATAGTATTCACTGTGTTACTAACCGGAAACCGGTCGATATCTTTTTCGACCCGTCAGAAGAACTCATAGCAGAGATCAGGAACAAATTGGCCAAAACGCAGAAAAGAGATCTCGCGTTCCACAACAAAAGAACCAAAACGAGGAACTTCCAAGTCGGAGACAAAGTGTTCGTAAAAAATAACAAGAGGATAGGTAACAAATTTTCAAAGGTGTACAGGGAAAAAATCGTACAGGCTGACTTAGGGACCGCAGTAGTGATCGACAATAGGCAGGTTCATAAGGACAATATCAAAGCCAAATAAATTTTCAAACGATTGACAGACTACCCCTGACCAATAACTCTTCCCTTCCCTCTTTTGCAGATTAGCGTTTCCCGTAGTTAGAGCCGGCATTACCGATTTTTCAGCAGCACTCTTTATACCAATCCCGGTCGGAAATGTAGCCATTTTTAATAGAAGCTTATACCTCAAGCACTCGACAAATCTGTCGCAGATAGAGGCTGCTATCCAGGACAACATCAACACGATACCGACACTGCTCGACGAACGGGACAAGGATGCACTTAGAGAGGACATTACGGAAATAAGGAAGCTACTGAGCCTCTTTCGCACGTCTACCAGATTGAAAAGGTCCATAGACTTCCTCGGGTCTGCAATCAAATTCGTAGCCGGCGTGCCAGACCACTAGGACATGGAGGTGATTGAAGCCAAAATTAACGAGCTCACTAGAAACTCGAACAGACAAGTCGACATTAACACGGACATAGAAAAGCAGCTCAACGAAATAACAGACAGAATTAATAGCTTCAGGTACGGGAATGCCATAGTTGACCACCCAACATTGCTAACTTTTATGTCTAGGCGTAATAAAATTATTATAAATAACCTAAATAACAACGCCTATGCCCTGATGCTAGCGAAGGTAAACATAGTTAATTCCCTAATGCTGAACTCGGAGGAAATGGAACTAATCAGGCAACAAGAAAATGTACGAATACCAATAAACGATCTATTGTTAATTTCGGATGATGTTCAGTCGCCTAACGAAGTTCAACGCGATCGCACGTCTCAAAGCGTAAGCTTAGCTAATTCCAGTGTGTAAACTAACGGTCCCGTTAAATCTAAGCGCACAAAAAACATACATAAGGACTGTATCGAAAAGAAAGTGCACACTTTCTAACTTAATTTTCTTGCAGCATATAATTATTTTTTTAATTCTAAAAATGCCGTTTAAGGCAGGTTCTCACCTTGTGGATCCGAAAAAGTGCACTTTTTTTAGGAATTTTTTTTGAGAAAACGGTTAAAGATACAAAGCTGAAAATTTTTTCTGGATATGAACACACATTTATTGAGAGAATACAATTTTTCAAATTGAATGAATCAAAAAAGGGGGGGGAGGGGGCGTCCATCATTGGCGGCATGTCGGCGAGGAGGTGTCCCGCTACCGGAAGTGATTCCGTCAAAACCCGTGATCGGAAACACAAAAATCGAACACATTCTTAATGTGTACCGTATTATCTATTGAATGAACCAAGATCATGAAAAAAAAAGTCAAAATTACAAAAGTTATGAGGTTTTGAAAAAAAAATTAAGATTTTCGCATTTTTTTGTTCACTTATTATTTTTTTAAATAAACAATTTTCAATATTTTTGGAATATCGGTGGTTCATTTATTAGAAAGAACCCTAAGGAACATTTGGAAAAAATTTGGTGACGATTGGTTCATTCCAGCGCCTTCAATCACTTCCGTAAGGTCCAAAAATGTGGTTCTGAGAAAAACGCGTTTAAAGTTTAAAGCGCGCTTGGCCGGTGCTCTACACTGCTCTATGTAACGGCCTGTAACTTTTGTAATTTTTCAGATTTTGATCTGAAATTTCTGGAGCACATTTTTGAAACATATATCTACACGACAAGGCAAAAAAAAAAAATCGTTTTTTTTTTTCCCCACAAGGTGAGAACCTGCCTTAATAGAGTAGGCCTTGAAATACTGATTTCATACAAATTTCGTTTCATATATTTTTATATTACGAAAATTACGCGTATCGAGTTAGACATCCTCAAAAAATTTGTGTACAGTTGGTTCACTGAAACAGGTGCTTCGTACAGAAAATCACCCAAACGACATCGCGTGTCCATAAACTTCGCTAAAAAAAAATGATTCTTAAGTATGGTGAAAATTGCACTATCAACGACATACCAAAAAGTGACCGTAAAAAGGGTCCTAAAGACCCAAAAATGGAAGAAAAACTGAGGCATTAGATTGACGAAAACAAGTGCATTTGTATTGGAAATTTAGCTAGAACGAGTGTGACGATGGTGCAAAGAGTGAAGCAGAGGAATAACTTAAAAACATATAAAAAACAAACAATACCAAAAAGAAATGAAAATCAAAAAGTGGCTGGCAAAACGCAATGCAGAAAACTATACGCTCGTCTCTGCAAAGAAAAAATTTCGGGCATCATTATGGATGACGCGACATATGTAAAAATGAACTCAAAATCGCTGCCAGGAAGAAATGAGAATCCGCTAAAATCACCAGAACTACGTCCAATAGAGCGCTACTACGCAATAGCCAAAAGAAACCTTATGAAAGATGAACAAGAAGCTAAAAATCGTAAGGAATTAAAAAAAATTGGAGAAAATCAAAAAAACCCATAACGCAAACAGCTGTACAAAATTTAATGAAGAGGGTCAAACAAAAAATTAGATATACATTTATTTGAAAAACAAATTTGTTATTTAAACAAAAATCCTTAGTCCTTAAAGTATATGCAACAAATGTTAAAACAAAAAATCTGATCAAAAAAATTTACATTAAAGTTATACTTCAAACTAAGCGTGCACTTTCTTTCCGATACAGTCCTTATAACTGTTCACGGAACAAAATTCTTAGCTAGAAACAAGTGAAAACAACGTGACAATGAAAGATCCTCCGGATCGTAATATACCATTTCTACAATACCATTTCTACAATTCTCATCGGACAGGGCACCTCAACCCAAACAACAAAGAGTAAATCACTTGGGAGTGGACCAAATAGATTCTCAGGATGAGGACGAAGAAGACACACAATCACTATCGACTTTTGACAGCGAAACAGAGGAAGAAATAGTAAACGACAGCCTCAATTTTTTAGAGTAAGGTCTGCTGTTCCCTATATTGAGAAGACTCTTAATAAAAAAACTAAATTAAAAATATTACTCGATACAGGAACAGCGAAAAATTACATTAGAAAAATACCCGAACTCGACCCAATCCTTAACGATAGACCATTTATAGTCAAAACCCTCGACGGAGGAACAAAAATTACACACAAATACCGAATCCAGCTCTTCGGAAAATTAGCCGAATTCTTTTTACACCCACATTTGAATTCATTCGACGCAATTTTGGGCTACGACTTCATTAATCAAATACAGGGGGTGATTGATACGGGCAGGAAGATGTTTTTGCATAATAACGGGGAGGACGAAATTCAATTCCTCAATTTCCAACAAGTCAATAACCTACAAATTAGTACACAGCCCGTCTCGGAGAAAGTCCGTACTCAATTTAAAACCCTTTTAAAACGTTGTGAAGTAGTATTTTCTAATCCAAATGAGAGCCTACCATTCAACACCACTGTAATAGCAAAAATACGTACGAAGGACGCAGAACCCGTCTATTCTAAGCCAAGACCATACAACATATCTGCAGTCCCCTTCGTAAATCAGGAAATCCAGAAACTCTTAAAGGATGGTATAATCCGACCCTCCAAATCCCCATATAACACTCCAATTGTAGTGGTGAGAAAAAAAGGAGAGAACGAGGACGGAACACAAAAAACCGTATGGTTTTCGACTATAGAAAACTTAATGAAAAAACGATACCCGACCGCTACCCGATTCCCGAGACCTCCGTTATCCTGACCAATCTGGGACAGTCTAATTACTTTTCCACCCTCGACCTGAAAGCAGGCTTCCACCAAATTCTCTTGGATGAAAAGGATAGAGAAAAAACGGCCTTCTCTATCAACAACGGTAAATTTGAATTCTGCAGATTACCGTTCGGTCTTAAGAATGCCCCGAGCATTTTTCAAAGAACCATCGACGATGTGCTTCGCGACTACATCGGGCTCTTTTGTTACGTTTACATCGATGATGTAATCATATTTTCCCAAACGGAAGAAGACCATTTAAAACACATAGAATGCATTTTTTCTAAATTAATTCAAGCTAACATGCGCGTCTCCGTAGAGAAATGCAAATTTTTTAAGCAAGAAGTTGAATTTCTCGGCTACCTAGTAGCTAAAAATGGGATCAGAACATGCCCCAATAAGGTGAAAGACATTCTTGACTTTGCAGTACCCAATACTTTACGGGCGCTAAGATCCTTCTTAGGATTGGCGGGCTATTACCGCAAATTCATCAAGGACTTCGCTAAGATTGCACAGCCCTTGACGAGTTTGTTGAGAGGAGAAAATGGCCACGTCTCTGCGAGGAAGTCTAAAAACGTGAAAATTGAATTGAACGACAAGGCGCTCGATGCTTTTCAGTCAATAAAGAATATCCTAGCCTCCGAAGACATACTATTGCTCTACCCAGACTTCCAAAAGGCATTCGACCTTACTACAGATGCGTCGGCACATGCAATCGGCGCTGTATTATCGCAAGGGGGCCGCCCCATCACAATGATTTCTCGCACCTTGAGCAAAGCAGAAAGCAATTACGCCACGAACGAGCGTGAAATGCTGGCCATAGTGTGGGCGTTGAAAACACTGAGAAACTACCTTTACGGCGCACCCAATATTAATATCCATACGGATCACCAGCCGCTCACCTTTGCTATTTCAGAGCGAAATCCAAACACAAAACTCAAACGATGGAAAGCCTTCGTGGAGGAGTACTCCCCCAATTTTATATACAAACCAGGAAGAGAGAATGTGGTCGCGGACGCACTCTCTCGTCAATTTATCAACACCATTGCTAAAACCGATTCGAGCGATACAGTTCACAGCGAACAATCACTTACTGCAACTATTCCGACAGTCCCCCACCCCATCAATTGCTTCGCAAACCAGCTTATCTTAGAGGAGGGCCCGGAAAACAACAAAAAAACCACAATTTTATTTAGGAAACAAATTAGGCATAATATAACTTTCACAACAGTCGCAGTAAAAACTTTGAAGAACACACTGAACCCTGAACGTATCAATGGAATTAACTGCCCAATAGAAACCCTAGGTCGGATCCAAAATAAACTAATAGAAGCATTCCCAAAGGTAAAAATGAAATACGCACCCAAAATGGTGCAGGATGTCTATAATGCAGATGACCAGTACGACATAATAGTTACAGAACACTCAAGAGCGCATAGAGGCTTGAAAGAGAACTACAACCAAATATTGTCCGAATACTATTTCCCCAATCTAAAAAAATCAATCAAAGAATTTGTTGAAAAATGCAAAATCTGCAACGAAAATAAGTACGATCGCAACCCCGGTAAACACCCAATAGGCGTAACACCCATCCCTAAATACCCAGGAGAGATACTTCATATAGACATTTACAACACAGGGAAACAATATTTTATAACTTGTGTCGACAAATTCTCAAAATTTGCTGTGACCAAGCACACACCTTCCAGAAACACCACCGACGTTAAAAGCCGCCTGCTAGAACTAATCATGCAATTTCACAGACCAAGACTAATCGTAACCGACAATGAGGGCGCGTTTATTTCAAACTCCGTTAAAGACCTCCTCGTAAATGAATTTAACATCTCCATGTTCACAACTCCTGCCCTACACAGTCTGAGTAACGGACAAGTGGAGCGCTTTCACTCCACTCTAGCAGAAATAGCCAGGTGCACAATAGGTACAAAGACAGACGTGGTCGAAACTATCTTATTAGCAACTTACAAATATAATAGTATTCACTGTGTTACTAACCGGAAACCGGTCGATATCTTTTTCGACCCGTCAGAAGAACTCATAGCAGAGATCAGGAACAAATTGGCCAAAACGCAGAAAAGAGATCTCGCGTTCCACAACAAAAGAACCAAAACGAGGAACTTCCAAGTCGGAGACAAAGTGTTCGTAAAAAATAACAAGAGGATAGGTAACAAATTTTCAAAGGTGTACAGGGAAAAAATCGTACAGGCTGACTTAGGGACCGCAGTAGTGATCGACAATAGGCAGGTTCATAAGGACAATATCAAAGCCAAATACATTTTCAAACGATTGACAGACTACCCCTGACCAATAACTCTTCCCTTCCCTCTTTTGCAGATTAGCGTTTCCCGTAGTTAGAGCCGGCATTACCGATTTTTCAGCAGCACTCTTTATACCAATCCCGGTCGGAAATGTAGCCATTTTTAATAGAAGCTTATACCTCAAGCACTCGACAAATCTGACGCAGATAGAGGCTGCTATCCAGGACAACATCAACACGATACCGACACTGCTCGACGAACGGGACAAGGATGCACTTAGAGAGGACATTACGGAAATAAGGAAGCTACTGAGCCTCTTTCGCACGTCTACCAGATTGAAAAGGTCCATAGACTTCCTCGGGTCTGCAATCAAATTCGTAGCCGGCGTGCCAGACCACTAGGACATGGAGGTGATTGAAGCCAAAATTAACAAGCTCACTAGAAACTCGAACAGACAAGTCGACATTAACACGGACATAGAAAAGCAGCTCAACGAAATAACAGACAGAATTAATAGCTTCAGGTACGGGAATGCCATAGTTGACCACCCAACATTGCTAACTTTTATGTCTAGGCGTAATAAAATTATTATAAATAACCTAAATAACAACGCCTATGCCCTGATGCTAGCGAAGGTAAACATAGTTAATTCCCTAATGCTGAACTCGGAGGAAATGGAACTAATCAGGCAACAAGAAAATGTACGAATACCAATAAACGATCTATTGTTAATTTCGGATGATGTTCAGTCGCCTAACGAAGTTCAACGCGATCGCACGTCTCAAAGCGTAAGCTTAGCTAATTCCAGTGTGTAAACTAACGGTCCCGTTAAATCTAAGCGCACAAAAAACATACATAAGGACTGTATCGAAAAGAAAGTGCACACTTTCTAACTTAATTTTCTTGCAGCATATAATTATTTTTTTAATTCTTAAAATGCCGTTTAATAGAGTAGGCCTTGAAATACTGATTTCATACAAATTTCGTTTCATATATTTTTATATTACGAAAATTACGCGTATCGAGTTAGACATCCTCAAAAAATTTGTGTACAGTTGGTTCACTGAAACAGGTGCTTCGTACAGAAAATCACCCAAACGACATCGCGTGTCCATAAACTTCGCTAAA
The DNA here is from genome assembly GCA_963971225.1 of Melieria omissa. Taxonomy (NCBI): domain Eukaryota; kingdom Metazoa; phylum Arthropoda; class Insecta; order Diptera; family Ulidiidae; genus Melieria; species Melieria omissa. The sequence goes on along the minus strand of OZ020269.1, from coordinate 40,341,687 downwards.
AAAAAATGATTCTTAAGTATGGTGAAAATTGCACTATCAACGACATACCAAAAAGTGACCGTAAAAAGGGTCCTAAAGACCCAAAAATGGAAGAAAAACTGAGGCATTAGATTGACGAAAACAAGTGCATTTGTATTGGAAATTTAGCTAGAACGAGTGTGACGATGGTGCAAAGAGTGAAGCAGAGGAATAACTTAAAAACATATAAAAAACAAACAATACCAAAAAGAAATGAAAATCAAAAAGTGGCTGGCAAAACGCAATGCAGAAAACTATACGCTCGTCTCTGCAAAGAAAAAATTTCGGGCATCATTATGGATGACGCGACATATGTAAAAATGAACTCAAAATCGCTGCCAGGAAGAAATGAGAATCCGCTAAAATCACCAGAACTACGTCCAATAGAGCGCTACTACGCAATAGCCAAAAGAAACCTTATGAAAGATGAACAAGAAGCTAAAAATCGTAAGGAATTAAAAAAAATTGGAGAAAATCAAAAAAACCCATAACGCAAACAGCTGTACAAAATTTAATGAAGAGGGTCAAACAAAAAATTAGATATACATTTATTTGAAAAACAAATTTGTTATTTAAACAAAAATCCTTAGTCCTTAAAGTATATGCAACAAATGTTAAAACAAAAAATCTGATCAAAAAAATTTACATTAAAGTTATACTTCAAACTAAGCGTGCACTTTCTTTCCGATACAGTCCTTATAACTGTTCACGGAACAAAATTCTTAGCTAGAAACAAGTGAAAACAACGTGACAATGAAAGATCCTCCGGATCGTAATATACCATTTCTACAATACCATTTCTACAATTCTCATCGGACAGGGCACCTCAACCCAAACAACAAAGAGTAAATCACTTGGGAGTGGACCAAATAGATTCTCAGGATGAGGACGAAGAAGACACACAATCACTAGCGACTTTTGACAGCGAAACAGAGGAAGAAATAGTAAACGACAGCCTCAATTTTTTAGAGTAAGGTCTGCTGTTCCCTATATTGAGAAGACTCTTAATAAAAAAACTAAATTAAAAATATTACTCGATACAGGAACAGCGAAAAATTACATTAGAAAAATACCCGAACTCGACCCAATCCTTAACGATAGACCATTTATAGTCAAAACCCTCGACGGAGGAACAAAAATTACACACAAATACCGAATCCAGCTCTTCGGAAAATTAGCCGAATTCTTTTTACACCCACATTTGAATTCATTCGACGCAATTTTGGGCTACGACTTCATTAATCAAATACAGGGGGTGATTGATACGGGCAGGAAGATGTTTTTGCATAATAACGGGGAGGACGAAATTCAATTCCTCAATTTCCAACAAGTCAATAACCTACAAATTAGTACACAGCCCGTCTCGGAGAAAGTCCGTACTCAATTTAAAACCCTTTTAAAACGTTGTGAAGTAGTATTTTCTAATCCAAATGAGAGCCTACCATTCAACACCACTGTAATAGCAAAAATACGTACGAAGGACGCAGAACCCGTCTATTCTAAGCCAAGACCATACAACATATCTGCAGTCCCCTTCGTAAATCAGGAAATCCAGAAACTCTTAAAGGATGGTATAATCCGACCCTCCAAATCCCCATATAACACTCCAATTGTAGTGGTGAGAAAAAAAGGAGAGAACGAGGACGGAACACAAAAAACCGTATGGTTTTCGACTATAGAAAACTTAATGAAAAAACGATACCCGACCGCTACCCGATTCCCGAGACCTCCGTTATCCTGACCAATCTGGGACAGTCTAATTACTTTTCCACCCTCGACCTGAAAGCAGGCTTCCACCAAATTCTCTTGGATGAAAAGGATAGAGAAAAAACGGCCTTCTCTATCAACAACGGTAAATTTGAATTCTGCAGATTACCGTTCGGTCTTAAGAATGCCCCGAGCATTTTTCAAAGAACCATCGACGATGTGCTTCGCGACTACATCGGGCTCTTTTGTTACGTTTACATCGATGATGTAATCATATTTTCCCAAACGGAAGAAGACCATTTAAAACACATAGAATGCATTTTTTCTAAATTATTTCAAGCTAACATGCGCGTCTCCGTAGAGAAATGCAAATTTTTTAAGCAAGAAGTTGAATTTCTCGGCTACCTAGTAGCTAAAAATGGGATCAGAACATGCCCCAATAAGGTGAAAGACATTCTTGACTTTGCAGTACCCAATACTTTACGGGCGCTAAGATCCTTCTTAGGATTGGCGGGCTATTACCGCAAATTCATCAAGGACTACGCTAAGATTGCACAGCCCTTGACGAGTTTGTTGAGAGGAGAAAATGGCCACGTCTCTGCGAGGAAGTCTAAAAACGTGAAAATTGAATTGAACGACAAGGCGCTCGATGATTTTCAGTCAATAAAGAATATCCTAGCCTCCGAAGACATACTATTGCTCTACCCAGACTTCCAAAAGGCATTCGACCTTACTACAGATGCGTCGGCACATGCAATCGGCGCTGTATTATCGCAAGGGGGCCGCCCCATCACAATGATTTCTCGCACCTTGAGCAAAGCAGAAAGCAATTACGCCACGAACGAGCGTGAAATGCTGGCCATAGTGTGGGCGTTGAAAACACTGAGAAACTACCTTTACGGCGCACCCAATATTAATATCCATACGGATCACCAGCCGCTCACCTTTGCTATTTCAGAGCGAAATCCAAACACAAAACTCAAACGATGGAAAGCCTTCGTGGAGGAGTACTCCCCCAATTTTATATACAAACCAGGAAGAGAGAATGTGGTCGCGGACGCACTCTCTCGTCAATTTATCAACACCATTGCTAAAACCGATTCGAGCGATACAGTTCACAGCGAACAATCACTTACTGCAACTATTCCGACAGTCCCCCACCCCATCAATTGCTTCGCAAACCAGCTTATCTTAGAGGAGGGCCCGGAAAACAACAAAAAAAACCACAATTTTATTTAAGAAACAAATTAGGCATAATATAACTTTCACAACAGTCGCAGTAAAAACTTTGAAGAACACACTGAACCCTGAACGTATCAATGGAATTAACTGCCCAATAGAAACCCTAGGTCGGATCCAAAATAAACTAATAGAAGCATTCCCAAAGGTAAAAATGAAATACGCACCCAAAATGGTGCAGGATGTCTATAATGCAGATGACCAGTACGACATAATAGTTACAGAACACTCAAGAGCGCATAGAGGCTTGAAAGAGAACTACAACCAAATATTGTCCGAATACTATTTCCCCAATCTAAAAAAATCAATCAAAGAATTTGTTGAAAAATGCAAAATCTGCAACGAAAATAAGTACGATCGCAACCCCGGTAAACACCCAATAGGCGTAACACCCATCCCTAAATACCCAGGAGAGATACTTCATATAGACATTTACAACACAGGGAAACAATATTTTATAACTTGTGTCGACAAATTCTCAAAATTTGCTGTGACCAAGCACACACCTTCCAGAAACACCACCGACGTTAAAAGCCGCCTGCTAGAACTAATCATGCAATTTCACAGACCAAGACTAATCGTAACCGACAATGAGGGCGCGTTTATTTCAAACTCCGTTAAAGACCTCCTCGTAAATGAATTTAACATCTCCATGTTCACAACTCCTGCCCTACACAGTCTGAGTAACGGACAAGTGGAGCGCTTTCACTCCACTCTAGCAGAAATAGCCAGGTGCACAATAGGTACAAAGACAGACGTGGTCGAAACTATCTTATTAGCAACTTACAAATATAACAATAGTATTCACTGTGTTACTAACCGGAAACCGGTCGATATCTTTTTCGACCCGTCAGAAGAACTCATAGCAGAGATCAGGAACAAATTGGCCAAAACGCAGAAAAGAGATCTCGCGTTCCACAACAAAAGAACCAAAACGAGGAACTTCCAAGTCGGAGACAAAGTGTTCGTAAAAAATAACAAGAGGATAGGTAACAAATTTTCAAAGGTGTACAGGGAAAAAATCGTACAGGCTGACTTAGGGACCGCAGTAGTGATCGACAATAGGCAGGTTCATAAGGACAATATCAAAGCCAAATAAATTTTCAAACGATTGACAGACTACCCCTGACCAATAACTCTTCCCTTCCCTCTTTTGCAGATTAGCGTTTCCCGTAGTTAGAGCCGGCATTACCGATTTTTCAGCAGCACTCTTTATACCAATCCCGGTCGGAAATGTAGCCATTTTTAATAGAAGCTTATACCTCAAGCACTCGACAAATCTGACGCAGATAGAGGCTGCTATCCAGGACAACATCAACACGATACCGACACTGCTCGACGAACGGGACAAGGATGCACTTAGAGAGGACATTACGGAAATAAGGAAGCTACTGAGCCTCTTTCGCACGTCTACCAGATTGAAAAGGTCCATAGACTTCCTCGGGTCTGCAATCAAATTCGTAGCCGGCGTGCCAGACCACTAGGACATGGAGGTGATTGAAGCCAAAATTAACAAGCTCACTAGAAACTCGAACAGACAAGTCGACATTAACACGGACATAGAAAAGCAGCTCAACGAAATAACAGACAGAATTAATAGCTTCAGGTACGGGAATGCCATAGTTGACCACCCAACATTGCTAACTTTTATGTCTAGGCGTAATAAAATTATTATAAATAACCTAAATAACAACGCCTATGCCCTGATGCTAGCGAAGGTAAACATAGTTAATTCCCTAATGCTGAACTCGGAGGAAATGGAACTAATCAGGCAACAAGAAAATGTACGAATACCAATAAACGATCTATTGTTAATTTCGGATGATGTTCAGTCGCCTAACGAAGTTCAACGCGATCGCACGTCTCAAAGCGTAAGCTTAGCTAATTCCAGTGTGTAAACTAACGGTCCCGTTAAATCTAAGCGCACAAAAAACATACATACTTATAACTGTTCACGGAACAAAATTCTTAGCTAGAAACAAGTGAAAACAACGTGACAATGAAAGATCCTCCGGATCGTAATATACCATTTCTACAATGGGATAAAACTAAAACGTGTCATTTTACCACTCCGGGCCCTAAATACTTAGTAATGTCTAGAATAAACAGTACGGACACTCTATCAAATGTATCACCTTTTCTAATAAAAAAAGCAATTGACGCTACATGCGGAGGAGAAGTAGAAGAGTGTAAAAAAACAAGGAGTGGTATAGTGCTAATTAAAACAAAAAATAATGATCAGGCCAGTAAACTTATTACTCTAGTTGCACTTTCGAACACCATTTGCGTAGAAATAAGCGAACATAAGTCATTAAATCTGTCAAAAGGAGTTATCTATAGTAATGACCTTAGAGGCATCGACGAAAATATAATACTCTCTGAGTTAAAAGAACAGAACGTACGCGAAGTCAAAAAAATTCTAAAAAAGAATAACGAGAATCTACCCTAAACTGGACTCGTCATTATAACTTTTAATACCACAAACCTACCAACACAAATAAATATCGGTTATGAAAAGGTTCAGGTTATATCCCACTGCCTCTACGCTGCAACAACTGCCTACGTTTCGGTCACATCTCTAAATCATGTAATAGTGATAAACGGTGCGCCAAATGTGCTCAAAATTATCATCTTAACGATGAAAGCAATGAAATTTGCAACAACCGACAATTGTGTTCCAATTGCAATTACCACAATATTAGCCCCAATGATCATTCAGCCACTGATAAGAAATGCCCCATCTTTATCAAGCAAGAGCTACAAGCAATCAAAACTATTGAGAAAGTAAGCCATAAAGCAGCTGTTGCCATATACAATGAACGGCATCACCATGACACCCTATTATATTCATCGATCACCCGTAACGAAGCAAGTCCAGGCATGAAAGCAAACTCCACAACAGTAACACGTAAACTACATTTAACACACAATCTGGATTCGTCAAAAACTAGCTCTTCCACATCTGTTGCTACGAAAACTTCCCGAACACAAAACATGCCACCACCGCCCGAGCCGCAATATAACATCTTACGCTGATCTACAAAGTGAATCCGAATCTGACTCCCAGCCATACCCAAGCACATCAAAAGATCCGCTTAATACAAGTAAAGTAGTCAGAGTACTCCCTAAAAACACCTCTAAGCGCCTCCAAACCCAACTTAAGAAAATCTACAACACCAGAACCAAAAGTAAACTTCTTAACCAGAAAAATGCAACCGCAACTGAAGAAGTAGATGACGACCAAATGGACCTATAAATAAACTCTGTTATATCATACATATTTATATTTTTATATAAAATTTCTAACATAAATGTCATTTAATATAATCCAATGGAACATCCGAGGCTATACTAACAACTACAACCATCTACTAATATTAATAAAAAAATTAGCACCCAAGATAATATGCTTACAAGAAACCCATATTAAACCAAATTACCCGACCCCAATTCCTATCAATTACAACCTGTATTCTAAAAATACCACAGCTCCATATGGAGGAGCTGCGATCCTTATACATAGATCGATTCAACACAAGACAATCACTCTAAATGACGACTTCGATGCAATTGCAATTGAAATTTATTCCTTCAAAAAATTTTCAATTATATCAGCTTATATCCCACCCACACTTAATTTCAACAGGCAAAATTTAGATAATATGCTCTCTATCCCTAGCAATTCAATTATAGTTACAGGCGATTTCAATTCTTGGCATACCCATTGGGGCTCTGCTAACAATAACAGCAAAGGGAAGACCTTAGCTAAATTCATCAATCAATCGAATTTTATATTACTGAATAATGGAGCTCCTACACATTTTTCCACCCGAAACACCTTTACCCATATTGATCTAACCTTCTGCACCCCTGACATCGCTTTGATTGCCGACTGGGCACTACAAGACGATTTGCACGGTAGCGATCACTTCCCCATAATAATTTCCATCCCCCTTAATTTCAGTTCCTATACCCCGCTAATGAAACCTAAATTTAACACTAAAAATTGTAATTGGTCTCTTTTTGAAAAAAAAACCATCCAGTATCAACAAAGCAGACCCACAGCTACAAACATTAACAAAGAATCGGCTAATATTATAAAGATAATACTCCAGAGTGCAACTGAAACGATACCACAAACTACACACAATAATAAAAGAAAAACGGTACCATGGTGGAGCCAAAAACTCCAGAAATTAAAGCTGCAGAAAAACAAATATTGGCGAATGTTGAGAAACAATATCAATCAAAACAATATTATACAATTTCGTAAAGCAAATGCACTTTATAGAAAAGAAATAAAAATAGCGAAAAAGCTCTCAATCAACACTTTTACAGCGGAGATAAACCCCAAAACACCAACTGATAAGATATGGGACAACATAAGAAAATTTACTGGATACAAAGCAGTGCATGGCATACATTCTATCTTAACGCCTAATGGAAATTGCCAACCAATAATGGACCCCTTGTTAATAGCTGACACATTTTGTTCTTATTGGTCCGAACTATCATCAGACCACCATTTCCCTCAAACATTTTCTAACCACAAACATAGAATAGCGAATACACACTTTACAAACACATCCAACAAACAAGCACTTGAAATAGAAACAGATATAAAAGAAATCGAAATACATATAGCTTTGAAAAGACTAATAGGAAACACACCAGGTTTAGACCGAATTTCATACAGCATGTTACGGAACCTTAGCAGCTCATTACTGAATAGGCTGGTAAACCTATATAATAATATTTTCAATTCTTATATTCCACAATCCTATAAAACCTCTGTTGTTGTCCCAATTTTAAAGCCGCAATCAGATAAAACCGACATAAAATCCTATCGCCCCATATCCCTCAACTCCTGCTGTGCAAAATTGTTGGACAAAATAATCGCCAATAGACTGTGGTGGTTTGTTAGCAATAACACAGTAGTCAAATTGGATTTAGAAAGGGAAAATCGATAACACATGCTCTACTTTATATAGAGCATCTGATTGCCGATTCCCTTTCCAGAAAGAAACACCTCTCAATTATCTCTTTAGATTTTACTAAAGCTTTTGATAAAATAGGAGTCCACACGGTCATAGATCAATTAGATAAATGGAAATTGGGACCAAAAATTAAAAACTACATACTCAATTTTATGAAAAATAGAAAAATAATTACACGAGTTGGAAGATACTACTCTGACATTCACCCACTATATAATGGGATTCCACAAGGATCCGCTTATCCGTAATTCTTTTCCTTATTGCTTATAATAAGCTTTGCGACATCATAAACATGCATAAAGAAATTGATTTTTGCGCTTATGCGGATGACTTTAACCTTATGATTAAACAGAATAACCAGAAAAATACCAATTTAAACTTGGATTCTATATTTTCAAATATACAAGACTGGTGTAATTACTCAGGAGCAGTTATTTCTGTTCCAAAGAGTAAACATCTACATATATGTCGCAAGCGAAACTGCTCTTGCACAATCAGTTGTAACGATATCCAAATCGAGTCGGTAGACAAATTAAGAATCCTTGGATTAATCTTTAATAAAAAGTTCAATTGGACATCACATATTGAATATCTGCAGAAACGACTAAACCTCAGTCTTAACATAATCAAATGTCTTTCAAACTTGAAATTTAATTGTCACACACTTACTTTAGTGTCCGCTGTTAATGCACTAATAATATCAAAAATAGACTTCGGTTTTGGTATCTACGGATCTGCTCCAAAATCACAGCTAAATAAACTTCAGACAATAGTAAACGCCTCATTAAGGACATCACTCGGGGCGTATCGTACGACTCCAATCAATAATTTACTTTTTGAAACTGGATTCAATACCCTCAGGAGCAGAAGCAAACTACTGCAAGCTATGTTATTTAAAACTTTACTATCAAGCAGAGACACCCCCATTGCCACCATTGTTAATAAACATAGTAAACATAAAATCAAAAAATTTTCATCCACAATAACGAAAGTGATAGCCGTATGTCACAAATATAATATTCCTTACCATCCACTAAAACAACCCAAACTTCAACTCCCTTCATGGCTCCTTCAACCAGATATAATAAATCTTCAACTTTCAAAGTTCAATAAAACATCTACCCCCCCAGAAGTCTATAGACAGGCCTTCTACCAGATTAAATCTCAACTAGTTGACAGAACCTTCTTGTATACGGACGGATCCCAAACTGATAACAATACAGGATACAGTGTTACAACCGAAAGCCTTTCTTTAAAACTATCCAACTGCCTTTACCATACCTCAATCTTCTCAGCAGAAATAATAGCTATCCTTTCAGCCATAGAACTTGTAAAACGTAAAAGAGGGAAATATGCTATATGCTCCGACTCCTTGTCATCAATTGAAGCAATACGTAACACATGCAACAGCGAACACTACCCTACTACTATCAGAAATTCGTTAATGAACATATACCCTAAAATTGTTTTAATCTGGATACCAGGGCATACTCAGATAGCAGGCAACGAATATGCCGATAAATCAGCTAAACTAGCCACTATGACCCCAGTATACACTACCCCAAATCTTAATCAAAAAGATGCCCACAAATATTTGAGAAATACTTTTCAGACAAAAGCGCTTATTCGAACTTTCAGGAAAACGTCACCATGGTATCAATTACATAACCAAAACAAACACAACATAAAACATTTTTTCTAAATTCGACCATGACTCCAACTTAACACGCCTCGACTTAGTGAAATATGAAAGACTCCGTCTTGGCCACTCCAAACTAACGCAAGGATACCTCTTGGATAAGGATATCCCGGACACCTGTCCTTTCTGCAGTTTTACTACCACTATTTCTATCCAACATATCCTAATAGATTGTCCTCATTTCAACACTAACTGAAGATACATTTTTCAAAACAATCACCCATTAACCTTTATAATGAATCCAACAGTAGATAACATCAAAAAAGTCATCTCATTTCTTAAAATTTCAAACTTATACTTTCGAATCTAGGAACTTAGCACTTAGTAATTAAGTAATATTAGGATTATCAAATACCAGATTTGTTCATTTTCTTTTCCTTTTACTTTATATTAGCTTAAGGCCTTAGCAGCTATAGCTTTATTTCTTAGCTTATAATTTTAATTATAAGTTTAAGGGTATTAAATAAATAAATAAATAATTTCGGATGTTAAAATTTACATGCAGGAAACTGCAGTAGTCTATCTCATAAAATTACCCCTAGTTACAGATATTTGTAAAAGTTTCGAAATCAGCCCTGTAATCAGGAACAAGAAAATCATAGATCTTAAGAATAATGTCACGGCACTTTGTAAGAATTATTACTTCCCAATAGTTAACTGTAAGAAGGCTTTAATGTATAAATTTTGTAATATTGATAAAAGTGACACATGCCTGTCACAATTATTAAACACTCACTCAGCCTCTTGTCCTACCACGTCAGCTCTCCATCTACCATCTGTTGAAATCGTCAAAAACGGGCTTATCGTAGCGCGCAATGATTTTTTTGAGATTATCTATGATAATCAAACCATAAGGGCCAACGGCACAATTTTGATTAATTTTGAAAATAGCATTTCCATTAACGGACAGACCCTCACGGCAGACAGCGTAATGGAAACTCTGGAGGTGAAAGCTCCAAAAATCACGTCTCTAGAAGAGACGTCGTTTCGGGAAAAAATTTCCCTACCGTACCTACATAAGCTTCACCTTCGTAATAACGAAAAAATCGAAGGCTTCGAGGTAACCCTTGAGACCAGCAAGTGGCTATGGTACGGCGTGTTTGGTATTCTTTCCTGCACTATTGCAGCCCTAATCTTCATAAAGATTAGACCAAGGAGGATTTAAATCCAAGCCACTAACACCGACTTCGAGACATCACTCAAAGAGATGGTCACAGCTCGAGTCAATACCATCATGAGTGAGGACACTCATACTTAAGAGGGAGGGAAGTTACGGTATGCCAACGGCCACAGCGCTTCTCGCTGTTTCGCACAAAGATCCGATGTCACTACGCCGCGTAAAACTGCAACGTAGCGCAGTGGCTCAATTTGTCATTTCAGGTTGCAAAATTAATAACTCCTGAACGAATAGAGATAATTGGAAAATTTTTTTTGCTGTTGATTAGAAATTTATCAGGCTATTGTATTCTCAAAAATAAACTCAATCGAGGTACAGGGTGCTACGTAATACTTTGTCAAAATTCGGTTTACTGTAAATAAGAATAATGCGAGCAACAATGATAAGTTTCAGTTGCAAAATTAATGAAAATGCATTAAAAAAGATGAAAAGTAATAAGAAATTTAAGAAATAAACTGAAAGAGTCAAATTTAAAGATAAAAGTGCATAAATTTTGCTTTCAAAATGAGAACCAGAATTCGAAAAATATACAAAAAAATTAAATTTTTCTTTTGACAATCCTAAGTTTAAAAACAATGCTAAAGCTTCATTAGGACTATATTTGATGGGTAGCACATTGGGTGGCGTGGGAATACTGCTTTTTATTCTTTTAATGTGACCCGGGCTTGCTGGTAAAACTGCTTTCACTATAACGCCTTTCATTTTCTCCTGATCCTTATTTTATTTTATGATCAAAGCTTCTGAAAAGTGGGTGACAGTTATTTTTCCCGTTGCCTCCATAAGCTTCCTTTTTTTAGTGAATGACGCACAGTCCTGGGTTGACTTTTTCGGCCTTCCTTTTGCCGCCTTTGATGTCGATGGTTGGTCATCGCTTATGCTATATGCATCTCTTGCATCGAAGTATATTATTTTTTCTAACCACTCCTCATTACTCTGGACAAAATGGAATTTGGTACGATTTGCCGCAATCCATTTTAACTTGATAGTGCGATAAGTCCTGGATATCTTCTCTTTAACGTAGATGTTTTGGCTACAGGCAAACTTCCTTCCACGTAACCAATTCGACATAACCAGAACGAACTACTCCTTTGTTTTCGAAATAGTAAATATTTCAAACAGCTTCGAATTTTTTAAAAACATTTTTGTGCTTCTTCTTCGGTTTAGTTGCAGTGGCGGAGTGGAAGTGATGTTTAGTTTAAATTAAATTCGAAACTAACTTTACTTACATTCAAATAGCAGGCACTAAGCTTCTAGTAATAGCAGGTACCTGCAGTTCTTAGGTTTTTACCCGTTGTGAGATTTTTGAACAGCCCAGACACATAAGCGGGTTTTAGACAGTACACATAGATATAAGTCTGCTTTTTGTTTTCAATAACTAATTGTTTCATTGGCGCGGTCGAACTCAAAGACTAATGGCGACTGACTGAGTTTTGCTCAAATTAAAATAAAATTGTATGACAGACACAGTGTTAGTATTTTGTTAAAAACAAAAGCATTAAATCAAAGGATACATGATAGCTGATTGCCGGAAATGAAAGCCAACTTGTTTTTCGTACGTGCGAACTGCGCATCCAGCAAAAGTACTCTTTACATCGAGCTTACAGCAATATACGCCAAAAAAAAAGTCGGCTTAATATGGAGTTGCAAGCTTGTATCATATCTTAAATGAAGCCAAAATCCAAATATGCATGCCCTGGTAACGATTATAATCGTGTGTAATTGATTAACTATCAAAATCTTGACGAACTTGTTCGAACGAACGCACCCGAAAGCACAAAATTGCGCGAGGTGGCCACAGAAAAATCGCTGTAAAATCCAGTCGGGCAAAATCGGGCACCCGATCTCTTCAGGGCAGTACTCACAGAAGACTAGTGTACAATTTTCCCAAAGACGTAACCGTGGCAAGTATGGCCTTTTTTTTGAAAGTCTATCGAAAGTTCAAAAAGAGTGATAAAAACAGTGCTTCAAGTGAGTGCCTATGAAAAGACAACAACAACAACCAACTTTTTTTTCTATATTTAATTATTTACTACAAATACCTTCTTTTACGATGCTGGTGCAAAAAGTTTCAATTAATTTGCTCCTTTCCGTATTTTAAAACTTCAGCTTTGCCGAAAAAGTGCAAATTGCTGATATTATTTCACACTCTAAAAATTGCTCAACTTTGACGGGCTCTACAAGCAAAACTATTTGTCCAATTTAGTTAAGGTTTTCGGATTTCTTAGGTCCAAGCATTTATCTATTGGACAAGTATAACAGTTCCCCCCAAATCGAACATGACAAAATCGACTTTTGCAACCTACGTCGGCAGAATCAGCCACTGTGCGTAGTGTCTGCGTATTTGCTCGCGCAGCGGGCTGGCGAGCTCAGGTGGCAGAATGTGAGCTCAGGTGGCAGAATGTAGGCAAACCAGAAGGCAATGCGATTTGCTAGCATTGTCTTCAAGTCCAGTCTTCATTCCGCAGTCGCACCAAACGGTGCTAAAATAAAGAATAAGAATCTATAAACTGTTGTTTTTTTAAAAGAATAACTTGTACAGTGAAAAAGTCTTCGATGCGGATTGTCTCTTTACCGCAAGTAAACTTGTCTTTTATCGAAATTTTTCTTGATTGATTATTGAAATTTTAATTTTTAAAAGAAAAACGCCGACCGAACGCAAAACAAATCCTGTGAAAATGACCAGCAATGCATACAAACCAGAGACCTAAAATAATTATTATCCATATTTTTGGGAATAAAAAAATTGCCCTAATTTAAGGAATTTCTAAAGTTATTGTTTTATAACAATTATTCCCAATAAGAAATTCTTTACGTCGCCTATAACTATTATTATGTAATTAATATTTTTAAATTGCATAAAAACTGTTATGAAAAAGAAATATTTTTTTCATTCTCGATAATTATTTTTTTTGGAATTTTTTTTATTTACGTTACTTCATAACTTTTATTTATGACTTTTTTATTTACGTTACCGATAATTATTGTTTTGAGACATTTTTTTTTACGTTGCTTCATAACTTTTATTTATGATTTGTTTTCATTTACGTTGGCGATAACTATTATTTTAAAAATAAAATTGTTTACGTTGAATTACTACATTTTGGATATGAATTATTTTTTAATTATTTTAAATTGACCAACGCAAATTAAATGCAGAAACCTAATTCCCACCAACAACCAAACAATTAAAAATCAATTAATTCTCAAAATGTGGTAAGGCAACGTAAATAAAAAAATTTCTTTCATAAAAGTTATGAGGCAACGTAAAAAAAAATTTTCTTTCAAATAATAATCGGCAACGTAAATAAAAAAAATCATAAACAAAAGTTATGAAGCAACATAAAAATTTCTCAAAATAATAGTTATCGGTAACGTAAATAAAAAAAGTCGTAAATAAAAGTTATGAAGCAACGTAGCAACGTAAATAAAAAAATCCCAAACAAATAATTATCGAGAATGAAAAAAATATTTATTTCTTATAACAGTTATTATGTAACGTAAAAATTAATTATCGCAAATAATAATTATAATCAACAAATAAAATTAATGCTGCATTGTAATAGTTACATTGCAATTAATTTCTTAAAAAACTTATAATAGTTAAGTACCTGATACAAACAGAATTTGAAAACGTCGGTAACGACGTAAATTTGAAAGTTTTAACGTAACGTCCCTTTCCCCATCCGTTTGAAATGTATCACATGTTGAAAAAAAAACAGTGTTGCATACACATTTCAAACGGGTGGAATTTGTGGTATCACAACGGGCCCATAGGCCTAAGTGTGTCTCATACAGAGGCAGCCACTGCAACCAACCAACGTAACAAAAACAATTGAGATACCGTTCACTTGATGAAACCAAACATTCACCGTTATTATAAAGAATGTGAATGCTCAAATAAAAATAATTCACATTCATTCAAACAACATAAATACGTTAAATCGAAATTTCATTAAATGGAAAGTTCGTTACACTGGACGTCCACTGTATATTCAAATAGGATAACTTCAGAAACAAAAATTTATGTTTTAATTCAGGGACCGTAAAAATTATGAGCTAAATACTTAGTAGGGACATAAATACTGTTACACACGTTTTATGCTATAAAATTAAAAGTAGTGAATGTTTTTGCGCTAATTTTTGTTTACATATTTATTGATATGTATTGTATCATTCGAAATGCCCGCCTTTGGCCTTGACGCACGACTTAAGTCGGACTGGCCAATCATCAATCACCGCACGCACCTCGTCCATCGGAAAATTGGCCACAGCACGAATCAAAGCTGTCTTAAGAGAATCACTGTTGGGGTATGTTTTGTCCTCTAAAACTGTCCACAATTTGTAATCGAGCGGGTTCAAATCAGGACTGCCAGAGGGTCATTCTTGAGAGGAAATAAATGCTGGTAAATTGTTTTGGAGCCAGGTTTGAGTCGTCTTAGCTTTATGGGCCGGCGCAGAACTTTTGGAACTAAGAATGGTTAAATGGTTTTACAACAGCTTTGAAAACGTTTTTTTGGTAAACTTTGGCCGATGTTTTGATCCCTTGTTCGGAAAAAATGCAAGCCAGTGACCCCATCGTAAGAGACACCCCACTAAACCATGACTGAAGCAGATGCTTCCTTAGATGATTTCTGCACGGTAAAGATGTGTTCATCGGTAAACAAGATTTTTCTGTGCAAGTTCTCGGCGTGCTTCACCAAAAGACGTTTGCATTTTTCCATTCTTTTTTTTTCAAAGCTGCAGTTGCCGTAAGGAATAACAGCCAAAGTCGAGTTAGGACAAAAATTTAGTTATTACCACCATTGCATTCGTCGTATTCAAATGTACTACTACACAAAATTCTATGGCTTTTGCTCATAAAAGGAATGTTTTACGCCCAAAAATCTAAAATTTATCTAGTGTAATCTAAAGCAAGCCACGGTAGTCGCCGTGGCTCAGTTAGTTAGTGCGCGGTCCAGCGAGTCGAATGCGGAGCGACGCAAGTTCGAATACTGCATGTAGTAACATCTAAAAAAAATAACGGGAAACTCGTTTTCTCTTTCGGTGGCTGTCCTCTCAGCTGAAAATGGCAAACCTCTGAGAGTAAACATTGCCTATGAAAAAGCTCCCAACCTGCCGTTCGGAACCGGCATAAAACTGTAGGTCCCTTCCACCCACGTACAAATTCACACGCACAACACGGGTGGCTGCGGGAAGCTAGGCCTTAGTCTCGCGTAAGCGGGCTGTCGTGCCAATCAATTAAGTTAATTAATTAATTAATCTAAAGCAAATTCAAAAATTAAAAGTGCTCTCCTGAAAACTTCATAAAATCGAATTTGGCTGTATTCCTTACGGCCACAGAAATGTCCGTTACGGCGTTTGAAAGCCCCAAGTCGCTGAATTCTTGATTTGACAGCTTTAACGACTTGTGGTGTTCGAACTGTGCGCGGACGGCCCGACCGGTGGCGATCTTTAACATCTCTAGTGTCCTCAAACAGTTTTATGCGCCGGTAGACGAACCATCGACTAATCCCGAGCGGGCGGAGCGTTTTGAAAATATCACTTTTTTTTAATTTCACACTTAAATAGCGTTATAATAGCGATACGGTTCTCGTTATCTGACCACTCTATGGTGAAAGCTGGAAAGAACAATTTAGAATTCCCGCTGCAGACTTACGCTTTACAGGTAATGTTTCATAAACCATGTGGAAATAACGGGGTATGTTCAATTCAACTATTACAATGTCTGTGTAAAACCATTTGCACCATTTTCACACTCGGACCGTTTGCATGAGGTGCATTTTATTGATGTAAATTTTTTATTATAAAAAATACTTTTAAGTTTGATTAAATTTTATTTATACAAACTAAAATAAAACTAACTTAAACTAAACTAAAATAAAAAAGTACATTAAGTACTTTACTTACTCAAAACACCCATAGTGTAGAAAACTACACTAACGTGGGATTACTGAGTTTTTTTTTTCGTAGGACTACGGTTAAGAAGAAATTGAGTTATGTATCCACTATGTTCCCTTGACTGTGCTCTAAGTTTGTGTAAAATCGGGGAGTTTGTAACTTTAAAATAAAAAAAGTTATTAATAAAAACCTATTCTTATAACGAACACACTACGCGCTAAAACTTTAAAACGAGATTGCTCGAAACAGCAGTCAAACCTAAATTGGAGCGTTGAGCGTTGCGTTTTCTAACGCAACGCTCTCGCTCAGTGCGGCATACCGAAATTGAAGCCTTGCGTTGGAATTGTCAAAATCATGAAATGAAAACAAATGTCCAAAAAATATCTGTTTAGTTGCCAAAAAACCAACAAACTGTTATCATTTTGCAAAACTTAGCTCTTATTTGAATAAATTCCTCACAATTTAAATCAAATCAAATATAAATAACAGGCGTTTCTGTTTGTCGCAGCCAACTTCAACTGCTAACGCGCTGTCAAAATTGGAAATTCGAATAGCTCAGCGTCAGAGCGTTTCAATTGCGGTATGCCCCATACAATTTGTATGGGCATGAAGCAATTTTGACAGTTACTTGCCGCTGACGCTCCAACTTAGGTTTGACTGTTAGGCGTTTATTGCTTTTGACCACAGAATTACTACTGTGTCCAAAAAATAAGGTGACATTTGATTTCTTCGATTATCGTGGTGTTGTGCATTATGAATTCCTTCCGCCGGGCCAAACAGTAAACAAGGAATATTATTTGACCGTTATGCGTCGTTTGCGTAACGCTATCCGCCTAAAAAGGCTGGAATTGTGGAAAGACATTTCTTGGTTTTTACACCATGATAAAGCACCATCCCATACTGCACTCGTAATTCGTGATCATTTCGCCAAAAACTCAACCCATATCGTTCCGCAACCACCGTATTCACCTGATCTGGCGCCGTGCGACTTCTGGCTGTTCAGCAAGCTGAAAAGACCGCTCCGGGGCACCGTTTTGATACGATAGAGGAGATTTAAGCCGCAGCGAAGACGGAACTGAGGGCCATCCCGGAAAGTGACTACAATCAGTGTTTCGAAGATTGGAAAATCCGTTTGCATAAGTGCATTGCATCGGGAGGGGATTACTTTGAAGGGGATGAAACTGATTTGGAAGAATAAATAAAGAATTTTCAAAATAAATACAACGTCACCTTGGACACAGTAGTATATACTTTTGCTATAAAGAAATGAATGCAAGAATGTGATTTTTCCCGATACCCAACCAATGTTATGAATGTGTGTACTCTAGATCTCGCTCCTTCATGTCTCATTGAGTTTGCCGTTTCTAGTGCAGCAAAAAGAAGTTATGGCAAGTTGAACTCCTTTCAAACGCAGATTCGCGGAATTCAAACCTTAAGGCTTTGAGGACAAAAACTGATGTAAAATCATATTAAAACACGTTGCAACATACTTATGACGTTTTTCAGCAACAACGTTTTTTTGCAATCAATTTCCTATAAACGTACTACAAAATGAGACAAACAATTATTTTATTTGCAAATAAACATCGAACTGCTGGTGCGTTCCCTGGTGCCCTTGCCCTGGCTTTTGTATGTAGAATTTGCTTTACGAACTCCTTATCATCTCTGGGGCCTGGTTTGACCGAAGTAGCAACCGTGACCTCTTCTCAGTTTCGCGTCATATAGTCATTGGCGAAACCTCTTTTTGGCCGTTCACTAGTGGCAGTGCTGCTGCATAAGCAGTGTTATCCCATAACTATTTTCTGTAGGTTTAGGTAGTTAACTTGATGCCTAATTTTCTGGCTACTCTTTCCAATCAAGAAATAAAGAAATGTTTGAAAGATTAAATATCTTAAGGGAACTGTGAAATTATTGTAGAAATACAATAGTTATTACCATAGTTGATTAAAATAGACAACATTTGAATACAAATTTTAATTTTTCTTTCGCAAAAATAATTTCATGATGAAAACATAAAACATTCCGAATCAATACTAAAATAATTTTGTTATTGTACAAACTAAAATGCGAACGACAAAGTTTCTCGTGGTAAATTATCTCAATGTTTAAATTAATTTCGATTGGTTATACAATCGCACAACACGATAATTTAATCAAAACATGATGAATGTGTTCAGAAGAACATGTTCGTATTCATTTCGTTTCTATATTCACCATCGATAGCACCTGCCTTGTATTAATTTTACCATATTCACCAAACAATGTGTAAATACTCAACACAGTGTGCACCTCATTTTTTTTATAAAAATGTAACGGAACATCACGCAAAACCAAGGAAAATTGCAAACTGACCCAAAACACAGTGAATGCAGCATTGTCTGCCAGTCGTCCGGTGCCAAATCGTCTGCAATCATCTATTATTCCTAAATCGTATTGTCACTTTCACGTAGCCAAAATGCGCATCAGTCGCCGGAGCAGCTAGCAGATTGGCTCGCTAAGTCTTGTCATTTATGTCATTTCGCCATTTATACCAATTCCATGATGAAATAACCTATTTTTAATTACACTGTGCGTGAAATTTGCCGTCAAAAATTTAGACATGGGAGGGACCTACTGGGTGAGTTTCCTATAGGTATACTGAGTTGAGATCCACCAGCCGTTTGGTAAGATTGGCTCTAGTTTAAGAGAAATCCGACTTTGAAGTTTGGTAATTTTCGGGAAGTTTCTCGCTTAAGTCTTCGAACATTTAAATGCTAATAGGTCCTAAATCGTTCCGAATATCGCTTTACTGTCTTCGGCAAGTTTGTAGATATTTTAACGACCGACAAATTTGCTCCAGACACCAATGCAAAAAAACCACATTCAAACTGTAATTGCGATATGTGCATTTTTTGGCTTAGCGTAACGTGGCGTATGAGGGTCATTTATTTATATTAATATTACAATTAAATGACACTCATACGCAACGTTGTGCTGCGCCAAAAAATGCACATATCGCAATTACACAGTTTGAATGTGGTTTTTTTGCATTGGTGTCTTAAGCAAATTTGTTGGTCGTTAAAATATCTACAAACTTGCCGAAGACAGTAAAGCGATATTCGGAACGATTTAGGACCTATTCGCATTTAAATGTTCGAAGACTTAAGGGGTTATATACCTTTTTCTGTAGGGAAATACAGTGTTTTAATTTTTTTTTTAAAGCATGTTACCATAGCTTTATTCAAATGCAATACAAAGTTTATAAAAGTGCATGTCCTTATGTGAATTTGTATAAAATGTCAAGCGAAAATTCGAAAAATTGGGGAAGTTACAGTCCTTGCCGCAGAAGTCCTTTTGTTAGCAGTGGTTGACGGTGAGCATGAAATCGAGGTAACGGCTCAGCGAAAAAAAAAACAAAAAAAAACCACAAACAATCCCTCAAAATTTCAAATTGATTGATGCAGTGGTTAGCGGGATATCGTGCTCACCGCGATGGCATTTTTCAAAAAACATCATTTGGAGAAAATCACGTTTAAAGTTTGAGTTGAATACTTGAGTTCCGGAAACTGCGCGCTATGAACGGCCGTATCTTAGGTTCTAGTGCCCCGATCTCGATGAAATTTTGCAGAAAAATTGTTAAAAGTATGTACTTCAAAAATAAGTCATAAAAATTTTTTTCGATTTTTGAGCCACAAAAAGGTATATAACCCTTTAAGCGAGAAACTTCCCGAAAATTACCAAACTTCAAAGTCGGATTTCTCTTAAACTAGAGCCAATCTTACTAAACGGCTGGTGGATCTCAAGTCAGTATACCTATAGGAAACTCACCCAGTAGGTCCCCCCATGTCTAAATTTTGGACTTGCAGTGAAGGGACCTGCAGTTTTATGCCGGTTCCGAACGGCAGGTTGGGAGCTCTTTCATAGGCAATTTTTACTCTCAGAGGTTTGAAATTTCCAGCTGAGAGGACAGCCACTGAAAGAGAAAACGAGTTTCCCGTTATTTTTTTTTAGGTGTTACTACATGCAGTATTCGAACTTGCGTCGCTCTGCATTCGACTCGCTGGACCGCGCACTAACCAACTGAGCCACGGCGGCTGTGTTAAATTACATTTGTAAAATTCATGAAAACCGCAGTTTTTCAGTTTTTTCAGGTTCACGCAATACTACCACATAGTGTACCTAGTCACCACTGTGGCCAGTTTTGCACGTGCACAGCTCTTGTGATACAGAATTTTACAGAGCACAGAAGTTCTTCCCTAGTCACCTAACGTGCATCTAATTGAGTATTTTAGGGGTTTACTTGAACCCTGAGCCCAACAACACTCCATCTTCAAACATATAGTAAACCAATATAACAATTCAAGGATGTAACAAAATAACCGCTGAAAAAACACCGAATTTAATAAAATTTACGCCAAAACTTCTCCAGGGAGTTCAAGCGAGAAAAGCATATTCACAAAGTTATTAATTTTTGGACAAAACTTTCAAAAACTTTCACAAAAGTTTAAATTACATTTTAGCTACATAACCTTATCTTGTTTTTTCTGAGGTGAATCCATAACATATTTTGTTTTTAGCCCTTCTTTTACAGTTTGGTCAAGTTTTTGATATTATTATCTTAATGGAATAAAAGAACTAAGTTTACGGAAGAAATAAAAAATATTTTATATGAAAAAACTACGTACCCCTTGTACGCAAACTTAACTATTCTAACTTATACTGGTGTATGTGTGTCATGTTACAAAACAATAATTTTCTGTTCATTTTCTTTAACTAAAGACTAGGGCTACTACGTGAAAATGTGTCCAGTTCCTAGAAAATTTGCTGTTTATAAGAAATACTGTGGCTATCCATCTGCTGTCCGTGCATGAATTACTATTAAAGTCGAAGGGATTGAAGTCTAGGGATTGAAAAAAGGGTTTACCCCTTTTACAATTTTTATCGCGACTATGAGCTCATACGTCGGTCTTGATAGTCCACCGGGTGGCGCGCTGGTTTCTCATACCAAAGGCTCCAGGTTCGATTCCTGGCTCGGGCTGGAGAACAACTCGTCTACTTCTATCGCTATCCACATGAAGGGAATGCGAATTACAAGAATCGCACAAGTGCGCTCTTGGCAGACAATGGCAAAACCTCCAAGTGTGAACGAAAAACTGCCAATCGCCGTTCGGATTCGACGTTAAACTGTAGGTCCCCTCCCATTCCCCATCCGCTTAGAATGTGTGCTGTAACATATTGTAACGATAAGACAGTCTGTCGCTGTGCAAATCAACCCTGTCGCTACGCGCCGTGCTATAATTCAATCTAGCAACGACGCACTATGGCCCGGTTTTCCATTTTTCGTTGCAAAAATCATAACTTCTGAACCAACAAAGGTATTTAAAAAATGTAAACTGCATCTGAAAGTGTAATATCTAAGCTTTAAAATGGGCAAACAGGGTGCCACAGTAACAGGGGGCTTTAAAATTCGTTGCCAAAGTTAAGATTTAGTAAAACTTCAACTACAATGAAATTGAAATGAAAAAAAATTTGTTTGAAAGTTAGATTTTTTCAAAATCGCTGTCTACGCTGGAAGGAATGTCTAATAATGAAATCATTTCTAAGCTATAAGTATCTGTAAGTTCTTTTTGTGATCTTACAGATCTCATAGATGAAATAACTGCCCTGCCGGCAAGTCAACTAACTTTTAACGCACTTTAATCTAAGTAATTCTCAACTAGTTGTGGTTGATAGTTGGATTATTTTCAATGGAGCCAACAGACTATTTTAAAATGGCGATGGCCTAGGCAGTAGTCAATTGTTCAACTCTGCATGACTTTTCAACTAACTTAAAGTTAGTTGCTTAAAAGTTAGTTAAAAGTGATCTAATTTATAGTTAGCTATAAACTAATTACATTTCAGTTAGCTATAAGTTGACTTTATTTAGATCAGCTATAACTCAACTATTACTTAATACGTTGTAGTCAAATCTTTATCCATAAATATGAATATTTCTGTGATTTTTTTGTAAATTTGAAATTTAATATTTAACAATAATACACTAATATTTTCAATATAAATTCCGTTTTGACTCTGCACATTAGCAGAGGAACAGGTGGCTTCTGATTTAGTAACATTACATGAATTTAATTTATTTGAATACGAATCCCATCCCTTTTTCAAAAGCCGGACTGCGACCGCACGCACGAGACTCAGCACTGATTATGATTTCATAATGCAGGAAAGAAAATGACAAATACATATGTAAAATAATATTCCAAAGAGCAAAAAAACAAACAACAATTAACTGTTTTTTAATTTCTATGCCATAAACGCAGGCATTAATTTGAGTGGATTCTGCATTACTGTGTAGTTAGCTTATAGTTAGGGACATAAAATCGCATAAGAACAAATAGCATTGATTTTGGGGAAGTTCTGCATTACTTTGTAGTTAGCTTATAGTTAGGTCATGAAAGTTGACTAGAAGTGAGTTACGTTTGTAGTCGACTACTGAATTGCTTGCAGGGTGGATCAGAAGAGACTGCTAACATATTGAAAAGCTCTTAATTTTGTCTAGTTCGTGATATTTTGCAAGTGTTCATACATCTATACCTTTTGTAGTCCTTATTTTGGCATTCGTGAGCTTCTTCAGACAATTCCCCTATTGGTAAGCACTGGTATTCTAATAAATCCTTTCCATGTGCTAAAATTGTATGTACCGTAGGAGTAAGTTTCTTCTCAGGATACTTCTGAAGCAGCAGTTCGGCAGTTTTGGATGCATATTCACCAAAGTTAGGTCCATTAACCATTTCCTTGCAATTCAAAATATTCAAAATTACTCCCAATCTTCGCACAATATCTTTATCAACTCCAGTTATTCGAGCAGTCACTTCATCTTTTTCAAAAAACCTGCGTGAAGAGTTGCCATCATTTGTATTCCCATACCAATACTTTGGAGAGTCTACTTTCAGCCCAAGCTCTTTGAAGAATACATCTTGAATTATTTTTTTCCTGATATTCTGCTTTTCTTTGGGTGTTGCGTTGTCCTCGAAAACTTCCTCATGTCGTGGGAGCATATACGCCAACTTCAAGACAAATTCCATACATCTTATCCGTGCATGCAAAGGAGATATTCCATACTCATAATTATGTTCGTCACTTGTCGATTCACCCAATTTTTGGAAGTCTTTTTGATTTTTTTTACAGATTGCACATTTCATTGTCGATGAAGTATTAGTTAATTGATTTAAAACTTTCCCGTCGATCATAGTCAGGAGAAAATCATACTTTATATAGGGTGTTTTTTTTAGAGGTATAGAACTTCGAATTGAAATAAATCACAAGAAAATCGTTTTAATGTCCATCAATTTGGCTTTATTGGAAGGATAATTTTATGCCATTAATGTTTAAATATGATTTCGGGCATGTGGCCGCCGCGGCTGGCTCGAATAAAGCCAATTCTACAGGTCCAATTTTCAACCAGCTCCAATTGCTGTGCACGGTGGCGAATCGATTCATTCGGGTCCTCTTCAACATTTTGCTCTACAGCGGCAATTGTTTCTTCGGTGCGCACTGTTCGACGTCTCTGCGGATGCGTATTATCACATAGAGTAAACGTAGTGCGAAAACGACCCATGGTTAACCGAATTAATTGCTCTGATGGACGATGTCGACCATAAAATGGACGGAGCTTGCGGTAAACTTCGCGAACTGAACCATTATTTTCGAAATAAATTTGCACGATTTGCAAGCGTTGTTCTTTTGTCAACCTGTTCATGATGAAATGGCAAACCAAACTGAACATAAATGACATTAGAGTTACCAGATTTGACCACAAAATGCCAGTGTTATCTCTATTCGAAAAACAAACCTCTAAAAAAACACCCTATAGTAATAGATTTCCCTTCGTCGATTTCAAGTACTGTTGGTTTTAATTCGGCAATTTGTTTTTTTACATCACTGACTGTGGCTTTTATGAGTTCCGAAGACTCCTTCGCATATTTAAACAATATCGGACGGCACAATTTTACTGATGAAGGCCGTGGGTTTTTCCAATATTCTGAAGCCTCACCTTTTAGTCGTAGGGGAACAACAGAAGCCATAAACATATTAGCATCTGTAACAGTTGTATCGTCCGTATTTATTGTTTGTTTATAGGCGCTCTGTCCTGATGATCCATCACAGCCCCACTTGCTAACCAATGTTATGCTTTCTGGAAGAGATTTCAACTTGTCTTCAGAGAAAGTCTCCAAGAGTCGTCTAGAAGTATGTTCCATCAGGTCTTTGAGGTTCACTTCGGCTGATACTTCGGTAATTTTGGGATTAAGAGGTACTGCTTCCTTCTTGGCTTGACTTATGTGTCCGTATCCAGGAAGAAGATTGGCATTATGTTGTAATAATGACTCACGCAGCATTATATATTTTCTCTTCGACAATCCAAGATCCATAAACAGCGCCAAAGCCTCCTCAGAAGTGAATGTCGAGGCAATGCATTTTGTGGAGTGGGAATACTATTTTTTATCCTCATGATTCGCTTTGGACTTGCTAACCCAACTGCTTCTGTTATATGAGCCTTAATCTTTTCTTCGTCCTTTTTGTATTTCATGGACAATGCTTCAGAAAGATGACCCGTGGCGATATCTTGAGTAGCATCTAACAACTTCCTTTTCCTTGTGAAGGTCGAACACTCGGCTATAGTTTTTGTTGGTCTCCCTCTAGTTCGGTCGGTTGATGTATGGGGCTGCTCTTCGTCAAATCTACTAACATCTGTTAGCCACTTTTCATACTTTTTTTCAAATGTTTTCGCGCAACGATTCGCGGCTTGCCAATTGGTTTTAGTTTTGGTGTAAATAAAATGAAGTTGGCTTGTCATGTCCTCGTATTCTTCTATGTTATGTATTTTAGTACTTAATTCTTTCAAAATAGCCGCAACGAAGTCTTGCTCAGTTTGTGAAGCTCTAAACACCTCAAATAATTTGGAATTTGCTAGAGACATTACACTCGTAATGTACACTCGTATCACTCAATAAGATTTACTGCGAATTACAGAACTTTTCACTTAAAGCGAACTTCGAGCGACTGGGCAAAATGGTTCATTTTAACCGAAAGTACGCTTCAAAAGGGGTCCGCAATAAGCGAAAACATAAAGCGCGGACTTGAAATTGGTTCGTTTTAAGCGGGTTCGTTATAAACGAAACGCACTGTATATTTGAAAATACTATTCACGGCTAATTCAAGCTTCAGAATACTTGCGATAAGCTTTACACTCGTATGACTCAATAAAAAAAATACTGCGAATTATATTTAAAAATACTATTCACGGCTAATTCAAGCTGCACAGAATACTTGCGATAAGCTTTAAAGTCAAAGAACAACTGTGATAAAACAACGAAATACACCTAATTCTGTTTTTACACGGTCTGTTTTTACACTGTTTTGATTTAACCCTTCGATGAGTGAGAAGGTCCCTAGGGACCTTTTTGCATTTTCAAACTGAAATTACTCCTATTTCGGCCACTACAACCCCCCCATAAAGTTACCATGTATTTCAATAGAATTTTGTTGCACATCGTTTAAAATCAAGGCGATCCGACCATTAGTTTAGGAGTTATTGAGGTTTTATTGAAAATAGTACGCGGACGTGTGACAAGGTCCGTAGGGACCTTGTACTGAATTTTCATGCAATGACTAATAAATGCATGTTCTTTGGGCATCATTATACTTTTTTTATTGCTCGCACACATAACTAGCAAACCAGCAAACCATAACCAGCAAATGAGTGCGGATGAAAGGCGTGCAGCTGATATGAGATTTGCAGACTTTATGGAGGAAGAGATGGCTGAAGAAGTTGATATTGCTGCACTTGGTAATGAAGCTGAGGATGATGACGACTGCACATACCAACCCGCTGAAGAGTCAGATGCCGAAACTGAAGGATACGTAGAGATAAATGAAGATATTGATGACGACGATGATGAAGAGGAAGAAAATGATGCACCGGAAACAAATGAAAACTACTATATTGCTAAAGATGGCACCCAATGGTGTAAAAAAGCACCATCAACTTATCGTTCTCGTGTTCATAACGTGGTCGACTTCACCAGGACCATCAGGAACTGTACATGACCCCTACACTATATTTCGTTCAATCATCAGCGAGGAAATAATATACATCATAATACGCGAAACAAATCGTAAAGGCAGGGAGGTTACAGCTGCATGGAATTTGGCGAATTCCACGAAGAAAAAGGAGTGGAAGCCAGTGACTGTGAAAGGGTTTGACGCCTTTCTAGCTATCCTTTTGTATGCTGGACTCACAAAATCGAATCGTGAACCTGCTACGGAATTATGGGGCGCGACGCGTTGTCCAATATACAAAGCTGCGATGTCGTACGATCGCTTCATGTGCATAAAGCAATGCATTCGATTCGACAATGGAAATACTCGACAACAGCGACTTATCAACAGCAAAACTGCGGCTATCGATGATATTTGGCAAATGTTGCAGCATAACTTGGCAGCAGCTTACACTCCTCATGAAGCACTAACCGTCGATGAGCAGTTGTTCCCTTACAGAGGCCGCACCCGCTTCACGCAATACATTCCGTCAAAGCCGGCTAAGTATGGTCTAAAAGTATGGTGGTTATGCGACTCGAAGTCCCGTGAATGGAATGATATATTCCGGCAAATTGCCTAACCAAGAACGCGAAGTAAATCATGGGGCAGAACGTGGTGCTTGAACTTGCGGAAAACTATTTGGATGCAGGCCGCACAATATACGCGGATAATTTCTTCACTACTTTGGATTTGGCGCGTATTTTGATGAGGAGGAAGACCGCATATATTGGTACAGTGCGCTACAACAAAACATTTGTTACACGGGAATTGAAGAAGAACCCGAAGCGCCCCATCAACAGACATTGTTCGGGTTCAACGAAGGGGACATAGCGTTGTGCTCATATGTACCTAAGAAAAATAAAGTTGTGAACGTGCTGTCTACAATGCACAACACTTGCCGTGTCGACGAGCAAAGTAAGAAGCGGAAGCCGTTTGGCATACTGGACTACAACGCCAACAAATGCGGCGTTTATACAATGGACCAGATGCTTGGCACGTACACATGCAAGCGATCAACGAAACGCTGGCCACTGGCCATGTTCTATAATATGCTGGACGTCGCTGCATTGGCTGCTTTTACAATTTATAATGAGATGAAGCCGATAAAAAGGAGTGACAGACGGCGGTCATTCCTGTTACTTCTCACTAAACAATTGGCCACACCAAATATCGAGGAACGTGCCCTGAATAACCATATAACCGCATATCCAAGGATACGCAAGCATTTGATGTCAGGGTAAGAAAAAACACCTTCAAATTCAAGAGCAGATTGTGTATTTATTTGTTTCTTATTGTTTTTGTTCATTTCAGATGATATCAAGACCGGTAGAAGCCGATGCACCGTCGGTTGCGGCTAGGGCGAATAGACCGTCATGTCGCCTTTGCCGTTCTGAGTACGGGCGGCAGCGGAAAACGTGGGCCTACTGCTTCGGATGCGGCAACGCTGTTTGTGGAGAACACAGCACAGTTCTACATCGCTGCAACACTTGCGCACAGGGCGGGGGACAAGCGGAACACGCTCAACAACAATAGCTTTAAAGCTTTTTCATAGTAAAATTAAGAAAAATGGAGCAAAAAAATTCAAAAATTTTATTTTAAGATGTAGTATTTAGTTATAAACAATAAAAATACAAAAATACAAAATTTTTCATGCAAAAACCCTAATTTTCAAAAAAAGGTCTTCTCACACGGCCGTGAAGTTCAGAATTGTCACTCATCGAAGGGTTAACACGGTTAGAAAATTAAAAAATTTCAATTTTTCGTGCTAAATAGAATAAAATCGTGTAAAAAAATAAAAAATTTTTTTTTTCAAACCGTGTTAAATCAAAACTGTGTAAAAACAGACCGTGTAAAAACAGAATTAGGTATATAGGTTTATCAGGCATGTGCTGCAAATAGTTTTCGGAAACAATTCGCACTGAAAACGTGATGGGATTTCCCTTTAACGGTTTGAAGCAGGTAGCTGCATCTAAGAGAATTCGCCGTTTTTTCAGCGTTTTTGTTCAAATATTGAATATGACTAAGCTGTTCGTGGAAATGTAAGTATTATGATGGAAAAAATATTGTTTTAAGCTGTAAAAACCATGGGACGTGGAATTTCAGAGGAAACTCTGCCTAGGAACAAATCTTCCTTCAGTATATGGGAAGGAAGATTGTTAGGAAAAACTTTTCTAAATAAAATAAGCAAAACATGGATAGCAAATGTATTATGCCATTCGTAACCAAAAAATATAACTTTATATACAAATGCCAGCAACACAAAATGGGTTTTTGACCGAACTAAATGTGCGTGATTTTTCGTATACCTGCGTGTTTTTCGACCCGAGGTTGCTTCACTTTTATTGCGCTGGAAAGTAAAGCGGCAGCTGAGTTTTGGAAGTTAGGTAAATAATTAAATAGCAAATAACCTCCCTCAATTTCGCGGAGGTCTTTTTTGGTCTTTTTTTATTTTCGATCAAAGTTGAAAAAAGGTCGAAATATAGACTTTTCGAGCAATCGGTAGATCGAACAACTTTTAAAACAAAATAAACAAACATTTTTTTTATTATATTAGCAATTAACGTATCTTTTAGAAAAAACCAACAAGTTACCGATTGGTCGCTTCATTTACATACAAATCAATCTTAAAGAGGAAAAAAACCAAAAAATACACATTTTTCTCAATGTGGAAAAATTGTCAACTTTGAGCGGCTCTACCTCCCAAACTACTAATCTGAATTTAATGAAAGTAACATATTCGTAATCCCTGGAAAATTCTCAATAAGATGCGTGTATTCATTTTATCGAACGCTTTCATGACATTTTTGATTTTTGCAACGTTTTACCGACCGTTGGGCCATAGTGCGACGGCCGCGATAATAAGGGAAACTTTTAGTCCAACCTGGCAATGATGACCGCGATACTACGGGAAACTTTTAGTCCAACCTGGCAATCATGGCCGCGATAATAAGGGAAACTTTTAGTCCAAACTGGCAATGATGGCCGCCATAATAAGGGAAACTTTTAGTCCAACCTGGCAATGATGGCTCGCGATCATCATGGAAACCTGTAGTCCACTCTGGAATGTGCTCGAACGATCTGCGCGATAACCGGACAGGTATAAAAGGCAGTCAGTTACGGCGCAGCGGGTCAGTCTTGGTTTAGACAAGTGAAGGTGCCACACGGAGTAATTAAGCAAATAATTAAGTGTAAAGGCAGTAAAGTGTGAAATTGGTGAAATAAAGTGATTGTTGGTTTTCATTGACTGCGTTTGAGAAACTAAGTGTGTTTTGTTTATTTCAAATTACACAATCCAGAGATACGTACTAGCCCACTGGAACTGGAACTAGCATTCGTAACAATATGTTGAAAAGACAGTCTTGCATACGCATTTCAAAAACGGGTGAAATATAAGATATTACTCTCATTTTCCTTTCCTATCCCCCATGGGTATAGTATAATGGTCTGAAATGGATTGAGTGCTATGGAAGGCCTGTAGCCTTCCTGCCCACCCTCACATCCATCCATGAGCTCATACTGAAGTATAAAAGCAATTTTTGTTATTGTAATTTTTATTAAAAGTGGCGGCGAAAGCGCCACGCTTTGAAATTGGTTATTTTTTAACACGAACGGAAATGCCAACACGAACAAACACATTTTAATCAATCAATATAATACAATCTATAGGAGTATTCTCGATGTCTTGCATAACCCTGACATCGTGCACGAAATGCATAATTGACATGGCTATGCATTTCTTGCAACGACACAACAACAAAATACAAGCAAACAAAGTTTAAGATAAACAGTAAATGACACTTTTACTCTTCATTCGTAGGTTGCTATTAATACTATTTCTCACCGCAACAATGGTTACCACCAAAATAATCGACTATTCCCACTCGGACTACATCCCTGTGTCGTACGGCGACGTAATCCTTTGGGACGAATACGGATATCTAAGACACTCGACAAATCTGACATCGTATCTCGAAATAGCATACAATACCGGTAAGCAGACGGAACAATTCCCCACCACCCATATGAAAGAAATACTGAAAGTAGACACCCAACACATATACAGACTCTTAGACATGTTAGATGTCCATAGAAGACACGCAAGGAGTTACAATTTTTTAATCACAGCACTAAAGGTAGTCGCCGGGATACCGTATTTCGATGATTTTGAAGAAGTCAGATTTAAACAGAAACAATTGATAGAATCAAACAATAGACAAACTGAAATAAATACAAAAATGCAGATTCAGATTAACAATCTCACAAACACTGTAAATACAATTTTGGCAAACAAAAAACAAGAGATGATCGACACTGGCCACCTTTACGAAACCCTGCTAGCCAGGAATAGAATTATAATAACTGAACTACAAAATCTTATTACATCAGTCACTTTAGCAAAAATTAATGTAATAAGTCCGATAATTTTAGATAACGATGACCTAAAATATCTAATAAACGAGCACTCTACCAATATTAGCGTAGCTGATATAATGAGTGTAGCCACTATTAAAGTTTTACAAAATAATCATGTTTTACATTTTATTATTAAGTATCCTATATCCAAAACTATATGTAAGAAAATTAGCATTTTCCCTGTCCCTCACTCCGGCAAAATCCTATATCTGGCCGACAGCGACACTGTGGCCGACTGCGGAAAACAAGTGTACCCAGTTAACAGATGCAGCCCCGCCATAACGTCAACATTCTGCAAGAAGCTACAAAGTGCAACATGCGTCCAACAGCTAGTTTCTGGAGAGGTTGCGCACTGCAGCACTCGTACTAACCACCTCGATCCCATATCAGTAGTCGATGACGGCATTATTATCATTAATGACATGACCGCCATCGTCGAAGAAATTAACCATTCCGAGAAAACTATAACAGGCACTTATCTACTAACATTTAACGACGAGATAAAAATCAATGGAACAACGTTTGTAAACAAAACCAACGTGCAAAAAAGAAAACCAGACACCCCATCATCGCCCCTAATAAATATCACCGGACACCACGAGATTCTACCCTACCTACCCTTCCTTCACGAAATGAATACAAAAAACTTGCAGTACATAGACGACCTACAAACGAAAGTAGGAACTCGACCAGTTCTAGTGGGTTGCATAACGTCTGCAGTTTTTGTGATGTGTTACATCATCATATTAATAAAGCGACGCCAGGCGAAAAAGCAGAAAAAAACAGTTTTCAAGCAGCTATAGCAACGGCGCTGAAGAAGACTGAGGACAGCCTTCATCTAAGCGAGGGAGGAGTTAGCATAACGGGTAATTGCAGTTCCGGTGTGCTAACTTGCACTGGTGGTCCGTGCATCGACCGCTCACTATACATGGAGTCAGCATAACGGGTTATTGCAGTTCCCGTGTGCTAACTTATATAAAATCAAAACTAGCAGACAAGAGCGGACACAACGGACGGACGCCCCAAAGGGAAGTGCAACTAAATTTATTAGTGCGTAACACGGATCAAATGTTAAATGCTTTTAATTCAAAATATGTTCTGATCCTTACGAAGAGAGCTTTCAGAACATCTGGATTGCAGTTACTGCAACAAAAGTATGGCTTTATATCACCCATTTTGCCCAGAAGGGCTTCACTCAATCCAGTTAAGTGACAAACTGAATCAAAATTTTGACGAAAGCGACAATTTAAATTGGAGATGAATGTAATGAATTGTGTTGGGGGTCGCACAAGACAAAACATATCATATTGTTTTTCTAATGAGAATAAGAATTCCTCAGTGACAACTTCATCTGCAAAATAAGGTAAAGGCTCCAAGCAGTTATGGAGTTGATAAAATTTTAAATATATATAGCCACATACATAGTGTAGAGCATTTCTTTTCAAGAAAATTGATGCATCTACATGAATATCAACTTGTACATTTTCGAAAACTGAAATGCCAGGTCTTGGTAAAATTTAAAAATGTTCATTATAACATTAACGTATTGCAGTCCCCAACCACAGATAACTCATCATATAGATGTCCAGTCTCATACGACGAAAACGGCACAAAAATTTCAAGCTCTGAATTACAGCTTTTTTCCGCAAAGCTATTTTACGCACACAACTGCATGTGCTCATCCAGAACTTATGTCGGATTGAATTAATTTTGAATTTCTTTTCTTGCTTGTGATATTCTTTTTTGCAACATATATTTATGA
The DNA here is from genome assembly GCA_963971225.1 of Melieria omissa. Classification (NCBI taxonomy): domain Eukaryota; kingdom Metazoa; phylum Arthropoda; class Insecta; order Diptera; family Ulidiidae; genus Melieria; species Melieria omissa. Next base: position 40,308,703 of record OZ020269.1, on the reverse strand, counting down.
TTTTAGCTACAACGATCACGTACTGTATTTGGTGTAACAGGTAGACAGCACATCAGATATCCGTAATTTCTTTTTCGTAAATTTCGCCTCGTGTTCAAGGCTGGGCGAGAAGCAAAATTTTTCTTAACATTTAACGCTTTTTTTTATAAACCTTTTTAATCGGTTATACCGGAAATTAATAATGTGTTCAAAAAATGTGATATAAATGAATCGGCACTAAAAATTTTGTGCATGATCAAAGAATATAAAGAAAATAATTTTCTTTGGCATGATACATACACATCGTTGCTAAGGCAACGCATTGTCAATAGCTGCGGCGCCAGCAGGTCTATCCTCTGCGTCGGCGTAACTGTATTGCGACAATGAAGTGACCGCTGAACAATTACATTCGTTTTGGAATATTTGCCGATCTTTTCATTTTTTTTGCGAAAAGCAAGTGCCTGTGCGTACCCAGCAACAAATTAAAGGGGGAAAGACATGGCTATATTTCCGAATTCAGAATATAAAATTCAAATAGAATAGAATATAGATTTCTGAGCATATGTATATAAAATATATAATTATGTAGGGGGAGCTACCCTCCTCTACCCATACCTAGGTACGCCCATGAGCGCTTGGCATCATCAACCGAATCTTCTGCTGTATGGTTGTTTGTAACCGTATGCTGCGCTTGGTTGATTGATTTTAAAACTTGCGAACAATTATGTGTCTCCAAAACCAAACATTTCACTAATCAAGAGATCTAGAAACCAAATAAATTGTTCATTCATCTTTTTTTCACGGGTCGTAAAAAAAGGAATATATATTTAAAAAGAAGCCATTAAAAAATTGTTGGCGGCTACAGTGAGGATTGAACCGCGAACTCGTCGTCCGAGACACCCCCGCTTGCGCGTTTGACCATCAACACTCAATCCCGACTGGCTGCTTAAAAGGTATGATAAGAGACAAGCGCCGTTTTGACTAGAAAATCACATATTTCTGTATCTCAAAACAGAGCACAATGCGTGTGAAGCGGTGTTTGTGTGACATTAGAGGCCAAAAAGCTCTTATCGGAGGCCAAATTTGTCGAACTTTTTGACACATTTTTTCCTTGGCCGCTGGACATCTATATAATGAGTTATCTGTGCCCCAACATTTCTTAAACAGACGCGAGAACATGTATGGGGTGATACTCGCGCTGTTTCCACCCCCTCTTCTTAATGTCCCAAAAAAAATGTTCGAGTTCGTCTTGACTCAGTTTCCTGGTCATCAGTCCGGGAAAACCTTTCCGTGACAATGTACGCCACAATCGTCTTAAAGCGTTTATGTTAGAAAGCCTACCATTAATATAAGAGAAGGTTTTCGTAATATTTTTACCTTCTCTATCACAAACAATAATTGATTTTAAAAGGGTTTCGGCTTCATTCAAAAAATTAATTTGATCCATATATCCAGAAATGCTCTTCGCAAAGGTGGGGTACAAACAATGCTGCTACTATTAAAAATATCAAATAAATTGTTCAAAAATTAAGCATATTCTGCCGTATTTATGAAAGTAGCAGCTCTGGAAGGCGGCACCTTTCCAGTGCTATACAGTGCGAACATTGCTGAGGCTACAGCGTTACTGAATACCTGAGCAGCTAATCGCACACGCATCTTTTCAAAAATTGATGGCTTAATATGCTCTGAAGATAACTTATGTAAACATTTAGAAGCGTTTCGCAGGTGGACGAAATCATCCCAACTAATACTACGATTTAAGAAACTTACGAAATTTTTCCTATTTTCAAGGCAATTTCGCGCACTTTTCAGGAGGTGAGGAGAATCGTGGAAGAACCAGTGATGTTAACTGTAGGGAAAATTCCCTACATGTAGAGAATTTTAGCGAAAATTGTGTGCGTAGGGAAAAAAGGGCAGATTTTTTAAAATTCACTAAATGTAGGGAATTTTCAAACAACCCTGGTTATGGAAAATTTTGAAGTCAAATTAGTCAAACTAAAAATTTTAACGATCAAATGTTGTTTCCCAATTTGTCAAAGTTGGCCAAATATGTTTCGGCACTACCACATTCTAATGCAGACTCTGAAAGAATATTTTCGAACAAAAAAGGAACACATCAAGCCATGACAATTGGACTTCAAATTGTATAATTCGCTCTTACTTAGAAGACGAAGATATCACCTGTGTAAATTTTCAATGTAAAGAACAGCACTTTAAGAAAATGGCATACACTGAGTAGTATGACCATAAATAATTAGTCTTAGTGTAATTTTTGTACTGATTTTTTTAATGTGATGAAATGGTATCTCAGTGCAAAGCACAATTTTTTCTATGTTGTTATGTTTCCATGTTTTAAATCGTATCTCAGTACAAAGCACAACTTTGTTTTGTTGTTTTCATGTTGCAAATGAATTAAAAGAAGAATTAATAAATGTTATAGTTTTTACTTTTGCGACTTTTATTCACAAAAAATTAAAAAAACTTTAAACATTAAAAAATACTTGGAAAATAAGTGTAGGGAGTTTCGTAGGGAAAATTGCTGGACAGCGTAGGGAAAAGTAGGGAGTTTTTTCAAGTCGCGTAGGGATTTTTTCAAAAAAAAGTTAACATCACTGGGAAGAACACGATTTCCTCATTATTAACTACAAAATATGGTCGATCAGGGGAAACTCCTAACAGGTTTGCAAAATTAATCAAATTTCTCCCCTGATCGCAGACAAAATTGCAAGGATGAAGCCCTATATCTTGAAGTTGTGTAAAAACTTCAAAAATATATTTCTTCAAAATATGCGCATTGCACGTATCGTGTACGAAGAAGTGCGCTAGTGGTTGTGATCAAGGCTCCCACCAATACCTTGAACCATTAGTGTCATAACACTGTTCGCCGTCCTGGAAGTGCGATTTTCGTCGCCAAAATCTTCCAGTCCGACAATAGAATCTGTACTTCTTATATATTGCATATGCGTCTTTAGGGACATTTCATCGCATGAAATTAAAATAAATTTCTGCAATTCAGAAAAGCCACGACTTCTGAATTGCAATGCTTTTATGCTGCTGGAAGTGCAGCCAGGGGAATATGGCCAACCTGAAACGAACCGCTGTAAAGTTCGTTCGTTGGGCCAATTCAAACATTTTTTTAAACTCCTATACGCAATGGGTGAAAGAAAATATACCCCCAGAGCTATGGTTTTTAAACTAACGTCGTATCTACGACCTCTACAATTTCTGTTAGTATTTTTAACACTATTCCTTACACATATGGCTACATGCGAAGGTAGTGTGCTACATAGCTCTTCTAAAAATTCATCAGAATTTTGGTCATCTTCAGTACGGACGGACAAATTCTGTAATTTTAATTCCTGCAGCTCTAATTCTTTCATTTTTAACTCCCTGTCTTTTCACCTCATTGCGCAAATTCCTATTTTCTTCTAAAAGTTTCCTTTTTCTAGGAGTCCCTTCACTTAAAAATCTGTCGGTTTGGCTTTGCACACCGACAGCTGAATAAAAAGGAAGATCCGAAGGAAGTGGATCTAAATTAGAGGAAACGGCTTTGCATTCTCGAAATTAAGGGACTCCTCTGAGGAAGCAATCTCTTCTGAAGTGATTGCGCTCGCTTTTGTTTCATCGACTGATGAAAACTCTTGTGGAATAAAATCATCCACACCTAGCTCTATAAAATCATTTTCTAAGCTACCTATATCAACTTCGGCACTTCTCACTGTAAGTTATTTAAATTATTACTAATTAAATTTAAGTCCGGGACAGCGTTCGGTTTAAGGCGCTTTTTCAACCGCATGTGTGTGTGGGCTCTTCTACACCGAGAAGCCGAATCCACTCATTTCGCCTACAGAAAGAATAAGTGAATAAAAGTGATTCGTGCATGAATGGAGTGATTGAATTTACATTATAAATTAATGTTAGGAATGGAAATTTTAATAAATTATGAAATAACGTATGTATGTGCAATAAAAAAGCAAGATTGTGCGCATAACCAAAAGAATTAGTAAATTTTTTAGTACATAAAAAATACCCACAGGAAAAAGTTGTTACATAAAGCACAGAAATAAAAAATGCAATTAAAAACCGAAAAAAAAAACAAGAACCACACATCCACAGTATTATTTACTATAAAGCACAAAAATAAAAAATTTAATTAAAAACCAAAAAAAACAAGAACCACACATCCACAGTATAATTTACTATAAAGCACAAAAATAAAAATGTAATTGAAAACAAAAAAAAAAACCAAATAAAAAAGCAATTAGCATTCACAACCATCACCATAATTTGAATAAATTGGCTTTAATTTCACATTTTTTTACAGTGCCTCACTTGGGCGTAACCTGCCCATTTTTAACGTTGCTGAAGAGCGTTCTTTAAAAATTAAAAAAAATAATGTAATAATTTTATATACTAGTGTACTAACATTTTTTCAAAAGTCATAAATATTTTCTTCTCTTATGAAGAATAACATTAACAACAAATACTTTTGTTTTTTACATTTACATTTTTACTATATAAAAAATCGTACGAAAATATCCCAATAATAATAATAATTAATAATATAATAACAAAAAGGTGTAGAATATTTAAACAATTTTTAAACGTAGGCATGCCATAATAACATTTTTTTTATGACAAAATACTTGTCTTATTATTTATTTCTTTATTTAGTGCTTTAGTAGTGCTTTCGCCCTATTGAAAGTCAATAGACCTATTAAATTATGTTTTTCCACACAAACCCTTGGGTTCTCCGTTAGATTTCGATTAAAAAAAAACAAAATTAAAACACGCATCTAATTATTTTTTATTTCAAGTGTATCATGAATTTTGAAGTCAATATGCCTATCAGTTAATTTTTTTTCGTAGTTTTCCCATATTCTCAAAATTGTAATCAACCATGTGAAAATATAAACAAATAATTTTACTTCGAACTCGCCACGTAAAAATATTTGTAAACATTTTAAATTGCGATCAACCACCAAATTTTTAAATCAATCAAAGCATTGGCCAGCAAAAAGCCATATACCACAAAGATTCGATTGATGGTGAGCTGACAGCAATCTGTGCAGCAAAACCAATCGGCAACACAAAAAAGCATGCACACAATAAACGACAACACCAAAAACATTAGCGAATCCCGGAATCATCTTCGTTGAAACGACGATGACGATGATTTGGTTCGTTGTTTACTCTCCGCTTGCGCTTCGACGAACAAGATCGCAAACTGTTGAGTGCGAGCAAATTTCCCGCAACCTATGCCTCCGCTCATCTCTTCCCCCCCGCGTCATGAAACACTCTTGACAAATTTTTGAAGATGCGTATTCTTTATATTGTATAATTTAATTAATTGATTGGCACGACAGCCCGCTTACGCGAGACTAAGGCCTAGCTTCCCGCAACCACCCGTGTTGTGCGTGTGAATTTTGTACGCGGGTGGAAGGGACCTACAGTTTTATGCCGGTTCCGAACGGCAGATTGGGAGCTTTTTCATAGGCAATTTTTTACTCTCAGAGGTTTGCCATTTCCAGCTGAGAGGACAGCCGCCGAAAAAGAAAACGAGTTTCCCGTTATTTTTTTTAGGTGTTACTACATGCAGAATTCGAACTAGCGTCGCTCTGCATGTGACTCGTTGGACCGCGCACTAACCAACTGAGCCACGGCGGCTGCCGTTTTTTTATCTTTGATAATAATCAATAATAATTCAAAACAAACCTAAAAAAAAGTAGTTTCTACCCAAAAAATAAGTCACATAATAAATTTTTTTTAACTGATTTTATTAAAATGTAGACATATGTAAAAGATGCGAGCGTCACTGTAGCGTAGCTCACTTATTTAGTGACCATCACTGAAGTTGAACGTGCTCCCTCTGCATTGCCCAAGAAAGTCTTCTATTTTTTAAAGTGTTAACGTCGGTGCCTGCCGCCGCCGTACATAACCTTCAATATTTATTGTTATTACTAATTATATATAATTGAATTGTTTATTCAAAAACTTACCATTGTAAACTTACCTATGTACGACTTACATTTCTACGGATTCGTATCCACTTTCTTATACAGAAAGTGGATAAAAATCCTTCCTATTCATTCATTCATTTATAAATAAATTAGAGCCAAAGAACACTGGGTGACAACTCTTATGCCAGGTGACAACTTTTACACCACCCTGTACATCCCTTGTATACTTACCTTCTGTACTTACTAATGGCATCCCTATCCCCACTGAACGGTGCTTACGCGGCTCCACGCACTCCTCAGCAAACACAACATCAAATCAACAAAACCACATTTTTTCAACGATCACTACATTGAACACAGTTAAAGAATATATTGCCAAACTACATACATAAATTTTCACGAATATATTTTATGCAAGATAAAACCAATTTACAAATATTGTATCATATGTACTACTGTGATCAAACTGAAAGGTGAATTTTGTTATATTTTTAAAATCTTTATTTATTCTTGCAAATCCATTTCATCTCCTTCAAAGTAATCCCCTCCCGCTGCAATACACTTATGCCAACGAATTTTCCATTCATCATAGCACTTGGAAAAATCCTCCGTCGGGATGGCCATCAGAGCCTTCTTCGATTCAGCTTTTATCTCCTGAATTGAGTCAAAACGGTGTCCTCGGAGTGGTCTTTTGAGTTTGCTGAACAGCCAGAAGTCACACGGGGCCAAATCAGGCGAATACGGTGCTTGCGGAACGATATTTGTTGAATTTTTGGCGAAATGATCACGAAGAACCAATGCAGTATGAGATGGTGCATTATCGTGGTGCAAAAACCAAGAGTTGCCGGCCCACAATTCTGGCCTCTTGAGGCGAATAGCTTCACGTAAGCGGCGCATAACGCTCAAATAATATTCCTTGTTGACCGTTTGGCCCGGCGAAGGGAATTCATAATGCACCACACCACGATAATCAAAGAAAACTGTCAACATGACCTTGATTTTTGAGCGACTTTGACGCGATTTTTTTGGTCTTGGCTCACCTTTTGCACGACATTCGCTCGATTGATCGGTTGTTTCGGGATCGTAAGCGTAGACCCAAGTCTCATCTCCAGTTATGATGCGTTTCATTACGTTTTGATAGTCAGAAAGCATTGTTTCACAGATGTTAACACGAATTAACACGATAACAAAAATTGAGTGTTTTTGGAACCATTCGAGATTTTACTCTTCTCAAGCCCAATTCGTCTTTCAAAATCGCCTGCACCGATCCAAATGATATGCCCAAACTATCAGCAATGTCTCTAATAGTTAATCGGCGATTTTCAAGCACCATTTCTTTGACTTGTTTGACGTGATGTTCATCAGTCGATGGTTTTGGCCGATTTGACACCACATTTTTCTCAACACTCTCACGACCGGCTTTGAACTCGTTATACCACTTGTAAACACTTTTAGAAGACAGAGTTTGATCACCAAAGGCTTTTTGCAACATCCTCAACGTTTCTGCCGGCGAAATTTCATTCCGCAAACAAAATTTAATGCAACTTCTTCGTTCAATAAATTCAGACATAGTAAAAATCGAAGAATTCACTTTTAGAGCCTCACAAAACGACGCGTATCTCAAATACTAATGAATATTTTGACGTGAAATTTAGCATAGATGTCACTAACAGTGCTACCAACTTACAGAAAAAATTTACCGATTCGAAAAACCCGCGAAGTTTAAATTAAAAATTCACCTTTCAGTTTGATCACAGTAGTATGTATGTTGTATCATATATGTATGATACAAAATATTGAACACAAATCTTGAATTTATAAACATATTATTTGCGCGACCGCGAAGTTTGCCTACACAAAGATTCACTGAAATATAGTCGAACTGCGTAAAAAAAAACCATTTTTGAACACTTCTGAAACTTGACAATGCACTTTGGTCAAAAGAAATAACAGCTTAAGTCAAAAATTACGGTTTCGAGTAATCACGTTTTAAAGTTTTAACGGGAAGGGAGTGAAGGGAACATTATGGTACAAATCTGTGGTCAAAAATGATAAAAGCTTAAGTCGACTTAAGGGGGGAGTACACTTTGAACGTCCAAAAAGTAAGGCATTTTCGTTAATTTTTTTAAGCAATAAAACACTCAGGGAGGGCAAATATGTTATAACCCATTTATTACTCATCCTTCGAACTACAATTTGTATTTTTTTGAACTCGATTGGCGTCCCCCCGTGGCCGGTGCACCAGGTCGCGCGGGCGTCCTCGCGCGGAAGTCGGAAAACGGCGTGAGAAAATACTCCTTCCCATGTGATCCTGGAACATAAATCGAACAAAATCCTGATAAGTAATGAAATTCGGGTTAGAAATACGTATTCCGATTTTTTTTAAATTAATTGTTTTCAAAAGTTGTGGCCTTAGGAAAAAAAGTCCATTTTTTAACCCTAAAAATGCTTACAAAATCGTGGATTAAAAATCCATTTTTGACAAAATCGAAAATGTGGATACGTATTTCTAAGCAGAATTTAATTCTAAACAAGAAAACCTAGGCGATATCCAAATTTAATAATAACTGGTTAGAGTTATTTCCCACGCCAGTTTGAAAAGCCCCGTTTCGAGATAAACGCGTTTAAAGATAAAATGCTCTCTCAGCGCGCCGGTACATGTTTTAGGAAATCGCTTCGTAAAGCGGTAAGGAATATTCTGGCGGACTTGGAGTCTTTTCTAAATTAAAGTATACATCCCAAGGAACATTTTAAGCCCAAAAAAAAAAAAATACATTTTTTGAAAAATCAAAGTGTACTCCCCCCTTAAGACATCATTTAGTTAAGGGGTTATATATCTTTTTCTGTAGGGAAATTACCATAGTTTTATTCAAATGCAATACAAAGTTTATAAAAGTGCATGTCCTTATGTGAATTTGTATAAAATTTCAAGCGAAAATTCGAAAAATTGGGGAAGTTACAGTCCTTGCCGCAGAAGTCCTTTTGTTAGCAGTGGTTGACGGTGAGCATGAAATCGAGGTAACGGCTCAGCTAAAAACAAAAAAAAAAAAGACCACGTTAGTACATAGTGTTACCTTGTTCGTGAACGAAGGATTTTACAAAAAAAACTTTTTTACAGTTACAGTGCTATTTTTCCCAAAAATGTCGATTTTTTAAGGTAAAAAAAATTGAGTTTTTTGCCAAAAAAAAATAGACGAATTTGTCGAAAAAAAATTCCTTCGTTCACGAAATAGCTATTGTATGTACAAACAACCCCTCAAAGTTTCAAATTGATCGATGTAGTGGTTAGCGGGATATCGTGCTCACCGCGATGGCATTTTTCAAAAAACATCATTTGGAGAAAATCACGTTTAAAGTTTGAGTTGAATACTTGAGTTCCGGAAACTGCGCGCTATGAACGGCCGTATCTTAGGTTCTAGTGCCCCGATCTCGATGAAATTTTGCAGAAAAATTGTTAAAAGTATGTACTTCAAAAAGAAGTCATAAAAATTTTTTTCGATTTTTGAGCCACAAAAAGGTATATAACCCCTTAAGTGTGCTAGCATGTTCCTTGTACTGCTCCAAATAGTAAGTACTAATGGACTTAAACTTTTGACCAAAGAAATAAGTCAGTTTTTTCTTAAGTCCACTTAAGCGCTTATTGTTTTTGTTCACAGAAATAAAAATCACGAGAGCACTGGGGCTGCCACTGCGGCGAAGTCCCGAACTTCGCATAGCCTTTTTATCGCGGTTAACACTCTAAATGATTTTAACACAACAAATACAGATATTGATTTGAATCCTCCGGAAATTGGTGCAGTCCCCCACCTTCCTTGCATCCACAGATACATCTTCTAGGCATTGCGCTGCAAAAATATGGAAATAAATTAGAAAAATCGGTATAAATTAATAAAAATATTTCGTACTTACAAAATTTCGTCATATGCAGCCAACGTTTGTTCAAAAATATAAACGATGAATTTGAAATTGCAACTGACAAAAACTTGTGGTGAATATTTCTTGCCGGGCAGAGTTGCTTTTGCAAAACATTCGAAATTAATTAAAATTGTTTCATAATTCTATTTGGAAGGCAAAAAATTTTTGAGATAAATATTTAATTTAATTTCCCCTACTCATGCCACCATAAAAACTTCGTGTCCGAAATATAAAATCGTTTTAAACTACACTTAACAAATTCATGACTTCTACAGTTTTACAGGGTTTGTCAAGAGCACGTAACCCTGAAAGTTAATGTACTTATTCACCACAGTGACCGTTTTACACGTGAACAACAACAATTTGACAGGAGCCTTCAGAAAAAATCTACGTCCGGTTGTCAAAGAGTGTCGCTACTTAGGATTTACTTTGGTTCGTACATCGAGAGCCTGCCGGCCGCGCAAGCTCCCTTCGGGATGGCCAGGGTTGCCAACCGTACATATAAACGCATAAATGGACAAACACAATACAATATTATTGACAAATATTAATTTCTAAGAGCTGCGTGGCCGGCAGTAAACAAACTGAAAATTAAAAAAAACAACCTATCGGCCAAAGCGGGTTGCTGCTGCCGTTCTATGCTTCCTTGAAGAAGAAAATATAAACCAAAAAAATGTTGCGAGCGTATTGGAATCAGATTTGGCGCGTAATTTTTTCGCTGCCATTTTCTGGTTTAAATTTTATTGCACAGGAACACAACAATAAGCACGCACGATTATCAATCCGCAAAAATATACCGTTAACTCAACCGTAGAGTTATCAACTCTATCAAACAGGTTTGATACAGCATAGTGCAGATGTAGAGCTCTACCAGACTCTGCGAAAATTGTGTATCCACTGCAGAGTTTTTTAGGCGAGAGAACTCTAGTGCTTGGTGGATCGTCGTGGACGTCGTTCTAAATGAGAGTTTCCCCTAGATCTACGCAAACAACTCTATAGTGGACACGTGGTTTAGGGCTTTTTAAAATCTTAAGTTGGTAAAAAGACTACGTGCGATTTTCGTGTACAGTGAGGCGTGCATTCATGTACAATGTATATTGTTACGAAAATTACTTCACAGGTTCGTTTGGATTGGTTTTGAAAATAAAACAACTTCAGTTATCCAGCGCAACGTAGTCAAAACTAACAATCGCTTTATTTACAAATTTGCACTTGTTCTACTTTACACTACTACTATTGCATGTTTCCCCATTGCTTGCTCAACACAGACACCCCCATTGCGCTGCGCACTGCTGCTTTTATACCAGTTTTCTTATCGCGCCGAAGTTTCTTGCAACTTCCAATTAGAAAGCGCTCGACCATTCTCGCACAGCCTATTTCTTCGAGAACCATCCTTGCCATATCGGACTATACCAAGCGAATTTATAACAGTTTTGCTGTACTTCACAGGGCATGCCTTAAAGTATGCTTGGAAAACATTCCTGTACAGTGCGGCACAGAATTTCTCATCGTATCACTGCCCAACACTTAGACTTGTTCGTCCCGAACAAGTACCGAGGTTCCGCCGGAGTAAGACGCCAGGCGCTCCAAATGGACTACTTTCAGCCTGGCGTTTCCGCTGCAGCAGCGTTGAACCCTGTACACCACGTCATTAATCCTGGTCACGACCTTGTACGGTCCTTCCCATGACGTTTGAAGCTTTGGAGACAAACCTTTCCTCCGCTGCGGGTTGTAAAGCATTACCAGATTGCCTTCTTGGAACCCCTCTGGGTTAGCCCGTAGACCATAGCTCGCTGTCAACCTGCTTTCAACTAGTTGAGTGCGGCTCCGCGATCTTCTCCTCGGCCCTTTCGCAGCCGAACACCGATTACAGCCTCTGATCCACTCAGCGACAGACTCCTGGCATCCTACCCAATAGAACCGCCTTCTTATCTTGGCGACAGTTTTTGCGATGCCTAGGTGCCCTCCACTGGAGTCGTTATGGTTTTCCTCGATGACATCGTCGATTCGGCCTCTCGGGACCACTATTAGGGATTTTCTGGTCCTGCCATCCCTGCTCTCCCACTCGCGGTATAGGCAGCCATCCTGCAGACGTAGACTTTGCCACTGTGCCCAGTAAGCCTTCGTGATCGGGCTCTCATCAGCCATCTCTGATATCTTCGCGAGATCGGTATCCTTGCGCTGGTCCTTCTGTAGCCTTTCCGCAAGCCAATCTTCCTCTTGCAGTCTCGTGATATGTGGCCTTGCTTGCCACATCGCCAGCAACTGACTCGAGATGATACTGCCCGCAGCCCCGCTGGTGCCTCCGAGCTCACTGTCTGGCTTTGCGTGACACGTCCAGATTGGACTCCATGCATCTCCGCAGATGAATGTCGAAAACTTCCCCTCCAGGCCACCTCATACGTCAATGCGCTTGTCACCGTCTCACGGAATGTCGGCTTGCCCATCATCAATGCACTGCGTCGTGTCTCCGGGTCATGAAGACCTTCAATAAACGCCTCAATCTTCATCCTCTCGAGATAATCAGCGCCGAATTTCGGGTAGCACAACTGTACGAGCCGCCCAATGTCTGCTGCATACGTCTGCAGCGCCTCGTCTGCTCTTTGCCTGCGGTTCTTCAGCTCGCAATAATACAGCGTTTTGTTGTGCTCGTCACTGTATCTGGCTGCCAATGCCCTCATGACGGTCTCGTAATCCCTCTCAAACCTTCCGGAACTGTTTGTATTACCTCAGCCGCACGACCTCTTAGAGCCAGTATCAGCCTCCGACCTTTCCTAACATTGGTCCACTGACTCTCCAAAGCAGCCATCTCGAATTGTAGTTTGAATGTGTCAAATGACGTAGTACCGTCATAAGTAGGCACTTCTATGGCAAAACTTTCCTCAACTGACTGCACCCTTCCTCGCAGCTGTACCTCTCTAGGCCGCTCGTCGATTTTTCTGTTCACCGAATCCTCCAGACTGTCAACTCGTTCGTCTAAATGTTCTATTCGCGTCTCCAGGTGCTCAACTTTCACATTAATCCTGTCTGAAATCTCTTCCACTTTCTGCTCCAAGCGCTCAGAATTTTCCTGAAGCTTGCTGGACAACTCGCGATTCGCATTTTCAAATTTTTCCGCATTTTCCTGGAGTTTTGTTTCCATTCGCTCTGCTATTTGCGCCGATAGTTCCTGATTCGTGGTTTCCAGTTTCGCTGTCCTTTGCGCCTGATTCGCAGTTTCCATTTTCCGGTTGGAAGCTTCAAACATGCCTTTCATTGCGACCATAAGCTGGCTCATGTCCATTGCTTGTGGTGGCGTAGCCGCTGCAGCCGTACTTTGCATCGACGCAGCACCAGCAGGCGATTCCTCCACCTTGGCCGACGCCTCTTGTTCCTGCGTTCCGAACTCGTGTGCAGCCCAATCAATGCCTCGTGATTCACACGCCTCTCGCAAACGCAGCTGCAACTCCACCTTTCCACCAGCAGTCGGCAAATTCCATGCATCCAGCTCCTTCTTCAGCTGGTCCACCTTCAGCAGCTCGAGTTTAACCATGTCTGCGTTTTTATAATTTAATTTTTTTATCTTCAGTAACACAATCCTGACTTTCTGACACCAAATGTTACGAAAATTACTTCATAGGTTCGTTTGGATTGGTTTTGAAAATAAAACAACTTCAGTTATCCAGCGCAACGTAGTCAAAACTAACAATCGCTTTATTTACAAATTTGCACTTGTTCTACTTTACACTACTACTATTGCATGTTTCCGCATTGCTTGCTCAACACAGACACCCCCATTGCGCTGCGCACTGCTGCTTTTATACCAGTTTTCTTATCGCGCCGAAGTTTCTTGCAACTTCCAATTAGAAAGCGCTCGACCATTCTCGCACAGCCTATTTCTTCGAGAACCATCCTTGCCATATCGGACTATACCAAGCGAATTTATAACAGTTTTGCTGTACTTCACAGGGCATGCCTAAAAGTATGCTTGGAAAACATTCGTGCGGAGAAAAGCATTCCTGTACAGTGCGGCACAGAATTTCTCATCGTATCAATATATTTGTGCACAATAGGGATGCCAATTTTTGGCCATTTTTCAATCCGGTTTTTTTTGTGATTGTAAAATATAATCCCGGGACCCTTCTATTATCCACGGGATTCAATTAAACATTAAATGTATAAACGTTTACATACTTCTTACATACTTCTCATAGCATGAGTTTTTTCTTAAATTTCTTAAGGAATAGGTAACATTTCTCATACAGAGACAATTTTCAGCAAAGTGAATCGAATTGGAAACCTTTGTGTTTATATTGTAAAGCTTCTAGCTTTACAAAGTGAGGGATAGCTGGATGCTAATCCTAGTACCTATACCGGGTTGTAATTTATTACTAAAATTATTCAATTTGCTCATACTTTCTTCTACTTCCAACTTGACAAAATTCCGAAGTTCCAAATTAAAAAGTTTAACACAAATATAAATTTTCGGGGAAAATCCTTTGATTGAAGAATGTAAATCTCGGGATTTCGGCACAACGAAAATGTACGAGATCCCGAATCCCCGAGCTGGGCATCTGCGATATGCATGTATTTTCAAATGTGAAATGCAATTGCAATGTTGTTGATGTGTTACAGAAAGCTTTGAAATTATAAATTTACTTGAAGCAAGAATAAACAAAGCTTTTTGCTAATTGTGAATGAAAAGCATTTAATTGGATGTATAAATTATAATATTATCTCATATATTGAAAGTTTCTCATGTTCGAAATGGCATTACCTTGCTGGTTATATTGGTACGAGGTTCAGTAGCCGTCGTTTCGGGTGCATCTGTTTGAGTGTAGTTGCACAACTGTCATCAATTGGTAAGAAGTTGCAACGCGAGCAGTTAATTCCTCATTTAGGCCGTACAGATATTGATTCGTTGCAGCCGATACTTTTTGTCACCTGAAAAATCAGGTAGAGAACGTCAGAAAACTGGTAAGCGCCATGATGAGATCTATTGTACCCACTGAATTAGTTTGAGCTGCGCCAAACCACGAAAGCACCATATCTTCTGATGTAATCAACCCCGTCTCCCCTTCCTCTTACTACCGCCATCTACTGAATGTTCGTTGTTGGAATGTATTCTCTTTATGTAACTCATTTGGCGGTTAGTTACATGCTACATACATACATATGTAGGAACTCGGTCATTTCGTGCTGTATAATGTTTTTATATGTATGTATGTATCTTAACATGTCCATATGCAGATGTGCATACAACAGATAAGCAATTCACGTACTTTTACTAACAATTGCCAAATTATACATATTGCTGAATGTTGCAGAATGCTTACGAAATTCTTTCTTCTCATTCCTTGTACAGAAAACTAGATCGAAATGTATTTGAAACGCTGATGTGCATATTCTTAGTGAACTCATATAGCAAAGCAGCACTTTGGGCGAAAGCGTTCCGTATATTTTCCGTTCCGTCATATTTTTCATTCGTAATTATTATAAAAACAGCTATTTTGGGGGGTTAATCATAATCGTTAATCATACATATGGCAAGCGGAGAGCAAGCACGAGCTACCACCAACATGCTTGCGGCATATCGCTTTGTTGTCACACAACAACAACCATAGTGTGTGGTCCATCACTAGGTCTATTTGGCAACGAATAAATTGTACGAATTTGTACAAATTTTTACAGGATCCTGTTTATTTACGCCAAATCTCCAGTAACGAGAGAGAAACTGAGAGCGTAAAGTGACAGTTAATTTCGTTAGAACTTGCAAGTTTTTACTGGAGAAATTTTGTCCTGTAACTTTTTGCCAGGAAGAAAAAGAGCAACCAAAACATATGATATGTGTATTGTGAGGGGGCCAAGTCCCAGTGGTGTACCCAAGAGTTAAAACTTGTAAATTCTTACAAATTGCTGTTTACTTTTTTCGATAGTTTGATTTTAGGGAGCGTAAGCTGGCTTACTCTCCTGATATTTTTTACTGAATAATTTTTACTGGAAATCTCGCCAAACAGACCTACTGTTTCACACCCCGGCATGCGATCAATTCTTCTGTTTGCTCTCCGTAAATTTGATTTTGCGCTCTCACAGATTCTCATTTTACACTTTCACGCTCTGTGCATTCTCGACCCCTTTATTGCTTTCCCGCGCGTCCATAAACGGGTCGTACCGCTGAAATCCGCATAGAAAATTTTCTTGACATCAGATGCGCATTCTGTATACTGTTTGTTCTATGGTGGCACCTTACAAAGAATTAGAGCTGTGAAACTATCTATAATCGGCACCATCGATAATTTCGATAGGATAGTTCAAACTATCGATATATCGACGATAGTATCGAACTTTATACGGATATATTAAAATGTATAATGGCCAGTACCCATACCTTTTAATAAAAATTATTCATACAATCAATGACAATAAATTATTATACATTCATTATTCATAAATTTTATACATTTTTAATCATACAAAATTTTTATAATATACATTTTAATTGTAAAATTAAAATTGAGATTATTTTATTTTAACTACTTCATATATGATATGTATTTTAAATACAAAAATAACTTAAAATTAAAAAAAACATGAGCAAAAATTCCTGTTTCACTTCATTGTTTATTGTTTCACTTCATTTACTGTTACTGACCATTGAACATTTCCAAGTATTGCTCCATTGCTGATGAACCATCAGCACCAACACAACAAATACAAATAACAAAATATCAACAAAAAACATTTTATTACGAAAAAAAAATGTATTTTACTTACTCGACTTTACAATTTCGTCAGCAAATTAGTGATGAGTAGGGATCGGAATTATATGCAAGTGCAAATTTTGTTGGAACTTCCGATATGAACAGGACCCAGACAGAAACTATTTTTATTGAAAAATAATAAGAATAAGCTGAGATATGCAGTTCATATTTGCATATGTTTGCATATTTTGGCATTTTTACATAGTTTTTGCATATAAATCCGATACCTAGTGATGAGCAAGCCGCACACAAATAGATAGTCGATAGTCTCACTACCTATCAATAGTAAAACAAATTAAACTATCGATAGTGCCATCGATACTATCGATAGAGTCATCGATAGTTTCACAGCTCTACAAAGAATTCCCCTACGCATTTGGCTCATGGAGCAGCTAAGCAAAGTATGCAAACAAGCAATCGATATTGCCAATCCATGCAGTGGTACCAATTGCTTTGGTTTGGGCGACAGCGATATCTGTGTTCATCATGTCGTGCTGTTGTCAAAATAAGCTTTCCCATACGATTCTATTCTGATTCTATATTTTGACGGATGCAGGCGTGTCTTTGCAGTCGTCTAACTATGTGTTCGGGGTATCATTTCGACAAAAACTCACAATGTTGTTTTCGGCAGCAAACCAGCTGATTCAAGCTGATTTTTGTTTTAATGTTGGAAAAGGTCTAGATTGCCAAAATGGTTGTTTTTGGTTGGTTGGTTGCCGATGACTCGATTTTGATTGGCTGATTTTGACAATCAAGTGCATAAACCCAACAACAGAATAAACTCTACCTGTTTGCGGATGACAGCACCATTTGTCATTCATACTCCTTCACAAAGCGTCCCAGCCCTGTGGAGATTGAGAGAGAACGGCGCCGCATAATGACACACTAAATAGCGACCTACAAACAATCTCAAAGTGGGGTCAAGCGAACAGAGTCGATTTTAACCCCCGCAAGACCCAATGTTGCCTGTTATCACACAAACGATTCTCCCCACATCCCAACACAGCCCTGCTAATGGGTGGTGTGGGTATTGCGGAATCGGCAGCTCTTGATGTTCTGGGCATGTCCATTAAGAACGATCTTCGTTGGAACGATCATATTTTTGGCGTGTCGAAAGAAGCAGCCAAGTGCCAAGCAGCCAAGCAGCGGTGCAAAAAATATTTCACTCCGTCTGATCTCCGCATTATTTACCGACCTACCTATATACGACCTAAAATGGAGTTTAACTCGGACCTCTGGGCGGGGGCTTCAAAAACCTATTTGGAGCTCCTCGATCGGGTGCAAAACCGTGCGATTAAACTTATAGGGGACAGTAGGGCATACAGCTCTATTGACTCCTTGGAACATCGTCGAAACGTGTCGTATTATTTTACCGATACTTTTTCGGTAATTGCTCAGTGGAGATGAGCAGCTTGATGCCATCACTCCGGGTATTCCCCCGGGCATTCCACGTCGAAACGATGTTCCAGCGCACTACAGAGAAAGTTCGTTTCTGGCCCGTACAGCGGATGTGGAATGGTCTCCCTGCGGATATTTTCCCCAGCACTTATGATCCCGATGGGTTCAAGGCAAGAGTCCATAACCACTTCACTCATAACCCTATCTCCTAACCTTTATATCCTTCCTGAACCAACGCAATGCTTCGCATTAAAAAAAAAAAATTGCAATTTTGTTGGTGCCCTTATGCGGCCTTTATAAATTCGCTTTGGCTTGGCTTTCTCGTCTTCATTAAAATTGTGGCTGTTTTGGCAAAGCGATCACTTCGTTTCGAAAATTTCGTTTTTTGTTTTATTTCATATTTGTATAGTATAACTATGATAGAAAAAGTATACGAACGGATTTTGTCGAATTCGTAAAAGTCTCTGAGATACAGAGCCTCAAATCCGTCTCGTTCACTACGCGTTAACACGGTTTTAAAACTTTAAACGCGTTTGTCTCAAAACTACATTTTTCAAATTTGCTGCAGCTGTAACTTGATAACAAATCATCCGATCGACTTGGGTCTTTTTTTAGCTTATTGTGTATTTGTTTTTCCATACAATGACCCTCCAGTTTAATGATAGGATGAAAAGTATAATTATGCCAGGCCAGAAACCATCAGATTTTTCAGCAACATTTTAATTTTTTTTAAAAAAACCGCCATTTTGTTGCATTTTCTTTTTTTTTTACAACCGAGGGTCATTGTATAGGAAATATAACCTAGTTAAGTAAAATTTTTGGTTTTTTTGATTTCAGGCACTGCGAAGGCTACAATCACTGCAGCAGTGGGAGAAGGTTTTTTTTTTTAAGACTCAGGAGATGGTGGATAACTTGCTGAAAATCGAATATTTTCATGTGAAAAAATTACTTTGTATTCATTATTTATGCATAAATATATCTGCAAAATTTTAAAACATTCGATGCAATACTTCACAAAATTCAAAATTCACAAGAATCTCCTTTTTCAGGCGGTCAAACTAGTTATGCACCTTCATCATTTTCAATTCACGATTTAGTTGTATCGAAAAATGGGTTTCGATTAATCGAAACATTAATCGATTAGATGCTAAATTAATCGAAAAAAGTATTACTAAATTTTTTCGCGCAAAATAAAAGCTTGAGACGGACTTTTTGATGCGATGTTGAATTTGATTTATGGGCCCACCACAAGTCGCTGGTTTCCAAACTTCACAAGAGAGACAACAATCTAACCCAAATTTGGGACGAGCTTAGCTTTTTTGTTTTAATGCTCCCGTTTTGAAACTGAAGCGTAACGTCATCAATGCCTGGGAAGAAATGCGAACGGTGTACCCTAAGCTGTATATAATAACTCGTCGGTACTGTTATCTTTTATGAACTTCGGTACCAGCAGAGCGCCTCTTTTCTAAGGCAGATGCAACTGCCACTGAAAAAAGAAACAGGTTCACGATCTCGCGCCTGTCAAAACTATTATTTCTAAACTCTACAACTCTTACAAATATATATTTTTTCCTTTGATATGTACTTACTTTCATTAATTAATTCATTGTTATTGTTTTTGTAAGGCAATTGGTAAAAATTACACGGTTAAGTTAAAATATTAAAAAAATCATTCGATTATTTTCCATTTCTTTCGATTAATTGCAATTAATAATCGCTCTGTTTCAATTAATCATATGATTCATTAATCGATCAATGAATTTTTTTCCATCACTATATATAACCGTTTGAATTCACTGCGCTTTCAGTTACCTCCCCTATATAGTTTCTTAACCCTTTCCTTCCCAAATTATGAAATAGCCATAGAAACAAATTGGAAGTTGGTTATTTGAAACGCGAGAACTATTTAAAAGTATTTTGAATCATATTTAACATGTTTACGACTTTCCAGTAGGAGGTGCGAGGAGGAGGTAGCCATACTACACTAGACTACACTGGGCTTTTATGAAGCAAACTTAAAACATATTTTATATGAAAACAAAATGACCCTTTATTTACAAGTTTTCAGAGTTATTTGTTAGAATTTTAGAGTTATTTGGTGTCCTTTGTTAAACATAGAGCAATATTACATTTTTGCCATGTAATTCTGCTGCCCTGTCGAGCGGGAACCGTTGCACAAATGTTAACAATTTTCAATGTTCCCATAAAAACAAACTACATATTTTGCTGAAAAAGCTCAGAACAATGTTTCTTTTAGGCGATACAATTCATAGAAGGGGGAAAAATCTAAAATTATACATCGAAATTCCAAATTTGAATTTGGTAGCCATATGGCTACCATGGGAAGGAAAGGGTTAAGAGCGGTGGGAAAAAAGTAACTGAAAGTCTTATGTACGTGTGAGCTTTCATCTCGTTTCCACTCATATACAGTGAATCAAAAAAGTTTACGTACATCGAATACTCCAGCATTAAAGCCTTGTTAATTGTTCCAAAATGATTGAAAATTTTAAACATCTTCGGATTATTTTAAACAGTGAACATTTATTAACACGTACAACTCAAAATTATTACATTTTACAAAAAATTATTGTGGAAAAGCCAAAACAAAAAAATGGAAGATATTCATATCAAAAAAGTTTACGTACATCGATGAGATCTTCAAGTTCACAACAGGAAAAAAGACGTTTACTATGGGTTCAGTATTTTGTTGGCCCTCATTTGGCTACAATGATTGCTTCCAGGCGACGACCCTTACTTTTAACTAATACTTTGGTATCGCTTTCCGTTATTTTGGCCCACTCAGCCGTTAATGCAGCTGCAAGGGTTTCCTTGGAAGTAATATTGTGCTTCCGGATTCGTTTTTCTAAAAGGTCCCATATGTGTTCAATTGGGTTGATATCCGGTGACTGTGGAGGTGTATAAAGTTGCTTGCAATGATATATGAACCATTCTTGGACAAGAAACGACGTTTGTTTCGGGTCGTTATCTTGCTGAAAGCAGAAGCTTTTGCGGCTTAGACCCAGTTTGTTCACACTTGGAAGCAAATTATTTTTTAAAATGTTGAAATATGTCTGCTTGTTCATAGTATCAGTTATAAAAACTAATTCTTCAACTCCAGATGCAGCCATACTCCCCCAAATCATTACATTTCCAAAGCCATGCTTAACTGTAGGTATTAAATTGTTATCCTTAAGCTCTTCGTTGACTTTTCTCCACACTTTTCCTGTACCATCCGACCCAAATACATTAAATTTTGACTCATCGCTGAATACAACATTTTCCCGAAACGTGTCCGGCTTTTCTACGTGCTTTTTAGCAAACTCTAACCGCTTCTTCTTGTTTACTTTCGATATGAACGGTTTACGGCGAGCAACTCGTCCATGATACACAGCCTTATACAAGGTATTCCTTATTGTTTGAGGCTTTATGTTTTTCTGAGTCGCATTACCCATGTTTTGGGTCAATTTCACTGCAGATATTTTTGCATTTTCCTTCACAGCAGAGACGATATTCCGTTCTTTTCGTGGCGTTAACACTTTTGGCCTGCCTGATCAGCTGCCTGATCGTAGCTTTGTGTGTAAATCACAGTTTTTTATGTACGAATTGATTACTGTTTGTACACTAGAATGCGATTTTCCAATTGTTTTACCAATTTCGCGAAAAGATTTATTTTCCAAATATAATTTCAAAATTATTTTCCTCATTTCCAATGTAATTTCCATACCGCGACCCATAACGACTCACTTTTTTTCACTTTGAACTAAATTACACTGAATTCATATGACAATGAACTCAAAAAGCACATTGATATACTTACAAGTATAGTATTTCCACTTGCAATCAACAAAAGTAGAATTTATAAAGTAATTACTATTACATTGCCAAAAACAAAGCACATTGCCTAAGTTGTACGTAAACTTTTTTGATCATTTTATCAGTACAGTTTTCCCTTTGTTTTCTCTCACATCGTCCTTATCAACAATAGCGCGAAATAAAGCATATATAGCGATGAACAGAATATTTATCTAACCCATTCGCAGAAAAAAATTTTGGTGCGCACAAAGTGAAAAGAATTGTTAAAGGTTTTAAGTAGGAAATTAAAGTGTTCGTAAACTTTTTTTGATTCACTGTAGCTTATAGAAAAGCTAATTCGATATTTGTCTCGCTCACTCATTCGTTACCAGTACCGGTTATTTAACTGGTAATATACCTAATGTGGTAACGGTTTTACCTGCCCCAATAGTAACTGAGTAATCACCGGAAATATATATTTAATTATTAAAAAAAACAAACAAAACACAACAAAAATCAGTTCAGTAAATCATAAAAAAAACCAAAAAATTCAGTTCAGTCAATCAGTAAAATTATTTAAATTTATTTCAAAATTACGGCCGAATGGCCTTGAACTTTTTGCTTCTGTCTGTTCCTCGACCGCTCCACAAATTTTTTCATTCCGCCTTCAAACGCGGACCGCCCATTCGCCTTTAAAACATATGAAAAAATATATAAAAAAGGAATTTGAAAAACTAGTATAAGTCATGCTTACCAAACAAAATTTCGTCCACTAGCTTAAGCTTCTGCAGTGCCCGCTTACCGCATCTCCCATCCCAGTTATACTGGAGCAGGACCTCGTCGCTAAAGATTTTGCGGAACACTCCGTCTAGTTCCTCCGATCCGCCTTTCAGTTTTAAAATGTATGCGATCTAAAACAGGAAAAATATTACAATATTCATCTTCGTCCCTGTTACCACATTTACTATTAGAGGAATTTGGCGTGCATTCCTCAGCTTCATAAAATTCACTAAGCTTCCTATATTTTTCAGCACTGCATAGAAAAGCCTTTTTTTCTTTGCTCATGCAATTGCTAAAGGTTTTTCTATTCATATTGCTGAATATAATAATACAGTACCTAATAATAATAACAATAACAATAAAATATTGAAATTGGTACTTATCTGGCTTATTTGTTTGGATATTTCTATATTTTGTGCTCACTTCGCGTCTTTCACTTTCATGTTGCTTTCACGTTTTGCGAATAATTATGCAAATTTAAGCGCGGCGACCACCTGTTAATATGAATAGTGCTGTTTCAGTCTAACACCCGCGTTTTGAATTGAATATTTGCATATTGCTGTTTCATTCGATCATACGTGTGTTGCCAATTCATGATCTATCTGAATTTCTCCTGCAATGTTGCATTTTTGCAAGCTTATGGGCAAAAAGGGTAAATCTTTTATTAAAATTAAAGGTTTCATGTTGCACACTACAATAGTAGACTAGACAAACAGACTTATAGAATGGCAGGATCTGGATTTGTTAATCGACTCAAGACTAAACAAATTAGTTAAAAATGCATTACGTACTTCGTGGATGCATATCCCGTGGAAAATGTAGTTGGAAAAAATATTATATACTGTGAATAACATGTCCGGAATGAGTGATGTTAAAGCGATTTAATACATTTTTTAATCCAAAATATGTTTTTTTAAGTAAAATTGTGTGCGACCGCCGTGGCTCAGAGGTTAGTGTGTGCGACCGTGAACCTACACGCAACATTCGGACCTCGCATTCGAATCCCGTTGCTGCTAAACATCGAATACAGAAAAAGCAACTTTTCTTTCGGCGGCTGTCCTCAGCAGGCAATGTAAAACCTCTAAGAGTAATCTTGGCTATGAAGAAGCCCCCAACTTGCCAAATTTTGGATCCTGTTAATTATAATTTTTCGGGAAAATTTTAGTGGTTTCCGGGGCTAATTATAGTACTTTACTTTCCCCAAAAGTACGCAAATTTTTTACACAAGAAAGGTTGGCCACATTGTTGTGATAATTATTATTTATCTCATTCTAACATAAAGGTTATGCAAAATGTCCAAGCGTCTCTTTTTCTCTTGAAGGAATGGTCCAAGAAAGTTTTGTCCATGTATTAGTTTAAACTTAAAATTTTGTAAAAGTGTTGGTGAAGTGGTTACCTCTTTTATTTATTTATTTTTCGTATGGAAATTTTGTCTGCTTCTTGTTCTAGTGTGTAAAAAAGCGAGCGGGGTAAGAGAAATGACAGTGATCGTCAAATGAGGTCTGTTTGGCCAGATTTCCAGTAAAAATTATTCAGTAAAAAATATCAAAAGAGTAAGCCAGCGTACGCTCCCTAAAATCAAACTATCCACAAAAGTAAACAAACAGCAATTTGTAAGAGTTTGCAAGTTTTAACTCTTGGTTACACCACTGGGACTTGGCACACTCACAATACACAGTAAAAAGGGTGGAAACGGGAGGGTTAAAGAACGAAACCGCTGATCTAAAAGTTTCATTTGAGTTTTGAAGTGGTAGGGAAAATTAAGTTAAATCAGACATTTAATGCAAATAGTTCGTTGCGTTCAATCTGCAATTCTTCCCTTTCAGCTTCAGCGGGTAAAGCTGAGCAAGACGGTTGTGGGTCAGCAGACTTGCGAACGCACAATTTCTTTGCTGTTTCCATTTGCCTCCAAATGTTTTCATAATTTATGTTTCATATGGCAGCCAGTCATATGTTTTTCTTGTTCTTCTTTTTACTGGCAAAAAATTACTGGACAAAATTTCTCCAGTAAAAACTTGCAAGTTCTCACGAAATGAACTGCCACTTTACGCTCTCAGTTTCTCTCCCGTTACTGGAGATTTGGCGTCAACAAACAGGATCCAGTAAAAATTTGTACAAATTTGTACAAATTATTCTCTGCCAAACAGACCTATGTTCTCATTGAACAGGGTGGTGGTGCTGAAGTTTGAATTGATGACCGAAAAGAAGATAGCCAGGGTGCTACGAGTACCAAAAAGTTAATTTTTGAAACTCAAAATTTGCTAGTTGCGTATGCAAGTTTTTATATTTCATATTAAAAATTTATAATTCAAATAGAACATAGCTCACAAAATTTGTTTTTTTCCGTTTTATATTACGGACGGAAAGAACAACACAAACAAAACATTTTGACAACCAACCGAACTCTGGCGAGAAAAAAGTCAGCTGGTTCGTGACCATCTTGTTAACACGTTCGCGGACGTGAATGCTATAGCAGTCATTTTCATAGTGATGCAAAATGACGTGCATTTTAAAGCATTTTAAACTTTTATTAATTAAATGTTAAATAAATTAAAATTTTTGTAAATAATATGCTATATCATTCAATGTGTATAACGGCTAAAATACGATAATCTGACAACTGCAACAATATATGTGTAATCAAATTTCAGATAGTTCTAATAGTTAGCTTACTGAAATTTTTACTGTCCGCGAACGTGTTAATTGTACCATGGTTTTGCTTACATGAGGGGATAGCATTGCCAGTCTAGTGTTTTTCTATTAGATTTGGTAGATTTTTGCAATGATGAAAAGAATATATTTCGCAATTTTCGTTATGATTACATGATCTTATTTACATATGTGTGTACCCGGATCATTAAACTGTTGCGTAGAAGGAAAATACTAAGCGTATATCGCAAAGAGATTTAGCTTCGAATATTGCTGTCCAGCGTTTTGAATCAATGGGCATTGGACAGTAATTCGGAAGCAATAATTTCTATTTGATGAGTAAGTAAAATTCGGAATGGAAATGTAATGAAAAAAAAGGAAGAATATGTGTACATATTGCGAGTTTAATGATGTACAAGACTTTGCACATAGCACATATTGCCCTTGCTCAACAGCGGTCAGTTGATTTTGTGTGATGCTTGTTTCCGCATTTTTAGAATTATCCGAGTGCAGATGGGCCTACGAAAGTAACACCATGGAAAACTGAACTGGTACGGACGAACACAGTTCTGATCAATACAATGGGAAGATTTAGTGGGTTGAAGTCTAACACTAACATTTGTGACTAAGGGCTTTCGATGTTTTCTTCATGTTTACAATAAAAAACACGGGGGTACAGCGATGAACTCGCAAATATTTATTTATTCATGGTGCGGTAGCGCTGCGAGCTCGCACAGGAATGAAAGTGGCTTTAATGTTTGTTATCTGTTTCTGTTAACTATTTCTCTATGATTTTAAGTCACTTACTTGTTTGTGTTGTTTTTTGTTTAGTTTTAAAATACGTACTACTTATCATTGTTATTTTTATTACTTTTAAGTTTACGTTTTTGTGAAATGTGTTCTTTGATTATGCTGCCGGCACTGTGTATAAAATCGGTTGTTAGTCTTCTAGTTAGTATTCAATATAAATAAATTTAAAAAAATTATTGCTTAATTTCCCATTTGAATTTATGCACTACAGATAACACTGGTCAACAACAAAATGGCTTTTCTGGTTCTGACATCAGTTCTAGGGTAATTAGGGACCGCTGATTTCGAAACCGCAAATCGTTTTTAAAACTTAGTGTCCGTTTTTGCAAACCATGGGCGTGTCACTTTTTCGGAATTTTCCCTGATGACAAAAAGTAAAAATTTGTTGCCCTGTGTAATCAGCAAATAACATGTTTAATTCTCATCATTATTTAGATATACGTTTATTTCATGCTGAAAATACTTTTGACAAATGAACTGTCTGTCGATTTTAACAAGGAACTGATCGAAAGCATTACAATAATTTTCGTCTTCTTATTTCTTTACTCCTTTGCTCTCACAGCGTCTCATTTTATGTTCTCATGTTTATGCGTTTTCGTTCCGTCTACTGCTTTCCGGCATCCATAAACAGGTAGTATTGCTGTAACCCGCAATGATAATTTTCTACACACTCAACTATAAACGACAAAGAGTGTGAGCAAAGAGCCCTATTCACAATCTTGTCCATTTGAGATTGCAAATCTATGCAATAGTAATCATTTGCAATCGATTGTGAGCGGTTCTTTTTGATTTAGCTTGAAACAGTTGCTGCAACACACAAAATTCTGAGCTTTTGAAGGAAGCCTAAAGATGCCTTACCTTCCACCGAATCAGCTGTCATGTTGCGTCAATACCACTTCTGTCTATAAGTTTTTTTTAGAATATGCGGGCTGTTGTTACCTGCTATTATATATAAAAGGCGTATTGAATAAGCGAAATCTAAAATAGAGCAGCTATTGTCAATGCAGCCGCCTATAACCGGCTGCTAAAAAGAGGCCGATCATTTTCCCTACTTCTATTTCCACAGCTTCTTGGAGATGATCAATGATTTTGTCATGATTTGATTATTATGATGATTTCATTTATATCCCCCTCACTTTACTTTTTATTAGATTTGTCCATTCAATTCTTTTTTTCCATTAACAATTTAATTTTAACAGTTTGCTTATTTTCCTAACAGGTGTCAGTTTTGCAATGTGGTGTTGCATTTGTATAGTAAATATTTATTCAAATTCAGTCGTTTAAGTTCTGCATAACTTAAAATATACTTCACCAATTGGCAAATGCAACGATGCAAGACCGGTTGCACAAGATTGTAATGCTAATGTAAGGCTAATGCTTCCGAAGCGCTGTTTTGAATCGGCTTAAAAGTGTAGGTCCTATCATTTCGAATACTTAGTTGCATATAAATTATAGGTACTTTTTTTTATTCCTTGTTCACTCCTCACTGGAGCATAGGTCCTCAAAAAGGCTCTTTCATCGTACACGATTCTGGGCTGTTGTTTTTGCGCCGTCCCATGTGGTATTGACAGCGGTTAGTTGATGTAGGGTTAACCTTCTCCAGGTGTTTTTTGGTCGACCGCGACTTCTACTCCCTTGCGTGTTCCAGTTCAGTGCCGTTCTCGTGATGCTGTCGGGTGATTTGTTTTTAGCATATGATCTATCCATTTCCATTTTCTGCGCTTTATTTGCCTCAGAATGGGTTTCTCATTGGTAATCTTCCACAGCGCGTCGTTACTAATTGTGGAAACTAGCCATATTTCGTTTCCGTACAACAATGTCGACTTCACATATGCGTTGAATATTCGTAGCTTCGTGCGTCTGGAGATTTGCGAGCTTGCCTAAACTGAATGCAGCCGTCCGAACGCTGCCCTCGCTTTACTCAGTCTGCAGTTGGTATCTTCTTCCGC
This sequence comes from Melieria omissa, assembly GCA_963971225.1. Classification (NCBI taxonomy): domain Eukaryota; kingdom Metazoa; phylum Arthropoda; class Insecta; order Diptera; family Ulidiidae; genus Melieria; species Melieria omissa. Next base: position 40,280,731 of record OZ020269.1, on the reverse strand, counting down.
TCCGTCGGCCGCCTTGATTGTGCAGCAGAGGTAGCAGAAGCTGTCGACGAACTTCACGGCACAACCGGTACTATCAAGTATTTATTAGCACTATTTTTTTTATTAAAATGTTTAACAACATGCAGTATAAAAACAATATATAAATAAATTGATAAAATACTGTGACCCATTGCGAAAGGACCCCGTCTATACACTACCAGTTGATGAAAGCTAATTGGAAGCTCTGATGTATTTATTGATATTGCTTGGTGGTAACTTCTCCAAATCTGCTGAGCAGCTAAGGAAATGCTGAGCCACGTTTTGGAAGCGTATTCTCAGTAGCGCTGAACATTTTCAGGGGAGGTGCTCGTTGGTTTCCGCATAGTCTTCATCCTTGCCATTCATCCATTTTTTGCTTTTTCCAATCGTCCGATAGTGTACGGGTTTTTTTACCCAAGCATTCGCACAGCACCGGTTACAAGTCAATTGCTTGCATCTTAAAGTGATAACTTTTCTTATTTGCTGTAAATATAGCGTTGCGAACAACCTTGTTTTACTGGTCTAAGAAATTTTGATTGTAACCCGTACCAACAAAAAGCAGAACTAAATTATTTCATACGCTTAAGTCAGCAGATATTCGGTTGCGTTTTCCTTCAATTCATGTCTCATTGAGTTTGCCGTTTCTAGTGTAGCAAGAAACAGTGATGGCAAGTTGAACTCTTTTCAAACGCAGAGGTGCAACTCAAGCAATTCAAACGTAAATGCTTTGAGGGCAGTCAGAAAAAACTGAAGTAAAATCATATTAAAACACGTTGCAACATACTTGTGACGTTTTTCAGCAACAACGGTTTCTTGCAATCAATTTCCTATGAACGTACTACAGAATGGAAGAAAAAAAAACAATAATTTTATTTGCAAATAAAATTCGAACGCACCAGCAGCCCTTGCCCTGGCTTTTGTATGGAGAATTTGCTGTACGAACCCTAATCAACTCTGGGGCCTAGTTTGACCGAATTTGCGACTCTGGGGCCTAGATTGACCAAATTAGCAACCGTGTTTGCCGCGTTCCCCTCTCACTTTCGCGTCATCTAGTCATTGCTACTGGGCAGCGATAAAGCGATATGAAACTGGAAGAGTAAACTGATTTTTGTGCGTTGACGTACGCAGTCTCTGTGTGCTGTCATTCATCAGCTGCAGCATCAGGGATGAGTGGGCAAACTAAACTGCCGCCAGCTGCATTTCAATTGTTTGTTTTTTAAAGTATGTTTTCAATAATTTTCTGCGTTAATAAGTAAATGTCATAAAAACTATACCAAAGAACGCTAAAATAAATGTATAGAATACAACAGATTCAACTGCCGTCCATTTTATTTCGCAGTTCTTCATTTAGGAAATCCCTAACACAAGGCGACGATCAGAACAGCTCCAAGATGCTTTTGCTGCTAAATGCTTTAGTTGGTAAGCAGTGGAGTTTTTTGGATGCAGGTTATAAAACCTTAATTTAATTAAATTGCAAGCATACCCAGTGATTCGTTTTTGGGCAATAAAAAATAAACAACCCTGTTATATGGAGAATAATCTACGTTCAGTCAGGGTTGCAATCGTAAAGTTATATGCAGTGGTACCAGCTCTCTCGGCCAGCTGAGTCGGCCTCGATAGGCCAGCGGGTAGCGCGCTGGCTTCTCATACCAAAGGCTCCAGGTTCGATTCCTGGTTCGGGCTGGTGAAGAACTCGTCTACTTGTATCGCTATTAAGCTTGCCACCCGTCCTCCATTGTGGAGGACTGTCCTCTAAATTACTCAAATCTCCTCCGTCCTCCAAAGAGGGTAAAATATCCTCCACGAACACGAAACATGTCGATTTTACTATTTCCTTTGGTAGCAAACACGAAATAATTTTTAATTAATTAATAATTGATTGGCACGACAGCCCGCTTACGCGAGACTAAGGCCTAGCTTCCCGCAACCACCCGTGTTGTGCGTGTGAATTTTGTACGCGGGTGGAAGGGACCTACAGTTTTATGCCGGTTCCGAACGGCAGGTTGGGAGCTTTTTAATAGGCAATTTTTACTCTCAGAGGTTTGCCATTTCCAGCTGAGAGGACAGCCACCGAAAGAGAAAACAAGTTTCCCGTTATTTTTTTTAGGTGTTACTACATGCAGTATTCGATCTTGCGTCGCTCTGCATGCGACTCGTTGGACCGCGCACTAACCAACTGAGCCACGGCGGCTGCCTGCAAACACGAAATGCATCATAATAATCTGAGTTGAAATTAACAATGGGTCGTATAAAAGCAGCCTAAACTTATTGATATTTATTTTGATAAAAATCGATATTTTTTGTTTTGATCTCATTATTATTAATTTTATGATAGCATTTAATGTAATATAAGTATATGTAAATGTAGTATTTATGGAAATGAATTTATTTACTTATTATTTAATTTTTTTTCGTATTTATGTTTTCATGCTTACTTGTTTTGTTAACTTTTACTTAAACTTTTGTTTAAATGTTAAAATTTTTGGGAGTTTTTCTGTATACATATGTACATACCTACTATATATGTATTTATGTGTATCAAGGTTCAAATACATGCACTCTGAAAACTAAAAATGTATGATTGTTTATAGTATTTTTTGGTGTCCTCCAAAGCCATTTTAAAAAGGTGGCAAGCCTAATCGCTATCTACATGAAGGAAATGAGAATTACAAGAATCGCACAAGTGCGCTCTTGGCAGGCAATAGCAAAACCTCCAAGTGTGAACGAAAAACTGCCAATCCCCGTTCGGATTCGGCGTTAAATTTTTTTTTTGACTCGAACAAACGCGCAGGGGATGACCCCTATCAATGCGAGGCATTGCGTTGGTTCAGAAAGGATACAAAGGTTAGGAGATAGTATTTTGAGAGAAGTGGTTATGGACTCTTGACTTGAACCCATTGATATCATAAGTGCTGGGGAAAACATCCGCAGGGAGACCATTCCACAACCGCGATGTACGGGCCAGAAACGAACCTTCTCTGTAGTGCGTAGTGCGCTGAATCATCGTTTCAACGTGGAATGCATGGGCGCCAGTGTTCAAACGGGTTGCCCGAGGGAATACCCGGAGTGATGGCATCAAGCTGCTCATCTCCACTGAGCAATTACCGAAAAAGTATCGGTAAAATAACACCACACATGCCACGTTTCGACGATGTTCTAAGGAGTCAATAGAGCTGGATGCCCTACTGTCCCCTATAAGCTTGATCGCACGGTTTTGCACCCGGTCCAGGAGCTCCAAATGGGTTTTTGAAGCCCCCGCCCATAGGTGTGAGCTAAACTCCATTTTAGGTCGGATATAGGTGGTGTAAATAATGCGGAAATCAGAAGGAGTGAAATATTTTTTGCACCGCTTTAGGAAGCTTCTTTCGACACGCCAAAAATATGATCGTTCCAACGAAGATCGTTCTTAATGGACATGCCCAGAACATCAAGAGCTGCCGATTCCGCAATACCCACACCACCCATAACTAGGGATGTATTGGAAAGTGGGAAGACTCGTTTGTGGGATAACAGACAACATTGGGTCTTGCGAGGGTTAAAATCGACTCTGTTCGCTTGACCCCACTAGAAGATTGTTTGCAGGTCACTATTAAGTGTGTCATTCATTCGGCGCCGTTGTCTCTCAATCTCCACAGAGCTGGGACGCTTTGTGAAGGAGTATGAATGACAAATGGTGCTGTCATCCGCAAACGAGTAGATGGGATTCTTCGTCGACGACAATAGGTCGTTAATGAAGATAAGGAAAAGGGTTGGAGAAAGGACCGAACCATGCGGTACTCCCGCGCTAAGGGAATGCTATTCCGAGGCTATGCCTTCTATTACAACACGAATAGAGCTATCATAGAGGATAGTAATCCGTAATAGATAGAGGATAGTAAGTAGTAATCTCGTAATCCAACGAGAGAAGGTACTACCGACGCATAGGCAATCAATTTTGACACGAGTGCTTTATGCCACACTCGGTCAAAGGCCTTGGAAATATCCAATGCAACAACCTGGCTTTCACCGAGGTTTAGAATGCTGTGGTTCCATTTCTCGGTGAGGACCGCCATAAGGTCTCCCGTCGATCGCTGTCTCCGAAAGCCGTATTGGCGGTCACTTAGAAGTCTATTGTGCTTCAGATACTTCACAAGGTTGAAGTTTACAATGCTTTCCATTGCTTTCGAAAGCACCGAACAGATTGCTATAGGCCGGTAGTTCGCAGGGTCAGTAGTCTTGCCTTTTTTAGGAACTGGTTGAACATTTACCACCTTCCAACATGTCGTAAATACACCTGTGGTGTATGACATGTTGAAAAGTTTGCGTAATGGACATACCAGTGAGGTAGCGCAATTTTTCAAAACAAGGGCTGGAATGCCGTCCGGCCCTGAAGCCTTATTTACATCGAGATTTGCAAGCAGCTTTTGTAGGTCCCCTTCCCCCCCCATTCCCCATCCGCTTGAAATGTGTGCTGTAACATATGTTGGAAAGACAGTGTTGCATACGCATTTCATAAACGGGTGAAATATAAGATATTACTCTCATTTTCCTTCCCTATCCCCCCATGGGTATAGTACAATGGTCTGAAATGGACTGAGTGCTATGAAAGGCTTGTAGCCTTCCTGTCCACACACACATCCATCCACACAGCTCTCTCACTCTCCTATTATGTCCAGTTATGACTCCCACGGCAATCCCTGTACAGGGTTTATTTAGTAACATCCGCTTCCTTTCTTCCGATCTGCTCTGGTTGGGCGAATTAATAAAGGGGGCCGCGTAAGTGCAACAAAAAAATTCCCATGTTTTTTGTTGTTGGGTTTGTGCGACTTGATTGTCAAAATTAGCCAATCCAAATCAATCCATAAACAACCTACCAACCAAAAACAACCATTTTAACAATCCTAACTTTTTCCAAATAAAAAAAAACATCAGCCGATTCAACGATGTCACTTGTCACCTATTGAATCCGCCTTGGATTGGGCGTAGGTCAGATCTGTCTTCCCGAACTGCATGTTTGTTCATGCGGTTTTGAGATGTTGTTTAGTAAGCTGCTAATTGCTAAAACAGGCGTTTGCGATGTTCTAAGTCATCTAAAGTGTGGGACACTTTTGGTAGCTGTGTCTCATAAAATATCTTAAAGTCCGTTAAAAACTTATTTCGTTACCAGTAGGGTCCACGTAGTTTTCAATTACCCTTCAAAACTGTTAACTGTTACTTAACTGAGAACAAAGTTAACTTGTATTCCATAATATTAATTCATAATTTCTTAATGACTTAGTTTCCATAATTTTTTTGTCACATTTTTTAAAACGAGCTTTTATGCCAGACAATTGTAGCGCCATCTACGTGCGAAGCTTTACTTACAAAAGCATGAGTAATGTAATGTATTGTGGACATGTATTTTTATTCCAATATGCGCATGTGCAGTACCAAAGCACCGTCAGCTATAACTGCGTAAGCACCCAACAATTTTTCCGTGGATTGTGTTAAATTTATATTACAAAACTTCTGCAACGCGAAACACTGTAATTAAAAAATGTTCAGTGATTAATTAAACAACTTTCCTTTACGCATGCAGCTCTTGCAACATGACGACTAGATTTTGCCAATTCGGAGTAACTGCACTGAGTGCGTGTGTAGGTTCTGTCGTTGCCACTTGGTTATGTACGGATCGTAGAAACTCGCCCTACATGGTAAATTAATTTTCATGACAAACTAATCATGATCGCGGTTTACTTCTTTATATTTACTATATGTATATGTTTATTTTATCTTATCTTATTGTTTTAGGTGCATAATGATATTGTTAGGCCGCCCAAAAGAAAACGCACACTTCCACCACGCTCTGATCAAATAAAGACTCTCCAGAGCGGTGAAGAATACGATGTTCTCATCATTGGTGGAGGTGCGACGGGGGCTGGCTGCGCTTTAGATGCAGTTACAAGGGGCCTTAAAACTGCTATGGTGGAGGCAGATGACTTTGCCAGCGGAACTTCTTCAAGATCTACTAAATTGATACACGGTGGAGTTCGTTACTTGCAGAAGGCTATATTGGGGGTAAGTTACCCTTACACAAACAGCTAAGCTATGTGTGGATAATTAATACTTGTTTTATTTAGAAAGAGTGGGTATGCAAAAAAGTTGTAACATCGCTAAATTATTTCGAATGATTTCAAGAACGCACAGTGGGGAACTTTACTCTAAAAACAATTAAATACGCTTCATACTAACTCCTTTCATACGTTCTCCCAATTCATAACGAATTTCATTTCGACGTCTCATTAAAAAATGTTATGCATACCAGCTGATTGATATACACGGGTAAAGGTTATAGCCAGATAAGGAAGGGCAAGTGTTTCACGCCAATTTCGATTTTTTTTAGTAGTAATATAAGTAACGACTTATTTTACTTCAAGCCCTTAATTATTTATACCCGATCTGCGTTAATTATTTAAATAAATAAAAGCAAAAATTAATAACTTTTGAACTGATTTAAATGGGATTGTAACAGCTTTCAGTGCAGGGCATATTAATAACAAGGAGAACTTGAAATTTAAATAAAGTACAGAAAAATGTTTCCCATAATCATTAAATTTCGGATATGTGGCCACCGCGACTTGCGTATACATAGCGCGATCTGGGGATCCAATTTTCACACACAAATATACGTGTATCGGCGTTTTAAAAGTTTTCTTCTAAATTTTTTTGGGGGGTCGTTATATACTGTGTTCAGCAATTTTATGTAAAATACTACGGGAAACAATTTTGTGGAGCATTTTAACCCTCTAGCTCCCATGTTTATGGGTCAGTTTGACCCTTTTTGCTGAAATGGTAGAAATTTCCCTTGAAACAAGACTTTTTAAGGGCCAAATGTAATAAACAAATATTCGCCATAAGTTTCTACTATAGGTTCCAAGTAAGTAAGCCTAAGAAAGTAGTTTCTAAGTGTTAAGATCTTAAAGCTCGAAATTTAACTTTATTATTTATTAACTTTATTAACTAACTGCCAAAAATAAGTCAAAACTGAAAATGTGTTTTTTGCGAACTTATTCCAATTTGGTGCTAAAATTTCAAATATTAAGCGCGTAAAAGCCTTGCAAATCTCGTAAACCGTTGGGAACCGGCTTGTATTGCTTGCATACACCGTTGGAAAGCTATGATGACGGGCTACAAGCCATAGCAAGAATTTTTAAGAGTGATCAATAAATAAAAAAAAATCGAAAATCGCTGAAAATGAAAAAAACTCAAGTAAAATCGCATGATTTATAAAATTTATGAAATTTTATTGAATGTGGCCTGTACGAATATCGTCATAATCGTTATTTAAAAAAAATTGTTCATAAACCAAAAAACACTTTAAAAGCGTTTGAACGACGATTCATAACACCAAGCAATCATAAAAATGGGCGTTGGAACCTACATTTTCGACGCCATTTTGCAAACTTACGATTTGCTTGGAAATCACTTTGGATAATAAAAATTCAATCTTCCCTCTTAAAATTTGTGATTATATCGGAAAGTGTATATCGTTGGAAATTGTTAATAATTTCTTGAGAAATTCGGATATATAACTGAGACTTTGGGGGCGGATCACGCCCTCTGTGAATGTTTTTGCGGTAAACTTTTAAGTTTGTTAGACTAAAAACATTGTCCTGTTTCCGATAAAACAAAAAAAATGTAAGAGAGTGTGGTATTCTGCACTTGTTCTAAAATATCAGGTGTACAACTTTGCTTCCGCCGTTTTCCGATAGGTGGCTGTACCGGCTGAGGCTGGTTGAAATACATAGATGGTAATGCCTTTAAAGTGAGTGTGGACAGTGCCTAACGAATTGTCATCGCCGTTTCAGTGACAGTTGTTCTTGTTTTCGTATTATTCACGCTCGAAAATGTCCGTTTATGTGCCCAATTCTCGCCATTTGCGGGAAGTTTTACTTTTCTGTTACAATTCGAAAAAAAATGCAGCTGAAGCGCATCGAATGCTCTCAGAAACTTACGGTGAGGCTGCTCTGAGTGAAAGAACGTGTCGGGAGTAGTTTCAACGTTTTAAAATGGAAGAGCGACATGACAAAGTCATCCTCCAACACGACAATGCTCGGCCTCACGTCGCAAAAGTGGTCAAAAAGTACCTGGAAACGCTGAAATGGGAAGTCTTGCCCCACCCGCCGTATTCCCCAGATGTCGCCCCTTCTGACTTCCACCTATTCCGTTCGATGGCACACGGCCTGGCAGATCAACATTTTCAATCCTTCGAAGAATTGGAAAAATGGATTGCTTCATGGATAGCGTCAAAAGAGGACTACATTTTTCTAGCCGGGATCCGAAAATTGCCGGAAAGATGGGAGAAAGTTGTCGCTAGCGACGGACAATACTTTGAATAATACATCTGTAAGCACTTTTTCGCAATAAAGCTTTTAATTTTGGAAAAAAAACGGCGGAAGCAAAGTTGTACACCTGATATGTATTTTTAATTTTCAATTTTTTTCCGATGCGTCTGCGTCTGTTCGCTGCAAAAGCACATTTAGATTGATTGCTACCACAGAACAAACAATATATAGAATGCGCATCTCGTGTAAAGAAAATTTTCTTTGCGGGTTCCAGCGGTAGGACCCATTTGTAGATGCGGGGGAAGCAGTAAAGGGGTTGAGAACGCACAGAGCGCGAGAGCGTAAGCTGAGAAGCTGCGACCGCGCACCACACACTGTGGTTGTTGTTGTTGGGCAACAAAGCAATGTGCCGCTTGCATGTTTGTGGTGGCTCGTGCTTGCTCTCCGCTTGCTTTTTTACAAACAAGAACAAGAAGTGGACAGGCAAAGTTTGCATTGAAAAATTGATTGAGCGAACGCCAAGACGCATAAATAAGGTGGTAGCACTACGGAAAAAAAATTCAATGGATTTTATTAGTTCTGTTTGTAAAATAGATGTTGTAAAAAGTACAAATGGCTACAATCAAAATAAACATATGTGTACAAATATTTGAACAACCAACCCGCTTTAAGAAAGAAAGAAAGTGATAATAAGTGGAAAACTATTGTTACAATATTTATTTATTTATTTATTTATTTTTTATTTATTTAGCCAATGAACATTTTGATCTTACTGACTATAGGAACAATAAAGGAACACAAGTAAAGATGTTCAACTTAATTTAAACAATATTAAATTTAACAATGTCTCCTTGGGAAACGAAATGTCAAAGTCGGTTACACTATTTAGTTCCGCAAGGGCTCTACTCAGAGGCGCATTCCTCGCATAGTTCGACCTGTAAATATTGTGCTAATTATCAAAGAAAAAAGTTTAATCAGTTCTGGTGCTGCAACTACCTATTGAATTTGCCTTGGCGATCGCTTTGTCAAATCAACCACCATTTCAATGCGCCCGAGTAAAGCCAAGCTGGCTTGCTGCGGAAAGCAACAACATTGCGTGTTGGTGTCGAAATGAGAATAAAGCCCAAAACCATCAAATCTATGCGTGTACATCAATTCGCGCTTACTCTCTCGGTTCTCTTTACATTTTCCTCACATTTGTTGCTTCCCACCCGCGTCTGAAATGAAATCGCAAAGTTATTTCAGATGCGCCTTCTGTATACTGTTTATTCTGTGTTGCTACTTATTTGATGTCGAGGACAGTCGGAATTTTGTTATTGCCATCACTAGAAATACGAAATGTGTGAGGTGATCCAACTTGCAAGCCGGTCCCCTATAAGGGCAATGTTATAGTATAAACACAACCAAGTCGTCGGCGAATTTATACGCACCGAAAAATTACGCAGTGCGTCGTCGTCGTGAAAATACGCACAGTTAAACGGAATGATGCGACATTCGCATCAGCTATTATTCCTGCAAACACAGCAAACACAGAATTGCCTTTTATTTTGAGTGAAGGAAATCAACATGAATTCGATAAGTCGAGAAAACGAGCATATGGGTACGTCGTTATTGTTGTCCTTTGAGTGCGATTAATCTGAATGTGTATATAGGTTACAGACAATCACGATGTGGTCACAAACTATTTCTCGCGCGGCAAGAAACAGGGTCTGCTATCATTATTCAATTACGCCAAGGAAAGTCTGCTGCTGACGCGCAGCAAGAAGTCCTTCTGAAGGTGCAATGCAACACTTACTCGCTCGAGAACCGCTGGCGAGATTCATTGGACCGCGCGATTAAAAGCAATTTGTATTAAGACACATACCTGGCTAAGGATTTATTTATTATTATTTTTTGTAATAAGCAGCGTGTTTACAAAGCAAACATGAGATTGGAATACAGACCACCACAGATACCAAAATACGCCTTCGTTGCCATGTCCACGAACAAACCTGTCTCGACCACGCCCGGTATGAGCAGCAAATCAGTCAAGTATGAAGTTGCCATTGTCCGTGACGCACGGCCCCGCCTTGGCTACCGCCATGCATGGCCGCAATGCGCTGCCTTACAGTCAAACCTAAATTGGAGCGTTGAGCGTTGCGTTTTCTGACGCAACGCTCTCGCTCAGTGCGGCATACCGAAATTGAAGCGTTGCGTTGGGATTGTCAAAATCATGAAATGAAAACAAATGTCAAAAAATATCTGTTTAGTTGCCAAAAAACCAACAAACTATTATTATTTTGCAAAACTTAGCTCTTATTTGAATAAATTCCTCACAATTTAAATCAAATCAAATATATAGGGTGTTTTTTTTAGAGGTATAGAACTTCGAATTGAAATAAATCACAAGAAAATCGCTTTAATGTCCATCAATTTGGCTTTATTGGAAGGATAATTTTATGCCATTAATGTTTAAATATGATTTCGGGCATGTGGCCGCCGCGGCTGGCTCGAATAAAGCCAATTCTACAGGTCCAATTTTCAACCAGCTCCAATTGCTGTGCACGGTGGCGAATCGATTCATTCGGGTCCTCTTCAACATGCAATGCTCTACATGCAATTGCTCTACAGCGGCAATTGTTTCTTCGGTGCGCACTGTTCGACGTCTCTGCGGATGCGTGTTATCACATAGAGTAAACGTAGTGCGAAAACGACCCATGGTTAACCGAATTAATTGCTCTGATGGACGATTATGTCGACCATAAAATGGAAACTTCGCGAACTGAACCATTATTTTCGAAATAAATTTGCACGATTTGCAAGCGTTGTTCTTTTGTCAACCTGTTCATGATGAAATGGCAAACCAAACTGAACATAAATGACATTAGAGTTGCCAGATTTGACCACGAAATGCCAGTTTTATCTCTATTCGAAAAACAAACCTCTAAAAAAAAACACCCTATACATCACAGGCGTTTTTGTTTGTCGCAGCCAACTTCAACTGCTAACGCGCTGTCAAAATTGGAAATTCGAATAGCTCAGCTTCAGAGCGTTTCAATTGCGGTTTGCCCCATACAATTTGTATGGCATGAAGCAATTTTGACAGTTGCTTGCCGCTGACGCTCCAATTTAGGTTTGACTGTTATTGGCACATATGCCATGGGCACCACCTCGATCGGAATCCCCTTCTTGTACTGTTCGCCCAGGCGCTGCGAGTTCTTGGTGTAGTCCGCTATGACAATAAGCTGTTTCGCGCAGGCGGCCACTATTTTCTCCTGAAGCAGACAGCCGCCGCCGCCCTTGATCAGTACCATGTCGCTATCGACCTCGTCGGCGCCATCGATGGCCACGGCCAGCTTTGGATGCCGGTCCAAATCGCCCAGCTGCAGCTGATGCTCGACAATCGGCTGATGCGCCTGAAAGCTAGTTGGCACGCACACCACTTCCAGTCCCTCGGAGCACACCCGCTCTGCCAGGCGCTCGACGGCAAACACTACCGTGACACTAACGGGCGTATTGTCATATGCGCAAACTTGATTTGTCCAGGGGACGAATTTTGCTACTTTCGGGGCAGCAATATTAGCCAAATTCCTCCGCCTCCGTCTTGTCCATTTTCTAAAACATACGAAAGAGAAAGACAAAATAGATTATTTGGCACAATTTTTTATTAAAATTTGAACCACTTACAACTTTGCAACCTTAAAAAACCACAAATCACAAAATTTTACCACAATTTTTCGTTTGTTTGTTTTTTTCGTTTTTCACCGCTGACAGCTGCACAGCTGATTGGTTCGCACGACGACTGCGACCAAATTAGAATTTGTTCTATCGTCGGACGACCGGATATTCGGTCGAATATCGCAGTCGTCGTCGTTGTGGGCAATCACATTTACTGCTGTGTGTTTTAATTTTGACAGCGTACGTTCGCTGCGTAAAAATCGCACGACGACTTGGTTGTGTTTATACTATTGAAACGAAAAGGCACTCTGTGCTGTGCATGAACGCTTTTGCAAGCATACTTTTAGGCATGCACTGTGAAGTACGGCAAACTGGTATAATTCGCTTGGTATAGTCCGATATGGCAAGGTTCGCGAGAAATGGGCTGTGCGAGAATGATCGAGCATTTTCCAATTGGAAGTTGCAAGAAACTTCGGCGCGATAAGAAAACTGGTATAAAAGCAGCAGTGTGCAGCGCAGTGAGTCGAGTCTGTGTTGAGCAAGCAATACCCTGTGGGAAATCGGACTGGTCCAAGTCTAGTTTTTCAACTAGTCGCTTGACAGTCACATATGGCCTCAGCATCGACTCGTTTTCTTGTAGCAAACTCACCTTTTTAACATGGCGGTGTCCTAGGCGAGGGTCAATTGTCCCCGTCTGCATCCATTTGCAACTAGTCCAAGGTTAGTCCGAAGCAACCAGTTGTCAAACCAGTTGAAAGCGACTAGTTTGCGAACTAGTTTATTCTGGATTAGATTTCTAACCACTCGGTTTTTATGGAGAAAATAAAACAGTGCATTTTGTAATTAATTATTTTATTTTATAAATATTTAAAAATAATAACAAAAAATTATCGCGAATAAACGTATTGGTGCACGTAAAGATGAACTTCGACTTGTTGACACACTACAGTCGAAACTGTTTGGGGTCTGACGCAGATCAACATCCTGACTTCGCCTGCAATTAATAAAAAAAATAAATTAATTAATAAATAATTGCATAAACATAATTACATAAATTTTTTAATACATACCATTCGACTGCTGCTGCAATTCGTTGCTTCACGCAACCACGCAAAATTCTAACTGAAATCATTCAAGACAAAACGTGCAAATCGAGCGAACTTCGAGTCATAGAAACAGAAAGAAAGAAACATTTCTACGTTGTTGTTGTAACAAAAGCACCTCAAGATCAGCCGTAACAGAATAATGTTGAATCTTTCACCTCTGTTTCGTCTTTCGTTTCGTTTCGTATTTTCATGTTTCTTCTCGCCTATGAACGCGCACGCAGAACGTGAACGATTAGACGCGAACTCACCCACTTCTGCATCCGCTGACAGTCACTTGGACAACCAGTTGCCCAATTGACTACAAAAAACCAGTTGAAAGACCAATGAATTTTGGGAACTGGTTGTCTCAGGTCCGACAGGGATGGGGAAGCATGCAATAGTAGTAGTGTAAAGTAGAGCAAGTGTAAATTTGTAAACAAAGCGATTGTTAGTTTGACTACGTTGCGCTGAATAAATAAAGTTGTTTTATTTTCACACACAATCAAAACAAACCTTGGAAGACGAGCTTGGAATTTTCGTAACACTATTATGCTGACGATAAAATCAGCGATTAGGCGATGTGAAAGTGGGAAAGCCGGTAGAAATACATGCACAGAATTTCACTAATATTATTGCAAAATTGCAACCTTGGGGCCTACTAGTAGGCCCCAAGCTTGATCAGGAACGTAGTTTTTCCTCCATATAAATATCGAAAACGGGGTTGTTCTAGTTAATTTAAAATTGCCAGTGTTGCTGGTGTGAGTCATTTTTTGTGACCAAAGAAATTTTTCTTTTTATTTGTATATCTTTGGTGCCATTTGCGTAATACGTTTGTATAAAATTGACTAGAAAAATATATTATTGCCCAAAAGCGTAAAAATAATCTTTGCGTATGCTTTTAATTTAATTAAATTAAGATTTTAAAAGCTGCATCCAAAGAAACAACCCTGCGGTCAAACTAGAGCATTTAGCACCAAAAGCTTACCTAATCTGATCTGATCGTTAGAGATTCGCTAAATGAAGAAATGCGAAATACAAAGGACGGCAATTGACCTTGTAATATTCAATGCATTTAGCTTTGTGTTCTTTGGTATATTTTTAAATAATATTTACATAATGAAACGAATAAAGTTTATATGTTGCGTATTTAAGGGGGTCCTCTAGTACAAACGGTGTTTTTTAAGCCTTTTTTGGGATTTTTTTTTTCAGAAACTATAAATGATAATGAGATAATTCTTCTGCTACCGCGAACACTGTTGGGGTCCGCCAGCTGAGTACCGGCCATGATTTTTTTTCTAAGGGTACGTTCGAGCCATCCTAACTTTGTCCCTGTTCGTCTGAAATGTAATTCAAAAATTGTCTCTTAACAAGCATTACTCCAATTAAGGGATGACCTATAATGAACCCGATCTGATCAAAATTGGACCCGCGGCATCGGTTTAACTTTTTTTTTCGAAATTCGCCCTTTTTTTGCTCTACAAACTCCCCCCAAAAATCGGCTAGTCAATGGAGCGCAATCTCCGTAGTTCAACCCCTAGAGCAAACAGTTTTGAATACAACAAAACAAGAATCAAGTGAATCGGCCAATTAGTTTCCACGGAATCATGGCGCGAGGGTCCAAAAATGTGTTTTCGAGAAAAACGCGTTTAAAGTTTTAAAGTGTACGTGACGTAGTGAACGAGACGGATTTGAGGCTCTGTATCTCAGAGACGTTTACGAATTTGACAAAATCCGTTCGTATAATTTTTCTATGATAGTTATACTATAAAAATATGAAATAAAAAAAAATTGATTTTTTTCAAAATTTACAACTAGATGACCCCCTTAATGCAGAAAATTAATGAGAACATACTTTAAAAAGCAAATAATTGAAAGAAATCCCTAATCCCTAATATCGGCAAAAGAGCGAAAATAGTGAAGAGCTGATAACTGCCAGCACACACAGACTGTGTACGTGAATACACACAAAAAACGCACAAAAATTGGCTTATTCTCCTAGTTTCACATCGCTTAATCGCTGATCAAATGATCGTCGGCCATTGTTTAGGTTTCTCTACTCTGTGCCGAAAGCTTGTTATACTGACGGTCATTTGATCACCGATCACCACTACACTTTTCGCTTTTGTTTACTACTTTTTCCGCACTTTTTATTGGGACTTTATTTTTTGGGATAAAATTTTCAATTAAAATGTAAAATTCTTTTTCGTTTCGCTTGCATCGGTCTGAATAGCACACATTTCTAAAAGGATTCCTGCTCCTGGAACATTGTTATCAACGCTTCAATATTTGATTTGGCCGAAATTTCTGCCATTCTGAGCTAATAATTTATAAATGAAATTAATCAGCCCTATTCCGAGTGTCGTGAGTCGTTTTTTTCGACTGTCGTTTTTTGAGTCGTGTCGTTTTTATTTTGGTATTCCCGAAAATTTTCGACACGACAGCTTTTGTACGAGATTGAATGAGCATAAAATGTGATAGCTTCTTCTTGTTGAGCTGTCAACAGAGTGATCTTTCAACTGCATGAGTAGGTCCTGGATGAGTTGGCAACAACATTACGCGTTTTAGCAGAGGGCGGCTATCGTAGCCGCCGTAGCTCAGGTGGCTAGGCGTTGGGCCGCGAGTCAAGACTCCGCGAGTTCAATACTCCGTTGCGTTAACATCGAAAAAAATAAAAACAACAATTTTTCTTTCGGCGGCTGTCCTCTCAGCAGGAAATGGCAAACCTCTGAGAGTAAAATTGTTCCAACCTTGTAAAAACATTCACACGTACAACACGGTTGGTTGCGGGTAGCTAGGGCTTAGTCTCGTAATCGGGCTGTCGTGCCAGTCAAGAAGAAGAAGAAGAAGGCTATCAGCTTGCGGCCGACAACGTCTTTAACCCTTTCGGGACTACTGGGATAATACGTCCCAGCAAGTTTTTAACACCCCTCAAAACAATTATTCAAATCTTCCGACCTACGTAAAATATTTTTTCGTTTTCGGTGTTCCCACATAAAAGGATGATTTCACAACTTGTGGGCATTCAATATAATTTTCTAACCCCAACGATCATAGTATGAGAATATTTTTACTGAGAGTATTTTGGATTTCAAAATTAAACTCCGTCCCGAAAAGGTTAAGTTAGGCCTATCGCAGCCGACTGTTACGAAGTGCTTAACAGAAGTGATCACAGCCTTGCAAAGCGTTTTATGCCTCAAGTGGATACAGTTTGAGATGATTGACCAGGATAAAAGTGAAGCAACGCAATTCTTTTACACAAAAACTAATTTTCCTGGTGTTATAGGTGTCTCGATAGCACTCCCATTGCGATTCTGTCACCAAGCACAGACCCCCATCTGTTTTATAACCGGAAAGGGTTATATAGTCTGAACACAATGGTAGTAAGTATACTAAATAAAATATATGTGTAAACTATGTAATACCACAGAACAAACAGAATATCTTTTATTCTGTGGTAAAACTTTAACTAGATTTGTGAAATATAAATTCATTTCCTAATAACAAGTAGGGGAATGTTCCCGGTTGTGTGCCATACCCGGTTGTGTTCCACCCATAATTTTTGACGTGTTCGCTTAGATGGCGGTGGGAAAATATTGTCAACGTTTAGTCTCAATGTAAGGCAGTTTTTCAGTAAACATCGAAACGACAAACCCCATTGCCATATTTTCGTCAGCATTGGTGTGTTTAAATCATCAAAAATAATTTCTTCTCCTTGTTTAACAATCGAGTTTTGGAAGTGTAAATCGTGGAAAAAAGGTAAGTCAAATGTTTGTAAACTCAGTTCATAACCTCTATGTTACTATTGCAAAGTATTTTTTATGATATGTTTGACTCGAAAAGAATTGAAAAATCATTCGCAATATCGTGTCATTCCCGGTTGTGTGCCACGCATGTACCCGGTTATGTGCCACACAGGAAAATCATTCTTTCAACATTGTAATGTAAAGAAAAGTGCAAGATTCTGATATTTATTGGTTATCAAGCACAGAGGACCTTACCCGGATCTATTTCATCATGACAAGTAAAAAGAAGGCTGCAGAATCAAAGGAAGAAGATGTTGCTGCCATCCTCAAAGCGATAAAAGACGTCAAAATCGAAAAACAATTTGTAAGAGCTGCCGCACGCGAATACAACATCTGTAGAGTCAAGCTGGGCCGATATTTAAAAAGATTGGATGAGAAATTCGAAGATATTGCAACAATTTCCGATGCTGCGCTTTTGGACGCCATTCGAATTTTTCCAAAACATTTTCCATCAAACATGTTATGTAAAAAATGCAAATATTTTAATCCTTTTTTTCAATAATTAATAATAAATTTTCCTTTATTCTTTAAGGCATTTACACAGGATCAGGAGCGTGAGCTCGAGGTATACATCAGAAAATGCGTGAACCACTACTATGGACTAAGCATAACCGAATTTAGGCAGTTAGCATATCAGTTTGCTGTAAAGATTGGCTCTCAGTACGCTGAAGAATGGAAAGAGAAACAGATGGCTGGAAGGCATTGGTATTATAATTTTATGAAACGCCATAGCAACCTCACTCTTCGAACACCAGAACACACTAGCCTGAACAGAGTGAAAGCGTTTTGCCCTGAAAATGTTGCCGACTTCTTTAAGAAATATGACTCCGTTATGTCCCCAACCAAATTCGACGCGGCAAACATATGGAATATGGACGAAACTGGTTTCACAACCGTACCGAATAAAGTCGGGAAAGTTATTTGCATGCGTGGCATCAAGCGGGTGGGACAAATAGCGTCAGCTGAACGTGGCACGACTGTGACCATGGCACTCGCGGTTAATGCAACCGGCAACAGCATGCCACCATTTTTTTTGTTCCCGCGTAAAAAAATGCAGTCCACTTTTCTAGACAATGCTCCTCTCGGATGCGTTGGCTTTGCGAACTCGTCAGGCTGAATGGCACAACCAGAGTTTTTGCTGTTTATGAAACATTTCATTCGGTACAGCAAGGCTTCCAAAGAAGATCCAGTCTTGCTGTTACTGGATAACCATGGTTCACACTTGTCGGTGGAGGCTTTGGATATGGCTGCAAATAGTGGTGTGACACTGTTATCGTTTCCACCACACTGCAGCCACTCGACGTGTCCGTATACGGGCCTGTCAAGACATATTATAGATCTCAGTGCAATGCCTGGCTCAAGAACAATGCCGGCAGAGTTCTGGAGATTCGACACATCGCTGGACTGGTCGCTGAAACTTTGAAATTGGCGCTGAGCAAAAAGTTATAACTTCCGGCTTTGAAAAAACAGGTATATGCCCGTATAATCCGAATTGCTTCCAAGATCATGAGTTCGTAGAAGCTGTGCAAGGTGGCGAGAACAAAACTCAGACCGCAGTGGAATATGAGCTGCATGAAGAGGATCAGCGCCGTATCATCATTGAAGCCGATTCTTTGGATTTAGCAGTTGAAAAGGAAGTCGTAACATCTGAAGCTTCAAGTGCAACCGTCGGTGATGCTTCTAAGTCAAGGACCATCAGCTTGTCTTCAATACTGTCTGACATAGGTCCATTGCAGGCAGCCTCACCGAAAAAACCGTCCAAGCGAGGCCGAAAAGCAATGCAGTGCACCATTTTAACCTCGCCAGAAAATATTGCTGCATTGAAAGGGAGAAAGCTCGCCCAAACAACAAAAAAAGCCACCCCTAAGAAAATCAACACCAAGAAAGCCACTCACAAGAAAACCACCCACAAGAAAGCTGCTCCAACGTCGCCAGTTACACCGCCAGCAAAACGATCAAAGAAATCATCGCCAAATGCAAAGTCATCGGATGAAGACGAGTTTTGCATTATTTGCTTGAAAAATATGCCACGCAAACTGACTAGCAACAACTCCATCGCATGTAACACATGTGAAAAACCTGTGCATTTAAAATGTGCCAATATCCGTAACAGCTTTTACACGTGCATTCATTGCGACTCGGACTTCTCTGAATAAATAAATGTAAATTCGGACTTCTCTAAATAAATAAATGTAAATGTTGAATTAATGATGCTAAAAATGTTTAAAAAATTAATTAATTGCATTTCAATATGAATTTGTATGGTTTTTACTTTATATTTGTAGCCTACCTATACTCCAAACAGGTTTTTGACGTGGAACAGAACCGGGTACATTTTTTTTTTTGGCAAAAAAAGGTATGTTGAGAAAATGGTCATTATTTTTTTGTTTGCAACAGGAACGATATACTTTCTTGAGTAAGTTGTCAGGTACTGAAATTAGCTCTCGAACGGTGTGCATACTATCGAAATTTACAAAGATATAACAAAGTTAGACGCAAAAAATGAAACCCGGCACACAACCGGGAACAGTCCCCTACTTAAATACTGACCATTTTGCAAAAAAATCTCACAATCTTTCGCTTTCGACTCCCTGTCGTGAACAAAAATGCCTACGACTCTATTAAAGGAATTTTCCAGTCGTATGTCGTTTTGAAACGACAACGGGAATCTCAAATCGTAATTGATTTAGTCGAAATTTGTGTTGAAACGACAACGAGAATGCGACTTGTCGAAATTTTCGACGAACGACTGTCGTTTCGACAACGGGAATAGGGCTGAATATAATATGTCTGTGAAAGTATCATAATATTTGTTTACCATTTAAATTTCCCTTTTTCTTTCTTTTTTTTAACCGAGAACACAAATATAAACACAGGCTGGTTATGAGGGCTGCTATCAACCATTTTTTTGCTCAAAACACAACTATTGTGAATAATCTCACGACGCAACACTGATTTGATCGTTGGATTTAGCATCGAAATTTGGCGTTCTACTGCCCCATACGGCCTTAAGGCATGGTACACAAAAAGCTAGAAAAGTCCAAATAAATTTTTATTTTTTTAAAAGAAATTTTTAGGGCATATTATAGATAAATTAAGTTGTCTTTTTTTTAATGTAGCACTGCTGTAAGCATCATATGTTCCCCATTATTATCAGTTGAAAGTTGAACCAGTGACTACGTGACGCGAAACTGAGCGGGTAAATGATTTTCAGACCATTTTTTGCTTTTTCCAATCGTCCGATAGTGTACGGGTTTTTTTACCCAAGCATTCGCACATCACCGGTTACCAGTCAATTGCTTGCATCTTAAAGTGATAACTTTTCTTATTTGCTGTAAATATAGCGTTGCGAACAACCTTGTTTTACTGGTCTAAGAAATTTTGATTGTAACCCGTACCAACAAAAAGGAGAAATAAATTATTTCATACGCTTAAGTCAGCAGATATTCGGTTGCGTTTTCCTTCAATTCATGTCTCATTGAGTTTGCCGTTTCTAGTGTAGCAAGAAACAGTGATGGCAAGTTGAACTCTTTTCAAACGCAGAGGTGCAACTCAAGCAATTCAAACGTAAATGCTTTGAGGGCAGTCAGAAAAAACTGAAGTAAAATCATATTAAAACACGTTGCAACATACTTGTGACGTTTTTCAGCAACAACGGTTTCTTGCAATCAATTTCCTATGAACGTACTACAGAATGGAAGAAAACAAAAACAATAATTTTATTTGCAAATAAAATTCGAACGCACCAGCAGCCCTTGCCCTGGCTTTTGTATGGAGAATTTGCTGTACGAACCCTAATCAACTCTGGGGTCTAGTTTGACCGAATTTGCGACTCTGGGGCCTAGATTGACCAAATTAGCAACCGTGTTTGCCGCGTTCCCCTCTCACTTTCGCGTCATCTAGTCATTGGTTGAACTTCGTGGAATTAGTAGAAATAATTATTTCGTGAAAAGTAAAAAAGGAAAAAATTATTAAAAATACTTTTCGTTAAAAGATTAAAACAAAATAATTATGAGTGAGTACCTTGTAATGTAATTTATTGATTTGAAGTGTTTTATAGTGAAAAAAAGGATTTACAGTTACTTTTTCGGCTTGAGAAAGCAGACTGCCTTAAGCCCGCATCAGGCACCAAAGCGAAAAGATTTAATGCATTTGGTCACTAACATATACTTGTATGTGGTTTCCGTTTTATAGATATCAACCGACATTTTTAAAAAAAATTTTCGGCTTTATGGGACAAAAAAGTACAGGAAGTTTTAGAAAACTTGGATTCCGATGTTTTCGAACAAACTGATGAAGAAACTAATGAAGAAACCGTTAATGAAGTGTTAGCTCTGTTCAAAATCGGAAATTTTGTTAAAAGGAGACATTTTTCCTCTTTCATTTGATACCCATATCATCATCATTGCACAACGGCAAAAATTTAAAAGTATATTTTAAATCTATGTATCCTTAAAATTTTAAAGTCCTTTAAAAAAGTTTTTGGGTTAGAAAATGAAAAACTGACTATGCCAGGATATTATAAATGACCTCTTGTTTCACGTCTATATCAAAATTTGGATGGGTCTCGGCAAAAATGTTTATTTTTTTTCGCACGGTGTAATAAATGTAAAGTTGGTGTTCACTCACTGCTTTATAACTGTGTCATTTTTCTTTCGATTCTATTGGTGTTAGGCTTAATATATGGTTCATCATAAATTTTAAAACCAGAGCAAATAATTTATCTTATCCATAAAAAAATCATTCTAAAATTTATAATTTTGAAAATGGTCGAAAAATTCACTTTTTTACAACTTTCACCATCTGATTTGGACAATCTATACATTGCTGGAAAGGCTAGGGTATTATCTTCTGACCGCCGGTCAGTTCGTGTTAGTCGGATGATTCGTTTACTAGATATGTGCTCATAACTGAAACGTTTTTTCGAAAACGCTTTTTTAAAATATTTTTGGATTTTCAGTTTCGTGTTTAGCGGCCCAAAGTTAGTCTAGAAACCACTTTTATTTTTAGGTGCATTTTTCGCGTCGAATGTAATCAATAAAACGTGAAAGTGTTCATCAGTTGCATTTTTTAGCTTATGTGCCCAGTACGGCCTTAAGGCACGCAAATTTATATGGATTTCACGCTTACACGGAGCACATTTTTTTATTTTAAAACTTTTCCATTCTTATATGATTCCAAAATTACATGGTGAACAATTTTTCGACTTAAAAAAAAATTGGGGCAGTAGAGGGTTAATGTGCTTAAACAAGTTAACCCTTTCGGTTATTCTATGCCATATGGCATAGCCTCTTTTCAGTGCCTGTTTTAGGTCAAAAACTTGTGGATAGGGGAGAGTGGGGCGAATCGTTACATGGGGCGAATCGTTACAGAGCGATATCTTAAAAATTACGCCACCATATGTCAAATGTCGCATAGCTAAATGTTCGTCACCTTCAGCCGCTCATTTGGTTCGGTGACATTCCAATTCTCAGTAGAAAACTGACGCTTGACAGGGTAAAATGTGTTTTGTGACTTGTAAAATTCATATTTGGATGTCTACAATCTTTCAATTTCGAGTGCTAAATAATTTTGTGATCAATCGAAAGTGTATGTTTTTTATCTTTATTGTGTTGCCTTTCGCGTAAAAAAAGAAAATTCGCAAATATTGTCACCGTGTCTTTGCTAAGCCATTCCATAGCAAACATGTCACAGTGGGGCGAATCGTTACATTTCGTATGGGGCGAATCGTGACGGTCATTTTTTATGCATTTAAGCGTCTGACGCAATTTTGAAGACTGCGTTATTGCTTGTGTTTGTAGAAAAATCATCTGTGTTGTTCGTCATGATATGTTTTTTATCATTTTCGTGATTTTTTTTTATTTTTCATTACTTTATTGCAACTTTTCAAAAATCATCTGAGGCAGCACCGAAACGCATAAGCCAGCGTCGAAGCGCCATCATTGCGATTGATTATGCTGATGTTGAGTCAGATTCTGATTAAAAATCAAATTTTTCCTTTTTCATTTTTTCATATATTTTTCCACCATTTTCTTTTGGCATGTTGGTCAATTTAACCATCAAACATGTATTCGTTTTCTTAATAAAAATGAAGTAAATAATTGAAATATTATTTGTGTATACATATTTTGATTTCAGCGCCTCAACATTTGAAAAAAGCGAGTGTAACGATTCGCCCCACACTTTTTAATATGCCATTTTTTGGACACTTTGGGAATATCGACATAACTTATTTCGTATTTGTCCTACACCTAAGTGTTTATAATCAAAAGTTGCGCAAAATAACAGGCTTCAAAACGATATATAACATGGTCGACAATTTTTTCGCAGATAAAAAATATTGGGCTTACAAAAAAGCGTAACGATTCGCCCCACTCTCCCCTACTATATTTTTAAATTTTTGTATTTTTCTCTGAAGGTTTTTATACCAAATAATGAAAAAAATATTTTGATTAGTGTACCAAATAAATTGTAAGGGCTCAGAAAGTGCGCAGTCCTATCGAGCTGCGTATTTTACAAAAAGGGGCCACTTCGTACTTTTATTTATTCTATGACAATAATCAATTTATTTTATAGATTTATGTAACTCATCTAGTAGGTATTTATTGCTTTAGTAAGTGTAAAAAAAGTAAGATCCCAAATATAGTTCACTAAGGGTGCTGTTATGCAGACGGTCAAATGACCGTCGGTCACGATACTTTTTACGCTCTTGTTTTGTTTTTTCTACTCTGTGCCAAAACCCTGTTATGCAGACGGTCATTTGATCGCCGGTCACCAGTACACTTTTCGCTTACTTGCAGCACTTTTTCCGTACTTTTTCATTTCGACGCACCATTTTTTCCGTCATTAGATACATATTTTCGCGATAAGTGTGCCATTTTGCTCCGAAAACACATGTGTTGTGAATAATTTCACAACGCAACTCTGTTTTGATCGCATGATTTGGCATCGAGAGCCTCATCATTTTTGACCGACGCGGTCAAATTTTACTCTCCCGCTCTCTCTCTCAATTTTTCATTTTACATTGAAGCAACAACAACTATCGTGACCGACGGTCATTTGACCGTCTGCATAACAGTGCCCTAAGGCTGTACGATTTTTTTTATTTCTTACTATGCCATATTTCATGATGCCCAAAAACCACTTTTTCGAACAATATTTAAAAAAATGACTTTTGATTATTCATTATGTAGGCTTCAACAGTAATAAAATGGAAAAGAATGATTTTTAAAGTTAAAAACAAAAAAGAAGTACCGAAAGGGTTAAATGAACCAAACCAGTTCGAAAACCTGTTTATTTGCATGCAATTGTTGTTGGAAATTAAACGTGTTAAACCATTTAACATGTTTTGAAACGAGTCTAATGCAGGGTTGTATCCGAAAGCTTTCTATGAAAAAGCTTTTTTGTCAACTGAACACAGCGCACTAACTAAACACACACCAGAAAAACATCCCTACAAATTCAACTGTCATTTCATCAAAACAAAACAAAACCAACATTGAAAATTTGTAAATTTTGAAATGAATAGAAATAATCGTTTTGCTCGCACTACTTTCATTCCATTCATCGCCTTTTAATGGCATCTGAATACAAGGCGTCTAATATTTGGACGAAGTTGAGTATGTTGCCGTAGTTTGTGAAATAGGCGCCAATATTTCGCTCGAATCGTGCTCCCAGCACATCAGTTCACAAAAATATTTATTTCTTGTTTGTAAACAAACTGCTGTTAAATTAAACTTCATTGAGCAGTCTGGACGGTTTAAATGAGTCAGTTTGAACGCCATATAAGGGATATGCTTCAGATCCGCATTCGCATCCGCGGATCATCCGCATTTTCCAACATCCGCATCCATAGTAGGATTGGCCATTAATCATTTGCTTAATGATTACAGTCTAAATACAGATTAATCGTAATCTGTAATAATTTTTTATGATTATATTGAACAATCACCCTTTACGTTAATAGTAATCTGTCAGTAATCACCCGATTACAATTAAAACATCATTACAATCAACAATCTTTATTCTTTATATCTTTATAATCAATATTTGAATGATTTAATATTGCTTCGTCTAATCATCAATTTGATTATAAGTAATCTGTAATCAATGATTAAAAAAAATCTTGATTGTATAAGATAAAAATCTCGCCATTAGACCGGAAAAAGTTGCACTCATTGCTATTTCATCGCTCAAAAAACTCTCAAAACTAGAGAAACCGTCCAAATTTGATGAAATTCGATTCTTATCTGAAAAGGGGTTAAAATCATTTGTTTCTAAAAATTACAAACAATCATCAAGGCTAGATCAATAGTCTTTTCCGTCTATTTGATATGTAAGTCCGTCTGGCTGTGTGTCTGTCCGTCCGTTGTTTGACAAATGCGTGTGTCGCATATGACTCAGGTTCAAGGCTCCGTTGCTGCTAACACCGAAAAAAAAGAAAAACAACAATTTTTCTTTCGATGGTTGTCCTCTCAGCAGAAAATGGCAAACCTCTGAGAGTAAAGCTCCAAACTCGCCGTTGGGAATCGGCATAAAACTGTAGGTCCCTTCCAACCTTGTACAAATTCACACGCACAATATGGACGGTTGCGGGTAGCTAGTCCTTAAGGCTTGATTACACGTCAGCGAAAAAATAATTACACCAGCAAGATTGGAAATTTGAAAAGAAATAGAACAACAACCCCGTTTTAGAAATTTATATGGAAGAAAAACTACGCTTGGGGCCTGAAATTATGTGCATGTATTTCTACCGACTCTCCCACTTTCACATCGCTTAATAGTTGTCAAATAGTATAGAACATAAGGAGTGTGTATCACCTACAAGCAAAAATGTGAATGCGGGTACTGATATCGCAACCCGTCCTCATGATGCAGGGGGTAGGCAACAAGAGGGAACGCTTGAAATGAGAGCACAATGCTCTGAGTGCAAAGCAGCGATTAAGCGATGTGAAACTGGGAGAGTAAGCCGATTTTTGTGCGTTTTTTGCAATTCACGTACACAGTCCGTGTGTGCTGGCAGTGATCAGCTCTTCACTGTGTCTGCTCTTTTCCCGATATTAGGGATTAGGGATTCCTTTCAATTATTTGCTTTTTAAAGTATGTTCTCATTAATTTTCTGCATTAAATGCCAACACATGAACTTTTTTGGTTTCATTATGTAAATATTAATGAAAAATATACCAAAGAACACAAAGCTAAATGCATTGAATATGACGGGGTCAATTGCCGTCCTTTTTATTTCGCATTTCTTCATTTAGCGAATCTCTAACGATCAGATCAGATCAGGTATGCTTTTGGTGCTAAATGCTCTAGTTTGACCGCAGGGTTGTATTTTTGCATGCAGCTAATAAAATCTTAATTTAATTAAATTAAAAGCATACCCAAGGATTCATTTGGCGCTTTTGGGCAATAATATATTTTTCTAGTCAATTTTATACACACGTATTACGAAATGGCACCAAAAATATACAAATAAAAAGAAAAATTTCTTTGGTCACAAAAAATGACTCACACCAGAAACACTGGAATTTTTAAATGAACTAGAACAACAACCCCGTTTTAGAAATTTATATGGAGGAAAAACTACGTTCCTGATCAAGCTTGGGGCCTACTAGTAGGCCCCAAGGTTGCAATTTTGCAATAATATTAGTGTAATTCTGTGCATGTATTTCTACCGGCTCTCCCAGTTTCACATCGCTTAATCGCTGTTACACGTAACGAGTAGAGTGACAAGACAGCAATTTGAACGAGTCCTCGTCTCCTCGGTCTAAACAGTAAGGCGAGTTGTTGATTGAGTCAGTGACCGATGAAAGTGACGAGAGAGTCACTAGAATCACATTTTGTTTGCTAGGCCGAGCGCCCACTACTTTCCCGTTACATTTTTCTCTTTTTCGCAGCGATTCGCGGAATCGCTTGTCACATGCGGAATGCGTCACATTCGCTCGGTTGAGTTTAATTGCGCGAGTTGCTTAGTTCATTTTGTGCATTGTGAAACCGAACTGACTCGCCACGTGTCAAAATACGTTTAAACAACTCGTCGCTTTTGCTCGCTATCCCAATTCTTTCGGCCTAGTACCATTTTGATGTCTCGTCACTCAACGCGTTACGTGTAATCAAGCCTTTAGTCGCAGTATCGGGCTGTCGTGCCAGTCAACTGTTATTATTATGTGTGGAGCTTTCTTTTGTACTGTGACTTATAGTGCATTTTCACGCTTAATAGTTTTCTTACACAAACTAACCCTCTAAAATTAAAATTTGTGGGACATTTCAGAACCAATTTGGAATAAGTATTAGACGACTTAAACACACCACAATGACTTATTCTTATTTCTTAACCCTTTAACTGTTTATGACGAGTATACTCGACAGAGCGAAACGAAAAATTTTCGCATAATGTCGAGTATACTCGTCGTGAAGAAAAAAATAATCGCATCGTATTAATATTCAACGAATCAATTGTAATTTTATTCCCCTGAGAAAGGGCAAATAAAGATCTGATCAAAAATGTACGTTTTAGAATATTCGTTAGTCTGGCAACCCTATTTATTTTAATACACAATAGCTTGTCTTAACTCTTGTGTGCGCACCCACTTAAAACCTCATACTTGAACCCCCCATGGTCTGGCCAGACCATGGTGCAAAAAAGAGGATATTCGAGGATTGTGCTGGTTAATATATTTTTTTTATATTTTTGTTGATGAGTTTATATATATCTTAGTATGTGTGGGTGTTTGTCTGCGTATGTTTGTGTGTGTAGGCATGTCAAAAAAAACAAGAAAGTGTGAATACAATAATTTCTGTTGCTTATTTACTTTTTATTT
The DNA here is from genome assembly GCA_963971225.1 of Melieria omissa. Classification (NCBI taxonomy): domain Eukaryota; kingdom Metazoa; phylum Arthropoda; class Insecta; order Diptera; family Ulidiidae; genus Melieria; species Melieria omissa. Next base: position 40,253,042 of record OZ020269.1, on the reverse strand, counting down.
AGGTAAAAAGGTAAAATTATGCTTGATTTATAAAATACACAGCGAATTTCAACTGCAATAAATAAATTTTGAAATTAAAAATATACGATAGTAAGGAAAAAAAATTAAAAACGTAAAATACGTTGTTATGGATTTGCCTCAACTGCTTCACCAATGCAGTGGTTGCAGGGGTATAATGCAGTATAATGACTCAAACACATTGAGATTTTATATTGGACATATACAAATCTTGTTTTGATATATCGAACACATTTTTATTTCTAGATTCCTTTCACTATTGACAATTGTGCTTTGAAGTCGAAAAGGAAGCTAACTAATACACAGCACTGCGAACTATTAGCTGTCAATAAGACAAAATATCTTCTAAAACATTCCGTTCAATCATAACATACTCAACACGTTACTGTTCATGCTGAACTGGTCTGATACCTCCAGCAACAAATGAATCCTCCATAAACTTTAAAAAGTGAGGTGGTTCATTCAATTATCCCACAGAACTACGTATTCATTCAATGAGCCAATTGCGAGAATTATTTGCCTGTGTAATTTGTATGCTTCCGAGTAAAACTTTAGTGATAAGTATTCAACATTTAAGTTAAACTTATTCAAACTATTTAATTAATGACTTAGAATAAATAAATAGTTAAATATCTTAATTCTGTTGCTCTAAAGCTTTGGTTTTTGCTACTGTTTAAACTATTTTTTTTTAGAGAAATCGTCCTCTCTGATGTTACTCCAGCGTTGAAGTTCAAAAATAATGTACACGTTATCCTCGAAATAGCATTTGCCTTCAATTTCTTCCTTCAATCTCTGTCACAGAAAACATACAATCCAATTGGTTAAAATCAGACAAGAAAAGAGCACAAATACTTCCTTCGCTTCAGAAATGTAATTAAATTGACACCAAAAACACGAATATAACAGCGAATACAATGGATAAATATTAATTTTGAATGTGTTCGGACATTGTTTTCTAACAAAAATTATAATTTACTAACCTAAAAGAAAATAAAAGCCAGGGCGAGTGAAAAACATTTGGACCAGGTACATTTTGCGCTAGCTAACTCATGTCACTATTAACGAGATGGCACGAAAAAAGTGCTTCAAATCGGGTCAGATGGAAAAACCTAGTTGCAGCCCTATGCTCCGTAGATAACTGAATAAGGAACAAACGAAAAAAAATATTTATAAACAATTCTGACCCTAATTACACCGAAAATAAAAAAAAAACTGAAAATAACAGGCAACTTTGTATGAAAATATGTACACCATGGTCTGGCCAGACCATAGGGGGTTCAACTAAGGGGTACAAATACGTTTTGCACGATTCTCGCCTTGTTTTTGTAAAAATTTTGTTCATGTATTGGTTTTTGTGCTTAGAAAGGATCAGTTGAGGATATCATTAAATATGAACCCGATAGCTTTACTACAACCTTACTAAAAGTGGGCCCAAAGTTCAATATGGTCTGGCCAGACCTGGGTGGGCACACAAGGGTTAAGCTAAAATAACAAACTCTGGGAAGTACGGTTACAAAACGGTTTTTTTCAAATAAAAACCCATTTCGTATGCGTTTCTCAGTTGATTGTGCGTTATAATAGTTAAGAAAAGAAAAGTTATAAGAGTCTTGTGGATTTTATTGAAAAGAAAAGTAAAAGTAAGTACTTTTATTCCTTTTGAGGAATAAAATTGTGAAATACATAAGTTGAATTATCCCTACCAGATGAATTATGATAGTGATGGAGATATATGTTACACAAAAAATAACGGTAAATATATGTCGGAGTAGTAAAGTCTATTGTGTTTTTCTACTGTGTTCAGTAGAATCAAGCAATCTTTGGAAAAGCGAAAAATAAAAATGTGAGAATTGTGTTAAAAAAAGGCAGAAATGAAAAGCGCATGGAAGGAAAACGTTGTACTATGGAAAATTCTACATCCGAAGTGGGATTTGTCATCAACTGCCACAAAAATACAGACACCCATCATGATCGTCACGTGTGGAAAGTGCTATACGAACAACAAAATCAACAAGTTTTGGAACACCTGAAAACTTGGAAGGCTCCAGTTGCACATAAAGTTCAGTTGCCTGAATTCGATCCGGATGGAGTAAACGTGGATGCACGTGCCTGGATATCGACTGCTGATACTGTCATGGCCGAACAATCACTACGAGGTTCTGCTTTGATGGTCTCACTCAGCCGCGCTTTGAAAGGAGCGGCAGCAACATGGTTGTCTCAAATAGCGTTTCCTGAAATGTGTTGGGATGCGTTTAAGGAGCTTTTTATCGCCAGATTTGGTTTCTCGGAAACACCAGCTGCGTTCTTGATAAATATTCTGAACACTAAACCAAAAGATGGCGAATGTTTAGCTTCGTATGCGACAACGATGATGACTTCACTCATGTTAAAATGGAAAAATATGACGACGGAACAATTGGCTGTTTCAACTGTTTTGGCACATATCGCACAATTTGAACCGCGCATCCAACGTCTTGCTTTCACCACCAACATATCTGGCAGAAACCAACTAACACAAGAGCTGAAGGCAATGTCGTTCTTGAAAAATAAACCTGCAGCCAACGTGCATGGACATGAAGAATTTGTCGTGAAGAGACCAAAGTTTGCTCACGATGCCCCTAAATGCTATATAGTAATTGTGGCAGGTGTGGTCACAAGGCTGCAATATGCCGATTTAACTTCAAAACAGATGCCCAACAGAGGACTACAGACAAAAAAGTGCTGAGTAAGAACACTTCCGGATCAAACGCATCAAATGCTACCTGTTTTCATTGCGGTGAACCTGGTCACTATGCTTCGCGCTGCTCGACTACAACAAAAGGAAAAGAGCTTCATACTCCATTTGGTGTTTCTGTTAACCGACGTGTTGATGTGTTTAATTAATCTACCATCAAGTATTTTGCGACAGTCAGGTGAGCAATACTCGTTTCATTACGATTCCGGAGCAGAGTGTTCATTAATGAAGGAATCAGTAAGCTGCAAATTTTGTGGCAAACGAATCCATAATGTTGTGACTATAACTGGCATTGGACAAACTAGTGTAACAATCACTTTACAAGTTTTGACAACTGTAGAGATTGATGAAATTAGAATGCAGATACTCTTTCATATTTTACCTGACGGCTATTTGAAATGTGACAATGATTGGTTGCGAAATTTTGAAAAAAAATATTTGTGTAAAAATGACTGCAAAGCAATTCGAATTTTCTAGAGTAGAGTGCGCTGAAGTAAATGTGCATGACTTTAATTCCAGTGACTTGCATTTTAATGATATTGATACCGATAAACCCTTTTAGTTTACGTTCAAATTGATAACAGTTTTGAACAAATTTAAACGAATTTCACAGTAGGCACACCCTGCAGTTCGGCTTACGTGGAGCCTATGCAAATCCGTCTCAAAGATCCAAATAAAACTGTTTGCAGACGACCTTACAGATTGAGTTCGGAAGAGCGTAAAATTGTTCGAAACACAGTTGATGAAATTTTGAAGACGAATACCATTCGACCCAGTTCCTCGCCTATATTGCTCGTCAAGTAAAGGGATGGATCAGATCGGATGCGTGTCGATTACCGCGAACTGAATGACAACACTATCCCTGATAGATTTAATTTACCTTTGATATCTGACCAAATTAAGAGGCTTTACTTTAGAGCTGTTACAATAGTGCCGTTATTAATTTTCTTGGTGAACTCGCTAACACAACCTAACCTTGTTTTGGGTACAGATGATTTTGTTGAGAGCACAAGAAGAGTAATAGCCTATTTCCACTGGGCCTTAACTGCAGTTTACGCTTAACTGCAGTTTGACATCGCATTTAAATGCCCAAATTCCCATGAAATTGTTGTTGTAAAAAACTGAGTTAACTCACTTTCAAAACTGAGTTAACTACAAATTTTGATAGCATGCTTTCAGGCGCTGCAAGAGACGTACGAACACAAACGAAAGAAGGGATTTGAATTGCGTTCGGTGTGGCAGATTTTTTGCCAAGACAATTACTTTTTACTACATTTTTCGCAAAAATACATATCGTCTGTCATAATCAAAGTTAAAACTTATATTATTTGCCAATAATAAATGCCAAATGATAAAGAAATAAATGACAAATAAAATAAATTTTCACAAATATGAAAACGCAGACATTCCTACAGGGCCGGATTAACCCTCAACGGGGCCCTAGGCAACCATCAATTTGGGGGCCCTTTTTTTCACGTCCGTTCCCTTCTTTTTTCGATTAAAAAATACAAACTTATATCTTTCATAAAAATTTTATTGTCACAATGTAATAATATCAATAAAATTACTATCTACATTTTAAACATGTCGTTTTCTACATTTGTTTTCGGCAAATTCATCAATTATATCATCAATATCGATTTTGTTCAATAAATCTGACTCAATGCAAAGTATACCTAACATCTCGAGTCGCTCTTGTCGCGTTGTAGCTCTTTCAGCAGCTTTGATTCTTTTTAATTGCGAGAAGGATCGTTCGGCAGAACAATTTGTGATCATTAATGTTAAAAAAATCCGAAGAGCTATTTCTGTGTTAGGAAATACATCGGCTAATTGATCTTCCATTAGAATCTTATACAAATGCATCTTATACAAATGCATTTTGTGCATCAGTGTATCTGGAGTTCACGTAACTTTGGAATTGTTTCATTTCAATGAAAAATTCTTCCAAATCTCTAGAATAAAAACGAACTAAGTTATTTATAGCTTCGTGGAGGTCTCCATCACTTAGAGAAAAGTTTATGAGAAATGCAAATCTCTCTGAAACTTCCATATATACTTTCGCACGTCGTTTGATTTCACTGTGAAGATTGTCGATGATTTCGAGGAAACCTTTTGTCCTAAAATCATCGCGAGGCGAAAATTCTACTTCTGGAGCATTTCCGTCATTAGGTTGTTTTTTTCTACGACGAGTACGTGATTAAAAAGTTCCACGCCGCTTGTCCAAGGCCCATATGGCGTAAGAAGGGGGCGTGGCCATTCTCATATACCTATGTACCATTCCCGCAGATAGAAATATGTTTGGTGCTTATTTCATCTAAATCGGTTCAGTGGTTTCTGCCTGATTGTAGCTCAAAAAACGTCACACTTGTTTTTATATAATAGTATAGATAAAGCAAAAAGTTATAAGAAAAAAGTAAGTAAGCAACGACGATCTCAAATGATGGCAGAATACATTTTTGTTTTGCTTTTTTTTCGATATACAGTCGTGTCTGGGTATAGTGCACCCCCTATATAGTGAACACCTCGATATAGTGAACATCCAAATTTTGACATCGAGCCTCTAAATATAGGAAACAATTTTCAAGCAAAAACCAAAAAGTGTATTTTGAGCAAATTCGTTCGTTCTCATAAGGACTGTACCGAAAAGAAACTGCAAACATTCTTTTGCTCACAACAAAGCGATTTTTATTAATTTGCGTTACAAATTTTGTTTGTATTGAAGCTTATGGTATTTTTATGTGATTTTTATTAAAATTTATTTTAAAAATTTATTTATTTACGGCGAAGTTTTTGTTTTATCCCCTTAATTAAATTCTGCACACGCTCTTTTGTAACGGCAGTGCTGGCCTTTAGCCAGTTTTTTTTAAGTCCTTAACGTCAGCGGCAACTCGACCTTCCTTCTTTTAATTTCGCTTGACAAAAGCCCAATATCTCTCTATAGAGCGGAATTCTGGAGCGTCTGGCGGATTCTCCACTTTTGCAACATAATTGACAATGTTTTTTTCTAACAAAGTCAATGTTGAACGGGCGTAGTGTGCGGTGGCTAAATCGGGCCAACATTTTGTCGAAACATATTTTTTTTAGAATGGTATAAGGCGACGGTTTAGACATTCTTTCTTGTAAATCTCAGCAGATATAGTGCCCTTTGTAAAGAAAGGAGAAGCTCTGAGGCCGCAAGAACAAATAGCCTGCCAGATAAGGACTTTCTTGCCAACTTTTCCATTCCAATTTTTAACACTGACGGGTCGACAGAACCATCTTGCTGCTTTGTGTAAAATTGGGGACCTGGTAATGTTCTTGAGTCCATTTTAATGTAAGTTTCCTCGTCCATTACAACACACTCAACAACATTCTGATGCAGCGATCGTACAATTTTCGAAGCCTTGTTTTCCTCACTTTTACTTGTCTTTCACTTTTTTGGGTACCTTTTATTTTTTGTAAGTTTTTAGGTTATGCCTTTGCTCCACTCTTTGAATCATAGCGGCTCTTGTTCTAGCTAAATCTCGTACAGACATTTAATTGTTTTTTCTTATTAATGTTAGCACTTCTTTTTCAAGTTTCGGGTCACTTGGTAATTTTTTCTTCCACTGTTTGGCAAATCTTTGAGAGAACAAGTATCTCCAAATTGGATGATTATATTTTTTACACTATTGACACTGAACTCGTATCGATTGGCCAACTATCTGTACAAAATTCCCTTTTCGGAGCAGTAATTGTGCACAATTTGCTTACGCACCTGCTCTTCGATTCGCCACATCGGGAAAACTGTACTACGAGTAGCAGAGAAAACCAAGACAATAAAAGCACAAATGATCATGTTTTCTAACGGTACATTCCGCATTGCGATCAAACGTCTACACTAAGAGAAATATTGAATTAAAAGTGTGCAGTTTCTTTTCGGTACAGTCCTTATATTTTTGCACGCTACACTCCGTCGTAAAACTAGTACCGACAACGTATGTACGCACTGCGCTGCACGCAGAATCAACCACAAAGCAAAAATAATTAGAATTCAATGTTTCATTTCCTAGCCGGCAACAATAACAACAACCATAGCTTATTACTCTTCTCCCAATACATATATGTAAGAAGCAAGTGGCACTTCGTTTTGTTGGCCAACAACAACAGCCTGACGCTATTTTCCCTTCAATGCTTCGCGGAGCCGCATGCGATCATTACTTTTTCTAATTTCGGTGCTGTTTGTTCTGTTATAAAACAGAAACGAAAGCTGTCTAGTGCTGTTTGTAATGTTAAAAGCAGAGGACGTAATGCTAAATTAACAGTGGTCGTAATATTACGACCCTTTAACATTTTTGAATTTGTATGAGATGCGCGTTCTGTATTACTGTTAATTCTGTGGTTGAACCAAACTAAATTAAGCAGCAGCATAGCAATAGGTCGCCAAGACATAAGCCACACATGCAGACACACTTGTGGACAAAGGTTACGGCACGCGCGCGCATGCAATGCAACAAATAATTTTCAATCGATTTTGGACCAGAAGTTAAGGGCCATAATTAAAACTACAACAACAAAAGCAATAGTACACAAAAGGCAGCATATGTCAGGAGCGCATGCAAGCACGCTTCGATAATAAAAAAATTTTTCAATAACAATATCATCAATATCAATATTATAAATATTATTGTGTTTGTAATTAACGTATTTATATGCACGGATGGCTACCCTGGCCATTCCGAAGGCCGCTTGCGTGGCCGGCAACAGCGATTAAGGGGGTCGTCTAGTGTGAAGGCCGTATTTTTATGCCTTTTTTGACAGTCATTATTAAAAAAGCCGTTCAAGTAAAATAACTTTTGAATTTTATTTCTTCTTTGAGTACATATCGACAAAGTTTTATAATTATTTGAAGCCAATCTATTGATTAGTATCGGAGTTACACCACTCAACAGGAAGACGTAAAAAAAAAAGTTGCTCCACTGCTGCCATGATTCTGGGCGTTGTGATTATCTGAAATCAAAAAACCAAACGCCATTTCATTCCTGAGACTTCAAACTGCAAATTGAGCTAAAAGAAAGTTCGAATTCCAAAAAAAAGTATTTTTTTGCCTAAACATAAAAAAATATGAGTTTTTCGACTATTTTTCACGTGCATATAATTGAAGAAAAAAAAAAGTAACGAAGCAATCTTAATTCTTTTAGCTTAATTTGTAGTTGGACATGTACTCAAGATGGTGTAAAAAGTTGAGCATTAATAGTTAAATAGTTTTTGAGATATCGTGGCAGCAGTTTTGAAAAAACGTGTTTTGAGAAAAACGCGTTTTTAAGTTGGAAGTTGGAGGTATGCGCTCCGCATACCTACTCCGGTTTACAAGTGCAACTTGATAACGGCTTCGAATTTACAAAAATCCATTTATACACGTCTTCTAAACATGTTTTAGAAGTGATTTATGAAAAAAAAAACAAAAACGATTTTTTTGACCCGTCACACTAGACGACCCCCTTAAGCGATGTGAAACTGGGAGAGCCGGTAGAAATACATGCACAGAATTACACTAATATTATTGCAAAATTGCAACCTTGGGGCCTACTAGTAGGCCCCAAGCTTGATCAGGAACGTACTTTTTCCTCCATATAAATTTCTAAAACGGGGTTGTTCTAGTTCATTTAAAAATTCCAGTGTTTCTGGCGTGAGTCATTTTTTGTGACCAAAGAAATTTTTCTTTTTATTTGTATATTTTTGGTGCCACTTCGTAATACGTTTGTATAAAATTGACTAGAAACATATATTATTGTCCAAAAGCGTAAAAATAATCTTTGGGTATGTTTTTAATTCAATTAAATTAAGATTTTATAAGCTGCATTCAAAAAAACAACCCTGCGGTCAAACTACAGCATTTAGCAAAAAAATCATACCTGATCGTTAGAGATTAGCTAAATGAAGAAATGCGAAATACAAAGGACGGCAATTGACCCTGTCATATTCAATGCATTTAGCTTTGTGTTCTTTGGTATATTTTTCATTAATATTTACATAATTAAACCAAAAAAGTTCATGTGTTGGCATTTAATGCAGAAAATTAATGAGAACATACTTTAAAAAGCAACTAAGAGCCTATTTACACGAGGGCTTTTCCCCCTGCGTTAAAAGTCATGCGTGACGAGTTTGTTGGCGAGAAGTGGTGAGAAGTCAGCGGGGTAGGCAAACACGCACGGTCAGCGAATTCCAGGGGTTTTTTTGACATTTGCTTTGCTCTTTTTCGCACTTTTCTTCAAATTTCAAAACGGCCGGACGCTTTGCTAACAATTATATTTACATCTTCCCTATTATTTAAATTTAAGCAGTTAATAGCCATTTCAGTGACTTCTCAAATATTTTCAATAATTTCTTCTTTGTTTAAATCCATTTTCTTTTAATAATGAGAATATCACAAAAGACGCGAAAATGTGAATGAAAGAAAATTGGCCGCTTAAACGTCCAAAAAGCCAAGCAAAGTTGCAAGTAAAAAGTCTTCATGTAAATGCATGAAGATTTACGCAGCAACTTTAAAAGAGAGTTGCAAAAAACGCAGGGGGAAAAAGCCTTCGTGTAAATAGGCTCTAATTGAAAGGAATCCCTAATCCCTAATATCGGGAAAAGAGCAGACACAGTGAAGAGCTGATCACTGCCAACACACACGGACTGTGTACGTGATTTGCAAAAAACGCACGAAAATCGGCTTACTCTCCCAGTTTCACATCGCTTCATCGCTGGCCGGCAAGCACTCGATGTACGAGCACCGGCGCGTCAACCTCAGTTCAATCTCTCGACCCGATTAATGTTTATAAATTACCCATTTACATTTACATAATACCAAAGAATATAGAATATAAAGAATATGCATCTTCAAAAATTTGTCAAGCGTGTTTCTTGATGCGGGCGGGAAGAGATGAGCGGAGGCATAGCTTGCGGGAAATTTGCTCACGCTCAACAGTTTGCGATCTTGTTCGTCGAAGCGCAAGCGAAGAGTAAACAACGAACCAAAGCATCGTCATCGTCGTTTCAACGAAGATGATTCGGGATTCGCTAATGTTTTTGGTGTTGTCGTTTATTGTGTGTATGCTTTTTTGTGTTGTGCTTGATTTTGCTGCAATGTCACCAGCAATCGTATGTTTGTGGTGTATGGCTTTTTGCTGGTCAATGCTTTGATTAATTTAAAAATTTGGTGGTTGATCCCAATTTAAAATGTTTGCAAATATTTTTACGTGGCGAGTTCGAAGTAAAATTATTTGTTTATATTTTCACATGCTTGATTGCAATTTTGAGAATATGGGAAAACTACGAAAAAAAATGAACTGATAGGCATACTTATTGACTTCAAAATTCAAAATTAAAAATAATTAGATGCGTGTTTTAATTTTTTTGTTTTTTTATTGACATACACACTAAATAAAGAAATAATAAGACAAGTATTTTGTCATAAGAAAATTGTATTACGGCATGCCTACGTTTAAAAATAGTTTAAATGTTCTACACCTGAATGGTTCCATGGCGAATGATGTGATCATAAATTTACAATATTAGATTTTCTTATTTTAGTTCTTTTAAACAAGCATTATATGTGGGCCGTAAGAAAAGTTCCAAAGAACGAGACGGAAAATTATTACGGGTAATAAAGACGTTTTTTTTTTCTTTCCAATTCCATTTTTATTGATTACTTATTATTTATTTTTTAATTGCCTGTAGCGATCATATAGGTCGCCATGCCAGTCATATTTTATTTTCTTTTCTATGATTTTGCGCACACTACAGTCGGCAGCGAGTTCAGGAGCAATATGCGGCGCTGTGCAGGCTTATAGAAGAAGAACAAAAGCCAGCCAGAAAATATAAATCGTTTTACAATTTCAGCTTTTCACCAGCGCAACAACAAGAACAACAGCACATCGTCTTCCTCCTCTTCGGACAATTGAGCGAGATTGAACGAGTGAGCACAGACGCGGCATTCGTGTTTCTATGATTTGCGCTCAGAGCATTGTGCTGTAATTTCAAGTGTTTCCTCTTGTTGTCTACCCCCCCGCATCCAGAAGACGGGTGGCGATATCAGCACCCGCATTCAAATTTTTGCTTGTATGAGATGCACACTCTTTATGTTTCATACTTTTTGATAATACTCAACAAATTTAAATAATTATAAACATAAAAACCGACACCAAACATTTCTATCTTTTTATTTTAACGCGTTTGCGCGATCTTCGCTCGTCTGGGCTTAAACAAATTCATATGCATACTTAAAACGTAAGATAACAAAAAGGGGGAAACTTTTTCCCCTTGAAACAAGTGTTTGACCCCTCTCCAAGAATTCGTTGTCAGAACCTTCTTATTTCTTGTATTTGCGTTGTACAGTGTAATTATTCAGTATGAACGATTTTACATGTTACACTGCGCTGCCCATCGTCAATAGGGGGGTTTACACGGTCCAACATGTGCGACGAACACGTGCGGTTGCAACAATGTTGGACCGTGTGAACGCAAGAAACAACCGCTTGACCGTCATGTTGGATTGTTTTCAAAAATTTTTGATTTTTCTGCTTGCTTGTCCAACCATCCAACCAATGTAAACGCTTGTTCGTCGCACCTAGTGCATTTCGGCAGTTTCAGAAAGTTCGCGAAGCGTAAACGTAGCGATGGCGACTGTAAAAAACGACATTTTCTGGAAAGAATTTTTCGAGCTCTACTCGTAGAGTCGCGGAGAGACGTTCATTAGCTGAAATTGAATTGTTGTGGCCTCCTTTTTAACCATTCCTGTGTCCATATCCTTTTTTTCTTGTAATCTCTTCCTCTTCATCCTCCAAAAGTTCGTATACAATGATTGCTGCGAGAAATTTTGTGGTCATGTTTCTTTAAAATCTTGTGCACGACTGATGTTGTAGCAAAAGTGTGACCGTGTGAACGCAAGAGAAGAATTTACCGTTACAGCCTCATCGCACATGTGCGTCGCACATGTTGGATCGTGTAAACCTGCCTAATCGCTTGTTCTGTGGGCACTTTACGACGTCTTACGGAATGCGTATTGTCGTTTGAAGTAAACGTATCACGAAAAAGTAATACTCCATGAATTTCCGAACATTTTCAATAGTTGCTTCGACGTGGTTCTAATCATGATGAATTCCCAAAACAACCTAGGACTGCCACTCAACTAACATTTTACGTACCAAAATTGGACCAAAAAAGGTCCAAAATAAGGAAAGAAAGAACCGTTTTCAACAAATTATTACTTACCACAAAAACAACACCTAATTTTTAAATCAAAATTCTTCCGATATCTTAACAGTATTCTCATCATTTTTGCGACAACATTAAGGGGACAGTCCCCAGAAAGATCGGAGACATAAGAACTTTGGGATGTGTTTTAGTCATACTTTCAACTTTATTCACAAAAAAAATTACATCTGGGAAATTCTAAATGACTGAGTTTTTCACGTTTTCCGGCAGCGTTTCGGCACGGTCGGAGTCCATTTGCGGGAACGATAGCAGCCGTTGTTTTCAACTAAAATCAAAATTTTTTTTTTGTTTTCTTCGTCAGACTTATTTGTTCTATGTGAACTACGGAAATTCCAAAAATCCAAAATTTAGACGAAAAATTATGATTTAAAAACAAAAGTGACTTTTTTTACATTTATTTGTTAATAAAAAAGGTATTAAAAATCGGAATTTTTCAAAATCCGTAGTTCGCATAGAGTAGTTTTTCATACTGAATAAAATAAATTTTAGTTTAAGAAAATCTGTTGATAACTTTTATAGTTATCTTTCCCGCAAATTGTGAAAACATGGTTTTGAGAAAACGCACTTTAAATTTCCGTGCGTGGCCGCCAGGCACCGTGCGCGACCGACTGAATTTTCGTGCAACTCCTGAAATACTTCGAATTTGGAGCTAAAACTTTACATACATAATCTTAAATAGATGCCCAATCGATTAAGCAAAAAAAAAAAACAATTTTTTGAGACCTCTTGAGGGGACTGTCCCCTTAATAAAGTTTGCTTTTTAAAACTCTTACATACGTTTTACATCGGTCTCTAGTCCATGCATAGGCGATTATCTTCTTATGTGTATTTGGAATCAATTGAAACTAGGTTTAGATTTTAATACGTTTTATTTACATTAAACAATAAAGGTATAGTCAAGTTCATCTCATAATACAGTACATAAAAAAGTTGTATACAGTAACTCACGAAATTGATCGAACTTGTTACGTGAAATATAACATTATATTGATATTTGTGTTGTCTTACTTTATGAATCTTTATGAATAATGTACCATTCCTATTGTGAAGAAGAATTCGCGTGGGCAGACGTGCCCTTTCGTTGCTCCGCGGTTTTTAATGGTTTTTACGTGTTGAATATATTTATATATAAGGACTGTACTGAAAAGAAACTGCACACATTCTTTTGCTCACAACATAACCATTTTTATTAATTTTCGTTACAATTTTTTTTGTATTCAAGCTTATGGTATTTTTATTTGTTTTTTATTAAAATGTATTAGCAGAGAAAACAAAGACAATAAAAGCACAAATGATCATGCTTTTTAACGGTACATTCCGCATTGAGATCAAACGTCTACACTTAGAGACATATTGAATTAAAAGTCGGTTTCTTTTCGGTACAGTCCTTAAATATTTAGTGTGCCGTGTAATGTCCGACTGTCGCTGCTACCGCATTGTGGCCTACCAAAATCGCGCGGCGATAAATAAGTAATAAAATAAAATTAAACGCGTTATGCACTTGCAAATGCTAAACTGCAGTGCAAGAGCCGTTACGTTCGCTGTCCGCCACTTCGACCTCCGTCCGCGTTGCGTTGTTGCTGTGTTCTTTTTTTCTCGTGTTGTCTTTTCCTCCGTCCGTTTTCAGTAGCGCTACATGCGGTCCTGTTCGACACTGAGAAATTGACTGCTCTGTAAAAAAGGCATAACACTTACTGCAGGGCAACATCAATTTTTCAGTGCGTCAGTAATGTTGCGTATCAGTGCCAGCAACAATTATACACGACTGATGCCGAATTTAGCTCCATGTGGGTTAAATTCAATATCCAGTCGCGCATTCTGCACTTCTGCTTTCTGTATAGAAGCCCGAATTCAGGAAGAGATTTTACTTACAACAAGTTTGATCTTCTCTCTGATTCTATTTCCCATATTTTGGAATCGTATCCGAATAGTGAAATTGTAGTTGCTGGTGGTTTCAATATTCACTCCTGAACTTGACTCAAATAGTGCATGAACCAGCGCATATCCCCTGCGTTGCGGGGCAAGCTCTCAATACTCTGGACCTTTTTCTCACTTGACATCATGAAAAATATGATGTTGAAATGCACGCACCTCTTGGAAACTCGGACCATTGCACCATTTTGGCGTCTTTCTCATACTCTTCTATCCGCAATGCTTCGCCCTTAGCCCCGAAGCGCCTAGGGTGGATGTATGATACAGCTAACTGGAGTGGACTTGTGTGGTCCTTCATCCCTAGGACAATCTCTGGTTTAATGAGACATGCAGAATTGCTGTCAGAAATCGTGATCAGAGCCGCGGGGCCATTAGTCAAATATTCGAATCATACTTGATCCATTGAAACCTTTCGCTTAGTAAGAAACCGTTAACTTTCGCAGCATTTCTGGTGAATATTTATTTCTTAAAGCCGATCAGGGCTTTAAGCAGTGTTGCCAGATACCTGAAATTAGGTTAGGTTGCGGTGGCTGCCTCCATAAGAGACACACTCGGAGGCCTGAAAGCCCCATTGTGATACCACATATTTCACCCGTTTTTGAACTGTGTATGCAACACTGTTTTGCCAACATATGTTACAGCACACATTTCAAGCGAATTGGGAAAGGAGGAGGGGACCTACAGTTTAACGCGGAATCCGAAGGGCGATTGGCAGTTTTTTCGTTCACACTTGGAGGTTTTGCCATTGCCTGCCAAGAGCGCACTTGTGCGATTCTTCTTCTCATTCCCTTCATGTGGATAGCGATAGAAGTAGACGAGTTGTTCACCAGCCCGAGCCAGGAATCGAACTTGGAGCCTTTGGTATGAGAAGTCAGCGCGCTACCCACTTGACTATCGAGGCCGGCCTGAAATTACTTTCACCTAAATCTCGAAAATATAGTGAAATTTCCTCCCAACAGTTAAAAAAATCTCCTAAATATTTTTTTATAATAAAATAATAAAAATAAATATATGTATACAGGTAGAGTAAGTTCGGTTAATGTGATATAGTTGTTTCTTTAACGGCGATTTTCAGTAAACTTTGCCTTAAAACACCCTTTTTTTGACCCCAAACTGCTGACTAATACATTATTTAGTATATCTAAGATAAAAATGCCGCCACTAAACAGCAAATAAAAATGCCGCCACTAGACAGCTGCGTAAACAGGCTAGAAATCGATGCAATGCCATCCTAAGGCACCAAAAGTTTCTGCACGAACAGCGCCAAAGGAAAAAAGTTCTTCAATGCCAGCGTGGTCTTTTGGTCATTCGTTAAGAAGGTGAAGAACCAAACATCGTCTTCAATTCCAACTCTTCTCGGTCCTCACCGAGAAATGGAACCATAGTATTGTAAACCTCGGCAAGGTTGTTGCATTGGATATTTCTAAGGCCTTTGACCGGGTGGGGCATAAATCACTCGTGTCTAAATTGATTGATTGCCTCGTTGGATTACGAGCTTCCTCTATGATCGCTCTATTCGTGCTGTAATAGACGGCATAGCCTCGGAAAAGCATTCCCTTAGCGCGGGAGTGCCGCAGGGTTCGGTCCTTTCTCCAACCCTTTTCCTTATTTTCATAAACGACCTATTGTCGTCGACGAAGAATCCCATCTACTCGTTTGCGGATGACAGCACCATTTGTCATTCATACTCCTTCACAAAGCGCTCCAGCTCTGTGGAGATTGACAGAGAACGGCGCCGTATGAATGACACACTTAACCCATTTCCTTCCTCTGTTGCGTATACGCAACGTTACTATTTAAAAAATTCGTATGTGCAGTGTGTGTGAGGTATTGCGATAATTTTTTTTTTGTTCGGCAGGTATATCCTTAGGCTTTCTTCCCCTCTTCTTCTTCCCCAACCACCTACAAAACACACACTAACACACACACTTGTATATGTAGACACATGTTTTTCAGACAAATGCGATTCAAGCACACTAAAAATTGTCAAACGTTAATTTTTTTTTGGTCGACATGAAAATACTTTCACATAAAGGCAAGGGAAAATTATAATTGGTTTGTGAATTTTCTGGGTGTCATTATGCGTGTTCTAGATAAGTCTCGAATCTGTGTTGCGTGTACGCAACATTGGCGCGTTGTTCGACAAATGAATTTAAATTAAAATGAAATATAAAATAAGTTTTTTAAGAATAACTGATAGCATATATATCGATTTTACTTGAATAAGAATTTTTTTCGCAAAAACGGCGAAAATGGGTTAATAGCGACCTACAAACAATCTTCAAGTGGGGTCAAGCGAACAGAGTCGATTTTAATCCTCGCAGGACCCAATGTTGCCTGTTATCCCACAAACGAGTTTCCCCACATCCCAACACATCGCTGGTTATGGATGGTGTGAGTATTGCGGAATCAGAATCTTGATGCTCTAGGCATGTCCATTAAGAACGATCTTCGTTGGAACGATCATATATTTGGCGTGTCGAAAGAAGCAGCCAAGTGACTCGGCTTCTTAAAGCGGTGCAAAAAATATTTCACTCCGTCCGATCTCCGCATTATTTATACCACCTATATCCGGCCTAAAATTAAGTTTAACTCCCACCTATGGGCAGGGGCTTCAAAAACCCATTTGGAGCTCCTGGATCGGGTGCAAAACCGTGCGATTAAACTTATAGGGGACAGTAGGGCATCCAGCTCTATTGACTTCTTGGAGCATCGTCGAAACGTGGCATGTGTGGTTTTGTTTTACCGAAAAAAATAAAAAGTTATAATTCATGTTGTAAGTAAAACATTGATGGCGAAATAGTCACAAACTGTAGTGTTTATTAATGGACAACAAAACGAAGGGCCGTATGCCTCGCAATCATATTGTAACGAAAATTAGTTCGTCGTTAAAATAAAACCACTTCAATTACTCAGCACAAACGCAGTCAAAAACCATCAATCACTTTATTTACAAATTTACCCTTTTTCTTGCTGAAATCAGACTCGTCCTCTATGCTGCACCCTGCTGCCTTTTATACTTGTCTGCTTATCGCGCCGATTGTTCTCGCACATTCCATTTAGACTATCTCTCGATCGTTCTCGTACGTCCCATTACCATCGCGAGCTATGATTGCCATATCGAAATTATAGCAAGTCTGCCGTACTCTAAAGTGGGTGCCTAAAAGTACGCCCGAAAAAGCATTCATGCATGCGCAGCGACAGGGTCCCTCATCGTTACAATATGTTTTTGTGATCGAAATCGCAAATTGGATAATTGAGTATTCATCTACATCCTTTTCACCGCTTAGAAATCAATTTACATCAAATGGCAATATATAGGAATTCTTCCAACTACACAATTTTCACTAAAATTTTTTATTAACGGCATACAGCAAAAGTAAAAAAAAACTACAGTAAAAACATCTGTTTTGAAAAAGTGCTGCGTAAAAAATAATGCGGTTTTGTCACCTGTACAATTAAAATATAAGTTAGCGGCAGCCACAATCGTGGCTGATGGTTATTAAAGCGTTCAATCCCGAAGTATTTTGGATGTGCCTGGATTTCGGGACTTAATTTTTAGGAATTTCGTTCTGTATACCTCTTTCAACAGAAGAAGAAGAAGCTAGTCAATTTTGTATCTATAACATGAGAACTGCTTCAGCTGAAATCTGGCAGGACTTCACAAAGCACAATGTTGTTATAAGTATATTGCACGATAAGCTATTTCTTTGGTGTGCTAATTTTTTTAATAGTGAGCAACTAGCTTCGGCAAGGAAAGTGAATTTTGGGTAAATACCCGCACATTCGAGGCAACCCTTAGCCTAGGCGTATACGAAACGCAGGCCGCGCAAGCAGCATAGCCCAACGCAGTTTTTGTAAATAATGCTGTACCATATGACAGCGTACACAGCGTCAACACCGCTGCGTAGCGTTGTCGTTGAAATACAATTTTTGGCGCGCAGTCAACACGTTCTCTTGCAAATATTGAAGAATTAATTGAAAAAGTGCGTGGACAGCCCATATTATATTATAAAGGTTATATTTCAAAGTCTGATTCAGACAAAGAACTCATATTGCTGGGTCAATGGAATGAGTACGAAACACGTGCGCTGGTTTCGTATACGCAGTTCACATATTAAGAGACATTTGATAACTTTAAAGAAGCATCAATATATCGAAAGAAATATTTAGTTTGGCAAGCACATTGTCGGGTTGAAAAAGTGAAGATATCGCTTCTAAAAGGACAGTTGGCGATATTATGTAAAATAATGCTGAGAGAAATTAATTCTGCCTATTAACCTTCACACTGTCACTATTAACATATGTTAATATTTCAATTTTGATTTTGCTATAACTTTTTAGTTTCAAGTCCGATTTTCATGCGGCTTCGGCTCAGTGGCCAATTTATCAAGCTCTTTCTAAATATGTAATCAGAAAACTAAAAATTTTATTTTTTCCCATCTTTTTTTACAAATGAAAATTTTTACCCCTATTTTGGTTACATATTAACATATTGTTACGAATACTAGTTCTAGTGGGCTGATATGTATTACTGGATTGTGCAATTTGAAATAAACAAAACACACTTAGTTCCTCATACGCAGTCAATAAAAACCAACAATCACTTTATTTCACAGATTTACACTTCACTGTCTTTACACTTAAGTATTTTCTCAATTACTCCGTGTGGCACCTTCACTAGTCAAAATCAGACTGACTCGCTGCGCTGCACCCGGCTGCCTTTTATACCTGTCCGGCCATCGCGCAGATCGTTCTCGCACATTCCAGAGTGGACTAAAGGTTTCCATGATGATCGCGACCATCATTGTCAGGTTCGGCTAAAAGTTTCCATTATCGCGGCCATCATTGCCAGGTTGAATGATGGCACGGCGCGTAGCGACAGGGTTGCTTTGCACAGCGACAGACTGTCTTGTCGTTACACTGCCCACCACTTAGACTTGGTCGTTCCGAACAAGTGCCGAGGCTCCGCTGTGATGAGGCGCCAGGCGCTCCAAATGGACTACCTTCAGCTTAGCGCCTCTATTGCTGCAACGTTGAATCCTGTATACCACGTCGTTAATCCTAGTCACGACTTCGTACGGTCCTTCCCATGACGCTTGAAGTTTCGGAGACAAACCTTTCCTCCGCTGCGGGTTGTAGAGCATTACCAGATCGCCTTCTTGGAACCCTGCTGAGTTGGCCGGTAGATCATATCTGGCTTTCGCTTTATCGCTGACCAGTTTGGTGAGGCTCCTTATAAACTGGTGAATTTCCTCCAGTTCCGCCCGCTTATTGACCACGTAGTCCGTCTTAGCGCCTCCCGTCGTGCTGAAGACTCCGAACTTCAAGTCAGCGGGTAACCGCAACTCTGTGCCGAACACTGCTCAGGCTGGAGTGAGTTATGTCGTGTCGTGCGGGGCTGACCTATACGTCATCAGGAACAGGGGGATATGCGTGTCCCAATCCTTTTGATTCCTGCCTACCACTTTCCACAGGTATTCTTCCAGTGTCCGGTTAAAGCGTTCCACCATGCCGTCGGACTGTGGGTGTAAAGGAGCGCGTTTTCTTTATCCCCAGCAGCTCACACACTTTCGAAATTCCGGCCTTGATCTGAGTGCAACTCCAACGAAACTCCGAACCTGGCTACCCAGTTGTTTACCAGCTTTTTCGAGATCGTAGTGGCCTCCTGGTTAGGAATAGGGTACACTTCGGGCCATTTGCTAAATAATCCATTACCACCAGCACATATTTGTTGCCTTGAGTACTAGTTGGGAATGGGCCGGCGACGTCCATAGCAATTCGCTCGAAGGGCGCTCCCACGTTGTACTGCTGCATGCGGCCTCGAGATCTTCTTGTCGGCCCTTTCGCGGCTGAACATCGGTCGCAGCTCTTAATCCACTTGGCTACAGACTCCTGACATCCTACGCAGTAGAATCGTCTTTTTATTTTGGCGACGGTTTTGTAGTAGTTGCGTTCCGGTTTCGATAGAACCCTAGTGTAGTACGCTATCACTTGTTCCTGGCCGTCTATTATCTGTGATAGCACACCGCCAATCAGGGACGGACGCAGGGGGGTGGTCCGGGGGGTCCGGACCCCCCCCGAAATCTCAGACTTTTTCAAAACCCCTTACAGCACACGGTCTTTCAACCGCATAAACTAAATCCACATCACAAGTTGGTACATTACAAATATGATTCATTCCACTTTATTTCGTAATTTTCAGTTTATTTTCACAACTTTTCTGGTCAAGATCACAGTAGTAATTGAGTGTTATTATCATGCCACATGTATTAATAGTACTATCGTTAGACGACTCGCAACCTACTGTAGTGCGAGAAAGATGCATTTTTCGTTTGTTTATTTTTTGACAGTTTGACAGAAAAAGTCACAAAACGTTTGCAATAGAAGATTTTACAGCCAGATATACAGGCTTTTTCAAATTTGTGGGACACTACCGGTCACAGTTGCCTCTAGTGAACGGTCCTTCTCCATTTTGCGAAGGTTAAAAACTTACTTGCGCAACCGGAATGGAGAGGAACGACTGAATGGACTGGCGCTTCTTAACTTTCACAGAGATGTGAATGTTACCAGTGATCAAATTCTGGATATTCTCGCAAAAAGAACAAGAAGAATTGACATCACTCTGTAAATACTCTGCCTAATATTAAAGGCAGTAAATCATATGTATTGCAATTTCATCCTTTGATTCGTGTACTGTCAATTAATGCTTCTTATACCAGTATGCGCCTATGAAACCGGTAATTATTTTTGAAAAAAACACGTTTATTGTGAGGAAATGATTACAATTTTATTCTTCAAAGTAATGGCCATCGCTAGCTACACATTTTTCCCATCTCTCAGGCAATTTATGGATGCCTCGCCAAAAAAATGTTTCGTCTTTTGCCTGAAACCAATCATCGATCCATTTTTTGGCTTCTGCGTGAGAATTGAAGCGCTGTTCCGTTAATGCGTGGCCCATCGATGCGAACATGTGATAATCCGAAGGCGCCAAGTCTGGTGAGTAAGCCGCATGAGCAATAGCTTCCCAGTTGTACGATGCAACCAATTCTTTGGTGGCTCTAGTGCGGTGTGGTGGTGCGTTGTCATCGAGGAAAATCACTTTGTGTTGCCTGGCTTCATATTCTGGGCGTTTTTGGCGTACAGCACGGTTCAAATCGGCCAATTGTTGTTGGTAACGTTCACCGTTAACCGTTTCACCAGGTTTTAGAAGGTGTTTTTCTTCAAATGGTAACACAAAATTAACTGTGTCCGCAAATCGTAATTTGTAGGCACGTAATCCGACATTTTCCGGAGCGTCAAACAATGCGTTGTTGGATGAAACTTGACAAATTGTGAACTGAATATTGTTGACATATGACAGAAGAACTAAACATGACATTTGGTACGGTTCCGAAGTTTATAAATATTCGGCTATTTACCGCTAGATGTCGTTACCGGTTTCATAGGCGCATACCTGGTATTATAAAATATTATAACGTTAAATGAAATTCCAATTGACTGAAAATAAATTTTTTTTTAATTATGATCACTATTTTTAGCTAACACTTCGTTCAATAATGTGTGTGACTAACTAATTAAAACACATTTTTTTGCCAAAATTCGTTTTTATTCATCAACATAGTCCCCTTTTAGGGAGATACAATCATTCCAACGCTTTTCCAATCTTTCGATACCGCCTTTGTAGAACGATTTTTCTTTGCCTTCAAAATAGGCGTTAGTTTCGGCGATTACTTCATCATTTGAGCCAAATCTCTTACCACGGAGCATCTTTTTGAGGTCTGCGAAGAGCCAGTAGTCGCTGGGGGCCAAATCTGGAGAATACGGGGGATGAGGAAGCAATTCGAGGCCCAATTCATGCATTTTTGCCATCGTTTTCATCGACTTGTGACACGGTGCATTGTCTTGGTGAAACAACACTTTTTTCTTCTTCATATGGGGCCGCTTAATCGCGATTTCTTCTTTCAAACGTTCCAACAACGCTATATAATAGTCGCTATTGATTGTTTTCCCTTTCTCAAGATAGTCGATGAATATTATTTCGTGCACATCCCAAAATACTGACGCCATAACCTTGCCAGCCGATGTTTGTGCCTTTGGACGCTTTGGGCGGCTTTCACCGGTTGCATGCCACTCAGCAGACTGCCGATTTGACTCTGGAGTGAAATGGTGGATCCATGTTTCATCCATTGTGATGTACCGACGCAAAAACTCCGACTTGTTGCGCGTAAACATGTCCAAACAGCTCTTTGAATCATCGATTCGTTGTTGTTTTTGCTCCGGTGTGAGCAAACGCGGCACCCATTTCGAAAACACCTTTTTCATAACCAAATGTTCTTGTATTATGGTGTGTACACTGCCTGCTGATATCTTTAGAATGTCAGCAATCTCCCCCACTTTCACTTTACGGTCGGACATAATGATTTTCAGTGTTTTTTCAACGTTTTCCGGAATAACAGCGTCATTTGGCCGTCCAGTAGATGGAATGTCATCGGTGTCTGTACGACCACGTTTGAATTCGGCATACCAATAACAAATGGTTCTTTTTGATGGAGCAGAGTCCGAATAATGTTTTTCAAGCCATTCCTGGCATTGAACAGTATTTTTTTTCATTAAAAAACAATGATAAATCAGCACACGGAATTGCTTTGAATTTTTTTTTTAAACTCAAAAGTAGTGTCACTTAAAGCACTGTAACTTGTAAACTAATGGTCGGATTGACATATAATTTTGACATTAAGCCTAAAAAGGTTCACAATTTCGAAAAAAATATTGATTTAGTATTAGTGCCGCCATCTATGTGTCAGTCACACACATTATTGAACGAAGTGTTACTTTTACCCAAAAATTGATTTTGTCTTGTGTTTATTTTTTGGAAAATAAAACTCGCAAACCGCCAATCAACACGCGATTCAATGAACAATCATAAGTTATAAATATTAAGTTTGTCAAACACAACTGTTTAATTATCCAAATTTTTCGATCGGACCCCCCCAAAATTTTTTTCTGCGTCCGTCCCTGCCGCCAATACTA
Organism: Melieria omissa; assembly: GCA_963971225.1. Taxonomy (NCBI): domain Eukaryota; kingdom Metazoa; phylum Arthropoda; class Insecta; order Diptera; family Ulidiidae; genus Melieria; species Melieria omissa. The sequence continues at coordinate 40,230,109 of OZ020269.1, read as the reverse complement.
TTCCCGCTTGCATCTGTATCCAGCACAAACATCTCCCCAGGCACGGGGAAGGCCAGAATTGGAGCACTGCACAGTTTTTCCTTGAGTCGTGCAAAAGCCTGTTCCTGCTCCTCGTTCCACTCGAAAGCTTGGCTCTTTTTCGTCAGTTTGTGCAAGCTGCTGGCTATGTTCGCGAATCCTGGAACAAATCGGCGGTAGTATGTGCACAGGCCCAGGAAACTGCGGAGTTCGTGTAGATTGCGTGGCCCCGTCCGGATTTTGCGTTCATCCATATGTACTCCGCGGGCAGAAACCGTATGACCCAGATACTTGACCTCCTTTTGGAACAACGAGCACTTTCTTGGGTTTAGTTTAAGTCCGGCTTCTCGTATCCGCTCGAATACCTCCTTTAGCTTTCCCAGGTGGTCGTCGAAGTTTTTACCCATCACGATTATGTCGTCGAGGTACACCAGGCACGTCCGCCAATGCAGCCCTCTTAGCACGCGTTCCATTAGCCGCTCGAATGTGGCTGGTGCGTTGCAGAGTCCAAACGGCATGACGGTGAACTGCCACAAACCATCGCCAACACTGAAAGCCGTTTTCTCCTTGTCCCTGTCTGCAAGCTGCGTAAGTCGAGCGTGTGCCTGACAGCGTGTCCAGGGTGTCATCGATCCGAGGTAGTGGATAACTGTCCTTCTTGGTCACATCATTGAGCTTCCGATAGTCCACACAAAACCGGGTACTGCCATCCTTTTTCTTCACTAGCACGACCGGCGAGCACCAGGGGCCCGAAGAAGGCTCTATGACCTTTTCTTTCCGCATGTTTTCGATCAAATTTGTGACCTCTTCCCTCTTGGCCAGAGGAACTCGTCTTTGCGGTTGGCGAATCGGTTTTGCACTTCCACTGTCGATGTTGTGCTTCACTATGGCTGTTCTTCCGCTAGCTTCTGTTGCAAATATTGACCCATAGTGCTGCAGGAGTGATCTCGCCTTCTGTTTCTGCTTGGCCGTCAACTCGCTGCTCCACTGGTTCTCCTGCGGTATGGCGTCCATGTTAAAACCGCTCTTCCATTACCTCCAGGTGGGCTACTCTCGCAATTGACCACTGCTACAGCTTCCTTACACTCGCCAATTACCTCATGTTTACCAACATATCTGGGTGCATTCAGGGGGTTCAGTATTCTGACTGGTATTCTGCCATTCTTAGGTTCCACTAATGTACGTCCGATGATGATGTTGTCGTGTCCTTGTTTCAGTGCTTCTACAACCCACAGCCGACGCGTTCCATCGTCCTCGTCCACCTTTGCCCACACAATCGCCTCAGAGTTCGCTGGAATTCTCCTGTGTTGACGCTATACAACCTTCCTTACCGCCACGCTTCGCTCATAGCCGGTGTGCAGGGGGAATTCAACGTTGGCATATCTCAGCACATTTTCCTTCAGGTCCAGCGTAAAACCGTGCCTAATCATGAAATCCCCGCCGATAATCACGTCGTCCATTATATCCGCGACGATGAACTCATGTTCCAGGCTGCTGGTGCCGATAGCAATCGTTTTTGTAACTTTTCCTCTTACCGGCGCGCGCTCGCCAGTCGCAGTCCTCAGCTGTATGCCATGCAGCGGTTCCCAGTTCTTCAGCAGCTTCCTTTTTATGATCGAATATGACGCTCCAGTATCCAGTGTCAACACGAACAACTTTCCATCTATCCTTCCTTCAATTGCCAAGCTGCTGGGCTGTCGTTTCAGCTGTGAGACAAGAACGGTGGGGCGGCAGATTGTGGGGATCAGCTCACGCCCCTTTGGGCTGACCCGTTTTAGTTCAACGACTCGCCGTCCTCAGCCCTGCGCTTGTTGGCTGAGCCTCGATTTTCAGCATTCCTCGCTTCAGGCGATTGCGATCGAGAACGGGAACGCCTCTTTCGTTGGCGGCAGTCTCGTGATATGTGGCCCTGCTTGCCACATACCCAGCAAACAACTTGGCCTGTCCGGTGGCTCAGAACTTATGGCCTGGATCGTAATGTCGTTGTCTGGCTGGATCTGGCGTATCCTTGCAGGTGCATATCGAGTGCTCCCAATCCATGCCGCTTCATATGTCATCGCGCTGGTGACCGTTTCTTTAAATGTTAGCTTGCCCATCATCAACGCACTGCGACGTGTCTCGGGATCATGAAGACCTTCAATGAACGACTCAATCTTCATCCTCTCGAGATCATCAGCACCTTACACTCGCCAATTACCTCATGTTTACCAACATATCTGGGTGCATTCAGGGGGTTCAGTATTCTGACTGGTATTCTGCCATTCTTAGGTTCCACTAATGTACGTCCGATGATGATGTTGTCGTGTCCTTGTTTCAGTGCTTCTACAACCCACAGCCGACGCGTTCCATCGTCCTCGTCCACCTTTGCCCACACAATCGCCTCAGAGTTCGCTGGAATTCTCCTGTGTTGACGCTATACAACCTTCCTTACCGCCACGCTTCGCTCATAGCCGGTGTGCAGGGGGAATTCAACGTTGGCATATCTCAGCACATTTTCCTTCAGGTCCAGCGTAAAACCGTGCCTAATCATGAAATCCCCGCCGATAATCACGTCGTCCATTATATCCGCGACGATGAACTCATGTTCCAGGCTGCTGGTGCCGATAGCAATCGTTTTTGTAACTTTTCCTCTTACCGGCGCGCGCTCGCCAGTCGCAGTCCTCAGCTGTATGCCATGCAGCGGTTCCCAGTTCTTCAGCAGCTTCCTTTTTATGATCGAATATGACGCTCCAGTATCCAGTGTCAACACGAACAACTTTCCATCTATCCTTCCTTCAATTGCCAAGCTGCTGGGCTGTCGTTTCAGCTGTGAGACAAGAACGGTGGGGCGGCAGATTGTGGGGATCAGCTCACGCCCCTTTGGGCTGACCCGTTTTAGTTCAACGACTCGCCGTCCTCAGCCCTGCGCTTGTTGGCTGAGCCTCGATTTTCAGCATTCCTCGCTTCAGGCGATTGCGATCGAGAACGGGAACGCCTCTTTCGTTGGCGGCAGTCTCGTGATATGTGGCCCTGCTTGCCACATACCCAGCAAACAACTTGGCCTGTCCGGTGGCTCAGAACTTATGGCCTGGATCGTAATGTCGTTGTCTGGCTGGATCTGGCGTATCCTTGCAGGTGCATATCGAGTGCTCCCAATCCATGCCGCTTCATATGTCATCGCGCTGGTGACCGTTTCTTTAAATGTTAGCTTGCCCATCATCAACGCACTGCGACGTGTCTCGGGATCATGAAGACCTTCAATGAACGACTCAATCTTCATCCTCTCGAGATCATCAGCACCAAATTTTGGATAGCACAACTGCACGAGCCGCTCAATGTCTGCTGCATATGTCTGCAGCGCCTCGTTAGCTCTTTGCTTGCGGTTCTTCAGCTCACAGTAGTATAGCGCATGGTTGTGCTCGTCGCTATACTTCGCTGCCAACGCTCTCATGATGGCATCGTAATCAATTCTCAAACATTCCGGAACTGATTTGATGACCTCAGCCGCAGGACCTTTCAGCGCCAGTGCCAACCTCCGCCCTTTCCTGATATCTGTCCACTGATTTTCCAAAGCAGCCAAGTCGAATTGCAATTTAAATGTATCGAACGGCGCAGCACCATTATAAGTAGGCACTTCTGTTCTGCCAGCAAACCCGTCCTGAACCGGTGGCAAACATTCTCGTGGCTGTACCTCTCGAAGCCGTTCGTCTATCTTTCTGTGCATCGAATCTTCCAGACTGTCAACTTGTTTGTTCAAGGACTCATCCAGGTTGTCAACTCGTCTGTTCAGGGATTCACCCATTTCGTCAACTCGTTTGTCCCAATTGTCTATTCGCGTCTCGAGATGCTCAACTTTCACATTCAGCCTATTTGAAATTTCCTCCATCTTCTGCTCTATGCGCGCAGAATTTTCCGCCATTTCTCGATTTGCTGTCTCGACTTCTGCCGAAATTTCGAGATTCGTAGTTTCCAGCTTTGCTGCCATCTCTTGATTCGCAGTTTCCATTTTCGCTGCCATCTGCGCCGACATTTCACGATTTTCATGATTGGAAGTCTCGAACATGCCTTTTATTGCAATCATTAGCTGGCTCATGCCTAATGCTTGTAATGGTCCAGCCGGTGCAGCCGTACTTTGGATCGACGCAGCACCCGCAGGCGATTCCTCCACTTTGGCCGACGCCTCTTGTTCCTGCGTTCCGAACTCGTGTGCAGCCCAATCGATGCCTCGTGATTCACACGCCTCTCGCAAGCGCAGCTGCAACTCCACTTTACCGCCAGCAGTCGGCAAATTCCAGGCAGCCAGCTCCTTCTTCAACTGGTCCACCTTCAGCAGCTCGCAGCATGTCCGTGCTTTTATACTTTTATTTATTTTTCGTTTATTTTCAGTTTTCCACAATCCCACTTCTGACACCAAATGTTACGAATACTAGTTTTAGTGGGCTGTTACGTATCACTGGATTGTGCAATTTGAAAATGAAACAACTGTAATTATTCCAACGCAGCCAATTCAAAACCAACAGTCACTTTATTATTCACAGTTTTACACTTTACTGTTCGTACACTTAAGTATTTGCTTAATTACTCCGTTTGGCAACTTCACAGCTGCGCCGCACCCGGCTGCCTTTTATACCTGTCCGGCCATCGCGCGGATCGTTCTCGCGCATTCCAGAGTGGACTAAAGGTTTCCATGATGATCGCAACCGTCGTTGCCAGATTGGACTAAAAGTTACTATCGCGGCCGTCGTTGCCAGATTGGATTATAGCACGGCACGTAGCGGCAGGGTTGCTTTGCACAGCGACAGACTGTCTTATCGTTACAATATTTTCGGAACTATGCTCATACCGATTTATTTTGTAATCAATTATCTTGCAATATTTGTTTTCCTGAACACTAATTAGCAGTTAAAAATAAACGACTACGGTCGGCTACTTGTGAAAAACAGACGGCAAAAAAATCGACTGCACAATTTTCCGAGGATTAATCTGCCCATCTCTGACATAAACAAAACAAGCAAACAGCTGATCGATATGAAAATGTTTGCCTACTTTACGGGGTAAAGAAAACAATTGTATTCTATTGCCGCTTGGTTCTTGAATGTTCAAAACATCAATGGCAAACTGAGCAGCAACTTTATCGACCGGTAACGACTATAGAAGTCTTCGTCATCGAACTCGAAGTTATCCTTCCGGCTTTTATATACTTTTTGCCGTCTCAGCACAATGACGTCGTTCATAATATTGAAACCTTTTTCAATTTCCTCGAAATGAAACATTTGAAATTTTTTTAGATTTATTTCGTTTTTTGAATTTAAAGTATTTTTAAAAAGTGACATTTCTGCTCATTTAGACTCATTGCTAACTGGTTTAGCAACAGCTTTTGCTTGTTTTAAAGTTAGAGTGTACTTTAAGCGTTAAAGTATGCTCTAACTCGACTATGATTGACTTAGAGCCTACTTTATTTAAAAGTATACTTTATTGAACTTAAAGTGTACATTATTTCGACTATGACTATGCGCTATAGCAAAGAATTGTAAATTTTGGTTTTTTCTAAATTAAAAGCTTAGTAAATAATTTCTCTAATTTCTACGTACATTTGTATTGCTTCATATATTTGTATTATGCGTACGGATTTAAAATGAACAATGCTTTAGAATTTGTTGTCTACAAATATAATACTTAAATGCTATCTTTTAATATTCCAATATTTATGTATGTTAATGTACTTTTCAATCATCAGCTAGATTATGAACAGTACCGAATGGTGAAGGAAGCCCTACAGGAGCGTGCATCCATGCTAGAATCCGCTCCTCACCTGGCACACCCATTACCCATTATGCTGCCCGTATATCAGTAAGTAAGAAATATGCGTAAAAAGCTGGTACCGTATTCAGTATTCATTTTGCATTTAAATGTTGTGATTACTTTTCGTTTGAGCGACCGTGAGTTTTTCTAATCAACAGTATTTATAATATAAATGTATGTAGATTAAAAAGAAAACAGCATTGTACCCTATTCAGACAGCTAGCTAAATTGCACAATTAAGTCTTTAAGTAACTAAATTGAGGTGTGTGCGATAAACTCAAGAACTAAATAAGGTTTGTTCACAAACTTTTCCAGTAAAAACTTGCAGGAAGGGCGTTAGAAAGAATTTGAGAGATTTGCTCTTACAAAGAAAAGGACAGAAAGTAAATGAACATGAATGACAATACAACTGTCAATTCAATTTTTGTTAAAAATAAACATTTGGGAAAATATGACAAATGGGAAAAATATCTAAGTAACTCGCGGTTTTTTGCCGGCTGCTATAAAAGTTTATAACTAATTTTAACCGTTTGGGATATGGTATGTTCCTTTTTTTCCCCCATAATGGAAATTGAAAACCACCACAAAATTGCAAAACAAATAAATTTATTTGTTTAGGTGACAATACTACAGCTGATGCTTTTTTCATGAGTTGAAAATTCTTGCAGGTAAAAATTTTACTAGCAGAAACTTGCTGCTTGCTTTTTTCTCTCTGACATTTTTATGCTCTCGTTTCTGCTCTCTGTTGCAAAATGTTTAAGTTTTGAACGCTTTCAACAATTTGTAGAAACTTTTTGATATTGTCCACCTATTGCTTTAATTTACGCAGAGCATGATAAAATTAACAAGGTAGACTAAGTACGGAGCAGAGATAAAGTGATAGGAAAGTGTCAGGTGGAAATTTCCAATACTCACACAAAATGCACAAATACTCTTACAAAACAGTTGATATTCACGCCCCCATGGTTGATTAGGAACGTAAAATATGTCCCCATACAAACTCAGATGGAGAGTTGTTGTGGTGGTGGTGGTCAATTTTCACGTGTGAGCGTTACCGTTGTGGTTAATTTTTATTTCTTTTTTATTGTTTTTTTTTAATTTTAATTTATTTTATTTATTATTCTGGTAATAATAATTGTATTTATTATTCTGGTTATTGCTTAAAAATGTAATAAAAATGTTTAAATATGTCTTTAAAATGCCATTGTTTTAGTCTTCATTGACTCCTTGGAAAAGCCGTCCCTGTATCTAGAGCAATTCTCACAGCTCACACAGCAAAAAATGGTCTGAAAATCGCTTCCCCTGCCAGTTTCCTATCACTTACAGTCAAACCTAAATTGGAGCGTTGACCGTTGCGTTTTCTGACGCAACGCTCTCGCTCAGTGCGGCATACCGAAATTGAAGCGTTGCGTTTGGATTGTCAAAATCATGAAATGAAAACAAATGTCAAAAAAATATCTCTTTAGTTGCCAAAACCAACAAACCAACTAACAAACTATTATTATTTTATTATTTTGCAAAACTTAGCTCTTATTTGAATAAATTCCTCACAATTTAAATCAAATCAAATATAAATCACAGGTGTTTTTGTTTGTCGCAGCCAGCTTCAACTGCTAACGCGCTGTCAAAATTGGAAATTCGAATAGCTCAGCGTCAGAGCGTTTCATTTGCGGTTTGTATGGGCATGAAGCAATTTTGACAGTTGCTTGCCGCTGAGACTCCAATTTAGGTTTGACTGTTAATCCCTGGTACGGAGGGCCATACAAATTGGCGTACGTGAAATGACAATTTTTATCGCATTTTCCCATTGAACAGGGTGTAACAAGTATTAAAAAGTTGTTTAAATTTATATTTTAAATAGAATATCGTTCACAGTATGTGTTGTTTTCCCTATTTAATTTTGAATGCTTAAGAAAAGGCTTAAAAGCTTAAAAAGTGCTACGAACTCCTACTTGCAAAATGCAAGCTCTTTGGAAGACGCGAATTCTAGCTGTCATTCAAATTGGCGTACGTAAACAAAGAATTATAGAGAAGGCTTTCCGTTACCTTGTTTATGGTAACATGCACCAGCGTATGTACAGTAAGGTGGGTCGAAAAAAAAAATTTTTTGTTGTCACCACCTAAAAATAAAATTCAGAGTGTTTAATGACTATTTGGAAAATATTGCGATTCTGAGGTAAGCCAATTGTGAGCGGTTTTGCTTCAAAAATACCTCTAATTATTATGTTTTTTGGGTGTAACTTTTTTGTTGTTGGACATTTTCGAATAATTTTTTTGTGCAATCCAAGAACTCCTGAAGGTTTATCTAACCAAAAAAAATTATTCGAAAATGTCCAACAACAAAAAAGTTACACCCAAAAAACATAATAATTAGAGGTATTTTTGAAGCAAAACCGCTCACAATTGGCTTACCTCAGAATCGCAATATTTTCCAAATAGTCATTAAACACTCTGAATTTTATTTTTAGGTGGTGACAACAAAAATTTTTTTTTTCGACCCACCTTAATGTACAGGGGCCTAAATTGAGAATCATAGCTTCAACTTTTGAACAATTAGGCTAGAAAACTCAAATCTTTAAAAAGGGATATGCAAGCCCTAACCACTATTAATTCCTACCCCTATACTTTTTCTCATATTAATTTTTAGTACAGTACATTCCGTTTAGCTGCATTCACCTTCGATGCACATGATTTGGGGCACTTAAGCGAAAAATGCAGCTAGCGGGATATCTAAAAAAAGATTTTAGAAACAGCTGAATTTTTTATGTAAGAATCTACACCGCGCACTTATGTGAAAATGTCAAAATATATATAATATATATATATATATATATGTGGGAGTAATAAGGCAGCCCTGGCTGGTGCCAAAGCCCAGCAACCCTGCGAAAGCCGAGGTCCAGCAGCTATGACCGCAGCCGAAGGGAAACACAACGACGACGACGGCGAAAGCGACGGGAAGTGCACGTGAGCGAAGACGAAACTCGAAACGACAATTATAAACTTAAAACGAAAATTATAAACTTAAAACGAAAATTGTGAACTTAAAACAATAAATAAATTGATTAATTTGATTCGGGTAACGAAACCCACATTTTTGGGGGCTCAACCTTTAAAAAAAAACAAAAAACAGTGAAAATGGCGAACCTCAATTCATTCGAGCTTGTGCGCGAGGCTCTCAGACGTAGTGGAAGAGACAGCATTGCACAGTGGTCGGACTTATATGGGCAAAGCGGTCAAAAATACTTCTAGCAGAGATATCAGCCTGAAACTTTGGTAACTTGTTTTTAAGAATGTGGCAATTATTTCATGTGAAAATGGGCGTGGTCGGACATCTATACGCCTGCCCCATGTAAGGAAATGATAAAAAATTTGTTTCTTTTTTGTTTTTAATGAGAAACAAATTGTTTCCAAGATTTTGCTCGACAAAATTCATATATAGGCAGGCTCAGAGGAGCAACCGGAGGGGGTTGCGGGGTTCAAACCCCCAAATCAAAAAATTGCTTGTGAAAATTATGATCTCAAACAGTATTAGGCCCAAAGTGGTATGCAAAACCCCCCAAAATGAAATCCTGTGTGCGTCACTGTACAGGTAATTAACTCAAAACGGAGCGTGAATTAAAATTTTATGAACAGAAGGTGGAAGCCAGTACCATTGATACATCTCTATCTCTTAGCAGTGTCGAGCGCATATTTCCTTAATTTTTCAACATTTATGTTTTAATCTGAAAACATAGCTTTAGCTTTAACATACAATTTAGCACTTGTATAAATCATATTTTATCTTGATATATCTCAAAATTTGATTAGAAAAAGTTTTCCATACGACACATTTTTAACTGATCGTTCCTGTGGCAGCTATATGTTACAGTTGGGCGATCTTGTTCAAGTTTAGTTATGCGATTCAGTATTACATAGAAATGTCAAATACGACATTTTGTGAGAATGTCTTTCAAAATGCATATCTTGTTATGTCATTTCTTCTGCCAGATTTACTAATTTTCCCACATTGTGGGGTCTGAAACCGCTTTGCTCCATTTTCTCCTTCCACATTTGGACATGAAACCTCTTTAACATTACCAAAAAAAAACCAAAACTGTCCCCACAGAACCTATGATAACAAAAATATTTACATATGTAAATAGTGTCAGCCACCGTATATAAAAATTGGTTTAAAGGTGAAATTAAAATAGAAAAATAAAAAAGTTGCAATACGCATTATATTAACATCACCTTACTTAAAAACAACAACACAAACAAACAACAATACCACCGCACAAAATGCCAAGCTTCTTTTGCACTTCTGGGTTTGCGCCCCATTTTTAATACAGGCACTCAGTCTATGAAAGATTGCACGAAGCCTGGCAAATTCTGGCAGCTGAAACTAACACATTATAATCTTAAAACGTGCCTTAGTATTCGGAAAAAAAGATCAATGGGGGCAACGAGAGGGAACACAACTAAAACTTTAAGTGAAATTCTGGGAGTCAGACGAAAAACACAGAATATAGTAGTTGTAAATTTTGATTTTTGTTTTTAAGTAGACTTCAATTTAAATATATCTCATTAACTAAAATTAAGTTAAATACTTGTATGTTCAATACCCTTTTTATTAATTTTAAATTTGGTGATTTTTTAATAAAGTTTTAACACTTCAAAATTGATTATTGTAAAACGCTGCTCACATTGCACTAATCAAGTGAACAAATGTTCTCACTTCTGATGCTATTTTCAGAAAGTACCGCAAGAATCAAACCAAAAAAAATTTACCGTTAGAAAGCTTGATTATATAGGAGACTATGTAGTTACTTTTCATTTTAAAATTTGGACTTTGAATTTTTTATTTTTGGCCTATGGGAGCGACCACAGTGCATTGTCGCGCTGCATAAATTCGTATTCGAGTGCGAGGGCGATCGCGGAAATAGAAAACGGCTCCGCGAGTTTACGGGCTTCAAGTACGACGGGAGTGACGCGGAGTATGCCAAGTCGGCCTATATCATAAAAAATTTGGCAACGTCGGACTTGACGTCGATTTGTAATTTACTTGGCATAAGTTACAAAGCGCCGAATCTACAACTGTACATTTTCGAGAATCTACGAGAAGGACGCTTGTTCGACGCAAGCGCAGCGGAGAAAGCTAACGACGACAGCGAAGACGAAGATGATGACGAAGACGACAACGACGAGCGCAGCGAAAATGACGAAGCTGCAAACAACGACGTACAACGAGGAGAAAGCCGACGGGGAAATAGGAACGAGTCTTATTTTTCCGTGAACGACGGTTTTGCTTCCCCTTTGCTGGAAGCAGGGGCAGCAGCAGTGAATGCTCAACGACGATGTGGAGAACATAACGAAGGCGCAGGCGCAGGCGCAGGGACGACGAGTAATGACGCAGCACACATGTCGCGGTTTGCGATGAATTTTCGCGACATAAGCGGCCTTTAGACGGTCGCACATGTCCGCAATCATGTGCGGCGCGACGAGAAGAATGACCGTGTAAACGCAAGAAATTCGTGTCGTCGGACATGTGCGACGGTTTTCAAAATTTTTGGATTTCTCTGCCGGCGTGACGCACATGTGCGACCGTGTAAACGGCTGTGTGACGCACATAGTGCATTTTGTCATTCGATCGGTAGACAGCGAACAGCGAGGATGGCGTCGCAAAGAAATGAAATGTTGTGGAAGGAGTTCATTCAAGTGTATGGACACCATCCCGAACTGTGGAAAGTGAAAAGCGAAGAATATAAAAATAAATGTAAAAGAAACGCAGCATATGAGGTGCTTTTATGCAAATTTAAAGAAATTTATGCGAAAGCGCATACCATGTTGCTTCGTTGGCAGCAGCGAGACAACTGAAGTGTGCGCACATGTTTGACCGTGTAAACGCTCATCGCACATTTCCCAAATCGCACATGATTGCAAACATGTGCGACCGTCTAAAGGCCGCTATAGAGGATTCAATGAGACCATTTGACGGTAGTGATAAATTGTGCGTGGACGTATGGGTGAGCGAGTTCGAGCCCTGCAAGCAATTCGGTAGTCGACTACAAAAATAACTCACTTCTAGTTAACTTTCATAACCTCACTATAAGCTAACTACAAAGTAATGCAGACCTTCCCAAAAATCAATGCAACTTTTGCTTTTTGGCATATTTTAAAGAACAGTTAATTGCTATTTGTTCTTATGCGATTTTATGTCCCTAACTATAAGCTAACTATAAAGTAATGCAGAACCCACCCAAATTTAAGGCGTGCGTTTATGGCATAGGAATTTAAAAAACAGCTAATTGTTGTTTTTTTTTGTTCTTTGGAATTTTATTTTACATATTTGTCATTTTCTTTCGTGCCATCTCGCAAGTGTTTTCAAGAGTTGTTAGGTATTTAAACATTTTTCAAATAAAAAAGGAAATACAAAAATTTTAAATTTACAAAACAATCATAGAAATATCCATTTTTATGGATAAAGACGTATTAACTAATAGTTGAGTTATAGCTGGTTTAAATAAAGTCAACTTGAAGCTAACTGAAATGTAATTAGTTTATAGCTAACCACAAATTAGATAACTTTTAACTAACTTTTAAATAACTAACTTTAAGTTAGTTGAAAAGTCATGCAGAGTCGGACAATTGACTACTGCCTAGGCCATCGCCATGTTAAAATAGTCAGTTGGCTCCATTGAAAATAATCCAACTATCAACCACAACTAGTTGAGAATTAGTTAGATTAAAGTGCGTTAAAAGTTAATTGAGTTGCCGGCAGGGAGGAGACCGCTGCACTCATGCGTTGGGACGATTTTCAAAAATTCGTATACGCTAAAAAATCCCTAAAGGGTTTAGCAAAACTGTTTGTGATGAGTGAAAGGGGAATTTCCTCATGGGGTAAACTAAGAAAAGCGTTAATGGAAGAATTCAAAACGGTGGTGAATAGTGCGCAGGTGCACAAGCAGTTGTCGGAAAGAAAGATGAAAAAAGAAGAAAGCACGCACGAATATTTTTTTTTGTATGAAGGAGTTGGCATCACGCGGCCAAGTAGAAGAAAGTGCGCTGATGCAATATGTGATCGACGGAATTGGTGACTTGAATGTAAATAAAACAATTTTGTATGGCGCTAGAGACACTCGTGACTTTAAAGAAAAACTGAGATGTTACGAAAAAATTCGCGAGAAAAACAAGATCAGCAGCGTTAAAGATAGTGAAAAAAAGGCAGTGGCGGTCAAAAATGAAATAAGTTGTTTTAATTGTGGGGCGAAAGGTCACAAAAGCGCCGAATGCGAAAATAAAGAGAGGGGCAGAAAGTGCTTTAAGTGCAATTGCACGGACACATTGCGCGAGACTGTGCGAAAAACAATATTGTGGACGGCCAGCGCAATACACGCTTGTTGTGCGCCCATAATATGTTTATGAAAAAAGATGTGACAATTGCGGGCGAAAAATGCTTGGCTTTGCTGGACACGGGAAGCAGATTCAATATAATATCCGAAAACATTTATGCATTGCTTAAGAAACCCGTTCTGTGCCAGTGCCAAGTGTACCTCGTCGGATTCGGGAAAGAGAGTAACGAAAACAAAATAAGGCCCTGGGGTAGCGTGAGGCATGAGGTGACAATTGAAGGTCAAACTTTTCATATTGATTCGATGGTGGTGCCGGGAAACTGCATGGACATTGATGTAGTGCTTGGCGAGGAGTTCTGCGCACAGGCAGAGATTTCTATAAATCGAGACGGACTCGTCATAAAAAAACCAAGTGGTGACGAAAACCAAAATTTGCCTTTCGCTGTGTATCCGTTGATGAAAATAGAAGCAGTGTCGTGTCACGAAATTGACATAGAAGAAAGCGCGAATGTCAAGCAAAACAAAAAGTGCGCGAAATGGTAGCGAATTACCAACCGAAGAAGTGTAAAACGACGAATGTTGAAATGAACATAGTGCTGAAAGACGAATCGCCAATTTATTCAGCTCCGCGTAGGCTACCGATTGCAGAGCGACGCGTAGTGGACGAGCAAGTCGAGCAGTGGCTTAAAGACGGTATAATTGAGCACTCCACCGCTGAATTTTGTAGCCCGGTCGTACTCGTTAAAAAACGCGATGGAACACCGCGACTATGTGTGGATTTTAGGAAAATCAACAAAGTTATCGTGAAAGACCGTTTTCCTCTACCGCTTATTGAAGACCAACTTGATCGGTTGCACAATGCTAAAATTTTTAGTACGATTGACTTAAAAAACGGGTTTTTCCACGTTTCTGTTGCCGAAAGCAGCCGCAAGTATACGTCGTTTATTACGCACAACGGGCAATACCTATTTAAAAAAGTTCCATTCGGTTTGTCAAACTCACCCGGTGTTTTCCAAAGACACGTTAATGCAATTTTTCGCGAATTAACACGCAAGGGCATCGCGCTGCCATACATGGACGATATTATCATTCCTGCACAAAACGAGGAAAGTGCTCTGAGAAACCTGGAAGAGGTAATGGAGACTTGCAAAAACTACGGGCTCGAGGTAAATTTTAAGAAATGCCAATTTTTAAAAAAGAAGGTGGAGTTTCTAGGATATGTGATAGAAGATCAAAAAATATCGCCATCACCGGGAAAAGTCGACGCTTTAACGAAGTACAAATTACCACAAAATTTAAAACAGTTGCAGGGTTTTCTGGGGCTAGCTGGATACTTCAGAAAGTTCGTTCCTAATTTCTCACTAATAGCAAAGCCGCTAAGCGATTTAACTAAGCAGAACATGAAGTTTGAAATCAAAGAAGAACATATTGCAGCATTTAACAAATTAAAGTATATTTTGAGTGAAAAACCGGTCCTAGGTATTTTCAATCAGAGTTATGAAACTGAAATCCATACTGACGCTTCCATCGACGGATACGGGGCCGTGTTGCTGCAGAAATCACCTGACGATGGGCATCTACATCCGGTGTATTACATGAGCAAGAAGACAACAGATGCTGAACGAAAATACTGCAGCTACGAGTTAGAAGTAGCAGTCATAGAGGCTTTGAAGAAGTTCAGGGTCTACCTTCTCGGGTTACACTTTAAGATAGTGGCGGATTGCAATGCCTTTACTAAATCGTTAGAGAAAAAAGATTTGTGTACTAGAGTTGCACGGTGGATTTTATTTCTCCAAGAATACGACTACGACGTTGAACATCGCACTGGGGTACAAATGAGGCACGTCGACGCTCTCAGCCGATATGCTGTTTTGATGATTAAGGATGACTCACTAATTAGACTGAAGCACGCTCAGCAGCAAGATGAGGAACTGAAAGCTATCATGGACGTTCTTACAGAAAAATCTACGAAGCAATTGATATGTAAAGATTATTTCATACCTAAACTGGAAGAGAAGATACAGAGACACATCGCCAGCTGCATACAGTGTATCGTAGTAAATAGGAAACAAGGCAAAGAAGAGGGGGAGTTACACCCATTGCACAAGGGGGACGTTCCGTTATACACATACCACGTTGATTTTTTGGGACCCTTGGAATAGACTAGCAAACAATATAAGCACATATTTGCTATAATCGATGCGTTTACAAAATTTTGCTGGTTATACCCAACAAAAACGACGGCAACGCAAGAGGTGATAACACGATTACGCGCACTAAGTACGATATTTGGGAGTCCTGCTCAAATTATATCGGATCGAGGGTCAGCATTCACTTCTGAAGATTTCGAAAGCTATTGCGAAGCTGAAAATATAAAGCATCACAAAATTACCACCGGATTACCGCGCGCTAATGGGCAAATTGAGAGGTTGAACAGCGTTATCAGTGCTGTATTGGCGAAGCTGAGCATTGATGACCCGTCAAAGTGGTACAAGCACGTAGACAAGGTACAGCAGGTCATTAATTCGACATACTGTAGAAGTACGCAGACGACACCTTTTGAGTTAATGATAGGTGTTAAAATGCGCACAACAGCAGACTTACGTATAAAGCAGCTCATCGAAGAGGAAATGGTCGCGAACTTCCAAGACGAAAGAACCGAGTTGAGGCAGCAGGCTAAAGAGCAAATCTTGAAGATACAATCCGAGAATAAGCAGGCGTATAACTTGCGGCGGAGACCAGCAACTCGATACCGACTGGGTGACCTCGTAGCTATTAAGAGAACTCAGTTCGGCGGGGGCCTAAAACTTAAGCCAAAGTATTTGGGGCCTTACGAAATAACTAAAGTAAAGCCAAACGATACGTACGATGTAAACAAAGTTGGTGCCAGCGAAGGACCAAGGGTAACGACGACGTGTGCTGAACATATTAAACCATGGGCAACCTCATTAGACGATAGCGACGCATTCGGGGCGAATGCATAGCAGGATGGCCGAGTTGTGGGAGTAATAAGGCAGCCCTGGCTGGTGCCAAAGCCCAGCAACTCTGCGAAAGCCGAGGTCCAGCAGCTATGACCGCAGCCGAAGGGAAACACAACGACGACGACGGCGAAAGCGACGGAAAGTGCACGTGAGCGAAGACGAAACTCGAAACGACAATTATAAACTTAAAACGAAAATTATAAACTTAAAACGAAAATTGTGAACTTAAAACAATAAATAAATTGATTAATTTGATTCGGGTAACGAAACCCACATATATTATATCAATATTGATATATATCAACATTTTGCATGAACGAATCTATTGAATTATTGAAAAGATTACACCAGTGTAAGACTGAACAAATTTTTATTATCAAGTGAACCGCTATCTTATAGATGCTTATGCACACATAATATGTATGTATACATTGGATATTATGAAAATATTTGATAACATATTGTTACGAATACTAAATCCAGTGGGCTGTTACGTATCCCTGGATTGTGTAATTTGAAAATAAAACACAGTCAGTTTCTTAAACGCAGACAATAAAATAAACCAACAGTCACTTTATTATTCACAGTTTACACTTTACACACGTACACTTAAGTATTTGCTTAATTACTCCGTGTGGCAACTTCACTTGTCAAAACCAGACTGACTCGCTGCGCCGCATCCGGCTGCCTTTTATACCTCTCAGGCCATCGCGCAGATCATTCCCGCACATTCCGGAGTGGACTAAAAGTTTCCATCATTGCCAGGTTGGACTAAAGGTTATTATCGCGGCCGTCGTTGCCAGATTGGACTAAAAGTTACCATCGCGGCCGTCGTTGCCAGATTGGATTATAGCACGGCACGTAGCGGCAGGGTTGCTTTGCACAGTGACAGACTGTCTCATCGTTACAATATTCTTACTGATATGCTTTTATGTGAAATAATCGGTAATTTTACCCTGCGAATATTTTTTTTTTGACAATTTCACAACCATTGCCTAGATTTCAAAAGCGACGTTGAAATGGCGAAGCGTGCGTGTTAAAATGAGGTATGGTAGATTGTTAATAAAATTTAACTCATCAAAATTTTCCAGTGCTGCTAAACGAAGTATTTTTCATACAAATAGAAAAAACTTGCTCAAAAACAGGGCTGTTAAACGGAATAGTGTAGCTAAGTGAAATGCAGCTAAATGTGAAATTTTTAAAGAAAATTCGGTTTGCGAAGTAGGATTTTAGCCAAATCATGCAGCTAAGCAGAAAATGCACCTAAGTGAATAGGCAGCTAAACGGAATGTACTGTATTACCTTTTAACCATTACTTGTCAAAGGTTCCGTGCAGTATTTATACTCTTTTGAAAGGCTGAAAAATTTACTATTAGAAAACAATTTTAATTTTGTTTTATTACATAATATAATGTAATAGAGTTCCAAATCTCTTAAGTTTTGTTCTCTAGTTCCAAGATCATTCGAGGAGGCCCGGTCCTCAATCTACTTTTCATTAGGGCTCTATTGGACTTAGATCTGGGCTAAATGAAGGCCAAACTAAAACTTAAATATTATTGTTGTGGAACCGTTTTTGAAGAATGTTATGAGAATGTGAAAAATTATTTTTTTAATTTGAAAAACTAATATAAGAAAAAGCGAAAGGGTACGAATTAATAGTGGTTAGGGCTTGTATATATATATATAGTTTCTTTCATTTATAAAAAATCAAAATATAGTGGAAAGTTTAGTACGAACAAACCCAAATTACACAACAAATGTGAATGCAAAATTTATTTAGTACTTAGAAGGATTTTTTGTTCAATAATACCATTACATCGAAATAATAATGTACAATAGTTATTTTTATTACTTTTCGCATTTTTTCGCAATTTTTAATTGTTTTTGTTTCGAGCAATTCAAAATCTTTTTGTTTGTTGCTTGCATTCCAGATTATAAATGGAACATATAATTTTTTTGCTAATACTTATCTCGATGCGAATGTGTATTCCGCCAAATAATTTGGCTGTGTTGTATTGCTTGATGTGTCGGCGTTCATTATACACCTAACTCGTTACTTGATTCACAAAAAATGTGTATGTTTTTGACCATCAAAGAAAACGCCTTAAAATTCCATATTTTCCAACTTTAAGGTCCAATTACCACGGAATTATAAAACTTAAAAAATAAATTGCATCGAAAAAGAAGCCGTGCGGTGTTGCTAATGCAACAAGGTGAAAATTATGTCAACCGGTTTATTGGTTTTGAAATTACGATAAAAAATATAGAAAAAGCAGAGGAAAATCTGAAAAAGTGACATGATACCTGCATCTTACTAACAAGAGCTGCTACAAAAAATCTGAAGGTAGATTCGAAATCAGCGCACTCATGTTAGTAAAAAACAGTGGACAAACTCCATGCAACAGAAAAAAGTGTGATTTTGTTGTCCTGTGTAATCTAAAGCAAGTGCTAAATAAATAGTTGAAATCGACAGATTCCGGGTATTTTTCGGATACAGTAATATTTAATATTAACCTTGAAGTAGTCGAATTTTAAGTTTACCGGATACGATTTTGTTGGCTTGATTATACATTTTATTAAGACTAGTTTGCAATATTTTTGTAGTTTATGTTCAAACATTTTCCAACTTCGGGGCGGAGCTTTGCCAAATCAGGCAAAGAATTTAGTAACCTCTTTTTGGAACAGTCATTTAGATGAAAACTGTTATCAGTGACCCCGGTACTAAAAAAGGAATAGAGCATTTGCACACTGTAAAATTGTTGGCACATTAAATAGGTTTTTAAAATGTTGTTCGTGAAATTATTTTGCCATTTCTGGACACATACTCATATTCAAGATAACGAATGACTGCTCTTCAAACGGTTTTAGATTTGAATTTTGTTTGCTATGTCATATTTCTATTATTTAAGAAAACGTGTAACATTTTGTTGCGTATTTGTTCTTGCCACGACGCCGAACTAAACCCGATTGAAGCTAAAAGAGTGGTTATTTCACAACACAAAATTTAAAGTCTATATCGAGGTGTGGCACTGGCACAGTGATGTTGCAAACTTTTGCAATTTTGTATGTATCATGTCTTAAATCGTTATCTTTTAATATATGTATATTTTAGGTGGTGGCAGGTACCATATTACTGGGTTGGTATTAAGTGCTATGATATAGTCGCTGGCGATAGAAATGTCAAGAGCTCTTACTATCTCTCGAAGCAAGATGCTTTGGAACTTTTCCCAATGCTTAAGAAGGACAAGTTATGTGGCGCTCTGGTCTACTATGATGGTATTTATTACCTTTCTAAGAAAAGCATGTATAACAAATGTATATCTGTGTAATGATTTGTGTATTGTATGAAGGTCAGCAAGATGATGCGCGCATGTGTTTAGCTGTTGCGTTAACTGCTGCAAGACATGGTGCTACCGTCTGTAATCATGTTGAAGTTCAAGAGCTAATGAAAAAGGATAACGGTAATGGAAAACAAGTGCTTTGCGGTGCGAAAGTCAAAGACCATATATCAGGAAAGGAATTCACTGTGAAAGCGAAATGTATAATAAATGCCACTGGACCTTTCACCGATTCAATTCGCAAAATGGACGACCAAAATGTAAAAAGCATATGCTCGCCGAGCTCAGGCGTTCACATTGTATTGCCAGGATATTACAGTCCTGATCAAATGGGACTCTTGGATCCCTCAACATCAGATGGACGTGTAATTTTTTTTTTGCCATGGCAAAGGCAAACCATTGCTGGCACTACAGACTTGCCTTGTGAAATAACGCACAACCCAAAACCCACTGAAGACGAAATACAGTTTATTCTGAGCGAAATTAAGAATTATCTCAATGCTGACGTTGAAGTGCGCCGCGGTGATGTGCTATCTGCTTGGAGTGGTATTAGACCCCTTGTATCAGACCCGAATAAAGAAGATACACAGTCTTTGGCAAGAAATCACATTGTACATGTGAGCCCATCAAATTTGGTGACAATCGCCGGTGGAAAGTGGACCACGTATAGAGCTATGGCGGAACATACTATAGATGCAGCCATAAAGGGTACATTCGATTTGCTACTTTTAGGCGGAACTGATAGTTAATTGTAATAATTCATTTAAAACAGCCTGCAATTTGAAGCCTGAACGAACGGAAGCCGTGACATCGTACTTAAAAATTGAAGGTGGACAAGGCTGGACCCCAACCATGTACATTCGATTAGTGCAAGACTTCGGTTTAGAATGCGAAGTGGCCC
This sequence comes from Melieria omissa, assembly GCA_963971225.1. NCBI lineage: Eukaryota > Metazoa > Arthropoda > Insecta > Diptera > Ulidiidae > Melieria > Melieria omissa. The sequence continues at coordinate 40,209,762 of OZ020269.1, read as the reverse complement.
AACACCTCGCGAAATCTTATGGGGACCGAGCATTTGCAGTTTCTAAAATGGCATCATTGACTGGTAAACGCTGGCCTATTATTGGAAACAGAATTCACCCCGAATTTCCGTACATCGACGCTGAAATTCGCTACGGTGTCCGAGAGTACGCCTGTAATGCTGTTGATATGATTGCTCGGCGTTTACGTTTGGCATTTTTAAATGTACAAGCTGCCCAAGAAGCACTGCCTGTTATTGTAGATATTATGGGCGAAGAACTTCACTGGTCTAAAGACGAGAAAGAGGTAAATATTACTTACGAACATTAGATGTATTTATTAGAAACAAATTAGTAAATATAATCATATATAAATATAATCATATATATGTAATAATCATATACGCGACACTTGATTACGAGCACGTATAAGTTTTTGATACAAACTTTGCTTACGATGTTATTGAAAAAATTTAAATGGTATTAAATACTAGCAGGGTCCCGCGGCTTTGCACGACGCAAGTTTAAAGTGAATAGGCCCAATAAATCAAGTTTCTTTATCCAATGCTGGATGGGCGGTTTCACGTCTTTTTTATGCAATGCTTAATCCATTCCTCCAGTCGAAAGGTGCGACCCAGTTTCATTGATGTGCGACTTACAGTTCGAAAGTTACGCAAAAATTTTAATGACACCATTTGCCAAACCCCTTGTCTAACACCCATACAATTTTACTAGTAGAATGACACATCTATGGGACAACGATATACAAAATTTCCATGTTATCCGACTTATTATTCCGAAGCCATTCCATATTAAAAATTTGGGTTGTGTGAGCGGTGCACGACTAAATTCTAAATTTGTGCCAAATGTCATTGATATGTGACCTGTAGTTCCAAGGTTATTCAAATAATTTGTGTTGTGAAATCTGCAACGCCAATTGTCGAACGCTTTCCAAAGATATGCCATATTAAATATTGAGGTTGTATGTGACGTGCCACGCCTACCTGCCAGGTCGTATTCGCACAATGTGGTTTATTGAGATTTCGTCAAGACAAACATTCCGTGAAAAATTCAGTTTAATCGTCTGTATAATTTTTGTGTTTTAGTGTCTTATAACCAACAAACAAGCAGACATTCATTTTTATGTGCACAGATATTTTCTGCAATGACTCGCAAAATTTGTTGATACCCATATTGTTTTGCACAGATATACCACAGTTCATTTCTGTCATAATAATGGGCATTGCAGGGACGCGTTTATAGCCTATGTTTACCCCTATGAAATACAGAATCATTTTGCCTCAACATTGATTCGCAGACATGTACTGTAGCTTTGTTTTGTTAGTTTAGTGGGCGAGGAAAGTGGTGTGGGCGATTACATTAAATCCAATGTTAGCCGCAGTGACACGCTGAATCGTTTGATACCCATATTGCCTTACAAAAGCATTACATAGATGAGTTTTGTTGCCATAGTGGGCGTAAGAAGGGGCGTGGTCATTCTCATATAGCCTATGTACCATTTCCCCAGATAAAACAAATGTTTGGTGCTTAATAATAATAATAATAATTGATAGGCACGACAGCCCGCTTACGCGAGACTAAGGCCTAGCTTCCCGCAACCACCCGTGTTGTGCGTGTGAATTTTGTACGCGGGTGGAAGGGACCTACAGTTTTATGCCAGTTCCGAACGGCAGGTTGGGAGCTTTTTCATAGGCAATTTTTACTCTCAGAGGTTTGCCATTTCCAGCTGAGAGGACAGCCAACGAAAGAGAAAACGAGTTTCCCGTTATTTTTTTTTTTAGGTGTTACTACATGCAGTATTCGATCTTGCGTCGCTCTGCATGCGACTCGCTGGACCGCGCACTAACCAACTGAGCCACGGCGGCTGCCTGTTTGGTGCTTATTCCCTCTAAATCGGTTCAGTTGCCTAATTGTGGCTCAAAAAAGCAACGTCACATTTGTTTTTATATAATAAGTATATAATATATACTATATACAAAAATGAATGTTGGTCCGTTCGGATGCCTTAAACTTGCACTGGACCAAATTGGATACTTTGAAACTGATACTGAAAACAAGAAACGTTAGGCAAACGGGGCGAGGCACCACTACCACCAGTGTACATGCTTGGACAATAAGGGTATTAATTTAAGCATATAAGTTTACCTACCGCATATATTTATACATTTACATTATACACGCACTGTGTTATATTTATTTATTTATTTGAGTCTATTGTACAGTTAAGTAGCTTACAGACTAACTACAGATTAGTTACTTAAAGTAAGTGTAAGCTGTGTTTAAAAGACAATTTGGAAGATGAAAAATCAATAAAATTATAAAGTGAATTAACTTCAGCCAAAGTTCTAGCCAGGGGCGCAAATTGGGCGTAGTTAGTACGACAGCAGGCAAGATTGAAAATTTCATAATTCCGCAACTGTTTGGCAGGAACATGAAAGTTGATTCTATCAAGTAATAAGGGACAGTCAATACCACCAGTAACTAAATCGAATACAAAGGTCATGGAGAGAATCTTCCTCCTGTCTTCGAGGGACTTGATATGCAATAAGGAGCACATAGAGCCGTACGACGGAACAGGGTCAACAAATCTCAAAGATCGAAGTGCATATTTTAAAAACACTTTCTGGACTCGTTCAAGTCGTTTTATATGCACACTGTGATATGGTCTCCAAATGAAAACCGCATATTCAAGCACTGACCGGACATAAGCATTAAAAAGCGTTTTTACGGTGTAAGGATCAGTGAAGTCAACACTGTTCCGCCTAACAAAAGCAAGCATAGAGTAAGCTTTAGAAAGAGTAAAGTTAAGATGGCTGGAAAAAGTGAGCTTAGAGTCAAAAATAACTCCAAGGTCCCTAATCTCACTGAGAGACTTAAGGGGCGTGTTATCGATACAGTAGGAGGTTTGCAGCGGACAAAGAGACTTAGAGTAAGTAACATGGGAGCATTTATTGATGTTCAATGATAAGCTGTTTCTGCAACACCAAGCAAACACATTATCAAGGTCAAGGTTTTGCTGATCAATAAAGGAAGTTATAGGAGAGTAAATTTTTAGATCATCAGCGTAAAGAAGAAACCTGGAGTTTGAAAAACAACGACTAATATCATTAATGAATATTATAAAAAACAAGTGCCCAAGAATGCTACCTTGGGGTACTCCAGAAGACGCTATAAAAGGCCGAGATGAAACATTGTCAATCACAACAGTACAACTGCGATTGCTAAGATAGGAGGTAATCCAGTTTAAGAAGACCGAATGAAAACCTAGTTTAGCAAATTTTGAAATAAGAATACTATGGCTAACTTTATCAAAGGCCTTCGAAAAATCCGTATGAACGCACGTATAAAAGTATTTGTGTAAATGCTCTTTATCGATCAGGTGTTTAGTTGTCAAAAAAAAACTAAAAAAACTAAATTCAAATGCCGAGAATCACCGAAAAAGTGAAATTTCTCAAACAAATACCTCAAACGAGATATTGTTTGACTACATCGAACTTTGCTTGCAAAGTCTGTAAATGCCTTCAGCGGTGGGAGGGATTCATCCTCTTTCATTTCCTCTTTTGAATTTTCCGAAATTTAAAAGTTACATAGCTAAAATACCAATTTTGTTAAATTCTATTCTTACCTCTTCCATTTTTCAGCTTATTGTTTTTGAATTTTTTTAAATTTTGAAATTGAACGTCACTCACTCATCCCCGTAAATGTTTACGCACCGAAATCATTGTGGACACTTATCTCATTTGTATCATAGTGAAATAAATAAAGTGTACCAGGTAGATGACGTACACTTATTTCTCAGAGTAGCAATTGTCAGGGTGTCAATTTATTTGTGTCCGTTCAGTTAACCTTTATTTTTGTTGTCGCTAAAATAGCCCAAAATTTAAAATTTACTTTCAATACTCCAGAAATATAAATTTTTGTTATGTATTTTATGTTCGAAAAACACAGAAACTGCTTTGCCGTGCTTTTTTTTGGAGAGACAGCACGTTCTTCCTGGCACGTTATTGCTTTTTTTGTGTCGGTTTTGGTCCAAAACACATTTTCAAACAATAATTTATTTTGAAATTTTTTCATACAGCACAGACGGGTTATGAACTCTGACATTTGTGAGCATAATGACATTAACTGTCAGAAAATAAGTGTACGATGAAGAGAGTGTCTGCTATCTGGCACACTTTATTAATTTCACTATGATTTGTATAAATGAACTTTCATACAAATTTTGACAATTGGTTTATGAGGTGATAAACTACGGTTTATCAGTTTTATACGGCTTTTACACGTGAATACCCTTAATAACTTTGGAACCATAAGTTACACATCCAGTAAATTTGGTACCAAATTACTATTTAGTTATGTCCTTCGTTAGAGGGAATGGGACGGGCATTGAACGGGGGGTGTGGCAGCGCCCATACAACTCACATTTGTTATATGGGATAGCTTCGGAACTGTAAGTCGCAAAACAATAACATTTTATATGGCATCGTCCCATAGAAGTGTCAATCTACTGTTAAAATTTGATGGGCGTTGGAAATGAGGCGTTGCACATTTGTTTCACCCAAACTATCCGCATAGTTTTGGAACTGCTGGTCGCACATCAATGAAACTTAGTACGAACCTACCATTAAGGCATATCTTTCGACAGAGGACAGGGGCGGTTATTGAACAAACGGCGTAGCACCGTCCATACAACTCCAGTCTTTTATATGGAATTGCTTCGGAATTGTAAGCCGCACAGCATTGAAAATTGGTGTACCGTCGTTGCATAGATTTGCCATTCTACTGGTGAGATTTCATCGGCGTTGGACAAAGGGCGTGGCAAATGTTTTATGACCCAACATTTACACAGTACTGTAAGCCCACATCAATGAAACCTGGTACGAACTTTCCACTTAGTAGCACAATTCGACTAGAAGAAAGTTGCAAGCTTTAGATAAAGATGGTACCGTCTCCATTTTTATATTCATAGATTGTTTTTCCACACTAACTGACTGATTGATTGATTGATTGATTCATCATCGCCTAGCCCAAACCGCTGAAGCTACAAACATGAAATTTGAACTGTAGGTACATCTTGACGAATGAACCTCCGGTAAAACAGATTTTTTCTTTTAATTCGGGGTCTAAAGGGGCAAAACATGTTTTAAGATGTATGAAGAAACGTGATTTAATATACATATTGATCTCCAACTTCCTGAAAATACTCTAAATCAAAAATAATTCGACAAGATGACTTATATGACTCATATTAGTACATAAATTATATTTTTATTTGATTTTTAATACAGCATAAATTTTAATAAATTTTGAACCCAACTTTGAAGCTACATAACAGTGGAACGGAATAGAATATTGAAGATCGGAAAACGGATTTTTCTTAGTTGAGATATTATCTGTCGACTGTCATTCATTTAAATCATTTTGTAAAATTAATTTTTACCATTTTGGCCACACTCGAGACACTGTGCGACGGGTTAAAAGTATGTGTGAAGTAACAATTTTTGTTGAGCCATTTTACTTCAAACTTTGTGAAAGTACGTTAAATGTAAAATAACTCGATACAAGTTTTTAATATTTCCGAATATTAAAATCGGACGGGTTAACGACCGCCCCGAGGCACAACTAGTTTTATTATAAAAAGAAAAAAATAAATAACCAATTTAATACAAACCATTTTTATAAAACATCTTCAATCGGTCGGCCTTGGAGATATTTTTGTCGACCAAGAACTCCAATGTCGCGTTGCATAATGAGAAGAGGCTTTGTCCGGCCAAAACACGTAATTATAATTTTTATGGTGTTGCTGTATGAAAGGGAATGATGTGCACCTTATGGCAGATCCGTACTCGAAAATGAAGCCTCTCACCTCTCTTCCCAATCTCCCGTTTCGCCTTCTCTTGGAGGCACCGTTAACCCCGACTGGAGACTGGATACCCAACCCAAGTGGAAGGAAGGGGAAGAAAGGAGATAGGGTGATCTGGTCCTCCTAGAGGGGGTTGGGCACAAAGTTGACAGCCTAGTTCCACAAAACCTAACCTGTCGTGAAAGCTAATATGAAGCCTCGGATGAGAAACGAAAAACCTAATCGACGACCCGGAACTCGAAAAAAGGACTACGATTTAAAACTATTTACTTGGAATGCCCGTACTCTTTATCAAAGTAGAGCCCTCCAAAGTTTGGCGGGCGCTCTTGAACCATATAAAGTCAGCATTGTAGCAGCTCAAGAAGTAAGATGGACAGGCACGGGAACATTACACAACCCCAGATACGACTTCCACTACAGCAATGTTGTGGGTTACATCTTTGGGACTGGATTTCTTGTCCTAGGCAAGGCTCGCTAGATTGTGATCGACTTCCAACCATTTAATGAAAGAATGTGCTTTATCTGAATACGGTCCAAGTTCTTCAATATTAGTATATTCAATAACTTCCGCCGTGACAAAAAGAAACTGCACCGAAGGAAAAAGAGAGCGTTTAATAAAGCGAAGTTCGAACAATTGGAAGAAGATTTCAGTCGTTATAACTCCCGTAATTTTATTAAAAATATTAACTTTTAGAGACCCGATTTCAATCCGAGAACTTACTACTGTAAAGATAAAGAAGGAACGCTCCTAACGAAAAAAAGTAAACTTCTTGACATATTTTGACGAACTCCTCAATAGGAAATATCTGAAAGTACAACATCGGCCCCTCAGCCAGCCCCCACAGATTCGGATGAAGAACTTTCTTTCGAAGAATATTAGCAGCGATCAAGACGCAAAAAAACAAATCGTGTGGAATCGACGAGATCCCAGCTGAACTTTTCAAGCACATGAGCGATAAAAATCGCAAAGTCCGCAAAGTCTGGGAAGACGAATGCATGCTAAAAATGTGGGAAATCGGTATTATTTCCCCCTTACACAAAAAAGGCGATACGCTGCGCTGTGAAAACTGCCGGCCATAAGCCTATTGAACAGCATTTATACAATTTTTTCAAGTATTTTAAATAGGAGACTCAATCCACACGCAAAACGCATTATCGGCAGTTATCAGGCCGGCTTTCAAGAAGGCGGATCAACGATTGACCAGTCTTTTGTTCTGAGACAAATTCTGGAAAATTCACGCAAATTTACTCTCGACGGACTCCGGCAAGGGGACGAACTCTCATATCTCCTCTTAACCCATTAAAACCTGACCCCAGAAGGGCTTGTGCGATTTCCATAAAATTTTGCACAATCTTAGTAATTGACCTAATCAAGAAAAAAAAATCAAGAAAATAATTCATACCCCCACCCCCTGAACCAGGAGGGTACGTTGCGCAAACGCAATTTGGGCCTTAGTCACATACAAAACATAAAATTAAAAAAAAAAAAAATTTTTTTAAACTTATTTTTGAATAGTTTAGCATTACAAAATGCAGCCCACAAAGGGATTTTGATAGGTTTGAAGAATAAGTATTTTTAATTGAATTTCAAAAATTCCCCAAAAAAAACCTTTGACTTTGGATCGAAAAAAAGATATGAATATTTAAAAAATTTTGAAATTTCAGTATGGCAGAATCTAAAACGATCAATTCGAATCCAATTCTACCCATTTTCAAGTCTTATATCTTTATGAATTACTTAATGTAGCGAAATTCCCAAACGTTGCGCAAACGCAACGCTCAGGGCTTAATGGGTTAAATATAGCCCAAGAAAAAGTTATTAGGGAGTCTGGAGTGAACTTACAAGGAACAATCTTATTCAAATCGGTCCAATTGCTGGCTTATGCAGACGATATAGATATAATATCCACCTCTCTGTCTAGCCTGGAAGAAGCGTTCAAAAAGATTGAAGCGGAAGCAAAAAATATGGGCCTCGAAATAAACGAAGCCAAAACCAAAGGGTTAATTCCAATTTCATCGGAGTCTATCAGAAGTAAAATGGACCAAATATATCATAATATATATCTCAATATATGCCCCTATATCTTTAAAGTAGTTAAGGACAGATACCTTGGTGTAAACGTCCACGACGCCAACAAAATGACCACAGAGATCAACCACAGAATACTTCCTGCAAACCGCTGTTATTTCTCGCTTTGTAATAATATAATATAACGAGCCTATTAGATAGGAAAACCAAGATTTGTTTGTACCGTTCAATTGTATTACCGACATTGCTTTATGGCAGCGAAACCTGGACTCTGAATGAGGCAAACAAACAAAAGCTGCTGGTTTTTGAGAGGAAGGTTTTGCCCAGAATTTTTGGTGCGATAACGGCGAATAGCGGAACCGGTACAACCACGAACTGGATAAGCTGTTCGCGCACCCATCTGTGATTACAACAATAATGGTCAACAAACTCAGATGGGCCGGCCACATCCTACGCGCGAATGCTGTATACCCGCCACAACAAATCGTTTATGGAAAGTGCTACCGAAACAGAAGAAGGGGCCGTCCGCCACTTGATGGCACTGACGTGGACGCTGGCACACGGAGTCTGGGAATCAGAGCTTGGAGAACGCAAGCAAGAAAGAAACGACTGGAGGTTTTTACTGTAGCAGGCGAAGACCCGACCGTGGTTGTCCAGCCAACTATGATGATGATAATGATGTTGTATGAAAGGAGCAAAAATTTTGTTCAAACATTAATTAATATGCATATGGTTTAAAAAAAATTGCTCAGAATTACCCGTAGCGGAAACCGCTATGTACAGCACAACTTTCAACAATTCAATTTATGTTTTCAATTTTTTTTAATTTATACTGTATATAAGGAGGCGTTGTAGACACATCGTTTTTTTGTAATAAACATCGTTGCCCGGCATTTGCGGACCGCTGAGTGACAAGTTGCTCTCGTCATCCAAAATTTTCCACTGAAACTAATGTTTTGCACATACATGGCTGTGAGCATTCAAAGTTTCGTGCAGCATCGGTTTGACTTATGCTTTATTTATTGTTGAACGTAGTCTTCTGCTTCCAGATGTTTTTCGTGGTCATAGTCGGATCTCTTCCAGAACCCGGTTTCCTTTCTTTTTTAAGAGTGCTTAAGATCGAATAAATCGTTCTTTTGTAGTCGCCTTCAGCCATAAACAAAAATCCTATGTCTGCCAGAAGTATTTAGATATGTTTTATTTAGATTTTATGACCTATAAAATCATACAATGGAAAGAACAGTCAATACAAATTATCTGTTACCGTCTTCAGTATGTTTGGGACAAGAATGTTTCAATGAGTTTTAAATGATTGAAGTCAATAGAAATTTATCATTCAATACAACGGATTAAATAAAACAACATTTCATAAAGTGGTATAAATCAAGAATTGCATTAAAAAAACAATTTTGATTGATCTTTATTTTGACCTCATTATCAATATTTCATCACGGAAAGACTTACAGCGGTTTCAAATGATTGAATTTCGTAAACCTCGGAAAATTACGAGCCTCGTAAACGAACTGTCAAAATTTGTATTAAGGGAGTGTTCCCGTCTAGAATGCCGATTTTAGGCTGTTTTTCAATTTTGGAGCTACAAGGCAACATGCAATATTCTGGTTTTTTGCTTGCTGTTCCTTATTATTTGGAGAACAGAAACTCATATTTGTGTCAAAAAATTTTATTTTCTTTATTTTCTTAAAATTTCGAGTCGATACCTCTCATAGTTGCTGAGAAAAGTTATCGGCCAGTACAAAAAATGTGGTTTCGAGAAAAACGCGTTTAAAGTTTCGACATGACTTTTCGGCGAGCTGAGATTACTTCAATTAACATGCAAAAAAGTGGGTACTGAGTTTCCGGATTGAAAAACGACTTTGGGGGGTGATTGTATATAGTATAAGGTACAATAAAACGCCAACAAAAAAAATTGATTTTTTCAAACTTCTACCCGGCAACACCCCCTTAAGCTCAGTTTACGTGACCCTCGAAAAAGTACACGAGCAAACTGACTCGTAAACAGCCTCTTAGAAGCACAAGAGTCATTCAGTGTTGATACTAAATGCAAATACACCTAATTTAGTTTTTACACGGTCTTTTTTACACGGTTTTGATTTAACACGGTTTAAAAATAAAAAAAAATTTTAATATTTCGTGCTAAATGGAATAAAATCGTGTAAAAAAATTAAAAATTTTTTTATTTTTAAACCGTGTTAAATCTAAAACATGTAAAAGAAGACCGTGTAAAAACAGAATTAGGTGTAAACACTTTAAACTTTACAAAATTGTAAAAATATTTTCAAATGAGATCAGTTTTTCCCCCCTTTATGCCACAATTTATGAAAATATAGTTTGTAGGCCAACCCTCGCCCGACCGGCGGCGATCAGTGAACTATTTAAACACAAATAAATTTGAGCACAAATAAAAAACAAAATAGAAAACGTAAGTAAAATATGTAACAAAAATGTTGCATAGAACCACAGAACAAACAGTATACAGAATGCGCATCTGTATACTGCGGTACAACCTGTTTGTTGATGCGGGGGGAAGCAGTAAAGGGGTCGAAAACGCACAGAGCGCGAGAGCGTAAACTGAGAAGCGGTGTATGCACGGTTGCCAACTTTTTTATTTTAGAAAGCACTAAAACCGCAAAATACGGCGTTTTTCCACTCAGAAAGCACTGATCAGCAAGAAAAAAAGTTGGTAGTTGTCCTAATATTCCGTGTACTATACAAGGAAATCTATTGCAATTCCATCAAGGAGGATCATTTCGGTTGTCATGTAATATCAAAGAATATACAATATAAAGAATACCCATCTTCAAAAATTTGTCAAGCGTGTTTCAAGACGCGGGGGGAAGAGATGGGCGGAGGCATAGGTTGCGGGAAATTTGCTCGCGCTCAACAGTTTGCGATCTTGTTCGTCGAAGCGCAAGCGGAGAGTAAACAACGAACCAAAGCATCGTCATCGTCGTTTCAACGAAGATGATTCCGGGATTCGCTAATGTTTTTGGTGTTGTCGTTTATTGTGTGTATGCTTTTTTGTGTTGCCGATTGGTTTTGCTGCACAGATTGCTGTCAGCTTACCATCAATTGAATCTGTGTGGTGTATGGCTTTTTGCTGGCCAATACTTACTTACTTACTTACTTAACTGCCCATAACAACCCGTTATCGGGTTACGGCCTGCCGCAAAACTTCTCTCCAGGCGCCTCTGCTTCGCGCGCGCCTTCTCCAGTTGGTCACACCAAGAGATACCAGGGCCTCTTCCACTTGGTCCTTCCACCGGAGACACGGCCTCCCTCTTCGCCGTCGACCTCCAACCATCGCATCGAATACCTTTTTCGCCGGAGCTTCGTCGTCCATGCGGCAGACATGACCGAGCCAGCGTAGCCGCTGGATGTTAATTCGCTGCGCTACGTCCATGTCCTTATACATCTCATACAGCTCGTTATTGGTTCGTATGCGATAGTCGTCACCAACCCGAACAGGGCCGAAGATTTTGCGAAGCACCTTCCTCTCGAACACTCCAAGGGCCGCTATGTCGTTTCGTGTCATTGTCCATGCTTCAGCGCCATAGAGGAGCACGGGCAAGATAAGCGTCCTATAGAGTGAAAGTTTTGTCGGTCGAGAGAGGTCTCTACTTCTCAATTGCCTACCGAGACCGTAGTAGCACCTGTTGGCAAGAGTTATCCTTCGCTTTATCTCCAGACTGACATCATTGCTGCTGTTGATGGCGGTGCCAAGGTAGACGAATTCCTTGACAACTTCAAAAGCATACCTGTCGGCCTCGACGTGAGACCCTAGCCGCTGCGAGTCCCTGCATGTAGACAGCATATACTTTGTCTTGCCCTCATTTACCACCAGACCCATTTTGGCAGATTCTCTTTCGATAGCCGCAAAGGCAGCGGTGACATCTCGCTTGTTACGTCCGATGACATCAATATCATCAGCGTAAGCAAGGAGCTGGACACTTTTGTTGAAAATTGTGCCATTACGATGTACACCGGCCTTGCGCAGAACACTCTCCATGGTGAAGTTGAAGAGGTCGCAGGACAAAGGATCGCCCTGTCTGAAACCTCGAACGGTATCAAAGGGGTCGGAGAGGTCACTTCCAACCTTGACGGAGCTGCGCGTATTGCTCAACGTCGCTCTGCAAAGTCTAACGAGCTTTGCAGGGATACCAAGTTCAGACAATGCGGCATATAGGCGATCCCTTATCGGGCTATCGAATGCTGCCTTGTAATCGATAAAGAGATGGTGTGTATCGATTTGGTTCTCATGGGTCTTCTCCAGGATTTGGCGTAGAGTGAATATCTGGTCGATGGTGGACTTACCAGGTCTAAAGCCGCACTGATAAGGTCCAATCAGCGCCTTGGCGAGTGGCTTTAGTCTTTCACATAATACGCTCGTCAGGACCTTGTATGCAATGGGAAGTAGGCTGATACCCCTGTAGTTGGCGCATATTGTTGGGTCGCCTTTCTTCAGCACAGGACAAAGGGCACTGAGGTTCCAATCGTTGGGCATTCGTTCCTCCAGCCATATTTTGCAAATGAGCTGATGCATGCACCCAATCAGCTCACCGCCGCCGGCCTTGAACAATTCAGCTGGTAGCCCATCCGGCCCTGCAGCTTTGTTGTTCTTGAGTCGCTGGATAGCGACCCGGACCTCGTCATGGCTGGGCGGTGGCACATCCACACCGTCGTCGTCGATTGGTGCCATCTGGACATCTTCACCACTGGCGGTATTGTTCCTTTCGATGCCTGCGAGCAGCTTGGTGAAGTGCTCCTTCCACAACCTCAGCACACCCTGCGCATCCGTAACCAGATCCCCGATGCCAATGCTTTGATTAATTTAAAAATTTGGTGGTTGATCCCAATTTAAAATGTTTACAAATATTTTTACGTGGCGAGTTCGAAGTTAAATTATTTGTTTATATTTTCAAATGGTTGATTACAATTTTGAGAATATGGGAAAACTACGAAAAAAAAATGAATGATGAAAAATGAACTGATAGGCATATTGACTTCAAAATTCGTGATACACTTGAAATCAAAAATAATTAGATGCGTGTTTTAATTTAGTTTTGTTTTTAATCGAAATCTAACGGAGAACCCAAGGGTTAAAAGATTGCATGGAAAAACATAATTTAATAGGTCTATTGACTTTCAATAGAGCGAAAGCACTACTAAAGCACTAAATAAAGAAATAAATAATAAGACAAGTATTTTGTCATAAGAAAAATGTTATTACGGCACACAGTGGGGCGTCCCCATATATCGCGTGGCCAAAAATAGTAAACGTGGTTTAATTATCACGAAATTTGGCACCCGCCCATTTTTTAGCCCAATTAAGAAAAATATGAAACATTTTGAAAATTGGACCACTGCCACACCCACCCCCCATATTGAGAAAATATTTTTTATTCGATAACTTGGCCACTGTTAACACTAGAGAGATCAAATTTTATACAAAGTATCATTAGGATTCTGCCAAAAAGGGGCAGTTTGCCACGCCTACTTTAAAAGTTCATACAAGCCTCAAATTAATTAATCGGTACCTATGTATATTTTCCCATTTTTTTAAGTTTTCGATGTTTTTCCTGTTGGCCCTTCTTCAATTCGCTCAATTTGCTGCTATTAGAACCTCTTCTGGTGATTTTGATGAAACCAATTCTTCAATTCTGCGTCTCTTAGTTCTACTTGAAGCCGCTTCGTATTCGACATTTGGCCTTCCTCTGCTTGTGCATGGCACCTAAAACTAGAGTCCGACCGATTAATCGGCATCGGCTAGTATCGGCCAATAAAATTGGTATCGGCATCAGCTTCGGCCTTTTTTGGCCGATGCCACATCGGCTTTTTTGGCCGATGCCACATCGGATTTTTTTGGTCGATTTTCCTGCTTTCATTTCTTGTTTGTTTTTATTTGCAGCTGAATCGCACTGTCTTTCTTTTTCATATCTCGCTTTGTATATTTATAACATTTTTATTATACGTTACAACCCAGTGTTGCCTGATTAGGGGGTTTCTCCTTAGATTTGTTTGGATTTTATGACAAATATTTAAGGGGACAATATTTTACAGATATTTTTAATCTATTTTTGCTACATCAACACCTTGTTCAGCTATATTGGCTAGTGGGTCTTTTGTTAATTGCTTGTCCAAATAGAATGAGCAATTTTCATGAAATATTAATTTTATGTGTTATAAATTTGGGGGAAATTTTAGTTTAACGTATTTAAATTCTGAATTTTCTTGTAATTTTATTTAGTTTTTAGTTGTTTATTTTCTCATTTTTGTTTGTTAATTTGTGATGAATGTGATGAAATGTACTATATGGGGCATTTCACGTCAAGCGGACAACCAAAAAAATGTGAGGTCGTAAAATTTATTTATATTCTGGTCAGTTATACTTCTAGTAGACGTGGATGTGTACACCCAATTTTTTTCCGTATGATGTTTTTTTTGCTGAGTTATGAGCTTTTAAAAATTCACTAAGAATAAAGTCATGAATTTTTCGATGCTTATTATCTGTATCAATTAATTTGTAAAAATAACTAAAAAGTATTGTTTCTGATAGTAAAAAAATTTTTGTTTTTTTGTTTTTGTCGAATTCTAAATTTTAATTTCTTTTACGTATAGTAAACCGGAAGTGAAAATTTCAAATCGATGTTTGAAAAACTTCGACACTTTTTTTTTTTAATTCTTTTAACTTAAGGGGGTCTTCTACCTTGTTGGTTCAAAAAAAACGATTTTATTTTTTTTGCAGTTTTGTGGCCTAGAAGGTACTAGAAATATAATATTCAAAGGGTATAACCGAAATCTTATTATTTCGGGGTTTTTAGAGTCATCGAATATAGCTCCGCATGCTGTTATCGCAGCGCTCATCGCCACTTTAAATGCAATTTCCCAAAAGTTGTGTTTTTGCAACTGGTTGGCAAGATATCTCGAGAACTAATTGACCAATAACTAAAGTGATATATCAAAATTTGCGGAAAACATGTGGCTATCGTTTGACACGAGCTTTTTAGATTTTTTTCATTTTAACGATTTTTACAGCTATTCTTGACCTTGAAAACGTAGACATTTTTGTTTGTTTGTTGCCTGTTTCGTGAAATTTTGGAATTTTTCAAAAACCTCGTGTCAAACGATAGCCAAAGTCATAAAGAAACTAAATCATTTTGGTTTTTTTGTTTCAGACGACTTTCATGGGCTGAATCGTGACAACCGTTTTAGTATAAATTTTTCGTAAGGGACATTTCAAGGTCAAATCACGGTCAAACTAGAGACAGTAAAATTTCAGAAAAATTAATGTTGGAAGTATAGAAATAAACGAATTCAAAACCGAAACCTTGATTGCATTATTGGTTCCCCTACAATCTATTGTCAAAAAACAGTATCAAAAACGAGGCCACAAGGTAGAAGACCCCCTTAAATTAAAGCTTCAAATGTACTTATTCTCCACAAAAAAAAATTAAAACGTGATCTCAAACCGTTTAAGACTTAGAGCACATACAGTACATACACATAGCTGAAAATAATGGATTTTTACAAAAAATTACATAAAACCCATTGTTTTCAGCTATGTAAAAAAATTAAAATTTAGAATTCGACAAAAACAAAAAAACAACAATTTTTTTACTACCAGAAACAATACTTTTTAGTTTTTTTACAAATTAATTGATACAGATAATAAGCATCGAAAAATTCATGATTTTATTCTTAGTGAATTTCTAAAAGCTCATAACTCAGCAAAAAAACATCATACGGAAAGAAATTGGGTGTACACTAGGCATCGCAATCCCGGGATCCCGGGATCCCGGGATCCCGGACTTTTTCCAGTCCCGAAAATCCCGGGATTCAAATTCTTTTATCCCGGGATTTTCGGGATTGCAAAAGATGCTTCAAAGTTCAAATGAAATAAATTTTAAGGCACAAAAACCCAATTCCTTATTTGAGGGAGAAGGGAGGGGATAGAGTGCGTCTTTTGCAAAAGGCTTATGATTATTTACTAAGCATTCAACCAACAAGTGTTGAATCTGAAGGATGTTTCTCTTCAGCAGGGTTCATTTGAAATAAATTTCGCTCTAGATAAGAGAACAAAACACTTAATGCCTTTGTATTTTTAAGATCTCAGTTTTTAGTTAATCAAAACGCTTAACTTTTTTATCGAAATAATCGAAGTAAAACTAAAAGCACAAACAAATTAACTATTTTATTTTTTTTATCAAATATGCATATATATGCACTTTATGATACATCGGTTGCAAAGTAATAAGTTATGTTTAAGTGTCATTTTTGGATAAAACAAAATGCTATGAAACTGAAGTTAAATGTCAAATGAAAAACTTTTAAGTTAACTCTTCAATTCCCAGTGTCACCTGTAGGTGACAGATGCTTAATATTTGTTTTCCTACCACATAGGTTTTAATTTTAAAATTCTAACACTTGTATAGCAAAGTCAATTAGTAGTACTTGTTTATTTAATTTTCCTACCAACACTAGCGATACGTCATTTGTAAAATTTATTCATTTGTTTCACGCGTAATTAAAGCAGTGCGAGTTTGTGTGGTTTCTTTCAATATAAAAATGAGGGTAGTTTAAAAATTTTTTATGTATTTTTTTGTCTTATCCAAACGTATCTAAGCTCTTTTATTTAAAAAGAAAATTTTCTTTTTCACTATTTTGGACATGGGAATTGAAGGGTTAAACAAAATGTGATTAAATTCAAGATAAAAAATCTTGAAACTACCCAAATGTGATTAAAATGTGTCCATTTTTATGATAAATATATTATAAACAAGTATTTATGCAATTCGGGAAAATTGTTTTATTAAAAAATTTGTTATATGAATCCCGGGATTAAATCCCGGGATCCCGGGATTTGACTTTTCAATCCCGAAAATCCCGGGATCGCAAAATGGCCAAAAATTGCGATCCCTAGTGTACACATCCACGTCTACTAGAAGTATAACTGACCAGAATATAAACAAAATTCATTTTTTTGGGTTGTCCGCTTGACTTGAAATGCCCCATATATGTAATAGTTCCTTTTGTTGTTTTACAAAATAAGCTGTGTTTTTGATTGAATTCATTCGTGTTTTTTTCTATGGAATCGGCATTGGCATCGGCCGATTTTCGGCCTTTTGACCGATTAATCGACATCGGCATCGGCCAAAAAATTTGGTATCGGTCGGACTCGACCTAAAACCACATTTTGTGCGGTGCATTTTAACCCTCATCGGTCCCTCGAGAAATACATCTAATCGGTACCATTGTATGCGCGCGCATACACATATATTTTTAATTGTAAAAAAGCTAAACAAAAAATTAACAACCATTTATGTTTTGTGATTTTTTATGTTAATTATATTGTTTACTATCATATTAATACATTTGAACTTCATAAAGGTAGATTTAGAATGAAATTAAAATTCGAATATTACATATTGAAACGAAAAGGCACTCTTTGCTGTGCATTTGCAAGCATACTTTTAGGCATGTACTTTGAAGTACAGCAAAACTGTTATAAATTCGCTTGGTATAGTCCGATATGGCAAGGATGGTTCTCGAAGAAATGGGCTGTGCGAGAATGGTCGAGCGCTTTCCAATTAGAAGTTGCAAGAAACTTCGGCGCGATAAGAAAACTGGTATAAAAGCAGCAGTGCGCAGCGCAATGAGTCGAGTCTGTGTTGAGCAAGCAAAGTGGTAACAAGTGTAGATACAAGCGAAGTGTAAATCTGTAAATAAAGTGATAGTTAATTTTTGCTGAGTAATTGAAGTTGTTTTATTTTCAAATACAATCAAAACGAACCGTCGATAACGAGCTGTGGAATTTCGTAACATTTGGTGTCAGAAGTTCGGATTGTGTTACTGAAGATAAAAAAAAAATTAAATTATAAAAACGCAGACATGGTTAAACTCGAGCTGCTGAAGGTGGACCAGCTGAAGAAGGAGCTGGCTGCCTGGAATTTGCCGACTGCTGGCGGTAAGGTTTTTTTTTTTTTTTTTTTTTTTTTTAACGAGGTGTAAAAGCATCAAAAGCCGAGGTCAGTGCGAGACTTTAACCCGCTAAACATCTCCCCTTGTCCGACGGAAAGTTCCTCCCGGAACTACCGCTAAGTATTTCGTCGGGAGGCCGTCTGAGCATCAAAGCTCAATCGTCTGTTGTTGGTCTGTCAAGTCCGTTACTGTTCGTTATGGGGTTGGGCCACTGAACCCAAGATTTCGCGTCGTCGCGCAGCGCGTTGGCGCTCAATCCACCGGAGTGCCGTCATGATCCGTGCTACCGCCGTTTGTACAACTTCCCATTTTCCGGGTGAATCGCACATTTGGGGCACAAGGTTGGTTGTCGTTGGGGCTTCACCGAAGACTTCCGTGATAGAGCCTCTCTCGTTAGCGAAGCGTGGGCAGCATAGCAGGACATGCTGAGTGTCTTCGATTTCATTGGGGCACTGAGGGCAGAAAGGATCGTCCTCATGTTTGAAGCGGTGAAGGTATTGCTTAAAGCATCCATGCCCGCTTAGCAGCTGCGTGAGATAAAAATCTACCTCTCCGTGTTTGCGGTTGATCCAGACCTCAATGTGAGGGATCAGGGCAAACGTCCATCTTCCCTTCTCCGATGTGTTCCACCTTTGTTGCCATTCATTTACGCTGCACCGCCTTTCGTCCGCTTTCGATGCCCTAGCACCCGCTGTGTATATGCGATTGAGTTCTCGCGCTAGGATATCTATTGGGGGCATGCTTGCAATAACCAATATCGCGTCGTCAGATATTGTACGAAAGCCACTGGCTACTCGTAATGCACTTAAGCGGTATGTCGCCCTGATGCCAGACATGTACGTGGCTTTAAAGGTTGCGTCTACCCAGATCGGTGCTGCGTAAAGTACGATGGAAGTAGTAACCGTTGCCAGTAACTTTCTTCTGCTAGCGCGTGGTCCGCCAAGATTCGCCATAATGCGTGATAACGCACCGCCTACTTTTGCCGCCTTGTCATTGACCGCAGCCAGGTGATCTTTAAAGGACATTCGGGTGTCGATACGTACGCCAAGGTATCTGATGTGCGGCTGGGAGGTTATTTCGTGATCGCCAGCTTTAAAAGTGAATGTCTCTCGTATTTTCCGAGTACTCAAGAGAACCGCCTCTGTTTTTTCGGCTGCTAGTTTTAGTTGTGCGCTGCGCAACCATCTCATGACTAGCATTATGGATTCATTACACAGCTGCTGTACTTCAGCTATAGTTTTGGCGACTACTACCAGCGCAATATCATCCGCGTAGCCAACTAGTTTGCTTTCCGCCGGAAGTCCGATCCTCAATACTCCATCATACATGGCATTCCACAGGGCCGGGCCCAGTACCGAGCCCTGTGGCACCCCTCGTGAAACGCAATACTGCTTGACGCCATCATCGGTGTCATACAACAATAACCTATTCTCGAAGTAATTGACGATCATTCGTATAAGATACGTCGGTGTCCGGATCATCGTGAGTGCTTCTATTATGCTGGGCCAGCTTGCTGTATTAAAGGCGTTTTTCACGTCAAGTGTTACTACCGCGCAGTATTTCTTGTCGCCCCATCTCCACCTTGTTCCACTAGTAGCATCGCGCGCAATATCCATGACCGATTTAATTGCGTCAACGGTGGATTTGCTTCGTCTAAAACCAAATTGCGCATCGGATAAGCCATACGGGCCTTCCAGAGTGTCTTGCAGGCGGTTGACGATTATCCTCTCGAGTATCTTGCCCATGGAGTCGAGCATATACAATGGTCTATATGCTGATGGTTGGTCCGGTTGCTTGCCTGGTTTGGGTAGAAGAACTAGTCGCTGTCGTTTCCACATATTTGGAAAGACACCCTTCTTCAGACACATGGTGAACATCGCCGCAAAGGTGGCAGGGTTCGCTCGGATGGCGGATTTCAACGCTATGTTGGGGATGCCGTCTAATCCTGGTGCCTTATTGTCACCCATTTTGTTCAGGGTTACGAGCACTTCTTCCGTCGTTACTTCCGGAATATCACTTTCTTCCGTGGGTTGGTGAACATACGTCGGTCTTTCGCCTTCTGGAGGGAATAGTGTAGTGACTACAGCTTCCAGAAGTGCTGGGTCTGAGGGCTGCGGTGCTTTAGTGCCTCTCACTTGGCTCATGACCACTTTATAGGCTGTACCCCAAGGGTCTATATCTGCGCCATCACGCAGATCTTTGAAGCACGAGTCCTTGCTTTTCCGTATCGCCTTCTTAAGCTGGTTGCGGCTTTTTTATATTCGTAGCGAAGCGTCTCGTAATTTGGTTGGGTTCGCGATCGCTGCATTCTCCTGCGCGCATGATTGCAGCACCTCCTACACTCGGCGATGTCTTGATTCCACCAGTAGACTGGTCTACGACTCGGCTTTTGCGACCTTCTGGGCATAGCTGCATCGCAGGCTTTACTAATACGCCTTGAGATCCCTTCTGCCATAATTTCGGGTTCATTCTCGATGATTTCGCCGTCATGCCACACCTGTAGGAATACATCCTCATCAAAGAAACGATGCTTCCAGTCCCTTGTCTGTGCCATTGCTATTTGTTGTCGTTTCGCTATCTGCAGCTCGATGATAATAGCTCGATAGTCGCTATGCGTATAGAAGTCGGCGATCTTCCAAGTTGTGTGACGCGCGATCGTTCTGTGAGCGAAGGTCAAATCAATAGCTGATCGTCTGTCCCCGGCCTCGAAGGTGTGCTGTCCGTCGTTTAGGAGTTCAACGTCTAGTGTGGCCATACACTCCATAAGCACCCTACCTCTAGGGTTTGTGCTTCTGCTACCCCACGATATTGACCAGGCGTTAAAGTCGCCGGCTATTATAGCCGGTTGTCTCGTTCTAGCCTCTGAGACCATCTCTTCGATCATCTGTTCGAATTGGTTTAAATCCAAGCTTGGAGGAGCGTAACACGAGAAGAAATAAACGCCATTTATTTTGGCCCATGTGAAGCCGTTGTACGCTATTGACGCGCTACTCTGGTACGCTTTGCCATTGGTGGTCCATATTGCCGCTTTGCTCGATGCATCTGTTGTCCATTCGCAGCCATCTACGTTGTGGTGTTGTTCACCCAGGATAGCGAGATCGAACTGTTTCTCGAAAATAGTTTGCTGCAAGATATCCTGCGCCGCGATACAGTGATTTAGGTTTAACTGAACGATTTTCATCGGCCGCTTTTCCTAATCGCCTTTTGGTGCTCAGGGCACCTGGAGTTTCCTGCCGCATGGCTACCTCCGCATAGAACGCAGTTTTGCGCGTTCCTGCAATTTGCCGCTTGATGGCCTTCTTGTCCACATTTTCTGCACAGATTTCTCCTATCCACGTCTTCATTACAGTGTTGTGCCACGTGATTATATCCCCAGCACTTAAAGCACCGCATTGGCGACGAACATTCGCGTATACGACAGGATACCCAGCCTATACGTATCCGTTGCGTTTTCAGCGCCTTAGCGGCGTCCTCTGCTGGTAGGTTTACGTATGCCGTTTGTGTGCCTTGCCGTCCCATACGCATACTACGGATCGAAGCTATGTCCGGGCGCCGTATGCCACATTGCTCTTGTAATGCATCGCACACTTCTGCCGGAGTCGTGACTTCATCAAGGTCTCTCAGCTGTATGGTCACAGAGTGGGTCTTCGCCGACACCTTAGCAGCCCCGCCCAGTACACCCTCTACATCTGCTTGGAATTCTGCCGTGCTTCGTTCCGGTGCACGCTTCAGTTGTAGCAGCAGCTCGTTCTTCGCCGTCCTCCGCACGGCCTTAACGCTTTCGCCAAGGGACTTTAGTGCATCAACGCTTTTAATTTTCCGCAGGATGTCTGCGTACGTCGCACATTCCGTTGCAGCAATGATTATGGCGTCGGGTTTGACCCTCACTCCTCGTTCTCTGTTCTTCTTCTTCGGCTGCACTTTTGTCCAACCCTGCTTCTGCTGTGCTTTTGGTTTCTCCTGTGATGTGCGATCTGTTGCAACTTTCTCCGTGTTCGACTTCGCTGTTGCTGGTGTTGCATTGCCTGCGGGTTCGGTCCTTTACGGCAGACGTGCTTTTTCCTGCTTTTGTGTTACCTTGCGTTTCGGGGGTGGTGTCTCCAGGTGGTTTGGCTGCCTCTTCTTTTGCTCTTCCCTTGCCTTGAGCCATGGTGAGGTTCGGGAGAAATTATTCTTCCTTATAACTTCCTTGGCCACATCGTCTCTCTGCTCAATTGCGCAGAGTTCATACAGCGCTCTAATGCTGTCGATGGCGTCGCGCATTGGCTGGTGGACGGAGCGCCTTTTTCCATTTTCCAACATATCAACCAGGCTACTGATTTGCTCGCCCAGTTTGATGAATGGTTGGTACCCTCCTGCACCTCCTTCTCCTGTTTGCGATGCCTTTTCTGGTTGGCTCGTTGCACTGCTTTTCTGAGAGGCTAGTATAGCCTCATCGCTTGCCACCCGGCTTGGAGACCGGGGGATTCTGCCGCTTCTTTTGAACGGATCTATATCAGCTGTACTGCCTTCTGCCCTGTCGCCTGCCCTGCTGGCGGTAAGGTGGAGTTGCAGCTGCGCTTGCGAGAGGCGTGTGAATCACGAGGCATCGATTGGGCTGCACAGGAGTTCGGAACGCAGGAACAAGAGGCGTCGGCCAAAGTGGAGGAATCGCCTGCGGGTGCTGCGTCGATGCAAAGTACGGCTGCAGTGGCTGCGCTACCACAGGCAATGGACATGAGCCAGCTTATGATTGCAATGAGAGGCATGTTTCAGGAAACTTCTGCGAAAATTGAGAATTCCAGTCGTGAAAATGTCGGCGCAAATGGCAACGAAAATGGAAACTGCGAATCAATAAATGGCAGCGAAAATGGAAACTGCGAATCAAGAAATGGCAGTGAAACTGGAAACTACGAATCAGGAAATTTCAGCAAAAATCGAAACTACGAACCAAGAAGTAGCAGAGCGAATGGAAACCAAGCTTCAGGAAAATTCTGCGCGCTTGGAGCAGAAAGTGGAAGAGATTTCGAACAGGATTAACATCGATACATTCAAACTGCAATTCGACTTAGCTGCTTGGAAAATCAGTGGACCGATATCAGGAAGGGTCGGAGATTGGCACTGGCGCTGAAGGGTCCTGCGGCTGAGGTAATGAAATCAGTTCCGGAATGTTCGAGAAGTGATTATAAGGCCGTCATGAGAGCGTTGGCAGCGAAGTACAGCAACGAGCACAACCATACGCTATACTACTGTGAGCTGAAGAACCGCAGGCAAAGAGCCAGCGAGGCGCTACAGACATATGCAGCAGATATTAAACGGCTCGTACAGTTGTGCTACCCAAAATTCGGCGCTGATGATCTCGGGAGGATGAAGATTGAGTCTTTCATTGAAGGTCTTCATGATCCGGAGACACGTCGCAGTGCGTTGATGATGGGCAACCCGACATTCAAGGAAACGGTGACCAGCGCGATGACATATGAGGCGACATGGATTGGAGGCACTCGGTATGCACCTGCAAGGATACGCCAAATCCAGCCGGACAGCGACATTTCGATCCAGGCCATAAGCTCTGAGACACCGGGCAGGCCACGTGTTGTCTCCTCTAAAGTTGTTTGCTGGACATGTGGCAAGCAGGGCCACATATCACGAGACTGCCGCCAATGAAAGAGGCGTTCCCGTTCTCGATCGCAATCGCCTGAAGCGAGGGATACTGACGATCGAGGCTCAGCCAGCCTCGACGAGTCGTTAAACTAGAACGGGTCAGCCCAAAGGGGCGTGAGCTGATCCCCACAACCTGCTGCCCCCCGTCCTTGTCTCACAGCTGAAACGACAGCCCAGCAGCTTGACAATTGAAGGAATGATAGATGGAAAGTTGTTCGTGTTGACACTGGATACTAGAGCGTCATATTCAATCATAAAAAGGAAGCTGCTGAAGAACTGGGAACCACTGCATGGCATACAGCTGAGGAAAGCGACTGGCGAGCGTGCGCCGGTAAGAGGGAAAGTAACAAAAGCAATTGCTATCGGCACCAGTAGCCTGAAACATGAGTTCATCGTCGCGGATATAATGGACGACGTGATTATCTGCGTCGATTTCATGATTAGGCACGGTTTTACGCTGGACCTGAAGGAAAATGTGCTGAGATATGCCAACGTTGAATTCCCCCTGCACACTGGCTATGAGCGAAGCGTGGCGGTAAGGAGAGTTGTCTCGTGTCAACACCAGAAGATACCAGCGAATTCCGAGGCGATTGTGTGGGCGAAGCTGGACGAGGACGATGGGACAAGCCGGCTGTGGGTTGTAGAAGCGCCAAAACAAGGATACCACAACATAATAATCGGACGTACATTAGTGGAACCCAAAAATGGCAAAATACCAGTCAGGATACTCAACCCACTAAACACACCCAGATATGTCGAAAAAGATGCGGTCATTGGCGAGTGTAGAGAGGCTGAAGCAGTTGTCAATTGCGAAAGCAGTCCAACCGGAGGAGGCAAGAAAAGCGGTTCTAACATGGACGCCATACCGCAGAACCAGTGGAGCAGCGAATTGACAGCCGAGCAGAAACAGAAGGCACGGTCACTCCTGCAGCACTATGGTTCAATATTTGCAACAGAAGCGGGCGGAAGAACAGCCATAGTGAAGCACAACATCGGCAACGGAAGTGCGAAACCAATCCGCCAACCGCCAAGACGAGTTCCTCTGGCAAAGAGGGAAGCGGTCACAAATTTGATTGAAAACATGCATAAAGAAAAGGTCATAGAGCCTTCGTCAGGCCCTTGGTGTTCGCCGGTCGTGCTAGTCAAGAAAAAGGATGGCAGTACCCGATTTTGTGTGGACTATCGAAAGCTCAATGACGTGACCAAGAAGGACAGCTATCCACTACCTCGGATCGATGACACCCTGGACACACTGTCACGCACACAGTGGTTTTCCACACTCGACTTACGCAGCGGCTATTGGCAGGTGGAGCTTGCAGACAAGGACAAGGAGAAAACGGCTTTTAGTGTTGGCGACGGTTTGTGGCAGTTCACCGTCATGCCATTTGGACTCTGCAACGCACCAGCAACATTCGAGCGACTAATGGAACATGTGCTGAAAGTGCTGCATTGGCGGACGTGTCTGGTGTACCTCGACGACATAATCGTGATGGGCAAAAGCTTCGACGACCACCTGGAAAAGCTGAAGGAGGTATTTGAGCGACTACAGAAAGCCGGGCTTAAACTCAACCCAAAGAAGTGCTCGCTCTTCCAAAAGGTGGTCAAGTATCTGGGTCATACGGTTTCCGCCCGCAGAGTATTTACGGATGAAGGCAAAATCACGGCGGTGAAAGAGTGGCCCCGGCCACGCAATCTGCACGAACTCCGCAGTTTCCTGGGCCTGTGCACATACTACCGCCGATTTGTTCCGGGATTCGCGAACATAGCCAGCAACTTGCACAAACTGACGAAAAAGAATCAAGGCTTCGCGTGGGGTGAAGAACAGGAGCAGGCTTTTGCACGACTGAAGAAAAAATTGTGCACTGCTCCAATTCTGGCCTTCCCCGTGCCTGGAGAGATGTTTGTGCTGGATACAGATGCAAGTGGGCGTAGTATTGGTGGTGTGCTATCACAGATAATAGATGGCCAAGAACAAGTGATAGCCTACTACAGCAAAATTTTGTCAAAGCCTGAACACAACTACTGTGTGACACGAAGGGAGTTGCTCGCAGTATTGGAATGCGTGAAACACTTCCACAAATACCTGTATGGGCAAAAGTTTCGCCTGCGCACAGATCATGCGGCATTGAAATGGCTACTGAACTTTATAGATCCGGAGGGCCAGTTGGCGCGGTGGATCGAGCGGCTGCAGAGCTACGACTACACGGTAGAGCATCGCAAGGGTAGCAGCCATGGAAATGCCGATGCCTTGTCACGCCGTCCGTGCAAAACCGAATGCAGGCATTGTTCGCGAGCCGAAAGCAAAGAGCAGATAGTGGACGTACGATTGGTCAGCGTTATGCCAGAGGAAGAGTGGTCTGCGGAGAGGATACAAAAGGACCAGCGCGAGGATACGGATCTTAAAAAAATCATTGAAGGCGAGGAGCAAGGCGCACGTCCAGACTGGCAGGAGATGGCCAGTGAGAGCCCGATCGCGAAGGCTTACTGGGCGCAGTGGCAAAGTCTGCGACTGTCTGATGGTTGCCTATACCGCGAGTGGGAGAGTGAGGATGGCCGGACCAGCAATTCCCTAATTTCAGTCCCGAAATGCAGGATCAACGAGGTGATCGAGGCATACCATAACGACTCTAGCGGAGGGCACCTAGGCATCACAAAAACCGTCGCCAAAATAAAAAAGCGATTCTACTGGGTAGGATGCCAGGAGTCTGTCGCCGATTGGATTAAGAGCTGTGATCGATTTTCGGCTGCGAAAGGGCCAAAAAGAAGATCTCGGGGCCGCATGCAGCAGTACAACATAGGAGCGCCCTTTGAGCGAATTGCCATGGACGTCGCCGGGCCATTCCCACTTAGCACTCAAGGCAACAAATATGTGCTGGTGGTAATGGACTATTTCAGCAAATGGCCCGAAGTGTATCCTATTCCTAACCAGGAGGCCGCCACGGTCGCGGAAATGCTGGTAAACAACAGCGGGGTTCCAAGAAGGCGATGTAGTAATGCTTTACAACCCGCAGCGCAGGAAAGGTTTGTCTCCAAAGCTTCAAACGTCATGGGAAGGACCGTACAGGGTCGTGACCAGGATTAATGACGTGGTGTACAGGGTTCAACGCTGCGGCAACAGAAACGCCAGGTTGAAAGTAGTCCATTTGGAGCGCCTGGCGTCTTACTCCGGCGCAGCCTCGGTACTTGTTCGGGACGAACAAGTCTAAGTGATGGGCAGTGAAACGAAAAGGCACTCTTTGCTGTGCACTCTTTGCTGTGCATTTGCAAGCATACTTTTAGGCATGTACTTTGAAGTACAGCAAAACTGTTATAAATTCGCTTGGTATAGTCCGATATGGCAAGGATGGTTCTCGAAGAAATGGGCTGTGCGAGAATGGTCGAGCGCTTTCCAATTAGAAGTTGCAAGAAACTTCGGCGCGATAAGAAAACTGGTATAAAAGCAGCATTGCGCAGCGCAATGAGTCGAGTCTGTGTTGAGCAAGCAAAGTGGTAACAAGTGTAGATACAAGCGAAGTGTAAATCTGTAAATAAAGTGATTGTTAATTTTTGAGTAATTGAAGTTGTTTTATTTTCAAATACAATCAAAACGAACCGTCGATAACGAACTGTGGAATTTCGTAACAATATATTAGAAAAAAAAACTGAATTTTTAACTTTTGTCAATTATTTGTATATTTCTCGCATAAATTGAAATTATGTTCAGCACAAATGAAATTTCTACACTTTTCACCGCGTGTGGCAAAAAGATTTTTGTTATTTTATCAACTCCACTCTTGGTTTTGTTGTAGTCTTCAATGATGTTAGGTTTCTTCTGTTCACTATTCTCATTTATGCTGACAACATTGTGGTATGTACTGAGCTATGTGACAAATCGGTACCGGCGAGGAACATATGACAACATAACTGCTTGCAATTTATGTTCATATACAACTTCTGTATGATAAATTGGCTTTTGACGCATGTCGAGTAGAACTGAAGGAATTTCAGTCCTATTTGTCCTTATTGTTCCCAAAATAGTCATGCGATTCTTATGCAAATCTTCTGCCAATTCATACGAAGTGAAAAAGTTGTCACACGTTACATTTCTTCCACCAAATCCAAAACAACAAGCCGTTCGAGATTGCGTTCAGGAGTGGAATTACGATTCCGACCAACATAAATTTGTGTGTTGTATGCATACCAGCTTTTTGAGTCGCATAGCACCCAAATTTGTATGCCATATTTTGCCGGCTTGGATGGAATATACTGACGAAGCGGACATCGCCCACGATACGGAACTAACTGTTCATCTACGGTAATGTTTTTTCCTGGTGTGTATACAGCTTTCAAATTATGATTCCATTTATCGTATACATTTCGAATCGGTGCGAATTTGTCACGAACAGAAGTACTTGTAGTGTTGGCCATACGTTGTTCGCGGTCATCAAATCGAATGCAACCATGGATACGCTTGAACATTTTCAAAGACATTGTTGCTCTAAATATTGCCCGACCAGTTTCTTCATTCCACAGTTTAGTGACACATTCACCGTATGATCGATACACACCAGAAAGCAGCAACAATCCAAAGTATGCGTGCAGAGTGTCCAAATCAATGTTTTCCCATTCGTCTTTGTACTTTCGCACATCATATAAATTCGTCATGTTCAAAATAATATTCTCAATCGGTCGAAGGAACATACGAAATGCAGACGAAACATCAACTATATTAGCAGCTGCTAATGCTTTTGGACCTGAATTATAACAAAAATGAAACATATAATGAACATGAACCCACAACAAAGAGGTTAGGTTTTTACCTGAAGTGAAATTTTCTGCACGTCGAAATGAATTTCTTCGATTTATTTCAAATGGTTGCGAAAAATATTCAATTTTCTTATTTTTTGAAAAATATTTCTTTTCAGGATTTGCAGCATTTTCTTGTGCTAAATTTTGCTCAAGTGGCTCAATGTCGTCTTCATCCGAATGCACGCTAACTTCACTTTCATCATTCTCGTCTGATAATGCAAAATCATCGTCACTATTGCACGGAGATTCGGCCGCTTCGCTTTCCAAACTAAAATCCATTTCTAATTCATCTCGCTGCCTTCTTTCACGTAAAACTCTATCCATTTTTTATCAAATACTTCGAATTTGGAACACAACCAAAATTCAAATAAATGCGCAAACAAACTTCACTTATGTGTGTTCCAGAACAAACTGAATTTAATAAAACGAAAAAATAAGAGCGTACTATAAACAGTGTGCTTACTTAATTTTTCATTTATGTGGTAGACTCAGTGAAAAAAATGTGGTAGATTTGAGTGAAATGTGATAGATTTTTTGTATTGTACATTAATTGTATTTTATTGCATTTGTACATTTATTGTATTTCATTGTATTTGTACATTAATTGTATTTTACGTTCTTCTATGCACTTTAACCTGTGCCGGGTTTCTTTTAATTGTTTTTTGTATTGTTGACTATATTATTTTTCTTTTTTGGGAGCTCGGCCTCGGAAATTTCAGCAGCAGGTACAACTTCGCGTCGTTAAACTTCGTCCCCAAGAGCATTCCCATCGCCATGCGATTTTCTAAAAAACTAAACGTTACTAAAAAATAAAGGCAAAAATTATTCAACTTTTTTAGAAATTTTTCCATTTTAATTGCACCTGCCGCCAAAATAATTGTTAAACTGTCAACTATTTGTAGTGCACTGCATCCAAAGCAGTTTTTACGTTTTACGTTTTTTTTGCACATTTTCACTTATAATGTTCAATGCAGCCCTAATATAAATTTTACAACATAAAGTTCTAATTTACTTGGAGTAATAGGTTGGTTAATAGAAAAATGTATGCTCCACAAAAATGTGGTAGATTTTAAGCCCTACGTGGTAGATGTGGTAAAAACTTGATTTTAAAAATAATTGCGGTAGATCTACCACATATGTGGTAGAAGTAAGCACACTGACTATAAATCCACACACAAAAATAAGCGGCAATTCCAGGTACCTGCTTATGTGTATGCGCGCACATACACAGGGACCGATTCGTAACTATAACTGCACAGGCAAATACAGTAAGGGTATAAATTCAAAAACGGGGTTTTTTGGCTGTTCAGGCAAAATAATTCTACTTTGCAAAATACAAGGTCATTCCGCTGAACCGTTTTTATTTTATTCAAGGTTAAAGATCAAAATTGTATGCGTGCGCATACAGGGGACCGATGAGGGTGAAATAATTTTGCAAAGAAAATAGATGTAAGACAAAACGACATTTAACAATGAAATTGTTAGTGGGACTTGAACTTGCTAAATTCCTACAACAACAATGTAAACACTTTTCTCTTGCATACCGCAGTTTCTTCTCTCGGTTGCATACTAAGCGCTGTATTAAGCCAAGCAGAGTTGTTGCGTTCAAATGCTGATTTGAGTCGATGGCATTGTGTCCATCGTGTGTCGAATCTTAACGCCAGTAAATTAATTAATTTTGTCTCTATTTCCACACTTCTTCCATATTTTTCTTTCAAAAAGTTTGTCATCGATTCTATTTGGTTTTGTCGAGATAAATTTCGAGACGGCAGCCACACATAGAACAGCTCACGAATTTGTATAAGAGGTGCCACTATAAAAAAATGAATTACATGCGGGTCTGCAGGCCTCTGCAGCTGGAACTTTGCACACGTGTTCTACATACTTGTAATTTAGTGAAACAATTAAAATTGGAAAGGCTCCCTAGGGCTTTTCGAGATATTTAAGGGGCACAACTAGTTTGAAATTTTGAAAATTTGGTTTTTTGTTTTATTTCATATTTTTATAGTATAACTATGATAGAAAAAGTATACGAACGGATTTTGTCGAATTCGTAAAAGTCTCTGAGATACAGAGCCTCAAATCCGTCTCGTTCACTACGCGGTAACACGGTTTTAAAACTTTAAACGCGTTTTTCTCAAAACTAAATTTTTCAAATTTGCTGCAGCTTTAACTTGATAACAAATCATCCGATTGACTTGGGTCTTCTTTTAGCTTATTGTGTATTTGTTTTTCCATACAATGACCCTCCAGTTTAATGATAGGATGAAAAGTATAATTATGCCAGGCCAGAAACCATCAGATTTTTCAGCAAAATTTTAATTTTTTTTTCAAAAAACCGCCATTTTGTTGCATTTTATTTTTTTGTTACAACCGAGGGTCATTGTATAGGAAATATAACCTAGTTAAGTAAAATTTTTGGTTTTTTTGATTTCAGGCACTGCGAAGGCTACAATCACTGCAGCAGTGGGAAAACGTTTTTTTTTTAAGACTCAGGAGATGGTGGATAACTTGCTGAAAATCGAATATTTTCATTTGAAAAAATTACTTTGTATTCATTATTTATGCATAAATATATCTGCAAAATTTTAAAACATTCGATGCAATACTTCACAAAATTCAAAATTCACAAAAATCTCCTTTTTTCAGGCGGTCAAACTAGTTGTGCCCCTTAATTTTGAAGTTTGCACTTAGGCTTTTACTAGGGCTCAAAATGACTCTACGTTCAAATAACGGTAGTTAGCGAACAGTAATAACCAAAACAAAAAAAGGGCATTGTCAGACTGTAAAAACCTAACACATGAAATAAAAATTCAGATATATTAAAATAATACCTTTAACCATAAGAAAAAACATCTTCAGTTTCGCAAGGTTAAATGCCTATTTTCCCTTAAATTTTTGTTTATGCTATATATAAAGTTTAAAACCTTCGTGAGGCTACAAAACTTAAAATTTTTTTTAAATACCTTTTGATATAGCTTAGTTGGAGATTTAGCTTCGATCGTACTTACTTATTTCTTTCAAAATAAAGATTTGGTTTTTTTTATTTTTTGCCACGGACGACCCACTGTGCGGCATGCCTACGTTTAAAAATAGTTTAAATATTCTACACCTGAATGGTTCCATGGCGAATAATATGACCATAAATTTACAATATTAGATTTTCTTATTTTAGTTCTTTTAAACAAGCATTATATGTGGGCCGTAAAAAAAGTTCCAAAGAACGAGACGGAAAATTATTACGGGCTCATAAAAACGTTTTCTTTTCTCTCCAATTCCATTTTTATTTAATTGTCTTTCTTGATTACTTATTATTTATTTATTAATTGCCTGTAGCGATCATATAGATCGCCATGCCAGTCATATTTTCTTTTCTATGATTTTGCGCACACTACAGTCGGCAGTGAGTTCAGAAGCAATATGCGACGCCGTGCAGGCTTATAGAAGAAGAACAAAAGCCAGCCAGAAAATATAAATCGTTTTACAATTTCAGCTTTTCGCCAGCGCAACAACAAGAACAACAGCACATCGTCTTCCTCCTCTTCGGACAATTGAGCGAGAATGAACGAGTGAGCACAGATGCGGCATTCGTGCTTCTATGATTTGCGCTCAAAGCATTGTGCTGTCATTTCAAGTGTTTCCTCTTGTTGTCTACCCCCCGCATCCTGAAGACGGGTGGCGATATCAGCACCCGCATTCAAATTTTTGCTTGTACGTGATGCACACTCTTTATGTTCCATACTTTTTGGTAATATCCAAACAATGACTTTTTAGCCCAACATTCCAGTGTTATATAGGTGTTAAGTTAAATACAGTCGTGTCTGGGTATAGTGAACACCCAAATTTTGACATGGAGCTTCTAAATATTGAACAAAATTTTGAAAGCAATTTCAAGCAAAAAAAAAAAGTGTATTTTGAGCAAATAAAACAAGTTTTTTAACAAAAATGTGAACAACCTCAATAGCGTGAACAGGCAATGCAATAATTAGTTCACTATAACCAGACATTATTAATTAGTTGTATAACACTCCAGTTATTAAAAAAAACTTACATTTTTTTCCAAGCATGAATTAGTCTTGGTGTCTTTGAAATAAAAAAAAGCACTAAAAAACGCACCAAGCATCAAACTCAATATTTTCCGAGTTTTGATTTTCAAAAAGCACTAAGTTGGCAACAGTGGGTGTATGAAACAGTGACGCACCGCACACTGTGGTTGTGCCGCTTGCATGTTGGTGGTCAACCACCAACGATCGATGGCGATCGCAACCACCATTTCAATTTGCACGAGTAAAGCCAAGCGGGCTCGCTGCGAAAGCGGGCTCATTGCGTGTTGTTGTCGAAATGAGAATATAGCACAAATCCGTGGAATCTATGTGTGTACATCAATTCACGCTTACTCTCTCGGTTCCTTTTATATTGGTCTCCCCTTTGTTGCCTCCCGCCCGCGTGTGAAATGAAATTGCAAAATTTTTTCAGATGCGCCTTATGTATACTGTTTATTCTGTGATAGAACTCAATCAAGCTGTCAAACTTCTAATTTACAAATGGTTTACACGAGTGCAAAACTAGAGTGTTCCCGTAACCGGCTCGTAAATGCCATAGCCGGATAAGGAAGGTCAAAGGGCCCTCGCCCAATTTTAATTGTTATATTTTCTTAATACTAGTATAGGGTCATTTTTTAGCAACACTTTGTTTGGCAGCTCAGCTGTTTTCGTGTAACATATTTTTGTCAAAAATGTTAAGTTGTGTCTATAATTTAACCATGAATCGACTTAAAAAAGAACAAAGCTTGCAGATTATTGCATTTTATTATCAAAATTCATGCTCGGTTAGAAAGTGCATTGTGCACTTCTTCATTTTATGGTCAGTTTGGGTGACTTGCTGGTAGCAATGAAAGGCATGTTCCAGGTATGTTCGGCAAAAATCGAATGATGAAATTTCGGCGAAAATGGAGGCTTCAAATCGGAAAATGACAATCAAAATGGGATCTAACCGAGAGATGGCAGAGCGAATGAAAACCAAAATGTCGGCGCAAATGGAAACGTCGAATTGAGAAATGTCAGTGAAAATCGAAAGTGCAAATCGCGAGTTGTCCAGCAAGCTTCAGGAAAATTCTGCGCGCTTAGAGCAGAAAGTGGAAGAGGGTGCTGATGTGATCGAAGGTGTCCATGACGCGGAGACACGTCGCAGTGCGTTGATGATGAGCAAGCCGAAATTTAAGGAGACGGTGACCAGCGCGATGACATATGAGGCGGCATGGATTGGGGGCTCTCGGTATGCACCGGTAAAGATACGCCGAATCCAACTGGAAAGCGATATATCGATCCAGACCATAAGCTCTGAGGCACCGGCCAGGCCACGGCTGGTCTCCTCTTAAGTTGTCTGCTGGATATGTGACAAGCAGGGTAACAGCACGAGACTGCCATCAACGAAAGAAGCGTTCCCGTTCTCGATCGCCTGAAGCGAGGAATACTGGCAATCGAAGCTCACCCAACAATCACAGAGCTGAGGACGAGGAGACGTTAAACTAAAAGGGGTCAGCCCAAAGGGGCGTGAGCTGGTCCTCACAACTTGCTGCCCCACCGTACTCGTCTCGCAGCTGAAACGACAACCCAGCAGCCTGAAAATTGAAGGAAAGATAGACGGAAAGTCGTTTGAGTTGACTCTGGATACTGGCGCGTCATATTCGATCATAAAAAGGAAGCTTCTGAGGAATTGGGAATCACTGCATGGCATACAGCTGAGGACTGCGACTGGCGGGCGTGCGCCGGTAAGAGGAAAAGTTACAAGAACGATTGCTATCGGCACCAGCAGCCTGAAACATGAGTTCATCGTCGCGGATATAATGGACGACGTGATTATCGGCGTGGATTTCATGATTAGGCTCGGTTTTACGCTGGACCTGAAGGAAAATGTGCTGAGATATGCCAACGTTGAATTCCCGCTGCATACCGGCTATGAGCGAAGCGTGGCAGTAAGAAAATCTTACCGTTATCTTGTGTCAACACCGGAAGTTATCAGTGAATCCCGAGGCGATTGTGTGAGAGATACAGAGCAGCGAAGATACAGAGGAGCAGCGAATTAAGAGCAAAGCAGAAACAGAAGGCGCGGTCACTTCTGCAACACTGTAGGTCAATATTTGCAGCAGAAGCAAGCGGAAGAACCTCCATAGCGAAACATAAATGTGAAACCGATCCGCGAAACATACGAAAAGAAAAGGTCATAGCGCCCTCGTCAGGCCCTTGGTGCTCGGCGGTCGTGCTAGTCAAGAAATAGGATGGCAGTATCCGATTTTGTGTAGACAATCGAAAGCTCAACTACGTGACCAAAAAGGACAGCTAACAACTACCTCGGATCGATGACACCTTGGACACGTGTGTTGAAAGGGCGACATTGCCGGACATGTCTAGAGTACCTCGACGACATAATCGTTATGAGTAAAAGCTTCGACGATCACTTAGAAAGGCTAAAAGAGGTATTCAATTGAATACAACAAGCTGGGCTTAAACTCTGGGCTCACTTTTCAAAAAGGAAGTCAAGTATCTGGGCCACACGGTTTACGGATGAATTCAAAATTACGGCGATGAAGGTGTGGCCACGACCACGCAATTTACACGAACTCCGCAATCCCGGTATTCAACGAAATGTGTGAGTCTGGGAATAAGAAAAATGCGCACCACTCCCTCGCATCAACAGTTCGACGGCATGGTGGAACTCCGACACTAGAAGAATACCTGCGGAAAGTGGTAGGCAGGAATCAAAGGATTGGGACGCGTATATCCCTCTGTTCCTGATGGCGTATAGGTCAGCCCAGCACGACACGACGAGTTGAGGTTTCCCGCTGACTTTAAGTTCGGAGTTGTCAGCACGACGGAAAGCGCAAGGCCTGACTATGTGGTCAATAAGCAGTTGGAACTGGGAGAAATCCACCAGTTTATAAGGAGCCGCATCCAACTGGTCAGCGATAAGATGAAAGCCAGATATGATCTTCAGACTAACACAGCAGGGTTTCAAGAAGGTGATCTGAAAGGTTTGTCTCCAAAACTTCAAACGTCATGGCAAGCACCGTTTTCCCAATCGTCGAAGCACTTCAAAAAATAATGTTTTGTGATCTTGTGCAGCTCCTCTATCGGTGCCGTTTTTATCTCTCCTGTCGTAACGTAGAGTCGTCCTTTCAACGGCCTCTTCAGTTTCGGGAACAAGAAAAAGTTATAGGGGCCAGGTCTGGGGAAGACGGTGGCTGTGTCATCATTAGTGCGCTGGTGATTGTACCGCACACGTAACCTAAATAAAACATTTAAAATTACTTTTAATTTTTTTTAGGCATCACGAACTTTGTTTACGAACTATATGAGAAATATATGGAAAAGAGTTGGTGATTTTACGCCAAACATAAATATGTATATTGTAAAATATTATATGAGAAATATATCAAAAAAATTTGGTGATTGTACCAAGTTGCTAACATCATAAAAAGTTTTGTTTTATTAAATTGTTTTTTACGTTATATTCACTTTGAGTTCCAACAATTTTTCTGGTAATTCGTCTAAGTGATATCTAATAATATGTCTCAATCTCATCTAAATCGGATGACTACTTAGTATTTAACTTTTGTTTTTATTTACTATATTAGTTCTTGCTAACTTAACTATTATGAACTAAAACTCTAGGAAATGGTTACCTATACTTATACTAGTATTAAGAAAATATGACAAAGTTTGTCGCAGGGCCTTATGCCGCTATGTCCTTTGTAGTTGTTCAAACGTGAACTCAATTCGTTAAGCAAATTAACTTGTGGTTCAATGGTATAGCAGGAAAAGTTATATAGTTTTAGCGGATAGAAAAACGACACATTCAGCGGACGAATATTAAAACACGCGTGAGACGGACAGAAAACCAGGAACACAAAAAGGAACGTCTACCGACGCGTAACTCTTCACTCTTTTTTCAAATTAATAATTTTTCACATTAACTATGATACGAATTGGCCCAGTTTCGGTAAAAAAACTTTAGGGAAAATTAATCAGATTCTTCAAAATACTTCTTAAAATCTAAGAACTTTTTAAATTCCTACTGAACTTTAACTTCCAAACGTGCACATATGTTCAAATAGTATACTTACATTACCGCTGAGTATAACATGTATTCCATGTTTAGATAGTAAGATTGTCTTTAATTATTCGAAACCCCAACAATTGTTCAACCTTCCTAAATACTAAGTATATTCGTATATCTCATTTTCTAGAAACAAATAAAACAAGCAAACGATTTCTTGGCGAATGAGATGGGACAAATGGTGAATCGTGCTTCTAAGGAAAGAATACCGATAAAACTTTCAAAGGACGAGATACAAACATACGTAAAACGATTCCAGCTTATAGATAAGGATAAGAAAGGCTATGTATCGATCAATGATATAAGAAGAGCTCTGAAGGTATGAATTTGTATGTATTATATTGCTTTTAAACACAGCATTGGAGGTAAGACCTCATATGTTCAGCATGTATATTAAGGGGCCCGAACACTGTAAACTGCGATTTTTCATATGTTTTTTATTTTATTTATTAAAAAAAAACGGACGTTCCGATTTACATGAAACTTTACACATATGTTAATAAATGTTTAGATTACCTTTTTTACTACCTTTTTTAATTCGATTTGCCCCTTTCAAAACTTAAAACGCGATTATCTCGAAACCATGTTTTTTGACCGCGTTGACAGCATAACTGAAAAAGTTTTTATCCGATCGACCTGATTTAAATTGCATTCTATTCGGGAATAGTGTCGCTTCTGCTCGACGTAGCCGTTTTTCGATATATGCCAAACTTTTTTTTTTATAAATAATTTAGTGCAAAATTTTACGCGAAAAAAAAAACTTTTTCTTCAAACAGCCGCCATTTTTTTTCTAATCAATATTTTTAAAATCCCCTACGTCAAACAGTAGCCAGTAATGTATATTTCAAGAATCTTTTTTGTTTTTTGCTCTAGGAGGCTCCGTTATGCTGATTTGCTGTCAACGCGACAAGGGTCATTTTAAAAAGACAACATTTTGGATCAGCTACAGAATACAAACATGGCCGCCAAAAAAAAAAAAAAAATTGTTTTCGATAATCTAAACATTTATTAACATATGTGTAAAGTTTCATGTAAATCGGAACGTCCGTTTTTTTTTTAATAAATAAAATAAAAAACATATGAAAAATCGCAGTTTACAGTGTTCGGGCCCCTTAAGGTGGGTCGAAAAAAAAAAATTTTTGTTGTCACCACCTAAAAATAAAATTCAGAGTGTTTAATGACTATTTGGAAAATATTGCGATTCTGAGGTAAGCCAATTGTGAGCGGTTTTGCTTCAAAAATACCTCTAATTATTATGTTTTTTGGGTGTAACTTTTTTGTTGTTGGACATTTTCGAATAATTTTTTTTGGTTAGATAAACCTTCAGGAGTTCTTGGATTGCACAAAAATTTATTCGAAAATGTCCAACAACAAAAAAGTTACACCCAAAAAACATAATAATTAGAGGTATTTTTGAAGCAAAACCGCTCACAATTGGCTTACCTCAGAATCGCAATATTTTCCAAATAGTCATTAAACACTCTGAATTTTATTTTTAGGTGGTGACAACAAAAAATTTTTTTTTCGACCCACCTTAATGTATATATGTACAAGCATGTATACAGTGAAAATGTTTCAGGCACTTAAGCAGGGAGCAACTTAACCGAAACCGGATGAGTAAAGATGAACTTATTTTTTTCATAAAAAAAATATAATAAAATTTCTAAAATAAATAAATAAGAACATAAACATAAAGAACGAATAAATGAAGTTACTAAGAAAAAAATGTTGGGCATTCGTTTTTGGTTGCCAGAGCCACGAATTGGAAACATGAAAATAGTTTTTAAAATTGTTATATTTAAGTGCACTTAAAAGGGGAAAAGTATAGGTAAAATTAAGATTAGAGCACAATTAATTGATGCACTTATGTGTGTTAGGTACTTCAGCGGGGAGATACTTATCCAGGGAATTTTCTTCGGATTTTATTAAAAATTGCATAGTGCCCACATATGTTGAAAACTTAAGCGGGGAAAGCTCTTAAGCGGGGAGGCACTTAAGCTCATTGTATTAAGCC
The DNA here is from genome assembly GCA_963971225.1 of Melieria omissa. Lineage (NCBI taxonomy): Eukaryota > Metazoa > Arthropoda > Insecta > Diptera > Ulidiidae > Melieria > Melieria omissa. Next base: position 40,171,319 of record OZ020269.1, on the reverse strand, counting down.
AGCCTCGATAGTCCGTATGGGATGCGCGCTGGCTTCTCATACCGAGGCCCTAGATTCGATTCCTAGCTCGGGCTGGTGAAACGCTTAACTACTTCTATCGCTATCCATATGAAGCAGATTAGATTTACAAGAATCGCACAAGTGCGCTCTTGGCAGGCAATCGGAAAAGTATGAAAGAAGAAACTACCAAGCGGGGGGAAGCCACAAAAGAGAAAGAGCGGTGCCAGCAGGAGAGCGAGCGCTTCAGTTCGCGCTCATCGGCTGTGCAAGATGAAGCACACGCTACCAACAAACACACATGAAATTAAAGTGCCGCTTCACATATGTACACATGGGCGTATCAGGGTAGGGAGTACGGATCGGTATTTGCGCCCCTAAAATTCGAATTTCTATGTTCTGTAAATACCTATATAGAATTCTATATTCTATTCTATTTGTATTCTATATTTTGAGTTTTTAAATGTAGTTGTGTCTCCCTTCAAAATATTGTTACGAATGCTAGTTCTAGTGGGCTAGTACGTATCTCTGGATTGCGTAATTTGAAAATAAAACACAATTAGTTTCTCAAACGCAGTCAAAAAATTAACCAACAATCACTTTATTTCGCAGATTTAGACTTCACTGTCTTTACACTTAAGTATTTTCTCAATTACTCCGTGTGGCACCTTCACTAGTCAAAATCAGACTGACTCGCTGCGCTGCATCCGGCTGCCTTTTATACCTGTCCGGCCATCGCGCAGATCGTTCTCGCACATTCCAGAGTGGACTAAAGGTTTCCATGATGATCGCGACCATCATTGTCAGGTTCGGCTAAAAGTTTCCATTATCGCGGCCATCATTGCCAGGTTGAATGATGGCACGGCGTGTAGCGACAGGGTTGCTTTGCACAGCGACAGACTGTCTTGTCGTTACACTGCCCACCACTTAGACTTGATCGTCCCGAACAAGTGCCGAGGTTCCTCTGTGATAAGGCGCCAGGCGCTCCAAATGGACTACCTTCAGCTTAGCGCCTTTATTGCTGCAACGTTGAATCCTGTATACCACGTCGTTAATCCTAGTCACGACTTCGTAAGGTCCTTCCCATGACGCTTGAAGTTTCGGAGACAAACCTTTCCTCCGCTGCGGGTTGTAGAGCATTACCAGATCGCCTTCTTGGAACCCTACTGAGTAGGCCCGTAGATCATATCTGGCTTTCGCCTTATCGGTGACCAGTTTGGTGCGGCTCCTTATAAACTGGTGAATTTCCTCCAGTTCCGCCCGCTTATTGACCACGTAGTCCGTCTTAGTGCCTCCCGTCGTGCTGAAGACTCCGAACTTCAAGTCAGCGGGTAACCGCAACTCTGTGCCGAACACTGCTCAGGCTGGAGTGAGTGATGTCGTGTCGTTCGGGGCTGACCTATACGCCATCAGGAACAGGGGGATTTGCGTGTCCCAATCTTTTTGATTCCTGCCTACCACTTTCCGCAGGTATTCCTCCAGTGTCCGGTTAAAGCGTTCCACCATGCCGTCGGACTGTGGGTGCAAAGGAGCGCGTTTTCTTTATCCCCAACAGCTCACACACTTCCTTGAATACCGCAGACTCGAAATTCCGGCCTTGATCTTAGTGCAACGGAACTCGGAACCTGGCTACCCAGTTGTTTACCAGCTTTTCCGAGATCGTAGTGGCCTCCTGGTTAGGAATAGGGTACACTTCGGGCCATTTGCTGAAGTAATCCATTACCACCAGCACATATTTATTGCCTTGAGTGCTAGTTCGGAATGGGCCGGCGACGTCCATAGCAATTCGCTCGAAGGGCGCTCCCACGTTGTACTGCTGCATGCGGCCTCGAGATTTTCTTGTCGGCCCTTTCGCGGCTGAACATCGGTCGCAGCTCTTAATCCACTCGGCAACAGACTCCTGACATCCTACCCAGTAGAATCGTCTTTTTTATTTTGGCGACGGTTTTGGTGATGCTCAGGTGCCCTCCACTGGAGTCGTTATGGTATGCCTCGATGACCTCGTTGATTCTGCATTTCGGCACTACCATTAGGGAGTTGCTGGTCCGACCATCCGCGCTCTCCCATTCGCGGTACAGGCATCCTTCTTTCAGCCGCAGACTTTTCCACTGTGCCCAGTAAGCCTTAGCGATCGGGCTTTCACCGGCCATCTCCTGCCAGTCTGGACGTGCGCCTTGCTCCTTGCCTTCGACGATTTTAGCCTCTCCGCAGACCACTCTTCCTCCGGCATAACGCTTACCAACCGGACGTCCACTATCTGTTCTTTGCTTTCGGCTCACGAGCACTGCCTGCATTCGAATTTGCACATACGGCGTGACAAGGCGTCGGCATTCCCACTGCCCTTGCGATGCTCTATCGTGTAGTCGTAGCTCTGCAGTCGCTCGATCCACCGCGCGAATTGCCCTTCAGGATCTTTTAAGTTCAGGAGCCATCTCAATGCCGCATGATCTGTGCGCAGGCGAAACCTTTGTCCATACAGATATTTGTGGAAGTGTTTTACGCAGTCCAATACCGCCAGCAGTTCTCTCCGTGTCACACAGTAGTTGCGTTCCGGTTTCGATAGAACCCTAGTGTAGTACGCTATCACTTGTTCTTGGCCGTCTATTTTCTGTGATAGCACGCCGCCAGCGAGCACTTCTTTGGGTTGAGTTTATGCCCGGCATCTCGTATCCGCTCGAATACCTCCTTCAGCTTTCCTAGGTGATCGTCCAAGCTTTTAACCATCACGATTTTGTAGTCGAGGTACACCAGGCACGTCCGCCAATGCAGCTCCTTTAGCACACGTTCCATTAGCAGCTCGAATGTTGCTGGTGCGTTGCAGAGTCCGAACGGTATGACGGTGAACTGCCACAAACCATCGCCAACACTGAAAGCCGTTTTCTCCTTGTCCTTGTCTGCACGCTCCACCTGCCAATAGCCGCTGCGTAAGTCGAGTGTGGAAAACCACTGTGTGCCTGACAGTGTGTCCAGGGTGTCATCGATCCGAGGTAGTGGATAAATGTCCTTCTTGGTCACATCATTGAGCTTCCGATAGTCCACACAAAACCGGGTACTGCCATCCTTTTTCTTCACTAGCACGACCGGCGAGCACCAGGGGCCCGAAGAAGGCTCTATGACCTTTTCTTTCTGCATGTTTTCGATCAAATTTGTGACCTCTTCCCTCTTGGCCAGAGGAACTCGTCTTTGCGGTTGGCGAATCGGTTTTGCACTTCCACTGTCGATGTTGTGCTTCACTATGGCTGTTCTTCCGCCTGCTTCTGTTGCAAATATTGACCCATAGTGCTGCAGGAGTGATCTCGCCTTCTGTTTCTGCTTGGCCGTCAACTCGCTGCTCCACTGGTTCTCCTGCGGTATGGCGTCCATGTTAAAACCGCTCTTCCATTACCTCCAGGTGGGCTACTCTCGCAATTGACCACTGCTACAGCTTCCTTACACTCGCCAATTACCTCATGTTTACCAACATATCTGGGTGCATTCAGGGTGTTCAGTATTCTGACTGGTATTCTGCCATTCTTAGGTTCCACTAATGTACGTCCGATGATGATGTTGTCGTGTCCTTGTTTCGGTGCTTCTTCAACCCACAGCCGACTCGTCCCATCGTCCTCGTCCACCTTTGCCCACACAATCGCCTCAGAATTCGCTGGTATCCTCCGGTGTTGACACGATACAACCTTCCTTACCGCCACGCTTCGCTCATAGCCGGTGTGGAGCGGGAATTCAACGTTGGCATATCTCAGCACATTTTCCTTCAGGTCCAGCGTAAAACCGTGCCTAATCATGAAATCCACGCCGATAATCACGGCGTCCATTATATCCGCGACGATGAACTCATGTTTCAGGCTGCTGGTGCCGATAGCAATCGTTTTTGTAACTTTCCCTCTTACCGGCGCGCGCTCGCCAGTCGCAGCTGTATGCCATTCAGCGGTTCCCAGTTCTTCAGCAGCTTCCTTTTTATGATTGAATATGACGCTCCAGTATCCAGTGTCAACACGAACAACTTTCCATCTATCCTTCCTTCAACTGTCAAGCTGCTGGGATGTCGTTTCAGCTGCGAGACGAGTACGGTGGGGCGGCAGATTGTGGGGATCAGTTCACGCCCCTTTGGGCTGACCCGTTTTAGTTTAACGACTCGCCGTCCTCAGCCCTGCGCTTGTTGGCTGGGCCTCCATTGTCAGTATTTCTCGCTTCAGGCGATCGCGATCGAGAACGGGAACGCCTCTTTCGTTGGCGGCAGTCTCGTGATATGTGGCCCTGATTGCCACATACCCAGCAAACAACTTTAGAGGAGACCACCCGTGGCCTGTCCGGTATCTCAGAGCTTATGGCCTGGATCGGAAGGTCGTTGTACGCCTGAATCTGGCGTATCCTTGCAGGTGCATACCGAGTGCTCCCAATCCATGCCGCTTCATATGTCATCGCGTTGGTCACCGTCTCCTTAAATGTCGGCTTGCCCATCATCAACGCACTGCGACGTGTTTCTGGATCATGAAGACCTTCAATTAACGACTCAATCTTCATCCTCTCGAGATCATCAGCACCAAATTTTGGATAGCACAACTGTACGAGCCGCTCAATGCCTGCTGCATATGTCTGCAGCGCCTCGTTGGCTCTTTGCTTGCGGTTCTTCAGCTCACAGTAGTATAGCGCATGGTTGTGCTCGTCGCTATACTTCGCTGCCAACGCTCTCATGATGGCATCGTAATCAATTCTCAAACATTCCGGAACTGATTTTTTTACCTCAGCCACAGCACCTTTAAGAGCCGGTGCCAACCTCCGACCTTTCCTGATATCTGTCCACTGATTTTCCAAAGCAGCCAAGTCGAATTGCAATTTAAATGTATCGAACGGCGCAGCACCATCATAAGTAGGCACTTCTGTTCTGGCAGCAAAACCGCCCTGAACCGGTGGCAAACATTCTCGTGGCTGTACCTCTCGAAGCCGTTCGTTTATCTTTCTGTGCATCGAATCTTCCAGACTGTCAACTTGTTTGTTCAAGGACTCATCCAGGTTGTCAACTCGTCTGTTCAGAGATTCACCCATTTCGTCAGCTCGTTTGTCCCAATTGTCCATTCGCGTCTCGAGATACTCAACTTTCACGTTCAGCCTATTGGAAATTTCCTCCACCTTCTGCTCTATGCGCGCAGAATTTTCCGCCATTTCTCGATTTGCAGTCTCGATTTTCGCCGACATGCCTTTGAGCGCAGCCATTAGTTGGCTCATGTCCAACGCTTGTATTGGCGCAGCCGCTGCAGCTGTACTCTGTAGCGAAGCAGCACCAGCAGGCGACTCCTTCACCTTGGCCGACGCCTCTAGTTCTTGCGCTCCGAACTCGTGCACAGTCCAATCGACGCCTCGTGCCTGCAACTCCACCTTTCCGCCAGCAGTCGGCAAACCCCAGGCAGCCAGCTCCTTCTTCAGCTGGTCTACCTTCAGCAGCTCGAGTTAAACCATGTCCATGCTTTTATAATTTTATTTATTTATTTTTTTTAAATTTTGTTTTTGTTTATTTTCAATTTTCCACAAACCCACTTCTGACACCAAATGTTACGAATGCTAGTTCTAGTGGGCTAGCACGTATCTCTGGATTGCGTAATTTGAAAATTAGACAAACTTAGTTTTTTAAACGCAGTCAATAAAATAAACCAACAATCACTTTTGTTTAATCGCTTCGTCGCGGAGCGGGGGAAAATAAATAAAACGCGTTGGGTGCGGTTAGTTTTTGGGGTCTTTATTTATAGACGGGTGAATATCGAGGGTTACATTGAACATGAAACGATACAAACGGCCGAAGCCGGGGAGCAGAAAATAGGGGGAAACATGAGTACAAAAGGAGAAGGAAAGGAAGGGATTAGAGGTGGGATCGGCAGATCACTTAAGACAGCATTCATTTAGCCATCGCGGCTGCCATTGCATATTGTAATTAATTTATGCCGCGGGCCAGACGGGCGAGGACTTCGGGATGCAGCTTTTACTGGTGCGGGGGTCGTCCATCGTCGCCTCTCGTCCTCGAGGAAGTGCTGCTGCAGCTGTTGGGGCGTAGTCACCGATCTGCAAATAGATGAGATGTCAGTTACGTGGAAATAAAAGTATTAAGGCTGACATCGTGGGAATGGGTAATCGTGGCTAAGCTGCGGGGTTCGCTTAAGCTAGAGCCATTTTTTAGGGTTATGAGAGGGAGAGAGTTATGAGAGGGTATAGTATTTGTGCGTTGGGCTCGACAGGAGCAAGAGTACCGATCGAGAATGTCGGTTTGCTCTTCGAGAGGGCAATCAACCGCTCTTTGATCCGAAATTGGAACTGTTTGAGCATGAGAATGGCTGGAGCCGTTTCACCCGAGAGGGAGATCTTATAGATCTTGGAGTTTATACCCGATCAGTCCGACGTCTGCGGGATTTGCAGCTCTTGGAGCATGTCGCACTGGAGTGGCGACTGTCCTCTTTTCGAACCTGGGATGGAGTCGGTGCAATGAGGAATTGCGAGGGATTGCAATTTCCGTCAGTTGCTGTGAATGTGGAACGAGTGGCGTCAAGCCAACGCTCTTGTCGACGCCTTTTTCTCTGTCTCATTAGAGGCGAAAGCCCTCCTGTGGAGTCGAAACGTTTGGCAATGAAGGGGGAAGTGGTGGGTTCAAAGTGATTTTCCATTATTTCCTGGAAGCCCTTTCACTTGTGAAAGGGCTTTCTTTAGTGCGGGAAGAAGTGCGGGTCCAGTATGCATATAGCGACTTGGTACCTCTGTGGCATATGTCAAATGCGAAGGGGGTACTGGACCGCTTAATACCCAACCGAATACTGTATGCAGAGCAAGTAAGCTGCCACATACATTTCGGTGGATACCTTCGAGCATGATCTGCGGGATGAGATCACTCCCAATCACTAAATCGATCTGCGCTGTCTCGAAGGGGTTTGGATCAGCGAGATCTAGCATGGCAAAAATTTTCAAATTAGGGGGGTTTATATGGGAAGGTGGGAGCAATTTCGTAAGTTCCTGGAGCACGATAGCTTGCACGGGGAGTTTCGTGCTAGTTTGAGGGACTGCCAATGTCAAGAAGCATATAGGGTCAAAATTTGTCAAGTGGGCCACTTTTTTTTGGTGGGTTGGAATTTTTTGTCGTAAATGCGAAATTCGTAAGAGTTTTACACAACTAAGATGCCCGTTAATTCGGTTTTGCGTTATTTTCATTTTTTCAAATGCTATTGTTATTTAAATTTTTTAGCAGCGTCCCGGTAATTTTTTTTCTCTTGATGTGTCGCAAGGTTTGTGCTGGTTTTTTCAATGTTTCGTTCAAAATGTTCATAGACCAACATAAAAATTGTTTTAACATTTTCGCGCGATTATTGGTAAAATTAGGAACAATTTTTATAAACAAATTAAGTTTGTTGTAACTTCTTCATCGATTTTAATGTCATTCTTTAAAAATTATGAAAGCTCGTTAAATTACGAAGATTTTGGTGAAAAAAAAATGGAGAAACTTGCATTCAATGGAAAGTAATGACTGTTTTTGTGCCGACGCGCCGCGCGCGGTGCCGCGCGATCCACTATAAGTGCGTATCGCTGCGTGCTACAACATGTCTGGACCTGCAGTTTCCTTATTTTTTTGTATTTTCTTCGACCTGATATTCAGTTGCGTTTATTGCTTTGTTAAGTTCGGACTTGCGGACTTCGGACTCAAGCAATAAATGTAGTGAGTTGAGTGTTTTCCAATACTAAAATGCCGAGACCTAATCGTTGCTGTAATCCCTTAAATAAAAAAGCACATGAGTGCATTTACAAAAACATTTTTCAAGTCAGTGAAACACGGAATCCTAAAACAGTGAATTTGATTGGAAAATATATTTGCAAATCATGTCGAACCCAAATCGATCGAATGTCGGAAGAAAATTTACAAGAACTTGAAATAATTTCAAGTAAAAAAAAAAGTGCAGAAAAGGTGAGGAAATAGTTAGTAATGATGAGTCGACCAATGACAGAGATGACGTGCGACGCGATCCCCATTACACAAGCCCGGAAATCGTTATTGGAAAAAGAACTGGTGCGAACTACTAGATTGTTCTTTATCAAGAAAAGATTTTTTAGAGAAATTGATTGATGATTTAACTGCTGTAGTGAAACACGATTTTTTATCAACTTCTCAGGCTTCATATTTTGACAAAGTGAAGAATTCATTGGGCGAAGGTGAATTTCTTGTTACTCTCGATTTCGCAGAAAATTACACTTGTCAAGTCCAAGATGCAGTTCAATCACAACATTGGGCTAATATTCAGGCAACGCTTCATACTTATGTTGTTTATTTCCGGAAAGACAATGATATAAAACATCACAATTTTGTTGTGATTTCTGAACGATTGCACCACGATGCTCATGCTGTACATTTATTTAATAGTGAATTAATTGCTACCTTGAAAAAAAAATTTGGATCAAACAATGTTAAAAAAATGTTGTACTTTTCGGATGGAGCGGGTTCACAATATAAAAATAAATTCAATCTAGTGAACTTAATTTATCACGAAAAAGACTTCAAAATCAAAGCTGAGTGGAATTGTTTCGCGACTTCGCATGGCAAAGGAGCATGTGATGGAATCGGTGGGACAGTCAAAAGGCATGCGTTTAGATCAAGTTTACAGAAAGAAAATATCACGACGCCAAAATTGCTTTATGAGTGGGCTAGAAGGTTTTTTAACAAAATTGAATTTCAATTTTGCTCCGAAAACGATGTATTGCACGACGAATCTGTGAAAAACCGATATGATATGGCGAAAACTGTAAAAAATACAAGGCAAGATCATCGTTTCATTCCAATCGACGAAAAAAACTTTCATGTAAACTGTTTTCTGATTCAAACGATTCACACGTAGAAAGTGTAATGAAGCTAAGACTAAATAAAAAATGAATTTTGGCAATTATGTACGAATGTATTCCTATTTGTTGACAAGATTTTGCAACGATAAGCTTAGAAAAACTATGTGAATGATTACACGGTGCAACACTGAAAATACACCTGACAAATTACATAGTGTAGGCTGTTTATATGGTCGAATAATGCATAAAAATATTTTTGTTATATTTTTTGTACCCTCCAAATTTTATTTATTTACAAAAAACCGTTTTTACAAACTTTCCGCGGTAATCTATGAATATCTCAGTAATTTTTTTTAACGATTTTCAATATGTAATATGTTTTGGAAAGAGCATTGTCAGACCTTTCGAATGATGTATGTCAATTCATTGTTTAAACAAATGAGTAGTAAGTTTTTATCGCATAAACCTTGAAAAAGTGATTTTTTTCTCAATTTTTTTAACTTTAACCAGTTTTTATTGCATAATGAAACAAAAAAATTAATAAAGTTAGGTAATATTCTGAAAGAAGATTTGTTTACGAACAAATTGGTGTATTGCTTTATTGAATTGTACCAAAACTGCGGAATCTACGCTATTTTTTCGTAACTAGAAAATAAAGCCTTGAATATGTATTCGTTTGAGATTTAAATAAAAATTTAAGACGAATTCATTGTACACACTGCAATACACATGATAGGCTTTATTTTCTAGTTACGAAAAAATAGCGTAGATTCCGCAGTTTTGGTCCAATTCAATAAAGCAATACACCAATTTGTTCGTAAACAAATCTTCTTTCAGAATATTACCTAACTTTATTAATTTTTTTGTTTCATTATACAATAAAAACTGGTTAAAGTTAAAAAAATTTAGAAAAAAATCACTTTTTCAAGGTTTATGCGATAAAAACTTACTACTCATTTGTTTAAACAATGAATTGACATACATCATTCGAAAGGTCTGACAATGCTCTTTCCAAAACATATTACATATTGAAAATCGTTAAAAAAAATGACTGAGATATTCATAGATTACCGTGGAAAGTTTGTAAAAACGGTTTTTTGTGAATAAATAAAATTTGGAGGGTACAACAAATATAACAAAAATATTTTTATGGATTATTCGACCACATAAACAGCCTACAGTATGTTACTTGTCAGGTGTATTTAATTTTTTTTTTTTTGTAGCACAGTGTTATTAATAAAAAAATGCTTACATATCAAACAGCATCATTTTATGTAGACGGCACTGTTTCGCCCGCACTTATAGTGGATCGCGCGGCACCGCGCGCGGCGCGTCGGCACAAAAACAGTCATTACTTTCCATTGAATGCAAGTTTCTCCATTTTTTTTTCACCAAAATCTTCGTAATTTAACGAGCTTTCATAATTTTTAAAGAATGACATTAAAATCGATGAAGAAGTTACAACAAACTTAATTTGTTTATAAAAATTGTTCCTAATTTTAACAATAATCGCGCGAAAATGTTAAAACAATTTTTATGTTGTTCTATGAACATTTTGAACGAAACATTGAAAAAACCAGCACAAACCTTGCGACACATCAAGAGAAAAAAAATTACCGGGACGCTGCTAAAAAATTTAAATAACAATAGCATTTGAAAAAATGAAAATAACGCAAAACCGAATTAACGGGCATCTTAGTTGTGTAAAACTCTTACGAATTTCGCATTTACGACAAAAAATTCCAACCCACCAAAAAAAAGTGGCCCACTTGACAAATTTTGACCCATATGATTGGCATTTTGCATAATCTGGCCGCCCATGCCCGAGATTTGGAAGGGGGATTTCTCGATTGGTAATTTGAGGCGTTTCTGGACCTTCGAGGAAATGAAGGTACGCTGAGAGGCTTGGTCGATCAACGCTCGAACTTTGAACAACTTTCCTGCGTGCTCAATAGACACCAGTGCCGTAGGCAGAAGAGATTGGGTGCCATTATTGGAGTGTAAAGCTTGTACTTGGAGCGTACTTTGCCTGGAAGATGTGCGGGGTCCCCCGAGAGGGGGAATGAGTAACGGAGTTGTTATGCGATCGTTTTGGAGCTGTTGCGACCTGTGGTCGGGTCGAATGCGACCGATTAGGAGATTGAGAGGGTTGCGCATTGCCTGTGGGGAAATGAAGCAGGGACTGGTGCTTCTTCTGGCAATGTACGCACGTAAAATTGCTTGTACAATTTCCAGTGATGTGCGAGGTAGCAAAGCAATTTACGCAGAGATTGTGCTTCTTAACGTATTTTAATCGACTCTGGGGGGTGAGTCTTTTGAAGCTGTGACAAGTCCGTACAGGGTGATTTGCGTTGCAGAGTTTGCACGCGAAGTCCCGTTTTACTTGAGTATGATAATTAAGGGATTTGTGTGGCCGATTTGGGAGGACATTGGAAGTCGAGGTTTGTTATTTCGGCTTAAAGGGCGAATGTTATGCAGCCGTTCAAGTACCTCATATCTGCCGGTCAGGAACTCATCCATTTGCGACCAGGGTGGCAGATCCTTCCGGGATGTCAATGATTGCTCCCATAGAGCAAGTGTCTCTTGGGGAATTTTGTAGAGCATATATAAACTAGCAGCTGGTCCCAATTGTATCTGTATCTGTATCTACAGCCTGGGAATTTAGTACTGACAGACAATTGTTTATAGTGCTTTGGATCCGCTGTAGCGCCTCACTATTTTCAGTGTGGGCAGGAGCGATATTCAGAAGGGATCGGATTTGAGTGTCAACGAGTATGCGTTTATTTTCGAAGCGGGATCTTCCACGCGAGTCCGAAATTCTCATCGGTTAATGCATATTGCTTTACAATAGCACCGGCTTTACCTTGCGTCTTGTATCGGAGGTGATACAATTTTTGGTCTGGAGTGAGCTGGGGGTGGTTGATGTAAACCGCGGTAAACATGTCCCGAAAGGACGGCCACTGCTCATAGCCCCCGAAAAAGGTTTCGGTATCACAAGGTGGAACTTGTAGGCAAATGTAAGGGGTATTTGCTGGTTCTAGGGGTCGAACCGGTTCCATATGCGCAGCAGTCTGGGGGGACTGAGTTTGGAGCATCTCAATGATGTCCAATATCTGAGCCATGCACAACTCGTACTGGTCTGTGCAGGCCTCGATCTTTTGCCTAGCCGACTCTTTGTAACCGTCATGCTGGCTGTTGTCTTCAGCAATGAAAACTGCCTCATGTGCGCACATAAGCCTCTCCCATTGGGCTTGCAAATTTTTTTGCTTAATTTGGACCAAGGATTTGGTCAAATCCTCAATGGGAACCGATAAAAATTGTGTGCATAATAGCACGAGTCTATCGTACGCGAAAGTAAATTTGGCAACACTGGGATCGGATGCTTTCGGACTAGAGAGTTTGGAGCGAGTGTTTGGTAGCTCCCGAGTGCCAGGAACTGTCGTGCATTGGCTGACTTTGGGGATCTGGAGGAAGGAGTCTCCATTGTGACAAGTTGTCATTTGGGTGATCGCTCAGCAGGCATTTTGGTCAGAAAAGCTCGACAGAGGGCAAAAAGTTTGAATGAATATAAATGTAGGGTATTGTAAAATAGACGTGAAGTCTAACCGCGTCCGCGCGAACGAAAATGGGAAGAATTGGGAAAATTCGTTAAAACGAATTTGAATATTTGTCGAGCAAAATAAATAAATAAATAAATAGCTTACACCTGTGTGTTTGTAAACGTGTAGGGAAATATGTATATATGGGTAATAAATAGGAATGTGTGTATGGGAAATAAAAAAAAATTTTGTGTATATGGGTATTGGGAATGAATGTATAAAATAATTATAACGCAATAAATGTGTAGTAAAATGTGTGTGAAAATGTGTTTTTATTTGTGAAAAAGTGAATTTTTTTGTATGTGATCACGTGAATACTTAGGTTTGTGTGTTTATATATATTTGTGTATAAAAATATATATTTGAATGTATATATGTACCTTGTGATCGAAAAGTTTCCGGAAATTTTAAATAAAACGCAAAATTCTTAATCTTCATCAATATTTATTTTATCTCCTTCAAAATATGCTCCATTAGAAGCGATACACATATGCCAACGTTTCTTCCAATCATCAAAACATTTTGTATAGGCGCTTTCCGGTATGGCTTTGAGTTCCCTCTGCGAATTCTGTTTTACGTGTTCTATGGATTCAAAACGCGTTCCTCTGAGTGGTAATTTGAGTTTGGGAAACAGGAAAAAGTCACACGGTGCATGATCAGGTGAATACGGTGGCTGTTCGATGGTATTTATTGAATGTTTGGCCTTAAAATTACATTACGTTACATCATATGGCTCTTGTTATAAAATTTGAATTTTATGCTTACCAAAGAATAGACTACTCTCCAAGCAAAACTTTGAATTTTAAGAAGGCCAATTATTGCGAAATCAATGCTTCCCTAGATTCTTTTGATTGGAACAACTTGAAAACGATATCTAATCCAGATACTATATACAGAAATATATGTGTCACACTATCTCCCATCATTTCAAAATTCGTTCCATTAGAACTTCCTTTTTCAAAAAATAAACCACCTTGGTTCAATTCGAAGCTGTCTAACGCAAAAAATCTGAAAAATAAAGCACTTAAAAAATTTAAAAAATCACAACGCACCGATGATCGTCTCGCTTTCGAGCGCCTACGCAAGAAATTTAATTCCCTACATAACTTTTTATATAAGCAGTACACTTTTAAAATTGAATCGGACTTGAAATCAAACCCCTCCGGATTTTGGCATTATATAAATTCGAAGCGCAACACAAATGGTCTCCCGTCTAGCATGGAGTATGGCACTGAGACTTCTAATAGCACATTGCAAACTTGTAATCTATTTGCAAAATTTTTTCAACAAGTCTATGAAAATTATCAGGATTCACCTAATCTTAGCTTCCAAGCACCTAAACTACAAAGTATTAATACTTTTGACATCAGCGAAGACGATGTTTCTTCTGCTATTTCGTGCTTAAAACCAAGCTCAATCTGGGCCAAATGAATTCCCAGCAATATTCTTTATTCGTTGCAATAATAAACTAGCTAAACCAATTGCCATTATTTTTAATGCTTGCATGAAAAACGGAACATTTTTGGATTGTTGGAAACTATGCTCTGTAGAACCTGTATTCAAATCAGGTGATAGAAGTGTTGTTACTAACTATCGAGCTATAGTGAAGCAACAAACTTTTCCCAAATTATTTGATCACATCATAAAAAACAAATTACTCAGTCATATCTCATCAGTATTGTGTGATTGTCAGCATGGCTTTCTCCCGGGCAAGTCAACTGTTACTAACTTGGCTCTTATTTCTAATAATATTATTTCCGCCATGGATCAACGCAGTCAACTTGACGTAATCTATACAGACTTTTCAAAGGCATTCGATAAAGTAGATCTTAATATTTTGCTATTTAAATTAAATAAATTTGCTATTAATGGAAATTTACTAAAATTTTTTCAAAGTTTCCTGACAAACCGCAAACTAATAGTGAGGGTCGGATTAGTCAGTTCCGAAGTAATAATTAATGCTTCCTCAGGTATTCCCCAAGGAACTCACTGTGGACCTCTTTTATTTTTGCTATTTATAAATGATTTGCCACAGCATCTCAAACATTCGAAATGTCTTTTATATGCTGATGATGTCAAGTTATACCTTAATATCGAAAATCTGAATAACTGTCATCTACTCCAGAGTGATATTGATAATTTCTTTTACTGGTGTAAATTCAATAATTTGCGCCTTAATATCGAGAAATGCTCGGTGGTCTCTTATTCTCGAAGCAGGTCACCTTTGGTTTTTGATTATTCACTCAATGGTATTGATCTAGCTAGAAAATATGAAGTCAAAGACTTAGGTGTAATATTTGATGCCAAACTATGCTTTGCGAGTCATATAGATTACATTACGTCGAAAGCTTATTCCATGCTGGGATTTATTAAAAGGAATTCACAAGGCTTTAGGGATCCCTTGACTCTTAAATCGCTTTATACAGCTCTTGTTCGGAGTCTCCTGGATTACGCTTCAGTAATCTGGAGCCCTTACTACGAAATTCATTCGAATCGCGTTAAAATGATTCAAAAGATGTTTACAAGATTTGCGATCCGGAAATTGTATTGGCCTAATGGTCTCCCTTCATATACAGGCAGACGCAAATTACTCGGTTTGCAATCCCTCAGTGAGCGGAGAACGTTCCTCTGTCTCATGTTCGCATATAATATTTTGCGTGGTAAGATCAGGTGTCCTGATTTGTTAAATTTTTTCAGTGCTTTGGAGATCAATCGGTCTTTGAGACATAATCGTTTACTCTCTGTCACAGTACATCGAACAAATTATTCGTCCAATGAACCAATAGCTAGATGTATACGCCTTTGCAATATGTACAGCCCACATCTAGATTTTAGTGGTAATGAATATAGTTTTAGATTAGCCTTATTTAGTCTTTTTAATTAATTATTTAAGAATTAATTGTTTCCCATAGTCTGTAAGTAATTCAACTGTAGACTGAATATAAAATAAATAAATAAATAAATATAATCGTTGATAATGTTGGCTCGGTGCGAGGGAGCATTATCGTCATGAAAAATCCATGAATTATCCTTCCACAATTGAGGCCGTTTACGGCGGATATTTTCACGCAAACGTCTTAAAACAGTCAAATAATAGTCTTTACCGACTATAGTCTTTGTCCTTCAGGGACGAATTCATGATGCACCACACCACGAATATCGAAGAAAACAATCAGCATTACCTTGATTTTCGAGCGACTTTGGCGTGGTTTTTTCGGTTTCGGCTCGTCTTTTCCTCCCCATTCCGATGATTGTTGGCTTGTTTGCATGTCGTACTCGTAGACCCATGTCTCGTCACCAGTTATGATGCGTTCCATGAAAGTTGGATCGGAATTGGCACGATCAAGCACGTCCAAAGAGCCCTGTTCACGGTACTCATTTTGAAGAAAATTCTCAACAAAATCGCAACGCACTACAGAGGTGAACTGGTTTCAACAGCTGCCGTAAACAAACTGTCTGACAGATCGCGCTCATTTTTGGCATAGTAATTAAGGACAGTGCTACCAACCGACAGAAACTTTAAATATCGAAAAATATACAGCGCGCGAATTTTAAATGAGAATTTCCGGAAACTTTTCGGTCACAATGTATATATGTATGTGATTATTTGTGTTATTGTGTCAGTGAAGGTAAAAAAGTGTAAAAATAATTTTCTGTACAACAATTTTTGTGTGCGAGTGGGCGATATTTGTCCCACTGTAAGCACTTGGGATGGCAGCGAATGTGCAGTGAATGAGTATATATGCAGCACTCTTGAAAATTTTCTAAGTCCAAGAAAATTTTTTAAATGTGCTGCGAAAAAACAGTAACTCGTCCCACTGTGCTTGCGTTTATTTACTTCTGCTAGCGAAAAAGGGGAATTGCTTAGGCAGAAAAAACCAAAATGTGATTGCACTTGGAGGCAGCAGCGGAAGTGCTTGCTGCTGGTGCGGGCGTATATCGCACAAAGCGAAACGCGAAAATGTAAACAAGTGGGAGAGTGTGCAAGATCAACATCTGGAGCGCTTGCTGCTGATCTGCGATATGCACAATGCAAGAGAAAGGGAAATGTGCGTAAAGAAGAAAGATTAGTGGGATGTAGGCTGCATCGGCAGTTTTTGCTGCTTTGCCTGCGTCGGTCGCACAAAGGAGAATGCGAAAGCAAAAAGCGAAAAATTATGTGCAGCAGCGGGATTGCTTACTGCACTGCGCTATTTTGTATGTGTACAAGCGAAGTGTACACGAGAAGCAGGCAGTGGCGGGGTGGATACCAGTATATAATTTTTGAGCTGGATTTTAGGGAATGGGTATATAAATATATATTTTTTTCAATTATATGTTTTTGTATTAGTGTATGGGATTATTTTAATTTGTAATAAAAATTTTTAGGCTTATCTTATTGTGGGGACCAGTGCCCGAGAATGGGGATCTCCGCTATTTGCTGTGTGTTTGTCTGCCGTTTGGGTGCTGGCTGTTGTTGTTTGCCGTTGTTTGGCGTGCTCTTCCTCACTGTCCTCTTTTGCCCCGTGTTGTGGATGTGTTTGTTGTTGTTTCTTCTCCTGCCCCTCTTTTGCTTCTTTTGAGTCACCGCACTGTTCAATGTTTGCTGATTTTTTCTTTATTTTTTGTTTTTAATTTTTGAAATTTGTGCACAGTTTTAATTATTGTTATCACACTTATTGGTTTGTTTCACTATTTAAATTGTTCCACTGTTTGCTGATTTGTAGTTTAGTTTTTTGGTCACTATGTATTCGTTTTTTGTGTCTTCTTTCACTTTTCACCATGTGTTTTTGTGCAACTTTTTGTATATTGTTTGAAATTTTTGTTTTAAAAGTTTTTGATTTCCGCGTCGGCTCAATCGCGAGCGGCTCGAAGGACCATGTTTAATCGCTTCGTCGCGGAGCGGGGGAAAATAAATAAAACGCGTTGGGTACGGTTAGGTTTTGGGGTCTTTACGGGTGAATATCGAGTGTTACAATGAACATTAAACGATATAAACGGCCGAAGCCGGGGAGCAGAAAATAGGGGGGGAAACATGAGTACAAAAGGAGAAGGAAAGGAAGGGATTAGAGGTGGGATCGACAGATCACTTAAGACAGCACTCATTTAGCCAACTTTATTTCCCAGATTTACACTTCACTGTCTTTACACTTAAGTATTTGCTCAATTACTCCGTGTGGCACTTTCACCAGCGATTAAGCGATGTGAAACTGGGAGAGTAAGCCGATTTTTGTGCGTTTTTTGCAATTCACTTACACAGTCCAAGATTCATTGAATAGAAGATTGCGCCTTCCGGGAGAAAATAATTTTGAAACCCCACCAGTGACGTCATACAAAATTGCTTCCTATTGGCTGAAAATGTTGATTAAATTTTGGAGAGAGAAACACAGTGGGGCAAAATTAAATATTTGTTACTTCATTATTTTTTCCATTTTCAATTCCCTTCTTAATTCCAGTAAATTTACCCTTACCGATAAATATTGAGTATTTGCCGTTCGAAGTCGTTTTAGGTGAAGTGCAGCGAGCAAACTCTTGCCGTTTGAACATTCAAATAAGTCTCCCGGCCACAGAACTTCACTCAACGCTGTATAAGGCTTGCATCCTTCGGGAACCGGAAGAAGTGCACTGCGCAATCTAAATCATATAACACTTCGTTCAATAATGTGTGTGACTAACTAATGAAAACAAATTTTTTTGCCAAAATTCGTTTTTATTCATCAACATAGTCCCCTTTTAGGGAGATACAATCATTCCAACGCTTTTCCAATCTTTCGATACCGCCTTTGTAGAACGATTTTTCTTTGCCTTCAAAATAGGCGTTAGTTTCGGCGATTACTTCATCATTTGAGCCAAATCTCTTACCACGGAGCATCTTTTTGAGGTCTGCGAAGAGCCAGTAGTCGCTGGGGGCCAGATCTGGAGAATACGGGGGATGAGGAAGCAATTCGAAGCCCAATTCATGCATTTTTGCCATCGTTTTCATCGACTTGTGACACGGTGCATTGTCTTGGTGAAACAACACTTTTTTCTTTTTCATATGGGGCCGTTTAATCGCGATTTCTTCTTTCAAACGTTCCAACAACGCTATATAATAGTCGCTATTGATTGTTTTCCCTTTCTCAAGATAGTCGATGAATATTATTCCGTGCACATCCCAAAATACTGACGCCATAACCTTGCCAGCCGATGTTTGTGTCTTTGGACGCTTTGGGCGGCTTTCACCGGTTGCATGCCACTCAGCAGACTGCCGATTTGACTCTGGAGTGAAATGGTGGATCCATGTTTCATCCATTGTGATGTACCGACGCAAAAACTCCGACTTGTTGCGCGTAAACATGTCCAAACAGCTCTTTGAATCATCGATTCGTTGTTGTTTTTGCTCCGGTGTGAGCAAACGCGGCACCCATTTCGAAAACACCTTTTTCATAACCAAATGTTCGTGTATTATGGTGTGTACACTGCCTGCTGATATCTTTAGAATGTCAGCAATCTCCCCCACTTTCACTTTACGGTCGGACATAATGATTTTCAGTGTTTTTTCAACGTTTTCCGGAATAACAGCGTCATTTGGCCGTCCAGTAGATGGAATGTCATCGGTGTCTGTACGACCACGTTTGAATTCGGCATACCAATAACAAATGGTTCTTTTTGATGGAGCAGAGTCCGAATAATGTTTTTCAAGCCATTCCTGGCATTGAACAGTATTTTTTTTTCATTAAAAAACAATGATAAATCAGCACACGGAATTGCTTTGAATTCATTTTTTTTTGAAAACTCAAAAGTCACTTAAAGCACTGTAACTTGTAAACTAATGGTCGGATTGACTTATAATTTTGACAGTAAACCTAAAAAGGTTCACAATTTCGAAAAAAATATTGATTTAGTATTAGTGCCGCCATCTATGTGTCAGTCACACACATTATTGAACGAAGTGTTACAAGCCCTAACCACTATTAATTCGTACCCCTACGCTTTTTCTCATATTAATTTTTCAATTTCTCATATTAATTCTTCAAAAACGGTTCCACAATAATAGTATTGAAGTTTTAGTTTTAACCTGGTCTTCATCTAGCCCAGATCTAAGTCCAATAGAGCCCTAATGAAGAGAAGATTGAGGAATGAGCCCCACGAACCCTCTTGGAACTAGAAAACAAAAATGAAGAGATTTGGGACTCTATTACACCGGAAGAGTGTCAGAAACTTATTTCTTCAATGCAAAGTCGATGCCAGGCTGTAATAGCAGCAAAAGGAGATGTAACCCGGTATTAATTTTTCTTTCATTTGCGGTCGTACGAATTATTAGCGCCAAGTTTTAGTTGTTACTTTTTGTACTTTTCAAAATTTTGTTGTACTGTTCAAAAATTAATAACAGAAACATTATATAATAAAAAAAATTAAAAATGTGTTTTTTCTAATAGTAGATTTTTCAACCTTTCAAAAGAGTATAAATACTGCACGGAAACTTTGACAAATAATGGTTAAAAGATAATACTAAAAATTAATATAATAAAAAGTGTAGGGTACGAAATAATAGTGCTTAGGGCTTGTATATGCATATATATATATATATATTCCATTTGAAAAGCAGTTCACCACTCATGTACCTTTTTTTCATTATTTTGTGTACACAGGCCCACTGCACACCGCATGATTCTCTTCTTTTTTGCTTTTCTCTTTTTTTGACATTTTTCCGCGAAACGCACTTTTACAGCAAGGACTTTTGAAACTCAAAATTATTTAATTATTTTAACAACAAACAATGAAAACAATTAAGCAAAAGCGGCACGATTTACAAAAAACGAAGTATTTGTGAATACAAAATTTTCAACCAATGAAAACAAAGCACGAAATCTGAATTGAATTGCAGGGTTTCCTCCCGAATTTCACTTGTTTTATTTGTGTTATTTATATGAACGAATTATACGAATTTATATTTAATTTTGTAAAGATATACAAATTTCTATTAAACTGTTATGTCAGTATATGTATATATAGGGGCTTAAGTATAAAGAAAGCCATATATTTGCTCAAAAGAGTAAAGCAAAATGTAAGTTCAAAATAAAAGAGTTTAAAAAGTACTGATGGAAACCCTACATATTCTCCGATGACGTCACTGGTGCGGTTTAAAATTGATTTTCCCTCGGAAGGCGCAATCTCTGTATTCAATGAATCTTGTACACAGGCCGTGTGTGTTGGCAGTGATCAGCTCTTCACTGTGTCTGCTCTTTTCCCGATATTAGGGATTAGGGATTCCTTACAATTATTTGCTTTTTAAAGTATGTTCTCATTAATTTTCTGGATTAAATGCCAACACATGAACTTTTTTGGTTTAATTATGTAAATATTAATGAAAAATATACCAA
Source organism: Melieria omissa (assembly GCA_963971225.1). Lineage (NCBI taxonomy): Eukaryota > Metazoa > Arthropoda > Insecta > Diptera > Ulidiidae > Melieria > Melieria omissa. The sequence continues at coordinate 40,150,582 of OZ020269.1, read as the reverse complement.
ACAACACAAAGCTAAATGCATTGAATATGACAGGGTCAATTGCCGTCCTTTGTATTTCGCATTTCTTCATTTAGCTAATCTCTAACGATCAGGTACGATTTTTTTGCTAAATGCTGTAGTTTGACCGCAGGGTTGTTTTTTTGATTGAATTAAAGCATACCCAAGGATTATTTTGACGATTTTGGGCAATAATATATTTTTCTAGTCAATTTTATACAAACGTATTACGAAATGGCACCAAAAATATACAAATAAAAAGACAAATTTCTTTGGTCACAAAAAATGACTCACACCAGCAACACTGGAATTTTGAAATGAACTAGAACAACAACCCCGTTTTAGAAATTTATATGGAGGAAAAAGTACGTTCCTCATCAAGCTTGAGGCCTACTAGTAGGCCCCAAGGTTGCAATTTTGCAATAATATTAGTGTAATTCTGTGCATGTATTTCTACCGGCTCTCCCAGTTTCACATCGCTTAATCGCTGCCTTCACTACTCAAAATCAGACTGACTCGCTGCGCCGCACCCGGCTGCCTTTTATACCTGTCCGGCCATCGCGCAGATCGTTCTCGCAGATTCCAAAGTGGACTAATGGCCAAACTCCATAAAGCGCGTTTTAGACGTATCGTGGTTTTTCGCGTTTCTCGTGTTTCGAGAAAAAGTTGGATCAGTGTATTTGTATGTATTTGTATGAAGCAAACTCCATGACTTGACGTCGATACGCCGGAAACGCGGCAAAAGTTGAAATATTTTCAACTTTCTCTCGCGTTTCTCGCTTAACGACGTCAAACAGCTGACAGAGCTCCTAAAGATGTCATACATTATGTGGTTAAATGGTAATGCCGATAACAAAATTGTGTTATCGCAAAAGTCGAATGCATTTATTTTACACGAAAGCTATTAAATGCATTTAACCCTACTGTTAGGTTAGAAAAGGGACCATTTGGTCCATACTGCAATTTTCGTACAAAACAACAATTTATTCAAATTTTTTGTATTTATTTTGGTTCATTCATTCTTTACTCAACATAACTGATGTAAAAAATAGTTAAATAGTTAGTCAAAAGTTACAAAGGAAACAAGCCAAAAATTGGACCAAATGGGCTTAACCTAACAGCAGGGTTAAGAAACATTTTAACATAAAATATTTTAACATAAAATGTGGAGAAATTCCTAAAAATTTGCATAATTCCTTGACAGGCGAAACTTAGTCTTCGCTGTGTTGGAATTTCGTTAGCTTATTCGTTGTCGATCGAATTTCCCTGTGAAATAAATTGCTACAAATTGAATTCAACTGAATCTTTTTTTATTTTTGCAATGTTCGATATGCATTTATTGTGTTTAAAATGAAATCAGTAAATTCTATAAATTCTTTAACGTCGTATAGCAATTTCATTTCGTTGTTTTTCACAATTCACAACGAAATCAATCAGCAGTTTGCCAATTAAAAATTAGCATAAGCTGACGTAAGAAGAACAAGCTGACGCGTGAAACGCGCTTTATGGAGTTTGACCATTTGCAACGCGAATAACGCGGGAAACGCCATAATACGACAAACCCCGAACGCCTGAAACGCGCCTTATGGAGTTTGGCCATAAAGGTTTCCATGATGATGGTGACCATCATTGCCAGGTTGGACTAAAAGTTTCCATTATCGCGGCCATCATTGCCAGGTTGAATTATGGCACGGCGCGTAGCGACAGGGTTGCTTTGCACAGCGACAGACTGTCTTGTCGTTACAATATGTTTCTGGGTACGCCCATTTGTGTGTACATTAACTTGTTGGTGGCTGCTTTTGTCGCTCAATCATTTTTAGCGCGAATTTCTAAATTTATTTGTCGCCAGCAAAGGGACGTCACTTAGCTAGCGCAATTAGAGTCCGACCGATACCAAATTTTTTGGCCGATGCCGATGCCGATTAATCGGCATCGGCCAATTATCAGCCGATGCCGATTAATCGGTCAAAAGGCCGAAAATCGGCCGATGCCGATGCCGATGCCGATTCCATAGAAAAAAAAACACGAATGAATTCAATCAAAAACACAGCTTATTTTATAAAACAACAAAAGGAACTATTCCATATATAGTACATTTCATCACATTTATCACAAATTAACAAACGAAAACGAGAAAATAAACAACTAAAAACTAAATAAAATTACAAGAAAATTCAGAATTCAAAATTAATATCTCATGAAAATTGCTCATTCTATTTGGCACAAGCAATTAACAAAAGACCCAATAGCCAATATAGCTGAACAAGGTGTTGATGTAGCAAAAATAGATTAAAAATATCTGAATAATATTGTCCCCTTAAGTATTTGTCATAAAATCCAAACAAATCTAAGGAGAAACCCCCTAATCAGGCAACACTGGTTTGTAACGTATAATAAAAATGTAATAAATATACAAAGCAAGATATGAAAAAGGAAGACAGTGCGATTCAGCTGCAAATAAAATCGTATTAGAAAATCGAAAATCGTAAAATCGACCAAAAAAACCGATGTGGCATCGGCCAAAAAAAGCCGATGTGGCATCGGCCAAAAAAGGCCGAAGCCGATGCCGATTCTTTTTTTTTTGGCCGATGCCGATACTAGCCGATGCCGATACCAATTTCATTGGCCGATACTAGCCGATGCCGATGCCGATGCCGATTAATCGGTCGGACTCTAAGCGCAATGATCGCCGTTTCAGAGAATGTGATTCAAAACAGCGCAAATGATTTTTATTCTTGTAGTTTTTATGTGTATGCTTTTTTTGTGTTGCTGATTGGTTTTGCTTCTAAATCTTTTAGTCGGAGCCCGAAAAATCGGTATTGAGGCATACCTTCAGAATGGTACAGTGACGAATAGTGGGACAGTAAATGTAAAATCGAGGGCATAAGTACTTACGGTTTATGTAAATAAGACCTTTAAAGAAAGCAAACAAAAAAAAATAAATAAATTACAACAACAACAATGCATATTTATTTAGATAAATGATGTAAAATCACACAGAATACTTGTTCAGTTTGGCACCCGAGTACTTATTTTCTGTAGAAACTGTTATACCATAGTTTTATTAATTGGCAATGCCCACTTTGAGTCTCAAAACATCTTTAATGCAGCTGGGCATGTTTTCTACCCAGTTTCTACATATTTCAATCGGTATTTTCGCCCACACGATCTGCATTCTTTCCCACAACTCCATAATGCTATTAGGAGATGTATCGTAGCCTTCCAGTCGCCGCTTTACGATGGACCACAAATTTTCAATAGGATTCAAATTCGGACTTTGTGCTGGCCACACCATTGTTGAAAATTCTTGAATTTTAGGCCATTTTTGCACGACATTTGACGAGTGTTTAGGGTCGTTGTCCTGTTGAAATATGATTTCGGCTTCCGAAACCTCGACCCGACCGACTACCACTGGTAAATTTTCGTAAAGCAAATTCACGTAGATGTCTTTTGTCATAATTGTTGTTATTTCTTGCAAAGGACCGACTCCAAAGAACGAAAAACAGCCCCACACCACTACTGATCCTATTCTAAATTTGCCTGTTTCGATAATTTGATAATTTTGGGTTGCTTTTCTAGTGTTTGACCAAAAATAGTTAATGCCATCAGATTGTATTCAATTAATTTTACATTCATCTAACCATAACACACACTTCCAATCTTCGCCTGTCCAGTGCTCATACTCCTTTGCGAATATCATGCGGGCCCTTTTATTTTTGTTTGACAATTTGGGATTTTTTGGCTTCTTTGCAGCTCGGTATCCGTTTCTGTTTAACGCGCGTCGTACAGTCCATACACTTGCACTTTTTGCAACACATTTGGCGGCATCTTTTGGCATTTTGCCCTTGCCCGCCATCAATAATCGCCAGATTTGTCTACTGTCCCTCGCGTCGAATATTCTGGGACGGCCGTTTTTAACGTTATGAACCACAGTATTATCACTTTTTTAATGTTTATAACCGTTGTTTGCATTGTGCCCAAATGCGTGATTTGGGCAACAACTTTCAAATACGAGGCCAAATCACGCATTTCCCCATACAAGTCCAAATCTATGAAATGACTCATTTCAACAAAACGACGAAGAAAATGCGATAAAACATGACGAGTTTTATCAAACGCATCACAAAATGAAGGCGCTTTCAAAAGCTTTTACCTCTTTTTGACAATTCAAAATCGCAACAAACGAAAATTATCAAAATGGAAATTTCGAATTGAAATTTTCGTCTGCTTGAAATATGTATGTAGAATTCGTATGATATGCCATATATTCGTATTCAAATATTGCAGTGTGTAGAACATAGAGGCAGCAAAAAAGCAACAAATTCTTTAATCAGAAGCCGGAAAAGAGCTGATCTATGAGCTGCAGCAAGAGGACATGAGCATTAAACATTTGACAACAGTTGCCAAACGAAATGCAAATGAGGCAATGTAAACACTTTAAAATGATTCATTTGAAATTATTAGAATTTTTTGGAGGTTTCTTCGGTTTAAAACCCAAATCTTCCGCGTAACTTTGTCACACATCAATGATACCTGGCCTTAGAACTTAGAATTTAGTTGCACAATTTGACTGGAAAAATAGGGTAGACATTGGACATGAGGGCGCGGAATCGCTCATTTCAAATTTTTAATATGAAATAACATCAAAATTATAACAACACGCAATTGCGCAGCTTCTGTCGATGACACATTTCGTTCTGCAAAACACGCAATTACGCAGTGAAGCATTCGCTCGGCGCAACTGCGTAATTGTGATTCCCTAGCGTAGACAATGTGACACAACAACAGCAGCCTCAACAACATTGCTTACTTTCACAGGACATGTTAATTTCGACGGAATTATGACAGAGACGATTAGAGGCGATGCTAGAATACACTGGATACAGCGCAGGGCCAACACCAGATTGTTGGCAAGCGACTAGTGAAAGTGAAGTGAAATTAGTGAGAAGTATAAAATTGTAAATCATGTGACTACTGGTGATAAACTGCTTTAATAATATTTAAAGTGTTTTATTTTGGCATAAACCAATGAAACGAATAACCGGTAATTGATTTAACGCTTGTCTCAGATTCAGACTCTTTAAGGGTGTCGAACTGGCACGTATCCTTGGATTGCTCTTTTTTCGATCACTACAGGATACCTTTCCAGATCGACTTCGAAAGGCACAGACCAAGACCTTGTAGAAATTCCAGGAAAGCAGACTGGACTGCCACTCGTGGACCAATCGACTAATACCTTCACCAACATGGCAAGAGCTCTTCGATACGGCCCGAGTGGAGGAGATAACTAGGCAGCTTTCAGGCGCCCTTACGGAGGCTCTCATCAGGAGACTTTTCGTGTCCCCTTAGTAGACCCTCAAGAGCACGTGCTTCTGCATGGTGGTCTTCAGGGCTCAAACAACTACGGACCGAAACAAGGAAGCTTTCTAATAGGGCCAGAAGAAATAGTAGTATAGGTGACTGGGACGCATATCGTCGCAGTTTCAGCGAGTACAAACAGGAGATTAAAAAGGGGAAAAGGACTTTTGGGAGAGTTTTTGTGAAGTGTCAAGCGTGGGTGAGGCTGCCAGACATCGGAAGGTTCTTGCCAAGGAGGTGAGTACACCGGGCCTCCTAGCGGGACCAGATGGCCCCTTTACAGGCGACAGCAAGGAGTCTCTCGAGCTACTCATGAGCACACACTTCCCGGGCTGTATGGATGCGGATAGCACCATTTAGTCTGGAGGCGGAGGAACTCATCAGCAGCATAATAACCGAAAAGAAGATAACTTGGGCGATAGACTCATTCAAACCCTACAAAGCAGCGGGACCGGATGGTATATATCCTATCATGCTGCAGAAGGCGAAGGACTTGGTGATCCCTTGGCTAGAAGGGATTTTCAAGGTCTGCTTAGCCTTGAGCTACATCCCGTAGGAGTGGACGGAGGTACGAGTGATATTTATTCCTAATGTCGGAAAGCCAAATCACTCAACTCTCAAGGACTACAGGCCGATTAGTCTATCATTGTTTCTATTGAAAACTCTAGAACGAGTAATCGACCTTTACATCAGAACTATGCTAAATAAGCAAAACCTTTGCGTACAACACGCCTAGTGCAAGGGTAGGTCGGTAGACACAGCGAAGCGCAAAGCTTTCGCGCATAAAGAGTACGCCTTTGTGGCGTTTCTAGACGTGGAGGGAGCTTTCAACAAGGTCAAAATTGAATCCTTTTACACTGCTCTGGCGTACACAGGTTCCATTGGCAAGGTAAACCTGTGTATCAAAAACATGCTGATGTGCAGGGTTAACAGTTCAACCCTTGGTAACACATCTGCTAGGAAACGTGTGACCAAAGGCACACCACAGGGGGGAGTTATCTGACCCCTACTTTGGCATTCGAATTGCAGCCTATGCGGACGACGTGGTTATACTAACAACAGGAAAATTCCTTTCGATAGTTAGCGAACTCCGAAGTCCGAAGGAAGGGAGCGGACATACAAGGTAAAGTCTCTGATTGCGTTCAACTTGGCGAACGCCAGAACGATCCCTGTCCCTGTCCAATCCAAGCTGATGCACAGCCTCCGCGCGGCCCTTCTGGATAGCTATTTGGCACCCGCTGAATAGTGAACTAATGTGTGCAGCGAGTCCAATCCCCAGGACTTAAAATTAGGGTTGTGCGCAGGGTTTGGTGCCCGCCACGGAAAATCAAATACCAATGAAAGCTAGCAAACAAGCCTCGGAAGGAGCCCACAATGTTGACGACCACAGCAAACGATTTAAGGACCACGGTGAGGATATGCACCTAGAATGTCCGGACCCTCTATAGGGAAGGTGCCTCTATCCAACTGGCGGAAGCCCTCACAAAGTGTAAGGCTGACATCACCGCCATCCAGGAAATGCGATGGACAGGACAAGGTTGCTCCAAGCGAGCAGACTGCGACATCTACTACAGCTGCCATGCGGAGAAGCGCGAAATTGGCTGCGGATTTGTGGTCAGCAAGAGACTTCGCCACCACTTCTCTCGGTTCACTCCGGTGAATGAACGGCTGGCCTCGATCCCATCAAGGCTAAATACTTTAGCATCAGCCTAGTTTGCGCGCACGCCCCGACGGAAGAGAAAGATGATGCGACCAAGGATGCCTTCTATGCGAAGCTTGAGGACGTCTACGACGGGTGCCCAGCCCATGACGTCAAACTCGTCCTCGGGGACTTTAATTTAAAGGTCGGGCGAGAAGGTATATTTGGTCCCACTGTCGGGCAGTTCAGCCTCCATACGACCACTACAAACAACGGTCTGAGTCTGATCGATTTCGCCGCGGCACGAAACATGGTAGTTAGTAGCACCAGATTCCAGCACCTCGATATCCACAAGGCGACCTGGTTATCCCCCGATCAATCAACCCGCAACCAGATTGATCACATTGTGATTGATGGAAGGCATGCTTCTAGCATTCTAGATGTGCGCACGTTCCGAGGTCCCAACATCGACTCGGACCATTACCTTGTTGCAGCCAAGGTACGCATGCGTCTTTGCGCAGCGAAGACCGCACAACCTAGTTTGCGAAGAAAGCTGGACATCAGCAAGCTGCGATCACAAGGGGTAGCCGAAGCCTACTCCGCTCAACTCTCCAACCAGCTCGGTCGCTCCCCCTCTCCACCTGATGACATCGGCGGATTATAGGCTCACTTATCCCACTCTATTATAGGCTCACTTATCCCACTCTATGCGTGCCGCCGCAGAAAATGTCCTTGGTTTTCGACGCCCACCACCAAAAACCCAATGGTACGATGAAGAGTGTCGCGCAGCCGCTGCAGCGAAGAATGCTGCCTACAAGAAGACCCTGCAGTCGGCTGCCACGCGAGCCGTGACAGAAAAATACCGGGAGGAGAGGAAGAAAGAGAGGTGCCTTTTTAGACGCAAGAAACGGGAGCAAGAAAGGCGCGAGCGTGAGGAAATCGAGGAGTGCAGGAGCAGGAATGACGCCCGAAAATTCTTCCAAAAAGTTAAGCGTCTCACGGAAGGATTTAAGCCTGGGGAATCTTCTTGCAGAGACGAAAACGGGGATCTGGTTACGGATGCGCAGGGTGTGCTGAGGTTGTGGAAGGAGCACTTCACCAAACTGCTCGCAGGCGACGAAGGGAACAATACCGCCAGTGGTGAAGATGTCCAGATGGCACCAATCGACGACGACGGTGTGGATGTGCCACCGCCCAGCCATGACGAAGTCCGGGTTGCTATCCAGCGACTCAAGAACAATAAAGCTGCAGGGCCGGATGGGCTACCAGCTGAATTGTTCAAGGCCGGCGGCGTTGAGCTGATTGGGTCATGCATCAGCTCATTTGCAAAATATGGCTGGAGGAACGAATGCCCAACGATTGGAACCTCAGTGCCCTTTGTCCTGTGCTGAAGAAAGGCGACCCAACAATATGCGCCAACTACAGGGGTATAAGCCTACTTCCCATTGTATACAAGGTCCTGACGAGCGTACTATGTGAAAGATTAAAGCCACTCGCCAAGGCGCTGATTGGACCTTATCAGTGCGGCTTTAGACCTGGTAAGTCCACCATCGACCAGATATTCACTTTACGCCAAATCCTGGAGAAGACCCATGAGAATCAAATCGATACACACCATCTCTTCATCGATTACAAGGCAGCATTCGATAGCCCGATAAGGGATCGCCTATATGCCGCATTGTTTGAACTTGGTATCCCTGCAAAGCTCGTGAGACTTTGCAGAGCGACGTTGAGCAATACGCGCAGCTCCGTCAAGGTTGCCAGTGACCTCCCCGACCCCTTTGATACCGTTCGAGGTTTCAGACAGGGTGATCCTTTGTCCTGCGACCTCTTCAACTTCACCATGGAGAGTGTTCTGCGCAAGGCCGGTGTACATCGTAATGGCACAATTTTCAACAAAAGTGTCCAGCTCCTTGCCTACGCTGATGTCATCGGGCGTAACAAGCGAGATGTCACCGCTGCCTTTGCGGCTATCGAAAGAGAATCTGCCAAAATGGGTCTGGTGGTAAATGAGGGCAAGACGAAGTATATGCTGTCTACATGCAGGGACTCGCAGCGGCTAGGGTCTCACGTCGAGGCCGACAGGTATACTTTTGAAGTTGTCAAGGAACTCGTCTACCTTCGCACCGCCATCAACAGCAGCAATGATGTCAGCCTGGAGATAAAGCGAAGGAAACTCTTGCCAACAGGTGCTACTACGGTCTCGGTACGCAATTGAGAAGTAGAGACCTCTCTCGACCGACAAAACTTGCACTCTATAGAACGCTCATCTTGCCCGTGCTCCTCTATGGCGCTGAAGCATGGACAATGACACGAAACGACATAGCGGCCCTTGGAGTGTTCGAGAGGAAGGTACTTCGCAAAATTTTCGGCCCTGTTCGTGTTGGTGACGACTATCGTATACGAACCAATAACGAGCTGTATGAGCTGTATAAGGACATGGACGTAGCGCAGCGAATAGACATCCAGCGGCTACGCTGGCTCGGTCATGTCTGCCGCATGGACGACGAAGCTTCGGCGAAAAAGGTGTTCGATGCGATGGTTGGAGGTCGACGGCGAAGAGGGAGGCCGTGTCTCCGGTGGAAGGACCAAGTTGAAGAGGCCCTGTCATCTCTTGGTGTTACTAACTGGCGAAGGCGCGCGCAAAGCAGAGGCGCCTGGAGAGAAGTTTTGCGGCAGGCCGTAACCCGATAACGGGTTGTTATGGCCAGTTAAGTAAGTAAGTTAGCGAACTCATGGAATGAGTCTAGGAGGTGGGCAGTTGAAAACGGGTTAGAAGTCAACGCTTCAAAGACCGAACTCGTAATATTCACCAGAAGATACAAGGTTCCACGCTTTACCACACCTAAAATGAATAAAAAAGCTCTAAACCTCTCCAAGGAAGCAAAATTCTTGAATGTTGTTCTTAACTCTAAATTATACTGGAAAAGGAACTTGGAGGTCAGGGCGGAAAAAGCGAGAACTGCCTTTTACTCCAGCAAGAGGGTGTTCCGGAAAAAAAAATGGGGACTACAACCGCACATCATACACTGAATGTATACGGCGATAGTAAGACCCATACTGTGCTATGGTGCCTTGGTTTGGTGTGAGGCTGTAGACAAGAAGTCTCACCTCAACATTCTAACCAGGGTGCAAACACTGTCTGGGGATAATTGGATGCATCAAACACCCCAGGCGGGACTTGAAATTATGCTGAACTTATTACCACTGGACACGTTCATTACGTGCACGGCTTCGAGAACTGCTCTCAGGCTTTTGGGTCATGCCTCAATGCGGGTGAACTGGCTCGGAAAGGATTGGAGCTTACGGATGCGAGCATAGTGGCAGGGATCTACCTGCCACTTCAAGACTTCTACACTGATCTTGATAGGAAGGCAATCCAGCGCACCAATGAGCAATGGTACCTTTGGCCTGGCAGCAGGATCTCACGCGAGTTATAATAAAACAAGGTTTTGATTGTGTAAGACTCAACTCTTTACTGTCTAATTATTGAATGACAAAATGCTAACTGACTTAAAGTGGTGAAAAATGAAAAATCAAAGATGAGAGATTACATATACTCTTTTAACTTATAATAATGTGTGTAATATGTAACTCTTATACTATGCATATATATATATGTATGAATATATCTACAATAACATGTAGAATATGTAACTTCTCCATCGCTAGAATTGAAGATATATCTTAAATTCTAATTTAGTATAATTTCAATTTGATAATACAGGATCGTTAGGTCTAAGGTTTTAAAGTAAAAGTTTGTTTGAATATAATATACACAAAAGAAGTTTAAACTTGTGTTTCGATAATATTTTCGTATTTAAGTTTTTTTTTAATATTAGAGCTAAGAATATTTTGTAGTTTAGAATTTTTGTACTTCGGCTGTTCCTTATGCCGTACAGATTTGTAATTTTTTATGAATCCATCAATCCTTTCCTCTTCATAATTTTCTCTGCATTCATTTCTTTTATTGATATAATTTTGTTTTATTTTTAGAATATTGTCATATATTTTCCTTTTATTACAATTTCCAAGTTCAATATTTTTTGGTTTCTCTTTTGTAACTGAATGATATGTATTGTTATAGTATTCTATTGCTTTGCTTATTTTATCTTCAATATTCAGAGAATTTTGCTCTATCATCAGTACTCTTATTTTTTCGGAAATGGTATTATGAAGCCTTTCAATATCGGCATTGCCAGTGTGGTTGTTAGGTTTCACTAAATGAAGATCTATATTTTCTGTTTTTAAGTATTCTTTTATATTTATGCTTTTGAATTCATTATCGAAAATTAGTTTTTGGAAATGCCCCTTTTGTGATTTATGAAGTCTGATTTTTTCTATTATTGTTTGGCTAGTTCTATCTTCTAGGTAATAAGCAACAGCAAATTTTGAAAAGCGATCGATAAATGTTAAAAAATTTGATTTTGAGTTGGTATAGATATCCATTTGTACTATCTGTTTTATATCTGTTGGAGTTTCAGTTAGGTGAAATTTAGCTTTAATAGGATTACGGTCGAATCTAGATTTAGTGCATGTAGAACAATTATTTATATATTTTTGAGTTAAAACTTTTAAATTAGGAATATAAATTAGTTTTTTTAAACCTAAATAGTTTTCATCAATACCAGTATGGCCAGTTTCGTTTTTATGATAGTTATGAATTTGTTTATAAGCTTCTTCCTCCGAGTCAATATCTTTTGCATGGTACGAACACCGAACGAATTTGATATTTCTAAATCCCCCATACAACTCCATTATTTTATTTTGCAATATGCTGTACTGATTGTCATCTAACTCAGTGTATATACCTATTTTACCTTTAGTTATATATTTTTTTAGAATATCTTCGAAATTACTTTCTAAGTTAGAAGCGCTTATGTAAATTTTTTTATTTTTTCCCTTTTGTTCCATATCTTTTTCTTTACATTCTACTAGGATAATTTGCGTTTTAAATTTGTTTACCACAGTGTCCAACAGGCGAATGTGGTCGTGAGCATCTTCTTTTTGTGAATGCATAGTATCAAAGAAAATAAACATACAGAATGCGCATGTCATACAAGCAAAAATTTTGTATGGCGGGTTCTAACATTGGAACCCGCGCTCTGCTCGCACAGATCACGTATGTGGTGAGAGCGTTGCTTTACAAGCGAGAACGTAGTTTTATGTGTTGCGCTCTTTGGTTGCGCTCACTGCAGCGAGTGTGCGTTAGAACATTGTGGCGTGAAATGATTGCAAGGTGAAGACGAACGCTGTTGTTGTTGTTGTTGCGCTGGCGAAAAGCTGAAATTGTAAAACGATTTCTGATTTCTGGCTGGCTTTTGTTCTTCTTCTACAAGCCTGAACGGCGTCGCATATTGCTCCTGAACTTATTGCAGACAGTAGTGTGCGCAAAATCATAGAAAATAAAATAAAATATGGTTGGCGTGACGACTTATGTGGTCGCTACAAACAAAGTTCCTGAAGAATTTATCAAAAAAGTAGACCTAATATTTGATTGCATGAATAGGGCAATCGGATAATTGCTTTAGATCGGCTTTACCATTAAATAATGAGTCGTACAAATTTATAAAGATTTTTTTTTTATTATTTGAAAGATGTTAAATATATGGATGATTCAAGTTGTATTTTTAGAACTAAAATCTGTTTTTTAATCACTGATAAAATTAACCAATAACCCACATAAATGTTTTATAACAAAAAAGTTTTTTAACCAAGATAAATTAGAAAATACTTTTGCAATTTTGGGACAAAATTCAAGTAGTACTCGGTCAAGTGTAAAAACTAATTTCGAAGATACACAGGATTCTATGAATCAAAACCTACTACATGCTGAGACAGACGAAACTGTCTTTTTATTATTTTATTTCAGCAGTAATTACAACAATTATTACAACAAATTATTTTGTAGATAAAAACTTCGACAATCGAGTAAAAATTAACATAGATAATAATTGTGGCATATGTTTCCAAAAACTAAGAAATGATAACCTTTTCACTGCGCTAAGTGAAACATTTTCCATAAAAATTATCAATCGGTTACAGACATTTGCTACCTATTTGCTCCTTCAGATTTCCTGGTGAATGCTGTGACAGTAAATTAAAAAAAGGAAGTTCCAAGCGATGCAAAACATAAACAATAAAACAACAACAAAAGAAGAGCTGTTTACATTTTTCTCGAGCTGTGTATGTGTAAAACTACAACAACAACAAACAATGGCGTCGTTGAAACGACGATCATTGCGCTGGCTGGTGTTGCTGTGCGAAATTTGCATACAAAATTATTGAGTGACCAAAACAACCACCAACGCCTCAAAGTACACAGGAGAAGCGGTACTTTCACTTCATGTGTGTTTGTTGTAGCGCGTGCTTCAGTTCGCACAGTCAATGAGCGTAAACTGAAGCTCTTGCTCTCCTGCTGGCACCACTCTTTCCCTTTTGTGGCTTCCCCCCGCTCTATGAAGCTCGCAAACAAAAATTTGAATTTTTGAGCTCAGATGCGCCTTCTATACACTTCATATTCTTTGATAGTATGTAAATCGTCCGATGTATTATTATATAAGGAACCTGTAGATGTTGTAGCTAACATATTAATTTCATTAGTGTCTGTGTTAATTCGGCTCAAAAAGTCTGCTACTAAATTTTCCTTTCCTTTTATATAGGGGTCAAGTTTTCTCAAGTGGGCCACTTTAAAATCGATGGTCTCAGTTTTCGTTGATCAATTCGGTTTTCGATCGGCTTGGAGGTAAAAACGACACCCCAAAAATAATTTTGAAAAAAAATGTTTTTTCATTAGTTATTTACAGTTAAAGTTTTTGATCATGTTTTTTTCAAAAATGCATAACTCACGAACGGTTTATCGGAACTCAACGTTTTCTACATAAACATTTTTGTCAATTAATATACTTTGCCATGAAAAAATCTTTCTTCACAAAAAAATTATTATTTAGCTGAAAAATCCTATTTGTTGTAAATAATTGAAAATTAATGAAACTTCTCCGCCAGCGAGAAAATTTTGACACATTTTATTCAATTCTACAATCCCTTACAAAAATTTTGGTGAAAAAAAAAGTCATTATTTTGCATTAGGTCAAAAGTTATACATGTTTTTGTGACCGCGCTCCTACCTCTAGCGCTGGAAAAGCACGTATTGACGCGCGCGCGCTTAGTTATCGTGTGACCGAATCGTCATCGTGTGACCGAATCGTCATCGTGTGAGATCGGAGAAGTTTCATTAATTTTCAATTATTTACAACAAATAGGATTTTTCAGCTAAATAATAATTTTTTTGTGAAGAAAGATTTTTTCATGGCAAAGTATATTAATTGACAAAAATGTTTATGTAGAAAACGTTGAGTTCCGATAAACCGTTCGTGAGTTATGAATTTTTGAAAAAAACATGATCAAAAACTTTAACTGTAAATAACTAATGAAAAAAACATTTTTTTTCAAAATTATTTTTGGGGTGTCGTTTTTACCTCCAAGCCGATCGAAAACCGTATTGATCAACGAAAACTGAGACCATCGATTTTAAAGTGGCCCACTTGAGAAAATTTGACCCATAGGTGACATTGATATTAAATTCGCTTAATTTAATAAGCCAACGATGGAGTCTTGGACTCATCTTTCCCTGTGATTTAATGAAAAGCCATTTTAGAGGCTGATGGTCTGAGAGAATTTCGAATTTGGTGCCGTACAAATATGGCCGAAAATAACTAGTTCCCCACACGATAGCAAGTAGTTCTCGGTCGGTAGCCGAATAATTTTTTTCATGTTCATTCAACGTCCTGCTTGTGAAACATATTGGATGACCATTTTGTTGTAAAACGCCACCGAGAGCATCACATCTTGCATCTGTGACGAGCTGAAACTCTTTACTGAAATCTGGATACTTAAGTACCGGCGGTTCTGTAATAATTTTTTTAAGCTTTTCGAACGAATGTATGTAGTTTGAATCGTTAATATTTAATTTAACTCCTTTCTTAAGGTATTTTATCATTGGATATGCAACATTTGAAAAATCTTTTATAAATTTGCGGTAATAACCAGCAATGCTAAGAAACGATTTAATCTGTTTCACGGATTTTGGAAGTTCTAGTTTCAAAGTTTGCTCGACTTTGGCCGGATTGGGCTTAACACCTTCTGGTGTCAAAATATGACCCAAATACAAAGTCTCTTTCGCAAAAAACTTACATGTTAATTTGAATTTTTAAATTCGCTTCACTGAGTTTCGTAAGCACTCGATTAACATCATTTGTGTATTCTTGGAGACTTGTGGAAAAAATCAAAATGTCGTCTAAATAGACAACACATATTTTATTCATTAGGTCTCGCAAGATGCTGTTAATGAGTCTTTGAAAAGTGGCGGGCGCATTCTTCAGCCCGAATGGCATACGAATGAACTCGAAGTGCCCATACGGAGTTGAAAATGCAGTCTTCATCCGGTCTTCTTGCTTAACAAGAATTTGGTGAAACCCTTTTGCTAAATCAATTGTGGTGAAATATTGCGCTCGGCCTAATTTGTCTAATATATTATCAATATTTGGTATCGGAAATTTGTCGTCAACCGTTACACTATTTAACGCCCGATAATCGATCACAACCCTCCATTTCTTTTCACCTGAATTGTCGACTTTCTTGGGAACAATCCAAAGCGGACTATTATAGGGCGAATTGCTTACCTGAATAATTTTTTGCTTAAGCATGTCGTCAATTTGCCGGCAGATTTCCTTTTCGTGTACTTGTGGATAACGATAAAGTTTTGAGTAAACTGGTCTGTCTGTTATAGTTTTAATTTCATGTTCAATTATGTTTGTATTAGTAAGATTTTGCCCCTCTACGTAAATCAGGTCTTTATACAAATCAAGAATTTTGTTAAGTGCTTGTTTTTCTTGTACATTTAAACCATAATATAAATGGTCAAGAACTTGCTTGTCAATATCGATTCCCTCTAGGATATATATTTCATTAAAGATAACACTTCGTTCAATAATGTGTGTGACTAACTAATTAAAATACATTTTTTTGCCAAAATTCGTTTTTATTCATCAACATAGTCCCCTTTTAGGGAGATACAATCATTCCAACGCTTTTCCAATCTTTCGATACCGCCTTTGTAGAACGATTTTTCTTTGCCTTCAAAATAGGCGTTAGTTTCGGCGATTACTTCATCATTTGAGCTAAATCTCTTACCACGGAGCATCTTTTTGAGGTCTGCGAAGAGCCAGTAGTCGCTGGGGACCAGATGAGGGGGGATGACGGGGGATGAGGAAGCAATTCGAAGCCCAATTCATGCATTTTTGCCATCGTTTTCATCGACTTGTGACACGGTGCATTGTCTTGGTGAAACAACACTTTTTTCTTCTTCATATGGGGCCGCTTAATCGCGATTTCTTCTTTCAAACGTTCCAACAACGCTATATAATAGTCGCTATTGATTGTTTTCCCTTTCTCAAGATAGTCGATGAATATTATTCCGTGCACATCCCAAAATACTGACGCCATAACCTTGCCAGCCGATGTTTGTGCCTTTGGACGCTTTGGGCGGCTTTCACCGGTTGCATGCCACTCAGCAGACTGCCGATTTGACTCTGGAGTGAAATGGTGGATCCATGTTTCATCCATTGTGATGTACCGACGCAAAAACTCCGACTTGTTGCGCGTAAACATGTCCAAACAGCTCTTTGAATCATCGATTCGTTGTTGTTTTTGCTCCGGTGTGAGCAAACGCGGCACCCATTTCGAAAACACCTTTTTCATAACCAAATGTTCGTGTATTATGGTGTGTACACTGCCTGCTGATATCTTTAGAATGTCAGCAATCTCCCCCACTTTCACTTTACGGTCGGACATAATGATTTTCAGTGTTTTTTCAACGTTTTCCGGAATAACAGCGTCATTTGGCCGTCCAGTAGATGGAATGTCATCGGTGTCTGTACGACCACGTTTGAATTCGGCATACCAATAACAAATGGTTCTGTTTGATGGAGCAGAGTCCGAATAATTTTTTTCAAGCCATTCCTGGCATTGAACAGTATTTTTTTTCATTAAAAAACAATGATAAATCAGCACACGGAATTGCTTTGAATTCATTTTTTTTGAAAACTCAAAAGTCACTTAAAGCACTGTAACTTGTAAACTAATGGTCGGATTAACATATAATTTTGACAGTAAGCCTAAAAAGGTTCACAATTACGAAAAAAAATATTGATTTAGTATTAGTGCCGCCATCTATGTGTCAGTCACACACATTATTGAACGAAGTGTTATAAGGATATGATTGGTAGAACCTTATTGAATGGCCGTTTAACGTAATTGTTTGTTTAGACATATCTATTATGCCATGCATTGGTGTTAGAATATTCTGCCCAATAATTGCATCAAAATTTTTTCCTTTAAAATCGGCTAGCTTCCATGACATAGTTGAATTCTCATTGAATTCTGTAGGAACACTTGTGATTATTTCGTGTGTAATGTTGGTAATATTATTCAATGATGTAAAATAAATTGTTTGCTTAAGTGGGTATCTTTTATATTTTTGTAATTTATTCATATCAAGTAAAGAAGTAGTTGCACCTGTATCTATTAACGCTAATATTTTTTCATTACCGATCGTTAACTCGATCAATGGTAATGATTTTCGGAGGCTGTTGTAAAAAAATTTACCTGATCGTCATTATTTGGAACATAAGAACCACACTGTACTTCTGTCTGCAAATGGTCTACTTCCATCGGCGGCATATTATAATCGTTGTTGTTTCTATTGTGATATTGAGCAGATGGAACTTGTGTTGAATAATTACGATTGTTACTTTGCATTTGAGAAGGTTGAGGCTGTGTTGAGTAAGACCAAAGAATATAGAATATAAAGAATACGCATCTTCAAAAATTTGTCAAGCGTGTTTCTTGATGCGGGCGGGAAGAGATGAGCGGAGGCATAGCTTGCGGGAAATTTGCTCGCGCTCAACAGTTTGCGATCTTGTTCGTCGAAGCGCAAGCGAAGAGTAAACAACGAACCAAAGCATCGTCATCGTCGTTTCAACGAAGATGATTCGGGATTCGCTAATGTTTTTGGTGTTGTCGTTTATTGTGTGTATGCTTTTTTGTGTTGTGATTGATTTTGCTGCAATGTCACCAGCAATCGAATGTTTGTGATGTATGGCTTTTTGCTGGCCAATGCTTTGATTAATTTAAAAATTTGGTGGGTGATCCCAATTTAAAATGTTTGCAATTTTTTTTGCGTGGCGAGTTCGAAGTAAAATTATTTGTTTATATTTTCACATGCTTGATTACAATTTAGAGAATATGGGAAAACTACGAAAAAAAATGAACTGATAGGCATATTGACTTCAAAATTCGTGAAACACTTGAAATTAAAAATAATTAGATGCGTGTTTTAATGTTTTTTTTTTATCGAAATCTAACGGAGGGTTAGAAGATCGTATGGAAAAACAGAATTTAATAGGTCTATTGACTTTCAATAGGGCGAAAGCACTAAATAAAGAAATAATAAGACAAGTATTTTGTCATAAGAAAATTGTATTACGGCATGCCTACGTTTAAAAATAGTTTAAATGTTCTACACCTGAATGATTCCATGGCGAATGATGTGATCATAAATTTACAATATTAGATTTTCTTATTTTAGTTCTTTTAAACAAGCATTATATGTGGGCCGTAAGAAAAGTTCCAAAGAACGAGACGGAAAATTATTACGGCTAATAAAAACGTTTTCTTTTCTTTCCAATTCCATTTTTATTTAATTGTCTTTGTTGATTACTTATTATTTTTTAATTGCCTGTAGCGATCATATAGGTTGCCATGCCAGCCATATTATATTTTCTTTTCTATGATTTTTCGCACACTACAGTCAGCAGTGAGTTCAGGAGCAATATGCGACGCCGTGCAGGCTTATAGAAGAAGAACAAAAGCCAGCCAGAAAATAGAAATCGTTTTACAATTTCAGCTTTTCGCCAGCGCAACAACAGCCAGAACAACAGCACATCGTCTTCCTCCTCTTCGCACAATTGAGCGAGAATGAACGAGTGAGCACAGACGCGGCATTCGTGTTTCTATGATTTGCGCTCAGAGCATTGTGCTGTCGTTTCAAATGTTTCCTCTTGTTGTCTACCCCCCCGCATCCAGAAGACGGGTGGCGATATCAGCACCCGCATTCAAATTTTTGCTTGTATGAGATGCACACTCTTTATGTTTCATACTTTTTGGTAAGACTGTTTGTAATGTGGGTTCGAAAATGACTGCATATTGTAACTTCTATTTTGATTATTATAGGAATGTGGATTCGTTTGTTGTGTATATGATTGATTAACTGAAGAAGACTGTCTATATGGCAATGTTAAACTTGGATATTGTTTATAATTTTCATAATTTTGTTTATTGTTTTTCCTAGAATTTCTTATATCAGTTTTATTCTCATTACGAATTAAACCATTTTCTTCTAATATTTAAAAAGCGTCTCTTATATTAGTTGATTGAGAATTTATAATGACAGAAGCTCTATTGATGTCAATGTTATTTAAAAAGGTTCGTAAGATAAATTTATCAACAGGCTGTGGCTCATATTCTACTGGCTTTTCATCATCGAATTCGAATTTTTCATTTATTTTACAACAAATATCACAAAGATACTTAAAATAGTTTACTATATCATTGTTGATAGTTGTATGAGCGCATTTGTACAGCTCGTCGTAAGAGTCTCTTATACCAAAGTTTTTTATCAAAGCACGTTTTACACTCTCCCATGTCGGCGATGCACCCAATGTACGAAGTATATTCAGAGCATTTCCCTGTATTTTGTTGAGAATAACCCTTTGATGGACGTAGGCTCGTAATGCAGCTGTTTCTCCAATCAGCGCTTGTACCGACTCCACTTCTCTTATAAACGACGACAAAGCATATGTGTGGTCGCCTCTAAATATTTGGATGGTTTGAGCATCTTTTATAACGTCGCTCAGAGACAGTTGGAGAGCCATTGTAATTAGTGAGTTACTAAGTGTTCCAGTGAGTTACTAAGTATTTTATGCACAGTTACTGTTCTTTTTATGAGTTGATATTGTTACGAAATTCCACAGATCGTTATCGACGGTTCGTTTTTGATTGTATTTGAAAATAAAACAACTTCAGTTATCCAGCGCAACGTAGTCAAAACTAACAATCGCTTTATTTACAAATTTGCACTTGTTCTACTTTACACTACTACTATTGCATGTTTCCCCATTGCTTGCTCAACACCGACTCGACCCCTTGCGCTGCCACTGCTGCTTTTATACCACTTTTCTTATCGCGCCGAAGTTTCTTGCAACTTCTAATTGGAAAGCGCTCGACCATTCTCGCACAGCCCATTTCGAGAACCATCCCTGCCATATCGGACTATACCAAGCGAATTTATAACAGTTTTGCTGTACTTCACAGTGCATGCCTAAAAGTATGCTTGGAAAAGATTCGTGCGGAGAAGGCATTCCCGTACACTGCGGCACAGAATTTCTCATCGTATCACTGCCCATCACTTAGACTTGTTCGTCCCGAACAAGTACCGAGGCTCCGCCGGAGTAAGACGCCAGGCGCTCCAAATGGACTACTTTCAGCCTGGCGTTTCCGTTGCAGCAGCGTTGAACCCTGTACACCACGTCATTAATCCTGGTCACGACTTTGTACGGTCCTTCCCATGACGTTTGAAGCTTTGGAGACAAACCTTTCCTGCGCTGCGGGTTGTAAAGCATTACCAGATCGCCTTCTTGGAACCCCTCTGGGTTAGCCCGTAGACCATAGCTCGCTGTCAACCTGCTTTCAACTAGTTGAGTGCGGCTCCGCGATCTTCTCCTCGGCCCTTTCGCAGCCGAACACCGATTACAGCCTCTGATCCACTCAGCGACAGACTCCTGGCATCCTACCCAATAGAACCGCCTTCTTATCTTGGCGACAGTTTTTGCGACGCCTAGGTGCCCTCCACTGGAGTCGTTATGGTTTTCCTCGATGACATCGTCGATCCGGCCTCTCGGGACCACTATTAGGGATTTCCTGGTCCTGCCATCCCTGCTCTCCCACTCGCGGTATAGGCAGCCATCCTGCAGACGTAGACTTTGCCACTGTGCCCAGTAAGCCTTCGTGATCGGGCTCTCATCAGCCATCTCCTGCCAGGCCGGCCGTAATCTCTGCGCTTTGCCTTCGATGATTTTTGCGAGATCGGTATCCTTGCGCTGGTCCTTCTGTAGCCTTTCCGCAAGCCAATCTTCCTCTTGCAGGACTCTTACCGACCGAACATCCACAATTTGTCCCTCGTTTTCGGCCTGCGAATTATGCCTGCGTTCAGTCTCGCACGAATGATGTGGCAGAGCGTCATCCCTTCTTGGCAACGTCTTTTGTCCGGAACGCTTTTCTCGCAGATGGCAGTCTCGTGATATGTGGCCTTGCTTGCCACATCGCCAGCAACTGACTCGAGATGATACTGCCCGCAGCCCCGCTGGTGCCTCCGAGCTCACTGTCTGGCTTTGTGTGACACGTCCAGATTGGACCCCATGCATCTCCGCAGATGACTGTCGAAAACTTCCCCTCCAGGCCGCCTCATACGTCAATGCGCTTGTCACCGTCTCACGGAATGTCGGCTTGCCCATCATTAATGCACTGCGTCGTGTCTCCGGGTCATGAAGACCTTCAATAAACGCCTCAATCTTCATCCTCTCGAGATAATCAGCGCCGAATTTCGGGTAGCACAACTGTACGAGCCGCTCAATGTCTGCTGCATACGTCTGCAGCGCCTCGTCTGCTCTTTGCCAGCGGTTCTTCAGCTCGCAATAATACAGCATTTTGTTGTGCTCGTCACTGTATCTGGCTGCCAGCGCCCTTATGACGGTCTCGTAATCACCTCTCAAACCTTCCGGAACTGTTTTTATTACCTCAGCTGCCGGACCTCTTAGAGCCAGTATCAGTCTCCGACCTTTCCTAACATCGGTCCACTGACTCTCCAAAGCAGCCATATCGAATTGTAGTTTGAATGTGTCGAACGACGTAGTACCATCATAAGTAGGCACTGCTATGGCAAAACTTTCCTCAACCGACTGCACTCTTGCTCGCAGCTGTACCTCTTTAAGCCGCTCATCGATTTTCCTGTTTACCGAATCCTCCAGACTGTCAACTCGTTTGTCTAAATGTTCTACTCGCGTCTCCAGGTGCTCAACTTTCACATTAATCCTGTCTGAAATCTCTTCCACTTTCTGCTCCAAGCGCGCAGAATTTTCCTGAAGCTTGGTTTCCATTCGCTCTGCTACTTCTCGGTTCGTAGTTTCGATTTTTGCGGAAATTTCTTGATTCGTAGTTTCCAGTTTCGTTGCCATTTGCGTCGACATTTCGCGATTTTCACGACTGACATTCTCAATTTTCGCAGAAGTTTCCTGAAACATGCCTCTCATTGCAATCATAAGCTGGCTCATGTCCATTGCTTGTGGTGGCGCAGCCGCTGCAGCCGTACTTTGCATCGACGCAGCACCCGCAGGCGATTCCTCCACTTTGGCCAACGCCTCTTGTTCCTGCGTTCCGAACTCGTGTGCAGCCCAATCGATGCCTCGTGACTCACACGCCTCTCGCAAGCGCAGCTGCAACTCCACCTTACCGCCAGCAGTCGGCAAATTCCAGGCCGCCAGCTCCTTCTTCAGCTGGTCAACCTTCAGCAGCTCCAGTTTAACCATGTCTGCGTTTTTATAATTTATTTTACTTTCAGTAATACAATCCCCAATTTCTGACACCAAATGTTACGAAATTCCACAGATCGTTATCGACGGTTCGTTTTTGATTGTATTTGAAAATAAAACAACTTCAGTTATCCAGCGCAACGTAGTCAAAACTAACAATCGCTTTATTTACAAATTTGCACTTGTTCTACTTTACACTACTACTATTGCATGTTTCCCCATTGCTTGCTCAACACCGACTCGACCCCTTGCGCTGCCACTGCTGCTTTTATACCACTTTTCTTATCGCGCCGAAGTTTCTTGCAACTTCTAATTGGAAAGCGCTCGACCATTCTCGCACAGCCCATTTCGAGAACCATCCCTGCCATATCGGACTATACCAAGCGAATTTATAACAGTTTTGCTGTACTTCACAGTGCATGCCTAAAAGTATGCTTGGAAAACATTCGTGCGGAGAAGGCATTCCCGTACACTGCGGCACAGAATTTCTCATCGTATCAATATGTTCTTCTTGTTTTTGTAACGGGAATATTAACACCGCTAAGGGCAAATAGGTCAGCGTCTATTTTAGAGTTTTGATGTCTTTTATATATATATATATATTTTTTTTTTCACTTTTCTTGTGTTTTTAATAGTTCGTGTTTTTGTTGCAACACGGTTGTGGACACAGCAAGTTTATTTTCATTGCGTTATACACTTTTTCGAAAATTTAAATTAAGTTTATATATTTTGAAGTTTGAGTTTTTCTCATACTTTGAATGTATATAGTACTTTTGTTAAAATTTTAACTTCAGTTAATTATTTTCCACTGAGGTAACTTTCGTAAGCCTCGTTCCACTAAACTTTAGTTCAGCGATATGTTTTGGGTTCGCCGTAGACTGCGCCAGTTATAATAAAACACGGTTTTGATTGTGTAAGACTCAACTCTTTACTGTCTAATTATTGAATGACAAAATGCTAACTGACTTAAAGTGGTGAAAAATGAAAAATCAAAGATGAGAGATTACATATACTCTTTTAACTTATAATAATGTGTGTAACAAGCCCGTAGACAGGATTTTTTTTCGGGGGGGGTTACTCAAATCAAAACCCGACAGCTGACTGAAAACAAGCTTCCAAGCTAAATTAAATGACTAATTTAACTTAATTAGGCACTTAGGCTCAATGTAAACGTAGCCATGCATGGTGTGATTAGTAACTAGTTTAGAATATTATAAATTAAAACAATGTTCTAACATTTCGGGGGGGTCAGAACCCCCCTAACCCCCCCTAGCTACGGCCCTGGTGTGTAATATGTAACTCTTATACTATGCATATATATATATGAATGAATATATCTACAATAATATGTAGAATATGTAACTCGCGCGCTGTGGCCGAAACTCGAAAAAGAGAACTCTGCAACTCTTACGGTTTAGTAAAGCAACACTTCGTATTCTCAGGGGGGTTTTAACGGGGCACTGCGCCATCGGTATTTTTGCGGAAAGACTCGGTGTGCACCACCGAGACTACTGTCGCAGCTGCGAAGATGAGGAGGAAATTGAATCCGTGCAGCACCTCCTATGCGAATGCCCTGCGCTTCACAGCATACGCCACCGGTATCTAGGGGACAGAGTGCTGGGCGATTTGGGCTTGGTTTGTACCACGCCACTGGAGGATATTGCCAGATTTATTCGACGCTCAGGTTGCTTTCAGCCAGAACCGAATTCAGGATGACAAGGGCTTGCCACACTCTCCTCGGGCATCACAATGGGCCTTTGGGGCTCCGATTGTACTTGCTGAGAACCAGCAAGCCGCCTGTCTTACCTAACCTAATGAAACGAGTTACGCCTGCTTTGGGCAGCAGATTTAAATATACATATTAACAAATAGCTATTTCTCGTGAATAATTTCTTTAAATTTTGGTGCTAAATAGGTTTTAAACAAAGCAGATATTAGTTAATTAGTTAAGTTTAGAAACTCAAAGTGTGAAATATGTATTCCATTCGAAACCATATTTTGTACCAGCAATTTTTGTGTTTGGAGCGTTTGAACCCCCAAAATCCCCCTGTGTGCGCTAATGGGTACATATGTAACCCGTCCCGCACCCATTTCTGTACTTGCCGTAGTTTGTGGAACTTAACTGGGATTGTAACAAATCAGTATGATTTACTATTCACTGTAATGCACCCGCCATAGTTCAGCTGGCTAGTGCGTTGGGCCGCGAGTCAAATGCGACGCTCGAAACCAGGTTCAAGACTCCGTTGCTGCTAACACCGAAAAAAAGAATGTAATGTAATGTAATGATAATGGGTAGGGACAATGCCCTTGCGCACTGCACCCTAGTAGGTTTATTGTGCCCCTTGAATCATCTGGTGTTTTATGTGCTCAGGTATTGAATCAGACCTTTCTGCGATATTTGCATCAGGTCCTCATCACCGAGAATATGTTTCCCTAGAAACTTCGCACGTCTGTGTGCCAGGGCGGGGCAGTTTATGATAACGTGTTCCATTGTTTCGTCGACCTCATTGCAGTATCTGCACGTTTTGTCGATGACCAAGCCTAGTTTATGAAGGTGGTAGTTGCAAGAATAATGGCCGGTTAGGGCGCCACATAGGATTTTGAGCTGTCTTCTGCTAAGAAGTGTAGCAGTTTTGGCTCGGTTTGTGTTAAAATTTAGGAATCTTTTCGAGTGACGTAGTCCCTCAATATTGTTCCAGTATTTTTGTTTTTTCCTCTGGATCCATTTGTGGATGTCCTGTTTTAGGTCGGTTTTACCGAATCCAAACATCGGGCCCGGTCCATGAATGGGCTTTCTGCACCATTTTTTGCTTGTGTGTCTGCCCTTTCGTTGCCATCATGGCCCTCATGCCCAGGAACCCAGACGAGCGCAACCCTGTTCTGGGTCCCTAGGGCGTTGAGTTCCTTGTGGCATTCAAGCAGGATTTTTGATGTGTAGGAGAAGCTGTCAAGCGCTTTTAGAACTGACAGACTATCCGAGAGTATGGTGAACATTGTTCCTTGAGGGTGCATTTTAGCAATTGTTCGAGCTGCCTCATATAAGTTGACGGACGGCACCAATATTTCCGGATGTTGACATTAACACTACAGTTAATGTCAACAACCATACAATGTTGCTGAGGAGCGCGGTTTTTCGGCTGTTGACACTAACTCTTCGGTTAATGTCAACAACCATACAATGTTGCTGAGGAGCGCGTTTTTTCGGCTGTTGACACTAACTCTTCGGTTAATGTCAACAACCATACAATGTTGCTGAGGAACGCACTTTTTCCGGCTGTTGGCATTGGCACTTCGGTTAATGTCAACAGCCTTATAATTTCGGCAAAAGAACGCTGGCAATGCGTCTGCGACTAATTTCGCAACGCATTGCGGCGTCCGCTCTTTTCGGACAGAAACGCTGACAGGGCTGCAAGCATCGATTTCGCAATATCGATTACGCAGCGCTGTTCAGCGACGGGCTTGGGCTAGTTTGTAAGAAGTTTTTAGCTGGTAGTTTTAGTTTAAGTTGAGCTTTCACTAATAAAGTACGCGTTCCGATCAAGTCGGAACTAACTGGCGCCCGAGCGAATTTGAACGTGTGTCCGGCTACTATAAGTCCTTAAGTAGTACAAGTAGCCAGGACAGTCGTGTCGTGCGTAACCAAAAATACTCAAGTAGTGTCGGTGACTCGCGCGATCTGAAAGTGTGGAGAAGGAGGCTCCTTAGTAGCCGTAAGCGAAAAGGGTGCGTCGAACGCAAGCCGCTCCACCGCGGAAATTAACAGATAAACTGAGAAAGTGCAGTGTACGAAGCAATAAAACCAAAAGAGTAATCTAAAATAAAACGAAAGCAGCAGCGAAGCAGTAGTGACAGCAAAAAGACAGCGGCGGTAGCAGCAGCGAAGCAGTAGTGGCAGCAAAAAGGCAGCAGCAGCAGCAACAGCAACAGCGAAGCAGTAGGCAGCAGCGAAGCAGTAGTGATAGCAAAAAGACAGCGGCGGTAGCAGCAGCGAAGCAGTAGTGGCAGCAAAAAAGCAGCAGCAGCAGCAACAGCAACAGCGAAGCAGTAGTGACAGCAAAAAGACAGCGGCGGTAGCAGCAGTGAAGCAGTAGTGGCAGCAAAAGCAGCAGCAGCAACAGCAGCAGCGAAGAAGCAGCAGCAGCGAAGCAGTAGTGGCAACAAGAAGACAGCAGCGGTAGCAGCAGTGAAGCAGTAGTGGCAGCAAAAAGACAGCAGCAGCGGCAAAAAAGCAGCAACAGCGAAGCAGTAATAGCAGTCAAAGGCAGCATGAAGCTGGACGCCGTTATTTTGTAAGTTTGAATCTAAAGAAAAGAAATTAATTGAAGAATTCCAATCCATAAGAAGTGCTTGGAGCAAATTATTCAAACAGGGAAAAGATCAAAATAAAATAAAGTAAAAATCAAAACGAAAAAATAAAATACAAGAATTAAGAGTTAAGTTAAGGAAATTGGATAAAATTCGGTCGCGAACTTTATTTACGAAAAACCAATAATAATGGCAAACCCCAACAATCTGATCCGTCCTCCAATCCTTCATCCACCTATAAATCCTAATGCCAATCCTGGTGGCCCACCACCACAACAAATGAACGAAATAGAGCTTAGAGCGCTCATTTCGCGAATAGCTCTTGAAACTTTTAATAGTCAGGGACCGCCAATCATTCAGGCTACGCTTAATCCGAATGCAAGCTTCTCGAATGCAACAGACCAAGCAATAGACGAAAGACACCTCGCTGACTTGTCTGATTTAGATAAGGTACCGGATGTAGTCAAATGCCTCAGGGAATTCTCGGGGAAACAGGGAGAATTTAACTCATGGAGGAAGAGTGTCGACAGAATCCTTAGGATCTATGAGCCATTTAAAGGGACACCGAAATATTTCGGAATCCTAAACATTATTAGAAATAAGATCGTGGGTCATGCGGACACAGCTTTGGAGTCTTATAACACTCCACTTGACTGGCAGGCAATTTCTAGATGCCTCACACTTCACTACGCCGATAAGCGTGATGTGTCAACTCTCGAATACCAGATGACTTGCCTCGTTCAGGGTAGATCCACAATCCAGGAATTTTACCAGGCGGTGTATTCCCATCTTTCACTTATATTGAACAAGCTTGGAAGCTTAGATGTCGGTATGGAAGCCCTGAGTCTCCTTACACAAACTTATAGGGAGAAAGCCTTGGACACTTTTGTCCGAGGGTTGAACGGCGACCTGTCTAGGTTGTTGGGTATGAGAGAGCCGGCGGATTTACCACAGGCTCTTCATTTGTGCCTGAAACTCGAAAATCAGAGGTTCCGCACCAACCACGCGCAGGGTCAAAACAACCATCAACGGCAGTACCGAATGCCGCCGCCAATACCACAAATGATTAATAGCCCGCAGAGGGATAGACAATTATACCCATTTTATCCACAACTAGCGCACATACCAAACCCGCAGAATCGCGTGTTTGCAAGGCAACCTTATCAACACCCAAGGCAGCCACCTCCGCGTCCTACTACTTCCAAACCCCCACCACCCCCTGAACCGATGGAAGTTGACGAGAGCATTCGCTCTAGGCAAATCAACTACGCAAACAGACCGCAGGGTAATCGGTATTTAGGAAAGCGGCCACCTCTCCCATTATCACAACAAAATGTTCGACCAGGCAAGGAGCAACGCACTTTCCATATAGACACGGAGTCAGAGGAGCCTTACGACTGCAACGCATTAACGGCAGAAGAGGGCCAGGCTTACGACCAGACATTAAACGAATACTTGTCTTCTATCGAAACTTGTGCCGAAGATTACGAAGAAACTATCGAATTTAGTGACATCCATTTTTTAGGATGAGCGACTCTTCGCTCCCTTACTTTGAATGTAAAACCGAGAGCGGAGAGACACTAAAATTCCTGGTAGATACTGGGTCAAGCAAGAACTACATCCAGCCAAATCTTGCGAGGAAAACCTATCACAACGCCATTCCCTTTTTCGCCAAATCTGTAGCAGGCGACATTAAAATACAGGAACATACCTTCATCAACTTATTCAACCTAGAAAATAAACTTAAATTTTTTGTTATGCCATCCCTCAGGTCATTTCACGGCATCCTAGGAAATGACAGTCTCAAAGAATTAGGCGCAGTAATCCACGCAGGCAAAAACTACATGATTTTAAAGAATGGTTCTAGAGTAAAAATCAAACAGTTATCCACCCAGTCCGTGAATCTACTGAAGGACGACAAACTTACGAATGAGCAAACAGACGTAATGGGGACACTGATAAACAAGTTCCCAACACTTTTCTCTGAGCCCGATGAAAAGCTCACCTATACCACAAAGGTGGTCGGGGAGATTAGGACTACTACGGATTCCCCAGTTTACAGTAAATTCTACCCATACCCCACAGCACTAAAGCAAGAAGTCGAAAGGCAAGTTCAGCAACTGCTTAATGATGGTATAATCAGACCTTCTAGGTCCCCCTACAACTCTCCGGTCTGGATTGTCGACAAGAAGCCAGACTCGCAGGGCAACAAGCAATATAGAATGGTAATTGACTACCGTAAGCTGAATTCTCTCACAATTCCGGATAGGTATCCTATTCCAGAAATATCTGAAGTAGTATCGCAATTAGGGGACTGTAAATATTTTTCGGTCCTCGACCTCAAGAGTGGGTTCCATCAAATACCACTGAAACCCTCTGATATCGAAAAGACGGCCTTTTCGATAAATAATGGTAAATACGAGTTTACTCGATTGCCATTTGGGTTGAAAAATGCCCCTTCGATTTTCCAACGGGCCCTGGACGATATCCTCCACGACTACATTGGCAAATCATGTTACGTGTATATTGATGACATTGTCATCTTCAGCAAATCAGAGGAAGAGCATAAATGCCACATCGAAAACATTTTTAGAACACTCCAGGAAGCTAATATGAAGGTCCAATTGGACAAGTGCCATTTTTTTAAAGAGGAGGTCGAGTTCTTAGGTTTTGTCATTTCAAAGGCAGGAATCAAAACCAATCCGAAAAAAGTGGATACTATCATCAATTTTCCGTTGCCCAAAACAATCAAAGAATTACGTTCATTTCTCGGCTTGTCAGGATACTATCGTCGTTTTATAAAAGACTATGCGAAGCTGGCCAAGCCTTTAACAACACTCCTAAGAGGGGAAGAAGGTCGTATGTCAAAAAGAATGTCATCAAAAATTTTCATAGACTTGAATACGGAGGCTGCAAATGCCTTTAATAAGATAAAAAATTCGCTAGTCTCAGAAGACGTCTTACTCTCGTATCCGAACTACAACGATCATTTCGAGTTGACGACGGACGCATCGGAATTTGCTTTAGGTGCGGTCCTTTCACAAAATAATAAGCCTATCACGTTTATCTCGAGAACTCTTAGCAGGACTGAGGAACACTATGCTGTAAACGAGAAAGAGATGCTCGCGATCATCTGGGCCCTGAACTCTTTGCGCAATTACCTTTACGGTTCTGCTAAGGTCAAAATTTTTACCGACCATCAGCCTCTTACATACGCCTTAAGTAACAAAAACAATAACAGCAAAATGAAGCGCTGGAAGGCGGTGTTAGAGGAATACAACTATGAACTCTTTTACAAGCCAGGTACTAGCAATGTAGTAGCAGACGCTCTTTCCAGAATACCACCCCACTCCCCAATAAACACAATGTCGGGAATGACTCACAGCAACGAAAGCTCAGGCCAGAAGCTCATTGACATTGTCAAAGCACCTATAAACGCATTCAAGAATCAAATCATTTTATGCACCGATTCGGAATCAACTTATAAATTCGAGATCGTTTTTCCCACATTACACCGCCACACTATTACAGAGCCCGAGTACACTACGGGAAAGCTTGTCTCGCTTCTACAGAAATTTTTAAACCCTTCCGTTATAAATGGTATTAAAGCTCCGGAATCCCTGATGGGAAAAATTCAAGAAATTTTCCCAGATAACTTTGCTAAATACAAAATTAGATTTGCACGCCTCCAGGTAAAAGACATCAAGGATGAACGACAACAGGAGCAGATAATTATAGAAACGCACAAAAGAGCACATCGAAACGGAAAGGAAAATAAAACCCAGATATTGGAGGAATACTACTTCCCTGGTATGAACAGTAAAATCAATAGAATTGTCAAGCAGTGTGCGGTTTGCAAACTTAATAAGTACGATCGGCACCCAATGAAACCGGAGTTAAAGGAGACCCCTATTCCCACGTATCCTGGTCAAATCCTTCACATAGATATCTATAGAACTGAGAACAAACTCGTTCTTACGGCAATAGACAAATTTTCGAAATACGCTCAGGCTAGAATCATCAAATCAAAAGCCGTTGAAGACATAAGAGAACCCCTTCGAGAAATTCTTTTCTTATTCGGAGTCCCGAAGATGGTCGTATTCGACAACGAAAAATCGTTTAACTCTGCTACAATTACGTTTCTTTTAAAGGATCAATTAGGAATCGAAATTTACACATCCCCACCATATACGAGTACAGTGAATGGACAAGTAGAGCGGTTCCATTCCACGCTTACGGAGATCATGCGTTGCATTAAAGCGGAAGATATCAACAGAACATTCCAGGAACTATTAGAGAGATCGGTGTACGAGTATAACTTTTCAAGCCATAGCACAATAGGGAAAAAACCACTAGACGTATTCTTTGGACGAACAGCTAACATAGATCCCGAAACGTACGAGAAAACGAGACAAGACAACATTCAGCGATTAAAGAATAAACAACAAACTGACTTAGAGAACCATAACAAAAATCGTCAACCGATTAAGGAATACAAACCAGGGGAGACTGTCTACGTTAGAATAAACAAACGATTAGGAACCAAGCTCTCGCCAAAATTTAGGAAGGAAATTGTTAAGGAAGATAAGTCCACCACTGTTCTTACTGAGTCAGGAAAGGTTGTTCATAAGAGCAACATCAAGAGCTAATCTTACCCCTATCTTACAGAATCATATCACCCCTTCTCATCATCTTGGCGAGCGAGGTGAAGATTTTCAACTACACCCTTTCCCACCTTATTACGCTAAACAATGGAGTTGGAAAAGTGCAGGACGGTATCTTCAAGATCGTTCATGTCATTAAGTTGAACCAGTACGAATCCTTCATCGATAAGGTGCGGAACTACACCCAGCAGAGCATCCCCAAGAACAACATCCTATTCCCACTCCTCATCCAGGAAATCGACCAAACATCCCAGATCTTTACCGCCATACAACCGAATGAGCCATCGAGAAAGAAACGAGCCTTGAATATTCTGGGGACAGCCTGGAAATATATCGCGGGGTCACCGGACCACGACGATTTCCAGCTAGTTTTA
Source organism: Melieria omissa (assembly GCA_963971225.1). Lineage (NCBI taxonomy): Eukaryota > Metazoa > Arthropoda > Insecta > Diptera > Ulidiidae > Melieria > Melieria omissa. Next base: position 40,118,541 of record OZ020269.1, on the reverse strand, counting down.
GATGTACTAAATGAAACAATAAGTAATACTAATAGGCAGGTTATTATAAACGAAGCTCTAATGGCAAGAATTAATAAATTGACTACGATGACTAATGATATAAGTAACGCCATACGCAAAGATAGCAACATTATGAGCGAGGCGACATTAGATATCCAAACTAGGTTAAGATTGGTAAAAGAAGAATTGGTAAACATTAAATACGCCATACAATGGGCGAAGAATAACATACTCAATTCAATGTTACTAAACAAAAGAGAAATGGAATTAGCATTAAGAAAGTTAAAAGAGGAAAACATGTTATTCACTTCCGATGAGGAAGCCCTCGAATATGCTGATATCAAAATCTTGTACGGAGATAAGACCCTATTGTACGTCATCCAAATCCCGCTCACAAGCAAAGAAAATTATATTAGTATTACTGTCAAACCGGTAATAAGAAATAACAGAATTGTAAACGTAAAGTATAAGCAGTTATTAAGAAATAATGGAACTTTAGGTGTATTAAGTAATTGTGTAACCATTAATAGTATAAGAATATGTAAGAAAGCCCAAGTAGTCGACATATCTAGTGACCCATGCGTACCAAGACTGTTGGACGGACTTAATTCGTCGTGTCTGCTAACTCACGGATACCACTTACCAAGGTTAGAGGAAATTTCTTCCGGTGTAATCCTGTTGAACGACTTCCATGGTACAGTCAATAACCAAACAATGGGGGGAACATTGCTAATTAAATTTTATAATTCCACTCTTAAAATTGATAACACGACTTACCGAAACCTAGAGGCACCCCTCATGGAAGCCAACCCTCCAATGGTGCAAATGACTCCCCAAGAGGAAGGCTTCCTTAACTTACTTTCTCTGGAGCAGCTGAACCAGCTCCACCTCAATAACACTAAAAAAATCAGCTCCCTAAGGTCGGCATCGACAATAAACACGTATCTCACTATTTCATCCTCAATGTTGTTCATCGTCTGTCTGATCATAATTAAAATCTGCTCTAGAAGTAGCACAAAAGTGGTTCTCCAACCACTAAACCCGAATCCCATGCCGGTCGCGCACGTGCAAACGTCGGTAACAGCTAGACCATTGCATCAAAAAATCAGCGACCTACCCTACTTTTAACGATTGGGGACAATCGTTTTTAAGGGGGGAGGAGTTGACGGACGGCACCAATATTTCCGGATGTTGACATTAACACTACAGTTAATGTCAACAACCATACAATGTTGCTGAGGAGCGCGGTTTTTCGGCTGTTGACACTAACTCTTCGGTTAATGTCAACAACCATACAATGTTGCTGAGGAGCGCGTTTTTTCGGCTGTTGACACTAACTCTTCGGTTAATGTCAACAACCATACAATGTTGCTGAGGAACGCACTTTTTCCGGCTGTTGGCATTGGCACTTCGGTTAATGTCAACAGCCTTATAATTTCGGCAAAAGAACGCTGGCAATGCGTCTGCGACTAATTTCGCAACGCATTGCGGCGTCCGCTCTTTTCGGACAGAAACGCTGACAGGGCTGCAAGCATCGATTTCGCAATATCGATTACGCAGCGCTGTTCAGCGACGGGCTTGGGCTAGTTTGTAAGAAGTTTTTAGCTGGTAGTTTTAGTTTAAGTTGAGCTTTCACTAATAAAGTACGCGTTCCGATCAAGTCGGAACTAACTTATATGTATTGCATAGAGTTCAGCTTGAAATATTGAGGTATTATGGCTCATCAAAAAAAAGAAAAAACAAAACATTTTCTTTCGGCGGCTGTCCTCGCAGCAGGAAATGGGAAACTTCTGAAAGTAAAATTGCCTTTGAAAAAGCTCTGTAGGTCCCTTCCATCCGTGTACAACTTCGCACGCACAACACAGATGGTAGTTGGTAGCCAGGCCACGCGCAACACAGCACAGGACAGCGCAACGCAAATTAAACTGTGTTACGCAGCAAATGTTTGAACAGCGTATACGAATCTCGGAAAACCAGCACACGTGTTCCGTATTCATTCCATAAACCCTGTAATATGAGTTATTTGTCTGAATCAGACTTTGAAATATAACCTATATAATATAATATGAGTGTAATATGGGCTGTCCACGCACTTTTTCAACTTATTCTTCAATTTTTGCAACAGAACGTGTCGGCTGCACGTAGGAAACTGTATTTCAACTACAACGCGACGCAGTTGTGCGCAGGCACGTCTCTCCGCCGCACGCGACTATGTCGCTGTATACGCTGTCATATATGGTACTGCATTATTTACAAAAAACTGAACTGCGTTGAGCTGTGCTGCTTGCGTTGCCTGCGTCTCCGTATACGCCTAGGCTTAGCCTAGACGCAGGCCGCGAAACACAGCACAGAGCAGCGCAACGCAAATTAAACTGTGTTACGCAGCAAATGTTTGAACAGCGTATACGAATCTCGGAAAACCAGCACACGTGTTCCGTATTCATTCCATAAACCCTGTAATATGAGTTATTTGTCTGAATCAGACTTTGAAATATAACCTATATAATATAATATGAGTGTAATATGGGCCATCCACGCAGTTTTTCAATTTTTTCTTCAATATTTGTAAGACAACGTGTCGGCTGCGCGTAGGAAACTGTATTTTAACTACAACGCGACGCAGTTGTGCGCAGACACGTCTCTCCGCCGTACGCGACTATGTCGCTGTATACGCTGTCATATATGGTACTGCATTATTTACAAAAAACTGAACTGCGTTGAGCTGTGCTGCTTGCGTTGCCTGCGTCTCCGTATACGCCTAGGCTTAGCCTAGACGCAGGCCGCGAAACACAGCACAGAGCAGCGCAACGCAAATTAAACTGTGTTACGCAGCAAATGTTTGAACAGCGTATACGAATCTCGGAAAACCAGCACACGTGTTCCGTATTCATTCCATAAACCCTGTAATATGAGTTATTTGTCTGAATCAGACTTTGAAATATAACCTATATAATATAATATGAGTGTAATATGGGCTGTCCACGCACTTTTTCAACTTATTCTTCAATTTTTGCAACAGAACGTGTCGGCTGCACGTAGGAAACTGTATTTCAACTACAACGCGACGCAGTTGTGCGCAGGCACGTCTCTCCGCCGCACGCGACTAGGTCGCTGTATACGCTGTCATATGGTGCTGCACTATTTACAAAAAATTGAACTACGCTGAGCTGTGCTGCGTGTGCGGCCTGCGTGTCCGTATACGCTTAGGCTTAGTCTCGTAATCGGGCTGTCCTACCAGTGAATTAATAAATTAGCCCTTCTGTTCGTGAGAAGGTCCCTGGGACCTTTTCGATTTTCAAACTCTCTTAACTTTTTATTGTTGTAGGATTGAATATTCAAACCGGACATGTATTCCAAGAGAAAATTGTGCTAAAGCTATTAAAATTGGTTTCGAAGTGATTCTAGGAATAGTTTAATAGTTTTATTGAGGTTTAGTACGTCTATTAGTGAAAAGGTCCCTAGGGACCTTGTACTACTATTTTCAGAAATAGCTTAAATTTGCACTAATTCGTCTGGCCAGACGAAAGTAGCATGGGGCTAGGGTATGTATATAAATATATATATACACAAACGATGGTATTTATACATTGTTATCTACAAATACACTGTAAAAAGAAGAATATGATCAAATGATTTTTTTTACTTTTTTTAATTTTAACGTTTTTAGCCACTAATATTTTATTTTTTGTAGTTATATGTATATATTTATATAATACTAGCTGGGCCCCGCGGCTTCGCACGCAAGCTCTCTTCTTTCACCCGATACATATTTTGAACGCATGGTTGAACCCATTTTGATTTAAATAAAAACAAATGTCTATCTTTGATGCCAAGTGGTTCTAAAAATTGTGAAGTCAAAGGGCCCTTTAAATCATGAGTTTTCACGTTTACTCTAAACAAAATCTTAACCCTTAGTTTACCACGGTAGATTTCGATTTTCAAGAATATGAAAAAACATTGTAATTATTTCCCGATTTAAATGCTTTTTGTCCAAGTTTGAAGTCAAAAGGACCAATAAATCGTGTTTCCATGCAAACTGTTAACCCATTGTTGACCCCGTTACATGTTGATTTTCAAAAAAGTGAAAAACACGTGTCAAATTATTTCTCACTCAGAGTACTTTCACAAAGTTTGAAGTCAGTGGGCCCGTTAATTCATTTTTTTTGTTACAGTTTCGCCATACAAACTTGTAACCGGTCGTTGACCCCGTCCGATTTTAATATTTGGCAAAAATGAAAAACATGTACCTATCGAGTTATTTTACATTTAAAGTACTTTCACCAAGTTTGAAGTTAAAAGGCCAAAAAAATTGTTTCTTCATACATACTTTTAACCCGTCGTTGATCCAGTTAGATTTCGATTTTGAAAATAATGAGAAACGCGTGTATAATTTTTTTATTTCAAGTATTTTTATAATTTTTGAAGTCAGGCCTATCGGTTCATGTTTTTTTCGAGTCTACCCTTAAACAAATCTTAACCCATTATTGGTCCAGTTACATTTTGATTTTCGAAAAATTATAAAATACGTATCGAATTATTTTTTGTTTAGAGTATTTTCAGGAAGTTCGAAATCAATATGTCTCTTAAATCACTTTTCTTCATACAACACCTTAACAGATGTTTTGCCCCTTTACACCCCGAATTTCAAAAAATCCCGTCTTAGCGGAGGTTCATTTTTCAAGATATATCTACAGTTCAAATTTCATGTTCGTAGCTTCAGCGGTTTGGGCTGAGCGATGATGAATCAATCAATCAATCAATCAGTCAGTCAATTAGGGCAAACAATCTATGTATATAAAAATGGAGGCGGTACCACACCCTCTTGTCCAGTGCTCACAACTTTCTTCTAGTCGAATTGTGCTACTAAGTGGAAAGTTCGTACCAAGTTTCACTGATGTGTATGTGTACCGCATAACTGTCTGAGCATAAAAAATGTGCCACGCCCTTTGACCAACGCCCCATTCCCTCTATTGAAAGATATGATTAAGTGGTAGGTTCATACCAAGTTTCATTGATGTACGACTTACAGTTCTGCTGCATAAAAAATTTGCCACGCCCCTTGTTCAACGCCCATAAAATATTATCGGTAGAATGACACTTCTATGGACGATGGCATATTCAATTTCAATACTGTGCGGCTTACAATTCCGGAGCTATTCCATATAAAAGATTAGAGTTGTATGGACGGAGCCACGCCCTCGTGTTAAATACCCGCTTCATTCCTCTGCCGAAAGGTATGACTGAATGGTAAATTCGTACTAAGTTTCATTCATGTGCGACTAACAGTTCCAAAATTATGCGGATAGTTTGGGTCAAAAAAATGTGCCACGCCCCTTGTCCAACGTCCATAAAATTTTAACATTGGAATAACACATCCATGAGGCAACGCCTCACTAATTTTCAATGCTGTGCGACTTACAATTCCGAAGCTATTCCATTTAAAAGAAATGAATTGTATGGGCGGTGCCACACCCCTTTGTTCAATACCCACCTTATTCCCTCTGCCGAAAGATATGATTAAGTGGTAGGTTCATACCAAGTTTCATTGATGTACGACTTACAGTTCTGCTGCATAAAAAATGTGCCACGCCCCTTGTCAACGCCCATAAAATTTTAACAGTAGAATAACATTTCTATGGGACGATGTCATACCAAATTTCAATGCTGTGCGACTTACAATTCCGAAGCTATTCCACTTAGAAGATTTGAGTTGTATGGGCGGTGCCACACCCCCTTGTCCAATACCCACCCCATGCCCTCGGTCGAAGGACATGATTAAATAGAAAGTTTGTACCAAATTTAATTGATGTGTGACTTATAGTTCCAAAGTTATTGTCTAAAAATGTATTCTTGTGGTGCCACGCCCCTTTTCCCGACATTTCTTTTTTTATAAACCTTCACGTAAACATTTTGAACAAACCCGCCGAAGGAAGTATTCAAGTTGGTCCAGTCGTTTTCGAGTTTTAAGCGGCCGAACGAACCACGTTTCATTTTTATATATTGTAACGACGAGCCAGTCTGTCGCGGTGCAAAGCAACCCTGCCGCTACGAGCCGTGCCATAACCCAATCTGGCAACGACGGCCGCGATAGTCCAACCTGGCAACGATGGTCGCGGTCATCAGGGAAACTTCTAGTCCAATCTGGCAACGTGCGAGAACGATCTGCGCGACGGCCGGACAGAGTATAAAAGGTGGCCAGATGCGGTGCAGCGAGTCAGTCTGGTTTTGACAAGTGAAGTTGCCACACGAAGTGACTAAGCAAATACTTAGGTGTACGAACAGTAAAGTGTAAACTGTGAATAATAAAGTGACTGTTGGTTTATTTTATTGTCTGCGTTTAAGAAACTGTGTTTTATTTTCAAATTACACAATCCAGAGATACGCAACAGCCCACTAGACTTAGTATTCGTAACATTTGGTGTCAGAAGTGGGATTGTGGAAAATTGAAGATAAAAAAAAAAAAACTAAGAAATAAAATTATAAAAGCACGGACATGGTGAAATTCGAGCTGCTGAAGGTGGACCAGCTGAAGAAGGAGCTGGCTGCCTGGAATTTGCCGACTGCTGGCGGAAAGGTGGAGTTGCAGTTGCGCTTGCGAGAAGCATGTGAGGAACGAGGCGTCGATTGGACTGTGCACGAGTTCGGAGTGCAAGAACAAGAGGCGTCGGCCAAAATGGAGGAATCGCCTGCAGGTGCGGCGTCGATGCAAAGTACGACTGCAGCGGCTGCGCCGCCACAAGCAATGGACATGAGCCAGCTAATGGTTGCACTTAAAGGCATGTTCGAGACTTCCAACCGCGAAATGGCAGCGAAAATGGAAACTGCGAATCGAGAAATGTCAGCGAAGCTGGAAACTACGAATCTCGAAATTTCGGCAAAAGTCGAGACAGCAAATCGAGAAATGTCAGCGAAGCTGGAAACTACGAATCTCGAAATTTCGGCAAGAGTCGAGACTGCAAATCGAGAAATGGCGGAAAATTCTGCGCGCATAGAGCAGAAGGTGGAGGAAATTTCCAATAGCCTGAATGTGAAAGTTGAGCATCTCGAGACGCGAATAGACGATTGGGACAAACGAGTTGACGAAATGGGTGAATCCCTGAATAGACGAGTTGACAACCTGGATGAGTCCTTGAACAAACGAGTTGACAGTCTGGAAGATTCGATGCACAGAAAGATAGACGAACGGTTTCGAGAGGTACAGCCACGAGAATGTTTGCCACCGGTTCAGGACGGTTTTGCTGCCAGAACAGAAGTGCCTACTTATGACGGTGCTGCGCCGTTCGACACATTTAAATTGCAATTCGACTTGGCTGCTTTGGAAAATCAGTGGACTGATATCAGGAAAGGTCGGAGGTTGGCACTGGCGCTGAAAGGTCCTGCGGCGGAGGTAATCAAATCAGTTCCAGAATGTTTAAGAAGTGATTACGATGCCATCATGAGAGCATTAGCAGCGAAGTATAGCAACGAGCACAACCATGCGCTATACTACTGTGAGCTGAAGAACCGCAAGCAAAGAGCCAACGAGGCGCTGCAGACATATGCAGCAGACATTGAGCGGCTCGTACAGTTGTGCTACCCAAAATTTGGTGCTGATGATCTCGAGAGGATGAAGATTGAGTCGTTTGTTGAAGGTCTTCATGATCCAGAAACACGTCGCAGTGCGTTGATGATGGGCAAGCCAACATTTAAGGAAACGGTGACCAGCGCGATGACATATGAAGCGGCATGGATGGGGAGCACTCGGTATGCACCTGCAAGGATACGCCAGATTCAGGCGGACAACGACATTCCGATCCAAGCCATAAGCTCTGAGATACCGGGCAGGCCACGAGTGGTCTCCTCTAAAGTTGTTTGCTGGGTGTGTGGCAAGCAGGGCCACATATCACGAGACTGCCGCCAACGAAAGAGGCGTTCCCGTTCCCGATCGCAATCGCCTGAAGCGAAGAAAACTGACAATCGAGGCTCAGCCAACAAGCGCAGGGCTGAGGACGAGGAGCCGTTAAACTAAAACGGGTCAGCCCAAAGGGGCGTGAGCTGATCCCCACAATCTGCCGCCCCACCATCCTTGTCTCACAGCTGAAACGACAGCCCAGCAGCTTGACAATTGAAGGAAGGATAGATGGAAAGTGGTTCGTGTTGACACTAGATACTGGAGCGTCATATTCGATCATAAAAAGGAAGCTGCTGAAGAACTGGGAACCGCTGCATGGCATACAGCTGCGGACTGCGACTGGCGAGCGCGCGCCGGTGAGAGGGAAAGTTACGAAAACGATTGCTATCGGCACCAGCAGCCTGGAACATGAGTTCATCGTCGCGGATATAATGGACGACGTGATTATCGGCGTGGATTTCATGATTAGGCACGGTTTTACGCTGGACCTGAAGGAAAATGTGCTGAGATATGCCAACGTTGAATTCCCGCTGCACACCGGTTATGAGCGAAGCGTGGCGGTAAGGAAGGTTGTATCGGGTCAACGCAGGAGGATACCAGCGAATTCGGAGGCGATTGTGTGGGCAAAGGTGGACGAGGACGATGGGACGAGTCGGCTGTGGGTAGTAGAAGCACCGAAACAAGGACACGACAACATCATCATCGGACGTACATTAGTGGAACCTAAAAATGGCAGGATACCAGTCAGAATACTGAACCCCCTGAATGCACCCAGATATGTCGGAAAAGATGAGGTAATCGGCGAGTGTAAGGAAGCTGTAGCAGTGGTCAATTGCGAGAGTAGCCCACCTGGAGGTAATAAGAAGAGCGGTTTTAACATGGACGCCATACCGCAGGAGAACCAGTGGAGCAGCGAGTTGACGGCCAAGCAGAAACGGAAGGCGAGGTCACTCCTGCAGCACTATGGGTCAATTTTTGCGGCAGAAGCAGGCGGAAGAACAGCCATAGTGAAGCACAACATCGACACCGGAAGTGCAAAACCGATTCGCCATCCGCCAAGACGAGTTCCTCTGGCCAAGAGGGAGGAGGTCACCAATTTGATCGAGAACATGCGGAAAGACAAGGTCATAGAGCCTTCTTCGGGCCCCTGGTGCTCGCCGGTCGTGCTAGTCAAGAAAAAAGATGGCAGTACCCGGTTTTGTGTGGACTATCGGAAGCTCAATGATGTGACCAAGAAGGACAGTTATCCACTACCTCGGATCGATGACACCCTGGACACACTGTCAGGCACGCAGTGGTTCTCCACGCTCGACTTACGCAGCGGCTATTGGCAGGTAGAGCTTGCAGACAAGGACAAGGAGAAAACGGCTTTCAGTGTTGGCGATGGTTTGTGGCAGTTCACCGTCATGCCGTTTGGACTCTGCAACGCACCAGCAACATTCGAGCGGCTAATGGAACGCGTGCTAAAAGGGCTGCATTGGCGGACGTGTCTGGTGTACCTCGACGACATAATCGTAATGGGTAAAAGCTTCGACGACCACCTGGGAAAGCTGAAGGAGGTATTTGAGCGGATACAACAAGCCGGGCTTAAACTCAACCCAAAGAAGTGCTCGCTGTTCCAAAAGGAGGTCAAGTATCTGGGCCATACGGTTTCCGCCCGCGGAGTGCATACGGATGAAGGCAAAATCACGGCGGTGAAGGAGTGGCCCCGACCACGCAATCTACACGAACTCCGCAGTTTCCTGGGCCTGTGTACATACTACCGCCGATTTGTTCCGGGATTCGCGAACATAGCCAGCAGCTTGCACAAACTGACGAAAAAGAGCCAAGCTTTCGAGTGGAGCGAGGAGCAGGAACAGGCTTTTGCACGTCTGAAGGAAAAACTGTGCAGTGCTCCAATTCTGGCCTTCCCCGTGCCTGGGGAGATGTTTGTGCTGGATACAGATGCAAGCGGGAATAGTATTGGCGGTGTGCTATCACAGATAATAGACGGCCAGGAACAAGTGATAGCGTACTACAGTAGGGTTCTATCGAAACCGGAGCGCAACTACTGTGTGACACGGAGAGAACTGCTGGCGGTATTGGACTGCGTAAAACACTTCCACAAATACCTGTATGGACAAAAGTTTCGCCTGCGCACAGATCATGCGGCATTGAGATGGCTCCTGAACTTTAAAGATCCTGAAGGGCAATTGGCGCGGTGGATCGAGCGACTGCAGAGCTACGACTACACGATAGAGCATCGCAAGGGCAGTAGCCATGGAAATGCCGATGCCTTGTCCCGCCGTCCGTGCAAAGTCGAATGCAGGCAATGCTCGCGAGCCGAAAGCAAAGAACAGATAGTGGACGTCCGGTTGGTCAGCGTCATGCCAGAGGAAGAGTGGTCTGCGGAGAGGCTACAAAAAGACCAGCATGAGGATGCGGATCTTGCAAAAATCGTCGAAGGCAAGGAGCAAGGCGCACGTCCAGACTGGCAGGAGATGGCTGGTGAAAGCCCGATCGCTAAGGCTTACTGGGCACAGTGGAAAAGTTTGCGGCTGAAGGAAGGCTGCCTGTACCGCGAATGGGAGAGCGCGGATGGTCGTACCAGCAACCCCCTAATGGTAGTGCCGAAAAGCAGAATCAACGAGGTCATCGAGGCATACCATAACGACTCCAGTGGAGGGCACCTAGGCATCACCAAAACCGTCGCCAAAATAAAAAGACGATTCTACTGGGTAGGATGTCAGGAGTCTGTAGCCGAGTGGATTAAGAGCTGCGACCGATGTTCAGCCGCGAAAGGGCCGACAAGAAAATCTCGAGGCCGCATGCAGCAGTACAACGTGGGAGCGCCCTTCGAGCGGATTGCTATGGACGTCGCCGGCCCATTCCCAACTAGCACTCAAGGCAACAAATATGTGCTGGTCGTAATGGATTACTTCAGCAAATGGCCCGAAGTGTACCCTATTCCTAACCAGGAGGCCACCACGATCTCGGAAAAGCTGGTAAACAACTGGGTAGCCCGGTTCGGAGTTCCGTTGGAGTTGCACTCAGATCAAGGCCGGAATTTCGAGTCTGCGGTATTCAAGGAAGTGTGTGGGCTGCTGGGGATAAAGAAAACGCGTACCACTCCTTTGCACCCACAGTCCGACGGCATGGTGGAACGCTTTAACCGGACGCTGGAGGAATACCTGCGGAAAGTGGTAGGCAGGAATCAAAAGGATTGGGACACGCATATCCCCCTGTTCCTGATGGCGTATAGGTCAGCCCCGCACGACACGACATCACTCACTCCAGCCCGAGCAGTGTTCGGCACAGAGTTGCGGTTACCCGCTGACTTGAAGTTCGGGGTAGTCAGCACGACGGGAGGCGCTAAGACGGAATACGTGGCCAATAAGCGGGCGGAACTGGAGGAAATTCACCAATTTATAAGGGGCCGCACCAAACTGGTCAGCGATAAGGCGAAAGCCAGATACGATCTACGGGCCAACTCAGCAGGGTTCCAAGAAGGCGATTTGGTAATGCTCTACAACCCGCAGCGGAGGAAAGGTTTGTCTCCAAAACTTCAAGCGTCATGGGAAGGACCTTACGAAGTCGTGACTAGGATTAACGACGTGGTATACCGGATTCAACGTTGCAACAATAGAGGCGCTAAGCTGAAGGTAGTCCATTTGGAGCGCCTGGCGCCTTATCACAGCGGAGCCTCGGCACTTGTTCGGGACGAACAAGTCTAAGTGGTGGGCAGTGTAACGACGAGCCAGTCTGTCGCGGTGCAAAGCAACCCTGCCGCTACGAGCCGTGCCATAACCCAATCTGGCAACGACGGCCGCGATAGTCCAACCTGGCAACGATGGTCGCGGTCATCAGGGAAACTTCTAGTCCAATCTGGCAACGTGCGAGAACGATCTGCGCGACGGCCGGACAGAGTATAAAAGGTGGCCAGATGCGGTGCAGCGAGTCAGTCTGGTTTTGACAAGTGAAGTTGCCACACGAAGTGACTAAGCAAATACTTAGGTGTACGAACAGTAAAGTGTAAACTGTGAATAATAAAGTGACTGTTGGTTTATTTTATTGTCTGCGTTTAAGAAACTGTGTTTTATTTTCAAATTACACAATCCAGAGATACGCAACAGCCCACTAGACTTAGTATTCGTAACAATATATAGATGTAATATGCATAATTTGTTAAACTTTTTTTTCATGCAATGCATCTATTGCACTTGCGTGAAAGGCAAACGTGGTTATCACAATGCTGGCAACGAAATCCAGTTTTGCGGTGCTTGCAGGCCTAAATTCTTATGGGTATACGAATTGACCAAGGATGCAATGAATATATCAAAAAATAAAGGCTTGTTTTATGGATTATTAGTTTTTGAAAATTTTACTTAACTTTACTTAATTTTCCATTTTTTAATATTCAACAATTTTTCCTCTGGCGAAGACGAAGATGTGCATAAATTAATTGACTTTGTTACAAAAATAATTCATAAACGCGCTTGCAAATTGTTTCGATTTGTTACGTTTTATCATGGCACAATAATCAAGGTAATAGCATCCCCGCAACACCAAAAACCACATGTATTTTGTTGGTAGGATTGTTTATCGCTACTGTCAAATTCGGCTGTCATTTACCGACGAAAGAGGGAGAAACTGAAAACAGACAAAAGTGATTGTTGCCAGACGGTGCTGTATTTGAGTGAAAAAACGGGAAAAGTGCTCAGGTCAGTTGTTTTCAGTCAGGTATTTTCATTTCAACCGATGCGGCAACACCGCACCACTGCTGACACCGACGATTTTGACAGAAGCGATAAACGATCAGCCGGTGGCTTGCTACAACCTTGTAGTTGAACCATGCGTTTTATATAGAGGGTTAAAGCTCTAAAGTTTCATAAGCCCAACCATATAAAGTTTCGATATTGAACAGTAAATCGAGTCGATCCGAAATTTTAAATTTGTGTAAAAGTAAATTGTCATATACAGTGTGTTTCACAAAACAGATTTGTCTATAGAATTTTAAAGAAAGAGTGTTTAAAATTGTATTGCTTGTTAACTGTTACACATCTAAATACCTAGTGCGCGATATATTAATATGCAGCCCATAGCTTTCTATAATTTCTTGACATCGTCTTACACAACTTCCGCTTAATTTTTTGGCATAATCTCGAGGCCAATTCCTCCAAATTTTTTTAGGGTTGCAGAAAGCTGCTTGGTTGTGGATATTTTTTTTCCACGGATCTTAGCCTTCATAGAAGTCCATACATTTTCAATTGGATTTGCATCGGGACTTTGGGCAGGCCAATCTAGCTGTTGTATACCTTCTTTCGTTTTCCAAAATGTGCATAGGTGACTACGGTGTTTTGATCATTATTTTCTTGTAGAATCCAACGACTTGTATCCGGCCCCTAAAGTTTTACAGCAGACTTTAGCAAACTTTTTTCGTAAAGTTTAATCATAAACTTGGCGTCTAGATTTTGTGTAAAGATAGTCAAAGTGCCAAATCTTTTTTTAAAAAGCATGGACTTTTGTAGGGGCTTAACAGTCCGCTGAACAAATTTTTGGCCTTTAGGGATCCAAGCCTTCCTCCAGATATTCAAAACAACGAAAGTGGACTCATCCGTGAATACAACTTTACTCTAATCCCGAACCAATTTTTCCTTTTCCCAAACTAGTCATTTCTGGATATGAGTGTCAGTCAATAGCGGTTTGTAAAGTGCTCCTATTTCGAAATTAAGCACAAAAATAAAATGCTTATCACACCGCGCAGTAAATACACTAGTCAGAATAAGTTTGCGTACAAGGGGTACGTAGTTTTTTCATATGAAAAATAAATCACTTAAAGTAATTTTTCAAAAACAAAATATTTTTTATTTTTTGCGTAAACTTAGTTCTTTTATTCCATTAAGATAATAATAACAAAAACTTGACCAAACTGTAAACGGAGGGCCAAAAACAAAATATGTTATGAATTCACCTCAGAAAAAGTTTGCGTACAAGATGAGATTATGTAGTTAAAATTCAATTGAAACTAAGTTTTGTCCAAAAATTAATAACTTTGTGAATTTTCTTTTCTCGCTTGAACTCCCTGCAGAAGTTTTGGCGCAAATTTTTTAAATTCGGTGTTTTTTCAGCGGTTATTTTGTTATATCCTTGAATTGTTGTATTGGTTAACTATATCTTAGAAGATGGAGTGTTGTTGGGCTCAGGGTTTAACTGAACCCCTTATATACTCAATTAGATGCACGGTAGGTGACTAGGGAGGGACTTTTGCAACTTTGTTCAGCCAGTTAAAAGCAAACATAGCTTCGCATCGTATGCATTGCACGCTAAGGTTGAAAAGATATGTTGGGATCTGATCCAAAATTTTGAAACCTTGGCTTACATAAGCTTTTAGAATATGTAAATAACCCCCCGGAAACATTTCTGAATAAAACAACACAGCCTGCTCACTCCTTTTCCTGACATGCAGCCCCATACCATATCTCCACATATGCTATGCTTCACTGTTAATTTCAGATTTTTGTTATTAACAGGATCCTGTTCAAATTAGTTGATGCTTTTTAATTCCAAAAATGCCAAACCATTATCAAATAATAATGAAAGGTCCCACTTTCTATAGATAACAACATTTCGTTCCGGAAATCCGGTTTTTTAGACTCCTTGATGGACCCTTTTACGAAAGCAATTCTGTGCTCCTTGTAAGTAAGCTAAATATGGGCATGTAAGAGGGAGCATGTAAGAAATGCTGTTATGTAGGGGAAGTGTTTTTTTCAGAACTTTACTTATAAAGTCACTGCTGATGGGGTTTATAAAATATTTCTGTACATTTCTGAAGATATTGGATGCAACCAGCCTTAGATTGTGATGCACTGATCGCAAACAATCGAATCCTCTTGCTCGGGTAACTTAAGAAAATGGTCAGATCGTAGTAACCAAACAAGATTTTCTGTTTTTTTTTTAGATTGAAGATGGCTTTTTGAAATGACGAATGTGCTCTTCCAAAAGTTTCCCTAATTTCATGAAATTTTTTGTCAATTTTGAAAAGTTTTTGTAAGATTATTCTTTATCCATTTTTAATATTTTTCTGTTTTGAATTCTATTGCTTTCTATAAAATTTCAAGCACATATACGGTTCCAAATAACTTACAAGTCCGTTTACTGTTCAATGGAATACAAATTTTCCAAAAAAAAATAAAGAGCATAACCGGAAGTTCCCGTTATTAGTTTTGTACGCAAACTTATTCTGCACCGTTTTGTGAGTATATTGTCAATAAATACGAATACATGGAAAATTATTATTTTAATTCATCTAAAACAGAACAAAAAGTGCAGTTAAGGCATATATGAATAATGTGGATAAGTTTTTATAAACAGGGAACCCATTTTTGAGGTCAAAATTAATCATCAAATATTTTTGACTTGCCTGTACGCAAACTTATTCTGACTAGTGTATGTACAGTGGACCCTCGGTTAACGAACGCCCCGCATAACGAACATTTCGCATAACGAACACTTTTTTTTGGGAAAAAAGTTTCTCTTAACGAACGAAGTTTCGCATAACAACCAACGAAAAAGGGGGAAACCTTAATTGCATGTAAAATTTCTGTCTGTGCTAAGCAACGAAACATGGGAAACCCCGAATACACATTATAGTGCTGTCTGTGTTTTATTCAACGATAATGCTGTGTCTCATTTTCAACAAATTTTGAAGCGACGTCAGAAACAAACGACTCTAGACAGTTTTGTATTTAAAAAAAACTAGGTATGCATGTACCAATTACAAAAAAAATTTTCTTTTCTAAACTCTTTATTTTTTCCATTTCAGATTGCCTCCTTCCGTTTCAGTTGCTTAAAAAATTTTATACGTTTCATTTAACTTTCTTTCAATAAAAGCTGAACTTTAAATGGTGTATTTTTTCAGTTCTTTTGATGCACTTTATGTTACATTCTTTCAATAAAAGTTCAAATTGAAACATATTAGAGTGTATTTTTTTCGACCTGGAACGCATTAATTCATTTTACATTGATTTATATGGGAATAATGGTTTTGCTTAACGAACGTTTCGCATAACGAACAAGATGCTGGAACCAATTGTGTACGTTAACCGAGGATCCACTGTATATGTATTTTAAAATTTACCGTTTGATTGGTACCGTTATCATACACGGTAAAAAGTTTAGGCGAATTTATTCTGTGGGACACACTATATTTTTCTTCTACATAAGAAAAAATTATATTTAACAAAAATTTAATTGTCAATCAATCATTATTGTGCTCTATTACTACTATATATAACCTAAAATTAACAGCCAAAACCATCAAAACACACCCTATGAAGCAAAATACTCTACAATGCGTTATAGGTCCCTAGGAACCTTTTCACGACGCTAAGGCCAACGGGCGACTCACTAATCGGAGGGTTAGGCATTCATCACAGTGAATAAATAGCATAATTTAGCAACATAATTTAAGTTAGTAACTACCTTTTTTACATTTCGTTTTAAACTTTGTTATTAGCTGAGTTAAGGTTTTGTTATGTGGGGACTTTAAATACAAAAATGCATTCTGTTTAAAATACCCGAGCTTTTTGTTTAAACTTTTTCGATTTTTCCAAATTTCACTAAATTTTCGGAATATTAACTTTATTAAATACTACCAGTTACCCCTGGGTTTGGACGGATGAATTTCATACTTTCATTGAAAAAATCGTTACTTCCAATTTTTGTTGCCAGTTTAGACTTTATTTTAGCCCTTAGAATTTTGAAAAATCCTGAAATATCTTTCGTTCCGAGAGTTGAAATTTCAAGTTTCTAGATCAGCAGTTCGACCTGGCTGGCTGTTTGATCTGCATATAACAATTCTGCACATATTTGGCATATTTCCATAATTTTTTTTTGCATAATTATCCAAATGGGATACCTAATACATTTTCTCATTATCTATATACTATTATATAAAAACCTATGTGACGTATCTTTTTTGAGCCACAATCGGGCAAAAACTGAACCGGTTTAGGGGAAATAAGCACCAACAAATTTTTTATGTGTGGGAATGGTATATTGGCTATAAGAGATTGACCACGCCCCCTCCAATGCTTACTATGGTAACAAAACTCTACTATGGTTTGCTTTTGTAAGACAATATATGTAGGTATCAAGCGATTCATCGTGCAATTGCGGCAAATATAGGCTATAATAAAATAGACCACGCCCACTTTCTGTGCCCACTAAACAAACAAAATGAAGCTACGCTACATCTACACCATAGACGTAGAAGGGAGGGGCGCTGATTTCAGTGGTATACTTTTGTAAAACGATAAGGGTGTTAAACGATTTAGCCCTTCAATATGGAAACATAAGCTATACGGCAATACTCACGCCTCCTATAGGGATATAAACTAGTTTCAGTTTAGTTTATTACATTCAATGGATTACAATCATTACAGACTACAGCTGAACAATATTTCTAAAAGACAACTTGAATATCTAACGATTATGAGTTTCATTGAGCCATACCATAGGCTTTCTGAGAAAGGTCACGCTTTTCTCCGCTGGTCACGTCAAATGACTGTCTAGACTATATGAGATTGGCCGCACCTACCTGACACTGTAGGTGCTAAAATTGGCCTCGTCGTATTTAAAGATGAGGTTGATCATACTCACCTGTCACTATATGTTTTAACCAGTCTTCTAAAAATGTCTACAACATTTTATAGTAATTAAAAAATGGGCCATACATTATATTTTGTTTCGATATTTCAAGGAATATGGATTTACCACTCTTTTACAGGAAAAATGACGGGCGTTCAACAAGAGGGCATCACATTCATATAACAGAAATGCATTGGTTTGTTTGATAGTTTTGCTATCTGGGAAAATTTGACGGATGTTTGACAAGTCAGCATGAAAACATTCCACAGAAAAAATTGAACTCGATTGTTTAGAGCTTTATACTTATTGAATTATTAGATTAAAAAACAATTAATTACGAAGTCGCCGTGAGCAAAGCCGCGGGGAAAAACTAGAACTTCATATGACCAGAGCTACCGGTGAACTCAGACCACATTGGAGGTATTCAGTAAGTCGGGCAACTGGTCTGGCACATGAGCTAAGTAGCTGAATATCAAACGAGTAGCTGAACAATAAAGTGTCCCAGGCTATAAGGGCACATTTTTTTTTTTGCGAATGGGGTTAAGCATACCTCTTATTTGTTTCCATTTTTCCACACTGTTTTACCCGTATATAATATTTATTAAGTATTTATCATTAAAAGAACATTATTTACTAAATTTTCTTTTTAAGGTATGCTTTTTGCAGTCCTCAGTCCTTTTTGCTTTTCTCTGAATTTGAAAACTATAGAAAGAAGCTATCTTAGCAAAGTTATAAAAGAAAACAAATATGTTTACTAGTTCTACTAACCGAAAAGTGGGCCCTATAGTTCTTCCTTCGATGGGATGTACCGTTTTTGAGATGCTTTTGTCGATTCTTTCGTAAGTTCTCATGGTCTTCAAAAAGCGTAAATTCTGGTGTAGTGCCCGTACCTCTAAAGTGCATTGCAGCCAAGGCTTTACGTAGGATGTCACGATGAATAGGCACACGTCCAATAGAGCTACCTTATCCTTGTTCGAAATTCTGAATTGAGAGCTAAGTAAATTTATTTATAATGAATAAATTGCTCTTGCCATCCATCTAGCTTGGTTCATGGCACCTGGAGGCCGAATCTTAAATTTCTTCTATGAGAAAAATCACGCACGCCTTTTCGTATTAGCAACAAAAATTTAATAATTGAGGGAAACATTGTCAAATTATAAATTGAATTTAAAATAACGCGCCGCTGTCCGGATTCCGATCGTCTCGCTCGCCTGCCGCTTACACACTGCCCTCAGCGCTGGCGGTCGGCTGACGGCAGAGTTGCCACTCCGCTCACAGTCGGCCTTCCTGCTACATCGGGGCGACCCCGCTCCGAGTCTGATGAATCATCGTCTTCGCCAGGATCGTCGAGTGGCAAAGGGCACCAGGACTTAAGTTTGTCCGATGCAAATACCGACGTGTAATGTCGTTGACACCGTTGGGATCCAGGCAAATCTTCGATGACGTAGCGATCTTTACCCAACACTTGTTTTACCACAAATGGACCCTTGTAATGCGGCTCCAACTTCCTCGAATGCCCCGTACTCACGGGCTCATTTTTAGCTAACACCAGATCACCGATGTCATACATTGTTGGCGTAGCGTGTCTATCGTCGAATCGTCGTTTCGCATTTTCTCGTTCACACTGGATTGTCGCTGTTGCAGCCTGTCGTGCTGCGTGTAGTCCTTCTTCGTCCATGGGCTCGGCGTCGTCTTGAAGTGATCTTGTTTTTCAACAAGTCGCGTGGGGTGTAGTTCAGCAGTAACTCGTGAGGGGTTCGTTGCGTCGTCTTATTTTTCATGGAGTTTATCGCCTACTGGATTCCGCGAAGCTTGTCGTCCCATTCGCGCTCATTCGTCGTAGTTGGCAATAGCATGGATAGAATTGTCCGATTCATGCGCTCCACCTGGCCATTTGCTCGAGGTGTGCGCACGGCGTTCTTGACGTGCTTGATACCGTTCAAGCTGCAATATCGTTCGAACTCACGGGAGGTAAATGCCGTCCCGCGATCCGTTATCACCCGCTCCGGCATGCCTACATAGCTGCTTACCTCGTCCAGAACGTCCAACACGCACTTGGTTCTGGTACTTTTGGTCGCCCGCACCACGGTGAATTTAGTGAATGCATCGACCAGGACCAAAATATGTTCGTTTCACGGTTAATTCTTTGGGAATGGACCCAGATGGTCCAAGTGCACGGTTTTAAATGGGATTGGTTCGACCGCGTCGAAATGATATTCACCTTCCTTTCGCCCGCTGAGCGTTTTGTTATACGCGCACTCCACACACGCCTTAACGTACGATTTAACAAATTTACGCATACCTGCGAACCAAAGGTACTGCTGTATTCGTTCCATCGTCTTCTCGACTCTAAATGACCCGCATTGTCGTGGCAGTCATGCAGCACCTTCCATCGTTGCGTTTTTGGCACCACCCAGAGTTTCCTGCCGTTCTTCTTGCAAAAGAATCGTCCTCCTTCCATCATGTAATTTTCGTCTTTGCGGTTATTGTTGCTCCGTAACTCATTAACAATTCGCTGAATGTTGTCATCTTGCAGTTGCATACTATGCAGCCAATCATCTTCGGCCAAATGGGTTACCCCAACTCGCAGCGACGCTTCTTCCGCTTCACACGCTTCTTCGTTAGGCAAACGACTCAATGCGTCAACATGTGCCATCCGCTAACCGGACCGATGCTCGATATCGATATAAAAATCTTGAATTTTCAGCCACCAACGCGCTATCCTCGGTATGAGCTCCCGCTTGCTCATTGCTGTCTTCACTGCATTGCAATCCGACACAACTTTCACTGACTTGCCGTATATGTAGTATCTGAATCTCTCCAACGTCTCCACCACCGCCAACGTTTCTAGCTCATAGCTATGAAACTTCTTCTCCAACTCTGTCGTCGCTCTGCTAAAATACGCCACTGGTTTGAAATCGTCACCGTCCTCTTGAAGTAGCACGCCCGCTAGCCCGCTGGCGCTCGCGTCCGTGTGTATCTAATGTTTCGCTCCCACTCGGTAGCCTGTCAATACTGGCCTTGTCGTCAAAGCCTGTTTTAGCATACTGAACGCCGCCTCCTGCATCGTAGTCCACTTGAAAGATTGATTTTTGTGCAATAGAGCTCGCAAAGGTTCGGCAATGACTGCATAGCAAGGCACGAATTTTCTAAAGAAACCGCTTAGACCAAGGAATTGACGTACCTCAGTTACGTTTGTTGGAGTACGGAAATTCGCGACGGCTACTACTTTTGCCTCGCCAGGGCTTATCCCGTTTGGTGTTATCTGGTGGCCCGGGAATTCCACATGTTGTTTGAGAAAGTCGCACTTTCGGATATTCAACGTCAAATTTGCTTCTAATAAAGCGGTGAAAACCCGGTAAAGTTTATCGCACATCTCCGTCACGGTTCCACTACCGATTAACATATCGTCCATGTACTGCACAATATCGCCCGGTCGCGTACGTTCTTTAATTTTCGCCATTAACCATTGACACCGCTGGCGCGTTCTTCAGCACAAACGGCATTCTTTTAAATTCGTATAAGTCTTCTGTCGTCACGAACGCAGTATATTTTCGACTGTTCTCTTCAATTGGCATCTGGTAGTATCCGCTATTAAGATCTAACACCGAGAAATACGTATATTGCTTTGCTTCTTGTAAACGCTCTTCGATGTTTGGTGTCGGAAATATTTCCTTCACTATATGTTGATTTAAGCGCCGATAGTCCACGCACATACGATCATCGCCCGTTTTCTTTCTCACTAACACGACGGGACTGGCATACACTGATTCGGATTTCGATATAATATCGTTTTGCAGTAGGTCGTTCACAATTTCGGCCACGACTTGCTTTTTCGGTTCCGGTACCCGATACGGTTGCTGCGCGATCGGTTTAGCCGTATCCAGCTCGATGTTCATTTCGATTAAGTCAGTCTTACCGATTTCGGCCAGATTATTTGCAAATATATCTCTAAAATCGGCCAACAGTTTCAACAAAGTTTGTTTCTCGCACTCGCTCACGTCACCAACGCGCACATCTCCCTCAACGAAGAATTCACGCTTCACTGACTGTACCGCGTCATCAACCGCTTTAAATGTCATGCCCGCATTTTCGAATGTCACCCGAATTCGCTCGTTTTCAAAAATCTCTTGCCCAAGTATTACGTCCGACTCTAACATTTCGTTGCAAACCACGTACAGCTCAATATTCCACGAAACTTCATCAATGTCTAGCCGGGTGCTTTTTTTTTTCCTTCGAAAACCGTACACCACCACCGATACCACATATTTTCATCGAGCACTGTTCAATTTTACCGTCCATGCCACTTATGGCATCTTCGCGAATCATATTGCACTGACTGCCGGCGTCAATGAATGCTAACACTGCTTTGCCTCCAACGCACACAGATTTGTCAAATGGCTTGTCTATCATTTTAAATAGTGCTTCGCGCACCGTCGCATTTCTTTTGCCACAGTTTTCAGGCTCGCCTTTTGGGTGCACCTTTTGGCACTCCTCGAACCGCCGCCGCCGTTGCGGTTTCGCGCACTTGCTAGAAATGTGGCGACTTTCACCACAATTCTAAAACACATTGTCCTTGTCTTTTGACTTCGCGCCCGTTTTGTTTTCTTTGTCCGTGTTCCGATTTCCACGATTGCCGTATAATGCAAAATTTCGTAGGTAATCATCGACCGTTTCACGCATATGTTTCATGGACGTAAAATAAAGATCCCGATGTTTCAGCCCATCGCGCGCATATTTGATTGCCGCCGATTCACTTAGTTTGTATCTTTTTGCCAGTGCACTTATGCGAAAACAGTAATCAGTTGCCCTTTCGTTAGGCTGGCGCACCGCACTACTAATTTTATGATGGACGTCCGCTTCATCGCGCACTGCACCGAACTCTTCCACCAACGCACTCGATAGTTCTCGCCACGTTTCATACAAGACCGGCGACGCGTCTAGCCACTGCTTAGCAGGCCCTTTCAGCTTGCTGTAAATCACCAACAAAACGCACTTTTCCTTTTCCGTCCTATCGATACGCGGCAATGGACTTGGTCACCCGTTCCCTGAATTGCTCAATTGAGAAAATGTCATCTTTCCTGGAGTCATATTCCGGTATTGTCTCGGCTATCTCTTTCACCGAATAGTTCGGATGCGTTTCGCCCCGAATCGCCATTTCACTCGCGCTGCCTCCGCTCCCGTTGTCTTCTGCTTCGTCAATTTGCTGTGCCGGCCGCCTTTGCACCGCTTCCAGAACATTCGTCAACATCTCGCGCAACTCGTTAATTTGTTCCTGCAGCCCCGTTTCGCACATCACCAACACTTCATCGTTCCCCAGTTCCTCGCACAGCCGCTGCACGAGTTCCGTTTTTGTGCCACCGGTCGGCAACCCCTTCCCACGCAACATTTCTTTTAGTTGCTGTATTGACAGCGTATTCACTTTAACCATTGTTCGCTCGTTTTCTTCTTTGTTTTTTCCTTCCGTCTCTACCGTTTTCATTCACTTTCACTTCTACCGTGTCGCTCTTTAGTTTTTCCTTTACATTCGTTGTCCCTGATTTCGTAACTTCGCTCGATTTTCCCCCGTTCCGTATCTATCGTTTTCGTTCACTTTAACCGTGTCGCTGATTGTTCTTCACGTGCCTCTGGTTTTGTATCGTGCTTCACTTATTGTTTCTCGTTCCCCTTTTGCTCGTTCATGTGTGCGTGTGCTTGTGTCATATGCGCGACCGTACATGACTGCGCGTGGCGTGCTCGTTCGCGACTGCGCACCGAGTGTGACAGCGTATGACGCGACTGCCTAAGACGGCGTATGACGCGACTTGGTATGGCGTGACCGTACCGTGTACCGTTAGCTCGCTCGTATAGCCAACTTGCATATACAGTTCTTTCCTTTTGTACACTTCACTCGTATTGGCGTTTATTGTTTCGCAGCTTCCGATCCCACTTCTGATATACACTCCGGGCCACCAGAATAGGTTCACATTTTTTTCTGGAGGAAAAGGAGTAGTGTTCTTACAAAACACAGTTTTACCTCATTTATGGTATCAAGATGTTCAAGGCATCTATTGTGAACCTACCTGTCCAAAACACAATTTGACATTTATTTCATTTTTCTTTTTTGGCCCACTTTTGTAAAGTGAACCCCAAAACTGAGTACATTTTAGTGGGCCACCAGAAAGGTTCACTCTGAAAATTAAGACTGAAACAGTGGTAAATGCAAATAATATGGACTGTTTGGTAAACAACACTTAAATTTATTGATTTTAAAAGCGAGGATGGCATCCTTTATTTAGTATGGCTTCAAAAGTTCGCGTCAACACTGACTCGTATAAAGACTTAATTAAATCTAGAGAAATAGTCTCCCACGCTGCTTCAATGGCACCAATAAGTTCATCCTTGTTGTCGAACTGGCGTCCGAAGGCATAGACCTTCCTCACCAACCATCCCCATACGTTTTCAATATTAAAATCAGGAGAATAGGGGGCCCGCTCCAGCTGATCAAAGTTGTGCTGCATCAACCACTGCTTCACGACCCGTAAAGTATGGATGGGTGCATTGTCCCGCTCGAATATCCACTTAATAGGACCAAACAAGTCAGACAATTGTGGAAAAACTCTCTCAAGCATGGTTTTATAGCCCATTACCGCCATTCTGGCTGTTTGAAATTTCAGCTTGACAGTTCTGTAGTAGGAAATCGCTCTCCATACCATAATTCCACCTTCTCAACCGTGGTGGCGTGTTAAAAAGCGTTCCTTTTTGCTAAGGTCATGGAAATACAAATTGTATTCATCGGGTCCATCAAGATTAAACCGTTTTTCGCCCGAAAACTCGACGTACACTGTTGGGAGTTGTCGGCACGATATCAGAAAGAAGGAAATCGAAATACCATTAGAAAAAGTGCAATAAGTAGCCAAACGATATTATGGCTCGATACTCACGTGCGCGGTTCGGAAGCAACCACGAGTAAAAACGGTGAAGAAGAAAAAACGCAACGGGTGATGGATTTTGCTGTGGGGTTTTATTGATGCTGCTGCCTCGCTGACGTCGGATGATCAAGTGAGTGCAGTAAAGAAAATGAGAAAAGGGCCGAGGCCTGGATTGCCGCGCAACAAGAGAGCGAAAGCTTTTGTTGCTAACGGCTTACAAAAAGTTCAGAGTTGTTACACTAAGTGCAGCTTTAGCGGAGACATTGAAAGCGATTTGGTCTAAACATTGCCGCCACTCTTGCAGTGTCTCGCGCTGCAAAATTACGAAAAAAAACAAGAAATAATGATTTGTGGATGGAATACATTTCAGTTAAATTTCAAATTCATACATATTAACTTAATAACTAGGCGTTGATAACCGATATAAGAGTTAATTCATTGACCATTTCAAATTATAGATGTTTGATTGTAAATAATTTTCTGAAATCAGGATCAATAAGGATCCATCTAAAAGGTTGGTTAACATGGGCCTGAAAGGACCCATCCGAAAATAGAATCCTGTGCCAGAGGTAGGCCAGGGTTACAAATGAATCCAGCTCGGATGATCTTGTGGTAGATCTCTGAGCCAAGGATGAGCGAGACGGCGGTGGATCGATAAAAATAAGGATCCGCAAGGCGAAAATTCGAAAAACGTTCCGCTACTCGCCCGTCAATGTCTTCCAGCGGAGTTTTAAAGGCGAGCGTTTGTTCGACCTTGGCATGCACGTCGATGCGCTGGGATGAATCATGACGCGAGACCAAGGTGACTCGGCAAAAGTGATGAAGATCAACCTTGGAAACTGGAAGATGCAGCTGGCGTACCATGGACGACGAGATGCGACTGGTGCAGCAGCAAGAATCTATAAGGATTCGAGCAGGATAGCTGGCGGCACGGACGCGTATGAAGACGGAGGCCGTCGGAAAAAGTACGGTGACGCGTTGAACGGAAGCACTCGTAGCGAAAGGACGAGCTTCGCGTTGAATAATTAGACGTTCATTCGCATGGAGAAGCGTATTATGATGACGCTGACAATATTTGCAAACCATCTTGCTAGTGCAGTGTTTCGCTATGTGTGAATGTGCCAAACATCTAGAGCAATAACGATGCAACAATATGACCCGTAATCGCTTTTCTAAGTTCATCGAAAGGAACTTTTTACAGAAGCGTAGAGGATGAGTGCGTTGGCATAATCTGCATCTTTTGTTGTTATCGAGAGGAGTCGATGAAACGTTATCACTCATGGCGACCTATGATTAGGATAACAAAATTGTTAAGAAATGGTGGAAGGTCTAGTCAGATAAGACGATTAATTTCGTAATGGACCGCGTAATTATTCCTCGTTCGGTTTTAATATCGGCGACGCGGACGCGTTTATCGCTACCGGGATATACTCGAAGAATTCTTCCCAACCGCCACGCAGTAGGGGGAAGATTTTCTTGACTAACAACAACTAAATCGTCAACAGCAAGATCGCGCGATGGATATTTCCATTTGTATCGCCTATGCATTTCTTTAAGATACTCTTCTTTCCATCTTAAGGCGATCTGTTGACCCAAAGCTTTCATTTTTTCCCATCTATTTCTCGCGCTTATATCAGAAATAATTGGCTCTGGGGGACCCAGAAGTGGAGACCCAATAAGGAAGTGACCCGGAGTCAAAGCAGATACATCCGCAGGGTTTTCTGACATAGGACTAATAGGTCGAGAATTTAAACACGCTTCAATACGAGATAAAACTGTTGATAATTCCTCGAAGGTGTATTTCTGAGGAAGAGCCATTTTACGAAAATGGAGTTTGAAACTTTTAACTCCCGCTTCCCATAAGCCACCCATATGAGGCGACCCAGCAGGAATAAAATTCCATTCAACAGGCTGATGGGAAAAGTGATTGGAAAATGAATCACGAAACTGCTTTAGAAATGCTTCAAAATCCTTTTTGAAAGCTTTAGAAGCACCAACAAAGTTAGTACCATTATCGGAGAAAATGGTTTTTGGGCAACCACGACGAGACACGAATCGAATAAAAGCAGCGAGAAAAGCAGGTGTCGAAAGATCACTGACTGCCTCCAAATGGATTGCCTTTGTAGAGAAACAGACAAAAATACAAACATAACCTTTCGTTATAAGGCAGGCTCTACCTGTAAAGTTCTTTATGTCAAGAGGACCTGCAAAGTCGACACCAGTAATGGAGAATACACGACTGAGAGTAGTCCGTTCGGGGGGTAAAGCAGCCATGATCTGATTCTTATCCAACAGACAAGTTTTACATCGATGAATAGTAGATCTAATGAGATTTTTCGCCTTCGGAATCCAATATTCCTGACGAAGCAATCGAAGTAGAAGTGAGTTGCCACCGTGAATCGTGATTTTATGTATAAATGCAACTAAAAGTTTCGAAAACTGAGACCCATACGGAAGGATAATTGGGTGCTGTTCACTAAAAGAAAGAGTTGGTGCGTTAGCTAAGCGACCATTAATACGCATAACTTGTGCTTTATCCAAAAAGGGATTTAGAGTCAATAGGTTGCTCTTAGAATTAAGTGGGTTTTGATTTAGAAGACAACTATATTCAGTTTGAAAGTGCGTTTTCTGAGAGAGAATTGTCAAGAATTTTCTGGTGTTATGGAGTTCTGCATTAGACAACACTATGGAAGTATAGCCCTTAGAATTTTCTGCAGGACGGTGAGTGCGATAGTAAAACCGAAGCATATATGAGACCACTCGAAGAGCTCTCGAAAATGACGAAAATCTAGAGAGAATGTCTTCCTCAACATTTACGAGCAAGTTGTGTACTGAAATCTTTTTTGCTTCGATTGAAGTTTCAAGATGAGTAGGGCTAGAAGATGGCCACTCGGACCTATCCTTAACAAGCCAGGATGGGCCATGCCACCATAACGTATTCATACTTAAGTCCTGTGGAGTAAGACCGCGGCTACATAAATCGGCAGGATTATCAGGTGAATCGACATGATACCAATTTTTAGCGTACGGTTTCTCCTGAATTTTGCTAACACGATTAGCAACGAAGGTAGTCCATGTAGATGGTGTTTTTCGAAGCCATGACAAAACAATTGTTGAATCAGTCCAGCAGAATACATCGTTGACTTTAATATCAAGTTCGGGTAGGAGTGAATCGAGAATATCACATAGAAGTACTGCACCGCATAGTTCTAATCTTGGCAACGAAACAGTTTTGACTGGAGCTACTTTTGTTTTCGATGTAAGTAAGTGGGAGTAGAAAGTAGTAGATGAGTTACGGATACGTATGAAAATCGCCGCCCCGTATGCTTTCTCGGAAGCATCGGAGAAAGCATGAATTTGAACTTCATCTTGTAAAGAATAGTTCACCCATCTCGGTAGCTTAATCAGGTTTATATCCATATATCCATCTAAAAACTGTTGCCATTTTTGTTCAATGGGTTTAGAAAGACAATCATCCCAGCCTATGTTCTCAAGCCAGACCAGTTGCATTAAATTTTTGGCAACCATAACTACAGGTGCAAGCCATCCGACCGGGTCAAACAATTTGGCAATCATGGAGAGAAGTTCCCTTTTGGTGTGCGAATCCTTTCGCTCAATAGCAGGAACCTTGAAATAGAAATTATCAGTACAAGCGTTCCAACGTACCCCTAAAGCCTTTGTAGAACTGGAATCTTCAAAGCTTAAGAAGTCTTCCTTTAATAGGTGCTCTTTCGGAAGGTCCACTAGAATTTCTGTGCGATTTGAAGTCCATTTTCTTAAGGAAAGTCCAGCACCATGTAAAGTGTCAATAAGTTCATTCCGGGCCTTTATAGCAGAAGGCAAATCATGCGCACCGGCGAGAACGTCGTCAACATACATGGATCGTCGGAGAATATGTGCGGCAAGGGGAAAAGTGTCTTGAGAATCGGCTGCAAGTTGAAGGAGAGTGCGAATCGCCAGATATGGTGCGCAGTTGACGCCAAAGGTTACCGTTTGTAATTCGTAATCCGAGACTTCCACATCAGTAGAAGAGCGATGTAGAATGCGTTGGAATGGACGATGCCTTGGGTCGACAAGAATTTGTCGATACATTTTCTGAATATCACTATTGAAAACAAATCGATAAAGTCTCCATCTTAGGAGAAGTAAAACTAAGTCAGACTGTAGCACCGGACCGACGTACAACACATCATTCAAACTATTACCATTGGAAGTTTTATTTGAAGCGTTAAAAACAACACGAAGTTTTGTTGTTAGACTTTCTGGTTTAATGACCGCATGATGCGGAAGATAACAATATGTGCCCAAACTCTGATTTGAAGGTGGGTCGACTAACTTCATATGCGATAACTGCAAGTATTCGTCAAGTACCTGGTCATATATAACTTTGAATTCGGGTTTTTTAAGAAGCGAAGCTTCGTTCCGAAGGAACTGCCGTAAAGCACTATTTCGAGAATCTCCCAAGCAAAGTTCGTTAGGATAACTAACTTTAAAAGGAAGAGAGACAATGTATCTCCCATCTTCATTCCGCCGAGTAGTAGCCATGTAGTTGTCCTCACACCATTGATCAGCTTCCGATAGAATCCTTTTCCTAGGGGGTTCTTCAATTTCCCAAAAGCGAGAAAGAATTGTGTCCAACCCAGAATCCGTTGAGATGTCCACCTTCGTTGTAAAACACCTGACTTCGGAATCCGGAATGGGGCCAGTAAGAGTCCATCCGAAAACGGTTTGCTGGGCTGTCAGACTTCCGAGTAGATTGCGATGAATTCCATGGAGCACCACCTGTGGGTACAAATCGGCGCCGATAAGGACGTCTATGGCGGAAGTCCTCCAAAAGTCTCCGTCTGCCCAATTAAGATTCGGTAGTTTATGACGTAGTCCTGAATCGACTGTACAGGATGGCAAATTTCCAGTGATGTGCGGAAGTACGAAAGCGAGGGCTTCGATTTTCACGTTTGGATCCGTAGGCGATCCGAGAACAAATGAGCTAAGTCGATTAGCGCTTGCAGAAAACGATTGATTAACCCCGGATATACTGGCTTGTGTAGCAAACGTAGGCAAGTTAATCAATTTACGAAGGCGATCAGAAATGAAAGATGCTTCTGATCCTGGATCAATCAAAGCCCTAGCAGCATAATTGGTATTCAAATGGCAAATATAGATTTGCGCTGTACCTAAAAGTACTCGTTGGTTTCGAGGAAACGCAAGATTCGGAGAATCGCTATTCGAAAATGTATTAGTAGTGGACTGTATTTTTTGATGGAAGCTATGATGCTCACTCGTTTGAGCTACGGAAGAAGTAGAAGGCTGATTGGAGCGAAGCCCCGAAGAAGTACCCGAAGGTTGAAATCCTGGCGCGGTGGAGCGTAACTCGGACGACGCAGCCACTCTAGAAGTGGTAGAAGTAGTGTTAGTTGGACGTAATCCCGACTGAGTCTTCGTAGAAGAAGGTGATTCGCGATGTAACAACGTGTGATGGCGTTGATGACACACGGAACAATTGTAGGCGCTTTTACAATCCTTTAATTGATGGCCTTTCGATAGGCAATTTAAACAGCACTGAAAACGCTTAACACTGGAAAACCGATCGCAAACTTGCATGTTAAGAAATCGTTTACAATTGCGCAATATGTGTGGTTGCTTGCAAAGAACACAGCTTGAATCAACCACATTCGCGTGAAAAGTATGTGTAAGTCGTTTAGAACCGCTAACCTCGCTAGATGCCGGTCTGTTCGAATTTGATTTGTTGGAAGTAGAAGTCTTTAACTCATCGACGCATTCGAGAGTTCGGTATCGCGTAGTAAGAAACTCGTCAAGTTCGCACCACTTTGGTAAAGCCGATTTGTCTTTAACACCTTGCTCCCAAAAAGCAATAGTGCGTTGAGGTAAACGCTGCATACACATATAAACAATGATTGGATCCCAATCGGAAGTATTAACGTCGTATAATTTCAGCGAATTCAAACAATGATTAATGCCGCGTTGCAAACTCTTAAGCCCAGAACCAGTTTCAGAAGAAAGAGCTGGTAAGTCAAAAAGAAGTTTAATTTGAGCATTAACTAAAATTCGTTTATTATTAAAGGCTTGGTCTAAATTTTTCCAAGCGAGCTCGAAACCGTCATTGGTCAAAGGGGACCTTCGCACTATTTCTCTCGCTTCTCCACTTGTTTTCTGAATGAGGTGATACAGTTTTTCAACATTAGTTAAGCGATTGTTCCTGATATAGATGGCTGTAAACAAATCGCGGAAAGTTGGCCAAGACGTATAGCCACCTTGAAAAACGTCAGTATCACAAGGCGGAAGTACGATATTATTGTTTAAAATAGGTTCTGATAAAGCAGAACTATCGAGAGTGGATGTATGACGAGGACAAGATGAAGCGAGATCGAAGTCGTGAATTTTTTCGTTAATTGT
This sequence comes from Melieria omissa, assembly GCA_963971225.1. Classification (NCBI taxonomy): domain Eukaryota; kingdom Metazoa; phylum Arthropoda; class Insecta; order Diptera; family Ulidiidae; genus Melieria; species Melieria omissa. The sequence continues at coordinate 40,087,698 of OZ020269.1, read as the reverse complement.
CGCTAAACATGAAACGTAGGTGCGATACGTGCTGTGATATTTCGCAGTAACGACAGCGATATCATCAGCATTTCTTTTCGTTTGCGATCCAAATTGAAGTAGACACTTTTCATACTGTGCCTTTACGGTAGCCCACAACTCCTGTAGCTCGGAGCTTTGAATTTCCAAAGAAAATTTAGTATGACTATTAGAGGGAGTTTCCGTAAAGGCAATCTCAAATTTGAAAACGCGATCAGAAGCACGGGTGAAATCGTCAAGTTTGGCCATTTCGATTTGAATGGACGAAATCAAAATCAAAAAAGTAAAATCGAAGTAGCCCAAACTTTTTCACCTTAGCGCAACAAAGGTGAAATGCGAAAGAGAGAAGTAAAAAATGTGCGACACGAGATATAAAAAGGAAAACAGTAGAAAATTAACTCAACGCTTGCTTTATTATGGATTGTTACAAGATTTCGCTTATGCACTTCAAAAGTATAAATGCAGTTAATCGGTATCACAAGTAATTTGCGTTACGCAAAGAATTGAATTTAAAAAATTTATAGTTTTGTGTGTCACCTCGTACTTCAATAGAAGGTGCACAATGCAGAAACGAATGCCGAAATGCCAAAAAAAAATGTATTCGCGCAAGGCCTACTTGTGCCTTTACTTTCGTATGTACGTACCAGCAATTGTTATTGCTTGGCAGCTATGTACATATTAGGGATCGCAATTTTTTGCCATTTTGCGATCCCGGGATTTTCGGGATTGAAAAGTCAAATCCCGGGATCCCGGGATTTAATCCCGGGATTCATATAACAAATTTTTTAATAAAACAATTTTCCCGAATTGCATAAATACTTGTTTATAATATATTTATCATAAAAATGGACACATTTTAATCACATTTGGGTAGTTTCAAGATTTTGTATCTTGAATTTAATCACATTTTGTTTAACCCTTCAATTCCCATGTCCAAAATAGTGAAAAAGAAAATTTTCTTTTTAAATAAAAGAGCTTAGATACGTTTGGATAAGACAAAAAAATACATAAAAAATGTTTAAACTACCCTCATTTTTATATTGAAAGAAACCACACAAACTCGCACTGCTTTAATTACGCGTGAAACAAATGAATAAATTTTACAAATGACGTATCGCTAGTGTTGGTAGGAAAATTAAATAAACAAGTACTACTAATTGACTTTGCTATACAAGTGTTAGAATTTTAAAATAAAAACCTATGTGGTAGGAAAACAAATATTAAGCATCTGTCACCTACAGGTGACACTGGGAATTGAAGAGTTAACTTAAAAGTTTTTCATTTGACATTTAACTTCAGTTTCATAGCATTTTGTTTTATCCAAAAATGACACTTAAACATAACTTATTACTTTGCAACCGATGTATCATAAAGTGCATATATATGCATATTTGATAAAAAAATAAAATAGTTAATTTGTTTGTGCTTTTAGTTTTACTTCGATTATTTCGATAAAAAAGTTAAGCGTTTTGATTAACTAAAAACTGAGATCTTAAAAATACTAAGGCATTAAATGTTTTGCCCTCTAATCTAGAGCGAAATTTATTGCAAATAAACCCTGCTGAAGAGAAACATCCTTCAGATTCAACACTTGTTGGTTGAATGCTTAGTAAATAATCATAAGCCTTTTGCAAAAGACGCACTCTATCCCCTTCCTTCTCCCTCAAATAAGGAATTGGGTTTTTGTGCCTTAAAATTTATTTCATTTGAACTTTGAAGCATCTTTTGCAATCCCGAAAATCCCGGGATAAAAGAATTTGAATCCCGGGATTTTCGGGACTGGAAAAAGTCCGGGATCCCGGGATTGCGATGCCTAGTACATATGCACTAGTGGTTGTTGTTGCACTACGGATGTGCACGTACAAGAGAAATAGAGAAGAAAAGCAAAGTCGCGACAACGTAGCACTGAGTTTACCGAATACAGGGTCGCGTGATATGCGCGATGCTAAAAGGTATTTTATATGAAAGGCAGTTTGAATCCGTTAACCGATATGTAAATGTATGCATATATATATAACCGTGTATCTATATAACTAGCTGGTTCGTTAACGGAACCCGAGAGAACTAAAAATATGTAATTAATTTTGCGCCAAGTTTAGTCAAAAACGTTGTTGTTATTTTCTTATGTATTTTCGACACATAAGAAAAGCGTTTTGTTTTTTTTTTGTTTTTACACTCGCGATTTTGGATTTTGTTTGTTAGAAAAATTATGTAAACACGCGAGCCTTACAGCAGGTACAACAAAACACACTATATGCTCAATAAATCAACTTTTGTAATATGCAAATATCGGTTCAACGCACCTGTGATAGCTTGTAATAGAGATGAGGATGATGAAAAACCCGTGCACAATATGGTGGTTGATGATCGCGAGAAGATGTTAAGTCCCACCAGAAGATATTGAGGGAGAACGCAGGAGTGTAGGCAGCAGTGTATGGACGAGAAATCCGGAGTGCGCGGACGAAGATCCGGAAAGCGTGGACAAAGATCCGGAGTGCGTGGACGAATATCCGAAGTGCGTGGACAAAATCCCAAGTGCGTGGACGAAGATCCGGAATGCGCGTATGATATCCGGCTCGAAGGACCAGAATGTTGGGAGTTGTCGGCACGATATCAGAAAGAAGGAAATCGAAATACCATTAGAAAAAGTGCAATAAGTAGCCAAACGATATTATGGCTCGATACTCACGTGCGCGGTTCGGAAGCAACCACGAGTAAAAACGGTGAAGAAGAAAAAACGCAACGGGTGATGGATTTTGCTGTGGGGTTTTATTGATGCTGCTGCCTCGCTGACGTCGGATGATCAAGTGAGTGCAGTAAAGAAAATGAGAAAAGGGCCGAGGCCTGGATTGCCGCGCAACAAGAGAGCGAAAGCTTTTGTTGCTAACGGCTTACAAAAAGTTCAGAGTTGTTACACTAAGTGCAGCTTTAGCGGAGACATTGAAAGCGATTTGGTCTAAACATTGCCGCCACTCTTGCAGTGTCTCGCGCTGCAAAATTACGAAAAAAAACAAGAAATAATGATTTGTGGATGGAATACATTTCAGTTAAATTTCAAATTCATACATATTAACTTAATAACTAGGCGTTGATAACCGATATAAGAGTTAATTCATTGACCATTTCAAATTATAGATGTTTGATTGTAAATAATTTTCTGAAATCAGGATCAATAAGGATCCATCTAAAAGGTTGGTTAACATGGGCCTGAAAGGACCCATCCGAAAATAGAATCCTGTGCCAGAGGTAGGCCAGGGTTACAAATGAATCCAGCTCGGATGATCTTGTGGTAGATCTCTGAGCCAAGGATGAGCGAGACGGCGGTGGATCGATAAAAATAAGGATCCGCAAGGCGAAAATTCGAAAAACGTTCCGCTACTCGCCCGTCAATGTCTTCCAGCGGAGTTTTAAAGGCGAGCGTTTGTTCGACCTTGGCATGCACGTCGATGCGCTGGGATGAATCATGACGCGAGACCAAGGTGACTCGGCAAAAGTGATGAAGATCAACCTTGGAAACTGGAAGATGCAGCTGGCGTACCATGGACGACGAGATGCGACTGGTGCAGCAGCAAGAATCTATAAGGATTCGAGCAGGATAGCTGGCGGCACGGACGCGTATGAAGACGGAGGCCGTCGGAAAAAGTACGGTGACGCGTTGAACGGAAGCACTCGTAGCGAAAGGACGAGCTTCGCGTTGAATAATTAGACGTTCATTCGCATGGAGAAGCGTATTATGATGACGCTGACAATATTTGCAAACCATCTTGCTAGTGCAGTGTTTCGCTATGTGTGAATGTGCCAAACATCTAGAGCAATAACGATGCAACAATATGACCCGTAATCGCTTTTCTAAGTTCATCGAAAGGAACTTTTTACAGAAGCGTAGAGGATGAGTGCGTTGGCATAATCTGCATCTTTTGTTGTTATCGAGAGGAGTCGATGAAACGTTATCACTCATGGCGACCTATGATTAGGATAACAAAATTGTTAAGAAATGGTGGAAGGTCTAGTCAGATAAGACGATTAATTTCGTAATGGACCGCGTAATTATTCCTCGTTCGGTTTTAATATCGGCGACGCGGACGCGTTTATCGCTACCGGGATATACTCGAAGAATTCTTCCCAACCGCCACGCAGTAGGGGGAAGATTTTCTTGACTAACAACAACTAAATCGTCAACAGCAAGATCGCGCGATGGATATTTCCATTTGTATCGCCTATGCATTTCTTTAAGATACTCTTCTTTCCATCTTAAGGCGATCTGTTGACCCAAAGCTTTCATTTTTTCCCATCTATTTCTCGCGCTTATATCAGAAATAATTGGCTCTGGGGGACCCAGAAGTGGAGACCCAATAAGGAAGTGACCCGGAGTCAAAGCAGATACATCCGCAGGGTTTTCTGACATAGGACTAATAGGTCGAGAATTTAAACACGCTTCAATACGAGATAAAACTGTTGATAATTCCTCGAAGGTGTATTTCTGAGGAAGAGCCATTTTACGAAAATGGAGTTTGAAACTTTTAACTCCCGCTTCCCATAAGCCACCCATATGAGGCGACCCAGCAGGAATAAAATTCCATTCAACAGGCTGATGGGAAAAGTGATTGGAAAATGAATCACGAAACTGCTTTAGAAATGCTTCAAAATCCTTTTTGAAAGCTTTAGAAGCACCAACAAAGTTAGTACCATTATCGGAGAAAATGGTTTTTGGGCAACCACGACGAGACACGAATCGAATAAAAGCAGCGAGAAAAGCAGGTGTCGAAAGATCACTGACTGCCTCCAAATGGATTGCCTTTGTAGAGAAACAGACAAAAATACAAACATAACCTTTCGTTATAAGGCAGGCTCTACCTGTAAAGTTCTTTATGTCAAGAGGACCTGCAAAGTCGACACCAGTAATGGAGAATACACGACTGAGAGTAGTCCGTTCGGGGGGTAAAGCAGCCATGATCTGATTCTTATCCAACAGACAAGTTTTACATCGATGAATAGTAGATCTAATGAGATTTTTCGCCTTCGGAATCCAATATTCCTGACGAAGCAATCGAAGTAGAAGTGAGTTGCCACCGTGAATCGTGATTTTATGTATAAATGCAACTAAAAGTTTCGAAAACTGAGACCCATACGGAAGGATAATTGGGTGCTGTTCACTAAAAGAAAGAGTTGGTGCCTTAGCTAAGCGACCATTAATACGCATAACTTGTGCTTTATCCAAAAAGGGATTTAGAGTCAATAGGTTGCTCTTAGAATTAAGTGGGTTTTGATTTAGAAGACAACTATATTCAGTTTGAAAGTGCGTTTTCTGAGAGAGAATTGTCAAGAATTTTCTGGTGTTATGGAGTTCTGCATTAGACAACACTATGGAAGTATAGCCCTTAGAATTTTCTGCAGGACGGTGAGTGCGATAGTAAAACCGAAGCATATATGAGACCACTCGAAGAGCTCTCGAAAATGACGAAAATCTAGAGAGAATGTCTTCCTCAACATTTACGAGCAAGTTGTGTACTGAAATCTTTTTTGCTTCGATTGAAGTTTCAAGATGAGTAGGGCTAGAAGATGGCCACTCGGACCTATCCTTAACAAGCCAGGATGGGCCATGCCACCATAACGTATTCATACTTAAGTCCTGTGGAGTAAGACCGCGGCTACATAAATCGGCAGGATTATCAGGTGAATCGACATGATACCAATTTTTAGCGTACGGTTTCTCCTGAATTTTGCTAACACGATTAGCAACGAAGGTAGTCCATGTAGATGGTGTTTTTCGAAGCCATGACAAAACAATTGTTGAATCAGTCCAGCAGAATACATCGTTGACTTTAATATCAAGTTCGGGTAGGAGTGAATCGAGAATATCACATAGAAGTACTGCACCGCATAGTTCTAATCTTGGCAACGAAACAGTTTTGACTGGAGCTACTTTTGTTTTCGATGTAAGTAAGTGGGAGTAGAAAGTAGTAGATGAGTTACGGATACGTATGAAAATCGCCGCCCCGTATGCTTTCTCGGAAGCATCGGAGAAAGCATGAATTTGAACTTCATCTTGTAAAGAATAGTTCACCCATCTCGGTAGCTTAATCAGGTTTATATCCATATATCCATCTAAAAACTGTTGCCATTTTTGTTCAATGGGTTTAGAAAGACAATCATCCCAGCCTATGTTCTCAAGCCAGACCAGTTGCATTAAATTTTTGGCAACCATAACTACAGGTGCAAGCCATCCGACCGGGTCAAACAATTTGGCAATCATGGAGAGAAGTTCCCTTTTGGTGTGCGAATCCTTTCGCTCAATAGCAGGAACCTTGAAATAGAAATTATCAGTACAAGCGTTCCAACGTACCCCTAAAGCCTTTGTAGAACTGGAATCTTCAAAGCTTAAGAAGTCTTCCTTTAATAGGTGCTCTTTCGGAAGGTCCACTAGAATTTCTGTGCGATTTGAAGTCCATTTTCTTAAGGAAAGTCCAGCACCATGTAAAGTGTCAATAAGTTCATTCCGGGCCTTTATAGCAGAAGGCAAATCATGCGCACCGGCGAGAACGTCGTCAACATACATGGATCGTCGGAGAATATGTGCGGCAAGGGGAAAAGTGTCTTGAGAATCGGCTGCAAGTTGAAGGAGAGTGCGAATCGCCAGATATGGTGCGCAGTTGACGCCAAAGGTTACCGTTTGTAATTCGTAATCCGAGACTTCCACATCAGTAGAAGAGCGATGTAGAATGCGTTGGAATGGACGATGCCTTGGGTCGACAAGAATTTGTCGATACATTTTCTGAATATCACTATTGAAAACAAATCGATAAAGTCTCCATCTTAGGAGAAGTAAAACTAAGTCAGACTGTAGCACCGGACCGACGTACAACACATCATTCAAACTATTACCATTGGAAGTTTTATTTGAAGCGTTAAAAACAACACGAAGTTTTGTTGTTAGACTTTCTGGTTTAATGACCGCATGATGCGGAAGATAACAATATGTGCCCAAACTCTGATTTGAAGGTGGGTCGACTAACTTCATATGCGATAACTGCAAGTATTCGTCAAGTACCTGGTCATATATAACTTTGAATTCGGGTTTTTTAAGAAGCGAAGCTTCGTTCCGAAGGAACTGCCGTAAAGCACTATTTCGAGAATCTCCCAAGCAAAGTTCGTTAGGATAACTAACTTTAAAAGGAAGAGAGACAATGTATCTCCCATCTTCATTCCGCCGAGTAGTAGCCATGTAGTTGTCCTCACACCATTGATCAGCTTCCGATAGAATCCTTTTCCTAGGGGGTTCTTCAATTTCCCAAAAGCGAGAAAGAATTGTGTCCAACCCAGAATCCGTTGAGATGTCCACCTTCGTTGTAAAACACCTGACTTCGGAATCCGGAATGGGGCCAGTAAGAGTCCATCCGAAAACGGTTTGCTGGGCTGTCAGACTTCCGAGTAGATTGCGATGAATTCCATGGAGCACCACCTGTGGGTACAAATCGGCGCCGATAAGGACGTCTATGGCGGAAGTCCTCCAAAAGTCTCCGTCTGCCCAATTAAGATTCGGTAGTTTATGACGTAGTCCTGAATCGACTGTACAGGATGGCAAATTTCCAGTGATGTGCGGAAGTACGAAAGCGAGGGCTTCGATTTTCACGTTTGGATCCGTAGGCGATCCGAGAACAAATGAGCTAAGTCGATTAGCGCTTGCAGAAAACGATTGATTAACCCCGGATATACTGGCTTGTGTAGCAAACGTAGGCAAGTTAATCAATTTACGAAGGCGATCAGAAATGAAAGATGCTTCTGATCCTGGATCAATCAAAGCCCTAGCAGCATAATTGGTATTCAAATGGCAAATATAGATTTGCGCTGTACCTAAAAGTACTCGTTGGTTTCGAGGAAACGCAAGATTCGGAGAATCGCTATTCGAAAATGTATTAGTAGTGGACTGTATTTTTTGATGGAAGCTATGATGCTCACTCGTTTGAGCTACGGAAGAAGTAGAAGGCTGATTGGAGCGAAGCCCCGAAGAAGTACCCGAAGGTTGAAATCCTGGCGCGGTGGAGCGTAACTCGGACGACGCAGCCACTCTAGAAGTGGTAGAAGTAGTGTTAGTTGGACGTAATCCCGACTGAGTCTTCGTAGAAGAAGGTGATTCGCGATGTAACAACGTGTGATGGCGTTGATGACACACGGAACAATTGTAGGCGCTTTTACAATCCTTTAATTGATGGCCTTTCGATAGGCAATTTAAACAGCACTGAAAACGCTTAACACTGGAAAACCGATCGCAAACTTGCATGTTAAGAAATCGTTTACAATTGCGCAATATGTGTGGTTGCTTGCAAAGAACACAGCTTGAATCAACCACATTCGCGTGAAAAGTATGTGTAAGTCGTTTAGAACCGCTAACCTCGCTAGATGCCGGTCTGTTCGAATTTGATTTGTTGGAAGTAGAAGTCTTTAACTCATCGACGCATTCGAGAGTTCGGTATCGCGTAGTAAGAAACTCGTCAAGTTCGCACCACTTTGGTAAAGCCGATTTGTCTTTAACACCTTGCTCCCAAAAAGCAATAGTGCGTTGAGGTAAACGCTGCATACACATATAAACAATGATTGGATCCCAATCGGAAGTATTAACGTCGTATAATTTCAGCGAATTCAAACAATGATTAATGCCGCGTTGCAAACTCTTAAGCCCAGAACCAGTTTCAGAAGAAAGAGCTGGTAAGTCAAAAAGAAGTTTAATTTGAGCATTAACTAAAATTCGTTTATTATTAAAGGCTTGGTCTAAATTTTTCCAAGCGAGCTCGAAACCGTCATTGGTCAAAGGGGACCTTCGCACTATTTCTCTCGCTTCTCCACTTGTTTTCTGAATGAGGTGATACAGTTTTTCAACATTAGTTAAGCGATTGTTCCTGATATAGATGGCTGTAAACAAATCGCGGAAAGTTGGCCAAGACGTATAGCCACCTTGAAAAACGTCAGTATCACAAGGCGGAAGTACGATATTATTGTTTAAAATAGGTTCTGATAAAGCAGAACTATCGAGAGTGGATGTATGACGAGGACAAGATGAAGCGAGATCGAAGTCGTGAATTTTTTCGTTAATTGTCGCTAAACATGAAACGTAGGTGCGATACGTGCTGTGATATTTCGCAGTAACGACAGCGATATCATCAGCATTTCTTTTCGTTTGCGATCCAAATTGAAGTAGACACTTTTCATACTGTGCCTTTACGGTAGCCCACAACTCCTGTAGCTCGGAGCTTTGAATTTCCAAAGAAAATTTAGTATGACTATTAGAGGGAGTTTCCGTAAAGGCAATCTCAAATTTGAAAACGCGATCAGAAGCACGGGTGAAATCGTCAAGTTTGGCCATTTCGATTTGAATGGACGAAATCAAAATCAAAAAAGTAAAATCGAAGTAGCCCAAACTTTTTCACCTTAGCGCAACAAAGGTGAAATGCGAAAGAGAGAAGTAAAAAATGTGCGACACGAGATATAAAAAGGAAAACAGTAGAAAATTAACTCAACGCTTGCTTTATTATGGATTGTTACAAGATTTCGCTTATGCACTTCAAAAGTATAAATGCAGTTAATCGGTATCACAAGTAATTTGCGTTACGCAAAGAATTGAATTTAAAAAATTTATAGTTTTGTGTGTCACCTCGTACTTCAATAGAAGGTGCACAATGCAGAAACGAATGCCGAAATGCCAAAAAAAAATGTATTCGCGCAAGGCCTACTTGTGCCTTTACTTTCGTATGTACGTACCAGCAATTGTTATTGCTTGGCAGCTATGTACATATTAGGGATCGCAATTTTTTGCCATTTTGCGATCCCGGGATTTTCGGGATTGAAAAGTCAAATCCCGGGATCCCGGGATTTAATCCCGGGATTCATATAACAAATTTTTTAATAAAACAATTTTCCCGAATTGCATAAATACTTGTTTATAATATATTTATCATAAAAATGGACACATTTTAATCACATTTGGGTAGTTTCAAGATTTTGTATCTTGAATTTAATCACATTTTGTTTAACCCTTCAATTCCCATGTCCAAAATAGTGAAAAAGAAAATTTTCTTTTTAAATAAAAGAGCTTAGATACGTTTGGATAAGACAAAAAAATACATAAAAAATGTTTAAACTACCCTCATTTTTATATTGAAAGAAACCACACAAACTCGCACTGCTTTAATTACGCGTGAAACAAATGAATAAATTTTACAAATGACGTATCGCTAGTGTTGGTAGGAAAATTAAATAAACAAGTACTACTAATTGACTTTGCTATACAAGTGTTAGAATTTTAAAATAAAAACCTATGTGGTAGGAAAACAAATATTAAGCATCTGTCACCTACAGGTGACACTGGGAATTGAAGAGTTAACTTAAAAGTTTTTCATTTGACATTTAACTTCAGTTTCATAGCATTTTGTTTTATCCAAAAATGACACTTAAACATAACTTATTACTTTGCAACCGATGTATCATAAAGTGCATATATATGCATATTTGATAAAAAAAATAAAATAGTTAATTTGTTTGTGCTTTTAGTTTTACTTCGATTATTTCGATAAAAAAGTTAAGCGTTTTGATTAACTAAAAACTGAGATCTTAAAAATACTAAGGCATTAAATGTTTTGCCCTCTAATCTAGAGCGAAATTTATTGCAAATAAACCCTGCTGAAGAGAAACATCCTTCAGATTCAACACTTGTTGGTTGAATGCTTAGTAAATAATCATAAGCCTTTTGCAAAAGACGCACTCTATCCCCTTCCTTCTCCCTCAAATAAGGAATTGGGTTTTTGTGCCTTAAAATTTATTTCATTTGAACTTTGAAGCATCTTTTGCAATCCCGAAAATCCCGGGATAAAAGAATTTGAATCCCGGGATTTTCGGGACTGGAAAAAGTCCGGGATCCCGGGATTGCGATGCCTAGTACATATGCACTAGTGGTTGTTGTTGCACTACGGATGTGCACGTACAAGAGAAATAGAGAAGAAAAGCAAAGTCGCGACAACGTAGCACTGAGTTTACCGAATACAGGGTCGCGTGATATGCGCGATGCTAAAAGGTATTTTATATGAAAGGCAGTTTGAATCCGTTAACCGATATGTAAATGTATGCATATATATATAACCGTGTATCTATATAACTAGCTGGTTCGTTAACGGAACCCGAGAGAACTAAAAATATGTAATTAATTTTGCGCCAAGTTTAGTCAAAAACGTTGTTGTTATTTTCTTATGTATTTTCGACACATAAGAAAAGCGTTTTGTTTTTTTTTTGTTTTTACACTCGCGATTTTGGATTTTGTTTGTTAGAAAAATTATGTAAACACGCGAGCCTTACAGCAGGTACAACAAAACACACTATATGCTCAATAAATCAACTTTTGTAATATGCAAATATCGGTTCAACGCACCTGTGATAGCTTGTAATAGAGATGAGGATGATGAAAAACCCGTGCACAATATGGTGGTTGATGATCGCGAGAAGATGTTAAGTCCCACCAGAAGATATTGAGGGAGAACGCAGGAGTGTAGGCAGCAGTGTATGGACGAGAAATCCGGAGTGCGCGGACGAAGATCCGGAAAGCGTGGACAAAGATCCGGAGTGCGTGGACGAATATCCGAAGTGCGTGGACAAAATCCCAAGTGCGTGGACGAAGATCCGGAATGCGCGTATGATATCCGGCTCGAAGGACCAGAATGTTGGGAGTTGTCGGCACGATATCAGAAAGAAGGAAATCGAAATACCATTAGAAAAAGTGCAATAAGTAGCCAAACGATATTATGGCTCGATACTCACGTGCGCGGTTCGGAAGCAACCACGAGTAAAAACGGTGAAGAAGAAAAAACGCAACGGGTGATGGATTTTGCTGTGGGGTTTTATTGATGCTGCTGCCTCGCTGACGTCGGATGATCAAGTGAGTGCAGTAAAGAAAATGAGAAAAGGGCCGAGGCCTGGATTGCCGCGCAACAAGAGAGCGAAAGCTTTTGTTGCTAACGGCTTACAAAAAGTTCAGAGTTGTTACACTAAGTGCAGCTTTAGCGGAGACATTGAAAGCGATTTGGTCTAAACATACACTATGATCAATAAGTACCGGGACTGTGTATTTTAAATTTTCCGCCGTTGCCCGATGTTTTTAGGTCGGTAGGACCTTAACTCACATCTGTGTCAAATTTTGAGCGAGATTGCATCATTAGTTTTTGGTTGGCAGCTGTTAGCGTCAGTCAACTTTTTGTACTTCGTCGCATTTTACAATGGCGCACTTTTTTGGTTTTGGCTCGCCTTCAGCACGCCATTCGGATGCTGGCTAGTTGTCACGTCGAATTCATAGACACATGTCTCATCACCAGTAATTATACGTTTCATGAACGTTGGGTCCTTCTTAGCTTCGGAAATCATGTCTTCAGCCACTTGCTTTCGATGATCTTTTTGGACGAAATTCAAGTCTTGAGGAACAAGCCGTGCGGCGACGCGTTTCATGCGCAAAATATCGACAACAATGTGTTGTGCGCTTCCATAAGAGATGTTAAGATCGTTAGAAATCTCTCTGAGGCTCACATGACGATTTTCAAGCACGATTTTCTTCACAATTTCAACATTTTCGTCGGTATTCGATGTTGAAGGACGTCCAGAACGAGGAAAGTCTTCGACCACTTCACGACCACTTTTGAACATTTTATACCACTCGAACGCTCTGGTTATTGATAGAGCAGACTCCCCAAATGCTTGCTGCAACATTCTAAGTGCATTGGCACAAGAAATTTCGTTCCTAAGACAAAATTTCAAACAAATACCTTGATCAACAAAATTATCCATTGTAAAATGCGACGAAGTACAAAAAGTTGACTAACGCTAACAGCTGCCAAACAAAAACTAATGATGCAATCCCGCTGAAAATTTGACACAGATGTCAGTTAAGGTCCTACCGACCTAAAAACCGACCTGCATCGGGCAACGGCGGAAAATTTAAAATACACAGTCCCGGTACTTATTGATCATAGTGTACTTCCATTTGTCGTTCCATGCCATATGATTTCTGCGAAATTCCAAACGGTTTTCTTGGCGCTGAGCAGTTAGCGGTGGTTCTTTTTGCAGTTGTTTTCTTTTTAGGTTGGGGACATTCCGAATGACACGTTTGATAGTAGAATAGCTTGCAGAAAGTTTTAGCCTTGATTTTGGCAACTGAGTCAGCGGAATTTGAAGCACATCGCAGTATGGCACGCTTGTCTGCAGACGTTGTCACCAAATGCGTGCAGCCTTTCATGTTTTTTCCATTAGTGCTTTTATTTCGCAAATAATTGCTCACCACATTTTGACTTCTGTTTATTTTAAACGCTATTTTATGCAAAGAATAATTTTCGCTTTCAAGCACTTTAATTTGGGCGATTTCTTCGGAAGTTAGAGCTTTTCCGTGACCCATTTTCATACAAACGTTAAGAAAAACATTTAATGAAATGATCAAATTTGGTTTTGCTCCTAAAAGTCCCGTTATTCGCCAAAAAAGCAGCGATTTTGAATGTGAACCTATTCTGGTGGCCCACTAAAATGTACTCAGTTTTGGGGTTCACTTTACAAAAGTGGGCTAAAAACAAAAAATGAAATAAATGTCAAATTGTGTTTTGTACAGGTAGGTTCACAATAGATGCCTTGAACATCTTGATACCAATAAATGAGGTAAATCTGTGTTTTGTAACACTACTCATTTTCCTCCAGAAAAAAATGTGAACCTATTCTGGTGGCCCGGAGTGTATGAGAAAAATCACGCACGCCTTTTCTTATTAGCGACAAACGTTGATCATTTTATTGAAGTATTTAATAATTGAGGGAAACATTGCCAAATTATAAATTGACCGACCGTCTCGCTCGCCTGCCGCTTACACACTGCCCTCAGCGCTGGCGGTCGGCTGACGGCAGAGTTGTCACTCCGCTCACACTTCTAACTCCGCCGAGTAATATTATTGAAACCTCTATTAACTAACGATAGTCATCTCTAGCAATCTTTTTAGTTAATTCAGATAGGTAAAAGTGTAGCAGTTTGTTAATTTCGAAACATTTTGGCATGCTAGCTTTTCTGTATAGCTCTGTATCCTCTCGGAATCAAAATTTTTCCAGTTTTCTCGGAACTTTTGAAATAGTGGAATGTCAGGGCTCGTAGTGACTTGGCTAATTTTGGCTTCAAGCTTGATTCCAACTCGTAGACGTGATGCCGGCAAGCAAAAACAAGCATTTCTCTATTCATTTTCTGTTCGAGATGCACACAAGCACCATTAATACGACCTGTTTTGGAAGCAGTAGTATCACAGCAGAGAATCTGCAGTTTGTCTTCAAGATTCCAATCATAGCGTTCCAAACTGTCTGTACTTGTTCGCTTCTTAAGGGGGTCTTCTGCTTACGCGGATTGAAAAAATCGATATTTTTTTTTGCATTTTTTGAATATAGAGGATATAAGGAATACGTCTTATAAACGGTTTCGTGAAAAACACATTCCTTCTTGGGTTTTCGAAGCCGGAAACATAGCCGCCTCCAGCCGTTTCGAGCATTTCCGTTATCTTTAAACGCATTTTCCCGAAGATCACCTTTTTTATAATTTGTGGTATGACTTCTACAAGTAATTTTCATCGCATTTGACTAATTTTTTTTTCACTTCTTCATAAAACACTTCTCTATGCTTCTCCGAGTACGATTTTTGAAATTTTGTTTTGTTCAATTTTTATGACCCTCAACAAGTCAAAAAACGTGGTTGAAAATACAACTTTTCACAAAAAACCGTATAATTTGAAAAATTTTAAAAATAAAAAAAATCGTACTCGGAGAAGCATAGAGAAGTGTTTTATGAAGAAGTGAAAAAAAAATTAGTCAAATCCGATGAAAATTACTTGTAGAAGTCATACCACAAAGTATAAAAAAGGTGATCTTCGGGAAAATGCGTTTAAAGATAACGGAAATGCACACACATAAGGCATTTGTCATTTTTCAAGTTTAAACATGTACAAAAATAATAAAAAAAAAATTTTTCAATTATCTTGTATAGTTTCCTTACAATTAATTTCCAAAAATAGACTAAAATTCCGGGCGCGTAAGCAGAAGACCCCCTTAAAGAGTTCTCTACTTGTGGCACAGCGGTGAGTTGGTCTTTATGATCGTACGAAATAACTATCGGTAGACATTCTTCTTTAGATTTTCGTGCATCTAAAGCTGGTAAGAGTTTGCCATCCCAGTGGACAGTTACAGTATCCGGAATCTCGTTTTGAAAATCAACTTGTAAAGCTTCTGCGCGCTCTTTCGCTTTTTTGTACGAATTCTTTGAATTGAGGACTTACTTCTAAGATATTCGTCAGTGTTATGTCCAAGCGCTTCAATAGTTGCTTCCACCTTTCTAAAGCTGCCACTAATTTCAGAGTTATGAAATGTGTCCTCATAGAGTGCTAGACTATGTGCTCTCGACAGAGGTGGGCAATTTTTTTGAAAATCCCCTGTTTCAGATTCAAAAGTAAAATTTTCTGGTAGTGGTTCATAGGAAGGTGTTGAAGGAGTTAAGGACGCCAGATATTTATCACGTCGCATTTGCCCGTCAACATTCTAACCTAACCCTTTTTGGCCAGTTTTTTTGCCAATGCTGCTCAAACACGCCTTCAGTTTTATTTACATTTTTTTGCAAATCTCTCCAAACTTGGTAGAAGTTAACTAGTTTTTTAACACAGTTCGGTTAAGATTTAGTTGGTGTACGTGCCTTTTCCCAGTAAATAATGCACTCACGAATAATAAGATTGGCGCTTTCATTGACACTTAAATTAACTTCTCGAATATTATAGAACAGAACTGCCAGAACCTGTCCATTACAGGGAAGCTTTGAACCGGTAATTTGATGCTTTAGGTCCCCTATTAAAAATATCCCCTTTTAAAAACTGCGTAATTCCACTGACATGTTGACTGAACGAAAACAATGCGTTTACTAATCAAACAAACATGTAACAACAAGTAAATCAATACGTTGACTCTCGCGCGCCTTAGGGCCAATTTTTCAGTGTGAGTTTAACTCAGTTTCTAGTTTAAACTCACTTTAAACGCAAAATCCAATTTTTCAGTCAAACTTGACTGAAGTTTAAACGCTCTACCCTGCACGGTTAAACTTAGTTTAAACTGTCAACAGCTTCTGACAGTTAATTTATTTTTTTTTGGCGCACCGGAACTTATCAACAAATTTTGAAACGAAATCGTCCTCAATTTTTTTCCATTTGGTTTGCTTTCCTCGGCACTCACGCGGTTTGTCTTCTTGCACTCGAGCACTTGTTTATTTTTTTTTTACAAGTGCAAGAAGACATTCGATTCCAGGAGACGAAAAATTTGCGCTCCGTTTGCTTATTTTGAATTTTTTGATGAAATACATTATTTGAGCGCAAATTTATTTACGAAGGACAATCAAAACAAAGGAAAATTATTATCTAGATAAAAATATTCCCAGCATTGCCACACTCAAACGACAAATATTTGCTCCAGTTAAACCAGCACTGAAAAACTGCTTTCTCGTTTAAACTGAGTTTATATTTAAACCAAGTTCAAGCAATCTACGTTTGAACTGCGTTTAAACGCGCACTGAAAAATTGGCCCTTAGTAAACAATATTTCGATGCAAGTCGGCACAGGTTGCAGTGGTTCTAAGTACGTGAAATTTTATTTATAATAGTTTTGACATCATTGAAACGAAATAAGAGGGTATGCCTTGGAAAAAAACTACTTTTATTTTTTTGGGACACTCTACTGAACAATATTTCTAACAATGTAGCAACTTTGTTAAAGATTGGTAGCTCTTTAACAACACAGCTTTTTATTACTCAAAACGTTGAAATTAAAAAACAATTGAGTTTGAAAATATAAATGAACAACAATATATTTGAGGCTCTTGAAATTTTAACGCGGCCATAGTAAAATTATACAAGTGTACCAGGTTTAACCAGAAATTTTAAAAATTATTTGTCATGAATGTCGAATACTAAAAAAACATTAACCTTGAATAATTGAATAAGATTGTGTAAATCGTCTAAAAATTGGTGTGGTTTCAAAGAAAATTTTAAAACTGGAAAATTCTAGGTAGTCGTTGCTCTATTGGCAGCGACACATCATATATGATAATGTAGCGTCCTGTGGATGTGAAAAGTAGGAAATAAGCTACGTTATAAAAGTATAAAAATTCTTTTTTGCAGAGTTTTGGCGATGCTGATGTTTCTGGTGAACAGTTGCATGAAATACTTAGAGAAATCGACACGAATATGAACGGACAAGTTGAACTGGATGAATATTTGCAGGTCAGTACTGAAAAAGATGTTATTTCCTGTGCTTTCTTAACATTCTTTTTGAAATAAAATATTTAGATGATGTCGGCCATTAAAACTGGTGATGTTGCTTATTCTCGTTTTGCCCGAATGGCTGAATTGGAGGAACAAAAGCACGAAGCCGCTCAGCTCAAGCAAAAAATCAGTGTCGATCGTTCGGGAGGTGGATTGTAACGAATTATCAATAGCGATATTTACAACGAAATATTTCTTATTGCCTTTATTAATAATTGTGCTGTTATTCAAATAATCTGATTATAGTTATTCTGTTAATATTATACCGTATATGTCATACAAAAAGTAAAGTTATTTATGGATTAAAAATTAATTAAAAAACACTATTCCCACAGACAAAAAATATTGCAAATTGAATCATAGCATTATTTTTACTCGCTTGGTATAGTCCGATATGGCAAGGATGGTTCTCGAAGAAATGGGCTGTGCGAGAATGGTCGAGCGCTTTCCAATTGGAAGTTGCAAGAAACTTCGGCGCGATAAGAAAACTGGTATAAAAGCAGCAGTGTGCAGCGCAAGGAGTCGAGTCTGTGTTGAGCAATCAATGGGGAAACATGCAATAGTAGTAGTGTAAAGTAGAACAAGTGTAAATTTGTAAATAAAGCGATTGTTAGTTTTGACTACGTTGCGCTAAATAACTGAAGTTGTTTTATTTTCAAACACAATCAAACGAACCTGGGAAAACTTGAGATTTTCGTAACATTTGGTGTCAGAAGTCAGGATTGTGTTACTGAAAGTAAAATAAAATTATAAAAACGCAAACATGGTTAAACTTGAGGTGTTGAAGGTGGACCAGCTGAAGAAGCAGCTGGCTGCCTGGAATTTGCCGACTGCTGGCGGAAAGGTGGAGTTGCAGTTGTGCTTGCGAGAAGCATGTGAGGCACGAGGCGTCGATTGGACTGTGCACGAGTTCGGAGCGCAAGAACTAGAGGCGTCGGCCAAGGTGGAAGAGTCGCCTGCTGGTGCTGCTTCGCTACAGAGTACAGCTGCAGTGGCTGCGCCAATACAAGCGTTGGACATGAGCCAACTAATGGCTGCACTCAAAGGCATGTCGGCGCAAATGGAAACGGCAAATCGACAAATGGCAGCGAAGCTGGAAACTGCCAATCTCAAAATTTCGGCAAAAGTCGAAACGACAAATCTAGAAATAGCTAAAATGGAAACGCGAATCGAGAAATGGCAGCGAAACTGGAAACTACGAATCAAGAAATAGTGAAAATGGAATCGGCGAACCGAGAAGTAGCGGAGCGAATGGAAACCAAGCTTCAGGAAAATTCTGCGCGCTTGGAGCAGAAAGTGGAAGAAATCTCAAACAAGCTTGATGTGAAGGTGGAGCACCTGAGAGCGCAAGTGGAACACTTAGATAAACGAGTCGACGGCCTGGATGATTCTCTGAACAGACGAGTTGACGACTTGGATGATTCCTTGAACAAACGAGTTGACAGTCTGGAGGATTCGGTAAACAGGAAAATCGACGAGCGGCTTAGAGAGGTACAGCTGCGAGCAATGGTGCAGTCGGTTGAGGAAAGTTCTGCCATAGAAGTGCCTACTTATGATGGTACTACGTCATTCGACACATTCAAACTACAATTCGATATGGCTACTTTGGAGAGTCAGTGGACCGATGTTAGGAAAGGTCGGAGACTGATACTGGCTCTAAGAGGTCCTGCGGCTGAGGTAATAAAAACAGTTCCGGAAGGTTTGAGGGGTGATTACGAGACCGTTGTAAGGGCGCTGGCAGCCAGATACAGTGACGAGCACAACAAAATGCTGTATTATTGCGAGCTGAAGAGCCGTAGACAAAGAGCCAACGAGGCGCTGCAGACATATGCAGCAGATATGGAGCGGCTCGTACAGTTGTGTTACCCGAAATTCGGCGCTGATGACCTCGAGATGATGAAGATTGAGTAATTTATTGAAGGTCTTCAAGACCCAGAGACACGTCGCAGTGCGTTGATGATGGGCAAGCCGACATTTAAGGAGACGGTGACCAGCGCAATGACGTATGAGGCGGCCTGGAGGGGAAATTTTCGACAGTCATCTGCGGAAAGGCGTCGAGCCCAATCTGGACGTGTCACGCAAAGCCAGACAGTGAGCTCGGAGGCCCAGCGGGGCTGCGGGCAGTGTCATCTAGAATCGGTTGCTGGCGATGTGGCAAGCAAGGAGGAAAAGGAATAGTGTTCTTACAAAACACAGTTTTACCTCATTTATTGGTATCAAGATGTTCAAGGCATCTATTGTGAACCTACCTGTCCAAAACACAATTTGACATTTATTTCATTTTTCTTATTTGGCCCACTTTTGTAAAGTGAACCCAAACTGAGTACATTTTAGTGGGCCAGCCGAAAGGTTCACTCTGAAAATTAAGATTGAAACAGTGGTAAATGCAAATATGGACTGTTTGGTAAACAACACTTAAATTTATTGATTTTAAAAGCGAGTATGGCATTCTTTATTTAGTATGGCTTCAAAAGTTCGCGTCAACATTGACTCGTATAAAGACTTAATTAAATCTAGAGAAATAGTCTCCCACGCTGCTTCAATGGCACCAATAAGTTCATCCTTGTTGTCGACTTGGCGTCCGAAGGCATAGACCTTCCTCACCAACCATCCCCATACGTTTTCAATGATATTAAAATCAGGAGAATAGGGGGCCCGCTCCAGCTGATCAAAGTTTTGCTGCATCAACCACTGCTTCACGACCCGTAAAGTATGGATGGGTGCATTGTCCCGCTCGAATATCCACTTAATAGGACCAAACAAGTCAGACAATTGTGGAAAAACTCTCTCAAGCATGGTTTTATAGCCCATTACCGCTATTCTGGCTGTTTGAAATTTCAGCTTGACAGTTCCGTAGTAGGAAATCGCTCCCCATACCATAATTCCACCTTCTCAACCGTGGTGGCGTGTTAAAAAGCGTTCCTTTTTTCTAAGGTCATGGAAATACAAATTGTGTTCATCGGGTCCATCAAGATTAAACCGTTTTTCGCCCGAAAACTCGACGTACACTATGATCAATAAGTACCGGGACTGTGTATTTTAAATTTTCCGCCGTTGCCCGATGCAGGTCGGTTTTTAGGTCGGTAGGACCTTAACTCACATCTGTGTCAAATTTTGAGCGAGATTGCATCATTAGTTTTTGGTTGGCAGCTGTTAGCGGCGTCAGTCAACTTTTTGTACTTCGTCGCATTTTACAATGGCGCACTTTTTTAGTTTTGGCTCGCCTTCAGCACGCCATTCGGATGCTGGCTAGTTGTCACGTCGAATTCATAGACACATGTCTCATCACCAGTAATTATACGTTTCATGAACGTTGGGTCCTTCTTAGCTTCGGAAATCATGTCTTCAGCCACTTGCTTTCGATGATCTTTTTGGACGAAATTCAAGTCTTGAGGAACAAGCCGTGCGGCGACGCGTTTCATGCGCAAAATATCGACAACAATGTGTTGTACGCTTCCATAAGAGATGTTAAGATCGTTAGAAATCTCTCTGAGGCTCACATGACGATTTTCAAGCACGATTTTCTTCACAATTTCAACATTTTCGTCGGTATTCGATGTTGAAGGACGTCCAGAACGAGGAAAGTCTTCGACCACTCCACGACCACTTTTGAACATTTTATACCACTCGAATGCTCTGGTTCTTGATAGAGCAGACTCCCCAAATGCTTTCTGCAACATTTTAAGTGCATTGGCACAAGAAATTTCGTTCCTAAGACAAAATTTCAAACAAATACCTTGATCAACAAAATTATCCATTGTAAAATGCGACGAAGTACAAAAAGTTGACTAACGCTAACAGCTGCCAAACAAAAACTAATGATGCAATCCCGCTGAAAATTTGACACAGATGTCAGTTAAGGTCCTACCGACCTAAAAACCGACCTGCATCGGGCAACGGCGGAAAATTTAAAATACACAGTCCCGGTACTTATTGATCATAGTGTACTTCCATTTGTCGTTCCATGCCATATGATTTCTGCGAAATTCCAAACGGTTTTCTTGGCGCTGAGCAGTTAGCGGTGGTTCTTTTTGCAGTTGTTTTCTTTTTAGGTTGGGGACATTCCGAATGACACGTTTGATAGTAGAATAGCTTGCAGAAAGTTTTAGCCTTGATTTTGGCAACTGAGTCAGCGGAATTTGAAGCACATCGCAGTATGGCACGCTTGTCTGCAGACGTTGTCACCAAATGCGTGCAGCCTTTCATGTTTTTTCCATTAGTGCTTTTATTTCGCAAATAATTGCTCACCACATTTTGACTTCTGTTTATTTTAAACGCTATTTTATGCAAAGAATAATTTTCGCTTTCAAGCACTTTAATTTGGGCGATTTCTTCGGAAGTTAGAGCTTTTCCGTGACCCATTTTCATACAAACGTTAAGAAAAACATTTAATGAAATTATCAAATTTGGTTTTGCTCCTAAAAGTCCCGTTATTCGCCAAAAAAGCAGCGATTTTGAATGTGAACCTATTCTGGTGGCCCACTAAAATGTACTCAGTTTCCGTTATTCTTTTTATTATGTTACTCAGATCCACAAGGCAACGCACCTGACTGCATGGATGTAGACGTGGTCCACATCTTCGGCTGCGATCCTTGTGGTACCAAGCCAAGTGGACTCAACGCCTTCACGAAGGTTGCTTCTGTTGACCGGGCGGTCCCCGGGCGGCTGTTGAAGCTTGTCTTCTCAGCTGGCGAAGTTTGAGATGCGGAAATCCAGGACCGTCTGACCCATAGTGGGCGGCTCCCTGGTCAGCGTCTGATCTCCATGTTAGGAGCGGCTGTTGTCTTATCATCTTTTGGTGGCGTGATAGATGTCAAAGAAATGCCACAGGGAAAGGCGACCCCCTTCATCAAAACCATTCTGGAGGGCTCCCATAAGGACTCTTTTACGGTGCAGGGAGTCGGATCCCCAGTACCGGCGGTAGACAGTCGGCGAGCGGGCTGTCTGGCATCGTTATCCAGTGACCGCTTAGGCTGCGCAGCGGGACCCCAGGCTGCGCGGTCTACTAACGCTACTGGGAAGCAGGAGGCGTCGATGATTCTCTCGCAAAATAGCGGCGTCGAGTCTGCTGACTCTGACATGGAGGCGGCACTCCTAGAGGAGACGGACGAACCTGCGGCCACCGGTTCCACTCCTGGAACGTCCTTGGCGGGGAAAGTAAGGCGAGCAGTTCTGCGAAAAAAGCCAGAAATGGCTACCGGCGCTCACTTGCTTTCCTTCGCAAAGTGAACAAAGGTTCAGTACCCTTGTCTGACATGGAGAAAGACCTAGTTAAGAAGCACCAGAAAATCGTTGCAAAATACGAAAAGAAGCAGGCGGTGATTTCTGGTGCCACGACATCGACTACTGCAGCAACGCCTGGAGACAGCGCCACTGCTGCGCAGTCGACTAGTGGTACAGCAACGGCGGCAAAGCCTGGTATTAGGGCCACGGCCGCTACAGCTGTATGACCGGACAGAGGAGGGGCAGCGAAGCCTGGAAACAGTGCCACGGCTGTCTCGTCAGTACGGAAGGCTGATCAGAAGCCATCCACCTCGACAAAGCCCACTTCCACCGCAGTGGAAAAGGTGGTCAAACGGGGTAGATCGGGGGACGATCAGCCTACAGGGGAGGGGAAAAGGCTGAAACCCTCAGCCAGCTTCTCCTCTCCACAGGAGCTACAGATTGCCGTAGTGGACCGGAGCGATCCCGATGGGAAAATTCGTCCGGAAAACTGGCTCTCTGTTGAGGCGCGCATTCTGCGAGCGATGCTCGGGGCGGCGGACGATGAGATCGACTTCGACGGCGGTCTTGAGCCTCTCTGGCAGGGGGCAAAACTCGAGGTTATACCTCGCGACCGATTGCCTCTGCGACCTATCGTAACACTGTGGGTCCCCCCTCCAGTCATGGAGGATGCCGACACGTTGAAGCTGATAGGTCGGCAGAACAGCGGCCTTAACACTGGAGAGTGGAGAGTAATTTCCTCCACTACTAGCAAAAACGAGACGGGTAAGGACCTCGTGGTCGCTGTTGACCAACCGTCCTTTAGTCATCTGCGAGACTCCTCTGGTATTGCCAAGTTCGGTTTTTGTTCCTTGAAAGCTCGTTTCCCCAATAAGGAGCGTGCCACACAGGGAAAGATAAACCTGCACCACTCTAAGGCCGCCACCCACGATCTTATGCAATTTCTGGAGGAGGAGGAGGTTGACTTGGCCTTAATCCAGGAACCCTGGCTCGTCAGAGACAGTGTTTGTGGATTAGGGTCAAGTCAATTCAGAGTACTTCATTCGCGTGGTGAAGGTAAGATACGAGCCTGTATTGTTTATAGAAAGTACATTAATATGTTTCTCTTGTCTCAATACAGTACTGGTGACCTGTGTGTGGCTGCATGTGACCGAAAGGAGGGGCATGACCTTATCCTCTCGTCCGCATACATGCCGCCGAAGGAGGTCCGATCACGGAGACTTGATCTCATAATCGGGTGTGACGCCAACGCTCATCACGTACAGTGGGGAAGTTCCGGCACCAACAGCAGGGGTGAGTCCATTTTTGAGTTTCTTCTTAATTCTAACCTTATGCTATGTAATAGGGGCAATACGCCAACCTTCCATAACAAGGTTAGGGAAGAAGTTATAGATATAACATTGGTTACCGACTCTAGTACCATCTCTGTGGTCGACTGGAAAGTACTGACGGAATGTTCGTTTTCGGACCACAACCGGATAGTCTTTTCCGTGGCCATGAAGGTGGGGAGTCCACCAGCCTATAGGAATCCGAGAAAGACTAACAGGCCTAGATTCAGTGCACTAGTTTCCGAAAAACTGGCGTCGCGCAAGGCGACAGCTACCTTTGAAAGAAACAACATTGACAGGTCAGTTAGTCTTTTAACGAAAGTTCTTAATACATCTTTCAAGAAATCGTGTCCAAAAAGTCGAGCTACACGGAAAATCAACGCAGTTTGGTGGACCCCAGAACTAAGACAACTGAGGACAGATACTAGGCGTCTCTTCAATAAGGCTAAGCTTAGTCAAACTGAAGAAGACTGGGGAGCCTACAAGGCTAGCTTTAATAAGTTTAAGAAAACTATTAGGGCGGCCCAGCGGGACGATTGGAGGAATTACTGTGAATCCCTCGACAATGTTAACGAGGCCGCCAGACTCCGTAAGGTGCTAGCCGGGGTTTCACACACCCCTGGCAGCATCAGGAAATCTGATGGATCATGGACGGAGTCGAGGGAGGAACTTCTTGAGATCCTCATGAACACTCACTTTCCTGGATGCACGGATGTTGCTGAGGCGACCACGTCGCATAGGCAACAAACACCGCAACCGGATGGTCTAGTTCAGAGGATAATTAGCGAAGCCAAGGTGGCACGGGCAATTGACTCCTTCAGCCCGTATAAATCCCCGGGCCCTGATGGTGTCATTCCTGCTATGCTACAATGGTCTAAGGAGGCGGTGGTCAAGGTCCTGACGAGAATCTTTCGTGGATCTCTCCAAGAAGGATATGTCCCGCGTGCCTGGAAGGAGGTTAGGGTGGTGTTCATTCCCAAAGCAGGGAAAGTGAACCCCTTAACAGCAAAAGGATACAGACCGATCAGCCTATCATCGTTCTTACTTAAGACTCTTGAACGGCTGGTAGACGTCTATATTAGAGAAGTGGCACAGTCCAGAGGACTCTGCAAGGCGCAACATGCGTATTGCAGGGGAAAATCTATCGACAGCGCCCTGCATGAGGTTGATCAGATGATCGAAAGATCGCTGAACTATAAGGAGTACACGTTAGCCGCTTTCCTCGATATCGAGGGAGCCTTTAATAACGTTACCTTGGAGGCTATAATCAACGCACTTAGAAAGTTCGAAGTTCATGAGAAGGTGGTAAAGCGGACCAATGACATGCTCAGTAGCAGAAGGATGCACTCTAACCTAGGCCTGTGCTCAGTGAGGAAACTTACTACAAGGGGCACACCACAAGGGGGTGTTCTTTCGCCTCTGCTGTGGCTCCTTGTAGTAAATAGCATCCTCGAGATCTTCGAAACCAGGAGGCTCTGCCCACCTGGGCTACTGCCCAGTTAATCCCTCTAAGACTGTTTTGGTACTGTTCACCCGGAAATACAAAATACCTAAGTTTGAGCTGCTTAAACTTGGCGGCACTACTCTCACCCTATCACCCGAGGCTAAATACCTTGGCACCATACTTGACTCCAAGCTCTCTTGGGGGCGCAATGTGGAAGAGCGGGTGAAAAAGAGCCTGAATGCTTTTTACATTTGTAAAAGGACCTTCGGGAAAAAGTGGGGATTGCAGCCGACTATCGTTCATTGGATGTATACTGCGGTTATACGGCCGATCCTAAGTTACGGAGCCATTGTCTGGTGGCCGGCTACGGGCACCAAGACCCTGGTAACGAAACTGACGAAGGTGCAGAGACTAGCGGCTATGGGAATAGCAGGCACTGTCAAAAGCACCCCCCAGGCCGGGCTGGAGGTGATCTTGCACCTCCACCCGATTGAGCAGTTCATTAAGTATTACGCTGCTAAAGGCGCTCTCAGATTGAGGGAAGCCAACTTGTGGAGGCAACACGCTTATGGACACTCTGGAATTCTAAAGTTATTCGTGAAGCCGGATATCGGTTATCGGGTGGATTCCTGCACGGACTATCTGATCTCATACCTGGATTTCGACACGCGAGCACTAGCCTCATATCCTACAAGGGAGGAATGGGAGGTGACAGGTGCGATGAGAGACGCTTCTATCACCGTTTTCACCGGACGGCTCCAAAATGGAGGAAGGTACTGGAGCTGGTCTCTACTCCGATGTACTGCAGACACGCATGTCATTCAGACTGCCGGACCTCTGCAGTGTTCTCCAAGCAGAGATCTATGCAATTTGGAAGGCTGCCGAATTTATCCGTGACAGTGGGTTACCACCCACAGATGTCACAATTTTCGTGGATAGTCAGGCGGCGCTTAGGGCGCTGGAATCAGTTGTTGTGAAATCAAAGGTAGTGCAGAGGTGTCGTACCGCACTTCAAGGCATTGGGCACCACCAGGTCACTCTCTGTTGGGTTCCGGGCCACTCAGGAGTGGCAGGGAACGAAGCAGCGGACGAGATGGCAAGAAAAGGGGTGGCTTTGTCTGCCACCGAAGTGGATACCTCTGTGTTTCCTCCGATATCTGCCCTGTACATGTATATTGACAGGTTGACCAAAAAGGAAATTGAGTCGTCATGGCGTACCAGGACCGACTGCGGCACCTGCCGGGCACTGTGGCCCTCCCTCTCTTTGACGAAAACACGATTCGTACTGTCCCTGAGTCGTACCTCTATTCGACAGCTCGTTGGAGTCATCACCGGACACTGCGCTATTGGATCTATGCTTACCAAATAGCGCCTCTCGTCCGGTGATGTCTGCCGTAGCTGTGGAGATGAAGAAGAAGTAGAAACGATATAACACATCCTGTGCCACTGCCCGGCTCTGCAGGAACGCCGACTCCGCACCTTGGGGTCAAGGTTCCTGACAGACCTGGCTTGCGCGGCGAAAGTCGAAATCTCTAACCTGCTCTCCTTCATTAAGAGGTCGAACTGGTTTCCCCTTGACTGAGACTATTGGTTGGCTCCAGAACACCATACGAAGGGATTCACAATGGGCCCTTGTGGCCTCCGAGTGGAAGTGCGGTCCTGCCGCACACACCCTTCCCTACCTAACCTAACCTAACCTGGGGTTCACTTTACAAAAGTGGGCTAAAAACAAAAAATGAAATAAATGTCAAATTGTGTTTTGTACAGGTAGGTTCACAATAGATGCCTTGAACATCTTGATACCAATAAATGAGGTAAATCTGTGTTTTGTAACACTACTCATTTTCCTCCAGAAAAAAATGTGAACCTATTCTGGTGGCCCGGAGTGTATGAGAAAAATCACGCACGCCTTTTCTTATTAGCGACAAACGTTGATCATTTTATTGAAGTATTTAATAATTGAGGGAAACATTGCCAAATTATAAATTGACCGACCGTCTCGCTCGCCTGCCGCTTACACACTGCCCTCAGCGCTGGCGGTCGGCTGACGGCAGAGTTGTCACTCCGCTCACACTTCTAACTCCGCCGAGTAATATTATTGAAACCTCTATTAACTAACGATAGTCATCTCTAGCAATCTTTTTAGTTAATTCAGATAGGTAAAAGTGTAGCAGTTTGTTAATTTCGAAACATTTTGGCATGCTAGCTTTTCTGTATAGCTCTGTATCCTCTCGGAATCAACATTTTTCCAGTTTTCTCGGAACTTTTGAAATAGTGGAATGTCAGGGCTCGTAGTGACTTGGCTAAGTTTGGCTTTAAGCTTGATTCCAACTCGTAGACGTGATGCCGGCAAGCAAAAACAAGCATTTCTCTATTCATTTTCTGTTCGAGATGCACACAAGCACCATTAATACGACCTGTTTTGGAAGCAGTAGTATCACAGCAGAGAATCTGCAGTTTGTCTTCAAGATTCCAATCATAGCGTTCCAAACTGTCTGTACTTGTTCGCTTCTTAAAGAGTTCTCTACTTGTGGCACAGCGGTGAGTTGGTCTTTATGATCGTACATAATAACTATCGGTAGACATTCTCCTTTAGATTTTCGTGCATCTAAAGCTGGAAAGAGTTTGCCATCCCAGTGGACAGTTACAGTATCCGGAATCTCGTTTTGAAAATCAACTTGTAAAGCTTCTGCGCGCTCTTTCGCTTTTCTGTACGAACTCTTTGAATTGAGGACTTACTTCTAAGATATTCGTCAGTGTTATGTCCAAGCGCTTCAATAGTTGCTTCCACCTTTCTAAAGCTGCCACTAATTTCAGAGTTATGAAATGTGTCCTCATAGAGTGCTAGACTATGTGCTCTCGATAGAGGTGGGCAATTTTTTTGAAAATCCCCTGTTTCAGATTCAAAAGTAAAATTTTCTGGTAGTGGTTCATAGGAAGGTGTTGAAGGAGTTAAGGACGCCAGATATTTATCACGTCGCATTTGCCCGTCAACGTTCTAACCTAACCCTTTTTGGCCAGTTTTTTTTGCCAATGCTGCTCAAACACGCCTTCAGTTTTATTTACATTTTTTTGCAAATCTCTCCAAACTTGGTAGAAGTTAACTAGTTTTTTAACACAGTTCGGTTAAGATTTAGTTGGTATACGTGCCTTTTCCCAGTAAATAATGCACTCACGAATAATAAGATTGGCGCTTTCATTGACTCTTAAATTAACTTCTCGAATATTATAGAACAGGACTGCCAGAACCTGTCCATTACAGGGAAGGTTTGAACCGGTAATTTGATGCTTTAGGTCCCCTATTAAAAATATCCCCTTTTAAGAACTGCGTAATTCCACTGACATGTTGACTGAATGAAAACAATGCGTTTACTAATCAAACAAACATGTAACAACAAGTAAATCAATACGTTGACTCTCGCGCGCCTTAGGGCCAATTTTTCAGTGTGAGTTTAACTCAGTTTCTAGTTTAAACTCACTTTAAACGCAAAATCCAATTTTTCAGTCAAACTTGACTGAAGTTTAAACGCTCTACCCTGCACGGTTAAACTAAGTTTAAACTGTCAACAGCTTCTGACAGTTAATTTATTTTTTTTTTTGGTCAGCTCTTGGCTGTCATGATCGAAATTCTTGTTTGCCACTTTTTTTTTTATTCTTATACTTCGTGCGCAATATTTTGGCGCACCGGAACTTATCAACAAATTTTGAAACGAAATCGTCCTCAATTTTTTTCCATTTGGTTTGCTTTCCTCGGCACTCACGCGGTTTGTCTTCTTGCACTCGAGCACTTGTTTATTTTTTTTTTTACAAGTGCAAGAAGACATTCGATTCCAGGAGACGAAAAATTTGCGCTCCGTTTGCTTATTTTGAATTTTTTGATGAAATACATTATTTGAGCGCAAATTTATTTACGAAGGACAATCAAAACAAAGGAAAATTATTATCTAGATAAAAATATTCCCAGCATTGCCACACTCAAATGACAAATATTTGCTCCAGTTAAACCAGCACTGAAAAACTGCTTTCTCGTTTAAACTGAGTTTATATTTAAACCAAGTTCAAGCAATCTACGTTTGAACTGCGTTTAAACGCGCACTGAAAAATTGGCCCTTAGTAAACAATATTTCGATGCAAGTCGGCACAGGTTGCAGTGGTTCTAAGTACGTGAAATTTTATTTATAATAGTTTTGACATCATTGAAACGAAATAAGAGGGTATGCCTTGGAAAACAACTACTTTTATTTTTTTGGGACACAATACTGAACAATGAGCAGCCGCCGTGGCTCAGTTGGTTAGTGCGCGGTCCAACGAGTCGCATGCAGAGCGACGCAAGATCGAATTCTGCATGTAGTAATACCTAAAAAAAAAAATAACGGGAAACTCGTTTTCTCTTTCGGTGGCTGTCCTCTCAGCTGGAAATGGCAAACCTCTGAGAGCAAAAATTGCCTATGAAAAAGCTCCCAACCTGCCGTTCGGAACCGGCATAAAACTGTAGGTCCCTTCCACCCGCGTACAAAATTCACACGCACAACACGGGTGGTTGCGGGAAGCTAGGCCTTAGTCTCGCGTAAGCGGGCTGTCGTGCCAATCAATTAATATTATTCTACTGAACAATATTTCTAACAATGTAGCAACTTTGTTAAAGATTGGTAGCTCTTTAACAACACAGCTTTTTATTACTCAAAACGTTGAAATTCAAAAACAATTGAGTTTGAAAATATAAATGAACAAAAAGATATTTGAGGCTCTTGAAATTTTAACGCGGCCATAGTGAAATTATACAAGTGTACCAGGTTTAACCAGAAATTTTAAAAATTATTTGTCATGAATGTCGAATACTAAAAAAACATTAACCTTGAATAATTGAATAAGATTGTGTAAATCGTCTAAAAATTGGTGTGGTTTCAAAGAAAATTTTAAAACTGGAAAATTCTAGGTAGTCGTTGCTCTATTGGCAGCGACACATCATATATGATAATGTAGCGTCCTGTGGATGTGAAAAGTAGGAAATAAGCTACGTTATAAAAGTATAAAAATTCTTTTTTGCAGAGTTTTGGCGATGCTGATGTTTCTGGTGAACAGTTGCATGAAATACTTAGAGAAATCGACACGAATATGAACGGACAAGTTGAACTGGATGAATATTTACAGGTCAGTACTGAAAAAGATGTTATTTCCTGTGCTTTCTTAACATTCTTTTTGAAATAAAATATTTAGATGATGTCGGCCATTAAAACTGGTGATGTTGCTTATTCTCGTTTTGCCCGAATGGCTGAATTGGAGGAACAAAAGCACGAAGCCGCTCAGCTCAAGCAAAAAATCAGTGTCGATCGTTCGGGAGGTGGATTGTAACGAATTATCAATAGCGATATTTACAACGAAATATTTCTTATTGCCTTTATTAATAATTGTGCTGTTATTCAAATAATCTGATTATAGTTTTTCTGTTAATATTATACCGTATATGTCATACAAAAAGTAAAGTTATTTATGGATTAAAAATTAATTAAAAAACACTATTCCCACAGACAAAAAATATTGCAAATTGAATCATAGCATTATTTTTACTCGCTTGGTATAGTCCGATATGGCAAGGATGGTTCTCGAAGAAATGGGCTGTGCGAGAATGGTCGAGCGCTTTCCAATTGGAAGTTGCAAGAAACTTCGGCGCGATAAGAAAACTGGTATAAAAGCAGCAGTGTGCAGCGCAAGGAGTCGAGTCTGTGTTGAGCAATCAATGGGGAAACATGCAATAGTAGTAGTGTAAAGTAGAACAAGTGTAAATTTGTAAATAAAGCGATTGTTAGTTTTGACTACGTTGCGCTAAATAACTGAAGTTGTTTTATTTTCAAACACAATCAAACGAACCTGGGAAAACTTGAGATTTTCGTAACATTTGGTGTCAGAAGTCAGGATTGTGTTACTGAAAGTAAAATAAAATTATAAAAACGCAAGCATGGTTAAACTTGAGGTGCTGAAGGTGGACCAGCTGAAGAAGGAGCTGGCTGCCTGGAATTTGCCGACTGCTGGCGGAAAGGTGGAGTTGCAGTTGTGCTTGTGAGAAGCATGTGCGGCACGAGGCGTCGATTGGACTGTGCACGAGTTCGGAGCGCAAGAACTAGAGGCGTCGGCCAAGGTGGAAGAGTCGCCTGCTGGTGCTGCTTCGCTACAGAGTACAGCTGCAGTGGCTGCGCCAATACAAGCGTTGGACATGAGCCAACTAATGGCTGCATTCAAAGGCATGTCGGCGCAAATGGAAACGGCAAATCGACAAATGGCAGCGAAGCTGGAAACTGCCAATCTCAAAATTTCGGCAAAAGTCGAAACGACAAATCTAGAAATAGCTAAAATGGAAACGCGAATCGAGAAATGGCAGCGAAACTGGAAACTACGAATCAAGAAATAGTGAAAATGGAATCGGCGAACCGAGAAGTAGCGGAGCGAATGGAAACCAAGCTTCAGGAAAATTCTGCGCGCTTGGAGCAGAAAGTGGAAGAAATCTCAAACAAGCTTGATGTGAAGGTGGAGCACCTGAGAGCGCAAGTGGAACACTTAGATAAACGAGTCGACGGCCTGGATGATTCTCTGAACAGACGAGTTGACGACTTGGATGATTCCTTGAACAAACGAGTTGACAGTCTGGAGGATTCGGTAAACAGGAAAATCGACGAGCGACTTAGAGAGGTACAGCTGCGAGCAATGGTGCAGTCGGTTGAGGAAAGTTCTGCCATAGAAGTGCCTACTTATGATGGTACTACGTCATTCGACACATTCAAACTACAATTCGATATGGCTACTTTGGAGAGTCAGTGGACCGATGTTAGGAAAGGTCGGAGACTGATACTGGCTCTAAGAGGTCCTGCGGCTGAGGTAATAAAAACAGTTCCGGAAGGTTTGAGGGGTGATTACGAGACCGTTGTAAGGGCGCTGGCAGCCAGATACAGTGACGAGCACAACAAAATGCTGTATTATTGCGAGCTGAAGAGCCGTAGGCAAAGAGCCAACGAGGCGCTGCAGACATATGCAGCAGATATTGAGCGGCTCGTACAGTTGTGTTACCCGAAATTCGGCGCTGATGACCTCGAGATGATGAAGATTGAGTAATTTATTGAAGGTCTTCAAGACCCAGAGACACGTCGCAGTGCGTTGATGATGGGCAAGCCGACATTTAAGGAGACGGTGACCAGCGCAATGACGTATGAGGCGGCCTGGAGGGGAAATTTTCGACAGTCATCTGCGGAAAGGCGTCGAGCCCAATCTGGACGTGTCACGCAAAGCCAGACAGTGAGCTCGGAGGCCCAGCGGGGCTGCGGGCAGTGTCATCTAGAATCGGTTGCTGGCGATGTGGCAAGCAAGGAGGAAAAGGAATAGTGTTCTTACAAAACACAGTTTTACCTCATTTATTGGTATCAAGATGTTCAAGGCATCTATTGTGAACCTACCTGTCCAAAACACAATTTGACATTTATTTCATTTTTCTTTTTTGGCCCACTTTTGTAAAGTGAACCCCAAAACTGAGTACATTTTAGTGGGCCAGCCGAAAGGTTCACTCTGAAAATTAAGATTGAAACAGTGGTAAATGCAAATATGGACTGTTTGGTAAACAACACTTAAATTTATTGATTTTAAAAGCGAGTATGGCATTCTTTATTTAGTATGGCTTCAAAAGTTCGCGTCAACATTGACTCGTATAAAGACTTAATTAAATCTAGAGAAATAGTCTCCCACGCTGCTTCAATGGCACCAATAAGTTCATCCTTGTTGTCGACTTGGCGTCCGAAGGCATAGACCTTCCTCACCAACCATCCCCATACGTTTTCAATGATATTAAAATCAGGAGAATAGGGGGCCCGCTCCAGCTGATCAAAGTTTTGCTGCATCAACCACTGCTTCACGACCCGTAAAGTATGGATGGGTGCATTGTCCCGCTCGAATATCCACTTAATAGGACCAAACAAGTCAGACAATTGTGGAAAAACTCTCTCAAGCATGGTTTTATAGCCCATTACCGCTATTCTGGCTGTTTGAAATTTCAGCTTGACAGTTCCGTAGTAGGAAATCGCTCCCCATACCATAATTCCACCTTCTCAACCGTGGTGGCGTGTTAAAAAGCGTTCCTTTTTTCTAAGGTCATGGAAATACAAATTGTGTTCATCGGGTCCATCAAGATTAAACCGTTTTTCGCCCGAAAACTCGACGTACACTATGATCAATAAGTACCGGGACTGTGTATTTTAAATTTTCCGCCGTTGCCCGATGCAGGTCGGTTTTTAGGTCGGTAGGACCTTAACTCACATCTGTGTCAAATTTTGAGCGAGATTGCATCATTAGTTTTTGGTTGGCAGCTGTTAGCGGCGTCAGTCAACTTTTTGTACTTCGTCGCATTTTACAATGGCGCACTTTTTTGGTTTTGGCTCGCCTTCAGCACGCCATTCGGATGCTGGCTAGTTGTCACGTCGAATTCATAGACACATGTCTCATCACCAGTAATTATACGTTTCATGAACGTTGGGTCCTTCTTAGCTTCGGAAATCATGTCTTCAGCCACTTGCTTTCGATGATCTTTTTGGACGAAATTCAAGTCTTGAGGAACAAGCCGTACGGCGACGCGTTTCATGCGCAAAATATCGAGAACAATGTGTTGTGCGCTTCCATAAGATATGTTAAGATCGTTAGAAATCTCTCTGAGGCTCACATGACGATTTTCAAGCACGATTTTCTTCACAATTTCAACATTTTCGTCGGTATTCGATGTTGAAGGACGTCCAGAACGAGGAAAGTCTTCGACCACTCCACGACCACTTTTGAACATTTTATACCACTCGAACGCTCTGGTTCTTGATAGAGCAGACTCCCCAAATGCTTTCTGCAACATTTTAAGTGCATTGGCACAAGAAATTTCGTTCCTAAGACAAAATTTCAAACAAATACCTTGATCAACAAAATTATCCATTGTAAAATGCGACGAAGTACAAAAAGTTGACTAACGCTAACAGCTGCCAAACAAAAACTAATGATGCAATCCCGCTGAAAATTTGACACAGATGTCAGTTAAGGTCCTACCGACCTAAAAACCGACCTGCATCGGGCAACGGCGGAAAATTTAAAATACACAGTCCCGGTACTTATTGATCATAGTGTACTTCCATTTGTCGTTCCATGCCATATGATTTCTGCGAAATTCCAAACGGTTTTCTTGGCGCTGAGCAGTTAGCGGTGGTTCTTTTTGCAGTTGTTTTCTTTTTAGGTTGGGGACATTCCGAATGACACGTTTGATAGTAGAATAGCTTGCAGAAAGTTTTAGCCTTGATTTTGGCAACTGAGTCAGCGGAATTTGAAGCACATCGCAGTATGGCACGCTTGTCTGCAGACGTTGTCACCAAATGCGTGCAGCCTTTCATGTTTTTTCCATTAGTGCTTTTATTTCGCAAATAATTGCTCACCACATTTTGACTTCTGTTTATTTTAAACGCTATTTTATGCAAAGAATAATTTTCGCTTTCAAGCACTTTAATTTGGGCGATTTCTTCGGAAGTTAGAGCTTTTCCGTGACCCATTTTCATACAAACGTTAAGAAAAACATTTAATGAAATTATCAAATTTGGTTTT
The DNA here is from genome assembly GCA_963971225.1 of Melieria omissa. Lineage (NCBI taxonomy): Eukaryota > Metazoa > Arthropoda > Insecta > Diptera > Ulidiidae > Melieria > Melieria omissa. The sequence goes on along the minus strand of OZ020269.1, from coordinate 40,052,732 downwards.
GCTCCTAAAAGTCCCGTTATTCGCCAAAAAAGCAGCGATTTTGAATGTGAACCTATTCTGGTGGCCCACTAAAATGTACTCAGTTTCCGTTATTCTTGTTATTATGTTACTCAGATCCACAAGGCAACGCACCTGACTGCATGGATGTAGACGTGGTCCACATCTTCGGCTGCGATCCTTGTGGTACCAAGCCAAGTGGACTCAACGCCTTCACGAAGGTTGCTTCTGTTGACCGGGCGGTCCCCGGGCGGCTGTTGAAGCTTGTCTTCTCAGCTGGCGAAGTTTGAGATGCGGAAATCCAGGACCGTCTGACCCATAGTGGGCGGCTCCCTGGTCAGCGTCTGATCTCCATGTTAGGAGCGGCTGTTGTCTTATCATCTTTTGGTGGCGTGATAGATGTCAAAGAAATGCCACAGGGAAAGGCGACCCCCTTCATCAAAACCATTCTGGAGGGCTCCCATAAGGACTCTTTTACGGTGCAGGGAGTCGGATCCCCAGTACCGGCGGTAGACAGTCGGCGAGCGGGCTGTCTGGCGTCGTTATCCAGTGACCGCTTAGGCTGCGCAGCGGGACCCCAGGCTGCGCGGTCTACTAACGCTACTGGGAAGCAGGAGGCGTCCAAACCTGCCTTAAGCAGGCAAGGAGCGCAGGACACCACCGCTCAGTCCAGTCCCTCAATTTCCGGGGTGGTGCCTCAGTTTCAGGGTCTTCGGCTCGACGTTGCTATAGAAGAGGGATCGATGATTCTCTCGCAAAATAGCGGCGTCGAGTCTGCTGACTCTGACATGGAGGCGGCACTCCTAGAGGAGACGGACGAACCTGCGGCCACCGGTTCCACTCCTGGAACGTCCTTGGCGGGGAAAGTAAGGCGAGCAGTTCTGCGAAAAAAGCCAGAAATGGCTACCGGCGCTCACTTGCTTTCCTTCGCAAAGTGAACAAAGGTTCAGTACCCTTGTCTGACATGGAGAAAGACCTAGTTAAGAAGCACCAGAAAATCGTTGCAAAATACGAAAAGAAGCAGGCGGTGATTTCTGGTGCCACGACATCGACTACTGCAGCAACGCCTGGAGACAGCGCCACTGCTGCGCAGTCGACTAGTGGTACAGCAACGGCGGCAAAGCCTGGTATTAAGGCCACGGCCGCTACAGCTGTATGACCGGACAGAGGAGGGGCAGCGAAGCCTGGAAACAGTGCCACGGCTGTCTCGTCAGTACGGAAGGCTGATCAGAAGCCATCCACCTCGACAAAGCCCACTTCCACCGCAGTGGAAAAGGTGGTCAAACGGGGTAGATCGGGGGACGATCAGCCTACAGGGGAGGGGAAAAGGCTGAAACCCTCAGCCAGCTTCTCCTCTCCACAGGAGCTACAGATTGCCGTAGTGGACCGGAGCGATCCCGATGGGAAAATTCGTCCGGAAAACTGGCTCTCTGTTGAGGCGCGCATTCTGCGAGCGATGCTCGGGGCGGCGGACGATGAGATCGACTTCGACGGCGGTCTTGAGCCTCTCTGGCAGGGGGCAAAACTCGAGGTTATACCTCGCGACCGATTGCCTCTGCGACCTATCGTAACACTGTGGGTCCCCCTCCAGTCATGGAGGATGCCGACACGTTGAAGCTGATAGGTCGGCAGAACAGCGGCCTTAACACTGGAGAGTGGAGAGTAATTTCCTCCACTACTAGCAAAAACGAGACGGGTAAGGACCTCGTGGTCGCTGTTGACCAACCGTCCTTTAGTCATCTGCGAGACTCCTCTGGTATTGCCAAGTTCGGTTTTTGTTCCTTGAAAGCTCGTTTCCCCAATAAGGAGCGTGCCACACAGGGAAAGATAAACCTGCACCACTCTAAGGCCGCCACCCACGATCTTATGCAATTTCTGGAGGAGGAGGAGGTTGACTTGGCCTTAATCCAGGAACCCTGGCTCGTCAGAGACAGTGTTTGTGGATTAGGGTCAAGTCAATTCAGAGTACTTCATTCGCGTGGTGAAGGTAAGATACGAGCCTGTATTGTTTATAGAAAGTACATTAATATGTTTCTCTTGTCTCAATACAGTACTGGTGACCTGTGTGTGGCTGCATGTGACCGAAAGGAGGGGCATGACCTTATCCTCTCGTCCGCATACATGCCGCCGAAGGAGGTCCGATCACGGAGACTTGATCTCATAATCGGGTGTGACGCCAACGCTCATCACGTACAGTGGGGAAGTTCCGGCACCAACAGCAGGGGTGAGTCCATTTTTGAGTTTCTTCTTAATTCTAACCTTATGCTATGTAATAGGGGCAATACGCCAACCTTCCATAACAAGGTTAGGGAAGAAGTTATAGATATAACATTGGTTACCGACTCTAGTACCATCTCTGTGGTCGACTGGAAAGTACTGACGGAATGTTCGTTTTCGGACCACAACCGGATAGTCTTTTCCGTGGCCATGAAGGTGGGGAGTCCACCAGCCTATAGGAATCCGAGAAAGACTAACTGGCCTAGATTCAGTGCACTAGTTTCCGAAAAACTGGCGTCGCGCAAGGCGACAGCTACCTTTGAAAGAAACAACATTGACAGGTCAGTTAGTCTTTTAACGAAAGTTCTTAATACATCTTTCAAGAAATCGTGTCCAAAAAGTCGAGCTACACGGAAAATCAACGCAGTTTGGTGGACCCCAGAACTAAGACAACTGAGGACAGATACTAGGCGTCTCTTCAATAAGGCTAAGCTTAGTCAAACTGAAGAAGACTGGGGAGCCTACAAGGCTAGCTTTAATAAGTTTAAGAAAACTATTAGGGCGGCCCAGCGGGACGATTGGAGGAATTACTGTGAATCCCTCGACAATGTTAACGAGGCCGCCAGACTCCGTAAGGTGCTAGCCGGGGTTTCACACACCCCTGGCAGCATCAGGAAATCTGATGGATCATGGACGGAGTCGAGGGAGGAACTTCTTGAGATCCTCATGAACACTCACTTTCCTGGATGCACGGATGTTGCTGAGGCGACCACGTCGCATAGGCAACAAACACCGCAACCGGATGGTCTAGTTCAGAGGATAATTAGCGAAGCCAAGGTGGCACGGGCAATTGACTCCTTCAGCCCGTATAAATCCCCGGGCCCTGATGGTGTCATTCCTGCTATGCTACAATGGTCTAAGGAGGCGGTGGTCAAGGTCCTGACGAGAATCTTTCGTGGATCTCTCCAAGAAGGATATGTCCCGCGTGCCTGGAAGGAGGTTAGGGTGGTGTTCATTCCCAAAGCAGGGAAAGTGAACCCCTTAACAGCAAAAGGATACAGACCGATCAGCCTATCATCGTTCTTACTTAAGACTCTTGAACGGCTGGTAGACGTCTATATTAGAGAAGTGGCACAGTCCAGAGGACTCTGCAAGGCGCAACATGCGTATTGCAGGGGAAAATCTATCGACAGCGCCCTGCATGAGGTTGATCAGATGATCGAAAGATCGCTGAACTATAAGGAGTACACGTTAGCCGCTTTCCTCGATATCGAGGGAGCCTTTAATAACGTTACCTTGGAGGCTATAATCAACGCACTTAGAAAGTTCGAAGTTCATGAGAAGGTGGTAAAGCGGACCAATGACATGCTCAGTAGCAGAAGGGTCCACTCTAACCTAGGCCTGTGCTCAGTGAGGAAACTTACTACAAGGGGCACACCACAAGGGGGTGTTCTTTCGCCTCTGCTGTGGCTCCTTGTAGTAAATAGCATCCTCGAGATCTTCGAAACCAGGAGGCTCTGCCCACCTGGGCTACTGCCCAGTTAATCCCTCTAAGACTGTTTTGGTACTGTTCACCCGGAAATACAAAATACCTAAGTTTGAGCTGCTTAAACTTGGCGGCACTACTCTCACCCTATCACCCGAGGCTAAATACCTTGGCACCATACTTGACTCCAAGCTCTCTTGGGGGCGCAATGTGGAAGAGCGGGTGAAAAAGAGCCTGAATGCTTTTTACATTTGTAAAAGGACCTTCGGGAAAAAGTGGGGATTGCAGCCGACTATCGTTCATTGGATGTATACTGCGGTTATACGGCCGATCCTAAGTTACGGAGCCATTGTCTGGTGGCCGGCTACGGGCACCAAGACCCTGGTAACGAAACTGACGAAGGTGCAGAGACTAGCGGCTATGGGAATAGCAGGCACTGTCAAAAGCACCCCCCAGGCCGGGCTGGAGGTGATCTTGCACCTCCACCCGATTGAGCAGTTCATTAAGTATTGCGCTGCTAAAGGCGCTCTCAGATTGAGGGAAGCCAACTTGTGGAGGCTGTTGCCTTATGGACACTCTGGAATTCTAAAGTTATTCGTGAAGCCGGATATCGGTTATCGGGTGGATTCCTGCACGGACTATCTGATCTCATACCTGGATTTCGACACGCGAGCACTAGCCTCATATCCTACAAGGGAGGAATGGGAGGTGACAGGTGCGATGAGAGACGCTTCTATCACCGTTTTCACCGGACGGCTCCAAAATGGAGGAAGGTACTGGAGCTGGTCTCTACTCCGATGTACTGCAGATACGCATGTCATTCAGACTGCCGGACCTCTGCAGTGTTCTCCAAGCAGAGATCTATGCAATTTGGAAGGCTGCCGAATTTATCCGTGACAGTGGGTTACCACCCACAGATGTCACAATTTTCGTGGATAGTCAGGCGGCGCTTAGGGCGCTGGAATCAGTTGTTGTGAAATCAAAGGTAGTGCAGAGGTGTCGTACCGCACTTCAAGGCATTGGGCACCACCAGGTCACTCTCTGTTGGGTTCCGGGCCACTCAGGAGTGGCAGGGAACGAAGCAGCGGACGAGATGGCAAGAAAAGGGGTGGCTTTGTCTGCCACCGAAGTGGATACCTCTGTGTTTCCTCCGATATCTGCCCTGTACATGTATATTGACAGGTTGACCAAAAAGGAAATTGAGTCGTCATGGCGTACCAGGACCGACTGCGGCACCTGCCGGGCACTGTGGCCCTCCCTCTCTTTGACGAAAACACGATTCGTACTGTCCCTGAGTCGTACCTCTATTCGACAGCTCGTTGGAGTCATCACCGGACACTGCGCTATTGGATCTATGCTTACCAAATAGCGCCTCTCGTCCGGTGATGTCTGCCGTAGCTGTGGAGATGAAGAAGAAGTAGAAACGATATAACACATCCTGTGCCACTGCCCGGCTCTGCAGGAACGCCGACTCCGCACCTTGGGGTCAAGGTTCCTGACAGACCTGGCTTGCGCGGCGAAAGTCGAAATCTCTAACCTGCTCTCCTTCATTAAGAGGTCGAACTGGTTTCCCCTTGACTGAGACTATTGGTTGGCTCCAGAACACCATACGAAGGGATTCACAATGGGCCCTTGTGGCCTCCGAGTGGAAGTGCGGTCCTGCCGCACACACCCTTCCCTACCTAACCTAACCTAACCTGGGGTTCACTTTACAAAAGTGGGCTAAAAACAAAAAATGAAATAAATGTCAAATTGTGTTTTGTACAGGTAGGTTCACAATAGATGCCTTGAACATCTTGATACCAATAAATGAGGTAAATCTGTGTTTTGTAACACTACTCATTTTCCTCCAGAAAAAAATGTGAACCTATTCTGGTGGCCCGGAGTGTATGAGAAAAATCACGCACGCCTTTTCTTATTAGCGACAAACGTTGATCATTTTATTGAAGTATTTAATAATTGAGGGAAACATTGCCAAATTATAAATTGACCGAACGTCTCGCTCGCCTGCCGCTTACACACTGCCCTCAGCGCTGGCGGTCGGCTGACGGCAGAGTTGTCACTCCGCTCACACTTCTAACTCCGCCGAGTAATATTATTGAAACCTCTATTAACTAACGATAGTCATCTCTAGCAATCTTTTTAGTTAATTCAGATAGGTAAAAGTGTAGCAGTTTGTTAATTTCGAAACATTTTGGCATGCTAGCTTTTCTGTATAGCTCTGTATCCTCTCGGAATCAACATTTTTCCAGTTTTCTCGGAACTTTTGAAATAGTGGAATGTCAGGGCTCGTAGTGACTTGGCTAAGTTTGGCTTTAAGCTTGATTCCAACTCGTAGACGTGATGCCGGCAAGCAAAAACAAGCATTTCTCTATTCATTTTCTGTTCGAGATGCACACAAGCACCATTAATACGACCTGTTTTGAAAGCAGTAGTATCACAGCAGAGAATCTGCAGTTTGTCTTCAAGATTCCAATCATAGCGTTCCAAACTGTCTGTACTTGTTCGCTTCTTAAAGAGTTCTCTACTTGTGGCACAGCGGTGAGTTGGTCTTTATGATCGTACATAATAACTATCGGTAGACATTCTCCTTTAGATTTTCGTGCATCTAAAGCTGGAAAGAGTTTGCCATCCCAGTGGACAGTTACAGTATCCGGAATCTCGTTTTGAAAATCAACTTGTAAAGCTTCTGCGCGCTCTTTCGCTTTTCTGTACGAACTCTTTGAATTGAGGACTTACTTCTAAGATATTCGTCAGTGTTATGTCCAAGCGCTTCAATAGTTGCTTCCACCTTTCTAAAGCTGCCACTAATTTCAGAGTTATGAAATGTGTCCTCATAGAGTGCTAGACTATGTGCTCTCGATAGAGGTGGGCAATTTTTTTGAAAATCCCCCTGTTTCAGATTCAAAAGTAAAATTTTCTGGTAGTGGTTCATAGGAAGGTGTTGAAGGAGTTAAGGACGCCAGATATTTATCACGTCGCATTTGCCCGTCAACGTTCTAACCTAACCCTTTTTGGCCAGTTTTTTTGCCAATGCTGCTCAAACACGCCTTCAGTTTTATTTACATTTTTTTGCAAATCTCTCCAAACTTGGTAGAAGTTAACTAGTTTTTTAACACAGTTCGGTTAAGATTTAGTTGGTATACGTGCCTTTTCCCAGTAAATAATGCACTCACGAATAATAAGATTGGCGCTTTCATTGACTCTTAAATTAACTTCTCGAATATTATAGAACAGGACTGCCAGAACCTGTCCATTACAGGGAAGGTTTGAACCGGTAATTTGATGCTTTAGGTCCCCTATTAAAAATATCCCCTTTTAAGAACTGCGTAATTCCACTGACATGTTGACTGAATGAAAACAATGCGTTTACTAATCAAACAAACATGTAACAACAAGTAAATCAATACGTTGACTCTCGCGCGCCTTAGGGCCAATTTTTCAGTGTGAGTTTAACTCAGTTTCTAGTTTAAACTCACTTTAAACGCAAAATCCAATTTTTCAGTCAAACTTGACTGAAGTTTAAACGCTCTACCCTGCACGGTTAAACTAAGTTTAAACTGTCAACAGCTTCTGACAGTTAATTTATTTTTTTTTTTGGTCAGCTCTTGGCTGTCATGATCGAAATTCTTGTTTGCCACTTTTTTTTTTATTCTTATACTTAGTGCGCAATATTTTGGCGCACCGGAACTTATCAACAAATTTTGAAACGAAATCGTCCTCAATTTTTTTCCATTTGGTTTGCTTTCCTCGGCACTCACGCGGTTTGTCTTCTTGCACTCGAGCACTTGTTTATTTTTTTTTTTACAAGTGCAAGAAGACATTCGATTCCAGGAGACGAAAAATTTGCGCTCCGTTTGCTTATTTTGAATTTTTTGATGAAATACATTATTTGAGCGCAAATTTATTTACGAAGGACAATCAAAACAAAGGAAAATTATTATCTAGATAAAAATATTCCCAGCATTGCCACACTCAAATGACAAATATTTGCTCCAGTTAAACCAGCACTGAAAAACTGCTTTCTCGTTTAAACTGAGTTTATATTTAAACCAAGTTCAAGCAATCTACGTTTGAACTGCGTTTAAACGCGCACTGAAAAATTGGCCCTTAGTAAACAATATTTCGATGCAAGTCGGCACAGGTTGCAGTGGTTCTAAGTACGTGAAATTTTATTTATAATAGTTTTGACATCATTGAAACGAAATAAGAGGGTATGCCTTGGAAAACAACTACTTTTATTTTTTTGGGACACAATACTGAACAATGAGCAGCCGCCGTGGCTCAGTTGGTTAGTGCGCGGTCCAACGAGTCGCATGCAGAGCGACGCAAGATCGAATTCTGCATGTAGTAATACCTAAAAAAAAAATAACGGGAAACTCGTTTTCTCTTTCGGTGGCTGTCCTCTCAGCTGGAAATGGCAAACCTCTGAGAGCAAAAATTGCCTATGAAAAAGCTCCCAACCTGCCGTTCGGAACCGGCATAAAACTGTAGGTCCCTTCCACCCGCGTACAAAATTCACACGCACAACACGGGTGGTTGCGGGAAGCTAGGCCTTAGTCTCGCGTAAGCGGGCTGTCGTGCCAATCAATTAATATTATTCTACTGAACAATATTTCTAACAATGTAGCAACTTTGTTAAAGATTGGTAGCTCTTTAACAACACAGCTTTTTATTACTCAAAACGTTGAAATTCAAAAACAATTGAGTTTGAAAATATAAATGAACAAAAAGATATTTGAGGCTCTTGAAATTTTAACGCGGCCATAGTGAAATTATACAAGTGTACCAGGTTTAACCAGAAATTTTAAAAATTATTTGTCATGAATGTCGAATACTAAAAAACATTAACCTTGAATAATTGAATAAGATTGTGTAAATCGTCTAAAAATTGGTGTGGTTTCAAAGAAAATTTTAAAACTGGAAAATTCTAGGTAGTCGTTGCTCTATTGGCAGCGACACATCATATATGATAATGTAGCGTCCTGTGGATGTGAAAAGTAGGAAATAAGCTACGTTATAAAAGTATAAAAATTCTTTTTTGCAGAGTTTTGGCGATGCTGATGTTTCTGGTGAACAGTTGCATGAAATACTTAGAGAAATCGACACGAATATGAACGGACAAGTTGAACTGGATGAATATTTACAGGTCAGTACTGAAAAAGATGTTATTTCCTGTGCTTTCTTAACATTCTTTTTGAAATAAAATATTTAGATGATGTCGGCCATTAAAACTGGTGATGTTGCTTATTCTCGTTTTGCCCGAATGGCTGAATTGGAGGAACAAAAGCACGAAGCCGCTCAGCTCAAGCAAAAAATCAGTGTCGATCGTTCGGGAGGTGGATTGTAACGAATTATCAATAGCGATATTTACAACGAAATATTTCTTATTGCCTTTATTAATAATTGTGCTGTTATTCAAATAATCTGATTATAGTTTTTCTGTTAATATTATACCGTATATGTCATACAAAAAGTAAAGTTATTTATGGATTAAAAATTAATTAAAAAACACTATCCCACAGACAAAAATATTGCAAATTGAATCATAGCATTATTTTTACTGTCAGTAGCGACCATCGTCGCTTAGTGCTTCATGTCCTGTTCACACAGCTCAATTTAACTTTCACTGTAATTTAGCTGTTATCAAAATTGCTTTTGCTTGTGCAGAGAAGCGTTTTTTTGCTTAAAAACATTTACTGAACATTTAATATGTTTGCAATATCCCTATTGATGAGCACAATTTGTAAACGAAATTTCAAAGTAAACAAATGTTTCTTCTATCCGTTTCTCAAATTTCATTTTGGTTCGGTCTATTGTAAATGGATTTCCTTATTATCATTCTTTTCTTTTTTGTCAGCTGATTTTGAAATGAGCATAACAAAAAGCAAAAAAACACATCAATTTTTTGTTGTTGGTAGTTTCCTCCGCGTCCATGAACGGGTAGTACCTGATTTCGCACTTCTCCGCATGGCAGCCGTCGCAGTCTGCTCGCTTGAAGCAACGTTGTCCAGTTCATCGCATTTCCTAGATGGCGGTGATGTTAACATTACATTTCATCAGGGCATCTGCCAGTTGGAAAAGACACCTCCCATTTAGAGCAGAGGTGCCCATGCCCTATTCTCTCGTTGCTCATTTGTTTTTGTAAATGCTCTTCAGCATAGGCTGAGGATTCTAGTTCAGGGGTCAGCAAAATTGAAAATGAGATAGTGTTAGAGAGCACAGTGAAATTTTTCTCCACTGTGTAAATTATACCTGAACAACGGCTGATGAGAGAGCGTACTGTGTACGTGTTCTGAGCGTACTGCTCATAAGAGTAAGCTAGTTACAAAGCAAAGAACAGCTGTCAGTCAAGGTATATTAACAAGGTACGCCAGGCTGGGAGCGACAGCTTTAAATGTCTCTCTTCACCCTCTTATTTGTGAACGGTTGCTGTTTTTGTAGAATAAAGAACCTACTATTAGTGTTGATATTGTTTGTACAATTATACTTTTGTGTACAGATTTGGGTAACATTGTAAAATACATATACGTGAAATATAGCCCATGACAACAGCGTGATACGCACTAAAATATATTGTGGAATGAATACAAATGAAAGAATGAAATAAATTGAAATTGAAAATTTTATGTGTTAGCAATTTGTGGGAAATTGTATGTTCTTTTCCTAATTCTGTTCAGCTTGCTGAAGAAGTAAAACAACTTTATTTTAATGTAGAATGTATTTTAGAATAAGGAATTTAAACAAAAATTTAAAACAAAAACAATTGAGAAAAAGATTTTACGTAAATAAAAAATTATCAAAAACTCTTCCATAGAAATTTACATGGGCAAAAAATGTATAAGACATTCAGCAACACTATAACATTTAATACCAAATTATCTTTGTGGCATTCTATTAAAACTAACTAATTATAACATTTGTCCTACATAAACGCAGTTTTTAGAGTTTGAGGAACAAATACTAAAAGATGCAATCAACAATTCATTCCTAAAAAAGCAACTCTGATTTGGCCCCCTTATTTGACGGCTTTCTGAGCCTGGCGTACCTTGTTAATATACCTTGGCTGACAGTGTGCTTACTTAATTTTTCATTTATGTGGTAGAATCAGTGAAAAAAATGTGATAGATTTTTTGTATTGTACATTAGTTGTAGTTTATTGCATTTGTACATTTATTGTATTTGTACATTAATTGTATTTTACGTTCTTCTATGCACTTTAACCTGTGTTATGTTTCTTCCCATTGTTTTTTGTGTTGTTGACTATATTTTTTTTCTCTTTTGGGAGCTCGGACTCTCAAATTTCAGCAGCAGGCACAACTTCGCGTGGTAAAACTTCGTCCGGTCCAAGCGCATTGCCATCGCCATGCTATATTCTAAAAAACTAAACGTTTCTAAAAAATAAAGGCAAAAATTATTCAACATTTTTAGAAAATTTTCCATTTTAATTGCATTTTCCGCTAAAACAATTATCAAACTGTGAACTATTTGTAGTGCACTGCTTTCGAAGTGATGAGAGTGCTACCACATAGGTTTTTTTTTGCACATTTTCACTTATAACACTACTCGACACGAAAAATGCTCCTAAAAATATAAGTATTTTTAGACGAGTCCTCGGTGCTGAACACGAAACTGAAAATCAAAAAATTTTCTCAAGAAGACAAAAACAATGCTAAAGTTTTATTATGAATATTGAAACGAAGAGGCACTCTGTGCTGTGCATGAACGCTTTTCCAAGCATACTTTTAGGCATGTACTTTGAAGTACGGCAAATTTAGTATAATTCGGTTGGTATAGTCCGATATGGCAAGGATGGTTCTCGAAGAAATGGGCTTTGCGAGAATGGTCGAGCGCTTTCCAATTGGAAGTTGCAAGAAACTTCGGCGCGATAAGAAAACTGGTATAAAAGCAGCAGTGTGCAGCGCAAGGAGTCAAGTCTGTGTTGAGCAAGCAATGGGGAAACATGCAATAGTAGTAGTGTACAGTAGAACAAGTGTAAATTTGTAAATAAAGCGATTGTTAGATTTGACTACGTTGCGCTGAATAACTGAAGTTGTTTTATTTTCAAACACAAACGAACCTGGGAAAACTTGAGATTTTCGTAACATTTGGTGTCAGAAGTCAGGATTGTGTTACTGAAAGTAAAATAAAATTATAAAAACGCAGACATGGTTAAACTTGAGGTGCTGAAGGTGGACCAGCTGAAGAAGGAGCTGGCTGCCTGGAATTTGCCGACTGCTGGCGGAAAGGTGGAGTTGCAGTTGTGCTTGCGAGAAGCATGTGAGGCACGAGGCGTCGATTGGACTGTGCACGAGTTCGGAGCGCAAGAACTAGAGGCGTCGGCCAAGGTGGAAGAGTCGCCTGCTGGTGCTGCTTCGCTACAGAGTACAGCTGCAGTGGCTGCGCCAATACAAGCGTTGGACATGAGCCAACTAATGGCTGCACTCAAAGGCATGTCGGCGCAAATGGAAACGGCGAATCGAGAAATGGCAGCGAAACTGGAAACTACGAATCAAGAAATAGTGAAAATGGAATCGGCGAACCGAGAAGTAGCGGAGCGAATGGAAACCAAGCTTCAGGAAAATTCTGCGCGCTTGGAGCAGAAAGTGGAAGAAATCTCAAACAAGCTTGATGTGAAGGTGGAGCACCTGGGAGCGCAAGTGGAACACTTAGATAAACGAGTCGACGGCCTGGGTGATTCTCTGAACAGACGAGTTGACGACTTGGATGATTCCTTGAACAAACGAGTTGACAGTCTGGAGGATTCGGTAAACAGGAAAATCGACGAGCGGCTTAGAGAGGTACAGCTGCGAGCAAGGGTGCAGTCGGTTGAGGAAAGTTCTGCCATAGAAGTGCCTACTTATGATGGTACTACGTCATTCGACACATTCAGACTACAATTCGATATGGCTACTTTGGAGAGTCAGTGGACCGATGTTAGGAAAGGTCGGAGACTGATACTGGCTCTAAGAGGTCCTGCGGCTGAGGTAATAAAAACAGTACCGGAAGGTTTGAGGGGTGATTACGAGACCGTTGTAAGGGCGCTGGCAGCCAGATACAGTGACGAGCACAACAAAATGCTGTATTATTGCGAGCTGAAGAGCCGTAGGCAAAGAGCCAACGAGGCGCTGCAGACATATGCAGCAGATATTGAGCGGCTCGTACAGTTGTGTTACTCGAAATTCGGCGCTGATGACCTCGAGATGATGAAGATTGAGTAATTTATTGAAGGTCTTCAAGACCCAGAGACACGTCGCAGTGCGTTGATGATGGGCAAGCCGACATTTAAGGAGACGGTGGCCAGCGCAATGGCGTATGAGGCGGCCTGGAGGGGAAATTTTCGACAGTCATCTGCGGAAAGGCGTCGAGCCCAATCTGGACGTGTCACGCAAAGCCAGACAGTGAGCTCGGAGGCCCAGCGGGGCTGCGGGCAGTGTCATCTAGAATCGGTTGCTGGCGATGTGGCAAGCAAGGACACATATCACGAGACTGCCATCTGCGAGAAAAGCGTTCCGGACAACAGACGTCGCCAAGAAGGGCTGACGCTCTTTCACATCATTCGTGCAAAACCGAGCGCAGGCATAATTCGCAAGCCGAAAACGAGGGACAAATTGTGGATGTTCGGTCGGTAAGAGTTGTGCAAGATGAAGATTGACTTGCGGGAAGGCTACAGAAGGACCAGCGCAAGGATACGGATCTCGCGAAGATCATCAAAGGCAAAGCGCAGAGCTTACGGCCGGACTGGCAGGAGATGGCTGGTGAGAGCCCGATCGCGAAGGCGTACTGGGCACAGTTGCAAAGTCTACGTCTGCAGGATGGCTGCCTATACCGCGAGTGGGAGAGCAGTGATGGCAGGACCAGAAAATCCCAGGACCAAAAATCAATATTGTTTAATTCAGCGGAACGGGGTTTAAGAAAATACACGGTTTGGTGCTCGAGACTAAGTGGGTCTTTATTCGGGGACTTTCGAATAACGAATAAATACAAGAAACATTGAACGAGACAAACGGCCGAAGCCGGGGAGCATAAATAGGGGGAACATCAGTACAAGTGGATAAGGAAAGGAAGGGATTAGTGGTGGTATCGACAGATCACTGAACAACCACAGCACTCATTTAGCCATCGCGGCCGCCATTGCAGAGTGCAATTGATGAAGTAGCCGGGGCGAGGGTCGCCGTGATGCGGCTGACGTCTGGCTGGTGGTGGTACGGCTCACGGCTGGCTGGCTGTGGGCGCGCTTAAGGGTCCGCCGATGACCTCTGTTGCAGGGATGATCCATCCGGCCGTGCGGGACAGTCTAAGGCGTACTGTTGCGATGGTCGGTTACTTGGAAATAAAGTTTTTGAGGCTGACATCATGAGTATGTGAAAGCGTGGCTGAGCCGCGGGGTTCGCTTAAGCTGCAGCCGGGAGGATATGAGACTTGTTATCTAAATTGGCCGGATCGCCATTTTTTTTAGGGGGAGTGAGAATTTCGAGCCGCCGCCGTGGCTTAGTTGGTTAGTGCGCGGTCCAACGAGTCGCATGCAGAGCGACGCAAGATCGAATACTGCATGTAGTAACACCTAAAAAAATAACGGGAAACTAGTTTTCTCTTTCGGTGGCTGTCCTCTCAGCTGGAAATGGCAAACCTCTGAGAGTAAAAATTGCCTATGAAAAAGCTCCCAACCTGCCGTTCCGAACCGGCATAAAACTGTAGGTCCCTTCCACCCGCGTACAAAATTCACACGCACAACACGGGTGGTTGCGGGAAGCTAAGCCTTAGTCTCGCGTAAGCGGGCTGTCGTGCCAATCAATTAGAGAATTTCGAGCGAGAGTTATGAGAGGTTTACTTGTGTGGTCGTAGGGCTCGATAGAAGCAGGAGAACCGATCGAGGATGTCGGTTTGCTCTTCGAGAGGGTGGTGGCAGTCCGGAATTGCAACTGTCTGAGCATGCGAATGGCTGGAGCCGTTTCACCAGAGAGGGAGATCTTATAGATTTTGGAGTTTATATCCGATCAGTTCGACGTCTGCGGGATATGCAGCTCTTGGAGCATGTCGCACTGGAGTGGCGACTGTCCTCTTTTCGAACCTGGGATGGAGTCGGTGCAATGAGGAATTGCGAGGGATTGCAATTTCCGTCAGTTGCTGTGAATGTGGAACGAGTGGCGTCAAGCCAACGCTCTTGTCGACGCCTTTTTCTCTGTCTCATTAGAGGCGAAAGCCCTCCTGTGGAGTCGAAACGTTTGGCAATGAAGGGGGAAGTTTGCCGGCTTGAGAATGAGTTTGCAGGAGTGGTGGGTTCAAAGTGATTTTCCATTATTTCCTGGAAGCCCTTTCACTTGTGAAAGGGCTTTCTTTAGTGCGGGAAGAAGTGCGGGTCCAGTATGCATATAGCGACTTGGTACCTCTGTGGCATATGTCAAATGCGAAGGGGGTACTGGACCGCTTAATACCCAACCGAATACTGTATGCAGAGCAAGTAAGCTGCCACATACATTTCGGTAGATACCTTCGAGCATGATCTGTGGGATGAGATCACTGCCAATCACTAAATCGATCTGCGCTGTCTCGAAGGGGTTTGGATCAGCGAGTTCTAGCATGGCGAAATCTTTCATATTAGGGGGGTTTATATGAGAAGAGGCGAGCAATTTCGTAAGCTCTTGGAGCACGATTGCTTGCACGGGGAGTTTCGTGCTCGTTTTAGGGACTGGCAAGGTCAAGAAGCATGTATGATTGGCATTTTGCACAATCTGGCCGCCCATGCCCGAGATTTGGAAGGGGGATTTCTCGATTGGCAATTTGAGGCGTTTCTGGACCTTCGAGGAAATGAAGGTACACTGAGAGGCTTGGTCGATCAACGCTCGAACTTTAAACAACTTTCCTGCGTGCTCAATAGACACCAGTGCCGTAGGCAGAAGGGATTGGGTGCCATTATTGAAGTGTAAGGCTTGTACTTGGAGCGTACTTTGCCTGGAAGATGTGCGGGATTGCGCATCCAAAAGGGGGGAATGAGTTGCGGAGTGGTTGTGCTTTCGTTTTGCAGCTGTTGCGACCTGTGGACGGGTGGAATATGACCGATTAAAGGGTTGCGCATTGCCTTTGGGGAAATGAAGCATGGAATGGTGCTTCATTTGGCAGTATACGCACGTAAAATTGCTTGTACAATTTTCAAGAAGGTGAGATGTAGCCAGGCAATTTACGCAGAGATTGTGCTTCTTAACGTATTTTGATCGACTCTGGGGGGTCAGTCCTTTGAAGCTCTGACAAGTCCGTACAGGATGATTTGCATTGCAGAGTTTGCACGCGAAGTCCCTTTTCACTTGAGTGTGATAGTTAAGGGATCTATGTGGCCGATTTGGGAGGACATTGGAAGTCGAGGACTGTGGTTCTGGCTTAGCAGGGCGAATGCTATGCAGCCGTTCGAGTACCTCATATCTGCCGGTCAGAAACTCATCCATTTGCGACCAGGGTGGCAGATCCTTCCGGGATGTCAATGATTGCTCCCATAGAGCAAGTGTCTCGTGGGGCAGTTTGGTACAACATATGTAAACCAATAGCGGATCCCAATTGTCAGTGTCTACGGCCTGAGTATTGAGAATAGACAGACAATTGTTTATAGTGCTCTGCCTCACTATTTTCAGTGTGGGCAGGAGGGATATTTAAAAGGGATCTGATTTGGGTGTCAATCAAAATGCGTTTATTTTCATACCGAGATTTTAGGGCTTTAGGGATTTTAGGTTAATGCGTATTGTTTAACAATCGCACCGGCTTTACCTTGCGTTTTGTATCGGAGGTGATACAATTTTTGGGCTGGAGTGAGCTGGGGGTGCTTAATGTAAACCGTGGTAAACACGTCCCGAAAGGACGGCCACTGCTCATAGCCCCCGAAAAAGGTTTCGGTATCACAAGGTGGAACTTGTAGGCAAATGTAAGGGGTATTTGCTGGTTCTAGGGGTCGAACCGGTTCCATATGCGCAGCGGGCGGGGGGGACTGAGCTTGGAGGATCTCAATGATGTCCAACATCTGAGCCATGCACAACTCATACTGGTCTGTGCAGGCGTCGATTTTTTGCCTAGCCGACTCTTTGAAACCGTCGGGCTGGCTGTTGTCTTCAGCAATGAAGACTGCCTCTTGTGCGCGCATAAGCCTCTCCCATTGAGCTTGCAAATTTGTTTGCTTAATTTCGACCAGAGATTTGGTCAAATCCTCAGAGGGAGCCGATTAAAATTTTGTGCATAATTGCACGAGTCTATCGGACTCGAAAATGAATTTTGCTACACTGGGATTGGTTGCTTTGGGACTAGGGAGTTTGGAGCGCGAGTTGTCAAACATGCATTTGATGATTTCGTGTGTCTGGACGAAGGAATCTCCATTGTGACAATTTGACGCTTGGGGGATCGCTCCATAGGCATTTTGTATACAAAAGCTCGACAAAGGGTAAAAAGTTTAAATAAATATATGTGTGTAGAGTATTGGGGAAATAGACGTGTAGTCTTACCGCGTCCGCGCGAACGATTATTGAGAATGGGAAGAGTTGGAAATGGGAAAATTCGTTGGAACGAATTTGAATACTTGTCGAGCGAAATATATATGTATATGGGAGATAAATAAATTGTAAATGTGAATGGGGAATGTATTTACAAGAATTGGGAATGTATGTACTAGAATATAAATATAATATAAATGTGTAGTCAAAGTGTGTGAAAATTTGTCTTTATTTATGAAAAGTGAATTTATTTGTATGGGAATGTGAATGTGTGTGAATATACGTGTATGTATGTGTATAAATATGTGTTTGTCTAAGTATATATATATGTGTGTATGATTGTGTTTTAGTTTGTAAAAAAAGTGAACTTATTTGTATGTGCAGCCGCCGTGGCTCAGTTGGTTAGTGCGCGGTCCAACGAGTCGCATGCAGAGCGATGCAAGATCGAATACTGCATGTAGTAACACCTAAAAAAAAATAACGGGAAACTCGTTTTCTCTTTCGGTGGCTGTCCTCTCAGCTAGAAATGGCAAACCTCTGAGAGTAAAAATTGCCTATGAAAAAGCTCCCAACCTGCCGTTCGGAACCGGCATAAAACTGTAGGTCCCTTCCACCCGCGTACAAAATTCACACGCACAACACGGGTGGTTGCGGGAAGCTAGGCCTTAGTCTCGCGTAAGCGGGCTGTCGTGCCAATCAATTATTATTATTAGAGTAGAAGGGGGTACAGTGGGAAGCTACCGGAGGTTTCTCACATAACTCTGTTAATATGCATTATTTTAGTGAATAAATGGTATCATTGGAAAGTATGAGACCGTATCTATCTTTTGCCATCATTTGTTTGATAAAATACTCACGATAACATGTTCAAAAATTGATTCAAAGACCACCCTTTGTTGGGGGGGAACAGTGAGATTGGGGGTGTACAGTGGGAATTTTCTGAAAAATATTGCTGTTGATCCAAAGAAGCAATTTTAATGTTGGAAAATGTTTATTTTGAACTGAAAAATGTTGAAAATTGATGGAAATTGCTATTTCAAGTGTTTTTAGTCCGATTCACAGTTTTGGGATATGAAAAAACTGTTCGTCATATTCGCACATTTCAGGTGAACGGGACGTGAAAATTCCAAAAAAATCGAAAAATCACTTAAATTTAGTGAAAACAATTAAAAACCGAATGAAAACACACTGAAAATACACTGGAATATTCTACTGACAGTTCTCACTAAAATTCCCACTGTACCCCCCTAAGCTACTTTTGACAAATCGCTATGGCGTCATCGTATAATGTATGGCAAGTGGAAAAATTTTGGTGTGCGTCGAAAGAGAAATGATTAAATTTTATTTTGTGTATAGTTACCTTTTTTATAACGTCGAAGAAAGTACAATTTTATTACAAACAATAGGAACCAGAAAAATACTTGTTTTTCAATTTTTTTTTTTCGTCTGAACGAGCACAAAAAAATGTGTGTTATGCGGTCTATGTCTTCTGAATAATGACTATTCAACGCGCGCTACAAGAATATGCTATTGACAGATTTCATACCGTTCAACAAATGGCGATTCCCACTGTACACCCCCGACTCACTGTACCCCCTTCTACTCTATTATTTGTATGTGAATGTGTGGGTGAATATACACGTATGCATGTGTATGTGTATAAATTCGTGTGTATATATATATATATATATTTGTATATATATGTATATGTGTATGTGATGATTTGTATTATTGTGTCAGTGAACGTAAAAAAGTGTTAAAATAATTTTCTGTACAAAAATTTTTGCGAGTGGGCGATATTTGTCCCACTGTATGCACTTGGGGCGAATGTGCAGTGAATGAGTATGTGCAGCACTATTGAAAATTTTCTAAGTCCTAGAAAATTTTTCAATTTGCTGCAAAAAAGGAGTAACTCGTCCCACTGTGCTTTGTTTATTTACTTCTACTAGCGAGAGTGGGGAAATGCTTAGGCAGAAGTATGAATAAGTAATTGCACTTGGAGGCAGCAGCGGGAGTGCTTGCTGCTTGTGCGTGCGTATATCGCACAAAGCGAAACGCAAACATGTACACAAGTGGGAGAGCGCGAGATCAACAGCTGGAGTGGTCGCTGCTGATCTGCAATATGCACAAAGCGAAATGTGGGGGAATGTGTGCAAATTAGAAAAGCGGTTGGAAGCAGGCTGCAGCGGGAGTTTTTGCTGCTTTGCCTGCGTAGGGGAATGCGAACACAAAACGAAAATTATGCGCAGTAGCGGGATTGCTTACTGCGATAAGCGAACAGTAGCGGGGTACCAGTAATTAATTTTTTAACTGGATTTTTGGGGAATGGGTATAAATATATTGTAATGTATTGGTGGAGGTGGTGCCATGGTGAATGCAACCCTTTTACAACTCGGGCTTGTAAAAGCAGCTAAGTTCATGCTGGTCCCTTGTTCCTCCTCTTTACTTTTGTGACGCCATCGACGACACACGCGAATAAAGATTAAATAAAGAAAATCGAAACCATCCAGCGCTCACTACAATTTCAAGTGTGGGGTTCGAGCAAGAAAAGTAGAATTTTTTTTTTAAGTTGTAAAGTTTGTATTGTGGACCAATGGCAAACAAGTTAACGCGCAATGCAGTTATCGCTGGAGCCCAAGTTGAGGAGGACGCCACGATGGTCCAATTGCGGACGGTGTACGAGCAAGCGATGGCGGGTCGCGTCGGAGGTAGCGGGAGCTCAGCCGGGGCATATAGTGAACCTGATGCTCCACCGGGCCAACAGATGCCAGATGCCGGTCAGAGTATGCAGACAACTAAACAACAGATGCCAGGGGCCAGCCGGAGGGTGCGACCCGTGAACGTGCCAGATGCTGAAGACGATGCAGTTGATGCAGAGAGCGTGGTAAATGTTACCAGTACTGAGGCTGAAGAGGCTGAGTTGGATCGGCAGTTGGCGATCATGCGCAAGAAACGTGAGCTTGTCCAGCTGCAGCGTGAGTTGAACGAATTCGAGAGTCGGAGAATCGACCTGGGCGTATTGGACGCGATGATGGGCAAATACGATGGTTCGGATTTGCAGGACGTTAGCAAGTGGTTGGCCGACTTGGAGAACGTTTTCGAGATTTTCCAGTACAGTGAGCGAGACCAGCTGGTTGCCGCACGACATCTGATGGCTGGGCATGCGAAGCGGTTCGCGGGTATAACTCTTGTTCGCAGCTACTGTGAGCTAAGGATGGCTTTGATAACCGAATACCGTCGTACATTCACGGTTCGAGATGTACTGCAACAGTTGCGCGCCCGTGTTCTGAAACCAGACGAAACACCACGACAATATACTGTTGAAATGCAATACATTGCCAGCCGTGCCGATGTGTCAAAAACGGACCTAATCGACATCATCATTGAGGGGCTTAACGACGATACGAATATGGTTTCGATGCTGTACGGTGCCACTTCACTGCGTGAATTGAAGGAGTTAATGGAACGTTACGAAAAGAAGCGTCGGACAGCTGCGCCAGTAATTGTGCCGAAAACCAGTGTCATGTCAGGTGCCGCGCCCAAGCCGAGGTCGTACACAACAGTGCCAGTCGCCAACACAGCTGCAAGAGTCACGGATCTGTCGGCCGTCCGGTGTTACAATTGTTTTCAATATGGGCACTATCAAAGTGCGTGCGGGGCCCCGCGGCGCCCACCGAACTCGTGTTTCATATGCCATGAAGTAGGCCACATGCGCCAACAGTGCCCACGTTGTAATCGGACGCAGAACACAACGCTAAACCAGACGCAAACCCAGATGTCAGCCGTACCAAAACAACAGCAGCCAGTAGCAAAGGTCGAAGAGTGGGATGTAGGGACGCCATTATCGGAAGTAGAGGAGGTCCGACGTTTGGCCCGGCAGCTGAAACACCGAAATCTTGTAAGTGTTAACTTTTTGAAACAAAATAAGTGCACTGAATTAATTCCGTGTTTTGCTTTATTTGATAATGGCAGTCCGACTAGTTTTGTAAAGCGTTCTCTGGTGCCATTTGAAGTGACGGGTGAATTGACTGAGACAGAGTATCGGGGGATGGGTAATACGAATTTGAGTACGTATGGTCTTGTGACTAGTAAAATTGTGTTTGATAACCGTAAATTTAACCATAATTTGTTTGTTTTGCCAGATGAAGAGGCAGTGGTGGCCCTACTTTTTGGACGTGATTTACTTAAGGCAATGAATATAAGCCTGTGTCAAATGGACACAGTGAGATATAACACTGTGCGACAAAAATGAAAAAATTTTTTCACACTGGAAAAAATCCATATGGGCGTGAAACTAGAGATCAAACATAGTAATACTGCGTACTCAGTTTTTCATTTCTACATCCTTTGTCCTTTTAAAAGGACTTCAAAATTTTGAAAGCGATAAAAAATAAAAAAAATATAAAAAATACTTACCCTCGTTCGAATATGGCGATATGTACATCAAATGAAAGAGGAAAGACTCAAGAATTTTAATAAAATTGGGTTTTTATATATTTCTGAAAAAAGGATATGAAAAAGGTCCTTTGAAAATTTTAATCCTTCATATCCTTGAAAATTCCCATAGAATTATCTTGAAAAGTATGTATGTTAAAACTCAAAATCTCCTTTATCAAATGTCAAAATTTCATTACTCTAACTTTATTGGTTCGAAAGTTATTAACAAAAAGGCGGATGCTGCAATTCAATGAAGTACCAAAGTTCTACTTTAATTGAAAGAAACAAAATAATTCTAATTGAAATGTATTCGTTTGCTTTGCCTCTTCTGCCAACATGTGGCAGGTATTTTTTTCCTTTAAAGCGATTTTCCATAGTTTGAAACAGAATTATAAGAAAAGTGTTCAAAAGTGTAACCGCTCCCTTCTTATTAAAACTTGTTGTTGTAAAAGTGTTTAAATGTGTTCAAAAGTTAAGAAAAGCAGAACCTTAAAACTAACAATGCAGTGTCCTAATCGAAATAAGTTTTGTGCTGCATGCGGTTTATTTGCGCCTTTAAATAAATCGCGCAAAATTTCGAAACTGTTTATTCAATGTTACGAACAATATTTTTCAATAAATTTCATGCCAAACTTGTGGTACGTGCCTGAAGTTGTGTGCGACTACTGCTATCGAAGTTTACTTGGATCCAAGAATGGCAGCCAAAATAAGCATCCCATGAAATACGTCTACCCCGTCATATGGTTGCGACGTAGTGAACACTGCGCCAATTTTTGCTACTTCTGCCAAACACAGCCTCATACCGAAAAAGTGAGATATGAGTCCCGAGACAACATCCCTTATTACGCTTGTGAATGGGTTAAGCCAGCTTTAGTACGATCTGCTTCAAATTCAGCTCCTTGTGAAGAAGTACAAATGGCAGGTGAAAATGCAGATGTAGAGACATTAGGCAGCGGCAGCAATTTTGACATATTTTCTGAATTTCAACCTAATGAAAGTGAGATGGGATACACAACGCCTCACTTAATAAGTCGGGAAGATTTCAACGATCTCGTGCGAGATACAAACTTATCGCAGAGAAGCGCTGAAATATTAGCGTCCCGCTTGCAGCAGTGGAAGTTAGTGTCACACGATTTTCGCATAACGTCTGCGCGAAAGCGAGCAAACACGGAATTTCTTGATGATTGCTACACCATAGACGAGCAGACTGGGATAACGTACGCTTGTGATATAGACAAACTTTTCACTACTATCGGTCATCCACACATCCCTGATGAATGGCGCCTTTTTATAGATGGTTCCGTTAAAAGTCTAAAAGGTGTCTTATTGCACAATAGTAATGTTTATCCATCCATTCCAATTATTTATGGAACGAATGTGGCAGAAACTTACGATACCATGAGCGCTGTATTAAAACTAATTGACTACGAACTTCATCGCTGGGTTATTTGCTGCGATTTAAAAATTGTAGCTATTCTCACTGGCTTGAAAAAAGGGTTTTCCAAGCACCAATGCTTTCTTTGCCTTTGGGAAGGACGGCGTCGAGAACTACATTATACAGATTACAAATGGCCAGCTCGAATTACTCACCAAATCGGACGTGATAGCATCGATCACATGCCTCTCGTACCGTCATCTAAAATTATTTTGCCGCCTCTGCATATTAAGTTGGGGCTTATAAGGAACTTTATACGCGCGCTTGACTCTGATGGCGCCTCCATGGAATTTGTAAGGAAAGTTTTCCCGAAGTTAAGCGACTCAAAGATTGCCGCCGGTATATAATTAAATTTGCATGACTGACATAACAAAACTTAAGTAAGTTTAATATTTTTAGGCGTTCTCAATGGGCCCCAGCTGAAAGAATTACTTAAGCGTAAGGATTTTGTAAATTTACTGACAGCAACAGAACAAAACGCGTGGACTAGTTTGGAGGCAGTCATAGAATGTTTTTTGGGAAATAAGAAGGCACAAAATTACGAACAAATAGTGAAAAATTTAATAAAAAATTTCGGAGAGATGGGCGTAAATATGTCCCTAAAAATACACTTTTTGGATAACCATCTGGATTTCTTCCCCGAAAATCTGGGAGATTTCAGTGATGAACACGGCGAGCGGTTTCACCAGGACTTAGCGACTATTGAAAATCGCTTTAAAGGAAAAAATACCTGCCACATGTTGGCAGAATACTGTTGGTCAATATGTCGCGATACCGGTGGTAAACATAAGAGGCAAAGCAAACGAATACATTTCAATTAGAATTATTTTGTTTCTTTCAATTAAAGTAGAACTTTGGTACTTCATTGAATTGCAGCTTCCGCCTTTTTGTTAATAACTTTCGAACCAATAAAGTTAGAGTAATGAAATTTTGACATTTGTTAAAGGAGATTTTGAGTTTTAACATACATACTTTTCAAGATAATTCTATGTGAATTTTCAAGGATATGAAGGATTAAAATTTTCAAAGGACCTTTTTCATATCCTTTTTTCAGAAATATATAAAAACCCAATTTTATTAAAATTCTTGAGTCTTTCCTCTTTTATTTGATGTACATATCGCCATATTCGAACGAGAGTAAGTATTTTTTATATTTTTTTTATTTTTTATCCCTTTCAAAATTTTGAAGTCCTTTTAAAAGGACAAAGGATGTAGAAATGAAAAACTGAGTATGCAGTATTACTATGTTTGATCTATAGTTTCACGCCCATATGGACTTTTTCCAGTGTGAAAAAGGCTGTCGCACAGTGTAATAAGTGTACTCTGTTGGAGATTAATAACGCCAATAAAAATAGAGTCCCGTCGAATGTCAGTGCACTTAAGTTGTTTAATTTATTAAAGAGTCCAGTAGTTAAGATAACAGAAGTTCCAATCAGGGTTAAGTCATTGAAATTAAATGATAAATTTGGCAAGTCAGAAATTTAATTCAGTTGACGCAGAGGTAAATGTAATTGCTGATTTAAATTTGTGTGAAACTCGACTTGAGTCGTATATTGGAGTTGTAAATTTAGTTGAAACAGAAGACTTGAATTTGTACGATGAAGTAATATTGATGGTAGGTACAACTGAGATGGACGAAATTGATGATCTAATTGATGTTGATAAAAACTTGTGTATAGCAGATGCAGACGCTTTGAAGTCAATTATTTTTGAAAATTATTTGAAAATGGAGAACAAGAAAGGAAAGTTGAATGGCTATTGCATGAAAATTCAGCTGAAAAGCGATACGCCGGTGTACAGTAGTCCGCGCCGGTTGGCATATAGAGAAAAAACAGAAGTACAGAAGACAATTTTGTTGACTCAGTACTCAGCGTCTCCGATTGTGTTAGTGCGGAAGAAGAATGGTGAATTAAGAATGTGTGTTGACTATCGGGCGTTGAATAAGTTGACTGTCAGGGATCATTATCCATTGCCGTTAGTTGAGGATTGTATTGAGTATTTGGGTGGGAAGAGTTTCTTCAGCACGTTAGACTTGAAGAATGGATTTCACCAGGTGCCGATGCATGAAGAATCGATGCCGTTAACTGCGTTTGTGACTCCGATGGGACAATACGAGTATCGGTTTATGCCATTCGGTTTGACTAATGCTCCACCCGTGTTCCAGCGGTTTATTAATTTAGTATTGCGGCCGTTGATTGATGCGAAGAGGATTGTAGTGTATTTAGATGATATTAACATTGCCACAAAGACTATTGAGGAACATTATGTGATTTTGGCAGAAGTTCTGAAATTGTTGTCAGGGGCTGGATTGTGCTTGAATCTGAGAAAGTGCAAATTTGCATATAGAGAATTGCAGTATTTAGGCTACTGTGTGAGTGAACAGGGGATTCGTCCGAATGAAGATCATTTGGTAGCGATAAAGAATTACGCAGTACCTACCAACACAAAGGAGGTGCAGAGGGCGGTGGGTCTTTTTTCATATTTTAGACGTTTTGTGTATAATTTTTCTCAGATTGCGCGCCCATTGAGTTACTTGACGCGGAAAGATGTAAAGTTTGAATGGACAGAAGAATGTAGAAATGCGTTCGAGACTTTGAAATCTAAATTGACTGAGCCCCCTGTGCTGTGTGTCTTTGATCCAGGGCGGGAGACGGAGTTGCATACGGATGCAAGTTCGCGTGGTTATGGTGCTATACTATTACAAAAGCAAGATGACGGCAAGGTTTACCCAGTGGCATTTTATTCGAAAGCAACGACGGATCCGGAGTCGCGTTATCACAGTTTCGAATTGGAAACATTGGCAATTGTGAATGCATTGGAGAGATTCCGGACTATGTTGGATGAAATTCCGTTTGTAATTGTGACTGACTGCAACTCTTTGGTCTTGACATTGGATAAGAAGACAATTAATCCAAGAATTGCCAGATGGACATTGGGTCTCGCCGGGTTTGATTTTTCGGTTCGACACCGTAAGGGCAAACAGATGCAGCATGTCGATGCATTGAGCCGGTTGTCAGCTGTGTGTAGTATTGAGGAAAATGAGGTTGATTTGAACATTCAGATTATACAGACGCGTGATCCCGTGATTCGTAAACTGCGGAGGGAATTGGAGCAGGGGGAAGTGCCAGGGTATGAGTTGGAGAATGGTTTGGTCTTTCGTGTCAGTGGTCAGGGTCGACAGTTGTATGTGCCGTGTGAGATGGAAGAGAACATTATGCGACTGATACATGAGAAATATGGTCATTTGGGTATTGACAAATGTGCGAATCAGATTCGGAAGCATTATTGGTTTCCCCGTATGCGTGAAAAATTGAATGTGTTTATTAGAAATTGTTTGAAGTGCATTTATTATTCCACATCGCCTAGAAGTAACGAACGTAATATGTACTTATAGTATTCTAAAGAAGCCAGAGCCGTTCGATACAGTGCACATTGACCATTTCGGGCCATTGGAGGGTGTGAACTCAAAGCATAAGCATGTGTTTGTGGTGATTGATGCTTTCAGAAAGTTTGTCAAAATGTATGTTACGAATAGTAGTGCGAAAGAATCAATTTGTGCTTTAAAGAGATATTTTGTTGAATACAGTCGTCCCAGAAGAATTGTAGATGATCGTGGCACCGCTTTTACGTCATCGGAGTTTAGGGATTTTAGCGGGGACAATAACATTATACATATTTTGAATGCAGTGGCTTCACCACAGTCCAATGGTCCGGTTGAGAGGGTGAATCGAGTGTTGAAAGCAATATTGGCCAAAACGACTGAACCCATAACCATGTAGATTGGAAACAGAAATTGACGGATGTTGAGTTTGCAATGAATAATACTGTACACTGTGCTACAAAGAAGACGCCTAGTAAGTTGCTTTTTGGCGTTGAGCAGCGCGGCAAAGTAGTTGATGAATTAACAGAGTATTTGCATGATATGTATTCAAGAGAAGAAGTTGATTTGTCCGGAATAAGGGAGCAGGCAGAGCTTGCAATAAAGAAGTCTCAGTTGTACAATAAGAAATATTATGAGAAGAGCCATAGGCCAGCGAAACAATTTGAACCAGGAGATTTGGTTGTGATTAAAATCGTAGACACTACGATAGGGAAAAATAAGAAGCTAATTCAGAAGTACAGAGGCCCTTATGTAGTTCGTAAGCAATTAGGTCATGATCGTTATGTTGTTACGGATGTTGAAAATTGTCAGGTTACTGAGATGCCATATAACAATGTAATTGATTCGTCCAGAATGAGAAAATGGTTGGAACCTCAAGGTAGATCAGTTGAAACGGACTCAGAAGGCAACACGAATGATGATAATTTAAGCGATGAATGTATCTGTACATGAATGAATTTTTAGATGATAAGCTAAAAGAAGATTCATTGTAAAGTCAATCGAGGTCGATTGAATGTCAGGTTAGGCCGAGTTGTAATGTATTGGTGGAGGTGGTGCCATGGTGAATGCAACCCTGTTACAACTCAGGCTTGTAATAGCAGCTAAGTTCATGCTGGTCCCTTGTTCCTCCTCTTTACTTTTGTGACGCCATCGACGACACACGCGAACAAAGATTAAATAAAGAAAATCGAAACCATCCCAGCGCTCACTACAATATATATATTTTTTTTTAGAAATATATGTTTGTGTTAGTGTATGTGTAATGTGATGTGTTAATTTTTTAGTAAAAATTTGTGAGCTTATCTTAATGGGGCCCTGTGCCCGAGTATGAGGATCTCCTCTATGTGTTGTGTGTAGTCTGTCCGCTGTTTGTGCGCTGCTATGTCGTGCTGCTTTCTGTTGTTGTTGCCCTTTTCGTCTTCTGCTTTGTGTTTTCTTGTGGTTGTGTTTGTTGTTGTTATGAGTTCTTCTGTAGTCCCCGTTTGCTGTGTGTTCTGCACAACACTGCACTGTCTATGTTTCGTTTTTCTTTTTGTATTTAATTTTTGAAATCCGTGCAATGTTCTAATATTTGTAGTTACACTTTTTGGTTTGTTTCATGTTGTCACTGTTGTTAGTTAGTTGGAAATATGTGTATTTGTTTGTCACTTTTCCCTTGTAATTAGTTTTGTTGTAACTAACACTTCGTTCAATAATGTGTGTGACTAACTAATTAAAACACATTTTTTTGCCAAAATTCGTTTTTATTCATCAACATAGTCCCCTTTTAGGGAGATACAATCATTCCAACGCTTTTCCAATCTTTCGATACCGCCTTTGTAGAACGATTTTTCGTTGCCTTCAAAATAGGCGTTAGTTTCGGCGATTACTTCATTATTTGAGCTAAATCTCTTACCACGGAGCATCTTTTTGAGGTCTGCGAAGAGCCAGTAGTCGCTGGGGACCAGATCTGGAGAATACGGGGGATGAGGAAGCAATTCGAAGCCCAATTCATGCATTTTTGCCATCGTTTTCATCGACTTGTGACACGGTGCATTGTCTTGGTGAAACAACACTTTTTTCTTCTTCATATGGGGCCGCTTAATCGCGATTTCTTCTTTCAAACGTTCCAACAACGCTATATAATAGTCGCTATTGATTGTTTTCCCTTTCTCAAGATAGTCGATGAATATTATTCCGTGCACATCCCAAAATACTGACGCCATAACCTTGCCAGCCGATGTTTGTGCCTTTGGACGCTTTGGGCGGCTTTCACGGGTTGCATGCCACTCAGCAGACTGCCGATTTGACTCTGGAGTGAAATGGTGGATCCATGTTTCATCCATTGTGATGTACCGACGCAAAAACTCCGACTTGTTGCGCGTAAACATGTCCAAACAGCTCTTTGAATCATCGATTCGTTGTTGTTTTTGCTCCGGTGTGAGCAAACGCGGCACCCATTTCGAAAACACCTTTTTCATAACCAAATGTTCGTGTATTATGGTGTGTACACTGCCTGCTGATATCTTTAGAATGTCAGCAATCTCCCCCACTTTCACTTTACGGTCGGACATAATGATTTTCAGTGTTTTTTCAACGTTTTCCGGAATAACAGCGTCATTTGGCCGTCCAGTAGATGGAATGTCATCGGTGTCTGTACGACCACGTTTGAATTCGGTATACCAATAACAAATGGTTCTTTTTGATGGAGCAGAGTCCGAATAATGTTTTTCAAGCCATTCCTGGCATTGAACAGTATTTTTTTTCATTAAAACACAATGATAAATCAGCACACGGAATTGCTTTGAATTCATTTTTTTTGAAAACTCAAAAGTCACTTAAAGCACTGTAACTTGTAAACTAATGGTCGGATTGACATATGATTTTGACAGTAAGCCTAAAAAGGTTCACAATTTCGAAAAAAAATATTGATTTAGTATTAGTGCCGCCATCTATGTGTCAGTCACACACATTATTGAACGAAGTGTTATGTTTGTGTTTTCTTTTTGTTGTGAGTGTCGTTTCACTTTTTGTTCTTGGTTCACTCTTTGTATTTGGTTTTGTTTTTGTGTCGCTTTTCACTTTTCACTATTTTTTGCACTTGTTGATTGTTTTGTATTTGAAATTGTTTTATTTATTTTGTTTGCTAGTGATTGTGTTTCCGCGTCGCGAGTTCGCGGTTGGCTCGAAGGACCATGTTTAATTCGGCGGAGCGGGGTTTAAGAAAATACACGGGTTGGTGCTCGAGACTAAGTGGGTCTTTATTCGTGGACTTTCGAATAACGAATAACAATAAATACAAGAAACATTGAACGAGACAAACGGGCGAAGCCGGGGAGCATAAATAGGGGGAACATCAGTACAAGAGGATAAGGAAAGGAAGGGATTAGTGGTGGGATCGACAGATCACTGAACAACCACAGTACTCATTTAGCCAAATATATTTGATGGGTAGCACATTGGGTGGGGTGGGAATACTGTTTTTTATTATTTAAACACGACCCGGGCTTGCTGGTAAAACTGCTTCCACTATAACGCCTTTCATTTTCTGCTGATCCTTATTTTATTTTATGATCAAAGCTTCTGACAGGTGGGTGGTAGTTATTGTTTCCGTTGCCTCCATAAGCTTCCTTTTTATTAAATGACGCACAGTCCTGAATTGACTTTTTCGGCCTTCCTTTTGCCGCCTTTGATGTCGATGGTTGGTCATCGCTTATGCTACATGCATCTCCTGCATAGAAGTAAATTGTTTTTTCCAACCACTCTTCATTATTCTCCATATTTATTCTTTATTCTTTATTTAAAAATAGCCTGAATTAAATAACAATTCATACAGACTAACTGACACTTATACTGTACTTATACTACTTATACTATAAGTCTTTCTAACAAATTCTTGAATACATTTTTAGGAACTGAAAAATCTAAAGAATTTGAGAGTAAGTTAGCCTCAGACAAAGCTCGCACAATTGGGGCATTAAAAGAGTAATTTGTTTTGCAACGTGGAATTAGAAACAGATCTTGACTTCGCAGAGTTCTAATCGGAGCTAGGAAGTTTATACGTTGCAGTAGGCACGATGCGTCAATAGCGCCACGAATTAGATCAAAAATAAACATTATACAGAGGAAAGACCTTCTGCTATTTAAAGAGCGCAAATCAATGAGCATGCATCGTGAGCTATAAGAGGGAGTGGGATTTTCAAAATGTAGGGAACGAAGAGCAAACCGAAGGAAAGCCTTTTGAATGCGTTCTAAACGTTTTATGTGGCATTCATAGAAGGGCCTCCAAATAAAGACCGCATATTCTAATTTTGAGCGAACCAGGGAAATATAAAGTAGTTTAAGTGTATATGGATCAGTAAAGTCCGAACTGAAACGGCGGATGAAACCAAGCATAGCATAAGATTTAGCAATTGTGTAGCTTAAGTGCTTGTGAAACAAAAATTTTGAGTCGAAGAAGACACCTAAATCCGAAACCTCGGTAATGGCTTTAAGACGAGTATTACAGATAGAATAACAAGTAGGAATAGGAGCACGAGACTTAGAAAATGACATATGAAAACACTTATTGATGTTTAACGATAAACGGTTGACACGACACCAATCGGTAACCTTGTGTAAATCTGATTGGAGAAATGCCGCATCTGAGGCATTCCTAATGGAAGTGTAGATCTTTAAGTCATCAGCATATAGTAGAAAGTTAGAATTAGTGAAGCAACTTGAAATATCATTAATAAAAATAACAAAAAAAAGAGGACCTAAAATACTACCCTGGGGAACACCAGAGGAAGCAATAAAAGGTAAAGAAGAAACATTGTCAACCACTACAACACATTTACGATTAGAGAGATACGAGTAGATCCATTGAAGAAAAGTAGAGTGAAAACCTAGTGCAGCCATTTTTGAGACCAGGATTGAATGACTTACAGTGTCAAAAGCTTTAGAAAAGTCCGTGTAAATAGTGTCAACTTGGAGACCTTCACTAAATGCTGCTAAGCAATATTCAGAGAAAACGGCAAGGTTAGAAACTGTTGACCTGCCGGAGACAAAGCCATGCTGGTAAGGAGAGATTAAACTTTTGACTGCAAAGTAAAGCTTTTTCTTAATCAGGGATTCAAACAATTTAGAAACAGTCGATAATTTGGAAATCGGCCTATAGTTAGCAATGTTATTCTTGTTGCCACTTTTAAAAATGGGAGTGATGGAAGTAGCTTTCCACGCATCAATAAAATTACCCGATTCCAGTGAACGATTAAAGATATTTAAGAGCGGAGAGACAAATGAATCACAATTCTTAAATAGGCACGCCGAAAGCCCGTCTACATCAGTTTGCGTAGAGGACTTGAGACAACCAATGCCTTCAATTACGTCCTCCCGAGATAAGCACAATGAGCCAAAGTTTATGTGAGAGTTAATGTTCGTCTCAAAATTTGCGGGGGCTCCAGTATCACGTACAAAATTTGAACGGAAAAAATCCGCAAAAAGGTTAGCTGCCTCAGAGGGGCTATCCGCCGTAACATCCTTCAAAAATACTTTGGTAGGAATATTTGCAGAAAGTTTTTTAGAATTGACGAAACGCCAAAAGGCTTTCGGATTCGTTTTGATCTCAGATTCAAACTTCCGGTTATAATTCTTACGCAGCGAATTGCTCAACGAATTGAATTTTTTAGAGTAAAACAGGTATTTAAGCTTAAAGTGGGAATTACAAGTAACTTTAAATTTTTTATAGAACTTATTTCTCAAATTCTTTAGTTTTTTTAACTTTTTAGTAAACCAAGGTATTTTATAACATCTCTTTTTTAACAGTGGGGTGTGTTCAACACAAATGTCATCCACCTTATTTTTGAAAATATCAAAGCAATTAGAAACATCATGCCCTGAGAAAAGAGAGTCCCAATGCAACGAATGTAGTAAATTATTTACTAATAGAAAGTTACATTTTTTAAAGTTAAAGCAAGATTTCTGGTTAAGCAAGAATTTGTTCTTAAACTCATAAAACTGCATTTCAAGAACAAGGGGAACATGATGTATACCCGAGCAAGAGAGAGGCAAATGACATTCATGTAAGGAAAATTCATGCCATCACTAATGAACATCAAATCCAGAATTCTATTAAGTTTATTTACAAAACTATTTATCTGAATTAGGTTTAAATATTGAAGATTGTCTAAAACATAAGTCTCCGCAAAGGTAATTGCGTTATTAGGGTATAAGGCCAAACTATTATCCAAATAAGACCATTCAACATTACACAAATTGAAATCACCAAGGACACAAAAGTGATCATCAGGGTATTTCATTGCTAATGTTAAAATGTTGTCTACATGGGCCTTATAAAGATAATCCACACTAGCAGGTAGGATATAGGAAGGTTAGGTTAGGTTATAGGATATAGGAAGCACAGATAAATAGCTTTGAGGCTCCCTCAACCGCAACGCAAAGTTGATCCAGGAGAGAGTCTGAGTCCCGCAAAGGAACAAGCCACGACCGTAATTTGAAACTAACTGCAATGAGGACCCCACCACCTCTAGACAACCCAGTTTTCACAGCATCCCTATCTTTACGATAGACATTATAAAGATTAGCATCAAAAAATTCATTATCAAAGAAATCCTTAGTTAACCAGGTCTCAACGAGGACAAAAATGTCATAATCCAGGTGAGAGCTCATAGTAAACAACGCCCCAGATTTCGTTCTGAGAACCGACACATTTTGAAAGTAAATTCTTAAATCATTATTAACCCTTGTGCTCTTTGCATCCGCTAGGCACCTGTCTGAGGTGCATCGGGTCTTTGAAAAAAACGGAAGGGACGTAATTCTACATTAGCAGGCCAAAGATTTGAGCACAGTACCTTCCCATAATAGATTTCTGAAACTCCTAGCTTAAAATTTACTTTTTTCAACGATTCTAAGGCAATATCTTTCTTAATAAGTTTATAGCACAAAAGGTGCTTAACATCAATAGCAGCATGATTAGATACATAATTGATAATATCAGCTTCCGTCACTTTAGGTAGAAACGAAGAGATGTGAAGCCATTTCATTCGAACCGCAACATCTAAGTCTTTGTTGTTGTTGGAACCAACAACCACCGATTGTCTTTGCTTACTTCGATTGCGTTTGGCGACAACTGTCCATTCGGGGTTGCGTTGCGAGGTTGGAGTGGGAGAGTTTTGCGAGTTAACAGCATCAACGGCCGCAACCTGTGTAGACCAAGGAGTTTGAAGCGAGCTTAGGGCAGCGGCCACAGCAGCACTCGAGGCAGCATCGTCCAAAGCATCAACCAATTTAACAGCAGGTCCGTCAACAACAATAGGAGGAGCGAGAGAGCAGGAAGCAGCAACGTCAAAGGCAGCGGCAGAAGGCGCGTCAGAATTACCAGCAGCAGTAGCAACACCAGTACCATTAGCAACAGTGGGAGCAGCAAGAGAGCACGAAGCAGCATCAACACAACATATTATTATTAACTTCCTTCGATGTAACCAATTTCTTTAGTGACAGCCAGAACGAACTTCTCCTTTGTCTTCGAAATAGTAAATATTTCAAACAGCTTCGAATTTTTCAAAAACAACTTTGTGTTCTTCTTCGGTTTAGTTGCAGTGGCGGAGTTGAAGTGATGTTTAGTTCAATTTAAATTCGAAACTAACTTCACTTACTCCAAACTCCTTTATTTATAAGTAGGTTTGCATATGCATTCAAATAGCAGGTACTAAGCTTCTAGTACTAGCAGGTACCTAAACAGTTGTTAGGTTTTCCCGCGTTATGGGATTTTCAAACACGTAAGTGGGTTTTAGACAGTACACATAGATATAAGTCTGCTTTTTGTTTTTTAATAACTAATTGTTTCATTGGCGCGGTTCAACTCAAACACTAATGGCGACTGACTGAGTTTTTCTCAAATTAAAAAAAAAATTGTCCGCCAGGCACAGTGTTAGTATTTTGTTAAAAGCAAAAACATTACATCAAAGGATACATGATAGCTGATTGCCGGAAATGATTTTTCGGATAGCAAATGTGTATGGTTGGACTGCTATATACAGCTACTAGAAGTGAAGGTGCCCACCTAAAATTGTTATCCGTATTATCAAAGAATATAAATTATTTGGTTCTGGTTTAATTATTTATTTAGTGTGGAGACTGCCAGTTAACTTAAAACTAAAACTAAACCTAAGCCCCGCAGTCACAGTCGCAGTTGGAAGATTGCTGACTCCGCTGTATTCACGCGGTCCGCAGTCGCAGTCCGCGCAGGAATTCGCAGTGGCGACGGCGCTTGTCGCTGACACAGCTATTTGCGCCGCATATCCTATTTCGCCTTCCAACGGCGATCGCCAGCGAAGTACGTAGTGCCGTGTCAGCACGATGTAGCCGCTGCGTACCGATCGTTGACTGGTGCAGCTGTCGCCAACGTAGCATAGCGTGTCACCACATATGAGTGACCGACTGGACCAGCGGTCGCCAACGTAGCATAGCGTGGCTACTCAGGCGGGTTCGCTCTTACGCTAACTCCTCCCTCACTTAAGTGAAGGCCGTCCTCGGGCTTCTCGGTTGCCGCTCGCATAGCATTGAGCTCGTGTCTTCTCCTTCGGCGCTGGACTAATAGAATAGCCATGCCGCAGACTGCGAAAAGGATGAAGGCACCAAATCCGGCTAAGGCTGGGTGGATTTTCACCTGTGCTCAGAGTTCGCTGATGTAATGCAGGTTTCTTTCATTCATCTCATGTAAAAAGGACAGACTCAGGATTTCTTGATGCTCCGTAATGTTTATCAAGGGTGGCGTCAGTGGCGTGCCAGCTTCTCTCTTCAGAATATGATTCCGATTAACGAATACTAAACCGTTTATTTTTATGTCGCCGTCGAACATCACTAGGAACTTGCCGGTGACCATCCTTTTGGTCCGGTAATTTTCCTCAACGGTGGCAGTTGAGTTGTTGATGATAATGATGCCGTCGTCAATGACCACCAGAGGGTCAAGATGGCTAGGTCGCGTGCTGCAATGCGCCATATCTCCAGAAACCAGCTGTTGGGCGCACGTCGTGTTCGGTGACTTCCTGCAGAACGTAGATATACCGTCGTGCTACACTCAACGACTGCGTATGCTTGGTTGCCGCACTTGGCCACAATGTTACTGCCTGCGAGATGCATGATTTTTCCGGAGCGGGGGACGGGGAAAACGCTGATTCTCTTACAAATAGTCTTAGGCTTAGGATATTAGATTACAAAGTGTAAAATATAATTATTCTGTAAAACCTTAACTCTAGCAACATTCATTATTTCTGATACGCTAATATTTGTGAAATGTTCATTCATGAGAATCTCTAGATCGTCGTTATCTAAAATGGCTGGGTTAATAAAATTTACTTTTGCGAAAGATATTGAGGTCATCACGTTCTGCAATTCGGTAGCGATAATTCTATTTCTTGCTAATAGGGTCTCATATAAATGACCAGTATAAATTTGTTCCTTCTTACTATTTGCTAATATTGAGTTCACAATGTTTGTTAACTTATGGATTTGCGCTTGCGTTTTTGTGTTTATTTCGATCTGCCTATTATTTGACTCTATCAGCTGACCCTGTTTAAATCGTACTTCTTCGAAGTCGTCGAAGTCCGGGGTTCCAGCAATTACTTTTAGTGCTGTACCTAGGAAATGTATGCTTCGTGCGTGCCTTTGGTGAATGTCGAGGGTTGTCAAAAGAGCATTTACATGTCGTATGTCTACGTCCAAAATTTTCCTCATGTGGGATTGCGGGAAGAAGTTTTTAGGTTCGCGGCATCTTCCATAATTTCCGAGTACAAGGAGAGGTTCGTCATATGACGGAGATATCTGTAATCTTCCCAGACTATAACGTCCCCATTAGAGTGGTTTTAGTGTTGTATGGAGATTCTTAATAATGGGTTCTCGATGCTCCGCACCCTCTCATTTTATGCGGTTTGGTGAAAAAGTGCATGAGCCAAAAAATTTTGGGGCTAGGGTGGGGCTAAATGGCGTCGCATCGAGGTCAAAGTTCACAAAAAAGCTGGGAAATTCGACAAATTGCTCCACAGCTGGTCAGAAGTTGCTCTAAGAGGGTTAAAATCTATGACCGACCCCTCTAGTTTTCCTTACTGAACATTTCTTTCATACATACTCATCCCCTATCTCCAACCCTTAATGGGACTCCCATACAAAATGGTCGTTTTTATAAAATGGGCTCCCATTGCTCCCAGGTTGCCTCCAGATGTATCAAATGTATGACCAACACCCATTTATTTTCTCTTCCAAATATTTCTTCCAAACATACCTACCCGCTAACTCCAAGTCTTAAGGGGGCTGCCATACAAAATTGGCCATTTTCTATGCCATTGGCTCCCCACTTGCAAATGAAGTAGTTAAGTAAGCGAGAAAACATCGTATCTTGGAAACTACTGAACCGATTTCAATGATTTATTCAGCGATCGCCAACATTCTGGAGTATAAAAAATACAAAATTAATTGAGGTTCAGAAATTCACCACCAGAGGGCGTCCCCCATACGATCGGAGTTGTAAATTTTTCGGTTTTTAACATTTTTCTCCCAATTTTAAATACGAGTGACATATTGCTCAAAATAATTTTTTTTTATTGTTTTAGAAGCAAATTTTTTATTAGATTAATTTTTTTTTTGCGCTTGACGGATATTTCTTGCGGCTCGCATAGACAACTTGGAGCAAAAACTGTTTTTCTTTTTCGTTTCGGCACAAAACGTCACTGTAGTCCTCCATTAGTTTGACCCCCCTTTCGGCAGCATCGTTGACTACATGCAATTTATGTATAATGTCTTCTGCTTGCTGGTAGCTTTTGCATTCTGCCCAGGTATTTGGTTCCGCGAAAATGAAATCTTTCGGCAATTCAAACCGCTCAAAAAGGTGTATTGTCTCATGCGTTACCAAGCAGCTCAAATCGTTTGCGATGAACTCTTGACTTACTTGTTGCGGTGATAGTATGAGCCTTTTTACACGTTCGAAGCCAACAATTTGATCTGAGCGCTGTTTTTCATCTTCACTTTCATCAGATTCTTCCTCGCTCTCTTGTTCAAATGATAAACCTACGTCGTCATCGGATATCTCATTCTCATATTCGGTGTCATTTTCAAATGCGCGAATGGCTTGACTAATTTTTTGTTTGGTATTGTTTGAGACATTTGAGTCAAATAATGACAGAGCAACAGCTTCACCACTGAGGTACCAAAGATGTCCGCAGAATTTTTTTACTAATTTTTCTGATACAATTTTATCGACTGAAGCGTAGTCCACTGCGGCCTTCAAAAAATGCCAGTCTTGGCTGGGAGCCTCGGCAGCCTTGGTGCAGCTAAACCAAGCTTTGACATAAAGTTTTATTATAAAAATACATATATCGCGAAGGCTATTCAACTCCTTCTTGGTTAGGATAAAATGCTTAGTGAATAGAAATATTTTCAAGCAATATATGCTTTTTCCCATCCATCGAGCGTGGCTGATGGCTCCTGGTGTTTTGAAGTTGTATAAGCTGATGTCTTTCTCAAGGAATAAAATTACCAATTTCAAAAATTCATTGTAGTCTGCTTTGGGATGTTTTTCATTAAGGAGAGACAAACAAAATTCTCGAACTTCATTCTGTGCGTGAATTGGGACTTTTTCAGTGATTTCATTGTCTTCTATGCCAGGGCTGTATGGCTTATATTTTATATTTTGCCATTCTTCCTTGAAACGGGCAAATATAGGAACTCCTGGTCCAGATGTTTTACCAAATTTTAGTTCAAATACTTCTTTTAACAGCAATTCGTAAATATGATGCCTACAAGGCAGATATAAAACGTCTCGCTCCAATAATTGTTCAAGCTGTCGCGTCGCTCCTTGGAATGGGCCAGTATTTGTTGATGTGGTATCGAAGGAAATAGCTTGTACACGATCAACGATTTCCCACTCCAACAGCAGCTCGTACACAGCTTCTGCGATATTTTTACCTTTTCCTTTACCTGATGGTACGTTCGGAATGCCTAAGAGCTGTTCGTTGCCATCATAAGTGATGATTACCGGAAGTCGATCCACTTTTGTTATACCTTGCAAGTCCGGCAGCATTTTGCCATCCCAGTGAACGTTGAAAAATTTCGCTTCGGACAACTAAAAAGTATAAAATACTAACATATGAATACAAATTTTATTCTTTTTGGCTTATGGCTATCGCACAAAAATTACTTGTGGGTTGCCTTTCGTAAATTCAGCTATATTTTTACGATTTTGTATACGGCACTTGCGAAGAGACGTGCGATTTATAATGAATTTATTTGGATCTAAATCGAATGCTTGAGCCGCTGCAAACAGTATGCGGACTGCTGCTCTATCACTTATTTTGCATCTGTCGAAAACAGATACAAGCTCTGGAGTAATGCATTCGATAAAGCCTCTTGTTCCCGTTAATTTTCCCGAATGCAACGACGATTCGATAGAAGCATTTACAGTTCTGATTGAGTTAGCTGCCTCTTCACTCGCTTCGCTGGACGACAATTCTGCAACTAAAATTACGCACAATTACGCAATTACGTAAACATAAACTGTGAGTTATTATAATAACTTACCGGCAATGACGCTCTGTGAATCAAGGTTTGCTTTAATTTCTCGTAGTTGTGTTTGTGTTACTCGTTCCGATCGTCGTTTTTGTTTTATTAATTCAACTTCGTCTACACCGGCCATGGATCCTTGACGTCCTTTCAGTCTTTGCAGTCGCAAAAATTCAGCATCTTCGGGGGATTTTATTAACTGGAATACTTTGGCGTGTGCAATATCGAATAAATCATCCAGCCTGTCTATAAATGCTTTTTCGTTTATTTTATGTTTTACTCCTCCTCTCTTGGCATTCTTATGTAAAGATTTCCATTCATTGAATAAGGAAATCACACATTTTTTCACATGACTTCGGTCTCTCGTTGGAATAAATGCTTGACGCCAAAAAATCGTTACCGCGTCCGTCACTAAAAATGCACTTACGTCGGCACACATTTCACGATTTCGGGTACAAAAAAAAAACATTTTGAGCACTTGTATTCTAGAGGGCAATTTTGTTCCCATGATATTCATGTTCGGTTGTCCAATTAAATAAATGTCGGAATGCGACCTCAAACTGCGAACAATACCAACCGAACTTGATGCCATTTTGATTATAGTTCAGTTTGAATTTTGACAGTTGTCTCAACGCCTACTGTTTAATTTTCGCTTAAATGTATTGTCCCTGTCTTGAAAAGCAGGGAGCAAAAAAGTTCGATCGTATGGGGGACGCCCTCTGGTGGTGAATTTCTGAACCTCAATTAATTTTGGCGATCGCTGAATAAATCATTGAAATCGGTTCAGTAGTTTCCGAGATACGATGTTTTCTCGTTTACTTAACTACTTCATTTGCAAGTGGGGAGCCAATGGCATAGAAAATGGCCAATTTTGTATGGCAGCCCCCTTAAGACTTGGAGTTAGCGGGTAGGTATGTTTGGAAGAAATATTTGGAAGAGAAAATAAATGGGTGTCGGTCATACATTTGATACATCTGGAGGCAACCTGGGAGCAATGGGAGCCCATTTTATAAAAACGACCATTTTGTATGGGAGTCCCATTAAGGGTTGGAGATAGGGGATGAGTATGTATGAAAGAAATGTTCAGTAAGGAAAACTAGAGGGGTCGGTCATAGATTTTAACCCTCTTAGAGTAACTTCTGACCAGCTGTGGAGCAATTTGTCGAATTTCCCAGCTTTTTTGTGAACTTTGACCTCGATGCGACGCCATTTAGCCCCACCCTAGCCCCACAATTTTTTGGCTCATGCACTTTTTCACCAAACCGCATAAAATGAGAGGGTGCGGAGCATCGAAATCGAAAAATCGTCCACTAAAACCAGTCTAGTCCCCATCTATGATCGGGATATACTGCGAGTGAGAGTAATCGATGATTTTTGCGGTCGCAGCCATTACGACGAGGGACAATGTTAATAATGACCTGATACCAGAAAAACAATATATTTAGAAACGAAAGGATAATGGATATGAATATCAATTGCAGCTCTGTGCTAATTACGAAATTCCTCGATACTTTTACCTTAGGTTGTCCTTATGGACCACCCCCCTTTTAATGAGAACGGTTGTCCCCAAATCCGCTTCAACGACTTCTTCCACATACAGCGGTGTTAGTTTATTTCCTAACCTCCTGTTTGTCTTAACCATTACCCTATCCCCCACATTGAAGGCTCTGTTGCACCTATTTTTATTATGATCCTTCAGCTGGGTGGCCTGTCCGTTCTGTATTCGGTTTTTAATTTCACACTTTAATTCTGAGGGGGCCGAATGAGTTATGTCTGAGGGTTTCTTATTTGTGACTGAATGGATTGTTTTATTATATTCTATGGTCGCTAGTAGTAATAAATCTACCGTATCGTCGAGCTGTTTTTGGAGTTTTAAGCACCTCGCGATTTCCAAGAGCGTACTATGGAATCTTTCTACCTGCCCGTTAGAGGTACTATGAAGTGGTGGGGCATTAGCTATCTCCACGCCAAAGTGACTATGTAAAAGACTTTTGGTGGTTTGAGAATTTAGTGACTTTTCATTATCACAAAAAACCCACCTTGTTTTAGGGCATATATTCATGAGCTGTAAAATTGAAGCTCTTACATCTATTATGGCGCGTGACGAAATCGGTTGAACCACGGCAAATTTGGAAAATTTGTCGATACATGTTAAGAAGTGTTTCTTGTCCGTTGAAAATAAGTCTATATGAAGGATTTCTCCCGCGTACGAAGGTATTGGTGTTTCGCCAATTTCTTGCTGCTGTGGATGCCTTTGGTACTCGGCTTGTAAACAGATTTTGCAGTTCGTAGTTACCTCCTTGGCCAACTTAGTCATTTTTGGAAAGAAACAGTCCTGTAGGACCTGATTTACGTTTTCCTGAGCGGCTCTATGAGCCCTATTATGCTCCGTTA
Organism: Melieria omissa; assembly: GCA_963971225.1. Classification (NCBI taxonomy): domain Eukaryota; kingdom Metazoa; phylum Arthropoda; class Insecta; order Diptera; family Ulidiidae; genus Melieria; species Melieria omissa. Next base: position 40,011,384 of record OZ020269.1, on the reverse strand, counting down.
TTATTATCTCCCTCTGTTCCTCTGGATTAAAAATGTCCGTTACTAGTCTCTTTGTGTGTCTAAATGTCGTTATGGGAAATAGTTCGACTAGCTTATGTTGAATACGCGCCAATACCGGCAGCTCACAATGTATAGCGTTTACTACCTCTGGATTAACTACATCCTTTATCTGGTCCAAAAGATTTTCGTTATCCGAAAAACGAATTTCATGTCGAATTTTCTTCCCAAAAATTATGAGAGTATGATGGGCAGGGAATTCGGATTCTACAAGTATAATCTGGTTTTTGAAGCAGTTTACGGGTTTGTCGGTTGTTTCGATCGTGTACGTGAGAGACTCCTCGCTGTGAATGGTGGCAAAATCAGAGTTTGTGCACTCCTCCAGAGCGTGGATGTGTTGTCGTGATAGTGCATCAGCGACGTAATTTTCCTTTCCCGGTTTATAAATTATGTTTGCGTTGTGTTCGTCAACGAACGCTTTCCACCACTTTATTTTGGCGTTCGGATTTCGGTCTGAAACCGCGAACGTAGGATGTTGGTGATCGGTATAAATATTTAGAGCCTTCACACCATAGAGGTAATTTCGGAGGCGTTTTAGTGCCCACACTATAGCTAAAAGTTCTCTTTCATTTGTAGCGAAGTGCAACTCGTTGTCTTTCAACGTCCGAGAAATCATGGTAATGGGCTTTCCTCCCTGAGAGAGGATAGCACCCAAACCAAAGGATGAAGCATCCGTTGTAAGATCGAATGGCTTCCTATAATCAGGATACATTGGGAAGACATCCTCTGATGCTAGGATTTCTTTCAGTTTAATGAAAGCTGAAAGTTCATTTCCCTTTAAAGAGATATCTACCTTCTTTGATTGATTTGTGCCTATCTTGCCATTATCGCCTTTTAATAGGTCTGTCAATGGCTTTGCTAGGCTGGCGAAACCTTTCACGAAGCATCTGTAATAACTGGCAAGACCCAGGAAAGATCTAAGTCCGAAAAGTGTGGTTGGTATCGCATAATTCTTTATTGTCGCGACTTTGGTAGGACATGTTGTGATACCTCCTTTTGAGATGGTAAATCCAAGATATTCTACGCGAGTTTTGAAAAAATGGGACTTTTCGTCCGAAACCCTCATGTTAGCCTCATATAACTTCCTAAGGACCCAATCGATATGGTTTATATGATCTTATTTATTTTCAGAAAAAATTATTACATCATCGACGTACACCTGACAGGTTTTACCAATCTGCTCCCTGAGGACATCATCTATTGCCCTCTGAAAAATACTCGGAGCGTTCTTCAGTCCGAAGGGAAGTCTACAGAATTCATACTTCCCGTTATTCACAGAGAACGCGGTTTTCTCTCGATCACGGTCTGCAAGCTCGATCTGATGGAATCCTGACTTTAAATCAAGTGTTGTGAAATACTTTGCCTTTCCCATATTAGAGAGTATAGCAGTAACGTTAGGTATGGGGTACTTGTCATCGACCGTTTTTTGGTTAAGTTTTCGGAAGTCTACTACTAGGCATTTCTTTTTATTGCCTAGTTGGTCGACGCCTTTTTTGTCGACAACCCAAAGAGGGTTGTTGTAGGGGGATCTAGATGGTCTGATGATGCCATCTGCTAGAAGTGTTTTTACTTCTGCATTAACGAAACCGGCTACGCCCATTGGGTATGGGTATAGCTTGGAATATATAGGATCATTGTTCTCTGTGCGAATGGTAGTAACAATATTAGTATTATATGGCAATGCCTCATTTGGATCAGCAAATACCTTTGCCCTGTTTTTTAACATTTTATCGAATTGTTCTCTTGCATCTGCAGGTACGTCTGTATCGTCAATATTCAAAAAATGTACACTGTCACATTTAAGAAATTGTATCTTCTCCGTTCTGGACTCGATACTAATTTCTTTCTTCCTTAGGTCTATTCTTGCTTTGACTCTATTTAGTAGGTCAAGGCCAATTATTCCGTCGAAAGTTGACAGAGTGGGTAAAATAAAGAATTGCGAATTTACTCCAAAGATATTTATTAATCATTTTTCTTGTATAGTGGTATGGCCATGTATAGATTTGACCAGAAAGGGTGAATTCACTGGCAAAATATGTTTCAAATCTGCGAGGGGCTTAATATAATTTTTCGAGGCCCCTGTATCAATTAAAAATTTAATTTCCCTACCTGCTAGCGTACGGCTTACATACGGCAGCAGGGAGTTTCCCCTAAAAAATGTACGAGGTCAGTGTCCTTTGACTCTACCTCATCCACCTCGACCTCTGCCTCATCGGTGTACTTCGGATGTGGAGTCGATAGGTTTTCCTGTTCCAGGTGATTGAGCCTCTGTTGTTTAGGTTCAGTATTTCTATCGGAAGTTTCCCGCTTGAACTGCTGGCCCCGGTTGTGTGAGTACCTGTTACTTGGAATTTGCCGAAAGCCGTGTGCGCTGTTTTCGCTATAGCGTTGGGTTTGGGTACCCATGTTTCCCTGCTGTTGGAATTGCGTTGCCGTACGGAAACGAGAAGTGGATGGGTCCACGTCCATCGGCTCGCTCTCCTCCGTCCGCTTTGTAGGATTTCTAATATAGTACGGTGTTTTTTATTGGACGGGCGTTCCCTGGACCGTTTTGTGAGCAAAAAAAATGTTTCTGTTGATTTTTGGAGATTTCCTCCTGTTTTCTAGCATCCCCGTTTCTGTTCGCAAAGGTTGACGCGAAAACGTAGCGCTCATGATTAGCCTCGACCACTTGGGCTAGGGCCAGCGCTGATGGTAGATCGGAGGGACGGGATGCAAAAAGAATATCGGATAATGGTTTTTTTAGACCAGAGTCAAAAATGCGAAGGGCGTCGGCCCGATACTTTTCATTCATCGATCTAGACAGGTCTTTGTCGTAGGTCATAAGAGTTTTATTTGTCAGAAGAGTTAATTTTCGTTCCACCTCGTCATAGAATTGGAGCACTGTAGTGCTTCCTTGACGTAAGGTGCCGAGTTCCTGTTCGATTAAATATGCCGGCCGCTTGTCGGCATAAGTAAAATCAAGTCGCGATATGATCGCCCTAAACTTGAGGGGGGTATTAAAAGAGGCTAATACTGCGTCCGCAGCACCGCGTATTTTATTCCTGATCACCGCCACTGCCTGATAATGTTTCGAACTTCCGTCAACTTTTTCATAAACCTTGTACGCTGTGTGCGCTGCTTGCCGCCACGACACGTAACTATCCTGTCTGCCTTCGAACTCCGGCAGAGATTTCACGATATCCAAACTTTCATGGCATTCCGGTACGCCGGCGAGGATTTTTACATCCTCGTAGGTTTCTACCTCAACTACAATTGCTGACAGATTTGCGAACTTCCCCGAAAGTTCCTCTATTTTCCTATCGAAATCAGCCTTCTGCGCCTCTGACGCTGTGCGGACTGCTACCTCTAATAGCTTAGCTATATCACTCGTGCTCATTTTAACTTTGCACTTGCTGTCCTCTATTCTTAAAACTTCAAATAAGGATTCTAGGTCACTGTCGCTCATAGGGGTGCTACCGCAGAGACCACTAGTTAACTTTTTCACAATTAATTCACAATTATTATTTTCACTATTTTATTAGTTGTATTTTCACTGAGATTTCATACGATCTAAAGACCTTTTGCTTAAACATTCCACTTACATGTTCTCTAGGAATAACATTTTGCTGCTCTCAATTTCCAAGTTGCCGTGTCTCGCTCGCCTTGTGTCGCTTTTGAAGTAAAGTTGCTAGATTGTCCGTTTCCTGGTTGGGCGCCAATTATTTGGTTCTGGTATTAATTATTTATTTAGTGTGGTCCAATAAATGACTTTACAGTGCGAGCTCCGTCTGGAGACTGCCAGTTAACTTAAAACTAAAACTAAAAATAAGCCCCGCAGTCACAGTCGCAGTTGGAAGATTGCTGACTCCGCTGTATTCACGCGGTCCGCAGTCGCAGTCCGCGCAGGAATTCGCAGTGGCGACGGCGCTTGTCGCTGACACAGCTATTTGCGCCGCATATCCTATTTCGCCTTCCAACGGCGATCGCCAGCGAAGCACGTAGTGCCGTGTCAGCACGATGTAGCCGCTGCGTACCAATCGTTGACTGGTGCAGCTGTCGCCAACGTAGCATAGCGTGTCACCACATATGAGTGACCGACTGGACCAGCGGTCGCCAACGTAGCATAGCGTGGCTACTCAGGCGGGTTCGCTCTTACGCTAACTTATACAATATAAAGAATACGCATCTTCAAAATTTTTGCAAGCGTGCTTATGACGCGGGGGAGAAGAGATGAGCGGCTGCATAGGTTGCGAGACATTTGCTCTCGCTCGTTTGTTTGACAACAGCAAAGAGCAATGTTGTTCGCAACGGTTCAGCTCAGGTATATTGAAATGGTGGTTGTTTTGGCGTAGTGATCGCTGATTGTTTACATCCATGTTTATTGATCTTGTTCGTCGAAGCGCAAGCGGAGAGCAAACAACGAACCAAAGATTCGGGATTCGCTTATGTTTTTGTTGTTGTCGTTTATTGTGTATATGCTTTTTTTGTGTTGCCGATTGGTTTTGCTGCACAAATTGCTGTCATGTCACCATCAATTGAATCTTTGTGATGGATGGTAATTGATGCCCCGTCGGAAGAATGCCCATTGGACGACACCGGCAGTGTCATGTCGGCCTCCGAATATGTCGGTGAGTTCTTCGACCACGTGGTATGAGTTTTGATGGCGCCACTGAATCCCCCTTGTCCGATGAGGAGGATTCAAACGCCACTATTATTCCCAGTCCTGCAGATGGTGCAGATTGTCCAAATTAATCTGCATCTCCATCGCTGCCTCGGCAGCTCTTCTTCTTCGCCTGGTGCAAACAGGCGAAGACATGGCGCTGATCCAAGAACCCTGGATCGTAAATGGTCGGGTTTGTGGCCTCAACCTCGATGGCTATCGGGTTGTCTATTTGGTAGGTCAAGGTAATCCCAGATCCTGCATCCTTGTCAAGAACAATCTTAATGCTCTTCCCCTCCCCAGGTTCAGCGACTCGGACAACGTGGCTGTAGCGGTCCTCATCAACGCCGTGGTGACTTGGGTTGCCTCCACCTACATGGCACACGACCACGGCTCCTCACCACCTCACGACAAGGTGAAAATATTGGTTTCTGAGGCATCCCGGAACCATGTTCCTGTCGTCATCGGTGCGGACGCCAATGCCCATCACGAAATGTGGGGCAGCACCGACAACAATGAGCGCGGTGAGTCTCTTTTTGATTTTATTCTTGCACACGACTTAGTTATTGGCAACAGGGGTAACGAACCGACCTTCCTGACTTCTATTAGGAATGAGGTTCTTGACATCACTCTTGCCAATAACTTATCGTCCAATATTCTTAACAACTGGAGGGTTTCACAAGAGTGTTCCCTCTCTGATCATAGATATATTTGCTTCACGCTAGGTGACCATGTTCCCAACGAAGTCGTGGGTACTGACCACCTTATTAACAGGAAGCGCACTGATTGGGATAGATTTAGGGCCTGTGTTGAAGCAGGCGCTTATGCTATTCCTTCCGTTATCGACAACTGCTCGTACATTGAACGAGCGGTTGACTCTATCACGTCTTTACTGAAATCTGCTGCCGAGGCAGCCTGCATCTCCTCGACACCTAGGGGTCGACACCAAAGCCTCGCTGGTGGAACCCGGAGATTGCACAGCTTCGCAAGCAATGTCGCAAACTTTTCAATAGGGCCAAAGTCCTCGATGACTGGTCTTCTTACAAACACAAACAAAGGGAGCTCAAATATGCCATCAGGAAAGCTAAAAGGGTGACTTGGAGCTTTTGTGAAAATATCGAAAGTTCCTCTGAGACCAGCTGACTTCGTCGATTACTTAGTTCTTCCCCGAGGCATCTTGATTGTATCCGGACACCCCAGGGTAGCTGGTCAACATCAGGTGCTGAAACACTAGAAGTTCTGCTGAACACTCACTTTCCTGGTAGCGTAACTGTCAACGACCACGATCACAGTCTTCCTGAGGTCGACCGGGTCCCCAGAGCACCCCCCTCAACTTGGTTAACCGAATCCCATCTACATTGGGCCATCAAGTCTTTTGACCCATTTAAGTCCCCAGGGCCAGATGTTATCATACCAACTGACATCCAGCACAGCGCTGAGTCAGTCGCGCCCTGGTTGCTACGTATTTACAGGGCTTGCCTGGACTTCTCCTACATCCCCTTCAAATGGAGGGAATCTAGGGTGGTCTTCATACCTAAGGCGGGGAAAGTGTCCCATGCCAACGCTAAGGACTACAGACCTATCTGCCTATCGTCATTTCTTCTCAAGACCTTCGAGAGAATTCTTGACCATCATATCAGGAATTCTATCGATCCGTCTCTCCTATCTAAGTCACAGCACGCCTACACAAAGGGCAAGTCTGTTGAAACCGCACTACACTCACTTCTCGAGACGGTCGAAAGATCTCTCGCCCACAAAGAGTTTACTCTGACGGCATTCATCGACATCGAAGGAGCTTTTAACAACGTCTGTCCTCAGGCGGTTGTTGACGCACTTTCGAATCTAAACCTAGACACGAAGCTGGTAAGATTTGTCGAGTGTCTGCTCAAGATGCGTGTCGTTAGCTCCGCAATCGGAAACACGCGCATCAAACGCACAGTAAGGAGGGGCACACCGTAAGGTGGGTCTCTTTTAAATCGTCTGGAAAATACTGGGTGCAGAATTGTTGCATATGCGGATGACATTGCGATAGCAGTCTCCGGCAAATATCTTTCTACACTTTCTGAGAAACTAAGTTATGCGCTTAGGATTCTATCTCAATGATGCCGTGAATTCGGCCTCGATGTTAACCCCTCTAAAACCGAGGTAATGCTTTTCAGCAGGAAGTATAAGATACCTCAGGTCGCACTACCTAAGCTAAACGGTGTTAGACTTAGCCTCAGCAACAATGTTAGGTACTTAGGTCTAATCCTCGACTCTAAACTAAATTGGAAGGCCAACATTGCTGAGAGGGCACGGAAAGCCTCATGTGCTCTCTACTGCTGCAAACGGGCCCTAGGTGCTAGATGGGTACTACAACCCCGAATAATGTCCTGGCTTCACTCGGCGGTAGTTGAGCCCAACCTACTTTATGGTGCTGTCTTCTGGTGGCCTGCCATAAGCACGGCGGTCAACCTGAAACCTCTTGATAAAGTCAGGAGGATGGCGGCCATTTTGGTTACAGGGGCTCTCCGCGCTACACCCACGAAAGCATTGTTTACCCTTCTCCACTGGTTCCCAACCGCGCAGCGGGTCAAATTACATGCGAAATGCTCTGCTGTCAGGCTAAACGCGATTTCCCGCTGGGTTAGACCGGATATTGGTCATTCCAGGATTCTTACTCAAGATTGTTCGGTGCCAGATGTCATCGATCATATCTGCACCCCCACTCAATTTGATCACTGATTTACGGTCCGTATCCCTAGTAGAGGAGAGTGGACTGGTAGCGAGCTACCCTCCGGAATCTCTATCAATATCTACACGGACAGCTCCACATTGGCTGCGGGATTTTCTGTAGCCAACATGCGGAGAGACTGAATAGAATAGAATTGATAAGGGGTATGTTGCACTGAGACCAGGATTGATCTATTGTGCCCCCTACAATTGTAAGAGCACATCCCCTAAACCTACCACCCTAATGAAACTTAGTAACTCGCGGGGGTTTAGGTGCTTGACGTCCTCTTCTGCAAGCCAAAACTGGCCCAGGTAACGTAACCTACTGCGACAAGCCGCATTACAGTACAATATGATGTGTTCGGGAGTCTCCTCTGCTGTTTCGCAGAGTCTACAGACGCTTAACTGTTCTATCCCGATTGTATGCATGTGTTTCCTCAATCTGCAGTGCCCAGTTATCGGACCTGTTACCTGTCTAAGCTGGCTTCTCCTTAGTTTGAGGCATTCTTCACTCCATTTGGGGTTATAATCTTTGATGAAGATTTTCGATTGCCTGAGACCGGAGGCGCTAGCCCAGTGTTCTGTTTTCCTGGTTCTTTCCTCAAGTCTCAGTGACTCCGTTATGGCGCTTTTGCCCAGCCCAATGAAGGGTTCAGGGCCCAGGGGGGCGTGGCTGCCGCGGTTCTAGCGAGGCTGTCCGCTTCCTCGTTTCCTCAGATACCTCTGTGTCCTGGAACCCAGAGGATCTTTACCTGGTTACACCTGCCCAGTGCATTCAATGCCTCGATGCATTCCAGCACTAACCCTGAGGTTATCTCATATGAGATTAGTGCTTTGATGGCTGCTTGGCTGTCGTAGCAGATGACGATGTCTTGCCCCCCTGTACTCACGCTCGAGATTGAACTGCACACAGAGCCTGATAGCATATAGTTCCGCCTGGAATATGCTGGGTGTTTTCCCCATGGGCTCATAGTGCTTGAGGCGAGGTCCAAACACCCCCGCCCCTGTTCCCTCGTGCGTTTTCGAGCCATCTGTAAACCACTTAATTGTGTGTGGTCTAAAATGGATCTGGTGGTCTTCCCAGGCCCAGTCTGTTTTATTGCTCATATAAACTCCGAAGTATTTTTCGTAGTTATATGTTTTTGTTATTGTATCCATCGGATACAAAACATAAGGGTTACTAGTGGATAGCACATCTAAGTCTCTGTGCCAAGGATGTGATCCCCCCCTTTACTAGTTCTGGCCAGTCCAAGGATAGTACGCTTGGCCGCCATCTCAATTGCTACGTGCAATGGCGATATGTTAAGTATCACCTCCAGTGCCACCGTGGGACAGGTTCTCATAGCACCTGTGATGCACGTGCACGCAAGTCGCTGGACCTTGTAGAGTTTTTTCCTCACTGTTGTGAGTGTGGCTCTCGGGGCCCATGCCACTGCTGCATATGTGAGTACTGGCCTCACAATCATGGTATACATCCATTTCAGTATGCTCGGGTTACATCCCAAGTTTTGCCTGCCAAGGATCTACATATCATGACCGCCTTTGTTTCTTTACTGATAACTGCCTCCGCATGCTTGTTCCAGAGTAACTTTGAATCTAGTGTTACACCTAGGTACTTCACCTCTGGTTTATAGCCTATGCTTTTCCCGAGCAAGCGTATTGTCCGCATATGTGGCAGCATTCTTTTCCATGTAAAAGGTACTATGGTGGTTTTGTCCGGGTTTATTCGCAGGTCTACCCGGGCACACCATTCTTGGGTTATTTTTAAGCCTCTCTGGATTATATCACAGAGAGTGTCTTCCAACCTTCCTCTAGCGATAATGACAATGTCGTCGGCATAACCTTGACATGTTATGCCATTGCTTGTCAGTAGTTCGAGGAGCTCATCCACTACCAGACTCCACAGCAGCGGTGATAATACCCCGCCCTGCGGACATCGTCTTTTCGCTAGCACGCTCCTGGTGGTGGTGCCCACCTTCGTAATGGCCGATCTGGTGGGGAGCATGGATCTTATCCAGCGGCTTAGTGGGGCTTCCACTCCTCTCCTGCTGAGCGCTCTTTCTATCGCCTCATGCGAGGTGTTATCGAAGGCTCCTTCGATATCCAGAAAAGCGCACAGGGTAATCTCCTTGCTTTTAAGAGCTTCTTGTATTGAACTCGTGAGCTGAAATAGGGCAGTCTCTGTCGATCTGCCTGCCCTATACGCATGTTGTTTTGCGTGCAGAGGTGTTCTCTTGAGCGCCACGGTTCTGATATACTGATCTAACACCTTCTCCATTGTCTTCATGAATAAGGATGTCAGACTGATTGGCCTATAGGACTTTGGCTCCGTATAGTCCTTTTTACCTATTTTTGGTATAAAAACTACCAGGGCACTTCTCCAACTGGCGGGTATGTACCCTGTTGCTAGACAGCTTCTCATTATGCCAGTGAGATGCCTGAGTAGGACCCACCTGCCTTTTTGTAGAAAGACAGGAAAGATCCCGTCCTGGCCTGGCGATTTGAAGGGTTGAAAGGTGTTCAATGCCCAGTCAATCTTATTCCGAGAGATGACCTTATGTGCCAGCTCCCAGTCCCTTCTATTTGGACGGTAGATGGTACATACAGCAGGTGCGTCCTGAGAAATGTGCACCTAGAAGAGCGAGAGCCCTTTGCTCTTCATTGCGCGTGTAACTACCATCCGGCAATTTCAGAGCCATCTTATTTTCCGTTGCTCCCTTCGCTAGCGCTTTGGGCAGCCTTGCTGCCTGGGGGGGTGGAAGAAATTTCTTCGCAAAACGATTGAAAAGTAGCCCTTTTCGCTTTCCGTACTTCCTTTGTGTACTTAGTGAGAGCGGCAGTGTATTCCTGCCAGTCACCTGTTCGCTTTGGCCTATTAAAGAGCCTCCGCGTGTCTGTTCTGAGTTTCGCCAGGGTGGTGTTCCACCACGGTGTGGATTTCTTCCTGGTCCTCCTATTCTCAGGGCAACTTAAGTGAAAAGCATTGATTATTGCCCCATTTACTGTTTCAACCGCCTGCTCGATTTCGAGGGGATGCCGCATCCTGCCCCGAAAATCCAGCAAGGGTTGATCCTCTTCGAGCAACCTTGTAAATTTTTCCCAGTCGGTCTTCCTGGGGTTTCTAGTTGGAGATGACTCCAATAGGGTGGCTGCTACTCGGAATTCGATCATCCTATGATCTGATAGGGAGGGCTCATTCGATACTCTCCAATCAGACACATAGTCACTAATCCTACTGTTACCTATGGTAAGGTCTAGGACCTCCTGCCTAACTCTAGTGACAAAAGTCGGGAAACATCCCGAGTTGAATATAACTAGGTTAGTTTCTAATATATAATCGAGTAGGTACTCACCCCTTAGATTATCATCAGTACTTCCCCAGATCGTGTGGTGGGCGTTCATGTCCCCGCCTATTAGAAGTGGCAAGGCGTTTGCCCTGCAGTACTCCACCAGGCCCTGCACTTCATGGGGGGAACAGCCATGTCTTCTCCTGGGAAATACGCCGACGCCAGGACGATCTCGAGGTCACGACCCTCGATTTGGACCATCATCGCCACCGCTACCAGGTCCCTGGACATTTACTCTGAAATACAGACATAGTTAGTATTTTTCTCAATTACCACGCAGGCACGAGGTATCTCATGCCTTGTGTCCCAAATTACCTTGGTTTGCTGCGAGTTGAGCCCGCAGACTCTGCCGTTATAGCACCAGGGCTCCTGCACTAGCGCCGCCCCGATGTGGTCTCGGGTAAACTTATGCGCTAGGACGGCCGATGCCGCCTCCGCGTGATGAAGGTTGATTTGAACAACCTTCATGTCTCGAGGGTTAGAGTTTAGGGGAGGCATCATCGTCCATCTCTAGCAGCGTCGTTATCGAAATTTCGTCCGACAGCTGCTCCTCTTCCTCGTTCGTACTACCTTGAAGCCCCAGCGTTTCAAGGTTTAGCTCCTCAACGGAATCTTGGGAAGCTTGCAAAATTACTTCTGCCCCGGCTGCCTCTCCGCCTTCCGGTGTTTTCCCGGATTCGGCAGATCGTACTCCACCTGAGGGCCCTGCTTCCACCGGTGTATTCCCGGTTTCCACTGTTTGCGTAGGAGGGCCTGTCACACTATTCGGGCCTCCAGGTCTGGGGGCATGAACTGGGACGCTCCCATACCTGAAGTTTAGAGCGTTCCCGTTTTCCCTGATCTTGGCGAGGGATTTCTCGTCAATCACGAGGTTCCACAGGACACCATGGCCCTCCTCCTTGGAAGTAACCACCTTCCAAAGGTTTGTGTAGACCCCAGCATTTTGCGCCTGAATTAACGCAAAAAGCTTGCTGGGTTCCTGTCCAGCGCTCCTGGGAAGGAATACGGTAGCGTGGTGTGTCTTGGGGACATCATCTCCAAGGCACACACGAAGCCCCACTCCCTTCCAATCCTCCAGCTTCGGGACTACCTGCTGGAGCCAGTCTGCAGTACCTTGGTTACTGCAGTCCAGCAGCAGATGTCCCGGCCGGAAGTGGATGCCACTGAACACCAGTGGGGTGGCCCACCCTTTGGCTATCTCCCCTACGATAGCCTCCTCGAGAAAAGAGAGCTCCTCCTTACTCAGTGTCTTCTGGGGATACTCCGTAGGCAGGACCGCCACCCGGGTGGCCTCAGGTGTTCTGAGGACACTCGAGTAGGTTGCGCCCGTCATTAGATCATCCCCAGACCGATTGCTATTTTGGTGCTTGCCCGTCCTAGCAACCGGTGCCTGAGTGGTGGTCCTGAGTGGTGGATTTTTTAAGTTAAGGACGTTGGGGGGAGTGATGTTATCGCTCCTTCTCTTTCTCTCTCTGCTCTGCTCCTACCTTCCTCCTTACTCAGGCCTTGCCTGAGGTAGCGGAGGTACCATTTTACCCTCGCACCGCTTAAACCGCGTCTTAGGGGGTCGTCCAGGCCACCTGGTTGCCCTAAGGGGGGTAATTCTGGGGTTTGCCTTTTAGGCCTTCTCTCCAAATTTGCCGAAGTCGACGGGGGCACTCCCCGCGCGGCCGCAGCAGCACTTGTACTTGGGGCCATTACGTCAGCAGCCCGCCCTACCACCGGTGCCGCAGCGGATGTTGACGGGGGAGTTTCCCGCACGACCGCAGCGACGCCGGTACTAGGAGCAGGGCCTATAGGTTTTGCTCCTACCACCAGTCCGGAAGGTATGCTTCCGGAGCCAGTGGGAAGAGCTGAAACCGTGCTCACCTGGCTTGTGGTGGGTCTTCCGCTGGCAGATGCAATCAGAGCAGAGATGTCAAACAGTGGCCTGCCCCGTATTGACGCCCCCCCTGACCGCACCCCCAGCTTTCCGACCGCCCCTGAGGGAGCCCCTCGCCACCCTGGAAGGTATTCTTCCTCGGCTGGTGCTTGGCCTCAGGTCTTCATTTGTGGTCCGGAGCAAATGCTCCGGCACAGCTGCTAGCTGTGTTGCGGTGTAGTCCCGCAGAGCGAGTGGAATTCCTCGCTTATTTTTGCCGCATTTCTTGTTTGTCGTACTCATGATTGCGGTGCCGCCGCCTGCCCGCGCGCACGGCGAGGGCGCTGGCGGCCTATAATTCTGGCAGGGACAAGGTTGGTCGACCATGGCAGAGCCCGCATACCATGGCAAGGCCATCGTACTTCCTGAGGTGGCCCGGTATCAGGAAGGCATCATAAGAATACAGCCGGTATACCCCTGGCTGCAAACCACCCATTGGGCACGGTCCGCGTAACACCCTGGGTTAGGGGGGAGGGGTAGTGCTTAGTACGGGCTCCGCCCCAGACTACTCCATTTCGTTCATCACTCGGATTGGACTAGTCTGCGGCGTCCTTGCCCGCGGCAAACCCCCACACCACGACAAGGTGACTACCCTTGTGGAGGGCGGAGAGACTGGGACTGCCATCCAACGACTACTGTCGAGGATGCGGGTCCGAGGAGGAGGAGACAGTTCTCCACCTGTTGTGTCAATGTCCCTCACTAGCCAGAAGAAGACTTACCTTGTGACCGAAAAGTTTCCAGAAATTTTAAATAAAACGCAAAATTCTTAATCTTCATCAATATTTATTTTATCTCCTTCAAAATATGCTCCATTAGAAGCGATACACATATGCCAACGTTTCTTCCAATCATCAAAACATTTTTTATAGGCGCTTTCCTGTATGGCTTTGAGTTCCCTCTGCGAATTCTGTTTTACGTCGTCTATGGATTCAAAACGCGTTCCTCTGAGTGGTAATTTGAGTTTGGGAAACAGGAAAAAGTCACACGGTGCAAGATCAGGTGAATACGGTGGCTGTTCGATGGTATTTATTGAATGTTTGGCCTTAAAATCGTTGATAATGTTGGCTCGGTGCGAGGGAGCATTATCGTCATGAAAAATCCATGAATTATCCTTCCACAATTGAGGCCGTTTACGGCGGATATTTTCACGCAAACGTCTTAAAACAGTCAAATAATAGTCTTTACCGACTGTTTGTCCTTCAGGGACGAATTCATGATGCACCACACCACGAATATCGAAGAAAACAATCAGCATTACCTTGATTTTCGAGCAACTTTGGCGTGGTTTTTTCGGTTTCGGCTCGTCTTTTCCTCCCCATTCCGATGATTGTTGGCTTGTTTGCATGTCGTACTCGTAGACCCATGTCTCGTCACCAGTTATGATGAGTTCGATGAAAGTTGGATCGGAATTGGCACGATCAAGCACGTCCAAAGAGCCCTGTTCACGGTACTCATTTTGAAGAAAATTCTCAACAAAATCGCAACGCACTACTGAGGTGAACTGGTTTCAACAGCTGCCGTAAACAAACTGTCTGACAGATCGCGCTCATTTTTGGCATAGTAATTAAGGACAGTGCTATCAACCTACAGAAACTTAAAATATCGAAAAATATACAGCGCGCGAATTTTAAATGAGAATTTCCGGAAACTTTTCGGTCACAATGTAAGTCTCTCGGCTCAGCTTTCTTTACAAGTCTAACTGAGCTATCGCCTCTGAATATCAGGGATATAGCCAGGTTCATAACAGAATCTTCTTGGTTCTCAGCGCAGTAAGGGGGAGTCGCGCCATCCACCGTGGTATCACAATGAGCCATAAGTTGTGCTTAAGTGAGCTTCTCACATAGGAGGCTGGCACTCCAACCTAACCTAACCTATGGTAATTGATTTAAAAATTTGGTGGTTGATCCCAATTTTAAATGTATACAAATATTTTTACGTGGCGAGTTCGAAGTAAAATTATTTATTTGTTTATATTTTCACATGGTTGATTACAATTTTGAGAATGTGGGAAAGCTACGAAAAAATGAACTGATGGGCATATTGAAAAAATAATTAGATACGTGTTTAAATTCTTTTTTTTTTTAAGTCGAAAACTATTGACTTTCAATATGGCAAAGGCACTACTAAAACACCAAATAAAGAAATAAATAATAACACAAGTATTTTAAATATTATAAATATTCTACACCTGAATGGTTCCATGGCGAATGATGTGATCATAAATTTACAAGAAAAATAAAGAAAATCTAATCTTATTTTAGGTCTTTTAAGCAAGCAGTAAACAAAGTTCCAAAGGACGAGACGGAAAATTATTACGGGCTAATAAAAACGTCTTCCTTTCTTTACAATTCCCTTTTTATTTAATTATCTTTGTTGATTACTTATAATTTATTTTTTAATTGCCTGTAGCGATCATATAGCTCGCCATGCCAGTCATATTTTCTTTTCTATGATTTTGCGCACACTACAGTCGGCAGTGAGTTCAGGAGCAATATGAGACCAAGCCGCCAGAAAATAGAAATCGTTTTACAATTTCAGCATTTCGCCAGCGCAACAACAACAGCACATCGTCTTCATCTCCCAATCATCCAGCAGTGTGCTAACGCAAACTCGCTGCAGTAAGCGCAACCAAAAGCAAGCCTTCTGTTTGTTTATTGTCTTTGCTTCTACTCACATGTTACGCTGAACTTACAGAGAATTCTGCTGTTAGTAACAAAGGGTTCTGCTGCCAATAACAGAGGGTACCCACTATGTCTTTAACACCCTATTTCTACTGCCAACCAAACTGTTTTTTGTTCAATCCGCTCTGTGTTTCAATATTGCATATACACGCTGTGAGTTTGAGAAATTTAACTTATCCACAGGACTCTGCCTCCAAATGAAAGGAACACCTTCGGGTTATTAAAAGAAATTTTAAAGTACGATTGGAATACATTGAATTTTGAATTTTAATTCCGGTTTAAGAGCACTACATTTGAACCCAATTTTGATTTTTTGTTTCTAATGCACCTAAAATCACTCTACAGAACTGAAACTCAAAACTGACCAAAAATCAGTCACTCAGCACTGGCAAACATGTGTTCGTAAGCGATTTTGCGTGAATCAAATTTGAAGGTTGTATTTTGGCTTGAAAATGTTAAATATGTGTTACATTTGTAAAAAATTAAATGTTCGTTAAAAAATGCTCATAGTATGAAGCAATTTCCTTTTTCCGATGGAGGAATGTTTGTGACAACTGGGTTGAACGCGTTTGGAGTTAAAGTTACTCCATTTTCTTTATTAATATTTCCTTGTGCTCGCTCTTCTGCAGTCACTGTTAAAATAAGAATAAAAAAATATGCATAAATCATTACTGTCTTGTGTAAAAGCACTGAATAAACAGTATACAAAACATAGATGAAGATTAATGATTATGTGACGCGAAACTGAGAGGGGAAATGATTTACAGATAATTTTTTTCAATTTCCGATCGTCCAATAGTGCATAGATTTTAGTACCCATCTTAAAGTGATAATTTTTCTTGATTGTTACAAATAGGCTATTGCAAATAAACTAATTTCACAGTAGTTTTGATTGTAATTGGTACGCATAAAAGGGAGAATTAAATTAATTCATACGCTAATGTCAATAGATATTTGGTTGCCTCAGTTCATGTCTCATTGAGTTTTCTGTTTCTAAGGCAGCAAGAAACAGTGATGGCAAGCATGGTACAATTATACAAGGTAAACTAAGTATGGAAAGCCACAAAATTGGAGTACGAGAAATGTTAGTTGTCGCAAAAGGTTCTCATTGTACTGGATGGTTTGCTGCAGTTTAAATTTAGGAACATAAAATAGATCGCCTGGGTGTCACAAGTATCAAAAAGTTCAGTTTGGAAACCGAAAATTTGTTAACAAATTAGATGCATATGACTGTCTTTATATATCTTATTAGAAACATACATTTCAAATAGAACATCGCTCACAATATTTGTTGTTATGCCTATTTTATTTGGAATGCCAACGAAAAGGCTGCAAAACAATACTACGAACTCCTAGTTGTAAAATGCAACCATGCGCTTTGAAAGACGCCAATTCGAGCTCTAATTCAAATAAGCGCACGCAAACGAATTTCAGAAGTGGATTTTCATATGTAGTTTACATTGTGTAATTGTACCATGATGGCAAGTTAAACTCTTTTCAAACGCAGATCTGCAACTCAGGGGGTCCTCTAGTACAAACGGTGTTTTTTAATGCTTTTTTTGGAAGTTTTTTTCAGAAACTACAAATGATAATGAGATAATTCTTCGTATATTTATTCTTAACATATTCAATTTAAAAAAAAATTGTTTCCACGTGCTACCCCGAACACTGTTGGGGTCCGCCAGCTGAGTAACTGCCATGTTTTTTTTTGTAAGGGTGTTTTCGCGCCATCCTAACTTTGTCCCTGTTCATCTGAAATGTAATCCAAAAATTGTCTCTTAAAAAGTATTACTTCAATTAAGGGATGACCTATAATGAACCCGATCTGATCAAAATTGGGCCTGTGGCATCGTTTTAACTTTTTTTTCGAAATTCGCCCTTTTTTTGCTCTAAAAACTCCTCCCAAAAATCGGCTAGTCAATGGAGTGCAATCTCCGTAGTTCAACCCCTAGAGCAAAAAGTTTTGAATACAGCAAAACAAGAATCAAGTGAATCGGCCAATTAGTTTCGACGGAAACATGGCGCGATGGTCAAAAAATGTGTTTTCGAGAAAAACGCGTTTAAAGATATAAAACCGTGTACTTGACGTACTGAGTGAGACGGATTTGAGGCTCTGTATCTCAGAGACGTTTACGAATTCGACAAAATCCGTTCGTATACTTTTTCTATGATAGTTATACTATAAAAATATAAAATTAAACAAAAATTTTTTTTCAAAATTTAAAACAAGAGGACCCCCTTTAAGGCTTTCAAGGCAGTCAGAAAAACTAAAATAAAATCATATTAAAACACGTATATCAAACAAGTATGTTGAATACTTCTGAAGTTTCTCAGCAACAACGTCTTTTTAAAACCAATTTGGTATAGGTGATTTTGATAATGAGCATGCCCATAAGTACTTATTAATAAAAACAATGCATTTTTGTTGTAGCCGTAGTGCTATCACCGTGTTTATACACCTTGATCATTGTGTGGGATTGTGTGTTGCCAAAACCGAATAATATTATCTACCAAACTTACAGGAAAAATTCTACCAAATCTGCTCTGTCAGACAAAAAATTACGTATGCAATTGAAATTATTTGTGAAGTAACTACATGAAGTGTTAAACTTACTTATCCATTTGTAAACATTAATTTTACATAACACAATTGCTTTTTTCAACACAATTGCTTCAGTAAATACGACAAAAACACAGTTTCAAGAAAACCATGAAAATATATTTCCCGCGGCCTTACATTGTCAATCGTTGCGTGACCAACACGTGTACGTGAGGTTTGACGCCTAGCCCTTACATCAATCACTCATGTCAATCGACCTTTATTTTAAAACTTCTTGCCGAATGCACATAGAAAGAATGAACTACTTAACATATATCCCACTCGCGAAGTGTGTTAAATAGAAAATAAATAAAAAACACATTTCGATCAATAAATAAATTATCAAAAATAATTATAAAATTGATGGCATGCACCTAACATTTCACCATGCATATCAGCAGCATAATCAAATTGAAATAAATATTTGCTCGTATATCAATGCATTACAATATTTGTTGGATGCAAACTGCTTAGAACTTGCTGTGAATGCTTCTCAGTATTACAAACTTTCTTCCGGGCAGTACATATTTGAATGTAAAACCAACGTTTATTTTTTGCATTCACCCAAGTTCGCGAGCTTCACCATCTGATAGATACATTTTGGTGTACTGATTCACCGCTTTTTGATAGAGAAATAGAAAAAAAGGAAAATGCAAGAGATCGCATTGCATAACAGAGATCTGCATGCGGTCATATTTTTATGACTCAATGTGTATTCGTGTAAAATGCGGTGCGAATATGTGCCACTACTCAAAAAACGGATGTGAGTATGTAGCCCCACCAAACGAACAATGCAAATATCCGTTCAAATCATTCGCACCACCGCATTCTCATATCACTTCGGAATGAGGTGGTGCGAACGATTCAAACGAATATTTCCAACTTTTATTTGGATCATCGGCAATGATTCAAACGAACAAATATCCAAAATGATCCAAACGAAAGATGGAAACACCGCGCATTCTCATATCACATTGGCATGCGGCGGTGCGGTGGTTTCTCTGAGTTCGGTTTGTTGATTATTCGCTGGTCGATACAAAAATAGTGCCACATTGTCCCATAGCTATATATACATAAATTTTTTATCCATATATCGTCAATATTAATTATAATGTGACCCTTTAAAGCAAAGATGGCTGCATAATTGCAGTTTCTTAAAAATTATTTCTAAATCCTTACATAGCGCAAGTAATCTGTTAAGTATCGAAATATCAATATATACCAGTCGATGACTTTGTCCGTTGTTACAGAGTATTTCATTGATGTGGGTCCAATTATCGACAGTTGATTGAATCATCATAATTGGAGTTCCATCGTGTTTTAAAGTATTTAACCATTTTTGTTTTTGCATGATTCTATAACTTCTAGACTTTAAGTTGCTTAAAAAATTAGCAGCAGTTGAGCTGGCAAAATCCATGTTGCCAAAAGTTCTTCCAAATTCGTATACTTACCTACTTCATACGCTTCGCGAATTGTGCATTATGCATACTTGTACTCATTGCTTTCACTCGTTGCAAACAACGAATATCGACGAATACCAAGTGGTCGTGTGAGCAATACTCATAAGGATTCGTAATCGAAAACTCGTTCGCGTTTTGTATTCATGCGGGTGGGATACTTATGTTATGCGGTGCTTATGAGTAGTAACAAAAAATATGAAGTAATATAGAACGCGCATGTGGGCACAAAAGTGTTTTCGGTTATTATGATGCGAGCGGGAAGAGCGGAGCGTAGGCATTTGAGAATGTTAAGTTCATAACATAAGTTCATTTATTTAAAAATTTGAATAATTGTTGCCTTTATCTTTTAGTAACGTTTAGTTTTTTAGAATATCGCATGGCGATAGCAATGCGCTTGGACGGGACGAAGTTTTACCACGCGAAGTTGTACCTGCTGCTGAAATTTGAAATTTTTACGGCACAGGTTTAAGTACATAGAAGAACGTAAAATAAAATTAATGTACAAATACAATGAAATACAATAAATGTACAAAAGCAATAAAATACAATTAATGTACAATAAAAAAAAATCGACCACATTTCATTCAAATCTACCACATTCTTTTCACTGAGTCTACCACATAAATGAAAAAATAAGTAAGCACACTGATCGTCATCGTCGTTTCAACGAAAATGATTCGGGATTCGCTAATGTTTTTGTTGTTGTCGATTATTGTGTGTATGCTTTTTTGTGTTGCCGATTGGTTTTGCTGCACAAATTGCTGTAATGTCACCAAAGACAAATAACAATAACAAACAAATAGTTTAATTGTCTTTGATGTCACCATCAATCGAATCTTTGTGGTGTATGACTTTTTGCTGGCTAATGGTGTGCTTTGATTGATTTAAAAATTTGGTGGTTGATCCCAATTTAAAATGTTTACAAATATTTTTACGTGGCGAGTTCGAAGTAAAATTATTTGTTTATATTTTCACATGGCTTTCTACAAATTTTGAGAATGTGGGAAAACTATGAAAAAAACTGATTAACTGATGGGCATATTGACCTCAAAATTCGTGAAAACACTTGAAATCAAAAATAATTACATACATGTTTTAATTTTGCCTTTTGAAAATCGAAATCTAGCAGCACAACACACACAGCACCGTATGTTTTGTTGGTACAGATTGGCGACAGTTATCTTCAACGTAGGTTTTGTTGTTGTCTGGCGTATGAATTCGTTTATATCAGAAATGCTCTTCAGTATAGGCTGAGGACCAGTGTTGCCGTTTTGGTCCAATTGGACCAAAATTTGTAGCTTCGTTTCATAAATTAAGGCTTTGGTAGGTTGGTTGGTTTGTTGCGATTTTCAAGGAATTTTGGTAGGCAACACACTGCATTAATAAATTTTCTATTAATTTTTTTATGTTTTTAAAATTACTCTGTAGCTTGTGAACAAATTTTACATGCAAAAGTTCAAACATCTCTGCAGGGAAGATCTAAAGCTATTGGAGATTATAACGCCGCATATAGTCCTTTCTGAAATAAATTTAGCTCTTCTTCCTTTGATTTAAAAATTTCAAAATTAGGTGGACTGCGATCCAGATAAAATTATAAGGCAGTAAAACTAAATTTTTGTTTAGCTAATTTAGTCAGCCGCCGTGGCTCAGTTGGTTAGTGCGCGGTCCAACGAGTCGCATGCAGAGCGACGCAAGATCGAATTCTGCATGTAGTAACACCTAAAAAAATAACGGGAAACTCGTTTTCTCTTTCGGTGGCTGTCTTCTCAGCTGGAAATGGCAAACCTCTGAGAGTAAAAAAATTGCCTATGAAAAAGCTCCCAACCTGCCGTTCGGAACCGGCATAAAACTGTAGGTCCCTTCCACCCGCGTACAAAATTCACACGCACAACACGGGTGGTTGCGGGAAGCTAGGCCTTAGTCTCGCGTAAGCGGGCTGTCGTGCCAATCAATTAATTAATTTATTTATTTTGGTAGGCTGAGATTGATTTTGGACCAATTTTGGTAGGGGAAAAAATTCTTAGTGGCAACACTGCTAAGGACTCCAGTTCACTGGTCGGCAAAACCAAGGTATATTAACAAGGTACGCCAGGCTGGGAGCGCAAGCTTTAAATGTCTCTCTTCACCCTCTTATTTGTGAACGGTTGCTCTTTTTGTAGAATAAAGAACCTACTATTAGTGTTGATATTGTTTGTACAACTATACTTTTGTGTAACATTGTAAAATACATATACGCGAAATATAGCCCATGACACCCGCCTGATACGCAATAAAATATATTGTGGAATGAATACAAATGAAAGAATGAAACAAATTGACATTGAAAATTTTATGTGTGTGCGAAATTGTATGTTCTTTTCCTAATTCTGTTCAGCTTGCTGAAGAAGTAAAACAACTTTATTTTAATGTAGAATGTATTTTAGAATAAGGAACTTAAATAAAACTTTAAAACAAAAACAAAAACAATTGAGAAAAAGATTTTAAGTAAATAAAAAATTATCAAAAGCTCTTCCATAGAAATTTACATCACATTTTTATTTTTGAATGGGCAAAAAATGTATAAGACATTCAGCAACTATAACAATTAATACCAAATTATCTTTATGGCATTCTATTAAAACTAACTAATTATAACATTTGTCCTACATAAACGCAGTTTTTAGAGTTTGAGGAACAAATACTAAAAGATGCAGCCAACAATTCATTCCTAAACGAAACGAATTTTTTGACCATTTTTTGCATTTCACCACAGAACAAACAATATACAGAATGCGCATCTGGTGTAAAGAAAATTTTCTTTGCGGGTTCCAGCGGTAGGACCCGTTTGTAGATGCGGGGGAAGCAGTAAAAGGGACGAGAATGCACAGAGCGCGAGAGCGTAAGCTGAGAAGCTGCGACCGCGCACCACACACTGTGGTTGTTGTTGGGCAACAAAGCGATGAGCCGCTTGCATGTTGGTGGTGGCTCGTGCTCGCTCTCCGCTTGCTTTTTTTACAAACAAGAACAAGAAGTGGACAGGCAGTTTCATAGAAAAATTGATTGAGCGATCGCCAAGGCACATAAGGTGGTAGCACTACGGGAAAAACCAAAATTCAATGGATTTTATAAGTTCTTTTGGTCTGCTTGTAAAATAGAAGTTGTAAAAAGTACAAATGGCTACAATGAAAATAAATATATGTGTAAAAATATTGGAACAACCAAGACGCATTAAGAAAGTATTAATAAGTGGAAAACTATTGCCACAATGTTGTGCTAATTATCAAAGAAAAAAGTTTAATCAGTTCTGGTGCTGCAACTACCTATTGAATTTGCCTTGGCGATAGATTTGCCAAATCAAACACCATTTCAATGTGCACGAGCAAAGCCAAGCTGGCTTGCTGCGGAAAGCAACAACATTGCGTGTTGTTGTCGAGATGAGAAAACCATCGAATCTATGCGTGTACATCAATTCGCGCTTACTCTCTTGGTTCCCTTTGCATTTTCCTCACCTTTGTTGATTCCCGCCCGCGTCTGAAATGAAATCGCAAAATTATTTCAGATGCGCCTTCTGTATACTGTTTATTCTGTGATTTCACAGACACAATCTGTGTGCGGTGTCATGCCCCTGTAGGAAATCGGACTGGTTCAAATTTAGTTTTTCAACTGGTCGCTTGTCAGTCATAGCTGACTTCAGAACCGACTCGTTTTCTTGGAGCAAACTTACCCTTTTAACGTGGCGTCGCTGACAGTCACTTGGACAACAAATTGTTGAATTTACTTACAAAAAACCAGTTGAAAAACCAATAAATTTTGGGAACCAGTTGTCTCAGGTCCGACAGGGGTGGGTCAGTGATTGGCTGTTAAGGTTCAACAGTGTGGTCGCGTTGAAGTTAGAACAATGCAATGCAAGTTGCAATTTAGAGGTAGCTTGTCTTTCGTATTTTTTAGAAAAAGGCGTATTAATACGATGCTTGTTATTATTTTCTTAATTGTCAATCATTTCAATAGAAAAGACATACATTTTCCCGATGCATGTTATTATTTTCATAATTGTCAATTATTTCAATAAAAAATTCATACATTTTCTAAACATTGTTATGTTTTTATGTTATTTGTTATGTTATAATGTGCAGCTGCACATTTGGCAGCCATCCAGGGTCGACCCGATTTGCGTTTTGCAAATTAAACACCAAATCATCGAAGTTCAGAGATGCTTTTGGTGTAAAATGCACTGTTCTAGACACAAGGGTGATTTTTGATAATGAGTCAATGAAAACTTAAATAATGACATGTTAGAGACATATTCAAACGATGTTATTATATTTGTAAGCAACAATAGAATTTTATATTCATTTTTCTATAAACATATCACAGAACTCTGTGCAAAAAATAAATTAATGTTCTATGCAATTAAAAATGAACCACAACGATAACCCTCACACATGAAAATTGACCAGCACAACAACCCTCCATTTTGGAATTGACCAACACAACAACCCTCCATTTTCAGTTTGTATGGAGTCAGGAATATCAGCTGTGGGGCCGGAGTATCAGCTGTTATGTGAGAGTATTGGTGCATTTTATGTGTGTATTGTGGGTTTTTTTCACACTTCTCCTCCCAGTTTCCAATCGCTTATCGCTGTTCTTACGCTCTTTCAATCAGTTGTTGTTCAGACAGCAACGAAGCAACACGTGTCAAAGTAAATCCTAAGTAGCGCCACTCTTTTTTCGAGCTATCAGTGGGATAGAATGTGGCAGTGTTGCCGCAAAGTACAGAATGTGGTAGTGTTACCCCAACGCCATTTTCTGTTGGTTTAGGTAGCAAATTGTATGCCTATTTTTCTGATTTCTTTGTCAATCAAGTATTAAAGAAATGTTTGAAAGATCAAATATCTTAAGATAACTGGGCAATTAAAGAACGGTTCACAGTAAATCGGTACACATATAACGCTCTATATCTCAAGAATAAAAAAAGCCAAGATTAAAGTTTTTGAGTATAATTAAAGGTTATTTATTTATCTTTAAAATAAGGTCGAGGAAGGAATTATTCTATTGCATTATGTATAAAATTTTGGGTCTGCTTTTTGATCGACGCCATCAGACTTTGAACAGATGCTCTATTGACTTTTGCAGCGTAATGGTTCTATTTAAGAAGCATTGAGTCGGCATTTTTTACCACGCCTCCACTTCTTTTAATATGTATTTAACAATAGTCCAATATTTTTCGATTGGCCGGAGCATGGGGAAATTGGGTGGATTGAACTCTTTTGGCAATATTTCTACATTATTTGCATTGTACCAGTTCAAAGCTGCGTTTGAGTAGTGAATAGTTGCCAAGTCTGGCCAAAATTGTACAGATGAACGATGATAACGTATAAAAGGCAATAATCTTTTCTGAAGGCATTCTTTGATATACATTTGGGACGTCATTGTACCAACCATCACGAACGCCCTACTCTTCAGGCCACTACTACAAATTGCTGACCTCATCTTTACTTTCTTTGCATATTTGCCGACTTTCTTACCTTGTGACCGAAAAGTTTCCGGAAATTTTAAATAAAACGCAAAATTCTTAATCTTCATCAATATTTATTTTATCCCCTTCAAAATATGCTCCATTAGAAGCGATACACATATGCCAACGTTTCTTCCAATCATCAAAACATTTTTTATAGGCGCTTTCCGGTATGGCTTTGAGTTCCCTCTGCGAATTCTGTTTTACGTCTTCTATGGATTCAAAACGCGTTCCTCTGAGTGGTAATTTGAGTTTGGGAAACAGGAAAAAGTCACACGGTGCAAGATCAGGTGAATACGATGGCTGTTCGATGGTATTTATTGAATGTTTGGCCTTAAAATCGTTGATAATGTTGGCTCGGTGCGAGGGAGCATTATCGTCATGAAAAATCCATGAATTATCTTCTACAATTGAGGCCGTTTACGGCGGATATTTTCACGCAAACGTCTTAAAACAGTCAAATAATAGTCTTTACCGACTGTTTGTCCTTCAGCGACGAATTCATGATGCACCACACCACGAATATCGAAGAAAACAATCAGCATTACCTTGATTTTCGAGCGACTTTGGCGTGGGGTTTCGGTTTTGGCTCGTCTTTTCCTCTCCATTCCGATGATTGTTGGTTTGTTTGCATGTCGTACTCGTAGACCCATGTCTCGTCACCAGTTATGATGCGTTCCATGAAAGTTGGATCGGAATTGGTACGATCAAGCACGTCCAAAGAGACCTGTTCACGGTACTCATTTTGAAGAAAATTCTCAACAAAATCGCAACGCACTACTGAGGTGAACTGGTTTCAACAGCTGCCGTAAACAAACTCTCTGACAGATCGCGCTCATATTTGGCATAGTAATTAAGGATAGTGCTACCAACCTACAGAAACTTAAAATATCGAAAAATATACAGCGCGCGAATTTTAAATGAGAATTTCCGGAAACTTTTCGGTCACAATGTATAATTATATTTGGTGCTAACACCTCCACGGTATAATACAACATCAAATTTTTGTCCTTCAATTTGATTAAAATCTTGCTTTACGTATGACTCATCGTCCATAACAATACAGCCTTTAAATTTCGTCAACACTTTATCAAACAGCAAACGAGCGTGTGTTTTTGCGACACAGTTCTTTTTATCGGAACGATTGGGATATTTTATAGCACGATATGATTTTAACCCCGCTCTTAGTCGTATACGCCGAGCTGTGCTTTTAGAGGTTCCCAATTTTCTGGCAACATCATTACCAGGCAACCCGGGGTTATTTTGTAGAGCACGTATCACACGATTGTCCAAATAAAAGTTTCTTGTGCCGATTTTTTTACACAAGTTAGTGTGAAGAATTCGCGTGGGCAGACGTGCCCTTTCGTTGCTCCGCGGTTTTTTAATGTTTTTATGTGTGTGCGCGCGTTAAATATACGTATAAATGTTCTGAGTGTCTCGTATTGTCGCTTCTATCGCGTTGTGGCCCACCAAAATCGCGCGGCCACATCAAAAATATTAAAATTATTTAAACGCGTAATGCATTTTCAAACGCTAACCTGCAGTGCAAGCGCCGTTACATTCGCTGTCCGCCACTTCGACCTCCGTCCGCGTTGTGTTGTTGCTGCGTTCTTTTTTCCCGTGTTGTCTTTTCCTCCGTCCGTTTTCAGTAGCGCTACATGTGGTCCTGTTCGACACTGAGAAATTGACTGCTCTGTGGTAAAGGCATAACACTTACCACAGGGCATCATCAATTTTTCAGTGCGTCAGATCTCATTTCCGTCTGCTTTCCTTGTCCTTTAACCCACCCAGGTCATGGTGCTGGACAAATTTCGCATAGCCTTCTGCAACGTGCGCGGGCTCAGGGCGAATTTTTTTGCTGTATACGCGTTCGTTAACCTCCACAAGCCCCATATAATGGCACTAGGTGAGATCCAGGTGTGTGAGGATGCAGATCCACTGGATTTCCACATCCCAGGGTACCACTTACTGCCATTATTCTCTCCTCATAGGGGTCTTGCCCTTTATGTGTGCAGTAATGTTGCGTACCAGTGCCAGCAACAACTATTCACGACGGATGCCGAATTTAGTTCCATGTGGGTTAAATTCAATATCCAGTCGCACATTCTGCACTTTTGCTTTCTCTATAGAAGCCCGAATTCAGGAAGAGATTTTACTTATAACAAGTTTGATCTTCTCTCCGATTCTATTTCTCATATTTTGGAATCGTATCCGAATAGTGAAATTGTAGTTGCTGGTGATTTCAATATCCATAATTCCAATTGGCTACGCCATTCCAGCCACACAACTCCTGAAGGCTTATTCATCGAGCTCTTTGCCGAGTCTAATAACTTGACTCAAATAGTGCATGAACCAACGCATATCCCCTGCGTTGCTGGGCAAGCTCTCAACACTCTAGACCTTTTTCTCACTTCTCATCATGAAAAATATGATGTTGAAATGCACGCACCTCTTGGTAACTCGGACCATTGCACCATTTTGGCGTCTTTCTCATACTCTTCTATCCGCAATGCTTCGCCCTTAGCCCCGAAGCGCCTAGTGTGGATGTATGATAAAGCTAACTGGAGTGGATTTAATGAATTTTTCGCCCACTTCAATTGGAAATTGTGTTTTCTAGATAGAAACATAAATGCCGCAGCCAAAATGGTTGAAGAAATTGTATTATTGGGAATGCGGTCCTTTATCCCCAATAAGCAAATTTGCATTAAATCCAAGGACAATATCTGGTTTAATGAGACATGCAGCATTGCTGTCAGGTCTAAAGAGGAAGCTTTCAGAGCATGGCAGGCAAATAAAAATGCCACCACTGAACAGCTGCGTAAACAGGCTAGAAATTGATGCAATGCCATCCTAAGGCGCCAAAAGTTTCTGCACGAACAGCGCCAAAGGAAAAAAGTTCTTCAATGCCAGCGTGGTAATAAGAACTTCTGGTCATTCGTTAAGAAGGTGAAGAATCAAACATCGTCTTCAATTCCAACTCTTCTTAACAATGATCAAATCATCACTCACTCGGTTGATAAAGCTAATTTGTTGGCTAAAATTTTCGCAGAGAATTCCTCTCTGCCCCCCAGCGATCAACCACTACCCGTAGTCGAGAACGTATCTTGCTCTATGCCAGAAATTCATTTTCGAACGCGGGTAGTTAAAAGAGTGCTTGCAAATCTCGATGTAAATAAGGCTTCAGGGCCGGACGGCATTCCAGCCCTTGTTTTGAAAAAATGCGCTACTTCGCTGGCTTGTCCATTACGCAAACTTTTCAACATGTCATACACCACAGGTGTATTTCCGACATGCTGGAAGGTAGCAAATGTTCAACCAGTTCCTAAAAAAGGCAAGACTAATGTCCCTGCGAAATACCGACCTATAGCAATCTGTTCGGTGCTTTCCAAAGTAATGGAAAGTATTGTCAACTTCAACCTTGTGAAGTATCTAGAGCACAATAGACTGCTAAGTGACCGCCAATACGGCTTTCGAAGACAGCGATCGACGGGAGACCTTATGGCGGTCCTCACCGAGAAATGGAACTATAGTATTCTAAACCTCGGTGAAAGCAAGGTTGTTGCATTGGATATTTCCAAGGCCTTTGACCGAGTGTGGCATAAAGCACTCGTGTCAAAATTGATTGCCTATGGCGTCGGTAGTATCTTCTCTCGTTGGATAACGAGCTTCCTCTATGATCGCTCTATTCGTGTTGTAATAGACGGCATAGCCTCGGAAAAGCATTCCCTTAGCGCGGGAGTGCCGCAGGGTTCGGTCCTTTCTCCAACCCTTTTCCTTATCTTCATTAACGACCTATTGTCGTCGACGAAGAATCCCATCTACTCGTTTGCGGATGACAGCACAATTTGTCATTCATACTCCTTCACAAAGCGCCCCAGCTCTGTGGAGCTTGAGAGAGAACGGCGCCGTATGAATGATACACTTAATAGCGACCTCCAAACAATCTCCAAGTGGGGTCAAGCGAACATGGGGTCTCCCCACATCCCAACACATCCCTGGTTGTGGATGGTGTGAGTATTGCGGAATCGGCAACTCTTGATGTTCTGGGCATGTCCATTAAGAACGATCTTTGTTGGAACGATCATATTTTTGGCGTGTCGAAAGAAGCAGCCAAGTGCCTCGGCTTTTTAAAGCGGTGCAAAAAATATTCCACTCCGTCCGATCTCCGCATCATTTATACCACCTATATCCGGCCTAAAATGGAGGTTAACTCGCAACCATTGGCAGGGGCTTCAAAAACCCATTTGGAGCTCCTGGATCGGGTGCAAAACCGTGCGATTAAACTTATAGGGGACAGTAGGGCATCCAGCTCTATTGACTCCTTGGAACATCGTCGAAACGTGGCATGTGTGGTTTTATTTTACCGTTACTTTTTCGGCAATTGCTCAGTGGAGATGAGCAGCTTGCTGCCACCACTCCGGGTATTCCCCCGGGCAACCCGTTTGAACACTGGCGCCCATGCATTCCACGTTGAAACGATGTTCCAGCGCACTACGCACTACAGAGAAAGTTTGTTCCTGGCCCGAACAGCGCAATTGTGGAATGGTCTCCCTGCAGATGTTTTCCCCAGCACTTATGATCTTGATGGATTCAAGGCAAGAGTCCATAAATTCTTCACCCAACATCCTTTCTCCCAACCTATACATCCTTCCTGAATACAGCGCAATGCCCGCATTTATAGGGGCTCGTAAAAATAAACACATGAAATAATAAAATGCCAAGGCTTTTTTACTTTCAATCAGCTGTGATAGGTTTATGCGTCAAATGTGATGCCTTTTGATATCACTGATGATAGAAATTTTATCAGCAGTGACTAATCACACGTGATTGGGATTTGATCATTGCTGATTAGAGTGAGCGAGACAACAATATTGTTACGAATACTACGTCTAGTGGGCTGTTACGTATCACTGGATTGTGCAATTTGAAACTGAAACAACTTTAATTATTCCAACGCAGCCAATTCAAAACCAACAGTCACTTTATTATTCACAGTTTTTACACTTTACTGTTCGTACACTTAAGTATTTGCTTAACTACTCCGTGTGGCAACTTCACTTGTCAAAACCAGACTGACTCGCTGCGCCGCAACCGGCCGCCTTTTATACTCTGTCCGGTCATCGCGCAGATCGTTCCCGCACATTCCGGAGTGGACTAAAAGTTTCCCTGATGATCGCGACCATCGTTGCCAGATTGGACTAAAAGTTATTATCGCGGCCGTCGTTGCCACATTGAATTATGGCACGGCGCGAAGCGGCAGGCTTGCTTTGCACAGCGACAGACTGTCTTATCGTTACACTGCCCACCACTTAGACTTGTTCGTCCGGAACAAGTGCCGAGGCTCCGCTGTGATGAGGCGCCAGACGCTCCAAATGGACTACCTTCAGCTTAGCGCCTCTATTGCTGCAACGTTGAATCCGGTATACCACGTCGTTAATCCTAGTCACGACTTCGTATGGTCCTTCCCATGACGCTTGAAGTTTCGGAGACAAACCTTTCCTCCGCTGCGGGTTGCAGCGCATTACCTGACCAGTTTGGTGCGGCTCCTTATAAACTGGTGAATTTCCTCCAGTTCCGCCCGCTTATTGGCCACGTAGTCCGTCTTAGCGCCTCCCGTCGTGCTGACTACCCCGAACTTCAAGTCAGCGGGTAACCGCAACTCTGTGCCGAACACTGCTCGGGCTGGAGTGAGTGATGTCGTGTCGTGCGGGGCTGACCTATACGCCATCAGGAACAGGGGGATATGCGTGTCCCAATCCTCCTGATTCCTGCCTACCACTTTCCGCAGGTATTCCTCCAGTGTCCGGTTAAAGCGTTCCACCATGCCGTCGGACTGTGGGTGCAAAGGAGTGGTACGCGTTTTCTTTATCCCCAGCAGCTCACACACTTCCTTGAATACCGCCGACTCGAAATTCCGGCCTTGATCTGAGTGCAACTCCAACGGAACTCCGAACCGGGCTACCCAGTTGTTTACCAGCTTTTCCGAGATCGTAGTGGCCTCCTGGTTAGGAATAGGGTACACTTCGGGCCATTTGCTGAAGTAATCCATTACAACCAGCACATATTTGTTGTTTTGAGTACTAGTTGGGAATGGGCCGGCGACGTCCATAGCAATCCGCTCGAAGGGCGCTCCCACGTTGTACTGCTGCATGCAGCCTCGAGATTTTCTTGTCGGCCCTTTCGCGGCTGAACATCGGTCGCAGCTCTTAATCCACTCGGCAACAGACTCCTGACATCCTACCCAGTAGAATCGTCTTTTTATTTTGGCGACGGTTTTGGTGATGCCTAGGTGCCCTCCACTGGAGTCGTTATGGTATGCCTCGATGACCTCGTTGATTCTGCATTTCGGCACTACCATTAGAGGGTTGCTGGTCCGACCATCCGCGCTCTCCCATTCGCGGTACAGGCAGCCTTCCTTCAGCCGCAGACTTTTCCACTGTGCCCAGTAAGCCTTAGCGATCGGGCTTTCACCAGCCATCTCCTGCCAGTCTGGACGTGCGTCTTGCTCCTTGGCTTCGACGATTTTCGCAAGATCCGCATCCTCACGCTGGTCTCTTTGTAGCCTCTCCGCAGACCACTCTTCCTCTGGCATGACGCTGACCAACCGGACGTCCACTATCTGTTCTTTGCTTTCGGCTCGCGAGCATTGCCTGAATTCGACTTTGCACGGACGGCGGGACAAGGCATCGGCATTTCCATGGCTACCTTGCGATGCTCTATCGTGTAGTCGTAGCTCTGCATTCGCTCGATCCACCGCGCCAATTGCCCTTCAGGATCTTTAAAGTTCAGGAGCCATCTCAATGCCGCATGATCTGTGCGTAGGCGAAACCTTTGTCCATACAGATATTTGTGGAAGTGTTTTACGCAGTCCAATACCGCCAGCAGTTCTCTTCGTGTCACACAGTAGTTGCGTTCCGGTTTCGATAGAACACTAGTGTCGCTATCACTTGTTCCTGGCCGTCTATTATCTGTGATAGCACACCGCCAATACTATTCCCGCTTGCATCTGTATCCAGCACAAACATCTCCCCAGGCACGGGGAAGGCCAGAATTGGAGCACTGCACAGTTTTTCCTTCAGACGTGCAAAAGCCTGTTCCTGCTCCTCGTTCCACTCGAAAGCTTGGCTCTTTTTCGTCAGTTTGTGCAGGCTGCTGGCTATGTTCGCGAATCCCGGAACAAATCGGCGGTAGTATTGTGCACAGGCCCAGGAAACTGCGGAGTTCGTGTAGATTGCGTGGCCGGGGCCACTCCTTCACTGCCGTGATTTTACCTTCATCCGTATGTACTCCGCGGGCGGAAACCGTATGACCCAGATACTTGACCTCCTTTTGGAACAGCGAGCACTTCTTTGGGTTGAGTTTAAGCCCAGCTTTTTGTATCCGCTCAAATACCTCCTTCAGCTTTCCCAGGTGGTCGTCGAAGCTTTTACCCATTACGATTATGTCGTCGAGGTACACCAGACACGTCCGCCAATGCAGCCCTTTTAGCACGAGTTCCATTAGCCGCTCGAATGTTGCTGGTGCGTTGCAGAGTCCAAACGGCATGACGGTGAACTGCCACAAACCATCGCCAACACTGAAAGCCGTTTTCTCCTTGTCCTTGTCTGCAAGCTCTACCTGCCAATAGCCGCTGCGTAAGTCGAGCGTGGAGAACCACTGCGTGCCTGACAGTGTGTCCAGGGTGTCATCGATCTGAGGTAGTGGATAACTGTCCTTCTTGGTCACATCATTGAGCTTCCGATAGTCCACACAAAACCGGGTACTTCCATCTTTTTTCTTGACTAGCACGACCGGCGAGCACCAGGGGCCCGAAGAAGGCGCTATGACCTTGTCTTTCCGCATGTTCTC
Source organism: Melieria omissa (assembly GCA_963971225.1). NCBI lineage: Eukaryota > Metazoa > Arthropoda > Insecta > Diptera > Ulidiidae > Melieria > Melieria omissa. The sequence goes on along the minus strand of OZ020269.1, from coordinate 39,978,623 downwards.
GATCAAATTTGTGACCTCCTCCCTTTTGGCCAGAGGAACTCGTCTGGGCGGTTGGCGAATCGGTTTTGCACTTCCGGTGTCGATGTTGTGCTTCACTATGGCTGTTTTACCGCCCGCTTCTGTTGCAAATATTGACGCATAGTGCTGCAGGAAAGACCTCGCCTTCTGTTTCTGCTTGGCCGTCAACTCGCTGCTCCACTGGTTCCCCTGCGGTATGGCGTCCATGTTAAAACCGCTCTTCTTATTACCTCCAGGCGGGCTACTCTCGCAATTGACCACTGCTACAGCTTCCTTACACTCGCCAATTACCTCATCTTTTCCGACATATCTGGGTGCATTCAGGGGGTTCAGTATTCTGACTGGTATTATGCCATTTTTAGGTTCCACTAATGTACGTCCGATGATGATGTTGTCGTGTCCTTGTTTCGGTGCTTCTACTACCCACAGCCGACTCGTCCCATCGTCCTCGTCCACCTTTGCCCACACAATCGCCTCAGAATTCGCTGGTATCCTCCTGTGTTGACACGATACAACCTTCCTTACCGCCACGCTTCGCTCATAGCCGGTGTGCAGCGGGAATTCAACGTTGGCATATCTCAGCACATTTTCCTTCAGGTCCAGCGTAAAACCGTGCCTAATCATGAAATCCACGCCGATAATCACGGCGTCCATTATATCCGCGACGATGAACTCATGTTTCAGGCTGCTGGTGCCGATAGCAATCGTTTTTGTAACTTTACCTCTTACCGGCGCGCGCTCGCCAGTCGCAGTCCGCAGCTGTATGCCATGCAGCGGTTCCCAGTTCTTCAGCAGCTTCCTTTTTATGATCGAATATGACGCTCCAGTATCCAGTGTCAACACGAACAACTTTCCATCTATCCTTCCTTCAATTGTCAAGCTGCTGGGCTGTCGTTTCAGCTGTGAGACAAGGACGGTGGGGCGGAAGATTGTGGGGATCAGCTCACGCCCCTTTGGGCTGACCCGTTTTAGTTTAACGACTCGCCGTCCTCAGCCCTGCGATTGTTGGCTGGGCTCGATTGTCAGTATTCCTCGCTTCTGGCGATTGCGATCGGGAACGGGAACGCCTCTTTCGTTGGCGGCAGTCTCGTGATATGTGGCCCTGCTTGCCACATACCCAGCAGACAACTTTGGAGGAGACCACTCGTGGCCTGCCCGGTATCTCAGAGCTTATGGCCTGGATCGGAATGTCGTTGTCCGCCTGAATCTGGCGTATCCTTGCAGGTGCATACCGAGTGCTCCCAATACATGCCGCTTCATATGTCATCGCGCTGGTCACCGTCTCCTTAAATGTCGGCTTGCCCATCATCAACGCACTGCGACGTGTTTCTGGATCATGAAGACCTTCAATAAACGACTCAATCTTCATCCTCTCGAGATCATCAGCACCAAATTTTGGGTAGCACAACTGTACGAGCCGCTCAATGTCTGCTGCATATGTCTGCAGCGCCTCGGTGGCTCTTTGCTTGCGGTTCTTCAGCTCACAGTAGTATAGCGCATGGTTGTGCTCGTCACTATACTTCGCTGCCAACGCTCTCATGATGGCACCGTAATCATTTCTTAAACATTCTGGAACTGATTTGATCACCTCGGCCGCAGGACCTTTCAGCGCCAGTGCCAACCTCCGACCTTTCCTGATATCTGTCCACTGATTTTCCACAATCCCACTTCTGACACCAAATGTTACGAATACTACGTCTAGTGGGCTGTTACGTATCACTGGATTGTGCAATTTGAAAATGAAACAACTTTAATTATTCCAACGCAGCCAATTTAAAACCAACAGTCACTTTATTATTCACAGTTTTTACACTTTACTGTTCGTACACTTAAGTATTTGCTTAATTACTCCGTGTGGCAACTTCACTTGTCAAAACCAGACTGACTCGCTGCTCCGCATCCGGCCGCCTTTTATACTCTGTCCGGCCATCGCGCAGATCGTTCCCGCACATTCCGGAGTGGACTAAAAGTTTCCCTGATGATCGCGACCATCGTTGCCAGATTGGACTAAAAGTTATTATCGCGGCCGTCGTTGCCACATTGAATTATGGCACGGCGCGAAGCGGGAGGCTTGCTTTGCACAGCGACAGACTGTCTTATCGTTACAATATGTTGGACCACGTTTTAAATCGCCAGAATCACATGGACACAAAAATACCCATCACATTTTTCACACTGCTAGTGGAAAAATGATGGAGATTGTGATCGAAATTTCATCACATGTGATTGTCATATGATTGGTCCTGTCCTTGCAGGGTTATTCGCTTTTCGGTTTAATTTTATACAGTGTAGAAAAATTACTCTGCGCTGATTGTCAATTTTGCCGACCCTGCTCCAGTTCCTCATTTGTTTTTGTAAATGATCGTCGGCATAGGCTAAGCATTTTAATATACACACACAGCACAGTATGTTTTGTTGGGGCAAATTGGCGACAGTTATCTTCCACGTAGGCTTTGTTGTTGTTTAGCGTATGAATTAATTTTTATGTATTGGTGTTTGCTCATCCATAAGAAGGTTTTGGGCATCCCTGTTCTACTCACATATGTTACGCTGAAGTTACAGAGAATTCTGCTGTTGGTAACATACGGTTCTCCTGTCAATAACAGAGGGTACTACCAGCAGTACCCGCCATAAAACGCGGTTGCTTGTATGAGATGTGCGTTCTATCCCTAAAAGGAATGCCTAACCGAAACTCCAGAAAAAAGGAATCAAAATTTGTCTTAAAACTAACGCATGCATAAAAATTTCCCAAATCTCACTAACACATACAAATTTGCATTTCACATCTTTGGGATTTTATTTAGCAAGTGCGAATGAAACGATATATTCGTTCGTAAATACCTTCCATATTCTCTGTATGAAACAGTGAGATGGCGCTATAAACGCGGCGCGTCACATGATTTCATGCACAACACATTATTGTGCTACGAGTCAGACGCAGCAAGCGTCCGCTGGCGAAATTTGTTTTGGAGGATCGTGTTTTATTTGGTAAAATTCTTTATTTTAGTAAAAAATAACAACACCTTAAATTATTATACCAATATCGAGTTATATAGGTGTATTCCGGAGTTTAACTTCAAGAAGAAGAACCGCAGACAACCGGCCGCGGAAGAAATTTGTTTTTAGTTGTAGTTTTGAAGTAATCGTTTATGTTTCTCAGTGGCGTCCCCAGGGAAGGGGATTAGGGGGATGGATCCCCCCATTGGTGGATAAATTCATGTACCCACTGATGTAACAATATAGAATTTGGAACATTTTGCTATTTGCCTTATCTTTTCTGTGAGCACCCACTTAAAACCTAACAGTTGAAACTCCCATGATCTGGCCAGACCAAAGACAATTAAAGTATAAGATGCCTCACGTTCATACAAATCAGTGGCGCTTCAAAAATTTGCCGTGGCTTTTCGAATAAAGCCACGTGAGAGTGGTTTTTACAGCTGAGCCACATTCGGAGAGCAAAGATGAAACCACGCAAGCAACTCTCTCTGCTTGCAGTCGGCAATATTGCAAAATCGAGCTTGCTCTATCCCATTCGATTGTATGAGCATCTTATACTCTAATTGTCTTTAGCCAGACCATGGTGTGAACAAAAGGATAGTCGAGGATTGTTGTTAAGGATATGAAAAAAACCAGAAAGTGTGAACACAATGATGCAATTATTGCAACGATATAATGCAGCATAATGACTCAAACACATTGAGATTTTACATTGAACACATACAAATTGCACATTGAACTATCTAAACGACCATTTCTTCTATCAGTATCAGTAGTTTCGTTTTGTTCAGAGCCAAATGAAAGCGTGAAATTTTCAGCGCCGTTATAGTAATCAATTTTTCAGAGAAATTGTCTTCTCTGATTTACTCCTGCGTCGAAGTACAAAAACAACAGGATCCTTAAAATAGCATTGTGTTTTCTGTGGCACTGGAAATAGGCTATTAGGAAGGATCAGTTGAGGATATTGATACGATGAGAAACTATGTGCCGTACTGTACAGGAATGCTTTACTCTGCACGAATGTTTCCCAAGCACACTTTTAGGCATGCACTTTGAAGTACGGCAAATTTGGTATAATTTGCTTGGTATAATCCGATATGGCAAGAATGGTTCTCGAAGAAATGGGCTGTGCGAGAATGGTCGAGCGCTTTCCAATTGGAAGTTGCAAGAAACTTCGGCGCGATAAGAAAACTGGTATAAAGGCAGCAGTGTGCAGCGCAATGGGTCGAGTCTTAGTTGAATAAGTGGTAACAAGTGTAGATACAAGCACAGTGTAATTCTGTAAATAAATTGATTGTTAGTTCTGACTGTGGTTGCGCTGAATAAGTGAAGTTGTTTTATTTTCAACACAATTAAAACGAACCTTGGAAGACGAGCTTGGAATTTTCGTAACAATATCATGAAATATGAGCTTGATAGCTTAACTGCATTACTAAAGCGGATTCAAAGTTCGATATGGTCTGGTTAACACTAGGATGAGCGACTAGTTTGTAGCCGCTAAGTGGAGCAACTGGGCCTGGCGAGGCCCGTAAGCGTAATCAGCTATTCCTACGATTTTCGCCCAGTTAGGCGTGCCATAGGCAGCTGATACTTGGCACATGTACTCTATGATAGTATAGCTATGTGTCGATGTAATTATTTGGGGGGATTTCTTAAGAGGGTGGGGGGTTGAGGAGCCCTAAAAAGTAAAACCGCTCTTTGTATATGGCACAACATTTAATTAATTAATTTATTGATTAAATTCAAATCAACAAAAAAGAGACAGTTTATCTGCAGCACAGCCATGGCATAAAAATAGTTTATTTACACAGCCGCGTTCAAGGCCCATGAAATGTTTACATGTTTTCGTAAATATATGAAAAATGTACCTAAAGTGTACGTAAGCCGTTAAACAAAAATTATTCAAACACGAGCAGCCATGTTTGGTGACTCTATTACAATTAATATGTGCAGTGGCGCACGCAAGGGGGATTATAAAACCCTTTATTTTATCTGTTTGTTACAAAAATTGCGGCTGGAAAATGTTCTTTCAAATAATGTGGCAAATGGCAATTGTAGGAACTGTCCGTCCCAATAAACGGTTTGTCCCAGAGGAGTTCAAAAAGTCGACGAATCGTAAACTGGAGGAAACATTGTTTGGCTATTACAACGAGCAAGTTTCATTGTGCTCATATGTGCCAAAAAAAAATAAGGCAGTAATTTTGCTCTCAACACAGCATTATGTATCCAAAGTTGACAATGCCAATAAAAAAAGCCTTATCAAATTTTGGATTACAACGAAAATAAAGCAGGTGTCAATACTATGGACCAGATGCTCAGTAGCTACTCGTGCAAGCGTGGCACAAACCGTTGGCCACTTTCCATGTTTTATAACATATTAGATATTGCTGGCCTGGCATCCTTTATTGTTCACGATTCGTTCAAACGATCACCCAAAACGGATAAACGTCGTGAATATCTAACGCTTTTAACGACTCAGTTGGTCACTCCTCACATGGAAAATAGGGCAATGAACAGTCACGTTAGCCGCTGGCCTAATATCAGTGCAGCTATGGCGAAATTTAATGTTTTTGTAAGTAATTATTAAAAATAAACTATTATGCATTGTTAATTCTGTCTTTATTATTACAGACACAAGCTTACTACCCAGCCCCAAGCACATCCGCACGACCAGACAAGAAACAACGAAAGGACTGTGCATGGTGTAAGCCTTAACATGACAAAAAACGGCGCAAAACCTTCTTCTCGTGTAACTCATGTAAAAACTTCATGTGCCTTGAACACGGCTCTGTAAAAAAAACTATGTTTGTGCCATGGTTGTGCTGCAGAATAAACTGTCTCTATTTGTTGATTTCAATTTAATCAATAAATAAATAATTTAAATGTTGTGCCATATACAAAAAGCAGTTTTACTTTTTGGGGCTCCTCAACCCCCCACCCTCTTAAGAAATCCCCCCAAATAATTACTTAGACACACAGCTATACTATCATAGAGTACGTGTGCCAAGTATCAGCTGTCTATGCCACGCCTAACTGGGCGAAAATCGTAGGAATAGCTGATTACGCTTATGGGCCTCGCCAGGCCCAGTTGCTCCACTTAGCGCCGACATACATAAAGTGGTCATGTTTGTTCTACAAAATGTATGCAAATAACCTTTTGTTAGTTTCGTTTCGTTTAGAAAACATTAGCGATAGTTGGCATAAAATATTTCAGCGATCAGAGCTAAAGAAACAATTTGGCGACTAATCAAAGTCAAAATGGGCCTGGAAAAGCCCAGTTGCACATCCTAGTGTTAAAACCGGATGCCCGCAGAAGGGTTAAAAACACGGACATAACAGTTACAACGTTTTTAGAAAAAAAGTTGGAAAATAACTGTTTCATTGTAACAAATATTTTAATTGTTACTTATAATTATTATTTTGAAGTAATTATTTTTACATCTATGCATTCACCGATCTGTTTCTTTTGTGTGCCGGTATTTTCAACGTAAAAAATATATATTATACAACTTCCTTTAAAAATGCGATCTCCTTAAATGATTTAAACAATAACCATCTACAACTACATATAAGCATCGTTAATAGCATAATTTCATGATTACACATATATTCTTCTAAAAGCATAAATATTAGTGACAGATATAAATACTTTACAGGTTAGCTATGTATATCAGATTTTAATATAAGAACAGGAGAGCCGAAAGCCCTGGTAGCTAATGCTCCTCTTTTTAATGTAAGATAATAATTGTATTACTATCTTTCCTATAATAAATAAATACAAATAAATAAATATATATTGCATTGTAATAGCACCACTCAACGTAAAAAAAATATTTCCCATTCATAATAGTTACTGCCAACGGAAAAAATATGTTTCAAAATATAAACTAAAGAGCTGCGATGGATGATTCATTTCTCCCTACACACAGTGTGATTCGGTACAGTGTGCACTGATTGCTAGCATTCACTGTGGTAAGAGAGCAGTATGAAAATGACAACAAAACGGAAACCGCAAGAGCTGTCAACACTCATTTGCTTGTCTCTGCAAGGCACGGACATCTTTCTCTCTGGTATACACACTGCCAGCAATTCTAATGAATCGTTGACAGTGCGTAACGGGCCGAAATGCTACATGTCCGCTGAATGCAATGATTCATTGAAGGACAGTTTGGCACGCGTAATTAAGTGAGACAGTTCGGAAAACATTTTAGTGTGATAAAAAATTAATTAAAATGGAGATTGATGATGTGAGTTAATATAACATATTTTAATAAATAATTTAAATGTAATATTAATGTATATGTTGTTATTATTGTAATTTTTAGTCAAATGACACTGTATCAGCAGTCGAAAATGCAAGTGATGTAGCATCTAGCAATCAGCTAACCAACGCCATTATGAAAAATAAAATTTTGAGCGGGCAATATGTCCTTAGTGGAAAGAAAGGTCGGAGTAATGTGTGGAATGTATTCGGGAAAGTATATTTTTAAAATATTTTATTTGTAAATTCGTATGCGTTATTATTACAATGAGAACAAAGCACTAATTGTTCTATTAGTATAACCAAAGAAAATAATCGGTTACAGACTTTTGCTACCTATTTGCTCCTTCAGATTTCCTGATGAATGCTGTGACAGTAAATTAAAAAAAGGAAGTTCCAAACGATGCAAAACATAAACAATAGAAAAACAACAAAAGAAGAGCTGTTTACATGTTTCTCGAGCTATGTAGCAAAAGCAATCGTCAATACAAAAAAAGCATACACACAAAAACTACAACAACAAAAAACAATAGCGTAGTAACTACGCCGTAGTTGAAACGACGATCATTGCGCTGGCTGGTGTCGCTGTGAGAAATTTGCACAAAAAATTATTGAGTGACCAAAACAACCACCAACGCCTCAAAGTACACAGGAGAAGTGGTACTTTCACTTCATGTGTGTTTGTTGAGCGTAAACTGAAGCGCTTGCGCTCCTGCTGGCACCACTCTTTCCCTTTTGTGGCTTCCCCCGCTCTATGAAGCTCGCGAACAAAAATTTGAATTTTTGAGCTCAGATGCGCCTTCTATACACTTCATATTCTTTGGTATAACCAAAGAATATTTTTCCATACTTTTTGGTATAACTTACTGCATTCAGTGTAATTGCAGTAAATTTGATTGCCTTTACTGTGAATTGCCTTTAGTGTGTTCTCACACACTAATGTTATAAAGCAACAAAGACTCAGCTCTCATATGTCATGCACACACTTCTTTTTTGCTTCCCTTCGCTGGCAGCTCTGATTCGATCTGTTTGCACTGAGCCAGTGCAGTGCAGTGCCGTGCAAAGAGAGAGAGTGTCTTGAAACAGCTTTCAAATCGGCAATTGCAGCTCTTTAGTAGACATACTGGCTGGTTTGGCGGTTACACGTAACTGATTTGTACGGTAGACATACCGAATCGTACGTTATAGTCCATACTTTTGGGAACACTAAAAATACAACTACACCTAATTCTGTTTTTACACGGTCTTCTTTTACATGTTTTAGATTTAACACGGTTTAGCACGAAATATTAAAACATTTTTTATTTTTAAACCGTGTTAAATCAAAACCGTGTAAAAAAGACCGTGTAAAAACAGAATTAGGTGTATTCTGCGAGAGCTATTGCATTTGCTGAGTTTTGTATTTATTTATTCTTATCCAGGGACCCAAAATAACAGTTATGATTTTTTAAAACTTCGAAAACGTTCGAAAAAAATATCAAGAGATATTTATAAATGTTGGGCAATAAATATTATGAGGAAAAGAAATCCCTTTTTCATCATTTCATAACTATTATTCTTGACAAATATTATTTCTGTTGCCTAATAACTATTACACCGTGCGACAAAAATGAAAACATTTTTTCACACTGGAAAAAATCCACATGGACGTGAAACTAGAGACCAAACATAGTAATACTGCGTACTCAGTTTTTCATTTCTACATCCTTTGTCCTTTTAAAAGGACTTCAAAATTTTAAAGGGGATAAGAAATAAAAAAAAATATAAAACATTCGAATATGGGGATATGTATATCAAATGAAAGACGAAAGGCTCAAGAATTGAAATAAAATTGATTGATATTATCTATTTGTAAAAAAAGGATATGAAAACGGTCCTTTGAAAATTTTAATCCTTTATATCCTTGAAATTGTAAGTAGAATTTTCTTGAAAAGTAAGCATGTTAAAACCCAAAATCTCCTTGATCACTTGTCAAAATTTCATTATTCTCGCTTAATTGATTTTGTATCTATTTTGTATTTAAATCACTGATACGCAAATAAATTAGAATTTCTGTACTTCATTAGACTTGCAGCTTCCACCTTTTTTTTTTATTAACTTTAACTTTAGATAAAAATCAGTTTTATTTAAATTCTTGAGCATTTGATATACATATACATATTCAAACGAGGTTAAGTATTTTTTATATTTTTTTAATTTTTTATCCCCTTAAAAATTTTGAAGCCCTTTTAAAAGAACAAAGGATGTAGAAATTAAAAACTGAGTACGCAGTATTACTATGTTTGGTCTCTAGTTTAACGCCCATATGGATTTTTCCCAGTTTAAAAAAATGCTGTCTCTTGGTGTTGTCAGCAATTATTTTTTTTTTAATATTTTTTTCGTCATCGCATAACTGTTATGAGAGAAAAATATTTTTTTACGTTGCTCGGTAACGTTTATTTTTGGAAAAATATTTTTTACGTTGCTCGGTAGTGTTTATATTAAAGAGCTGCAATTGCCGATTTGAAAGCTGTTTCAAGACACTCTCTCTCTTTGCACGGCACTGCACTGCACTGGCTCAGTGCAAACAGATCGAATCAGAGCTGCCAGCGAAGGGAAGCAAAAAAGAAGTGTGTGCATGACATATGAGAGCTGAGTCTTTGTTGCTTTATAACATTAGTGTGTGAGAACACACTAAAGGCAATTCACAGTAAAGGCAATCAAATTTACTGCAATGACACTGAATGCAGTAAGTTATACCAAAAAGTATGGGAAAATATTCTTTGGTTATACCAAAGAATATGAAGTGTATAGAAGGCGCATCTGAGCTCAAAAATTCAAATTTTTGTTCGCGAGCTTCATAGAGCGGGGGGAAGCCACAAAAGGGAAAGAGTGGTGCCAGCAGGAGCGCAAGCGCTTCAGTTTACGCTCAACAAACACACATGAAGTGAAAGTACCACTTCTCCTGTGTACTTTGAGGCGTTGGTGGTTGTTTTGGTCACTCAATAATTTTTTGTGCAAATTTCTCACAGCGACACCAGCCAGCGCAATGATCGTCGTTTCAACTACGGCGTAGTTACTACGCTATTGTTTTTTGTTGTTGTAGTTTTTGTGTGTATGCTTTTTTTGTATTGACGATTGCTTTTGCTACATAGCTCGAGAAACATGTAAACAGCTCTTCTTTTGTTGTTTTTCTATTGTTTATGTTTTGCATCGTTTGGAACTTCCTTTTTTTAATTTACTGTCACAGCATTCATCAGGAAATCTGAAGGAGCAAATAGGTAGCAAAAGTCTGTAACCGATTATTTTCTTTGGTTATACTAATAGAACAATTAGTGCTTTGTTCTCATTGTAATAATAACGCATACGAATTTACAAATAAAATATTTTAAAAATATACTTTCCCGAATACATTCCACACATTACTCCGACCTTTCTTTCCACTAAGGACATATTGCCCGCTCAAAATTTTATTTTTCATAATGGCGTTGGTTAGCTGATTGCTAGATGCTACATCACTTGCATTTTCGACTGCTGATACAGTGTCATTTGACTAAAAATTACAATAATAACAACATATACATTAATATTACATTTAAATTATTTATTAAAATATGTTATATTAACTCACATCATCAATCTCCATTTTAATTAATTTTTTATCACACTAAAATGTTTTCCGAACTGTCTCTGTTTAGATCACAAATCTTTCAATGTCTCCGCTAAAGCTGCACTTAGTGTAACAACTCTGAACTTTTTGTAAGCCGTTAGCAACAAAAGCTTTCGCTCTCTTGTTGCGCGGCAATCCAGGCCTCGGCCCTTTTCTCATTTTCTTTACTTCACTCACTTGATCATCCGACGTCAGCGAGGCAGCAGCATCAATAAAACCCTACAGCAAAATCCATCACCCGTTGCGTTTTTCTTCTTCACCGTTTTACTCGTGGTTGCTTCCGAACCGCGCACGTGAGTATCGAGCCATAATATCGTTTGGCTACTTGTTGCATTTTTTCTAATGGTATTTCGATTTCCTTCTTTCTAATATCGTGCCGACAACTCCCAACATTCTGGTCCTTCGAGCCGGATGTCGTACGCAGATTCCGGATCTTCGTCCACGCACTTGGGATTTTGTCCACGAACTTCGGATATTCGTCCACGCACTCCGGATCTTTGTCCACGCATTCCGGATCTTCGTCCGCGCACTCCGGATTTCTCGTCCATACACTGCTGCCTACACTCCTGCGTTCTCCCTCAATATCTTCTGGTGGGACTTAACATCTTCTCGCGATCATCAACCACCATATTGTGCATGGGTTTTTCATCATCCTCATCTCTATTACAAGCTATCACAGGTGCGTTGAACCGATATTTGCATATTACAAAAGTTGATTTATTGAGCATATAGTGTGTTTTGTTGTACCTGCTGTAAGGCTCGCGTGTTTACATAATTTTTCTAACAAACAAAACCCAAAATCGCGAGTGTAAGAACACAAAAAAAAAAAAACGCTTTTCTTATGTGTCGAAAATACATAAGAAAATAACAACAACGTTTTTGACTAAACTTCGCGCAAAATTAATTACATATTTTTAGTTCTCTCGGGTTCCGTTAACGAACCAGCTAGTTATATAGATACACGGTTATATATATATGCATACATTTACATATCGGTTAACGGATTCAAACTGCCTTTCATATAAAATACCTTTTAGCATCGCGCATATCACGCGACCCTGTATTCGGTAAACTCAGTGCTACGTTGTCGCGACTTTGCTTTTCTTCTCTATTTCTCTTGTACGTGCACATCCGTAGTGCAACAACAACCACTAGTGCATATGTACATAGCTGCCAAGCAATAACAATTGCTGGTACGTACATACGAAAGTAAAGGCACAAGTAGGCCTTGCGCGAATACATTTTTTTTTGGCATTTCGGCATTCGTTTCTGCATTGTGCACCTTCTATTGAAGTACGAGGTGACACACAAAACTATAAATTTTTTAAATTCAATTCTTTGCGTAACGCAAATTACTTGTGATACCGATTAACTGCATTTATACTTTTGAAGTGCATAAGCGAAATCTTGTAACAATCCATAATAAAGCAAGCGTTGAGTTAATTTTCTATTGTTTTCATTTTTATATCTCGTGTCGCACATTTTTTACTTCTCTCTTTCGCATTTCACCTTTGTTGCGCTAAGGTGAAAAAGTTTGGGCTACTTCGATTTTACTTTTTTGATTTTGATTTCGTCCATTCAAATCGAAATGGCCAAACTTGACGATTTCACCCGTGCTTCTGATCGCGTTTTCAAATTTGAGATTGCCTTTACGGAAACTCCCTCTAATAGTCATACTAAATTTTCTTTGGAAATTCAAAGCTCCGAGCTAAAGGAGTTGTGGGCTACCGTAAAGGCACAGTATGAAAAGTGTCTACTTCAATTTGAATCTCAAACTAAAAGAAGTGCTGCAGATGATATTGCTGTCGTTGATGCGAAATACACTAGCACCTATCGGACATATGTTTCATGCTTAGCGAAGATTAATGAGAGAATTCATGATTTCGACATCGCTTCATCCGGTCTTCGCCATACTTCTACTCTTGATGGTTCTGCCTTCGCAGAGCCTATTTCATCCACTAATATTGCACTTCCGCCTTGCGATACTGAAATTTTTAAAGGTGACTATACGTCTTGGCCAACTTTCCGCGATTTATTTACGGCCATATACATAAGAAACAGTCGTTTGAGTAATGTCGAAAAATTGTATCACCTCATTCAGAAAACGAGTGGGGAAGCGAGAGAAATAGTTCGGAAGTCCCCTCTCACCAATGAAGGTTTCGAACTCGCTTGGACTAATTTAAACCAAGCCTTTAATAATAAACGAATTTTAGTTAATGCTCAAATTAAACTTCTTTTTGACTTACCAGCTCTTTCTTCTGAAACTGGTTCTGGGCTTAAGAGTTTGCAACGCGGCATTAATAATTGTTTGAATTCGCTGAAATTATACGACGTTAATACTTCCGATTGGGATCCAATCATTGTGTATATGTGTATGCAGCGTTTACCTCAACGCACTATTGCTTTTTGGGAGCAAGGTGTTAAAGACAAATCTGCTTTACCAAAGTGGTGCGAACTTGACGAGTTTCTTACTACGCGATACCGAACTCTCGAATGCGTCGATGAGTTAAAGACTTCTACTTCCAACAAATCAAATTCGAACAGACCGGCATCTAGCGAGGTTAGCGGTTCTAAACGACTTACACATACTTTTCACGCGAATGTGGTTGATTCAAGCTGTGTTCTTTGCAAGCAACCACACATATTGCGCAATTGTAAACGATTTCTTAACATGCAAGTTTGCGATCGGTTTTCCAGTGTTAAGCGTTTTCAGTGCTGTTTAAATTGCCTATCGAAAGGCCATCAATTAAAGGATTGTAAAAGCGCCTACAATTGTTCCGTGTGTCATCAACGCCATCACACGTTGTTACATCGCGAATCACCTTCTTCTACGAAGACTCAGTCGGGATTACGTCCAACTAACACTACTTCTACCACTTCTAGAGTGGCTGCGTCGTCCGAGTTACGCTCCACCGCGCCAGGATTTCAACCTTCGGGTACTTCTTCGGGGCTTCGCTCCAATCAGCCTTCTACTTCTTCCGTAGCTCAAACGAGTGAGCATCATAGCTTCCATCAAAAAATACAGTCCACTACTAATACATTTTCGAATAGCGATTCTCCGAATCTTGCGTTTCCTCGAAACCAACGAGTACTTTTAGGTACAGCGCAAATCTATATTTGCCATTTGAATACCAATTATGCTGCTAGGGCTTTGATTGATCCAGGATCAGAAGCATCTTTCATTTCTGATCGCCTTCGTAAATTGATTAACTTGCCTACGTTTGCTACACAAGCCAGTATATCTGGGGTTAATCAATCGTTTTCTGCAAGCGCTAATCGACTTAGCTCATTTGTTCTCGGATCGCCTACGGATCCAAACGTGAAAATCGAAGCCCTCGCTTTCGTACTTCCGCACATCACTGGAAATTTGCCATCCTGTACAGTCGATTCAGGACTACGTCATAAACTACCGAATCTTAATTGGGCAGACGGAGACTTTTGGAGGACTTCCGCCATAGACGTCCTTATCGGCGCCGATTTGTACCCACAGGTGGTGCTCCATGGAATTCATCGCAATCTACTCGAAAGTCTGACAGCCCAGCAAACCGTTTTCGGATGGACTCTTACTGGCCCCATTCCGGATTCCGAAGTCAGGTGTTTTACAACGAAGGTGGACATCTCAACGGATTCTGGGTTGGACACAATTCTTTCTCGCTTTTGGGAAATTGCAGAACCCCCTAGGAAAAGGATTCTATCGGAAGCTGATCAATGGTGTGAGGACAACTACATGGCTACTACTCGGCGGAATGAAGATGGGAGATACATTGTCTCTCTTCCTTTTAAAGTTAGTTATCCTAACGAACTTTGCTTGGGAGATTCTCGAAATAGTGCTTTACGGCAGTTCCTTCGGAACGAAGCTTCGCTTCTTAAAAAACCCGAATTCAAAGTTATATATGACCAGGTAGTTGACGAATACTTGCAGTTATCGCATATGAAGTTAGTCGACCCACCTTCAAATCAGAGTTTGGGCACATATTGTTATCTTCCGCATCATGCGGTCATTAAACCAGAAAGTCTAACAACAAAACTTCGTGTTGTTTTTAACGCTTCAAATAAAACTTCCAGTGGTAATAGTTTGAATGATGTGTTGTACGTCGGTCCGGTGCCACAGTCTGACTTAGTTTTACTTCTCCTAAGATGGAGACTTTTTCGATTTGTTTTCAATAGTGATATTCAAAAAATGTATCGACAAATTCTTGTCGACCCAAGGCATCGTCCATTCCAACGCATTCTACATCGCTCTTCTACTGATGTGGAAGTCTCGGATTACGAATTACAAACGGTAACCTTTGGCGTCAACTGCGCACCATATCTGGCGATTCGCACTCTCCTTCAACTTGCAGCCGATTCTCAAGACACTTTTCCCCTTGCCGCACATATTCTCCGACGATCCATGTATGTTGACGACGTTCTCGCCGGTGCGCATGATTTGCCTTCTGCTATAAAGGCCCGGAATGAACTTATTGACACTTTACATGGTGCTGGACTTTCCTTAAGAAAATGGACTTCAAATCGCACAGAAATTCTAGTGGACCTTCCGAAAGAGCACCTATTAAAGGAAGACTTCTTAAGCTTTGAAGATTCCAGTTCTACAAAGGCTTTAGGGGTACGTTGGAACGCTTGTACTGATAATTTCTATTTCAAGGTTCCTGCTATTGAGCGAAAGGATTCGCACACCAAAAGGGAACTTCTCTCCATGATTGCCAAATTGTTTGACCCGGTCGGATGGCTTGCACCTGTAGTTATTGTTGCCAAAAATTTAATGCAACTGGTCTGGCTTGAGAACATAGGCTGGGATGATTGCCTTTCTGAGCCCATTGAAAGAAAATGGCAGAAATTTTTGGATGGATATATGGATATCAACCTGATTCAAATACCACGCTGGGTGAATTATTCTTTGCAAGACCAAGTTCAAATTCATGCCTTCTCCGATGCTTCCGAGAAAGCATACGGGGCGGTGATCTTCATTCGCGTACGTAAATCGCCTACTAGTTTCTGCTCCCACTTGCTTACATCGAAAACAAAAGTCGCTCCAGTCAAAACTGTCTCGTTGCCAAGACTAGAATTATGCGGTGCAGTGCTCCTATGTGACATGCTGGATTCTCTTCTATCCGAACTTGATATTAAAGTCAACGATGTATTCTGCTGGACTGATTCAACAATTGTTTTGTCATGGCTTCGAAAAACACCATCTACATGGACTACCTTCGTTGCTAATCGTGTTAGCAAAATTCAGGAGAAACCGTACGCTAAAAATTGGTATCATGTCGATTCACCTGATAATCCTGCCGATTTATGTAGCCGCGGTCTTACTCCACAGGACTTAAGTATGAATACGTTATGGTGGCATGGCCCATCCTGGCTTGTTTAGGATAGGTCCGAGTGGCCATCTTCTAGCCCTACTCATCTTGAAACTTCAATCGAAGCAAAAAAGATTGCAGTACACAACTTGCTCGTAAATGTTGAGGAAGACATTCTCTCTAGATTTTCGTCATTTTCGAGAGCTCTTCGAGTGGTCTCATATATGCTTCGGTTTTACTATCGCACTCACCGTCCTGCAGAAAATTCTAAGGGCTATACTTCCATAGTGTTGTCTAATGCAGAACTCCATAACACCAGAAAATTCTTGACAATTCTCTCTCAGAAAACGCACTTTCAAACTGAATATAGTTGTCTTCTAAATCAAAACCCACTTAATTCTAAGAGCAACCTATTGACTCTAAATCCCTTTTTGGATAAAGCACAAGTTATGCGTATTAATGGTCGCTTAGCTAACGCACCAACTCTTTCTTTTAGTGAACAGCACCCAATTATCCTTCCGTATGGTTCTCAGTTTTCGAAACTTTTAGTTGCCTTTCTACATAAAATCACGATTCACGGTAGCAACTCACTTCTCCTCCGATTGCTTCGTCAGGAATATTGGATTCCGAAGGCGAAAAATCTCATTAGATCTACTATTCATCGATGTAAAACTTGTCTGTTGGATAAGAAACGAAAAGCCTCTCAGATCATGGCTGCTTTACCCCCCGAACGGACTACTCTCAGTCGTGTATTCTCCATTACTGGTGTCGACTTTGCAGGTCCTTTTGACATAAAGAACTTTACAGGTAGAGCCTGCCTTATAACGAAAGGTTATGTTTGTATTTTTGTCTGTTTCTCTACAAAGGCAATCCATTTGGAGGCAGTCAGTGATCTTTCGACACCTGCTTTTCTCGCTGCTTTTATTCGATTCGTGTCTCGTCGTGGTTGCCCAAAAACCATTTTCTCCGATAATGGTACTAACTTTGTTGGTGCTTCTAAAGCTTTCAAAAAGGATTTTGAAGCATTTCTAAAGCAGTTTCGTGATTCATTTTCCAATCACTTTTCCCATCAGCCTGTTGAATGGAATTTTATTCCTGCTGGGTCGCCTCATATGGGTGGCTTATGGGAAGCGGGAGTTAAAAGTTTCAAACTCCATTTTCGTAAAATGGCTCTTCCTCAGAAATACACCTTCGAGGAATTATCAACAGTTTTATCTCGTATTGAAGCGTGTTTAAATTCTCGACCTATTAGTCCTATGTCAGAAAACCCTGCGGATGTATCTGCTTTGACTCCGGGTCACTTCCTTATTGGGTCTCCACTTCTGGGTCCCCCAGAGCCAATTATTTCTGATATAAGCGCGAGAAATAGATGGGAAAAA
This sequence comes from Melieria omissa, assembly GCA_963971225.1. Lineage (NCBI taxonomy): Eukaryota > Metazoa > Arthropoda > Insecta > Diptera > Ulidiidae > Melieria > Melieria omissa. Next base: position 39,961,019 of record OZ020269.1, on the reverse strand, counting down.
ATGAAAGCTTTGGGTCAACAGATCGCCTTAAGATGGAAAGAAGAGTATCTTAAAGAAATGCATAGGCGATACAAATGGAAATATCCATCGCGCGATCTTGCTGTTGACGATTTAGTTGTTGTTAGTCAAGAAAATCTTCCCCCTACTGCGTGGCGGTTGGGAAGAATTCTTCGAGTATATCCCGGTAGCGATAAACGCGTCCGCGTCGCCGATATTAAAACCGAACGAGGAATAATTACGCGGTCCATTACGAAATTAATCGTCTTATCTGACTAGACCTTCCACCATTTCTTAACAATTTTGTTATCCTAATCATAGGTCGCCATGAGTGATAACGTTTCATCGACTCCTCTCGATAACAACAAAAGATGCAGATTATGCCAACGCACTCATCCTCTACGCTTCTGTAAAAAGTTCCTTTCGATGAACTTAGAAAAGCGATTACGGGTCATATTGTTGCATCGTTATTGCTCTAGATGTTTGGCACATTCACACATAGCGAAACACTGCACTAGCAAGATGGTTTGCAAATATTGTCAGCGTCATCATAATACGCTTCTCCATGCGAATGAACGTCTAATTATTCAACGCGAAGCTCGTCCTTTCGCTACGAGTGCTTCCGTTCAACGCGTCACCGTACTTTTTCCGACGGCCTCCGTCTTCATACGCGTCCGTGCCGCCAGCTATCCTGCTCGAATCCTTATAGATTCTTGCTGCTGCACCAGTCGCATCTCGTCGTCCATGGTACGCCAGCTGCATCTTCCAGTTTCCAAGGTTGATCTTCATCACTTTTGCCGAGTCACCTTGGTCTCGCGTCATGATTCATCTCAGCGCATCGACGTGCATGCCAAGGTCGAACAAACGCTCGCCTTTAAAACTCCGCTGGAAGACATTGACGGGCGAGTAGCGGAACGTTTTTCGAATTTTCGCCTTGCGGATCCTTATTTTTATCGATCCACCGCCGTCTCGCTCATCCTTGGCTCAGAGATCTACCACAAGATCATCCGATTTGGATTCATTTGTAACCCTGGCCTACCTCTGGCACAGGATTCTATTTTCGGATGGGTCCTTTCAGGCCCATGTTAACCAACCTTTTAGATGGATCCTTATTGATCTTGATTTCAGAAAATTATTTACAATCAAACATCTATAATTTGAAATGCTCAATGAATTAACTCTTATATCGGTTATCAACGCCTAGTTATTAAGTTAATATGTATGAATTTGAAATTGAACTGAAATGTATTCCATCCACAAATCATTATTTCTTGTTGTTTTTCGTAATTTTGCAGCGCGAGACACTGCAAGAGTGGCGGCAATGTTTAGACCACATCTCTTTCAATGTCTCCGCTAAAGCTGCACTTAGTGTAACAACTCTGAACTTTTTGTAAGCCGTTAGCAACAAAAGCTTTCGCTCTCTTGTTGCGCGGCAATCCAGGCCTCGGCCCTTTTCTCATTTTCTTTACTTCACTCACTTGATCATCCGACGTCAGCGAGGCAGCAGCATCAATAAAACCCTACAGCAAAATCCATCACCCGTTGCGTTTTTCTTCTTCACCGTTTTACTCGTGGTTGCTTCCGAACCGCGCACGTGAGTATCGAGCCATAATATCGTTTGGCTACTTGTTGCATTTTTTCTAATGGTATTTCGATTTCCTTCTTTCTAATATCGTGCCGACAACTCCCAACAGTCTCACTTAATTACGCGTGCCAAACTGTCCTTCAATGAATCATTGCATTCAGCGGACATGTAGCATTTCGGCCCGTTACGCACTGTCAACGATTCATTAGCATTGCTGGCAGTGTGTATACCAGAGAGAAAGATGTCCGTGCCTTGCAGAGACAAGCAAATGAGTGTTGACAGCTCTTGCGGTTTCCGTTTTGTTGTCATTTTCATACTGCTCTCTTACCACAGTGAATGCTAGCAATCAGTGCACACTGTACCGAATCACACTGTGTGTAGGGAGAAATGAATCATCCATCGCAGCTCTTTAATGTCTACCATAACAATCAGCTACATCTAACCATAACGTAAATATATATTAAGACTATTTGCACGATTACTTAAATAAAAATTTACTTGGTTATTATAAAAAACAGGAAACAATTATAAAAAGCGAAAGACACCCAAAAAAACACAATATTTCTTCCGGCGCCTATGATTTTAGCCTCCAGGGTTCTTCTGCAGAATTGGCCATATCCATAACTTCGGAAAACATCTATATAAAACAATCATGAAATAATAATTAAATTTAATGTTATTTTTTTGTCATGTAAATATTTTATTACCTTCAAAACATTCCACAAAAATAAATCCACCAGCGGACGCTTGCCTGACGTACCAGTTGAAATTTTCTCGTAGCACTACGACATTTTGTGCATAAAATCAGTTGGCACGCCATATTTATATCTTTATCTCACTCTTTCATTCCCACTTACTGTAAAAAATCCCAAAATGTAAAATGCGGATTTGTATGTTTAGTTAGAATTGTGAAATTTTTATGAATGTGTTTGTTTTTAGACAAATGTTGATTTTTTTCCTGGAGTTTCGGTTAGGCATTCCTTGTAGGGTTGTTATTTATATTGGTTATATAACTAGTCATATGATCGGTAGTCTCCTTGTAGGGTATATTACTTCATATTCCTTGGTTCTATATTACTTCATATTCTTTGCTTAAGCAAATGTCAAAGGGTAGTCGTTAGAGCTGGGAAAACATCGATGTTTGCCCACATCGATGTTTTGATGTTTTTGGGAAACGAACATCAATGTATTGACCTTTTTCGAATGGGGACTTTTTTTTGGTATTTAAAAATTTTAGCAATTGATTTACCACTTTATTAAAGGGTTTGTGTTAAAAAAATAACCCACTAACAGAATTGAATAACAACAACAAAAGATAATTTAACATATTAATGAACAATAATAACAAAAACATATGAAGTAGCAAAATCTTATTTGACTATAGTCAAAATCCATTCACCATTCGGGGTTAATAAATACCAGCATGTCCAAATCGGTCTTCAATCCAGTCTTTACTAGTAGGGCCCTGCGGCTTTGCACGCAAGTTTGAAGTCAATGGGCCCAATAAATCAAGTTTCTTCATACTACACTCTATGGGCGGTGCCACGCCTCTTTTATGTTATGCCCAATCCATTCTTCCAGTCGAAGGGTGTGACTCGGTTTCAATGATATGCGACTTTCATTTCCAAAGCTACAGTCGCAAAAAATTTAATCGCGAAAAATATACCGCCAGTAGAATGACACATCTATGGGACGATGGTATACAAAACTTCAAAGCTTTCCAACTTATTGTTCCGAAGCTAATTAAAAATTTGGGTTCTATGGGTGGTGCCATGCTCTCGTCCAATACCCACTCTACTCTTCCTGTCGAAGGGCACGTCGAAATCGTAAGTATGTGCCAAATATCTTGATGTGTGATTTGCATTTCCAAAGTTATTGAAAAGAATAAGGTCGCTTAAAAAGTACCACGCCCCTTGTCCAACGCCCATACAATTTAACCACTTGAACGACACGTCTAAGCCATGATGCTATATCAAATTTCAATGCTGGCCGACTTATAATTCGGAAGATATTTCATATTAAAAACTTGGTTTGTATGGGCAGTGTCAGGCCCCTCGTCCGATACCCACCCCATTCCCCATGTCGAAGGGCACATCTAAATCGTAAGTTTGTGTCAAATCTCTTAACTGTGTGATTTGTAGTTCAAAAGTTATTCAAAACATTTGAGTTGCTTAAAACGTGTCACGCCCCTTGTCCAACGCTCACAAAGTTTTACCAGTGAAACAGCACATCAAACGGTGGCCCCGCACCAAATTTTAATACTGCCCGATTTCTTATTCCGAAGATATTCCATATTGAAAATTTAAGTTGTATGGGCGGTGCCACGCCCCCTTGTCAAAAACCCACCTCATTCCCCCTATCGAAACGCTAAATCGTTTGACATCCATATTGCTATGACAAATATACAAATGTTATTATAGGGCGTGGCTAAAAGGCATATCAGGTGGGCGTGGTCAGTCTTAGATTTCATATGTTAACATGAATGAAATACGGAATCACTTGATATTAATACTGATTCACCGACATGTACCGTAGCTTCGTTTTGTAAGTTTAGTAGGCGCGGAAAGTGGGCGTGGCCGATTATGTTATAGCCTATGTTTGCCGCAATGGTACGCTGAATCGTTTGATACCCATATAGCCTTAAAATAATCATACCATAGATGAGTTTTTTTACCATAGTGAGCGTAAGAAGGGGGCGTGGTCATTCTCATATAGCCTATGTACCATTCCCGCAGATAACAAAATGTTTGGTGCTTATTTCATCTAAATCGGTTCAGTGGTTTTTGCCTTGTGGCTTGTGGCCATTGTGGCTCAAAAACGTCACACATGCTTTTATATAATAGTATAGATTAAGGTTATATAAATTTTCTTAGATTTTGTTTAGCTTTTCACGCTCTTTTTAATAGTAATGGGGAAGTAGATAAAAACATCGAACATCGGAAATATCGAAAAAAAACATCGATGTTTGAAATAGAATTGAAAACATCGATGTATCAATGTCGATGTATCGATGTTGGTTCCAGCCCTAAAGCGTAGCTACCAGCAACCACTCGTGCTGTGCGTGCGAATTTGTATAAGGTTGAAAGGGACTTACAATTTTATGCCGATTGCGAACAACCAGCTGGGGGCTTTTTCATAGGCAATTTAACTCTCAGAGGTTTGCCATTCCCTGTTAGGAGCACAGCCGCCGAAAGAAAAATTTGTGTTTTTTTTTCAGTGTTAACAGCACCGGCCGACCTCGATAGTCAAGCGGGTAGCGCGCTGGCTTCTCACACCACTTCGATTCCTGGCTCGGGCTGGTGAACAACTCATCTACTTCTATCGCTATCCACATGAAGGGAATGAGAATTACAAGAATCGCACAAGTGCGCCCTTGGCAGGCAATGGCAAAACCTCCAAGTGTGAACGAAAAACTGCCAATCGCCCTTCGGATTCGGCGTTAAACTGTAGGTTCCCTGATCCCTTTCTCCATCCGCTTGAAATGTGTGCTGTAACATATGTTGGCAAACCAGTGTTGCATACACAGTTCAAAAACGGGTGAAATATGTGGTATCACAATGGGCCTTTCAGGCCTCCGAGTGTGTCTCTTATAGAGGCAGCCACCGCAACCTAACTTAACCTAACAGCACCGGAGTCTTGAACGTGGGTTCAAGTGTCGCATTTGACTCGCGGTCCAACGCACTAGCCAGCTGAGCTACGGCGGTGTATAAATACTGTTACGAAAATCTCAAGTTTTCCCAGGTTCGTTTGATTGTGTTTGAAAATAAAACAATTTCAGTTATTCAGCGCAACGTATACCCCGTTTATACGACAGCTCAAGTCGCTATGAGTCAATACGCATTGATTCAATACAGTCGTATAAACACGTTTTCAAACCGCTTTGAACATGTTATACGTATCGAGTCAAAGCACTTTTCAAATGAGTTCTTAAATTTTCAAGTCGCTTCCAAAATGCGTATAAACGGTTAAACATTTTGAAGGCGCCTTGAAAATCAGCTGATAGTGATGTACACCTTTTTTTGTGAATTTTCAAAAAGCAAGCAACACTAACAGCTGAGCGTCGTTAGCCGTAAAAAATAATTCAAAAAAGCTACGCGAGGAAAATGGGAAAAAAGTAAAAAAACGAGATTTGTGGAAAGATAGTGAAAAACGCGAAATGCTTACCATAACAAAAGAAAAACATGTTCTAAAACTGCTTGATAGCAAAACCAAAAGAAATAAAGTCATTTTTGAAGACGTCGCAAAAGAAATGAGTGCCAAGGGACTTATAAGAAGCGCTATCCAAATTCGCGCAAAATTCAAGTCGCTGAAGAGCGAATATTACAAAATAAAAAGAAACAACAATAAAAGTGGATCGCAGCGGCAGACGTTTGAATATTTTGACTTGTTGGATGAAGTCCTGAGTCATCGCCCAGCCATAACTTCCCAAGGCGTAGACACCTCCGCTGGCCCTCTCGACTTGCCTGATGAGGAGGACATGCAATTTGACGACATAGCGTTGATTGAACTTGAGGACAGCAGTGCCAACAGCAGCGCGCGAAATGAGTCTACAATCAACACTTTTACAAGTACAAGTAAGATGCACAAATTCAGAAATTGGTTGTTCACAAATTTTAAGTTGGTTTATTTTATTTAGAAAAACAGACGTATCAAAAGGTGGTAGAGTCCTTCAGCAAGGAATGGAAAGAGACCCAAGAAAATTTGGTGAAAGAGTTAAAAGCACACGATGAGAAATATTTAGGAATCGTAAACAAAATGTTGGAAGACGATCGCAAGAACACTGCAAAGATTTTGGAAGATGATCGCCGAGAAACAGCCAAGATGTTGTCGTCTTTCCTGACCACGATTCAGTCTCAAACGCAACCAGGCGTGCAATTCTGGAGTCCTCACCAATTTAGTTTTCTGGGAAGTAACGCTTCCCCTGCAGTGTCTGCATCTACATCATCTGCAGCCATTTTATCAGCCCAGAGACCTACTTGCATTACAGTGCCAGTGTCTCCAGCAGCAACTGGTATATTTACGTCGACCCCATCGTCTGTGGACAACACTGACTCCAATTTATCGAATAAGAGTTTTGAATAATAACATTTTCCACCAAAGCCAACGAACAGGCCAAACCTTTTGTTTATGTGAACATACATATATGTATGCATATCAAGCTGTGCACAATGCATTTATTTAAAGCTGAATACATGTTTATTTTTTATTTAAAATCCAATTGAACTTGAAGAAATTTGTTTATTTATAGTTTTGTTTGTTTAAGTTTTATTTTGTTTAAATCAATTGAATTTAATTAATGAATTTAATAAAAGAATTGAATTGCCCTTCGTGGCTAGAATACAAAACATAAGTTTAACTTAGTAAGAGTGAGACTCGCGTAGGAATATTATTTTTAAGATAGTATTTCAAATGGTTTCTTAAATCCTTTGGATTAAGATTTCCATCCATAATTACTTGACTCGATGTACTATCTCGGGGTTGAGGATATTCCCTTTGATTTTGGATTGCCTGAAACCATATGTCCAAATACGTTTCTTTTTGGCTTTCAACAAAATTGTGCAAAATGGTGCAAGCCACAATTACTTGCGAAACAAAGGATGGGTTGACATCTATTCTTTTTGCGAGGCATCTCCATCTACCCTTTAGCCTTCCGAATGCGTTTTCCACAACTATTCGTGTTGTGCTCAAATAACAATTAAAGGATTCCTCTTCTGCGGTTAAGCTTCCAATATATGGCTTCAACAGCCATGGTAATAGTGGATAAGGAGGATCGCCAATCAAAAATAATGGAACTTCAATGCCATCTATTGACTTGGTGTAACGCGGAATTAGTTGCGTTGAATTTTGGAAGAGACCGGATTCCTTGAACACTGTAGCATCATGTGTACTTCCAGGTAGCTTTACGCTAACATCGGTGAACCTTTGTGTGGAAAAATATGAATTTATTTATTTTTGCAATACTTACTGCCAAACCTAAATTGGAGCGTCAGCGGCAAGCAACTGTCAAAATTGCTTCATGCCCATACAAATTGTATGGGGCAAACCGCAATTGAAACGCTCTGACGCTGAGCTACTCGAATTTCCAATTTTGACAGCGCGTTAGCAGTTGAAGTTGGCTGCGAGAAACAAAAACGCCTGTAATTTATATTTGATTTGATTTAAATTTTGAGGAATTTATTCAAATAAGAGCTAATTTTTACAAAATAGTAATAAATTGTTGTTTTTTGGCAACTAAGCAGATATTTTTTTGTCATTTGTTTTCATTTCATGATTTTGACAATCCCAACGCAACGCTTCAATTTCGGTATGCCGCGCTGAGCGAGAGCGTTGCGTCTGAAAACGCAACGCTCAACGCTTCAATTTAGGTTTGACTGTTAATTGTGACTTTAGACTTACATGTAGTGATTTTCGACTACGCCTTGCATGACAATTGAAGGCCATCCTTTCCGATTAATATAATCCAGGTACACTTCGCTTGGTGGGAAAATTGGAATGTGCGTTCCTGAAACAATTGAAACTTTGTGGTGAAAATTGGCTAAATACCAATTTGTATATGGCATTATTACCATCGATTGCACCTATTATATTTGGAATATGTGATTTTTTTTCAAATTCGCTAGCGATGCGCAAGGATTCCTCCAAATCAGGAAACTTAATAATTTCATTTTGGATTTGTATTATAGCTTTCACAACGCGGTGGAAATATTTATGGACGGTACTCTTATGAATGCCGAACACATCGCCGACGACTCTATATTCTGCACATGATGCTAATTTGTAAACACACACCGCGACTTGCTTTTCCAGAGGCAAAGGCGGAGTTACATATAAAACAGTCGGTTCAGAGTCCTTCAAAAATGGTTCAAGCTTTTTACAAAGCAGTCGAAAAGATGCTGCGCTCATACGGAATGATTCCAGGTAGCATTGCTCGTTTCCTGGCTGCTGTAGAGTCCAACAAAAATTTTCGTTTGGTTGACGACGATGAAGGCTGCGAAATCGTGGAACATTTGAAGAAAATAACTTTCTTGGCAAAGCGAAATTTTTTTCCATTATTGCTTTTTGCGTGGAGACTTTTCTTGCCCTAGCGATTTCCTTTGTTATATTCTTATGAGATTTCACCAATTTTTTCATTTAAATAATTCTTCTTTTTTGAAGAGATTTTAAAATTATTGTAAAAGTTAGTTCACATATTTTATTTTGCTCCATTTTATGTTTTGAATGTCAATATCAGCTGTCAATAGCAGCTGAGCACACTTTTCAAACCGTTTTCAGTCAATTCGCTTCTGAAGTCAATGTATAAACACCTTGCTCGAAAGCGTATCGAGTCAATGCGAGTCGACTGGGGCCGACGTATAAACATGGTAGTAGTCAAAACTTTCAATCGTTTTATTTACAAATTTACACTTGTTCTACTTTACACTACTACTATTGCATGCTTCCCCATTGCTTGCTCAACACAGACTCGACTCATTGCGCTCGACACTGCTGCTTTTATACCAGTTTTCTTATCGCGCCGAAGTTTCTTGCAACTTCCAATTGGAAAGCGCTCGACCATTCTCGCACAGCCCATTTCTTCGAGAACCATCCTTGCCATATCGGATTATACCAAGCGAATTATACCAAATTTGCCATACTTCAAAGTGCATGCCTAAAAGTATGCTTGGAAAAGCATTCGTGCATAGAAAAGTATTCAGCACAGAGTGCTTTATCGTTTCACTGCCCATCACTAAGACTTGTTCGTGCCGAACAAGTATCGAGGCTCCGCCGGAGTAAGACGCCAGGCGCTCCAAATGGACTACTTTCAACCTCGCGTTTCTGTTGCTGCAGCGTTGAACTCTGTACACCACGTCATTAATCTTCGTCACAACTTTGTACGGTCCTTCCAATGATGTTTGATGTTTTGGAGACAAACCTTTCCTCCGCTGTGGGTTGTAAAGCATTACCAGATTGCCTTCCTGGAACCCTTCTGGGTTAGCCCGTTTACCATAGCTCGCCGTTAACCTGCTTCCAACTAATTAAGTGCGGCTCCGCGATCTTCTCCTCGGCCCTTTCGAAGCCGAACACCGATCACAGCCTCTGATCCACTCAGCGACAGACTCCTGGCATCCTACCCAATAGAACCGCCTTCTTATCTTGGCGACAGTTTTTGCGATGCCTAGGTGCCCTCCACTGGAGTCGTTATGGTTTTCCTCGATAACATCGTCGATTTAGCCTTTCGGGACCACTATTAGGGATATCCTGGTCCTGCCATCCCTGCTCTCCCACTCGCGATATAGGCTGCCATTCTTCAGACGCAGACTTTGCCATTGTACAGTAAGCTTTCGCGATCGGGCTCTCACCAGCCATCTCCTGCCAGTCCGGCCGTAATTTCTGCGCTTTGCCTTTGATGATCTTCGCGAGATCCGTATCCTTGCGCTGGTCCTTCTGTAGCCTTTCCGCAAGCCAATCTTCCCCCTGTAAAACTCTTATCGACCGAACATCCACAATTTGTCTCTCGTTTTCGGCTTGCGAATTATGCCTGCGCTCGGTTTTGCACGAATGGTGTGGCAGAGCGTCAGCCCTTCTTGGCGACGTCTGTTGTCCGGAACGCTTGCCACATCGCCAGCAACTGACTCTAGATGACACTGCCCGTAGCCCCGCTGGTGCCACCGAGCTCACTGTCTGGCTTTGCGTGACACGTTCAGTAGTACCATCATAACTAGGCACTGCTATGGCAAAACTTTGCTCAACCGACTGCACCCTTGCTCGCAGCTGTACCTCTCTAAGCCGCTCGTCCATTTTTCTGTTCACCGAATCCTCCAGACTGTCAACTCGTTTGTTCAAGGAATCATCCAGGTCGTCAACTCGTTTGCCCCAATTGTCCATTCGCGTCTCGAGATGCTCAACTTTCCCGTTCAGTCTACCGGAAATTTCCTCCACCTTCTGCTCTATGCACGCAGAATTTTCCGCCATATCTCGGCTTGCAGTGTCGACCTTTGCTGAAATTTCCTGATTCGTAGTTTCCAGTTTCGCGGCCATTTCTCGATTTGTAGTTTCTAGTTTCGCTGCCATTTCTCGATTCGTAGTTTCTAGTTTCACTGCCATTTGCGCCGACATTTCACGATTTTCATTTTCCATTTTGGCTGCCATTTCACGGTTGGAAGTCTCAAACATGCCTTTAAGTGCAACCATTAACTGGCTCAACTCCAATGCTTGTAGTTGCGCAGCCGCTGCAGTCGTACTTTGCAGTGACGCAGCACCCGGAGGCGATTCCTCCACCTTGGCCGACGCCTCTAGCTCTTGCGTTCCGAACTCGTGCACAGTCCAATCGAAACCTCGTGCCTCACATGCTTCTCGCAAGCACAACTGCAACTCCACCTTTCCGCCAGCAGTCGACAAATTCCAGGCAGCCAGCTCCTTCTTCAGCTGGTCCACCTTCAGCACCTCAAGTTTAACCATGTCTGCGTTTTTATAATTTTATTTTACTTTCAGTAACACAATCCTGACTTCTGACACCAAATGTTACGAAAATCTCAAATTTTCCCAGGTTCGTTTGATTGTGTTTGAAAATAAAACAACTTCAGTTATTCAGCGCAACGTAGTCAAAACTAACAATCGCTTTATTTACAAATTTACACTTGTTCTATTTTACACTACTACTATTGCATGCTTCCCCATTCCCTACAAGAACACTTTCGGCCATATGATCGGTCATATGACCGACATGCCTGATAGAAATATCGGTCAGCACTCGGAACAAAGTTTCTATCATTTTTCTACAGGCGAGTTAACAAAAATGATAGAAACTTTTGTATACGTGTGATTTTTTGTTTCACTCTAACACACACCTTTTGCATATTAAGAAAAGTGTTTTTGCTCTGCTCTAACGCATACGTATTCCAACCTCCAAATATTTGTATTGCTTTGTATGGCTATCTCACCGCCGCCGCCGCGGCAGCCGCCGTAGCTCAGCGTGCTAGTGCGTTGGGTTGAGTCAAGACTCTGCTAGTTCAATTCACCGTTGGAGCAAACTTTTTTTTTATTTCGTTGTTGCAGCAAACACCGAAAAAAAATGGAAATGTCAGTCAGTTGACCGGTCATGTGCCGAAATTTTTGACTGAAATGCTGATGCAAATATCGGTCACAAACCAATACTCAATATTGCAAAAATGCAGGTTTTTATTGAAATTTTTTGGAAAAACCGTTTGCTTTTACTTCTGCCTGAATTTATTTTAAATTAGTTTAAATAAAATAATATATTGGGCTTGCGCTTCGGTACTTGTTATGGGCCCAATATTGAAGTTACTGAAAGTGCAGAGTTTTTTAAATATTCAAATATAATATTATTTAAATTAAATTTTAATTCGAATTCTTACCTTCTTCCTGTTTTTCCTTTTTTTTTGGTGTTTGAAGCAGCGGAGTATTGAACATGGATTCGCGCGTCGCATTTGCCTCGTGGCCGCACGCGTTAGCCAGCTGAGCTACGTAGCTTCGGCAGCCGACGGCTCTTAATCATTTATATTAACTCCGATGCGAGTTCTTGTCAGCAGTTGCTTCTATTGTTGTCTCATTCTTATACATGCGTATATAAGCAATTAATGTTTCTATGGTTGTCAAATGGTTTGTTTCAGTTTAAATGAAAGACAAATTGCAGCGATATTTTGTTTCATATGGGCCAAATTTCATGCAAATGTATTGGTAAATTAAAAAAATGTTTTGAATGTAGTGGAGTTTCGGTCAGGCAGTTCTTGTAGGGTTGCTTGCTCAACACAGACTCGACTCATTGCGCTGCTCACTGCTGCTTTTATACCAGTTTTCTTATCGCGCCGAAGTTTCTTGCAACTTCCAATTGGAAAGCGCTCGACCATTCTCGCACAGCCCATTTCTTCGAGAACCATCCTTGCCATATCGGACTATACCAAACGAATTATACCAAATTTGCCATACTTCAAAGTGCATGCCTAAAAGTATGCTTGGAAAAGCATTCGTGCATAGAAAAGCATTCAGCACAGAGTGGTTTATCGTTTCAATACATTTACATATCATTAAAACCACAATCAACCGAGGCCTTTAAAGCCAACATAATCCAGGTCCTTACTCGAACTCAACCGGAGCTATGCAGCAGACTCATTGAAAATTTCAACTCTCAGATCCGTGCAACTTTGCAAATAAACAAACATCTCACTCACTCACTTACTTCTTCGGATATAAATGAGTATATGACACGGGCGGATTAAGAAAAAATATTTTGGGGTGGTTCAAAAAATAATTATTTAATATTCATAAAACGCCATAAAAATGCCTTTTAAATTGTATGCAGTTTTAAAATCGACCCTAATATTTCGGAGGGTTTCAACCCCTAACTGCCCCCTAAATCCGCCACTGGTATACGGGATTCTCAAGTAACAGCGGTTTAAGTTAGATATTATAAAAATTCACAGACTTCAATTATATTTACTTGTAATACAGGAACTCAATACAAATAGCTTGAATTATTCTTACGAGTTATAAAGCAATACTTACAAAAAATGCAAATCAACGCATTCTGTGAAGATGGCGTCAACTGTTCTCTAGCTCTCCGCAGTTTGGAATTCGTTTTATGAACATATTTGAACATTTCATGAATTTCAGACTGACTCAAAAGTCCAAGTAAATTCGATTTGCTGTCCCAATAAAACGGCAATTGTCCTTTATCTAGGCATTCCTCCAAATCCCTGAACATCTAAAAAAAGTAAATTCTGCGGTCAGAAGCAACAATCACTTGAGTTGAAAATTCGTGTTTCGAGTAATCTCGTATTAAAATTGTAAGTGCATATTTGATAAAAGTAGTAACACATACTGAAATCAAATTTGTCAATAATAATAGGTTATTATATGAATAATTAGAATGTGTTAGGTGTCTATGGAAATACCTTTATTTAGAGAACATTATAGAAATAACGGATAAAGACTATTTGTACTTATTAACTAACTCACATTTATTGCACTTATATCGACTAAAGCTTTTGTTGCTATTCAAAATGTGGTAGTTTCTGAACATAACTACTTATACTACGTTTACGTTTACATTTAGATTGCCTCATTTGCATTTTGCTTGGCAGCTAATGTCAAACGCTTAACGCCTATGTCCTTGTCGCAGCTCACAGAGCATTTTTTCCGGCTGCTGACTAAAGAATTTTTTGCTGCCTCAATGATCTACACTCTGCAATATTTAAATACAAATGTATAACACACCTTACGTACTAAGAATAATCTATATATATCAAGCAAACGAAAATTCAATTCTAATTATCCATTTTGATAATTTTCGTTTGTTGTAATTGTCATTTGTTGTTGAATTGTCAAAAAGAGGTAAAATCTTTTGAAGGCGCTTTCATTTTATGATGCGTTCGAAAAAATTTGTCATGTTTTATCGCATTTTCTTCGTCGTTTTGTTGAAATGAGTCATTTGATTTGAATTTGTATGGGAAATGCGTGATTTGGCTTCGCATTTGAGAATTTTTGCCCAAATCACGCATTTGAGCTCAATGTAAATGTAGTATTACGGGTATAGCCTATTTCCACTGAGCGCTTAGTTGCACCACAGAACAAACAATATACAGAATGCGCATCTGGTGTAAAGAAAATTTTCTTTGCGGGTTCCAGCGGTAGGACCCGTTTGTAGATGCGGGGGAAGCAGTAAAAGGGACGAGAATGCACAGAGCGCGAGAGCGTAAGCTGAGAAGCTGCGACCGCGCACCACACACTGTGGTTGTTGTTGTTGGGCAACAAAGCAATGTGCCGCTTGCATGTTTGTGGTGGCTCGTGCTTGCTCTCCGCTTGCTTTTTTACAAACAAGAACAAGAAGTGGACAGGCATAGTTTGCATAGAAAAATTGATTGAGCGATCGCCAAGGCGCATAAATAAGGTAGTAGCACTACGGAAAAACCAAAATTCAATGAATTTTATTAGTTCCTTTGGTCTGTTTGTAAAATAGATGTTGTAAAAAGTATAAATGGCTACAATGAAAATTAACATATGTGTAAAAATATTGGAACAACCAAGACGCATTAAGAAAGTGATAAAAAGTGGAAAACTATTGCTACAATGTTGTGCAACAGCGCAACAAAAAAACACTTTTTTTCTGTTGCATGGAGTTTTTCTACTGTTTCTTACTAATTTGGGTGCGCTGATTCCGAATCTACCCTCCGATTTTTTCTAGCAGCTCTAGTTTGTGAGATATAGGTACCCTGTCATTTTTTCAGTTTTTCCTCTACTTTTTCCATATTTTCGATCGTAGTTTCTAAACCAAAAAACCGATTCACATGATTTTCACCTTATCGCATTAACAACACCGCACGGCTTCTTTTCCGATGCAACTTATTTTCATAAATGTTAAAATGCCGCGGTAATTGGACCTCAAAGTTGGAAAAAATGTAATTTTAAGGCGTTTTCTTTGATGGTCAAAAACATACACATTTTTTGTAAAACAATTAACGAGTTAGGTGTATAACGAAAGTCGACACATCAAGCAATACAACACAGCTACATTATTTGGCGGAATACACATTCGCATCGAAATAACAGGAAAAATGTACCATCGCGATTTTCATCACTTTTCATACTTTTTCCTTAAAAAATTAGGGGCCTGAAAATATGCAAAGTTTTTAATTTTTTTTTTGTTTCGAAAAATTCAAAATATTTTTGTTTTTGCTTGTATTCCAAACTATAAATGGAACATAAAAAAGAGCATATTTTGAGGCTCCTAATTTTTTAAGGAAAAAGTATGAAAAGAGATGAAAATCGCTATGGTAAAGTTTTGTTATTATTTCGACGCGAATGTGTATTCCGATAAATAATTTGGCTGTGTTGTATTGCTTGATGTTTCTTCTTAAGATATTCATATACTTCGAAACTTGATTTATGAAACATCTGTACAATTTTCGCCATCAGAAAAAACGCCTTGAAATTCAATATTTTCTTACTTTGAAACCTTATTATCACGCCCATTTAGAACGCATAAAATTGATTAATGTCAGGAAAGATGGCGTGAAATGTTGTAAGTGCAACGATATAAAAATAATGTTGATAGGATTATTGGTTAAGAAATAACAGTCGAAAACGAGAAAAAAGCCGAGCAAAATTCGAAAAAGTGACACGCCCATTTTTTGCAAAAACTAGAGCTGTTACATAAAAACGGAGTATGGTTTTGAAAACAGCGTGGAAAAACGATTCAGATTCATGTAAAAAACTGCATGCAACAGACATGCTGTTGTGCAGTGTTATCAAAGAAAAAAGTTGAATCAGTTCTGGTGCTGCAACTACCTATTGATTTTGTCTTGGCGATCGCTTTGCCAAATCAACCGCCATTTCAATGTGCACGAGTAAAGCCAAGCTGGCTTGTTGCGGAAAGCAGTGCTGCCGAACGTACTACTATAGTAGTATTTTACTACTATTTCATCATCTGTACTACCGTACTACCCACAGGCCGATTGTACTACTATTTTCTGAAATATAAGTTTTAGCTATTTAATTTTCATGTTTTAGGTAAGGCTATTAGAAAAGAATATAAAAAAATGTTGCCGAACTGAACATTGCCGAAGCACGAAGTTTAGACCAATCTTGCCGTTTTTTATTTCTACCCAAATATCCTTGGTTTGTGAGCAACTGTATCACATGCGTTTTCGTATGTTTCACTTTTTACTGAATTTTTTCGATCAAGAAATTGAGCTCGTTGTAGAGTTACCGTTGTGCGACTAAAGTGACAATTGCACCTTTTTTAACCACGTTGCAAAATGCTGTTCGTACAATACTTAACATTGTTGTAATCACATAATACACATAAGCTTTTGATAAAGTGATAAACTTTAAGCAGCGCAACGGATGCGATACCCAAAAATTAACGTCGTGAAATAATAGAGTAAATTACTGTATTTAAATACAAAATAACTTAATATTTTTGAATATTCTTGTAAGAATCTTTTAAAATTTGATAAAGACAATAAAGTGGTTGTTGGGACGTCGACAAGTCAGAAAAAATTAAACTGAGCTGAAACGTGTAATTCGCAATCATTGGAATATGCTGATAAAAGTGTATAAAATCGTTCGATTTCTCTTGGGATTGGCATTTTTATTCAACCAGTGCAAATTGAGGACAAATTCCGTTGGATTGTTAATAAAAAAATAATAATTATTAAATTAAAAAATTCAATTCAAAGTATGCTCAAAATTATCCCATTCTTAATTATGCCATTTTAAAGAAAATATAAATGAAAAATATTGTTCGTCGTGCTTTGTTGTTTTGTTTTGGTGTTGATTGGTTTCTCTTGTTTGTTTTTTTTTATTTTTTTATAGAAATATCTTCAAAATGGGGTGTATAGAGTATATCCGTAGACAAATAATTATAAATCGGACTGACTTAGGCGGGAAATTGTACATATTCTAGTAATGAAAATATAAAGCTACTACTACTAGTAATGCAAATATTACTACTAGCTAGTCGCTTAGGTCGACTTTAGTTAAGGGTGCTTGAAAAGGATAAATCCAAAAAATTTATCTCCTACCATAGTTCCCCTAATTGAAAGATTTAATTGAAGAACAGAATGTTGAAGTTCTAGAAGCGGAATAAAGGGCATTGCGAAATTGGAACTTGAGTCAAATTTCGAAAATCTTGGTTTATAACCATTTTGGGGATGTTTTAGAAAAAAACACGATATTAATGAATTTATGTTTCCGCTTCTTTGACAGTTTATTGGTACTGTAATTGCGTTTCCGCATAGTAGTCCGAAGTAAATTTAATTAAAGACTAGAAAAGAAAATGTTAACTGAACGCTACTGTCCACTCGATTTATCTTCGAAAAGTTTATTAGGAGAAACTTTTACGGAAAAAAGGGATCCACCAAAAAACTTACTTTAAGTATATAATTAAAACATATAAAATTTGTTTATATGAATTTCTTTAACTGAATTACATTGTCTCTTTCACATTTGTATAAATAAAATTGTTAATGTGTTTTGAAACTTAGTATTTGATTTAGTGGTTGATGAATCCTTGCGGTTTTTACACTGTTAAGAAAACATGCATATATACTACTCAAAGTTCATAAATACTACCCAAAAATCGTAATTTGTACTACTGAAAAAAATTTAAAAACGGCAGCACTGGCGGAAAGCAACAACGTTGCGTGTTGTTGTCGAAATGAGAATAAAGAAGCGGTCGGCAAAGCTTACTCTTATGAGCAATACGCTCAGCAGTGCTTGTCGACGTTCCAACAACCACTTTATTGTCTTTATCAAATTTTAAAAGATTCTTACAAGAATATTCAAAAATATTAAGTTATTTTGTATTTAAATATATGTATTATGTGATTACAACAATGTTAAGTATTGTACGAACAGCATTTTGCAACGTGGTTAAAAAAAGGTGCAATTGTCACTTTAGTCGCACAACGGTATCTCTACAACGAGCTCAATTTCTTGATCGAAAAAATTCAGTAAAAAGTGAAACATACGAAAACACATGTGATACAGTTGCTCACAAACCAAGGATATTTGGTTAGAAATAAAAAACGGCAAGATTGGTCTAAACTTCGTGCTTCGGCAATGTTCAGTTCGGCAACATTTTTTTATATTCTTTTCTAATAGCCTTACCTAAAACATGAAAATTAAATAGCTAAAACTTATATTTCAGAAAATAGTAGTACAATCGGCCTGTGGGTAGTACGGTAGTACAGATGATGAAATAGTAGTAAAATAGTACTATAGTAGTACGTTCGGCAGCACTGACGCTCAGCACACGTACACAGTACGCTCTCTCAATCAGCCGTTGTTCAGGTATAATTTCCACAGTGGAGAAACATTTTACTGCGCTCACTAACACCATCTCATAGTCAATTTTGCCGACCCGTGGAATAAAGCCGAAAACCATCGAATCTATGCGTGTATATGAATTCGCGCTTACTCTCTCGGTTCCCTTTACATTTTCCTCACCTTTGTTGCTTCCCGACCGCGTCTGAAATGAAATCGCAAAATTATTTCAGATGCGCCTTCTGTATACTGTTTATTCTGTGGTTGTACCAAAACTGAGTTAAGAGGGTGTTCTGTAGTAACAGCTCGTTTTCTTAGGTGTTTTTTGAAATTCTACTGTGAAGTAACTATTCAATTTTTTTTTATGCGGTTTTTTTTCAATGTTTTATTATACTTTTAACTACAAAATTCAGTATAAGGTTTGGAAAAATATTGATTCGTTGCTGCACTGCAGCACCGCAAAGTGATGCCCTCCAAAAAAACATGCGTTGACGGTTCACACGATTGCTCCAGTCTGAAACATGGAAATCGGAAAATTTTTTTGTTGTAATCTATATGAGTGCGATTATCGTCCGACGGGAGCTTTTTTGTTTTTCATCAAAATTCTCAAAATGGCGCGACTTGAAAGTAAACAACTTTTTTTTTTCCCATTTTTTCAAATGAAAAAAATTTATTTAACACTAACTAATAACAAAATCGAAAAAAACGCTCGTCGGACGATAGCGACATTTTTTAGAAACATTTAAAAAAAAAATTATCAAAATCCGTCTACTCATTTGTAATCGTGTGAACCAGTTCGAAAAACATGGTTTCGGGAAAAACGCGTTTAAAGTTTTTTGTTCACTGAAAGTACTGTGGAAATTCGGCGGAGCGCGTGACGAAACCTCCTTTACAAATGACTTTCCGGTCCGAATTCATCAAAGACCTTTTTTTATACGATAGATAACAACATTACCTGTTGAAAAATGCAAAAAAAAAAAATCGATTTTTTGAAAATTTTACTACAGAACACCCCCTTAACTCCAACAGCTGGTTTTTGATTTCATTTTCAAATTCTGCATTTATTTCTGGGCAGCCACAGCTATACCCATCGCCGCCGTCTCCTTGTATACGTACACTAGTCAGAATAAGTTCTACAAGGGGTACGTAGTTTTTTCATATGAAAAATAAATCGGTTAAAGTAATTTTTCAAAACCAAAACATTTTTTATTTCTTCCGTAAACTTAGTTCCTTTATTCTATTAAGATAATAATATAAAAAACTTGACCAAACTGTAAAAGAAGGGCAAAAAAAAAGATTTTATGAATTCACCTCAGAAAAAGTTTGCGTACAAGATAAGGTTATGTAGTTAAAATTTAATTGAAACTAAGCTTTGTCCAAAAATTAATAACTTTGTGAATTTGCATTTCTCGCTTGAACTCCCTACAGAAGTTTCGGCGTAAATTTGATTAAATTCGGTGTTTTTTCAGCGTTTAGTATATCTTTGAAGATGAAGTCTTGTTGGGCTCAGGGCTCAAGTAAACCCCTTATATACTCAATTAGATGCACGTTAGGTGACTTGAGAGGAACTTTGTCAACTTTGTTGAGCCAGTTAATAGCAAACCTAGCTTCACATCGTATGCATTGCGCCCTAAGGTTGAAAAGAACTTTTGGCTTACATAAGCTCTTAGAATATGTAAATAACCCCTCGGAAGTATTTCTGAATAAAAAAACAGCCGCTCACTCCTTTTCCTGACATGCAGCCCCATACCATATCCCCACATATGCTATTCTCACTTGTTAATTTTTGATTTTTGTTATTAACAGGTTCCTCTTCACATTAGTTGATGCCTTTTAATGCCAAATATGCCAAACCATTATCAGATAATAATGTATCGTCCAATTTTCTATAGATAGACTCTTTGATGGACTTTTTTACGAAAGCAATTCTTTGCTCTTTGTAAGTAAGCTAAATATGGGCTTCTTACATGCTAATATGTAAGGGAAATATGTTTTTTCAGGACTATTCTTATAAAGTCACTGCTACTGGTTTTATGAAACATTTCTGTACATTTCTGAAGATATTAAATGCAACTAGCCTTAGATTATGATGCACTGACCGAAAACAATCTAATCCTCTTGCTCGGGTAGATTAAAAACTTATTATTTTAATTCATCTAAAACAGAACAAAAAGTTCAGTTAAGGCATATATGAAAAATGTGGATACGTTTTTATAAACAGAGAACCCATTTTTGAGGTCAAAATTAATCATAACATAATTTAGACTTGCCTGTACGCAAACTTATTCTGACTAGTGTATGTGTGGTTTCTTATAGCCCCTTTACTATATGAAAACCACTTTCCTTCTCAACAGTCTAAGAATGTCTGGGTTTTCATATTTGTGAAAATTTATTTAATTTGTGAATTTGTTTATTTTATTTGTCAATGTCTATTTCATTTGTGAAAGTTGTCAGCTGATTGATACCAGAGCTGTCTGAATTTTCAATGTCAAGAGGGTTAGTGAGAAGTTCTACTTTTTTTATTTTCTTTTTCAGCATTTTTTATGTGCAAATAATAGAAGTTTTGACTTTGATTATGACAGACGATATGTATTTTTGCGAAAAATGCAGTAAAAAGTAATTGTCTTGGCAAAAAATCTACCATACCGAACGAAATTCATTCGTTTGTGTTCGTACGGACGTCATAAGATATTGTTACGAAAATTCCAAGCTCGTCTTCCAAGGTTCGTTTTGATTGTGTTGAAAATAAAACAACTGCAATTATTCAGCGCAAACGCAGTAAAACTAACAATCCCTTTATTTACAGAATTACACTTTGCTTGTATCTACTTTACACTACTACTATTGCACGTTTTCCCATTGCTTGCTCAACACAGACTCGACCCTCTGCGCTGCACACTGCTGCTTTTTATACCTGTTTTCTTATCGCGCCGAAGTTTCTTGCAACTTCCAATTGGAAAATGCTCGACCATTCTCGCACAGCCCATTTCTCGCGAACCTTGCCATATCGGACTATACCAAGCGAATTATACCAGTTTGCCGCAAAAGTATGCTTGCAAAAGCGTTCATGCACAGCACAAAGTGCCTTTTCGTTTCACTGCCCATCACTTAGACTTGTTCATTCGGAACAAGTATCGAGACTCCGCCGGAGTAAGACGCCAGGCTCTCCAAATGGACTACTTTCAACCTTGCGTGTCTGCTGCTGCAGCGTTGAACTCTGTACACCACGTCATTAATCTTCGTCACGACTTTGTACGGTCCTTTCCATGATGTTTGATGTTTTGGAGATAAACCTTTCCTCCGCTGTGGGTTGTAAAGCATTACCAGATTGCCTTCCTGGAACCCTCATGGGTTAGCCCGTAGACCATAGCTCGCCGTTAACCTGCTTTCAACTAGTTGAGTGCGGCTCCGCGATCTTCTCCTCGGCCCTTTCGAAGCCGAACACCGATCACAGCCTCTGATCCACTCAGCGACAGACTCCTGGCATCCTACCCAATAGAACCGCCTTCTTATCTTGGCGACAGTTTTTGCGATGCCTAGGTGCCCTCCTCTGGAGTCGTTATGGTTTTCCTCGATGACATCGTCGATTCGGCCTCTCGGGACCACTATTAGGGATTTTCTGGTCCTGCCATCCCTGCTCTCCCACTCGCGATATAGGCTGCCATTCTTCAGACGTAGACTTTGCCACTGTGCCCAGTAAGCCTTCGTGATCGGGCTCTCATCAGCCATCTCCTGCCAGTCCGGCCGTCATCTCTGAGCTTTGCCTTTGATGATCTTCGCGAGATCCGTATCCTTGCGCTGGTCCTTCTGTAGCCTTCCCGCAAGTCAATCTTCATCTTGCACAACTCTTACCGACCGAACATCCACAATTTGTCCCTCGTTTTCGGCTTGCGAATTATGCCTGCGCTCGGTTTTGCACGAATGATGTGAAAGAGCGTCAGCCCTTCTTGGCGACGTCTGTTGTCCGGAACGCTTTTCTCGCAGATGACAGTCTCGTGATATGTGGCCTTGCTTGCCACATCGCCAGCAACTGACTCTAGATGACACTGCCCGCAGCCCCGCTGGTGCCACCGAGCTCACTGTCTGGCTCTGCGTGACACGTCCAGATTGGGCTCGACGCCTTTCCGCAGGTGACTGTCGAAAACTTCCCCTCCAGGTGGCCTCATACGTCAATGCGCTTGTCACCTTCTCACGGAATGTCGGCTTGCCCATCATCAATGCACTGCGTCCTGTCTCTGGGTCATGAAGACTTTCAATAAATGCCTCAATCTTCATCCTCTCGAGGTCATCAGCGCCGAATTTCGGGTAGCACAACTGTACGAGCCGCTCAATGTCTGCTGCATATGTCTGCAGCGCCTCGACTGTTTGTTTCCTGCGGTTCTTCAGCTCGCAATAATACAGCATTTTGTTGTGCTCGTCACTGTATCTGGCTGCCAACGCCCTTATGACGGTCTCGTAATCACCTCTCAAACCTTCCGGAACTGTTTTTATTACCTCAGCCGCAGGACCTCTTAGAGCCAGTATCAGTCTCCGACCTTTCCTAACATGGGTCCACTGACTATTCAAAGCAGCCATATTGAATTGTAATTTCAATGTGTCGAACGACGTAGTGCCATCATAAGTAGGCACTGCTATGGCAAAACTTTCCTCAACCGACTGCACCCTTGCTCGCAGCTGTACCTCTTTAAGCCGCTCGTCGATTTTTCTGTTTATTGAATCCTCCAGACTGTCAACTCGTTTGTCTAAATGTTCTACTCGCGTCTCTAGGTGCTCAACTTTCACATTAATAAATTTAATTAATTAATTGAATCTCTTCCACTTTCTGCTCCAAGCGTGCAGAATTTTCCTGAAGTTTGCTGGACAACTCGCGATTAGCATTTTCCAATTTTTCCGCATTTTCCTGGAGTTTGGTTTCCATTCGCTCTGCTACTTTTCGGTTCGCCGATTCCATTTTCGCTATTTCTTGATTCGTAGTTTCCAGTTTCGCTGCCATTTGCGCCGACAGTTCCTGATTCGTGGTTTCCAGTTTCGCTGCCATTTGCGCCGACAGTTCCTGATTCGTGGTTTCCAGTTTCGCTGCCATTTGCGCCGAAAGTTCCTGATTCGTGGTTTCCAGTTTCGCTGCCATTTGCGCCGACATTTCGCGATTTTCATTTTCCATTTTGGCTGCCATTTCACGGTTGGAAGTCTCAAACATGCCTTTCAGTGCAACCATTAAGTGGCTCATGTTCAATGCTTGTGGTGGCGCAGCCACTGCAGTCGAACTTTGCAATGACGCAGCAGCAGCAGGCGATCCCTCCACCTTGGCCGACGCCTCTTGTTCCTGCGTTCCGAACTCGTGTGCAGCCCCATCGATGCCTCGTGATTCACACGCCTCTCGCAAACGCAGCTGCAACTCCACCTTTCCACCAGCAGTCAGCAAATTCCATGCAGCCAGCTCCTTCTTCAGCTGGTCCCCCTTCAGCAGCTCGAGTTTAACCATGTCTGGATTTTTATAATTTTATTTTTTTTTAATCTTCACCAACACAATCCGAACCTCTGACACCAAATGTTACGAAAATTCCAAGCTCGTCTTCCAAGGTTCGTTTTGATTGTGTTGAAAATAAAACAACTGCAATTATTCAGCGCAAACGTAGTAAACCTAACAATCACTTTATTTACAAAATTACACTTTGCTTGTATCACAAAATAAACAGTATACAGAATGCACATGTCGACCAGCGAAGCAATCTGAATTTCGGGTGCGGGCCGAAAGCAGCAGAAGGGAAGATAACAGAGTTGGTTGAACAGAACTTTTGTCTGTTCTGTTAATTTCTCGTGCGATGATGATCTCTGTTATTGTAACTTCGGTAAGTGCCGAATGGTGCAGGGCAAGTTCGTGCGCTCGATGCCGGCCATACAAGTTACTGTTTTTTTCAATGAAGCGAATGAAGGGCGATGTGCTGTTGTTGTTGTGTTGATGAGCGAATGAAAATTGTACATTTTGAATTTTTGTATCTGGCTGAATTTGGCTGGCTATGCCCGACGTGTGTTGATTAACACTAGAGTGTTCGGCTCAACGTATTTTGCTCAACGTAGGTACAAATGTACCTCCATGGGATTTCTCCTTTAAGTTGTAAACAAAATGAAAAAACGGCGGGTGTATGTTTGCTTGTGCAAAAATAAGTTTTATTTTTGTGGATTATAATTATTTACATGGTTAGGCGACTGCGAGGAATGAACGGAGGAATGATTGGGGCGTTTGCGTTTAAATTTTTCGGGAAAATAACAAATCTTACAGATGCCAATAACTTTCTTGCTCACATATATACTTATATATATATATATACTTTTCTGAACATTACAAGCTGTTCATCAAAATGTATTAACCCTAACTCCCAGTTGATAGCACCTGTGTAACGTATACAAATACACGGGAGTACATTTGTACCTATGCCAAGCAGAATGAGACGACTTTTTTTTGGCGACTCCCACCCAATACCACATACCCATTTTTTTATTTTTTCCTCTTTTTCTAGAATCTGCACAGACCATTTGAGGCTATCATGGAGTCTCACTGTACTTGCATAATAAATAGTGTACACATTTTATGTTTACTTCTCCGAGGGGATACATTTGTACCTATCCGAACAATCCAGTGTTAATAAGAACAAAATTTGTTCACGTTATTATGCGATCGACCTTCTGCGCGAAAAGATTTTTATATCCTTATGAGCACTTAAAGGCTAAGGTTTCGCTAATTTTGGCATAAATGACTCCTTGCCGCGATTTATTATTTTATCCTTACGCTTTTTATCCTCACTCTAGGCCCCAGTTGTTTGGCCAAAACATTTGTTTGTCCATCCTATGAAAATGAGACGTTCCGTAGAATCGCAAATACAAACTTGTGCATTTAATCACGTATAATGTATGTTCACACATATCTATTATAAAGTAAAAGGTTATAAGAAATATGTAAGTAAGCAACGACGGTCCTGAATGATGGCAGAATAATTTTTTTGTTTGGCTTTCTCTCGATATATGTATGTGTAATCCACAATTAAAAAGATATTTCACACATAAAGATTGTGCCAAATCGTTTAACTATCTTCAAAATTAAAAATAGTGTGATAATTTTAAAGCGTAGAGACTTTTTAAGTCGATAAGTTGCCCCTTTTGACATTCGTTCTCATGTAATTTTTTCACGCTATACTCCGTCGTAAAATTGCTACCGACAGCGTATGTACGCACTGCGCTGCTCGCAGAATAAACCACAAAGCAAAAATAATTCGAATTCAATTTGCATTGCCCAGCCGGCAACAATAACAACAACCAGCTTAGCTTATTGCTCTTCTCCTCATATATGTAAGAAGCAAGAGGCACTTCGTTTTGTTGGCCGACAACAACAGCAACCACAGCGGATGCTATTTTTCCTTCAATGCTTCACGGAGCCGCATACGATCATTACTTTCTTCTTATTTCTGTGCTGTTTGTTCTGTAATATAACAGAAGCGAAAGCTGTCTAGTGCAGTTTGTAATGTTAATAGCAGAGGACGTAATGTTCAATTAACAGTGGTCGTAATATTACGACCCCTTAACATTTTCGAATTTGTATGAGATGGAAGGAAGGGAGCGGACATACAAGGTAAAGTCTCTGATTGCGTTCAACCTGGCGAACGCCAGAACGATCCTTGTCCCTGTCCAATCCAAGCTGATGCACAGCCTCCGCGCGGCCCTTCTGGATAGCTATTTGGCATCCGCTGAATAGTGAACTAATGTGTGCAGCGAGTCCTATCCCCAGGACTTAAAATTTGGGTTGTGCGCAGGGTTTGGTGCCCGCCACGGAAAACCAAATACCAATGAAAGCCAAAAAGCAAGCCTCGGAAAGAACCCACAAAGTTGACGACCACAGCAAACGATTCAAGGACCATGATTTGAGGATATGCACCTGGAATGTCCGGACCCTCTATAGGGTAGGTGCCTCTATCCAACTGGCGGAAGCCCTCACGAAATGTAAGGCTGACATCACCGCCATCCAGGAAATGCGATGGACAGGACAAGGTTGCTCCAAGCGAGCAGACTGCGATATCTACTACAGCTGCCATGCGGAGAAGCGCGAATTTGGCTGCGGATTTGTGGTCAGCAAGAGACTTCGCCAGCACGTCTCTCGGTTCACTCCGGTGAACGAACGGCTGGCTTCGATCCGCATCAAAGCTAGATACTTTAGCATCAGCCTGATTTGCGCGCACGCCCCGACGGAAGAGAAGGACGATGCGACCAAGGATGCCTTCTATGCGAAGCTCGAGGACGTCTACGACAGGTGCCCGGCCCATGACGTCAAAATTGTCCTCGGGGACTTCAACGCAAAGGTCGGGCGAGAAGGCATCTTTGGCCCCACAGTCGGGCAGTTCAGCCTCCATGGGACCACTTCGAACAACGGTCTGAGGCTGATCGATTTCGCCGCGGCACGAAACATGGTAGTTAGTAGCACCAGATTCCAGCACCTCGATATCCACAAGGCCACCTGGTTATCCCCCGATCAATCTACCCGCAACCAGATTGATCACATTGTGATTGATGGAAGGCATGCTTCTAGCATTCTAGATGTGCGCACGTTCCGAGGACCCAACATCGACTCGGACCACTACCTTGTTGCAGCCAAGGTACGCATGCGTCTTTGCGCAGCGAAGACCGCACAACCTAGTTTGCGAAGAAAGCTGGACATCAGTAAGCTGCGATCACAAGGGGTAGCCGAAGCCTACTCCGCTCAACTCTCCAACCAGCTCGGTCGCTCCCCCTCTCCACCTGATGACATCGGCGGATTATGGGCTCACTTATCCCACTCTATGCGCGCCGCCGCAGAAAATGTCCTTGGTTTTCGACGCCCACCACCAAAAAACCAATGGTACGATGAAGAGTGTCGCGCAGCCACTGCAGTGAAGAATGCTGCATACAAGAAGACCCTGCAGTCGGCCGCCACGCGAGCCATGACAGAAAAATACCGGGAGGAGAGGAAGAAAGAGAGGTGCCTTTTTAGACGCAAGAAACGGGAGCAAGAAAGGCGCGAGCGTGAGGAAATCGAGGAGTGCAGGAGCAGGAATGACGCCCGAAAATTCTTCCAAAAAGTTAAGCGTCTTACGGAAGGATTTAAGCCTGGGGCATCTTCTTGCAGAGACGAAAACGGGGATCTGGTTACGGATGCGCAGGGTGTGCTGAGGTTGTGGAAGGAGCACTTCACCAAGCTGCTCGCAGGCGACGAAAGGAACAATACCGCCAGTGGTGAAGATGTCCAGATGGCACCAATCGACGACGACGGTGTGGATGTGCCACCGCCCAGCCATGACGAGGTCCGGGTCGCTATCCAGCGACTCAAGAACAACAAAGCTGCAGGGCCGGATGGGCTACCAGCTGAATTGTTCAAGGCCGGCGGCGGTGAGCTGATTGGGTGCATGCATCAGCTCATTTGCAAAATATGGCTGGAGGAACGAATGCCCAACGATTGGAACCTCAGTGCCCTTTGTCCTGTGCTGAAGAAAGGCGACCCAACAATATGCGCCAACTACAGGGGTATCAGCCTACTTCCCATTGCATACAAGGTCCTGACGAGCGTATTATGTGAAAGACTAAAGCCACTCGCCAAGGCGCTAATTGGACCTTATCAGTGCGGCTTTAGACCTGGTAAGTCCACCATCGACCAGATATTCACTCTACGCCAAATCCTGGAGAAGACCCATGAGAATCAAATCGATACACACCATCTCTTCATCGATTACAAGGCAGCATTCGATAGCCCGATAAGGGATCGCCTATATGCCGCATTGTCTGAACTTGGTATCCCTGCAAAGCTCGTTAGACTTTGCAGAGCGACGTTGAGCAATCGCGCAGCTCCGTCAAGGTTGCCAGTGACCTCCCCGACCCCTTTGATACCGTTCGAGGTTTCAGACAGGGTGATCCTTTGTCCTGCGACCTCTTCAACTTCACCATGGAGAGTGTTCTGCGCAAGGCCGGTGTACATCGTAATGGCACAATTTTCAACAAAAGTGTCCAGCTCCTTGCTTACGCTGATGATATTGATGTCATCGGACGTAACAAGCGAGATGTCACCGCTGCCTTTGCGGCTATCGAAAGAGAATCTGCCAAAATGGGTCTGGTGGTAAATGAGGGCAAGACGAAGTATATGCTGTCTACACGCAGGGACTCGCAGCGGCTAGGGTCTCACGTCGAGGCCGACAGGTATGCTTTTGAAGTTGTCAAGGAATTCGTCTACCTTGGCACCGCCATCAACAGCAGCAATGATGTCAGTCTGGAGATAAAGCGAAGGATAACTCTTGCCAACAGGTGCTACTACGGTCTCGGTAGGCAATTGAGAAGTAGAGACCTCTCTCGACCGACAAAACTTTCACTCTATAGGACGCTTATCTTGCCCGTGCTCCTCTATGGCGCTGAAGCATGGACAATGACACGAAACGACATAGCGGCCCTTGGAGTGTTCGAGAGGAAGGTGCTTCGCAAAATCTTCGGCCCTGTTCGGGTTGGTGACGACTATCGCATACGAACCAATAACGAGCTGTATGAGCTGTATAAGGACATGGACGTAGCGCAGCGAATTAACATCCAGCGGCTACGCTGGCTCGGTCATGTCTGCCGCATGGACGACGAAGCTCCGGCGAAAAAGGTATTCGATGCGATGGTTGGAGGTCGACGGCGAAGAGGGAGGCCGTGTCTCCGGTGGAAGGACCAAGTGGAAGAGGCCCTGGTATCTCTTGGTGTGACCAACTGGAGAAGGCGCGCGCGAAGCAGAGGCGCCTGGAGAGAAGTTTTGCGGCAGGCCGTAACCCGATAACGGGTTGTTATGGCCAGTTAAGTAAGTAAGTAAGTATGAGATGCGCGTTCTGTATTACTGTTTATTCTGTGCTTGTATCTACTTTACACTACGACTATTGCACGTTTCCCCATTGCTTGCTCAACACAGACTCGACCCTCTGCGCTGCACACTGCTGCTTTTTATACCTGTTTTCTTATCGCGCCGAAGTTTCTTGCAACTTCCAATTGGAAAATGCTCGACCATTCTCGCACAGCCCATTTCTCGCGAACCTTGCCATATCGGACTATACCAAGCGAATTATACCAGTTTGCCGTACTTCACAGTGCATGCCTAAAAGTATGCTTGCAAAAGCGTTCATGCACAGCACAGAGTGCCTTTTCGTTTCAATATATTTCACTTTTCGCGCCAAATTTGACCAAACATGAAATCAGCACCGGGGAATCTAAATAATCTAAGATTACACTGGTCTGCAACGAAATCCTCCTTTAAATAAAAATATGATAAATATGAAGAGCTTAACATGCTTTTTGCTTCCTATTTTTTGCTATCACGTAAAACTTTAAAAAATTTTTTTTGTATGCAAAATGCAACATGTCACTTAAAATTCATTTTTTAGATTCTCACTTAGATTTCTTTCCCGAAAATCTTGGAGCGGTATCTGATGAACACGGTGAAAGATTTCATCAGGATATATCGCACATTGAGAGGCGCTACAACGGAAAATGGTCGGAAGCAATGCTTGCCGACTTTTGTTGGTCGATTCGTCGCGAAACTCCAGTAGAAAATATGAAAAGAAAAAAAACTACTAAGTAAAATGATAGAAACAACATGTATTTACAATGTCTTATGATTTTTTATGTTTTTAATATGATTATATGTAATATTTTATCCTAATTATTAAAACGCTTATTGATTTTTCGAAAAAAAAATTATTTTCTTAAAAATTCCCTCACAAAAAATATATACGTGATACAAATTTTTTAAAACCCAGTTTCTGTTGAGAAATATCACATCTATAATAATCGTGCATAATAATAAGAAGGAGTGCAAAAAAAATTTGTTTGCAGACCAGTGTTATCGAATTACCGTCTCGATTTTTTGCAACTGCGAACACAACATTGAATTCCAGACGTTGAGGAATTTCTATTTGCCTTTATATTTTGTAGCCATATTGTAACAATCCGAAACACAAATTGGAATTACAATGTAGGACAATGGCGTTAAAATACTTCTTCAAAAAATTCAAAATTGGTATCAACCACGTCAAAATATAGTAAGCATAATATAATATAATAATATTTAATATTGTATTCAAATTGGATTAAACCACGTCAAAATAAACAGCTGGAAAAGGTTCAAAATTGGTATCAACCAGGTCAAAATATAAACAAATAATTTTATTTGGAACTCGCCCAGTAAAAATATTTGTAAAAATTTTGAATTGGGTTCAACCACGTCTAAATATTTGCAGGTTTTTAAAATCAATCAAAGCACAGCATTTGAACAAACAGCCATGCACCACAAAGCAGCGATTAAGCGATGTGAAACTGGGAGAGTAAGCCGATTTTTGTGCGTTTTTTGCAATTCACGTAAACAGTCCGTGTGTGCTGGCAGTGATCAGCTCTTCACTGTGTCTGCTCTTCTCCCGATATTAGGGATTAGGGATTCATTTCAATTATTTGCTTTTTAAAGTATGTTCTCATTAATTTTTTGCATTAAATGCCAACACATGAACTTTTTTGGTTTC
Organism: Melieria omissa; assembly: GCA_963971225.1. Classification (NCBI taxonomy): domain Eukaryota; kingdom Metazoa; phylum Arthropoda; class Insecta; order Diptera; family Ulidiidae; genus Melieria; species Melieria omissa. The sequence goes on along the minus strand of OZ020269.1, from coordinate 39,930,122 downwards.
ATTATGTAAATATTAATGAAAAATATACCAAAGAACACACAACTAAATGCATTGAATATGACGGGGTCAATTGCCGTCCTTTTTATTTCGCATTTTTTCATTTAGCGAATCTCTAACGATCAGATCAGATCAGGGGGGCTACTCTCTAATGCGATGCGAACATAAAATTAAATTAAAATACTCTGAAATCCGACAATCGCATTGAAATTTTCTACTTTCGCATTTCGATTTTCCCCTTTCGCATTTGTAGCACTGCGTATTTCGATTTTAAGTTTAAAAAAAAATCGATTGTTTACTTTTTTTTAATTTTGTTTGAATTTTATGACACTCGACGCTAGTTACTCTCGAAACAAAATAAGGGCCGTTTTTCAATGATGCGAAAGCGATACAGAGTACCGATTGACTTTCGCATCGCAACTCACTTTCGAATCGCTTTCGCTTTCGAATCACATTACAGAGTAGCCCCCCAGGTATGCTTTTGGTGCTAAATGCTCTAGTTTGACCGCAGGGTTGTTTTTTGGATGCAGCTAATAAAATCTTAATTTAATTAAATTAAAAGCATACCCAAGGATTAATTTGGCACTTCTGGGCAATAATATATTTTTCTAGTCAATTTTATACAAACATATTACGAAATGGCACCAAAAATATACAAATAAAAAGACAAATTTCGTTGGTCACAAAAAACGACTCATACCACGCAACACTGGAATTTTGAAATGAATTAGAACAACCCCGTTTTAGAAATTTATATGGAGGAAAAACTACGTTCCTGATCAAGCTTGGGGCCTACTAGTAGGCCCCAAGGTTGCAATTTTGCAATAATATTAGTGTAATTCTGTGCATGTATTTCTACCGGCTCTCCCAGTTTCACATCATTTAATCGCTGCCACAAAGTTTCGATTGATTGTGACATTACAGCAGTGTTGCCGTTGTGCGATTAAAGTGTCAATTTGACCCTTTTTGGAGACCGATGCCACCTGAAACCGACTTTTTAAAAATAGGCTTATTTTGACACTTTTCTTCAAAATCATGCGACTTTTGCCCCATTTTTTTATCAAAAAGTTTATATGTACATACATACATTTTGAAAGTTTCGTAAAGTTAATTTTTTTTATTTTTGCGTGTTTCAAAATACTCAAAATATGCATTCCTTTTAGTATTCACTTTCCAAAAGTGACACTTAAGTACTTAAAAAATACACCTCTGGCAATATTTAAACTACTTGCAACCCTGTTATTATGTCAAAGCTTTCCCGCAAAAATGTACAAAATTATCTGAATTAACGCTCTATTTTGTGGTATAGCCTAAGTTATTTGTGCTTAGTTAATTTTGCTGGCTCCCAATAGATAAGTAAGTATATCACGCATAAGCTTTGAAATGCAAATGTTCACATAACATGCATATTGCGACATTTTAATATATCCCTCATCAATTAATTAAAGAGTAAAACAGTTTTTTCCACAGAAAATTATCTCCTTTAGAAATTTATTAAAAATAATGAGTTTTGAAAGGTAAAACATTTAAAGTATATGTATATATGTGGTATAAAAAAAATTTGATCACTTGATGACACTTTTTTTCGGCTGTGACACTTTATTTGCGACTTTTTAAAATTTTGCAGCGGCAACACTGAATTACCGCAATTTGTGCAGCAAAACCAAAAAAGCATACACACAATAATCGATAACAACAAAAACATTAGCGAATCTCGAGTCATCTTCGTTGAAACGGCGATGGCGATGCTTTGGTTCGTTATTTGCTCTCCGCTTGCGCTTCGACGAACAAGATCAATAAACATACATGCAAAAAATGATTGAGCGATCACTACGCTACAACAACCACCATTTGTCGGCCTCGATAGCTCAGCGGGTAGCGCGCTGGCTTCTCATACCGAGCGCTCCAGATTCGATTCCTGGCTTGGGCTGGAAAGAACACTCATTTACTTCTATCGCTATCCACATGAAGGAAATGAGAATTACAAGAATCGCACAAGTGCGCTCTTGGCAGGCAATGGCAAAACCTCCAAGTGTGAAAGAAAAAACTGCCAATCGCCGTTCGGATTCGGCGTTAAACTGTAGGTCCCCTCCCTCCCTCCCTTTCCCCCATCCGTTTGAAATGTGTGTTGTATCACATGTTGGAAAAAACAGTGTTGCATACACATTTCAAACGGGTGGAATTTGTGGTATCACAACGGGCCCATAGGCCTAAGTGTGTCTCATACAGAGGCAGCCACTTAACCAACCAACCAACCAACAACCACCATTTCAATGTACACGAGTGAAGCCGTTGCGAACAATAACATTGCTTTTTGCTGTTGTGCTACGCCACAGGTGCCCATGCCCTATGCTCTCGTTGCTCATTTGTTTTTGTAAATGCTCTTCAACATAGGCTGAGGAATCCAGTTCCTCATTTGTTTTTGTAAATCAGGGATGCCCAAAACCTTCTTATGGAAGAGCAAACACCAATACATAAAAATTAATTCATACGCTAAACAACAACAAAACTTACGTGGAAGCAAAAAGTATGAAACATAAAGAGTGTGCATCTCGTACAAGCAAAAATTTGAATGCGGGTGCTGATATCGCCACCCGTCTTCAGGATGCGGGGGGTAGACAACGAGAGGAAACACTTGAAACGACAGCACAATGCTCTGAGCGCAAATCATAGAAACACGAATGCTCACTCGTTCATTCTCGCTCAATTGTCCGAAGAGGAGGAACACGATGTGCTGTTGTTCTTGTTGTTGCGCTGGCGAAAAGCTGAAATTGTAAAACGATTTCTGTTTTCTGGCTGGCTTTTGTTCTTCTTCTATAACCCTGCACGGCGTCGCATATTGCTCCTGAACTCACTGCCGACTGTAGTGTGCGCAAAATCGTACAAAAGAAAATAAAATATGGCTGGCATGGCGACCTATATGATCGCTACAGGCAATTAAAAAATAAATAATAAGTAATCAACAAAGACAATTAAATAAAAATGGAATTGGAAAGAAAAGAAAACGTTTTTATTAGCCCGTAATAATTTTCCGTTCCGTTCTTTGGAACTTTTCTTACGGCCCGCATATAATGCTTGTTTAAAAGAACTAAAATAAGAAAATCTAATATTGTAAATTTATTGTCACATCATTCGCCATGGAACCATTCAGGTGTAGAATATTTATACTATTTTTAGGCGTAGGCATGCCGAAATAACATTTTTCTTATGACAAAATACTTGTCTTATTATTAATTTCTTTATTTATTGCTTTAGTAGTGCTTTCGACATATTTAAAGTCGATAGACCTATTAAATTATGTTTTTCCATAAATCTTTAAGCCTTGGTTTGTCCGTTAGATTTCGATTTAAAAAAAAAACAAAATTAAAACACGTATCTACTTTTGATTTCAAGTGTTTTCACGAATTTTGAAGTCAATATGCCCATCAGTTCATTTTTTTCGTAGTTTTCCCATATTCTCAAAATTGTAATCAACCATGTGAAAATATAAACAAATAATTTTACTTCGAACTCGCCACGTAAAAATATTTGTAAACATTTTAAATTGGCATCAACCACCAAATTTTTAAATCAATCAAAGCATTGGCCAGCAAAAAGCCATACACCACAACGATTCGATTGATGGTGAGCTGACAGCAATCTGTGCAGCAAAACCAATCGGCAACACAAAAAAGCATACACACAATAAACGACAACACCAAAAACATTAGCGAATCCCGAATCATCTTCGTTGAAACGACGATGACGATGCTTTGGTTAGTTGTTTACTCTCCGCTTGCGCTTCGACAAACAAGATCGCAAACTGTTGAGCGCGAGCAAATTTCCCGCAACCTATGCCTCCGCTCATCTCTTCTCGCCCGCTTTAAGAAACACGCTTGAAAAATTTTTGAAGATGCGTATTCTTTATATTGTATATTCTTTGGTGGAAGACAACTGTCGCCAATTTGCACCAACAAAGCATACTGTGCTGTGTGTGTAAGTTAACACGGTCAGCGCTCTAAACTTTCCGTTTAATTTCATTAAACGAAGTCGCTAACTCAGCGACTGAGCCACCACCGGTCAGTGCACTTGACTTCCCGTTTAATTTCATTAACCCCACAAATTCGGCAATAAACGAAATCGCTAACTCAGCGACTGGGCCACTACCGGCCAGTGCACTTGTGCAAATATCTGCACACTGCAAAATTGGTCATTCCAAGAATTGACTCGGTCAATTGCATTTGTGCAAATACCTGCACAACTGCAAAAATTGGTAATTCCTAACGACAGCAAAACAGGGCAAACGTAGGTGTTAAGCGAAAGTGTAAAATAGCATTAAGTCAGTTTCAATCAAACCTCGGAAAAAGAATGAAGCAAAAATAAAGTTTTTTTTTGGGAATTTAAATATAAATTTCCTTAACTGGCGCCCGAGCGAATGTAAAATAGATGCGTATCCGCCTACATAGGTCCTCAAGCAGCACAGTAGGCCGGATAATAAGTGCCGTCAAAAGCCACGCGTCGCGAAAAAGCCCTCACGTAGTGCGGAAAGAAAATACGCATAGACGTATCATCGCTAAAAAGCCCTCAAGTAGTGCGGACAAAACAATACGCATAGACGTAAGGATAAAGCCAAAACAAGCTGTGCCCACGAATTGACTGAGAAAAGAGGCCCCCTAGTAGCTGCCAAAGTAAACGGGAGGTGTGATACACCAGCCGTTCAGCTCACCGCACAAACAATAAAATCAGCAAATAAGGAGATAACTACACAGGAACACATACAACGAGAAGCCCTCGGAACAAGGACCAACGCCTGACAAGGACTACGCTTGATGTCACACCTACACAAGATGATGAAGCACCTCAACATAATTTTATTCGTATCGTAAGTTAAGCAATGATATAAGAAATTTTTAATAATAAGTAAGGGAAAAATAGCCTAGCAATTAAGCATTAATCAAAATAGGAAACAAATAAAAAGCAGTAAAACTATAACACAAAAAGCAAACCAACTTATAAACAACCCTAACTCCGCGATTCACCACCGAAAGGGGGACCCTCCGGAGTAGAAAGGAGCTAACTCACAAATAAAAGAAAAAAAAGAATTGTTTTTCTCAAATTTTCAATTTTCAATTAAATCAATAAATTTTCAATAAATTTTCTAATAAATGTTATGAAGCTAACGCACGTAGAAAAAGCCATAAATATATTTACAAATAGAGCAGAACTCTATTCTAGAGGAGACGAGTCGGCTAAATATAAAAAGCTGATAAAAAAATTAGAATATTTAAGAGAAATAATTGTACAAAGAGAAAGGGAAGCTAAAAAATCTTAAACAGGAATAAAAACATTAAGATAAAATAAAAAAAAAATTTCGTTATATCAACAATAATCAACATGCCAAATCCGAACAATTTAATCCGCCCTCCTATTTTGGCTGCCCCCAACAACCAAGAACCTCCCACGGCGAACGACCCCCATAGAACAATTAATTTAGCAGATCTAGTCAAGGACCAAGCATGGTCCAGACCATCCTAAACCCAAATCATAACCTTTGTAACTTGACTGACCAAGGAATTGACGAACGATGTGCAAATGACTCAAGATAATACATGTGACGGATATTGAGAAATACGGAAACTTTCTTAATGACATACTTACCATGGTGGATAAAGTCGCGCCCGAAATAACATATTCCTTCCTTACCTTTACCACGACATCCCAACAAATCCTAAACTAACACCCAAAAAGCAAAAGCGAGCCATAAACCTGATCGGCACGGTTAAAAATAATATGAATGAGTTAAACAATAATAATAACAACCAAATAATTATAAACAGGGAAATAAACGAGTGAATAAATAATTTGACAAAATTAAATAATGACATAATATGACATAATAAACGCTATTAGGAAAGACGACAATCTTTATAACGGCCTAATTCAAAGCACGCATAATAAAGTTAAAATTATAAAGGAAGAACTTATAAACATTAGATACGCCATACAATGGGCAAGTAACAATATTATAAATTCAATGCTTCTGACTTCGGAGGAAACCAGAATTGCTATAGAAAAATTCAAAGAAGAAAACATGCCTTTTCAATCAATAGAGGAAGCATTAGAATTATCAGAAGTAAAAATATTGCATAATTAATTACCAAGAAATCATTTACAGTAGGAACGAGATATATGCCGTAATTAACAAATGAAAAATCTTTAATTCGGCAAAAATATGTCATCAGAACGAATTAATCGATATCAGCAACGATACTTGCATTCCCCCATTACTCAAAGACCTTAATTCATCTTGCACATTCACCAATGATCACCACATAAACGAAATAGACGAAATTAAGCCAGGAATCATCCTAATCAATAATTGTAACGACACAATACATATCGGAAATAGAAATTACACACTAAACGGCACATTTTTGCTAAGATTTCAAAACGAAACAGTTAGAATAAAGAAGCAATTGTATAGAAACGCCTTAGCACCACAAGTAAAGATCAAACCACACAATTTTCAACAAACACCATTTGAGAAAGAATTTATGAATACCCTGTCACTCGAAATGTTAAATGAATTACACATCAACAATACCAAATATATCGCACTTCTTAGAAAAGACTCGACTACGAGTAAATATTCTATAATCGCTATTGTAAGCATATTTGTAATTTTTGTAATATCATTAAGAACATGTTGTAAACCAAAGCAGAAAATCATTATACAAACCTCATTACCAACAGAGGTAAAACAACCGGAATTACCAAATTTTGTAGAACCAACATCAGTAACTCAAAGCACTCCCACCTATCTAAAATTCAATGACATACCTTTTTTTTAAACGCTTGCGGACAACCGTCTTTAAGTGGGGAAGAGTTAACACGGTCAGTGCTCTAAACTTTCCGTTTAATTTCATTAAACGAAGTCGCTAACTCAGCGACTGAGCCACCACCGGTGGCTTGACTTCCCGTTTAATTTCATTAACCCCACAAATTCGGCAATAAACGAAATCGCTAACTCAGCGACTGGGCCACTACCGGCCAGTGCACTTGTGCAAATATCTGCACACTGCAAAATTGGTCATTCCAAGAATTGACTCGGTCAATTGCATTTGTGCAAATACCTGCACAACTGCAAAAATAGGTAATTCCTAACGACAGCAAAACAGGGCAAACGTAGGTGTTAAGCGAAAGTGTAAAATAGCATTAAGTCAGTTTCAATCAAACCTCGGATAAAGAATGAAGCAAAAATAAAGTTTTTTTTTGGGAATTTAAATATAAATTTCCTTAACTTGTACACTAGAACGCTCAGCCTATGTCGAAGATCATTTACAAAAACAAATGAGGAACGAGAATCCTCAGCCTATGCTGAAGAGCATTTACAAAAACAAAGGAGCAACGACCTATGCTCTCGTTGCTCCTTGGGCATGGGCACTTCTGTTGTAAATGATCTTCGGCTTAGGCTGAGCATTTGAGTGGAATTAGTGTTGTATGGAGATTCTTAATAATGGTTGCTCCGCAACCTCTCATTTTATGCGGTTTGGTGAACAAGTGTATGAGCCAAACAATTTTGGGGCTAGGGTGGGGCTAAATGGCGTCGCATCGAGGTCAAAGTTCACAAAAAAGCTGGCAAATTCCACAAATTGCTCCAAAGCTGGTCAGAAGTTGCTCTTAGAGAGTTGAAATCTATGACCGATCTCTCTAGTTTTCCTTACTGAACATTTCTTTCAAACACACTCATCCCCTATCTCCAACCCTTAATGGGGCTCCCATACAAAATGGTCGTTTTTATAAAATGGGCTCCCATTGCCTCCAGGTTGCCCCCAGATGTATCAAATGTATGACCGACACCCACTTATTTTCTCTTCCGAATGTTTCTTCCAAACCCGCTAACTCCAAGTCTTAAGGGGGATGCCATACAAAATTGACCATTTTCTATGCCATTGGCTCCCCACTTGTAGATGTAGTAGTTAAGTAAGCGAGAAAATATCATATCTCGGAAACTACTGAACCGATTTCAATGATTTATTCAGCGATCACCAATATTCTTGAGTACAAAAAATACAAAATTAATTAAGGTTCAGAAATTCACCACCAGAGGGCGTCTCCCATACGATCGGATTTGCGACGTTGTCAACTTTTGGGTTTCTACAAAGCAAAAATCAAAATGTGTTGCCGAAACCCCACTAACCTCCTTACTTTGAATATAATTGCAATCGTGAGTGTTAAGATGAAATTATTAGATTTTTGTGAGGAAATGTTAATTTTTTATGCAGCCGGTATAGGTAGGAAAATAGGTTCGGTTGTGGGCACCTTTTTGTTTTTGGCTCATAACTTTTCACCAAGTTCTTCTTAATCGGACATATTGGCATCTATGGAAAGCTAGAGACCTTAGCTAAAAAGTAATGACAAAAATAAATCGATACCGTCAAATGTAAAAGTTTTTTTTTAATTTTGTAAAGTAGTCATTTTTAACGAAAATTTTTTTTTGGTTCGGTTGTGGGCACCCGTGGAAAATCTGCTGGAAACGGGGAAATATGAAGAAAAACCAACACGAATATAGAAAAAAATTAAAGTTTAATTATTTGAAGCACAATGCACGCATGTGAAGTAGCTGGTACGCATGTCGGCAGCACTTTAGATGGACGGGCATTTCAAAATGTAAGTGACCAAGTCATTCTCCTGGGCTGTCGAGAAGACCTAAAGTAAAATGAAATTCAACCTAATTAATCAACACTCTTCAAGTGCTGTGACGTGAAGAAGGTGGAAAACACCAGTTAACCTGATTCGATAACATCCACGAACAAGATCTAAGAAAGCACCACCGTCGACGGCTTTGATGTCTCCGAAATTTTCTTCCACCTTCTTCATGTAGCGTTGAAGAGTGGTTCGGGAAATCGCATACGCTGCGGCAGTCGATTTTGTGGTTAGCTTATCTGCAGAACAATGTTTACTTACATCCAGCACATTAAAAAAGATATCGGACGATTTTTTTTTATTTATCCTCGGACGATATAGCTACAACAACCAAAAAATGCGTAAAAAGACCATTTCCGATGATATAACTTACCAAATCACAAAAAAACGGGTGCCGACAACCGAACTGATTGCGGTGCCCACAACCGAATTAGGCAGCCATTTTGAGAAGTAGTGAAAAATTTGTTCGGGGTAAACATATTGGTTGTAATCAATATTGGATCACAAAGTATAATAAATTTACTAAATACAAATGCATTTTACTCGCTTTCTCGATGGATTCACTTCGATTTATGACGATTTAAAATGTTGAAAAAAATTTTTGTCTTATTTTTTAAGCACAGAAAGATATATATGGTCCCAGCACAAAGCAGGCGTGTCTGTTCGATTCAGTATTTGGCACAAAAAGATCGTGCTTCCATAATGAACAAATAGCCTTAGTCAAAAAAACCCAGCCTGCTTTCTATCAAAAGATACGAAGGGGTGCCCACAACCGAATTATGCCCTCAACCGAACCTTTTAAGCTACTCCTAGCGTAAGCAGCTTGGAGAAAAACTTGTTTTCTATGTCACACGGCGTTATTATATGTTAGTCTCTGATGAGTTTCACGCCCCTTCCGACAGCATCGTTGCCCACATGTAATGTTTGCATCCTGGTAACTCAATTATGAAATTGTTTTGACTTATGTTTCAAAATACCCACTCAGAAAATGGGTCTGACAAAAGAGAGTACTTGCTTTGGCTATCTACACTCACGACTGCTCAAAAATCGAGAACTGTTGAACTGGGCTGGTCGCAGCCTCGATAGCCTAGCGTGAGTGCACTAGACTATCATCCCAGAGGTCGTGGGTTCAACTCCCGTCGTGTGCACGGTCCCCGCACTTTTCCATCCAATTTTTCCGATTTTTCCTGTTCTCTAAATTTTCCTAAAAACCCTGCAACATATCCTAGTTCATTGATTCCCAACCCAATTATTCCTATTCCACTTACTTCCACGCAATAGAACACGCAATTATGCACTGTGCGGCTGATAAAAGCAAAACAAATAAACAGTTAGGGCGCTGTTATGCAGACGGTCAAATGACCGTCGGTCACCATACTTTTTACGCTTTCGTTTGGTTTTTTCTACTCTGTGCCAAAACCCTGTTATGCAGACGGTCATTTGATCGCCGGTCACCAGTACACTTTTCGCTTACTTGCAGCACTTTTTCCGTACTTTTTCATTTCGACGCACCATTTTTTCCGTCATTAGATACATATTTTCGCGATAAGTGTGCCATTTTGCTCCGAAAACACATGTGTTGTGAATAATTTCACAACGCAACACTGATTTGATCGCATGATTTGGCATCGAGAGCCTCATCATTTTTGACCGACGCGGTCAAATTTTACTCTCCCGCTCTCTCTCTCAATTTTTCATTTTACATTGAAGCAACAACAACTATCGTGACCGACGGTCATTTGACCGTCTGCATAACAGCGCCCTTACGCAAAGCTGTAGGGCTAGTTGCCTCTAACGAAATGAAACGTGAGCTTGCACGTTGTAACAACTTCTCTTTTATTATATAATGATGCAAAAAGGAATAACGGTTGCCGGCGCGACTGCAGCGCACGGGAACATTTCGTTGTGTTTTAATTTGCTGAGTTGCTGACAGACAGCATTGCCACCATTACATTTAGAGAGGGCATTGCCGCCACAAAGCAGTCGCACGAGCGACATCTGCAAGGGGAAGCGGACAACTGCGAAAACAGCGCGCACCAACCTGATCCTAGCGAGGTCCCCAACCATTCTGCTGTAACCTCCTCACAACAGATCGCGCTACGAGCGGAGGCGACGTTCCTGAGCGGCGTTAGATGATTCCATCACTTAGGACTACCTGCGGCAGGCCAATCACCTACCCTGGCAGAACAACACAACTGATTAATGTAACCAACGCAAGGCTGTCTTGTGGGGCCCTATGCTCCCGAGAGGAGTGAACAAGGAACAAAAAAAACTATTGCAATTATATTCAAAGTAAGGAGGTTAGTGGGGTTTCGGCAATACATTTTGATTTTTGCTTTGTAGAAACCCAAAAGTTGACAACGTCACAAATCCGATCGTATGGGAGTCGCTCTCTGGTGGTGAATTTTTAAACCTTAATTAATTTTGTATTTTTTGTACTCAAGAATGTTGGTGATCGCTGAATAAATCATTGAAATCGATTCAGTAGTTTCCGAGATATGATGTTTTCTCGCTTACTTAACTACTACATCTACAAGTGGGAGCCAATGGCATAGAAAATGGTCAATTTTGTATGGCATTCCCCTTAAGACTTGGAGTTAGCGGGTAGGTATGTTTGGAAGAAACATTCGGAGGAGAAAATAAATCGGTGTCGGTGATATATTTGACACATCTGGGGGCAACCTGGGAGCAATGGGCGCCTATTTTATTTATTTATTTAGTTTCAGCGAGAATTTTTGTAAATGTGTTGGAGTTTCGATCACACCCCTGCCAGACGCGTGTGATCGAAACTCCAACGCATTTACAAAAATTCTCGCTGAAACTACGTAACACATAAACATTTACAAAGGAAATTTTTAAGTATGTTCCATGCAAGCGGGAAAAAGAAGTTTCACAAGTACACAAAATTTCCCCGTATGAGAAAACGGGATGGCACTATATGTACATACGGCACGTGCCGTTATGACGCTTGCGCCCATGACACAATTGTCAAATTGTTAAAAGTGAAATAAAAGTGTGTCAAAAACAAGTCAGCGGTGGAAAATTTAATAAAAGATAAGTACAATTGTTTATTATTTTTGTAATAAATATGTTAACTAAATTTTATTAAAAATAGATGAGAAGCGTATCAAAAGAATTGTTTGCCTAATGTTAGCGTTCTTTTCATTGAATCTTTGCAGATTGTGTTCAGCGCTAGCGCTCCTTACCTCAAAAATGTCGTGGACTGAGGGTCAATTTCATTTCCTTACATTTGCAAAATTTTTAATAATTTAATTATTGGGTGTACAAGTAGAAAACCGCCATTTTTTTCATAATATCATTCCCAAGCTTTTCAGGCGAAGGGAAATGGATTGCTGAGTCACACCCAAAGAATCCGCGAGTTCTTGTTGCGTCTGACAAGAATCTTCATCCAACAGAGTCTCCAAAGCTGCATCTTCAAACTTTTTCACGGGACCCGGCCGATCCTTGTCTTTCACGTCATAATCACCATTTTTGAATTTCACGAACCATTCTCGACACGTTCTTTCACTGATACACGACTCACTATAAGTTGCTACAATCATTCGACGCGCTTCAGCTGCAGATTTTTTCGAATGAAACGCGAAAAGCAAAATCTCCCGCAAATGACGCTTATTCGGTTCAAATTTCGACATCTTCACGCACCAACAAAAAAATGGACAATAAGAATAAACAAGCGAGATGATGTGGAGTTGTTAACCGATATCTTAGCTTGCCATGTGATGTTTCTGATCGGAATTCTCTCACCGATTTCCAAAGGTGGCACCACCCAGTGGAAAACGGCGGTTTTCTACTTGTACACCTGATACTTTGGTTCGTATTATATCAGGAGTACAACTTTGCTTCCGCCGTTTTCCGATAGGTGTACCGGCTGAGGCTGGTTGAAATACATAGATGGTAATGCCTTTAAAGTGAGTGTGGACAGTGCCTAACGATTTGTCATCGCCGTTTCAGTGACAGTTGTTCTTGTTTTTGTATTATTCACGCTCGAAAATGTCCGTTTATGTGCCCAATTCTCGCCATTTGCGGGAAGTTTTACTTTTCTGTTACAATTCGAAAAAAATGCAGCTGAAGCCCATCGAATGCTCTCAGAAACTTACGGTGATGCTGCTCTGAGTGAAAGAACGTGTCGGGAGTGGTTTCAACGTTTTAAAAATGGTGATTTCGATGTCGAAGACAAACATGGTGGTGGAAGAGAAAAAACCTTCAAAGATAAACAACTAGAAGCATTGCTTGATGAAGATTCGTGCCAAACCCAAGAAGAGCTTGCCGAATCGTAGGGAGTGAGTCAGCAAGCCATTTCAAAACGTCTCAAGGCCCTGGGCATGATTCAGAAAGAAGGAAACTAGGTGCCGTACGAGTTGAAACCGAGGGACATCGAGCGCCGTCTATTTGTATGTGAGCAACTGCTTCAAAGACAAAATCGTAAGAGGTTTTTACATCGAATCGTAACCGGTGATGAAAAGTGGGTTCGATCCGATAATGCTAAACGCAGAAAATCATGGGGAAAGCCCGGGCATGCTTCTTCGTCGAAGGCAAAACCGAATATTCACGGCGCCAAGGTTATGATTTGTATTTGGTGGGATCAGCTCGGTGTGATTTACTACGAGCTCTTAAAACCGGGTGAAACCATCACAGGAGAACGCAACTGATGCGCCTTAGTCGCGCGCTAAAAGAACAGCGGCCACAATATCAAGAGCGACATGACAAAGTCATCCTCCAACACGACAATGCTCGGCCTCACGTCGCAAAAGTGGTCAAAAAGTACCGGGAAACGCTGAAATGGGAAGTCTTGCCCCACCCGCCGTATTCCCCAGATGTCGCCCCTTCTGACTTCCACCTATTCCGTTCGATGGCACACGGCCTGGCAGATCAACATTTTCAATCCTTCGAAGAATTGGAAAAATTGATTGCTTCATGGATAGCGTCAAAAGAGGACTCCTTTTTTCGAGCCGGGATCCGAAAATTGCCGGAAAGATGGGAGAAAGTTGTCGCTAGCGACGGACAATACTTTGAATAATACATCTGTAAGCACTTTTTCGCAATAAAGCTTTTAATTTTGGAAAAAAACGGCGGAAGCAAAGTTGTACACCTGATAACTGTGTAAATAATGATATTTGAATAATAAAAAACCTTTTTTATAAAAATAAACACATGAAATAATAAAATGCCAAGGCTTTTTTATTTTCAATCAGCTGTGATAGGTTTATGCGTCAAATGTGATGCCTTTTGATATCACTGATGAGAGAAATTTTATCAGCAGTGACTAATCACACGTGATTGTGATTTGATCATTGCTGATTAGAGTGAGCGAGACAACTACTTATATGTTGGACCACGTTTTAAATCGCCTGTGTACGAAGGTGATGCAGAATCACATGGACACAAAAATACCCATCACATTTTTCACACTGCTAGTGGAAAAATTATGGAGATTGTGATCGAAATTTCATCACATGTGATTGTCATATGATTGATCAAATGATGGCCACTGTCCTTGCAGGGACGCGTCTGGCAGGGTCTTCCATAAGAAGGTTTTGGGCAACCCTGTTCTACGCAAATCTAACAGAAAATGTTATGAACTTAACATTTTCAAATGCCTACGCTTCGCTCTTCCCGCTCGCATCATAACAGCCGTAAACACTTTTGTGCCCACATGCGCGTTCTATACACGTACTACTTCATATTCTTTGGTGATATTTACATCAGCGCTGATGCGTTTACACATCAGTGGTGATGAACTTCTTCATCAGTGCTGACTGCCAGCGTCAATTCAATTTTAATAGGAGTAAATGAGACAGCTGTATGTTCCACAAGTTACTGGAGTTCGTGTGTTGAAAGATGATGCAAGATCACATGTACACAAAAGTTTCCATCACTTTCTTCACAAAGCCCTTAGGAAGGTGATGGAAACATTGATGGCATAAATGCAGTATAGCGAACCCTCGTGAAAAAAATGAGTATGCTTTTATATAGAGAGTTGGCACCTGAATCTGACAAACTAAAAATTTTGCCTGGGAAACGTCCACAAAAGGCGGGGCTCGGGGTCAAAATTTAAAGTTTTTATCAAAAAAACTCAATTAATCTCCAACTGATTTACACGATATGGGTATTAAACGAAAGGTCTTGTTCATACCTTTCTTTTAATGTTAATATTAAATATAAAAACAAAAAAATATTTCTATAAAAACAAAAAACGGATTTTTTCTCGAAAAAATCTATAATAAAGGTGAAATAAATTTGTTACCATATTGTAGCCTGTGAAATTCCCTTCACAACGAAATATAAAACATTTAATAATTTTGTGATTTCACTTTTATATTTAAATTTAAAATGAATTAACCCTAATCCGTCGTTCGGGTGATTTTTCACCCATTTTCAACTTTGAGATGCTATAACTTTCCTATATATTTATCAAAATGATTAAGGCTTCTTGTATTTGTAGCAAACCAATATAAGTTTTAGAATTTATCTACAACATATTGATTATTTGATTATGATTTGATTTTTGATTTGATTATAACGGTGATTACAAAAAAGTTACGTGGGCGACGCACACTGTGTAATTTTGCATATCTAGCGGAACTTTATTCAAAAATTCGAATGTCAAAAAAAAAAAAATTTAATAATTCAAAATTAGCTAACACATTGAGGGATTCGATTCTCGTAGTATTTTCTGTTTGGCAAAATCACATCGCGAACGATCATATTGAATGTGCAGCTATTTGTATTAAAGAAAATTGTTGAAATTTGTGAGTCACTTGTGATTTAGATGTAATTCGAGATTATCACGGCGAACGCGCATATACAAACTCTGTTATTAGCTATCAGCACCTTTTTCGTCACCTTATCAGGTAAACTTGAATACCGTTATGTATATTATTAGTGGTTACAGAGCAATTTATTCGGACATATAAAAATTTTTCAAATGTTGTGATTTTGCTTTGAGATTACAAAATGTAGCCGCGTGTATCCGATTTAAAATGTCTCTTAATAACTGCTTTGGTTCATGTTTTTGAAGATTCAGTTAAATTTGGCTGCCCATATTTGCCCCACTCATACAAAGTTTTTTTTTTTGCTTGGTCTCTCCACGCTACCCGCGCGTGTGCGAAATGTTCAATCTAGCGGAACTAAATTAATAACTCTTGAATGCGTAACGATATCGTCGTGAAATTTTGTACAGATACTGCGGGTGTTTCACCTGAGAACTGGTATGCATATGGGCATGGTCCGCCTACTTTCAAGTAGGGTTGCCATCTATATATATAAAAGAAAGTGGATGTATGTATGTAAGCGCATCACGCTCAAACGGACCGGCCGATTTCCATGAAGTTGTTTTTGTTGAATTACTATTGAGTCAGTTCAGGTTCGTGCGAAAAGAAATTTCCGGAAAATCTATTGGAAAGGTCGGAAAATCCCTGCCATATTGCCGTGAATTCTGAAAATTTTCAGACGATAACTTTGGAACCATTAGTCAGACATCAATGAAATTTACTAAGAAGTTACGATTAAGTCATGTCCTTCGACAGGGCGAATTGGGCGAGTATTGGACGAGGGGGCGTGGCACCACCCATACAAGCCAAACCTTAATAATGGAGTATCTTCGAAATTGTAAGGTGCACAGCATTGAAATTTAGTATGGCTTCTGCTGTGAGCTATCTGACTGTTGTTTTTTATAATGAAGGCGATGCAAATTGACGAAAAAACCAACTAAAGGAAGAGGAGGAGCTACTGATTAACGCAATCGAGGCCCACAAATCAGCAATGTTGCTGCTAAGTTTCAGTAAAGAAATGGACTGCGCTTGAACAGATTTAAATTATATGGGCGGTGCCACGCCCCCTTATTCAATACTCCCACACTGTTCTCTGCCGAAAGAAAAAATGGTGGGTTCGTACAAAGTTTCAGTTCAAGTTCAGTGAAATATTTGGGTCACAAAAATGTGCCACGCCCTTTGTCCAACGCCCATTAAATCTTACCAGTAGAATGACTCATCTATGGGACGACGCCATACTAAATTTCAATACTGTGCACCTGAAAATTTCGAAGCTTGTATGGATGGTGCCACGCCCTCTCGTCCAATGCTCGCCAAATTCGCCCTGTCGAAGGACATGACTTAATAGTAACTTCTTAGTGAATTTCATTGATGTTTGACTAATGGTTCCAAAGTTATCGTCTGAAAATGTTCAGAATTCACGGCAATATGGCAGGGATTTTCCGACTTTTCCAATAGATTTTCCGGAAATTTCTTTTCGCACGAACCTGAACTGACTCAATACTAATTCAACAAAAAAACCTCCATGGAAATCGGCCGGTCGGTTTGAGCGTGATGTGCTTACACACATACATCCACTTTCTTTTATATATATAGATGGCAACCCTACTTGAAAGTAGGCCGACCATGCCCATATTCATGCCAGTTCTCAGGTGAAACACCAGCAGTATCTGTACAAAATTTCACCACGATATCTTTACGCATTCAAGAGTTATTAATTTAGTTCCGCTAGATTGACCATTTCACACAGTGTGCGACGTTCGGGTGATATTTCACCCATAGGTCCACCACAAGTGAAAAATTCAAATTGGTCAGAAAAACTTTTTATTATCCAATAATACAGCTTAAATATCTATATTTTATAAATGTAAAAGAATTTTTAATTTTTTTTAATTTTTGACCGAAATATACTACTGTAAAAGAAAAAAAAAATTTTCTGAGCCTTTTGACGAATTACATGCACATTTTGTCTTTGCGTTTTTATCTTATTCAAGTAATATTATATTTTTCTTGTAATGCAAAAGTTTTCTACTAACAACAATCTTATGTATTAGAGAAAGCGAGAGAAAGTGGAGTTCGAAGAACGGAAGTTTTTTTAGTTTGCTTCTTCCTGTATCCTATTGTCGCGTCCGTGCCCAAAAAACCTTATTAGTTGTTGCCATTAGTGGACAAACTTTTCAAATGCAAGTAGCTGTCAGTTTTTAAATAGGTGCGTTGTTCCCGTTAGGAAAATATAATAATTGGTTCCCGGCAAAATCGGAAAACAATTTTATGGGTGTTTAAAATTTGTCGCGTCCGTAACCGGAAGCTCTGAATCGATTCGATTGTTTTTCGATTTCCGGTAAATTTCCGCATTTCTTGAGATACAATTTTTTTTTCAAAATATTGACTCTCATTGAACATTTTAGCAATAAAATTCAAGAAAATATCAAAAAAATAATTTTGGTTGAGAATAACAGCTTCATCAATTTTGTACGATATATCGTACAATGGTCCGCAAAGGAGTAAAAATGCATGAAACTTTTTTTTCGTTTTTTTAATTTTATGAACAATTCATTGGTTTATTTGATAAGAAAATATAAATTCAACAACAAAAATCAAAACGTGATTTCATTTTGATCGAAAACTATATAAATTATACATCAAAGAATATGAAGTAATATAGAACGCGCATGTGGGCACAAAAGTGTTTTCGGTTGCTCTGATGCGAGCGGGAAGAGCGAAGCGTAGGCATTTGAAAATGTTAGGTTCATAACATTTTCTGTTAGATTTGCGTAGGACAACAGCAAAAAGCTATGTTATTGTTCGCAACGGCTTCACTCGTCTAAATTGAAGTGGTGGTTGTTGCAGCGTAGTGTTCGCTCAATCATTTTTTGCATGCATGTTTCTTGATCTTGTTTGCCGAAGCGCAAGCAAAAAACAAACAACGAACGAAGGCATCGTCATCATCGTTTCAACGAAGATGACTCGGGATTCGCGAATGTTTTTGTTGTTGTCGTTTATTGTGTGTATGCTTTTTTGGTTTTGCTGTAATGTCACTATCAATCGAAGCTTTGTTGTGTATTTGTTTGCTCAAATGCTGCGCTTTGATTGATTTTTAAAACCTGCAAATATTTAGACGTGGTTGAATCCAATTTGAAATTTTCACAAATATTTTTACGTGGCGAGTTCCAAGTAAAATCATTTGTTTATATTTTAACGTGGTTGATACCAATTTTGAACCTTTTGCAGCGGTTTTTTTTTGACGTGGTTGAATCCAATTTGAAATTTTCACAAATATTTTTACGTGGCGAGTTCCAAGTAAAATCATTTGTTTATATTTTGACGTGGTTGATACCAATTTTGAACCTTTTGCAGCGGTTTTTTTTGACGTGGTTGAATCCAATTTGAAATTTCTATAAATATTTTTACGTGGCGCATTCCAAGTAAAATTATTTGTTTATATTTTGACGTGGTTGATACCAATTTTGAATTTTTTTAAGAAGTATTTTAACGCCATTGTCCAACACAGGGCCGTAGCTAGGGGGGGAGGGGGGTTAGGGGGTTCTGACCCCCCGAAATGTTAGAACATTGTTTTAATTTATAATATTCTAAACTAGTTACTAATCACACCATGCATGGCTACGTTTACATTGAGCCCAAGTGCCTAATTAAGTTAAATTAGTAATTTAATTTTGCTTGGAAGCTTGTTTTCAGTCAGCTGTCGGGTTTTGATTTGAGTAACCCCCCCGAAAAAAAATCCTGTCTACGGGCTTGGTCCAACATTGTAATTCTATTTTGTGTTTCGGCTTGTTACAATATGGCTACAAATATAAAGACAAATAGAAATTCCTCAACGTCTGGAATTCAATGTTGTGTTCGCAGTTGCAACAAATCGAGACGACAATGCGAGAATCTTAGATTATTTAGATTCCCCGCTGCTGATTTCGTGTTTGGCCAAATTTGGCGCGAAAAATGCAATATATCTTATGACGACTATAACCGAAAACTGTATATTTGTGAAAATCATTTCTCCAGTACTTATGTAGGAAAAAGGTTTCTAAAAAAGGATGCGATTCCAACCTTAAACTTAGACGAAGATCATGAGATTTCGGATGAAGAATTTTTAGAACCAGATTCTTCATTGAAACGACCACGTTATGATGACATAGTATGCAGTAATTGCGAAAAAAACGTCAAAATAACCCATTATTACAAAAAGAAATACAGCGACCTATTAAAAAAATTCAAAAAAATTAACGAAAAATTGCGAAAAGAAAAGCGCTTTATTTTAAAATCCAAGAATTGTTGTTCAAAGACTTTAAAAAATTCAATTGATTCTTTAAAACATATCAACTTGGAATCCAAAACATTTTGTAAACTTTTACTTAGCACCCGGCCAAAAGAATATTCTGACGAAGTGAAATATTTAGCGCAAAATATTTTTTATATTTCACAATCAACATATTCTTTCCTAAGAGATAAGTTAAATTTCAATTTGCCACATATCAGCACCTTAAATCGGTGGGCTCCAATAAAGTTCCTTCAGCCCGGTATCAACAATGTGGCTTTTGAATTCATTAAAAAGATGTGCTTAGAGTTGGAGGAAAAAAATGAAAATAATATGGTTCTTTTAATGGACGAAATGGCAATACGTAGAGAATTACGATACAATCAAAAACTAGATTTAATTGACGGATTTGAATGCACAGGCTTCGAAAGAACAAAAAAAATTGGTAAGCAAGTATGTGTATTTATGTTGAAGTCCATGTTCTCGAGTTGGTGTTCAATTTTAAACTATTTTGTGTCAGAGAATGGATTAACAGCAGATACGTTGTGCAAAATAATTAAAGAAAATCTTAAAATTTTAAGCAATTTTGGTATAGTAGTGAACGTTTTGGTTTGTGATCAGGGGTCTTCTAATAGAAAGTGTTTCTCCGACTTAGGCGTATGTATAGAGAAACCATACTTTCAATTTCAAAATCAAAAAATTTATTGCATGTTCGATTTCCCACATTTAATCAAGTCATTGCGAAATGGTTGGCTTAAATGCGACTTGAAAACGCCTGATGGTTTAGTTAGCTTTACAGTAGTTCAAGAGCTTTGGGAGAGGGAAGAAAATTGTAAAACCAAAATGTGCCCAAAATTAACTAGACAACACATATTTCCAAATTCATTTGAAAAAATGCGTGTTAAATTTGCCACGCAAGTGTTCAGTAAAACAGTTGAAGCTGCTATCAGAACAATTTCAGACATAAGTGGATTTAAAAAAATCTCACAAGAGGTAGCGTTATCCACAGCTGATTTTATAGCAAAAACTGATCAAATATTTGATTGCATGAATAGTGGATCTTTGTATGCAGATAACTGCTACCGATCTGCTCTTCAGATTAAGAAAGAATCGTACACATTTATTCAAACATTTTTATATTATCTAGAGGAAGTGAAATTTGTTGATGAAAAAAAACGAGTTTTCTTCCTAGATGGCATGAAACTATCCTTAAAATCGGTCCTTCTACTTGTAGATGAAATATTAAAAAATAATTCGGACAAGTTTTTTATTATGACAAAGGCCTTTAACCAGGACAAGTTGGAGAATACGTTTGCTGTGTTAAGGCAAAAAGGAGGTAATAACTGTAACCCCTCTGTAGCCGAACTTAATAATATCTTAGCCAGGTTATTAGCCTTTAAAATAATAAAGTTTAGCTCGTCTACCAATTGTGAAGAGACGCAAGATTCAATGACTAATTTAATTTCAAGCGTTTCTTTTAATGAGGATGTTTTGCAGACTAATGGCGATGATAATGACAATGAAATCCTGGAAAATCTTGATCTAAGTAATGAGATGCACAAGGCGTATTTTGTAGGTGACACCTTTTGTAATCCGAAAGATATTAACTTAGAGCTGGTTTCCATGAGGTATTTTGTTGGATACTTAGCGTACAAAATCATTCCTAAATTAAATTGTGAAAAATGCGGTGACGAATTGAGAAGAAGGGATGAAGTTTTGACTGCTCCAAGTGAAATTTTTATTTTTCACAAAAATTATCAGTCAATTTCTGATTTTGGTGATCTTTTTGCTCCTTCCAATTCCCTAATGAATGTATGCATAAAACATATTTTAATTTTTCATAAAATCTTCGAAGCAGAACCTGAAAAAATTGGTATTAAAGCACACGTTTTACAATCTTGTAAAAATGCTACACCTGAATGGTTCCATGGTGAGTGCTGTAACCATAGAGTCCAAATTTTAGATTTTCTTATTTTAGTTCTTCTACGAAAACACTGCATGTGGGCTGTGCAAAAAGGAAGTTCGAAAGAACGAAAATTGAAAATAATTGTTGGCAAATAAAAAAATTTTTATTAAAAATTATTATTTATGAAAGATAAATTTAAACGAAAGTAAAACAATAAGCATAAAACCTTACAATAATATTTTTAATAAATAACTATAAACGCTCTTGTGCAACATGTTTGCACCCATATTTTACTGCACCAAGTTCACGCATTTTTTTTGCTAATTGTAATTTGCTTATGATTATAAAAAAGAAAGCAGAAATAGCGACGCAACAATTACCAACAACAATGCTATCCCGCCTGCACGGCACAGCGCAAAAAACAGTATACCGCTAACTTTTTTTTGTTTGCCAATATTATAAAGCAGGGAATACAACAACAAAAGCAGCGTTCATCGTCATGTTTATCAAGTGGCGCAACAGCAGCGAGAATACGAATGAGTACAGAAGCGACTTCAATTCACATGTTACGCCGAAGTTACAGAGATTTCTGCTGTTAGTAACAGAGATTTCTGCTGTCAATAACAGAGGGTACTACCAGCAGTACCCACCATACAACGCGTTTGCTTGTATGAGATGCGCGTTCTATATTACTTCATATTCTTTGGTAACATCTATCAGGCCTTATAAAACCGTTATTGCTGTTACAAAGCCCTTTTCCCCTCAATAAAACACAGAATCAACTAAACACCATATAGCTTTATAGAAAGATACCGAATATAGCCGATTCTTATTATCGTAGTGGGAGTGGCAAGTACTCATGTCTAACCTTACATAATCTGTGTCTGCCCAGTGAAACACAAAATCGTTAAGTAATTGTTATTTCTGAATAGAAATAGTCGATCAGTCGAATTTTATTAGTCATACGATTTAGTGATGGGCGTGGTATTCAAGCAAACAGAAAAATTCTGTTACCAAATCCATAACTTAAAAAAAAATGCTAACATCACTTGCAACCTTTGCCTGCCATTTGTACGATAAATCATACTGTGGTCATTTGTACGATATATCGTACAATTTTTTAAAGGCTCGGGAAAAATATTTAGAAGCAAAAATTTGTTAAATTTAATAAGTTTTATAAATCTACTGAAATTCAAACTTTGAAATTGTTTGTCTTTTTGCTACTAAAAAGTATTACATATTTAAAAATTCATCCGCAGAAGCATCGCATCGCCAAATTCTTGCAAAGAGCTGCTTACAAATCTACGAAGAAAAGTTATCCTTTGACCTTCATTTGCATGTATATATATAAAAAAAAAGTTCCCAAAAATCGCTAAATTTTGTATATTTCTATAAGAGCTTCAAAAAAACTTCTTTTTTTTGTCGCGTCCGTTTCATTGCATAATTGCTTTTTATTTTGTACTAATTTGTACTAAATCTTTCCAATATATTTCTAAAATGTAGCACCATTTCAGCGCGTTAGAACACTAAAAAAACTTACCGACTTTTTGTGTTTCTTTCTTGTTTTTGGTGTAATTGAAAGCGTGCGAATGTCGCGTCCGTGCCACTGGGAGATGCCCATATGCAAATTGTATGGAAATTCAACGCAACACATACAGAAAATGCCATAAAATTACGTCACTGGATGGAATGTTTTGACCTGCTTTTATAGGCAAAACCTTTTTATGGATCAATGGGCCTCCTGAACTCAACGGAAAAGTAGGTGCCAATTATTTTATTTCAACTACAGTTGGTATAACTCGTTATGCTTGAAGTCGTGTGTCAGTAATAAAAGATACTAATGAAGACCAATGTTAAAGATAGTAACTGACAAAACTAATGTTGAAGGTTTGCGAGTTTTTGGCAGTGCATGGATCAGCGTTGGTGATATTCAGGCATAGTTTGGTATTTCAATTTTGAGTGGTGTTTATAAGTCGAATGGAGAATCTCTTGATAATCTTTAGAGTTACACCAAAGGCAGACCAATTTTTCGTTCTATCGGTGACAAAACCATTCGCCAAGAACGTAACGATTGTAATCAAGAATGAAGCTTGTTAACACCCATAAGAGATATATGAGAAACGTGGGTTTAGCGACAACTGCTATGTACGTCCTATGAAAAAGTTAACAAGAAGAAGATGCCCCTTTGAGCACTTTTCATCATAACCAGGATATGTGGGTGACAAAAAATTACCCGAAATTATATCGTTTTACAATAAGTCAAAAGCATTAGTTGACAGTTTAGACCAGTGACTAACTATCACCGATTCAAAAAATGATTGAAAAATCAATTGCTGTTGATTCCATCTGGATCGCTTGTACAAAAAGTACAAGCGGCGAATTTTTCTTGAAGACTTAGATTTGAGTTTAGTAAAGCTAAAGATTTTGCGTAGAGCAACGTTAGCGAAAGGAAAATCTTCATGCTGACTTCTTATCTCAATACAGCCATTTTTGCAAACCTTGTCAGAAAATCAGAGCGTAAAAAAAGTAAAAGAACTATTGGAACACGGCGCCAATTTGGTATCAAACACGATCGAGAGGCATATTCTGCTTGCAATTCTTGAAAAAAAGTATACTTGTGGTGAACACAAAGTTTTAGTTAACTACTGCCCTTCCTTACCCCCTTTCCCCATCCGATTGAAATGAGTGCTGAAACATATGTTCGAAAAACAGTATTACATACACATTTAAAAACGGGCGAAATTTGTGGTATATCACAACGGGTCTCCTAATAGGCCTTCAAGTGTGTCTCTTACAGAGGCAGCTACAATAACCTAATCTAGTTGCCCTAATTGCAAAACATTATGGAAAAATTTGTTAACTTATTTATCTGTAAGATAACAAAGATTAAAGATAGCAAATTCTTTTTTATTATATGATAATTGGTCAACAAATTAATTAAAACTATGCAAAGTACCATATGGGTGAAATATCACCCGAACATCTTATGTGTGAGTTTTTTTGAGGTTTAAAAGAATCTGCCTGCAATATTGAAATGGCGTTTATGAACAACTTTCACTTAAGCGCGATATCTTCCAATCGTAGAAATTGAATATAAAAATACTGTACACTTCTTACTGAACCTGATGCCCCAGTTACTTCCATGAGGGTTATTTTTTGCAGCCCGGCAAAAGGCCGGCCACACAAAAGGTAGATTAATACTTTAATACTTTCCTGCAAAGAATATAAGCAGGGCCGTCGAGAGGATATCAGAGCCCGGTGGTAGTTACCTCCGCCCCCCCCCCCACCCTAAACCCTTTACTTCTATTCTGTTCCATAAAAGTTGTAAACTCGTGCCACACAATAAATAAATTATCTCAGAATAGAATATGTACATATAGTGGTCGAGTTGATAGTATCAAGAAATAAAAATACAAATACTTGGAAAAAGAATTTCTTTTATGATCTTACAATGAATATTTGTTGAATAAATCATTTTAATATAAGAAAAGGTATTACTTTTTATAAAATTCAACGATATTGCACAAATGATTATTCATAAGTGAGCTTTCCTTGCTTTAGCTGAAGCGAACGAGTTGATGAGCTCTTCAAAATCTAATTCTCTGGCCAGTTGTGCTTCCAAACACAGAGTAGCTAGACTGACACTCTAGTTTGGGTTGAGCAGGACCGATGGAAGTTTTTTATTCTTGCCAAAACACTGAATGACCGCTCACCACTCGCAACAGATACTGGAATCGTGCAAAATATACGCAGAGCGATGCAAACGTTTGGGAAAAGTCTGTTCAATTTCTTCGCATAAATGGCATTGAGTAAATCGAATGGCGGTAGTTGAGGTCCAAAATTTGCTTCATATATATTCTTGAGGTGTATAATTTCATTTGATAGGTTTTGAGATACATCAGCAGGATATTTGACTGCAAATTTTTCTGCAGCAGTCTGACATTCTTGAATGTTTGTATCTGAAAACTGCCACAGAAATGAAAATGTTTCATTCAGTTCATTTATAGCTTGAAATCTTCTACTTATTCCACTCATGATTGAATCGATTATGACAAAAAAAGTGTTTCTCTTGAAATCGATTTCTTCAATAGTGCAGTCTTCATTGAGGATATCATGTGACGAGTCAACACGTTTTTTTTCCAGGCTGGTCGTAAAATGGATGAAGTATGAAATTGTCGGCGACGATTTTGCATTCATTATGAATTCCACTCCACTGGTCGCGTAGAAGCTGCAAGTCGGTAAACTTCGAAGATTGTCGACTTCAACGTCAATGGTAGCGTTCATCTCTTGAAGAACCAGATTTCTTTCATTAATAGCCTGACGAATTTTGAACCAAATGGAAGCCATCAAGACACACTCAAATGTACTCATGTATTTTAGAATGCCATTGACGTCCCGAAGAGTTTCTGCGGTCAGATTCAGTTTTTTGATTTCTTCAAGAGACTTTCTCAATCCAGGAAGATTCTTTGCAAACGGTTTCACACCATCGATTCTTGCAGCCCACCGTGTGTCAGAATCAGATTGCAAAAGTGCATATTAAACTTTTCCCAAATTTTGAGATTTCGATTGAAATCGGGGCCCCGCTAGAAACTCCGGGCCCGGTGGGAATCCCACCTTTACCACCCCCCTCTCGTCGGGCCTGAATATAAGTGTAGAAAAGTACCGTTGAACGATAAGCGAAGGATATAAGTGTGCTTTTTAGTTCGAAACTATCCCAAATTTTAATTTTTATTTCAATATGGACCACATGAATCTCTTTGTAAATTGTACCAGCTATTTAAAAGTGAAGAGGCTTTTGAGATCAGCGAAAACGTCCTTGAAAAGTTAATGGAGTGGAAATTAATACCCCGCGAAGGTAGTTATTGGTGCAGTAATGGCCATGTTTTGCAACTGTGCAACACTTCTAATTTTGTCGATGGCTAGCTTCCAAAGTTTATGCTTCTTAAAGAATGTAAAGCTAGAAATCAGGATCTTTTGAAAACGTTTTTTAATATGGCCGAAAGTGATGGCGAAGATGACTACGAAATTACTTTGAACCAAAGATCAAGTTATAAAAAATTAAAAATATATATTGAAAAACAACAAAAGTAAACATTTTTATATTTCATTATAAAGGGAATTTCACAGGCTACAATATGGTAACAAACTCATTGCAGCTTTATTATGCTTTGGTCTGTGTTGCGCGCCAAATAGCGCTTTGTGTCCAAATTACCAAAACCGACCGTATAGGAAGCACCAACTTAAGAAAACGTCTACTCGGCTCGGCTGCTTTATTGAGAAGAACAAAAGAACTCACAAATCAATTTTAATCGACTGACAGCTACACGGCAGCGCCGTTTGACCGAATAGGACGCCTGGCAGATGGCGCCGCCGCTGCGCAATACACTTGACGGCTAGACCGCTACGCCGGCGCTGCCACTCAAATCCCGAACATCCTGCCCGGTCGGACCACCCGGTTCGAATTCTGTCTCCGACAAGAGGCGGCAAAGTTTCTGGACTGCCCGGGTGGAGTTGCCTGATTTGGTCTTCACTGTAGCATTGCGGATGAGTCCCCCTTCACCAGGATGACCTGCTATAACTCGGCCAAGACGCCACTGGGAAGGTGGCTGATTGTCCTCCTTGATAGCCACGATATCGTCAATGCGGAGGTCATCGGAACGCCGCTGCCATTTTCCACGGGTCTGTAGTGTCGTTAGATATTCGTCACTCCATCGATGCCAGAACTCTTGATGTAACCTGCGTAACCATTGCCATTGTTTCAATCTTGATGGGGGAACATCGGCGATAACTGGTTCTGGGATCGCCAGGAGTGGTTCGCCAACGAGGAAGTCTCCCGGTGTCAGAGCCAGGCGATCATCAGGGCCGTCATGTAGTGCGATCAACGGTCGCGAATTGAGACAAGCTTCAATACGTACCATGAGAGTCTGCATCTGCGGGAATCGTAAATTTTGGGTGCCAACAACTTTAACTAGGTGTCGCTTGGCCGATTTTATGGCTGCCTCCCACAGCCCACCTTGATGGGGAGACCTGGGGCTAATAAACCGCCACGTTGTGCCATTGTCTGCTAATTCCTGTTGGTTGCGTTGAGATGTCCATTCGGCTAAGTCTTCCTTCAGCAACCGGTTAGCCCCGTGGAAAGTTGTCGCGTTGTCACTAAATAGTTCGCGGCAGCGCCCACGGCGACTGACGAAACGTGTAAATGCGTCTAGGAACGCGTGCGCTGAGAGGTCTTCAACGACCTCGATATGCACCGCCTTGGTGGCCATGCAAACAAATATCGCTACATAAGTCTTCGTTGTAGTCCTTGAGCGTGGACCGCCGACTCGCAATGTGAATGGACCGCAATAGTCTACTCCAGCAGCTAAAAATGGTCGGGTTACACGAACGCGCTGTTTGGGTAGAGATGCCATGTGAGAACCCAATATCGTTGACGCAGGGTCTGGAGCATTAATTGAGTTTCACCGTGCAACGTCTCTTGATGGATGCGCCTAACAATGAGCTGAGTTAGGGGATCCTGTCGTGGCAAAATGAGAGGATGTTGTTGCTCATATTGAAGAGCCGATTTCGACAGGCGACCGCCCACGCGGAGCATGCCATCCTTGTCCAAAAAAGGATCCAATGAAAGAAGCGAACTGTGACTTGGCAATGGTTTTCCCAACCTCAGGCACTGCAACTCTGTCGAAAAGAAAGTGCATTGTACCATACGTACCAAAATCATGTGAGCGTAGTAGATCTCTGGAGCCATGATTACTGGTTGCCGCCAGTAGCTGCGGCGGTTCGGGTTCCAACGGAGAACTATCGCCACGGTTCGAAGAAGTCGCTGTATGTTGCTGAACCGTTCAAGTATAGGGATAAGCATGCCCGATGACGTCCGAATAGTGATGGCCAATTGGGACGAAGATTGTGCAACAAGAGCAACCACCTTTGTTTCACGCTGTAGTTCGCCGAATTCCTCTCCATTTAGTGTAATGTTGGTTTGGTTTCTAGTAAACTGGTCGTAGTATATGCAATCTGGGCCTTTCCACCACAGCTGATGATTCAAGAGCTCCTGCGAAGACAATCCTCTACTTGCGCAGTCTGCAGGATTTTGTTCGGACGGAATGTGATACCACGAGTCCACCGGCGTCAGGTGCTGAATGTGACTAACGCGATTCGCTGCATATGGCTTCAGTGTGGTTGGAGACTTGCGAATCCAGCACAGTACAATACGAGAGTCAGAAAATAATAGGCAGGGTGCGTCCGACAGATTTAATGCCTTGCGAACGTTATCCAAAGTCTGCGCCAACAACTCCGCTGCACACAATTCCAGGCGGGGAATAGTAGAGCCTTTGAGAGGCGAGACTCGAGTCCGGGCTGTAATCAGGCCAACACGAATGTGCCCATATGCATCAATCGTTTTAGCGTAGATCACGGCCCCGTACGCTTTAGGACTAGCGTCACAGAAGCCGTAAAGAGTGGGAATGACGTCAGTCAACATTCCTAGCCAACGAGGTATTCGCAGTTTGTTGAGAGATTTCAATCCATAATAAAACGTAATCCATGTATTTCTGAGATCGTCAGGTAATGGTGTGTCCCAACTTAGACCGGCCGCCCAGAGGGATTGAATAAAAATCTTACCGGATATGATGATGGGAGCTAGTAGACCAGTAGGATCAAATAATCGTGCTACGTCGCTCAGCACTCGTCGCTTCGTAGGGTATACCTCATCGGATTTAAGATAAACATCGAAAAGAAATTCGTCTAGTACTGGATCCCAGCGAAGTCCGAGTACGGTTGTGACGTCCGCGTAAATCGCCAGTTCTCGTTGAGAAGGGTCTGGGGGGTGGACCGACCGCAAGACTTCAACGTCGTTAGAGTTCCATTTTAGGAGCTTGAAGCAGCCAGCGCCCAGCACGGTTTCCACGTCGGCGGCCAATTGCACTGCTTCAACTCGAGTTCCACAACTAATAAGAAAATCGTCGACGTAAAATGACGACAATATGACATCCTTCGTATTTCCGCTCGTTGGGAATCCACCAAATTACTGTTGTCAGCCGCGCACTGATTAAGTGTCCGAACCGCATTGTACGGGCTGCAAGCCATACCATAAGTAACAGTTGTCAATTGATATGTATGAAGAGTCTCGTGGGGCGCCTCGCGCCAAAGAACGCGCTGCCAGTTCTGATGCTCCGGGGCCACCATGATTTGGCGGAGCATCTTCTCTACATCAGCCGTCAAAGCAAATTGATATCGACGGAATCTGAAAAGTATGTTGATTAACGGAGACTGCATTGTTGGACCCACCATCTGTATGTCGTTCAGTGAGACGCCGCTCGACGTTTTAGCGGATGCGTTAAATACCACCCGGAACTTACTCATGACAGCATGATGGGGTATATAATAGCTCTGCTCTTCAATCCTCGATTTCTCTACCCGCACCATGTGTCCCAGCTGTTCGTACTCGCGCATAAACATCAAATACTTCTGCTGCATCTCTGGATTCCTCATGAGGCGTCGTTCGAGCTGATAAAACTGCCGTAGAGCCATCTGATGCGAATCCCCAAGGCATGCTGGATCACGTTTAAACAAAAGCTTTACTACGTACCTCCCTTGTGGCGTACGAGAATGATGGTGCATGAAATAGTCTTCGCATGCGTCGTCTGTAACATCCGGGGGAGAAACCTCTTCCGATTGCCAAAAGCGCTGCAATATGTCGTCTAAATGGTCGTCTATAGTGTTAGCTTGAGCATGTAAATTCTGTGTATACTCGACGCCTGCTGTGGCAGTGGCAGGACCGAAGACCACCCATCCGAGCTTTGTCCGCTGCGCATATGGTTCATCCGGTCGTCGTCTAATGATTTCGCTCTCAACAATTTGACCCCAAGCATCTGCACCCACTAATATATCAACCGACCCAGGAACTCCGAAATGTGGATCTGCTAGCTTTAACTTTCGCAAATGTGGCCACTGTTGTATATCTACTGTCACCGCTGGCATGGCGGACGCAATTGTTGGCAAGACCACCACATCCAATGGAAAGGAGAAATCCCCGTAAATGGAAGCCAGCTGCAGGTGAGCAATACCCTTGGCCTGCAACGGAGGGGTTGACCCAATGCCTGCAACTGTTAATGTGCACCGATCCCTGCGCAGCCGTAACTGATCAGCCAAGCGTTCTGATATGAAGCTCATCTGTGAGCCTGGATCGCACAAAAGTCGTGCCGTAACCTCCTGATGAGCAACCGTGACCTGAGCCGTGGCAGTAGCCAGCAAAACAATTCGGTTGACGAAGTTTGACTGCGCCATCATCGTCACGTGTGGGCTCAGCGCAGGTGGCTGGAGGTTTGACCGCGCGACCAGCGGCATCTCCACTGGCGGGTTAACCGATTCGATTCGAGCACGACACAACAAAGTATGATGTTTCTGACCACAATTTCGACAATTGCCTGATGCACACCGTTGTGCCGAATGACCGGGCTGCAGGCAATTGAAACAGAGCTTCAAGCTCTTCGCAAAGTCAAAACGTTGAGTCACTGTAAGCGCCACCAGCTGTGGGCACCGAGTGATCCGATGAGGCTGCTTGCAATAATGGCATCCTCCGTCGTCCGTCACGGCAAGGTGAGACCTCACCGGCCGCATCGTAGCTGTGTGATCACGCCGCACTGAATAACGCGGAGGATTCTGGCACGCCTTGCTATTGTTAAGACTATGCGCTCGCCGTTCCGAGAAATTAAGCAAATCTTCCAACTTTGGAATGTCGTTGTTCACCAGACTCATTCCCCAAGCGTGCTGAGTTGTGGAGGGCAACTTTGGTATAATGATGGGCACGGCAAGGACGTCCCAACCCTCCACCGGTAATTGCATAACACGAAGAGCGCGAAATGATTCACGAACAGTGTCGACCACGTGTAACAAAACCGAAGATGTTTCTTGTGCGGACGCCGCCATGTTGATAAAACGAGACACGTGTCCATCAGCTAACAAATTGGGCCTGTCATACCTCGCCTTTAGCGCCGCCCACACCTCTTCATAACCTCCTGAATACATACCGCCCACTAGCGGCACCTGTTCTGCACTGATTGACTCTCGCAGTTTACCCAACTTGTAAGCTTCGGGCAAGTTGTGATTGTGGACAAGTGTTTCAAATGCGTCTTTGAACGCCAACCAATTATGTAATGCACCGTCAAAGGTAGGGATCCCCAATGGATCCAATTTCAATTCACCACCTTGCGCTTCCCAACCACTAACTTGAAGCGACTTAACCTCACTTTTGCGACTCCTTTCTGCACCTTGTAATGCGCGGTCCAACGCGACGCGCGCCTCGTCGTATAACTGCTCTACCTGAATAACCAGCTCTTCATGTTGCGATAGTTCCACTGCCGTCGCCTTAGCCACCAATATGTCATGATTATGAACGAATTTCACGTAGTACGTTTCCAATTTTCGCTTCTCTTGCTCCACCGCCACAATGTCTGCCAAAAATGAGCTGTCTTGGACACGAGTGCAGGAACGTTTTATGGCATTCTGCATCGTAGCCCGAAGATTGAGCTCCGCCATTCCGAAATCGAAGATCCTCACAGGAGGCACCAAATTATGTTGCGCGCCAAATAGCGCTTTGTGTCCAAATTACCAAAACCGACCGTATAGGAAGCACCAACTTAAGAAAACGTCTACTCGGCTCGGCTGCTTTATTGAGAAGAACAAAAGAACTCACAAATCAATTTTAATCGACTGACAGCTACACGGCAGCGCCGTTTGACCGAATAGGACGCCTGGCAGATGGCGCCGCCGCTGCGCAATACACTTGACGGCTAGACCGCTACGCCGGCGCTGCCACTCAAATCCCGAACAGTCTGCTTTTAAAAAATTTTTATAAAAAAAAATTTTTTTTTAGCTTTTTGTTAGTGCATTTTACGTGTCTAGTGATTAGCATTAATAAAAAGGTATGAAAAAGACCTTTCGTTTGATACCCATATCGAACAAATTTTTAGTTTGTTAAATTCACAAAAATACGCTCTATATGGCCAAATTTTCCGTTTTTTTTTCATGAGTGTTCGCTATTCTACATTTGTTCCACTTTGATCAGCACTGATAGTCAAATGAGTCAAGTGAGCATCAGTGTCCCGCAGGGTAAGTTGGATAATCTTATTTGTAATAACACTTACCTCAATTAGTACCACGCTAAGGCTTTGTTGCCAAAAACTGCAGTTTTCTTTAGCAGCTTTCCACAGAAAAAGGGTTTTTATATAATAACTTTTTAAGTTATTCATATTGGGGTGTGCATCTCGAAATTTTTTCAGCATTCTCAAAGCACACTTTAAGGTATATTTATCTTTAATTATTTCATGCTCAGCAATATAATATGAAGTCCGAAATATTATAGTCTTTTTCGATTGACTTCTATTTAAAGGCTTCGGAATAGCTTCCCAGTTGCAGTTAACTGTTTGCAAGACTGCCTGTTTGCAATTAAGCAGTATACCTGGAACGAAATCCACTGAGTACTTGTTTGGGCTCAAAACAGTTATAGTATGTGCTGGGCCTAAGTGCTGATACTTGAGGATTGATGATTGTCCATTGGCCGTAATTATATAGCTCAAATCATTTAATGCTTTTATAAAGCAACTATGCAACCACGATTGTAAATTCTCGACTATGAGATAATTCTCCCTTGTAACCCATTTTTTCAAACATTTATATGTTTCCGAATGATGCTTTTGATTTTCAATCCTTTTTAAAACTTGGGTTAGATTAATTTTTACGAATCCAGGATTTGACTTATCTGCGGTCACAATTATAAGAGCGCTTTCCGGAAATTTCAAGTGAAATACAAAATCATACTCGTTAGGCAGCTTTACTTTAACATTGTCTCCATAACTACCTGTAAGTAAAATTAAAAATTAATAGCCCTATTCACAATTGAATGCATTTCAGATTGCGAATTTGTGCAATAATAAACATTTGCCATCACTTGTAAGCGCTTTTTTCGGGTAAGTCTACAAAACTTGTTACAAAACACGAAATTTATAGCTGATTGCTAAAAATAACATTATTTTGTCCTAAAATTTGGGTTTAATAAAAATTGCTTATGTGGAAAAACGCTTTAAGGTACAATAAGTGGGCTCTTTAACAGATGACGCTGCTAAAGAAATTTTGTTCAGCGAAGGTCAGAAATATTCTTTAAACTTTCTATGTTCTCCTCAGTCCTTTTCTTATTAGTTAAATAATCCAATAAACAAGAAGACAAATGTGTTTGGAAGCAAACGAGTTAGTAAACGTTTTCCAAACATATTTGCAACGAATTAATAAACGTTTTTCAAACTTACAATACAATTTTTTCCAAATTTTTCCAAACCTTTCCAATGTTGCAATACGCACGCTTATAATGACCGTTTTCAAAATATTTGCATAAAGTTAGCCTTATATGTTTTCATTTAGTTTGTAGGAGTAAGTTTTTGGCAAGGGAGCAATATCGTTTTCCTAATAATTAAATCGAAACATTTTTCAAATACAAATACGAATTACCGGCGCACTGAAGCCATAATGACAAAACCAGGGATGCCAACTTTTTTGTTTTTGAAAACCGGGCAAACTTTTATAAAATGGTTTAAGGGGGGGCGGGGGGTTTTAGAAATTATATTCCACAATTTAATTAATGACCTATGTATGTTGTGTGTTCATATGATTTACAAAAAAGTTAACAAATAAAACAACAAAAATGCACAAAAGAGCAGTAAGTAAAAAAAACAAAATGTTAACAGTGAAAACAAATGAAATTCAGCAAAGTAAAGAATTTGAAAAGCAAAAAATAAATAATTACCATAAATATGTTAGAAAAAAAAGAATTAGGCAAGCAAATTGAATTCATTAATTCATAACAATCATTCAATAATACGATTTTTTATTTAAAAGAATACAGTGCACTTTTTATTAGTTCACGTTTTCGCGAGTGCACTGTACTTCTTTTCGGACTTAACGCTAATTACACAGTACAACAATCTGTGCAACTTTTTCTGTGCAACAGAGTAACGACCGTATATTTCTGAAAGAGGACGTCGTACAGATCATTTTTGCCAAAAAAGGAATAATCCAGCACGTCTGAGTTTTTTGTAATTTGCACATAAAGGTTAAAGGGTCCCTATAGACCTTTACACGGAAAGTATGAAAACTTGAAGAGCTAGAGCTTCGATGTCTAGGACAAAGTTATTTGCATTAAAAATGTAAATGTTTTTTGTATGCACATGAACCCCCTCCCCCTTTCCTTACCCGCATTTTGTATGTTTTTCGGAAAATTTTTTCATAAAAAGCTTGAATTGAGTAAAATATTGGAAAAAATACTATACTTTCTTTTTGAAAAATATTCCTCATTAAAAATTAAGGGGGTTTTCAAACAACAAAACTTTCTCAAAACTTCCCCCAAAAAACTAAAATGCCTTAAACACGAAACCTTCATTTCTTTTTTCATTAATTGCTTGCTCTGCTTAAGATGTTGAGAAAAACGTTGAATACTAAAAAAAAATATTTTCCATTGAAAAATAGTTCAGGTGGTTTCCAAACAAGAAGTCCCCTCTTAAAAAAATAAACAATTATTATGATTTCCAAAAAGACGCTTTCGCTTTACGGGAATGCTCAGATGGGTCAAAATCGCGCTTCAAATTCCAAACGTACTCAGCGACAGTGGCGGCTTAAGGTATTCCGTGGCCCGGGGCGGCGACGGCGGAGGGGGCCCCCACAAAACGGTGCAGAATAAGATTGCGTACAAAACTAATAGCGGGAATTTCCGGTTATGCTTTTTACTTTTTTTTTTTAATTTGTATTCCATTGAACAGTAAACGGACTTGCAAATTATTTTGAAACGTATATGTGCTTGAAATTTTAAAGAAAGCAATATAAGCCCAGAGAAAAAAATGAAAAATGGATAAAAGGATAATTTTACTAAAGCTTTCCAAAATTGATAAAAACTTTCTTGAAATTAGGAAAACTTTTGGGAGATCAAATTCGTCATTTCAAAAAGCCATCTTAAATCTCGAAAAAAACAGAAAATCTTGCTTCGTTACTCCGATCTAGCCATAATAACACTACTCGACAAAAAATGGGTCAATCGTGTACACCTAAAAATAAAATTGTTTTCTAGACTAACTTTGGCCGCTGAACACAAAACTGAAAATCTAAAAATTTTTTAAGAAGCGTTTTCGAAAAATCTTCGAAAAACGAGTTTTTTCCCCTATTGTTTCAGTTATGAGCACATCTCCTAAAAGAATTATCCGATTAACACGAGCTGCCCGTCGTTCAGCAGATAATACCTTAGCCTTTCTAGATTGCCCGAATCAGATTTGGGGAAGTTACTAACGGTGAAAGTTTTAACAAAGTGAATTTTTCGACCACTTTAAAAAACAATTTTAATTGTTATTAAAAATAATAAATAAATAAATAAATCTCCTCTGATTTTAAGATTTAAAATGAAATATTAAGCCTAACATCAATAGAATTGGAAGAAAAATGACAAAGTTATGATGAGTGAGTGAGAACACCAAGTTTGCATTTATTAGTCCGTGCGAAATTTTTTTTTATTTTTCCGAGACCCATCCAAATTTTGATCTAGACGTGATACTAGAGATCATTTATAGTATCCTGGCGTAGTCAGTATTACATTTTCTCACCCAAAGTAGTGCAATGATGGAGATATGGGTATCAAATGAAAGAGGAAAATTGTCTCCTTTTAACTAAATTTTCTATTTTGAACTTTCAGGACCAAAATATGTCAGGCATGGAAAACATACATTTTATTTTTAGGTGCATTTTTCGTGTCGAGTAGTGTAATCTAAATCTTCAGAAATGTACAGAAATATTTTATAAAACCCTGCTACTGGGCTACTTTATAAAAAAAGGCATGACAAAATATATTTCCCCTGCATAACAGCATGTAAGAAGAGCATAGAATTACTTTTATAAAAGAGTCTATCAAAGAAGAAACCCGGATTTTCGGGACGATGTGTTGTTATCCAACCAATAATTATAATAATAATAACTGTAAATTTGTTTGATAACTTAGTCTTTCATCAACCATTGTGGAGCGCAAAAGGTTTTTTTTACAAGTTTCAGTTTTGAAAAACTTGAAATTTTTATATACAAGCTTCTCTCGGGGGCCCCCCTGCAGCCCGGGGCCCGGGGCGGTCCGCCCCTCCGCCCCCCCGTTAAGCCGCTACTGCTCAGCAAGCATTGCTACTTTCTTCATGTCGCTTAATTTGTTGGTGAAACCTTTCACCGTGCTCTTCAGAAACAGCCCCAAATTTTCTTTGAATAAATCAAGGTGTGAGTGAAGCAGGGGCGAAGCCAGAACAAGGAAAATTTTTTCCCGATTTTAAGTCAAAATTTCATGAATTTTGGTTCAATGGAAACGAAGTTTCCGTCTGAAGTGAAAGTATGTTTGTGTCATCGGGTCAAAAATGTGCATCTAACAGTAAATTAAACAACTTTTCATTTCTACATATTACTAAATACTTTCTTGGCAAGTTTATGTACGACCGGACATTTTTATGTCCGGTTGTACTTTGCAACCGGACACGAACAAAGCTTCCGAAAACCGAACAGTCCGGTCGAAAACCGGACAGTTGGTAACCCTGGACTAAACCCATGTTATGTATTTACAGCTCAGCCGGAGCACAGTGCACCCTTTACAAAAATGGGACAACAGTAGAAGGAGTGCTTGAAATTCGCTGAAATTTTTGCAATTTTGGGCTGCTTCATTTGTAAATGATGATAGTTTTCCAAAAAAAGATATGTTAGAACAAATCAAATAACCAATTGTTTTATTATTATTATTTCCCAAACCGCTGGAGCTATAATAATAAACTTTGAATAGTTGGATCTTAAAAAGTCAACCCTTAAAAGGAACGATTTCAAAAATGTCTAGCCAGAAATGGGGAGGTGGTGGTGAAGACCATATTACGCTTATTCCTTTTTTTTTTATATTAATCTATTTAAAACTTGGCAAGAAAACCGGATAGTACAGAGAAGGAAATTTATATATTAGCGTTCTTAAAAAATCTACCTCAAAATGGGGAAAGGGGGGGTGGGGATAATTTTTTTAAGTTGTAAGTTGTTGTTTTTTTAACTCAGTATAAAGAATCAATAACTCAACAAATAACGAATATTGCACTACTTAAATTCTCTCTTTTTTTTAAAAAAATTTTAGCATTGATTTATTAAAATTAAATTAATTGAAACAATTGGATAATATGACTCTCAATAAAACAGCGAGCCCAACCATAATTCGCGGATTGGCTTTGTTAATATAGAAGGTTTCATATTTTATGAAACACTTCTTTTGGCAACTCTGTCGATAATGGGTGGACCATGCCCATTTTAAGTAGTGTCAGTACTACTATTCTCGTATTTTAAATTTATATTTTCAATGGAACATTGCTATTTGATTTTTTTCTATTTTATGTTGAATGCTAATGAAGAGCCTGAAAACAATTCCTCGAACCATGCTCCATGGAAAACTCTAGGTAAAACGACGCACTATGGCCCAACGGTCGACAAAACGTTGCAAAAATCAAAAATTTCATGAAATCGTTCGATAAAATGAATACACGCATCTTTTTGCGAATTTTTCAGGGATTACGAAAATGTAACTTTCATTTAAATCGGATGAGTAGTTTGGGAGGTAGAGCCGCTCAAAGTTGACAATTTTTCCACATCGAGAAAAATGTGTATTTTTTGGTTTTTTTTTTCATATTCAAGATTGATTTGTATGTAAATGAAATGACCAATCGGTAACTTGTTGGTTTTTTGTAAAAGGTACGTTAATTGTTAATATAATTAAAATATAAAATGTTTGTTTTGTCTTCAAAGTTATTCGATCTACCGATTTCTCAAAAAGTCTATATTTCGGCCTTTTTTTCAACTTTGATCGAAAATAAAAAAAATATACCAAAAATAACCTTCGCGAAATTTAAGGTGGTTATTTATTTGCAATTATTTACCTAACTTCCAAAACTCAGCTGCCGCTTTACTTTCTACCATTCGCGCGCGATCTATCAATCCATCAATATGGATCGCGATTCAAATATCACAATAAATATTGAACGTGTAGCAGGCGTCGTATGTTTTATAAAATATTGTTACGAATACTAGTTCTAGAGGGCTGTTACGTATCTCTGGATTGCGTAATTTGAAAATAAACCACACTCAGTTTCTCAAATGCAGTCAATAAAATTAACCAACAATCACTTTATTCCACAGATTTACACTTCACTGTCTTTACACTTAAGTATTTGCTAAATTACACGGTGTGGCACCTTCACTAATCAAAACCAGACTGCCTCGTTGCGCCGCACCCGGCTGCCTTTTATACCTGTCCGGCCATCGCGCGGATCGTTCTCGCGCATTCCAGAGTGGACTAAAGTTTTCCATGATGATCGCGACCGTCGTTGCCAGGTTGGACTAAAACTTATTATCGCGGCCGTCGTTGCACGTAGCGGCAGGGTTGCTTTGCACAGCGACAGACTGTCTTATCGTTACACTGCCCACCACTTAGACTTGTTCGTCCCGAACAAGTGCCGAGGCTCCGCTGTGATAAGGCGCCAGGCGCTCCAAATGGACTACCTTCAGCTTAGCGCCTTTATTGCTGCAACGTTGAATCCTGTATACCGCGTTGTTAATCCTAACATTTCCTCCGCTGCGGGTTGTAGAGCATTACCAGATCGCCTTCTTGGAACCCTGCTGAGTTGGCCCGTAGATCATATCTGGCTTTCGCCTTATCGCTGACCAGTTTGGTGCGGCTCCTTATAAACTGGTGAATTTCCTCCAGTTCCGCCCGCTTATTGACCACGTAGTCCGTCTTAGCGCCTCCCGTCGTGCTGACTACCCCGAACTTCAAGTCAGCGGGTAACCGCAACTCTGTGCCGAACACTGCTCGGGCTGGAGTGAGTGATGTCGTGTCGTGCGGGGCTGACCTATACGCCATCAGGAACAGGGGGATATGCGTGTCGCAATCCTTTTGATTCCTGCCTACCACTTTCCGCAGGTATTCTTCCAGAGTCCGGTTAAAGCGTTCCACCAAGCCGTCAGACTGTGGGTGCAAAGGAGTGGTACACGTTTTCTTTATCCCCAGCAGCTCACACACTTCCTTGAATACCGCAGACTCGAAATTCCGGCCTTGATCTGAGTGCAACTCCAACGGAACTCCGAACCGGGCTACCCAGTTGTTTACCAGCTTTTCCGAGATCGTGGTGGCCTCCTGGTTAGGAATAGGGTACACTTCGGGCCATTTGCTGAAATAATCCATTACCACCAGCACGTATTTGTAGCCTTGAGTGCTAGTTCGGAATGGGCCGGCGACGTCCATAGCAATCCGCTCGAAGGGTGCTCCCACGTTGTACTGTTGCATGCGGCCTCGAGATCTTCTTGTCGGCCCTTCCGCGGCTGAACATCGGTCGCAGCTCTTAATCCACTCGGCTACAGACTCCTGACTTCCTACCCAGTAGAATCGTCTTTTTATTTTGGCGACGGTTTTGGTGATGCTTAGGTGCCCTCCACTGGAGTCGTTATGGTATACCTCATTGATCCTGCATTTCGGCACTACCATTAGGGAGTTGCTGGTCCGACCATCCGCGCTCTCCCATTCGCGGTACAGGCATCCTTCTTTCAGCCGCAGACTTTTCCACTGTGCCCAGTAAGCCTTAGCGATCGGGCTTTCACCGGCCATCTCCTGCCAGTCTGGACGTGCGCCTTGCTCCTTGCCTTCGACGATTTTTGCAAGATCCGCATCCTCACGCTGGTCCTTTTGTAGCCACTTCCTAGACCACTCTTCCTCTGGCATAACGCTTACCAACCGGACGTCCACTATCTGTTCTTTGCTTTCGCATTTCCATGGCTACTGCACTTGCGTCGTAGCTCTGCAGTCGCTCGATCCACCGCGCCAATTGCCCTTCAGAGTCTTTAAAGTTCAGGAGCCATCTCAATGCCGCATGATCTGTGCGCAGGCGAAACCTTTGTCCATACAGATATTCTTGGAAGTGTTTTACGCAGTCCAATACCGCCAGCAGTTCTCTCCGTGTCACACAGTAGTTGCGTTCCGGTTTCGATAGAATCCTACTGTCGTACGCTATCACTTGTTCCTGGCCGTCTATTATCTGTGATAGCACACCGCCAATACTATTCCCGCTTGCATCTGTATCCAACACAAACATCTCCCCAGGCACGGGGAAGGCCAGAATTGGAGCAGTGCACAGTTTTTCCTTCAGACGTGCGAAAACCTGTTCCTGCTCCTCGTTCCACTCGAAAGCTTGGCTCTTTTTCGTCAGTTTGTGTAAGCTGCTGGCTATGTTCGCGAATCCCGGAACAAATCGGTGGTAGTATGTGCACAGGCCCAGGAAAATGCGGAGTTCGTGTAGATTGCGTGGCCGGGGCCACACCTTCACCGCCGTGATTTTGCCTTCATCCGTATGTACTCCGCGGGCGGAAACTGTGTGACCCAGATACTTGACCTCCTTTTGGAACAGCGAGCACTTCTTTGGGTTGAGTTTAAGCCCGGCTTCTCGTATCCGTTCGAATACCTCCTTTAGCTTTCCCAGGTGGTCGTCGAAGTTTTTACCCATTACGATTATATCGTCGAGGTACACCAGACACGTCCGCCAATGCAGCCCTTTTAGCACGCGTTCCATTAGCCGCTCGAATGTTGCTGGTGCGTTGCAGAGTCCAAACGGCATGACGGCGAACTGCCACAAACCATCCCCAACACTGAAAGCCATTTTCTCCTTGTCCTTGTCTGCAAGCTCTACCTACCAATAGCCGCTGCGTAAGTCGAGCGTGGAGAACCACTGTGTGCCTGACAGAGTGTCCAGTGTGTCATCGATCCGAGGTAGTGGATAACTGTCCTTCTTGGTCACATCATTGAGCTTCCGATAGTCCACACAAAATCGGGTACTGCCATCCTTTTTCTTGACTAGCATGACCGGTGAGCACCAGGGGCCCGAAGAAGGCTCTATGACCTTTTCTATCCGCATGTTTTCGATCAATTTTGTGACCTCTTCCCTCTTGGCCAGAGGAACTCGTCTGGGCGGTTGGCGAATCGGTTTTGCACTTCCGGTGTCGATGTTGTGCTTCACTATGGCTGTTCCTCCGCCGCAAATAGTGACCCATAGTGCTGCAGGAGAGAACTCGCCTCCTGTTTCTGGTTCGCCGTCAACTCGCTGCTCCACGTGTTCTCTTGCGGTATGACGTCCATGTTGAAAGCGTTCTTCCTATTACCTCCAGGTGGGCTACTCTCGCAAATGACCATGGCTACAGCTTCCTTACACTCGCCAATTACCTCGTCTTTACCGACATATCTGGGTGCATTCAGGGGGTTCATTATTCTAACTGGTATTCCGCCATTCTTAGGTTCCACTAATGTACGTCCGATGATGATGTTGTCGTGTCCTTGTTTCGGTGCTGCTACAACCCACAGCCGACTCGTCCCATCGTCCTCATCCACCTTTGCCCACACAATCGCCTCAGAATTCCCTGGTATCCTCCGGTGTTGACACGATACAACCTTCCTTACCGCCACACTTCGCTCATAGCCGGCGCGCAGCGGGAATTCAACGTTGGCATACCTCAGCACATTTTCTTTCAGGTCCAGCGTAAAACCGTGCTTAATCATGAAATCCACGCCGATAATCACGTCGTCCATTATATCCGCGACGATGAACTCATGTTCCAGGCTGCTGGTGCCGATAGCAATCGTTTTTGTAACTTTTCCTCTTACCGGCGCACGCTCGCCAGTCGCAGTCCAGACGCTCCAGTATCCAGTGTCAACACGAACAACTTTCCATCTATCCTTCCTTCAATTGTCAAGCTGCTGGGCTGTCGTTACAGCTGTGAGACCAGGACGGTGGGGCGGCAGATTGTGGGGATCAGCTCACGCCCCTTTGGGCTGACCCGTTTTAGTTTAACGGCTCCTCGTCCTCAGCCCTGCGCTTGTTGGCTGAGCCTCGATTGTCAGTATTTCTCGCTTCAGGCGATTGCGATCGAGAACGGGAACGCCTCTTTCGTTGGCGGTAGTCTCGTGATATGTGGCCCTGCTTGCCACATACCCAGCAAACAACTTTAGAGGAGACCACTCGTGGCCTGTCCGGTGGCTCAGAGCTTATTGCCTGGATCGTAATGTCGTTGTCTGGCTGGATCTGGCGTATCCTTGCAGGTGCATACCGAGTGCTCCCAATCCATGTCGCCTCATATGTCATCGCGCTGGTCACCGTCTCCCTAAATGTCGGCTTGCCCATCATCAGCGCACTGCGACGTGTCTCCGGATCATGAAGACCTTCACTAAACGTCTCAATCTTCATCCTTTCGAGATCATCAGCACCAAATTTTGGGTAGCACAGCTGCACGAGCCGCTCAATGTCTGCTGCATATGTCTGCAGCGCCTCGTTGGATCTTTGAACACACAGAAGTACAGCTTTGTGTTGTGCTCGTCGCTGTATTTGGCTGTCAGCACCCTTATGACGGTCTCGTACTCACTTCGTAAACATTCTGGAACTGATTTTATTACCTCAGCCGCAGCACCTTTAAGAGCCAGCGCCAATCTCCGACCTTTCCTTACATCGGTCCACTGATTTTCCAGAGCAGCCAAGTCGAATTGCAGCTTGAATGTATCGAACGGCGTAGTCCCATCATAAGTAGGCACTTCTGCTCGGGTGGCAACACTTTCCGGAACCGGCGGCAACCATTCTCGCGGCTGTACCTCCCTAAGCCGCTCGTCCATTTTCCTGTTCATCGAGTCTTCCAGACTATCAACTCGTTTGTTCAGGGAATCGTCCAGGTCGCCATCTCGTTTGTTCAGGGAATCATCCAGGTCGTCGACTCGCTTATCCAAGTGCTCTACTCGCGTCTACAGGTGCTCGACTTTCCCATTAATCCTGTTTGAGATTTCCTCCACTTTCTGCTCCAACCGCGCAGAATTTTCCTTTGACATTCTCGAGTTTTGCAGAAGTTTCATCAAACATGCCTCTCATTGCAACCATAAGCTGGCTCATGTCCATTGCTTGTGGTGGCGCAGCCGCTGCAGCCGTACTTCGCGTCGACGCCGCACGCGCAGGCGATTCCACCACTTTGCCCGACGTCTCTTGCTCCTGCGTTCCGAACTCGTGCGCAGCCCAATCGACGCCTCGTGCCTCACACGCCTCTCGCAAGCGCAGCTGCAACTCCACTTTACCGCCAGCAGTCGGAAAATTCCAGGCAGCCAGCTCCTTCTTCAGCTGGTCCACCTTCAGCAGCTCGAGTTTAACCATGTCCGTGCTTTTATAATTTTATTTATTTAGTTTTTTTTTCAATTTTCCACAATCCCACTTCTGACACCTAGTGTTACGAATACTAGTTCTAGTGGGCTGTTACGTATCTCTGGATTGCGTAATTTGAAAATAAACCACACTCAGTTTCTCAAATGCAGTCAATAAAATAAACCAACAATCACTTTATTCCACAGATTTACACTTCACTGTCTTTACACTTAAGTATTTGCTCAATTACTCCGTGTGGCACCTTCACTAGTCAAAATCAGACTGACCCGCTGCGCCGCACCCGGCTGCCTTTTATACCTGTCCGGCCATCGCGCAGATCGTTCTCGCACATTCCGGAGTGGACTAAAGGTTTCCATGATGATCGCGACCATCATTGCCAGGTTGGACTAAAAGTTGCCATCATTGCCAGGTTGGCCTAAAATTTCCATCAGTGCCAGGTTGGCCTAAAAGTTTCCCTTATTATCGCGGCCGTCGTTGCCAGATTGAATTATAGCACGGCGCGTAGCGACAGGGTTCATTTGCACAGCGACAGACTGTCTTATCGTTACAATATTGTAATGGGTGAAATATGCCTACAGGGGAACCGAGCACCCAAAAAAACAATCGGTAACGCGAATATTTTGCATACCTCTATGGTGGTGGGGAAAATGCAAAGATATTTATATAGATATATCTATTACGTATAATAAATTTGTATTAGAAAGGAATAAAGCATATTGTGCTGTACATTGGTAACTTGCAATAAGAGGAATCTTAAAATATTTGTCGTTTGGATTGTATACATTTTCAAAACAAAAATTACAATATATCAAAACTTAGCACAATATTTCTCAATTTTTTGTTTTTCGAAATTACCCCCGGGCGGCATCAGGTTGATGATAAAATATCTAATCCAACAGCTGTTATTTTTTCACCACAACTTTTGCCAATTGGCAATACAAAATTTCTATACAAAAGGGAGGCAGAATAATGCAAAGATATAACAATATAAACGAACCAAAACAATTTTGATTACTGGTAAACTGTTCGACATCACATTTAGAATATAGAATGAACACATATTCTTGTTCCGGCAGCGATT
This sequence comes from Melieria omissa, assembly GCA_963971225.1. Classification (NCBI taxonomy): domain Eukaryota; kingdom Metazoa; phylum Arthropoda; class Insecta; order Diptera; family Ulidiidae; genus Melieria; species Melieria omissa. The sequence continues at coordinate 39,885,130 of OZ020269.1, read as the reverse complement.
TTACTGTAGATCATTATTTTGTGCACAAACATCCATCCCCGAAAAATGTTCAAGCAGAAAACAGCTGATTGCGTTTCACCAGAAATTGTAAACGCATCGCTAAATCGAAGCTTGTATGAAAAATAGCCAAAAAGCAATGCAAAATAATAGCAAACTTGAATGAGCTATAAGCAATTTTATGATCGCGCTTTTCTTAGCTATGAATAATTTATTGATCAATATACAGGGTAAAATTTTCTCAAGTGGGCCACTTTAAAATCGATGGTCTCAGTTTTCGTTGATCAATACGGTTTTCGATCGGCTTGGAGGTAAAAACGACACCCCAAAAATAATTTTGAAAAAAAGGTTTTTTCATTAGTTATTTACAGTTAAAGTTTTTGATCATGTTTTTTTTAAATTCATAACTCACGAACGGTTTATCGGAACTCAATGTTTTCTACATCAAAATTTTTGTCAATTAATATACTTTGCCATGAAAAAATCTTTCTTCACAACAAATTATTTAGCTGAAAAATCCTATTTGTTTTAAATCATTGAAAATTAATTAAACTTCTCCGCCAGCGAGAAAATTTTTACACATTTTATTCAATTCTACAATCCCTTACAAAAATTTTGGTGAAAAAAAAGTCATTACGATGACGATTCGGTCACACGATAACTAAGCGCGCGCGCGTCAATACGTGCTTTTCCAGCGCTAGAGGTAGGAGCGCGGTCACAAAAACATATATAACTTTTGACCTTATGCAAAATAATGACTTTTTTTTCACCAACATTTTTGTAAGGGATTGTAGAATTGAATAAAATGTGTCAAAATTTTCTCGCTGGCGGAGAAGTTTCATTAATTTTCAATTATTTACAACAAATAGGATTTTTCAGCTAAATAATAATTTGTTGTAAAGAAAGATTTTTTCATGGCAAAGTATATTAATTGACAAAAATTTTGATGTAGAAAACGTTGAGTTCCGATAAACCGTTCGTGAGTTATGAATTTTTGAAAAAACATGATCAAAACCTTTAACTGTAAATAACTAATGAAAAAAACATTTTTTTTCAAAATTATTTTTGGGGTGTCGTTTTTACCTCCAAGCCAATCGAAAACCGTATTGATTAACGAAAACTGAGACCATCGATTTTAAAGTGGCCCACTTGAGAAAATTTTACCCTACAGTAAGATACTTCCGATTGCTTTTTTATTGGAAAACGAATTATCATTTTCCGTTGGCAAAATAAGTCCGCGAGCTGCTCCGGACAATAGAGAAATAGAAAAACCAGCTGAGCACCAATTCGCCATGAAGTGAATGCAAAATAAAAAGGAAATTTGTATGGCAGAAGGCGAAAGTTTTACGTAAATAATAGACAGTTGACGCATTCGAAGATATTGTAGGGCACGCAAACCACATATATGCACTATCTGAGATGTTCAGAGTGAAAAACATTTATTCCGGCAATCCTTTTCATATAAAACCAAATGCTTTCAATTTTTTCCCCGGCAACCAAATTGCAAACAGCTGATTTCTTTGCTCTCACGGAGTTTTTATCTTGGTTATCTAGATAATCACACGTATAGAAAATTTCAGCTGTTTTTGGCAAAATGAGCGAGTGTAATGTCTTATTTGTCTCTGCTCGTGTGTATTGAAATTGTGGTTGTTGTGGCGTAGTGATCAGCGTTGCCTTTTTGGTTATTTTTAACCAAAAATGGTTATTTTTATTTTTGAAAATGTGCTTTGGTTATTTGGTGATTTTTGTTCCCATTTGGTAATTTTTTTGAATAACGCACATTGATACAAAATGTATCTTATACTACGTTTACATTGAGCCCAAATGCGTAGTTTCAAATGAGTCATTTCAAAGTGTTTACATTGCCTCATTTGCATTGCGTTTGCATTTTGTTTGGCAGCTAATGTCTAATGCTCAATGCTCATGTCCTCTTGCCGCAGCTCATAGAATAGCTCTTTTCCGGCTTCTGACTAAATCATTTGTTGCTTTTTTGCTGCCTCTATGTTCTACACACTGTAATATTTGAATACAAATATACAACATACCTTACATGCTAACAAAGAATATGAAGTAATATAGAACGCGCATCTCATACAAGCAAACGCGTTGTACTTGGGTGCTGCTGGTAGTACCCTCTGTTATTGACAGCAGAAATCTCTGTTACTAACAGCAGAAATCTCTGTAACTTCGGCGTAACATGTGAATTGAAGTCGCTTCTGTACTCATTCGTATTCTCGCTGCTGTTGCGCCACTTGATAAACATGACGATGAACGCTGCTTTTGTTGTCGCGGGGAATAGCATTAACACGCATTTTTTCAAATGAATTTGGAAATATGTGTTGTCTAGTCAATTTTGGGCACATTTTGGTTTTACAATTTTCTTCCCTCTCCCAAAGCTCTTGAACTACTTTAAAGCTAACTAAACCATCAGGCGTTTTCAAGTCGCATTTAAGCCAACCATTTCGCAATGACTTGATTAAATGTGGGAAATCGAACATGCAATAAATTTTTTGATTTTGAAATTGAAAGTATGGTTTCTCTATACATACGCCTAAGTCGGAGAAACACTTTCTATTAGAAGACCCCTGATCACAAACCAAAACGTTCACTACTATACCAAAATTGCTTAAAATTTTAAGATTTTCTTTAATTATTTTGCACAACGTATCTGCTGTTAATCCATTCTCTGACACAAAATAGTTTAAAATTGAACACCAACTCGAGAACATGGACTTCAACATAAATACACATACTTGCTTACCAATTTTTTTTGTTCTTTCGAAGCCTGTGCATTCAAATCCGTCAATTAAATCTAGTTTTTGATTGTATCGTAATTCTCTACGTATTGCCATTTCGTCCATTAAAAGAACCATATTATTTTCATTTTTTTCCTCCAACTCTAAGCACATCTTTTTAATGAATTCAAAAGCCACATTGTTGATACCGGGCTGAAGGAACTTTATTGGAGCCCACCGATTTAAGGTGCTGATATGTGGCAAATTGAAATTTAACTTATCTCTTAGGAAAGAATATGTTGATTGTGAAATATAAAAAATATTTTGCGCTAAATATTTCACTTCGTCAGAATATTCTTTTGGCCGGGTGCTAAGTAAAAGTTTACAAAATGTTTTGGATTCCAAGTTGATATGTTTTAAAGAATCAATTGAATTTTTTAAAGTCTTTGAACAACAATTCTTGGATTTTAAAATAAAGCGCTTTTCTTTTCGCAATTTTTCGTTAATTTTTTTGAATTTTTTTAATAGGTCGCTGTATTTCTTTTTGTAATAATGGGTTATTTTGACGTTTTTTTCGCAATTACTGCATACTATGTCATCATAACGTGGTCGTTTCAATGAAGAATCTGGTTCTAAAAATTCTTAATCCGTAATCTCATGATCTTCGTCTAAGTTTAAGGTTGGAATCGCATCCTTTTTTAGAAACCTTTTTCCTTCATAAGTACTGGAGAAATGATTTTCACAAATATACAGTTTTCGGTTATAGTCGTCATAAGATATATTGCATTTTTCGCGCCAAATTTGGCCAAACACGAAATCAGCAGCGGGGAATCTAAATAATCTAAGATTCTCGCATTGTCGTCTCGATTTTTTGCAACTGCGAACACAACATTGAATTCCAGACGTTGAGGAATTTCTAAAGGTTCAAAATTGGTATCAACCACGTCAAAATATAAACAAATGATTTTACTTGGAACTCGCCACGTAAAAATATTTGTGAAAATTTCAAATTGGATTCAACCACGTCTAAATATTTGCAGGTTTTAAAAATCAATCAAAGCGCAGCATTTGAGCAAACAGCCATACACCACAAATCTTCGATTGATAGTGACATTACAGCAAAACCAAAAAGCATACACACAATAAACGACAACAACAAAAACATTAGCGAATCCCGAGTCATCTTCGCTGAAACGATGATGACGATGCCTTCGTTCGTTGTTTGTTTTTTGTTTGCGCTTCGGCAAACAAGATCAAGAAACATGCATGCAAAAAATGATTGAGCGAACACTACGCTGCAACAACCACCACTTCAATGTACACGAGTGAAGCCGTTGCGAACAATAACATAGCTTTTTGCTGTTGTCCTACGCAAATCTAACAGAAAATGTTATGAACCTAACATTTTCAAATGCCTACGCTTCGCTCTTCCCGCTCGCATCATAGCAACCGAAAACACTTGTGTGCCCACATGCGCGTTCTATATTACTTCATATTCTTTGGTAGAACCAAAACGCTGCAAAAGGTTCAAAATTGGTATCAACCACGTCAAAATATAAACAAATGATTTTACTTGGAACTCGCCACGTAAAAATATTTGTGAAAATTTCAAATTGGATTCAACCACGTCAAAAAAAAACCGCTGCAAAAGGTTCAAAATTGGTATCAACCACGTCAAAATATAAACAAATGATTTTACTTGGAACTCGCCACGTAAAAATATTTGTGAAAATTTCAAATTGGATTCAACCACGTCAAAAAAAAACCGCTGCAAAAGGTTCAAAATTGGTATCAACCACGTCAAAATATAAACAAATGATTTTACTTGGAACTCGCCACGTAAAAATATTTGTGAAAATTTCAAATTGGATTCAACCACGTCAAAAAAAAACCGCTGCAAAAGGTTCAAAATTTGTATCAACCACGTCAAAATATAAACAAATGATTTTACTTGGAACTCGCCACGTAAAAATATTTGTGAAAATTTCAAATTGGATTCAACCACGTCTAAATATTTGCAGGTTTTAAAAATCAATCAAAGCGCAGCATTTGAGCAAACAGCCATACACCACAAATCTTCGATTGATAGTGACATTACAGCAAAACCAAAAAGCATACACACAATAAACGACAACAACAAAAACATTCGCGAATCCCGAGTCATCTTCGCTGAAACGATGATGACGATGCCTTCGTTCGTTGTTTGTTTTTTGCTTGCGCTTCGGCAAACAAGATCAAGAAACATGCATGCAAAAAATGATTGAGCGAACACTACGCTGCAACAACCACCACTTCAATGTACACGAGTGAAGCCGTTGCGAACAATAACATAGCTTTTTGCTGTTGTCCTACGCAAATCTAACAGAAAATGTTATGAACCTAACATTTTCAAATGCCTACGCTTCGCTCTTCCCGCTCGCATCATAGCAACCGAAAACACTTGTGTGCCCACATGCGCGTTCTATATTACTTCATATTCTTTGATGCTAAGCATATTCTACATATTTGAAGCAGACGAAAATTTCTATTCAAAATTTCCATTTTGATAATTTTCGTTTGTTTTGATATTGAATTGTCAAAAAGAACAAAAGCTTTTGAGAGAGCTTTCATTTTGTGATGCGTTCGATAAAATTGGTCATGTTTTATCGCATTTGCTTCGTCGTTTTGTTGAAATGAGTAATTTCGTCGATTTGAATTTGTATGGGGAAATACGTTATTTGGCTTCGCATTTGAGAATTTGTGCCCAAATCACGCACTTGGGCTCACGTAGTATTAAATATCAACGCGCACAATATTATTGGGAGTGGCAATAATATTGATATATAGTGGCAACTCATAGCCATTGCTGTTTCTCGTAAAAAAGTAAACAGCATTGTTTAAATCGATAACTACAGGGTAGGCCACTGAAAGTGGAAGCATCTGGTAACCCTATAACTTTTGACAGAGCTGTCAGATCGACTAATGACATAGCGCGTTGGAAGCGTCATTCCAAGACAATTTATACCATGGAACAGTACACTCCAAGGTCTATAGAACAAAGGTCCCGCCACTTAGACGTCAAAAAATTTGTTGTGCTCGTGTGACGTCACACAGTAGCGAGCTCTGATTGGTCGAGCTTGTAAAATGCTAGAAAATGTAAACAAACCCGAAAAAAGGTAGTTGCCATACAGTAACAATTAAGCAAGTTGAAATATGTATACATGCATATGGAATTATTTTAAATTTTTTTTTAGTTTACGCCTTTTAATGTAAGAGTTGTCTCGCATTTGAGCATTCAGGCTGCGTATTGGCAAATATATTTTTGATCGAAAAAAAATTTTTTTTAACATTTTCACTGCAAGAAATGTGTTGCGATTCTTCAATGTGCCGCTGCAAATAACAAGGTGCAGCTAACAGTCCATCGCCGTTGATACTTTGGAACACCATTTCAAGACTTTTAACGCTTAAAGCTCAGAGGCAAGGTAACATATTGTTACGAATACGAAGTCTAGTGGGCTGTCACGTATCTCTGGATTGTGTGATTTGAAAATAAAACACAGTCAGTTTCTTAAACGCAGACAATAAAATACACCAACAGTCACTTTATTATTCACAGTTTACACTCTACTGTTCGTACACTTAAGTATTTGCTTAATTATTCCGTGTGGCAACTTCACTTGTCAAAACCAGACTGACTCGTTGCCCGCATCCGGCCACCTTTTATACTCTGTCCGGCCATCGCGCAGATCGTTCCCACACATTCCGGAGTGGACTAAATGCTTCCCTGATGATCGCGACCATTGTTGCCAGATTGGACTAAAAGTTATTATCGCGGCCGTCGTTGCCACATTCAATTATGGCACGGCGCGAAGCGGCAGGGTTGCTTTGCACAGCGACAGACTGTCTTATCGTTACACTGCCCACCACTTAGACTTGTTCGTCCCGAACAAGTGCCGAGGCTCCGCTGTGATGAGGCGCCAGACGCTCCAAATGGACTACCTTCAGCTTAGCGCCTCTATTGCTGCAACGTTGAATCCGGTATACCACGTCGTTAATCCTAGTCACGACTTCGTACGGTCCTTCCCATGACGCTTGAAGTTTCGGAGACAAACCTTTCCTCCGCTGCGGGTTGTAGAGCATTACCAAATCGCCTTCTTGGAACCCTGCTGAGTTGGCCCGTAGATCGTATCTGGCTTTCGCCTTATCGCTGAGCAGTTTGGTGCGGCCCCTTATAAATTGGTGAATTTCCTCCAGTTCCGCCCGCTTATTGGCCACGTAGTCCGTCTTAGCGCCTCCCGTCGTGCTGACTACCCCGAACTTCAAGTCAGCGGGTAACCGCAACTCTGTTCCGAACACTGCTCGGGCTGGAGTGAGTGATGTCGTGTCGTGCGGGGCTGACCTATACGCCATCAGGAACAGGGGGATATGCGTGTCCCAATCCTTTTGATTCCTGCCTACCACTTTCCGCAGGTATTCCTCCAGTGTCCGGTTAAAGCGTTCCACCATGCCGTCGGACTGTGGGTGCAAAGGAGTCGTACGCGTTTTCGTTATCCCCAGCAGCTCACACACTTCCTTGAATACCGCAGACTCGAAATTCCGGCCTTGATCTGAGTGCAACTCCAACGGAACTCCGAACCTGGCTACCCAGTTGTTTACCAGCTTTTCCGAGATCGTGGTGGCCTCCTGGTTAGGAATAGGGTACACTTCGGGCCATTTGCTGAAGTAATCCATTACCACCAGCACGTATTTGTAGCCTTGAGTGCTAGTTGGGAATGGGCCGGCGACGTCCATAGCAATCCGCTCGAAGGGCGCTCCCACGAGGTGCTGCATGCGGCCTCGAGATTTTCTTGTCGGCCCTTTCGCGGCTGAACATCGGTCGCAGCTCTTAATCCACTCGGCTACAGACTCCTGACATCCTACCCAGTAGAATCGTCTTTTTATTTTGGCGACGGTTTTGGTGATACCCAGGTGCCCTCCACTGGAGTCGTTATGGTATGCCTCGATGACCTCGTTGCTTCTGCTTTTCGGCACTACCATTAGGGGGTTGCTGGTACGACCATCCGCGCTCTCCCATTCGCGGTACAGGCAGCCTTCCTTCAGCCGCAGACTTTTCCACTGTGCCCAGTAAGCCTTAGCGATCGGGTTTTCACCAGCCATCTCCTGCCAGTCTGGACGTGCGCCTTGCTCCTTGCCTTCGACGAATTTTGCAAGATCCGCATCCTCATGCTGGTCTTTTTGTAGCCTCTCCGCAGACCACTCTTCCTCTGGCATGACGCTGACCAACCGGACGTCCACTATCTGTTCTTTGCTTTCGGCTCGCGAGCATTGCCTGCATTCGACTTTGCACGGACGGCGGGACAAGGCATCGGCATTTCCATGGCTACTGCCCTTGCGATGCTCTATCGTGTAGTCGTAGCTCTGCAGTCGCTCGATCCACCGCGCCAATTGCCCTTCAGGATCTTTAAAGTTCAGGAGCCATCTCAATGCCGCATGATCTGTGCGCAGGCGGAACCTTTGTCCATACAGATATTTGTGGAAGTGTTTTACGCAGTCCAATACCGCCAGCAGTTCTCTCCGTGTCACACAGTAATTGCGTTCCGGTTTCGATTAAACCCTACTGTAGTACGCTATCACTTGTTCCTGGCCGTCTATTATCTGTGATAGCACACCGCCAATACTACTCCCGCTTGCATCTGTATCCAGCACAAACATCTCCCCAGGCACGGGGAAGGCCAGAGTTGGGGCACTGCACAGTTTTTCCTTCAGACGTGCAAAAGCCTGTTCCTGCTCCTCGTTCCACTCGAAAGCTTGGCCCTTTTTCGTCAGTTTGTGCAGGCTGCTGGCTATGTTCGCGAATCCCGGAACAAATCGGCGGTAGTATGTGCACAGGCCCAGGAAACTGCGGAGTTCGTGTAGATTGCGTGGCCGCGGCCGTTCCTTCACCGCCGTGATTTTGCCTTCATCCGTATGTACTCCGCGGGCGGAAACCGTATGACCCAGATACTTGACCTCCTTTTGGAACAGCGAGCACTTCTTTGGGTTGAGTTTAAGCCCGGCTTTTTGTATCCGCTCAAATACCTCCTTCAGCTTTCCCAGGTGGTCGTCGAAGCTTTTACCCATTACGATTATGTCGTCGAGGTACACCAGACACGTCCGCCAATGCAGCCCTTTTAGCACGAGTTCCATTAGCCGCTCGAATGTTGCTGGTGCGTTGCAGAGTCCAAACGGCATGACGGTGAACTGCCACAAACCATCGCCAACACTGAAAGCCGTTTTCTCCTTGTCCTTGTCTGCAAGCTCTACCTGCCAATAGCCGCTGCGTAAGTCGAGCGTGGAGAACCACTGCGTGCCTGACAGTGTGTCCAGGGTGTCATCGATCCGAGGTAGTGGATAACTGTCCTTCTTGGTCACATCATTGAGCTTCCGATAGTCCACACAAAACCGGGTACTGCCATCTTTTTTCTTGACTAGCACGACCGGCGAGCACCAGGGGCCCGAAGAAGGCTCTATGACCTTGTCTTTCCGCATGTTCTCGATCAAATTGGTGACCTCCTCCCTCTTGGCCAGAGGAACTCGTCTTGGCGGTTGGCGAATCGGTTTTGCACTTCCACTGTCGATGTTGTGCTTCACTATGGCTGTTCTTCCGCCTGCTTCTGTTGCAAATATTGACCCATAGTGCTGCAGGAGTGATCTCGCCTTCTGTTTCTGCTTGGCCGTCAACTCGCTGCTCCACTGGTTCTCCTGCGGTATGGCGTCCATGTTAAAACCGCTCTTCCATTACCTCCAGGTGGGCTACTCTCGCAATTGACCACTGCTACAGCTTCCTTACACTCGCCAATTACCTCATGTTTACCAACATATCTGGGTGCATTCAGGGGGTTCAGTATTCTGACTGGTATTCTGCCATTCTTAGGTTCCACTAATGTACGTCCGATGATGATGTTGTCGTGTCCTTGTTTCGGTGCTTCTACTACCCACAGCCGACTCGTCCCATCGTCCTCGTCCACCTTTGCCCACACAATCGCCTCAGAATTCGCTGGTATCCTCCTGTGTTGACACGATACAACCTTCCGTACCGCCACGCTTCGCTCATAGCCGGTGCGCAGCGGGAATTCAACGTTGGCATACCTCAGCACATTTTCCTTCAGGTCCAGCGTAAAACCATGCCTAATCATGAAATCCACGCCGATAATCACGTCGTCCATTATATCCGCGACGATGAACTCATGTTCCAGGCTGCTGGTGCCGATAGCAATCGTTTTTGTAACTTTCAGTTCAGCAGCTTCCTTTTTATGATCGAATATGACGCTCCAGTATCCAGTGTCAACACGAACAACTTTCCATCTATCCTTCCTTCAATTGTCAAGCTGCTGGGCTGTCGTTTCAGCTGTGAGACAAGGATGGTGGGGCGGCAGATTGTGGGGATCAGCTCACGCCCCTTTGGGCTGACCCGTTTTAGTTTAACGGCTCCTCGTCCTCAGCCCTGCGCTTGTTGGCTGAGCCTCGATTGTCAGTATTCCTCGCTTCAGGCGATTGCGATCGAGAACGGGAACGCCTCTTTCGTTGGCGGCAGTCTCGTGATATGTGGCCCTGCTTACCACATATCCAGCAAACAACTTTAGAGGAGACCACCCGTGGCCTGTCCGGTATCTCCGAGCTTATGGCCTGGATCGGAATGTCGTTGTCCGCCTGAATCTGGCGTATCCTTGCAGGTGCATACTGAGTGCTCCCAATCCATGCCGCTTCATATGTCATCGCGCTGGTCACCGTTTCCTTAAATGTTGGCTTGCCCATCATCAACGCACTGCGACGTGTTTCTGGATCATGAAGACCTTCAACAAACGACTCAATCTTCATCCTCTCGAGATCATCAGCACCAAATTTTGGGTAGCACAACTGTACGAGCCGCTCAATGTCTGCTGCATATGTCTGCAGCGCTTCGTTGGCTCTTTGCTTGCAGTTCTTCAGCTCACAGTAGTATAGCGCATGGTTGTGCTCGTTGCTATACTTCGATGCTAATGCCCTCATGATGGCACCGTAATCACTTCTTAAACATTCTGGAACTGATTTGACCTTTCCTGATATCTGTCCACTGATTTTCCAAAGCAGCCAAGTCGAATTGCAATTTAAATGTGTCGAACGGCGCAGCACCATCATAAGTAGGCACTTCCGTTCTGGCAGCAAAACCGTACTGAACCGGTGGCAAACATTCTCGTGGCTGTACCTCTCGAAACCGTTCGTCTATCTTTCTGTGCATCGAATCTTCCAGACTGTCAACTCGTTTGTTCAAGGACTCATCCAGGTTGTCAACTCGTCTATTCAGGGATTCACCCATTTCGTCAACTCGTTTGTCCCAATCGTCTATTCGCGTCTCGAGATGCTCAACTTTCACATTCAGGCTATTGGAAATTTCCTCCACCTTCTGCTCTATGCGCGCAGAATTTTCCGCCATTTCTCGATTTGCAGTCTCGACTTTTGCCGAAATTTCGAGATTCGTAGTTTCCAACTTCTCTGACATTTCTCGATTTGCTGTCTCGACTTTTGCCGAAATTTCGAGATTCGTAGTTTCCAGCTTCGCTGCCATCTCTTGATTCGCAGTTTCCATTTTCGCTGCCATTTCACGGTTGGAAGTCTCGAACATGCCTTTAAGTGCAACCATTAGCTGGCTCATGTCCATTGCTTGTGGCGGCGCAGCCGCTGCAGTCGTAGTTTCCTACTTCCGCCAGCAGTCGGCAAATTCCAGGCAGCCAGCTCCTTCTTCAGCTGGTCCACCTTCAGCAGCTCGAATTTCACCATGTCCGTGCTTTTATAATTTTATTTATTTTCAATTTTCCACAATCCCACTTCTGACACCAAATGTTACGAATACTAAGTCTAGTGGGCTGTCACGTATCTCTGGATTGTGTGATTTGAAAATAAAACACAGTCAGTTTCTTAAACGCAGACAATAAAATACACCAACAGTCACTTTATTATTCACAGTTTACACTCTACTGTTCGTACACTTAAGTATTTGCTTAATTATTCCGTGTGGCAACTTCACTTGTCAAAACCAGACTGACTCGTTGCCCGCATCCGGCCACCTTTTATACTCTGTCCGGCCATCGCGCAGATCGTTCCCGCACATTCCGGAGTGGACTAAATGCTTCCCTGATGATCGCGACCATTGTTGCCAGATTGGACTAAAAGTTATTATCGCGGCCGTCGTTGCCACATTCAATTATGGCACGGCGCAAAGCGGCAGGGTTGCTTTGCACAGCGACAGACTGTCTTATCGTTACAATATATAAAATACGAATAAAAAGTATATAAATGTGGCAACACTACGAATTGCTCATTCTACGTCACAACATGGCGAGTGGCGTAACCTTTATTTTATAAACCTTGAGTACACTCCAAAAGAACGTGCTGAAATTGTTCAGCTTTACATTCAAAATAACTTCTCGATTGTGAAAACCAAACGGCGATTATGAGTGGCAGCCGCCGTGGCTCAGTTGGTTAGTGCGCGGTCCAACGAGTCGCATGCAGAGCGACGTAAGATCGAATACTGCATGTAGTAACACCTAAAAAAAATAACGGGAAACTCGTTTTCTCTTTCGGTGGCTGTTCTCTCAGCTGGAAATGGCAAACGTCTGAGAGTAAAAATTGCCTATGAAAAAGCTCCCAACCTGCCGTTCGGAACCGGCATAAAACTGTAGGTCCCTTCCACCCGCGTACAAAATTCACACGCACAACACGGGTGGTTGCGGGAAGCTAGGCCTTAGTCTCGCGTAAGCGGGCTGTCGTGCCAATCAATTATTATTATTATTATTACTTGAAGTCCAAGGTATACACCAACAAGCCAAGGGCACTAGCTCAATTCAGAGCCAACATACGCCGCGAAATAAGAGCCATATCGGCCGATACACTGGCAAAAGTGATGGAAAATGCCGAAAAAAGGGCACATTTTGCGGCCAAAGCTAATGGTGGCCATTTACGCGATATCATTTTCAAAAACTAACTACAAAATTTCTCCTTGGACCAAAATAAATTAATATCGAGATGAAAACAAAAAAAAACATTTTTTTCCTCTTTTTTTCAAAAACAAGAATGGCCTTCCACTTTAAATGGCCTACCCTGTATGTTTTAAAAATAGTCAACAATTAATTTGCAGCTCACTAAAAGTTTTACTGTGCGTGAACGTGTTAATTATTTATTTTATGTCACACACACATATAAATGTTTTTAAAAGCCTTTTAAATGTTGCTTAAATCTTGAAGTTTTTGTACGAGTTATTTATTTTGTTTGTGTCAAATAAACATTTTGGTTATTTTTGTTACATTTTGGTTATTTTTATTTTTGTTCCTGGTTAAAAATTTTTTCTTCTTGTGGCAACGCTGGTAGTGATCGCTCATTTTTTGCATGCATGTTTATTGATCTTGTTCGTTGAAGCGCAAGCGAAGAGCAAACAACGAACCAAAGCATCATCTTCGTTTCAACGAAGATGATTCGGCAGTGTTGCTGTTGTGCGGCTAAAGTGTCAAATTGGCTCTTTTTGGAAACCGATGGCACCTGACACCAACTTTTTAAAAATAGGCTTATTTTGACACTTTTCATCAAAATCTTGCGACTTTTGCCCCTTTTTTTGATCAAAAAGTTTATATGTACATTTTGAACATTTTTTCGTAAAGTGAGTATGAAAACAGGGAATAAACATTGAAAGTACTTTTACGGCAGATTTATTTAAGCTAAAAGACGGTAAAACATCTTAAGTTGACTTAAGCTACTCCGGTTTATTGCCAAAGATATAATAATAGTAGTTATTTGCTAATATTCGTGTTTTGTGACTGAATTGTTATATTTTTTTGTTTTCATAATAAATACAAAACATGCATATTGGGATCTTTTAATATATCCCTCATCAATTAATTTAAGGGGAAAACAGTTTTTTTACAGAACATTGTCTCCTTTAGAAATTTATTAAAAATAATGAGTTTCGATAGGTAAACTAATGAAAGTATAAGTTAAGATAACATGTGTAACTCCTCCTCTAAAGCCTCTCTTGTGACCCGATAACGTGCCAATCAGTACAACTACAACAAATGCAATGCACATGCGCTGTATCACTTGCTCTCGGTCGCAGCATAAAATCTTCATCGATAACGTTCACCGAGACAACAACAACACTTCTGCGCTGAAAAATGTGCTGATCACGCCCCACAAGTGGGAGATGGTTGTCGCAATGCGGTGTGTGATGCTTGGTGTAATGCGTGGTATGATGAGCACGAGAAAGGCAGAATAAAATTGGCATCTGACAAAGCAAGTCGTAAGCATTTAATTTATATATATAAATGGTATAAAAAGTTGAATCACTTGATGACACTTTTTTTTCGGCTGTGACGCTTTTTTGTTATTATTATTCGTTTATATTTTCACATGGTTGATTACAATTTTGAGAATATGGGAAAACTACGAAAAAATGAACTGATGGGCATATTGAAAAAATAATTTGATACGTGTTTAAATGTTGTTTTTTTGAAAAACGAAATCTAACGGACAAACCAAGGGTTAAAAGATTGTATGTTTTTCCATCAATAATTTAATAAATCTATTAACTTTCAATATGGCAAAAGCACCAAATAAAGAAATAAATAATAACACAAGTATTTTGTCATAAGAAAAATTTTATTACTGCATGCTTACGTTTAAAAATAGTATAAATATTCTACACCTGAATGGTTCCATGGCAAAGTGACCATAAATTTAAAATATTCGATTTTCTTATTTTAGTTTTTTTAAGCAAGCAAGAACGAGACGGAAAATTTTTACGGGCTAATAAAAACGTCTTCCTTTCTTTCAAATTCCCGTTTTTATTTAACCCTCTAGTTCCCAAGTTTTTAATCTTTTTAAAAAAATTACCAGTGATAGTTTTGTGGTGGAGAAGTACTGTTTGTTCGGGGAAAAAATTTCATGTCAATAGGAGGCGTGATAGAGGGTGTAGAAAGTAGAAGGCCTAGAGGCCTGCTTGGGAAACAAAGCCAAAAAAAATTCCATATGCAAATTTTTTTTTTGTAATTAATTTAAATTTGTAAATTTTTTTTAATATATGTAAACATAAATAACGGGTAACAGTTTCAGTTCATACGCGTTAGAGACCATAAATAAAAAGGTGTGGGGTAAGGCGAGGGGAAATGTGTTGTGGTAGCTTATACACTGCTTTTGGGGGTGGAACTAGGAAAACTAAAAAAATCAGTATAGGTATATATATATATGGTGGTTCTTATTATTTTTTATCTTTTCACACAGATGTCGACAAATCTACTCCATGAAATAAAGGACTAGGGGAGACTAGTTCTCCCATCTACCCCCACAGACTACGGCTTAGTATACATTTTTGCAGTGACATATTTGTTTTACATTTCGGTGTATCAAAATTTCGGTTCAAATAGAAAAATAATGCTTAAGTTTTAAAAAATGTTTTTTTTGTTTTTTTACATAATCTTCATTTGGAAGACGTAAGGAATGTTATTTCCAAAGGATTTGGCTACACTCTTCACCGGCTTTGAGCTGTAGAGCATTGAGCACGCTCGCTCACGGTGTTTCCGCACGCTCCCTGTGAACTTTAAACGCGTTTTCCCGAAAGTCGTATTTTTCTAACTTACTTGCACGATTTTAAGAAAAGTTTTACACGCATCGATTAGATTTCTTTTTTTACTTGCTCAGAAAACATGTCGCTATGAGCAGACACGAGCTTTTGACAAAATATTGTTTTGTTTTATTATAACAGGCAATAAGCATTTGAAAAAAGGGAAAAACTAACACTTTTTTTCAAAAATGTCCACCATTTCGAGAGATTTTTGAATTTTACAAAAAGCTCGTGTCTAAGTATAGCTGATGTAATATCAATTATAGATTAGTTTCATTTTTTGTTGTAGGTTACGTGGTTGGCCCAAAATCTTACAGGGAAATTGATATAAAAATTCTGATGAGGGCAGGTTCAAGGTCATAAATTTTGAAAAAAACGCTCGAAAATCGGGACGCTACGTAGACGACCCCCTTAAATAGCGAAAAAATATCATCAATTACCGTTAATTATTTACGCTTTACATCCCAAGCAGACACTCTAGGGTTTGGGTTAGGTAGGAGGAGTGTAACAACCTTTTTTCATAATTTCTTTTTATTTTCTGAAAGAACACATTATCAGCTACTCACCAATAAGTTTTTTAGTTTTATTGAGGCTCTCAATTTATTTTAAAAAATGTTTATTACTCACACAATTTCAAAAATAATTATTTTCTTACTTTCTCACGAAACTTCAACTTTGTTGAAGTTCAACTTGTTGTTCAACTGCCGTTGTGTATGTGGCAGCGTTAACTGACTACATTTATTTGATAAAATGGAGATTCCCCTTTCCAAACGTGTAAAATCAGCTAGAAACATCAAAAGGTGTAATTTACAGAATTATTTTAAGCTTAGGATGTCTACTGGCCTTCTTGGGAACTAGAGGGTTAATTGTCTTTGTTGATTACTTATTATTTATTTTTTATTACCTGTAGCGATCATATAGGTCGCCATGTCAGCCATATTTTATTTTCTTTTCTATGATTTTGCAGTCGGCAGTGAGTTTAGGAGCAATATGAGACGCCGTGCAGGCTTATACAGGGTTTTTCATTTCTAACCGAAAACTTTGGCAGCCCTGCGTTCGACAACCGCAGCTGTCATCTGTCATTGCATTGTATTAATATTGTAGTTTAGTGTTTGCCATTTATGAAAATGGACCGATTTAGCATCGCTCAACGTGTAAACATAGTGAAAATTCACTACTGAAAATTTGAGCACCATTTTTCGCGCACTAAGGAACGATTTCGGACGTCACGGAAGGCCTGTTTTGTCAACAATTTCGGATTTATTGGCGAAATCTGAACGAACTGGTTCTGTACAAGATGTACAAAGGCCAATACGTAATCGCCCTGCTCGTTCGGCCGAAAATATTGCTACTGTAGCTGCAGACGAAGGCCAGACCGTTACCGTCAATTCTGAACGTTATGGCCGTATGATAACCGAGTATTTCTGGCCAGCGATCGAAGATATGGATGTGGAGGAGATGTGGTTTCAACAGGACGGCACTACATGCCACACAACACGACCGAACATGACAGAATTGCGAACCAGGTTCGATGAACGCATAATTTCGCGTTTTGGTGATGCCAATTGGCCGTCAAGATCGTGCGATCTGAACCATTTTGGACTTTTTTCTTTGTGGCTCCGCGAAAGACCAAGCCTATGCAGACAATCCGCAGACTCTAGAGCATTTGAGGGACAACATACGTGCAGTTCTTGGCGCCTTACAGCCTGCTATATGTAAAAAAAGTAATCGAAAATTAGTGCCAGGCTGCTCGCGGTCATTTGAATGATGTCATATTCCATTACTAATGGCACAAACCAAATATTATTTTGATAATAAAGTTTCATCAAAATTCAAATTTTAATTGATTTTTTTTCTTTATTTACTTTTCCGGCTCATGATGAAAACCCCTGTAGAACAAGGGGTACGTAGTTTTTTCATATGAAAAATAAATCACTTAAAGTAATTTTTCAAACACAAAATATTTTTTATTTCTTCCGTAAACTTAGTTCTTTTATTCTATTAGGATAACAATATCAAAAACTTGACCAAACTGTAAAAGAAGGGCCAAAAACAAAATATTGAAACGAAAAGGCACTCTGTGCTGTGCATGAACGCTTTTGCAAGCATACTTTTAGGCATGCACTGTAAAGTACGGCAAACTGGTATAATTCGCTTGGTATAGTCCGATATGGCAAGGTTCGCGAGAAATGGGCTGTGCGAGAATGGTCGAGCATTTTCCACTTGGAAGTTGCAAGAAACTTCGGCGCGTTAAGAAAACTGGTATAAAAGCAGCAGGGTGCAGCGCAGGGAGTCGAGTCGGTGTTGAGCAAGCAATGGGGAAACGTGCAATAGTAGTAGTGTAAAGTAGAACATGTGTAAATTTGTAAATAAAGTGATTGTTAGTTTTGACTACGTTGCGCTGAATAATTAAAGTTGTTTTATTTTCAAACCCAATCCAAACGAACCTTCGGAAACTTTGATTTTTGTAACAATATGTTAAGAATTCACCTCAGAAAAAGTTTGCGTACAAGATAAGGTTATGTAGTTAATATTTAATTGAAACTTGGTTTTGTCCAAAAATTAATAACTTTGTAAATGTATTTTTCTAGCTTGAACTCTCTGTTTCGGCGTAAATTTGATTAAATTCGGTGCTTTTTCAGCGGTTATTTAGTTATATCCTTGAATTGTTATATTGGCTTACTATATCTTTGAAGATGGAGTGTTGTTGGGCTCAGGGTTCAAGTTAACCCCTTATATACTCAATTAGATGCACGTTAGGTGACTAGGGAAGAACTTTTTCAACTTTGTTAAGTTAGTTAATAGCAAACATAGCTTCGCATCGTATGCATTGCGCCCTAAGGTTGAAAAGAAATGTTGGAATCTTATCCAAAGTTTTTAAACCTTGGCTTACATAAGCTTTTAAAAAACCTCCCGGAAGCATTTCTGGATAAAAAAAACAGTCTGCTTACTCCTTCTCCTGACATGCAGCTCCATACCATATCCCCACATATGCTATGCTTCACTGTTAATTTTAGATTTTTGTTATTAACAAGTTCCTCTTCGCATTAGTTGATGCCTTTTAATGCCAAACCATTACCAGATAATAATGAATCGTCCCACTTTCTATAAATAACAACATATCTTCCTTGAAACGTTTACGTTTACATTTAGATTGCCTCATTTTCCGGCTGCTGACTAAAGAATTTTTTGCTGCCTCAATGATCTACACTCTGCAATATTTAAATACAAATGTATAACACACCTTACGTGCTAAGAATAATCTATATATATCAAGCAAACGAAAATTCAATTCTAATTATCCATTTTGATAATTTTCGTTTGTTGTAATTGTCATTTGTTGTTGAATTGTCAAAAAGAGGTAAAATCTTTTGAAGGCGCTTTCATTTTATGATGCGTTCGAAAAAATTTGTCATGTTTTATCGCATTTTCTTCGTCGTTTTGTTGAAATGAGTCATTTGATTTGAATTTGTATGGGAAATGCGTGATTTGGCTTCGCATTTGAGAATTTTTGCCCAAATCACGCATTTGAGCTCAATGTAAATGTAGTATTACGGGTATAGCCTATTTCCACTGAGCGCTTAGTTGCACCACAGAACAAACAATATACAGAATGCGCATCTGGTGTAAAGAACATTTTCTTTGCGGGTTCCAGCGGTAGGACCCGTTTGTGGATGCGGGGGAAGCAGTAAAAGGGACGAGAACGCACAGAGCGCGAGAGCGTAAGCTGAGAAGCTGCGACCGCGCACCACACACTGTGGTTGTTGTTGTTGGGCAACAAAGCGATGTGCCGCTTGCATGTTTGTGGTGGCTCGTGCTTGCTCTCCGCTTGCTTTTTTACAAACAAGAACAAGAAGTGGACAGCAGTGTTGCCGTTGTGCGACTAAAGTGTCAAATTGACCCTTTTTGGAGACCGATGATACCTGACACCGACTTTTTAAAAATATGCTTATTTTGACACTTTTCTTCAAAACCATGCGACTTTTGCCCCTTTCTTTTATCAAAAAGTTTATATATTAATTTTCAAAATTGTTTCGTAAAGTTAATTTTTTTATTTTTGCGTACGTAATATTTATAATATGCCTTCCTTTTGGTATTCACTTTTTAAAGGTAACATGTAAGTACTTCAAAATTACACCTCTGGCCTGTGCCTGTCCCTTGCTCAAAATTGCTTTCGCTGTCCTTTGGGGTCAGGATGACCCCAACCAAAAGGTTATATAATTTACTGACAAAACATGAAGGAAGGTAACACATAAATAACAAAAGAAAAGGAGAAAGCCCCGAAAAGTGTTTTTCTCGATTTGTTATTGGGTTGAAAGAGCGATTAACACACAAGACGAGCGCACAAAACCGCTCAACCGTTTTTTTAATTCTGCCTGGGGTGAATTAGACCCCAAGGGAAAGGTAGAAGGTTAAACTACTTGCAACTCTTTAATTATGTCTAAGTTTTCCCGCAAAAATGTACAAAATTAATCTGAATTCACGCGCTTTTCTGTGGCATTGCCTAAGTTATTTGCTAAAATAATTTTGATGGCTCCCAATGGATAAGTAAGTATATCACGCATATGCTTTGAAATGCAAATGTATTCCTAATAAATACAAAACATGCATATTGGGACCTTTCAATATATCCTTCATCAATTAATTGAAGGGCAAAACAGTTTTTTCACAGAAAATCATCTCCTTAAGAAGTTTATTAAAAAAATGAGCTCCGAAAGGTAAAATAATGAAAGTATGTATTTATATACATGGCATAGCAAATTCGATCACTTGATGACCCTTTTTTCGGCTGTGACCCTTTTTTTGCGACTTTTTAAAATTTTTCAGCGGCAACACTGGTGGCATAGAATAGTTTGCATAGAAAAATTGATTGAGCGATCGCCAAGGCGCATAAATAAGGTAGTAGCACTACGGAAAAACCAAAATTCAATGAATTTTATTAGTTCTTTTGGTCTGTTTGTAAAATAGATGTTGTAAAAAGTATAAATGGCTACAATGAAAATTAACATATGTGTAAAAATATTGGAACAACCAAGACGCATTAAGAAAGTGATAATAAGTGGAAAACTATTGCTACAATGTTGTGCTAATTATCAAAGAAAAAAGTTGAATCAGTTCTGGTGCTGCAACTACCTATTGATTTTGTCTTGGCGATCGCTTTGCCAAATCAACCGCCATTTCAATGTGCACGAGTAAAGCCAAGCTGGCTTGTTGCGGAAAGCAGTGCTGCCGAACGTACTACTATAGTAGTATTTTACCACTATTTCATCATCTGTACTACCGTACTACCCACAGGCCGATTGTACTACTATTTTCTGAAATATAAGTTTTAGCTATTTAATTTTCATGTTTTAGGTAAGGCTATTAGAAGAGAATATAAAAAAATGTTGCCGAACTGAACATTGCCGAAGCACGAAGTTTAGACCAATCTTGCCGTTTTTATTTCTAACCAAATATCCTTGGTTTGTGAGCAACTGTATCACATGTGTTTTCGTATGTTTCACTTTTTACTGAATTTTTTCGATCAAGAAATTGAGCTCGTTGTAGAGTTACCGTTGTGCGACTAAAGTGACAATTGCACCTTTTTTAACCGCGTTGCAAAATGCTGTTCGTACAATACTTAACATTGTTGTAATCACATAATACACATAAGCTTTTGATAAAGTGATAAACTTTAAGCAGCGCAACGGATGCGATACCCAAAAATTAACGTCGTGAAATGATAGAGTAAATTACTGTATTTAAATACAAAATAACTTAATATTTTTGAATATTCTTGTAAGAATCTTTTAAAATTTGATAAAGACAATAAAGTGGTTGTTGGGACGTCGACAAGTCAGAAAAAATTAAACTGAGCTGAAACGTGTAATTCGCAATCATTGGAATATGCTGATAAAAGTGTATAAAATCGTTCGATTTCTCTTGGGATTGGCATTTTTATTCAACCAGTGCAAATTGAGGACAAATTCCGTTGGATTGTTAATAAAAAAATAATAATTATTAAATTAAAAAATTCAATTCAAAGTATGCTCAAAATTATCCCATTCTTAATTATGCCATTTTAAAGAAAATATAAATGAAAAATATTGTTCGTCGTGCTTTGTTGTTTTGTTTTGGTGTTGATTGGTTTCTCTTGTTTGTTTTTTTTTATTTTTTATAGAAATATCTTCAAAATGGGGTTTATACTCTATCCGTAGACAAATAATTATAAATCGGACTGACTTAGGCGGGAAATTGTACATATTCAAGTAATGCAAATATCAAGCTACTACTACTAGTAATGCAAATATTACTACTAGCTAGTCGCTTAGGTCGACTTTAGTTAAGGGTGCTTGAAAAGGATAAATCCAAAAAATTTATCTCCTACCATAGTTCCCCTTATTGAAAGATTTAATTGAAGAACAGAATGTTGAAGTTCTAGAAGCGGAATAAAGGGCATTGCGAAATTGGAACTTGAGTCAAATTTCGAAAATCTTGGTTTATAACCATTTTGGGGATGTTTTAGAAAAAAACACGATATTAATGAATTTATGTTTCCGCTTCTTTGACAGTTTATTGGTACTGTAATTGCGTTTCCGCATAGTAGTCCGATTAGTAAATTTAATTAAAGACTAGAAAAGAAAATGTTAACTGAACGCTACTGTCCACTCGATTTATCTTCGAAAAGTTTATTAGGAGAAACTTTTACGGAAAAAAGGGATCCACCAAAAAACTTACTTTAAGTATATAATTCAAACATATAAAATGTGTTTATATGAATTTCTTTAACTGAATTACATTGTCTCTTTCACATTTGTATAAATAAAATTGTTAATGTGTTTTGAAACTTAGTATTTGATTTAGTGGTTGATGAACCTTGCGGTTTTTACACTGTTAAGAAAACATGCATATGTACTACTCAAAGTTCATAAATACTACCCAAAAATCGTAATTTGTACTACTGAAAAAAATTTGAAAACGGCAGCACTGGCGGAAAGCAACAACGTTGCGTGTTGTTGTCGAAATGAGAATAAAGAAGCGGTCGGTAAAGCTTACTCCTATGAGCAGTACGCTCAGCACACGTACACAGTACGCTCTCTCAATCAGCCGTTGTTCAGGTATAATTTCCACAGTGGAGAAACATTTTACTGCGCTCACTAACACCATCTCATAGTCAATTTTGCCGACCCGTGGAATAAAGCCGAAAACCATCGAATCTATGCGTGTATATGAATTCGCGCTTACTCTCTCGGTTCCCTTTACATTTTCCTCACCTTTGTTGCTTCCCGACCGCGTCTGAAATGAAATCGCAAAATTATTTCAGATGCGCCTTCTGTATACTGTTTATTCTGTGGTTGTACCAAAACTGAGTTAAGGGGGTGTTCTGTAGTAACAGCTCGTTTTCTTAGGTGTTTTTTGAAATACTACTGTGAAGTAACTATTCAATTTTTTTTATGCGGTTTTTTTTCAATGTTTTATTATACTTTTAACTACAAAATTCAGTATAAGGTTTGGAAAAATATTGATTCGTTGCTGCACTGCAGCGCCGCAAAGTGATGCCCTCCAAAAAAACATGCGTTGACGGTTCACACGATTGCTCCAGTCTGAAACATGGAAATCGGAAAATTTTTTTGTTGTAATCTATATGAGTGCGATTATCGTCCGACGGGAGCTTTTTTGTTTTTCATCAAAATTCTCAAAATGGCGCGACTTGAAAGTAAAAAATTTTTTTTTCCCATTTTTTCAAATGAAAAAAATTTATTTAACACTAACTAATAACAAAATCGAAAAAAACGCTCGTCGGACGATAGCGACAACTTTTAGAAACATCTAAAAAAAAAATTATCAAAATCCGTCTACTCAATCATTTGTAATCGTGTGAACCAGTTCGAAAAACATGGTTTCGGGAAAAACGCGTTTAAAGTTTTTTGTTCACTGAAAGTACTGTGGAAATTCGGCGGAGCGCGTGACGAAACCTCCTTTACAAATGACTTTCCGGTCCGAATTCATCAAAGACCTTTTTTTATACGATAGATAACAACATTACCTGTTGAAAAATGCAAAAAAAAAAAATCGATTTTTTGAAAATTTTACTACAGAACACCCCCTTAACTCCAACCAGTGGCGTCCCAGGGGGGGATTAGGGGGATGGATCCCCCCCTTGGTCGGAGAATTCACTTATGCAATTTGCTATAACAATATGGAATTGTGAAACATTTTTATTATTTGCTTTATCGCTTCTGTAATCACCCACTTAAAACCTAATAACTGAACCACCCATGATCTGGCCAGACCATAATGTAAACAAGATGATAGTCGAGGATTGTTGTTAAGGATATAAAAAAACCAGAAAGTGTGAATACAATGATTTCTTTTGCTTGTCTACATTATTTTTACGTAAAACGGTGAAAATATACTAGAATAATTAGGTAAATAGCGAGTTTCAACTTTAATGAGTTAATTTTGAAATTAAAAAAATACGGCAGTAAAGCAAAAAAATAAAAAAAATGTATAAATGTAAAATACGTTACTTATGGATCTACTTCAGCTGCTTGACCAATGCAATTATTTCAACAATATAATGCAGTATCATGACTAAACCACATTGAGATTTTACATTCGACACATACAAATCGGGTTTTGATATATATATTTCTGGATTCCTTGCACTGTTAATAATTCTGAACTGCTTTGCCAAAGAAAAATATGCAAAACATGCTCTACATGTTGTTGTTCATGCTGAATTGGCCGGATATCGTTTTCCTTGTCGCCTTCGTCGTTGCTATCTTCACATTGAACTATCTAAACGACCATTTTTTCTATCAGTATCAGAAGCTTCGTTTTGTTCAGGGCCAAATGAAAGCGTGAAATTGGCAGCACCGTTATTATTGCCTCTCGCAGCAAATTATTTAATATCTTAAATTCGTTGCTCTAAAGCATTAGTTTCCGCTATTGCTAAGGAAATTTTTTTAGAGATTTTCCTCTCTGATTTAACTCCAGCGTCGAAGTTCAAAAACAATGTCCACCTGATTCTCAAAATAGCATTCTCTTCCTTTCATCTCTGTCACAGAAAACACCCAATCGAATTGGAAAATGGATAAGTATTAATTTTGAATATGTTTCAACATTATTTTCCAACAAAAATTATAATTTATTAACCCAAAGAAAATAAAAGCCAAGGCGAACGAAAAACACTTGGACCAGGTACATTTTGCGCCAGCTAATTTACGTCACTATTAACGGGATGGCACGAAAAAAGGTACTTCAAATCGGGTCAGATGGAAAAACCTAGTTGAAACTATATATATAATATAAAAAAAATATTTATAAACAATTCTGACAATAATTACGTCGAAAATAACAAAAAAAAAACTGAAAATAACTGGCAAATTTGTATGAAAATACACCATGGTCTGGCCAAGCCATGGTTTTGGGTTTTGTGCTTAGAAAGGATCAGTTAAAGATATCATGAAATTTGAGCTCGATAGCTTAATTACAACATTACTAAAGTGGATCCAAAGTTCAATATGGTCTGGACTGTAGCTTGTTGCCACTTTGCCTTATTTGGATTGGTATAATCACGCACAGCAGCATCCATTTTTCAAAAAACCATTGAAAACATATTACGTGATATACCAAACGTAGTTAATTACTTGGATGACATCCTAATAACAGCATCTAATTTTAATGATCACGTTAAAACAATTGGTAGAGTATTAGAAAGATTAGAATCGGTTGGTTTACGCTTAAACGAGAAGAAGTGCGAATTTTTTTAAAGATACAATTTCCTACTTAGGCTTCATTATTGATCGAAATGGTCTAAGTAAATCTAAAGACAGATTGAATGCAGTTTTGAAGGCTCCAATACCTCAAAATGTTTCAGAGATAAGAGCTTTTGTGGGCATGTTAAATTATTATTCGAAGTTCATTCCTAATTTCGCACACAAGATGAGTCCATTGTACGAGTTACTTAGAAAAGGTATTACCTTCAAATGGACAAAAGCGTGTCAAGATGCATACGAGTTGCTAAAGCGAGATGTTACATCTGACAACGTATTAACCCATTTCAATCCAAAACTTCCAATAATGTTATCGACTGATGCTTCTAATGTAGCAGTGGGAGGAATTTTATCTCATTCTTTTTCTGATGGTATACAGAAACCTATTGCATTTATTTCACGTGCCTTGACACAAGCAGAACGAAATTATAGTACAATTCAAAAAGAAGTCTTAGCAATAATATTTTGTGTAAGCAAACTTAAACATTACCTTTTAGGCAATCATTTTACTTTGCAAACAGATCATAAACCACTTATTACAATTTTCGGTGAAAATAAAGGTTTACCTGTTATGGCAGCAGCAAGAATGCAGAGATGGGCATTTATTCTTTCTGGATTTAACTACACGATTCGACACATAAAAGGTACAGCAAATTCGGCTGATTTTTTGTCACGGTTGCCCCAACAAAAAGTGGTGGACACCGAAGATGACTTCAATTATATAAACTTTATAGAAAACAATAATCAACTTAACTTAAATTTTAAAAACATAGCGAATGCGACTAGAAAAGATCCAATTTTATCCAAAGTTATGGATGCAATTCATAACGGAACTTTAAATACATTAACAGGCGAAGAATATAGCCCTTTTCGCAATAAAAGAGACGAATTATCCATAGAATATGACTGTGTATTGTGGGGATACAGAGTAGTTATCCCAACAAAGCTTCGTAATAGGGTATTACAAGAACTACATCGTTCACATTTTGGCATTGTCAAAACTAAAGTCTTAGCCCGATCATTCGTTTGGTGGCCAAGGATAGATAGTTCTATCGAGCAACTTATTGCAAATTGTGTCCCATGCAGACAAGCTCAACCTAGTCCTGAAAAAAGTGCATTGATTACTTGGACACCTACTGACTCAGCTTGGTCTAGAATTCATGTGGACTTTGCTGGTCCTATAAATAATTTTTATTTTTTTATAATCATTGATTCTTTTTCAAAATGGGCGGAAGTGTTCAAAACAAAAGATATCACCACAAATTTTGTAATATCAAAATTACGAGAAGTTTTTAGCAGATTCGGGTTAGTAGACAATTTAGTTAGTGATAATGGTACTCAATTTACCTCTAGCGAATTCAATCGATTTTTGTCAACATATCACATCAAACATACCTTAACAGCTCCTGGCCATCCCGCTACTAATGGTCAAGCTGAAAATTTTGTGAAAACATTTAAGAAGTCGATATATGCTAACCTTAACTACGCTTCAGATAATATAAATAAAATTTTAGATAACTTTCTGTTTGATTATCGGTGCACAAAACATTGTGCAACGGGAGAATCCCCTGCAAAATTATTACTAGGAAGAGAAATAAAAAACCACTTAAGTTTACTTAAACCCCCCTTAATAAAAGAACAAATTTGCAAAACTCAACGGTCAAATATTAAAAGCCATAAAGGGAAGAGAGATGTGAGTTTTGAGAAAGGTGCAAACGTTTTTGTGCGTGATTATACCAATCCAAATAAGGCAAAGTGGCAACAAGCTACAGTTTCAGAACGAATTGGTCCACGAACTTACAATTGCATTTTAACTCACAACAAGAAAGGTATAAAAAGACACTTAGATCAAATTATCCATGGTACTACAATTGACCATAATCAAGGTGTCGCTAATAACGCCATACAGGACAGTAGCACGCTCTTAACAACTACGTCAGTATCCTCAAATGAAAATGAATCCAATCGAGACCTGAATGTGGATGGGGAAGCGCGTGTTCTGCGAAAATTGCAAAGAATTAACTATAAGGAGTAGTATGTTTAGTAATAATAATAATAAGTTTTTATATACATTCTACAACATATGTTTGCCAATACCCGTTGTGTATCAATCTTTAGTGAGGAGTTGTAGAGTAGGCTGTTTATAAATCTATGTATGTATGCCTACCTTAGAATCGTATGTCATATACCCTTTTTATAAAATAAATCATTCATCAACTTGCCCTGGAATATATCACAATGACTTAAAAATACATGTCACTTGAATTTTTTGTTTTAAGAAGTTTATGTTAGTATGTATATGTATACATATATGTATTTATGTACAATTTTATTCAACATGTATTAAAAATAATACGCAAAGATGAAAGTATAAAAATGGCGTTAAACTGGATTTTTTGCATATCCCCCCCCTTCCCGAAATCCTGGGGACGCCACTGACTCCAACAGCTGGTTTTTGATTTCATTTTCAAATTCTGCATTTATTTCTGGGCAGCTACAGCTATACCCATCGCCGCCGTCTCCTTGTATACGTACACTAGTCAGAATAAGTTCTACAAGGGGTACGTAGTTTTTTCATATGAAAAATAAATCAGTTAAAGTAATTTTTCAAAAACAAAACATTTTTTATTTCTTCCGTAAACTTAGTTCCTTTATTCTATTAAGATAATAATATAAAAAACTTGACCAAACTGTAAAAGAAGGGCAAAAAAAAAGATTTTATGAATTCACCTCAGAAAAAGTTTGCGTACAAGATAAGGTTATGTAGTTAAAATTTAATTGAAACTAAGCTTTGTCCAAAAATTAATAACTTTGTGAATTTGCATTTCTCGCTTGAACTCCCTACAGAAGTTTCGGCGTAAATTTGATTAAATTCGGTGTTTTTTCAGCGTTTAGTATATCTTTGAAGATGAAGTCTTGTTGGGCTCAGGGCTCAAGTAAACCCCTTATATACTCAATTAGATGCACGTTAGGTGACTTGGGAGGAACTTTGTCAACTTTGTTGAGCCAGTTAATAGCAAACCTAGCTTCACATCGTATGCATTGCGCCCTAAGGTTGAAAAGAACTTTTGGCTTACATAAGCTCTTAGAATATGTAAATAACCCCGCGGAAGTATTTCTGAATAAAAAAACAGCCTGCTCACTCCTTTTCCTGACATGCAGCCCCATACCATATCCCCACATATGCTATTCTCACTTGTTAATTTTAGATTTTTGTTATTAACAGGTTCCTCTTCATATTAGTTGATGCCTTTTAATGCCAAATATGCCAAACCATTATCAGATAATAATGTATCGTCCAATTTTCTATAGATAACAACACATCGTCCCGGAAATCCGGTTTTCTAGACTCTTTGATGGACTCTTTTACGATAGCAATTCTAAGCTCCTTGTAAGTAAGCCAAATATGGGCTTCTTACATGCTGTTATGTAGGGCAAATATGTTTTTTTCGGGACTTTTCTTATAAAGTCACTGCTACTGGTTTTATAAAACATTTCTGTACATTTCTGAAGATATTAAATGCAACTAGCCTTAGATTATGATGCACTGACCGAAAACAATCTAATCCTTTTGCTCGGGTAGATTAAGAAAATGGCCAGATCGTAGTAAGCAAGCAAGATTTTCTGGTTTTTCGAGATTTAAGATGGCTTTTTGAAATGACGAATGTGCTCTCCCAAAAGTTTCCCAAATTTCATGAAATTTTGTGTCAATTTTAAAAGTTTTAGTTAGATTATCCTTTTATCCATTTTTAATTTTTTTTCTGTTGGATTCTATTGCTTTCTATAAAATTTCAAACACATATACGGTTCCAAATAGTTTACAAGTCCGTTTATTGTTCAACGGAATACAAATTTTCCAAAAAAAAAATAATAACCATAACCGGAAATTCCCGTTATTAGTTTTGTACGCAAACTTATTCTGCACCGTTTTGTGAGTATCTTCTTCTTCTTGACTGGCACGACAGCCCGATTACGAGACTAAGGCGTAGCTACCCGTAACCAACCGTGTTGTGCGTACGAATGTTTTCACAAGGTTGGAAGGGACGTACAGTTTTATGGCGATTCCGAACGGCGAGTTGGGAGCTGTTTTTCATAGGCAAATTTACTCTCAGAGGTTTGACATTTCCTGCTGAGAGGAGGTTTGACATTTCCTGCTGAGAGGACAGCCGCCGAAAGAAAAATTGTTGTTTTTTTTTCGGTGTTAACGCAACGCAGTATTGAACTCGCGGAGTCTTGACTCGCGGCCCAACGCACTAGCCAGCTGAGCTGCGGCGGCTGCTTTTGTGAGCATATCGTCAATACATACGAATATATATATATATATGAATAATCTGGATAAGTTTTTATAAACAGAAAACTTATTTTTGAGGTCAAAATTAATCATAACATAATTTTGACTTGCCTGTACGCTAACTAGTGACTAGTGACTAGTGTAGGTAAGGTTAGGTAAGACAGTCGGCTTGCTGGTTCTCAGCAAGTACACTCGGAGGCCCAAAGGCCCATTGTGATGCCCGATTAAGAAGAACATTAGCCAGTCAGAAAATAGAAATCGTTTTACAATTTCAGCTTTTCGTCAGCGCAACAACAGCGCATCGCCTTCCTCCCCTTTGAATGGTGCAACATGAACGAGTGAGCACAGACGCAGCATTCGTGTTGCAATGATTTGCGCTCAGAGCATTGGTCTCTCATTTCAAGTGTTCCCTCTTGTTGCTTACCCCCGCATCATAAAGACTGGTTGCGATATCAGCAGCCGCATTCAAATTTTTGCTTGTACATGATGCACACTCTTTATGTTCTACACTTTTTGGTATTACGTTGCCAACTCCACTGCGACCATTGAAGGTGATGCCATCTTGCGATCGCGTGGCCGTGTCGCTGCCATCGTCAGTGTGTCCGGGGTATGACAGTGCGTTATATCAAAGAATATACAATATAAAGAATACGCATCTTCACAAATTTGTCAAGCGTGTTTCTTGACGCGGGCGGGAAGAGATGAGCGGAGGCATATGTTGCGGGAAATTTGCTCGCACTCAACAGTTTGCGATCTTGTTCATCGAAGCGCAAGCGGAGAGTAAACAATGAGCCAAAGCATCGTCATCGTCGTTTCAACGAAGATGTTTCGGGATTCGCTAATGTTTTTGGTGTTGTCGTTTGTTGTGTGTATGCTTTTTTGTGTTACCGATTGGTTTTGCTGCACAGATTGCTGTCAGCTCACCATCAATCGAATCTTTGTGGTCTATAGCTTTTTGCTGGCCAATGCTTTGATTTAAAAATTTGGTGGTTGATCCCAATTTAAAATGTTTACAAATATTTTTAGCAGCCGCCGTGGCTCAGTTGGTTAGTGCGCGGTCCAACGAGTCGCATGCAGAGCGACGCAAGATCGAATTCTGCATGTAGTAACACCTAAAAAAAAAAATAACGGGAAACTCGTTTTCTCTTTCGGTGGCTGTCCTCTCAGCTGGAAATGGCAAACCTCTGAGAGCAAAAATTGCCTATGAAAAAGCTCCCAACCTGCCGTTCGGAACCGGCATAAAACTGTAGGTCCCTTCCACCCGCGTTCAAAATTCACACGCACAACACGGGTGGTTGCGGGAAGCTAGGCCTTAGTCTCGCGTAAGCGGGCTGTCGTGCCAATCAATTATTATTTATTAAATTACAAATATTTTTAGGTGGCGAGTTCGAAGTAAAATTATTTGTTTATATTTTCGCATGGTTGTTTACAATTTTGAGAATATGGGAAAACTACGAAAAAAAATGAACTGATAGGCATATTGACTTCAATATTCGTAAAACACGTGTTTAAATGTTGTTTTTTTTTTAATCGAAATCTAACGGAGAAACCAAGGGTTAAAAGATTGTATAGAAAAACATAATTTAATAGGTCTTTTAACTTTCAATAGGGCGAAAGCACTACTAAAGCACTAAATAAAGAAATAAATGATAAGACAAGTATTTTGTCATAAGAAAAATGTAAAAAATATTCTACACCTGAATGGTTCCATGGCGAATGATGTGACCATAAATTTACAATATTAGATTTTCTTATTTTAGTTCTTTTAAACAAGCATTATATGTGGGCCGTAAGAAAAGTTCCAAAGAACGGGACGGAAAATTATTACGGGCTAATAAAAACGTTTTCTTTTCTTTCCAATTCCATTTTTATTTAATTGTCTTTGTTGATTACTTATAATTTATTTTTAAATTGCCTGTAGCGATCATATAGGTCGCCATGACAGCCATATTTTCTTCTCTATGATTTTGCGCACACTACAGTCGGCAGTGAGTTCAGGAGCAATATGCGACGCCATGCAGGCTTATAGAAGAAAAACAAAAGCCAACCAGAAAATAGAAATCGTTCTACAATTTCAGCTTTTCACCAGCGCAACAACAAGAACAACAGCACATCGTCTTCCTCCTCTTCGCACAATTGAGCGAGAATGAACGAGTGAGCACAGACGCGGCATTCGTGTTTCTATGATTTGCGCTCAGAACATTGTGCTGTCGTTTCAAGTGTTTCCTCTCGTTGTCTACCCCCCGCATCCTGAAGACGGGTGGCGATATCAGCACCCGCATTCAAATTTTTGCTTGTACGTGATGCACACCGGCAGCCGCCGTGGCTCAGTTGGTTAGTGCGCGGTCCAACGAGTCGCATGCAGAGCGACGCAAGATCGAATACTGCATGTAGTAACACCTAAAAAAAATAACGGGAAACTCGTTTTCTCTTTCGGTGGCTGTCCTCTCAGCTGGAAATGGCAAACGTCTGAGAGTAAAAATTGCCTATGAAAAAGCTCCCAACCTGCCGTTCGGAACCGGCATAAAACTGTAGGTCCCTTCCACCCGCGTACAAAATTCACACGCACAACACGGGTGGTTGCGGGAAGCTAGGCCTTAGTCTCGCGTAAGCGGGCTGTCGTGCCAATCAATTATTAATTATTACGTGATGCACACTCTTTATGTGTCATACTTTTTGGTTATATCCAGTACCTGTAGGAATTCGGAATGGTCCAAATATAGTTTTTCAACTGGTTCCTTGTCAGTCATAGCTGAATTTAGAACCGATTCGTTTTCTTGCAGCAAACTCACCCTTTTAACATGGCGATGTCCTAGGCGACAGTAAATTGTACCCGTTTGCAACTAGTCCAAAGACAGTCCTAAGCAATTTCTAACCCGAAGCGGGTAGTTTGCGAACTAGTTTATTCTGAATTAAGTTTCTTACCAGTTGGTTTTTAGGGGGAAAATAAAATAATGAAATTTTTGAACAATTATTTTATTTCAAAAAATGTAAAAAAAACACAACAAAATTCTGTGGCGAATGAAAAACAAGAAATATTGGTGCACGTAAAGATGAGCCAAGATGAACCTGGACTGGATAACATCCTGACTGTGCCTGCAATTAATAAATAACTAAATTAATGAATAAATAATTACATATATAAAGAAACAAATTTATTAATACATGCCTTTTAGCTGCAATACCGATTAAGTGCAATACGGGTTGCCAGCGCCTTCCGCACAGTGTCGGACGACGCCATAGGAGTCATAGCGAACATGCCGCCCATTGACCTGCTGGTGTGCGAAATGCAACGCTTATATGATGCTGCCACCAAGCCGACGAGCATCGCCAAAGCTGCGGAAAGATGCGCCACTATTAGACTGGCAGCACAGATGGGATCGATCCAGCAAGGGACTTTGGACTTGTACACTAATCCCGGACATCGCACGGTGGGTTGAGCGTAAGCATGGTGAGTTAGACCACAGCATAACGCCGCTACTGAGTGGGCACGGCTGCTTCAAGCAGTACCTCCACAGGTTCAAACATGAGGACGACCCTTTCTGCCCGCAGTGCCCATCCTGTTCGAGTGCCCGCAGTTCAAGTCCGACAAAGGGACGTTGGGATGCTGTAGCTCTTGGGGAGCATCCGTCCGTCTTAAACCTGACTGCACACATGTGTGACACCCCACGCAAGTGGGAAGCTGTATGCTCGGTCGCAGCCACCCTGCAAGCAGTTCAGTAGTCGAATACAAACGTAACTCACTTCTAGTTAACTTTCATGACCTAACTATAAGCTAACTACAAAGTAATGCAGAACTTCCCCAAAGTCAATGCTATTTGTTCTTATGCGATTTTATGTCCCTAACTATAAGCTAACTACACAGTAATGCAGAATCCACCCAAAGTAATGCCTGCGTTTATGGCATAGAAATTTAAAAACAGTTAATTGTTGTTTGTTTTTTTGCTCTTTGGAATATTATTTTACATATATACTAGCTGACCCCGCGAACTTTGTCTTGCACGACATTTGTTGTTTTTTTATAATGAAATACGCAAGGTGGCGAATCTATGGCGATGCAAATTGACGAAGAAAACCAACTGAAGGAAGAGGAGGAGCTACTGATTAACGCAATCAAGGCCCACAAATAAACAATGTTGCTGTTAAGTTTCAGTAAAGAAATGGACTGCGCTTGAACCGGATTTAAATTATATGGGCGGTGCCATGCCCTCTTATTCAATGCCTGCCCCTTATTCAATGCCCTCTGTCGGAAGAAAAAATGGTAGGTCCGTACTAAGTTTCATTGCTGAGCGACTTATAGTTCAGCAAAATATTTGGGTCACAAAAAATGTGCCACGCCCCTTGGCCAACGCCCATCAAATGTTATCAGTAGAATGACTCGCCTTTCTTCAGCACAGGACAAAGGGCACTGAGGTTCCAATCGTTGGGCATTCGTTCCTCCAGCCATATTTTGCAAATGAGCTGATGCATGCACCTAATCAGCTCACCGCCGCCGGCCTTGAACAATTCAGCTGGTAGCCCATCCGGCCCTGCAGCTTTGTTGTTCTTGAGTCGCTAGATAGCGACCCGGACCTCGTCATGGCTGGGCGGTGGCACATCCACACCGTCATCGTCGATTGGTGCCATCTGGACATCTGTACCACGGGCGGTATTGTTCCTTTCGTCGCCTGCGAGCAGCTTGGTGAAGTGCTCCTTCCACAACTTCAGCACACCCTGCGCATCCGTAACCAGATCCTCGTTTTCGTTTCTGCAAGAAGATGCCCCAGGCTTAAATCCTTCCGTGAGACGCTTAACTTTTTGGAAGAATTTTCGGGCGTCATTCCTGCTCCTGCACTCCTCGATTTCCTCACGCTCGCGCCTTTGTTGCTCCCGTTTCTTGCGTCTAAAAAGGCACCTCTCTTTCTTCCTCTCCTCCCGGTATTTTTCTGTCATGGCTCGCGTGGCGGCCGACTGCAGGGTCTTCTTGTATGCAGCATTCTTCACTGCAGTGGCTGCGTGACACTCTTCATCGTACCATTGGTTTTTTGGTGGTGGGCGTCGAAAACCAAGGACATTTTCTGCGGCGGCGCGCATAGAGTGGGATAAGTGAGCCCATAATCCGCCGATGTCATCAGGTGGAGAGGGGGAGCGACCGAGCTGGTTGGAGAGTTGAGCGGAGTAGGCTTCGGCTACCCCTTGTGATCGCAGCTTACTGATGTCCAGCTTTCTTCGCAAACTAGGTTGTGCGGTCTTCGCTGCGCAAAGACGCATGCGTACCTTGGCTGCAACAAGGTAGTGGTCCGAGTCGATGTTGGGTCCTCGGAACGTGCGCACATCTAGAATGCTAGAAGCATGCCTTCCATCAATCACAATGTGATCAATCTGGTTGCGGGTGGATTGATCGGGGGATAACCAGGTGGCCTTGTGGATATCGAGGTGCTGGAATCTGGTGCTACTAACTACCATGTTTCGTGCCGCGGCGAAATCGATCAGCCTCAGACCGTTGTTCTAAGTGGTCCCATGGAGGCTGAACTGCCCGACTGTGGGGCCAAAGATGCCTTCTCGCCCGACCTTTGCGTTGAAGTCCCCGAGGACAATTTTGACATCGTGAGCCGGGCGTATACGTCCTCGAGCTTCGCATAGAAGGCATCCTTGGTCGCGTCGTCCTTCTCTTCCGTCGGGGCGTGCGCGCAAATTAGGCTGATGCTAAAGTATTTAGCTTTGATGCGGATCGACGCCAGCCGTTCGTTCACCGGAGTGAACCGAGAGACGTGGTGGCGAAGTCTCTTGCTGACCACAAATCCGCAGCCAAATTCGCGCTTCTCCGCATGGCAGCTGTAGTAGATATCGCAGACTGCTCGCTTGGAGCAACCTTGTCCTGTCCATCGCTTGGGATTGGACTCGCTGCACACATTAGTTCACTATTCAGCCGATGCCAAATAGCTATCCAGAAGGGCCGCGCGGAGGCTGTGCATCAGCTTGGATTGGACAGGGACAAGGATCGTTCTGGCGTTCGCCAGGTTGAACGCAATCAGAGACTTTACCTTGTATGTCCGCTCCCTTCCTTCCCTGAGCGACTTATAGTTCAGCAAAATATTTGGGTCACAAAAAATGTGCCCCGCCCCTTGTCCAACGCCCATAAAATCTTATCATTAGAATGACTCATCTATGGGACGACGGGGTACTAAATTTTAATGTTGTGCTACTTATAATTTCGAAGATATTCTATTTTAAAGATTTTGCTTGTATGGGTGGTGCCACGCCCCCTCGTCCAATACTTGCCCCATTCCCTCTGTCGATATATATGAATAAATGGTAGGTTCGTACTAAGTTTCATTGCTGAGCGACTTATAGTTCAACAAAATATTTTGGTCACAAAAAATGTGCCACGCCCCTTGTCCAACGCCCATAAAATCTTATCATTAGAATGACTCATCTATGGGACGACGGGGTACTAAATTTTAATGTTGTGCTACTTATAATTTCGAAGATATTCTATTTTAAAGATTTTGCTTGTATGGGTGGTGCCACGCCCCGTTGTCCGAAACCCGCCTCATTCCATCTGTCGAGAGATATGATTACATGATAGGTTCATGCTAAGTTTCATTCCTCTGTGACTTGTAGTTCAGCAGAATAATTGGGTCACAAAAATGTGCCACGCCCCGTAGGGGTATAAAAAATAGTTAGTAGCCGATTCTCAGACCTACTGAATATGCATGTAAAATTTCATAAAAATCGGTCAAGCCGTTTCGGAGGAGTACGGTAACAAACACTGTGACACGAGAATTTTATATATAAGATTTGTCATTTTCTTTCCTGCATTATGAAATCATAATCAGTGCTGAGTCTCGTGCGTGCGGTCGCAGTCCGGCTTTTGAAAAAGGGAAGGGATTCGTGTTGAAATAAATTAAATTCATGTAATGTTACTAAATCAGAAGCCACCTGTTCCTCTGCTAATGTGCAGAGTCAAAACGGAATTTATATTGAAAATATTAGTGTATTATTATTAAATATTAAATTTAAAATTTACAAAAAAATCACAGAAATATTCATATTTATGGATAAAGATTTGACTACAACGTATTAAGTAATAGTTGAGTTAGTTAAATAAAGTCAACTTATAGCTAACTGAAATGTAATTAGTTTATAGCTAACTATAAATTAGATCACTTTTAACTAACTTTTAAGCAACTAACTTTAAGTTAGTTGAAAAGTCATGCAGAGTTGGACAATTGATTACTGCCTAGGCCATCGCCATGTTAAAATAGTCAGTTGGCTCCATTGAAAATAATCCAACTATCAACCACAACTAGTTGAGAATTAGTTAGATTCAAGTGCGTTAAAAGTTACTTGAGTTGCCGGCAGGGCAGCATTATGAAAACACTGCGCGTTTTAGAACGCCAACGTAGGGAAAACAGGTAGTCCGAGGTGGTGGGCACGGTGCCGCACCCTACTGATACCAGGAAGTAATTCCTCGCAGGACGTTCCCTGATATGAGTGTCGGAGATAGAAGGGTTTTTAGTGGGTGAAAGTCCCACGCTTCGGCTTTCAATGCTTTTCCCTTCTTAAAAAAAAAAAAGCCTTTTAGCTGCTGCTGCAATTCGTTGCTTCACCGAGAATCACGCAATCGAACTTGGTTTCGTAATTGTCATACAGTTTTCGAGCCCGCGTCTTCGCTATTTTTTCTTATGCTTCCGACCGGTCAGGCACTTTCTGTTATTCGTAATTCCTTAATCCTTGGCTTCGCTTGTATCGCATCACAGTTGATTGCGATCTGCCTGCTGCAGCTCGACCTTGCAGAGTCGACCTCGTGGGGTTATTTCGATATGTGCTAACAACCATTTTCAGCACTTTTGGGTTACTTGGACCCTTTTCTCTGCCTGATCCTTTGATTCTGTAGATGGAGTTTCCCGCATTGTAGTTGTTTACAACATTATAAACCCTCGTTACGCTCGCTTTGCTTTCTCTTGCAAGGCTTAGGGCCGTTTTCTCAACTTACCGTTTCCTCAACTTAAAGTGACCACTTCATCAAGCTGCTCGCAGGCGACGAAGGGAAGATGTCCCGCCAGTGGTGAAGATGTCCCGACAGCACCAATCGTTCACGGCCGGCGGCGGTGAGCTGATTGGGTAAATGCATCAGCTCATCTGCAAAATTTGGCTGGAAGAATGGATGCTCAACGATTGAAACCTCAGTGCCCTTTGCCCTGTGCTGAAGAAAGGCGATCCAACAATATGCGTGGTATCAGCCTACTTCTCATTGCATACAAGGTCCTGATGAGCGTACTATGTGAAGGATTAAAGCCAATCGCCAAGTTGCTGAGTGGACCTTATCCGTCTACCAGATACTCACTTTACGCCAAATCCTGGAGAACACCCATAAGAATCAAATCGATAGGCATCATTTCCTTATGGATTGGAAGGCAGCATTCGATAGACCGATAAGAGATCGCCTATATTGTCTGAACTTAGTATCCCCGCAAAGCAGAGCGGCGTTGAGCAATACGCGCAGCTCTGTCAAGGTTGGAAGTGACCTCTCCGACCCATTCGATACCGTTCAAGGGTTCAGACAGCGCGATCCTTTGTCCTGCGGCCTCTTAAACTTTACCATGGAGAGTGTTCTGCGCAAGGCCGGTGTTCATCGTAATGGCACAATTTTCAAAAAAAGTGTCCACCTCCTCGCCTACGCTGATGACATTGATGTCATCGGGCGTAACAAGCGAGATGTTACCGCTGCCTTTGCGGTTATCGAAAGAGAAACTGCCAAAATGGGTCGGATCGGGTCGGGTAAATGAGGGCAAGACGAAGTATATGCTGTCTACACGCAGGGATTCGCAGCGGCTAGGGTCTCACGTCCAGGCCGACTGATGTACTTTTAATGTTGTCAAGGAATTCTTCTACCTTGGCACCGCTGTTAACAGCAGCGGAACAAATGCAATATAGCGAACCCTCAGGAAAAAAAACCATATAGAGCTTATTTTAGTGAATCTAACAAACTAAAAATTTTGCCTGGGAAACGCCCACAAAAGGCGTGGCTCGGAGTCAAAGCTCAAAGTTTTTATCAAAAAACTCAATTACTCTCCAACTGATTAACACGATATAGATATTAAACGAAAGGTCTTTTTCATACCTTTCTATTAATGTTCAACATTACATAGATTATACAAATAAAAAGTTTAAGCGAAAAACACTTTTTTGTCTTACAAATTTTTCAAAATCGGATTTTTTTCTCAAAAAATCCATTACTAAGGTGTAATAAGTTTCTTACCATATGGGCATCTCCCAGTGGCACGGACGCGACATTCGCACGCTTTCAATTACACCAAAAACAAGAAAGAAACACAAAAAGTCGATATGTTTTTTTAGTGTTTTAAGGCGCTGAAATTGTGCTACATTTTAGAAATATATTTGAAAGATTTAGTACAAATTAGTACAAAATAAAAAGCAATTATGCAATGAAACGGACGCGACAAAAAAGAGAAGTTTTTTGAAGCTCTTATAGAAATATACAAAATTTAGCGATTTTTGGGAACTTTTTTTATATAAAGCGTGATCCATTTCGAGGTTCCCTACTTTTTTAAAGAAAAAAACACAGAAAATTAAAATTTAACGGGGAATGTTTATTATCATTCGAAAGAACATTCTTTGGCATTTATTTTTTGAAGATTATCTCTTTCAAATGTTGGCCGCGGCTACGTCTCAGATGGTCCATCCGTTGAGTCCAATTTTCGATGACTCGTTCGAGCATTTCGACTGGTAACTGGCGAATGACACGCGTGATGTTTTGCTCCAAGGCCTGAATCGAAGCGGGTTTATCCGTATAGACTTTAGACTTTACGTATCCCCACAGAAAAAAGTCTAACGGTGTGATATCACACGATCTTGGTGGCCAATCGACCGGCCCATTACGTGAAATTAGCTGTTCTCACCGGCATCATTTTTGAAGAAATATGGACCGATGAACGATTTGTAAACGTTGTTCAGGCGTAAGTCTTTCCATGATGAAATGCCAAACAATACTGAACAAAAATAATATGACAGCTTGACACGACTCACGCGTGATCTGTCAAAAAAAGGTTATTGAAAAAAGTACCTCTAGTTGGATCACCCTTTATATACATGCAAATAAAGGTCAAAGGATAACTTTTCTTCGTAGACTTATGAAATATGAGAATTTTCTCTTCTTCTTCTTCTTAACTGGCCATGACAACCCGTTATCGGGTTACGGCCTGCCGCAAAACTTCTCTCCAGGCGCCTCTGCTTCGCGCGCGCCTTCTCCAGTTGGTCACACCAAGAGATACCAGGGCCTCTTCCACTTGGTCCTTCCACCGGAGACACGGCCTCCCTCTTCGCCGTCGACCTCCAACCATCGCATCGAATGCCTTTTTCGCCGGAGCTTCGTCGTCCATGCGGCAGACATGACCGAGCCAGCGTAGCCGCTGGATGTTAATTAATTTAAGAGAATTTTCTCTTACCTTTTTTTAATTAGGTATATCATGAATACGGACGCGACATCACGGACGCGACAAATTTTTCCAAGGGTATTCCCCTTATTAAATACAGTAATGGTTTTCATTATAACACTTCAACTTTTAATAAAAATAACACATAACAAGTTAAATTCAAGTTACAGCAATCAAAATAAGGAAAAATTAAAGTTAAAAGTTCTTAGTGTGGTTTATTTAATTTTCCTGAGGAACTCTATTGGAATTAGATGTTGTTTAATATCGCGCACACAGCTCTTACAATCATTAGCAATGCACCTTTCATTCATCACATCACAGCACACTGGTTGTAGAAATAATTGATTAAATTAATTAAATTAAATTAAATTAATTAACTAGCTGAACATATTTGTACAGTATTTTTCATTAACCCTTTCCGGAAATTTGTATGATCGTACAATTTTTTTTAAAGATTTTTTTTTTAACAGGGAACGTTTTTTTATTAAATGGCTTTTAAATTCTTATTAAGTAGGTTATGTTTTACCATTCTGTTTGAAAATATAAATCACAATAGCCGTGGTTATACAGTGTGAGTGCGATTTGTAAGCAGCTCTTTGCAAGAATTTGGCGATGCGATGCTTCTGCGGAGGAATTTTTAAATATGTAATACTTTTTAGTAGCAAAAGGACAAACAATTTCAAAGTTTGAATCTCAGTTGATTTATAAAACTTATTAAATTTAACAATTTTTGCTTCTAAATATTTTTCCCGAGCCTTTAAAAAATTGTACGATATATCGTACAAATGACCACAGTATGATTTATCGTACAAATGGCAGGCAAAGGTTGCAAGTGATGTTAGCATTTTTTTTTAAGTTATGGATTTGGTAACAGAATTTTTCTGTTTGCTTGAATACCACGCCCATCACTAAATCGTATGACTAATTAAATTCGACTAATCGACTATTTCTATTCAGAAATAACAATCACTTAACGATTTCGTGTTTCACTGGGCAGACACAGATTATGTAAGATTAGACATGAGTACTTGCCACTCCCACTACGATAATAAGAATTGGCTATATTCGGTATCGTTTTACAAAGCTATATGGTGTTTAGTTGATTCTGTGTTTAATTGAGGGGAAAAGGGCTTTGCAACAGCAATAACGGTTTTATAAGGCCTGATAGATGTTACTCAATTGTTTAAATAGTTATAATTTATATAGTTTTCGATCAAAATGAAATCACGTTTTGATTTTTGTTGTTAAATTTATATTTTCTTATCAAATAAGCCAATGAATTGTTCATAAAATTAAAAAAACGAAAAAAAAGTTTCATGCATTTTTACTCCTTTGCGCACCATTGTACGATATATCGTACAAAATTGATGAAGCTGTTATTCTCAACCAAAATTATTTTTTTGATATTTTCTTGTATTTTATTGCTAAAATGTTCAATGAGAGTCAATATTTTGAAAAAAAAAATTGTATCTCAAGAAATGCGGAAATTTACCGGAAATCGAATAACAATCGAATCGATTCAGAGCTTCCGGTTACGGACGCGACAAATTTTAAACACCCATAAAATTTTTTTCCGATTTTGCCGGGAACCAATTATTATATTTTCCTAACGGGAACAATGCACCTATTTAAAAACTGACAGCTACTTGCATTTGAAAAGTTTGTCCACTAATGGCAACAACTAATAAGGTTTTTTGGGCACGGACGCGACAATAGGATACAGGAAGAAGCAAACTAAAAAAACTTCCGTTCTTCGAACTCCACGTTCTCTCGCTTTCTCTAATACATAAGATTGTTGTTAGTAGAAAACTTTTGCATTACAAGAAAAATATAATATTACTTGAATAAGATAAAAACGGAAAGACAAACTGTGCATATAAAATTGTCAAAAGGCTCAGAAAAAATTTTTTTTTCTTTTAAAGTAGTATATTTCGGTCAAAAATTAAAAAAAATTAAAAATTCTTTTACATTTATAAAATATAGATATTTAAGCTGTATTATTGGATAATAAAAAGTTTTTCTGAGCAATTTGAATTTTTCACTCGTGGTGGACCTTTTTTGGGAGATGCCCATATGTAGTCTGTGAAATTTCCTTTACAACGAAATATAAAAATGTATACTTTGGTTTGTCTGAATTTATTTCCAAAAATTTTTCTTACTCTTGGTTCAAAGCTAAGTATTTCATATTATCCTTCGCCATCACTTTTGGGTAATGAGGGCTGAGAAGGGTTGTACAATGTACCTGCCATATTAAGATTTGAAAAGATCGAGATTTGCATTATTTTAAAACAGAGACCCAAAATAACTGTTATGAATTTTTAAAAACTCGAAAACGTTGCGCATTTTATAAATGTTGGACAATAACTATTGTGAGGGGAAAAAATACTTTTTTCGCCATTTCGTAACAATTATTCGTAACAATTATTTTTTCTGTTGCCTAATAACTATTATCAGTGAGTAATTTTTTTTTTACGGCGCCGATAACGATTATTTTGAGAGAAATATTTTTTGCGTCATCGCATAACTGTTATGAGAAACAATTTTTTTTCCATTGCTCGGTAACGTTTATTTTGTGAGAAATTCTTTTTACGTTGCTCGGTAACGTTTATTTTGTGAGAAATATTTTTCGGTTGCCAGTAACTATTATGAAGTAGAAATATTTATTTTACGTTGAATGATAACTATTACTTTACAATATATATTTTTTACGTTGAAAATACCGGTACACAAAAGAAAAAATTGAGCATTTGTACCTATATAAAAATTAATGTCTGTTGGTTACACGACATTATAACTCAAAAACTATACAAGCGATTGAGCCAAATTTTTCACGGAATGTTCGTCGTGGTAAACCACATAATACGAATATGACCCGACAAGTGGGAGTGGCACCTCTCATCAGTGGCGCACAAAGGATTTCATTTTGGGGAGGATGGGGCTTTGTGTACAACTTTTGAGCCGACTACACACGTAACTACATTTTGTACCAGCAATTTTTGAGTTTCGGGGAGTGGTTTGAACCCCCAAACCTCCCTGCCTGCGCCACCGCCACACATACAATATTCCATTTTTCCATTTCTCTTGTGTACCGGTATTTACAACGTAAAAAATATTTATTGTAAAATAATAGTTATCGTTCAACGAAAAAAAAATATTTATACTTCATAATAGTTACTGGCAACCGAAAAATATTTCTCACCAAATAAACGTTACCGAGCAACGTAAAATATATTTCTCACAAACTAAACGTTACCGAGAAACGTAAAAGAATTTTTCACAAAATAAACGTGTACCGAGCAATGGAAAAAAGTTTTTCTCTCATAACAGTTTTGCGATGACGCAAACAATTTTTCTCTTAAAATAATCGTTATCGGCGATGTACAAAAAATTACTCGCTGATGATAGTTATTAGCAAAGAACAAACAATATACAGAATGCGCATCTGGTGTAAAGAAAATTGTCTTTGCGGGTTCCAGCGGTAGGACCCGTTTGTTGATGCGGGGGGAAGCAGTAAAGGGGACGAGAACGCATAGAGCGCGAGCGGTTAAACTGAGAAGCTGTGAGAGCGGTGTATGAAACAGTGACGCACCACACACTGTGGTTGTTGTTGTTGGGCAACAAAGCGGTGTGCCGCTTGCATGTTGGTGGTGGCTCGTGCTTGCTCTCCGCTTGCTTTTTTACAAAGAAGAACAAGAAGTGGACAGGAAAAGTTTGCATAGAAAAATTGATTGAGCGATCGCCAAGGCGATAAGGTGGTAGCACTACGGAAAAAAACAAAATTCAATGAATTTTATTAGTTCTTCCGGTCTGCTTGTAAAATAGAAGTTGTAAAAAGTACAAATGGCTGCAATGAAAATAAATATATGTGTAAAAATATTGGAACAACCAAGACGCATTAAGAAAGTAATAATAAGTGGAAAACTATTGCTACAATGTTGTGCTAATTGTCAAAGAAAAATAGTTAAGTTCTGGTGCTGCAACTACCTATTGAATTTGCCTTGGCGATCGCTTTGTCAAATCAACCACCATTTCAATGTGCCCGAGTAAAGCCAAGCTGGCTTGCTGCGGAAAACAACCACATTGCGTGTTGTTGTCGAAATGAGAATAAAGCCCAGAACTATCGAATCTATGCGTGTACATCAATTCGCGCTTACTCTCTCGGTTCCCTTTACATTTTCCTCACCTTTGTTGCTTCCCGCCCGCGTCTGAAATGAAATCACAAAATTATTTCAGATGCGCGATTTGAACTATTTTCAACTTTCTCTCGCTTAACGACGTCAAACAGCTGACAGAGCTCCTAAAGATGTCATACATTATGTGGTTAAATGGTAATGCCGGTAACAAACTTGTGTTATCGCAAAAGTCGGATGCATTTATTTTACACGAAAGCTATTAAATACATTTAAGAAACATTTTAAATTCAATATTTTAACATAGAATGTGGAGAAATTCCTAAAAATTAGCATAATTCTTTGACAGACGAAACTTAGTCTTCGCTGTATTGGAAATTCGATAGCTTATTCGTTGTCGATCGAATTTTGCTCATCCCTGTGAAATAAATTGCTACAAATTGAATTCAACTGAATCTTTTTTTATTTTTTGCAATGTTCGATATGCATTTAATGTGTTTAAAATGAAATTAGTAAATTCTATAAGTCTATAACGTCGTATAGCAATTTCATTTCCTTCTTTTTCAATTCACAACGAAATCAATCAGCAGTTTGCCAATTAAAAATTAGCATCAGCTGACGTAAGAAGAAGAAGCTGACGCGTGTAACGCGTGTTATGGAGCATACAACATTGCAACGCGAATAACGCGTGAAACGCCATAACGCGACAAACCCTGAACGCCTGAAACGCGCTTCATGGAGTTTGACCTTAAAGGTTATGCATTCCCAACGTTCGCCATGTTG
This sequence comes from Melieria omissa, assembly GCA_963971225.1. NCBI lineage: Eukaryota > Metazoa > Arthropoda > Insecta > Diptera > Ulidiidae > Melieria > Melieria omissa. Next base: position 39,840,393 of record OZ020269.1, on the reverse strand, counting down.
ATGACGTAGGCGGGGGACACAATCGAGGTGCCACTTATTGACAACTATACATTTTAAATCCCGTAAAAACAAAATGCTTTGCTGTTTTCTCCATACACTTTCAAAATATTTTTTAACCAAAAATGAAATACTCGGTGGCAAGAATGCCACTATCGGCTTTATTGTTTCCCAAAGCAACGGAACATACATGGCAATTGGTTGGCCTTCTGTGGCCGCGAAAGTAATTTTAATTCTAAAAACGTGCGAACTTGCTCATCTCACTTCGAGACCGAAGACTTCAAAAAGAGTTTGATGGAGCACAAATCCAGAAAAGTATTTGGATTTATTATGTAAGGGGTATAAATATAAAATCTGGCAACTTCCTTTTCCGGATTTGTTTACACTTTCTGAACTTTTTTTGCTCTAAAATATTGTCAGCCAATCAGAGCCAACCTACGCCTACGTCACGCGAGGCGCTGTCATTTTTTGACAACCCGAATGCGTAACCTTCTATCACTAAGCAAATAAACACATAGAGGTGTCAACTGGCACAAATTTGCGTACCAGCGCAGTAGGTCCCATACGCACTTCGGCTATTCGAACATATTCGCGATGACTTCGGCAAACTTCTCAATTCGAAGTCAGCTTTCATAATTTGCTTTATGTTGATGTGGTCAGTCGCACATCAACTGTGCGCTGTGATGATGTTGCTGTTATGCGCCTTGCTTTCAGCGCAGCAGGTCCCATACGCACTTCGGCTAGCCGAAAATATTCGCAAAATTGTGTGCGTTGCCTTCACACGCAATGAAATAATCAACCACCAAAAAAGCCAACAAAAGCAACAACACAATTTCACTTGTTCGCGCTTATTTTTGTGTATACCTTTTTTTCGTTGACGATCGCTTTCGCTTCAACAAATTTGCTGATGATGAAACTTCGACTGATGGACATATGTATTTCTTGGTCGATTATTTGCAGGTTATATGAATTGGATAAAAACAATTCAACCCGCCTTTGTCCCAAATTGACAACAAAGCATATTCATCCTAATTCATTTGAAAAAATGAAGGTTAAATACGCAACTCATATTTAGCAATACTGTATCCGCAGCCATAAAATCTTTCGTTGAAAATGGCTGTTATAATGATTGCAAAGAAAAAGCTTCGTCCACAGCTATATTTATTGAAAAAACAAACAGACTTTTTGATTGTTTGAATAGCCATGTTCTTTTTGATAAAAAACCTTTCCGATCAGCTCTTCGTGAGAATAACAATATCCAAAATTATTTGAAGGAAATGAAAAACTATGTCAAAAGTTGTCAGTATTCTAAAACTGTATACCGTTGAAAAGGTATAGTTTTATCAATTACTTCCGTTTTGTCTCTTTCACAAGATATCTGGGCACAAGATATCCAATTTTCTTTTATTATCAAGACTTAATCAAGAAAATCTTGATTATTGAAAATCTTTTTTATTTGGTAAGAAAAAGCGGAGTTACAAACAATAATCCTTCACTTTTTGAGTTTGACCATATTCTTGCGATAATGATCTCAATGAAAATAATAGCATTTAAGGCAGGAACCTTCAATTGTGAACCAACTGACGAAGGTTCATTTATAATAATTGACAATAATACCAGTTTGTTTGAACATATGAGTGATGGTTCCCTTCGTTATTCCTCTGGTTTCATATTGATGCAAACTATTGAAAAATTTGACTGTCATAACTGCAAAAAGTTAATAAAAGATGAGCTTTGTGATTTACAAAGAAACGAAATGTTTATATTTTTCAAAAATTTCAACTATTTTAACAGTAGTTTAAAACTAAAAGCTCCAATCGACTAATTTTTTTTGTTTCAAAAATCGTTTACAACACATTTCATACGTTTTTTAAGGAAAACCCTCATTCCTCCAATATAAAAAAAGCTTTTGTACAATCTGTGTGTTGCAAACGTAACAAAGTAGATGAATACAAAATGGGATTTTCAGAACCGTCTACTTGTTGGGAACATGAGCAATTTATATTAGACTAGCTGACCCGGCGAACTTCGTCCCGCACGTAGGAAAATATTAATGTATGCTTATTGAAAGAAATGGCGAATAGGCGTTTGCTTCTTGCGTTCACAAAGTTACTTTTGAACCGCTTTTTCGTAGATTACCCTTGTATACCAACATATTCAGTGCTGTTGTCCTCAGCCCATGCTACTCCATGTAAAAATTTGGGCGTTCACTATATTGAAGTGTTCACTACATAGGGTGTTCACTATACCCAGACACGTTTATATATAGATTTAAGTTATATAGGTGATGCCACGCCCCCTTGTTCAATACCCGCACCATCCCCTCTGTCGAGAGATTTGAATAAATGGTAGGTTCGTGCTTAATTTCATTGCTGTGCGACTTATAGTTCAGCGAAATATTTGGGTCACAAAAAATGTGCCTCGCCCCTTGTCCAACGCCCATCAAATCTTACCAGTAGAATGACTCATCTATGGGTCGACGCTATACCATATTTCAATGCTGTGCGCCTTACAATTTCAAAGATATTCCATTATTAAGATTTAGCTTGTATGAGTGGTGCCATGCCCCCTCGTCCAATACCCGCCCCATTCCCTCTGTCGCAGGACATGACTAAATAGTAAGTTCGTAGTGAATTTAATTGATGTGTGACTTATGGTTCCAAAGTTATTATCTGAAAATATGCAAAATTCACGGTCAAAGATGGCATGGATTTTCCGAGTTTCCCAATAGATTTTCTGGAATTTTCTTTTGCCACGAATCTGAACTGACTTAATACGAATCGAACAAAATAAACCCCATGAAAATCGGCCGTTCCGTTTAAGCGTGATGCGGTCACACACATACTGCCACTCTCTTTTATATATATAGATTACTTTTAATAATTTTGCTAAGAAAAAATTGCACATGGTTAAGAGAGCAAATTGCAAGTAAAACGAAAAATAAGAATAAAATAAAAATACTAAAGTACACATAAAATTACTAAATAATATAAATTTTAAGGAAATGATAATAATAAATAGTAATATGTTGCTGTTAATATATGAATTTGAAAAATTTATCGGTATGAATTTTATTAGGCCAGAAGGCAACGTAGCCTACATGAATGCCAACATTGCACAGCAGAAATTCATGGTTTTAGTTTTTTTTCAATAGGAACGCACACTCTACTGTACGCCTTTGCGAATTCACATGGTTCATTTTTCATAGCAGAACCGAAAGCCATGGAAATTCAATTTGCTTTTTATCTTGTGCAGTTGCTCGTATTGTTTTCATTCACCTCAGCGCATACACAAGCAACACGCACATTTATTTTCACACGGACACACACCCTTGCATATTCGAATTTGCAAACGATACGCCGCGGCGCGCCGTTTCGTGCTCATCAGCACAGCACAGCTTGCAATTGATGTTCCTTGTCGAACATCCCACAAAGAATGAAGATGAACTTCGAAAATTGAAGTTTGGCGAAGCCAGCGACAAAACTTCGTATAGCCGAAGTACGTGTGGGACCTACTGTGCTAGATTTGCGTGACCGAAAAGTTTTGTACTGCGTGGTACCTCTATGTGTTTATTTGCTTAGTGCTTCTATTCTATAAACGTTGGTCATTAGGCAAAAGAAAAAAATATATGTCACGAATAATAGTTATACATAGATTTAAAAATAATTATTTCAAAATAATAATTATAAGTAACAATTAAAATATTTGTTACATAACTTTTATGTCCCTGTTTTAAAAGCTTAAATTTCGCCAAATAGCCATTAAAACCTTTTTTTCTTTTATGATATTGTGGCATTGAATATCTTGCGTGATTCCACGAGCCTTTAATTGTATTTGTGTGTGGTTATATTTTACCATTATATCTGTGGCCGTAAGGAATAACAGCCAAAGTCGAGTTAGGACAAAATTGAGTTATTACTACTATTGCATTCGTCGTATTCAAATGTACTACTACACAAAATTCTATAGCTTTTGGTCATAAAATGAATGTTTTACGCTCAAAAATCTAACATTTATCTAGTCTAAAGCAAATTCGAAAATTGAAAGTGCTCTCTTGAAAACTTCATAAAATCGACTTGGCTGTTATTCCTTACGGCCACAGATATGGAGGGTGGTAGTAAACTGCAGTTTTTCTGTCGGCCGGGCTCCAAAAAAATAACCCTCGTGGGAGTAACTAAGGCATCAGGAATAAATAAAGTATTTTTTCCTGTATTCGATGGGTGGTGACGATGCGGGGTCGGTCGCTCCCAAGCAATAACTTTAATATGGCAACAAACTTATTGTACCTTAGTTATAGATTTTTTCGAGAAAAACAATCAGTTTTTTTAATTTTATAAAACAAAATTGTTCACTTAAAACTTTTTATTAGTAAGGGAGAGGGCTGGGTTGTGAACAGGGGTTTTGTTTTTTGGCTCTAACTTTTCACAGAATAAAGATATCGAAAAATCGAAGATACCGTTGGAAAGGTGAATATATAACGCAACTTTTTCATGAAGACAGATTACCGTTTTGATTGAAATTTAACTCTCTACGTCCAATTTTCTAAGGAAGTGATTTTTTGCTTTTCCAAAAAAGTGGCTGGGTTGTGAACCGTCTGGAAAATCCCTATTAAAGTCGGAAAATACGAATAAAACACCCATAATTTTTAGGTAATTTGAGGATTTATTTAATCAGGAGGCCTCAAGAGGTGAAAAAAAGTTATAATGACGCCAATTAGGCCAAAAAATCGCAATGAATGAAAGTGCTCAATTTTTTGAATTTTCATCCTAATCGGTGTCGCAATGTTTGCTTGTGAAATACGAATGCGTTCTCGCATTGGCCCACTTCAAGTGAACTCAAGGAAATCGAGTGAAATTACATAAAATTACTTTATTTTAATATATCCGTCCATATTTGACAGTGTTAGAACAAATGTTGTACGAAAAACAGGTGGTTCATAACACAGCCACTTCAGTGGTTCACAGCCAAACCACGATGCCATTTTGGAAACTTTAAAATAAACGGCACTTCCAATCAAAATTCGACACAAACAAATATTGCATCGTAAAATAGAATCAAAACACTAAATAAACATGTATTACACAGACCTTTTTGCAATAAGCTCGGTCACTTGGATAGCACTTTAAAAAAAAGCCAACAAGTTTTCGCAGTCGATTTTTAAACACGATGTCTTTCAAACTCGATTGCTGACACAAGCAATACATGTTTGTACTTCGGTTTAACCACAAAAGCAGAGTCATATCATAAGACAAACTTGACAGTTGAAAGATTGGCGATATGTCAATTAGGGAAAGAAAAAACGGTAATGGTTCACAACCCAGCCTGGTTCACAACCCAGCCCTCTCCCTTACATCTTACGTATCCGATGTCTCACGTCAGAAGAAAGGTATAAAAAAAACCTTTTGTTTGATAACCATATCGTGTAAATCAGTTGGGGATAAATTTAGTTTTTATTGATAAAAACTTTGAACTTTGACTTCGAGCCACGCCTTTTATGGGCATTTCCCAGGCAACATTTTTCATTTGTTAGATTAAGGAGCCAACCCTCAATATAAAAGTGTACTCATTTATTGTTGCATTTTTGCCACAGCAGCAATGATGTCAGCCTGGAGATAAAGCGAAGGATGACTCTTGCCAACGGTCTCGGTAGGCAATTGAGAAGTAGAGACGTCTCTCGACCGACAAAACTTGCACTCTTTAGGACGCTTATCTTGCCCGTGCTTCTCTATGGCGCAGAAGCATAGACAACAGCGTTGCCGTTTTTGTTATTTTTAACCAAAAGTGGTTATTTTTATTTTTGAAAATGGGATTTGGTGATTTTTTAACCCATTTGCTTATTTTTTGTAATATTGCACACTGATACCAAATGCATCTTTTAGAATGTTGCACTCTGATACAAAATGTATCTTAAATGTCAACGAGCACAATATTATTGGGAGTGGCAATAATATTGATTAATAATAATAATTGACTGGCAGCCGCCGTGGCTCAGTTGGTTAGTGCGCGGTCCAGCGAGTCGAATGCAGAGCGACGCAAGTTCGAATACTGCATGTAGTAACACCTAAAAAAAAATTACGGGAAACTCGTTTTCTCTTTCGGTGGCTGTCCTCTCAGCTGGAAATGGCAAACCTCTGAGAGTAAAAATTGCCTATGAAAAAGCTCCCAACCTGCCGTTCGGAACCGGCATAAAACTGTAGGTCTCTTCCACCCGCGGACAAATTCACACGCACAACACGGGTGGCTGCGGGAAGCTAGGCCTTAGTCTCGCGTAAGCGGGCTGTCGTGCCAATCAATTATTATTATTATTAATAATAATTGACTGGTATGACAGCCCGATACCGCGACTAAAGCCTAGCTACCCGCAACCATCCGTGTTGTACGTGAGCTGACTTACTGCGGCTGATTGATATTGTTATTGTTACGAATACTAAGTCTAGTGGGCTGTTACGTATCACTAGATTGTGCAATTTGAAAATGAAACCACTTTGTTTATTCGAACGCAGCCAATTAAAAACCAACAGTCACTTTGTTATTCACAGTTTACACTTTACTGTTCGTACACTTAAGTATTTGCTGAATTACTCCGTGTGGCAACTTCACTTGTCAAAACCAGACTGCCTCGTTGCGCCGCACCCGGCTGCCTTTTATACCTGTCCGGCCATCGCGCGGATCGTTCTCGCGCATTCCAGAGTGGACTAAAGTTTTCCATGATGATCGCGACCGTCGTTGCCAGGTTGGACTAAAACTTATTATCGCGGCCGTCGTTGCACGTAGCGGCAGGGTTGCTTTGCACAGCGACAGACTGTCTTATCGTTACACTGCCCACCACTTAGACTTGTTCGTCCCGAACAAGTGCCGAGGCTCCGCTGTGATAAGGCGCCAGACGCTCCAAATGGACTACCTTCAGCTTAGCGCCTCTATTGCTGCAACGTTGAATCCGGTATACCACGTCGTTAATCCTAGTCACGACTTCGTACGGTCCTTCCCATGACGCTTGAAGTTTCGGAGACAAACCTTTCCTCCGCTGCGGGTTGTAGAGCATTACCAAATCGCCTTCTTGGAACCCTGCTGAATTGGCCCGTAGATCGTATATGGCTTTCGCCTTATCGCTGACCAGGTTGGTCCCTTATAAACCGGTGAATTTCCTCCAGTTCCGCCCGCTTATTGACCACGTAGTCCGTCTTAGCGCCTCTAGTTGTGCTGACTGCCCCGAACTTCAAGTCAGCGGGTAACCGCAACTCTGTTCCGAACACTGCTCGGGCTGGAGTGAGTGATGTCGTGTCGTGCGGGGCTGACCTATACGCCATCAGGAACAGGGGGATATGCGTGTCCCAATCCTTTTGATTCCTGCCTACCACTTTCCGCAGGTATTCCTCCAGTGTCCGGTTAAAGCTTTCCACCATGCCGTCGGACTGTGGGTGCAAAGGAGTGGTACACGTTTTCTCTATCCCCAGCAGCTCACACACTTCCTTGAATACCGCCGACTCCGGCCTTGATCTGAGTGCAACTCCAACGGAACTCCGAACCTGGCTACCCAGTTGTTTACCAGCTTTTCCGAGATCGTAGTGGCCTCCTGGTTAGGAATAGGGTACACTTCGGGCCATTTGCTGAAATAATCCATTACCACCAGCACGTATTTGTAGCCTTGAGTGCTAGTTCGGAATGGGCCGGCGACGTCCATAGCAATCCGCTCGAAGGGCGCTCCCACGTTGTACTTCTGCATGCGGCCTCGAGATCTTCTTGTCGGCCCTTCCGCGGCTGAACATCGGTCGCAGCTCTTAATCCACTCGGCTACAGACTCCTGACATCCTACCCAGTAGATTCGTCTTTTTATTTTGGCGACGGTTTTGGTGATGCCCAGGTGCCCTCCACTGGAGTCGTTATGGTATGCCTCGTTGATCCTGCATTTCAGCATTACCATTAGGGAGTTGCTGGTCCGACCATCCGCGCTCTCCCATTCGCGGTACAAGCATCCTTCTTTCAGCTGCAGACTTTTCCACTGTGCCCAGTAAGCCTTAGCGATCGGGCTTTCACCAGCCATCTCCTGCCAGTCTGGACGTGCGCCTTGCTCCTTGCCTTCGACGATTTTTGCAGGATCCGCATCCTCACGCTGGTCCTTTTGTAGCCTCTCCGCAGACCACTCTTCCTCTGGCATAACGCTTACCAACCGGACGTCCACTATCTATTTCCATGGCTACTGCCCTTGCGATGCTCTATTGTGTAGTCGTAGCTCTGCAGTCGCTCGATCCACCGCGCCAATTGCCCTTCAGAGTCTTTAAAGTTCAGGAGCCATCTCAATGCCGCATGATCTGTGCGCAGGCGAAACCTTTGTCCATACAGATATTCTTGGAAGTGTTTTACGCAGTCCAATACCGCCAGCAGTTCTCTCCGTGTCACACAGTAGTTGCGTTCTGGTTTCGATAGAACCCTACTGTCGTACGCTATCACTTGTTCCTGGCCGTCTATTATCTGTGATAGCACACCGCCAATACTATTCCCGCTTGCATCTGTATCCAGCACAAACATCTCCCCAGTTACGGGGAAGGCCAGAATTGGAGCACTGCACAGTTTTTCCTTCAGACGTGCAAAAGCCTGTTCCTGCTCCTGGCTCCACTCGAAAGCTTGGCTCTTTTTCGTCAGTTTGTGCAAGCTGCTGGCTATGTTCGCGAATCCCGGAACAAATCGGCGGTAGTATGTGCACAGGCCCAGGAAACTGCGGAGTTCGTGTAGATTGCGTGGCCGGGGCCACTCCTTCACCGCCGTGATTTTGCCTTCAACCGTATGTACTCCGCGGGCGGAAACCGTATGACCCAGATACTTGACCTCCTTTTGGAACAGCGAGCACTTCTTTGGGTTGAGTTTAAGCCCGACTTCTCGTATCCGATCGAATACCTCCTTTAGCTTTCCCAGGTGGTCGTCGAAGTTTTTACCCATTACGATTATGTCGTCGAGGTACACCAGACACGTCCGCCAATGCAGCCCTTTTAGCACGCGTTCCATTAGCCGCTCGAATGTTGCTGGTGCGTTGCAGAGTCCAAACGGCATGACGGTGAACTGCCACAAACCATCGCCAACACTGAAAGCCGTTTTCTCCTTGTCCTTGTCTGCAAGCTCTACCTGCCAATAGCCGCTGCGTAAGTCGAGCGTGGAGAACCACTGTGTGCCTGACAGTGTGTCCAGGGTGTCATCGATCCGAGGTAGTGCATAACTGTCCTTCTTGGTCACATCATTGAGCTTTCGATAGTCCACACAAAACCGGGTACTGCCATCCTTTTTCATGACTAGCACGACCGGCGAGCACCAAGGGCCCGAAGAAGGCTCTATGACCTTTTATTTCCGCATGTTTTCGATCAAATTTGTGACCTCTTACCTCTTGGCCAGAGGAACTCGCCTTGGCGGTTGGCGAATCGGCTTTGCGCTTCCGGTGACGATGTTGTGCTTCACTATGGCTGTTCTTCCGCCTGCTTCTGTTGTAAATATTGACCGATAGTACTGCAGGAAGGACCTCACCTTCTGTTTCTGCTTGGTCGTCAACTCGTTGCTCCACTGGTTCGCTTGCGGTATGGCGTCCATGTTAGAACCGCTCTTCTTATTACCTCCAGGTGGGCTACTCTCGCAATTGACCACTGCTGCAGCTTCCTTACACTCGCCAATTACCTCGTCTTTAACGACATATCTGGGTGCATTCAGGGGGTTCATTATTCTAACTGGTATTCCGCCATTCTTAGGTTCCACTAATGTACGTCCGATGATGATGTTGTCGTGTCCTTGTTTCGGTGCTTCTACTACCCACAGCCGACTCGTCCCATCGTCCTCGTCCACCTTTACCCACACAATCGCCTCAGAATTCGCTGGTATCCTCCTGTGTTGACACGAGACAACCTTCCTTACCGCCACGCTTCACTCATAGCCGGTGTGCAGCGGGAATTCAACGTTGGCATATCTCAGCACATTTTCCTTCAGGTCCAGCGTAAAACCGTGCCTAATCATAAAATCCACGCCGATAATCACGTCGTCCATTATATCCGCGACGATGAACTCATGTTCCAGGCTGCTGGTGCCGATAGCAATCGTTTTTGTAACTTTCCCTCTCACCGGCGCACGCTCGCCAGTCGCAGTCCGCAGCTGTATGTCATGCAGCGGTTCCCAGTTCTTCAGCAGCTTCCTTTTTATGATCGAATATGACGCTCCAGTATCCAGTGTCAACACGAACAACTTTCCATCTATCCTTCCTTCAATTGTCAAGCTGCTGGGCTGTCGTTTCAGCTGTGAGACAAGGATGGTGGGGCGGCAGATTGTGGGGATCAGCTCACGCCCCTTTGGGCTGACCCGTTTTAGTTTAACGGCTCCTCGTCCTCAGCCCTGCGCTTGTTGGCTGAGCCACGATTGTCAGTATTGCTCGCTTCAGGCGATTGCGATCGAGAACGGGAACGCCTTCTTCGTTGACGGCAGTCTCGTGATATGCGACCCTGCTTGCCACATACCCAGCAAACAATTTTAGAGGAGACCACCCGTGGCCTGCCCGGTGGCTCAGAGCTTATGGCCTGGATCGTAATGTCGTTGTCCGCCTGGATCTGGCGTATCCTTGCAGGTGCATACCGAGTGCTCCCAATCCATGTCGCCTCATATGTCATCGCGCTGGTCACCGTCTCCCTAAATGTCGGCTTGCCCATCATCAGCGCACTGCGACGTGTCTCCGGATCATGAAGACCTTCACTAAACGCCTCGAACGGCGTAGTCCCATCATAAGTAGGCACTTCTGCTCGGGTGGCAACACTTTCCGGAACCGGCGGCAACCATTCTCGCGGCTGTACCTCCCTAAGTCGCTCGTCCATTTTCCTGTTCATCGAGTCTTCCAGACTATCAACTCGTTTGTTCAGGGGATCGTCCAGGTCACCATGTCATTTGTTCAGGGAATCATCCAGGTCGTCGACTCGCTTATCCAAGTGCTCTACTCGCGTCTCCAGGTGCTCGACTTTCCCATTAATCCTGTCTGAGATTTCCTCCACTTTCTGCTCCAAGCGCGCAGAATTTTCCTGAAGCTTGGTGGACAACTCCCGATTTGCATTTTCAAGTTTTGCTGACATTTCCCGGTTTGAAGTCTCGAACATGCCTCTCATTGCAACCGTAAGCGGGTTCATGTCTATTGCTTGTGGTGGCGCAGCCGCTGCAGCCGTACTTCGCGTCGACACCGCACCCGCAGGCGATTCCTCCACTTTGCCCGACGTCTCTAGCTCCTGCGTTCCGAACTCGTGCGCAGCCCAATCGACGCCTCGTGCCTCACACGCCTCTCGCAAGCGGAGCTGCAACTCCACTTTACCGCCAGCAGGCGGAAAATTCCAGGCAGCCAGCCCCTTCTTCAGCTGGTCCACCTTCAGCAGCTCGAGTTTAACCATGTCCGTGCTTTTATAACTTTATTTTAGTTTTTTTATTTTCAATTTTCCACAATCCCACTTCTGACACCAAATGTTACGAATGCTAGTTCTAGTGGGCTAGTACGTTTCACTGGATTGTGTAATTTGAAAATGAACAACTTTAATTATTCCAACGCAGCCAATTAAAAGCCAACAGTCACTTTATTATTCACAGTTTTACACTTTACTGTTCGTACACTTAACCCTGCTGTTAGATTAGAAAAGGGACCATTTGGTCCGTACTGCAATTTTCGTACAAAGCAACAATTTATTCAAATTTTTTGTATTTATTTTAGTTCATTCATTCTTTACTCAACATAACTGATGTAAAAAATAGTTAATAGTTAGTCAAAAGTTACAAAGGAAACAAGCCAAAAATTGGACCAAATGGGCTTAACCTAACAGCAGGGTTAAGTATTTGCTTAATTACTCCGTTTGGCAACTTCACTTGTCAAAACCAGACTGACTCGCTGCGCCGCATCCGGCTGCCTTTTATACCCGTCCGGCCATCGCGCAGATCGTTCTCGCACATTCCCGAGTGGACTAAAGGTTTCCCTGATGGTCGCGACCATCGTTGCCAGATTGGACTAAAAGTTATTATCGCGGCCGTCGTTGCCACATTGAATTATAGCACGGCGCGAAGCGGCAGGGTTGCTTTGCACAGCGACAGACTGTCTTCTCGTTACAATATAGTAAGAAATAACACGAATGAATTCAATCAAAAACACAGTCTATTTTATAAAATAACAAAAGGAACTATTATATATAATAAAATAACAAAATAACGAGAAAAGAAATAATTAAAAACTAAATAAAATACGTATACATGTATTAAAAAAATAATATATCACATTTATCCACTGAGAGAGAAACAAAAGTAGTGACGTAAATATTGCATACAAATTCAGTTTTTTGTTCAACTTAAAATTACAATTTTTATATTAAAATATGTACTCTAACATTGAGACCCGTTGGAAACTTTACTTTTATAAGCAGTGTAGGAGAGTCCGTAAACGACATTTGTGCTGTTTTTAGAGACGTAGCCAAACTTGTGTTTGATTTTAAGGTGGAAGATAAGGTATGGTCTGATCACATGCCAATTGCACTTTCGCTGCAACTGAAGCTGAATGTTTTCAGTGAAAAGCACGATCGCATATTACCTAAATTGAATTGGGATAGTTCACAAGTAGAATTGTACAATAGACGACTTATTAAGGAACTGCACAAGAGGAAAGAAGAAAACGATGAGTTGAATTTACGGATATTATAAATTCCGCAGTAGTACAGTAGCACAAACTGCAAGGAAGTTAGTCAAAAAGTCAGAGTGGTTTAACTAGAAATGTCTAGCGGCTAGAAAAGTTACTTTAAGGCTATTAAGAAAATTTCGCAAAACAGGTACAGATGACCTTAAAGAACAGTACATCGTTGCAAATAAAAAATATAAAGAACAATGTAAAATTAGCAAGAAGGAGTATTATAACGATCTGGAGCGAAGAATAAATAAAGTAAAAGATAGTGCAGAGTGGTGGGATCTTGTGAAGACAATTCGAGGCTCAAACCCATCGCCAAGTTCTGATATATCTGCAGAGACATTCAGACATTATTTTAAGGACCTTCTAAATCCAGTCACCTCTGCACATAAAATACACTATGTAGCCTTGCTAGAAACAGACGAAAATTTAGACAAACCAATCTCTTCGGCAGAAGTTCTTCAAATGTTGCGTAAAACGAAATCTGGAAAGGCCCCTGGTTTGGATAGGATCACATATGAATTCTTTCTTAACGCAGACGAACTGTCTAAAGCCTACACCAGACTATATAATTGTGGACAAGCTGATAGAGTTTTTGAAACCAGTGTTATATTCCCACTGTTTAAGAAAGGTGACAGGGACGTAGTGTCGAATTACAGAGGTATTCATTCATGAATTGTATTGCTAAGATAATGATGGGCATACTAAACCAGAGGCTTGCAAATTGGTTAGAAAGCAAAAGTCTAATTACAGAATATCAGGCGGGGTTCCGGAAAAAGTACTCCACATCAGACAATATTTACAACTTGACGTCAATTATTCACATTAAATTTGACGAAAAAAATAAGGTTTATGCGTTTTTTTGTAGACTTAAAACAGCATTTGACACGGTTCCAAGGCATCTTGTAATTTACAAATTGCATAACTTAGGCATTTCAACTTACTTACTTAACTGGCCATAACAACCCGTTATCGGGTTACGGCCTGCCGCAAAACTTCTCTCCAGGCGCCTCTGCTTCGCGCGCGCCTTCTCCAGTTGGTCACACCAACAGATACCAGGGCCTCTTCCACTTGGTCCTTCCACCGGAGACACGGCCTCCCTCTTCGCCGTCGACCTCCAACCATCGCATCGAATACCTTTTTCGCCGGAGCTTCGTCGTCCATGCGGCAGACATGACCGAGCCAGCGTAGCCGCTGGATGTTAATTCGCTGCGCTACGTCCATGTCCTTATACAGCTCATACAGCCGTTATTGGTTCGTATGCGATAGTCGTCACCAACCCGAACAGGGCCGAAGATTTTGCGAAGCACCTTCCTCTCGAACACTCCAAGGGCCGCTATGTCGTTTCGTGGCATTGTCCATGCTTCAGCGCCATAGAGGAGCACGGGCAAGATAAGCGTCCTATAGAGTGAAAGTTTTGTCGGTCGAGAGAGGTCTCTACTTCTCAATTGCCTACCGAGACCGTAGTAGCACCTGTTGGCAAGAGTTATCCTTCGCTTTATCTCCAGACTGACATCATTGCTGCTGTTGATGGCGGTGCCAAGGTAGACGAATTCCTTGACAACTTCAAAAGCATACCTGTCGGCCTCGACGTGAGATCCTAGCCGCTGCGAGTCCCTGCGTGTAGACAGCATATACTTCGTCTTGCCCTCATTTACCACCAGACCCATTTTGGCAGATTCTCTTTCGATAGCCGCAAAGGCAGCTGTGACATCTCGCTTGTTACGTCCGATGACATCAATATCATCAGCATAAGCAAGGAGCTGGACACTTTTGTTGAAAATTGTGCCATTACGATGTACACCGGCCTTGCGCAGAACACTCTCCATGGTGAAGTTGAAGAGGTCGCAGGACAAAGGATCGCCCTGTCTGAAACCTCGAACGGTATCAAAGGGGTCGGAGAGGTCACTTCCAACCTTGGCGGTATTTGGCATTTCAACTAGAATGATAAATTTCATCGAAAACATACAGTGGCGTCCCCAGGGAATTAGGGGGATCCATCCCCTAATCCCCCCTGGGATGCAATTTAATGCAACAATATGCAACAATTGCTTTGCATCTTATGTGAGCATCCATTCTTCCTCATAGTTGAACCTCCCATTGTCTGGCCAGACCATGGTGCAAAAAAGAGGAAAGTCGAGAATTTTTATTAAAGATATAAAATAAACCATAAAGTGTGAACCCAATAATTTTCCTTGCTTGCTCACATTTCGTTCAGGTGAAACAGCAAAAATATATGTTCAGATGAGTTCAGTGATCGTTCGATCCCATCACTAATCCGAATCTTTCATTCTCTTTTTGTACTCATGGTCTCGCAATTTTCTGGTGCCCGGCTTCGGCCGTTATTATTTATTTTATTATATATTTATTATTATTATAATGCTCGTTATTCCTTATTCAACACCCGATGAATAAGAACCTACAAACTGAACCAACCGAATACTTATTTTCCCCGCTCTGCCGCGAACTTTAACAATAAAGTTGAATAATTAAATAAATAGCGAATTTCAACTTCAATGAATTAATTTGGAAATTTAAAAAATACGTCAGAAAAGTAAGAAAATCCAAAAATATTGTAACGATGAGCCAGTCTGTCGCGGTGCAAAGCAACCCTGCCGCTACGTGCCGTGCCATAACCCAATCTGGCAACGACGGCCGCGATAGTAACTTTTAGTCCAACCTGGCAACGATGGTCGCGGTCATCAGGGAAACTTCTAGTCCAATCTGGCAACGTGCGAGAACGATCTGCGCGACGGCCGGACAGAGTATAAAAGGTGGCCAGATGCGGTGCAGCGAGTCAGTCTGGTTTTGACAAGTGAAGTTGCCACACGGAATAATCAAGCAAATACTTAAGTGTACGAACAGTAAAGTGTAAACTGTGAATAATAAAGTGACTGTTGGTTTATTTTATTGTCTGCGTTTAAGAAACTGTGTTTTATTTTCAAATTACACAATCCAGAGATACGCAACAGCCCACTAGACTTAGTATTCGTAACATTTGGTGTCAGAAGTGGGATTGTGGAAAATTGAAGATAAAAAAAAAAAAACTAAGAAATAAAATTATAAAAGCACGGACATGGTGAAATTCGAGCTGCTGAAGGTGGACCAGCTGAAGAAGGAGCTGGCTGCCTGGAATTTGCCGACTGCTGGCGGAAAGGTGGAGTTGCAGTTGCGCTTGCGAGAAGCATGTGAGGAACGAGGCGTCGATTGGACTGTGCACGAGTTCGGAGTGCAAGAACAAGAGGCGTCGGCCAAAATGGAGGAATCGCCTGCAGGTGCGGCGTCGATGCAAAGTACGACTGCAGAGGCTGCGCCGCCACAAGCAATGGACATGAGCCAGCTAATGGTTGCACTTAAAGGCATGTTCGAGACTTCCAACCGCGAAATGGCAGCGAAAATGGAAACTGCGAATCAAGAGATGGCAGCGAAGCTGGAAACTACGAATCTCGAAATTTCGGCAAAAGTCGAGACAGCAAATCGAGAAATGTCAGCGAAGCTGGAAACTACGAATCTCGAAATTTCGGCAAGAGTCGAGACTGCAAATCGAGAAATGGCGGAAAATTCTGCGCGCATAGAGCAGAAGGTGGAGGAAATTTCCAATAGCCTGAATGTGAAAGTTGAGCATCTCGAGACGCGAATAGACGATTGGGACAAACGAGTTGACGAAATGGGTGAATCCCTGAATAGACGAGTTGACAACCTGGATGAGTCCTTGAACAAACGAGTTGACAGTCTGGAAGATTCGATGCACAGAAAGATAGACGAACGGTTTCGAGAGGTACAGCCACGAGAATGTTTGCCACCGGTTCAGGACGGTTTTGCTGCCAGAACAGAAGTGCCTACTTCTGACGGTGCTGCGCCGTTCGACACATTTAAATTGCAATTCGACTTGGCTGCTTTGGAAAATCAGTGGACTGATATCAGGAAAGGTCGGAGGTTGGCACTGGCGCTGAAAGGTCCTGCGGCGGAGGTAATCAAATCAGTTCCAGAATGTTTAAGAAGTGATTACGATGCCATCATGAGAGCATTAGCAGCGAAGTATAGCAACGAGCACAACCATGCGCTATACTACTGTGAGCTGAAGAACCGCAAGCAAAGAGCCAACGAGGCGCTGCAGACATATGCAGCAGACATTGAGCGGCTCGTACAGTTGTGCTACCCAAAATTTGGTGCTGATGATCTCGAGAGGATGAAGATTGAGTCGTTTGTTGAAGGTCTTCATGATCCAGAAACACGTCGCAGTGCGTTGATGATGGGCAAGCCAACATTTAAGGAAACGGTGACCAGCGCGATGACATATGAAGCGGCATGGATGGGGAGCACTCGGTATGCACCTGCAAGGATACGCCAGATTCAGGCGGACAACGACATTCCGATCCAAGCCATAAGCTCTGAGATACCGGGCAGGCCACGAGTGGTCTCCTCTAAAGTTGTTTGCTGGGTGTGTGGCAAGCAGGGCCACATATCACGAGACTGCCGCCAACGAAAGAGGCGTTCCCGTTCCCGATCGCAATCGCCTGAAGCGAAGAATACTGACAATCGAGGCTCAGCCAACAAGCGCAGGGCTGAGGACGAGGAGCCGTTAAACTAAAACGGGTCAGCCCAAAGGGGCGTGAGCTGATCCCCACAATCTGCCGCCCCACCATCCTTGTCTCACAGCTGAAACGACAGCCCAGCAGCTTGACAATTGAAGGAAGGATAGATGGAAAGTGGTTCGTGTTGACACTAGATACTGGAGCGTCATATTCGATCATAAAAAGGAAGCTGCTGAAGAACTGGGAACCGCTGCATGGCATACAGCTGCGGACTGCGACTGGCGAGCGCGCGCCGGTGAGAGGGAAAGTTACGAAAACGATTGCTATCGGCACCAGCAGCCTGGAACATGAGTTCATCGTCGCGGATATAATGGACGACGTGATTATCGGCGTGGATTTCATGATTAGGCACGGTTTTACGCTGGACCTGAAGGAAAATGTGCTGAGATATGCCAACGTTGAATTCCCGCTGCACACCGGTTATGAGCGAAGCGTGGCGGTAAGGAAGGTTGTATCGGGTCAACGCAGGAGGATACCAGCGAATTCTGAGGCGATTGTGTGGGCAAAGGTGGACGAGGACGATGGGACGAGTCGGCTGTGGGTAGTAGAAGCACCGAAACAAGGACACGACAACATCATCATCGGACGTACATTAGTGGAACCTAAAAATGGCAGGATACCAGTCAGAATACTGAACCCCCTGAATGCACCCAGATATGTCGGAAAAGATGAGGTAATCGGCGAGTGTAAGGAAGCTGTAGCAGTGGTCAATTGCGAGAGTAGCCCACCTGGAGGTAATAAGAAGAGCGGTTTTAACATGGACGCCATACCGCAGGAGAACCAGTGGAGCAGCGAGTTGACGGCCAAGCAGAAACGGAAGGCGAGGTCACTCCTGCAGCACTATGGGTCAATTTTTGCGGCAGAAGCAGGCGGAAGAACAGCCATAGTGAAGCACAACATCGACACCGGAAGTGCAAAACCGATTCGCCAACCGCCAAGACGAGTTCCTCTGGCCAAGAGGGAGGAGGTCACCAATTTGATCGAGAACATGCGGAAAGACAAGGTCATAGAGCCTTCTTCGGGCCCCTGGTGCTCGCCGGTCGTGCTAGTCAAGAAAAAAGATGGCAGTACCCGGTTTTGTGTGGACTATCGGAAGCTCAATGATGTGACCAAGAAGGACAGTTATCCACTACCTCGGATCGATGACACCCTGGACACACTGTCAGGCACGCAGTGGTTCTCCACGCTCGACTTACGCAGCGGCTATTGGCAGGTAGAGCTTGCAGACAAGGACAAGGAGAAAACGGCTTTCAGTGTTGGCGATGGTTTGTGGCAGTTCACCGTCATGCCGTTTGGACTCTGCAACGCACCAGCAACATTCGAGCGGCTAATGGAACGCGTGCTAAAAGGGCTGCATTGGCGGACGTGTCTGGTGTACCTCGACGACATAATCGTAATGGGTAAAAGCTTCGACGACCACCTGGGAAAGCTGAAGGAGGTATTTGAGCGGATACAACAAGCCGGGCTTAAACTCAACCCAAAGAAGTGCTCGCTGTTCCAAAAGGAGGTCAAGTATCTGGGCCATACGGTTTCCGCCCGCGGAGTGCATACGGTTGAAGGCAAAATCACGGCGGTGAAGGAGTGGCCCCGACCACGCAATCTACACGGACTCCGCAGTTTCCTGGGCCTGTGTACATACTACCGCCGATTTGTTCCGGGATTCGCGAACATAGCCAGCAGCTTGCACAAACTGACGAAAAAGAGCCAAGCTTTCGAGTGGAGCGAGGAGCAGGAACAGGCTTTTGCACGTCTGAAGGAAAAACTGTGCAGTGCTCCAATTCTGGCCTTCCCCGTGCCTGGGGAGATGTTTGTGCTGGATACAGATGCAAGCGGGAATAGTATTGGCGGTGTGCTATCACAGATAATAGACGGCCAGGAACAAGTGATAGCGTACTACAGTAGGGTTCTATCGAAACCGGAGCGCAACTACTGTGTGACACGGAGAGAACTGCTGGCGGTATTGGACTGCGTAAAACACTTCCACAAATACCTGTATGGACAAAAGTTTCGCCTGCGCACAGATCATGCGGCATTGAGATGGCTCCTGAACTTTAAAGATCCTGAAGGGCAATTGGCGCGGTGGATCGAGCGACTGCAGAGCTACGACTACACGATAGAGCATCGCAAGGGCAGTAGCCATGGAAATGCCGATGCCTTGTCCCGCCGTCCGTGCAAAGTCGAATGCAGGCAATGCTCGCGAGCCGAAAGCAAAGAACAGATAGTGGACGTCCGGTTGGTCAGCGTCATGCCAGAGGAAGAGTGGTCTACGGAGAGGCTACAAAAAGACCAGCATGAGGATGCGGATCTTGCAAAAATCGTCGAAGGCAAGGAGCAAGGCGCACGTCCAGACTGGCAGGAGATGGCTGGTGAAAGCCCGATCGCTAAGGCTTACTGGGCACAGTGGAAAAGTTTGCGGCTGAAGGAAGGCTGCCTGTACCGCGAATGGGAGAGCGCGGATGGTCGTACCAGCAACCCCCTAATGGTAGTGCCGAAAATCAGAATCAACGAGGTCATCGAGGCATACCATAACGACTCCAGTGGAGGGCACCTAGGCATCACCAAAACCGTCGCCAAAATAAAAAGACGATTCTACTGGGTAGGATGTCAGGAGTCTGTAGCCGAGTGGATTAAGAGCTGCGACCGATGTTCAGCCGCGAAAGGGCCGACAAGAAAATCTCGAGGCCGCATGCAGCAGTACAACGTGGGAGCGCCCTTCGAGCGGATTGCTATGGACGTCGCCGGCCCATTCCCAACTAGCACTCAAGGCAACAAATATGTGCTGGTCGTAATGGATTACTTCAGCAAATGGCCCGAAGTGTACCCTATTCCTAACCAGGAGGCCACCACGATCTCGGAAAAGCTGGTAAACAACTGGGTAGCCCGGTTCGGAGTTCCGTTGGAGTTGCACTCAGATCAAGGCCGGAATTTCGAGTCTGCGGTATTCAAGGAAGTGTGTGGGCTGCTGGGGATAAAGAAAACGCGTACCACTCCTTTGCACCCACAGTCCGACGGCATGGTGGAACGCTTTAACCGGACGCTGGAGGAATACCTGCGGAAAGTGGTAGGCAGGAATCAAAAGGATTGGGACACGCATATCCCCCTGTTCCTGATGGCGTATAGGTCAGCCCCGCACGACACGACATCACTCACTCCAGCCCGAGCAGTGTTCGGCACAGAGTTGCGGTTACCCGCTGACTTGAAGTTCGGGGTAGTCAGCACGACGGGAGGCGCTAAGACGGAATACGTGGCCAATAAGCGGGCGGAACTGGAGGAAATTCACCAATTTATAAGGGGCCGCACCAAACTGGTCAGCGATAAGGCGAAAGCCAGATACGATCTACGGGCCAACTCAGCAGGGTTCCAAGAAGGCGATTTGGTAATGCTCTACAACCCGCAGCGGAGGAAAGGTTTGTCTCCAAAACTTCAAGCGTCATGGGAAGGACCTTACGAAGTCGTGACTAGGATTAACGACGTGGTATACCGGATTCAACGTTGCAACAATAGAGGCGCTAAGCTGAAGGTAGTCCATTTGGAGCGCCTGGCGCCTTATCACAGCGGAGCCTCGGCACTTGTTCGGGACGAACAAGTCTAAGTGGTGGGCAGTGTAACGATGAGCCAGTCTGTCGCGGTGCAAAGCAACCCTGCCGCTACGTGCCGTGCCATAACCCAATCTGGCAACGACGGCCGCGATAGTAACTTTTAGTCCAACCTGGCAACGATGGTCGCGGTCATCAGGGAAACTTCTAGTCCAATCTGGCAACGTGCGAGAACGATCTGCGCGACGGCCGGACAGAGTATAAAAGGTGGCCAGATGCGGTGCAGCGAGTCAGTCTGGTTTTGACAAGTGAAGTTGCCACACGAAGTGACTAAGCAAATACTTAGGTTTACGAACAGTAAAGTGTAAACTGTGAATAATAAAGTGACTGTTGGTTTATTTTATTGTCTGCGTTTAAGAAACTGTGTTTTATTTTCAAATTACACAATCCAGAGATACGCAACAGCCCACTAGACTTAGTATTCGTAACAATATATATAAATGTAAAATACGTTCCTACTGGATTTGCTTCAACTGCTTCACCAATGCAGTCGTCGCAACAATATAATGCAGTATAATGACTCAAACACTTTCAGATTTTACATTGGACACATACAAATCGTGTTTTAAGATATATTTATTATTATTTTTGGATTCCTTTCCTTTTTGACATAAGTATCGAAGCTTCGTTTTGTTCAGGGTTCAAAAGATAATTTGCGACATCGGCGTTATTATCTGTAGTAGCAACCGAAATAATATCTTAATTTTGTTGCTTTGAACGCATTGGTTTCCGCTATTGCTTAAACTATTTTTTCAGAGAAATCATCCTCTCTGATTTAACTCCAGAATTTCAGTTAAAAAATAACGTCCACCATATCCTCAAAATAGCATTCCCTCCCTCCATCTTTGTCACAGAAAACACCACATAACTTCGATCACTTCGGGAATGTAATTAAATTGATACTAAAACACGGATATAACCCTGAAATTCATGAATGCATGGATAAATATTAATTTTGAATATGTTCAGACATTATTTTGCAACGAAAATTATAATTTGCTAACCCAAAAGGAAATAAAAGTCAAGGCAAGTGAAAAACACTTGGACCAGGTAGATTTTGCGCCAACTAACTTATGTCACTTTTATATGGAATAGCACGAAAGAAAAACGCTTCAAATCGGGTCAGATGGAAAAGCTTAGTTGAAGCCCTATGCCCTAAAGCCCTTACAATATTACACTATGATCAATAAGTACCGGGACTGTGTATTTTAAATTTTCCGCCGTTGCCCGATGCAGGTAAGGTCGGTAGGACCTTTACTGGCATCTGCGTCATTTTGAGCGGGATTGCATCATTAGTTTTTGTTTGGCAGCTGTTAGCGTCAGTCAACTTTTTGTACTTCGTCGCATTTTACAATGGATACTTTTGTTGATCAACGTATTTGCCGTCTCACAAAGCACACATTATTCGCGATTATTTGAACAAACACAGTGTGAATATCATCTATCAGGCTCCCTTTTCTCCAGATATGGCACCATGTGACTTTTTCCTGTTCTCCCGACTCAAGTTACCGCTTCGTGGAAAGAGATTTGAGTCCATAGAGGTCATAAAAGAAAATGCGACGCAAGAGCTGAAGGCCATACCTGTTTCGGCTTACCAGAAGTGCATGGACGATTGGATTAAACGTTGGCATATGTGTATTGCTTCAGATGTTTTGTTTTTGTTTTTTGACACAGTCCCTGTACTTATTGATCATAGTGTATAAACCATTCTGACAACAATTAGGTGGGAAAAAATTTTAAATAACTGTCAAATTTGTATGAAAATACACAATGGTCTGGCCAGACAATGGTTTTGGTTTTTGTGTTTAAAAAGGATCAGTTGAGGTTATCATGAAATATGAGCTCGACAGCTTAACTTAAACATTTCTAAAGTGGGTTCAAAGTTCTTTATGGTCTGGCCAGAACCGGATGCCTGCAGTAGGGGCAAGAATAAATGAATACAAAAATCAGTATTGCATTTGTTTTCGAAGAATAGTTGTATTTTCAGTGTTCCCAAAAGTATCGACATTTTACCAAGGTAGTAATCAAACGCAGGCTGATGTCAACCCTGCATCAGCTATTGAAATTAAAAAAAAATATCTAAGATTTTATCTTTTTTACAAATAACTTGAATTTTTTGTTTTAAAAATTTTATGTTAGCATACCTATGTATACATACATATATGTACAATTTTATGCAACATGTATTGAAAACAATAGGCAAAATTAAAAGTACAAAAATTACGTTAAACTGGATTTTTTTTCATATCCCCCTTCCCGAAATCCTGGGGACGCCACTGAAAACATATATAAAAATACAGACTCTGTGGACAGGGGACGAATTTTCGGAAAAATGTAATATTTCGTCAGGAGTGAAACAAGGTTGTCTGATGTCGCCCTTACTTTGTTCGATATATCGGAATGATTTACATGACAGCAAAAGCAACAAAATTTTGTTTTTAATTTGCACAAGAACCTAAAGTTAATAGCTTTGAAAGCTCTTTCACCCTGCATCATTAGATTTTCCTCAAAAATGTATTATTGCTCAGAAACGGAAAAATGTGGGTGCGTCTATAGTTATACTCTGTAGTGTATGTACATAATTTGTGTTATCTCTTTTAGATGCATTCAAGGCCCATGGAAACATGCAATAGTAGTAGTGTAAAGTAGAACAAGTGTACATTTGTAAATAAAGCGATTGTTAGTTTTGACTACGTTGCGCTGAATAACTGAAGTTGTTTTATTTTCAAACACAATCAAACCGAACCTGAGAAAACTTGAGATTTTCGTAACATTTGGTGTCAGAAGTTCGGATTGTGTTACTGAAGATAAACAAAAAAATAAATAAAATTATAAAAACGCAGACATGGTTAAACTCGAGCAGCTGAAGGTGGACCAGCTGAAGAAGGACATGGTTGCCTAGAATTTGCCTACTGCTGGCGGAAAGGTGGAGTTGCAACTGCCCTTGCGAGAGGCGTGTGAATCACGAGGCATCGATTGGGCTGTGCATGAGTTCGGAACGCAAGAGCTGGAGGCGTCGGCCAAGGAGGAGGAATCGCCTGCTGGTGTTGCATCACTGCAAAGAACGACTGCAGCAGCTGCGCCACTACAAGCATTGGACATGAGCCAGTTAATGGTTGCACTCAAAGGCATGTTTGAGACTTCCAACCGTAAAATGGCAGCCGAAATGGAAAATGAAAATCGTGAAATGTCGGCGCAAATGGCAGCGAAACTGGAAACCACAAATCAGGAACTTTCGGCGCAAATAGCAGAGCGAATGGAAACAAAGCTTCAGGAAAATTCTGCGCGCTTGGAGCAGAAAATGGAAGAGATTTCGGACAGGTTTAATGTGAAAGTTGAGCACCTGGAGACGCGAGTAGAACATTTAGACAAACGAGTTGACAGTCTGGAGGATTCGGTGAACAGAAAAATCGACGAGCGGCTTAAAGAGGTACAGCTGCGAGCAAGGGTGCAGTCGGTTGAGGAAAGTTTTGCCATAGCAGTGCCTACTTATGATGGTACTACGTCGTTCGACACATTCAAACTACAATTCGATATGGCTGCTTTGGAGAGTCAGTGGACCGATGTTAGGAAAGGTCGGAGACTGATACTGGCTTTAAGAGGTCCTGCGGCTGAGGTAATAAAAACAGTTCCGGAAGGTTTGAGAGGTGATTACGAGACCGTCGTAAGGGCGCTGACAGCCAGATACAGTGACGAGCACAACAAAATGCTATATTGCGAGCTGAAGAACCGCAGGCGGTGACCAGCGCGATGACGTATGAGGTGGCCTGGAGGGGAAGTTTTCGACATTCAGCTGCGAAAAGGCGTCGAGCCCAATCTAGACGTGTCACGCAAAGCCAGACAGTGAGCTCGGGGGCACCAGCAGGGCTGCGGGCAGTGTCATCTAGAGTCAGTTGCTGGCGATGTGGCAAGCAAGGTCACATATCACGAGACTGCCATCTGCGAGAAAAGCGTTCCGGACAACAGACGTCGCCAAGAAGGGCTGACGCTCTGCCACACCATTCGTGCAAAACCGAGCGCAGGCATAATTCACAAGGCGAAAACGAGGGACAAATTGTGGATGTTCGGTCGATAAGAGTTCTGCAAGAGGAAGATTGACTTGCGGAAAGGCTACTGAAGGACCAGCGCAAGGATACGGATCTCGCGAGGATCATCAAAAGCAAAGCGCAGAGGTTACGGCCGGACTGGCAGGAGATGGCTGGTGAGAGCCCGATCGCGAAGGCTTACTGGGCACAATGGCAAAGTCTACGTCTGCAGGATGGCAGCCTATACCGCGAGTGGGAGAGCAGGGATGGCAGGACCAGAAAATCCCTAAAAGTGGTCCCGAGAGGCCGAATCGACGATGTAATCGAGGCAAACCATAACGACTCCAGTGGAGGGCACCTAGGCATCGCAAAAACTGTCGCTAAGATAAGAAGGCGGTTATATTGGGTAGGATGCCAGGAGTCTGTCGCTGAGTGGATCAGAGGTTGTAATTGGTGTTCGGCTGCGAAAGGGCCGAGCAGGAGATCGCGGAGCCGCACTCAACGAGTCGAAAACAGGTTAGCAGCGAACTATGGTCTACGGCCTAACCCAGAAGGGTTCCAAGAAGGCGATCTGGTAATGCTCAACAACCCGCAGCGGAGGAAAGTTTTGTCTCTGAAACTTCAAACGTCATGGGAAGGACCGTACAGGGTCGTGATCAGGATTAATGACGTGGTGTACAGGGTTCAACGCTTCGGCAACAGAAACGCCAGGTTGAAGGTAGTCCATTTGGAGCGCCTGGCGTCTTACTCCGGCGGAGCCTCGGTACTTGTTCGGGACGAACAAGTCTAAGTGATGGGCAGTGAAACGAAGAGGCACTCTGTGCTGTGCATGAACGCTTTTCCAAGCATACTTTTAGGCATGCACTTTGAAGTATGGCAAATTTGGTATAATTCGCTTGCTATAGTCCGATATGGCAAGGATGGTTTTCGAAGAAATGGGCTGTGCGAGAATGGTCGAGCGCTTTCCAATTGGAAGTTGCAAGAAACTTCGGCGCGATAAGAAAACTGGTATAAAAGTAGCAGTGTGCAGCGCAATGGGTCAAGTGGAAGAGATTTCGGACAGGATTAATGTGAAAGTTGAGCACCTGGAGACGCGAGTAGAATATTTAGACAAACGAGTTGACAGTCTGGAGGATTCGGTGAACAGAAAAATCGACGAGCGGCTTAGAGAGGTACAGCTGCGAGAAAGGGTGCAGTCGGTTAAGGAAAGTTTTGCCATAGCAGTGCCTACTTATGATGGTACTACGTCGTTCGATACATTCAAACTACCATTCGATATGGCTGCTTTGGAGAGTCAGTGGACCGATGTTAGGAAAGGTCGGAGACTGATACTGGCTCTAAGAGGTCCTGCGGCTGAGGTAATAAAAACAGTTCCGGAAGGTTTGAGGGGTGATTACGAGACCGTCGTAAGGGCACTGGCAGCCAGATACAGTGACGAGCACAACAAAATGCTGTATTATTGCGAGCTGGAGAGCCGTAGGTAAAGAGCCAACGAGGCGCTGCAGACATATGCAGCAGACATTAAGCCGCTCGTACAGTTGTGTTACCCGAAATTCGGCGCTGATGACCTCGCTGATGAAGATTGAGGCGTTTATTAAAGGTCTTCATGACCCAGAGACACGTCGCCGTGCGTTGATGATGGGCAAGCCGACATTTAAGGAGACGTTGACCAGCGCGATGACGTATGAGGTGGCCTGGAGGGGAAATTTTCGACAGTCATCGAGCCCAATCTGGACGTGTCACGCAAAGCCAGACAGTGAGCTCGGAGGCACCAGCAGGGCTGCGGGCAGTGTCATCTAGAGTCGGTTGCTGGCGATGTGGCAAGCAAGGACACATATCACGAGATTGCCATCTGCGAGACAAGCGTTGCGGACAACAGACGTCGCCAAGAAGGGCTGACGATTGGAAGTTGCAAGAAACTTCGGAGCGATAAAAAAACTGGTACAGTGCAAGCTCGATTTTCGCGACTAATTAAAAACCAGACCTGTCGCGAAAACCGAATTTTCGCGATAATAGAACCCAAATTTTTACTGAAAAATGTTATGTAATTTTTTAAATTAGAATTGTTTTTATTGATATATTTACAATTTAAACATTTTTAAAGAAATTGGAGATTTTGAGTTGTTTTTTTGGCAAATTATTTTTTAAAATAACAACTGAATCACGTAGTTCATATAGTGCTGTTGTCGGCTTAAAAATCCAAAAAGGTTAATGTACGAAAATACGGAGATTTCCCATTTTTGGTTATAGACATTGTAATACAATTAAAAAAAAAAGATGAAAGTCGCGAAAATAGAAGCCGTTTTTCGTAAACTGTCGGGATTATAGAACCTGCAATGTTAAACACCAAGCCGTCGCGATAACCGGGCCGTCACGATAATGGGTAGTCGCGAATACCGAGCTTGCACTGTATAAAAGCAGCAGTGTGCAGCGCAATGGGTCGAGTCTGTGTTAAGCGAGCAATGGGGAAACAGGAAATAGTAGTAGTGTAAGGTAGAACAAGGTCTGACTTCGTTTTTGCGCTGAAGAATTAAAGTTGTTTTATTTTCAAACCCAATCTAAACGAACCTTGGGAAACTTGGATTTTCGTAACAGTATGTATGCTAAGTTTGCCGACAGACGACCTGAGGGTCAATGTTGTATATCCTTTATTTTATATAATTTTTCGTTCATATACATAACTATATTATAAGAAAGCATTTGAATTGTTCTATAATTATGAGAGTATTGAAATAATTAATAAACGATTTATCTATCTATCTCTCATCTCTATCTCTAATTACTAAATTCCATTCTCATTTTCAGGTAGTCAGGTAGTGGGTATGCTTTTAATTTAACTAACCGTTTGGCTGCGGACGGATTTTTTCGGACATATTGCCAAAACTGTGGCACTAATTGCGCGTGTATGGGAAAACATGTAAAACACTCTTTATACAATAAGCTCACTTGTATTGCATTGTAACAACAACGCAACGAGCCTTACTGTACGTACAAATTTTACTGATTCAGAGCAGCGTTACCGCACTCTCCGCAGACTTGGCGTAACAAAAAAGGACCGCTGTCTCGCTCTTCGCATTTTTGGCTCATCATAAGCGATAGCGCTCCTCAGCAGTCAAACGGTTAAATTAAAGTTTTATAAACTGCATTCCAAAAAACACCCCTGAGACTTGCTAAATGAAGAATTGCGAAATAAAAAGGACGGCAGTTGACCCTGCCATATTCAATATATTTAGTTTTGTGTCTTTGGTGTAGTTTTCAATTATTACATTATGAAGCCAAAAAAGTTGATTTGTTGTGTAATTAACGCTGGAAATTCTTTGGTCAAAAGCAATAACCGCTTAAGTCGACTTAAGAAGAAATTGAGATATGGATGCTACCATGTTCCCTTGACTGTAGTCTACGTTTGTGTAAAATCAGAGAGTTTGTAACTTTAAAATAAACAAGTTATTAATAAAAACCTATTCGCGTTACTACTTGTATCAAATATGCGCCTAAAACTTTAAAACGAGATTGTTTGAAATAGCAATTTTCGACTTAGGTGGTTATTGCTTTCGACCACAGAATTAATGAAACCATATTTAAAAAAGCAAACAAATGAAACGCAACTGGCGCCATTTTAGTTTGCACACTCATACCTAATATTGGGAAAAAAGCGAAAACATTGAACAGCTGATGAATCCCAACACACATAACCTACGTACGTGAGTTCCAACAAACGCACAAAAATCTTCTTAACCTCTCAGTATCCTTTCACTTTATCACTGCTGCTAGTTTTGCACGTGAACAGCAAAAATTTGGCAGACGCTGTCAGAAAGGATCTACAACTGGTTGTAAAAGTTTCGCTATTTAGAATTTACTTTTTTTTCTTTAATAATTAATAATTAATAATAATTGATTGGCACGACAGCCCGCTTACGCGAGACTAAGGCCTAGCTTCCCGCAACCACCCGTGTTGTGCGTGTGAATTTGTACGCGGGTGGAAGGGACCTACAGTTTTATGCCGGTTCCGAACGGCAGATTAGGAGCTTTTTCATAGGCAATTTTTACTCTCAGAGGTTTGCCATTTCCAGCTGAGAGGACAGCCACCGAAAGAGAAAACGAGTTTCCCGTTATTTTTTTTTTTTAGGTGTTACTACATGCAGTATTCGATCTTGCGTCGCTCTGCATGCGACTCGTTGGACCGCGCACTAACCAACTGAGCCACGGCGGCTGCCAAAATTGTCTTTGGTCTCCGTAAAATGCTTTAGCACCCCTGCAAGACAGGGACCGGTTAGATTACGAGTCATCTAACTGGTAGTGCTGTGAAAGTTTCAGTTACCGCTTGTTCTAGAGTTTCTATCAGTTTCTTAAGGGCGATGGAAATTAAAATGACTGAAACGCATGTATACATGTAATCTTCTATCCCAATCTCACACATTTGTTTGCCAACATATTTCATACCTATGCTTATCTCGCTCACTCTCGTTAGCAGTACTGGGTATATTACTGGTAAAATACCCGAAAGTTTTTCCAAATGAGTAACGGAAGTATCGGTTATAGGTAACATATAAGCCAGTCACTCTCGTTAATACTACTGCGTATATAATCGGTAAAATACCCGAAAGTTTTCCTAAAACAGTTACGTAAATATCGGTTATAGGTAACATATAAACCAGTCCCCTCTACCAAATATTTTAGCCACTGCTTTCGCTTAAATAACCAGTGCCGTTTCCAATAAAATAACTAAATGATTTGTTTTAATTTAAAAAATTTTTTATTTTAATATTATTTTGCCGCATTGCATTTATATTTTTTTTGCTTGACCCGATTGTGGCAGCACTCTACCACCTTTTTGATTCCCTTTTCAAACCCGATTCGACCTTAGGCCTTGAATGCATCTAAAAGAGATAACACAAATTATGTATTAGGTGTACAACTTTGCTTCCGCCGTTTTTTTTCCAAAATTAAAAGCTTTATTGCGAAAAAGTGCTTACAGATGTATTATTCAAAGTATTGTCCGTCGCTAGCGACAACTTTCTCCCATCTTTCCGGCAATTTTCGGATCCCGGCTCGAAAAAAGGAGTCCTCTTTTGACGCTATCCATGAAGCAATCAATTTTTCCAATTCTTCGAAGGATTGAAAATGTTGATCTGCCAGGCCGTGTGCCATCGAACGGAATAGGTGGAAGTCAGAAGGGGCGACATCTGGGGAATACGGCGGGTGGGGCAAGACTTCCCATTTCAGCGTTTCCAGGTACTTTTTGACCACTTTTGCGACGTGAGGCCGCAAAAGTGGCCACCACCATGTTTGTCTTCGACATCGAAATCACCATTTTTAAAACGTTGAAACCACTCCCGACACGTTCTTTCACTCAGAGCAGCATCACCGTAAGTTTCTGAGAGCATCCGATGCGCTTCAGCTGCATTTTTTTTTCGAATTGTAACAGAAAAGTAAAACTTCCCGCAAATGGCGAGAATTGGGCACATAAACGGACATTTTCGAGCGTGAATAATACGAAAACAAGAACAACTGTCACTGAAACGGCGATGACAATTCGTTAGGCACTGTCCACACTCACTTTAAAGGCATTACCATCTATGTATTTCAACTAGCCTCAGCCGGTACAGCCACCTATCGGAAAACGGCGGAAGCAAAGTTGTACACCTGATACATAGTGATAAATATGGTGATAAATACTTGTAAGATTAATTCCGCTTTTGTGGCGAATTGCCTACAAAACATTTGTTCGCTCCCATCAGCAAAATGCTACCTGGTAGCCTCTTTCTCATTTACATCACTAGAGGTGCTCGCAGCGCAATCTTCCTCTATTTTATTGTCTAATTTCCTAAACTTAATAACATTGCCTTCGAAATCTTTTTTCCCTACTCATGTTGTTTGCAAAAGTTTTTTTTATTCATGTTTTTGCTTATTTCCTATTCCTTATACGCAAACTATTTTTTTTATAATTTGATAAATAAAATATTTAACACGTTAATACTTATCTTGTTTAATTTTATGGTTTCTCCGCGCTGTATTTCGCAAATATTTTTTCAGCTTCTGTACCAGCAGCTTCCTATTTCACCCAAAACTCACAAAATTCACAAATCTGACATTTTTATGATGACAGGTGGCTGTGACGTATATATTTGTTTCACTCTCACATATGGAAGAATGAAATAAATTTAAATGTAAGAGAGTTCTTTCATTCTTGCGAGTAGTCAATGCCCGAAATTGAAATGCGCGCGTAACGGTAAATGTGGTCATCATGTGGGGAATTACTTTTTCTTTTGTGGGTTTTTTACCATTACAGTGGATGTCCAATACTTATAACGAATCTTATGTTGTAACCCCAATTTGTTAAATCGAAAAATTCGTTAAACCGAACGAATTTTTTGTTTGTTTTAAACCATACTTCTTGAAGAAATAAGTCTCACATATTCAGTTTTTAACCTTCTGCCTGTCCCTTGGGGTGTATTAGACCCCAGGCGGAATTAAAAACGGTTGAGCGGTCGTCTACTTGTGTTGTTTAGCGTTAATCGTGCTACAACCCTAAAAAAACAGAATTTGAAAATATTGGTAACTTGACGTGAATTTGAAAGTTTTAACGTAACAAGGGGATCTGGGCTTGGGTCCATAAGGTAAAGCTCCTGACTGCACGGATGGGGACATGGTCTGCATCTTCGGCTGCGATCCTTATGAGTACCAGGCCAAGCGGACTCAACGCCTCCACGTAGGTTGCTTCTGTAACCGGGCGGCTGTTGGAGCCAGTCTTCTCAGCCGGCTAAGTTTGAGCTGCAGAAATCCAAGAGCGTCTGACCCACAGTGGGCGGCTCTTTGGTCAGCGTCTGATCCCCATGTTAGGGGCGGCTGTTCTTCTCATCATCTTTTGGTGGCGTGATAGATGTCAAAGAAACGCCACAGGGGAAGGCGACCCCCTTCATCAAAACCATTCTGGAGGGCTCCCATAAGGACTCTTTTACGGTGCAGGGAGTCGGATCCCCAGTACCGGCGGTAGACAGTGGGCGAGCGGGCTGTCTGGCGTCGTCATCCAACGACCGCTTAGGCTGTGCAGCGGGACCCCAGGCTGTGCAGTCTACAAATGCTACTGGGAAGCAGGAGGCGCCCAAACCTGCATTAAGCAGGCAAAAGGCGCAGGAGTCCACAGCACAGGATAGTCCCTCACTTTCGGGGGTGGTGCCTCAGCTCCGGGGCCTTCGACTCGACGCTGCTATAGAGGGGAATCTATGATTCTCTCGCAATGTAGCGGCGCCGGGTCGGTTCGGTGGACTCTGAGGCGGAGGCGGCACTCCTGGAGGAGGGTGACCGACCTGCGGCCACTGGCTCCACTCCTGGAATCTTACCGACGGGGGAACGTAAGGCGAGCAGTGCTGCGAAGAAAGCCAGAAATGGCTACCGGCGCTCTCTTGCGTTTCTCCGCAGAGTGAGCAAAGAGCCTGGATCCTTGTCCGATAAGGAGAAGGATCTGGTAAGGAAGCACCAGAAGATCGTGGCTAGATTCGAGAAGAAACAGGCGGCGATTTCTGGTGCAAAATGTACGACCGTTGCAGCAACGCCTGGTGACAGTGCCACGGCTGCACGGCCAACCGAAGGTGCAGTGAAGGCGGAAAAGTGCTGCGTTCGCCCCGTCAAGTGTGACTGGTCAGAGACCCACCACCTCTTCAAGGCCCACTTCCACCACGGTGGAAAAGGCCGTAAAAAGGGGAAGATCGGGTGACGATCAGCTGACAGGGGAGGGGAAAAAGCTGAAGCCCTCAGCTAGCTTCTCTTCCCCACAGGAGTTGCAGATAGCCGTGGTGGACCGGAGCGATCCTGATGGGAAAATTCGCCCGGAAAACTGGCTTTCTGTAGAGGCGCGCATTCTGCGAGCGATGCTCGAGGCGGCTGACGG
Source organism: Melieria omissa (assembly GCA_963971225.1). Lineage (NCBI taxonomy): Eukaryota > Metazoa > Arthropoda > Insecta > Diptera > Ulidiidae > Melieria > Melieria omissa. Next base: position 39,807,628 of record OZ020269.1, on the reverse strand, counting down.
AGAAATTGACTTCGACGGCGCTGGCTGGCAGAAGGGTGTCAAAATCGTCGGTTGTGGCAACAAGGAGTCCCTCAACTTCTTGGTGCGCACTATCGGCGGTCTTGAGCCCCTCTGGTAGGGGGCGAAACTCGAGGTCATACCTCGTGACCGTCTGCCACTCCGGCCTATCGTCACACTGTGGGTCCCCCTCCAGTTATGGAGGACGCCGACACGGTGAAGCTGATTGGCCGGCAGAATAGCGGCCTGAACACAGGAGAGTGGAGAATTGTATCCTCCACTACTTGTAAAAATGAGGCGGGCAAGGACATCGTGATCGCGGTAGATCAATCGTCCTTTGCCCATCTGCGGGACTCCCTGGGAGTTGTTAAGTTCAGTTTGGGTTCCCTCAAAGCTCGCTTCCCTAACAAGGAGCGCGCCACACAAGGGAAGGCTGAAGGTAGTGCAGATAAACCTGCACCACTCTAAAGCCGCCACCCACGACCTTATGCAGTTCCTTGAGGAGACTGGAGTTGACTTGGCTCTAATTCAGGAACCCTGGATCGTAGGAAACAGGGTTTTTGGGTTAGATTCAGGTCAATTTAGATTGCTTCATTCACGCGGTGAAGGTAAGATACGAGCCTGTATTGTATACAGAAGGTGCATTAATTTGTTTCTTTTGTCTCATTACAGTACTGGTGACCTGTGTGTGGCTGCATGCGAACGACACGATGGGCGAGACTTGATCCTGTCGTCCGCATACATGTCATTCGAAGGGGAGGAACCACCGCCGACGGAAGTCCGGGACCTTGCTGCGCACGCCCGATCACGGAGGCTCGACCTTATCATCGGGTGTGATGCCAATGCAAACCACATGCTGTGGGGAAGTTCCGACACCAACAGTAGGGGTGAGTCAATTTTTGAGTTTCTTCTAGGCTCTAACCTTGTGCTGTGCAATAGAGGCGATACGCCGACTTTCCACAATAGGGTTAGGGAGGAAGTCATAGATATTACCTTAGTTACCGACTCCAACACTATCTCCGTGGTCGACTGGAAAGTACTGACGGAATGTTCGTTCTCGGACCACAACCATATAGTCTTTTCAGTGGCCATAGAGGTTGGATGTCCACAAACGTATAGGAATCCGAGAAAGACTAACTGGCCTAAATTCAGTGCACTAGTTTCTCAGAAACTGGCATCGCGCAAAGCGATCGCTACATTCGAGAGAAACAACATTGACAGGTCAGTTGGTCTTCTAATGAAAGTGCTTAACAAGTCTTTTAATTAATCTTGTCCTAAAAGTCGAGCTCCACGGAAAACCAACGCGGTGTGGTGGACCCCAGAGCTAAGACAACTTAGAACAGATACCAGACGTCTCTTCAGTAAGGCTAAACTTAGCCGGACTGAAGAAGACTGGGGAGCCTACAAGGCTAGCTTTAATAAGTTTAAGAAGACTATTAGGGCGGCCAAGCGGGATAATTGGAGGAAGTACTGTGAATCCCTCGACAATGTCAACGAGGCCGCCAGACTTCGCAAGGTGCTAGCCGGGGCATCACATACCCCTAGCAGCATTAGGAAGTCTGACGGCTCGTGGACAGAATCGAGGGAGGAGCTTCTAGAGACTCTCATGAACACCCACTTTCCCGGTTGCACGAGTGTTGTTGAGACGACCACGCCTCATAGACAGCACTCGTCACGACCGGATGCTTTAGTTCAGGGGATTATCGATGAGGTCAAAGTGGCATGGGCGATAGACACCTTCAACCCGTACAAATCTCCGGGTCCCGATGGTGTCATTCCGGCTATGCTGCAATGGTCTAAGGAGGCAGTGGTCAAAGTCTTGGTGCGAATCTTTCGGGAATCTCTCCAACAGGGCTATGTACCACGCGCCTGGAAAGAGGTTAAGGTGGTGTTCATCCCCAAGGCGGGGAAGTCAAACCACATCACTGCAAAAGACTACAGACCGATCTGCCTGTCATCGTTCTTTCTTAAGACTTTGGAGAGGTTGGTGGATGTCTATGTCAGGGGAGTGGCACAGTCCAAGGGACTCTGCAGGACGCAACATACGTATTGCAGGGGAAAATCTGTAGACAGCGCCTTGCATGAGGTCGTTCAGACGATCGAAAAATCGCTGAGCGTCAAGGAGTATACGTTAGCCGCTTTCCTCGATATTGAGGGGGCGTTTAATAACGTCACTCTAGAGGCAATAACCAGTGCACTTAGAAAATTCGAAGTGGACGAGAAAGTGGTGAGGTGGACCAGCGATATGCTTAGTAGCAGCCTAGGCTCGTGCTCGGTGAGGAGGTTAACCACAAGGGGCACACCTCAGGGGGGCGTCCTTTCGCCTCTGCTGTGGCTGCTTGTGATAAACAACATCCTCGAGATCTTCGAATCCAGGAGGCTGCGAGTAGTAGCATATGCGGACGACGTCACTATCCTGATCCCTGGAAAATTTCTTTCCACCATCAGTGATCTCATGGAGTCTGCCTTAGAAGAACTCTCTAGGTGGGCAGAGCATAACGGTCTAGGAGTTAACCCCTCAAAGACGGTTATGGTACTGTTCACCCGGAGATACAAAATACCGGAGTTTAGGCTGCCGAAACTCAGCGGCATCACTATCACCCTCTCACCCGAGGTGAAATACCTTGGCACCACACTCGACTCCAAGCTTTCTTGGAGACGCAACGTGGAAGAGCGGGTGAAGAAGAGCCTGAATGCCTTCTACATCTGTCAGAAGGCCTTCGGGAAAAAGTGGGGATTGCGGCCGAGCATTGTCCACTGGATGTATACAGCGATCATTCGGCCGATCTTATGTTACGGAGCCATTGTCTGGTGGCCGGCTACGGACACCAGGTCCTTGGCGACGCAACTCATGAAGGTGCAGAGACTGGCGGCTATGGGAATAGCAGGAACCGTCAAAAGCACCCCCCAGGCAGGCCCAGAGATGATTCTACATCTCCACCCAATAGAGCAGTTCATTAAGTGCTGTGCCGCTAAAGGCGCTCTCAGGCTGAGAGAGGCCAACTTGTGGAAAGAGCACGCTTATGGACACTCTGGGATCCTAAGGTCATTTACGAGGCCAGGTACGGACCATCAATTAGATTCCTGTACGGACTATCTGATTCCATACCTGGATTTTGAGTCGCGCGCACTTACCTCCTTTCCCTCAAGGGAAGAATGGGGACTTACAAGTGTGACAAGAGACGCCTCCATCACCATCTTCACAGATGGTTCCAAGATGGAGGAAGGTACAGGAGCTGGTCTCCACTCAGATGTACTAGGGGCTCAACGGTCTTTCAGACTCCCGGACCTCTGTAGCATCTTTCAGGCGGAGATTTATGCAATCTGGAAAGCTGCTGAATTAATCCGCGACAGCGGATTATCACCCACGGATATCACAATCTGTGTGGATAGTCAGGCAGCCCTTAAAGCGCTGGAATCAGCGACTGTGAAATCAAAGGTAGTGCAGAGTTGTCGCACTGCACTTCGCGGCATCGGACATCATCGAGTCACTCTCTGCTGGGCTCCGGGCCACTCTGGAGTGGCAGGAAACGAGGCAGCGGATGAGATGGCAAGAAAGGGGGTCGCCCTGCCTCTCACCGAAGTGGATAACTCTGTGCTCCCTCCGATATCTGCCCTGTATTTGCGTATTGACAGATTGAGCAAAACTTACATCGAGTCCTCATGGCGGAGCAGAACTGATTGCAGTACCTGCCGGGCAATATGGCCTTCCCTTTCCGTGAGGAAAACACGATATGTACTGTCATTGAGTCGAACCTCTATTAGGCAGCTTGTTGGAGTCATTACTGGACACTGCGCCATTGGATCTATGCTGGTCAAATGGTGCCTCTCGTCCAGTGATGTCTGCAGAAGCTGTGGAGATGAGGAAGAAGTGGAAACGATCCAACACTACCTGTGCCACTGCCCGGCTCTGCAGGAACGCCGACTCCGTACCTTGGGGTCAAGGTTCCTGGTAGACTTGGCCTGCGCAGCAGTAGTTGAAATATCGGATCTACTCTCCTTCATCAAGAGGTCGAATTGGTTTGCCCCGAACTGAGAGCCACTGGTTAGCTCCGGAATCTTCCATGAAGGGATTCACAATGGGCCATTTTGGCCTCCGAGTGGAAGTGCTGCCCTTGGGACGCACACACCCTTCCCCACCTAACCTAACCTAACGTAACAAAAACAAAAACAATTGAGGTTCCGTTCACTTGACGAAACCAAATATTCATTGTTATTGTAAAGAATGTAAATAAAAACAACAAACAACAAAAATAACATAAATATTCGTTATATCGAAAAGCGAATTTCACTTTTGGTCGTAATATAGAAACATCAATGGAAAAAATTTGGCCGTACGTTAAATCGAAAATTCGTTAAATGGGAAGTTCGTTATACTGGACGTCCACTGTATTTTCATTTTTGCAATGAATGTTGACAACTATGGATTGAGCTACATGAAAATGGTTGCATAATACGTTCTACTATAAGCAACTTTTTCACATGATGCCCATTGCGATAGTATTATTAGAAAGCAATTGTCCATGTATTAGTTAAGACAAAAATTGTATGCAATTGTATGTTGGACTTTCCGTCACCTCCGTCTTGCAGGGACTCTTGCGACACATCTATCAAAAACTTCAATGTATCAAGGTAGTTGTATGGAACAAGTTATGGTGTAACTCCATAACACCCTTTGTTTGTAGAAACGAATTCGTTGCAGCTGTCGAAAAGTAAAATCAGTGTATTTATATGATACGAGTTACATAGCGACGAGTAAAAAAGCGGAAAGTAGCTCAACTTTCTACTTTTCGACGCTTTGCTCGCATCGTTCGAACAGGCCAGCTAATTGCGACGGGTGGTAAATTTTTTATTTCGTTTTACCGTTTTATTTATTTACGTTTTATCACAGAATAAACAGTATACAGAAGGCGCATCTGAAATAATTTTGCGATTTCATTTCAGACGCGGGCGGGAAGCAGCAAAGGTGAGGAAAATGTAAAGGGATCCGAGAGAGTAAGCGCGAATTGATGTACACGCATAGATTCGATAGTTTTGGGCTTTATTCTCATTTAGACAACAACGCGCAATGTTATTGCTTTCCGCAGCAAGCCAGCTTGGCTTTGCTCGTGCACATTGAAATGGTTGTTGATTTGGCAAATCAATCGCCAAGGCAAATTCAATAGGTAGTTGCAGCACCAGAACTAATTAAACTTTTTTCTTTGATAATTAGCACAACATTGTAGCAAAAGTTTTTCACTTATTATTACTTTCTTAATGCGTCTTGGTTGTTCCAATATTTTTACACATATATTTATTTTCATTGCAGCTATTTGTACTTTTTACAACTTCTATTTTACAAGCAGACCGGAAGAACTAATAAAATTCATTGCATTTTGTTTTTTTTCCGTAGTGCTACCACCTTATGCGCCTTGGCGATCGCTCAATCAATTTTTCGATGCAAACTTTTCCTGTCCACTTCTTGTTCTTGTTTGTAAAAAAGCAAGCGGAGAGCAAGCACGAGCCACCACCAACATGCAAGCGGCACACCGCATTGTTGCCCAACAATAACAACCACAGTGTGTGGTGCGTCACTGTTTCATACACCGCTCTCACAGCTTCTCAGTTTAAGCGCTCGCGCTCTATGCGTTCTCGTCCCCTTTACTGCTTCCCCCCGCATCTACAAACGGGTCCTACCGCTGGAACCCGCAAAGAAAATTTTCTTTACACCAGATGCGCATTCTGTATATTGTTTGTTCTGTGGTTTTATTTCGTTTATCACAAAATAACTTTTCGTCGTGAATAATTTCTTCCAATTTTGGTGCTTAATAGGTTTTAAACAAAGCAGATATTATTATATATAGGAAGGAAGGGAGCGGACATACAAGGTAAAGTCTCTGATTGCGTTCAACCTGGCGAACGCCAGAACGATCCTTGTCCCTGTCCAATCCAAGCTGATGCACAGCCTCCGCGCGGCCCTTATGGATAGCTATTTGGCATCCGCTGAATAGTGAACTAATGTGTGCAGCGAGTCCTATCCCCAGGACTTAAAATTTGGGTTGTGCGCAGGGTTTGGTGCCCGCCACGGAAAACCAAATACCAATGAAAGCCAAAAAGCAAGCCTCGGAAGGAACCCACAATGTTGACGACCACAGCAAACGATTCAAGGACCATGATTTGAGGATATGCACCTGGAATGTCCGGACCCTCTATAGGGAAGGTGCCTCTATCCAACTGGCGGAAGCCCTCACAAAGTGTAAGGCTGACATCACCGCCATCCAGGAAATGCGATGGACAGGACAAGGTTGCTCCAAGCGAGCAGACTGCGATATCTACTACAGCTGCCATGCGGAGAAGCGCGAAGTTGGCTGCGGATTTGTGGTCAGCAAGAGACTTCGCCACCACGTCTCTCGGTTCACCAAGGACCAAGGATGCCTTCTATGCGAAGCTCGAGGACGTCTACGACAGGTGCCCGGCCCATGACGTCAAAATTTTCCTCGGGGACTTCAACGCAAAGGTCGGGCGAGAAGGCATCTTTGGCCCCACAGTCGGGCAGTTCAGCCTCCATGGGACCACTTCAAACAACGGTCTGAGGCTGATCGATTTCGCCGCGGCACGAAACATGGTAGTTAGTAGCACCAGATTCCAGCACCTCGATATCCACAAGGCCACCTGGTTATCGCCCGATCAATCCACCCGCAACCAGATTGATCACATTGTGATTGATGGAAGGCATGCTTCTAGCATTCTAGATGTGCGCACGTTCCGAGGACCCAACATCGACTCGGACCACTACCTTGTTGCAGCCAAGGTACGCATGCGTCTTTGCGCAGCGAAGACCGCACAACCTAGTTTGCGAAGAAAGCTGGACATCAGTAAGCTGCGATCACAAGGGGTAGCCGAAGCCTACTCCGCTCAACTCTCCAACCAGCTCGGTCGCTCCCCCTCTCCACCTGATGACATCGGCGCATTATGAGCTCACTTATCCCACTCTATGCGCGCCGCCGCAGAAAATGTCCTTGGTTTTCGACGCCCACCACCAAAAAACCAATGGTACGATGAAGAGTGTCACGCAGCCACTGCAGTGAAGAATGCTGCATACAAGAAGACCCTGCAGTCGGCCGCCACGCGAGCCATGACAGAAAAATACCGGGAGGAGAGGAAGAAAGAGAGGTGCCTTTTTAGACGCAAGAAACGGGAGCAACAAAGGCGCGAGCGTGAGGAAATCGAGGAGTGCAGGAGCAGGAATGACGCCCGAAAATTCTTCCAAAAAGTTAAGCGTCTTACGGAAGGATTTAAGCCTGGGGCATCTTCTTGCAGAGACGAAAACGGGGATCTGGTTACGGATGCGCAGGGTGTGCTGAGGTTGTGGAAGGAGCACTTCACCAAGCTGCTCGCAGGCGACGAAAGGAACAATACCAACAGTGGTGAAGATGTCCAGATGGCACCAATCGACGACGACGGTGTGGATGTGCCACCACCCAGCCATGACGAGGTCCGGGTCGCTATCCAGCGACTCAAGAACAACAAAGCTGCAGGGCCGGATGGGCTACCAGCTGAATTGTTCAAGGCCGGCGGCGGTGAGCTGATTGGGTGCATGCATCAGCTCATTTGCAAAATATGGCTGGAGGAACGAATGCCCAACGATTGAAACCTCAGTGCCCTTTGTCCTGTGCTGAAGAAAGGCGACCCAACAATATGCGCCAACTACAGGGGTATCAGCCTACTTCCCATTGCATACAAGGTCCTGACGAGCGTATTATGTGAAAGACTAAAGCCACTCGCCAAGGCGCTGATTGGACCTTATCAGTGCGGCTTTAGACCTGGTAAGTCCACCATCGACCAGATATTCACTCTACGCCAAATCCTGGAGAAGACCCATGAGAACCAAATCGATACACACCATCTCTTCATCGATTACAAGGCAGCATTCGATAGCCCGATAAGGGATCGGCTATATGCCGCATTGTCTGAACTTGGTATCCCTGCAAAGCTCGTTAGACTTTGCGAAGCGACGTTGAGCAATACGCGCAGCTCCATCAAGGTTGGAAGTGACCTCTCCGACCCCTTTGATACCGTTCGAGGTTTCAGACAGGGCGATCCTTTGTCCTGCGACCTCTTCAACTTCACCATGGAGAGTGTTCTGCGCAAGGCCGGTGTACATCGTAATGGCACAATTTTCAACAAAAGTGTCCAGCTCCTTGCTTATGCTGATGATATTGATGTCATGGGACGTAACAAGCGAGATGTCACCGCTGCCTTTGCGGCTATCGAAAGAGAATCTGCCAAAATGGGTCTGGTGGTAAATGAGGGCAAGACGAAGTATATGCTGTCTACACGCAGGGACTCGCAGCGGCTAGGGTCTCACGTCGAGGCCGACAGGTATGCTTTTGAAGTTGTCAAGGAATTCGTCTACCTTGGCACTGCCATCAACAGCAGCAATGATGTCAGTCTGGAGATAAAGCGAAGGATAACTCTTGCCAACAGGTGCTACTACGGTCTCGGTAGGCAATTGAGAAGTAGAGACCTCTCTCGACCGACAAAACTTTCACTCTATAGGACGCTTATTTTGCCCGTGCTCCTCTATGGCGCTGAAGCATGGACAATGCCACGAAACGACATAGCGGCCCTTGGAGTGTTCGAGAGGAAGGTGCTTCGCAAAATCTTCGGCCCTGTTCGTGTTGGTGACGACTATCGCATACGAACCAATAACGAGCTGTATGAGCTGTATAAGGACATGGACGTAGCGCAGCGAATTAACATCCAGCGGCTACGCTGGCTCGGTCATGTCTGCCGCATGGACGACGAAGCTCCGGCGAAAAAGGTATTCGATGCGATGGTTGGAGGTCGACGGCGAAGAGGGAGGCCGTGTCTCCGGTGGAAGGACCAAGTGGAAGAGGCCCTGGTATCTCTTGGTGTGACCAACTGGAGAAGGCGCGCGCGAAGCAGAGGCGCCTGGAGAGAAGTTTTGCGGCAGGCCGTAACCCGATAACGGGTTGTTATGGCCAGTTAAGTAAGTAAGATATTATTATATAAATAAAATTCGTTCAATTAAATTGCAACCTTAAATTCTACCATTAACAAAAATCGCATAATATTTATCGATTACATTCACGCACCGAGTGAGATATTTATTTTTTGTTTCATTAACCCTAGTGTGTGTGCTGAGAAAGAACACTCTTACCCATGTGATGGGGTATGTGTATGAAAATGTCTCACTTTTTGCTTGCACTGTAAGACATTTTACCGTTTTTGCTAAGTTTCAAAGCTGTCTTTCGACAGGTTCAAAAAATTTTTACGTTTTATAGAATTCGATAACGATGCTAGCTGACCTTTACGAGCCCAAACAAATAAAGCGGCTGCCATTTTTTGTTGATAAAATTGTTTTATTACAAATTATTTGCTTTAGAAAGTTTTATTCACAAGAAATATCTAAGAAATCCATGCAACTCCATAAAAAATGTGTTGGGTTACCCGGGTGCCCCAGCAACTAAATGGAATCAGAGATAATACCATTTTGGGAGTTGTCATGAAGTTTCACCTTTCTAGGTTATCCGCAACTATATAAAATTTCAGTATCAAAGTGATTTGGGTACCCGGGTACCCCATCACACACATAAGGGTTAATTTTCATGCAAGTCGATATTGGACGCAATTCTGTGGTCGAAAGCATTCTGAGGTTGAGCAGCACGTTGTAGAGGCACCCTTAATTCAGTGATGTCTTAAGTAGATTGTAGCGTTTATTGTTTTGTTTTCATACCAAAAAATGTTATTGTCAGCTTTAAAAGCGCGCTGTACAACTCAAAGTGAAATATGTACGAGGGCGGGTCAATAAGTCCGTAACTTTTTGATTTTCCCGCCTCTTAATTGAAATGGCAACACTGCTCCCGTCAACAGTCATCTGTCAGTTGACTCTTGTCAAAAGTTGAACAAGCTGCGACATTTAGTTTGTTTTTGACAGCGGTTAATATCAGACTACCACGTTGACTGAGAAGAAAATGGAAAAAAGTGAATTTGGAAAATGTGCTCATTAAGCAAATCTCTTTCCGCCCAGCCATTTCTTCAAGTTTGGGAACAAGAAATAGTCACATGGGGCTAGATCGGGTGAATAGGCGGGATGAGGGAGCAATTCGTTGCCCAATTCATGGATTTTTGCCATGGAAACTGCACATGAGCACACGAAATTCACTTTTTTCCATTTTCTTCTCAGTCTGATATTAACGGCTGTCAAAAACAAACTAAATGTCGCAGCTTGTTCAATTTTTGACAAGAGTCAACTGACAGATGACTGTTGACGGGAGCAGTGTTGCCATTTCAATTAAGAGGCGGGAAATTCAAAAAGTCACGGACGTATTGACCCGCCCTCATACATATGTAGCGTAGTAGCACAGAATAAACAGTAGGCGTATCTGAAATAATTTTGCGATTTCATTTCAGACGCGGGCGGGAAGCAACAAAGGTGAGGAAAATGTAAAGGGAACCGAGAGAGTAAGCGCGAATTGATGTACACGCATAGATTCGATTTGGGCTTTATTCTCATTTCGACAACACGCAATGCTGTTGCTTTCCGCAGCAAGCCAGCTTGGCTTTACTCGGGCACATTGAAATGGTGGTTGATTTGACAAAGCGATCGCCCAAGGCAAATTCAATAGGTAGTTGCAGCACCAGAACTGATTAAACTTTTTTCTTTGATAATTAGCACAACATTGTAGCAATAGTTTTCCACTTATTATCACTTTCCTAATGCGGGTTGGTTGTTCCAATATTTTTACACATATGTTTATTTTCATTGTAGCCATTTGTACTTTTTACAACATCTATTTTACAAACAGACCAAAAGAACTACTAAAACCCATTGAATTTTTTTCCGTAGTGCTACCACCTTATTTATTCGTCTTGGCGTTCGCTGAGTCAATTTTTCTATGCAAACTTTGCCTGTCCACTTCTTGTTCTTGTTTGTTAAAAAGCAAGCGGAGAGCAAGCACGAGCCACCACCAACATGCAAGCGGCACATCGCACTGTGGTCGCTCCCATAGGCCAAAAATAAAAAATTCAAAGTCCAAATTTTAAAGTTAAAAGTAACTACATAATCTCACATATAATCAAGCTTTCTAACGGTCTCATTTTTTTGGTTTGATTCTTGCTGTACTTTCTGAAAATAGCATCAGAAGCATGATACAAATATAGAAGGTAGAACCGCTGTAATTTGTTTTGACACTAAACGTGCTTATTGACGTTTCTCGTATTTGTCAAAAGTTTTGTATTTGTCAAAAGTAATACTAAATTAGGGCTATTTAAGGTTCTAAGGATTTTTAGATCTTTTTTAAAATAAACACGAACATTTCCATGTGACTAGTACCACAGAATAAACAGTATACAGAAGGCGCATCTGAAATAATTTTGCAATTTCATTTCAGACGCGGGCGGGAAGCAACAAAGGTGAGGAAAATGTAAAGGGAAGGAGAGAGTAAGCGCGAATTGATGTATTGTATACGCATAGATTCGATGGTTTTGGGCTTTATTCTCATTTCGACAACAACACGCAATGTTGTCGCTTTCCGCAGCAAGCCAGCTTGGCTTTACTCGTGCACATTGAAATAGTGGTTGATTTGGCAAAGCAATCGCCAAGGCAAATTCAATAGGTAGTTGCAGCATTCTTTGATAATTAGCACAACATTGTAGCAATAGTTTTCCACTTATTATCACTTTCTTAATGCGTCTTGGTTGTTTCAATATTTAACACATATATTTCATTGTAGCCATTTGTACTTTTTACAACTTCTATTTTACAAGCAGACCAAAAGAACTTATAAAATCCATTGAATTTTGGTTTTTCCCGTAGTGCAACCACCTTATGTGCCTTGGCGATCGCTCAATCAATTTTTCTATGAATCTGCCTGTCCACTTCTTGCTCTTGTTTGTCAAAAAGCAAGCGGAGAGCGAGCACGAGCCAGCACCAACATGCAACCGGCACATCGCTTTGTTGCCCAACAACAACAACCACAGTGTGTGGTGCGCGGTCGCAGCTTCTCAGCTTACGCTCTCGCGCTCTGTGTGTTTTCGTCCCTTTTACTGCTTCCCCCGCATCTACAAACGGGTCCTACCGCTGGAACCCGCGAAGAAAATTTTCTTTACACCAGATGCGCATTCTGTATATTGTTTGTTCTGTGCTAGTACATTTTGTTTAGTAGTATTATTGACTGTTAGAGAAGCAACAACGCAATAAATAATACAAAGGTAAATTATTATGTAATTGTTTTTTTTTTTAATTTCTTAGGTTAGGTTAGGTTAGGTTGCGGTGGCTGCCTCTATGAGAAACACACTCGGAGGCCTGAAAGGCCCATTGTGATACCACATATGTGGGAAATGGGATGCGACCCTGACGGACGGACAACCGGACTGGACGAAAGTACGTAAAAATACATAACTGGGCGGACGGACATTTGACGAGACGCGGACAAATAACGGGACCATCGGACGAGAAACAAGGGGAAGAGGGAACAGAAAACGGACGACTCGACAGTTGATCACGAGACGCGGACGGAAACGGACAAACTAAAATGTTCTTAAACTAAAATGTTACAAACTGAACTAAACGTGTATTAAATCAAAATGTTCTTAAACTAAAATGTCACAAACTGAACTAAACGTGTATTAAACCAAAATGTTCTTAAACTAAAATGTCACAAACTGAACTAAACGTGTATCAAACTAAAATGTTATTAAACTAGAATGTTACAAACTGAACTAAACGTGTATCAAACTAAAACGTTACAAACTGAAATAAACTGAATATCAAAGGAAAGAAACCCCACAAGTGGTGTCAGAAGTGGGATAGCTGTAGTGCGTGAACCTTGAAAACCAAGTCCGTTGCCGTCCCCGGAAAAGTAGTGCGCGCCCCGTGGAAAAGAAAAGAACACAAAAAAAAAAAGAAACAGATCAAAGAAGGTGTACAGTTCCGCGTAAAGTTCTGTGCGGCGCCAGGTCGGGAAAAGGCAACGCGCCGAGAGCAGCATACGGTGGCGTGACCGGCTCAATCGAAAAAAAAGAACGGAAGCGCAAGCGCAGCATAACAAATAGCAACAACGAAGCCGCCGCAAGGGCGCAAACGAACGAGCTAGTGGCAGAAAATAAAATACACGAGTCAAATAAGAAAACGGTTGGAAGGGGCAGTGAAGTGGAAAAGACGAAATGCGATAAAATTTTGTGGGAAAGCGTTGTGAGTAAAATAAACGTAGTGCAGTGAGGAAAAAGCGAATTTTTGTCGTAAAGTAAAATACAGCAGAAACGAGAGAATTGTGTGTGGTGGCGACTAAACGGCGTAAAGTCAGCAATTAGTGGCAACAACTCAACGAAAACAACCACCACCATAACAACAATAACCGTAGCTATAACTACAATCAGCAAGTAATCGTGAGAAAATCTGCGCGACCCAAGAATACAAATATATCGCAACGCTCAATTCGACTCCAACCAAACGTTAAACATTTTGAAAATTACTGAAAAAAAAATAGGAACTACGAAGCAGTCTACAAGCAATTAGAAAATTTTGGCGAGAATAATAATCACGGCTTCGGCAGCCACAGCGACAGCAGCAGCAACAACAACAACAACAAGAGACGACATCGACGGAATCGCTATGAACGTTGCAAAGAGGCAAAATTTCTTTTGTGCTACCATGAAACTTCGTAAAGAATTGGAATTTGGTCAGTGAAAGAGAAAGAAAAGGGCAAAGCGAGTGCGCAGGCAGAAGCAGCAGCTGCAACAGCTGGAGCAACGAGTAGGCAGTGGAACACGAGGCAGCAGGTGAGCAGCGGAACACAAGGCAGCGGAACACGAGGCAGCGGGTGGGCAGCGGAACACAAGGCAGCGGGCGAGCAGCCGAACACGAAGCAGCAAGTGAGCAGCGAAACTCGGCAGTCAAGTGCGTGAAAATTTTGATCGGCTGTGTGTGCGTGACGAGCACAGCAGTCAGGTGCGCGAACAATTTTCATCAGCTGTGTGTGCATAACGAGCACAGCGGTCAAGCGTGCGAACAATTTTGAACGGCTGTGTGTGCATAACGAGCACAGCAGTCAAGTGTGTACATAGGTTAGGTTAGGTAGGGAAGGGTGTGTGCCTCCCAAGGGCAGCACTTCCACTCGGAGGCCAAAATGGCCCATTGTGAATCCCTTCATGGAAGATTCCGGAGCTAACCAGTGGCTCTCAGTTCGGGGCAAACCAATTCGACCTCTTGATGAAGGAGAGTAGATCCGATATTTCTACTACTGCTGCGCAGGCCAAGTCTACCAGGAACCTTGACCCCAAGGTACGGAGTCGGCGTTCCTGCAGAGCCGGGCAGTGGCACAGGTAGTGTTGGATCGTTTCCACTTCTTCCTCATCTCCACAGCTTCTGCAGACATCACTGGACGAGAGGCACCATTTGACCAGCATAGATCCAATGGCGCAGTGTCCAGTAATGACTCCAACAAGCTGCCTAATAGAGGTTCGACTCAGGGACAGTACATATCGTGTTTTCCTCACGGAAAGGGAAGGCCATATTGCCCGGCAGGCACTGCAATCAGTTCTGCTCCGCCATGAGGACTCGATGTAAGTTTTGCTCAACCTGTCAATACGCAAATACAGGGCAGATATCGGAGGGAGCACAGAGTTATCCACTTCGGTGAGAGGCAGGGCGACCCCCTTTCTTGCCATCTCATCCGCTGCCTCGTTTCCTGCCACTCCAGAGTGGCCCGGAACCCAGCAGAGAGTGACTCGATGATGTCCGATGCCGCGAAGTGCAGTGCGACAACTCTGCACTACCTTTGATTTCACAGTCGCTGATTCCAGCGGTTTAAGGGCTGCCTGATTATCCACACAGATTGTGATATCCGTGGGTGATAATCCGCTGTCGCGGATTAATTCAGCAGCTTTCCAGATTGCATAAATCTCCGCCTGAAAGATGCTACAGAGGTCCGGGAGTCTGAAAGACCGTTGAGCCCCTAGTACATCTGAGTGGAGACCAGCTCCTGTACCTTCCTCCATCTTGGAACCATCTGTGAAGATGGTGATGGAGGCGTCTCTTGTCACACTTGTAAGTCCCCATTCTTCCCTTGAGGGAAAGGAGGTAAGTGCGCGCGACTCAAAATCCAGGTATGGAATCAGATAGTCCGTACAGGAATCTAATTGATGTTCCGTACCTGGCCTCGTAAATGACCTTAGGATCCCAGAGTGTCCATAAGCGTGCTCTTTCCACAAGTTGGCCTCTCTCAGCCTGAGAGCGCCTTTAGCGGCACAGCACTTAATGAACTGCTCTATTGGGTGGAGATGTAGAATCATCTCTAGGCCTGCCTGGGGGGTGCTTTTGACGGTTCTTGCTATTCCCATAGCCGCCAGTCTCTGCACCTTCATGAGTTGCGTCGCCAAGGACCTGGTGTCCGTAGCCGGCCCCCAGACAATGGCTCCGTAACATAAGATCGGCCGAATGATCGCTGTATACATCCAGTGGACAATGCTCGGCCGCAATCCCCACTTTTTCCCGAAGGCCTTCTGACAGACGTAGAAGGCATTCAGGCTCTTCTTCACCCGCTCTTCCACGTTGCGTCTCCAAGAAAGCTTGGAGTCGAGTGTGGTGCCAAGGTATTTCACCTCGGGTGAGAGGGTGATAGTGATGCCGCTGAGTTTCGGCAGCCTAAACTCCGGTATTTTGTATCTCCGGGTGAACAGTACCATAACCGTCTTTGAGGGGTTAACTCCTAGACCGTTATGCTCTGCCCACCTAGAGAGTTCTTCTAAGGCAGACTCCATGAGATCACTGATGGTGGAAAGAAATTTTCCAGGGATCAGGATAGTGACGTCGTCCGCATATGCTACTACTCGCAGCCTCCTGGATTCGAAGATCTCGAGGATGTTGTTTATCACAAGCAGCCACAGCAGAGGCGAAAGGACGCCCCCCTGAGGTGTGCCCCTTGTGGTTAACCTCCTCACCGAGCACGGGCCTAGGCTGGAGTGAACCCTTCTGCTACTAAGCATATCGCTGGTCCACCTCACCACTTTCTCGTCCACTTCGAATTTTCTAAGTGCACTGGTTATTGCCTCTAGAGTGACGTTATTAAACGCCCCCTCAATATCGAGGAAAGCGGCTAACGTATACTCCTTGACGCTCAGCGATTTTTCGATCGTCTGAACGACCTCATGCAAGGCGCTGTCTACAGATTTTCCCCTGCAATACGTATGTTGCGTCCTGCAGAGTCCCTTGGACTGTGCCACTCCCCTGACATAGACATCCACCAACCTCTCCAAAGTCTTAAGAAAGAACGATGACAGGCAGATCGGTCTGTAGTCTTTTGCAGTGATGTGGTTTGACTTCCCCGCCTTGGGGATGAACACCACCTTAACCTCTTTCCAGGCGCGTGGTACATAGCCCTGTTGGAGAGATTCCCGAAAGATTCGCACCAAGACTTTGACCACTGCCTCCTTAGACCATTGCAGCATAGCCGGAATGACACCATCGGGACCCGGAGATTTGTACGGGTTGAAGGTGTCTATCGCCCATGCCACTTTGACCTCATCGATAATCCCCTGAACTAAAGCATCCGGTCGTGACGAGTGCTGTCTATGAGGCGTGGTCGTCTCAACAACACTCGTGCAACCGGGAAAGTGGGTGTTCATGAGAGTCTCTAGAAGCTCCTCCCTCGATTCTGTCCACGAGCCGTCAGACTTCCTAATGCTGCTAGGGGTATGTGATGCCCCGGCTAGCACCTTGCGAAGTCTGGCGGCCTCGTTGACATTGTCGAGGGATTCACAGTACTTCCTCCAATTATCCCGCTTGGCCGCCCTAATAGTCTTCTTAAACTTATTAAAGCTAGCCTTGTAGGCTCCCCAGTCTTCTTCAGTCCGGCTAAGTTTAGCCTTACTGAAGAGACGTCTGGTATCTGTTCTAAGTTGTCTTAGCTCTGGGGTCCACCACACCGCGTTGGTTTTCCGTGGAGCTCGACTTTTAGGACAAGATTAATTAAAAGACTTGTTAAGCACTTTCATTAGAAGACCAACTGACCTGTCAATGTTGTTTCTCTCGAATGTAGCGATCGCTTTGCGCGATGCCAGTTTCTGAGAAACTAGTGCACTGAATTTAGGCCAGTTAGTCTTTCTCGGATTCCTATAAGTTTGTGGACATCCAACCTCTATGGCCACTGAAAAGACTATACGGTTGTGGTCCGAGAACGAACATTCCGTCAGTACTTTCCAGTCGACCACGGAGATAGTGTTGGAGTCGGTAACTAAGGTAATATCTATGACTTCCTCCCTAACCCTATTGTGGAAAGTCGGCGTATCGCCTCTATTGCACAGCACAAGGTTAGAGCCTAGAAGAAACTCAAAAATTGACTCACCCCTACTGTTGGTGTCGGAACTTCCCCACAGCATGTGGTGTGCATTGGCATCACACCCGATGATAAGGTCGAGCTTCCGTGATCGGGCGTGCGCAGCAAGGTCCCGGACTTCCGTCGGCGGTGGTTCCTCCCCTTCGAATGACATGTATGCGGACGACAGGATCAAGTCTCGCCCATCGTGTCGTTCGCATGCAGCCACACACAGGTCACCAGTACTGTAATGAGACAAAAGAAACAAATTAATGCACCTTCTGTATACAATACAGGCTCGTATCTTACCTTCACCGCGTGAATGAAGCAATCTAAATTGACCTGAATCTAACCCACAAACCCTGTTTCCTACGATCCAGGGTTCCTGAATTAGAGCCAAGTCAACTCCAGTCTCCTCAAGGAACTGCATAAGGTCGTGGGTGGCGGCTTTAGAGTGGTGCAGGTTTATCTGCACTACCTTCAGCCTTCCCTTGTGTGGCGCGCTCCTTGTTAGGGAAGCGAGCTTTGAGGGAACCCAAACTGAACTTAACAACTCCCAGGGAGTCCCGCAGATGGGCAAAGGACGATTGATCTACCGCGATCACGATGTCCTTGCCCGCCTCATTTTTACAAGTAGTGGAGGATACAATTCTCCACTCTCCTGTGTTCAGGCCACTATTCTGCCGGCCAATCAGCTTCACCGTGTCGGCGTCCTCCATAACTGGAGGGGGACCCACAGTGTGACGATAGGCCGGAGTGGCAGACGGTCACGAGGTATGACCTCGAGTTTCGCCCCCTGCCAGAGGGGCTCAAGACCGCCGATAGTGCGCACCAAGAAGTTGAGGGACTCCTTGTTGCCACAACCGACGATTTTGACACCCTTCTGCCAGCCAGCGCCGTCGAAGTCAATTTCTCCGTCAGCCGCCTCGAGCATCGCTCGCAGAATGCGCGCCTCTACAGAAAGCCAGTTTTCCGGGCGAATTTTCCCATCAGGATCGCTCCGGTCCACCACGGCTATCTGCAACTCCTGTGGGGAAGAGAAGCTAGCTGAGGGCTTCAGCTTTTTCCCCTCCCCTGTCGGCTGATCGTCACCCGATCTTCCCCTTTTTACGGCCTTTTCCACCGTGGTGGAAGTGGGCCTTGAAGAGGTGGTGGGTCTCTGACCAGTCACACTTGACGGGGCGAACGCAGCACTGTTTCCAGGCTTTGCCGTCCCCGTCTTTACTCCCACCCGTGCAGTGACGGAGGATGTGGCCTTGTTTCTAGGCTTTTCCGCCTTCACTGCACCTTCGGTTGGCCGTGCAGCCGTGGCACTGTCACCAGGCGTTGCTGCAACGGTCGTACATTTTGCACCAGAAATCGCCGCCTATTTCTTCTCGAATCTAGCCACGATCTTCTGGTGCTTCCTTACCAGATCCTTCTCCTTATCGGACAAGGATCCAGGCTCTTTGCTCACTCTGCGGAGAAACGCAAGAGAGCGCCGGTAGCCATTTCTGGCTTTCTTCGCAGCACTGCTCGCCTTACGTTCCCCCGTCGGTGAGATTCCAGGAGTGGAGCCAGTGGCCGCAGGTCGGTCTCCCTCCTCCACGAGTGCCGCCTCCGCCTCAGAGTCCACCGACCCGGCGCCGCTACTTTGCGAGAGAATCATAGATTCCCCCTCTATAGCAGCGTCGAGTCGAAGGCCCCGGAGCTGAGGCACCACCCCCGAAAGTGAGGGACCATCCTGTGCTGTGGACTCCTGCGCCTTTTGCCTGCTTAATGCAGGTTTGGGCGCCTCCTGCTTCCCAGTAGCATTTGTAGACTGCACAGCCTGGGGTCCCGCTGCACAGCCTAAGCGGTCGTTGGATGACGACGCCAGACAGCCCGCTCGCCCACTGTCTACCGCCGGTACTGGGGATCCGACTCCCTGCACCGTAAAAGAGTCCTTATGGGAGCCCTCCAGAATGGTTTTGATGAAGGGGGTCGCCTTCCCCTGTGGCGTTTCTTTGACATCTATCACGCCACCAAAAGATGATGAGAAGAACAGCCGCCACTAACATGGGGATCAGACGCTGACCAAGGAGCCGCCCACTGTGGGTCAGACGCTCTTGGGTTTCCGCAGCTCAAACTTAGCCGGCTGAGAAGCCGCCCAGCCGCCCAACAGCCGCCCAGGGACCGCCCGGTTACAGAAGCAACCTACGTGGAGGCGTTGAGTCCGCTTGGCCTGGTACCCATAAGGATCGCAGCCGAAGATGCAGACCATGTCCCCATCCGTGCAGTCAGGAGCTTTACCTTATGGACCCAAACCCAGATCCCAAGTGTGTACATAACAAACACAACAACGAAAGAAACATAAGCTGAGACTGCGCAGCAGAACACAAAGCAACGTGTGCGCAACAGCGACGAAAACTACACACACAAGTGAAAGTGTAACGAAAGCGACAGTGGAGAAAGAGCGCTGAGGGGCGTGACGGCAGCGAGGGATGAAAGCTGTAGCTGAGGCAGTACATATTGCGGCGATGTAGATAAGTAGAAACACACATAGATCACTGTTACCTTTTGAACATAATTTTGTGCAATTATAATAATTAATAATAATTTTAAGCTGTTGGAAGTGCACAAGCACAAGGAAAAGAAACGAGTGTGAAAATAAAAGTTTATTTAAAAAAAAAAAAAAAAAACACAATATTGTAGGACATGGACAGGGACGAGATATTAGGCTTAACGGTTGACGGGTTAAGAAGTAAATTGGGGAATTTGGGACTACCGACCGTCGGGAGAAAAGTGACGTTACAAGACAGGATGTTAGAACACTTCGGGCTAAATCAGGACAATGACGATGGCTCGGATTATGATGATGCGACAAGACGGCGTAGCGTGCGTTAGCCTTTGGCTGAGCGGTCCGCATTTACGTTGCGTGACATTGAGGACGCCATGACCTCGTACAGCGGTTCAGGGCAGCCCAGCTTTGAGCAATGGCTGGATGAGGTCGAAGAGAACGCGGCAGCAGTACGGTGGAATGATCTCCAAAAATTTATTTATGCAAAACAATTGCTAAAAGGAGCAGCAAAGATTTTTGTGCGTAGTCAGAGAGGAATAAAAGATTGGAGCTCATTAAAGCAATCTTTGAAAGGGGAATTCGGTACCGAAGTTTCTGCAATTGAAGTTCACCGGTCGCTAAGAAATCGTCGTAAACGGCCCAATGAAGATTATCGGGAATATCTGTATAGTTTAATGGAAATTGGTAGACCGATAGATCTGGATGAAAGGAGTCTTTTAGAGTATTTTGTGGACGGTATTCCAGATTCCAGGCCAAATAAAATTAATCTGTACCAAGCCAGGTCTGTTGAAGAGTTAAAGGAGCAGTTAGGAGTTTACGAAAAGGTGCGGTCTGGGCGTCAACCCACTACTAATCCGGCCCGAAACCCTCAGGGTAACAGAAATCCGACTGCACCGAATACGCAAGGTAGCGACGACAGGCGTTGTTTCCGGTGCGGAACGGCTGGGCATGTGGCCCGAAATTGTAAACAAAATCAATTGACATGTTACAGTTGTGGTCAGGTAGGCCATCGCGCGTCACAGTGTACCAAGAGACAGGCTCAGGTGAAGCAAGAGGGTGCTAGGATGAACACGATAGAGACGGTAACCAATGCCACGTCGATTGGGTGTGCAGTTTTTAAGGATTTGCAATACAACGGGTTCAAATTTTCCGCACTATTGGATACAGGTTGTGACATATGTCTTCTGCGTTACGACGTCCTCATGATGTTTGGTGACATCGAGCTGTCGGAAGATAGGCACCGATTGAAGGGTGTAGGGGTAGCGAGTTGACAACATTGGGCAGTTGCGTGGTGAAATTGGAGGTAGACAGTATGCAGCTAGAAGTAACATTCCATGTCATTCGGGAACGCGACATCGCTTACCAAGCTATCCTTGGTAATAATGTGCTGCAGCTGGTCGACATGCTGGTTGCAGAGGGTCAAGTTGTGTTTAGGCAGAGAGCGAACGTGGTTGACAGTGTTGGTGTAGCGGAGCATGCGTCGGAAATCGAACTAGTAGAAGAGTTCAAAAATCTGTGCGTGAACGCGGAGCCGGTAGACAGGGGAGAAGTCGACGTCGATCTGTCACATCTCGATGAAGCGCAGGCTTTTGAGGTAGAAGAAACAATCAGAGGGTATACTCCTAGTAATAATAATTAATAATTGATTGGCACGAAAGCCCGCTTACGCGAGACTAAGGCCTAGCTTCCCGCAACCACCCGTGTTGTGCGTGTGGATTTTGTACGCGGGTGGAAGGGACCTACAGTTTTATGCCGGTTCCGAACGGCAGGTTGGGAGCTTTTTCATAGGCAATTTTTACTCTCAGAGGTTTGCCATTTCCAGCTGAGAGGACAGCCACCGAAAGAGAAAACGAGTTTCCCGTTATTTTTTTTAGGTGTTACTACATGCAGAATTCGAACTAGCGTCGCTCTGCATGCGACTCGCTTGGACCGCGCACTAACCAACTGAGCCACGGCGGTATACTCCTAGTACGCAGCGTAAATCTCCGATCGAAATGAAAATTTGTTTAACCGACGATACTCCTGTATGCCAAGGACCAAGGCGTATGTCGTATTCGAATAGGTGCGTGGTCAGCAAACAGGTAGCAGAATAGTTAAAGGACGGGATCATACGGCCGAGTGTTTCAGAATACGCATCCCCAATTGTTTTGGTAGCGAAGAAAGATGGTAGCCACCGATTGTGTTGCGATTACCGTCGCCTAAATGAGAAAATAATGAAGGACAACTTTCCGATGCCGCTGATGGATGATGTCATTGAAAAGTTGCAGGGGGCGCGTGTTTTCACAACCCTTGACTTAGCGAATGGGTTTTTCCACGTGCCGATGGAGCGTAGTTCGAGGAAATACACATCGTTTGTAACCCACCAAGGCCAATACGAATTTCTGTATGTCCCGTTCAGAATATGCAATTCTTCCGCGGTTTTTTCGAGGTACATATCGGCAGTGTTTAGAGATTTGGTAGAGGGCGGCATCGTTGTGGCGTATATGGACGATCTTATAATTCCCTCCAAGGATATAGACGAGGGCGTCGAAAGGCTGAAAGCGGTGTTGAAGAGAGCAGAGGAGTTCAATTTGCGTATCAAGTGGAAAAAGTGCCAATTGCTTAAAGGGAAAGTCGACTTCCTAGGGTATATCGTAGAAAGGGGTACCATTAGGCCGTCGGAAGCAAAAACTCAGGCAGTAGAGAGGTTTCCGGTACCGACGAACCAGAAGGCAGTTCAGAGATGTTTAGGATTGACCTCATATTTCCGACGTTTTATTAAAGGGTACGCAGTGGTCGCTAAACCACTGTCCGACTTATTGCGTCAGGGAACAAGGTTCGTTTTGGGAGAGGAGCAGATTGCAGCATTTCAACAATTGAAAGCTGCGCTGGTGAGCGCGCCCGTGTTACGGCTGTACAATCCGCAAGTGTCGACCGAGGTGCATACGGACGCATCGATGTATGGCTACGGTGCAGTGCTTCTGCAAAAGGATAGCGAGGACCTGCAGTATCATCCAATCCAGTATATGAGTCGTAAAACGTCGCCGACGGAGGAGCGTTACCATTCGTACGAGTTCGAAGTTCTTGCTATTGTGGGTGCGTTGAAAAAATGGCGCGTGTACTTGTTGGGTATCCCGTTTAAGATAATTACCGACTGTAACGCATTCACGATGACGATGCGGAAAAAGGACGTACCGTTACGGGTAGCACGTTGGGCTCTTTTCTTACAAGACTTTACATATGAAATTGAGCATCGATCTGGCAGTAGAATGAAGCACGTCGATGCTTTGAGTAGGGTATCGTGTCTGCTATTGGAAGATTCCCTAAATTACCGATTGCAGCAGGCGCAGGAGCAAGACCAATGGGTGCGAGCTGTACTGAAAATACTCGAAAAGGACAGTTATGATGATTTTTATGTGAAGCGAGGTATACTCTACAAAGATCCCACCAAGGAGTTGATAGTAGTGCCCGCACAAATGGAGGAGGAGATCATTAGAACGGCCCATAATCAAGGCCATTTCTCGGCTAGAAGGATACAGGATGCCATCGCAAAGACATTTCATATCCCACAGGTGACAGCCAAGGTAACAAAAGTTATAAGGAGCTGCGTGCCGTGCATTATCTCGGAAGCAAAAGGAGGGAAAAGGGAGGGATTTTTGGAGCCGATACACAAAGAAGATCGACCGCTGGGAACATTCCACATCGACCATGTTGGGCCCATGGAGAAAACAAACAAGCGCTACAGCTACATTCTCGTGGTGGTCGACGGATTCACGAAATTTGTATGGTTATACCCTACTCGCAGCACCGGAGCGGATGAGGTGTTGAGAGATTAAAAAGGCAATCGTCGGTGTTTGGAAACCCTAAGCGCATTATCTCTGACGGAGGCGCGGCGTTTACATCGAATTCTTTCACGTCCTACTGCGAAGATGAGGGCATACAGCATTTGCTGATCGCCACAGGTGTTCCCAGAGGGAACGGCCAAGTCGAGCGGATCCACCGAATTATCATACCAATGTTAGCCAAGATGTGTTCCGAGTATCCAGGTAGCTGGTACAAGTACGTAGAGCGAGTACAGCAGACGATTAACCATACTCCGCCTAGAAGCACCAAGATTTCACCGTTTAGGCTGCTCACAGGGGTGGAGATGCGAGTGAAGTTAGACCCGGAGTTGCGAGAGTTTCTGCAGGACGAAGCAATCGAGGAACTGGATAGAGGGCGTGAAGATGCCCGAAAGGAGGCGAAAGAGAACAAAGAGAAAATACAGCGAGAGAACTGTAGAACTTTCGATACCAAGAGAACGAAGGCGACCGTGTACCGGGTGAATGAGCTAGTAGCCATCAAGCGAACGCAATTCGGCAGTGGACTTAGGTTGCGCCCTAAATTCCTAGGACCATATAAAATTACGAAAACAATGCCCCACAACCGGTACGAAGTGGAGAAGGCGAAGGGCCACGGCGCACAACCACCGTCGCGGAGTTTATAAAGCCGTGGGCCACATCGTCCGAGCCGAACGATATGTCAGGCTGGCCGAATGTGGGAAATGGGATGCGACCCTGACGGACGGACAACCGGACTGGACGAAAATACGTAAAAATACATAACTGGGCGGACGGACATTTGACGAGACGCGGACAAATAACGGGACCATCGGACGAGAAATAAGGGGAAGAGGGAACAGAAAACGGACGACTCGACAGTTGATTACGAGACGCGGACGGAAACGGACAAACTAAAATGTTACAAACTGAACTAAACGTGTATTAAACCAAAATGTTCTTAAACTAAAATGTCACAAACTGAACTAAACGTGTATTAAACCAAAATGTTCTTAAACTAAAATGTCACAAACTGAACTAAACGTTTATCAAACTAAAATGTTATTAAACTAGAATGTTACAAACTGAACTAAACGTGTATCAAACTAAAACGTTACAAACTGAAATAAACTGAATATCAAAGAAACCCCACACATATTTCACCCGTTTTGGAACTGTGTATGCAACACTGTTTTGCCAACATATGTTACAGCACACATTTCAAGCGGATGGGGAAAGGGGGGGAGGGGACCTACAGTTTAACGCCGAATCCGAACGGCGATTGGCAGTTGTTCGTTTACACTTGGAGGTTTTGCCATTGCCTGCCAAGAGCGCACTTGTGCGATTCTTGTAATTCTCATTTCCTTCATATGGATAGCGATAGAAGTAGATGAGTTGTTCACCAGCCCGAGCCAGGAATCGAACCTGGAGCCTTTGGTATGAGAAGCCAGCGCGCTACCCGCTTGACTATCGAGGCTGGCCCTCGATTTTAATTTCTTACTAATAATCATTTTTTTTTGTGTTTTCAAATTGCTGTTTAAAAACCGTATCCTAAAAAATGTTCGGCCTGAAAAAAAAACGTTTCGCAACACGTTGCTCTAAAACCGTGCAATTTTGACTGTTAGTTAATAACTGTTCCATGTAGTTTGGTGTTTCCACCAAACTTTCACCGTTAATGTTGGTGAAAATGGTTTTTAAAATTTGTAAAATTTGCAGGAATTCCGAAGTTGGCTTATGTAATCCCCCCTCTGAAAGGAGATTAACGTATGTATAATTTTCATCGCCGCCAGACGCCTAAACAAAATACATTTAAATTTTGTTGACGTAAGAAAATGTTCAATTGATTTTCTAACAACAGTACGGTAGCACATTTTGAAAGAAGAACGTCAAAAAGACCTTTAGTGTCAGATGTGCAACATGGCGGCTGAGAAGAAGTTTTTATTTTTGTATCATGATCAGAAGTGAGAACATTTGTTCACTTGATTAGTGCAATGTGAGCAGCGTTTTACAATAATAAATTTTGAAGTGTTAAAACTTTATTAAAAAATCACCAAATTTAAAATTAATAAAAAGGGTATTGAACATACAAGTATTTAACTTAATTTTAGTTAATGAGATATATTTAAATTGAAGTCTACTTAAAAACAAAAATCAAAAGTTACAACTACTATATTCTGTGTTTTTTGTCTGACTCCCAGAATTTCACTTAAAGTTTTAGTTGTGTTCCCCCTCGTTGCCCCTATTGATCTTTTTTTCCTAATACTAAGTCACGTTTTAAGATTATAATGTGTTAGTTTCAGCTGCCAGAATTTGCCAGGCTTCTTGCAATCTTTCATAGACTGAGTGCCTGTATGTTCTGGGCGCAAACCCAGAAGTGCAAAAGAAGCTTGGCATTTTGTGCGGTGGTATTGATGTTTGTTTGTGTTGTTGTTTTTAAGTAATTTAATTTTATAATAATTGATTGGCACGACAGCCCGCTTACGCGAGACTAAGGCCTAGCTTCCCGCAACCACCCGTGTTGTGCGTGTGAATTTTGTACGCGGGTGGAAGGGACCTACAGTTTTATGCCGGTTCCGAACGGCAGGTTGGGAGCTTTTTCATAGGCAATTTTTTGTTTTTAAGTAAGGTGATGTTAATATAATGTGTTTTGCAACTTTTTACTTTTCTATTTTAATTTCACCTTTAAACCAATTTTTATATACGGTGACTGACACTAGTTAAGCGTCCACGGAAGGATTTAAGCCTGGGGCATCTTCTTGCAGAGACGAAAACGGGGATGTGGTTACGGATGCGCAGGGTGTGCTGAGGTTGTGGAAGGAGCACTTCACCAAGCTGCTCGCAGACGACGAAGGGAACAATACCGCCAGTGGTGAAGATGTCCAGATGGCACCAATCGACGACGACGGTGTGGATGTGCCACCGCCCAGTCATGACGAGGTCCGGGTCGCTATCCAGCGACTCAAGAACAATAAAGCTGCAGGGCCGGATGGGCTACCAGCTGAATTGTTCAAGGCCGGCGGCGGTGAGCTGATTGGGTGCATGCATCAGCTCATTTGCAAAATATGGCTGGAGGAACGAATGCCCAACGATTGGAACCTCAGTGCCCTTTGTCCTGTGCTGAAGAAAGGCGACCCAACAATATGCACCAACTACAGGGGTATAAGCCTACTTCCCATTGCATACAAGGTCCTAACGAGCGTACTATGTGAAAGATTAAAGCCACTCGCCAAGGCGCTGATTGGACCTTATCAGTGCGGCTTTAGACCTGGTAAGTCCACCATCGACCAGATATTCACTTTACGCCAAATCCTGGAGAAGACCCATGAGAATCAAATCGATACACACCATCTCTTCATCGATTACAAGGCAGCATTCGATAGCCCGATAAGGGATCGCCTATATGCCTCATTGCCTGAACTTGGTATCCCTGCAAAGCTCGTGAGACTTTGCAGAGCGACGTTGAGCAATACGCGCAGCTCCATCAAGGTTGGAAGTGACCTCTCCGACCCCTTTGATACCGTTCGAGGTTTCAGACAGGGTGATCCTTTGTCCTGCGACCACTTTAACTTCACCATGGAGAGTGTTCTGCGCAAGGCCGGTGTACATCGTAATGGCACAATTTTCAACAAAAGTGTCCAGCTCCTTGCCTACGCTGATGATATTGATGTCATCGGACGTAATAAGCGAGATGTCACCGCTGCCTTTGCGGCTATCGAAAGAGAATCTGCCAAAATGGGTCTGGTGGTAAATGAGAGCAAGACGAAGTATATGCTGTCTACATGCAGGGACTCGCAGCGGCTAGGGTCTCACGTCGAGGCCGACAGGTATACTTTTGAAGTTGTCAAGGAATTCGTCTACCTTGGCACCGCCATCAACAGCAGCAATGATGTCAGCCTGGAGATAAAGCGAAGGATAACTCTTGCCAACAGGTGCTACTACGGTCTCGGTAGGCAATTGAGAAGTAGAGACCTCTCTCGACCGACAAAACTTGCACTCTATAGGACGCTTATCTTGCCCGTGCTCCTCTATATCGCTGAAGCATGGACAATGACACGAAACGACATAGCGGCCCTTGGAGTGTTCGAGAGGAAGGTACTTCGCAAAATCTTCGGCCCTGTTCGTGTTGGTGACGACTATCGTATAACAACCAATAACGAGCTGTATGAGCTGTACAAGAACATGGACGTAGCGCAGCGAATAAACATCCAGCGGCTACGCTGGCTCGGTCATGTCTGCCGCATGGACGACGAAGCTCCGGCGAAAAAGGTGTTCGATGCGATGGTGGAGGTCGACGGCGAAGAGGGAGGCCGTGTCTCCGGTGGAAGCACCAAGTTGAAGAGGCCCTGTCATCTCTTGGTGTTACTAACTGGAGAAGGCGCGCGCAAAGCAGAGGCGCCTGGAGAGAAGTTTTGCGGCAGGCCGTAACCCGATAACGGGTTGTTATGGCCAGTTAAGTAAGTAAGTAAGACTGACACTATTTACATATGTAAATATTTTTGTTATCATAGGTTCTGTGGGAACAGTTTTGGTTTTTTTGGTAATGTTAAAGAGGTTTCAGGTCCAAATGTGGAAGGAGAAAATGGAGCAAAGCGGTTTCAGACCCCACAATGTGGGAAAATTAGTAAATCTGGCAGAAGAAATGACATAACAAGATATGCATTTTTAAAGACATTCTCGCAAAATGTCGTATTTGGCATTTCCAGAATCGCATAACTAAACTTGAACAAGATCGCCCAACTGTAACATATAGCTGCCACAGGAACGATCAGTTAAAAGTGTGTCGTATGGAAAACTTTTTCTAATCAAATTTGGAGATATAGGGTGTTTTTTTTTAGAGGTTTGTTTTTCGAATAGAGATAAAACTGGCATTTTGTGGTCAAATCTGGCAACTCTAATGTCATTTATGTTCAGTTTGGTTCGCCATTTCATCATGAACAGGTTGACAAAAGAACAACGCTTGCAAATCGTGCAAATTTATTTCGAAAATAATGGTTCAGTTCGCGAAGTTTACCGCAAGCTCCGTCCATTTTATGGTCGACATAATCGTCCATCAGAGCAAAATCGGTCCATCCATCGGTTAACCATGGGTCGTTTCCGCACTACGTTTACATAAAATTATCCTTCCAATAAAGCCAAATTGATGGACAGTAAAACGATTTTCTTGTGTTTTATTTCAATTCGAAGTTCTATACCTCTAAAAAAAACACCCTATATATCAAGATAAAATATGATTTATACAAGTGCTAAATTTTATGTTAAAGCTAAAGCTATGTTTTCAGATTAAAAAATAAATGTTGAAAAATTAAGGAAATATGCGCTCGACACTGCTAAGAAATAGAGATGTATCAATGGTACTGGCTTCCACCTTCTGTTCATAAAATTTTAATTCACGCTCCGTTTTGAGATAATTGCCTGTACAATAACGCACACAGGATTTCATTTTGGGGGGTTTTGCATACCACTTTGGGCCTAATACTGTTTGAGACCATAATTTTCACAAGCAATTTTTTTATTTGGGGGTTTGAACCCCGCAACCCCCTTCGGTTGCCCCTCTGAGCCTGCCTATATATGAATTTTGTCGAGCAAAATCTTGAAACAACTCGTTTCTCATTAAAAACAAAAACGAAACAAATTTTTTATCATTTCCTTACATGGGGGCAGGCGTATAGATGTCCGACTACGCCCATTTTCACATGAAATAATTGCCACATTTTTAGAAACACGTGACCAAAGTTTCAGGCTGATATCTCTGCTAGAAGTATTTTTGACCGCTGTGCCCATATAAGTCCGACCACTGTGCATCGCTTTGTTGCCCAACAACAACAACTACAGTGTGTGGTGCGCGTCATGCGTACTCGTTGCGTTGCTCATACAACGAACAAGTTGTCAATGGCGGCTGCGCGATGAATAATTGCCTATTGTTTGAAAATTTATATTTTCTGGGCTCGCGTATGCGATTCTTAGAAGTTGTAAGTGAATCTTCGCAACATTGCTAACTGAAAAGGACGCCATATCGTGTTTGTTTTTCGAAGCGCGCAAAGACTCTGTCGTGACTTGAGACTATCGTGGAAAATGACAGCGAGCCTAAGGCAAGATGGCTGGCTTTTAAATTCTTAATTTTTAATATTATTAGAAAAATATGTTTTTGTTGTAAATGAATTAAACTTTGTTATTGTTTATGAAATGTTTTAATTGTTTGCTGTTTTGTTTGTTATTATTTGTTGTAAATATAATTTAAGAAAAGTTTGTACTATGTTTTTGAAAAAATTTACTAATAAAAATTGAAATTGAAAATTCATTTAATGGGGATATATGCAAGTAATTTTTAATGGGTTACTGTTGAACTAGTTTAAACCCAGTTACCAAATAATTACTTTTTACTAGACACACAACTTGTTTTAAATCAGTCGATTACTTTAAACTTATTGTACCTTAGTAATGGATCCGTTAAAAATCCGAGAAAAAAATCCGTTTAAAAAAAATTTTTTAAAAAATGTTTTTTCCCTTAAAACTTTTTATTTGTATATACTAGGTAATGTTGCACATTAATAGAAAGGTATGAAAAAGTTCGTTTAATATCGATATCGTGTAAATCAATTGGAGATTAATTGAGTTTTTTTTGATAAAAACTTTGAACTTTGAGCCCGAGACACGCCTTTTATGGGTGTTTCCCCGGCAAAATTTTTAGTTTGTTAGATGCACGAGCCAACCCTGTATATAAAAGCATACAGTGACGAAAAAGTGGGGTTTTTGGGACATTATGGTCGAAAACACTGTTTGAATATATTTTTTTTGTATTGGTGACTTAAGCCAATTTGTTGGTCGTTAAAATATCTACAAACTTTCCGAAGACAGTAAAGCGATATTCAAAACGATTTAGGACTAATTAGCATTTAAACGTTCGAAGACTTAAGCGACGAACTCGACTGAAATGAGCAAAATATAAAGTAGGATTTCTCTTAAACTAGATCCATTACAGCCAAACACCAGGTGGATCTCAACTTAGTATACCTATAGAAAAGTCGCTCAGTAGGTCCCCCGCTTGTTGCAATTTTTGAGGGTAAATTTCACACACAGTGTTATTAAATTGGTTTCGAAACTTTAGTTATAAAGTAGTTGGAAAGTCATGCAGAGGTAGGCAATTTATGTGCTGCTAGGAAATCGCCATGTTAAAATGACCAGTTCTTTTCAAGCAAAATAACTAATTTGTAATCAGTCTTCTTCTTCTTCTTGACTGGCACGACAGCCCGATTACGAGACTAAGGCCTAGCTACCCGCAACCATCCGTGTTGTGCGTGCGAATTTGTACACGGATAGAAGGGACCTACAGTTTTATGCCGATTCCGAACGGCGAGTTGGGATCTTTTTCATAGGCAATTTTACTCTCAGAGGTTTGCCATTTCCTGCTGAGAGGACAGCCGCCGAAAGAAAAATTTTTGTTTTTCTTTTTTTTTCGGTGTTAATGCAACGGAGTCTTCAACCCGGGTGCGAGCGTCGCATTTGACTCGCGGCCCAACGCACTAGCCAGCTAAGCTACGGCGGCTGCAATATGTAATCAGTACTGTACAGAAAAAGACTAGTTATATATTAGTTTGAAATTAGTTACATTTCCTGCAGAGATCAACCGTAAGTAGAATTTATGATAAAAACATGTCGCTGTTAGTTTTTCTCCAAAAAAGCGTTGTATGGCTGTGGTTTTTAATACATTTTACTTTCTTTCTTGGTCAAATTACTGCCCATGGGAAATGACCCGTTTTTTATTGTAATCACAAACGGATACACAATCACGGACGGATATAATCTATTGTCGATTAATTTAAATCAAATCAAACTTAGTTCTTTTATTCCATTAAGATAATAATATCAAAAACATGACCAAACAGTAAAAGAAGGGCCAAAAACAAAATGTCATATGAATTCACCCCAGAAAAAGTTTGCGTACAAGATAAGGTTATGTAGTTAAAATTTAATTGAAACTAAGTTTTGTCCAAAAATTAATAACTTTGTGAATATGCTTTTCTCGCTTGAACTCCGTGCAGAAGTTTCGGCGTAAAGTTTATTTAATTCGGTGTTTTTTCAGCGGTTATTTTGTTACATCCTTGTATTGTTATATTGGTTTACTATATGTTTGAAGATGGAGTGTTGTTGGGCTCAGGGTTCAAGTAAAGCCCTAAAATACTCAATTAGATGCACGTTAGGTGACTAGGGAGGAACTTTTTCAACTTTTTTGAGCCAGTTAATAGCAAACAAAGCTGCACATTTCTGAAGATATTGGATGCAACTAGCTTTAGATTATGATGCACTGATCGCAAACAATCGAATCCTCTTTTTTGGATAGCTTACGAAAATGGCCAGATCCTAGTAACGAAGCAAGATTTTTTGTTTTTTTCGAGATTTAAGATGGTTTTTTGAAATGATGAATGTGCTCTCCCAAAAGTTTCCCTAATTTCATGAAATTTTTTGTCAATTTTGGAAAGTTTTAGTAAGATTATCCTTTTATTCATTTTTAATTTTTTCTGTTTGATTCTATTGCTTTCTATAAAATTTCAAGCATACAAGTCCGTTTACTGTTCAACGGAATACAAAATAAATAAATAATAATCAAAAATAAACAAAATGCATAACCGCGAATTCCCGTTATTAGTTTTGTACGCAAACTTATTCTGCACCGTTTTGTGAGTATATTGTCAATAAATACGAGTACATGACAAACTATTATTTTAATTCATCTAAAGTAGAACAAAAAGTGCAGTTATGGCATATACAAGCCCTAACCACTATTAATTCGTACCCCTACACTTTTTCTTATATTAATTTTTAGTATTACCTTTTAACCATTATTTGTCAAAGTTTCCGTGCAGTATTTATACTAGTTTGAAAGGTTGAAAAATCTACTATTAGAAAAACATTTTTTAATTTTTTTTTATATAACTTTTTCTGTTATTAATTTTTGAACAGAACAACTTAAAAAAGTAACAACTAAAAGTGGGCACTAATAGTTCGTACGACCGCAAATGAAAGAAAAATTAATATCGGGTTACATCTCCTTTTGCTGAGATGACAGCCTGGCATCGACCTTGCATTGAAGAAATAAGTTTCTGACACTCTTCCGGTGTAATAGAGTCCCAAATCTCTTCAATTTTGTTTTCTAGTTCCGAGAGGGTTCGTGGGGGCTCATTCCTCAATCTTCTTTTCATTAGGGCTCTATTGGACTTAAATCTTAAACTAAAACTTCAATATTATTGTTGTGGAACCGTTTTTGAAGAATTAATATGAGAAATTGAAAAATTAATATGAGAAAAAGCGTAGGGGTACGAATTAATAGTGGTTAGGGCTTGTATGAAAGTTTTTATAAAGAGAGAACCCATTTTTCAGAATTAATCATAGCATAATTTTGACTTGCCTGTACGCAAACTTATTCTGACTAGTATATGTATGTACATAAGTACATAATACCGATGTGATACACTATGTATCACCTTTTAGCATAGATAATACAATATCAATGTGTGTCATATTAGTGGAGTTCACTCTTCATAGCACTTAAGGTGTTAAGTTGCTGTCGTAGCAATCTGTTGCTTCAACTGCTTTCGAAAATGAAACCTTCACCACCATCATATTTTTCAGCCCTACACAGAAGATATTCTATAATAATAATTCTGTGGTCAAAACCGATAAACGCTGAAGTCGACTTAAGACATCATTGGCTTAAGGGTGCTAGCACGTTCCTTTAAAGCGTGCTGCTCAAAATAGTATGGACTTAAGCGCTTTTTGCTTTTGACCACAGAACTTACTATGGTGATCGCATTATACCTTGCATCCGTTCACCATTAAATAGTTTATCAAACACCAAATTTGTTCGTAAGCGTTTAAATAATTGATTGCGCAATTGTTCAAAATTATCCATAAATTTCTTTCGGTCCTTGTCAATATTTACGAAGTAGTTCACTTTCATGAAAAAATCTTCCAAATTCTCCGCCATGATCGCGCTATTACTTGTAGGGATGGGTAACTCTTGGATCGATGCAGTCTGTATATATATTATCGATTTGAAAAATATGAATATTTAACCCTTAAGGGACAGCTTTCACTTCAGTTATGCAAGAAATTCAAAATTTCGCCATTACACTTTCGTAGCCCTAAAAAAGCTGTTTTATAAATTTGAAAACCGTATGTTCTTACAAAGTCGTGTGAGACTCTCACAGTGAGCGGTTGCTTATAAGCAACAATTGTTCATAGTGGTAAATAACACAGGCCAACAAAATTCTACTTTTTCTCGCCATTTCTGGTTTTGGCATCAGTGCTAGGTTAATCAGGGTTCGCTAAAATCGAAATCGCAAATTGTTTTTAACTCTTAGTTTGTTTGATTTTTTCGACATTTTAGACTGTAATTTCGAAACCAATATTGACATGATTTTAATTGTTCAATAACATCTCACAGCTTATTTTCTGATACTACTAATATTTATGCGTTCTTAAATGTCGTGGTAATAGGGCTTCAAAGTCAGAAAAGGTATTTCTTTTGATGTTGAAAATAACACATATTTTTCGTTAATTAAGCAACGAAGTATATTTTTATATATAATATAAACATAATAAATTAAATAAAATTAATATATACTACTGTGATCAAACTGAAAGGTGAATTTTGTTATATTTTTTAAATCTTTATTTATTCTTGCAAATCCATTTCATCTCCTTCAAAGTAATCCCCTCCCGCTGCAATACACTTATGCCAACGAATTTTCCATTCATCATAGCACTTGGAAAAATCCTCCGTCGGGATGGCCATCAGAGCCTTCTTCGATTCAGCTTTTATCTCCTCAATTGAGTCAAAACGGTGTCCTCGGAGTGGTCTTTTGAGTTTGCTGAACAGCCAGAAGTCACACGGGGCCAAATCAGGCGAATACGGTGCTTGCGGAACGATATTTGTTGAATTTTTGGCGAAATGATCACGAAGAACCAACGCAGTATGAGATGGTGCATTATCGTGGTGCAAAAACCAAGAGTTGCCGGCCCACAATTCTGGCCTCTTGAGGCGAATAGCTTCACGTAAGCGGCGCATAACGCTCAAATAATATTCCTTGTTGACAGTTTGGCCCGGCGGAAGGAATTCATAATGCACCACACCACGATAATCAAAGAAAATTGTCAACATGACCTTGATTTTTGAGCGACTTTGACGCGGTTTTTTTGGTCTTGGCTCACCTTTTGCACGATATTCGCTCGATTGATCGGTTGTTTCGGGATCGTAAGCGTAGACCCAAGTCTCATCTCCAGTTACGTTTCATTACGTTTTGATAGTCAGAAAGCATTGTTTCACAGATGTTAACACGACGGTCTTTTTCGAAAAAATTGAGTGTTTTTGGAACCATTCGAGATTTGACTCTTCTCAAGCCCAATTCGTCTTTCAAAATCGCCTGCACCGATCCAAATGATATGCCCAAACTATCAGCAATGTCTCTAATAGTTAATCGACGATTTTCAAGCACCATTTCTTTGACTTGTTTGACGTGATGTTCATCAGTCGATGGTTTGGCCGATTTGACACCACATTTTTCTCAACACTCTCACGACCGGCTTTGAACTCGTTATACCACTTGTAAACACTTTTAGAAGACAGAGTTTGATCACCAAAGGCTTTTTGCAACATCCTCAACGTTTCTGCAGGCGAAATTTCATTCCGCAAACAAAATTTAATGCAACTTCTTTGTTC
This sequence comes from Melieria omissa, assembly GCA_963971225.1. Taxonomy (NCBI): domain Eukaryota; kingdom Metazoa; phylum Arthropoda; class Insecta; order Diptera; family Ulidiidae; genus Melieria; species Melieria omissa. Next base: position 39,772,261 of record OZ020269.1, on the reverse strand, counting down.
AATAAATTCAGACATAGTAAAAATCGAAGAATTCACTTTTAGAGCCTCACAAAACGACGCGTATCTCAAATACTAATGAATATTTTGACGTGAAATTTAGCATAGATGTCACTAACAGTGCTAACAAAAAATTTACCGATTCGAAAAACCCGCGAAGTTTAAATTAAAAATTCACCTTTCAGTTTGATCACAGTAGTATATAGATATATCTTATACATAAAATTCTCGTGTCACAATGTTAGTCACCATACTGCTCCGAAACGGCTTGACCGATTTTTATGAAATTTTACATGCATATTCAGTAGGTCCGAGAATCGGCTACTATCTATTTTTCATACCCCTAAGGGGCGTGGCACATTTTTGCGACCCAATTATTCTGCTGAACTATAAGTCACACAGCAATGAAACTTAGCATGAACCTATCATGTACTCATATCCTTCGACAGACGGAATGAGGCGGTTTTTGGACAACGGAGCGTGGCATCACCCATACAAGCAAAATCTTTAAAATGGAATATATTCGAAATTGTAAGTAGCACAACACTAAAATTTAGTACCCCGTCGTCCCATAGATGAGTCATTCTAATGATATGATTTGATGGGCGTTGGACAAGAGGCGTGGCACATTTTTTGTGACCCAATTATTACTAAGTACGAACCTACCATTTATACATATCTTTCGACAGAGGGAATGGGGCAAATTTTGGACGAGGGGGCGTGGCACCACCCATACGAGCCAGATCTTAATAATGGAATATGTTCCAAATTGTAAGTTGTACAACACTGAAATTTGGTACCCCGTCGTCCCATAGATGAATCATTCTAATGATAAGATTTGATGGGCGTTGGACAAGGGCGTGGCACATTTTTTGTGACCAAAATATTTTGCTGAACTATAAGTCGCTTAGCAATTAAAGATATATTTCGACAGAGGGAATGGGGCAAGTATTGAACGTAGGGGCGTGGCACCACCCATACGAGCCAGATCTTAATAATGGAATATCTTCCAAATTGTAAGTTGTACAACACAACTGATATATAACACAAATCACACAAATCACAAATATTTTGCTGAACTATAAGTCGCTCAGCAATGAAACTTAGTACGAACCTACCATTTTCTCTTTCGACAGAGGGCATTGAATAAGAGGGCATGGCACCGCCCTCTTATTCAATACCTAAATCCGGTTCAAGCGCAGTCCATTTCTTTACTGAAACTTAGCAGCAACATTGCTTATTTGTGGGTCTTGATTGCTTTAACCAGTAGCTCCTCCTCTTCCTTTAGTTGGGTTTCTTCGTCAATTTGCATCACCATAGATTCGCCACCTCGCGTATTTCATTATAAAAAAAACAACAAATGTCGTGCAAGACAAAGTCCGCGGGGTCAGCTAGTATATATATATAAAAAATTAAATCAAATATATCTAAAGACGACACATTATGCAATGCAACTGAGGCAAAATTTGTGGCGTAATTTACATTCGCATCGAAATAATATTGAAACGAAGAGGCACTATGTGCTGTGCATGAACGCTTTCCCAAGCATACTTTTAGGCATGACTTTGAAGTACGGCAAATTTGGTATAATTCGCTTGGTATAATCCGATATGGCAAGGATGGTTCTCTAAGAAATGGGCTGTGCGAGAATGGTCGAGCGCTTTCCAATTGGAAGTTGCAAGAAACTTCGGCGCGATAAGAAAACTGGTATAAAAGCAGCAGTGTGCAGCGCAATGAGTCGAGTCTGTGTTAAGCAAGCAAAGTGGTAACATGTGTAGATACAAGCGAAGTGTAAATCTGTAAATAAAGTGATTGTTAGTTGTGACTACGTTTGCGCTGAATAATTGAAGTTGTTTTATTTTCAAACACAATCAAAACGAACCTTGGAAAACGAATATGGATTTTCGTAACAATATAAAAATTCTGCTTTTGACAATTTGAGCACTTGTGTCAGCAATTTATTTCAAAACCTAAGGTCAAAATTTTCAATCGCTTCATTTTCTATTTGCGTTTTTTCTGCAAATCAATTTCATAATATGCAGGAATTGTGTTTTTATGTCCATTATGGATCAGAGATGCTACAAGCAACTTTTGTTTTGAAGAAATTGTATTACTTTAAATATAACTTTTTTTTCTAACTAAAAATATATATATATATATAGGGGTTTTCATCATGAGCCGAAAAAGTGAATAACGAAAAAAAATCAATTAAAATTTGAATTTTGATGAAACAATATTTGGTTAGTATTGGAATATGACATTATTCAAATGACCTCCACGAGCAGCCTGGCACACCTCGATTCTTTTTAGGTAATTTTCGATTACTTTTTTACATATGGCAGCAGGCTGTAAGTCGCCAAGAACTGCACGTATGTTGTCCCTCAAATGCTCTAGAGTCTGTGGATTGTCTGCATAGGCTTGGTCTTTCGCGTAGCCACAAAGAAAAAAGTCCAAAAGGGTTCAGATCGCACGATCTTGACGGCCAATTGGCATCACCAAAACGCGAAATTATGCGTTCATCTAACCTGGTTCGCAATTCTGTCATGTTCGGTCGTGTTGTGTGGCATGTAGCGTCGTCCTGTTGAAACCACATCTCCTCCACATCCATATCTTCGATCGCTGGCCAGAAATACTCGGTTATCATACGGCCATAACGTTCAGAATTGACGGTAACGGTCTGTCCTTCGTCTGCAGCTACAGTAGCAATATTTTCGGCCGAACGAGCAGGGCGATTACGTATTGGCCTCTGTACATCTTGTACAGAACCAGTTCGTTCGGATTTCGCCAATAAATCCGAAATTGTTGACAAAACAGGCCTTCCGTGACGTCCGAAATCGTTCCTTAGTGCGCGAAAAATGGTGCTCAAATTTTCACCATTTTTGTAGTGAGTTTTCACTATGTTTACACGTTGAGCGATGCTAAATCGGTCCATTTTCATAAATGGCAAACACTAAACTACAATATTAACACAATGCAACGACAGATGACAGCTGCGGTTGTCGAACGCAGGGCTGCCAAAGTTTTCGGTTCGAAATGAAAAACCCTATACATATATAACTATGTATAACTTACACTTGCAATTTCACTTTAGTATCTACGTTCGATCACTGAAAAATATTTTTAAACAATTTTTTATTTGTATGGTCTGGAAGCATCGTTAGCAAATATCCATGGGAGTGTCTAGCAGCAGGTTCAAATAGCAGATATCAGTTAGGTTAGATTAAGGTGGCTGTTTGGGCACAGAATTTGCCCACAAGGAAACAATGACTTACTCCAAGACCGAGTGCCAAAACAAACCAATTTGTTTTGAGGATAAACCCTAGCAAGTCTCTTAACTTTGTTAACTTATCTGAGGTTGTCCAAGTTGTCGAAGAAACGAGAGACTAGGGGTTTCTACCTTCGTCTAGAGCAGTGGGCGGCAAAGCTTACTCTTATGAACAGTACGCTCACCACACGTACACAGTACGCTCTCTCAATCATAAGTTGTTCCGCTATAATTTACGCAATTGCCACTGATGTCTCTGTGGTCCGGTGACCAAGTGAGGGTAATGATGTACACACGCTCAAACTCATTGAGCAAGAGAGGCCACTTTCGATGTGGTGGAAATCTTCTTCAGGAGTTCAATTGCATATTTCAGTTTTAGACAGGGGCGGTGGCAGAAAACAATTACTTATAGTCTCTTACTCCTCTTTATTTTGGCAACTGCGGCAAAAGCCTAGTCTGTAGGCATGAAAAAAATCATGAGGATCATGCTGATGTGTTGTCTCTTTTATTACGCCTGGGGTTGAAAGTAGGCCAGGGCTGTCTGGTTATTGTGCAAGTGGAGGAAGAAGGTATATATTGCCACTGATGTCTCTGTGGTTCGGTGACCAAGTGAGGGTAATGATGTACGCACGCTCAAACTCATTGAGCAAGAGAGACCACTTTCGATGTGGTAGAAACCTTCTTCAGGAGTTCAATTGCATACTTCAGGATTAGATACCGTCTCTTCTCCTACTCCTACCTGTGAGATATGTAATTTAGGAATTTGGAGTCAAAGAGGTATGATGGTAGGGAGTATTCAATGTTGCTGGGTATGTCGAATAGTTTGACTAGAATGGGGCAGTGACCGAAATTAGTGCGTGCCCATCTTTTGGTATTCAATCTCACTGCAGAGAGGGTTGCACCTGGTTTCCCAAAAATATCAACAGGGAGAAAGTTGAGCAAGGTATAAAGTGTAAAGGTATCGATGGTGTTGATGGCAAGGCACCGGTTACAATGAGCTCCGTCGGGTTTTTGAACCGAGTCCAACAGTTTCTGATAAACCCCCTTATCATGGGCTGTTCACCAGACTACCGCTCTATAGAAGAGAATAAGCCGTGCATCATTCGTGGTTGTTGGTCCCATTTCTTAGCAACTGCTCTTTTGCAGAGACACTCCTTGATCCTGATCGATTCGAGGTAGTGGATAACTGTCCTTCTTGGTTACGTCATTGAGTTTCCGATAGTCCACACAAAACCGGGTACTGCCATCTTTTTTCTTGACTAGCACGACCGGCGAGCACCAAAGGACTGACGAAGGCTCTATGACCTTTTCTTTACGCATGTCTTCGATCAAATTTGTGACCTATTCCCTCTTGGCCAGAGGAACTCGTCTTGGCGGATGGCGAATCGGTTTCGCACTTCCGGTGTCGATGTTGTGCTTCACTTAAATTCGCTGCTCCACTGCGGTAAGGCGTCCATGTTAAAACAGTTTTTCCTACTTCCTCCGGGTGTGCTACTTTCGCAATTGACAACTGCATCAGCCTCGCTACACTCGCCAATGACCGCATCTTTTCCGACATATCTGGGTGTATTAAGCGGGTACCAGTATCCTGACTGGTATTTTGCCGTTTTTGGGTTCTACTAATGTACGTCTGATAATTATGTTGTCGTGTCCTTGTTCTGGTGCTTTTACAAACCACAGCCGACTTGTCCCATCATCCTCGTCCACCTTTACCCACACAATCGCCTCAGAATTCGCTGGTATTCTCGGGCGTTGACACGAGACAACTTTCCTTACTGCTACGCTTCGCTCATAGCCGGTGTGCAGGGGGAATTCAACGTTGGCAGCTGTGAGACAAGGACGGTGGGGCAGCAGGTTGTGGGGATCAGCTCACGCCCCTTTGGGCTGGCCCGTTTTAGTTTTTAGTCATCCTCAGCCCTGCGCTTGTTGGCTGAGGCTCGATTGTCAGTATTCCTCACTTCAGGCGATTGCGATCAAGAACGGGAACGCCTCTTTCGCTGACGGCAGTCTCGTGCTATGTGACCCTGCTTGTCACATACCCAGCAAACAACTTTAGAGGAGACCACCCGTGGCCTGACCGGTGTCTCAGAGCTTATGGCCTGGATCGGAATGTCGCTGTCCGCCTGGATTTGGCGTATTCTTGCAGGTGCATACCGAGTGCCCCCAATACATGTCGCCTCATATGTCATCGCGCTGGTCACCGTCTCCTTAAATGTCGGCTTGCCCTTACATTGGTTTCCTTACATCGGTTCACTGATTTTCCAGAGCATCCAGGTCGAACTGTAGCTTGAATGTATCGAACGGCGCAGCACCATCATAAGTAGGCACTTCTGTGTTGGTGGAAAAACTTTCCTCAACCGACTGCACCCTTGCTCGTAGCTGTACCTCTTTAAGCCGCTCGTCGATTTTTCTGTTCACCGAATCCTCCAGACTGTCAACTCGTTTGTCCAAAAGTTCTACTCGCGTCTCCAGGTGCCCGACTTTCCCATTAATCCTGTCTGAAATTTCCTCCACCTTCTGCTCCAAGCGCGCAGAATTTTCCTGAAGCTTGCTGGACAACTCCCGATTTGCATTTTCAATTTTCGTTTCCATTTGCGCCGCCATCTCTCTGTTCGACTTTTGCTGAAATTTTCTGATTAGTAGTTTCCAGTTTCGCTGCCATTTCTCGATTCGTTGTTTCCAGTTTCGCTCACGTTTCGCGATTTTCACGGTTGAAAGTCTCGAGCATGCCTTTAATTGCAACCGTTAGCTGGCTCATGTCTAATGGTTGTAGTGGCGCAGCCGCTGCAGTCGTACTTTGCAGCGATGCAGCACCACCTTGGCCGACGCCTCTAGCTCCTGCGTTCCGAAATCGTGCGCAGTCAAATCGACGCCTCGTGCCTCACATACCTCTCGCAAGCGCAGCTGCAACTCCACCTTTCAGCCAGCTCCTTCAGCAACTTCTTTTATAATTTTTTTTTTTTAGTTTACTTTCAGTATCACAATCCCACTTCTGACACCAAATGTTACGAAAATGACTTCTCTAAGTTCGTTTTGGATTGTGCTTGAAAATAAAACCACTTCAATTACTCAGCGCAAAACGCAGTCAGAAACCAACAATCGCTTTATTTACAGATTTAGACTTTGCTTGTATCTACACTTGTTACCACTTTGCTTGTCAAAATCTGACTTGTCCCTTGGCGCTGCATACCGCTGCCTTTTATATCTGTTTGCTTATCGCGCCGTTCTTGCGAACCATCCTTGCCATATCGGAATTATAGCAAACCGGCCGTACTTCAAAGTGTGTGCCTAAAAGTATGCCCGTAAAAGCATTCATGCATAGCACAGCAACGAGTGCCTCATCGTTACAGTATTTATAATAATTATGCATTCCTGGGTTTTCAATTTCAGACACTCGATTTTCTTCTATTTTGGCCACCTTGATGATACTGTGCGTCGCTTTTTCTCTGCTTTATCTAATAAAATTTTAGTTAAAAATTCTTGAACTCAGTGTAAAAAATATGTGTGCATACCATGTTACACAAAAAAGCTTATAATTTGCTATCAATTACTGTGAAGTTTTATGTTGTTTTGGTTTACTTTTGTTTTAATTTATCTTTTCTAAAATGCATAATTTTGTATTGGCCACCGAGACCGTAGTAGCACCTGTTGGCAAGAGCAATCCTTCGCTTTATCTCCAGGCTGACATCATTGCTGCTGTTAACGGCGGTGCCAAGGTAGACGAATTCTTGACAACTTCAAAAGTACATCAGTCGGCCTGGAAATATGACCCTAGCCGCTGCGAGTCCCTGCGTGTAGACCAGACCCATTGTGGCAGAGTCTCTTTTGATAACCGCAAAGGCAGCGGTGACATCTCACTTGTTACGCCCGATGACATCAATGTCATCAGCGTAGGCAAGGAGCTGGACACTTCTTTTCAAAAATTGTGTCATACGATGTACACAAGCCTTGCGCAGATCACTCCTTGAACGGTATCGAATGAATCGAAGAGGTCACGTCCAACCTTGACGGAGCTGCGCGTACTGCTCAACGTCGCTCTGCAAAGTCTCACGAGATTTGCAGAGATACCAAGTTCACACAATGCGACATATAGGCAGTTTACTGATTTCCAGCTTTCTTTGCAAGCTTCCTGCATACCTTGGCTGCAACAAGATATTGGTCCGAGTCGATGTTAGATCCTCGGAACGTGCGCACATCTAGAATGCTAGAAGCATGCCTTCCATCAATCACAATGTGATCAATCTGGTTGCGGGTGGATTGATCGGAGGATAACCAGGTGGATATCGAGGTGCTGGAATTTGATGCTACTAACTACCATGCTTCGTACCGCGGCGAAATCGATCAGCCTGAGACCGTTGTTCGAAGTGGTCGCATGGAGGCTGAAATGCCCGACTGTGGAACCAAATATACCTTCTCGCCCGACCTTTACATTAAAGTCCCCGAGGACGAGTTTGACGTCATGGGCTGGGCACCCGTCGTAGACGTCCTCAAGCTTCGCATAGAAGGCATCCTTGGTCGCATCATCTTTCTCTTCCGTCGGGGCGTGCGCGCAAACTAGGCTGATGCTAAAGTATTTAGCCTTGATGGGATCGAGGCCAGCCGTTCATTCACCGGATTGAACCGAGAGAAGTGGTGGCGAAGTCTCTTGCTGACCACAAATCCGCAGCCAATTTCGCGCTTCTCCGCATGGCAGCTGTAGTAAATGTCGAAGTCTGGTCGCTTGGCGCAACGTTGTCCTGTCCATCGAATTTCCTGGATGGTGGTGATGTCAGCCTTACATTCCATGAGGGCTTCCGCCAGTAGGATCGAGGCACCTTCCCTATAGAGGGTCCGGACATTCCAGGTGCATATCATCAAATCGTGGTCCTTTAATCGTTTTCTGTGGTCGTCAAGTGAGTTCCACCCGAGGCTTGCTTTTTGGCTTTCATTTGTTGCTGATTTTACGTGGCGGGCACCAAACCATGCACAAAACCCAAATTTCAAGTCCTGGGGATTGGACACGCTGCACACTTTAGTTCACTATTCAGAGGGTGCCAAATAGCTATCCAGAAGGGCACGCGGAGGCTGTGTATCAATTTGGATTGGATAGGGGCAAGGATCGTCCTAGCGTTCGCCAGGTTAAACGCAATCAGAGACTTTACCTTGTATGTCCACTCCTATCCTTCCATCCAATTTCGTAATACGTTTGTATAAAACTGACCATAAACTTATATTATTGCGCAAAAGCGTAAAAAAAGAATCTTTGGGTATGTTTTTAATTTAAATAAATTAAGGTTTTATGAGCCGCATCACAAAAAAACACCCCTGCGTTGGAACTACAGCATTTGGCCCCAAAAGCACCCCTGATTTGATCTGATCGTCAACTGTGTTAGAGATTCGCTAAAAGAAGAACTGTGAAATAAAAAGGTCGGCAGTTGGCCCTATCGTACTCAATGCATTTAGTTTTGCATTCTTTGCTATAGTTTTCAATGATATTTACTTATTATAAGGTTGATATGGTGTGTAATTAATGCAGTAAATTAATAAAAACATACTTTAAAAAGCAAACAATTGAAACCCAACTGGCGGCATTTTAGTTTGCACAATCATCCCTAATATCTGAAACAGAGCGAAAGCAGTGAAGAGCTGATGACTGCCAGCTAAACAGACTTTGTAGGCAGTGTTGCCGTTATGCGACTAAAGTGTAAAATTTACCCTTTTTGGAGACCGATGCCACCTGACACCGACTTTTAAAAATAGGCTGACACTTTTCTTCAAAATCATGCGACTTTTGCCCCCTTTTTTTATCAAAAAGTTTACATGTAGAGGAATTCTATGTAATGTGACACCACATGGTGGCACTTTTTGCGTATAACTCGTTAGAAAATTAACTTATCGCAATGTTAATATACCGTTGGAAAGATGGCTATGATCCAAGGAAACACCTCATTTGAATTTTTTGTAAATACTAATTGGCTGTACAATTTCCCAAAGTGTTAAAAATCGACAACCTAAAAGTTTTTAATGTAAAGTGCCATCCCCTAAAAAAATCACAAAAAACGTAGAAATCTCAAGTAAAAATTCATGATTTATAAAATTTACAAAAGATTATTGAATTTAATTTGAATTGAATAGAAAATGACCGAAAGCCAAATGCATATTGAATGGTAACGAATTAAACGAATAACTATATGGACATTAATACACACAACTGAACTAATTTTTGCCTCATGATAGGATTCGAGAAAAATTGACTAACACTTTAAATTCATTTTATTGACGATTCCGAACAAGAAAACGTCATTTTACCGATATAGTATCACAAATAAAATGAAAAAAGAGCGGTGGCACTTTACAAAGAAAAAAAGGTGGCACTTTACATTTTCACGCCATTTTGGAAATCATTGAATAAATGTTCTCCCCTTACGATATGCTCGGATATCATTTCGGATTACGAAAAAGCATTAAAAATTAAGTCCAACACTGATATTTACCTTAGTTTCTTAGACGTTTTTGATTTATTTTTCACGGCAACAAAAATCTTCAGCTTTTATTTTTAAGTTTTTTCTTAACCAAATTTTACATTTTTTTCCCCTTAAAAACCACATTAAAATTTATGTTGTCATATACGCCTTAAATGACGGTAGGAATTTTTTGCTTGGATTGCTGGAACATCAAAATCGAGCAGGAGTGGCACATTACAAAGAGTGGCACCTTACAAAGAATTCCCCTACATTTTGAAAATTGTTTCGTAAAGTTAATTTTTTTATTTTTGCGTGTTTCAAAATACTCAAAATATGCCTTCCTTTTAGTATTCACTTTTCAAAGGTGACACTTCAGTACTTAGATATTATACCTCTGGCAACATTTAAACTACTTGCAACCCTTTTATAATGTCAAAGTTTTCCCGCAAAATGTACAAAATTAATCTGAATTAATGCGCTATTTTGTGGCATTGCTTAAGTTATTTGTGCCAAATTAATTTTGATGGCTCCCAATGAAAAAGTAAGTATATCACGCATATGCTTTGAAATGTTTTCGTAATAAATACGAAACATGCATATTGGGACTTTTTAATATTATTACGAAAATTCCAAGTTCGTTTTGATTGTGTTTGAAAATAAAACAACTTCAACAAGTGTATGCTTGGAAAAACATTCATTGTTTCAATATCACAGCACCGAGTGACTCCTCGTTGCGCTGCCCATCACTTAGACTTGTTCATCCGGAACAAGTGACGAGGCTCCTCCGTAGTAAGATGCCAGGCGCTCCAAATGGACTACTTTCAACCTGACGTTTCTGTTGCCGCAGTGTTGAACCCTGTACACTACGTCATTAATCCTGGTCACGACTTTGTACGGTCCTTCCCATGACGTTTGATGTTTTGGAGACAAACCTTTCCGCCGCTGCGGGTTGTAAAGCATTACCAGATCGCCTTCTTGGAATCCCGCTATGTTAGCCCGCAGATCATATCTGGCTTTCATCTTATCGCTGACCAGTTGGATACGGTCCCTTATAAACTTGTGGATTTCTTAAAGCTCCGATCGCTTATTAACTGCGTAATCAGCCTTAGCGCCTTCCGTCGTGCTGACCACTCCGAACTTCAAGTCAGCAGGCAACCTCAGCTCCGTGCCGAACACTGCTCGGGCTGGATTGAGTGATGTCGTATCGTGCGGGGCTGACCTATACGCCATCAAGAACAGCGGAATATGCGTGCTCCAATCCTTTTGATTCCTGCCTACTACTTTCCGCAGATATTCTTCCAGCGTCCGATTGAATCGTTCCACCATGCCGTCGGACTGGGGATGCAAAGGACAGGTGCGAGTTTTCCTTATTCCTAGTAGCTCACACACTTCCTTCAATACCAGAGACTCGAAATTCCGGCCTTGATCCGAGTGCAACTCCAGCGGAACCCCAAATCTGGCCACCCAGTTGTTTACCAGTATTTCAGCGACCGTGGGGGCCTCCTGGTTAGGAATAGGATACACTTCGGGCCATTTGCTGAAATAGTCCATTACCACCAGCACATATTTGTTGCCTTGAGTGCTAAGTGGGAATGGCCCGGCGACGTCCATGGCAATTCGCTCAAAGGGCGCTCCCATGTTGTACTGCTGCATGCGGCCCCGAGATCTTATTGTCGGCCCTTTCGCAGCCGAACATCGATCACAGCTCTTAATCCAATCGGCGACAGACTCCTGGCATCCTACCCAGTAGAATCTTCTTTTTATTTTGGCGACAGTTTTTGTGATGCCTAGGTGCCCTGCGCTGGAGTGGTTATGGTATGCCTCGATCACCTCGTTGATCCTGCATTTCGGGACTACAATTAGGGAATTGCTGGTCCGGCCATCCTAACTCTCCCACTCGCGGTATAGGCAGCCATCAGACAGTCGCAGACTTTGCCACTGTGCCCAGTAAGCCTTCGCGATCGGGATCTCACCGGCGCTATCACTTGTTCTTGGCCATGACATGTTTTGGCCCTTCTACAACCCACAGCCGACTTGTCCCATCGTCCTCGTCCACCTTTGCCCACACAATCGCCTCGGAATTCGCTGGTATCTTCTGGTGTTGACACGATACAGCTTTCCTTACCGCCACGCTTCTCTCATAGCCAGTGTGCAGGGGGAATTCAACGTTGGCATACCTCAGCACATTTTCTTTCAGGTCCAGTGTAAAACCGTGCCTAATCATGAAATCCACGCCAATAATCACGTCGTCCATTATCTCCGCGACGATGAACTCATGTTCCAGGCTGCTAGTGCCGATAGCAATTAGTTTTGTTACTTTTCCTCTTACCGGCGCACGCTCGCCAGGCCCAGTCCTCAGCTTTATGCCATGTAGCGGTTCCCAGTTCTTCAAAAGCTTCCTTTTTATGATCGAATATGACGCTCCAGTATCCAGTGTCAACACGAACTTTCCATCTATCTTTCCTTCAATCGTCAAGCTGCTGGGTTGTCGTTTCAGCTGTGAGACAAGGACGGTGAGGCAGCAGGTTGTGGGGATCAGCTCACGCCCCTTTGGGCTGACCCGTTTTAGTTTAACGACTCCTCGTCGTCAGCCCTGCGCTTGTTGGCTGGGCCTCGATTGTCAGTATTCCTCACTTCAGGCGATTGCGATCAAGAACGGGAACGCCTCTTTCGTTGGCGGCAGTCTCGTGATATGTGGCCCTGCTTGCCACATGTCCAGCAAACAACTTTAGAGGAGACAACCCATGGCCTGCCCGGTGTCTCAGAGCTTATGGCCTGGATCGCAATGTCGTCGTCCGGCTGGATCTGGCGTATCCTTGCAGGTGCATACCGAGTGCCTCCCATCCATGTCACGTCATATGTCATCGCCCTGGTCACCGTCTCCTTAAATGTCGGCTTGCCCATCATCAACGCACTGCGACGTGTCTCCGCATCATGAAGACCTTCAATGAACGACTCAATCTTCATCCTCTCGAGATCATCAGCGCCGAATTTTGGATAGCACAACTGTACGAGCCGCTCAATGTCTGCTGCATATGTCTGCAGCGCCTCGCTGGCTCTTTGCTTGCGGTTTTTCAGCTCACAGTAGTATAGCGTATGGTTGTGCTCGTTGCTGTACTTTGCTGCCAACGCTCTCATGACGGCCTCATAATCACTTCTCGAACATTCCGGAACTGATTTCATTACCTCAGCCGCAGGACCTTTCAGCGCCAGTGCCAATCTCCGACCCTTCCTGATATCGGTCCACTGATTTTCCAAAGCAGCTAAGTCGAATTGCAGTTTAAATGTATCGAACGGCGTAGCACCATCATAAGTCGGCACTTCTGTTCGGGTGGCGAAACTTTCCGGAACCGGCGGCAAACATTCTCGTGGCTGTACCTTTCTAAGCCGCTCGTCGGTTTTTCTGTTCACCGAATCTTCCAGATTGTCAACTCGTTTGTCTAAATGTTCTACTCGCGTCTCTAGGTGCTCACCTTTCACATTCATCCTGTCTGAAATTTCTTCCACTTTCTGCTCCAAGCGCGCAGAATTTTCCTGAAGCTAGCTGGACAACTCGCGATTAGCATTTTCCAATTTTTCCGCATTTTCCTGGAGTTTTGTTTTCATTCGCTCTGCTACTTATCGATTTGCCGACTCCATTTTCCTGTTGGAAGCCTCGAACATGCCTTTTATTGCGACCCTAACCTGGCTCATGTCCATTGCTTGTGATGGCGTAGCCGCTGCAGCCGTACTTTTTATCGACGCAGCACCCGCAGGCGATTCCTCCACAGTGGCCGATGCCTCTAGCTCAGTCCAATCGACGCCTCGTGCCTCACACGCCTCTCGCAAGCGCAGCTGCAACTCCACTTTACCGCCAGTAGTCGGCAAATTCCAGGCAGCCAGCTCCTTCTTCAGCTGGTCCACCTTCAGCAGCTCGAGTTATGAAAAATGAAATGAAATGTTACGAAAATTCCAAGTTCGTTTTAATTGTGTTTGAAAATAAAACAACTTCAATTATTCAGCGCAAAACGCAGTCAGAAACTAACAATCACTTTATTTACAGAATTACACTTTGCTCGTATCTACACTTGTTACCACTTTGCTTGCTCAACAGAGACTCGACCCCTTGCGCTGCCACTGCTGCTTTTATACTAGTTTTCTTATCGCGCCGAAGTTTCTTGCACATTCCAGTTGTACTTTCTATCTCGATTGTTCTAGCAAAGCTCATCACCTTTCGCGAATCATCCCTGCCATATCGGCTTTATAGCAAGCGAATTATAGCAAATTTGCCATACTCCGAATTGCATGTCTAAAAGTATGCTTGGAAAAGCATTAATTGTTTCAATATCACAGCACAGACTGACTCCTCGTTTCAATATATTCCTTATCACTTATTTTTATGAGAAAACAGTTTTTTTCACAGAAAATTATCTTCTTTAGAAATTTATTCAAAATAATGAGTTTCGAAAGGTGGAATAATGAAAGTTTATACTTATATACATGGTATAACGAAATTGGATCACTTGACACTTTTTTTGCGGCTGTGACACTTTTTTGCGACTTTTTAAAATTTTTCAGCGGCAACACTGTTTGTAGGTGACTTGCAAAAAACGCACAAAATCAGCTTACTCTCCCAGTTTCCTTTTACTTGCAGAGAGGATGAGAACACACAAACGGGAGAGCGTAAAATGAGAAGCTGTGAAAGCGCAAAACAATTGTACGAAGAGCAAAGAGATGATTGATCGAATGCGGCTGTATGAAAGAAGCGGACAGGCAAAATTTACATAAAAAATATGATTGAGCGATCACCCAGGCGTATTAATAAGGTGGTAGCACAACGGCACTAGCTCAGCTTGCTAGTGCGTTGGGCCGCGAGTCAAATGTGACGCTCGCGCCAAGGTTCAAGACTCCGTTACTGCTAACAAACCTCTGAGAGTAAAATTACCTATGAAAAAGCTCCCAACTTGCCGTTCGAAATCGGCATAAAACTGTAGGTCCCTTCCAACCATGTAAAAATTCACACGCATAACACGGATGGTTGCGGGTAGCTAGGCCTTAGTCGCGGTATCGGGCTGTCGTGCCAGTCAATTATTAATTATTAAATTATTAGCACTACGGAAACAAAAAAACATCAGTGTATGTATATTGTTAATCAGCCGACAAGGTTCAGTGAAAATAACATGGAACTTAAAAAAACAACAACATTGAGAATGTAAGAGAGAATCGTAAAGTAACTACGCTCGCGTCTGAAGTACAAGCGCACAATAATTTCAAATGCGTCTTCTGTATATTGTTTATTCTGTGGTACACTGTACACTTTGTTAGCTTGGCAGTGACTCTCTTAAACTAGTTTAAATGAAAAGGGCTTTTTTTGAACCCGACCGTCGACAGTGCTTAATGGGATAAGTTTGCTATCTGCTTTTTTACAACCACCGCTGCGACCGCGCAGCCATTCTTTGAAAAACGTGGCTACTTCGTTTTTGGTCACGTGGTCAGAAATGTGGCCCCCCACAGCTGCATAATTCTCGCTTGGAAGGCACCAATTAAGTATTTTTTCAAAATATTTTTCATTCAATTCACTCTTTGCGTTGTTTTGTTTGGCGAAACGACAGCTGGAATCTGAGGGATGTGTTTTATACATGAATAGCTGTGTTTCATTGGTAAACAACTTTTTTATACAAAGATTTCGGATGCAACTCTGCGGTAAACTGGTTTTAGATCGTGTTAAATGGTTTAACATGTTTGATATCCACCGCAAACCAAAGACGCAAGAAATTCCTACCACAAAAAAAAGATTCCCCAGAGCTGAAAAGAAAATTAAGGCCCGACAAGAAACTATCAATAATATTCAAGCTAATCTCGGTCACAACTGAATAGAAAACTGATTCAACAACTAGGTTAGGTTAGCTGCCTGGCCACGCATAGACCTTATTGGGTCCTTAGCGATAACAGTTGGAGCTCCTTAGTGTTGCGGATCGTCGTAGAACTGATCGATGAGAATGCGGGTGTTCCTAGCGAAGTTTAGCAGCGATTTAATGTCGTGCTTGCGGACTTCTCGCAACCCAGAGAAGAATGGGGCCAAAAGTAAGTAACGGTAAGTCGGGCAGGAGCACAGTATGTGCTCCAGAGTTTCCTTGGCACCATTTTTTTTCATTTCCTGCATTCATTCGACTCAGTGATTCCCATCTTTGGGCGTGAGCCGCTGTCAAGTAATGCCCCGTTAGTACGCCTACGATGGCTCTGCAGTCTTTTCTTGGTAGTGAGAGAACGAATCTCGTGAGCTGGGGCTGGGGCATTATTTTAGCGGTTGTGCAGGTAGTTAACTGTTCCACCTCATCTTCGCTTTTCCCATTAGGTTATCTTCCAAACCTTTGTTGAATGCCCGCAGAGGCATCAGAACGTTGCTGATTTGCTCATCTGGCAGGTGAACAATACTTTTAGGGACAACATCTGCTACCTCATTTCCCTCTATGCCTTTGTGACCAGGTACCCAATAGATATGCAGCTTGCGATTCGCAGCCAGCCTTTCTATTGCTACCCGGCATTGCAGGACATTTTTGGATGATATGCAGAAAGAAGTTATCACCTTAATAGCAGATTGGCTATCGATGTAAAAGTATACTGATTTTTGAATAGTGGTGTCAGTGCAGGCAAGCTCCGCCGCTTTCCTGCCAGCAAACACCTCGGCTTGAAAGATGCTGTATTCCGCGTAGAGGTCGATGGGCGGAAAGTTAAGAATAATGTTAAGTGCTGCCGTAGCAGTGGTGCCGTAGAGCTCCAGCCGTGAAAAGTGCAGCCAGGCGCTGAACCTTTTCCAAAGGTTTACAGTATGTATTTTTCTTTACCGCAGTCCACCACACCAAAACGCCATAGAGAAGTATCGCACGTACTATAGCTGTATAGCACCAATGCATCAGAGAAGGCGAAATGCCCCAAGTCTTACCGAGCATTCTTTTGCACGCGTAGCTAGCGTTACCGGCTTTTTTTCACCCTCTCTTCCACGTTGGGCTTCCAAAGCAGCTTGTCCAATATAACTCCCAGATATTTGATGTGAGGTTTGAGAGTGAGTGGAGATCCGTTAAGTCGTGGAGCCATCCACGATGGAACTTTGTGCCTTCTGGTGAAGAGAAGCATGTCTGTTTTCTCCGCGTTCACGCTAAGACCAGTGCTTTCTGCCCAATTGTGTACAGTTCTTAGCGTAGCAGTCATAAGACTGCTGAGAGTCGGACGACATTTCCCGGTTAGAATTATCGCAATGCCATCTGCATATGCAAATAGTTTCGGTGCCTTGGCTTCGAAATGAACCAGGATTTTGTTGACCACCAGCAGCCAGAGTAGTGGTGATAGGACTCCTCCTTGCGGAGTACCTCTGGACACGGAGTACTGTTTGAGCGCGTCAGAATTCGTCGTCTGCCTGTTTCGCAAGCTTGAAGATTTCACGCAAGTATTGTCGTTGACCCCAAGTTTTTTGTTCCACCAGGGTACCCTCGCGACGGTAGACACCTTGGCGCGGTGCGAGGGCTTAGTTACGAAGACTCGGTCTGGCCATGCTGACTGGCGCGGCTCAAGCTTGACTTGACCGTGCCTGGTAGGTTCAACCATGTCAGACGGGCAGCCGACGAGTACAGACCAAGATCTACCCTCCTCAAGCCCGGGTGTCATGCGTCACCGTGCCCAGGGTTAGTTTGCAGTCGAGGAGTATACTGACTGTATTCTAACGGCTGCCTGCCGGGCACCTGTCCACCCCCGGCTGTAACTGTGGACTTCCTATGGCATGGGGCTCTGCCATGGGTGACATACCCTTCCCCTTCCATTCCTTCGACCACCGAAATCCCCTCGTGGGTTAGTAGGTGGTCGGCACGAACCAGATGTTATGAGTTCCTCAACACCCGCCTCGGATAAGAGGCATCCCGCCGCCGGGCACGGCACTAAACCCCGCCCAACCCTCGGCGATCCCTGCAGCAGCAGGAGTCGCCAAGGCACCAGCAGATTGGTGCCTAAAACTAGGCCGCCCCTATTAAGGCACGGCACAGTACCCAGGGCTTCCCTCTCGAAGGGACCCCCCTCAAAAACCCAGCCGCAACAGGTCACGCCATCCCCTTATGAGGGAAGACGTCCTGACAGGCCTCATCCCGTTGCAGCTAATCCCGCGACGGACTCAGTTCCGACAACGCGAACTGTCGCTCCCACCCCCGCACTCGCCACCGAGCGGCCTGGCACCTCTAGGCCTCCCACCAAGGTGAAGCCTTCCGTGAGGGCCTACCGGGATAAAAGAGCGGCAACCAAGCTAGTCGCCAAAATCACCGCGATCCCTGAAAAGGATCGCTCCACAACGGAACGAGAATCGCTCGCATGGGCGGAGTCGATCCTAGCGAAACACAGAGGCCGACAGCCGGTGGCCACCAAGAGACAGAGGTCTTCTGACGAGGTGGTAAATGCTCCCAAGAGGGCAAAACCATCTCGACAGCCAGGCAAGGCCTACAGTGAGGTCCTGAAGGATCATCTCATGATGGCGATCCTGGACAAGGGACATCCTGACGGGTTTATTTCTCCAGATAAGTGGAGATCAGTGGAGATTAGCCTCTGCAAAGGGTATAAAGGTATTCTCTTGAAGAATCCCGGCCCAGCTCCTGAATGTTGCGACGCCGGCTGGCACCAGGGCCACATTAAACTTATGGCGTGCGCCGATGAACGCTCTGCAATGCTGCTGAAGCTGGCGATAGCTGAGGTAGGCGAGATCTGGCCAGGGGCTAACCTCCAGGTAGTCCCGAAGAGCGAGATCCCGCATCGGCCCAGATCAAGGGCCTGGATTCCAGCGGAGCCATCGAAACCGGAAGAGATCCTGGAACTCCTCCAGCTGAGCAACCCGAACCTACCTACCAGCGATTGGAAGGTAGTGAGGGTCAGCGAGGCCAAAGGGAAGTCCAGGTGCGCCACCGTCATCCTGAACGAGGAAACGATAGCCCCCCTGACCGCAAGAGGCGGCGTCATCAGCTACGGCTTCAGCTCCACTGTACTGAAGTTGTACCGGAAAGATGAGCTGGATGCAGCGAAGACATCGTCTGACGCCGCGGTAGAAAAACGCGACACTCCGGCATTCGAACGCCACCCCTCGGGGACGGACTGCGAAATGCAGTCCGATTCCGACACGCAATCCGTCTCGTCCATGGTGGGTCGCTTTTTCGGCAGATGGAACGCTGATGGCGACGAAGACGATCTTCTGGCCTCTGAGCCAGAGGATGCTGACACGACTGTCATCAGTGCCCAGCAAACCGGACCCACGGACGATCCAGGTGGTGCAGATCAATCTGCACCGATCTAAAGCGGCCTCGGCCGCCCTCGTCCTCCACCTACATCAAAGGGGGGAGGACATTGTCCTAATCCAAGAGCCCTGGACGGTAGCCGACAGGGTTTGCGGGTTAGGCTCCTCCACACACACTGTGGTCTACACCCAAGGTAATGGCCGACCCAGATCGTGCATTTTAATTTGTAGGAAACTAAAATTTTTCTTCCTTTCCAAATTTAGCAACAGCGACACCACTGCCATTTGCCTAGAGCAAGGCAGAAAGCCAGTCTGGATTCTCTCCGCCTACATGGCCCATGACCACATGATGGTACCGGCGCCGGAAGTCCAAGCAGCGACCAAAGAAGCCCGCAAAGACGGCGCGATCCTGGTGATAGGCGCGGACGCGAATGCCCACCACCAGATGTGGGGCAGTACGGACACCAACGACAGAGGTGAGTCTCTTTTTGATTTCATTCTCGCATCTGATCTTTATATATGTAATATTGGTCGGGAGCCCACTTTCGTGACGGCTACCAGAAGGGAGGTTCTAGACATCACTCTGGTTTCGGAGGACCACGCCGATGTGGTCCGCCACTGGAAGGTGTCCAATGACATCTCTTTCTCAGACCATAACTACATACTATTTAGCATAAACATACTGGTCCCGAAACCACCCCCCTTCAGAAACTTGAGCCTGATGGATTGGGACAATTATAGGCAAATTCTTCTTCACAATCTCCAACCGCCTGAACCTACAGCACCCTGCTCGACGGGCGAGCTGGAGGCTCTGGTGGAGATTGTTACTACGGCCTGCAATAAGGCCTCCGAGTCTTCCTGCCCTAGGGTCATACCTAGGGGCAAGCCCAAACCACACTGGTGGACAACGCAAATCGCTGATTTGCGACGAGAGTGCAGGAAGCTCTTCAACAGGGCTAAGGTAGACAATAACTGGCCATCCTACAAGGAGGCCCTTCGACGCTACCAGCGCGAACTCAGATCTGCCAAACACAATTCATGGTCGGCCTACTGCGAGAACGTCGAGAACGTATCGGATATCAGCAGGCTTCGAAGAATCCTATCAACTAGTCCAACGTATTTGGGTTCAATACAAACCACAGATGGAGATTGGACCAGCTCGAGCTCTGAAACCCTTGAGCTCCTTACCGACACACACTTTCCGGGTAACACTGTCTCTCCGGTAGAGTGTACCGATCCAGACGCACCATCAGACCATGACTTTAGCGATACCGCAATAAGTACAGAGAGTCTGAACTGGGCCATCGACAGCCTGGACTCGCATAAAGCACCGGGTCCAGACGGAATCACGCCAGAGGAACTGAAGCAGGCAAGGACCCTGCTAGCTCCTTGGTTAATCAAGATCTTTAAGGCATGCATTGGACTCGCCTACGTACCACGAAAATGGAACAGAGCGAAAGTAGTCTTCATCCCCAAAGGGGGAAGAAGTTGCCATATCACCGCAAAGGACTTTCGGCCGATAAGCCTAACTTCCTTTCTCCTGAAAACTCTAGAAAAACTGCTGGATTCCTACATTCGCCAGACAATTGACGCTCGCGGAATCTCGGAACTCCAGCATGCATACACTAAGGGCAAGTCCACAGAGACGGCTCTCCATGACCTGGTCCATAGAGTGGAGAGGTCACTTTCACTCAAGGAATATACGCTGGCGGCTTTCCTCGATATAGAAGGAGCCTTCAACAACATTCAGCCGGAAGCTACTATAGCGGCTTTGACCGACCTGAAGCTAAATAAACGGCTAATATGCTTGATCGGCAACCTCCTGAGAAGGAGGGAAATCTTTACAGAGCTTGGCGACACCAGAGTCATCCGATTTGTGTCGAGAGGTACCCCCCAGGGTGGGGTACTATCGCCCCTGCTCTGGAATCTTACAGTCAATCCTCTAATCATGAGGCTATCGGCATCGAATTGCCACGTGGTGGCGTACGCTGACAACATCGCTCTCCTGGTATCAGGGAAGTTTGTCGAGACTTTGAGTGACCTCATTCAGGGGGCTCTAAATACACTCTCGTCGTGGGCGAGGGGCTGCGGACTGGCTGTTAACGCTGCAAAGACGGAACTTATAATTTTCACGAAGAAGCATATAATTCCGCGGTTCAGCCCACCCATTCTAAATGGCACTCTCCTCCGACCCACGGACAAAGTCAAGTTCTTAGGCACCATCCTAGATCGGAAGCTAACCTGGAAACCTAACATTGAAAACCGAATCCAGAAGGCAACAACAGCCCTTTACATGTGTAAAAGGGCTATCAGCAGAAGCTGGGGACTAAAACCGCGAGCCATCCACTGGCTTTACACTGCGGTAATTAGGCCAATCCTCACGTTTGGCGTCACAGTCTGGTGGACAGCCCTGAGCAAGTCCACATACGTGAGCCAGCTTACCAAGGTCCAAAGGATGGCAGCCCTGCTTATCACAGGAGCCATCAAGACGACGTCAACCAAAGCCCTGGAAACCCTTCTCCACTTGCCCCCCATAGACATATATGGTGAGTTTGTGGCGAGTTGTTCCGCGGCTAGACTCAACGCGATACTACCATGGCCAAGAACCGATGTAGGACACGCTACCATTGTCAACAGAATTCCATGCAATGTAACGGAGATTGACTATACTATCCCCAAACCACTATCAAAACCACTTTTTAGTGCTAAGATCCCTTCTAGGGACGAATGGGAGAACCGAGAGCTGCCAGAAGAGGCCTACAATATGGCCACCTTCTACACAGACGGCTCAAAGATGAACGAAAAGGTCGGCTGCGGTGTATACTGCAAAAACCAGGACCTCAGACTATCATTCCGACTACCGGATCATTGCAGCGTTTTCCAAGCCGAACTCACGGCCATTAGCCAGGCAGCTGCCTGGCTCAGAGTTAATATGATATCCTACAGGGACATCACTATTTACACCGAGAGCCAGGCAGCAATACAAGCTCTCTTGAGCGCTCACCCCCGTTCGAAAACCGCCCTTCATTGCCGCAAATCTCTCAATGAGATTTCAGTGCAGTACAGAGTGCACCTCTGCTGGGTGCCTGGGCACAAGGACATAGAGGGTAATTGTATAGCCGATGAGCTGGCAAGAGCAGGCACGGAGCTGCAACACATCAGCGCTATGGAGGCAGTGGGAATACCACTCACCACTTGCAAGCTACACCTTGGAAAGGTATACTTGAGCAAAGCGAACACCAGATGGCGCAACGAACAAACGTGCACCACAACCAGACAAATATGGCCAGTGACCAACCAGAGCAGATCCAAGGAACTGATCCTGCTGAACAAACCCTCGATAGGGATTGTTGTGGGAGTCATTACTGGACACTGCCTCATTGGCCTACATGCTAGCAGACTGGGTCTGCCTTATAACGATTTCTGCAGAAGCTGCAGGGACGAGGACTGCGAGGAGTCCGTCGAGCACCTCCTCTGTACGTGTCCAGCGCTTGCGAGAACGCGATTCTCTCACCTGGGCAGGCACTTTCTGAGCTGCCTGGCTGATCTCGAAAAGACGCCACCGAGCATCATCTACAAATTCGTTAGAGCCTCCAAGTGGCTCCAATGAATACCGGAATCGGATAGGTGAAGTTTCCCCCCACCACGTGGTAACACAATGGGCCGCATGGCCTAAGTGATGCCCTAGAGGCGACCACTTAACCTACCTACCTAGGGTAGCCTAGACCTCCGCTCCATGCGTACGGGAGGGCATGAGATACGATACGTTTTATTGAGGCAGGTGGTCAAGAGGTTAAGTTCCTTCTCCACCATCGCTTCATTTCGCCAGTTGTGTCCACCACCCTTCGAAGCTCAGACGGCGGCGACTCGATTTCGTGTGCCATGTAGCAGGACGCAGGAAGTATGACTTCATCCTTGCCGCCCCCTACTGCCACGGTAATTAAGTAATCTGTGAAGAAATTCGGTAACATATATGAATGGATATTTTTCATTACCATTATAGTTACACTTACTTTGTTATTTACGTTCGGCGTAAAAGTATTGAAGCTACTCGACTTCAATCCGGACACCATGTTCCCCCAGCAATCCAAGGTTCCTGGATCAGAGCAACATCGTAGCTGCCCCCTCTAAATTGAGGTGGAGCTCAGCTGAGGCTATTTCACTACGATGGAGGTTTATTTGGAGGACCTTCAGCATTTGCTTCTGATGCCTTCGCGGGGGTGGATGCGTCCGCAAACTCGCCCGTAAATCCTCCATCCCTTAGGGATAGAGACGACTCCAGGATGTCCTCAATCCCAAGATCCGCTTCTACCTCACCCATGTTAAGTGTGTTGTGGTTGTCGTCTTTGGCCACGCCATTTTCCCACACCTTGCGTAGAGAATGTCCTCGGCCACCTTATTGATTTGAAGGAGGTAGTTTTGACCGACGCACTATGATTTAGCTGCCGGCAAAACGTTGCAAAAATAAAAAATTTCATGAAAGCGTTTGATAAAATGAATACACGCATCTTATTGAGAATTTTCCATGGATTACGAAACTGTAATTTTCGGATTAGTAGTTTGAGAGGTAGAGCCGCTCAAAGTTGACAATTTTTCCACATCGAGAAAAATGTGTATTTTTTAGGTTTTTTGTCATCTTTAAGATTCATTTGTATGTAAATAAAGCGACCAATCAGTAACTTGTTGGTTCTTTCTGAAAGGTACGTTAATTGTTAATATAATAAAAAAAAAAATGTTTGTTTTGTCTTAAACGTTGTTCGATCTACCGATTGCTCGAAAAGTCTATATTTCGAACTTTTTTCCAACTTTGATCGAGAATAAATAAAAATAAAAAAAATATACCAAAAATAACCTCCGCGAAATTGAGGGTGGTTATTTAGTATTCAATTATTTACCTAACTTCCAAAATTCAGCTGCGGTTTTTTACCGCTTTACTTTCTAGAGCAATAAAAGTGAAATAACCTCCGGTCGAAAAACTCGCAGGTATACGGAAAATCACGCACATTTAGTACGGTCAAAAACCCATTTTGTGTTGCTGGCATCTATCTATAACTATATATCTAATCATGCTCAAACGGACCGGCCGATTTCAATGAAGTTTACTTTGTTGGATTTGTCTTGAGTCAGTTCAGGTTTGTGCGAAAAGAAAATTCCGGAAAATCTATTGGAAAAGTCCGGAAATCTCTGTCACTTTTGACCGTGAATTCTGAAAATTTTAAGGCGATAACGTTGGAACCATAAGTCACACATCAATTAAATTCACTACGAACTTACTATTTAGTCATGTCATGTTAATAATGGAATATCTTCGAAATTGTAAGGTGCACAGCATTGAAATTTAATAATGTGTCGTTCCTTAGATGAGTCATTCTACTGGTAAGATTTGATGGGTGTTGGACAAGGGATGTGGCACATTTTTTGTGACCCAAATATTTTGCTGAATTATAAGTCGCAAAGCAATGAAACTAAGTACGAACCTACATTTATTTATATCTTTCTACAGAGGGAATGATGCGGGGGCGTGGCCCCGCCCACTTAACTTAAATCTGGTTCAAGCGCAGTCCTTTTCTTTACTGAAACTTAGCAGTCTCGATTGAGTTAATCAAAGAAGAAACTTACTCCTACGGTACATACAAATTTAGCACATGGAAAGGATTTAATAGAATACTAGTGCTTACCGAAAGGGGAATTGTCTGAAGAAGCTCAAGAATGCAAAAATAATGAATACAAAAGGTATAGATGTAGGTTAGGTTAGGTTGCGGTGGCTGCCTCTATAAGAGACACACTCGGAGGCCCGAAAGGCCCATTGTGATACCACAATTTTTTTTTTAACTGTGTATGCCAACTAGGGATCGCAATTTTTAGCCATTTTGCGATCCCGGGATTTTCGGGATTGAAAAGTCAAATCCCGGGATCCCGGGATTTTATCCCGGGATTCATATAACAAATTTTTTAATAAAACAATTTTCCCGAATTGCATAAATACTTGTTTATAATATATTTATCATAAAAATGGACACATTTTAATCACATTTGGGTAGTTTCAAGATTTTTTATCTTGAATTTAATCACATTTTGTTTAACCCTTCAATTCCCATGTCCAAAATAGTGAAAAAGAAAATTTTCTTTTTAAATAAAGGAGCTTAGATACGTTTGGATAAGACAAAAAAATACATAAAAAATGTTTAAACTACCCTCATTTTTATATTGAAAGAAACCACACAAACTCGCACTGCTTTAATTACGCGTGAAACAAATGAATAAATTTTACAAATGACGTATCGCTAGTGTTGGTAGGAAAATTAAATAAACAAGTACTACTAATTGACTTTGCTATACAAGTGTTAGAATTTTAAAATAAAAACCTATGTGGTAGGAAAACAAATATTAAGCATCTGTCACCTACAGGTTGGGAATTGAAGAGTTAACTTAAAAGTTTTTCATTTGACATTTAACTTCAGTTTCATAGCATTTTGTTTTATCCAAAAATGACACTTAAACATAACTTATTACTTTGCAACCGATGTATCATAAAGTGCATATATATGCATATTTGATAAAAAAAATAAAATAGTTAATTTGTTTGTGCTTTTAGTTTTACTTCGATTATTTCGATAAAAAAGTTAAGCATTTTGATTAACTAAAAACTGAGATCTTAAAAATGCAAAGGCATTAAGTGTTTTGTTCTCTTATCTAGAGCGAAATTTATTTCAAATGAACCCTGCTGAAGAGAAACATCCTTCAGATTCAACACTTGTTGGTTGAATGCTTAGTAAATAATCATAAGCCTTTTGCAAAAGACGCACTCTATCCCCTCCCTTCTCCCTCAAATAAGGAATTGGGTTTTTGTGCCTTAAAATTTATTTCATTTGATCTTTGAAGCATCTTTTGCAATCCCGAAAATCCCGGGATAAAAGAATTTGAATCCCGGGATTTTCGGGACTGGAAAAAGTCCGGGATCCCGGGATTGCGATGCCTAATGCCAACATATGTTACAGCACACATTTCAAGCGGATGGGGAAAGGGAGGGAGGAGACCTACAGTTTAACGCCGAATCCGAACGGCGATTGGTAGAGTTTCGTTCACACTTTGAGGTTTTGCCATTGCCTGCCAAGAGCGCACTTGTGCGATTCTTGTAATTCTCACTCCCTTAATGTGGATAGCGGTAGAAGTAGAAGAGTTTTTCACCAACCCGAGCCAGCAATCGAACCGGGGGCCTTTGGTATGAGAAGTCAGCGCACTACCCGCTGGACTAGCGAGGCCGGCTAAGGTATAGATGTATGAACACTTGCCAAATATCACGATCTAGACAAAATGAAGACCTCTTCAACATGTTAGCAGTCGCTTCTAATTCAGTTAGTTCATCTATGATATCTGTAAGATCACAAAAAGAACTTACAGATAAAACTTACTTATAGCTTAGAAATGATTTCATTATTAGCCATTCCTTCCAGTGTAGATAGCGATCTTGAAAAAATCTAACTTAAAAAAAAAAATGTCGTAAAAAATTACGTATGAATCAATAAATTATATTAATTTATGGGAAAAAAATATAACAAATTGTAGTAAGCTTATTTTTTGTAACTTTCAGCTTACTTGCTTTATTTAATAGAAGTGTGTAATACAAAGGATTGGAAAAAAACAATATATGAGGTAACTGGTGTCTTGCGGACTCTGCTCGGCACGTCCGTCTCGTTCGCTGTCACTTATTCGTCTCCCTGTGTCTTTCGCGCGTTTTTCACTTGCTACTTTGGCTTTTGGCGGCAACGTCAGCCATCATGCCGCGAGTAGTGCCGTCGCTCGAGTGTTGCCAATGCACACTGAACAGTGCCACTGCTCGGGTGATGCCACCGTACCATTAAATACTACAGTCGGCCGTTCTGACACTTTGATCGGCCCGATCAATCGATATACATAAGTGAGCTTACATACTACATAAGTGAGCTTACATCCTACTACATACAATACAATCAAAAGGAACTTAATTTACAATGGTTGAACAGCTGGTCATTAAAACTAGGGTGCTGAAGGCTGAAGATGTAAATTAGTTTCAATGAGGTGTTGCGGAAGCGACTCAATTACTTCGTTACTTGGAGGCTCAACCCACTTGCGAATATGGTTGGCTTCAAGGATGCCTTGATAGGGGAGTTGGGTAATGGGGCAATCATCGATGTCGCCTACGACATAGCGGTCATGAGGCAGCTTCTTGATTACCACATATGGACCCTTAAACTTCGGAATAAACTTCTTGTTGGTGCCAATGGTCGTAAATCGTAAGAACTGGGGCGGAGGTAAGAGCGGTACGCAACATTTCGTAGGCCTCTCGGCACTCATCATTGAAATGAAACGGGACCTCCTTCTTCGTAAGATTATTCAGAGGACGGGCAATGACCGAGAATGACGGGACAAACCGCCGAAAATATGAGCATAATCCCAAATATGAATGTAGCTCCTTAGAGTTTTTTGGCACTGGGTAATTTTGTATAGCGTGTATATGGTCCCCACTGGGAGTAATACCAGACGCTGAGACATTGTATCCCAGATATTCAATCTGTTCGTAAGCAAACTTGCACTTTGACAATCGCAACTCTAGTCCATTACGAGCAAGACAGCGCAGGACGTCGATTATCAACTCCATATGCTCGGCAATGTCCCTTGAGGCGATCACAATATCGTCAAAATAGACTACAATAAGTCCGGTATCGGTAAAAGGCTTAAGGATTCGCGATATGAACCGCTGAAACACTGAGGGTGCATTTCTCAGCCCGAATGGCATTCGGATGTACTCGTATTGACCACTCGGGGTTACGAAAGAAGTGTATCGCGTCGAGTCATCCGCCATTTTCACGTGGTGAAAACCATTCTTAAGATCAAGCAACGTAAATATTTTCTTATTGCCGAGATATTCAAGGCAATCGTCAATTAACGGAATAGGAAAATTGTCTCGTATTGTCAATTTATTGAGCGCTCTATAATCAACACACATGCGCGTTTCACCATTTTTCTTCTTAACTAACACAATAGGTGAAGCATAGGGTGAATCGCTGACTCTGATTACTTCGCGTCGCAGAAGGTCACTTATGATCGCACTCACTTCATCCTTCTCGCGGTAAGAGAGTCGCCGAGGCGAGCAAAAGAACGGCGTATCGGTGGTGAGGCGTATCGTCATATCATAATTCGGGACAGTCACCGAACCTTGATCAAACTTCAAATATTCGGAGGTAATCCCGTGGCGTAAGCAGTCACGGAACGGTGCAGCAAGCTGCGGATCAATGTCAATTTCGTCGGAAGATACAAGAACCCAAGGATTCTGAGAATTTTAGAACTCATCAAGCGCCTCAATGGCACCAGGCCGCGACAATGTTCGACGCGGAGTGGCAAAGAAATTTGAAACAATTCCCTTCCGATTAATGAGAATTCGCCTGGATGAGCCCCCACTTTCACTTACACTATTCAATTGAGCCACTTCGGAAGTCAGAGGTGAATTACAAACGCACACGTCTTTTGGTTCATTCAATATGGCATTGCCAGAAACGTTAAATACAGAACTATGTTCAGGAATAGGAATGATTGGGCAAGAATACAGTAGGATTTTAAATGACTGGAGTGCATCCCTGCCAAGCAGCATCGGGAACGGAAGAGCGTCGTCTGACAGAACCAACACAGGAATTATCCGCACACGATTCTGCAGTAGCACAGCAACACCCAGCTCACCGTGAGTGACTATATTAGCCTTGCCCAATCCGCAAAAGTTCGATGGCCTCGGTTGTCCAATCTTGACAAACTCCGGAACCAAGGATATTGTAATAAAGCTAACGGGGCTACCCGTATCAAGAAGAGAATTACAACCAATTACACCTGTGCATTTGGAATCACTCGACTTAAACACAACACTCACCATCTGAAGTGCGCTCATGGTGTGAGCTGTCCCCTCGTCACCACCGTCGTCATCTTCTCGGGCGATAGGTCGGGCACTGTGGACGCCCACGAACGCGGCTCGTTGTTTCTTCGGGGCTGACGGGCAGTCAGCTTGTTGGTGGCCAAGGTTGCCACATCGGAAGCACGAACCAGGAACGCGACGCTCTTTTGGACACTCAGAGGAAAAATGCCCATAGCCGGAACAATTAAAGCAGCGTGGTCCACTAGCTGCGGCGGAAGTCGGAAGTTTGGTGTGGGTGGCACTCGTCGGAGGTGTGACAGCTGGAATCGGAAGGCGCACTTCGGAGCGGCGCAATTTCAGCTTGTCGTAGCGAACCATCAGCTCCTTCAGCTGCTGGATGTCGGTTGCGCCATACAAGATCGAAATATCGGAGGTACGATCTTGTAGGCCGGCAATTATCGCTTCAATGACTTCGTTGGCTTCGATGTCTGCATGTGAGGCAATCTCCACCATAATAAGGACGTACCGGAAGCTCGTCTCGTTTTTCTTCTTAAAACGCTGACGCAGCTGGTCGTAGACTTCTTGGCGGCTCGTACGGCGATCGAACTCAGCCACTAGCATAGGACGCAACTCCGCCCAATTGGTGACATTAATTGTGCGGAGGAACATACTTGCTGTTCCCTTCAACTTGCGGCGCGCACAAATGTATCGATCGCGATCATCGCAATTGAGCGTGGCTGAAATGTCTTCGAAGTCGGCGATCCACTTCCGGATGCCATAGGAGTCGTCGCCCGTGAAGTCGGCAATTGCACTGTCCATTTCGGAAAAATCAAATTTACGTCGGCCCGACGTGGACGCCGTTTCTTGTTCTAGTGCGCGCACCTTTGCGCGCAGCTCAAGTAGGGCGGCCCGCTGTTCGAGCCGTTGGATCTCAGCGGCGGCGTCTTCGTCGCATTCCAGTACATCGACCTCGTCACCACCCGGGAGACCGGCCTCCGCGTGGAGCGCCATCAAAGTGGTGCGTGTCGAGTTCGGCGGCGGCGAAATGCCCGCAGCCGTCAGCTCAGCCATCAATTGGCCCTACGTCGCTCGATTCATGGTGTTGGATTCGTAAGTGGGTGCTCCGCTGGACGATGCACTAACCCGCGTTGTTATGAAATTGCGGCGGGTGCTCCGCTGGACACTGCACTAACTCGCGCTGTTGTGAAGTTACGGCGGGTGCTCCGCTGGACGCTGCACTAACTCACGTTGTTGTGAAATTGTTGGCCGACACTCGCAGTAGGTCTTTTATCCCACTTCTGAACTGTAGTAAGCTTATTTTTTTTAACTTTCAGCTTACTTGCTTTATTTAATAGAAGTGTGTAATACAAAGGATTGGAAAAAAACAATATATGAGGTACCTGGTGTCTTGCCGACTCTGCTCGGCACGTCCGTCTCGTTCGCTGTCACTTATTCGTCTCCCTGTGTCTTTCGCGCGTTTTTCACTTGCTACTTTGGCTTTTGGCGGCAACCAGCCATCATGCCGCGAGTAGTGCCATCGCTCGAGTGTTGCCAATGCACACTGAACAGTGCCACTGCTCGGGTGATGCCACCGTACCATTAAATACTATCAGGTGTACAACTTTGCTTCCGCCGTTTTCCGATAGGTGGCTGTACCGGCTGAGGCTGGTTGAAATACATAGATGGTAATGCCTTTAAAGTGAGTGTGGACAGTGCCTAACGAATTGTCATCGCCGTTTCAGTGACAGTTGTTCTTGTTTTCGTATTATTCACGCTCGAAAATGTCCGTTTATGTGCCCAATTCTCGCCATTTGCGGGAAGTTTTACTTTTCTGTTACAATTCGAAAAAAAATGCAGCTGAAGCGCATCGAATGCTCTCAGAAACTTACGGTGATGCTGCTCTGAGTGAAAGAACGTGTCGGGAGTGGTTTCAACGTTTTAAAAATGGTGATTTCGACATGACAAAGTCATCCTCCAACACGACAATGCTCGGCCTCACGTCGCAAAAGTGGTCAAAAAGTACCTGGAAACGCTGAAATGGGAAGTCTTGC
This sequence comes from Melieria omissa, assembly GCA_963971225.1. Lineage (NCBI taxonomy): Eukaryota > Metazoa > Arthropoda > Insecta > Diptera > Ulidiidae > Melieria > Melieria omissa. Next base: position 39,741,384 of record OZ020269.1, on the reverse strand, counting down.
CCCACCCGCCGTATTCCCCAGATGTCGCCCGCGATATGAACCGCTGAAACACTGAGGGTGCATTTCTCAGCCCGAATGGCATTCGGATGTACTCGTATTGACCACTCGGGGTTACGAAAGAAGTGTATCGCGTCGAGTCATCCGCCATTTTCACGTGGTGAAAACCATTCTTAAGATCAAGCAACGTAAATATTTTCTTATTGCCGAGATATTCAAGGCAATCGTCAATTAACGGAATAGGAAAATTGTCTCGTATTGTCAATTTATTGAGCGCTCTATAATCAACACACATGCGCGTTTCACCATTTTTCTTCTTAACTAACACAATAGGTGAAGCATAGGGTGAATCGCTGACTCTGATTACTTCGCGTCGCAGAAGGTCACTTATGATCGCACTCACTTCATCCTTCTCGCGGTAAGAGAGTCGCCGAGGCGAGCAAAAGAACGGCGTATCGGTGGTGAGGCGTATCGTCATATCATAATTCGGGACAGTCACCGAACCTTGATCAAACTTCAAATATTCGGAGGTAATCCCGTGGCGTAAGCAGTCACGGAACGGTGCAGCAAGCTGCGGATCAATGTCAATTTCGTCGGAAGATACAAGAACCCAAGGATTCTGAGAATTTTAGAACTCATCAAGCGCCTCAATGGCACCAGGCCGCGACAATGTTCGACGCGGAGTGGCAAAGAAATTTGAAACAATTCCCTTCCGATTAATGAGAATTCGCCTGGATGAGCCCCCACTTTCACTTACACTATTCAATTGAGCCACTTCGGAAGTCAGAGGTGAATTACAAACGCACACGTCTTTTGGTTCATTCAATATGGCATTGCCAGAAACGTTAAATACAGAACTATGTTCAGGAATAGGAATGATTGGGCAAGAATACAGTAGGATTTTAAATGACTGGAGTGCATCCCTGCCAAGCAGCATCGGGAACGGAAGAGCGTCGTCTGACAGAACCAACACAGGAATTATCCGCACACGATTCTGCAGTAGCACAGCAACACCCAGCTCACCGTGAGTGACTATATTAGCCTTGCCCAATCCGCAAAAGTTCGATGGCCTCGGTTGTCCAATCTTGACAAACTCCGGAACCAAGGATATTGTAATAAAGCTAACGGGGCTACCCGTATCAAGAAGAGAATTACAACCAATTACACCTGTGCATTTGGAATCACTCGACTTAAACACAACACTCACCATCTGAAGTGCGCTCATGGTGTGAGCTGTCCCCTCGTCACCACCGTCGTCATCTTCTCGGGCGATAGGTCGGGCACTGTGGACGCCCACGAACGCGGCTCGTTGTTTCTTCGGGGCTGACGGGCAGTCAGCTTGTTGGTGGCCAAGGTTGCCACATCGGAAGCACGAACCAGGAACGCGACGCTCTTTTGGACACTCAGAGGAAAAATGCCCATAGCCGGAACAATTAAAGCAGCGTGGTCCACTAGCTGCGGCGGAAGTCGGAAGTTTGGTGTGGGTGGCACTCGTCGGAGGTGTGACAGCTGGAATCGGAAGGCGCACTTCGGAGCGGCGCAATTTCAGCTTGTCGTAGCGAACCATCAGCTCCTTCAGCTGCTGGATGTCGGTTGCGCCATACAAGATCGAAATATCGGAGGTACGATCTTGTAGGCCGGCAATTATCGCTTCAATGACTTCGTTGGCTTCGATGTCTGCATGTGAGGCAATCTCCACCATAATAAGGACGTACCGGAAGCTCGTCTCGTTTTTCTTCTTAAAACGCTGACGCAGCTGGTCGTAGACTTCTTGGCGGCTCGTACGGCGATCGAACTCAGCCACTAGCATAGGACGCAACTCCGCCCAATTGGTGACATTAATTGTGCGGAGGAACATACTTGCTGTTCCCTTCAACTTGCGTCGCGCACAAATGTATCGATCGCGATCATCGCTATTGAGCGTGGCTGAAATGTCTTCGAAGTCGGCGATCCACTTCCGGATGCCATAGGAGTCGTCGCCCGTGAAGTCGGCAATTGCACTGTCCATTTCGGAAAAATCAAATTTACGTCGGCCCGACGTGGACGCCGTTTCTTGTTCTAGTGCGCGCACCTTTGCGCGCAGCTCAAGTAGGGCGGCCCGCTGTTCGAGCCGTTGGATCTCAGCGGCGGCGTCTTCGTCGCATTCCAGTACATCGACCTCGTCACCACCCGGGAGACCGGCCTCCGCGTGGAGCGCCATCAAAGTGGTGCGTGTCGAGTTCGGCGGCGGCGAAATGCCCGCAGCCGTCAGCTCAGCCATCAATTGGCCCTACGTCGCTCGATTCATGGTGTTGGATTCGTAAGTGGGTGCTCCGCTGGACGATGCACTAACCCGCGTTGTTATGAAATTGCGGCGGGTGCTCCGCTGGACACTGCACTAACTCGCGCTGTTGTGAAGTTACGGCGGGTGCTCCGCTGGACGCTGCACTAACTCACGTTGTTGTGAAATTGTTGGCCGACACTCGCAGTAGGTCTTTTATCCCACTTCTGAACTGTAGTAAGCTTATTTTTTTTAACTTTCAGCTTACTTGCTTTATTTAATAGAAGTGTGTAATACAAAGGATTGGAAAAAAACAATATATGAGGTACCTGGTGTCTTGCCGACTCTGCTCGGCACGTCCGTCTCGTTCGCTGTCACTTATTCGTCTCCCTGTGTCTTTCGCGCGTTTTTCACTTGCTACTTTGGCTTTTGGCGGCAACCAGCCATCATGCCGCGAGTAGTGCCATCGCTCGAGTGTTGCCAATGCACACTGAACAGTGCCACTGCTCGGGTGATGCCACCGTACCATTAAATACTATCAGGTGTACAACTTTGCTTCCGCCGTTTTCCGATAGGTGGCTGTACCGGCTGAGGCTGGTTGAAATACATAGATGGTAATGCCTTTAAAGTGAGTGTGGACAGTGCCTAACGAATTGTCATCGCCGTTTCAGTGACAGTTGTTCTTGTTTTCGTATTATTCACGCTCGAAAATGTCCGTTTATGTGCCCAATTCTCGCCATTTGCGGGAAGTTTTACTTTTCTGTTACAATTCGAAAAAAAATGCAGCTGAAGCGCATCGAATGCTCTCAGAAACTTACGGTGATGCTGCTCTGAGTGAAAGAACGTGTCGGGAGTGGTTTCAACGTTTTAAAAATGGTGATTTCGACATGACAAAGTCATCCTCCAACACGACAATGCTCGGCCTCACGTCGCAAAAGTGGTCAAAAAGTACCTGGAAACGCTAAAATGGGAAGTCTTGCCCCACCCGCCGTATTCCCCAGATGTCGCCCCTTCTGATTTCCACCTATTCCGTTCGATGGCACACGGCCTGGCAGATCAACATTTTCAATCCTTCGAAGAATTGGAAAAATTGATTGCTTCATGGATAGCGTCAAAAGAGGACTCCTTTTTTCGAGCCGGGATCCGAAAATTACCGGAAAGATGGGAGAAAGTTGTCGCTAGCGACGGACAATACTTTGAATAATACATCTGTAAGCACTTTTTCGCAATAAAGCTTTTCATTTTGATACAAAATGAATTTTTTAATGCAAACAAAAAAGTAATTTCATTTTAGTATGAAGTTTTAGTAAACCTTAATTTTGGCAACGAGTTTTAAAGCTCCCTATTACTGTGGCACCCTGTTTTTATGCTCATTTTAAAACTTGGATATTACACTTTCAGATGCAATTTAAAATTTTTTAATATTATAACGATAAGACAGTCTGTCGCTGTGCAAAGCAACCCTGTCGCTTCGCGCCGTGCTATATTTCAATCTGGCAACGACGGCCGCGATAATAAGGGAAACTTTTAGTCCAACCTGGCAATGATGGAAACTTTTAGTCCAACCTGGCAATGATGGCTACTTTTAGTCCAACCTGGCAAGGATTGTCGCGATCATCATGGAAACCTTTAGTCCACTCTGGAATGTGCGAGAACGATCTGCGCGATGGCCGGAAAGGTATAAAAGGCAGCCGGGTGCGCCGCAGCGAGTCAGTCTGATTTTGACTAGTGAAGGTGCCACACGGAGTAATTGAGCAAATAATTAAGTGTAAAGACAGTGAAGTGTAAATCTGTGAAATAAAGTGATTGTTGGCTTTTATGACTGCGTTCGGATAATTAAAGTTGTCTTATTTTCAAATTTCACAATCCAATGATACGTAACAGCCCACTAGACCTAGTATTCGTAACAATATCTTTATTGGTTCCGAAGTTATGATTTTTGCAACGGAAAAAGGCAAAACGAGCCATAGTGCGACGTTGGGATTCGTCGGCTTCGCTACGTACACATCGCACATGGGCACATCAGGATTCTGTAGTTGAAGTAGGGTCAGGGCATCCTCCGGCTTTACCACTCATGATGTCGCCCCGATCCACTACTTCGAGCCTTGCTCCTTCCCATGGGCCCTGCAGCGTTGCTACCTCCTTACTTACTTACTTAACTGGCCATAACAACCCGTTATCGGGTTACGGCCTGCCGCAAAACTTCTCTCCAGGCGCCTCTGCTTTGCGCGCGCCTTCTCCAGTTGGTAACACCAAGAGATGACAGGGCCTCTTCAACTTGGTCCTTCCACCGGAGACACGGCCTCCCTCTTCGCCGTCGACCTCCAACCATCGCATCGAACACCTTTTTCGCCGGAGCTTCGTCGCCCATGCGGCAGACATGACCGAGCCAGCGTAGCCGCTGGATGTTTATTCGCTGCGCTCCGTCCATGTCCTTATACAGCTCGTTATTGGTTCGTATACGATAGTCGTCACCAACACGAACAGGGCCGAAGATTTTGCGAAGTACCTTCCTCTCGAACACTCCAAGGGCCGCTATGTCGTTTCGTGTCATTGTCCATGCTTCAGCGCCATAGAGGAGCACGGGCAAGATAAGCGTCCTATAGAGTGCAAGTTTTGTCGGTCGAGAGAAGTCTCTACTTCTCAATTGCCTACCGAGACCTTAGTAGCACCTGTTGGCAAGAGTTATCCTTCGCTTTATCTCCAGGCTGACATCGTTGCTGCTGTTGATGGCGGTGCCAAGGTAGACGAATTCCTTGACAACTTCAAAAGTATACCTGTCGGCCTCGACGTGAGACCCTAGCCGCTGCGAGTCCCTGCATGTAGACAGCATATACTTCGTCTTGCCCTCATTCACCACCAGACCCATTTTGGCAGATTCTCTTTCGATAGCCGCAAAGGCAGCGGTGACATCTCGCTTGTTACGTCCGATGACATCAATGTCATCAGCGTAGGCAAGGAGCTGGACACTTTTTTTGAAAATTGCTTTGCTACCTCCATCCTCCATTAAATCTGTGGCCGTAAGGAATAACAGCCAAAGTCGAGTTAGGACAAAACTGAGTTATTACCACCATTGCATTTGTCGTATTCAAATGTAGTACTACACAAAAATCTATGGCTTTTGCTCATAAACTAAATGTTTTACGCCCAAAAATCTAAAATTTATTTGGTGTAATCTAAAGCAAATTCAAAAATTAAAAGTGCTCACTTGAAAACTTCATAAAATCGACTTTGGCTGTTATTCCTTACGGCCACAGAAATTATGGCATAGATGCGGTCAACTCCGTCTTCGTGTGTACTATTAGCGCCTCCAGCACCTTCATCTCCACAGCGTCCTTCGCCCAATTCAACCTTTCTTTCTCTTCCTTCAAAGGCTTGACTTGCCCACCAGACAACTGCAGATCCTGACCACAGCTTTGTACTGGGCTACTGCTTTGAGCCCCTCCTTACTTGCCTTGCTCCGAGGCCCCTTCTTGCAAGCAGAAGTGGAACCTGCGGTGCGGTGTACGCTTTCACTGTCCGAGTCTACTGGGACTTCGGCACTAGTGCGCAGCATACACCTGTTGGTCATTGTTGTTGTTGTGACAGTAGCAGTGCTACTACGAGGACCTACACCCATCCCAGCAGCAGTGGCAGTACATCCACTGGGACCTGCTCCAATCCGAGTAGAGGTGTGACCGCTGGCGACATGGTTTGCAGTGTCACCGTGCCCGCCGTTAGTAGCAGTCACCACTCCCACCGACGTTTGGGCTTAAGTTTCAGCCCGATCGCTATCATAAGGGACCTCCATGAAAGTGTTTTCTGTCGGGGATCTCCAAACTTTAGCGTTTTATGCCTATCCGCCAGGCACCCCTTAACAATGATTCGAATATGGCTTCATATGCTGCCCGTTGGGCACGGCATATCAAGCTATACTCCAAAGGGCGCCACGTGAAGCCATAGCCCAATCTTCGCTACACACCATGTTTCCTTATCGGCTGAGTCTGCCGAGGCAGACATCTGCCGAGGCAGACATCTGCCGGGATGTCCATTGGCCGGTCGGCACCAGCTAGGAGGGTACAGTTAAGAGGATTTTCGCGGACCGATTCAACAACTAAAGAACCACCAAAAAAAAAGTAACTAAATGGGAGGAAAACCAACAAAGGAGAAGGTAGTTATAGTCTTTATGAACTTTTTTTCATAGACCGAAAATAAAAAAATAAATCTAAATCAAACAACACCGCTGCAACCTTAATGACACTAATGAAGACAACAATACTCTATTTTATCAGTAATTATACTAATAAATGCGTATTATAAAAATTATGCAAAAAAAAGCAACTACAAAATAATAAGGAGAATGCACAAGAATGTATAACTCTATTAAATCAATATAGTCTTAAAAATCAATTGTAGTTCACGTTTTTCACATCACAAAAAGTACTGTTAACTGATGCTTCAAAAGCACGCTGTGCAACTCAAAGCGTGAAATGTGTCGAAAACGAGAAACTGTCACCGTTTCGTTTCCTTGGAGCGAACTCACTCTTTTAGTCTAGTCTAGTAGTTCGCGTTCTGCCTACTCGTCCGTGGTGTCGTTAATGTTGGATGAATTGAGTGACTTGTGCGGGGCCGGGGCCACTCCTTCACCGCCGTGATTTTGCCTTCATCCGTATGTACTCCGCGGGCGGAAACCGTATGACCCAGATACTTGACCTTTTTTTGGAACAGCGAGCACTTCTTTGGGTTGAGTTTAAGCCCGGCTTTTTGTATCCGCTCGAATACCTCCTTTAGCTTTCCCAGATGGTCGTCGAATCTTTTACCCATCAGACACGTCCGCCAATGCAACCCTTTTAGCACGCGTTCCATTAGCCGCTCGAATGTTGCTGGTGCGTTGCAGAGTCCAAGCGGCATGACAGTGAACTGCCACAAACCATCGCCAACACTGACAGTCGTTTTCTCCTTGTCCTTGTCTGCAAGCTCTACCTGCCAATAGCCGCTGCATAAGTCGAGCGTGGAGAACCACTGCGTGCCTGACAGTGTGTCCAGGGTGTCATCGATCCGAGGTAGTGGATAACTGTCCTTCTTGGTCACATCATTGAGCTTCCGATAGTCCACACAAAACCGGGTACTGCCATCCTTTTACTTGACTAGCACGACCGGCGAGCACCAAGGGCCCGAAGAAGGCTCTATGACCTTTTTTCCGCATGTTTTCAATCAAATTTGTGACCTCTTCCCTCTTGGCCAGAGGAACTCGTCTTGGCGGTTGGCGAATCGATTTTGCACATCCGGTGTCGATGTTGTGCTTCACTATGGCTGTTCTTCCGCCCGCTTCTGTTGCAAATATTGACCCATAGTGCTGCAGGAGTGATCTCGCCTTCTGTTTCTGCTTGGCCGTCAACTTGCTCCACTGGTTCTCCTGCGGTATGGCGTCCATGTTAAAACCGCTCTTCCTATTACCTCCAGGTGGGCTACTCCCGCAATTGAGCACTGCTACAGCTTCCTTACACTCGCCAATTACCTCATCTTTCCCGACATGTCTGGGCGCATTCAGGGGGTTCAGTATTCTGACTGGTATTCTGCTATTCTTAGGTTCCACTAATGTACGTCCGATGATGATGTTGTCGTGTCCTTGTTCCGGTGCTTCTACAACCCACAGCCGACTTGTCCCATCGTCCTCGTCCACCTTTGCCCACACAATCGCCTCGGAATTCGCTGGTATCCTCCTGTGTTGACACGATACAACCTTCGTTACCGCGACGATTCGCTCATAGCCGGCGTGCAGCGGGAATTCAACGTTGGCATATCTCAGCACATTTTCCTTCAGGTCCAGCGTAAAGCCGTGCCTAATCATGAAATCCACGCCGATAATCACGTCGTCCATTATATCCGCGACGATGAACTCATGTTCCAGGCTGCTGGTGCCGATAGCAATCGTTTTTGTAACTTTTGCTCTCACCGATGCACGCTCGCCAGTCGCAGTCCTCAGTTGTATGCCATGCAGCGGTTCCCAGTTCTTTAGAAGCTTTTTATGATCGAATATGATGCGCCAGTATCCAGTGTTAACACAAACAACTTTCCATCTATCTTTCCTTCAATCGTCAAGCTGCTATGTTGCCGTTTCAGCTGTGAGACAAGGACGGTGGGGCGGCAGATTGTGGGGATCAGCTCACGCCCCTTTGGGCTGACCCGTTTTAGTTTAACGACTCCTCGTCCTCAGCCCTGCGCTTGTTGGCTGGGCTTCGATTGTCAGTATTCCTCGCTTCAGGCGATTGCGATCAAGAACGGGAACGCCTCTTTCGTTGGCGGCAGTCTCGTGATATGTGGCCCTGCTTGCCACATGTTCAGCAAACAACTTTGGAAGAGACAACCCGTGGCCTGCCGGGCGGCTCAGAGCTTATGGCTCGGATCGAAATGTCGCTGTCCGGCTGGATTTGGCGTATCCTTGCAGGTGCATACCGAGTGCTCCGAATCCATGTCGTCTCATATGTCGTCATATGTATTCATCAAATTCGCACTGCGGTCATTACATTTCACCGAGCCTCTGCCATCATATGAGTCTCGTTGTATGTTGCTGAACCTCAAGTCTCTGCACTCAAGGCGAACGTTTTTGGCTTGTTCTTTCGTGCTAAATATACTATATGGGGAAATTGATTGCCCTGCTCTTCTCTGTAAGATCGGATTTAGTGTTCCAACCCGCAACTTGCGGCATGCGAACAATTTCTTAATTTCTTTTTGCCGGCCGAACTATGCTCGAGTCCTGTCGGAGTTAAACGACCTCTCAGATCTCGATGTCGCGACATGTCGGGCTGTACCATGTCTTCTCGTCCAATACCCACCCCATGGCCCCTGTCGGAGGCTACGTCTAAATCGTAAGTCTGTGCCAAATGTCATTGATGTGTGACCGGTAGTTCCTGTGGCTTTTTAAAACATTTAGGTCGCTTAAGAAATGCCACGCCTCTTGTCCAACGCTTATGAAATTTCACCATTGGAACGACACATCTAAGCCATGACGCTGCACAGTGATTCGACTCCATACAACCGCGGGACAAAATTAGGAGTGGTCCGTTCCTCATAAAATTTGGCATACTAGTTAATCATGGTCTGCTGAATTGAAATCTCTAATTTGTTTTTCTTAAACTTTTGTAGTTTGGCAATGCCAGAGTCTTAAATTTTCAAATTTCGTCACTTTTGGAGAGCTATAGCACCAAGTGTGTTGGCTAGATTTTTCAGATTTTACATTTAATCGGTAACATCAACATTGATTATTGCAAAGAGTAACATAAATTGTCTCAGGGCCCTTTAGTTTTGCAATAAAAACGATAATAATAGACGTATGTTTTGCTTTTTTGCAGTTTTCTCAATTTTTCATGCTGATTGCATACTTTTAGGCATGAAAAAAATAAATTTTGTCGAAAAATATGTGTTTAGACCACTTTTCAAATTGAATTATTTTCTGAGATCGGAAGATATCGGAGGATATAATTACATTATCCGAAAAAGAAAGAATGCTTCTTAAAATAAAAAAATCCAGGAACATACTTTCACATACTTTTTAGATATTTCCCTCTTAGTTTTGCCAATTTTCAGATTTTTAATTTGGAAAAATATTTTGATTTAAAAGTGATGTAAAAGCCTCAGCTTTGCAAATTTTTGAGATAACATTAAAAGCGAAAATGGCCACATCATTTCTTAATCTATATCAAACGTTTCAGCAACTTCTTGGTAACCATGTATTTTTAGTTTTTTTCCTCAATAGACTAAAAAACAGAAAAGATTTTTTTGTGAAAAAAGTTTCAACTTTGAGCCGCTTTTGCACACACACTAATTAATTTTTTGCACAGATTTTTTGGGGTTTTCTTAGTTGGAGTTTTACCTTTCAAATGACATGAAAATCATTAAATTTTGAGACTATAAATTTTTTGAATTTTGTCTATGGAACGAATCACTGTGCGCTGTACCAAATTTCAATGTCCGACTTATCATGCTAAACATATTCCACATTAAAAATTTAGGTTATATGGACGGTGCCATGCCCATTGCCCAATACCCACCACATTCCCCCGAATTGTGCCAAGTCTCATTGAGGTGTATTGTATTCGCACTAAGTGGTTTACCGAGATAATCAAGGAGAACATTCCACGGAAGCTTCGACTCAATGGGTCGTCTAGTTTTTGAGTTTTAGTGTCGTGTGACCAACAAACAAACATATGTACTATGTTTTATATACATATATATATATGGGTTAGGTTAGGTTAGGGTGGCAGCTTAGGCCATAATACGGCCCGTTGTGGTACCACGTGAAGGACGTGGCCGCCCTTCAGGCTAACACACCCCCCCGGGTGTCAGGCAGGAGCCATCCCGATTCCGTGATGAATCGGGCAATGCGGCCGATGCTGGGTCCTGTAAGGTCGGCCAGACCGCTGAAAAACGGCGCTCCCAGCACCCGGAGTCGTCTCCTCGCTAGTGCTGGGCAGTGGCACATCAGGTGCTCAACGCTCTCCTCCTCGCCCGCATCGTCGCAGCTGCGGCAATGGTCGTTGAAGGGGAGACCGAGTCTCCTGGCGTGTGCGCCGATCTTCCAGTGTCCCGTTAGCACAGAAACTGTGGAATAAATGGAATTCCGATTTAGTCGGAGTAATTCGCGTGTTCTGCCTTGGTTAAGCGACGGCCAGGTTTCTTTGGAGATCCTACATAGGTTCTCCTCCGCCCAGAGTCGGTTAGCCATGCGGAAATAGGCCTGCTTGACCATCAATTTGACGGTCGCAAGGGGGGTGCTACACAGCGTAGTAGGAGCTGGAAGCAGAGTGCCTTTTTTGGCCAACTCGTCTGCCACACAGTTGCCAGCAATTCCGCTATGCCCCGGGACCCAACTCAGGTGAACCCTAGCATGCTCCGCTATGTCATTCAGAGCTGCCCGGCACTCTGCTACCAGTTTGGAAGAGGTATTCGTACCTTTCAAGGATTTGATTGCAGCCTGGCTATCCGAGAAAATACATATAGCCGAGGGAATGGGGGGTTGCGATCGCAACCGATTCACTGCCAGCAATATGGCCATGGTCTCCGCTTAGAAGACGCTACAGTGGTCCGGGAGCCGAGCAGTAATGCTGGCCCCCAGTTGGTCGCAGAAAACCCCACACCCGAATCTATTTTCAAGTTTAGAGCCGTCTGTAAAGATTTCGACGGCGTTTGGCAGTGAGCGACGATCCTCTGACCAGTCGCTCCTTCTGGGGATCCCTATAGTGAACTTATGCTCGAAGCTAGGGAGAAGGACTGTGTAGTCGATATGTGTCGGGGTTGGAAGATCCAGCCCGAGGATTCTAGAGTTGCCTAAGTCCGCCCGTGCCCAACTGCCTATGGCATTCAACCGTACAGCGGCAATTTTGGCGGACTGCCTTACTAGTAGGGTCGAGGGGACCCAATTGAGTATAGTGAAAAGCGCCTTGGTAGGCGTGGAGCGGATGGCTCCTGTTATGAGAGTGGCAGCAAGTCTCCTGACTCTGTCGAGCTGTTTCAGGTTAGCCCGGCTAGCGAGTGAGCTATCGACTGTCGAACAATACACACGTGCCCACTGCGTTCTCTAATCTTCTCTCTCGCTGTCAAAAGTAGTGTTGTTGTGCTATATCATATTCCCATAACTTCCTGGTCATTCCATTTCATTCATCAAACTCACATAAGGACATCATCAAGAGCCTCTTTGCATTGGACAGAAACTTCAAACATGGCCTCCGATCCTGGAGGAAGGGACCAGAATTACTTCTCAATTCTCGGTGAAGAACCTCCGTCGAAGTGTAAGACTCCTAACCTCAACAATACACGTGACTTCCCACATCTTAAAAATAGAAGAACTCTCTGTCAAAACCCTATATCCTGTCCAAAATTCCTAATTATGAAAAATAAAGCTGAAAAACCTCTAAAACACTTCAACATTTTCCTCCTCCAAAAAGCTCTACAATCCATAACTACCGAAGCACCCCTTTCTATTTCCTTTACCAGAGATGGTGACCTTCTTATCCTTACAAAACATAACCAACAAGCCTCAAAATTCTTGAAAGCCACAAAACTCTCTAACCTCTGTGAAATCTTAGTTTCCCTACACCCAACTCTAAATTCAGTGAAAGGAGTTATCTACTCCAGCTTCCTTACTGGCCTAACCGAAAGCGAAATAGTGGAAGGCCTGCAACAGCAAGGCGCCACTGACTGCAAAAAAATCACAAAAGTCGTTGATGGCAGAGCCATCAACACGCCCCTCCACATTATCACTTTCAATGCTTACGACTTACCAAAAGAAGTAAATATAGCCTGGTTAAAAGTCAAGGTAGAACCTTATATCCGATCCCCCATGCAGTGTAAAAACTGCCATGTAATAGGCCACACTGCCAAACATTGTAAATCGGAATCCAAATGCAATGTGTGTTCAGTTGCCACACACGACCCTGCTCCTTGCACTAAGATGGAATGCATAAACTGCAAAAAGCAACATAGATCCGATAATAAAAACTGTCCCACACTCCAAAAAAGAAAGGAAATGCTTGTTTACAAAACAATTAATAAATGTTCTTTTCGCCAAGCAACAGAAGCAATAAATAGCAATCAAAAAGAATACAATGCTCCAAACGAAAAACTAGAAGAAGCTATTCAAAGAAAGACTAAAAAACCACAACAACTACCAAATAACTTAGCACCAAGCAGTACCGATCACCAATACACCTCTTCTGAACGCTCCCGCATTCCACACAACGAAAAAAATCATAACAACAACAACTTACTCTCCAACTCTTCAATCTTCCAAACACACTTAACTCGCAACAGCTACCCACTCTACCCAAGCCACAAACTTCCACACAAGTCCCCGCAGATCACTCAATATCAAAAAACAATAGCTCTCACTCTCTGTCCACTCCCAATAAAGTCACTACTTCTAATAAAGTCAACGCCTAGAAACTACTCAGCACAACACACTACTAATGACCATCCAATTCCCCATAACACAAATACTGTTACCTCACTTTCAACTGACTCTCTCAGCTCCGTATCATCTCTTGACATAGAACCATAAGAACTCTTGCTATCGCTCCTCGATAGTAATAGAGATCCCGCACGTTACATTTCGATTTGATCATGGTACTTAAGATTCTTCAATGGAATCTTAATGGCTACCGAAATAACTACAACGAGCTCACGCTACTTCTAAAGGAAAAAAACTATCAAATCATTGCCCTCCAAGAAACTCATCTCCTATCAGACCCGCCACCAAAACTATTTCCAAAAAACTTTTCTATGTACACAAAAAACGATATTGACTCAAACTCAATTGCAAAACGTGGTGTAGGTATTTTGATCCACAACAGCCTAGAGCACTCCTCCATTAATATTAACACAAATATACTATCTGTTGCTATTAAAATTAAATCTCAAAAACCTCTCACAATACTCAGCATTTACATATCTCCCTCAGACCAAATTTCCGAAAATGACTTACACCAACTAATTATACATTTTAACGATCCTATCTTAGGAGACTTTAACTCCTGGAGTCCCCTATGGGGCTCACCATCTTATAACCAAAGAGGCAGAATTAGTCTCGCACTTCATACAAAATAATAACTTAATGCTTCTCAATGATAAGTCTCCAACCCACTTTTCCACGCATTCATCTCACAATCACATTGGTCTTAGTATTTGCTCACCTCCACTTAACATCGCTTCCAAATGGGAAGTTGCTGATGAACCCCACGGCAGTGATCACCTGCCCATTTCGATAACCTTATTCAGCACAAATACATACTCAGATAAAAACTTTAATGCCAGGTATCGACTGGACCAGGCAGACTGGGGAAAATACCAAAAACAAACAGAACAACACTTTAAGAATCTAACGCTGGACCCTTCTAAAATAAACCAATCTGCCGCGATCTTCCAGAAAAAAATAAGACAGAGCGCGAACTCCACTACTCCTCTTACCAAACCTAACTCCCAAAAACGCACGGCGTATTGGTGGAGTAAAGATCTACAACATCTAAGAGAAACTAAAGTCAACCTCTGGAAAATTGCTAAACAAAGACCCACCAAAGAAAATATCTTAGAGTACAAAAAAGCTAATGCAAAGTTCAAAAGACAAGTCAAAACCGCTAAAAGACTGGCATTTGTAGAGTTCACCAAGGACATAAGCTACAAAACACCATCGAGAACCCTCTGGAATAAAGTTCAAGTTCTCCATGGCCACTTTCAATCAAACAAAATCCACGTAATTCAGAAGAGCAACGGTAGTGTGGTTTCTACACCATCAGACATAGGTGAAATTTTGGCCAATACGCGGACGAACTATTCCAGTAACTGCAACTTCTGCAGCGAATTTGTAAATAATAAAAACAACTACTTGGACCCAATCAACATTAGCTATAGATTAAACAAACAATCACAACAATTAGAAATGCCCTTTTCCCTGCTAGAACTTAATTCCTGCCTATCTACACTTAAAGGACGAACACCTGGGCCGGACAACATACCTTACCCTCTCCTCAAAAACCTTTCCCCAACGGGTAAATCAAAACTACGCGAGCTATACAATAATATCTTTTCTGCTAGTATAATCCCGCAGCAGCGGAAAATTTCCCTACTTGTCCCAATTCCAAAACCCAACAAACTAAAAAAAAGTCCAGAAGGCTACCGTCCTATATCCCTTATTTCGTGCATCTCTAAAACTATGGAAAAAATGATAGCACGTAGACTAATGTGGTACCTTCAAAACAACAAACTTCTCACAAGCCATCAGGCGGTCTGAAGCCCGGTTGTGGCACCATCGACGCGCTTCTAACTCTCGATGAGCAAATCGCCAATTGTATCTCCTCCAAACACCATTTCTCTCTCCTCTCAATAGACATGAAAAAGGCCTTCGACAGAATCGGCTTGCACTCTGTAATGGAACAATTAATTTCATGGAAAGTCGGCCCAAAAATGGTAAACTACATACGCCACTTCCTCTTAAATCGAAAAATTCGAGTCAGAGTAATGTAATGTAATGATAATGGGTAGGGACAATGCCCTTGCGCACTGCAACCTAGTAGGTTTATTGTGCCCCCCCCCAGAGTAAATGGAACCACGACCGATCAACGGCCTCTTCACAATGGTGTTCCGCAGGGCTCCCCACTATCTGTCACACTTTTCCTAGTCGCCTTTGATCGAATTAGCCGAATCATAAACGAAAATAAATTCTTCAAACATATCGAGCCCTTCCCGCGATTTTGTCGTATGAGCCATTTTTACCGAAATTTTTTTTATCGAAATGGATAGCACTATAAACTAACCATCAGTCCCTAAAAGCTCACTTCTCTACGATGAACCGTTATGAAGTTAGAGAAAAAACAATTTTATCGTATGTCCACTTCACATTTTTCCTTCATTTTTTGTGCCCGCGACTATCTATGCGATACGATAAAATTGAATTAAAAAAAAGGAAATTTTTAACTTTATTGCAAAAGTGTGAAAAATATTTTAATAGTGAAAAGTGAATATTACATAATTGTTGAAGGTGAACAATGGCCTATTTGCAGGAAAAGGGTTTTTTCTTAATTCTTTGCAGTGTGACGTGCGTGTTATAAAAAATAGGTGTGCAGTTGTTCGTAATTACGTATTGAGTAAATTGAGGTGCAGTAATTTGATGATAAATTAAAAAATAATAATTAAGTTAATACTTTGTTAATAAAAAAAGTAAAGAAAAAAATAAATAAAAGTTCTAAAAAAAAATGTTCTGTTTCAGTGCCCAAACCGCTATCAACGCTGTTCCCTTATAGTGACAGCGATACAAGTTGTAATGAAGAACCAGAAATTTGTGTAGGAAAGCGGGGAAGGAGAAACAAGAATTTGCCAAAAAGAGTTGAAAATCAGGCGAACAGCGGAGTTGGCTCACGAATATTTAGATTTAAAATTTGATGGAATGATAAAAGATGTGCTAGTCAAAACATATGACGAATACAGTACAGTGGACGTCCAGTATAACGAACTTTCCATTTAACGAATTATGGATTTAACATACGGCCAAATTTTCTCCAGTGCTGGTTCTATATTAAGAACAAAAGTGAAATTTGCTATTCGATATAACGAATATTTATGCTGTTTTTCACCCTTCCAATTGTTTTTGTTTGAGCATTCACATTCTTTACAATAGATCTGTTTGGCCAGATTTCCAGTAAAAATTATCCAGTAAAAAATATCAGGAGAGTAAGCCAGTGTACGCTCCCTAAAATCAAACTATCCAAAGAAGTAAACAAACAGCAATTTGTAAGAATTTGCAAGTTTTAACTCTTGGTTACACCACTGGGACTTGGCCCACTCACAATACACAGTAAAAAGGGTGTAAACAGGAGGGTTAAAGAACAAAACAGCTGATCTAAAAGTTTCATTTGAGGTTTGAAGTGGTAGGGAAAATTAAGTTAAATCAGACATTTAATGCAAAATGCAAATAGTTCGTTGCGATCAATCTGCAATTCTTCCCTTTCAGCTTCAGCGGGTGAAGCTGAGCAAGACGGTTGTGGGTCAGCAGGCTTGCGAACGCACAATATCTTAGCTGTTTCCATTTGCCTCCAAATGTTTTCAAAAATATGTTTCATATGGCAGCTAGTCATATGTTTTTCTTGTTCTTCTTCTTACTGGCAAAAAGTTACTGGACAAAATTTCTCCAGTAAAAACAAGTTCTCACGAAATGAACTGCCACTTTACGCTCTCAGTTTCTCTCTCTTTACTGGAGATTTGGCGTCAACAAACAGGATCCAGTAAAAATTTGTAGAAATTATTCTCTGCCAAACAGACCTAATAACAATGAATGTTTGGTTTCGTCAAGTGAACGGTACCTCAATTGTTTTGTTTTTGTTACGTTTTTAATTTTAATTTTAATAATTGATTGGCACGACAGTCCGCTTACGCGAGACTAAGGCCTAGCTTCCCGCAACCATCCGTGTTGTGCGTGTGAATTTTGTACGCGGGTGGAAGGGACCTACAGTTTTATGCCGGTTCCGAACGGCAGGTTGGGAGCTTTTTCATAGGCAATTTTTACTCTCAGAGGTTTGCATTTTCCAGCTGAGAGGACAGCCACCGAAAGAGAAAACGAGTTTCCCGTTATTTTTTTTAGGTGTTACTACATGCAGAATTCGATCTTGCGTCGCTCTGCATGCGACTCGTTGGACCGCGCACTAACCAACTGAGCCACGGCGGCTGTTTTGTTACGTTAAAACTTTAAAATTTACGTCAAGTTACCAATATTTTCAAATTCTGTTTGTATGCATTGCTGATCATTTTCGGCGTTTTTCTTTTAAAAATTAAAATTTCAATAACCAATCAAGAAAAATGTCCAGGCAGAAAAGTTTACTTGCGGTAAAGAAGCAATCCGCATCGGAGACTTTTCACTGTACACACATAGCCATTTTGTATTTTGAAAATGCTGGAATAAAACATGATATTTTTTAAACTTCTGTCTGTCCTTTGCTCAAAATTGCTTTCGCTGTCTTTTGGGGTCAGGATGACCCCAATCAAACTGTTATATAATTTACTGACAGAACATGAAGAAATCTTACACATAAATCATAAAAGAAAAGAGGAAAGCCTCGAATAGTGTTTTTCTTAATTTTTTATTGGGTTGTAAGCGCGATTAACACTTAATAACACAAGTACACAAAGCCGCTCAACCGTATTTTTAATTCCGCCTGGGGTCAAATAGACCCCAAGGGACAGGCAGAAGGTTAAAAACTGAATATGTGAGATTTATTTCTTTAAGAAGGGTGGTTTAAAACAAAAAAAATTTCGATCAATTCTAAATTTCGATAAGATTCTTTATATTGGACGTCCACTGTATTTAATTTTTTCTGAAATTTGTTTATTTTTTATATAAAACTACACTATATCACTATGAATTACACTACGCACAAATTATCGTATGTCCAAAATAACACCGTTGCGCTTTGCTGAAGTTATTAAAATAACCTATTCCAAGTGTGGAACCCTAAATAAAGAGTGTATGCCAAAAATCATGCAGCTTTGTTGCGCCAATGCAGAGAAAACAAAAAAAAACGTCTCCTGTAAAATTTGGTTTTTGGCTCATACGATAAAAACGCGGGAAGGGCTCGATATACTCTATGCAGATGATCTTTGCATTTTTGCCAAAGTTCAAAATATACAATCCTTTATCCACCAAACTAATATTCTACTAAGCAATATCTCAAATTGGTGCCTAATCAGTGGTACAAAAATATCCTTGAATAAATCTAAGCACTTGCATATATGTAAAAAGTTAAATTGTAATAGTTTCGATTTAAGTATTAATAATCAGAAAGTAACAAATGTAAACAACCATAAAATATTAGGAATTATCTTCAATAACAAATATACATGGAATGACCATATAAAATATATAAGTTCATCTCTCCAAAACAGATTAAATGTAATCAAATGTCTAAGTAATATTAAAATACACAAATACACTAGTAAAAATAGTTAAGGCAACTTTATTGGGAAAAATTGATTATGGGCTACCGATTTATGGCACAACTTCGCAAAATAATTTGTCCAAAATCACTTCAATATACCACTCGGCAGCTCGCCTGTCAATAGGAGCCTTCCGCACATCACCAATTTTAAACATTCTAACCGAAGCTGCCTTACCGCAACTTAAAGACAGATTCACTTACATCAACAGCTGTATGATTGCAAAGGTGGCATATTCAGAAGGATCCCCTCTTAAAGATGTTATCACCAAAAGGTTACAAAGAAAACGCAGAACGAATAAATCACCAGCCCTGCAAAGAATTATTGGCAGAGCAAACAACGTTGGAATTATCATCAGCACAACGCCGACTCCTCGTCTACGAATGACCCCCTGGAACCTTCAACGCAGTTCAATTTTACTGAATCTGACCAAACACAAAAAAGAAGATACCCCGCCCCCATCTACCTATAAAAATTTCTGGAAATAGTCGACGCACATACGGGATGGAAAACTCTGTATACAGATGGCTCCAAGAGCGAAAACAATACCAGGTTCAGTGTTGTGGACGAAAATTCAACAATCGTGACAGCAATACTTCCTACTC
This sequence comes from Melieria omissa, assembly GCA_963971225.1. Lineage (NCBI taxonomy): Eukaryota > Metazoa > Arthropoda > Insecta > Diptera > Ulidiidae > Melieria > Melieria omissa. The sequence goes on along the minus strand of OZ020269.1, from coordinate 39,722,070 downwards.
ACGCATCAGTATTTACCGCTGAAGCTACAGCAATCCTCCAAGCATGTCAAATAGCAAAAGGTAGCAAATATAAATATATTGTTTGCACGGATTCCTTATCAACAATCAAAGCCATATTAAATGTAAACTACACTGATCCAACCATATGCCAAACAAGAGAAATCCTAATCGCCAGCCCTGATAAAATCAAAATCCTGTGGCTGCCTAGTCACGTGGGTATAAAAGGCAATACGCTCGCAGACAGCGCAGCCAAACTGGCGACTAGATCTCCTCTGAAGCTTATAAACTCATACAATAAAAATTACATAAAAACTGTAGCCAATCAACACTACCGGAAATCAGTTATCGAAAATTGGGCTAACTATACTCACCATTATAAATTATTAAGCCCCACCGGTAACGCCCCTTATACCCGGATACAACGTCCAGACGACAAAACATAATATACATATACCCGCTTCCGCCTTGGTCATACTAGAATAACACACAAATACCTTCTCGAGCGTACATCAACACCCACCTGCCACTGCTGCTACAATGGGTACCTTACAATCGACCACATAGTACAAACTTGTCCAGCATTAGAACAAAAGCAAAGCGAAATAAAAAACCACAATATTGAAGAACTAACTAGTGTTACGCATTCAAATATCAAAGAATTTATAAAATACATCTGTAAACTAAACATATACTTTGAAATCTAGTGTAGTATTTTTTTTCTTTTACATAACTTTGTATTGTACCTGTATTTATTTTTGTACCTGTATATAACACATTACGCTAAGCCAATGTGCAATTAGCTTTTAAACCTAAATAAGCTGATGGCCTTAGTCGCTCACGCTTACAATATTGTTAAGGCATAATTTGTATTATCCTTATTCAATAAATTAATAATAATAATAATAGCCCGGCTAGCCGCCGCAGGCCACCATACAACAGCGCCGTAGAGGAGGATGGGCTCTACCACTGCCTCATAAAGCCACGTAACAACGCGAGGCTGAAGCCCCCATCTTGCACCCACTGCCCGCTTACAACAGTAGATGGCTCTGGAGGCTCGTTTCGCCCTTTCAGCAATGTTTGCGCTCCAGGTTAGACTGGAGTCTAGTATGAGCCCCAGGTATTTCACCTCCTTACTCAATTTGAGCCATTCCATTAAGGGCAGGAAGTCTGAAAGACGGGACCTTATATCTCCTTGTGAAAAGAACAAGATCCGTCTTTTCCGGGCTGGCCGTAAGGCCGCAGGAGTTGCTCCATGAAAAGAGGATGCCCAGGAAGTGATTCATCCGGTCGGAGAGCACACTCGGAAATTTGCCAACTATAGCCATTGCAACATCGTCGGCATAGGCAACGACTTTGCAGCCAACAGCCGATAGGTTGACAAGCAATCTGTTCAGGGTTAGATTACAGAAGGTGTGGCGACAGAACGCCCCCTGGGGGGTTCCCCTGGTGACTGACTTGCGAAGATGCGCCGTCCACAACGTGGAGTTAATACAGCGGCTACTAAGAAGGGCGTCGATGAAGTTTACCAATTTACTATCGACGCCGAGATCCGAAAGAGCCACCCCTATCGCAAGAGGGCAGACATTATTAAATGCGCCCTCTATGTCTATAAAAGACACCAGGGTGTACTCCTTGTATGTTAGCGACTTGTCTATGTAGTCGACTAGGGAGTGCAACGCAGATTCTACCGACCTACCCCTTGTGTAGGCATGTTGCGACTCAGAGAGAAAAATTGGGTCAATAAGGCTCCTAATATGGACGTCGATTATCCTCTCGAGGGTCTTCAGAAGAAACGATGTCAGGCTTATTGGCCTCGAGTCCTTTGCCTTGACGTGCGAGGTCTTCCCGGGAATGAAGACGACATCCACCTCCCGCCATGGGAGGGGGATGTAACCCCATTCCAAGCATGCCTTAAAGATCGCTACGAGCCACGGCACCGTCAATTCCGTGGTTTGCTGTAATTCAGCTGGAATGACGCCGTCCGGTCCCGGAGATTTGAAAGGCTCGAAGGAGTTAATAGCCCACGTAACCATGGTGTTATCAATGCGGACGTCCGTTAAGGACCATGAGTGTGATTCCTCTGGAATTACCGCTTCGGCAGAATGGGGGGTGCTCCCCGGGAAGTGCGCGTCTACTAACACTTCTAGGGTTTCCCCACAGGACTCCGTCCAGTCACTGCCTGCCTTCTGAATGGTGGTGGGAATGAACGGGGAGCTGCTGAGAATCTTGCGGAGTCGGCTGATGTCAGAGACTTTTCGATACCGCCGCAGAAGGATTCCCACGATTCCCTCTTTGCCCGCCTGACCTCCTGCTTAAAGGCTCTGAGGTCGGGTCTGTATGCGTCCCAGGTTTTATCCCTCTTGGCCGCGTTGAAAGAGCGTCTGCATGCACGCCGTAATCTATCGATTTCGGCGTTCCACCAAGGTGGGGTGAGCAGCCGCCGTGGCTCAGTTGGTTAGTGCGTTGGACAACGAGAGTCAAAGGCAGCAACCGCAGGTTCAAATACTGCCTGTAATAACACCTAAAAAATAACGGGAAACTGTGACTGTCCTCTCAGCTGGAAATGGCAAACCTCTGAGAGTAAAAATTGCCTATGAAAAAGCTCTCAACCTGCCGTTTGGAACCGGCATAAAACTGTAGGTCCCTTCCACCCGCGTACAAAATTCACACGCACAACACTGGTGGTTGCGGGAAGCAAGGCCTTTGTCTCGCGTAAGCGGGCTGTCGTGCCAGTCAATTATTATTATTATGTTTTTATGTTTTTCGTCTGCTAAATTCCTGCTATATGCTGACGATCTTAAAATTTATGCTGTTATTCACAATCTGTCGGACTCTGCTGCCTTACAATCGGACCTCGACAATGTTCAGTCTTGGTGCAATGATAATAATCTTTTTTAAATGTTAGCAAATGCTTTCATGTAACTTTTACTAGGAAAAGAGATCCCCTTCAAGTATCGTATTCCATCTCTGGCTCCGTGCTACAATCGGTTAATGAAATTAAAGACCTAGGTGTTTTCTTCGACACAAAACTAAGTTTTGCAAATCATATCAGTTTTATTGTTTCTAAATCTTATGCCATGTGGGGTTTCGTTCGTCGGAATAGTACTGTCTTTTCGGATCCGTATACAATCAAATTACTTTACACAACCTTTGTCAGGTCTAGATTGGAATATGCCGCGCTAATATGGAGACCATATCACGCATCTTCCATAAACCGAATTGAACGGATACAGAAAGTATTCATTCGGTTCGCTTTGCGTTCGCTGAACTTCAGTGATCCCATACCATCCTACAGCTCTCGTTGCCTTCTAATTAACTTAAAGTCACTACATGCTAGGCGTTCTCTTCTTGCATGCTCCTTTGTAGTCAGCATTGTATGTGGTGCTATTGATTGCCCGGATCTTTTAGCAAGAATCGCATTTAATGTCCCTAAACGGAGTCTGCGGAGGGTGGATACCTTCCATTTAGATGTCCCCAGGACGAATTATGCAAGAAATGCACCTCTATATAGGGCCTTCTCGGAATTAAACAATGTTACCGATTTGGATCTGTCACTTCCGAAGGGTTTGCTGTTGAATAGTTTAAGTAACTTATAGTTTGTAATAATTATTATATCCTATAGTCAGTAAGGACATTTGTTCATTGGCTAAATAAATAAATAAATAAATTAATTAATTACCAAGGTGGTTTTGTCTTGCCCCGATATGTCCTAGGCTTAGAAGCAGCAGACGAGGCACGACTGAGTGAATCACTTAATGTGGCCACCGCGGTCTCAATGTCTCCAGGACACAGGAGCCGCGGGGAGATAAGGACAAACTAGAAGATAGGGACAAATGGAAAATCTCCCAATTTGTCCTACGCTTATTGCGGAAGGGGGGTCTGGCCGGTGCACTCAGATCCAAACGGAAACTGATGTACCTGTGGTCGGAGAAGGAGCACACCTCCAAAACCCGCCAGTCCCTGACCAGGTGCCCAGAGAGCGCGTTGGTCAGCGTGACGTCCAGAACCTCCCTCCGAGTAGCGGTAAGAAATGTTGGCTCCCTACCTCTGTTAGCAATGCCTAGGTAAGTATTCAATATAAATTGAAATAGCGACTCACCCCGTTCATTCTGGTCGCTGCTTCCCCAGGCATCGTGGTAGTGTGTTGGCGTCCGCTCCGATGATGAGCGGAATGCCTCGCTCCCTGGCTGCTGCAGTCACCTCCCTCAGTGGCCCGTAAGGGGGTGTAGGCCCGTGGTCGTGTGCCATATAGCTGGATACGATCCAGTGGATCCGGGATTGTATCTCAGCAGCTATGGCCACGCAATCCCCGTCGCAGTACCAAGGAAGAAGAGAGGTATTAATGGTGTCTCGAATGAGGGTGCAGGCCGTAATTTTACCTGCGCCGTGGTGGGATACAGTCCTTTACCCGTTAAGGCTGAGCCCTCGAACCCGATCATCAACGATCTATGGCTCTTGGACTAGCACGACGTCCTCCTTGCTGGATGCCAAGCGGAGGAGAAGGGCAGCCGAAGCCGCCTTGGAGTGGTGGAGATTACTTTGAAGTATCCCCACCATCTCCAGGAGCGTCGACTACCGTGACGTCGCCGTCCTCCTTCCCAGCGAATATATCGTCCAGGTCGGACAGCGAGATGTTCTCGTCCTCGGGATCGCAATCGGTCCTCACCTCAAGGCCTTCGAAAAAGTCACCAATCATTTCCGAAGCGGAGACAACACTGTCAGCGTCGTCTTCGGAAGCGGTGTCACGGACAGGGGGCGCCGCAGAAGGCCCCGGTCTTACCCCTAGTAAGTTTTGCGGATCGGAGGGGGACTGGTCGCCTCGGTAGACCCGCAGTGTGACCGAGTCAAAGCCGTAGCTGACAACTCCTCCGGTAGCGGCAAGTGGATTGAGGGATTCCTTGTTAAGGATGATCATGACTTCCTTCAGAGAGCCACGCGGTTCGCTGACCCACGCAACCTTCCAGTTCTGGGTGGGGAGCTCCGGATTGCCGGTCCGGAGGTAGTGCAGAATTGCTGCCGGGTCTGATGGCTCAGCCGGAACCCAGGTCTTGGAGCGCGGTCTGCTGGGGATCTCGTCCCGGGGCACCACGCGCAGGTTGGCTCCTGGCCAAACTTCTCCCAGCTTGCTCACTGCCAACCGGAACAAGTCCGCAGAGCGCTGGTCGGAGCAAGCCATCAGCTTTACACGGCCTTGGTGCCAGCCTGCGTCCCTACACTTGGGAGGAGGACCCGGCTTCGCTGCCAGAACCTCGTCATAGACAGACAGTAGGGCCAACCTGACTGTCCGCCATTTTTCCGCAGAGATAGCTCCGTCCGCGTTGCTAGCGTCAACGAGAGCCCACACCAAGCTACCCTTGGTGACTTCACTGAAGGTCCGACCAGACGTCGGAGTCGGTGCCGCTAGCATCGGCCTCTTGTTGGCCTGAGCCACTTGCGGACGTTGCTTTTGCTCATGCGGCAGATTGAAGGGAATGAGGCGAGGTATTCTTGGTGTGGATGTTCTTCCTCGCCCATACCAAGGAGGCTTTATCCCTCTCCGAGAGTTCTCCCGGAGGGATCTTCTCTAGCCTGCGCTTTCAGGCTCTCAACTTATTTACGAAAAATGTGCATGTTTTTCAACATTAAATAAAACGCCTATAAATTCCATATTTTCCGACTTTGAGGTCCAATTGCCGCGGATTTTTAAAACTTATACAAATAAATTGCATCGAAATAGAAGCCGTGCGGTGTTGTTAATGCAAAATTATGTCAACCGGTTTATTGGTTTAGAAATTACAATCTCAAACGTGAAAAAACTTAGGGAAAATCCGAAAAAGTGACACGCCCATTTTTTGCGAAAACGGAAACTAAGTTTTAAAAACGGTTTTCGAATTCGACTTTAGCGCTCCCTAATTACCCTAGAACTGATGTCAAACCCAGAAAAGCCATTTTCCTGGTGATCAGTGTTATCACTGCAAATGAGAAAATACTGTAACGATAAGACAGTCTGTCGCTGCGCAAAGCAACCCTGCCGCTACGTGCCGTGCTATAATCCAATCTGGCAACGACGGCCGCGATGGTAACTTTTAGTCCACTCCGGAATGTGCGGGAACGATCTGCGCGATGGCCTGGCAGGTATAAAAGGCAGCCGGATGCGGCGCAGCGGGTCAGTCTGGTTTTGACAAGTGAAGTTGCCACACGGAGTAATTAAGCAAATACTTAAGTGTACGAACAGTGAAGTGTAAAACTGTGAATAATAAAGTGACTGTTGGTTTTGAATTGGCTGCGTTGGAATAATTAAAGTTGCTTCATTTTCAAATTGCACAATCCAGTGATACGTAACAGCCCACTAGACGTAGTATTCGTAACAATATGTAATACTAAATCATATGTAAAACAAGGGCCTGACGCAATACAATACCCAATTGCTTATCATCATCGACATGGCCTGCTACAAATAAATAAACTATTGAATGAATAATTAAAGAAATACCTTTCCAAATTCTGTTAAATTGTTTTCATTCAGCCGCTCTTCAATCGACAGAACAACGCTGAAGATTTTTTAATTACCCGCATAACAAGAGAGAACAGTTTTATCTGTAAAAAAATGTAATTAATGAATTTCAAATAAGTACAATAATTAAAAATATTGGGGCACCGTCACAATTCATTGCTTCTCTAACCGACCCATGGCAAAACATGCAACTCAAGTGGGGCTTTAAAAATGTTAACATGCTCACATGCGAAAGAGCAGACTTTTTTAAAGAAATCGAAAGTAAAGCAATTATTTCAGAAATCTCGGTGTCGCTATTGTAACAATCCTGTAGGAATTCGGACTGGTCCAAATGTAGTTTTTCAACTGGTTGCTTGTCAGCCATAGCTGAATTTAGAACCGATTCGTTTCCTTGGAGCAAACTCACCCTTTTAACATAGCGATGTCCTAGGCGACAGTCAATTGTCCCCGTCTGCATCCATTTGCGACTAGTCCAAAGTCAGTAAAACAGTTTCTAGCCCAGTTGCGAAGCGTGTAGTTTCCGAACTAGTTTATTCTGGATTAATTTATAACCAGTTCATTTTTATGGGGGAAAATAAAACAATGAAATTTTTCAACAATTAATTTATTTCAAAAAACAACCAAATACTGTTGTAAAAAAAGTTTGTGGTTTAAAAAAGTATCGAAAGTTTACACCTAGTATTTTGCTGATTATTTCATCTCTGTTTCGTCTTTCTTATTTTCATGGGCCTATTAACGCGTATAAGAACGTGAACAGTTAGACACGAACTCACTGATTTTTGCATTCGCTGATAGCTCCTTGGACAACTAGTTAACTTTCAAAAAAAACCAGTTGAAAAACTAATGAATTTTGGGAACCCGTTGTCTCAAGTCGGACAGGGAAAAGCATCATAAGCTGAAAGGGTTACTTCGGACTTATTTGACCTCTGTTTCGTTTTTCTCGTTTTAATGTGTCCTCTCGCCTATGAGTCCGCACACAGAAGGTGAACGGACTAACTTCTGCATTCGCTGACAGCTACTATAAAAAAACCAATGAATTTAAGTGGTTAAGTTTCGTCAGGAAGAGGTAGCAATACCTAAGTAGCTACCCGCCGGCCTCGATAGTCCAGCGGGTAGCGCGCTGGCTTCTCATACCGAGTGCCCCAGGTTCGATTCCTGGCTCGGGCGGGTGAAAAACTCGTCTACTTCTATCGCTATCTACATATGAAGCAGATGAGAATTACAAGAATCGCACAAGTGCGCTCTTGGCAGGCAATGACAAAGCCTCCAAGTGTGAAAGAAAAACTACCAATCGCCGTTCGGATTTGACGTTAAACTGTAGGTCCCCTCCCTCCCTTCCCCGATCCGTGAGAAATGTGTGTTGTATCACATGTTGAAAAAAAGACAGTGTTGCATACAAATTTCAAATGGGTGGAATTTGTGGTATCACAACGGGCCAATAGGCCTAATGGCCAAACTCCATAAAGCGCGTTTCAGGCGTATCGTGGTTTGTCGCGTTTCTCGTGTTTCGAGAAAAAGTTGAATCAGTGTATTTGTATGAAGCAAACTGCATGACTTGACGTCGATACGCCCGAAACGCGGCAAAATTTGAACTATTTTCAACTTTCTCTCACGTTTCTCGCTTAACGACGTCAAACAGCTGACAGAGCTCCTAAAGATGTCATACATTATGTGGTTAAATGGTAATGCCGATAACAAACATGTGTTATCGCCAAAGTTGGATGCATTTATTTTACACGAAAGCTATTAAATACATTTAAGAAACATTTGAAATTCAATATTTTAACATAGAATGTAGAGAAATTCCTAAAAATTAGCATAATTCTTTGACAGACGAAATTTAGTCTTCGCTGTATTGGAAATTCGATAGCTTATTCGTTGTCGATCGAATTTTGCTCATCCCTGTGAAATAAATTGCTACAAATTGAATTCAAATGAATCTTTTTTTATTTTTTGCAATGTTCGATATGCATTTAATGTGTTTAAAATGAAATCAGTAAATTCTATAACGTCGTATAGCAATTTCATTTCGTTGTTTTTCACAATTCACAACGAAATCAATCAGCAGTTTGCCAATTAAAAATTAGCATCAGCTGACGTAAGAAGAAGAAGCTGACGCGTGAAACGCGCTTTATGGAGTTTGACCATTTGCAACGCGAATAACGCGAGAACAGCCATAACACTGCAAACCCCGAACGCCTGAAACGCGCTTTATGGAGTTTGGCCATAAGTGTGTCTCATGCAGAGGCAGCCACTGCAACCAACCAACCAACCAAGGAAAATATTTATAAGAAATATTGAGGGCGGGAAGTACTTAAGATGAAAAAAAATATATCGAATACTCGCAAGGCGAATTCATACCAGGTGATAGCGTAAGGACAGCAACAAAATTTCAATGTATTTTGTTTTTGTTTTCTGGGTTTAGATTGTCAAAATCAGCAAAATCAGCAAAATCAGAACAAAGTTTGCTTTTTAATTTTAAACTGTCAAAGTTTTACACAGGCACTTTGACAATCTAGACCTTTTCCACCACAAAAAAAAATCAATTCGCCTCATTTAACGCTATCACCTGGTATGAATTCGCCTTGGAATACTCGTATCGAATCATCGCTACCATTGTAATTTGGGCAAAAGTTATATTTGTAACGTCACGCTGTTGTATTTAATTTCCATTCCGTCTCTGTTTGTCTATGATCGGCTTTCGAAACTTGTCAGTTTTAGGTGCAATAGAGGCGTGTGTCGGAAATGATTCGTTGCAATTGAGTAAAATTGGAATTGCGGTTGAGGAAACATTAAACATTTGCATGTGAAGACGATTTTTTCCTGAATCTTCCTTTAAATCCTGGTCTAATGGAATTGTAGCAAGAATTATCCGGATAATTTGGGAGCGATTGTGTGACGTGTAAGATTGAAACAGTATTTATACGGAAAAGTGAAGCGCTGATTGAAATGCTTTCACACTGATGGCAATGAAGTCTGCATTTGTCCTCCTTTTATTACCTTATTGTCCGGAATTAAGCACGGCTAAGCGGCTGTATGACTGTTCTTCGTGTTATCCAAAGCTGCAGGGCTGCAACTGGTATCAGTGTTGTTTCCACTGGTTGTATCTTAAAACTGGGAGCCACAGAGATATTACATTGCTTCACTATTTTGAATCAGGTCAAGTGAACCAACCAGCACATTTGTCGTATTTTTATCTGTACAGTGAAGCATGCCTAATTTTCTCGGGAAAATAACGGTAGATATTACGCATAAGTACATAAAACCAACTTCATAAATCTAGTATATTTTATTAACAAAATTATTGGCACAGCAGATACTAGTCAAGCTTTTAAATTTAAAAACTAACATTTTCATACAGGTGGGAATTAATTCCTGGCGGCAGAAACTTTAATTAAATACACAAAATTAAAAAAAAAAAGAACTGGCTTAAAAAGTATGAAACATAAAGAGTGTGCATCTCATACAAGCAAAAATTTGAATGCGGGTGCTGATATCGCCACCCGTCTTCTGGCTGCGGGGGGGTAGACAACAAGAGGAAACATTTGAAACGACAGCACAATGCTCTGAGCGCAAATCATAGAAACACGAATGCCGCGTCTGTGCTCACTCGTTGATTCTCGCTCAATTGTGCGAAGAGGAGGAAGACGATGTGCTGTTGTTCTTGTTGTTGCGATTTCTATTTTCTGGCTGGCTTTTGTTCTTCTTCTATAAGCCTGCACGGCGTCGCATATTGCTCCTGGACTCACTGCTGACTGTAGTGTGCGAAAAATCATAGAAAAGAAAATATAATATGGCTGGCATGGCAACCTATATGATCGCTACAGGCAATTACAAAATAATAAGTAATCAACAAAGCCAATTAAATAAAAATGGAATTGGAAAGAAAAGAAAACGTTTTTATTAGCCGTAATAATTTTCCGTCTCGTTCTTTGGAACTTTTCTTACGGCCCACATATAATGCTTGTTTAAAAGAACTAAAATAAGAAAATCTAATATTGTAAATTTATGATCACATCATTCGCCATGGAATCATTCAGGTGTAGAACATTTAAACTATTTTTAAACGTAGGCATGCCGTAATACAATTTTCTTATGACAAAATACTTGTCTTATTATTTCTTTATTTAGTGCTTTCGCCCTATTGAAAGTCAATAGACCTATTAAATTCTGTTTTTCCATACGATCTTCTAACCCTCCGTTAGATTTCGATAAAAAAAAACATTAAAACACGCATCTAATTATTTTTAATTTCAAGTGTTTCACGAATTTTGAAGTCAGCCTATCAGTTCATTTTTTTTCGTAGTTTTCCCCATATTCTCTAAATTGTAATCAAGCATGTGAAAATATAAACAAATAATTTTACTTCGAACTCGCCACGCAAAAATATTTGCAAACATTTTAAATTGGGATCAACCACCAAATTTTTAAATTAATCAAAGCATTGGCCAGCAAAAAGCCATACATCACAAACATTCGATTGCTGGTGACATTGCAGCAAAATCAATCACGACACAAAAAAGCATACACACAATAAACGACAACACCAAAAACATTAGCGAATCACGAATCATCTTCGTTGAAACGACGATGACGATGCTTTGGTTCGTTGTTTACTCTTCGCTTGCGCTTCGACGAACAAGATCGCAAACTGTTGAGCGCGAGCAAATTTCCCGCAAGCTATGCCTCCGCTCATCTCTTCCCGCCCGCATCAAGAAACACGCTTGACAAATTTTTGAAGATGCGTATTCTTTATATTCTATATTCTTTGCTTAAATGCACTGTATCGAACCCTCGTGCAAAAATAAATAAGATGGTCTTGCACAGATGTTTGGCTCTTAAATCTAATGAACTGAAAATTTTGCCGGTGTGACGCCCACGAAAGTTGTGGATCAGGGTCAAATTTTGTATCAGAATAACTGAATCAGTTCTCAATCGATTTACACGATATGGGTATCAGTGGCGCACATAGGATTTTATTTTGGGAGCGAGGGGCTTTACGAATAACTAAACCCCAAAACTACCTGTGTGTGCCAATACCATGTTTATACGTCGGTCCCAGTCGATTCACATTGACTCGATACGTTTTCGAGCCAGGTGTTTATACATTGATTTCAGAAGCGAATTGACTGCAAACGGTTTGAAACGGTTTTTGACGTCTTATAAATGTTAGTTGTTAGGGGTCCTTGTTTGTTACTTGAAAATGCTCAAAAAATTTAGTGGACAAGACCATCTGCTGATTTTCAAGGCACTTTGAAAATGTTAAACCGTTTATACGCATTTTCGAAGCGACTTGAAAATTTAAAAACTCATTTGATAAGCGCTTTGAAGCGGTTTGAAATCGTGTTTATACTACTGTATTGACTCAATGCGTATTGACTGAAACCACAGAACAATATACAGAATGCGCATCTGGTGTAAAGAAAATTTTCTTTGCGGGTTCCAGCGGTAGGACCCGTTTGTGGATGCGTGGGAAGCAGTAAAAGGGACGAGAACGCGTAGAGCGGGAGAGCATAAGCTGAGAAGCTGCGACCGCGCACCACACTGTGGTTGTTGTTGGGCAACAAATCGATGTGCTGCTTGCATGTTTGTGGTGGCTCGTGCTCGCTCCCCGCTTGTTTTTTTACAAACAAGAACAAGAAGTGGACAGGCAAAGTGTTCATAGAAAAATTGATTGAGCAATCGCCAAGGCACATAAGGTAGCACAACGGGAAAAACCAAAATTCAATGGATTTTATAAGTTCTTTTGGTCTGCTTAGTCTGCTTAGAAGTTGTAAAAAGTACAAATGGCTACAATGAAAATAAATATATGTGTTAAATATTGAAACAACCAAGACGCATTAAGCGTATTTCGAAGCGTATCTTCGCCTGGCTAACCGACTCTGGGCGGAGGCGATCCATTGTAGGATCTCCAGAGAAACCTGGCCGTCGCTTAACCATGGCAGAACACGCGAATTACTGCGACTAAAGCGGAATTCCATCTATTCCACAGTTTCTGTGCTGACAGGACACTGGACAAACGGCGAACACGCCAGGAGACTCGGCCTCCCCTTCAACGACCACTGCCGCAGCTGCGACGATGTGGGCGCGGAGGAGAGCGTCGAGCACCTGATGTGCCACTGCCCAGCAATAGCGAGGAGACGTCTCCGGGTGCTGGGAGCGCCGTTCTTCAGCGGTTTGGCCTACCTCTCAGGACCCAGCATCGGCCGCATCGCCCGATTCATCACGGAATCGGGATGGCTCCTGCCTGACACCCGGGGGGTGTGCAAGCCTGAAGGGCGGCCACGTCCTTCACGTGGTACCACAACGGGTCGTATTATGGCCTAAGTGAGCTCTTCTAGCTGCCACCCTAACCTAACCTAACCTAAAGACGCATTAAGAAAGTGATAATAAGTGCGAAAACTATTGCTACAATGTTGTGCTAATTATCAAAGAAAAAAGTTTAATTAATTCTGGTGCTGCAACTACCTATTGAATTTGCCTTGGCGATCGCTTTGCCAAATCAACAACCATTTCAATGTGCACGAGCAAAGCCAAGCTGGCTTGCTGCGGAAAGCAACAACATTGCGTGTTGTTTTCGAAATGAGAATAAAGCCCAAAACCATCGAATCTATGCGTATACAATACATCAATTCGCGCTTACTCTCTCGGTTCCCTTTACATTTTCCTCACCTTTGTTGCTTCCCGCCCGCGTCTGAAATGAAATCGCAAAATTATTTCAGATGCGCCTTCTGTATACTGTTTATTCTGTGCTGAAACCGACTTGAGCTGTCGTATAAACGGGGTATCAGTGACCTTTACGAATTCGAAAAAATCCGTTTGCATACTTTTTCTATGATAGTAATACTATAAAAATATGAAATAAAAAAAAATAGATTTTTTCAAAATTTACAACTAGAGGACCCCTTAAGCTAACAAAGCGCCACAAGGAGGTTAGAGTTGATTTTGCTATCAAAAACATGCATGAAAGCCTGGTAAAAAAATGTGACACGTAGTGGTGCTTCCAACAGAATAATGCTCAAATCCATGTTAGTCATGAAACAAAACGGTGGTTTTTATCGAAAACCATCACAGTTTTGGAGTCGAAAGCATGCTCACCTGACATCAACCTTATAGAAAACCTGTGGAGGCATTCTAACGCAACGAGTGTATTGGGACAATCAACAATTTGAATCAATTAAAGTTTTGGTAATCCACGTAAAGGAAGAGTGGCAACAAGTTGATCAAATATAATTCATAATTTTATGAGAAGGAAGAAAAAACGACCAATTGAAGATGTTTATAATAAGAGAGTGTATACAGTAATATTTTTAATAAACTTTTTTTGTCACTTTTCATATAAAATCCTAGTTGACCCTATAATTGTGAAACACTTAAATTTATGTTGCTGTTATTGAACGAATTCACCAATGTGTCGTATTCTGTTGTTAACTTTACTCTTAACCCGCTTCACAAATTTAATAAACATTTTTGATATCCTACAATCAGTCATTTTGGAGATAAGTTGTAAAACTGAATGATCTTATAATTACATACATATATAATGTTGACCTTTCGTTTGATATCTATATCGTGTAAATCGATTCAGAATTGAGTTATTTTGATACAAACTTTGAACTTTGACCCCGGGCCACGCCTTTTGTGATCGTTCTCCAAAACAAACAAAATTTAGTTCGTTAGGTTCACAAAAATAATTTCTATATAGGGGAAAGTGGGGTAATGACGGCATAGTTTTCATTTAGCATCAAAACATATCCAAAAATTGATATTTTTGATCAAATCAGAGTTCAGAGCACAACTCGAACACATATGCTAATAAAGTGTATCGGCAGATTTCAAAAATTCTGATTTTAACTATAAAAAATTAGAATCTATAAAAAAAGTTGGTTTTTGTCATTTAGAAAAATGGTGGGGTAATGACGGCCACTCAAAAAAACCGACCAGAAATCGCACAAATATGAACACAAATCGCTGTGAATGCTTAATAAAGGCTCCGTGAAGAAAAACAAATGGAAACTTGACATTTTTGTAATTGTAACTTTATTGATAGCTCACAAAAAGCGGAAGAGAAACGAAATTGAAACATATTGAAAAAAAAGCCTCAAACTTACAACACAACGATATTAATTTTCATCCTCATCGTCGAGATCTGAGTCGCAGTTGCGACATGTGTAATAAGAGCGCATTTGAACTACTTTTTTTTCCACGCATTTCAAATGGAATGGCCGCTTGCACGTACTGCACTTAATCGAATTGAAGCGATTCAATTTTTGTGGCATTAACTCCAAACACAATAAGCAGAAGTCTCGATCTTCTTCTACTTCTGATGAAGGGGATTGACGACGACACTGCACTTTCCGTGGCCGCTTGGCTGGTGATGGCGCTCCCTTTTTCTGGCGCACGACTTTTAATATTACGAAGCGTTAACCGCTACATGAAAAAAAAAAATTATAAAAAGGATCTTGGAGTTCCTTGGGACTTGTGAGAATGTATAGTGCAGAATAGCTATACCGTCTAGAACGACTGGACAAGCAGTGGCTCTCTTTAAATGGCATAAAAGGCCTCAATGATGAACAAATATCATCATGCGGATTCCAAACATACTTCTTAATGACATGGCCGTCGTTACCCCACCTCTAGTGGCCGTCATTCCCCCACTGACCTCATTTTGCGCAAGCATGCAGTACAAATAAACTATGCAAGACACATGACAAATTTTACTTGATTTAGAAAGCTAATATCAATAGCAACATTTTAACATATTTACCTTGATTTTGTAGCTTATAACTACAAGTTATAATAAATCCACACACTTCAGCTTCTACTTAAAAACAAGCTTACGGAACAAGCTTTCTGTTACAGTAAACGGTTTAGACCTACGTCAACTTTAAGTACCAAAAATGGTGATGGCCGTCATTACCCCAGGCCGTCATTACCCCACTTTCCCCTAGTCAAATTTTTAAATTGTTTTATTATAAAGGGTATTAAAAAATCCTTAATTATCATTAGAACAGACCTTAGCTGAGTCAAACGAAGTATGTACTTAGAAATAAAATCGTTATAAATATCGTGTGTTGGATACTGTGTCAGGTCCATCCATCTGAAACAAATTGCAACATTTAATTCCGTTTTCGAGTTAAAACCAACAATTCCGCGCTGTTTTTCTCTCCATATTGATTATTTACTTCTTTTGTTATCTGCTGCAGCAGGGGACCTCAGTGTAAGTGAGACTAACAGACTCTGCAATGTTGACCGCTTCATCGTGTTCAGCATTCTCGATGCAAACAGCCTTCTCCGCATCCGATATGCCTTTCCCATCAGCAGTGTTACCAAATTAGTGCTTTTCCCACTAGATATGGTGGATTTTTGGAATTAAAACGCGAATGCTAGTGACCTTAGTACTTTTTATTTAGTGTTTGCTTGTTCGAGTCGAAGACACTATTTCCGATATTGAATATCAGATTAATGAGTACTTCTTTATGTAAAATATCCTATAGAACAGATATTTTACCAAGGTGCGGTGCGGCAATTCGGAGAAATTTCTTTCCAAACCAATTGCATAAATTTTCGAACGCAGGAAGTTATATTTTACTCTGGCGGTATTGATTGTTGCTGAGACTCATACCTGACACCGTAAACATAAAATTTAATAGCATGTAGGTGTATGAAAAATCCCAATATTTTATTAAAAAACTATGTTGTGGCCACAAGAACATGAAATCTTAAGTCTGACTGATGTATTTTAATCATACTTACTGACTCCTATGCCCTTAAATAAGAATCTAGTGCTTTTGGAATAAAAAGGCACACTTTTTTCGCGGATTTAGGACATTTTAAAATTTTAGATTTGGCATCACCGTTCATTAGGTATATGAGAGAGAGCTTTACAGCCCGATTCTGTACACTTGATAAATTCACCATATTGACTATTTGTCAAGTTTTTATTATTTGTCAAGAATCGGTATTCTATCCCAAAAATAAAAGCTCTTTTCTTGATAAATTGTCAAAAGTTTGAATGCTATTGACAACAGCATACAAATTGAAATTTTGCCTATTGAAAATGGAAGAATTGTGCATGTTTACACTTTTACATCAGAGAAAATAAAAAAAAAATGCCGTTACCTCCCACGAATTATTTTTTGTATGCAAAAAGCGCCTATTGTGATGAAACTATTGAAAAAAACGCACGAACTTATTTCCAGCCCAGCCAGGATTCGATCCGAGGGCGCTCGGTATGAGAAGCCAGCGCGTACCCGCTGGGCTATCAAGGCCGGTTTTTTTTTGCAAAACTTACTTTACTTAAACTGTTTGTCTTATTTTTTGACAATTTAACAACTGTCGCATATTCACCTTATGTTGAATTAAATGAGCTTTTTACTTTATCAATGTTGGATCAGAATACGAGCAAAGCTTTTGCTTGATAAAAATCTTGACAAAATTTCTTGATAAAAAATTTGTCAAGAATGCACAGAATCAGGCTGTTACTCTCAATTACAGCAACATTATCATTAAGATTTTGAGCATCATTGGACAAGAAGGATAGAACTCAAAATAGCGCAATCAAATTGTCGAGAATAAAATCGACTGCACTTCTACGACACAATGCGCTTCCGAAATGGGAGAACTGCAAATTTAATAAAATTTAAAAATTGTATCCCTTCGCTGTATTGCATTGCATATATGTATATGCATAATGTTACCCTTTTATAGATTTTAGAACTATTCTATTGGCATTTTACAGTCGCTGGTTCTCCAGTTATGTCTTTTGATTACACTGTGCGTGAAATTTACCCTCAAAAATTCAGACATGGGGGACCTACTGAGCGACTTTTCTATAGGTATACTGAGTTGAGATCCACCAGCCGTTTGGCTGGATTTTGCTTATTTTAGTCGAGTTCGTCGCTTCGAACGTGTAAATGCTAATAGGTCTCAAATCGTTATTGTAGTGTTATTAACGGATTTTAGAGTGTTTGGAGGGAAAACAGAGTGTTTCGATTAGGTGACCTTTCAAAACCAGTTGTGGTTGTGCCACACATATGTGACTTAGTGCACAGAAAATTTCATAAAATTTGGTTCACTGAAAGCGAATTTACTGCGTCCGAAGTAAAAGTATGTTTGTGTTACAGGTACAAAATTTCGATGCTATTTTGCAAATATGTAGAAAGTTTTGCTTTAACCCTCTCACAAAAACCTAGAAAAGTCCACATAAATTTTGATTTTTTTAAATGAAATTTTTAGGGCCTATAACATGCATAAATTAAGTTGTCATTTCTTTAATGTAGCACGGCTGTAAGCATCACATGTTTACCATTATTATCAGTTGAAATTAGAACTTCGTGGAAATTAGTAGAAATAATTTTTTCGTAAAAAATAAAGAAAAAAAAATTATTAAAAATACTTTTCGTTAAAAGATTAAAACAAGAAAATTCTGAGTGAGTACCTTCTAAATGTAATTTATTGATTTAAAGTGGTTTATAGTGAAAAAAAAGGATTTACGGTTACTTTTACGGCTTGGGAAAGCAGACTGCCTTTAGGCTGCATCAGGCACCAAGGCGAAAAGATTTAATTTTTGGTCACTAATGTATACTTGTATGTGGTTTCGGTTTTATGGGACAAAGAAGAAACTGATGAAGAATCCGTTAATGAAGTGTTAGCCATGTTAGATTCAAAGTTTATAATAGGAAATTTATTAAAAAGGAGACATTTTTTCTTTTTCATTTGATACCTTTTTTTTTTGATGATGAAGATATTCATTGCACAACGTACGCAGAATGTATGTCCTTAAAATTTAAAAGTCCTTCAAAAAGGACTTTGGGTCAGAAAATGAAAAACTGACTATGCCAGGTTATTATAAATGACCTTTAGTTTCACGTCTATATCAGCATTGGATGCGTCTCGGCAAAAATGTTTTTTTTGTCGCATGGTGTCACAAATGTAAAGTTGGTGTTCACTCACTGCTTCACAACAAAAATTTATGATTTTGAAAATGGTCGAAAAATTTACTTTCATAACTTTCACCATCAGTAACTTTCCCAAATCTCATCTGATTTGGACAATCTATATATTGCTGGAAATGCTAAGGTATTATCTTCTGACCGCCGGACAGCTTATGTTAGTCAAATGATTCGATTACGAGATATGTGCTCATAACTGCAACAATAGGGAAAAAAACTGTTTTTTCGAAAACGCTTTAAAAAATTTTTTGCGTTTTAGTTCTCTTGAGCCGTCGGCGGAGCGCGTTTTTAAATAAAAGGCGTGGGGGTTTCGTTTGGAGGTGCGTTTTATTTGCGATGTAAAACACAAATGACAATGGTGAAACACATTGGACGACACAAACGGCCGGAGCCGGTGGATCTGGAAAGTGGAACATAAATACAAAGGGGAATTGGAAGGGAGAGGATTGGAGTTGTGCAGGATCCACAGAACACGGGAACGACACATTTGACCATAGCGGCCCGCATTGCCTCTGGCAACATTATGGGTGCAACTGCTCGCTTAGACGGCCCAAGGCCCGCTCGATAAGGGCGCGGGCTCCGACGCGCGGCTGTGGTGTCTCCTCGTTGGAAGACTCGTCCTCGATGAAGGCGATCAGTTGTCGCTCTGCTGTTACTGCGGAGGCGGGACGGCTGGCTTGGTGTTTTTGCGGCCGGCGATGGCCGCACGATCAGCTGGTCCGCGATGGCGGAGCGCTGCACGGGGTGCTTAGCTGGAGCGGGTTGCTGCTCCCTGGTTGCTCTGCAAGAAGCACAAGAAAAGTGTATCACTAAAATATAATAATAGTGAGTGGGTAGGGAATGAGAAAATGTGTATGAGAAAGCAGGGCACTGAATCAAATGAGTTTAAGATGCAATTAAGGGGCATAGCTTGACTACTGGTCTTATCAAGATGCCAGTCAGTGCGGATATCCACGACACGGACATGATTGCCGGGACCGCGATGTATCTTATGAATGCGGCCGAGCCGCCATTCATTGGGGGGAAGCAGGTCGTCTTTAATGACGACCATTTCATTTTCTTCCACTTCCCTTTGCGGATGCTTCCACTTATATCGTTTGTGGAGATCCTTGAGATATTCGTCCTTCCATCGTCGGGCGAATTGATGATGGAGGACTTTGAGTTTTTCCCATCGGTTAATTAGGGATAGCTCGGAGCACTCGGGTTCGGGGGAGGGGGGGGGGGGGGGTGCGGGCGAGAGGAGCGCCTCGGAGAAAGTGGCCAGGGGTTAGAGACACTAGATCGCTAGGGTCCTGCGATTGAGGAGAGAGTGGATGTGAATTAAGCGTCTCTTCAATTCTGGTAAGAAGAGTCGTAAACTCTTCGTATGTGAATCTATGAGAGCCGGCTACCTTTTTAAGGTGGGTCTTGAAGCTTTTGACCGCCGACTCCCATAGTCCTCCCATGTGAGGAGCATGTGGGGGGATGACTTGCCACTCGACGCCCTGAGGACCGTATCGGTCGAGAATATCTTGGGCGATTTCTCTCGAGAATTTGGCAAAGTCTCTGGCCATGGCACGTTGAGCACCGACGAACGTTTTGCCGTTGTCGGTCATGATTTTGAGAGGTAGCCCTCGTCGACCAGTAAATCGGGCGAATGCTGCGCGGAACGCTTCGGTCGTAAGATCCGAGCAGAGTTCCAAGTGAACGGCCTTCGTGGAGAAGCACACGAACACTGCAACATAACCTTTGAGGTAGGTTGAGCTACGGAGCATGGAAGGTTTGATCTGGAATGGACCAGCAAAGTCGATTCCGGTTGTGGCGAATGGGATTGTAAGTGTGCATCGTTCGGGGGGGAGCGCTGCCATGATCTGTGTTCGCAGCTTTTGTTTGTGGATGACACGTTTTGCATTGAAAAATTCACTTTTTGATTTGCGGCTTTAGGCGCGGAATGTAATATTCCTGCCGAACCATATGGAGCATGAGTCGTTGGTCCGCATGCAGTAATAGCTTGTGAAGGAAGCGAAGAAGTAAACTGCAGTAGCGGGACTCTGGGGGGAGAATAATGGGGTGTCGTTCATTATACGACAATGCCGCATTGGCGAGTCTGCCATTAACTCGCATCACCTTCTGTTTGTCTAAGAAGGGATTGAGTACCAAGAGAGAACTTTTCTTGGATATGGGAAGGGAATGAGAGAGCGCTTGTCTGGGGATAATGGGAACTTTGCGCGAGAGTTATAAGGCGATCCTTAACAAACGCCAACTCTGCTTGGGACAACAGTGTTCCGTGTATGGGATTGTGTTGGCGACGGGATGAGATGCCGTTATTAACAAATCGGAACATGTATGCGATTACTCGCAGGGCTCGAGAGAAGCTGGAGAACCGATCGAGGATGTCGGTCTGCTCTTCGAGAAAGTGGTGGCAGTCAACCGCTCGTTGTTCCGGGACTGGAACTTTGCGAGAATGACCTTTGGGCCAAGCATCGGAAGCTTGCTGCAACCATTTGGGGCCATTCCACCATAGAGAGTGATCTTTGAGATCTTGCGGCTTGCATCCGCGCATTCCTAAGTCCGCGGGATTTTCAGCGCTTGGGACATGTGGCCAGGGAGCGTTGTGCGGTTGGCAACATAAGTCTTCCATGTGCAAGGTGGTTTTTTCAACCAAGCAAGGACAATTTGCGAATCGGTCCATAAATGGATTTCCGATTTGTCGAACCCGAGGTGAGAGCGGAGGGATTTGATGAGCTGGGAGAGTAAAACTGCTCCGCAAAGCTCTAAGCGAGGTAAGCTTATTGTCTGGAGAGGTGCAACTCTTGTTTTTGCAACGAGGAGATGTGACGAGAGGTTGTCACCATTCGTGCTAATACGTATGTATAGAGCTGCACAGTATGCCTTTTCGGAGGCATCGCAAAATCCATGGATCTGAACATTTCGATTGGGGGCATAGTGAACCCACCGGGGAATTTCGATAAGTTCTATGGCAGGCAAATTCTCAATGATTTGCTGCCACTTTATAAGTGATCCTGGCTTTATGCACTCGTCCCATTCAGTGCCTTCAAGTCAAAGCTCTTTCAGAAGCTTTTTGGCAAGAATCATTATAGGCGAAAGCCATCCTGCGGGATCGAAAAGTTTGGCAACAGACGATAGAATTTGCCGTTTCGTGAACGAGTTTGCAGGAGTAGTGGGAGAGATAGAGTATGAAAATGAGTCCGATAAGGCATTCCAACGGATGCCAAGAGTCTTAGTGGAACTCGTTGAATCGAACTTGGGGAATTCCGAGTCGAAAAGGTCGTCTTCGGGAATTTCCTCTAAGAGTTTTGCGTGATTAGCCGTTATCTTTTTAAGAGGGAATCCCCCGGGCTTCCTTAGGTGGGAAGATCATGACCTCCGGAAAGAATGTCGTCGACTTACGTTTCCTCGAGAAGTATTTTTGCCGCTAACGGGCTGGGTGGCTGAGAGTCGTGGGCCAATTGATGGAGCGATCTGATGGCCAAATATGGCGCACAGTTAACCCCGAATGTCACCGTTTTCAATTTATAATCTTGAATAGGAGATTCCGGGGATTTGCGAAAGAGTATTCGCTGGAATTCCTGGTGATCATTATGGACCCGACGAGGACGTAGACGCCATCCGAAAGGCTTGTACCGACATCCTGAAGGACATTCCAGTCGACGATCTAAAACTCTCATTAGACATGCTTTTAGATCATGCAAAAAGCTGTACTGAGCCTGAAGGGGACTATTTAAAAACAACATTTTGGTTTTACCAACAAAATTTCTTTTCAATGTTTAAAGGTGCGAAAGACCTTTTTGCTAATGATAGTGATCGAAAATTTTAAATAATTATAGGCCATGGGGGTTCTGACACCCAAAACCCACCCCTGGTTACGCCCCCTGTTAGGTGACATATAATTAGTTATTGATGGCGATAGTGAAATGTCTGTCGTCGTCGCCCATGCATTACGAGTATACATTGACGACCGACCCAAGTTCGACTCTCCGTAGCAGCCAACACTGAAATATAGATAAAACTGACTTTCCTTTCGGCGGAAGCGAAACCAAAATTCAACAAAATTTCATTTGTATCATGAAAATATAACAAGCAACAAGAATAATAAGAAAATATGTTTTTTCTTTACGGAAATCAAATCATGCAACGAAGGGTAATTTTTAATTAAATACTTTATTAGTGTTTCCCTTTACGTTGTAATAGTTCTCTTGCCAATATATACTTATGTAATTTTCTTATAGAAAAATACATTCTAGCACAAAAGACCAACGATTTTCAAACTGAAAATTCCCTTCAATGTCCGCGGCCTTAATATGCTCACTACAAATTTTGGCATTAAATTGTTTGTCTTGTCGGCGAAGTTACAACCATTACTTCCGGAATTGCTTTTCTTTAGGAACAGAAAAGTAACTTATTAAGCTTTAAATACATATTTATTTTTCTGTCGTTTCGACATTTTTTCACTATGCACTTAGTTTTCAATCAGTTGGCGGGTAAAACTTAACTCACCCAAAGTGCGATGTGACGTCACGACCTGAACAGCTGATTGTCAAACGAAACTAAAAAAAAAGGTGACGAACCTGCGCATTGCGCTATCTTGTGTTCTATATTTCTTGGCTATTAGCACAGAATAAACAGTATACAAAAGGCGCACCTGAAATAATTTTGCGATTTCATTTCAGACGCGGGCGGGAAGCAGCAAAAATGAGGAAAATGTATATTGAACCGAGAGAGTAAGCGCAAGCGAGCGGAGAGCTGCTTTGCTATGCTCTCTTGCATTCCCGCATTCATTCGATGGATTGTTGCTTTATTCTCATTTCGACAACAACACGCAATGTTGTTGTTTTCCGCAGCAAGCCAGCTTGGTTTTACTCGGGCACATTGAAATGGTGTTTGTTTTGGCAAAGCGATCGCTCAGTTACTTTTTCCTATGCAAATTTTGCCTGTCCGCTTCTTGTTCTTGTTTGTAAAAAAGCAAGCGCAGAGCGAGCAGATGCCGGCAAATTTGTTTCAATCAATCGAATCTTCGAGCTGAATGGTCGTTTTTCTTTTCATGCTGCGCTTAGATTAATTGATATTATATTTTGCAAATATTTAGACGTGGTTGATCCAAAAAAAACATTTTTACAAATATTTTTACGAGGCTAGTTCCAAGTAAAATTATTTGTATAAATTTTGACGTGGTTGATTCCAATTTTGAATTTTTTGCAATTGTTTTGACGTGGTTGATCCAAATTAGTTAGTTGATCCTTTCCTTGGTTATTATATTACTTTTGATTTGGCATATTCATTGACTTTAAAAAAATGTATTACTTTTATTAAAAATTTTATAAAGTCAGGGCTTCAATGCTGCATGTTGCCGAAAATCTAGACGGGATGATGAACAACTTAAGATGTTTAAATTTCCGCCCTATGACTCAGCTATGGGCCAAATTTGGCGAGAAAAATGTAGCATTAAAACTAAAGAATACAGCAAACCATTATTTATATGCGTTAATCACTTCTCAAGTTCTGACATTGGGAAAAAATATTTAAAATCTGGAGCAGTTCCTGTATTTAATTTGGAAAATGTTGAAGAAACTTATGAGTTTTCAGAGCCCGATTGTTCAACTAGAAAGAGACGAAAAAGTGAGTCCGTAGATAGACATTGCAATAATTGCTCATCATATGCTGAATCCGTAAATTTTTACAAGAAGAAATATTACAACATTTTGGCAAAATACAGAAACATAAAAAACCAGAAGAAATTACCAAAAAAGTCAGCAGTACTCCAAAGTATCGACTCTTATAATAACGTGAGCAAAGAATCAAAAGTATTTTGTAAGCTTCTTCTAAGTTCCCGTCCTAAGGAATATACGGAAGATATAAAAGATTTGGCTCAAAATATTTATTATGTCTCGCAATCGACGTATCAATTTTTAAGAAATAAACTAAATCTAAATTTGCCACATATCTCAACTGTTAATCGATGGGCCCCTGTAAAGTTCCTGCAGCCAGGTTTTAAGAACTCTGCTTTTGAGGTCATAAGAAAACGGTGCTTGGATTTGACCCAGAGTGAAAAGAACAACATGATTCTATTAATGGATGAAATGGCAATTAGAAAGGAATTACGATATAATCCTAAATTAGATTTGGTGGATGGGTATGAAGAAAATGGGGTTGAAAGGACAAGCCAAATGGGAAAACAATTATGAGTTTTTATGGTCAAATCAATGTTTTCAAACTGGTCATTGGTACTAAATTACTTTGTTTCCAAAAACGGACTCTCTGCCAATATTTTAAAAAATATAATTCTGGAAAATTTAAAAATTCTCAATAGTTTTGGCATCACAGTAAAAGTTATAACTTGGGACCAAGCTTCTTCCAATAGGAAGTGCTTTTCGGATATGGGTGTAACTTTGGAAAGGCCTTTTTTCATGAATAATGATGGAAAAGTGTTCTGCATATATGATTTCCCGCACCTTGTTAAATCATTGAGAAATGGCTGGCTCAAATGCGACTTAGCTGCACCAAATGGAATTGCTAGTTTTAGGGTTGTTCAAGAACTTTTCGAAATGGAACTTAAGTCAACAACAAAAATGTGTCCTAAACTAACCAGCCAACACATTTTTCCAAATTCTTTCGAGAAAATGAAAGTAAAACTGGCAACCCAAATTTTCAGCAGGACTGTTCAAGCTGCTATTAGGACAACTGCTGAAACTTTAGGTTTCAAAAGTTGCTCTAAAGAATTGGCTTTATCTACGGCCAGCTTTATAGAAAATATTGACAAAATATTTGATTGCCTAAACAGTGGATCGTTATATTCCAAAAATTTCTACAGATCTGCGATTCAACTCAACAGTTTATCACATGAGTATATAAAGTTCTTCCTTAAATACCTGGATGATATCTCATTTGTTGACAAAAAGAAAAAAGTATTTTTTTTTTGATGGGCTTACTCTAAAAGCTTTTTGCTATTAGTAGACGAGCTGTTTGAGAAAAAATCCGACATTTTTTTTGATGACAAGGACATTAAACCAAGACAAACTTGAAAATATGTTTTCTATACTGTTACGAATACTAGTTCTAGTGGGCTGTTACGTATCTCTGGATCGTGTAATTTGAAAATGAAACAACTTTGTTTATTCGAACGCAGCCAATTAAAAACCAACAGTCACTTTATTATTCACAGTTTACACCTTACTGTTCGTACACTTAAGTATTTTCTTTATTACTCCGTGTGGCAACTTCACTTGTCAAAACCAGACTGACTCGCTGCGCCGCATCCGGCTGCCTTTTATACCTCTTAGGCCATCGCGCAGATCGTTCCCGCACATTCCGGAGTGGACTAAAAGTTTCCATCATTGCCAGGTTGGACTAAAAGTTATTATCGCGGCCGTCGTTGGCAGATTGGACTAAAGGTTACCATCGCAGCCGTCGTTGCCAGATTGGATTATAGCACGGCACGTAGTGGCAGGGTTGCTTTGCACAGCGACAGACTGTCTCATCGTTACACTGACTTGTTAGACTTGTTCGTCCCGAACAAGTGCCGAGGCTCCGCTGTGATGAGGCGCCAGGCGCTCCAAATGGACTACCTTCAGCTTAGCGCCTCTATTGCTGCAACGTTGAATCCTGTATACCACGTCGTTAATCCTAGTCACGACTTCGTATGGTCCTTCAAATGACGCTTGAAATTTCGGAGATAAACCTTTGCTCCGCTGCGGGTTGTAGAGCATTACCAAATCGCCTTCTTGGAACCCTGCTGAGTTGGCCCGTAGATCGTATCTGGCTTTCGCCTTATCGCTGACCAGTTTGGTGCGGCCCCTTATAAACTGGTGAATTTCCTCCAGTTCCGCCCGCTTATTGACCACGTAGTCCGTCTTAGCGCCTCCCGTCGTGCTGACTACCCCGAACTTCAAGTCAGCGGGTAACCGCAACTCTGTGCCGAACACTGCTCGGGCTGGAGTGAGTGATTTCGTGTCGTGCGGGGCTGACCTATACGCCATCAGGAACAGGGGGATATGCGTGTCCCAATCCTTTTGATTCCTGCTTACCACTTTCCGCAGGTATTCCTCCAGTGTCCGGTTAAAGCGTTCCACCATGCCGTCGGACTGTGGGTGCAAAGGAGTGGTACGCGTTTTCTTTATCCCAAGCAGCTCACACACTTCCTTGAATACCGCAGATTCGAAATTCCGGCCTTGATCTGAGTGCAACTCCCTAGGAATAGGGTACACTTCGGGCCATTTGCTGAAGTAATCCATTACAACCAGCACATATTTGTTGCCTTGAGTGCTAGTTGGGAATGGGCCGGCGACGTCCATAGCAATCCGCTCGAAGGGCGCTCCCACGTTGTACTGCTGCATGCGGCCTCGAGATTTTCTTGTCGGCCCTTTCGCGGCTGAACATCGGTCGCAGCTCTTAATCCACTCGGCTGCAGACTCCTGACATCCTTCCCAGTAGAATCGTCTTTTTATTTTGGCGACGGTTTTGGTGATGCCTAGGTGCCCTCCACTGGAGTCGTTATGGTATGCCTCGATAACCTCGTTGATTCTGCATTTCGGCACTACAATTAGGGAGTTGCTGGTCCGGCCATCCGCGCTCTCCCATTCGCGGTACAGGCATCCTTCCTTCAGCCGCAGACTTTTCCACTGTGCCCAGTAAGCCTTCGCGATTGGGCTTTCACGGGCCATCTCCTGCCAGTCTGGACGTGCGCCTTGCTCCGTGCCTTCGACGATTTTCGCAAGATCCGCATCCTCACGCTGGTCTTTTTGTAGCCTCTCCGCAGACCACTCTTCCTCTGGCATGACGCTGACCAACCGGAGGTTCATTATCTGTTCTTTGCTTTCGGCTTGCGAGCATTGCCTGCATTCGACTTTGCACGGACGGCGGGACAAGTCATCGGCATTTCCATGGCTACTGCCCTTGCGATGCTCTATCGTGTAGTCTTAGCTCTGCAGTCGCTCGATCCACCGCGCCAATTGCCCTTCAGGATCTTTAAAGTTCAGGAGCCATCTCAATGCCGCATGATCTGTGCGCAGGCGAAACCTTTGTCCATACAGATATTTGTGGAAGTGTTTTACGCAGTCCAATACCGCCAGCAGTTCTCTCCGTGTCACACAGTAATTGCGTTCCGGTTTCGATAAAGCCCTACTATAGTACGCTATCACTTGTTCCTGGCCGTCTATTATCTGTGATAGCACACCGCCAATACTATGCCCGCTTGCATCTGTATCCAGCACAAACATCTCCCCAGGCACGGGGAAGGCCAGAATTGGAGCACTGCACAGTTTTTCCTTCAGACGTGCAAAAGCCTGTTCCTGCTCCTCGTTCCACTCGAAAGCTTGGCTCTTTTTCGTCAGTTTGTGCAAGCTGCTGGCTATGTTCGCGAATCCCGGAACAAATCGGCGGTAGTATGTGCACAGGCCCAGGAAACTGCGGAGTTCGTGTAGATTGCGTGGCCGGGGCCACTCCTTCACCGCCGTGATTTTGCCCTCATCCGTATGTACTCCGCGGGCGGAAACCGTATGACCCAGATACTTGACCTCCTTTTGGAACAGCGAGCACTTCTTTGGGTTGAGTTTAAGCCCAGCTGTTTGTATCCGCTCAAATACCTCCTTCAGCTTTCCCAGGTGGTCGTCGAAGCTTTTACCCATTACGATTATGTCGTCGAGGTACACCAGACACGTCCGCCAATGCAGCCCTTTTAGCACGCGTTCCATTAGCCGCTCGAATGTTGCTGGTGCGTTGCAGAGTCCAAACGGCATGACGGTGAACTGCCACAAACCATCGCCAACACTGAAAGCCATTTTCTCCTTGTCCTTGTCTGCAAGCTCTACCTGCCAATAGCCGCTGCGTAAGTCGAGCGTGGAGAACCACTGCGTGCCTGACAGTGTGTCCAGGGTGTCATCGATCCGAGGTAGTGGATAACTGTCCTTCTTGGTCACATCATTGAGCTTCCGATAGTCCACACAAAACCGGGTACTGCCATCTTTTTTCTTGACTAGCACGACCGGCGAGCACCAGGGGCCCGAAGAAGGCTCTATGACCTTGTCTTTCCGCATGTTCTCGATAAAAATTTGTGACCTCCTCCCTCTTGGCCAGAGGAACTCGTCTTGGCGGTTGGCGAATCGGTTTTGCATTTCCGGTGTCGATGTTTTGCTCCACTATGGCTGTTCTTCCGCCGCAAATATTGACCCATAGTGCTGCAGGAGTGACCTCGCCTTCTGTTTCTGCTTGGCCGTCAACTCGCTGCTCCACTGGTTCTTATGCGGTATGGCGTCCATGTTAAAGCCGCTCTTCTTATTACCTCCAGACGGGCTACTCTCGCAATTGACCACTGCTGCAACTTCCTTACACTCGCCAATTACCTCATCTTTCCCGACATATCTGGGTGCATTCAGGGGGTTCAGTATTCTGACTGGTATTCTGCCATTTTTAGGTTCCACTAATGTACGTCCGATGATGATGTTGTCGTGTCCTTGTTTCGGTGCTTCTACTACCCACAGCCGACTCGTCCCATCGTCCTCGTCCACCTTTGCCCACACAATCGCCTCAGAATTCGCTGGTATCCTCCTGTGTTGACACGATACAACCTTCCTTACCGCCACGCTTCGCTCATAGCCGGTGTGCAGCGGGAATTCAACGTTGGCATATCTCAGCACATTTTCCTTCAGGTCCAGCGTAAAACCGTGCCTAATCATGAAATCCACGCCGATAATCACGTCGTCCATTATATCCGCGACGATGAACTCATGTTCCAGGCTGCTGGTGCCGATAGCAATCGTTTTTGTAACTTTCCCTCTTACCGGCGCGCGCTCGCCAGTCGCAGCCCGCAGCTGTACGCCATGCAGCGGTTCCCAGTTCCTCAGCAGCTTCCTTTTTATGATCGAATATGACGCTCCAGTATCCAGTGTCAACACGAACAACTTTCCATCTATCCTTCCCTCAATTGTCAAGCTGCTGGGCTGTCGTTTCAGCTGTGAGACAAGGATGGTGGGGCGGCAGATTGTGGGGATCAGCTCACGCCCCTTTGGGCTGACCCGGTTTAGTTTAACGGCTCCTCGTCCTCAGCCCTGCGCTTGTTGGCTGAGCCTCGATTGTCAGTATTCCTCGCTTCAGGTGATTGCGATCGAGAACGGGAACGCCTCTTTCGTTGGCGGCAGTCTCGTGATATGTGGCCCTGCTTGCCACATACCCAGCAAACAACTTTAGAGGAGACCATCCGTGGCCTGTCCGGTGGCTCAGAGCTTATGGCCCGGATCGTAATGTCGTTATCTGGCTGGATCTGGCGTATCCTTGCAGGTGCATACCGAGTGCTCCCAATCCATGTCGCCTCATATGTCATCGCGCTGGTCACCGTCTCCCTAAATGTCGGCTTGCCCATCATCAACGCACTGCGACGTGTCTCCGGATCATGAAGACCTTCAATAAACGCCTCTATCTTCATCCTTTCGAGATCATCAGCGCCGAAGGACGGGTAGCACAGCTGTACGAGCCGCTCAATGTCTGCTGCATATGCCTGCAGCGCCTCGTTGGCCTTTTGCCTGCGATTCTTCAGCTCACAGTAGTATAGCGTTCTGTTGTGCTCGTCGCTGTATTTGGCTGCCAGCGCCCTTATGACGGTCTCGTACTCACTTCGTAAACATTCTGGAACTGATTTTATTACCTCAGCAGCAGAACGGTGTAGTCCCATCATAACTAGGCACTTCTGCTCGGGGGCAACACTTTCTGGAACCGGCAGCAACCATTCTCGCGGCTGTATCTCCCTAAGCCGCTCGTCCATTTTTCTGTTCATCGAGTCTTCCAGACTATCAACTCGTTTGTTCAGGGAATCATCTAGCTCGTCGACTCGTTTATCCAAGTGCTCTACCCGCGTCTCCAGGTGCTCGACTTTACCATTAATCCTGTCTGAGATTTCCTCCACTTTCTGCTCCAAGCGAGCAGAATTTTCCTGAAGCTTGCTGGACAACTCCCGATTTGCATTTTCAAGTTTTGCTGACATTTCCCGATTTGCAGTCTCGACTTTTGCCGAAATTTTGAGATTCGTAGTTTCCAGCTTCGCCTCCATTTGCGCCGCTATCTGCGCCGACATTTTGCGATTTTCACGATTTGAAGTCTCGAACATGCCTCTCATTGCAACCATAAGCTGGCTCATGTCCATTGCTTGTGGTGGCGAAACCGCTGCAGCCGTACTTTGCATCGCCGCAGCACCCGCAGGCGATTCCTCCACTTTGGCCGACGCCTCTTGTTCCTGCGCTCCGAACTCGTGCACAGTCCACTCGATGCCTCGTTCCTCACATGCTTCTCGCAAGCGCAACTGCAACTGCACCTTTCCGCCAGCAGTCGGCAAATTCCAGGCAGCCAGCTCCTTCTTCAGCTGTTCCACCTTCAGCAGCTCGAGTTTAACCATGTCCGTGCTCTTATAAATTTATTTATTTAGTTTTTATTTTTTTTTATTTTCAATTTTCCACAATCCCACTTCTGACACCAAATGTTATGAATACTAGTTATAGTGGGCTGTTACGTATCTCTGGATTGTGTAATTTGAAAATGAAACAACTTTGTTTATTCGAACGCAGCCGCATCCGGCTGCCTTTTATACCTCTCAGGCCATCGCGCAGATCGTTCCCGCACATTCCGGAGTGGATTAAAAGTTTCCATCATTGCCAGGTTGGACTAAAAGTTATTATCGCGGCCGTCGTTGCCAGATTGGACTAAAAGTTACCATCGCAGCCGTCGTTGCCAGATTGGTTTATAGCACGGCACGTAGCGGCAGGCTTGCTTTGCACAGCGACAGACTGTCTCATCGTTACAATACTAAGACAAAAAGGTGGTTATAATATAAATCCATCAGTGGCTGATATTAATAATATATTAGCACGCTTAATGGCCGCAAAAATTGTGCAATTGAGTTCCCACAGCAATTGTGAAGAACTAAATGATACTACGTTTGAAACGCTTTCTAATATCGTATTAAATCTAGACTCAGCTCCTGAACATAGCGAAGAAACTGGTCAAACCGATGATTTTGAAGTGGATAATAATACAGCCATCCTTGCCGATTTCATATTAAATGATAGTTTTGAGAACTGTTCCGAATTTACCATAGATTTAGTGTCTTTAAGATATTTTTTGGGTTATGTTGTCTACAAAATACTTACCCATACTTGTCTACTTACAATAAACTGTGAAACATGTGCAGCGGAATTGAGAAAAGAAGATGAGGTACTAACAGTTCCTAGTGAACTTTTCATATTTCACAAAAACTTTATCTCTCTTAAAGATTTCGGCAACCTTATTAGTCCATCGCAAATTCTATTAGAGATAAGCAAAGTACACATTTCAATTTTCCGCAGCATTTTTGAAAAACAGCCACAAATTGTAATAATAATAATAATTAATTGATTGGCACGACAGCCCGCTTACGCGAGACTAAGGCCTAGCTTCCCGCAACCACCCGTGTTGTGCGTGTGAATTTTGTACGCGGGTGGAAGGGACCTACAGTTTTATGCCGGTTCCGAACGGCAGGTTGGGAGCTTTTTCATAGGCAATTTTTACTCTCAGAGGTTTGCCATTTCCAGCTGAGAGGACAGCCACCGAAAGAGAAAACGAGTTTCCCGTTATTTTTTTTGCGGTATTCGATCTTTGCGTCGCTCTGCATGCGACTCGTTGGACCGCGCACTAACCAACTGAGCCACGGCGGCTGCCACAAATTGTAGCCATAAAAAATGTAATAAAAGTTAAATGCCAAAATGCTGCACCACAATGGTTTTCCACGTGTCCTGATCATAAAAACACAATTTTGGACTTTATGATCTTAGTTCTTCTCAGGAAGCATTGTGCATGGGCCTCCGAAAAGAAAAATTTAACTAAACCCCGAAAACTTAAAATCCTAAAAACGTAATAAACTCTGGTTATTTTGACCAAACGTATTCCTTGACTTATTCCCACAATTCGGGGTTTTTTTATCGTAGTATTGTGAATTGCTGAGCTCGTTACAGAAATCAGCCAAAGCAAAAATATATTCTAACTTCAGTTGTTAGCTAGCGGCAACAACAACCACAGGCTGTCGACTTTCATTTCCTCCATCACCATGCATGCGGCACATCGCTTTGTTGGCCAACAACAACAACCACATATATGGTGCGTTACTGTTTGGTACACCGGCATGCGATTAATACTTTTATCTGTTTGCTCTCCGAACATTTCATTTTGCGCTCTCACAGCTTCTCTTTTTACGCTCTCGCGCTCTGTGCGTTCTCATCCCCTTTACTGCTTCCCCCCGCATCAACAAACGGGTCCTACCGCTGGAACCCGCGAAGAAAATTTTCTTTACACCAGATGCGCATTCTGTATATTGTTTGTTCTGTGCTATTAGGCAACAAAAAATTCGGTGTAATATTCGTTGTATACCTATATATATGTGTGTATTTAAGCGCATCACGGTCAAACGGACCGGCTGATTTCCATGGAGTTTTTTTGTTGGACTCGCCTTGAGTCAGTTCAGGTTTATGCGAAAAGAAAATTCTGGAAAATCTATAGGAAAAGTCGGAAAATCTTTGTCGTGTTTGACCGTGAATTCTGAAAATTTTCAGAAGATAATTTTGGAACGATATGTCACACATCAATTAAAATTACTACGAACTTACTATTTAGTCACGTCCTTCGACAGAGGGAGTGGGGCGGGTATTGGACGAGGGGCCGTGGCACCACTCATACTTACTTAACTGGCCATAACAACCCGTAATCGGGGTACGCCTGACGCAAAACTTCTCTCCAGGCGCCTCTGCTTTGCGCGCGCCTTCTCCAGTTGGTAACACCAAGAGATGACAAGGCCTCTTCAACTTGGTCCTTCCACCGGAGACACGGTCTCCCTCTTCGCCGTCGACCTCCAACCATCGCACCAAACACCTTTTTCGCTGGAGCTTCGTCGTCCATGCGGCAGACATGACCGAGCCAGCGTAGCCGCTGGATGTTTATTCGCTGCGCTACGTCCATGTCCTTATACAGCTCATACAGCTCGTTATTGGTTCGTATGCAATAGTCGTCACCAACACGAACAGGGCCGAAGATTTTGCGAAGTACCTTCCTCTCGAACACTCCAAGGGCCGCTATGTCGTTTCATGTCATTGTCCATGCTTCAGCGCCATAGAGGAGCACGGGCAAGATAAGCGTCCTATAGAGTGCAAGTTTTGTCGGTCGAGAGAAGTCTCTACTTCTCAATTGCCTACCGAGACCTTAGTAGCACCTGTTGGCAAGAGTTATCCTTCGCTTTATCTCCAGGCTGACATCATTGCTGCTGTTGATGGCGGTGCCAAGGTAGACGAATTCCTTGACAACTTCAAAAGTATACCTGTCGGCCTCGACGTGAGACCCTAGCCGCTGCGAGTCCCTGCATGTAGACAGCATATACTTCGTCTTGCCCTCATTTACCACCAGACCCATTTTGGCAGATTCTCTTTCGATAGCCGCAAAGGCAGCGGTGATATCTCGCTTGTTACGTCCGATTACATCAATGTCATCAGCGTAGGCAAGGAGCTGGACACTTTTGTTGAAAATTGTGCCATTACGATGTACACCGGCCTTGCGCAGAACACTCTCCATGGTGAAGTTAAAGAGGTCGCAGGACAAAGGATCACCCTGTCTGAAACCTCGAATGGTATCAAAGGGGTCGGAGAGGTCACTTTCAACCTTGACGGAGCTGCGCGTATTGCTCAACGTCGCTCTGCAAAGTCTAGCGAGCTTTGCAGGGATACCAAGTTCAGACAATGCGGCATATAGGCGATCCCTTATCGGGCTATCGAATGCTGCCTTGTAGTCGATGAAGAGATGGTGTGTATCGATTTGATTCTCATGGGTCTTCTCCATGATTTGGCGTAAAGTGAATATCTGGTCGATGGTGGACTTACCAGGTCTAAAGCCGCACTGATAAGGTCCAATCAGCGCCTTGGCGAGTGGCTTTAATCTTTCACATAGTACGCTCGTCAGGACCTTGTATGCAATGGGAAGTAGGCTAATACCCCTGCAGTTGGGCATATTGTTGGGTCTCCTTTCTTCAGCACAGGACAAAGGGCACTGAGGTATCAATCGTTGGGCATTCGTTCCTCCAGCCATATTTTGCAAATGAGCTGATGCATGCACCCAATCAGCTCACCGCCGCCGGCCTTGAACAATTCAGCTGGTAGCCCATCCGGCCCTGCAGCTTTATTGTTCTTGAGTCGCTGGATAGCGACCCGGACCTCGTCATGGCTGGGCGGTGGCACATCCACACCGTCGTCGTCGATGGGTGCCATCTGGACATCTTTACCACGGGCGGTATTGTTCCTTTCGTCGCCTGCGAGCAGCTTGGTGAAGTGCTCCTTCCACAACTTCAGCACACCCTGCGCATCCGTAACCAGATCCCCGTTTTCGTTTCTGCAAGAAGATGCCCCAGGCTTAAATCCTTCCGTGAGACGCTTAACTTTTTGGAAGAATTTTCGGGCGTCATTCCTGCTCCTGCACTCCTCGATTTCCTCACGCTCGCGCCTTTGTTGCTCCCGTTTCTTGCGTCTAAAAAGGCACCTCTCTTTCTTCCTCTCCTCCCGGTATTTTTCTGTCATGGCTCGCGTGGCGGCCGACTGCAGGGTCTTCTTGTATGCAGCATTCTTCACTGCAGTGGCTGCGTGACACTCTTCATCGTACCATTGGTTTTTTGGTGGTGGGCGTCGAAAACCAATGACATTTTCTGCGGCGGCGCGCATAGAGTGGGATAAGTGAGCCCATAATCCGCCGATGTCATCAGGTGGAGAGGGGGAGCGACCGAGCTGGTTGGAGAGTTGAGCGGAGTAGGCTTCGGCTACCCCTTGTGATCGCAGCTTACTGATGTTCAGCTTTCTTCGCAAACTAGGTTGTGCGGTCGCACAATGCGCAAAGACGCATGCGTACCTTGGCTGCAACAAGGTAATGGTCCGAGTCGAGTCGAGAATTCTAGAAGCATGCCTTCCATCAATCACAATCTGATCAATCTGGTTGCGGGTTGATTGATCGGGGGATTACCAGGTCGCTTTGTGGATATCGAGGTGCTGGAATCTGGTGCTACTAACTACCATGTTTCGTGCCGCGGCGAAATCGATCAGCCTCAGACCGTTGTTTATAGTGGTCGTATGGAGGCTGAACTGCCCGACAGTGGGACCAAATATACCTTCTCGCCCGACCTTTGCATTGAAGTCCCCGAGGACGATTTTGACGTCATGGGCCGGGCACCTGTCGTATATGTCCTCGAGCTTCGCATAGAAGGCATCCTTGGCCGCATCATCCTTCTCTTCCGTCGGGGCATGCGCGCAAATTAGGCTGATGCTAAAGTATTTGGCCTTGATGCGGATCGAAGCCAGTCGTTCGTTCACCGGAGTGAACCGAGAGACTTGGTGGCGAAGTCTCTTGCTGACTACAAATCCGCAGCCAATTTCGCGCTTCTCCGCATGGCAGCTGTAGTAAATGTCGCAGTCTGGTCGCTTGGCGCAACGTTGTCCTGTCCATCGCATTTCCTGGATGGTGGTGATGTCAGCCTTACATTCCATGAGGGCTTCCGCCAGTTGGATAGAGGCACCTTCCCTATAGAGGGTTCGGACATTCCAGGTGCATATCCTCAAATCGTGGTCCTTAAATCGTTTGCTGTGGTCGTCAACAGTGTGGGCTCCTTCCGAGGCTTGCTTTTTGGCTTTCATTGGTAGATGATTTTCCGTGGCGGGCACCAAACCCTGCGCACAACCCAAATTTTAAGTCCTGGGGATTGGACTCGCTGCACACATTAGTTCACTATTCAGCGCGTGCCAAATAGCTATCCAGAAGGGCCGCGCGGAGGCTGTGCATCAGCTTGGATTGGACAGGGACAAGGATCGTGCTGGCGTTCGCCAAGTTGAACGCAATCAGAGACTACTTTGTATGTCCGCTCCCTTCCTTCCATACAAGCCAAATTTTAATAATTGAATATCATTTAGCATAGCGTCGTCCCATAGATGTGTCATTCTACTGTATTTTCCCTTCCGACAGAGGCATTGTGCGGATATTGAAAAAGGAGGCGTGGCACCGCCCATCTAATTTATATCTGGTTCAAGCGCAGTCCTGAAAATTAGCAGCAACCTTGCTTATTTGTGGGCCTCGATTGCGTTAGTCAGTAGCTCTTCCTCTTTAGTTGGGTTTCTTCGTCAATTTGCATCGCCATAGATTCGCCATCGCGTATATTATTATAAAAAACAACAAATGTCGTGCGACACGAAGTTCGCCGGTCAGCTAGTAATTTATAATTGAAATCAATATAACTGTGTGAAAGTATCACAATATTTGTTTACCATTTAAATTTCCATTTTTCTTTCTTTTTCCACCGAAAACACAAATAAGTACATATAAACACACGCTATTGATGATAATAGGAAATAATAGGATTTGCAGACGATATAGTTATAGTCGTGACTGGCAAATATATGGAGGACATTGAGATGATCTGCAATGATACAGTCTCGAAAGTACAGCACTGGCTAGGCGAAGCTGGACTCCAGTTAGCGGAGCAGAAAACAGAAGTACGGCTTATATCTAGCAGGAAAAAGCTGGAAACAGCAAAAGTGTGCGTAGGCGGCCACACAATCGTTTCAATTGGTGCGATCCGATACCTGGGTGTCATTCTAGATACCTGGCTAACATTTAAGCAGCACCTCCAGCACGCAGCCGAGAGAGCAGCAAAGGCGGTGGTTGCGCTATCAAGGCTCATGCCAAACGTGGGAGGACCAAGACAGCTAACGAGATTGTTGTTGTCAAAAGTGGCAACCTCAACAATGCTGTGCGTAGCGCAAATCTGGGCTCCGGCCATGGCTATAAAAGCCTATAGGAGGAAGCTAGAGTCTGTATACAGGCTTGGCGCCATGAGAGTATGCTGCGTTTTTCGTAACACATCATCATCAAGCAGCATGTGTTGTCGCGGGAATGATCCCAGTGGATATCCTGGCACGCGAGGCGCACACAAACGGCCCAGGAGATGGCCACCAGAGGCAGCAGAGCATCAGCGAATGGCAACAACGGTGGAATACTGCGCAGAAGGGAAGGTGGACGCACCAGCTTATACCTAGGGTGGAAGACTTGCTGCTCCGGAAGCATGGTGAGGTAACCCAATACCTCTCACAATTGCTTACAGGTCACGGCTGCTTCAGGGCATACCTGTGCCGGTTCGGCCATGAAGAATCTGCGGACTGTACAGTTTGTGCTGGCGAGGCTGAGGACGCAGGACATGTCCTATTTCAGTGCCCTCGCTGCAGGGTCGAGCGAGAGTTGCTGGAACGCGCCAATAAACGTCCAAAACTTAGTACCACGAATGCTTCAATGCGCAAAGAAGTGGGAAGCAGTCTGCAAGTTCGCTGCAATCATAATGACAGCACAGCGACGGCAAGAGCAAGAGCGTAGGGCTCAAATCCCGCGCAATAGGCCCGAGCCAGACCAATAGGGTCAGTTGCCCGCCCTGCGATGCAATGCTTAGCGGCAGTTCCGCGGGGATGAACGGGCTGGCGATATAAAGGGGGTTGGTTTTAGCCGGTAAAAATCCGGCACGCGGTTGAACACGGGTTCAAGCGTGTCTTAGAAGATTTCCACCTCCTACGAGAAAAAAAACACGCTAGTGATGAGGGTTACTATAAATAATTTTTTTTTTGCTTATTCCATACACATTTTCACAAAACACGAAAAATGTGTTCCCAAAAAACAACTATTATGATAAATTTCACGACGCAACATTGATTTGATCGCTTGATTTGTCATCGAAAGCCTCATTATCCGGTGACCGGCGCGGACAAATTTTACTCTCTCGCTCGCTCTCTCATTTTTCTCTTTTACATTGAAACAACAAGAATTTTATCCGTGACCATGGCCGTGACCGGCAGCAAATAACATCGCTCTAATCCAAACATCGGTTGAGGTAAACTCTTTGCAGCATCATATTGTCAACTGAGAAAAGCAAATTTAATATTTTGCATTCAGATGGCAAAATATTGGTGTAGCAAAAATTGAACAGAGTGTGCTCTATGGAACCTGATGAAGGGCGAGTGATGGTGTGGCGTTGTATAGCAGAATTGAAAGACCTGGTATAAATCAATAAAAAATAAATTCGATCATATCCAAATATACAGTCTGTCCAGCAGAAGCGTGATCGTCGTAACTTTGAAACTATTTGTCCGATTCGTTTCAAACAAACAGTATTTTATGCGTTCATAATATTGGTTGTACGCAATATTTTTAATAACAGGTATAGTCGCTGTTATTCGCTATTA
Source organism: Melieria omissa (assembly GCA_963971225.1). Lineage (NCBI taxonomy): Eukaryota > Metazoa > Arthropoda > Insecta > Diptera > Ulidiidae > Melieria > Melieria omissa. The sequence goes on along the minus strand of OZ020269.1, from coordinate 39,683,368 downwards.
TGGCCTTAAACCTACGACCCATATATCGCGCTAAGTTCGGAGCAAGTTGCCGAGGCAATCGACTCCAAATCAGCCGAATATTTCTCGTAGGCATATCCACACGAAGACCTAGTTCCCTCCAAAACGAGTTTTGCATATTTTCCTTCCTTTGACGTCCAACAGCCGAAGAACTGGCTTTCACTGATGATTATTTTAATCCAAAATGTATTACTGTACCAAGCCATGCGTAGTTTTCAGCTCGAAATTTTTCCACCTTTCTGCTACATTTTTTCCTTGCTGCCAAGTACTTGCAGAAAAGGAGTAATTTTGCTTCCATTATTTTCCTGCAATCATCGGTAATTTTAGTAGCACAAATATTTTCTACGACATGATTAGCACAAGGATGAGCGACTACTTTGTAGGCTCTATGTGGAGTAACTGGGCCTCGCGAGCCCCATAAGCGATGATCAGCTGTTCCTACGACTTTCGCCCAGTTAGGTGTGGCATAGACAGCTGATATTGGGCACACGTACTCTATGATAGTATAGCTAAGGGTCGATGTAATTATTAGGGGGATTTCTTACGAGAGTGGGGTGTTGAGGTGCCCTAACTGCTATTAGTATATGGCACAACATTTAATTAATTTAGTTATTGATTAAATTCAAATCAAGCAAAAAAAGAGACAGTTTATTCTGCAGCACAGCCATGGCACAAACATATTTTATTTACAGAGCCGTGTTCAAGGCACATGAGTTTTTTTCATGTTTCACAGGACAAGAATGTTTTGCGCCGGTTTTCGTCATGTTGAAGATCACACCATGCACAGACCTTTCGTTCTTTCTTTGCTGGTCGTGCGGATGTGCTTGGTGCTGGGTAATGACAGTGTGTCTGTAATAATAAGGACAGAATTCACAATGCAAAATAATTTTGTTTTTATAATTACTTACAAAAACATCAAATTTCGCCATAGTTTCACTGATATTAGGCCAGCGACTAACGTGACTTTTCATTGCCCTATTTACCATGTGAGGAGTGACCAACTGGGAAATTGAAAGCTTTAGGTATTCACGACGTTTATCGGGGTTGATTGATCGATTGATTGATACAAACTCGATTACACGATCAATGCAAAACATTTCGAATAGCATACTTGTACACCTGACAAAAGCTTATTAGAAGCGAAATTTCTTACGGTAAATAACAGGTTAACATATACACAATGTGGCACACAGGATTTCACACATAACTTTTGCAGTTGCTCCACTTAGCGCCTACATACATAAAGTGGCCATGTTTGTTCTACAAAAACGATGCAAATAAACTTTTGTGGGTTCCGTTTCGTTAAGAAAACATTAGCGGTAGTTGGCATGAAATATTTCGGCGATCAGAGCCATGGAAAAAATTTGGACACTACTTAAAGTCAAAATGGGCCTGGAAAAGCCCAGTTGCACATCCTAGTGTTAAGAACTGCATCACGCTTTTTTTCCTTTGAACGTTCTTTAAGGCAAATTTCAAATAATTCGATTTTTTGCATAGCGTAGTATCCTGAAAAATTCGTATTACTAGCAAAACGCAAAAAAGCGCAACTTTAAATAAAATGAAGTGAACTTATAATATCCTAATTTATTGATTTCTTTTTACTTTAAGTTTGCCAAATGTTGCCGAAACTTTAAAAGCTTGCATAAAGTTAAATTTTGAAGTCAACCGCGAAAGCTTTCAGGTCATGTTAGAAAACTATTTTTCAACAAAAAAAAAATTCCATGTATTTTTAATAAAATGATTATTACGTACTTAATGTATAGTTTTCCATTTCCAACTTTTTTTTAATTATTCGCACAATTTTTACAATGAGCGCTTAAAATTTTACTATCAATACTAAATCAGCAAATATATTTTCAATGACTTGTCGGTAAAGTGACTTTGACTGAGTACTGTCAAAAGGTACTTTATGTTAAAAAAAACCAAAGTGGTATTTTTGTTGCTTTGAAGTATTTCTAACATGATGAGGGGGGAAAAACTTTTATAACGGCATTTAAGAAATTTGACTTCCGCACAGAAAAAGTGATCATTTGACCTACTGTGCACTGGGATAAACAAAAATATTGACGTAAACTCGATTTTTAATGAATATTATATTAACCCTTTGATGGGCAGTAACAATTTATTACACATTTGCTCATTGTCGTCTGGCCAGACGAAATCTGGGTTAGGCTTTTGACAGAAGCAAAGCGCAATGACAGATGAAGTATATTAACTTTATATGGTAGGCTACGTATATAAGTACATAAATAAACAAACTATGTTGATATATACTAACTCTATTACCTAAAAATACACTGTAAAAAAGAAGATGAATCTGTGATTTTTTTTATTTTTCTGAAATTTTATCAGTTTTAGCAATGTTTTATTTTTGTATGTGTCTATATATATATATGATGTAAGTCATGCATATTTTTCTTATTTTTTTATTCATTCAGTGCATTTATGGCACTTATATATTTGCGTGCGACAGGCAAACGTGGTCGCCACATTGCTGACACTGAAAACGTGTTTTGTGATGTTTGAGTGTGTTGTTTAGGCAAATAACGCATGAGCCAGGTCTAAATTCCTGTGGAGCTACAGCTACAGCAGCAGTTGGCAACTAGAATGATATAAATGAATGATAAGATAATATAATGGTATATTTATAATACGAATGTTTACTAATAACTTACCACACCATAGATTTTAAGCGCTTGTTAAATGTTAGGGAAGCGCTTGTTTGGATTACAATAGTAATCCAAAATACGCATACACTTCTTTTTCGTTTGTTGGCTTCCAGGATTGAATTGTGCTCGGATTATTCGCATTATATTTTTCAATATCCGCATTAGCTCTACGGTTGGTTTCTCTAATGACAATGTCAACAATTTCCGGAGTAATTATTGATTTAAAAATGCCCACAGGATTGGTAATAGTACCACGTAAAGGGCCACAATGCCTTGTCCGCAAAATGTTATGCTCTCGGAGGCGACCAGCCGACATTGCTGCAATAAGCTGTTTTCCATCTCGCGATGTGTAAAATCTACCACTTTGATTTTGTGGGCCAGTTATGACCACAGGTAGTGGATTTTCCTGTGAAAGTTCTTCCAATTCCAACTCCTCTTCGTCTAATTCCTCGCGAATGTAATTTTCAACCACAAATTCAGTTTCCTCATCCGATGCGTCTTCGTGTGGCACATAATTATTATCCAAATCATCACCAACATTATCAATTAATCCATCTTCCTCATCGTCACTGTTGCACATAATATTGGCAAACCTTCGATCTATTTCTTTTTTCGTTTCGGCCGACAACTGGTTATATTGAGAGGTATGATGGATTGTCATTTCCACCACTTCGTCGTCGTTGAAAAACTCAGCCATTCCAAAATATCACTGAACTTCACTCCTCGACTTTTAAATACGAACTGGCACATCACCAATGGTAAACAAATGCATCCAATTTCGAATAGCAAAAAATTTGATATGCAGTTATATATCAAACTTTAAAATCAAATTACTTTCACATACAAGCTGAGCAAGAATGCAAAAAAACGCTTCTTTTGGCTTACTTAGTTTTTCGAAATTTTTAAATAATTTGCTATTTTAACATTTCCAACAAGGTCGCAGCATGCTTTGAGCCAACATTTTTAGAATTAAAAAAAAGTTAAAACAATAATACAAACTAATTACACACTCGATTCACGCAAAAAACATTTTTCGTCTGGCCAGACGACAAAGTGCAAATGTGTAGAAACTGACTTTGTAGCAAAAAAAATGCATAAAACCGCGTAAAAATTCATTTTATTTTTTACGTTTTATATAGAGGATAACGAAACTTGAAAAGTCACGAAAGCACAGCACGATGAAGCGCAGAGAAAAAAGTTATGGATAAAAATAGAACCATTTCGTCTGGCCAGACGACAAAGTCCATCCGAGGGTTAACATTCAGTTTTTTTTCAACCTAAAATGTTATGTCCAAAAGGCCCATGCCGGCGCCGATACCGATTTGTGTGGCCGATACCAGCAGATGCCAATAAATCGGTCGGACTCTACCTATAAATAAAAAACATTTGCCTAAAATTACGATATATGCAAAGGCGCATATGTCTGTCTCAAATGTTGTTGTACCAGACGTATCGGAACTGCGCCTCCAATATTTAGAAGAATTTGTGTTCGAAGTGAAGGTGACTGCTTACGAGTAATCCAGTACACCTCTACTGTCCACGGTGATTCTCTCGTTAAACCATGGATTTTGTATTTTCTTAACCCTCCATTACTATCTATTACACTAACGCCATTACTATCGTGGGTGTAATCCACCCACCACTTTATTATTCGTTTTACTTATCCATTGCGGTAAAATAAACAAAACCCAAATTTTTTCATAATCAGAACATCATAACATGTAAAAACAAAAATAAATTGTATAATTTTGTTAATTCATTTATTTAATATAAACATTTGTTTATGTGCATCTCATTTCAAGGAAAAAAAAGGTGAAATGAAAAGTTGTATTGGGTAAATAGCCACATCTTGCAAAATATTTAAGCTATGTTTCTTGGGCTCACTGATTTAGAAAGCTAATAAAATAAATAATAAATATTCATTTAATAATTTTTTTCGGACCGAGGTAAAATTTTGCGTAAAAACTTAAACAAAAATCAACAATATACCGCTACTTTTTAAGTTTACACTGTGCGACAAAAATCAAAAAATTTCCAAACCCCCGAAAAAATCGATATACTTACGAAACTAGGGGCCAAATGTAGTAAAACTGCGTTTTTAGTTGTTTCTCTGACGTCAGGATTTTTTTTAAAGGACTTTAAAATTTCAAGGATATGTTTATTTCAAGGAATTATTTCAAAAATTGAGCGCATTGTAGAATAATAATATGAAACAGAAAAATCCTTAGAATATTATAAAATTTAATATTTTGGTGCAAAAGGCCTTGTCCTTGAATATCCTTGGAAATTTCCAAAAACTATTCGAAAAAAAATTAAAAAGATACAGTTGCGGTCAAAATAATAGTAGTACGCGTACAACGAAAAGAAAATTAAGAAAAAATAATCTGCTTTTCTTTACAAATATTTATTTTGTATTTTTTTTAACAAGTTATATGTGTTAACAATGCAATCATAAAAGAAAACTTAAGAATTAAACTCAGTTTGGTTTGATTTAAATTAAATGCGTCAAAAGCTCCAAAATATGGACGGTCAAAAAAATAGTAGTTCGCTTTACTTTCATAAAAATGAAGCAAAAATTGTGTTTCATTTTAAAAGATTTAGTGGTTAAATAGTAATAACGTAATTTTTCTTCAAATTAATATTTAGTTGCGTGACTGTTGTTTGACTATTACTGCAGCACAGAGCCGATGCATTGAAATAACCAAATTTTCATATCTTTCTCTAGGGGCGTGGTCTACTGCTTCTCAAAGTTGATTATTATTTAAAAGATTATTGTGAGCATCTGCTCTCTTTACGTCACACCACAAATTTTTAATTATATTGAAGTCTGGTGATTGTGCGAGCCATTCCATAACCCTAATCCTGCTTTTGCGAAGCTCCTTTCATGCGACCTTGCTTGTATGCTTTCGGTTATAATCCTGTTGGAAGATCCAAAGCATTGGCGTTTTTTCACGGACATACGGTAGCACGATTTCCCGCAAGATTCGTACACATACACATCGATCCATCGTTTTCTTGATCAAATAAATAGCGCCACCCCCATACAACGTAAGACATGCTCAATAAATAAATGCATGTCTTACGTTTTATGGAGGTGGCGCTATTTATTTGACATACGGTAGCACGATTTCCTGCAAGATTCGTACACATACACATCGATCCATCGTTTTCTTGATCAAATAAATAGCGCCACCTCCATAAAACGTAAGACATGCTGAATAAATAAATGCATGTCCTACGTTTTATGGAGTGGCGCTATTTATTTGATCAAGAAAACGATGGATCGATGTGTATGTGTACGAATTTTGCAGGAAATCGTGCTACCGTATGTCAGTGAAAAAACGCCAATGCTTTGGGTCTTCCAACAGGATTATAACCGAAAGCATACAAGCAAGGTCGCATGAAAGGAGCTTCGCAAAAGCAGGATTAGGGTTATGGAATGGCTCGCACAATCACCAGACTTCAATATAATTAAAAATTTGTGGTGTGACGTGAAGAGAGCAGATGCTCACAATAATCTTTTAAATAATAATCAACTTTGAGAAGCAGTAGACCACGCCCCTAGAGAAAGATATGAAAATTTGGTTATTTCAATGCATCGGCTCTGTGCTGCAGTAATAGTCAAACAACAGTCACGCAACTAAATATTAATTTGAAGAAAAATTACGTTATTACTATTTAACCACTAAATCTTTTAAAATGAAACATAATTTTTGCTTCATTTTTATGAAAGTAAAGCGAACTACTATTTTTTTGACCGTCCATATTTTGGAGCTTTTGACGCATTTAATTTAAATCAAACCAAACTGAGTTTAATTCTTAAGTTTTCTTTTATGATTGCATTGTTAACACATATAACTTGTTAAAAAAAATACAAAATAAATATTTGTAAAAAAAAGCAGATTATTTTTTCTTAATTTTCTTTTCGTTGTATGCGTACTACTATTAGTTTGACCGCAGCTGTATATCTTAAGCAGGGGCGGATTTAGAAAAATATTTCGGGGGGGGTTTAAAAAAGTAATACTTTGATATTCATAAATTGGCTTTTAATTTGTATGTAGTTTTAATGTCGATCCTAATATTTCGGGGGGGTTTCAACCCCCAAAACACCCCCCTGAATCCGCCACTGATCTTAAGGACTAATATGTACACTACTGCGTCCTTGAATTTCGTCCTTCTAGCTTTATTAGTTTAAGACATAATAAATTTAATGTTATAAAAAGTTTTTAACTTATCCTAGAGAATTTTTAAGGATTTTCTACTAAGTAATGGTCTAAACGTTATTTAAAAAATTTGTCGCCTAAAAGTGAATACAACTATGTAAATGTAATTTATAAAAAATAAAACTTAATTACTAATAATGGGTGTTAAGCATCCAGCAATTTTATAACACCATTACTATTACTACACCCAGTTACTTTTTAAAACAATTGCTTTCTTAATACAAATGCAATATACTTTAAAACCTTCCGAAATATGCAAATGTGGATTACATTATAACTTTATGTTGGTTTTGATTAAAAAATCTATATTGTACTGAGAAATTGAACTCACAGGGTGGATTCCACCCTGACGATAGTAATGGAGGGTTAATTTAAATTTTGTTTTCAAAAACAAAAAGTTGGTCCATTCCAACCCTGTACAAATTCGCACGCACAACACGGATGGTTGCGGGTAGCTAGGCCTTAGTCTTGTAATCGGGCTGTCGGGCCAGTCAATTATTATTAGTTTGACTGGAGCAAATATTTGTCATTTGTTGCAATACTGGCAATATTCTTATATCGGTAATAATTTTGCTTTGTTTTGATTGTCATTCTTAAATAAATTTTTTGCACTCAAATAATGCATTTCATCAAAAAAATTCAAAATAACCAAACGTAGCGCAAATTTTTCGTCTCCAGACATTGGATATCCCATGTCTTTTCGCACTTATAAAAAAAATAAACAAGTGCTCGAGTGCAAAAAGGCAGACCGCGGGAGTGCCGAGGAAAACCAACCAAATGGAAAGAAATTGAGGACAATTTCAATTCAAAATTTCTTGATAACTATGGGTGCGCGAAAACGTTGCGCACAAAGTGTGCAAATCTAAAAAAAGTGCAAATGAGAATTTCGCTCACGACAGGCAAGAGCTGTACAAAACAGGAGGATTTTCAAATTTCAAAAGCTGTTGACAGCTTAAACTCAGTTTAACCGTGCAAGGTTGGGCGTTTAAACTGAGTTTAAACTTCAGTCAAGTTTGACTGAAAAATTATATTTTGCTGAGTTAAACTTGCACTGAAAAATTGGCCATTAATGGCTTTTTGACTTAGTAAAATCACAAATAATTCGACACGTATTTTTCAATTGCTCGAATATCTAAATTTATCGCAAAAAAACATTACCTGGTGGGTCTATTGACTTCAAAATTGTTGTAAACACTTGGAATAGAAAATCTGTCGGGGTCAACGAAGAGTTAAGAGTTTATATGGGGAAACATGATTTAATAGGTTTACATATTAAGGTTAAATATGGTGAAAACACTTAAATTGATAAATAGACAAGTGGTTTTCATAAAAATCTCATGGGGTCAACAAAGGGTTAAAAGAAACTTGACGTATAAGGCCCAGTTTGGCTTCAAACTGCGTGCAAAGCCCTGATAGTTGAGTAAGTTCGGGTAATGTGATATGGTCAGGTAATGTGATATAGTGGCTTATTTCACAAGTGCGTTGACCTTTTACAAAATTAACCTTCATAAAACATCATAACAGCTAAAAAACTCGTGCTGCATGAATTTGAAAGCATAAAAGGTACAAATAAAATATTAGAAAGTTCGAGGCTAATCAGAAGTAAATCAGTGATATCGATTATGAGTTTGCGAGGTAAGCTCTTCCTAACAAAATTATAACGTTTTTTTATATTTTTTCGCAAATGGTGAATTTTGGGTAATGTGATATACCGAAGTTCGGGTAATGTGATATAGTATATCACAGTACTGGATATACATAAACATACAGTCCAGAAGACACCGCACAGCATACCCTAGTGTACCTACCGGGAATAGTGGTAACAAAACGGCGCCAACGCGCTAATTGGATGATGGAACATCGCCACTTGAACCAACCAACCAACCAACCATATCACAGTACCCGAACTTATCACAGCAGTACTATTTGTATACAGAAATGTGTATATGCTTAAATGTATAATATTTGAAGTGGAATAATCTCAAAAATCTGTTATGGTTACGTTTCAGATAAAAACCCCATGAAATCATGTTTTTCGATACAAATTTTTAACCCTTGGTTTACCCCGTCAGATTGTGATTTTCCGAAAAAAAATGAGAATCACGTCTCTTATCATTTTTGATTTGGAGTATTTTCATCAAGTTTTCAAACTCATGGGTGTGCTAAATTTGGGTCTATCACATTACATTACATTACCCGCCAATTTTATCAGACGCCAATATTTGGATATATTGATTTGTAATTAAAAAACTCGTCACCAGTTTACCTTAAAGAGCTAATAATCTTAGATATACTAAATAATGTATTAGTGAGCAGTTTGAGACTAAAAAAAGTGTCTTTTAAGGCGAAGTGTTTCAGGATTCGCCGTAATACGAACAGGTATATCACATTATCCGAACTTACTCTACCTTTTTCCATACATTTCCGTTTTGAAAATATTCATATCATCATTCGTTCGTCATGTAAAAATCTATATGCTTTTTAGTATTTTCTGTGCAACCCTGCGCACGACGCCCATTCGTAAGCATCTCTAATATTTGGCATTTGATATTGACATACCTCCGGCTTCCGTTTCTCTTCTTCTTTCAAAACTATCGACTAAAGTAAAGACAGTTTCTTCATAAAAATATGGATCAAAATGTGATAGAAGTATTAAAATCCGATGTTTTTGGGGACAAAGATCTCTAATAGTGCTCTTGAAACCGCTAACCTTTTTTCTGAATTCTTTGAATCAAACTTTGAAAAAGGTAATGATTGTTCTTCTGCTACAAATGAAACTTTTCATTCCTTTGACTTTGGGTCGTTGACCCTGACTGAGGATGATGTAATCTTAGGCATCTCGAATTTAAAATTAACGAAGAAACCGGATCTTGACGGGATTTCCTCGTTTCTTCTTAAAAAATGCTGCAACGCAGTTGCTAAGCCGCTGCAGGTAATATTTAATAAGTCCCTCGAGTCTGGGATTTTCATAGATGCCTGGAAGAAGTCATTTATAACCCCCATCTTTAAATCTGGAAATAAAAACAATGTTGCGAATTACAGACCAATAACGAAGCTAACGACGACTAGTAAACTCTTTGAGTGCACTGTCAACTCCAAAATATCTTTTGTAGTAAAACGCTTAATCTCGCCATCTCAGCACGGGTTTGTCGCGGGTCGTTCAACTATAACAAACCTTACACTGTTTTCCGAGTATTGCATATCTGCCTTTCAGGAAGGATATCAAGTTGATGCGATTTACACCGACTTTTCGAAAGCGTTTGATAAGGTGTCGCACGCGGTTTTGATCAAAAAATTATCAAATCTGGGGTTTCACTCTAGTATGCTATCATGGTTTATATCCTATCTTAAAAATAGAGAAAGTTTTGTTAGTATTGAAAATGTCCACTCTCGACCATTTGTAGCAACTTCTGGTGTACCACAAGGTAGTATCCTTGGTCCACTGTTGTTCATTCTTTTTATAAATGATATTTCATACGCCGTCAGAAATTCTCAGTGCCTTTTGTTTGCCGATGACTTAAAACTTTACACTAAAGTTAAGGATTTTTCGGACGTTTCTAATTTACAGTCGGATATAAACTCAATCGTTCGTTGGTGTGTTAAAAACCAACTCCAACTTAATGTTTCAAAGTGTCACTTTGCCACTTTCTCGAAGTCAACCAATCCTATAAATACTTCGTATTCCCTGGCGAACTCCCCGCTTGGTCGAATCATGGAAGTTAAAGACCTTGGGGTAATTTTTGATTCTAAATTCAGCTTTGTACCCCACTTGAATTACATCATACCTAAAGCCTACTCCTTGCTAGCGTTCATTCGGCGTAACGGTGCGGAATTCTCTGATCCATACACGCTTAAGTCGCTTTATACAAGTCTGGTTCGTTCTAGGCTAGAATATGGTTCTTTCATATGGAATCCATTTTATGCATCTCATGTCTCACGAATTGAACGAATCCAAAAGTCGTTTGTTCGCTTCGCTCTGAGGTCTCTCAGGTTTGCAGATCCTTTACCATCCTATGAGGCACGTTGCAAGCTAATTGACCTAAAGTCTCTGGAAAACAGAAGAACAACCTTGGCACTGATGTTCGTTTCTGACATCGTGGTGGGAAGGGTTGACTGCCCGTCTTTGCTGCAGTTAATTAACTTCAATGTTCCTTCAAGAGCGCTACGACAGGCAGGCACATTCTACTTAAGCACTTGCCGAGCTAATTATGCTTTAAACTCCCCTTTATACAGAGCTTTAAACGCGTATAACACTGTATCTTCTAAATTCAAGTTAGACTTGTTTCTTTCAAAAGATATTTTTAAAAATAATCTAAAACATGTTCTCTAGTTTTAAGTTTGGTTTGTAATGTGTCTGTAAGAACAATCTGTTCATAGACTTAAATTAATAAATAAATAAAATAAACCTCCTTCATTATTATTTTTATGAAAAAATAGCAAATCAACTTAGAAAAATTATTGTTTTCTTAAAAGCTTTGTTTTTAGTTTAAAATATATTAAATATTCGTTTTGGGAAATACCTTTTGTTTTGCCAAGTATGAAACTCGAATTCCTTAGCAACACAAAAAACATTAATTACTACATGGGCTGAAAAGTCTTTGGCCTGACATAGAGATGGCGCCAAAAATTAAGAATTATTGTGTTGTACATGGAAAACCATCCTTAACTTAGATTCTGTCAAAGTTTCATGACATTTGGTTGACTCGTTTTCAAGTTATTGCTTTCGAAGTGACGCTACCTCTGAATTTTTGTAAACAATGGAAAAAAGTGAATTTCGTGTTTTGATAAAACATTGCTATTTGATGGGCAAAAATACAGATGTATTATAACATTTATCAAGCCATGCTTTTGTTTCCACTGTATTTTGTATCTGTATATGATTTAAAAATGCTAACGTCGGGATATTATGGAATATCAAACAGATAGCTAGAAAGGGAAATATAAAACAAACATGTTAACTGTCCAAATGGCACATTTTCGCCCGAAAACGAATTGTGAAACATACCTGATAAATATAACATTAAAAAAATTAAATAATACATAGCGTTTATTGCGATGAACCCTGTTTGCGATGGTACTTAAAGAAACAGTCAAGATGAAGGTGGCAGCCACACTCCCAGCAAAAATAAACTGTATATACATATCTTAGCTTTACATTCCGCACAACGAATATGTTGTTTTTTGTGTATCGAAATTTTTGTGTCTGGATAAGATATGAGACTCATCTGCAATTGGAGAGCTCTGTACTCGCTGCTATTGTCAATTTCCACATAATGATGTAAATCGCGTTGTCTTTTATGACTAGTGGCTAATGCGCTATGTTCAACATGTGATTGATCCTCATCTTCAGATGATATCCACGTAATGATCTGAATCGCGTTGTCTTGTATGACTAGTGGCTACTGCGCTAATATTCAACGAGCGATTGGTCCTTATCTTCAGATGACATTGGCAAGCTGTCCACAATGACTGCACGAAAAGTGAAATTGCACTGCGGCTTCTAAGTGTTGACAATGGTCGAATTAAGTCGAGATTTAAACAATGAGCAGTACCAATTGACCAAATATTTGTTCCAAAGTTTTGAATTCCGCTATTATGGAATTATCTCCGTCTTTTCCGTTATTGTAGTTGTGCAGTATTCGGGATTGTTGGAATCTATATATATAAAAGAGAGTGGCAGTATGTGTGTGACCGCATCACGCTCAAACGGAACGGCCGATTTTCATGGGGTTTGTTTTGTTCGATTCGTATTAAGACAGTTCAGGTTCGTGCGAAAAGAAAATTCCAGAAAATCTATTGGGAAACTCCGAAAATCCATGCCATCTTTGACCGTGAATTTTGCATATTTTCAGATAATAACTTTGGAACCATAAGTCACACATCAATTAAATTCACTACGAACTTACTATTTAGTCATGTTCTGCGACAGAGGGAATGAGGCGGGTATTGGACGAGGGGGTGTGGCACCACCCATACAAGCTAAATTTTAATAATGGAATATCTTTGAAATTGTAAGGCGCACAGCATTGAAATTTGGTATAGCGTCGACCCATAGATGAGTCATTCTACTAAGATTTGATGGGCGTTGGACAAGAGGCGTGGCACATTTTTTGTGACCCAAATATTTCGCTGAACTATAAGTCGCACAGCAATGAAATTAAGTATTCAAATCTTTCGACAGAGGGGATGGTGCGGGTATTGAACAAGGAGGCGTAGCATCACCTATATAACTTAACGCCGTCCATTTTTTACTGAAACTAAGCAGCAACATTACTAATTTGTGAGCCGCAATTATGTTAATCAGTGGTTGTTCCTCTTCCTTTAGTTGGTTTTTCGTCAATTTGCATCGCCATAGATTCGCCATCTCGCGTATTTCATTATAAGAAAACAAAAAATTTCGTGCGGGACGAAGTTCGCCGGGTCAGCTAGTATAACATATTTTCCATTTTTGAAAACAATGTCCATCCCACCGATAACGTGTATTATTTCGATCTTGAGTCCAGGTATTGTTTGTGGCTTAGAAGGAAAGAAATAAGGAAGACAACGCTCGACGTTTAATCACACAATCTTGGTGGCTAATTGACATGTGAATTTCGACAGACGGTTCGGTTAGGACATCTTTCCTGCAAAAAATCGATTGTTTTCACAATAGTAAAACCTTTTTTTCTTAGTGCTCCATGTATATACATTCTAGCAGGACCCCGCGGCTTTGCACGTAAGTCAATGGGTCTAAAAAATCAAGATTTTCTTAACCCTTTGTTAACCTCGTTAAATTTTTATAAAAAATACTTTTATAATTAAATCTCATTTAAAGTGCTTTCACCATATTTTAAGTCAATTAACCTATTAAGGGGTCATTCTCATGTCAATTTTTTTTAACATATTTGGAATGTATCATCCTTGAAGAAGGTGCTGTCAAAATTTTATTGGAAAATTTCAAGTATTTCGGCTTCTACAGACATTTATATAACGAGCGGTCAAGGATTCTAGCGGTTAGTCAAAACTTTAAACGGGTTTTTCTCGGAACGCCTTTTTTTGAAATGGCGGGGATGATTTAAAAAAAAAACCATTCATCCGATCTCTCTGCGATTTTGTCACGTCATTCTACATACTGTTAGCCCATAGTAAATTCACTCCGATATGTTAAAAATGTCATATTTTTTTTAATTGATAAAATCTTCAAAAACAACCATTTTTTACTGTTCTAACTTCCAATGCCTGCCATTTTGTGAGATTCTTATGAAAAAATTCAAATTTACTACGGGCGAGAGGTACGTTCATACTGGTTAAGAATTTCTTTGAAATTTATGTTTCAGATAATCCTGTGACTCAAAACAATCCCCGCCAGCTGACCATGACGCGGCAGAAGCCGTGTCTTTAATCGAAAAAAAGTTTTTGAAAAAATTAAAAAAATTTTTTTTAAAATTTTTATTGTTGTACCATAACAATGAATAAATTAAAGTGGAATATTTTTTTTGATAATTCCTCGTATTCACAAAGGAAATAATTTCTGAAGAATGTCCATTTTTCTTGTCCGCGCATGAGAATGACCCCTTAAATCATGTTTCTCCAAACAAACTTTAAACCCATCGTTGATTTTGATTAAAAAAAAAGCTTAAAACATGTGTGATTGCTTTTGATTCCAAGTGTTTTAACCAATTTTGAAGTCATAACTCCCATTAAATCATGTGTTTTCACAGTTTCTCTAAACAAACATTTAATCCATCATGTATCCTGTCAGATTTTAATTTGAAAAAATAAAAAACACGTTTAGTTATTTCACACTTGAAGTACTTTCACCAAGTTTAACATTAAAAGGCACAAAAAATGATGTTTCTTCGAAAAAAACCCTTGGTTCACCCCATTAGATTTCGATTTCCAAAATAGAATAAAACACATATGTAAATATTTTTGATTTCAAGTGACAAGTGGGTAACCACTTTCAAGTCAATAGGAACATCGGTTCATATTTTTTTCGTAGACTACATTTACAAACCTTAACCCATTGTTGACCCCGTTAAAAGTTAATATTCGAAAAAAAATATATATTATAATATAGGGTGATTTCGTCCAATTTAGTTCTACAGTTCCGTACGCATATCGAGTTTGACATTACCCCAGCTGACTGGCATTATACATATTAATTCGAGAGTTAAGACGAGTGCGTTCCATTGCTAGTTGCGCTGATCTTGTTGGCGCTGACGGATTATTAAGTTGTTTCAATTGTAGTATCTGAAAATACTTTACTTAAAAAGAGCACAATACGGGTTCTTTTACCACTTTTCAGTAACGTATTTTCAGATACTGTTCAATATAAATGTTTTCTAGAAACTAATAATAATAATAATTGATTGGCACGACAGCCCGCTTACGCGAGACTAAGGCCTAGCTTCCCGCAACCACCCGTGTTGTGCGTGTGAATTTTGTACGCGGGTGGAAGGGACCTACAGTTTTATGCCGGTTCCGAACGGCAGGTTGGGAGCTTTTTCATAGGCAATTTTTACTCTCAGATGTTTGCCATTTCCAGCTGAGAGGACAGCCACCGAAAGAGAAAACGAGTTTCCCGTTATTTTTTTTGGTGTTACTACATGCAGTATTCGAACTTGCATTGCTCTGCATTCGACTCGCTGGAAAAACTAGGTATTCTTAAAAACACAAATTTTCTCGAAATGTCTGCATTTCGTCAATTAACATGCACATCAGAAGAAAGGCCATTTAATTTTACAATCTCATCCTTTTTTTATTGGAAGCTATTTTTTTTGTAACAGGCCTTTTATTTTTTCCAAATTTGTTTTCTGACCACACCCGTACGACGGGTCGCAATTTGAGAGTACAAATTTTGATGTAAGAATCGTAATTTTAAGTTGAAGAAGAAATTGAATTGGTCTGCAATATTTATTGTTAACCTGTGTTTACGTCACTATTTTTGTTTCTTTCTCAGTGGAATAAATGTGATATGTTATTTTTTTAATACATGTTAATGTATTAGATTTCTGAATTCTCTTTTAATTTTATTTCGTTTTTAATTGCTTATTTCCTCGTTTTTTTGTTGTTGTTACTTTGTGATGAATATGACAAACAAATGTATATGTAAAGGTTTTTGGTTGAATTCATTCGTGTTATTTTTTTTTTAAGAATCGGCAACGGCTGATTGACGCTCTTTCGGCCGAATAATCGGCATCGGCCGATTCCCTCCCTTCCGTCCGATTAATCGGCATCGGCATTGTTTTCCTGACCGCTAATAAGAAGTTAAAAATGGATGTATACAGGCGACTACTTGTGAAAAGAAGACGACAGCGTAAAAAAATCGATTGCACAATTTTCCAAGGGTTAATCTGCGAATCTCTGATATAGACAAAACATAAACAAACAGCTGATTGATTTGGAAATTGTTGCCTACTTTATGAGGCAAAGGGAACAATGGTATTCATGTTTGGTATAAGTTACCAATATCACTTTAAAACATTTCTTCCAAGGAATCCGAAAGTGAAGAGCACCTGCATATTTATCGGTACCGGAAGGCCTGCTGCTTGGTTCTTGAATATTCAAGTCATCAATAACAAATTGGGCAGCGACTTTATCGAGCCGGTAACGGTCTTCGTCATCGAACTCGAAGGGGTCGATTCGGCTTTTACATAATTTTCGCCGTCTCTGCGCACTGTCGTCGTTCAAAATATGAAATTTTTTTCAATTTCTTCAAAGCGAAACATTTCACTTCGTTTTCTCTCCTTTTTGCACAAAAAAAACATTCTCGACTAACTAACAATTTTTGAAAAGTGAATTTTTTAAAAGTTTCTGCTCATTTCGACTCATTGCTTTTGCTTGTTTTAAAATTAGAGAATACTTTAAGCGTTAAAGTATGCTCTAACTCGACTATGATTGACTTAAAGCCTACTTAATTTAAAAGTATACTTTATTGATCTTAAAGTGTACTTTATTTCGACTATGATTATGCGCCATTGTCTTTAAGTAGCATTCAAATAAATAATCCCACATATTCATTATAATTATGTATGCATATGGATCGATTTGTATGAAAAAAATGAATTTAAGCAGATCACACGTGGTTAAGAATTTTAAAAAGTATTTTCATACAAAAATTAGAGGCGGCACTCTGGCGATTTCCTCCGGGAGACATAAACTTTGTCTGCCACCGGTAGTACCTATTGGCAAGACTAATCCTTCCCTTTGTCTCAAGGCTGACATCATTGCTATTTTGGCGGTGCCAAGGTAGGCAAATTCCTTGACAATTCAAAAGTATACCTGTCGGTCTCGACGTGAGACCCTGACCGCTACGAGTCGCTGCATGTAGATAGCATATACTTCGTCTTACCCTCAATTACCACAAGATTCAAAGGTTCAAACCGCCCCTCCCTCTGTCTGCGCCACTGCATCATGTACGAAGGCTGTGATTACTGCTAACTTAGGTGATATATTTGTTGTATTTGTATTTTTTTGTCGGCCTCGATAGTCAAGCGGGTAGCGCGCTGGCTTCTCATACCAAAGGCTCCTGGCTCGGGCTGGTGAACAACTCATCTACTTCTATCGCTATCCACATGAAGGGAATGAGAATTACAAGAATCGCACAAGTGCGCTCTTGGCAGGCAATGGCAAAAACCTCCAAGTGTGAACGAAAAACTGCCAATCGCCGTTCGGATTCGGCGTTAAACTGTAGGTCCCCTCCCCCCCTTTCCCCATCCGCTTGAAATGTGTGCTGTAACATATGTTGGCAAAACAGTGTTGCATACACAGTTCAAAAACGGGTGAAATATGTGGTATCACAATGGGCCTTTCAGGCCTCCGAGTGTGTCTCTCATAGAGGCAGCCACCGCAACCTAACCTAACCTAGGTGATATATTTATCCAAATTTAAGTAATTTAGGTTTACCTTGAATTAAGTTTAAGACAAAAAATTTCAATGTATATTACAACGTCCTAACATATTATTTAATTGCAGATTCATCATAATTTTTCATGACGCATCAGCATGGGAAAACTACTTTCGAAAATTTTTGGGAACAAGGAAATGCGAATTTTAATGCTTGGACTTGATGCAGCGGGAAAGACTAGTATCCTTTTGAAGCACACGTTTAGAGTACCCAAATTGCAGTGCACGATAAGGCACAATATATAAAAATATTGAACTGATTGACGCATCCACATACTCCCGTAAAAAAATGCGCCTTAGTTAACAAAAGACCAAAAAGAAAGAACTTAAGATAGAGAAAAACGTTACACTGACAACAATAGTTGTAATTTATTCATTTTCTTGTGCGTTCTGTATTGTAAAAATGTTGTCTTCGTCTATGGATGTAGAAATTGCTCTTCTCCTTAAAAAAAATCTATTCCCATGTTTAGCAACGCACGTCGGGTATACGCTAGTGAAAAAATAAATACAACATTAACTCATTTCATAGAGTTTCGCAATGATTTCTTCCCACATTTTTCCTTTCTTCCTGATTTTTTTACTTTCTATTTAGATGGAAAAAAAACTTTGCACCACTTCTATTAACATTTTCAATTCATCTCACTTAAACTCAGCCGACTACGCTCAAAACCTATTTTTGAAAACAAAAATACGAGTATGATGTGTGAGATGTGAAGTTAAAAAACTTACAAAACCTAAACGCAATAAACTCTGCCTTTAGCTTTAGTAGCACTCCTGGCTCTCTAGTAATATGAAAATCAATATTCTGTTATTAAATTTTTATTATTTCTAAATTATGTTTCATAATTTTTCCTTGCAAGATCTTTATTATTATTATTATTGATGGGGATAATGCACTGCGACCTAGTAAATCTATTGTGCCCCCTTCAAAGACTATCAGTGAGTCCAGTGTCCGAGAGGAATTTTAGTATGTTTCCTAAATCTCTGGATACCCAGTTTGCACCCGATATGAGATGGTCTCCCAGGTGCTTCCTTCTCTTATGCATGAGTGCAGGGTATTTTCCTAGTATATGTATTGCAGTCTCGTTTTCCTGCAGGCAGAACCTGCAATACCCGTTTTCACGGATTCCTAGTTTAGTTAGATGATAGTTCAATCTATAATGCCCTGTAAGCATTCCCGTGATAAACCTAAGATTATTTTTTGATAAGGTCATACATTCCTCGAATCGTTTTCTATTGTGGGATCCGATATCCAGCTTCGAATGCTCTAGACCTGGTTGATTTTCCCAGTATTGATTCCTTCTGGTTGTCTCGTCCTTTCTCAGTAGGATGGAGGAAGCTCCTTTTCCCAACCCACAAAAAGGTTCTGGGCCGACAAAAGATGTGGAAGCCCCTCCTTGCCAGCTCGTCAGCCCATTTGTTCCCTTCAATGCCGGTGTGGCCCGGAACCCAAAGGATCTATAAGCCTTGATTGCCGCTTGGCTGTCAGAAAGGATGGCAATCTTTCAGTTCCGGTAATTCTTCACCAGATTGATGTGAGCACACCTTTCAATGGCGTATATATCCGCCTGGAAGATAGTAGTGTGCTTTCCCGTAGGTAGGAGTATCTTATCTTCGGCCAGTCAGTCTTATCCTCCTATCCTGGTGTCTTCCTCCGTTAAGGAGTCATCTGTGTACCAGGATATCAGGTGCTGGTCTAACCGATATGTTTCCGATATACCCACCCATTTTTGTTTGTTACTAAGTTCAGTTTTGAACTGTTTGACAAAGCTGAACTTCGGTGAGATTGTGTCCTTCGGTATTGCGATTTCGCAGAGTATCAATCCTCTTACGACTCAGAAATCCCTCAGCCCCGATATTAACATCCTACTATATTTTCATTTTAATTATTTCTCTATCCGCCGCCACGCTTTTTTCTGAATACAAAAGTTTCTGATTAAAAATTATTGAAGAATGGGTAAAAAATGTGAATTATGCAATAATTAGAGCAGTTGAATGTTTATAATGGCACAAAATCGCTAACCGATTCCAGGGTAAGGTGGCGTCTGATTCAAATGGCTGCAAGTACCACGCAACAAAAAACCACTCCTGGTCATGCCTTGCAACGTATTATAATAGACACAACAATTTTACATTGATTCCGAAGACGAGAAAACTAACCGCAATGTGAACGCGGGTCGTAAAAGTAAACGAAGGCGTAACTCGATTTCAACAAAGGAAAATGCAGCGAAACGGATGCGGGGTCAACAATATTAAAGATTTTCGACGGCTAATGGAGTTTTAAACCACAATTCTGTCAAACTTGGTAGAAAAATAGGGACAACGTGTTAAAATTAAAATTAGACACTGCCAACTAACACTTCGTTCAATAATGTGTGTGACTAACTAATTAAAACACATTTTTTTGCCAAAATTCGTTTTGATTCATCAACATAGTCCCCTTTTAGGGAGATACAATCATTCCAACGCTTTTCCAATCTTTCGATACCGCCTTTGTAGAACGATTTTTCTTTGCCTTCAAAATAGGCGTTAGTTTCGGCGATTACTACATCATTTGAGCCAAATCTCTTACAACGGAGCATCTTTTTGAGGTCTGCGAAGAGCCAGTAGTCGCTGGGGGCCAGATCTGGAGAATACGGGGGATGAGGAAGAAATTCGAAGCCCAATTCATGCATTTTTGCCATCGTTTTCATCGACTTGTGACACGGTGCATTGTCTCGGTGAAACAACACTTTTTTCTTCTTCATATGGGGCCGCTTAATCGCGATTTCTTCTTTCAAACGTTCCAACAACGCTATATAATAGTCGCTATAGATTGTTTTCCCTTTCTCAAGATAGTCGATGAATATTATTCCGTGCACATCCCAAAATACTGACGCCATAACCTTGCCAGCCGATGTTTGTGCCTTTGGACGCTTTGGGCGGCTTTCACCGGTTGCATGCCACTCAGCAGACTGCCGATTTGACTCTGGAGTGAAATGGTGGATCCATGTTTCATCCATTGTGATGTAATAATTGATTGGCACGACAGCCCGCTTACGCGAGACTAAGGCCTAGCTTCCCGCAACCACCCGTGTTGTGCGTGTGAATTTTGTACGCGGGTGGAAGGGACCTACAGTTTTATGCCGGGTCCGAACGGCAGGCTGGGAGCTTTTTCATAGGCAATTTTTACTCTCAGAGGTTTGCCATTTCCAGCTGAGAGGACAGCCACCGAAAGAGAAAACGAGTTTCCCGTTATTTTTTTTAGGTGTTACTACATGCAGAATTCGAACTTGCGTCGCTCTGCATGCGACTCGCTGGACCGCGCACTAACCAACTGAGCCACGGCGGCTGTGATGTACCGACGCAAAAACTCCGACTTGTTGCGCGTAAACATGTCCAAACAGCTCTTTGAATCATCGATTCGTTGTTGTTTTTGCTCCGGTGTGAGCAAACGCGGCACCCATTTCGAAAACACCTTTTTCATAACCAAATGTTCGTGTATTATGGTGTGTACACTGCCTGCTGATATCTTTAGAATGTCAGCAATCTCCCCCACTTTCACTTTACGGTCGGACATAATGATTTTCAGTGTTTTTTCAACGTTTTCCGGAATAACAGCGTCATTTGGCCGTCCAGTAGATGGAATGTCATCGGTGTCTGTACGACCACGTTTGAATTCGGCATACCAATAACAAATGGTTCTTTTTGATGGAGCAGAGTCCGAATAATGTTTTTCAAGCCATTCCTGGCATTGAACAGTATTTTTTTTCATTAAAAAACAATGATAAATCAGCACACGGAATTGCTTTGAATTAATTTTTTTTGAAAACTCAAAAGTAGTGTCACTTAAAGTAACTTGTAAACTAATGGTCGGATTGACATATAATTTTGACAGTAAGCCTAAAAAGGTTCACAATTTCGAAAAAAAATATTGATTTAGTATTAGTGCCGCCATCTGTGTCAGTCACACACATTATTGAACGAAGTGTTATTTGAAGACGAAAGCGGAAGAAATATTTTAAATAAGTTTAGCGGATCACGGTTGGAAGTTGGTTTAAAGTAAAGGGTAAACAAATTTTGTCTCCAACAAACCATTAATGATTGGTTTCAAAAATATAGGTTACAAAATGTTCCTAAAATAATACTCTCACAAATTAGACAAAATGGAAAGCCACTATAGTCGCAACGACATGTACATTGTAATAAAGTTACTAAACATGGTGACTCGTGTTTGAATAATTTTTGTTTAACGGCTTACGTACCACGTATCACTTAGCGCCTACATACATAAAGTGGCCAGGTTTGTTCTACAAAATCGATGCAAACAATCTTTTGTTGGATCCGTTTCGTTTAGAAAACATTAGCAGTAGTTGGTATGAAATATTTCGGCGATCAGAGCTATGGAAAAACTTTGGCAACTACTCAAAGTCAAAATGGGCCTGGAAAAGCCCAGTTGCACATCCTAGTGTTAAAATCGCGGAAAGAAACGGAATTTTCAGCAGTAACAGTTGCAAGATTTATATTCAGGGAACAAAAAATAAGGTCATGGTCAGATATAAAGTAAAGCTGATAAAAGAGATAAATCGGGCACAACAAAAAAAAAAATATCCAATGAGCTTGAAGCACACACAATATTAAGTCCGACTTCGTTTAACCACAGATAACTCATCATATAGATGTCTAGTCTCATACGACGAAAACGGCACAAAAATTTCAAGCTCTGAATTACAGCTTTTTTCCGCAAAGCTATTTTACGCACACAACTGCATGTGCTCATCCAGAACTTATGTCGGATTGAATTAACTTTGAATTTCTTTTCTCGCTTGTGATATTCTTTTTTGCAACATATATTTATGATTTTAGCTACAACGATCACGTACTGTATTTGGTGTAACAGGTAGACAGCACATCAGATATCCGTAATTTCTTTTTCGTAAATTTCGCCTCGGGTTCAAGGCTGGGCGAGAAACAAAATTTTTCTTAACATTTAACGTTTTTTTTTATAAACCTTTTTAATCGGTTATACCGGAAATTAATAATGTGTTCAAAAAATGTGATATAAATGAATCGGCACTAAAAATTTTGTGCATAATCAAAGAATATAAAGAAAATAATTTTCTTTTGCATGATACATACACATCGTTGCTAAGGCAACGCTTTGTCAATAGCTGCGGCGCCAGCAGGTCTATCCTCTGCGTCGGCGTAACTGTATTGCGACAATGAAGTGACCGCTGAACAATTACATTCGTTTTGGAATATTTGCCGATCTTTTCATTTTTTTTTGCGAAAAGCAAGTGCCTGGCAACAAATTAAAGGGGTCAAAGACATAACTAAATTTCCGAATTCAGAATATAAAATTCAAATAGAATAGAATATAGATTTCTGAGCATACACTAGTCAGAATAAGTTTGCGTACAGGCAAGTCAAAAATATTTTATGATTAATTTTGACCTCAAAAATGGGTTCTCTGTTTATAAAAACTTATCCACATTATTCATATATGCCTTAACTGCACTTTTTGTTCTTTTTTAGATGAATTAAAATAATAATTTTCCATGTATTCGTATTTATTGACAATATACTCACAAAACGGTGCAGAATAAGTTTGCGTACAAAACTAATAACGGGATGTTCCGGTTATGCTCTTTATTTTTTTTGGAAAATTTGTATTCCATTGAACAGTAAACGGACTTATAAGTTATTTGGAACCGTATATGTGCTTGAAATTTTATAGAAAGCAATAGAATTCAACAGAAAAATATTAAAAATGGATAAAGATAAATCTTACAAAAACTTTTCAAAATTGACAAAAAATTTCATGAAATTAGAGAAATTTTTGGGAGAGCACATTCGTCATTTCAAAAAGCCATCTTAAATCTAAAAAAAAACCAGAAAATCTTGTTTGGTTACTACGATCTGACCATTTTCTTAAGTTACCCGAGCAAGAGGATTCGATTGTTTGCGATCAGTGCATCACAATCTAAGGCTAGTTGCATCCAATATCTTCAGAAATGTACAGAAATATTTTATAAACCACATTAGCAGTGACTTTATAAGAAAAGTTCTGAAAAAAACATACTTCCCCTACATAACAGCATGTAAGAAGCCCATATTTAGCTTACTTACAAGAAGCACAGAATTGCTTTCGTAAAAGAGTCCATCAAGGAGTCTAAAAAACCGGATTTCCGGGACGAAATGTTGTTATCTATAGAAAGTGGGACCTTTCATTATTATCTGATAATGGTTTGGCATATTTGGCATTAAAAGGCATCAACTAATTTGAACAGGATCCTGTTAATAACAAAAATCTGAAATTAACAGTGAAGCATAGCATATGTGGAGATATGGTATGGGGCTGCATGTCAGGAAAGGAGTGAGCAGGCTGTGTTGTTTTATTCAGAAATGCTTCCGGGGGGTTATTTACATATTCTAAAAGCTTATGTAAGCCAAGGTTTCAAAACTTTGGATTAGATTCCAACATATCTTTTCAACCTTAGCGCGCAATGCATACGATGCGAAGCTATGTTTGCTATTAACTGGCTCAACAAAGCTGCAAAAGTCCCTCCCTAGTCACCTACCGTGTATCTAATTGAGTATATAAGGGGTTCAGTTAAGCCCTGAGCCCAACAACACTCCATCTTCTAAGATATAGTTAACCAATACAACAATTCAAGGATATAACAAAATAACCGCTGAAAAAACACCGAATTTAAAAAAATTTGCGCCAAAACTTCTGCAGGGAGTTCAAGCGAGAAAATTAAATTCACAAAGTTATTAATTTTTGGACAAAACTTAGTTTCAATTGAATTTTAACTACATAATCTCATCTTGTACGCAAACTTTTTCTAAGGTGAATTCATAACATATTTTGTTTTTGGCCCTCCTTCTACAGTATGGTCAAGTTTTTGTTATTATTATCTTAATGGAATAAAAGAACTAAGTTTACGGAAAAAATAAAAAATATTTTGTTTTTGAAAAATTACTTTAAGTGATTTATTTTTCATATGAAAAAACAACGTACCCCTTGTACGCAAACTTATTCTGACTAGTGTATGTATATAAAATATAGAATTATGTAGGGGGAGCTACCCTCCTCTACCCATACCTAGGTACGCCCATGAGCGCCTGTCATCACCAACCGAATCTTTTTGCTGTATGGTTGTTTGTAATCGTATGCTGCGCTTGGTTGATTGATTTTAAAACTTGCGAACAATTATATGTGTCTCCAAAACCAAACAATTCACCAATCATAAGATCTAGAAACCAAATAAATTGTTCATTCATCTTTTTTTCACTGGTCGTAGAAAAAGGAATATATATTTAAAAAGAAGCCATTAAAAAATTTTTGGCGGTTACAATGAGGATTGAACCGCGAACTCGTCGTCCGAGACACTCCCGCTTGCGCGTTTGACCATCAACACTCAATCCCGACTGGCTGCTTAAAAGGTATGATAACAGACAAGCGCCGTTTTGACTAAAAATCACATATTTCTGTATCTCAAAACAGAGCACAATGCGTGTGAAGCGGTGTTTGTGTGAGTGACATTAGAGGCCAAAAAGCTCTTATCGGAGGCCAAATTTGTCGAACTTTTTGACACATTTTTTCCTTGGCCGCTGGACATCTATATGATGAGTTATCTGTGGTTTAACCCAACGAAAAAATTTCGTGCTAGGCTGTCGTTAGATAGAAGGTTTATATTGAAATCGCCACACAATACAAAGTGATTATAATCTACTAAACAATTTAACAAAGCAGAGCACAACGGCTGCAAGCAACAATTACGGTATAGTCCCATAGCTATACATAATTTTTTGATCAATATATCGTCAATATTAAATACAATGTGACCCTTTAAAGCTAAAAAGGCGGCTATATCGACATGCAAAGATAATTAACTTTGTTAATCGACGGAATAAGGAAACGTAAAGATGGATGGCTGCATAATTGCAGTTTCTCAAATTATTCTAAATCCTTACACAGCTCAAGTAATCTTTTAAGTATCGAAATATCAATATGTACCAGTTAGGGATCGCAATTTTTTGCCATTTTGCGATCCCGGGATTTTCGGGATTGAAAAGTCAAATCCCGGGATCCCGGGATTTAATCCCGGGATTCAAATAACAAATTTTTTAAATAAAACAATTTTACCAAATTGCATAAATACTTGTTTATAATATATTTACCATAAAAATGGACACAGTTTAATCACATTTGGGGTAGTTTTAAGATTTTTTATCTTGAATTTAATCACATTGTAAGGCGGAAAGGGAGGCAGTCGGTGTTGAGTCGTCGAAGTGGTTGGTTGTGCGCGGCACATCACCAAAATCCAGTTGTCATTTACAATGAGTTGTCAATTATATTCAAAATTGTCAGTTTAAATTTAAATCAAATAAATAAACATAGTCATCCTTGACAACATTTTGTTTAACTTAAAAGTTTTTCATTTGACATTTAACTTCAGTTTGATAACATTTTGTTTTATCCAAAAATGACACTTAAACATAACTTATTGCTTTGCATCAAATGTATCATAAAGTACATATATACGCATATTTGATAAAAAAAATAAAATAGTTAATTTGTTAGAACTTTTAGTTTTACTTCGATTATTTCGATAAAAAAGTTAAGCGTTGTGATTAACTAAAAACTGAGATCTTAAAAATACTAAGGCATTAAATGTTTTGCCCTCTAATCTAGAGCGAAATTTATTGCAAATAAACCCTGCTGAGAGAAAACATCTTTCAGATTCAACACTTGCTGGTTGAATGCTTAGTAAATAATTATAAGCCTTTTGCAAAAGACGCCCTCTATCCCCTCCCTCCTCCTTCAGATAAGGAATTGGGTTTTTGTGCTTTTAAATTTATTTCATTTGAACTTTGAAGCATCTTTTGCAATCCCGAAAATCCCAGGATTAAAAGATTTGAATCCCGTGATTTTCGGGACTGGAAAAAGTCCGGGATCCCGGGATCCCGGGATTGCGATGCCTAGTACCAGTCGATGACTTTGTCCGTTGTCATAGAGTATTTCATTAATGTGGGTCCAATTATCGACAATTGATTTAATCATCATATAATTGGAGTTTCTTCGTGTTTTTAAAGTATTTAACTATTTTTTTGTTGCATGATTCTATAACTTTTACACTTCAACTTGCTTAAAAAATTAGCAGCAATTGAGCTAGCAAAATCCATGCCGCCAACATTTCTTCCAAATGCGTATACCTACTTCATACGCTTCGCGAATTGTGCATTATGTATATTTGTATTCATTGCTTTCACTAACTGCAAACGACGGATACAAAGTGTTTGTGTGAGCAATACTCCTAATGACCGAACCTCGCAAACTCGTTTAGGTTTTGTATTCAAGCGGTTGCGATACTTATGTTATGCGGTGCTTATGAGTAGTAGGTAGTAAAAATAATGAGTATTTATGGTACATTGCGGTACTCATTTCTAATATCTGAGTTGCAATTGCAAATCCATTTAGTCTGTTTTTGTTTATGAGTACGGTGCAAATGAACTTTTCGAGTGCTCCGAAATATGCTAGACCATTTGCACTGGATTCTGAATACCCTTAGTAAATACCCTTATTGTAGAGCAGTTTTAGTGCTAGATAGAAGATAATATTTATTACCAAATGACATCTGTATCAGATTCTAGATCTTGAGTCCTTACATCGATTCGTAATGAGCTATTTTCTATGTCATCTATACTAAAGAGCTGCACAAGAAAAATACAAATGACAAGTATTAGCTTTAAAATACTGTATAGGTTTTTTTTAACTCTCACATCAAAACCAGAACTGCTAATACAGAAACGAATACTATAAAACCAAACTGAAGTAAAGTTAATTCCGGCCGTTCTTGTAAAAACAAAAACGTATGTGCTTGCTTCTATTAGGACTTCTACTTCATTCGTTGTGCTTGCTATTGTTTACGATAGCGTTCTGCTTTGATACTTTGATTTTTATTGCAAACTTTCTAGTCTGTTAAAATCGTTTGCTTCGAGTTGGATCCAAGAAATTTTTTCCAACCGACGACTCCCTGATGATTACCAAAAATACCCTGGCATCCTGCGACAGCTTAAAAACTTGAAGTGATTGTCAACCCAAGGCAGCCTATTTATGATAAATTTTTTTTTTATTTATGAGCCCTAGTAAAACTTGTGAATGAATATTTCCATTGGACGTTTTGATGAGGGGTCGTAGCTGTTATAAGTAAACAAATTACAATTAAACGTGCGTTGTGGATGAGGCATTACAGAAAGACCATCACCTATGATCTTGATGGTTCAAGACAAAAGTTCATAATTTCTTCACCCTGTCACTTAACGTCTAGATCTTTAATAGGAATATTTCATGCGCGTTGGCTCGTTTATTAACCCATTTCCTTCCTCTGCTGCGTATACGCAACGTTACTATTTAAAAAATTCGTATGTGCAGTGTGTGTGAGGTATT
The DNA here is from genome assembly GCA_963971225.1 of Melieria omissa. Lineage (NCBI taxonomy): Eukaryota > Metazoa > Arthropoda > Insecta > Diptera > Ulidiidae > Melieria > Melieria omissa. The sequence continues at coordinate 39,655,136 of OZ020269.1, read as the reverse complement.
GCGATAAATTTTTTTTTGTTCGGAAGGTATATCCTTAGGCTTTCTTCCCTCCATATCTCAACCACTTACAAAACACACACTGACACACACACTTGTATATGTAGACACATGTTTGTCAGACAAATTTTGAATTTGAAATTTTGAAATTTTGAAAACTGTCAAACGTTAATTCTTTTTTTGGTCGACATGAAAATACGTTCACATAAAGGCAAAGAAAAAATAAAATGGGTTTGTGAATTATCTAGGTGTCATTATGCGTGTTCTAGATAAGTCTCGAATTTGTGGTGCGCCTTCGCAACGTTGGCGCCACGTCGACAAATGAATTTAAATTAAAATGAAATTATATAAAATAAGTTTTTTAAGAATAACTGATAGCATATATATCGATTTTACTTGAATGATAATTTTTTTCGCAAAAACCGCGAATGAATTTAAATTAAAATGAAATTATATAAAATAAGTTTTTTAAGAATAACTGATAGCATATATATCGATTTTACTTGAATGATAATTTTTTTCGCAAAAACCGCGAAAATGGGTTAACCCTTTCGCTATTTTGTTGCCACATGGCAACATGCTACTTTGTGGACGTTTGCTACCTCTATGGTTCCAACAATACATTTTTTTTGGTCTTTAGAATAGTTTGAAGTTTAAGGAAAAATACGAAATTAATAAACTGAATATTTCAGTTCAAAGAAGAGAAGTATACACGTTTTTTTAAATGGTATATCTTGGCAGCCGCCGTGGCTCAGTTGGTTAGTGCGCGGTCCAGCGAGTCGCATGCAGAGCGACGCAAGTTCGAATTCTGCATGTAGTAACACCTAAAAAAAAATAACGGGAAACTCGTTTTCTCTTTCGGTGGCTGTCCTCTCAGCTGGAAATGGCATACCTCTGAGAGTAAAAATTGCCTATGAAAAAGCTCCCAACCTGCCGTTCGGAACCGGCATAAAACTGTAGGTCCCTTCCACCCGCGTACAAAATTCACACGCACAACACGGGTGGTTGCGGGAAGCTAGGCCTTAGTCTCGCGTAAGCGGGCTGTCGTGCCAATCAATTATTATTAATTATTATATCTTGACATAGTAAAGGAAGAAGAAGCAGAAAAAATTAACGAACTTTTTAATTTGACGCTTACTTTCAAGTTAGATACAAACTTTTTTTTTAAATGAAGAAATACTCAAATTTTTGTTATGCATAAAAAGTTTTATGTTTAAGGGGGTGTTCCCGGGTAGAAGTTTGAAAAAATCGATTTTTTTTTTTGCGTTTTATTGTACCTTATACTATATACTATCACCCCCCAAAGTCGTTTTTCAATCCGCAAACTCAGTACCCACTTTTTTGCATGTTAATTGAAGTAATCCAGTAATCTCAAAAGTCGAAACTTTAAACGCGTTTTTCTCGAAACCACATTTTTTGTACTGGCCGATAACTTTTCTCAGCAGCTATGAGAGGTATCGACTTGAAATTTTGGGAAAATGTTCTAGATAGTTTTCATTGGATGCTAAACCAAAGTTTTCATCAAAAAATTATTGTTAAATATATTTTCAAGCACTCTAAAGGTAAAAAAAGGTGGCAAAACTGGACAATTTTTTTCCATATGGCCGCCATTTTGTTTCTAATCAACATTTTGACTAAAACTGTGGTTTAGCATCCGCGGAATTTATTGCAGATTAATAATTGCATACCCATTTCTGTTTCAGATTATTGGTTGCCGAAATTTCTTATCGGCCAGCAGTGAAAATCAGCGTGACAAGGTCACATTGACCACTGAAAATTTGTACTTAGAAAATAAAATTTTTTGACACAAATATGAGTTTCTGTTCTCCAAATAATAAGGAACAACAAGCAAAAAACCAGAATATTTATTGCATGTTGCCTTGTAGCTCCAAAATAATTTTTTTAAAAACAGCCTAAAATCGGCATTCTAGACGGGAACACTCCCTTAAGTAATTATTACAGCCACAACGATGTGGTTGCTCTCATAGAAAAATACTAAAATACAGGGTCCGAGTATAAAATTCAAAAAATTTCTTATGGAATGTTGCTTATATAACCACATAGAAGCCTAAGACGTAAAATTTAAAATTGATTTATGATAGATGTAGCGAATCATAATAGATATATTTAATTAACCCTTTCGCTGCAGGTTTGTAGCAGGGGAAAGTTAAAATTTTTAATTTTACGTCTTAGGCTTCTATGTGGTTATATAAGCAACATTCCATAAGACATCTTTTGATTTGATTTTTTTGGTACGCATCAAATATCTGCGAACAGTGGCAGAATAGAGAAAATATTTCTGTTTGCCTGTATTAAATATAGTTAACTTTAAAAGTAATTTTAAACATTTATTTATTTATAACTTAATTGTTGCAATTTTGATTTGATTGGAATTCTTAACTTATTTGGTAATTACAGCTATTTTATATAAACTAAAATTGGGTCAATCAGTAACGACTATTCCTACCGTTGGTTTTAACGTAGAGACAGTGACCTATAAAAATGTAAAGTTCAACGTATGGGATGTGGGAGGGCAGGATAAGATTAGACCGTTGTGGAGACATTATTACACTGGTAAGTTAAAATTTTCTCTGACTTTTGATGATTTGTATTTTCTAAAATGTATTGTAGGTACACAGGGCCTGATTTTTGTAGTAGATTGTGCAGATCGGGATCGAATAGATGAAGCACGAACGGAGCTTCATAGAATAATTAACGATAGAGAAATGAGAGACGCCATAATTTTGATATTTGCAAATAAGCAGGATCTTGCTGATGGTAAGACAAATTTATGTTTTCTTAGTTGGTTGCGGCGATGACGAGACAATGGTAATAATAATTTTTTAAATCTGAAAGTGTGGAAGTTCCCCTAATCGTGAAAGAAATTTATTCTGTGCAACATTTGTTTGCTCAATGCACTTTATGTAGCTATAAAAAATTAACCCAGAAGGTTTGTAAGCGGTACAAACTAGTATTTCTAGTTCTTAAAAGATTCATTGGGGAAAAACTAATGGCAATCAATTGAATATTAAAAAAAGGCTTTCTCGGATTTCTCAAGGCACAGTGGTTTTGTTAGTAAGTTTGGCAAAAGTAAGAGATTCGTCAAGTACTTATGGAGCGATCCAAAGTATAGTTATGGCTGCGGTAGAATAGAGTAGAATTGATAAGGGTAAACTGCACTGAGATCAGGATTGATCTATTGTGCCCCTTACAAATGTTACAGTACATCCCCTAGACCTACCGCTCTAATGAAACTTATTAACTCGCGGGGGTCTAGGTGTTTGACGTCCTCTTCTGCAAGCCAAAACTGGCCCAGGTAACGCAACCTGCTGCGACAAGCATTACAGTGCATTATGATGTGTTCGGGAGTCTCCTCTGCTGTTTCGCAGAGTCTACAGACGCTTACCTGTTCTATCCTGATTGTATGCATGTGTTTCCTCAATCTGCAATACCCAGTTAGAAGACCTGTGACCCGTCTAAGCTGGTTTTTCCTTAGTTTGAGGCATTCTTCACTCCATTTGGGGTTCTAATCTTTGATGAAGATTTTCGATTGCCTGAGACCGGAGGCGCTAGTCCAGTGTTCTGTGTTCTTGGTCCTTGCCTCAAGTCTTAATGACTCCGTTAAGGCGCTTTTGCCCAGCCCAATAAAGGGTTCAGGTCCTAGGGGGGGGGGCGTGGCTGCTGCGGTTCTAGCGAGGCTGTCCGCTTCCTCGTTTCCTTCGATACCTCTGTGTCCTGGAACCTGGAGGATCTTCACCTGGTTGCATTTGCCTAGTGCATTCAATGCCTCAATGCATTCCAGCACTAATCCTGAGGTTATCTCTTATGAGATTAGTGCTTTGATGGCTGCTTGGCTGTCGGAGCAGATGACGATGTCCTGCCCTCTGTACGCACGCTCGAGGTTGACTTGCACGCAGAGCCTGATTGCATAGAGTTCAGCCTGGAATATGCTGGGTGTTTGAGGCGAGGTCCAAACACCCCCGCCCCTGTTCCCTCGTGGGTTTTCGAGCCGTCTGTAAACCTCTTAATTGTGTGTGGTTTACTTTATTGCTCATATAAACTTCGAAGTGTTTCTCGAAGTTATATGTTCTTGTTATTGTATCCATCGGATACAAAACATAAGGGTTACTTGTCGAGCCTTTTCCTCACTGTCGTGAGTGTGGCTCTTGGGGCCCATGCCACTGCTGCATATGTGAGTGCTGGCCTCACAATCATGGTATACATCCATTTCAATATGCTCGGTTTGCATCCCCAAGTTTTGCCTGCTAAGGATCTGCATACCATGACCGCCTTCGTTACTTTACTGATAACTGCCTCCGCGTGCTTATTCCAGAGTAACTTCGAGTCTAGTGTTACACCTAGGTACTTCACCTCTGGTTTATAAGCTATGTTCTTCCCGAGCAAGCGTATTGTCCGCATGTGTGGCAGCTTTATTTTCCATGTAAAACGTACTATGGTGGTTTTGTCTGGGTTTATTCGCAAATCTACTCTACTGGCCGCGGTAGCGCCGCAGTAATAGTTTATTTTGCATTAAAGTTTCTTACATAGCTATGCATAGGAGCAAAAGGCCCATGAAGTAATCAATATATTAATGGTAGCGTGTTTAAAAGGCCTGTTGCATTAGACTGAAATTTCATTTTTTGGAAATCGTTTTTTTTACAGTTTGAGCTATAGTCACCAGGAGAGAAGTAGAAACCATTCTATTTAAATTATTAGATTACATTTAGAAATGAGTATTTGCACTGAAACCAGAGATGATCTATCGTGCCTCGTACAGTTTTTAGAGAACGTCCCCTAATTCCAGCGACCTAATGAAGCTTAGTAACTCAAAGGGGGAAGGTGTTGATATTCTCTTCTGCAAGCCAGTATTGGCCCAGGTGTTGCCTCCTGCTGCATCATACAGCATCGCAGTGCAGTAGGACGTGCTCATGAGACTCGTTCGCTGTTCCACAGAGTCTGCAGACGCTTACCTGTTCTAACCCAATTGTGTGCATATGTTTCCTCAGTCTGCAAGGCGTATTGTACACATGTGTGGCAGTTTTCTTTTCCACGTGAATGGTACTATAGTGGTTTTGTCTGGTTTTATACGTTAACCTACCCGGACAGAGCATTCTTGGGTTAATTTTAGGCCTCTCTGAACTACAGGCTGGAAAGTTTCTGCATACATCGTTTCAATTGTAATATAGTTAAAATTCTGATTGCTTGTTTTATTTGAATACGAAATGGGGAAATCCCCAATAATGTGATGGTTTGAAAATCCTAAGCAATTCCCTCGTACGTCTACAGCGGTTTTTATGCAGGACGGTGCGCGATGTCATACGGCGAAACAGTCAATAAGTGTTGCTAAAAGTCTATTTAACACTAGGCGCTAAGTGGAGCAACTGGGCTTCGCGAGGCCCATAAGCGATGATCAGCTGTTCCTACGACTTTCGCCCAGTTAGGTGTGGCATAGACAGCTGATATTGGGTACACGTACTCTATGATAGTATAGCTATGGGTCGATGTAATTATTAGGAAGATTTCTTACGAGAGATCGATTACGCGATCAATGCAAAACATTTCGAATAGCATACTTGTACACCTGACCGAAAGCTTATAAGAAGCGAAAGTTCTTACGGTAAATAACAGGTTAACACATATACACAATGTAGCACACAGGATTTCTCACATAACTTTTGAGCCTAACATTATTCGAAGGAACATTTTCCAACCGCATTTTTTGTAACAAACAGATATAATTAAGGGCTTTGTAACCCCCTTGCGTGCGCCACTGCACACATACATTGTAATAAAGTTACCAAACATGGTTTAAATAATTTTTGTTTAACAGCTTACGTACATTTTAGGTACATTTGCCATATATTTACGAATGGGCCCCGCCAGCCCCAGTTGCTCCACTTAGCGCCTACATACATAAAGTGTTTATTCTACAAAATTTATGCAAATAAGCCTTTGTTAGTTTCGTTTCGTTTCGTTTAGAAAACCTCAGCGGTAGTTGGTCAAAATGGGCCTGGAAAAGCCCAGTTGCACATCCTAGTGTTAAGCTAGTATGGGAAGACTGGCCGGGAAATTCGCCAGATCTTAATCCTATTGAACATATCTGGTCCAGGATTCAAGATTCAGTATTTCGGAGTCCAAAACCTGCCAATAGACTTCAACTTATTGAGAGAGTAAAACAAGAGTGGGATGCCATATCATTGGCCAAAGCGTCGGTCTTGTGCGAAAGTTTTCGAAAACGAGTCCTAGAGTGCTACGAAAAAAATGGCACGCATACACAATATGGATGATCAATTGAACTTTGCTTGGATATGATTTAGTGGTTTAAATAATCAAAATTTTGAAAAGCAATACAAAAGATCCTTAAGGGTGTTTTTTTATGCAGAAACTTTCCACCCACCCTCTATATCACAGAAAGTATCCTCAAGTCTACCTCTGGCAATAATGACTATGTCATCGGCGTAGCCTTGACAAGTTATGCCATTACTTGGCAGAAGTTCAGGGAGCTTATCTACGCCCTCTCTATTGCCTCATGGGAGGTATTATCGAAGGCTCCTTCGATATCCAAGAAGGCGCACATCATGATCTCTTTGTTTTTAAGAGCATCCTGCATTGAACTCGTGAGCTGAAATATGGCCGTCTCAGTCGATCTGCCCGACGAAGAATGTTAGACTAATTGGCCTAAAAGGCTTCGGCTCTGTGTAATCCTTTTTGCCAATTTTCGGTATAAAAACTATCAGGGCACTTGTTCAACTTACGGGGATGTATCCTGTTGCTAGACACCTCCTCATAATGCCAGTTAATTGCCTTAGCAATTTTTTTGTAGGAAGGCAGGGAGGAGCCCGTCTAGGCCTGGCGATTGAAGGGCTGAAAAGTGTTCAAGGTCTAAACAATTTTATCCTGGGAAATGACTTTATATGCCAGCTTCCAGTCCCTTCCGTTCTGATGGAATATTGTGCACTCGCACGTCGTGTTCTGTGAGACTGCACCGGGGAAATGTGTACCCAACAGAGCAAGAGCCCTTTGCTCTTCATTGCGTGTATTGTTCTTAGTGAAATCTCTCCATCAAAGTCAGCTCTACTAGAAAATGAAGGGGTATGCTAGTTGTTGAAAAATGTAACCGGAGCAGGATAATACCGGTTAGTTTATGCAGGGGAAGACATCGGAGATAATATCCAAAGGTCGATAATACGTTTTGCGAAAAAATACAGCTGGCTTTTAACAAGACCAAAGAATTTTGCAGGAAGGTGGCACTGAGAACCTGGCAAAACCACTATTTATAAGGAAGGAAACAGAAACTAGAATCACTTATGCTAAAGGGTGTAAAATAACTTTCAAAAAGTAGGTCTAGTGCCAGAAAACTGCAGTGAAAAGATCACGTTAACCCTTATTCTCATACCCAAACTTACTAACGTCGTTTGGCACCCGGGATACCCGGGTACCCATTTCATGAAATTTTTAAGTTTTCAATATTTTGTTAATTAAAAAGTGTTTATAAAATTTTGATATGGTTTGTTCGCTTTTCACCTAAATAACGAGGATCCGGAAGGTAAAAAAAAAATTTTCATTATTTGTCAGTTTTTTTCACGAAAATACATCGCAGTGGGCACCCGGGTACCCGGGTATGAGAATAAGGGTTAATAAAACGGTAAAGCAATATAGCAGCCGCCGTGGCTCAGTTGGTTAGTGCGCGGTCCAAGCGAGTCGCATGCAGAGCGACGCTAGTTCGAATTCTGCATGTAGTAACACCTAAAAAAAATAACGGGAAACTCGTTTTCTCTTTCGGTGGCTGTCCTCTCAGCTGGAAATGGCAAACCTCTGAGAGTAAAAATTGCCTATGAAAAAGCTCCCAACCTGCCGTTCGGAACCGGCATAAAACTGTAGGTCCCTTCCACCCGCGTACAAAATTCACACGCACAACACGGGTGGTTGCGGGAAGCTAGGCCTTAGTCTCGCGTAAGCGGGCTGTCGTGCCAATCAATTATTATTAAAATTAAAAAAAATTAAAGCAATATAGAAGAGCACTAATGTTCTAAACAGGATCAATCCGTTATAACACAGAAACAGGAATTGATTTATTCCTTCTGAATAAAAAATACAGCAAAACACACAAAATGTATATATTTTCAATTGCCCTTGTGGCAGAAGACTAATAGGAATCCTACAACTACACAAAAGCTGCACTGCACCAGTCAGTAGATGCTGAAAGATACTACACTCTACTTAACTTTAAGACTGTATCCTCTAGGGGGCCAATTTTGTATTGCTGTAAAAAAATTTACAGTTGGTTAATTTCGTCATGAGAAATACGAAAATGATATTCGATTTTATCATTTTTAGATTTCAATTAATTTTATTAAACTAGCAATACCAATAAACGGGCATATATTGAAATATTCACATTTTGTGAATTATTTTTGTATGTCAACCTTTCGTGCAAGCTATAAAAAAAACTTGAAGTAAACCGGCAGCCCCGTCTGCCGGCGGACTTGCTAATTAAGATTTTCATAGGCCGAAAACCTTTGATGCTAGTGCTCACATTTTTGTAGAATAATTTATTATTGTACAAATTTTAATAATAAGAATTTCATAAGCAAAGCAATTATATACAAATATAAATATTGGTTCACTTAATGAAATTTTCTACAGATCCAACCTCTAAGAATTATTGGTTTTTTAATGAAATTTCAACACTCGTGGAAATATTTTATCCGTCCAAACACCACAAATTTCACTTCAAATGGGTTTAACACTGAAAGTAACCTACTCATGTTCACAACATATTCACCGTTAGTTAAAGGGAACTTTTTTAAATCATTATCAGCCACATTTGAATAAAAAAAAATTCGTCGCCTGATTTGAAAACACATTTTGGTGTACCTCGCCTAGAGGAGGCTTGCCTTCTAGAGGCTTAAGTAAGGTAGATAACAGTGGCTGCCTCTGTATAACAACCCGAACACATTCACGACGGCAGCGACACGGCGACACAACTTTAAGGTGGTGCCGGCTTCCACCGTAGCCGTTTAATCAACTCCGTGATTGCAATAAAAGCGGCAGCAACGTTATCGCAATCATATTTTTAAGCTCCTAAACACAAATTTGAAAGTGCTGCGGCGCTACCGCGTTCGTCTATATAAATTTTGCCTTTGTACAGCCAATTTAAAACAAATGGCAATGTACCTTATGATCAAAAAAGAACGGGAATTAAAAAAAAAATTATTTATGGCCTTTATGGTCTCAAAACGCGTTCCCCGCAATGGCACTTTTAGTTTGAGAAATAGAAAAAAGTCACACGTGGCCATTTCTGGACTGTATGGTACTTGGCTGATGACATCGATGGAATTTTTGACCAAAAATTCCGAAATAATCAAGGTCGTATGAGGTGGCGCATTATCGTGGTGTAAAATGCATGAATTGTTCTTCCACAAATCGGACTCCACGAATATCGAACCGTCAGCAAAACTTTGATTTTGGATCGACTTTAGCGCTCTCTCTTCAGTTTTGGCTCATTTTCGAAGCACCATTCGGACGATTGTTGTTTGGTCGGCACATCAAATTCATAAGCCCATGTTTCGTCACCAGTAATGAAGCGTTCGATGAATTTTGGGCGCGTTGGAAATCATGTTTTTGGCCGCATCAACACGACGCTGTTTTTGAATTAAATTAAGTTTTTTTGGCACCAGCCGAGGAGCGGCGCGTTTCATGCCTAAAATATCAGTAAAAATGAATGTGTTGGGCTGATCCAAATGAGATACTCAACAACACAGCAATCTCTCTAATCGATACGCAACGATTTTCCAACACGATTTGCTTCACCGATTCGATTTTTCTTCGGTAACAGACGTTGATGGCCGCCCAGGGATCTCATCGTGCTCTAGGCTCTCTCGGCCGCCTTTGAACCTGTTATACCATTCGTATGCTCGTTTTTCGTCATACTCGCTTCACCAGACCCCTTTTGTAACATTTTCAACGAATCGGCACGCGAATTTTCATTTTCGTTTCGTTGTTGCAATTTTCATCCTTTATAAAAATCACAACACAATTTTTTGTCTTCTTCGTATAGACGCCAATCGGATACTAATCTTACGATATGCATCAAAATGATGTTGTTGAGTTGAGAAAATAAAAATTTACCGATTGGATAGGCGCGGCAAAATTCAAAATTCCCTTCCTTTTTTGATCATAAAGTATAGTAATTTTAAAACTATAAAATTTTAACTTAAATACTAAAAAATTTGCAATTGAAATATCTGTTTTGAAGCAGTGATGCCAATTGCTTTGGTTTTATCACCTAAGAAATAGCGAATAGTTCTTTGTTGGGTGACAGCTACATCTGTGTTCGGTGTTCGTGTAGCAGTGCAGTCATCAAAATAATCGTTCCCATACCAGCGTTCTGATTCTGTATTTTGATAAATGCAGTCGTGTCGCTCGTCTGTGTGTTCGGGGCATAAGGCACACTGATGGCTACATAAAAATGTGTGAAATGAAACACTGTTTTTTTCAAAGGGTCTTATAACACACATTTCAAACGGAAGGGAAAAGGGTGACTAACTGGAAGAGCACCTAGACCCTCTCCCAATGCCTATGCAGTTTATCAATTTTAATGCTATGAGACTTTTATAGTTCTGAAGGTATTTCATAATAAAAATTTTATTAATATAGCCCATGCTACGCCCCTTTGTTCAATGCCTACAGAATTTTTGTAATCGAAGGGTGCGTCTTAGTATAAAACTGGCCGAATGTAAATTATGTGCGACTTATAGTACCAAAATCCGCAAATATTTGAAAAAATATTTGAAATGTGTATGTCCTTACAATTTTAAAGTCCTTTACTTTGAGGACTTTTAGTCAGAAAATGAAAAACTGACTATGCCCGGATATTATAAATGACCTCTAGTTTCACGTCTATATCAACATTTCGATGAGTCTCTGAAAAATAAAAAAATTTTTCGCACGGTGTAATAAATGTAAAGTTGGTGTTTTCACTCAGTGCTGATTTGGACAATCTGTATATCGCTAGAACGCGGACGATGTGGCCTGTCTCGTAACCGGCCGTTCCCTTATGCACATCTGCAGAAAGGTGCAGAGAACTCTGGATACGATTCACACCTGGTGTAATGCAAACGGGCTATCTGCTAATCCCGCCTGGTATGGTTCTCTTTACCAGGAGGAGGAAGCTTGATAGATTCATTCTGCTCACACTCAAGGGGGTCACTATCCAGCTATCCAAAGAGGTGAAATATCTGGGAGTTATCCTAGATGATAAACTCCTTTGGAAATCTCACGTAGAACTACAGACATCGAAAGCACTGTCGGCTTTTTGGCAGTGCAGAGGTGTATTTGGGAAAACGTGGGGTCTTTCCCCTAGCAAGATTCTCTGGAACTACAAAGCTATGATAAGACCCATCCATCATCTCCTACGCATCGGTAGTCTGGATGAGCAGACTCTCTTGCAGGGGTCAAGAGAACCTTGTCCAGACTGCAGCGCACTGTGGCCATATGTTGTACGGGAGCATTCCCAACTACTTCTGGCCCATCGCTAGATGCCCTGGTGAGCCTTTCTCCACTTGATGTTTTCATCCAAGGAGAGGTCCTAAAGGCCATCCGAAGATTAAGACACAGTGGCCAGTGATATGGCGCTTGTCCGGCAGTTGACAATTGTGCTGGCACCGACATCGACCTCACAGTCATGTCCATGCCCCTCGACTCCATGCCTTCAACTGTCATACTGACAAAGCGGTACATAGTGTTGCTTCCTGAGGCTCACTCTTTGTCGGTTCCTGAGGATGAGCCCGGTAAACACTGCTTCCGTATATTCACGGACGGCTCCAGAACGGAAGAAGGTTCTGGCTCGCTCGTATCAGGTTTGAGACGTTTGGCACTGATGTGTTAAGAAGCGACCACCTTGGCTCCTCCACCCCAGGATTTATCAAGGTTTCTTCGGAAATCAGGTAGATTTAAAGCATATTAACAGGGAACAACAAGTCGTAGTAGAATGGACGTATAATTGTCTGAGTGCTGCGCTTGCTAGATCGTTCCGACAAGAGGACAAAAAAAAATATCGCTAGAAAGGCTAAGGTATTTTCTTCTGACAGACTGACAGCTTGTGCTCATAATTGAAACAACAGGGAAAAACTGGTTTTTCGAAGATTTTTCGAAAACGCTTCCTAAAATAATTTTTTGATTTTCATTTTCGCATTCCGTGACCAAAAAGAAAAGAAATACTTTTGTTTTTAGGTACACGCGATTGACCCATTTTTTATCGAGTAGTGTGTATGTTGTTTTTAAGCATAAATATATATATTCAGCTGAACAAGATTAATATTCTCACTGAGTTCACAATTATGAATTTTTTTGCTTGCATTACAGTTCATGTGATAAAGCTAAATACTCACAAAGGAGGCGTGGCACCCGGCCCATTTTTTAATCTTTAAATTCGCAGAATAAAGCTACAACTTATATTTTATTTCTAAAGTATCAATATTTCAGAAGATATAGTAAGCTTTGAGAGTAGGCATGGCATCACGCCCATTTCTGATGAGTATGGAAAATACATTGTTATTATTTCAAATACCAAACTTGATTACTACGACTTTTTTTAAACTATTTATTTAAATAAATCACTCTTTTTTGTATGGGAGGTGGGCGTTTACTAGTTTTGACCACCGTTTTTATGAAAGTGTCGCACTGTGATCCGAGTAGTACCAAAGTACCAAAATTAAATATTATAAGCACACAAACCTGAGTATGAAGTTTTGTTGGAAATAATTCAATTAAGATAAATTCCAAGTTAAAAAAGAAAAACATTGGACAACATAGAAGTTATGAGCTCTTAAATTAATCTCTTATGGCTTTGAAAAAAATTGTGTAGAATACATAATTTTTGCATTTACTTTAAGGGTCAATATTTCACTATAAATTATGAGCGAGTTATGAACAAATACTAATCAGCAGGGAAAAAAGTGATGCAGGGAATGCAGGGAAAAATTGATGTAAAATCCAGATCGGCGAAAACGGGCACCCGATCTTTTAGGCCAACAATCATAGAATCATTCGAAAAGTGTGATAAAAACAATTATGGTATTCACAGTTTGCGGGAAAATTTATTTTGGGCCACTTTCCCAAAAAATAACGATCTAACTGTGAGCACCACATTGTGTATCTTTCAAACAATTGTGGAAAATTTTTCAAAATAAAAATGCCTCGCTCAAATGGCAAACAAACGTTGAACATCAAAACATGAAATCGTCATTTAGGCTTCATGCCTAAAAAAATTCGCTCCGGAGATTGTGTAAAAAAATTAATTTGTGAATTTGACTTTGTTTTTTGACTATTTCAATCATATATGTAATACTTCTAAATTGGCACTAACCTATCTTCACAATGTGTTTTCATTCGGAAATCAAAGGGAGACAAGCGATGAGACAGAAAACACGAAATTTTGTGAATATATTTCTATGGCTGTATACATGCATGATGCAATAAACAAGGTGGTGTAAGCTCGTGACTGTTTCCTCGATTTTGGCAGTTCATGCTCCCTTGGAAAAAACATTGTTGCTTCTTTTAAAAAATACTTTTTTTTCCTTAGCAAAAAAAAATTGCGTAGTCAAAAAATAGTACTTTCTAGCAGAAAACATAACGAACAACATTGTCTCTATCACCTCAGAAAACAAATGGCGTATGTTCAATTTGATTCAATGGAACATAAGGCATCCGTTTTCTCAGCCAAAGATGTACATATTGGCATATGTTTCAAAATCAGTTATTTTCAAACAAATATATTGTGTCGTTTTTCTTTAATTGTGTTTGCTTCAATTTGCGATGCCGAAATCCAGCTGCAGTTTGTGCCATCGAACTTGGCCGCACGAAAATGTGTCCCTGTTACATGTGCCGCAGAATATGGTTACGAGGGAAAAATGGAGCAAGGCTTGTGGAGTGAACTTCACGCCCACCGCGAAGGTGTGTGCTCTTCATTTTTCAACGCAGGACTTTTGCTCTGAGCCAGGCGAGAAGAAACGGCGGTTTCCTTGTTTCTTGGGATGAGTGTGCCGAAATTTCTCGCACCCAAGACGGCTCCACGCAAACAGAGTGAGCCCAATAAAAACTTGAATGATATTCAAATGTTTATGTTAGCGCATTACCTTTGCAGTCCATTCACCAAAAGTGCATTGCATCTCGAAAACGAGCGATTGCGCAAGACAGTGCAATTAATATGTTTGCATCAGCATGAATGAATAAAAATATTGAAGTACTAATGGCACTGGCTTAGCTGTTCAAAGTCCAGCATTATATAGTTGGTTGGCTTATATTGAAATACAACTCGAATAACTTCCTTGTATGGCTACTGAAACCTGATGGATGGAAATGTGGAATAATTTTGATTCAATATTTTCAAATTAACGCTTAAAAAAACATTTTTGAGACTGTTTCCGGTTGTAATAACGCACACCTAGTATATTTACATTAGTATGAAATAAGTACTAAATTATTAGCGCCATCTAGTGAAAAAGCTCAAAATAATTCCCCTTTTCCACTCCCTTTAAATGCAACTACTAAACAAGGGAGTGTCAAAAGCGACCTGTCAATATTTACACCACCTTGTTTATTTCATCATGGTATACATGTGCCCTTCTACACATGAACAACTGTCAAACTGCTCCTGGGGCGGTTGAAGAAATTTCAGTTAATTTCGAAAATTTTTATTTTTTCCAGTCAATTTTTTTCCCGTCTGAACGCACCTGACTTTTTGCCACTTTTGAAATATGTGAAGGTACATTCGTTTATACGTTTTCTCGCTCATATTTCACTATTGCTGTACTGTGATGTTGGCGAATGTACCTTGAGCTTAGTGCCAATATAGAAGTACTACATATATGATTTCAATAAACATGCTCAGCAGTGCGGCAAATTTAAAAACTGCCGGTATCTCTGTTTTTCATACAAAGCAAAAACAATTGAGATACCATATGTGAAAATTCGGGAAAGATGTCAGGTCAGCTGAACTGTGAACACCATAAATGTTTCACATGAGTGCCTATGAAAACAGAACAACAAATTTTTGTAGGGGAATTCTTTCTAAGGTGCCACTCTTTGTAATTTGCCACCCCTGCTTGATTTTGACGTTCCAGCAATCCAAGCAAAAAAAATTCCTACCGTCATTTAAGGTGTATATGGAAACATCAATTTGAATGTGGTTTTTGAGAGAACAGACGCAATAACACGGCCTGGGTAAATAAAAGTGGCGAATTTGGTTAAGAAAAAGCTCAAAATAAAATTTGAAGGTTTTTGATGGTGAAAAAGAAACCTAATACGTGTAAAATACTATAATAAAATATCAGTGTTGGACTTAATTTTTAATGCTTTTTCATAATCCGAAATGATATCCGGTCATATCGTAAGAGGAGAACATTTATTCAATTATTTCCAAAATGGCGTGAAAATGTAAAGTGCCACATTTTTTTCTTTGTAAAGTGCCACCCCTCTTTTTTTTATTGTTTTATGATCCTATATCGGTAAGAAGACTTTTTGTTGCTTGGAATCGTCATTAAAATGAATTTAAAGTGTTCTTAATCAATTTTTATCTAATCCTACCATGAGTAATAAATGAGTTCAGTTTTGTTTATTCCCATATAATTATTCGTTTTATTCATTACCAGTCAATTTGCATTTTGCTTTCGGTCATTTTCTATTCAATTCAAATTAAATTCAATAATGTTTCGTAAGTTTTCCAAATCATGCATTTTTACTTGAGATTTCTACGTTTTAGTGACTTTTATAGGGGGTGGCACTTTAGATAAAAAAATTTTAGGGTGTCGATTCTTAACACTTGGAAATTGGCTGTAAAATAGGCTGTAAAAAAATTAAAATGAGGTGTTTCCTTGGATCATAGCTCTTTAAATCCTCTTTCTAATGGTATATTAGCATTGGCGATAAGTTAATTTTCTAACGAGTTATACGCAAAAAGCCATGGAGTGGCACATTACGAATTCCCCTACTATTTATTATTTACTTTAAATTTCATATTTTAGATACTGGTGGATAAAGTTTCAAATAATTGATTTGTTTCCAAATTTTACAACTTGAGCTTTACCTAAAAAGTGCGAAATAGTGATTTTATTTTGCACTCAAAATGGCTCGACAAGCAAAATTACGTGTCCAATTTAAATAGGCTTTTCATGTTTCTTACGTCTAAGCCTTTACTTATGTATCTCATCAATATAACAGTTTCCCCAACTCGAATATGGAAAATTTGATTTTTGTCAACCTGCATCGACAGAACGAGAAACTGGATCTCACTTGAATCTTGTAATCTCTTCATGCGGATAGCGAAAAAAGTATACGAATATTTAACTAGCCCGCACTAGGAATCTAACTTAGAGCCTCTGGTGTGATAGCCAGCGCATCACCCGTTTGGATTATCCAGGCCGGCTTAAATATACAATAATATAAATAAAAGCTATAAGAAACAACAAACAATTACACCGAAAAACCTGGACATAGTTGGCAACAGTAACATTGGTAGATAGGCAGCACACATACTCCTTGCTGATAAAATGTGATCTATAACCGGAAACTACTGCTAATATAAAATAAAAGACAAATGCAAAAGCAGTAGACCTCATAACATAGGCTTTAAAGTGCGCCTTTCAAAATATAGTCAAACCTATTTTATTGCAGTAGATAGGAACCGTATAAAGAAATGGTACCAACAAATTTTTGTAGATACTTCAAAAAAATATTTTTTGCAAACAATTTTGTAATGGAGGGGGACCATATAAAAAAGTCGCACTAAGAAAATATGTCTAAAATTTGAGAAATAGTGAGAAAATATATAGCATTTTCAGTTTGAATTAAATTTTTTCCAAACTAAACGAATTGTTTTTTCAAATAAAACGAAACATTTTTCAAAATAAACGAAATTTTATTCAAAATAAACGAGACATATTTAAATTTAAAGTAAATCTTTTAAACAGTAAACAAAAACTATTTCCAAAATTAGTAAAGTTTTTTTAAATAAAATTAAATAAACAAAAAACAAACATGATCCATGCTTACAAAAAAAGTCGTAAAAAATATATATTACATATTCATTTACTCGTATAAATCATACTTCATAAATTTAATGAAGAGCTTGTCCCTTCGCCGCTTTAAGAAAGAGGGAGACAGAGGTAAACATTTCAATGTACATCCACTATTGTCCACCATATGTCGTAAAGTTAATAGCAATCTTTTAGGTTAGGTTAGGGTGGCAGCTTAAAGAGCTCACGTAAGCCATGTTGCGGCCCGTTGTGGTACCACGTGAACGACGTGGCTGCCCTTCAGGCTTACACACCCTCCCGGGTGTTAGGCAGGAGCCATCCCGATTCCACAATGAATCGGGCGATGCAGCCGATGCTGGGTCCTGTAAGGTCGGCCAAGCTGCTGAAGAACGGCACACCCAGCACCCGGAGTCGTCTCCTCGCTAGTGCTTGTCAGTGGCACATCAGGTGCTCGACGCTCTCCTCCTCGCTCGCATCATCGCAACTGCGGCAGAGGTCGTTGAAGGGGAGACCGAGTCTCCTGGCGTGTGCGTCGATCGTCCAGTGTCCCGTTAGCACAGAAACTGTGGAATAAATGGAATTCCGATTTCGGAGTCGGAGTAATTCACGTGTTCGGCCTTGGTTAAGCGACGGCCAGGTTTCTTTGGAGATCCTACATAGGTTCTCCTCCGCCCAGAGTCGGTTAGCCAGGCGGAAATAGGCCTGCTTGCCCATCAATTTGACGGACGCAAGGGGGGGTGCTACACAGCGTAGTCGGAGCTGGAAGCAGAGTTCTTTTTCTGGCCAACTCGTCTGCCACACAGTTGCTAGCAATTCCGCTATGCCCCGGGACCCAACTCAGGTGAACCCTAGCATGCTCCGCTATGTCATTCAGAGCTGCCCGGCACTAGGACTATGTAGTCGATGTTCGTCGGGGTTGGAAGATCCAACCCTAGTATTCTAGAGTGGCTTTGGTCCGCTCCTGCCCAACTGCATATGGCATTTAGCCGTACAGCGGCAATCTTGGCGGACTGCCTAACTAGCAGATTCGAAGGGATCCAGTTAAGGATAGCGAAAAGCGCCTTAGTAGGCGTAGAACGAGTGGCTCCTGTTGTAAGAGTGGCAGCAAGTCTCCTGACTCTATCGAGCTGCTTCAGGTTAACTCGGCTGGCTGCCGCAGGCCACCAGACAACAGCACCATAGAGAAGGATAGGCTCTACCACTGTCTCATAAAGTCAAGAAACGACGCGTGGCTGGAGCCCCCATCTGGCACCCACCGCCCGTCTACAGCAGTAGATGGCCCTGGAGGCTCTTATTGCCCTTTCAGCAATGTTTGCGCTCCAGGTGAGCCTAGAGTCTAATATCAGCCCCAGGTATTTTACCTCCTTGCTCAATTTGAGCGGGGTTCCATTCAGGGCGGGGAGTCTGAAAGGCGGAACTTTGTACTTCCTTGTGAAGAGAACAAGATCCGTCTTTCCCGGGTTGGCCGTAAGGCCACAGGAGTTGCTCCATGAGGAGAGGATATCCAAGAAGTGATTCATCCGTTCGGAGAGAACACTTGGAAATTTGCCAGCCATGGCCATTGAACATCGTCGGCATAGGCGACGACCCTGCAGCCAACAGCCGCTATCTTGACAAGCAGTCTGTTCAGGGTTAGATTCCACAGGAGCGGCGACAGAACGCCCCCCTGAGGGGTACCCCTAGTGACTGACCTACGAATATGCGCCGTCCCTAACGTAGAGTTTATGAAACGGCTGCTAAGAAGGGCGCTGATGAAATCTACCAATTTACTACCAACGCCAAGTTCAGAAAGAGCCATCCCTATCGCTCGCCTAGCAATCTTTTGTTGCTCCGCGTTTTTATAATGTTTTATTCGTTGTGTGCATAAAAATTGTTCGTCCGTTCGATGTGCCGTGTGTTATTCGACGGCCGCTGCTCGCGCGTGTGGCCAACGAAATTCGCGCGGATAAATTATTAAAATTAATAAAAATTTAAACGCCAAATGCACATGCATTGTTAAACTGCAGTGCAAAAAACCGTTACCCATGTTCGCTGCCCGCCGCATCGTCCACGCAAAGGGCTTTTATGCCTCTGTCCGCGTTGTGCTGTTGCTGTGTTTTTTCCCCCTTGTCTTTTTCTCCGTCCGTTATTCAATAGCGCTACATTCGACACTGAGAAATTGACTGCTCTGTGGTAAAGGCATAACACTTAATGCAAGGCAACATTAATTTTTCAGTGCACGCATTTCCGATTACTTTCGTCGTCCTTTAACCCACCCAGATCATGGTGCTAGACAAATTTCGCATAGCCTTCTGCAATGTACGCGGGCTCAGGGCGAACTTTTTGCAGTTAATGCGTACGTTAATCTCCATAAACTCAGTGCGATGTAATGGCACTGAGATAGACCCAGATGTGTGGGTGCAGATTAACTGGGTTTTCATATTCCTGGGTACCACCTACTGCCATTATTCTCGCCCCTCAGGGGTCTTGCCATTTAATGTTGTTGTAATGTTGCGTACCATACACGGATGCCGAATTTAGCTCCATCTCCGATTCTATTTCTTGTATTTTGGAATCGTATCCGAATAGTGAAACTGTAGTTTCTGGCGATTTCAATATTGATAATTCCAATTGGATAGGCCATTCCAGGCATACAACACCTAAAGACTCATTTGTCGGTCTTTTTGCCGAGTCTAAAAATGTGACTCAATTAGTGCATGAACCAACGCATACCCGTGCGTTGAAGGGCGAGTTTTCAATAATTTAGAAGTTTTTCTCACTTCACATCATGCAAAAAAATGATGTTGAAATGCAGTACCTCTTGGAAACTCGAACCTACAAAATTTTCGCCCACTTCAATTGGAAATCGTGTTTTCTAGATAGAAACATAAATGCCGCAGCCCAAATGGTTGAAGAAATAATATTATTACGAATAAGGTCCTTCATCCCTAATAAGAAATGTGGCATTAAACCCAAGGACAATCTCTCGTTTAATAAGACATGCAGACTTGCTGTCAGGTCCAAAAAGGAAGCCTGCCGAGCGTAGCAGGCAAATAAAAATGCTGCCACTGAACAGTTTACAGCTTAAACAGGCTAGAAAACGATGCAATCCCATTCTAAGACGCCACAAGTTTCTGCACGAACGGTAAGAACTTTTGGTCATTCGTTAAGAGGGGCAAGAATCATACAACTCCTTACCAATGATCAAATCATAACTCGGTTGATAAAGCTAATTTACTGTCTAAAATTTTCGCAGAGAATTCTTCCTTGCTCCAAGCGATCAACCACGGCCCGTTGTCTATAACTACTAATTTTTGGTTTTTTGGGGGGGTTTGAATCCCCAAATGTTCCTACCCCGTGTGCGCTGCTGATTGAAACAATCAACCACCAAAAAACCAACAAAAGCAAAAGCACAATTTCAATTCGCGCTCATTTTACCCGTATTATGCACATACACAAGAGCACATGGAGATCACACGCATATTCATATTTCTGTAGACTGCGTAAGCAGAGAGAGTTGCTTGCGTGACTTCATATTTGCTCTCCGAATGTTGTAAAAACCACTTTTTGAAAAAGCCACGATAATTTTTTGAAGCGCCACTTATTTGTATGAACGTGAGACATCTTATAGTTTAATTGCCTTTGCTCGGACCACTCTCCTGATGATGGTGATGTTCGTTGTTTGCAGATATGATTTGGAAGACTACTGGTTTCATCAAGATAACGCCACATGCCGCATAGCTCAACAAACAATCAACTTATTGCGGTCATTGTTCCGAGGACGGCTCATATAAAAAAATTACGATTTTAACTGGTCACCTGGATCACCTGATTTAACAGCACCAGACTTTTATGTGTAGGAATATTGCTCCTTGAACAAAAATTAATAGGGGTATTCTCGCAGTCTTGCAAAACCCTTGCAAGGTGCACGAATAGCAAAAATTTCAGAAGGGGAAAACGTTTTGCAATTCGTGCAATTTGTACAACAGTGATACCCATGTTTTATATGAGGGTGCAAACGTGCGTCAGCTGATTGTCAAAAAATTCGTTCCCTTTATTTCGAGTGCACAAACGTAAGTTCTTCAGCTAGAAACGAAAATTGCTTTCAATTATTACCATCTTCCAGAAGAATAGTAAGTGCAGCATTTTCAATAAGAAAATTCAAAAATTTTTTTGTTTTCACTTGTCCGCCACGTTGTTTGCAATATTTTTATTTTTGTGCGCTCTCGCAATATTGCAAGTTAGGGTCTTGCAAGTTTGCATTTTCACAAACTTTGCAACGCTGCAAGACTGCTAGAATACCCCTAATGTTTATCCACATGAACAACAAAAAATTGTTTTTATTATACTTTATTTAAGCAACAAATGCTTCGACTTTAAATGACCTAGCCTGTATGTATACAGAGGCGGCGCGGTAATTAGCATACTTTCTGACAATCTAAAGCAGTCGAAGCTTTCGTGATAACAATGATTTTATTTGCAACAATTTTTCAACATTTTAGTGAAGATTTGTTTATTGAAATTCTAAATCAGTCCCTCAATTTAAGTTTTTATTCTTGTTTACACTTTGGGATATGACAATGTTATTGTCGTATACGGTCACTTTAATATAGAAAGGACGTATCTCACAATTTCAAAATTTTACTGGAGGAAGAAACAACTTAAAAACTTCATGCTTTCAGTAACATAGTCCATTTTACCACTTTTATAAATGTTATTTTTGCCAAACGTGATATAAAAATATTTCTCCCTACATTAAATATAACCTGACAGAAACGAAATGCCTACCATGCTATGCATGAAAGCCAGGGACCGTAACAGTTGTTTACTGTAAAAATAAATGTTTACGAGTTATTTTTTTACTTTCATTTAATGACTCAACAAATAGTTTTTTTTTATTTATATCTAAAAAATCCTATATTAACAATTCTTTTTGATTTGTTTTCTTATTGTGGACTAATAATAACAGTTTTTTCTTCGATTTTTATTGCAGTTGTCCTATGATAACAATTATTAGTGACTTTTATTAAAACAATTCATCAATAAAAATCACTCAGTTACCTTTATTTAAAAAAGTTATTTATAACAATCAGTAAGTGACTTATTTATAAAAGTATAAAAATCAGCTTGGTGGGTTTTATTTTTTAAGGGGAGGTTCTTTCAAATTTGGCCAAAAAAAGGCCTAAGTTTGGAAATGATTTGTGGCATGATGAAAAAACATAGAAACATCCGGTTTTGACGGTTGAATGGGTATTTTATTATACAATAATATGATATATTTTTTGTAACAAAATTCAAAATGGCGGCTGAACAATGGCGGCTTTCGTCGATCACTGCCTGAAAAATCTAGTCTCCGAATTTCAAGCCTACAGCCTCTTGTAGTAATCTGAAATGAAAAAGGTTTTTTTTAAATGAAAGTAGATGACATTTTCTATGGCTTATACCTAACTATAATGATTTTTGACCAAAAATTGACTGAAATGTGAACGCTCGAAAAAAAAAATTTTTTTTTGCCACTTTTTTTGTTATTAAACCTTAATTATAAATAACAATTTAATAGTAACGTATGCTCGTTTTAGGTATAAGCCATACAGAAAATGATCACCTTTCAAACATGCTTTAGATTAAGGAAATTAGAACAATAGATCAAGAGATATCCTTGAAATTCAGATGGAAAACGTGATTTCGAGAAAAACGTGTTGAAAGATAGCAGCTCCGGGCAAAAACTGGGGAAAACACTGTAGAAGAAACAAACTCGTGTGCGGACAAGGCGATCGTATCGAAAAATGCTTTCGTACACATATTCTACGGACATACAGCTTTCATTTTATGTGAAAAAAACACGATTTTTTCAAAAAAATTTTAAAGAACCTCCCCTTAAGTCATCAATAAAAATCATTCAGTGACTTATTTTTTACGTCATCAATAAAAATAAGTCAAATCAGTCTGTCACTTTTATTTTTGAGTCGCAATATAAAAGCAATTTTCTTTAATCGCATTACTGGATTCATTAACTATCGGTATGCATATACATTCTTGATCGACTCAACAAGACCTGACTTGAACATTCTGTTTTCTGGAAAAATAAAAGCTTTTGCATGCATTTATGAAAATTACTTTAATAATTGTCATCATAGGACAACCACAGATAAGTCATCATATAGATGTTCAGCGGCCAAGGAAAACATGTGTCAAAAAGTTCGACAAATTTGGCCTCCAATAAAAGCTTTTTGGCCTCTAATGTCACTTACACAAACACCGCTTCACACGCATTGTGCTCTGTTTTGAGATACAGAAATATGTGATTTTTAGTCAAAACGGCGCTTGTCTGTTATCATACCTTTTAAGCAGCCAGTTGGAATTGAGTGCCTTGAGTGCGACATGCCTGACCGAAGTTTCGGTCAGCTCTCCGAACAAAGTTTCTATCATTTCTGTACAGGCGGTGTGAAAAAACTGACTGAAACCCTCGTGTACGTGTGATTTTTTTGTTTCACTCTAACACACACCTTTTGCATATTAAGAAAAGTCTTTTTGCTCTGCTCTAACGCATACGTGTTCCAACCTCCAAATATTTAGTTTTGTATAGCTATCTTACAGCCGCCGCCGCAGTAGCTCAGCTGGCTAGTGCGTTGGGCCGCGAGTCAAGACTCAGCGAGTTCAATTCGCCGTTGCAGCAAACACCGAAAAAAATTGAAATGCCAGTCAGTTGACCGGTCATGTGCCGAAATTTCTGACTGAAATGCTGATGCAAATATCGGTCACAATATGATGTATAAATCGGGCATTCATGACCAATACTCAATATTGAAAAAATGCAGGTTTTTATTGACATTTTTTGGAAAACCCGTTTGCTTTTACTTGTGCCTGAATTTATTTTAAATTAATATAAAAAAAATTTAATTTAAAAAAAATTCATTTGCGGTCCTGCTTGGATGACCCCATATTGTCGCAATCGAAGGCGTTTGCTTAGCGCGGCATCATTGGCATCGGCTTCCTTGGTCTTGCGTTTCGGTACTTTGTTATGGCCAAATATTGAAGTAACTGAAAGTGCAGAGTTATTTAAATATTCAAATAATATTATTTTAAATTAAATTTTAATTCGAATTCTTACCTTCTTCCTGTTTTTCCTTTTTTTTTGGTGTTTGAAGCAACGGAGTATTGAACATGGATTCGCGCGTCGCATTTAACTCGCGGCCGCACGCATTAGCCAGCTGAGCTACATAGCTACGGCAGTCGCCGGCTCTTAATCATTTGTATCAACTCCGATGCGAGTTCTTGTCAGCAGGTGCTATTGTTGTCTCATTCTTACACATGCGTGTACAGGGTATTTCAATTGAAGTGTAACACGTTAAATAGCTGTTTCTTTAATCAGTATTGAAAATATCGCTTCGGCGGAGCGGTGAAAGAAAACGCGGGTGTTACGGGTGTGCGTGGTGTTTATTCGCAAGGTAAAAACACGAATGTACAAAAGCATACATGAAACATTGAGCGAGACAAACGGCCGAAGCCGGGGAGCAGAAAATAGGGGGAAATATGAGCACAAAAGGAAAAGGAAAGGAAGGGATTAGAGGTGGGATCGACAGATCATTGAACAATCACAGCACTCATTTAGCCATCGCGGCCGCCATTGCAGAGTGCAATTAGGAAAGTGTCCGGGTGGATGGTTGCCGAGACGCGGCTGAGGTCTGGCTGGTGGCGGTGCGGCTCACGGCTGGCTGGCTGTGGGTGCGCTTAGGGGTGCGCCGATGACCTCTCTTGCGGGGGGTGATCCATCCGGCCGTGCGGGGCAGTCCAAGGGGTACCTGCTGCGGTAGTCGGCTGATCTGCAAAGAAGGTGAGATGTCAGAGGCTTGAAATTATGCTGTGGACATCGTGTGAATGGGAAATAGTGGCTAAGCTGCAGGGTTTGCGAAAGCTATAGCTGAGGGAATATGAGAAAATACATATGAATTGGCTGCATTGCCAAAGGGCTTAAAGGCTGTTTAGAAAATAAGCCAATTCCGCTCGGGATAATTGGCTGCACGTAGGGCTCGAGAGAAGCAGGAGAACCGAACGAGAATGTCGGTTTGCTCTTCGAGAGGGTGGTGGCTGTCAAGAGCTCTTTGATCCGGAATTGGAACTTTTTGAGCATGAGAATTACTGGAGCCTTTCCACCAGAGAATGAGATCTTATAGATCTTGGAGTCTATACCCGATCAGTCCGACGTCTGCGGGATTTGCAGCTCTTGGAGCATCTCGCACTGGAGTGGCGACTGTCCTCTTTTTGGACCCGGGTTGGAGTTGGTGCAATGAGGAACTGCCAGGGAATGCAATTTCCGTCAGTTGCTGTGAATGTGGGCCGTTGTTGTCGAACCCTTTTGGGGGACCTCATTAGAGGCGAAAGCCATCCTGCGGGGCCGAAACGTTTGGCAACGAAGGGGGAAATTTGCCGGTTTGAGTATGAGTTGGCAGGAGTGGTGGGCTCGAAGTGATTTTCCGTTATTTCCTGAGGTGGAAACCCTGCGGGATTGAGGGCGGCAATCACTTGTGAAAGAGCTTCCTTTAGGGCAGGAAGATTATTTCGAAGGGCGTGTCCAGTGTGCATATGGCGACTTGGTACCTCTGTGGCACATGTCAAATGCGAAGAAGGGGGTACTGGACCGCTTAATACCCAACCGAATACTGTATGCTGAGCAAGTAAGCTGCCACATACATTCCGGTGGATACCTTCGAGCATGATCTGCGGGATGAGATCACTGCCAATCACTATATCAATCTGCGCTGTCTCGAAGGGATTTGGATCAGCGAGTTCTAGCATGGCGAAATGTTTCATATTGGGAGCGTTTATGTGGGAAGATGGGAGCGAATTCGTAAGCTCTTGGAGCACGATTGCTTGCACGGGGAGTTTCGTGCTCGATTGGGGGACTGCCAATGTAAAGAAGCATGTATGATTGGCATTTTGCACAATCTGACCGCCCATGCCCGAGATTTGGAAGGGAGTTTTCTCGATTGGCAATTTGAGGCGTTTCTGGACCTTCGAGGAAATGAAGGTACGCTGAGAGGCTTGGTCCATCAACGCTCGAACTTTAAACAACTTTCCTGCGTGCTCGATAGACACCAGTGCCGTAGGCAGAAGGGATTGGGTGCCATTATTAGAGTGTAGGGCTTGTACTTTGGGCGTACTTTGCCTGGAAGATGTGCGGGGTTGCGCATCCGAAAGGGGGGAATGAGTAACGGAATTATTATGCGATCGTTTTGGAGCTGTTGCGACCTGTGGAGTGGTCGAATGTGACCAGTTAGGAGTATGAGAGGGTTGCGCATTACCTTTAGGGAAATGAAGCATAGAATGGTGCTTCTTTTGGCAATATACGCACGTAAAATTGCTTGTACAATCTTTAGTGAGATGCGAGGTAGCAAGACAATTTACGCAGAGATTGTGCTTCTGAACGTATTTTAATCGACTCTGGGGGGTGAGTCCTTTGAAGTTCTGGCAAGTCCGTATGGGATGATTTGCGTTGCAGAGTTTGCACGCGAAGTCCCTTTTCACTTGAGTGTGATAGTTAAGGGATTTGTGTGGCCGATTTGGGAGGACATTGGAAGTCGAAGGTTGAGACGGTTTCGGCTTAGAAGGGCGAATACTTTGAAGCCGTTCAAGTACCTCATATCTGCCGGTCAGGAACTCATCCATTTGCGACCAGGGTGGCAGATCCTTCCGGGATGTCAGTGATTGCTCCCATAGAGCGAGTGTCTCTTGGGGCAATTTGGTACAACATATGTAAACCAATAGCGGATCCCAATTGTCAGTGTCTACGGCCTGAGTATTGAGAACAGACAGACAATTGTTTATTGTGTTTTGGATCCGCTGAAGTGCCTCACTATCTTCAGTGTGGGCAGGAGCGATATTTAGGAGGGATCTAATTTGTGAATCAATGAGTATGCGTTTATTTTCAAAGCGGGATCTTAGGGCTTCCCACGCGAGTCCGAAATTCTCATCGGTTAATGCATATTGCTTTACAATAGCACCGGCTTTACCTTGCGTCTTGTATCGGAGGTGATACAACTTTTGGGCTGGAGTGAGCTGGGGGTGGTTGATGTAAACCGCGGTAAACATGTCCCGGAAAGACGGCCACTGCTCATAGCCCCCGAAGAAGGTTTCGGTATCACAAGGCGGAACTTGTAGGCAAATGAAGGGGGTATTTGCTGGTTCTAGGGGTCGAACCGGTTCCATATGCGCAGCGGGCTGGGGGGACTGAGTTTGGAGCATCTCAATGATGTCCGACATCTGAGCCATGCACAACTCGTACTGGTCTGTGCAGGCGTCGATTTTTTGCCTAGCCGACTCTTTGAAACCGTCGGGCTGGCTGTTGTCTTCAGCAATAAAGACTGCCTCATGTGCGCACATAAGCCTCTCCCATTGGGCTTGCAAATTTTTTTGCTTAATTTGGACCAGGGATTTGGTCAAATTCTCAATGGGGACCGATGAAAATTTTGTGCATAATAGCACGAGCTGTTCGTACTCGAAAGTAAATTTTGCAACACTGGGATCGGTTGCTTTCGGACTAGAGAGTTTGGAGCGAGTGTTTGGTGGCTCCCGAGTGACAGGAACTGTCAAACGTGCACTGGGTGACTTTGTGTATCTGGAGGAAGGAGTCTCCATTGTGACAAGTTGGCGTTTAGGGGATCGCTCAACAGGCATTTTGTTTAAAAAAGCTCGACAAGGTTAAAAGTTTAAATAAATATATGTAGGGTATTGTAATATAGACGTGAAGTCTACCCGCGTCCGCGCGAACGATAATTGAATATGGGAAGAGTTGGGAATGGGAAAATTCGTTCAAACGAATTTGAACACTTGTCGAGCAACAATAAATAAATAAATAAAAAATTGTGTAAATGTGAAAATGTGTGTATGGGTAATACAAATGTGTATATGGGAAATAAGCCAATTTTTGGTAAATGTGAGTGGGGAATGTATGTAAAAGCTGTAAAATATAAATATAATATAAATGTGAAGTCAAATGTGTATGAAAATTTGCTTTTATTTGTAAAATAAATATGTATGTGTATCGGAAACAAATAAATTTTTGTAAATGTGAATGGGTACTAAATAGAAATGTGTATGTATGTGGGAATTGGGAATGTATGTTAAAATTATTATAATATAACAAATGTGTAGTCAAATGTATATTAAATGTGTTTTTATTTGTGAAAAAGTGAATTTTTTTGTTTGGGAATGTGAATGTGTGTGAATATACACGTATGTATGTGTATGTGTATAAATTTGTGTGAAAATATGTATATGTGTGTATAAATATATATTTGTAAGTGTATATATATGTGTATGAATATATATGTGTATGTGGTTATTTGTTTTAGCGTGTTGGTGAACGTAAAAAAGTGTGAAAATATTTTTTTTGTCAAACAATTATTGTGTGCAAGAGGGGTAATTTGTCCCACTGTATGCACTTGGGTGGCAGCAGATGTGCAGTGTATGAGTATATGCAGCACTATTGAAAATTTTCTTAGTTCTAGAAATTTGTTCAATGTGCTGCAAAAAAATGCGACTCGTCCCACTGTGCTTGAGTTTATTTACTTCTGCTAGCGAAGGAGGGGAATTGCTTAGGCAGAAGTATGAAAATTTGAGTGCACTGGGAGGCAGCAGCGGGAGTGCGTGCTGCTGGTGCTTGCGTATATCGCACAAAGCGAAACGCGAAAATGTGCGCAAGTGGGAGAGTGCGAGATCAGCAGCTGGAGTGGTCGCTGCTGATCTGCGATATGCACAAACAAAATTTGGGGAAATGTTCAAATTAGAAAAGGAGTGAAAAGCAGGCTGCAGCGCAAAAAGGGAATGTGCAAACAAATATCGCAAAATTATGTGCAGTAGCGGGAATGCTTACTGCACTGCGTTAATTTGTATGTGTACAGAAAAATGTACACGAAAAGCGGACAGCGGGCGGGGTACCAGTGTATAATATTTGAACTGGATTTTAGGGAATGGAAATATATATATATTTTTTAAATATATGTTTTTGTGTTAGTGTATGTGATTGTGGAGATATTTGTTAAATTTTAATAAAAATTTTGTGCTTATCTTAAGGGGGCACAATGCCCGAGAATGGGGATTGCCTCTACGTCGTTTGTGTCCGCCGTTTGTGCTGCTTGCTGTTGTTTGCTGTTGTTGCTGCTTTCTTCGTCCGCTCTGTGATGTGGGTGTGTGTTTTTTGAGTGTGTTTGTTGTTGCTGCCCTTTTTGTCTGCTTTGTGTGGTGCTGTGTGTTGTGTTTGTTGAGTGTGTTTGTTGTTGTTACGTGTTCTGCTGTAGTCCGTGTTTTTGTGTACAACACTGCACTTCGTTTGAAATAATTTGTTTTAGTTTGTGTGTTCTAAATATTTTTCGCTCTGTTTTCGATTTGTTTGTCACTTCCTTTTTGTGTTCACTGCGTTTTTTAATTGCTGCACTGTGTATTTGATTTGTGATGATCGTTTGATGTGTTGTTCACTTAGTTTTTGTTCACTGTTTTGTTTGTCACATAGATTTTATTTGTTCGTTTATATATGTTTTCTGTTTTCACCGTCGCGGGTTCGCGGTGGCTCGAAGGACCATGTTTATGCGTATCGCGGCGGAGCGGTGGAAAAATAAAATGCACGGGTTTCGTTTTGGGTCTTTATTATATGACGTCTGAATAACGAATGATTACAAGAAGTACATGAAACATTGAACGAGACAAACGGCCGAAGCCGGGGAGCATAAATAGGGGGAACATTAGTACAAGAGGATAAGGAAAGGAAGGGATTAGTGGTGGGATCGACAGATCACTGAACAACCACAGCACTCATTTAGCCGGCTCGAAGGACCATGTTTAACTTCGATCGCGGCGGAGCGGGGGAAATAAATAAAACGCGTTGGGGTTTCGGTTGGAGGTGCGTTTTATTTCAGATGTAAAACACGAATGTTACAATGAAGTACAATAAACATTAAACGACACAAACGGCCGAAGCCGGGGAGCAGAAAATAGGGGGAAATATGAGCACAAAAGGAGAAGGAAAGGAAGGGATTAGAGGTGGGATCGACAGATCACTTGAGACAGCACTCATTTAGCCATCGCGGCCGCCATTGCATATTGCAATTTAAAAATGCCACGGGCCAGTCGGGCGAGGATGTGATGCAGGTGCGGGGGTGCCGTCCATCGACGTCTCGTCCTCGGAGGAGTGCTGCTGCAGCGGTTTAGGGGTAGTTACCGACCTGCAAATAGAGTAAGATGTCAGGTTTTTGGACATAAAATTTTTGAGGCTGACATCATGAGTATGGGAAAGCGCGGCTAAGCTGCGGGGTTCGCTCAAGCTAAAGCCGGGGGAATATGGGAAAATACATATATATATTGGCTGCATTGCCATTTCCTTAGGGGGAATGAGAAGCTCGAGCGAGAGTTATGAAGGGGCTCGAGGGGTTGTTTATACACAAGGGCAACTCCGCTCGGGATACGTATGTGCTCGTAGGGCTCGAACGAAGCAGGAGACCCGACCGATAATGTCGGTTTGCTCTTCGAGAGGGTGGTGGCAGTCAACCGCTCTTTGAATTACTGGAGCCTTTCCACCAGAGAATGAGATCTTATAGATCTTGGAGTTTATACCCGATCAGTCCGACGTCTGCGGGATTTGCAGCTCTTGGAGCATGTCGCACTGGAATGGCGACTGTCCTCTTTTTGGACCCGGGTTGGAGTTGGTGCAATGAGGAACTGCGAGGGAATGCAATTTCCGTCAGTTGCTGTGAATGTGGGCCGTTGTTGTCGAACCCTTTTGGGGGACCTCATTAGAGGCGAAAGCCATCCTGCGGGGCCGAAACGTTTGGCAACGAAGGGGGAAATTTGCCGGTTTGAGTATGAGTTTGCAGGAGTGGTGGGCTCGAAGTGATTTTCCATTATTTCCTGAGGTGGAAACCCTGCGGGATTGAGGGCGGCAATCACTTGTGAAAGAGCTTCCTTTAGGGCAGGAAGATTATTTCGAAGGGCGTGTCCAGTGTGCATATGGCGACTTGGTACCTCTGTGGCACATGTCAAATGCGAAGAAGGGGGTACTGGACCGCTTAATACCCAACCGAATACTGTATGCTGAGCAAGTAAGCTGCCACATACATTCCGGTGGATACCTTCGAGCATGATCTGCGGGATGAGATCACTGCCAATCACTATATCAATCTGCGCTGTCTCGAAGGGATTTGGATCAGCGAGTTCTAGCATGGCGAAATGTTTCATATTAGGGGGGTTTATCTGAGAAGTTGGGAGCAATTTCGTAAGCTCTTGGAGCACGATTGCTTGCACGGGGAGTTTCGTGCTCGATTGGGGGACTGCCAAGGTCAAGAAGCATGTATGATTGGCATTTTGCACAATCTGACCGCCCATGCCCGAGATTTGGAAGGGGGATTTCTCGATCGGCAATTTGAGGCGTTTCTGGACCTTCGCGGAGATGAAGGTACGCTGAGAGGCTTGATCGATCAACGCTCGCACTTTAAACAACTTTCCTGCGTGGTCAATAGACACCAGTGCCGTAGGCAGAAGGGATTGGGTGCCATTATTGGAGTGTAGGGCTTGTACTTTGGGCGTACTTTGCCTGGAAGATGTGCGGGGTTGCGCATCCGAAAGGGGAGAATGAGTAGCAGAGTTGTTGTGCTTTCGTTTTGGAGATGTTGCGACCTGTGATTGGGTCGTGGTCGAATGTGACCGATTAAGCGATTCAGAGAGCTGCGCATTGCCTTTGGGGAAATGAAGCATGGAATGGTGCTTCATTTGGCAATATACGCACGTAAAATTGCTTGTACAATTCTCAACAAGGTGGGATGTCGCAAGACAATTTACGCAGAGATTGTGCTTCTTAACGTATTTTAATCGACTCTGGGGGGTGAGTCTTTTGAAGCTCTGGCAAGTCCGTATGGGATGATTTGCGTTGCAGAGTTTGCACGCGAAGTCCCTTTTTACTTGAGTGTAATAATTTAGGGATTTGTGTGGCCGATTTGGGAGGACATTGGAAGTCGAAGGTTGAGACGGTTTCGGCTTAGAAGGGCGAATACTTTGCAACCGTTCAAGTACCTCATATCTGCCGGTCAGGAACTCATCCATTTGCGACCAGGGTGGCAGATCCTTCCGGGATGTCAATGATTGCTCCCATAGAGCAAGTGTCTCTTGGGGCAATTTGGTACAACATATGTAAACCAATAGCGGATCCCAATTGTCAGTGTCTACGGCCTGAGTATTGAGAACAGACAGACAATTGTTTATAGTGCTTTGGATCCGCTGTAGCGCCTCACTATTTTCAGTGTGGGCAGGAGCGATATTCAAGAGGGATCTAATTTGGGTGTCAACCAAAATGCGTTTATTTTCATAACGGGATTTTAGGGCATCCCACGCGAGTCCGAAATTCTCATCGGTTAATGCATATTGCTTAACAATAGCACCGGCTTTACCTTGCGTCTTGTATCGGAGGTGATACAATTTTTGGGCTGGAGTGAGCTGGGGGTGGTTGATGTAAACCGCGGTAAACATGTCCCGAAAGGACGGCCACTGCTCATAGCCCCCGAAAAAGGTTTCGGTATCACAAGGCGGAACTTGTAGGCAAATGAAGGGGGTATTTGCTGGTTCTAGGGGTCGAACCGGTTCCATATGCGCAGCGGGCTGGGGGGACTGAGTTTGGAGCATCTCAATGATGTCCGACATCTGAGCCATGCACAACTCGTACTGGTCTGTGCAGGCGTCGATTTTTTGCCTAGCCGACTCTTTGAAACCGTCGGGCTGGCTGTTGTCTTCAGCAATAAAGACTGCCTCATGTGCGCACATAAGCCTCTCCCATTGGGCTTGCAAATTTGTTTGCTTAATTTGGACCAGGGATTTGGTCAAATTCTCAATGGGGACCGATGAAAATTTTGTGCACAATAGCACGAGCTGTTCGTACTCGAAAGTAAATTTTGCAACACTGGGATCGGTTGCTTTCGGACTAGAGAGTTTGGAGCGAGTGTTTGGTGGCTCCCGAGTGACAGGAACTGTCAAACGTGCACTGGGTGACTTTGTGTATCTGGAGGAAGGAGTCTCCATTGTAACAAGTTGGCGTTTAGGGGATCGCTCAACAGGCATTTTGTTTAAAAAAGCTCGACAAGGTTAAAAGTTTAAATAAATATATGTAGGGTATTGTAATATAGACGTGAAGTCTACCCGCGTCCGCGCGAACGATAATTGAATATGGGAAGAGTTGGGAATGGGAAAATTCGTTCAAACGAATTTGAACACTTGTCGAGCAACAATAAATAAATAAATAAAAAATTGTGTAAATGTGAAAATGTGTGTATGGGTAATACAAATGTGTATATGGGAAATAAGCCAATTTTTGGTAAATGTGAGTGGGGAATGTATGTAAAAGCTGTAAAATATAAATATAAATGTGAAGTCAAATGTGTATGAAAATTTGCTTTTATTTGTAAAATAAATATGTATGTGTATCGGAAACAAATAAATTTTTTGTAAATGTGAATGGGTACTAAATAGAAATGTGTATGTATGTGGGAATTGGGAATGTATGTTAAAATTATTATAATATAACAAATGTGTAGTCAATTGTGTATTAAATGTGTTTTTATTCGTGAAAAGGTGAATTTGATTTTGTATGGGAATGTGAATGTGAATTTGTGTGAATAGACACGTATGTATGTGTATGTGTATAAAATTGGGTGTGTATCTATATATGTGTGTATAAATATATATATTTGTAGTATATAATAGTGTACGAGATTATTTTTGTCAAATGCACAATAAATATGTATGTGTATGAGTATAAATTTGTGTGTATATATGTATATATATTTGTATATATGTGTATATGTGTATGTGATTATTTGTGTTATTGTGTCAGTGAACGTAAAAAAGTGTAAAAATAATTTTGGGTGTAAACAATTTTTGTGTGCAAAAGTGGTATTTGTCCCACTGTATGCACTTTGAGTGGCAACAGATGTGCAGTGTATGTATATATGTGATCTCAAAGATCACTCTCTGTGGTGGAATGGCCCCAAATGGTTGCAGCAAGCTTCCGATGCTTGGCCCAAAGGTCACTCTCGCAAAGTTCCAGTCCCGGAACAACGAGCAGTTGATTGCCACCACCTTCTCGAAGAGCAGACCGACATCCTCGATCGGTTCTCCAGCTTCTCTCGAGCCCTGCGAGTAATCGCGTACATGTTCCGCTTCATTCATAACGGCATCTCCTCCCGTCGCCAGCAACATCCCATACACGGAACACATTTATCCCAAGCAGAGTTGGCATTTGTTAAGAATCGCCTTATAACTCTCGCGCAAAGTTCCTATTATCCCCAGGAACGACAAGCGCTCTCTCATTCGCTTCCCATATCCAAGAAAAGTTCTCTCTTGGTACTCAACCCCTTCTTAGACAAACAGAAGGTGATGCGAGTCAATGGCCGACTCGCCAATGCGGCATTGTCGTATAATGAACGACACCCCATCATTCTCCCTCCAGAGTCCCGCTACTGCAGTTTGCTTCTTCGCTTCCTTCATAAGCTATTACTGCATGCGGACCAACGACTCATGCTCCGTATGGTTCGGCAGGAATATTACATTCCGCGCCTAAAGCCGCAAGTCAAAAAGTGCATTTTCCAATGCAAAACGTGTGTCATCCATAAACAAAGGCTGCGAACACAGATTATGGCAGCACTCCCTCCCGAACGATGCACACTTACCATCCTATTCGCCACAACTGGAATCGACTTTGCTGGTCCGTTCCAGATTAAAGCTTCCATGCTCCGTAGCTCAACCTACCTCAAAGGTTATGTTGCAGTGTTCGTGTGCCATGAATATAGTTCTCTTGCTGAGCCGTCGGCGGATCGCTTGGTAAAAGAAAACGCGGGGGTTCTGCGGAATTGCGATTGTGCGTGCGGTTTATTTGATATGTAAAACACGAATGTGTATTGTTATGTGTATATGTGTACGAGTGTAGTCAAAATATATTTTTGAATCTATAATATTTGTTAATTGTTAGTAAATTTAGTAAAATGTATTTAATTGTATGAGGGAGAAAAATAAAATTGTGTGTACCGGTGGGTTATGTTTGTCCCACTGTATATATGGTAAGTGTATGTGCAGTGAACGTGTGATATGTACAAATATGTGCGAATTTGGCACAAGGAAAAGTGCGCGAATATGAGTGCAAGTGGACGCGCACAATGTAGGAAGCAGCTGGGCAGTTTGCTGCTGATTTTTTGTGCAAAGCAAGTGAAGAAGAAAGAAGAGGAGAGAAATTGGATGGTGTGCGCTCACGGAGAGGCGCGAAAATGGGGATTGGCACCAATTTTTGTGCGCAGGGGAAATGAGCAAAATATGGAAGCTGTGCATAAACTTGGCGCGGAAACTGTCTGCAGGGGGAATGTGTAAATGGGCAGTAGCGGAACTACTTTATACGGGATTTTTTGTTCCGGTTGAATATTGTATATATATACAATGTTCAACGGAGAGTTAAGTTTTTGAGTATATTAATATGGGAATATGGGTATTTTGTTATAATTTTTTTTTTTCAATGTAAAAATTTTTTTTTTTTCCAGAATATAAATGTGTATATTTGTTAGTGTATGTGTTACTGTTTTAGATAAAATTGTATGGGCTTATCTTGGTGGGCGCAGTGCCCGAGTATGGGGATCTGCTTTATGTTTTGTGCCCGACGTCCGTCCAACGTTGTGCTGTGGTGCTGATGTTGTCTGCCCTTTTCCTTTCGCTGTCGCTTCCCTTCTCGTCTGCGTTGTGTGTGTGTTGTTGTTCTTCGATGTTTTCTCCTTTGGTTGCGGCTGCTGCACTACACTGCACTGTATGTTCTTATGTTTTCTCACTGCACTTTCGGTTTTGTCTCTTTTTTTTTTTGTACACAATTTTTTTTTTTGGTGGTTTTTGTTTGAGAACAGGGGGCCGGGGTTGGCTTTTGTTTTTTTTTTTGAAAAAAAGGGGGGGGCGGGGGCTGGCTTTTACAATTTTTATTTTTATTTTTTCCTTTTTTGATCAAGGGGGGCCGGGGATGCCTTTTTAGTTTTTTGTAAGGGGGTCCGCACTAACGTTGTTCACTTTCTTTTTCAGTTCTTGTTTTTTTTGTTACCTCATTTCTTTGGTTCCTGTTGTATGATGTTGTTCACTCTTTGTTTGTGTAGTTTTAGTTTAGTTTTTTTCACTGTGTTATGTTGTTCACTGTATTAATTCGTCTTGGTTTTCACTGTTCACTGTTTTGTAATTGTTTTGTGTCACTTGTTTTTTAAATACGCGGCGCGGGTTCGCGTTTGCTCGAAGGACCATGATTATGCGTATCGCGGCGGAGCGGGTTAAATAAAATACACGGGGTTTTCGTGCTTAGTTGTCTTTATTGAGAGACGGGTGAAAGACGAGTGATACAATGAAGTACAATAAACATTAAACGACACAAACGGCCGAAGCCGGGGAGCAGAAAATAGGGGGAAATATGAGCACAAAAGGAGAAGGAAAGGAAGGGATTAGAGGTGGGATCGACAGATCACTTGAGACAGCACTCATTTAGCCATCGCGGCCGCCATTGCATATTGCAATTTAAAAATGCCACGGGCCAGTCGGGCGAGGATGTGATGCAGGTGCGGGGGTGCCGTCCATCGACGTCTCGTCCGCAGAGGAGTGCTGCTGCAGCGGTTTAGGGGTAGTTACCGACCTGCAAATAGAGTAAGATGTCAGGTTTTTGGACATAAAATTTTTGAGGCTGACATCATGAGTATGGGAAAGCGCGGCTAAGCTGCGGGGTTCGCTCAAGCTAAAGCCGGGGGAATATGGGAAAATACATATATATATTGGCTGCATTGCCATTTCCTTAGGGGGAATGAGAAGCTCGAGCGAGAGTTATGAAGGGGCTCGAGGGGTTGTTTATACACAAGGGCAACTCCGCTCGGGATACGTATGTGCTCGTAGGGCTCGAACGAAGCAGGAGACCCGACCGATAATGTCGGTTTGCTCTTCGAGAGGGTGGTGGCAGTCAACCGCTCTTTGAATTACTGGAGCCTTTCCACCAGAGAATGAGATCTTATAGATCTTGGAGTTTATACCCGATCAGTCCGACGTCTGCGGGATTTGCAGCTCTTGGAGCATGTCGCACTGGAATGGCGACTGTCCTCTTTTTGGACCCGGGTTGGAGTTGGTGCAATGAGGAACTGCGAGGGAATGCAATTTCCGTCAGTTGCTGTGAATGTGGGCCGTTGTTGTCGAACCCTTTTGGGGGACCTCATTAGAGGCGAAAGCCATCCTGCGGGGCCGAAACGTTTGGCAACGAAGGGGGAAATTTGCCGGTTTGAGTATGAGTTTGCAGGAGTGGTGGGCTCGAAGTGATTTTCCATTATTTCCTGAGGTGGAAACCCTGCGGGATTGAGGGCGGCAATCACTTGTGAAAGAGCTTCCTTTAGGGCAGGAAGATTATTTCGAAGGGCGTGTCCAGTGTGCATATGGCGACTTGGTACCTCTGTGGCACATGTCAAATGCGAAGAAGGGGGTACTGGACCGCTTAATACCCAACCGAATACTGTATGCTGAGCAAGTAAGCTGCCACATACATTCCGGTGGATACCTTCGAGCATGATCTGCGGGATGAGATCACTGCCAATCACTATATCAATCTGCGCTGTCTCGAAGGGATTTGGATCAGCGAGTTCTAGCTTGGCGAAATGTTTCATATTGGGAGCGTTTATGTGGGAAGATGGGAGCAATTTCGTAAGCTCTTGGAGCACGATAGCTTGCACGGGGAGTTTCGTGCTAGTTTGAGGGACTGCCAATGTCAAGAAGCATGTATGATTGGCATTTTGCACAACCTGACCGCCCATGCCCGAGATTTGGAAGGGGGATTTCTCGATTGGCAATTTGAGGCGTTTCTGGACCTTCGAGGAAATGAAGGTACGCTGAGAGGCTTGGTCGATCAACGCTCGAACTTTAAACAACTTTCCTGCGTGCTCAATAGACACCAGTGCCGTAGGCAGAAGGGATTGGGTGCCATTATTAGAGTGTAGGGCTTGTACTTTGGGCGTACTTTGCCTGGAAGACGTGCGGGGTTGCGCATCCGAAAGGGGAGAATGAGTAGCAGAGTTGTTGTGCGTTCGTTTTGGAGCTGTTGCGACCTGTGGAGTGGTCGAATGCGACAGATTAAGCGATTGAGAGAGCTGCGCATTGCCTTTGGGGAAATGAAGCATAGAATGGTGCTTCATTTGGCAATATACGCACGTGAAATTGCTTGTACAATCTTTAGTGAGGTGTGATGTAGCAAGACAATTCACGCAGAGATTTTGCTTCTTAACGTATTTTAATCGACTCTGGGGGGTGAGTCCTTTGAAGTTCTGGCAAGTCCGTATGGGATGATTTGCGTTGCAGAGTTTGCACGCGAAGTCCCTTTTCACTTGAGTGTGATAATTTAGGGATTTGTGTGGCCGATTTGGGAGGACATTGGAAGTCGAAGGTTGAGACGGTTTCGGCTTAGAAGGGCGAATACTTTGCAACCGTTCAAGTACCTCATATCTGCCGGTCAGGAACTCATCCATTTGCGACCAGGGTGGCAGATCCTTCCGGGATGTCAATGATTGCTCCCATAGAGCGAGTGTCTCTTGGGGCAATTTGGTACAACATATGTAAACCAATAGCGGATCCCAATTGTCAGTGTCTACGGCCTGAGTATTGAGAACAGACAGACAATTGTTTATTGTGTTTTGGATCCGCTGAAGTGCCTCACTATCTTCTGTGTGGGCAGGAGCGATATTTAGGAGGGATCTGATTTGAGTGTCAACGAGTATGCGTTTATTTTCGAAGCGGGATCTTAGGGCTTCCCACGCGAGTCCGAAATTCTCATCGGTTAATGCATATTGCTTAACAATAGCACCGGCTTTACCTTGCGTCTTGTATCGGAGGTGATACAACTTTTGGGCTGGAGTGAGCTGGGGGTGGTTAATGTAAACCGCGGTAAACATGTCCCGAAAGGACGGCCATTGCTCATAGCCCCCGAAAAAGGTTTCGGTATCACAAGGTGGAACTTGTAGGCAAATGTAAGGGGTATTTGCTGGTTCTAGGGGTCGAACCGGTTCCATATGCGCAGCGGGCTGGGGGGACTGAGTTTGGAGCATCTCAATGAAGTCCAACATCTGAGCCATGCACAACTCGTACTGGTCTGTGCAGGCGTCGAACTTTTGCCTAGCCGACTCTTTGAAACCGTCGGGCTGGCTGTTGTCTTCCGCAATGAAGACTGCCTCATGTGCGCACAAAAGCCTCTCCCATTGAGCTTGCAAATTTGTTTGCTTAATTTCGACCATCGATTTGGTCAAATCGTCAATGGGAGCCGATGAAAACTTTGTGCATAATTGCACGAGTCTATCGGACTCGAAAATAAATTTTGCAACACTAGGATCGGTTGCTTTGGGAATGGAAAGTTTGGAACGCGTGTTTGGTGGCTCCCGAGTGACAGGAACTGTCAAACGTGCATTGGCTGACTTTGCAGATCTGGAGGAAGGAGTCTCCATTGTGACAAGTTGTCGTTTGGGTGATCGTTCAACAGACATTTTGTTTTAAAAGCTCGACAAAGGATAGAAAGTTTAAATAAATATATGTGTGATATTGGAAAATAGACGTGTAGTCTAACCGCGTCCGCGCGAACGATATTTGAAAATGGGAAGAGTTGAGAATGGGGCAATTCGTTAAAACGAATTTGTATTTCTAGTCGAGCAACAAATAAATAAATAAATAAATAAATAAATACAAAATTTTACACTTGCGTGTGTAAATGTGTAGGGAGATATATATGTATGGGTAATAAATAAATGTGAATGTATGTGGGAATTGGGAATGTATGTTGAAATTATTATAATATGTATAACAAATGTGTAGTCAAATATGTATGAAAATTTGTTTTTATTTGTGAAAAAGTGATTTTTTTGTATGGGAATGTGAATGTGTGTGAATATACACGTATGTATGAGTATGTGTATAAATTTGTGTGTGTATATATATATGTGTGTATAAATATATATATTTGTGTGTATATGTAAATATGTGTATGTGATTATTTTTGTGAAATGGAAAATAAATATGTATGGGTATGTGTATAAGTGTATGTCAAAATATGTGTGTATGTGAGTATTTGTATTAGTGTGTTATTGTAAGAACAAGTGTCCAAAATAAATTTGAAATTTGAAAAACGATTTTGTGTGCGAATGGGGGATTTTGTCCCACTGTATGAACTTGGGGTGGCCGCAGATGTGCAGTGTATGTATATCAGCAGCACTATTAAAAATTTTCCAAGTCCAAGAAATTTTTAAATGTGCTGCGAAAAAACAGTAACTCGTCCCACTGTATATGCTTTGTATACTTCTGCTAGCGAAAAAAAGGGGAAATGCTTAGGCAGAAGTATGATAATGTAATTGCACTTGGGAGCAGCAGCGGGAGTGCTTGCTGCTTGTGCGTGCGTATATCGCACAAAGCGAAACGCGAAAACGTACACAAGTGGGAGAGTGCAATGCAATGGAAAAGGATTGCTAACTGCAATGAGCGAAGAGTGGCGGAGTACCAGTATATAATTTTGTAACTGGGTTTTGGGGATTTTTGGGTATGGTTATTTTATATTTTTGTTAGTGTATGGGATAGTATATTTGTTAATTTTTTAATAAAAATTTGTTTGGCTTATTTTATTGGGCCCTGTGCCCGAGAATGGGAATCTCCTATATTTGTTGTGTGCCGCTACTGTGCTGTGCTGTGTTCCTTGGTGTGTTGTTGGCTGCCCTCTCCGTCTGCTTTATGTTGTGCTGTGTGTTTGTTGTTGTTAATTCTGCTGCCGTTATTTTGTGTGTCACTGCGTCACTGTTCAATGTTTTGTGCGTTTTGGTTTTAATTTCTGCAATTCGTGCACTATTTTAATTGTTGTAGGTACACTTTTGTTTCGTTCACTTGGTAATCGTCGTGTCACTGTTTGTACTAGCTGATTTGTTTTCACTGTTTTGTAAATTGTTTGTTTGTTGTTATGAGACTATGTGTTTTTTTCCACTTTTCACGGTTTGTAGTTTAAATTTGTAATTAGTTTTGTTTGAATGTTTAAAATTGTATGTTTAAAATTGTATGTTTACGCGTCGCGAGTTCGCGTTTAGCTCGAAGGACCATGAAAATATCGCTTCGGCGGAGCGGTGAAAGAAAACGCAACTCATATCCCTGCCTATTTTTCACATACGCTCATCCTCATACCCTACCCAAGTATTACGATCCTCTAGTGATACATTGTTCGTGTTTCTTGCAGGGCTACCAGGAAGCCCGGCTCGGCCCCAAGCGCATTCACAGCCAGCCAGTCGTGAGCCGCACCACCTCCAACCAGACGTCAGCCGCATCAAGGCAACCCTCCCCCCGGCTACTCCATTAATTGCACTCTGCAATGGCGGCCGCGATGGCTAAATGAGTGCTGTGGTTGTTCAGTGATCTGTCGATCCCACCACTAATCCCTTCCTTTCCTTATCCTCTTGTACTGATGTTCCCCCTATTTATGCTCCCCGGCTTAAGCCGTTGTTCTCGTTCAATGTTTCATATACTCTGTACATTCGTGTTTAACCATCGAAATAAACACCACGCACACCCGTAACCTCCGCGTTATTTATTTCGTTAATTCCGCTCCGCCGACGGCTCCACTAGAGAACTTTTCATAATAATAACAATAATAATAATTGATTGGCACGACAGCCCGCTTACGCGAGACTAAGGCCTAGCTTCCCGCAACCACCCGTGTTGTGCGTGTGAATTTTGTACGCGGCTGGAAGGGACCTACAGTTTTATGCCGGTTCCGAACGGCAGGTTGGGAGCTTTTTCATAGGCAATTTTTACTCTCAGAGGTTTGCCATTTCCAGCTGAGAGGACAAACGAAAGAGAAAACGAGTTTCCCGTTATTTTTTTTAGGTGTTACTACATGCAAAATTTGAACTAGCGTCCCTCTGCATGCGACTCGCTGGACCGCGCACTAACCAACTGAGCCACGGCGGCTGCTCTTTAATCAGTATTAGTAATTTTTATTTGAAATTAGTCTCAAATTGTCAAAAATTATATTCTTTTTAAGAAATTTTATTTAATTTTCAATATGACCTCCTTTTGATTTAATAACAGCAGTCAATCGACTGGTAAATACATCGCAAGAAGCTCGAATTACACCCTGCGGAATTTTCGCCCACTCACGGATCAGGGCACGTTTTAGGGCATCGATGCTATCATATTTTTTTTGCGAGACCTTACTTTCCAAAATGCCCCATATGGCAAAGTCCATAGGATTGAGGTCTGGAGAAGACGATGGCCATTCCGTTGTCGAAATGAACGCTGGGGTGTTGCGTTGAAGCCAACACTGCGTAGTTCGAGCCTTATGAGCAGAGTCCTGCTGGAACGCTCTTTTTTGAAAAGCTTGGCTGCCCAGGGTTTCAAGCAACCTTCCAGAACAATTTTTTGGTATGATCGAGCGTTAATTTTCACTCCTTCAGGAACAAAAACAAGCGGTGTGCGTCCTTTTTCGGTTACTCCGGCCCAAACCATCACAGACGCGGATTTTTGGCGTCGATAGGCTCGCAGCTGGTCTTCGTTGATAGCTGAGCGTTGTCTCAGCCAAACTCTGTCATTTAGCTTGTTGACAAACTGCTGCACGGTAAAAAGTTTATCGTCGGTGAACACACAATTTTATAATTCACCACATACGAGCCTCTGGCGGAGCGCTTTTGCTCTAAGGAGCCGCATTTTCTTTTGGGTTGCCATAAGGTATTGAACCTTTCGAATTTTGAAAGGCTTCACCTTCATCTTATTCCTCAAGATTCGATGCATGCTTGCAGGCGAAACATTTATGTCCTTTGCCATTAAGTTTCCGCTGCGACGAGGATTTCGGGATTATTTGCTTCTCACCTTTTTTACGTTCTCAGCGGACGTCGCAGTTGGTTGACGGCCTCCACCATACCGTTTTTTAATAGAGCCAGTCTCCTTGTATCGTTTTATGGTGCGATAAACAAAAACTCTATTTATGCACAAATGTTTCAACTCTGAAGCGATTGCAGAAGTTGATTTTCCAGCCAAAAAAAGTGCGATCACAGAATTACGCTTCGCTTTTAGGTCCATTGCGTTTGCTATTACTCTGATTTTTGAAAACCGTTTCATGCTTTTGACAGATAATTCAATGGCTATTAAGTAGTGAACAAAAATTTTTTAATTATATTTTATACTGCAGTAGTTTTGACGTTTAAAGTTGGTTACACTTCAATTGAAATACCCTGTATAAGCAATTAATGTTTTTATGGTTGTCAAATGGTTTGTTTCAGTTTAAATGAAAGGCAAATTGCAGCATTTTTTTATCTCATATGGGCCAAATTTCATGCAAATGTATTGGAAAATTGAAAAAATTTTATGAATGTAGTGGAGTTTCGGTCAGTCACGTCTTGTAGGGGAGTGTCTTGGACGACGAGTTCGCGGTTCGATCCTTACTGTAGCTGCTAAGATTTTAGTGATTTTTTTAATATATTCCTTTTTTTACGACCCGCGAAAACAATATAAATGAAAAATTTATTTTTCTTTTTATTGTTTTTTTATTTAAAATTTATTTGGTTTCTAGATCTCTTGATTAGTAAATTGTTTGGTTTGGGAGACACATATAATTGTTCGCAAGTTGTAAAATCAATCAACCAAACGCAGCATACGGTTACAAACAACCATACAGCAAAAAGATTCCGTTGATGATGACAGGCGCTCATGGGCGTACCTAGGTATGGGTAGAGGAGGGTAGGTCCCCCTCGTAATCCTATATTTTATATACATACTAGCTGGGCCCCGCAACTTCGCACGCAAACTCTCTTCTATCACCCGATACAAATTTTTAACGCATTGTTGACCCCGTCAGATTTTGATTAAAAAAAAACCATATGTCTATTGTCTTTGATGTCAAGTGGTTCTAACAACTGTGAAATGAAAAGGCCCTTTAAATCATGAGTTTTCACATTTACTCTAAACAAATTCTTAACCCTTAGATTACCACGGTAGATTTCCATTTTCAAAAATATGAAAAACACATTTTAATCATTTCCCGATTGAAGTGCTTTTTGTCTAAGTTTGAAGTCTACAGGACCAATAAATCGTGGTTCTCTATACAAACTGTTAGCTTATTGTTGACCCATTTTGATTTTCATTTTCAAAAAAGTGAAAAATACGTGTCAAATTATTACTTACTAAGAATACTTTCACAAAGTTGAAGAAGTCAGTGGACCCGTTAATTCATTTTTTTTTACAGTTTCGCCATACAAACTTTTAACCGCTCGTTGACCCCGTCCGATTTTAATATTCGGAAAAAATGAAAAACACGTATCGAGTTATTTTACATTTGAAGTACTTTCACCAAGTTTGAAATCAAAAGGCTCAAAAAAAAAAATTGTTTCCCCATACATACTTTTAACCCGTCGCTGATCCGGTTAGATTTAGATTTTGAAAATAATGAGAAACGCGTGTAATTTTTTT
Organism: Melieria omissa; assembly: GCA_963971225.1. Lineage (NCBI taxonomy): Eukaryota > Metazoa > Arthropoda > Insecta > Diptera > Ulidiidae > Melieria > Melieria omissa. Next base: position 39,610,626 of record OZ020269.1, on the reverse strand, counting down.
TATTTCAAGTATTTTTACAATTTTTGAAGTCAATAGGCCTATCGGTTCATGTTTTTTTCGAGTCTACCCTTAAACAAATCTTAACCCAATATTGGGTTAAATTTTGATTTTGGAAATTTTGTCGAATTATTTTTGGTTTAGAGTATTTTCAGGAAGTTCGAAATCAATAAGTCTCTTAAATCACATACAACACCTTAAAACATGTTTTGCCCCTTTACACCCCGAATTTAAAAAATCCCGTCTTAGCGGAGGTTTATTTTTCAAGATGTACCTACAGTTCAAACTTCATGTTTGTAGCTTCAACGGTTTGGGCTGAGCGATGATGAATCAATCAATCAATCAGTCAGTCAGTTGGGGCAAACAATCAATGTATATAAAAATGGAGGCGGTACCACGCCCTCTTGTCCAATGCTCACAACTTTCTTCTAGTCGAATTGTGCTACTAAGTAGAAAGTTCGTACCAAGTTTCACTGATGTGTGTGTACTGCATAACTGTTGGAACATAAAAAATGTGCCACGCCCCTTGACCAACGCCGATCAAATCTCATCAGTAGAATGACACATCTATGAAACGACGGTACACAAAATTTCAATGCTGTGCGGCTTACAACTCCGAAGCTATTCCATTTAAAAGATTTCAGTTGTATGGGCGATGCCACACCCCCTTGTTCAATACCAACCCCATTCCCTCTATCGAAAGATATGATTCAATGGTATGTTCATACCAAGTTTCATTGATGTACGACTTACAGTTCTGCTGCATAAAATATTTGCCACGCCCCTTGTTCCACGCCCATCAAATTTTAACAGTAGAATTACACTTCTATGGGACCATGGCATATTCACTTTCAATACTGGCTTTACGATTCCGAAGCTATTCCATATAAAAGATTTAAGTTTTATGTGCGTGCCACGCCCCCTTGGTAAATACCCGCCCCTTTCTCTCTGTGGAAAGATATGAATAAATGGTAAATTCGTACTAAGTTTCATTGATGTGCGAGTAACAGTTACACAATTATGCGAATAGTTTGGGTCAAACAAATGTGCCACGCCCCTTGTCCAACGCCCATAAAATTCTAACAGTAGAATAACACATCTATGGGGCGACGATACACTAAAGTTCAATGCTGTGCGACTTACAATGCCGCAGCTATTCCATATAAAAGAAATGAATTGTATGGGCGGTCCACGCCCCCTTGTTAAATACCCGCCCAATTCCCTCTGCCGAAAGATATGATTAACTGGCAGGTTCATACCAAGTTTAATTGATGTAGGATTTACAGTTCTGCTGCATAAAAAATGTGCCACGCCCCTTATTCAACGCCCATCAAATTTTAACAGTAGAATGACACGTCTATGAAACGACGGTACCACAAATTTCAATGCTGTGCGACTTACAATTTCGAAGCTATTCCACTTAAAAGATTTAAGTCGTATAGGCGGTGCCACACCCCCTTGTCCAATATCCACCCCATTCCCTCGGTCGAAGGACATGATTAAATAGTAAGTGTGAACTAAAATTAATTGATGTGTGACTTATGGTTCCAAAGTTATTGTTTAAAAATGTATTCTGGTAACGCCACGCCCCGTTTTCCCGACTTTACTTTTTTTATAAACCTTCACGTAACAATTTCGAACAAACCCGCCGAAGGATGTATCCAAGTTGGTCCAGCCGTTCTCGAGTTTTAAGCAGCCGAATGTACCACGATTCATTTTTATATATGTATATAGATGTACAGAAATCTATATTCCATTCTATTTGAATTTTATATTCGGAATTTTGAAATGTAGTTATGTCTTTGCCCCCTTTAATTTGTTGCTGGGTACGCCCAGGCACTTGCTTTTCGCAAAAAAGAATGAAAAGATCGGCACAATTTTCCAAAACAGTTTAATTGTTCAGCGGTCACTACATTATCGCAATACAGTTACGCCGACGCAGACCTGCTGGCGCCTCAGCTATTGGCAATGCGTTGCCTTAGCAACGATGTGTATGTATCATGCCACAGAAAATAAAGACAAAGAAAGATAAAGAAAATTTTTAGTGCCGATTCATTTATATAACATTTTTTGAACACATCAATTTCTGGTATAACCGGCTAAAAAAGTTAATAAAAAAAAGCGTTAAATGTTAAAAAAAATTTTGCTTCTCGCCCAGCGAGTTCCCAGCGAACAATTTGCATTTGGAATAAACTTACTGCAAGCTTACACACGCAAGCATTTTATTTGGAATAAGCTTGCGAAATGTATGAAAAATGTTTGGATCCAATTGTTAGGCAAACGGAATTGACCCTTGCAGAAAAACTTATTTCTACAAACTTAATGCAAACGTTTTAGACAAACCTAATCCAAACATTTTGTAAACGTTTAAGCTTATAATAAACGTATTAGACATTTGCACCAAGCTTGCATCACATTTGGAATGAGCTTGTCAATGAGGAGCAATTCCGTTTGCCTTAAAACTAGATCCAAACATTTTTCAAACATTTCGCAGGCTTATTTCAAATAAAATGCTTGCGTGTGTAAGCTTGCAGTGAATTTATTCCAAATGCAAATTGTTCGCGGTGTAGCAATTAAAAAAGTTCCTAAATTTTTCAGTTAATTTTATTATAAGACTTTTGATTGCTTTGTGTTTCTGTCTATTTTTATCAAATTGGAAAAAAGCTTTAGTGACACGAACTTAAACGTCCTCGTCAATAAGTTTAGCACTGGCTGCATCTATAAAGGAAAACTGTTATTAATAAATAGTTGTAAATTATTTTACAAATTACTGTACTTGTATACTTGCATACTCTGATTGAGCTGAAGTCCTCACACTCGAAACGCACGACAACAAACGAGAAATTTCATTTAAAAATCAATGAACTTACAATTTTCGTTTGAATTTTGAAACCTCCAAACGCATCGCATGCCTTGATGTAATTCTTTTCAAAATTGATCAAATTACCGTTACTCGAGTAAAGGTTTGCAAAAAGTTTGGAAAACGTTTGCGATTTGTAAGCTTGGAAGCAAATTGTTTCCAAATGTGTTTGCCTATTAAAACATTGGGAAAAATTGGAATAAATTTGGAAAACACTTGCGCATGTAAGTTTAGAAAATGTTTATTAATTCATTGAAAATAAGTTTGGAAAACATTTACGATTTATAAGTTTGCAAAACGTTTGCTAACTTGTTTACAAGCAATTTGTTTCCAAACGCGTTTGTCTTATTGTTCGCTGGGTTTATTCCAAATGCAAATTGTTCGCTGGGTAAATTCAAAATTAATTCAATCCGACAAAAGTTCTGGATGGGCAGATGCAGCTTACTTATTTCCTTAACTGGCCATAACAACCCGTTATCGGGTTACGGCCTGCCGCAAAACTTCTCTCCAGGCGCCTCTGCTTTGCGCGCGCCTTCTCCAGTTGGTAACACCAAGAGATGACAGGGCCTCTTCAACTTGGTCCTTCCACCGGAGACACGGCCTCCCTCTTCGCCGTCGACCTCCAACCATCGCATCGAACACCTTTTTCGCCGGAGCTTCGTCGTCCATGCGGCAGACATGACCGAGCCAGCGTAGCCGCTGGATGTTTATTCGCTGCGCTACGTCCATGTCCTTATACAGCTCATACAGCTCGTTATTGGTTCGTATACGAAAGTCGTCACCAACACGAACAGGGCCGAAGATTTTGCGAAGTACCTTCCTCTCGAACACTCCAAGGGCCGCTATGTCGTTTCGTGTCATTGTCCATGCTTCAGCGCCATAGAGGAGCACGGGCAAGATGAGCGTCCTATAGAGTGCAAGGTTTGTCGGTCGAGAGAGGTCTCTACTTTTCAATTGCCTACCGAGACCGTAGTAGCACCTGTTGGCAAGAGTTATCCTTCGCTTTATCTCCAGACTGACATCATTGTTGCTGTTGATGGCGGTGCCAAGGTAGACGAATTCCTAGACAACTTCAAAAGTATACCTGTCGGCCTCGACGTGAGACCCTAGCCGCTGCGAGTCCCTGCATGTAGACAGCATATACTTCGTCTTGCCCTCATTTACCACCAGACCCATTTTGGCAGATTCTCTTTCGATAGCCGCAAAGGCAGCGGTGATATCTCGCTTGTTACGTCCGATGACATCAATGTCATCAGCGTAGGCAAGGAGCTGGACACTTTTGTTGAAAATTGTGCCATTACGATGTACACCGGCCTTGCGCAGAACACTCTCCATGGTGAAGTTAAAGAGGTCGCAGGACAAAGGATCACCCTGTCTGAAACCTCTAACGGTATCAAAGGGGTCGGAGAGGTCACTTCCAACCTTGACGGAGCTGCGCGTATTGCTCAACGTCGCTCTGCAAAGTCTAGCGAGCTTTGCAGGGATACCCAGTTCAGACAATGCGGCATATAGGCGATCCCTTATCGGGCTATCGAATGCTGCCTTGTCATCGATGAAGAGATGGTGTGTATCGATTTGATTCTCATGGGTCTTCTCCAGGATTTGGCGTAAAGTGAATATCTGATCGATGGTGGACTTACCAGGTCTAAAGCCGCACTGATAAGGTCCAATCAGCGCCTTGGCGAGTGGCTTTAATCTTTCACATAGTACGCTCGTCAGGACCTTGTATGCAATGGGAAGTAGGCTTATTCCCCTGTAGTTGGCGCATATTGTTGGGTCGTCTTTCTTCAGCACAGGACAAAGGGCACTGAGGTATCAATCGTTGGGCATTCGTTCCTCCAGCCATATTTTGCAAATGAGCTGAGGCATGCACCCAATCAGCTTACCGCCGCCGGCCTTGAACAATTCAGCTGGTAGCCCATCCGGTCCTGCAGCTTTATTGTTCTTGAGTCGCTGGATAGCGACCCGGACCTCGTCATGGCTGGGCGGTGGCACATCCACACCGTCGTCGTCGGTTGGTGCCATCTGGACATCTTCACCACTGGCGGTATTGTTCCCTTCGTCGCCTGCGAGCAGCTTGGTGAAGTGCTCCTTCCACAACCTCAGCACACCCTGCGCATCCGTATCCAGATCCCCGTTTTCGTCTCTGCAAGAAGATGCCCCGGGCTTAAATCCTTTCGTGAGACGCTTAACTTTTTGGAAGAATTTTCGGGCGTCATTCCTGCTCCTGCACTCCTCGATTTCCTCACGCTCGCGCCTTTTTTGCTCCCGTTTCGTGCGTCTAAAAAGGCACCTCTCTTTCTTCCTCTCCACCCGGTATTTTTCTGTCACGGCTCGCGTGGCAGCCGACTGCAGGGTCTTCTTGTAGGCAGCATTCTTCGCTGCAGTGGCTGCGCGACACTCTTCATTGTACCATTGGTTGTTTGGTGGTGGGCGTCGAAAACCAAGGACCCATAATCCGCCGATGTCATCAGGTGGAGAGGGGGAGCGACCGAGCTGGTTGGAGAGTTGAGCGGAGTAGGCTTCGGCTATCCCTTGTGATCGCAGCTTACTGATGTCCAGCTTTCTTCGCAAACTAGGTTGTGCGGTCTTCGCTGCGCAAAGACGCATGCGTACCTTGGCTGCAACAAGGTAATGGTCCGAGTCGAGTCGAGAATTCTAGCAGCATGCCTTCCATCAATCACAATGTGATCAATCTGGTTGCGGGTTGATTGATCGGGGGATAACCAGGTCGCCTTGTGGATATCGAGGTGCTGGAATCTGGTGGTACTAACTACCATGTTTCGTGCCGCGGCGAAATCGATCAGCCTCAGTCCGTTGTTTGTAGTGGTCGTATGGAGGCTGAACTGCCCGACAGTGGGACCAAATATTCCTTCTCGCCCGACCTTTGCATTGAAGTCCCCGAGGACGATTTTGACGTCATGGGCCGGGCACCCGTCGTATACGTCCTCGAGCTTCGCATAGAAGGCATCCTTGGTCGCATCGTCCTTCTCTTCGGTCGGGGCGTGCGCGCAAATTAGGCTGATGCTAAAGTATTTAGCCTTGATGCGGATCGAAGCCAGTCGTTCGTTCACCGGAGTGAACCGAGAGACGTGGTGGCGAAGTCTCTTACTGACCACAAATCCGCAGCCAAATTCGCGCTTCTCCGCATGGCAGCTGTAGTAGATGTCGCAGTCTGCTCGCTTGGAGCAACCTTGTCCTGTCCATCGCATTTCCTGGATGGCGGTGATGTCAGCCTTACACTTTGTGAGGGCTTCCGCCAGTTGGATAGAGGCACCTTCCCTATAGAGGGCCCGGACATTCCAGGTGCATATCCTCAAATCGTGGTCCTTAAATCGTTTGCTGTGGTCGTCAACATTGTGGGCTCCTTCCGAGGCTTGCTTTTTGGCTTTCATTGGTAGGTGATTCTCCGTGGCGGGCACTAAACCCTGCGCACAACCCAAATTTTAAGTCCTGGGGATTGGACTCGCTGCACACATTAGTTCACTATTCAGCGGGTGCCAAATAGCTATCCAGAAGGGCCGCGCGGAGGCTGTGCATCAGCTTGGATTGGACAGGGACAAGGATCGTTCTGGCGTAAGCCAAGTTGAACGCAATCAGAAACTTTACCTTGTATGTCCGCTCCCTTCCTTCCAGATGCAGCTGTGTGCCTAAAATAGCTTTGCGGAAAAAAGCTGTAATTCAGAGCTTGAAATTTTTGTGCCGTTTTCATCGTATGAGAGTGGACATCTATATGACAACTGTGGGACAACTAAATAAAAATTTAAAAAAAAAATTATTTGTGGATAATATGAAAAAACCAATAATAATTGTTACGTAGGCTGCCTCTTATATTTTTTCAATAGGTATGGTATAGTAACTTTCTTACTTAACTGGCCATAACAACCCGTTATCGGGTTACGGCCTGCCGCAAAACTTCTCTCCAGGCGCCTCTGCTTTGCGCGCGCCTTCTCCAGTTGGTAACACCAAGAGATGACAGGGCCTCTTCAACTTGGTCCTTCCACCGGAGACACGGCCTCCCTCTTCGCCGTCGACCTCCAACCATCGCATCCAACACCTTTTTCGCCGGAGCTTCGTCGTCCATGTGGCAGACATGACTGAGCCAGCGTAGCCGCTGGATGTTTATTCGCTGCGCTACGTCCATGTCCTTATACAGCTCATACAGCTCGTTATTGGTTCGTATACGATAGTCGTCATCAACACGAACAGGGCCGAAGATTTTGCGAAGTACCTTCCTCTCGAACACTTCAAGGTATAGTAAGTTTTCAAAAAATATGAGATTACCATTGAAAAGCTTGTCATTTTTTACCATAAACGTGCTTAGAATGTTTTGATGTTCAAGCGCTATTTGTTTTGATTACACTGACTTGAAAAATCCATCTCAGTCAAAGAATTGATTTAACCGTAGTCCTACGGAATTGTTGAAAACTACATTTTTAAATTTGCTTTCTTAAATTTCTCAAGAACTGTACAAGATATGAAGTTGAGCTTTCGTGACTTTTCCTAAATCATCAAAACATACTACGATCATATGATTTCGTTTTTTAAATCATTAACATTTCCGGTTAACATATGAACTTCCATTTGAGAGGGTAAGTGTAGTTTTCTACACCAAGTACCTTTTTCCATAGTAAGCCATGAGTTTATAGAAATTCTCGATTTATAGCAATGGCTACTGTTAGTTTTTAAATTATTTGAAATAATCGTTATCTCCTTCGTTAAAAATATTTGAATATTTTTACTATTTTTTGTTTGTTTTTGTTTTGTTTGAACGTAAACGGTTGTACAGAGTTGATATATGAAATGGCCGGAGGGAATTACAGAAAGGGAATATGACTTCTTAAGTGATGGAACTGATGACAATTTCGAACCTGAAACTTACTGTGAAAGTTCAGATGAGAGCAGCAATGAGTTCAGTGCCGATGCAAATGATATTGTATCCGGTTCTAGTTTTACAAATGCTGATCCTTCGCCTTTTTCTACGCAAGATTAGGTTAGATAAATCAGAGAGCTTGCTGGTTCTCGGCAAGTACACTGGAAGCCCCGAAAGCCCATTGTGATGGCCGATGAGAGAGTGACAAGCCCCTGTCATCCTGTATTCTGTGCTGGCTGAAACTAACCTGAGCGTCGCATGAATCTTGCAATATCCTCCGGTGGCGTGGTACAAACCAAGCCCAAATCGCCCAGCACTCTGCCCCCTAGATGCCGGTGGCGTATGCTGTGAAGCGCAGGGCATTCGCAGAGGAGGTGCTGCACGGATTCAATTTCCTCCTCATCTTCGCAGCTGCGACAGTAATCTCGATGTGGCAGACCGAGTCTTTCCGCAAAAATGCCGATGGCGCAGTGCCTTATTAAGACCCCCGTGACAATACGAAGTGCTGCTTTGCTAAACCGTAAGCGTTGCAGAGTTCCCTTTTGGTCCAGTTTCGGCCACAGCGCGCGTGAGATCCTGCAGTCAGGCCGAAGACTCATTGGTGCGCCGGATTGTCTTCCTTTCAAGATCAGTGTAGAAGTCTTGAAGTGGCGTGTAGATCCCTGTCACCATGCTCGCATCCGTAAGCTCCGATCCTTTCCAAGCCAGTTTATCCACTCTTTCGTTGCCAGGAATGCCTTTGTGGCCAGGCACCCAGCAGAGTGTGATGTTGTGGCCCCTGATACTATACAGAGACTAACGATATTCCATTACTGTCTTCAATCTGATAGTGTGAGTGAATGAGTGAGGGTGAGTGTGAGAGGCTAGTGCCTCGATTGCCGCCAGGATGTCTACACCGATGATCAGGTAAGGAGGCACGTCCAGTCCTCCGATCATGCGTGCAGCCTGGTTTATGGCCTATACCTCGGCCTGGAAAATACTGCACCGATCAGGTAGTTTACGTTTAGTAGTTTTCCTACGCAATCTTGGTATAGAATTGGCTAAACCGTGCGGAAAAAAGAGCTGATCGTCATTCGTATTGAGCGGTATTTCTAACCAGTAGCCAGAACTAAAATCAATCCCAGAGCAAATCGAAAAAAGAGACAAGTATTTTCTTTGCATTAAAGAATTTGCTTGCTGCCTATGCAATAAAACCATTTGCAAGGCACATCACACTCGGACCGTTTGCATGAAGTGCATTTTATTGATGTAAATTTTTTTTATAAAAAGAAATACTTTTAAGTTTGATTAAATTTTATTCATGCAAACTAAAATAAAAATAACTTAAACTAAACTAAACTAAATAAAAAATTAAATTAAGTACATTAGTTACTCAAAACACCCATAGTGTAAAAAACTACACTAACGTGGGATTATTGAGTTTTTTTTTTTTCGTAGGACTACGGTTAAGTTAAATCATTTAACTCGTGAACATTTTTGAGCAATATTTTTTTACGATTTCTGAAGTGAATTATCTCAACAACAGTGCTTCGATCGCCTTCATACCACATTTGGTGATGGAGCACCAACCCTCAAAACAATTTATAACTAGTTTAACGAATTCAATCGTGGTCGCTGTTCGTTCCAGGACGAATTTCCTGAAGGTCGTCCGAAATCCGTCATTGTGCCAGAAACCATCGATGCTGTGCGTGAATTGATAATGAAAGATCGTCATGTGACCTACCGTGAGATAAAGGCATCCTTGGTTCGACGGCCGAGCAGTCGATATTGTATTATGAGCATTTAGCTGTCAGAAAGATTTGTTCTCGTTGGATACCGCATAATTTGGCAATCGTTCAAAAAAGGCTTGTGTCGATTGGTGGAAAGAAATGATGGAAAAATTCGACCACGGTACGTCGAAAGACGTTTATAAGATCGTGACAGGTGACGATTCATGGATATATGCGTATGAGCCCGAAACAAAACAGCAATCGACCGTGTGGGTCTTCCAAGACGAGCTAAATCCAACAAAATTTGTTCGGGCACACAGCACATCGAAGAAAATTGTCGCCTGTTTCTCCCGCAAAACTGGTCATGTGGCTACTGTGCCGTTAGAGCAACGTAGAACGGTCAACTCTGAGTGGTACACAACAATTTGTTTGACAGAAGTGTTCAATGAAATACGGAAAAACAACCGCCGACGCCGAATCATTCTTCACCAGGACAATGCGCGTTCTCACGCAACGGCTCAAACAACCGCCTATTTGATCGAACAAAGCATCGATTTAATGGATCATCCGCCATATAGCTCTGACCTAGTACCCAATGACTTATTTTTATTCCCGCACATAAAAAATTGCATGGTCAACGATTTTCATCGCCAGAAGATGCTGCTGAAGCATTCAAAAACGATGTTTTGGAGGTGTCTCAATCGGAGTGGAAAAAGTGCTTCGACAATTGGTTTGAGCGCATGCAAAAGTGTATAAATCTTCAAGGAGAATACTTTGAAAAACAATAAAACCATTTTTGATGATAACAAAGTGCACTTTCATCCTTTTTGAAAAAATATAAAAGGCAACCCTCGTATTAAAGGGTTTTTAAAATAAACATAAAAAATCTTATTTTTTAAATTTTCCATAAAACTTACAAAACAAAAGTTAATTGCCATCCCTTCAAGAACACTTCCGCATCAGCTTACTCTGCGCCAGCACCTCGCTCCTGTTCACCATCTGTTGAACAATATATTTGTATTAACCAAATTGACGATATGTATTATTTAAAAAACAAGTTTTCTTTTAATAATTATCTTCGGTTTCGACCAACGCTGTAAACGTGCCGCAATATGGCTACATTAGCTATTTCGTTGTCTCATATAAATACACTGCGGGACACTTGATTACCCTCACTTTACTTTGTTCGCTAACTTTTTTGTTATAATCACTATAACACATTTTTAAATGTCAGTGATTGTTTTTCATTCCATTACATATTTTACGTGCACAAAACTTCACAAAATGTTTACATCGCGTGAATAAATATTGTTTTGACGATTTTCTTAGAACTGCAAGTGGGATACTTGATTACCCTCATTGCAGTTTTAGACCTGTAACAAGTGTTAGAAGGTAGGTTTAGTGTAAATCGGTTTCAAAAATCGAATTGAAAGTATTAGGCATATCACTTTTGCGAAATTTACAGACGACAGAAGCAATGGGCCGCGGTAAAACCTTAACAGAAATGGAAAGGGGACAAATGTTGGCGTTTAAAGAAGAAAACATGAGTAACCGCGAAATCGCTCGCAGAATCGGTCGCAATCCATGGGTAGTTAACCATTTCCTTAAAACACCCTCAACTTATGGCAAAAACCGCAAAGGTCGCACCGCAACAGCAACTTCTCTTAGAGAGAGAAGAGCAATTCTTCGGGAAGCGTCCAATTTCTCCGCGTCTGCGGGTCACATACCGTGTAACCGGGACGATAGCTAGTGTCCGCACTGTCCGCAGAGTAATTAAGCAGTGTCCTCACATCAAACGCAAAAGGCTGCAGATAAAACCACATTTATTGCAACGTCACAAAACGGCACGCTTAGAGTTCGCACGAGCCCATCTCAGTTGGCAGCAAGAGTGGAAGTCAATTGTCTTTTCCGACGAAAAGAATTTTAATTTGGACGGACCCGTTGGCTTCCAACACTATTTTCACGATTTGCGAAAATCTGAACGATTTCTGTCGCGGCGTCATTCAGCAGTGGACTCAGTCATGGTGTGGGCAGCAATCTCGGCTCATAGCGCTATCAATCTAAACATATTGGAAGTAGCGCCAAAATTCACAGAACTACATGGAAATGTTAGAAATTGAATTTCTAAATTTTGACGAAATATTCGCGGGAGAACGCACGATTTTCCAGCATGATAACGCTGCCATTCACACTAGATGCGTAAAGGACTGGCTTGCCGCGAAAAATGTTAATGTAATGGATTGGTCTGCATTCTCTCCCTAAATTAATAAATGTATGTCTTACGTTTTATGGAGGTGGCGCTATTTATTTGGTCAAGAAAACGATGGATCGATGTGTACGAATCTTGCAGGAAATCGTGCTTCCGTATGTCCGTGAAAAAACGCCAATGCTTTGGGTCTTCCAACAGGATTATAACCTAAAGCATACAAGCAAGGTCGCACGAAAGGGGCTTCGCAAGAGCAGGATTAGGGTTATGGAATGGCTCGCACAATCACCAGACTTCAATACAATTAAAAATTTGTGGTGTGACCTGAAGAGAGCAGTTGCTCACAATAATTCTTTAAATAATAATAACTTTGAGAAGCAGTAGACCACGCCCCTAGAGAAAGATATGAAAATTTGGTTAATTCAATGCATCGGCTCTGTGCTGCAGTAATAGCGAACAACAGTCACGCAACTAAATATTAATTTGAAGAAAAATTACGTTATTACTATTTAACCACTAAATCTTTTAAAATGAAACACAATTTTTGCTTAATTTTTATAAAAGTAAAGCGAACTACTATTTTTTTGACCGTCCATAATTTGGAGCTTTTGGCGCATTTAATGGAAATCAAACCAAACTGAGTTTAATTCTTAAGTTTTGTTTTATGATTGCATTAACACATATAACTTGTTAAAAAAAATACAAAGTAAATATTTGTAAAGAAAAGCAGATTATTTTTTCTTAATTTTCTTTTCGTTGTACGCGTACTACTATGTTATTATTTTGACCGCAACTGTATATATAAATATAAACATACTGTAACATGAGGAACTCTGTCACTGTGCTATGCTTGAATGCTTTCACAGGCATATTTAGGCTCGCACTGTAACGATGAGGAACTCTGTCCTGTGCTATGCTTGAATGCTTTCACAGGCATATTTAGGCTCGTACTTTAGAGTAAAGCTAAGGTCCCACGATTGCCGCAAATGCGCCGATCTGGTCGGGCAATGACTACGCAAACATAGTTTCGCATCGTATGCATTGCGCTCTAAGGTTGAAAAGAAAGCTGGAACCTTATCAAAAGTTTTGAAACCTTGGCCCCCGGAGGCATTTCTGAATAAAAAAGACAGCCTGATAACTCCTTTTCCTTTTCCTGACATGCAGCCCCATATCAGATCCCCACATATGCTATGCTTCACTGTTAATTTCAGATTTTTGTTATTAACACGATCCTCTTCAATTAGTTGATGCCTTTTAATGCCAAATATGCGAAACCATTATCAGAGAATAATGAATCGTCCCACTTTCTATAGATAACAACATATCGTCCCGGAAATCCGTTTTTCTAGACTCTTTGATGGGCTCTTTTACGAAAGCAATTCTGTGCTCCTTGTAAGTAAGCTAAATATGGGCTTCTTACATGCTGTTATGTAGGGAAAATATGTTTTTTCAGGACTTTTCTTATAAAGTCGCTGCTACTGGGTTTTATAAAATATGTCTGTACATTTCTGAAGATATTGGATGCACCTAGCCTTAAATTATGGTGCACTGATCGCAAACTATATAATACTCTTGCTCGGGTAGATTAAGAAAATGGCCAGATCGTAGTAACGAAGCAAGATTTTCTGGTTTTTTTCGAGATTTAAGATGGCTTTTTGAAATGACGAATGTGCTTTCCCAAAACTTTCCCTAATTTCATGAAATTTTTTGTTAATTTTGGAAAGTGTAAGTAAGATTATCCATTCCAATTTTTTTCTGTTGGATTCTATTGCTTTCTATAAAAATTCAAGCACTTATACGGTTCCAAATAATTTACAAGTCCGTTTACTGATCAATGGAATACAAATTCGCCAAAAAAATAAAAAGCATAACTGGAAATTCCCTTTATTAGTTTTGTACGCAAACTTATTCTGCACCGTTTTGTGAGTATACCTATGAAACCGGTAATTATTTTTGAAAAAACACGTTTATTGTGAGGAAATGATTACAATTTTATTCTTCAAAGTAATGGCCATCGCTAGCTACACATTTTTCCCATCTCTCAGGCAATTTATGGAATCCTCACCAAAAACATGTTTCGTCTTTTGCCTGAAACCAATCATCGATCCATTTTTTTACTTCTGCGTGAGAATTGAAGCGCCGTTCCGTTAATGCGTGGCCCATCGATGCGAACATGTGATAATCCGAAGGCGCCAAGTCTGGTGAGTAAGCCGCATGAGCAAGAGCTTCCCAGTTGTACGATGCAACCAATTCTTTGGTGGCTCTAGTGCGGTGTGGTGGTGCGTTGTCATCGAGGAAAATCACTTTGTGTTGCCTGGCTTCATATTCTGGGCGTTTTTGGCGTATAGCACGGTTCAAATCGGCCAATTGTTGTTGGTAACGTTCACCGTTAACCGTTTCACCAGGTTTTAGAAGGTCAAATGGTAACACAAAATTAACTGTGTCCGCAAATCGTAATTTGTAGGCCCGTAATCCGACATTTTCCGGAGCGTCAAACAATGCGTTGTTGGATGAAACTTGACAAATTGTGAACTGAATATTGTTGACATATGACAGAAGAAGTAAACATGACATTTGGTACGGTTCCGAAGTTTATAAATATTCGGCTATTTACCGCTAGATGTCGTTACCGGTTTCATAGGCGCATACCTGGTATTGTCAATAAATACGAATACATGGAAAATTATTATTTTAATTCATCTAAAACAGAACAAAAAGTTGTTAAGAAGTTACGGCATATATGAAAAATCTGGAGAAGTTTTTATAAACAGTGAACCAATTTTTGAGGTCAAAATTAATCATAACATAATTTAGACTTGCCTGTACGCAAACTTATTCTGACTAGTGTATATATAAATATATGCATATTTTATATCGTTGCTTCATGCGTGAAAGTATGTAAGTTTCAAGTACACTAATCGACACGAAAAATGCACCTACAAATGAAAGTATTTTCTAGACTAATTTTGATGCGTGGAACACGAAACTGAAAGTCAAAAAATTTTCATTCGTTCATTCAATTCGTACGATTTCAAGTTCGAAATTGAAAACGGAACATATCACAGGTCAAATCGATTTTGTTTGATATTTCGTACGAAAATGATTTCTATTACATGCCTGATAGACTTAAATGCAACGATTTATTCTAATAGGCTATTTCCACTGGGCCTTAACTGCAGTTTACGCTTAACTGCAGTTTGACATCGCATTTAAATGCTCAAATTCACATACAATTGTTTTTTATCAAAGTGAAAGTTTTTTATCAAAACTCAGTTTTGCCGTTTACAGAGAAAAAAATAAAAATTGAGCCGAATTTTGTCGGCAACTCGAGCGCCAACCATAGGGGCCGACAAATTTTGTCGGTGCTTTGAAATATTTTGAAAATTTTTTTCAATTTTTGTTTCGATTCGGGCAATCGTGTGACCTACCTATGAAATCGTTTGGCGCAATATTTCTGCTCGCTAGGTTGAGCCGACAAAATTTGTCGAAGTTAGGGCAATCGTGTGTTCCAAATAAAAAACGTTTTGCTCAATTGACAATTTCTGCGTAGTCAATGCCCGACCAGATCGGGCTATGATCGGCGCATTTGCGGCAATCGTGGGACCATAGCTTAAGGCAGGTTCTCACCTTGTGGGGGAAAAAAACGCTGCCATTCACACTAGATGCGTAAAGGACTGGCTTGCCGCGAAAAATGTTAATGTAATGGATTGGTCTGCATTCTCTCCCTAAATTAATAAATGTATGTCTTACGTTTTATGGAGGTGGCGCTATTTATTTGGTCAAGAAAACGATGGATCGATGTGTACGAATCTTGCAGGAAATCGTGCTTCCGTATGTCCGTGAAAAAACGCCAATGCTTTGGGTCTTCCAACAGGATTATAACCTAAAGCATACAAGCAAGGTCGCACGAAAGGGGCTTCGCAAGAGCAGGATTAGGGTTATGGAATGGCTCGCACAATCACCAGACTTCAATACAATTAAAAATTTGTGGTGTGACCTGAAGAGAGCAGTTGCTCACAATAATTCTTTAAATAATAATAACTTTGAGAAGCAGTAGACCACGCCCCTAGAGAAAGATATGAAAATTTGGTTAATTCAATGCATCGGCTCTGTGCTGCAGTAATAGCGAACAACAGTCACGCAACTAAATATTAATTTGAAGAAAAATTACGTTATTACTATTTAACCACTAAATCTTTTAAAATGAAACACAATTTTTGCTTAATTTTTATAAAAGTAAAGCGAACTACTATTTTTTTGACCGTCCATAATTTGGAGCTTTTGGCGCATTTAATGGAAATCAAACCAAACTGAGTTTAATTCTTAAGTTTTGTTTTATGATTGCATTAACACATATAACTTGTTAAAAAAAATACAAAGTAAATATTTGTAAAGAAAAGCAGATTATTTTTTCTTAATTTTCTTTTCGTTGTACGCGTACTACTATGTTATTATTTTGACCGCAACTGTATATATAAATATAAACATACTGTAACATGAGGAACTCTGTCACTGTGCTATGCTTGAATGCTTTCACAGGCATATTTAGGCTCGCACTGTAACGATGAGGAACTCTGTCCTGTGCTATGCTTGAATGCTTTCACAGGCATATTTAGGCTCGTACTTTAGAGTAAAGCTAAGGTCCCACGATTGCCGCAAATGCGCCGATCTGGTCGGGCAATGACTACGCAAACATAGTTTCGCATCGTATGCATTGCGCTCTAAGGTTGAAAAGAAAGCTGGAAC
This sequence comes from Melieria omissa, assembly GCA_963971225.1. Lineage (NCBI taxonomy): Eukaryota > Metazoa > Arthropoda > Insecta > Diptera > Ulidiidae > Melieria > Melieria omissa. The sequence goes on along the minus strand of OZ020269.1, from coordinate 39,594,235 downwards.
CTTATCAAAAGTTTTGAAACCTTGGCCCCCGGAGGCATTTCTGAATAAAAAAGACAGCCTGATAACTCCTTTTCCTTTTCCTGACATGCAGCCCCATATCAGATCCCCACATATGCTATGCTTCACTGTTAATTTCAGATTTTTGTTATTAACACGATCCTCTTCAATTAGTTGATGCCTTTTAATGCCAAATATGCGAAACCATTATCAGAGAATAATGAATCGTCCCACTTTCTATAGATAACAACATATCGTCCCGGAAATCCGTTTTTCTAGACTCTTTGATGGGCTCTTTTACGAAAGCAATTCTGTGCTCCTTGTAAGTAAGCTAAATATGGGCTTCTTACATGCTGTTATGTAGGGAAAATATGTTTTTTCAGGACTTTTCTTATAAAGTCGCTGCTACTGGGTTTTATAAAATATGTCTGTACATTTCTGAAGATATTGGATGCACCTAGCCTTAAATTATGGTGCACTGATCGCAAACTATATAATACTCTTGCTCGGGTAGATTAAGAAAATGGCCAGATCGTAGTAACGAAGCAAGATTTTCTGGTTTTTTTCGAGATTTAAGATGGCTTTTTGAAATGACGAATGTGCTTTCCCAAAACTTTCCCTAATTTCATGAAATTTTTTGTTAATTTTGGAAAGTGTAAGTAAGATTATCCATTCCAATTTTTTTCTGTTGGATTCTATTGCTTTCTATAAAAATTCAAGCACTTATACGGTTCCAAATAATTTACAAGTCCGTTTACTGATCAATGGAATACAAATTCGCCAAAAAAATAAAAAGCATAACTGGAAATTCCCTTTATTAGTTTTGTACGCAAACTTATTCTGCACCGTTTTGTGAGTATACCTATGAAACCGGTAATTATTTTTGAAAAAACACGTTTATTGTGAGGAAATGATTACAATTTTATTCTTCAAAGTAATGGCCATCGCTAGCTACACATTTTTCCCATCTCTCAGGCAATTTATGGAATCCTCACCAAAAACATGTTTCGTCTTTTGCCTGAAACCAATCATCGATCCATTTTTTTACTTCTGCGTGAGAATTGAAGCGCCGTTCCGTTAATGCGTGGCCCATCGATGCGAACATGTGATAATCCGAAGGCGCCAAGTCTGGTGAGTAAGCCGCATGAGCAAGAGCTTCCCAGTTGTACGATGCAACCAATTCTTTGGTGGCTCTAGTGCGGTGTGGTGGTGCGTTGTCATCGAGGAAAATCACTTTGTGTTGCCTGGCTTCATATTCTGGGCGTTTTTGGCGTATAGCACGGTTCAAATCGGCCAATTGTTGTTGGTAACGTTCACCGTTAACCGTTTCACCAGGTTTTAGAAGGTCAAATGGTAACACAAAATTAACTGTGTCCGCAAATCGTAATTTGTAGGCCCGTAATCCGACATTTTCCGGAGCGTCAAACAATGCGTTGTTGGATGAAACTTGACAAATTGTGAACTGAATATTGTTGACATATGACAGAAGAAGTAAACATGACATTTGGTACGGTTCCGAAGTTTATAAATATTCGGCTATTTACCGCTAGATGTCGTTACCGGTTTCATAGGCGCATACCTGGTATTGTCAATAAATACGAATACATGGAAAATTATTATTTTAATTCATCTAAAACAGAACAAAAAGTTGTTAAGAAGTTACGGCATATATGAAAAATCTGGAGAAGTTTTTATAAACAGTGAACCAATTTTTGAGGTCAAAATTAATCATAACATAATTTAGACTTGCCTGTACGCAAACTTATTCTGACTAGTGTATATATAAATATATGCATATTTTATATCGTTGCTTCATGCGTGAAAGTATGTAAGTTTCAAGTACACTAATCGACACGAAAAATGCACCTACAAATGAAAGTATTTTCTAGACTAATTTTGATGCGTGGAACACGAAACTGAAAGTCAAAAAATTTTCATTCGTTCATTCAATTCGTACGATTTCAAGTTCGAAATTGAAAACGGAACATATCACAGGTCAAATCGATTTTGTTTGATATTTCGTACGAAAATGATTTCTATTACATGCCTGATAGACTTAAATGCAACGATTTATTCTAATAGGCTATTTCCACTGGGCCTTAACTGCAGTTTACGCTTAACTGCAGTTTGACATCGCATTTAAATGCTCAAATTCACATACAATTGTTTTTTATCAAAGTGAAAGTTTTTTATCAAAACTCAGTTTTGCCGTTTACAGAGAAAAAAATAAAAATTGAGCCGAATTTTGTCGGCAACTCGAGCGCCAACCATAGGGGCCGACAAATTTTGTCGGTGCTTTGAAATATTTTGAAAATTTTTTTCAATTTTTGTTTCGATTCGGGCAATCGTGTGACCTACCTATGAAATCGTTTGGCGCAATATTTCTGCTCGCTAGGTTGAGCCGACAAAATTTGTCGAAGTTAGGGCAATCGTGTGTTCCAAATAAAAAACGTTTTGCTCAATTGACAATTTCTGCGTAGTCAATGCCCGACCAGATCGGGCTATGATCGGCGCATTTGCGGCAATCGTGGGACCATAGCTTAAGGCAGGTTCTCACCTTGTGGGGGAAAAAAAATTTTTTTTTGCCTTATCGTGTAGATATATATTCCACAAATGTGCTCCAGAAATTTAAGATCAAAATCTGAAAAATTACAAAAGTTACAGACCGTTACATAGAGCAGTGTGGAGCACCGGCCGAGCGCGCTTTAAACTTTAAACGCGATTTTCTGAGAACCACATTTTCGGACCTAACGGAAGTGATTGAAGGCGCTGGAATGAACCAATCGTCACCAATCGTTTTTTCTAACAAACGAACTACGATCAGCCAAAAATATTGAAAATTGTTTATTTAAAAAAAATAATAAGTGAACAAAAAAATGCGAAAATCGTAATTTTTTTTTCAAAACCTCATAACTTTTGTAATTTTCATTTCATTTCATTTAGCGGTAGCGGTTGCGACATGCCGCCACTGATGGACGCCCCCTCCCCCCCTTTTTTGATTCATTCAATTTAGAAAATTGTATTCTCTAAAAAAATGTGTGTTCACATCAAGAAAAAATTTTCAACGTTTTATCTTTAACCGTTTTCTCAAAAACAATTCCTAAAAAAAGTGCACTTTTTCGGATCCACAAGGTGAGAACCTGCCTTAATAGAAAATGTTATGTTAACATAGGGGAGCAATACTCACAAATATACAAATTTTGATAGCATGCTTTCAGGCGCTGCAAGAGCCGTACGAACACAAACGAAAGAAGGGATTTGAATTGCGTTCGACATTAAAAATTCAGACAGCTCTGATATCAATCAGATGACAACTGTCACAAATGAAATAAACATTGGCAAATGAAATAAGTTTTCATAAATGAAATAAATTTTCATAAATGAAATAAATTTTCACAAATATGAAAACGCAGACATTCCTAGACTGTTGAGAAGGAAAGCAGAGTGGTTTTCATGCAGTAGAGGGGCTACAAGAAACATACATACGTATACAAGGAGATGGTGGCGATGGGTAAGCTGTGGCTGCCCAGAAATAAATGCAGAATTTGGCTTGACCAAATGAAAATGTAAACAAAAAACAGCTGTTGCATTTAACTCGATTCCGGTGGAAACGCTTGACAGTTCTCAAATTTAACAGAGTCCTTAAGTTGAGCGCTCAGTGGAAATAGGCTAGTCTGCCATATTTATTGAGAGAAACGGACTAACAAATATTTTAATGTTTTGTATTTGCAAGTACGATCTTCAAACTGCTGTAGGCGTAGACATTATCTGAAATGTCTTTATTTATTTTTGTTTTAATAAAAAACTCAATACATTTTCTCAGAGCTTTAGTGAAACAGTTTAAACTGTTTATCTACTGAGTGTTTAAGCGCATTTAATAATTGCTTTGCCTAGTTTGTAAAATGTCAGTGGTTTAGCATATGCCTTGGCTTTCAAATGTTTGTGCGTTACGCTCGCTGATAATTGCATTATTTCTTTCCGGTTAAAATAGCATGTTTTTAATAGTTATTTCTTATTTTTTGCAGCAATGAAGCCACATGAAATTCAGGAAAAACTAGGATTAACTAGAATAAGAGATCGTAATTGGTATGTTCAGCCTTCATGTGCTACAACCGGAGATGGTCTTTACGAAGGACTAACATGGCTCACTTCCAATCATAAGTTATGAAAGCAATTTAAATGAAATTGAAAAATCAACAAAATATTTATCATTCTTATTAGCAAAGGAAGAACAACATTAGAATTTAAGCAAAATTTGTAAAATATACTTTAAAGGCAACAAAGAACGAAGCTTGTTTGAAATTGAATTCAACATATGTACGTTAGATGGCTTAAGCAGTCATAAATTATTTGTAAATAAATGTTTAAATAAAACGGTATATTCATATTTAATCGAATTGGATTATTGACTTTTAGAATCAAATCGTCAGACGAGTTCTTCAGGTACGCAACCCCTACGCAACAGTCACCCCCAGTCAGCTGCAAGCCATATACGACGAGCGCTGGATTTATGTCGGATTCGCTCGCATCGCCTCGACAGCACGTCTCTTCCGCATATGAGTTATACCCTCACTCATGACAGCAGCAAGAGGCAATGGAAATGCGAACCAAGGATTCAGGCCAGCAAGATGTGTGGACTCTAATTTTGGACCATCATTCCACGAGCCATCTTAGCCCTAATGGAGCTCCGGGGGTCTCATAAATACACGAGTGCATGTGGCCCCAGGATGTTTAGATCATTAAACACCGCCTACAGCGCGGCTCCTAGCATAAAGTATTGATACGATGAGAAATTCTGTGCCGCACTGTACAGAAATGCTTTTCTCCGCACGAATGTTTTCCAAGCATACTTTTAGGCATGCACTGTGAAGTACAGCAAAACTGTTATAAATTCGCTTGGTATAGTCCGATATGGCAAGGATGGTTCTCGAAGAAATGGGCTGTGCGAGAATGGTCGAGCGCTTTCCAATTAGAAGTGCAAGAAACTTCGGCGCGATAAGGAAAGTGGTATAAAAGCAGCAGTGGCAGCGCAAGGGGTCGAGTCTGTGTTAAGCAAGCAAAGTGGTAACAAGTGTAGATACAAGCGAAGTGTGAATTCTGTAAATAAAGCGATTGTTAGTTTTGACTACGTTGCGCCGGATAACTGAAGTTGTTTTATTTTCAAATACAATCAAAACGAACCGTCGATAACGAACTGGGGAAATTCGTAACATTTGGTGTCAGAAATTGGGGATTGTATTACTGAAAGTAAAATAAAATTATAAAAACGGAAACATGGTTAAACTGGAGCTGCTGAAGGTTGACCAGCTGAAGAAGGAGCTGGCTGCCTGGAATTTGCCGACTGCTGGCGGTAAGGTGGAGTTGCAGCTGCGTTTGCGAGAAGCGTGTGAATCAAGAGGCATTGATTGGGCTGCACACGAGTTCGGAACGCAGGAACAAGAGGCGTCGGCCAAGGTGGAGGAATCGCCTGCTGGTGCTGCGTCGATGCAAAGTACAGCTGCAGCGGCTACGCCACCACAAGCAATGGACATGAGCCAGTTAATGGTTGCACTTAAAGGCATGTTTGAGACTTCCAACCGTGAAATGGCAGCCAAAATGGAAAATGAAAATCGCGAAATGTCGGCGCAAATGGCAACGAAACTGGAAACCGCGAATCAGGAACTTTCGGCGCAAATGGCAACGAAACTGGAAACCGCGAATCAGGAACTTTCGGCGCAAATGGCAGCGAAACTGGAAACTACGAATCAGGAAATTTCCGCAAAAATCGAAACTACGAACCGAGAAGTAGCAGAGCGAATGGAAACCAAGCTTCAGGAAAATTCTGCGCGCTTGGAGCTGAAAGTGGAAGAGATTTCGAACAGGATTAATGTGAAAGTTGAGCACCTGGAGACGCGAGTAGAACATTTAGACAAACGAGTTGACAGTCTGGAGGATTCGGTAAACAGAAAAATCGACGAGCGGCTTAGAGAAGTACAGCCACGAGAATGTTTGCCGCCGGTTCCGGAAAGTTTCGCCACCCGAACAGAAGTGCCTACTTATGATGGTGCTACGCCGTTCGATACATTTAAACTGCAATTCGACTTAGCTGCTTTGGAAAATCAGTGGACCGATATCAGGAAGGGTCGGAGATTGGCTCTGGCGCTGAAAGGTCCTGCGGCTGAGGTAATGAAATCAGTTCCGGAATGTTCGAGAAGTGATTACGAGGCCGTAATGAGAGCGTTGGCAGTGAAGTACAGCAACGAGCACAACCATACGCTGTACTACTGTGAGCTGAAGAACCGCAGGCAGAGAGCCAGCGAGGCGCTGCAGACATATGCAGCAGATATTGAGCGGCTCGTACAGTTGTGCTACCCAAAATTCGGGGCTGATGATCTCGAGAGGATGAAGATTGAGTCGTTAATTGAAGGTCTTCATGACCCCGAGACACGTCGCAGTGCGTTGATGATGGGCAAGGCGACATACAAGGAAACGGTGACCAGCGCGATGACATATGAGGCGACATGGATTGGAGGCGCTCGGTATGCACCTGCAAGGATACGCCAAATCCAGCCAGACAGCGAAATTTCGATCCAGGCCATAAGCTCTGAGACACCGGGCAGGCCACGGGTTGTCTCTAAAGTTGTTTGCTGGACATGTGGCAAGCAGGGTCACATAGCACGAGACTGCCGCCAACGAAAGAGGCGTTCCCGTTCTCGTTCGCAATCGCCTGAAGCGAGTAATACTGACAGTAGAGGCCCAGCCAACAAGCGCAGGACTGAGGACGACGAGTCGTTAAACTAAAACGGGTCAGCCCAAAGGGGCGTGAGCTGATCCCCACAACCTGCTGCCCTACCGTCCTTGTCTCACAGTTGAAACGACAACCCAGCAGCTTGACGATTGAAGGAAAGATAGATGGAAAGTTGTTCGTGTTGACACTGGATACTGGAGCGTCATATTCGATCATAAAAAGGAAGCTTCTGAAGAACTGGGAACCACTGCATGGCATACAGCTGAGGACTGCGACTGGCGAGCGTGCGCCGGTAAGAGGGAAAGTAACAAAAACAATTGCTATCGGCACCAGCAGCCTGGAGCATGAGTTCATCGTCGCGGACATAATGGACGACGTGATTATCGGCGTCGATTTCATGATTAGGCATGGTTTTACGCTGGACCTGAAGGAAAATGTGCTGAAGTATGCCAACGTTGAATTCCCCCTGCGCACTGGCTATGAGCGAAGCGTGGCGGTAAGGAGAGTTGTCTCGTGTCAACATCAGAAGATACCAGCGAATTCCGAGGCGATCGTGTGGGCGAAAGTGGACGAGGACGATGGGACAAGCCGGCTGTGGGTTGTAGAAGCGCCAAAACAAGGATACGACAACATAATAATCGGACGTACATAAGTGGAACCCAAAAATGGCAAAATACCAGTAAGGATACTCAACCCATTGAACACACCCAGATATATCGAAAAAGATGCGGTCATTGGCGAGTGTAGAGAGGCTGAAGCAGTTGTCAATTGCGAAAGCAGTCCACCCGGAGGAAGTAAGAAAAGCAGTTCTAACATGGACGCCATACCGCAGAACCAGTGGAGCAGCGAATTGACAGCCGAGCAGAAACAGAAGGCACGGTCACTCCTGCAGCACTATGGGTCAATATTTGCAACGGAAGCGGGCGGAAGAACAGCCATAGTGAAGCACAACATCGACACCGGAAGCGCGAAACCAATCCGCCAACCCCCAAGACGAGTTCCTCTGGCCAAGAGGGAAGAGGTCACAAATTTGATTGGAAACATGCATACAGAAAAGGTCATAGAGCCTTCGTCAGGTCCTTGGTGCTCGCCGGTCGTGCTAGTCAAGAAAAAGGATGGCAGTACCCGATTCTGTGTGGACTATCGGAAGCTCAAGGACGTGACCAAGAAGGACAGCTATCCACTACCTCGGATCGATGACACCCTGGACACACTGTCAGGCACACAGTGGTTTTCCACACTCGACTTACGCAGCGGCTATTGGCAGGTGGAACTTGCAGACCAGGACAAGGAGAAAACGGCTTTTAGTGTTGGCGACGGTTTGTGGCAGTTCACCGTCATGCCGTTTGGACTCTGCAACGCACCAGCAACATTCGAGCGGCTAATGGAGCGTGTGCTGAAAGGGCTGCATTGGCGGACGTGTCTGGTATTCCTCGACGACATAATCGTGATGGGCAAAAGCTTCGACGACCACCTGGAAAAGCTGAAGGGGGTATTTGAGCAAATACAGAAAGCCGGGCTTAAACTCAACCCAAAGAAGTGCTCGCTGTTCCAAAAAGAGGTCAAGTATTTGGGTCACACGGTTTCCGCTCGCGGAGTACATACGGACGAAGGCAAGATCACGGCGGTGAAGGAGTGGCCCCGGCCACGCAATCTACACGAACTCCGCAGTTTCCTAGGCCTGTGCACATACTACCGAAGATTCGTTCCAGGATTTGCGAACATAGCTGGCAGCTTGCACAAACTGACGAAAAAGAATCAAGCCTTCGCGTGGGGTGAAGAGCAGGAGCAGGCTTTTGCACGACTGAAGGAAAAACTGTGCACTGCTCCAATTCTGGCCTTCCCCGTTCCTGGAGAGATGTTTGTGCTGGATACAGATGCAAGTGGGCATAGTATTGGCGGTGTGCTGTCACAGATAATAGATGGCCAAGAACAAGTGATAGCGTACTACAGCAAAATTTTGTCAAAGCCTGAACGCAACTACTGTGTGACCCGAAGGGAGTTGCTCGCAGTACTGGAATGCGTGAAACACTTCCATAAATACCTGTATGGGCAAAAGTTTCGCCTGCGCACAGATCATGCGGCATTGAAATGGCTACTGAACTTTAAAGATCCGGAAGGCCAATTGGCGCGGTGGATCGAGCGGCTGCAGAGCTACGACTACACGGTAGAGCATCGCAAGGGTAGCAGCCATGGAAATGCCGATGCCTTGTCACGCCGTCCGTGCAAAACCGAATGCAGGCATTGTTCGCGAGCCGAAAGCAAAGAGCAGATAGTGGACGTACGATTGGTCAGCGTTCTGCCAGAGGAGGAGTGGTCTGCGGAGAGGATACAAAAGGACCAGCGCGAGGATACGGATCTTAAAAAAATCATTGAAGGCAAGGAGCAAGGTGCACGTCCAGACTGGCAGGAGATGGCCGGTGAGAGCCCGATCGCGAAGGCTTACTGGGCGCAGTGGCAAAGTCTGCGGCTGTCTAATGGTTGCCTATACCGCGAGTGGGAGAGTGAGGATGGCCGGACCAGCAATTCCCTAATTTTAGTCCCGAAATGCAGGATCAACGAGGTGATCGAGGCATACCATAACGACTCTAGCGGAGGGCACCTAGGCATCACAAAAACTGTCGCCAAGATAAAAAGGCGATTCTACTGGGTAGGATGCCAGGAGTCTGTCGCTGATTGGATTAAGAGCTGTGATCGATGTTCGGCTGCGAAAGGGCCAACAAGAAGATCTCGGGGCCGCATGCAGCAGTACAACGCTACCTTTGAGCGAATTGCCAAATATGTGCTGGTGGTGATGGACTATTTCAGCAAATGGCCCGAAGTGTATCCTATTCCTAACCAGGAGGCCACCACGGTCGCGGAAATGTTGGTAAACAACTGGGTGTCCAGATTTGGAGTTCCACTGGAGTTGCACTCGGATCAAGGCCGGAATTTCGAGTCTCTTGTATTAAAAGAAGTGTGTGAGCTAGTAGGAATAAGGAAAACTCGCACCTGTCCTTTGCATCCCCAGTCCGACGGCATGGTGGAACGATTCAATCGAACACTGGAGGAATATCTGCGGAAAGTAGTAAGCAGGAATCAAAAGGATTGGGACAAGCATATTCCGCTGTTCTTGATGGCGTATAGGTCAGCCCCGCACGATACGACATCACTCACTCCAGCCCGAGCAGTGTTCGGCACAGAGCTGAGATTGCCTGCTGACTTGAAGTTCGGAGTGGTCAGCACGACGGAAGGCGCTAAGACTGATTACGCAGTTAATAAGCGATCGGAGCTGGAAGAAATCCACCAGTTTATAAGGGACCGTATCCAACTGGTCAGCGATAAGATGAAAGCCAGATATGATCTACGAGCTAACACAGCGGGGTTCCAAGAAGGCGATCTGGTAATGCTTTACAACCCGCAGCGCAGGAAAGGTTTGTCTCCAAAGCTTCAAACGTCATGGGAAGGACCGTACAAAGTCGTGACCAGGATTAATGACGTGGTGTACAGGGTTCAACGCTGCTGCAGCGGAAACGCCAGGCTGAAAGTAGTCCATTTGGAGCGCCTGGCGTCTTACTCCGGCGGAGCCTCGGTACTTGTTCGGGACGAACAAGTCTAAGTGATGGACAGTGATACGATGAGAAATTCTGTGCCGTACTGTACAGAAATGCTTTTCTCCGCACGAATGTTTTCCAAGCATACTTTTAGGCATGCACTGTGAAGTACAGCAAAACTGTTATAAATTCGCTTGGTATAGTCCGATATGGCAAGGATGGTTCTCGAAGAAATGGGCTGTGCGAGAATGGTCGAGCGCTTTCCAATTAGAAGTGCAAGAAACTTCGGCGCGATAAGGAAAGTGGTATAAAAGCAGCAGTGGCAGCGCAAGGGGTCGAGTCTGTGTTAAGCAAGCAAAGTGGTAACAAGTGTAGATACAAGCGAAGTGTGAATTCTGTAAATAAAGCGATTGTTAGTTTTGACTACGTTGCGCCGGATAACTGAAGTTGTTTTATTTTCAAATACAATCAAAACGAACCGTCGATAACGAACTGGGGAAATTCGTAACAGTATTTTGTCAATAATATTGTATTGCGTTTGTCCCTTTACGTGCTTATATGTACGGATTGCAACCCTGGCCATCCCGAAGGCAGCTTGCACGGCCGGCGGACACTCGACGTACGAGCTCGGGCGAATCAACACTGACGAACACCGATCCATAAAAATTCACATTTCCATTTGCATATCAACAAACATTCAACATTTAATAAAACGTTTCCAGAAAAACCGACACAATACATTTACCCTCAAGGCATATACCTTGATTTACCCTTATCTTTTTACCCTGACACTTGAGTTCTGATACACCCTGCGATTTTAGTTCTTAGATTAAAGTAATTATGAAATTCAATTCAATTTATTCAGTCTATGATATTTAATAATCTTACAGACTAGATGTACAGGGTCGATATTCAAACTAACTTGGGTACACCAAGAGATAATAGGAGGTCTTCAACTTGGTCCTTCCACTGGGGACACAGTGGCCCTCGACACTCAACTACCGTGTCAACACCTTTTCGCCGGAACTTTATCATCCATACCGGATATGTGGCCAACCCAGCGTAGTCTTACCAATGTACTAAGTCTAGGTATTTAAAGAGCTCATACAGGCCGTTGGATGTTTGAATTCGATAGTCGTGGCCAATACAAACAGGCCGAAGACGTTGCGAAGCACCTTCCTCCAGGCTGACATCAGTGTTGCTGTTTGTGGCGTTGCCAAGCTAGGGCTTGTACCAGTTCTCTACAGAGGGACAAGAGGATCAGTTTGTGGCCCTGAAGTCTCAGTTTCAGTTGACATTGCCTACAGGCTTTACGATGCTCTTGAACGCGTTTCAGCTATTTTCGAGGCATGCAAAAATGCGTATACCCCTAATGTCGCTGATATTTATGCCAGTGTCAAGGGAAAACTGCTAGCTTACAAAAACCACATCAACAGCTGAGTATTTACAACTGACTGCACCGCTTCACTCGTTCCAATTCTAACTCTCTGCTATGTGTCAAGGTCTTACAAATTTACATTTCAGTTTGGAACCCTTCAGACGCGGCTATTCACCAATTTGACCTTCAAAATTTTGTAAAATGAGTGGTGTCGTGGGAACCGTTTATCGTTAAACATCAAAAAGTGTTTCCATATGTAATTTTCTAAGTCTCAGGCTCCTATTCCTACTCGTTATTGTATCTGTAGTACCCGTCTCAATGTCATTGCCGAATTGTTTGCATTTGGGTGTTTACTTGGGCACCAAACTTGTTTTCACAAGCACTTAAGCTGTACAATCGCTATATCTTATGGCATGCGCTTAGCCTGGTTCATCCGCCGTTTCAGTTCACATTTCACTGATCCGTATACACTAAAATTGATATGCACATACATTTCCCTGGTAAAATAAGCGGTCTTTATGTGGAAAACTATCTAGAGAAGATCTTTTTTCTTTCCGTCTTTTAAAACAAACTATACGGCTAATGCTCCAATTTTGCAAGGTTTGAATAAGGCCCACTTATATTCAAATTCTTTAGATTTTTCATCTTCTACAAATGTTCTTAAGCATTTGCTTGAAAGACTTATAATATAAATTCTTATACTTATAATATAAATAAATTAGAATATAAAAAGACTTATAATAAATTCATTAATTTTATCATACTTTACTATTTGTTAGTCTGTGTGAATTGTTGATTATTTTTAGGCTGTTACTTAAACAAATAAATATATAGTTTGCTGTGGTCGTTTCCATAATGGGAAATTGGTTTTACGGGGGCGAGCACTAAACCTTGCAAAACAACATTTTTTTATGTCGTTAACGTTGGTTCACCATTCACTTAGATTGGACAGGGACAAGGACCGTTCTAGCGTTCGCCAGGGTAAACGTAATCAAAGACCTTGTAACATATGTGCGCTCCCATCTTTCCATGCTCAATGACATTCAAATCCAAAGACCAAGCATATTAAGGCAATTTTAAAAAGTAGTCCCAGGTTTGCACATCATACATCTTATGCTTTGAAACGGTGTCATGGTAGAACTTAACGTATGTTTAATACCAAGTTTGCGCCTATTCTTCCAACGGATTTGCTTCAAATATTAAGGTACATTGCTTAGTCCATCAATAATGTGAAGGCTTCTCGGTCCTGTAGACGGCGTTCAACGCCATTTTATAACGGAACCCATACGATCCTTAAAGGTGAGGTGCAAGTTCTTTTTTTTCAGCTCGGTATCCGCTTTCCGCCTAACATCCAGTCGGATATCATAGAACTTGTTTTTGTCTGTCTTGCAGACCTTACGGATATAGCGAAGTAAAGTTATCTGACCCCTTAATTTTATCTGGGAAAGAAAATGGTTTAACAAAGACAATACTATGACTTTTTACAGGAACCGCAGTTAGAGCGATGTGCCTCCCCCTGGCAGTCATAGAGAGCACTCATACGCCCTCTGAACCTAATCTGACCTAAAACTCATCTAAAATTACAATTGTATTAGAAATGGGAGGTGAATGGGGTTTCGACAATACATTTTGATTTTGGTTCGTAGAAACCAAAAAGTTGACAACCACACAACTCCGACTGTATGGGAGACGCCTTCTGGTGGTGAATTTCTGAACCTTCATTAATTTTGTATGTTTTTTTAAGAATATGAAGAATATTGCCGATCGCTGAATAAATTATTCAAATCGGTTCAGTAGTTTTCGGGACACGATGTTTCTTCGCTTACTTAACTACTATCATACATTTACAAGTGGGAAGCCAATTCCATAGAAAAAGGCCAGTTGGATGGTAGACCCCTTAAGACTTCGAGATAGCGGGTGGTATGTTTTGAAGAAACATTCGGAAGGGAAAATAAATTAGGTCTTACATTTTACACATCTGGGGCAACCTGGGAGCCGTTAGAGCCTTTTTTATAAAAATGATAATTTTGTATGGGAGGCCCATTAAGTGTTGAAGATAAGGTATACATGCGAAGAGGGCAATAACAAAACGCAATAATTCAATTTTTTAAGTTTTTCGTTTTTTTTACTGAATTCAATTCTACATATTAACATCTTTGTAACGATTGTTATAAAACCTACCAAAGGTAAATAATTTCATTAAATTAGTAGTTAGAGACAGCGATAAGCGATTGGAAAGTGGCAGGAGAAGTGTGAAAAATTCGACAATACACACATAAAATGCACCAATACTCTCACATAACAGCTGATACTCCGGCCCCACAGCTGATATTCCTGACCCCGTATAAACTGAATGTGGAGGGTTGTTGTGTTGGTCAATTCCAAAATAGAGGGTTGTTGTGCTGGTCAATTTTCATGTGTGAGGGTTATCGTTGTGGTTCATTTTTAATTGCATAGAACATTAATTTGTTTTTTGCACAGAGTTCTGTGATACGTTTATAGAAAAATGGATATAAAATTCTATTATTGCTTACAAATATAATAAAACTGTTTGAATATGAGCCTATTTACACGAAGGGTTTTTCCCCCTGCGTTTTTTGCAACTCTCTTTTGGAGTTGCTGCGTAAATCTTCATGCATTTACATGAAGACTTTTTACTTGCAACTTTGCTTGACTTTTTGGACGTTTAAGCGGCCAATCTTCTTTCATTCACATTTTCGCGTAGTTTTTGATATTCTCATTATTAAAAGAAAAATGGATTTAAACAAAGAAGAAATTATTGAAAATATTTTGGAAGTCACTGAAATGGCTATTAACTGCTCAAATTTAAATAATAGGGAAGATGTAAATATAATTGTTAGCAAAGCGTCCGGCCGGTTTGAAATTTGAAGAAAAGTGCGAAAAAGAGCAAAGCAAATGTCAAAAAAACCCCTGGAATTCGCTGACCGTGCATGTTTGCCTACCCCGCTGACTTCTCACCACTTCTCGCCAACAAACTCTTCACGCATGACTTTTAACGCAGGGGGAAAAGCCCTCGTGTAAATAGGCTCTATGTCTCTAACATGTCATTATTGGAGTTTTCATTGGGGGTTTTAGAATTGTTAACAGAAAACTTCTGTATAGAACTTTATAGCGCTCGAGGGTTATTTGTTGTATTTTTCAAGTGCTAGGTGTGCCAAAAAGAATTTCAAGCTCCTTAGCCTAGGCGTACACGGAGACGCAGACCGCGCAACACAGCACAGGGCAGCACAACGCAAATTAAACTGTGTTACGCAGCAAATGTTTGAGCAGCGTATACGAATCTCGGAAAACCAGCACACGTGTTCCGTATTCGTTCCATAAACCCAGTAAAAAGAGTTATTTTCTGAATCAGACTTTGAAATATAACCTATATAATATAATATGAGTGTAATATGCGCTGTCCACGCACTTTTTCAATTTATTCTTCAATTTTTGCAAGAGAACGTGTCGGCTGCGCGTAGGAAACTGTATTTCAACTACAAAGAGACGCAGTTGTGCGCAGGCTGTCATATGGTACTGCATTATTTACAAAAAATTGAACTACGCTGAGCTGTGCTGCATGTGCGGCCTGCGTGTCCGTATACGCCTAGGCTTACACGTATAATATTGAAACGATGAGGCACTCTGTGCTGTGTATTGAAACGATGAGTCACTCTGTGCTGTGATATTGAAACGATAAATGCTTTTCCAAGCATACTTTTAGGCACGCACTTTGAAGTACGGCAAATTTGGTATAATTCGCTTGGATCGTCCGATATGGCAAGGATGGTTCGCGGAAGGTAATGAACTTTGCTAGAACAATCGATATAGAAAGTACAACTGGAATGTGCAAGAAACTTCGGCGCGATAAGAAAACTAGTATAAAAGCAGCAGTAGCAGTGCAAGGAGTCGAGTCTGTGCTGAGCAAGCAAAGAGGAAACATGCAATAGTAGTGTAAAGTAGAACAAGTGTAAATGTGTAAATAAAGTGATTGTTAGTTTCTGACTACGTCCTGCGCTGAATAATTGAAGTTGTTTTATTTTCAAACACAACCCAAACGAACCTTGGAAAACTCGGATTTTTGTAACAATATACGGAACAGTCAATTGTAATGCATTTAAAATTATGCGTTGCAGCATGGCTGCCAATTGTGCAGCATTGGGTGCACATAATAACATAACAAATAACATAAAAACATAACAAAGTTTATAAGATGTATGCATTTTTTATTAAAATAATTTACAATTATGAAAATAATAACATAACAAAGTTTAGAAAATGTATGCATTTTTTATTGAAATAACTGACAATTATGAAAATGATAGCATGCATCGTATTAATACGCCTTTTTCTAAAATAATACGAAAGACAAGCGACCTGTAAATTGCAACTTTGCGCCTTTTCTAACTTCAACGCGACCACACTGTTAAACCTTAACAGCCAATAGGTCTGTTTGGAAAGGAAACATTTGTACGAATTTGTAGGCAAATGGAAACACCAAAGAAATTGTGCGTTCGCAAGTCTGCTGACCCACAACCGCCTTGCTAGGCTTTTCCTGCTGAAGCTGAAAAGGAAAAAAAGAAAGATTGAGCGCAACGAACCATTTCCCTTTTGCATTAATATTTTTTACTGGATAAGTTTCCAAACAGACCTATTCACTGACCCAGTAGACGACGCCATGAAACCTCGCACAGATTGTGTATGTGAAATGCAAAAAAATGGTCAAAAAATTCCCTTCCCCTGCCAGTTTCGAATCACGTTATTTTTCCACATAGAGAAAAATGTGTATTTTTTGGTTTTTTTGTCATCTTTAAGATTGATTTGTATGTAAATGAAGCAACCAATCTTGTTGGTGTTTTCTAAAAGGTACGTTAATTAATAATATAAAAAAAAATAAAAAATGTTTGTTTTGTCTTTAAAGTTGTACGATGTACCGATTGCTCGAAAAGTCTATATTTCGACCTTTTTTCCAACTTTGATCGAGAGGGTGGTTATTTATTATTAAATTATTTACCTAACTTCCAAAATTCAGCTGCCGATTTACTTTCTAGAGCAATAAAAGTGAAGCAACCTCGGGACGAAAAACAAGCATATACACCTAAGTCTGTTTTTACACGGTAGATTGGTTCCAGAAGAAGCCGTGTAAAAAAAAACCGTGTAAAAAAAGACATTGATCGTATACAAAAATGGGTGATTTGTTCCTAATCTCTAAAACCTATTAAAATTTCTTTACCAAACACGTCTTATTGCATTGACAGTTCACAAAATATTAACACGTTTCAATTGCTCTGACCAGTAAATTTTATTGTATGCACATAAAGGGAATTCCCCTAAATTAGTGCTATTCACATTTGCTTTGACCAGTAAAAATTGCTTGTACGCGCTAAAAGGGAATTCACTTAAATCTTTAAGCTAGTGTTCGCAAACTATCGATAGCACTATCGATACTATCGATGGTTTCAGACTTTTTTCTTTCATAAATACTTTTTTGTGATATGAACATACTTCGCAAAAATTAAATTTGACAAAAAAAATTTAAGTACATAAAATTTCAAATCGTGCTAAATGGAATAAAATCGTGTAAAAAAATTAAAAATATTCAATTTTCAAACCGTGTTATATCAAAACCGTGTAAAAACAGACTTAGGTGTATACGGAAAATCGCGCACATTTAGTACGGTCAAAAACCCAAACCCCGATTTCAATGAAGTTTTCTTTGTTGGGTTCGTCTTGAGTCAGTTCAGGTTCGCGCGAAAAGAAAATTTCGGAAAATCTATTGGAAAAGTCGGAAAAATCCTGTCACTTTTTACCGTGAATTCTGAAAATTTTTGAGACGATAACGTTGGAACTATAAGTCACACATCAAATAAATTCACTACGAACTTACTTTTTAGTCATGTCCTTCGAATTTAGTATTGTGTCGTCCCATAGATGAGTCATTCTACTGGTAAGATTTGATGGGCGTTGAAAGGGTCGTAGCACATTTTTGTGACCCAAATATTTTGCTGAATTATAAGTCGCACAGCAATAAAACTAAGTACGAACCATTTAATCATATATTTCGACAGAGGGAATGGTGCGGGTGTTAAACAAAGGGGCGTGGCACAACCCATTTAACTTAAATATGGTTCAAGCGCAGTCCATTTCTTTTCTGAAACTTAGCAGTCTCGATTGAGTTAATCAGAGAAGAAACTTACTCCTACGGTACACAAAGTTGTAGCACATGGAAAGGATTTAATGAATACCAGTCCTCACGAATAGAGGAGTTGTCTGAAGAAGCTCAAGAATGCAAAAATAAGGACTACAAAGGGTATAGATGTATGAACACTTGCAAAATATCTAGACAAAATGAAGACCTTTTCCACATGTAAGCAGTCTCTTCTGATCTAGTTATTTCTTCTGTGAGATCTGTAAGATCACAAAAAGAACTTACAGATACTTATAGCTTAGAAATGATTTCATTATTAGACATTCCTTCCAGTGTAGATAGCGATTTTCAAAAAATCTAACTTTTTACAAAAATTTACTTTTGTAAAAATTTGCGTATGAATCAATTATTATCAATTACATATTATATTTATTTATCGGAAAAAATGTATAAAAAAATCGTTTATTAATTCAAACAAAAAACTAATTTCATTGTAGTATGAAGTTTTAGTAAATCTTAACTTTGGCAAAGAATTTGAAAGCCCCTTATTACTGTGGCACCCTGTTTTTATCCTCACTTTAAATTGGATATTACATTTTCAGATGCAATTTAAATTAAATTGCAATTTAAATATCTTTATCGGTCAGAAGTTATGATTTTTGCAACGAAAAAAGGCAAAACGAGCAATAGTGCGTCGGATGCGGGCAGGCAAAAATAAGAGCAGTAGTTTACATTAATTAATTTAATTGATTGGCACGACAGCCCGCTTACGCGAGACTAAGGCCTAGCTTCCCACAACCACCCGTGTTGTGCGTGTGAATTTGTATGCGGGTGGAAGGGACCTACAGTTTAATGCCGGTTCCGAACGGCGTGTTGGGAGCTCTTTCATAAGCAATTTTTACTTTCAGAGGTTTGCCATTTCCAGCTGAGAGGACAGCCACCGAAAGAGAAAACTAGTTTTCACGTTATTTTTTTAGGTGTTATTACAGGCAATATTTGAACCTGGGTCGCTGCCTTCGACTCGCGGTCCAACGCACTAACCAACTGAGCCACGGCGGCTGTCATATTTATTAAGTATTTATCATTAAACGAACATTATTTACTAAATTTTTTTTAAGGTATGCTTTTTGCAGTCTGGATATACCTGCCTTTGTTCTTCTACACAACGTAGTTAATTACTTTTTTCTCTTCCACAGTAATTAAGCCGTGGAAGTGTTGCATTAACCAAACCGCTCTTTTAGCCGTATCGTTAACTGCTCTCAATGCCAGCACATTTTTCTTAGCATATTGAAATGAGGTATTATTCGACCATGAAGGTAGGTATGCAGCTCTCAAGAAAACGCTCAAGAAAAAACGAGCGTGAGCGTGAAAAACTAGTAGTCAAGTAAATTTGACGTTTGAAAGAAATTTTGACAAGTTGAATTGCATTCTTCAGGACAATTTTTATTTTTAATATTTAAATTCAGTTCTTTCTAAATGGACGACGATTTGTAAGTTTTTAATACATTTCAATCGATTACGCTTTTATTCCATGTCTTGAGATATTTAAGGGACAACCTATTGCTCACGTTGGACTGCGGCATTTTCATGGCCGGCATGGAAGGCAGGCAGCTGTCACTTTTTCTTTGAGAAATAAATAGGTACACATATGTTTCTTGCCGAAATCAGTGTTGTTATTTCACTTTTCAATGAAAAAAAAGTATTTAAAAACCGAATCAGTTTTCTTGTGAGGTGCGTACACCTCAAGAAAATATGACTCAAGGAAATTTTTGTGAACATCTCTTGAGCTTTTTTTTATATGAAGTTTTCGCTTTCCCTGTACATGTATATTGAATACGGCATTGCTTTTGATTGAAACCAAATCATCAATGCTTTTCTCTGAAATTGAAAATATTTTTACTACACGTTTCAAGTTCGATTTCAGAAAGTGTAAAAACAATTTCAGAAAGCGTAAAAGCAATTTCAAAAAGGGTAAATTCAATTTCAGAAATATAAATTTAATTTCAGAAAGCGTAAAAGCAATTTCAGAAAGTGTAAATTCAATTTCAGAAAGCGTAAAAGCAATTTCAAAAAGGATAAATTCAATTTTAGAAATATAAATTCAATTTCAGAAAGCGTAAATTCAATTTCAGAAAGCGGAAATTCAATTTCAGAAAACGTAAATTCAATTTCAGAGTAAGTGTTGAAATTATTTTGGTTGCATTTACACAGATTTGATTTGTTTGGATACCTCTGTGTTTCCTCCGATATCTGCCCTGTACATGTATATTGACAGGTTGACCAAAAAGGAAATTGAGTCATCATGGCGTACCAGGACCGACTGTGGCACCTACCGGGCACTGTGGCCCGTTGAAGTCATCACCGGACACTGCGCTATTGGATCTATGCTTACCAAATGGCGCCTCTCGTCCGGTGATGTCTGCCGTAGCTGTGGAGATGAAGAAGAAGTAGAAACGATACAACACCTCCTGTGCCACTGCCCGGCTCTGCAAGAACGCCGACTCCGCACCTTGGGGTCAAGGTTCCTGACAGACCCGGCTTGCGCGGCGAAAATCGAAATCTCGAATCTGCTCTCCTTCATTAAGAGGTCGAACTGGTTTCCCCTTGACTGAGACTATTGGTTAGCTCCAGAACACCATAAGAAGGGATTCACAATGGGCCATTATGGCCTCCGAGTGTAAGTGCGGTCCTGCCGCACACACCCTTCTCTACCTAACCTAACCTAACCTACACATATTTGAAACAGTAGCATTCATTATAATACCTTAAAAAAGAAATATCTAAATGCTTGTCCAGAAAAAAAAATTTTTACGTTCCTACAAGAATGTCATTTTGGTGATCGGAGTGTGGCACAGTAATATGCAACTTAACGTAAGACTTTATTTTCGACCATATATTTCCTATGGGATTAAGCATGGGTGAATAGGGAACCAGACGTAGCACTTCCGCAAGACGGCTGTTTCCATCGAACTATGGCATGGTGCATTGTCGCACACAATCACAAGGTCATTTACATTATTCCCATTTTCCTGCCATTTGTTTATTAGGCCTTGCAGGCTGCAGATGTCAATGAGCCCCTCCGACGCTCCAGCAGCACACCTCCTGTGGCTCATCTTGTTCCGTACGTAGTTAAAAAATTTGGCAAAGTGCATTTTTCCAAAAATGTTTTTATACATTAAAGGTAGTTTCTGAAATTAAATTTATATTTCTGAAATTGAATTTACGCTTTCTGAAATTTCTTTTACACTTTCTGAAATCGAACTTGAAAAGGGGTAGTTCTACCAACCGAAAAGTGGGTCACAGTTCTTCCTTCGATGAGATGTCGCGTTTAACGTAGGCTGTTGGGTGCTGCTTTTGAGATGCTTTTGTCGATTCTTTCGTAAATCTTCATGGTCTTCAAAAAGCATATATCCTGCTATGGTGCTTATACCGCTAAAGTCCATTGCATAGGTGCATGGCACCTATAGTAATATTATTGAAAGCTCTATTAATTAACGATAGTCATCTCTAGCATTCTTTTTAGTTTATTCAGATCGGTAAAGTCTAGCAGTTCGTTAATTAAAAAAAGGGGCAAAAGTCGCATGATTTTAAAAAGTGTCAAAATAAGCCTATTTTTAAAAAGTCGGGGTCAGGTGGCATCGGTCTCCAAAAAGGGTCAATTTGACACTTTAATCGCACAACGATTAAAGTATTACATGTTGTTTAGATGAGTGCTGTCTTTAGTGATCCGTCGATCCCATCTCCAATCCCAATCTTTCCTTTTCCCTTTGTACTCATGTTCCCCCTATTTTCTGCTCCCGGCTTCGGCCGTTTGTATCGTTTCATGTTTCGTGTAACACTTGTATTTCATACGTCGGTTAATAAAGAACGCTCTAAACCCAACCCTCGACCGACCTTTTTTATCCGCTCCGCCGCGAAACGATTCATGGTCCTTCGAGCGAACGCGAACTAGCGCCGCGTAATATAATACTAATACTAAAGTGACACAAACTATAAACATACATTAGTGATTAAAAAACAATTTCAAACACAAAACGATCAACAATCAAAAACAATCAACAGGTGCAAGTGCATTAACTAAAAGTGAGAAGACAACAAAAAACAAAAAAAAACAAAAACGTTGTTACAACAAAACTTATCACAAACCAAAAAGTGTAACTACAAATATTAAAAGAGTGCACGGGATTTCAAAAATTAAAAGCAAAAAACACAAAAAGCCTCAACGCAACATAGACAGTGCAGTGATTTTGCAGAACGCATAACAAAAACAGAAACGCGGGCAAAAGCAACAACAAAACACACACATAATTTCAAAAATTACAAAAAAGAAACAATAACGAAATATTGGACAGCGCAGTGAAGTACAAAGACAAGAACAAAAACGCGCACAAGAACCAAAACGCGTACATCATCAAACAACAACACACACCCACAACGCAGAGAAAACAAAGGAAACATAGGAGAACAGCCCAAACTACAACAGCAGCTAAGCACAGTAGCGGACATACAACAAGAGATCCAGCAGGAAATCCTCAATCTCGGGCACGGGGCCCAAAAATAGATAAGCGGAACATTTTTATAAATATATCTACCCCGAATATATACCCCCTCCCCAAAAATCCAAGATAAAAATCTTCATTCTGGTACCCCGCTTATCGTGTGCATATTTCCCTTTTTACAAAACAGCGCAGTGCAGTTAGCGATTCCGCTACTGCACATAATTCGGCGCTTTGTACATTTTCGCCGTCTCTTTTGTGCGACCTTTGCTGCCGAAGCAGCAAAAACTCCGCTGCAGCCAACAAATACGCACTGTTGTGCAGTAAATAAGTAGGTACGCAGCATTTCGCCCGCTGCATTCCTACTCACCCACTTACACGCATTTTCGCGTTTTGTTTTGTGCTACATACGCAAAAAACAATTTCAAAACAAAATTACGATAACAATTACAAATCACAGTTTACCAATGAACACAGGTGAAAACAAAGTGACACATAGTGAACAGTGAAAATTAAACATTACACGCAGAAACAAACAAAAAGAGGAACCCCACACAAATAATAACAGCAAACAGTGAAACAATCTTACCAAACAAAAAGGTGAAACACACAACAAAAAAAGTGCACAAAATTCAAAAATTGAAAGTAAACACAAAAAACCACAGCGACACAGTACAGTGCAGAAACTATTACAACAAAAACACGCACATTACCATACAACAACAATACACACCCACAACGCAGAGCAGGAAAAAGGAAACGAACTGCACAAACAACAACACAAACAAACAACAGCATCGCAGCACAGCAGCGGCCACGCAGCTCCAGAAGGGAGGTCCCCAATCTCGGGCACTGGGCCCACACAGATAAGCGAAACATTTATATTTTCAAAATATATAACTAACACGTACACATATATTGCACCCAAATATATACTCCCCAAAAATCCAAAATAAAATTTGGTACCCCGCTTATCGTGTGCATATTCCCCAAGTACAAAACAGCGCAGTGCAGGTAGCAATTCCGCTACTGCACATAATTCGGCGCATTGTACATTTCGCAGTCTCTTTTGTGCGACCTTCGCTGCCGAAGCAGCAAAATCTCAGCTGCAGCCAGCAAAGGCGCACTGTTCTAGTGCAGCATTTCTCCCGCTGCATTCCCACACTCCCACTTGTACGCATTTTCGTGTTTTGTTTTTGTGCGACATACGCAAGCACTAGGGATCGCAATTTTTGGCCATTTTGCGATCCCGGGATTTTCGGGATTGAAAAGTCAAATCCCGGGATCCCGGGATTTAATCCCGGGATTCATATAACAAATTTTTTAATAAAACAATTTTCCCGAATTGCATAAATACTTGTTTATAATATATTTATCATAAAACTGGACACATTTTAATCACATTTGGGTAGTTTCAAGATTTTATATCTTGAATTTAATCACATTTTGTTTAACCCTTCAATTCCCATGTCCAAAATAGTGAAAAATATAATTTTCTTTTTAAATAAAAGAGCTTAGATACGTTTGGATAAGACAAAAAAATACATAAAAAATGTTTAAACTACCCTAATTTTTATATTGAAAGAAACCACACAAACTCGCACTGCTTTAATTACGCGTGAAACAACTGAATAAATTTGACAAACGACGCATATCTAGTGTTGGTAGGAAAATTAAATAAACAAGTACTACTAATTTACTTTGCTATACAAGTGTTAGAATTTTAAGATAAAAACCTATGTGGTAGGAAAACAAATATTAAGCATCTGTCACCTACAGGTGACACTGGGAATTGAAGAGTTAAATTAAAAGTTTTTCATTTGACATTTAACTTCAGTTTCATAGCATTTTGTTTTATCCAAAAATGACACTTAAACATAACTTATTACTTTGCAACCGATGTATCATAAAGTGCATATATATGCATATTTGATAAAAAAAATAAAATAGTTAATTTGTTTGTGCTTTTAGTTTTACTTCGATTATTTCGATAAAAAGTTAAGCGTTTTGATTAACTAAAAACTGAGATCTTAAAAATACAAAGGCATTAAGTGTTTTTTTCTCTTATCTAGAGCGAAATTTATTTCAAATGAGCCCTGCTGAAGAGAAATATCCTTCAGATTCAACACTTGTTGGTTGAATGCTTAGTAAATAATCATAAGCCTTTTGCAAAAGACGCACTCTATCCCCTCCCTTCTCCCTCAAATAAGGAATTGGGTTTTTGTGCCTTAAAATTTATTTCATTTGAACTTTGAAGCATCTTTTGCAATCCCGAAAATCCCGGGATAAAAGAATTTGAATCCCGGGATTTTCGGGACTGGAAAAAGTCCGGGATCCCGGGATCCCGGGATTGCGATGCCTAGCAAGCACTGAGCAGCGAGCACTCCCGCTGCTGCTTCCAAGTGCAATTGCACTTTCGCACTTCTGCCTAAGCAATATCCCCACTCTCGCTAGCAGAAGTAAGCAAACTCGAATACAGTGGGACGAGTAGCCTATTTTCACAGCACATAGAACAATTTTCAATAGTGCTGCACATACACATTCAGTGCACAGTTATTGTCACCCCAAGCGAATACAGTGGGACAAAAACACCCCACCTGTACACAAAAAATTTTAATCGTTCACTCTATTATTGTTTGGTTTTCCTTATACAAAATATAATAAGAATAAATAATTATTACCCGCACTAATACACAAATATACATATATTAAAATACTCTTTACACACAAACATAACACTTCGTTCAATAATGTGTGTGACTAACTAATTAAAACACATTTTTTTTCCAAAATTCGTTTTTATTCATCAACATAGTCCCCTTTTAGGGAGATACAATCATTCCAACGCTTTTCCAATCTTTCGATACCGCCTTTGTAGAACGATTTTTCTTTGTCTTCAAAATAGGCGTTAGTTTCGGCGATTACTTCATCATTTGAGCCAAATCTCTTACCACGGAGCATCTTTTTGAGGTCTGCGAAGAGCCAGTAGTCGCTGGGGGCCAGATCTGGAGAATACGGGGGATGAGGAAGCAATTTGGAGCCCAATTCATGCATTTTTGCCATCGTTTTCATCGACTTGTGACACGGTGCATTGTCTTGGTGAAACAACACTTTTTCTTCTTCATATGGGGCCGCTTAATCGTTTCTTCTTCTTTGAAACGTTCCAACAACGCTATATAATAGTCGCTATTGATTGTTTTCCCTTTCTCAAGATAGTCGATGAATATTATTCCGTGCACATCCCAAAATACTGACGCCATAACCTTGCCAGCCGATGTTTGTGCCTTGGGACGCTTTGGGCGGCTTTCACCGGTTGCATGCCACTCAGCAGACTGCCGATTTGACTCTGGAGTGAAATGGTGGATCCATGTTTCATCCATTGTGATGTACCGACGCAAAAACTCCGACTTGTTGCGCGTAAACATGTCCAAACAGCTCTTTGAATCATCGATTCGTTGTTGTTTTTGCTCCGGTGTGAGCAAACGCGGCACCCATTTCGAAAACACCTTTTTCATAACCAAATGTTCGTGTATTATGGTGTGTACACTGCCTGCTGATATCTTTAGAATGTCAGCAATCTCCCCCACTTTCACTTTACGGTCGGACATAATGATTTTCAGTGTTTTTTCAACGTTTTCCGGAATAACAGCGTCATTTGGCCGTCCAGTAGATGGAATGTCATCGGTGTCTGTACGACCACGTTTGAATTCGGCATACCAATAACAAATGGTTCTTTTTGATGGAGCAGAGTCCGAATAATGTTTTTCAAGCCATTCCTGGCATTGAACAGTATTTTTTTTCATTAAAAAACAATGATAAATCAGCACACGGAATTGCTTTGAATTCATTTGTTTTGAAAACTCAAAAGTAGTGTCACTTAAAGCACTGTAACTGTATGGTCGGATTGACATATAATTTTGACAGTAAGCCTAAAAAGGTTCACAATTTCGAAAAAAATATTGATTTAATATTAGTGCCGCCATCTATGTGTCAGTCACACACATTATTGAACGAAGTGTTATATTCACGTTTGCACACAAATAAAGAAACATTCACATAGACTATATACCAAAGAATTTTTTGTTTAATAATAATTTCCCTAGTTCTTATTTACATATTTCTTGTTTAGTCCCAATATATATATATACCAATTTCTCGACGCGTTTACACACACAGTTGTAAACTTTTATCCTCAACAAAAATACAAAGTCGCATTGAAAATTTTTTACACTTTCGTGTACATTTCTCCATTTCTAAATTATCGTTCGCGCGGAAGCGGTAATACTAACGGTTTATTCCTCATAAGCCTTATATTTATATTCAATCGAAACCCCCTTCGAACTTTTAAGCCATTTAAATGCCTGTTGAGCGGACCCCCAAGCGTCAAATAAACAAGTCTCCTTCTCCAAAATATTCAAAGTCAACCGAGGCACATTTGACAGTTCCTGTCACTCGCGAGGCAATTAAAACTCGCTCTTAGCTCTCTAATCCCAAAGCAACCGATCCCAGTGTTGCCACATTTGGTTTTGAGTCCGAGAGACTCGTGCAATTATGCACACAGTTTTCATCGGCTCCCATTGAGGATTTGACCAAATCAAGCAGAAAAATCTGCAAGCCCAATGGGAGAGGCTAATGCGCGCACATCAGGCAGTCTTCCTCGCTGAAGACAACAGCCAGCCCGGCGGTTTTAAAGAGTCGGCTAGGCAAAAGATTGACGCCTGCACAGACCAATACGAGTTGTGCATGGCTAAGATGTTGGACATCATTAAGATGCTCGAATCTCAGTCCCCCCGCTGCTGGTATATATATGCTCTACCAAATTGCCTGAAGCAACCTTAGCTTTATGGGAGCAGTCATTGACATCCCGGAAGGATCTGCCCCCCTGGTCACAAATGAATGAGTTTTTGACCTGCAGATACGAGGTAATGGAACGGCTGAATCTCTTTCGGCCCAAGTCGAAACCACAATCCTCCGACCCCCCAGGTCCCTAAATTTTCACACTGAAGTGAAAAAGGACTTCGCGTGCAAGCTCTGCAACGCAAATCATTCCGTACGGACTTGCCAAAGCTTGAAAAGGCTCACCCCCCAGTGTCGGTTAACATATGTGAAGAAGCACAAGCTCTGTGTAAATTGCCTTGCTACATCTCACCAAATTCAGGATTGTACAAGCAATTTCACATGTGTATATTGCCAGAAAAAGCATCAGTCCTTGCTTCATCTCCCCAAAGGCAATGCGCAACCCACTCAATCCCCCCAATCGATTACCTTCGACCACTTCTCTAGTTTCAACGGTTATCCAACAACCGAGTAACAACTCCACCACTCATTCTCCCCTTTCCTATGCGCAACCCAGCATATGTTCAAGGCAAAGTACGCTCCCAGTACCAGCACTTCACCCAAATAATGGCACCCAGTCTCTTCTGCCTACGGCACTGGTGTCCATTATACATTTAGGAAAGTTGTTTAAAGTTCGAGCGTTGATCGATCAAGGCTCTCAGCGCACCTTCATTCCCTCGAAGGTCCAGAGACGCCTAAAATTGCCAATCGAGAAATCTAACCTCCAGATCTCGGGCATGGAAAACCGCCAAACATATATGCTTCTTGACATTGGCAGTCTCTAAAACGAGCACAAACCTCCCCGTGCAAGCAATCGCCCTTCCAAAATAAACGGAATGTCTCCCCCCTTACGCCTCTCTAAGGGGAGCGACGACATCTCTCTCATCCAAGAACCCTGGCTTGTAGCCAACAAGTTTTGTGGATTGGGAGCGACCAACTACAGGCTGGTCCATGCTCATAATGCAGGTAGACCTAGATCCTGTATCCTAGTGAAAAAAATCACTAAATGCATATCTGCTCCCAAATTTCGGTAACGATGATCTAGTCTCCATCCCCCTGGTACTAAAGGGCAAGTGCCACTGGATCGCTTCCTGTTATATGGCTCACGACGACCCAGAGCCTCCACCGCCAAATCCTCTCAAGGAGCTGGCAAAAGAAGCCGCAAAATCCAGCATCGAATTGATTATTGGATGCGACGCAAACGCTCACCATAGCATATGGGGCAGCACGGATACTAACGATAGAGGTGAGTCTCTCTTTGAATACTTATTTACCACCAACCTTTTAGTATGCAATATAGGGCGTACACCAACCTTTGTTACTAGAAACAGAGAAGAGGTCCTAGATCTCACCCTTGCCTCTGGGTTAGGGTTAGGAATTGGAGAGTTTCTAGTGAACACTCCTTTTCTGACCATAGGTACATTGAATTTGCTCTTGGAAGCAACGCTCAGAAGACCAAACCTGTCCTCAATCTTAGAAAAACGAACTGGGATCTGTTCGTTCGCACAGTAGACAGACACATCAATGCGACTCAAATCACTGAAATCAACAGTCACGATGTTAGAGACGGCTGTTGATCACTTAACATCGGCCTTTTCAAAGGCACAAAACCTTGCCTGCCCCTTGTTTGTACCAAGGGGGAAATACAAACCCCCCTGGTGGAACCAAGAACTTGGGGGGCTCAGAAAAACCTCCAGGAGACTCTTTAATAGAGCGAGGAGGACCAAACTGCAACAGACTGGGACCTTTACAAGGACTCCCTCAGGTCCTACACGAAACGTCTTAGGGATGCTAAGAGAAGCTCTTGGAGCGACTTCTGTGGCAACATTGAAAGTGTCTCCGAGACTTCTAGGCTTAGGAAAATATTAGCCTCATCACCATTTGTTCCAAGTGCTTTACAAAAACCAGATGGCTCTTGGACATCTTCAGAAGCTGAAGCACTCGAGCTTCTCACAAACACTCACTTTCCGACCAGCCTCAACTCGCTGGCAGAAGACCAGATAGACACGAATAGGGTCGCTAATGTAGACAACCTCATATCGGAGGACAAAATAAAATGGGCTATCACAGGGTTCCTTCCATTAAAATCACCGGGACCAGATCGCATATTCCCAGCACAGCTACAAAGGGCTGGACCGTCAACCTTTAGGCTCCTCAATTTAATCTTTTCAGCCAGTATAAGCTTGAACTACATTCCAGCAAACTGGCGCAGAGTTCGGGTGGTGTTCATCCCGAAAACGGGTAAGAACTCTCACACTAATCCTAAGGACTTCAGACCCATTAGTCTTTCCTCTTTTCTATTGAAAACACTGGAAAGACTACTGGATCTACACCTACGTCTAACTATAAGGCATGACCTCATCTCAAACAAAAAGCATGCCTACATCAAGGGTAAATCCGTAGACACTGCTCTACACTCTCTGACTCAGAAGATCCAGAAATCTCTTGATTACAAAGAATACACGTTAGCAACTTTCCTGGATATAGAGGGAGCTTTTAATAACGTCGAACCGTTGGCTATCACTGGCGCACTCGCCGGGCTTGGGGTGGAGCGTGGCCTGGTGAACTGGGTGGATAAGCTTCTGCGTAGAAGAGTTATCTGCGCTGAACTGGGTCGACCATCTCAAGAGCGGTGTGTAGAGGTACCCCACAGGGTGGGGTCCTCTCCCCTCTCCTTTGGAACCTTGTGGTCAATGAACTACTTCAGTCCTTAGGAGAGGGTGGATGCAAGGTGACTGCTTACGCCGACGATATAGTTCTCGCCGTCTCAGGAAAGTTTCCTCACTCGATCAGAGACCTCATGCAAGCACTGCTAAACAAGGTCAACGACTGGGCAACCTGTCGTGGGCTAGGCATCAACCCCGGGAAAACGGAAGTGGTCCTCTTTACGAGGAAGTAAAAGCCACCTTCCATACCCCCTCTAAAACTTAACAACACAGCAATCCCATATAAGAATGAGGCTAAATTCTTAGGAGTCATTCTTGACAGGAAATTAAGTTGGAAACCAAATATCCTCCATAGGGTTGAAAAGGCAAGGGTTGCCTTATACACCTGCAAGAAGGCACTGGGTAAAACCTGGGGTCTAAGACCAAATCTAACATGCTGGGTCTATACCGCCGTAGTTAGGCCTATCCTAACGTATGGGTGTTTGGTTTGGTGGGAAGCCTTAGAAAAAGTCACACTTCTCCAACACCTTCAGAAAGTTCAAAGGGCAGCCTGTGTCATCATCTCAGGCGCTCTAAGAACTACCCCAACCTCAGCCTTAGAAGCTTTACTTCACCTCATCCCACTAGACCTCCATTGCAAAAAGTCGGCGGCAATTACAAGCCGAAGACTTCGTGCTTTCGGCCATTGGTCGGAATCAAATACGGGTCATAGCAGGATTCTCTCTCTCTTAGGACAAACTGGAGAACTCGATTACTCTCCTCCTCAACTTCTCTTCAACAAGAAGTTCCTCTGTACCATCCCAGATAGAAGCAGCTGGGAGGACGGCTCAACACCACTAACAGGTAGCTCATGTCAGGTCTTCACCGATGGCTCCAAGCTAAATGGAGCGGTCGGCGGAGGCGTTTTTTCGGACTCATTGAGTATAGACTACTCCTACAGACTAGCGGACCACTGTAATGTGTTCCAGGCGGAAGTGACGGCCATTGAAGCCGCCCTGAGGCTGGTCAACGAGCGCAACATCTCAGTACGAGATGTTAGCATACTCTCTGACAGCCAAGCGGCTATCAGGGCCCTAGGGTCTCATGTCCTAACATCAAAAACAGTGATCAGCTGCCGCAGATCTCTCGACGAGATGGCTGAGCAGCTTAACATACACCGATTATGGGTCCCAGGTCACAGAGACATCCCGGGGAACTGGCCAGACTAGGCACAACCAAAGGGCTATCCGCAGAATTTGCTGGCTTGGGTGCCCCGCTAAGCACTTGCAAGCTGATGCTAGAGGAAGCCGTGACTAAAGCCGCCAACATCGCCTGAGCGGCCTCGGAGACAGGCAAGACAGCGCAACAAATCTGGCCAAAGTTGGACTGGATGCGCACAAGAAGTCTGCTAAACCTCAAAAGGGGCGCGCTCAGGGCTGTTGTCGGGGTAATCACTGGGCACTGCATCCTCGGTGGCCACGCAAGAAGGCTAGGGCTGGGCCATCTAGCCAAAGATTTCTTCCGTAGCTGCAGAGACGTAGAAGAGGAAGAAACTATTCTACACTTCCTTTGCACCTGTCCTGCTCTTTGCAGGACTCGCAAAAACACTTAGGTTTTTACTACACCGCCAACCTAGCCGATATATCAAATGTCGACACCAAAGGCCTAATACGCTTCATTAACTGTTCAGGTTGGTTTGAGACCTACTAAGATGAAGGGGATAACGATCCAGTGGCATCACAATGGGCCTATTTTGGCCTACGTGCGCTCTCGTAAGGGCTGCCCCATCTACCTACCTACCAACCCTCCCCCCTTCCAAAATAAACTCCCCAAATTTGAACGATTTCGCCACGCTAGATCTCGCTGATCCCAACCCCTTCGAGGCAGCGCAGATCGATATAGTGATTGGCAGTGATCTCATCCCGCAGATCATGCTCGAAGGTTTCCACCGAAATGTATATGGCAGCTTACTTGCTCAACTTACAGTATTCGGTTGGATATTAAGCGGTCCTTTACCCATGCCATCACATTTGACAAATGTGGCCGCGGTGCCAAATCACCATACGCACACTGCTCGCGCGAGATAACGGCAAATCACGTCAAACACGCCATTCCTGCAAACTCAGACTCAAAACGGCAAACACCCCTCTTCGCTGCCAAACGTTTCGCCCCCCGCAGGATGGCTATCGCCCCCAATGAGACCGCGAAAAAGGGTACGCCACAAGCGTTGGCACGACGCCAAGCGTCAATATGCACAGCAAGTGATGGAAACTGCATGCCCCTCGCATTTCCACATTGCACCCCCCAAACAATAAACCTCGAGCGCACCCATCCCGGGTCCGAGTCAGTCGCCATTCCCGTGCGACCTGTTCCAAGCGCCTTCACTCCTCTGACGGGAACTCAAGTGAACCCCATCGCTTGATAAACCGATCAGACCCCACACGAACGGTGTCAATATCATCACTTCTCAATATTGACATCTCCTCTTTTGCAGATCCAGAGCTAACGACCCCCGCAGCAGTTGCCCCCCAGACTGCCTTGCTCGTCCGCACCGAGCTTCGACAGCAGAGAGGCCCTCAGCACACTCCCCAGCGCTTCGTCATCGCTGATCGGCGACAACCCCCCAGCCGTCAGTCCATCATACAGCACGGCAACCGCGCATCACCGCCAAACCAGCCAGCCGTCCGCCGCAACATTGGGCGGGACCCCGGCACCCATTCTAATTGCCATCTGCAATGGCGGGCGCGATGTTTAGATGAGTGCTGTCTTTAGTGATCCGTCGATCCCATCTCCAATCCCAATCTTTCCTTTTCCCTTTGTACTCATGTTCCCCCTATTTTCTGCTTCTTCGTGTAACACTTGTATTTCATACGTCGGTTAATAAAGAACGCTCTAAACCCAACCCTCGACCGACCTTTTTTATCCGCTCCGCCGCGAAACGATTCACATATGTAATACTTCTATATTGGCAGCAACCTATCTTCACAATGTGTTTTCATTCGGAAATCAAAGGGAGACAAGCGATGAGACAGAAAACACGAAATTTTGTTTATGTATTTCTATACGTGTATACATGAGCACTTCTACACATGAACAACTGTCAAACTGCTCCAGGGGCGGTTTAAGAAATTTCAGTTAATTTCGAAAAATTTGTATTTTCTTTCAGTCAATTTTTTCCCGCTTGAACGCACCTGACTTTTTGCCACTTTTTACAGCTGTCAAGGTACATTCGTTTATAGAGTCCGACCGATTAATCGGCATCGGCTAGTATCGGCCAATAAAATTGGTATCGGCATCGGCTAGTATCGGCATCGGCCAAAAAAATAAGTATCGGCATCGTCCAAAAAAATAAGTATCGGCATCGGCCTGTTTTTCTGACTTCATTTTTTTGTTCTCAGTTTTTGTACCAACGAGTTCCTATACCCCTTTTCAGTAATGTATTTTAACTCACTGTTTAATATAAATGTTTCCTAGAAATGTTTTTTTTTTAACTAGTATTCTTAAAAACACAGATTTTCTCGAAATGTCTATGCATTTCGTCTCTTAATGTGGATATCTAGACGAAGATATCTATCTCTATCTAGACGAAGATGGAAAACCCTAGGCTCTCCTTTCTTCGATAACTTGAATGACCTCAGTTCAGCTAGTATCAAAAACTTGGCTTGAATAGGCTTCTCGACTTGCAGTAAGACAGACCTTTCAACTTGTGGTATCACAACGGGCCCATTCCGTGGCCTAAGTGTGTCTCACAGCAAGTCCCATGCCAAGACAGCCACTTTAACCTAACCTAACCTAATGTGGATATCGGGAGAAGGGGCTTTTAATTTTTCAATCTTATCCTTCTTGTTTAATCGGAAGCATTTTTTTTAACAGGCCTTTTATTTTTCCAAATTTGTCTTCTGACTTCTTCCTACTGCATCTGTATAACGGGTCGCAATTTGAGAGTACAAATATTAATATAAAAATCGTAATTTTAAGTTGAATAAAAAACTGAATTTGTATGCAATATTGGACAACATTTTAACGGAACTCAACCAGAGAGGAGTCAAAACGGTTGCGTATGCTGACGACATGGTTGTGATGGCATCGGGGATGTGCCCTGATGTGATTAGCGGAATCCTCCGGGTGGCCTGGATAGGTTAAGCGCTTGGTGCACGGGACGTGGACTAAGCATTAACCTTACCAAAACTGAACTGATGCTATTTACGACCCGTACTAAGATACCAACCTTTAGACGACCTCATCTCGGGGACACAACGTTACCCCTTTCGTCTAGTGCCAGATACCTCGGGGTAATTCTGGACCCTAAACTGAACTGGAAGCTTAACGTTGAGCAAAGAATACACAGAGCAGGGTTTGCACTCTACTCCTGTAGGAAAATGATAGGAAGGAGGTGGGGCCTCCGACCAAGTTTAATGCTATGGATGTTCAAGATGGTTGTACGTCCAATACTATTATACGGAGCTCTGGTCTGGTGGAAGGCCCTGAGGAGGGAATACAACATCACCAAGCTCGGTATGCTACAAAGAACAGCTTGTGCTGGAACCACGGGAGCAATCAGATCCTGCCCTGGAGAGGCGTTGAACGTGCTGACGCACCTGCTCCCGATTGATATGCATATCATGAAAACCGCAACCCTTAGCGCTCTTAGGTTGAAAGAAACAGGTTGCTGGAAAGACCTTACAGTCACGGCAGTCTATTATCACAAGGGCAAAGGTGCCTGACCACGACTACGGATTACACAATTCCCACCATTATCTTCGGGAAAAACTATGATATCCGTACCCCCTCCGTCTGGAATGGAAGAGGGGAAACATCTTAAATAACTTAGGCACCACAATGTACATTGACGGCTCCATGATGAAATGTGGAGTAGGAGCAGGAGTCTTCTCCGAACATCTAAAGCTAAGTGTATCTTTCCGGCTCTCAAACACAGCAAGCGTTTTCCAGGCGGAAGTGCTTGCTATTAGGAAGCATGCAGGATGTATTGGCTGATACATCCTACAAAAACCTCATCACTATACTTTCCTACAGCCTATCCACGATAAAGGCACTGGACTCGTCGATCTTATCGTTAAAACTAGTGCGGGAATGCAGGAAGATCCTCACAGAGCTAGCTCATCGGTTCAAAGTTACCCTGATATGTGTGCCGGGGCACAATAACATTGACTGGAACGAGCGAGCCGATGAGCTGGCTCGAAGAGGCTCCGCTCTTGATGAGAGTGAGGCGCTGACGGTTCTCGCCCCACTAGGCTCTATCAAGAACGAGGTCTCCAAGGACTTCTTCGCCAAAGCCAACACTAGATGGCAGAGAATGGAATCTTGTAAAATCAGTAGATCACTATGGCCAGCATATGATAAGAGGACCGCGGAGCTTTTAAACAAGGGCCGCCGGGACGTGGCGAGACTAACTGCAGTCATCACAGGTCACTGGCCCATTGGAGAGCATGCGGCTAAAATGGGGATTCCCTTCAATACCAGCTGTCACAGCTGTGAAAACCCGAACGAGAAGGAAACTGTCCATCACTATCTCTGCGCCTGTCCGGCCTAGTCAAGAAGGAGATGGAAAACGATGGGAAAACCAACATTCCAGAATTTCGAAGAGATAGCGAAGTGCACCATACACTCGCTACTCTCTTTCATCAACCTCACGGGTTGGATATAGGATATCTATTGTAAAGGATCCAGAAGACAAACATCAGTATACCATAAAGTACCTACCAGGAATAGTGGTAACAAAACGCGCCAACGCGCTAATTGGATGTTCATGTTGGATGTAACATCGCCACGGGAACCAACCAACCAACTATGCAATATTTATTTTTTTCTCTCTCAGTGGATAAATGCGATATGTTATTTTTTTAATACATGTTAATGTATTACAATTGAATGAATATTACAAGAATATGTAATAGTTCCTTTTGTTATTTTATGAAATAGACTGTGTTTTTGATTGAATTCATACGTGTTATGTTTTTCTATGGAATCGGCATCGGCCCATTTTCGCCCTTTCGGCCGATTAATCGGCATCGGGCAAACTCGCCCTTCCGGCCGATTAATCGGCATCGGCTAAAAAATTTGGTATCGGTCGGACTCTATTCGTTTATACGCTTTCTCGCTCATATTTCACTATTGCTGTACTGTGATGTTGGCGAATGTACCTTGAGCTTACTGCCAATATAGAAGTATTACATATATGAATAATTAATTAATTGATTGGCACGACAGCCCGCTAACGCGAGACTAAGGCCTAGCTTCCCGCAACCACCCGTGTTGTGCGTGTGAATTTTGTACGCGGGTGGAAGGGACCTACAGTTTTATGCCGGTTCCGAACGGCAGGTTGGGAGCTTTTTCATAGGCAATTTTTACTCTCAGAGGTTTGCCATTTCCAGCTGAGAGAACAGCCACCGAAAGAGAAAACGAGTTTCCCGTTACTTTTTAGGTGTTACTACATGCAGAATTCGATCTTGCGTCGCTCTGCATGCGACTCGTTGGACCGCGCACTAACCAACTGACCCACGGCGGCTGCTTACATATTACATATATGATTGAAGGGAAAATAGCGTCGGCTGTGGTTTCTGTTGTTGTCGGCCAACAAAACGAAGTGCCACTTGCTTCTTACATATGTATCAGAGAACTACAATTATTCTCTTTTCAAGTCATTGGTTGAATAACACAAGAAAGAGTATTAGTGGATTTGAGTGAAAGAAAAACATTCGACTCATATCCACGCATACTCGTTTACGCATGCACACATATTTCGTGTGTGAACAATGAATAAGTTCTTTGCTGATATGAACCGGTGCTTGCTCAGATCTGTTATTGAGTGAATAGGTTCATTGTGTTATACCGTAATCACTCACAACCAGTGTGCTTACTTCTACCACATATGTGGTAGATCTTACTTACTTAACTGACCATAACAACCCGTTATCGGGTTACGGCCTGCCGCAAAACTTCTCTCCAGGCGCCTCTGCTTTGCCCGCGCCTTCTCCAGTTGGTCACACCAAGAGATACCAGGGCCTCTTTAACTTGGTCCTTCCACCGGAGACACGGCTTCCCTCTTCGCCGTCGACCTCCAACCATCGCATCGAATACCTTTTTCGCCGGAGCTTCGTCGTCCATGCGGCAGACATGACCGAGCCAGCGTAGCTGCTGGATGTTAATTCGCTGCGCTACGTCCATGTCCTTATACAGCTCATACAGCTCGTTATTGGTTCGTATACGATAGTCGTCACCAACACGAACAGGGCC
The DNA here is from genome assembly GCA_963971225.1 of Melieria omissa. Classification (NCBI taxonomy): domain Eukaryota; kingdom Metazoa; phylum Arthropoda; class Insecta; order Diptera; family Ulidiidae; genus Melieria; species Melieria omissa. The sequence goes on along the minus strand of OZ020269.1, from coordinate 39,557,221 downwards.
GACGATTTTGCGAAGTACCTTCCTCTCGAACACTCCAAGGGCCGCTATGTCGTTTCGTGTCATTGTCCATGCTTCAGCGCCATAGAGGAGCACGGGCAAGATGAGCGTCCTATAGAGTGCAAGTTTTGTCGGTCGAGATAGGTCTCTACTTCTCAATTGCCTACCGAGACCGTAGTAGCACCTGTTGGCAAGAGTAATCCTTCGCTTTACCTCCAGACTAACATCATTGCTGCTGTTGATGGCGGTGCCAAGGTAGACGAATTCCTTGACAACTTCAAAGGTATACCTGTCGGCCTCGACGTGAGACCCCAGCCGCTGCGAGTCCCTGCGTGTAGACAGCATATACTTCGTCTTGCCCTCATTTGCCACCAGACCCATTTTGGCAGATTCTATTTCGATAGCCACAAAGGCAGCGGTGACATCTCGCTTGTTACGCCCAATGACATCAATGTCATCAGCGTAGGCAAGGAGCTGGACACTTTTGTTGAAGATTGTGCCATTACGATGTACACCGGCCTTGCGCAGAACACTCTCCATGGTGAAGTTGAAGAGGTCGCAGGACAAAGGATCGCCCTGTCTGAAACCTCTAACGGTATCAAAGGGGTCGGTGAGGTCACTTCCAACCTTGACGGAGCTGCGCGTATTGCTCAACGTCGTTCTGCAAAGTCTCACGAGCTTTGCAGGGATACCAAGTTCAAACAATGCGGCATAAAGGCGATCCCTTATCGGGCTATTGACTGCTGCCTTGTAATCGATGAAGAGATGGTGTGTATCGATTTGGTTCACATGGGTCTTCTCCAGGATTTGGCGTAAAGTGAATATCTGGTCGATGGTGGTTGGTTGGTTGGTTGGTTGGTTAAGTGGCTGCCTCTGTATGAGACACACTTAGGCCTATGGGCCCGTTGTGATACCACAAATTCCACCCGTTTGAAATGTGTATGCAACACTGTTTTTTCCAACATGTGATACAACACACATTTCAAACAGATTGGGGGAAAGGGAGGGAGGGGACCTACAGTTTAACGCCGAATCCGAACGGCGATTGGCAGTTTTTTCTTTCACACTTGGAGGTTTTGCCATTGCCTGCCAAGAGCGCACTTGTGCGATTCTTGTAATTCTCATTGCCTTCATGTGGATAGCGATATATGTAAGTAAATGAGTGTTCTTTCCAGCCCAAGCCAGGAATCGAACCTGGAGCGCTCGGTATGAGAAGCCAGCGCGCTACCCGCTGAGCTATCGAGGCTGACCGGTCGATGGTGGACTTACCAGGTCTAAAGCCGCACTGATAAGGTCCAATCAGCTCACCGCCGCCGGCCTTGAACAATTCAGCTGGTAGCCCATCCCGCCCTGCAGCTTTATTGTTCTTGAGTCGCTGGATAGCGACCCGGACCTCGTCATGACTGGGCGGTGGCACATCCACACCGTCGTCGTCGGTTGGTGCCATCTGGACATCTTCACCACTGGCGGTATTGTTCCCTTCGTCGCCTGTGAGCAGCTTGGTGAAGTGCTCCTTCCACAACCTTAGCACACCCTGCGCATCCGTAACCAGATCACCGTTTCCGTCTCTGCAAGAAGATGCCCCGGGCTTAAATCCTTCCGGGAATTTTCGGGCGTCATTCCTGCTCCTGCACTCCTCGATTTCCTCACGCTCGCGCCTTTCTTGCTCCCGTTTCGTGCGTCTAAAAAGGCACCTCTCTTTCTTCCTCTCCTCCCGGTATTTTTCTGTCACGGCTCGCGTGGCGGCCGACTGCAGGGTCTTCTTGTATGCAGCATTCTTCACTGCAGTGGCTGCGCGCCACTCTTCATCGTACCATTGGTTTTTTGGTGGTGGGCGTCGAAAACCAAGGACATTTTCTGCGGCAGCGCGCATAGAGTGGGATAAGTGAGCCCATAATCCGCCGATGTCATCAGGTGGAGAGGGGGAGCGACCGAGCTGGTTGGAGAGTTGAGCGGAGTAGGCTTCGGCTACCCCTTGTGATCGCAGCTTACTGATGTCCAGCTTTCTTCGCAAACTAGGTTGTGCGGTCTTCGCTGCGCAAAGACGCATGCGTACCTTGGCTGCAACAAGGTAGTGGTCCGAGTCGATGTAGGGTCCTCGGAACGTGCGCACATCTAGAATGCTAGAAGCATACCTTCCATCAATCACAATGTGATCAATCTGGTTGCGGGTGGATTGATCGGGGGATAACCAGGTCGCCTTGTGGATATCGAGGTGCTGGAATCTGGTGCTACTAAGTACCATGTTTCGTGCCGCGCCGAAATCGATCAGCCTCAGACCGTTGTTCGAAGTGGTCCCATGGAGGCTGAACTGCACGACTGTGGGGCCAAAGATGCCTTCTCGCCCGACCTTTGCGTTGAAGTCCCCGAGGACAATTTTGACGTCGTGAGCCGGGCGTATACGTCCTCGAGCTTCGCATAGAAGGCATCCTTGGTCGCGTCGTCCTTCTCTTCCGTCGGGGCGTGCGCGCAAATTAGGCTGATGCTAAAGTATTTAGCTTTGATGCGGATCGAAGCCAGCCGTTCGTTCACCGGAGTGAACCGAGAGACGTGGTGGCGAAGTCTCTTGCTGACCACAAATCCGCAGCCAAATTCGCGCTTCTCCGCATGGCAGCTGTAGTAGATATCGCAGTCTGCTCGCTTGGAGCAACCTTGTCCTGTCCATCGCATTTCCTGGACGGCGGTGATGTCAGCCTTACATTTCGTGAGGGCTTCCGCCAGTTGGATAGAGGCACCTTCCCTATAGAGGGTCCGGACACTCAAGGTGCATATCCTCAAATCATGGTCCTTGAATTGTTTGCTGTGGTCGTCAACATTGTGGGTTCCTTCCGAGCTTCCTTTTTGGCTTTCATTGGTAGATGATTTTCCGTGGCGGGCACCAAACCCTGCGCAAAACCCAAATTTTAAGTCCTGGGGATTGGACTCGCTGCACACATTAGTTCACTATTCAGCGGGTGCCAAATAGCTATCCAGAAGGGCCGCGCGGAGGCTGTGCATCAGCTTGGATTGGACAGGGACAAGGATCGATCTGGCGTTCGCTAGGTTGAACGCAATCAGAAACTTTACCTTGTATGTCCGTTCTCTTCCTTCCTTGGTAGATCTACCGAAATTATTTTTAAAATCAAGTTTCTACCTCATCTACCACGGAGGGCTTAAAATCCACCACATTTTTGTGGATAAATTTTTCTATTAACCCACCTATTAATTTAATTAATTGACTGGCACGGCAGCCCGCTTACGCGAGACTAAGGCCTAGCTTCCCGCAACCACCCGTGTTGTGCGTGTGAATTTGTACGCGGGTTTAAGGGACCTACAGTTTTATGCCGGTTCCGAACGGCAGGTTGGGAGCTTTTTCATAGGCCATTTTTACTCTCAGAGGTTTGCCATTTCCAGCTGAGAGGACAGCCACCGAAAGAGAAAACGAGTTTCCCGTTATTTTTTTTAGGTGTTACTACATGCAGAATTCGAACTTGCGTCGCTCTGTATTCGACTCGCTTGCGCACTAACCAACTGAGCCACGGCGGCTGCGGCGGTCACATACTACTGTGTCCAAAATAAGGTGACATTTGAATTATCGATTATCGTGGTTGTGTGCATTATGAATTCCTTCCGCCGGGCCAACCAGTCAACAAGGAATATTATTTGAACGTTATGCGTCGTTTGCGTAACACTATCCGCCTAAAAAGGCCGGAATTGTGGAAAGACAAATCCTGGTTTTTGCACCACGATAATGCACCATCCCATACTGCACTCCTAATTCGTGATCATTTCGCCAAAAACTCAACCCATATCGTTCCGCAATCACCGTATTCACCTGATCTGGCACCGTGCGACTTCTGGCTGTTCAGCAAGCTCAAAAGACCGCTTCGGGAACACCGTTTTGATACGATAGAGGAGATTCAAGCCGCAGCGAAGACGGAACTGAAGGCCATCCCGGAAAGTCACTACAATCAGTGTTTCGAAGATTGGAAAATCCGTTGGCATAAGTGCATTGCATCGGGAGGGGATTACTTTGAAGGGGATGAAATTGATTTGGAAGAATAAATAAAGAATTTTCAAAATAAATACAATGTGACCCCTTTTGGACACAGTAGTATAACAATTATCTTCCCTCAATAAAATACTGCGTCTTTAAGCGGTAACAGCAGAGTGTTGGCTTAAACAATACTTAAGTTCTCGAATTGACCACAGTGCCTCGGAGTACGCGCTGAATGACGGTAAACACACACTTGGAACCAGTTTTTGCAAACTGGGTGGACAGATTACTCGAACGCCGGTGGATGGATCGATTTGACAGCACACAGTAGTAACACTTTTTAATTTGATGTACGCTTTCTTCTGTTATAAACTCATTTATGCTAATTTTTTGGCCGAAAGTGATACTTTTTCAAAAGTGTATAATTTCTGCAAAATTTGGTTTGGTGTGACATTTTTAATAAAAATAATAATAAAAAAACTAATTTCAATATCCCAATAAATGTTACTAATCTGCCTAAATTAATTATTATTATTTAAATAAATTAATAATAATTATTATTATTAATTATTTTATTAGATGATTAAAAAAATTAAATTATTTATCTGCCTAAAAAGAAATCCTCTTACTTTATCTACAGCCGAGGTAGGTATTTAATTGCGCTTAAGGGGTCATTCTCATGTGAAATTTTGTAAAAATTTTTTTTAACATATTTGGAATGTATCATCCTTGAAGAAGGTGCTGTCAAAATTTTATTGGAAAATTTCAAGTATTTCGGCTTCTACAGACATTTATATAACGTGTTTCTAACGTGTTTTTCTCGAAACGCCTTTTTTTGAAATGGCGGGGATGACTTGAAAAATCCATTCATCCGATCTCTCTGCGGTTTTGTCACGTCATTCTACATACTGTTAGCTATCACCCCTAGTAAATTCACTTCGATATGTTAAAAATTTCATATTTTTTTTCATTGATAAAATCTTCAAAAACAACAATTTTTTACTGCTCTAACTTCCAATGCCTGCCATTTTGTGAGATTCTTATGAAAAATTCAAATTTACTACGGGTGAGAGGTACGTTCATACTGATTAAGAATTTCTTTGAAATTTATGTTTCAGATAATCCTGTGACTCAAAACAATCCCCGCCAGCTGACCATGACGCGGCAGAAGCCGTGTCTTTAATCGAAAAAGAGTGTTTGAAAAAATTAAAAATTTTTTTTTTTTTTTTTTATACCATAATAATAATAATAATTGATTGGCACGACAGCCCGCTTACGCGAGACTAAGGCCTAGCTTCCCGCAACCACCCGTGTTGTACGTGTGAATTTTGTACGCGGGTGGAAGGGACCTACAGTTTTATGCCGGTTCCGAACGGCAGGTTGGGAGCTTTTTCATAGGCAATTTTTACTCTCAGAGGTTTGCCATTTTCAGCTGAGAGGACAGCCACCGAAAGAGAAAACGAGTTTCCCGTTATTTTGTTTTAGGTGTTACTACATTCAGTATTCGATCTTGCGTCGCTCTGCATGCTACTCGTTGGACCGCGCACTAACCAACTGAGCCACGGCGGCTGCTGTTTTTGTACCATAACAATGAATAAATTAAAGTGGAATATCTTTTGTTGATAATTCCTCGTATTCACAAAGGAAATAATTTCTGAAGAATGTCCATTTTTCCTGTCCGCGCATGAGAATGACCCCTTAAGTGTAGTTATGCCCTAATATTCATATCTTTTGATAGAAATATACTAAATGCAGCCGAATCTTATTAGTGTGGTGGTAGTACCCTTACATAACTAATGCTCGCCCCAGTAAAACACAAGCAACTATGTTGCTTTACCAAAATATACGACAGGCTAATTTCATTAAAATATGTTTTGTCATTAAAATGGGCGTGGCAGTAATGGTTATGGTGGCAGCGAATACACCTCACATACGACAACACAAAACAATACACCCCACGTCTGACCCTTTCCTCATTTCTGGACTAAGTCCATTGTTATTGCATTAGTCTTATTCGCAAAGAGTAGTAGGTAGTGCCAAACCGTGTAGAGAACCCAAAAAGGCGCTTCCCAAAACGTTCATCCTGCATCCTGCTAAAGCTGGGCAATGTCACAGGACGTGTTCTATTGTTTACAGATGTTTGACTTAGTAAGTCCCATGTGTACGTATAAGACAGTGTAATAGTGTCATACCCTGTAGGAATTCGGACTGGTCCGAATGTAATTTTTCAACTGGTTAATTGTCAGTCATAGCTGGCTTCAGATCCGATTCGTTTCCTTGGTGCAAACTCACCCTTCTAACATGACGATGTCCTAAGCGACAGTCAATTGTCCCCGTCTGCATCCGTTTGCAACTCGTCCAAAGTCAGTCCTAACTAAAACAGTTTCTAAACCAGTTGCGAAGCGAGTAGTTTGCAAACTAGTTTATTCTGGGTGAGTTTTCTAACCAGTTGAATCTTATGCAGGAAAATAAAACAGTGCAATTTTTAAATAATTTTTTTATGTAAACAATATTTTTAAGAAACAACAAAAATTCAACGCGAATAAAAAATAAATATTGGTGCACGTAAAGATGAACCAAGATGAACTTGGACTTGCTTACACACTTCTGTCCAAACTGTTTGGGGCCTGACGCAACACAACATCCTCACTTAGCCTGCAATAATTAAATAAATAAATGAATTAATAAATAATTACATAAATAAACAAACAAATTTATTAATACATACCATTCAGCTGCTGCTGTATTTCGTTGCTTCACGCAACCACGCAAAATTCTAACTGAACTCATTCAAGGCCAATTGTGCAAATCGAGCGAACTTCGGATTCATAGAAACAGACATGTTCGAAATATGCAAACATTTATACGTTGTTGTTGTAACCAAAGGATCGTAAGATCAGCCTTAACAGTATTTTATTGATTATTTCACCTCTGTTTCGTCTTTCGTGTCTTTTCTCGCCTATGAACGCGCACACAGTACATGAACGATTACACGCGAACTGACTGTCTTCTGCATTAGCTGACAGCTGCTTTGACAACTAATTGCCCATGTGACTTAAAAGTAACCAGTTAAAAAGCCAATGAATTTTGGAAAGCAGTTGTCTCAGGTCCGACAGGGTACCTATCAGCACTCTTGTGGACCTTTGAGAGAGGCTGAGAAAATAGTTTGTTTTGTTTTGTGAGTATTTGAGCCAAACGATTTTACTAATCCTACGAGCACTCAATTCCGTCCGCTTCTTTAACGCCATAGCCTGAAAATTTATTTTCAATTTCTCTTTTGTAATATTGTATTGGGTGGCAGAAGGGGATGGTTCCTCCTCTTGCTCCCTTTACAGCCCGTTGGTCTGCCGTCTCATTTCCTGAAATGCAACAGTGGCCTGGAACGTAAGAGGGGGAGACTTTATAAAGCTGTGCTAACGATATTAGTGATTCGTAGCACTCTTTCACTGTTCCAGAGTTGCTGGAACTGTCGCTTTCTTTTGTTAGTTTAGTGGTCGCAGAAAGTAGGTGTGGCCGATTCTATATCATTTATATTCGGAGGTGGGGGTGGCCAATCTCATATACCCTATATACTATGCCCTACATATAGGAAATCATTTGGTACATATTTCATTAAAATTGATCAAGTTTAAGAAGTACAGATTCGAATGTACAAACCATCTTTATTCATTCCCATTTGGAGGCACTTCTTGAGACGACATGCCTGACACTGGTTTCTGTGTGCTTTGTCGACAATGCATCGTCCAGTCCCGGCTTGACATCTGTAAACAATTAAAAGAAAGTAAGGTAAATTGATATACTTATACACTGTTGTTTGAACAGATATCTACATTGTGTGTACTCGTATGTGTGTGTTGTCTTAACTGAGATAATATATAAATAGCAGAGCTCCTAAAGATATGTTAATGAATTGCAACATTATTATTATTAATTTTGGTATAGCATGTGTTCCGCCCTTTGACTGAAAGATTTGGGGGTGGGCATTGAACGAACGGACGGGTCACCGGCCATACAACTCAGATGATGAATAGAAATATCTTCGGAGTTATAAGTGGCACAGAGCTACAGTAAAATTCATAGACATTGGACGAGAGGACGTGACACTTTCGTTGTCTTAACTTATAAGACTATGCATTTCATGAGCCATTCTCAAGGTACGTTCAACCAAAGAATATGAAGTAATATAGAACGCGCATGTGGGCACAAATGTGTTTTCGGTTGCTATAATGCGAGCGGGAAGAGCGAAGCGTAGGCATTTGAGAATGTTAAGTTCATAACATTTTCTGTTAGATTTTCGTAGGACAACAGCAAAAAGCAATGTTATTGTTCGCAACGGCTTCACTCGTGTATAGAGTCCGACCGATTAATCGGCATCCGCTAGTATCGGCCAATAAAATAGGTATCGGCATCGGCCAAAAAAAAAAGAATCGGCTTCGGCCTTTTTTGGCCGATGCCACATCGGCTTTTTTGGCCGATGCCAAATCGGTTTTTTTTGGTCGATTTTCCTGCTTTCATTTCTTGTTTGTTTTTATTTGCAGCTGAATCGCACTGTTTTTCTTTTTCATATCTCGCTTCGTATATTTATTACATTTTTATTATACGTTACAACCCAGTGTTGCCTGATTAGGGAGGTTTCTCCTTAGATTTGTTTGGATTTTTTGACATATATTTAAGGGGACAATATTTTACAATATTTATATTTTATTTTAATCTATTTTTGCTACATCAACACCTTGTTCAGCTATATTGGCTATTGGGTCTTTTGTTAATTGATTGTGCCAAATAGAATGAGCAATTTTCATGAAATATTAATTTTATGTGTTATAAATTTGGGGGAAATTTTAGTTTAATGTATTTAAATTCTGAATTTTCTTGTAATTTTATTTAGTTTTTAGTTATTTATTTTCTCGTTTTTGTTTGTTAATTTGTGATGAATGTGATGAAATGTACTATATGTATATGTAATAGTTCCTCTTGTTGTTTTATAAAATAAGCTGTGTTTTTGATTGAATTCATTCGTATTTTTTTTTCTATGGAATCGGCATCGGCATCGGCCGATTTTCGGCCTTTTGACCGATTAATCGGCATCGGCCAAAAAATTTGGTATCGGTCGGACTCTATATATTAAAATAATAATTTTCCATGTATTTGTATTTATTGACAATATACTCACAAAACGGAGCAGAATAAGTTTGCGTACTAAACTAATAACGGGGTTTCCAGTTATGCTTTATATTTGTATTTGGAAATTTGTATTCCATTGATTGTATTCCAGTAAACGGACTTGTAAATTATTTTTAAACGTATATGTGCTTGAAATTATATAGAAAGCAATAGAACCCAAGCGATAAAAACTAAAATGGATAAAAGGATAATCTTACTAAATCTTTCCTAAATTGACAAAAAATGTCGTGAGATTAGAGAAATTTTTGGAAGAGCACATTCGTTATTCCAAAAAGCCATCCAGGGGTCTTCCGCAGCGACGGCTTCAAAAATTCGAAATTTTTTTTATTACATTTTCATAATATCAACGTATTTACAATTCAAACTGTGAAAGTATTTTTCCAATATCTCGAAAATTCCGAAAGTTATGGGATGTCAAAGTCGGCGCGCCGACCGCAAAATTATCTTAACCCAAAACTTAAATCCTCTTTTTCTCGAAGCCATGTTTTTCAAACTGGTAGACATAATATCTCAAGTTCTACTAAGCCGATTTGCTTCAAATTTTAACTGAATATTCTACATACATGTCGCTATCGTACTGTCTAAAATTGTGTCTATACAATAAGTAGTTTTTTCTTAATCCAACATTTACTTTGAAAAAAAACCCTCAAATCACATTTTTTTTTTAATTTGCATAACTTTTCTAAATTTCAATATTTTTACTTTTCCGTAGTTCACACGATAGATGACGTTACACAGATTCTAAAAAAATTTTTGTTTTTTGTTTTAGACTTCCGAGACAGCTGCAATCACGTCTACCGTTTTCCCCTGCGCTGGAAACGACTTAGTTTCAACTCGCTCTGGAAGCCGTAATTTTTGTGTATGGCAACAGTAAAAATTATTTTGTATACATGAAATATGTATAAATATATGGCAGAAAACAAAAATTGAAATCTTTTATATTTTCTGAGAAAAAAATTCTTGAAAATCTACCAGAAAAAGGCGCGTCACTACGGAAGACCCCCTTAAATCACAAAAAAAAAACAGAAAATCTTCCTTCGTTACTACGATCTGGCCATTTTCCTAAGCTACCCAATCAATAGGATTAGATTGTTTTGCGATCAGTATATATAATCAGGCCCTTCGAGAGGATATCAGGGCCCGGTGGTAATTACCTCCGCCCCCCCCCCACCCTAAACCCTTTACTTCTATTCTGTTCCATAAAAGTTGTAAACTCGTGCCACACAATAAATAAATTATCTCAGAATAGAATATGTACATATAGTGGTCGAGTTGATAGTATCAAAAAATAAAAATACAAATACTTGGAAAAAGAATTTATTTTATGATCTTACAATGAATATTTGTTGAATAAATAATTTTAATATAAGAAAAGGTATTACATGTTGGGCCCGGGCCCGTCTGCATAATGTCCGATTACGATAGGTAGATAATACATCAGTTACATTCTTTTACGGTTCTAATCAGATTGCAAAAGTGCATATTAAACTTTTCCCAAATTTTGAGATTTCGATTGAAATCCGGGCCCCGCTAGAAACTCCGGGCCCGGTGGGAATCCCACCTTTACCACCCCCCTCACGTCGGGCCTGTGTATAATATAAGGCTATTTGCATCCGATTTCTTCAGAAATGTATAGAAATATTTTATAAAACCCAGTAGCAGTCACTTTATAAGAAAAGTCCTGAAATAAAACAAATTTTCTCTACATAACAGCATGTAAGAATCTCATATTTAGCTTACTTACAAGGAGCACATAATTGCTTTCGTGAAAGAGTCCATCAAAGAGTCTAGGAAACCGGATTTCCAGGACTATGTGTTGTTATCTATGGAGTAGGAAGATTTATTATTCTCTGATAATGGTTTGGCATATTTGGCATTAAAAGGCATCAACTAATTTGTAGAGGATTCAGTTAATAACAAAAATCTGACATTAACAGCAAAGCATAGCATTGGTATGGGGCTGTATGTCTAGTAAAGGAGTGAGCAGGCTGTGTTGTTTTATTTAGAAATGGTTCCGAGGGGTTATTTACATATTCTAAAAGCTTATGCAAGCCAAGGTTTCAAAATTTTGGATTAGGTTCCAACATTTCATTCAACTTTACGATGACCTTGAGGCGCAATGCATACGATGCGAAGCTATGTTTGCTATTAAGTAACTCAACAAAGTTGAAAAAGTTCCTCCCTAGTCACCTAACGTGCATCTAATTGAGCATATAAGGGGTTTACTTGAACCCTGAGCCCAACAACACTCCATCTTCAAAGATATAGTAAATCAATATAACAATTCAAGGATATAACAAAATAACCGCTAAAAAAACACCGAATTTAATAAAATGTACGCCGAAACTTCTGCAGGGAGTTCAAGCGAGAAGAGCATATTCACAAAGTTATTAATTTTTGGACAAAACTTAGTTTCAATTAAATTTTAACTACATAACCTTATCTTGTACGCAAACTTTTTCTGGGGTGAATTCATATGACATTTTGTTTTTGGCCCTTCTTTTACAGTTTGGTCAAGTTTTTGATATTATTATCTTAATGGAATAAAATAACTAACTAAAAAATAAAAAAATAACTAACTAAATAGATATTTTGTTTTTGAAAAATAACTTTAACTGATTTATTTTTCAAATGAAAAAACTACGTACCCCTTGTACGCAAACTTATTCTGACTAGTGTATATGTTGTTACAATATTATTGTAATTTTTAGTCTAGCAATCAGCTAACCAACGCCATCATTAAAATAAAAATTTTGCAAAAAAGGAGTTAGATGCACAAGTAAATATAATTTAATTTTTCTGTTCAATTTTTTAAGGCCCGAAAACACAATAGTTTTAATTTAGGTGAAAATATTTTATTTGTAAATTCATATGAAATTTAATTTGAATTAAATACCATTCAAAAAACTCAAAAATATGCGTGATTATTACAATAACAACAAAGCACTAATTGTTCTATTAGTATAACTTACTGCATTCAGTGTCATTGCAATAAATTTCATTGCCTTTACTGTGCATTGCCTTTATAGTACAGTAAATAGGTATATTTTACTAAAAAAAAATACTTAATGGCTGAAATTTTGAGGGTATGTTCGGGGGCATGTCCTGAGTCTAAAACTGAGTTTTCGTATTCGAGGGGGTGGGGGAATATACTACCCCCTGCTTATTTAGGGGTGAGCTCGTTTTAACTCCTTATATCCGGTGCTATTGCTCGTACCGACAAGTCCGAGGGATCAAATTTGTGGGGAATAAAATTATCTATCTAATGATAATAAAATCGAGGTCATAGGTCGATTAGGTGAATCACAATGGCCGGTCAAAGGTCAAAAGTGAGGGATAGTTTTCGTTTTTCGTGAATACCGTGAAACCGGTAGGTTTCTTCGCATACTGCTTCGGTACCATTTTAAAGTACTTGAAATTACCTACAAAATGAGTGCTCGAACACTCATCTACTATAAATAGTTTGCCGTCAATCCAACGACCAAGTTGACCGCGCGCGCCGATGTTGACCGCGCGCGCTGTACGTGCGAGCACGTAGAGAGTGCAATGTATGCGCAATGAGTACTTCTCGCGCCGTGCGCGGCTCAACATCACTTTTGTAGTGCGTGTGCGATATATTCAAGTTTACATTTCTAGAATGTAATACATTACTTACTTACTTACTTAACTGGCCATAACAACCCGTTATCGGGTTACGGCCTGCCGCAAAACTTCTCTCCAGGCGCCTCTGCTTTGCGCGCGCCTTCTCCAGTTGGTAACACCAAGAGATGACAGGGCCTCTTCAACTTGGTCCTTCCACCGGAGACACGGCCTCCCTCTTCGCCGTCGACCTCCAACCATCGCATCGAACACCTTTTTCGCTGGAGCTTCGTCGTCCATGCGGCAGACATGACCGAGCCAGCGTAGCCGCTGGATGTTTATTCGCTGCGCTACGTCCATGTCCTTATACAGCTCATACAGCTCGTTATTGGTTCGTATACGATAGTCGTCACCAACACGAACAGGGCCGAAGATTTTGCGAAGTACCTTCCTCTCGAACACTCCAAGGGCCGCTATGTCGTTTCGTGTCATTGTCCATGCTTCAGCGCCATAGAGGAGCACGGGCAAGATAAGCGATCTATAGAGTGCAAGTTTTGTCGGTCGAGAGAGGTCTCTACTTTTCAATTGCCTACCGAGACCGTAGTAGCACCTGTTGGCAAGAGTTATCCTTCGCTTTATCTCCAGACTGACATCATTGCTGCTGTTGATGGCGGTGCCAAGGTAGACGAATTCCTTGACAACTTCAAAAGTATACCTGTCGGCCTCGACGTGAGACCCTAGCCGCTGCGAGTCCCTGCATGTAGACAGCATATCTTTGTCTTGCCCTCATTTACCACCAGACCCATTTTGGCAGATTCTCTTTCGATAGCCGCAAAGGCAGCGGTGATATCTCGCTTGCTACGTCCGATGACATCAATGTCATCAGCGTAGGCAAGGAGCTGGACACTTTTGTTGAGAATTGTGCCATTACGATGTACACCGGCCTTGCGCAGAACACTCTCCATGGTGAAGTTAAAGAGGTCGCAGGACAAAGGATCACCCTGTCTGAAACGTCGAACGGTATTAAAGGGGTCGGAGAGGTCACTTCCAACCTTGACGGAGCTGCGCGTATTGCTCAACGTCGCTCTGCAAAGTCTCACGAGCTTTGCAGGGATACCAAGTTCAGACAATGCGGCATATAGGCGATCCCTTATCGGGCTATCGAATGCTGCCGAATGTAATACATACTAATACATAAATCGACAGCAAGAACTATTGATACATTGAAACAACAATACTGGTGATTTTTTTTTAAACAACAAACAAAACGATATTTTAAGATTTTAACAGGTAACAGTTAACTATTTGTTAATAATAACATCAAAGAAATGCAAACAGGAAATTAAGTTAAGGTTTTCAGTAGTTTTTTTGTACATTAAGTTTGTTTTTAAGTTTTTGTTGTTTTAAATTTTGATTCAAATATTTAATACGAAAATTTATGCGAGACTTATAAAAAAAATTTTTATACATTTCTCTAAATCAATGTTTTCACTATAATTTATTAAATAATCACGTAAATTCGCAATTGGGAGAATACTGTTCGAATTAATTTTGAAAAAAATTTTTTATAGAGCAGTTATCTTTCCTAAAAATATTTTGCTTGGTTTTATCAAGTCTGGTTTGGATAAGTGATTTATCCATGGAAACGAATTTGATCCTTCTTCTAAATATTCATTTCCTAAATTTAGTTTTCTTATCTATAACCTGCTATCAAAGAATATAGAATATAAAGAATACGCATCTTCAAAAATTTGTCAAGCGTGTTTCTTGATGCGGGCGGGAAGAGATGAGCGGAGGCATAGGTTGCGGGAAATTTGCTCGAGTAAACAACGAACCAAAGCAGCGTCATCGTCGTTTCAACGAAGATGATTCGGGATTCGCTAATGTTTTTGGTGTTGTCGTTTATTGTGTGTATGCTTTCTTGTGTTGTGATTGATTTTGCTGCAATGTCTCCAGCAATGGAATGTTTGTGGTGTATGGCTTTTTGCTGGCCAATGCTTTGATAATTTAAAAATTTGGTGGTTGATCCCAATTTAAAATGTTTGCAAATATTTTTACGTGGCGAGTTCGAAGTAAAATTATTTGTTTATATTTTCACATGCTTGATCACAATTTTGAGAATATGGGAAAACTACGAACAAAAAATGAACTGATAGGCATATTGACTTCAAAATTCGTGAAACACTTGAAATTAAAAATAATTAGATGCGTGTTTTAATTTTTTTTTTATCGAAATCTAACGGAGGGTTAGAAGATTGTATGGAAAAACATAATTTAATAGGTCTATTGACTTTCAATAGGGCGAAAGCACTACTAAAGCACTAAATAAAGAAATAATTAGACAAGTCTTTTGTCATAAGAAAATTGTATTACGGCATGCCTACGTTTAAAAATAGTTTAAATGTTCTACACTTAAATGATTCCATGGCGAATGATGTGATCATAAATTTACAATATTAGATTTTCTTATTTTAGTTCTTTTAAACAAGCATTATATGTGGGCCGTAAGAAAAGTTCCAAAGAACGAGACGGAAAATTATTACGGGTAATAAAGACGTTTTCTTCTCTTTCCAATACCATTTTTATTGATAACTTATTATTTATTTTTTAATTGCCTGTAGCGATCATATAGGTCGCCATGCCAGCCATATTTTATTTTCTTTTCTATGATTTTGCGCACACTACAGTCGGCAGTGAGTTCAGGAGCAATATGCGACGCTGTGCAGGCTTATAGAAGAAGAACAAAAGCCAGCCAGAAAATATAAATCGTTTTACAATTTCAGCTTTTCGCCAGCGCAACAACAAGAACAACAGCACATCGTCTTCCTCCTCTTCGGACAATTGAGCGAGAATGAACGAGTGAGCACAGACGCGGCATTCGTGTTTCTATGATTTGCGCTCAGAGCATTGTGCTGTCATTTCAAGTGTTTCCTCTTGTTGTCTACCCCCCGCATCAGGAAGACGGGTGGCGATATCACCACCCGCATACAAATTTTTGCTTGTATGAGATGCACACTCTTTATGTTTCATACTTTTTGCTGCTATGTATTCAAGCCCATCTTCTTGCAATTGGTTAATATCTTTATCTTCGAATTCGAATTGCTCAACATGCAGCTGATCGACTTCAGATCCTCCGTCAAGTGCTTCGACATTTTCCAATAGAAAATTCCTCTACATTGAGTGCAGCACTTCTGTATTTCTTGCTGAATGAGAAGGAAACATTATGGGCTTGCACTTAGTATATAAACAATAAGCGTACAAATTACATCAACTAAGTTAAAAGTCACATAAATAATATCCGTATCAAGTCAACTTATTGTACAGATCAAATATTTGCGAAGCCTATATTGGAATTGGACCGCACTGGGGTGATCGCAAAGCCCTCCGGCGAAACGAATGCAACTAAACAGATTTTCCACCCCGTCCTGGTTAATCCGACTTGTTACTAAATACTTGAATCCAAATTTTTCCTCCACGTATTTCTGCAGGAGCACAAGAGACGTATTCGTAACAATAATTCCTTTTTGAAAGGGAGCAATAGTTGCTTTCCCCGGAATTATGGGTTGTGCCATTATTTCTGTTACTGCCTGCAGTAAATTGCCTTGGTCACGGAAATTTTGGAATGGTTTCTGATATATATTATTATAAGATGTTGTTAGTTTCGAATTTAGGGTATCGAACCAATTGTTCATCATTTCGATGAAGTCGGCACATTCACAGGAATTGTATAAATCATTTCCATCCGAATGGAAAATAACTGTGCTGCCAGCTTAACTTTATGCCTATTAATATTCTTAACGTCTACCAGCCAGCTTAACTTTATGCTGTAGTAAGCTTATTTTTTGTAACTTTCAGCTTACTTGCTTTATTTAATAGAAGTGTGTAATACAAAGGATTGGAAAAAAAACAATATATGAGGTAACTGGTGACTTGCCGACTCTGCTCGGCACCAATGATAACATGATGCGAAACTGAGAGGATTGACGAAATTTTGTCGTTTTTTTTGGTCACACGAACACAATCCGTGTGAGCTGAAAAGAAAATCGTCAACCCTGCCAGCTTTCTCTCTTTGTGGAACAATTCGTATTGTAGCAAGCAGCTGACTTGCAAATTTGTTCCTAACGCGGGGTTGCAATTTTTATGTACTTGTAAAAAAGAATGTTCGCAGTCTTATTGTACGAAGCAGTGTAAAATAAGGAAAAAATATATGAAATGATCAAAATTATTTAATTTAAATGAAAATGTTAGGGAAAAGTTGTAATATGCAGAGATATAAAGATGTAAAAAAGAAATCCTTATTTCTTTGTGCATATGTAAAAACTAATAATAACTAATTTGCATTTTCCGAACCACCACTGAGGCAATACGGCGCGTTACTCATTTTTTTTTAACGATTTTGTAACATTTTAACAATTTTTTTAACAATGATTTCAGAGAGGAACAAATAAAAAAAATGTATTTAATGCGTTTGTTTCCCAATTCGCAAAAAACACGGACTAAACGGACCACAAAAACCAGAAGTGGCCGAAACTTATAAATCTCGGACAGTAAACAATTTATGTTTATAAGTATAGTCTGCTACTTCGCGATTATAAAATCGTATCAGAAAACATATGTATATATATGCATATATCTATATTATATTATAATTGCGACAGCCATATTTTGCTATCCCTTTTTATACGGGTGCGCATATCATATATACATATATTATATATACATATACATATATATATAACATATATATATGTATATATAATATGCGCACCCGTATAAAAAGGGATAGCAAAATATGGCTGTCGCAATTATCGCAAAAACTCCTCTGGAGCTTTCATCAAATTCACATTTCATTCAAATTTCACGAATAAAATTCAATAAAAGCTGAATAAAAAATGTGTTAAACACGTATTAAAATACTTTTGACTGGTTTTCGGGAAATATTATAATTTTTTAATCACTTTTCTTCCAAAAGATTACATAGTTACAAAGAAATTAAAATTGATTTTCCAATGTTTAAAAAATTGAAAGTAAACGCAACCCTCGCCATGGCCCTTGTATGGGAAATCAACAGTACGTTCCTGTGCAACCTCCGGGTCTGATGTTTGGCAAAATCAACCTTAGGGTCTGATGTTATCGGTGTATTAGTGCGGATTTTGAGTATGTATTGTGGTCGAGCGCTCTCAGTTTCGCATCATGTTATCATTGCTCGGCACGTCCGTCTCGTTCGCTGTCACTTATTCGTCTCCCTGTGTCTTTCGCGCGTTTTTCACTTGCTACTTTGGTTTTTTGGCGGCAACGTCAGCCATCATGCCGCGAGTAGTGCCATCGCTCGAGTGTTGCCAATGCACACTGAACAGTGCCACTGCTCGGGTGATGCCACCGTACCATTAAATACTACAGTCGGCCGTTCTGACACTTTGATCGTCCCGATCAATCGATATACATAAGTGAGCTTACATACTACATAAGTGAGCTTACATCCTACTACATACAATACAATCAAAAGGAACTTAATTTACAATGGTTGAACAGCTGGTCATTAAAACTAGGGTGCTGAAGGCTGAAGATGTAAATTAGTTTCAATGAGGTGTTGCGGAAGCGACTCAATTACTTCGTTACTTGGAGGCTCTACCCACTTGCGAATATGGTTGGCTTCAAGGATGCCTTGATAGGGGAGTTGGGTAATGGGGCAATCATCGATGTCGCCTACGACATAGCGGTCATGAGGCAGCTTCTTGATTACCACATATGGACCCTTAAACTTCGGAATAAACTTCTTGTTGGTGCCAATGGTCGTATCATTATTTCGAATAATGACAAAGTCTCCCACGTCAAAAGCCTGATCTCGCACAACCTCTAGATCTCTTCCGACGGAGTTCACATCTTTCTCATCCAAGAATTCGGTAAGCCGATCCACTTCACACCCCCTCTGCAAAACGCCAAAGAGAAGTTTGCTAGGGGCCGTTTTAATTGACCGGTGAACCGTATTGTTCAGTGCGTACTCAACATGCGCTAGCTGGCGTACCCAATCGGAATGAGCCAGCAGCTCGCTCAATTTGGCCAGAATCGCTTTAAGCGTCCGATTCACTCTCTCAACTTGACCATTTGCCTGCGGGGACGCAACCGCAACCTTTACGTGCTCGATATTTTTATCCGAAAGGTAAGATGTAAACTCGAGAGACGTAAAACATGTTCCCTGGTCACTCACTATTCGCGAAGGGCGACTATAATACTCAAAATACTTATTGAGCGAAATGCATACTTCACGCGTACTTGTCGATACGACCGGATACAATTTTACATATTTAGTAAAGGCATCGACGACCAGCAGAATATGCTTTCGTTTGGACTGAAGTGACAGCAGGGGACCGAAGTGGTCAATATGGATCGTGTGGAATGGAACGGGCTGCTTCGGGATATTATATAAATTGTGCTCGTTAGTACGAGTCGGGGCGGAATACAGAATGCACTTAATGCAATTGCGGATACATCTTTCAACTTTCGGTTGCATGTCAGGGAACCAGTAATGTAATTTAAGCTGGTCCATAGACTTCGTAACACCGAGATGGCCAATCTTTTCATGAGTATGCCGCACCACATTCTCCTCAAGCTCACCGGGCACATAGAGGAATAGATCCCCCTTTCGGTCCTGTCGGTAAACAATTCCGTCATGCATAGCATACGATTTTGACTCACCTTCACTCAAACTAACCTTCAATTTAGAGATAACTGGGTCGCGGTTTTGTACGGCCCTCACTTGGAAATCAATATCTTCGGAACCAATGACAGAAACAATATGGCACCGGCTAAGAGCATCCACATGACCCATACGGGCGCCAGGTCGATGGGAAACGGAATAATTATAATTTTCAAATTCAAGGGCCCAGCGAGCGATTCGCGGATTCATTTCTCGTTTATTTAATGTTAGAGTTAGTGAGTTACAATCAGTAACAATTTTAAATGGAATGCCTTCCAAATAAGTGCGGAATCGGCGGAGGGCGTAGACAATAGCAAGAGTTTCCAACTCGAAACTGTGATAATTGGCTTCTTGAGGCGTTGTACTCTTCCAGTAGTACGACACTGGATGCAATTTCCCATCATCGCCTTTCTGAAGCAAAACGGCACCGAAGCCTTTTGCGCTTGCATCGCAACGCAGCTCGGTTTCACGCTTCGGGTCGTAAATCGTAAGAACTGGGGCGGAGGTAAGAGCGGTACGCAACATTTCATAGGCCTCTCGGCACTCATCATTGAAATGAAACGGGACCTCCTTCTTCGTAAGATTATTCAGAGGACGGGCAATGACCGAGAATGACGGGACAAACCGCCGAAAATATGAGCATAATCCCAAATATGAATGTAGCTCCTTAGAGTTTTTTGGCACTGGGTAATTTTGTATAGCGTGTATATGGTCCCCACTGGGAGTAATACCAGACGCTGAGACATTGTATCCCAGATATTCAATCTGTTCGTAAGCAAACTTGCACTTTGACAATCGCAACTCCAGTCCATTACGAGCAAGACAGCGCAGGACGTCGATTATCAACTCCATATGCTCGGCAATGTCCCTTGAGGCGATCACAATATCGTCAAAATAGACTACAATAAGTCCGGTATCGGTAAAAGGCTTAAGGATTCGCGATATGAACCGCTGAAACACTGAGGGTGCATTTCTCAGCCCGAATGGCATTCGGATGTACTCGTATTGACCACTCGGGGTTACGAAAGAAGTGTATCGCGTCGAGTCATCCGCCATTTTCACGTGGTGAAAACCATTCTTGAGATCAAGCAACGTAAATATTTTCTTATTGCCGAGATATTCAAGGCAGTCGTCAATTAACGGAATAGGAAAATTGTCTCATTGTCAATTTATTGAGCGCTCTATAATCAACACACATGCGCGTTTCACCATTTTTCTTCTTAACTAACACAATAGGTGAAGCATAGGGTGAATCGCTGACTCTGATTACTTCGCGTCGCAGAAGGTCACTTATGATCGCACTCACTTCATCCTTCTCGCGGTAAGAGAGTCGCCGAGGCGAGCAAAAGAACGGCGTATCGGTGGTGAGGCGTATCGTCATATCATAATTCGGGACAGTCACCGAACTTTGATCAAACTTCAAATATTCGGAGGTAATCCCGTGGCGTAAGCAGTCACGGAACGGTGCAGCAAGCTGCGGATCAATGTCAATTTCGTCGGAAGATACAAGAACCCAAGGATTCTGAGAATTTTGGAACTCATCAAGCACCTCAATGGCACCAGGCCGCGACAATGTTCGACGCGGAGTGGCAAAGAAATTTGAAACAATTCCCTTCCGATTAATGAGAATTCGCCTGGATGAGCCCCCACTTTCACTTACACTATTCAATTGAGCCACTTCGGAAGTCAGAGGTGAATTACAAACGCACACGTATTTTGGTTCATTTAATATGGCATTGCCAGAAACGTTAAATACAGAACTATGTTCAGGAATAGGAATGATTGGGCAAGAATACAGTAGGATTTTAAATGACTGGAGTGCATCCCTGCAACACAGGAATTATCCGCACACGATTCTGCAGTAGCACAGCAACACCCAGCTCACCGTGAGTGACTATATTAGCCTTGCCCAATCCGCAAAAGTTCGATGGCCTCGGTTGTCCAAGCTTGACAAACTCCGGAACCAAGGATATTGTAATAAAGCTAACGGGGCTACCCGTATCAAGAAGAGAATTACAACCAATTACACCTGTGCATTTGGAATCACTCGACTTAAACACAACACTCACCTTCTGAGGTGCGCTCATGGTCTGAGCTGTCCCTTCGTCATCACCGTCGTCATCTTCTCGGGCGATAGGTCGGGCACTATGGACGCCCACGAACGCGGCTCGTTGTTTCTTCGGGGCTGACGGGCAGTCAGCTTGTTGGTGGCCAAGGTTGCCACATCGGAAGCACGAACCAGGAACGCGACGCTCTTTTGGACACTCAGAGGAAAAATGCCCATAACCGGAACAATTAAAGCAGCGTGGTCCACTAGCTGCGGCGGAAGTCGAAAGTTTGGTGTGGGTGGCGCTCGTCGGAGGTGTGACAGCTGGAATCGGAAGGCGCACTTCGGAGCGGCGCAATTTCAGCTTGTCGTAGCGAACCATCAGCTCCTTCAGCTGCTGGATGTCGGTTGCGCCATAATAATAATTAATAATTGATTGGCACGACAGCCCGCTTACGCGAGACTAAGGCCTAGCTTCCCGCAACCACCCGTGTTGTGCGTGTGAATTTTGTACGCGGGTGGAAGGGACCTACAGTTTTATGCTGGTTGGTGACATTAATTGTGCGGAGGAACACACCTGCTGTTCCCTTCAACTTGCGGCGCGCACAAATGTATCGATCGCGATCATCACAATCGAGCGTGGCTGAAATGTCTTCGAAGTCGGCGATCCACTTCCGGATGCCATAGGAGTCGTCGCCCGTGAAGTCGGCAATTGCACTGTCCATTTCGGAAAAATCAAATTTACGTCGGCCCGACGTGGACGCCGTTTCTTGTTCTAGTGCGCGCACCTTTCCGCGCAGCTCAAGTAGGGCGGCCCGCTGTTCGAGCCGTTGGATCTCAGCGGCGGCGTCTTCGTCGCATTCCAGTACATCGACCTCGTCACCACCCGGGAGACCGGCCTCCGCGTGGAGCGCCATCAAAGTGCGTGTCGAGTTCGGCGGCGGCGAAATGCCCGCAGCCGTCAGCTCAGCCATCAATTGGCCCTTCGTCGCTCGATTCATGGTGCTGGATTCGTAAGTGGGTGCTCCGCTGGACGATGCACTAACCCGCATTGTTATGAAATTGCGGCGGGTGCTCCGCTGGACACTGCACTAACTCGCGCTGTTGTGAAATCGAGGCGGGTGCTCCGCTGGACGCTGCACTAACTCACGTTGTTGTGAAATTGTTGGCCGACACTCGCAGTAGGTCTTTTATCCCACTTCTGAACTGTAGTAAGCTTATTTTTTGTAACTTTCAGCTTACTTGCTTTATTTAATAGAAGTGTGTAATACAAAGGATTGGAAAAAAACAATATATGAGGTAACTGGTGTCTTGCCGACTCTGCTCGGCACGTCCGTCTCGTTCGCTGTCACTTATTCGTCTCCATGTGTCTTTCGCGCGTTTTTCACTTGCTACTTTGGCTTTTTGGCGGCAACGTCAGCCAACATGCCGCGAGTAGTGCCATCGCTAGAGTGTTGCCAATGCACACTGAACAGTGCCACTGCTCGGGTGATGCCACCTTAACACCTTCTTAACGTCTAACGTCTTGCATTCTTCTTTAAGCTTAAATACTATTGATACATCGTTTTTGGATGTATAGTTCAAGACTTGGCTTAGTGTCTTCACTGTAATTATTGTCACCTGTTAATTGGCAACGCTTGCCAATTTGAAGGGCACCATCGATAATACTGTAATGGCCGCACTGTTATTGTAAGGTCTCTTCCGTTTCAGCGGCCACGAACAGCGCACGCATCGCGCACGAACAAATAAAGAAACACATATTTACTCGGGTGGCAAATTCAGAAGTGGGATGGACCTGCCGCACCACACCATATTGGAGTTAAAGGAAGCCCTGCGTCGGTTGGGTAGGAAGACGTCTGGCACGAAGGCGGAGCTAATCGAGCGGCTCAGAGAAGTGGACCCTGCATCTGTGGCTAGCGTCATGAAAGACGTGGCGCCGGTGGCTGACGGTGCCGAGGGGGAGGAACGGAACGGCGTAGGCTCGCCAGGAGCGAGGGAAGACAGGACAGTGCAGGATTTGCATGAGGCGATTGGCGGGCTCCAAAGGAGCATGGAGGCGCTGATACAGCAGATGCAAGCTGTCCTAACCTCGCAAAGGTCTGCTTGCGAGGAGGGCGCTCAATCGAAGATTCCGGAAAATCGGTCGTGTGTCGTCGATGGTTCAGGGTGTACAGCGGTTACACAAGCAAGGCCAGCAGGTATGCAACAAGGGGGTACAGCAGTTTTTCAATCAGAGTCGATGGTTTTGCAGCGAGCTGGTACGGCAGTTCTCCAGACGGTGCAGTGTCAACGTGTGCCAGTAGTAACACCGTATGCAGTAAATGCGAACGAGTGTGCGCAGTGGAATGAGCAAAACAGAATTGCGAGTGCGCAGTGGCAACAACGAATTGTGGCTGCAATGCCACGAAGCACCGACATGCCGACGGTCGAACATACGACTGGGCCGGTAATCTACCTGGGTGGCAACACGAATTTTGACAATGACAGGAGACAAGGATACAACGAGCAAAACATACCACAAAATAATTTCGAACGCAATCGCAACGGGTCCGTAGATCAAAGCATGAACATTCGCGAAATAATTTCAATTCTACCGGAGTTTGACCCAAGTAGTGGAAATATATCGTCAATTAATTTTATTAATCGCATTGAGCAGTTAAGGCGCGCGTATAATTGGAACGAAATCTCGTTGCTGTTCGCAGTACAAACTCGATTAAAAGGTGGCGCGAAGTTGTGGATTGATTCGCGCCCAGTATTTACCGACTGGTGTAACTTCGTAAATGACTTTTTGTTAGATTTTCCGACCGTAGTCAATGTGGCGGATGTGCACATCGAGATGATGCAGGCGCGAGTGGCACGAAACGAAACATACGTCGATTTTTATTTTCGAATGCTAGCAATTGGCAGACGCGGCAACCTTGATGATGCCTCCATAATTCGGTATATTGTGGGTGGGATTTACGACAGTGGACTAAGGAAAACGCTTGCCGCAATGAATTTCGATCGGTGTGCTGAGTTATTGAAAACGTTAACTAGCGTCGTTGCGAATAATCGTCGCGTAACAACCAGCGGCGTTGTCACAGGGGCAACCCACCCGGTGAAACCAGATGAGTGTGAGCAGGAAGAGGTGCGCGTTAAAAACAATGACAATGTAAAGAGTGGGCCCGTGTGTTATAATTGCCGTGAACGGGGGCATATCGCGCGCGATTGTGCACGGGCGCAGAGGAAACCGCGATGTGATAAGTGCTTCGCGACGACTCATGAGACAGTGAATTGTACGAAGACAGTTGTAAACTCAATCGATGAACAGAGCCGGCAGGAGTCGTTGATAACCAAAAGCGTATGCATAGGCGGCGAAGTCCTCACTGCGATGATCGATTCGGGCAGTGCCAGGTCACTTATCAAAGGAAATCGTGTAAAGCATTGTATCGGGACAATATCAAAGTGTGACGACATTTTGAACGGGTTCGCGGGCGGACGCTCTCTCGCATTGATACAATGCGAGAGAGCGTTGTCGACAACAGTTGCGGTCGATGGAGAAATATACAGTGGCAAATTTTTGATAGTGGCCGACACGGCAATGTCTTACGATGTTCTAATCGGGTTAGACATTTTAGATAAGGCGCGCGTGGTAATCGAGCGTGGACAGTGCAACATAGTTGCAATTAACAATAGCGAAGCCAGTGTCGGCACAGAGCTGAAGAAAGGTGAAGTGCGAGAATTGGAGCGGTTGCTCGAACGGTATGCATCGTGTTTCGGTGAGGAGCTGAGCAAGCTCGGAAAATGTGACGCTGTGAAAATGACTATATCGGTTACGTCGGACAAACCAATAGTTAAAAAACCATACATGATTCCGTTACCAAAACAAAAAACAGTAGAACGTATAATCCAAGAGTTGCTTCAGCTAAATATAATTCGACCGTCAACATCCAAGTATGCATCGCTCATTGTGTTGGTACGGAAGCAAAATGGCGAGGACCGGCTGTGTATTGATTATCGAGAATTGAATGCTGTGACAGACAAGCAACCGTGGCCTATGCCTACTGTCGATGGCGTGCTATCAACATTGTCAGGTAACAACTTTTTCACTACGCTCGATTTGATGTCCGGATACTACCAAATCGAAATCGAGGAGGAGTCGAAGCAGTACACGGCGTTCGTGACGCATCACGGTCACTTCGAGTTCAATCGAATGCCGTTCGGACTACGAAACGCGCCAAGCACATTTCAGAAAATGATTTTAAAAATTATTGAACCAATCAGGGACAAAGTAGTGAGCTACGTGGACGAGGTCATTATTGCGTCCAAGTCGTTTGGTGAGGGGTTAAGCACCCTTGAAGTATTTTTGGGGTTGGTGATGCAGGCGGGCATTACCTTAACCCATTAAGCCCTGAGCGTTGCGTTTGCGCAACGTTTGGGAATTTCGCTACATTAAGTAATTCATAAAGATATAAGACTTGAAAATGGGTAGAATTGGATTCGAATTGATCGTTTTAGATTCTGCCATACTGAAATTTCAAAATTTTTTAAATATTCATATCTTTTTTTCGATCCAAAGTCAAAGGTTTTTTTTGGGGAATTTTTGAAATTCAATTAAAAATACTTATTCTTCAAACCTATCAAAATCCCTTTGTGGGCTGCATTTTGTAATGCTAAACTATTCAAAAATAAGTTTTAAAAAATTTTTTTTTTTTTAAATTTTATGTTTTGTATGTGACTAAGGCCCAAATTGCGTTTGCGCAACGTACCCTCCTGGTTCAGGGGGTGGGGGTATGAATTATTTTCTTGATTTTTTTTCTTGATTAGGTCAATTACTAAGATTGTGCAAAATTTTATGGAAATCGCACAAGCCCTTCTGGGGTCAGGTTTTAATGGGTTAAGGTTGTCAAAATGCAGCTTCATGAAACATCAGGTGGCATTCTTAGGGCACGAGGTGAATGCGAGCGGTATTAAACCAGGACGCGAGAAGGTTTTAGCAATCGAACAATTCCCGGTCCCGGCGACTCCAATTGAAGTACGGCGCTTCCTGGGCCTAACGGGGTTCTTTAGGAAGTTTGTGCCGAATTTCGCGCACATCGCAGCTCCCTTGACGCGGCTAACGAGGAAGGATGCTGTGTTTGAATGGTCACCGGAGTGTGCGGACGCGTTTAAGAAGTTGTCGACGCTACTGTCAAGTGGTCCGGTGCTAGCGATCTACAATATGACGAAACATCACGAGGTGCACACGGATGCAAGCGGAGTCGGGATTGCCGGGGTGCTACTGCAGAAGGAAGGCAATGAAACCTTAAAACCGATAGCATACTTCAGCCGCAAATGCAGTGATACAGAGCACAATTTCCACGCATATGAACTAGAGGTGTTGGCAGTAGTCGAGTCTTGCCAGCGGTTTCGGGTCTATCTATTAGGAAAACGGTTTACGGTAGTCACCGATTGCACGGCAATATCGAGCCTGAAATTATCTACTCCGCTTATTCCAAGAATAGCACGGTGGTACCTGAAGCTCCTTGAGTATGACTTTGAGGTAGTCCATCGGGCAGGCGTCAAAATGGGGCACGTGGACGCGATGAGCAGAGCACCGGTGGAAGGAGCGGTGGATCCCCCCGATGTGGCGTCAAGCGTGATGGCCGTCAATATTTCTACTGACGACTGGCTCTTATCAATGCAAAGGCAGGATCCAAAACTACGAGAAATGATCGACACGCTCTCCGGTAACCAGAAATCTGCTCAGTATCGACACATATGTGCAAGTTTCGTGTTGAAGTAGAATCGTCTTTTCAAGAAATCCGCCGACGAGAATTTGCTTTTGGTCGTGCCGCGAGGAGTCAGATGGCGAATCGTGAAGTTATGCCATGATGACGTAGGTCATCCAGGGGTGAATGGCACGTTGAAACGAATCGCCCAACATTTTTGGTTCCCCCGCTGCCGCAACTTTGTGAAGGGCTCCATAAAATCGTGCGTCGAATGCTGTTTTTGTAAAGCACCTGCTCAACGGGAGTGCGAGCTGTACGGCATGCCGATACCGTCGGTTCCGTTTGAGGTTCTCCACTTGGATCACCTGGGGCCATTTGTTCGAAGCCGTCGCGGAAACGAACACATTTTAGTAATCGTCGATGCTCTAACGAGATATACGGTTATCGTTGCGGTAAAGTCAACTAAAACAAAGCCAGTTATCAACGCCTTACAACATCTCGCACTGTCTTTTGGGGTACCGAAGACAATGGTGACCGATCGAGGAACTTCGTTCACCTCTACCGCGTTCGCAGAGTTTTGTCACGCCAACGAGATACAACACATCAAGGTCGCTGTGAGAACACCAAGAGCCAACGGGATTGCCGAGAGGGTGAACCAATCGGTTCTCTCCTACTTGAAGACATCTGTTGCCGACGCAAAAGACTGGGACATATCGCTCGATCGCTTGCAGTGGACGATAAATACCAATGTCAATGCGACGACGAGGTATGCTCCAATCCGGTTGATATACGACTTCCCACTACGAGATATCGGAGGAAATCGACTTCTGGCAGCACTCCATGACGATCACCCAATCGTTGATGACATCCAATTGGCCGACCGTCGCAAGGAAGCAATAGAAAACATCACCAGAGCGCGCGAAAAGTGGAAGGTCCGATTCGACGCAAAGTATAAGAAGCCACATCAGTATCAGGTGGGCGACCTTGTCCTGATCGAGAGTGCCATACCAAGCACGGGCGAGTCACGTAAGCTGGAGGTCAAGTATCGCGGACCGTACGCAATCACAAAGGTCCTGCGGTTCGATCGATATGTGGTGGAGGACATCGAAGGACAGCAGTTGAAGCAGCGGAAGTTCAGTACGGTCGCAAGCAGTGATAAGCTGAAGCCATGGTGTGAACTCTACCCAGAACTCGACAGTTTCAATGATGCAGATGATGACGCCGACGCAGAGGAACTCGGGACGAGTTAGGGTCAGGAAGGGCCGAACTGTCACCTGTTAATTGGCAACGCTTGCCAATTTGAAGGGCACCATCGATAATACTGTAATGGCCGCACTGTTATTGTAAGGTCTCTTCCGTTTCAGCGGCCACGAACAGCGCACGCATCGCGCACGAACAAATAAAGAAACACATATTTACTCGGGTGACATTATTTTGTTTTTAAATATAAATCCGCTGTCGATGAAGTGGTTTCGAACCAATTTTATTAAATGCGGCGGATCCGCAAACACAAACACAGAATCCGCAGGGTTCTTGAAAGATGTGTTATTTTAAAAAAATTAAGTAAAAGAACAAATTATACCAAATAACCATGAAATAAATGATCGTCTTACTTGTTGATATTTCAAGCTCTCTCCAAAGCCCCTGATTTCCAGGCCCCATATCGGAAACAATGGCGACTACAGTATATTTGGCCGAATAAAGTGCTTGAATAATTTGGAATAATAGTGTTTTTGACATTTTGCAGTCAAACACGTAAAAAATTGGTTGCTTCCAAGAAGCCTTCAGTCCTTTTGCCATCGCGACTTGCACATAGTTAGCTGGCTTTCTCACTTGCTTTGTTAAAGGGTCATATTCATATACAGCAGACACGTTCATTTCATCGAAACTCAAAGTGCAAAGCCTTTCGTCATATTCTAGTTCGTTGCATGCCATGAGTTCGATTATGCTGTGTTGGATGCCTTCGTTAAATTTCACTTTGTGGACCCAATTGTTGAGAGTAGCCTTGCATGGAAGTTGGAATCCCTTTTTTTGCAGGTATCGGTATGCCCTTGGTCCAGCAGAGTGCAACGATAACGCTGACGCTATATCGACCCAGTCCCAACAAACTCTTTGATTTTGATTTTTAGCTTCCGGATTTGCTCTGTTATCAGAAATTTGGAAATGCCGTCGTTTAAAGCATTTTGTTCTGCAATTCTCTGCTTCAAGTCTTGCACTTCTGCTTCCAATTTCTGTACTATTCGACCAAGTCGAATGCTTTCAAGCATGGCAGCACTCTCTACCACTTCTGGCGTAGAAAAAAGTTGTTGGTTCTTTTTCGGAAAACTCAATTACATGTTATGGGAAATCTTACTCAGTTTGAGTTTCGATGTTGTTAAAACTTGTTTGAAGAAGAATAGGTTTGGGCCTTAAATAATACTGTTAAAAAAAGTTAAAAGTGGCTGATTAAGTGAGGTAACGTACTGTATTTCAAAACTGTCCATGCTGAAGTGTATTGATTTTGCGTGGATTAAAAACTTGTACCAGTCTTGAAGCAAAAATTCTTCCTCGCAAAACTTGCAGCAGATGGATATGTCTTGATGTCTTGATTTCTATTGAAAGGCATGATTTTGAATGAAATCAATGAAATCCAAAGCTATGAACCTATTTATCCTCGCTCCTCGATTGAAATTGGTGGGCGAAACATTGGTACACTGTTTGACAGTGCAGATCTACATAGTGTGCACGATTTACCCGGCATTTTCACTTTCAAATAAATGTAATCTAATTTAAGAAGTGATTAAAACTAAATTTAACTTACAAACTTTACTTACACGGTTATAAAATCGAAATTTCTTCTCTTGAAAAATATTTTCACATACATTGTGACCGAAAAGTTTCCGGAAATTCTCATATAAAATTCGCGCGCTGTATATTTTTCGATATTTTAAGTTTCTGTAGGTTGGTAGCACTGTCCTTAATTACTATGCCAAAAATGAGCGCGATCTGTCAGACAGTTTCAATGACTACATGACGCGAAACTGAGAGGAGTCACGGTTGCTAATTCGGTCAAACCAGGCCCCAGAGTCGCAAATTCGGTCAAACCAGGCCCCAGAGTTGATTAGGGTTCGTACAGCAAATTCGCCATACAAAAGTCAGGGCAAGGGCTGCTGGTGCGTTCGAAGTTTATTTGCAAATAAAGTAATTGTTTTTTTTTCTTTCATTCTGTAGTACGTTTATAGGAAATTGATTTCCAAAAAAATGTTGTTGCTGAAAAACGTCATAAGTATTTTCCAACGTGTTTTAATATGATTTTACTTCAGTTTTTGCTGATTGCCCTCAAAGCCTTAACGTTTGAATTGCTTGTGTTGCAGCTCTGCGTTTGAAATGAGTTCAACTTGCCATCACTGTTCCTTGCTGCACTAGAAACGGCAAACTCAATGAGACATGAACTGAAGGAAAAAGCAACCGAATATCTGCTGACTTTAGCGTATGAAATAATTTATTTCTGCTTTTTGTTGGTACGGGTAACAATCAAAATTACTTAGACCAGGAAAACAAGATTGTTCGCAACGTTATATTTACAGCAAATAAGAAAAGTTATCACTTTAAGATGCAAACAATTGACTGGTAACCGGTGCTGTGCGAATGTTTGGGTAAAAAAACCCGTACACTGTCGGACGATTGGAAAAAGCAAAAAATGGTCTGAAAATCATTTCTCCTCTCAGTTTCGCGTCACGTAGTCACTGGACAGTTTGTTTACGGCAGCTGTTGAAACCAGTTCACCTCAGTAGTGCGTTGCGATTTTGTTGAGAATTTTCTTCAAAATGAGTACCGTGAACAGGTCTCTTTGGACGTGCTTGATCGTGCCAATTCCGATCCAACTTTCATGGAACGCATCATAACTGGTGACGAGACATGGGTCTACGAGTACGACATGCAAACAAGCCAACAATCATCGGAATGGAGAGGAAAAGACGAGCCGAAACCGAAAAAACCACGCCAAAGTCGCTCGAAAATCAAGGTAATGCTGATTGTTTTCTTCGATATTCGTGGTGTGGTGCATCATGAATTCGTCCCTGAAGGACAAAGACTATAGTCGGTAAAGACTATTATTTGACTGTTTTAAGACGTTTGCGTGAAAATATCCGCCGTAAACGGCCTCAATTGTGGAAGGATAATTCATGGATTTTTCATGACGATAATGCTCCCTCGCACCGAGCCAACATTATCAACGATTTTAAGGCCAAACATTCAATTAATACCATCGAACAGCCACCGTATTCACCTGATCTTGCACCGTATGACTTTTTCCTGTTTCCCAAACTCAAATTACCACTCAGAGGAACGCGTTTTGAATCCATAGAAGACGTAAAACAGAATTCGCAGAGGGAACTCAAAGCCATACCGGAAAGCGCCTATAAAAAATGTTTTGATGATTGGAAGAAAAGTTGGCATATGTGTATCGCTTCTAATGGAGCATATTTTGAAGGAGATAAAATAAATATTGATGAAGATTAAGAATTTTGCGTTTTATTTAAAATTTCCGGAAACTTTTCGGTCACAAGATATGTTATAAAAATGCGCACACCACTATGACATAAAAAACGAATTACTACAAAACTATACTGTAATATTACTAAGTACAAAGCAAATGTTTTGAATTCATGTTTTTATTTTTTTCCTTTGAAAAAAATTTGATTGAATGAAAATGCGATTGTGGTTGAACATTTTTTGAACTGAGAAATTTCAGCCATCAAAATTAACGTCATTTCAAAATATTTTGTTTATTTTGAGCGGGAGAGTTTTGATTAGACTACTTTATTATTATAATATGTAGAGAACAATAAAACAAATGCGTTTGGAAACAAACTTTTACTCAATTTTGAAAAATGTATATCAAGGCATGCGATTACAGAACAAACAGTATACAGAAGGCGCATCTGAAATAATTTTGCGATTTCATTTCAGACGCGGGCGGGAAGCAGCAAAGATGAGGAAAATGTATATTGAAACGAGAGAGTAAGCGCAAGCGAGCGGAGAGCTGCTTTGCGATACTCTCTTGCATACCCGCATTCATTCGAGGGATTGTTGCTTTATTCCACTGGTCGGCACAGCTTACTCATATGAGCAGCAGTGCTGCCGAACGTACTACTATAGTAGTATTTTACTACTATTTCGTCATTCGTACTACCGTACTACCCATTGGCCAATAATACTAAGTACTATTTTCTGAAATATACTAAGTGTACAAGCAAAAACAAAAATTACGATATAAAAGTTATGTTTTGCTTTGATGTTAAAAAACAATTTGCCGAAAACATAAAATGGTCCTTTCGCTTCCACTGTGGGCTTTTTTTGGAAAATTTGTACCACAAATTTTAGTTGAGTGGCAACCGTAATTCTAAGTAAGGCTATTAGAAAAGAATATGCAAACATGTTACCGAACTGAACATTGCCGAAGGCCGAAATTTAAACCAACGTTACCGTTTTTAACAATAACAATATAATAATAAAGAATGTACGGCATTGACTTTAAAAGTCGTCTTTGCTGTTTTTTATTTCTAACCAAATATCCTTGGTTTGTGAGCAACTCAATCAATTGTGTTCCAAGGTGACAATTACACCTTTTTAACCGCGTTGCCAAATGCTGTTCGTACAATACATCACAGGGTTGTAATTAAATGATTTAAGCTTTTGATAAAGTGTTTAACTTTGAAAACAGCGCAACGGATGCGGAAATGCCCAAAAATTAACATCATGAAATAATAGAGCAATATTACTGTATTTAAATACAAAATAACTCAATATATTTACATATTCTTCTAGGAATCTTTTAAAATTAGATAAAGACAATAAAGTGGTTGTTGGGACGTCAACAAGTCAGAAAAAATTAAACTGAGATGAAACGTGTAATTCGCAATCATTGGAATATTCTGATAAAAGTGTATAAAATCGTTCGATTCCTCTTGGGCTTGGCATTTTTATTCAACCACTCCAAATTAGGGCTAAATCCCGCTGGATTATTAATCATAAAAATAAATTTTTAAATTAAAAATGTATGCTCAAAAATGCATGCTCAAAATTGTGCCATTTTGAAAACAATATAAATAAAAAATATTGTTCGTTGTGTTTCGTTTTTTTTTTTCTGTGGATTGGTTTCGCTTGTTTGTTTGCTTGAAGTGCTAAAAGTAATATTCGAACAATATTTGATATTAATAAAAAATTTTAATAACACATAATTTTTGTTATGGAATTTTAAACTTCAGGTATTTTAAAACCCGACTACCAAAAAACCTTTAAAAACAAATAGTATATTTTTCAGCAGTATATTTTTTTTATAAAAATATCTTCAAAATGGTGTTTTTAGAGTATATCCGTAGACAAATAGTTATAAATTGGTCTGAATTAGGCGAGAACTTGTAGGCATTCTAGATATGCAAATATATAACTACTATATTGTTGAAAAGATCTTGCCAGTTTTTGCCCTATTTGAGCAAAATATCAGCAATATGTAATTCCACTATTATATGAAGTACATTTTGGTTAAGGTTAAGTATTTTATGTAAGCTTTATAAATTTTTTCCTTTGAAGTCCATCGAAAAAGAAGAATTATTATGTATTGTTTAATCTGTGGTCAAAAACGATTATCGCTTAGGACTCAAGCGATTATTGCTTTGCCACCAAACAAATTATTATCAGTATATAATAAAAACATATACAATTTGTTTATATTGTTACGAATACTAGTTCTACTGGGCTGTTACGTATCTCTGGATTGTGTAATTTGAAAATGAAACAACTTTGTTTATTCGAACGCAGCCAATTAAAAACCAACAGTCACTTTATTATTCACAGTTTACACCTTACTGTTCGTACACTTAAGTATTTGCTTTATTACTCCGTGTGGCAACTTCACTTGTCAAAACCAGACTGACTCGCTGCGCCGCATCCGGCTGCCTTTTATACCTGCCAGGCCATCGCGCAGATCGTTCCAGCACATTCCGGAGTGGACTAAAAGTTTCCATCATTGCCAGGTTGGACTAAAAGTTATTATCGCGGCCGTCGTTGCCAGATCGGACTAAAAATTACCATCGCGGCCGTCGTTGCCAGATTGGATTATAGCACGGCACGTAGCGGCAGGGTTGCTTTGCACAGCGACAGACTGTCTTATCGTTACAATATGCATTTTTGTAACTGAATTACATCGATTCTTTCACTTTTTTATAAATCAAATTGTTAATGTGTTTTGAAACTTAGTATTTGATTTAGTAGTTGATGAATCCTTGCGATTTTTTATACTGTGAAGAAAATATGCATTTGTACTACCAAAGAATATAGAATATAAAGAATACACATCTTCAAAAATTTGTCAAGCGTGTTTCTTGATGCGGGAAATTTGCTCGCGCTCAACAGTTTGCGATCTTGTTCGTCGAAGCGCAAGCGAAGAGTAAACAACGAACCAAAGCATCGTCATCGTCGTTTCAACGAAGATGATTCGGGATTCGCTAATGTTTTTGGTGTTGTCGTTTATTGTGTGTATGCTTTTTTGTGTTGTGATTGG
Organism: Melieria omissa; assembly: GCA_963971225.1. Taxonomy (NCBI): domain Eukaryota; kingdom Metazoa; phylum Arthropoda; class Insecta; order Diptera; family Ulidiidae; genus Melieria; species Melieria omissa. The sequence goes on along the minus strand of OZ020269.1, from coordinate 39,522,508 downwards.
TCTTGCTGAATGTCACCATCAATCGAATCTTTGTGGTGTATGGCTTTTTGTTGGCCAATGCTTTGATTAATTTAAAAATTTGGTGGTTGATCCCAATTTCAAATGTTTGCAAATATTTTTACGTGGCGAGTTCGAAGTAAAATGATTTGTTTATATTTTCACATGCTTGATTACAATTTTGAGAATATGGGAAAACTACGAAAAAAAATGAACTGATAGGCATATTGACTTCAAAATTCGTGAAACACTTGAAATTAAAAATAATTAGATGCGTGTTTTAATTTTTATTTTTTTTATCGAAATCTAACGGAGGGTTAGAAGATTGTATGGAAAAACATAATTTAATAGGTCTATTGACTTTAAATAGGGCGATAGCACTACTAAAGCACTAAATAAAGAAATAATAAGACAAGTATTTTGTCATAAGATAATTGTATTGTTTAAATGTTCTGCACCTGAATGATTCCATGGCGAATGATGTGATCATAAATTTACAATATTAGATTTTCTTATTTTAGTTCTTTTAAACAAGCATTATATGTGGGCCGTAAGAAAAGTTCCAAAGAACGAGACGGAAAATTATTACGGGTAATAAAAACGTTTTCTTTTCTTTCCAATTCCATTTTTATTGATTACTTATTATTTATTTTTTAATTGCCTGTAGCGATCATATAGGGCGCCATGCCAGCCATATTTTATTTTCTTTTCTATGATTTTGCGCACACTACAGTCGGCAGTGAGTTCAGGAGCAATATGCGACGCTGTGCAGGCTTATAGAAGAAGAACAAAAGCCAGCCAGAAAATATAAATCGTTTTACAATTTCAGCTTTTCGCCAGCACAACAACAAGAACAACAGCACATCGTCTTCCTCCTCTTCGGACAATTGAGCGAGAATGAACGAGTGAGCACAGACGCGGCCATGGCACAATAAACAAGGTAGTGGCAGGAAGGAGCGAAAAAATTCACGTGTATTTTGTTAGTGTTTTTGTTCGGTTCATTGTCAAATCGGACGGACGGTTCTCTTGCCAACAGTATTGCCAGCATCGAATAGACCACTTGGTCTATTCGGAAACGTAAAAATACATCAATTAACAGCAAAAGTACATAGCTTCTTGGTTTAAGCTGTTGTTTTACAATTAGGGGCAAAAGTGCTAAGTCCATAGTTCGCCGATTTTGCGTTAATTCGTAAAAGTTGGAAAAATAATATTCTTTCGTCATTGCAAAAATGCTTAAAATTCCACAGAAAAAGAGTTGACTGGCAATGCTGTTCGTCGAATGTAAACAAAACAGACAAAAATTTCTGACAACGTACCGAACTCTGACGAGAAAAAAATAAAATTCGCTCCTTCCTGCCACTACCTTGTTTATTGTGCCATGGACGCGGCATTCGTGTTTCTATGATTTGCGCTCGGAGCATTGTGCTGTCATTTCAAGTGTTTCCTCTTGCTGTCTACCCCCCCGCATCAAGAAGACGGGTGGCGATATCAGCACCCGCATTCAAATTTTTGCTTGTATGAGATGCACACTCTTTATGTTTCATACTTTTTGGTATAACTCTATTATTTCATGATGTTCTTTTTTGGGTATCGAATCCGTTGCGTTTGGCAACGCGGTTAAAAGGTGTCACCTTGACTTGCTCACAAACCGAAATAGATAGAAATATAATTAGAAATAAAAAACGGCAAAGACGACTTTTAAAGTCATTGCCGTACATTTTTTATTATTATATTGTTGTTATTGTTAAAAAACGACAACGTTGGTTTAAATTTCGTCCTTCGGGAATGTTTAGTTCGGTAACATGTTTGTATATTCTTTTCTTAAAATTACGGTTGCCACTCAACTCAAATTTGTTGTACCAAATTTTCCAAAAAAGTGGAAGCGAAAGGACCATTTTATGTTCGCCAAATTGTTTTTTAACATCGAAGCAGAACATAACTTTGATATCGTAATTTTTTTTGCGTTTGTATCTAAGAAAATAGTAGTATTATCGGCCTGTGGGTAGTACAAATGACGAAATAGTAGCAAAATACTACTATAGTAGTACGTTTGGCAGCACTGATTCTTACCCTCTTTCAATCAGTCGTTGTTCAGACAGCAACGAAGCAACACGTGTAGTGGTTGCGTTGATTTTTGTCTTGTTTACGCTGCAAGAAATTGTATGTACCCTGTGGGAAATCGGACTGATCCAAGTCTAGTTTTTCAACTAGTCGCTTGACAGTCACATCCCTGTGGGAAATCGGACTGATCCAAGTCTAGTTTTTCAACTAGTCGCTTGACAGTCACATATGACCTCAGAATCGACTCGTTTCCTTGGAGCAAACTCACCCTTTTAACATGGCGGTGTCCTAGGCGAGGGTCAATTGTCCCTGTCTGCATCCATTTGCAACTAGTCCAAGGTTAGTCCGAAACAATCAGTTTTCAAACCAGTTGCAAAGCGACTAGTTTGCGAACTAGTTCATTCGGGGCTAGTTCTCTAACCAGTTGAATTTTATGTGGAAAATAAAGCAATACATTTTTAAAATAATTATTTTATTTTATAAATATTTAAAAATAATAACAAAAAATCATGGGGAATAAAAAAATTGTTGGTGCATTCAAAGATGAACCTCGACTCGTTGACACACTTCGAAACTGTTTGGTGTCAGACGCAGTTCAACATCCTGATTTCGCCTGCAATTAATGAAAAAATAAATAAATTAATAAATAATTACATAAACATAATTACATAAATTTATTAATACATACCATTCGACTGCTGCTGCAATTCGTTGCTTCACGCAACCACGCAAAATTCTAACTGAAATCATTCAAGACAAAACGTGCAAATCGAGCGAGTCATAGAAACAGAAAGAAAGAAACATTTCTACGTTGTTGTTGTAACAAAAGCATCGTCGTAAAACAACAAAAACAACAAGATCAGCCGTAACAGAATAATGTTGATTATTTCACCTCTGTTTCGTCTTTCGTTTCGTTTCGTATTTTCATGTTTCTTCTCGCCTATGAACGCGTACGCAGAACGTGAACGATTAGACGCGAACTTACCCACTTCTGCATCCGCTGACAGTCACTTGGACAACTAGTTGCCCAATTGACTACAAAGAACCAGTTGAAAGGCCAATGAATTTTGGGAACTGGTTGTCTCAGGTCCGACAGGGTATGAAAAAAATAGATGCTTTTGTTGTTGTAGTTTTTGTGTGTATGCTTTTTTGTGTTGGTGATTGGTTTCTTATTCGCTTTTCGGTTTAATTTTATACAGTGTAGAAGAATTACTCTGCGCTCACTAACTCCATCTCATTGTCAATTTTGTCGACCCCTGCTTTATTCTCATTTCGACAACAACACGCAATGTGGTTGTTTTCCGCAGCAAAACTTGACTTTAATCGGGCACATTGAAATGGTGGTTGTTTTGGCAAAGCGATCGCTCAGTCACTTTTTCCTATGCAAATTTTGCCTGTCCGCTTCTTGTTCTTGTTTGTAAAAAAGCAAGCGCAGAGCGAGCAGGTGCCGGCATATTTGTTTATTGTCATTATCAATTGAATCTTCGAGCTGAATGGTCGTTTTTCTTTTCATGCTGCGCTTAGATTACTTGATCTTAAATTTTGCAAATATTTAGACGTGGTTGATCCAAAATAAAAATTTTTACAAATATATATATTTACGAGGCTAGTTCCAAGGAAAATTATTTGTATAAATTTTGATGTGGTGATTCCAATTTCTCTCCGACCCCTTTGATACCGTTCGAGGTTTCAGACAGGGCGATCCTTTGTCCTGCGACCTCTTCAACTTCACCATGGAGAGTGTTCTGCGCAAGGCCGGTGTACATCGTAATGGCACAATTTTCAACAAAAGTGTCCAGCTCCTTGCTTACGCTGATGATATTGATGTCATCGGACGTAACAAGCGAGATGTCACCGCTGCCTTTGCGGCTATCGAAAGAGAATCTGCCAAAATGGGTCTGGTGGTAAATGAGGGCAAGACGAAGTATATGCTGTCTACACGCAGGGACTCGCAGCGGCTAGGGTCTCACGTCGAGGCCGACAGGTATGCTTTTGAAGTTGTCAAGGAATTCGTCTACCTTGGCACCGCCATCAACAGCAGCAATGATGTCAGTCTGGAGATAAAGCGAAGGATAACTCTTGCCAACAGGTGCTACTACGGTCTCGGTAGGCAATTGAGAAGTAGAGACCTCTCTCGACCGACAAAACTTGCACTCTATAGGACGCTTATCTTGCCCGTGCTCCTCTATGGCGCTGAAGCATGGACAATGACACGAAACGACATAGCGGCCCTTGGAGTGTTCGAGAGGAAGGTGCTTCGCAAAATCTTCGGCCCTGTTCGGGTTGGTGACGACTATCGCATACGAACCAATAACGAGCTGTATGAGCTGTATAAGGACATGGACGTAGCGCAGCGAATTAACATCCAGCGGCTACGCTGGCTCGGTCATGTCTGCCGCATGGACGACGAAGCTCCGGCGAAAAAGGCATTCGATGCGATGGTTGGAGGTCGACGGCGAAGAGGGAGGCCGTGTCTCCGGTGGAAGGACCAAGTGGAAGAGGCCCTGGTATCTCTTGGTGTGACCAACTGGAGAAGGCGCGCGCGAAGCAGAGGCGCCTGGAGAGAAGTTTTGCGGCAGGCCGTAACCCGATAACGGGTTGTTATGGCCAGTTAAGTAAGTAAGTAAGATTCCAATTTTGAATTTTTTGCAATTGTTTTCGACCTGGTTGATCCAAATTTAAAATTTTTACAGATATATTTACGAGGCTAGTTCCAAGTATAATTATTTGTCTCAGTTTTGACGTGGTTGATTCTAATTTTGAATTTGCTATTGTTTTGACGTGGTTGATCCAAATTAGTTAGTTGATCCTTTCCTTGGTTGTTGTATTACTTTTGATTTGGTATATCCATTGACTTTGCTAGTATACGAAAAATGGATCCTGCTCCGTGTAAAAATGTACTACCCCGGGTGGGTAAAACTTTAATAAAGTCAGGGCTTCAATGCTCATAACATGTTGCCGAAAATCTAGACGGGAGGATGAACAACTTAAGATGTTTAAATTTCCGCCTTATGACTCTGCTATGGGCCAAATTTGGCGAGAAAATGTAGCATTAAAACTAAAGAATACAGCAAACCATTATTTATATGCGTTAATCACTTCTCAAGTTCTGACATTGGGAAAAAAATTTAAAATCTGGAGCAGTTCCTGTATTTAATTTGGAAAATGTTTAAGAAATTTATGAGTTTTCAGAGCCCGATTGTTCAACTAGAAAGAGACGAAAAAGTGAGTCCGTAGATGGGCATTGCAATAATTGCGAATCATATGCTAAATCCGTAAATTTTTAAAGGAAGAAATATTACAACATTTTGGCAAAATACAGAAACATAAAAAACCAGAAGAAATTACCAAAAAAGTCAGAAGTGTTCCAACGTATCGACTCTTATAATAACGTGAGCAAAGAATCAAAAGTATTTTGTAAGCTTCTTCTTAGTTCCCGTCCTAAAGAATATACGGAAGATATAAAAGATTTGGCTCAAAATATTTATTATGTCTCGCAATCGACGTATAAATTTTTAAGAAATAATTTATTAATTGATTGGCACGACGAGTTTCCCGTTATTTTTTTAGGTGTTACTACATGCAGTATTCGATCTTGCGTCGCTCTGCATGCGACTCGTTGGACCGCGCACTAACCAACTGAGCCACGGCGGCTTTTAAGAAATAAACTAAACCTAAATTTGCCACATATCTCGACTGTTAATCGATGGGCCCCTGTAAAGTTCCTGCAGTCAGGTTTTAAGAACTCTGCTTTTGAGGTCATAAGAAAACGGTGCTTGGATTTGACCCAGAGCGAAAAGAACAACATGATTTTATTAATGGATGAAATGGCAATTAGAAAGGAATTAATTATATAATCCTAAATTAGATTTGGTGGATGGGTATGAAGAAAATGGGGTTGAAAGGACAAGCCAAATAGGAAAACAATTATGTGTTTTTATGGTCAAATCAATGTTTTCAAACTGGTCATTGGTACTAAATTACTTTGTTTCCAAAAACGGACTCTGCCAATATTTAAAAAAATATAATTCTGGAAAAATTAAAAATTCTCAATAGTTTTGGCATCACAGTAAAAGTTATAACTTGTGACCAAGGGTCTTCCAATAGGAAGTGCTTTTCGGATATGGGTGTAACTTTGGAAAGGCCTTTTTTCATGAATAATGATGGAAAAGTGTTCTGCATATATGATTTCCCGCACCTTGTTAAATCATTGAGAAATGGCTGGCTCAAATGCGACTTAGCTACACCAAATGGAATTGCTAGTTTTAGGGTTGTTCAAGAACTTTTCGAAATGGAACTTAAGTCAACAACAAAAATGTGTCCTAAACTAACCAGCCAACACATTTTTCTAAATTCTTTCGAGAAAATGAAAGTAAAACTGGCAACCCAAATTTTCAGCAGGACTGTTCAAGCTGCTATTAGGACAACTGCTGAAACTATAGGTTTCAAAAGTTGCTCTAAAGAATTGGGTTTATCTACGGCCAGCTTTATGGAAAATATTGACAAAATATTTGACTGCCTAAACAGTGGATCGTTATATTCCAAAAATTTCTACAGATCTACGATTCAACTCAACAGTTTATCACATTAGTATATAAAGTTCTTCCTTAAATACCTGGATGATATCTCATTTGTTGACAAAAAGACTTACTCTAACAGCGGTTTTGCTATTAGTAGACGAGCTGTTTGAGAAAAAATCCGACATTTTTGTTTTGATGACAAGGACATTAAACCAAGACAAACTTGAAAATATGTCTTCTATACTAAGACAAAAAGGTGGTAATAATATAAATCCATCAGTGGCTGATATTAATAATATATTAGCACGCTTAATGGCCGCAAAAATTGTGCAATTGAGTTCCCACAGCAATTGTGAAGAATTAAATGATACATACTACGTTTGAAACGCTTTCTAATATCGTATTAAATCTCGACTCAGCTCCTGAACATAACGAAGCGAACCGATGATTTTGAAGTGGATAATAATACAGCCATCCTTGCCGATTTCATATTAAATTATAGTTTTGAGAACTGTTCCGAATTTACCATTGATTTAGCGTCTTTAAGATATTTTTTGGGTTATGTTGTCTACAAAATACTTACCAAAATAAACTGTGAAACAGGGAAATTGAGAAAAGAAGATGAGGTACTAACAGTTCCTAGTGAACTTTTCATATTTCACAAAAACTTTAACTCTCTCAAAGATTTCGGCAACCTTATTAGTCCATCGCAAATTCTATTAGAGATAAGCAAAGTACACATTTCAATTTTCCGCAGCATTTTTGAAAAACAGCCACAAATTGTTGGCATAAAAAATTTAATAAAAGTTAAATGCCAAAATGCTACACCACAATGTTTTTCCACGTGTCCTGATCATAAAAACACAATTTTGGACTTTATGATCTTAGTTCTTCTCAGGAACCATTGTGCCTGGGCCTCCGAAAAGAAAAATGTAACTAAACCCCGAAAACTTAAAATCCTAAAAACGTAATAAACTCTGGTTATTTTGACTAAACTTATTCCTTGACTTATTCCCACAATTCGCGGTTCTTTTATTGTAGTATTGTGAATTGCTGAGCTCGTTACAGAAATCAGCCAAAGCAAAAATATATTCTAACTTCAGTTGTTAGCCAGCAGCAACAACAACCACAGGCTGTCGACTTCCATTTCCTCCATCACCATGCATGCGGCACATTGCTTTGTTGGCCAACAACAACAACCACATATATGGTGCGTTACTGTTTGGTACACCGGCATCCGATTGATACTTTTATCTGTTTGCTCTCCGAACATTTGATTTTGTGCTCTCACAGCTTCTCTTTTTACGCTCTCGCGCTCTGTGCGTTCTCATACCCTTTACTGCTTCCCCCCGCATCAACAAACGGGTCCTACCGCTAGAACCCGCAAAGAATATTTTCTTTACACCAAATGCGCCTTCTGTATATTGTTTGTTCTGTGATGCGATGCATGCCTGGATGAATTGTAATTTCACTGATTTTAAAATGGATGATTTTTTGGCCTTCGAGAAAAATCTCCAAACCTCTAAAGAAGTTTTTCAAACCGAAGCGCAGAACAAAATAAAAGCACCGAACAAAAGAAAATCGCACGAAATTTCCGCACAGCCATTGCACATTGCATTAACCCTTTCGGTACTTCTTTTTTGTTTTGACCTTTAAAAATCATTCTTTTCCATTTTATTACTGTTTACGCCTACATAATGAATAATCAAAAGTCATTTTTTTAAATATTGTTCGAAAAAGTGGTTTTTGGGCATCATGAAATATGGCATAGTAAGAAATAAAAAAAATCGTACAGCCCTAGTGAACTATATTTGGGATCTAACCTTTTTTACACTTACTAAAGCAATAAATACCTACTAGATTACTTACATAAGCCTATGAAATAAATTGATTTTTGTAATAGAATAAATAAAAGTACGAAGTGACCTCATTTTGTAAAATACGCAACTCGATAGGACTGCGCACTTTCTGAACCCTTACAATTTACTTGGTACACTAATCAAAATACGTTTTTCATTGTTTGGTATAAAAACCTTCAGAGAAAAATACAAAAATTTAAAAATATAGTATCCACAAGTTGTTGACCTAAAACCGGCACTGAAAAGAGGCTATGCCATATGGCATAGAATAACCGAAAGGGTTAACACGTTAACACACTACAGCCGCCGTGGCTCAGTTGGTTAGTGCGCGGTCCAGCGAGTCGCATGCAGAGCGACGCAAGTTCGAATTCTGCATGTAGTAACACCTAAAAAAAAAACAAAAGGGAAACTCGTTTTCTCTTTCGGTGGCTGTCCTCTCAGCTGGAAATGGCAAACCTCTGAGAGTAAAAATTGCCTATGAAAAAGCTCCCAACCTGCCGTTCGGAACCGGTATAAAAACTGTAGGTCCCTTCCACCCGCGTACAAAATTCACCCGCACAACACGGGTGGTTGCGGGAAGCTAGGCCTTAGTCTCGCGTAAGCGGGCTGTCGTGCCAATCAATTATTAAATTAATTATTATTATTAGTTAACACGTTTTACCCGGCGTGGACCATAGATGGTTCATGGGCACTGCGCTTATCTGGCGGCGCGGACCACCGGTGGTCCACAGGCAAATTCATTTATCTGGCGGCGCGGACCACTGGTGGTCCACAAATGTTTATAATTTTATTTCAAAAACCATACTGGAAAGAGACAAAGTGCTAATATAAAATAAGCAGCAAATTGCGCAGTAAAAAAGTGCCGCACATCAGAACAATGCGCCGGGTAGAACGTGTTCATGACAGTTTTCCTTTATAGAATAATAAATAAATAATAGCTAGCAATAGATAATCTTTAAACCCTCTGTAACCCGAGAAAACACTTGCACATATGAGCCTGCGGGTCAAAAAATGATCCCGATTTATGTCTTTGTATTATGTAAGTTAGTTTTTCTAATCAACAATAAACAAAATAGCCAACTCGGTGTCTGAGCTACTACCAGTCAGTGAGTAGCTGAAGGCTGGAAAAGCCAAAAAAAATCCCAATTGGTAAACTGATGACAGCATACTTTACCCAGTAGAAAACTTGGTAAGGTGCTTACCATAATAATGCATTTTTTTCCTCCACCTTTTGGCGAAAGCAAACAAGAAGGCACAAGAAGTGCGAAAAAGTTCGATTTAAAACCCGAATGACACAGGCCGACAAAATTCGAACAAATTTCAGAACCAGAAACCAGAGTATACTTTTCCGAAGGTTTTCGGTGCGCTGGTTTTCGAGATATCCTAACCTAGAAGTGCGAAAACCTGACGTGATGGAGCAATTCTGAGGCCAGATTCTTGTTCAGCGCACCAAAAACCTTCGGAAAAGTATACTCTGGTTTCTGGTTCTAAAATCTTGTCGGCCTGTGTAATTGTTCGTATCGTCACTTCCCAGTGCACATTACTTTGTAATGTACGTGGAATGTAAACTTAAGGGCCAATTTTTTAGTGCGAGTTTAAACGCAGTTTAAACGTAGTTTGCTTGAACTTGGTTTAAATATAAACTCAGTTTAAACGAGAAAGCAGTTTTTCAGTGCTGGTTGAACTGAAGCAAATATTTGTCATTTGTGTGTGGCAATACTGACAATATTTTTATCTAGATAATAATTCTCCTTTGTTGTGATCGTCATTCGTAGCTAAATTTGCGCTCAAATAATGTATTTCATCAAAAAATTCAAAATAAGCAAGCGGAGCGCAAATTTTTTTTCTCTGGAAATCGAATGTCTTCTTGCACTTGTGAAAAAACAAGTGCTCGAGTGCAAGAAGACAAACCGCGTGAGTGCCGAGGAAAACGAAATTGAGGACGATTTCGATTCAAAATTTGTTGATAAATTCTGGTGCGCGAAAACGTTGCGCACGAAGTATAAGAATCTAAAAAAGTGCAAAAAAAGAATTTCGATCACGACAGCCAAAAGCTGACCGAAACAAAATAGAAATGAACTGTCAGAAGCTGTTGACAGTTTAAACTTAGTTTAACCGTGCAGGGTTGGGCGTTTAAACTGAGTTTAAACTTCAGTCAATTTTGACTGAAAAATTGGATTTTGCGTTTAAACTAAGTTTAAACTAGAAACTGAGTTAAACTCGCACTGAAAAATTGGCCCTAAGTAGAACGAATCTAACAAGCTTAGGGGGTTGGCTTTGGTAGTCCAGAGAGTAGCGCGCTGACTTTTCATGTCAGAGGCCCTCGTTCGATTCCTAGCGTGGGCTGTTTAAACACTCGTCTGTTTTCATCGCTATCCACATGAAAAAGTTGAGAATTTTAAGAACCGCACAAGTAAACTTTTCGCAGGCAAAGGTAAAATTTCCAAATATGTCTACCTTCCATCGTATGTGTAGAAATTAGCAGTGCTTACATTATCTGTAGCGAAGAAGGTATATACTGAATTGGTCATTTTATTTTTAAAATTGTAAACCCATTAAAATAGCACATTGCGTTTTCCTTCATGCCGCATCATTGCTAAGTAAAGTACATTTGAATGGGAAGCCGAACCATTCCGAAGGATTTTGCTGCATGCCGCGCCTTTATTTTTGTAAATGAAGTCGGATTGGGGTATGATACCATTTGCACTTTACAAAATCATGCATGATCCGGCAGGAGTGCTTCGCGGATGAAAAGTAAATATGCTGTAATGCATTACGGAAGCAGCCAGTTTCTTACTGGGTAAATGTGTCTCATACAGAGGCATCCAACATAACCTAGGACTTTTGATTTTAAACATGGTGGTACTTTAAACCAAAAATAATACAAAACATATTGGTAAAAGTTAACATCTGATAAGAATCATTCGAATTCGGTTAAGGACTGAGTACAAGTACTGGGACAACGAAAAAACATGAATTGCAAGGCCATAAGTAAAGGATGGGTTTATACAGAAACGACGAGGGTAAACGCTTAAAAAGCAAAAATACTTAAGGGGCACAACTAGTTTGACCGCATGAAAAAAGGAGATTTTTTGTGAATTTTGAATTTTGTGAAGTATTGCATCGAATGTTTTAAAATTTTGCAGATATATTTATGCATAAATAATGAATACAAAGTAATTTTTTCAAATGAAAATATTCGATTTTCAGCAAGTTATCCACCATCTCCTGAGTCTTCAAAAAAAAAAACGTTCTCCCACTGCTACAGTGATTGTAGCCTTCGCAGTGCCTGAAATCAAAAAAACCAAAAATTTGACTTAACTAGATTATATTTCCTATACAATGACCCTCGGTTGTAAAAAAAAAAAATAAAATGCACCAAAATGGCGGTTTTTTGAAAAAAAAATTAATATTTTGCTAAAAAATCTGATGGTTTCTGGCCTGGCATAATTATACTTTTCATCCTATCATTAAACTGGAGGGTCATTGTATGGAAAAACAAATACACAATAAGCTAAAAAAAGACCCAAGTCGATCGGATGTTTTGTTATCAAGTTACAGCTGCAGCAAATTTGAAAAATGTAGTTTTGAGAAAAACGCGTTTAAAGTTTTAAAACCGTGTTACCGCGTAGTGAACGAGACGGATTTGAGGCTCTGTATCTCAGAGACTTTTACGAATTCGACAAAATCCGTTCATTTACTTTTTCTATGATAGTTATACTATCAAAATATGAAATAAAACAAAAAACGAAATTTTCAAAATTTCAAACTAGTTGTGCCCCTTAAATGAATTGCAGACAAATAAAAATATGTTTCATAAGCTACAAGTTGTAAGATTTGTGCATCGAACAAATGGCATCACTACAAAATATGTCTAGCTGATTGATTGTTAGTCGCATCCATGGCTCAATACAGTGGCGTCCCCAGGGGGGGATTAGGGGGATAAATCCCCCCCCTTGGTCGATAAATGCATTTATCCAATTTAATGTAAAAACATAAAATTGTGGAAATTTATTATTTGTTTTATTTGGCGTCTCCATAAATAGAAAAAAATATAACCTGCTTCAGCAACGGCTGAGTTATTAAAAAAAAATAAACAGCAAAACAAACAAACAGAGATCAAAATTTGTAGGCTTTTTTCTTTTTGAATTTCCTTTTCGGTAGATTGGCAAATTTGATTGCGATTTGGTATCAATCTTCAATCAAAAAGTTCCCAGGTATCAAAAAGGGTTGGCAGGATTGTTAAAAAAAAAGATTTGGCATGACTGGTGTTATAAATACACGTATAAGTAGTTTTATAGTTGTCTTGAATGTCTGTTTTTGCCGTGTTTACTGTAGCAATTATTGTGTTGAGAGCATAAAATTTAATGTTTATAAAAGAATAAGTAAACACCTTTACCTCTTAATGTGATGTAATACTTAAAAAATAATTCCAAATTAAAATGTTAATTTGATCTGAGCCGTTGTATACGTATGATAAATTGTTCAGAGCAGTTGTGGCAGAATTTGGCAACACTGCTTGCCAATAAACTTTCGTTTGAAGTATTGTTTATGCATTTGAACTATTTTGGGTTGTTGGCTTGACTATTCTAAAATTAATACAGAAATCAGTATTGCCTTTGTTTTCGAAAAATAGTTGCATTTTCAGTGTTCTCAAAAGTATAGCTAATGCCAACCCTGCATCAGCTGTTCAAATTTGAAAAAATTCAGTTACACTCTTTTTGGTGACTTATTTGTTAACACGGAAAATAAGAAAATTCTTTTGCGGTTGTAAAGTGTCAAAGAAAAAGTAAATTAAAACAAAAAATGGACATAAGAAAGTTTTTCAAACGGCCTCAAAGTTCAGCAGACGGCGAGCCAGAACTAAAAAAAAAGTTGGCGGCCAAAGCACCAGAAGAAAGTGTAGTTTCCAGTGAAATCGAAATGAAAGAATACGTAGAAATAAATACAGCAAGTGTTAATGATATTGCCCAATTTTCTAAAAAGCAGGCATGTCTGTCGACCGACGACAGATCCGAAATTTTAACCAATTTGTGGGTGCCTCACAGTCGGCACATATTTCCAATTCTCGGGAAGTTTGCCCAGCGCGGTCTAAAGTTCCAGTACAATTGGCTCAACCAGTATAACTGGTTGGCTTATTCAGAATTGGACAAAGGTGTCTATTGTAAATAGTGTGTTGCTTTCGCAAAGGCCGATGGAAAACATGGCATTACATTTGGCAATTTCGTAACATCTAAATTCGATAATTGGAAAAAAGCCCTGGAGGTATGTAGTCACAACACTTCTAATATGTGGTTTTAAACCTAGAATGTTCGGTCCTTTAGTCTTTCAAAGATCACGAACGCAAAAGGTACCACGTGAATGCTATAGCAGATGCGGAAGCTTTCAAATTGCATAAGGATAGTTCCATCATCAATCAAATCGACACATCGGGTAGAGAGCAGGCGGCTGAAAATCGACGAAAAATTACCCCTATGATCGAGGCTATAATTTGCTTGGGACGCGCAGAAATGCCATTGAGAGGCCATCGCGATGGTGGCGATGTAGAGGTGTCGTCGGATTTTGTTTCACAAAGCAAAGGTAACCTTTTATCTAAGCCAAGATTGAGTGCCAATTATGCCTAAGAACACGATGTACAATGCAGGAAATTTCAAAGCCATTTTGGCCTTCAGAGCTTTGGGAGATGAGCTTAAAAATGTCTTGCAACATCCGGTAGGAAACGCGAAATATACTTCCGCTAGAATACAAAATGAGATATTGCAGTGCTGTGATGAAATCATATTGTAACGATGAGCCAGTCTGTCGCGGTGCAAAGCAACCCTGCCGCTACGTGCCGTGCCATAACCCAATCTGGCAACGACGGCCGCGATAGTAACTTTTAGCCCAACCTGGCAACGATGGTCGCGGTCATCAGGGAAACTTCTAGTCCAATCTGGCAACGTGCGAGAACGATCTGCGCGACGGCCGGACAGAGTATAAAAGGTGGCCAGATGCGGTACAGCGAGTCAGTCTGGTTTTGACAAGTGAAGTTGCCACACGGAATAATTAAGCAAATACTTAAGTGTACGAACAGTAAAGTGTAAACTGTGAATAATAAAGTAACTGTTGGTGTATTTTATTGTCTGCGTTTAAGAAACTGACTGTGTTTTATTTTCAAATCACACAATCCAGAAATACGTGACAGCCCACTAGACTTAGTATTCGTAACATTTGGTGTCAGAAGTGGGATTGTGGAAAATTGAAGATAAAAAAAAAACTAAAGAAATAAAATTATAAAAGCACGGACATGGTGAAATTCGAGCTGCTGAAGGTGGACCAGCTGAAGAAGGAGCTGGCTGCCTGGAATTTGCCGACTGCTGGCGGAAAGGTGGAGTTGCAGTTGCGCTTGCGAGAAGCATGTGAGGAACGAGGCGTCGATTGGACTGTGCACGAGTTCGGAGCGCAAGAACAAGAGGCGTCGGCCAAAATGGGGGAATCGCCTGCAGGTGCGGCGTCGATGCAAAGTACGACTGCAGCGGCTGCACCGCCACAAGCAATGGACATGAGCCAGCTAATGGTTGCACTTAAAGGCATGTTCGAGACTTCCAACCGTGAAATGGCAGCGAAAATGGAAACGGCGACCCATGAAATATCGGCGCAAGTGTCGGAGCGAATGGAAGTCAAGCTTCAGGAAAGCTCTGCGCGCTTGGAGCAGAAGGTAGAGGAAATCTCCAATAGGATGAACGGGAAAGTTGAGCATCTTGAGACGCGCATGGACAATTGGGACAAACGAGTTGACAACCTGGATGAGTCCTTGAACAAACGAGTTGACAGTCTGGAAGATTCGATGCATAGAAAGATAGACGAACGACTTCGAGAGGTACAGCCAAGAGAATGTTTGCCACCGATTCAGGACGGTTTTGCTGGCAGAACAGAAGTGCCTACTTATGATGGTGCTGCGCCGTTCGATACATTTAAATTGCAATTCGACTTGGCTGCTTTGGAAAATCAGTGGACAGATATCAGGAAAGGTCGGAGGTTGGCACTGGCGCTGAAAGGTCCTGCGGCCGAGGTGATCAAATCAGTTCCAGAATGTTTAAGAAGTGATTACGGTGCCATCATGAGAGCGTTGGCAGCGAAGTATAGCAACGAGCACAACCATGCGCTATACTACTGTGAGCTGAAGAACCGTAAGCAAAGGGCCAACGGGCGCTGAAGACATATGCAGCAGACATTGAGCGGCTCGTACAGTTGTGCTACCCGGAATTTGGTGCTGATGATCTCGAGAGGATGAAGATCGAGTCGTTTATTGAAGGTCTTCATGATCCAGAAACACGTCGCAGTGCGTTGATGATGGGCAAGCCGACATTTAAGGAGACGGTAACCAGCGCGATGACATATGAAGCGGCATGGATTGGGAGCACTCGGTACGCACCTGCAAGGATACGCCAGATTCAGGCGGACAACGACATTCCGATCCAGGCCATAAGCTCTGAGATACCGGACAGGCCACGGGTGGTCTCCTCTAAAGTTGTTTGCTGGGTATGTGGCAAGCAGGGCCACATATCACGAGACTGCCGCCAACGAAAGAGGCGTTCCCGTTCCCGATCACAATCGCCTGAAGCAAGGAATGCTGACAATCGAGGCCCAGCCAACAAGCGCAGGGCTGAGGACGGCGAGTCGTTAAACTAAAACGGGTCAGCCCAAAGGGGCGTGAGCTGATCCCCACAATCTGCCGCCCCACCGTCCTTGTCTCACAGCTGAAACGACAGCCCAGCAGCTTGACAATTGAAGGAAGGATAGATGGAAAGTTGTTCGTGTTGACACTGGATACTGGAGCGTCATATTCGATCATAAAGAGGAAGCTGCTGAAGAACTGGGAACCGCTGCATGGCATACAGCTGCGGACTGCGACAGCCTGGAACATGAGTTCATCGTCGCGGATATAATGGACGACGTGATTATCGGCGTGGATTTCATGATTAGGCACGGTTTTACGCTGGACCTGAAGGAAAATGTGCTGAGATATGCCAACGTTGAATTCCCGCTGCACACCGGCTATGAGCGAAGCGTGGCGGTAAGGAAGGTTTTATCGTGTCAACACAGGAAGATACCAGCGAATTCTGAGGCGATTGTGTGGGCAAAGGTGGACGAGGACGATGGGACGAGTCGGCTGTGGGTAGTAGAAGCACCGAAGCAAGGACACGACAACATCATCATCGGACGTACATTAGTGGAACCTAAAAATGGAAGGATACCAGTCAGAATACTGAACCCCCTGAATGCACCCAGATATGTCGGAAAAGATGAGGTAATTGGCGAGTGTAAGGAAGCTGTAGCAGTGGTCAATTGCGAGAGTAGCCCGCCTGGAGGTAATGAGAAGAGCGGGTTTAACATGGACGCCATAGCGTAGGAGAACCAGTGGAGCAGCGAGTTGTCGGCCAAGCAGAAACAGAAGGCGAGGTCACTCCTGCAGCACTATGGGTCAATATTTGCGGCGGAAGCAGGCGGAAGAACAGCCATAGTGAAGCACAACATCGACACCGGAAGTGCAAAACCGATTCGCCAACCGCCAAGACGAGTTCCTCTGGCCAAGAGGGAAGAGGTCGCAAATTTGATCGAAAACATGCAGAAAGACAAGGTCATAGAGCCTTCTTCGGGCCCCTGGTGCTCGCCGGTCGTGCTAGTCAAGAAAAAAGATGGCAGTACCCGGTTTTGTGTGGACTATCGGAAGCTCAATGATGTGACCAAGAAGGACAGTTATCCACTACCTCGGATCGATGACACCCTGGACACACTGTCAGGCACGCAGTGGTTCTCCACGCTCGACTTACGCAGCGGCTATTGGCAGGTAGAGCTTGCAGACAAGGACAAGGAGAAAACGGCTTTCAGTGTTGGCGATGGTTTGTGGCAGTTCACCGTCATGCCGTTTGGACTCTGCAACGCACCAGCAACATTCGAGCGGCTAATGGAACGCGTGCTAAAAGGGCTGCATTGGCGGACGTGTCTGGTGTACCTCGACGACATAATCGTAATGGGTAAAAGCTTTGACGACCACCTGGGAAAGCTGAAGGAGGTATTTGAGCGGATACAAAAAGCCGGGCTTAAACTCAACCCAAAGAAGTGCTCGCTGTTCCAAAAGGAGGTCAAGTATCTGGGCCATACGGTTTCCGCCCGCGGAGTGCATACGGATGAAGGCAAAATCACGGCGGTGAAGGAGTGGCCCCGGCCACGCAATCTACACGAACTCCGCAGTTTCCTGGGCCTGTGTACATACTACCGCCGATTTGTTCCGGGATTCGCGAACATAGCCAGCAGCTTGCACAAACTGACGAAAAAGAGCCAAGCTTTCGAGTGGAGCGAGGAGCAGGAACAGGCTTTTGCACGTCTGAAGGAAAAACTGTGCAGTGCTCCAATTCTGGCCTTCCCCGTGCCTGGGGAGATGTTTGTGCTGGATACAGATGCAAGCGGGAATAGTATTGGCGGTGTGCTATCACAGATAATAGACGGCCAGGGACAAGTGATAGCGTACTACAGTAGGGTTCTATCGAAACCGGAGCGCAACTACTGTGTGACACGGAGAGAACTGCTGGCGGTATTGGACTGCGTAAAACACTTACACAAATATCTGTATGGACAAAGGTTTCGCCTGCGCACAGATCAAGCGGCATTGAGATGGCTCCTGAACTTTAAAGATCCTGAAGGGCAATTGGCGCGGTGGATCGAGCGACTGCAGAGCTACGACTACACGATAGAACATCGCAAGGGCAGTTGCCATGGAAATGCCAATGCTTTGTCACGCCGTCCGTGCCAAGTCGAATGCAGGCAGTGCTCACGAGCCGAGAGCAAAGAGCAGATAGTGGACGTCCGGTTGATAAGCGTTATGCCAGAGGAAGAGTGGTCCGCGGAGAGGCTACAAAAGGACCAGCGCGTGGATGCGGATCTTGCAAAAATCGTCGAAGGCAAGGAGCAAGGCGCACGTCCAGACTGGCAGGAGATGGCTGGTGAAAGCCCGATCGCTAAGGCTTACTGGGCACAGTGGAAAAGTCTGCGGCTGAAGGAAGGATGCCTGTACCGCGAATGGGAGAGCGCGGATGGTCGTACCAGCAACCCTCTAATGGTAGTGCCGAAAAGCAGAATCAACGAGGTCATCGAGGCATACCATAACGACTCCAGTGGAGGGCACCTAGGCATCACCAAAACCGTCGCCAAAATAAAAAGACGATTCTATTGGGTAGGATGTCAGGAGTCTGTAGCCGAGTGGATTAAGAGCTGCGACCGATGTTCAGCCGCGAAAGGGCCGACAAGAAAATCTCGAGGCCGCATGCAGCAGTACAACGTGGGAGCGCCCTTCGAGCGGATTGCTATGGACGTCGCCGGCCCATTCCCAACTAGCACTCAAGGCAACAAATATGTGCTGGTCGTAATGGATTACTTCAGCAAATGGCCCGAAGTGTACCCTATTCCTAACCAGGAGGCCACCACGATCTCGGAAAAGCTGGTAAACAACTGGGTAGCCAGGTTCGGAGTTCCGTTGGAGTTGCACTGAGATCAAGGCCGGAATTTTAAGTCTGCGGTATTCAAGGAAGTGTGTGAGCTGCTGGGGATAAAGAAAACGCGTACCACTCCTTTGCACCCACAGTCCGACGGCATGGTGGAACGCTTTAACCGGACACTGGAGGAATACCTGCGGAAAATGGTAGGCAGGAATCAAAAGGATTGGGACACGCACATCCCCCTGTTCCTGATGGCGTATAGGTCAGCCCCGCACGACACGACATCACTCACTCCAGCCCGAGCAGTGTTCGGCACAGAGTTGCGGTTACCCGCTGACTTGAAGTTCGGGGTAGTCAGCACGACGGGAGGCGCTAAGACGGACTACGTGGCCAATAAGCGGGCGGAACTGGAGGAAATTCACCAGTTTATAAGGAGCCGCACAAAACTGGTCAGCGATAAGGTGAAAGCCAGATACGATCTACGGGCCAACTCAGCAGGGTTCCAAGAAGGCGATTTGGTAATGCTATACAACCCGCAGCGGAGGAAAGGTTTGTCTCCGAAACTCCAAGCGTCATGGGAAGGACCTTACGAAGTCGTGACTAGGATTAACGACGTGGTATACCGGATTCAACGTTGCAGCAATAGAGGCGCTAAGCTGAAGCTAGTCCATTTGGAGCGCCTGGCGCCTCATCACAGCGGAGCCTCGGCACTTGTTCGGGACGAACAAGTCTAAGTGGTGGGCAGTGTAACGATGAGCCAGTCTGTCGCGGTGCAAAGCAACCCTGCCGCTACGTGCCGTGCCATAACCCAATCTGGCAACGACGGCCGCGATAGTAACTTTTAGCCCAACCTGGCAACGATGGTCGCGGTCATCAGGGAAACTTCTAGTCCAATCTGGCAACGTGCGAGAACGATCTGCGCGACGGCCGGACAGAGTATAAAAGGTGGCCAGATGCGGTACAGCGAGTCAGTCTGGTTTTGACAAGTGAAGTTGCCACACGGAATAATTAAGCAAATACTTAAGTGTACGAACAGTAAAGTGTAAACTGTGAATAATAAAGTAACTGTTGGTGTATTTTATTGTCTGCGTTTAAGAAACTGACTGTGTTTTATTTTCAAATCACACAATCCAGAGATACGTGACAGCCCACTAGACTTAGTATTCGTAACAATATTGAAGAAGATTGTAGAGCGAGTGAACAAAGCTAAGTGCTTTTCAGTTTTAGCAGACGAAACGACAGATATATCTACTAATGAGCAGGTATAACATTCACCTGTAAATTTTTGTACATTTCACTCTTTTATCGGGTGTTGAGAGTAGTGAATATTTTAAATGCATGAATCGGAAAAGCATTACTTTCAAAATGATTTAATATTACAGGTTTCTATTTGCGTCCGATACATTGAAACAACCAACGATAAAAATGTTCAATTGAGGGAAGATTTCCTTCGTTTTATAGTAACAAGTTCATTAACAGGAAAACATTTAGCATCTCTTATTTTGAAAACTCTTAATGAGTGTAATATTGATTGTCAATACCTTTTCGGCCAAGGATATGACGGCGCGAAAAATATGTCTGGCCAATTTAACGGCGCCCAAAAACACGTGCAACAAGCATATCCTCATGCTTGTTATGTGCATTGCTCAGCCCACGCACTTAATTTGGCCGTATCTCAAGCGAGCTCCGTACCACAAATTACATATGCCTTGAGTATCGTCGAAAAAATTTATATATTTTTTAATACTCCAAAACGAAAGTCTGCTCTTACAAGATGCTTAGAAGCAGCAGACCTGCCACCAAGTGTGAAAACCCTTAAGAGGTTAAGCGTAACTAGGTGGACATCGAAATATAATGCGGTATCGGATTTCATTTTATTATTGCCTTTTATACATACTGCATTGGATGACATACGCGATTGGAACGACACATCGTCGACCGATGCAATAATATTTCATCGCAGTATAGATTTCGAATTCATAGCATCGCTTGTTATAATAGGAGAAATGTTTTCATACATTTTGCCTTTGTGCAACAAATTGCAGCAAAAACAGATAGATTTGGCCCATGCAGTGGACTTGGCGAGTGACCTTGTAGCGGAACTGCGACGACTTCGTTCCGATGAACATTATTTTGAAAAATTATTTTAAAGTTGTGAACAACATGCCAAAAATATGGACATTGAGATCAAAAAGAGGCGAACCAAGCGCGATCAAATGTCGCAAACATACAGCTTAACTGATCATTTTAAAATACAAGTTTTCTATCCTTTTATTGATTATATTATAATGGAAGTCGATGGTCGATTCACCAAACACAAGACCATTTTTAAAGGATTTTCTTCAATCTTTGCACAAAATGTGGGTGCAGAAAATGAAAAAAATTTAATTGAATTAGCTCAGTTTTATGAACCGCATGTTCAAAGTCAAAATATAGTGGCAGAAACAAACTTATGGAGAACATTTTTGAAGCGTCAAAACCTTTCACCACAAACTGCACTTGAAGCACTCCAGCACTGTGACGAAGAGGTGTTCAACAACTTGTTCAAACTGCTTAAAATTTTAGCAACTCTTTCGGTTTCGACTGCCACAGCAGAACGCACTTTTCTACTCTAAAACGACTAAAAACATATCTACGCAATACCATTGGCCAAGTAGTTCAAATGTCAAAATTAGTATTGGAACCCTTTAATTCGTATTTTGTATATATTTATCTATTCTAATATTAAAGGAGCGTTTGAATGGCATGGCAATGCTGGCGGTGCACAATGATATACCCATAACATCTGAAGAGGTCATTGACAAAATGTGTGCTAAGCGAAGAAGAATTAATTTTATTTTATAAAATACGTAGTCCAACATATAAAACAGTTATAAATAGCTGAAAATGTTACAAAACTGGTAAAATAAATGTTTTTTTAATTTTAAGTCACCTCGTTTCGTGTAAAAACTTTTATATAAGTATTTTCAACGTGTATTGAAAACAATTAATACGCAAAAATAAATGTACTAAAATTACGTTAAACTGGTTTTTTCATATCCCCCCCTTCCCGAAATCCTGGGGACGCCGCTGGCTCAATATAAAGGTTATAGCATCCCCGCAACATCAAAACTCACATGTATTTTGTTGGTAGGATTGTTTATCGCTACTGTCAAAATCAGTTGATATTTTTCGACGAAAGAGGGAGAAACTGAAATCAAACAAAAGTGATTGTTGCCAGACGGTGCTGTATTTCGAGTGAAAAAACGGGAAAAGTGCTCAGGTCAGGTGTTTTCCGTCAGGTATTTTCATTTCAATCGATGCGGCAACACAGCACACCGACGATTTTGACAGAAGCGATAAACCATGGTACAATAACAAGGTATGCCAGGTAGGGACCCTACAAGTGACGGTCATATGATCGGTCATATGACCGACATGCCTGACCGAAGTTTCGGTCAGCTCTCCGAACGAAGTTTCTATCATTTTTGTACAGGCGGTATGAAAAAACTGACCGAAACTCTCGTCTACGTGTGACTTTTTGTTTCACTCTAACACACACCTTTTGCGTATTAAGAAAAGTGTAGTTGCTCTGCTCTAACGCGTACGTATTCCAACCTCCAAATATTTAGTTTTTAATGGCTATTTCGCCGCCGCCGCCGCGGCAGCCGCCGTAGCTCAGCGGCTAGTGTGTTGGCCGCGAGTCAAGACTCCGCGAGTTCAAATCACCGTTGCAGCAAACTTTTTTTTTTGTTTTTTTGTCGGTGTTGCAGCAAACACTGAAAAAAAATGGAAATTTCAGTCAGTTGATCGGTCATGTGCCGAAATGTCTGACTAAAATGCTGATGCAAATATCGGTCACAATGTGATGTATAAATCGGTCATTCATGACCAATACTCAATATTGAAAAAATGCAGGTTTTTATTGAAATTTTTTGGGAAACCCGTTTGCTTTTACTTCTGCCTGAATTTTTTTTAAATTAATTTAAATAAAATAATATAAAAAAAATTTTATTTAAAAAAAATTCATTTGCGGTCCCTGCTTGGATGACCCCATATTGTCGCAATCGAATGCGTTTGCTTAGCGCGGGCATCATCATTGGGCATTGGCTTTCTTTCTTCCTTGGTCTTGCGCTTCGGTCCTGCACACTATGGCCCAAATATTGAAGTTACTGAAAGTGCAGAATTATTTAAATATTCAATTCAAATAATATTTTTAATTTAAATTAAATTTAAATTCGATTTCTTACCTTCTTTCTGTTTTTCTTTTTTTCGGCGTTTGAAGCACCGGAGGTTTGAACATGGGCTCGCGCGTCGTATTTGACTCGAGGCGCGCGCGTTAGCCAGCTGAGCTACGTAGCTATGGCAGCCGACGGCTCTTAATCATTTATATTAACTCCGATGCGAGTTCTTGTCAGCAGTTGTTTCTATTGTTGTCTCATTCTTACACATGCGTGTATAAGCAATTATTGTTTCTATGGTTGTCAAATGGTTTGTTTCAGTTTAAATGAAAGACAAATTGCAGCGATATGTAGTCTCATGGGCCAAATTTCATGCAAGTGTATTGGTAAATTCAAAAAATGTTGCGAATGTAGTGGAGTTTCGGTCAGTCGCGTCTTGTAGGGGAGAGTACTCTTCATGTACTATGAGATGTGAATGTCAAACGACAGAAATTAGAGGTGCTTATGAATGGGAGTCGTGCGCAGGGCTGCACAGAAAATACTGAAAAGCATACAGTTTTTACAATACACAGAAAAACTTTAATAGGTATCTTTTTCTTTGCAAAGTATAAATATTCTCATATTTCTGTCAAAAATAAGATTCGGACGTAAATAACATGTCCGGTACCAGCTACTTGCGGAAAAATAGAAACAAATTAGTTATGTTACTGTCTGCTTCTGCACAACGCACACGAATTTCCCGGCATTATTAATTCACATGGACGATTTTCAATTTAAAAATGTTCAACACTCAATCACTTCTGGAAATGAAAAGCGCAGAATCACAGCAAGGCGAAAAAGTTCACAAAGCACAAATTAAAAATAACGGCATAAAATGTCGTAATAAGTCGGTGGAACATGCATGAAAAGAGAGAAAAAGAAAAAGTCTTGCTTCGTGGAAAAGTGCACAAAGTCCAGAGCAAAGAAGGTCCAAAGAACAAACATAAATATAAATTATTTTTACTTAGTTGTTTGTCTTTCCTGTAAACTTTGAAAAAGTGGATTTAGCACCTTTTCACTCTAAGGCAGCTAGTGCATATTTCTTGTTTGTTTAGCATGAACATTTCCACAAGGTATGGTATGCATGGAAAAAGGTACTAAATTTCTAGCGTACACGCAACTCCAGTATCTCCGTTTGACAGAATTTCCAAATGTAAACAAACGAAAAAAGAGGGAGATTAGTCTACTTGGCATACCTTGTTATTGTACCATGCGATAAACAATCAGCCGATGGCTTGCTACAACCTTATAGCTGAGCCATGGACCCGTTATCGAGTTCTGCGCCGTATGCGTCGGGCCGAGGTTCTGTAACACACTCTCTGAAAATACAATAATTTAACTTTTATGACATCCGCATTATCGCCACACTCGGTCTCGTGGTCAGTATTTATTAATTGTTCTTAGGTTTACCAATTTTCAATTGAAGGTTCTTTGAATAATTTTGCATTCATCCGTAATCGGGAGAAGCGCAAATAAGTAAGATCGACTAGCGAACTGAGTCCCTATGCTCGAAACAAAATTAAAAAAGGCTTAATCCATTTAGGCTTCTTATCATTGTGGGTGAAGATGTGCATGTAGGTGAAGCATTCAACAGATGAAACCTCCTTCCCTCCGAAATATTCGGATCGACTTTAAAATTACATAAGTACAAATTAAAAGGCATTTTATAAATATTAAAGGATTCCTTTTTGAAGCCCCCCCAAAATATTTTTTTGAATCTGCCCCTGGAAATTCTATATATCTCATAGGTAGTATACGCGGAATATCAAAACGTTCCTACTTCTACATATACAGGGTGGACGGAAAGTTTCTGCATACAAAAAAAAACACTCTTAAGGATTATTGGTATTGCTTTTCAAAGTTTTATATTGAAACCACTAAATCGTACCTAAACAAAATTCAATTGATCATTAATATCTTGTATAGGCGCCATTTTTTTCGTAGGACTCGCTTTCGGAAACTTTCGCACAAGACCGACGTTTCGGCCAATGATATGGCATCCCACTCTTGCTTTACTCTTTCAATGAGTTGAAGCACAGAATAAACAGTATACAGAAGGCGCATCTGGAATAATTTTGCGATTTCATTTCAGACGCGGGCGGGAAGCAACAAAGGTGAGGAAAATGTAAAGGGAACCGAGAGAGTAAGCGCGAATTGATGTATTGTATACGCATAGATTCGATGGTTTTGGGCTTTATTCTCATTTCGAGAACAACACGCAATGTTGTTGCTTTCAGCAGCAAGCCAGCTTGGCTTTACTCGGGCACATTGAAATGGTGGTTGATTTGACAAAGCGATCGCCAAGGCAAATTCAATAGGTAGGTGCAGCACCAGAACTGATTAAACTTTTTTCTTTGATAATTAGCACAACATTGTAGCAATAGTTTTCCACTTATTATCACTTTCTTAATACGGGTTGGTTGTTCCAATCTTTTTACACATATGTTTATTTTCATTGTAGCCATTTGCACTTTTTACAACATTTATTTTACAAACAGACCAAAAGAACTAATAAAATCCATTGAATTTTGGTTTTTTCCGTAGTGCTACCACCTTATTTATGCGTCTTGGCGTTCGCTCAATCAATGTTTCTATGCAAACTTTTGGCCAAACTCCATAAAGCGCGTTTCAGGCGTATCGTGGTTTTTGGCGTTTCTCGTGTTTCGAGAAAAAGTTGAATCAGTATATTTGTATGAAGCAAACTCCATGACTACGCCTGAAACGCGGCAAAAGTTGAACTATTTTCAACTTTCTCTCGCGTTTGTCGCTAAACGACGTCAAACAGCTGACAGAGCTCCTAAAGATGTCATACATTATGTGGTTAAATGGTAATGCCGATAACAAACTTGTGTTATCGCAAAAGTCGGATGCATTTATTTTACACGAAAGCTATTAAATACATTTAAGAAACATTTGAAATTCAATATTTTAACATAGAATGTGGAGAAATTCCTAAAAATTGGCATAATTCTTTGACAGACGAAACTTAGTCTTCGCTGTTTTGGAAATTCGATAGCTTATTCGTTGTCGATCGAATTTTGCTCATCCCTGTGAAATTAATTGCTACAAATTGAATTCAACTCAATCTTTTTTTTATTTTTTGCAATGTTCGATTAGCATTTAATGTGTTTAAAATGAAATCAGTAAATTCTATAAAGTCTATAACGTCGTATAGCAATTTCATTTCGTTGTTTTTCACAATTCACAACGAAAGCAATCAGCAGTTTGCCAATTAAAAATTAGCATCAACTGACGTAAGAAGAAGAAGCTGACGCGTGAAACGCGCTTTATGGAGTTTTACCATTTGCAACGCGGATAACGAGAGAAACGCCATAACACCACAAACCCCGAATGCCTGAAACGCGCTTTATGGAGTTTGGCCATTTGCCTGTCCACTTCTTGTTCTTGTTTGTAAAAAAGCAAGCGGAGAGCAAGCACGAGCCACCACCAACATGCAAGCGGCACAGGGCTGCCGAACGTACTACTATAGTAGTATTTTACTACTATTTCATCATCTTTACTACCGTACTACCACAGAACAAACAATATACAGAATGCGCATCTGGTGTAAAGAAAATTTTCTTTGCGGGTTCCAGCGGTAGGACCCGTTTGTGGATGCGGGGGGAAGCAGTAAAGGGGACGAGAACGCATAGAGCGCGAGAGCGTAAACTGAGAAGCTGTGAGAGAGGTGAATGAAACAGTGACGCACCACACACTCAGGGTTACCGTTGAGAATTTTGAGAAAGTCGCACAAAAGGTCGTTTAAAAAAAAAAAAGTCGCACAAAAAAGTCGTTTTTTCAAAAAACAGGGGCACACTTTTTTATTACGGAAAAACACAACTAACAATTCAAATTAATCTTTCAACGATATAAATAACTTTGAAATAATGATTAAAAAGTGTTTATATACATTTTTGTGTATTTATTTTACATTTTCAATTTTATTTTTTGTAACTCTGTACTTTTTCAAAAGTTAATCCAGTCTTCTATTTCGGTATTTAGCAAATTTACATTTTAAATTTTATTTTTTTTAACTTCTCTGTATTTTCGCACAAGTTCAGCACTCGGCATCCAGTCTTCTATTTCGGTATCTAACAAATTTAGTGCTGATAGCATTGAGTCACAAGTTTCTACTTGTAACCTATTGGTTAATTTATGTTTCATTAATCCTAATTTTGAAAAAATTCTTTCCGCACACGCACTACTGTGAGGTAGAGTTAATACGAGGGCGGGTCAATAAGTCCGTGACTTTTTGAATTTCCCGCCTCTTAATTGAAATGGCAACACTGCTCCCGTCAACAGTCATCTGTCAGTTGACTCTTGTCAAAAATTGAACAAGCTGCGACATTTAGTTTGTTTTTGACAGCCGTTAATATCAGAACATGATACAAAAATATAAAGGTAGATTCAATCGAGCAAAATTAAAAGTCATTTGCTGTGTTGACAAATAAAAATTTAAAGGTGCAAAAACAAGTAAAATGTACAGAAACTGAATGATATACTACATAAACTGATTGTGTGGAATTGCAGAAGTTCAAAAAGTCACGGACTTATTGACCCGCCCTCGTACATGCGCTGCTCACTTATATAAATTAAGGTACAATGGTTCATTTAAAATATTCTTTAAGCTTCCTACTGTATGGAAAAAGGTCGCACAAAGATGGAAAAGTTGCAAAATTAGATAATTATGAAAAAGTCGCACAAAAAGTCTCAGAGCGTCAAAAAGGTTGCAAAATGCAACAAAAGTCGCACAACGGTAACCCTGCACACACTGTTGTTGTTCTTGTTGGGCAACGAAGCGGTGTGCCGCTTGCATGTTGGTGGTGGCTCGTGCTTGCTCTCCGCTTGCTTTTTTAAGCGGCCTTTAGACGGTCGCACATGTTTGCAATCATGTGCGATGGGGGAAATGTACGATGAGCGTTTACACGGTCACACATGTGCGCACACTTCAGTTGTCTCGCTGCTGCCAACGAAGCAACATGGTATGCGCTTTCCCATCAATTTCTTTAAATTTGCATAAAAGCACCTCTATGCTGCGTTTCTTTTAATTTTTATTTTTATATTCTTCACCTTTTACTTTTCACAGTTCGGGATTGTGTCTATACACATCAAAGAACTCTTTCCATAATATTTAATTTTTTTGTGACGCCATCCTCATTGCTCGCTGTCCACCGATCGAATGAAAAAATGCACTATGTGTGTCACACAGCTGTTTACACGGTCGCACATGTGCGTCGCGCCGACAGGGAAATAAAAAAATTTTAAAAACCGTCGCACATGTCCGACGACACGAATTTCTTGCGTTTACACGGTCATTCTTCTCGTCGCGCCGCACATGATTGCGGACATGTGCGACCGTCTAAAGGCCGCTTTACAACCAAGAACAAGAAGTGGACAGGAAAAGTTTGCATAGAAAAATTGATTGAGCGATCGCCAAGGCGCATAAGGTGGTAGCACTACGGAAAAACCAAAATTCAATGGATTTTATTAGTTCTTTTGGTCTGCTTGTAAAATAGAAGTTGTAAAAAGTACAAATAGCTGCAATGAAAATAAATATATGTGTAAAAATAGTGGAACAACCAAGACGCATTAAGAAAGTAATAATAAGTGGAAAACTTTTGCTACATGGTTGTGCTAATTATAATTATCAAAGTAAAAAGTTTAATTAGTTCTGGTGCTGCAACTACCTATTGAATTTGCCTTGGCGATTGATTTGCCAAATCAACAACCATTTCAATGTGCACGAGCAAAGCCCAGCTGGCTTGCTGCGGAAAGCAATAACATTGCGTGTTGTTGTCGAAATGAGAATAAAGCCTAAAACTATCGAATCTATGCGTGTACATCAATTCGCGCTTACTCTCTCGGTTCCCTTTGCATTTTCCTCACCTTTGTTGCTTCCCGCCCGCGTCTGAAATATTTTATTTCCCATTTATTTATACAACTGTCGTTGACATCAAGTATTTGGTTAAACATTTAGGTAGGAAGATCAATAAAACATCACAATAAGGCCAGTGCCTAGAGCGATACAGTCAGGATTGGAATTTACAATTGTTTCTTAATATTTAGGTAACAGATTTTTAGTTTAGGGACAATAGGTCACATGGTCGATTCCTTTTTAGCCGTCGTCTTGTCTGGTTTTCGCGTTGCAAGAGTGAGTTGATTTCTGTGTTCTTGTGTTTTTTAAGTACGTCAAAATGCCTTGTTGTTACTTTTTTCACCTAGTCATCAACTGTTGATATTTCTGAAATGAAATCGCAAAATTATTTCAGATGAGCCTTCTGTATACTGTTTATTCTGTGGTACTACCCACAGGCCGATTGTACTACCTACTATTTTCTGAAATATAAGTTTTAGAAGTTGAATTTTCATATTTTAAGTAAGGCTAAGTTTAAGTTACCAAACTGAACATTGCCGAAGCACGAAACTCCAACCAATGTTGCTGTTTTTTATTTCTAACCAAATATATTTGGTTCGTGGGCAGCCCTACCACATGTGTTTCCGTATGTTTCACTTTTTTCAATCAAGCAAATGAGCTCGTCGTAGAGTTACCGTTGTGCGACTAAAGTGACAATTGCACCTTTTTGAACCGTGTTGCCAAATGCTGTTCGTATAATAGTTTACATTATTCTAATCATATTGTTACGAACACTAAGTCTAGTGGGCTGTTACGTATCACTGGATTGTGTAATTTGAAAATGAAACAACTTTAATTATTCCAACGCAGCCAATTCAAAACCAACAGTCACTTTATTATTCACAGTTTTACACTTTACTGTTCGTACACTTAAGTATTTGCTTAATTACTCCGTGTGGCAACTTCACTTGTCAAAACCAGACTGACCCGCTGCGCCGCATCCGGCTGCCTTTTATACCTGCCAAGCCATCGCGCACATCGTTCCCGCACATTCCGGAGTGGACTAAAAGTTTCCATCATTGCCAGGTTGGGCTAAAAGTTATTATCGCGGCCGTCGTTGCCAGATCGGACTAAAAGTTACCATCGCGGCCGTCGTTGCCAGATTGGATTATAGCACGGCACGTAGCGGCAGGGTTGCTTTGCACAGCGACAGACTGTCTTATCGTTACACTGCCCACCACTTAGACTTGTTCGTCCCGAACAAGTGCCGAGGCTCCGCTGTGATGAGGCGCCAGGCGCTCCAAATGGACTACCTTCAGCTTAGCGTCTCTATTGCTGCAACGTTGAATCCTGTATACCACGTCGTTAATCCTAGTCACGACTCCGTACGGTCCTTCCCATGACGCTTGAAGTTTCGGAGACAAACCTTTCCTCCGCTGCGGGTTGTAGAGCATTACCAGATCGCCTTCTTGAAACCCTG
Organism: Melieria omissa; assembly: GCA_963971225.1. Lineage (NCBI taxonomy): Eukaryota > Metazoa > Arthropoda > Insecta > Diptera > Ulidiidae > Melieria > Melieria omissa. The sequence continues at coordinate 39,492,063 of OZ020269.1, read as the reverse complement.
CTGAGTTGGCCCGTAGATCATATCTGGCTTTCGCCTTATCACTGACCAGTTTGGTGCGGCCCCTTATAAATTGGTGAATTTCCTCCAGTTCCGCCCGCTTATTGGCCACGTAGTCCGCCTTAGCGCCTCCCGTCGTGCTGACTACCCCGAACTTCAAGTCAGCGGGTAACCGCAACTCTGTGCCGAACACTGCTCGGGCTGGAGTGAGTGATGTCGTGTCGTGCGGGGCCGACCTATACGCCATCAGGAACAGGGGGATATGCGTGTCCCAATCCTTTTGATTCCTGCCTACCACTTTCCGCAGGTATTCCTCCAGTGTCCGGTTAAAGCGATCCACCATGCCGTCGGACTGTGAGTGCAAAGGCGTGGTACGAGTTTTCTTTATCCCCAGTAGCTCACACACTTCCTTGAATACCGCAGACTCGAAATTCCGGCCTTGATCTGAGTGCAATTCCAACGGAACTCCAAACCTGGCTACCCAGTTGTTCACCAGCTTTTCCGAGACCGTAGTGGCTTCCTGGTTAGGAATGGGGTACACTTCGGGCCATTTGCTGAAGTAATCCATTACCACCAGCACATATTTGTTGCCTTGAGTGCTAGTTGGGAATGGGCCGGCGACGTCCATAGCAATCCGCTCGAAGGGCGCTCCTACGTTGTACTGTTGCATGCGGCCTCGAGATTTTCTTGTCGGCCCTTTCACGGCTGAACATCGGTCGCAGCTCTTAATCCACTCGGCTACAGACTCCTGACATCCTACCCAGTAGAATCGTCTTTTTATTTTGGCGACGGTTTTGGTGATGCCTAGGTGCCCTCCACTGGAGTCGTTATGGTGTGCCTCGATAACCTCGTTGATTCTGCATTTCGGCACTACCATTAGGGAGTTGCTGGTCCGGCCATCCGCGCTCTCCCATTCGCGGTACAGGCATCCTTCCTTCAGCCGCAGACTTTTCCACTGTGCCCAGTAAGCCTTAGCGATCGGGCTTTCACCGGCCATCTCCTGCCAGTCTGGACGTGCGCCTTGCTCCTTGCCTTCGACGATTTTTGCAAGAGCCGCATCCTCACGCTGGTCCTTTTGTAGCCACTTCCTAGACCACTCTTCCTCTGGCATAACGCTTACCAACCGGACGTCCACTATCTGTTCTTTGCTTTCGCATTTCCATGGCTACTGCCCTTGCTATGCTCTATCGTGTAGTCGTAGCTCTGCAGTCGCTCGATCCACCGCGCCAATTGCCCTTCAGGATCTTTAAAGTTCAGGAGCCATCTCAATGCCGCATGATCTGTGCGCAGGCGAAACCTTTGTCCATACAGATATTTGTGGAAGTGTTTTACGCAGTCCAATACCGCCAGCAGTTCTCTCCGTGTCACACAGTAATTGCGTTCCGGTTTCGATAGAACCCTACTGTAGTACGCTATCACTTGTTCCTGGCCGTCTATTTTTTTTTTTTTTTTTTTAAACTCAAACAAACGCGCAGGGGATGACCCCTATTAATGCGATGCATTGCGTTGGTTCAGGAAGGATATAAAGGTTAGGAGATAGGGTTAAGAGTGAAGTGTTTATGGACTCTTGCCTTGAACCCATCGAGATCATAAGTGCTGGGGAAGATATCCGCAGGGAGACCATTCCACAGCCGCGCTGTGCGGGCCAGAAACGAACTTTCTCTGTAATGCGTAGTGCGCTGGAACATCGTTTCAACGTGGAATGCATGAGCGCCAGTGTTCAAACGGGTTGCCCGTGGGAATACCCGGAGTGATGGCATCAGACTGCTCATCTCCACTGAGCAATTACCGAAAAAGTATCGGTAGAATAACACCACACATGCCACGTTTCGACGATGCTCCAAGGAGTCAATAGAGCTGGATGCCCTACTGTCCCCTATAAGTTTAATCGCACGGTTTTGCACCCGGTCCAGGAGGTCCAAATGGGTTTTTGAAGCCCCCGCCAACAGGTGCGAGTTAAACTCCATTTTAGGTCGGATATAAGTGGTATAAATAATGCGGAGATCGGGCGGGGTGAAATATTTTTTGCACCGCTTTAAGAAGCCGAGGCACTTGGCTGCTTCTTTCGACACGCCAAAAATATGATCGTTCCAACGAAGATCATTCTTAATGGACATGCCCAGAACATCAAGAGCTGCCGATTCCGCAATACTCACACCACCCATAACCAGGGATGTGTTGGGATGAGGGGAGACTCGCTTGTGGGATAACAGGCAACATTGGGTCTTGCGAGGATTAAAATCGACCCTGTTCGCTTGACCCCACTTGGAGATTGTTTGTAGGTCGCTATTAAGTGTGTCATTCATACGGCGCCTTTCTCTCTCAATCTCCACAGAGCTGGGACGCTTTGTGAAAGAGTATGAATGACAAATGGTGCTGTCATCCGCAAACGAGTAGATGGGATTCTTCGTCGACGACAATAGGTCATTGATGAAGATAAGGAAAAGGGTTGGAGAGAGGACCGAACCCTGCGGCACTCCCGCGCTGAGGGAATGCTTTTCCGAGGCTATGCCGTCTATTACAACACGAATAGAACGATCATAGAGGAAGCTCGTAATCCAACGAGAGAAGATACTACCGACGCCATAGGCAATCAATTTATTATCTGTGATAGCACACCGCCAATACTATTCCCGCTTGCATCTGTATCCAGCACAAACATCTCCCCAGGCACGGGGAAGGCCAGAATTGGAGCACTGCACAGTTTTTCCTTCAGGCGTGCAAAAGCCTGTTCCTAATCATCGTTCCACTCGAAAGCTTGGCCCTTTTTCGTCAGTTTGTGCAGGCTGCTGGCTATGTTCGCGAATCCCGGAACAAATCGGCGGTAGTATGTGCACAGGCCCAGGAAACTGCGGAGTTCGTGTAGATTGCCCGGCCGGGGCCACTCCTTCAGCGCCGTGATTTTGCCTTCATCCGTATGTACTCCACGGCCGGAAACCGTATGACCCAGATACTTGACCTCCTTTTGGAACAGCGAGCACTTCTTTGGGTTGAGTCTAAGCCCAGCTTTTTGTATCCGCTCGAATACCTCCTTCAGCTATTCCAGGTGGTCGTCGAAGCTTTTGCCCATCACGATTATGTCGTCGAGGTATACCAGACACGTCCGCCAATGCAGCCCTTTAAGCACGCGTTCCATTAGCCGCTCGAATGTTGCTGGTGCGTTGCAGAGTCCAAACGGCATGACGGTGAACTGCCACAAACCATCGTCAACACTGAAAGCCGTTTTCTCCTTGTCCTTGTCTGCAAGCTCTACCTGCCAATAGCCGCTGCGTAAGTCGAGCGTGGAGAACCACTGCGTGCCTGACAGTGTGTCCAGGGTGTCATCGATCCGAGGTAATGGATAACTGTCCTTCTTGGTCACATCATTGAGCTTCCGATAATCCACACAAAATCGGGTACTGCCATCCTTTTTCTTGACTAGCACGACCGGCGAGCACCAGGGGCCCGAAGAAGGCTCTATGACCTTGTCTTTCCGCATGTTCTCGATCAAATTTGTGACCTCCCTCCTCTTGGCCAGAGGAACTCGTCTTGGCGGTTGGCGAATCGGTTTTGCACTTCCGGTGTCGATGTTGTGCTTCACTATGGCTGTTCTCCCGCCTGCTTCTGCCGCAAATATTGACCCATAGTGCTGCAGGAAAGCCCTCACCTTCTGTTTCTGCTTAGCCGTCAACTCGCTGCTCCACTGGTTCTCTTGCGGTATGACGCCCATATTAAAACCGCTCTTCTTATGACCTCCAGGCGGGCTACTCTCGCAATTGACCACTGCTACAGCTTCCTTACACTCGCCAATTACCTCATCCTTCCCGACATATCTGGGTGCATTCAGGGGGTTCAGTATTCTGACTGGTATTCTGTCATTTTTAGGTTCCACTAAAGTACGTCCGATGATGATGTTGTCGTGTCCTTGTTTTGGTGCTTCTACAACCCACAGCCGACTCGTCCCATCGTCCTCGTCCACCTTTGCCCAAACAATCGCCTCAGAATTCGCTGGTATCCTCCTGTGTTGACACGATACAACCTTCCTTACCGCCACGCTTCGCTCATAGCCGGTGTGCAGCGGGAATTCAACGTTGGCATATCTCAGCACATTTTCCTTCAGGTCCAGCGTAAAACCGTGCCTAATCATGAAATCCACGCCGATAATCACGTCGTCCATTATATCCGCGACGATGAACTCATGTTCCAGGCTGCTGGTGCCGATAGCAATCGTTTTTGTAACTTTCCCTCTCACCGGCGCGCGCTCGCCAGTCGCAGTCCGCAGCTGTATGCCATGCAGCGGTTCCCAGTTCTTCAGCAGCTTCCTTTTTATGATCGAATATGACGCTCCAGTATCCAGTGTCAACACGAACAACTTTCCATCTATCTTTCCTTCAATTGTCAAGCTGCTGGGCTGTCGTTTCAGCTGTGAGACAAGGATGGTGGGGCGGCAGATTGTGGGGATCAGCTCACGCCCCTTTGGGCTGACCCGGTTTAGTTTAACGGCTCCTTGTGCTCAGCCCTGCGCTTGTTGGCTGAGCCTCGATTGTCAGCATTCCTCGCTTCAGGTGACTGCGATCGAGAACGGGAACGCCTCTTTCGTTGGCGGCAGTCTCGTGATATGTGGCCCTGCTTGCCACATACCCAGCAAACAACTTTAGAGGAGACCACCCGTGGCCTGTCCGGTGGCTCAGAGCTTATGGCCTGGATCGTAATGTCGTTGTCTGGCTGGATCTGGCGTATTCTTGCAGGTGCATACCGAGTGCTCCCAATCCATGTCGCCTCATATGTCATCGCGCTGGTCACCGTCTCCCTAAATGTCGGCTTGCCCATCATCAACGCACTGCGACGTGTCTCCGGATCATGAAGACCTTCAATAAAGGCCTCTATGTAATGTAATGATAATGGGTAGGGACAATGCCCTTGCGCACTGCAACCTAGTAGGTTTATTGTGCCCCTTGAATCATCTGGTGTTTTATGTGCTCTGGTATTGAATCAGACCTTTCTGCGATATTTGCATCAGGTCCTCATCACCGAGAATATGTTTCCCTAGAAACTTTGCACGTCTGTGTGCCAGAGCTGGACAGTTTATGATAACGTGTTCCATTGTTTCATCGACCTCATTGCAGTATCTGCATGTTTTGTCGACGACCAAGCCAAGTTTGTGGAGGTGGTAGTTACAAGAATAGTAACGTAATAAACGTATAATAAATAATAAAAGTAATAGTAATAAACGCCTCTATCTTCATCCTTTCGAGATCATCAGCGCCGAAGGACGGGTAGCACAGCTGCGCGAGCCGCTCAATGTCTGCAGCACCTCGTTGGATCTTTGCCTGCGGTTCTTCAGCTCACAGTAGTACAGCGTTCTGTTGTGCTCGTCGCTGTATTTGGCTGCCAGCGCCCTTATGACGGTCTCGTACTCACTTCGTAGACATTCTGGAACTGATTTTATTACCTCAGCCGCAGCACCTTTAAGAACAAGCGCCAATCTCCGACCTTTCCTTACATCGGTCCACTGATTTTCCAGAGCAGCCAGGTCGAATTGCAGCTTGAAGGTATCGAACGGCGTAGTCCCATCATAAGTAGGCACTTCTGCTCGGGTGGCAACACTTTCCGGAACCGGCGGCAACCATTCTCGCGAGTGTACCTCCCTAAGCCGCTCGTCCATCTTTCTGTTCATCGAATCTTCCAGACTATCAACACGTTTGTTCAGGGAATCATCCAAGTCGCCAACTCGTTTGTTCAGGGAATCATCCAGGTCGTCGACTCGCTTATCCAAGTGCTCTACCCGCGTCTCCAGGTGCTCGACTTTCCCATTAATCCTGTCTGAGATTTCCTCCACCTTCTGCTCCAAGCGCGCAGAATTTTCCTGAAGCTTGCTGGACAACTCCCGATTTGCATTTTCAAGTTTTGCTGACATTTCCCGATTTGCAGTCTCGACTTTTGCCGAAATTTTGAGATTCGTAGTTTCCAGCTTCGCCTCCATTTGCGCCGCTATCTGCGCCGACATTTTGCGATTTTCACGATTTGAATATGATTTGATAGTCATAATTGTTGTTGATTTATGACTCATAAACTTTGAAAACAACGCCGCAGATGCGATACCCAAAAATGAACATCGTGAAATAATAGAGTAATATTACTGTATTTAAATACAAATTAACTTATACATTTTTGTATATTCTTGTAGGAACCTTTTAAAATTTGATAAAGACAATAAAGTGGTTGCTGGGACGTCGACGAGTCAGAAAAATTAAACTAAGGTGAAACTCGTAATCATTACAATATCCTGATATAAGTGTATAAAATCGTTCGATTTCTCTTGGGGTTGACATTTTTTTTAACCATATTCGATAACAATATTTGATATTAATAAAAAATTTTTAAAATACTTAGTTTTATTATGGAATTTTCAACTTATAAAACAAATTACGGGAAAATTTTTGTTGAATCATTTTTTTTACATTGTTTAGGAAATATGCATGTGTACTACTCAAAGTCCATAAATACTACCCAAAAATCATAATTTGTACTACTGAAAAAAAATTGAAAACGGCAGCACTGAAGCGGCACATCGCTTTGTTGCCCAACAACAACAACCACAGTGTGTGGTGCGCGGTCGCAGCTTCTCAGCTTGCGCTCTCGCGCTCTGTGCGTTCTTGTCCCTTTTACTACTTCCCCCGCATCTACAAACGGGTCCTACCGCTGGAACCCGCAAAGAACATTTTCTTTACACCAGATGCGCATTCAGTATATTGTTTGTTCTGTGGTTGAAGTCAGGTTTTGGACTCCGAAATACTGAATCTTGAATCCTGGACCAGATATGTTCAATAGTATTAAGATCTGGCGAATTTCCCGGCCAGTCTTCCCATACTAGCTTAAATAGACTTTTAGCAACACTTATTGACTGTTTCGCCGTGTGACACCGCACACCGTCCTGCATTAAAATCGCTGTAGATCTTCGAGGGAACTGCTTAGGATTTTTGCAGCAATTTCCATATACGGGAAGCATACGACTGTTGATAGGGAATACAGATAAATTTCCCATCAATAGTCCGTTCTTCATCGATAATTATTAGCTCAGATTTTCCATGTGTGTTTATGCCGCCCGCAATCATTATTTTCAACCGTTGTTTTGGCCGTTGAAATGGTTTAATTGATGATAGATCACTAGTTCTTGTCCTGGTATTCTGGCGATTAGGCTTAGGAAACAGTTCCACTGGTGATTCATCCGTGAAAAGTATCCTAGCTCGTTGGTTTCAATCGATTTCATTATCTTGTGTAAATTTTTCTTTTATCATCCTTTTACAAAAGTTTAAGCGGTCTCGAATGTTCTTTTCAGTTAAAAGAGGTTTTACAGGGCACACATATACATGCTTTCCCCAAGAATTTTTTTATATAGTCGCGAACCGTGGTTCTACTGAGTTTGCTTTCTTCTGGAAGAGATGCATTTAGCTGTTTTGTCATTGTTCGCGTTCCAACGCTAGTTTTTTCTTTCGCTAAATTTCTTATCTTTTTTTGATTGATGTTGTTAATTTTGTTGGACGACCACTTCTCGGCTGGTCAGCTATATACAGTATTATAAGACACTTTTAATTGCTTACTTATGCGTAATTTCGGAACCCCATTGTTATGGAGTGTTTGAATTTGAATTCTTAAGACCTCCCGTTTCCTGAAAACAATACAGGCTTTGGGTAAAAACTGTCTAACATTTGTGCAAAGTAATTAAAAAATGCATCAGCTTAGTTTTGGGTAAAAGGACATTACGAAAACATGTCGATAAACACAGAAATAAATTTTATATTTACGAACTGCTATGCATTTTTTAATATGCATAAATTAAGCTCTTAAACAAACACAAATAGAAAAACTTAGGGGAGAGTGGGGAGTTTTGAAGCACGCTTTTTTGGGGGGTAAAAACTACCACAAAAATAATTTTTTTCACGTTCTCTCAAACAGAATCTCTAGAGCGTCTTAAAATACACTTCCTAGTTGATGGATATGCATAAAATCAAAAATAATCGACAATTTTTGTCTGTTGGCCCAAAAAACTGGTTTTCGGAGTATTCAAAAATCGTGGGGAGTTGTGAAGCACGACTAAAAATCGCAGCAAATTACATTTTTTGGTGAAAAATCGTTCTGGGATCGGAGAAAATGACAAATAATTAGGTTTCTTATGTATTAGAGTTTAGAAAATAGAACAAAAATTAAACTTTTGTTTAAAAAATGTGACAAATGGCAAGTTGCTCAATCATTCCGATTCGCAATGAACGCAAGTATAACCGTCGGCCAATATACCAGCACACTTCAAATGGACTGCTCGGTCGCATCCATTGCAATGAATTGCGTTGTTTTTTGTCAATTTTTCGGCATGGGACCTTTACAGATGGTGCAGAAGTCTTCTTCAGAGTCAGATTCAATTTGCGGTGGGGCTGAAAATTTGCGACGACTACGCTTTGCTGCCAGTGGTTTAATGTTGTACGCTTTGGCAACGGACCGTTGCGATTTCTTGTCAATCATCACCTCTTTGATGGCAGCCACCATCGCATCAACATCAATCGCTGGCTTCTTTTTCGCACTATACTTATAACGGGGCATATTGACTGAAAAAACACAAAAAATCGTTCGAAAACGCGATGCAAAAAACAATACGAGAAATGAAGATACGCAAAAATTTTGCGAAAAACAATACGAGAAATATAAATAACACAATTCGTTGAAAAAAATCCTTGGAATTGTACTAAACATTCGAATTTTTTTTACAAATAATGCGCATACGCATGTAAAATAGATTTCAGGTTGACATCTGTAATATTTGACGTGCTTCACATCTCCCCACTAGATGTGATTCAATTCTCCCCATTCGCTACTATTTTAAAAATGCCACCGCGTCAGTAACACATCGAATGTTTTTGCATAAATCCTTTTAAAGGTTAAAAGCCTAATCATTGTTCATTATTTTGTTTGTACTCACCTTTTCGATTCGCTTGAGAATTTTACGAAAATTCCACTAACACGAATGCTCCAAAAAACTTTTCGAACAAAATGTTCAACACACTCTATGGATAGATACAAAAAAAGTGTGCTATCGAGACGAGTGCTAGTACAAAACTGAGATTTTAGGTTAAAAAATGTTGACAGTAGGTAAGAGCTATCAAAACCACTACTAAGCGGCATCTATGGCCATGCTTCGCAACTCCCCATGCTTCAAAACTTCCCACTGTCCCCTACTTAATTTGTTTCCAAAATAAAAGCCGTGGTCACGAAAAATTGCTGCAAGATGCGATCAATTGTAAAGCTCACTTTACAAAAATGCTTGTGCGTGCAAAACTGAAACCAACAACAGCTGATGTTTTGCCAACATTCCTAACCATCACATTATGGGGGGATTTCTCTGCCCCCTACACCTAATTCTGTTTTTACACGGTCTTCTTTTACATGTTTTAGATTTAACGCGGTTTAAAAATTAAAAAATTTTTAATTTTTTACACGATTTTATTTCATTTAGCACGAAATATTAAATTTTTTTTTATTTTTAAACCGTGTTAAATCTAAACCGTGTAAAAACAGAATTAGGTGTACATTAGAACTGAAACGATGTATGCAGAAACTCTCCGTCCACCCTGTAGCTTTTGAAGATTAGACCGTTGCGATTGACTGAAGCATGTTCCGAAAACACATTAATAACTGATCACAAATCAAGGCAACGTTTTTAGGGCATCATCGCATAAAATTCATAAATTTTAAACCCAATGTAAATATGTCAAAAGCACCACGAAACAAATCTGTAATCAAGCATAAACACGAGTGAATGAACGAGAACGAGAATAGATTCAAAAGAGCGTGATTTACGAATGCAGCCATAGCATTACAGTGGTTGCGATTCATTTCCAGAACAGGTAACATAGTGCCACGTGTCTGTCATTAAGGTGCGCTTACAAGGAGCCGCTGGTTGCTGAACGAAATCTAACATACATATACACACGTTTATTTACTCTTTTGGAAAAAATTGGGGAGTTGACAAGCTAAGCTTTGTTTTCCTTGTGAGCATTTTCCTGCCTGCATTTTCCGAATGAGTACACTGTTCATAACGTACTCAATTTGCTTCCGTGCAGGTTGTTGCAATTTGAAAGAAGAATACCAACACTTTGACATACTCATGTACGTAGTGGTTAATACAACATATCTATAGATATCTATAGATATGTTAATACAACATATCTATAGATATCTATAGATATGTTGTATTAAAGATATATCTTTATGTAATATAAACATAAATTCAATTTGATTTTTGGTCACGACGATTCATAGTAAAAAGTCTAACTATTAAAACGAGCTGTTTGGGTTTTGGCCTTTAATCAATTTTCTGACGACATATAACATTCTCAATAAGCTTTTTTTCAAAATTTTCTATGAAACAGATCAACTGGGGTATTGCGATTTAATTATTTTAAATCTCTGAAAACAATTCATCAATGATGTTTCTTGACAATACCACACTTTAGAAACTGTTACATGCTTATCTTACCGTTCCTTCTTTTTCCACTTCCAAGCTGAGTTAACTACTCTTTTTCGATTTCACAGTCTCTGGTTAACCAATTGTCAACCAGCTAATGTTAAATGGTTAACCATCGGTTAGCCAAGAAATAAATCAGCTCATTTGACAGCGGTCACAATTTGCGAAATGAGACAAAAACTGAAATTGGGAAATTTAAAAATGATTGCCTTTTCCACCACTTAAAAAAGTTTGGCAATGTTTTAGGTTGAACAATTCGAGGCTCTTTTATTTTACAAAAATTCAAACAAAAAATCGTTTTTAATCTATTTTGCAAAGTATACTCTAAGTACCGTAAATTAAAACTTAAAAAAAAATTAAAAGTACTCTAAGTACCGATACTCTTTTTTGGAGCTGTCAGTGGTACACTAACAGCCTGATTCTGTGAATTCTTAAAAAATTTTTTATCAAGGTGTTTTGTCAAGATTTTTATCAAGCAAAAGCTTTGTTGGCATTCTGATGCAACATTGATAAAGTTAAAAGCTCATTTAATTTAACATAAGGTTAATATGCTGTCAAATAGTCAAAAAATTGAAATCATTTTTAAATATTTATTAAAAATTCTTAGAATTTTGTGAGACAGATGATTGGCTCATAGGCCAAAATTGGTTAGTTATTACCAACGCATTTTTGGTGTATCCATGTCCAAAAAACTGCAATGCGTATGGGCAAAGTTCTTTGTGTAACATAAGTCAATATATATGTCAATACATGACACAAGGACCGAGTCAGCCAAAAATTCTTTATGAATTCTTCTTCGCCCAACGAAGGCAATTTATTTGCTTTCTACTGCTTCTGATTTCTTCTCTTCTATCCTCCTCAACCGCTAAAAGTGTTAACATGCACAATTCTTCCATTTTCAATAGGCAAAATTTCAATTTGTAAGCTGCTGTAACACCTAAAGAAAATAACGGGAAACTCGTTTTCTCTTTCGGTGGCTGTCCTCTCAGCTGGAAATGGCAAACCTCTGAGAGTAAAAATTGCCTATGAAAAAGCTCCCAACCTGCCGTTCGGAACCGGCATAAAACTGTAGGTCCCTTCCACCCGCGTACAAACTTCACACGCACAACACGGGTGGTTGCGAGAAGCTAGGCCTTAGTCTCGCGTAAGCGGGCTGTCGTGCCAATCAATTAAATTATTAAGCTGCTGTCAATAGCATTCACACTTTCGTTTATTTATGAAGGAAAGAGCTTTTATTTTTAATAATAGAATGCCAATTCTTGACAGATAGTAAAAACCATGATGAAATAAACAAGGTGAAGCGAGTAGCTGACAGTTTTGTCAACCCATACCCTTATTTTAAAACATAGCAATTTACAACTTTGCTTTGACATTGATAGAATATTTTTAACCCCACTCAAAACGTAAAATCGAAAATATTGTGTTTAAAAATTTTGATCGCTTAAAAAATGCCAAGTACGTGCTGTTTGTGCAAGACAGCACACGGCAACGAAGTGCCCATGTTTACAATACCAACGGATGAGGAGCGGAGGAAGAAATGGACAGGCGTGTGCGGAGTGCAGTTCACGACTTCTGCTAAGGTGTGTGCGCTCTATTTGAATTCTGCAGAAATGAAATCATCTGCACCTAAACGAAGGCGACTGCATCCAGATGCAGTTCCTTCAAAAAAGTTGCCACATCCTCCCGCAACAAACACGTACATATGTAAATATTTAAAAATATAAGTTTATATACAGTATTGTGCAAAACCTAAGCAACTTTTTCATTTCTTATGAACAAAATATTTTCAAATAGTTGAGATAAATTCGAAAAAATGGGGTATTTTTTTAAAGCTTAGAATGTAATTACAACAAATATTTACGAAGCAATACATATAACCTCACTAACGAGAAAAAATCAACGAAATTTAAATATATACCTAAATTCGCTGTGCAAAACGTAACCAACACTGTTAGCTTCAGCTACTGTTTTAGAATTACGGTTATCATAACGTTACTGCAAAGGAACTGTAAAGCATGGTGGTGGGAGTGTTATGATTTGGACATGCTTCTCTGGTTTTGGTCTTGGCCCTGTACACGAAATTTCGACAAAAATGGATCGCTTAGTCTATAAGGGTATTTTAGAAAACCAGATGCTGCCCTATGCTGAAGACAATATGCCACTTCGATGGGTGTTTCAACACGACAATGATCCGAAACACACATCGAAGTTGGTAAAAGAGTGGCTCAGTTCAAATGGGATTACAGTCCTTGATTGGCCGGCCCAATCCCCGGACTTGAATCCCATCGAAAATTTGTTCGGCATTCTTAAAAAGCGTCTGGGTGGAACACGCTTTCGTAATAGGGGTGAATTGTTTTTTAAGTTAAAAGAATAATGGGGAAAAATACCTGAAACCACAATTTTAAACCTAATTGAGTCAATGCCTAAAAGATGTGCTGCAGTCATACAAAGCAAAGGGTATTGCACCAAATACTAGTACATATAAAGTTGCTTAGGTTTCGCACAGCTAATTTTGGAGTTTGTTTCGTTTTCGTAAATGTTTTTACCGTTTGTGAATTGTTATGTTTGGTTTTTTATATATTTGTTGTAAGTACATTCTGAGCATTACATAAATATAAAATTATTTCCACTTCGAATTGAACTATTGGCAAATATGGAGTTTTATTCATGAGTAATACAAAAGTTGCTTAGGTTTTGCACAATACTGTATATGCATATTTATATATATGTAAATATATTATCTAGACATCAAGATAATATTATCTGTGCAAAAGTCACGACGACGCGTGAAAGGACCATTTATAAAATTTGTTGTACCTTCTGTGGCGAGGAGTTTCTGTTGTGGAATTGGTCAAAATTCTTTTCACATATGCGGGAGCATCATGCTGTCGCTTGCACAGAATCAAACAACACAGCAGTACAAACAGAGTGAGCAATTATGCATTTTTATTGCATTACTATGTTTTACTATGTTTATTCATCTGATCCGACCTATAATTCCACCACGGCAACGAATCAGAATAATCTTACCTACAACGCACTACAATAATAATGAAATTGATTTTTTGATACACCAGGCATAAGTGGGTTAATGCGAAGAAAGAAGAAGACTTTCATGTTTTGAGAGAATTTATTTTGAAAACGTCAGTTTTTCAAAAGCTCTCTTGTCAAAATAAGGGTATGTCATCTACTCGCTTCACCTTGTTTATTTCATCATGGTAAAAACTTGACAAATATTCAATATGGTGATTTTATCAAGTGTACAGAATTGGGAAGCATGGACAATGACACGAAACGACATAGCGGCCCTTGGAGTATTCGAGAGGAAGGTACTTCGCAAAATCTTCGGCCCTGTTCGTGTTGGTGACGACTATTGTATACGAACCAATAACGAGCTGTATGAGCTGTATAAGGACCTGGACGTAGCGCAGCGAATTAACATCCAGCAGCCACGCTGGCTCGGTTATGTCTGCCGCATGGACGACGAAGCTCCGGCGAAAAAGGTGTTCGATGCGATGGTTGGAGGTCGACGGCGAAGGGGGAGGCCGTGTCTCGGGTGGAAGGACCAAGTTGAAGAGGCCCTGGTATCTCTTGGTATGACCAACTGGAGAAGGCGCGGGCAAAGCAGAGGCGCCTGGAGAAAAGTTTTGCGGCAGGCCGTAACCCGATAACAGGTTGTTATGGCCAGTTCAGTAAGTAAGTAAGTACAGAATTGGGCTATAAGGGCAAATTTTTCAATGCGAGTTTGCTTGAACTTCGTTTACATTAAAATTTAGTTTAAACGACAAAGCAGTTTTTCACTGCTAGTTTAACTGAAGCAAAGTTTTGTCATTTGAGAATGGCAATACTGGCAATATTTTTATCTAGATAATATTTGTTTTTGTTTTGATTGTCATTCGTAAATAAATCCTTTGCGCTCAAAAAATGTACTTAATCAAAAAAATTCAAAATAAGCAAACGTAGCGCAAATTTTCCGTCTCGGGAAAAGGAAAGGCTTCTTGTTCTTGCAGAAGAAGGAATCGATGTTGACAAAACATCGGCTAAAAAACATCGATGTTCAAAACATCGATGTTTTTTGTTTTTAATGGAAATGTTAGTTACATATATCTCAATTGTTTTCATTATTTTTTATCATATTAAATAAAATCCAATACAAGTTTTGTTCAGTTCACATCATCACTTGAGGATTGATTTAATCTACAAATCAAATATTTAAATACATGCTGGAAGTTGACAGTTTAAACTTAGTTTAACCGTGCAGAGTTGGGCGTTCAAACTTCAGTCAAATATGACTGACAAATTCGATTTTGCGTTTAAACTAAGTTTAAACTAGCAACTGAGTTAAACTCGCACTGAATAATTGGCCCTAAGTCTGTTTAACCGGGTTTCCCCAATTTTCTGTTGGTTTTGGTAGTAAATTGAGTACCTAATTTTCTTACTACTTTTTCGAAACAAGCAGTAAGCATTTGTTTGGGAAAAGAGATAGGAAAGAAATAAAAGATAGATGCGTTTATATAGCAACAACAACATAATTAACTGAAACCGGAAAGATTTAAATAAAAATTTCGAAATTGCTTTTATTTATTAACCAATGTCAAAGTTATTTTCCTTCAGTGCAAGGAAAAATGCTAGCGAGAAAGGTAATTTTTTATAAATTATGTCAAAGCTTTTATTTAAATATAATTTTGTGTATTTTGTGTTTTGTATTGCAATACGCACTAAAAATATGTTTACTTGTATATAAAAATGTCTAAAATTTATATGCCCAAATTTTAAATCGGAATGCGTTTGATTTCGGAACGCATTTGGGTTCAATAAAACATTTCTGTACCTATTGCTGAATATTTAAATGTGGCTTAAGTGGTAAAAATATTTTAAATAAAATCAAAAACTTTTGGAAAATGATCCATTTTCATATATTTCTATACTCAACATGTGTAACAAAACTATCAACTCTACCTCAACTTCAATTTCCATCTCCACCACACAATGCGTTAAACTTCACCACAAAAACAAAAATCGAACTGTCATTGCACACAAATGTGTACTTATTCACCACAGTGACAGTTTTACATGTAAACAACAACAATTTGACAGGAGGCCTTCAGAAAATTAGACGTCCGGTTGTCAAAGAGTGTCGCTACTGAGGATTACTTTGCTATTTTGTTTTGATTTCAACACCGTCAGAACAATGCTGCCAATACTGAGCAAGCAGTGTTACAAATTTTAAGCAGTGTTGCCACATATAAGTCCTAAATCAGCTGTTCAGACAATTAGCCGCCGTGAAAGCCCAAATTATTTAACCCTAATCCGTCGTTCGGGTGATTTTTCACCCATTTTCAACTTTGAGATGCTATAACTTTCCTATATATTTATCAAAATGATTAAGGTTTCTTGTAGCAAACCAATATAAGTTTTAGAATTTATCTACAACATATTAATTATTTGATTATAACGGTGATTACAAAAAAAGTTACGTGGGCGACGTTCGGGTGATATTTCACCCATATACAAATTGTATGGAAATTCAACGCAACACATAGAGAAAATGCCATCAGATTACGTTTCTGGAACGAAAGTTTTGAACTGTTTTTGTAGGAAAAACCATTTTATGGATCAATGGGCCTCCTGCAATGAACGGAAAAGTAAGGGCCAATTATATTATTTCAACTAAAGTTGGTATAACTCGCTATACTTGAAGTCGTGTGTCAGTAATAAAAGATGCTAATGAAGACCAATGTTAAAGATATTAACTGACAAAACTAATTTTGAAGGTTAGGGCGTTTTTGGCAGTGCATGGATCACCGTTTGTGATATTCAGGCATATTTTGGTATTTCAATTTTAAGTGGTGTTTATAAGTCGAATGGACAATCTCTTGATAATCTGTAGAGTTACACAACAGGCAGACCAATTTTTCGTTCTATCGGTGACGAAAGCACTCGCCAAGAACGTAACGATTGTAATCAAGAATGAAGCTCGTTAACACCCATAAGAGATATATGAGAAACGTGGGTTTAGCGACAACTGCTATGTACGTCCTATAAAAAGGACACACTAAGTTAACAAGAAGAAGATCCACTTGCAGCACTTTTCATCATAACAAGGATATGTTGGTGAAAAAAATTACCCGAAATTATATCGTTTTACAATAAGTCAAAAGCAGTAGTTGACACTTAAGACCAATTGGCGAATTTTACTTGAAGAATTAGATTTGCGTTTAGTAAAGCTAAAGATTTTGCGTAGAGCAACGTTAGCGAAAGGAAAATCTTCATGCTGACTTCTTATCTCAATACAGCCATTTTTTTCAAACATTGTCAGAAAATCAGAGCTTAAAAAAGTAAAAGAACTATTGGAACACGGCGCCAATTTGGTATCAAACACGATCGAGAGGCATATTCTGCTTGCAATTCTCGAAAAAAAGTATACTTGTGGTGAACACAAAGTTTTAGTTAACTACTGCACTTCCTTGCCCCATTTCCCCATCCGATTGAAATGAGTGCTGTAACATATTGTTACGAAAATTACTTCACAGGTTCGTGTGGATTGGTTTTGAAAATAAAACAACTTCAATTATTCAGCGCAACGTAGTCAAACTAACAATCGCTTTATTTACACTTGCGCTACTTTACACTACTACTATTGCATGTTTCCCCATTGCTTGCTCAACACAGACAGACTCATTGCGCTGCGCACTGCTGCTTTTATACCAGTTTCCTTATCGCGCCGAAGTTTCTTGCAACTTCTAATTGGAAAACGCTCGACCATTCTCGCACAGCCCATTTCTTCGAGAACCATCCTTGCCATATCGGACTATACCAAGCGAATTTATAACAGTTTTGCTGTACTTCAAAGTACATGCCTAAAAGTATGCTTGCAAAAGCGTTCATGCACAGCAAAGAGTACCTTTTCGTTTCACTGCCCATCACTTAGACTTGTTCGTCCCGAACAAGTACCGAGGCTCCGCCGGAGTAAGACGCCAGGCGCTCCAAATGGACTACGTTCAACCTGGCGTTTCTGTTGCCGCAGCGTTGGACCCTGTACACCACGTCATTAATCCTGGTCACGACCTTGTACGGTCCTTCCCATGACGTTTGAAGCTTTGGAGACAAACCTTTCCTCCGCTGCGGGTTGTAAAGCATTACCAAATTGTCTTCGTGGAACCCCTCTGGGTTAGCCCGTAGACCATAGCTCGCTGTCAACCTGCTTTCAACTAGTTGAGTGCGGCTCCGCGATCTTCTCCTCGGCCCTTTCGTAGCCGAACACCGATTACAGCCTCTGATCCACTCAGCGACAGACTCCTGGCATCCTACCCAATAGAACCGCCTTCTTATCTTGGCGATAGTTTTTGCGATGCCTAGGTGCCCTCCACTGGAGTCGTTATGGTTTTCCTCGATGATATCGTCGATTCGGCCTCTCGGGACCACTATTAGGGATTTTCTGGTGCTGCCATCCCTGCTCTCCCACTCGCGGTATAGGCAGCCATCCTGCAGACGTAGACTTTGCCACTGTGCCCAGTAAGCCTTCGTGATCGGGCTCTCATCAGCCATCTCCTGTCAGGCCGGCCGTAATCTCTGCGCTTTGCCTTTGATGATCTTCGCGAGATCCGTATCCTTGCGCTGGTCCTTCTGTAGCCTTTCCGCAAGCCAATCTTCCTCTTGCAGAACTCTTACCGACCGTACATCCACAATATGTCCCTCGTTTTCGGCTTGCGAATTATGCAGGCTCGGTTTTCCCCGAATGGTGTGGCAGAGCGTCAGCCCTTCTTGGCGACGTCTGTTGTCCGGAACGCTTTTCTCGCAGATGGCAGTCCCGTGATATGTGGCCTTGCTTGCCACATCGCCAGCAACTGACTCTAGATGACACTGCCCGCAGCCTCGCTGGTGCCTCCGAGCTCACTGTCGGGCTTTGCATGATACGTCCAGATTGGGCTCGACGCCTTTCCACAGATGAATGTCGAAAACTTTCCCTCCAGGCTGCCTCATACGTCATCGCGCTGGTCACCGTCTCCTTAAATGTCGGCTTGCCCATCATCAACGCACTGCGACGTGTCTCTGGGTCATGAAGACCTTCAATAAATGACTCAATCTTCATCATCTCGAGTTCATCAGCGCCGAATTTCGGGTAACACAACTGCACGAGCCGCTCAATGTCTGCTACATATGTTTGCAGCGCCTCGTTGACTCTTTGCCTGCGGTTCTTCAGCTCGCAATAATACAGCATTTTGTTGTGCTCGTCACTGTATCTGGCTGCCAGTGCACTTATGACGGTCTCGTAATCACCTCTCAAACCTTCCGGAACTGTCTTTATTACCTCAGCCGCCGGACCTCTTAGAGACAGTATCAGCCTCCGACCTTTCCTAACATTGGTCCACTGACTCTCCAAAGTAGCCATCTCGAATTGTAGTTTGAATGTGTCAAACGACGTAGTACCGTCATAGGTAGGCACTTCTATGGCAAAACTTTCCTCAACTGACTGCACCCTTGCTCGAAGCTGTACCTCTCTAAACCGCTCCTCCAGACTGTCAACTCGTTTGTGCAGGGAATCATCCAGGTCGTCCACTCGTTTGTGCAGGGAATCACCCATTTCGTCAACTCGTTTGTCCCAATTGTCCATTCGCGTCTCCAGGTGCTCAACTTTCACGTTCAGCCTATCGGAAATTTCCTCCACCTTCTGCTCTATGCGCGCAGAATTTTCCGCCATATCCCGGCTCGCAGTGTCGACTTTTGCCGAAATATCCTGATTCGTATTTTCGAGTTTCGCTGCCATTTCTTGATTCGCAGTTTCCATTTTCGCTGCCACATGCCTCTCATTGCAACCATTAGCTGGCTTATGTCCATTGCTTGTGGTGGCGCAGCCGCTGCAGCCGTACTTTGCATCGACGCAGCACCCGCAGGCGATTCCTCCACTTTGGCCGACGCCTCTTGTTCCTGCGTTCCGAACTCGTGTACAGCCCAATCGATGCCTCGTGATTCGCATGCCTCTCGCAAGCGCAGCTGCAACTCCACCTTACCGCCAGCAGTCTTCAAATTCCAGGCAGCCAGCTCCTTCTTCAGCTGGTCCACCTTCAGCAGCTCGAGTTTAACCATGTCTGCGTTTTTATAATTTTATTTATTTTTTATCTTCAGTAACCAATCCGAACTTCTGACACCAAATGTTACGAAAATTACTTCACAGGTTCGTGTGGATTGGTTTTGAAAATAAAACAACTTCAATTATTCAGCGCAACGTAGTCAAACTAACAATCGCTTTATTTACACTTGCGCTACTTTACAATACTACTATTGCATGTTTCCCCATTGCTTGATCAACACAGACAGACTCATTGCGCTGCGCACTGCTGCTTTTATACCAGTTTTCTTATCGCGCCGAAGTTTCTTGCAACTTCTAATTGGAAAGCGCTCGACCATTCTCGCACAGCCCATTTCTTCGAGAACCATCCTTGCCATATCGGACTATACCAAGCGAATTTATAACAGTTTTGCTGTACTTCAAAGTACATGCCTAAAAGTATGCTTGCAAAAGCGTTCATGCACAGCAAAGAGTGCCTTTTCGTTTCAATATGTTCGAAAAACAGTATTACATACACATTTAAAAACGGGTGAAATTTGTGGTATTTCACAACGGGTCTCATAATAGACCTTCGAGTGTGCCTCTTACAGAGGCAGCCACAATAACCTAACCTAACCTAGTTGCCCTAATTGTAAAAAAATATAGAAACATTTGTTAACTTATTTATCTGTAAGATAACAAAGATAATAAAGATTAAAGATAACCAATTATTTTGTATTATAATTGGTCAAAAAATTCATTAAAACAATGTAAAGTACCATATGGGTGAAATATCACCCGAATATCTTATGTGTGAGTTTTTTTGAACGTCGGATGAGGGTTAACCAACCAACCATGATTAACAATCGGTTCTTGATTAAAGTTGACAGTTCGTTAACCAACCGCTGTGAATTCGGGGCACAGTAAAATATTCTTCAGATATGCAACAGATCATGAATAACCCCTTTTTTATTTCATTCAATTCTGAAAGGTGCAAAAATGCCAGATGATTTTTATGTTAAAACGAAAACTTTAATTATTCCTTTCTGACATTTGAATCAAGAGATATGATGTTGTAAAAGTTTCGGGAAGGGGCTTTAAGCCGCCATCTTTCAACTCAATTTAAAAAAAAAAACTCGAACATTCCGGGAAAAATCCCTTGGCACTTTTTCATCTACTGAGGTCCTCTATCGAATGAGATGGGTTTGACCGTGTCCCTTTTTTCAGTGTTGCACTGTGTATTTGATGAAAACATCAACTATGCCGAGAAAAAGTTAGCGGCACAAGATTCTAGATTATTTGGTTGAAACCACCTCATCTTGTGTTTGGCCGTGGCATAATTATAAAATTTCTTTGTATATTATCATTATTTTCACAACCAGTTGAAATATTTACATTACTTGACTCTGTGGCCCGTTTAATTTATACACTGTGCGTGAAATTTACCCTCAAAAATAGTAACAAGCGGGGGACCTACTGAGCGACTTTTCTATAGGTATACTGCAGGGCATTTTTTTAAGGATTTTTCACTAGGTGGCCAAAAGGAAAATATCTCCTCGACTCCCCCCCCCCCCCCAAACCGCTCCTCCACCGACATTTGTACATGCGTGAGTCTGAAAACGTTATATGTTTATAGGAGATTTTCCGACATTTATACGCGTGAACGAGGAGCATTGGTTTGGAGCAAATTGGAGCACTTAACGTATGTAACATATTTTGAGCAAAAAAAAATGACTAGAAATTTTTTTAACCCTGGAAGTGCATCGTTATTTTTGGCCCCAATCAAAGAGTATGCCATTTGTTTGTCGATTCATTGCACTTCTAGGGTTAAAAGTGTTGTTTCAAATATAATATTGAGTACTATAAATCTTAAGCTAAATTTACAAAAAATCGTTTGCGCCGTGGCGATTCCATTTGTATCAATTTTTTTTAATTAGAAACAGTTCCTTTTGCTGAAGGAATTCGAGTTGACGGGGAACAAAATTGAAGAGAATTGTCGATCACATTGAATTTTGTGTCCACTTTGCAGCAGAAGCTCAACAGTCGACTGAATTATAGAAGCAACAGTCCGAAAAACATCCATGGGTCAATACTCTGAAAAAACATCGTGCGGCTGTCGTGAATGATATAATTTCATTATGCCTGGATGTCTACAATGATTCTTTGTTGGAAACACCCATAGCTCGATCGTGGCCTGCTCGTTGGCTTGCAACAATACGCGAAAAATCAATACAAACACAATTAATAATAATAATTTAATAAATAATTGATTGGCACGACAGCCCACTTACGCGAGACTAAGGCCTAGCTTCCCGCAACCACCCGTGTTGTGCGTGTGAATTTTGTACGCGGGTGGAAGGGACCTACAGTTTTATGCCGGTTCCGAACGGCAGGTTGGGAGCTTTTTCATAGGCAATTTTTACTCTCAGAGGTTTGCCATTTCCAGCTGAGAGGACAGCCACTGAAAGAGAAAACGAGTTTCCCGTTATGTTTTTTAGGTGTTACTACATGCAGAATTCGAACTTGCGTCGCTCTGTATGCGACTCGCTGGACCGCGCACTAACCAACTGAGCCACGGCGGCTGTCAATTAAATGATGCCAAACACAAAAACACAAACACAATTAAATGATGCAAATAACTGGGATGTTCAACGTGACGATTTTCAACCTACCACGTCAAGTCTTCATTATAGAGATCCAATGGTTTATGCAGAAATGCTTCACATCGTGGGACAGTTAGAGATGAACAAAATTGGCGAAACTGTCAAATCCGCTATATGCGTGTCTTTACAAATTGATGGACGTGTTGATCGTCAGAAACAAAGACATGAAATATATCGTCGCAAGAAGAAGTTTCTGAGTTTCCGTCGAATATAAGCGATTGTTGACCAGCAATCCAAGAAATCAGAGATCTCGACACTCCAGACGAAGGTGCAAAAATGACTCATAAACTGCTTCGACTGATACCAGTGACATGTGGAATCTTGCAGAAACTGTTGTGTTCATTACTGGTCAGTTCACCTAGATAGATAGATTTGAAAGGGGAAGTGTGCACTGAGACCAAAGTTGATCTATTGTGCCCCCTACAACTTTAGAGAACGTCCCCCAATCCCACCGACCTAATGAAGCTTAGTAACTCACGTGAGAGAAGGTGTTTGACGTTCTTTTCTGCAAGCCAGTACTGGCCCAGGTGCTGTCTCCTACTGCGGCATACCGCATCACAGTGCAGTATGACGTGCTCAGGAGTCTCTTGTCACTTCACCTAACTCCATGACCGTTAAAAAGTGATTTCTCATTATAATCAAATTAAATTTAACCACAGACTGTCAACTTCAGATGAGACCATAAATTCGAGAATGTTTGTGGCGCTGAATGGAGTAGGTACAGCTGTATATGAGGAGGTCCATAACAAAACGCAATAATTCCACCTTAACAATTTTTTGGATAAACGAACAAATGTCATTAAAGTCAGTAAGATATATATTTTTCTTGTAATAGTTGCTGTGGAATAATAGTTTTCTAGGAACAATACAAATCATAAATAAGTTAATTTATTTGGCAATTTTTGTTTTAGTTATTTAGAAAACAAATTTGGAAATGCTGCGTTTTGGTCCGATCCACAGTATTTATTTCATTTTGCTATGAACCCTATGGAGATGTTGCGTTTTGATATGAACAAGGTTTGGAATTGTGGCGTTTTGCTGTGAATAACATAGAAATAAAATCTTGTTGATTTGAATTGCATAAGTTTCATTATATTACACAAGTACATTCAAGTATTACAAAATTATATAAGTATTCAAGTATTAAAAAAAAATCAACATTGTGTTACACTCTCATCCCAGTGTCCTCCTCCAAACACTCACATAAGGCTACATCGGTTTCATTGTAACTATTTCCTTGTTCGTCTAACAATATCTTTGTATAATATTCTAACCCGGAAATGTTTGAACACTGTTGGCCATAAAGTTTTTCCAATAGCTTAACAACATACTTCTTTTTTTCTGAATTAATTGCAACACCAAGAGGAATTCCATCAAGCAAACGAGGGTGTATTTTGCCTCTTTTAAGATAGCTGGTAAATTTTTCTTTGCCTTCAACTTTGTAAGTTTCAAAAGTTTTGACTACACATTGCTTGTGCTGTTTTGTGGAGGGTTTAAAGTAAATTCTTTTCATACTCTGTATGCCGTTTATAGTATTCTGCCAACTTTTTTAAATTCTTAAAGTGCCAATCCTTTCCTAAAATCTTAACTTGCCCATGCGCAGAACAAACTTTCTTATAACCTTTAAAAAAAATTGTAGTATTTTTTCGCAAATCTTATCAACACGCCCAAAAACTCGATCAGCTGGCAAAAAACTATGACCTCGGACAGGAAAATATAATTATACTTGTTTCAGCTGTTTTAGTGCACTTTTTAACATCCAATGCATTAAGGCATGTATGATATGCATATTTTTATTTTGTCCACCACAACCGTTGCAAAATAAGCGTAAGGTATCCACATTCAACAGACTCAGTGCATCGAAATGTGCCAATAAAGCAAAACCAACGCAAACAGCACCTTTTCCAGCTTGATCTTCTGTCCAGGTGTAAAACACTGGAACCTTAGATTTCATGTCGACAGCACATAGAGTATAGTAGCCTATTTGCCTTGAATAAAAAGTTACCGTAATAGTAAAATTAATATATATAATTGACTTTTCACTAATATCTTGAGTTATTTATTGCATAGATATGGAAATGTTGCATTTTGGTCTGAACCATTATTTTTGGTTTTAATTACAGCGAAATTATTGACTTTTGGTATATTTTATAAAAATTGTTACATAGATTTAAACATATAGAATTGGATTCAGTCAGAAAACCGAAAAACTTAAAAAGTGGAATATAGCGTTTTGTTATGGACCTCCTCATATGACCCTAGGCCAGCTTTAGCATAGTTCCTTCGCGTTACCGAGAACCGGATTTTACCTAGCACTCCTAGAAGGGGTTCGTTCGGAAGTTTTTTCGTAAAGATGGCGGTTTGTGATTTTATAGGTCATTAAGTTATTTTTCATATCCTCTTTGTTATATATTTGCCCACAAATTTTTAACGGTATGCTGACAAAAATCATTAAACACCTGTAGAACTTATATAGCAAACGTAAGTCGTGCGTGTGTTTTTTTCCATACAAGGTATACAGAATTCATACCAGGTGCTAGCGTTGAATAAGCTTTGATTTAAAATTGATTTTTTTTGTGGTAGAAAAGGTCTAAATTGCCTGTGTACAACTGTGACAGTTTAAAAATGAAAAAGCAAGCTTTGTTCTGATTGGCTGATTTTGACAATCTAAGCCCAGAAAACAAAAACAAAATACATTGAAATTTTGTTGCTGCCTTTACGCTATCACCTGTATGAATTCGCCTTGTTTTCCATATAAATTTCTCAGTGACGGTATATTTGATGAACTGTCATTCATTCGTTGATAAATTTCTTCGATTTGCACGAAAAAACTTCATTCGAATTAGCAAGTTATATATATATTGTTACGAAAATCCAAGTTCTCTGAGTTCGTTTTTGGATTGGGTTTGAAAATAAAACAACTTCAATTATTCAGCGCAAACGCAGTAAAACTAACAGTAACTTTATTTACCAATTTACACTTGTTCTACTTTATACTACTACTATTGCATGTTTCCCCATTGCTTGCTCAACATCGACTCGACCCATTGCGCTGCACACTGCTGCTTTTATACCAGTTTTCTTATCGCGCCGAAGTTTCTTGCAACTTCCAATTGGAAAGCGCTCGACCATTCTCGCACAGCCCATTTCTTCGCGAACCATTCTTGCCATATCGGACTATACCAAGCGAATTATACCAAATTTGCCGTACTTCAAAGTGCATGCCTAAAAGTATGCTTGGAAAAGCGTTCATGCACAGCACAGAGTGCCTCTTCGTTTCAATATTTTTTAACATTTTGGGGAAATCATATATGTTCAGAAAATGTCTGACATTATATTAGATTATGATTACTAAGTGGCCACGGCAGACTACTACGTGGCCATTTGGCCACGTTCGTATTACTTAAAAAAGGCCCTGGATCTACCAGGCGTTGGCTGGATTGGCTCTAGTTTAAGAGAAATAACTTTGAATTTTGCTCATTTCAGTCGAGTTCGTCGCTTAAGTCTTAGAACGTTTAAATGCCAATTGGTCCGAAATCGTTCTGAATATAGCTTTACTGTCTTCGGCAAGTTTGTAGATATTTTAACGATCCACAAATTTGCTTAAGACACCAACACAAAAAAAAAATACACCCAATCTGTGTTTTCGACAAAAATGTCCCAAAAACCCCACTTTTTCGTTGAGGCATAAATTCAGAATAGCGAACCCTCGTGAAAAAAACAAATGAGTATGCTTTTACATAGAGAGTTGGTTCCTGAATCTAACAAACTAAATATTTTGCCTGGAAACCGCCCATAAAAGCCGTGGTTCAAGGTCAAAGTTCAAAGTTTTTATCAAAAAAACTCAGTTAATCTCCAAGTGATTTACACGATATGGGTATCAAACGAAAGGTATTTTTCATACCTTTCTTTTGATGTTCAAAGTTCAAAATTTTTATCAAAAAAATTTAAGTAACCCCCAACTGATTTACACGATATGGGTATCAAACGAAAGGTATTTTTCATACCTTTCTTTTGATGTTCAAAGTTCAAAATTTTTATCAAAAAAATTTAAGTAATATCCAACTGATTTACACGATATGGGTATCAAACGAAAGGTATTTTTCATACCTTTCTTTTGATGTGCAACATTAGATACGTAAGATGTACTAATAAAAAGTTTTAGTTTGTTACCATATTGTAGCCTGTGAAAAAAATTGTTATAAAAAAATGTTTTTTTTCGCTTAATAGTGAATAATTGACTGACACGACAGCCCTATACCGCGACTAAGGCCTAGCTACCCGCAACCATCCATGTTGTGCGTATGCATTTTTCACAAGGTTGGAAGGGACCTACAGTTTTATGCCAATTCCAAAGGGCGAGTTGGGAACTTTTTCATTGGCAATTTTACTCTCAGTGGTTTGCCATTTCTTGCTGAGAGGACAGCCGCCGAAACAAAAATTGTTATTTTTCTTTTTTTTCGGTGTTAACGCAACGGGGTATTGAACCTAGATTCGTGCGTCGCATTTGACTCGCGGCCCAACGCACTAGCCAGCTGAGCTACGGCGACTTTCGGATATCATTACGGATTATGAAAAAGCATTAAAAATTAAGTCCAATACTGATATTTACCTTAGGGTAGAAACATGGTGAGCAGGTCGAGGTGACTAACAGGCTGACTAACAAGCTGACTAGCAAGCTGACTAGTAAGCTGACTATCAGGTTCTGCTCGAGGTCATGTGCACATAACGGAGAAGGTTATTATTTGTTAGTCAAGAAATTTTGTAAAGGCATCAAGCTATATAAAACTTTAAAAATGAATCAAGATAGTTCTGAAAGCGACTACTTGGTGGTACTAGTTGGTGGCTATTGGCAAACATTGGAATAAGACAATATTCAGTACATCCACTAAATACAGACCGACTAAGTTATGACGAGTTCCATAATTTATATAAAGAAATAAAAGAGCTTGTTTGTTTGTTTAGCTGGCGGTACAACCGTTTATCGGTCTTGGCCCAATCCAAAGGAGCGCGCCAGCCGGTTCTGTCCTGTGCTTGCGATTTCCCCAACTTCCTTCCAGTATTTGTCCATCAAGAACCTATGCAGATGGTCCTTATTTTTGGCATCCCAAATAGGGACCCCATCATGGACGGCAATTATCCGTTTTTCTTTTTTATTTGCGCACATTTTCTTCACACATACAATGCTTGAGTTCAAAAACTGTTCACTGTTTGAGAAATTAAGCTGACTACCTGACTGACAAAAACAAACATGCATAGTCAAATAATAAAGTCATCCCGATAGTGACATTTTATGTCAAGTACTCTTATTTTGACAACTGTTCTCTCAAAGTATTTCGAATTCCACTCATTCGAGATTTTTTTCGGTTTTAACCCTTTTTCAAATGTGTATTCAAATAGCTATAAGCAATGAAGTGTATATGTTGTGTATTTATACAAATATACAGAAAACACATAAACATAGATATGCAAGGGTGATACGTATCATATAAAAGAAATTATTTAAATAATGCGAATGGGTTTTACGAAACAGTTTCAAAAAGTTATCATCTAAATGTAATGCCTTCATCAATGTCTTCAGGTGCGGCGTTCATCTATTTCACTGGGTACACAAAACATTGAAATTTGTTGGTGCCTTGTGGTTTTGCAACTGCAGCACGTCGCTGACATTTTTGATTTTCACTGCAATGCACTTCAGTTAAAATTTTCAAATAAATTTTCAATCAAATATTTTTTTAATATTTTATATTATGAATGAAAAGGTTAAAATTTGACAGAAAAATTTCATTCATGTGAGAATGTAGAGAAAACATAAATGCCAGCTATCAAAATAAGAGTACGTAAACAAATAGACGTCACCTATCGGGATGACTTTATTATTTGACTATGCAAACATGTAGAAAGTCAGCAAAACTTTCTAGTTAGCTGAGTAGCTAGTTGAGCATGATGTGCGCTCTCGTATTGTTTCCTATGTTTGTTTCGTCAGTTAGCTTACTAGTCAGCTTGTTAGTCACCTCGACCTGCTCACCATGTTTCTACCCTTAGTATTTTACACGTATTTGGTTTATTTTTCACCGCAATAAAAACCTTAAGTTTTTATTTGTAAGTTTTTTCTTAACCAAATTTGACACTTTTTTTTACCCAGACCGTGTTATTGCGTTTTTTCCCTCCATATATGTAATACTTCTATACGAAAACGAAGAAGATATTAAACGACGAGCAAATAAAGCAAGCTAAGTATTTGAAAAGGTAAGGTGAAGTGAAAGTGAAAAAAAGAAGCTTTGCAACGCTTGCAAGCGAAGGAGGGAGTTGAAGCTGCTGTAAATAAGTTTGCTCGCGCGGATTGCAATTATTAGGAAATTCATGGCAAATGATTTATTTATTTTTTATTGTATTGTTATATATTTAGTTATTTATTGTTGTTTCATTTGCAGATATTTTTAACGCACAAAAGGCCGTTAGAAATTCTGTTGGCACCATCAACAGAAGCAGAAAAAACTAAATTTAAATATTAAATTTGTAATTATTTTATTTTTTGTTAGTAAATGTTAATTTAATGAATAAATAAAAGAAAGAAAAAAGCCAAAGCAATGCATTAAAATGTCACCAAACACGCATATTTCAATTTTTGAATAAACACGCATTTTCTAATTTTCAGCTGGAAACAAGCAAAGGAACTTACTTACTTAACTGGCCATAACAACCCGTTATCGGGTTACGGCCTGCCGCAAAACTTCTCTCCAGGCGCCTCTGCTTCGCGCGCGCCTTCTCCAGTTGGTCACACCAAGAGATACCAGGGCCTCTTCCACTTGGTCCTTCCACCGGAGACACGGCCTCCCTCTTCGCCGTCGACCTCCAACCATCGCATCGAATACCTTTTTCGCCGGAGCTTCGTCGTCCATGCGGCAGACATGACCGAGCCAGCGTAGCCGCTGGATGTTAATTCGCTGCGCTACGTCCATGTCCTTATACAGCTCATACAGCTCGTTATTGGTTCGTATGCGATAGTCGTCACCAACCCGAACAGGGCCGAAGATTTTGCGAAGCACCTTCCTCTCGAACACTCCAAGGGCCGCTATGTCGTTTCGTGTCATTGTCCATGCTTCAGCGCCATAGAGGAGCACGGGCAAGATAAGCGTCCTATAGAGTGAAAGTTTTGTCGGTCGAGAGAGGTCTCTACTTCTCAATTGCCTACCGAGACCGTAGTAGCACCTGTTGGCAAGAGTTATCCTTCGCTTTATCTCCAGACTGACATCATTGCTGCTGTTGATGGCGGTGCCAAGGTAGACGAATTCCTTGACAACTTCAAAAGCATACCTGTCGGCCTCGACGTGAGACCCTAGCCGCTGCGAGTCCCTGCGTGTAGACAGCATATACTTCGTCTTGCCCTCATTTACCACCAGACCCATTTTGGCAGATTCTCTTTCGATAGCCGCAAAGGCAGCGGTGACATCTCGCTTGTTACGTCCGATGACATCAATATCATCAGCGTAAGCAAGGAGCTGGACACTTTTGTTGAAAATTGTGCCATTACGATGTACACCGGCCTTGCGCAGAACACTCTCCATGGTGAAGTTGAAGAGGTCGCAGGACAAAGGATCGCCCTGTCTGAAACCTCGAACGGTATCAAAGGGGTCGGAGAGGTCACTTCCAACCTTGACGGAGCTGCGCGTATTGCTCAACGTCGCTCTGCAAAGTCTAACGAGCTTTGCAGGGATACCAAGTTCAGACAATGCGGCATATAGGCGATCCCTTATCGGGCTATCGAATGCTGCCTTGTAATCGATGAAGAGATGGTGTGTATCGATTTGGTTCTCATGGGTCTTCTCCAGGATTTGGCGTAGAGTGAATATCTGGTCGATGGTGGACTTACCAGGTCTAAAGCCGCACTGATAAGGTCCAATCAGCGCCTTGGCGAGTGGCTTTAGTCTTTCACATAATACGCTCGTCAGGACCTTGTATGCAATGGGAAGTAGGCTGATACCCCTGTAGTTGGCGCATATTGTTGGGTCGCCTTTCTTCAGCACAGGACAAAGGGCACTGAGGTTCCAATCGTTGGGCATTCGTTCCTCCAGCCATATTTTGCAAATGAGCTGATGCATGCACCCAATCAGCTCACCGCCGCCGGCCTTGAACAATTCAGCTGGTAGCCCATCCGGCCCTGCAGCTTTGTTGTTCTTGAGTCGCTGGATAGCGACCCGGACCTCGTCATGGCTGGGCGGTGGCACATCCACACCGTCGTCGTCGATTGGTGCCATCTGGACATCTTCACCACTGGCGGTATTGTTCCTTTCGTCGCCTGCGAGCAGCTTGGTGAAGTGCTCCTTCCACAACCTCAGCACACCCTGCGCATCCGTAACCAGATCCCCGTTTTCGTCTCTGCAAGAAGATGCCCCAGGCTTAAATCCTTCCGTAAGACGCTTAACTTTTTGGAAGAATTTTCGGGCGTCATTCCTGCTCCTGCACTCCTCGATTTCCTCACGCTCGCGCCTTTCTTGCTCCCGTTTCTTGCGTCTAAAAAGGCACCTCTCTTTCTTCCTCTCCTCCCGGTATTTTTCTGTCATGGCTCGCGTGGCGGCCGACTGCAGGGTCTTCTTGTATGCAGCATTCTTCACTGCAGTGGCTGCGCGACACTCTTCGTCGTACCATTGGTTTTTTGGTGGTGGGCGTCGAAAACCAAGGACATTTTCTGCGGCGGCGCGCATAGAGTGGGATAAGTGAGCCCATAATCCGCCGATGTCATCAGGTGGAGAGGGGGAGCGACCGAGCTGGTTGGAGAGTTGAGCGGAGTAGACTTCGGCTACCCCTTGTGATCGCAGCTTACTGATGTCCAGCTTTCTTCGCAAACTAGGTTGTGCGGTCTTCGCTGCGCAAAGACGCATGCGTACCTTGGCTGCAACAAGGTAGTGGTCCGAGTCGATGTTGGGTCCTCGGAACGTGCGCACATCTAGAATGCTAGAAGCATGCCTTCCATCAATCACAATGTGATCAATCTGGTTGCGGGTGGATTGATCGGGGGATAACCAGGTGGCCTTGTGGATATCGAGGTGCTGGAATCTGGTACTACTAACTACCATGTTTCGTGCCGCGGCGAAATCGATCAGCCTCAGACCGTTGTTCGAAGTGGTCCCATGGAGGCTGAACTGCCCGACTGTGGGGCCAAAGATGCCTTCTCGCCCGACTTTTGCGTTGAAGTCCCCGAGGACAATTTTGACGTCATGGGCCGGGCACCTGTCGTAGACGTCCTCGAGCTTCGCATAGAAGGCATCCTTGGTCGCATCGTCCTTCTCTTCCGTCGGGGCGTGCGCGCAAATTAGGCTGATGCTAAAGTATTTAGCTTTGATGCGGATCGAAGCCAGCCGTTCGTTCACCGGAGTGAACCGAGAGACGTGGTGGCGAAGTCTCTTGCTGACCACAAATCCGCAGCCAAATTCGCGCTTCTCCGCATGGCAGCTGTAGTAGATATCGCAGTCTGCTCGCTTGGAGCAACCTTGTCCTGTCCATCGCATTTCCTGGATGGCGGTGATGTCAGCCTTACACTTTGTGAGGGCTTCCGCCAGTTGGATAGAGGCACCTTCCCTATAGAGGGTCCGGACATTCCAGGTGCATATCCTCAAATCATGGTCCTTGAATCGTTTGCTGTGGTCGTCAACATTGTGGGTTCCTTCCGAGGCTTGCTTTTTGGCTTTCATTGGTATTTGGTTTTCCGTGGCGGGCACCAAACCCTGCGCACAACCCAAATTTTAAGTCCTGGGGATAGGACTCGCTGCACACATTAGTTCACTATTCAGCGGATGCCAAATAGCTATCCAGAAGGGCCGCGCGGAGGCTGTGCATCAGCTTGGATTGGACAGGGACAAGGATCGTTCTGGCGTTCGCCAGGTTGAACGCAATCAGAGACTTTGCCTTGTATGTCCGCTCCCTCCCTTCTAGCAAAGGAAGCCAAATTCAAAAACCTCCAAGTGTGAAAGAAAAACTGCCAATCGCCGTTCGGATTCGGCGTTAAACTGTAGGTCCCCTCCCGTCCATTTCCCCATCTGCTTAAAATGTGTGCTGTAACATATGTTGGAAAGGTAATGTTGCATACACATTTAAAAAACGGGTGAAATATGTGGTATCACAATGGGCCTCTCAATAGACCTCCGAGTGTGTCTCTTATAGAGGCAACCACCATAACTTAACCTAACCCAATTTCAAAAAATCGCTTGCCATCTTTTGTATATCGCTTAAGTTTTCATAGAATCGCTCGTAATTTAACAGATTTCTTATATCTGGGCCCACAAGCATGCCTGTAAAAGAAATATATATACATATCTGTCACAAAATAACTTAATCCCATCGGACATAACTTAATCCCATCGGACATTGTAGAGAGTTTAGGAAAAATGTCCGCGAGTCGTTTAAATACTGCTCTTTAAGTGTCCAGACTTTTGATAAAGTTTTCGGCTATCCCTAATTACTATGAACGGGCAGAAGAATAATTTTTTCTTTTGTAACATTGAGCTACCGAATTACATTTGACTCTACAATAACTACTTCACGACGTGGCTTAAAGCATTTTATGTGGTAGTGGCGATTTATGTCTCGTGTGTTCTTATATGTTTTGTGTATCCAGATTGCAAACCTGTCAAATATATACATATTTCCCATGCATATTTTTTCATATTGGACTTTTTCCAAAAGGTTGGGTACATTCGTAGCTCTCTTTTAAGTTAAATAGGCTACAGGTGGTGGTCGATAAACATTGCCATTGTGGAGCAAAACAGCTTTTAAGCTGACTTTGGAACTGTCAATGAACAATCGCCAATTAGAAAAGTCTATCGGAAGATCCAGATAGCGCATTATTTGCTCAATATTGTCGCAGTACACTCATTCATCAAATATTTTGAAGAATGCTTCCAAATCTGTACTCCGTTTTATAGAAAACGTCACTCTGACTTCGGCCGTTATCAAATTTATATTTCTTAAATGTGAGCTTAATATTTCCGCCTTAGCCTTAGTAAGTCCTAGATCACGCACCATGTCCTTGAAATATATTTGATCTATAAGATTGGAACGGTTGGCGGCG
The DNA here is from genome assembly GCA_963971225.1 of Melieria omissa. Lineage (NCBI taxonomy): Eukaryota > Metazoa > Arthropoda > Insecta > Diptera > Ulidiidae > Melieria > Melieria omissa. The sequence goes on along the minus strand of OZ020269.1, from coordinate 39,458,791 downwards.
AAATATGAAGGTGTGCAAAATCACATTGCTAATGTTTCTCACTTTTGCCATGTCTATAATTTTTACAAAAGTAGCAACCGTTTGGATCGTGAACTACCGGATCCAACCATGTCATTCGCATGTCGCAAATGTCAAGACACGGCTTCCTCCTTTAAATCAATTCCATAAAGCACTTTCGCAAATGGTGCATATAATATTTGGGATCCATGTATGAGACTGGATTCGAACTCCAAAGTACAAAAAATACGGTTCTTCAATGTTTTTTGATTAGGTTCGTTTCTAATTATAACGCTACTCGATTTTCCTGAATATATTGAAAACCAGCAGTGAGATAAAAAAGCATCTTCTGATGAAATTGCACTAGCTAATAGTCCAATTTTATTCAAATTAAATTTTTTTATACCCGTAGCTACTTCTTTATTAGAAAGACTTTTTTATATATTCATATTTTCGAGATTTTCAGAAAAATCGAGTGGCGTTATAATTATGAAATGGACCTTATTTGTCTTCTGCTTTGTTGGTGTGTGAAATGTCCGCAAACAAAACAAAACAAATTTTTTAGGTTGCATTTGTTGCATTTTTGTCAAAATAAAATACAGTTATTTAATCACCTAACTTCACTTTTTTCACTGAACTTGCACACTGTTTCGAATTGCACTGGCGAAGTCAAGATTTTTACTTGGGTGAACTGATGGACTAATCACCGCCTACGCGATATTACTGATACTGAAGGAGTTGAACGAGTGGTACTAAATTAATAGAATAAATACTCTCCAAGTATTTATACTTTCCGTGTATGGTCTATAGCAGTGGTCGGCAAAATTGACAATAAGATGGGGTTAGTGAGTGCAGTGTAATTTCTCTCCACTGTATAAAATATACCTGAACAACGTCTGATTGAGAGAGCGTACTGTGTACGTGTGCTGAGCGTACTGCTCATAAGAGTAAGCTTTGCCGACCACTGGTCTATAGGGATCCTTTTAACCTTTATGTGCAAATTACAAAAAAAGTCAGACGTGCTGGACTATTACTTTGTTCGGCAAAAATGTACAACGTCCCCTTTCAGAAATATACGGTCGTTACTCTGTTGCAAACAAAAAGTTTAAAATTGTTGTACTGTGCTATTAAAGGTATTTTTGCGCTCTGACTCATACAACAAACTGTAACAAATTAAATTAATCCCGCATATTTAGAAGTAAATTGTTTGTTAAATTTCACTCACGCAAATGCCATTTTGGAAATTTACTGTGAATGAAAATACCTCTGTATGCACATTTATAGTTAGAAACTAAATAAACTGGCCATATTTGTGATAAAATATTTATTTAAATTAAATTCCGAAGCTTGAACAAACATCTCGGGAAGATGCGATTCTGTCAAGTTGAACAAACGCATATTGCAAATGTAAACTCACATAGCGATACTATGTACATATGTATATATATATGTATATGTACATCGGTTATACACTTATATAAGTAGAGGCACAAAAGCATATACATACATACATCTTTCTGCAGATAAGCAAAAACGTGAAAAAGCATACATCAAGAAAATATTGGGAGACGTATCGCAGCTAAGCTACGCAAGTTTGTATGTATAATCATTTGTTCAAATGTCAACAACCACCTCTGCGTTTTGCTCTTGCCGAAGAGCAATCGAACGCACGTTAGGTATGTACAAGCAATAGTATGTATGTATGTATATGAAATTGTCTCTCTCGCTTCATCGTATTATGTAGTTGAAGAGGGAAGCGATACAGCGGGCATACTTTTAGTTTGAGCGGTTTTCGCTCCTCCCCTCAAGGCGTGGCTTTAAAGCGTTTTGACTTTTACGCTTCCCTGCTTTGTATTAAACTGTATGACACAAAATGATTGGGATTGTATCTATGTATGTGGACTACACCGAATTACAGTAAAAATCCATGTTTTATATTTTTACGTACTTGTGTGTACACTTGTAGATATGCATTTAGATGTATGTATGTTCATAGTAACGTTGTTGGGGAATCTTAAGTGCATATGACTAACTACTATTATCAAACTTAAACGTCAAAACGTATTGGCGGGGGAGCACATCGCAAATACTTTGAATTAATTTAACCCTTCAATTCCCATGTCCAAATTAGTGAAAAAGAAAATTTTCTTTTTATATAAAATAGCTTAGATACGTTTGGATAAGACAAAAAAATACATAAACAATTTTTAAACTACCCTCATTTTTATATTGAAAGAAACCATACAAACTCGCACTGCTTTAACTACGCGTGAAACAAATGAATAAATTTGACAAATGACGTTTCGCTAGTGTTGCTAGGAAAATTAAATAAACAAGTACTACTAATTGACTTTGCTATACAAGTGTTAGAATTTAAAAATAAAAACCTGTGTGGTAGGAAAAAAATATCTGTCACCTACAGGTGACACTGGGAATTGAAGATTTAAAATGCTTTCGTGTTAATTGTATGAAGTTTCAGGCTTTTCTACCAGTCAGTATTTCCGTATTCTGTATTATATAGTTTATACATAACTTATTATAGGTACAACTTATGTTTGTATAACATAGCACTACAGAGACATAAAGGCGAAAATATCTGACTAGACAGGCCGTCTTTCAGAGATTTCTCATTTCATGCCGGGGAGGCAGTCATCGAACGGAAACATGTTTTTTCTATTTATCTATTCTATCACTTATACAAAACCATGGTCGGTAGAAATGGCAGGCCTCAAACGAAAGCAATCTGTTATGGTAAAATTGTAATGACAGTTTTAGTAATAAAACAATCTTTTCACCGCCATTTTAAAATAATCGCCAACATTGGTTACACGAAAGTGCACAATTTATTCGACGTCGGCGTTTTTGCGGATAGGCTAGGCTTGCCTCATCGGGACTACCCTTTGTTATTGTGAAGATGAGGATGAAATTGAGTATGAACAGCATCCTCTATGCGACTGTCCTGTACATCAAGCTATCCGTCACCGCTATCTAGGCAGCATTGAATGTCGAATTATTAACGTGAGTGCCGCCACATTGTGGCCTAACCCCACGGTGCTCAAAAGCACAGCGTATCAAAATTAAGCGTTGATAAGCGCCCCGAGAGACTAGCTCCCGGTACCAATTAGGATAATGTAAATGGGAAATTACTCCTCTTTGGTAGGGTCGAGGCCTGCTATCTAGGCAGCAGTACGTTTTCGGATCTGGGCATAGTAGGTTTTGTACTAATGGAGGACATCGCCAGATTTCTCCGAAGCTGAGGTTGGTTTTAATCGTCGTCAAACATTGAAAAAGAGGGGCTGGTTCGAGCATTACAATGGGCCTCAGCGGCATCTGATTTACTAGTCGAGCGATCAGCAGCTGCCTGTCTTACCTAACCCACGCAAATGCTCAATGACTCTACTTAATTCTGAAAATTTTCAGACAGATTTCGAGAATAGATTTCTATTTGTTGTATAAAAAATCAGTTCTCGGGTTCCACCTGGATTGGAGAAACTTACAACTTTTGACTAAAATTCGCTTTTTAACTCTGTTACTATAAAATTGAATATTGTGAAATAAGATTCAGTATTTGTCTGGTTATATCTTTTAATATAGGATGAATTACCATTGTTCCATATTCCCTGAATAATATAAAAAAATTTGGATATTTTTTGAAGTAAATTAAGCGAACATGATAAATAGTACCAGGATTCCGAATTCTCGGAGAGTGTGTGTATTGTACACATTCACACGGACATAATTTCATTTAGGGTGTTCCTGCACAACTTTTGAGCCCAATACTATTTGAAATCACATTCGCCACCCACAGTGGCAGATATTTTGGAGGTTTGAACCGCCTACAACACCGCCAGTAATTATATATACGAGCGTACCTTCGCCGGACTGTAAATATCGAATCGGAGATATCGAATATCTTTATTTTGTTTGGCGACAAATTGGTCAGAAAGGTTACGTTAACGTTACTAAAATTGAGGCAATTGCGTTCGGGTAAGATAACTGTAAAGGGTTGAGTGCAGGCAGTCAGAAATATTATAGAGGTAGAATTCGTTTACCAACTCAATATTTGGGCCACGCGTAGAGAGAACGAGTTAATGTCTTTTACACAGCAGGAGCTCCTAAACGAACACAACCTTTTTGACACTTGGCAAATTTCGTGCAACAAACATCCGCCACTGCCGGGCTTTTCTGTTTGTGTAAGAGAAAAATTAAAAACTATTACAATGACATCAGCGCACGATATTACAGTACAAAAACAAAATATCAAAACACATGATTATACGGGCGATGGTACACAAGCCAGAGTGCGGAATGAGCTAGAAGAGCGCGAAAAAACGCTTGCACTGGTCGAGGTAGGGCAGCGGCGACTGCAGCCGTCGAAGAATGTTGGGTGTTTATTGGAGATTGTGGCCTGGCTTATACATACCAAACACCAAAAAAACAAAACTCTCTGTCAAGAAGAACGAATCAAAGCAAGAACGGTGGCATAGTTGCTGGCAAAGCCTGTGCAGTGGGTGGTGCTGCTGCTGGGGAAAGCAGCATTGAGAGCTCGCAGTATAAACTGTGACGGCGTGGGGTTGATCGGTCGTGGCCGTTGCTGACAGTGTCGGCGGAAGTGGTGGATGGCAGTGTGTGTGTGTATATTTGTGCGCACGTAAGTTCATGCGATGCCTTTTGTGTTACTGGTGATTGCGGGTTACTGACTTTGGGGTTGCAGTGGACACATATCTGTTTGCTGCTGTCATGCTTTTATGATAAATCTGAAATCGTATACCGAAACGTTAACATCGCGGATTCTCGGTTCCAATCGCATTACTGCGCATAAGCAATCTGCCGTAATCTTTTATTGAGTATCGCAAATCAAAAGAAATTGTGTAACGATAGACGCGAGACTTTAAACGTAGACAGTGAACTAAATAAAATTTGGGCATTTGTCTTAATCGAGCGCAATTTAAACGCCTCAAGCAAGTGCACACCTACACATGTGAATTTTAATACCGAATAACCACTTAGTTCATTCATCAGTAAAAATTCAAATCAAATCAGAATGAGCAAAAATGAGCCTCTGGCTGCACCGTGTCCTGCATCTCAAGGTAAAATTATACAAGATATGTAACTGAGGCTACAGTTGAAAACAACTTGGTGAAGTGAATGTTTGCGCTCAAACGGCTAATATGTGATAATGTCTGTGGCTTCAAGTATGAGTGTACGCGGAAAGGATCCATAAGCACAATTCTACAAGTGAGGGGGATGCACCTCCTGTTATGGTACACATCTCCGACTTTCCAAGCACCGAATTACGATAACAAATGCAATTAAATACATTTAATTAATTGCACATGCCTAAATATTGTGTTAAGTGCCCTATGGAGGGAAATGCAAAACCTTTGTGATTCATACGGTTTACGGTTTTTCGCGGGATCGCCGGTTATGTAAGTCACATACTCAGAGAACGTATGGAGCAATCGTTTATTGGACGTTTAAGTGAATGTACCTAGCGTGACCATAGCGTCACCTCAATATGCCTTCGAACCATCCTGCTTCATTACCATCCAAATTCATTAATGAATTTCACTATGACCACACCACATGGCAAACTAAATTATAATAATCACTTTATATATTGTCGTGGTCGAGTCGATGTTAAAAATAATTGTATAATATTTAATTATGACAAGTATAAACGAAAATGAATGACCTGAATAGAGTAAAAGCTGCATAATTAATAAATCTCTTTTATAAATAACTAACTTCCCAATATAAAGCTTCTTGAATTAAAGATACAAACACCAAAACAATTGAGATATTCAAAATTGAATGGACTGAAAATTATATAAAAATGTTTTTGCAACTAACGACAATTAACAGTGTAAAAACTGAAAATAAATTGGTGATCGCGTTCTGGAGTATCACATTCGGAAAATTCTGTTATTATGTAACAAAATGGTATATATTTTTACAAAAAGCATTGGCTTACCAATACTTCGGGCCGATTTAGTTGCAGCATACTACGCATTGTTTTTGCAAAAGAGGAGCACCCACCAAACGTTCCAAGGCTTTGCATAATAGAAAGCCTATGGCCAAACGAAAGTTGAACATCGATTGCAAAGTTTTTCGTGACATCTAATGGTCCGAACATATTGAAGACGGTAGCGACAGGGACACATGACTACAAAATCGCGTCGGATTCAACCGTCGCCGTGTAGTCAACAACTTGATTTTGACGAGAAGAGAGAACGACAGCAAAAGCAATAATATTTTTTGTACGCCTAATTACGAACTGGAGCGTCCTTGTGCCCTTCTCCTGTTCAGAATCCGTCCATATCCATTTTTTCGTTCTAAAATCAATTTGGACTCAATGACAACGTGTATTAATTCATAAAACTAGTACATATTCTTGAGCACATTTTTAATTGTTGTTTAAAGCACCTCAACAAAGTAAGAAGAGCGCCAACAAAAGTAAACATGCTTTGCAGTGATGCCAATTGATTAGGTTTTTGTCGAATACAAAATATAAACAGTTGTAAAGTTGGCGGCAGCGACAACTGCGGTCGGTGGTCGTGTAGCCGTGAAATCGTTAAAATAATCGCATGCATAGGAACGTTGTGATCCTATATAATGAGAAATGTAGTCGGGTCGCTGCCGTCGTATGTGTTCGGGGCTTAATACGCTCCCTACTTAACACAGAAACGTAATAATCACGTTAGTTTAAAGTTCATAAAAAATAAAAAGTGGATTATATTCTTTTTGAAATGTTGGTTGGTTGGTTCAAGTGGCGATGCTCCAGCATCCAATTAGCGCCGTTTTGATACCACTATTCTCGGTAGGTACCCTAAGGTATATTGTGTGGTGTCATCTGGACTTATATGTATTTATCCAAAGTACATTTTGAAATGTACTTTGAAAAATAGGTACAAAAACACAATGTTTGTACATCCTGAAAACCATAATGATACAATAAATAAGGCAGACTGACTATGGAGAGCCTTCTCCAGATTTGCTTGTTTACGTACGCCAATTTGCGGAACAGCGAGAATTCTTCCAAAGAACATGGCTGCATTTCGCAAGTAGGAGTAAGTAGTATAACCCAGGCGCGGATTCAGGAAAATATTTCGGGGGGGTTTCAAAAAGTAATTCTTTAATATTTGTGAAATGCCTTTTAATTTGTATGTAGTTTTATAGGCGATCCAAATATTTCGGGGGGGTTTTAAGCCCCAAAACACCCCCCTGAATCCGCCACTGGTATAACCGTAGCTAGGGGGGGAGGGGGAGGATTAGATGTTGGAACATTATTTTAAATTATGATAGAGTAAATTCGTAAGTATGGTCGGGTAACGTGATATAGTGGCTTATTTCATAACTGCGTTGACTTTTTTCAAAATTAACGTTTTTAACACGTTCGCGGACGTGGATGTTATAGCAGTCATTTTCATAGTGATGCAAAATGATGTGAATGCTATAGCATTCAAATTTTAAAACCAATTTTTATTCATTTATATTTTTATAAACTTAAATTTTTGTAATGAATATACAATTCAAAGTAATTAGCAACTGGTTTATTAAGTAGTTTTATTTTATTTTATTTTTTCGGTGTACAGTTAAATTCCTCATAACTGGACACTCACCGTCGCAGTGGTTTTGTCCGGTTACCGGAGATGTCCGCTTATGGGGTGGGGGGCACAAAAAATTAATTGAAATTGTATCCAAGTGTTTCTCGTTTATTTATTTAATATTTTGTACGAATTTATGATTTTTGAATATTTTATTAATATTTATTACATGTATAGGTAAAGTACACACATTGTACAAGTTTTTAATTTTAGTACTACGTTTGTTGAACAAATTTTGTAATGGTTGATTGCTTAAACCAGTGGCGCTCACAGGCGGCGTTTCTGGGGCTCAAAGCCCTCCCTTAAACACAAAATGTGATGTGTACTGTAATCACAGTACCCGAACTTATTACAGCAGTACTATTTGTATACAAAAATGAATATATGCTTAATTGTATAATATTTTAAGTGGAATAATCTCAAAAAGCTTTTATGGTTACGTTTCAGACAAAAAAAAATCCATGAAATAATGTTTTTCGATACAAATTTCTAACCCTTGGTTTACCCCGTCAGATTGTGATTTTCCGAAAAAAAAATTAGAAGCACGTCTCTAATCATTTTTGTTTTGGAGTATTTTCACCAAGTTTGAAACGAATACGTCTGTTAAATAACGTTTTTTCGGATATATCACGCCGTCATATTGCCCGCCGATGGTATATCACATTACCCGCCACTTTTATCAAACACCAATATTTCGATATTTTGATTTGTAATTAAAAAACTCATCAGTAGTTTATCTTAAAGAGTTAATAATCTTAGATATACTTAATAATGTGTCAGTGAGCAGCTTGAGACCAAAAAAAGTGTATTTTAAGGCAAAGTGTGTCAGGATTTGCCGTGAAACAAACACACATTACACATCTTATTACCCGAACTTATCTATTCTAAACTGTGTACTTATTACAACCATGCATGACTACATTTTTAATGTTGAGCCCAAGTGCGTAATTTAGTTAAACTGGTAATTTAATTTAGTTTGAAAGCTTATTTTCAAACAGCTTTTGGGACTTGATTTTTTTTTAGAGAAGCAGCAAAAACGGAAAGCAATGAGAAAATACAATACTATACAATACCTTCCCGTAGACGTGAGTTGGTAGCACTCATTTTGTATCAGCTCCAGCCATTATTGCACAAAAAGTAAAGCAATGGTTTTCAAGGCACATTCACATTCATCGCAACCATACAACAACAAAAACAACATGTATTTCGCTAGTGTGCTTCGTGATGTTGATTGTTTACCATTTTATTCTTCGAAGTAATGGCCATCGCTAGCTACACATTTTTCCCATCTCTCAGGCAATTTATGGATGCCTCGCCAAAAAAATGTTTCGTCTTTTGCCTGAAACCAATCATCGATCCATTGTTTGGCTTCTGCGTGAGAATTGAAGCGCTGTTCCATTAATGCGTGGCCCATCGATACGAACATGTGATAATCCGAAGGCGCCAAGTCTGGTGAGTAAGCCGCATGAGCAAGAGCTTCCCAGTTGTACGATGCAACCAATTCTTTGGTGGCTCTAGTACGGTGTGGTGGTGCGTTGTCATCGAGGAAAATCACTTTGTGTTGCCTGGCTTCATATTCTGGGCGTTTTTGGCGTATGGCACGGTTCAAATCGGCCAATTGTTGTTGGTAACGTTCACCGTTAACCGTTTCACCAGGTTTTAGAAGGTTTTTTTCTTCAAATGGTAACACAATATTAACTGTGTCCACAAATCGTAATTTGTAGGCACGTAATCCGACATTTTCCGTAGCGGCAAACAATGCGTTGTTGGATGAAACTTGACAAATTGTGAACTGAATATTGTTGACACATGACAGAAGAAGTAAACATGACATTTGGTACGGTTCCGAAGTTTATAAATATTCGGCTATTTACCGCTAGATGTCGTTACCGGCGCATACCTGGTAAATCAGCTCAATCAATCTTTTGGAGCTCAACTAAAAAAAGCAATAACTTGGCAACCAATCAAAATAACGATTTTGACAATCATCCCAAACAACATGGCCGCCAATAAAACAAGTAGACAAAAGGTAAAAAATAGAGGTATATTAAGGACTTAAGTCTATAGCAGCAGTGGTTTGAATCGTATTCTTCTAGATTTATTGGTTTAACGTATAAAATAAATAAAGTTCCCATCCACAAACATAAATTAAGACAGCAAATTAAGTCCTTAACATATATTTTTTTTAAAGCGATACGTTTTTGCCTTGAAAGTCAATAATGAAAGCATTATTCAAACGGCGAAGATATCCTCTTTCCTCTTTAATTTTATATTCACATCTGTATATTTTCATGAGCGCAAATTTTTGTATAAATTTCAGGGACCGTACTCGTTATGGTTTTTATCAAAAAAGGAAGATTTTTACTGTAATCTTATAATTTTTATCTTTCCCGACAAAAATAAAAGTTATCTTGCACTTTTTATCATTTCAGACAAAAATAACTATTTTGACTTTTATTTCATTTCAGGCAAATATAACTGTTGCTTTTGACTTTTATTTAATTTCAAGCAAAAATAACTGCTCCTTTTGTCTTTTACTTTATCGGTCAAAAATAACAGTTATTATGTGACTTTTTTATTTTTTCTGTCAAAAACATATGTCAGGCAATTTGAATTTTTTCAAAAGCCTCACAGTAGCTGTTTCTGCCGACGCAGGTTGCAAAAATCAATAGAGTCCGGTATCGGCATTTTTTGGCCGATGCCACATCGGCCGTTTTTGGTCCATGATGCATCGGCCTATTTTTCTGCTTTCATTTTTTGTTCCAACGGGTTCTTATACCCCTTTTCAGTAATGTATTTTAAGATACTGTTTAATATAAATGTTTCCTATAAATGTTGGTTTTTAAACTAGGTATTCTTAAAAACACAGATTTTCTTGAAATGTCTATGCATTTCGTTTCTTAATGTGGATGTCAGAAGAAGGCGCATTTAATTTTTCAATCTTATCCTTCTTTTTTAATTTTATTATTCCAAATTTGTTTTCTGACATCTTCCCACTGCATCTGTACAACGGGTCGCAATTTGAGAGTACAAACTTTAATATAGAAGTATAGAAATTTCAAGTTGAATAAAAAACTGAATTTGTATGCAATATTTAGGTCACTAGTTTTGTTTCTCTCAGTGGAAAAATGTGATATATTATTTTTTTCTAATACCTGTTAATGTACAGTACTTTTCACTTAAAGCGAACTTCGAGGTACTGGGCAAAATGGTTCGTTTTAACTGAAAGTTCGCTTTAAAAGGGGTCCGTAATAAGCGAAAACATAAAGCGCGTACCTTTGAAATGGGTTCGTTTTAGGCGGAAATTCGTTTTAAACGGGTTCGTTATAAACGAAAAGCACTGTATTAGAATTCTGAATTCTCTTTTTATTTTATTTAATTTTTAATTATTTATTTTTTCGTTGTTTTGTTATTTTCTGATAAATATTACAAACAATATGTAATACAGTTGAACCTCGATTATCCGGATTGCTCGGGATCGGGCTCATCACGGATAATCGAAAATACCGGTTAAAAGAGGTATATGTTATGTGTAATATGGAAAAAACAAGCACAAGTACATGTGCTTCACGGATAATCACCCTTAATAGTAAAAAAAGCAATCACGGATAATAGAGGTATAAAATCAACCACTCAGCATCCCGGTTAATAGATGTTCCCGGTTAATGGAGGCCCGGATAATCGAGGTTCAACTGTAGTTCCTCTTGTTATTTTATAAAATAGACTTTTTGATTGAATTCATTCGTGTTATTTTTTGTTGTTTGTAATCGGCATCGGCCGATATTCGCCCTTTCGGCCGATTAATCGGCATCGGTCAAAAAGTTTGGTATCGGTCGGACTCTACAAATTAATTTTGTCATGTTCGATTTGTTGTTTTGGTTGTCTTCTTATAGGCTCTCCTTTGAAGCACTGTTTTTATCACACTTTTTGAACTTTCGATAGACTTTAAAAAAAGGCCATACTTGCCAGAGTTCATTGCGCAGGTGGAGTCTTTGCGAAAATTGTTCAATAGTCTTTTGTGAGTGCTGCCCTAAAGAGATCGGGTGCCGATTTTGCTCGTCTAGATTTTACAGCGATTTTTCTGTCGCCACCTCTAGCAAATTTGTGCTTTCGGGTGCGTGCGTTCGAACAAGTTCGTCAAGATTTTGATTGTGAATCAATTACACGCGGTTATAATCGTTTCCAGGGCCTGCAAATATGGATTTTGGCTTCATTTAAGATGTGATACAAGCTTGTAGCTCCATATTAAGTGGACTTATTTTTCGCGTATATTGCTGTAAGCTCGAAGTAAAGAGTACTTTAGCTGAATACACAGTTCTCACGTACAAAAAACGAGCTGGCTTTCATTTCCGGCAATCAGCCATCATGTATCTTTTGATGTAGTGTTTAAGCTTTTAACAAAATACCAACACTGTGTCTGGCGGTCCACTTCTGCATATTTATGTTGAACCGCGCTAATGAAGCAAACAGCAGGTTTATTCTTTTATGATCATATGTGCATATGAGTTCATGTGTCCGCAATCTTAAAAACCCAACATGTTCAAAAATCCCAACACGCGGGAAAAGTTAACAACTGTTAAGGTACCAGCTAGTGTTTTGTATTTGAAGGCGGCAAAAGGAAGACCGAAAAAGTTAATTCAGGACTGTGCGTCAATTACAAAAAAGGAAGTTTCTGGAGGCAACGGAATCAATAACTACCACCCACCTGTCAGAAGCTTTGATCATATAATAAAATAAGGATCAGGAAAAAATGAAACGCGTTATAGTGAAAGCAGTTCCACTAGCAAGCCCGCGTCATGTTTAAAGGATAAACAACAGCATCCCACCTCATCCAATGTGCTGCCGACCAAATAAAGTCCTAATGAAGCTTTTTTAAATTTGACTCTTTCAGCTTATTTCTTACATTTTTTTTATTGTTTTTCATCTTTTTTAATGTATTTTCATTAATTTTACAACTAAAACTCAACATTGTTGCTCTCATTATTCTTATTTACAGTAAGCTGAACTTTGACTAAGTATTACCAAAGAATATACAATATAGAGAATACGCATCTTTACCAATTTGTCAAGCGTGTTTCTTGATGGGGGGGAAGAGATGATCGGAGGCATAGGTTGCGAGAAATTTGCTCGCGCTCAACAGTTTGCGATCTTGTTCGTCGAAGCGCAAGCGGAGAGTAAACAACGAACCAAAGCATCGTTATCGTCGTTTCAACGAAGATGATTCGGGATTCGCTATTGTTTTTGGTGTTGTCGTTTATTGTGTGTATGCTTTTTTGTCTTGCCGATTGGTTTTGCTGCACAGATTGCTGTCATGTCACCAGCAATCGAATCTTTGTGGTGTATGGCTTTTTGCTGGCCAATGCTTTGATTAATTTAAAAATTTGGTGGTTGATCCCAATTTAAAATGTTTGCAAATATTTGTACGTGGCGAGTTCGAAGTAACATTATTTGTTTATATTTTCATATGGTTGATTACAATTTTGAGAATATGTGAAAACTACGAAAAAAATTAACTGATGGGCATATTGACTTCAAAATTCGTGAACACTTGAAATCAAAAATAATTAGATACAGTTGAACCTGAGCCGCCGTGGCTCAGTTGGTTAGTGCGCGGTCCAACGAGTCGCATGCAGAGCGACGCAAGATCGAATACTGCATGTAGTAACACCTACAAAAAAATAACGGGAAACTCGTTTTCTCTTTCGGTGGCTGTCCTCTCAGCTGGAAATGGCAAACCTCTGAGAGTAAAAATTGCCTATGAAAAAGCTCCCAACCTGCCGTTCGGAACCGGCATAAAACTGTAGGTCCCTTCCACCCGCGTACAAAATTCACACGCACAAGTTGCGGGAAGCTAGGCCTTAGTCTCGCGTAAGCGGGCTGTCGTGCCAATCAATTAAAATTATTATTGAACCTCGATTATCTCGGCCTCCATTAATCGGGAAAATCTATGATATTAACTGGGATGCTGAGTGGTTGATTTTATACCTCTATTAACCGTGATTTACCTCTATAATCCGTGAAGCACATGTACTTGTGTTTGTTTTTTCCATATCACACATATACCTCTTTTAACCGGTATTTTCGATTATCCGTGGTGAGCCCGGTCCCGAGCAACCCGGATAATCGAGGTTCAACTGTACGTGTTTCAGCTTTGTTTTTTTTTGAAAATCGAAATCTAATGGGCAACCCAAGTCTTAAAAGATTGTATGGAAAAACTTATGAAATTAGGTCTATCGACTTTCAATATGTCGCAAGCACTACTAAATCACTAAATAAAGAAATAAATAATAAGACAAGTATTTTGTCATCAGAAAAATGTTATTACGGCATGCCTACGTCTAAAAATAGTATAAATATTCTACACCTGAATGGTTTTATGGCGAATGATGTGACCATAAATTTACAATATTAGATTTTCTTATTTTAGTTCTTTTAAAAGCATTATGTGTGGGCCGTAAGAAAAGTTCCAAAGAACGGGACGGAAAATTATTACGGGCTAATAAAAACGTTTTCTTTTCTTTCCAATTCCATTTTTATTATTTATTTTTTAATTGCCTGTAGCGATCATATAGGTCGCCATGCCAGTCTTATTTTATTTTCTTTTCTATGATTTTGCGCACACTACAGTCGGCGGTGAGCTCAGGAGCAATATGCGGCGCCGTGCAGGCTTATAGAAGAAGAACAAAAGCCAGCCAGAAAATATAAATCGTTTTACAATTTCAGCTTTTCGCCAGCGCAACAACAAGAACAAAAGCACATCGTCTTCCTCCTCTTCGGACAATTGAGCGAGAATGAACGAGTGAGCACAGACGCGGCATTCGTGTTTCTATGATTTGCGCTCAGAGCATTGTGCTGTCGTTTCAAGTGTTTCCTCCTGTTGTCTACCCCCCGCATCTTGAAGACGGGTGGCGATCAGTGTGCTTACTTCTACCACATATGTGGTAGATCTACCACAATTATTTTTAAAATCAAGTTTCTACCACATCTACCACGGAGGGCTTAAAATCTACCACATTTTTGTGGAACATAAATAATTCTATTAACCAACCTATTACTCCAAATAAGTTAGAGCTTTATGTTGTAAAATTTATATTAGGGCTGCATTGAACATTATAAGTGAAAATGTGCAACAAAAAACTTATATGGTAGCACTCACATCACTTCGAAAGCAGTGCACTACAAATAGTTGACAGTTTGACAATTGTTTAGCGGGAAGTGCAATTCAAATGGAAAAATTTCTAAAAAAGTTGAAGTTGAAGTAAATTTTTGCCTTTATTTTTAGTAACGTTTAGTATTTTAGAATATCTCATGGCGATGGCAATGCGCTTGGACGGGAAGTTGTACCTGCTGCTGCGAGTCCGAGCTCCCAAAAAAGAAAAAAAAATAGTCAACAATACAAAAAACAATGGGAAGAAACCCGGCACAGGTTAAAGTGCGGAGAAGAACGTAAAATGCAATTAATGTACAAATACAATGAAATACAATAAATGTACAAATGCAATAAACTACAATTACAGCCCTATTCTGGCAATAGTCACCTCGGTAACAATTGAATACTTGATAACAATTGTTTTTTTTTTTGGTATTCTGGAGCAAATTCAAAAGCTCAAAAGGTGACAGTTGTTTCAAAATTTGTTACCTCCGTAGGAGCAGGTGATAAGCATACAAAAATTATAAAATTAAAATTTCGGGTTCAAATGCGCCTTGAGACACTGAAAAAAAATGCTTCAGCTGCTCCTGCGTCGCGACGCGTCGTGCGCTTAAACTTAGGAACTCTAAAAATCAAAAAAATATTTACATACATTTGGAAGAAACTCCAAAAAAATACTTATTTTTTGTGCATTTTCCATTTCTCGTTTGTTTATTTTTTTAAACTTTCATAGAAAAAATATCATGTGAACAACTTTGCTTCCGCCGTTTTTTTTTCAAAATTAAAAGCTTTATTGCGAAAAAGTGCTTACAGATGTATTATTCAAAGTATTGTCCGTCGCTAGCGACAACTTTCTCCCATCTTTCCGGCAATTTTCGGATCCCGGCTCGAAAAAAGGAGTCCTCTTTTGACGCTATCCATGAAGCAATCCATTTTTCCAATTCTTCGAAGGATTGAAAATGTTGATCTGCCAGGCCGTGTGCCATCGAACGGAATAGGTGGAAGTCAGAAGGGGCGACATCTGGGGAATACGGCGGGTGGGGCAAGACTTCCCATTTCAGCGTTTCCAGGTACTTTTTGACCACTTTTGCGACGTGAGGCCGCAAAAGTGGTCACCACCATGTTTGTCTTCGACATCGAAATCACCATTTTTAAAACGTTGAAACCACTCCCGACACGTTCTTTCACTCAGAGCAGCATCACCGTAAGTTTGTGAGAGCATTCGATGCGCTTCAGCTGCAGTTTTTTTTCGAATTGTAACAGAAAAGTAAAACTTCCCGCAAATGGCGAGAATTGGGCACATAAACGGACATTTTCGAGCGTGAATAATACGAAAACAAGAACAACTGTCACTGAAACGGCGATGACAATTCGTTAGGCACTGTCCACACTCACTTTAAAGGCATTACCATCTATGTATTTCAACCAGCCTCAGCCGGTACAGCCACCTATCGGAAAACGGCGGAAGCAAAGTTGTACACCTGATACAAAAAACAGCTGTTTTGACAGTAAAAAAGCTTTCACCTCGAGTGGTGAATTGTTTGAACTTTCTCCTTGTCACCATTTTTCCAGAATACGGAAACAATCAAATTCAATTACGGAGGTAACAATTGTTACGGTAATGCCAGAATAGGGCTGATTGAAAAACTTCTTCAGGGCCAACCGATTTCGTTAAAAGCTCTGAATACCGTAATTTGACCGCTAGGTATGAGCAAAATCCGGTACTCCTAGTGTTAATGTACAATACAAAAAATCTACCACATTTCATTCAAATCAGCCACATTTTTCTCACTGAGTCTACCACATAAATGAAAAATTAAGTAAGCACACTGGTGGCGATATCAGCACCCGCATTCAAATTTTTGCTTTTACGAGATGCACACTCTTTATGTTTCATACTTTTTGGTATTACGTAGCACCCTGTATCTCGATTGAATTTATCTTTTGAAATACAATAGCCCGATAAATTTCTTATCAACAGCAAAATTGTTCAATTATTTCTGTTCGTTCGGAAGTTATGATTTTCGCAACCTAAAATGCCAAATTGAGCCACTTGACCGACTAGAAAACTATTGATACAATTTGCATATTCATATAATATGTATGCCTCGATAGTCCAGGTTCGATTCCTGGCTCGGGCTGGTGAAAAACTCGTCTACTTCTATCGCTATCCACATGAAGCATATGAGAATTACAAGAATCGCTCAAATGCGCTCTTAGCAGGCAATGGCAAAACCTCCAAGTGTGAACGAAAACCTGGCAATCGCCGTTCGGATTCGGCGTTAAGGGAAGGCTCCCCTGGATTTGGACCGAAAAATGGTTTTTTTTTTTTGCATAAAACGAAGGCTACATATATGTAGAATATGTGTGTAAAAGGATTTTTTGATACGACGCGTATTTTCATGGGAGAACACACCTGTCTCACGCGCGCTACGGGACGCTCCACTGCTCTAATTTGCTTCAAACGCGTTTATCTCGAAACCATTTTTTCCAATATAACTGAAATCACCGGACTTGATCTAATGATCCGATTTTCTTCATCTAAAAACTGCTCGAATGTATTTGATTTTCTGTATGCCTTGAACCTACAATTTGCATAAATAGTTATTTATTTTTAATTTTTAAATGTGGTTGAAATTAAAAAAAGGTGCAAAAAATTTAACTTTTTTCTTCAAATATTCATTGTGCAAGAATTTTTCGTTTCAATTTTTTGAGTCTGGTTCAATTCACAGACAATTTTGTTATCTTTAAGTAATGACAATGCTTTTTGATTTCAGTCCACTACAAGAGGCTGCAGGATTACAGTTCTCGAGCGATGTTTGGCGCGCAGAGGCCTACGGAAATCGCCATTTTGTAGCCGCCATTTTGAATTTCATCAAGTTTTTTAACTTTTTAAACTCCTAAATAATAGACGAATTTAATAGTCAAAACCGGAAGTTTGTACGCCTTTTCATTATCCCACAAACAAATTACAAACTTTGCCTTATTTTTGCCCAAATCCAGGGGAGCCTTCCCTTAAACTGTAGGTTCCCTCCCCCCCTTTCCCCATCCGCTTGAAATGTGTCCTGTAACATATGTTGTCAAACCAGTGTTGCATACATATTTCAAAAACGTGTGAAATATGTGGTATCACAATGGGCCTCATAATAGGCCTCCATAATAGACCATACACTTACCTAACCTAACAGTTTCCAATGCCAGCTGCCACTTTCTTTTATTGGTACACGAATTGGTGAAAGCATAAAAGAAAGAGCAGGGTTGGATATTTCGCACGAATACACCTTTATAATGTTGCAACTGGCATTCGTGATTTGCTTGTTCATATAAACACAACAAAATTAGTTATTGTAAAATTATTGTATTCGCAAGAAAATACTGTACAAATTATAAAGTTACTGTAATAAATTGATTACTGTACTAGCGTACGGGACCCTTAATTACTGTACAAAATAGTAATTACTGTACGCTTAACATCACTGGTGCGGATTCACCTGTGTTCAGTGTGCGACTAAATTTTTATACAAGAATCACATCTTAAATTTTGAAGCTAATATTAAGTCGAACCCTAAAGCTTTCTGGCGTTTTATCAAGTCGAAGAAAAATTGCTCAAATATTCCTTCTGCTTTATTCTTTAATAATAAATCAGCCAACTCTGCTGCAATGGCAGCTAACCTTTTCGCTGAATTCTTTAATTCCAATTTTATCCCCAGTACTGAAGCTCCGGATGAGTTTTCATGCTATCAGGAATCATCATTGGATTTTGGTTCGTTATCACTATCCTCCAGTGATGTGGAAAACGGGGTTGCTCGGCTCAAGTCCTCTTCCCAAACTGACGTTGATGGTCTGTCGGCAGTACTCTTTAAAAACTGCGCGTCGCTCATTCATCCGTTAACCTTGATTTTCAATAAATCTCTAGCCTCTGGTATTTTTATAGATGACTGGAAGCTAGCATTTATCACGCCAATTTTCAAGAGTGGGAATAAAAATGATGTCTGTAACTATAGGCCTATCTCCAAACTATCGACGGTATCTAAGCTCTTTGAATGCGTTGTGAAGGACAAATTATTCTTCGCCGTAAAAAGTCTTATTTCTCCTCATCAACATGGGTTTATTCCTGGACGGTCCACTGTGTCCAACCTTGCCGCTTTCTCCGAAGATTGCTTCACTGCTTTTCGGAAAGGTTTTCAAGTGGATACAATATATACTGACTTTTCCAAGGCCTTCGACAGGGTATCACATTCGATCCTTGTAAAGAAATTAGAACTGTTAGGTTTTCACTCCGCTTTATTGGAATGGGTCAAGTCTTATCTAAGGAACCGTCAATGTGTGGTAATTGCTGACCATGTTCGCTCTGACCCCTTTGCAGCCTCCTCTGGTGTTCCGCAAGGTAGTATTCTTGGGCCATTGCTCTTTGTTTTATTCATCAACGACATAAGCAGTTGCTTCTCAACGGCAAGCTTTTTGCTCTATGCTGATGACCTTAAAATTTATTATGAAGTTAAAAACCTGTCAGATGCTCAGTTGCTCCAGGCGGACATTGACAATCTCCACGCCTGGTGTTGCAGTAATTGTCTATCTTTAAACATCAGCAAATGTCATTACTCAACCTACTCTAAGTGTCCAACTGTCTTGAAAACCTCTTACCGCATTTCCAATTTCCCCTTAAAGTTGGTATCGGAGACCAAAGACTTGGGTGTAATATTTGATCCAAAGTTCTCGTTCTCCGGCCATATTAATTCCACTATTTCTAAGGCTTATGCAATGTTGGCGTTTGTAAGACGCAATAGCTCAGAATTTTCTAACCCATACACGCTCAAATTGCTTTACACATCTTTTGTCCGCTCAAAGCTCGAATATGCGTCTTTCATTTGGAGGCCTTATCATGTTTGTCACATTAATCGTATTGAGCGCCTTCAGAAAGTCTTTCTTCGCTTCGCCCTGCGCTCTCTTCGTTTCGTGGAACCGTTCCCCTCCTATACAGCGCGGCTTAAACTTATTAACTTAAAGTCCCTTCAAAGCAGGAGAACTATCCTATCACTTTCTTTCGTGTTCGATATTATTAATGGTACTGTTAATTGTCCGGCTCTGTTAGGCAGGATTTTCTTTAATTCGCCACTGAGATTCCTCCGGAGCCCTGTGCCGTTTTATGTCAGCTTCGTAAGAACGACGTATGCGCAGAATGCTCCTCTTTCCAGAGCATTGATCGAGTTCAATGGACTTTTTGTGTCCTTGGACCTCGACTTTACGCTTCCCAAATCTAAATTCTTACAGTGTCTCAACCTTGCCCTTAACTAGCCCATTTGGAATTTTCTTTTAGAGGCTTTTTTGTTTTTTAGTTTTAGCACCTTAGTATGTAAGGAAATTGTTATAGTCTGTAAGAATTGTTGTTCATAGACTGAATTAATAATAAATAAATAAATAAATAAATAAATTTACCCTTTTTGAACACCGATGCCACCTGATATCCACTTTTTAAAAATAGGCTTATTTTGACACTTTTCTGTAAAATCTTGCGATTTTTGCCCCTTTTTTTTATCAAAACGTTATATCTACATTTTGAAAATTGTTTCGTAAAGTTAATTTCATTAATTTTTACGTGTTTAAAAATGCTCAAAATATGCCTTCCTTTTAGTATTCACTTTTCAGAGGTAACACTGAAGTACTTAAAAATTACACCTCTACCAACATTTAAACTATTTGCAATCTTTTTATTATGTCAAAAAGTACATATTTTCAAAAATGTACAAAATTAATCTGAATTAACGAGCTTTTTGTAACATTGTCTAAGTTATTTGTGCTAAATTAATTTTAATGGCTCCCAATGGATAAGTAAGTATATCACACATATGTTTTCATAATAAATACAAAACATGCATATTGTAGACAATTTTATCCTTTAGAAATTTATTAAAAATAATGAGTTTCGAAAGGTAAAATACATGGTATAAAAAATAGGATCAGTTGGTGACACTTTTCTTAGGCTGTGACACTTTGCGATTTTTTTTATTTTTTAGCGGCAACACTGCCTGTGTTCATTGAAGTGTTGATGGTTGTTTTGGTTGCTCAATAATTTTTTGTGCAAGTTTTGCACAGTAACCCATTGTTCTTTTTGGTCGACAGCAGAGGGATATCAATGATTGTTATTTCAAAGATCGCGATTTGAAACAGCGCTAATGTTTTTGGTTCTGCCAAAAAATGAGAAAGGAAGACAACATTTTAACTGCGTCAAGTGAAATGTTTACTTTTCGTAAAAATTATCAATCGGTCACATATTTACATAACCTATTTGCTGCTTCAGATTCCCTTATGGAAGCAAGCAAAAAACACATTCTGGTGTTCTATAAAATTTAATCTGATTCGTATCCGACCCATGCGAGAATTCTAATGTAAAATTATTCAGTGATCAATGCTACGACAGTAAATTTTAAATCCTAGATTTTCTTATTTTAGTTCTTTACGCAAGCATTGTACCAAAGATAATATAAATGTATTGTAATTATACAAATTATGTTATATAATGTATTTATATTATCTGGCAGCCGCCGCACAGTGGCTGATTCTGCCGGCGTAGGTTGCAAAAGTCGATTTTGTCATGTTCGATTTGGGGGAAACTGTTATACTTGTCCGACAGATAAATGTTTGGACTTAAGAAATCCGAAAACCTTAACTAAATTGGACAAATAGTTTTGCTTGTAGAGCCCGTCAAAGTTGAGCAATTTTTAGAGTGTGAAATAATATCAGCAATTTGCACTTTTTCGGCAAAGCTGAAGTTTTAAAATACGGAAAGGAGCAAATTAATTGAAACTTTTTGCACCAGCATCGTAAAAGAAGGTATTTGTAGTAAATAATTAAATATAGAAAAAAAAAGTTGGTTGTTGTTGTTGTCATTTCATAGCCACTCACTTGAAGCACTGTTTTTATCACACTTTTTAAACTTTCGATAGAGTTTAAAAAAAAAGGCCATAAGTGCCACGGTTCCGTCTTTGGGAAAATTGTTCACTAGTCTTCTGTGAGTACTGCCCTGAAGAGATCGGGTGCCCGATTTTGCCCGACTGGATTTTACAGCGATTTTTCTGTGGCCACCTCGCGCAATTTTGTGCTTTCGGGTGCGTGCGTTCGAACAAGTTCGTCAAGATTTTGATAGTGAATCAATTACACGCGATTATAATCGTTGCCAGGGCATGCAAATTTGGATTTTGGCTTCATTTAAGATGTGATACAAGCTTGGAACTCCATATTGAGTCGACTTTTTTTTGGCGTATATTGCTGTAAGCTCGAAGTAAAGAGTACTTTTGCTGGATGCGCAGTTCGCATGTACGAAAAACAAGTTGGCTTTCATTTCCGGCAATCAGCTGTCATGTATCCTTTGATGTAATGCTTTTGTTTTTAACAAAATACTAACACTGTGTCTGTCATAACATTTTTTTTTAAATTTGAGCAAAACTCAGTCAGTCGCCAGTAGTATTTTAGTTGAACCGCGCCAATGAAACAATTAGTTATTGAAAACAAAAAGCAGACTTATATCTATGTGCACTGTCTAAAACCCACCCCCAAAAATCCCACAACGCGGGAAAACCTAACAACTGTTTAGGTACCTGCTATTTGAATGCATATGCAAATCCTACTTATAAATAAAGGAGTTTGGAGTAAGGGAAGTTAGTTTCGAATTTAATTTGAACTAGACAAGACTTCAACTCCGCCACTGCAACTAAACCGAAGAAGAAGCACAAAGATGTTCTTAAAAAATTCGAAGCTGTTTGAAATATTTACTATTTCGAGGACAAGGGAGAAGTTCGTTCTGGCTGTCACTGAAGAAATTGGTTACGTCGAAGGAAGTTTGCCTGCAGCCAACATATCTACGACTAAAAAGAAGATATCCAGGACTTATCGCACTATCAAGTTG
This sequence comes from Melieria omissa, assembly GCA_963971225.1. Classification (NCBI taxonomy): domain Eukaryota; kingdom Metazoa; phylum Arthropoda; class Insecta; order Diptera; family Ulidiidae; genus Melieria; species Melieria omissa. The sequence goes on along the minus strand of OZ020269.1, from coordinate 39,436,134 downwards.
AAATGGATTGCGGCAAACCGTACCAAATTAAATTTTGTCCAGAATAATGAGGTATGGTTGGAAAAAACAACTTACTTCGATGCAGGAGATGCATGTAGCATAAGCGATGACCAACCATCGACATCAAAGGCGGCAATAGGAAGGCCGAAAAAGTCAATTCAGGACTGTGCGTCATTCACTAAAAAAAGGAAGCTTATGGAGGCAACGGGAAAAATAACTACCACCCACCTGTCAGAAGCTTTGACTATGAAATATAATAAGGATCAGGAGAAAATGAAAGGCATTATAGTGAAAGCAGTTTCACTAGCAAGCCCGAATCGAGTTCAAAGAATAAAGGACAGTATTCCCACCCCACCCAATGTGGTGCCAACCAAATATAGTCATAATGAAGCTTTAGCATTGTTTTTGGACTTAGGATTGTCCAAGGAAAAATATTTAATTTTGAGAAGTTCCTTGCAAAAACATAATGCAGATGTTCTACCAGCATATCACAACATTACGTCAGCAAAAAAAGAGGCCGTTCCTTATAACTGCGAAATTACCGAAGTGTCAGCTCAAGTCGAACTGCAAAGCCTCATGGACCATACTGCGAAACGAATTTTGAGCAGCAAAAGTGAACAGGAGCTTAATGCGCTTCCAAAGAATCTAACCTTACTAAGTAAGTGGGGTTGCGATGGATCCTCTGGTCAAAGTACATATAAGCAAGCGATAAAAACAGCTGATGGCGAAAATATTACGGATTCTAATATGTTCATGGCATCCGTTGTTCCCCTAAGGTTAAAGAGCGAACTTGCAGAACATTGGGGGAATCCTAGCCCTTCATCAGTACATTTCTGCCGACCAATACTATTTCAATATGCAAAGGAAACTTCAGATCTCATTAGATCGACAGTTAGTAGCATACGAGATCAAATTGCTGCAATTGGGCCGACTGAATATAAAATCAACAACGACTTGACAATTGCGATTCAGCATACATTTTACTTGACGATGGTTGACGGAAAAGTTTTAAATGAAATAACAAACACGAAATCAACGCAGTCGTGTCCCATATGCAAGAGAGCGCAAAAAAATTTCCAATCACTAGATGAATCCATAACTGATGAGCATAATTATGAATATGGGCTGTCGCCATTACATGCTAGAATCAAAACTATGGAGCTTATTTTGAAGCTAGCATATACACTCCCCCATAGTAATGAAACCACTCTAACAAAGGAGATAATAGCAGCTAGAAAGAAGAGGATACAAGATGCTTTCTACAATGAGATGGGGTTAAGACTGGACCAGCCAAAACAAGGTTATGGTAGTAGTAATGATGGAAACACATCTAGGACATTTTTTGACAAAGACGAAACAACAGCTAGGTTAACTGGAGTCGACCACGAAATAATTAAGAGACTTCAAGTTCTGCTTAATGTTTTATGCTGTAGAGAAAATGTAAATGCTGACAAATTTGGAGAATATGCTTTAACGACTACCAACTTATTACAGCAAAAGTATCCTTGGAAAAAATTAACACCCACTGTGCATAAAATATTAGCTCACGGCAAAAGTGTAATAGAGTACCAGCCATTGCCCATTGGAGAGCTGTCAGAAGAAGCCCAAGAGTCCAAAAATAAGGAATATAAAAAGTTTAGGTACATGAATACCTGCAAGACTACGCGTCTGCGTTAAAATGAGGATTTATTTAATATGCTTTTAGCTTCATCAGACCCACTAATTTCATCTTTAAGATATGTTAAGCGAAGAAAAGAATTACAAAAATATTACTCTCCAGAGATGTTTAGTTTATTAGATACAAGCCCAAGTACTGACAATTATTTTGAAAACAATTAAATTTCATATTATTTAATAAGAGGAAAATATCATCATAACTCAGATATAAGTATTTTTGTTAATAATATAATACTAGTGCTGATTTCACTACTAGAACTACTATTACTAAAACTATTACTATTAAAATAATTTACAATAAATAAACACAAGTTGAAAGGTAATTTCAAGGTAAGTTTACGTAAATTTCCCGAATTCTGGTTCTAATTTTGAAAGCGAAATTTATTAATTTGTATCTTTAAATTTGACGTTTTCAGCTTATTTCTTAAATTTCTTATTACTTTTCATCTTTTTTAATGCATTTTCATTAATTTTGCAACTAAAACTTATCATTGTAGCTCGCATTATTCTTATTTACAGTAAGCCGAACTTTGACAAAGTATTACGTAGCACCCTGTAACTCGATCTAGTTCATTTTTGAAAATACAATAGCCTGATGAATTTCTAATCAACAGCAAAAAAAATTTTCCAATTATCTCTATTCGTTCAGGAGTTATTAATTTTGCAACCTGAAATGACAAATTGAGCCACTGTGCGCCGTAGCTCAGCTGGCTAGTGCGTAGGGCCCCGAGTCAAATGTGACGCTCGAACCCCGGTTCAAGACTCCGTTGCTACTAACACCGAAGAAAAACAGAAAACAAATTTTTCTTACGCCGCGGCGGCTGTCCTCTCAGCAAGAAATGGCCACCCTCTGAGAATAAAAATTGCTTATGAAAAAGCTCCAAACTCGCCCTTCGGAATCGGCATAAAACTGTAGGTCCCTTCCAACTTTGTAAAAAGTCGCACGCACAACACGGATGGTTGCGGGTAGCTACCAGCTAGGCTTTAGTCGCGGTATCGGGCTGTCGTGCCAGTCAATTACACAGCACAACAAAAAAACACTTTTTTCTGTTGCATGGAGTTTTTCTTACTAATTTGGGTGCGCTGAATTCGAATCTATCCTCAGATTTTTTCTATCAGCTCTAGTTAGTAAGATATAGGTACCGTGTCATTTTTTCAGTTTTTCCTCTACTTGTTCCATATTTTTGATCGTAATTTCTAAACCAAAACTCCGATTGACATGATTTTCATCTCATCGCATTATCAACACCGCACGGCTTCTTCATCGCATTATCAACTTATTTTTATATGTTTTAAAATGCCGCGGTAATTGGACCTCAACGTCGGAAAATATGAAATTTTAAGGCGTTTTCTTTGATGGTCAAAAACATACACATATTTTGTAAAACAATTAACGAGTTAGGAGTATAATGAAAGTCGACACATCAAGCAATACAACACAGCCAAATTATTTGGCAGAATACACATTCGCATCGAAATAATAGTAAAAATGAACGAAATAATCATAGCCATTTTCATTACTTTTCATACTTTCTCCTTAAAAAATTAGGGGCCTTAAAATATGCAAAGTTTTTAATTTTTTTGCTTCGAACAATTAAAAATCTTTTTGTTTTTTGCTTGCATTCCAGACTATAAATGGAACATATAAAAGAGCATATTTTGAAGCTCCTAATTTTTTAAGGAAAAAGTATGAAAAGTGATGAAAATGGCAATGATGCATTTTTGCTATTATTTCGATGCGAATGTGTATTCTGCGAAATAATTTGGCTGTGTTGTGGTGCTGATTTGCATGATTAATGTCAGAAAATATGGCGTGAAATGTTGTAAGTGCAACGATATAAAAATCATGTCGATACGATTTTTGGTTCAGAAATAACAGTCGAAAACGAGAAAAAAGCCGAGGAAAATTCGAAAAAGTGACACGCCCATTTTTTGCGAAAACTAGAGCTGTTACATAAAAACGGAGTATGGTTTTGAAAACAGCGTGGAAAAACGATTCAGAATCATGTAAAAACTCCATGCAAAACGACATGCTGTTGTGCAGTGTTATTATTATTTAAATTATTTTCGATTGTATTTATGTGGGTCATAAAAAAGGAATTTTTGATTTGATAACAATTTTGATTAATTAAAAATTACGAGTATTGCGACCCAGTAAACACGTTTTTACTTAATTTCTATTTCTTTATTTTCTTTTTAATTATGTTTGCTGATTGTTTATTTCTTGAAATGTTTGCAGCGATCATTTATTTCGCCAGGCCCATCATATCTGATTTTGTTTTTGGACATATGTACTACAGTCTGCAGTAAGTTCAGGACAATATGCGCAGTCGTACATTTATGTCCCGAACACATTCAAGATGGTGGCGGATTTGACCACCCTGTAGTAAACTACGTGATTGCAATGAAAGCCGCATTAACGTCATCATAATCATATTGTTGAGGTCCTAAACACAAATTTTACAGTGCTATCGCAGTCTCTTATCAAACATTCGTCCATATTAATTTTACCGTCATATGTACAATCAATTTAAAATAAGTGGCAATGTGTAGATATTTTAGAATATTCAATTTTTACTGAAGTACGAACAAAGTTGGAATTGTTCAAGCAGTGATGTTCTAAAGCAGTGATGCTAACAAAGGCCAGACAGAAAATATAAATAGTTACAATTTCATGCCCCAAACACATAGACGACGGCAGCGACATGGCCACGCGACTGCAAGATGGCGTCGGCTTGAGTGGTCGCGGAGTAGTTCGCAACGTGATTACAATGATGGCAACAGCAGCCAAAAAACAAATATTACGCATTTGATTCATATTGTTACGAAAATTCCAAACTCGTCTTCCAAGGTTCGTTTCGATTGTGTTGAAAATAAAACAACTTCAACTATTCAGCGCAACGCAGCCAGGAACTCACTTTATTTACAGAATTACACTTTGCTTGTATCTACACTTGTTACCACTTTGCTTATTCAACTCAGACTCGACCCCTTGCGCTGCCACTGCTGCTTTTATACCAGTTTTCTTATCGCATCAAAGTTTCTTGCAACTTCTAATTGGAAATCGCTCGACCATTCTCGCACAGCCTATTTCTTCGAGAACCATCCTTGCCATATCGGACTATACCAAGCGAATTATACCAAATTTGTCGTACTTCAAAGTGCATGCCTAAAAGTATGCTTAGAAAACATTCGTGCGGAGAAAAGCATTCCTGTACAGTGCGGCACGGAATTTCTCATCGTATCACTGCCCATCACTTAGACTTGTTCGTCCCGAACAAGTACAGAGGCTCCGCCAGAGTAAGACGCCAGGCGCTCCAAATGGACTACCTTCAGCCTGGCGTTTCCGCTGCAGCAGCGTTGAACCCTGTACACCACGTCATTAATCCTGGTCACCACCTTGTACGGTCCTTCCCATGACGCTTGAAGCTTTGGAGACAAACCTTTCCTCCGCTGCGGGTTGTGAAGCATTACTAGATCGCCTTCTTGGAACCCTGCTGTGTTAGCTCGTAGATCATATCTGGCTTTCATCTTATCGCTGACCAGTTGGATACGGTCCCTTATAAACTGGTGGATTTCTTCCAGCTCCGATCGCTTATTAACTGCGTAATCCATCTTAGCGCCTTCCGTCGTGCTGACGACTCCGAACTTCAAGTCAGCAGGCAACCTCAGCTCCGTGCCGAACACTGCTCGTGCTGGAGTGAGTGATGTCGTATCGTGCGGGGCTGACCTATACGCCATCAAGAACAGCGGAACAATCCTTTTAATTCCTGCCTACTACTTTCCACAGATATTCTTCCAGCGTTCGATTGAATCGTTCCACCATGTCGTTGGACTGGGGATGAAAAGGACAGGTGCGAGTTTTCCTTATTCCTAGTAGCTCACACACTTCCTTTATAACCAGAGACTCGAAATTCCGGCCTTGATCTGAGTGCAACTCCAGTGGAACTCCAAATCTGGCCACCCAGTTGTTTACCAGCATTTCCGCGACCGTGGGGGCCTCCTGGTTAGGAATAGGATACACTTCGGGCCATTTGCTGAAATAGTCCATTACCACCAGCACATATTTGGCAATTCGCTCAAAGGGCGCTCCCATGTTGTACTGCTGCATGCGGCCCCGAGATCTTCTTGTTGGCCCTTTCGCAGCCGAACATCGATCACAGCTCTTAATCCAATCGACGACAGACTCCTTCGCGATCGGGCTCTAACCGGCCATCTCCTGCCAGTCTGGACGTGCGCCTTGCTCCTTGCCTTCAATGATTTTTTTAAGATCCGTATCCTCGCGCTGGTCCTTTTGTATCCTCTCCGCAGACCACTCCTCCTCTGGCATAACGCTGACCAATCGCACGTCCACTATCTGCTCTTTGCTTTCGGCTCGCGAACAATGCCTGCATTCGGTTTTGCACGGACGGCGTGACAAGGCATCGGCATTTCCATGGCTGCTACCCTTGCGATGCTCTACCGTGTAGTCGTAGCTCTGCAGTCGTTCGATCCACCGCGCCAACTGGCCTTTCGGATCCTTAAAGTTCAGCAGCCATTTCAATGCCGCATGATCTGTGCGCAGGCGAAACTTTTGCCCATACAGGTATTTATGGAAGTGTTTCACGTATTCCAATACTGCGAGCAACTCCTTTCGGGTCACACAGTAGTTGCGTTCAGGCTTTGAAAAAATTTTGCTGTAGTATGCTATCACTTGTTCCTGCTCCTGCTCTTCACCCCACGCGAAGGCTTGATTCTTTTTCGTCAGTTTTTGCAAGCTACCAGCTATGTTCGCAAATCCTGGAACGAATCTTCGGTAGTATGTGCACAGGCCCAGGAAACTGCGAAGTTCGTGTAGATTGCGTGGCCGGGGCCACTCCTTCACCGCCGTGATTTTGCCTTCATCCGTATGTACTCCGCGAGCGGAAACCGTGTGACCCAGATACTTGACCTCCTTTTGAAACAGCGAGCACTTCTTTGGGTTGAGTTTAAGCCCGGCTTTCTGTATTCGCTCGAATACCTCCTTTAGCTTTCCCAGGTGGTCGTCAAAGCTTTTACCCATCACGATTATGCCGTCCAGGTAGACCATACATGTCCGCCAATGCAGCCCTTTTAGCACACGTTCCATTAGCCGCTCGAATGTCGCTGGTGCATTGCAGAGTCCAAACGGCATGACGGTGAACTGCCACAAACCGTCGCCAACACTAAAAGCCGTTTTCTCCTTGTCCTTGTCTGCAAGCTCCACCTGCCAATAGCCGCTGCGAAAGTCGAGTGTGGAAAACCACTGTGTGCCTGACAGTGTGTCCAGGGTGTCATCGATCCGAGGTAGTGGATAGCTGTCCTTCTTAGTCACGTCATTGAGCTTTCGATAGTCCACACAAAATCGGGTACTGCCATCCTTTTTCTTGACTAGCACGACCGGCGAACACCAAGGGCCTGACGAAGGCTCTATGACCTTTTCCTTACCCATGTTTCCGATTAAAGTTGCGACCTCATCCCTCTTGGCCAGAGGAACTCGTCTTGGCGGTTGGCGGATTGGTTTCGCACTTCCGGTGTCGATGTTGTGTTTCACTATGGCTGTTCCGCCCGCTTCTGTTGCAAATATTGACTCAAAGTGCTGTAGGAGTGATCTCGCCTTCTGTTTCTGCTCGGCTGTCAATTCGCTACTCCACTGGTTCTGCGGTATGGCGTCCATGTTAGAACCGCTTTTCTTACTTCCTCCTGGTGGACTGCTTTCGCAATTGATAACTGCTTCAGCCTCTCTACACTCGCCAATGACCGCATCTTTTCCGACATATCTGGTCGTGTTCAGTGGATTGAGTATCCTGACTGGTATTTTGCCATTTTTGGGTTCCACTAATGTACGTCCGATTATTATGTTGTCGTATCCTTGTTTTGGCGCTTCTACAACCCACAGCCGACTTGTCCCATCGTCCTCGTCCACCTTTGCCCACACAATCGCCTCGGAATTCGCTGGTATCTTCTGGTGTTGACACGATACAGCTTTCCTTACCGCCACGCTTCGCTCATAGCCAGTGTGCAGGGGGAATTCAACGTTGGCATACCTCAGCACATTTTCTTTCAGGTCCAGTGTAAAACCGTGCCTAATCATGAAATCCACGCCAATAATCACGTCGTCCATTATCTCCGCGACGATGAACTCATGTTCCAGGCTGCTAGTGCCGATAGCAATTAGTTTTGTTACTTTTCCTCTTACCGGCGCACGCTCGCCAGTCGCAGTCAGGCAGCTGTATGCCATGTAGCGGTTCCCAGTTCTTCAAAAGCTTCCTTTTTATGATCGAATATGACGCTCCAGTATCCAGTGTCAACACGAACTTTCCATCTATCTTTCCTTCAATCGTCAAGCTGCTGGGTTGTCGTTTCAGCTGTGAGACAAGGACGGTGAGGCAGCAGGTTGTGGGGATCAGCTCACGCCCCTTTGGGCTGACCCGTTTTAGTTTAACGACTCCTCGTCGTCAGCCCTGCGCTTGTTGGCTGGGCCTCGATTGTCAGTATTCCTCACTTCAGGCGATTGCGATCAAGAACGGGAACGCCTCTTTCGTTGGCGGCAGTCTCGTGATATGTGGCCCTGCTTGCCACATGTCCAGCAAACAACTTTAGAGGAGACAACCCGTGGCCTGCCCGGTGTCTCAGAGCTTATGGCCTGGATCGAAATGTCACTGTCCGGCTGGATTTGGCGTATGCTTGCAGGTGCATACCGAGTGCCTCCAATCCATGTCGCCTCATATGTCATCGCGCTGGTCACCGTTTCCTTGAATGTCGGCTTGCCCATCATCAACGCACTGCGACGTGTCTCCGGATCATGAAGACCTTCAATGAAAGACTCAATCTTCATCCTCTCGAGATCATCAGCGCCGAATTTTGGGTAGCACAACTGTACGAGCCGTTCAATGTCTGCTGCATATGTCTGCAGCGCTCTGCAGACTCTGTCTCTGGCTCTTTGCCTGCGGTTCTTCAGCTCACAGTAGTATAGCGTATGGTTGTGCTCGTTGCTGTACTTCGCTGCCAACGCTCTCATGACGGCCTCATAATCACTTCTCGAACATTCCGGAACTGATTTCATTACCTCAGCCGCAGGACCTTTCAGCGCTAGTGCCAATCTCCGACCCTTCCTGATATCGGTCCACTGATTTTCCAAAGCAGCTAAGTCGCATTGCAGTTTAAATGTATCGAACGGCGTAGCACCATCATAAGTAGGCACTTCTGTTCGGGTGACGAAACTTTCCGGAACCGGCGGCAAACATTCCCGTGGCTGTACCTGTCTAAGCCGCTCATCGATTTTCCTGTTTACCGAATCCTCCAGACTGTCAACTCGTTTGTCCCACTTGTCCATTCGCGTCTCAAGATGCTCAACTTTCCCGTTCAGTCTATCGGAAATTTCCTCCACCTTCTGCTCTATGCGCGCCGAATTTGTCGCCATTTATCGGTTGCACGCTTCCATTTGCTCCGATATTTCACGGGTCGCCGTTTCCATTCTTGCTATTTCTTGATTCGTAGTTTCCAGTTTCGCTACCATTTGCGCCGACATTTCGCGATTTTCATTTTCCATTTTGGCTATTTCTAGACTTGTCGTTTCGACTTTTGCCGAAATTTCGAGATTTGTAGTTTCCCGTTTTGCTGCCATTTGCGCCGACAGTTCCTGATTCGTGGTTTCCAGTTTCGCTGCCATTTCTCTATTCGCCGTTTCAATTTGCGCCGAGATGCCCTTAAGTGCAGCCATTAGCTGGCTCATGTCCAACGCTTGTAGTGGCGCAGCCGCTGCAGCCGTACTTTGCGTCGACGCAACACCCGCAGGCGATTCCTCCACTTTGGCCGACGCCTCTTGTTCCTGCGTTCCGAACTCGTGTGCAGCCCAATCGATGCCTCGTGACTCACACGCCTCTCGCAAGCGCAGCTGCAACTCCACCTTTCCGCCAACAGTCGGCAAATTTCAGGCAGCCAGCTCCTTCTTCAGCTGGTCCACCTTCAGCAGCTCGAGTTTAACCATGTCTGCGTTTTTTATAATTTTTTTGTTATCTTCAGTAACATAATCCGAATTTCTGACACCAAATGTTACGAAAATTTCAAACTCGTCTTCCAAGGTTCGTTTCGATTGTGTTGAAAATAAAACAACTTCAACTATTCAGCGCAACACAGCCAGAAACTCACTTTATTTACAGAATTACACTTTGCTTGTATCTACACTTGTTACCACTTTGCTTATTCAACTCAGACTCGACCCCTTGCGCTGCCACTGCTGCTTTTATACCAGTTTTCTTATCGCATCGAAGTTTCTTGCAACTTCTAATTGGAAATCGCTCGACCATTCTCGCACAGCCTATTTCTTCGAGAACCATCCTTGCCATATCGGACTATACCAAGCGAATTATACCAAATTTGTCGTACTTCAAAGTGCATGCCTAAAAGTATGCTTGGAAAACATTCGTGCGGAGAAAAGCATTCCTGTACAGTGCGGCACGAAATTTCTCATCGTACCAATATACATATTTAATCGAAAACGTGCCCTGCAGGAAATGTAACTAATTTTAAACTAATTTATAACTAGTCCTTTTCTGTACGGGACTGATTACAAATTAGTTATTTTGCTTGGAAAGAAGTGATTATTTTAACGTGGCGATGTCCGAGCAGCACATCAATTGTCTACCTCTGCATGACTTCCCAACTAGTTGTTTCCAAACCAATTAATAACACTGTGCGTGAAATTTACCCTAAAAATTCAGACATGGAGGGGACCTACAGAGCGAGTTTTCACAGGTATACTGAGTTAAGATCCACCAGCCGTTTGGCTGGATTGGCTCCAGTTTAAGAGAAATCCGACTTTGAAGTTTGCTCATTTTAGTCGAGTTCGTCGCTTAAGTCTTCGAACGTTTAAATGCTAATAGGTCCTAAATCGTTCCGAATATCGCTTTACTGTCTTCGGCAAGTTTGTAGATATTTTAACGATCAACAAATTTGCTTAAGGCACCAATAAAAAAAAACTACATTCAAACTGTGTAATTGCGATTTGTGCATTTTTTGGCGCAGCGCAACGTGGCGTATGAGTGTCAGTTAATTCTAATATAAATATAATAAAATGACACTCATACGCCACGTTGCGCTGCGCAAAAAAATGCACATATCGCAATTACACAGTTTGAATGTATTTTTTTTGGATTGGTGTCTTAAGCAAATTTGTTGGTCGTTAAAATATCTACAAACTGGCCTAAGACTGTATAGCGATATTCGGAACGATTTATGACCTATTAGCATTTGAAAATGAGCAAACTTCAAAGTCGGATTTCTCTTAAGGGGAGGTTCTTTCAAATTTGGCCAAAAAAAGGCCTAAGTTTGGAAATGATTTGTGGCATGATGAAAAAACATAGAAACATCCGGTTTTGACGGTTGAATGGGTATTTTATTATACAATAATATGATATATTTTTTGTAACAAAATTCAAAATGGCGGCTGAACAATGGCGGCTTTCGTCGATCACTGCCTGAAAAATCTAGTCTCCGAATTTCAAGCCTACAGCCTCTTGTAGTAATCTGAAATGAAAAAGGTTTTTTTTTAATGAAAGTAGATGATATTTTCTATGGCTTATACCTAACTATAATGATTTTTGACCAAAAATTTACTGAAATGTGAACGCTCGAAAAAAAAAGTTTTTTTTGCCACTTTTTTTGTTATTAAACCTTAATTATAAATAACAATTTAATAGTAACTTATGCTCGTTTTAGGTATAAGCCATACAGAAAATGATCACCTTTCAAACATGCTTTAGATTAAGGAAATTAGAACAATAGATCAAGAGATATCCTTGAAATTCAGATGGAAAACGTGGTTTCGAGAAAAACGTGTTGAAAGATAGCAGCTCCGGGCAAAAACTGGGGAAAACACTGTAGAAGAAACAAACTCGTGTGCGGACAAGGCGATCGTATCGAAAAATGCTTTCGTACACATATTCTACGGACATACAACTTTCATTTTATGTGAAAAAAACACGATTTTTTCAAAAAAATTTGAAAGAACCTCCCCTTAAACTAGAGCCAATCCAGCCAAACGGCTGGTGGACCTCAACTCAGTATACCTATAAAAACTCGCGCTATAAGTCCCCGCCATGTCTGAATTTTCGACTTGCACAGTGTAATTAGTCTGCAATGGACTGATTTAAAACTAGTTGTTTTGTGATTAGTTAAAAATTAGTTAGTTTGTAACTGATTTTAAACTAGTTAAATAGTAACCAATTAAAAATTACTTGCATATAACCCCATTAAATTAATTTTCAAATATACTGAATTCAATTCATACGATTGTGGTATTAAATGTTTTCAAAAACAAAGTACACTCCTTTTAAATAATATTTACAACTAATTACAAACAAAACAGCAAAAATGTAAAATATTTCATAAAAATAACAGTTCAAATCCTTTTACAAGAAAAATTAATTTAAAGAAAGAAAAGTAAAATAAAACAATACTTCAGCCAGTTCACTTAAGGCACTAAGATATTAAATAAATTTAAGTTGAACGCCGGCAATAGCTGCTCTCAGCTCTTCCATGGGATCAGCTGCATTTATTGAATCTAGTTAAAAGAGGAACGAATTGTAGAATTAGTTATGGGAATATTATGCACAGTGAATGTAATTTTGAATATGTGTACGGGCCTACATACCAAGCAAAACGTTTAAAAATGTGTTGTAGTCCTTCTTAAGCCTTTTCCCATTAGTCCCAAAAATGTTCACGGCTACAACGACAGCAGCTTACAGGCACGCTGTAATTTTCCGCGCACAAATGTTCCACTTGCACGTCTTCAGTCGTGCCTTCAGCCGCATTTTCAATTCCACTTCTGTTTTTGTTATTTTGCGACAAATATTTTTTGATTTTAAGGTATTTTTTTTACTTATTAAATAATTTATTTTACACACCACTAAACTACGCACTTATTTACACTTTTTCACGCGCACGCTTTGACGAAAAAACACGATATGGCGTCGTTTATGTTGCCAACCCATTGGATTCACTCACAAATTCTAAGGATCGAAAACGTGACCTCAGAAAATATCAATTTTCAAACAATAGGCAACCCTTGTTCATCGCGCAGACGCCAATGGCGACTTGTCGTTTGTACGAACAACGCAACGAGTACGGTGCATGCGCTCGTGAACTGTGTAGCCATGCATGATTTTTCAATCAGTTACAAATTGGTTGTCAAATAATTAGTTAAAACTTAGTTACTTTTGCCAACTGACTACTTCTTTCCTGCAGCAATTTCTCAAGCTCAAAATGGCGGTTGAACAACAAAAAATCTGTATCGAAACAGACATGCATTTTTTTCTTTGAATTCACTCAGTCTAGGAAAAAAGTGCTGGACTGAAATTGCTCAAACTCAGGTCTGAACGATTTATTTCTATAGGTGAACATCCTATGCCACGTTTCCTAGCAAAAAAAGCTATGGACGTAACTGCTTTCCTATCGGAATTTCGGATTAAAAAATTTTTAGTACCGCGAAAATTGCAATTTTCGGCGAAAAAACGTTCATAACTTTTCAAATATTAAGTTTAGCGGAATTTCATTGGCATATTCGGAAAGAGCATTAAATTTTACATTGGTTTTCAAATTTTTCTCGGGACTTTTAACAAGGAAGAAAACAAGCTGAAAACCTGCCTGATTTTTTGTCCATTCAGGGTTAATGGGTTAATCTCAATTTTGACGATTTTAAATGACATGTAAACAATATAATATTGAGGATATTTAATTTAGAAACATGTAATACAAAAAATAATAATTTTATTTTGGCATAAATACAGTATAGCGAACTCTCGTGAAAAAAATAAATTAGTATGCTTTTATATAGAGGGTTGGCTCCTGAATTTAACAAACTAAAAATTTTGCCTGGGAAACGCCCACAAAAGGTGTAGCTCGGGGTCAAAGTTCAAAGTTTTTATCAAAAAAACTCAATCAATCTCCAACTGATTTACACGATATGGGTATAGAACAAAAGGCTTTTTCATACTTTTTTATTAATGTATAGGGTGTTTTTTTTAGAGGTATAGAACTTCGAATTGAAATAAAACACAAGAAAATCGTTTTAATGTCCATCAATTTGGCTTTATTGGAAGGATAATTTTATGCCATTAATGTTTAAATATGATTTCGGGCATGTGGCCGCCGCAGCTGGCTCGAATAAAGCCAATTCTACAGGTCCAATTTTTAAAGTTGATGGACAAAGCTCCAATTGCTGAGCACGGTGGCGAATCGATTCATTCGGGTCCTCTTCAACATTTTGCTCTACAGCGGCAATTGTTTCTTCGGTGCGCACTGTTCGACGTCTCTGCGGATGCGTATTATCACATAGAGTAAACGTAGTGCGAAAACGACCCATGGTTAACCGATGGATGGACCGATTTTGCTCTGATGGACGATTATGTCGACCATAAAATGGACGGAGCTTGCGGTAAACTTCGTAAACTGAACCATTATTTTCGAAATAAATTTGCACGATTTGCAAGCGTTGTTCTTTTGTCAACCTGTTCATGATGAAATGGCAAACCAAACTGAACATAAATGACATTAGAGTTGCCAGATTTGACCACAAAATGCCAGTTTTATCTCTATTCGAAAAACAAACCTCTAAAAAAAACACCCTATACATCATTACATACGTAGTATGTAATAATAAAACATTTTAAGCGAAAAAAAATTATCTATATATGAGTATAAAAATGAATCGTGGTCCGTTCGGCTGCTTAACACTTGGAAACGACTGGACCAACGTGGATACTTCCTTCAGCAGGTTTGTTCGAAATTGTTACGTGAAGGTTTAGGGAAAAAGAAAAGTCGGGAAAACGGGGCGTGGCACAGGCAGGATAAATTTTTAGACAATAACTTTGGAACCATAAGTCACACATCAACTAAATTTGGTACAAACTTACTATTTAATCATGTCCTTCGACCGAGCGAATGGGGTGAGTATTGAACAAGGGGGTGTGGCACCGCCCATACAACTCAAATCTTTTAAATGGAATAACTGCGGCATTGTAAGTCGCACAGCATTGAAATTTAGTGTACCGTCTCCTCATAGATGTGTTATTCTACTGTTAAAATTTTATGGGCGTTGGACAAGGGGCGTGGCACATTTGTGCTTGTCCCAAACTATCCGCATAATTTTGTAACTGTAAGTCGCACATCAATGAAACTTAGTACAAATTTACCATTTAGTCATATCTTTCCACAGAGGAAATGGGACGGGTATTTACCAAGGGGGCGTGGCACCGCAAATACAACTTTAATCTTTTATATGGAATAGCTTCGGAATCGTAAGCCACACAGTATTGAAATTGAATATGCCACCGTTCCATAGAAGTGTCATTCTACTGTTAAAATTTGATGTGCGTTGAACAAGGGGCGTGGCAAATTTTGTATGCAGCAGAAAGTCGTACATCAATGAAATTTGGTATGAACCTACCATTTAATCATATCTTTCGATAGAGGGAATGGGGTGGGTATTGAACAAAGGGGTGTGGCACCGCCCATACAACTCAAATCTTTTAAGTGGAATAGCTTCGAAATTGTAAGTCGCACAGCATTGAAATTTAGTGTACCGTCTCCTCATAGATGTGTTATTCTACTGTTAAAATTTTATGGGCGTTGAACAAGGGGCGTGTCAAATTTTGTATGCAGCAGAACTGTAAGTCGTACATCAATGAAATTTGGTATGAACCTACCATTTAATCATATCTTTCGATAGAGGGAATGGGGTGGGTATTGAACAAAGGGGTGTGGCACCGCCCATACAACTCAAATCTTTTAAATGGAATAGCTTCGGAATTGTAAGTCGCACAGCATTGAAATTTGGTGTACCGTCGTTTCATAGATGTGCCATTCTACTGATGAGATTTGATCGGCGTTGGTCACGGGGCGTGGCACATTTTTTATGATCCAACAGTTATGCAGTACACACACAAATCAGTGAAACTTGGTACGAACTTTCCACTTAGTAGCACAATTCGACTAGAAGAAAGTTTGGAGCATTGGACAAGAGGGCGTGGTACCGCCTCCAATTTTACGTGGGCAGTCCGATAAGTACTTAGCCCCACCGCCCGATGGTGCCACTATCGTAAGAGAAATTTACTATCGTGTAGTACATCCTCGTAGACAGCTACTGTCAAAATTTCAGCCATATTGGATTTGTAGTTTTGTTTTGACCGCGTGTGGAAACGAACGTGTCCGCGGATTTTAGAAAAATGGTAAAAGAGCAATATCGGTCGATGATTCGCCAAATTGGGCCCATTAGGCTACGAACAGCTGCCCCATCCACCGTATTCTCCAGATTTGGCCCCGTGTGACTTCTTTTTGTTTCCAAACTTGAAAAAGTCACTCGCCGGGCAGAAATTTGAGTCGAATGAGGAGGTTATCGCCGCCACGGAGGCCTCCAGAAAACGTATTTTTCAGACGGGTTAAAGAAGTTGGAGCATCGCTTGGTCAAGTGTATCGAGTTGAAAGGAGACTACGTTGAGAAATAAATCGCCACTTTTCCAAAATGTTCGTTTTTCTTTTGTAGGCTAAGTACTTATCGGACCACCCACGTATATACATAGATTGTTTGCCCTAACTGACTGACTGATTGATTGATTGATTCATCATCGCTCAGCCCAAACCGCTAAAGCTACAAATGTGAAATTTTAACTGTAGATACATCTTGAAAAATGAACCTCCACTAACAGCCCTTTTCTGGCAACCGTAACAATACTCAAATCGGAAATCAATTGAATACTTGGTAACAAAAGCTCAAAAGGCGTCAATTGTGAAGAAATTTGTCACCTCCGTAGGAACAGGTGACAAGCACACAAAGCTTATAAAATTCAAATTTCGTGATCAAATGCGCCTTGACAAACTGCAAAAAAAAAATGCTTCAGCTGCTCCTGTGTCGTGCGCTTAAACTTAGGAACTCTCGAAACGAAAAGAATATATACATGCATTGTGAAGAAACTAAAAAAAAAAGACTTACTTCGCCAGATTTTCTGCATTTGACATTTTTTGCTTGTTTTTTTTTACAGTTTGACAAAAAAAAATACAAAAAACAGCTGTTTTGACATTAAAAAGCTTTCACCTCGAGTGGTGAATTGTTTGAACTTTCTTCTTGTCACCATTTTTCCAGGATACGGAAACAATCAAATTCAATTCAATTGTATAGGGCTGTAAATGTAAAATTTGAAAAATCTAGCCAACACACTTGTTGCTATAGCTCTCCAAAAGTGACGAAATTTGAAAATTTAAGACTCTGGCATTGCCATACTACAAAAGTTTAAGAAAAACAAGTTAGAGATTTCAATTTAGCAGACCATGATTAACTAGTATGCCAAATTTTATGAGGAACGGACCACTCCTTCTAATTTTGTCTCGCGGTTGTATGGAGTTGAATCACTGTGCAATGGGTCGAGTATGTGTTGAGCAAGCAATGGGGAAACATGCAATAGTAGTAGTCTAAAGTAGAACAAGTGTAAATTTGTAAATAAAGTGATTGTTAGTTTTGACTACGTTTGCGCTGAATAATTGAAGTTGTTTTATTTTCAAACACAATCAAAACGAACCTTGGAATTTTCGTAACAATATAATAAATAACACACGAAAGGTATTTGAATACAGAAAAACTGCAGTTACCTACCACCCTCTATATAATGGAAAAATATATCGCAAAATATTCAATGCCACAATACCATAAAAGCAAAAAATGTTTTAATGGCTATTTGGCCAAATTTAAGCTTTTAAAATAATGCAAAGCTAGAAATCTAGATCTTTTCAAATCTTTTTTAATATGGCAGGTACTTTGTAAAACCCCCTTCAGCCCTTATTGCCTGAAAGTGATGGCGAAGTGATGTTTATGAGTTTTCACAAGAATATCTTTCTTTCAAAAACATCTCTGAAAATGTTCTTCAGAAGGTACTTGAAATATGTCATCCATCGAATTTCATTCAATTTGGGCCGAATTCTAGTGTGATATAGACAAAAAACAGAAGGTATACCACAATACCCGAAGTTACCCTATGGTTGGTTGGGCTTAATCTGCGATTCTTCTCTCTCAGCTACAGTAGGTAAAGCTGATCAAGATGGTTGTGGGTCAGCAGTTTCACAAACGCATAGCAATTATGTGACTTTGCGGTCGATCATATGGCATTCCATCATAAGTTGTTCTTGTTCTTCTTAGTCGCTGGTAGTAACTGGCAAACATTTCTCCAGTAAAAACTTGGACTTCTCACAAAGTGAACTGTCACTTTACGATCTCAGTTTCTCTCGCAAGAGATTTGACGTACACGAACGAAATCCAGTAAACATTTGTACAAAATATTTGTACTGAAACCGACCTTGTGTCTGGTTATGTGTATACGTAATATCAACGAACATGAAGTTTTATAGAACGCGCAAGCAAACGCGTTCTATGGCGGGTATTGCTGGTAGTAACCCTCTGTTATTGACAGCAGAACCCTCTGTTACTAACAGTAGAATTATCTGTAACTTCAGTGTTACATGTGAGTAGAAGTCGCTTCTGTACATATTCGTATTCTCGCTGCTGTTGTTCAAACCTCTCCCAAATATTTGTACCTTGCAAACATTTTAGTTCTGCTGTTGTTCAAACCTCTCCCAAATATTTGTACCTTGCAAACATTTTAGTTCCCAAAAATTGTTTCAGCTGGCACTGGGCTTGAAAGTTGTGGACGTAAGCACCCTTAAAATGAATGATTGAATACCTATGTACGCCACTGTGCCAATTGATAAACATAACGATGAACGCTGCTTTTGTTGTCGGCGGTGTACTGTTTTTTGCGCTGTCTCGTGTAGGCGGGAATAGCGTGAATGTTGTCGTTGTTACTTGTGTTTGAATTTATCCTTTATAAAATGCATACGTTTTTATTGGCCACCAACTATTTTCAATTCTCGTTTTTCAATCTCCTTTTTATACAATCCATAAGCAGTGTTTTCGTAGGAGTGGTAAATTAAAAATCTAATATTGTAACTTTATGGTCGCAGCATTCGCCATCGAACCATTCAGGTGTAGAATATTTACACTATTCTTAAACATTTACACTATTTTTAAGGTTCTGCCTCGAAAACTATCAGAGATGCCAACTTTTTAGTGTTTGAAAACCGAACAGATGTTTTAAAACCGTTTAAAGGGGGCCGCGGGGGTTTTGAAATTACTATATTCCACAATTGAATCAAAACACAAACGACCTATGTACAGTATATTCCGTTTAGCTGCCTATTCGCCTGGGTGCATTTTCTGCTTAGCTGCATGATTTGGCCAAAATACTACTTTGCAAACCGAATTTTCTTTGAAACACTCACATTTAGCTGCATTTCACCACAGAATAAACGGTAATACAGAACGCGCATCTCATACAACAGAGGTGCCCATGCCCTATGCTCTCGTTGCTCATTTGTTTTTATAAATTATCTTTAGCATAGGCTGAGGATTCCAGTTCCTCATTTGTTTTTGTAAATGATCGTCGGCATAAGCATTTTAGTATACACACACAGCACAGTATGCTTTGTATGTATTGGTGTTTGCTCTTCCATAAAAAGGGTTCGGGCACCCCTGTCATACAAATTCAAAAATGTTAAGGGGCCGTTATATTACGATCACTGTTAATTGAACATTTCGTCCTCTGCTCTTAACATTACAAACAGCACTAGACAGCTTTCGTTTCTGTTATTTCACAGAACAAACAGCAGAGAGATAAGAAGAAAGTAATGATCGGAAAATAGCGTCGGCTGTTGTTGCTGTTGTTGTCGACCACTTGCTTCTTATATATATAGGGAGAAGAGTAATAAGCTATGGTTGTTGTTATTGTTGCCGGCTAGGAAATGAATTGGATTTTCGATTCAATTATTTTTGCTTTGTGTTTAATTCTGCGTGCAGCCACTAAGCAAATAAACACATAGAGGTGTCAACTCGCACAAATTTGCGTACCAGCGCAATAGGTCCCATACGCACTTCGGCTATTCGAACATATTCGCGATGACTTCGGCAAACTTCTCAATTCGAAGTCAGCTTTCATAATTTGCTTTATGTTGATGTGGTCAGTCGCACATCAACTGTGCGCTTGATGATCTTATTGCTGCTGTTGTGCGCCTTGCTTTCAGCGCAGCAACTACGCACTTCGGCTAGTCGAAAACATTCGCAAAATTGTGTGCGTTGCCTTCACACGCAATGAAATAATCAACCACCAAAAATGCCAACAAAAGCAACAACACACTTTCACTTGTTCGCGCTTATTTTTTGTGTGTAAACCTTTTTTCGTTGGCGATCGCTTTCGCTTCAACAAATTTGCTGAGAACAGCTCATTATCAATCTAATCGTTGCGCTGTCTGGTTGGATTTGAAAAATTTGTTTGAATTGAAAAATTTAAGCGAATTCTGACGTGGTTGAATCCCTAAACAATATTGTTGACGACCCTTTTTTTGAAACTTGACTTGATTTTACTCGTATTAACGTCATCAAGTTTTTATCATGAATATAAGTAATTCCGACAAAAAGCGTAAAAATAACAAGAAATGCGCTATTTTTTCCTGTCAAAGGAGCTATAGGAATGATTACGGGTCTCTTAAAGTTCGGCTTTTTAAATCTCCGAAAAATGAATATTTCAGAAATAAATGGATCGCAAAATGCAATCTCAAAAAAGATGAAGATATCGACAAGGCATTTATTTGTGATAACCATTTTGAACCTAAGTTTATTGGTAACAGACTTCTGAAAAAGAACGCGATACCAACTCTCAACCTGAACCTAAAAAAATAACTTCCCAAAGTAACACAGAGAGCTCCCCCCATTTATTTGATTTCAATGAAATAGAGGATGAAATTGATCAATATGTTTCGATTCAACGTCAAGCACAATTGTCAGACTCTTCAATGGACACTGTGGGAGATATTGCAGATTTTTTGGTTTTTGAGGATCCTTGCAGAAATAATGCGTGGAAAAATTTGTCCAACAATTTGGGAACGGAAATAAAAAAAGATGAAGAAGACCAATACTGCACTTATTGTTTAAAAAGGGAACAAAGCGAAGCTTTTTACAGAAAGAAATATTGGGACGCATGCGGTGAAATTAAAAAACAAAAAAAAATTATTTATGACCAAAAGAGAAAGATTGTAAAATTACAGAAAAATTTGCTATAAGTATAAAAGAAACAAAAAAATAAGAGCGACTAATATAGAACAGGCAGTTGATGATTTTGTCGCTAAGAAATCTTTGTCCGATAATAATGCCATATTTTGTAAAATGTTACTAAAGAAAAGAGTTCTTTGGCAAGAAAAAGAAAAAGTTATAGCACAAAGCATGTTCTTTTATTCTGCAGCTTCTTACCAATTCCTAAGGGACGAACTGAAATTAAATTTACCTTCTAAAACGTCGTTGTTAAGATGGGCTCCAATAAAATCATTGCAGCCAGGCATAAGCCAAAAATTGTTTAGCACGCTTGAAAAAATTTTTAAAGTTATGAATATCGACGAACGAGAAGCTGTTTTGATGTTCGATGAATTTTCTGTCAGAACAGTACAGTACAGTACAATCTGTTTAATGATGAAGTTGTGGGCTTTGTTGATGATGGAACCGAAAGAAAAATCCAACTTACTGGTCAAGTTTGCGTTTTTATGCTAAGGGGGCTGTATTCAATTTGGAAATACGTTTTAAGCTATTACGCTTCTTCTACCGGCTTGACGTCAAATGAACTTAAAGAAATTATAAAAAATAATGTAAAAATTTCTCAAAAACTGGGTATAAACGTAAGGGCAATTGTGTGTGATCAAGGGTCAAACAACAGATCTTCATTCGCTAAATTGGCAATAACGTCTGAATCGCCTTTTACCGTCATAGATTCGAAAACAATTTTTACATTGTACGATGTTACCCATCTAATAAAATCACTAAGAAATATTTTAACACGAAATGATATCATTTCGCCTGATGGACAAATTTCTTGGTCAATTATTTGCAGGTTATATGAATTGGATGAATTATATGAATTGGCAGCCGCCGTGGCTCAGTTGGTTAGGGCGCGGTCCATCGAGTCGAATGCAGAGCGACGTAAGTTCGAATACTGCTGTAGGAACACCTAAAAAAATAACGGGAAACTCGTTTTCTCTTTCGGTGGCTGTCCTCTCAGCTGGAAATGGCAAACCTCTGAGAGTAAAAATTGCCTATGAAAAAGCTCCCAACCTGCCGTTCGGAACCGGCATAAAACTGTAGGTCCCTTCCACTCGCGTACAAATTCACACGCACAACACGGGTGGTTGCGGGAAGCTAGGCCTTAGTCTCGCGTAAGCGGGCTGTCGTGCCAATCAATTATTATTATTATTATTATATGAATTGGATAAAAACAATTCAACCCGCCTTTGTCCCAAATTGACAACAAAACATATTTATCCTAATTCATTTGAAAAAATGAAGGTTAAATACGCAACTCAAATATTTAGCCATACTGTATCCGCAGCCATAAAATCTTTGGTTGAAAATGGGCTGTTATAATGATTGCAAAGAAAAAGCTTTGTCCACAGCTATATTTATTGAAAAAATAAACAGACTTTTTGATTGTTTGAATAGCCATGTTCTTTTTGATAAAAATCCTTTCCGATCAGCTCATCGTGAGAATAACAATATCCAAAATTATTTGAAGGAAATGAAAAACTATGTCAAAAGTTGTCAGTATCCTAAAACTGTATACTGTTTAAATGGTATAGTTTTATCAATTACTTCAGTTTTGTCTGTTTCACAAGATATCTAGGCGGAAAAATCCAATTTTCTTTTATTATCAAGACTTAATCAAGACCCGCTTGAAAATCTTTTTTATTTGGTAAGAAAAAGAGGAGTTACAAACAATAATCCTTCACTTTTTGAGTTTGACCAAATTCTTGCGAAAATGATCTCAATGAAAATAGTATTTCAGGCAGGAACCTCCAATTGTGAACCAACTGACGAAGGTTCATTTATAACAATTGACAATAATACCAGTTTGTTTGAAATTGACAATGAAACTCAAAATGCTATAAATCAAGAGTGCGGTGAAGAATTTTGCTTAGCAAAGGACATATTTGATGCAGAGAAAGCGAATTCTTCAAATGCCTAAGGGATTATAAAAAATGAACATATGAGTGATGGTTCCCTTCGTTATTTCTCTGGTTTCATATTGATGAAAACTATTGAAAAATTTGACTGTCATAACTGCAAAAAGTTAATAAAAGATAAGCTTTGTAATTTACAAAGAAACGAAATGTTTATATTTTTCAAACATTTCAACTATTTTAACAGTAGTCTAAAACTAAAAGCTCCAATCGACTCATTTTTTTTGTTTCAAAAATCTTTTACAACACATTTCATACGTTTTTTAAGGCAACCCCTCATTCCTCCAATATAAAAAGCTTTTGTACAATTTGTGTTTTGCAAACGTAACAAAAGTAGATGAATACAAAATGTGATTTTCAGTACTGTCTACTTGTTGGGAACATGAGCAATTTATATTAGATTACTCTTTAATAATTTTACTAAGAAAAACTTGCACTTGGTAAAGGGAGCAAATTGCAAGTAAAACGAAAAATAAGAATAAAATAAAAATACTAAAGAACACATAAAACTGCTAAATAATATAAATTTTAACTAAATGATAATAATAAATAATATGTTGCTTTTAATATATGAATTTAAAAAATTATCGGTATGAATTTTATTAGGCCAGAAGGCAACGTAGCCTACATGAATGTCATCATTGCACAGCAGAGATTCATGGTTTTCATTTTTTATCAATAGGAACGCACACTCTACTGTACGCCTTTGCGAATTCACATAGACCATTATTCATAGCAGAACCGAAAGCCATGGAAATTCAATTTGCTTTTCATCTTGTGCAGTTGCTCGTATTGTTTTCATTCACCTCAGCGCATACACAAGCAACACGCACATTTATTTTCACACGGACACACACCCTTGCATATTCGAATTTGCAAACGATACGCCGCGGCGCGCCGTCTCGTGCCAAGCAGCACAGCACAGCTCGCAATTGATGTTCCTTGTCGAACATCCCACAAAGAATGAAGATAAACTTCGAAAACTGAAGTTTGACGAAGCCAGCGACAAAACTTCGTATAGCCGAAGTACGTGTGGGACCTACTGTGCTAGATTTGCGTGACCGAAAAATTGTGTACTGCGTGGTACCTCTATGTGTTTATTTGCTTAGTGGTGGTACCTCTATGTGTTTATTTGCTTAGTGGTGGTACCTCTATGTGTTTATTTGCTTAGTGGTGCAGCGCAGTGCGTACATACGCTGTCGGTAGTAATTTTACGACGGAGTATAGCATGCAAAAATATATGAGAACGAATGTCAAAAGGGGGTAACTTATCGACTTAAAAAGTCACTACGCTATAAAGTTATCACTCTATTTTTAATATTAAAGATGGTTAAACGATTTGCTACAATCGTTATGTACGAAATATCTTTTAAAGTGTGGATTTACATACATATATCGAAAAAAAAAAGCAACACAAAATATGTATTCTGCCATCATTGGGGATAGAATAGAATAGAATTGATAAGAGGTATGTTGCATTGAGACCAGGATTGATCTATTGTGCCCCCTACAATTGTTAGAGCACATCCCCTAAACCTACCGCCCTAATGAAACTTAGTAACTCGCGGGGGTTTAGGTGCTTGACGTCCTCTTCTGCAAGCCAAAACTGGCCCAGGTAACGTAGCCTGCTGCGACAAGCCGCATTACAGTGCAATATGATGTGTTCGGGAGTCTCCTCTGCTGTTTCGCAGAGTCTACACACGATTACCTGATCTATCCCGATTGTATGCATGTGTTTCCTCAATCTGCAGTGCCCAGTTATCAGACCTGTCTAAGCTGGTTTCTTCTTGGTTTGAGGCATTCTTCACTCCATTTGGGGTTATAATCTTTGATGAAGATTTTCGATTGCCTGCGACCGGAGGCGCTAGCCCAGTGTTCTGTTTTCCTGGTTCTTTCCTCAAGTCTCAGTGACTCCGTTATGGCGCTTTTGCCCAGCCCAATGAAGGGTTCAGGACCCAGGGGGGCGTGGCTGCCGCGGTTCTAGCGAGGCTGTCCGTTTCCTCCGATACCTCTGTGTCCTGGAACCCAGAGGATCTTTACCTGGTTACACCTGCCCAGTGCATTCAATGCCTCGATGCATTCCAGCACTAACCCTGAGGTTATCTTATATGAGATTAGTGCTTTGATGGCTGCTTGGCTTTCGGAGCAGATGACGATGTCTTGCCCCCTGTACTCACGCTCGAGATTGAAGTGCACACAGAGCCTGATAGCATATAGTTCCGCCTGGAATATGCTGGGTGTTTTCCCCATGGGCTCATAGTGCTTGAGGCGAGGTCCAAACACCCCTGCCCCTGTACCCTCGTGCGTTTTCGAGCCATCTGTAAACCACTTAATTGTGTGTGGTCTAAAATGGATCTGGTGGTCTTCCCAGGCCCAGTCTGTTTTATTGCTCATATAAACTCCGAAGTATTTTTCGTAGTTATATGCTCTTGTTGTTGTATCCATCGTAACATA
The DNA here is from genome assembly GCA_963971225.1 of Melieria omissa. NCBI lineage: Eukaryota > Metazoa > Arthropoda > Insecta > Diptera > Ulidiidae > Melieria > Melieria omissa. The sequence goes on along the minus strand of OZ020269.1, from coordinate 39,410,907 downwards.
AGGGTTACTAGTGGATAGCACATCTAAGTCTCTGTGCCTAAGGATGTGATCCCCCCCTTTACTAGTTCTGGCCAGTCCAAGGATAGTACGCTTGGCCGCCATCTCAATTGCTACGTGCAATGGCGATATGTTAAGTATCACCTCCAGTGCCACCGTGGGACAGGTTCTCATAGCACCTGTGATGCACGTGCACGCAAGTCGCTGGACCTTGTAGAGTTTTTTCCTCACTGTTGTGAGTGTGGCTCTCGGGGCCCATGCCACTGCTGCATATGTGAGTACTGGCCTCACAATCATGGTATACATCCATTTCAGTATGCTCGGGTTACATCCCAAGTTTTGCCTGCCAAGGATCTACATACCATGACCGCCTTTGTTGCTTTACTGATAACTGCCTCCGCATGCTTGTTCCAGAGTAACTTCGAATCTAGTGTTACACCTATGTACTTCACCTCTGGTTTATAGGCTATGCTTTTCCCGAGCAAGCGTATTGTCCGCATATGTGGCAGCTTTCTTTTCCATGTAAAAGGTACTATGGTGGTTTTGTCCGGGTTTATTCGCAGGTCTACCCGGGCACACCATTCTTGGGTTATTTGTAAGCCTCTCTGGATTATATCACAGAGAGTGTCTTCAAACCTTCCTCTAGCGATAATGACAATGTCGTCGGCATAACCTTGACATGTTATGCCATTGCTTGTCAGTAGTTCGAGGAGCTCATCCACTACCAGACTCCACGGCAGCGGTGACAATACCCCGCCCTGCGGACATCCTCTTTCCGCTAGCACGCTCCTGGTGGTGGTGCCCACCTTCGTAATGGCCGATCTGGTGGAGAGCATGGCTCTTATCCAGCGGCTTAGTGGGGCTTCCACTCCTCTCTTGCTGAGCGCTCTTTCTATCGCCTCATGCGAGGTGTTATCGAAGGCTCCTTCGATATCCAGAAAAGCGCACAGGGTAATCTCCTTGCTTTTAAGAGCTTCTTGTATTGAACTCGTGAGCTGAAATAGGGCAGTCTTTGTCGATCTGCCTGCCCTATACGCATGTTGTTTTGCGTGCAGAGGTGTTCTATTGAGCGCCACGGTTCTGATACTGATACTGATCTAACACCTTCTCCATTGTCTTCATGAAGAAGGATGTCAGACTGATTGGCCTAAAGGACTTCGGCTCCGTATAGTCCTTTTTACCTATTTTTGGTATAAAAACTACCACGGCACTTCTCCTACTGGCGGGTATGTACCCTGTTGCTAGGCAGCTTCTCATTATGCCACTGAGATGCCTGAGTAGCACCCCCTGCCTTTTTGTAGAAAGACAGGAAGGATCCCGTCCTGGCCTGGCGATTTGAAGGGTTGAAAGGTGTTCAATGCCCAGTCAATCTTATTCCGACAGATGACCTTATGTGCCAGCTCCCAGTCCCTTCTATTTGGACGGTAGATGGTACATACAGCAGGTGCGTCCTGGGGGATTGCCCCAGGGAAATGTGCACCTAGAAGAGCGAGAGCCCTTTGCTCTTCATTGCGCGTGTAACTACCATCCGGCAATTTCAGAGCCATCTTATTTTCCGTTGCTCTCTTCGCTAGCGCTTTGTGCAGCCTTGCTGCCTGGGGGGTGGAAGAAATTTCTTCGCAAAACGATTGGAAAGTAGCCCTTTTCGCTTTCCGTACTTCCTTTGTGTACTTAGTGAGAGCGGCAGTGTATTCCTGCCAGTCACCTGTTCGCTTTGGCCTATTAAAGAGCCTCCGCGTGTCTGTTCTGAGTTTCGCCAGGGTGGTGTTCCACCACGGTGTGGATTTCTTCCTGGTCCTCCTACTCTCACGGCAACTTAAGTGAAAAGCATTGATTACACAGCGCAACAAAAAAACACTTTTTTTCTGTTGCATGGAGTTTTTCTACTGTTTCTTACTAATTTGGGTGCGCTGATTCCGAATCTACCCTCCGATTTTTTCTAGCAGCTCTAGTTTGTGAGATATAGGTACCCTGTCATTTTTTCAGTTTTTCCTCTACTTTTTCCATATTTTCGATCGTAGTTTCTAAACCAAAAAACCGATTGACATGATTTTCACCTTATCGCATTAACAACAGCGCACGGCTTCTTAGATGCAACTTATTTTTATAAATGTTAAAATGTCGCCGTAATTGGACCTCAAAGTTGGAAAAAATTGAATTTTAAGGCGTTTTCTTTGATGATCAAAAACATACACATTTTTTTTAAAACAATTAACGAGTTAGGTGTATAATGAAAGCCGACACATCAAGCAATACAACACAGCTAAATTATTTGGCGGAATACACACTCGCATCGAAATAACAGGAAAAATGTACCATCGCGATTTTCATCACTTTTCATACTTTTTCCTTAAAAAATTAGGGGCCTGAAAATATGCAAAGTTTTTAATTTTTTTTTGTTTCGAGAAATTCAAAATATTTTTGTTGTTTGCTTGTATTCCAAACTATAAATGGAACATAAAAAAGAGCATATTTTGAGGCTCCTAATTTTTTAAGGAAAAAGTATGAAAAGAGATGAAAATCGCTATGGTAAAGTTTTGTTATTATTTCGACGCGAATGTGTATTCCGATAAATAATTTGGCTGTGTTGTATTGCTTGATGTTTCTTCTTAAGATATTCATATACTTCGAAACTTGATTTATGAAACATCTGTACAATTTTCGCCATCAGAAAAAACGCCTTGAAATTCAATATTTTCTTACTTTGAAACCTTATTACCACGCCCATTTAGAACGCATAAAATTGATTAATGTCAGGAAAGATGGCGTGAAATGTTGTAAGTGCAACGATATAAAAATCATGTCTATAGGGTTATTGGTTCAGAAATAACAGTCGAAAACGAGAAAAAAGCCGAGGAAAATTCAAAAAAGTGACACGCCCATTTTTTGCAAAAACTAGAGCTGTTACATAAAAACGGAGTATGGTTTTGAAAACAGCGTGGAAAAACGATTCAGATTCATGTAAAAAACTCTATGCAACAGACATGCTGTTGTGCAGTGTTATTGCCCCATTTACTGTTTCAACCGCCTGCTCGATTTCGAGGGGATGCCGCATCCTGCCCCGAAAATCCAGCAAGGGTTGATCCTCTTCGAGCAACCTTGTAAATTTTTCCCAGTCGGTCTTCCTGGGGTTTCTAGTTGGAGATGACTCCAATAGGGTGGCTGCTACTCGGAATTCGATCATCCTATGATCTGATAGGGAGGGCTCATTCGATACTCTCCAATCAGACACATAGTCAGTAATCCTACTGTTACCTACGGTAAGGTCTAGGACCTCCTGCCTAACTCTAGTGACAAAAGTCGGGGAACATCCCGAGTTGAATATAACTAGGTTAGTTTCTAATATATAATCGAGTAGGTACTCACCCCTTAGATTATCATCAGTACTTCCCCAGATCGTGTGGTGGGCGTTCATGTCCCCGCCTATTAGAAGTAGCAAGGCGTTTGCCCTGCAGTACTCCACCAGGCCCTGCACTTCATGGGGGGAACAGCCATGTCTTCTCCTGGGAAATACGCCGACGCCAGGACGATTTCGAAGTCACGACCCTCGATTTGGACCGTCATCGCCACCGCTACCAGGTCCCTGGACATGTACTCTGAAATACAGACATAGTATTTTGCTCAATTACCACGCAGGCACGAGGTATCTCGTGCCTTGTGTCCCAAATTACCTTGGTTTGCTGCGAGTTGAGCCCGCAGACTCTGCCGTTATAGCACCAGGGCTCCTGCACTAGCGCTGCCCCGATGTGGTCTCGGGTGAACTTATGCGCTAGGACGGCTGAAGCCGCCTTCGCGTGATGAAGGTTGATTTGAACAACCTTCTTGGCTCGAGGGTTAGAGTTTAGGAGAGGCATCATCGTCCATCTCCAGCAGCGTCGTTATCGAAATTTCGTCCGACAGCTGCGTTTCAAGGTTTAGCTCCTCAAGGGAATCTTGGGAGGCTTGCAAAATTACTTCTGCCCCGGTTGCCTCTCCGCCTTCCGGTGTTTTCTCGGATTCGGCAGATCGTACTCCACCTGAGGGCCCTGCTTCCACCGGTGTATTCCCGGTTTCCACTGTTTGCCTGTTTGCGTAGGGGGACCTGTCACACTATTCGGGCCTCCAGGTCTGGGGGCATGAACTGGGACGCTCCCATACCTGAAGTTTAGGGCGTTCCCGTTTTCCCTGATCTTGGCGAGGGATTTCTCGTCAATCACGAGGTTCCACAGGACACCATGGCCCTCCTTGGAAGTAACCACCTTCCAAAGGTTTGTGTAGACCCCAGCATTTTGCGCCTGAATTAACGCAAAAAGCTTGCTGGGTTCCTGTCCAGCGCTCCTGGGAAGGAATACGGTAACGTGGTGTGTCTTGGGGACATCATCTCCAAGGCACACACGAAGCCCCACTCCCTTCCAATCCTCCAGCTTCGGGACTACCTGCTGGAGCCAGTCTGCAGTACCTTGGTTACTGCAGTCCAGCAGCAGATGTCCCGGCCGGAAGTGGATGCCACTGAACACCAGTGGGGTGGCCCACCCTTTGGCTATCTCCCCTACGATAGCCTCCTCGAGAAAAGAGAGCTCCTCCTTACTCAGTGTCTTCTGGGGATATTCCGTAGGCAGGACCGCCACCCGGGTGGCCTCAGGTGTTCTGAGGACACTCGAGTAGGTTGCGCCCGTCATTAGATCATCCCCAGACCGATTGCTATTTTGGTGCTTGCCCGTCCTAGCAACCGGTACCTGAGTGGTGGTCCTGGATTTTTTAAGTTCAGGACGTTGGGGGGGGGAGTGATGCTATCGCTCCTTCTCTTTCTCGGCAGAGTAGGTTGAGCCGCCGTGGCCGCGGATATTCCGCCATGCTCTACCGCTCTGCTCCTAGCGTCTTAGGGGGTCGTCCAGGCCACCTGGTTGCCCTAAGGGGGGTAATTCTGGGGTTTGCCTTTTAGGCCTTCTCTCCAAATTTGCCGAAGTCGACGGGGGCACTCCCCGCGCGGCCGCAGCAGCACTAGTACTTTGGGCCATTACGTCAGCAGCCCGCCTTACCACCGGTGCCGCAGCGGATGTTGACGGGGGAGTTTCCCGCACGACCGCAGCGACGCCGGTACTAGGAGCAGGGCCTATAGGTTTTGCTCCTACCACCAGTCCGGAAGGTATGCTTCCGGAGCCAGTGGGAAGAGCTGAAGCCGTGCTCACCTGGCTTGTGGTGGGTCTTCCGCTGGCAGATGCAATCAGAGCAGAGATGTCAAACAGTGGCCTGCCCCGTATTGACGCCCCCCCAGCTTTCCGAACGCCCCTGAGGGAGCCCCTCGCCACCCTGGAAGGTATTCTTCCTCGGCTGGTGCTTGGCCTCAGGTCTTCATTTGTGGTCCGGAGCGAATGCTCCGGTACAGCTGCTAGCTGTGTTGCGGTGTAGTCCCGCAGAGCGAGTGGAATTCCTCGCTTATTTTTGCCGCATTTCTTGTTTGTCGTACTCATGATTGCGGTGCGGCCGCCTGCCCGCGCGCATGACGAAGGCGCTGGTGGCCTATAATTCTGGCAGGGACAAGGTTGGTCGACCATGGCAGAGCCCGCATACCATGGCAAGGCCATTGTACTTCCTGAGGTGGCCCGGTATCAGGAAGGCACCGTAAGAATACAGTCGGTATACCCCCTGGCTGCAAACCACCCAGTGGGCACGGTCCGCGTAACACCCTGGGTTAGGAGGGGTAGTGCTTAGTACAGGCTCCGCCCCAGACTACTCCATTCCGTTCATCACTCGGATTGGACTAGTCTGCGGCGTCCTTGCCCGCGGCAAGCCCCCACACCACGACAAGGTTACTACCCTTGTGGAGGAAAAAAAAGAAGAAATATTCATCATTGGGGATCGTTGTGCTTACTTACTTTTTTCTTATAACTTTTTGCTTTATAATAGCTGGATAAATAATATTTATTAAATATGTACATACAGTGCAAGCTCGGTATTCGCGACTACCCATTATCGCGACGGCCCGGTTATCGCGACGGCTTAATTTTTAACATTGCAGGTTCTATAATCGCGACAGAAAAACGGGGCTCTATTTTCGCGACTTTCATCTGTTTTTTTTTTTTAATTTTATTACAATATCTATAACCAAACATGGGAAATTCCCGTTTTTTGCTATATTAACCTTTTTGGATTGTTAAGCCGACAACAGCACTATATTAATCACGTGATTCAGCTGTTATTTTAAAAAATAATTTGCTAAAAAAGCAACTCAAAATCTCCAATTTCTTTAAAATTGTTTAAAATCTAAATATATAAATAAACACAATTCTAATTTAAAAAATTACATAAAATTTTTAAATAAAATTTTGGGTTCTGTTATCGCGAAAATTCAGTTTAGCGCTGCTAAACGAAGTATTTTTCATCCACATCAAAGAAAACTTGCTCAAAAGCAGGGCTGTTAAACGGAATAGTGAAGCTTAGTGAAATCACAGAATAAAGATTATACAGAATGCGCATGCGAAGCAATCTGAATTTCTGGTGCGGGTCGAAAGCAGCAGAGGGGAGATGACATAGTTTGTTGAACAGAACTTTTGTTTCTGTTAATTTCTCGTGCGACGATGATCTCTGTTATTGTCAACTTCGGTAAGTGCCGAATGGTGCAGAGCGAGCTCGTGCGCTCGATACCGGCCATAAAAGCTACTGTTATTTTCAATGAAGCGAATGAAGGGCAATGTTGTATCGTTGTTGTTGTGTTGACCAACGAATGAAAATTGTAAATTTGGAATTTTTGTTTCTGGCTCACTTTGGCTGCTATTCCCGGCGTGTGTCGATTAATAAGAACAAGTTTTTTTTTCATGTAATTATTGGATCGACCTTCTGCGTGAAAAGATATCCTTATATCCTTATGAGCACTTGAAGGCTAAGGTTTCGCTAATTTTGGCGTAAATGACTTCTCCCCGCAATTTATTATTTTATTTTCTTTCAAACCTAAAAAATTAGAGGTTCCGAAGAATCGTAATTACAAATTTGTGCATTTAATCACGTCTAATGTATGTACAGTGCAGGCTCGATTTTCGCGACTAATTAAAACCAGACCTGTCGCGAAAACTGAATTTTCGGAAAATGTTCACGAGTTCAATTTTATTAGCAATCTATGTACCCCATTTTAACACGCACGCTTTGTCATTTCAACGTCGCTTTTGAAATGGAGGTAATGGTTGGGAAATTGTTAAAAAAGAAATATTGTATGCAGAAGCATCTATAAGATAGCGGTTCATTTGCTAAAAGCAATTTGTTCAGTCTTTCACTGGGGTAATCTCTTCAAAAATTCAATAGATTCGTTCGTGATAAATTTTTATGTATGTAATATATTGTTACGGATACTAGTTCTAGTGGGCTGATACGTATCACTGGATTGTGCAATTTGAAAATAAAACAACTTTAATTATCCAAACGCAGTCAATAAAAACCAACAATCACTTTATTTCACAGATTTACACTTCACTGTCTTTACACTTAATTATTTGCTTAATTACTCCGTGTGACACCTTCACTAGTCAAAATCAGACTGACTGCTGCGCCGTACCCGGCTGCCTTTTATACCTGTCCGGTTATCGCCCAGATCGTATTCGCACATTCCAGAGTGGACAAAAGGTTTCCATGATGATCGCGAGACATCATTGCCAGGTTGGACTAAAAGTTTCCCTTATTATGGCGGCCGTCGTTGCCAGATTGAATTATAGCACGGCGCGTAGCGACAGGGTTGCTTTGCACAGCGACAGACTGTCTTGTCGTTACAATATTATATTGTACAATATTATAATGTACAATATTATATTGTAACGATAAGGCAGTCTGTCGCTGTGCAAAGCAACCCTGCCGCTACGTGCCGTGCTATAATCCAATCTGGCAACGACGGCCGCGAAAGCAACTTTTAGTCCAATCTGGCAACGACGGCCGCGATAATAACTTTTAGTCCAACCTGGCAATGATGGAAACTTTTAGTCCACTCCGGAATGTGCGGGAACGATCTGCGCGATGGCCTGACAGGTATAAAAGGCAGCCGGATGCGGCGCAGCGAGTCAGTCTGGTTTTGACAAGTGAAGTTGAACACGGAGTAATAAAGCAAATACTTAAGTGTACGAACAGTAAGGTGTAAACTGTGAATAATAAAGTGACTGTTGGTTTTTAATTGGCTGCGTTCGAATAAACAAAGTTGTTTCATTTTCAAATTGCACAATCCAGGGATACGTAACATCCCACTAGAACTAGTATTCGTAACAATATTATATATATTTTGATATTTTTATATAGGTGCGCTAAGGATCTACATAAACAAATTTAGCTGTTTCCCAAAAACATTTTTAGATATTCCGCTTAAGGGGGTCCTCTAGTACAAACGGTGTTTTTTTAAAGCTTTTTTGGGTTTTTTTTTCAGAAACTACAAATGATAATGAAATAATTCTTCGTATATTTATTCTTTACATATTGAATATAAAAAAAAAATTGTTTCCACGTGCTACCGCGAACACTGTTGGGGTCCGACAGCTGAGTATCGGCCATGTTTTTTTTTTAAGGGTGCGTTTGCGCCATCTTAACTTTGTCCCTGTTCGTCTGAAATGTAATCCAAAACGTTTTGAATACAGCAAAACAAGAATCAAGTGAATTAGTTTTTCGAGAAAAACGCGTTTAAAGTTTTAAAACCGTGTTACCGCGTAATGAACGAGACGGATTTGAGGCTCTGTATCTCAGAGACTTTTACGAATTCGACAAAATCCGTTCGTATACTTTTTCTATGATAGTTATACTATAAAAATATGAAATTAAAAAAAAATCGATTTTTCAAAATTTAAAACTAGAGGACCCCCTCAACTGCATTTTTTGCTTAAGTGCCCCAAATCATGTGCATCAAAGCTGAATGCAGCCAAACGGAATGTATTGTCTGTTGTGTGTGTAATAAGCATTATTCATATTGTTCAGAAAAAAGTTAACAACTAACATAAAACAAACGAAATTCACAAAAGAAGAATTCAGCTAAAAACAAAAAGTTAATGTGAAAACCAATGAAATTCAACAAAATAAAAACTTTAAAACAAAAAAAGGAAATTACAGCTGATTCAGAAGTGCTACCATACTGTTGTATAGCCCAGCTGAATGTAGTTCGTTACCATATCTATCTATCTATATCTATACTTATTACACCGTGCGACAAAAATGAAAAAAATTTTTCACACTGGAAAAAATCCATATGGGCGTGAAACTAGAGACCAAACATAGTAGTACTACGTACTCAGTTTTTCATTTCTACATCCTTTGTCCTTTTAAAAGCACTTCAAAATTTTGAAGGGAATACAATTTAAAAAAAATATAAAAAATACTTAACCTCGTTAAAATATGGCGATATGTATGTGGGATTTATTCTTGTCGTATTTTAAATTTATAAAGGAGAGTTTTAATATTACAAAAGAGTCCGTCCGCTCCGTTCCGTGCTTCGATTTTGAATAATTTGTCCGTCCGTCTAGAGTACTGTTCGAAGCTATTTCGTCCAGTCAGTGCTGCCCATTCGTAAAGAGGTTCGTCCAGTCCAGGGATGCATATTAGTTCAATCCCACATTCGACCATCCTGATGTTTCATTCGCCTCGAATGAAGGATTCCAAGGCTTCATGTATTCAGCCACCGTATGCGTTATTTTCGGCCCTTCTACGGTACCAATCTTCTGAACGACATAACGACCATGATCCTTTTTTTCTATCACTTTATATGGTCCGAGGAATTTTGGCTTAAGTTTGAGTCCTGTTCCGTACTGTGTGCGCTTAATGGCGACTAATGCCCCAGCCTCATACTCCGTTTCCATTCTGCGGGTTTTATTAAAATTTCTCATATTCTCCTCTTGCATACGACTAATATTATCTCGTGCTTCTTCTCGTATCTTGCTCCTCTCAACCTCCAAATCTTCTAACAGCCTGCTAATGTCATGATTTGCGTTAACGCGCATATCAACACCAGTCAACAGTTTGAACGGAGAATATTTCGTGCTTCGAGTCGGCATAGAATTAATTGTTTGTTGCACCCTATCTACGTGCTTATACCACAGTGTTGGATTTTCGACGCATAGTTTCGTCAACATCGATATGACAACTTTGTGAACTCTCTCTACTTGGCCATTACCACGCGGTACACCAGTCGTTATGACCAAATGCTGAATATTTTCTTCTTTGCAGTAGTTCTCAAATGCATTGGAAGTAAAACCAGTTCCCCTATCCGTCATAATCCTGAATGGGTTTCCGAACGTTGCCGCTTGCCTCTGTAAACGCTCTAAAACTTCTTCGCTGCCTGTACTCTTAGTGGGATATAGCCAAACAAATTTAGAAAATCCATCAACGACCACTAATATGTAATTGTATCGCTTCTTCGTTTCTGCCATAGGACCCACGTGATCCAAGTGGTACGTTCCAAGAGGTTTGTCTTCTTTGTTGATTGGGTTCAGCATACCTTCCTTCTTCCCCGCTTTAGCCTCTGCAACCAAACATTCCACACAACTCTTTACTACGTTTATTACCTTCGGCGCTAAGTTGTAAATAAAGAAATCTCTCTCGACCAAATCTTGTGTCTTCTTCGCAGCGTAATGTCGTCTGTGCGCTATTTGGATAATCTTTCGCTCCATCGATGTTGGTACTACCATAAGTTCTTTAGCGAGATCTTTATGGAGAACACCATGTTTGATGTAAAAATCATAGTAACTTTCGTGCTCTAAGACTTTTCGTATTGCAGCTAACTTTTCGTCTTTCAATTGTTCTTCTTGTATCCTATGTCGTAAACTATCTGTCATCATTAAGCAATGTACGCGACTTAACGCGTCTACGTGTCTCATCTGAGTTCCCGACCGATGCTTAATCTCATACCGATAGTCTTGCAGATACATCGCCCAACGAGATACTCGTAAAGGAACATCTTGCTTCTTCATCGTAAGCGCAAAGGCATTACAATCCGTTACTATTTTAAAGTTGATACCCATAACATATACTCTCCATTTCTTCAGCGCTGATATGATTGCCAAAACCTCCAATTCGTATGAGTGATACTTCTGCTCCACCGGTGTAGTTTTCCTACTCATGTACTCGACAGGGTGTAAATGTCTATCTTGCGAGTCTCTCTGCATTAGCACTCCGCCATATCCAAACATAGATGCGTCAGTATGTATTTCTGTTTGTAGTGCTGGATCGAAAAGTTGAAGTACTGGTGGATTCACCAAAGCAATCTTTAATTTTTGAAACGCAGCTATTTGCTCATCTCGAATTCGAAACTACATCCTTCTTCAGGAGATCAGTCAAAGGTTTAGCTACCAACGAATAACTCGGAATGAAACGTCTAAAATATGATGTAAGACCTAAGAAGCGTTGTAAAATCTTCTTATCAGTTGGTACAGGAAAATCGTTTACTGCCTGAGTCTTCTCTCGCGACGGTGTTATGGTTGACGCATCAACAACGTAGCCTAAGAACGTAATTCGACGTTTCAAAAATTGACACTTTTCCCATTTAATCCGTAGTCCATACGACTCTGCTGTCGCTAACACACTCTTCAAACTGGCTAACCCTTCCTCCACACTCTTAGAGGGAATAATTATGTCCTCCAAATAAACTATTATTGTGTTGCTCCGGATAAGTTCTCCAAAAATGGCACTGATGTATCTAGTAAAAACAGCTGGTGAGTTACATATACCAAACGGAACATACAAAAACTCATATTGTCCATTATGCGTAACAAAAGCTGTATACTTGCGTGATGCAGGCTCCAATGGTACGTGGAAAAATCCATTACGAAGATCCAAAGTGGTATAAACGGTAGCCGATTGTAGCCTTTGCAGAATGCTATCCACCAATGGCATCGGAAAATTATCACGTATTATCTTTTCATTCAACTTCCGGTAGTCACAACATAGCCGCTTTGTACCATCTTTCTTCGCCACTAGGACTATTGGTGATGCATATTCCGATGTGATAACTTGGATTATGTTGTCAGCCAACCACCCTTCCACCTGCTTTTCGACTAAACATTGATCTGCATACGGCAGTCGCACGGTCTTTGATACACCGGCACTTCCTCTGACAGAATAATTTTCATTTCGATTGGCGACGCCCTTTTCCTTTCACTACTGTAATTCGTAATCAGGCTAAGTACGCTTTTATTTACTTCAGTTGGTAAATGGTGGAGTTCAACCTGCAACTCGACACTCTCGTTGCATGCAAAATGTAGTATTTGTCCAAACTCCTTCTCTAGTTCACCGATACGATTAACCTCTTGATTCGCCACGATTTCCTCCCTAACTTCCTCAGGTTTCTCCGGTTTTTACTCAGCAGTACTTTTCTTTCGAAACTTAACCCCTTCACCGGCGATTACGACATCCACTTGTCTCAATACATCTTTGCCCAAAATTGCATCATACAAAATGTCGCGCTCTCTAGCCACGTGAAACTCGATATTGACTTCTACTCCATCTAAATCTATAAGTACGGTGAAGCACCCAATAGTTTTGATCATTTTGTTGCCAATACCATACAACTTTTTAATCTTTGGTTGTAAATCGATGTATCCAATGTTAACTAAGGTATCATATCTGATGGCGCAAATATCACTACCCGTATCTAACAGTGCTGAAAACGTATATCCGTTGATCTCTAAGTCTCGGAATAGACACACATCCTTTTATACTGGTTTCGCTCTTTGTTGTTCTTCACCCTCGGTAACTACATGCATCTTCTTGCTTTCGTTTTTTATTTCCGCTCGTGGTGTCACCTGGTTACACTCGTTTGCCTTGTGACCGACTTGACCACACTTAAAGCACCGAATGGCTGATTGAGTACACTGCCTGGCTATATGCCCAACTTTTCCACACTGGAAACACTCTCTGCTGCTATGCGCTTCACTCTTAACAACGCTTTTCTCTCTCGATGCTTGTGGAAGTAACGGCCTGTTGCCTACATTCTGAGATTGCCCACGACACTTCTCATATACACGCAGGTTCTCTTTGAGGTCTTCTATAGTCAACGCTTGATAAAGAATTTGCTTATTCGAACGTGAATCAGGAATACCCTCAATAAAGTATTCGATGATACTCTCGTCATCCATATTGATCTGGCTTGCGATCTCCATCAGTGAGTATAAATATTCTCGAAAACTTTCATTTGCTCGCTTACGCCTATTCTTCAACGTACGATGTATTTCATTTGCACTCAGCTTAGCTCCAAATTCTTTCTTGAGGATGGCCTTTAACGAGTCCCAATCCTTAACTGCTCTCTGACTTCTTACAAATATCTTCGCTGCACCCTTTAGAAGCTGCTTTCCGTAGATGAACTTCTGCAAATCATTCCAGTTAACCACAGCTGCGTTGTCCTCAAACTCCTGCAACCACTGATTAACGTCAGGTTGCCCGCACCCCGAAAAAGATGACAACGTATCTTCAATATCGCGTAGCGTAAAGTGGCTATGAACTGGCACTTGTTGAACTGGCACTTCTTCATTCAGCGGCCTGTTTTGACAAGTGTCATCTGAATTCAAACTTTCATCATCATCATCCCCTCGGGAGAAGCCGAAGTGGTCTAGAAGAACGTTCTGCAGTTCACGTTTCAGTCCCCTAGTTGGTAACCCCAAAGCTGTAAGTTTTTCCCTAAGCCCGTTCAAGTTTAACGTGAGTATTTGGTCTACGTCCATGTCTATGTCGGTTACAATATCAAATATAATATGTAAATTTCATTCAAAGTAATATATAACTTAATTCAAAGCAATTACAATGTACTAATGTGCTTAGTAATTTCTTCTTAATTTTAATTAAATTCAATTTCAATTTATCATTTAAAATGATTACCGTTTAGTGGTAGGCTCTTATATCTTAAAATAGTTTCTCCTCAAAAGCATATAAAGATCTGAATCAATTCTTAGCTCTTTCACAGATTTCATACAAAAGTATTTCGATTCGTGTCACAAAATGGTTAATATATTGAACCTGTTCTTTAGCGAATTCTCCTTCAAAAGTTTAATCCAACTCACAAATTGCTTAAATTTTAATATTGATTGATTTTACTAAACAAATTATGCATTCAACTTCTTAGATCAATTTCTTTTAGTTCAAAATTATTACAGTAGTTATTATTATAATTAGTTCAATTAAACTGTTAAACACCTCTGGCTTGATGGAATGAGTCTAGCTCCGATTACAATTCAACTTCTCAGAATGTTATTAATCTTTTGAACCCGAAAACCCGAAATTAACTTTAGCTAGCGCAGCAAACAAAATTTACTTGTCACAAGTGCAGCAACTTTACTCGAAATCAACATATGTTTGTTTTACTCACGAAACTGCAATATTACCAGAAGTACCAAACAGTGTAAACTATTTCAGCTTCACGCTTGACACGTGATTAAGGAGATTTTGCGTTCTAACATACTTACTTTTCAAGAAAATTCGTTATAAATTTTCAAGGATATAAAGGATTAAAATTTTCAAAGGATCTTTTTCACATCCTTTTTTTAAAGGTTTTATTTAAATTCTTGAGCCTTTCCTCTTTCATCTGATATACATATCGCCATATTCTAGCTTGGTTAAGTATTTTTTATATTTTTTTTTATTTTTTATCCCCTTCAAAATGTTGATGTCCTTTTAAAAGGACAAAGGATGTAGAAATGAAAAAGTGAGTACGCAGTATTACTATGGTTGGTCTCTAGTTTCACGCCCATATGGATTTTTTCCAGTGTGAAATATGCTGTCGCACGATGTTATATAAAAGCAAGTGTGACGTTTTTTGAGCCACAATCAGGAAAAAACCACTGAACCGATTTAGATGAAATAAGCACCAAACATTTTTTATCTATGGGAATGGTACATAGGCTATATGAGAATGACCACGCCCCCTTCTTACGCCCACTATGGTAACAAAACTCATCTATGGTATGCTTTTGTAAGGCAATATGGGTATCAAACGATTCAGCGTATCATTGCGGCAAACATAGGCTATTAAATAATCGGCCACGCCCACTTTCCGTGCCCTCTAAACTAACAAAACGAAGCTACGGTACATGTTGGTAAATCAGTATTAATACCAAATGATTCCGTGTTTCATTGATGTTAACATAGGATATAGAAGATTATCCACGCCTACCTAATACGCCTTCTCGCCACGATCACTATAATAACAAATCAGCCATGATATATATGTCACTGCAATGTGGGTGTCAAACGATTTAGCGATTCGATAGGGGGAATGGGGTGGGTTTTTGACAAGGGGGCGTGGCACCGCCCATACAACTTAAATTTTCAATATGGAATATCTTCGGAATGAGAAATCGGGCAGCATTAAAATTCGGTGCGGGGCCACCGTTTGATGTGTCGTTTCACTGGTAAAACTTTGTAAGCGTTGGATAAGGGGTGTGGCACTTTTTAAGCAACTCAAATGTTTTGAATAACTTTGGAACTACAAATCACACAGTTAAGAGATTTGGCACAAACTTACGATTTAGATGCACCCTTCGACATTGGGAATGGGGTGGGTATCGGACGAGGGGGCCTGGCACTGCCCATACAAACCAAGTTTTTAATACAAAATATCTTCGGAATTATAAGTCGGCCAGCATTGAAATTTTATATAGCATCATGGCTTAGACGTGTCGTTCAAATGGTTAAATTGTATGGGCGTTGGACAAGGCACGTGGTACTTTTCAAGCGACGTTATTGTTTTCAATAACTTTGGAAATGCAAATCACACATCAAGATATTTGGCACATACTTACGATTTCGACGTGCCCTTCGACAGGAAGAGTAGGGTGGGTATTGGACGAGGGGCATGGCACCGCCCATACAACCGAAAATTTTAATGTGGAATAGCTTCGGAACAATAAGTTGGAAAGCTTTGAAGTTTTGTATACCATCGTCCCATAGTTGTGTCATTCTACTGGCAAAATTTTATGGGCGTTGAACAAGGGGCGCGGCATATTTTTTGTAATTGAAATTTTCCGCGTAACTTTGGAACTGAAAGTCGCATATAAATGAAACCGGGTCACACCCGGAGGAATGGATTGGGAATGGATTGGGCATTACATAAAAGAGGCGTGGCATGGCCCATAGAGTGTAGTATGAAGAAACATGATTTATTGGGCCCATTGACTTCAAACTTGCGTGCAAAGCCGCAGGGCCCTACTAGTTGTTTAATACATGCGAGCATCGAGTTTATAAAAATCAACGCTTGTTGTGTGAAACGGTAACCGTAAATAGAACAATTTCTCATTTCTACATATTACTAAACACTTTCGTGGCAAGTTTATGTTCCTTCGGTGATTTTTGTGTTCGGTACTTTGCAACCGGACACGAACAAAACATCCGAAAACCGAACTGTCCAGGCGAAAACCGGACAGTTGGTAACCCTGCTCTGCACGCAAGTTTGAAATCAATGGATCCAATAAATCAAGTTTCTTTTACCTTTTGTTGACCCCGTCAGATTTTTATGATAAAATGTTTGTCTAGTTATTTCTCGTTTGCAGTGCTTTCACCATATTTAAAGTCAATACACCTATTAAATTATGTTTTTCCATAAAAACTTTAAACCCGTGGTTTACTCCGTTAGATTTACATTAAAAAAAATAAAAAACATAGTAAATTTAATCCTTTCGGTTATTCTATGCCATATGGCATAGCCTCTTTTCAGTGCCTGTTTTAGGTCAAAAACTTGTGGATACTATATTTTTGTATTTTTCTCTGAAGGTTTTTATACAAAACTAGTAAGGGAGAGGGCTGGGTTGTGAACCAGGCTGGGGTGTGAACCATTGCCGTTTTTTCTTTCCCTAATTGACATATCGCCAATCTTTCAAGTGTCAATTTTGTCTTATGATATGACTCTGCTTTTGTGGTTACACCGAAGTACAAACACGTATTGCTTGTGGCAGCAATCGACTTTGAAAGACATCGTGTTCGAAAATCGACTGCGAAAACTTGTTGGCTTTTTTTAAAGTGCTATATTAGTGACTGAGCTTATTGCAAAAAGTCTGTGTAATACATGTTTATTTAGTGTTTTGATTCTATTTTACGTTGCAATATTTGTTTATGTCGAATTATGATTGGAAGTGTCGTTTATTTTAAAGTTTCCAAAATGGCGTCGTGGTTGGGCTGTGAACCACTGAGGTGGCTGGGTTATGAACCACCTGTTTTTCGTACTACATTTGTTCTAACACTGTCAAATATGGACGGATATATAAAAATAAAGTCATTTTATATAATTTCACTCGATTTCGTTGTGTTCACTTGAAGTGAGCCAATACGAGAACACGTTCGTATTTCACATGCAAACATTCCGACACAGATTAGGATGAAAATTTAAAAAATTGAGCAGTTTCATTCATTGCGATTTTTTGGCCTAAGAGGCGTTATTATAACTTTTTTTCACCTCTTGAAGCTTCCTGATTAAATAAATTCTCAATATACTTAAAAATTATGGGTGTTTTCTTCGTATTTTCCGACTTTAATAGGGATTTTTCAGATGGTTCACAACCCAGCCACTTTTTTGAAAAAGCGAAAAATCACGTTCTTAGAAAATTGGACGTAGAGAGTTAAATTTCAATCAAAACGGTAATCTGCCTTCATAACAAAGTTGCGTTATATATTCCCCTTTCCAACGGTATCTTCGATTTTTCGATATCTTTATTCTGTGAAAAGTTAGAGCAAAAAACAAAACCCCTGTTCACAACCCAGCCCTCTCCCTTACCAAATAATGAAAAAATATTTTGATAAGTGTACCAAGTAAATTGTAAAGGTACAGAAAGTGCACAGTCCTATCGAGCTGCGATTTTACAAAAAGAGATCATTTCGTACTTTTATTTATTCTATTACAAAAATCAATATATTTCATAGGTTTATGTAAGTAATCTAGTAGGTATTTATTGCTTTAGTAAGTGTAAAAAAAGTTAGATCCCAAATATAGTTCACTAAGGCTGTACGATTTTTTTTATTTCTTACTATGCCATATTTCATGACGCCCAAAAACCACTTTTTCGAACAATATTTAAAAAAAATGACTTTTGATTATTCATTATGTAGGCTTAAACATTAATAAAGTGGAAAAGAATGATTTTTAAAGTTACAAACAAAACAGACGTACCGAAAGGGTTAACCAATTAAACAACCAACAAATGACTTTCAGTGATGATAGGTTTATACATGACTCCTGATATCAGTACTCAGTGAAGCTTCTATCAGGGCTGATTAATCAGGACTGACAGAAAAACAGAGTTTCTGCTGTGAGGGATCGAGACAACTTGATATTCACAAGGTATTTAAAAGGTATTTTATTGAATCTTTTGTCATAGTAGGTGCTAGCTAAACAACTGTATATCTGTGCCAGATACCAAAACACCTGTGTTATGTTATAAGGTGATACAAAATCACACGTATACGTGAGCTTCTATCAGAATTTTCAAACGGCTCTTCAGAAACTGATGGGAATTCTGGTCGAAATGTCTATCAGTACTATAGGTAAAATGATTAATCATACTGTTCTTGCAGGATATTATTTGGTAATATGTACACTGAGGGAAAAATGTGTTAAATTTGACCTGTAGCTAAAGTGAACTTTAGCTAAAGGTCACTTTAAAGTGCCCGGTAAATATTTTCGTTTTCTCATCTTCCTGATAAATAAAAATTTAACAAGTCTGATTTTTTGGCAACACTGGTCTACGATGGGCAGCACTTGGCGGCGCAATCAGCTGTTTGTGAAAAATTATAATTAATTTTGAAGGAAAAAATAAAAATTTTGCCTGGCAAAATCTTGTTGATGCTTTTACTGCCAAATGGGGCGTGTCCCGGCGTTGGAAATCGTTGAGGGACAAGTTAGACAACTTGAAGCGTAGGTCCAAGCTGGAACTTGCAGCGCAGAAGAGCGAGACGTATCGCACAGGTGGCGGCCCAGCAGCGATTGGACATGTCAGCAGTGCAAAACAGTGAAATAGTCCAATTGGCTGTTATATGTTATATTTGCCGCATTTTGCGACTCCGTACCTTCAAAGGCGTCTTACAGTGCATGAATTTAAGAAACACGCCTATTTTCCATACCGAAAGATCTCAAATTCAAATTTCATTTCAAATTGTAATTTCATTATCAGCTGTTTTTTGTTTGTAAACAAACATATGCATGTACGTGGCACCACTTCCACTTAAAGTTCACTTTAAAATTTAACAGGCACTCAATCCTCCCGGTAAATTTTATCGGGAGGATAGCTTAAGGCAGGTTCTCACCTTGTGGATCCGAAAAAGTGCATTTTTTGAAAATTGTTTCTGGATATGAACACACATTTATTTAGAGAATACAATTTTTAAAATTGAATGAATCAAAAAAAGGGGGAGGGGGCGTCCATCAGTGGCGGCATGTCGGCGAGGAGGTGTCCCGCTACCGGAAGTGATTCCGTCAAAACACGTGATCGGAAACACAAAAATCGAACACATTCTTAATGTGTACCGTATTATCTATTGAATGAACTACGATCATGAAAGAAAAATAGAAATTAAAAAAGTTATGAGGTTTTGAAAAAAATTACGATTTTCGCATTTTTTTGTTAACTAATTATTTTTTTAAATAAACAATTTTCAATATTTTTGGCTGATCGTAGTTCGTTTATTAGAAAAAACCCTAAGGAACATTTGGAAAAAATTTGGTGACGATTGGTTCATTCCAACGCCTTCAATCACTTCCGTAAGGTCCGAAAATGTGGTTCTGAGGAAAACGCGTTTAAAGTTTAAAGCGCGCTTGGCCGGTGCTCTACACTGCTCTATGTAACGGCCTGTAACTTTTGTAATTTTTCAGATTTTGATCTGAAATTTCTGGAGCACATTTTTTAAACATACATATATCTACACGATAAGGTAAAAAAAAAAATTGTTTTTTTTTCCACAAGGTGAGAACCTGCCTTAACGGGCAGATGAGAAAACGAAAATGCGTTTATCCGCCCGTTAAAGTGAACTTTAAAGTTAACGGGAAGATGAGAAAACGGCCCTAAAGGTGGTAATTTAAATGACATTGTATTTCGTACGTAATGGCAAAGTCCAAGCATTATTATTGAAATATTTGCGAAACACTATGACGCAAAGGTCATAATTAATTTTTTGTGAAAATTATGCACACAAGTAATTTGTGTTTTCATGATTAAAATATTAATAGTTTGAAACTAGTAAATTATATTATTTTGGAATTATTAATTTTTAAATTTTTTTAATTTCAAATGTATTGGGATAGAAATGTGTGAGAAAATGAATTTAAGTTATTATTTTAAATGAGCTTATCAACTGAATGGGTCCTTAAAACTCTTGATAGATATGCAAATAACAAAAAGCGCTGGCCACTTAGCAGAGCCCATAATGCAATGAACCGATTTGTTTTTGACAAGTAACAGTGCAACACGAATAAGAAAAGTGTGCGCTATTGTGTGCGCCACTTGCTTCAACACTTTTTGTTTTAATTTGAAATGTTTATTTTCAAATAAGTCATAAGAAATATAGTGTCTGCGTCCAGTTATTAGAGCGTCCGGTTGTTGGAATGATATTCGTATGGAAAACTTAATGAAATTTCTGTGTCTGCGAAATTTGTCCGAAGCTGTTGAAACTGTCCGGTCATAAGGACTGTTCGTTATGAGGAATTTCATTGTACTTCACATAATAGCGTGGGTCTGAAATGGATAATACCGTGAGAAGAGGGCGTAGGAGACTTCGTTTTGAAGGGAAGGAATAAGCGAGAAGCAGGAAAGTCCTGACTGTGAGAAAATCGAGGAATGCAGGGATGTATCCAGGAAGTTTTTCAAAAAAATCGAGTGTAAAAGAAAGATGTAAGCCTAGGCTTTATGTTGTAGGCAAAACCGGGAATCGGGAAACAGTTGCAACGCTCGTGATGTAAATAACTGTACAGATGACCCCAATCGACGACAATATTGTTGCTGTGCCACCGCCCATCTATGAAAAGGTCAAATATATTGTATATATGTAGAATATAGAATGATTGCAATCTCAGTGTCGTATGAACCTGAGCGTCTGATCACGTACTAGGGCATGCTCAAAACAATATTGAATTCTTACTGGAAAAGTACCCTAACAGAGTTAGTTTGTACGAAATGAGGTTTGATTTTTTTTACATACAAGCTAATTTTATGTTTCGATCCCGGGATCGGGTTTTGTCAATCCCTAATTTTTCGGAACTAAAATTGTCCATAACCTCAGGATTGTAGCTTGTAGCGGCGAGCTGGTAGCTTTTTCATAGGCAATTTTACTCTCAGAGGTTTGCCATTTCCTGCTGAGAGGACAGCCGCCGAAAGAAACATTGTTGTTTTTCTTTTTTTTTCGGTGTTAACGCAACGGAGTCTTGAACATGGGTTCGAGCGTCGCATTTGACTCGTGGCCCAATGCACTAGCCAGCTGAGCTACGGCGGCTGCGTAGTACGTACATACTAGGGATTGCAATCCCGGGATCGTGAATCACGTAATCCCGGGATCCCGGACAATTTCAGTCCCGAAAAATCCCGGGATTGACAAAATCCGATCCCGGGATCGAAACAAAAACAAAAAGCTTACTTTTTGCTTTTGTCACGTTGATTTCAAAAAATGTAACCCTTCTTATTTAACACAAAAAATAAATTGCACATGCCTGTGACGTTTGAATAAGTGTTAATGCAACAATAGCTCTGTGTAGAACTACTTTTTACAAATTTATACAAACAAGCTGTGTTTTTGTACTTTTCCAGTACAGATTTGCCAGTAACCAAATTCAGAAGTGCAAACAAGCTTACGCTCCCAGAAATGAATCCATTCAAAAAAGTAAACAACCAGAATTTTCTAAAAACATGCAAGTTTAATTCTTCTTTACACTAATGTGACTTGTCACATTCACAATACGCCAGAAAAATGGTGTAAATAAGAGGATAAAGAAAGTAAAAGCTAATATAAAACCATCAACATTTGTGAATTAAAACTATAGCGAAACTTAAATTTTTGATAGTTATTACTCACACCTAATTTCACTTATTTTTAATGGCCAAAACTTGAAGATTTACACATAATACGATTTGATGTACTTGCATTGAACCAGAGAGATGACTTTTTTAGCAGGTTAGCCAGGGGATTTGGCAATTAAATGCGTTTTTAAGGTATTTGTAATTAATACATAGATATAATTTATTTGATTGAAAAAAAGTCTGAACTAGTTCCTTAAAGTAATATATTCAGTCCCGAAAATCCCGTGATTGTAAAACTGGTCCGGGATTGCAATCCCTAGTACATTCCTTTACAAAACGCCGTGCATTAATACAAGACTACATTTTAATCATTCATATGTACTGCAGTTTCCAGGAACGTACCTCCGTGGTAAGCGACGTCTACCTGTATATCTTTGCAATTGACATTTAAATGTTCGCAATTGACATTTAAATGATCGGTTTGCGCACCGAAAAGTTGCTTGGAAACTTGTACAATTTCTATTGCGTCAAAATTATCATAAAAATTAGAGGAGTAAATAAATGTATTTATTAACAATAGTGAACAACTGAAACAGTGGAGCACATCCAAATGCGTATAGTATTTTTTATAGGAAATATTTCCGTATGTGTGGCCGAAAGTCAAAACTTACAAGTGCAAAAATAAATTTGGGTTATCCATTAAGTGGTTTCAAAACCGCCGGCCTGGCAAGGCTGTCAGCTTTTAAATATCTACCATCTGAAGTGTCATTATTCGTTTAACAACCAAAAACGCATACAAATAGTTAAAACTATTCAAACGTGGCCACTTTTCGAGCATTATGGTCGTCATAATCGGCCTACTGCGCAAGGAATTGGCAAGATTATAAAGAAATTTTAGGAGACTGGAAGTATTTCAGATGCGGTCAGACCTGTGCATCATCGCAATGTCCGCACTGCCAAAATTATCGCTTCTGTTTCTGAAAGTGTGGCGGCTCATTATGGCGTATTTTGCATTTGGATTTGCACCTCCATCCATATAAAGTTCAACTCACGCAACAATTAAAGCCGGCTGATCATTCACAATGCCGTAGATATGCTGATTGGGTGCTAGAGCAACAGGTTTTCAATGCTGATTTTTCAGCGATGAAGCTCATTTCTCAGTCGGTGGTTACATCAACAAGCAAAATTGTCGCATATTGGGCGGAGAACCCAGAAGTGGTTGTGGAAAAGCCGTTGCATTAAGAAGTAGTGACTGTTTGGTGCGCATTATGATCTGGAGGTGTAATTGAGCCGTATTTCTTCGAAAATGTCGCTGGAAGATCATTACCGTAAATTTAGAGCGATCTATGGTCGTATGATAATCGACTTTTTTTGGCCTGCAATTAGTGTTCGACCGAATCGGTTCGGTTTCGGCCCAAATAAGTTGTTTCAGTTTCGACCGAAGAATGGCCGAAACCGAAACTTTTTTTAGAACATTTTTTACATTTTATGTGTAGCCGAGCAGATATATAGTGAAAGGAGAAGTAATTTATATGCTTTTTATAGCATATAATATTAAATTTTTTAATTTTAATTAGGGTACGAAAGGGTGATTTTTTATGTTTATGTTTTTAAAAAATGAATGAAGTATTTTATTAACACTTTCGCGTCCGATCACGTATTTTTACGTTTTTTACCAAACAATCCTAGGAGCCGTTCACGTATTTTTACGTTTTATGCCTATTGTTTGAATAAAACATTAATTGATTAATTAATTAAATCTTAATAGAAGGAATATTGATAATTTTTGTATTGAGATCATTTATTCAATAAAGTTTTGTTAACATTAAATAATTTTTAAAGTAAAATAATGTGTGTTTAGTAAAATAAAAATAAAATTTCATTTGCTTTAAAAATTCATCACAAAATAGCTGGTCTTCTCTGAAGGACTCCAATTTGTCTAATAAAGTTAAAAAAAAAAGTTTACTTTGTACTTCATTTGGGTAACAGTATCTGTTGTAAGTTATATAAACCAAAAAATATATATTCCAATAGTATTATATGCAAGAGTTACAAACTAAATTTTTGTGGTCTCCACACACAGGTACACCACACTTGACGCACGCCATTTTTGACATACGTCGCATTTTTGAAGGACAAAACCCACAGTATTTCCTCTTTTTTGTAACAGGCTGATCTCCACTGGTACCGCTGTCAGTGTTAAGTTCATAAGGTATGGCGTTTTCTATATTACTTCGCAAGTTTTTCGACAAAGTGGGAATCTCAAGTCTTTCTTCCATCCAAGGTGTTGCCAAAGACGTGGAAAGTACCTTCATATACTCCTTACGACTTAAAGGCTTTTGGTTTGTAGAAACCATATTATGGCAATAAATTACATAGGAGTTTATGAACGCCATGTTTAGCATCCCATAAAATAATGCCATGGGCCACCTGTTGGTTTTTCTTGAGCACGACATCAACGAACACATTTGGTCGAATGTGTCGACTCCGCCTTTTGTTTGATTATAATACAATATCATATCCGGCTTTCCAGTTGTGTCATCAATCGTGCCAATTTCATTACAGGAAGACAGCAAATAGACCATTTTAGATGGCTTAGGTTTGTACGATAAGAGAGTTAAAGGCCCATCATAGCAAAACATAGTAGTTCCAACTTGTCGTGCACGTGAGTTTTTCATTTGTTCCGGAATTTCGCGCTTGTTGGATCTTATGGTTCCCACAAGAGTGAGCTTGTAAGGTTCTTTAAGTAAGCTTTTTGCTAAAGGAACAGAAGTGAACCAATTATCGCAGGTTATATTTCGACACGAACCATGTATAGGTCGCGATAGTTCCTTGACATAATACTCTCCCAATGGAAGGTCGCAATTTTTTGTCGTTTTCCCCAAATATGGCATCGCATTAAACATATACTTAGTCGTACTGTCGCATATCATTGGGATTTTGATTCCATATTTACTTGGCTTGTTTGGAATATATATTTTAAATGGGCAACGGCCACGAAATCCCAACAGCTGTTCGTCAATTGTAGTATGAGATCCTGGTGTGTAACTAGTTTGGCATTGTTTTATGAAGAGGTCCCATATCTTCCTAATGGGTACGAATACATCATTTGGGCGAAGTGCGGACCGCAATGCCTTATCGTCCATTCTAAGGCATACAATAAGAAAGTCGAATCTATCACGACTCATGGTTGACGTATATCGTGTTCCACAGAAAGTAGTGTTAAATAATTCGTCGGTTGATAAGTGGTTATCCTTCAATGCTGCTGATAATGTTAGTATGCCGATAAGGGCGCGTATTTCAAGGCCATTTGTATCTCGAAATGTTGCTGCCGTCATATCATCCCGTCGAGTAATAAAAATTTCAGCATTTGTCCATTGTACGATTTCCGAAATTATTTCGTCCGTAAAAAAAACTTTAAAGCACGAAATGGGATTGTACAGCGATTTGCATTCTCGAGTTGGTCCTCTTGCCGTTCGGACAATGTTTATTGAAGAAATTCTGCCAGCGTTTTGACCCTTCAATGTAGCCCAGCAATGTCTGCTCTTACTTTTTATAGTGGCTTGAGGTACGGTAAATATACGGCTATCGGAACGTGAAGTGAAATTAACTGAAATTTGAGGTTGTGGCGCTGTATTCTCATCAGACTCTTGGGTATCAGCAAGCTCATCTTCCATATCGCTTTGAATATCATCTTCCAGTATTTCATTTTCTGGTTCGCTGACATTTTCCGAAGACTCTGAGTCGTTAAAAACATTTTGCAAAACAGCTCCAATTTGTGTGTCATCTAAGCCACGCTTACAAGTCATCGTTTTTAACAAATTTTAATTTAAAAAGTAACGAGCCACCTTGGAATTCAACAGAAAATGAAAACCACGCTAACACACAAAAATGTCTATACTTACACAAAAGATAACGATACGTCTCTCAGACGTACGCTATGTTAATTTCTCAGAAACAATTGCACTCACAGCAGAAAAACAACCACCACCGACAAGACGTAGCTAACGACTGAGATAACTGAAAGTAAGAATCTTCTCTCTTGGCGATTGAGAGAGAGAGAGCAAAAAATTCAAAAGGCGTACGTCTCGCAGACGTACCTTATCTAAGCAGGGTTAAAGTAAGTAGTCGCTCGTTGGCAAAAAAAATGCTTGACGATTTGTAATTCAACTAGGAAGTTTTGGTTTCGCCAAATCTTAAAACAAAAAACCGAAATTCGGTTTCGGCAAAAAAAGTGGTTTCCGTCGGACACTACTTGCAATTGAAGATTATGAACTGGACGATATGTGGTTTCAACAAGACGGTGCCACGAGCCACACAACACGACCGATTTTGGCTTTATTGCGTGGGAAGTTTCCATAACGCGTAATTTCACGTTTTGGCGACGTTAATTGGCAACCAAGATCATGCGATTTGACGCCGTTAGCCTTTTTCGTGGGGGTACGTCAAAGCCCGTGCATGCCTGAATATCGTTTGAGTATTTGAAAATCATAATTTGGCAAGTTATCGCCGAGATACCGCCCGAAATGTGCGAAAAAGTGGTCGAAAACTACCTCAAAAGGATCCACTGCTGCAAGCAATCTAGAGGTGGTAATTTAAATGACATTATATTTCGTACGTAATGGCAAAGTCTAAAGTCCGACCGATACCAAATTTTTTTGGCCGATGCCGATGCCGATTAATCGGTCGGAAGGGCGAGTTTGGCCGTTGCCGATTAATCGGTCGAAAGGGCGAAAATCGGCCAATGCCGATTACATATAAAAAATAACATGAATGAATTCGATCAAAAACACAGTCTATTTTATAAAATAACAAAAGGAACTATTACATATTGTTGTAATACACCAATACCTCGCTTTGCGTCGTTTCGTTTTGCGTTTTTTCGAAGTTGCGTCGCTGCTGAATTAGTACTAATTTTCACTGTGCGTCGTTAGATTTTCAAAGTTGCGTTGTTTTGGGTTCGAGTCTTTATTTATTTTTTTTAATTTTCTTTTTTTTCTAAAAGATTGCACGACTTTTGTTTCTAATTGCGCCATGCCATCAAAACTCGGGGATTCCCTTTCTAACTTTTGTGAAAAGCCGACAGCCGACTTACGACAACCGCCACTATCGACTCATCAGACAGTGATTCATTTGTATTTTGTTCTTATAAATTAATTGAATATTGAATTTGTTTTTTTTTTGTTTTTTGTATGTATGTAATAAAATTTTATATTATTTTTATTTTTTAAAGTTTACTTTGTTCAATTTTCTTTTTAAAAAGTAGTAGTTTCGTAAACCTTTACATGGTTTTCTATAGAAAATCATAATTCACTTTGCGTCGTTTCAATTTGCGTCGTGTTTTTTTGGAACGTAACCACGACGCAAAGTGACGTATTGGTGTACTCATCAGAAAATAACAAAACAACGAGAAAAGAAATACTTAAAAACTAAATAAAATAACATAATAATAATAAGAATTCAGAATTATAATACATTAACATGTATTATAAAAAATAATATAAATATAAAATAATATATCACATTTATCCACTGAGAGAGAAGCAAAATACTGACGTAAATATTGAATACAAATTTAGTTTTTTATTCAACTTAAAATTAAGATTTTTATATTAAAATTTGTACTCTCAAATTGCGACCCGTTGTACAAATGCAGAAAATGAATTTTAAAAAAGGCCTGTTAAAAAATGCTTCCAATTAAAAAAGAAGGATAAGATTGAAAAATTAAATGCCCCTTCTTCTGATATCCTCATTAAGAGACGAAATGCATAGACATTTCAAGAAAATCTGTGTTTTTAAGAATACTTAGTTTAAAAACAACACTTCTAGGAAACATTTATATTAAACAGTATCTTTAAATACATTACTGAAAAGGGTGTAAGAACCCGTAATGAACGCAGAAAAATAGGCCGATGCATCATCGACCAAAAACGGTGCCGATGCCGATACAAGCCGATGCCGATGCCGATTAATAGGCCGGACTCTAGCAAAGTCCAAGCATTATCATAAAGTAAAAGCTTCATCGAAATCACACAATTATGTGTGTTTTATTTAACTTTACTTTTGAAACCGAAAAATGGATAACCCTGTATATATACGGTAGCGGCCAAAGCTTTTATGCCGTCCGAGGCAAATCGCCAAAGCGCTGCCCTTAAATTTCTGGATTAAAATACTTACGAAAATTATCAACCACATGTGGTCTATTTAGATTCAAGTTTTTATACAAATCGATCGATATTAAAAATTATAATGAACATGTGGGAATATTTTTATGAATGCAACTTAAAGACAATATTTTTCGAAAGTTGGCACCCAATTCAAATATTTTTTTCTTCACGTTCGCCCCTCCCAATTGCCGCCCTAGGCATTTGCCTCCTAAGCCTCGTGAATTGGGATACCGATCAATTTCATTTCCAATACCGATCAAAATCTCAGTAATTAGTTATCGCCGATTCCGGGTATCTTAGGTTTTAATCATGTTGATTTCGAAAAATGCATTTCTCCTAATGTGGTACAAAATATCCTTTAATACATTTGATACTAATATTTTGATAGAATTAACAAGGTAGACTCAGAGCCACGAAATTTGAGCCACGAAAATTGGTGTACGAGAACTGACTGTTGTCATCAAATGTTCTCATTGAACAGTGTGCTGCAGTTTAAATTTATGACCAAAAAGGAGATCAACAAATATCAAACTTTAATTTTTGAAACCGAATATTTGCTAACAAAATTGTTGCATAAGCTTGTTTTTACATCTCATGTTTGAAATTCATTAGATTAGATTTATTGGGGGGTTGGTTGCACTGAGACTATTACTGATCTATTGTGCCCCTTACAGATCGTTAGAGAACATCCCCTAAACCCACCGACCTAATGAAACTTACTAACCCACGGGGGTCCAGGTGCTTGACATTCTCCGCTGCAAGCCAGTATTGGCCCAGGTATCGCCTCCTGCTACGACAGACTGCTTCACATGCCTTAAAATTCATAATTTAAATAAAACATCGCCACAGTATTTGTTTTATTTTAATATTTTCTGTATTTTGAATGCTAGTGAAGATGCTGAAACCAAGCAATTTGGGAGACGCGAATTGTAGCTGCCATTCAAATTGGCGCACGGTTGACGCATGTAACAAAGAATTTCGGAGAAGGCTTTTCGTGTATAGTTTACATTGTTTTTTGTATCATGAGTAAGATTCAATGCGACAATAGCTCTGTTTGCGTTTTAAATGAGCAAGTAAGTACGGAGCTTACGCTTCCGAAAATAAAAACTAACTATTGTACCCAAAAAAAAGTGAACAAACGGAAAAGTGTAAGAATTTTTATGTTAACAGAAACAGCCAATCTAAAAGTCCAGGCGAGCTGAGCCAGACGATCGTGGGCCAGTAATCTCACGAACCCAATTGTTCTTTGTACATGACTGTTTTTTCTTGCTTGAAAGTTACAAGTTAAATTTCGTAAAATGAACTCACTGAAATTAAATCACTCTACGCTCTCATTATCTGTTCAATAAAATTTTTGTTCTTCTTTTATATTAGTGGAGTTCTGAGAGAATCTGTCGCTACAACTGCTTTCGAAAACATTGCGAAAATTCAAAAATTGCTACGATAGCAACTTTACACCTAAAATGCTATGATAATAGCTCCGCCATTATTTGTCATGAATACTTTGTTCTTAGCTTTGAAATATATTCAATGAACAAAGAAAATGGCGCATAGTCATAGTCGAAATAAAGTACACTTTAACCCGGCATTGGTGTGGTGGGGTATACCATACCCCAGGGGTTGTATTTTTGTAAATAATACGGATATCAATTTTATGTGGGCACTATCGCTTCTAGTAGCTGTTTATAACAGTCCAACCATACACATTTGCTATCCAAAAACGACTTGAGTGTGACCAGATTTCAGCCACACCCCGCTAAAGTTCATTGGGGTATGACATACCCCACCACACCAATAACGTAACTTTTTGTGTAAATGATTTTGAATTCAAATTGATATTTTTCAAAAACTCACCGTACGGAAGAGGCAAATAACAACTGTCAAACTGCTACGTGCAAGAAAAGCTCCTAGTTCAGTATTCGTATTTCGTCGCCGTAGAAAACGAATGTCGTATGTTCCATTGAATTTAATAGCATATAACACTTCGTTCAATAATGTGTGTGACTGACACATAGATGGCGGCACTAATACTAAATCAATATTTTTTTTCGAAATTGTGAACCTTTTTAGGCTTACTGTCAAATTTATATTTAATTATATGTCAATCCGACCATTAGTTTACAAGTTACAGTGCTTTAAGTGACACTACTTTTGAGTTTTCAAAACAAATGAATTCAAAGCAATTCCGTGTGCTGATTTATCATTGTTTTTTAATGAAAAAAAATACTGTTCAATGCCAGGAATGGCTTGAAAAACATTATTCGGACTCTGCTCCATCAAAAAGAACCATTTGTTATTGGTATGCCGAATTCAAACGTGGTCGTACAGACACCGATGACATTCCATCTACTGGACGGCCAAATGACGCTGTTATTCCGGAAAACGTTGAAAAAACACTGAAAATCATTATGTCCGACCGTAAAGTGAAAGTGGGGGAGATTGCTGACATTCTAAAGATATCAGCAGGCAGTGTACACACCATAATACACGAACATTTGGTTATGAAAAAGGTGTTTTCGAAATGGGTGCCGCGTTTGCTCACACCGGAGCAAAAACAACAACGAATCGATGATTCAAAGAGCTGTTTGGACATGTTTACGCGCAACAAGTCGGAGTTTTTGCGTCGGTACATCACAATGGATGAAACATGGATCCACCATTTCACTCCAGAGTCAAATCGGCAGTCTGCTGAGTGGCATGCAACCGGTGAAAGCCGCCCAAAGCGTCCAAAGGCACAAACATCGGCTGGCAAGGTTATGGCGTCAGTATTTTGGGATGTGCACGGAATAATATTCATCGACTATCTTGAGAAAGGGAAAACAATCAATAGCGACTATTATATAGCGTTGTTGGAACGTTTGAAAGAAGAAATCGCGATTAAGTGGCCCCATATGAAGAAGAAAAAAGTGTTGTTTCACCAAGACAATGCACCGTGTCACAAGTCGATGAAAACGATGGCAAAAATGCATGAATTGGGCTTCGAATTGCTTCCTCATCCCCCTTATTCTCCAGATCTGGCCCCCAGCGACTACTGGCTCTTCGCAGACCTCAAAAAGATGCTCCGTGGTAAGAGATTTGGCTCAAATGATGAAGTAATCGCCGAAACTAACGTCTATTTTGAAGGCAAAGAAAAATCGTTCTACAAAGGCGGTATCGAAAGATTGGAAAAGCGTTGGAATGATTGTATCTCCCTAAAAGGGGACTATGTTGATGAATAAAAACGAATTTTGGCAAAAAATGTGTTTTAATTAGTTAGTCACACACATTATTGAACGAAGTGTTACGACAATCGTTTTCATCGTGTCATATGTTCCAAAAAATATAATTTTTTGTATACATCATCATGATTCTGTAAATCCTTCAGATAAGGCGAAGCTGTACCAAAACTTCGTCAGTACAGCACACAAAGTTCGGTTTGTTTGAGAGCAAAAACCTTACACATCTTGCAAAAAATGCGCTAATTTTGAGACCCTGTATTTCGCTTCTCTTTCACCGTAGCTACCGAAAATTGTATGTCACATAACTATATGTGTATCGTTTTTAAAACAGACTATGGTTTTTGGATAATTATGTAACGCAATTTTTTTAAACCCCATTTTATGAAGTCAACCTATAAATATCAGTATTTTTCGTTTATTTTTCTTATATTTGTAATTTGCTTTTACAAATTGCTTGCACATGAAGTTTTTCTGGATTTACTTACGTAAAATTAAATGAAGAATTGCTATCTTTTATATTTGTGTTGTTTCGTGAGGTTGCTGCTATATAAAGTTTTGGGGTATGTCATACCCCACCACACCAATAACGTAATTTTTTTTCACCACACCAACGCCGGGTTAAGTTCAATAAATTATACTTTTAAATAAAGTAGGCTCTAAGTCAATTATAGTCGAGTTAGAGCATACTTTACCGCTTAAAGTATACTCTAACTTTAAAACAAGCAAAAGCTGCTGCTAAACCAGTTAGCAATGAGTCAAAATGAGCAGAAATGTCACTTTTTCAAAATACTTTAAATTCAAAAAACCAAATAAATCTAAAAAAATTTAAAAAATTTCATTTCGAGGAAATTGAAAGAGGTTTCAATATTATGAACGACGACATTGTGCTGAGACGGCGAAAAGTATATAAAAGCCGGATGGATCCCTTCGAGTTCGATGACGAAGACCTCTATAGTCGTTACCGGTCGATAAAGTTGCTGCTCAGTTTGCAATTGATGTTTTGAATATTCAAGAACCAAGCGGCAATAGAATACAATTGTTTTCTTTACACCGTAAAGTAGGCAACAATTTTCATATCGATCAGCTGTTTGTTTGTTTTGTTTATGTCAGAGATGGGCAGATTAATCCTCGAAAAATTGTGCAGTCGATTTTTACGCTGCCGTCTGCTTTTCACAAGTATCCGACCGTTGTTGTCTATTTTTAACTGCTAATTAGTGTTCAGGAAAACAAATATTGCAAAATAATTGATTACAAAAGCAAATTTTTGCCTACTTTACGGGGTAAAGAAAACAATTGTATTCTATTGCCGCTTGGTTCTTGAATGTTCAAAACATCAATTGCAAACTGAGCAGCAACTTTATCGACCGGTAACGGCTATAGAGGTCTTCGTCATCGAACTCGAAAGGATCCATCCGGCTTTTATATACTTTTCGCCGTCTCAGCACAATGTCGTCGTTCATAATATTGAAACCTCTTTCAATTTCCTCGAAATGAAACATTTTACATTTCTTTTAGATTTATTTCGTTTTTTGAATTTAAAGTATTTTGAAAAAGTGACATTTCTGCTCATTTTGACTCATTGCTAACTGGTTTAGCAACAGCTTTTGCTTGTTTTAAAGTTAGAGTAGACTTTAAGCGTTAAAGTATGCTCTAAGTCGACTATGATTGACTTAGAGCCTACTTTATTTAAAAGTATACTTTATTAAACTTAAAGTGTACTTTATTTCGACTATGACTATGCGCCAATCTTTTTAGTCTTTTGCTAACTAAAGCCGGCTTTTATGCGGGACTATCATTATGCGCCAATGTATTTAAAGTTGATTGAATACACAGCACAACAAAAAAACACTTATTTTCTGTTGCATGGAGTTTTTTTACTGTTTCTTACTAATTTAGGAACTTAGGAATTTAGGCCCGGAACCGTTTTGTGGTTTGGGAAAAGGAGCTTCCTCTATCCTAACTAGAAAGGACGAGTTAACCAGTAGGAATCAATACTGGGATAATCTACCAGGTTTAGAGCATTCCAAGTTGGTTATCGGGTCCTACAATAGGAAAAGATTCGAGGATTGCATGACCTTATCAAAGAATAATCTAAGGATTATCACGGGAATGCTAACAGGGCACTGCAGATTGAATTATCATCTAGCCAAACTAGGAATCCGTGAAAACGGGTATTGCAGGTTCTGCTTGCAGGAAAACGAGACTGCATTACATATACTAGGTGAGTGCCCTGTACTCATGCATAAAAGAAAGAAACACCTGGGCGACCATCTTATACCAGGTACGGACTGGTTATCCAGAGATGTAGGAAGCATACTAAAATTCCTCCTGGATACCGGACTCACTGACAGTCTGTGAAGTCCAAGAAGGGGGCACAATAGATCTACAGGTCGCAGTGCGTCATCCCCATCAATAATAATACTAATTTAGGTGCGCTGATTTCGAATATATCCTCTGATTTTTTCTAGCAGCTCTAGTTATTGAGATATAGGTGTCACCATGTCATTTTTTCAGTTTTTCCTTTACTTGTTCCATATTTTTGATCGTAATTTCTAAACCAAAAACCCGATTGGCATGATTTTCACCTTATCGCATTAAAAACACCACACGGCTTTTCCGATGCAACTTATGTTTATAAGTTTTAAAATGCCGCGGTAATTGGACCTCAAATTCGGAAAATATGGAATTTTAAGGTGTTTTCTTTGATGGTCAAAAACATGCAAATTTTTTGTTAATCAATTAACGAGTTAGGTGCATAATGAAAGTCGACACATCAAGCAATACAACACAGCAAAATTATTTGGCGGAATACACATTCACATCGAAATAATAACAAAAATGTACCATAGTCAACTTCATAGGTACTTTTTCCTTAAAAAATTAGGGGCTTAAAAATATGCAAAGTTTTTAATTTTTTTTCTCGAGCAATTCAAAATCTTTTTGTTTTTCGCTTGTATTCCAGACTATAAATGGGACATATACAATTTTTTAAGGAAAAAGTATGAAGTTGACTATGGTACATTTTTGTTATTATTTCGATGCGAATGTGTATTCCGCCAAATAATTTGGCAGTGTTGTATTGCTTGATGTTTTTTCTTAAGATATTCATATACCTCGTAGCTTGATTTATGAAACGTCTGTACAATTTTCGCCATAAAAAAAACCCTTAAAATTCAATATTTTCCTACTTTGAAACCTTATTACAACGCCAATTTAGAACGCATAACATAAAACATGTCGATAGGATTATTGGTTCAGAAATTACAGTCGAAACCGAAAAAAATGCCGAGGAAAATTCGAAAAAGTGACACGCCCATTTTTTGCAAAAACCAGAGCTGTTACATAAAAACGGTTTTGAAATCAGTGTGGAAAAACGATTCAGATTCATGTAAAAAACTCCATGCAACAGACAGGCTGTTGTGCAGTGTTATCTTAGAAATAGAATATATTTCAATCTCTAATACTATATAACATAGTACATGCATGCAGTACTTGTCCAACGATTCGACTAAAATCTTAACCCTCTAGTTCCCAAGTTTTTAATCTTGTTAAAAAAAATTACCAGTGATAGTTTTGTGGTGGATAAGTAATTTTTGTTCGGTGAAAAACATTTCACGTCAATAGGAGGCGTGATAGAGGGTGTAGAAAGTAGCAGGCTACAGGCCTGCTTGGGAAACAAAGCCAAAAAATCTCATATGAAGTTTTTTTTTTGTACTTAATTAAATTTTGTAATTTTTTTTTATATATGTAAACGTAAATAACGGGTAACAATTTCAGTTCCTACGCGTAAGAGACAATAAATAAAAATTGGTGGGGGTAAAGCGAGGGGTAGAGTGTCGTGGGGTGGTTTATATACCATTTTTGGGGGTGTATAAACTAGGAAAACTAAAAAAATCGATGTAGGTATATATACATTGCGGTTCTTATTGTTTTGAATGCCTTTTATCTTTTCACACAAATGTTGATAAATCTACTCCTTGAAATAAAGGACTAAAGGGCACTAGTTCTCTCATCAACCCCCGCGGACTACACCTTAGTATACATTTTTGCATTGACATGATCTTTTTTACATTGCGGTGTATCAAAATTTCGGTTCAAATAGAAAAATAAAGCTTAAATAGCGAGAAAATATCATGGATGACAATTAATTATTTGCGCTTTTCATCCCAAGCAGGCCTACAGACACTCTAGGGTTTGGGCTAGGTAGGAGGAGTGTAACTACTTGTTTTCATAATTTTTTTATTTTCACAAAGACCACATTAACAGCTACTCAACAGTAATTTTTTTAGTTTTATTGAGGCTCACAATTTATTTAAAACAATTTTTGTTTTTCACACAATTTCAAAAAGAATTATTTACTTACTTTCTCACGAAACTTCAACTGTGTCTTACAATTACTGCCGTTGTGCATATGGCAGCGTTAACTGACTACAGGCCTTAGGAACTAGAGGGTTAACAGGCAGCCATACTTCAAGTCGTTAATACGATCTTATACTACTTGCTATGACCGTAATGATTTCACATGCACGGAAAACACGCTAACCGCATGCAGCGCAGTAGAAAATGTTAAGCGAATTATTGTATTAAATTTATCGCCAACATGTCATTGTATAAAAATATATAGCTTTATATGTATGTACGTGTCTATGTGTGTACCTATATACAAACACTCATATCATATGGCGGGCAGAATGCAACAAAGAATGTCAACACTTCCATTGCAACCACGCAAAGGCAAGTTTATCATCATGCAGCATTAACAGCGTAAAATTCAAGCATATGACGTTAATCCCGTCGGCATTATGTCGCACTTGGTGTTTCCGTTCTTGAAAATATTTGATGAAATTACTTGCTGTAACAAATGAGACCGCTGGTGTTTCTGGGGTTAAGTGCATCAAAAAATCACTACAATCAAATTAGGGTGTGATGGAAAAACAATTGCCCCCAGAGGACAATCGTAGTCCGCAGATTGATACGAGGATTTAATGGCACCCTAATTGAATGTGTAAATAAATTTGTAGAATACTCGCGGCGTAGTCGTCGGCACGCAAAGCCAAATGCCCAAATAGTGGATGCAAATATGCTAAGCAAAGTTGGCTAAGTGGAAGGGTCCAGCAACTACAACTGCGACTGCACATTTGCAATTGACAAAATCAAATTGAATTTAAATCAATTAAGTGTATTTTTTGTTGCAGAAATACTTAACGCACATGCCAGCAGGGCTTGCTACTCTCCGCAGAACAGGCTTGTCCCTTGGAATCAGCATTCAGTTGTAAATTCTACAGGAAGCGTGGAACAGGCAGGCACAGCGGTAGCTCGTTCAAAAAACCAGAACTTGGGCTTGATTTGTGTGGTATGTGGAGATACTAGTTCTGGTAAACATTACGGAATCTTAGCATGTAACGGATGCTCTGGATTCTTCAAACGCAGTGTGCGGCGAAAGCTTATTTATAGGTTAGTATTAAAGGTGCACTTGCACAATAGTATAAGGCTTCTAAGTAAAGAGTAAGTATTTGTATACTATGGCTTCAAACTTACGAATATTTTCGCTTGCAAATGTTGCCTGCAAAAATTATGTCTTGACCAAATTTATATTTTCCTCTAAATTATATCTACAGTTACTTTTTTTAATAACATACAAATCTTTTGCGAATCAAGTGAAATTGAAAAACAACTTGACAAAAATTCGGTGGATTAAACCATGTTTCCTATTTGCTTTCGGCGTTTCTGAATCCGAGTCCCAGATCCATTCAAACAGGATTTCGATATAACCCCAAAAAATCCTATAATCTCAGCGACTTAGCCCTATGACCTTGTGATGCAATATTTAAATAAAAAACCTATTCAGCCTATCGTCCAATACATTGTATCAGTGGCGACCCCAGGATTTCGGAAAGAGAGAAAAAAAAAACCAGTTTAACGTAATTATTATTATTATTAATTACCCAGCACAACAAAATAAACACTTTTTTTCTGTTGCATGGAGTTTTTTTACTGTTTCTTAGTAATTTGGGTGCGCTGATTTCGAATCTAGCCTCAGATTTTTTCTAGCAGCTCTAGTTAGTGAGATATAGGTACCGTGTCATTTTTTCAGTTTTTCCTCTACTTGTTCCATATTTTTGATCGTAATTTCTAAACCAAAACACCGATTGACATGATTTCATCTCACCGCATTAACAATGCCGCACGGCTTCTTTTCCGATGCAACTTATTTTTATATGTTTTAAAATGCCACGGTAATTGGACCTCAAAGTCGGAAAATATGGAATTTTAAGGCGTTTACTTTGATGGTCAAAAACATATACATTTTTTGTAAAACAATTAACGAGTTAGGAGTATAATGAAAGTCGACGCATCAAGCAATACAACACAGCAAAATTATTTGGCGGAATACACATTCGCATCGAAATAATACCAAAAATGTACCATGGCGATTTTCATCACATTTCATACTTTTTCCTTAAAAAATTAGGAGCCTTCAAATATGCAAAGTTTTTAATTTTTTTTTTTTGTTTCGAGCAATTCAAAATCTTTTCGTTTTTCGTTTGACTATAATTGGAACATATAAATATCATATTATATACATACATATACATATATACTTCGTAACTTGATTTATGAAACATCTGTACAATTTTCGCCATCAGAAAAAACGCCTTGAAATTCAATATTTTCCTACTTTGAAACCTAATTACAACGCCAATTTAGAACGCATAAAATTGATTAATGTCAGAAAAGACGGCGTGAAATGTTGTAAGTGCAACGATATAAAAATGTCGATGTCGATCGATATAAAAATGTCGATAGGATTTTTGGTTCAGAAATTACAGTCGAAAATGAGAAAAAAACCGAGGAAAATTCGAAAAAGTGATACGCCCAATTTTTGCGAAAACTAGAGCTGTTACATAAAAACGGAGTATGGTTTTGAAAACAGCGTGGAAAAACGATTCAGATTTATGTAAAAACTCCATGCAACAGACATGCTGTTGTGCAGTGTTATTATTTTTGCGTATTGTTTTCATTACATGTTGCATAAGATTGTACACATATGTATATATATGCTTACATAAACTTTTTAAAACTTTTTCAAAATTCAACAGCTGATGCTGATTATTACTTTGGTAAATAGTCGATACTTTTGGGAACCCTGGGCACGACTACGGTTTCCGTGGCGCCGTCATTTGAGGGTGTCTTTAGATAGATCGACCAAAAATAAGTCGAAAATTAGGAATAAAATTTTTCGATATCTCGCTTCGTTTTCGAGATATCGAGGTTCAAAGTCACCACCATATCAGGCAACAGTCAGGTGTGCACAGTATTTTTTGTTCAAATCCATAGTTCCAAGTCATAGTTTTTTTAGCAATAAGTTTTTCCCAGGTGGCCGGCCTTCGGCCGGGCGCTAAAAAAATAACCCTCATGGGAGTCACCACCACATCAGGCAACAGTCAGGTGTGCACAAAAACATTGAACCTCGATATCTCGATATTTTATTCATCATTTTCGATTTAATTTCGGTCAATCTATCTAAAAACATCATCAAATGGCGGCGCCACGGAAACCGTAGTATCCCCGAACCCTGGAATACAACTATTTTGCGAGAATAAAGGCAATTCTCATTTTTTATAAATTTTTTCTTAGCCCTTCTGCGGGCACCCGGTTCTGGCTAGACACAATTGGCGATTTGGATTTACTTTTAGTAATGCTGTAGTTAAGCTATCGAGCTCATATTTCATGTATCCTCAACTGATTCAAAACACAAAAACCAAAACCAAGGTCTGGCTAGATCATGGTGTATTTTCATTTAAATTTATTTTTATTTCCCACATTTTTACATTTGTTCTTATTCAGTCCCTATCGGAGCGTACTGCTTCAACTTAGGCTTTCCGATTTGAAGCCCTTTTTTCGTGCCATTCCATGTAATAGTGACAGAAGTTAGTTGGCGCAAAATCTACCTGGTCCAAGTGTTTTTCACTGGTCCTGACTTTTATTTTCTTTTGAGTTACTAAATTATAATTTTCGTTGGAGAATAATGTCTGAACCTATTCAAAATAAATATTTATGGTATCCGCGTTTTGGGAGTATTTGTGGTCTTGTCGTGTCTGGTTTTTCCCCAATTGGATTAGGTGTTTTCTGTGGCAGAGGTGGAAGGAAGGGAATGCAATTTCTAGGATCAGGTGGACATTGTTTTTAAACTTCGATTCTGGAGTTCAATCCGAGAGGACGATTTCTCTGCCCAAAAATTCTGAGCAAAAGCGGAAACCAATGCTCTGGAGCAACAAAATTAAGATATTAATTCGTTTGCTGCTAGAGGTAATAATAACGGTGCTGCAAATTATCTTTTGGACCCTGAAAAAAACAAAACGAAGCTTCTGATACTGATGGAAAAATGGACGTTTAGGTAGTTCAACGTGAAGATAGCAATAGCGAAGGCGGCAATGAAGACGATATCCGACTAGTTCATCATGAACAATAACATGTTGAGCGTGTTCTGCTTGAACGGAATGTGTTTTCTTTAGGATATTCAGACATGATGAAGGATTTTATTTTGGGGGTTATGTACACAGCTTTTGAGCCCTATACCATTTGAAATCACATTTCCCACTCACAACTTTTGTAAAAACTGATATTTGGGCGGGTGAGTTGGATCCCCCAAACTTCTTTTGAGCGCGCCAGTGAATTAGACCTTATTTCTTCAATTATTTGTTTTGTGGAATCTACAAACAAATGTGATTGGCTTGTTATGTTTGGGTGTTTTGTTTCAGTAAATTCGCATTTCTAATTTTTTAATTTTAATTGGCTAATAAATTAATATTGGTCGGACATTACAATTTGCGAAATTTATTGAAAATCATTTCTTAGAATTCGTCCTTTTACCAAAAACAATAGCATGACGTAAATATATTGTATGAGTACATATATCCTAAACTATTTATTGTTTAGTTTACAATTTAGGTTATAATTTAACCATTTCATTCAATACATATTAAATAAAAAAAGGCATTTTCCTTTGCTAATCGGCTTCGGTGAACTTGGTCTGAATTGCCCACAAATGGGTATGGCCAAGAAGACGAACTCAATAGTGAGATAAATATAAAGGCAATATTTTGTTGATATTCTCTTTCACTTTCGTCACAAATATTAAAAATCCTCCAACACATCCCCCGAGAATGATACAGAGCTTAAGAGCCATTCACTTACCCAAATGTGACCACATTAAATGCATTGTATGAGTGTGTATCTAAAGGGGGTTGATATCACTAAAGCAAAAACCGTATATATACACATGAATGCGGAGGAATACAAGCACATTTGGTATGTATATATGTACCCTCAAGCATGCTGCTGATTTTCCCTCCAAGGAGCGTATTTTTACCTCAAATCTTTTTTGTATTTTGTATACGAAACTTTATTACTCATAGTGTTCTTCTGAGCTCAGTAAACACTTTCTATGTTAAAGAAAGAATTGCTTTCGGCGCCTCAGGTATATCGTTTTCTTCTGAGATAAAATGCCAGAACTCTAAGAACAAAATCCCGTTCGAAATCGACTAAATCTTCGTGAAAGACTAAAACTGGTAATAAAATGACATTCTGTCAAGACTTGCGCAAACGTACATCTGGTCATACTAAGACTGCACTCCCCAATAGAACGCACTTTCTTTCCCTTTGTCGTGGTCCACCGACTTCCAGTTACATAGAATATTTTGACGTTTCATGCAAACGATTTGTCGAAACTAGTGCAGCCACTAGATCTTGAATTGCTTATACTTATCGGGCTTAAACTTTTTAAAAAAGAAGAGCAGTCTCGGCATAGTTAAGTTTTATTTATATAAGTACGTAATTTCGGAAATTGGCATATAAAGGGTTAAATTCAGCGATAAATTCAATTAATATACATTTGTTGCTTCCCCTTAAGAAGATATTGCTTATTCGGTACAGTTTCTTTCCATATATCAGCTATCGCTTTAAGCTGGTATCAGGTTACCGACTCAAATTCCACAATTGTTTGAGGATTTGATTTCAGATTTGAAATCAACCTATTTTGATTTGATCTATCTATCGTAATTTGTTGTGATGATTCAATCCTTGGTTGCTTTCATAAACGTTTTTCTTTGAACGGAGCTGGTTGACTTATTTACTTTTCAGGAAATTGGCCTCTAATGAAAATATCGCTGTTCTCACCATTATGCAAGAGAAATAAACAACAGTGGGCATGTAAGTGATGCATGCTTTGTGAGAACTCGGATTTTAGGACGGCAGGTGATGCAGAATGCATTCCCTTAAAATTCGCCTAGGAGTTTATTAAGCACTAGCGTATACCCGATGTTTGAAAGCTTTTATCAATATGACTATTACGTATGTATGTATATTTATTTATCTAGTTCATACGGTATACAAAGGTTCAAGTCAAGTTTAATGAAAAATACAGAAAAGATTAACAAAATATTGTTTATTGTTTATAAGGTTTAAAACTATAAGATATCTTACGTCCATACAAATCAGTGGCGCTTCAAAAATTTGCCGTGGCTTTTTCAATAAAGCCACGTGAGAGTGGTTTTTACAGCAGCGCCACACCCGGAGAGCAACGATGAAGCCATGCAAGCAGTGTTGATATTGTTGGTACAATTGTACTTTTTTGATACATTTTTAAATTAAAAAGTACATTGGTACATTGATTTGTTTTTGGTAAAATGGCAACATTATTCTCGAGAAACTCGATTTCAAGTAGTTATGAATTATCTTAGAAACTAAAGATAAGAATAACCATTAGGTATCTAGTCGTCTTTTTTAAACCGAATGGGACTATGCGTTTCATCATTAGTGCATATTCATATCTGTGCGTGCTGCCAACTT
Source organism: Melieria omissa (assembly GCA_963971225.1). Taxonomy (NCBI): domain Eukaryota; kingdom Metazoa; phylum Arthropoda; class Insecta; order Diptera; family Ulidiidae; genus Melieria; species Melieria omissa. Next base: position 39,368,763 of record OZ020269.1, on the reverse strand, counting down.
ATCTGCATACATTTTGATTTTCACGTTGAACGCTCACATTGGAATGAAACAATTTTTAAAAAGGTAATTTATGCAAACTATTACATGTACATAGGTGCAAAATTGAAGGCAGCGATAGGCGACTAGCACTGCCCGAAAATAGCAATTCAAAAGCAGCCAATGTAAGCCTCAGCGATTTTGATGCGTTAGTATTTCAAATGCATTTACTGATGGGTCTTACTAGACAACAGCCTTTTAGATAACAGTGGAATGAAAAATTCATAACAAATCACACAAATCATTCAATAGTTTTGTATAAAAATAACACAGGGCAACAAATTGCGACTTTTGGTCGGCTTTTCTGGGTTTGACATCAGTTTTAGAGTAACACCAATTAATTTGGCTGTGTTGTATTTCTTGATGTTTCCACTTTCTTGTTATAACACTTCGTTCAATAATGTGTGTGACTGACACATAGATGGCGGCACTAATACTAAATCAATATTTTTCGAAATTGTGAACCTTTTTAGGCTTACTGTCAAAATTATATGTCAATCCGACCATTAGTTTACAAGTTACAGTGCTTTAAGTGACACTACTTTTGAGTTTTCAAAAAAAATGAATTCAAAGCAATCCCGTGTGCTGATTTATCATTGTTTTTTAATGAAAAAAAATACTGTTCAATGCCAGGAATGGCTTGAAAAACATTATTCGGACTCTGCTCCATCAAAAAGAACCATTTGTTATTGGTATGCCGAATTCAAACGTGGTCGTACAGACACCGATGACATTCCATCTACTGGACGGCCAAATGACGCTGTTATTCCGGAAAACGTTGAAAAAACACTGAAAATCATTATGTCCGACCGTAAAGTGAAAGTGGGGAGATTGCTGACATTCTAAAGATATCAGCGGGCAGTGTACACACCATAATACACGAACATTTGGTTATGAAAAAGGTGTTTTCGAAATGGGTGCCGCGTTTGCTCACACCGGAGCAAAAACAACAACGAATCGATGATTCAAAGAGCTGTTTGGACATGTTTACGCGCAACAAGTCGGAGTTTTTGCGTCGGTCCATCACAATGGATGAAACATGGATCCACCATTTCACTCCAGAGTCAAATCGGCAGTCTGCTGAGTGGCATGCAACCGGTGAAAGCCGCCCAAAGCGTCCAAAGGCACAAACATCGGCTGGCAAGGTTATGGCGTCAGTATTTTGGGATGTGCACGGAATAATATTCATCGACTATCTTGAGAAAGGGAAAACAATCAATAGCGACTATTATATAGCGTTGTTGGAACGTTTGAAAGAAAAAATGCATGAATTGGGCTTCGAATTGCTTCCTCATCCCCCGTATTCTCCAGATCTGGCCCCCAGCTCTTCGCAGACCTCAAAAAGATGCTCCGTGGTAAGAGATTTGGCTCAAATGATGATTTGGCCGAAACTAACGCCTATTTTGAAGGCAAAGAAAAATCGTTCTACAAAGGCGGTATCGAAAGATTGGAAAAGCGTTGGAATGATTGTATCTCCCTAAAAGGGGACTATGTTGATGAATAAAAACGAATTTTGGCAAAAAATGTGTTTTAATTAGTTAGTCACACACATTATTAAACGAAGTGTTACATAACTCAGTATTTTATTTACGAAAAATGTGCATGTTTTTCAACATTAAATAAAACGCCATGAAATTCCATATTTTCCGACTTTGAGGCCCAATTGCTGCGGAATTTTTAAAACTTATAAAAATAAGTAACATTGGAAAAAAAGCCGTGAGGTGTTGTGAATGCCACAGGTTTATTGGTTTAGAAATTACAATCCCATACGTGTAAAAAGTCAGGAAAAATCCGAAAAAGTGAAACGCCCATTTTTTGCGAAAACGGAAACTAAGTTTTAAAAACGGTTTGCGAATTCGAAATCAGCGCTCCCTAATTACCCTAGAACTGATGTCAACCCCAGAAAAGCCATTTTGCCATTTAATTAAAGCTCAAAAAATAATTGTTATAACATACAAATTTCGAAAGATTTACTTTAAGTTGAAATACCAAATGATCTCAAACAAACAAATGACTTCTTGAACTAAACAATGTGCAAATAAGTATCTTATGAATGCATTTTTTTAATACTGAAAATAAATATTGAATTACAAAAATGCGTTTGTTAACCCTGCTGTTAGGTTAAGCCAAAAAGTATGAAACATAAAGAGTGTGCATCTCATACAAGCAAAAATTTGAATGCGGGTGCTGATATCGCCACCCGTCTTCTGGATGCGGGGGGGTAGACAACTAGAGGAAACACTTGAAATGACAGCACAATGCTCTGAGCGCAAATCAGTGTTGATAAATGAGTTTTCCCATTTTGTACCAAGAGGCCAAAAAAAAATGTACTAAAGTAGACAAAAAAGTACCAAATCTTTTTATTAACAAATGCATTTTTATAATTCAATATTTATTTCCAGTATTAATCCAATTTTAAAGAATTTTAATCTTAAAATGCAAAAAATGAATTCATACAAGAAACATTTAAATACTTATTTGCACATTGAGTTTAAGAACTCATTCGTTTCTTTGAGATCATTTGGTATTTCAACTTCAAGTAAATCTTTCGATTTTTATACAAAACCATGGAATGATTTGTGAATCATTTACACAATATTTTAAAATGTTCAATGCCTCGAATGACAGGTTGTGCATTTCTCAGATGCATTTGAAATACTAACGCATCAGAATCGCTTAGGGTCACATTGACTGCTTTTGAATTGCTATTTTCGGGCAGTGCTAGTCGCCTATCGCTGCTTTCAATTTTGCACCTATTTACATTAAGGTGGGTCGCGAAAAAAAAATTTGTGTTGTCACCACCTAAAAATAAAATTCAGAGTGTTTAATGACTATTTGGAAAATATTGCGATTCTGAGGTAAGCCAATTGTGAGCGGTTTTGCTTCAAAAATACCTCTAATTATCATGTTTTTGGGTGTAACTTTTTTGTTGTTGCACATTTTCGAATAATTTTGTTAGATAAACCTTCAGGAGTTCTTGGATTGCACAAAAAAATTATTCGAAAATGTCCAACAACAAAAAAGTTACACCCAAAAAACATGATAATTAGAGGTATTTTTGAAGCAAAACCGCTCACAATTGGCTTACCTCAGAATCGCAATATTTTCCAAATAGTCATTAAACACTCTGAATTTTATTTTTAGGTGGTGACAACACAAATTTTTTTTTCGCGACCCACCTTAATGTACATGTAATAATTGCATACATTACCTTTATAAAAATTGTTTAATTCCAATGTGAGCGTCCAACTTATTTTACTTAGTGAAATTCAAAATGTATGCAAATAAATTGGCACCACGCACAGATATGAATATGCACTAATGATGAAACGCATAGCCCCATGAGGTTGAAAAGGACAACTAGATATCTAATAGCTATCCTTATCTTTAAGTTTTAAGATAATCCGTAACTACTTGAAATCGAGTTTCTCGAGAATAATGTTGCCATTTTACCAAAATGTACCAAATAAATCAATGTAGTACCAATGTACTTTTTAATTTCAAAATGTATCAAAAAAGTACAATTGTACCAACAATATCAACACTGGCGCAAATCATAGAAACACGAATGCCGCGTCTGTGCTCACTCGTTCATTCTCGCTCAATTGTCCGAAGAGGAGGAAGACGATGTGCTGTTGTTCTTGTTGTTGCGCTGGCGAAAAGCTGAAATTGTAAAACGATTTATATTTTCTGGCTAGCTTTTGTTCTTCTTCTATAAGCCTGCACAGCGTCGCATATTGCTCCTGAACTCACTGCCGACTGTAGTGTGCGCAAAATCATAGAAAAGAAAATAAAATATGGCTGGCATGGCGACCTATATGATCGCTACAGGCAATTAAAAAATAAATAATAAGTAATCAATAAAAATGGAATTGAAAAGAAAAAAAAAGTCTTTATTACCCGTAATAATTTTCCGTCTCGTTCTTTGGAACTTTTCTTACGGCCCACATATAATGCTTGTTTAAAAGAACTAAAATAAGAAAATCTAATATTGTAAATTTATGATCACATCATTCGCCATGGAATCATTCAGGTGTAGAACATTTAAACTATTTTTAAACGTACGCATGCCGTAATAAAATTTTCTTATGACAAAATACTTGTCTTATTATTTCTTTATTTAGTGCTTTCGCCCTATTGAAAGTCAATAGACCTATTAAATTATGTTTTTCCATACAATCTTCTAACCCTCCGTTAGATTTCGATTAAAAAAAAAAATTAAAACACGCATCTAATTATTTTTAATTTCAAGTGTTTCACAAATTTTGAAGTCAATATGCCTATCAGTTCATTTTTTTCGCATATTTTTTCCCATATTCTCAAAATTGTAATCAAGCATGTGAAAATATAAACAAATAATTTTACTTCGAACTCGCCACGTAAAAATATTTGCAAACATTTGAAATTGGGATCAACCACAAAATTTTTAAATTAATCAAAGCACAAACATTCGATTGCTGGTGACATTGCAGCAAAATCAATCACAACACAAAAAAGCATACACACAATAAACGACAACACCAAAAACATTAGCGAATCCCGAATCATCTTCGTTGAAACGACGATGACGATGCTTTGGTTCGTTGTTTACTCCAATGACTACATGACGCGAAACTGAGAGGAGTCACGGTTGCTAATTCGGTCAAACCAGGCACCAGAGTCGCAAACCAGGCCCCAGAGTTGATTAGGGTTCGTACAGCAAATTCGCCATACAAAAGTCAGGGCAAGGGCTGCTGGTGCGTTCGAAGTTTTTTTGCAAATGAAATAATTGGTTTTTTTTCTTTTATTCTGTAGTACGTTTATAGGAAATTGATTGCAAAAAAAATTTTGTTGCTGAAAAACGTCATAAGTATGTTCCAACGTGTTTTAATATGATTTAACTTCAGTTTTTGCTGATTGCCCTCAAAGCCTTTACGTTTGAATTGCTTGTGTTGCAGCTCTGCGTTTGAAAAGAGTTCAACTTGCCATCACTGTTTCTTGCTACACTAGAAACGGCAAACTCAATGAGACATGAACTGAATGAAAAAGCTGAGTTTACCGTCTGAATTAATTTATTTATGCTTTCTGTTGGTACGGGTAACAATCAAAATGATTTCGACCAGTAAAACAAGGTTTTTCGCAACGTTATACTTACAGTAAATAAGAAAAGTTATCACTTTAAGATGCATACAATTGACTGGTAACCGGTGCTGTGCGAATGTTTGAGTAAAAATACCCGTACACTATCGGACGATTGTAAAAAGCAAAAAATGGTCTGAAAATCATTTCCCTTGCCAGTTTCGCGTCATGTAGTCATTAGTTTACTCTTTGCTTGCGCTTCGACGAACAAGATCGCAAACTGTTGAGCGCGAGCAAATTTCCCGGAAGCTATGCCTCCGCTCATCTCTTCCCGCCCGCATCAAGAAACACGCTTGACAAAGTTTTGAAGATGCGTATTCTTTATATTCCATATTCTTTGGTTAAGCCCATTTGGTCCAATTTTTGGCTTGTTTCCTTTGTAACTTTTGACTAATTATTTAACTATTAACTATTTTTTACATCAGTTATGTTGAGTAAAGGATGAATGAACCAAAATAAATACAAACAATTTGAATAAATTGTTGTTTTGTACGAAAATTGCAGTATGGACCAAATGGTCCCTTTTCTAACCTAACAGCAGGGTTAATAAAAAGAGTTGGTACTTTTTTGTTTATTTTAGTAAATTTTTTTGGCCTCGGTACAAATTAAGAAAACTCATTTATCAACACTGCATGCAAGCAACTCTCTCTACGCAACGATGAAGCCAGCAATTAACACTTTCGCGTCCGATCACGTATTTTTACGTTTTTTGCCAAACAATCCTAGGAGCCGTTCACGTATTTTTACGTTTTATGCCTATTGTTTGAATAAAAAATTAATTGATTAATTAATTAATTAATATATTAATTAATTAATTAAAATATAAATTTAAAATAGCGGCGCCAACGCAACGGCATACGTAAACAAAGCGGCAATAGGTTTTAGTTTAACTGCACAGAGAGCGGACGCGAAAGTGTTAAGCGATGTGAAACTGGGAGAGTAATACTACGTTTACATTGAGGCCAAATGCGTAGTTTGAGATGAGTCATTTCAAAGTGTTTACATTGCCTCATTCGCATTGCATTTGCATTTTGTTTGGCAGCTAATGTGAAATGCTCAATGCTCATGTCCTCTTGCCGCAGCACAAAGATCAGCGCTTCTCTGGCTACTGACTAAAGAATTTGTTGTTTTTTTGCTGCCTCTATGTTCCACACACTGCCATATTTGAATACAAATACATATATTACATACCTTACATGCTAAGCATATTCTACATATTTGAAGCAGACGAAAATTTCCATTCAAAATTTTCATTTTGATCATTTTCGTTTGTTTTGATTTTGAACTGTCAAAAAGAACAAAAGCTTTTAAAGCTTTTGAAAGAGCTTTCATTTTGTGATGCGTTCGATAAAATTGGTCAGGTTTTATCGCATTTGCTTCGTCGTTTTGTTGAAATGAGTCATTTCGTCGATTTGAATTTGTATGGGGAATGCGTGATTTGGCTTCGCATTTGAGAATTTTTACCCAAATCACGCATTTGGGCTCAATGTAAACGTAGTATAAGCCGATTTTGTGCGTTTTTTGCAATTCACGTACACAGTCCGTGTGTGCTGGAAGTGATCAGCTCTTCACTGTGTCTGCTCTTTTCCCGATATTAGGGATTCCTTTCAATTATTTGCTTTTTAAAGTATGTTCTCATTAATTTTTTGCATTAAATGCCAACACATGAACTTCTTTGGTTTCATTATGTAAATATTAATGAAAAATATACTAAAGAACACAGCTAAATGCATTGAATATGACGGGGTCAATTGCCGTCCTTTTTATTTCGCATTTCTTCATTTAGCGAATCTCTAACGATCAGATCAGATCAGGTATACTTTTGGTGCTAAATGCTCTAGTTTGATCGCAGGGTTGTCTTTTTGGATGCAGCTAATAAAATCTTAATTTAATTAAATTAAAAGCATACCCAAGGATTAATTTGGCGCTTTTGGGCAATAATATATTTTTCTAGTCAATTTTATACAAACGTATTACGAAATGGCACCAAAAATATACAAATAAAAAGACCAATTTCTTTGGTCACAAAAAACGACTCACACCAGCAGCACTGGAGTTTTGAAATGAACTAGAACAACAACCCCGTTTTAGAAATTTATATGGAGGAAAAATTACGTTCCTGATCAAGCTTGGGGCCTCCTGCAATTTTGCAATAATATTAGAGCAGAGGTGCAAATGCCCTATGCTCTCGTTTAGCGGCCTTTAGACGGTCGCACATGTCCGCAATCATGTGCGGCGCGATGAGAAGAATGACCGTGTAAACGCAAGAAATTCGTGTCGTCGGACATGTGCGACGGTTTTCAAAATTTTTTGATTTCTCTGTCGGCGCGACGCACATGTGCGACCGTGTAAACAGCTGTGTGACACACATAGTGCATTTTTTCATTCGATCGGTGGACAGCGAGCAGTGAGGATGGCGTCGCAAAAAATGAAATATTATGGAAGGAGTTCTTTGATGTGTATAGACACAATCCCGAACTGTGAAAAGTAAAAGGTGAAGAATATAAGAATAAAAATTAAAAGAAACGCAGCATAGAGGTGCTTTTATGCAAATTTAAAGAAATTGATGGGAAAGCGCATACCATGTTGCTTCGTTGGCAGCAGCGAGACAACTGAAGTGTGCGCACATGTGTGACCGTGTAAACGCTCATCGTACATTTCCCCCATCGCACATGATTGCAAACATGTGCGACCGTCTAAAGGCCGCTTTTCTCATTTGTTGTTGCAAATCCTCTTCAGCATAAGCGGCCGCGAGGCGCGCCGCGGCGCACAGTGTCGCGAGTGTGGCCAAAAATACAAAAAGTCGATGTTGCAAACATGATATTTTTTTTACATACATGGTGAGATAATACTCCCAATAAGACAAATCCAAAATATTTCTTTAAACAAATAATAAATGTAAACAGGAGCCATCCACAAAGTTGAGCCTTTTCTTGGAAAGCATTTTTGCCAGAGCAACTCACTATTTGTATGCTAAATATAAGTAGAATTTTTAGCTTACACGTACTATGTATGGATACAAATTGTATACGTAAAAAAAATATAGAGTTTAGGCAAGTAGGTGCTACTTTTTTGTTTTGTTTTGATCAGCATATGCGAAGTTACGTTGCTTTAAAAAAAACCCGGCCTGGCTAACGAAATGTGAGAAAAATTGCAAACTTTGGGAGACGATGAAAAGAAAACGTCTCAATGCATCTCTGCAATGATTAGTGCAAAACAAAGACACAAGTACGACCTTTCAAATAAAAAAAAAATTAGCTGCGTCGACCTGCGTCCCCACCTAAAATTATACTTCTTGTAGTGGCACCTACAGTAAAAAATTGTGATTTTTTCGAAGTATGGCTTGGGACGCACAATGAAAACTGCGGCAAAACAGCTGTTACAATGGTGAGCTATATAAAAAACAAGGTGGGAACTTTGTTCGTATCTTCAAAAGTAGGCAGAATGTCACGCCCACTTTAAAAATTTAAATATTTATACCAAAATATGGTATCAGAAGCTGAAAAAATTAATACACGAATTCATGAAGGAAAACTTTTGGCCACTTAATAAATATTCTCCAGCTGCCACGCCCACTTTTAAGGTTTAAGGAAGCTTAAAAATTAAAATCACATCGTAGAACGGTATTGTAAACAGCATTTTAAAAATACAGTTGTAGTTGTAGTAAAATGCGAATATTTTTGAAAGTGGGCGTGGCAGACCGCCCATTTTTCGTGTGAGCTTTTTCGTCATTATTTTAAGCACAAATACAAAATTTCATAATTCTATCACTAATATTAAGCAAGTTATTTCAATATTTCAGTTCATTTCGTATGGGAGGTGGGCGTGGCAGTGGTCCAATTTAAATTATTTTTTTCAAATTTCTTAATTTTGACCCCGAAAACGATCTCACCAAGTTTCATCGAGATAGGACAACGCTAAGTATTTTTGGCCACAGCTTATATGGGATCGCGACACTGTGCGGCGTACCGTTTGCAAATTCGAATATGCAAGGGTGTGTGTCCGTGTGAAAATAAATGTGCGTGTTGCTTGTGTATGCGCTGAGGCGAATGAAAACAATACGATCGTTGCTCGAGCAACTGCACAAGATGAAAAGCAAATTGAATTTCCATGGCTTTCGGTTCTGCTATGAATAATGAACCATGTGAATTTACAAAGGCGTACAGTAGTGTGCGTTCCTATTGATAAAAAACCAAAACCATGAATTTCTGCTGTGCAATGTTGGCATTCATGTAGGCTACGTTGCCTTCTGACCTAATAAAATTCATACCGATAAATTTTTAAATTCATATATTAATAGCAACATATTATTATTTATTATTATCATTTCCTTAAAATTTATATTATTTAGCAGTTTTATGTGTTCTTTAGTATTTTTATTTTATTCTTATTTTTCGGTTTACTTGCAATTTTCTCTTTGAGCCAAATGCAATTTTTTCTTAGCAAAATTATTAAAAAGTAATCTAATATAAATTGCTTATGTTCCCTACAAGTAGACGGTTCTGAAAACCACATGTTGTATTCATCTACTTTTGTTACGTTTGCAACACACAAATTGTACAAAAGCTTTTTTATATTGGAGGAATGAGGGGTTGCCTTAAAAAACGTATGAAATGTGTTGTAAAAGATTTTTGAAACAAAAATAAAATGAGTCGATTGGAGCTTTTAGTCTTAAACTACTGTTAAAATAGTTGAAATTTTTTTAAAATATAAACATTTCGTTTCCTTGTAAATTACAAAGCTCATCTTTTATTAACTTTTTGCAGTTATGACAGTCAAATTTTTCAATAGTTTTCATCAATATGAAACCAGAGAAATAACGAAGGGAACCATCACTCATATGTTCATTTTTTATAATCCCTAATGGCCAAACTCCATAAAGCGCGTTTCTGGCGTTCGGGGTTTGTCGTGTTATGGCGTTTCTCGCGTTATTCGCGTTGCAAATGGTCAAACTCCATAAAGCGCGTTTCACGCGTCAGCTTCTTCTTCTTACGTCAGTTGATGCTAATTTTTAAATGGCAAACTGCTGATTGATTTCGTTGTGAATTGTGAAAAACAACGAAATGAAATTGGTATACGTCGTTAAAGACTTTATAGAATTTACTGATTTCATTTTAAACACAATAAATGCATATCGAACATTGCAAAAAATAAAAAAAAGATTGAGTTGAATTCAATTTGTAGCAATTTATTTCACAGGGATGAGCAAAATTCGATCGACAACGAATAAGCTATCGAATTTCCAATACAGCGAAGACTAAGTTTCGTCTGTCAAAAAATTATGCCAATTTTTAGGAATTTCTCCACATTTTATGTTAAAATATTGAATTTCATATGTTTATTAAATGTATTTAATAACTTTCGTGTAAAATAAATGCATCCGACTTTTGCGATAACACAAGTTTGTTATCGGCATTACCATTTAACCACATAATGTATGACATCAACACGAGAAACGCTTTCGAGAAAAGTGGAATCAGTGTATTTGTATGAAGCAAACTCCATGACTACGCCCGAAACGCGGCAAAAGTTGAACTATTTTCAACTTTCTCTCGCGTTTCTCGCTAAACGACGTCAAACAGCTGACAGAGCTCCTAAAGATGTCATACATTATGTGGTTAAATGGTAATGCCGATAACAAACTTGTGTTATCGCAAAAGTCGGATGCATTTATTTTACACGAAAGCTATTAAATACATTTAAGAAACATTTGAAATTCAATATTTTAACATAGTATGTGGAGAAATTCCTAATAATTAGCATAATTCTTTGACAGACGAAACTTAGTCTTCGCTGTATTGGAAATTCGATAGCTTATTCGTTGTCGATCGAATTTTGCTCATCCCTGTGAAATAAATTGCTACAAATTGAATTCAACTGAATCTTTTTTTATTTTTTGCAATGTTCGATATGGGGCATTCCACCTCAAGTGTTCCCACCTCAAAAACGAAACATTTTTTATTTAAAATTGTAAGTCCGAAGATTTGTTGATAATGGAAAGCAAAGAACACGTATCCTTATGTATTTTTTCCGTACTTTCCAAACAAAATATATAAACAATTTTCCATGAAATTTAATAACATTTTTTTAAATTTAAACTTTGTTAACCCGGCATCGGTGTGGTGGGGTATACCATACCCCAGAGGTTGTATTTTTGTAAATATTACGCCTATCAGTTTTTTGTGGGCACTTTCGCTTCTAGTAGCTGTTTATAACAGTCCAACCTTACACATTTGCTATCCAAAAACAACTTGAGTTTTACCAGATTTCAGTCACATCCTGCTAAAGTTCATTGGGGTATGACATACCCCACCACACCAATAACGTAACTTTTTGTGTAAATGATTTTGAATTCAAATTGATATTTTTGATGGTCTAGTAGTCATCGATTTATTCAAAAACTCACCGTACGGAAACATAAGAGGCAAATACGAACTGTCCAACTGCTACGTGCAAGAAAAGCTCCCAGTTCAGTATTCGCATTTCGTCGCAGTAGAAAACGAATGTCGTATGTTCCATTGAACTTAATAGCACATACGACAATCGTTTTCATCGTATCATATGTTCCAAAAAATATCATTATTTTTGTACATCATCATGATTCTGTAAATCCTTGAGATAATGCGAAGCTGTACCAAAACGTCGTCAGTACAGCACACAATGTTCGGTTTGTCTGAGAGCAAAAACCTTATACATCTTTCAAAAAAAGCGCTAATTTGGAGACCCTGTATTTCGCTACTCTTTCACCGTAGCTACCGAAAATTGTATGTCACATAACTATATGTATGCCGTTTTTAAAACAGACTATGGTTTTTGGAAAATTATACAATGTAATTTTTTTACACCCCATTTTATGAAGTCAACCTATAAATCTCAGTATTTTTCGTTTATTTTTCTTATATTTGTTATTTTCTTTTACAAATTGCTTGCACATGAAATTTGTTTGCATTTTCTTACGTAAAATTAAATGAAGAATAATATGTTATTGCTATCTTTTATATTTGTGTTGTTTCGTGGGGTTGGTGCTATATACAGTTTTGGGGTATGTCATACCCCACCACACCAAAAACGTAATTTTTTTTCACCACACCAACGCCGGGTTAATAACATTTTTTTAACAAGAGCCTGTTGGGATTTTTTTCAAACTTAAAAAGTATATATAGTATTTTATGGGCAAAGTTGAATTTCTTCTCTTTTTGAGGCTCCAAACCCAAAGCGTCTACCGCGCCCGACGCGCGACGTAGCTGTGGCGCTGTGTTACTCAGGGAAAAAAATTTAACAATTGCATTGTAGTTGCAAATGTTTTGTCCGACACTGTAAATGTTTTTAAAAATTGAAATAAAATCCTTTGTTAACAAAGCATAGATGGTCTTTCATTAGTTTATGCGATTTGTTCGTACGTATAATTATTAATTCAGCAATAGTTATTTTAACTTCTTCTAACAAGTAAAATGTACCACGGCTGAGTCGCGCATCGGGCGCGGTAAACGCGTTGGGTTTGGTGCTTCAAAAAAAAAAGAAACTCAACTTTGCGCATAAAATACCATATACACTTTTGTAGGGGAGGAAATGAACTGTATTATAAGCTAACTCGGAAAAAAATCCCAACAGGCTCTTGTTGAAAAAATGTTATTAACAAAGTTTAAATAAAAAAAAATGTTATTAAATTTAATAAAAAATTGTTTATATACTTTTTTTTTGGAAAGTACGGAAAAAATACTGAAAGATACGTGCATGTTGTTTTTTCGTTAGCAACAGCTTTTTGGACTGAGAATTTAATTAAAATCGACGTCCGAAATAAAGGGCGAAAATTCAAGCCCCTGTATCACTGCAACCCGTGCATAAATCCGCCCCTCCTTTTCCACAATCAATGTACTCTGATAGTACAACAACTCTACCAAATATCATCAAAATCGGAAATGTTTCGTTTTTGAGGTGGGAACACTTGAGGTGGAATGCCCCATATGCATTAATTGTGTTTAAAATGAAATCAGTAAATTCTATAAAGTCTATAACGTCGTATAGCAATATCATTTCGTTGTTTTTCACAATTCACAACGATCAATCAGCAGTTTGCCAATTAAAAATTAGCATCAGCTGCCGTAAGAAGAACAAGCTGACGCGTGAAACGCGCTTTATGGAGTTTGACCATTTGCATCGCGAATAACGCGAGAAACGCCATAACCCGACAAACCCCGAACGCCTGAAACGCGCTTTATGGAGTTTGGCCATAAGGCATTTGAAGAATTCGCTATCCCTGCATCAAATATGTCCTTTGATAAGCAAAATTCTTCACCGAACTCTTGATTTGATTTCTTGCAATCATTATAACAGCCATTTTCAACCAAAGATTTTATGGCTGCGGATACAGTATGGCTAAATATTTGAGTTGCGTATTTAACCTTAATTTTTTCAAATGAATTAGGATAAATATGGTTTTTTGTCAATTTGGGACAAAGGCGGGTTGAATTGTTTTTATCTAATTCATATAACCTGCAAATAATTGACCAAGAAATTTGTCCATCAGGCGAAGTGATGTCATTTCGTGTTAAAATATTTCTTAGTGATTTTATTAGATGGGGAACATTGTACAATGCATAAATTTTTTTCGAATCTACGACGGTAAATGGCGATTCAGACGTTATTCCCAATTTAGCGAATGAAGATCTTTTTTTTTGACCCTTGATCACACACAATTGCTCTTACGTTTATACCCAGTTTTTGAGAAATTTTTACATTATTTTTTATAATTTCTTTAAGTTCATTTGACGTCAAGCCGGTAGAAGAAGCGTAATAGCTCAAAACGTATTTCCAATTTGAATACAGCCCCCTTAGCATAAAAACGCAAACTTGACCAGTAAGTTGGATTTTCTTTCGGTTCCATTATCAACAAAGCCCACAACTTCATCATTAAACAGATTGTACTGTAAATGTTTTCTGACAGAAAACGATATTCATAACTTGACAAATTTTTTCAAGCGTGCTAAACAATTTTTGGCTTATGCCTGGCTGCAATGATTTTATTGGGGCCCATCTTAGCAACGACGTTTTAGAAGGTAAATTTAATTTCAGTTCGTCTCTTAGGAATTGGTAAGAAGCTGCAGAATAAAAGAACATGCTTTGTGCTATAACTTTTTCTTTTTCTTGCCAAAGAACTCTTTTCTTTAGTAACATTTTAGAAAATATGGCAGTATTATCGGACAAAGATTTCTTAGCGACAAAATCATCAACTGCCTGTTCTATATTAGTCGCGGATTCAACGTTCGTTTAAATTTTTAAATTTAAACAAATTGTTTGGGATTCAACCACGTCAGAATTCGCTTAACTCTTGTGTGCGCACCCACTTAAAACCTCATACTTGAACCCCCCATGGTCTGGCCAGACCATGGTGCAAAAAAGAGGATATTCGAGGATTGTGCTAGTTAATATATTTTTTTTATATTTTGGTTGATGAGTTTATATATATCTTAGTATGTGTGAGTGTTTGTCTGCGTATGTTTGTGTGTGTAGGCCTGCCAAAAAAAAAACAAGAAAATGTGAATACAATAATATCTGTTGCTTGTTTAGTTTTTATTTAGGTAAAAAGGTAAAATTATGCTTGATTTATAAAATACACAGCGAATTTAAACTTCAATAAATAAATTTTGAAATTAAAAATATACGATAGTAAGAAAAAAAAATTAAAAACGTAAAATACGTTGTTATGGATTTGCCGCAACTGTTTCACCAATGCAGTGGTTGCAAGGAAATATTGCAGTATAATGACTCAAACAAATTGAGATTTTATATTGGACATATACATATCGTGTTTTGATATATCTAACACATTTTTATTTCTGGATTCCTTTCACTATTGACAATTATTCTTTGAAGTCGAAAAGGTAGCTGACTAATACAGAACACTGCGAACTATTGGCTGTCAATAAGACAAAATATCTTCTATTGACCACTTAGTTCCATCTATCTAAAAATTCCTTCCGTTCAAGCATAACATGTTCAACATGTTCTTATTCATGGTAAACTGGCCGGATATCGTCATCGCGATCTCCACGTTGAATTATCATATTTTATTTTCCATCAGTAGCGAAGCATCGTATTGTTCAGGGCACAAAAGATAATTTACAGCACCGTTATTACTACCTCCAGCAACAAACGAATCCTCCATAAACTTTAAAAAGTGCAGGTGGTTTATTCAATTATCCCACAGAACTACGTATTCATTCAATGAGCCAATTGCCAGAATTATTCGCCTATGCAATTTGTATGCTTCCGAGTAAAACTTTAGTGATAAGTATTCAACATTTAAGTTAAGCTTATTAAAACTTTTTAATTAATGACTTAGAATAAATAAATAATTAAATATCTTAATTCTGTTGCTCTAAAGCATTGGTTTTCGCTACTGCTTAAACTATTTTTTTTTAGAAAAATCGTCCTCTCTGATGTTATTCCAGCGTTGAAGTTCAAAAATAATTTACACCTTATCCTCGAAATAGCATTTGCTTCCTTTAATCTCTGTCACAGAAAACATACAATCCAATTGATTAAAATCAGACACGAAAAGAGCACACATACTTCTTCCGCTTCAGAAATGTAATTGAATTGACACCAAAAACACAAATATAACCGCGAATACAATGGATAAATATTAATTTTGAATGTGTTCAGACATTATTTTCTAACAAAAATTATAATTTACTAACCTAAAAGAAAATAAAGGCCAAGGCGAGTGAAAACCATTTGTACCAGGTACATTTTGCGCTAGCTAACTCATGGCACTTTTAACGAGATGGCACGAAAAAAGTGCTTCAAATCGGGTCAGATGGAAAAACCTAGGTACAGCCCTATGCTTCGTAGAGGACTGAATAAGGAACAAACGAAAAAAAATATTTATAAACAATTTCGACACTAATTACGTCGAAAATAACAAAAAAAACTGAAAATAACAGGCAACTTTGTATGAAAATACACCATGGTCTGGCCAGACCATAGGGGGTTCAACTAAGGGGTTCTCGCCTTGTTTTTGTAAAAATTTTGTTCATGTATTGGTTTTTGTTTTTAGAAAGGATCAGTTGAGGATATCATGAAATATGAACCCGATAGCTTTACTATACAACCTTACTAAAAGTGGACCTAAAGTTCAATATGGTCTGGCCAGACCTGGGTGCGCACACAAGGGTTACATTTTTTAATTCAAACAAATTTTTCAAATCAGTTAACGCAAGGCATACGAAAACACGCAACCAGACAGCGCAACGATTAGATTGATAATGAGCTGTTCTCAGCAAATTTGTTGAAGCGAAAGCGATCGCCAACGAAATAAGGTATACACACAAAAAATAAGCGCGAACAAGTGAAATTGTGTTGTTGCTTTTGTTGGCATATTTGGTGGTTGATTATTTCATTGCGTGTGAAGGCAACGCACACAATTTTGCGAATGTTTTCGATTAGCCGAAGTGCGTATGGGACCTGCTGCGCTGAAAGCAAGGCGCATAACAGCAGCAATAAGATCATCACAGCGCACAGTTTAGGTGCGACTGACCATGGCACAATAAACAAGGTAGTGGCAGGAAGGAGCGACAAAATTCACGTGTATTTTGTTAGTGTTTTTGTTCGGTTCATTGTCAAATCGGACGGACGGTTCTCTTGCCAACAGTATTGCCAGCATCGAATAGACCACTTGGTCTATTCGAAAACGTAAAAATACATCAATTAACAGCAAAAGTAAAAAAAAAAGTGGCAGCCGCCGTGGCTCAGTTGGTTAGTGCGCGGTCCAACGAGTCGCATGCAGAGCGACGCAAGATCGAATTCTGCATGTAGTAACACCTAAAAAAAATAACGGGAAACTCGTTTTCTCTTTCGGTGGCTGTCCTCTCAGCTGGAAATGGCAAACCTCTGAGAGCAAAAATTGCCTATGGAAAAGCTCCCAACCTGCCGTTCGGAACTGGCATAAAACTATAGGTCCCTTCCACCCGCGTACAAAATTCACACGCACAACACGGGTGGTTGCGGGAAGCTAGGCCTTAGTCTCGCGTAAGCGGGCTGTCGTGCCAATCAATTAAAAAAATTAACAGCAAAAGTACATAGCTTCTTTGTTTTAATCTGTTGTTTTATAATTAGGGGCAAAAGTGCTAAGTCCATAGTTCGCCGATTTTGCGTTAATTCATAAAAGTTGGAAAAATAATATTTTTTCGTCATTGCAAAAATGCTTAAAATTCCACAGAAAAAGATTTGACTGGCAATGCTGTTCCCCGAATGTAAACAAAACAGGCAAAAATTTCTGACAACCTACCGAACTCTGACGAGAAAAAAATAAAATTCGCTCCTTCCTGCCACTACCTTGTTTATTGTGCCATGCGACTGACCACCAGTGATAACGTGATGTGAAACTGAGAGGATTGACGAAATTTTGCCGTTTTTTTTGGTCACACGAACACAATCCGTGTGAGCTGAAAGGAAAATCGTCAACCCTGCCAGCTTTCTCTCTTTGTGGAACAATTCGTATTGTGAAAGCAACTGACAAGCAAATTTGTTCCTAACGCGGGGTTGTGTTTTTGATGTACTTGTAAAAAAGTATGTTTTTTTTTTTTTTTTTTTTTTTTAACAGGAACAAACGCGCAGGGGATGACCCCTATTAATGCGAAGCATTGCGTTGGTTCAGGAAGGATATAAAGGTTAGGAGATAGGGTTATGAGTGAAGTGGTTATGGACTCTTGCCTTGAACCCATCGAGATCATAAGTGCTGGGGAAAATATCCGCAGGGAGACCATTCCACAACCGCGCTGTACGGGCCAGAAACGAACTTTCCCTGTAGTGCGTAGTGCGCTGGAACATCGTTTCGACGTGGAAAGCATGGGCGCCAGTGTTCAAACGGGTTGCCCGGGGGAATACCCGGAGTGATGGCATCAAGTTGCTCATCTCCACTGAGCAGTTACCGAAAAAGTATCGGTAAAATAACACCACACATGCCACGTTTCGACGATGTTCCAAGGAGTCAATAGAGCTGGATGCCCTACTGTCCCCTATAAGTTTAATCGCACGGTTTTGCACCCGATCGAGGAGCTCCAAATGGGTTTTTGAAGCCCCCGCCCAGAGGTGCGAGTTAAACTCCATTTTAGGTCGGATATAGGTGGTGTAAATAATGCGGAGATCAGACGGAGTGAAATATTTTTTGCACCGCTTTAGGAAGCCTAGGCACTTGGCTGCTTCTTTCGACACGCCAAAAATATGATCGTTCCAACGAAGATCGTTCTTAATGGACATGCCCAGAACATCAAGAGCTGCCGATTCCGCAATACCCACACCACCCATAACCAGGGATGTTTTGGAATGTGGGGAGACTCGTTTGTGGGATAACAGGCAACATTGGGTCTTGCGGGGATTAAAATCGACCCTGTTCACTTGACCCCACTTGGAGATTGTTTGTAGGTCGCTATTAAGTGTGTCATTCATACGGCGCCGTTCTCTCTCAATCTCCACAGAGCTGGGACGCTTTGTGAAAGAGTATGAATGACAAATGGTGCTGTCATCCGCAAATGAGTAGATGGGATTCTTCGTCGACGACAGCAGGTCGTTGATGAAGATCAGGAAGAGGGTTGGAGAACGGACCGAACCCTGCGGCACTCCCGCGCTAAGGGAATGCTTTTCCGAGGCTATGCCGTCTACTACAACACGAATAGAGCGATCATAGAGGAAGCTCGTAATCCAACGAGAGAAGGTACTACCGACACCATAGGCAATCAATTTTGACACGAGTGCTTTATGCCACACCCGGTCAAAGGCCTTGGAAATATCCAATGCAACAACCTTGCTTTCACCGAGATTTAGAATGCTATGGTTCCATTTCTCGGTGAGGACCGCCATAAGGTCTCCCGTCGATCGTTGTCTTCGGAAGCCGTATTGGCGGTCACTTAGCAGTCTATTGTGCTCCAGATATTTCACAAGGTTGAAGTTTACAATGCTTTCCATTACTTTGGAAAGCACCGAACAGATTGCTATAGGTCGGTAGTTCGCAGGGTCAGTAGTCTTGCCTTTTTTAGGAACTGGTTGAACATTTGCTACCTTCCAACATGTCGGAAATACCCCTGTGGTGTATGACATGTTGAAAAGTTTGCGTAATGGACAAGCCAGTGAGGTAGCGCACTTTTGCAAAACAAGGGCTGGAATGCCGTCCGGCCCTGAAGCCTTATTTACATCGAGATTTGCAAGCACTCTTTTAACTACCCGCGTTCGAAAATGAATTTCTGGCATAGAGCAAGATACGTTCTCGACTACGGGTAGTGGTTGATCGCTGGGGGGCAGGGAGGAATTCTCTGCGAAAATTTTAGCCAACAAATTAGCTTTATCAACCGAGTGAGTGATGATTTGATCATTGTTAAGAAGAGTTGGAATTGAAGATGATGTTTGGTTCTTCACCTTCTTAACGAATGACCAAAAGTTCTTACTACCACGTTGGCATTGAAGAACTTTTTTCCTTTGGCGCTGTTCGTGCAGAAACTTTTGGCACCTTAGGATGGCATTGCATCGATTTCTAGCCTGTTTACGCAGCTGTTCAGTGGTGGCATTTTTATTTGCCTGCCATGCTCTGAAAGCTTCCTCTTTAGACCTGACAGCAATTCTGCATGTCTCATTAAACCATAGATTGTCCTTAGGTTTAATGCAAATTAACTTATTGGGGATGAAGGACCGCATTCCCAATAATATTATTTCTTCAACCATTTTGGCTGCGGCATTTATGTTTCTATCAAGAAAACACAATTTCCAGTTGAAGTGGACGAAAAATTCATTAAGTCCACTCCAGTTAGCTTTATCATACATCCACACTAGGCGCTTCGGGGCTAGGGGCGAAGCATTGCGGATAGAAGAGTATGAGAAAGACGCCAAAATGGTGCAATGGTCTGAGTTTCCAAGAGGTGCGTGCATTTCAACATCATATTTTTCATGATGTGAAGTGAGAAAAAGGTCTAGAGTATTGAGAGCTTGCCCCGCAACGCAGGGGATATGCGTTGGTTCTTTCACTAATTGAGTCAAGTTATTAGACTCGGCAAAGAGCTCGACAAATAAGCCTTCAGGAGTTGTGTGGCTGGAATGGCGTAGCCAATTGGAATTATGAATATTGAAATCACCAGCAACTACAATTTCACTATTCGGATACGATTCCAGAATATGAGATATGGAATCAGAGAGAAGATCAAACTTGTTATAAGTATAATCTCTCCCTGAATTCGGGCTTCTATAAAGGAAGCAAAAGTGCAGAATGTGCGACTGGATATTGAATTTAACCCACATGGAGCTAAATTCGGCATCCGTCGTGTAAAGTTGCTGCTGGCACTGGTACGCAACATTACTGCACACATAAAGGGCAAGACCCCTGTGGGGAGAGAATAATGGCAGTAAGTGGTACCCCGGGATGTGAAAATCCAGTGGATCTGCATCTTCACACACCTGGGTCTCGCCTAGTGCCATTATGTGGGGTTTATGGAGGTTAACGTACGCGTAAACTGCGAAAAAGTTCGCCCTAAGCCCGCGCACGTTACAAAAGGCTATGCGGAATTTATCCACCACCATGGTCTGGATGGGCTAAAGATCAAGGAAAGTAGCTGGGAATGAGATCTGCCGACCTAAGAAATTGATGATGCTCTGTGGTAAGTGTTATGCCTTTACCACAGAACAGTCAATTTCTCAATGTCGAACAGGACCGCATGTAGCGCTACTGAGAACGGACAGAGGAGGGAAACACGGAAAAACGAACCACAAACAACACATCGCGAGCAGGGGTCATTGCGGCGGACGGCGACATCGAGTAACGGCCCTTGACGGCTTCCCAATGGCCACGCTTTTAATTTTTATATTGATTTGACAACAATCCACGCAAATTTATTAAGTTGACACACGCGGGGCTGCATACACCGAGTTAAAAGACAAACACACAGGCGGACGAACATTAAAACACGCGCGAGACGGACAGAAACATTAAAAGACCACGAGCACAAAAAGGCACGTCTGCCCACGCGTAACTGTGTTGTTTAACTCAGTCTTATTGTACGAAGCAGAAAATATATGAACTGATCAAAATTATTTAATTTAAATGAAAATGTTAGGGAAAAGTTGTAATATGCAGAGATATAAAGATGTAAAAAAGAAATTCTTATCTCTTTGTGCATATGTAAAAACTAATAATAACTAATTTGCATTTTCCGCACCACCACTGAGGTTTGCAATAAGGCGCGTTATCGATTTTTTTTTAACGATTTTGTAACATTTTAACCATTTTTTTAACAATAATTTCAGAGAGGAACAAATAAAAATAGATGTATTTAATGCGTTTGTTTCCCAATTCGAAAAAAACACGTACTAAATGGACCACAAAAACCAGAAGTAGCTCCAAATCCAAATCCAAATCCGGGGGCTCCAAATCCGACTTAGAGCTATGGTCTCTTGACCAAAATTTCTCAGAATCACCTATATCAAAAAAATCGTGCCATACAATTTTACCCGCCCTAATGTATATGTATATATAATATATGTATATATGATATGCGCACCCGTATAAAAAGGGATAGCAAAATATGGCTGTCGCAATTATCGCAGCAATTGTATGAGACTATATGCTCCATCTTTGAAAACAGATATTGGCTTACACCAATTCTGTGTGGAGCTCCATCCCACAATTCTAAAAATATCTCGTCTAATTTCGAGATATACTGCAAAAACTCCTCTGGAGCTTTCATCAAATTCACATTTCATTCAAATTTCACGAATAAAATTCAATAAAAGCTGAATAAAAAATGTGTTAAACACGTATTAAAACACTTTTAACTGGTTTTCGGGAAATATTGTAATTTTTTAATCATTTTTCTTCCAAAAGATTACATAGTTACAAAGAAATTAAAATTGATTTTCCTATGCTTAAAAAATTGAAAGTGAACGCAACCCTCGCCATGGCCCTTGTATGGGAAATCAACAGTACGTTCCTGTGCAACCTCAGGGTCTGATGTTTGGCAAAATCAACCCTGGGGTCTGATGTTATCGGTGTATTAGTGCGGATTTTGAGTCTGTATTGTGGTCGAGCGCTCTCAGTTTCACATCATGTCATCATTGCTGACCACATCAACCAAGGTGTATTAATAAGGTGATGGCACTACGATTCCCATGTATTTTGTTAGTGCTTTTGGGCATCCTGCTTGTCAAAATCAAATCAAAAGACAAGCAACACAAAAACAATTTTACCAATTTTTGACAATGAGGATGCCCATTCGCGAAAAGCCAAAAGAAAATCAGAAGAAATCAAAAGAAAATAAGAAGAAAAAAGTTTAAGCAGCTGTGTTGCCACCACTACCTTATTAAATGTGCCTTGACATCAACATAAAGCAAATTATGAAAGCTGACTTCGAATTGAGAAGTTTGCCGAAGTCATCGCGAATATGTTCGAATAGCCGAAGTGCGTATGGGACCTACTACGCTGGTACGCAAATTTGTGCGAGTTGACACCTCTATGTGTTTATTTGCTTAGTGCTACTACTTTACTACTATTTCATCATCTGTACTACCGTACTACCCACAGGCCGATTGTACTACTATTTTCTGAAATATAAACTTTAGCTATTTAATTTTCATGTTTTAGGTAAGGCTATTAGAAAAGAATATATATAGGCGCATAGTCATAATCGAAATGAAGTACACTTTAAGTTCAATAAAGTATACTTTTAAATAAAGGCTCTTAGTCAATCATAGTCGAGTTAGAGCATACTTTAACGCTTAAAGTACAAAAGCTGTTGCTAAACCAGTTAGCAATGAGTCAAAATGAGCAGAAATGCCACTTTTTAAAAGTACTTTAAATTAAAAAAACGAAATAAATCTAAAAAAAATTTAAAATGTTTCATTTCGAGGAAATTGAAAGAGGTTTCAATATTGTGAACTAACACTTCGTTCAATAATGTGTGTGACTGACACATAGATGGCGGCACTAATACTAAATCAATATTTTTTTCGAAATTGTGAACCTTTTTAGGCTTACTGTCAAAATTATATGTCAATCCGACCATTAGTTTACAAGTTACAGTGCTTTAAGTGACACTACTTTTGAGTTTTCAAAAAAAATGAATTCAAAGCAATTCCATGTGCTGATTTATCATTGTTTTTAATGAAAAAAAAATACTGTTCAATGCCAGGAATGGCTTGAAAAACATTATTCGGACTCTGCTCCATCAAAAAGAACCATTTGTTATTGGTATGCCGAATTCAAACGTGGTCGTACAGACACCGATGACATTCCATCTACTGGACGGCCAAATGACGCTGTTATTCCGGAAAACGTTGAAAAAACACTGAAAATCATTATGTCCCACCGTAAAGTGAAAGTGGGGGAGATTGCTGACATTCTAAATATATCAGCAGGCAGTATACACACCATAATACACGAACATTTGGTTATGAAAAAGGTGTTTTCGAAATGGGTGCCGCGTTTGCTCACACCGGAGCATAAACAACAACGAATCGATGATTCAAAGAGCTGTTTGGACATGTTTACGCGCAACAAGTCGGAGTTTTTGCGTCGGTACATCACAATGGATGAAACATGGATCCACCAGTTTACTCCAGAGTCAAATCGGCAGTCTGCTGAGTGGCATGCAACCGGTGAAAGCCGCCCAAAGCGTCCAAAGGCACAAACATCGGCTGGCAAGGTTATGACGTCAGTATTTTGGGATGTGCACGGAATAATATTCATCGACTATCTTGAGAAAGGGAAAACAATCAATAGCGACTATTATATAGCGTTGTTGGAACGTTTGAAAGAAGAAATCGCGATTAAGCGGCCCCATATGAAGAAGAAAAAAGTGTTGTTTCACCAAGACAATGCACCGTGTCACAAGTCGATGAAAACGATGGCAAAAATGCATGAATTGGGCTTCGAATTGCTTCCTCATCCCCCGTATTCTCCAGATCTGGCCCCCAGCGACTACTGGCTCTTCGCAGACCTCAAAAAGATGCTCCGTGGTAAGAGATTTGGCTCAAATAATGAAGTAATCGCCGAAACTAACGCCTATTTTGAAGGCAAAGAAAAATCGTTCTACAAAGGCGGTATCGAAAGATTGGAAAAGCGTTGGAATGATTGTATCTCCCTAAAAGGGGACTATGTTGATGAATAAAAACGAATTTTGGCAAAAAATGTGTTTTAATTAGTTAGTCACACACATTATTGAACGAAGTGTTACGTCATTGTGAGACGGCGAAAAGAATATAAAAGCCGGATGGATCCATTCGATGACGAAGACTTATATAGTCGTTACGGGTCGATAAAGATGCTGCTCAGTTTGCAATTGATGTTTTGAACATTCAAGAACCAAGCAGCAATAGAATACAATTGTTTTCTTTACCCCGTAAAGTAGGCAAAAATTTTCAGCTGTTCAATCAGCTGTTTGTTTCTTTTGTTTATGTCAGAGATGGCCAGAATAATCCTCGGAAAATTGTGCAGTCGATTTTTTTAGGCTGCCGTCTGTTTTTCACAAGTAGCCGACCGTAGTCATCCATTTTTAACTGCTAATTAGTGTTTAGGAAAACAAATAATGCAAAATAATTGATTACAAAATAAATCGGTATGGGCATAATTCTGAAAATAAATTCTCATTTGTAACTCCGAATCGCTAGTTTTTGCAGAGTTGCCGTTTCTTTCGTTTGCTGTTTCAAAAAGTCGCTGCTACGTCGAAGCATGTTCTAAACTGACTATGGTAACTGAAAAATTAAAGTCGACTTTATCTTTTTAGTATTTGCGCCATAAACTTTAAGCAACGCAACGGATGCGATACCCAAAAATGAGCGTCGTGAAATGATAGAGTAATATTGCTGTATTTAAATACAAAATAACTCAATATTTTTGCATATTCTTGTAAGAATCTTTTAAAATTTGATAAAGACAATAAAGTGGTTGTTGGGACGTCGACAAGTCAGAAAAAATTAAACTGAGCTGATCATTGGAATATGCTGATAAAAGTGTATAAAATCGTTCGATTTCTCTTGGGATTGGCATTTTTATTCAACCAGTGCAAATTGGGGACAAATTCCGTTAGATTGTTAATAAAAAAAATAATTATTAAATTAAAAAAATTCAATTCAAAGTATGCTCAAAATTATCCCATTCTTAATTATGCCATTTTAAAGAAAATATAAATGAAAAACATTTTCATCGTGCTTTGTTGTTTTGTTTTGGTGTTGATTGGTTTCTCTTGTTTGTTTGCTTGAAGTGCTAAAAGTAATATTGGAGCAATATTAACCCTTTCGACCCCAAAGTTGCTTATAAGCAACTTTGACTTTTAGCGCCGCTTTATTTGAAACCAACGGAACTAATTCATTAAAGTAGGCATCGAATTAGTTAGTTGCAGTTCTTAGAATAAGAAAACAACAAAAAAATAACGGTTGTGTCGCGATCAACACAACTACGATACATAATTCAGAGTAAAGTCGATGAAATCGCGCGTGGTGAAATTTTAGTGGAAAAAATAAAAATTAAATAAAAATACTTCTAAATCACAATTTAAAAATACAAGTACGCAGTTTTAACAATAAAATGAAATAAAAGTTGCATTGTTATTGATCAGCATTTTTTGTTTACTGAAGTTGCTTATAAGCAACTTTGGGCAGTGTTGATAGTAAAAATATTGAAATATTGAAGTGGATATAGAAGACATTCTGGAGTTTGACTGGGACGAGTCTCCTGCAGAAGATGGCGAAGATGATGAGGCAGAGTTTCTGGAGAATAGATTGAAAGAAATTTTAGAGAAAGGTGAACAAAGCGAGATCGACTTACTAGAAGGTATCGCCACTGAAGAACGTGCTGAAGAAGAGTTTCTAGAGAGTTCGGAACGTCTTGTCGGTGACAAAGTAGACTTGTCTACGTTGCGATGGAGGAAAAAACCCTTTGATGTAAAAGACGAACGATGGGAAAAGCGTTTAGAAGATGTTCGAATGGTGAATAGCCCAATCGAGTATTTTAGTTCGTTTTATGATGCTATGATTGAACTGATTGGAAAAGAGACCAACTTATATGCGCTTCAAGAGTCCGGTTCTGAACTGAAATGTACTAGAGAAGAAATTCTTCGGTACTTTGGAATTTTGCTATATTTGGGTGTTATTCGGCTTCCGAGTTTCAAAATGGCATGGTCACAAGAGCTAAAGTTGACTGCAGTAACCGATTCGCTGCCACGGAAAAAATTTGAAAAAATAAAGCAATTCCTCCATTTTTTCTGACAAATCGAAGCAACCCGAAAAAGGCGATACTAACTATGATAAGCTGTATAAAATACGCCCAATTTTATCGATGCTCAAAGACAAATTCAACAGTATACCTCAAGCAGGACTTTTCGTATATAAAAAATAAATTGCCACACACTGGACAAACTACACACACACATATAAGAATATAAACCCGGAAATGAAACCCACATTCTTACCCACTGCAACAAACACACTCAAAAACAAATGCTTTACACGTTTCCGACTAGGACACACGAGTCTTACCCACTTGCACATCATTTTGAAAACACCGCCCCCTATATGTCGATTTTGCAATAACTCCCAACTATTTCACACATTATCTCTGAGTGCCCCAACTTAACCCAACAGCGTTCCTTAATATTTAAAAACTCCAATATCCTAGACGCACTGAAATCCCCAACCGAAACTAATGTAAATCTACTTTTTTCCTTCTTAAACAAAATTCAAATTTCTCACTTAGTATGATAAAACAAATTCAAACCTAAATTATATCGTCGCTGGAATAATCAAATAGTGTAACATGAAAAGTATAGTTTTGTAAACAATTGTGGTACTTACACTATTATTATACAAATACGTTTTTCGCGAATAAATTGGTGAGCCAAAAAGATATTTAAGAAAACTAAAGATTTTTCTAATAGATTAAAGGATTGTCTTATCCAATGGTGCAATTATCGAATAATAGTGTATGTGGCACTTACACTGTTTCTTTATTCCAGCGACGATATGTACAACACACAAAGCCGATAGCCCTAGCAGCTAGTGCTTATCTTTTATTGTAATTTTAATTATAATAAAAAATTAAATAATAATAATAATAAATATATTTTTTTCACTTATAACTTTAAGGGTCAAGCGCAATGCACAATATGCTTTTAAACTAAATCAAGGGAGCTTAAAATATATATGGAAAGGCATTTTAAGACATGTCATGCAGGTTGCGTTGCTGATAAGATAGCGGAGGGTTCTAAAGAATAGTTATTTTCGGAGTTAAACAAGTCTTGTTTGATTCATGATGCGCTACGAATCTTGGAGTACATTGAAAATTATGCTGAGGAAATAAACATGCAACATCTTAATATTCAGTCATATATTACTTATATTGCACCTCTAAAAGCATATTATGTTGCAAGCTTAATTATTTCTCAGAACTTCAAACCATTTTTTGATGGCTTGTTTATTGAAAAAGTTTGCAAGCTAATGCTGTCTTGTTTCGGAGAAAAAGGAACTATGTTAGCAGACAGATTTATTAGCAGGATCATGGAAGAAGGAAGATTCGAGTTTTTTTTTTTTTAAATAACATTACAGAAAATGATTTTTTTTCGGTGTACATACAGAATTCCATTTTTTTGGTTGCATTTCTTTGGGCAACTTTACATGTATTGGTGTTTGTTCTTCCATAAGAAGATTTTGGCCCCCCCCCCCCAACGGGAAATCGAGCGCTCGAGGAGCCCTTTGGGAGCGCTCCTTAGTCAGCAGAGAGCGCTCCCCCGTTCCTTATGCCCTTCCTTGTATTTTAACATTGCGTGTCATTGGAGCGAAGCGCTCCCTTAGAAGCACTCGGTGAGCACTCCATCCACAGGGAAGGATAAGCGCTCTCCTGGTGCTCCCTTAGAGGCACTCGGTGAGCAGTCCATCCATAAGGAAGAATAAGCGCTCTCCTTGTGCTCCGGTTAAAGCGCTCTATAAGCACTTCATCCTTTTCTATTTAAAAACAAAAACTGTAAAATTCTCAATGTTCAATATCTTTT
Organism: Melieria omissa; assembly: GCA_963971225.1. Lineage (NCBI taxonomy): Eukaryota > Metazoa > Arthropoda > Insecta > Diptera > Ulidiidae > Melieria > Melieria omissa. Next base: position 39,340,591 of record OZ020269.1, on the reverse strand, counting down.
CGTTTTATTGAAATTTTTTAAGAAAAGTGTGAGTTAACAACTGTTTTCAAAACAAATGTGTTTTTGGTTTTTAAGAAGGAAAGTTATGCAGATTAAGAAATAATTCAGTAAGACAGATTAGATTAAGTATTTGATAAACATAAAAAAGTAAACATAAAATTTAGATTGGTGCCGGATCCGTTGCGTTTTTTGCTATGTAAGTTTTTCTATAGAATCGATTTTTGCACGTCCGGAAGCCTCTCCTCATCGCCGACTCAAAATCACCATAACCAAACGTTTCTTTTTTAACAGAATCTGTGCATAAAATTTTTAATTTAATTTTTTTTTTTATTTTTAATGCTGTATGTTTACATACCAAACATGTATTTCGTAAATAGTGTGTAGTTTTTCACTGGCATTCTCTTTTGGTTTCCGTCCCAATTTAGCATCAAAAGTAAGTCGTCTTTAAAAAACCTATTTATGCACGCCCCAGCGTCCGACGTGCCAATTGTTTCCCGAATGTATTTTATCTATAGAAAGAAAGGACAAGGGGAAAAGTCAAGCAAAACACTACTTGCCACAAATATTATATAATAAAAGGAAACAAATGAAAACATACCAACTCTGCCGAAGGAATTGTGCATAATTTTTGTTCTAAATTGTCCATATCTTCCTTGGTCTTCAATGGAAAAAAGTCCAATTTTGACACGTTGGGGAATGCGTGGCTCAATGTTGTCGCGGTCCGGTGTAAAAATATGTAAATTTTGTCCGTCATTTACAGATTCAGTCGTTTTATTTTTATTTTGTGTTATTTCTATTGTTTTTAGATGTTTAGCGACTAAGCGCTTTAAGTGTCGCTTGCTGACACCTGGCAAGCTCATTTTCAACTTACTCACTTCTTTGTTCCTTTTCGCTTGATGTAAACACAATTTTAAAAATTATTGTTTATTATTATTAAATTTAATTAAATTATTATATGACACCACTCGCTTCGCCAGTCGCTGCTGGAATAAATTGTCTAAGCATAGCGAAAAGTTGCAGAAGGAAGAATTCAAGTCGCGTGACGCCAGTGTTCCATTTCCCCGAATTTGAAATTGAGTCAATTTGGCTAACGGGATTTTTAAAATAGAACCGCTCTTTCGCTATGCTTTACAAACAGGGTGTATAGACAGGTAGTGCGAACATATTACAGTTTTTACAAACAGGGTGTATAGACAGGTAGTGGGAACATATTACAAGTGCTCACATTGTGCTCCTTGGGAAAGCAGCTCCTTTTGTTTCCCGTTGGGCCTGTATTACAGAAATTCTGTGCATGTATTTCTACCGGCTCTCCCAGTTTCACATCGCTTAAGGGGGGCACTCCATGAAATGGTTTCAAAAAATCGGTTTTTTTTTTCGTTAAGGGGGTCCTCTAGATTTAAATTTTGAAAAAATTGTTTTTTTTAATATTTTGCATTTTTATAGTATAACTATCATAGAAAAATACGAACGTATTTTGTCGAGTTCGTAAACGTCTCTGAGATACAGAACCTCAAATCCGTCTCATTCAGTACGTCACGTACACGGTTTTATATCTTTAAGGCAGGTTCTCACCTTGTGGATCCGAAAAAGTGCACTTTTTTTAGGAATTTATTTTGAGAAAACGGTTAAAGATACAACGCTGAAAATTGTTTCTGGATATGAACACACATTTATTTAGAGCATACAATTTTTCAAATTGAATGAATCAAAAAAAGGGGGGAGGGGGCGTCCATTAGTGGCGGCATGTCGGCGAGGAGGTGTCCCGCTACCGGAAGTGATTCCGTCAAAACCCGTGATCGGAAACACAAAAACCGAACACATTCTTAATGTGTACCGTATTATCTATTGAATAAACCAAGATCATGAAAAAAAAATCAAAATTACAAAAGTTATGAGGTTTTGAAAAAAAATTCAGATTTTCGCATTTTTTTGTTCACTAATTATTTTTTTAAATAAACAATTTCTATATATTTTTGGCTGATCGTGGTTCGTTTATTAGAAAAAACCCTAAGGAACATTTGGAAAAAATTTGGTGAGGATTGGTTCATTCCAGCGCCTTCAATCACTTCCGTAAGGTCCGAAAATGTGGTTCTGAGAAAAACGCGTTTAAAGTTTAAAGCGCGCTTGGCCGGTGCTCTACACTGCTCTATGTAACGGCCTGTAACTTTTCAGATTTTGATCTGAAATTTCTGGAGCACATTTCTGAAACATATATCTACACGATAAGGCAAAAAAAAAATTTTTTTTTTTCCACAAGGTGAGAACCTGCCTTAAACGCGTTTTTCTCGAAAACACATTTTTTGACCATCGCGCCATGATTCCGTCGAAACTAATTGGCCGATTCACTTAATTCTTGATTTGCTGTATTCAAAACTTTTTGCTCTAGGGGTTGAACTACGGAGATTGCGCTCCATTGACTTGCCGATTTTTGGGAGTTTTTAGAGCAAAAAAGGGCGAATTTCGAAAAAAAAAGTTAAAACGATGCCGCGGGTCCAATTTTGATCAGATCGGGTTCATTATAGTTCATCCCTTAATTGGAGTAATGCTTTTTAAGGGGAGGTTCTCCTCTTTTCGGCCGAAAATAAAGCGAAATTCTTTCATTTACTATCGGATAATGAAACGACTCACGAATAGACGGTTTTGATGATTTATTAAGCCATCTTTCTAAAATACAAGAAAAAATTTTTTTTTTTACAAAATCCAATATGGCGGCCCAAAAATGCCGGGTCTTGTCAACCTCTGCAAGCGAGACATTGTTCGGAAACGTCAAGGCTGTAGCCACTTGTAGTGAACTGAAATCAAATATTTTTATTTTTATAGTAAAGAATATTAAATTCCCTATGACTTATACCTATTTTTGAATAATTTTTATAAAAAATCATCTAATTTATGCATAATCATAGAAAAAGTTCAATTTTTACCATCTTTTTTTCGACTTTTCTTTTGTTAAAAGACTATTATTACACATTTGTTTATATTTGTTTTAGGTATAAGTCATATAAAAAATCATACCCTTTAAGAAATGCTATAGATGAAGTAACTCGGATAAGTAGATCATGAGTTACGCTTGACGTTAGGATGAAAAAAATGGTTTTGAGATAAACGCGTAAACATCTTTGGCCGCGCAGTAAAATAGCACCAGAGCGTTCCTCCGCGCGCGAAAGTTCGACGCATCAGAGACGCTCCTATGCGATAAATATGCTGCGGATCGAAAAATCCTTTTGCACACATATTCTCGACATTCATACCTTTCATTTCATCAAAAAAAAAAAAATTGATTTTTTGAAAAAAAAAGAGGAGAACCTCCCCTTAAGAGACGATTTTTGAATTATGATACATTTCAGATGAACAGGGACAAAGTTAGGATGGCGCGAAAACACACTTACAAAAAAAACATGGCCGTTACTCAGCTGGCGGACCCCAACAGTGTTCGGGGTAGCACGTGGAAAACATTTTTTTTTATAATTCAATATGTAAAGAATAAATATACGAAGAATTATCTCATTATCATTTGTAGTTTCTGAGAAAAAATTCCAAAAAAGCATTAAAAAACACCGTTTGTACTAGAGGACCCCCTTAATCGAAGGATATATTATCCGAGAACATTATTGCAAAGTTTCAAAGTCGAACTCTGAAAATGTTCGGAGACACAGTTCTTTTCATCGACGCGCGCTCAGCCACACCAGGTGTTCCGAATAACTTTGGAACGCGTTTCCTCATAAACACGTTTTTGTAGTCCTTCCACATGATAAAAAAACTACTGAACCGATCTACACGAATATGTACTCGTTCTGTAGGCTATTGAACGGAGAAGTGCATGAACCTCTGAAATCTATTAAAAATTTTTTTTACTGTTTTTTTAATAAAGAAAAGTAAGAAAAAACGAACTTTTTTGTAGTTTATATGGCTTTGTTACTAAATTTTGAAAATTTTTATAGTTTTTGAGGTTCACGCACTTGCGACAAGCCTGCTGATTAATTTGATAATTAATATAATAATAATTTGTATGTTTCAGACTTAAACTTCGGACGGAAGACGTCTTTTTTTAAGCCAAGCCTCGGAAGATGTTCAATATGTTTACCATTTTTAATTTTTTTTATGTATAACTTTTTTTTTAACTTTTAACTAATACCTACAGATGTTCCAAACGGATTGTTCCTGTCTCTTTCTTTTTTTGTCCAGTAAAATGAAGAAAATTGGTCATTTTTTCGAGCGTTTCACGGAGTGCTGGATATGAATATCCGTGTGATTTCTATGTGCTCTTGTGTTGATTTTTTGGTGGTTGATTGCTTCAATCAGTAGCGCACACGGAGCGGGAACGTTTGAGGATTCAAACCCCTCAAATACAAGAATTATTGGTGAAATATCGCCCCAAAATAAAGTTTACCTACGCCACTGATTTCAATGCGTGTGAAGTGAACGCACACAATTTTACTTTACCTGGCAGCGATCGAAACCGTTGTGCTTTGTGTGAGCAAAACAAAGAGCGTTAATATTATTAAGCTCTCACTGTCGCGACGCTTGCTTGCTCTCGATAGTGAAAATTTTGCAAATTCGAGCTCGCCCTATGCCATTCAGTTATATGGACGTACAGTGTTGCCGTTGTGCGACTAAAGTGTCAAATTGACCCTTTTTGGAGACCGATGATACCTGACACCGACTTTTTAAAAATATGCTTATTTTGACACTTTTCTTCAAAACCATGCGACTTTTGCCCCTTTGTTTTATCAAAAAGTTTATATATTAATTTTCAAAATTGTTTCGTAAAATTAATTTTTTTATTTTTGCGTACGTAATATTTATAATATGCCTTCCTTTTGGTATTCACTTTTTAAAGGTAACTCGTAAGTACTTCAAAATTACACCTCTGGCAACATTTAACCTTGTGCCTGTCCCTTGCTCAAAATTGCTTTCGCTGTCCTTTGGGGTCAGGATGACCCCAACCAAACGGTTATATAATTTACTGACAAAACATGAAGGAAGGTAACACATAAATAACAAAAGAAAAGGAGAAAGCCCCGAAAAGTGTTTTTCTCGATTTGTTATTGGGTTGAAAGAGCGATTAACACACAAAACGAGCGCACAAAACCGCTCAACCGTTTTTTTAATTCTGCCTGGGGTGAATTAGACCCCAAGGGAAAGGTAGAAGGTTAAACTACTTGCAACTCTTTAATTATGTCTAAGTTTTCCCGCAAAAATGTACAAAATTAATCTGAATTCACGCGCTTTTTTGTGGCATTGCCTAAGTTATTTGCTAAAATAATTTTGATGGCTCCCAATAGATAAGTAAGTATATCACGCATATGCTTTGAAATGCAAATGTATTCATAATAAATACAAAACATGCATATTGGGACCTTTTAATATATCCTTCATCAATTAATTTAAGGGGAAAACAGTTTTTTCGCAGAAAATCATCTCCTTAAGGAATTTATTAAAAAAATGAGCTCCGAAAGGTAAAATAATGAAAGTATGTATTTATATACATGGCATAGCAAATTCGATCACTTGATGACACTTTTTTTCCGGCTGTGACACTTTTTTTGCGACTTTTGAAAATTTTTCAGCGGTAACACTGTGGACGTAAGACATCTTATTGTTTTATTGTCTTTGGTTGAACCACCGCGCATGTGGGCACAAAAGTGTTTTCGGCTGTTATGATGCGAGCGGAAAGAGCGAAGCATATGCATTTGAGAATGTTAAGTTCATAACATTTTCTGTTAGATTTTCGTAGGACAACAGCAAAAAGCAATGTTATCGTTCCCAGCGGCTTCACTCGTGTACATTGAAATGGTGATTGTTGCAGCGTAGTGTTCGCTCAATCATTTTTTGCATGCATGTTTCTTGATTTTGTTTGCCGAAGCGCAAGCAAGAAACAAACAACGAACCAAGGCATCGTCATCATTGTTTCAACGAAGATGACTCGGGATTCGCTAATGTTTTGGTTGTTGTCGATTATTGTGTGTATGCTTTTTTGTGTTGCCGATCGAATCTTTGCGGTGTATGGCTTTTTGATGGCCAACGCTTTGATTGATCCCAATTTAAAATGTTTACAAATATCTTTACGTGGCGAGTTCGAAATAAAATTATTTGTTTATTTCACATGGTTGTTACAAGTTTGAGAATATAGAAAAACTACGAAAAAAAATGAACTGATGGCTATATTGACTTCAGAATTCGTAAAAACACTTGAAATCAAAAATAATTAGATATGTCTTTTAATTTTTTTTTTAAATCGAAATCTAACGGACAAACCAAGGGTTAAAAGATTGTATGGAAAAACCTAAATAGGTCTATTGACTTTCAATATGAAAAGCACTACTAATGCACTAAATAAATAAATTAATAATAAGACAAGTATTTTGTCATAAGAAAACTGTGATTTAGGAATGCCTACGTTTAAAAATAGTATAAATATTCTACACCCGAATGGTTCCATGGCGAATGATGTGACCATAAATTTACGATATAAGATTTTCTGGGCAGTAAGAATAGTTCCAAACGGGACGGAAAATTATTACAGGCTAATAAAAACGTCTTCCTTTCTTTCCAATTTCCCTTTTTAATTGTCTTTGTTGATTACTTATTATATATTTTTTATTGCCTGTAACGATCATATACACTAGTCAGAATAAGTTTGCGTACAGGCAAGTCAAAAATATTTTATGATTAATTTTGACCTCAAAAATGTGTTCTCTGTTTATAAAAACTTATCCACATTATTCATATATGCCTTAACTGCACTTTTTGTTCTGTTTTAGATGAATTAAAATAATAATTTTCCATGTATTCGTATTTATTGACAATATACTCACAAAACGGTGCAGAATAAGTTTGCGTACAAAACTAATAACGGGAACTTCCGGTTATGCTCTTTATTTTTTTTGGAAAATTTGTATTCCATTGAACATTAAACGGACTTGTAAGTTATTTGGAACCGTATATGTGCTTGAAATTTAATAGAAAGCAATAGAATTCAACAGAAAAATATTAAAAATGGATAAAGAATAATCTTACAAAAACTTTTCAAAATTGACAAAAAATTTCATGAAATTAGGGAAACTTTTGGGAGAGCACATTCGTCATTTCAAAAAGCCATCTTAAATCTAAAAAAAAAAACAGAAAATCTTGTTTGGTTACTACGATCTGACCATTTTCTTAAGTTACCCGAGCAAGAGGATTCGATTGTTTGCGATCAGTGCATCACAATCTAAGGCTAGTTGCATCCAATATCTTCAGAAATGTACAGAAATATTTTATAAACCCCATTAGCAGTGACTTTATAAGAAAAGTTCTGAAAAAAACATACTTCCCCTACATAACAGCATGTAAGAAGCCCATATTTAGCTTACTTACAAGGAGCACAGAATTGCTTTCGTAAAAGAGTCCATCAAGGAGTCTAAAAAACCGGATTTCCGGAACGAAATGTTGTTATCTATAGAAAGTGGGACCTTTCATTATTATTTGATAATGGTTTGGCATATTTGGAATTAAAAAGCATCAACTAATTTGAACAGGATCCTGTTAATAACAAAAATCTGAAATTAACAGTGAAGCATAGCATATGTGGAGATATGGTATGGGGCTGCATGTCAGGAAAAGGAGTGAGCAGGCTGTGTTGTTTTATTCAGAAATGTTTCCGGGGGGTTATTTACATATTCTAAAAGCTTATGTAAGCCAAGGTTTCAAAACTTTGGATCAGATTCCAACATATCTTTTCAACCTTAGCGCGCAATGCATACGATGCGAAGCTATGTTTGCTATTAACTGGCTCAACAAAGTTGCAAAAGTCCCTCCCTAGTCACCTACCGTGCATCTAATTGAGTATATAAGGGGTTCAGTTAAACCCTGAGCCCAACAACACTCCATCTTCTAAGATATAGTTAACCAATACAACAATTCAAGGATATAACAAAATAACCGCTGAAAAAACACCGAATTTAAAAAAATTTGCGCCAAAACTTCTGCAGGGAGTTCAAGCGAGAAAAGAAAATTCACAAAGTTATTAATTTTTGGACAAAACTTAGTTTCAATTTAATTTTAACTACATAATCTCATCTTGTACGCAAACTTTTTCTGAGGTGAATTCATAACATATTTTGTTTTTGGCCCTCCTTTTACAGTTTGGTCAAGTTTTTGTTATTATTATCTTAATGGAATAAAAGAACTAAGTTTACGGAAAAAATAAAAAATAGTTTGTTTTTGAAAAATTACTTTAAGTGATTTATTTTTCATATGAAAAAACTACGTACCCCTTGTACGCAAACTTATTCTGACTAGTGTAGGTCGCCATGCCAGCCATATTTTATTTTCTTTTCTATGATTTTGCGCACACTACAGTCGGCAGTGAGTTAAGGAGCAATATGAGACGCCGTGCAGGCTTATAGAAGAAGAACAAAAGTCAGCCGCCAGAAAATAGAAATCGTTTTACAATTTCAGCATTTCGCCAGCGCAACAACAACAACAGCATATCGTCATCATCTCCCACTCATCCCACGCCGCAGCAGTGTGCTAACGCAGACTCGCTGCAGTGAGCGCAACCAAAAGCAAGCCTTCGTATGTTCATTTTCTTTGCTTCTACTCACATGTTATGCCGAAGTTACAGAGATTTCTGCTGTTAGTAACAGAGGGTTCTGCTGTCAATAACAGAGGGTACTACCAGCAGTACGCAGTTGGGCACGGGCGGACTTAGGCCACTCTAGAATTCTCGGGCTGGATCTTCCAACCCCGACACAGACCGACTACATAGTCCTTCCCCCTAGTTTCGAGCGCAAGTTCACTATAGGGATCCCCAGCAGGAACGACTGGTCAGAGGACCGTCGCTCACTGCCAGACGTCGTCGAAATCTTCACAGACGGCTCTAAACTTGAGGATAGAGTCGGGTGTGGGGTTTTCTGCGACCAATTGGGGGCCAGCATTACTGCTCGGCTCCCTGACCACTGCAGCGTCTTCCAAGCGGAGACCATGGCAATACTGCTGGCTGTGGACCGGTTGCGATCGCAACCCCCCATTCCCTCGGCTATATGTATTTTCTCGGATAGCCAGGCCGCAATTAAATCCTTGAAAGGTATTTATACCTCCTCCAAACTGGTAGCAAAGTGCCGTGCCGCTCTGAACAGCTTAGCGGAACATGCCAGGGTTCACCTGAGTTGGGTCCCTGGGCATAGCGGCATCTCTGGTAACTGTGTGGCGGATGAGCTGGCCAGGAAAGGCACTTTACTTCCGGCACCCACTACGCAATGTAGCATCCCTCTTGCGACTGTCAAACTGATGGTCAGGCAATCGTATCTTCGCCTGGCTAACCGACTCTGGGCGGAGGAGATCCATTGTAGGATCTCCAGAAAAACCTGGCCGTCGCTTAACCATGGCAGAACACGCGAATTACTGCGACTAAAGCGGAATTCCATCTATTCCACAGTTTCTGTGCTGACAGGACACTGGACAAACGGCGAACACGCCAGGAGACTCGGCCTCCCCTTCAACGACCACTGCCGCAGCTGCGACGATGTGGGCGCGGAGGAGAGCGTCGAGCACCTGATGTGCCACTGCCCAGCACTAGCGAGGAGACGTCTCCGGGTGCTGGGAGCGCCGTTCTTCAGCGGTTTGGCCGACCTCTCAGGACCCAGCATCGGCCGCATCGCCCGATTCATCACGGAATCGGGATGGCTCCTGCCTGACACCCGGGGGGGCGTGCAAGCCTGAAGGGCGGCCACGTCCTTCACGTGGTACCACAACGGGTCGTATTATGGCCTAAGTGAGCTCTTCTAGCTGCCACCCTAACCTAACCAGCAGTATCCGCCATACAACACGATTGCTTGTATGAGATGCGCGTTCTATATTACCACAGAATAAACAGTATACAGAATGCGCATGTCGACCAGCGAAGCAATCTGAATTTCTGGTGCGGGCCGAAAGCAGCAGAAGGGAAGATAACAGAGTTGGTTGAACAGAACTTCTGTCTCTGTTAATTTCTCGTGCGACGATGAGCTCTGTTATTGTAATTTCGGTAAGTGCCGAGTGGTGCAGAGCGAGCTCGTGCGCTCGATGCCGGCCATAGAAGCTACTGTTATTTTCAATGAAGCGAATGAAGGGCGATGTGCTATCGTTGTTGTTGTGTTGATCAACGAACTGACTGACTTTAGCGGCCTATTCCTGGCGTGTGTCGATTAATAAGAACACGTTTTTTCATGTAATTATTGGATCGACCTTCTGCGTGAAAAGATATCCTTATATCCTTATGAGCACTTGAAGGCTAAGGTTTCGCAAATTTTGGCGTAAATGACTTCTCGCTACGATTTATTACTTTATCCCTACGCCTTTTATCCCCACTGAAACCTAAAAAAATGAGAGGTTCCGAAGAATCGTAATTACAAAGTTTTACATTTAATCACGTCTACATGTACAGTGCAAGCTCGATTTTCGTGACTAATTAAAAACCAGACTTGTCGCGAAAATTCAGTTTCAGAACCTAAAATTTTATTTAAAAATTTTATGTAATTTTTGAAATTAGAATTGTTTTTATTTATATATTTACATTTTAAACAATTTTAAAGAAATTGGAGATTTTGGGTTGCTTTTTTAGCAAATTATTAAAACAAAAAACCGCTGAATCACGTGATTAATATAGTGCTGTTGTCGGCTTAACAATCCAAAAAGGTTAATATACCAAAAGACGGGGATTTCCCATTTTTGGTTATAGGCATTGTAATAAAATTAAAAAAAAAACAGATAAAAGTCGCGAAAATAGAATGGTGTTGCTTTTCTTCGATATATGTATGTAAATCCACAATTTAAAATATATTTCGTGCATAACGATTGTAGCAAATCGTTTAACCATCTTTAATATTAAAAATAATGTGATGACTCTATAGCGTAGTGACTTTTTAAGTCGATAAGTTACCCCCTTTTGACATTCGTTTTCATATATTTTTGCACGCTATACTCCGTCGTAAAATTACTACCGACAGCGTACTTATGTACGCACTGCGCTGCACGCAGAATGAACCGCAAAGCAAACATAATTTAATCGAAAGTCGAATTCAATGTTTCATTTCCTAGCCGGCAACAATAACAACAACCATAGCTTATTGCTCTTCTCGCCATATCGCTCCTTCGCTGCAAAAACGTCATAACTCAAAAAAAATTTGTTTTTCAGTTTATGGCAGCCCTGTGTGTATCTGCATATGATCTTTGTAAAATATTCAATACTTTTCTCACAAGACGACATGAAAAATTTTTTGATACCTTCAACTGCCTGCAATGGTAAATTTTAAAATTGAATTTTCTCGGAATGATGTAGTTTTGAATTATGATATTCTTGCAGCGAAGGAGCGATATGTATATGTAAGAAGCAAGTGACACTTCGTTTTTTTGCCGACAACAAGAGCAACCACAGCCGACGCTATTTTCACTTCAATGCTTCGCGGAGCCGCAGGCGATTATTACTTTCTTCTTATCTCTGTGCTGTTTGTTCTGTGAAATAACAGAAACGAATGCTGTCTAGTGCTGTTTGTAATGTTAATAGCAGAGGACGTAATGTTCAATTAACAGTGGTCGTAATATTACGACCCCTTAACATTTTTGAATTTGTATGAGATGCGCGTTCTGTATTACTGTTTATTCTGTGATATTAGAGCCTATTTACACGAGGGCTTTTCCCCCTGCGTTAAAAGTCATGCGTGACGAGTTTATTGGCGAGAAGTGGTGAGAAGTCAGCGGGGTAGGCAAACATGCACGGTCAGCGAATTCCAGGGGTTTTTTTGACATTTGCTTTGCTCTTTTTCGCACTTTTCTTCAAATTTCAAACCGGCCGGACGCTTTGCTAACAATTATATTTACGTCTTCCCTATTATTTAAATTTGAGCAGTTAATAGCCATTTCAGTGACTTCTAAAATATTTTCAATAATTTCTTCTTTGTTTAAATCCATTTTTCTTTAATAATGGGAATATCAAAAACTACGCGAAAATGTGAATGAAAGAAGATTGGCCGCTTAAACGTCCAAAAAGCCAAGCAAAGTTGCAAGTAAAAAGTCTTCATGTAAATGCATGAAGATTTACGCAGCAACTTCAAAAGAGAGTTGCAACAAACGCAGGGGGAAAAAGCCTTCGTGTAAATAGGCTCTTACTCATATTCTTTGGTTCAACTTTGGGAAATGAGGACGATGTGCTGTTGTTGTTGTTGTTGCGCTAACGAAATGCTGAAATTGTGAAACGATTTATATTTTCTGGCGGCTGGCTTTTGTTCTTCTTCTATAAGCCTGCACGGCGTTCCATATTGCTCCTGAACTCGAACTGCCGACTGTAGTGTGCGCATAATCATACAGGGTAGGCCATTGAAAGTGGAAGCATCTGGTAACCCTATAACTTTTGACAGAGCTGTCAGATCGACTAATGACATAGCGCGTTGGAAGCGTCATTCCAAGACAATTTATACCATGGAACAGTACACTCCAAAAGAACGTGCTGAAATTGTTCAGCTTTACATTCAAAATAACTTCCCGATTGTGAAAACCAAACGGCGATTATGAGTGGCCACCGAGATCACCCGATTTGACGCCGCCAGACTTTTTTTTATGGGGCTACTTGAAGTCCAAGGTATACACCAACAAGCCAAGGACACTAGCTCAACTCAGAGCCAACATACGCCGCGAAATAAGAGCCATATCGGCCGATACACTGGCAAAAGTGATGGAAAATGCCGAAAAAATGGCACATTTTGCGGCCAAAGCTAATGGTGGCCATTTACGCGATATCATTTTCAAAAACTAACTAGAAAATTTCTCCTTGGACCAAAATAAATGAATATCGAGATGAAAACAAAAAAAACATTTTTTTCCTTTTCTTTTCAAAAACAAGAATGGCCTTCCACTTTAAATGGCCTACCCTGTAGAAAAGAAAATAAAATATGGCTGGCGTGGTGACCTATATGATCGCTACAGGCAATAAAAAATAAATATAAAGTAATCACAAAAGACAATTAAAAGGGAAATTGGAAAGAAAGGAAGACGTTTTTATTAGCCTGTAATAATTTTTCGTCCCGTTCTTTGGAACTTTTTTTACTGCCCACATATAATGCTTGCTTAAATGAGCTAAAATAAGAAAATCTTATATTGTAAATTTATGGTCACATCATTCGCCATGGAACAATTTAGGTGTAGAATATTTATACTATTTTTAAACGTAATTTATAATAATAATTAATAATTGATTGGCACAACAGCCCGCTTACGCGAGACTAAGGCCTAGCTTCCCGCAACCACCCGTGTTGTGCGTGTGAATTTTGTACGCGGGTGGAAGGGACCTACAGTTTTATGCCGGTTCCGAACGGCAGGTTGGGAGCTTTTTCATAGGCAATTTTTACTCTCAGAGGTTTGCCATTTCCAGCTGAGAGGACAGCCACCGAAAGAGAAAACGAGTTTCCCGTTATTTTTTTTAGGTAATACTACATGCAGTATTCGATCTTGCGTCGCTCTGCATGCGACTCGTTGGACCGCGCACTAACCAACTGAGCCACGGCGGCTGCCGTAAACGTAGGCATTCCTAAATCACATTTTTCATATGACAAAATACTTGTCTTATTATTTATTTCTTTATTTAATGCTTTAGTAGTGCTTTCGACATATTGAAAGTCAATAGACCTATTAAGTTATGCTTGTCCATACAATCTTTTAACCCTTGGTTTGTCCGTTAGATTTCGATTTAAAAACAAAATTAAAGCACGTATCTAATTATTTTTGATTTCAAGTGTTTTTATGAATTTTGAAGTCAATATAGCTATCAGTTAATTTTTTTTCGTAGTTTTCCCATATTCTCAAACTTATAATCAACCATGTGAAAATATAAACAAATATTTTTATTTCGAACTCGCCACGTAAAAATATTTGTAAACATTTCAAATTGGGACCAACCACCAAATTTTAAAATCAATCAAAGCGTTGGCCATCAAAAAGCCATACACCACAAAGATTCGATTGATAGAAATATGATAGCAATTTGGGCAGCAAAACCAACACAAAAAAGCATACACACAATAATCGACAACAACAAAAACATTAGCGAATTCCGAGTCATCTTCGTTGAAACGATGATGACGATGCTTTGGTTCGTTGTTTGCTCTTTGCTTGCGATTCGGCAAACAAGATCAAGAAACATACATGCAAAAAATGATTGAGCGAACACTACGCTGCAACACAACCATTTCCATGTACACGAGGAGAGTCCGACCGATACCAAATTTTTTGGCCGATGCCGATTAATCGGTCAAAAGGGCGAAAATCGGCCAATGCCGATTCCATAGAAAAAAAACACGAATGAATTCAATCAAAAACACAGCTTATTTTATAAAACAACAAAAGGAACTATTACATATATAATACATTTCATCACATTCATCACAAATTAACAAACAAAAACGAGAAAATAAACAACTAAAAACTGAATAAAATTACAAGAAAATTCAGAATTTAAATACATTAAACTAAAATTTCCCCCAAAATTTTTAACACATAAAATTAATATTTCATGAAAATTGCTCATTCTATTTGCCACAATCAATTAACAAAAGACCCAATAGCCAATATAGCTGAATAAGGTGTTGATGTAGCAAAAATAGATTAAAAATATCTGTAAAATATTGTCCCCTTAAATATATGTCATAAAATCCAAACAAATCTAAGGAGAAACCCCCTAATCAGGCAACACTGGGTTGTAACGTATAATAAAAATGTAATAAATATACGAAGCGAGATATGAAAAAGAAAAACAGTGCGATTCAGCTGCAAATAAAAACAAACAAGAAATGAAAGCAGGAAAATCGACCAAAAAAAGCCGATGTGGCATCGGCCAAAAAAGTCCGAAGCCGATTCTTTTTTTTTTGGCCGATGCCGATACCTATTTTATTGGCCGACACTAGCGGATGCCGATTAATCGGTCGGACTCTATACACGAGTGAAGCCGTTGCGAACAATTACATTGCTTTTTGCTGTTGTCCTACGAAAATCTAACAGAAAATGTTATGAACTTAACATTCTCAAATGCCTACGCTTCGCTCTTCCCGCTCGCATTATAGCAACCGAAAACACTTTTGTGCCCACATGCGCGTTCTATATTACTTCATATTCTTTGGTTGAACGTACCTTGAGAATGGCTCATGAAATGCATAGTCTTATAAGTTAAGACAACGAAAGTGTCACGTCCTCTCGTCCAATGTCTATGAATTTTACTGTAGCTCTGTGCCACCTATAACTCCGAAGATATTTCTATTCATCATCTGAGTTGTATGGCCGGTGACCCGTCCGTTCGTTCAATGCCCACTCCCAAATCTTTCAGTCAAAGGGCGGAACACATGCTATACCAAAATTAATAATAATAATGTTGCAATTCATTAACATATCTTTAGAAGCTCTGCTATTTATATATTATCTCAGTTAAGACAACACACACATACGAGTACACACAATGTAGATATCTGTTCAAACAACAGTGTATAAGTATATCAATTTACCTTACTTTCTTTTAATTGTTTACAGATGTCAAGCCGGGACTGGACGATGCATTGTCGACAAAGCACACAGAAACCAGTGTCAGGCATGTCGTCTCAAGAAGTGCCTCCAAATGGGAATGAATAAAGATGGTTTGTACATTCGAATCTGTACTTCTTAAACTTGATCAATTTTAATGAAATATGTACCAAATGATTTCCTATATGTAGGGCATAGTATATAGGGTATATGAGATTGGCCACCCCCACCTCCGAATATAAATGATATAGAATCGGCCACACCTACCTTCTGCGACCACTAAACTAACAAAAGAAAGCGACAGTTCCAGCAACTCTGGAACAGTGAAAGAGTGCTACGGATCACTAATATCGTTAGCACAGCTTTATAAAGTCTCCCCCTCTTACGTTTCAGGACACTGTTGCATTTCAAGAAATGAGACGGCAGACCAACGGGCTGTAAAGGGAGCAACTTAAGAGGAGGAACCATCCCCTTCTGCCACCCAATACAATATTACAAAAGAGAAATTGAAAATAAATTTTCAGGCTATGGCGTTAAAGAAGCGGACGGAATTGAGTGCTCGCAGGATTAGTAAAATCGTTTGGCTCATATACTCACAAAACAAAACAAACTATTTTCTCAGCCTCTCTCAAAGGTCCACACGAGTGCTGATAGGTACCCTGTCGGACCTGAGACAACTGCTTTCCAAAATTCATTGGCTTTTTAACTGGTTACTTTTAAGTCACATGGGCAATTAGTTGTCAAAGCAGCTGTCAGCTAATGCAGAAGACAGTCAATTCGCGTGTAATCGTTCATGTACTGTGTGCGCGTTAGGTTAGGTTAGGTAGGGAAGGGTGTGTGCGTCCCAAGGGCAGCACTTCCACTCGGAGGCCAAAATGGCCCATTGTGAATCCCTTCATGGAAGATTCTGGAGCTAACCAGTGGCTCTCAGTTCGGGGCAAACCAATTCGACCTCTTGATGAAGGAGAGTAGATCCGATATTTCAACTACTGCTGCGCAGGCCAAGTCTACCAGGAACCTTGACCCCAAGGTACGGAGTCGGCGTTCCTGCAGAGCCGGGCAGTGGCACAGGTAGTGTTGGATCGTTTCCACTTCTTCCTCATCTCCACAGCTTCTGCAGACATCACTGGACGAGAGGCACCATTTGACCAGTATAGATCCAATGGCGCAGTGTCCAGTGATGACTCCAACAAGCTGCCTAATAGAGGTTCGACTCAGGGACAGTACATATCGTGTTTTCCTCACGGAAAGGGAAGGCCATATTGCCCGGCAGGTACTGCAATCAGTTCTGCTCCGCCATGAGGACTCGATGTAAGTTTTACTCAACCTGTCAATACGTAAATACAGGGCAGATATCGGAGGGAGCACAGAGTTATCCACTTCGGTGAGAGGCAGGGCGACCCCCTTTCTTGCCATCTCATCCGCTGCCTCGTTTCCTGCCACTCCAGAGTGGCCCGGAACCCAGCAGAGAGTGACTCGGTGATGTCCGATGCCGCGAAGTGCAGTGCGACAACTCTGCACTACCTTTGATTTCACAGTCGCTGATTCCAGCGCTTTAAGGGTTGCCTGACTATCCACACAGATTGTGATATCCGTGGGTGATAATCCGCTGTCGCGGATTAATTCAGCAGCTTTCCAGATTGCATAAATCTCCGCCTGAAAGATGCTACAGAGGTCCGGGAGTCTGAAAGACCGTTGAGCCCCTAGTACATCTGAGTGGAGACCAGCTCCTGTACCTTCCTCCATCTTAGAACCATCTGTGGAGATGGTGATGGAGGCGTCTCTTGTCACACTTGTAAGTCCCCATTCTTCCCTTGAAGGAAAGGAGGTAAGTGCGCGCGAATCAAAATCCAGGTATGGAATCAGATAGTCCGTGCAGGAATCTAATTGATGTTCCGTACCTGGCCTCGTAAACGACCTTAGGATCCCAGAGTGTCCATAAGCGTGCTCTTTCCACAAGTTGGCCTCTCTCAGCCTGAGAGCGCCTTTAGCGGCACAGCACTTAATGAACTGCTCTATTGGGTGGAGATGTAGAATCATCTCTAGGCCTGCCTGGGGGGTGCTTTTGACGGTTCCTGCTATTCCCATAGCCGCCAATCTCTGCACCTTCATCAGTTGCGTCGCCAAGGACCTGGTGTCCGTGGCCGGCCACCAGACAATGGCTCCATAACATAAGATCGGCCGAATGATCGCTGTATACATCCAGTGGACAATGCCCGGCCGCAATCCCCACTTTTTCCCGAAGGCCTTCTGACAGACGTAGAAGGCATTCAGGCTCTTCTTCACCAGCTCTTCCACGTTGCGTCTCCAAGAAAGCTTGGAGTCGAGTGTGGTGCCAAGGTATTTCACCTCGGGTGAGAGGGTGATAGTGATGCCGCTGAGTTTCGGCAGCCTAAACTCCGGTATTTTGTATCTCCGGGTGAACAGTACCATAACCGTCTTTGAAGGGTTAACTCCTAGACCGTTATGCTCTGCCCACCTAGAGAGTTCTCCTAAAGCAGACTCCATGAGATCACTGATGGTGGAAAGAAATTTTCGAGGGATCAGGATAGTGACGTCGTCCGCATATGCTACTACTCGCAGCCTCCTGGATTCGAAGATCTCGAGGATGTTGTTTATCACAAGCAGCCACAGCAGAGGCGAAAGGACGCCCCCCTGAGGTGTGCCCCTTGTGGTTAACCTCCTCACCGAGCACGAGCCTAGGCTGGAGTGAACCCTTCTGCTACTAAGCATATCGCTGGTCCACCTCACCACTTTCTCGTCAACTTCGAATTTTCTAAGTGCACTGGTTATTGCCTCTAGAGTGACGTTATTAAAGGCCCCCTCAATATCGAGGAAAGCGGCTAACGTATACTCCTTGACGCTCAGCGATTTTTCGATCGTCTGAACGACCTCATGCAAGGCGCTGTCTACAGATTTTCCCCTGCAATACGCATGTTGCATCCTGCAGAGTCCCCTGGACTGTGCCACTCCCCTGACATAGACATCTACCAGCCTCTCCAAAGTCTTAAGAAAGAACGATGACAGGCTGATCGGTCTGTAGTCTTTTGCAGTGATGTGGTTTGACTTCCCCGCCTTGGGGATGAACACCACCTTAACCTCTTTCCAGGCGCGTGGTACATAGCCCTGTTGGAGAGATTCCCGAATGATTCGCACCAAGACTTTGACCACTGCCTCCTTAGACCATTGCAGCATAGCCGGAATGACACCATCGGGACCCGGAGATTTGTACGGGTTGAAGGTGTCTATCGCCCATGCCACTTTGACGTCATCGATAATCTCCTGAACTAATACATCCGGTCGTGACGAGTGCTGTCTATGAGGCGTTGTCGTCTCAACAACACTTGTGCAACCGGGAAAGTGGGTGTTCATGAGAGTCTCTAGAAGCTCCTCTCTCGATTCTGTCCACGACCCGTTAGATTTCCTAATGCTGCTAGGGGTATGTGATGCCCCAGCTAGCACTTTGCGAAGTCTGGCGGTCTCGTTAACATTGTCGAGGGATTCGCAGTAATTCCTCCAATCATCCCGCTTGGCCGCCTTAATAGTCTTCTTAAACTTATTAAAGCTAGCCTTGTAGGCTCCCCAGTCTTCTTCAGTTCGGCTAAGCTTAGCCTTATTGAAGAGACGTCTAGTATCTGTTCTAAGTTGTCTTAGCTCTGGGGTCCACCACACTGCGTTGGTTTTTCGTGGAGCTCGACTTTTAGGACAGGATTCGTTAAAAGACTTTTTAAGTACTTTCGTTAGAAGATTTACTGACCTATCAATGTTGTTCCTCTCGAATGTAGCTCTCGCTTTGCGCGATGCCAGTTTCTGAGAAACTAGTGCACTGAATCTAGGCCAGTTAGTCTTCCTCGGACTATAGGTTTGTGGACTTCCAACTTCTATGGCCACTGAAAAGACTATACGGTTGTGGTCCGAGAACGAACATTCCGTCAGTACTTTCCAATCGACCACAGAGATGGTGTTGGAGTCGGTAACTAAGGTAATATCTATTACTTCCTCCCTAATCCTGTTGTGGAAAGTCGGCGTATTGCCTCTATTACACAGCACAAGGTTAGAGCTAAGAAGAAATTCAAAAATTGACTCACCCCTACTATTTGTGTCGGAACTTCCCCACAGCATGTGGTGTGCATTGGCGTCACACCCGATGATGAGGTCGAGCCTGCGTGATCGGGCGTGCGCAGCAAGGTCCCGGACTTCCTTCGGCGGTGGTTCCTCTCCTTCGAAAGGCATGTATGCGGACGACAGAATCAGGTCTCGCCCCTCGTGTCGTTCGCATGTAGCCACACACAGGTCACCAGTACTGTATTGAGATAAGAGAAACAGATTAATGTACTTTCTATACACAATACAGGCTCGTATCTTACCTTCACCGCGCGAATGAAGTACTCTGAATTGACTTGACCCCAATCCACAAACGTTGCCTCTGACGAGCCAGGGTTCCTGGATCAAGGCCAAGTCAACTTCCTCCTCCAGGAATTGCATAAGATCGTGGGTGGCGGCTTTAGAGTGGTGCAGGTTTATCTGCACTACCTTCAGCCTTTCCCTGTGTGGCGCGCTCCTTATTGGAGAAACGAGCTTTTAGGGAACCCAAGCCGAACTTAACAACACCAGAGGAGTCTCGCAGATGAGTGAAGGACGGTTGGTCAACAGCGACCACGAGGTCCTTACCCGTCTCATTTTTGCTAGTAGTGGAGGAAATTACTCTCCACTCTCCAGTGTTAAGGCCGCTGTTCTGCCGACCTATCAGCTTCAACGTGTCGTCATCCTCCATGACTGGAGGCGGGACCCACAGTGTGACGATAGGTCGGAGAGGCAATCGGTCGCGAGGTATGACCTCGAGTTTTGCTCCCTGCCAGAGAGGCTCAAGACCGCCGATTGTGCGCACCAGGAAGTTGAGTGACTGCCTGTTGCCACAACCGACGATTTTGACGCCCTTCTGCCAGCCAGCGCCGTCGAAGTCGATTTCATCGTCCGCCGCCCCGAGCATCGCTCGCAGAATGCGCGCCTCAACAGAGAGCCAGTTTTCCGGGCGAATTTTCCCATCGGGATCGCTCCGGTCCACTACGGCAATCTGCAGCTCCTGTGGAGAGGAGAAGCTGGCTGAGGGTTTCAGCTTTTTCCCCTCCCCTGTAGGCTGATCGTCCCCCGATCTACCCTTTTTGACAGCCTTTTCCACTATGGTGGAAGTGGGCTTTGTCGAGGTGGATGGCTTCTGATCAGCCTTCCGCATTGACGAGGCAGCCGTGGCACTGTGTCCAGGCTTCGCCGCTCCTGCTCTGTCCGGCCGTACAGCTGTAGCGGCCGTGGCCCTAAAACCAGGCTTTGCCGCCGTTGCTGTACAGGTGGACGACTGTGCAGCAGCGGCCCTGTCTCCAGGCGTTGCTGCAATAGTCAAAGTCTCAGCACCAGAGGTCGTCGCCTGCTTCTTTTCGAATTTAGCCACGATCTTCTGGTGCTTCTTTATCAGCTCCTTCTCCTTGTCAGACAAGGATCCGGGCTCCTTACTCATTTTTCGAAGAAACGCAAGCGAGCGCCGGTAGCCATTTCTGGCTTTCTTCGCAGCACTGCTCGCCTTGTGTTCCCCTCCGATGAAATTCCAGGAGTGGAACCCGTGGCCGCAGGCTCGTCCCCCTCCTCCAGGAGTGCCGCCTCCGCCCCAGAGTCCACCGACCCGGCGCTGCTACCCTGCGAGAGAATCATAGATTCCCCCTCTATAGCAGCGTCGAGTCGGAGGCCCCGGAGCTGAGGCACCACCCCCGAAAGTGAGGTGCCAGCCTGTGCGATGGTCTCCTGCGCCTTTTGCCTGCTTAGAGCAGGTCTGGGCGCCTCCTGCTTCCCAGTAGCATTAGTAGACCGTGCAGCCTGGGGTCCCGCTGCACAGCCTAAGCGGTCGTTGGATGACGACGCCAGACAGCCCGCTCGCCCACTGTCTACCGCCGGTACTGGGGATCCGACTCCCTGCACCGTAAAAGAGTCCTTATGGGAGCCCTCCAGAATGGTTTTGATGAAGGGGGTCGCCTTCCCCTGTGGCGTTTCTTTGGCATCTATCACGCCACCAAAAGATGATAAGAAAACAGCCGCTCCTAACATGGAGATCAGACGCTGACCAGGGAGCCGCCCACTGTGGGTCAGACGCTCCTGGATTTCCGCAGCTCAAAGTTTGCCGGCTGAGAAGATGGGCTCCAACAGCCGCCCAGGGACCGCCCGGTTACCGAAGCAACCTACGTGGAGGCGTTGAGTCCGCTTGGCCTGGTACCCATAAGGATCGCAGCCGAAGATGCAGACCATGTCCCCATCCGTGCAGTCAGGTGCTTTACCTTATGGACCCAAACCCTGATCCCCCCCTCCTGTGTGCGCGTTCATAGGCGAGAAAAGACACGAAAGACAAAACAGAAGTGAAATAATCAATAAAATACTGTTAAGGCTGATCTTACGATCCTTTGGTTACAACAACAACGTATAAATGTTTGCATATTTCGAACATGTCTCTTTCTATGAATCCGAAGTTCGCTCGATTTGCACAATT
Organism: Melieria omissa; assembly: GCA_963971225.1. Lineage (NCBI taxonomy): Eukaryota > Metazoa > Arthropoda > Insecta > Diptera > Ulidiidae > Melieria > Melieria omissa. The sequence goes on along the minus strand of OZ020269.1, from coordinate 39,318,543 downwards.
GGCCTTGAATGAGTTCAGTTAGAATTTTGCGTGGCTGCGTGAAGCAACGAAATACAGCAGCAGCTGAATGGTATGTACTAATAAATTTGTTTGTTTATTTATGTAATTATTTATTAATTCATTTATTTATTTAATTATTGCAGGCTAAGTGAGGATGTTGTGGTGCGTCAGGCCCCAAACAGTTTGGACAGAAGTGTGTAAGCAAGTCCAAGTTCATCTTGGTTCATCTTTACTTGCACCAATATTAATTTTTTATTCGCGATGAATTTTTGTTGTTTCTTAAAAATATTTTTTACATAAAAAAATTATTTAAAAATTGCACTGTTTTATTTTCCTGCATAAGATTCAACTGGTTAGAAAACTCACCCAGAATAAACTAGTTTGCAAACTACTCGCTTCGCAACTGGTTTAGAAACTGTTTTAGTTAGGACTGACTTTGGACGAGTTGCAAACGGATGCAGACGGGGACAATTGACTGTCGCTTAGGACATCGTCATGTTAGAAGGGTGAGTTTGCACCAAGGAAACGAATCGGATCTGAAGCCAGCTATGACTGACAACCAGTTGAAAAATTACATTCGGACCAGTCCGAATTCCTACAGGGTATGACACTATTACACTGTCTTATAGGTACACATGGGACTTACTAAGTCAAACATCTGTAAACAATAGAACACGTCCTGTGACATTGCCCAGCTTTAGCAGGATGCAGGATGAAAGTTTTGGGAAGCGCCTTTTTGGGTTCTCTACACGGTTTGGCACTACCTTCTACTCTTTGCGAATAAGACTAATGCAATAACAATGGACTTAGTCCAGAAATGAGGAAAGGGTCAGACGTGGGGTGTATTGTTTTGTGTTGTCGTATGTGAGGCGTATTCGCTGCCACCATAACCATTACTGCCACGCCCATTTTAATGACAAAACATATTTTAATGAAATTCGCCTGTCGTATATTTTGGTAAAGCAACATAGTTGCTTGTGTTTTACTGGGGCGAGCATTAGTTATGTAAGGGTACTACCACCACACTAATAAGATTCGGCTGCATTTAGTATATTTCTATCAAAAGATATGAATATTAGGGCATAACTACACTTAAGGGGTCATTCTCATGCGCGGACAGGAAAAATGGACATTCTTCAGAAATTATTTCCTTTGTGAATACGAGGAATTATCAAAAAAAGATATTCCACTTTAATTTATTCATTGTTATGGTACAAAAACAGCAGCCGCCGTGGCTCAGTTGGTTAGTGCGCGGTCCAACGAGTCGCATGCAGAGCGACGCAAGATCGAATACTGCATGTAGTAACACCTAAAAAAAAATAACGGGAAACTCGTTTTCTCTTTCGGTGGCTGTCCTCTCAGCTGAAAATGGCAAACCTCTGAGAGTAAAAATTGCCTATGAAAAAGCTCCCAACCTGCCGTTCGGAACCAGGATAAAACTGTAGGTCACTTCCACCCGCGTACAAAATTCACACGTACAACACGGGTGGTTGCGGGAAGCTAGGCCTTAGTCTCGCGTAAGCGGGCTGTCGTGCCAATCAATTATTATTATTATTATGGTACAAAAATAAAAAAAAAAAAAATTTTTAATTTTTTCAAACACTTTTTTTCGATTAAAGACACGGCTTCTGCCGCGTCATGGTCAGCTGGCGGGGATTGTTTTGAGTCGCACGATTATCTGAAACATAAATTTCAAAGAAATTCTTAATCAGTATGAACGTACCTCTCACCCGTAGTAAATTTGAATTTTTCATAAGAATCTCACAAAATGGCAGGCATTGGAAGTTAGAGCAGTAAAAAATGGTTGTTTTTGAAGATTTTATCAATGAAAAAAAATATGAAATTTTTAACATATCGAAGTGAATTTACTAGGGGTGATAGCTAACAGTATGTAGAATAACGTGACAAAACCGCAGAGAGATCGGATGAATGGTTTTTTTAAGTCATCCCCGCCATTTAAAAAAAGGAGTTCCGAGAAAAACACGTTAGAAACACGTTATATAAATGTCTGTAGAAGCCGAAATACTTGAAATTTTCCAATAAAATTTTGACAGCACCTTCTTCAAGGATGATACATTCCAAATATGTTAAAACAAATTTTTACAAAATTTCACATGAGAATGACCCCTTAAGCGCAATTAAATACCTACCTCGGCTGTAGATAAAGTAAGAGGATTTCTTTTTAGGCAGATAAATAATTTAATTTTTTTAATCATCTAATAAAATAATTAATAATAATAATTATTATTAATTTATTTAAATAATAATAATTAATTTAGGCAGATTAGTGAACATTTATTGGGATATTGAAATTAGTTTTTTTATTATTATTTTTATTAAAAATGTCACACCAAACCAAATTTTGCAGAAATTATACACTTTTGAAAAAAAAAGTATCACTTTCGGCCAAAAAATGAGCATAAATGAGTTTATAACAGAAGAAAGCGTACATCAAATTAAAAAGTGTTACTACTGTGTGCTGTCAAATCGATCCATCCACCGGCGTTCGAGTAATCTGTCCACCCAGTTTGCAAAAACTGGTTCCAAGTGTGTGTTTACCGTCATTCAGCGCGTACTCCGAGGCACTGTGGTCAATTCGAGAACTTAAGTATTGTTTAAGCCAACACTCTGCTGTTACCACTTAAAGATATCGATAATTTAAATGTCACCTTATTTTGGACACAGTAGTATGTGACCGCCGCAGCCGCCGTGGCTCAGTTGGTTAGTGCGCAAGCGAGTCGAATACAGAGCGACGCAAGTTCGAATTCTGCATGTAGTAACACCTAAAAAAAATAACGGGAAACTCGTTTTCTCTTTCGGTGGCTGTCCTCTCAGCTGGAAATGGCAAACCTCTGAGAGTAAAAATTGCCTATGAAAAAGCTCCCAACCTGCCGTTCGGAACCGGCATAAAACTGTAGGTCCCTTCCACCCGCGTACAAATTCACACGCACAACACGGGTGGTTGCGGGAAGCTAGGCCTTAGTCTCGCGTAAGCGGGCTGTCGTGCCAGTCAATCAGTCAAGTATGTAACTGGCCACACTCACTTAAAACATTTACTGAAAACTGCTATGTTCACTTCAGGAACAACGATTACTGTAAATATATTTATGTGTTTCATTGGTCTAAGAAGTGGTACGGCGATATGAATATCAAACGACATAACATATACTATCTGAGATCGGCCACACGTCGCCTGTTACAACTAAAATTAAGATATTTATGTGTTTCATTGGTCTAAGAAGTGGTACGGCGATATGAATATCAAACGACTCAACATAGACTATCTGAGATCGGCCACACGTCGCCTGTTGCAACTAAAATTAGCTCCTTTTTAATGTACTTTTGAATCAATAAGCTTGAAGTTTCTACAACATCCTATTGTTAGAAATTTTCCATAAATCATATTTGGATTGGATACCCCAACGTGTCGTGATATTTTCCTTAAAAATGAAATTGTTATTATCGTACAGCTTTGGCACTATTCAAAAGGTGCAAACATTGATACTTGTAATAAATCAATCACTTAGTGGCCTCACTTCTTTTGCTCTCAGCATATTTTAAGTCAATTGGCGCATTAAGTCATGCTTCCCCATACAAACTCTTAACCCATCGTTGACCCTGTCGGATTTTTATTTTCGTAAAAATAAAAAACCCATGTCAAATTCTCTCTCACCAAGAGTTCTTCCATCAATTATGAAGTCAAAAGGTCCATAAAATCTTGTTTCTCTAAATAAATTTTTAACCTATTGTTGACCCCGTTAAGTTTTGATATTCGAAAAAATAAAAAACAGGTATAGAATTATTTCACGTTTGAAGTACAGGGTTTTCCAACAAGAGGTGTTATTTTGGTATTCAAAGAAAAATGCCATTTTTTGAGATAAATGATCGGATGTTTATTTCATAATAAAGAGGAAGGTATGCCCTTAATAATGAAAAACAACATCAGCCAAATGGCCACCACGACCACGCTTACAGGACCATATCCGTTTCATGAAATTTTCCATAGCCAAATCGCAAAGTGGCTGCCCTATTTCCTCGATAGCCTCACGAATTCTATCTTTGAGGTCTTGAATCGACGCTGGGCTGTTGGCGTACACCTTATCTTTCACGTGGCCCCAAAGGAAGAAGTCGCAAGGTGTTAAATCACTAGATCTCGGTGGCCAATTGCGATCACCTCTGCCAGAGATAACACGGTCCGGAAACTTTTCCCGTAAAAGAGCAATGGTTTCGTTGCTTGTGTGGCACGTAGCGCCGTCTTGTTGAAAGTAAACGTTGTCCAGATCAATACCATCCAACTCCGACCATAAAAAATCATTAATCATCTCTCGATAGCGCAATCCATTCACCGTAACTGTTGATCCAACCTCATTATCGAAAAAGTAAGGTCCAATGACCCCGCCGGATCATAAACCGCACCAAACAATCACACGTTGGGGATGGAGAGGCTTCTCAATAAAAACTCTTGGGTTTTCCGTGCCCCAGATGCGACAATTTTGCTTGTTGACGTAGCCACCCAGGTGGAAATGGGCCTCATCAGTCAAGATGATTTTTCTATGGAATTCCGGATCATTTTCATGTATTTCAAGGACCCAATCAGCAAAGACACGACACGGCTTGAGTTCTTGTATTAACTGAACTTTATAAGCCTTAAGACCCAAGTCTTTATACAAAATACGGTGTAATGACGTTTTTGGAATGTCCAATTCCAAAGAACGACGAGGAATCGACAAACCTGGGTTTTCTTCAACACTTTGGGCTACAGTAGCAATATTCTCAGTTGTTCTTGAGCGACGTGCACGGGTTTTATTCTTCACATCACTAACTTGTCCCAACAGCTCGAATTTTTCCACCAATTTCTGTATTGCGGTCCGACAAGGTGCTTCACGACGACCCAAAAATGCTTTAGTTTTGCGAACTGTGACTGCAAGAATGTGAATTTTAATAATTTCAATGCGTTGTTGAAGCGTATATCGTTCAATTTTTAGTAATGGCGTAGTTTCTACTTGTCAAATGTCAAAGAATAAAAGCTTCAAAAGTGACAGCTACCGACATACCGGGTGATTCAAAATAACACCTCTTGTTGGAAAACCCTGTACTTCCACCAAGTTTGAAGTCAAAGTGCATCCTTTGGTTCATCCTTTAAGTTTAAATGTTCAAAAAAATTAAAAACACGTGTTAATTTTTATTTCAAGTGTTTTCACTAATTTTGAAGTCAATAGACCTATTGGTTTATGGTTTCTTCGTAGTCTGCACGTATATGCACCTAAACCCATTGTTGCCCTTGTGGGATTTTATACGTGTCGAATTATTTTTTATTGAAATGTTTTCACCGAACTTGAAATCAATAGGACCATTAAATCGCGTTTCTTCATACAACACCTTAACCCATCTTTTGCCCCGAATATTAAAAAATCCCGTCCTGTGGGAGGTTCATTTTTCAAGATTTATCTCAAGGATTTCAGGGATTTCAAGGAAAACTTTCCAATGAATAATTTGATACCTCATTTGCTATTTTTACTTGATTGGTTTTTGTGTTATCGATGATGGAAGTACAAATTTCGAAATTTTTTCATCGGTCATAATTCGATGAACAGGGACTGTACCTATATTGCCCGAAAGCATTCAAAATGACTGCATTATGAAAGAATAACTAATGTGTAAAGAAATGTTTTTTAAATAAATTTTTAATATTTTGTATATTATTTACAGTTAAAGAACAAGTTTTTAACATATGTCCACTAAATATTGAGACTAACTTCCGGCGCGCGCCATTTGAAAACAGACAATTAAATTACAAATGTATTTTATTTGGTACTTCAGTCTATTGGTCATCTGTCAAAAAACACACTCAATGGATCGTTGTTTTCGATTTTTCTCAGTGTAAAGCGAATGTCCCAATTTAAGTATTGGGCGGTGTTTATCTCGATTTGTTTCAACTTTTGCTTGGTTCGATTAATCAACTCTTGCTCGTTCCGTGCCTCCCAACCCTTTTCGTACAGCATATGTTTGAAAACTGCCCAGAAATTTTCGATTGGACATGTCTGAGACACTTTTGGAGGATTGTCCTTCTTCGGCAAACAATTTTATTTTTATACTCGGTCAGCCAATCCAACTTTTTTTCGCATAGCGACAGTTTGCAAGATCCGCCCAAAACATGATTTCGTCGCCAGTGTGATATTTGCCAGTGAATTGCTTCAATTTTGGCAAGCATTGACCGATATAAACGTCAGCATTGACCGCTTTGGCTTTGTTTGTGCGAATCAATAACGCTGAGACACGCTTCGTAGAAATCGGCACCCACACTATCACCTATGGTTCAAATTTTGATTTACTGGCGTATTTAACTTCGTTCCCTACAAGACGCGATTGACCGAAACTCCACTACATTCGCAACATTTTTTGAATTTACCAATACACTTGCATGAAATTTGGCCCATGATACAACATATCGCTGCAATTTGTCTTTCATTTAAACTGAAACAACCATAGAAACATTAATTGCTTATACACGCATGTGTAAGAATGAGACAACAATAGAAGCAACTGGTGACAAGAACTCGCATCGGAGTTAATATAAATGATTAAGAGCCATCGGCTGCCATAGCTACGTAGCTCAGCTGGCTAACGCGCGCGCCGCGAGTCAAATACGACGCGCGAGCCCATGTTCAAACCTCCGGTGCTTCAAACGCCGAAAAAAAAGAAAAACAGAAAGAAGGTAAGAAATCGAATTTAAATTTAATTTTAAATAAAAAATATTATTTGAATTGAATATTTAAATAATTCTGCACTTTCAGTAACTTCAATATTTGGGCCATAGTGCAGGTACCGAAGCGCAAGACCAAGGAAGAAGGAAGCCAATGCCCAATGATGATGCCCGCGCTAAGCAAACGCATTCGATTGCGACAATATGGGGCCATCCAAGCAGGGACCGCAAATGCATTTTTTTTAAATGAAATTTTTTTTATATTATTTTATTTAAATTAATTAAAAAAAATTCAGGCAGAAGTAAAAGCAAACGGGTTTTCCAAAAAATTTCAATAAAAATCTGCATTTTTTCAATATTGAGTATTGGTCATGAATGACCGATTTATACATCACATTGTGACCGATATTTGCATCAGCATTTCAGTCAGACATTTCGGCAAATGACCGATCAACTGACTGAAATTTCCATTTTTTTTCGGTGTTTGCTACAACACAGACAAAAAAAAAAAAAAAAAGTTTGCTGCAACGGTGATTTGAACTCGCGGCCAACGCACTAGCCGCTACGGCGGCTGCCGCGGCGGCGGCGGTGAAATAGCCATTAAAAACTAAATATTTGGAGGTTGGAATAAGTATGCGTTAGAGCAGAGCAACTACACTTTTCTTAATACGCAAAAGGTGTGTGTTAGAGTGAAACAAAAAATCACACGTACACAAGAGTTTCGGTCAGTTTTTTCACACCGCCTGTACAAAAATGATAGAAACTTCGTTCGGAGAGCTGACCGAAACTTCGGTCAGGCATGTCGGTCATATGACTGATCATATGACCGTCACTGTTCTTGTAGGGTTTGGTGTTGTTTCGATGTTGTCAGTGTAAAAACCGTCGTTGCCGCTTAATTCTGGTGCAAAAATGTGAAGTACGATTCAACATCCAAAATTATGAATTTTTCATTAGCGAAGTGTTCACAACGAAATGCACGGCAGCATTTTGGTATATTTTCGAGTTGTTTCGCGGAATACTTTGGTGCTGGTTTGCAATAGATTACATTGTTCCTCTTCAAAATCATGTGAACACCAGACTTTGAAATGTCAAATTTTCGTGCTAACTTGCGTGTTGATTGGCCAACTTTGTTTTTTGCACTTGTCAGCAGTTTTTCTTCCTTGTTGCACTTAACTTTGGCAGACGACCAGGTATGACTTCGTTTTCCGGTCCGTTCCCATTACGGCAATCTTTCAAAACACGAAAAATAGTCGCCCAGGAGATTGGCTTCTCTTTAAACACATCCAGAATTTCCCATGTAGTGAGTCGTCCAAACAGACTGGCAACAGATTTTCTTAAACCCAGCTTTTACGACATTTTGAATGGAATGTATTGCGTAATTTCATCCCTTATAAATGCTTGTCTCATCACGGCTGCGCTGAGGGAGCCATAATATTTTGGCGCGAATAAAGTGAACTTTGGCGCAAATAAAGTGAACATAACCTCATTCAGCCGCAGCTTTGTTTGTTGCTGTAAATACACACAACGGCAACAATACGCCAATAGAATAGGCGACAGAATCAGCTGAATAAGAGAAGGCAGTGCCATATCAAAGAAGTCACTTAGTTCTTAACCGCACGAAAAGCAATGCAACGAACCCCAGCGCGAAAAGGCTACAACAGTTCCAAAAGAATGCTTGTTGAAATTTCGCCAGAAACAATGGCAGGCGTAGAAAATAAATCAGTTGGAAGCTTGGACGTAACGGAGCTAATGAGGCTGATGCAAGGCTTACTGGAGGAGAAGTTGCAAAAGTTGGCCACAAAGAAAGATTTGGGGATTGTGACCTCTAAAGTTGATAGTCTGGCAGAGCAAGTGAAGCAGTTAACTGAAAAAAACAAATCTCTGGAGATTGAGCTCAACTTGCTGAAAAAAGAAAAAAGCAAAGAGAGGACAGAAATTACAAGGTTTATGGAGGATTCTAGGAGGAAAAATCTTATATTCAAAGGGCTGGAAAAACAAGCATACCCGGAGAAAGCGGTGAAGCAGATCTGTTAGGAGAAATTGGGAGTGCAAGCTAGCGATATTCGAGGCGTGAGGTTCCTGTACGAGCGAGGAATTACCATGGCAGTCAAGGCTGAACTCTCGACAGAGGATGCAGTACGTGGCGTCTTCAAGAACATCAAAAATCTAGCGGGAACAAGGGCAAGAGGGTGGAGAAGCTGGCACTGGTGCAACTCAAAAAAGCAATTTTGAGTGTAAGTTCAAGTTATAAAGTCCAGGTAATTGGAGATAGAATGAAAATAGATAATAAGTGGTTATAGTGGGACAAGGAAAAAATATTAGTGTGTGGCCATCAAAACATTGTCAAACTTTTATGGAAACAGTTTAAAGGGTGTAAATTTAGATTTTGACTATTTATTAACAAAAACAAATGTTATGAAAGCCAGTGCAAAAAACTAAGAAAATGTAAAGCACATATTTTAACCCTTTCCTTCCCATGGTAGCCATATGGCTACCAAATTCAAATTTGGAATTTCGATGTATAATTTTCGATTTTTCCCCATTCTATGAATTGTATCGCTTAAAAGAAACATTGTTCAGAGCTTTTTCAGCAAAATATGTAGTTTGTTTTTATGGGAACATTGAAAATTGTTAACATTTGTGCAACGGTTCCCGTTCGACAGGGCAGCAGAATTAAATGGCAATAATGTAATATTGCTCTATGTTTAACAAAGGACACCAAATAACTCTAAAATTCTAACAAATAACTCTAAAAACTTGTAAATAAGGGACATTTTGTTTTCATATAAAATATGTTTTAATTTTGCTTCATAAAAGCCCAGTGTAGTCTAATGTAGTATGGCTACCTCCTCCTCGCACCTCCCACTGGAAAGTCAAAACCATTTTAAATATGATGCAAAATACTTTTAAATAGTTCTCTCGTTTCAAATAACCAACTTCCAATTTGTTTCTATGGCTATTTCATAATTCGGGAAGGAAAGGGTTAAACAAACAAAAAAGAGATACAAGTGGAAAGGCAAGCAATTGTGAAGGCATAGAAAATGAAAAGCAGGCAGCAGGTTTTAAAGAATTTAAAAATTTAACTATACTCTCTTATAATATACATGGGCTGGAAAATAAATCATGGCACCAAGAATTTTTGCAATACATCAAATCTTTTGATATTTCTGTTCTGATAGAAACACATATAAATATGTGAAGACAAGGTAGAGAAGTTTAAAAGATACTTTGGTGGTTTTGAAACTTTTTGGAAAGCTTCTGTTCGTGTCAGTCACTACGGGAGGGGCATTGGTGGAGTGGTATACGGAATTAATACAAAATTAAAAAAAACTGACTTATCAATGGAGCTTTAGCAATCTATGTGGAGTAGATAATATATTGATAAAAAAAGGAACTGAACAATTTACATTAATTCCTGTGTATATCCGGCAAGCAGAATGGCAAAAAGAATTAAACATTATTACATCTTTTCTCCTAGAAGCCAATGTGGTGAATCCTATTTTAATAGGGGATATGAATGCCAGAATTGGTGAGTGTCAACAAAAAGTGGATAGTCTAGTAATGGGCAAAACATGAGTTGAAAAAATAAACTCAAAAGATAAGATAGAAAATGCAAGAGGAAAGGCTTTGCTAACTTTGTGTGAGGATTTCTGGTTGATCGTCCTAAACGGAAGGACGGAAGGAGATTTAGAAGGGAATTTTACGTTTGTCAGTCAAGTGGGTGAGTCAGTAATAGATTACTGTTTGGTTAATAAAGACGAGTTTCTGAGTGTGATAGAGAGTTTTGAAGTGGATTGGATCATATGCCACTCAAACTTACGCTTGGTAGAACGACAAATAATTTGGAAAGATGCGAACTGCTGCCAAAATTAAACTGGAGTTGCCAAACAATAGAAAAATATCACGAAAATTTAAAGAAAAAGTTAAAGGAACTTGAGAAAATAGGAGGGACACTAGAGATACGAGATTTACAGGAAGCTATAGAGGTTTCGACGGTAAGGAAGCAATCAAAGACAAAAACTGCGACAGTAAATGAGTGGTTTGATAAAGATTGCAAGGAGGCGAGAACCAAATCTCTTCAAAGTCTACGTGCTCGCAAAAAATATTTTAACGAAAGTAATAAATTAAAGTACTTGGAAGCAAATAAAGTTTATAAAGAGGTGTGTAAGAGGAGTAGGGAAGCCTGGTATAAGGAAAAATCAATGCGGTTAACGATAGTGCCAGTTGGTGGAAACTAGTAAAAAAGATAAAGGTGGAGTTTTCGAAATTAGCGCCGGAATCACAATAAATGAGTTTAAGGAATACTTTGAAGATTTGTTAAACCCCACAGTTGTGGCTAATAAAATTTACTATTATAGCTATTAAAGCAGTAAGGAAGTTATTTGAGCGAAATGGGAAACTGGCGGTCATAGCTGAATTCGACTCGGAGGAATCCATTGAGTATATCCTCAAAAACACGAGTAAATTATCTGGCTCAGCGGTCTATATCGAACGTGATCTAAATGGCGATAAACAGCTAAACAAGAAAGCGATGTTGCAACTAAAGAAAGAAATACAATCAGTGAGCTCGCTCCACAGCGTAATTGTAAGAGAAGATCGTATTAGAATTGCCAACAACTGGCTAAGATGGAACAGTGAAAAGAAGCTAGTTTCTGGTCGCGAAGACGCAATGCATCTACTAAAACAATTATACGAAACTTGTTATCAGCATATATGCACCGATTTTAACCAACTGCTATTGAAAGCTCTCCCAAAAAACTAAACAGATGTTCGGTCCGCATAGAACCGACGAACAAACCAGCGTGCAAATCTTCATTTAGAACTGGCCTTAAGATTGCTTTCTGGAATGTCCATGGCATATCAAACCTCCTTAATGAAACTCCCGAAACTCTCGCTCTTGAAGATGTGCAGTTCGTCGGTCTCAGTGAAACTTGGCTCGAGTCAGATCCTGTACACCTAGCCTCTCCATGGAATGATTTCAACCGCCTATCATCTATTGCAACAAGGGAGAAGTCAACAGGCAGGGCCAGCGGTGGCCTGCTCAGTCTTTTTCATAAAAACGTTAAGTTTACTGCAGAAGTAATCTCTTCCTATTGGATTTTTTCCTCAATTATTATAAGCAGTTGTAAAGTTTTGATCGGGTCGGTATATTTTAAGCCATCATACGATATTGCTATTGTACTTGAATCACTAGAAACTCTTATCGATGAGCTATCAGTCAAACATGGTACCATTCCAATCATTATTGGGGGTGATTTCAACGCGCGAGTGGGCTTGGAATCAAATGGCGACGCCTTCCCGGAATTAGATTGCAACCTACATAAATTAAGAGATTCCCAAGATAAAATCTTAAATGCGCGCGGCAAACTTGTATGTAACTTTATGGAAAAAACAACTTATTTCTACTAAATGGTCGTACCCCGGGCGATTATTCAGGAAACTTTACATTCTCAAACAGCAACGGTACGAGCACAATAGACCTAGTTTGGGCAAATTTAGCTGCCCTACCCGTCATATCCAACTTCCAGGTCATATATGAAGCAACGGGCTCAGATCACTTTCCCATATTGCTCAGGCTTTCGTTCCCTAACGTAAGGAATGATTCTGGTTCCGGGAGCTCGATGCAGCCGAAAGGCGCTAGTAGGCAGGTGATGAAGTGGAATGCCCAAAAAGCGTCTGAGTATGCCATATTATTAAAAGAACTACGTTTTCCCCCTGTTCTTCCTGGTGACAGTCGTTTTACACTAATAAACCGACAAAACGACCATCTTTTAGTACACATAAAAAATGCTGCCAAAGAGCTAGACCTTATTAAACACGTACCTACTAGGCACTCAAAAGTTTTTAAGAGCCCATGGTTTGACCAGGAGCTTCTTAACAGAAAAAAAGATTTAAAAAAGTCTCTAAAATCGTGCAAAGAATCAAATTTTGATCCAGAAAAGGCATCAATCTTATACTCCCTAAAGCGCCATTATAAACAACTTCTTCTCAGCAAAAAGGAAGATTACTATTACTTACTTAACTGGCCATAACAACCCGTTATCGGGTTACGGCCTGCCGCAAAACTTCTCTCCAGGCGCCTCTGCTTCGCGCGCGCCTTCTCCAGTTGGTCACACCAAGAGATACCAGGGCCTCTTCCACTTGGTCCTTCCACCGGAGACACGGCCTCCCTCTTCGCCGTCGACCTCCAACCATCGCATCGAATACCTTTTTCGCCGGGGCTTCGTCGTCCATGCGGCAGACATGACCGAGCCAGCGTAGCCGCTGGATGTTAATTCGCTGCGCTACGTCCATGTCCTTATACAGCTCATACAGCTCGTTATTGGTTCGTATGCGATAGTCGTCACCAACCCGAACAGGGCCGAAGATTTTGCGAAGCACCTTCCTCTCGAACACTCCAAGGGCCAAGGAAGATTACTATGCAGACCTAAAAAACAAATTTGCTAATGTCAAGAACCCGACGGATTTCTGGGGTGTAATCCGGTTATGTAACAAAAGACAGTTTATACCCAACCCGATAAACCTATCGGATTGGGAAAAATTTTATGCTAGCATTTATCCGCCCCGTGTTGACACGCACCTATCCTTCTGTGGTACGTTCGACCCCTCCCTAGACTCGGAAATTACGCACGCTGAGATTATACTTGCTTTACAGGGCTGCAAAAACAATAAATCCCCCGGTCTCGACATGGTTAAAAGTGAGTTTTACAAATTCCTACCCCCTGAAGGCATAAGTTTCCTCCACCGTTTCTTCAATAACGTACTAACTTACGGAATAACTCCAGATGCGTGGTCGTGCTCGTCACTGGTTCTATTCCATAAAAACGGGGATCAAAACATACCTTTAAACTACAGAGGCATTGCGCTCTGTAACTCCATAGCCAAAATTTTCACGCAAATTTTATCCAAGAGGCTTGCCGCTTGGGCAAATATAAAAGGGGCAATTCCGGAATCGCAGAACGGTTTTCGAAGCAAAAGAAGTTGTATCGACAACATCTTCGTCTTGCAATCTGCTATTCAGCTCCATCTGAGGCACCAAAAAACGTCTGCCCTTGCTCTATTCATTGACTTCCGGCGAGCCTTCGATTCAGTTAACATGATTTATTATGGCAAAAACTCTATGCAAAAGGAGTTAGCGCGAGATTTATCCATATAGTAAAAGCGATATACGATCGTGCCTCGTTTGTGATTAGAAAAAACGGCATTGACTCAAAATCCATTCCAGTAACTGAAGGCGTACTTCAGGGTGAAATTCTTAGTCCCCTTCTCTTCATTCTTTTTATCTCGGATTTTGAGGAAGCTCTGCGGGAGAGAGGTATAGAAGGCATAAATATTGACGGGGTAACTGACCTACTTTTACTGCTTTTTGCGGACGATGCTGTGGCACTCGCAAGGTCCCCAGTAATCTTAAGAAAAATCCTAGTTGCTCTAGAGATACTGCGAAAAAAATCAGCTCCTGATAAATACAAAAAAAACCCAAATTATTCATTTCAGGAAAGGAGGGAAATCCTCATCAGAAAACTTCTACTTTCATAAACAAAATCTGGATATAGTAAAGAACTACACGTATCTAGGAGTAACTTTTTCCAGCTCGGCACTAGGGAAATGCGCGACTGATTCGGCCATCAAAAAGGGTAGAGTTGCATTAGGCGCGGCGCTTCAGACCTTAAGCAATTGCAAAGCGGATTCTTGGGATGGAAGAGTCAAACTCTTTGATAATGTTATCTCTTCGTCTCTTCTATACGCGGCCCAAGTCTGGGGCTTAAGGTACACCGACCAATTGGAGATTGTCCAAACTACGTACTTCAAAAAACTTCTTGCATTACCAAAAGCTACTCCAAATGCACATCTAAGACTTGAGCTGGGTCTATATAAAGTTGCCTCAAAGATTTTTAAAGCCGCCTGGAACTACATTATCAAAGTGCTTCAAATGGATCAAAACCGTTTACCAAAAATCGCCCTTCTTAGACTATTTCATCTCCATCAGTCCTCAGTGGCACAAATGGAATACAACTGGGTTACTCAGTTTAACTGTTTCCTGGATAAAATTGGTTTAAAAAATATGTGGGAATCTCTAAATGCAGAAAACTGGCTAAGCATGAAACCAGTTGCTTTCGAACGCTTCGACCGCCACCTGAAATTTCAAGATGTACTCAGCTGCGCAAGTACTTCTTCTCTTAACTGTAAGTTACTTAGGGCACTTGATGATAAGGTAGCAGCTTACTTATTTCACCGCAACCAATTTTATATGAGCAAGGTTTTCGCCCAACTTCGCTTGTCAACCAAATACGTTCTAAGGTTTTGCATTAAAGGCTTAATTTATAAAATTGATCAAAATAATATTTGTAAGTTGTGCAACCTAAATACTTTTGAAACTCTACGACATTTTCTCCTAGAGTGTCCGAGTTTCCTTCAAATTAGAAGGCGATACGTACAGAGCTACCTTGCCCAAACAAATGACCACTTAAATGCATTGGCAAATTGCTATGACCCGTACCCGATCAAAATGTTGTACTATTATATTGTAAACAGCCTTAGATTAAGAGCAACCTTGTTAAATGAATAACATTACACAAACATCTATATTATGCCAAACCATATTGTTGTAAATACGACTACCATATTGTTGTACCATATATTCACTTTGTTGTATATATACCTTGTAAAGTACTTCATATCATGTAAATCATTTCATATCTTATTGTTCCGACATCTTTTTGCACTATACCTGCTTAATAGTTCTTTAAGTGAAACCCCTGCTACAAACGATACGTTTAAAGCAGTAAATGAAATAAATAAATAAATAATAAAATTTACTACGCCCCAAACTTTTACGCTGATGAGCTGCTTGATGCTGACTTCACGGCAGTGGAAGTCAAAACCATGTTAAGCAAGGTACAGCTAAATAAGGCACCAGGGATAGATAGCATCCCGTACGAATTTTTTAAAAATGCTCCAGATAAATTTATATTCTGCCTAGCAAAGCCTTACTCTAATATTTTTGAAAGAAGTAAAGTAGATGAGGCTATTAGGATGAGTGTAATTTTCCCAATCTTTAAAAAAGGGGATCCTGCCCAAGTGGGAAACTACCGCGGAATCTCGTTTATGAACTGTATTGCTAAGATCATCATGGGAATTCTAAATAACAGGATCACCAAATGGACTGAAAAGTATGGAGTCCTGAATGAATACCAAGCAGGTTTCAGAAAGGGATATTCCACGGTAGATAATATATATAACCTAGCTGCAATTGTACACTTAAAATTTGAAGAAAGGAAGAGGGTTTATGCGTATTTCGTAGATTTTAAAGCGGCTTTCGACAAAGTGTCCAGAAACGCGTTGATATATAAGCTACATTCCATTGGCCTATCAACTAAGGTAGTAAGACTTTTAGAAAATATCTATAGCAATACGAAGTCAGTTGTGTGGAATGGGTGTGATATCTTGGAAGTGTTCAGTACTTATTCAGGAGTTAAACAGAGATGCTTATTATCGCCAACATTATTTGCGTTATACTTGAACGACCTCCATGACTGCTTAGAAGGGGGCTTAAACATCAAAGGAAAAAATATCAGACTTCTCATGTACGCGGATGATATTATCTTGCTAGCGGATAGTCCTATCAAATTACAGGAAATGATAAATAATCTTGGAAATTATTGTAAATTGTGGAATCTTGAAGTTAATCGCGCTAAGTCCCAAATAATGATTTTTAGAAGAGGTGGAAAGATTAGTAAACTTGAGAGGTGGTATTATGATAGAGAAGAAATACAAATCGTGCCAAGGTATTCCTATTTAGGCGTCGAAATGACGCCACAGCTAAATTTCAAAAACCATGTGGAAAAGAGAACAATTGCGTCTAAGAATGCTATAAATAATACGTGGACTGCTTTTTTAAACAAGAAGGAAGTGTCGGTAGAAGCGAAATGGCGGCTATTTCTTGCAGTGTGCCGTTCAATACAAGCGTATGCGGCGCAAGTGTGGGGCTATGGGTTTTTCGACGAAGTCGATATACTGCAAAAGTACTTCCTTAAGCGCATATTAAAACTGCCAGCTCAAATGCCTACATAAGTATATACTTTGTCTCGAGACAGGAGTACAGGACCGTCATTTGTACACTTTAGAATTGCATCTCTGGTACATTTTTAGAACATAATTTGTTTTTCCAGAAAACCGGGTCCCTAATTATTTGACGCGATCGGTAATAAAGACAGGCGTATTTTGGGTTAAAGAACTAAGAAATCTGTTTAATAATGCTAATATGAACTGGCAAACTGGCAGCCGGAGAAGTGGATAGATGACATAAAAATGCTTGTAAAAAATCGTCGCCAAGCTAGAGTGCACTTATACAAACAAAAAGCTGCTAGCACCACTAAAATATATAAAGAGTTAGAGTGGTCGAGAGGGCAAATTTATTTAAAAAAATATACCATTGATTCAAGTATGTGGATAATGAGAGCTAGAAGTGATATGCTATTTTTAAATAATAAAAAGTTTGGTACAGGAAATAAAACTTGCGCCATGTGCAATACTGGAGAATTAGAAAATATAGCACATTTTCTGGCGCGCTGCCCAATCCTAAAAGAGTATAGAATCCAAATTTTTGGAAAATCGGTACTAGAAGAATCAAAATTGATTACTGTTTTAAATGGTGAAAATGAGTGCTGGGATAAACTCGTGCTTTTCATTAAATATGCCTACAAGTATAGAGAATCACTTATTTTAGAATTCAATTATTAAAGGTTACCAATAATGCACGGAATTCTGCGGTATATTGGCAGACGGCGTAAGCCAATGCCGAAAATATTGTATAGTCGATGATGTAATATATATATTTATATTTATAGCTTATACCTTATGTTGGAATTGTTACATTGTTATATTATCCGCTATATAATAAAAATACTACTACTACTATTGCGTAATTTGAGTTTGGCAGTTGAGTAGAAGCCCACTTAAGTATGATAAGTGTATTGAGTGACATCTCCATGTTTGCTTTCGCAGTCAAATAAACGGCTGAAGTTAGTCTCAATATTTAGTGGACATATGTTAGTAACTATTAACAATAATAAAATTTTTCTTCACTTGGAAAAAAGATAATGAATTATTACTTATTTGTACATTTAATGCAAATGAAAGTGGAAATCTTTTTACGTGTACATCTTCCGCAGACATACTTTTGGCATTTTTCACATTTTTTTTTTTTAACAGGAATAAACGCGCAGGGGATGACCCCTATTAATGCGAAGAATTGCGTTGGTTCAGGAAGGAACCCTATCTCCTATTAGGAGATAGGGTTATGAGTGAAGTGTTTATGGGCTCTTGCCTTGAACCCATCAAGATCATAAGTGCTGGGGAAAATGTCCGCAGGGAGACCATTCCATAACCGCGCTGTACGGGCCAGAAACGAACTTTCACTGTAGTGCGTAGTGCGCTGGAACATCGTTTCGACGTGGAATGCATGGGCGCCAGTGTTCAAACGGGATGCCCGGGGGAATACCCGGAGTGATGGCATCAAGCTGCTCATCTTCACTGAGCAGTAACCGAAAAAGTATCGGTAAAATTACACCACACATGCCACGTTTTGACGATGTTCCAAGGAGTCAATAGAGCTGGATGCCTTACTGTCCCCTATAAGTTTAATCGCACGGTTTTGCACCCGATCGAGGAGCTCCAAATGGGTTTTTGAAGCCCCCGCTCAGAGGTGCGAGTTAAACTCCATTTTAGGTCGGTAAATAATGCGGAGATCAGACGGAGTGAAATATTTTTTGCACCGCTTTAGGAAGCCGTGGCACTTGGCTGCTTCTTTCGACACGCCAAAAATATGATCGTTCCAACGAAGATCGTTCTTAATGGACATGCCCAGAACATCAAGAGCTGCCGATTCCGCAATACCCACACCACCCATAACCAGGGATGTGTTGGGATGTGGGGAGACTCGTTTGTGGGATACCAGGCAATATTGGGTCTTGCGGGGATTAAAATTGACCCTGTTCGCTTGACCCCACTTGGAGATTGTTTGTAGGTCGCTATTAAGTGTCTCATTCATACGGTATGTTCTCTCTCAACACAGAGCTGGAACGCTTTGTGAAAGAGTATGAATGACAAATGGTGCTGTCATCCGCGAACGAGTAGATGGGATTCTTCGTCGACGACAACAGGTCGTTGATGAACATCAGGACAAGGGTTGGAGAAAGGACCGAACCCTGCGGCACTCCCTCGCTAAGGGAATGCTTTTCCGAGGCTATGCCTTCTATTACAACACGAATAGAGCGATCATAGAGGAAGCTCGTTATCCACCGAGAGAAGATACTACCGACACCATAGGCAATCAATTTTGACACGTGTGCAGTGGCGTATTCAGGGGGAGGATTAGGGGGGATAGATCCCCTCCTTGGTCGGCTATGATTTTCAGACCAGGTTTGGTAAATTGGCTGTATTGACATAAGAAGTCAGCATGAAGATTTTCCTTTCGGTAACGTTGCTCTACGCAAAATCTTTAACTTTACTAAATTCAGATCTAAGTCTTGAAGAAAAATTCGCCGCTTGTACTTTTTGTTCTGATTCCAGCTGGGATCAAAAGCGATATAAAGCGACGGTATAGTTAGTGAACAACCAATCGGTTTAAAGTTTTAACTACTTCTTTTGACTTTTTGTAAAACGATATAATTTCAGGTAATTGTTTTCACCAACATATCCTGGTTATGATGAAAAGTGCTCAAAGGGGCATCTTCCGCGAAAAGCCAGCAATTGTTTACTTAGTGTGTGCTTTTCATAGGACGTACTTGGCAGTTGTCGCTAAACCCACTTTTCTCATACATGTCTTATGGGTGTTAACGGGTTTTATTCTTGATTAGGTTAGGTTGCGGTGGCTGCCTCTATAAGAGACACACTCGGAGGCCTGAAAGGCCCATTGTGATACCACATATTTCACCCGTTTTTGAACTGTGTATGCGACACTGTTTTGCCAACATATGTTACAGCACACATTTCAAGCGGATGGGGAAAGGGGGGAGGGGACCTACAGTTTAACGCCGAATCCGAACGAGAGTTGACGAGTTGTTCACCAGCCCGAGCCAGGAATCGAACCTGGAGCCTTTGGTATGAGAAGCCAGCGTGCTACCCGCTGGACTATCGAGGCCGGCTTTATTCTTGATTACAATCGTTACGTTCTTGGCGAGCGGTTATGTATCCGACAGAATGAAAAATTGGTCTGCCTGTTGTGTAGCTCTACAGATTATCAAGAGATTATCCATTCGACTTATAAATACCACTCAAAATTGAAATACAAAAATATGCCTGAATATCACAAACGCTGATCCATGCACTGCCCAAAAACTCGCAAACCTTCAACATTCGTTTTATCATTTACTCTCTTTAACATTGGTCTTCATTGGCATCTTGCTGACACACGACTTCAAGTATAGCGAGTTAACCTACTTTAGTTGAAATAATATACTTGGCCCTTACTTTTCCGTTAAGTTCAGGAGGCCCATTGATCCATAAAAAGGGTTTTCATATAAAAACAATTCAAAACTTTCATTGCAGAGACGTAATCTCATGGCATTTTCTTTATGTGTTGCGTTAATTTCCATACAATTTGTATATGGGCGAAATTTCACCCGAACGTCGCCCACGTAACTTTTTTTATAATAACCGTTATAATGAAATAATCAATAAGTTGTTGATCATTTCTAAAACTTATATTGGTTTGCTACAAATACAAGAAACCTTAATCATTTTGATAAATATATAGGAAACCGCCGTATATAGGAAACAGCCGCCGTGGCTCAGTTGGTTAGTGCGCGGTCCAACGAGTCGCATGCAGAGCGACGCATGTTCGAATTCTGCATGTAGTAACACCTAAAAAAAATAACGGGAAACTCGTTTTCTCTTTCGGTGGCTGTCCTCTCAGCTGGAAATGGCAAACCTCTGAGAGTAAAAATTGCCTATGAAAAAGCTCCCAACCTGCCGTTCGGAACCGGCATAAAACTGTAGGTCCCTTCCACCCGCGTACAAAATTCACACGCACAACACGGGTGGTTGCGGGAA
Organism: Melieria omissa; assembly: GCA_963971225.1. Classification (NCBI taxonomy): domain Eukaryota; kingdom Metazoa; phylum Arthropoda; class Insecta; order Diptera; family Ulidiidae; genus Melieria; species Melieria omissa. Next base: position 39,297,788 of record OZ020269.1, on the reverse strand, counting down.
GCTAAGCCTTAGTCTCGCGTAAGCGGGCTGTCGTGCCAATCAATTATTAAATTATAGGAAAGTTATAGCATCCCAAAGTTGAAAATGGGTGAAAAATCACCCGAACGACGGATTAGGATTAAAGTAATTTTTTTTTGCCGAAGATGTTGGGTCAGAAGTTGCTAAAAGTTTGGGAGAACTTGCTAAGTTTTACGACCTCTTTGTGCAAGGCGAAAATTTTGTTGTTGAAGTTAAGTTAAAGCGCCTCAAAACTTATCTTCGTAAGGGTGTGATATAACAATAAAACATTTTTTTTAATTTGTTGTTTTTTTATTTCAATCAAGGAACGCCTGAATGGTTTATATGGCGTTCAAACTGACGACTTAAACGTGTTTAATGTGATAAAACAAGTTAAATGAACAAAACCAGTTCGAAAACCTGTTTATTGACATGCAATTGTTGTTGGAAATGAAACGTGTTAAACCATTTAACAAGTTTTGAACGAGTTTAGTGCAGGGTTGTATCCGAAAGCTTTTTATGAAAAAGCTTTATTACCAACGAAACACAACTATTCATGTATGAAACACATCCCTTAAAATTCAGCTGTCATTTCATCAAAACAAAACCAAACAAAAATTGAAAATTCGAAAAATTTGAAATGAATGAAAAATATTGTTTTGCTCGCACTACTTTCATTCCATTCATCGCCATTTATGGCATCTGAATACAAGGCGTCTAATATTTGAACGAAGGTGAGTATTTTGCCGTGGATTGTGAAATATGCGCCAATATTTCGCTCGAATCATGCTCGCTGCACTTCAGTTCATAAAAATATTTATTTGTTGTTTGTAAACAAACAGCTGTCAAATTAACCCCACTGAGCAGTCTGGACGGTCGTCTTCAACAAAAAGCTCTTTTTGCTTAAACTAGTTTAAATGAGTCAGTTTGAACGCCAATGTTGGCAGTGCACAATGATGAACGGCGGAAGAAGTGATCGATAAAATGTGTACTAAGCAACGAAGGCCTGTTTTTATTTTGTAATATACTATTAATTACAAAAGTTAGGTTTTTATACAATTTCATGTATGTGATTTTGCTTTGAGAAAAAAGCAATTACAACAAATAAACACAAAGGTTAAGGCGTAAAAAATTGTTGAAAAAAAGAGTAAACCATGTTGAAAAAAGTATAAAAATATGTTGAATAACACAGGCCGACAAGATTTTAGAACCAGAAACCAGAGTATACTTTTCCTACGAAAAATGACTTTTGAGCAAACTAAGGCGCATTTGAAAGGGAAAGGCTTGTACTTTAAGATGCCACCAGTTATTTTACAAAGTTAAACAAAAAGTTAAAATAGCTATGCTACATAACCTCAAATATAGGCAAAACCCGCAATTTTCGCATTTTTAGTTTAGGATATCTCGAAAACCTGACGTGATGGAGCAATTCTGAGGCCAAATTCTTGTTCAGCGCACCAAAAACCTTCGGAAAAGTATACTCTGGTTTCTGGTTCTGAAATTTGTTCCAATTTTGTCGGCCTGTGTAATTCTTCCAATATCCCCCCCCTTCATGAAATCCTGGATACGCCACTGCACGTGTGCTTTATGCCACACCCGGTCAAAGGCCTTGGAAATATCCAATGTAACAACCTTGCTTTCACCGAGGTTCAGAATGCTTTGGTTATACATATTATTTGTTTTGTTGTTGCGGCAAAGTCATACTTGACAAATTTTGCGTTTGTTTGAATGGATTGCATTTGACGATGTTACAGTTGATCTTTGTGGGTCTTCATGTTCTGATGAATTTTTCTGTCTTGCAGCTCAGTATTCGGTGGAGAGCTGTTCTGCTAATTGAAACAATAACTTTTTTCGTTGTATTTGTGTTCCGGTCGTTTCTTTGTAAAGGATCCAGGCATTTATAGCAGCCAATCTAAAACTAGCTTTAACTGCATATCTGGCCATTTGATCCGCCATATCAACTCCAAATTTTGTGCTGTTACAAAATATAATAGATTTTTTTATTACTTTTATCAATTTTCACAAATTTATGCTTAGAACTAAGAACAGCTACTTTTTTATTTGGTTTGCTTTTATACACGTATATTGTAAGAACACAATTCTCTGATTTATATAGCAGAGTGGAAAAACGAGGCATGTCATCCTTCGTTTGTTTGGCTGCTTTGGATAGTTCTCTTTCGTTTGCTTTAATAGTTCCAACTAGAATGGTTTGTTTGGCCAATAATTTTGTAGCGAGTGACATGCTAGTGAAAAAGTTATTGGTCGTGATATTTCTTCCACAGCCTGCATAATGGCTCGACAAGTTTCAAAACAAAGTGTTCAATGAGAAGCAATGACGATGGTCGATGTTCATCTCTTCCCAAATAAGGAAAACCATTCAAAACATATTTGCTACTAACATCTGATGCAAGCCAAAATTTGATACCAAATTTGTTGGGCTTATTAGGAATATACTGAGTAAACCTGCACCTGGCTTTTGACAGAAATAATTGCTCGTCAACTGTTATATTTTCTTTATCTATATATATAAAAATGAAACGTGGTTCGTTCGGCCGCTTAAAACTCGAAAACGACTGGACCAACTTGAATACTTCCTTCGGCGGGTTTGTTCAAAATGTTTACGTGAAGGTTTATAAAAAAAGAAATGTCGGGAAAAGGGGCGTGGCACCACAAGAATACATTTTTAGACAATAACTTTGGAACTATAAGTCACACATCAATTAAATTTGGTACAAACTTTCTATTTAATCATGTCCTTCGACCGAGGGCATGGGGTGGGTATTGGACAAGGGGGTGTGGCACCGCCCATACAACTCAAATCTTTTAAGTGGAATAGCTTCGGAATTGTAAGTCGCACAGCATTGAAATTTGGTGCACCGTCGTTTTATAGATTTATCATTCTACTGTTAAAATTTTATGGGCGTTGAACAAGGGGCGTGGCACATTTTTAATGCAGCATAACTGTTAGTCGCACATCAATGAAACTTAGTACGAATTTACCATTTAGTCATATCTTTCCACAGAGGGAATAGGGTGGGTATTGAACAAGGGGGTGTGGCACCGCCCATACAATTCATTTCTTTTAAATAGAATAGCTTCGGAATTGTAAGTCGCACAGCTTTGAAAATTAGTGAGGCGTCGCCTCATAGATGTGTTATTCCACTGTTAAAATTTTATGGACGTTGGACAAGGGGCGTGGCACATTTGTTTGACCCAAACTATCCGCATAATTTTGGAACTGTTAGTCGCACATGAATGAAACTTAGTACGAATTTACCATTTAGTCATATCTTTCGGCAGAGGGAATGAAGCGGGTATTTAACACGAGGGCGTGGCTCCGTCCATACAACTCTAATCTTTTATATGGAATAGCTTCGGAATTGTAAGCTGCACAGTATTGAAATTGAATATGCCATCGTCTCATAGAAGTGTCATTCTACCGATAATATTTTATGGGCGTTGAACAAGGGGCGTGGCAAATTTTGTATGCAGCAGAACTGTAAGTCGTACATCAATGAAACTTGGTATGAACCTACCACTTAATCATATCTTTCAATAGAGGGAATAGGGTGTTGGTCAAAGGTCGTGGCACATTTTTTATGCTCAGACAGTTATGCAGTACACACACACATCAGTGAAACTTGGTACGAACTTTCCACTTAGTAGCACAATTCGACTAGAAGAAAGTTGTGAGCAGTGGTCAAGAGGGTGTGGTACCGCCTCCATTTTTATATACATAGATTGTTTGCCCTAATTGACTGACTGATTGATTGATTGATTGATTCATCATCGCTCAGACCAAACCGCTGAAGCTACGAACATGAAATTTGAACTGTAGATACATCTTGAAAAATTAACCTCCGCTAAGACGGGATTTTTTGAAATTCGGGGTGTAAAGGGGCAAAACATCTGTTAAGGTGTTGTATGAAGAAAAGTGATTTAAGAGACATATTGATTTCGAACTTCCTGAAAATACTGTAAACAAAAAATAATTCGATAATTATTTTATAATTTTTCGAAAATCAAAATTTAACTGGACCAATAATGGGTTAAGATTTGTTTAAGGGTAGACTCGAAAAAAACATGAACCGATAGGCCTATTGACTTCAAAAATTATAAAAATACTTGAAATAAAAAAATTATACACGCGTTTCTCATTATTTTCAAAATCGAAATCTAACTGGATCAACGACGGGTTAAAAGTATGTATGAAGAAACAATTTTTTTGGCCTTCTAACTTTAAAATTTTGTGAAAGTACTTCAAATGTAAAATAACTCGATACGTGTTTTTCATTTTTTCCAAATATTAAAATCGGTCAACGACCGGTTAAAAGTTTTTATGGCGAAACTGTAAAAAAACATGAATTAATGGGGTCACTGACTTCAAACTTTGTGAAAGTACTCTGAGTGAGAAATAATTTGACACGTGTTTTTCACTTTTTTGAAAATCAAAATCTAACGGGGTCAACAATGGGTTAACAGTTTGCATGGAAACACGATTTATTGGTCCTTTTGACTTCAAACTTGGACAAAAAGCACTTAAATCGGGAAATAATTACAATGTGCTTTTCATATATTTGAAAATCGAAATCTACCGTGGTAAACTAAGGGTTAAGAATTTGTTTAGAGTAAATGTGAAAACTCATGATTTAAAGGGCCTTTTGATTTCACAGTTTTTAGAACCACTTGGCATCAAAGATAATAGACATATGTTTTTATTTAAATCAAAATGGGTTCAACCATGCGTTCAAAATATGTATCGGGTGAAAGAAGAGTGCTTGCGTGCGAAGCCGCGGGGCCCAGCTAGTTCTTTATTAAATTCAGTCCATGAATAAAAATGTTCTTACAGACTAAGTGAATGTATAACAAGCTCAAAACTTACAGACAAAATTGATGAATAACAAGCTTAATTTAAAATTTAAAACTAGTAAACAAAGAAAAGCAAATTGGAAATAAAAGTAAGCGATGGAATTATCTGAGCGCATGGTTAAGCGAATTCAAAAAAACAGGTTTTGAGCAAGAGAAGTCGATAGCTATTACTTTAGAAAAACTATTAAATTCAGATAGAGCTCTGGCCAAGTGGGCGTTCAACACATAGTTAGTTTTAACAAAATTAACACAAAAAGGGGTATAATGACGAAGTACTCTAAGAGGAATATTGAAGAAGATTCTTTCAAGCAGAACAGGACAATCAACTACACTAGAAATCAAGTCGAAGACGAACGATAGGGATAGAATGATTCTCCTATTGTAAAGGGAGTTCAAATTAAGGAGTTTACAACGAGAGGTGTAGGAGGGAATGGGTTCATGGAATCTGAGGGACCGAAGAGCAAAGCGAAGAAAGGATTTCTGAACACGTTCAATGCGATTGGTATAACACTCATGGTAGGGTCGCCAGATGAAAGAGGCATATTCTAATTTAGATCGGACGAAGGAGGTGTATAGTAACTTTAAGTCATACGGATCAGTGAACTCAGAGGAATTACGTTTAACAAAAGCTAACATAGCATACGATTTTGAAATGGTATCAGGTGTACAACTTTGCTTCCGCCGTTTTTTTCCAAAATTAAAAGCTTTATTGCGAAAAAGTGCTTACAGATGTATTATTCAAAGTATTGTCCGTCGCTAGCGACAACTTTCTCCCATCTTTCCGGCAATTTTCGGATCCCGGCTCGAAAAAAGGAGTCCTCTTTTGACGCTATCCATGAAGCAATCCATTTTTCCAATTCTTCGAAGGATTGAAAATGTTGATCTGCCAGGCCGTGTGCCATCGAACGGAATAGGTGGAAGTGAGAAGGGGCGACATCTGGGGAATACGGCGGGTGGGGCAAGACTTCCCATTTCAGCGTTTCCAGGTACTTTTTGACCACTTTTGTGAGGCCGAGCATTGTCGTGTTGGAGGATGACCCACCATTTTCACTCACCACGAAATCACAATTTTTAAAACGTTGAAACCACTCCCGACACGTTCTTTCACTCAGAGCAGCATCACCGTAAGTTTCTGAGAGCATTCGATGCGCTTCAGCTGCATTTTTTTTTGGAATTGTAACAGAAAAGTAAAACTTCCCGCAAATGGCGAAAATTGGGCACATAAACGGACATTTTCGAGCGTGAATAATACGAAAACAAGAACAACTGTCACTGAAACGGCGATGACAATTCGTTAGGCACTGTCCACACTCACTTTAAAAGCATTACCATCTATGTATTTCAACCAGCCTCAGCCGGTACAGCCACCTATCGGAAAACGGCGGAAGCAAAGTTGTACACCTGATAGCATTGACATGACTTGAGAAGGAAAACTTGTGATCAAAAATAACTCCCAAGTCCTTGATTTCAGAAACAGATTTTAAAGAAGAATTGGATATATTATATATGTTATGTAAGACAAATGTACACGTTGAAAAAGTGACATGGAAACATTTATTAATATTTAAGGATAGACAATTACGACTACACCAAGAGTGTACATTAATCAAGATCGGCTTGGAGCAGCAAAGAATCGGACGGACCACTAATGGCTGAGTAAATTTTTAGATCGTCTGCGTAAAGCAGAAAATTTGCAGACGAGAAACAGTGACTAATGTCATTGATGAACAAGATAAAAAGCAGAGGTCCAAGAATGCTACCTTGCGGAACACCTGATGACGCGATGAAAGGCGCCGAATGTGTATTATCTACCACGCACTGGCGATTACTTAAGTAAGATTTGAGCCATTCGAGAAAAACGAAGTGAAAGCCAAACGACGCTAACTTATGAATTAGGATTGGGTGAGAAACCCTATCAAAGGCTTTGGAGAAGTCAGTGTAGACTGTGTCTACCTGGAGTCCGTTATGAAACGCGGAAATGCAATGCTCACTGAAAACAGCAACATTTGAGACGGTGCCGACCAGGCATGAAGCCATGTTGGTTCGGGCAAATTAAACTTTTTACTGCGAAGAACAACTTGTCTTTGATTATACACTCGAAAAGCTTAGAAACTGTAGAGTTTGGAGATTGGCCTATAATTACCCACATCATTTTTGTTTCCACTCTTAAAGATGGGGGTAATAAAGGCAAGTTTCCAGGCGTCAATGAAGATACCGGATTCAAGAGATTTATTAAAAATCACAGATAGTGGATAAGCAAGAGACGCACATTTTTTAAGCAAGATTGCGGACAATCCATCGACATCAGTCTGGGTTGAAAGACTAAGGCGCGAAATGCCTTTGGTTATATCTTCAACGGACAGTGTAAGAAAGCCAAAATTCAGCGACGATTCCGGACTTTGGAAACGGGAATTATCAGCGGCAATAGACGGGATGAAATTTGACTTGAAAAATTCTGCAAACAGATTTGCGGCCTCGGAGGGAAGATTTTCTTGAGTTTATGAAGCGCCAAAAGGCCTTGGGATTGGTTTTGATATTGGCTTCAAAGCTTAAAATGTGATTAGAGTATAGAAACCTGTCAAGGCAGTTGTATTCTTTAGAGTATTTTTTATATTTATTAAAAATGGTCAAATCGTCAGTTTTTTTGAATTTGCGATAGAATTTGTTCCTTAAATTCTTTAACTTTTTAAGTTTGTGAGTATGCCAAGTCACTTTATACCTGCGCTTCTCAGCGATTGGGATATAGCGTAAGCAAGCTTCAACAATTTTCGATTTGAAACTTTCAAGCAGCAGTGCTATCAAGCAAAGAGTCCCAACTCAAGGTGGAGAAAAAAGTATTCAGGTTGCAAATGAGGTGAGTTTTGAAAACATTAGTTACGGGGCTGGCTGTTGGGCGTCGACACGCGGAAAAAACTGAATCGGTCGCACATTGACATTGGTTGGCCACAGATCCGGCACCAGCAATTTCCCATAGGCAGAATCGGCAACACCCAATTTGAAGTTAACTTTTTTTAGGGATTCAGACTGCGCTTCCTTCTTAATTACTTTGTAGCAGGAAAGAAGACTTTTTTTCAATGCCAGCGTGACTACCAACATAGGCAATAATGTTTTCTGCCATAATAGACGGAGGAAATGATGATAGATGTAACCACTTGAATCGAACAGCGACGCACAGTGGCTCAATTTGTCATTTCAGGTTGCAAAATTAATAACTCCTGAACGAATAGAGATAATTGGAAATTTGCTGTTGATTAAAAATTCATCAGGCTATTGTATTCTCAAAAACAAATTCAATCGAAGTACAGGGTATGTAATATGTATGTATGCTATGTAATACTTTGTTAAAGTTCAGCTTACTGTAAATAAGAATAATGCGAGCAACAATGATAAGTTTTAGTTGAAAAATTAATGAAAATGCATTAAAAAAGATGAAAAGTTATAAGAAATTTAAGAAATAAGCTGAAAGAGTCAATTTTAAAGATACAAATTCATAAATTTTGCTTTCAAAATGAGAACCAGAATTCGAAAAATTTACGTAAAAACTCAATTTTTGTTGGACAATCCTAAGTTCAAAAACAATGCTAAAGCATCATTAGGACTATATTTGAGAGGTAGCACATTGCGTGGGGTGAAAATACTGTTTTTAATTCTTTTAACACGATCCGAGTTTGCTGGTAAAACTGCTTTCACTTTAATTGCCTTTAATTTTCTCCTGATCCTTATTTTATTTTATGGTCAAAGCTTCTGAAAAGTGGATGGTACTTATTTTTCCTGTTGCCTCCATAAGCTTCCTTGTTTTAGTGAATGACGCACCGTCCTGAGTTGACTTTTTCGGCCTTCCTATTGCCGCCTTTGATGTCGATGGTTTGTCATCGCTTATGCTACATGCATCGAAGTTGTTTTTTCCAACCACTCCTCATTATTCTGGACAAAATTGAATAGGGTACGGTTTGCCGCAATCCATTTCCACTTTATAGTACGATAAGTCCTGGATATCTTATCTTTAGTCGTGGATATGTTGGCTGCAGGCAAACTTCCTTCGACGTAACCAATTTCTTTAGTGACAGCCAGAACGAACTTCTCCTTTGTCTTCGAAATAGTAAATATTTTAAACAGGTTCGAATTTTGCAAAAACATCTTTGTGCTTCTTCTTCGGTTTAGTTGCAGTGGCGGAGTTGAAGTGATGTTTAGTTGAAATTAAATTCGAAACTAACTTCACTTACTCCAAACTCCTTTATTTATCCTTTAAGTAGGATTTGCATATGCATTCAAATAGCAGGTACTAAGCTTCTAGTACTAGCAGGTACCTAAACAGTTATTAGGTTTTCCCGCGTTGTGGGATTTTTGGGGGTGGGGTTTAGACAGTGCACATAGATATAAGTCTGCTTTTTGTTTTCAATAACTAATTGTTTCATTGGCGCGGTTCAAATCAAAGACTAATGGCGACTGACTGAGTTTTGCTCAAATTAAAAAAACAAAAAATGTTTCAGACACAGTGTTAGTATTTTGTTAAAAACAAAAGCATTACATCAAAGGATACATGATAGCTGATTGCCGGAAATGAAAGCCAACTTGTTTTTCGTACGAGCGAACTGCGCATCCAGCAAAAGTACTCTTTACTTCGAGCTTACAGCAATATACGCCAAAAAAAAGTCGACTTCCTATGGAGTTGCAAGCTTGTATCACTTCTTAAATGAAGCCAAAATCCAAATTTGCATGCCCTGGCAACGATTATAATCGCGTGTAATGGATTCACTATCAAAATTTTGACAAATTTTGTTCGAACGCACGCACCCGAAAGCACAAAATTGCGCGAGGTGTCCACAGAAAAATCGCTGTAAAATCCAGTCGGGCAAAATCGGGCACCCGATCTCTTCAGGGCAGTACTCACAGAAGACAAGTGAACAATTTTCCCAAAGACGGAACCGAGGCAAGTATGGCCTTTTTTTTGAAAGTCTATCGAAAGTTCAAAAAGTGCGATAAAAACAGTGCTTCAAGTGAGTACCTATGAAAAGACAACAATAATAACCAACTTTTTTTTTCTATATTTAATTATTTACTACAAATGTCTTCTTTTACGATGCTGATGCAAAAAGTTTCAATTAATTTGCTCTTTTCCGTATGGCTAAATGAGTGCTGTGATTGTACAGTGATCTGTCGATCCCACCTCTAATCCCTTCCTTTCCTTCACCTTTTGTACTCATATTTCCCCCTATTGTCTGCTCCCCGGCTTCGGCCGTTTGTGTCGTTCAATATTTCATGTATTCTTTGTACGACACTCGATATTCACCCGTCTAGCAATAAAGACCGAAAACCCCCTAACCGCACCCAACGCGTTTCATTTACCACGCTCCGCGACGATCGGTTTTTACATGGTCCTTCGAGCCAACCGCGAACTCGCGCCGCGGAAATATATACATTAAAAAATAATAATAATAATAACAATTAAAAATCAAAGTGACAAACTACAAATAGTGAAAAGTGACACAAGAAATAAACCAAATACATATTGACCAAAAAATTAACTACAGTAAAACAAACACGAAGGTGATACACACAACAAAATCAAAAAACAGTGCACTAAAACTAAAACTACAAATCAGCAAACAGTCGAACAATTAAAAAGTGAACCGAACAAAACGTACGCAGTGCAGTGCAGTGGCACTATCAAAATCCAAAACACACTACGGAAAAATAGAAAAACATTAAACAGTGCAGTGACCAACAAAAGATAAGCAGACATAACACAAACTACAAGAAGGGCAGCAGAATTAACAACAACAAACACACTCACAACAGAATACAGAGCAGACGAAGAGGGCAGAAACAACTGCAAACAACAACAGCCAACAACATAGCAGCGCACAAACGGCGGACAAACAACAGCAAGAACAGCACAGTACAACACAGGAGCGGACACTCAGCTACAAAGGAGATTCCCATTCTCGGGCACTGGGCCCCCTCATAAGATAAGCCCGAAAATTTTTAATAAAAATAACATTGCAAATACACTAACACAAACATATATTTCCAAAAAATATATATATATATATATATATATTTACACCCATTCCCCAAAAATCCAGTTAAAAAATTAATTACTGGTACCCCGCTACTGTTCACTTTTCGCAGTAAGCAATCCCGCTACTGCGAATAATTTTCGGTTTGTGTTCGCATTCCCCTACACAGGCAAAGCAGCAAAAATTCTCGCTGCAGCCTGCTTCCCACAAATTTTTCCAATTTGCACGCATTCTCCCACATTTCGCTTTGTGCATATCGCAGATCAGCAGCGACCACTCCAGCTGTTGATCTCGCGCTCTCCCACCTGTGTACATTTTCGCGTTTCGCTTTGTGCGATATACGCACGCACAAGCAGCAAGCACTCCCGCTGCTGCCTCCAAGTGCGATTACATATTCTTACTTCTGCCTAAGCATTTTTCCACTCTCGCTAGCAGAAGTAAATAAACAAGCACAGTGGGACGAGTTACTCATTTTCTGCAGCATATTGAAAAATTTTCTAGGACTTCGAAAATTTTCAATAGTGCTGCACATACTCTTTCACTGCACATTCGCTGCCATCCCAAGTGCATACAGTGGGACAAATATCGCCCATTCGCACACACAAATTTTTGTGCACAAAATTCTTTTGACATTTTTACTTACATTTACAAACTAAAACAAATAATCATACACACATATATATATTTAGACATACACATATTTATACTCATACATATACATTTATATTTATTTCCCAGTTAACAAAAATAATCACATACACATATATATATACAAATATATATATTTATACACAAATTTATACACACACATACGTGTATATTCACACACATTCACATTCACATTCCCATACAAAAAAGTTCACTTTTTCACAAATAAAAACAAATTTTCACACATTTGACTACACATTTATAATATATTTATATTCTAGTACATACATTCCCCATTCTTATAAATACACATTTACTAATTTTATTTGTTTCCCATATACATATATTCCCAATACACATACTTATACACAAATTTTGTTCAATTCCCATATTCACTTTTCTATTTATTACCCATACATATATATTTCCCTACACATTTACACACACAAGTGTACAACTTTTTATTTATTTATTTATTTGTTGCTCGACAAGTGTTCAAATTCGTTTGAACGAGTTTTCACATTCCCAACTCTTCCCATTTTCAAATATCGTTCGCGCGGACGCGGTTAGACTTCACGTCTATTTTACAATACCCTACATATATTTATTTAAACTTTTACCCCTGTCGAGCTTTTTTAAACAAAATGCCTGTTGAGCGATCCCCTAAACGCCAACTTGTCACAATGGAGACTTCTTCCTCCAGATACACAAAGTCACCCAGTGCACGTTTGACAGTTCCTGTCACTCGGGAGCCACCCAACACACGCTCCAAACTTACTACCCCCAAAGCAACCGATCCCAGTGTTGCAAAATTCATTTTCGAGTCCGATAGACTCGTGCAATTATGCACAAAATTTTCATCAGTTCCCGTTGAGGATTTGACCAAATCCCTGGTCCAAATTAAGCAAAAAAATTTGCAAGCCCAATGGGAGAGGCTTATGTGCGCACATGAGGCAGTCTTCATTGCTGAAGACAACAGCCAGCCCGACGGTTTCAAAGAGTCGGCTAGGCAAAAAATCGACGCCTGCACAGACCAGTATGAGTTGTGCATGGCTCAGATGTCGGACATCATTGAGATGCTCCAAATTCAGTCCCCCCAGCCCGCTGCGCATATGGAACCGGTTCGACCCCTAGAACCAGCAAATACCCCTTACATTTGTTTACAAGTTCCACCTTGCGATACCGAAACATTTTTCGGGGGCTATGAGCAGTGGCCGTCCTTTCGGGACATGTTTACGGCAGTTTACATCAACCACCCCCAGCTCACTCCAGCCCAAAAATTGTATCACCTCCGATACAAGACGCAAGGTAAAGCCGGTGCTATTGTTAACCCGGCATTGGTGTGGTGGGGTATACCATACCCCAGAGGTTGTATTTTTGTAAATAATACGGATATCAGTTTTTCTGATATTTGTTATTTTCTTTTACAATATGCTTAAACATAAAATTTTTTTGCATTTTCTTACGTAAAATTAAATGAAGAATAATATATAATTGCTATCTTTTATATATCTGTTGTTTCATGAGCTTGCTGCTATATAAAGTTTTGGGGTATGTCATACCCCACCACACCAATAACGTAATTTTTTTTCACCACACCAACGCCGGGTTAAGCAATATGCATTAACCGATGAGAATTTCGGACTCGCGTGGGAAGCCCTAAGATCACGCTTCGAAAACAAACGCATGCTCATTGATACACAAATCAGATCCCTTCTGAATATCGCTCCTGCCCACACTGAAAATAGTGAGGCGCTACAGCGGATCCAAAGCACTATAAACAATTGTCTGTCTGTTCTCAATTCTCAGGCCGTAGACACTGACAATTGGGATCCGCTATTGGTTTACATATGTTGTACCAAATTGCCCCAAGAGACACTTGCTCTATGGGAGCAATCATTGACATCCCGGAAGGATCTGCCACCCTGGTCGCAAATGGATGAGTTCCTGACCGGCAGATATGAGGTACTTGAACGGTTGCAAAGTATTCGCCCTTCTAAGCCGAAACCGTCTCAACCTTCGACTTCCAATGTCCTCCCAAATCGGCCACACAAATCCCTAAATTATTACACCCACGTAAAAAGGGACTTCGCGTGCAAACTCTGCAACGCAAATCATCCCATACGGACTTGCCAGAACTTCAAAGGACTCACCCCCCAGAGTCGATTAAAATACGTTAAAAAGCACAATCTCTGCGTAAATTGTCTTGCGACATCCCATCTTGTTGAGAATTGTACAAGCAATTTTACGTGCGTATATTGCCAAATGAAGCACCATTCCATGCTTCATTTCCCCAAAGGCAATGCGCAGCTCTCTCAATCGCTTAATCGGTCACATTCGACCACGACCCAATCACAGGTCGCAACAGCTCCAAAACGAAAGCACAACAACTCTGCTACTCATTCTCCCCTTTCGGATGAGCAACTCCGCACATCTTCCAGGCAAAGTACGCCCAAAGTACAAGCCCTACACTCCAATAATGGCACCCAATCCCTTCTGCCTACGGCACTGGTGTCTATTGAGCACGCAGGAAAGTTGTTCAAAGTTCGAGCGTTGATCGATCAAGCCTCTCAGCGTACCTTCATCTCCGCGAAGGTCCAGAAACGCCTCAAATTGCCGATCGAGAAATCCCCCGTCCAAATCTCGGGCATGGGCGGTCAGATTGTGCAAAATGCCAATCATACATGCTTCTTTACATTGGCAGTCCCCCAATCGAGCACGAAACTCCCCGTGCAAGCAATCGTGCTCCAAGAGCTTACGAATTCGCTCCCATCTTCCCACATAAACGCTCCCAATATGAAACATTTCGCCATGCTAGAACTCGCTGATCCAAATCCCTTCGAGACAGCGCAGATTGATATAGTGATTGGCAGTGATCTCATCCCGCAGATCATGCTCGAAGGTATCCACCGGAATGTATGTGGCAGCTTACTTGCTCAGCATACAGTATTCGGTTGGGTATTAAGCGGTCCAGTACCCCCTTCTTCGCATTTGACATGTGCCACAGAGGTACCAAGTCGCCATATGCACACTGGACACGCCCTTCGAAATAATCTTCCTGCCCTAAAGGAAGCTCTTTCGCAAGTGATTGCCGCCCTCAATCCCGTAGGGTTTCCACCCCAGGAATTAATGGAAAATCGCTTTGAACCTACTACTCCTGCAAACTCATTCCCAAACCGGCAAATTCCCCCCTTCGTTGCCAACCGTTTCGACCCCGCAGGAGGGCTTTCGCCTCCAATGAAACCTCCCAAAGGGGTTCGCCAAAAACGGCCCACATTCACAGCAACTGACGGAAATTGCAATCCCTCGCAATTCCTCATTGCACCGACTCCATCCCGGGTCCAAAAAGAGGACAGTCGCCACTCCAGTGCGACGTGCTCCAAACGCTGCAAATCCCGCAGACGTCGGACTGATCGGGTATAAACTCCAACATCTATAAGATCTCCCTCTCGGGTGGAACGGCTCCAGCCATTCTCATGCTCAAACAGTTACAACTCCGGATCAAAGAGCGGTTGACTGCCACCACCCTCTCGAAGAGCAAACCGACATTCTCGGTCGGGTCTCCTGCTTCTCTCGAGCCCTGCGAACAGGAATATATATACCTAAAAATACTCCGAAAATCCCCATTCACTTCGAAAAAGTAAATGGCAACTTGGCCAATTGTTATATGTATTTTTCCCATATTCCCTCGGCTTACGCAAACCCTGCAGCTTAGCCACTATTTCCCATGCACACGATGTCCACATTCTAATTTCCATCCTCTGACATCTAATCTTTTTGCAGATCAACCATCGCAGCAGGTGCCTCAGTCTTGCTCCGCACGGACCGATCATCCAACGCAAAGAGGTTATCAGCGCACCCCTAAGCGCATCCACAGCCAGTCTGTCGTGAGCCGCACCCCCAGCAGCTAGACCACCAGAGGTCTCGGCAACCCGACACCCGGACACATCATTAATTGCACTCTGCAATGGCGGCCACGATGGCTAAATGAGTGCTGTGATTGTACAGTGATCTGTCGATCCCACCTCTAATCCCTTCCTTTCCTTCACCTTTTGTACTCATATTTCCCCCTATTGTCTGCTCCCCGGCTTCGGCCGTTTGTGTCGTTCAATATTTCATGTATTCTTTGTACGACACTCGATATTCACCCGTCTAGCAATAAAGACCGAAAACCCCCTAACCGCACCCAACGCGTTTCATTTACCACGCTCCGCGACGATCGGTTTTTACACCGTATTTTAAAACTTCAGCTTTGCCGAAAAAGTGCAAATGCTAATATTATTTCACACTCTAAAAATTGCTCAACTTTGACGGGCTCTACTAGCAAAACTATTTGTCCAATTTAGTTAAGGTTTTCGGATTTCTTAGGTCAAAGCATTTATCTATCGGACAAGTATAACAGTTTCCCCCAAATCGAACATGACAAAATCGACTTTTGCAACCTACGTCGGCAGAATCAGCCACTGTGCGACGTCGAGCTCCGAGCTAGCGTTGTATCCAACAACAAGTGGTTGATATCTCTTCTTATTCCTCTTCACACTGATCCACTCAGAGCTGCCTGAGGCAGCGGAGATGAGGAAGAATGATGCATACCAGACGGCTCAAAATCTTGCGGAGTGTCAGCGGCCCGAGAAAATATGCCGACGTCAATAGTCGGTGCAATATTAGCACAGATTGGAGAGGCAGCAGAAGCAGTAAGAGAGACAGCAACAGCAGACGGAGTGGGAGATTTCGCAGCAACAACAGCAGACGGAGTGAGAGATTTCGCAGCAACAGCATCCTCCCCGGAGAGCGTACGATTCGAAATTTATGGATCAAATGCCGAATTTTTGGCCAGTAACGGTTGGCTTAGTAATTTTCGCTCACGATATGGAATACAATTTCTTAAAATATCTAGCGAGAAGCTATCTAACGATCCTATTGCTGTTCAACCCTTCGTTGAAAAACTACGCACAAAAATTGCAGAAATGGGCATTACATATTCTCAAATTTATAATGCGGATGAGACTGCACTGTTTTGGAGGAAGCTACCAGAAAAAACGCTTGCATTGCATACTGAAAAATCCGCACCACGACGTAAAATTGGTAAAGAAAGAGTAACCCTGCTTGTTTGCTCCAATGCAACGGGAGAAAATAAACTTAAATTGTTGATGATCGGAAAAGCCAAAAATCCAAGGGCGTTTAAGAAAGTGAACCTACCGTTACAATATGCTAACTCTAAAAATGCTTGGATGACTGAGCTGCTGTTTAAAAATTGGTTCGAAAAATCATTTGTAAAACAAGTAAAACGATACTTAAAAGAAAAGAATTTGCTAACTTAAGTACTGCTAGACAATGCGACTTGCCATCCACAATCATTATCAAACTTTGACAAGGACATATGCGTTATGTTTTTGCCACCAAACTGTACGGCTCTTATCCAACCTATGGACCAAAATGCTATACGAATTTTGAAAATGAACTATCGTAAAAGTTTTTTATCTCATCTTTTGTCCAGTTCAACAAATAATTTAATGGATTCTTTAAAAAACTTTACTTTAATATACGTTGCTTTTCTAGCATCAAATGCTTGGGATACTGTGGATGAAGGTGTCCTTAAAAAGTGTTTTAAAAAAACTCTTTACGACGAAGAATGGGATTCAGGTGATGATCTACCTCTTGCGATGTTACACCCCAGTAATTCAACTGAAATAGTTGACCTACTTTTCGAAATATCCCCCGATGTTTATAATGATAATGAGATTGATGAGTGGATGAATGACGACACTGATTTCACTGATGATGAAATTGAAGAAGACGATATCGAGAACATCAATCACGATGAAAATGAAAACCAAGATCCAAGAATTCTGCACTCTGATGCTATATCTGAATTTAACACGTGTATTAAATATGCAGAAGAGCAGGATTTTTTGGCAGGGGACATTTTAAAACTGGTAAATCTCAGAGAAGCTCCATACAAAAAGAAAAATGAAGCAAAACTTCGCCAAATGAAAATTACAAATTTCTTTTAAAATCATTACAAATGTAAAAACAATTTTAATTCAATAAAAATAAGTTTCATGTGTGTTCAATAGTATTTTTATGGATTTTTTTGTAATCTTGGTAATTCGGACATTTCGATATTTCGGACAGTGCTTGGTTTCTAATTGTCCGGATTATCGAGATTATACTGTATATCCAATTCTTCTTTAAAGTCTGTTTCTGAAATCAAGGACTTGGGAGTTATTTTTGATCACAAGTTTTGCTTCTCGAGTCATGTCAATGCTACCATTTCAAAATCCTATGCTATGTTAGCTTTTGTTAAACGTAATTCCTCTGAGTTCACTGATCCGTATAACTTAAAGTTACTATACACCTCCTTCGTCCGATCTAAATTAGAATATGCCTCTTTCATCTGGCGACCCTACCATGAGTGTTATACCAATCGCATTGAACGTGTTCAGAAATCCTTCCTTCGCTTTGCTCTTCGGTCCCTCAGATTCCATGAACCCATTCCCTGCTACACCTCTCGTTGTAAACTCCTTAATTTGAACTCCCTTTACAATAGGAGAATCATTCTATCCCTATCCTTCGTCTTCGACTTGATTTCTAGTGTAGTTGATTGTCCTGTTCTGCTTGAAAGAATCTTCTTCAATATTCCTCTTAGAGTACTTCGTCATTATACCCCTTTTTGTGTTAATTTTGTTAAAACTAACTATGTGTTGAACGCCCACTTGGCCAGAGCTCTATCTGAATTTAATAGTTTTTCTAAAGTAATAGCTATCGACTTCTCTTGCTCAAAACCTGTTTTTTTGAATTCGCTTAACCATGCGCTCAGATAATCCCATCGCTTACTTTTATTTCCAATTTGCTTTTCTTTGTTTACTAGTTTTAAGTTTTAATTTAAGCTTGTTATTCATCAATTTTAGCCTGTAAGTTTTTAGCTGGTTATACATTTACTTAGTCTGTAAAAACATTTTTTCAGTGACTGAATTTAATAAAGAAAGAATAAAGAATTCAATCAAAAACACAGTTTATTTTATAAAACACACAAATTAAAAAACAAAAACGAGAAAATAAACAACTAAAAACTAAATAATATTACAAGAAAATTCAGAATTTAAATACATTAACATTAACAATGTATTAAAAAAAACAAATGTATCGCATATATTCCACTGAGATAAACAAAAATACTGACGTTAACACAGGTTATTAATAAATATTGCATACAAATTCAGTTTCTTCTTTTACAATTACGATTACTTTATTAAAATTTGTACTCTCAAATTTCTTTCGAACAAACTTTAGACTTGGCCGTGTTAATTAGCCGTTCAAAGTAATTCCAAATCGGGTTTAGTTGCGACATAATTCCTGTACGAAACATTTTTTAAGACTTGTACAATAATGAGGAAGCAATTACTTACCAATAACACAATCAAACCATCCGTAGAGCCAATTTCTCTTTTTTTGAGGGGTTACCGGCAGACGCGTGTAACAGTGTTGCCAGATGGATTTCAAGCAATCCCCCTAAAATTAATTCCATTCCCCCTAAAAACTAAAATTTCCCCCAAATTTATAATGCACACATAAAATTAATATTTCATGAAAATTGCTCATTCTATTTGGCACAAGCAATTAACAAACTAGCCAATATAGCTGAACAAGGTGTTGATGTAGCAAAAATAGATTACAAATATCTGTAAAATATTGTCCCCTTAAATATTTGTCATAAAATCCAAACAAATCTAGGGAGAAACCCTAGGGCAACACTGGGTTGTAACGTATAATAATGTAATAAATATACAAAGCGACATATGAAAAAGAAAGATAGTGCGATTCAGCTGCAAATAAAAACAAACAAGAAATGAAAGCAGGAAAATCGACCAAAACAAACCGATGTGGCATCGGCCAAAAAAAGCCGATGTGGCATCGGCCAAAAAAGGCCGAAGCCGATGCCGATTCTTTTTTTTTGGCCGATGCCGATACTAACCGATGCCGATACCAATTTTATTGGCCGATACTAGCCGATGCCGATTAATCTGTCGGACTCTAGTTGTACGTAACTTGGGTTCTCAGAGTATTGTTGTACGCTTTGTCTGGATGTCGCTCTTTGTAGATTTGTGCTTTGTACTAACAAAAAAAGTTATTTTTTGGAGAGTTCTGATGGCTTACATTTCTTTTTGCATAATGAAGATGGGGCAGAGTTTATTGTACGTTGAGTGTGAGTATTCTTTGTTGTTTGTTGATATGCAATTGTTACATACTGGATCTCTTAGGCATGGCTCTTGGAGCTCTTCGTTGACGTGGGCGAGAGCTCCGCAGTTAGGGCATAGCTTGTTGTTTTTGCAGTATTTTTTCGGGTGTCCAAATATGTGACAGATTTTGCAGCGTAACGGAAGGGGTATGTATGGTCGTAGATACGTTTTTTGGTACCCGACAAAGATCGATTCTGGTAGTTTAAGCGCGGAAAAAGTGAGAACTATTAGGCCAGTTTCTACTAAATTATTATTTTGTTTTTTGAGAATTTTTTTCACATCAACTACATTTTACATTTTGAGTTCGGTAAGAATCTCTTCCTCACTTACATCTCTTGAATCACTGTTGTATATGACGCCTTTGGTATAATTAAGAGATGTGTTTTCTTTTACTTCCACTTTGATTGTCGTTGAAAATGAGGTAAGTTTAATAGGCTTAATTGCTTGTGCTAGTGTTTTTGTTTTTAAGAGTAGGATACCACTTCTTGTTTTCTCACATGTATCAATTTCACCGCAGACGCAGTCTATCACTCTTTTGATAAGAAAAGGAGAGACTGGAGTAAGAGTTTCTTCACTGCTAATTCTTCTCACTATAAGATGTTTTGGACCGTGACTTTTGTTGTTTAGAAGTTTAGCAAAGACTAAATAAGACATTACACTCGCTCATTTTGCCAAAAACAGCTGAAATTTCCTATACGTGTGATTATCTAGATAACCAAGATAAAAACTCTTTGAGAGCAAAGAAATCAGCTGTTTGCAATTTGGTTAATAATAATAACACAGCGCAACAAAAAAACACTTTTTTTCTGTTGCATGGAGTTTTTCTACTGTTTCTTACTAATTTTGGTGCGCTGATTCCGAATCTACCCCCCGATTTTTTCTAGCAGCTCTAGTTTGTGAGATATAGGTACCCTGTCATTTTTTCAGTTTTTCCTCTACTTTTTCCATATTTTCGATCGTAGTTTCTAAACCAAAAAACCGATTGACATGATTTTCACCTTATCGCATTAACAACACCGCACGGCTTCCTTTTCGATGCAACTTATTTTTATAAATGTTAAAATGCCGCGGTAATTGGACCTCAAAGTTGGAAAAAATTGAATTTTAAGGCGTTTTCTTTGATGATCAAAAACATACACATTTTTTGTAAAACAATTAACGAGTTAGGTGTATAATGCAAGTCGACACATCAAGCAATACAACACAGCTAAATTATTTGGCGGAATACACATTCGCATCGAAATAACAGGAAAAATGTACCATCGCGATTTTCATCACTTTTCATACTTTTTCCTTAAAAAATTAGGGGCCTGAAAATATGCAAAGTTTTTAATTTTTTTTTGTTTCGAGAAATTCAAAATATTTTTGTTTTTTGCTTGTATTCCAAACTATAAATGGAACATATAAAAGAGCATATTTTGAGGCTCTTAATTTTTTAAGGAAAAAGTATGAAAATTGATGAAAATCGCTATGGTAAAGTTTTGTTATTATTTCGATGGGAATGTGTATTCCGTCAAATAATTTGGCTGTGTTGTATTGCTTGATGTTTCTTCTTAAGATATTCATATACTTCGTAACTTGATTTATGAAACATCTGTACAATTTTGGCCATCAGAAAAAACGCCTTGAAATACAATATTTTCTTACTTTCAAACCTTATTACCACGCCCATATAGAACGCATAAAATTGATTAATGTCAGAAAAGATGGCGTGAAATGTTGTAAGTGCAACGATATAAAAATGTCGATGTCGATCGATATAAAAATGTCGATAGGATTTTTGGTTCAGAAATTACAGTCGAAAATGAGAAAAAAACCGAGGAAAATTCGAAAAAGTGATACGCCCAATTTTTGCGAAAACTAGAGCTGTTACATAAAAACGGAGTATGGTTTTGAAAACAGCGTGGAAAAACGATTCAGATTTATGTAAAAACTCCATGCAACAGACATGCTGTTGTGCAGTGTAATTGATTGGCACGACAGCCCGCTTACGCGAGACTAAGGCCTAGCTTCCCGCAACCACCCGTGTTGTGCGTGTGAATTTTGTACGCTTGTGGAAGGGACCTACAGTTTTATGCCGGTTCCGAACGGCAGGTTGGGAGCTTTTTCATAGGCAATTTTTACTCTCAGAGGTTTGCCATTTCCAGCTGAGAGGAAAGCCACCAAAAGAGAAAACGAGTTTCCCGTTAGTTTTTTTAGGTGTTACTACATGCAGAATTCGAACATGCGTCGCTCTGCATGCGACTCGTTGGACCGCGCACTAACCAACTGAGCCACGACGGCTGCAGTTGGTTACCGGGGTAAAAATTGAAAGCATTTGGTTTTATATGAAAAGGCTTGCCGGAATAAATGTTTTTCACTCTGAACATCTCAGATAGTATATATGTATATGTGGTTCGCGTGCCTTACTATGTCTTATTATGCGTCGATTGTCTGTTATTTTACGTAAAACTGTCGCCTTCTGCCATACAAATTTCCTTTTTATTTTGCATTCAATTCATGGTGAATGGGTGCTCAGCTGGTTTTTCTATTTATCTATTGTCCGCAGCAGCTCGCGGACTTATTTTGCTGCCGGAAAATGATAATTAGTTTTCCAATAACACAGCAATCGGAAGCATCTTACTGTATATTAATCAATAAATTATTCATATCTAAGAAAAACGCGATCATAAAATTGCTTATAGCTCAATCAATTTTGCTATTATTTTGCATTGCTTGTTGGCTATTTTTCATACAAGTTTCAATTTAGCAATGCGTTTACAATTCGTGGTGAAACCCAATCAGCTGT
The DNA here is from genome assembly GCA_963971225.1 of Melieria omissa. Lineage (NCBI taxonomy): Eukaryota > Metazoa > Arthropoda > Insecta > Diptera > Ulidiidae > Melieria > Melieria omissa. The sequence continues at coordinate 39,275,226 of OZ020269.1, read as the reverse complement.
TTCATGTTTGGAAATGTGTCGCGAATGGAAATTTGTGCACAGAATCAAGATTTACTTTTAAATCGCTGCCGGAACAGGAATTTGTACTGCCTCTGTAATCCAAATGTGATTCCAATAAGTTTGCCAGCTGTCAAAATTGTTCTGCTTTGTTCATATGTTATTGCTATATTTTTGCATTGTTCTGTCACCACTTCGCATACAAATTTTATGATGCATATTGTGGTGAGAAAATACCAGCTGTTGCCTGCTATTGCTCGGGACAATTTTAAAATTACAAATTTAATCATTTTTACAAATTAACAAAAGAATTATTTTAAGTAAGCATAGCGGCACGCATTACTACATGTAGTTTTTTTTCAATAGTGTGCACCCACAGTTTTATGACGATTTCAAACTCGTCATTCGAGTTAGAGGCTTTTTGCTTTAAATTATGTAGTAGTACAAATTATTAATGATTTGATACCCTGCAAGCAATTCGGTAGTCGACTACAAAAGTAACTCACAGTTAACTTTCATGACCTAACTATAAGCTAACTACAAAGTAATGCAGAACTTCCCCAAAATCAGTGCTATTTGTTCTTATGCGATTTTATGTCCCTAAATATAAGCTAACTACACAGTAATGCAGAATCCACCCAAATTAATGCATGCGTTTATGGCATAGAAATTAAAAAATAGTTAATTGTTGTTTGTTTTTTTGCTCTTTGGAATTTTATTTTACATATGTATTTGTCATTTTCTTTCCTGCATTATGAAATCATAATCAGTGCTGAGTATCGTGCGTGCGGTCGCAGTTCGGCTTTTGAAAAAGGGAAGGGATTCGTATTTAAATAAATTAAATTCATGTAATGTTACTAAATCAGAAGCCACCTGTTCCTCTGCTAATGTGCAGAGTCAAAACGGAATTTATATTGAAAATATTAGTGTATTATTATTAAATATTAAATTTAAAATTTACAAAAAAATCACAGAAATATTCATATTTATGGATAAAGATTTGACTACAACGTATTAAGTAATAGTTGAGTTATAGCTGATCTAAATAAAGTCAACTTACAGCTAACTGAAATGTAATTAGTTTATAGCTAACTATAAATTAGATCACTTTTAACTAACTTTTAAGCAACTAACTTTAAGTTAGTTGAAAAGTCATGCAGAGTTGGACAATTGAGTACTGTATGTATACCTCTTGCATTTCCATCCAATGGTTTTTTTTCAAAAAAATTATGATAACAACAATTGTTTAAAAGAAATGTAAAAATGTTCTTGGTAGTAACAATCGTATAAGAACAGTCAGAATATGCAGGAATATAAAATTCAAAAACTACAGTGGCTCACAGCTTATTTGATACAGTACTGAATTTAAAATTGAAATTTATGTAACTGAAAAACTAAAAAAGATATTAAAAAAATGTAAACGCCATTTGGAAGGACAAAATATATACTTCAATTTCACGAACTCAATTTATTTCTCTAATTTGTCATTTAACATCAAAAGGAACCCAAATTAAAAATCCTACTAAATTTTAGATCACAGCTTATTTGATACAGTTCTTTTCAAACATAAAATTCTTACAAACTAGTGGTTTATTTGATATGTTTAATATTTAGTGTAGTAGCCTTTTGCCTTTACAACAGCCTGGAGTCTGCTTGACATGGAATCGACAAGATTTTGTGTAACATCAGGTGTAATTTTTTGCCATTCCTCCGTTAATGCATTTTGCAAGTCGTCTTTGATATTTTCCGTTTTCAAATATTCGTGTCCAACAAAGCCCACAAGTTTTCGATCACGTTCAAATCGGGCGATTGTGCTGGTGGTGCCACTACGTGGGGGCAGTTCCAAATCAGCCACGTTTTAACAATATCCGACGTGTGTTTTGGGTCGTTATCTTGGTGAAACCGAAAATTTTCGCGTATACCAAGTTTCTCGGCACTTTGAAGCAAATTGGTTTTGAGTATACTTACTTACTTAACTGGCCATAACAACCCGTTATTGGGTTACGGCCTGCCGCAAAACTTCTCTCCAGGCGCCTCTGCTTTGCGCGCGCCTTCTCCAGTTAGTAACACCAAGAGATGACAGGGCCTCTTCAACTTGGTCCTTCCACCGGAGACACGGCCTCCCTCTTCGCCGTCGACCTCCAACCATCGCATCGAACACCTTTTTCGCCGGAGCTTCGTCGTCCATGCGGCAGACATGACCGAGCCAGCGTAGCCGCTGGATGTTTATTCGCTGCGCTACGTCCATGTCCTTATACAGCTCATACAGCTCGTTATTGGTTCGTATACGATAGTCGTCACCAACACGAACAGGGCCGGAGATTTTGCGAAGTACCTTCCTCTCGAACACTCCAAGGGCCGCTATGTCGTTTCGTGTCATTGTCCATGCTTCAGCGCCATAGAGGAGCACGGGCAAGATAAGCGTCCTATAGAGTGCAAGTTTTGTCGGTCGAGAGAGGTCTCTGCTTCTCAATTGCCTACCGAGACCGTAGTAGCACCTGTTGACAAGAGTTATCCTTCGCTTTATCTCCAGGCTGACATCATTGCTGCTGTTGATGGCGGTGCCAAGGTAGACGAATTCCTAGACAACTTCAAAAGTATACCTGTCGGCCTCGACGTGAGACCGCTAGCCGCTGCGAGTCCCTGCATGTAGACAGCATATACTTCGTCTTGCCCTCATTTACCACCAGACCCATTTCGGCAGATTCTCTTTCGATAGCCGCAAAGGCAGCGGTGACATCTCGCTTGTTACGTCCGATGACATCAATGTCATCAGCGTAGGCAAGGAGCTGGACACTTTTGTTGAAAATTGTGCCATTACGATGTACATCGGCCTTGCGCAGAACACTCTCCATGGTGAAGTTGAAGAGGTCGCAGGACAAAGGATCACCCTGTCTGAAACCTCGAACGGTATCAAAGGGGTCGGAGAGGTCACTTCCAACCTTGACGGAGCTGCGCGTATTTCTCAACGTCGCTCTGCAAAGTCTCACGAGCTTTGCAGGGATACAGTTCAGACAATGCGGCATATAGGCGATCCCTTATCGGGCTATCGAATGCTGCCTTGTAATCGATGAAGAGATGGTGTGTATCGATTTGATTCTCATGGGTCTTCTCCAAGATTTGGCGTAAAGTGAATATCTGGTCGATGGTGGACTTACCAGGTCTAAAGCCGCACTGATAAGGTCCAATCAGCGCCTTGGCGAGTGGCTTTAATCTTTCACATAGTACGCTCGTCAGGACCTTGTATGCAATGGGAAGTAGGCTTATACCCCCGTAGTTGGCGCATATTGTTGGGTCGCCTTTCTTCAGCACAGGACAAAGGGCACTGAGGTTCCAATCGTTGGGCATTCGTTCCTCCAGCCATATTTTGCAAATGAGCTGATGCATGCACCCAATCAGCTCACCGCCGCCGGCCTTGAACAATTCAGCTGGTAGCCCATCCGGCCCTGCAGCTTTATTGTTCTTGAGTCGCTGGATAGCAACCCGGACCTCGTCATGGCTGGGCGGTGGCACATCCACACCGTCGTCGTCGATTGGTGCCATCTGGACATCTTCACCACTGGCGGTATTGTTCCCTTCGTCGCCTGCAAGTAGCTTGGTGAAGTGCTCCTTCCACAACCTCAGCACACCCTGCGCATCCGTAACCAGATCCCCGTTTTCGTCTCTGCAAGAAGATGCCCCAGGCTTAAATCCTTCCGTGAGACGCTTAACTTTTTGGAAGAATTTTCGGGCGTCATTCCTGCTCCTGCACTCCTCGATTTCTTCACGCTCGCGCCTTGCTCGTTTCTTGCGTCTAAAAAGGCACCTCTCTTTCTTCCTCTCCTCCCGGTATTTTTCTGTCACGGCTCGCGTGGCAGCCGACTGCAGGGTCTTCTTGTAGGCAGCATTCTTCGCTGCAGTGGCTGCGCGACACTCTTCATCGTACCATCGGTTTTTTGGTGGTGGGCGTCGAAAACCAAGGACATTTTCTGCGGCGGCGCGCATAGAGTGGTATAAGTGAGCCCATAATCCGCCGATGTCATCAGGTGGAGAGGGGGAGCGACCGAGCTGGTTGGAGAGTTGAGCGGAGTAGGCTTCGGCTACCCCTTGTGATCGCAGCTTGCTGATGTCCAGCTTTCTTCGCAAACTAGGTTGTGCGGTCTTCGCTGCGCAAAGACGCATGCGTACCTTGGCTGCAACAAGGTAATGGTCCGAGTCGATGTTGGGACCTCGGAACGTGCGCACATCTAGAATGCTAGAAGCATGCCTTCCATCAATCACAATGTGATCAATCTGATTGCGAGTTGATTGATCGGGGGATAACCAGGTCGCCTTGTGGATATCGAGGTGCTGGAATCTGGTGCTACTAACTACCATGTTTCGTGCCGCGGCGAAATCGATCAGCCTCAGACCGTTGTTTGTAGTGGTCGTATGGAGGCTGAACTGCCCGATAGTGGGACCAAATATACCTTCTCGCCCGACCTTTGCATTGAAGTCCCCGAGGACGATTTTGACGTCATGGGCCGGGCACCCGTCGTAGACGTCCTCGAGCTTCGCATAGAAGGCATCCTTGGCCGCATCGTCCTTCTCTTCCGTCGGGGCGTGCGCGCAAATTAGGCTGATGCTAAAGTATTTAGCCTTGATGCGGATCGAAGCCAGTCGTTCGTTCACCGGAGTGAACCGAGAGACGTGGTGGCGAAGTCTCTTACTGACCACAAATCCGCAGCCAAATTCGCGCTTCTCCGCATGGCAGCTGTAGTAGATGTCGCAGTCTGCTCGCTTGGAGCAACCTTGTCCTGTCCATCGCATTTCCTGGATGGCGGTGATGTCAGCCTTACACTTTGTGAGGGCTTCCGCCAGTTGGACAGAGGCACCTTCCCTATAGAGGTCCGGACATTCCAGGTGCATATCCTCAAATTGTGGTCCTTAAATCGTTTGCTCTGGTCGTCAACATTGTGGGCTCCTTCCGAGGCTTGTTTGCTGGCTTTCATTGGTATTTGATTTTCCGTGGCGGGCTCCAAACCCTGCGCACAACCCAAATTTTAAGTCCTGGGGATTGGACTCGCTGCACACATTAGTTCACTATTCAGCGGGTGCCAAATAGCTATCCAGAAGGGCCGCGCGGAGGCTGTGCATCAGCTTGGATTGGACAGGGACAAGGATCGTTCTGGCGTTCGCCAAGTTGAACGCAATCAGAGACTTTACCTTCCTCCCTTTTGAGTATACTGAGGTACTTATTTTTGTCCATTATTCCCTCAATGAACTCCAACTGGCCCACGCCGGTTGCAGACATACAGGCCCAAACCATCACACTACCGCCACCGTGCTTTACAGTAGCTTTCAGGTTTTCTTTGTTAAGTTCAGTATTTGGTTTCCGCCAAACGTACGACATTCCGTCGGACCCAAAAACATTGAACTTGGACTCGTCCGCAAAAATTACGGTGTTCCAGAAGTCAGAGGTCTTGTCCACATGTTGTTTCGCAAAGGCAAGTCGGCTTTTTTTATTTTTCTTGCTTATGAAAGGCTTCTTGCGAGCTACTCGGCCATTGTAATCATGCTCGCGAAGCACACGGCGGATGGTTTCAGCACTGCATGACTTCCCCAATTCATCCTGAACTTCACTAGCTAGCTTTGGGGCCGAAAGCTTCGGGTTGACCTTTACTTTCCGGACAATATAACGCTCGTCAGATTCAGTGAAAATTTTGTTTGGTGCACTTCTACCCTTATCTTCCACCCGATTTTCATGTACAAAGCGCTCAATGATATGCTGTACTGTAGATGCACTCATATTAACAAGTTGAGCTGTTTTCCGTACTGATTGCCCGTTATTGTAATGGTGTAAGACCAGTTCACGCTGTTCAATTGTTTTGCGACGACCCATTTTTTTTAAACCGCGTATTTACACTTGAGGTTGCAAAATCAGACTAAAAATTTCAGAAAACTAATTAGGGGCATAATTGAAATGACAGAAAAAGGAAAGTCTGCGTGAAAAGCGGGTTGTAAGTACAAACAAGTGTGTGTATCTAATAAACTGTGAGCGGAATTTTCCTTGCGATATTGCTATTCGATCTATGGGAAGCGAGGAGGAATCTTTTTGCAAATTACATTTCTCGGTAAACTTTCATTGAAACTCCGTCTACAATCCTGCATTAAAATTTTTTTGATATACTTCTTAGTTATGAAGTTACTGCATTAAACATTTTAAAATAGGTACTGTATCAAATAAGCTGTGAGCCACTGTATGTATTATTATATATATTATAGAGGTAAGTTGATAAAAAGTTAAATACTCGCACAAACATATCTATAATTTTGATATTGTTGATAGTCTTCTAGTTTGCTTATCTTCAAAACAAAAAAATATCGACAGCAATTCCAAGCGTATTCCACCACCAAGCATGGTGAAGCGATCATTTCAGTAGTCCGAGTAAAGGAATGTTGTATGTTTCATTGTTTTGTATGACGTATATGACATTCAATTTTTCGGGTACTCATGGGTACTAATGTACACACCACGAAATGTATCTATTGGCTCGGGGATTTATGTGACAGCGCGTATTTATTAGACAGCAAGAAATGAGTCTGTATAAGTGAGAACAACACGAAGTGTAAAGTCTTTATTGTCTCTAAGTTTAGTATTGTCCGTTTCAAAGCACAGATCAGACGGTTTTTGTTTTCCGCCTCTGACATCAGGTGGTTCGTTCATAGTGAATTTGTTGTTGCGTTTTTTGGTGAGTGTACTTTTTGTGTTCGCGTTTTTTTTTACAATGTGTAATTGAATCAAAGGTTGGTGGAAGGTTATTTTGTTTGCCGGAGGTTGACGGTTTAGGTTGAGTGTTAGTCAGTGAGTGCGGTTTATAATAAAGATGACAGTTTTGAATAGATTCTTCCTATTCAAAACTTACAAATTTCACAATTTTCTGATTGTTTCGAATTTTTTTTTTTCAAAAACCAACGTAATTTTTGTTTGGAAAAATTAACTCGTTCGATAAAAATCTCATGGCCAACTGCGATTTTTTTATTTCATATTTTTATAGTATAACATATCATATTTTATACTATAACATATAACGTATCATAGAAAAATTCGTAAACGTCTCTGAGATACAGAGCCTCCAATCCGTCTCGTTCACTACGCGGTAACACGGTTTTAAAACTTTAAACGGGTTTTTTTCAAAAACACATTTTTTTACCATTGCGCCATGACTCCGTCGAAATTAATTGATCGATTCACTTGATTCTTGCTTTGCTGTATTCAAAACGTTTTGCTCCACGGGTTATCCTACGGAGATCGCGCTCCATTGACTAGCCGATTTTTGGGGGAGTTTTTAGAGCAAAAAAGGCGAATTTCGAAAAAAAACGCGTTAAAACGATGCCGCGGGTCAAATTTTGATCAGATCGGGTTCATTATAGTTCATCCTTTAATTGGAGTAATGCTTTTTAAGAGAATTTTAATATTTTAATATTAATCGAATCCGATCAATTTTTTTTCAGTTATTCAGGAGACATATGGCTATGTTTTCCCGAGTACGAATTTGAAATTTTTATTTTGTTCCATTTTTACACTCACCAATAGACCAAAAAACATGGTCGAAAACAGTGGCGTCCCCAGGGGGGGATTAGGGGGATGGATCGCCCCCCTTGGTCGAAGAATTCATTTATGCAATTTGATATAACAATATGGAATTGTGAAACATTTTTACTATTTGCTTTATCTCTTCTGTAATCACCCACTTAAAACCTAATAATTGAACCTCCCTTGATCTGGCCAGACCATGATGTGAGCAAGAGGATAGTCAAGGATTGTTGTTAATGATATAAAAAAAATCAGAAAGTGTGAACACAATAATTTCTTTTGCTTGCCTACATTATTTTTACGTAAAACGGTGAAAATATAGTAAAATAATTAAGTAAATAGCAAGTTTCAACTTCAATGAATTAATTTTGAAATTAAAAAAAAAACGACAATAAAGCAAGAAAATAAAAAAAAATGTATTAATGTAAAATACGTTACTTATGGATCTACTTCAACTGCTTGACCAATGCAATTATTTCAACGATGTAATGCAGTATCATGACTAAACCACATTGAGATTTTACATTCGGCACATACAAATCGCGTTTTGATATATCTATTTCTGGATTCCTGCACTGTCAATAATTCTGAACTGCTTTGCCAAAGAAAATTATGCAAACCATGCTCAACATGCTCAACATGTTATTGTTAATGCTGAACTGGCCGGATATCTTTCTCCTTGTCGTCTTCGGTGTCGCTATCTTCACATTGAACTATCTAAACGACCATTTTTTCTATCAGTATCAGAAGCTTGGTTTTGTTCAGGGCCAAATGACAGCGTGAAACTGACAACACCGTTATTATTATCACTAGCAGCAATTATTTAATATCTTAAATTCGTTGCTCTAAAGCATTAGTTTCCGCTATTGCTTAGACAATTTTTTTAGAGAAATTTTCTTCTCTAATTTAATTCCAGCGTCGAAGTTCAAAAACAATGTCCACCTGATCCTCAAAATAGCATTCCCTTCCTTTCATCTCTGCCACAGAAAACACCCAATCGAATTGATAAAAAACCAGACTCGACAAGACCACAAATGCTTCCTTCACTTCAGGATTGTAATTGAATTGACACCAAAACACGGACATAACCATGAATACAATGGATAAGTATTAATTTTGAATATGTTCCAATATTATTTTCCAAGAAAAATTCTAATTTATTAACCCAAAGAAAATAAAAGCCAAGGCGAATGAAAAACACTTAGACCAGGTACATTTTGCGTCAGCTAATTTATGTCACTATTAACGGGATGGCACGAAAAAAATGCTTCAAATCGGGTCAGATGGAAAAGCCTAGTTAAAAATATATATATAAAATAAAAAAATATTTATAAACAATTCTGACAATAATTACGTCGAAAATAGCAAAAAAAAAACTGAAAATAACTGGGAATTTTGTATGAAAATGCACCATGGTCTGGCCAAACCATGGTTTTGGGTTTTGTGCTTAGAAAAAATCAGTGAAGGATATCATGAAATATGAGCTCGATAGCTTAATTACAACATTGCTAAAGTGGATCCAAAGTTCAATATGGTCTGGCCAGAACCGGATGCCCGCAGAAGTGTTAAGGATAAATGATTAAAAAAAACTGCATTGCATTTGTTCTCGCAGAATATCGACTATTTACCAAGGTAGTAATCAAACGCAGGCTTCATGCTAACCCTGCACAGCTGTTGAAATTTGAAAAAAAAATTCACTTAAATTTTTTTGGTAAACATGATAAACATGGTTACCTCTATCATAATTAAATTTCAGAATGTCATACATGTTGTAAATGTTGGATTTATTTTACATAGCTGGTGTGTTATGCTTTTTAAATACGTCTTTTGAGTTTTTCGTAATTCTTTTAGAAGGTGTTTCCAATATGTAATAACTCAAAACAAAGTTGAATTTTTTAGTTGGGATTTTTTTACTTTAAAATACATGTCACTAAAATATTTTGTTTTAAGAAGTTTATGTTATATGTATACATATATGTATGTATTAGGCATCGCAATCCCGGGATCCCGGGATCCCGGGATACCGGGATCCCGGACTTTTTCCAGTCCCGAAAATCCCGGGATTCAAATCTTTTAATCCCGGGATTTTCGGGATTGCAAAAGATGCTTCAAAGTTCAAATGAAATAAATTTAAAAGCACAAAAACCCGATTCCTTATCTGAAGGAGGAGGGAGGGGATAGAGGGCGTCTTTTGCAAAAGGCTTATAATTATTTACTAAGCATTCAACCAGCAAGTGTTGAATCTGAAAGATGTTTTCTCTCAGCAGGGTTTATTTGCAATAAATTTCGCTCTAGATTAGAGGGCAAAACATTTAATGCCTTAGTATTTTTAAGATCTCAGTTTTTAGTTAATCACAACGCTTAACTTTTTTATCGAAATAATCAAAGTAAAACTAAAAGTACTAACAAATTAACTATTTTATTTTTTTTTATCAAATATGCGTATATATGTACTTTATGATACATTTGATGCAAAGCAATAAGTTATGTTTAAGTGTCATTTTTGGATACAACAAAATGTTATCAAACTGAAGTTAAATGTCAAATGAAAAACTTTTGAGTTAAACAAAATGTTGTCAAGGATGACTATGTTTATTTATTTGATTTAAATTTAAACTGACAATTTTGAATGTAATTGACAACTGATTGTAAATGACAACTGGATTTTGGTGATGTGCCGCGCACAACCAACCACTTCGACGACTCAACACCGACTGCCTCCCTTTCCGCCTTACAATTATGGTGTTCACAGTTCAGCGGTATCTAGCATGTTAAATTTCCCACTTGGCAATTTTCCCGAATTTTCCCATATGGCATCTCAATTTCGTTTGTTTTGTATGAAGAACATAGATACCGGTAGTTTCAAAATTTGCCGCACTGCCGAGCATGTTTATTGAAAGAGGCAAAAAACAAAGTCAAATTAATTTGTTGACACAATCTACGGAGCGAATTTTTTTGAGTACTTTATGCTACTATCGGGACGATTTCTTTATTTGATGTTCAACGTTTGTTTGCCATTTGAGCGAGGCATTTTTATTTTGAAAAATTTTCCACAATTGTTTGAAAGATATACAATGGGGTGCTCACAGTTAGATCGTTTATTTTTAGGGAAAATTGCCCGAAATAAATTTTCCCGCAAACTGTGAATTCCATAAATGTGATTAAATTCAAGATAAAAAATCTTAAAACTACCCCAAATGTGATTAAACTGTGTCCATTTTTATGGTAAATATATTATAAACAAGTATTTATGCAATTTGGTAAAATTGTTTTATTTAAAAAATTTGTTATTTGAATCCCGGGATTAAATCCCGGGATCCCGGGATTTGACTTTTCAATCCCGAAAATCCCGGGATCGCAAAATGGCCAAAAATTGCGATCCCTAGTATGTATGCACAATTTTATTCAACATATATTAAAAATAATACGCAAAGATGAAAGTATAAAAATGGCGTTAAACTGGATTTTTTGCATATCTCCCCCCTTCCCGAAATCCTGGGGACGCCACTGGTCGAAAATCAAACTTTTTACAAAAAACCTCCTAGTTTTGAAAATTAAAAAAAAAAAATTGTGATCGAATTCGATTAATATTTCTTGAAGAAGTCTTGCCAACAAGTTTGAAAAAAGCACAACCTCAAGGTCGTTCTAAAGTCGCGAGTGTGATGATTTTTAATTTCCAAAATTTTATCTTACAAGATAAAGCATGTATCAATAAAATAAAAAAAAATTAATGGATTATCTCAAGTAGTTCCTTCGCAATTTACTCCGAAAAATAGACTTAAATTTTCAGCTCGTAACCAGAAGACCCCCTTAGCCTAGGCGTATAAATTAGTGATTGGGCACTATGTGCCCGTTTTTAAAATCAAACTGCGAAGTTTTACTAGGGACTATGTCCCAATTTTGTAACTGTTTATTGAATTAAGCGCTATGCGCTCCTTTTCGTTACAGAGTACTTCAAAAACTAAAAACTAATTCCTTATTCTACCCTTCTTTTATATCTTTTCTTGGCTGTGTTTGGCACGTTGTTATTGTTGTTGTTGTTGATCTGGCTGCTGGCGCTGGTGCTGACACAGGTGCAAATTTGATTGTGGGAAACGGTTCGTTCTCACCGTAGCATGCGGTGTCATGATTACACCACGGTGGATGCTGCTGATGACATTGGCACAGGTGCAATTGGAAGTTGACGAATTGCACCGTGGGAAGAGGAGCTTTCTCAGTCGATCCGCCGAGCTGCTGAGTTGTCGTCTGCCAATCCCAAGAATTGAGTCGCGTCTGAATGTGGGAACTACGGTTTAGTCACGTAGCGTTTGTGGGATGTTGACACAGGTGCAAGTAGGAATTTGCCGAATTGTGGGATGTTGACACAGGTGCAAGTAGGAATTTGCCGAATTGTGGGATGGGGAGCTTTCCCAGGTGATCTGTTATGGTTATGCTACGGATTGGTCACGTAGCATTCCGGTGTTGTGGGAGTCATGTGCTAACTGCCCCCCTGTAAGTCGAGACCGTCCGCGGTCGCCTTAATGATTTCGGCCATAACTTTCCTTTGATGGACTGCGTTGATTTTACGTTTGCCTGCTCTTAATTTTCTGTATACCAGGATAATGCAAAAGGTGATTAGAATGATTAACAGTACTGTTCCTCCTTGGATCGAGCGAGTTTGAATAATGCTGTGCAATTCTTTAACGTGGCCAACATTCCTTAAATGAATTTGATGTAAGTACGGTAGGCTTATGATTTCTAGATGCTCCGTAAAGTTTACAAATTGAGTTGAAGGAGTTCCTGGCCGGAGTGTTGCCATCCTTTTCTCGTTCACAAATATTGTGCCATTAATGTTGACTTCCTCCTCGAAAGTTATTAAAAAAGTGCCGCTTATTGTGACCGATGAATTCTTCTCCTCTTGAACTTTGACCGTGTTATCATTTATGATAATTAATCCGCTGTCGACTTTGTTTATTGGGTCAAGTTTGTTGAATGTTGTTTTACAATTTGCCTTATGGTTATTGAATAGTTGTTTGACGCATGCGGCCTCTGTTAGTGTTTTACAAAAATTGGCTGTAAGCGCTGTTGTGCAGTTTGTAACAGGAATTACTATATTGCCGCAGTCTGCAACAGTGTTGGTCTCCAAAAGTATGGTCTTTTCGCCGTGTGCCACAGGGAAAACCCTAACTAAACTACATAGTTTCTGTATCCTAGGAAACTTAATTATAAAGTGGATTAATTCCTTATTCTGCAAAATTTTTATTTTGGAGTTGCTTATAATATCGCTTATGCTAACATTTGAGGTGTGTTCAGTGACCAGTATTTTAGCAATTTCTTCTGTGTCGAGAATGACAGGGTTTACTACATTTAACTTGGCCAAAAGCGTTGAATAAATAACATTATCTAAATCTGTTATGATTGCCGCATTCCTGGCTGTTAGTAGCTCAAATAAATGTGCCCTATCTATTTCTGTTTCCTTTGTGTTCTTCAAAATTTTGTTTACTGTTTGAGTGAGTTGATTAATCTGTTGTTGTATTTGCGTATTTATAGAAAATTGTCGTTCGTTGGCTTCAATAAGCGCTTCTTCCTTGTTTTTAACTTCGTTAAAATCGTCAAAGTCGGGTGTTCCTGCAATATATTTGAGTGCCGTACCAATAATATTTATACTTCTAGCATGTCTATGATGAATTCGTAGGGTGTTGATTAGTCGAAAAATCCGGTCAATGCCCGATTGGAGAAGGTTCCTTATATATGAGTGAGGAAAAACCTCAAGTATTGCTTTGGTTTCCTCTGAAACGATTTCGTAGTTTGTTAGGTTAATACAATGCGTTATGTATTCGTATTCCCCCCAAACTGCTACTTTTCCGTCCATTATTGGTATGTAATTTGATTGTGAAAAGTCAGTTATCTTGCTGTCCATTCCGCGGATTCCTAGTAGTAATATTAATAATAATACTCTGTAAAAAATTAAAAACAAAAATTAAATTTATTTATAGTAGTAAAATTTTTGTTTATATTTTTTTTTTTGTTTTTTTGTTTTTTTACCTTAAGTTACTTTTATGAATCTTTCTATTATCTATTAAAACGGTTGATCCTAGATCCTTTTGTATCGTTTTTTCTATAAAAACCTTAGAAAACTTATTACCTATTCTTTTATTAGTCCTAACATAGACTTTGTCCCCTGGATTAAATCTTTGTGTAACTTTACCCTTATTATGCCTTTCCAATTCATTTTTCTGGGCTTTTATTAATCTTGCTATTATTTCAGTTTTAAGATCCCTGGGTATGGCGCATATTAACTCAATAGGCTTCCACCCGGTTACCGAATGAATGGATCTATTGTATTTTGAAGTGGCAAGAAGTATTAACTCCTCAGTATCGTTTATAGCTTGCTCCAGCTTAGTGCATCTAGCAATTTCAGTCAGAGTGCTATGGAATCTCTCTATCTGTCCATTTGTTGTGCTATGGAAAGGAGGTGTTGTGAAAATGTCCGCGCCAAAATGGTCTTTCAAAAGGGACTTAATTGTTTGAGAATTTAACGACTTTTCATTGTCAAAGGTTACATTTTTCGTGTTCTGAAAGCAATTGAGAATCTGAAGTAGAGCCTGTTTAACGTCCACAATGGCTCTTGATTTAATAGGAATAACAATGGCAAATTTTGAGAATTTGTCTATGCTAGTTAAAAAGTGATGTTTATCAGTGGAATAGATGTCCATATGTAGCATCTCTCCAGGACGAGTTGGTATCGGGGTTTTCCCTATTTCTGGGTTAGGTGGACGTCGCTGATATTTGGCCTCCTTGCAGATTTTACAATTTGACACAATTGCTTTTAATTTCCTTCGCATGTGTGGAAAGTAATAATCATTCATAACCTGTTTCATGTTTTCCTGGATAGAGCGATGTGCTCTGTTGTGTTCCATTGCTAATATTTCATCTTGATCATCATTGTTGAAAACATCAGCTACTTGTTTTGTTGTATGACGAAATTTTACTGATGGAAATTTTCCTATAATTTCGTTTTGAATTTTCCCTAAAATTGGTAAATCGCAAAGGATACCGTTAACGACGTCAGGATTTATGCATTCCCCAATTACTGCTACAATGTCCTGTAATGTTTTAAATGTAATCCTATGTCTAATTTTTGACTTAAAAATAATTTTTGTTGCTTTTGATAAGGTGTTTCCTTCCTCTAGTATTATTTGATTTCGGAATGAATTCACTGGGGTTTCAACCGTTGGAATGATTTCCGACGAGGATTCCTCACTGTGCATCGTGACAGATGACGAATCTTCTTCATACTCCATGGTATTTATGTGTTGTCGAGATAATGCATCGGCAACAACGTTATCTTTCCCTGGTTTGTAAAAAAATTTGGGTGAAAATTCCTCGACAAATGCCCTCCAACGTTTAATCTTTGTGTTGGGATTTCTATCTGAGACCGCAAAGGTCAGAGGTTGATGGTCAGTGAAGATGTTTAATTGTCTGACTCCATATAAATAATTTCGGAGCTTTTGAAGTGCCCATACAATTGCCAAAAGTTCCCTTTCATTGGTGGCATAGTTCTCTTCCGTGGATGATAACGTTCTTGATATCATTGTTATTGGTCTACCTCCCTGTGATAATACTGCACCAATGGCGTGCGCTGATGCGTCGGTTGTTAGGTCAAAAGGTTTTGTGTGTTCAGGGTATAAAAGAAGTACGTCTTCGGAGGACAAAATTCGCTTTACTTTTTCGAAGGCTAATAATGCGTCATTGTCTAAATCAATTTTAACATTTTTCGACGTATTGGCCCCTATTTGGCCATTCTCTCCCCTTAAATATTTTGTAAGTGGTTTCACTATAGCGGCGTAGTCCTTAATGAATCTTCTATAGTAGCCTGATAACCCTAAAAATGATCGAAGGCCCCGAAGATTGGTAGGTAGCTTATAATTAATTATATCCTTAACTTTGTCAGGGCATGTTTTTATTCCTTCCTTAGATACTACAAATCCAAGAAACTCAACCTCTTCTTTAAAAAATTTGGATTTTTCTATTGAAACGCGCATATTTGCTTCGTAAAGCCTGGTTAAAATTCTTTCAATATCTTCATAGTGTTGTTCTTCACTATTTGAGAATATAATTACATCATCGATGTAAACGTGGCAGCATTTCCCTATTTCGTTCCTTAAGACGTCGTCAATTGTTCTCTGAAAAATTCCAGGAGCATTCTTCAAACCAAATGGAAGTCTACAAAATTCATATTTCCCATTATTCACGGAGAATGCTGTCTTTTCTCTATCTTTTTCGGCTAATTTGATCTGGTGGAACCCAGATTTCAAATCAAGAGTTGTAAAGAGTGTCGATTTCCCCATATTTGCTAATATAACAGACGTGTCAGGGATTGGATATTTATCAGGAACTGTCTTATCGTTTAATTTTCGAAAATCAATTACCATACGCATCTTTTTTTGGCCATTTTCATCTAATCCTTTCTTGTCGACAACCCATATGGGATTGTTGTATGGTGACCGAGACTGGCGAATGATACCATCTCGCAACAAGTTAGAAATTTCTTTATTTACAAATTCTGAAGCTGCTATTGGGTAAGGGTATGCTCTAGAATAAACTGGTTCATTATCTGTAGTTCTTATTGTAGCAACTACATTTGTATTGAATGGTAATGCTTCGTTCGGACTTGCGAAAACCTTAGAGTGTCTTTTTAGAATGTCTGTAATGCGTTCATCCTTACTTGACTCATTAGAATTGTTTTCATGTGGCATCACATTATTTATGTTTTTACAGTCATAATATTTTAAATGCTCTTTACCGCCATTATAGTGTAAAATTCCGGTCTTTAAGTCCAAGTTCGCACCGATTTCTTTCAAAAAATCGAAGCCGATAATGCCATCAAATGTCTTTAAGCCGGAAAGAAGAAAGAAGGTTGAATTTTTCCCGAAAATATTCACTAAACATTTTTCTTTTATTTCAGTGGTTGCATGGATGGATTGAACCTTAAATGGTTTTTTAATTTCTTTTATCCCTTTTAGGTTTTCATTGTATTTTATATAATTTTTTTCTGCTCCTGTATCGATTAGTAACTTAATTGGTCGTCCTGCCAACTCCCTGCTTACGTATGGCAGGAGCGACTTTCGTCTAAAAAATTAATTTCCTCAGATATTTCGCTCTGGGTTTCATCAATGGAATAGCTTTCTTCCTCGTCCTCGTGATCCAAATGATTCACCCTTTGAATTTTCGGGAGCGGTTGTCTATCGCTCTCGCGTTCCCTTTTAGCTGGTCTCTCTTGTGCGAACTGTTGGTTATGCTGATTAGAGTTCTGCGTTATCTGGTGGGTCCTAAAAGAATCCTGCGTGGTTCTCCAATTTGGATTAAAATTTGTTCTTTGTCTGAAATTCGATGTGGAAGGATCAACCTCCATTGGAATCGGCGTGTTTCGAGGTTGTCCGTTGGTCGGCTTATAATGAGGCGATTGGGGTGGTTGGCCGTTGGTCGGCCTATAATGAGGCGAGTGGTGTGGTGTAAAGGATTTGTTTCCTCCACTTTGATTATTAAAAGAATTTGCAAAGGAATATCGAGCCTGATTCGCCTCCAATTCCTGAGCTAGTGCTAAAGCACTAGGCATGTCATTTGGTTGTGACGAAAATAAGATATCGCACATTGGTTTGCGTAATCCTGAAATAAACACCCTTAAGGCGTCCCCCCTGTATTTCTGGCTAAGTGAATTTATTAAATCGCTGTTACCCTCATGCAGCATAATAGTCTTGTTTATTATGAGCGTTAATTTTTTCTCCACTTCATCATAAAATTGAACAATAGGCAATTTTCCCTGACGCAAGGTTGACATTTCTTGTTCTATGAGATAAATTGGCCTTTTATCTGCGTAAGTAAAATCTAGACGCGCAATTATAGCTTTAAAGTTTAAAACCGTGTTGAATGATGATAATACTTGATCGGCTGAACCAATAATCTTATTTCTCATTATCGCTACCGCTTGGTAATGCTTTGAGCTACCTTCATATCCCTCGAAAAGCTTGTAAGCGGCAAATGCAGCTTGTCGCCACGAAACGTACCGAACCTGCTCACCGCTAAACTCGGGTAATGATTTTATCAAATCAAGTGATTCATTACATTCCCTTCCTGGACGAATTTCCACTGGTTTGTACTCCTCTACTGGAGTTGGAGTTTCCAGGGCCCTAAGTCTTTCGGTTAAGTCCCTTACTATCCCTTCAAATGATAGCTTTGTTCTCTCTGTCGCCGAGAGGACAGCTGTGTTTAGTATTGCCCTCAGCTGTTCCTCATTCATGTTTGCAGATACTAATTAAAGTTATTTATTTAAGATTATTATGTAATATGTTATGCGAGTTTATTTATAAACCCCCTTTTTCCTTTACGACCTTAAAAATCACTAGCAAATTTCCTTATCATTAAGATCGTTTCGTACTCTATAAGGTCCCTATCATAAATATCCTCCCTTGTGGGTTCGCCACGGTCTGCTATTCCGAGTGTCTCCCAAATCTTTTTGATTGTTTTTAACTGCTGCTCTTCACTACTGTCGTCGTTGATTCGTTAGTCTTTTAGTACGTTCTTCTTATATTCTCGCCTTTTTAGTCGGCTAGGCATTCTACGCACACAAACAATTTTCTAACAGCAGAATTTACACAGCGTTTGCCTGTACTGTTCACTGACCACGACACCAAGGACACAAATTTTCATAATTACCATGTATTTATTCTATACTTATTACTACTTACAACTGTTTCATTCTTTTTTATTTGTTTTTTTTATACACTAATTTCCTGCTGGTGTGTTGTCCTAGTGGCTGCAATTGGTGTGCGTTGTTTTGCTGCGTTTCCTTATTGTAATCCGGTATGTGTTTGTCTCTATGTTGTGCTGGATGCTTATGTTGCTGTGGTTGTGTCACTACCCACAGTTGTTCTGCTTCTTGGAGAAGGTTTATAAATTTCTTCCTTTCTAGTTCTTTTGAATACAGTTTTTTTATTTTTATAAATCAAGTTTTTTCTTCACTATGATTTCTTTGTTGCAACTTTTCCTTGCACTTTTAAAGTTTTTCACGGTTTATTCCACTTTGTATTTTCCGTATTTTGCTGAATCAAGTGTTTTCTTCACTATGATTTCTTTGCAGTAACCTTTCCTTGCACTTTTAAAGTTTTTCACAGTTTATTCCACTTTATATTTTCCGTGAGTCCGGGAGCACGATCACTTAACAAGGATCGCGAACTAGTCGTTGGGCGCCAATTAGTGATTGGGCACTATGTGCCCGTTTTTAAAATCAAACTGCGAAGTTTTACTAGGGACTATGTCCCAATTTTGTAACTGTTTATTGAATTAAGCGCTATGCGCTCCTTTTCGTTACAGAGTACTTCAAAAACTAAAAACTAATTCCTTATTCTACCCTTCTTTTATATCTTTTCTTGGCTGTGTTTGGCACGTTGTTATTGTTGTTGTTGTTGATCTGGCTGCTGGCGCTGGTGCTGACACAGGTGCAAATTTGATTGTGGGAAACGGTTCGTTCTCACCGTAGCATGCGGTGTCATGATTACACCACGGTGGATGCTGCTGATGACATTGGCACAGGTGCAATTGGAAGTTGACGAATTGCACCGTGGGAAGAGGAGCTTTCTCAGTCGATCCGCCGAGCTGCTGAGTTGTCGTCTGCCAATCCCAAGAATTGAGTCGCGTCTGAATGTGGGAACTACGGTTTAGTCACGTAGCGTTTGTGGGATGTTGACACAGGTGCAAGTAGGAATTTGCCGAATTGTGGGATGTTGACACAGGTGCAAGTAGGAATTTGCCGAATTGTGGGATGGGGAGCTTTCCCAGGTGATCTGTTATGGTTATGCTACGGATTGGTCACGTAGCATTCCGGTGTTGTGGGAGTCATGTGCTAACTTATACGGACACGCAGGCCGCACACGCAGTACAGCTCAGCGTAGCTCAATTTTTTGTAAATAATGCAGTACCATATGACAGCGTATACAGCGACATAGTCGCGTCCGGCGGAGAGACGTGCCTGCGCACAACTGCGTCGCGTTGTAGTTGAAATACAGTTTCCTACGCGCAGCCAACACGTTCTCTTGCAAAAATTCTAGAATAAATTGAAAAAGTGCGTGGACAGCCCATATTACACTCAAATTATAGTATATAGGTTATATTTCAAAGTCAGATTCAGACAAATAACTCATATTACTGGGTTTATGGAATGAATACGGAACACGTGTGCTGGTTTTCCGAGATTGGTATACGCTGTTCAAACATTTGCTGCGTAACACAGCTTAATTTGCGTTGCGCTGCCCTGTGCTGTGTTCCGCGGCCTGCGTCTCCGTATACGCCTAGGCTTAAGGTGCGTCCTTTTAGAATACGGTCGCGTAGAAAACTATAATTGAACTACAACGCGACGCAGGCCTGTGCATGTTCGTCCCTTCGCCGCACTCGGTTGAGTCGCTGTATACGCTGTCATATGGTACTGCATTATTAAAAAAAAAAAACTGAACTGCGTTGAGCTGTGCTGCTTGTGCGGCCTGCGTCTTCGGATACGCCTAGGCTAAAAGGCGGCCGGGTACAGCGCGATAGGAAGAATTTAGTTCTAGCAAGCAAAGTTGAAGCACGAAGCGCAGTGTTGCGAGTAGTGAAAAAAATGCCAAAATGCAATTGTATAAGCGCAAAAAACTGAGTACGAGGTTTCGTTGGAAATAGTTCAATTAAGAGAAATCCTAGTTTTATGAACAAATATTGGATAACATAGAAGGTATGAGCTCTTAAAGTACGCTCTTCCAGCGTTGAAAAAAAATTGTGTACAAACAGCAAATTTTTGCTTTGACTTTGAGGTTGAATATTTTAAAATAAATTATGAGTAGGTCCTTAAAAGTTACTATTATCGTAAGTTTTACATAATCTAGGTCTGACAAGACCAAAATTTTACTGATTACCCTCACCTCTGAGCAGTACCGTTATGATGAAAATTAAGTAAAGAAAACGAGTGAATAAAAAGTGCGTTCAAACTTTAAAAATGATTTAAAAAAAAGCGTTAAATATCACTTTTGAAATTTTGTGATATTTTGTTTTGGCAAGTATGCAGATTATGCTGTACAATTTTCAGCTGCGCATAATTGCGCAAATGGAAGCATTTTTCGGTGAAGTGCAAATTCGCGATATTTTCACAGTTTGGTGGAATGCCAATAGCAATCGGTCAAACAATGCTCTGCTGCTGATGTAAAAATTTGTTGAAGATAGCTTCGGAAAATCAAAGACTATTACCATAATATTCAAAATAGAGGGGTTAATGGAGATTTGACAGTACACTTTATTTTTTTTCGTACTGAACCAAAAGTTGACTACCTTACTACTTCACTTGTAAGGTAGGCGCCCTGTGATGAACTTTTGAACTTTAATTAATTTTGTATTTTTGGCATTCAGAAATGTTGACGATTGTTGAATAAATCATTCAAATCGGTTAAGTACTTTGCCAGATACGATGTTTCTTCGCTTACTTTACTATATTTACAAGTGTGGAGCAGTTCCATTGAAAATTACTAGTTTTGTATGGCAGCCACCTTAAGAGTTGGATGTACCGGTTAGGTGTGTAATAATTTAATAATTAATAATTAATTGATTGGCACGACAGCCCGCTTACGCGAGACTAAGGCCTAGCTTCCCGCAACCACCCGTGTTGTGCGTGTGAATTTTGTACGCAGGTGGAAGGAACCTACAGTTTTATGCCGGTTCCGAACGGCAGGTTGGGAGCTTCTTCATAGGCAATTTTTACTCTCAGAGGTTTGCCATTTCCAGCTGAGAGGAAAGCCACCAAAAGAGAAAACGAGTTTCCCGTTATTTTTTTTTTAGGTTTTACTACATGCAGTATTCGATCTTGCGTCGCTCTGCATGCGACTCGCTGGACCGCGCACTAACCAACTGAGCCACGGCGGCTGCGGTTAGGTGTGTATAGAAACAATATTCGAAAGGGAAAATAAATGGGGGTCAGTCTTACATATGGTACGTCTGGGACCAACCTGAGAGCAGGCCACTTTTTAAAAACGATGATTTTGTATAGGAGCCTCATGAAAGGTTGGAGGAAAAATTAGTGGGGGCCAGTCTAAGATTTTAACCATCTAAGAGCAATTTCTGAGCAGCCGTGGATCACTTGATCGCGATTTCATTTTCAATCACTTTTGAAAAAAAGCGCATTTTATCTACGTACACAATTATAAATATAAAAATTTATATTAAAATACACATATTTTGAGTGCAGCTTTTATGATTATGTTCATTGCTAATATGCAGTTTTTTCAAATCCGTTTGTATGGGAGAGGGAGAGGTTGTCAGTGCAATATCCATTGCTGCTGGCCCCTAAGGATTGCGTAATACCCGTAGTATCCTTTAGGAGAAACTTTGAAGTGAGGTTCCCAACGCTCGGCCAGTGGGACAACCCAGAGGCCATGTTAGGGGATCTGACGGATATTTTCTTCACTGACGGATCCAAGACCGTTAAAGGTACTGGAGCTGGATGGCACCTCGAAGGAAGTGTCAGATGCTACTACTCACTGGGTGGGCTGACTACCGTCTTTTAGACGGAAATCTTCGCCATTCTGAAAGTAGCGGAATGGATAATCGGGAGAAAATGGTGCGGGAAACATATAGGAGTCTATAATGACAGTCAAGCTACACTTAAGGCCCTGGAGAACGCGCGTGTTACCTCTAAGATTGTCCAAGAATGTAAGATGAAGCTTAAATCAGTCGCGAGACGTAATAAGCTCCAACTTATTTGGGTTCCGGGACACTGCGGTGTTCTAGGGAACGAAACTGCCGATGAACTGGCTAACTGTGGATCAGGTTGCACACCCATGGGACCAGAACTAATAATCGGCACCAGTCTAGCAGGAACCCTGGACTGGATCAAGTCCTATGTCAACAGGCTGGTTCGTCTCTCTCGATTGTGCTTCAAAATAAAACACACTTTAATTCTTAAACGCAGTCAAAAACCTTCTGCGCTGTACCCGGCCGCCTTTTAGCGTAGGCGTATATGGCGACGCAGACCGCACACGCAGCACAGCTCAGTGTAGTTCAGTTTTTTGTAAATAATGCAGTACCATATGACAGCGTATACATTGCGTATCGTATACTATACAGCGACATAGCCGAGTGCGGCGGAGAGACGTGCCTGCGCATAACTGCGTCACGTTGTAGTTTAAATACAATTTCCTACGCGCAGCCGACACGTTCTCTTGCAAAAATGGAAGAATAAAATGCAAAAGTGCGTAGACAGCCCATATTACACTCATATTATATTATAAAGGTTCTATTTAAAAGTCTGATTCAGACAAGTAACTCATATTAATGGGTTTATGGAATGAATACGGAGCACGTATGCTGGTTTTCCGAGATTCGTATACGCTGTGCTGTGTTGCGCGGCCTGCGTCTCCTTATACTTGTGTGTCTGTCGCGTCGATCGCGAATGTTATAGCGAAATTATAGCAAGTCGGTCGTATTCTAAAAACATGCCCGTAAAAGCATTCTAGTGCTTCGCACAGCGAGAGGGTGCCTTGCCTTGCAATTTTTTACCATAACACCACATTGCAGGCTTAATCATAGCAAACAGCTTACTTATAATCAAGTCAATCAATCAAGCTTACAAAATCAAGCAAATAATTTACTTATATGGTAAATACTGCACCGTTCATACACAGTACGACTCTCTTCTTTAACTCGAATTAGCCCATGTAAATTTTTTTTCCAATTTCAAAACGATTTTTTAGGAGCATACTCTTTATATGCCAAATGAAAAACTCATCATCATTAGTTTTTTAATCCTGCTCACAGGACGCTCGGAATGTCCTGTTGAAATATGGCAACAGGCACAGAAAACTTCAAAAAAATATCACAAAAAGTATTTTTTCAGAGTAGCACACTTATGGGACATTACTCCCTTCTTCAAACACTTAAAATAAAATACATTTCATTACGCGATCAAGATGATAAGTATATATTTTAAGTAGGTCTAAATTTACCTACTTTTTCATGCCCTTTTTTTGGCACTAAATATTATGTCTTCACTTTACGATGCACTACTTTATACAAACAAACACGCACTGTTGCCCAAATGATTTTAAGTGAAAGCAGGATCAATTCTGCTTTCAAAATGTGTTTCAAGGTAATGGTATTGTAGTAGTTAGGTATAAGCAAAAAGTATGTAACATAAAGAGTGTGCATCTCATACAAGCAAAAATTTGAATGCGGGTGCTGATATCGCCACCCGTCTTCTGGATGCGGGGGGGGTAGACAACGAGAGGAAACACTTGAAACGACAGCACAATGCTCTGAGCGCAAATCATAGAAACACGAATGCTGCGTCTGCGCTCACTCGTTCATTCTCGCTCAATTGTCCGACGAGGAGGAAGACGATGTGCTGTTGTTCTTGTTGTTGCGCTGGCGAAAAGCTGAAATTGTAAAACGATTTATATTTTCTGACTGGCTTTTGTTCTTCTTCTATAAGCCTGCACGGCGTCGCATATTGCTCCTGAACTCACTGACGACTGTAGTGTGCGAAAAATCATAGAAAAGAAAATATAATATGGCTGGCATGGCGACCTATATGATCGCTACAGGCAATTCAAAAATAAATAATAAGTAATCAATAAAAATGGAATTGGAAAGAAAAGAAAACGTTTTTATTAGCCGTAATAATTTTCCGTCTCGTTCTTTGGAACTTTTCTTACGGCCCACATATAATGCTTGTTTAAAAGAACTAAAATAAGAAAATCTAATATTGTAAATTTATGATCACATCATTCGCCATGGAATCATTCAGGTGTAGAACATTTAAACTATTTTTAAACGTAGGCATGCCGTAATACCATTTTCTTATGACAAAATACTTGTCTTATTATTTCTTTATTTAGTGCTTTAGTAGTGCTTTCGCCCTATTGAAAGTCAATAGACCTATTAAATTATTTTTTTCCATACAATCTTCTAACCCTCCGTTAGATTTCGATACAAAAAAAAAATTAAAACACGCATCTAATTATTTTTAATTTCAAGTGTTTCACGAATTTTGAAGTCAATATGCCTATCAGTTCATTTTTTTCGTAGTTTTCCCATATTCTTAAAATTGTAATTAAGCATGTGAAAATATAAACAAATAATTTTACTTCGAACTCGCCACGTAAAAATATTTGCAAACATTTTAAATCAACCACCAAATTTTTAAATTAATCAAAGCATTGGCCAGCAAAAAGCCATACACCACAAAGATTCGATTGATGGTGACATTGCAGCAATTTTTTCAGCAATCACAACACAAAAAAGCATACACACAATAAACGACAACACCAAAAACATTAGCGAACCCCGAATCATCTTCGTTGAAACGACGATGACGAAGCTTTGGTTCGTTGTTTACTCTTCGCTTGCGCTTCGGCGAACAAGATCGCAAACTGTTGAGCGCGAGCAAATTTCCCGCAACCTATGCCTCCGCTCATCTCTTCCCGCCCGCATCAAGAAACACGCTTGACAAATTTTTGAAGATGCGTATTCTTTATATTCTATATTCTTTGGTATAAGCGTGGCAACCCTCTGTTGGAGTTGCCCGATAAGATGCTGTAATATTAGAGTTGGCGTAAAGGTGGCAACGTTAGCTTTGTAAGTTGAAAATAAAAGGAAGCGCCATTCTTGTCGCAGCGTGGGCAATGACTACATGACGCGAAACTGAGAGGAGTCACGGTTGCTAATTCGGTCAAACCAGGCCCCAGAGTTGATTAGGGTTCGTACAGCAAATTCGCCATACAAAAGTCAGGGCAAGGGCTGCTGGTGCGTTCGAAGTTTATTTGCAAATGAAATAATTGTTATTTTTTTCTTTCATTCTGTAGTACGTTTCCTATAAACGTATTGATTGCAAAAAAAATGTTGTTGCTGAAAAACGTCATAAGTATGTTCCAACGTGTTTTAATATTTATTTGTTTTTATTTATTTATTTAAGTCTACGGAAAAAACCTTACAGACCATAATAACATCAAAAATAAAAGAAATGGACAAGAAAGTCCTTCTATTGCGCAATGACATAAGGTTAAGTAACAGACACCGAGAAGTATATGAAGGTAAAGGTTCGGCAAAATTTAGCGAACGAAGAGCATGGCGAATAAACACCTTCTGAACCGACTCAAGACGATTTATATGAATTAGATGATAAGGCCTCCAAATAAAAGTAGCGTACTCCAAATTTGATCGCACAAAAGCAGAGTAAAGAGTTTTGAAAGTAAATGGGTCTGAGAAAGCCGAGCTATTACTGCGCACAAAAGCAGGCATGGAAAATGATTTAGAGATAGTGTAGTTAATATGCGGGACAAAAGTAAGCTTTGAGTCAAAGTACACTCCTAAGTCCTTAACTTCATTTTGAGACTCTAGCGCAGTTCCAGGAATGTTGTAAGACGTGTGTATAGGATTAGACAATCTTGAAAAAGTAATATGATGACACTTTTTAACGTTAAGGAAAAGTCTGTTTCTTGAGCACCATAAAAACAAATTATCTAGCTCAGCTTGCAGAACCCGTGAATCATTAGAACAATTAATATCCGAATAGATTTTTAAATCATCTGCATACAACAAATACTTAGCAGACGAGAAAAAAGTCCCAATGTCATTAATAAACAAAATAAAAAACAGTGGGCCTAGAATGCTCCCCTGCGGAACACCAGAAGTTGGCTCAAATGAATTGGAGCTAACCCCTTCTAATAGCACAGAACTACGCCTATGACTCAAGTACGAAGTGATCCACTTAAGGAAAATGGAATGGAAATCCAAACGCGCAAGTTTAGCTAACAAAATGTTGTGGGAAATTCTATCGAAAGCTTTTGAAAAATCTGTGTAGATAGCATCAACCTGAATACCCTTCTGAAGCGCAGCATAACAGTCATCAGAGAAAACTGCCAGATTAGAGACTGTAGATCTACCTGACACAAAACCGTGCTGATGCTCGCTTAAAAAGTGGTTAATATTGAAAAGCAGTTTAGATTTAATGATACATTCAAATAATTTAGAAACCGAGGAGAGCTTGGAAATAGGTCTATAGTTACAGACATCACTTTTATTACCACTTTTAAAAATCGGGGTAATTGAAGTCAATGAAAGTACCAGAGGCAAGTGACAAATTGAAAATAGCACGTAATGGACCCACTAAGGATGGACAATTATTTGGCAACACCACAGAGAGCCCATCGACGTCAGTCTGTGAGGACGGTTTGAGGTTTCTAACTCCTTCAAGGACATCTTCGTCTGAAAGAACCAGCGAACCAAATTCAAATGTCGAGCACCCAACACCGAAATCGATTGGGGATGAATCTATATTGACATCATCATTAACAAAATTCGAAGAGAAGAAATCGGCAAAGAGGTTAGCAGCATCCAAAATTGAATTGGCGGGGACGTCCTTATAAAAGACCGAAGTTGGAATATTGGAGACACTTTTCTTGGACTTTATGTAGCGCCAAAAATTTTTTGGATTATGCTTGATGTTAGTTTCAAAATTACGAATGTAATTAGTATAGCATAACTTGTTTAACTTATTGAATTCAATTTTGTGAGTTAAATATAAGTCGCAATACTTTTGATCATTAGTTGATTTGAACTTTTTAAAGTACTTATTCCTTAAATTCTTTAGATGTTTTAGATTTCTCGAATACCAGGGGAGCTTATAATATAGGTTAGCAAAAATAGGAAAAAATTTTGAACATTCGTTATAAACAGAATCTTTAAATATATCAAAGCTTACAGCAGCATCATTGGAAACAAGTAAATCATCCCAAATTATATTAGATAATACAGAGTTCAGAACTCCAAAATCACAAGAATTGTAATCAAACGATATTTTATGGTTCGACTTAGGCACAGGAAGAAATTCAATGAAATCTATATCCAACACTAAAGCAGAATGATGTGAGTTAGACGGAGAAATTGAAAAGGAGGGATAATACAATTTAAAATTGATATTATAACTTACAAAGATAAGATCTAGAATACGATTTAGACTATTCTTAAATCCATTAATCTGCGCCAAGTCACTGCCCATAAAATTATCCACCAGGTAGGACTCCGAAGAACTAGTTACATTTGAAGGAGTAATAATATGATTTAACTTCAGTTTTTGCTGATTGCCCTCAAAGCCTTAACGTTTGAATTGCTTGTGTTGCAGCTCTGCGTTTGAAAAGAATTCAACTTGCCATCACTGTTTCTTTTCATTTCATTTCTTTATTTCTTACGGCTTTATTCAGCCTAATTCTTAACATTCTTAAAAAATAGTATAACATTAATATTACTACTTAATAGTTATCTTATGTCTATCGTTTTACAGAAATTAAACAGATTTCGTTTAAACAAATTGATATCACAATTTTTAATTTCATCAGGCAGCTCGTTGAAACATTTGAGGCCTTTGTGAAAAAGACTACTTTTCTCCGCTTCTGTTCTAAAAAATGGTATCTTAAATTTATTTTTATTTCTTGTATTCACACTATGAGTATTAGAGACTACAACTAAATTGGTGCTCAAATATTCGGGTAATAAGCCATTTTTTAGATTATTGATAAACTTCATCGTATGGAAAAAAATGTGTTGCTTGACACTAAGCCAATTTAGAGATATAAGCATGTCCTTAACGGACGCATCATAGCGCTTATTAAGGATGAAGCGCATCGCCTTTTTTTGCATCTTTTGTAATTTGTCAATTTGCGAGTCTTTCATAATGAAAAAAATTGTTGGACAGTAAATGAAATGTGGCTCAATGATCGATCTATAAACCCTTATTTTGTAATGTTTGCTTAAAAATTTGCACGTCCTCTTCATAAACCAAATTTTTTTCGAAATTTTTCCCAAAGTGTAATCAATGTGATCGTTAAACTTTAATTTATCATCAATCTGAATGCCCAGGTACTTTATTTTATCAACTTTTTCAATTTCGACGTTATTTATTTTAAAATTTTCCAATATTAAATTGTTATTTCTTGATATGATCATATATTTAGTTTTATCAATATTTAACTTCAATCTATTTGTACATAGCCAACCATAGAGAGAATATAAGTCCAATTGCAACTTGCGTTGGGTGTCAATTACGTCAGTCCCGCTGATCATGATTAAGGCGTCATCAGCGAATAGCTTAATGGCACTAAATTGGAGTATAGATGCGATATCGTTAATGTATACATTAAACAAAATTGGGGCCAGAACCGAGCCTTGGGCAGCCCAATCTTGACATCAATTACATCGGAAATTGATGACCCGATCGCAACACATTGCTTACGGTTTGTGACAAAACTCTTGAACCACTCTAACTCTTTATTCTGTATACCCATATTAAATAATTTTTTTAATAAAATCCCTTGATCTATGGTCTCGAATGTACTCTTGAGATCTACAAAAACAGCAAAAATAGATTTCTTTTCATTTAGTTCTTCCTTCCAACAAGCTAAAACCATGTTTAACGCAGTTTCACATGAATGTTTATGTCTAAATCCAGACTGTTCTTGTATAAAGATATTATTACATTCTAAATATTGCATAAGTAGATTTTTTACTACGGTCTCCAGTATTTTTTCATCACACGGCAAGGTGTTTATTGGCCTCAATTCTTCAGCTTTTACCGTATTTTTAACTTTTTCAATGGGAACTATTATTTATGTTTTCCATAATTTTGGAACAATGCCTTTCGTCAGGCTTTCATTAATTGCTTGCGCGTAAAAATATCCCAAGTAAATAATAGAATCTTTGATAACACCTTCCGAGAGCAACTTTCTTCCACCTATTTTATATTTGAATTTGTTTTTAACTATTTCTTCAATCTCACTAGTTGACACCTGATTAAATTTGAAATGTGAGTTGCATTGAATCTGTATGGGAATATCTGCGCTTACTAATAGTTCAATGTTATTACTTATTTCAATTATGCTGTCAACAAAAAATTTGTTAAGCCCTCGGAAATATCTACATCCCTCTCATACAGCTGTCCGTTAATTAATACTTTAGAAATAGGAGTTTTTTCACTGACCATATTGATAGTTTGTTTTAAAATTTTCCACATAGCTTTGTTGTCTTTGCTGTTGCTATCTATTTTGTATTCCATATACTTAATTTTCTTTACTTTCACTAACTTTTTATATTTATTTCTAAGTTTTTTGTACTCATCCCAAACTCCTGAGACCAGAGCTAAGACTAAGTTTTTGCTTATTCAAGTTTGCAAGCTCAGAATCGTACCATTTATTCATGACCTTTATGGTTATTTGTTTCTCATTTGTAAGGTTTCGCATGGCAATTTTTAACCCATTGTTTATAAACCGGACCTTACTTTCCAAATCAGATCGATCAAAATTACTGAAATCTAGAGAGCGCAATTGGTTCAGAAGTAATTGAGTGTTATAAAATTCCCAAGAAGTAATCACCAGGCTACTTCGCATTTTAAAATTTGGATTCATTTTAATTTTAAAGTAAATTGTTTCATGATCTGAGATTTTAGAGTCATCTAATTTATCACACGAGACATCATTTGTATTTGCAAACAGTAAATCAATTTTAGTTTTAGTGTATTCAGTTATTCTCGTATCAAAATCAATTTTTTGTTGCATTGAATGGGACTTAAATAACTCTAATAGTTTGCTACTATAAGTTGACTGACTGTTAAGATTTATGTTAAAGTCACCCACTACAACATTACAATCAGAAAGTTCGCAAGTATTTCCTAAAACATCACTTAGATAGTTGATGAAATTTGCGTCACTTGAGCTTGGCGAATGGTATACCACACCAATCTGCCATTTCACCGTTGAACATTTTAGTTTAATAAAAATGCACCAGATATTTTTATCTATTGTTTTGTTGAATTTTGTAACAAACTTCAGAGAGTTATGAACATAAATCAGAACACCCCCAGTATGTCTACTGTGGGAATCACATCTTATCATATTATAAGCTTTGATATTTATTTCTTGATCAGAGATATCCTTAGTCGTACATGTCTCTGCGCAAAGTATCAAAGATGGATTTTTTAATTCAATAAGCCTCTCAAGTTCGCTTTTATTAGACAATATCCTGTTAATATTAAGGTAAATGCAATGTAATTCGGATTTTGTTGGTTGCTATTTTCTAATTTTATTTTTGCTTTGAACGACTTTTTTAAATGCTGGGCAATCTTTACTAAACGTGGAATGATTAACATCGAATTCCATTAACTTTTTTTGCACTAGTTCGCAACAATTAACACATTTGATTACGCTTGAGTTACAATCTTTACTATCATGATACCCTGCACATTTGCTACACGCCTTTTTATTAATGCATTCATTCGCCTTGTGGTTAAAACCTAAACATTTAAAACATCTCAACACATTATCGTATTCAGATACAATGCATGAATCCCATTCTATGTTTAGTCTCTTCTGTTTAATAACATTCTCAACGGTTACAACATCGGTTTCAACTATAGCATTATAACTTTCCTCTCTTCTGTTAGCATTCACGTATACCTTAATAATCTTAAACTCTTTGCCTGCACAAGTATCGTTTTGTTTAACAATACATTCAACTAAGCGCTCACTACTAAGCCTCTCTGTGAGTCCAATGACTTTGAACTTTTTTTTAAGCATTCTTCTATCTCTGGTTTGCTCCCATTCGTACTCATTTCCAATGCTCTCCTTTATCTTCTGCTGCACCTGCTCACATGCTTCCTTGGTCTCTCACCGCACTCACAAGCCCTTCAGTCGGCTCAACTACTTTCTTTAACGCTACTTTTGCATCTTTGTTTCTTTTTGTCTTGTCTTTTGGTTTAAGCACAATTTTGTTCCCATTTTGTTTTGCCGCCTGCGCATAGGTCGTCACCACTTATGGTTTTTTCGGAGCGAAGTTCATTTAGATTCTCACCGATCTTGTTTAATTCTTTTGACATTTCCGCTAATATTTCTTCTTTAATGACGTTCATTTTAACTTCTATGTTATGGCTCAATAGAGCATTGAAATCATTTACTAAACTTATTTTCATTTGCGAAAACTTTTGCACTAACACCTCTTCCATAATGTATTTCATGTCAGGTTTGTTTAGTCCGCTCTTTTGTAACATATGTTTAATTTCGATGAATTTAGTGTTCGTATCAGATAACGAACACTGATTGCAAAACCATCTCAAATTCACGTTATCGGTTAACATTTTTATTTCAGTTCTTTTAATGCTACTGCATTTAATGCAAAAATTGCAGCCACATCCACCAGAACACGATATAATATCGTCCAATTGCACCAGTTTCGCCGTGCACTCCTTGCACTCCGTTGGTGGCATTTTGCCCCAATTTTATTAAAAATTCGTGAACCAATTTCCTTTTTTATTTTGTTTTTGAAAGTCACTATCTTTATATTTTTCACTTGTTTAAAAGTTGGTTTTCATAAACAGTTTTTTATTTATTAATTTATTTTAATTTAAGCGGCCAACAAGCGCTCACTCGACTTTTTCGCTCCTCACTCTTTCGCTGCTGCCGAAAGAGTTTTCTTGCTGCACTAGAAACGGTAAACTCAATGAGACATGAACTGAATGAAAAAGCAACCGAATATCTGCTGACTTTACCGTCTGAAATAATTTATTTATGCTTTCTGTTGGTACGGGTAACAATCAAAATGACTTCGACCATTAAAAGAAGGTTTTTCGCAACGTTATATTTACAGCAAATAAGAAAAGTTATCACTTTAAGATGCAAACAATTGACTGGTAACCGGTGCTGTGCGAATGTTTGAGTAAAAATACCCGTACACTATCGGACGATTGTAAAAAGCAAAAAATGGTCTGAAAATCATTTCCCCTGCCAGTTTCGCGTCATGTAGTCATTGGCGTGGGTTGAAGCCAGACGTGTTTTTATTGAAGGCGAAATTAAATCATTACACATCAGAAGTGGGATAAGGACTTCAAAGTTTAACATTGTTTCTTTCACGACAACGACATGGAGCCGATAAGTATCGAGAAGTATTCACTCCTACAACTTAAGCGTTGGTGCGTGGCGGTAAGACTCAACGCGTGCGGAGCCAAGGCAGCGTTGGCGGCCAGGCTGAATGAATTGTAAGCGGAGGCTCGAGGCTTGTGCCCACCATACGAAGACGAAGGCAAGCGGGGCAGCGACGAGGAGCGGAATAACCAACCAGACGACGAAGGCGAGATCAATGGTGAGGATGGCGGTGGCAACGGTTGCGACAATGGTGCGGGCGAAGACGATGGTGAGATAGGCGACAACGGCAGCCAACACGAATCAAAGAGACGACGAAGGCGAGATCAATGGTGAGGATGCGGAGGATGGTGGTGACAATGGTGTGGGCAAAGACGATGGCGAGATAGGCGACAGCCAACACGAATCAAAGAGGCGACGAAGAAGCAGCTTACGACGGGAAGCGAGGCAGAGCAAGCGCGCGAAATGTTAAAGGTGGAAGCGCTCGAAAAGGAGCTGCAGGCGCTTCATTTTCGACGCCTGCTAGAAATCGACGACGCAACGTTTTCCGTGCTACTCGGCCTGAAGTTGCAGGGGGCAGCACAGGCCTGGTATAGCTCCAAAGGGCTATACACATGCAGCGCCGAGGAAGTTCTAGTCGAGTTAAAAAAGCTGTTTGGGGAACGAGGAAACCAATTGGACATGCGTAGAAAGTTCGAGAAGCGGGATTGGAAGCCGACAGAAACATTCGGCGAATATTTTAGCGAGAAGGGTAGCAGTAGACGAGAGCGGAGTAGCGGAGAGGGTGCGCTGTTACAATTGCAATTGTTCCGGCCACTACGCCCGAGATTGCCGAAAGCCAAAAAGGGGAGTAGGAGCGTGCTATGCTTGCGGAGAGCAGGGGCACTTCGCAGCGGCGTGCGAAAAGTATAAGAAGCCGTCAGCCGTTAACGATTTCGTAAGTTAAGATTGAGTTATGTTTGTAAATATACCAACGTCCTAGAATCAGGAGATTCTATATGTTAGGACGGTCGAGTTGTAGTAGTTAGGTATACCCTGGCAACCCTCTGTTGGAGTTGCCCGATAAGATGCTGTAATATTAGAGTTGGTGTAAAGGTGGCAACGTTAGCTTTGTAAGATGAAAAGGTGTACGCCATGTTGAAAATAAAAGGGAGCGCCATTCTTGTCGCATCGTGGGTTGAAGCTAGTGATGAGCAAAACGGCGATTTTCAAATCACAGTGTGATTTGCGATTGCGATGTGAAAATCACTGTGATTGAAAACTGCGATTTTGAATCACTGTGATTTTCAATCACAGTTCTATTGCAAGAATCTATCTATCGCACGCGGCAGCTCGCGGACTTGTTTGAATGCGAAAAAATGAACATTGGTTTTCCATTCAAATGTTAGTCGGAAGAAAATGTCTAATATTAAGGAAGTTACACATCCAGTTCTTAGCAATTTACATCCAAAAAACTGGAACAAGTGCAGAATAGCGTACCCTCCTGAAAAAAAAAATAAAAAATTTGGCTGTGTAGAGCTTGGTTTTGTGAATGTAACAAACTAAAAATTTTTCCTGGGAAACGCCTACGAAAGGCGTGGCACGGTGTCAAAGTTCAAAACTTTTATCATAAAAACTCAATCAATTTTCTATCGATTTATTCAATATGGGTATTAAACGAAAGGTCTTTTTCATACCTTCATTTTGGTGTACCACAATATATACTTTATACGTACGAGTAAAAAATTATAAGCAAAAAATTATTTTTTTTTATAAAATTTACAAACCCCGATTTTTTTCTCGAAAAATCTCGTTATTAAGATACAAAAATATATATTTATATATATTTATATATATATATATATATATATATATTTATATTTCAATGAAATATAAAAGCATACAGTTTTGTTTTTTTTCAATGCGTGTTTTAATTAAATATCGCGCTTAAGCAAAGAATTTCTGCATTCAAGTACCTTTTGTGTGGCCGGCCTTCGGCCGGGGCACTTGAAAAATAACCCTCATGGGAGTCACCACCACATCAGGCAACAGTCAGGTGCGCACAGTATTTTTTGTTCAAATCCATAGTTTCAAGCCATAGTTTTTTTGGCAATAAGTTTTTCCCAGGTGGACGGCCTTCGGCCGGGCGCTAAAAAAATAACCCTCATGGGAGTCACCACCACATCAGGCAACAGTCAGGTGTGCACAATATGGAAATATAAAAACTTTGAACCTCGATATCTCGAAAACGAAGCTAGATATCGAAAAATTTTATTCATCATTTTCGATTTATTTTCGGTCAATCTATCTAAAAAGATCATAAACAAATGGCGGCGCCACGGAAACCGTAGAATCCCCTTGCAGGCAGATTCTTTTAACTCAATATAAATTTAAATATAAAAACAAAAACAAAAAAAGTTCAAATGTTCTATATTTCATTGTAAAGGGAATTCCGTAGAGAATATATGGTAACAAATTTATTATATCTTTATTTTGTTTTTTTTCGAGAAAAAAATCGGGTTTTGTAAATTTAATATAAAAAAAAAAGTTTTTGCTTATAATTTTTTACTCGTACATATAAAGTATATAATGTGGTACACCAAAATAAAGGTATGAAAAAGACCTTTCGTTTGATATCATATAAATCGATTGAAAATTGAATGAGTTATTTTGATAAAAGTTTTGAACTTTGACCCCGTGCCACGCCTTTTGTAGGCATTTCCCAGGCAAAATTTTTAGTTTGTTAGACTCAGGAATGAAACTTCTTTGTATAAGCATACTTCTTAATTTTTTTCACGAGGGTACGCTATTCTGCACTTAAGCCAAAAAACTTTAACTTTATGACTTTATGTTGCTACAGTTACAGAGCAACTTTCCATACAAATTTCACTTTGATGATGGAGTTGTAATTCGTGGTGGAAACGACAGCCATTATTGTAAACAGCCATTATTGTAAAACAGTGATTTACAATCGCTGTTTTCGTTGCCAGTTAACCCTTTCAGTCACTATGTCCAATATATTGGACTAAAGCCCATACAATTCATACAGCCCGGCCAAGGTGTATTAATAAGGTGATGGCACTACGATTCCCATGTATTTTGTTAGTGCTTTTGGGCATCCTGCTTGTCAAAATCAAATCAAAAGACAAGCAACACAACACAGTGATTTTCAATCGCTGTTTTCGTTGCCAGTCAAGGTGCGATTCGCTTCGCATTTGTTCACAGCGATTTTGGCAAAACAGTGATTTGGAAAATAGTGATTTACAATCGCTGTTTTCGTTGCCAGTCAATCGCAATGTGACACTGTGATTACAAAATCACAGTGAAAAAATCACCGGTTGCGATTTTTTGCTCAACACTAGTTGAAGCCAGACGTGTTTTTATTGAAGGCGAAATTAAATCATTACAGTATCTATATTCGTTTGTATGTTATGATCGTTTGAAAATATGTCTATCGTGCGTTGCCATATGGCAACACTGGGCTAATTCGGGTTAAAATAAGATCAAGATCGTTGAATTTAGCAACCATCATTTTTTTACCCACTGACAGAGCACTGTGCGGCGCCCGAGATAGAAATTTTCGTGCATAGGCTTTGCTGTTATCATTTTTTTTTCAAAATTTTGCTTTTCATGTTTTCATAGTGAAATCAATAAATTGTACCAGGTAGATGACGTACACTTATTTTTCTGAGTAGCAATTTTCAATGTGTCAATTTATTTGTCAGTTCGATTACCCTTTATTTTTGTTGTCGCTAAAATAGTACAAAATTTAAAATTAACTTTCAGTGCTCCAGAAATACAGTCAGAGTCAAAAGTTAGTATACAGGAGTTACTTATGCTTATAATCACAAATTGCATCTATATGTAAGAACATGTTATAAAATTGTTGTATGCATATGTATGTCTTATAGTTCAACATTTCAATGCTTTAAGTCACATTCGCGAAAATAATTGATAGTCAACTTTTATACGTCATAAAACAGAAAATCTAAAATATGAGCCAACAATTTTTATACACTTGTTTAACTTGCATACAAATTTACTTTGTAAATACACTTAGATACTTGAGCTTTGTAAAATTTTGTAAAAATTTATATAAAACAGAGTCAGAGGGAATAATTTGTTCCCTTCGCGGCAACTCGTTGTTTTATATTTGTGCGAAAATGGCTCGTGGAAAGGATCTTCCGGTACAAGTGCGAAATCAAATTGTTTAACACAGTAAAAATGGCAAATCGTTGGGTGAGATTGCAAAAATTACAAAAATAAGTCGAGCCACGGTTCAGAAAATTATCGGAAGATACAATTTGCGAGGTTACACCAAAACTACTCCCCGATCAGGTCGACCAAGTGCATTAATAGAAGCGGTAAGAAGGAAGTTGGTAAGACAGGTGAAGAAAACGCCAAAATCCAACGCGGTGGTAATTGCAAAAAGCATTTCCCAAGAAGAACAGCAACCAGTAAGTGCATCCACCTTATGCAGAGTACTGAATAAAGCTGTGTTACATGGACAAATGCCACGAAAATGAGCCCCTGACATATTGGAATAATGTGCTTTTTAGCGATGAAAGCAAATGTGAGATTTTTGGCGCAAAACTAAGTGGTTAGGTCTGGAGAACAACTAACAGCGAACTACAACCCGAAAACCTCACGTCAACAGTTAAGCATGGTGGAGGTTCAGTAATGGTTTGGGGGTGTATATCGGCCGCGGGTACTGGAAAACTGGTTTTTATTAAGTCAACAATGAACCACTTGCACTATCTTGACATTTTAAAGAGCAATATGAAAGTTAGTGCGCAGCAATTAGGACTGACGATGCCATGGGTTTTCCAACAAGACAATAACCCAAAGCATACAGCCAGAACAGTTCGTGAATGGCTGCTATGCAATGCCCCAAAACAGTTAAGCTCTCCACCACAGTCTCCAGACCTTAAACCAATAGAAACTTGTGGGAGATACTGGACCGCTACATTTGAAAACGTACCATTTCTTCAAAGGAAGGTCTAATGTCAGCTCTGACTAAAGAATGTACAAAGATCTCCCCAGAAGTTACTAAAAATTTGGTGACTTCGATGCCCAGAAGACTGTAAGCTGTTCTCGACGCGAAAGAAGGCCCAACAAAGTATTAGTTCACCCTTTTTACCACGAGTGTAAGTCGATGAAAGACTTTTACGTGCTGCTGTATAGTAACTTTTGACTCAATTTTTTAGCGCTGTTTCTGGTTAATGGCGAATAAAATCTTACAAATATGAATATTTGCAAATGTAACAATGTAACTAATAAAAACAATCATAATAAGCCTTTCTATGGCGTAAAAACCAATTGTAAACTCCTTTGATATATATAACTAGGAAATTTGTGATTACAAGGATAAATAGTTGCTGTATACTAACTTTTGACTCTGACTGTATATACTTTCGTAATGTATTTTATGTTAGAAAAACGTAGAAACTGCATTGCCGGTCGTTTTTTTGCAAAGACAGCACGTTTTTCCTGGCATGTAATTGCGTTTATTTTTTCGGTTTTGGTGCAGAACGTATTTTCAAACAACAAATTATTTTGAAATTTTTTCATACAGCACAGACGGGTTATGAATTCTGTCATTTGTCAGCATTATGACATTAACTGTCAGAAAACAAGTGTACGATAAAGACACAGTTCCTGCTATCTGGCACACTGCATTTATTTCACTATGCATATTTTTCTTTTCAGAGTTTTCAACTTTTGAACATAAAAATTAATTCATATAATATAATAAACTTTTCAGTCGAAAAGACCAGACATTTTCAAAAGCACCAATAATTAAAATTTTGAAAAGACATCCAAAAACAAATCACAATAAATAAAACTGTATTTGCTTTGCTCTTCTATTGAAAGTAAGATAAAGTAAGTAAGTAAGATAAATTTCATTGATTAACCCTAGAAGGGTAATCATATTTTACATACATTATTGGTAATCTTCGTCGGAGTTGAATACGTCTTCGTCGATTCGACGAAGTCGTATTCAACTCCGATTTTTGGTAGTATTAGAAATCGGATAAGCTTCAACTTAATTTTATACTTATACTTAGACATTTTTGTGTAAATAATTCGCACCGTATATATTTTTAAAAATTATTTCTGTATTTTTCAATAATTTGTGTTGAGGTACATTTATTTTTGAGATCGGAATGGGTATCAGAAGTTAAAAAATAATTAAAATTAAAATAAAGTGAAGAACAATACATAGCTTCTTTATGAAGACAGAAACACAATTATAACTCCTTAACCTTTAGGTCAACAGCAACATACCCGGGTATGTTTTGCGTTTTCAAATCGCTATATCTTGTAAAGTAACACTCTGAGCAATCTGAAATTTCTTGATATCCTCTACAAAAGTATTTTACACCATCTGGTTGAGATTGGACCCTCGGGTCCAGATATACGGTCCCTTACATCAACAGCAGCATACCCGGGAATCAGTGGCGTCCCCAGGATTTCGGGAAGGGGGGGGATATGCAAAAACTCCAGTTTAACGCCATTTTTATACTTTCGTCTTTGCGTATTATTTTTAATGTATGTTGAATAAA
The DNA here is from genome assembly GCA_963971225.1 of Melieria omissa. NCBI lineage: Eukaryota > Metazoa > Arthropoda > Insecta > Diptera > Ulidiidae > Melieria > Melieria omissa. Next base: position 39,236,176 of record OZ020269.1, on the reverse strand, counting down.
ATTTTGCATACATACATATATGTATACATATAGTATAAACTTATTAAAACAAAAAATTTTAGTGACATGTATTTTAAAGTCATAAAATCCCAACTGAAAAATTCAACTTTGTTTTAAGTTATTACATATTGAAAAAACTTTCTAAAAGAATTACGAAAAACTCAAAAGACGTATTTTAAAAAGCATAACACACCAGCTATGTAAAAGAAATCCAACATTTACAAAATGTATGACGTTCTGAAATTTAATTATGATATAGGTGACCATGTTTCCATGTTTACACACAACTCACCAAAAAAATGTAAGTGCATTTTTTTTCCAAATTTCAACAGATCATGCAGGGTTGGCATGAAGCCTGCGTTTGGCTACTACTTTGGTAAATAACTAGTCGATACTTTTGGGAACACTAAAAATACAACTATTCTGCGAGAACAAATGCAATGCTGATTTTTTTAATCATTTATTCTTAACACTTCTGCGGGCATCCGGTTCGGGCCAGACCATATTGAATTTTGGATGCATTTTAGTAATGTTGTAATTAAGCTATCGAGCTCATATTTCATGATATCCTTAACTGATCCTTTCTAAGCACAAAACCCAAAACCATGGCTTGGCCAGACCATGGTGTATTTTCATACAAATTTGCCAGTTATTTTCAGTTTTTTTTTTGTTATTTTCGACGTAATTATTGTCAGAATTGTTTATAAATATATTTTTATTTTATATATATTTTCAACTAGGCTTTTCCATCTGACCCGATTTGAAGCATTTTTCCTGCCATCCCGTTAATAGTGATATAAATTAGCTGACGCAAAATGTACCTGGTCCAAGTGTTTTTCATTCGCCTTGGCTTTTATTTTCTTTGGGTTAATAAATTAGAATTTTTCTTGGAAAATAATATTGGAACATATTCAAAATTAATACTTATCCATTGTATTCATGGTTATATCCGTGTTTTGGTGTCAATTCAATTACAATCCTGAAGTGAAGGAAGCATTTGTGGTCTTGTAGAGTCTGGTTTTTTATCAATTCGATTGGGTGTTTTCTGTGGCAGAGATGAAAGGAAGGGAATGCTATTTTGAGGATCAGGTGGACATTGCCTTTGAACTTCGACGCTGGAGCTAAATCAGAGAAGAAAATTTCTCTAAAAAAATTTTCTAAGCAATAGCGGAAACTAATTCTTTAGAGCAACGAATTTAAGATATTAAATAATTTGCTGCTAGAGGTAATAATAACGGTGCTGCCAGTTTCACGCTTTCATTTGGCCCTAAAAAAACCAAGCTTCTGATACTGATAGAAAAATGGTCGTTTAGATAGTTCAATGTGAAGATAGCGACACCGAAGGCGACAAGGAGAAAGACATCCGGCCAGTTCAGCATGAACAATAACATGTTGAGCATGTTTTGCATATTTTTCATTTCATTTCATATTTTTTTGGCAAAGCAGTTCAGAATTATTGACAGTGCGGGAATCCAGAAATAGATATATCAAAACGCGATTTGTATGTGTTGAATGTAGAATCTCAATGTGGTTTAGTCATGATACTGCATTACATCGTTGAAATAATTGCATTGGTCAAGCAGTTGAAGTAGATCCATAAGTAACGAATTTTACATTAATAAATTTTTTTTTATTTTCTTGCTTTACTGTAGTTTTTTTTTTATTTCAAAATTAATTCATTGAAGTTGAAACTCGCTATTTACTTAATTATTCTAGTATATTTTCACCGTTTTACGTAAAAATAATGTAGGCAAGCTAAACAAATTATTTCTTTATACTTTCTGATTTTTTTTATATCATTAACAACAATCCTTGACTATCCTCTTGCTCACATCATGGTCTGGCCAGATCATGGGAGGTTCAATTATTAGGTTTTAAGTGGGTGATTACAGAAGAGATAAAGCAAATAGTAAAAATTTTTCACAATTCCATATCTTTATATCAAATTGCATAAATGAATTCTTCGACCAAGGGGGGGGATCCATCCCCCTAATCCCCCCCCCCTGGGGACGCCACTGCCGGGAATGTATAGGGTGTTTTTTTAGAGGTATAGAACTTCGAATTGAAATAAAACACAAGAAAATCGTTTTAATGTCCATCAATTTGGCTTTATTGGAAGGATAATTTTATGCCATTAATGTTTAAATATGATTTCGGGCATGTGGCCGCCGCGGCTGGCTCAAATAAAGCCAATTTTACAGGTCCAATTTTCAGTTGATGGACAAAGCTCCAATTCCTGTGCACGGTGGCGAATCGATTCATTCGGGTCCTCTTTAACATTTTGCTCTACAGCGGCATCTGTTTCTTCGGTGCGCACTGTTCGACGTCTCTGCGGATGCGTATTATCACATAGAGTAAACGTAGTGCGAAAACGACCCATGGTTAACCGAATTGCTCTGATGGACGATTATGTCGACCATAAAATGGACGGAGCTTGCGGTAAACTTCGCGAACTGAACCATTATTTTCGAAATAAATTTGCACGATTTGCAAGCGTTGTTCTTTTGTCAACCTGTTCATGATGAAATGGCAAACCAAACTGAACATAAATGACATTAGAGTTGCCAGATTTGACCACAAAATGCCAGTTTTATCTCTATTCGAAAAACAAACCTAAAAAAAAACACCCTATATATGAAAACGCATGTAAATATGTTGATATATGATAATTGAAAACTGAACTTTTATTTTCCATGTAAATTTTAAAATAGTGTAAGTGATTATAATGTAAAATAGTATATATAAAATAAAAAAATTATGAATTAATTAGAAATAATGAAGTTTTCAACTGCATTTGTTGCTTTGCGGTATATCGATGGAATGTTCTGCACACACGGGTCTTTTTATTTATTTATTTTTTTATTTCTATATTTAGTTAGCCATTATGTCTTACTGACTAAGAGATAACATGAGAAATAGTAATAGTAATTATAATGAAAATCTTAGTTTAATAAAGACGTCGTTCTTCGGCAGAGCGACATCGAGATCTGAGAGGTGTTAAAGAAGTGTTCGCATGCCGCAAATTCCAGATTGGAAACTTTAAATCCGATCTTACAGAGAAGAGCAGGGCAATCAATATCCCTATATAGTAGATTTAGCACGAAAGAACAAGCAAAAAACGTTCGCCTCGATTGCAGAGACTTGAGGCTCAGCAACATACAACGAAACTCATATGACGGCGACGGTGAAATTTAATGACCGCAGTGCGAAATTTATGAACACCTTTTGAATACGCTCAATCCGATTGGTATGGGTAGCCTAATAAGATCTCCAAATAAAAAAAGCGTATTCAAGTCTAGAGCGTACAAAAGTCGTGAATAGCAGTTTAAAAGTATATGGGTCCGAAAACGCAGTACAGTTCCGTCGAACAAAACCCAGCATGGCATAAGACTTCCTTCGATGTAATGTAATCAAAATTACTAGAAACACTAAATTTTACGTCGAAAAATACACCCAAATTTTTTATTCTATTAACTGTTTTAACACAAAACCAGATATGGAATACGATGATTGCAAGGGGCTGAGCTTCCTTGAATAAGTCGCATGGACACATTTGCTGACATTCAAAACCAGTTTATTTTTTGCGCACCAGGTTTGAACATTGCCAAGATCCGTTTGCAAGGCAGATAAATCCGTCTCATTATTAACTACCGCATATATCTTGAGGTCGTCTTCATATAAAAGATATTTAGCGAATGCGAAGCAGGAACCAATGTCGTTTATAAACAAAACAAACAACAGCGGACCTTATATGCTGCCTTGAGGGACACCAAAAAATGATTTAGAAGACGTGCCATCAATCGTGACAACACAACGCCGATTAGTTACACTAGTCAGAATAAGTTTGCGTACAGGCAAGTCAAAAATATTTTATGATTAATTTTGACCTCAAAAATGGGTTCTCTGTTTATAAAAACTTATCCACATTATTCATATATGCCTTAACTGCACTTTTTGTTCTGTTTTAGATGAATTAAAATAATAATTTTCCATGTATTCGTATTTATTGACACTATACTCACAAAACGGTGCAGAATAAGTTTGCGTACAAAACTAATAACGGGAACTTCCGGTTATGCTCTTTATTTTTTTTGGAAAATTTGTATTCCATTGAACAGTAAACGGACTTGTAAGATATTTGGAACCGTATATGTGCTTGAAATTTTATAGAAAGCAATAGAATTCAACAGAAAAATATTAAAAATGGATAAAGAATAATCTTACAAAAACTTTTCAAAATTGACAAAAAATTTCATGAAATTAGGGAAACTTTTGGGAGAGCACATTCGTCATTTCAAAAAGCCATCTTAAATCTAAAAAAAAAAACAGAAAATCTTGTTTGGTTACTACGATCTGACCATTTTCTTAAGTTACCCGAGCAAGAGGGTTCGATTGTTTGCGATCAGTGCATCACAATCTAAGGCTAGTTGCATCCAATATCTTCAGAAATGTACAGAAATATTTTATAAACCCCATTAGCAGTGACTTTATAAGAAAAGTTCTGAAAAAAACATACTTCCCCTACATAACAGCATGTAAGAAGCCCATACTTAGCTTACTTACAAGGAGCACAGAATTGCTTTCGTAAAAGAGTCCATCAAGGAGTCTAAAAAACCGGATTTCCGGAACGAAATGTTGTTATCTATAGAAAGTGGGACCTTTCATTATTATTTGATAATGGTTTGGCATATTTGGAATTAAAAAGCATCAACTAATTTGAACAGGATCCTGTTAATAACAAAAATCTGAAATTAACAGTGAAGCATAGCATATGTGGAGATATGGTATGGGGCTGCATGTCAGGAAAAGGAGTGAGCAGGCTGTGTTGTTTTATTCAGAAATGTTTCCGGGGGGTTATTTACATATTCTAAAAGCTTATGTAAGCCAAGGTTTCAAAACTTTGGATCAGATTCCAACATTTCTTTTCAACCTTAGCGCGCAATGCATACGATGCGAAGCTATGTTTGCTATTAACTGGCTCAACAAAGTTGCAAAAGTCCCTCCCTAGTCACCTACCGTGCATCTAATTGAGTATATAAGGGGTTCAGTTAAACCCTGAGCCCAACAACACTCCATCTTCTAAGATATAGTTAACCAATACAACAATTCAAGGATATAACAAAATAACCGCTGAAAAAACACCGAATTAAAAAAAATTTGCGCCAAAACTTCTGCAGGGAGTTCAAGCGAGAAAAGAAAATTCACAAAGTTATTAATTTTTGAACAAAACTTAGTTTCAATTGAATTTTAACTACATAATCTCATCTTGTACGCAAACTTTTTCTGAGGTGAATTCATAACATATTTTGTTTTTGGCCCTCCTTTTACAGTTTGGTCAAGTTTTTGTTATTATTATCTTAATGGAATAAAAGAACTAAGTTTACGCAAAAAATAAAAAATATTTTGTTATTGAAAAATTACTTTAAGTGATTTATTTTTCATATGAAAAAACTACGTACCCCTTGTACGCAAACTTATTCTGACTAGTGTATGTATGATTTCATCCATCGAAGAAATGAAGAATGAAACCCCCAGAAAAGCCTTTTGAAATCAAAACTGAATGGCTCACTCTATCAATTGCTATGGCAAAATCGGTGTAGATCGTATCGATTTGGTCCCTAACCCCAAGCCCGAACCACCGTGGTTTTTATTGATCCGCTCCGCCGCAAACCAAACAAGGATGTTCTAAGAAACTCAATATTTATACAATGAAATAATATATTTCTCAAATTTTTTCACATACATACTTAAAAAACATATTTTTCAACAAAAATAACAACCAAAAGTTGGGCAGATTTAAAAGAATGCACAGTGATTCGTTCCATAGACAAAATTCAAAAAATTTATGGTCTCAGAATTTAACAATTTTGATGTCATTTGAAAGAAAAAACTCTAACTAAGAAAACCCCAAAAAATCTGTGCAAAAAATCAATTAGTGTCTGTGCAAAAGCGGCTCAAAGTTTAAACTTTTTTCTCAAAAAAATTGAAACTCAAATTTTCTGTTTTTTAGTCTATTGAGTAAAAAAATTTAAAAAACACATGGTTACCAAGAAGTTGCTTAAACTTTCAATATAGAATAAGAAATGATGTGGCCATTTTCGTTTTTAACGTTTTCTCAAAATTTGCAAAGCGTAGGCTTTTACTTCACTTTTAATTCAAAATATTTTTCTAAATTAAAAATATGAAAATTGTCAAAACTTAGAGGAAAATATCTAAAAAGTATGTGAAAGTATGTTCCTGGATTTTTTTTATTTTAAGAAGCATTCTTTCTTTGTCGGATAATGTAATTACATCCTCCGATATATTCCGATCTCAGAAAATAATTCAATTTGAAAAGTGGTCTAAACACGTATTTTTCGAAAAAATTTATTTTATTTATGCCTAAAAGTATGCAATCAGCACGAAAAATGATAAAATCTGCAAAAATGCAAAACATACATCTATTATTATCGTTTTTATTACAAAACCAGAGGGTCCTAAGACAATTTCTGTTACTCTTTGGAATAATCAATGTTGACGTTACCGATTGAGTGTAAAATCTGAAAAATCTAGCCAACACACTTGGTGCTATAGCTCTCCAAAAATGACGAAATTTGCAAATTTAAGTCTCAGGCATTGCCAAACTACAACAGTTTAGGAAAAACCAAATGGAGATTTCAATTCAGAAGACCATGATTAACTGGTACACCAAATTTCATGAAGAACGGACCACTCCTTCTAATTTTGTCCCGCGGTTGTATGGAGTCGAATCACTGTGGAATGTGTTAAATATTCAATATTTATCAAAAAGTTATGCCATTTCCCATACAAAATATACATGCATACCCGGGTATGCTGCTGTTGACTTACGTATAATTTTTCTGCTGTTGACACAAAGGTAGGCCCTCTAGTACAAACGGTGTTTTTAAAGCTTTTTTTTGGGATTTTTTTTTTCAGAAACTAACAAATGGTAATGAGATAATTCTTCGTATATTTATTCTTTACATATTGAATATAAAAAACAATTGTTTCCACGTGCTACCGCGAACACTGTTGGGGTCCGACAGCTGAGTACCGGCCATGTTTTTTTTAAGGGTGCGTTTGAGCTATCCTAACTTTGTCCCTGATCGTCTGAAATGTAATCCAAAAATTTTCTCTTAAAAAGCATTACTCCAATTAAAGGATGACCTGTAATGAACCCGATCTGATCAAAATTGGATCCGCGGCATCGTTTTAACGTGTTTTTTTGAAATTCGCCCTTTTTTTTGCTCTAAAAACTTCCCCCAAAAATCGGCTAGTCAATGGAGCGCAATCTCCGTAGGTTAACCCGTGGAGCAAAACGTTTTGAATACAGCAAAACAAGAATCAAGTGAATCGGTCAATTAGTTTCGACGAAATCATGGCGCAATGGTAAAAAAAAAATGGTTTTCGAGAAAAACGCGTTTAAAGTTTTAAAACCGTGCTACCGCGTAGTGAACGAGACGGATTTGAGGCTCTGTATCTCAGAGACGTTTACGAATTCGACAAAATCCGTTCGTATACTTTTTCTATGAAAAATATACTATACAAATATGAAATAAAAAAAAAAACTCGATTTTTCAAAATTTAAAATTAGAGGACCCCCTTAAAAAACAAATAAAAAGCAAAAAAATCAAAAAAATATAACTACTTTTTTTACAATTATTTATTAACCAATTAACTATTTAACTAACTAACTTGTACACTAATTAACTAACTAACTAATTAACTTAACTAATTAATAATTAATTAATTAACCAATTCCAAAAAATGTTTCAATTAATTCTTCCGATAACCCCGAATTCCGAGACATTTTGAAATACTGAAATACAATGTATAGTTCTCGTATTCAGTTGCCAAAAGTCACGTTAATGGTATTCTTCGTCGTTTCGACAAAGCCTAGTTTTGTTTTTCTATAAAAAAAAGAAAACTTACGCTGCGCTCGTGCTGCAAAACCTTGTATTCCGCGAAAGCACATCGCCAACTGAGATCATACGAAAAGATAAAGCAATCAGATCAGAGAATAAAGAGAAATTTGAAAAAATGTATGTGGTGTTCGAATCGACGAAGATTACCTTTCTAGGGTTAAAGAACATAAAAACTCTATTGGAATACGAAAGGGCATAGTTGGTTACTTTTAACCAAAATAGGTTAATTTGTTTGTGGTTTGTTACTTGGTTACCTAATTTTATTTGTGTTTGATGATTTTTTTTGTTTGCTCGATGTAGTTAGGCGGGAAGAATGCCTATCGGCGTAATAATACATATCATAATTAATATGAAATTTGTTCATTGCGTAGTGTTTTTTGGGACGTTTTCGTCGGCTAAAGGACATGGTTACATTTTCTACATTTTGGTTACTTTTCCCGTGCGCAATGTACGGTCAGTGATAAAGTGATAGGAAACTGGGAGAGTAAGCCGATTTTTGTGCGTTTTTTGCAATTCACGTACACAGTCTGTGTGTGCTGGCAGTCATCAGCTGTTCACTGTTTTCGCTCTTTTCTCGATATTAGGGATGGTTGTGCAAACTAAAATGCCGCCAGATTCCTTCAATTATTTGCTTTTTAAAGTATGTTCTCTTTTTTTTCATTTAATTCACAAAATATCAACTTTTAGTTTTCATTGCGTAAATATTATTGAAAAATATACCAAAGAACACAAATACGTTGAATACGACAGCGTCAACTGCCGTCCTTTTTATTTCGCAGTTCTTCATTTAGCGAATCTCTAACACAGGGTTGAATATCAGATCAGAACAAGTATGCTTTTGTTGCTAAACGCTCTGGTTCGAATACAGGACTGATTTTTGGATGCAGCTTCTTCTTCTTCTTGACTGAAACGACAGCCCGATTACGAGACTAAGGCCTAAGGTGCCTAACATAATTATAAGACACTCAGAAAATTTCACTTTACAGAAGCTGTAAAGCTGCTAAATCTAAACAGTATTTTTTTTTAGAAAAGAAAAAACGCAGAATAATTTTGTGAAGTATCAGTTTTAATTTTAGGCATAACATAATATTCCCAGAAATTCATGTCAAATATACCGTTACCTTTTATGATAATGAGTAATATTTTGGGTAGCTGCAATCGTAATAAAATGATAAGACACATTACATTAAAAGAATTCACAGTGCGCAGATCGAATTTTTTTATTTAGGCGTTGATTTCGGGATTTAATTCAATTAATTTAAACTAAAATGCCTGTTGGTAAATTACTATCTGAAAAGGAACAAGGCGAAATTACTCATTTTAACGTTGCCGGGCTTAGTGTAAGCGAAATTTTGATAGAAATCGGTCGTTCTCGGTGTGCTATTGCCGGATTTCTACGCGCTCCACATAATTAAGCCAAACGACGAAGTACTGGTCGAAAACAAAAGCTGTCTGATCATGTCAAGCGCAAAATGTTGTTCAAAGCGAGCAATTCGTTCTCCTCTTGTTCGCAGCTCGCAGCCTTTAGCAGCCTGCCAGGGTCTAAAATGACCATTTGGCGTTTGTGAAACAACTCGGAACATATTGTCCGAGCTGTTTTGAAGACGGCCAAGACACTCCTACCGCGCCACAAAGCTGCACGACTCCAATTTGCGCGATACTTGCTGGGACATGGTAAACATTTTTTTATATGTTAAGGGGGTCGTCTACGTACAAAGTTTTAAGAAATGGTTTTTTTTTTTTGTTACATAATTTTCATTTGGAAGACGTGAGGAATGTTATTTCCAAAGGATTTGGGTAAACTCTTCACGGTTATTGAGCTGTAGAGCATTGAGCGCGCTCGCCCACGGTGTTTCCGCACGCTCCCTGTGAACTTTAAACGCGTTTTCCCGAAAGTCGTATTTTTCTAACTTACTTGCACAAATTTAAGAAAAGTTTTACACGCATCGATTCGATTTCTTTTATTACTTGCTCACAAAACATGTCGCTATGAGTAGACACGAGCTTTTGACAAAATATTGTTTATTTTTATTTTAACAGGCAATAAACATTTGAAAAAAGGGAAAAAATAACTTTTTTTTTTCAAAAATGTCCACCATTTCGAGAGATTTTTGAATTTTACAAAAAGCTCGTGTCTAAGTATAGCTGATGTAATATCAATTATAGATTAGTTTCATTTGTTATTGTAAGTTACGTGGTTGGCCCAAAATCGTGCAGGGAAATTTATATAAAAATTCTGATGAGGGCAGGTTCAAGGTCATCCCGCACTCAAATATGTAGAAATATAATTTTTATGATCTTGCGACTTGAAAGATTACGATTAAATAAACAAAAAACAAAAAGTGAGTGAATATCTTTCTTCGTTCCTTCGTAATAAATTTTGAAAAAAAGGCTCGAAAATCGGGCCGCTACGTAGACGACCCCCTTAAGTAACATAACTACAAATGCATATTTTTTTCCAAAAGGTTATCTTCTCTGATGAAAATAAATCTCTGTGATGGTGTGGGGCGTACTTACTTACTTAAGTAAGTAAGTAAGATGGTGTGGGGCGTATTTCACAAACATGGAACGGTCGATTTCTGCTTCACGTGCTCAAGAATGAGCAGTACAGAATAAACTGGAGTGTTGGATCGCAGCCTTCTTCTATTTTGATTAGAAAACAGATATAAACCATTCATTTTTGTGCATGATAACGCAGCCATTCATAAAAGTCGGCAAACAACAGGGTTCTAGCATATAGCTCTGGTGAAACTATAGACCGATCAACTTGTTTGCACGACTTGATCCCGATTGAAAATATGTGCGGGCCAGGCGTGTCTATGGGGAAAATGAAAATACAACTCTGTTGGGGACTTAAAAATTGCTATTTTAAGGAGTGGAGTCATCTGGAGCACCAATTATTGGTTAAGCTTGCCATGTGAAAACAGTTGTTTGATGTTGGAAAGAAAGGGGCTGCTATCATTACTTACACAGCACAACAAAAAAACACTTTTTTTCTGTTGAATGGAGTTTTTCTACTGTTTCTTACTAATTTAGGTGCGCTGATTTCGAATCTATCCTCAGATTTTTTCTAGCAGCTCTAGTTATTGAGATATAGGTACCGTGTCATTTTTTCAGTTTTTCCTCTACTTGTTCCATATTTTTTATCGTAATTTCTAAACCAAAAACCCGATTGGCATGATTTTCACCTTATCGCATTACCCACCCCACACGGCTTCTTTTCCGATGCAACTTATGTTTATGAGTTTTCAAATGCCGCGGTAATTGGACCTCAAAGTCGGAAAATATGGAATTTTAAGGTGTTTTCTTTGATGGTCAAAAACATGCAAATTTTTTGTTAATCAATTAACGAGTTAGGTGTATAATGAAAGTCGACACATCAAGCGGAATACACATTCGCATCGAAATAATAACGAAAATGTACCATAGTCAACTTCATACTTTTTCCTTAAAAAATTAGGGGCCTAAAAATTAACCAATGCCGATTAAGCCAAATATCAAATTCGCTCTCTCGTCTCACAGTGCATGGAGAGTTTTCGCCCTGTACGTGTGCTCTCGTCGCTGTGAGAGCGTAAACAAGTTATGGACACAGTGATGGAATTTGGGCCCAAGTGTATTGTATCAAACATCAGCATAGAAGTGTACCATATTAAAGCAAATTGTATTAATTTTTTTTCAAGCTCCCAATTAAGTAAAAGGCCATTTTAATGGCATTTGTATTAATACATAATTCAAAACTTTTATTCGAAACTAAAATGTATGCTTAGCACCACATGAAAGTCACTTCTAATTTAAACAAGAAACATGGTTATAAAGGGTGTTTTTTTTAGAGGTATAGAACTTCGAATTGAAATAAAACACAAGAAAATCGTTTTAATGTCCATCAATTTGGCTTTATTGGAAGAATAATTTTATGCCATTAATGTTTAAATATGATTTCGGGCATGTGGCCGCCGCGGCTGGCTCGAATAAAGCCAATTCTACAGGTCCAATTTTCCAATTGCTCCAATTGCTGTGCACGGTGGCGAATCGATTCATTCGGGTCCTCTTCAACATTTTGCTCTACAGCGGCAATTGTTTCTTCGGTGCGCACTGTTCGACGTCTCTGCGGATGCGTATTATCACATAGAGTAAACGTAGTGCGAAAACGACCCATGGTTAACCGAATTGCTCTGATGGACGATTATGTCGACCATAAAATGGACGGAGCTTGCGGTAAACTTCGCGAACTGAACCATTATTTTCGAAATAAATTTGCACGATTTGCAAGCGTTGTTCTTTTGTCAACCTGTTCATGATGAAATGGCAAACCAAACTGAACATAAATGACATTCGAGTTGCCAGATTTGACCACAAAATGCCATCTCTATCTCTATCTCTATTCGAAAAACAAACCTCTAAAAAAAACACCCTATATGTATAGATTATTCTAAATAGGAATCATCCTTCTCATAGGATAAGTCAGTAGGAAGCTTACAATCATAGCAACATTTATTATTGGCTTTCAAGAAATCTTTAGTTTGTATTAAGGACGAAACAGTGCTTACTCGTAAACGGTTTCGTAACTTGCTTTTGATTAAATTTCGAGAACACGCGCTCTACACTACACAAAAACTCTTAAAATGTTTTTGAAAAAAGGCTCGTTTAATTCATTTTTTAGGTAAGGATCCTTTTTCTCAAAATTCAGTAATTCCAATATTTTGAAAGATTTTAGTTCTTCATATGCTGATAATGACCTATACTCATTGTTAATTTCTTCGAGATATTTAATCTCTTTGGGAAAAAGCTTCGAAACCATTGGTAAAACAGTATTTGTTTTTCCCAGCAAGACATGCTCGGGTGAAAACTTTGGCAGAAAGTTTAATACTTTATCATTAAAGTTAACTCTTTTTCTAAAGAGTCAAAAAACATTATATTAAAACTCACGACATTTCCTTTCAATACACACACAATACACATCACCAACAGGCAATTGATCTTTAAATAAATTAATGTCGTATATATCTTTACCATCAATTACTTCTTTTTTCAAAAATTATTTGCTAAATTGTGAAACAAAAATTCAATTCTTGGAAGAAATATGTGATTTCGTGCGTCTTCCGATTAATATCATTAATTAATTTTAAAACGTAGGAAAGGAATAACAAATATAGTTTCATAAAAGAGCTTTTAGTTTATAGTATTTGCAGGGCCCATTAATGTTTTTTTTATAATTTTTTGCGACTTTTTTCTGTTTTTTAAATATTAGTTGATTTTCGAATCAGTATGCCTTTTTTCAAAACTTAATTCAAGTGATCCATTCGGCAGCAAAAGCACATAATCTCACTTCTAATTGTTTGGCCCTGTTCACAGAAGAATCAAATGTCTTACAGTTGGACAAGAAATTATAATTTTCGGTATTTTTCTAGCTTCTTTCTCTGCGGTTATGTGGGCTTCGCTCGACGCATGGCTTTGTACATGGTTCAAGCCTCCCGCAATGTTGACGTTGCACAAAGAGCAGAGCTTTCCTTGTCCTGAATTGGCCGGCTGCAGCCAGGCAATTTTAGTTTCCATTCCTCTCGTTCTGTTTATACTTTTTTCTTGCACCTGTGCTGTGCTCATCAGAACATAAATCATTTTCTGACTCCAAATCGGGAACAGTGTGTTTATAAAAGTCGGTAATTAATATTAGTAGGTAGTAATGACAGCCGCCGCACAGTGACTCAATTTGTCATTTCAGATTGCAAAATTAATAACTCCTGAACGAATAGAGATAATTGGAAATGTTTTGCTGTTGATTAGAAATTCATCAGGCTATTGTATTCTCAAAAATAAACTCAATCGAGGTACAGGATGCTACGTAATACTTTGTCAAAGTTCGACTTACTGTAAATAAGAATAATGCGAGCAACAATGATAAGTTTTAGTTGCAAAATTAATGAAAATGCATTTAAAAAGATGAAAAGTAATAAGAAATTTAAGAAATAAGCTGAAAGAGTCAAATTTAAAGATAAAAATTAATAAATTTTGCTTTCAAAATGAGAACCAAAATTCTAAAAATTTACAGAAAAAAGTCAATTTTTCTTTGGACAATTAATTAATTAATTGATTGGCACGACAGCCCGCTTACGCGAGACTAAGGCCTAGCTTCCCGCAAACACCCGTGTTGTGCGTGTGAATTTTGTACGCGGGTGGAAGGGACCTACAGTTTTATGCCGGTTCCGAACGGCAGGTTGGGAGCTTTTTCATAGGCAATTTTACTCTCAGAGGTTTGCCATTTCCAGCTGAGAGGACAGCCACCGAAAGAGAAAACGAGTTTCCCGTTATTTTTTTTTAGGTGTTACTACATGCAGTATTCGATCTTGCGTCGCTCTGCATGCGACTCGCTGGACCGCGCACTAACCAACTGAGCCACGGCGGCTGCCTAAGTTTAAAAACAATGCTAAAGCTTCATTAGGACTATATTTGATCGGTAACACATTGGGTGGGGTGGGAATAGTGTTTTTTATTCTTTTAACGCGACCCGGGCTTGCTGGTAAAACTGCTTTCACTATAACGTCTTTCATTTTCCCTTGATCCTTATTTTATTTTATGATCAAAGCTTCTGAAAAGTGGGTGACAATTATTTTTCCCCGTTGCCTCCATAAGCTTCCTTTTATTAGTGAAAGACGCACAGTCCTGAGTTGCCTTTTTCGGCCTTCCTTTTGCCGCCTTTAATGTCGATGGCTGGTCATCGCTTATGCTATATGCATCTCTTGCATCGAAGTATATTATTTTTTCTATCCACTCCTCATTACTCTGGACAAAATTGAATTTGGTACGATTTGCCGCAATCCATTTTAACTTGATAGATAAGTCCTGGATATCTTCTCTTTAGTCGTAGATGTTTTGGCTGCAGGCAAACTTCCTTCGACGTAACCAATTCGACGTAACCAGAACGAACTGCTCCTTTGTCTTCGAAATAGTAAATATATCAAAGAGCTTCGAATTTTTTAAAAACATTATTGTGCTTCTTCTTCGGTTTAGTTACAGTGGCGGAGTTGAAGTGATGTTTAGTTTAAATTAAATTCGAAACTAACTTTACTTACATTCAAATAGCAGGCACTAAACTTCTAGTAATAGCAGGTACCTGCAGTTCTTAGGTTTTTACCCGTTGTGAGATTTTTCAACAGCCCAGACATATAAGTGGGTTTTAGCAAAAAGTATGAAACATAAAGAGTGTGCATCTCATACAAGCAAAAATTTGAATGCGGGTGCTGATATCGCCACCCGTCTTCTGGATGCGGGGGGGGGCGGTAGACAACAAGAGGAAACACTTGAAATTACAGCACAATGCTCTGAGCGCAAATCATAGAAACACGAATGCCGCGTCTGTGTTCACTCGTTCATTCTCGCTCAATTGTCCGAAGAGGAGGAAGACGATGTGCTGTTGTTCTTGTTGTTGCGCTGGCGAAAAGCTGAAATTGTAAAACGATTTATATTTTCTAGCTGGCTTTTGTTCTTCTTCTATAAGCCTGCACGGCGTCGCATATTGCTCCTGAACTCACTGACGACTGTAGCGTGCGCAAAATCATAGAAAAGAAAATAAAATATGGCTGGCATGGCGACCTATACTACGACCTCGCGACCTCGCTACAGGCAATTAAAAAATAAATAATAAGTAATCAATAAAAATGGAATTGGAAAGAAAAGAAAACGTCTCGTTCTTTGGAACTTTTCTTACGGCCCACATATAATGCTTGTTTAAAAGAACTAAAATAAGAAAATCTAATATTGTAAATTTATGATCACATCATTCGCCATGGAATCATTCAGGTGTAGAACATTTAAACTATTTTTAAACGTAGGCATGCCGTAATACAATTTTCTTATGACAAAATACTTGTGTTATTATTTCTTTATTTAGTGCTTTAGTAGTGCTTTCGCCCTATTGAAAGTCAATAGCCCTATTAAATTATGTTTTTCCATACAATCTTCTAACCCTCCGTTAGATTTCAAAAAAAAAATAATAATTAAAACACGAATCTAATTATTTTTAATTTCAAGTGTTTCACGAATTTTGAAGTCAATATGCCTATCAGAGAACGGCACGAGTGCACCGCAACAATAAGTACACCGCAAACATACTCTGTATTTTGTATACTCGAGTGCCATAAACACCGCAAAAGAAATTGTGCGGTGTTGATTTTACTCGTCCTTCATTTGCTGAGAGCCTCATGCGATCATAACATACTCATTACTTTTCGTTCTGTTCATATTTCTACTATGTAAAAGCAGTGAGCGCAAAAAACAGTACCAGTACCAATATTTCGTTCTGCGCTTTACCTGCAGGAACAATGCTAGCTCGTAACACCTACACAACTTCGGCTCGCGCTCGACTTGTGGGTGACGAGCCTACTCAGCTTCTACACATATCGCGTATATTGCTCACGCACTACAAAAGTGACACAACTAAACATTTTTGATTTTTCAGGAAACGCAAAAAACTGTTTATGAGCTAAATAAAATTTTTTTTAAATAAAGTATATACCGTTTAATTGAAAATTCTACAGATTATGCTTTAGGATAAGTTACAAGAATTTTGTTTTATTTTGCAAAAGAAAATCCAAAATTGTTAGTTGTGACTGTTTCCATGATATTTTAATTCAATAATTACCGAATTATTTCAAGTTATGCCACTTTTTCTGAATTTAATAATTATAAATGACACTTAAAAAGTTGAAAGAAAAATTTTGAAAATTCATAGTTAATTTTAATAATTAAAAATATATACAAAAATGGTCAGAATTTTATTTAAAATTAACTTCAACAAAAATTTATTTCGTTTAAAGTGTCACAATTTGAGTTAGGACTCTTTTGCATTGAGCTGCAGCGATCAAATAGCATCAAACTTCTGACATGACAAGAGATCTAACTGTTTTTGCAACAGTAAACAACAACAAAATATACTGAGCTTTTTCTTATTTGTAGATAAATGCATTGTGCACAGTATTAACACATAAACCCGAAAAATAAAAATTTTGAGTTGTGTCACTTTTGTAGTGCGTGTGCGATATGTATCTTTTGCGCGACTGAATATCGAAAAAAATTCAATACATGCAAATAAAAATCGTCTACGAGGGCCATTAAGAAGGAGCGTTTTGGTGACAGGGAGTAAGTTCCATTCGCAATATATTCAGCAACCAAATCATTGTTTGACGCCATGCCGAAATTGTTCCAACTGCTTGCAGTAACAAATAAACTTTTCAAAACTAATAAACTTTTTGCAACAATTGACTTTTTTCTCAGTAAGAAACAGAATCATCAGTATATGCACAATCTTTGATAACGCTAAATAGGCCGTTTACCGTTATATGAGAGTGCTACAAACAAAAACAGTAACATCGCGGTGTCAATTTTGCGGCCGGCTGCATAGTTATTCTTATTTGCTACTGAGTTCACTCATCTTCACTTTGCCCAATATGTATCTCTGCATTCTCTTCTACATATACATATTATTTATGTTGTGCACACGAAGTACGAGTAGCACTCATACTAGTCATCGTACTCGTCGGGTACGATTGCCGAATGTGATAAAAAAAATTACGAAGCAAAGTAAAGCAGATACCGCGAAATCATATGCTTGAGTATGCTAGTAGCTTAAACGCACCAATACTCAAATCGACATGGGTATGGTAAATACTCATAAAAAATCAATGCGGTGGCGATCACACCGCAACCGCTTTTAAGGCGAGTATACTCAGAGTCATAAAAATAGGCACTCGTGCAGTTCTCTGATGCCTATCAGTTCATTTTTTTTTTCGTAGTTTTCCCATATTCTCAAAATTGTAATCAAGCATGTGAAAATATAAACAAATAATTTTACTTCGAACT
The DNA here is from genome assembly GCA_963971225.1 of Melieria omissa. Classification (NCBI taxonomy): domain Eukaryota; kingdom Metazoa; phylum Arthropoda; class Insecta; order Diptera; family Ulidiidae; genus Melieria; species Melieria omissa. The sequence goes on along the minus strand of OZ020269.1, from coordinate 39,218,399 downwards.
CGCCACGTAAAAATATTTGCAAACATTTTAAATTGGGATCAAGCACCAAATTTTTAAATTAATCAAAGCATTGGCCAGCAAAAAGCCATACACCACAAACAATCGATTGCTGGTGACATTGCAGCAAAATCAATCACAACACAAAAAAGCATACACACAATAAACGACAACACCAAAAACATTAGCGAACCCCGAATCATCTTCGTTGAAACGACGATGACGATGCTTTGGTTCGTTGTTTACTCTTCGCTTGCGCTTCGACGAACAAGATCGCAAACTGTTGAGCGCGAGCAAATTTCCCGCAACCTATGCCTCCGCTCATCTCTCCCCGCCCGCATCAAGAAACACGCTTGACAAATTTTTGAAGATGCCTATTCTTTATATTCTATATTCTTTGGTTTTATATTCTATATTCTTTGGTTTTAGCAAAGAATATACAATATAAAGAATACGCATCTTCACACACATCTATACACATAGATATAAGTCTGCTTTTTGTTTTTCAATAACTAATTGTTTCATTTGCGCGGTTGAACTCAAAGACTAATGGCGACTGACTGAGTTTTGCTCAAATTAAAAAAAAAAATGTATGCCAGGCACAGTGTAAGTATTTTGTTAAAAACAAAAGCATTACATCAAAGGATACATGATAGCTGATTGCCGGAAATGAAAGCCAACTTGTTTTTCGTATGTGCGAACTGCGCATCCAGCAAAAGTACTCTACTCTAAGTACGCAGCGCACTGTGGCCATATGTTGTACTGGAGCCTTTCCAACTACTTCTGGCCCATCGCTAGATGCCTTGGTGAGCCTTCCTCCACTTGATGTTTTCATCCAAGGAGAGGCCCTAAAGGCCATCCGAAGACTAAAACACAGTGGCCAGTGGTATGGCGCTTGTCCGGCAGTGGATAATTGTGCTGGCACCGACATAGACCTCACAGTCATGTCCATGCCCCTCGACTCCATGCCCACAACTGTCATACTAAAAAAGCGGTACATGGTGTTGCTGCCTGAGGCTCACTCTTGGTTGTATCCTGAGGATGAGCCCGGTAAACACTGCTTCCGTATATTCACGGACGGCTCCAGAACGGAAGATGGTTCTGGCTCTGAGGTCTTCGTGGAATCCACGGGGACTAGATGGTTCTTTGCCCTAGGCTCGCACGCATCTGTGTTTCATGCAAAGGTGCATGCGATACTTGAGGCGATGAACTTTGTCGTAGAGAGTAAGTGGAAAGGCAGGTCTATCTGTGTCTGTAGCGACAGCAAAGCTGCGCTTATGGCCTTGGACAGCCCTCCAACCACCTCTAGTCTAGTCAAGTCCTGCAAATCCAGGCTTAATTATGTTGGCAAATACAATAGCCTGATGCTCACCTGGGTCTCGGGACACGCAGGAATTGTGGGTAACGAGACCTCAGATTCCTTAGCTAGAATGGGCTCTGAGGCTGATTTTGTCGGCCCTGAGCCTGTTCTGCCACTCCCATCTGCAGCCATCAAAGCCACAGTTAACGAATGGGTCACTATGACCCAGGAGCGAGCATGGCAGGCTGAGAGCGGCTGCAGGTGGACGAAACTTATGCTTCCCGCCATATCCGACAAATGCTCACAGTTTCTTTTGTCACTAGGCAGAAGGGACTGCAGGCAGATGGTCGGGTTAATGACGGGCCATTTCCTATGGGCGAAGCACATGGAAATGGTAGGCATATCTGACAGTGCCCTATGTCCTGCCTGTGAGGAGGACGTTGAGACGGCGGAACACTTCCCGTATCTCTGCCCCGCGTTCGCTCGTATCAGGTTTGAGACGTTTGGCACTGATGTGCTAAGAAGCGACCACCTTGGCTCCTTGGCACCCCAGGATCTATTAAGGTTTCTTCGGAAATCGGGTAGATTTAAAGCATATTAACAGGGAACAACCAGTCGTAGTACAATGGACGTATAATTGTCTGAGTGCTGCGCTTGCTAGATCGTTCCGACAAAGGAAAAAAAAAAGAAAGTACTTTTTACTTCGAGCTTACAGCAATATACGCCAAAAAAAAACAGTCGACTTAATATGGAGTTGCAAGCTTGTATCACTTCTTAAATGAAGCCAAAATCCAAATTTGCATGCCCTGGCAACGATTATAATCGCGTGTAATTGATTCACTATCAGAATCTTGACGAACTTATTCGAACGCACGCACCCGAAAGCACAAAATTGCGCAAGGTGGCCACAGAAAAATCGCTATAAAATCCAGTCGGGCAAAATCGGGCACCCGATCTCTTCAGGGCAGTACTCACAGAAGACTAGTGAACAATTTTCCCAAAGACGGAACCGTGGCAAGTATGGCCTTTTTTTTGAAAGTCTATCGAAGGTTCAAAAAGAGTGATAAAAACAGTGCTTCAAGTGAGTGCCTATGAAAAGACAACAACAACAACCAACTTTTTTTTTCTATATTTAATTATTTACTACAAATGCCTTTTTTTACGATGCTGGTGCAAAAAGTTTCAATTCATTTGCTCCTTTCCGTATTTTAAAACTTCAGCTTTGCCAAAAAAGTGCAAATTGCTGATACTATTTCACACTCTAAAAATTGCTCAACTTTGACGGGCTCTACAAGCAAAACTATTTGTCCAATTTAGTTAAGGTTTTCGGAGTTCTTAGGTCCAAGCATTTATCTATCGGACAAGTATAACAGTTTCCCCCAAATCGAACATGACAAAATCGATTTTTGCAACCTACGTCGGCAGAATCAGCCACTGTGCGCCGTAGCTCAGCTGGCTAGTGCGTTGGGCCGCGAGTCAAGACTCTGCGAGTTCAAAACTGAGTTGCGTTAACACCGAAAAAAAAGAAAAACAACAATTTTTCTTTCAGCGGCTGTCCTCTCAGCAGGAAATGGCAAATCTCTGAGAGTAAAATTGTCTATGAAAAAGCTCCGAACTCGCTGTTCGGAATCGGCATAAAACTGTAGGTCCCTTCCAACCTTGTAAAAACAATCGCACGCACAACACGGTTGGTTGCGGGTAGCTAGGCCTTACTCTCGTAATCGGGCTGTCGCGACATGTCGTGCCAGTCAAGAAGAAGGTAGTAATGATTTTTTAATTGTTTATAAATTCCAACTTTTTAAAGCCCAAGCTCCATAAAGCGCGTTTCAAGCGTATCATCCTTTTTCGCGTTGAATCAGTGTATTTGTATGAAGCAAACTCCATGACTTGACGTCGATAACCCCGAAACGAGTCAAAAGTTGAACTATTTTCTCACGCGTTTCGGGCGCTTAACTGCAGTGAAGGGCTCTGTTAAATTTGGGAACTGTGAAGCGTTTCCACCGGAATCGAGTTAAATGCAACAGCTGTTTTTTCTTTACATTTTTATTTGGCCAAGCCAAATTCTGGCGTATGTATGGTTTCTTGTAGCCCCTCTACTGCAGGAAAACCACTCCGCTTTCCTTCTCAACAGTCTAGGAATGTCTGCGTTTTCATATTTGTGAAAATTTATTTCATTTATGAAAATTTATTTCATTTATCAATGTTTATTTCATTTGTGACAGTTGTCAGGTGATTGATATCAGAGCTGTCTGAATTTTTAATGTCAAGAGGGTTCATGAGAAGTTCCACGTTTTTATTTTCTTTTTCAGCATTTATTATTGGTAAATAATATAAGTTTTGACATTGATTATGACAGACGATATGTATTTTTGCGAAAAATTTAGTAAAAAGTAATTTTCTTGGCAAAAAATCTACCACACCGAACGCAATTCAAATTCCTTCTTCCGTTTGTGTTCGTACGGCTCTTGCAGCGCCTGAAAGCATGCTATCAAAATTTTTACATTTGTGAGTATTGCCCCCCTATTTTAACATAACATTTTCTGTTTTGAAAGTGAGTTAACTCAGTCAACAATTTAACAACAACACAACAACAATTTCATGGGAATTTGGGCATTTAAATGCGATGTCAAACTGCAGTAATGCTATTAAATACATTTATAAAACGTTTGAAATCCAATATTTTAACATAAAGTGTGAAGAAATTCCTAAAAATTAGCATTATTCTTTGACAGACGAAACTTCAAAACTGAGTTAACTCAGTTTTGAAAGTGAGTTAACTCAGTTTTTCACAACAACAATTTCATGGAAATTCGGGCATTTAAATGCGATGTCAAACTGCAGTAATGCTATTGTTACGAAATTCCACAGTTCGTTATCGACGGTTCGTTTTGATTGTATTTGAAAATAAAACAACTTCAGTTATCCAGCGCAACGTAGTCAAAACTAACAATCGCTTTATTTACAAATTTGCACTTCTTCTACTTTACACTACTACTATTGCATGTTTCCCCATTGCTTGCTCAACACAGACTCGACCCCTTGCGCTGCCACTGCTGCTTTTATACCAATTTTCTTATCGCGCCGAAGTTTCTTGCAACTTCTAATTGGAAAGCGCTCGACCATTCTCGCACAGCCCATTTATTCGAGAACCATCCTTGCCATATCGGACTATACCAAGCGAATTTATAACAGTTTTGCTGTACTTCACAGTGCATGCCTAAAGGTATGCTTGGAAAACATTCGTGCGGAGAAAAGCATTCCTGTACAGTGCGGCACAGAATTTCTCATCGTATCACTATTAAATACATTTATTAAACATTTGAAATCCAATATTTTAACATAAAGTTGAAGAAATTCCTAAAAATCAGCATTATTCTTTGACAGACGAAACTTAGGGCCGTTTTATCATCTTCCCGTTAACTTTAAAGTTCACTTTAACGGGCCGATAAACGCATTTTTGTTTTCTCATCTGCCCGTTATAGCCTATTTCCACCGAGCGCTTAAATGCATTTAAGGGCTCTGTTAGGTTTGACAACTGTCAAGCGTTTCCACCGAAACTGAGTTAACTCCAAAAGCTTGTTTTTGTTAACATTTTTATTTGGAAAAATCAAATTCTGCATTTATTTCTGGGCAGCCCCAGCTATACCCATCGCCGCCATCTCCTTGTATACGTATGTGTGGTTCCTTGTAGCCTCTCTAGCACTCGGATAACCAATAATTTTTTTATACGTCAAAGCCCAACAAGGTCCCCAGGGACCTTTTATGTAAAATTGCATATAAGATGTGTAATTTCATAATGTAGGGTTAAAAATGTGTGTAGATGTGTTTGGAGAGCCAAAAACTTAAGCTTCGTGTATATTTTTTAGTAAACACATGTGTATTTGTTACTACAGACAGATAGGCAAAAACGTATACAGTACAAAATAATTGCATTTAGTTGCCTAACTTTGCTTTAGCAGCTCATGCACCCATGCCGCTGCAAGTATGGCATTTTTTTTTAGAGTAATGGGTTTTTGTATAAATTTATTTTTATTTGTATTCTGTTTTCCATCGTTTTAATATATACTTAGGCAATACCCTCAGCCATTATCAAATTGATAATGGAGTTTGATCATCGTCGTCGGAGGCAGCTTCATCCGCCAGAGGGACATTCAGTTCAACTTCAGCATCATATGTTTCATCGTATGGCAAAGTCTACATTACTGCTGGTTGTTCACTCATGCTCAGTTGTTGAAAGCGCGTACGGCGGCTTACAAGGTCCCTGCGGACCTTGTCGGGCATCGACGCCCGAAATAACTTCAATGCGATAATTTTGGTGGTAAAATACATGCAATCGTGGCGAAATCTATTTTAACAGCTTCTAAATAATCCATTTATAGAAGTCATAAAGTTTCCAGCTCATCACTCCGAACGTATTGAAATGCCGCATATTTTAAAACGCCATAGGTCCCTACGGACCTTGTGGGGCATCGGAGAGTTAAAACATCAAACAGCTAAAAAACTTGTGCTGCAAGATTTTGGATGTGTTTGCTTAAAAAGTTTATAGTGAGTGTGATGAAGTGCTTTGAGTAGTGCTTGCACAAGTTTTTGGTCACGAAGTTTGAAAAGGTACAAAAAAATATTATTAGAAAGTTCGAGGCTAATCAGAAGTAAAGCATCGATTATGAGTTTGCGAGGTACGCTCTTCTTAACAAAATTATTAATGGTTTTTTTGAATTTTTTTTTGCGAAATGTCAATTTCAGCTAATGTGATCTACCCAAGTTCAGGTAATGTGATATAGTACATCACAGTACCCAAACTTATGACAGTAGTACTACTAGGTATGCGCCTATGAAACCGGTAACGAGATCTAGCGGTAAATAGCCGAATATTTATAAACTTCGGAACCGTACCAAATGTCATGTTTACTTCTTCTGTCATATGTCTACAATATTCAGTTCACAATTTGTCCGGAAAATGTCGGATTACGTGCCTACAAATTACGATTTGCGGACACAGTTAATTTTGTGTTACCATTTGAAGAAAAGAACCTTCTAAAACCTGGTGAAACGGTTAACGGTGAACGTTACCAACAACAATTGGCCGATTTGAACCGTGCTATACGCCAAAAACGCCCAGAATATGAAGCCAGGCAACACAAAGTGATTTTCCTCGATGACAACGCACCACCACACCGCACTAGAGCCACCAAAGAATTGGTTGCATCGTACAACTGGGAAGCTCTTGCTCATGCGGCTTACTCTCCAGACTTGGCGCCTTCGGATTATCATATGTTCGCATCGATGGGCCACGCATTAACGGAACAGCGCTTCAATTCTCACGCAGAAGCCAAAAAATGGATCGATGATTGGTTTCAGGCAAAAGACGAAACATTTTTTTGGCGAGGCATCCATAAATTGCCTGAGAGATGGGAAAAATGTGTAGCTAGCGATGGCCATTACTTTGAAGAATAAAATTGTAATCATTTCCTCACAATAAACGTGTTTTTTTCAAAAATAATTACCGAATTACAGAAATGTTTATATGCTTAATTGTATTTTATTTAAAATGGAATAATCTCAAAAATCTGTTATGGTTAAGTTTTAGATAAAAAATGCACGAAATTATGTTTTTCGATACAAATTTTTAACCCTTGGTTTACCCTCCTCAGATTGTAATTAAAAAAACAAAAAAATTAGAAATACGTCTAATTACACAGTACAACAATTTTGCGGTTTTCAAAAAACCCGCGGAGTTTCTCAACTGTTCCTTATATTTTCGGAGCCGCTGAACACGAATATGTAATTATTTTTTTCGGGTCACCTCTAGTTTGGGTTTTACAGGGTCTTGAAGTTACAAGCTACACCCCAATTAAAAAAATTAATTTAAATGGTTGAACTTATCTTAGTCTAACAATATTGGTATCAAAAGAAAGAGAATTATGTCTCCAACTCAAATAAAATAATTTTTTTGTAATTATCCTGGCGAAAGGATATAAAAATGTCCTTTTAAGAATGTATCCTTAATTATCCTGGAAGTTTTTCTACAAAAAAATTTGGAAAAAATATATTATAAAACCCTTGCCATGCACCAATACATTGTGAAATTTCATGTTAATCAGTCCATTGGTTCAGCTGAAAAAAATTGTTGAAGTTTATTTCAACTCAAAAACTTAAATTAATCCAAAATTTTTCACAGTGCAAAGAATTTCAGCTCTTCACAAAACCCGCCCAGTTTCTGAACTGCTCCTTATAATTCCGGTACCGCTGATCACGAATATGTAATTTGTTTTTTTGGGTCACCTCTAGTTTGGTTTTTACAAGGCCTTGAAGTTGCCAGCAACACCCACCTTGAAAACGAATTTAAATTGTTGAACTCATCTTAGTCCAATAATATCAGTATCAAATTAAAGAGAATCAATTCTTTTGCCCAAGGCCATGTCAATGTCAATTTTACGTTATATTTTGAACCTTGAAAACGAATTGAACTCATCTTAGTCCAACAATGGTTTTGGTTAGAATAGCTTGAGAAAAATTTGTGATCAAAAATCTAGAGATTACATGCCATGGATTTACTAATTCTTCATAATCTTTTGATTTGTGGTTGCCCAAGAAATTCTCTTTACCATCTTTGAAACACAGTCATGCTCTTCTCTCCTTCTCGCTTAGTTTTCTCTCAAATACGGTGTCTTTAAGTAAAGCGCGTATATTTGGACCAATTAAAACACCTACAGATGTACATAAGCCCAAAATATGTTATTGTTACAAATTGAGATATCTAAATATAAGACGAAAGTTTAATCAAAATACGATAAACTATTTACTTAATTTGTGTTTACCTTCTTTAATTTTCGCATCACTAATCCAATGGAAATTTCTTCTTATGTACTGAAAACCTTCACCAGCTTAGCCCGAAGCCTTAACCCTTTCGGTTATTCTATGCCATATGGCATAGCCTCTTTTCAGTGCCTGTTTTAGGTCAAAAACTTGTGAATACTATATTTTTAAATTTTTGTATTTTTCTCTAAAGGTTTTTATACCAAATAATGAAAAAAATATTTTGATTAGTATACCAAGTAAATTGTAATGGTTCAAAAAGTGCGCAGTCCTATCGAACTGCGTATTTTACTAAAAGAGATCACTTCGTACTTTTATTTATTCTATTACAAAAATCAATTTATTTCATAGGTTTATGTCAGTAATCTAGTAGGTATTTATTGCTTTAGTAAGTGTAAAAAAAATTTTTATCCCAAATATAGTTAACTAAGGCTGTACGATTTTTTTTATTTCTTACTATGCCATATTTCATGATGCCCAAAAACCACTTTTTCGAACAATATTTTAAAAAATGACTTTTGATTATTCATTATGTAGGCTTAAACAGTAATAAAATGGAAAAGAATGATTCTTAAAGCTACAAACAAAAAAGAAGTACCGAAAGGGTTAATTAAATTTTTCATGGCACCAAGCTCGAGATGAAGAGAGAGGAGAATTATTCTGTTTTTCGCAACCAGAGCTTCAGCAATAACATTTTCTATTCAACGCTTGCTAGAATTTTGATCACAAATTTTTCTCAAGCTATTCTAACCAAAACCATTGTTGGACTAAGATGAGTTCAATTCGTTTTCAAGGTTCAAAATATAACGTAAAATTGACATTGACATGGCCTTGGGCAAAAGAATTGATTCTCTTTAATTTGATACTGATATTGTTGGACTAGGATGAGTTCAACAATTTAAATTCGTTTTCAAGGTGGGTGTTGCTGGCAACTTCAAGGCCTTGTAAAAACCAAACTAGAGGTGACCCAAAAACAAATTACATATTCGTGATCAGCGGTACCGGAATTATAAGGAGCAGTTCAGAAACTGGGCGGGTTTTGTGAAGAGCTGAAATTCTTTGCACTGTGAAAAATTTTGGAATAATTTAAGTTTTTGAGTTGAAATAAACTTCAACAATTTTTTTCAGCTGAACCAATGGACTGATTAACATGAAATTTCACAATGTATTGGTGCATGGCAAGGGTTTTATAATATATTTTTTCCAAATTTTTTTGTAGAAAAACTTCCAGGATAATTAAGGATACATTCTTAAAAGGACATTTTTATATCCTTTCGCCAGGAAAATTACAAACAAATTATTTGATTTCAGTCGGAGACATAATTCTCTTTCTTTTGATACCAATATTGTTAGACTAAGATAAGTTCAACCAAATTAAATTAAATTAATTTGTTTAATTGGGGTGTAGCTTGTAACTTCAAGACCCTGTAAAACCCAAACTAGAGGTGACCCGAAAAAAATAATTACATATTCGTGTTCAGCGGCTCCGAAAATATAAGAAACAGTTGAGAAAGTCCGCGGGTTTTTTTTACTGTTGTACTGTGTTATTTTTGATTTGCAGTATTTTCACCAAGTTTTAAACTAATAGGTCTGTTAAATAACGTTTTTTCGGGTATATCACATTACCTTTTATCAGACGACAATATTTGGATATTTTGATTTGTTATAAAAAACTCATCAACAGCTTATCTTTAAGAGTTAATAATCTTAGATATACTAAATAATCTGTCAGTGAGCAGTTGAGACCAAAAAAAGTGTCTTATAAGGAAAAGTGTGTCGGAAATCGCCGTAAAACAAACAGGTATATCACATTACCCGAACTTACTCTATACATAATATAAAATTATTTAATTTTGAATATAAGCGAGTAAGGTACGAAAGGGTGAATTTTGTATGATTATGTTATTAAAATATGAATGAATTGTTTTTATTAATAAATATTAATTTATTTATGAATGCTTGTTTGTTCTTTATTTACTTAAAGTAAAATTCGTTTGTTGAAAAAAATGCTTGATATGGTGATTTTTATTTCAACTAGAAAGATTCGGTTTCGGCCGAATAATAAAAAAAACCGAAATTCGGTTTCGTTTTCGGCCCAAAAATTGCAATTGCAATACTCCGTTGCTGCAATTTGCTTGAGTTTGAATCAATGAACCCGGGGATCGAGCGTCGCATTTGACTCGCGGCCCAACGCACTAGCCAGCTGAGCTTCGGCGGCTGCTTGTAGTTAGCAACCCTCCGATAAGCGATAATTTTTTTAACGGCCAAAGCCCAATAAGGTGCCCAGGGACCTCTTTTGTAATAGTGCATATATGGCGTATAGTTGTATAAGTTTTACATAATGTGTGTAGATGTGTTTGGAAAGCCAAAAGACTAAACTTCGTGTTTATTTTTTAGTAAACATATATGAATTTTTTACTACAAATAGATAGGCAAAAACGTATACAATACAAAATAAATGCTTTTAAAACCGCCATAGGTCAGTACGGACCTTGTTGGGCATCGGAGGGTTAAGATTTAAACAAGAGTCACGCATTACACACAACGTCCATCAATGAATTGTGAATATCACCAACAATACCAAAATCACAACTGTAAGCATCAAAGTGAACGTAAGAATACTTAATAGTATAGAAGAGAATAAGCAAGAGAAACGAAATTGTAATAGACAGAAGTGAACATAAAACAATGCTTTTGACTTGTAAATAAAAGTAAGCAATGAAAAAGCCGAAAGTGAGAAGGGAGAACGGAGCCGCGCAAAGTAAACGCGTTTGAATACTTTTCTTGCGCTTACAGGCAATCGCAGCATGCAGTACTTTTCTGGTTTCAACAGAGATACTTTCATGTATGTAGACGTTGTTATCCGACCCGGTCTCAGCGATTCTCAGATTGACTGATTTTTTTGCCTGCCGACTATAACCACCAAAAGCCTTCAGCACCCGATTGCGATCTCAAAGAGTGCAGAATTTGGAATTTGGAGTAGTTGGTGTTAATATAATTCATGTAACAATGAATTTATTCTTATCACAATAAATGAATGTGGGGTTGATAGAACTTACTTCGCTCTCCAAACTGCTCACTACAACGAGATATTTCGGCCGAAATTCTATTGAACAAGTAGTCAGTATGTTGCCAAAGACCATCCTCTGTGCGTAATTTTTCCCGAATTATTATCAAAATATTTTCGGAAAATTCCTTTCAGTTATGTATTCCCCATAGTGGTACTTATTAAAGAGCGGCGCAAGCTTATAAAAATGACTTGCAAGCCATCGCTGTGCTTTCAAATACTGCCGCTCTTCTTCACTTTCACTACAAAACAAGCACTGCAGTGAGGGAAGCTTTTGATATTGATACAAATACTGCACGAAAGGACAATAGAACTTCAAGCACCTTGATGTATAGAACAACACTGAAGTAGAACAACATTGAAGTAGAACAACACTGGAATAGAACAACACTGGAATAGAACAACACTGAAGTAGAACAATACTGCAGTGGAACAACACGGAAGTAGAACAACACTGAAGTAGAACAAGACTGAAGTGCAGCACTGAAGTAGAACATTTTCAAGCATACGGTGTTTTGTTTTGCACGATCGGAGTAGCTGATGTTTGTTTTTGGTATTTTGTATGGAATCTGAGCTGCATTTCAAGCATTAAAACAACATTAATGTAAAAAAAAGCAGATTTAAAACATGTTTTTTCGATATTTATTTAAGTCTGTTTCACTCGTTGTGAAGTAGAAGTTCTGTTTCACACGGTGTGAAGTAGAAGTTCTACTTCACTCCGTGTGCTTGCTATGATTTACCGTTACTTAACCTCATTATAGCTTTCTGTTTTGATGTTTTGTTTCGCAACAGAACACAAGCACTGCAGTGTTTGCTTTGTATAGAACTATTGAGCATTTGATTTTGCTGTCATTGCGACACTGAAGTACAGTACTTGACAGTACTGTGCAGTAGTGAAGTCTGCCAAATAAAAGATTTTGTGCAGCTCTTTAGTACTTATATAATTGGACACATGCTTCAGTTTGCAACAATTAATGTGATGTTGATTTTTAGTAATCAATAGCAAATTTATCTATGAAATTATATGATACATAATAATGTTAACTAAAAATTATATAACAATTTTAATCAATATTACATCTATGGTAATAAATTGATCTGAATTGATATCTATATTTTAGGTTTTGGTGGACAATCATGGGCGTAAGTTTATTTCACCTCGTTACTGTCGCTTATAAAAGAAAAAAATAACGAAAATTGCAAATTTAAGATCAGACAACTCCTTCCAATTTTATTGCCAAAGGTTGGACAGAGCTTTTAAGAGATCCTTTAGTTACAGTAATAAGTTGAAGTAGCATTACCATTTCGTTACACAATATATATCTATGCAACATATATCGCATTAAAACTGACTTTTACTACGGCAATTTTATTGCTTATTAAATTTTCATTATTTTAGTATTCAGATAACTACCATCAACGGCTTTCTATGTACTATTCGGCAATAGAAGATATATCATTTACATATGTTAAGCTTATGTGTGTAAATCGAAAAAGTCGTTGTAGAAGTAGCTTTCTAGATTTAAAATACAAAAAATTTGTTTGCGGTGACTGATTCTCTTTAAATGCAATGTTTACACCACACTAAGTTTAAAACAGTACCGTAAGTGTAACTTATAAAGGTGTGCAAATTGCCGAGTGATTCAAATCACGTGTTTTTAACAGCTACATTTATGCACACATAAACAGTCAGTACTTGTGGCACGTGACCTCAAAGTAATTTAGCATACACATTCGAAAAAATTATAATGTGAAAGATGCAAATAAGGCCCAAGCCCAGTAAACGACTATTGTGCAGTTTATAGGTACAAGCTTCGAATGCTCTTTGAGCCATGGTCGCCGCAGGAGGCCCTTGAGGTTTAGTAACTTTCTCAAGAATCATCGCACTCCTCTAAGTTTTGTCCTAAGAATTAGATATCCCAGAATTCGGCGCTTTAATCAATCATCCCACTGACAACTTATAAGTTCAATTGGTTCGGTATTTAGTCTACCCAGCCTTTTTCTAGATCTAGATGAAGAATGTGAAATTTTTTGGGGGAAAAATGAATATGAGATACAAACACTAATTAATGTTAATAATAGATCTGGCTTGTGTTAGAGCCTTATTATTCTCAAAAAAGAATGTTCGAACTATTGATTCAAGAATGCGAATTGATCGTAAAACATCAAATATTTTTATTCCATGCTTCTATTGCTTTGGATATAGCATTTCAAAAATATTATTAAATATTAAATATTTTGCAAACATATTAAATGCCATACAATGGGGTTTTGATTTGCCTTATTTGGTAGCAGTACCTTAAGGGTAACGATGAACACAGCCAGTGGTCCTTTTAGGACATGCTGTGACTGTTGCGCAATATTTAAGGGAGTATTCACAAATAACTCTGGGTAGCACTTCATTATGAAAACTGTGTGTGGTTTACTCATTTCCATTATTTTCCAATTACAGCAGTCCAAAATGAGCGCCAGCCGCGAAACACGGCCACTATTCGTCCTGAGACACTGCGGGAGATGGAACATGGACGAGCCCTGCGAGAAGCCGCTGTAGCTGTTGGAGTGTTTGGGTAAGAAATTGGCATTTTAAGACCTACAAATTGTTTTCGGATGACAACTTTCTACTACACAGACCTCCCGTTTTACTGTCACCACCGTGCTACGCACCTGGATTGTTACCGCCTCCATGTAAATTGATTCCCATAGAAATACAATTTTCGTGGAGTTTTAATTTCTTGCATTCGATTTTAGCACTTTCGAGCTTGCCACCTGGACGGAGATTACACCAGAATCATCTATCCAAGTCCATGCAGCTCTCTTCGAATATAACCCATTCCGGCAACTTTTCCGTATTTAATAGTAATCTGCAATTTTCCAAAGAGAACTCGTACACCACATCTATGGATCTGTCGAATGGTACTGTTTCAATCTCAACCAATTCAAGTAGTAATAATTCTATCGATCCAAGTTCTCCACCTCCCGAAACGGGTACGTATTTGTAACTGTTTATATGTATCCAGTAGTAGTACTTTCCGATCGTAAATGACAAATTTTGTTAGATTATATGACCGTTAGAACGCTACCAGGCTCATTTGGGGAAGCCGATTATGCACCTCTTCAGCTCTAACGCATTTGGAATAAATTACTCCTTCAAATTGCTGCACCACTCCAGTGTGTTCCAAGCACACTCCGTGTTCTTTAAATTAGGGAAACATTAACAACAAAAGCAGTACAGTGCCTTAAAATTATATTCGAGATCAACATAGTTTCAACATTTGTATGAATCAAGTGTTGGAATCTGGTATCCCAATATCAAAAATCTTTTAATTCGAATTTTAATTAATTACCAAAGTTCTTCCAAGTGATATTCATTAAATTTAAGCATTTAAGATTTTAATGGTTATCATACCTTAACTTATACCTTAACTTACTTCTACGAATTGCTTCTTTACTCTCTAACAGCTAGGTCGGTAACAGGGTCGTTTTGTAATCTAAACCAGTGATCAGCTGCCGTCAATCTCTTGACAAGATGGCCGAGTAGTTCAACTTATACGCATGGGTGTCTGGTTACCGAGATAACCAGGGAGACTGCAGGACAGACGAACCGTCTAGGCAAAGAAATTATCAAGGAACAAAATTTGCGGGCTTGGGAACTCCACTAAACATCTGCAGATAACAGAAATAGTGGCTAATTTTGCCAACATGACCTGGGCGGCTTCAGGGACCGGTAGATATTGTCCTGCATACATACTTAACTTGCCATCACAACCCGTTACCAACTATCGCAACGATCACTTTTTTCATCCTTCATTGGGAGGAAAACAATGGCTGTGTTTCGTCCATGTCTTAAAATAGCTCATACAGTTCGGTGTTTGTTCGTATCTGGTAGTCGTCGTCAATACGAATAAGGCCCAACATCTTGCGAAGCTTCGCACAGTGTAACGACTTTATATAACCCGTGGCCAAAAATTGTTGACGTTGTCCAATCTCGATGAAACTTGGTGAGCATGTTTTTGTGATCAAAATTCAGAAATTTACAAAAAATCATTAAAATGTCACCACTGCCATGCCTACCTCCCATATGAATTGAAAATTACTTTTGGTATAATTTGCTTAATATTAATGATAGAATCTAAAAGTTCTAAAAGTTGACACCAAAAATGGGCGATCTGCGACGAGTTTCAGAAAAAAGCTTTAAAAAAAACATGCTGTGACCATACTGCAACGCCTACTTATCAAATAATGACCTACCATAATACTATTCATAAAGTTATAAATAATCTGGACATAATAGAAAAGTAACTACTAGAAGTTAATTACAACAACAAAAGGTCAGCTCCGTTTTTGAAGGCGTGGTAATTTTACTTTTGATCAAATTACACATTGCAGCCATTACTTCCTTGTCACTTTTTTGTGCGCGACCAGACAAACTTCAAAATATCACATACTGTACTGAAAGTGTCACTATATCAATGTATCTAGTTAGCGGAGTAGTAGTTAGTAACAGCCATAGCTGTTAAAATTATATAATACAAATAATAATAAAAATAATATAAAAATTATAAAAAAATTATAGAATTAAATTTTAATTAAATTTTTTTTTATTAAATTATAAAAATTAGAAAATTATTATTTTTCGCTAGTAATTACATATGTATTTTTAGCATTTTGTGATAAAAAAATTGGGAAGACTTTTTTATGTATTTTTTCTTACTCCAAAAATTTTAGATTATTTGCTCTTTTCGTTTTCAAAATCGCATTTATGTCAAAGTAACGGACTCAGAAGATGATGATAAAAACGAAAAAACCAGTGAAATCGTACTTATTCCAGTCTTTCATTACGTGTGTATATCGTTAACGTTATTTTATACATACACTATAGTGCAAAAGTGAACAAATGTTTTTAGGTTAGTTACTTCTATTCCTGCCAAATCCTATTTTCTAAAGTTAGGGCATAAGTACTTACGGTTTATGTAAATTAGACCTTTAAAGAAAGCAACAACAATAAATTACAACAACAACAATGCATATTTTTTTAGATAAATTATATAAAAGCACACAGATTACTTATTTAGTTTTGCACCCGAGTACTTATTTTCGGTAGAAACTGTTATACCATAGTTTTAATAATTGGTGTTTGTGGGCTCGACAAATAAATTAAACGACGGCGGCGGTTTTGGGGTTATGAGGCGGTTTTATTTTGCGTGGTGTGCGCTTATGAGGATTCTTAACGACTAACTTTATAATTTTAAACTTACGTCTAAGGGAGTAGGAAAATGGGGACACAATTCATTTTCTGAGTGGGAAGAAAGTGGGTAAAGGAGGAGAGAAGATAGTGTGTGCGTGTGGATGTATGTGTGTGTGGGCGCGTGTGAGTTGCGTATGTGTGTGCGTGTGGGGGGAACGTGAGCCGCCGACTCAGAGATCAATTAGATTCTCTTCGTCGGCGGTCTCAACAATTGGCAATGCCCCCTTTGAGTCTCAAAATATCTTTAATGCGGCTGGGCATGCTTTCTACCATGTTTCTGCATATTTTAATTGGTATTTTCACTCACACGATCTGCATTCTTTCCCACAACTCCATAATGCTATTAGGTGATGTGTCGTAGCAAAGAATATGAAGTGTATAGAAGGCGCATCTGAGCTCAAAAGTTCAAATTTTCGTTTGCGAGCTTCATAGCGCGGGAAGAAGCCACAAAAGGGAAAGAGTGATGCCAGCAGAAGAGCAAGCGCTTCAGTTTACGCTCATTGACTGTGCGAACTGAAGCACGCGCTACAAAAAACACACATGAAGTTAAAGTACCGCTTCTACTGTGTAATTTGAGGCGTTGGTGATCGTTTTGGTCACTTAATAATTTTTGGGCAAATTTCTCACAGCAACACATTGTTTTTATCCCCACAGCAAAGTGAGATCAATTAGCCAGCAAAATGATCGTCGTTTCCACGGCGCCATTGCTTTTTGTTGTTGTAGTTTTTGTGTGTATGCTTTTTTGTGTTGATGATTGGTTTTGCTACACAGCTCGAGAAAAATGTAAACAGCTCTTCTTTTGTTGTTTACCGATTGACCGATTGATAATTTTTATGGAAAATGTTTCACTTAGCGCAGTGAAAAGGTTATCATTTCTTAGTTTTTGGAAACATATGCCACAATTATTATCCATGCTAATTTTTTACTCGATTGTCGAAGTTTTTATCTCCAAAATAATTTGTTTTAATAATTTTTGTAATTACTGCTGAAACAAAATAATAAAAAAGACAGTTTCGTCTGTCTCAGCATGTAGTAGGATTTGATTCATAGAATCCTGTGTATCTTCGAAATTAGTTGTTACACTTGACCGAGTACTACTTGAATTTTGTCCCAAAATTGCAAAAGTATTTTCTAGTTTATCTTGGTTAAAAAACTTGTTTGTTATAAAACGTTTATGTGGGTTGTTGCTTAATTTGATCAGTGATCAAAAAACAGATTTTAGTTCTAAAAATAAAACTTTAATCATCCATACATTTAACATCTTTCAAATAATTAAAAAAATCGTTATAAATTTGTACGAGTCATTATTTAATGGTAAAGCCGACCTAAAGCAATTATCCGATTGCCCTATTCATGCAATCAAATATTAGGTCTACTTTTTTGATAAATTCTTCAGGAACTTTGTTTTTACCGACCATATAAGTCGTCATGCCAACCATATTTTATTTTCTTTTCTATGATTTTGCGAAAACTACAGTCTGCAATAAGTTCAGGAGCAATATGCGACGCCGTGCAGGCTTGTAGAAGAAGAACAAAAGCCAGCCAGAAATCATAAATCGTTTTACAATTTCAGCTTTTCGCCAGCGCAACAACAACAACAACAACAACAACAGCGTTCGTCTTCACCTTGCAATCATTTCACGCCACAACAATATGCTAACGCACACTCGCTGCAGTGAGCGCAACCAAAGAGCGCAACACATAAAACTACATTCTCGCTTGTAAAGCCACGCTCTCACTACATACACTATGATGAATAAGTACCGGGACTGTGTATTTTAAATTTTCCGCCGTTGCCCGATGCAGGTAAAAAAAGGTTTTTTGGGTCGGTAGGACCTTAACTGACATCTGTGTCAAATACAATGGATAATTTTGTTGATCAACGTATTTGTTTGAAATTTTGTCTTAGAAACGAAATTTCTTGTGCCAATGCGCTTAAAATGTTGCAGAAAGCATTTGGGGAGTCTGCTCTATCAAGAACCAGAGCGCTCGAGTGGTATAAAATGTTCAAAAGTGGTCGTGAAGTGGTCGAAGACTTTCCTCGTTCTGGACGTCCTTCAACATCGAATACCAACGAAAATGTTGAAATTGTGAAGAAAATCGTGATTGAAAATCGTCATGTGAGCCTCAGAGAGATTTCTAACGATCTTAACATCTCTTATGGAAGCGCACAACACATTGTTGTCGATATTTTGCGCATGAAACGCGTCGCCGCACGGCTTGTTCCTCAAGACTTGAAATTCGTCCAAAAAGATCATCGAAAGCAAGTGGCTAAAGACATGATTTCCGAAGCTAAGAAGGACCCAACGTTCATGAAACGTATAATTACTGGTGATGAGACATGGGTCTATGAATTCGACGTGACAACTAGCCAGCAATCATCCGAATGGCGTGCTGAAGGCGAGCCAAAACCAAAAAAAGTGCGCCATTGTAAAATGCGACGAAGTACAGTTCACTGACGCTAACAGCTGCCAAACAAAAACTAGTGATGCAATCCCGCTCAAAATTTGACACAGATGTCAGTTAAGGTCCTACCGACCTAAAAAAAATACATAGTCCCGGTACTTATTGATCATAACATAGTGTATGTGATCTATGAGAGCAGAGCGCGCGTTCCAATGTTAGAACCCGCCATACAAAATTTTTGCTTGTATGACATGCGCATTCTGTATGTTTATTTTCTTTGGTACTACAGAATGAAAGCGAAAAAAACCAATTATTTAATTTGCAAATAAAAAACCGAACGCAACAGCAGCTCTTGCCCTGGCTTTTGTATGGAGAATTTGCTTTACGAACCCTAATCAACTCTGGGGCCTGGTTTGACCGAATTTGCGACTCTGGGGGCCTGGTTTGTCCGAATTAGCAACCGTGACGCCTCTCAGTTTCGCGTCATATAGTTATTGGTGATAGCCCCTAGCTGGAGAAATTTGTTTTTGCTGAGTGCAAGACTATCACAGAGAACGTGTATGGAGGTTTTTGATTGCATCCGAAGAGGAAATTCCCACTTTGCTGAGATGATTCGTGAGCAGTGGCCAGTTAGGTATCCAATGATGTTCCTCTTTGTTTTGCATGAGGAGTTTTCTGGATACTCCTCTGTCTGGGGCTATAAACCACTTTGCCTGGCGTTGCCCCCGTGCTGTTGTTCCGTTGCTCGGCAAAGTTTTGGTCTACCCATTTCCTTAGCCAATCTTGTGTGTATCCTTTTGATAGTCCACAGAATGGTTAAGGGCCCACCAGTGTGTGCGTTGCACTTCTATTGGAAAGACGGTCAGCTTTTTCGTTGCCTTCGTGACCCCCGTGTCCTGGGATCCCGTGTAGCTCTATTGAGTTACGACCTCCCAGTTTACTGAGGAGAGCACGGTAATCCTTGACGAGTCTTGAGAAGGCCGCGTAGGCTTCTAGAGCCTTTAGGGCCGCTTGCCTGCCAGATAATATATACGTGGGTGGTCCGATAAGTACTTAGCCTACAAAAGAAAAACGAAAATTTTTGAAAAGTGGCGATTTATTTCTCAACGTAGTCTCCTTTCAACTCGATACACTTGACCCAGCGATGCTCCAACTTCTTTAACCCGTCTGAAAAATACGTTTTCTGG
Source organism: Melieria omissa (assembly GCA_963971225.1). NCBI lineage: Eukaryota > Metazoa > Arthropoda > Insecta > Diptera > Ulidiidae > Melieria > Melieria omissa. Next base: position 39,198,381 of record OZ020269.1, on the reverse strand, counting down.
AGGCCTCCGTGGCGGTGATAACCTCCTCATTCGACTCAAATTTCTGCCCGGCGAGTGACTTTTTCAAGTTTGGAAACAAAAAGAAGTCACACGGGGCCAAATCTGGAGAACACGGTGAATGGGGCAGCTGTTCGTAGCCTAATGTGACCAATTTGGCGAATCACCGACCGATATTGCTCTTTTTCCATTTTTCTAAAATCCGCGGACACGTTCGTCAGTAGCCGTCTACGACAGTAGCCGTCTACGAGGATGTACTACACGATAGTAAATTTCTCTTACGATAGTGGCACCATCGGGCGGTGGGGCTAAGTACTTATCGGACTGCCCACGTACACTTGTGCACCAGATGTTTTCCTGCGTAAGCTTTCTCTGACGCACAATGGCATGGACTTCAGCCTGGAATATGGTAGCTAGCTTCCCCATAGGGAATGTGGAATCTTGGGTCATATACTCCAGCCCGTCTGAGTGCTACGCTTGCTAGATCGTTCTGACAGAGGGGAAAAAAGTCTAAATTGAATGCGTTCATTATAATGGCCAACGTATATACATATTAGGCATCGCAATCCTGCGATCCCGGACATTTTCCAGTCACGAAAATCCCGGTATTCAAACTCTCTAATCCCGGGATTTACGGGATTACATTTAAATAAAATTGCTAACTTGTAATACTTTATTAAAAAAATTTTGGAAAGTTCAGACGAAATAAATTTAACGCAAAAATAAAACCTTTCTTGTCTGAGACTTTGATAAAAGAAATTAACCTTTCTTGCAATGAAGGGGATAGAAAGCGTCTTTTGCAAAAGGCTTATACAGTGAAATTCCTCATTACGGACGACCTTATAACCGGACAGCTTCAAAAGACGGACAAATTTTGTAGACATAGCGATTTCATTAAGTTTTCCATACGAATATCATTCCAATATCCGGACGCTCAAATAACGACGCGGAAACTATATTTCAAACCATTTTGATTAAAAAACCTCTCATAAATGGACAAAATTCAAAAATATGCCAACCAGTTTCTACAAAATCTGTACTACCAAAGAATATGAAGTAATATAGAACGCGCATGTGGGCACAAAAGGGTTTTCGGCTGTTATGATGCGAGCGGGAAGAGCGAAGCCTAGGCTTTGAGAATGTTAAGTTCATAACATTTCCCTAAAAACAGCAAAGCAAATGTCAAAAAAAACCCTGGAATTCGCTGACCGTTCGTGTTTGCTTACCCCGACTTCTCACCACTTCTTACAAACTCGTCAAGTATGACTTTTAACGCAGGGGGAAAAGCCCTCGTGAAAATAGGCTCAAATTGTGCTGAATTTAAGTTGGCGCGTTGAGTTTAAACTTATCGTATTGTCTTTTTCTAACATATATAAGTAGTTAAAAGAAAATAATCTTAAAAGCGTTTTTCTCAAAGCTTCAGTTTAAATTCAGGATCGCGCGCTTTTATTCATTCTGTGAAAAAAGACCTGTGCAAGAAGACGAATCATGGACGGGTAATTTATTTGCAAAAGTTTTTATGAAGAAAATATTAATTTTTATTTAATTTGAAATTTAATTTGGTAGGCTGAGATTGATTTTGGACCAATTTTGGTAGGGGAAAAAAATTCTTAGTGGCAACACTGGTTGTTGCAGCGTAGTGTTCGCTCAATCAGTTTTTGCATGTATGTTTCTTGATCTTGTTTGCCGAAGCGCAAGCAAAGAGCAAACAACGAACCAAAGCATCGTCATCATCGTTTCAGCGAAGATGACTCGGGATTCGCTAATGTGTTTGTTGTTGTCGTTTATTGTGTGTATGCTTTTTTGGTTTTGCTGCACAAATTGCTGTAATGTCACTATCAATCGAAGCTAGGGATGGCAGAAAAAAAATTTAATCGATTCATTAATCATATGATTAATCATAAGACAAAAAAAATAATTGCAATTAAATGTAAAATAATCGATTAATAATGTTTATTTTTGAAAAATGTGGAATTGAGCTTTAATAAAATAAAACAAGTGTTGTTGGAGTAATCAAAAATTATTTATTGTTCAACCCAGTTTGCAGAAACAATAATTTTGATAATCGTTTTGTTGTTAACCCATTGCTGCTTAATGGGTAAAATTTTACCCATGAAAATTGACTTTTAAAAATAATCACAGAAAAGTTCGTGGTAGAGATATCTCAAAATCATTGATAAGGATGGTTGGGGTAAAGATGGAACTACCTTAGTCTAGTGGAGGCCACCCTAAAATTCCGCCATCTAGCTAGAGTTACCAGACTCCAAAAATTGTGAATTTTCCGGAGTTGGAAAATGTGGTGAAACGTAGTGGCCCTACAACCTCACAAACACCTGCCTCCTAACTAACCTGTAAACAATACTTCTTTTGTTCACGTGTTTAACTGATCACTTTAAAAAGTATGAAAAATAGCTACCATTGTTGCCTTATGGGTACAAAATACCCCATGAATATTTCAGCAACGTGCAGATGGAAAGCTGAACTTGTTTCTAATCATTTTGGGTCAATTCCAGGTCGTATATGAAATTTTATCAAAATCGTATGAGCAGAACGGGTACCCGGCAGCAGGGGCGTAGCCAGAACTTGGTCATTGGGGGGGGTTTTAAATTTTTTTTTTCGCCAGTTTAGTATTACGAGTTTTTTAACCTTCACACTGTCACTATTAACATATGTTAATATTTCAATTTTGATTTTGCTATAACTCTTTGGGTTTAAGTCCGATTTTCATGCGGCTTCGGCTCAGTGGCCAATTTGTCAACCTCTTTCTTTATATGTAATCAGAAAACTAAAAATTTAATTTTTTCCATCTTTTTTTTACAAATGAAAATTTTTACCCCTATTTTGGTTACATATTAACATATGTTAATATTTTTCTTCTCATCCGTTTTATAAAGACAACTTTCATTTTTTAAGCTAAGTTGGTAAGCAGAAACATAAAATGGACTGTTCTAAAGGGATTTTAGGTTCACATGTGGAAGGGGGGAAAAGGGATGAATGGGGTTTCAGCCCCTACAAAGTGGGCGAATTTGGTGCTTTTTTAAAAGAAATGCCATAAATTCTTTTTCAAATATATTCTCATCAACTTTCGTATTTAAGACTTTTAGGTAATACTACATCACATATCCAAATTTGAACGAGATCGGCCAACTATATCATATAGCTGCCATAGAAACGATCGCTCGAAAATGTGTTGCATTGCGATTTGTACAAACGGGCTAAATTGCTAACAATTGGTGCATTTTCAAATATATTTTCATCAAATTTCGTATTTAAGACTTTTAGGTAATACTACATCACATATCCAAATTTGAACGAGATCGGCCAACTATCAGTTTTCAAATGCACCAATTGTTACCAATTTAGCCCTTTTGTACAAATCGCAATGCAACACATTTTCGAGCGATCGTTTCTATGGCAGCTATATGATATAGTTGGCCGATCTCGTTCAAATTTGGATATGTGATGTAGTATTACCTAAAAGTCTTAAATACGAAATTTGATGAAAATATATTTGAAAATGCACCAATTGTTACCAATTTAGCCCTTTTGTACCAATCGCATTTTTGAGCGATCGTTTCTATGGCAGCTATATGATATAGTTGACCGATCTCGTTCAAATTTGGATATGTGATGTAGTATTACCTAAAAGTCTTAAATACGAAATTTGATGAAAATATATTTGAAAATGCACTTTTTATGGCATTTCTTTAAAAAAAGCAACAAATTCGCCCACATTGTAGGGGCTGAAACCCCATTCATCCCTTTTCCCCCTTCCACACGTGAACCTAAAATCTTTTTAGCACAGTCCATTTTATGTTTTTGCTTATCAACTTAGCTCAAAAAATGAAAACTGTCTTTATAAAACGGATGAGAAGAAAAATATTAACATATGTTAATAGTGACGGTTTCCGTATATAAAAATTGGTGACAGTGTAAAGGTTAAAGTAAAATGCACTTTCCCAATAGGGCATTTTGTGGTGGCTTATGTGACTTACTGCATTGGAAATTAATATATTTGCCGATTTTTAGTAAACATTTCATGAAATTTGGTGCACTGAAGTTATTGCATCTGAAATGAAAGTATGTTTGTGTCGTCGAACAAAGATCAAATATTAACTTTTGTTTTAAAAAATGTTTAAACTTTAACCGAAGCATTTAAATTAATGAACCAAGTTTATAATGATGATTGTTTATACCGTGGTAGAGTTCATAAGTGGTAAACGCGATTTAAAAACGATTGTCTGGTCATAAATGATGACTAACGTTTTAGCCAACTGAATTCCGCGATCACCGCAGATTCCATCAAAACTTGGCGATAATTCATACAAGATTAGCCAAACTCTTCATTGAAATTCTTAAAATTCGATCAAATCCTCAAATTAACCACAAATTTGATAATTTTCAATTACATGAAAACACATTTTGTTTAGAAATTTTTTTCATGTTTAAAACTGAATTGTGTCATCTTGTATACAAAATATCTACCTGGGTGATCCCAGGCGCTTTTGCTGCCATTTTGAATAAAACTCACAATAAATTTTTTTTTACGTACCTAATTATGTGTTCAATAAACCCTCTGGAAAGAAATCTTCTAATACTTTTCATAGTCGCAAAATAAATCATTAATCGTTAGGCCTTTTTTCGAAAAACGAACTATCACCAGAGGAAGATCCTAAATATTGAAGTATGAAAAAAATTTATATGTTACTGTATATTTATTGTGAGTTTTACTCAAAATAGCGACGTATACAAAAATCTTTGGTAAGGCGAAGGTTAAGCATCTCAATAGCATAAATTTATCACATTTTAACTGAACATTCGGCTATCGAAGGATGCCATCTCATCTATCGACACTTGTTTTGACTGTTTTTTTTTGTTTACTAAAAGTCGAATTTTAACCACCAACCTCTCCTCGTTTTTACCTGATGCGGCACCGTGCGACTTTCACCGTTTCAAAAAATGCATTTGCCGATGAAAAAAAGCGTTTTGAGAACGTAGAAACCATCCAAAAGGCTTGTACCGACATCCTGAAGGACATTTTGGGCGACGAACTAACCTACTCTTTAGACATGTTTTTAGATCATACAAATCGCTGTATTGAGCGTAAACGAGACTATTAAAAAAACAAATTAGTTTCGCCAAAAATTTTGTTTGTTATTATTCTTTTAAATGTTTAAAGATGAAAAGAGATTTTTGCTAATGTGGGAACGTACATACGATGTATAGTGATTGAAAATGTTGACAAATTATAGGCTATGGGGGGGTTCTGACACCCAAAACCCCGCCCCCCTTGGCTACTCGCCTGCCCGGCAGCAATGGGTTAAACGGTTGCGTTTTTCGGTAGCGGTTGTACCAGCTTTTGAAAAGAGGTGCTCTGCTGGAGGTGCTCTGCGCGTAAAGTTTTGGGTATACTGTTTTAATTTCGTCCCAAGCATCAATAATGTTTCGGTTTAATTCTAAGACTTGACAATTTAAATAAAAACTCATCTCATCTTGTGGTTGAGCACAATCGTCATTCTTCCTCCTTCTTTTGTGCACTAGAGTCTTATGTGGAGCCCAAAGATCAAACTCATTCTCTAACGATTCCACTAACGATTCGCTACCCGTTTTTATGGCATCATCTGCAACTGTTATTTCAGTATGTAAAAACTTGATAACTGAGGCCAGTGCTAATGGATCTTTAAAATGAAAGTTTTTGAATCTTGGGTCGAGTAATGTTGATGAAGCTAGCAAAAAGGAATATTCGATGGAGCAATATTAATTGCGAATTATATTAAAAAATGTAGTTTGCGATTATTTTGCTATTAATCGATTAATACTCGATTAATCAAATGGAGTGTTACGATACAATTAAATCGAAAGTTGTACACAAATAATCGATTATTTTAATCAAATGATTAATCGCTGCTATCCCTAATCGAAGCTTTGTGGTGTATGGCTGTTTGCTCAAATGCTGCGCTTTGATTGATTTTTAAAACCTGCAAATATTTAGACGTGGTTGAATCCAATGTGAAATTTTCACAAATATTTTTACGTGGCGAGTTCCAAGTAAAATTATTTGTTTATATTTTGACGTGGTTGATACCAATTTTGAACCTTTTGCAGCGGTTTTTTTTTGACGTGGTTGAATCCAATTTGAAATTTCTACAAATATTTTTACGTGGCGCATTCCAAGTTAAATTATTTGTTTATATTTTGACGTGGTTGATACCAATTGTGAACCTTTTCCAGCGGTTTTTTTTTTGACGTGGTTGAATCCAATTTGAAATTTCTACAAATATTTTTACATGGCGTATTCCAAGTAAAATTATTTGTTTATATTTTGACGTGGTTGATACCAATTTTGAATTTTTTTAAGAAGTATTTTAACGCCATTGTCCAACATTGTAATTCTATTTTGTGTTTCGGCTTGTTACAATATGGCTACAAATATAAATTCCTCAACGTCTGGAATTCAATGTTGTGTTCGCAATTGCATAAAATCGAGACGACAATGCGAGAATCTTAGATTATTTAGATTCCCCGCTGCTGATTTCGTGTTTGGCCAAATTTGGCGCGAAAAATGCAATATATCTTATGACGACTATAACCGAAAACTGTATATTTGTGAAAATCATTTCTCCAGTACTTATGTAGGAAAAAGGTTTCTAAAAACAGATGCGATTCCAACCTTAAACTTAGACGAAGATCATGAGATTTCGGATGAAGAATTTTTAGAACCAGATTCTTCATTGAAACGACCACGTTATGATGACATAGTATGCAGTAATTGCGAAAAAAAAGTCAAAATAACCCATTATTACAAAAAGAAATACAGCGACCTATTAAAAAAGTTCAAAAAAATTAACGAAAAATTGCGAAAAGAAAAGCACTTTATTTTAAAATCCAAGAATTGTTGCTCAAAGACTTTAAAAAATTCAATTGATTCTTTAAAATATATCAATTTGGAATCCAAAACATTTTGTAATCTTTTACTTAGCACCCGGCCAAAAGAATATTCTGACGAAGTGAAATATTTAGCGCAAAATATTTTTTATATTTCACAATCGACATATTCTTTCCTAAGAGATAAGTTAAATTTCAATTTGCCACATATCAGCACCTTAAATCGGTGGGCTCCAATAAAGTTCCTTCAGTCCGGTATCAACAATGTGGCTTTTGAATTCATTAAAAAGATGTGCTAGAGTTGAAGGAAAAAAATGAAAATAATATGGTTCTTTTAATGGACGAAATGGCAATACGTAGAGAATTACGATACAATCAAAAACTAGATTTAATTGACGGATTTGAATGCACAGGCTTCGAAAGAACAAAAAAATTGGTAAGCAAGTGTATTTATGTTGAAGTCCATGTTCTCGAGTTGGTGTTCAATTTTAAACTATTTTGTGTCAGAGAATGGATTAACAGCAGATACCTTGTGCAAAATAATTAAAGAAAATCTTAAAATTTTAAGCAAGTTTGGTATAGTAGTGAACGTTTTGGTTTGTGATCAGGGGTCTTCTAATAGAAAGTGTTTCTCCGACTTAGGCGTATGTATAGAGAAACCATACTTTCAATTTCAAAATCAAAAAATTTATTGCATGTTCGATTTCCCACATTTAATCATTGCGAAATGGTTGGCTTAACCCTAATTCCCAGAAGTGAGCCTCACAGTCTCATTTTACTTTTTAAATGCTAATAAATCCCATACCAATAGGTATATGTTTCCAATATTTTATGTATTCTTCTAATAGGATATAAGAAATGTGTTGCATTTAAAAAATTGTAAATTTTAATTAGTTAGCATACTTTTTTTAACAATTTTTGAAATTTGTAACATAAACTCAGAAGTGACCCTCTCGAGCTCATTAGAAAATAAATAAAATTTACGTAGTAGGCTTTGACTTTTAGTCGATGAGATGGAGCATTGGTAATTTTTTCATATTTATGTGCGTTGTCATCGGGAGTGGTTCATAATTTGCGAAAAATTTGCAAGCATAAAGTTCGTAAAAACTTCTGAATAAAACTGTGTGCAGTGTTATATACGATGACTAAAAAAAAGCTAGCCGACGGCCAATTGGAGGAAATTCTGGAAGAGTGGAGTGGAGATGTTGATGCTTTTTTGGAACTCAGCGATCAAACTACAGATTCTGAAGTGCAACATGTGGCTGAAGCTTCAGAAGTTGAAGATATTATTTCCGATGACGAAAGTTCAGAAACTCAAACTGAAAACGTTTTCATTGGAAAGGATGGAAGCATCTGGGATAAATCCCCACCATCTACATCACGAATAAGATCAACAAATATTCTGAAAGGAAAAGTAGATGCAGTTGTTTTACCTCCAGGTAAGTAAAGAGAGCAAGTGTACAATAATGGTGGAACTGTATAAAAGTGTGAGCAACTATTTAGGTACATTTTTATCGGATGTGCTGGACTGCTTTAAATTGTTTATAAATGATGAAATATGTGACGAAATAGTAATGTTTACAAATGAAGAAGGACTTGTACAGTGTACACAGAACTTTCAAAAATATGGCAGCCGATAGACAAGGATGAGCTTGTTTCTTTCATCGGACTACTAATTATATCGGGCCATATGAAGTCAAACTGTCAAAATTACAAATTATTTTGGGATAAGCTACATGGAATTACCATATTCAAAGCTACCATGGGTGTCACACGTTTCGAAGAAATATTACGATTTTTACGATTTGATAGTAAATCTGCTCGAAGCTTTCGTCGTCGCGCGGATAAGTTGGCACCCATCCGGTCGGTGTGGGATAAAATTAACCACAACTTTGGAAAGTTTTATATGCCTTCTGAAAACATTGTGGTTGATGAACAACTAATACCTTGTCGAAGTCGTTGTTCGTTTATACAATATATGCCTTCTAAGCTGGATAAATATGGCATTAAAATATGGTGGCTGTGTGACAGCGCTAATTCCTATCCACTTCGCGGAATACCATATACAGGCAAAGAAGGTAACAACAGAGCTGTAGGACTTGCAAGGAAAGTCGTAGAAGAACTTTGCGAGCCTTACTATGGCACACATCGGAATATCACAATGGAAAACTATTTTACAAGTAAAGAATTAGCGGAAAGTTTATTGTATAAGGGATTGACTACAGTTGAAACGCTCCGAAAAAATTTCTATCACACAAAACACGAGAGGTCAACTCAACATTGTTTGGGTTCCAAAAGCATATGACAAAACGTGGAAAATCAGTAATTTTTTTATAAACCATGCATTATGACACAAACACTTTTGAGGATAAAGGAAAAACTATCTCGGAAGTCAACTATTTTTATAATAAAACCAAAGGCGGAGTAGATACTTTCGACCAACTTATTCATGAATATATGATAAAGCGCAAAACTAGATGGCCTTTAGCGTTTTTTATGAATCTAACTGATGCTGCCGGTGTTGCTGCTTACGTTATATGGACCAAAACACACCCTCAATGGAATAGGCATAGGCACAGTAAAAGATATTGGTTTTTGCGTGAACTTGGAGAATGCCTTGTGGAACCACAAATAAGAAAAAGGCAGTCTACCAATTATTTGCGAGCGGAAATTCGGGAAGCTATAAATGCTGTGTTACCAGAAGAGGTCAATTCACAGCCATCTGGTTCTGGTGGCCGTAAGCGTAAACGGTGCCATATCTGTCCACCATCCATTTCTAAAATGCAATATCAAATTTGCAACAAATGTCTTAAAAATATTTGCAACGAGCATTCAACTACCACAAAGGTTTGCCAAAAATGTCAAAATCTGAATTAATACAAGTTTTCTGTGGACCCTGTATTCACAATTTTTTAATAAAAACAACAACATTTAAATCAATGTGCTTTTAATTACCTTCTTTACTTAAAAAAGTACAATGATTTGTAGTTTTTTAGTATTTTACCCCATATGAGCCTGACAGTCTCACTTCTGGGTTTAAGTTACTTTTTAAATTCTGGGAATTAGGGTTAAATGCGACTTGAAAACGCCTGATGGTTTAGTTAGCTTTAAAGTAGTTCAAGAGCTTTGGGAGAGGGAAGAAAATTGTAAAACCAAAATGTGCCCAAAATTGACTAGACAACACATATTTCCAAATTCATTTGAAAAAATGCGTGTTAAATTTGCCACTCATGTGTTCAGTAAAACAGTTGAAGCTGCTATCAGAACAATTTCAGACATAAGTGGATTTAAAAAAATCTCACAAGAGGTAGCGTTATCCACAGCTGATTTTATAGCAAAAATTGATAAAATATTTGATTGCATGAATAGTGGATCTTTGTATGCATATAACTGCTACCGATCTGCTCTTCAGATTAAGAAAGAATCGCACACATTTATTCAAACATTTTTATATTGTTGCGAAAATTACTTCACAGGTTCGTTTGGATTGGTTTTGAAAATAAAACAACTTCAGTTATCCAGCGCAACGTAGTCAAAACTAACAATCGCGTTTTTTACAAATTTACACTACTACTATTCCATGTTTCCCCATTGCTTGCTCAACACAGACTCGACTCACTGCGCTGCACGCTGCTGCTTTTATACCAGTTTTCTTATCGCGCCGAAGTTTCTTGCAACTTCCAATTGGAAAATGCTCGACCATTCTCGCACAGCCCATTTCTCGCGAACCTTGCCATATCGGACTATACCAAGCGAATTATACCAGTTCGCCGTACTTCACAGTGCATGCCTAAAAGTATGCTTGCAAAAGCGCTCATGCACAGCACAGAGTGCCTTTTCGTTTCAATATTATCTAGAGGAAGTGAAATTTGTTGATGAAAAAAAACGAGTTTTCTTCCTAGATGGCATGAAACTATCCTTAAAATCGGTCCTTCTACTTGTAGATGAAATATTAAAAGATAATTTGGACAAGTTTTTCATTATGACAAAGTCCTTTAACCAGGACAAGTTGGAGAATACGTTTGCGTGTTAAGGCGAAAAGGAGGTAATAACTGTAACCCCTCTGTAGCCGAACTTAATAATATCTTAGCCAGGTTATTAGCCTTTAAAATAATAAAGTTTAGCTCCTCTACCAATTGTGAAGAGACGCAAGATTCAATGACTAATTTAATTTCAAGCGCTTCTTTTAGTGAGGATGTTTTGCAGGCTAATGGCGATGATAATGACAATGAAATCCTGGAAAATCTTGATCTAAGTAGTGAGATGCACGAGGCGTATTTTGTAGGTGACACCTTTTGTAATCCGAAAGATATTAACTTAGAGCTGGTTTCCATGAGGTATTTTGTTGGATACGTAGCGTACAAAATCATTCCTAAATTAAATTGTGAAAAATGCGGTGACGAATTGAGAAAAAGGGATGAAGTTTTGACTGCTCCAAGTGAAATTTTTATTTTTCACAAAAATTATCAGTCAATTTCTGATTTTGGTAATCTTTTTGCTCCTTCCAATTCCCTAATGAATGTATGCATAAAACATATTTTAATTTTTCATAAAATCTTCGAAGCAGAACCTGAAAAAATTGGTATTAAAGCACACGTTTTACAATCTTGTAAAAATGCTACACCTGAATGGTTCCATGGTGAGTGCTGTAACCATAGAGTCCAAATTTTAGATTTTCTTATTTTAGTTCTTCTACGAAAACACTGCATGTGGGCTGTGCAAAAAGGAAGTTCGAAAGAACGAAAATTGAAAATAATTGTTGGCAAATAAAAAAATTCTTATTAAAAATTATTATTTATGAAAGATAAATTAAAACGAAAGTAAAACAATAAACATAAAACCTTACAATAATATTTTTAATAAATAAAGGGTGTAATAGGGTGTTTTTTTTAGAGGTATAGAACTTCGAATTGAAATAAAACACAAGAAAATCGTTTTAATGTCCATCAATTTTATGCCATTAATGTTTAAATATGATTTCGGGCATGTGGCCGCCGCGGCTGGCTCGAATAAAGCCAATTCTACAGGTCCAATTTTTAAAGTTGATGGACAAAGCTCCAATTGCTGTGCACGGTGGCGAATCGATTCATTCGGGTCCTCTTCAACATTTTGCTCTACAGCGGCAATTGTTTCTTCGGTGCGCACTGTTCGACGTCTCTGCGGATGCGTATTATCACATAGAGTAAACGTAGTGCGAAAACGACCCATGGTTAACCGATGGATGGACCGATTTTGCTCTGATGGACGATTATGTCGACCATAAAATGGACGGAGCTTGCGGTAAACTTCGTAAACTGAACCATTATTTTCGAAATAAATTTGCACGATTTGCAAGCGTTGTTCTTTTGTCAACCTGTTCATGATGAAATGGCAAACCAAACTGAACATAAATGACATTAGAGTTGCCAGATTTGACCACAAAATGCCAGTTTTATCTCTATTCGAAAAACAAACCTCTAAAAAAAACACCCTATATAAGCGCTCTTGTGCAACATGTTTGCACCCATATTTTACTACACCAAGTTCATGCATTTTTTTTTGCTAATTGTAATTTGCTTGTGATTATAAAAAAGAAAGCAGAAATAGCGACGCAACAATTACCAACAACATCAATGCTATCCCGCCTGCACGGCACAGCGCAAAAAACAGTATACCGCTAACTAACCCCGCGACAACAAAAGCAGCGTTCATCGTCATGTTTATCAAGTGGCGCAACAGCAGCGAGAATACGAATGAGTACAGAAGCGACTTCAATTCACATGTTACGCCGAAGTTACAGAGATTTCTGCTGTTAGTAACAGAGGGTTCTGCTGTCAATAACAGAGGGTACTACCAGCAGTACCCGCCATACAACGCGTTTGCTTGTATGAGATGCGCGTTCTATATTACTTCATATTCTTTGGTACTACCCTATAATACAAATCGCACTCGGGTTATGCAATGCCATTATGCAATCAACTATGCCATTACAAAATGTGTCCAACTAAAGTAGTATTACAATTTAAAGACCGTTAACAATGTACATACATATTTACTTTACTTGTACATGTAATCGATATGAAATAAATATTCAATATTCACAAATTCGTACAAAATCCTAAACAAATAAGGGATACAATTTAAACTAATTTTGTTTTGTAGGCCCATCTCCCCTATTTGGAATTTTTTCTATTTGAATTTTGGAATGGGAATTTTGTTTTCTAAAATAAACGAACAGTTCCAATTTTATGTTTGTATCTTCCGCAATTTGAGCTCGGCTATACCACATTAGCCAGTAAGTCAGGGAAAAATAATTATACTTTTCCCTTTTTTACCGCAACACTTATATTTACTTTTGTATATAGATTTCTTTATCATTATGTCTATATACATGAATAATATTTTCTCAGTTTTAGAAAAGAATGCAGTGGGAGGAAGTGTCTCGTCAATTAGTTCTAGTAGTTCCATTCACGATAATGATAATGATGGTGAGGTCAAGAGATTCTGATGGAGTTATATTATATTTATTTAAATTGTTTGTTTGTTTGCAGACGACTCTATAGATGTGACGAACGACGAAGAGCCGTTAAAAAACGATAAAGCTGATTGCCAGTTTACAATACCCACCTTCGTGTCTCAAAACTTATATGTGCAACCACACGAAACTGTTTATGAAACCAGTGCTCGTCTACTTTTTATGGCTGTCAAATGGGCTAAGAATTTGCCTAGCTTTGCAAGTTTATCCTTTCGTGATCAGGTAAGACGAGCTTTAGTTTTACATTCATGCCAAAAACTATTTCGTAGAATGATACTTTGCGAGTATTTATCGCGCTGTTGAGATTATTGATTGAATTATAAAAATATATGTATGTGAACACAACAAATTTTACTGCAACGCACAGTGGGAAAATGGTATATAACGCAACTAAATTACATTTTTAAACTCTAAATTACAGAATATTTTTTTTTATTATTATTGAGTTTATGGTTTTTCATTTTGTTTTTATTTCTGCAGGCTTTCAAATGTTATGTTAAAGTGAGTCTGCCAAACAAATATCCAAAATTATTAAAGTTTGAAATTACCATGAAATTGGATCCCAAGGTATAATTACTGCGGTATAGGCGCACAGGCGGCATGTCCTTCAAATAAAAATGTGGAGCTCGATCGTACGTATTACCCCTCATGTGCATGAATTATTTGGCCGTTCGACAAAGAGGCGCAGCGACTTTACACAACCAAAGCTGTAGATCTTTAGAACTTTAGACATCTATGGGGCGACGGTATAGCAAATTTTAATTCTGCACAACTAATAATTTCGAAGATATTTAGTATTAGAAATTTGGCTTGAATGGGCGGTGCCTCGTTCAATACCCGCCCTATTTTTCCTGTCGAAGGACATGACTAAATAGTAAGGTTGAACCAAATTACATTTATATGTAACTTAAAGGTCCAAAGATATAGTCTAAAGTTATATTGAAAATTTAGGCTAGTAAAAAAGTTTCTTTCATATAAACCTTGTCCTCACCATTACGAACATGATAATTTCCCCATTTTTCATTTTGTTGTTTTGATTATTCTTGTATATTTGTATTTTTTACTTACTTAGTTACGGCCTGCCGCAAATGCTCTCTCCAGTCGCCTCTGCGCAAAGCGCAGCTGGTCACACCAAGAGATGATGAGGCGTCGCCAAGTTGGTCCTTCCACCGGAGACACGGCCTTCCTCTTCGCCTTTTTCTCATCGCCCTCCAACTACGGCATCGGACACCTTCTCCGCCGGATTATTTTTCTATTGTATCAATATTTACCGCCCGCTCAGCCGCCGTAGCTCAGCTGGCTGCAAGCCAAATGCGACGCTCGAACCCAGGTTCAAGATTCTGTTGCTGCTAACACCGAAAAAAAAGAAAAACAACAATGCTTTTTTCGGCGGCTGTCCTCTCAGCAGGAAATGCCAACCTCTGAGAGTAAAATTGCCTATGAAAAAGGTCGCAACACGCCGTTCGGAATCGGCATAAAACTGTAGGTCCCTTCCAACCCTGTACAAATTCGCACGCACAGCACGGATGGTTGCGGGTAGCTAGGCCTTAGTCTCGTAACCGGGCTGTCTTAACAATCAATTATTATTGTTATTATTAATATTAACACTTAACGGGCGGGCCCCGTAGATTTACGTTATAGATCTATATTTACATATAATTGATTTAATAAAACTACAACGCTTTAAATCCATATATTCGTGTTTATTTAATTCTCCTGAAAAACGGAAAGACAGAGCAGATTCGACCCGTCCGTTAATAGCCTATTTCCACTGGGCCTTAACTGCAGTTTACGCTTAACTGCAGTTTGACATCGCATTTAAATGCCCAAATTCCCATGAAATTGTTGTTGTGAAAAACTGAGTTCACTCACTTTCAAAACTGAGTTAACTCAGTTTTGTCGTGTACAGACGTCTAACAGAAAATGTTATGTTAAAATAGGGGGGCAATACTCACAAATGTAAAAATTTTGATAGCATACTTTCAGGCGCTGCAAGAGCCGTACGAACACAAACGGAAGAAGGAATTTGAATTGCGTTCGGTGTGGTAGATTTTTTGCCAAGAAAATTACTTTTTACTAAATTTTTCGCAAAAATACATATCGTCTGTCATAATCAATGTCGAAACTTATATTATTTACCAATAATAAATGCTGAAAAAGAAAATAAAAAACGTGGAACTTCTCATGAACCCTCTTGACATTAAAAATTCAGACAGCTCTGATATCAATCACCTGACAACTGTCACAAATGAAATAAACATTGACAAATGAAATAAATTTGCATAAATGAAATAAATTTTCACAAATATGAAAACGCAGACATTCCTAGACTGTTGAGAAGGAAAGCGGAGTGGTTTTCATGCAGTAGAGGGGCTACAAGAAACCATTCATACGTATACAAGGAGTTGGCGGCGATGGGTAAGCTGTGGCTGCCCAAAAATAAATGCAGAATTTGGCTTGGCCAAATAAAAATGTAAACCAAAAACAGCTGTTGCATTTAACTCGATTCCGGTGGAAACGCTTGACAGTTCTCAAATTTAATAGAGCCCTTCACTGCAGTTAAGCGCTCAGTGCAAATAGGTTATAACCCCTAAATGCATGGCGTACCATATATGGTACAGTTTCTAAATCCTTCGTAAATCTGTTAAATCAATTCAAATCATGTTTGTGCTTACTCTAGATTGTTTCGAAAATAATTGCCCCATGCAATTAAGGGTTAAGGTGGCTGTGAATAATTCCATTTGGTGAGCTTCAAAATTATTCATAAAAAATATCGAGCCCCATTTTTTCTTTAATTTTACAATATTGTGATAATGTTTTGTTGCACCGGACATCGTTTTTGTGCCTGTACAAGCGATCAGCATATGGAACAAATTTACGAAATTCAATGCGGTGCTGCCATAATGCTTGGTGAAAGAATAATGCTTCATATCTAAAATAAGAAATTCTTATCATATTTCGTCTTACATACGATACACTACTAAAACACTACAACACCAACACTATTCGCACCTGAGCAGTTGACAATCCTATACAACCTCGTAAGGAGGTGTCTGGTTGTGTCTAGTAATACAGTGAATAGATGCTTGAAAGAATTTAATATGAAAGCTAAAGCTTAAGTGTACTCGCTAATGCTCGCTACTACGCTTGAAAAGAGAAAAGCAATGAAAAGTAGTTTGGTATCCAATGACCGAGTTTGGTCATGGTACGGCGTAAAAGTTGGTACAATCGAATGAAATGTACAAAAACCCCTAAAATTGTGTGGAGGATGCTTCATGATCTGGGAGATGACTCGAATAAGGCTAACAACTATGTTATTCTTAAAGACTCATATCTGCCCAGTGCTGAGCCTTGTGGTATAACCTTCATGCAGGATAACGGCTCGTACATATGGCGAGAATAACAACGAAATGGCTTCGTAACCACGAAATTTCTTGTTTGTATTGGTCCACACAGAACTCACATCCTAAACGAAGAATTATAAGGCGAAAATCTGTACCAGTTACAAAAGTGTTCACTAAAATATAAGTTCTCACAGGCTCACCGAATGTGCCAAAAGCATAAAATACTTAATTTTATGTCATTTATAGTAAGATAGAAGCACCTGTAAGTTTATTATACACTTACGTGTGGCCTTACCTGTGACCTGATAGGTTCACCTTGACCAGATATTCAGATTGCGCCATATCCTGGAAAAGACCCATGAGAGTCAAACTGATACTTACCATCAGTTACCAAACTCGTACTTACCATCGATACTTTATCAAGCAAGAGCTCCATAAATGATCGCTTATACGCTGCGTTGCCTAAACTTAAGCTCGTGAGAATTTTCAGAGCGGCGTTGAGCAGTACCATCAGCTCCATAAGGGTAGGAAGTGACCTCTTCGACCCACTTATTGCGTTCGAGGCTTCATACAAGGTGATCTTTTTCATGCTTCTTTAATTTCACGATAGAGAGCGTTTACGACGAGTGGCACGATCTTCACCAATAGTGCCTAGCCCCTTACTTACTCTGATGACATTGATGCTATCAGCCGTAACAAACGAGATGTCACCGCTGTCTTTGGCTTTTGGTGTGTGCGGGAGAAAGATGCTTCGCAAAGTCGTTGGCCCTGTTGGTATTGGCGCCGACTCTTGAATACAAACCTGATTCAGGATATGGACATAGCCAGCGAATCAATAAAGCTCCGATGGAAAAGGTGTTCACCGCGGTAGTTGGAGGTCGAGGCCGTGTTTCCCTATCATCTCTTGGTGTGTCCAACACCATACACTCCGGGCCACCAGAATAGGTTCACATTTTTTTCTGGAGGAAAATGAGTAGTGTTCTTACAAAACACAGTTTTACCTCATTTATTGGTATCAAGATGTTCAAGGCATCTATTGTGAACCTACCTGTCCAAAACACAATTTGACATTTATTTCATTTTTCTTTTTTGGCTCACTTTTGTAAAGTGAACCCCAAAACTGAGTACATTTTAGTGGGCCACCAGAATAGGTTCACTCTGAAAATTAAGATTGAAACAGTGGTAAATGCAAATAATATGGACTGTTTGGTAAACAACACTTAAATTTATTGATTTTAAAAGCGAGTATGGCCACCTTTATTTAGTATGGCTTCAAAAGTTCGCGTCAACATTGACTCGTATAAAGACTTAATTAAATCTAGAGAAATAGTCTCCCACGCTGCTTCAATGGCACCAATAAGTTCATCCTTGTTGTCGAACTGGCGTCCGAAGGCATAGACCTTCCCCACCAACCATCCCCATACGTTTTCAATGATATTAAAATCAGGAGAATAGGGGGCCCGCTCCAGCTGATCAAAGTTTTGCTGCATCAACCACTGCTTCACGACCCGTAAAGTATGGATGGGTGCATTGTCCTGCTGGAATATCCACTTAATAGGACCAAACAAGTCAGACAGTTGTGGAAAAACTCTCTCAAGCATGGTTTTATAGCCCATTACCGCCATTCTGGCTGTTTGAAATTTCAGCTTGACAGATCCGTAGTAGGAAATCGCTCCCCATACCATAATTCCACCTTCTCAACCGTGGTGGCGTGTTAAAAAGCGTTCCTTTTTTCTAAGGTCATGGAAATACAAATTGTATTCATCGAGTCCATCAAGATTAAACCGTTTTTCGCCCGAAAACTCGACGTACTTCCATTTGTCGTTCCATGCCATATGATTTCTGCGAAATTCCAAACGGTTTTCTTGGCGCTGAGCAGTTAGCGGTGGTTCTTTTTGCAGTTTTTTTCTTTTTAGGTTGGGGACATTCCGAATGACACGTTTGATAGTAGAATAGCTTGCAGAAAGTCCAGTTTTAGCCTTGATTTTGGCAACTGAGTCAGCGGAATATGAAGCACATCGCAGTATGGCACGCTTGTCTGCAGACGTTGTCACCGAATGCGTGCAGCCTTTCATGTTTTTTCCATTAGTGCTTTTATTTCGCAAATAATTGCTCACCACATTTTGACTTCTGTTTATTTTAAACGCTATTTTATGCAAAGAATAATTTTCGCTTTCAAGCACTTAAATTTGGGCGATTTCTTCGGAAGTTAGAGCTTTTCCGTGACCCATTTTCATACAAACGTTAAGAAAAACATTTAATGGAATGATCAAATTTAGTTTTGCTCCCAAAAGTCCCGTTATTCGCCAAAAAAGCAGCGATTTTGAATGTGAACCTATTCTGGTGGCCCACTAAAATGTACTCAGTTTTGGGGTTCACTTTACAAAAGTCGGCTAAAAACAAAAAATGAAATAAATGTCAAATTGTGTTTTGTACAGGTAGGTTCACAATAGATGCCTTGAACATCTTGATACCAATAAATGAGGTAAATCTGTGTTTTGTAAGAACACTACTCATTTTCCACCAGAAAAAAATGTGAACCTATTCTGGTGGCCCGGAGTGTATTTAATATCGAAGTAATTAAAATTAACATAAAAACCAAATAACTGAAAACATCACTTTTTATGAACAGTTTTGTAACTCACTGTACGTACAAGTTAGCCGTTGCTTTTGACCGAAGTTTTTTGGATTGGGTTCTTTGGATTAACTTTGTTTCGGAGTTAAGTTTCCAGTTCAATAAAACAATTGCCTTTTTACTTGCATCAAAACTCGCGCCAACGTTTTTTTTAATTTTGTCCACTCTCGAAGCACTGTCCGACCCCCTTAAATATGGATTCCATATTTCCAGATGGCTGTAATTACTGACTTTCATATTACATTTTTAATATGAAGAGATAACATTGATTTCCTTCCAGCAGCCAGTGTTGTTGTCAAACATTATTTGTGACTGCGTTTGTAATTTCTACTGGAAAAAATTGGGTGTTGGAAAAGTCGATAGCATAAAAATATTGTAAAGAATAAATTAAACTGAACTTGTTTAATATACATATTAAATTATCAAAAGAATTACAGAGTTTAATTACTTGAAACTGACATATGTATATAAGCTTGCTTGTGCAAGTTAACGAATGTTAACATTTAAATTTCTAAAATATGTGCACGGTCGAATTTCGACATCACCAAGTGCATTGCTTTATTGACCCATAAATAAAACTGAAGTGCATTGCTCTTTTGTCGCAATAAACAGAAGTGCAAGCTGGTCATATTACCCAATCGCCACTTGAGCGACCACCAGTACCGCTTCAAGTGGGTCAATCGTAAAATAAACACAACGCAGCATAAACGCCAGTATGCTGATACGTCGCCTTTTGCGTTTGCGCTGGTAGGCTAGGTTAAGAATTAAAATTGAAAAATAAAGCAGTCTTGATCAGTCAAGCAATCAAGTAACAACTCCAAAATATTTAACTGGCGCCCGAGCAGGGACCAATAAAGAGTAGTGATTTGCAGTGCCGGTCCTTTTAACCAAATCATCTCGAGGAGGAACAGTGAAAATCGGAAGTTTCGCGAAGGCCCCCTAGTAGCAGCAGTGGTGAATAAGCGAATAGCAGCAAGCAACAGCGATTAGTAGCAACAAAAAGCAACAAACAGCGAAAGCTACAGGCACCGAAAGCAACCCGCAACAACCAGCAGCAAACGGGCGTTCAACCGGAGGACAGCCAGACAAACAGGATCGAAACAGTTCCCCCAATTGGTCCCGATACCCACCCACCCGCAACCTACCAAATGGCGATTAAATTATTGATACTAATGTAAGTCCATTCCAATTTTATTTTAAGAAGTAAAACCATATGAAAATAAAAGCTTATAAAAAAGAGTTTAATGGAAAAAAAAAATTAAATAAAAGGCGACAATTAAGCCAGTAAACAACGGAAACCCACCAAAAAGGAAATTAGAAACAAAAATATTAGAATAACTCAAAAATTTAACGGGAATTTTTCGAATATCCCGACCCCCAATAAATAAATGTTATGAAGCTCACGCAGGTAGAAAAAGCGATACAAATATTTACAAATAGAACAGATCTTTATTCTAGAGGAGACGAGTCGGCTAAATACAAAAAATTGGTAAAAAATTAGAATATTTAAAAGAAATAATTATACAAAAAGAAAACAAGAAGACGGAAAAATTTTATTAAAGGATTCGTATTACATTAAATAAATAAAATTAAAATTCACAAATAAAACACAAAAACACAACTGAACAACGATATTCGTAGAAAGGAAAAGGAGCAGCTGCAGGAAACCCAAGTAAAATTCGAAGAATAAACAATAAAAAACCAACAAGAAGCAAATTAGGAAAAATATAACATAACATTCATATTCTTAAATTTAATTTTTTCACAACACAAATATGAATCCCAACAACTTAATAAGACCAGCTCGTTTAGAGGCCAATCCAGGTCCTAGTGCCGCACCATCCCCAAACCCACCCACCCTTCCACCTTCAAATCCTACCCCCTTCAATCGAAATGACATGACACAACAAATAAGCAGAATAGTCGCAGACATTCTAGGCAGAGACGGTAGACAGATATTCGAGAGTATAATAAATCCAGGTTCAGACATTACCGATGAGACTGACCAATCCATCGACGTAAATATAGACAGAAATTCGGCCGAATTAGACAGAATACCCGACGTGGTAAAAAGCCTTAGAGAATTCTCGGGACAGCCCGGAGAATTCAGCTCGTGGAAAAAAAGCATAGACCGCATCCTAAAAATTTACGAACATCTTAGGGGAACGCCAAAGTATTACGGCATTTTAAGCGTAATACGGAACAAAATTATTGGCAACGCCGATATAGCCCTCGAGTCATACAACACGCCACTAAACTGGGCAAAAATTTCAAAATGTTTAACACTGCATTACGCAGATAAAAGAGACTTAGGAACTCTCGAATACCAAATGACGACTTTAGTCCAAGGCAGCAGCACAATCCCCGAATTCTATCAAATAGTCTACCACCAATTATCACTCATACTTAACAAACTTTCCTGCATGGATATGGGCCAAGATTCACTTGACAACATGACCAGATCTTATAGGGAAAAGGCACTAGACACATTCGTACGAGGTTTAAACGGCGACTTGCCAAGATTGCTAAGCATCAAGGAACCCATCGATTTGCCCCAAGCATTACATTTATGCCTTAAGCTCCAGAACTCAATATGCGCAAAATAGCCAAGTAACCCATCATCGATCCAACTACCAATCCGCCAAACCACCACCACCCCCCCGAAGACAAACGCCGAACTTTACGCCGGCCCCACGCAGAAATTTTTACCCAGAACTTCTCAATAACCCCCAAAGACCACAAAATCCACACTTTAATCACCAATACCAAACGCAATTCAGAGATAATAGACAAAACCCATTACCACCAAAACCATTACCACGACCCGAACCAATGGACATAGACCGCAGCATCCACACTAGACAAGTGAATTACGCAAACAAACCACAATTCGGAAATAACTACGCTCAAAAGCGATTTAACCCAAACCAATCAATACAGGCGGCCGTACCAAACAAATATCAGCGAATTAATCACGTACAACATGAAGCAGACTTAATACAAGAAGATACTCATTACGAAAATTCAGAAGCCTATGAACAGACAGATTTAACCAATGAACAAACAGATGAAAACCCAACATACGAAGAACAACTAGAACTGGAAGACATTCATTTTTTAGACTAGGCCCCTCTTCGCTTCTTTACTTTGAACACAAAAAGGGAAACGGAGAGGTCCTCAAATTTTTGATAGACACAGGTTCGAACAAAAATTACGTCATACCAAAACATATTCGGAATCCAATACCGAACGAAAAGAGCTTCTTAGCAAACTCAGTAGGAGGAAACGTAAAAGTAACACATCATGCCTTAGTGGACCTTTTTTGTCTCAAACACAAACTTAAATTCTACATCCTTCCGAACCTAACCACATTCGACGGCATCATAGGCAACGACACACTTCGCGATCTTAAAGCAATAATTCACACTGAGAAAGGTTATATGGAAATTTCTCCAAAGATAAAAATTGAGCTCAAACACCACCCTTGTGAAAATGTCAACAATATTAATTTACGCACTTCACACCTGTCCAAAGAATGTTGCGACAAACTTAAGGGGCACAACTAGTTTGGCCGCCTGAAAAAGGAGCTTTTTGTGAATTTTGAATTTTGTGAAGTATTGCATCGAATGATTTAAAATTTTGCAGATATATTTATGCATAAATAATGAATACAAAGTATTTTTTTCAAATGAAAATACTCGATTTTCAGCAAGTTATCCACCATCTCATGAGTCTTCAAAAAAAAAACGTTCTCCCACTGCTGCAGTGATTGTAGCCTTCGCAGTGCCTGAAATCAAAAAAACCAAAAATTTTACTTAACTAGGTTATATTTCCTATACAATGACCCTCGGTTGTAAAAAAAAAATAAAATGCAACAAAATGGCGGTTGTTTGAAAAAAAAAATTAAAATTTTGCTGAAAAATCTGATGGTTTCTGGCCTGCCATAATTATACTTTTCATCCTATCATTAAACTGGAGGGTCATTGTATGGAAAAACAAATACACAATAAGCTAAAAAAAGACCCAAGTCGATCGGATGATTTGTTATCAAGTTACAGCTGCAGCAAATTTGAAAAATGTAGTTTTGAGAAAAACGCGTTTAAAGTTTTAAAACCGTGTTACCGCGTAGTGAATGAGACGGATTTGAGGCTCTGTATCTCAGAGACTTTTACGAATTCGACAAAATCCGTTCGTATATTTTTTCTATGATAGTTATACTATAAAAATATGAAATAAAACAAAAAACGAAATTTTCAAAATTTCAAACTAGTTGTGCCCCTTAAGTCAATGGTACGCAATTGTCCCAAACTCTTCTCAGACCCCGAACAAAAGTTAACTTACACAACAAAAGTCAGAGGTGAAATTAGAACCACCACCGATACGCCTGTTTACTCAAAATCCTACCCTTATCCCATGGCATTGAAAGATGAAGTCGAAAACCAAATAAACGAACTGCTAAAATATGGCATAATTAGACCATCTAAATCCCCTTATAATTCTCCCGTATGGATTGTGCCAAAGAAATCGGACTCATCAGGAAAAAAAAATACCGAATGGTAATAGACTACAGAAAACTAAACGCAATCACTATACCAGACAAATACCCAATCCCAGAAATCAATGAAGTCCTTTCTAACCTAGGAGAAAATAACTATTTTTCAGTTCTAGTTCTTAAAAGTGGCTTCCACCAAATCCCTCTTAACGAGAGAGACATCGAAAAAACTGCATTTTCAATCAACAACGGAAAATTTGAATTTGTTAGATTACCCTTTGGACTGAAAAACGCACCGTCCATATTTCAAAGAACCCTCGATGACATATTGAGAGAACACATCGGCAAACGATGCTACGTCTACATAGACGATATAGTAATTTTCGGAAAAACAGAAGCCGAACATTTTGCTAACTTAGAGAAAGTCTTTAAAACATTAGAAGCAGCAAACCTCGAAATTCAATTGGACAAATGCGATTTCATACAACCCGAAATATAATTTCTAGGCTTTATTGTAGGAAAGCAAGGCATAAAACCAAACCCGAAGAAAGTTCAAGCAATAAAAAGCTTCCCACCTCCTCAGAACCTAAAAGATTTAAGATCCTTCTTGGGAATGTCCGGATATTACAGACGGTTTATTAAGGATTATGCAAAACTTGCAAAACCATTAACAAACCTTTTAAGAGGGGAAGATGGACGAGTGTCCAAAAATGTATAAAAAAAAACCCGATCCATCTAAGCGATACAGAATCCGAAGCGTTGGATAAACTGAAAAACTCCTTAATATCTAAAGAAGTAATCCTAACACACCCAAACTTCGAAGAAGCTTTCGATCTTACCACTGACGCTTCTAACTTCGCCATTCTTTCTAAAAGCCCTCCGAAATTACCTTTACGGCTCTAGACAAATCAACATTTACACCGATCACCAACCCCTAACTTACGCACTAAGTAACAAAAACTCAAACAGTAAAATGAAGCGCTGGAAATCAATCTTAGAAGAATACAATTATGAACTTAAATACAAGCCTGGAAAAGAAAACGTAGTAGCCGATTGCTTATCAAGACCCCCTGGTTACACCGTAATAAATTCTCTAACACCAACGGTCCACAGCGATGATAGTTCATCCCATCACCTTATTCCTGCAGTAGAATCACCTGTTAACGCCTTTCGAAATCAACTCATCCTAAAATTAGGAAACGAAGAAAAACATGAAACTGAAACACATTTCTCTAAATTCATCAGACATACAATTGTTCGACAGGACTATTCAGAGAACGACCTCAAGCAAATACTAAAACAATACCTAGACCCCAATACTGTCAACGGCTTATCAACACCCGAAAGAATCATGGGTTTGATTCAAAGACTCTACCCTCTCCATTTTAACAATTACAAAATCCGATACACACAAAGCATTGTGCAAGACGTAGAAAACGAGGACCAACAGAGCCCACAGAAACGCAAATGAAAATAAACTACAAATTATCAACAAATTCTATTTCCCCAAAATGTTCTCCAAAATCAAATCAATAGTGAAGAAATGCACCGCTTGTAAAGAAAATAAGTACGATAGACATTAGGGTGGAGTGAAAAACTCGATTTTAAAATTTTTAGAAGCTAGTATTTTGGAAATGTGCCAAATGTCCATAGTACCAATCCTGCAAAATTATATTAGTTTCTAACATCTCCTTGATCGCCCATCACCTAATTGAAATAATTGTTTTTCATCAAAAGAAGTGAAAGCCGTATTTTCAACTCAGTTAAGGATTCAAAATAAATCTCAGTAACCTTTGCTTTAGGTTTGCGGTTTTTAAGTTATTTATTGTAGCAGTCCCGATTGAGCGAACAAAAACTTAGATCGGACTCGTCTGACAATGCTACTGTCGATGAGTACATTCCAGATAGAGAATCAGTCAAAAGTAAGCTAAATCAGGATCGCCAATGTCAAAAAATGACTTTCTCTCTGCCTTCCCCCGCTATAGCTTGTGATCGGACCGGAGTTTCGGACAGATCGGCTGCTGTATTAGCAACATCAGTTCTGCATGATCTTGGTCTCGAATCACCCAACGACCGATCCAAAGTAATTGACCGAAGCATAATCTGTCGAGAACGCAGTAAAATTCGAAAGGAACTGAGGCAGAACGAAGACGACCAGTTTGACCACACTCACAAGGGCATAGATGGACTATTCTTCGATCGCCGCAAGAATAAAACTTTGACACAAGTTCTCAACGTCGACAACAAGTACCGCAGAAAAACCATATCGGAAGAACACATAACCATCAACGCACAGCCGAGTTCTTCGTACTTCAGCCATACGTCTCCGTCATCAGGCTGCAGCAAAGTCAGCCAGTCGCTAGTCATGAGTCATTAGCAGTGTTGCGACTTATTACTTTTGATAGTAACATATTACTTATTACACATTACTGACATTTGAAAGTAATATCGTTACATTACTTATTACTGGAAATGTGAAGTAATGTATCACAAAAAGTAATATATTATTTTCCGTCAACAAATCGAAATATTTGCGGAATTTCCAGCTATTAAAAGTAATCATTCTGCAAAAAAAAACAATCACGTTAAATGTTTATTTCATTTTTAATTACAATTTGAATTTCGTCACCTTTTTTGTTAAAACCTCTTGAATTTGCTTGAATTTGCTTGCAAATGTTAATTGTTTCTCCACTACCAAACTCAGTTGGAAATGAAAGAGGCGAGCTATGTCTAGTATGAACAAGTGCAGTGTTGTATAGTTGTAATAGATCTTAATCATGTTATCAGTGCAGCTTTTTTACATGAAAAATAGAACTTTTTTGAGTAAAAAGTAATATTGTAATAAGTAACTTGAAAAAAAGTAATAATATTACTGAAGGTGATTACTTATGGGGAAAAGTAACTAGTTACACTACATTTTTAAAGGCAAAGTAATATACTACGTAATTAGTTACACTACTTTAATATATTAGTCACAACACTGGTCATTAGTCGCTAGTTTCAAAGAGTGAAATGCGAAGACAGAAAATATTAAAGTTGTCGGGTGTGACGGCACAAAAGTAAACACGGGACAAAAATCGGGCGTTATGCGTTGCAGTGGCTGATATGTCTACTCCATGCCAATGAGCTGCCCCTGCGCAATCTCTTCCAGTCACTTGATGGCGGGACTACAGGCCCTCATGGATTCTCTGGATCTATCGGAAAGCGGCTAATGACGTATAGCGAACAGCCTGTCTCCTCATTTCAACCAGATAAACTGGCCGAGCAACTCTCCAATGTGAACCCAAATGAGTTGAGCTCAAATAAGCGGTATCTACTAGAAATGTGCAATAGCATCAGCCAAGGTGTATGTAGCGTCGATCTGGCAGTGGGAACCCTGGGTGCCTGAATCATTCACGAGGGCTAACGACGCGTCGGCCAATCAAATCCTCCGATTGTATGTTAGCGCCAAGAAACCGTCCAAGAATCTGAAAACGTTGGTCACGTTTATCATTTGCGTATATGCTCGGATGTGGTTTGGCACAAAACCCCAGTCATCATGCAAAGAGGGAGATAGGCACATTCACCAAATGCTCGTCAAGTCACGTTACCTCAGCCGTAAACTCAAGGGAATCGTTGACCCCGTTATTCACCGTAACGTGAACTTTGCTCAACCGGAGAATCTGCTCCTGGCAATGATGACGGAACATCGAGCACATATACGTGAGTTGGGCTTACGACGAGCGATGAAGGCCAGAGCTACCGCAGTCCCCAGTGAATAAATACGAAGGTTCAAGGTTCCCGCAAAACTTAACTTCGACACCGTGGAATACTTCGACTTGATTGACTGGGCAGTCTGCCCTATTTCGGAACCTCCCGTCATCAAAGCCATGACAGACGCTGAGCTCACGGATCTCATCACGACAGAGGTGACTCCAAATTTCATCTTTCCAAAGTTCCTAAGCAGTTTATACCATGTGTTTATAACTTTGGCATCATTAAATACTGTAATTGTAAGGGTATTTGATTATTAACTAAATTTTAAGATGACTACCTTTAATGTCGCGTAATACTGTGAAATTAAAAGCCGCGATGGGAGATCAAAAAATTCTTTAATTTCTTTCTAATTTTTACACAGCTTTCTATTGATGTATTGGCACATTTTGAGATATCTAGCGAATTGATATTCCAAAAAAATTTTTTTTTTGCCATTTTCACTCCGGCCTAATAGACATCCTAACAGCATAGAAATACAACCTACACCCATTCCGCAATACCCCGGACATATTATTCATATAGACATTTTCTCCACCGAACGCAAACTCGTGCTGACCGCTATCGACAAATTTACTAAATTCGCTGTAGGTAAAATAATCGAATCCAGAGCAGTCGAACACATTAAAAAGCCCCTCCAAGACATCCTTTTCCAATTCTGTGTCCCACAAATGGTAGTAATGGACAACGAGAAAGCTTTACACTCAGCATCAATCCTAGCAATGCTTGAAGATGAATTTCACATAGAAATTTATAGCACTCCCCCTTATCGAAGCGAAGTCAACGGACAGGTAGAACGCTTCCACTCAACACTTACAGAAATCATGAGATGCCTAAAAGCGGACGACAACAAACGAAACTTTGAGCAACTACTTGAACGAGCTATTAACGAGTACAATTTCACTATTCACTCGACGACAGGAAAGAAACCGGTTGAACTCTTTTATGGCCGCATATCACACATAAACCCAGAAGACTTTGAAAAAATCAGAATACAAAATATCGAAAAAATTAAAGAAAAGCAGGATAAAGACTTAAAACACCACAATAAAAATAAGAGCCTTATTAAAACATACAAACCTGGAGACGAAATTTATGTAAAACACAACAAGAGAATAGGATCACAATTAACAGTCAGATACGTTAGGGAAATAGTCAAAGAGAACAAAACCACTACAGTCACTACCGAATCTGGTAAAGTCGTTCACAAAAATAATATTAGGAACTGTAATTTCAGGTTACTCATCCATAAAGTATGCAACGAAATACAAATATTGGACTTCTCAAACGCACAGATAGTGACAGTTGGAACGGGACTCACACGGATGCAGATTGGAAACTTCAAAATCATCCATGTCATCGATCTTGACCAGTACGAAAACGAAATAGCAACGATTAAGTAAACAATAGGAAAATATCCTGACCACTCCCTGTTCCCATACCTCAACCATGAACTCACACAAATACAAGGACTGGTTGACCATCTAAAGCCACGAAAGATCAAAAGGTCTCTAAATTTTATAGGCACAGCTTGGAAATGGATTGCAGGAAATCCTGACCATGAGGATTTTGAAATAATAAAAAATAAATTAGACAATAACTTAGAAAACAACAATCGACAAGTAGTGATAAATTCAATGTAACAAGATAGGATAAATAACATAACTAAAATTGCAAACGAGATAACAAAAACATTGAAAGACGGCAAATTAATTAAGGGGAGGTTCTCTTCTTTTCGGCCGAAAATAAAGCGAAATTCTTTCATTTACTGTCGGATAATGAAACGACTCACGAATAGACGGTTTTGATGATTTATTAAGCCATCTTTCTAAAATACAAGAAAAAAATTTTTTTTACAAAATCCAATATGGCGGCCCAAAAATGGCGGGTCTTGTCAACCTCTGCAAGCGAGACATTGTTCGGAAACGTCAAGGCTGTAGCCACTTGTAGTGAACTGAAATCAAAAATTTTTATTTTTATAGTAAAGAATATTAAATTCCCTATGACTTATACCTATTTTTGAATAATTTTTATAAAAAATCATCTAATTTATGCATAATCATAGAAAAAGTTCAATTTTTACCATCTTTTTTTCGACTTTTCTTTTGTTAAAAGACTATTATTACACATTTGTTTATATTTGTTTTAGGTATAAGTCATATAAAAAATCATACCCTTTAAGAAATGCTATAGATGAAGTAACTCGGATAAGTAGATCATGAGTTACGCTTGACGTTAGGATGAAAAAAATGGTTTTGAGATAAACGCGTAAACATCTTTGGCCGCGCAGTAAAATAGCACCAGAGCGTTCCTCCGCGCGCGAAAGTTCGACGCATCAGAGACGCTCCTATGCGATAAATATGCTGCGGATCGAAAAATCCTTTTGCACACATATTCTCGACGTTCATACCTTTCATTTCATCAAAAAAAAAATTGATTTTTTGAAAAAAAAAAGAGGAGAACCTCCCCTTAACCAAGAAATTGTAAGCAGCATTCAATACAAATTAAAGATTTTCAAAGAAGAACTGCAAAATATAAACCATGCAATCCATTGGGCTAAATTAGGAATAATAAATTTTTTAGTATTATCAAAAGAAGAAATTCAGACAGCTATAAGTACTTTAGAAGAAGAAAATGTGCCCTTCGCAACAATAGAACAGGCCCTCAATTTGTCCGAAATTAAAATTATATCGAATCAAATATCAATACTTTACATTATAAGCCGCCGTGGCTCAGTTGGTTAGTGCGTTGGACCGTGAGTCAAAGGCAGCGACGCAGGTTCAAATACTGCCTGTAATAACACCTAAAAAAAATAACGGGAAACTCGTTTTCTCTTTCGGTGGCTGTCCTCTCTGCTGGAAATGGCAAACCTCTGAGAGTAAAAATTGCCTATGAAAAAGCTCCCAACCTGCCGTTCGGAACCGGCATAAAACTGTAGGTCCCTTCCACCCGCGTACAAATTCACACGCACAACACGGGTGGTTGCGGGAAGCTAGGCTTTAGTCTCGTGTAAGCGGGCTGTCGTGCCAATCAATTATTAATTAATTATTAATTACATTATAAGCATACCTGTTGTAAACAACAAAAATTATGAGAACATACTAATTAAACCCGTAAAAAGAAACAATAATGTTATTGACTTACCATTTAATAATGTCTTAATAAGCAAAAATGAAATTCTAGGAATAGTAAATAATTGTAAGAATTATGATTACTTAACTTTATGTAAAGCGCAAAACGTAATCGACATAACGAACACGACTTGTATCCCAAATCTTCTTAAAAGCAAAAAGGCACCTTGCGATTTTACGAATGGGCAACATATTTTAACTATTGACGAAATATCGTCCGATGTAATTCTCCTAAACGATTTCAACGGCACGCTCGAAATCGAATCCGTTAAACAAAACCTTAATGGAACCTTTCTGATAAAATTCCACAATATCACTATTTCATTGAACGGCAGAGTTTTCGTTTCAAAAGAAACAACTCATTTTCAAATCCTTCCAGCGGTCTTGCAACCGACCCCCCACGAAAAAGAATACAGAAAATTATTATCGCTCCAAATGATGGACGAATTGCACATCAATAATACAAAAACAATAAAAAGATTGAAACTCGAGACTACTATCCACATGGCAACCACTTACGGATTACTTACCATTATAATGATTGCAGCAATTGTTACCAAAATCATCAATAAAATCCAAAGTAGAGAAAAACCACACATCATTATCAACAAAGAAAGAGTTCCAACTGCTCAAATCCATGACAATTTAAACACCACCGTAATAATTCCAAACCACACTCCCAAAGTCAGATTTAATGACATACCGTACTTCTAATCGATTAGGGACAATCGATTTTTGAGAAGGGAATAGTTAACGAATGTTAACATTTAAATTTCGAAAATATGTGCACGGTCGAATTTCGACATCACCAAGTGCATTGCTTTATTGACCCATAAATAAAACTGAAGTGCATTGCTCTTTTGTCGCAATAAACAAAAGTGCAAGCTGGTTATATTACCCAATCGCCACTTGAGCGACCACCAGTACCGCTTCAAGTGGGTCAATCGTAAAATAAACACAACGCAGCATAAACGCCAGTATGCTGATACGTCGCCTTTTGCGTTTGCGCTGGTAGGCTAGGTTAAGAATTAAAATTGAAAAATAAGGCAGTCTTGATCAGTCAAGCAATCAAGTAACAACTCCAAAATCTTTAACTTGCACAAGGAAACAACGTAAACATTGGAACGGTAAAGGGAATTAATAGGAATTAATGTCCTGCATGAATATATTCATTTTGGCGACTACACTACTGTACATAATGTATTGGTACTTGGTATTCGAAGAATGTGTACAACGAAACGAATAGAAACGAGAACCAGCGAGCGTCGCTTCTCATTTCTATTCGTATTCGGTGAATAGCGAACACTGCAGTGCTCGTATTCGGTGAGAAGCGAATACTGCAGTGCTCGTATTCGGTAATCGAGAACTTTGCGAAGTATTCGAAGATTAACAGTTTCATCGAATATTTTTATGCGCAGTATGTAATTTTTCCATGTGTATACTTGTGGTGCGGCTGAAGTGGCTTATTAGTTAATACGCAAAATGGAAATTATTGAAGAAATAATAATAAATAAATAAATATTCATATACAACATAAATATCTCTAAATAATCTTAGGAATATTAAAACGAGTATATTCGAATATTCAAGCAGTTTGTACTATTATTTGAATGCTGTTGTCCTCGTTTTGCCGCTTCGAGCGAATATTAATAAATAGTGTACGTCTACTCGTTTCTGTTCGGAGCTTACTCGTACTCGAAGAGAGCTGTACTCGTATTCATTCGGACCGGTCCGCAGGGATGAAGTAAAGTATTCTATTCAAAAGCATTTGAATGTTTTCGAATAGCAAAAATGCATACTCGTGCAGGACTCTATTAGGAATGCAAGCAATGCATTGCGACATGCATGCATTTTAACAGAGCAATGTATTGGCAGCCGCCGTGGCTCAGTTGGTTAGTGCGCGGTCCAGCGAGTCGCATGCAGAGCGACGCAGGATCGAATACTGCATGTAGTAACACCTAAAAAAAATAACGGGAAACTCGTTTTCTCTTTCGGTGGCTGTCCTCTCAGCTGGAAATGGCAAACCTCTGAGAGTAAAAATTGCCTATGAAAAAGCTCCCAACCTGCCGTTCGGAACCGGCATAAAACTGTAGGTCCCTTCCACCCGCGTACAAAATTCACACGCACAACACGGGTGGTTGCGGGAAGCTAGGCCTTAGTCTCGCGTAAGCGGGCTGTCGTGCCAATCAATTATTATTATTATTAATGTATTGCAAGATGTAATGCTTTCTCTTTTGCATTACTAAATGGTAAATGCCAATATATATGCGAAACCACATATTTCTTCTTGAATCGAACAGCTATGTTTAACATACATATGTACATATGTATAGCTGGACATTGTGGCTAGCTTCGAAGACTCCAATGATAAACGGAGTTTATCCATATTTGTTGACGTTTTGTCAACAGAGTTACAGATCTCCATCTTCTTTTTGTGGTGTAAACTGGATTATATGAATACCGATAACGTGTACAGTAGTTCCAATCGGTCAGCGCAACATGCTACAATGGACATTCTGCACGAACAATTTGAGAGTGTGAGTATCCGCGCGGCGGCTACGAGGCTTCTTTTTCCTTATTATTTTGAATTGATGGTTCTTCTGGATGTGCATATTAATAGGCTTCGATGCTTAGTAACTTGTATGTCCGAATATTTTCTATATTACAATATTGAGTGGTAAAAGAAGTGTCACGTCTGCTTCTCCAATGCCCGGCCCAATTTATAAGATTTTTATTTGCGCCGTTTGGTTCTATAAAGAGGATTTTCCCTCGCCCATCTTTGATGCTGTGTGTATAGTTATAACTATATATCTTGTTTAAATGTTACTTTAACTTTACTTATCAAATTTTAATGGTGTATGGCTTATACACTATGATCAATAAGTACCGGGACTGTGTCAAAAAAAACACAATTTTTTTATTCTTCTGGTAAATTTATTTTATCCCCTTCAAAATAGGCCCCATCTGAAGCAATACACATATGCCAACGCTTAATCCAATCGTCCATGCACTTCTGGTAAGCCGAAGCAGGTATGGCTTTCAGCTCTCGTGTCGCATTTTCTTTTATGACCTCTATGGACTCAAATCTCTTTCCACGAAGCGGTAACTTGAGTCGGGAGAACAGGAAAAAGTCACATGGCCCCATATCTGGAGAATAGGGAGCCTGATCGATGATATTCACACTGTGTTTGTTCAAATAATCGCGAATAATGTGTGCTTTGTGAGACGGCGCATTATCGTGGGGCAAAATCCAGCTGTTATTATCCATTGTAAAATGCGACGAAGTACAAAAAGTTGACTGACGCTAACAGCTGCCAAACAAAAACTAATGATGCAATCCCTCTCAAAATTTGACACAGATGTCAGTTAAGGTCCTACCGACCTAATCGGGCAACGGCGGAAAATTTAAAATACACAGTCCCGGTACTTATTGATCATAGGTATATACTAGGGATTGCAATCCCGGGATCGTGAATCCCGAAATCCCGGGATCCCGGAAAATTTCAGTCCCGAAAAATCCCGGGATTGACAAAATCCGAAACAAAAAAAAGCTTACGTTTTGCTTTTGTCACGTTGATTTAGAAAAATGCAACCCTTCTTATTTAACACAAAAAATGAATTGCCTATTGCCTGTGACGTTTGAATAAGTGTTAATGCAACAATAGCTCTGTTTGTGTATGACTACATTTTACAAATTTGTACAAACTAGCTTTGTTTTGGTACTTTTCCAGTACCAATTTTCCAGTAACCAAATTCAGAAGTGCAAACAAGCTTACGCTCCCAAAAAATGAATCCATTCAAAAAAGTAAACAACTCGAATTTTCTAAAAACATGCAAGTTTAACTCATCAGCCTTTATGAATTAAAATTATAGCGAAACTTGAATTACACAGTGCAACAAATTCAAAAAGAATTTCGAGGGACAAGGTCAAACCCGTCTCATTCGATAGAGGACCTCAGTAGATGAAAAAGTGCCAAGGGATTTTTCTCGGAATGTTCGAGTTTTTTTTTAAATGCCCCTGCGGCTTAATGCCCCTTCCCGAAACTTTTAAAACATCATATCTCTTGACTCAAATGTCAGAAAGGAATAATTTTTACGTCAAATGAAAGCTAATGATATGAAGTCGATGACACAATATCCTTTTTCGAAAAATTTTCTGAAAAGGGATATGAAGGACCTCAATTAAATTTGTATCCTTAAATAACCTGGACACCGTGCGAGATAAATTTATGTAAGTGACTTCTGGTAAAAAAGCATTCAAAGATCTATACTGCACATCAATTTCATTTCAATCACTTTGATTGTTAAGCCACTACAGCGTTTAAAAAATTATACACTGCCGAATTCATGTTTTTCTGTACAAAATATCTCGTAGCTTCTTAGTAAAAACATCGAATGTAGCAAAGCACATTTTTTTAATCGTTGTAGAGTCTTAATTGTAAAAATTATTTACATGAAATTTATAAGCCGTATAGATTTTTGAATGCTTTTTCACCAGAAGTCACTTATATAAATTTAGCTCTCACGGTTTCCAGGATATTCAAGGATAAAAATTTAATTGAGGTCCTTCATATTCTTTTTCATAAAATTTTTCCAAAAAGGATATTGTGTCATCGACTTCATATCATTAGCTTTCATTTGACGTAAAAATTATTCCTTTCTGACATTTGAGTCAAAAGATATGATGTTTTAAAAGTTTCGGGAAGGGGCATTAAGCCGCCATCTTTAAACTGCATTTAAGAAAAAACTCGAACATTCCGAGAAAAATCCCTTGGCACTTTTTCATCTACTCAGGTCATCTATCGAATGAGATGGGTTTGACCTTGTCCCTTTTTTCAGTGTTGCACTGTGTTATTGATAGTTATTACTCACACCGAATTTAGCTTATTTTGAATGGCCAAGACTTGAAGATATACATATACTCGTAATACGATTTGATCTACTACACCTTTTCAAGTTCGATTTCAAAAAGCGTAAAAGCAATTTCAGAAAGCGTAAATTCAATTTCAGAAAGCGTAAATTCAATTTCAGAAACATAAATTCAATTTCAGAGAGCGTAAATTCAATTTCGGAAAGCGTAAATTCAATTTCAGAAAGCGTAAATTCAATTTCAGAAACATAAATTCAATTTCAGAAAGCGGAAATTCAATTTCAGAAAACGTAAATTCAATTTCAGAGCAAATGTTGAATTTATTTTGGTTGCATTTACACAGATTTGATTTGTTTGGATACCTCTGTGTTTCCTCCGATATCTGCCTTGTACATGTATATTGACAGGTTGACCAAAAAGGAAATTGAGTCATCATTGCGTACCAGGACCGACTGTGGCCCTCCCTCTCCTTGACGAAAACACGACTCGTACTGTCCTTGGGTCGTACCTCCATTCGACAGCTCGTTGGAGTCATTACCGGACGCGGCGCTATTGGATCTATGCTTACCAAATGGCGCCTCTCGTCGGGTGATGTCTGCCGTAGCTGTGGAGATGAAGAAGAAGTAGAAACGATACAACACTTGCTGTGTCACTGCCCGGCTCTGCAGGAACGCCGTCTCCCCACCTTGTGGTCAAGGTTCCTGGCCGACCTGGCTTGCACGGCGAAGGTCGAAATCTCGAATCTGCTCTCCTTCATTAAGAGGTCGAACTGGTTTCCCCTTCATTGAGACTATTGGTTAGCTCCAGAACACCATAAGAAGGGATTCACAATAGGCCATTATGGCCTCCGAGTGGCATGGCTTTCGTACGTAGTTAAAAAATTTGGCAAAGTGCACTTCTCCAAAAACATTTTTTATACATTAAAGGTAGTTTCTGAAATTGAATTTACGTTTTCCGAAATTGAATTTACGCTTTCTGAAATTGAATTTACGGTTTCTGAAATTGAATTTACGCTTTCTGAAATTGAATTTGTGTTTCTGAAATTGAATTTACGCTTTCCGAAATTGAATTTACGCTTTCTGAAATTGAATTTATGTTTCTGAAATTGAATTTACGCTTTCTGAAATTGAATTTACGCTTTCTGAAATTGAATTTATGTTTCTGAAATTGAATTTACGCTTTCTGAAATTGAATTTGTGTTTCTGAAATTTAATTTACGCTTTCTGAAATTGAATTTATGCTTTCTGGAATTGAATTTACGCTTTCTGAAATCGAACTTGAAAAGGTGTAGTATTGAACCAGAGATATACCTATTTCAGCAGGGTAGCCAGATGATTTGGTAATTAAACGCGTTTTTAAGTTATTTGTCATAAATATTTTGTTCTTAATTTAAATTAAGTATACTAAAATGTATTTAATACATAGATATAATTTATTTGATTGAAAAAAAGTCTGAACTAGGTCCTTAAAGTAATATATTCAATCCCGAAAAAAATCCCGGGATCCCGGGATTGTGATTTTCAGTCCCGAAAATCCCGGGATTGTAAAACTGGTCCGGGATTGCAATCCCTAGTATGTACATATTGGATGAGTGCATAAGTTCGTGTCCGATTTGAAGTCAAAACTCAAATTGAAATTTTTCGAAACAAAATCTTTATTAATCAATTATGTATTCGCCATCATGTTCGGCAATCCACTCCCAACGATCAACCAACTTACGGAAGTCGGATTCATAAAAATCACGCGTTTTTTCGTTAAAAAAGGGGACAAGGTGGTTTTTAACTTCGTCCACGGTTTTACATCTTTTTCCATTCAAATTGTTCTGCAATGATCGGAATAAGTGGTAATCAGAAGGCGCGATGTCTGGTGAATATGGAGGATGCGACATGATTTCCCAAGTCATCTGCTTCAGTTTGGACAGAGTCGGTTTTGCAACATGTGGTCTGGCGTTGTCGTGGTGGAAGAGGACTCCTTTGCGATTGGCGAAAATCTGACGTTTTTCTTCAATTGCTTTCTTTAATTGGGTCAATTGCTGACAATACTTATTCGCGGTAATCGTTTCGCCAACGGGCAAGAGCTCAAAATATATCACTCCTCGGATATCCCACCAAAAACACAGCAACGCCTTCATCGGATGCAATCCACCTTTGTAGACCGGTTCCGCCTTCTCGTGTGCCTGTTTCCATGTTCGTTTTCGTTGGACATTGTTGTACAGAATCCATTTCTCGTCACCTGGCACAACCCGATCCAGAAAAGGCTCATTTTTGATACGTCGAAGCAAAGAAATGGCTGTTGTTACACGGTCCACTTTATTTTTTTCACTCAACTGATGCGGCACCCAAGTATCGAGCTTCAAAGTGCTCCCAACCTTTTTTAAATGACGAAATGCAGTTGATTTGTTGACGTTCAGTTCTTGGGCAACCTCTTCCGTTGAAATGAGTGAATTGTTCTCAACAAGAGTGCGAATAACGTCCTCGTCAAGCGCGAGGTGGGTCTTTGAGGTTAAAATCACCAACTCGAAATTTAGCAAACCATTTCTTCACTGTGCGAAGCGCTGGTGCACGGTCCGAATAAACTGCTTGAATAGCTTTTGTGGCGGCGCCAACAGTTTTCCCTTCCGAAACTCGTATAACATAACATGACGGTAATGTTCGTTTTCGTTATACATTTTCAATGCGCTTTTCCAACAAGCAAACTAAAAGAAATCAAAATGATTTAACGCTTAATTCAAAGTTTGATTTGTCACCTTTACAAAGAATTACAACAAGTATACGGGGGATTTCACGTCAAGCGGACAACCAAAAAAAAGTGAGGTCGTAAAATTTGTTTATATTCTGGTCAGTTATACTTCTAGTAGACGTGGATGTGTACACCCATTTTTTTCCGTATGATGTTTTTTTGCTGAGTTATGAGCATTTAAAAATTCACTAAGAATAAAGTCATGAAGTTTTCGATGCTTTTTATCTGTGTCAATTAATTTGTAAAATAAACTAAAAAGTAATGTTTCTGATATTAAAAAAGTTGTTGTTTTTTTGGTTTTGTCGAATTCTAAATTTTTATTTTTTTTACGTATAGTAAACCGGAAGTGAAAATTTCAAATCGATGTTTGAAAAACTTCGAAATTTTTTTTAAATTCTTTTAACTTAAATTAAAGCTTTAAATGTACTAATTCTCCACAAAAAAATTAAAACGTGATCTCCAACTGTTTAAGACTTAGAGCACATACAGTACATACAAATAGCTGCAAATAATGGATTTTTACACAAGATTACATAAAATCCATTGTTTTCAGCTATGTGTATGTACTCTATGTGCGACAAAAAAACAACAACTTTTTTACTATCAGAAACATTCCTTTTTAGTTTTTTTTACATTTTTTATATTTTGTTGAGAAGTTTAATGTTATTTGATCGCTGCAGCTCAATGCAAAATAGTCCCAATTGTGACACTTTTCACGAAATAAATCTTTGATGGAGTTAATTTTAAGTAGAATTGAGACAATTTTAGTTTATATTTTCAACTTTTTAATTGTCATTTATAATTTTTAAATTTAGCAAAATTGACATAACTGAAAAATCCGGTATTTATTGAATTAAAATATCATCAAAAAAGTCGTAACTCAAAGTTTTAGATTTTCTAGTTTTAAATTAAAAAAATAAATTTGTAACTCATCCTAGAGCATAATATGTAAGGATTTTCTACTAAATGGTCTATACGTTATTAAAAAAAAATATTTATTCAGCTCAAAAGCTGTTTTTTCCATTTTCTGAAGAATTAAAAATTTTAAGTTGTGTCACTTTGTGGATGTGCGATATGTATGAGTCGTATGACCTTACATGCAAATCGTGGGTTGACATACTTATATACTAATTAACAGTTACTTATAAATAGTGCGCTATTAAGGTGGTCTAATAAATTTTTTCTGTCGCTTAATTCTGGCTTAAGAAATGTTCAATTGATTTGAAATCAATAATCGACTTGAAATGACTAAAATATTCCTTTTTTATCAGGTAATTTTATTAGAAGAATCGTGGTCGGACTTGTTCTTACTTAATGCAATTCAATGGTGCATCCCCCTGGATCCCACAGGCTGTACGCTTTTTTCAGTATCAGAACATTGTAACAATTTCGACAGCGGCTTGGATAATGAAAACTGTGTCTCGAAAGAAGAAGTAAGTACATACGTCCATATATATATTTGATGGATTGCTGCTGGAAGTAGAGCAGTTAATTACTTAACATGTCAAAATCATTTATTTATTTTACTAACTATAACTAACTCTAACTCTTCGGCTAACTCTATTGGACTGAATACAAAAGTTTTTAAATATTCAAAGCGGAAATAAATTTAAAATACACTTCACTAAAATCACAGAATAAACAGTATACAGAAGGCGCATCTGAAATACTTTTACGCTTTAATTTCAGACGCGGGCGGGAACCACAATGGTGAGGATAATGTAAACCAGTAGTCGGCAAAGCTTACTCTTATGAGCGGTACGCTCAGCACACGTACACAGTACGCTCAATCAGCCGTTGTTCAGGTATAATTTACACAGTGGAGAGAAATTTCACTGCGCTCACTAACACCATCTCATTGTCAATTTTGCCGACCCCTGATGTAAACGAAACCCAGAGAGAAAGCACAAGCGATCAGAGAGCTGCTTTGCAATATTCTCTTGCATTTCCGAATTGATGTCACGCATAGATCCCATGGACTCAAATAGTGCATGAACCAACGCATATCCCCTACGTTGCTGGGCAAGCTCTCAACACTCTAGACCTTTTTCTCACTTCACATCATGAAAAATGTGATGTTGAAATGCACGCACCTCTTGCAAACTCGGACCATTGCACCATTTTGGCGTCTTTCTCATACTCTTCTATCCGCCTTTAGCCCCGAAGCGCCTAGTGTGGATGTAAAGCTAACTGGAGTGAACTTCATGAATTTTTCGCCCACTTCAATTGGAAATTGTGTTTTCTAGATAGAAACATAAATGCCGCAGCCAAAATGGTTGAAGAAATTATATTATTGGGAATGCGGTCCTTCATCCCTAATAAGAAAATTAGCATTAAACCTAAGGACAATCTCTGGTTTAATGAGACATGCAGAATTGCTGTCAGGTCTAAAGAGGATGCTTTCAGAGCATGGCAGGCAAATAAAAATGCCACCACTGAACAACTGCGTAAACAGGCTAGAAATCGATGCAATGCCATCCTAAGGCGCCAAAAGTTTCTGC
Source organism: Melieria omissa (assembly GCA_963971225.1). NCBI lineage: Eukaryota > Metazoa > Arthropoda > Insecta > Diptera > Ulidiidae > Melieria > Melieria omissa. The sequence continues at coordinate 39,157,520 of OZ020269.1, read as the reverse complement.
ACGAACAGCGCCAAAGGAAAAAAGTTCTTCAATGCCAGCGTGGTAGTAAGAACTTTTGGTCATTCGTTAAGAAGGTGAAGAACCAAACATCGTCTTCAATTCCAACTCTTCTTAACAATGATCAAATCATCACTCACTCGGTTGATAAAGCTAATTTGTTGGCTAAAATTTTCGCAGAGAATTCCTCTCTGCCTCCCAGCGATCAACCACTACCCGTAGTCGAGAACGTATCTTGCTCTATGCCAGTAATTCATTTTCGGACACGGGCAGTTAAAAGAGTGCTTGCAAATCTCGATGTAAATAAGGCTTCAGGGCTGGACGGCCTTGATTACACGTAACGAGTCGAGTGACGAGACATCAAAATGGTACTAGGCCGAAAGAATTGGGATAGCGAGCAAAAGCGACGAGTTGTTCAAACGTATTTCGACATGCGGCGAGTCAGTTCGGGTTTACAATGCACAAAATGAACTAAGCAAATCGCGCAATTAAACTCAACCGAGCGAAAAGTGGTGTGTGACGCATACCGTATGTCACGAGCGATTCCGCATGTGACGAGCGATTGCGCGAATCGCTGCGAAAAGAGAAAAATATAACGGTAAAGTAGTGGTCGCTCGGCCTAGCAAACAAAATGTGATTCTAGTGGCTCTCTTGCCACTTTCATCGGTCACTGACTCAATCAAGAACTCGCCTTACCGTTTAGACGAAACGAGTACTCGTTCGAGTTGCTGTCTTCTCACTCTACTCGTTACGTGTAATCAAGCCTTAAGGCCTAGCTACCCGCAACCAACCGTGTTGTGCGTGCGAATGTTTTTACAAGGTTGGAAGGGACCTACAGTTTTATGCCGATTCCGAACGCAGATATGATAGCAAAATTCTCAAACTTTCAAAGAGTATTATGAGAAATGTTTTGGACTTGGACTGAAAGACGCTTTCTGGAAAGCGAAAAGTGCTCATCGAAATTACTTGCCATGCATAGTGTAATTGTTCGTTAAAATACTTTTCGAAATTTTAGGTTTTCAATCGCAATCCGACAGTACTTTACTTGCATAGTCTGACAGCACCTTAAGCTTGTAGCGTGTGGCTTGAGAGTGTTTTGCAAGGTATATTTAATAAGGTAGTGTTACCAGCCCAACAACAAAATTCAGTTGTATTTTGTTAGTGTTTTTGTTCGGTTCATTGCCAAAATCGACTGGCAGTTCTCTTGCCAATAGTATTGCGAGTACCAAATAAACTAATCATAATAAGAATAAAATATTTTGTTATTTGCGGAGAATAGTACACAAACAGGAGGATCATAATGGTGCGAAGGCAACGCAGTGAAGGCAGCGTCCATGGGAAGAACGTCCGTCGAGTGAGCTAGACGTGTTATCCATTTGTCCCGCTGACTCTACTAAATTTTGGGTTGGGAGCGTTGTGTTGGATTGTACGTTGAATATCGCCCAAGACTGAGTTATAAAATTAAGTGAAAAATTGCAAAGATAGTGACTTTAATAGATCTTTCACAAAAGTGGTATTGAACGAGGCAAGATGCCGCCGCCTGAATGCAAAGATTGTACAGTGAAATTGATACAAATGGACGAAATGATGTCTTGTTCTGGAGGATGTGGCTGTAACTTCTGTCTGAAATGCAGTAGAGTTAAAAGACCTGAACTTAAAATAATGAGTGAAAACTTGAACCTAAAGTGGTTTTGTAATCAGTGCACCCTATCGGATACAAATACAAAATTTGTCGAAATAAAACACTTACTACAAAAAAGTGAACAAAACAAAATTGGTCATACCGAAATAAAAAACATAGTACATGAAGCAATAAATCTTAAATATACTCAAATGAAAAATAGTATAATAACTGACTTTAATGCGCTCCTAGTACATAACATCGAAGTCAAACTAAATCAAATGAAAAAAGAAATTATGGATGAAATGTCAGAAGAACTTAAAAAGAATAATGATAAACTAAACGAACTTTGTACAGATAAAAACAGCGGTTTTGTCTGCCAACTGCCAATTGTCATCCAATGTAATGACATATGCTCAAGCAATGAAAATAAATGAGAACAAAATTGTAATAAAACCCAAAGACAAAGCTAAAAGAAGTCGGGAAACTAAAGTTGCGCTTAAAAAAGTAACTGAACCTACAGAGGGCTTAGTAAGTGGTGTGAGGGAGACAAACAGTGGTGGATTAATCGTTCAATGCAAAAGTAAAGAAGCATGCGAGCAGTTGCAGCAAAAAATCACAGAGAGCATCGGAGACGACTACGAATTGGTGAAAACAAAAGATAAAAGCGAGGTGAAAAAGATTTTTAAAGCAATCGGCTTAACAGAGAGGATTAGCAATGAGCGCCTAGTTGAGTGCATAACTAAACAAAATGACATATGCGCAGGCAAAAAATTTAGAGTAACTAAAATCTATGTAAATGTAAACAGAAGAGAAGAATGTTACAATGCTCTTATTGAATCTGGGGGGTTACTATGTAACTCGATTCGAAAGTTGAAACTGCTCGAAAGTTGAATTCGATCCGAATTTAAATTCGTACTATGTAAGATTTTCGGATCGAGTGAAAAGTGCTGCCAGTAATTGGAAGTATTTCTGGCATTACTTTCGAATGTATTAATTGAGGTTGGCAGCATCTATTAATAGAAATGTCAAAAATACTAAACATTGAAAGTAAACAAATATTTAATTGTGTTTAAAATGGATTCGGTTGCTTTATGGATAGGTAATGAAGACGAGCGAGTGGAACGTAAAATGTTACGCGACGGTGTAAATATCATGCAGTTGACCAATTTGTTAAATATTTGCTATGTTTTTGAAAATGTTTGCATTTGTAGGTTCGTACGAAATTTCCGGCTCAATTTCCGAATCTCACTTATACCATCCATCGCCCCTCTGATATCTAATAAATCAATAACAGCTTCCTCCAGCGCTGTGAATCAACACATTTTTGCTGGGCCACCACCTGTGCCTGATAAATGAATGCGGTTCTTTCGTAGTTTACTTTTAAGATGTGTCTTGTGATCTGCCCAAACCTAAGACATATAAAAGATAAGCAAAATTTGGTTTAAGGAAAAACTATCGTTTACTTACTTTTTTCCAACCGGCCACATCCCGCATTGGTGGCCCGGCTGCATTTAGTTCAGCTTCCATAAATTATTTGTTGCTTGCTTGGCGTCTGACGCCTTTATATACCCCTTTGCTAATTGTGGATGGTCCGCCATAAAATTTAGCAAAATTTGAAATTGCGCTTGTTTTGTGTGTTGAGTTTTGGTTGAATTTTCCCTATTGAAACAGTTTTATGTTAATATTTATCCATTAATGTGCATAAGTTCTAGAAGTACTTACATTTTCTTTCGTTTGCGATTGCTGTTTTGATGTTTTCCGTTCTTCGGTTTTAATCCGTTAGCTCTACACCAAACGAACAAAATTGTCCACTTTCGAGCGACTTTGACAGCTAAATTCGAATTGCATAGTGCCGCACTTCCGAAAATCGAGTTTAATATCCGATAATCGGATACGGAAACCGAAAATAGGAAATATGTTTCCGAATTCGAGTTAGCTGGTGCTGACGTATGAGATCTGTTGACGTATGAGAATATATTAAAACAAAAGAGAATTAATGTGGAATGGGATTCATGTGTCGTATCTGAGCATGAAAGTGTTCTGAGATGCTTTAAGTGTTTAGGATACAATCATAAATCTAATGAATGCATTAATAAAAAAGCCTGCAGCAAATGCGCAGGAAATCATGAGGTGAAAGATTGTAGGTCCAGTATATTAAAGTGTGTGAATTGCTGCGAATTGGTTCACAAAAAATTATTAGATGTTGATGTAAATCATTATGCGTTCAGTAGAGAATGCCCAGCTTATAAAAGTTATCTACAAAGTAAGACAAAATCACGTAAATAGCAATTAATAAATAAAGATTTAAATTGTATTTATCTTAATATAAACAGTATTCTATCAAATTAATATGAACTTGAAAAACTTATTGAAACTATAAAACCAGCTCTAATCTTATGTGCTGAAACATGTACCACAGTGGAAATTACTAACCAAGAGTTGAACATACAAACTTACAATTTCGTACGATGCGACTCTTATAGCAGGCACACTGGTGGTGTCTTAATCTATGTACACAGTGCTATTGAATATAGCATTAAATATAACAAAACAATAGATAAAAACCTTTGGTGTATATTTGTAAAATTGAAGCATTTTAACCCTAAATGGCAAATTGGGGTAGTTTACCACTCACCCAGCTCAAGCGATGCTAATTTTATTAATTATCTGAGTAACGTTTTAGGTAATACCTGTGAACTTTCAGAACGTAATATTCTCGTAGGTGATTTTAATATAAACTTAAATAGTCTAACAACTTATACCACACAGTTAATAGAACTGTGTAAATCACATTCGATGTATCAAAAAGTCGATTTCGATACACGTATAACCGATACATCTAAAACAAAAATTGATTTACTTTTTACAAACTTTAATGACATTGTGTGTGAAAAACTAGAAGAATATCAAATATCCGATCATGAAACGATCCAATTTAAAATTAAAACATAGCCCTAAATTTCATATGCGAAGCAGGATAAAAATAACTTCATGGGAGTGTTATAATAGTGTAGCGTTTATAAATCAACTACGCCTATGCGACTTCAGCAATTTTGATGAAATTGACTTGGAGAGCAAGGTGTCGTTGATTAACTGCAGTGTTCTTAATGTGATGCGAAATTTGACGTATGAAAAAGAAATGCAATTAAAAGTCATGAACAAGTGGTATGATAATGAGTTAGCCAATCTTAACAAGCACAAATTTGAATTGTATAAAACGGCCAAAATATCGGGAGACTGGGAGGAATATCGAAATATAAAGAAAGCATACAAAAAATTAGTAAAAACTAAAAAAGTGAAACATATGGAATTTAAGATAGATAACAACAGACACGATAGTAGAATGATGTGGAAGTGCCTAAAACAAGCAATAAGCATGTGGAAGGAAAATTCTTCTATTAATAAGATTGTTATCAATGGTCAAATGTTTGATAATGAGCTAGCTATTGCAGACAATTTAAATAAGTTTTTTGTAGATAGCATTGCAGATATAAGCAGCAATATAGAAGTTGTTGATAGAGACACTAATATATCTCATCAGTCAAATACTCGCTTTAAATTAAATCATGTAACAGCTAAGGATATCGAAGATATAGTCCAGAAGTTTAAAAACAAGAAGGGAGGAAAAAAATTACTATCAGAAGGCGTTGTAAAGGATTCTGTGCCGTATTTAGGTTTCTTTTATGCTCAAATCATAAATGAAAGCCTAAGCAGTGGTGTAGTGCCAAACTTGTGGAAAACTTCAATTATAGTCCCAATCGAAAAAGTTAAAAACACCATAAAAGCAGAAGAGCTGCGGCCAATAAACACACTACCCTGTGATGAAAAAATTTTAGAAACTGTAGTAAAACACCAATTAGTGCAATATTTAGAAAGTAATAAGATACTTATACCTCAGCAGTCAGGATTTAGGGAAAAACATTCCTGCGAGACAGCTTTAAACATGGTTGTAGCTGAGTGGAAAGAGGAACTTAACAATAAAAATTCGATATTAGCGGTTTTTATCGATCTAAAAAGAGCATTTGAAACAATTTACCAAAAAATATTATTGGATAAATTGTCAGCAATTGGTATTAGAAGTGTAGAGTTGAAGTGGTTTGAGAGTTTTTTATCTAATCGTAAACAACGCACAATAATTGGTTCGTCAATTTCAGAAGAGTGTGACGTCAAGATTGGCCTACCACAGGGTTCAGTTCTGGCTCCCATCTTATTCAATACTTATATTAACGATATTAATTCCATTTTAAAATTTAGTACAATAAAGCTGTTTGCTGACGATGCATTAATCTCGATATATGGCACAAACGAAAATGACATAAGAGAAAAGTTACAAACTGATTTAGATGCTCTCTATATTTGGCTTTGTGCTAACAAATTAAAAATTAATATTGATAAAACAAAATTCATGATCATAACAAGAAGAACTGTTGCAAATATCATAAGTCTTAAAATAAATAATAAAGAAATTGAAAACGCACAAAGTATTAAGTATCTTTGTATTCAAATTGATGCTAGATTGAAATTTGACGACCATATTGACCTCACCATAAGCAAAATAGCTAAGAAAATATGGTTTATTAAAAGAACTTGCAAACATTTAAGTACACCTTATAAAATAAAAATATATAGATCAATTGTTGAGCCCCATTTTATCTACTGTCCCACAATTTTGTTTATTATGAGAGATTTTCAAATTGAAAAGCTGCAGAAAATGCAAAATAAAGCTATGAGATTCATTTTAAATAAACGCTATGATACAACAATAAAAGAAATGCTACATAGCTTAAATTGGCTAAGCGTAAAACAACAAATTTTTTTCACACCATGAAATTTATATATAACATTAAGAACGGATATTTGCCACAAGAACACAAGAAAGAGAAACGCTTTAAATTACATTTTTATAAAACAGAATCGGAAAAAAACAGTCTCTTTTATAAAGGGTTAAAATGCTACAACGAGTTGCCTGAGAGTATTAAAAGCTGTAATATAAATTTATACAGAAAAAAATTATATGATTACACTAAAACGTTGGAGATAAGATAAATGCTGTCGTTTTGTAGTACATAGTTTTATATTTGCAAATTGTTATTTAATATTAAGGTATTTTGAATTAGGTTTGTAAAACCGTAACAAATAAAAATAAATAAATAAAATAAGCCGGGCAGTGCAAGAAACAATTACTTACATTTAGCGATCATTAACGCTTTTTTATATGAGTAATTAGAGAACCAATAAGACTATTACGAAATATCATTGCAAAAATCTACCAAATCGAGAAAAATGTGTTGTGTTGTTCCACTTGATGTAAATAAAACAAACAACAACTTTTGACAACGGACCAAACTCTGGTGAAGAAAACGTAAATAAAAACGTCGCACAGTGCTTTGAAGTGGGACAAAAGTAGAAAAATTTTTTTTATTTATTTTAATAGGTGCCATTTGAAAGATAATACTTCCATTAAGCAATACCTAAAACTATTGATCGGGTAAATTTTGAGAGAGGTTTAGCATTTACAAGTTGATCAAAATCAAAAAATATGGTTTTCTGATAAAATGCAGTTTTGAACGTCAACAATTGAAAACATAACGAAAAGATTATTTTCGCTTCAATCGGAGAAAATGTTGTTGCTGTGCACTTATAAGAGTCAAAGAAATCATTTCACGAGCTATTTTGAAAAAAAGGTAAAAGAACGGGTTTGTATATTATTTAAACCAAACATTTTTTTTATTTAAAACTATAAAAACGATATACTTTTGTGGATCGAAAATGTCGAATTGCGCGTTATTAAACCTACTTTTTTACATCATCCTCTAGAATGGACTTTCTTCTTTTGGATCATTAAAAAAAATTCTGCGATTTTTTGCGATCTTGGAAAACGCCCAGAAAGTGATGTAACTGGATATAGCTGTCGCTATTTAAAATGGGCATGGTCCACCCACTTAAGACAGAGTTGTCTTACGAAAGTCCTGCATAAAATATGAAAACTTCTATATTAACAAAGCCAATGCCACAAATTATGAATGTTCAATATAAAAATGGGTTTGGCTTACCCGTTTAGAGCCATATTATCCTAGTTTTTCCCATTACTAAGACATTTTTTGCTAAAATGTGATTAAATGCTAATATTTTCTCTGAATATGGAGAAAAGTTAAGGAAGGCAATTTTGTTAAAATTACCTTGCATTATTTACACTTGTTTATAACAAAGAAGCAAACTATGGGAGAAAACTAACTGTTTCTGTGGGGATTAAAAATATCTTTCTTGATGATAGTGAAACTGAATAAACGGTTTGAAAAATGGCAATTACTTTCTGTTAACCTGCAAATTGTATCATAGCATTGCATCTTTATAGCTGTTTCATCCCTATGTTAAGCTCTACGGAAATAAAACCAAAAATGGTTTCCTTCAAGCAACTTCATCACTCTCTTTCCACCCTTTGAAGGTCGAATTAAGAAAAACGCTGAAATACGTGTTTCGTTATTTTTCTTTAAGTATTTATTTATATACAAAATTTTAAAACTGGTCGGATTGTCCGACCAACAATGTCCGTCTATATAAGCTTCATCACCCCGCTTCGGGCCTGTCAAGATCGAATTTTTTAAAATCGCTCCTCTTTAAAGGTTGACTTTTTAAAATACTATTTTGACCAAATTTCATCATTATAGTTCCAGCGGTGATTTTCGATTTTTTTTAACTATATATATTTTTGGAAAACAATAATTAATAAACATAATTTTTGAAATAGTAGTAGTAGCCCCAAATAATTCAGATTAAAAATTTTCAGCGAATTTAGAGCACTCCTACTTTTGTCCCAATTTTGTATGGAGTCGGAGCACTGTGCGTCGCTCCTAAACATACCGTAGACTATGGCAAGCTTAAAATGCATCGAAAATAAAGCAAGAAATGATCGGAAAACCGACTCGAATAACCGCTCCAAAAGAACACCAAAGAAACAAAAAAGGGAAAGAAATTAAATGTAAAGAAATTTCGAGTTCATGTTTTGTTTTCTTTTAAGTATCTTTAAATAATAGGGGTACCGGTTAATTCGTGCGGTTTTCTACTAGAACCTTTCCAAATATGTGTTGGAAAGCTATTGTCATATAGTTTCAGAATCAGTATGTGTCATTTAGCTGAAGCGTAAACAACAATACTTTTTTTTACTCTGAAAATGCCGAATTTTTGAAGTACTTCTTCATTACTTCAATATGAAGAAAAAGGCTGCCGAAAGTCATCGTATTTTGGTGGAAGTGTATGGTGTGCATGCTCTAGCTGAGCACGGTTTAAAAGTGGCAATTTTGACTTGGAGGACGATGAACGACCCGGACAGCCAAAAAAGTTTGAAGATCGCAAATTGGAGACATTGCTCGACCAAGATCCATCCCAAACGCAAGAAGAACTTGCAAAATCACTTGGCGTCGCTCAACAAACCATTTCCGATCGTCTAAAAGCAATGGGAATGATCCGGAAGGTAGGCCATTGGGTGCCGTATGAATTGAAGCCAAGAGACGTCGAACACCGATTTTTCACGTGTGAACAACTGCTTCAACGGCACAAAAGAAACAGTTTTTTGCATCGAATTGTCACTGGCGATGAAAAGTGGGTCCATTACGATAATCCAAAACGTCGAGCAACGTATGGATACCCCGGCCATGCATCGTCATCGACGGCCGTTCAGAATATTCATAGCCTGAAGGTTATGCTGTGTATTTGGTGGGACCAGCTGGGTGTGATCTACTATGAGCTGTTGCAACCTAATGAAACGACCACAGGGGAAGGCTACCGACGACAAATGATGCGTTTAAGCCGAGCACTGCGCGAAAAACGGCCGGAATATGAACAAAGGCACGGCAAGGTAATTTTACAACATGACAATGCTCGGCCACATGTTGCACAGGTCGTCAAAACCTACCTTGAAGCGCTCAAATGGGATGTCCTACACCACCCGCCGTATAGTCCAGACCTTGCGCCATCCGATTACTATCTCTTCCGATCAATGCAACATGGCCTGGCTGAACAGCACTTCTCCAATTATGAAGAAGTCAAAATTGAATCAATTCGTAGATAGCGGAAAAGCCGGCCGAATTTTTCAGAAAGGGTATTCGTGAATTGCCAGAAAAATGGGAAAAAGTTATAGCTAGTGATGGACAATGCTATGAATATTAAATTCGTAACCATTTTTTCACAAAGCAGGGACTTAACTATTATAAGTTTTTTAAGATATTAATTGCAATGTAACTATTACAATGCAACATAAATTTTATTTGTTGATTATAATTATTATTTGCGAGAATTAATTTTTACGTTGCATAATAACTTTTATGAGAAATAAATATTTTTTTCATTCTCAATAATTATTATTTTGGAATTTTTTTTATTTACGTTGCCTCATAACTTTTATTTATGACTTTTTTTATTTACGTTACCGATAACTATTATTTTGAGAACATTTTTTTTACGTTGCTTCATAACTTTTATTTTTGATGTTTTTTTTCATTTACGTTGCCGATAACTATTATTTGAAAGAAAATACTTTTTACGTTGCCTCATAACTTTTATTATATATTATATATAATATTTATATTTAACTTTTTAAGAATTTTTTTTTATTTACGTTGCCTTACCACATTTTGAGTATGAATTGATTTTTAATTGTTTATTTGTTGGTGGAAATTAGGTTTCTGCAGTTAATTTAAGTTGGTCGATTTAAAACAATTAAAAATTAATTAATATCCAAAATGTAGTAATTCAACGTAAACAATTTTGTTTTCAAAATAATAGTTATCGGCAACGTAAATGAAAAAAAATCATAAATAAAAGTTATGAGACAACGTAAAAAAATAAATTTCTCAAAATAATAATAATAATCGGTAACGTAAATTAAAAAAGTCATAAGTAAAAGTTATGAAGCAATGTAAAAAACAAAAATCCCAGAATAATAACACTGTGCGTGAAATTTGCCCTAAAAAATTTCGACATGGGGGGGACCTACTGGGTGAGTTTCCTATAGGTATACTGAGTTGAGATCCACCAGCCGTTTGGTAAGATTGGCTCTAGTTTAAGAGAAATCCGACTTTGAAGTTTGGTAATTTTCTGGAAGTTTGTCGCTTAAGTCTTCGAACATTTAAATGCTAATAGGTCCTAAATCGTTCCGAATTTCGCTTTACTGTCTTCGGCAAGTTTGTAGATATTTTAACGACCAACAAATTTGCTTAAGACACCAATGCAAAAAACCACATTCAAACTGTGTAATTGCGATATGTGCATTTTTTGGCGCAGCGCAACGTGGCGTATGAGCGTCATTTATTTATATTAATATTACAATTAAATGAGACTCATATGCCACGTTGCGGTGCGCCAAAAAATGCACATATCGCAATTACACAGTTTGAATGTGGTTTTTTTGCATTAGTGTCTTAAGCAAATTTGTTGGTCGTTAAAATATCTACAAACTTGCCGAAGACAGTAAAGCGATATTCGGAACGATTTAGGACCTATTAGCATTTAAATGTTCGAAGACTTAAGCGACAAACTTCCAGAAAATTACCAAACTTCAAAGTCGGATTTCTCTTAAACTAGAGCCAATCTTACCAAACGGCTGGTGGATCTCAACTCAGTATACCTATAGGAAACTCACCCAGTAGGTCCCCCCCATGTCTAAATTTTGGACTTGCACAGTGTAATTACACAGTGCAACAAATTCAAAAAAAATTTCGAGGGACAAGGTCAAACCCGTCTCATTCGATAGATGAAAAAGTGCCAAGGAATTTTTCTCGGAATGTTCGAGTTTTTTTTTAAATGCAGTTCCCGAAACTTTTAAAACATCATATCTCTTGACTCAAATGTCAGAAAGGAATAACTTTTACGCCAAATGAAAGCTAATGATATGAAGTCGATGACACAATATCCTTTTTCGAAAAATTTTCTGAAAAGGGATATGAAGGACCTCAATTAAATTTGTATCCTTAAATAACCTGGACACCGTGCGAGATAAATTTATGTAAGTGACTTCTGGTAAAAAAGCATTCAAAGATCTATACTGCACATCAATTTCATTTCAATCACTTTGATTGTTAAGCCACTACAGCGTTTAAAAAATTATACACTGCCGAATTCATGTTTTTCTGTACAAAATATCTCGTAGCTTCTTAGTAAAAACATCGAATGTAGCAAAGCACATTTTTTTAATCGTTGTAGAGTCTTAATTGTAAAAATGATTTACATGAAATTTATAAGCCGTATAGATTTTTGAATGCTTTTTCACCAGAAGTCACTTATATAAATTTAGCTCTCACGGTTTCCAGGATATTCAAGGATAAAAATTTAATTGAGGTCCTTCATATTCTTTTTCATAAAATGTTTCCAAAAAGGATATTGTGTCATCGACTTCATATCATTAGCTTTCATTTGACGTAAAAATTATTCCTTTCTAACATTTGAGTCAAAAGATATGATGTTTTAAAAGTTTCGGGAAGGGGCATTAAGCCGCTATCTTTAAACTGCATTTAAGAAAAAACTCGAACATTCCGAGAAAAATCCCTTGGTACTTTTTCATCTACTCAGGTCATCTATCGAATGAGATGGGTTTGACCTTGTCCCTTTTTTCAGTGTTGCACTGTGTTATCGACAACGAAAAATATACTTATCTATACTATTATATAAAAGCAAGTGTGACGTTTTTTGAGCCACAATCAGGCAAACACCACTGAACCGATTTAGATGAAATAAGCACCAAACCTTTTTTTTTCTATGGGAATGGTACATAGGCTATATTAGAAGGACCACGCCCCCTTCTTACGCCCACTATGGTAACAAAACTCATCTATAGTATGCTTTTTTAAGGCAATATGGGTATCAAACGATTCAGCTTATCATTGCGGCAAACATAGGCTATAACCAAAGAATATAGAATATAAAGAATACGCATCTTCAAAAATTTGTCAAGCGTGTTTCTTGATGCGGGCGGGAAGAGATGAGCGGAGGCATAGCTTGCGGGAAATTTGCTCGCGCTCAACAGTTTGCGATCTTGTTCGTCGAAGCGCAAGCGAAGAGTAAACAACGAACCAAAGCATCGTCATCGTCGTTTCAACGAAGATGATTCGGGATTCGCTAATGTTTTTGGTGTTGTCGTTTATTGTGTGTATGCTTTTTTGTGTTTTGATTGATTTTGCTGCAATGTCACCAGCAATCGAATGTTTGTGATGTATGGCTTTTTGCTGGCCAATGCTTTGATTAATTTAAAAATTTGGTGGGTGATCCCAATTTAAAATGTTTGCAAATATTTTTGCGTGGCGAGTTCGAAGTAAAATTATTTGTTTATATTTTCACATGCTTGATTACAATTTAGAGAATATGGGAAAACTACGAAAAAAAATGAACTGATAGGCATATTGACTTCAAAATTCGTGAAACACTTGAAATTAAAAATAATTAGATGCGTGTTTTAATGTTTTTTTTTATCGAAATCTAACGGAGGGTTAGAAGATCGTATGGAAAAACAGAATTTAATAGGTCTATTGACCTTCAATAGGGCAAAAGCACTAAATAAAGAAATAATAAGACAAGTATTATGTCATAAGAAAATTGTATTGCGGCATGCCTACGTTTAAAAATAGTTTAAATGTTCTACACCTGAATGATTCCATTGCGAATGATGTGATCATAAATTTACAATATTAGATTTTCTTATTTTAGTTCTTTTAAACAAGCATTATATGTGGGCCGTAAGAAAAGTTCCAAAGAACGAGACGTTTTCTTTTCTTTCCAATTCCATTTTTATTGATTACTTATTATTTATTTTTTAATTGCCTGTAGCGAGGTCGCGAGGTCGTAGTATAGGTCGCCATGCCAGCCATATTTTATTTTCTTTTCTATGATTTTGCGCACGCTACAGTCGTCAGTGAGTTCAGGAGCAATATGCGACGCCGTGCAGGCTTATAGAAGAAGAACAAAAGCCAGCCAGAAAATAGAAATCGTTTTACAATTTCAGCTTTTCGCCAGCGCAACAACAAGAACAACAGCACATCGTCTTCCTCCTCTTCGCACAATTGAGCGAGAATGAACGAGTGAGCACAGACGCGGCATTCGTGTTTCTATGATTTGCGCTCAGAGCATTGTACTGTCGTTTCAAATGTTTCCTCTTGTTGTCTACCCCCCCCGCATCCAGAAGACGGGTGGCGATATCAGCACCCGCATTCAAATTTTTGCTTGTATGAGATGCACACTCTTTATGTTTCATACTTTTTGCTATAACATAATCGGCCACGCCCACTTTCCGTGCCCACTAAACTAACAAAACGAAGCTACGGTACATGTTGGTAAATCAGTATTAATACCAAATGATTCCGTGTTTCATTGATGTTAACATAGGATATATAAGATTGACCACGCCTACCTGATATGGTTTTTTCATCACGCCCACTATAATACCAAATCAGCCATGGTATATTTGTCTTAGCAATATGGGTATCAAACGATTCAGCGTGTCATTGCGGCAAACATAGGCTATAATATAATCGGCCACGCCCACTTTCCGTGCCCTCTAAACTAATAAAACGAAGCTACGGTACATGTTGGTAAATCAGTATTAATACCTACCAAATGATTCTGTGTTTCATTGATGTTAACATAGGATATATAAGATTGACCACGCCTACCTGATATGTCTTCTCATCACGCCCGGTATCAAACGATTCAGCGTGTCATTGCGGCAAACATAGGCTATAATATAATCGGCCACGCCCACTTTCCGTGCCCTCTAAACAAACAAAACGAAGCTACGGTACATGTTGTTAAATCAGTATTAATATCGAATGATTCCGTGCTTCGTTGATGTTAACATAGGATATATAAGATTGACCACGCCCACCCGATATGCCTTTTCGCCACGCCCACTATAATAACAAATCAGCCATGGTATATTTGTCATAGCAATATGGGTATCAAACGATTCAGCCGTTCATTGCGGCAAACATAGTCTATAATATAATCGGTCACGCCTACTTCCCGCGCCCACTAAACTAACAAAACAAAGTTACGGTACATGTCTTGAAATTAATGTTTATATAAAATGATTCTGTGTTTCAGAGCGGTAAACATAAGCTATATAAAGTTGACCACGCCCACCTTTTACGCCTTCCTGCAATTCCCATGACGACAGAAATTAACTGTGCTATATTTGTGTAAAACAATATGGATATAAAAAAATTTTGCGAGTCATTGCAGCAAATATCTTTATGTTGAATATAAAAATTAATGTATATTTGTTTGTTGGTCCCACGGCATTAAAACTCAAAAACTAGACAGCCGATTAGCTGAATTTTTCACGGAATGTTCGTCTTGAGTAATTCTCGGTAAGCCACTAGGTAGGCGTGGCACCTCCCATACAACTTAGATTTTCAATATGGAATATTTTCGTAATGAGAAGCCGAACAGCATTAGAATTTGGTGCGGGTCCACCGTTTAGATGTTCCGTTTCACTGGTAAAATTTGATGGGCGTTGGACAAGAGGTGTGGCACTTTTTAAGCAACTCAAATGTTTCGAATAACTTTGGAACTACAAATCACACATCAAAGATTTACGATTTAGATGTGCCCTTCGACATGGGGAATGGGTTGGGCATTGGACGAGGGGCATGGCACCGCCCATAGAACCAAAATTTTTAATGGGGAATAGCTTCGGAACAATAGGTTGGAAAGCTTTGAAGTTTTGTATACCATCGTCCCATAGTTGTGTCATTCTACTGGCAAAATATTATGGGCGTTGAACAAGGGGCGCGGCATATTTTTTGGGGCTGAAATTTTCCGCGTAACTTTGGAACTGAAAGTCGCATATTAATGAAACCAGGTCACACCCTTCGGCTGGAGGAATGGATTGGGCATTACATAAAACAGGCGTGGCATCGACCATAGAGTATAGTATGAAGAAACTTGATTTATTGGGCCCATTGAAGCTTGCGTGCAAAGCCGCAGGGCCCTACTAGTTACTTATAAGAGTTATTATGCAACTCAAAAATATTAATTACATAATAATAGTTATAGGCGACGTAAAAAAAGTCTTATTGGGAATAACTATTATAAAACAATATTTTTAGATTTTGATAGTTTAGCGATTAAAATACATTCAAAACTAAAAATTACTATCTACTCGACTTACATCCCACCTAGCAAAAAATTTTCCTTAACGGACCTAAACAACCTTTACAACCCCCCCGAACCTCACAGATTAATAACAGGAGACTTCAACAGCTGGCACTCCAGCTGGGGATCTAAAACAGACAACTCAAGAGGAAAAATAATATCAAATTTCATATCTAATTCTAATATAATCGTGCTAAACGATGGCTCACCTACTCACTACACAACACGTCATACCCTAACTCACATTGACCTAACTCTAGCATCCCCTAACTTAGCTCTATACACATCCTGGAAAACCGACTTAAACCTATCAGGAAGTTACCACTACCCAATTATTATACAACTATTCCCCACCAACAATATTATTCACCAAATAACGCGCCCAAAATTTAACATACACAGAGCCAAATGGGAGAAATTCCATGATATGGCAAATAAAATAAATTCCCAATATCCTGAAAGCAACAACATAAATAAAGAAGCCGCAAACATAAAAAATCATACTACATAGTGCCAACGAAACTATCCCCCAATACAACTTCCAAAAAAATAAAAATATTACTCCTTGGTGGAACAAAAAACTGGAAAACCTTAAGAAAGAAAAACAACGACTCTTTAACAAATTAAACAGAGACATTACAACAGAAAACATTCTAAAATTCAAACGAGCTAACGCAATATATAGAAGAGAAATAAAAATAGCAAAACGAAAAGCCCTTACTGCCCTAACAACCGAGATCAACCCTTCGTCCTCACAGGAAAAAATCTGGGCAAATATAAGGAAACTGTGTGGAATAAAACCAAAATTACCCATCCACTGTTTAAATGTTGCAAACCAACAAACCACACTAATACACAAAACGGAGATTGCTAACAGATTAGCCAAAGAATGGTCCGAACAATTCAATCATCATAAAAATATAGCTTTGACGACATCACCAAACCTTATACCTAGCCGGTCAGCACTCGTAATCGAACAAGAAATATCCCCCCTCGAAATTACAATAGCCATTAACACCCTAAAAGGAAAAACACCAGGCATCGACAGAATATCATATCCGATGATAAAAAATCGTCCTATCGCAACAAAAAACAGAATCACTTCTTTCTATAACAAAATATTCAATAGCTACATCCCACAGACGTACAAAACCAGTCTCGTTATTCCAATTTTGAAACCAAACCAAAACAAATCATCCCCAAACTCATATAGACCAATCTCACTAAATCCATGCTTGTCTAAGCTTTTAGACAAGATTATGGCTAACCGTTTATGGTGGTGGGTCAAAACGAATAAATTTGTACATGCTAATCAAATAGGTTTTCAAAAAGGAACTTTCGCTACTTTACTTAGATCACCAAATCATGCAATCCCTCTCCACCAGGAAACATATTTCTATTATATCTTTAGACTTCTGTAAAGCCTACGATAAAAAGGAATTCACATAATCCTTAACCAATTGCAAAAATGGAATACCGGATCAAAGATGTACAACTATATTAAAAACTACATGTCGAACAGGAAGATCATTGTAAAAGTTGATAACACCTACTCCAACATGTACCCACTTACGAACGGCATACCACAAGGTTCACCAATCTCCGTCATATTTTTCCTAATAGCATACAATAAATTGGCTGAAACCATCTCACTTTGCAAAGAAATCGACTTCATTGCCTACGCAGACGATTTTTTAATTTTAAAGAAACTAAATAAATGTAAAAACCCACACATAGACATCTCTACTTTATTCAATAACATACTAAAGTGGTGCGAATATTCAGGCGCCCTACTCTCTAAGTCTCACTAAGTCTAACCATCTCCATATATGCAGAAAACACTCATGTAATCCAAAACTCCAATGCAATAATCTCTCCATTAACCAAGTAGATAACCTTAAAATTCTTTAATAAACGATACCGATGGAACTCACACATCGAGTACATAACCAAAGCAATATCAAAACGCTTAAACATTATAAAATGCTTAGCATCACGAAAATTTAACTGCAACACTCACACCCTTACTTAAATAGTTCATGCCTTAATCAAAGCCAAAATAGATTACGGTATTTATTTGTACGGCAACGCTCCAAAGACAGTAATGAACAAAATTCACACAATTTACAATGCAGCCATACGAATATCCCTCGGCGCTCTCAAAACAACACCAATAAACTCATTACTTCTAGAAGCAAAAATGATGTCACTATTTAACAGCACAGAATTCGCCAGAGCAAAATTAGCCACAACCATTACTTTTAGCAACACCTCACCCCTAGGTAAAACTATAACTAAATACAGAAAATCTAAAAAGACAGTACCTTCAATAATAGACAAATTGATATCAATCTCCTCCCTTTGAAATATACCAATAGGACACACGAATACCCAAAACGACAAACTACCAATATGGCTACCTTCAGTACCTTCAATAATAGACAAATTGATATCAATCTCCTCCCTTTGAAATATACCAATAGGACACACGAATACCCAAAACGACAAACTACCAATATGGCTATTCAACCCTGATTCAATTAACTTATCATTAGAGCGCTTCAAAAAATCCTCTACACCAAACTCAATGTACATACAAAAATTCTACGAACTAAAAGAACAATTAAAAAATTACACTTTCATATACACCGACGGCTCTAAAAATAACGAACATACCAGCTTTAGCATAACAAAAGACAAAACAATTATCAAATCTGCACTATTACCCCATTATAGTTCACCTATAGTGCTGAACTCATAGCAATATTTGAAGCAACCACATACACATCCAAACTGAACGGGAAATATGCAATACATATGTTCCGACTCATTAGCATCAATTAAAAAAATTAAAAACCTAAACAATAATGAATATTATTCAAATAACATACGAAACCTGTTAATACGAACTTATCCAAGAATAAAATTAATTTGGGTACCTGGTCACGCTCAAATACCAGGCAATGAACTTGCCGACCAAACCGCAAAAAACGCACTAACGAGACCTTTGCTCACTGTACCTAACTTTAACCCAGATGAAATCAAAAAATATTTCAAAAAAATGCAATGGGCCAAACATAACAGTCTGACAGAGAATATGTCAAACTGGAGGAAAAAAATATGTTCAAATACACCAAATATAACGGACGTACTCAAACACATACAAAATACTGAAATTCCCAAAAAAGACCAAATTATAATAACTAGAATCCGACTAGGCCACACCAGAATCACCCACGAACACATATTAAACAAAAACAAAAGCAGAATATGTAAACTCTGCAACTCACACCCCATAGACATCGACCATATCCTTAACTCCTGCCCAACATTCCACCCACAAAGACAACACTTTTTTTCAAACAATCACCCAGTTGACCTTCTAAAAAACATTAACAAGGACAATATCCAAATTATTTTAAATTTTATTAAAGCCTGTAATTTAACGGATAAAATATAAAACTATGTAAATTTCAACACCTAGATATATAAGATATTCTACACATGTACATACAGTTTATAAGTTAATTAAAAAACTAAAATCAAAACGCAAATAATCAACATATGACCAATACTTTTAGAATAACTAAGCATAAGGCCTTAGATGCCAAAGCTTACAATTCCAATTACAGTATAATTGAGTTAATATTGTAATTGTATTAAATAAATAAATATTTTTAGAGATTCTTCAAATTAGGGCAATTTTTGTATTCCCAAAAATATGGATAATAATTATTTTAGGGCTCTGCAATAATGCTTCAATTTTCCCCAAAAACCCGCACGAATTAACCGGTACCCCTATTATTATTATTCTTGTTTACTCATTGCTTGTATTTAAGGGAGAGGGCTGGGTTGTGAACCAGGCTGGGGTGTGAACCATTGCCGTTTTTTCTTTCCCTAATTGACATATCGCCAATCTTTCAACTGTCAATTTTGTCTTATGATATGACTCTGCTTTTGTGGTTACACCGAAGTACAAACACATATTGCTTGTGGCAGCAATCGAGTTTGAAAGACATCGTGTTTGAAAATCGACTGCGAAAACTTGTTGGCTTTTTTTTAAAGTGCTATCTTAGTGACTGAGCTTATTGCAAAAAGGTCAGTGTAATACATGTTTATTTAGTGTTTTGATTCTATTTTACGATGCAATATTTGTTTATGTCGAATTATGATTGGAAGTGTCGTTTATTTTAAAGTTTCCAAAATGGCATCGTGGTTGGGCTGTGAACCACTGAGGTGGCTGGGTTATGAACCACCTGTTTTTCGTACTACATTTGTTCTAACACTGTCAAATATGGACGGATATATTAAAATAAAGTCATTTTATATCATTTAACTCGATTTCGTTGTGTTCACTTGAAGTGAGCCAATACGAGAACACGTTCGTATTTCACATGCAAACATTCCGACACAGATTAGGATGAAAATTTAAAAAATTGAGCAGTTTCATTCATTGCGATTTTTTGGCCTAAGAGGCGTCATTATAACTTTTTTTCACCTCTTGAGGCTTCCTGATTAAATAAATTCTCAATGTACTTAAAAATTATGGGTGTTTTCTTCGTATTTTCTGACTTTAATAGGGATTTTCCAGATGGTTCACAACCCAGCCACTTTTTTGAAAAAGCGAAAAATCACGTTCTTAGAAAATTGGACGTAGAGAGTTAAATTTCAATCAAAACGGTAATCTGTCTTCATAACAAAGTTGCGTTATATATTCACCTTTCCAACGGTATCTTCGATTTTTCGATATCTTTATTCTGAGAAAAGTTAGAGCCGAAAAACAAAACCCGGTTCACACCCCAGCCCTCTCCCTTATATATTTTACTAGCTGCCCCGCGAACTTTGTCTCGCACGACATTTGTTGTTTTTTTATAATGAAATACGCGAGATGGCGAATCTATGGCGATGCAAATTGACGAAGAAAACCAACTAAAGGAAGAGAAGGAGCTACTGATTAACGCAATCGAGGCCCACAAATAAGCAATGTTGCTGCTAAGTTTCAGTAAAGAAATGGACTGCGCCTGAACCGGATTTAAATTATATGGGCGGTGCCATGCCCTCTTATTCAATACCTGCCCCTTATTCAATGCCCTCTGTCGAAAGAGAAAATGGTAGGTTCGTACTAAGTTTCATTGCTGAGCGACTTATAGTTCAGCAACATGTTTGGGTCGCAAGAAACGTGCCACGCCCCTTGCCCAACGCCCATCAAATCTTATCATTAGAATGACTCATCTATGGCACGACGGGACACAAAATTTCAGTGTTGTACAACTTACAATTTGGAGGATATTTCATTAATAAGATCTGGCTCGTATGGGTGATGCCACGCCTCCTTGTCTAAGACTTGCCCCATTCCCTCTGTCGAAATATATGAATAAATGGTAGGTTCGTACTAAGTTTCATTGCTGAGCTACTTATAGTTTAGCAAAATAGTTGGGTCCCAAAAAATGTGCCACGCCCCTTGTCCAACGCCCATAAAATCTTATCATTAGAATGACTCATCTATGGGACGACGGGGTACACAATTTCAGTGTTGTGCTACTTACAATTTCGAAGCTACTCTATTTTAAAGATTTGGCTTGTATGGGTGGTGCCACGCCCCGTTGTCCAAAACTGTCTGTCGAAAGATATGAGTACATGATAGGTTCATGCTAAGTTTCATTGCTGTGTGACTTATAGTTCAGCAGAATAATTGGGTCACAAAAATGTGCCACGCCCCTTAGGGGTATGAAAAACAGATAGTAGCCGATTCTCAGACCTACTGAATATGCATGTAAAATTTCATAAAAATCGGTCAAGCCGTTTCGGAGGAGTATGGTAACTAACATTGTGACACGAGAATTTTATATATTAGATTTATTTATTGACATGTTGTTTAAAAATTATTTTCAGGTTTTTACAGCCTTAATTGGCCTGTTCTAATTTTAAATTATATTGCTTTGAGCTTCCTTTTCTCTCCCCTTTCATTGCTTTCCTTTTGCAACAAAATTGTAAGCTGAGTTGCGCATTTTGCAAATAAGGTCTTCTTTGGTATTAGTATGGTTTAATTTACTTTTTTAACATTTAAAACACTGTACACTGCACATTACCTCATTTTATATATTATATATTAAATATTTTATTTTTTTTTGCAGGTTGCGGCTAGTGTCCATACATTACACGAAATCTTTTGCAAATACAAGGCCGTACTAGTCGATCCCGCTGAATTTGCCTGCTTAAAGGCGATTGTGTTGTTTCGACCCGAAACACGGGGCCTCAAAGATCCGGTGCAAATTGAAAACCTGCAGGATCAGGCGCATGTATGTTTATACACATACGTTTATTATCTGCTTCCTAGTATTTTGGCTTGAACATCAAATTCTTTTTTACAGGTAATGCTGTCGCAGCACACTAAAACTCAATTTATCACACAAATTGCCCGGTTTGGTCGTCTCCTACTGATGCTGCCTCTCCTCCGGACCATAAATTCCCACAAAATTGAGTCAATATTTTTCCAAAGAACGATTGGGAACACGCCTATGGAGAAAGTTTTGTGCGATATGTATAAAAATTAAAATTGTTGCTCGAACCAGGATGCGCGAAGTTGCCTCCCGGTTTCCATGTTTTACAACTTAATGTGCCATGTACTTTATGTATGTGTACTTTATGAACTTAATATGTAATTGTACTTAATGAATTCAATATAATTATATTGTTATGTACAATAACAACTGATAATGATTGGTTTTTCGTTTGGTGCTCAGCGTGTTAGCTTAGATAGGAAGGATATAATAAATATAATAAAACGCATATAATTATCATTTTTTTTTCGTGTTCAATATATGCAAGTGGCACGACAGTTCCACTGCGGCCTAATTTCCCGCAACCATCCATGTTGTACTTGTGAATTTGTATACCAAGATTTGAACCTTAAGAGGTTTCTCAGCTTAACGTTTGCGGAATGAAGTCTGCACAAATTTTTCAACCCTGGCTAAAAAAGCGTGCCTGTGCTTTCGCATTTTTACCGTTATCTATGTATTGCGGTATCTATTCTCAGCGTGTGAAATAAATTGTGAATTGATCGGAGCTAAATTGGTTTTTTAATGGCAAGAAACGAAGACCAACGTCGAAAAACTGTTTGTGAATTCGCTGCCTCTCACCCACATTGGTCGAAATCGAGGATCGTTTCTCATTTCGTTGAGCATGGTGAAAGTCGCAGAACTTTATACAGCATTTTGTCTCGATACAAAACGACAAAATCTACAGTGAGAAAGTCAGTCTCTGGTAAAAGTTGCAGTTTAAGAAACTCATCAAAACGACTTCAGTTACGAAGGATTACTGATGGAAAAGTGGCGAAATCATACAGGGAGCTCGGAAAAAAGTTCCAGTGTGATGGAAAAACAATAAAAAAATATTTGAATTTGATGGGCATTCAGAGAAAGACCAGAAAGCGAAAACCTACACTATCGAAATCGCAAGAAATTGTACAAATAACGAGACTGAACAATTTGGTTAAAAGTGTGTTTTCCGCCAAGAACGATAGCACTTGCATTATGGACGACGAGACATATTTCACTTTAGATGGTAATGAATGGCAGGGACAACATTACATTACAAGTGGAAAAGTTATTAATGACAAAATTAAATACATTGAGCACACGAAGTTTCCTAAGAAAGTGTTGTTGTGGCTTGCAATCAGCCCGCTTGGAATGTCGGAACCAGTGTTCTTTGAGTCGGATTTGGCTGTCAATGCTGACAGGTATATTGACCGCTGCTTGCCAAAAGTGAAAGAGTTTATCAACAGCAAGCATCGAGTCTTAAATGTTATCTTTTGGCCTGACTTGGCCTCAAGCCATTACGCACAAAGAACCTTAAACGCAATGAATGCCCTTCAGATTCCGTACGTTAGAAAGGAGCACAACCCTCCAAATGTGCCGCAACTACGCCCAATTGAGGATCTTTGGGCTAATTTGAAAAGAAAAGTGTACAGCTGTAATTTTAGACCAAAGAATACAAACCATCTCATCAATAAAATTAGGATGGAGCTGCACAAAGTGCCAACATCTATATTTATAACAGCTATGCAGAATGTTCCTGGAAATTGTCGAAAAGCTGCTCGGAAGGGGCCACATTTTTTTTTGCATTAACTTTATATATGTACTTTTAAATTTAAAAAAAGAAACCTGTAAATATATCAATATCTGAAAAAATCAAAGACTTTAAAGTTTGTGCAGATTTCATTCCGCAAACGTTATTTGTTAATGGCTACGACGCACAGTGTAACGAGTTCATATAACGATTGGACAAAAGTCGAAATAGTTGTCCTAGAGTAATGAAATTTTGCACACATGCTTTATTTTACATGAACAATTTGTTTGTAAAGTTATAGAAAAATCAAACAAGAGACACGCCCACCTCCCATACAACCTGAAATTACAAACCTTTGTGAAAGCCGCTAATATTAGTGTAGGACCTTAAAATTTGGTACACATGATGTTTTCTTTAAAAGTACAGTCCACACAAAATTTCATTCAAATCGGTCCATTGTCATGCCCTCCCTTCATATAACAGTTTAAAGAAAATAGTAAAATGTATAAATATAATAACAACGTGGTGGTAAGTCGACATTTTATAAAATACTAGCTGGGCCCCGCGGCTTCGCACGCAAGCTCTCTTGTTTCACCCGATACAAATTTTGAACGCATTGTTGATTTTGATGTAAGAAAATGCATATTTCTATTATCTTTGTTGTCAAGTGGTTATAAAAACTGTGAAGTCAAAAGGCCCTTTAAATCATGAGTTCTCACATTTACTATAAACAAATTTTTAACCCTTAGTTTACCACGGTAGATTTAAATTTTCAAAAACATGAAAAGCACATTTTAGTTTTTTCCCAATTTAATTACTTTTTGTCTAAGTTTGAAGTCAAAAGGTCCAATAAATCGTGTTTCTCCATACAAACTGTTAACCCATTGTTGACCCCGTTCAATTTTGGTTTTCAAAAAAGTGAAAAACACGTGTCAAATTATTTCTCACTTAGAGTACTTTCACAAAGTTTGAATTCCGTGGCCCCATTAATTCATGTTTTTTTACAGTTTTGCCATAGAAACATTTAACCGGCCGTTGACCCCGGCCGATTTTAATATTCGGAAAAAATCAAAAACACGTATCGAGTTATTTTACATTTGAAGTACTTTCACCAAGTTTCAAGACAAAAGGCTCAAACTAATTTGTTTCTCCATACATACTTTTAACCCGTCATTGCTCCAGTTCGATTTAGATGTGGAAAAAAATTAGAAACGCGTGTATATTTCAAGTCTTTTTACAATTTTTGAAGTCAATAGTCCTATCGGTTCATGTTTTTTTCGAGTCTACCCTTAAATCAGCCGCCGTGGCAAAGTTGGTTAGTGCGCGGTCCAGCGAGTCGCATGCAGAGCGACGCAAGCTCGAATTCTGCATGTAGTAACACCTAAAAAAAATAACGGGAAACTCGTTTTCTCTTTCGGTGGCTGTCCTCTCAACTGGAAATGGCAAACCTCTGAGAGTAAAAATTGCCTATGAAAAAGCTCCCAACCTGCCGTTCGGAACCGGCATAAAACTGTAGGTCTCTTCCACCCGCGTACAAAATTCACACGCACAACACGGGTGGTTGCGGGAAGCTAGGCCTTAGTCTTGCGTAAGCGGGCTGTCGTGCCAATCAATTATTATTATTATTATTACCCTTAAACAAATCTTTACCCATTGTTGGTCCAGTTAAATTTTGATTTTCGAAAAATTATAAAATACGTGTCGAATTATTTTTGGTTTAGAGTAGTTTCAGGAAGTTCGAAATCAATATGACTCTTAAATCAGTTTTCTTCATACAACACCTTAACACATGTTTTGCCCCTTTACACACAGAATTTCAAAAAATCCCGTCTTAGCGGAGGTTCATTTTTCAAGATGTATCTACAGTTCAAATTTCATGTTTGTAGCTTCAGCGCCCCTTGGTTTGGGCTGAGCGATGATGAATCAATCAATCAATCAGTCAGTCAGTTAGGGCAAACAATGTATGTATATAAAAATGGAGGCGGTACCACGCCCTCTTGTCCAATGCTCACAACTTTCTTCTAGTCGAATTTTACTACTAAGTGGAGAGTTCGTACCAAATTTCACTGATGTGTGTGTGTACTGCATAACTGTTGGATCATCAAAAATGTGCCACGCCCCTTGACCAACGCCGATCAAATCTCATCAGTAGAATGACACATCTATGAAACGGCGGTACACCAAATTTCAATGCTGTGCGGCTTACAACTCCGAAGCTATTCCATTTAAAAGAATTGAATTGTATGGGCGGTGCCACGCCCCCTTGTTAAATACCCGCCCTATTCCCTCTGCTGAAAGATATGATTAACTGGTAGGTTCATACCAAGTTGTATTGATGTACGACTTACAGTTCTGCTGCATAAAAAATGTGCCACGCCCCTTGTTCAACGCCCATAAAATTTTAACAGTAGAATAACACATCTATGAAACGACGGTACATCAAATTTCAATGCTATGCGAGTTACAATTCCGAAGATATTTCACTTAAAAGATTTGAGTTGTATGGGCGGTGCCACGCCCCCTTGTTCAATACACACCCCATTCCCTCTGCCGAAAGATATGATTAAATTATAGGTTCATACCAAGTTTCATTGATGTAGGACTTACAGTTCTGCTGCATAAAAAATGTGCCACGCCCCTTGTTCAACGCCCATAAAATTTTAACAGTAGAATGACACATCTATGAAACGACGGTACACCAAATTTCAATATTGTGCGACTTACAATTCCGAAGCATTTCCATTTAAAAGAAATGAATTGTATGGGCGGTGCCACACCCCTTTGTTCAATACCCACCTTATTCCCTCTGCCGAAAGATATGATTAACTGGTAGGTTCATACCAAGTTTCATTGATGTACGACTTACAGTTCTGCTGCATACAAAATGTGCCACGCCCCTTGTTCAACGCCCATAAAATTTTAACAGTAGAATAACACATCTATGAGGAGACGGTACACTAAATTTCAATACTGTGTGACTTACAATTTCGAAGCTATTCCACTTAAAAGATTTGAGTTGTATGGGCGGTGCCACACCCCCTTGTCCAATACCCACCCCATTCCGTCGGTCGAAGGACATGATTAAATAGTAAGTGTGAACTAAATTTAATTGATGTGTGACTTATGGTTCCAAAGTTATTGTCTAAAAATGTATTCTGGTGGCGCCACGCCCCGTTTTCCCGACTTTTCTTTTTTTATAAACCTTCACGTAACAATTTCGAACAAACCCGCCGAAGGAAGTATCCAAGTTGGTCCAGCCGTTCCCGAGTGATGCGCAGTCGAATGGACCACGATTCATTTTTATATATATAGATTTGCAATGTGTTTGACTAAGTACCTGTGCAATGATATTGCAAATAAAATTGTTTAGTGCCCTGAATGCTTATCGTATTAAAAATACCAAAAAACTGTATCAATCGAAAAATTAAACATACAATTTCGGATTAACCCTTGTGTGCGCACCCACTTAAAACCTCATACTTGAACCCCCCATGGTCTGGCCAGACCATGGTGCAAAAAAGAGGATATTCGAGGATTGTGCTAGTTAATATATTTTTTTTATATTTTTGTTGATGAGTTTATACATATCTTAGTATGTGTGAGTATTTGTCTGCGTATGTTTGTGTGTGTAGGCCTGTCAAAAAAAAACAAGAAAGTGTGAATACAATAATTTCTGTTGCTCACTTTTTATTTAGGTAAAAAGGTAAAATTATGCTTGATTTATAATATACACAGCGAATTTCAACTTCAATAAATAAATTTTGAAATTAAACATATACGACAATAAGGAAAAAAATTAAAAAAATTAAAAACGTAAAATACGTTGTTATGGATTTGCCTCAACTGCTTCACCAATGCAGTGGTTGCAAGGATATAATGCAGTATAAAGACTCAAACACATTGAGATTTTATATTGTACATACATATACAAATGTTTTGAAATACGTAACACATTTTTTTTATTTTTATTTATTTATTTAAGAGAGAAATAATTATAAATAATTATTGCACTAAAGTAAGAAAAGCGCTGGCTGCCAGGGCCTTCGGCTCTTATTAATTAAATGTGATAAATTATAAAAAATGTAATTAAGTTAAATTTGAATTTTACATAAGCGTAGAAAGTGAAATATAGCACTAATATTATCCGTATTGATGTTTTTGAGGATACCAGAGGGCTTAGTGTTTCCAAATGTTGCACGTCTTTTTTGGTTTAAAGATGGACAGTTGTCAATGATATGTGTGACTGTTAGATCCTGTGAATTGCAGAAAGGACAATTCGGCTTCGCTGTGCCATTTAAGAGATAGCTGTGAGTTGTAATAGTGTGGCCTATTCTTAGGCGCACAAAAGCCCGAAGGCTTTTGCATCCGCATTCAGGTGGATATATAGCTTTATTTCCGGCAGGATTATGGGTTTTGTAGTGGTGCTGATAGTTGGCCCATTGGCACATGAATTTGGTTTTGTTAAAGTTCTTGGCATGTTTCCGGATATCTTTCGGTGTGGAAACGGTGAAGAAGTACAAAGGTTCCATAGAGGCTAGTTTCGCTCTTACGTCAGCCTGTTCATTTCCTCGAATGCCAGCATGTCCAGGTACCCACATGATTTTCAAGTTATGTTTGTTGATGATGAGAAGCTTTCGAATGTTATCAATTAGGACATTGTTATTAACTTGATTTGAGAGGGCTTCAATAGTGGATTTGCTGTCGCTGCATATAATGTGTTTTTTCCCAGTTTGGGAGGCGAATAATATAGCTTCATGTAATGCAGCCGCTTCGGCTGTAAATACAGAGCAGTACTCTGGAAGTAGCCCAACAGTTATTGTGGCACCAAGCATGTTTGTTACTGCAAACGAGACAGTGGTGTCTGTTTTCGATCCGTCGGTGAAGAGGAGCTCCCATTCTGATTTATAGGGGCAGATGGCTTCATAATAAAGTAACCGGTATGTTTGTGGATCTGTATTGTTTTTTGGATACTTTAGTAGGTTATTGATGAAACATGATTTTGGTGTTGGCCAATGCGGGAACGGTGAGGGCGGGGTAAGTGTTGGAGCAATTATGATGTCTAGTTGTTTAGCCAAATTTAGACATCGCGTAAGCGTTGAGGGTTTGCTGGTTACTTGTCGTTGCTGTGTCAGCGGCTGTAATATTGTGAACATGAGCTTATTTTTACAGTATAGGATGTTTGGGATGAGCATCATGGTGTTGTTTATTACTCTAGCATTGATGTCAGGCAAACCCGATTCTGCCAAAATTGCTTTAATAGGTGAGGAGGGAAAGGCGCGAATGCTTCTCCTGGCTGCTGCGTGATATGGAGCTTGTAGGAGTTTGAGATGAGATGTGGCGCAATGTCCGTATATTGGAAGTCCGAAATCAATCTTGGTTAATATTAGTGCTTTTGTGATATTTATTAGAGTTGACATATGGATGAGAGAATGTTTTGAAGATAGGTATTTAATAATGTTAAGTCTAGATATTAATGCTAATCTAATGTATTTACAATGCTCTTTATATGTAAGTTTTTTATCAAAAATTAAGCCTAGTATTCTTAACGTATTAGTGTGTGGGATCGGGGTATTAGAGAGGGAGAGAGTGGGGAATGTACATTTATGCTTTCTGCAAATATGAAAAGTTGAGCTTTTGGTAGCAGAAATGTTGGCTCCGGATGATTTTGACCAAGTTAAGATGTCAGTTAAAATGTTGGAAAAAATTATGTGCATTTGTCTTAAGTCCTTTAAATCTGAAAAAACTAGGACGTCATCAGCATAAATCAAGTGAGTGACGGAAGAGTGGGAAGAGATTACTGAGCTTATTTCGTTGAAGGCTATAATGAATAACATAACTGAGAGCGGAGAACCTTGTGGTATGCCGTTGTATAAAGGAAGTGTTTTTGATTTGTGGTTGTTAACGCTGACGAAAATTTTTCGATTGCTCAAAAAGGATTTGATGATATTGTAGATTTTGTTGCCTATGCGCCATCGTTCAAGTTCTCTTAACACAATGTGGGCTCCAATTCTATCGAACGCTTTTTCGAAATCTAAACTTAATACGGATACATGATTTTTTGAGGCTAAAGTATTAGTTGCGAAGTGTTCAAAGTACAGAAGAGGGTCAATAACACCTAATCCTTTTTGAAATGCAAATTGGTTAGAGCTGATAAGGTCCTTACGTCTGGCATACCACAAGATTCGTTTTGATATAATTTTTTCCAACAATTTAGACATGCAGGATATCAAGGAAATGGGTCGAAAGTTAGAAATGGAGGTGTTGGACTTATTAGGTTTAGCGATGGGGATAATTGCAGAAATTTTCCAGTCTTGAGGGTAGATACCTTCTTCAAGGATTGAGTTATATAATTTTATGAGTCGGGATTTAAGGGTAAAGGGGAGGTTTTTAAGGAGCGGGTAGGAAATTTTGTCGGGTCCTGGGGTTTTACCAGTCATTGATAGAATTGTGGAGTCGAATTCTTCGAGTGTTATAGGTGTTTCAATGAGGAGGGCGTCGGGGCAGGGGGAGAAGTTTTGGTAAATTTGTCGAGTGATATGAGAACTTAAGGAGTTGAATGTGGGGTGGAAGTTCGAGCTGTGGGAATTTTCTGACCAAGTTTTTACAAATCTCTCAGAGATGTCTTTGGAATCGTATATAGGACCATGGGGGGAGTGAATAAAGGTGATTTTATTATATTTATATGTACCAGATAAAGCTTTAATATCCGCCCATATTTGTTTAGGACTAGAGTTTGGGTTTATTTTGGAAGTAAGATTTTCGAATGACTGTTTTTTTGCAAGTTTCAATTCTTTTCTAAAGGAAGCGTTTGCCTTTTTGTAGCTTATAAGATTTTCTGTAGTTCTATTTTGCTTGTATCTGGCCCAAAGAGATCTTTTGCTGTTTCTTAGCGTGGATAGTAAGGTAGTCCAGTAGGGGAGTTTAGTAGTAAATTTTTTTGTGTTAGTTTGGGGAATAGCTATGTGTGCTGCTGAGCGGATAATGGTTTTTATGGCAGCAGCTTCAGCATTGATGTTCATTAAAGGAGGCTTTTTTTCTGTGAGGATAGCGGTTAGAGAAGAATACTTTTCCCAGTCCGCTTTTTCAATTATAAACTTTGGTCTGGGTTTTATGTAGGATAGGTTTGGAGTGGTAATAGTGGTAATAATGGGGAAGTGATCGGAGTTGTGGAGGTCATCCAATGTGAGGGAGGAAAGTTTAGGAGCCAAGGAGGCAGAAGCAAGGACAATGTCAGGATGAGTAAAGGAGCCGTGGGTGGAAAAGTGGGTTGGGGCGCCATCATTCAGAACGATTAAATTTTCAGAGAGGATCACATCTTCGATTATTTCGCCTCTGCGATTAGATGCTGTCGAGCCCCACAGCGGGCTCCAGGCATTAAAATCGCCTAGAATTATAATAGGGGTACGAAAAAGGTTGAGAATATTTGTGAGTTCTCTGTTGGTGAATTTTTGCTGGGGAGGGATGTAGCATGTAATAATAGTAATTTTGAAACCGATATCTATCTCAACTGCTAGTGATGAGATATTGGAAGGAATTGGGATTAGTTTTTGGGGAAGAGTTTTGTTGATAAGCAACGCAATACCTTGCTTACATGAGGTAATGTGTTGTGCATTATGGAAATAGCCAATGTATTTGTGTGGGGTGAAAGCGGTTTTATTATATGGAAGATGGGTTTCTTGTAGGGCTATAATGTGTGGGGAAACTTCGTTTATGAGGATGTTTAAATCAGGGTAGTTGTTAAAAAGACCGTTTAGATTCCACTGAAGTATTTTCATGGCTTATTTATTGGGGTAGGGATCTGGCGAGATGGGGGAGAAGGGTGAGGGGGAGTTTCTTATAGGTGTGGATGTGCAAGATGTATTATTGATGAGTTGGCTCGTTGAAGAGTCATCGACTGCAATTGTTGTTGCTGGAACATTAAATGTAGGATTAAGTGGGCAAGTTGTTTTAAGAGTGCTGTCTTGTATTTTGTTCTTAGTAGATGAAATATTTGAGTTATCGAGAGATTTTTGTTTTTCAGTTTGAGAAGATTGTGCAGTGATATTATGCGTAATAGTGTTGGAAGTGTTTTTGAGTATATTAGCAAATGAAGGAGAGGAATCATTGAGTGCAGGAGGAATTTGCTTTTTGTGAATGTTTATTGCCTCGCGAAAAGAGCATTTGTTATCTGTTTGTATAGTGAGTATTTGTTTAATTTGAGTGAATTTGGGGCATGATTTGCTGGAAGCAGGATGGTTACCGGAGCAGTTTACGCAGAGAGTGCGAGAGCATGGAGTTGGAGAATGAGGTGGAAAAGCACATGTGTCGCAAACAGGGGGGTTCTTGCATCTTTTTGTGGTGTGTCCGAGAATATGACAACTCTTGCATTTCATAGGGTTAGGGTAGTAGGGTCTAACTTTAGTAGTATACCAAGAAATGTCAATCTTTTCCGGCAAGTGGTATAAATCGAAAGTAAGTAGAACTACTCCACTCGAAATTGGTTTACCATCCACATATTTTGGAAATTTATATACTCCTGAAACACCCTGTTCGCTCAGATTCTCAATTATTTCATTTTCAGAGAGGTTATTTAGGCATGGAGCATAAATCGTTCCCTTGGTGGAGTTAAGGTTATGGTGAAGGTCGATTTTTACACTGCAGACTCCCGGTAGTTGCTTTGTTGCTATAAATTTCTCAGCGATTGTGTTGTTTTTTACCAATAGTAATAAATTTCCATCTCTGAGCTCAGCGATTTTGATGATTTCGGTACTAATATTTTTTAGAGCTTTGTGAACAGCAAAGCACGAGAATTTGTTTAAAGGTTTGTTAGAGTCAATAGCGCTTACCACAAGATATTTGGGATTTTCTTTTTGTACTGAAGATAGGGTAGGAAAAATTTCACCTTTGGTTTGTGGTTTTTTTCTTTTTGGTTGGGGGCTAGTGGATAATAGGGAGAACCTATTATTCCCTAGCGGGGGCCCCCGCAGGGACATTTCGATTTGAAAGAATAATTAGATATATAATGGTGTGAAAGCGTGGTGGGAAGATGAAGAAGAGAAGCAGGTTGAAATAGTGTAGAGAGCAAAATCGGAACGAAAGCACTGTTAAACACAACCGTACGCGTCGAGTGGCAGTCGATGACTGTAACACATTTTTATTTCTGGATCCTTTCACTATTGACAATTATGCTTTGAAGTCGAAAAGGTAGCTGACTAATACAGAACACTGCGAACTATTGGCTGTCAATAAGACAAAAAACCTTCTATTGACCACTTAGTTCCATCTATCTAAAAAAACCTTCCGTTCAAGCATAACATGCTCAACATGTTATTGTTCATGCTAAACTCGCTATCTCCACGTTGAACTATCGTATTAAGATAATTTGCAGCACCGTTATTATTACCTCCAGCAACAAACGAATCCTTAACTTAAACTTAACTTAAATCCTTAAACTTTAAAAAGTGCAGGTGGTTCATTCAATTATCCCACAGAACTACGTATTCATTCAATGAGCCAATTGCGAGAATTATTTTCCTGTGTAATTTGTATGCTTCCGAGTAAAACTTTAGTGATAAATATTCAACATTTAAGTTAAGCTTATTCAAACTATTTAATTAATGACTTAGAATAAATAAATAAATAATTAAATATCTTAATTCTGTTGCTCTAAAGCATTGGTTTTCGCTACTGCTTAAACAATTTTTTTTTTAAGAAATCGTCCTGTAAACCTTATCCTCGAAAAAGCATTTGCTTCCTTTAATCTCTGTCACAGAAAACATGCAATCCGATTGATTAAAATCAGACGCGAGAAGAACACAAATACTTCCTTCGCTTCAGAAATGTAATTGAATTGACACCAAAAACACGAATATAACAGCGAATATAATGGATAAATATTAATTTTGAATGTGTTCAAACATTATGTTCTAACAAAAATTATAACTTACTAACCTAAAAGAAAATAAAAGCCAAGGCGAGTGAAAAACATTTGGACCAGGTAAATTTTGCGCTAGCTAACTCATGTCACTATTAACGAGATGGCACGAAAAAAGTGCTTCAAATCGGGTCCGATGGAAAAACCTAGTTGCAGCCCTATGCTCCGTAGAGGACTGAATAAGGAACAAACGAAAACAAATATTTATAAACAACTCTGACACTTATTACGTCGAAAATAAAAAAAAAACTAAAAATAACAGGCAACTTTGTATGAAAATACACCATGGTCTGGCCAGACCATAGGGGGTTCAACTAAGGGGTATAAATACGTTTTGCACGATTCTCGCCTTGTTTTTGTAAAAATTGTGTTCATGTATTGGTTTTTGTACTTAGAAAGGATCAGTTGAGGATATCATGAAATATGAACCCGATAGCTTTACTGCAACCTTACTAAAAGTGGACCCAAAGTTCAATATGGTCTGGCCAGACCTGGGTGCGCACACAAGGGTTAACAAGAGTTTAATTCAATATTGACATGTTTGAATTCATATTTTAAAATACATACAATTAAAAACAAAATATATATACAAGAAATTAATACAAAATATATACAAAATATATTGGGGATCAGGGTTTGGGTCCATAAGGTAAAGCACCTGACTGCACGGATGGGGACATGGTCTGCATCTTCGGCTGCGATCCTTATGGGTACCAGGCCAAGCGGACTCAACGCCTCCACGTAGGTTGCTTCGGTAACCGGGCGGTCCCTGGGCGGCTGTTGGAGCCCATCTTCTCAGCCGGCAAAGTTTGAGCTGCGGAAATCCAGGAGCGTCTGACCCACAGTGGGCGGCTCCCTGGTCAGCGTCTGATCTCCATGGGTGGCGTGATAGATGTCAAAGAAACGCCACAGGGGAAGGCGACCCCCTTCATCAAAACCATTCTGGAGGGCTCCCATAAGGACTCTTTTACGGTGCAGGGAGTCGGATCCCCAGTACCGGCGGTAGACAGTGGGCGAGCGAGGCTGTCTGGCGTCGTCATCCAACGACCGCTTAGGCTGTGCAGCGGGACCCCAGGCTGCACGGTCTACTAATGCTACTGGGAAGCAGGAGGCGCCCAGACCTGCTCTAAGCAGGCAAAAGGCGCAGGAGACCATCGCACAGGCTAGCCCCTCACTTTCGGGGGTGGTGCCTCAGCTCCGGGGCCTCCGACTCGACGCTGCTATAGAGGGGGAATCTATGATTCTCTCGCAGGGTAGCAGCGCCGGGTCGGTGGACTCTGGGGCGGAGGCGGCACTCCTGGAGGAGGGGGACGAGCCTGCGGCCACGGGTTCCACTCCTGGAATTTCATCGGAGGGGGAACGCAAGGCGAGCAGTGCTGCGAAGAAAGCCAGAAATGGCTACCGGCGCTCGCTTGCGTTTCTCCGAAAAATGAGTAAGGAGCCCGGATCCTTGTCTGACAAGGAGAAGGAGCTGATAAAGAAGCACCAGAAGATCGTGGCTAAATTCGAAAAGAAGCAGGCGACGACTTCTGGTGCTGAGACTTTGACTATTGCAGCAACGCCTGGAGACAGGGCCGCTGCTGCACAGTCGTCCACCTGTACAGCAACGGCGGCAAAGCCTGGTTTTAGGGCCACGGCCACGGCCGCTACAGCTGTACGGCCACGGCCGCTGCAGCTGTACGGCCGGACAGAGCAGGAGCGGCGAAGCCTGGACACAGTGCCAGGGCTGCCTCGTCAATGCGGAAGGCTGATCAGAAGCCATCCACCTCGACAAAGCCCACTTCCACCATAGTGGAAAAGGCTGTCAAAAGGGGTAGATCGGGGGACGATCAGCCTACAGGGGAGGGGAAAAAGCTGAAACCCTCAGCCAGCTTCTCCTCTCCACAGGAGCTGCAGATTGCCGTAGTGGACCGGAGCGATCCCGATGGGAAAATTCGCCCGGAAAACTGGCTCTCTGTTGAGGCGCGCATTCTGCGAGCGATGCTCGGGGCGGCGGACGATGAAATCGACTTCGACGGCGCTGGCTGGCAGAAGGGCGTCAAAATCGTCGGTTGTGGCAACAGGCAGTCACTCAACTTCCTGGTGCGCACAATCGGCGGTCTTGAGCCTCTCTGGCAGGGAGCAAAACTCGAGGTCATACCTCGCGACCGATTGCCTCTCCGACCTATCGTCACACTGTGGGTCCCGCCTCCAGTCATGGAGGATGACGACACGTTGAAGCTGATAGGTCGGCAGAACAGCGGCCTTAACACTGGAGAGTGGAGAGTAATTTCCTCCACTACTAGCAAAAATGAGACGGGTAAGGACCTCGTGGTCGCTGTTGACCAACCGTCCTTCACTCATCTGCGAGACTCCTCTGGTGTTGTTAAGTTCGGCTTGGGTTCCCTAAAAGCTCGTTTCCCCAATAAGGAGCGCGCCACACAGGGAAAGGCTGAAGGTAGTGCAGATAAACCTGCACCACTCTAAAGCCGCCACCCACGATCTTATGCAATTCCTGGAGTAGGAGGAAGTTGACTTGGCCTTGATCCAGGAACCCTGGCTCGTCAGAGGAAACGTTTGTGGATTGGGGCAAGTCAATTCAGAGTACTTCATTCGCGCGGTGAAGGTAAGATACGAGCCTGTATTGTGTATAGAAAGTACATTAATCTGTTTCTCTTATCTCAATACAGTACTGGTGACCTGTGTGTGGCTACATGCGAACGACACGAGGGGCGAGACCTGATTCTGTCGTCCGCATACATGCCTTTCGAAGGAGAGGAACCACCGCCGAAGGAAGTCCGGGACCTTGCTGCGCACGCCCGATCACGCAGGCTCGACCTCATCATCGGGTGTGACGCCAATGCACACCACATGCTGTGGGGAAGTTCCGACACAAATAGTAGGGGTGAGTCAATTTTTGAATTTCTTCTTAGCTCTAACCTTGTGCTGTGTAATAGAGGCAATACGCCGACTTTCCACAACAGGATTAGGGAGGAAGTAATAGATATTACCTTAGTTACCGACTCCAACACCATCTCTGTGGTCGATTGGAAAGTACTGACGGAATGTTCGTTCTCGGACCACAACCGTATAGTCTTTTCAGTGGCCATAGAAGTTGGAAGTCCACAAACCTATAGGAATCCGAGGAAGACTAACTGGCCTAGATTCAGTGCACTAGTTTCTCAGAAACTGGCATCGCGCAAAGCGAGAGCTACATTCGAGAGGAACAACATTGATAGGTCAGTAAATCTTCTAACGAAAGTACTTAACAAGTCTTTTAACGAATCCTGTCCTAAAAGTCGAGCTCCACGAAAAACCAACGCAGTGTGGTGGACCCCAGAGCTAAGACAACTTAGAACAGATACTAGACGTCTCTTCAATAAGGCTAAGCTTAGCCGAACTGAAGAAGACTGGGGAGCCTACAAGGCTAGCTTTAATAAGTTTAAGAAGACTATTAAGGCGGCCAAGCGGGATGATTGGAGGAATTACTGCGAATCCCTCGACAATGTTAACGAGACCGCCAGACTTCGCAAAGTGCTAGCTGGGGCATCACATACCCCTAGCAGCATTAGGAAATCTGACGGGTCGTGGACAGAATCGAGAGAGGAGCTTCTAGAGACTCTCATGAACACCCACTTTCCCGGTTGCACAAGTGTTGTTGAGACGACAACGCCTCATAGACAGCACTCGTCACGACCGGATGTATTAGTTCAGGAGATTATCGATGACGTCAAAGTGGCATGGGCGATAGACACCTTCAACCCGTACAAATCTCCGGGTCCCGATGGTGTCATTCCGGCTATGCTGCAATGGTCTAAGGAGGCAGTGGTCAAAGTCTTGGTGCGAATCTTTCGGGAATCTCTCCAACAGGGCTATGTACCACGCGCCTGGAAAGAGGTTAAGGTGGTGTTCATCCCCAAGGCGGGGAAGTCAAACCACATCACTGCAAAAGACTACAGACCGATCAGCCTGTCATCGTTCTTTCTTAAGACTTTGGAGAGGTTGGTAGATGTCTATGTCAGGGGAGTGGCACAGTCCAGGGGACTCTGCAGGACGCAACATGCGTATTGCAGGGGAAAATCTGTAGACAGCGCCTTGCATGAGGTCGTTCAGACGATCGAAAAATCGCTGAGCGTCAAGGAGTATACGTTAGCCGCTTTCCTCGATATTGAGGGGGCCTTTAATAACGTCACTCTAGAGGCAATAACCAGTGCACTTAGAAAATTCGAAGTTGACGAGAAAGTGGTGAGGTGGACCAGCGATATGCTTAGTAGCAGAAGGGTTCACTCCAGCCTAGGCTCGTGCTCGGTGAGGAGGTTAACCACAAGGGGCACACCTCAGGGGGGCGTCCTTTCGCCTCTGTTGTGGCTGCTTGTGATAAACAACATCCTCGAGATCTTCGAATCCAGGAGGCTGCGAGTAGTAGCATATGCGGACGACGTCACTATCCTGATCCCTGGAAAATTTCTTTCCACCATCAGTGATCTCATGGAGTCTGCTTTAGGAGAACTCTCTAGGTGGGCAGAGCATAACGGTCTAGGAGTTAACCCCTCAAATACGGTTATGGTACTGTTCACCCGGAGATACAAAATACCGGAGTTTAGGCTGCCGAAACTCAGCGGCATCACTATCACCCTCTCACCCGAGGTGAAATACCTTGGCACCACACTCGACTCCAAGCTTTCTTGGAGACGCAACGTGGAAGAGCGGGTGAAGAAGAGCCTGAATGCCTTCTACGTCTGTCAGAAGGCCTTCGGGAAAAAGTGGGGATTGCGGCCGGGCATTGTCCACTGGATGTATACAGCGATCATTCGGCCGATCTTATGTTACGGAGCCATTGTCTGGTGGCCGGCCACGGACACCAGGTCCTTGGCGACGCAACTGATGAAGGTGCAGAGACTGGCGGCTATGGGAATAGCAGGAACCGTCAAAAGCACCCCCCAGGCATGCCTAGAGATGATTCTACATCTCCACCCAATAGAGCAGTTCATTAAGTGCTGTGCCGCTAAAGGCGCTCTCAGGCTGAGAGAGGCCAACTTGTGGAAAGAGCACGCTTATGGACACTCTGGGATCCTAAGGTCGTTTACGAGGCCAGGTACGGAACATCAATTAGATTCCTGCACGGACTATCTGATTCCATACCTGGATTTTGATTCGCGCGCACTTACCTCCTTTCCTTCAAGGGAAGAATGGGGACTTACAAGTGTGACAAGAGACGCCTCCATCACCATCTCCACAGATGGTTCTAAGATGGAGGAAGGTACAGGAGCTGGTCTCCACTCAGATGTACTAGGGGCTCAACGGTCTTTCAGACTCCCGGACCTCTGTAGCATCTTTCAGGCGGAGATTTATGCAATCTGGAAAGCTGCTGAATTAATCCGCGACAGCGGATTATCACCCACGGATATCACAATCTGTGTGGATAGTCAGGCAACCCTTAAAGCGCTGGAATCAGCGACTGTGAAATCAAAGGTAGTGCAGAGTTGTCGCACTGCACTTCGCGGCATCGGACATCACCGAGTCACTCTCTGCTGGGTTCCGGGCCACTCTGGAGTGGCAGGAAACGAGGCAGCGGATGAGATGGCAAGAAAGGGGGTCGCCCTGCCTCTCACCGAAGTGGATAACTCTGTGCTCCCTCCGATATCTGCCCTGTATTTACGTATTGACAGGTTGAGTAAAACTTACATCGAGTCCTCATGGCGGAGAACTGGCAGAACTGATTGCAGTACCTGCCGGGCAATATGGCCTTCCCTTTCCGTGAGGAAAACACGATATGTACTGTCCCTGAGTCGAACCTCTATTAGGCAGCTTGTTGGAGTCATCACTGGACACTGCGCCATTGGATCTATGCTGGTCAAATGGTGCCTCTCGTCCAGTGATGTCTGCAGAAGCTGTGGAGATGAAGAAGAAGTGGAAACGATCCAACACTACCTGTGCCACTGCCCGGCTCTGCAGGAACGCCGAATCCGTACCTTGGGGTCAAGGTTCCTGGTAGACTTGGCCTGCGCAGCAGTAGTTGAAATATCGGATCTACTCTCCTTCATCAAGAGGTCGAATTGGTTTGCCCCGAACTGAGAGCCACTGGTTAGCTCCAGAATCTTCCATGAAGGGATTCACAATGGGCCATTTTGGCCTCCGAGTGGAAGTGCTGCCCTTGGGACGCACACACCCTTCCCTACCTAACCTAACCTATACAAAATATAAATTATTCACTAAAGGAATTTTCATCATCATCATCATCATCACTAAAGCTAATATCAAGGGGTACAACTAAATTTTCATCGGTATCTTCTCTTTGTTCTACATGTGGCATCAAAAAAATTTATATTTCATTTCCATACTTTTTTTTAGTTTCCCTTTTGCCTATATACTTCCAGGAACGGTTCGGATTGCAACAATAAGGAGTTAAACAAGTCCTTGTTGCTGAGTATCCTACTTATTTTTCTTGTATGTTTTAATCTATTATTTCTTATTATTTTATGTGAACACTCGAGTGCTTCTTCCGACAGTGTTCCAATTGGACTTGAAGAATATCTTATTTATCTGCACCGTGTATTAAAAGCTTGTGCACTGTCACAGGCATGTAATACTCCTCACTCGTTTTTTCTTAAATGCAGAGGTCAAACTGTTGCTCAAGAAATTGTTTCACGCTAGGAAGAATGTTCTCTTTTTTATTTGACTTCGCTTGCAGCCAAGCATAAAAAATTGTTCGAATTTGAGCTCGAGTAGTCACTGAAAAAGTTGTATAACTTCAGAAAAAGCAAGCCAAAGCAGCTGAAATTTTTATATAGAAATCTACATACTTGCGTGCACAAAATATGAAAAAAAAGAAAAAAGTGATAAGAAGTGATTTTTTTAATCGTCTCTGAAATCTGACTTAAACACTTTTTAAATTGAAATTTCGCTGTCCGGTTTTTAACGGGAAAAAGCAGATTTGAAATTATTGTACGCAGGTTATAGTATTACCAGTTTAAGGGGGCTTTCCCGTTTTTTCGTCGAAAAATGAGGTGTTTTTCAAGAATTAATTTTGGAAAGACAGTTTGATAAAATGTTGTAATTCTTTTGTATTTTGTTTGTTGTTACAATAGTGAGTTGAAAAAAATTTTTTTTTGGAAAAAAACAAAATGGCCGCCGGCTTGCCAAGTACTTATGTTGCCTTGTTTGGAAAACATACTCCCAGTTTTTACACTTTTCTCGGGTACGGTTTATCTGAAATTAAATTGACCATCATTTTCATTTATTACATCGTTTTAGTTATCGCACATCATAGGATTTTTGAAAAATTTCAACTTGGTGAAATTTGGCGCAAATTTGAAAAAAACATCGATTTTTCTGCAAAATTTTGGTACTAAAAGTGTTGTTAAAAATCTAAATTTCACAATATTGAAAAAATCCTATAATGTGCGATAGAGAATTCATTTGTGCACACGTGAAATTCAGTTTTATCCAAATCGGTTCATTAGATCCGAAAAAAAGTGTAAAAAACGTCACAAAAACATGGTTTCGAGAAAAACGCACAATACTCGCCGCGCGGAGCGTACGCGAGGCTGTGCGCGCCGAAACATTTTTGGCTATAACTTCAAAACTATTGCATATTTCATTATGAAACTTTGGCTTCATATTGTTATAGTATTTATAAATCGATTTCTGTACAAAAAAAAACACGATTTTTTTAAACCGAAAAACGGGAAAGCCCCCTTAAAAAAACAGTCAAACATTGTTCTACAAATAATTTTGGCAAGTTTATCGAT
Source organism: Melieria omissa (assembly GCA_963971225.1). NCBI lineage: Eukaryota > Metazoa > Arthropoda > Insecta > Diptera > Ulidiidae > Melieria > Melieria omissa. The sequence goes on along the minus strand of OZ020269.1, from coordinate 39,116,050 downwards.
TGTGGTCAAAATTATCGAATTTCAAAGTTGGAGTACAAAATACGCTTTCAATGAAATGAAACTGAAGCAAAGGGAATGCTAACTTTGTGCACTGATAACTCCTACACTTATATATATTTTGTTACAATATTTTAGATTTGTCTAAGCCAGTATATTGTTAACAGAACCTCATACTTGGATTTTTACATTTTCGACTTTGCAAATATCGACTTTTGTCCATACTCGTTACACTGTGCGACGGGGCTCGAACTCGAACCTGGCGGTCAAATAGTCCAAAACAAATGCAGTATAGCGAACCCTCATGAAAAAAATGGTAACCCTTTCGACCGCGAATTTTACCCTGTTTCTCGATATTACTTTTTGGTATTTAAATTATGAAACACTCTCCTAAGAAGTGTGCACACGACATTTGAAGTCGCCACGCCTCTTTGTTAGATTTCTAGAGCTAGTTTACTTTTGAACAATTTTAGTTTAAGGGGGTCCTCTACTCTCCAGGCAAGAAATTGAGCTGTTATTTGGGGAATTAATTACGAAAGATCTACTGCATACAATTAAACATTTTTTTTTTAATTTTTATAAATACATGTTTTGACTTTAAATTTTCATTTTTGAAGAGGAAAAAAAAACTCCCGCGACCTTGAAATGTCATTGATGACATGGATTTTAAAACTGCAATGGCAGTCATCGACTATCTATACTATCGACGCTCTATACAGACGTAGTGATCGATCGCTCTCTCTCGTTGTTAACCAACAATCGCAGACCTCTCTGCAACCGTGCACGTGGAAATATTGATTCTGTTCTTGCATAATCCGGACATTATAGCTCTTATATAGTGACATAGTGAATAAAATGTTCAATAACCCACCGATCCCTACGGGGAATCGGTTTAGTCTTCTGTCTGAAGATCCTTTAGGCAGTCCCAAGTCCAAAAAGAAACGAAACATCCAACACCACTCGGAATTTCCTCCCCTCTCTCTACCCAACATTTCGGACAACTCGAAGAACCCCAAATTCGTCACAATCAAATCGACTGATGAAAACAAACCCCTGTCCTCATTTAGCGTCTTTGCTAAGAAAAAGGCTATAGACAGTATCAGCACCCAGGTTGTGTCAATAAACATGCTCCGCGATGGGAACCTTCTAGTGCTCACTAAATCAAGCAGAGTTGCTGAACAATTTATAAAAACAAAAAACTTCGGTGGCCTCTGCCCAGTGTCGATCACTCTACATGAATCCCTTAACACGTGCAGAGGTACCATATTTGACCGCAACCTCATTCAAACTAGTGAGAAATAAATACTAGAAGACCTGAAAAGCCAACACGTGGTAAATGTCTACAAATTCACAAAACAAATTAACAATCAAGCAGTTCCCACTGGCTTAATCCTCCTCACATTTAACCTCTACCAAGTCCCAAGTAAAATAAACGTCGCGTGGTACACAGCCCGAGTACGTGAATTTTACCCCAATTGAGATGCAGAAACTGCCAACTTATTGGCCACACCACAAAATTTTGTAAGAACAACGCAACATGTGGTCACTGCAACCTCCCTCCTCACCAACCTGTCAACTGCACCCGCACCATGTGCGCAAATTGCCTCGGCCCGCACCCCTCCTCCTCTAATGATTGTCCGAAATATGCTCAACAAAAAGAAATTCTCAAAATAAAAACACAAGAAAAGATCAGGTTTGGTGCCGCTCGTCGCATCTACAACCAACGTTCCTCAAACCACACCAGCACTCTCAACTTTGCCGACGCAGTAAAAAACACCTCTCCAAAAGAGCAACACGTTCCACAATTTCTCAAAGCCCAGTCAGTCTCCAACTCACCTACACCTAAACAAACAGCTGCCGAAAATATCACTTCCCAAACATCAGAACAAGGTAACAACATAACAAACCAACAACCAAAACCACCACAACTCAACTCAACTCAATGTACTCCAGCACCCAACACTCTCTTAAACTCCCACTCAACTACAACCCACACCTATTACAAAAACGATTCCACCTCCGCCCACTCTTCTCACAACAGCAATTATTCTCATCAAGTTCCAAACCCAAACTTTTCTACAAACAACGACCTCTCTTCAACCTCTAACCACGCCGAAAACCGAACATCAACGCAAATATCTTTCGATTAATACTACTTGATCACTATTTAACTAATAGTTTATCTAAGTGTATAGCGTTTATTAACTCCAAAAACTTCCATGGTACTTAATATTGTTACGAAATTCCACAGTTCGTTATCGACGGTTCGTTTTGATTGTATTTGAAAATAAAACAACTTCAGTTATCCAGCGCAACGTAGTCAAAACTAACAATCGCTTTATTTACAAATTTGCACTTGTTCTACTTTACACTACTACTATTGCATGTTTCCCCATTGCTTGCTCAACACAGACTCGACCCCTTGCGCTGCCACTGCTGCTTTTATACCAATTTTCTTATCGCGCCGAAGTTTCTTGCAACTTCTAATTGGAAAGCGCTCGACCATTCTCGCACAGCCCATTTATTCGAGAACCATCCTTGCCATATCGGACTATACCAAGCGAATTTATAACAGTTTTGCTGTGCTTCACAGTGCATGCCTAAAAGTATGCTTGGAAAACATTCGTGCGGAGAAAAGCATTCCTGTACAGTGCGGCACAGAATTTCTCATCGTATCACTGTCCATCGCTTAGACTTGTTCGTCCCGAACAAGTACCGAGGCTCCGCCGGAGTAAGACGCCAGGCGCTCCAAATGGACTACTTTCAGCCTGGCATTTCCGCTGCAGCAGCGTTGAACCCTGTACACTACGTCATTAATCCTGGTCACGACCTTGTACGGTCCTTCCCATGACGTTTGAAGCTTTGGAGACAAACCTTTCCTGCGCTGTGGGTTGTAAAGCATTACCAGATCGCCTTCTTGGAACCCCTCTGGGTTAGCCCTTAGACCATAGCTCGCTGTCAACCTGCTTTCAACTAGTTGAGTGCGGCTCCGCGATCTTCTCCTCGGCCCTTTCGCAGCCGAACACCGATTACAGCCTCTGATCCACTCAGCGACAGACTCCTGGCATCCTACCCAATAGAACCGCCTTCTTATCTTGGCGACAGTTTTTGCGATGCCTAGGTGCCCTCCACTGGAGTCGTTATGGTTTTCCTCGATGACATCGTCGATTCGGGCTCTCGGGACCACTATTAGGGATTTTCTGGTCCTGCCATCCCTGCTCTCCCACTCGCGGTATAGGCAGCCATCCTGCAGACGTAGACTTTGCCACTGTGCCCAGTAAGCCTTCGCGATCGGGCTCTCACCAGCCATCTCCTGCCAGGCCGGCCGTAATCTCTGCGCTTTGCCTTTGATGATCTTCGCGAGATCCGTATCCTTGCGCTGATCCTTCTGTAGCCTTTCCGCAAGCCAATTTTCCTCTTGCAGAACTCTTACCGACCGAACATCCACAATTTGTCCCTCGTTTTCGGCCTGCGAATTATGCCTGCGTTCGGTCTCGCACGAATGGTGTGGCAGAGCGTCATCCCTTCTTGGCAACGTCTTTTGTCCGGAACGCTTTTCTCGCAGATGGCAGTCTCGTGATATGTGGCCTTGCTTGCCACATCGCCAGCAACTGACTCGAGATGATACTGCCCGCAGCCCCGCTGGTGCCTCCGAGCTCACTGTCTGGCTTTGCGTGACACGTCCAGATTGGACCCCATGCATCTCCGCAGATGAATGTCGAAAACTTCCCCTCCAGGCCGCCTCATACGTCAATGCGCTTGTCACCGTCTCACAGAATGTCGGCTTGCCCATCATCAATGCACTGCGTCGTGTCTCCGGGTCATGAAGACCTTCAATAAACGCCTCAATCTTCATCCTCTCGAGATAATCAGCGCCGAATTTCGGGTAGCACAACTGTACGAGCCGCTCAATGTCTGCTGCATACGTCTGCAGCGCCTCGTCTGCTCTTTGCCAGCGGTTCTTCAGCTCGCAATAATACAGCATTTTGTTGTGCTCGTCACTGTATCTGGCTGCCAGCGCCCTTATGACGGTCTCGTAATCACCTCTCAAACCTTCCGGAACTGTTTTTATTACCTCAGCTGCCGGACCTCTTAGAGCCAGTATCAGTCTCCGACCTTTCCTAACATCGGTCCACTGACTCTCCAAAGCAGCCATATCGAATTGTAGTTTGAATGTGTCGAACGACGTAGTACCATCATAAGTAGGCACTGCTATGGCAAAACTTTCCTCAACCGACTGCACTCTTGCTCGCAGCTGTATCTCTTTAAGCCGCTCCACGATTTTCCTGTTTACCGAATCCTCCAGACTGTCAACTCGTTTGTCCCACTTGTCCATTCGCGTCTCAAGATGCTCAACTTTCCCGTTCAGTCTATCGGAAATTTCCTCCACCTTCTGCTCTATGCGCGCAGAATTTGTCGCCATTTCTCGGTTGCACGCTTCCATTTGCTCCGATATTTCTCGGTTCGCCGATTCCATTTTCACTATTTCTTGATTCGTACTTTCTAGTTTCGCTGCAATTTGCGCCGACATTTCACGATTTTCATTTTCCATTTTGGCTTCCATTTCACGGTTGGAAGTCTCAAACATGCCTTTAAGTGCAACCATAAGCTGGCTCATGTCCATTGCTTGTAGTGGCGCAGCCGCTGCAGTCGTACTTTGCAATGACGCAGCATCAACAGACGATTCCTCCACCTTGGCCGACGCCTCTTGTTCCTGCGTTCCGAACTCATGTGCAGCCCAATCGATGCCTCGTGATTCGCACGCCTCTCGCAAGCGCAGCTGCAACTCCACCTTTCCGCCAGCAGTCGGCAAATTCCAGGCCACCAGCTCCTTCTTCAGCTGGTCAACCTTCAGCAGCTCCAGTTTAACCATGTCTGCGTTTTTATAATTTTATTTTACTTTCAGTAATACAATCCTGACTTTCTGACACCAAATGTTACGAAATTCCACAGTTCGTTATCGACGGTTCGTTTTGATTGTATTTGAAAATAAAACAACTTCAGTTATCCAGCGCAACGTAGTCAAAACTAACAATCGCTTTATTTACAAATTTGCACTTGTTCTACTTTACACTACTACTATTGCATGTTTCCCCATTGCTTGCTCAACACAGACTCGACCCCTTGCGCTGCCACTGCTGCTTTTATACCAATTTTCTTATCGCGCCGAAGTTTCTTGCAACTTCTAATTGGAAAGCGCTCGACCATTCTCGCACAGCCCATTTATTCGAGAACCATCCTTGCCATATCGGACTATACCAAGCGAATTTATAACAGTTTTGCTGTGCTTCACAGTGCATGCCTAAAAGTATGCTTGGAAAACATTCGTGCGGAGAAAAGCATTCCTGTACAGTGCGGCACAGAATTTCTCATCGTATCAATATTCTTCAATGGAATATTAAAGGTTATCTAAACAATTACACAGATTTAGAAATTCTACTGAGCTCACATCTTCCTCACCTCTTCTGTCTTCAAGAAACTCATCTTCACCACAACAAAACCCCCCACACCCCCAAACAATACGCAGGATATTTCTACAATCTACCTAGCAATAATACTTAAAAACAAGGGGCAGGCATTCTTAGCCATAGAAGTATACCACATAAAATTATAAACATCAATGCAAATCTGATTGCTTTAGCTTAGGAAGTGAATGTGAAGTATCCCGTGCCAATCCTTTCAGTTTATATTCCACCCCAACTAACAATCACATCCTTCGACTTGGATGCACTAATTGTTGGTATAAATACCCCAATTATCCTAGTAGGGGACCTGAATGGCTGGAGCCCCCTTTGGGGCTCAGCAAATTCCAGTGCAAGAGGCCGTATAATAGAAAATTTCATAACCAACAACAACCTAGCCATACTCAATACCGGCTCGCCCACTCACTTCTCTACCCACGGCTCGTTTACCAACATCGACCTCACGATATGCTCCCCCAGTTAGTACCCATATCCTCTTGGAGGACCCTCAACGACCTACACAACAGCGACCACTTCCCAATTTTAAGTTCATACGCATTTTCCAACCCCATCTCAAATTTCACCACACCACCACCAAAATTTAACTGCAACCGAGCTAATTGGCCCAAATTTCAAGAAATGACGGCAAACCTATCAGCAAATAGAACACCTACTACCAATATAAACGAGGAAGCGGCTACCATATGTAAAATAATTCGCAGTGCTGCCAACCTCTCCATCCCTCAAACCATCTACTTCAAAACAAGCAAAAACGTCCCCTGGTGGACCAAAGAGTTACAAGATCTCAGAAATCAAAAGCAAAACGCTTGGAAATCCTACCGCAGACAAAACAATATTACATCCCTAATAGAATACAAAAGAAAAAACGCCCTATTCACAAGAGCAAAGAAAAAAGCAAAATCGCTCAGTTTCGAAAACTTCACCAAAACCATAAACCCCAAAACAAACGTAAGTGAAATGTGGCGTAACATTCGCTTACTAACAGGCTGCTATACCCCATTCAACATAAAAATTTTAAAAACAAACAGGTCAACCATCTCTGACCCAAATTCAATATCACTTAAATTTGGGCAACACTTTTCCGATGAATCGAACTCAGCCAATTTCCCAACAAAATTTATAACGGATAAAGAATCCGCATTGAATTTGATAGTGAACTATACACTAAGCAAAAAAGCTATGTTTTTAGAGAATCAGTTAACCATGGCAGAAATGGAATTCTGCTTAAAAAAAGCCACCGGTTCAACACCTGGTTTCGACAAAATACCTTACAGCATGTTGCGCAACTGCGACGTTACACTTAAAACCAGAACTCTTGCCTTATACAACATAATCTTCTCAACAGGAGTTATTCCACAAAATTTCAAAACAGCTATTATCTTACCAATTCTCAAACCCAATAAAAAAATAGAAAATATCTCTAGCTACAGACCTATTTCTTTGTTACCTTGCTTAGGTAAAACTCTGGAAAAAATGATCTCCAACAGACTTATGTGGTTCTTAACTTCTTCAAAGTTACTATCCACTAATCAACTAGGCTTTAAGCCAGGTATGGGCACCATGAACGCTCTTCTATATATTGACCACATCATATGCAAAAACATCTCCACAAAAAACCACGTGTCCATCTTGTCGATCGACTTTGAAAAGGCTTTCGACAAGGTGGGCATCCACATTGTCCTAAAAAATTACACGAATGGTAAGTCGGGAAAAATATATTTAACTATATAAAATCCGACAGCCTATCTACGGTCAAGGCACTGGAATCGTCGATTCTATCGTCAAAACTAGTGCGGGAATGCAGGAAGCTCCTGATAGAGCTAGCTCAGAGGTTCAGAGTTACCCTGATATGGGTGCCAGGGCACAATAACATTGACGGGAACGAAAGGGCCGATGAGCTGGCTCGAAGAGGCTCCGCTCTTGATGAGAACGAGGCGCTGACGGTTCACGCCCCACTGGGCTCTATCAAGGGCGAGGTCTCGAAGGACTTCCTTGCCAAAGCCAACACTAGATGGCAGAGGACGGAATCCTATAAAATCAGCAGATCACTGTGGCCAACATACGACAAACACAGGACCGCGGAGCTCTTGAACAAAGGCCGACGGGATGTGGCAAGACTGACGGCAGTCATCACTGGCCACTGGCCCATTGGAGAGCACGAGGCAAAGATGGGGATTCCATACAACACCAGCTGTCACAGCTGTGAAAACCCGGATGAGAAGGAAACCGTCCACCATTTCCTCTGCGTCTGCCGGCCTTAGCAAGGAGGAGATGGAAAACGCTGGGAAAACCGACATTTCAGACTTTCGAAGACATAGCAAAGTGCAGCGTAAGCTCACTACTCTCTTTTATTAACCTCTCGGACTGGATATAAGTATATGTATGGATAGATACATATAAGTCCAGATGACACCAGACAATATACCTTAGGGTACCTACCGGGAATAGTGGTATCAAAACGGCGCCAACGCGCTAATTGGATGTTGGAACATCGCCACTTGAACCAACCAACCAACCATATAAAATAGTTCTTAACGAACAGGAATATTCGCTGCAGAGCAAATCACGTCCTCTCTCCAACCTTCCCACTTTATAATGGAATACCGCAAGGTTCACCATTATCGGTAACCCTGTTTCTTATCGCATTTGAAGATGTTAGTAGATTACTTCATAACTATAAACACCGCCTATACGCTGACGACCTCTACATAATATGCAATAAAAAAGATCCTAAAGAAATTGTCAAAGAATTTACTAATGTTATAAGCATCATTAATAACTGGTCAGAAAGCGCTGGTGCAAAAATAGCTACCGAAAAATGTAAACATCTGCACGTATGCAGGAAAACCAGCTGCCATAATATTAGTATAAGCTGCAACAACCAAAATGTTTCAAATGTCGATAACCTGAAAATATTAGGACTAATTTTTGACAATAAAAATAGTTTTAAACACCATTGTAATTCTTTAAGAAAAAATCTAGCTGCTAGGTTAAATATAGTGAAATATTTAGCATCCAAAAAAAGCAATGTACACACTAACTCTCTTATTAACATCACTAAATTAATTATTGTATCGAAAATCGACTATGGGTTGCAAATATACGGCAAGTGCTTACAATCAACACTCGATAAAATCAGCGGGCCTTATCATTCAGCAATTCGAACAAGTTTAAGGGCATTTAGATCGATACCAATAAACAATCTGCTAGCAGAAGGCGGCTTTCTTCCTCTAGAAAGCAGAATAAAATACATCAGTTCCCGTTCCATACCGATTCTACACTGCGGACCCTCATCGATTCTACACCACGTAATTCAACTGCTAAAATCCAGAAAAACCTCGTTATCAATGAAATCAGGAATCTCTGAAATATTCGACCTGGCACGCAACTTACAATTATTAACTCCCAATAAAGCTTCAGTTAAATTACGCCACCCCCCGTGGTCCCTACCCGACCACTTGTTCATCAAGGTACTCACCAACCACAAAAAGGAATCCACACACCCCACAATATACAAAAAACTGTTCATGGCAGAATTCCAAACTTAATAAAAAAAGAAAATTGGAATTTTATTTTCACTGATGGGCCAAAAACAGCACAAGGTGCTGCTTTTGCAGTGGTCAATGATCATGGCGAAATACTCGCCCACGGCCTGTTACCACTCTACGCTAACTCCTATGAAACCGAATTGCAAGCTCTAACAACATGTATCCACCTCATAAAAAAAACTAGAGGAAAATATGTAATTTGCAGCGATAGCAAAGCTCTTTTTAATGCCTTACAAAACATTAAATACAATGTCGATCATATAGCTGGGATTCAACAGGAGTTAATCCAAATTAAACATAGTGGAAAAAAGAGTCTCTGTATTGAGCCGTCGGCGGAGCGGTGATAGAAAACGCGGGTTAGTTTTCGGGTGTTGGGTGGTGTCTTTATTCGTTGGCTTACGAATAACGAGTAGCACAAGAAATACAATCAACATTATACGATACAAACGGCCGAAGCCGGGGAGCAGAAAATAGGGGGAAACATGAGTACAAAGGGAAAGGAAAGGAAGGGATTAGAGATGGGATCGACAGATCACTTGGGACAGCACTCATTTAGCCACATAGAGCAAAAATAATGTGGATACCAGGCCACGTCGGAGTCACAGGAAACGAACTTGCCGACGCAGCTGCGAAAGCAGCAATCAACCTACCGCTCCACACCTTTACGCCTCACACGAAAAGAACCACAATTAAAGTTGCCACTAGGAACATTATGGAAGAGATCATGTGCAACTGGAATACCTACAACCAAATTTACAAAACTCTCAATCCATCCAGATCCGCAACACGTTTACCTACCTCCACTACAACAGCAATGAACAAATGGTTCACAAGACTCCGCCTAACACACACTAAACTTACACATGGTCATCTAATGGTAAAGGATCCTCAGCCGACATGCCAATTTTGCAACTCAGCTCCCTTAACTTTACCCCATATCCTTAAATCTTGCCCCTCACTTGCGCTAGCACACCAATCCTCCTTTGCTTCACTAGATCCCTACAACATACTCTCCTCACCCTCCCACGATAACATTATAAAAATTTAGAATTTTCTTAAAAAAATTAATGTACAAAACCAAATTTAATATATAGTTTTAGATTTTATACATTTTCTTCTTATGCCGATAGCCCTGGCAGCTAGAGCTTAAGTTAATTATAATTTTATTAAAATTAATACAAATAATAATAATAATAAAACTGCAATGGTTCCGCTTAAGCAAAGTTGTGGCCAATGAGGTGATCTGAAATCAGAAAATTGATATTCGTTACAATCATAGTAACGTTGACTATGTTTTCCCGAGACAGAATTTTTTTATTTTGCACTGTGTAAAAGTTATGCAACAATTTGTAAAAAATTCCAATTTTCACCTCTTTTTTTGACCTATTAGGCGCTATAAAAACTGAACAAAATAAAATTTTAAAAATCGTACTCGGGAAAACATAGCGGTATGTTTTCTGAACAATTAAAAAAAAATTATCGAAATCGGACTAATACTTTTATAAAAAATCTTACACGGCAGCCAAAAAAACACTACTTTCGGGAAAACGCGTTTAAAGATAAATTAGTTTCTCGAAAACGGCAGGGGACCGGTACCTTTCGGTTCCCAGCAACATGCAAAGAAATGTGATTTTCACGGAATCCTTTCTGTGGCGTATTCTCAGATACATATAGACTGAAATTATGCAAAAAAAAAAATCGATTTTTCGAAACCGCGAGAGTAGAGGACCCCCTTAAAACGGGTTAAATAAATTTTGTATTAATATTTTCTAGTTAGAATAAAATTATTTAATATTTATGGAAAAGTGCAAAACTATCACTTTTTGATTTTATTTAACCATTATTAAAGAAACAAGGTGTTGATCGAACGCGCCCAATTCATAGACTACACTTAGAACGCTTATCTTAACTTATCGCTACAAATTATTGAAAATTATTTTGGGAATAACAATAACATTTTTGTATTTTGCTTTGAATTGACTTCTTTTTAATATTTTTAATTTGTTGGTGCCTACATAAATTAAACCCATAAATCAATCGTAGCTTCTGCTATAAGATGACAAATAGGTAAAGTTGCTCTCAGGCAACTTTATTGTCGAAAGGGTTAATCGATTTACAGGATACAAAAGGTAGGGTGGCTTCGGGTATTGTGGCATCCTCAGGTAATGTGGTATAGCACTTTTTCACAAAAAAGTAAAGAATATTGACCAACATGCTATTTGCGAATTTTTACTTTAGAGATTTATTTATTTTCTCATAAAAAATTCAAGTTCGGGTAATGTGGTATAGATCGTGGCGGGTACACTATCTTCTAATACTAAATAGGCCGGTAAAAGAACAAAATCGCAAATATGTAATTGAGGCTGTAAGGAATAATAACCACCTTTTAGGGCATGACAAGTATTAAAAAAGGAGTTGTAGGACGATGAAGGTCCGGCGAAAAAGGTGTTCGATGCGGTAATTGGAGGTCGATGGTGAAGAGGGAGGTCGTGTCTCTTGATTTCACCAACTGGAGGAGGTGCGCGCGAAGCAGAGACTGTTATGGCCAGTTAAGTAGGTAAGCCGAATATTTTAATAATTTTAATAAAAATAATTTCAGTCAGTTTTAGTAGTTTGTGTTTCCACATGCTTAGGAATGTTTGAAAATCATATTTTCTTACAATTTAATTGAATAAATTCAAGCACATAGAAAAAAGTAGCAAGTATTGTTTTTTAATATATTTTGATATATATATATATGTATGTATATATTTATTTATTAATTTAGCCATCGAACAAATGTCCTTACTGACTATAGGAAATATTAATAATTACAAACTACAATTTGCTTAAAGTATTTAACAACAAACTCTTCGGAAGTGACACACCATAATCGATAGCACTGTTTAACTCCGAAAGGGCCCCAGCTAAAGGTATATCTACCCTTCGCAGACTCCGTTCAGGAATATTAAAAGCTATTCTTGATAAAAGATACGGGCAATCATAGACCCACTTATTAGATTGACTACAAAGCAACATGCAAGAAGTGATCGCCTAGCATGTAGTGACTTTAAGTTCACTGGAAGATAACGAGAGCTGTATTATGGCATTGATTCACTGAAATTCAGCGAACGCAAAGCGAACCGAATGAAATGACTTTCTGGATGCGTTCCAATGCGTTTATGAATGAAGCGTGATATGGCCTCCATATTAGCGCGGCTTATTCCAATTTAGACCTGATGTGTAAACAAACTATCAAATAAAGTAATTTGATTGTATACGGATCCGAGAAGGCAACACTATTCCGACGAACAAAACCCCACGTGGCATACGATTTAGAAACAATAAAGCTGATATAACTTGCAAAACTTAGTTTGGTGTCGAAGAAAACACCCAGGACTTTAATTTCACTAAGTGATTGTAGCACGGAGCCAGAGAGAATGTAACAGTTGTAAGGGATTTATTTTCGTAGGAGAAGTTACATGAAAGCATTTGCTAACATTTAAAAAAAGGTGATTACACTGCACAACAGCATGTCTGTTGCATGGAGTTTTTTACATGAATCTGAATCGTTTTTCCACGCTGTTTTCAAAACCATACTCCGTTTTTATGTAACAGCTCTAGTTTTTGCAAAAAATGGGCGTGTCACTTTTTCGAATTTTCCTCGGTTTTTTTCTCGTTTTCGACTGTTATTTCTGAACCAATAACCCTATAGACATGATTTTTATATCGTTGCACTTACAACATTTCACGCCATCTTTCCTGGCATTAATCAATTTTATGCGTTCTAAATGGGCGTGGTAATAAGGTTTCAAAGTAAGAAAATATTGAATTTCAAGGCGTTTTTTCTGATGGCGAAAATTGTACAGATGTTTCATAAATCAAGTTTCGAAGTATATGAATATCTTAAGAAGAAACATCAAGCAATACAACACAGCCAAATTATTTGGCGGAATACACATTCGCATCGAAATAATAACAAAACTTTACCATAGCGATTTTCACCTCTTTTCATACTTTTTCCTTAAAAAATTAGGAGCCTCAAAATATGCTCTTTTATATGTTCCATTTATAGTTTGGAATACAAGCAAAAAACAAAAATATTTTGAATTTCTCGATACAAAAAAAAATTAAAAACTTTGCATATTTTCAGGCCCCTAATTTTTTAAGGAAAAAGTATGAAAAGTGATGAAAATCGCGATGGTACATTTTTCCTGTTATTTCGATGCGAGTGTGTATTCTGCCAAATAATTTAGCTGTGTTGTATTGCTTGATGTGTCGGCTTTCATTATACACCTAACTCGTTAATTGTTTTACAAAAAATGTGTATGTTTTTGATCATCAAAGAAAACGCCTTAAAATTCAATTTTTTCCAACTTTGAGGTCCAATTACCGCGGCATTTTAACATTTATAAAAATAAGTTGCATCGGAAAAGAAGCCGTGCGGTGTTGTTAATGCGATAAGGTGAAAATCATGTCAATCGGTTTTTTTGTTTAGAAACTACGATCGAAAATATGGAAAAAGTAGAGGAAAAACTGAAAAAATGACAGGGTACCTATATCTCACAAACTAGAGCTGCTAGAAAAAATCGGAGGGTAGATTCGGAATCAGCGCACCCAAATTAGTAAGAAACAGTAGAAAAACTCCATGCAACAGAAAAAAAGTGTTTTTTTGTTGCGCTGTGTTATCAATACACCAAGATTGAACATTGTCGAGGTCAAATTGTAAGGCAACAGAGTTCAATATATTATGAATAACAACATACATTTTAAGATCGTCAGCATATAGCTGGAATTTAGCAGACGAAAAATAAGTTCCAATGTCGTTAATAAATAACACTACTCGACACGAAAAATGCTCCTAAAAACAAAAGTATTTTTTAGACTAATTTTCGGCTGCTGAACACGAAACTGAAAATCCAAAAATTTTCTTAAGAAGCGTTTTCGAAAAATCTTCGAAAAACACGTTTTTCCCCTCTTATTTCAATTATGAGCACATATCTCGTAAACCAACCATCCGACTAACACATGTGACCCGTCGTTCAGAAGGTAATTAACCAACATTATATAGATTGTTCAAATCCAATGAGATTTGGGGAAGTTACTGACGATGAAAGTTGTAAAAAAGAAAGTTCAAAATAGAAAATTTAGTTAAAAGGATACAATTTTCCTCTTTCATTTGATACCCATATCTCCATCATTGCACTACCGCATATATTTAAAAAAATATTTGAAATGTTTATGTCCTTAAAATTTTAAAGTCCTTTAAAAAGGACTTTGAGTCAGAAATAAAAAAAATGACTATGCCAGGATACTATAAATTACCTCTAGTTTAAGGTCTATATCAACATTTGGATGGGTCTCGGAAAAAATAAAAATATTTGTTCGCACGGTGTAATAAATGTAAAGTTGGTGTTTTCACTCAGTGCATCATAACTTTGTTATATTTCTTTCAATTCTATTGATGTTAGGCTTAATATTTGCTTAAATAATATATCTTTCGCCTACTTTAAAAGTTCGTATAACTCGCAAATCAATTAATCGCTACATGAGCATATTTTGCCATTTTTTTGAGTTTTCGAACTTTTTCATGTTTCCCCCTTTTCAATTCGCTCCTAAGTTTGTTTTCTACAAATATTTGCATGCATTTGCCAGCTAGTCGAGTTAAATTACGCGACGGCAGCTACACATAAATCAGCTCACGAAGAGGTGCCACTATAAAAAAATGAATAACATGCGAATTTGCAAGCCTCTGCAGCTGAAACTTTACAAATGTATTCTACATACTTGTAATTTAGTGAAACAATTGATTTTGAAAATCCTTCTTAGGCCTTTTTGAGATATTCGCCTTTGAAGTTTGCACTTAAACTTTTGTTAGGGCTCAAAATTAGGACTCTACGTTCAAATAACGACAGTTAGCGAATAGTAATAAACAAAACAAAAACAAAAGCATTACCAGACTGTAAAAACATAAAAAAAAATATTAAATCAGGTATATTAAAATAATAACTATAACCATAAGAAAAAACATCTTTAGTTTCGCAAGGTAAAATTTGTATTTTTCCTGTAATTCGTTATAGGCAATATGTACATAAAACATACATTAAAACCTTCGTGAGACTAAATTAAAATTTAATGTAAACAACGGTTATTTTATGCTTTTAAAATTAACTGCAACAGCCCATGACCCAAAAAAATATTAATTTAGCATGTAAATTGATATTTTTTTGGGTCATGATCTGTTGCAGTTCACTTTAAAAGCATAAAATAACCCCTGTTTGCATTTACCCCTTGTTTACATTTACCCCATCTGACCCTATACGCCGAAGCGGATGGTGACCGATTTGGTAGCTGGGTAACGTGTTGCTTTTCAATGCTCTGAACTGTAGGAAGGTGTGCAATGATTTCATACTTGTATGATTGTACAACGCCATCTAACGATCATTAATCAAGTTTGCTATGAAACCAACAATTTCATATGGTTGTACAGCGCCACCTAACGACTATTAATTAATGTATGACCTCTGGATATTTGCCAACAGATGACGTTGCTCTTTACTGAGTCAAACACTGTCACACAGATGTTATGTGTGTTTATTTAGTTTATTCCATCTGTGAAAATATTTATTTACAGCATTTACATTTAGTTGTTAGAGCCCACGCAAAACTCAATCGTTTGTAAAATGGAAGCGAAGGCTTAGCTTGGTTCTTCCATGTGAAAATTGCTGTAAAATTTACGTCAACCGGAAATGACCACCATATGATTCTTTAAGTTGTTTTTGTTCCTTTCTTCCTCCACTTTTTTCGGTTGCGGTATTGTGCTGCGCGCAATGACACACGTCACAGCAGATGCTGTTGTCGTGCTCATGGAGTCGATTGGAGTGGATAGCGGACAAGTTTAAAAGCGAATTAAATTTCATTAAGAACGCACTTAATTGATTAATTGTGCTGGTAAATCTCCGAACGGATACGAAAATTAGAATATAGTGAGTGCGGAAAAATGCAAATGGAAAATAAGTTTGTGTCGAAGCCATTCATATTTCAGTGTTAAAATTTCAACTGCTATGCCGTTGTATACACAATCTCAATTCTTCTATACCGTACAAAATTGTAACGAAAAACCCAACCACTTTGCAATACTAATGGCTTATATGGAAAAGTGAAAATACGAAATGCCGTTGTAAAAGGAGTGCAGTAAAATTTGGCTCGAGTGCATAGAATAAAATTTTTGATTCCTATGTTTTTGCTACTGCCGTTCGCTGGCTTCGTGTTTCTTCCTGTGCCTTCGGTGTGCAAGTATCTGTCTGGCAGTTGGCACGAACAAATACGCGGCTTGTGCCCTCACGTCGCCAACAATAGGCAGTCTTTCGACGCGCGCGTTTCTCTATATTTTGTTAGGCAGTTCTGCTTGTGGATCGTGGACTGTGTGCACGGCACATTCGTCGGCCATAAATATTAAAGTCGCGGAGTGTGGACTCTGGAGTCACAACAAATGACTTCACGCAGAAATTACGCATAGACATATCGTTGATTAGTGGACATCGAGATTGCACCAAAGCGAATAGCCGCTTAGTATTCTAGCAGCGTTGGATAACGATAATACCGGGAGTCGGCTATGTCTATATTGCGGCAGCTAAAATATGAGCAACTACAAAGGGAGCATCTTCAGGCTGGGAACGGTGCAAATACAGAGACGCACTCGTACGCATATTCATACATAAGCGCATATAAGAAGAACACATACACGCAGTCCTATGTGCATATACCCGTCTGTACATATTTACATGCATACATGCCATTAAATGCGGCGACAATGAAATAGTAAAATCAATTCACTCTTGTCGAGATTGCTTTGTTTTTATGTAAGTGTCATTCAAACATACACACATTCATAGTTATAATTTGAATGGAAGTGCACTTGTATACATACATACATATGCATTGCGGAGCGGTGGAATGGAAGAAATTACGAATTCGCAGCTCCAGAACACATCAATATAGTATATGTATGTATGTATGTGCTTGCTTTTTATAAACTGCAACTTTGTTATCTGTACAGACGTCTCACTACCTATACTTGAGCATTGCAGTTCCGTCAAAGACGAGGCATTTTAAAAAAGGACGATACTAAAAAAAACAATTTAATTTTGACTACTAACTCCTTATAAACCGAATGAGGTTTTGTGTGGACAAATAAGTGCTGAGGCCAACGCAGTACTGGCTTAGGGGGAGGGGCGAACGGCCCCGGGATCCGGGCTGTATTGTTGTATATAAAAATTAATAAAATTATGTGATCTTCATTTAAAAGGAGTAGCACGCGATGGAGTGCACAGTAGGGTGGAGTGAAAAACTCGATTTTAAAATTTTTAGAAGCTAGTATTTTGGAAATGTGCCAAATGTCCATAGTACCAATCCTGCAAAATTATATTAGTTTCTAACATCTCCTTGATCGCCCATCACCTAATTGAAATAATTGTTTTTCATCAAAAAAAGTGAAAGCCGTATTTTCAACTCAGTTAAGGATTCAAACTAAATCTCAGTAACCTTTGCTTTAGGTTTGCGGTTTTTAAGTTATTTATTGTAGCAGTCCCGATTGAACGAACAAAGACTTAGATCGGACTCGTCTGACAGTGCTACTGTCGATGAGTACATCCCAGATAGAGAATCAGTCAAAAGTAAGCCAAATCAGGATCGCCAATGTCGAAAAATGACTTTCTCTCTGCCTTCCCTCGCTATAGCTTGTGATCGGACCCGAGTCTTGGATAGATCGGCTGCTGTATTAGCAACATCAGCTCTGCATGATCTTGGTCTCGTATCACTCAACGACCGATCCAAAGTATTTGACCGAAGCATAATCCGTCGAGAACGCAGTAAAATTCGAAAGGAACTGAGGCAGAATGAAGACGACCAGTTTGACCACACTCACAAGGGCATAGATGGACTATTCTTCGATGGCCGCAAGAATAAAACTTTGACACAAGTTCTCAACGTCGACAACAAGTACCACAGAAAAACCATATCGGAAGAACACATAACCATAAACGCACAGCCGGGTTCTTCGTACTTCAGCCATACGTCTCCGTCATCAGGCTGCAGCAAAGTCAGCCAGTCGCTAGTCATGAGTCGCTAGTTTCAAAGAGTGAAATGCGAAGACAGAAAATATTAAAGTTGTCGGGTGTGACGGCACAAAAGTAAACATAGAACAAAAATCGGGCGTTATTCGATGCAGTGGCTGATATGTCTACTCCATGCCAATGAGCTGCCCTTGCGCAATCTCTTTCACTTGATGGCGGGACTACAGGCCCTCATGTATTCTCTGGATCTATCGGAAAGCGGCTAATGACGTATAGCGAACAGCCTGTCTCCTCATTTCAACCAGTTAAACTGGCCGAGCAACTCTCCAATGTGAACCCAAATGAGTTGAGCACAAATAAGCGGTATCTACTGGAAATGTACAATAGCATCAGCAAAGGTGAATGTAGGTTCGATCTGGCAGTGGGAACCCTGGGTGCCTGAATCATTCACGATAGCTAACGACGGCCAATCGAATCCTCCGATTGTATGTCAGCGACAAGAAACCGTCCAAGAATCTGAAAACGTTGGTCACGTTTATCATTCGCGTATATGCTCGGATGTGGTTTGGCACAAAATCCCAGCCATCATGCAAAGAGGGAGATAGGCACATTCACCAGATGCTCGTCAAGTCACGTTAGCTCAGCCGTAAACTCAAGGGAATCGTTGACCCCGTTATTCACCGTAACGCGAACTTTGCTCAACCGGAGAATCTGCTCCTGGCCATGATGACGGAACATCGAGCACATATACGTGAATTGGGCTTACGACGAGCGATGAAGGCCAGAGCTACCGCAGTCCCCAGTGAATAAATACGAAGGTTCAAGGTTCCCGCAAATCTTAACTTCGACATGATTGACTGGGCAGTCTGCCCTATTTCGGAACCTCCCGTCATCAAAGCCATGACAGACGCTGAGCTCACGAATCTCATCACGACAGAGGTGACTCCAAATTTCATCTTTCCAAAGTTCCTAACCAGTTTATACCATGTGTTTATAACTTTGACATCATTAAATACTGTAATTATAAGGGTATTTGATTATTAACTGAATTTTAAGATGACTACCTTTAATGTCGCGTAATACTGTGAAATTAAAAGCCGCGATGGGAGATCAAAAAATTGTTTAATTTGTTTCTAATTTTTACACAGCTTTCTATTGATGTATTGGCACATTTTGAGATATCTAGCGAATTGATATTCCAAAAAATTTTTTTTTGCCATTTTCACTCCAGCCTAGTGCACAGTACGCTTCTGTAATAGTTGTAAGAAATAATTTGGAGAACATTTGGCATCGACAATTGTAAGAAATAATTTGGAGAAAATTATTTTTTGCTTAGAAGAAATGTGCAATTCAGAAAAGGAAAACTTGGACACAAGATCAAACGCCAGGGGCGAATTCAGAAAAATATTAAGGGAAGTTTCAAAAAGTAATTCATTAATATTCATAAATGTTTATGTATATGCCTTTTAGTATGTATATAGTTTTTATTTATTTATTTATTTATTTATTTATTTATTTATTAGAAAGTCTTTGAACAAATCTTACAGACTAATTAACAAAATGGAACCTAAGCTTAAACTTAAACAGGAAAATGAGAGTAAACAAAGGAAATGAACAAGGGTTTAGGTACAGATAAATCAAACATTGAAAAGGTCGACAACGCATTTATCTCGGCTAAGGCTCGAGGAATAGGAGCGTTAGTACCATAACGCGTCCTAGAGAACTCAACAGAAAAAGGAAAAATATTTCTGAGGGAGCGAGATGGCACATTGAAAGCTATTTTGGACAAGAGACAGGGGCAATCACTATTTCCATTGACTATATCAAAAATGAAAGCCATGGCAACGACAGACCTCTTGATTTCAAGCAGCAGACATCTAGATCTGTAAGGAGGCTGGGGCTCAGAAAAACGGATGGAGCGAAGGGCAAACTTTAGGAATCTTCGATGATACGCTCTAAGCGATTAGAATGCGACGCATGATAAGGTCTCCAGATGAAAGCAGCATACTCAAGTCTGGACGTAACAAAAGTAGTATACAAGAGCATGAGCGTATAGCGATTGGAAAAGGAGGAAGAATTGCGGTGGACAAAACCTAACATAGAGTAGGCACGTGAGACAATGCGGTTAACATGGGAGGTGAAGCTAAACTTTGAATCGAAGACAACGCCCAGATCCCTGATCTCAGCTACATTTTCTAACATTAGTGTATTATATTTATTTATTTTATTTATTAAATTCAGTCTATGAATAACAATTCTTACAGACTATAACAATTTCCTTAAAAACTAAGGCGCTAAAACTAGTTAACGGCAAGGTTAAGACACTCTAAAAATTTTGATTTGGGAAGCGCAAAATCGAGGTCCATGGACACAGACAGTCCATTGAGCTCGACCAAAGCTCTGGAGCGCGTAAGTCATCCTCACAAAGCTAACGTAAAACGGCACAGGGCTCCGAAGGAATCTTAATGGCGAATTGAAAGATATCTTGCCTAAAAGAGCAGGACAGTTCACAGTTCCATTAATTATGTCGAACACGAAAGAAAGTGATAGAATACTTCTCCTACTTTGGAGGGACTTTAAGTTGATGAGCTTAAGCCACGCTCTATAGGAAGGGAAGGGATCCACGAAACGAAGAGAGCGCAGGGCGAAGCGAAGAAAAACTTTTTGAATGCGCTCGATGCGATTGATGTGACACACATGATAAGGCCTCCAAATGAATGACGCGTATTCGAGCTTTGAGCGGACAAAAGAGGTGTAAAGCAATTTAAGCGTGTATGGGTTGTAGAATTCGGAGCTATTGCGCCTAATGCCCCGTTCTGACTATGTCATATATGGTGTCATATTCACTGACGACAAACACTGCCATATATGTCATGTTCGTCCTATGTCGTCAAATGCGTTCTCATTGCACGGCAAAACTGACGAAAAATACATATGACAAAGTTTGCCAGCATGTTGACATTTTTTGTTTTCTCATCAAACGTAGTCAAATCGTTCGTTCGACACAAATTCAATCGTTCTCATTTGATTCTCGTTTCGTATTGGAAAATTGTAGTCATACATGCAGGCAAACGCAAATGACACCATATGACAACCCGTTCTCATTTAACTGACTACAAATGACACCATATATGTATGACATAGTCAGAACGGGGCATAACAAACGCCAACATAGCATATGCCTTAGAAATAGTGGAGTTAATGTGGCTGGAGAACGAGAAGTTTCGATCAAAAATCACACCCAAGTCTTTGGTTTCAGAAACCAACTTCAAAGGGAAATTGGAAATGCAGTAAGAAGTTTTCAGGACAGTTGGACACTTAGAGTAGGTCGAATAATGGCATTTACTGATGTTTAGAGATAAGCAATTACTGCGACACCACGCGTGGACATTGTCAATGTCCGCCTGAAGCAACTGAGCATCAGACAAGTTTTTAACTTCGTAATAAATTTTGAGGTCATCAGCATAGAGCAAAAATCTTGCCGTCGAGAAGCAACTGCTTATATCGTTGATGAATAAGACAAAGAACAATGGCCCAAGGATACTACCTTGTGGAACACCGGAGGAGGCTGCGAAGGGGTCGGAGCGAACATGGTCAACAATTACCACGCATTGACGGTTCCTGAGATATGACTTGACCCATTCCAAGAAAACTGAGTGAAAACCCAACAATTCCAGTTTCTTAACAAGAATCGAGTGTGACACCCTGTCGAAGGCCTTGGAAAAATCAGTATAGATTGTATCTACTTGATAACCCTTCCGAAAAGCGGTGAAGCAATCTTCTGAGAAAACGGCAAGATTGGACACGGTGGACCGTCCAGGAATAAACCCATGTTGATGCGGAGAGATAAGACTTTTTACGGCGAAGAACAATTTTTCCTTCACAACGCATTCAAAGAGCTTCGAAACAGTCGAAAGCTTGGAGATAAGCCTGTAGTTACACACATCATTTTTATTCCCACTCTTGAAGATTGGCGTAATAAATGCTAGCTTCCAGTCATCTATGAAAACACCAGAGGATAGCGATTTATTGAAAATCATGGTTATAGGATGAATGAGCGATGCGCAGTTCTTAAACAGTACTGCCGATAGACCATCAACGTCAGTTTGGGAAGAGAAACTGAGCCGAGCAACCCCGTTTTCCACATCACTGGAAGATAGCTGTAACGACCCAAAATCCAATGATGATTCCTGACGGCATGAAAACTCAGCCGAGGCATCATTACTGGGAATAAAATTGGAATTGAAGAATTCAGCGAATAGATTTGCAGCCATTGCAGCAGAGTTGGTTGATTTATTATTAAAGAATAAAGCCGAGGGAATACTTGAGCAATTTGTCTTTGACTTGATAAAACGCCAGAAAGCTTTAGGGTTCGACTTTATATTGGCTTCAAAATTTAAGATATGATTCTTGTATACAAATTTATCAAGACAGTTAAATTCCTTGACATAATGTTTGTACTTATTAAGAAAGTTTACGTCACCAGTTTTTTGAATCGGCGAAAAAATTTATTTCTCAAGTTTTTAAGCTTCCTCAGACTCTTGGTATGCCATGGCAGTTTGTACATTTTAGTTGAATTGAGCGGGATATTGGCAAGACAGACTTCAACAACTTTGGATCTAAAGATATCAAAGCAACGCGATACATCCGAGCTAAGAAGTAATGTGTCCCAATCAAAATCAAAAAGCAAATTATCTAAGTTTAAAAAGTCGCACGAGTTGTAGTTAAAAGACGGGTTCCGATTTTCACTACTAACGCGGAAGAACTCGTAAAAACTCACTTCAAGTGCCAGAGGAACATGGTGAGTAACAGCCGAGGAGAGTGGGGATAGACACTCCATCAAGTTAACATTTATGTTATTGCTGATAAAGATGAGATCCAAAATTTGTTGAAGCCTGTTTTTGAAACAGTTAACTTGCGCAAGGGCAACATTTAAGAAGCTGTCAACCAAATATAATTCGCACGCACTATTGACATTGGAAGGGATCAGGCCAACGAACTTACCATCATGAGTCCAAGCAACACTACTGAGATTAAAGTCCCCTAAAACACAAAGGTGATTGTCACCAAGTTTGTTTAGCGCAAGAGATGTCACATTATCAACATGCGCTTGATAAAGTTGTTCAGCACTATTCGGCGGAATGTAAGAAGTACAGACGAATAAGGAACCCGAGGACCCCTGAACACTGACGGAAAGTTGGTCTAAGAGCGAGTCAGGATTGACCAGTTTGAGGTGAGACGCATGATGTCTACACTGTACCGCAATAAGAACGCCACCGCCCCTCGAGCAGCCAGTACTAACCACATCTCTGTCTTTGCGGAAAACTTGAAAGAGATTGGAGTCGAAGTATTCGTGATCGAAGAAATCAACATTTAACCACGTCTCGGTGAGGACGATGATGTCGAAGTCAAGCTGCGAACTCCACAAGAGAACTGCTTGAGACTTAGTCCTGAGACCAGACACATTTTGGTAAAAGATTTTTAACTGATTTTTGCCAAAGGAGTGTATTAGTGGATTTCGAAAAAGTTGAGTGAAAGCATTTGCTGACATTTAAGCATAAACGATTTTAACTGCACCACGCGAGGACATTATTGAGGTCGGACTGGATGTTTAAAGAATCAGACGAAGTACGAACAGAGAAAATTTTCAAGTCATCGGCATAGAGCAGGAAGTTGGAGAAGGAAAAGCAAGCACTGATGTCGTTTATGAAACGAACAAAGGGCCTAAAATACTTCCCTGGGGGGCTCCAGAAGTGGCAACAAAAGGCTTGGAGGTGGCATGATCAACGACGACAATGCACTGTCGGTTGCTCAAATAGGATCTGATCCAATCCAGGAAAACTGAATGAAAACCCAAAATCGAAAGCTTAGACAGGAGTATGTCATGTGAAACTTTGTCGAAAGCTTTAGAGAAATCAGTGTAGATTGTGTTCACTTGAGAATTATTCTGAAATGCAGAGAAACAGTAATTACTAAAGACCGCAAGATTAGTAACAGTTGAGCGGGACGAGACAAAACCATGCTGGTTAGGTGAGATTAAACTCTTTACAGCAAAGTACAATTTCTCCTTGATTATGCCTTCAAAAAGTTTCGAGCTTAGAGATTGGGCGATAATTAGAGACGTCGTTTTTGTTTCCGCTTTTAAAAATAGGAATAATTGCCGATAATTTCCAATCATCAATGAAATCACCAGAGGAAAGCGACATATTAAACATTAATAGTAGAGGGTAAACTAGCGCGGGACATTTCTTTAGGAGAATGGTTGAAAGACCATCAGCATCGGTTTGTGTTGATGGTTTCAAACGTTTCATTCCACTAAGCACGTCACTTGGCGATAGAGTTAGGGAACCGAAATTGATTGACGAATCAGATTTAAAGGAAAAGTTGCTACTGGACGAAGAATCCGAAACGAAGTTAGAAAAGAAAAAGTCAGCAAAGAGATCTGTAGCCTCCGGAGCAGAACTGGCGGACTTACCTCTGAAGAAGACAGACGAGGGAATAGATGAGCTGTTAAATATTTTTAAAATTAATGAATCGCTTCGAAGTTGGAAATATAATTGCGATACAAAAATTGTTTGAGGCAATTAAAATCCTTCTGGGCACTAAAGGTCCTTGTACACTAGGAAACATTTCACATGGAAACAAGCTATTGGAAACACATCGGAAACATAAAAGTTTCTTGTTGTGCGGAAATATGTTTTCAGTACCTTGTACACTAGAAATGAAAATCGTCGGAAACACGTTGCCGGAAACAATTTGAAATGTTTCCAAGTTCTTCCCCAACGATGTTTCCGATGTTTCCAACCTGGTATGTTTCTGGTCTTTGTACACTACGTCATTGTACAATGTTATTGGAAACATGTAGTGCTTGATTTCAACGTTTGAAATTTGTTATTGTATGTCGGTGCGTGAAAAAATATTGGTAAATACCTAAAGAAAAATTAAAAATACGGAAATAAACAAATTATTTTCAGCAGTATAACAGTATATGTTATGCTCTGTGTGGTGGACAAGACCTTGAATTCAACATCGTGACGCTGAAGGATTATGCGCCAAATGCGTCGAAAGTCGAGTGAGAGCTTCAATCGAGTTAATAACACTGGACAACAGCATGTCTGTTGCATACAGATTTTTACATGAGTCGGAATCGTTTTTCCACGCTGTTTTCAAAACCATATTCCGTTTGTATGTAACAGCTCTAGTTTTCGTAAAAAATTGGCATGCCATTTTTTCGAATTTTCCTCGACTTTTTTCTCGTTTTCAACTGTAATTTCTGAACCAATAATCCTATCGACATGATTTTTATATCATTACACTTACAGCATCTTACGCCTTCTTTTCTGACATTAATCAATTTTATGCGTTCCAAATTGGCGTGATAATAAGGTAGGAAAATATAGAATTTCAAGGCGATTCTTCTGATGGCGAAAATTGTACAGATGCTTCATAAATCAAGTTACGAAGTGTATAAATATCTTAAGAAACATTATGCAATACATCTGAGGCAGCATTTTTGGCGGAATACTCATTAGCATCGAAATAATACCAAAAATGTGCTTATGCCAATTTCAACCCTTTTCAGCGATTTGTAAATGATTTACTTAAAAACAAAGGCCTTCAAAATATGCAAAGTTTTTGTTTTTATTTGCCACCACTGATGCATGTCTTGTGGTCATGGCTGGAAACGTCCCAAAGGCAACGGTGTTTTTCCACGGCAGAAAAAAGTTCGGATTGGCATCCATTGCTCCAATAAAATACTTCGCTCTGTGGTCGTTGACTCTCGCTGAGGTCGGGGACAATTTCCATATCAAAAATGTCTACTACCGACATGGTGCGTTGCGAAATTGAAAAATTGTTCTATAGCTCTCAAAACGAAATTTTCGGGAAACTTGAAATGTTTCCTATGAGTGTTTCCATTGACACCGGAAACACGGAAACATACGGAAACTTGAGAAAATGTTTCCCTCATGATGTTTTCAAGTATTGTACACTATGTGGAAACATTTCAAAATTTCGTTGCCCAGAAACAAGGAAACAATGCCGGAAACTGTTTCCATTTTCACAGAAACAAGTTTTCATGACCTTATACACTAGGGAAACGTGTTTCTTGCCTGTTTCCGACATGTTTCCTTGTGAAATGTTTCCTACTGTACAAGCAGCTTAAGAAACATAAGATAGTATTAATTACTAAAACTTTGTCTGTATTTCTTGTAATATTTACTTTTTAAATTTTTAAGGTGTTTAAGTCTTTTCGTATGGCAAGGAATTTTATACATCCCCTTTTTGATAATAGGAATATTATCAACACAAAACATATACCTAAACTTTAGATTTGAAAGCAGAGAAACATTCCAGTCAACATCAAGGAGCAAATTATTCAAAGTGGGAAAGTCAGCATGGGAGAAATTGAAAGATGACAAGGGGAAAACATGGAATTCACATTCTAGAATAATAAGAACGTGATGCTTGTCGGAGGGCGGGAAAGGGGAAAGACATTCAAGCAATCTAAAATTAACATTAACACTAAGGAAAATTAGATCTAAGATCTTACTCAATTTGTTATAAAGGCCATTTATTTGATGAAGGTCCAGACTCAGAAAGGAATCTATAACATATAATTCCAATGGGGAATTTACATTAGACGGAATAAGGGAGGTGACATCATTTGCTGTAGACCACTTGACATTACAAAGATTATAGTCACCGAGAATACAGATATGGTTATCGCCAATCTTGTCGGTGACTAAGGAAACAATATTGTCGACATGAGATTTGTACAGAGAGTAAGCACTATCCGGGGGAATATAAGAAACACAGAGAAAGAGAAAACCAGAAGAACCTTTGATACGAACACAAACCTGGTGAAGAATTAAATCTTCATCATCGAGTGTAATACGTGAAGCCTGGAAACTGCGCTTAACAGCGATGAAGACCCAGCCACCTCTAGAGCAGCCAGTTCTAGTTTTAAAGTCGACCCTAATATTTCGAAGGAGTTTCAATCCCCAAAACCACCCCCTGAATACGCCACTGTCAAACGCCAATTTACTTTTGTCTCTACCCCTACGCTTTTTCTCATATTTATTTTTCAATTTTTCATATTATTTCTTCAAAAACGGTTCCACAATAATATTGAAGTTTTAGTGTGGCCTTCATCTAGCCCAGATCTAAGTCCAATAGAGCCCTAATGAAAAGAAGATTGGAGTGTCAGAAACTTATTTCTTCAATACAGAGTAAATGTCAGGCTGTAAAGTTGACTTTTAGTAGATTTTTCAGCCTTTCAAAAGAGTATAAATACTGCACAGAACCTTTGACAAATAATGGTTAAAAGGTAATACTAAAAATTAATATGAGAATAAGTGTAGGGCTACGAATTAATAGTGGTTAGGGCTTGTATATGTGATTACACGTTTATAAGCTTTTTACATAAGTATGTGGAGCTGTGTTTTCAATTAAGTAGGTTAGGTTAGGTTGGAGTGGCAGCCTTCAATGCGAAAAAGCTCACGTAGGCACAACTATTGGCCCATTGTGATACCACAGCGTATGGCGCGACTCCCCCTTAACGCGCCTGGAACCATGAAGATTCCATGATGAATCTGGCTATGTCCCTGATATTCAGAGGAGATAGTCCAGTTAGACTATCGAAAAAGGCTGAGCCGAGGAATTTAAATCTTCTTCTGGCTAAAGAAGGACATTGACATAGCAGGTGGAGAACGGTTTCGTCCTCCTCCTCAGAGCCGCATCCTCGACATAGGTCGTTGGATTGCAGACCCAGTCTTTCAGCGTGCTTACCCATGATACAGTGTCCCGTAAGCACCGATACCGTTAAACTTATCGAGTGACGACTGAGGTTGAGCAGCTGGTTTGTCCGTTTCAGGTTGAAAGTTGGCCAGGTTTGTCGGGAGATGTTGCAGGTCTGTTCCTCAGACCACAAATCGTTTGCTAATTTATAGTAAAACTGCTTGAGCATCAGTTTAACTGATGCAAGAGGAGCTCCAACAGCGAGGAAGGACGAAGCACCAGAGAGCAACGTACCCGCTCTTGCTAATTCGTCCGCCTCGCAGTTGCCTACGATGCCCCTGTGCCCTGGCACCCAGAGCAGTGAGACATTGGAGCGTCTGGCTAAGGCGTTTAGAGACTCACGGCAGTCCAGGACCAGCTTAGATGAGGTGGTCGCCCTTGCGAGCGACTTGATAGCTGCCTGACTGTCTGAGTAAATGTGGATATCTGCCCTGTACGCGCTGTCGCGAGTAAGCCAGATGGAGGCCTGATATATGGCCATTACCTCCGCCTGGAAGACACTGCAGTGATCAGGCAAGCGGAAGGAGAGTCGAAGCCCCAGTTGGCTGCAGAAAATCCCACAGCCAACCTTGTTATCCAATTTGGAGCCGTCGGTAAAGAAGTTGATGGAGTCATCGGTCGCTAGCTCGGTACCTGTCCATTCATCTCTATGAGGGATGCGTATAGTGAAGCCG
Organism: Melieria omissa; assembly: GCA_963971225.1. Taxonomy (NCBI): domain Eukaryota; kingdom Metazoa; phylum Arthropoda; class Insecta; order Diptera; family Ulidiidae; genus Melieria; species Melieria omissa. The sequence goes on along the minus strand of OZ020269.1, from coordinate 39,087,497 downwards.
TGATCAGGCTTGATGGGGGAACTGATGAGGTCGATGCCGGTGGGCGTCGAGCAGTCCTCAATAAGAATCCTGGAATGACCAAGATCCGATCTAGCCCAGCGGGAAATCGCGTGAAGTCTGACAGCAGAACACTTCGCGTGTAATTTGACCCGTTGTGCGGTTGGGAGCCAGTGGAGGAGGGTGTACAGTGCTTTGGTGGGTGTAGTACGGAGAGCCCCAGTAACCAAAAGGGCCGCCATCCTCCTGACTTTGTCAAGAGGTTTCAGGTTGACCGCCTTGCTAATGGCCGGCCACCAAAAGGCGGCACCATAAAGGAGATTTGGCTCAACCACTGCCGAGTAGAGCCACGACACAACACGAGGTTGGAGTCCCCATCTTGCGCCTAAAGCTCGTTTACAGCAGTAGAGAGCACACGAGGCTTTCCGCGCCCTTTCAGCAATGTTGGCCTTCCAATTCAGTTTAGAGTCCAGTATTAGACCAAGATACCTAACATTGTTGCTGAGGTTAAGTCTAACGCCGTTCAGAGTGGGAAGTTCGAACCGAGGTATCTTGTACTTCCTGCTAAAGAGCATGACCTCGGTTTTGGAGGGATTGACGTCAAGGCCAAATTCACGGCACCATTGGGATAGAATCCTTAGTGCATAACCAAGTCTCTCAGAGAGAGTGGAGAGATATTTTCCGGAGACTGCGATCGCAATGTCGTCCGCGTACGCGACAATTCTGCAACCAGTATTGTCCAGCCGGTGTAAGAGAGAGTTTACTGCCAGATTCCAGATCAGAGGAGAAAGCACGCCGCCCTGCGGTGTGCCCCTCCTGACCATGCGCTTGATGCGAGTGTTTCCAATAGAGGAGCTGACAACACGCATACTGAGCAGGCTCTCAACAAATCTGATCAGCTTTGAGTCCAGGTTCAGATTGAAGAGTGCCCTAACGACCGCCTGTGGACAGACGTTGTTAAAGGCCCCTTCAATATCGAGGAACGCTGTCAGAGTGTACTCCTTATGCACGAGAGATCTATCGACCGTCTCGAGAAGCGAGTGAAGAGCAGTTTCGACAGACTTGCCCCTAGTGTAGGCATGTTGCGACTGCGAAAGGAGAGATGGATCGATAGAGTTCCTGATCTGGTGATCTAGAACCCTTTCGAAGGTTTTGAGAAGGAAAGAGGATAGGCAGATGGGCCTGTAGTCCTTAGCCTTAACATGGGACGACTTCCCCGCCTTAGGAATGAAAACCACTCTGGATTCTCTCCAACTGAGGGGAATGTAGGAGAGATCCAGACAAGCGTTGTATATGCGTAGCAGCCGAGGCATTAATGCCTCAGCGCTATGTTGGATGTCAGCTGGAATGATGCCATCCGGTCCTGGGGACTTGAATGGATCGAAGGTCTTGATGGCCCACTGTAGATGGGAATGGGTCAGCCAAGTTGGAGGAGATACTGTGAGGACCTGGTCGACCTCAGGAGGACTGTGGTCGTGGTCGATGAAGGAAGAACTTCCAGGAAAGTGAGTGTCAAGCAGAACTTCAAGCGTGTCAGCCCCCGAAGTCGTCCAGCCACCCTGAGGACTCTGAATACAGTCCAGGTGCCTGGGAGAGGAGCTGAGTATCCTACGAAGTCTGCTGGTCTCGGAGGAGCTTTCGATATTTTCACAAAAACTTCTCCAGTTCACCCTTTTGGCTTTCCTGATGGCATATTTGAATTCCCTATGCTTACATTTGTAGGGGGCCCAGTCATTGGAGACTTTGGCCCTGTTAAAAAGTTTGCGGCATTGCTTGCGGAGTTCCGCAATCTCCTGGTTCCACCACCGGGGCTTTGGTTTACCTCTCGGTGTCAGGGGGACGCAGGCAGCCTTGGCAGCAGAATTTAGAAGAGAAGTGACGGAGCCAACCGCACGTTCGATGTCCGTGCAGTTGACAAGAACGGAAGGGATAGCATTCGCGCCCGCTTCGACGCAGGCCCGAAATTTACCCCAGTCAGTGCGCTTTCTATTGATATAGTGATCAGGACCCACACCCTCGTAGGGATCGTGATCACCAATCGTGAAGCAAATGTACCTATGATCAGAGAAGGAACACTCATGTGATACCCTCCAATTTTTGAGACTATTAACTGAGTGGCCATTGACAAGAGTGATGTCGAGCACTTCCCTCCGATTGGAGGTGAGGAAGGTTGGTTCGTCACCCCTGTTGCCAATGACCAGTAAGTAACTCAGTACAAATATATTTACAGAAACCATAACATTAGTATAGACATGGGTTTGGTTAAACTCAATATTTTAAAAATGTTCTTACCTTAAGAACGTTGTGAAGTAAATATTTAAAAATTCATTGGATTTTACAAAACGCAAGTGTTACGAATTAGGTGTGGATGTGTTTCGACTTCGAACTAAAAGCTTATTGCCAGGAGAGCAAAACCCAGACGTAGCTTTCACATTGGAAGAAGAAATAAACAGCGCAATGGTAGAGTGTCTAGAACGGTTTAGTTCCGAAATGGCAGATCGTTTTTCAAACATGCAAATCGTTGTAAATACTTGTTTAATGGTCAACTGCAATTTATTTTGACTTCTACACACACCGACATCAATGAAGCCATAGACAAGCCTATTGTAACTTACAATGAATTTGAGAAGTTAAAAATATTTGAAGAAGTCTTGCGACTTAAGCGTCACTTATCGGCTAGCAATATAAAGATAGAAACAATTTATCTGTGGTCTGGACTAAATTTATTAGAATTTATTGTAAAATGGGACTTAATTGAAAAACTTCAAAATTTAAGTTTAATCGTGCAATATTTCTAATAAATTGTGTATCGGTGTCAAGTTGCGAAAGTTTTTCTTTTGTGCCGTTGAAGCAGTTGTTCACACGTGAAAAATCGGCGTTCGACGTCTCTTGGCTTCAATTCATACGGCACCCAATGGCCTACCTTCCGGATCATTCCCATTGCTTTTAGACGATCGAAAATGGTTTGTTGAGCAACGCCAAGTGATTTTGCAAGTTCTTGGGTTTGGGATGGATCTTGGTCTAGCAATGTCTCCAATTCGTGATCTTCAAACTTTTTTGGCTGTCCGGGCCGTTCATCGTCCTCCAAGTCAAAATTGCCACTTTTAAACCGTGCTCAGCTAGAGCATGCACACCATACACTTCCACCAAAATACGATGACTTTCGGCAGCCTTTTTCTTCATATTGAAGAAGTACTCCCTGCAAAAACACTTTATTCGGCACAAAATTCGACATTTTCCGAGTAAAAAAAAGTATTATTTACGCTTCAGCTAAATGACACATACTGATTTTGAAACTATATGACAATAGCTTTCCAACACATATTTGGAAAGGTGAATCACTGTTCACAAAATCAAGTTACTCCATCTGTTAGAAAACCGCAATCCCGAGATTTTGATTTTGTAAACTAGTGTAAATTACACAGTTACTTAACCTCATTAAACTTGGTAGAAGTCAAAGAAATTTAGTTATTATTATTGATACTATGAGAAATTCTGTGCCGCACTGTACAGGAATGCTTTTCTCCGCACGAATGTTTTCCAAGCATACTTTTAGGCATGCACTGTGAAGTACAGCAAAACTGTTATAAATTCGCTTGGTATAGTCCGATATGGCAAGGATGGTTCTCGAAGAAATGGGCTGTGCGAGAATGGTCGAGCGCTTTCCAATTAGAAGTTGCAAGAAACTTCGGCGCGATAAGAAAACTGGTATAAAAGCAGCAGTGGCAGCGCAAGGGATCGAGTCTGTGTTGAGCGAGCAAAGTGGTAACAAGTGTAGATACAAGCGAAGTGTAAATTCTGTAAATAAAGTATTGTTGGTTTTTTGGGCCTTTTGCGCTGAATGATTGAAGTTGTTTTATTTTCAAATACAATCAAAACGAACCGTCGATAACGAACTGGGGAATTTCGTAACATTTGGTGGCAGAAGTGGGATTGTATTACTGAAGGTAAAATAAAATTATAAAAACGCAGACATGGTTAAACTAGAGCTGCTGAAGGTTGACCAGCTGTAGAAGGAGCTGGCTGCCTGGAATTTGCCGACTGCTGGCGGAAAGGTGGAGTTGCAACTGCGCTTGCGAGAGGCGTGTGAATCACGAGGCATCCATTGGGCTGCACACGAGTTCGGAACGCAAGAACAAGAGGCGTCGGCCAAGGTGGAGGAGTCGCCTGCTGGTGCTGCGTCATTGCAAAGTACTACTGCAGTGGCTGCGCCACTACAAGCATTGGAGATGAGCCAGTTAATGGTTGCACTTAAAGGCATGTTTGAGACTTCCAACCGTGAAATGGCAGCCAAAATGGGAACCACGAATCAGGAACTCTCGGCGCAAATGGCAGCGAAACTAGAAACTACGAATCAAGAAATAGCGAAAATGGAATCGGCGAACCGAGAAGTAGCAGAGCGAATGGAAACCAAACTACAGGAAAATGCGGAAAAATTGGAAAATGCTAATCGCGAGTTGTCCAGCAAACTTCAGGAAAATTCTGCGCGCTTGGAGCAGAAAGTGGAAGAGATTTCGGACAGGATTAATGTGAAAGTTGAGCTGGAGACGCGAGTAGAACATTTAGACAAACGAGTTGACAGTCTGGAGGATTCGGTAAACAGAAAAATCGACGAGCGGCTTAGAGAGGTACAGCCACGAGAATGTTTGCCGCCGGTTCCGGAAAGTTTCGCCACCCGAACAGAAGTGCCTACTTATGATGGTGCTACGCCGTTCGATACATTCAAACTGCAATTCGACTTAGCTGCTTTGGAAAATCAGTGGACCGATATCAGGAAGGGTCGGAGATTGGCACTGGCGCTGAAAGGTCCTGCGGCTGAGGTAATGAAATCAGTTCCGGAATGCTCGAGAAGTGATTATCAGGCCGTCATGAGCGCGTTGGCAGCGAAGTACAGCAACGAGCACAACCATACGCTGTACTACTGTGAGCTGAAGAACCGCAGGCAAAGAGCCAGCGAGGCGCTGCAGACATATGCAGCAGACATTGAGCGGCTCGTACAGTTGTGCTACCCAAAATTCGGCGCTGATGATCTCGAAAGGATGAAGATTGAGTCGTTCATTGAAGGTCTTCATGATCCCGAGACACGTCGCAGTGCGTTGATGATGGGCAAGCCGACATTTAAGGATACGGTGACCAGCGCGATGACATATGAAGCGACATGGATTGGAGGCAATCGGTATGCATCTGCAAGGATACGTCAAATCCAGCCGGACAGCGACATTTCGATCAAGGCCATAAGCTCTGAGACACCGGGCAGGCCACGGGTTGTCTCCTCTAAAGTTGTTTGCTGGACATGTGGCAAGCAGGGTCACATATCACGAGACTGCCGCCAACGAAAGAGGCGTTCCCGTTCTCGATCGCAATCGCCTGAAGCGAGGAATACTGACGATCGAGGCTCAGCCAACAAGCGCAGGGCTGAGGACGAGGAGTCGTTAAACTAAAACGGGTCAGCCCAAAGGGGCGTGAGCTGATCCCCACAACCCGCTGCCCCACCGTCCTGGTCTCACAGCTGAAACGGCAACCCAGCAGCTTGACGATTGAAGGAAAGATAGATGGAAAGTTGTTCGTGTTGACACTGGATACTGGAGCGTCATATTCGATCATAAAAAGGAAGCTTCTGAAGAACTGGGAACCGCTGCATGGCATACAGCTGAGGACTGCGACTGGCGAGCGTGCGCCGGTAAGAGGAAAAGTAACAAAAACAATTGCTATCGGCACCAGCAGCCTGGAGCATGAGTTCATCGTCGCGGATATAATGGACGACGTGATTATCGGCGTGGATTTCATGATTAGGCATGGTTTTACGCTGGACCTGAAAGAAAATGTGCTGAAGTATGCCAACGTTGAATTCCCCCTGCACACTGGCTATGACCGAAGCGTGGCGGTAAGGAAAGTTGTCTCGTGTCAACACCAGAAGATACCAGCGAATTCCGAGGCGATTGTGTGGGCAAAGGTGGACGAGGACGATGGGACAAGTCGGCTGTGGGTTGTAGAAGCGCCAAAACAAGGATACGACAACATAATAATCGGACGTACATTAGTGGAACCCAAAAATGGCAAAATACCAGTCAGGATACTCAATCCACTGAACACGACCAGATATGTCGGAAAAGATGCGGTCATTGGCGAGTGTAGAGAGGCTGAAGCAGTTGTCAATTGCGAAAGCAGTCCACCCGGAGGAAGTAAGAAAAGCGGTTCTAACATGGACGCCATACCGCAGACCCAGTGGAGCAGCGAATTGACAGCTGAGCAGAAACAGAAGGCGCGGTCACTCCTGCAGCACTATGGGTCAATATTTGCAACGGAAGCGGGCGGAAGAACAGCCATAGTGAAGCACAACATCGACACCGGAAGTGCGAAACCAATCCGCCAACCGCCAAGACGAGTTCCTCTGGCCAAGAGGGAAGAGGCCACAAATTTGGTTGAAAACATGCATACAGAAAAGGTCATAGAGCCTTCGTCAGGTCCTTGGTGCTCGCCGGTCGTGCTAGTCAAGAAAAAGGATGGCAGTACCCGATTCTGTGTGGACTATCGGAAACTCAATGACGTGACCAAGAAGGACAGCTATCCACTACCTCGGATCGATGACACCCTGGACACACTGTCAGGCACACAGTGGTTCTCCACACTCGACTTACGCAGCGGCTATTGGCAGGTGGAGCTTGCAGACCAGGACAAGGAGAAAACAGCTTTTAGTGTTGGCGACGGTTTGTGGCAGTTCACCGTCATGCCGTTTGGACTCTGCAACGCACCAGCAACATTCGAGCGGCTAATGGAGCGTGTGCTGAAAGGGCTGCATTGGCGGACGTGTCTGGTATACCTCGACGACATAATCGTGATGGGCAAAAGCTTCGACGACCACCTGGAAAAGCTGAAGGAGGTATTTGAGCGAATACAGAAAGCCGGGCTTAAACTCAACCCAAAGAAGTGCTCGCTGTTCCAAAAAGAGGTCAAGTATCTGGGTCACACGGTTTCCGCTCGCGGAGTACATACGGACGAAGGCAAGATCACGGCGGTGAAGGAGTGGCCCCGACCACTCAATCTACACGAACTCCGCAGTTTCCTGGGCCTGTGCACATACTACCGAAGATTCGTTCCAGGATTTGCGAACATAGCTGGCAGCTTGCACAAACTGACGAAAAAGAATCAAGCCTTCGCGTGGGGTGAAGAGCAGGAGCAGGCTTTTGCACGACTGAAGGAAAAACTGTGCACTGCTCCAATTCTGGCCTTCCCCGCTCCTGGAGAGATGTTTGTGCTGGATACAGATGCAAGTGGGCATAGTATTGGCGGTGTGCTGTCACAGATAATAGATGGCCAAGAACAAGTGATAGCGTACTACAGCAAAATTTTGTCAAAGCCTGAACGCAACTACTGTGTGACCCGAAGGGAGTTGCTCGCAGTACTGGAATGCCTGAAACACTTCCATAAATACCTGTATTGGCAAAAGTTTCGCCTGCGCACAGATCATGCGGCATTGAAATGGCTACTGAACTTTAAAGATCCGGATTACGACTACACGGTAGAGCATCGCAAGGGTAGCAGCCATGGAAATGCCGATGCCTTGTCACGCCGTCCGTGCAAAACCGAATGCAGGCATTGTTCGCGAGCCGAAAGCAAAGAGCAGATAGTGGGCGTACGATTGGTCAGCGTTATGCCAGAGGAGGAGTGGTCTGCGGAGAGGATACAAAAGGACCAGCGCGAGGATACGGATCTTAAAAAAATCATTGAAGGCAAGGAGCAAGGCGCACGTCCAGACTGGCAGGAGATGGCCGGTGAGAGCCCGATCGCGAAGGCTTACTGGGCGCAGTGGCAAAGTCTGCGGCTGTCTGATGGTTGCCTATACCGCGAGTGGGAGAGTGAGGATGGCCGGACCAGCAATTCCCTAATTTTAGTCCCGAAATGCAGGATCAACGAGGTGATCGAGGCATACCATAACGACTCTAGCGGAGGGCACCTAGGCATCACAAAAACTGTCGCCAAAATAAAAAGGCGATTCTACTGGGTAAGATGCCAGGAGTCTGTCGCCGATTGGATTAAGAGCTGTGATCGATGTTCGGCTGCGAAAGGGCCAACAAGAAGATCTCGGGGCCGCATGCAGCAGTACAACATGGGAGCGCCCTTTGAGCGAATTGCCATGGACGTCGCCGGGCCATTCCCACTTAGCACTCAAGGCAACAAATATGTGCTGGTGGTGATGGACTATTTCAGCAAATGGCCCGAAGTGTATCCTATTCCTAACCAGGAGGCCACCACGGTTGCGGAAATGTTGGTAAACAACTGGGTGGCCAGATTTGGAGTTCCACTGGAGTTGCACTCGGATCAAGGTCGGAATTTCGAGTCTCTTGTATTAAAAGAAGTGTGTGAGCTACTAGGAATAAGGAAAACTCGCACCTGTCCTTTGCATCCCCAGTCCGACGGCATGGTGGAACGATTCTGATCGAACACTGGAGGAATATCTGCGGAAAGTAGTAGGCAGGAATCAAAAGAATTGGGACACGCATATTCCGCTGTTCTTGATGGCGTATAGGTCAGCCCCGCACGATACGACATCACTCACTCCAGCCCGAGCAGTGTTCGGCACAGAGCTGAGATTGCCTGCTGACTTGAAGTTCGGAGTGGTCAGCACGATGGAAGGCGCTAAGACTGATTACGCAGTTAATAAGCGATCGGAGCTGGAAGAAATCCACCAGTTTATAAGGGACCGTATCCAACTGGGCAGCGATAAGATGAAAGCCAGATATGATCTACGAGCTAACACAGCGGGGTTCCAAGAAGGCGATCTGGTAATGCTTTACAACCCGCAGCGCAGGAAAGGTTTGTCTCCAAAGCTTCAAACGTCATGGGAAGGACCATACAAGGTCGTGACCAGGATTAATGACGTGGTGTACAGGGTTCAACGCTGCTGCAGCGGAAACGCGAGGCTGAAAGTAGTCCATTTGGAGCGCCTGGCGTCTTACTCCGGCGGAGCCTCGGTACTTGTTCGGGACGAACAAGTCTAAGTGATGGACAGTGATACGATGAGAAATTCTGTGCCGCACTGTACAGGAATGCTTTGCTCCGCACGAATGTTTTCCAAGCATACTTTTAGGCATGCACTGTGAAGTACAGCAAAACTGTTATAAATTCGCTTGGTATAGTCCGATATGGCAAGGATGGTTCTCGAAGAAATGGGCTGTGCGAGAATGGTCGAGCGCTTTCCAATTAGAAGTTGCAAGAAACTTCGGCGCGATAAGAAAACTGGTATAAAAGCAGCAGTGGCAGCGCAAGGGGTCGAGTCTGTGTTGAGCGAGCAAAGTGGTAACAAGTGTAGAAGCGAAGTGTAAATTCTGTAAATAAAGTATTGTTGGTTTTTTGGGCCTTTTGCGCTGAATGATTGAAGTTGTTTTATTTTCAAATACAATCAAAACGAACCGTCGATAACGAACTGGGGAATTTCGTAACATTATTATTATTTTGTTTTTTTACAACAACACGATACGTTGAAATAACATGCAACATTCGTAAAAACATACATTTTACGAAAAAATTTCGTCTCTTACTGTCTGTCGAATTAAAATAATGCCCCGTTCTGACTATGTCATATATGGTGTCATTTGTAGTCAGTTAAATGAGAACGGGTTGTCATATGGTGTCATTTGCGTTTGCCTGCATGTATGACTACAATTTTCCAATACGAAACGAGAATCAAATGAGAACGATCGAATTTGTGTCGAACGAACGATTTGACTACGTTTGATGAGAAAACAAAAAATGTCAACATGCTGGCAAACTTTGTCATATGTATTTTTCGTCAGTTTTGCCGTGCAATGAGAACGCATTTGACGACATAGGACGAACATGACATATATGGCAGTGTTTGTCGTCAGTGAATATGACACCATATATGACATAGTCAGAACGGGGCATAAGAATTAGAAAAATATTGATAATGAATGTTCCTTTAATTTTGTTAACTATTACTGACTTTCTGTTGTGTTGAAATCTTGAGACTACGCGAGACTAAAGCCTAGCTTCCCGCAATCACCTGTGTTGTGCGTGTGAATTTGTACGCGGGTGGAAGGGACCTACAGTTTTATGCCGGTTCCGAACGGCAGGTTTGGAGCTCTTTCATAAGCAATTTTTTACTCTCAGAGGTTTGCCATTTCCAGCTGAGAGGACAGCCACCGAAAGAGAAAACGTTATTTTTTAGGTGTTAATACAGGTTGTTATTAGGTTGTTTTTCTTATACATGAATTTTTATGTTTATTTGTATGCATACTTTTTAATATACACATGACTGCTAACGTTTTTTAATTTTGTATGTATGTCGAATGCTAATAAGAATTAGAAAAATGATTGAAAGTGAATGTTCCTTTAATTTTGTTGTTCAGACGTTATGTGTTGAAATGATAAATTGTTACTTTTGTTAGTTTACAATTGCTGTTGTCCTACAGGTTGGTAATAAAATTGAAGAATGGGGCCTTTCAGCCGCTGTCGCTGCCTTTCAAAGTAATCCCCTTAGATATTTTACACTTGTGCTAATGCTTTTTCCAATGCTCAAGGCATTTCTGTTCTGCGCTTTCTGGTCTGGCCTTTATCTCCTCAATCGCAAATATCCGTTCTTCCGTGGGTCGTTCAGTTTTGGGAAAGAGATAAAATCGCATGGGCCAAGTTCGGTGAATACGCTTACTGAGGCATGATTACGGTGGTTTTGGTCAAACAAATCACGAACAAGCAACTATGTGTGAGCAGAGGTATTATCCTGATGTAAATCCATGAATTTGTTTGCCTCAAATCCGGTCGTTTGTTTCGTATTGCTTCACGCAATCGGCGCATATCTTCTAGTTAATGTTCGTTATTGACCCTATAATCTTCTACCAAGAATTTCATCATTTTTGCAAACTTTTGTTTTTCTTAGGGTTCGCTTCATTACAGCCCAATATACTTCAATAGGCCAAAGTTCCAGGCAGTTCGGAGGAATTGCCTCTTTTGGGACCACCGTGACACAATTTCCTTCATACCATTCCATAGTTGACCTGAAGTAGTGGCTTGTCGCTAGGTCTGACCAAAACAAAACTGTTCCTTTGTGCTATTCAATAAATTGTAGAAGACGTCTTTGACGGCATTCTTCTATATAAATTCTAGAGTTAATTGTTCCTATCGTAATGAACGCCTTGCTCCGTAGACCCCATGAGCAAATAGCTTGCCAAACCATGAAGCGTTTTGGAAATTTGGTGTATTTCACTTATTTTCTTTGTGTTCCATTCTTATTGTTTGTAGTGAAATAGGCATTCCCAGGCAACTGCTTGAAGTCCATCTTACATTAGGTTTCATCATCGAGAATCACGCAATTGAACTTGGTAACGTAATCGTCATAAAGTTTTCGAGCTCGCGTCTTCGCTATTTTTTCTTTTGCATCCGACCAGTCAGGCACTTTCTGCTGTTCGTAGGTCCTTAATCATTGACTTCGCTTACGTTGCATCTCAGTTGATTGCGATGTGCCTGATGCAGCTGCAGCATCTCAAGGCGACCTCGTGGGGTTATTCCCATATATGCTAACAACACTTTTCAGCACTTCTGGGTTACTTGGACCCTTTTTTCTGCCTAATTCTTCGGCTCTGTAGATGGAGTTTCCCGCATTGCAGTTGATAATAAGTTATAATCAACTGCCTTATTACTTACCTTATTACTGTGGCCATCTACTTTTCAGCCCAATAAAACTTAAAAGCATTCAATATCCTATCGCCTTCATATTGGTTAACAGTTACTTGTAGCCGATTCTTATCAGCGTAGTAGGAGTGAGAGGTACGCGTGACGTACTTACCTTTCACAACCAGTTTTACTTACTTAAGGAAGGAGGTGCATGTCAGGACAGGACACAAAGGACAAACTTTTGCCTACGTGACTACGTTTCTGGGTTTGGACCTGTTTTACTTGAAAATGATTTTCAAAGCGCTTTGAAAATGTTTAACCATTTATACGCATTTTCAAAGCGACTTGAATTCATGAAAAAAGCGCATTGGCTCGATACGATTACGGGCCTTCAACCACGTATAATGCACTGAATATTCATTTTCGTGAGTAGGACCATCCTTTTCTATTGAGCAGGTGGACAGCCGGGTGGATCCGATTCAAAGAGCGGCAGTGCTGATCATAGCTGGTTCCATGCGATCGACACCATCCAAAAGACTTTATTTTTGCTCCATTATTTCCCTGTCGACGTTTTTTGTAAACAAACAAGTTGCCAGACTCTTCGCAATAAGACTAAATACTGGTTCCTGATCGAATATTCGTCTTCGAGTTCGGTATTCGGTCAATTTTAAATCTTTGGCTTCGGCCAAAATAACCGAATACTTTAGTCGAAGGTTTTCGCCCGGTAATGCAAGTCAATTTGCTCTCTTTCGAAGTATTTTATCAAATATCGGGTTTTATCGATATTTCGGACTGAAGATATCCATTAATAAAAATGATCTTTAATCAGTGATTTATGTCAATTGAGATTCGATTTAGACAGAACTCTATATATACAGGGTGGGCGGAAAGTTTCTGCATACAAAAAAACACCGTTAAGAATCATTTGTATTGTATTTGTATTTGTATAATTTAAAATTTTGTGCAAAACTGGCAAATACAAAATTCTAAGTTAAAGGTAAGATATCGCAATCTTAGAGTTTGCATGTAAACTTGTGTGAATTACACAATTACTTAACCTCACTAAACTTTGTAGAAGTCACACAAATTTACTGATATTACAACCAATTATAAAAATTATTGGTTGGATCGCACACATCGTCCCGGAAATCCGGTTTTGTTCTTTTATGGAGTCTTTTACGAAAGCAATTCTGTGCTCCTTGTAAGCTAAAAATGGGCTTCTTACATTCTCTTATTGTAGGGGAAATACTTTTTTTCAGATCTTTTTGTATAAAGTCGCTGCTACAGGGTTTTATAAAATATTTCTGTACATTTCTGAAGATTTAGATTACACTCCTCGACACGAAAAATGCACCTAAAAATAAAAGTGTTTTCTAGACTAGAACTTTGAAATAGAATAAAATTTAGATGTATGAATCTACAGACTGAAATTCAAAACATGTATGTTTTCCATACCTGACATATTTTGGTCCTGAAAGTTCAAAATAGGAAATTTAGTTAAAAGGAGACCATTTTCCTCCTTCATTTGATACCCCTTATCTTCATCATTGCACTAGCGCATATATTTAAAAAAAATATTTGAAATGCGTATGTCCTTAAAATTTAAAGTCCTTTAAAAAGGACTTTGGGTCAGAAAATGTAACACTGACTATGCCAGGATACTATAAATGATCTCTAGTTTCACGTCTAGATCAAAATTTGGATGGGTCTCGGAAAAATAAAAAAAAATTGTTCGCACGGTCTAATAAATGTAAAGTTGGTGTTTTCACTCACTGCATCATAACTTTGTCATTTATCTTTGAATTCTATTGATGTTAGGCTTAATATTTAATTTTAGAATTTAAAACCAGAGGAGATAATCTATTTTGAAAATTTATGATTTTTTAAATTGGTCGAAAAATTCACTTTGTTACAACTTTCACCGTCAGTAACTTCCCCAAAGCTCATATGATTTGGACAATCTATATGTTACTAGATAGTCTAAGGTATTATCTTCTTAACGACGGACAGCTCGTGTTAATCGGATAATTCTTTTAGGAGATATGTGCTCATAAATACAACAACAGGAAAAAAACTCGTTTTTCGAAGATTTTTCGAAAACGCTTCTTAAAAAATTTTTTGATTTTCAGTTTCGTGTTCAGCGGCCAAAGTTACCCTAGAAAACACTTTTATTTTTAGGTGTACGCGATTTTCCCATTTTTTGTCGACTAGTGTTATAATGCTCTGATCGCAAAACAATCTAATCCTCCTGCTCGGGTAGCTTAAAAAAATGGCCAGATCGTAGTAACGAAGCAAGATTTTGGTTTTTTTCGAGATTTAAGATGGCTTTTTGAAATTACGAATTTGTTCTCCCAAAAGTGTTTCTAATTTAACGAAGGTTTTTATTATCAGGTGTACAACTTTGCTTCCGCCGTTTTCCGATAGGTGGCTGTACCGGCTGAGGCTGGTTGAAATACATAGATGGTAATGCCTTTAAAGTGAGTGTGGACAGTGCCTAACGAATTGTAATCGCCGTTTCAGTGACAGTTGTTCTTGTTTTCGTATTATTCACGCTCGAAAATGTCCGTTTATGTGCCCAATTCTCGCCATTTGCGGGAAGTTTTACTTTTCTGTTACAATTCGAAAAAAAATGCAGCTGAAGCGCATCGAATGCTCTCAGAAACTTACGGTGATGCTGCTCTGAGTGAAAGAACGTGTCGGGAGTGGTTTCAACGTTTTAAAAATGGTGATTTCGATGTCGAAGACAAACATGGTGGTGGAAGAGAAAAAACCTTCAAAGATGAACAACTAGAAGCATTGCTTGATGAAGATTCATGCCAAACCCAAGAAGAGCTTGCCGAATCGTTGGGAGTGAGTCAGCAAGTCATTTCAAAACGTCTCAAGGCCCTGGGCATGATTCAGAAAGAAGGAAACTGGGTGCCGTACGAGTTGAAACCGAGGGACATCGAGCGCCGTCTATTTGTATGTGAGCAACTGCTTCAAAGACAAAATCGTAAGGGGTTTTTACATCGAATCGTAACCGGTGATGAAAAGTGGGTTCGATACGATAATCCTAAACGCAGAAAATCATGGGGAAAGCCCGGGCATGCTTCTTCGTCGAAGGCAAAACCGAATATTCACGGCGCCAAGGTTATGATTTGTATTTGGTGGGATCAGCTCGGTGTGATTTACTACGAGCTCTTAAAACCGGGTGAAACCATCACAGGAGATCGCTACCGAACGCAACTGATGCGCCTTAGTCGCGCGCTAAAAGAACAGCGGCCACAATATCAAGAGCGACATGACAAAGTCATCCTCCAACACGACAATGTTCGGCCTCACGTCGCAAAATCCATCGTATTCTCCAGATCTGGCCCCCAGCGACTACTGGCTCTTCGCAGACCTCAAAAAGATGCTCCGTGGTAAGAGATTTGGCTCAAATGATGAAGTAATCGCCGAATCTAACGCCTATTTTGAAGGCAAAAAAAAAATCGTTCTACAAAGGCGGTATCGAAAGATTGGAAAAGCGTTGGAATGATTGTATCTCCCTAAAAGGGGACTATGTTGATGAATAAAAACGAATTTTGGCAAAAAAATGTGTTTTAATTAGTTAGTCACACACATTATTGAACGAAGTGTTACATGCATGCAGATTACGAAACAATTTAAAAAAGTTAGGCAGTAACTTTAAGTTTAGCCGTAATGCGCGGGTTTTCGGCATATTTACCCCAATGTGCGTCGTAGCCCTTCCAGGTTACAACACCACAATTACAGCAGGAAAACATCTTTCTACCTGTAAACTAACAATATGGTCGTTCTTCTCCGACATAGACAACAAGCAGAGCAAGAGCATTGTCATGCCATGACAACATACTCGTCATAGGTAACTATTGACAGTTGGGAATATTATCACGGTTGCCAAAATAAAGAGGAGGAATAGACTATAAGCACAGAACAAACAATATACAGAATGCGCATCTGGTGTAAAGAAAATTTTCTTTGCGGGTTCCAGCGGTAGGACCCGTTTGTAGATGCGGGGGAAGCAGTAAAGGGGACGAGAACGCACAGAGCGCGAGAGCGTAAGCTGAGAAGCTGCGACCGCGCACCACACACTGTGGTTGTTGTTGTTGGGCAACAAAGCGATGTGCCGCTTGCATGTTGGTGGTGGCTCGTGCTTGCTCTCCGCTTGCTTTTTTTAAACAAGAACAAGAAGTGGACAGGCAAAGTTTGCATAGAAAAATTGATTGAGCGAACGCCAAGACGAATAAATAAGGTGGTAGCACTACGGAAAAAAAAAATTCAATGGATTTTATTAGTTCTTTTGGTCTGTTTGTAAAATAGATGTTGTAAAAAGTACAAATCGCTACAATGAAAATAAACATATTTGTAAAAATATTGGTACAACCAACCCGCATTAAGAAAGTGATAATAAGTGGAAAACTATTGCTACAATGTTGTGCTAGTTATCAAAGAAAAAAGTTTAATCAGTTCTTGTGCTGCAACTACCTATTGAATTTGCCTTGGCGATCGCTTTGTCAAATCAACCACCATTTCAATGTGCCCGAGTAAAGCCAAGCTGGCTTGCTGCGGAAAGCAACAACATTGCGTGTTGTTGTCGAAATGAGAATAAAGCCCAAAACCATCGAATCTATGCGTGTACATCAAGTCGCGCTTACTCTCTCGGTTCTCTTTACATTTTCCTCACCTTTGTTGCTTCCCGCCCGCGTCTGAAATGAAATCGCAAAATTATTTCAGATGCGCCTTCTGTATACACCCATACCTCACTTTGCGTCGTGGTTACGTTCCAAAAATACACGACGCAAATTTAAACGACGCAAAGTGAATTATGATTTTCTATAGCAAACCATGTAAACATCGAAGATAGGTTCCAGGGTTACGAAAATACTACTTTTTAAAAAGAAAATTTAACAAAGTAAACATTTAAAAAACAAAAATAATATAAAATTTTATTACATACATACAAAAAACAAAAAAACAAATTCAATTAAAACAAAATAAAATAGTCAATTAATTTATAAGAACAAAATAAAAATTAATCACTGTCTGATGAGTCAGACAGTGGCTGTTGTCGTAAGTCGGCAATGGGATGGCGCAATTAGAAACAAAAGTCGTGTCATCTTTTAGAAAAAAAGGAAAATTACAACAAAAAAATTAAAGACTCCAATCCAAAACAACGCAACTTCGAAAATCTAACGACGCACAGTGAAAATTAGTACTAATTTAGCAGCGACGCAATTTCGAAACAACGCAAAACGAAACGACGCAAAACGAGGTATGGGTGTACTGTTTATTCTGTGCTATAAGTTACTTTCCCTGTCATCGCCTGGCTCTCTCTATACGAAGTTGGAAATTTTCTGTTGTGGTATCACAACGGACCCATTTTGTGGGCTAAGTGTGTCTTTCGGCAAGTCCTATGCCTAGACAGCCACCTTAACCTAACCCAGATTTAACTGAAGCTGATGAGATTTGTAATTAATGTAACAATTCAAGTTCAACAACATCAAATTATTATTAGTTTAAGATTTTAATTATAATTATCCGCAAGCAATAACCTTATGTTATATACTTGCTTATCTTTATATAGGTAAGATTGAATAAATCTAATGCTAAAAATTGCACAATATATGGATTTTATTTATATAGAAGCGCTTAATTACCTTAGGCGAAAAAGCATTTAAGTAGAAAGGTGTCTTTCACCTTTCTTTTGTAATAAACCCAGGGGCGTAGCCAGAACTTGGTCATGGGGGGGTTTACAATTTTTTTCCCCCCTTTTTTAACCCTTTCGGTACTTCTTTTTTGTTTTTAACTTTAAAAGTCATTCTTTTCCATTTTATTACTGTTTAAGCCTACATAATGAATAATCAAAAGTAATTTTTTTAAATATTGTTCGAAAAAGTGGTTTTTGGGCATCATGAAATATGGCATAGTAAAAAATAAAAAAAATCGTACAGCCTTAGTGAACTATATTTGGGATCTAACTTTTTGTACACTTACTAAAGCAATAAATACCTACTAGATTACTTACATAAACCTATAAAATAAATTGATTTTTGTAATAGAATAAATAAAAGTACGAAGTGACCTCTTTTTGTAAAATACGCAGCTCGATAGGACTGCGCACTTTCTGAACCCTTACAAGTTACTTGGTACACTAATCAAAATATTTTTTTCATGATTTGGTATAAAAATCTGCAGAGAAAAATACAAAAATTGAAAAATATAGTATGCACAAGTTTTTGACCTAAAACAGGCACTGAAAAGAGACTATACCATATGGCATAGAATAACCGAAAGGGTTAAGAAAACTGAACTTTCCAAATAGGGAATTAAGTGGTGGCTAATGTGAATTAATGCATTGGAAATTAAACTTTTTCCCGATTTTTGGTAAACATTTCATGAAATTTGGTGGACTGAAAGCGAAGTTATTGCATCTGAAGTGGAAGTATGTTTGTGTCATCGTACAAAAATGAGCATCGAACAAACCCCCAATATTAAATTTTGATTTAAAAATGTTTAAACTTTGACCGAAGCATTTAAATTGATGAACCAAGTTTATAATGATGATTGTTTATACCGTGGTGGAGTTCATAAGTGGTAAACGTGATTTAAAAACCATTGTCAGAACATAAATGATGACCAACGTGTTAGCCAACTGAAATCCCCGATCACCGTAGATTACATCAAAACTGGGCGGTAATTCATAAAATATTAGCCAAAACCTTCATTGAAATTCTTGAAATTGGATTTAACCTTCGCTTTACTTACCACCCACCCGGGAGATCTTTTTAATATTCATGTTTAATATCTGCCAGAGTTTTAAGCTATGATTTCGAATAACTGCACAAATTTGAAGATACTTTTCAATAACATGAACATATATTTTTTTAGAAATTTTGTTCATGTTTAAGCTGTCATTTTGTATACAAAATACATACCCGGATGATCCAAGGCGCTTTTGCTGCCATTGTGAATAAAACTCACAGTAAAATTTTTTCGCATACCTCATTATGTATTCAATAAAAGCTCGGGAAAGAAGTTTTTCTAACATTTTCCATAGTTGCAAAATAAATCATTAAATTTAGGCCTTTTTTTCAAAAAACGATCTATCGCCAGAGGAAGATACTAAATACTGAGGTATGAAAAAAATTTATATATTATTATATCATTATTGTGAGTTTTACTCAAAATAGCGGCGGAAGTGCCTGGGGTCATCCAGATGAACGACATTGGTAAACGACGTATACAAAAATCTTTGGTAAGGCGAAGGTTACGCATCTCAATAGCATACATTTATCAATAGCATTTTAACTGAACATTTGGCTATCGAAAGATGCCATCTCATCGATCGACACTTGTTTTGAATTTTTTTTTTACTAAAAGTCGAATTTTAACCAGCAACCACTCCTCGTTTTCACGTTTTCATGCAAAGCCGTGCGACTTTCACCTTTAAAAAAAATGCATTTGCCGAAGAAAAAAGCGTTTTGAGAACGTAGAAACCATCCAAAAAGCTTGTTCCGACATCCTGAAGGACACTCTGGTCGGCGACTTCACTACATGTTTTTAGATCAAGGCAATCGCTGTATTGCGCCTAAACGGAACTATTAGAAAAACAAATTAGTTTCGCCCAAAAAATTGTTTGTTATTATTCTTTTAAATTTTTAAAGATGTAAGACCTTTTTGCTAATGTGGGAACGTACAACGGATGCATAATGATTGAAAATGTTGACAAATTATAGGCTATGGGGGGGTTCTAACACCCAAAATCCCCCCAAATTATTATTATTTATTATTATTATAAATTATTATTAAATTTTCGAATTAAGCTACTATTCAATAAGATTACAGAAATAATACCTGCACCTGTTGAGGTGTGTGCACAAAGCTGATCGTCAACCAGAGGCTGAGTGAGGTGGCCTGCGATTGATTTGGTCTGCGGACCCCATAAATGTCCGTCTAATTACTATTGGCGGAGTGCCCCTATTTGCCACCATTGGTCCTGCACCTGTTGAGGTGTGTTTTTTTTTTTTTTTTTTTTTTTTTTATAGAGATGAAAAGCATCAAAAGCCAACTCCCCGTCAGTGCGTGACTTTAACACACTAAAAACATCTCTCTCGTGTCCGTATTTCCCCCCGGTACTACCGTCAGGTATTTCGTCGGGAGACGGATTGAGCAATTTGCTCGAAACGTCTATGTCACTATCGTCAGTTTTCCTTGTCGTCAGTACGTCGGGGTTCCGTTCCTGTTCTCTGTACGTGTTTTATGCGCTAGTGCCGCATTAAGCGGCAGCTTGTTCGCGTTCATGAGTCCGTCGTTGCTGCTCACTTCTGCGTAGCTGGTGTAAGATGTGTGCGGACATAGTGCACACCGCATTCCAGGCATCTATGGATGTGACCATATGTACCACAAGATCCTCCGGCCCGACATTGTGGCCCAAAGCCTCGCGCATTCTGCTCCTCTGCTGTTCAAATCGCGGGCAGGTGAAGAGGGCGTGCTCCGCATCCTCCTGTGTTCCTGGGCCGCAGTGCTCACAGTAGGGGTCGACTTCGTGCCCGAATCGGTGCAGGTACGCTTTAAAGCATCCATGGCCGCTGAGGATTTGGGTCAAGTAGAAATCTACTTCGCCGTGTGCTTTGCCTAGCCATGTGGCCAAATTAGGGATAAGGCGGTGCGTCCACCTTCCGTTTGGCGCACTATCCCACCTTGCTTGCCATTGGGCTACGCATTTTTGCCAAGTTTCGCGCTTGAGTGTGTTGATGTCGGTGTCTGGGAGCTCGCGCCTTGCCGTCAGCACTATGACTTGCTGGTTCGCAGCCAAGTCGAGTGGGAGTAGCCCCGCTATCACCAGGACAGCGTCCTCCGACACTGTTCGGTAGCAAACCCTGAGGGCGCATCGGCGGTATGTCGACTTCATGCCGCGTACATACGTGTCGCGTTTAAAGGCGTCCTTCCATATTATTGCTCCATACAGTAGAATGGACATTATCACGCCGATGAGTAGCTGTCTGCAGTGCTGGCGCGGCCCGCTTGTGCTCGCCATAATTCTGGGCAGCGCTGTGGTTGTCGTTGGTGCTTTTTTATTTGCATACTCAACGTGGTCGCGGAAGCACAGACGGTGGTCGATTAGTACGCCGAGGTACTTCACGTTTGGCTTGGATTCGATCAGGCTGTCTCCAACCCGTATCGAAACTCGTTCAACCACTTTGCGACTGCTGATTAGGTCGGCCTCTGTTTTATGCGCTGCCAGGATCAGCGACTTGGCGCGCAGCCATTCCTGCACTGCGGATGCCACGCTCTCCGCAGAACAGACGATGATCGCTAGTGTTTTGGCAACTACGACAACAGAAATGTCGTCGGCAAAGCCAACAATCGTTGTGCCTTTCGGGACGGGCAAGCGCAATATACCGTCGTACATAATGTTCCACAGCAGGGGGCCTAGTACAGACCCTTGTGGGACCCCTGCTGCGACTTTGCGGTGTACGATGCATTTTTCGCTGCTGTAGCAGAGGGTTCTGTTGCGGACGTAGTCAGACACGATATTATATAGGTAGCCAGGTACATGGAATCTACTCAGGGCATTGAGGATTTCCTTCCAGCTAGCGCTATTGAAGGCATTTTTGACATCTAATGTGACTACCAGGCAGTATTCCTTACAGCCGCCCAGCCAGCGCTTGCCATCGATGGCTTTTTAAACTATAGCTTTCACCACCCCGATTGCTTCAGCTGTCGCGCGCCTCTTCCTGAAACCGAACTGGTATTCAGATAGCTGTCCTTCAATGCATGCCTCTAGCCGACTTTTAATAAGCTGCTCGAGCAACTTGCCTGCGTTGTTGAGCATGCATAGTGGGCGGTACGCTGTCGGTGGGGAGTGATTCGCGGATTTTGGTATGAGCAGCAGCCGCTACGTCTTCCAGATGCTCGGAAAGACACCATCATGGAAGCACGTGTTGTACACTTTCGCAAACACGCTAGGGTTGCAGGCTAAGGCTCTTTTAAGCGCCGCGTTTGGAACGCCATCTGGCCCCGGTGCTTTCTTTGTTGGTAGTTTGCTTCCCACCTCTTCTATGTCCCCTGCGGTGACCTCCAGAATGTTTTCCGGATGTGCGTCCATACGAGCTCTGTCGAACGCAGGATGCTCAGGAAACAGGGTGTCGACAGTGCGCGCTAGCAATTCTGGGCACGTTGGCTGCGCTGTGCTCTTTCGGTTTTTCATCACTAGCTTATAAGCAAAGCCCCATGGATTATTTTCGACCTCGTTGCACAGCTCTGTAAAAGTTTTGCGCTTTCTATCGCGTATAGCATTTTTAAGCAGTTTGCGTTTTGCTTTGTACGCCTCCCTATGGAGTGCAAAGCTGTCTGTGCCTTGTGCGCGTTGGCATAATCTTCTCGCACGGATGCACTGCGCTCGTATCGCCGCAATGTCGCAATTCCACCAGTACGCAGGCTTTCGTTTTTTGGTATATTTGCGACGCGCCATTGCTATGTCGCACGCCGCCGTTATCGCTTTCATTAGTTCAACCGCCACCATTTCTGCTGTGCCCGTGGCGCTTGCGTCGGTCAATACCATCTCGAATAGCTTCTCGTCGATTTCCAGCCTAGGTGCCATTGTGTTCTCCCGGGCGCGGCTTGGGGCTGTCCTACGTTAATGACAATCGCGCGGTGGTCGCTTTGCGTGTAGCAATCACTTACGCACCAACTGGTGGATCTGCATAGGCTTGCGCTTATGAATGCTATGTCCATGACAGACCCCGCGCCATTTTTGTTAAATGTATGCTCACTGCCAGTGTTGAGCAGGGTAACGTTCAGTAGCGCCAGACCATCCAGGAGCGTCTTGCCTTTTGGGTTGGTCATCCTACATCCCCACTCTACGGCCCATGCGTTAAAGTCGCCCCGCCCTGTTGAGGTGTGTGCGCGAGGCTGATTGCCATCAGAAAGCTGGGGAGCGCGGTGGCCTAGCGATGGATTTGGTCTGCGATCCCTCATAAATGCTTGTCTCATCACGGCTGCGCTGAGGGAGCCATAATATTTTGGCGCGAATAAAATGAACTTTGACGCAAACAAAGTGAACATAACCTCATTCAGCCGCAACTCTGTTTGTTGCGGTAAATACACACAACGGCAACAATACGCCAAAAGAATGGCCGACAGAATCAGCTGAATAAGAGAAGGCAGTGCCATATCAAAGAAACCACTTAGTTCTTAACCGCACGAAAAGCAATGCAACGAACCCCAGCGCGAAAAGACTACAACAGTTCCAAAAGAATGCTTGTTGAAATTTCGAGATTTGGGGATTGTGACCTCTAAAGTTGATAGTCTGGCAGAGCAAGTGAAGCAGTTCACTGAAAACAACAAATCTCTGGAGATTGAGCTCAACTTGCTGAAAAAAGAAAAAGCAAAGAGAGGACAGAAATTACAAGGTTTATGGAGGATTCTAGGAGGAAAAATCTTATATTCAAAGGGCTGCAAAAACAAGCATACCCGGAGAAAGCGGTGAAGCAGATCTGTGAGGAGAAATTGGGAGTGCAAGCTAGCGATATTCGAGGCGTGAGGTTCCTGTACGAGCGAGGAATTACCATGGCAGTCAAGGCTGAACTTTCGACAGAGGATGCAGTACGTGGCGTCTTCAAGAACATCAAAAATCTAGCGGGAACAAGGGCAAGAGGGTGGAGAAGCTGGCACTGGTGCAACTCAAAAAAGCAATTTTGAGTGTAAGTTCAAGCTATAAAGTCCAGGTAATTGGAGATAGAATGAAAATAGATAATAAGTGGTTATAGTGGGACAAGGAAAAAATATTAGTGTGTGGCAAAGAAAAGGCCATCAAAACATTGTCAAACTTTTATGGAAACAGTTTAAAAGGTGTAAATTTAGATTTTGACTATTTATTAACAAAAACAAATGTTATGAAAGCCAGTGCAAAAAACTAAGAAAATGTAAAGCACATATTTTAAACAAACAAAAAAGAGATACAAGTGGAAAGGCAAGCAATTGTGAAGGCATAGAAAATGAAAAGCAGGTTGTTCGCACTAAAGAATTTAAAAATTTAACTATACTCTCTTATAATATACATGGGCTGGAAAATAAATCATGGCACCAAGAATTTTTGCAATACATCAAATCTTTTGATATTTTTGTTCTGATAGTTTAAAAGATACTTTGGTGGTTTTGAAACTTTTTGGAAACTTTCTGTTCGTGTCAGTCACTACGGGAGGGGCATTGGTGGAGTGGTATACGGAATTAATACAAAATTAAAAAAAACTGAATTATCAATGGAGCTTTAGCAATCTATGTGGAGTAGATAATATATTGATAAAAAAAGGAACTGAACAATTTACATGAATTCCTGTGTATATCCGGCAAGCAGAATGGCAAAAAGAATTAAACATTATTACATCTTTTCCCCTAGAAGCCAATGTGGTGAATCCTATTTTAATAGGGGATATGAATGCCAGAATTGGTGAGTGTCAACAAAAAGTGGATAGTCTAGTAATGGGCAAAACATGTGTTGAAAAAATTAACTCAAAAGATAAGATAGAAAATGCAAGAGGAAAGGCTTTGCTAACTTTGTGTGAGGATTTCTGGTTGATCGTCCTAAACGGAAGGACGGAAGGAGATTTAGAAGGGAATTTTACGTTTGTCAGTCAAGTGGGTGAGTCAGTAATAGATTACTGTTTGGTTAATAAAGACGAGTTTCTGAGTGTGATAGAGAGTTTTGAAGGGGATTGGATCATATGCCAATCAAACTTACGCTTGGTAGAACGACAAATAATTTGGAAAGATGCGAACTGCTGCCAAAATTAAACTGGAGTTGCCAAACAATAGAAAAATATCACGAAAATTGAAATAAAAAGTTAAAGGAACTTGAGAAAATAGGAAGGACACTAGAGATACGAGATTTACAGGAAGCTATAGAGGTTTCGACGGTAAGGAAGCAATCAAAGACAAAAACTGCGACGGTAAATGAGTGGTTTGATAAAGATTGCAAGGAGGCGAGAACCAAATCTCTTCAAAGTCTACGTGCTCTCAAAAAATATTTTAACGAAAGTAATAAATTAAAGTACTTGGAAGCAAATAAAGTTTATAAAGAGGTGTGTAAGAGAAGTAGGGAAGCCTGGTATAAGGAAAAATCAATGCGGTTAAGATAGTGCCAGTTGGTGGAAACTAGTAAAAAAGATAAAAGGTGGAGTTTTCGAAATTAGCGCCGGAATCACAATAAATGAGTTTAAGGAATACTTTGAAGATTTGTTAAACCCCACAGTTGTGGCTAATAAAATTTACTACGCCCCAAACTTTTACGCTGATGAGCGGCTTGATGCTGACTTCACGGCAGTGGAAGTCAAAACCATGTTAAGCAAGGTAAAGCTAAATAAGGCACCAGGGATAGATAGAATCCCGTACGAATTTTTTAAAAATGCTCCAGATAAATTTATATTCTGCCTAGCAAAGCCTTACTCTAATATTTTTGAAAGAAGTAAAGTAGATGAGGCTATTAGGATGAGTGTAATTTTCCCAATCTTTAAAAAAGGGGATCCTGCCCAAGTGGGAAACTACCGCGGAATCTCGTTTATGAACTGCATTGCTAAGATCATGATGGGAATTCTAAATAACAGGATCACCAAATGGACTGAAAAGTATGGAGTCCTGAATGAATACCAAGCAGGTTTCAGAAAGGGATATTCCACGGTAGATAATATATATAACCTAGCTGCAATTGTACACTTAAAATTTGAAGAAAGGAAGAGGGTTTATGCGTATTTCGTAGATTTTAAAGCGGCTTTCGACAAAGTGTCCAGAAATGCGTTGATATATAAGCTACATTCCATTGGCCTATCAACTAAGGTAGTAAGACTTTTAGAAAATATCTATAGCAATACGAAGTCAGTTGTGTGGAATGGGTGTGATATCTTGGAAGTGTTCAGTACTTATTCAGGAGTTAAACAGAGATGCTTATTATCGCCAACATTATTTGCGTTATACTTGAACGACCTCCATGACTGCTTAGAAGGGGGCTTAAACATCGAAGGAAAAAATATCAGACTTCTCATGTACGCGGATGATATTATCTTGCTAGCGGATAGTCCTATCAAATTACAGGAAATGATAAATAATCTTGGAAATTATTGTAAATTGTGGAATCTTGAAGTTAATCGCGCTAAGTCCCAAATAATGATTTTTAGAAGAGGTGGAAAGATTAGTAAACTTGAGAGGTGGTATTATGATAGAGAAGAAATACAAATCGTGCCAAGGTATTCCTATTTAGGCGTCGAAATGGCGCCACAGCTAAATTTCAAAAACCATGTGGAAAAGAGAACAATTGCGTCTAAGAATGCTATAAATAATACGTGGACTGCTTTTTTAAACAAGAAGGAAGTGTCGGTAGAAGCGAAATGGCGGCTATTTCTTGCAGTGTGCCGTTCAATACAAGCGTATGCGGCGCAAGTGTGGGGCTATGGGTTTTTCGACGAAGTCGATATACTGCAAAAGTACTTCCTTAAGCGCATATTAAAACTGCCAGCTCAAATGCCTACATAAGTATATACTTTGTCTCAGACAGGAGTACAGGACAGTCATTTGTACACTTTAGAATTGCATCTCTGGTACATTTTTAGAACATTATTTGTTTTTCCAGAAAACCGGGTCCCTAATTATTTGACGCGATCGGTAATAAAGACAGGCGTATTTTGGGTTAAAGAACTAAGAAATCTGTTTAATAATGCTAATATGAACTGGCAAACTGGCAGCCGGAGAAGTGGATAGATGACATAAAAATGCTTGTAAAAAATCGTCGCCAAGCTAGAGTGCACTTATACAAACAAAAAGCTGCTAGCACCACTAAAATATATAAAGAGTTAGAGTGGTCGAGAGAGCAAATTTATTTAAAAAAATATACCATTGATTCAAGTATGTGGATAATGAGAGCTAGAAGTGATATGCTATTTTTAAATAATAATAAGTTTGGTACAGGAAATAAAACTTGCGCCATGTGCAATACTGGAGAATTAGAAAATATAGCACATTTTCTGGCGCGCTGCCCAATCCTAAGAGAGTATAGAATCCAAATTTTTGGAAAATCGGTACTAGAAGAATCAAAATTGATTACTGTTTTAAATGGTGAAAATTAGTGCTGGGATAAACTCGTGCTTTTGATTAAATATGCCTACAAGTATAGAGAATCACTTATTTTAGAATTCAATTATTAAAGGTTACCAATAATGCACGGAATTCTGCGGTATATTGGCAGACGGCGTAAGCCAATGCCGAAAATATTGTAGAGTCGATGATGTAATATATATATATATCTTATATCTATATATATAAAAATGAAACGTGGTCCGTTCGACTGCTTATCACTCGAGAACGGCTGGACCAACTTGGATACTTCCTTCGGCGGGTTTGTTCGAAATTGTTACGTGAAGGTTTATAAAAAAAGAAAAGTCGGGAAAACGGGGCGGGGCGCCACCAGAATACATTTTTAGACAATAACTTTGGAACCATAAGTCACACATCAATTAAATTTAGTTCACACTTACTATTTAATCATGTCCTTCGACCGACGGAATGGGGTGGGTATTGGACAAGGGGGTGTGGCACCGCCCATACAACTCAAATCTTTTAAGTGGAATAGCTTCGAAATTGTAAGTCGCACAGCATTGAAATTTAGTGTACCGTCTCCTCATAGATGTGTTATTCTACTGTTAAAATTTTATGGGCGTTGAACAAGGGGCGTGGCACATTTTTTATGCAGCAGAACTGTAAGTCGTATATCAATGAAACTTGGTATGAACCTACCAGTTAATCATATCTTTTGGCAGAGGGAATAAGGTGGGTATTGAACAAAGGGGTGTGGCACCGCCCATACAACTCAAATCTTTTAAATGGAATAGCTTCGGAATTGTAAGTCGCACAATATAGAAATTTGGCGTACCGTCGTTTCATAGATGTGTCATTCTACTGTTAAAATTTTATGAACGTTGGACAAGGGGCGTGGCACATTTGTTTGACCCAAACTATCCGCATAATTTTGGAACTGTTAGTCGCACATGAATGAAACTTAGTACGAATTTACCATTTAGTCATATCTTTCGGCAGAGGAATGAAGCGGGTATTTAACACGAGGGCGTGGCTCCGTCCATACAAGTCTAATCTTTTATATGGAATAGCTCCGGAATTGTAAGCCGCACAGTATTGAAATTTAATATGCCATCGTCCCATAGAAGTGTCATTCTACCGATAATATTTTATGGGCGTTGAACAAGGGGCGTGGCAAATTTTTTATGCAGCAGAACTGTAAGTCGTACATCAATGAAACTTGGTATGAACCTACCACTTAATCATATCTTTCAATAGAGGGAATGGGGCGTTGGTCAAAGGGCGTGGCACATTTTTTATGCTCAGACAGTTATGCAGTACACTCACATATCAGTGAAACTTGGTACGAACTTTCCACTTAGTAGCACAATTCGACTAGAAGAAAGTTGTGAGCACTGGACAAGAGGGTGTGGTACCGCCTCCATTTTTATATACATAGATTGTTTGCCCTAATTGACTGACTGATTGATTGATTCATCATCGCTCAGCCCAAACCGCTGAAGATACAAACATGAAATTTGAACTGTAGATACATCTTGAAAAATGAACCTCCGCTAAGACGAGATTTTTTTAAATCCTGGGTGTAAAGGGGCAAAACATGTGTGAAGGTGCTGTATGAAGAAAAGTGATTTAAGAGACATATTGATTTCGAACTTCCTGAAAATACTCTAAAGAAAAAATAATTCGATACGTATTTTATAATTTTTCAAAAATCAAAATTTAACTGCACCAATAATGGGTTAAGATTTGTTTAAGGGTAGACTCGAAAAAAACATGAACCGATAGGCCTATTGACTTCAAAAATTATAAAAATACTTGAAATAAAAAAATTATACACGCGTTTCTCATTATTTTCAAAATCGAAATCTAACTGGATCAACGACGGGTTAAAAGTATGTATGAAGAAACAATTTGTTTGGCCTTTTAACTTCAAACTTGGTGATAGTACTTTAAATGTAAAATAAATCGATATGTGTTTTTCATTTTTTCCAAATATTAAAATCGGACGGGGTCAACGACCGGTTAAAAGTTTGTATGGCGAAACTGTAAAAAAAATGAATTAACGGGCCCACTGACTTCAAACTTTGTGAAAGTACTCTGAGTGAGAAATAATTTGACACGTGTTTTTCGCTTTTTTGAAAATCAAAATGTAACGGGGTCAACAATGGGTTAAGAGTTTGCATGGAAAAACGATTTATTGGTCCTTTTGACTTCAAACTTGGACAAAAAGCATTTAAATCGGGAAATAATTACAATGTTTTTTTTCATATTTTTGAAAATCGAAATCTACCGTGGTAAACTAAGGGTTAAGATTTTGTTTAGAGTAAACGTGAAAACTCATGATTTAAAGGGCCTTTTGACTTCACAATTTTTAGAACCACTTGGCATCAAAGATAATAGACATATGTTTTTATTTAAATCAAAATGGGTTCAACCATGCGTTCAAAATATGTATCGGGTGAAAGAAGAGAGCTTGCGTGCGAAGCCGCGGGGCCCAGCTAGTATATTTATATTTATAGCTTATGTTGGAATTGTTACATTGTTATATTGTTATATTATCCGCTATATAATAAAAATACTACTACTACAGAAATAATTTTGGAGAAGGCACTCCGTAGTCAGTCTACCTTGTTTATTGTATCATGGACGATGGGACTTAATGGGTGCGTTAACCCTTTCGGAACGGAGTTTAATTTTGAAATCCAAAATACTCTCAGCAGAAATATGCTCATGCTATGAAAGTTTGGGTAAGAAAATTATATTGGATGCACACAAACTTTGAAATCATCCTTTTATGGGGGAACACCGAAGTCGAAAACAAAATTTTGCGTGGGTTGTAAGATTTGAATAATTTTTTTAGTGCCCCTCGCATTAAAAACTTGCTGGGACGTATTATCCCAGTAGTCCCGAAAGTGTTAAGGAAGCAGTTTTACATAGCAGTTTTACGTAGGAGCAAAGAAAATAAACATACAGAATGCGCATGTCATACAAGCAAAAATTTTGTATGGCGGGTTCTAACATTGGAACCCGCGCTCTGCTCGCACAGATCACGTATGTGGTGAGAGCGTTGCTTTATATGGCGTTCAAACTGACGACTTAAACGTGTTCAATGTGCTTAAACAAGTTAAATTAACAAAACCGTTCGAAAACCTGTTCATTCACATGCAATTGTTGTTGGAAATTAAACGTGTTAAACCATTTAACATGTTTTGAAACGAGTTTAACGCAAGGTTGCATCCGAAAGCTTTCTATGAAAAAGCTTTTTTGTCAACTGAATACAGCGCACACCCTAAACACAAACCAGAAAAAACATCCCTACAGATTCAGCTGTCAATTTATCACAACAAAACCAAACAAACATTGAAAATGTGAAAATTTTGAAATATATAAAAATTATCGTGTTGCTCGCACTGCTTTCATTCCATTCATCGCCTTTTTGTGGCATCTGAATACAAGGCGTCTAATATTGAATGAAGTTGAGTACGATGCCGTGGTTTATGAAATATGCGCCAATATTTCGCTCGAATTATGCTCCCAGCACATCAGTTTACAAAAATATTTGTTTGTTGTGTGTAAACAAACTGCTGTCAAATTAAACTTCATTGAGCAGTCTGGACGGTTGTGTTCAACAAAAAGCTATTTTTACTTAAACTAGTTTAAATGAGTCAGTTTGAACGCCATATCACAAGCGAGAACGTAGTTTTATGTGTTGCGCTCTTTGGTTGCGCTCACTGCAGCGAGTGTGCGTTAGAACATTGTTGTGGCGTGAAATGATTGCAAGGTGAAGACGAACGCTGTTGTTGTTGTTGTTGCGCTGGCGAAAAGCTGAAATTGTAAAACGATTTCTGATTTCTGGCTGGCTTTTGTTGTTCTTCTACAAGCCTGAACGGCGTCGCATATTGCTCCTGAACTTATTGCAGACAGTAGTGTGCGCAAAATCATAGAAAAGAAAATAAAATATGGTTGGCGTGACGACTTATGTGGTCGCTACAAACAAAGTTCCTGAAACATTTATCAAAAAAGTAGACCTAATATTTGATTGCATGAATAGGGCAATCGGATAATTGCTTTCGATCGGCTTTACAATTAAATAATGAGTCGTACAAATTTATAAAGATTTTTTTAATTATTTGAAAGATGTTAAATGTATGGATGATTCAAGTTGTATTTTTAGAACTAAAACCTGTTTTTTAATCACTGATAAAATTAACCAATAACCCACATAAATGTTTTATAACAAACACGTTTTTTAACCAAGATAAATTAGAAAATACTTTTGCAATTTTGGGAAAAAATTCAAGTAGTACTCGGTCAAGTCTAACAACTAATTTCGAAGATACACAGGATTCTATGAATCAAAACCTACTACATGCTGAGACAGACGAAACTGTCTTTTTATTATTTTATTTCAGCAGTAATTACAACAATTATTACAACAAATTATTTTGTAGATAAAAACTTCGACAATCGAGTAAAAATTAACATAGATAATAATTGTGGCATATGTTTCCAAAAACTAAGAAATGATAACCTTTTCACTGCGCTAAGTGAAACATTTTCCATAAAAACTATCAATCGGTTACAGACATTTGCTACCTATTTGCTCCTTCAGATTTCCTGATGAATGCTGTGACAGTAAATTAAAAAAAGGAAGTTCCAAACGATGCAAAACATAAACAATAAAAAAACAACAAAAGACGAGCTGTTTACATTTTTCTCGAGCTGTGTACACATAAAAACTACAACAACAACAAACAATGGCGTAGTTGAAACGACGATCATTGCGCTGGCTGGTGTTGCTGTGAGAAATTTGCACAAAAAATTATTGAGTGACCAAAACAACCACCAACGCACAGTGGGGTATTGACCATTGAAAACGGCGATCAATTCTCCTGGGCGATTAAAATGAATGTAAAGTATTTTTTTACATAGATGAAACATATATAAGACAAATTGAAAAAAAAATTGTTGTTGTTGTTGTTTTTTTATTAAATTTATTCAATTTAAGTAAATATTTCATGTTTTGGGCTTCTCACACTAGAATTATTAAATGTCACCGCTATTATTATCATCATTATCATCATCATCGTCATCATCATCATCATTATCATCATCATCATCATCATCATCATCAAACGCAATATCATTACCAGACTGGAAATTAGTATTATCTGTTGAAGTTTTTACAGATGGTGATTTTAAAAGTTCAACAGCTGATAGTGGTAGGTGTTGAATCTTTTTTTAAGGAAGTTTCCTTAAACTTGATAAAATTGGATCGGAAGCAACAAGAAATCGATGCAAAATATCATGATTGGTTTTTTCTCTGCTAGTCTTGCGTGTAAAATGTTCTCTGTATTTTTTAAATTCTTTATTCAGTGCTTCTTGAGCTTCCTCAGTTAATTGGCCAATTGGTAACAGAGCGTGGTGTATTATTTCTGGCCCATGAATTAGAAATTTGTGCACCGTAGGTGGCATATTGCACCATGGATACTTTGATACAAAATATCTCGCAGTATCATGTGCGAAATTTCGAAACTTTGCAATATCTACCTCATGGCCACAAGAAACCACTATCAGTATAACGTGCAACCTTTTTATCAAGTTCAAGTCAACATTCGTGATTTCAGGCGATAGCTCTGCGTTTCGAAAGAACCTTCTTGCCGTATTTCCATCATTTGAGTTGCCGAATCCGGGTTTCGGTTGATCAACAATCAAACCTGCTTTCTCTCTGAATCCCTTTTGAATATTTTTTTTGTTTCGTTTTCTGACCTTACTTGCCATTTCTTATTGGTAATTTGTACGATAAATGAAGAAGGCATTCAAAAAATCGTATCGAACCATGCAGTACTGACAGTCCAAAATTAAGATTAGTGGTTTCAACATTTCTTGCAATCATTTCGTCAATTAAGTTGAATTGTGTTCTAGTTGCACCGCATAAGTAACACTTTTGAGTTGAAGTAGTCTCAGTGCCTTATTTGTAGTGCCTTGCAGTAGAATAACAAAAACAAAACAGAAACACATGATAACAACAACGTTCATTACTCCATGAAGATCAAGCGAAATCACAAAATTTGGCACTGACTTTGAAGCACTAAAACTTAAATATTTCAGAAAATGCACAAAAGTGCACTTTAATTTTTTGCAATATAGTAGTCAAATATATGTTCTTTACATATCATATAAAATGATTACGGCCTTTCACAGCCAAAGCAACTATATGTCTACCTATATCCTTTAAATATGTACAATTTTAAGACTATAACTAACTAATTTTTATAAATTATTAATACACATATTACACAAACATAATTTTGTTTAAACATTAGTACAATACCTGAGGTTGAAGGTTCCATATTAAAAAAATTAAGTTTTGCAAGAATGATATTAAAAAAAGCACTTCAAATCACTGGCAAATGCGTAACGCGCTCTAAACACAACGGAGCAATGAACAAATATGCATTTTACAAAGCGCACTGTGACAATACCGTTCAATGTAGATCATTTATTTTTTCACCCAGTGATGCACAATTTTATCTACTTTTCCCCCATACCAAATATTATCAAGATATTTGAATTTCATTTTTTGAATTAATCACCATTTTGGGCATCAAATACCCCACTGTGCAACGCCTCAATGTACACAGGAGAAGCGGTACTTTCACTTCATGTGTGTTTGTTGTAGCGCCCCTACAAGGAGACTACCGGTCATATGACTAGTTATATAACCGGTATACATAACCAACATATCGGTTATATTTCTAGTCAGATTTGTTCTAGCAGTGTGAAAAATCTGACTAGTCCTTTTGTGTACGTGTGACTTGATTTTGTGTCCGTGTGATTTGATATCACCTTCTAACGCATGCACTCTGAAACCTTGGCAAACGTACAGCTGCCTCGCTTACTCACATGGAGTCTCGCATGTACCATTCAATTACGTCTAACCGACAAACCGGTCAGACCTATCTGGTAGGCATAACGTATGAATCGGTATGTCTACCGTAACAATCAGTTACGTCTAACCGACAAACCGGTCATACCTATCTGGTAGACATAACGTACGATTCGGTATGTCTACCAGATAGGTCTAACCGGTTTGTCGGTTAGATGTACCTGATAGTCATTACGTAAATATACATTAAAACTATTTGGACGATTAGTTTAAAAAAATGTATTTGGCTATCATAAAAAAGAAATACAAAGAGGAAATGCGAGAAAGACACACAAAAAAAACACAACATTTCTTCCGGCGCCTTTGGTTTTAGCCTCCAGGGTTCTTTTGTTGAATTATCCATATCCATGCTTCGGAAAAGATCTATATAGAACAATCATGAAATAATAATTCAATTTAATGTTATTTTTTAGTCAAGTAAATATTTTATTACCTTCAAAACGTTCCACAAAAATAAATTCGTCAGCGGACGCTTGCCTGACGTACCAGTTGAAGTCTTCGCGTGAACTACGACATTTTGGGCATAAAATCAAGTGGCACGCCACGTTTATATCGTTATCTCACTCTTTCATACAGAGAATATGGAAGGTACTAATGCAAATATATTCTTTCATTCCCACTTACTGGAAAAAATCCCAAAATGTGAAATGCAGATTTGTATGTGTTAGTGAGATTTGGGAAATTTTTATGCATGTGTTAGTTTTTAGACAAATTTTGAACTTTTTTCTGGAGTTTCGGTTAGGCATTCCTTGTAGGGGCGTGCTTCAGTTCACACAGTCAATGAGCGTAAACTGAAGCGCTTGCTCTCCTGCTGGCACCACTCTTTTAATCCCCGCAAGACCCAATGTTGCCTTTTATCTCACAAACGAGTCTCCCCACATCCCAACACATCCCTGGTTATGGGTGGTGTGGGTATTGCGGAATCGGCAGCTCTTGATGTTCTGGGCATGTCCATTAAGAACGATCTTCGCTGGAACGATCATATTTTTGGCGTGTCGAAAGAAGCAGCCAAGTGCCTCGGCTTCCTAAAGCGGTGCAAAAAATATTTCACTCCGTCTGATCTCCGCATTATTTACACTACCTATATCCGACCTAAAATGGAGTTTAACTCGCACCTATGGGCGGGGGCTTCAAAAACCCATTTGGAGCTCCTGGACCGGGTGCAAAACCGTGCGATTAAACTTATAGGGGACAGTAGGGCATCCAGCTCTATTGACTCCTTGGAACATCGTCGAAACGTGGCGTGTGTGGTGTTGTTTTACCGATACTTTTTCGGCAATTGCTCAGTGGAGATGAGCAGTTTGATGCCATCACTCCGGGTATTCCCACGGGCAACCCGTTTGAACACTGGCGCCCATGCATTCCACGTTGAAACGATGTTCCAGCGCACTACGCATTACAGAGAAAGTTCGTTTCTGGCCCGCACAGCGCGGCTGTGGAATGGTCTCCCTGCGGATATCTTCCCCAGCACTTATGATCTCGATGGGTTCAAGGCAAGAGTCCATAACCACTTCACTCTCAACCCTATCTCCTAACCTTTATATCCTTCCTGAACCAACGCAATGCCTCGCATTAATAGGGGTCATCCCCTGCGCGTTTGTTCGAGTTTAAAAAAAAAAAAAAAAAAAAAAACATTCAATTACGAAAGTGAGGCTATGGAGTGGTATGATGAAAGTGAAAAATGCTTTATCCCCAGGATGCAATCCTCCAAATTGCATCCAGACCTGTGCACAATCGAACGATATTGGACCATATTAAAGAGGAACCTTAACCGTCAAATGAATAGATCCGCCTCATAGCCGACGTATCATATCTTCGAATTGTAACTTTTTGTAACGACAACTCAATCTAAGGTGTGTTTGATAGAATTAAATAGAGATTTTTTTAAAGTGGTTTTTGCTACAAAGAAAATGCTATGTTTGTTAAACAAACACGAAAAAATGCATGCCTTTGGTGCATGCCAATAATTAAGAACAGTAAAAAGGGTGGAAAGAATCGGCCGAAAACGTTCAGGCAGCAACTGTGCAGAAAAATAACACAGGGCAACAAATTTCGACTTTTGGTCGGCTTTTCTGGGTTTGACATCAGTTCTAGGGCGCTGATTTCGAATCCGCAAGCCGTTTTTAAAATTTAGTTTCCGTTTTCGCAAAAATTGGGCGTGTCACTTTTTCGTATTTTCCTCGACTTTTTTCACGTTTTCGATTGTAATTTCTAAATCAACGAACCGGTTGACATGGTTTTCTCTTCGTGGCATTTACAACACCTCACGGCTTCTTTTCCAATGTAATTTATTTTTATAAGTCTTAAAATTCCGCGGTAATTGGACCTCAAAGTCGGAAAATATGGAATTTCAAGGCGTTTTCTTGGATGGTCAAAAACATGCACATTTTTCTTAAACCTATTAATGAGTTAGCTGTTAAACGAAAGTGGAAACATCAAATAATACAACACAGCCAAATTATTTGGCGTGGTTCCCATTCTTATCGAAATAATAGCAAAAATGTGCCATCGTGATTTTCATCAATTTTCATACTTTTTTCTTGAAAAATTAGGTGCCTTCCGGTTTCTTTTTCGATTTTATAAGTTTTAAAAATCCGCGGCAATTGGACCTCAAAGTCAGAAAATATGGAATTTCATGGCGTTTTATTTAATGTTGAAAAACATGCACATTTTTCGTAAATTTTGTATCGAGTTATGTATAACAAGAAAGCGGAAACATCAAGTAATACAACACGGCCAAATTAATTGGTGTGGTGGCAATTATTTCATTGAGAATGTGACTTACGCCAACAAATTTGGCTGTGTTGTATTACTTGATGTTTCCGCTTTCGTGTTATACATAACTCGATAATTCATTTACGAAAAATGTGCATGTTTTTCAACAATAAATAAAACGCCATGAAATTCCATATTTTCCGATTTTGAGGTCCGATTCCCGCGGAATTGTAAAACTTATAAAAATAAATTACATTGGAAAAGAAGCCGTGAGGTGTTGTAAATGACACAAAGTGCAAATCACGACAACCGGTTTCTTGGTTTAGAGATTACAATCAAACAAACAAAGTGACACGCCCATTTTTTGCGAAAACGGAAACTAAGTTTTAAAAACGACTTGCGGATTCGAAATCAGCGCTCTCTAATTACCCTAGAACTGATGTCAAACCGAGAAAAGCCGACCAAAAGTCGAAATTTGTTGCCCTGTGTAATTAACCAATCAATTTATAAACACTCGAGCATACCATACAGCTTGTTTTCGATAAATACTTTGCGCTGGGTTTGATATGGAGCCAAGTATTTGTCGGTGGCCGAAGCGAGGAATTTTCCTTTTAAAAATAAACCCTTAAATGACGGCATTGATAAAACATATAGGGTGTTTGTTTTAGAGATATAGAACCAAAGTAAATCCTTTATTTACTTTGTGTAGAACTTTAAATTGAAGTAAATAATGTGCGTTCATGGTAACATTTGGCGAATGCACTATTTCTTGATGCTAGTCGATTGGCCCTCGAAATAATGGGATTCAACGCAACACCTCTGGATTTTCTCTGGGGTTATGTAAAGTCATTGGTTTGTGTGAAAAAGCCGGAAATTCGAAATACATATCTCGTATGCTTAAAAATGTGATTGAAAACGTAGCGGCGCAACATTTATATTAAGGGGTCATTCTCATGCGCGGACAGGAAAAATGGGCATTCTTCAGAAATTATTTCCTTTGTGAATACGAGGAATTATCAAAAAAAGATATTCTACTTTAATTTATTCATTGTTATGGTACAAAAAAAAAAAAAAGTGTTTTTAATTTTTTCAAACACTTTTTTTTGATTAAAGACACGGCTTCTGCCGCGTCATGGTCAGCTGGCGGGGATTGTTTTGAGTCACAGGATTATCTGAAACATAAATTTCAAAGAAATTCTTAATCAGTATGAACGTACCTCTCGCCCGTAGTAAATTTGAATTTTTCATAAGAATCTCACAAAATGGCAGGCATTGGAAGTTAGAACAGTAAAAAATTGTTGTTTTTGAAGATTTTATCAATTAAAAAAAATATGAAATTTTTAACATATCGGAGTGAATTTACTAGGGGCGATAGCTAACAGTATATAGAATGACGTGACAAAATCGCAGAGAGATCGGATGAATGGTTTTGTTTAAATCATCCCCGCCATTTCAAAAAAAGGCGTTCCGAGAAAAACACGTTTAAAGTTTTGACTAACGGCTAGAATCCTTGACAGCTCGTTATATAAATGTCTGTAGAAGCCGAAATACTTGAAATTTTTGAAAATTTTGACAGCACCTTCTTCAAGGATGATACATTCCAAATATGTTAAAAAAAAAATTTATTTTTATAAAATTTCACATGAGAATGACCCCTTAAAACACCCCGCTCGAAGTTATATTAAAACACTTATGCCATACGTTATCTTTCTAATGAGATAAATTTTCAGTTCTCTGGATTTGATTTCAGTTTAAAGCTCTTCACCTTTAAAAAGCATATTATACTAGATTCTTTTGAACAGTGTTGTGTGTTCTGTCGAATTCATTAGAGAACTAGGAATGGCTTGTAAAGCGAACCACATGTTGGTACTGTTACAATAAACAAGACTTTTATGTTACTGAATGTCTGCAAAAATGGCTTTTACCTCTAATGCTATGCTTCAAAAGGACCTAATTATCTTTTGGTCTGAAGTACTCAAGAGGATCTTAAGCCAAATTATGCTCTTGGCTTACAATTAAACAAATTTATTATTTTCTAGTGAAAATCTATGTGTGAGCCTCTTAATTGAAATCGCAACACTGCTCCCGTCAACAGTCATCTGTCAGTTGACTCTTGTCAAAAATTGAACAAGCTGCGACATTTAGTTTGTTATTATTGACAGCCGTTAATATCAGACTACCGCGTTGACTGAGAAGAAAATGGAAAAAAGTGAATTTTGTGTGCACGGGTGCACATGTGCAGTTTCCATGGCAAAAATCCATGAATTGGGCTACGAATTGCTCCCTCATCCCGCCTATTCACCCGATCTAGCCCCCCAGTGACTATTTCTTGTTCCCAAACTTGAAGAAATGGCTCGGCGGAAAGAGATTTGCCTCCAATGACGAAGTCATCTCACAAACAAATGCCTATTTTGAAGACCTCGACAAATCATATTTTTCGGAAGGGATAAAAAAACTGGAGAAACGTTGGGCTAAGTGTATAGATCTCAAAGGAGACTACGTTGAAAAATAAAATAACTTTTTATCTAAAAACCTAATAAAATTGGATTTCTGCTCAATTAGTACAACACTACAAATTTGAACATCTGTACATGTATGAAGAAATATTAGTAAAATCGGTTCAAAATGTGAAATGTATCCAAATAATTAATCGTTTGTATTTTTCCATATTCTTACAGTCATCAACAACTGAATTCGACCTACGGATTTGTCATTAAGAGCTTGATGATTTTTAACAGCTAAAGAGTTTCATCCACAAAGTCAAGTGAACGTATACTCGAATGACTAAAAATTAAAAAAGGAATCAATTTTAATGATGAAATCAACTCGAAGCAGTGATACATTTTTAATCAGCTTTGTAACGCTTTTGAAGATTCTGGCAGTGGCTAATGTTTCCCATAATGTGACTCCCAATTCAACGAAATACGACCCGGATATGATTCAAATCAAAGAGCCCCTCGAAATACCGGTATTCCAATTGCACAGCCCTTCAAACAACACTGCGTTTCAATTAAAGCTAGCGCGATTTGTGCGCGGAGAGTCATATGGCGAAAACGTAGAGTTCTTAACTAATTCCGATTTAACATTCCATAGCGAAAAAAGGCAAATCCATACAACAGAACCGCTGCATTATAAGGATACATCAAACGGTGATTCTATTAGTGCTGATAGTCATCTTAAACCAAAGGAGGACAATGCTACTTCTACCAGAAATAGTGCTGACATACAAAAGTATGAAAATGTGGAGTACGAAGAGAGATCTTCTGCCACCCTACTTGGGAAACTAAATGCAGTTGAAACAGGCAATGCATTGCCAGTATTTTTGACCGAGCCAGAAAATGCTTTTGTAATAAAAAATCGACCAGCTGTATTGAAATGTAAAGCCGCACATGCGCTTCAGGTAGGTGGTTATTTGTCTCGCACACTATGAGTATCATAAATACATTCTAACTTATTATTATTTTTCATTAATTATCGAATTATTGTTTGAAATTAACCATTCAGCCAAATAAAACTTAAAAAGGCAACGCATCTTGTGGCACGCATCTTGCTGAAGTTACATATGCCGGAAATACTAAACTAAGGAGAGAGCTACTTAACTTCACATAATAACTCATCTCTAGTAAAGTTAAAATTAGTGTCCGACCGAATATTCGGTTTCAGTTTCGGCCCAAATAAGTGGTTTCGGTTTCAGTTTCGGCCAAAAAATGCCCGAACGGTCGAAACCGAAACTTTCCAGAATATTTTTACAGTTTATGTTATTGTATAGCGAGTGAAAAGCTTGTTTTTTTAGAATATAATATTAAATTATTTAATTTTAAATATTAGCGAGTAAGGTACGAAAGGGTGATTTTTTTATGTTTATGTTTTAAAAAATGAGTGAATTGTTTTTTTTATTAATAACAAGGTACCTATTTATTTATTTATATTATGTTTGTTCTTTATTTACTTGAAGTAAAATTCGTTTGTACAAAAATTTTGATTTCGATGCTTGATGTGGTGATTTTTATTTCAACTGGAAAGTATCGGTTTCGAATCGAAATTCAATCGAAAACAACATTCACACACAAACAAATTTACATGCGGGGAATACCGCTGTTTCAAAATTATAACCGCATTTAATTTTTTGATCAGAATAAATTTGTATTGTTAATTTTAGTAATGGGTTATGTTTCCATTTTTTCTATAAGCTCAAAAACTCTATTTGACATTGAGACAAATAAATTTTGGACTTGCTGTTGGCTGAATGAGTCCCAAGCTTGCAAAATAGCTTCTTGCAGCTCTTCCTTCGTTGAGTATTGGGTATTTCCCCATAAACAATGCGTACTAAGGCACCCCACATATTTTCCATTATACTGAGGTTAGGAGAAAGTGGTGACTAGTCAAGAACGCTAATGTTATGGCTTTGAAACCAACGCAAAGTGGCTCGTGATGCGTGGCATGCCGCATTGTCTTGTTGAAATACGAGTGTTTCGCCCGCATGTTCATTCAGAAATGGCAATAAATTTCTAGTTAACACACATATTCTTCTGAGTTAATCCGAATGGTTGGAAAGTAGAGATTGAGCTCTCCAAGGACACTAACTGCGCCCCATACCATTACGCACCAACGAAATTTCTTTTTGAAAAATATCTGAGTTCGTTTCGTATATCCCGCCAGTATCCATTATAGCCATCTGAGCCATCCAGATTGAACTTCTTCTCATCAGAAATGATTATCTTAAATGATCATTTTAAGAAATCGTAAATGTACAAAAAGCTAAAATTTTTACGAAAACCATACCTGATTCCAATTACGTGCCATATTGCTACGAGCGAATTGTTTTCGTTTCTCCTTATGTTTGCTGGTTAGTCGAGGTGTTGGTTTCATTTTGGAAAACTGAATGTTCTCGGAACCCTTTAAAACGCGGTGAATTGGACTTCGAGAAACATCCAAGTCGCATTGTACCTTAATTCTCGCAAGCTTTTCGTGCTGTTGCTAGCAGTTCTTAAAATACGACGCACTTCAGAATCGCCGAGAAGTTTTTTGCGTCCACGCTGAGGGTTTTTGGATCAATAATTTTCCTTATCTTGCAAAAAATTCCGCATAACTCGATCACTTCTCCCGATTAAGGGACATATTTCTCGAAAAAACTTTTTTCCGAAAAATACGCTTCGATTTGCCCTTTTCCACGCTCTGTCAACTCTGTGCCACGTGGCATTTGGTAAATGAGTGTAAGAAATGGGCTACTTTTTCTGATTTACTAAAAAATTTCGGTTATAATTTTAAGACGGGGTGTATATATGGGTATATAATAGTAAAGAATTATTTGTACTAACTGAATGAAAATTCTTTTACAGCTACATTTTAAATGCAGTGGGAGTTCTCAACCACCACCATCAACTCACGACAAACATGTTGATCCACACACGGGTGTTCATGTAGAAGAGGTAACAGCAATCATACATCGAGACTTAGTAGACGAATATTTTGGCAAGGGGCCTTTTAAATGTGAATGCCATGCTTGGTCTTCACGTGGTGTCACCAAAAGTCAATCAGCTACAATTGACATTGCATGTAAGTATACAAAGGTAATATAATTTTTCTCTTCTAAATTTCTGTTTTATACAGAAGAAGGATGAACTGCCTGCGCAACTTTTACTTCGATAGTCTAGACTCTAGAGCAGTGACAATGTGACGCGCAATTAGGAGGGGCAGCGATTTTAAGTAAATTTTTATTTTGCTATCATCCGACAGTTTTTAGTGCCTAATCAGTGGTTACTAAATGATTTGCAACTTAAAGTGCTCATTTGTCCTAACTGTGGTAATTAGAACATGCGCTACATTACTTCATGTGTTAAAATCAACGGATATTCGGTTACATTTTCTTAAGTATTTGTTCCATTGAGTTTGCCGTTTCAAGTGGAGCAAAAACAGTAGTGGAAAGTTGCCCTTTTTTAAAATGCAGAGTTGCAATTAAAGCGTCTCAAACATTTTGTCATTCATGACTGTTAATAAAAACTTAAATAAAACCATATCGAATCACATGTCGACGTGCTTATGAACTTTTTCCGTAAGAGTATAATTTTTTAATCAGAAGAAAAACAAGAAATACAAAATATTTAAATTGCAAATAAACTTATAACGGAAACGCAACTCTTGCTCTGGCATTTTTATAGTTCTTGCATTTTTTTCTACGATCCCTTATCAACCGTGGGGC
The DNA here is from genome assembly GCA_963971225.1 of Melieria omissa. Taxonomy (NCBI): domain Eukaryota; kingdom Metazoa; phylum Arthropoda; class Insecta; order Diptera; family Ulidiidae; genus Melieria; species Melieria omissa. The sequence goes on along the minus strand of OZ020269.1, from coordinate 39,044,922 downwards.
CTGTTTTGTATTGTATTGTATGGTTTGACCGAATTAGTAACCGTGATCCCTTCTAGTTTCGCGTCACATTGGCACTGGGTCTAGGCGATCTAGCTGGATAAGACTATCCGCAGTCTACTAAGGTTCGTGTGAAGCTCAAACTGGTTCAATGAGTGGGCGGTATTATGCTATTATAGGTCTTCATGGCATGAGTGGACTCCTCCTTGGCGCAGCCACTTCCCCTACCTACCAAGTCTAACTTCCTTCCTTATGAAGAGGAAATCCATGTATAAAACATGCAAATTTCAAGTCATAAATGTCGTTAGTGTTTCAGTTATGCTTGGTTTTGTACGACATAAAAAGTGAATTTTTTGATTTTTACAACTTTTAGGTTTTGCATCATTTCACACTGCACTCGTTCATCGTGACCATTTCGCCAAAAATTTGAGTCATATCGTTCCACAACCCACGTATTTGCTAATTTAGATCCGTGTGACTTTTGGCAATTCGCTAAACTCAAAAGACCGCTGGATAGTAACCGAATCCAAGAAGGTGTTGTTAAAATTCAAAATTTTCAAAAATTTGCTATAATCCATAAATCAGTTCACACTACACATCTCTAGTACTTCAAAAATGTCATTACCATATAACTGTTTTTATGTTGATTGGATTGTTTCTGCAGGATCAACATTTTTTGCATCACCTGAAAATTTGAGGTTTGAAAAATGAAACTGAAAATGTCTAAAAATAACATGCGTGGAACTCTGCTCTGTAGCTAATACATTTTTGAAAATACCGATTGAAACATATTGACACATTACTCTTTTACTCTTACAGATATAAGAAAACACTTCGTGACATCTCCAACATCCTTAAAGGTAGAAAGTGGTTCTAAGGCAGAACTACACTGCGAACCTCCAGGAGGGTTTCCGGATCCAAAGATCATATGGTATAAAAATAATGTTCCAATATCTGTAACGAACGAACATGGGGTAATAGCGTCTGCCGATTCTACGTTGACCTTCTCACATGTATCATTACAGGTAAATTGAATACTGAATGAACGAAACCTATAGTTCAATAAATTCAATTTATTTACAAAGGACACACAAGGGATTTTACGGATTATGTGTATTTTTTGTAATGCGAAAAATTGTCTTATTTCATATGTATTGGACAATAACTCCATAAATACCCATGTTTAAATTTATAGGCGAGCGTATTTGAAAATAAAATTCCAAGCAACATAAATATATATGTTCATTTGTATGTACATTGGACATGATTTAGTGGACGATTTTTCGATGTTCCGCAATACAAAATGGGAAGGTTGGGATTTTGAATACACATTTTGATTTTTGCTTTGTAGAAAAAGTTGACAACGTCACAAATCCGATCGTATGGGGACGCCCTCTGGTGGTGAATTTCTGAACCTTAATTAATTTTGTATTTTTTGTATTCAAGAATTTTGGCGATCGCTGAATAAATAATTTAAATCGGTTCAGTAGTTTCCGAGATACGATGTTTTCTCGCTTACTTAACAACTACATTTACAAGTGGGAAGCCTTGGCATGGCATAGAAAATGGCCAATTTTATATGGCAACCCCCTTAAGACTTGGAGATAGCGGGTAGGTATGTTTGGAAGAAACATTTGGAAGAGAAAATAAATGGGTGTCAGTCACACATTTGACACGGTCGGGTGCAACGGGAGCAGTGGGAGCCTATTTTGTAAAAAATACCATTTTATATGGGATCCCCATTAAGGGTTGGAGATAGGGTATAAATATTGTTACGAAAATCCAAGTTCTCTGAGTTCGTTTTTGGATTGGGTTTGAAAATAAAACAACTTTAATTATTCAGCGCAAACGCAGTAAAACTAAAAGTCACTTTATTTACCAATTTACACTTGTTCTACTTTACACTACTACTATTGCATGTTTCCCCGTTGCTTGCTCAACACCGACTCCACTCATTGCGCTGCACACTGCTGCTTTTATACCAGTTTTCTTATCGCGCCGAAGTTTCTTGCAACTTCCAATTGGAAAGCGCTCGACCATTCTCGCACAGCCCATTTCTTCGAGAACCATCCTTGCCATATCGGACTATACCAAGCGAATTATACCGAATTTGCCGTACTTCAAAGTGCATGCCTAAAAGTATGCTTCGAAAACATTCGTGCAGAGAAAAGCATTCCAGTACAGTACGGCACGGAGTTTCTCATCGTATCAATATGTTTGGAAAAATTCTTCAGTAGAGAAAACTAGTAGGGTCATTCATATTGTTACGAAAATCTCAAGTTTTCCCAGGTTCGTTTGATTGTGTTTGAAAATAAAACAACTTCAGTTATTCAGCGCAACGTAGTCAAAACTAACAATCGCTTTATTTACAAATTTACACTTGTTCTACTTTACACTACTACTATTGCATGTTTCCCCATTGCTTGCTCAACACAGACTCGACTCACTGCGCTGCACACTGCTGCTTTTATACCAGTTTTCTTATCGCGCCGAAGTTTCTTGCAACTTCCAATTGGAAAATGCTCGACCATTCTCGCACAGCCCATTTCTCGCGAACCTTGCCATATCGGACTATACCAAGCGAATTATACCAGTTTGCCGTACTTCAAAGTACATGCCTAAAAGTATGCTTGCAAAAGCGTTCATGCACAGCACCGAGTGCCTTTTCGTTTCAATATATTTTAACCTTCTAAGAGCAACTTCTGACCAGCAAAATGAGAAGTTGTAGAACATGGAGAACCCATTATTAAGAATCTAAATCATGTCTAATGTACATATATATTTAGATATGTTATCTTTGAATGTAGTACAGTAACGAGAATGTATGAAATAGGGAATACTTAAATAAACACATCCAATGAATTTGTACCTAATTTGTAATAACTTGTACCGTAAAAACTATAACGGGTAACTAGTTTGCATCAAAATATGTCCCTAAATAAATAAATCTTTATTTAATTTTGAGTAATGCCGTTGCCTGACGTTATTCATAACATTTCTTTATATTAAGGAAATTTCATAAACAACTTTTTATTTGTAGGACATGGCAAATTATACGTGCAGCGCAGAAAATGTTGCAGGCAAGCGTACATCAGATTCAGCTGTTCTTATCGTGTATGGTAAGTGATTATAGCGTAATATATATTCTTTAATGCATATATTGCTGCACGTTAGATGTATGTACGAACTAGGGATCGCAATTTTTTGCCATTTTGCGATGCCGGGATTTTGGGGATTGAAAAGTCAAATCCCGGGATTCATATAACACATTTTTTAAATAAAACAATTTTCCCAAATTGCCATAATACTTGTTTATAACATATTTACCATAAAAATGGACACAGTTTAGTCACATTTGGGGTAGTTGTACAATTTTTTACCTTGAATTTAATCACATTTTGTTTAACTTAAAAGGTTTTCATTTAACATTTAACTTCAGTTTGATAACATTTTGGTTTATTCAAAAATTACACTTAAACATAACTTATTGTTTTGCAACAGATGTATCATAAAGTGCATATAAATGCAAATTTGATAAAAAAAAAATAAAATAGTTAATTTATTTGTACTTTTTGTTTTACTTCGATTATTTCGATCAAAACGTTAAACGTTTTGATTAAGGGGGGAGTACACTTTGAACGTCCAAAAAGTAAGGCATTTTCGTTAATTTTTTTAAGCAATAAAACACTCAGGGAGGGCAAATATGTTATAACCCATTTATTACTCATCCTTCGAACTACAATTTGTATTTTTTTGAACTCGATTGGCGTCCCCCCGTGGCCGGTGCACCAGGTCGCGCGGGCGTCCTCGCGCGGAAGTCGGAAAACGGCGTGAGAAAATACTCCTTCCCATGTGATCCTGGAACATAAATCGAACAAAATCCTGATAAGTAATGAAATTCGGGTTAGAAATACGTATTCCGATTTTTTTTAAATTAATTGTTTTCAAAAGTTGTGGCCTTAGGAAAAAAAGTCAATTTTTTAACCCTAAAAATGCTTACAAAATCGTGGATTAAAAATCCATTTTTGACAAAATCGAAAATGTGGATACGTATTTCTAAGCAGAATTTAATTCTAAACAAGAAAACCTAGGCGATATCCAAATTTAATAATAACTGGTTAGAGTTATTTCCCACGCCAGTTTGAAAAGCCCCGTTTCGAGATAAACGCGTTTAAAGATAAAATGCTCTCTCAGCGCGCCGGTACATGTTTTAGGAAATCGCTTCGTAAAGCGGTAAGGAATATTCTGGCGGACTTGGAGTCTTTTCTAAATTAAAGTATACATCCCAAGGAACATTTTAAGCCAAAAAAAAAAAATACATTTTTTTGAAAAATCAAAGTGTACTCCCCCCTTAACTAAAAACTGAGATCTTAAAAATACTAAGGCATTAAGTGTTTTGTCCTCTAATGTAGAGCGAAATTTATAGCAAATAAACCCTAACAACCATCTTTCACATCTTTCAGATTCAACATCTTTCAGATTCAACATTTGTTGGTTAAATGCTTAGTAAATAATTATAAGCCTTTTGCAAAAGACGCCCTCTATCCCCTCCCTTCTCCCTAAGATAAGGAATTGGGTTTTTGTGCTTTTAAATTTAGTTCATTTGAACTTTGAAGCATCTTTTGCAATCCGGGATTTTCGGGACTGGAAAAAGTCCGGGATCCCGGGATTGCGATGCCCAGTACGAACGTACGCATACGTACATAGTTACAATATGTTATATCAGGTATTATTTTTAAAAATTGTTTTTGCACATCAACATAAATACTTAATTGAACAAAATAAAAAACCTACTACATCTACTACAATAATTCGCAGTAAATGGCGGATGGAGCGCATGGAGTCCTTGGAGGGAATGCAAATGTTATGGCAAACAAACCCAAGGAAGGAAACGGGTGCGTACCTGCACAAATCCAATCCCAATAAATGGAGGTTCGCTGTGTTCGGGGCCTCAAGTACAAAAATCTGCAGATTGTGTTTCATGTCCAGGTAAATATTGTTTTGTACTTATGGATGTACGTGTATGTGTACATCCATATGCATTTAATCTCGACTCCCTATTGAAAAGGGCTCCACGAATTAAGTTCAATTTTGAGAACTCACGGTGTAAGTATTTGGAAAAGGGTTTGATTCGGTTTCAATGAATGTATGTGGCTTCAGTTTGCATAATATTAACTAATTTTTTTCAAAATTCTTTTTAAGAGGTTTATTAACAACCAGGGTTTTTTACAACATTAGTTAAAAAAGTTGAAAAAACTTAAAAGTGCGTGGAGTCAACAGAGCTGAAATACAATTAATTTAAATTAACAGCCTGATTCTGTGTATTCTTGACAAATTTTTTATCAAGAAATTTTGTCAAGATTTTTATCAAGCAAAAGCTTTGCTGGTATTCTGATGCAACATTGATAAAGTAAAAAGCTCATTTAATTCAACATAAGGTGAATATGCGACATTTGTCAAATTGTCAAAAAATAAGACAAAAAGTTTAACTAAAGTAAGTTTTGCAGAAAAAAACCGGCCTTGATAGCCCAGCGGGTACGCGCTGGCTTCTCATACCGAGCGCCCCCGGTTCGAATCCTGGCTGGGCTGGAAATAAGTTCGTACGTTTTTTTTTAATAGTTTCATCACAATAGGCGCTTTTTGCATACAAAAAATTATTCGTGGGGGGTAACGGAATTTTTTTTTATTTTCTCTGATGTAAAAGTGTAACCATGCACAATTCTTCCTTTTTCAATAGGCAAAATTTCAATTTGTATGCTGTTGTCAATAGCATTCACACTTTTGACAATTTATCAAGAAAAGAGCTTTTATTTTTGGGATAGAATACCGATTCTTGACAAATAATAAAAACTTGTCAAATAGTCAATATGGTGAAGTTATCAAGTGTACAGAATCGGGCTGTAAATGTACTATTAAATTATTGAATAAAGAACTAACAGTATCTAGGGGTATGAACTTATAGTTACAGCCTGATTCTGTGCATTCTTGACAAATTTTTTATCAAGTAATTTTGTCAAGATTTTTATCAAGCAAAAGCTTTGCTCGTATTCTGATCCAACATTGATAAAGTAAAAAGCTCATTTAATTCAACATAAGGTGAATATGCGACAGTTGTTAAATTGTCAAAAAATAAGACAAACAGTTTAACTACAGTAAGTTTTGCAAAAAAAAAACCGGCCTTGATAGCCCAGCGGGTACGCGCTGGCTTCTCATACCGAGCGCCCTCGGATCGAATCCTGGCTGGGCTGGAAATAAGTTCGTGCGTTTTTTTTCAATAGTTTCACAATAGGCGCTTTTTGCATACAAAAAATAATTCGTGGAGGAGGTAACGGAATTTTTTTTTTATTTTCTCTGATGTAAAAGTGTAAACATGCACAATTCTTCCATTTTCAATAGGCAAAATTTCAATTTGTATGCTGTTGTCAATAGCATTCACAGTTTTGACAATTTATCAAGAAAAGAGCTTTTATTTTTGGGATAGAATACCGATTCTTGACAAATAATAAAAACTTGACAAATAGTCAATATGGTGAATTTATCAAGTGTACAGAATCGGGCTGTTAATCAGATTTGAAAAAAATAAATTTGTTTACATGATTAAAAAATGCTAAATTTTAAAAAATGTATATTCCCAATTGCTCCTCAACATAGACTTCACTGCATTGAAGCTCTTTTAAATTGTACGTCGAGATAAGCTAATTTATCATACACAGAGAAATAAACATAGACATAATATTTTATAATTTATACATTTTCATCAATGCTTTTACGGGAAATACACAGAGGATACACAAATTATAAGCGCCGAAGGATATGATATGTCGCCCACCAAACGTAGTAAGTATATGCGTGGATACATTGTTTCAAAAATCAATCTGACAACACCAATATGAAATTGACAGTTGACTAAGAGGCATAGGAAATCCCAATGTTTATTGAATACAAGGTTACGACATCTGAGACAGACAATTTTACGGGTTCACTAATGACGTCACTAAAATTATGCCGACATGTCAATTTTTTTGTGGGAACAGTGGGACGAACGACACAAATTTAGCACTTAATATTAAATCTTGGAACAAAATCAATAATATTATTATAATTAGAAAATTATATTATTTAGCTTTAATATAGGGTTTTCCAACAAGAGGAGTTATTTTGGTATTCAAAGAAATATTCCATTTTTTGAGATAAATGATGGCATGTTTATTTCATAATAAAGAGGAAGGTATGCCGTTAATGAAAAACAACATCAGCCAAATGGCCACCACAACCACGCTTACAGGACCATATCCTTTTCATGAAATTTTCCATAGCCAAATCGCAAAGTGGCTGCCCTATTTCCTCGATAGCCTCACGAATTCTATCTTTGAGGTCTTGAATCGACGCAGGGCTGTTGGCGTACACCTTACCTTTCACGTGGCCCCAAAGGAAGAAGTCGCAAGGTGTTAAATCACAAGATCTCGATCTCCATTTTTAGTAATGGCGTAGTTTCTACTTGTCAAATGTCAAAGAATAAAAGCTTCAAAAGTGACAGCTACCGAAATACCGGCTGATTCAAAATAACACCTCTTGTTGGAAAACCCCATATGAAATTTGAAAAATTAATCTTTACAACATTTTACGTGCAGCAATACTTCATACTGTTTTTGTGATAAGAGCTAAAGGTGATTTGAACAGGACATTTAGAATAGGGTATCTCAAACGATGGTACGCGTACCAACACTGATACGCGAGGCAGTGGCGGATTCAGGGGGTGTTTTGGGGGTTGAAACCCCCCCGAAATATTTGGATCGCCTATAAAACTACATACAAATTAAAAGACATTTTACAATTATTAAAGAATGACTTTTTGAAACCCCCCCCGAAATATTTTTCTGAATCCGCGCCTGACGCGAGGTGAGATATGTGTGAGATACTTACAAAAGGTTATGTTGTTTTGCATGCATTTACCCACTGCACAACGCGTTCTATGAGGAAAAAAACTTTTTTGTACACAAAATGCATTTCAATTCATATATTACGATAATTCACTACATACAGTTGCGGTCAAAATAATAGTAGTACGCATACAACGAAAAGAAAATTAAGAAAAAATAATCTGCTTTTTTTACAAATATTTACTTTGTATTTTTTTTAACAAGTTATATGTGTTAACAATGCAATCATAAAGAAAACTTAAGAATTACAGCCCGATTCTGTACACTTGATAAATTCACCATATTGACTATTTGTCAAGTTTTTATTATTTGTCAAGAATCGGTATTCTATCCCAAAAATAAAAGCTCTTTTCTTGATAAATTGTCAAAAGTGTGAATGCTATTGACAACAGCATACAAATTGAAATTTTGCCTATTGAAAATGGAAGAATTGTGCATGTTTACACTTTTACATCAGAGAAAATAAAAAAAAAATATCTTGATAAAAAATTTGTCAAGAATACACAGATCAGGCTGTTAAACTCAGTTTGGTTTGATTTACAGCCTGATTCTGTGCATTCTTGACACATTTTTTATCAAGAAATTTTGTCAAGATTTTTATCAAGCAAAAGCTTTGCTCGTATTCTGATGCAACATTGATAAAGTAAAAAGCTCATTTAATTCAACATAAGGTGAATATGCGATAGTTGTTAAATTGTCAAAAAATAAGACAAACAGTTTAAGTAAAGTAAGTTTTGCAAAAAAAAAACCGGCCTTGATAGCCCAGCGGGAACGCGCTGGCTTTTCATACCGAGCGCCCTCGGTTCGAATCCTGGCTGGGCTGGAAATAAGTTTGTGGGTTTTTTTTCAATAGTTTCACAATAGGTGCTTTTTGCATACAAAAAATAATTCGTGGAGGAGGTAACGGAATTTTTTTTTTATTTTCTCTGATGTAAAAGTGTAAACATGCACAATTCTTCCATTTTCAATAGGCAAAATTTCAATTTGTATGCTGTTGTCAATAGCATTCACACTTTTGAAAATTTATCAAGAAAAGAGCTTTTATTTTTGGGATAGAATTCCGATTCTTGACAAATAATAAAAACTTGACAAATAGTCAATATGGTGAATTTATCAAGTGTACAGAATCGGGCTGATAATGTGACGAACTCACGGTCAAATGAGTGACGTTGTACTTACACTACTAAGCACGGTAAATGAATACTTAATGACTACTAATTGACCAATGACGGATATGTTGGCAAAACCATTTTTGTGATCTACATATTATAAACATTGCTTCCAATATACTTATGTATGTTTATTTTCAGTAGGACGCTGGTCTGTATGGAGCGAATGGAGTTCATGCTCGGTTGAATGCATACAAGTCCGCCGGAGAAAATGTATATTCAATAGTGGAAATGACGATGAAATGATAGAAAGTGATGAAAATGCCTTTAGTTCGGTTGGAAATACGGAATTAAATATGAAGAGCAATAGTGCTGCTGGTGTAGGATATGGAAAGATTCAGTGCCTCGGAAAGGATATTCAAACGGCTGAATGTAGAGGGGAAAGCTGCAATATCGGAAAAGATGGTAAGAAGGATTCGGACTTGAACATATTTTAACAGTTAGTGTTGATTACATACATGAGATACGCGAGGATAATTTCTTTACGAAATAATACTATACACTAGCACAGGGATGAGCAACACGTGGCCCGTTAAACATGTTTATGCGGCCCGCCAAGCATTTCTAGAATTGAATTTATTATATCGATTTTGTTCTAATGTTTATTATAAATAAAGTTTTGTAAATTATATAATAAGTGTTACTTTATGTGCGGCCCGCCAAAAATTTTACAATTTAAAGTGGTTTTACAATATGTACTTCAATAAGTTCTAAGCTTAAATGTGCAAAAGTACGCAACTCACGAACTCGTGATTTGTTTTTTCTGTGTATTTGACAGACCTCGATTGGACGCTTTATCTTGGCTTGGCCTTTATCACAACCGTGTGCTTTGCGTTTGGTGCAGCGCTCATTTATTGTGCGCGTCGAAGTCTGGCGACGACTACACATTACAATATGTCTCGTAATGGTGAGCAACGCACAGATTTTCGTAATTCTCGGAAATTCCGTTTTTAATGAAATTCCTTAAACAGCAATGGACTCTGAGTACATGCAGGGTATTAATAAAAAGGATATGAACGTACACATTGAGGCGGTAAATGTCAATTACGATTATCCTAGTTCGGGCCTTAGGTTCATTTCTAACGAGCACGTGGTTACTATTGGAGCTTCTGAGCACCATTATGATGTTCCAAATTTATCCGCTAAGTAAGTTTACCATTACTCCGGTATTATGCATCATCAGTTCATATTTTATATATTTTTAATACTTCTAATATTCCAGTTATACCAATCCAATTGATGAATTAAGTGTGGAATATGTGTCTGACACACCGGACACCTCTACGGCAGATACTTGTAAGTTGTATTTGTTGATTGACACATCGCCTTTGTTCGCAATATATTTTTTTATTTTCTAGCCAACTCTACGTACGATGTCACTACAAATCTTTCCGCACCCACGCTGCCGAAGAATGTAATGAGTGATATACTAAATAGTAGCGGTGGCAGCCTAAGTTTATATGGTGGGGAAATTAAACTGCACATCCCAGAGTTTGCGATAGGCAAAAGTCACAAGAAGCACATGTCGTTGATTCTGCTGAGCGATGACAGTGCACGAATATCAGTACCATGTGCTGAGCCACTTTTGGTGTGCAGCACAATTGTCCACTGCTCGCCTCGAAATTACAGTTTCTTGAAACCTGTTATTTTAAAAGTGCCACACTGCCTTACTAAACCAAAGCTGTGGAATGTAAATATTTACCATGCGGATAACGATCATAATGATATAAGCCCTATGTGGCGTAAGGTACTTTCCGTTGGGAAGGAAACTATTAACACGCCCGTTTTTGTGCACCTCGACGATTGCCATATGTACATTATGACGGAGCAGTTGGGCCGATTTGCGATGGTTGCAGACTTCAACGCGAGTGTATATGAAAACGCTTCCATAAGAATGAGACTTATTGCATTCAGCCAAATTGCTCCAGCTAGCTTAAACTGTAGTTTACGCATTTATGTAGTAAAAGATTTCCCTAATAGCAGGGACATTTGTACCGCCATTGAGAAGAAGTTAGGCGGAAGTTTAATGGGGGAAAGCGAAATTTTCGCTTTTCATTTAGACCACTCAGATCTGACCATACGAGTACACAGCACTGAAACCAGTGCATGGGATGTTCAAGAGCAAACTGAACATGAGCATGTTATCCCTTACAACCATATACTAAGTAATAATTCAATCATGCATTGTGAGTTTAGCATCAAACGCCCTCATCACCTAAATTCACCAATGGTGCTTGATGTGCAGTTCGAACAGTGTAGAAATGCCGGCATAGAAAGCGAACTGCATTCGTTCAACATTTCGGAACAATATCCTACTGGTGGCGATGCACTTATTAAATGTGACCAGCAAATGTCAGTAATTTCCATTGACTGCCAAGGAAATTATGTAAACGATACCAATGTGGTAGGACTTACTCAGCTGCCTCGCACAACGAAACGGAAGATTTGTGCTGCTCTGGACCCACCGCGACTTGATGAGCAAGATTGGCGATTACTGGCGAGAAAACTTAATACCGATCACTACATTGCATACTTTGCCACAAAGCCATCACCAACAGAGCAAATTTTAAATCTGTGGGAGTGTCGGGCGGGTAACTCTTCAAGTACGATTGTTGATTTATTGATAGTCCTTAGAGATTTAGGAAGGGAGGATGTAAGAGATATTATTGAAGAAACCATTGGACCCCTCTGGGTATAAGCAGCTGAGTGTAAACAGCTACTGTAAAAGTTCATAAATATTATTAAGTAGTATTTCGTGATGCCTTTTATTTAAAAAGAACATATAAATATTAAGTTAAATTAAGTGTATTCAAACATAATAAGTAAGTTACAGCGGTTTTTACTAGTTGCATAACAGTGGACTCGTTTGACATTACGAACATATACAAGTACATACATACATATAGCCAAATACTCAAATCATGTGAAAGACGACTTGTGTCCAAATTTTCAAAAACTACTGTGCCAAGTTATGAATAAACTTTTTAGAAGTACTGAAATGTTGTGCTCAATACCATACTGTATTTCTAAGTTAACAACATGTTTAAAACGATTAAATTTTTGCGACTTTTGCAATAATATGCAACAGTTTCAACTTAATCAAATGGCTTCATCATCATCATTCACTACATGGCATTGGAAACAGAGATAGTTTACCATAACAGTAAACAGCGAATAAAAACAGGTGCAGTATTGAAACTTAAAGCAACTCTTGGCGGTAAAGTCAAGGGGCAAATTTGTAAGAGTTATTACTGAAAGAGAAGTGTAATAATTAGTTGATTTATACTACACGAATTGAATGTTGACGTCTTCCAAAATTGCATTGCCAATAACGCGTGAGCGCGAACCCTCTGTTGAATGTAACGAAGTGAATACTTCATCAGTGCCAGTGGCATTACCAACAAACAAATTATACGGTGTCTTTTGTTAGGCAACACTTTTGAAATTATATTTGTCAAATTTTCCTTTTAGAGTTTGAACAATTAAACGACATGTACACGAAATCTATCCTTCGATTTGCTTTTGGTGCTGATTTAAAAGTCATCATTACTTTAAATGATACTACGTACCAAATGTCCAGTTTCGCATTCTTTTAAGATGCAACCTGCATAACAACTAACAACGCGGTTGCCAACTTTTTTTTCTACTCTAAACTTTATTTTCACCTGCATTCTGCAATCTCGATTTGTGAATAACTGCTCAACTGTTTAGGATTCAATTATTGATCCTTTTCCAACCAATTTGTAATCCTCTTAATGTTCTCAACTTCAAATATTAAACAACAATTTATTTGTTTAAAGCAAACATCAGAAATTAGAATTTAGAGTGTGCAAAGTGTACCTGCTGGTACGAGTACCATGCCAATCCCTTTTATTCTTGAGGAACAATCCGAATGGATTTTCAAAATCTCTTTGGATGCTTTTCTGAATAATACATTACAAGCGTGCGTGACAGGAAGCAAAACAATACGTTTATTGTTGTGAATTTACACACTCGCAAACATGTAAATTAAGTAATTGTCAAGTTGGTCCTTGTCCTGGTTCTTTACCAGGATTTCTGTAATACTTTCTTCTGATTACTGCAATACTTACTTCAAGGAATTTTTTACTAAGTGATAATCTTAGGGTTCTGCCGTATATTTCTCACTAAAATCATTAAAGATTTATATAATGTGTGACATGGCTGGCAAACATTTTAAAATAATTCTCAAAAACTAATTTGCAGTTTTTCTTTCACACTTGGAGGTAACGCCACTTCCTGCCAAGGGTGCACTGTGCGTTTTCTTATAACTCTCATCTTCCTCATGTTGATAGCAAAAAAAAGAATTAGACGAGTGTTTAAGCAGCCCGAGCTAGAAATTGAACCTAGGGCCTCTGGCATGAAGAGCCAGACAGCCATGACTTTCGAGGCTGACTAAAGGACATAGTAGAAATGTGATTCTCACATTTAATATAATGTGAGAATCACATTTCTCGGCACAGGACGCAGATGAGTCACTAAACTTTCACAACGGCATTTATGGTGGGGGGCGGATTGATAAACAGTAACTTGTTTTTATAAAATCGTCATCGAACAAGCTACGATTACAAAATTCATTAGGCAGAAGTGATTCAACACGAAAAAAAAGAGAGCATATGCTTAAATACTATTTTTATGCTCAGTATTGCTACGGACCAGCGCCTTTAACCCAACCTGTTCGAGGAATGTATTGTGAAAGGGATGTACTGAGTAAAAAATAAGGTTCGGTGCACCACTATAAGGTTTTGCTAATAGTCAAGAGGATTTGGCGTCTTAGTATAAATTTGATGGTCTATTTAGGTTTACAATAAGAGAAGGTTAAAAAGGTCTGCCCTAGACCCCGGCACATAAGCCAAATTACAACGTTAATTTTTTCTGTTTATAAGAACAATAGATGCCGACTTTGGTAAAATTAAAATTGTTTAAAAGGTATAAGATATATTTGGAATACCGAAACTCTGGATAGCTCATTCTAATGAATGTTAATTCTAATTTTTATAAATAAATTGTATTGAGACAAAGAAAGCGACGATAAAAGTTCTAGAACAATATTTACTCACTAGTCCTGAATTGAAAACGGTAACTATAAACGAAATTAATAATTCTGCTTTTGAAAGTAAGTAACATACAATACTTAGTTGTAGACATATGAGCGTCGGGCGAGCGCAACGAAAACTGGAGCAATTTTATCGGAGCTTATCGAAATTTGCCGAAACTATGGAACAGCAAATGTGGAAAATACAAAAATAAAAATTTTCGTCATACCGCATATGAAAAACTTTTGACAGCCTATAAAAAATTGATCCTTTAAAGGATTTAGAAATGCCAGTGGCACGTCGCTCGGGCATGTGTTTGGACGATGAATAGGAAAATATTTCCACGGACACTGCGTTTAAGAAAACACTACGTTTGAATTTTGAATTTCCAATGCTTTCTTCGTCTTCCATGATTTCATTGATGATCAGAATCGCAATTATTTTGTTTGTCATTTCGTCTGCACTCAACAAAATTTATGAGAAAAATGAAGTTGGGCGAACGAGTTGTGTCGGAAATCGCGACGTGTGTGTCCTAACGACCAACCTGTCGCACGACCGGGCGACAGGTTGGGCGTGATCCGCCCACTTTTTCTTCGACTCCCCATATAAGGTGTAATTTCAGATGACCATTATTTCTAATTTAATAGAGTTTGTCTGGACGGACGTAGATAAAAATAGTGAAAATAGCTTTTTTGAATACTTTTGAATTAGTTTTAGTCCAAACCATTTAACATTTTAAAAAATGTTTGACAAAAAAATCCAATATCCTGTGATATAAAGGAAACGGCTATTTATTCGGCTCGATGTGCCCATCTTGATTGAAAATTTTGGAAAATTTTTGTACACAGTTTTTTTTTTGAAGTGGACAACATCTTTTCCAATTAAACTTAAAATATATTTAAAAACCGCATGATTATTATTTTTTTGCTTGGATTTTAGCCAAACATCAAAAAGTTCACTTCGCGAAGCTGCCATGTTTGATTAGCTGTGAACTAATAATGGTGCAAAAAGGAGCAAAAATTTATTGCAGAATCTGAAACTAGGCACATTTTTCATGTGGTTATAAACATTACATAGGACTCTACGGAACTCAATAAGTTTTACTCTATTAAAAAAGAAACAATTTTGGGAACCACTCAATTTTTAGTGACTAGCTATTTTAATCGATAAAAATTAAAATAAATTAATTAAAGCTTCAAAAACTTACCGGAGTTTGCACAAAATATTCAAGTAACTAAAATCAAAAAGATTTGTGCAAAAATATTTCTGACAAAAAAATCATGGCTCTGTGAATTTCACAAAAAATCTCACATTGAGAAAAGTGTGAGTGAGTGGGACAAATGCGAAAACGGTTATCATGTTAACTGTTATTTTTCGTTTTGCTTTGAGCACATATTCGTAACACTTGTATATTCCTCTATTGAATACCAAAAAATTTTTGCGATCGGAGAACATTTTTTTTTTACTTTTGGCATCCTAAAAATGATAAAAGTCACACTGTGTGGTCGCACGACCAGATTTTAACGTGTATGGGCCGCTTAAGTCGCACATCAATGAAACTGGATCGCACTCTTCGACTGAAGGAGTGGATTGGGCATTATATAAAAGGGGTGTGGCACCGCCCATACAGTGTTGAATGAAAAAACTTGATTTATTGGGTCCATAGACTTCAAGCTTCAAAGCCGCGGGCTCCTGCTAGTATATGTATAAATACGTTTCGAATATAATTACAATACGGCAATTATCACTTAAATTAAGTTTTTTCTGCAAATAACATAACTGATATTGTATAGGTTTTGTTACAATTTTTTTTATAAATTGCAGCGTTTTTCCCTCAATCTCGGCAGCAACATCGAACGCTTCAATTCCCCTTGACGTAAATGGTCTTCTGAAGAACGTCCGTCTTTTCGACAATGGGAAAGGGGCTATAAATCGTTTAAGGGAACAAAAAAAGGCGAAGCAAATTTCTTGTAAACAATTAAAAATATGTTTTTGAAGCTTGCACACGGAATTATTATTTTCATTTAATTTTAAATTAGTGCATTCGGTGTGTGTTGCTACACCCGGCATTCGACCTATGAGTTCCAAAGTTATGCAAAATGGCGCGCTACAAGAAATCCACGGCCCTTGACGATAGTACATGAAATTACATAAGTCGAACGACACGTCTAAATGAGGACTTACTTACTTAACTGGCCATAACAACCCGTTGTCGGGTGGCCTGTCGCATAACTTCTCTCCAGGCGCCTCTGCTTTGCGCGCGCCTTCTCCAGTTGGTCACACCAAGAGATACCAGGGCCTCTTCAACTTGATCCCTCACCGGAGACACGGCCTCCCTCTTCGTCGTCGACCTCCAACCATCGCATCGAACACCTTTTTCGTCGTCCATGCGGCAGACATGACCGAACCAGCGTAGCCGCTGGATGTTAATTCGCTGCGCTACGTCCATGTCCTTATACAGCTCGTTATTGGTTCGTATACGATAGTCGTCACCAACACGAACAGGGCTGAAGATTTTGCGAAGTACCTTCCTTTCGAACACTCCAAGGGCCGCTATGTCGTTTCGTGTCATTGTCCATGCTTCAGAGAGGAGCACGGGTAAGATGAGCGACCTATAGAGTCAAGTTTTGTCGGTCTCTACTTCTCAATTGCCTACCGAAACCGTAGTAGCACCTGTTGGCAAGAGTAATCGCTTCGCTTTATCTCGGTGCGGTGCCAAGGTAGACGGATTCGTTGACAACTTCAAAGGTGTACCTATCGGCCTCGACGTGAGACCCTAGCCGCTGCGAGTCCCTGCGTGTAGACAGCATATACTTCGTCTTGCCCTCATTTACCACCAGACCCATTTTGGTAGATTCTCTTTCGATAGCCGCAAAGGTAGCGGCGACATCTCGCTAGTTACGCCCGATGACATCAATGTCATCAGCGTAGGCAAGGAGCTGGACACTTTTGTTGAAAATTGTGCCATTACTATGTACACCGGCCTTGCGCAGAACACTCTTCATGGTGAAGTTGAAGAGGTCGCAGGACAAAGGAATGAGGAGGCTATATCAAATTTACATGCTGTGTGACTTTAAATTCGACCCTATTCCATATTAAATATTTGACAAAAGATATCCAGAAACCTTCCCCTGGACATATCATTGCGTAAACATTTTAAGATTAGTTTCCTACTTATTTCATTTGAATTGACTCAGTGGTATGCTGGCAGACCATCTATCTATCTATCTATATCTATTTTCGCAAATTTTTTATCAAATAATAAATAATATTTAAAATTTTTTGTATGTCTACAACAATTCAGTACAAATCAGTATTTCTTATTACATTACCATTCCGGTGGACATGTAGTTTATAAATCATTCATTTAGTTTGGTGGTACATCCTTGATTCACACTGCACATGAGTTAAATGTGAAAAAGTTTGAGAAGCACTGATTTAGTTGATAAATTACATCCCTGTCAGACAGACCTAACCGAAACACCAACACCTTGATGCAAAAATTGAATACAATACATATGCATTTCTTTCAAATTTCAAAATTAATTTTATTATTATTATTAAGCAATTATTTATTTCTGCATGAGAGAATGAGATAGCGATAAACACATGGCACGTGCCACCAGATGTCAGACCTAACCTAAAAATAAAACAAACACGACCGCCAAATTTACGATTATCATGTGCGAGAATTTCGAGTTCAAGTTTAAATAAAAGGAATAATAATAATAAGAAGAATGAACAGAAAATCTGAGAAATCTGGTAAGTAATACGTTAGCTGCTCCTCTGTGTATCTTTTCTAGCATTATTTTCTTTACAGATCCTAAAATGTACAAAAAACGTTCAAGACCAGAAAATACAACGACGAAGGTTCAACGCCCATTAAGAAGAGGATGACAGTGACAGATTTCTTGTTTTTTTTTAACTAGAGAACAGTGAATGATAGAAATGAATGAAAAAAATAAAATAAAAAAACCAATACTTTTATATAAATGTGTAAATATATCCGTCATAGCTAACTTAAGTGAGCGAGATGGCTATACGTTTGTATGGACGTTAAAGTGCGTGCGTTGGAAGGTGATACAAAATCATATGTACACAAGAGTTTCCGTCAGATTTTTCACACGCTTTGAACAAATCTAACTGAAACTTTATTCCGGGCGCTAACGGATATATCAGTTATACACTACCAGTTATATAACCGGTAGTGTTCTTGTAGGGATACTTTATACGCACACATACCCATATAAACGTGAGCATGTAGACAGATGAAAGGAACCGAAAATTGTATGCCGATTTCGGAAGGTGAGTTGCAGGCTTTACCCTATGAGCAAAATGATTTAATCGGTTAACAACTTTTTTAATTGCATTTCTGTTCAGTGTTGTTAGAAGCAACGAAAGCTGACGAAAATACAGTCCGGTGAAAGTTCTGTCTGTATCAGAAAAATCATCTTATCCTGAACCAAAACTAAGCCTATGGCGCATAGTCATAGTCGAAATAAAGTACACTTTAAGTTCAATAAAGTATACTTTTAAATAAAGTAGGCTCTAAGTCAATCATAGTCGAGTTTGAGCATACTTTACCGCTTAAAGTATACTCTAACTTTAAAACAAGCAAAAGCTGTTGCTAAACCAGTTAGCAATGAGTCAATATGACCAGAAATGTCACTTTTTCAAAATACTTTAAATTCAAAAAACCGAAATGAATCTAAAAAAATGTAAAATGTTTCATTTCGAGGAAATTGAAAGAGGTTTCAATATTATGAACGACGACATTGTGCTGAGTCGGCGAAAATTATATAAAAGCCGGATGGATCCCTTCGAGTTCGATGACGAAGACTTCTATAGTCGTTACCGGTCGATAAAGTTGCTGCTCAGTTTGCAATTGATGTTTTGAACATTCAAGAACCAAGCGACAATAGAATACAATTGTTTTCTTTACCCCGTAAAGTAGGCAAAAACTTGCATATCGATCAGCTGTTTTGTTTATGTCAGCGATGGGCAGATTAATCCTCGGAAAATTGTGCAGTCGATTTTTTAGGCTGCCGTCTGTTTTTCACAAGTAGCCGACCGTAGTAGTCCATTTTTAACTGCTAATTAGTGTTAGGAAAACAAATATTGTAAAATAATTGATTACAAAATAAATCGCTATGGGCATAATTCCGAAAATAAATTCTCATTTGTAACTCCGAATCGCTAGTTTTTGCAGAGTTGCCGTTGCTTTCGTTTGCTGTTTCAAAAAGTCGCTGCTACGTAGAAGCATGTTCTAAACTGACTATGGTAACTGCAAAATTAGAGTCGACTTTATCTTTTTAGTCATTTGCTAACTAAAGCCGGCTTTTATGCGGGACTATGATTATGCGCCTATGATATTTAAATACAATATCGCATAATCATAGTCCCGCATAAAAGCCGGCTTTAGTTAGCAAAAGACTAAAGAGATAAAGTCGACTTTAATTTTTCAGTTACCATAGTCAGTTTAGAACATGCTTCTACGTAGCAGCGACTTTTTGAAACAGCAAACGAAAGCAACGGCAACTCTACAAAAACTAGCGATTCGGAGTTCCAAATGAGAATTTATTTTCGGAATTGTGCCCATACCGATTTATTTTGTAATCAATTATTTTGAAATATTTGTTTTCCTGAACACTAATAATCAGTTATAAGTAAATGTCTACGGTCGATTACTTGTGAAAAGCCGACGGGAGCACAAAAAAATCGACTACACAGTTTTCCGAGGATTAATCTGCCCATCTCTGACATAAACAAACAGTTGATTGATTTTGAATTTTTGTTTACTTCGAAAGCGACAAAGTAGGATGGCAGACGTAAGCAGTGCAAGTAAATTTGTACAATTTGCATGTAACCATAGCCAACACACCTTATTCGTATTATACCATTTATCTAAACATCTATCTAAATTAGGGAAGAACATGGGAACCGAATTGGACGGCCGCAGAAAAAGACTACTTGCGGGAGTTAATAAACAGCCACATTAACAGCCAAACCTAAATTGGAGCGTTGAGCGTTGCGTTTTCTGACGCAACGCTCTCGCTCAGCGCGGCATACCGAAATTGAAGCGTTGCGTTGGGATTGTCAAAATCATGAAATGAAAACAAATGACAAAAAAATATCTGCTTAGTTGCCAAAAAAACACAATTTATTATTATTTTGCAAAACTTAGCTCTTATTTGAATAAATTCCTCAAAATTTATTTCAAATCAAATATAAATTACAGGCGTTTTTGTTATACGCAGCCAACTTCAACCGCTAACGCCTTGTCAAAATTGGAAATTCGAATAGCGCAGCGTCAGAGCGTTTCAATTGCGGTTTGCCCCATACAATTTGTATGGGCATGAAGCAATTTTGACAGTTGCTTGCCGCTGACGCTCCAATTTAGGTTTGGCTGTAACGTCGTTGAGAGCAAACGCAACGATATGTCGCTCATCAGAAAGAAGAAGGATGCTTGGGAGAGTATCCGGATGGATATGCTGGCATCCGGATTCAATCGGGATATACCCCGACTGAAGCAGCAGTGGATGCGCATGAAAATGGGTGCCAAAAATCTGTGGCACAAGTGAAGAGAGCGACTGTGGCCACAGGAAATGTTGTCCCCATTCCGACAATAAATGAAGAGGACGAACAAATTCAGTCGATGATTTTGTTCGACCTTCAAGAGGACACTATTCTTATCGACAGCAATAGCGATACATCCACGCATATCCCTACCTGCAGCCCAGTCCGTTTATGTCAGGCATCTCTGACAGCTGGTGATGGCGCTGCTTGCAGTCATATATGTAGTACTTCTATATTGGCACTAAGCTCAAGGTACATTCGCCAACATCACAGTACAGCAATAGTGAAATATGAGCGAGAAAGCGTATAAACTAATGTACCTTGACATATTTCAAAAGTGGCAAGAAGTCAGGTGCGTTCAGACGGGAAAAAAATTGACTGGAAAAAAATATAAATTTGTCGAAATTAACTGAAATTTCTTCCTGTTAAAAAAAAAAAAAAAAAAAAAAACCGCCCTAGGAGCAGTTTGACAGTTGTTCATGTGTAGAAGTGCACATGTATACACGCATAGAAATATATTCACAAAATTTCGTGTTTTCTTTCTCATCGCTTGTCTCCCTTTGATTTCCGAATGAAAACACATTGTGAAGATACGTTAGTGCCAATATAGAAGTATTACATATATGCTTGCAGTACTACGCTTGCAGCTGCTAGCGTACCTAAAGGAAATGAAGGTCTGCTCAAGCGGTTACAGAATCTTCCAAAGAAAAGCAGCAAATTGCAAGGGAATCGGAGCACACCGACGAAATTCATTCGCTTCGGATGGAACAACTCCAGGCTGAAATTGCTACTCAGTCCCGGATGCAAAAACGTCAGGAAGAGCAGTCGGATGAGCTGCACGCCCTAAAGTGCCACCATCTTCGCCTTCAAATAAGGCATCAGGAATTGATCAACGAACGCTTAACATCTGAAAACACAGGGCAACAAATTTATAATTTTTCTAACCTCTTCTGGTTCTGACATCAGTTCTAAGGCAATAAGGGGTCGCTGATTTGGAATACGTAAACCGTACGTAAAACTTAAAAAACAAACTGCCATGTCGCTTTTCGCATTTGCCCATATTTCTTATCGTAATTTCTAAGCCAATAATCCTATCGACATAATTTTCATGTTTTTGCACTAACAGCATCTTGCGCTGGTAATAAGGCTTCAAAATAGGAAAATATATTCATATTTATTATTGGTTTAGAAAGTACGATAAGAAATATGGGCGAATTCGAAAAGCGACACGCCAGTTTGTTTTTTAAGTTTTACAAACGGTTTACGCATTCCAAATCAGCGACCCCTTATTGCATTAGATCTGATGTCAGAACCAGAAGTGTCATTTTGTGATTGATCAATGTAATTTAATGTGAAGAAACTTTTGAGTTAAGACTGGTATCGCTCATGGAGAGCATGTGATTTATTTTTGTAATATTTAGAGTTTAAGCAGTTTTTGCAGTACGCACTTAGTTTTACTTATTCATGTGCCTTACAGAGTTTTTGTTTTGTAGATTTTAAGGACGTTCAATGCGACAAACAGCGTGTCGCATTTTTCTAATATGAAAATATGAAAATGAATTATATTCTATGAATAGCAAATATAAAAACGTTTGAATTATGTTTAGAAATGTGTATTAATAAATGCAGCTCTGTACGCTCTGCCAGAATTTGATACAGGTACTTCTATGCCATCACTGCTTTCTACGACTGAAATTTGTTCCACAGAGGATGAAATGTCCAAGACTGTAGGATATTTGTTTAAAACATGTTAGGTAAGTGCAGTGTAACGTAATAAAAATGACCTACATGAAATATTTCGTTCTTTGGCAATGTTGTGAAGCACAGCTACAGCTATATTTTTAGCTGTGTCTAAGTCAACCCTTAATCGTTCAAATATTGACCGGAACTTAGATTTCAGCTGTCCATTTAAACACTCAATTTTGCTTCGTGTCGCGATCTGGCTTCTGTTATACCTAAAACCGGGAAGATTTTAAGTAGGAAGAATAATTGGAAAGCATTTTAATTTACCTTTCTTCTTTAGATGTTGAAGAATTTCTGACTGGTGTTATTAATATTGGTGAATTAGGATAGCCTGCATCTCCAACCAGTACCCCATTGTGTTGAGGTTTGCTGGCCTCCAATCTGGTTCTTAGACTGCAGCTGTCCCAAATTCGGGCATCGTGTATTGAACCACGAGACCTTGCGACGATGTCAAGAATTCTGCAGTCTGCATCGCAAACAATCTGAAGCATTATGCAATTTTTTTTAACTCTAGCAGAGCAGCATGCAGAAATGAAGAAATACCTGCACAATCAGGGAATAATATCCCTTTCTATTGAGATAATGGCCTGCCATCACTGGTCCAACATATCTTGCTGGACATTTAATGCGCACGTGGGTGCAGTCGATAGCTCCAATAACTTTCGGAAATCCAGCTATTTGGTATAATTTATTTTTTACTTCATTTAGTTCATTGCTGTTTGGAAATCGAATAAAATGCATGAATACATATCTTTTATTATTCTTCCAACGGTAGTCTGAGCTAAACCATGCAGATCAGCTGTAATGCATTGATAAAATTAAACATTTAAGGTACAAACTGGACAAGGGAACAATTGTATTGGAGCAACTTACCAATATCACTTTGATGAACATTTCTTCCAAGGAATCGCAAAGTGCAGAGGACTTGTATATTTATCGGTACCGGAAGGCCTCTGTTGCTGCTCGGTTCTTGAATGTTCAAAACATCAATTACAAACTGAGCAGCAACTTTATCGAGCAGGTAACGACTATAGAAGTCCTCGTCATCGAACTCGAATGGATCGATGCGGCTTTTGTATACTTTTCGCCGTCTCAGCACAATGTCGTCGTTTATTATATTGAAGTCTCCTTCAATTTGTTCAAAATTAAACATTTCACTTCGTTTGCTTCACTTTTTACACAAAACACAGACAAAAACACATTCACAACGAACTGAGAATTTTATAAAAGTGACATTTCTGCTCATTTTGACTTATTGCTAACTGGTTTAGCAACAGCTTTTGCTTGTTTTAAAGTTAGAGTATACTTTAAGCGTTAAAGTATGCTCTAACTCGACTATGATTGCCTTAGAGCCTACTTTATTTTAAAGTATACTTTATTGAACCTAAAGTGTATTTTATTTCGACTATGACTATGCGCCAATGTATTTACGTGTTATCGTACTATATAGTGTAAGAATTTGGTTTGAGTTGATTTCGTGAAAATAAATGTAAGAAAATTATGAAAACGTGTAGACATTTACAGTTCACTCGCGAAAACGTGAACACTCGATAACGTGAACACTTTTTTTTCCTATTGAATACTCTAAAACGTGAACAATGCTTGAAGGCTCTCAAACGTGAACACCCTCTTGTGTATCTTTTTCGCAAACATTTAATCGCCCACAACCTTAAATGTGTATATACTCGTCCCTTTTTAACTTTTTGTTATAAACTTTTTGTTTCACAAAAAAAAAACGTATTTTTCAACAATCGTAAACTTGAACAATCTCGTAAACGTGAACAGCCTTGGTTTTTATAAGTTCAAGTTTTCGCGAGTATTACTTTTCAGTCACGAAAATCGCGGGATTGGAAAATGACCAAACATTTCAATCTCTAATACATATCATACAATACACATGATACTATATGTATTTCTAGTTTACTACCAACCGAATCAAAACAAAGGATCCAATTTTGTATATTTTATTAAAAACGATTTATTTATTTTGTATTTTTGCAACATGTCTTTTCAAGATTTAGGAGGATGGGAGGATGCTTCAAAATTTTTATGAAGCTCTGCGCACATCGTTCGTTCGACCTACTGCGCATTGGTTCTGTTGCAGTTCGGAATCGGAGTCCCTTTTATTTACCTTCTTGATGCACGATTTCTTTACTGTACGTTGTTGGTATTTACCCAGCAAACAAACAAAATTGAATGCTTTGCAAACGCAAAACATGCTCTAAATTATACCGAATAATTGCTATTTGGCACTTACATACATGTATGTAATAAGCCGTTTTGTAATATCAACAATGATGAGGAATTATTCACCTCTCGTGCAAGCGCTCTATTGCAGGAAGTATGTCTGCTTGTGCGTATGTCGCATTTCAGTCTGAAAATTCAAAAAAAATTTCGCTAGCGAGTTTCTATGCGCGGGGGAAAGCAACGAAAGGAAGAGCGGTGCAGTAGGAGAGCGGTTTCTGTGCACACTCTACTAAAGCACACATGTTCACGGTTACCACTCGACTAAAATTTTGTTAACCAGATGTTTCGGGACAAGTAACCAATGTAGAAAATGAAATATTAACTAAAGAAAAAAACAAAGTTTCGGTCGTTCTTTCCTGTAGCCTATCAAAAACGTCCAAGCAAAAAGAAACACGTGACGCAATGAACAAATTTCATATCGTGATTTTTTAATAGCCTTCGGATTTGATTTAAAAAAAAACACACATAAAATTTAGAGAAATGTATGAAATCTTTATTTGAGTCGATAGAACGATCTATATAATTCAATGATTAAAGATGATTTCAGGTAAATGTTGACCGCGGCTGCGCCTTAAATGGTTAATACGCTGGGTCCAAATTTGGCATACTCTCTCCAACATATCCGCCGGTAACTCACGAATAAATTCTTCAATATTGGCTTCCAGTGCAAGTGCAAAGGCGTTAAATCGCTAAAATTGCCCACGTAGTGGAGTAACAGAGGCCCAATTGCTGCAAACGGCGCCGAATCGATAATTCACGGTCATCAACAATACCAGCGGATACAGCTGCGATATTTTCCTCTGTCCGCACTCTACGTATGCGTGTTGGAGGTTTAATGTCCAATAATGTAAATTTGTTGCGAAATTTAGTCACAAGATTCCGAATAGTCGCCTCAGAAGGTCGCTCAAACTGACCATAAAATGGAAGAAGTGCACGATGCAATTTCTTAACCGAGCATGAATTTTAATAGCAACATGCAATAATCTTCAAGCGTTGTTTGTTTGTAAGTCGATTCATGGTTAAATTATAGACAAAATGAACGTGTTTGACAGTAACTTGTTACACGAAAACAGCTGATCTGCCAAAAACAGTGTTACCAAAAAGAAAGTTTGTAAAAAATCACCCTGTATTAGTACGCCGCAATGGTAGGTATGCAGTTCTCAAGAAAGAACTTTGAAAGAAATTTTGACAAGTTGATTTGCATTCTACTGGACAATTTTTAATTTTAATAATAAAATTCAGTTCTCTCCAAATGGACGACGATTGGTAAGTTTTTAATACATTTCAAACGATTATGCTTTTATTACATGTCTTGAGATATTTAAGGGACGACCTATTGCTCACGTTGGACTGAGGCATTTTCGTGGCCGGCATGGAAGGCAGGCAGCTGTCACTTTTCCTTTGAGAAATAAATAGGTACGCATATGTTTCTTGACGAAATCAGTGTTGTCATTTCACTTTTCAATGAAAAAAAAGTATTAAAAACCCGAATCAATTTCCTTGTGAGGTGCGTACACCTCAAGAAAATATGACTCTAGTTTTCGCTTTTCTTGAGAGCTGCATACCGACGTTAACTAAGTAACTAACCACTAAAAAATTAACCTATTTTGGTTAAAAGTAACCAACTGTGGCAACCGTGCACATGCTATGCACGTTCAACTTAGCTCAGAGTACAGAAATTACCATTGTTTTGAACGC
The DNA here is from genome assembly GCA_963971225.1 of Melieria omissa. Taxonomy (NCBI): domain Eukaryota; kingdom Metazoa; phylum Arthropoda; class Insecta; order Diptera; family Ulidiidae; genus Melieria; species Melieria omissa. The sequence continues at coordinate 39,018,498 of OZ020269.1, read as the reverse complement.
AGCGAGTTGTTGTTGTGCTGACCAACGGCTGAAGCTTGCAAAATTATGGCTTCTGATATCAGGCAGACTTGTTGCTTTTGCTGCTGCTGCATGTGCACCTTTAATTTTTTCTGATTTCAGATTTTGGTAACCTTTTTGTTATGTTTGGCTTGGAACATTAAAAAAGGCTATGTTGGGGAGGGATACCTATTTTTAATTTGTTAATCGAAACATTAGCTGCAAGTTTGTTGAAGACAGCAATAAAAAAATGCTGAATATCTTAAGACTTTTAACGAGGAAGCTGGGTGCGAAAACAAACTAACACACACACCAGTAGCGGCTTAACGGGGAGGAGGCGGAGGGGCGGACCACCCCGAGCTGCGGGGGCCCCGAGGGAAGGTTGTATATAAAAATTTCAAGTTTTTCATAACTAAAACTTTTTCAAGTTTTTCAAAACTGAAACTTAAAAAAAAAATATTTGCGCTCCACAATGGTTGAGGAAAGACTAAGTTCTTTGTTACTTTCATCAATTGAAAGAGACACAGTATCGACAATTGACTTTCAAATTGCAATAACAAATTCAGTTCAATAAAAGCAAGAAAACATCCTTTCTAAATAACATTTGTTTGCAAATTTTCAAAAAATTTTCCCTCGAAGATTGCAATATTTAATTTAAAATTTTGTGCAGAATTGGCAAATACAAAATTCTAAGCTAAATATAAAATATCGCAATCTTAGGGTTTGCTTGTAAACTAATGTGAATTACACAATTACTAAACCTCATTAAACTTTGTAAAAGTCAAACAAATTTACTGATATTACAACCAATTATTAAAACTATTGGTTGGATAACAACACATCGCAATTCTGTGCTCCTTGTAAGCTAAAAATGGGCTTCTTACATTCTCTTATTGTAGGGGAAATACTTTTTTTCAGATCTTTTTTTATAAAGTCACTGCTACAGGGTTTTATAAAATATTACTGTAGATTTCTGAAGATTTAGATTACACTACTCGACACGAAAAATGCACCTAAAAATAAAAGTGTTTTCTAGACTAGAACTTTGAAATAGAATAAAATTTAGATGTATGAATCTACAGACTGAAATTCAAAACATGTATGTTTTCCATACCTGACATATTTTGGTCCTGAAAGTTCAAAATAGGAAATTTAGTTAAAAGGAGACCATTTTCCTCCTTCATTTGATACCCCTTATCTTCATCATTGCACTAGCGCATATATTTAAAAAAAATATTTGAAATGCGTATGTCCTTAAAATTTAAGGCCTTTAAAAAGGACTTTGGGTCAGAAAATGTAACACTGACTATGCCAGGATACTATAAATGATCTCTAGTTTCACGTCTAGATCAAAATTTGGATGGGTCTCGGAAAAATAAAAATATTTGTTCGCACGGTGTAATAAATGTAAAGTTGGTGTTTTCACTCACTGCATCATACCTTTGTCATTTTTCTTTCAGTTCTATTGATGTTAGGCTTAATATTTAATTTTAGATTTTAAAACCAGAGGAGATAATCTATTTTGTTCTATAGCAAAATATTTGAAAATTTATGATTTTTTAAATTGGTCGAAAAATTCACTTTGTTACAACTTTCACCGTCAGTAACTTCCCCAAAGCTCATATGATTTGGACAATATATATGTTACTAGAAAGTCTAAGGTATTATCTTCTTAACTACGGACAGCTCGTGTTAATCGGATAATTCTTTTAGGAGATATGAGCACCATAACTAAAACAACACGAAAAAACTCGTTTTTCGAATATTTTTCAAAAACGCTTCTTAAAAAATTTTGTGATTTTCAGTTTCGTGTTCAGCGGCCAAAGTTACTCTAGAAAACACTTTTATTTTTAGGTTTACGCGAATTTCCTTTTTTTGTCGCGCGTGTAGTGTTTTGATGCTCTAATCGCAAAACAATCTAATCCTCCTGCTCGGGTAGCTTAAAAAAATGGCCAGATCGTAGTAAGGAAGCAAGATTTTCTGTTTTTTTTTTTGAGATTTCAGATGGCTTTTTGAAATGACGAATTTGATCTCCCAAAAGTTTTCCTAATTTCACGAAAGTTTTTATCAATTTTGGAAAGATTTAGTAGATTATCCTTTTATCCATTTTATATTTTTTCTCTGGGATTCTATTGCTTTCTTTAAAATTTCAAGCATATATACGTTTCAAAATAATTTGCAAGTCCGTTTACTGTTCAATGAAATACAAATTTTCAAAAAAAAAAAGTAAAAAGCATAACCGGAAATTTCCGTTATTAGTTTTGTACGCAAACTTATTCTGCACCGTTTTGTGGGGGCCCCCTTAGCCATCGCCGCCCCGGGCCACCGAACACCTTAAGGCAGGTTTCTACCTTGTGCGGCCGAGAAAACATGTTTTTTTTTTTTAATTTTTGATGGGAAGGTTTTTAAGATAAACACTGGAAAATTTTTTCAGATGTAGGTATATGTTTATTGTACAAGTAAAAACAGTTTCAAGATAAAATATGCAAAGGGGGGGGAGGGGGCCATCGAGCAATGGCGGCAGGACTTCCTTACTCGCGGAAGTCCTGCCGCTGTTTGAGATGACTTGAAACACAAAAATGAAATTGTTTCTTATTCTGTATCCTTTTGTCTATGGCTGGAACTAGGATTTACAAAAAAAATGAAAAATGAAGGATATATGCGATTTTGACTAAAAAACTCAATTTTTATCTACTTTTTTCAATACAAATTTCTATTTTTAATGAAAAATAATTATTATTTCTTGAAGATCCTAGTTCGGGCCATAGCTAAGACCTTGATAAATGACTGTTTAAAATTTCGTAGCTATTGCTCAACTCGTGTGGCCTAAATCACTTCCTCAAGGTCAAAAAATGTAGTTTTGAGAAAAACGCGTTCAAAGTTTTGCTTCAGTACTCGGCGCGCTCGACACCGCTACCTGTTTCGATAAATTGCTTCCGTAATTCGAAGGATTTCAACTTCAAATTTGCGAAGAAATTTCTTCCACCCCCCAGGCAGCAAGGCTGCACAAGGCGCTAGCGAAGGGGACAACGGAAAACAAGATGGCACTCAAATTACCGGATGGTAGTTACACGTGCAATGAAGAGCAAAGGGCTCTCGCTCTTCTAAGTGCACACTTCCCTGGGGCAATCCCCCAGGACGCACTTGCCGAATGTACTATCTATCGTCCAATCAGAGGGGACTGGGAGCTGGCGCATAGTCATCTCTCGGTATAAGATTGATTGGGCATTGAACACCTTTCAAATCGCCAGGCCAGGACGGGATCTTTCCTGTCTTTCTACAAAAAGGCAGGGGGGCCCTACTCAGGCATCTCACTAGCATAATGAGAAGCTGTCTAGCAACAGGGTACATCCCCGCTAGTTGGAGAAGTGCCCTGGTAGTTTTTATACCAAAAATAGGAAAAAAGGACTATACGGAGCCGAAGTCCTTTAGGACAATCAGTCTAACATCCTTCTTCATGAAGACCATGGAGAAGGTGTTAGATCAGTATTGCCCTATTTCAGCTCACGAGTTCAATCCAAGAAGCTATTAAAAGCAAAGAGATTACCCTGTGTGCTTTTCTGGATATCGAAGGAGCCTTCGATAACACCTCGCATGAGGCGATAGAAAGAGCGCTCAGCAGGAGAGGAGTAGAAGCCTCACTTAGTCGCTGGATAAGAGCCATGCTCTCCATCAGATCGGCCATAACGAAGGTGGGCACTACCACCAGGAGCGTGCTGGCAAAAAGAGGATGTCCATGGTGTTATGAGCAATAAAGTAGACTGGGCCTGGGAAGACCACCATACAATCGGGATAGAACAGGTAAGCGTCTGTAGACTCTGTGAAACAGCAGAGGAGACTCCCGAACACATCATAATGCACTGTAATGCGGCTTGTCGCAGCAGGTTGCGTTACCTGGGCCAGTTTTGGCTTGCAGAAGAGGACGTCAAACACCTAGACCCCCGCGAGTTACTAAGTTTCATTAGGGCGGTAGGCCTAGGGGATGTACTCTAACATTTGTAAGGGGCACAATAGATCAATCCTGGTCTCAGTGCAGTTAACCCTAATCAATTCTATTCTGTTATATGCATAAACATAATTTTCCGACAAATTTGAAGCTATTTCCTGTTCTTTTACATATGTATGTACAAATCTGTGGCCGTAAGGAATAACAGCCAAAGTAGATTTTATGAAGTTTTCAGGAGAGCACTTTTAGAGAGAACATAATATGCATGTAACATACAAGGTGAACCAAGCAAAAAAACTACTAAATCGCAGAGTGTGCCACCAAATTACCAAAAATTCAAAACAGCAAAAAAAAGTTTGGCTAAAAATAACCAAAACGGCAACACTGAAGCTGGCTTGCTGAAGAAAGCAACAACATTGCGTGTTGTTGTCGAAATGAGAATAAAGCCCAAAACCATCGAATCTATGCGTGCACATCAATTCGCGCATACTCTCTCAGTTCCCCTTACATTTTCCTCACCTTTGTTGCTTCCCGCCCGCGTCTGAAATGAAATCGCAAAATTATTTCAGATACACCTTCTGTATACTGTCACTAAGCAAATAAACACATAGAGGTGTCAACTCGCACAAGGGCGCCCATGCATTCCACGTCGAAACGATGTTCCAGCGCACTACGCACTACAGAGAAAATTCGTTCCTGGTCCGAACAGCGCGGTTGTGGAATGGTCTCCCTGCAGATGTTTTCCCCAGCACCTATGATCTTGATGGATTCAAGGCAAGAGTCCATAAATTCTTCACCCAACTTCCTCTCTCCCAACCTATATATCCTTCCTGAACCAGCGCAATGCCTCGCATTTATAGGGGTCATCCCCTGCGCGTTGGCTCGTCAAAAAAAAAAAAATTTGCGTACCAGCGCAGTAGGTCCCATACGCACTTCGGCTATTCGAAAATATTCGCGATGACTTCGGCAAACTTCTCAATTCGAAGTCAGCTTTCATAATTTGCTTTATGTTGATGTGGTCAGCAGTGTTGCCACTAAGAATTTTGTTCTCCTACCAAAATTGGTCCAAAAACAATCTCAGCCTACCAAAATAAATTTAAAATTTAATAAAAATTAATATTTTCTTCATAAAAACTTTTGCAAATAAATTACCTGTCCATGATTCGTCTTTTTGCACAGGACCTTTTTTACAGCATGAATAAAAGCGCGAATTTTCAATAATTTCTTCTTTGTTTAAACCTTTTTTTTAATAATGAGAATAACAAAAACTACGCAAAAATGTGAACGAATTTGGCCACTTAAACGTAAAAAAAAGTCAAGCAAAGTTGCAAGTAAAAGGTCTTCATGTAAATGCATGAAGATTTACGCAGCAACTTCAAAAGAGCATTGAAAAAAAAACGCAGGGGGAAAAGCCTTCGTGTAAATGGCTCTTTTTGACATTTTGCTTTTTTCTTTTTTACATCCTTCCTCAAATACTGGGTTGGCACATAAATGCATATCGAAAGCACAGATTTTAAAATCATAAAAAAAATTAATAGAAAATATATTAATGCAGTGTGTTGCCTACCAAAATTCCTTGAAAATCACAACAAACCAACCAACCTACCAAAGCCTTAATTTAGGAAACGAAGCTACCAATTTTGGTCCAGTTGGACCAAAACGGCAACACTGGTGGTCAGTCGCACATCAACTGTGCGCTGTGATGATGTTACAGCGTTGCCACAAGAAGAAAAAATGTATAACCAGGAACAAAAATAAAAATAACCAAAATGTAACAAAAATAACCAAAATGTTTATTCGACAAACAAAATAAATAACTCATACATAAACTTCAAGATTTGAGGAACATTTAGATGGCTTTTAACACATTCGTATGTATGTATGACATAAAATAAATAATTAACACTTTCATGTACAGTAAAACTTTCAGTGAGCTGCGAATTAATGGTTTACTCTCCTTAAAATATAGTTATCGATTTAAACAATGCTGCTTACTATTTTACGAGAAACAGCAATTGCTATGAGTTGCCACTATGTATCAATATTATTGTCACTCCCAATCAGTGATGGACTTTAGGCCCAAGTGCATCATATCAAACATCAGTATAGGAGTGCACCACATTCAAGCAAATTGTATCAATGTTTTCCAATTAAGGGGGTCCTCTACTCTCGCGGTTTCGAAAAATCGATTTTTTTTTTTTGCATAATTTCAATCTATATGTATCTGAGAATACGCCACAGAAAGGATTCCGTGAAAATCACATTTCTTTGCATGTTGCTGGGCACCGAAAGGTACCCGTCCCCTGCAAGTTACAACGTAATTTATCTTTAAACGCGTTTTCCCGAAAGTAGTGCTTTTTTGCTGCCGAGTAAGACTTTTTATAAAAGTATTACTCCGATTTCGATAATTTTTTTTTAATTGTTCAGAAATATACCGCTATGTTTTCCCGTGACAGAATTTTTTTATTTTGCACTGTGTAAAAGTTATGCAACAATTTGTAAAAAATTCCAATTTTCACCTTTTTTTTTACCTATTAGGCGCTATAAAAACGGAACAAAATAAAATTTTCGGTATGTTTTCTATATAACTTCTGTATAACTTGCAGGGGACGCGTACCTTTCGGTTCCCAGCAACATGGAAAGAAATGTGATTTTCACGGAATCCTTTCTGTGGCGTATTCTCAGATACATATAGATTGAAATTATGCGAAAAAAAATCGATTTTTCAAAACCGCGAGAGTAGAGGACCCCCTTAAGGGAAAGGCCAATTCAATAACATTTTTATTAATAAACAATTCAAAAGTTTTATTCGAAACTAAGATGTATGTTTAACAACACATGGAATTCACTTCTAATTTAAACAAGAAACATATATATGTATGTAAATTATTCTAAATAGGAATCATTATCTTCAGGTACATTTGCATAGGATAAGTCAGTAGGAAGCTTAAACTCATAACAACATTTATTACGGGCTTTCAAGACATTTTTATTTTGTATTAAGGACGAAGCAGTGCTTACTTGTAAACGGGATCGTAACTTGCTTCTGATTAAATTTTGTACAGAAAATTCATGCTCTGCACTGGATGAAGAGGGGGAATAGATAAATACCTTTAACAACTCTTAAAATGTTTTTGAAAAGAGACTCGTTTAATTCATTTTTTAGGCAAGAAACTGTTTCCCGAAATTCAGTAATTCTAACATTTTAAAAAATTTTGGTTCCTCATATTCTGATAATTTCCTATAATGTGTATAGGTTAATTTCTTCGATATATTTAATCTCTTTGGGAAAAAGCTTAGAAACAAATGGTAGAACAGTTTTTTGCTTTATACAGCAAGACATGCTTGGGTGAAAACTTTGGCAAAAAGTTTAATATATCATCATTAAAGTTAACTCTTTTTCTTAAAGAGTCAAGAAACTTTATTTAAAACTCACGACATTTCTTTTACATTTTGAAACATCTTCATCAGATATATCCCCTGAGCCAATTAACAAATCTACTTCAACTCAACGATACACATCACCAACAGGTTTGTATCTTTGCCATCAATTACTTATTTTTCAAAAAATTTCAAATGTCGAACAAATATGCAATTCTTAGAAGAAATGTGTGAATTCATCCGTCTTCCGATTGCATTGAAGATGGTAATATGGCAAAAACTATCCATAACTGGTTAGAGATGTTAAGCATGTAACCAATTGTCCTTTTAAGGTTGCCACACATTTTGCAAAAATTTTTTTTTTAGTGCTAAAAGGCAAAACAAAATTTTCATTTCGTTTCTCGACCAGTGTGTACCAAAAACGCTTCTTTTGTACCAGCGTACTTTTTAAACTGTGATTGTATCAAAAGAGTACAATAGTATCAAGAATTCCATCACTGCTCCCAATACATGATACCAAAATAAAAGGTAGAGCTAATGCTTCTTCTCAGCCGCCATATTGCGCATCTGACACTAAAGGTCTTTTTGACGTTCTTCTTTAAAAATGTGCTACCGTACTGTTGTTAGAAAATCCCTTGAACATTTTTTACGTCAACAAAATTTAAATGTATTTTGTTAAGGTTTTTGGGTTTGGTTGGTTGGTTGGTTTAGTGAGAGACATACTTAGGCCTATGGGCCCGTTGTGATACCACAAATTCAACCCGTTCGAAATGTGTACGCAACACTGTTTTTTCCAACATGTGGTACAACACACATTTCAAACGGACGGATACAGTTTAACGCCGAATCCGAACGGCGATTGGCAGTTTTTCTTTCACACTTGGAGGTTTTGCCATTGCGATTCTTGTAATTCTTATCTGCTTCATGTGGATAGCGATAGAAGTAGATGAGCGTTTTTTCCAGCCCGAGCCAGAAATCGCACCTGGGGCGCTCGGTATGAGAAGCCAACGCGCTACCCGCTGAACTATCAAGGCCGGCGGTTTTTTGGGTTTAGATTGTAAACAAAGCAACTTGGCAATTTAAGAGGTGAACCAGAAAAATTTAGAATTTTTACGCATCCAGCATTCGAAAATGCCAAGAGTTAAGAGGCTGGTATTTGGGAGTGAAAGTAACACTTCGTTCAATAATGTGTGTGACTAACTAATTAAAACACATTTTTTTGCCAAAATTCGTTTTTATTCATCAACATAGTCCCCTTTTAGGGAGATACAATCATTCCAACTCTTTTCCAATCTTTCGATACCGCCTTTGTAGAACGATTTTTCTTTGCCTTCAAAATAGGCGTTAGTTTCGGCGATTACTTCATCATTTGAGCCAAATCTCTTACCACGGAGCATCTTTTTGAGGTCTGCGAAGAGCCAGTAGTCGCTGGGGGCCAGATCTGGAGAATACGGGGGATGAGGAAGCAATTTGAAGCCCAAATCATGCATTTTTGCCATCGTTTTCATCGACTTGTGACACGGTGCATTGTCTTGGTGAAACAACACTTTTTTCTTCTTCATATGGGGCCGCTTAATCGCGATTTCTTCTTTCAAACGTTCCAACAACGCTATATAATAGTCGCTATTGATTGTTTTCCCTTTCTCAAGATAGTCGATGAATATTATTCCGTGCACATCCCAAAATACTGACGCCATAACCTTGCCAGCCGATGTTTGTGCCTTTGGACGCTTTGGGCGGCTTTCACCGGTTGCATGCCACTCAGCAGACTGCCGATTTGACTGGAGTGAAATGGTGGATCCATGTTTCATCCATTGTGATGTACCGACGCAAAAACTCCGACTTGTTGCGCGTAAACATGTCCAAACAGCTCTTTGAATCATCGATTCGTTGTTGTTTTTGCTCCGGTGTGAGCAAACGCGGCACCCATTTCGAAAACACCTTTTTCATAACCAAATGTTCGTGTATTATGGTGTGTACACTGCCTGCTGATATCTTTAGAATGTCAGCAATCTCCCCAACTTTCACTTTACGGTCGGACATAATGATTTTCAGTGTTTTTTCAACGTTTTCCGGAATAACAGCGTCATTTGGCCGTCCAGTAGATGGAATGTCATCGGTGTCTGTACGACCACGTTTGAATTCGGCATACCAATAACAAATGGTTCTTTTTGATGGAGCAGAGTCCGAATAATGTTTTTCAAGCCATTCCTGGCATTGAACAGTATTTTTTTCATTAAAAAACAATGATAAATCAGCACACGGAATTGCTTTGAATTCATTTTTTTTGAAAACTCAAAAGTAGTGTCACTTAAAGCACTGTAACTTGTAAACTAATGGTCGGATTGACATATAATTTTGACAGTAAGCCTAAAAAGGTTCACAATTTCGAAAAAAAATATTGATTTAGTATTAGTGCCGCCATCTATGTGTCAGTCACACACATTATTGAACGAAGTGTTATCTATAAATATTGCAGTTTCTTGCTATATTATTCAATTGCATCTTGGATCTACTTTAGTCAACATTTCCAGACCGCAAAAGCGCTGCCGCAAATTAATACTGGGCATTTACTTTACTGATAAGACGAAGTCTAGACTAAGCATTGCAAGGGAGAGCAAAGCGAGCGTAGTGACGGTTTATAATGTTATAAACAACTACAACGTGGGAAACTCCAGAAACAGAGCCGAAGAATCAGGCAGAAAAAAGGGTCCAATAACCTAGAAGTGCTGAAGAGGCTTGTTAGCACATATCGGAATAAAGCCACGAGGGCGACTTGAGATGTTGCAGCTGCATCAGGCACATCGCAATCAACTGAGATGCTATATAAGCGAAGTCAAGGTTTAAGGACCTACGAACAGGAGAAAGTGCCTGACCGGTCGGAAGCAAAAGAAAAAATAGGGAAGACGCGGGCTCGAAAACTGTATGACGATTACGTAACCAAGTTCGATTGCGTGATTCTCGATGATGAAACCTACTCTAAGGATGACTTCAAGCAGTTGCCTGGGAATGCCTATTTTACTCAAAACAATAAGAATAGAACACAAAGAAAGTACTCCGAAGTGAAATACACCAAATTTCCAAAACGCTTCATGGATTGGCAAGCTATTTGCACCTGTGGTCTACGGGTCATTACGACAGGAACAATAAACTCTAGAATTTATATAAAAGAATGTATGCGAAAACGCCTTCTACCATTTATTGAATAGCACAAAGGAACAGTTTTGTTTTTGCCAGACCTAGCGACAAGCCACTAATCCAGGTCAACTATGGAATGGTATGAAGGAAATTGTGTCACGGTGGTCCCAAAAGAGGCAAATCGTCCCAACTGCCTGGAACTTCGGCCTATTGAAAGATATTGGGCTATAATGAAGCAAACTCTAAGAAAAACAAAGAAAGTTTGCAAAAATTATGTACAGTTCCGAAATCGATGGAAGCAAGCCTATGCAATAGTCACCGAAAGTACTGTTCAGTCTCTAACTAAGACCGTTAGAAAAATATAAAAAAATGTTACAACCACTAATTATATTTCATGAAAATTTTTTGTAAATTCGAGTTTCAGAAATGTATAATAAACTGCAGTTTATTTTAGTAAAATCAGACTATTACTTTTTTTTTAATGTATTCTTAAAAATTCTAAATTTTTTCTGGTTCACCTCTTAGTCCTTTTCTATAAATCAGCTGATTCAAAGAAGACAAAGCAAACAAAACAAAAAACGGTTCTAGAAAAACGCACCGTAGGTTGTTGAGAAATTTTAAAATAATTAATCTATATATATAAAAATCAAATAAATTTCGTATGTGTTCTATAGACTCCCAAACCACCAGACCTATTTTAATAGAATATTACGTGTGTGTTTACGGGCACCGTGTGGAAGGTTCTTAGCATAGGGGGCGTGGCATTATTCAAGGGGGCGTGGCACCGCCCATACAACTCAATTCTTTAATATTGAATATCTTCAGAATTATAAGTCGTATAGCATTGAAATTTGGTACAGTGTCATGGCGTAAACATGTTGTTCGACCGGTAAAATTTAATGGGCGTTGGACAAGGGGCGTGGCACTTTTTAAATTCCGGTGTAACTTTCGAACTATAGCGTTCACATCAGTGAAACTCGGTACAAACTAACGATTTGGTCGTGTCCTTCGACAGGGAGAATAGGGTGGGTTTTTGACAAGGGGGCGTGGCACCGCCCATACAAGCCAACTTTTTAATACGGAATATCTTCGGAATCATAAGTCGTATAGCATTGAAATTTGGAACAGTGTCATGGCGTAAACGTGTCTTTCCACAAATAAAATTTAATGGGCTTTGGAAAGGGGCGTGGCACTTTTTAAATTCCGGTGTAGCTTTTGAACTATAGCATTCACATCAATGACACTCGGTATAAACTTATTATTTAGTCGTGTCCTTCGGCAGGGGGAATAGGGTTTATTTTAGACAAGGGGGCGTGGCACCGTCCATACAACCCAAATTGTTGATTAGAAATATCTTCAGAATTATAGGTCGCTCAGTATTGAAATTTGGAACAGTGTCATTATGTAAGCATGTCGTTCGACTGGTAAAATTTAATGGGCGTTGGACAAGGGGCGTGGAACTTTTTAAATTCCGGTGTTACTTTTGAACTATAGCATTCACATCAACGACACTTGGTACAAAGTAACGATTTGGTCATGTCCTTCGGCATGGGGAATAGGGTGTATTTTGGACAAGGAGGCGTGGCACCGCCCATACAACCCAACTTTTTGATATGGAATATCTTCGGAATTATAAGTCGCTCAGCATTGAAATTTGGAACAGTGTCATGGCATAAACGTGTCTTTCCACAAATAAAATTTAATGGGTTTTGGAAAGGGGCGTGGCACTTTTTAAATTCCGGTGTAGCTTTTGAACTATAGCATTCATATGAATGACACTCGGTATAAACTTATTATTTAGTCGTGTCCTTTGGCAGGGTGAATAGGGTGGATTTTGGACAAGGGGGCGGGGCACCACTCATGCAACTCAAATTTTTAATATGGATTAATTTCGGAATTATAAGTCATACAACACTAAAATTTAGTACCCTGTCGTCTCATACATGAGTCATTCTAATGATAAGATTTGATGGGCGTCAGACAAGGGGCGTGGCGCATTGTTTGTGACCCAAATATTTTGCTGAACTTTGAGTGGCACAGCAATGAAACTAAGTACGAACCTACCATTTTCCCTTCCGAAAGACGGGATGGTGCGGGTATTGAACAAGGGGGCTTGGAACCGCCCATATAACTTAAATCTATATATATATACAAGAAAGTGACTGTATGTGAGTTACGGCATCACACACAAACGGACCGTTTGGGCGAGACGAAGTTTGCCGGGTCAGCTAGTATAAAATAAAATATCAGTTGTTGCTTTAACAGCTGTCACAATACCCGTACTATTTGCCATAAGAGTGCGATAATGTTTTTCTGTTTCCCCATGCGTGAACGGTGGATTACTGCTTGCGGTGTGAACCTCAATGACCTACCCAAGAAGCTGTTTGCTCCATCCATTTCTCCAAAGAAGAAATCTCTTCTGGAAATGGAAGAAAACACCTAAATGCAAACGCTGTCCCGAAGCCGTAAGTACAGTGGACCCTCGGTTAACGTACACAATTGGTTCCAGCATCTTGTTCGTTATGCGAAACGTTCGTTAAGCAAAACCATTATTCCCATATAAATCAATGTAAAATGAATTAATGCGTTCCAGGTCGAAAACAAAAACACTCCAATAGGTTTCAATTTTAACTTTTATTGAAAGAATGTAACATAAAATGCATCAAACGAACTGAAAAAATACACCATTTAAAGTTCAGCTTTTATTGAAAGAAAGTTAAATGAAACGTATAAAATTTTGTAAGGAACTGAATATATATTGGACGGACATTTGTATGTTTCAACACGTCTTGTTAATTTTACGAACACAGGCAATTATGCACAAAAATAAAACAAAATGCACAATTATGAAACAAAAGCTAAACACAGACAGCACTATAATGTGTATTCGGGGTTTCCCCTGTTTCGTTGCTTAGCACAGACAGAAATTTTACATGCAATTAAGGTTTCCCCCTTTTTCGTTGGTCGTTATCCGAAACTTCGTTCGTTAAGAGAAACTTTTTTTCCCCAAAAAAAGTGTTCGTTATGCGAAATGTTCGTTATGCGGGGCGTTCGTTAACCGAGGGTCCACTGTACTTGATAATTACCAGCTTCATTAGCAGCAATTTGAAAACACAAAAAAATGAATATCAATAAGAAATTAAAAAAAAAACAATTACATAGTAATTTACCTTTATACCATTCATTGCGTTGTTGCTTGTCTAATTTAGTTAATAACATTGAAATGTATATTTCGTGTTTATTTTAAAAAAGATCTTAAAATCCTTAGAACCTTATATAGCCCTAATTTAGTATTACAACGAAGTGGCATCACGACTCAAGCTTTTGACAAATACGAAACACGTCAATAAGCAGGCTTAGTGTCAAAAGAATTGACAACGGTTTTACCTTTTATTTTTGTATCATGTCCCAATAATAAGGACTGTATCGAAAATTATAAATACACCAAAACATGCTTCATACCAGTGCATAACAAAAGTTAGAATTTATTTTTTTTTATAAATGGCATTTCACATTGTATATTTTTGTAAATAGCAACAAAAAAAATTATTTAGTGGGAGGCTAACCCACATTTTTAATCTTTTTGTCGAGGTCCTTTTTTAAATTCTGGACACAGCCAGAATCTAATTTTCTGTTAACACTATTCCCATCTTTTTTAAATTTTTGAACGGAGTTAGCCGGTTTAGATCTTTTTGTAAGGTCCCTCTTCATCAACGTCCAAAATTTTTCGATAGGGCGTATCTCTGGACACTTTGGAAGATTCATGTTTTTCTTAACAAAATTTATGTTCTTCTCTTCATACCACGTTAGTACTGGGTTAGCATAATGGCAAAAAGCTAAGTCGGCGCAAAACCAAGTCTTGCCAGTGTGTTTTTCACCAACGGCAGCAATCTCTACTTGAGGCACTCATTTAGGTACATTTCAGCGTTCAGGGGCTTGTCCGTGAAGAGTGGAGTCGACATTTTTTCACACTTGCATATTGCTTGCCAAACAAGAATCTTATTGCCAAATTTTTCGCCAAAAATTGATTTGCCAGCTTTGAAATTTCACTGCCTTTCGGAACTGCGTAGAATTGGGGTCCTGGCCGCGTTTTGTAGTCCAATTTCACGTATGTTTCGTCGTCCATTATGATACAATCAAATTTTTGCCTACAAATATAGTCGTACAATTTTCGGGATCTGGTTTTCACCTGCGCGCATTGCTGAGTGCTTCGTTTCGGCTGTTTTTGCTTTCTATATGTTCCCAACTGGTTTCTCTTCTTGGCACGTTGGACCATTGCTGCACTCGTTTCGGCTTTTTTTGCGCAATCGCGTACGGATTTATCCTTATTTTTTTTAAATAAGGCACATATCTTAGTATCTAGCAATGGTTAGGACGCACCCTTTTTACAACCTTGTCCTGGTAAATCTTCAAATGTGCAATGTGTAGTATACCGGCGAATAGTTTTTGCACAGCAAACAGGCTAACATTTGCTTCTTTTGCTAGTTTTCTATACGACATTCCTTTGGTTGATGCCCATTTGGACAAAATTTCCTGACGAAGTTTTGCGGAAAGCCCTCTCATTTTTAAGCGTTTCGATATACTACAACAAATTTTTCACGAAAATAACAATTTGAACCTCTAGAATCTAAAAACCGATATTGCTGAGCAACCAACATTGCATAGCCCACTTTATATGATTTTTAAAGTGTATTCATAATTTTCGATACAGTCCTTATTGTGCTCGTTGATATTAAAGACACATTTTGTATCAGTGTGCAATATTCTAAAAGATACATTTTGTATCAGTGTGCGATATTTTAAAAAATAACCAAATGGGATCAAAAATCACCAAATAACCAAAACCCATTTTCAAAAATTAAAATAACCATTTTTGGTTAAAAATAACCAAAACGGCTGTGATGTTACTGCTGCTGTAATGCGCCTTGCTTTCAGCGCAGCAGGTCCCATACGCACATTAGTACAGTAAATAGGTATATTTTACTAAAAAAAATACTTAATGGCTGAAATTTTGAGGGTATGTTCGGGGGCATGTCCTGAGCCTAAAACTGAGTTTTCGTATTCGAGGGGGTGGGGGAAGACACTACTCCCTGCTTATTTAGGGGTGAGTTCGTTTTAATTCCATATCTCCGGTGCTATTGCTCGTACCGACAAGTCCGAGGGATCAAATTTGTGGGGAATAAAATTATCTATCTAATGATAATAAAATCGAGGTCATAGGTCGATTAGGTGAATCACAATGGCCGGTCAAAGGTCAAAAGTGAGGGATAGTTTTCGTTTTTCGTGAATACCGTGAAACCAGTAGGTTTTTTCGCATACTATTTCAATACCATTTTAAAATACTTGAAATTACCTACAAAACGAGTGCTCAAACACTCATCTACTATAAATAGTTTGCCGTCAATCCAACGACCAAGTTGACCGCGCGCGCCGATGTTGAGCCGCGCACGGCGCGAGAAGTACTCATTGCGCATACATTGCACTCTCTACGTGCTCGCACGTACAGCGCGCGCGGTCAACACCAGACGATGTTGACGAGTTCATTTCCAATATATTGAGAAACCAAATGTCAGCATAAAAGAAAGTGAACGAACTCGATAAGCATTATAGTAATTAGTAAGCATAAATATCGTAAGTTACAGTTGCAACCAATATATTGCGAAACCAAATGTCAGCATAAAAGAAAGTGAATGAACTCGATAAGCATTATAGTACTTAGTAAGCATAAATGTCATAGGTTACATTTGCAATGAAGAATAAAGTCAAAAGCAGTCTGATTCTGACACTTGTCCGCGACTGTTCATAAACGTCATCTGGTTTTCTTTTTTTTTAAAAACCCGCTTACGGCGATCGATAACAAAAGTGGCGCAGTCGGTAATCCTTTCAGCAAATGAGGAAAGGATAGTGGTACGAACGATTACCAAAATAACACCCAAAAAAGTAATCCTACGATTCCGTAGTCATACTCAGGAGTTGGCCGGACCCTCTAGGATATAAATTAATACAAGAAAGTGGCAGTGTAGTGATCACAAAATAAATTGTAGACACCACCCACAAAAGTACAAGAAAGTGGCAGTGTAGTGATCACAAAATAAATTGTAGACACCACCCACAAAAGTACAAAAACAGTGCAGTGAACGCGAAACAAAATTGCGGACACCACTCAAGAAGCAGAAGTAAGCAGCAAAATAGGAAACAGAAGACAGCAAGAACACGACGCAAGGAGAAAAATGGCACAGGATCAGGCTCAGCTTGGGATGCCGCCAGTGGACATGGTGGAACAACTGGCAAGACGAGAACAACAACTAGAGCAGCTACGAGAAGCGTATATTGAATTGCAAAGACGAACATCAAGTGAAAACCAAACGGACAGGATACTCAAGAACGTCTCACATCTACCAACGTTTACGGGAACCGGCGACATAACTATTAACTCTTTTATGAGCAGCGTGGAATACCTACTGTCAACAATAAACAACGAGGATCTAAAGAAGGAAGTAACCAAGGCCATATTTTACAGAACTATCCAAGGAGAAGCGAAAAACACCATAATCAACTTACAACAACCGGACAACTGGGAACAAATCAAGAAGATCCTAAAATTAAGATACAAACCGGATACGGAACCACACCAGGTGTACCGCAAAATTAGCAATTTAAGAGTAAACACAGTAAGTGAATTAGCTGTAGAGATACAAAAAATTAAATACAAAGCAGATGAGTTAATCGTATACTACAGAGGAGACCACTGTATTGATTTAACAAACATAGATAGTTTATTAGTTAACATTACAAAGGAAATGACACAGGGGACATTACTGGACAAAATTTATGACGAACGCGACCTAGGTATAATTATAGACTTAATGACAAAACGACGCTATGAAGACAGTTGCATAAGGCCAGAATTTAAAAAATACAGAAAAGATGAAAAGATTAATGGCCATAATAACAACAAACCAAATCACAATAATCAACACCGAATTTATTATAATAATCAAAACAATGATGAAAGAAATAATCGCCAGTATCAAAATTATCAAGAACAAAGCAGAGGGAAACCTAATTTTCAATATCGAGAACAACAAAATTATAATGTTAATAATAATCACTTTAACAATTCGGGGCGTTACCGATTTCAAAATGATGTAAGAAATTATAATTCTTCAGGACAATTCCAAAGAGTCCCACAGGAAGTAAACCCTAGCCAATTTCAAGCCAAAATCGCTTGAATCAACCTAGGCGAGACCGAATAGAACCGATGGAAGTCGATAACATTGAAAGAAATTATGACGGACCGAAACAGGCAGGACACCCTAATTATAGGATCAGCCAAGATCGCTTGAACCAAATTAGGCAAAGCCAGGCAGAGTTAGAAGAAGACATAGACAACGAGATGAATAACACAATTTTTTTTACGGAGCCGCCTCGGAGTGTTTACCAAAAATAAAAATAACAATTAAAAGAAAAAAGTACATAGCACCGATTGACACAGGCGCAACGTTTAGCCTAATAGACAAAGAAATAAATGACTTTTTGAGAGTAAAATTAAAACAACCAATCACATTTAGTACGTTAACAAATAAGGACACGATAGATTTTGAAGTGCATACGGAAGCACCGGAAGAATTCAATTTACCGGATAATGCGAGAATCAGGTGGAAGATCACAACATTCAAAAGAAGAAACTATAATTTCATAATAGGCATGGATATTTTAAACTTCCTGAACGCGCACATAAATATAGAAGAAAAAATAATAATACTAAATCAGAGAGTAAATAATTTTTTAAATAACCCATATGACGCGAACGAAATTTGTGCAATAGAAACAACCGATAGTGGGATAGAGGGAATTCAGTTGAATCATCTAAACGCGGAAGAATATAATAAAGTTATCAAAGTCCTAAAACGTTTTAAAAATCTTTTATTTAAAGAAGGGGATAAACTAACAAACACCGCAGAAGTGCAACATGAGATCAGAACAATAACAAATGAACAGATTAATTCCAAACTATATAGGTACCCACCCCAGCATGAGGAAGAAGTGAGGAGGCAAATCAAAGAAATGGCAGAACAGGGAATTATAAGAAAAAGTAAATCGAAATATTCCAGCCCCTTAATCGTGATACCAAAGAAAATGGATAACTCGGGAAAAAAGAAATACAGATTAGTTATAGATTATAGAAAATTAAACGAGATAACAGTTGATGATAAGTACCCATTACCAAACATAGATTCAATTCTAGATAAATTGGGAAGAGCCCAATATTTCACGACACTGGATTTGGCAAAAGGGTACCACCAAATCTTAGTCAAGGAAGAAGATAGGGAAAAAACGGCTTTTGTCACACCGCATGGGCTATATGAATTTGTACGGATGCCATTCGGACTAAAGAATGCACCGGCAACATTCCAGCGCCTAATGAACGAGATATTGCGTGATTATATTAATAAAACATGTGTTGTCTATTTAGACGACATACTCATATTTAGTACTTCATTAGACGAACATATAAAAGCTATTAACGAAATTTTCAGCGTACTAGAAAAGAAAAATTTGAAAATCCAGATAGACAAATGCAATTTTTTAAAGAAAGAGACAGAGTTTCTAGGACACGTCCTAACAGAAGAAGGGATTAAACCAAATCCGAAAAAAATCCAATTATAAAAAATCTAGAATTGCCAAGGACAGAAAAACAGATTAAAAGCTTTCTAGGAGTCACAGGCTACTACCGAAAATTCATTAAAGATTATGCCAAGGTGGCACAACCAATAACGAAATATCTAAAACAAGGAATAAAAATTAACACAAAAGACCCTACATACATTTGGCATTTGACAAATTAAAAAATTTAATAAGTTCACATCCAATATTACGATTTCCAAACTTTGAAAAGCAATTCACTCTAACAACAGATGCATCGAACTATGCACTGGGAGCGGTATTAAGCCAAGAAGGCCACCCAGTCTGCTTTGCATCACGAACGCTTAATAACCATGAAAGAAACTACTCAGCTACAGATAAGGAATTTTTGGCCATTATATGGAGCGTAAATTACTTTAGGCCGTATCTTTACGGAAGGAAATTCAAAATTCTTACGGATCACCAACCGATAAAATATTTACATTCTAAATACAAAGGTAAAGATATGTCACCAAGACACCAAAGATGGCTTCTAAAATTGGGAGAATACGATTGTGAGATAGAATATTTAATAGGAAAAGAAAATAAGGTGGCGGATTTCTTGAGCAGACTAGGAAAGGAAAAAGAGACAAGTACAGAAGATGAGGACCAAACTTTAAAAATTTTTCCGAATAAAGAAGACGACAATTTTTCGAAGTCAAATATTATTGATAACATTGAAGACGATATAACTATGGCGACAGTACACTCAGCAGAAGAAAACTTACAGGACCACTTTCTCATCAAAGAAGAAATAGTAAATAAATATAAAACACAAATAATCATAACGAACGATAAAACAGAAGAAATAAAAATGATTCACGGAAAAAGGATAATCTTTATAGCGGAATACGATTTCGAAAACATGGGGGACATATTTAGAAGATATATTAAAAAGGGACATATAGGCATCTTTTCGGAATTACCAGATAATAAATATAATATTGTTCAACAGAAACTCATTCAAATGTTTTCTAATGATAAAAGCATTAAGTTCATAAAATGTACAATCAGAGCACAGGACTTAGAAACAGAAGTGGAAGCAATTAAACAGATATCATTCTATCATGTAAGAGAAAGTATGCATTCGGGCATACAAGAAACATATAACCAGATAAAAAATAAAATTTATTACCCAAAACTAATGGAACTAATACAAATCGTGATCAATCAATGCGACATATGCAAAGCAGTTAAATATGACCGGAACCCCATTAGACCTAAATTCAATTACACCGAAACGCCTTCAGATATAAATGAAATAATACATATAGACACATTCGTAATTAAGAAGTTTCATTTTTTAACAATAATAGACAAGTTCTCGAAATTCGGAGCAGTATATTCTTTGAATGATAGGAATCACGTAACGATTATAGAACAGCTAGAAAACCATTTTTCAAAGATAGGAAAACCAGCAAAAATAATAGCTGATAACGAATTCAAGACAACGCGTATTAAAGAATTTTTAGACCAAGAGGGAATTGAACTTCATCTTACCAAGCCACATAGCCACACGGGCAACGCAGATGTAGAACGAATGCACAATACAATTGCAGAAAAGTTCAGAATAATATACCATTCTAATAACAATTTACCAATCAAACAGACCATGCAAAAAGCTATTCGAAATTACAACAGCAGATACCACTCTACTATTAAAAGTATCCCAATGGACGTACAAAATGGAAAAATTGAAAAAGAAAAAATTAAGCAAAACATGGAGGTATACAAAAGAAGAGTAATAGACAAGCTTAATACGAAAAGAGAAGAGTACGAGGAAAGGAGAAACGAAGGTTTCACAAAAAATTATAAGGCGTTGAGGCATAAAGAGCAACCAAAATTTAAAAAGAAAAACTTAGAAGACGTTCACCCATGCAATACTAAAAGACCACTTAAATTTACAGATGCTGATAATACTGTTACTAATGATACAATGGGCGCAACTCATTAATGGAAAAATTGCTGTGACAAAGATAACGGACCAAACAGGGTTTGCAGACATTGGAATTAAAAATCAGGAAATAATCAAAGATACGGAAATAGTCCTACATATGATTAACATAAGCAAGATAGAAAATATTTTAGACAAAATGACAGACAACGTAGTATTAACTAAAGCAAAATATAAAGATTTACTTCTACTAGAAATAGTGGATACAAGAAACAAGTTACTTACATTAAAACCCAAAAGAAACAGACAAAAGCGTGGACTAATAAACGGCGTGGGTAAAGTATCGAAATGGATATTTGGAACCATGGACGACGAGGACAGACAAGACATACAAAACCATCTGTTACAGACAGGCGAAAAAATCAACAAACAAATTCAAATCAATAATTATTTCAATACAGCATTAGAACAATTAAGTGACATCATAAACAACGACAAAATTAAACTCGACAAAGATCTTAATACCATTCATAAATTCATTGATGAAGAAGACGAACGAAATATTTATTTAGAACAACTAACTAAAATTCAATTATTAAAAACTAGAATAGAACAAATACTTGATAAGGTGGTAGCAGCGAAATATAAAATAATACACCCTAGTATATTAACAAGCAATGAAATAATGAAGTACGACATTGACTATAACAAATTAAAGTATTTACAATCAGGTACAACATTTTTTAATGACACATTTTTAGTAATTGGCATAAAAATTCCTATTACTTTTGAAACCGTTCAAATCAGATATCTTATACCGATACCCAACGAAACAAATAATGAAATAGACTCGGAAATCGAACAAGTGTTCGAGTACGAAAATAAAACCTTTAAATTCGAAGAAAACAAAAAATTGAGAAACATGAAACCATGCACACACTGTTCAATAAAATCAAACTGTCAACTCATTAGTAATAAGGATCTAGAAATAATAGAACTAGATATAGATACAATTATTATCAAAAATGCAAAAAATCTTGTAATTAATCAAACGTGTACTGTAAATGAAATTACCATAAATGGAAATAATTTAATTCGATACAATAATTGTTCACTTAAAATAAATGATTACTATTTTTCAAATTCAGAAGAAGATATAGAGGAAAAAATTATATATACCCAATATGAAAAAAGGCAAAATTTTACTCAAAAAATAACACTATATGATGTAGTAAAGATAAACAAGCTAAATTGGAGCAACATTGCTAAATTAAATCACCATAGTAAAATTTCGTATGGATGTATTGTAACTATAGTTATCATAATAATAATAATTGTCATAATTTCAATAAGCAAACACAGACACATAACAATAAAACTAAACAGTAGAATTCAGGATAATTCTAAACTAAAAGGGGGAGTAGTCACGTATAGTGTCAACAACCCGACTATAAACACAATTGCTCGGTCAACACCAGACGATGTTGACGAGTTCATTTCCAATATATTGAGAAACCAAATGTCAGCATAAAAGAAAGTGAACGAACTCGATAAGCATTATAGTAATTAGTAAGCATAAATATCGTAAGTTACAGTTGCAACCAATATATTGCGAAACCAAATGTCAGCATAAAAGAAAGTGAATGAACTCGATAAGCATTATAGTACTTAGTAAGCATAAATGTCATAGGTTACATTTGCAATGAAGAATAAAGTCAAAAGCAGTCTGATTCTGACACTTGTCCGCGACTGTTCATAAACGTCATCTGGTTTTCTTTTTTTTTAAAAACCCGCTTACGGCGATCGATAACAAAAGTCGCGCGGTCAACATCGGCGCGCGCGGTCAACTTGGTCATTGGATTGACGGCAAACTATTTATAGTAGATGAGTGTTCGAGCACTCATTTTGTAGGTAATTTCAATTACTTTAAAATGGTATTGAAGCAGTATGCGAAAAACCTACCGGTTTCACGGTATTCACGAAAAACAAAAACTATCCCTCACTTTTGACCTTTGACCGGCCATTGTGATTCACCTAATCGACCTATGACCTCGATTTTATTATCACTAGATAGATAATTTTATTCCCCACAAATTTGATCCCTCGGACTTGTCGGTACGAGCAATAGCACCGGAGATAAGGAGTTAAAACGAGCTCACCCCTAAATAAGCAGGGGGTAGTATCCTCCCCCACCCCCTCGAATACGAAAACTCAGTTTTAGACTCAGGAGATGCCCCCGAACACACCCTCAAAATTTCAGCCATTAAGTATTTTTTTTTAGTAAATGTGATTTATTTGTCTCTATTTACTGTACTACATCGGCTAGTCGAAAATATTCGCACAATTGTGTGCGTTGCCTTCACACGCAATGAAATAATCAACCACCAAAAAAGCCAACAAAAGCAACAACACAATTTCACTTGTTCGCGCTTATACATATCGCTCCTTCGCTGCAAGAACGTCATAACTAAAAACTACATCATTCCGAGAAAATTCAATTTTAAAGTTTACCATTACAGGCATTTCAAGGTATCAAAAAATGTTTCATGTTGTCTTATGAGCAAAGTACTGAATATTTTGCAAAGTGGTTTCGACAGATAAAAGATCATATCGCTCCTTCGCTGAAGGAACGTCATAACTCAAAAATTTTTTTTTCAGTTTTGGCAGCCCTGTGTGTATCTGCATATGACCTTTTATCTGTCAAAGCGAAGGAGCGATATGCAGATGCACACAGGGTTGCCATAAACTGAAAAAACAATTTTTTTGAGTTATGACGATCTTGCAGCGAGGGAGCGATATGTTTGTGTATACCTTTTTTCTTTGACGATCGCTTTCGCTTCAACAAATTTGCTGATGATGAAACTTCGACTGATGGACATATTTCTTCGTCGATTATTTGCAGGTTATATGAATTGGATAAAAACAATTCAACGCGCCTTTGTCCCAAATTGACAACAAAGCATATTCATCCTAATTCATTTGAAAAAAAATGAATGTTAAATACGCAACTAAAATATTTAGCAATACTGTATCCGCAGCCATAAAATCTTTGGTTGAAAATGGCTGTTATAATGATTGCAAAGAAAAAGCTTGTCCACAGCTATATTTATTGAAAAAATAAACAGACTTTTTGATTGTTTGAACAGCCATGTTCTTTTTGATAAAAATCCTTTCCGATCAGCTCTACGTGAGAATAACAATATCCAAAATTATTTGAAGGAAATGAAAAACTATGTCAAAAGTTGTCAGTATCCTAAAACTGTATACTGTTGTATCAATTACTTCCGTTTTGTCTCTTTCACAAGATATCTGGGCGGAAAAATCCAATTTTCTTTTATTATCAAGACTTAACAAGACCCGCTTGAAAATCTTTTTTATTTGGTAAGAAAAACAGGAAGATTATTGTTACAAACAATAATCCTTCACTTTTTGAGTTTGCCCATATTCTTGCGATAATGATCTCAATGAAAATAATAGCATTTTAGGCAGGAACCTTCAATTGTGAACCATCTGACGAAGGTTCATTTATAACAATTGACAATAATACCAGTTTGTTTGAAATTGACAATGAAACTCAAAATGATATAAATCAAGAGTTCGGTGAAGAATTTTGCTTATCAAAGGATATATTTGATGCAGAGAAAGCGAATTCTTCAAATGTCTTAGGGATTATAAAAAATTAACATATGAGTGATGGTTCCCTTCGTTATTTCTCTGGTTTCATATTGTAACGACAAGACAGTCTGTCGCTGTGCAAAGCAACCCTGTCCCTACGCGCCGTGCCATAATTCAACCTGGCAATGATGACCACGATAATGGAAACTATTAGTCCAACCTGGCAATGATGGCCGCGATAATGGAAACTTTTAGTCCAACCTGGCAATGATGGTCGCGATCATCATGGACACCTTTAGTCCACTCTGGAATGTGCGAGAACGATCTGCGCGATGGCCGGACAGGTATAAAAGGCTGCCGGGTGCAGCGCAGCGGATCAGTCTGATTTTGACTAGTGAAGGTGCCACACGGAGTAATTGAGCAAATACTTAAGTGTAAAGACAGTGAAGTGTAAATCTGTGAAATAAAGTGATTGTTGGTTTATTTTATTGACTGCGTTTGTTGCCTACGTGAATGCCAACATTGCATAGCAGAAATTCATGGTTTTAGTTATTTATCAACAGGAGCGCACACTCTACTGTACGCCTTTGCGAATTCACATGGTTCATTATTCATAGCAGAACCGAAAGCCATGGAAATGAAATTTGCTTTTCATCTTGTGCAGTTGGTCGAGCAACGATCGTATTGTTTCCATTCGCCTCAGCGCAAGGTATTGTTACGAATACTAGTTCTAGTGGGCTGTTACGTATGAAAATAAAACATACTCAGTTTCTTAAGCGCAGACAATAAAATAAACCAACAGTCACTTTATTATTCACAGTTTTACACTTTACTGTTCGTACACTTAAGTATTTGCTTAATTACTCCGTGTGGCAACTTCACTTGTCAAAACCAGACTGACTCGCTGCGCCGCACCCGGCTGCCTTTTATACCCGTCCGGCCATCGCGCAGATCGTTCTCGCACATTCCCGAGTGGACTAAAGGTTTCTCTGATGATCGCGACCATCGTTGCCAGATTGGACTAAAAGTTATTATCGCGGCCGTCGTTGCCAGATTGGGTTATAGCACGGCACGTAGCGGCAGGGTTGCTTTGCACAGCGACAGACTGTCTCATCGTTGCACTGCCCACCACTTCGACTTGTTCGTCCCGAACAAGTGCCGAGGCTCCGCTGTGATGAGGCACCAGACGATCCAAATGGACTACCTTCAGCTTAGCGCCTCTATTCCTGCAACGTTGAATCCGGTATATCACGTCGTTAATCCTAGTCACGACTTCGTACGGTCCTTCCCATGACGCTTGAAGTTTCGGAGACAAACCTTTCCTCCGCTGCGGGTTGTAGAGCATTACCAAATCGCCTTCTTGGAACCCTGCTGAGTTGGCCCGTGGATCGTATCTGGCTTTCGCCTTATCGCTGACCAGTTTGGTGCGCCCCCTTACAAACTGGTGAATTTCCTCCAGTTCCGCCCGCTTATTGACCACGTAGTCCGTCTTAGCGCCTCCCGTTGTGCCGACTACCCCGAACTTCAAGTCAGCGGGTAACCGCAACTCTGTGCCGAACACTGCTTGGGCTGGAGTGAGTGATGTCGTGTCGTGCGGGGCTGACCTATACGCCATCAGGAACAGGGGGATATGCGTGTCCCAATCCTTTTGATTCCTGCCTACCACTTTCCGCAGGTATTCCTACAGTGTCCGGTTAAAGCGTACCACCATGCCGTCGGACTGTGGGTGCAAAGGAGTGGTACGCGTTTTCTTTATCCCCAGCAGCTCACACACTTTCTTGAATACCGCAGATTCTAAATTCCGGCCTTGATCTGAGTGCAACTCCAACGGAACTCCGAACTGGCTACCCAGTTGTTTACCTGCTTTTCCGAGATCGTAGTGGCCTCCTGGTTAGGAATAGGGTACACTTCGGGCCATTTGCTGAAGTAATCCATTACCACCAGCACATATTTGTTGCCTTGAGTACTAGTTGGGAATGGGCCGGCGACGTCAATAGCAATCCGCTCAAAGGGCGCTCCCACGTTGTACTGCTGCATGCGGCCTCGAGATTTTCTTGTCGGCCCTTTCGCGGCTGAACATCGGTCGCAGCTCTTAATCCACTCGGCAACAGGCTCCTGACATCCTACCCAGTAGAATCGTCTTTTTATTTTGGCGACGGTTTTGGTGATACCCAGGTGCCCTCCACTGGAGTCGTTATGGTATGCCTCGATGACCTCGTTGATTCTGCATTTCGGCACTACCATTAGGGAGTTGCTGGTCCGACCATCCGCGCTCTCCCATTCACGGTACAGGCATCCTTCCTTCAGCCGCAGACTTTTCCACTGTGCCCAGTAAGCCTTAGCGATTGGGCTTTCACCGGCCACCTCCTGTCAGTCTGGACGTGGGCCTTGCTTCTTGCCTTCGATGATTTTTGCAAGATCCGCATCCTCACGCTGGTCCTTTCGTAGCCTCTCCGCAGACCACTCTTCCTCCGGCATAACGCTTGCCAACCGGGCATCCACTATCTGTTCTTTGCTTTCGGCTCGCGAGCACGGCCTGCATTCGACTTTGCACGGACGGCGTGACAAGGCATCGGCATTTCCATGGCTACTACCCTTGCGATGCTCTATCGTGTAGTCGTAGCTCTGCAGTCGCTCGATCCACCGCGCCAATTGCCCTTCAGGATCCTTAAAGTTCAGGAGCCATCTCAATGCCGCATGATCTGTGCGCAGGCGAAACCTTTGTCCATACAGATATTTGTGGAAGTGTTTTACGCAGTCCAATACCGCCAGCAGTTCTCTCCGTGTCACACAGTAGTTGCGTTCTGGTTTCGATTGAACCCTACTGTAGTACGCTATCACTTGTTCCTGGCCGTCTATTATCTGTGATAGCACACCGCCAATACTATTCCTGCTTGCATCTGTATCCAGCACAAACATCTCCCCAGGCACGGGGAAGGCCAGAATTGGAGCACTGCACAGTTTTTCCTTCAGACGTGCAAAAGCCTGTTCCTGCTCCTCGTTCCACTCGAAAGCTTGGCTCTTTTTCGTCAGTTTGTGCAAGCTGCTGGCTATGTTCGCGAATCCCGGAACAAATCGGCGGTAGTATGTGCACAGGCCCAGGAAACTGCGGAGTTCGTGCAGATTGCGTGGCCGGGGCCACTCCTTCACCGCCGCGATTTTGCCTTCATCCGTATGTACTCCGCGGGCGGAAACCGTATGACCCAGATACTTGACCTCCTTTTGGAACAGCGAGCACTTCTTTGGGTTGAGTTTAAGCCCGGCTTCTCGTATCCGCTCGAATACCTCCTTTATCTTTCCCAGGTGGTCGTCGAAGTTTTTACCCATCACGATTATGTCGTCGAGGTACACCAGACACGTCCGCCAATGCAGCCCTTTTAGCACGCGTTCCATTAGCCGCTCGAATGTTGCTGGTGCGTTACAGAGTCCAAACGGCATGACGGTGAACTGCCACAAACCATCGCCAACACTGAAAGCCGTTTTCTCCTTGTCCTTGTCTGCAAGCTCTACCTGCCAATAGCCGCTGCGTCAGTCGAGTGTGGAGAACCACTGCGTGCCTGACAGTGTGTCCAGGGAGTCATCGATCCGAGGTAGTGGATAACTGCCCTTCTTGGTCACATCATTGAGCTTCCGATAGTCCACACAAAACCGGGTACTGCCATCTTTTTTCTTGACAAGCACGACCGGCGAGCACCAGGGGCCCGAAGAAGGCTCTATGACCTTGTCTTTCCGCATGTTCTCGATCAAATTTGTGACCTCCTCCCTCTTGGCCAGAGGAACTCGTCTTGGCGGTTGGCGAATCGGTTTTGCTTCACTATGGCTGTTCTTCCGCCTGCTTCTGCCGCAAATATTGACCCATAGTGCTGCAGGAGTGACCTCGCCTTCTGTTTCTGCTTGGCCGTCAGCTCGCTGCTCCACTGGTTCTCCTGCGGTATGGCGTCCATGTTAAAACCGCTCTTCTTATTACCTCCAGGCGGGCTACTCTCGCAATTGACCACTGCTACAGCTTCCTTACACTCGCCAATTACCTCATCTTTCCCGACATATCTGGGTGCATTCAGGGGGTTCAGTATCCTGACTGGTACTCTGCCATTTTTAGGTTCCGCTAATGTACGTCCGATGATGATGTTATCGTGTCCTTGTTTCGGTGCTTCTACTACCCACAGCCGACTCGTCCCATCGTCCTCGTCTACCTTTGCCCACACAATCGCCTCAGAATTCGCTGGTATCCTCCTGTGTTGACACGATACAACCTTCCTTACCGCCACGCTTCGCTCATAGCCGGTGTGCAGCGGGAATTCAACGTTGGCATATCTCAGCACATTTTCCTTCAGGTCCAGCGTAAAACCGTGCCTAATCATGAAATCCACGCCGATAATCACGTCGTCCATTATATCCGCGACGATGAACTCATGTTCCAGGCTGCTGGTGCCGATAGCAATCGTTTTTGTAATTTTCCCTCTCACCGGCGCGCGCTCGCCAGTCGCAGCTGTATGCCATGCAGCGGTTCCCAGTTCTTCAGCAGCTTCCTTTTTATGATCGAATATGACGCTCCAGTATCCAGTGTCAACACGAACCACTTTCCATCTATCCTTCCTTCAATTGTCAAGCTGCTGGGCTGTCGTTTCAGTTGTGAGACAAGGACGGTAGGGCGGCAGATTGTGGGGATCAGCTCACGCCCCTTTGGGCTGACCCGTTTTAGTTTAACGACTCGCCGTCCTCAGCCCTGCGATTGTTGGCTGGGCCTCGATTGTCAGTATTCCTCGCTTCAGGCGATTGCGATCGGGAACGGGAACGCCGTGATATGTGGCCCTGCTTGCCACATACCCAGCAAACAACTTTAGAGGAGACCACTCGTGGCCTGCCCGGTATCTCAGAGCTTATGGCCTGGATCGGAATGTCGTTGTCCGCCTGAATCTGGCGTATCCTTGCAGGTGCATACCGAGTGCTCCCAATCCATGCCGCTTCATATGTCATCGCGCTGGTCACCGTCTCCTTAAATGTCGGCTTGCCCATCATCAACGCCCTGCGACGTGTTTCTGGATCATGAAGACCTTCAATAAACGACTCGATCTTCATGCTCTCGAGATCATCAGCACCAAATTTCGGGTAGCACAACTGTACGAGCCGCTCAATGTCTGCTGCATATGTCTGCAGCGCCTCGTTGGCTCTTTGCTTGCGGTTCTTCAGCTCACAGTAGTATAGCGCATGGTTGTGCTCGTTGCTATACTTCGCTGCCAACGCTCTCATGATGGCACCGTAATCACTTCTTAAACATTCTGAACTGATTTGATCACCTCGGCCGCAGGACCTTTCAGCGCCAGTGCCAACCTCCGATCTTTCCTGATATCTGTCCACTGATCTTTCAAAGCAGCCAAGTCGAATTGCAATTTAAATGTATCGAACGGCGCAGCACCATCATAAGTAGGCACTTCTGTTCTGGCAGCAAAACCGTCCTGAACCGGTGGCAAACATTCTCGTGGCTGTACCTCTCGAAGCCATTCGTCTATCTTTCTGTGCATCGAATCTTCCAGACTGTCAACTCGTTTGTTCAAGGACTCATCCAGGTTTTCAACTCGTCTGTTCAGGGATTCACCCATTTCGTCAAATCGTTTGTCCCAATTGTCCATTCGCGTCTCGAGATGCTCAACTTTCACGTTCAGCCTATTGGAAATTTCCTCCACCTTCTGCTCTATGCGCGCAGAATTTTCCGCCATTTCTCGATTTGCAGTCTCGACTTTTGCCGAAATTTCGAGATTCGTAGTTTCCAGCTTCGCTGCCATTTCTCGATTCGCCGTTTCCATTTGCGCCGACATGCCTTTGAGTGCAGCCATTAGTTGGCTCATGTCCAACGCTTGTATTGGCGCAGCCGTTGCAGCTGTACTCTGTAGCGAAGCAGCACCAGCAGGCGACTCCTCCACCTTGGCCGACGCCTCTAGTTCTTGCGCTCCGAACTCGTGCACAGTCCAATCGACGCCTCGTGCCTCACATGCTTCTCGCAAGCGCAACTGCAATTCCACTTTTCCGCCAGCAGTCGGCAAATTCCAGGCAGCCAGCTCCTTCTTCAGCTGGTCCACCTTCAGCAGCTCGAGTTTAACCATGTCCGTGCTTTCATAATTTCATTTATTTTCAATTTTTCACAATCCCACTTCTGACACCAAATGTTACGAATACTAGTTCTAGTGGGCTGTTACGTATCTCTGGATTGCGTAATTTGAAAATAAAACACACTCAGTTTCTTAAACGCAGACAATAAAATAAACCAACAGTTAATTTATTATTCACAGTTTTACACTTTACTGTTCGTACACTTAAGTATTTGCCTAATTACTCCGTGTGGCAACTTCACTTGTCAAAACCAGACTGACTCGCTGCGCCGCACCCGGCTGCCTTTTATACCCGTCCGGCCATCGCGCAGATCGTTCTCGCACATTCCCGAGTGGACTAAAGGTTTCCCTGATGATCGCGACCATCGTTGCCAGATTGGACTAAAAGTTATTATCGCGGCCGTCGTTGCCACATTGAATTATAGCACGGCGCGAAGCGGCAGGGTTGCTTTGCACAGCGACAGACTGTCTTATCGTTACAGTATATTACAAGGTACGCCAGGCTCAGAGAGCCGTCAAAATAAGGGGGCCAAATCAGAGTTGCTTTTTTTAGGAATGAATTGTTGGTTGCATCTTTTAGTATTTTTTCCTCAAACTCTAAAAACTGCGTTTATGTAGGACAAATGTTATAATCAGTTAGTTTTAATAGAATGCCACAAAGATAATTTGGTATTAATTGTTATAGTGCTGCTGAATGTCTTATACATTTTTTGCCCATTCAAAAATAAAAATGTAATGTAAATTTCTATGGAAGAGTTTTTGATAATTTTTTATTTACGTAAAATCTTTTTCTTAATTGTTTTTGTTTTAAATTTTTATTTAAGTTCCTTATTCTAAAATACATTCTACATTAAAATAAAGTTGTTTTACTTCTTCAGCAAGCTGAACAGAATTAGGAAAAGAACATATAATTTTGCACAAATTGCTAACACATAAAATTTTCAATTTCAATTTATTTCATTCTTTCATTTGTATGCATTCCACAATGTATTTTAGTGCGTACCAGCACAGAATAAACAGTAATACAGAACGCGCATCTCATACAAATTCAAAAATGTTACGGGGTCTTAATATTACGACCACTGTTAATTGAACATTACGTCCTCTGCTTTTAACCCCTTCCGGTATTATGAAGAGTCTAGCTCGTCATCGGTTTTTCACACTCGTCACTCGTTTTTTACATTAAAATTGAAATTAAAATTGAATTCGAATTATTTTTGCTTTGTGGTTTATATGGCGTTCAAACTGACGACTTAAACGTGTTTAATGTGCTTAACACGTTCGCGGACGTGAATGCTATAGCATTCAAATTGTAAACCAATTTTTATTAATTACATTTTAAATAAACTGAAATTTTTGTAAATAATATGCTATATCATTCAATGTGTATAAGGGCTAAAATACGAAAATCTGACAACTGCAACAATATATGTGTAATCAAATTTAAGATAGTTCTTCTAGTTTCCACAAAAATTGACTGTCCGCGAACGTGTTAAACAAGTTAAATGAACAAAAGCAGTTCGAAAACCTGTTCACTCACATGCAATTGTTGTTGGAAAGTAAACGTGTTAAACCATTTAACATGTTTTGAAACGAGTTTAACGCAAGGTTGCATCCGAAAGCTTTCTATGAAAAAGCTTTTTTGTCAACTGAATACAGCGCACACCCTAGACACAAACCAGAAAAAACATCCCTACAGATTCAGCTGTCAATTTATCACAACAAAACCAAACAAACATTGAAAATGTGAAAATGTTGAAATATATAAAAATTATCGTTTTGCTCGCACTGCTTTCATTCCATTCATCGCCTTTTTGTGGCATCTGAATACAAGGCGTCTAATATTGAATGAAGTTGAGTACGATGCCGTGGTTTATGAAATATGCGCCAATATTTCGCTCGAATTATGCTCCCAGCACATCAGTTTACAAAAATATTTGTTTGTTGTGTGTAAACAAACTGCTGTCAAATTAAACTTCATTGAGCAGTCTGGACGGTTGTGTTCAACAAAAAGCTCTTTTTACTTAAACTAGTTTAAATGAGTCAGTTTGAACGCAATATTATTCTGCGAGCAGCGCAGTGCGTACATACGCTGTCGGTAGCAATTTTACGACGGAGTATAGCGTGCAAAAATATATGAGAACGAATGTCAAAAGGGGGTAACATATCCACTTAAAAAGTCACTACGCTTTGAAATTATTACACTATTTTTAATTTTGAAGATAGTTAAACAATTTGGTACAATCTTTATGTGTGAAATATCTTTTAAATTGTGGATTACACATACATATATCGAGAGAAAGCAAAACAAAAAAATTATTCTGCCATCATTCAGGACCGTCGTTGCTTACTTACTTATTTGTTATAACTTTGTTTAGATGAGTGCTGTCTTCAGTGATCCGTCGATCCCATCTCCAATCCCAATCTTTCCTTTTCCCTTTGTACTCATGTTCCCCCTATTTTCTGCTCCCCGGCTTCGGCCGTTTGTATCGTTTCATGTTTCGTGTACCACACTTGTTATTTGCATCCCGTGAAATAAACACCACACAAACCCGAACTCCCACCACGTATTCTTATTTATCCGCTCCGCCGCGAAACGAACATTGGTCCTTCGAGCCTACGCGAACTCGCGCCGCGTTTACAATAAATAAAAAACAATTTCAAAACAAAATTACGATAACAATTACAAATCACAGTTTACCAATGAACACAGGTGAAAACAAAGTGACACATAGTGAACAGTGAAAATTAAACATTACACGCAGAAACAAACAAAAAGAGGAACCCCACACAAATAATAACAGCAAACAGTGAAACAATCTTACCAAACAAAAAGGTGAAACACACAACAAAAAAAGTGCACAAAATTCAAAAATTGAAATTAAACACAAAAAACCACAGCGACACAGTGCAGTGCAGAAACTATTACAACAAAAACACGCACATTACCATATAACAACAATACACACCCACAACGCAGAGCAGGAAAAAGGAAACGAACTGCGCAAACAACAACACAAACAAACAACAGCATCGCAGCACAGCAGCGGCCACGCAGCTCCAGAAGGGAGGTCCCCAATCTCGGGCACTGGGCCCACACAGATAAGCGAAACATTTATATTTTCAAAATATATAACTAACACGTACACATATATTGCACCCAAATATATACTCCCCAAAAATCCAAAATAAAATTTGGTACCCCGCTTATCGTGTGCATATTCCCCAAGTACAAAACAGCGCAGTGCAGGTAGCGATTCCGCTACTGCACATAATTCGGCGCATTGTACATTTCGCAGTCTCTTTTGTGCGACCTTCGCTGCCGAAGCAGCAAAATCTCAGCTGCAGCCAGCAAAGGCGCACTGTTCTAGTGCAGCATTTCTCCCGCTGCATTCCCACACTCCCACTTGTACGCATTTTCGTGTTTTGTTTTTGTGCGACATACGCAAGCACTGAGCAGCGAGCACTCCCGCTGCTGCTTCCAAGTGCAATTGCACTTTCGCACTTCTGCCTAAGCAATATCCCCACTCTCGCTAGCAGAAGTAAGCAAACTCGAATACAGTGGGACGAGTAGCCTATTTTCGCAGCACATTGAACAATTTTCAATAGTGCTGCACATACACATTCAGTGCACAGTTATTGTCACCCCAAGCGAATACAGTGGGACAAAAACACCCCACCTGTACACAAAAAATTTTAATCGTTCACTCTATTATTGTTTGGTTTTCCTTATACAAAATATAATAAGAATAAATAATTATTACCCGCACTAATACACAAATATACATATATTAAAATACTCTTTACACACAAACATAACACTTCGTTCAATAATGTGTGTGACTTACTAATTAAAACACATTTTTTTGCCAAAATTCGTTTTTATTCATCAACATAGTCCCCTTTTAGGGAGATACAATCATTCCAACGCTTTTCCAATCTTTCGATACCGCCTTTGTAGAACGATTTTTCTTTGTCTTCAAAATAGGCGTTAGTTTCGGCGATTACTTCATCATTTGAGCCAAATCTCTTACCACGGAGCATCTTTTTGAGGTCTGCGAAGAGCCAGTAGTCGCTGGGGGCCAGATCTGGAGAATACGGGGATGAGGAAGCAATTCGAAGCCCAATTCATGCATTTTTGCCATCGTTTTCATCGACTTGTGACACGGTGCATTGTCTTGGTGAAACAACACTTTTTCTTCTTCATATGGGGCCGCTTAATCGCGATTTCTTCTTTCAAACGTTCCAACAACGCTATATAATAGTCGCTATTGATTGTTTTCCCTTTCTCAAGATAGTCGATGAATATTATTTCGTGCACATCCCAAAATACTGACGCCATAACCTTGCCAGCCGATGTTTGTGCCTTTGGACGCTTTGGGCGGCTTTCACCGGTTGCATGCCACTCAGCAGACTGCCGATTTGACTCTGGAGTGAAATGGTGGATCCATGTTTCATCCATTGTGATGTACCGACGCAAAAACTCCGACTTGTTGTGCGTAAACATGTCCAAACAGCTCTTTGAATCATCGATTCGTTGTTGTTTTTGCTCCGGTGTGAGCAAACGCGGCACCCATTTCGAAAACACCTTTTTCATAACCAAATGTTCGTGTATTATGGTGTGTACACTGCCTGCTGATATCTTTAGAATGTCAGCAATCTCCCCCACTTTCACTTTACGGTCGGACATAATGATTTTCAGTGTTTTTTCAACGTTTTCCGGAATAACAGCGTCATTTGGCCGTCCAGTAGATGGAATGTCATCGGTGTCTGTACGACCACGTTTGAATTCGGCATACCAATAACAAATGGTTCTTTTTGATGGAGCAGAGTCCGAATAATGTTTTTCAAGCCATTCCTGGCATTGAACAGTATTTTTTTTCATTAAAAAACAATGATAAATCAGCACACGGAATTGCTTTGAATTCATTTTTTTTGAAAACTCAAAAGTAGTGTCACTTAAAGCACTGTAACTTGTAAACTAATGGTCGGATTGACATATAATTTTGACAGTAAGCCTAAAAAGGTTCACAATTTCGAAAAAAAACTATTGATTTAATATTAGTGCAGCCATCTATGTGTCAGTCACACACATTATTGAACGAAGTGTTATATTCACGTTTGCACACAAATAAAGAAACATTCACATAGACTATATACCAAAAAATTTGTTGTTTTATAATAATTTCCCTAGTTCTTATTTACATATTTCTTGTTTAGTCCCAATATATATATATACCAATTTCTCGACGCGTTTACACACACAGTTGTAAACTTTTATCCTCAACAAAAATACAAAGTCGCATTGAAAATTTTTTACACTTTCGTGTACATTTCTCCATTTCTAAATTATCGTTCGCGCGGACGCGGTAATACTAACGGTTTATTCCTCATAAGCCTTATATTTATATTCAATCGAAACCCCCTTCGAACTTTTAAGCCATTTCAACAGGGGCGTAGCCAGAACTTGGTCATGGGGGGGGTTTTAAATTTTTTTTTGCCAGTTTAGTATTACGAGTTTTTTAAAGTAAATTGCACTTTCCCAATAGGGCATTTTGTGGTGGCTTATGTGACTTACTGCATTGGAAATTAATATATTTCCCGATTTTTAGTAGACATTTAATGAAATTTGGTGCACTGAAAGCGAAGTTATTGCATCTGAAGTGAAAGTTTGTTTGTGTCGTCGTACAAAAATGAGCATCGAATAGATATCAAATATTAACTTTTGTTTTAAAAATGTTTAAACTTTAATCGAAGCATTTAAATTAATGAACCAAGTTTATAATGACGATTGTTTATACCGTGCTGGAGTTCATAAGTGGTAAACGCGATTTAAAAACGATTGTCTGGTCATAAATGATGACTAACGTGTTAGCCAACTGAATTCCGCGATCACCGCAGATTCCATCAAAACTTGGCGGTAATTCATACAAGATTAGCCAAAATCTTCATTGAAATTCTTAAAATTCGATCAAATCCTCAAATTAACCACAAATTTGATCATTTTCAATTACATGAAAACATATTTTGTTTAGAAATTTTTTTTCATGTTTAAAATTGAATTATGTAATTTTGTATACAAAATACCTACCTGGGTAATCCCAGGCGCTTTTGCTGCCATTTTGAATACAACTCACAATAAATTTTTTTTATGTACCTAATTATGTGTTCAATAAACCCTCTGGAAAGAAATCTTCTAATACTTATCATAGTCGCAAAATAAATCATTGATCGTTAGGCCTTTTTTCGAAAAGCGAACTATCACCAGAGAAAGATCCTAAATATTGAAGTATGAAAAACATTTATATATTACTGTATATTTATTGTGAGTTTTATTCAAAATATCGGCGGAAGTGCCTGGGGTCATTTGAGTGAACGACATTGGTAAACGACGTATACAAAAATCTTTGGTAAGGCGAAGGTTAAGCATCTCAATAGCATAAATTTATTACATTTCACAACATTCGGCTATCGAAGGATGCCATCTCATCTATCGACACTTGTTTTGACTGTTTTTTTTGTTTACTAAAAGTCGAATCTGAACCATCAACTTCTCCTCGTATTTACCTGATGCGGCACCGTGTGACTTTCACCTTTTAAAAAAATGCATTTGCCGATGAAAAAAAGCGTTTTGAGAACGTAGAAACCATCCAAAAGGCTTGTACCGACATCCTGAAGGACATTTTGGTCGACGAACTAAACTACTCTTTAGACATGTTTTTAGATCATACAAATCGCTGTATTGAGTGTAAATGAGACTATTAAAAAAACAAATTAGTTTCGCCAAACATTTTTTTTGTTATTATTCTTTTAAATGTTTAAAAATGAAAAGAGATTTTTGCTTATGTGGGAACGTACATACGATGTATAGTGATTGAAAATGTTGACAAATTGTAGGCTATGGGGGGGTTCTGACACCCAAACCCCCCCTTGGCTACGCCCTTGCATTTCAATGCCTGTTGAGCGATCCCCCAAGCGTCAAATAAACAAAATGGAGTCTCCTTCTCCAAAATATTCAAAGTCAACCGAGGCACATTTGACAGTTCCTGTCACTCGCGAGGAAATTAAAACTCGCTCTCAGCTCTCTAATCCCAAAGCAACCGATCCCAGTGTTGCCATATTTGGTTTTGAGTCCGAGAGACTCGTGCAATTATGCACACAGTTTTCATCGGCTCCCATTGACGATTTGACCAAATCACTGGTCCAAATCAAGCAGAAAAATCTGCAAGCCCAATGGGAGAGGCTAATGCGCGCACATCAGGCAGTCTTCCTCGCTGAAGACAACAGCCAGCCCGACGGTTTCAAAGAGTCGGCTAGGCGAAAGATTGATGCCTGCACAGACCAATACGAGTTGTGCATGGCTAAGATGTTGGACATCATTAAGATGCTCCAATCTCAGTCCCCTCAGCCTGCTACGCGTATGGAACCGGTTCAACCCCTAGAATCAGCAAATACTTCCTACATTTGCCTCCAAGTTCCTCCTTGCGACACCGAAACATTCTTCTGGGGCTATGAGCAATGGCCGTCCTTTCGGGACATGTTTACCGCGGTATACATTAACCACCCCCAGCTCACTCCAGCCCAGAAATTGTATCACCTCCGATACAAAACGCAAGGCCAAGCCGGTGCTATTGTTAAACAATACGCACTAACCGATGAGAATTTCGGACTCGCGTGGGAAGCCCTCAGATCCCGCTATGAGAACAAACGCATCCTCGTTGACAACCAAATTCGTACTCTATTGAATATCACTCCTGCGCACACCGAAAATAGTGAGGCACTACAGCGGATCCAAAATTCTATAAACAATTGTCTGTCTGTTCTCAAGTCTCAGGTCGTAGACACTGACAATTGGGATCCGCTGCTGGTATATATATGCTCTACCAAATTGCCTGAAGCAACCTTAGCTTTATGGGAGCAGTCATTGACATCCCGGAAGGATCTGCCCCCCTGGTCACAAATGAATGAGTTTCTGACCTGCAGATACGAGGTAATGGAACGGCTGAATCTTTTTCGGCCCAAGTCGAAACCACAATCCTCATCTTCCAATGTTCGAACCCCCAGATCCCTAAGTTTTCACACTGAAGTGAAAAAGGACTTCGCGTGCAAGCTCTGCAACGCAAATCATTCCGTACGGACTTGCCAAAGCTTTAAAAGGCTCACACCCCAAAGTCGATTAGCATATGTGAAAAAGCATAAAATCTGTGTAAATTGTCTTGCTACATCTCACCTAATTCAGGACTGTACAAGCAATTTTACATGCGTTTACTGCCAGAAAAAGCACCACTCTTTGCTTCATCTCCCCAAAGGCAAAACGCAACTCACTCAATCCCCCAATCGATCACGTTCGACAACTTCTCTGGTCTCAACGGTTATCCAAAAACCGAGCAACAACTCCATCACTCATCCTCCAATTTCCGATGCGCAACCCAGGACATCTTCAAGACAAAATACACCCCCATTACCAGCCCTTCAATCAAATAATGGCACCCAATCCCTTCTGCCTACGGCACTGGTGTCCATTAAACACTGTGGAAAGTTGTTCAGAGTTCGAGCGTTGAGCGAGCGTTGAGCGAGCCCTACGTCTGGAGCATCTGTGCTGATCGAGTACTGGGTCTTCTGTCAGCCCTAACTCTTCACGAGCCTTCCGAGGGGCCTGCTGTGCTGGACTGCTGCGTTTTGTGCTGTGTTGCTGTTGTTGCGGTTGGTGCTGTGTTGCTGTTGTTGTGGTTTGCGCTGCGTTGCCTTCTATCCGTGTTCGTGGCTGCGTGCGCGCTTAAGCTTAGCTGCAAGGCGTCATCTAGCGTTGGCTAGCAATGTTGATTGCTTGCCGGTTACGGGCAGCGTTGCCAGTGCCAACTTTTAACTCATCGTCACATACTGAGCAAATGACTTCTACTCCTGTGCTTACGCGCCATCAACGTGAGCAGTTGGCTTTGCGTGTGAATAGCGGCAAAGGGGACAGCACGCTAAAATCGGGGAGCAGTAGTGCCAACACATACTGTGCTCAACTCCTAGCCTTGGAGGAGAGGCTAAAGGCAAATGCGAAAGAGGAGCTGAGGCAGTTAGAGAATCGCCTTCGCCAGCACACTGACGAGCTTGTTAGTCGACTCTCTGACGAAATTGCTCGCATTGTTGGCAAGCTCGAAGTTGAAGTGGGTGCTTTTGGTGCCAAATGCGCGGAGTATGATAGAAAAATTCTTACACTAGAGGAGAGCGTTTGTGCCCTGGGGTCGCGCTGTGATAAACTCACTGAGCAGCTGAATACATTTGTCAGAAACACCAGCAACAACATACGTGGTGAGAAACCCTCAGTGGTAGACTACTCTTCGGACGCTGTCTTGTTTGGAGTGCCGTTCTCTAAAGAAGAAAATCTGAGAAGTGTCTTTAACTCGATCTGCCGCTCAATTGACTTTTTATCTCCGCAACTAAAAGACGTTTTCCGAGTAAAAAGTAAGTCCAACAACTCAAACTCGCTGGTGATCCTCAAATTTTACACGCCGTATGACCGTAATCGTGCACTGAAGGCCTTTGGTGACTATCGCAGGCGTACAAATAAGGCAGTTATTCTTAGAGATGCCGGGCTTGAATATGACAACAATGTTTTTATCCATGAGAGCCTTAGTCCTGATGCTAGGAAGCTTCTCCATGCTGCAATTGCTTGTAAGCGCAAAAAATCAATCTATAATGCGTTTACAGTCCGTGGCTCCGTGTATATTAGAATGCATAAAGGCGGCGATGGCATTCAAATCAGCGCTGTTGATGAACTTCCCGATGCTAAAAGTGTTGCTGCTACAGACTAGACTAATCTACTATTTTACTATCTTACTATCTATTATCTTGCTACTTTTTATTTTGCTATTCTTTTTTTCACTATCTTCTTCTATCTATATTTCTTTCCTTAATGCTTACTGCTTGGCCACCACTCAGCTTTCTTATGGTGACTGCGAATAAATCCAATTCTAATGCTAACGAGAATTACAAAATTATGATTGATGTTCTTAGTAGACAACACTCTGGACTAAAAATCGTACATTTCAATGCCAGAAGTCTCAACGATTTCAAGCTTGACTGCGCCAAGTTCACTTTTGCTGACTCTTCTGTCGATATAATCTGTGTCACGGAAACTTGGTTTCAAGAGGATGTTAATGATTCGTCTCTAAATATAGTAAATTACAAACTTTATCGCAATGACAGATCTGGTAAAAGAGGCGGAGGGGTGGCAATATATTGTAAATCTCATCTCAATGTTAAGCCTCTGGGGAAGTCCTGTGGCTCGGAGGTGGAGTTCCTATCTGTTGAAATCAGTGACCACCAAACTAAAGTCTTTCTATCGTGCGCATATAACCCTAATCATGGTTGCAGTTTAGATTCTTTTTTTGATGCTATATCGACCTGTGTTACTGAATATGATCATTTTGTCTTGTGTGGAGACTTCAATATTAATCTATTAAGCAAGGACACTGCTGCTATCAAATTCCTTGATTGCTTAACCGAGGTGGGTCTTTCTGTGGTAAATACTACATCTCCAACCAGGTTCTCTCACAACTCTAGTCCTAGTCTGCTAGACTTGTTCGTTGTCTCGGATGTTTCGCTTGTGCTGCTGTTTGATCAAATTTCCTTCCTATCCGATCATGATCTGATTTTCTGCACTTTGAATATTAGCCTTACCCCTGAAACCTCTAATTCATTTTACTCTTTTCGGGACTACAAATCAACTGATTATGTTTCGCTGTTCAATGACTTGTCTTGTATAAATTGGTCGGACTGTTGGTTTCTACGTACTGTTGATGATAAGCTGAATTTTTTCATTAATAAGGTCAACAACTTGTTTGAACTACATGTTCCGCTTCGTACAAAACGTGGTCCTGGCGCAGCTCATACGTGCCCCTGGTTCACACATTGCGTGCTCTTGGCACTAAAGAAGCGACACAAGGCATACAGCAAATGGAAACGAAATCCTACTGCGTTTAACTGGGAAATGTATAGGAAGGCCAGAAATGGTGCTACTTCTGCTGTCAGCATATCTAAAAAAAAATTCTTCAAGTCCAAACTTAGCCCATCACTTCCACCGAAACTGCTATGGAATAATTTGAGGCAAATAGGTATCTGTAATAAGGAGACTGAGGCATGCCGGATTGACCCCAATATTCTTAATGATCATTTCATTTCAAATTCTGTTTCTAGCGCGCCTTTTGTATCCGTATCTCAGCGTACGCGAGTCCCTAAAATTAAATTTCAATTTGACGCGGTTAGTGAAATGGATGTTGCTCGTTGCATAATGAAAATCAAGTCGAACGCTATTGGAGATGATCGAATAGCTATAAAGTTTATCAAAATCATATTACCCGCTGTGTTAGGTCCTCTAACTCACATCATCAATCACTGTTTCACTACTTCCAGATTCCCTGAAGTGTGGAAAGTAGCAACAATTATTCCAATAGCAAAAAATCAGTAGCTCGTGAACCTGGTGATTTTCGCCCCATTAGTATTCTGTGCTCGATTTCCAAAGTATGTGAGTCACTCATGGCTGAGCAGATCACCACGTATTTGAACAAGTTTAGCCTTATGTCTTCTTTACAATCAGGATTTCGGTCAGGGCATAGCTGTTCTACTGCTGTGGTTAAAATCTTAGATGATCTTAGAGGGCCTTATGATATGGGACACTTGTCTCTACTCTGCCTGTTAGACTTCTCAAAAGCGTTTGATACAGTTAATCATGCAGTGCTCTGTCACAAACTTGAATGTTATTTTAATTTTTCTGATTCTGCGGTTAACTTACTAAAAAGCTACCTGGTTGGCAGATCGCAAAGAGTGAAGGTTGGTGATACTTTCTCTGCATTTAAAGGTATTGCCAGCGGGGTGCCACAGGGTTCTGTCCTGGGTCCTCTGCTGTTTACAATGTTTATTAATGATATCTTTAGCAGCTGCAGTCATGTTAGCATGCATGCGTATGCTGATGACCTACAATTGTACTTGTCGAGACCAATTGGGATGGTAGAGGATTTATGTGCAAGAGTTAATGAAGACTTAGGAGCTATAGGTGAGTGGGCTCGGGAAAACCAACTATTTTTAAACCCCCAAAAATCATTTGTCCTGCCCATATCGAGAACTGTTTCCCACTGTTCAGATCTTCCACCTATTCTTCTCAATGGCGTAGAACTAAAATTTGTTAGTCAAGTTGTCAATCTTGGGTATCAAATTAACTCTTCACTATCTTGCGTGGACCACATTAATTCCGTTGTTTCAAAAATCTATTATGGACTACGTAATCTGAGGCGGACCTCGGGGTTTGTACCAGTCGAAACCAAACGGAAGCTAGTGATTCAGTTATTGTTGCCTATTATAACATACTCGGAGG
Source organism: Melieria omissa (assembly GCA_963971225.1). Classification (NCBI taxonomy): domain Eukaryota; kingdom Metazoa; phylum Arthropoda; class Insecta; order Diptera; family Ulidiidae; genus Melieria; species Melieria omissa. The sequence goes on along the minus strand of OZ020269.1, from coordinate 38,975,374 downwards.
CTGTGTATAGCAAATTGGATTCCAGATCCATGCACAAGCTACAGGTTGCTTTCAATAATGCAGCTCGATATGTGTACTCTGTCAAAAGGTCTGATCACATTTCCATTTACTGCAACAAAATACTGGGCTGCAGCTTACAGAGCTACATGGAAGCAAGAAATTGCATCTTTTTGCACAAAATTATCCATTCCAAAAGGCCCCAGTATTTGTATGAAAAACTTAAGTTTTCTAAGTGTCACCGACATATGAATTTACTACCTCCAGCCCACAATTTCCCCAACTCCAGTCGACTATTCTTTGTTAGCACCATTAGATTATGGAATTCGTTGCCCATGCATCTTAAATCAATTACCAATAGACGCCACTTTAAGCATTATATCTTCAAACACTTTTCTTAACTCTGTCCTTCTCTACTTTTCTCACTATTCTGTTTTCCTTTTCTATCTTCTCTTTTAAATATTTAGATTCCCACTGGATTCAAATATACTGTTAATAAACAATTTTTGTTAATCAATTGTATTTGTTGAGCTAATCAATTGTTAGTTAATAAGTATCAACTTGTGGCATGCAAAAGATGAAATTCTTAAATGCCGATGTTTTATAATTAAATAAATAAATAAAATAAAAAAAATATCACCGAATTGCCAAATTACAGGCACACTGGTCCCGCCCTTCGAAATGACCTTCCTACTCCACAGGAAGCCCTTTCTGACGTGAGTGTCGCCCTCAATCCCGTAGGGGTTCCACCCAAGGAAATAAAGGCAAATCACGCGGAACCCACCATCCCTGCACACTCAAATTCAAAATGACAAACACCCCCATTCGTTGCCAAACGTTTCGCCCCCGCAGGATGGCTATCGCCCCCAATGAGACCGCGAAAAAGGGTAAAACACAAGCATTGGCTCGACGCCACGCGTCAATATGCACAGCAGTCGATGGAAACTGCAGCCCCCTCGCATTTCCACATTGCACCCCCCCATACAACAAAACTCGAGCGCACCCATTCCGGGTCCGAGTCAGTCGCCATTCCCGTGCGTCCTGTTCCAAGCGCCTCCACTCCTCTAACGGCAACTCAAGCGAACCCCATCGCTTGACAAACCGATCACACCAACCAACGATGTCAATATCATTTCCCACAACTGACATCTCCTCTTTTCGCAGATCCGGCGCAAGCACCCCAGCAGCTGCCCCCCAGACAACCCCGCACGTCCGCACGCATCATCTGCGAAGAGGCCCTCATCGCACTCACCAGCGCTCCGGCATCGCGGAACGGCGACAACCCTACAGCCGTCAGCCCACCGTACAACCAGTCAGCCGCGCATCACCGCCAGCCAGCCGTCAGCCGCAACTCTTCCTCACACCCGAGGACGCGGGGACGAGCAACCCCCACTATATTTGATTGCAATCTGCAATGGCGGCCGCGATGTTTAAATGAGTGCTGTCTTCAGTGATCCGTCGATCCCATCTCCAATCCCAATCTTTCCTTTTCCCTTTGTACTCATGTTCCCCCTATTTTCTGCTCCCCGGCTTCGGCCGTTTGTATCGTTTCATGATTCGTGTACCACACTTGTTATTTGCATCCCGTGAAATAAACACCACACAAACCCGAACTCCCACCACGTATTCTTATTTATCCGCTCCGCCGCGAAACGAACAAACTTTTTTCTTTATAATAGATATGTGTGTACTAGGCATCGCAATCCCGGGATCCCGGGATCCCGGACTTTTTCCAGTCCCGAAAATCCCGGGATTCAAATCTTTTAATCCCGGGATTTTCGGGATTGCAAAAGATGCTTCAAAGTTCAAATGAAATAAATTTAATAGCACAAAAACCCAATTCCTTATCTGACGGAGGAGGGAGGGGATAGAGGGCGTCTTTTGCAAAAGGCTTATAATTATTTACTAAGCATTCAACCAACAAGTATTGAATCTGAAGAATGTTTCTCTTCAGCAGGGTTTATTTGCAATAAATTTCGCTCTAGATTAGAGGGCTAAACATTTAATGCCTTAGTATTTTTAAGATCTCAGTTTTTAGATAATCACAACGCTTAACCTTTTTATCGAAATAATCGAAGTAAAACTAAAAGTATCAGGTGTACAAGTAGAAAACCGCCGTTTTCCACTGGGTGGTGCCACCTTTGGAGATCGGTGAGAGAATTCCGATCAGAAACATCACATGGCAAGCTAAGATATCGGTTAACAACTCCACATCATCTCGCTTGTTTATTCTTATTGTCCATTTTTTGTTGGTGCGTGAAGATGTCGAAATTTGAACCGAATAAGCGTCATTTGCGGGAGATTTTGCTTTTCGCGTTTCATTCGAAAAAATCTGCAGCTGAAGCGCGTCGAATGATTGTAGCAACTTATAGTGAGTCGTGTATCAGTGAAAGAACGTGTCGAGAATGGTTCGTGAAATTCAAAAATGGTGATTATGACGTGAAAGACAAGGATCGGCCGGGTCCCGTGAAAAAGTTTGAAGATGCAGCTTTGGAGACTCTGTTGGATGAAGATTCTTGTCAGACGCAACAAGAACTCGCGGATTCGTTCGGTGTGACTCAGCAATCCATTTCCCTTGCTATACGCGATAAAGCCTCAAATTATGAAAAAAAAACGGCGGTTTTCTACTTGTACACCCAATACTAACAAATTAACTATTTTATTTTTTTTATCAAATAACATATGCGTATATATGTACTTTATGATACATTTGATGCAAAGCAATAAGTTATGTTTAAGTGTCATTTTTGGATAAAACAAAATGTTATCAAACTGAAGTTAAATGTCAAATGAAAAACTTTTAAGTTAAACAAAATGTTGTCAAGGATGACTATGTTTATTTATTTGATTTAAATTTAAACTGACAATTTTGAATGTAATTGACAACTGATTGTAAATGACAACTGGATTTTGGTGATGTGCCGCGCACAACCAACCACTTCGACGACTCAACACCGACTGCCTCCCTTTCCGCCTTACAATGTGATTAAATTCAAGATAAAAAATCTTAAAACTACCCCAAATGTGATTAAACTGTGTCCATTTTTATGGTAAATTAGAGTCCGACCGATTAATCGGCATCGGCATCGGCATCGGCTAGTATCGGCCAATAAAATTGGTATCGGCATCGGCTAGTATCGGCATCGGCCAAAAAAAAAAGAATCGGCATCGGCATCGGCTTCGGCCTTTTTTGGCCGATGCCACATCGGCTTTTTTTGGCCGATGCCACATCGGTTTTTTTTGGTAGATTTTCCTGCTTTTATTTCTTGTTTGTTTTTATTTGCAGCTGAATCGCACTGTCTTTCTTTTTCATATCTCGCTTTGTATATTTATTACATTTTTATTATACGTTACAAACCAGTATAGCCTGATTAGGGGGTTTCTCCTTAGATTTGTTTGGATTTTATGACAAACACTTAAGGGGACAATATTTTACAGATATTTTTAATCTATTTTTGCTACATCAACACCTTGTTCAGCAATATTGGCTATTGGGTCTTTTGTTAATTCCTTGTGCCAAATAGAATGAGCAATTTTCATGAAATATTTATTTTATATGTTATAAATTTGGGGGAAATTTTAGTTTAATGTATTTAAATTCTGAATTTTCTTGTAATTTTAGTTAGTTTTTAGTTGTTTATTTTCTCGTTTTTGTTTGTTAATTTGTGATGAATGTGATGAAATGTAAGGGAGAGGGCTGGGTTGTGAACCAGGCTGGGGTGTGAACCATTGCCGTTTTTTCTTTCCCTAATTGACATATCGCCAATCTTTCAACTGTCAATTTTGTCTTATGATATGACTCTGCTTTTGTGGTTACACCGAAGTACAAACACGTATTGCTTGTGGCAGCTACAGACATCGTGTTTGAAAATCGACTGCGAAAACTTTTTTGCTTTTTTTAAAGTGCTATCCACGAGACTGAGCTTATTGCAAAAAGTCTGTGTAATACATGTTTATTTAGTGTTTTGATTCTATTTTACGATGCAATATTTGTTTATGTCGAATTATGATTGGAAGTGTCGTTTATTTTAAAGTTTCCAAAATGGCATCGTGGTTGGGCTGTGAACCACTGAGGTGGCTGGGTTATGAACCACCTGTTTTTCGTACTACATTTGTTCTAACACTGTCAAATATGGACGGATATATAAAAATAAAGTCATTTTATATAATTTCACTCGATTTCGTTGTGTTCACTTGAAGTGAGCCAATACGAGAACACGTTCGTATTTCACATGCAAACATTCCGACACAGATTAGGATGAAAATTTAAAAAATTGAGCAGTTTCATTCATTGCGATTTTTTGGCCTAAGAGGCGTCATTATAACTTTTTTTCACCTCTTGAGGCTTCCTGATTAAATAAATTCTCAATGTACTTAAAAATTATGGGTGTTTTCTTCGTATTTTCCGACTTTAATAGGGATTTTCCAGATGGTTCACAACCCAGCCCCTTTTTTAAAAAAGCGAAAAATCACGTTATCAGAAAATTGGACGTAGAGAGTTAAATTTCAATCAAAACGGTAATCTGTCTTCATAACAAAGTTGCGTTATATATTCACCTTTCCAACGGTATCTTCGCTTTTTCGATATCTTTATTCTGTGAAAAGTTAGAGCCAAAAAACAAAACCCGGTTCACACCCCAGCCCTCTCCCTTACTATATATGTAAAGTTTTATAAAATAAGCAGTGTTTTTGATTGAATTCATTCGTGTTTTTTTTTTCTATGGAATCGGCATCGGCATCGGCCGATTTTCGGCCTTTTGACCGATTAATCGGCATCGGCATCGGCCAAAAAATTTGGTATCGGTCGGACTCTATGGTAAATATATTATAAACAAGTATTTATGCAATTTGGTAAAATTGTTTTATTTAAAAAATTTGTTATTTGAATCCCGGGATTAAATCCCGGGATCCCGGGATTTGACTTTTCAATCCCGAAAATCCCGGGATCGCAAAATGGCAAAAAATTGCGATCCCTAGTGTGTACATACATTCGACGTGATTAAATGCACAAGTTTGTAATTGCGATTCTACGGAACGTCTCATTTTCATGGGATGGACAAACAAATGTTTTGGCCAAATAACTGGGGGCCTAGAGTAGGAATAAAAAGCGTAAGGATAAAATAATAAATAAAGTAGAGTGAGAATCCATGATAGCCTCAAATGGTCTGTGCAGATTATGAAAAAGAGGAAAAAAGAAAAAAAAATGGGTATGTGGTAGTGGGTGGGAGTCGCCAAAAAAACGTCTTCTCATTCTGCTTGGCATAGGTATAAATGGACCCCCGTGTATTTGTATACGTTACACAGGTGCTATCAACTGGGAGTTAGGGTTAATACATTTTGATGAAGAGCTTGTAATGTTCAGAAAAGTATATAATTATATTTGTAATAGGAATCACCAGGGGAGCTCATTCAGTAGCGTCCGTCCGTCTGTCTATCCGTCTATCGGCTGGTTCGCACGTTATAGGAGGCGGTAAACCGATTGAAACAAGACGTACCGTTGCTGGCTCAAGCACACAAAGTCGTGTGAGCAAGAAAGTTATTGCCACCTGTAAGATTTGTTATTTTCCCGAAAAATTTAAACGCAAAACGCGCCAATCATGTTGTTCTTGTGAAGACCCAGTGTGTTCCGTTCATTCCTCGCAGTCGTCTAACCATGTAAATAATTATAATCCACAAAAACAAAACTTATTTTTGCACAAGCAAACATCCACCCGCCTTTTTTTCATTTTGTTTACAACTTAAAGGAGAAATCCCATGGAGGTACATTTGTACCTACGCCGAGCAAAATACGTTGAGCCGAAAACTCTAGTGTTAATCAACACACGTCGGGCATAGCCAGCCAAATTCAGCCAGAAACAAAAATTCAAAATTTTTTTCATTCGCTCATCAACACAACAACAACAGCACATCGCCCTTTATTCGCTTCATTGAAAATAACAGTAACTTCTATGGCCGGCATCGAGCGCACGAACTTGCCCTGCACCCATGGCACAACAAACAAGGTAGTGGCAGGAAGGAGCGAAAAAATTCACGTGTATTTTATTAGTGTTTTTGTTCGGTTCATTGTCAAATCGGACGGACGGTTCTCTTGCCAACAGTATTGCCAGCATCGAATAGACCACTTGGTCTATTCGAGAACGTAAAAATACACCAATTAACAGCAAAAGTACATAGCTTCTTTATTTTAATCTGTTGTTTTACAATTAGGGGCAAAAGTGCTAAGTGCTAGTTCGCCGATTTTGCGTTAATTCATAAAAGTTAACGAAAATTGGAAAAATAATATCCTTTCGTCATTGCAAACATGCTTAAAATTTCACAGAAAAAGAGTTGAGTTCGCCGAATGTAAACAAAGCAGACAAAAATTTCTGACAACCTACCGAACTCTGACGAGAAAAAAATAAAATTCGCTCCTTCCTGCCACTACCTTGTTTATTGTGCCATGCCCTGCACCATTCGCCACTTACCGAAGTTACAATAACAGAGATCATCGTCGCACAAGAAATTAACAGAGACAAAAGTTCTGTTCAACCAACTCTGTTATCTTCCCTTCTGCTGCTTTCGGCCCGCACTCGAAATTCAGATTGCTTCGCTGGTCGACATGTGCATTCCGTATACTGTTTATTCTGTGGTATCAGGCTGGTGTCATGGGCTATATTTCGCGTATATGTATTTTACAATGTTACCCAAATCTGTACACAAAAGTATAGTTGTACAAACAATATCAACACTAATAGTAGGTGTTTTATTCTACAAAAGGAGCAACCATTTACAAATAAGAGGGTGAAGAGAGACATTTAAAGCTGCCGCTCCCAGCCTGGCGTACCTTGTTAATATACCTTGCCTCAGCGCATACACAAGCAACACGCACATTTATTTTCACACGGACGCGCATATTCGAATTTGCAAACGGTACGCCGCACAATGGGGTAAACATGCCGAAAACCCGCGCATTACGGCTAATCTTAAAGTTACGGGCCTAACTTTTTTTTGGATTATTCGTAATCTACATGCATGTAGCAGCACTAAGCAAATAAACACATAGAGGTACCACGCAGTACAAAATTTTTCGGTCACGCAAATCTAGCACAGTAGGTCCCACACGTACTTCGGCTATACGAAATTTTGTCGCTGGCTTCGCCAAACTTCAATTTTCGAAGTTCATCTTCATTCTTTGTGGGATGTTCGACAAGGAACATCAATTGCAAGCTGTGCTGTGCTGATGGGCCCGAAACGGCGCGCCGCGGCGTATCGTTTGCAAATTCGAATATGTAAGGGTGTGTGTCCGTGTGAAAATAAATGTGCGTGTTGCTTGTATATGCGCTGAGGTGAATGAAAACAATACGAGCAACTGCACAAGATAAAAAGCAAATTGAATTTCCATGGCTTTCGGTCAGGGCTGCCGAACGTACTACTATAGTAGTATTTTACTACTATTTCATCATCTGTACTACCGTACTACCCACAGGCCGATTGTACTACTATTTTCTGAAATATAAGTTTTAGCAGTTGAATTTTCATATTTTAAGTAAGGCTAAGTTGAAGTTACCAAACTGAACATTGCCGAAGCACGAAATTCCAACCAATGTTGCTGTTTTTTATTTCTAACCAAATATCTTTGGTTCGTGGGCAGCCCTACCACATGTGTTTCCGTATGTTTCACTTTTTGATGGACTTTTTTCAATCAAGCAAATGAGCTCGTCGTAGAGTTACCGTTGTGCGACTAAAGTGACAATTGCACCTTTTTGAAACGCGTTGCCAAATGCTGTTCGTAACATATAACAGTTCACATTATTTTAATCATATGATATAAGATGTTGATAGTCATAATTGTTGTTGATTTATGACTCATAAACTTTGAAAACAACGCAGCAGATGCGATACCCAAAAATGAACATCGTGAAATAATAGAGTAATATTACTGTATTTAAATACAAATTAACTTATACATTTTTGTATATTCTTGCAGGAACCTTTTAAAATTTGATAAAGACAATAAAGTGGTTGCTAGGACGTCGACGAGTCAGAAAAATTAAACTAAGGTGAAACTCGTAATCATTAGAATATCCTGATATAAGTGTATAAAATCGTTCGATTTCTCTTGGGGTTGACATTTTTTTTAACCATATTCGATAACGATATTTGATATTAATAAACAAATTTTAAAATACTTAGTTTTATTATGGAATTTTCAACTTATAAAACAAATTACGGGAAAATTTTTGTTGAATCATTTTTTTTACATTGTTTAGGAAATATGCATGTGTACTACTCAAAGTCCATAAATACTACCCAAAAATCATAATTTGTACTACTGAAGAAAAATTGAAAACGGCAGCACTGCTTTCGGTTCTGCTATGAAAAATGAACCATACGAATTGGCAAAGGCGTACAGTAGAGTGTGCGTTCCTATTGAAAAAAAAACTAAACCATGAATTTCTGCTGTGCAATGTTGGCATTTATGTAGGCTACGTTGCCTTCTGGCCTAATAAAATTCATACCGATAAATTTTTCAAATTCATATATTAACAGCAACATATTACTATTGATTATTATCATTTCCTTAAAATTTATATTATTTAGTAATTTTATGTGTTCTTTAGTATTTTTATTTTATTCTTATTTTTCGTTTTACTTGCAATTTGCTCTCTTAACCATGTGCAATTTTTTCTTACCAAAATTATTAAAAGTAATCTATATCTATATATATAAAAATGAAACGTGGTCCGTTCGACTGCTTATCACTCGAGAACGGCTGGACCAACTTGGATACTTCCTTCGGCGGGTTTGTTCGAAATTGTTACGTGAAGGTTTATAAAAAAAGAAAAGTCGGGAAAACGGGGCGTGGCGCCACCAGAATACATTTTTAGACAATAACTTTGGAACCATAAGTCACACATCAATTAAATTTAGTTCACACTTACTATTTAATCATGTCCTTCGACCGACGGAATGGGGTGGGTAATGGACAAGGGGGTGTGGCACCGCCCATACAACTCAAATCTTTTAAGTGGAATAGCTTCGAAATTGTAAGTCGCACAGCATTGAAATTTAGTGTACCGTCTCCTCATAGATGTGTTATTCTACTGTTAATATTTTATGGGCGTTGAACAAGGGGCGTGGCACATTTTTTATGCAGCAGAACTGTAATTCGTACATCAATGAAACTTGGTTTGAACCTACCAGTTAATCATATCTTTCGGCAGAGGGAATAAGGTAGGTATTGAACAAAGGGGTGTGGCACCGCCCATACAATTCATTTCTTTTAAATGGAATAGCTTCGGAATTGTAAGTCGCACAGCATTGAAAATTAGTGAAGCGTCGCCTCATAGATGTGTTATTCCACTATTAAAATTTTATGGACGTTGGACAAGGGGCGTGGCACATTTTTTTGACCCAAACTATCCGCATAATTTTGGAACTGTTAGTCGGACATGAAACTTAGAACGAATTTACCATTCAGTCATATCTTTCGGCAGAGGAATGAAGCGGGTATTTAACACGAGGGCGTGGCTCCGTCCATACAACTCTAATCTTTTATATGGAATAGCTCCGGAATTGAAAGCCGCACAGTATTGAAATTGAATATGCCATCGTCCCATAGAAGTGTCATTCTACCGATAATATTTTATGGGCGTTGAACAAGGGGCGTGGCAAATTTTGTATGCAGCAGAACTGTAAGTCGTACATCAATGAAACTTGGTATGAACCTACCAATTAATCATATCTTTCAATAGAGGGAATGGGGCGTTGGTCAAAGGGCGTGGCACATTTTTGATGCTCAGACAGTTATGCAGTACACACACACATCAGTGAAACTTGGTACGAACTTTCCACTTAGTAGCACAATTCGAATAGAAGAAAGTTGTGAGCACTGGACAAGAGGGTGTGGTACCGCCTCCATTTTTATATACATAGATTGTTTGGCCTAATTGACTGACTGATTGATTGATTGATTGATTCATCATCGCTCAGCCCAAACCGCTGAAGCTACGAACATGAAATTTGAACTGTAGATACATCTTGAAAAATTAACCTCCGCTAAGACGGGATTTTTTGAAATTCGGGGTGTAAAGGGGCAAAACATCTGTTAAGGTGTTGTATGAAGAAAAGTGATTTAAGAGACATATTGATTTCGAACTTCCTGAAAATACTCTTAACAAAAAATAATTCGATACGTATTTTATAATTTTTCGAAAATCAAAATTTAACTGGACCAATAATGGGTTAAGATTTGTTTAAGAGTAGACTCGAAAAAAACATGAATCGATATTCCTATTGACTTCAAAAATTATAAAAATACTTGAAATAAAAAAATTATACACGTGTTTCTCATTATTTTCAAAATCGAAATCTAACTGGATCAACGACGGGTTAAAAGTATGTATGAAGAAACCATTTTTTTGGCCTTTTAACTTCAAACTTTGTGAAAGTACTCTGAGTGAGAAATAATTTGACACGTGTTTTTAACTTTCTTGAAAATCAAAATGTAACGGGGTCAACAATGGGTTAACAGTTTGCATGGAAACACGATTTACTGGTCCTTTTGACTTCAAACTTGGACAACAAGCATTTAAATCGGGAAATAATTACAATGTTTTTTTCATATTTTTGAAAATCGAAATCTACTGTGGTAAACTAAGGGTTAAGATTTTGTTTAGTAAACGTGAAAACTCATGATTTAAAGGGCCTTTTGACTTCAAAATTTTTAGAACCACTTGGCATCAAAGATAATAGACATATGTTTTTATTTAAATCAAAATGGGTTCAACCATGCGTTCAAAATATGTATCGGGTGAAAGAAGAGAGCTTGCGTGCGAAGCCGCGGGGCCCAGCTAGTATGTATATAAAAGAGAGTGGCAGTATGTGTGTGACCGCATCACGCTCAAACGGAACGGCCGATTTTCATGGGGTTTGTTTTGTTCGATTCGTATTAAGTCAGTTCAGGTTCATGCCAAAAGAAAATTCCAGAAAATCTATTGGGAAACTCGGAAAATCCATGCCATCTTTGACCGTGAATTTTGCATATTTTCAGATAATAACTTTGGAACCATAAGTCACACATCAATTAAATTCACTACGAACTTACTATTTAGTCATGTCCTGCGACAGAGGGAATGGGGCGGGTATTGGACGAGGGGGCGTGGCACCACTCATACAAGCTAAATCTTAATAATGGAATATCTTTGAAATTGTAAGGCGCACAGCATTGAAATTTGGTATAGCGTCGACCCATAGATGAGTCATTCTACTGGTGAGATTTGATGGGCGTTGGACAAGGGGCGTGGCACATTTTTTGTGACCCAAATATTTCGCTGAACTATAAGTCGCACAGCAATGAAATTAAGTACGAACCTACCATTTATTCAAATCTTTCGACAGAGGGGATGGTGCGGGTATTGAACAAGGGGGCGTGGCATCACCTATATAACTTAAATCTATATATAAACGTGTCTGGGTATAGTGAACACCCTATGTAGTGAACACTTCAATATAGTGAACGCCCAAATTTTTACATGGAGTAGCATGGGCTGAGGACAACAGCACTGAATATGTTGGTATACAAGCGTAATCTACGAAAAAGCGGTTCAAAAGTAACTTTGTGAACGCAAGAAGCAAACGCCTATTAGCCATTTCTTTCAATAAGCATACATTAATATTTTCCTACGTGCGGGACGAAGTTCGCCGGGTCAGCTAGTCTAATATAAATTGCTCATGTTCCCAACAAGTAGACGGTTCTGAAAATCACATTTTGTATTCATCTACTTTGTTACGTTTGCAACACACAGATTGTACAAAAGCTTTTTTATATTGGAGGAATGAGGGTTTTCCTTAAAAAACGTATGAAATGTGTTGTAAAAGATTTTTGAAACAAAAAAATTAGTCGATTGGAGCTTTTAGTTTTAAACTACTGTTAAAATAGTTGAAATTTTTGAAAAATATAAACATTTCGTTTCCTTGTAAATTACAAAGCTCATCTTTTATTAACTTTTTGCAGTTATGACAGTCAAATTTTTCAATAGTTTGCATCAATATGAAACCAGAGGAATAACGAAGGGAACCATCACTCATATGTTCAAACAAACTGGTATTATTGTCAATTATTATAAATGAACCTTCGTCAGTTGGTTCACAATTGAAGGTTCCTGCCTAAAATGCTATTATTTTCATTGAGATCATTATCGCAAGAATATGGTCATACTCAAAAAGTGAAGGATTATTGTTTGTAACTCCGCTTTTTCTTACCAAATAAAAAAGATTTTCAAGCGGGTCTTGATTAAGTCTTGATAATAAAAGAAAATTGGATTTTTCCGCCCAGATATCTTGTGAAAGAGACAAAACGGAAGTAATTGATAAAACTATACCATTTCAACAGTATACAGTTTTAGAATACTGACAACTTTTGACATAGTTTTTCATTTCCTTCAAATAATTTTGGATATTGTTATTCTCACGAAGAGCTGATCGGAAAGGATTTTTATCAAAAAGAACATGGCTATTCAAACAATCAAAAAGTCTGTTTGTTTTTTCAATAAATATAGCTGTGGACGAAGCTTTTTCTTTGCAATCATTATAACAGCCATTTTCAACGAAAGATTTTATGGCTGCGGATACAGTATTGCTAAATATGAGTTGCGTATTTAACCTTCATTTTTTCAAATGAATTAGGATGAATATACTTTGTTGTCAATTTGGGACAAAGGCGGGTTGAATTGTTTTTATCCAATTCATATAACCTGCAAATAATCGACCAAGAAATATGTCCATCAGTCGAAGTTTCATCATCAGCAAATTTGTTGAAGCGAAAGCGATCGTCAACGAAAAAAAGGTATACACACAAAAATAAGCGCGAACAAGTGAAATTGTGTTGTTGCTTTTGTTGGCTTTTTTGGTGGTTGATTATTTCATTGCGTGTGAAGGCAACGCACACAATTTTGCGAATATTTTCGGCTAGCCGAAGTGCGTATGGGACCTGCTGCGCTGAAAGCAAGGCGCATAACAACAACATCATCACAGCGCACAGTTGATGTGCGACTGACCACATCAAGGTCTATAGAACAAAGGTCCCGCCACTTAGACGTCGTTGTGCTCGTGTGACGTCACACAGAAGCGAGCTCTGATTGGTCGAGCTTGTAAAATGCTAGAAAATGTAAACAAACCCGAAAAAAGGTAGTTGCCATACAGTAAAAATTAAGCAAGTTGAAATATGTATACATGCATATGGAATTATTTTAAATTTTTTTTTAGTTTACGCCTTTTAATGCAAGAGTTGTCTCGCATTTGAGCATTCAGGCTGCGTATTCGAAAATACATTTTTGATCGAAAAAAATTTTTTTTAACATTATCACTGCAAGAAATGTGTTGCGATTCTTCAATGTGCCGCTGCAAATAACAAGGTGCAGCGCACAGTCCATCGCCGTTGATACTTTGGAACACCATTTCAAGACTTTTAGCGCTTAAAGCTCAGAGGCAAGGTAACAGATATAAAATACGAATAACAAATATATAAATGTGGCAACACTACGAATTGCTCATTCTACGTCACAACATGGCGAGTGGCGTAACCTTTATTTTATAAACCTTGTGACCACATCAACATAAAGCAAATTATGAAAGCTGACTTCGAATTGAGAAGTTTGCCGAAGTCATCGCGAATATGTTCGAATAGCCGAAGTGCGTGTGGGACCTACTTGGCTGGTACGAAAATTTGTGCCAGTTGACACCTCTATGTGTTTATTTGCTTAGTGGTAGCAGTCAGAAAATGCTTTTTGCATGTAAATTGGACCGAAACTGGCTGCTGTATAGCCATTCAAAGTTGGGTGTTTTTATACTCAATTTCATTTTGTCGATGCAACTTTTTTGATGGTGATGCTGAAATGTCAATTAAATCGTTATTTTTAAATATAATCAAATAATTTTTGGTACATATAATAAGCATATACCTACATTTAATATGACATATAATTCTTTTCCATGGCACATTTTCTTGTAAAGATATAAGTTCTCAAAGTTTGGGCAAAAACGACGAATTTTTAAGGAAAATGTCCTACTTTCGTGGTGTATAACTTTTATGGATAATCATGGATAATCGAAAATCTTTAGGGAAGGTAAGTAGGAATCTTCATAAAAAAATGATACCCAACTTGTCTGCGGAAAGCTGCGGAATGGTTAGATTTTTGGACATTTATTCACGTCGCTTAGTAAGAAAAGAAATATATATGAATTGAAAACTTTTTAACGCGCGTATGGGTCGGTACGTTTATAACACTTGATGCATATATATAGTATTAAAAAAATAAATAAAGTAAAAATAGATGTGATTTAAAAAAAAAATATTTTGCATCAATTTATCCGGCGGGTACGCAGGATGATTCTTAAAAAAAGTAATATATTTCAATAAAACTTTGTGCGGAATTTACAAGTGACCTAACTAAACTCTGACGCAAAAATGGGCATGGAACGCCCACTTTTCATTATGGTTGCCATATAACCATACTTGGTTAAATTGGGAAAATTTATTATATTTATATAGAAAGGAGGCGAAAAATCGGGGCGTGGCTACAATCTAGAGTATTCATAAGTCAGTTTGGGTCGATTTAAATACTTTAACTTTGGTTTTGTTTTTTTACTAATGAAGATTTTAAAAGTGCCTAATTGCCGACTGTAGGGTGCCGGTGCATGGTACAGTAAATCAAATAAAATTGTGGTGAAAAAATCTCTGAAGAGTCCTGAAGGAGATGTCCAAATTTGAGGTATTTATCTTTAATCGTATAGATACTACAGCATAAAATAGGCAATGCGCGGGTTTTTGGCATGTTTACCCCATTGTGCGCCGCCGCGGGCCGCCTCGTGCCGGCAGCATAGCACAGTTCGCAATTGATGTTCCTTGTCGAACATCCCACAAAGAATGAGGTGAACTTCGAAAATTGAAGTTTGACGAAGCCAGCGACAAAAATTCGTATAGCCGAAGTACGTGTGGGACCTACCAAGGCACATTTAATAAGGTAATGGTGGCAACACAGCTGCTTCAACTTTTTTCTTCTGATTTTCTTTTGATTTCTTCTGGGCATGCTAATTGTCAAGAATTGGTAAAATGGTTTTTGTGTTGCTTGTCTTTTGGTTTGATTTCGAGAAACTGCATGCCCAAAAGCCCTAACAAATTACGTGGGAATTTTGTTTTTGCAGTAGTGCCATCACCTTATTAAATACACCTTGGGACCTACTGTGCTAGATTTGCGTGACCGAAAAATTGTGTACTGCGTGGTACCTCTACGTGTTTATTTGCTTAGTGATACTGTTTATTCTGTGGTAATATCTAAGTTAATGCACTCCCCTTGGGGAGCGCTAAAAAATTAGAGTGGGCCACCACTTGGCCCCTCTGGATTTGCTGCAAAATGAAAGAAAGCTTTTTAGGGTTATTGCAAAAAGAGGTTTATTACCCGTTTCTTCGGCTCTCCAAACAGAAGTGAGTCGCCCCGACTAAATTAACTTAACTCTAAGCTTATGGTTCTATGCCGTTTATTGTCTAATTCCGCTGATTTGGCGCTTCCCACGATGGTGTGCATTATCAGCGACTTATCCGGATACGCGTGCAGCGCGCGAGGATCGAATTGCACTTAGCACATGCACCGTCAGCAGCTTAAGGTAGGTGCATTTGCTAAGGTGGCAGAGCTAGTGTGTTAACTGCCCCCCTTTAAAGATCTGCGTCCCGCAGATTCGAAAAAGGTTGCGGAGGGGGTGATGTTCCAGGGATCGGCTTGGAGTTGATGAGGATTGGAGGGATGGTGATCTTTTTCGTTAGCTTCCTCCAGACTGCGAAGCTGATCATGAGGACGGCGATCATTATGAAGACATCAGATGTGATTGAGATTTTGAATTTGTCATTCAGGCTGTTGAGGTGCTCGATGTTCGTTAAACTTTGTCCGTGTACATACTCCAGGCTTGGTTTGAGGCCCCAACTGGACACATTAGTTAGAACTGCTGGCAACACCTGTAATTTCTTCGTCGTTCTGCTAGAGAATGTTTGATTGTTCACTGTGATCGTCTCGTTGTTTATCTGAATGACAAATGTGCCTTTAAGGGCTTTCGTGTAATTCCCGCTGTACACCTTCCCATCAAAATTCGACAGGTAAAGCGTGCTTTCGTCGATTAGTTCCACCACCTCGCCGTTGTCTGGTTCGTAGTGGCATTTGGCGTCTCCTCCCTTCAGCAGTCTAGGTACGCATCCCTCTTCGGGTAACCTCTCCAGTTGTTGAAAATATGAAATGATCCGGTCCTGTTATTCACGCGTACAATACATACGAATTCCTTATGTAAAGCTCTCTTTCTCCCTTTTATACACGCGTTTTTGCTTTGTATTAGTTAAGTCAATCATACATTCCAAATGTACTCTTTTGAGTTGAAGTTAGTAATAAACAAGCTTTCACAGCAGCAGTACTCGTCTATTTTATCCATATATTTTTTACATGGTGCCGAAACCCGGGACGTACTGCTGAGTTTTGGAATTAAATTTTTTGCGAAAAACTCTAACGGGTGAAAGTTTAATTACGAGCGAGCGCGAAAGTTTTGAAATTGTAGCAAAGATGGATGCTACATACCGTGCAACTTGCCGCACTCAATTTACAAAATTGTGTAATAGCATCAACGAGTTCTTAAAGAACACCACGGAAGAGCCGTCCAGGCGGCAAGAAATTAACATATTTCTACAACGTCTTCGAAACGCTCATGAGCGTTTACGAAAAGCCGACGACTCCATGAAGCCATATCTAAAGGAAGAAGATATGGCACGTGAATTCGAGGCGACAATGGAATACGACGACAAGGCAGTGTCACTCATAGCTAAATTGGAATTTTTGTTGCTTAAGGAAAGGGGTGAGGGTGCGATTGATAGTGGGTCAGGTGACGAGATCAAGAGGGAAAGAGGTTATCGTGCCGATGAAGATGACTTTACAGGCGTGAGACTTAAGGCAATAGAATTGAAACAATTTGATGGAAGCTTCGAGAACTGGCTTCCATTTTGGGAACAGTTTAAGCGTGTGGTGCATAACAACAACAAAATACCACCAGCAACGAAATTCAGCTACTTGAGTCAGGCATTGATTGGAACTGCAGCTAGCACTATAACAGGTTTTACGCCGAGTGAAAAATGTTACGACGATGCCATTGCTCTTCTACAAGAGCAATACGGCAACACCGACAAAATCGTGGAAAAGTATGTTCAGAAACTTCTGGAAATGAACTCTGTCCAATCACCAGGTGACTTAAAAGGCCTTCGCAGTTTATACAACGAAGTAACGGCAATAATAAGAACGCTTTCGGCTCTTCAAATCTCTCCCTCTCAGTACGCAATCATCATAAAATCAATTATTTTGAAATGCCTTCCCTCTAAACTCCGCATTGAATATCATAAAAAACCGTTGCCGAATGCACTTAATGTAAGTTCCCATACCGTAGTCGAAATGGTGAAAGCCGAAGGGAAAGAAGAATTAGAAAGTCTACTTGCCTTTATTAAAACGGAGGTTGAGGCGTTGGAAAAATCGAAACTGTCAGAAGTTGAGAGCAAGGAGAAATTCAACGGATCAAAAAATATAGCGAGAGGAACCGCTGTGGGATTACTCACAAGCTCACGCGGCATACAAAAACAATGCTTGTTTTGCGAAAGCACAAAGCATAACACGCAAAACTGCAATAGCAACATTCCAATTGTTCAGCGAAAATCTATTTTACAAAAAGAAGGAAGATGCTACCGTTGTACCGGTAAAAATCATACGTCCCGGTTTTGCAAAAGCCAGTGGGTAAAGTGTGAGCGATGCAAAGGACGCCACATAACATCTTTATGCGAAAGTGGAATCCACCAACAAAACAACGAACCATACGAGAAAGCGAATCAAAACGTTAAGATCACAACCGAGCGAACGGCTACAGTGGAAAACAGTGTAAATTCCACAGCGACTTTAAGCGCATCACATGATAAAGACACTAACATTTTTTTACAAACAGCTAAATCAATTTTGTGCGGTGAAAATAATAAAAAGCTGTTAACACGTATTATAATGGATAACGGAAGTCAAAAAACGTACATAAGTGAAAAGGTGGCAAAAGAACTTGAACTATCGGTAATCGGTGAAGAAAGGTCGAGAATATTAACATTCGGCGAAACTAAAAATAAGCCAATGATAAATATGAAAAGGGTCAAAGTGAGCGTACGAAGCCAATATAATAATAACTGTATCGAAGTAATTGCTATCGTAGTTCCGATAATTTGTGCAGATATTTTGCCGGTCCCAAACGAAAATGTGTTTAGCTTCAAGTTTTCTCAAGTTGATTTAGCTGAAAAAATAGTGTGTGACGAAAATTTAATAAGTGGTATAAACATGCTAATAGGTCAAGACTGTTACTGGAAATTTAATTCGCTTGAAAGTAAACTAATTGATAAAAATTTAGTGGCAGTGAAGACATTTTTTGGCTGGACCATTCAAGGTGGTTCAAGTGAAAACATCCAAACTGATTTTGTATTTAATACATTACACGAGCGCGACGAAGACTTTAAACTTTCGAATTTTTGGAACCTAGAGTCGCTTGGAATAACCGCAGATAATAATGGAGCGTTTACGCCGATTGATATAAATTTTGTGAACGGTCGGTACGAAGTAAGCCTCCCATGGCAAATATCCAGCGAACTCTTAAACGATAATAAAAACGTCGCGAAACGTCGATTAAACGGGATGACAATCAAATTACTAGGTGATAAAACCAAGATGCGACAGTATCACAGTGGTATGCAAGAGCTGATAAATACGGGTGTTGCTGAAAAGGTTTTGGAAATAAATACCGAAAGTCCAATTTACTATATGCCGCATAGACCCGTTTATAGAGATGACAAATTAACCACGAAAATGCGAATCGTTTTCGACGCGTCGTCAAGCGAGCCTGAGCTCCTTTCGTTAAATGAGCATTTAAGTGCTGGCGAAAATCTTATTGCTGATTTATTAACAATACTAATAAGGTTTCGTTCCAACCAAATTGCTATTACCGCGGATATTGAAAAAGCTTTCCTGCAAATTTCTTTAAGTCATCGAGAACGAGATTCGCACAGGTTTTTGTGGTACGATGTTGTGCCGAAAGACCCCGAAAATTTACCGAAAGTAGTAGAATACCGGATGAACAGAGTAACTTTTGGAGTAGCATCCAGTCCATATTTATTGGCAGCGACAATCAAAAAGCACCTTGAAGCCATGTCAGAACATTATGGGCCCATATGTGAGAAGCTACAGAAATCGTTTTACGTCGACGACCTTATTCTAAGCGTGGCCACACACCTCGAAGCAAGAAATCTTGTAGCGACCGCAACTGAAATAATGAACTCAGCTAATTTCAAATTAAGAAAATGGAGCACAAATGATATTAATCTAAAGCAAAATTTTACGAGTGACGGAATCGAACAACCCATTATCCAGAAGGTACTTGGTGTAAATTGGTGCACAGCTAGCGATACCATCGGCGTTGACTTAAGAAGTTCCATCAAGATGGTGAAGCGACTTAGGCCTACGAAGCGAAATATAACCAAGGTGATGGCCAGTATATACGACCCTCTAGGAATTTTAGGACCTTTCACAGTAAGAATAAAATTACTTCTTCAGAGAGTCTGGAAGGCAAAAGTGCCATGGGACAAAACTTTAAGCGAAGAATTTGCGTATGAGCTCGAAAATTGGCAAGAAGAACTACAGTTATTAAGCGATATGGTTATACAGAGATGTTTGGCTAAAAAAAAAACGACTACTAATCAGCTGCATATATTCGCCGATGCTAGTCCACAAGCGTACGGAGCGGTAGCGTATATTCGAACTGTCGATCACAATGATAAAATTGAAACATTGTTTATTTGTTCTAAAAACCGCATAAGTCCACTTAACAAACGTGACGAAAATGAACTTACATTGCCGAAATTGGAGCTGACTGCAGCGCTGGTAGCGGCACGTCTGAAAAAATTTATTTTGAACTCAATTGATCTGACAATTGAATCTGTTACATTATGGACCGATTCAACTATTGCCCTTAACTGGATACTTGGCTGTGCGAAATATATTAAGCCGTACATAACACCGAGAGTAAGGGAAATCAACAGCTTGACCAGCGTCTACGATTGGCATCATTGCGACGGTAAATCGAATCCGGCTGATTTACTCACTCGAGGTGTTAAGGCCGAAAATTTGTTGACTTCGAAAATATGGAAACATGGTCCAGCATGGCTTAGTGAGAAGTTAACAGATTAGCCTGAACGAAACATTTGTTTAGCAGCGATAAACACAACAAATATTTCGAACAAAGGCGTCACAACGAGACAAAACGAACCAATTTTGATAATAACAAAGTTCAGCAAGTACAAGCGTTTAAGGGGAGGTTCTCCTCTTTTTTTTCAAAAAATCAATTTTTTTTTTTTTTGATGAAATGAAAGGTATGAATGTCGAGAATATGTGTGCAAAAGGATTTTTCGATCCGCAGCATATTTATCGCATAGGAGCGTCTCTGATGCGTCGAACTTTCGCGCGCGGAGGAACGACTTACGACTTTAAACGCGTTTATCTCAAAACCATTTTTTTCATCCTAACGTCAAGCGTAACTCATGATCTACTTATCCGAGTTACTTCATCTATAGCATTTCTTAAAGGGTATGATTTTTTATATGACTTATACCTAAAACAAATATAAACAAATGTGTAATAATAGTCTTTTAACAAAAGAAAAGTCGAAAAAAAGATGGTAAAAATTGAACTTTTTCTATGATTATGCATAAATTAGATGATTTTTTATAAAAATTATTCAAAAATAGGTATAAGTCATAGGGAATTTAATATTCTTTACTATAAAAAAAAATGTTTGATTTCAGTTCACTACAAGTGGCTACAGCCTTGACGTTTCCGAACAATGTCTCGCTTGCAGAGGTTGACAAGACCCGCCATTTTTGGGCCGCCATATTGGATTTTGTAAAAAAAAATTTTTTTCTTGTATTTTAGAAAGATGGCTTAATAAATCATCAAAACCGTCTATTCGTGAGTCGTTTCATTATCCGACAGTAAATGAAAGAATTTCGCTTTATTTTCGGCCGAAAAGAGGAGAACCTCCCCTTAATAAGAACAACAGCATTCGTTTTACGATTTATCAAGCATTTAAAAGACGAACGAAGGAACTTAATAAAACGAAAAAAGGTCATGAAATCAGTGTCCAGCATGGAAGAGCTTACAGCTACTGAAATACGACGGGCAGAGTTATATTGGATAGAGCAACAGCAACTACAATTCTACAGCGATGAGATTTCATCAATCAAGCGAACAGGCGAAGTGCATAAAACATCGAAAATTGTATCATTGAATCCGATTTTAATCAACAACGTTTTACGGGTAAAAAGCCGTATACCGACATCGGATAGTGATATTTCTGACGATTCGACGAGTAAGCCTATAATTTTACCAAAATGTTCTTGGCTAAGTGTCCTGATTGTGTATGAGGCCCATAAGGGCACACTACACGGTGGAATCAATACGGTACTGACCTATATCAGGAGGACGTATTGGATAACACAAGGCCGACAGCTGATTAAATCTATTCTACACAAATGCGTTATTTGTAAGCGACTTCATGGCAAATATGGATCTGAACCTTGGGTAGCACTTCCAGTGGAGCGCATAAGAACAAGCAAGCCGTTTGAGACCACTGGAGTCGATTTTGCTGGGCCGCTATACGTAAAAGAACCAAACTCAGATTTTTTAAATAAGGCGTATATAATGCTTTTCACATGCGCATCGATTCGAGCAGTACACCTCGAGCTAGTAGAGAACATGTCAATAAAAAGCTGCAATGAGGCAATAAGGCGATTTATAGCGAGACGTGGTATCCCTAGCGTTATTATGTCTGACAACGCGAAAACGTTCAAGAGAGCAAACCACGAGATAACGAAATTGTTTCAGTTTCTTGAAGCAGATACCGTTCAACAATCTACCGCGCACAAAGGCATTGTTTGGAAATATATTCCTGAAAGAGCAGCCTGGTGGGGAGGTTTCTGGGAACGCCTAGTCCGAAGCGTCAAAATAGCTATAAAAGCATCGATTGGCAAGGAACTCCTCACCAGTAGCGAACTCGCAACTTTTCTAACTGAAGTCGAAAGCATCATCAATGACAGACCACTGACATACGTATCGAGCGACGAAAAGGACTTGGAGCCGTTAACGCCATCTCACTTCTTGCATCGTGGTGCTTCAGTTTTACCGAACACTAATTTTAATTTTACAATCGACCAAAAATCTCTTTCCAGGTCTTGGCAGTTAAGGCAAACGGTGTTAAAGCGATACTTAAAGCGGTGGCGCGACGAATACTTAAATCAACTGCGAGCAATACATCACAACAAAGGCGGTTTGAGCCGAAGCATCAAAATTGGCGATATCGTCTTGCTGCATGAAGACCTGAAATCTCGATTATTGTGGAAAATGGCCATAGTTGAGACTGTTTATCCTGGAAGAGACGGGCGTATACGATCATGCGATGTCCGACTAGCTAACAATAGCGTTCTGAAACGTCCAATACAACTACTAGTGCCTTTAGAAATCTCTAGCTCCATGGCGGGGGCGGAAGATGTTGAAAATATGAAATGATCCGGTCCTGTTATTCACGCGTACAATACATACGAATTCCTTATGTAAAGCTCTCTTTCTCCCTTTTATACACGCGTTTTTGCTTTGTATTAGTTAAGTCAATCATACATTCCAAATGTAAGGGAGAGGGCTGGGTTGTGAACCAGGCTGGGGTGTGAACCATTGCCGTTTTTTCTTTCCCTAATTGACATATCGCCAATCTTTCAACTGTCAATTTTGTCTTATGATATGACTCTGCTTTTGTGGTTACACCGAAGTACAAACACGTATTGCTTGTGGCAGCAATCGAGTTTGAAAGACATCGTGTTTGAAAATCGACTGCGAAAACTTGTTGGCTTTTTTTTAAAGTGCTATCTTAGTGACTGAGCTTATTGCAAAAAGGTCAGTGTAATACATGTTTATTTAGTGTTTTGATTCTATTTTACGATGCAATATTTGTTTATGTCGAATTATGATTGGAAGTGTCGTTTATTTTAAAGTTTCCAAAATGGCATCGTGGTTGGGCTGTGAACCACTGAGGTGGCTGGGTTATGAACCACCTGTTTTTCGTACTACATTTGTTCTAACACTGTCAAATATGAACGGATATATTAAAATAAAGTCATTTTATATAATTTAACTCGATTTCGTTGTGTTCACTTGAAGTGAGCCAATACGAGAACACGTTCGTATTTCACATGCAAACATTCCGACACAAATTAGGATGAAAATTTAAAAAATTGAGCAGTTTCATTCATTGCGATTTTTTGGCCTAAGAGGCGTCATTATAACTTTTTTTCACCTCTTGAGGCTTCCTGATTAAATAAATTCTCAATGTACTTAAAAATTATGGGTGTTTTCTTCGTATTTTCTGACTTTAATAGGGATTTTCCAGATGGTTCACAACCCAGCCACTTTTTTGAAAAAGCGAAAAATCACGTTCTTAGAAAATTGGACGTAGAGAGTTAAATTTCAATCAAAACGGTAATCTCTCTTCATAACAAAGTTGCGTTATATATTCACCTTTCCAACGGTATCTTCGATTTTTCGATATCTTTATTCTGAGAAAAGTTAGAGCCGAAAAACAAAACCCGGTTCACACCCCAGCCCTCTCCCTTACTCTTTTGAGTTGAAGTTAGTAATAAACAAGCTTTCACAGCAGCAGTACTCGTTTGCTTCACAGATTGTGGAGTTGTTGATTGATGGACATCGTTCTCTTAAGCCGTATGTCTCCATTTGATTCACCAGGACCATTTTGTAGCTCAAATTGATTTTTTTCCCTTGGAATATCGCGGCTCTTGTCACTAGCAGGCGATATTTGTTGACTTTAACCTTCGGAATCGAGAGTACGTAAAGTAGTAATGTGCCATTTGAGTATATCGAGGGCCTTGCGTGTTCTATGGCTTCTATAGCGTTTTGGTAGGGCAATGATTCTTCCTCGGCTAACACTTGCTTGACTTCGTTCTGGCTCAAAAGATTGGTGTTGATGATGTCGGCCTTTGCCATCTGGTAAGCTCGTATAATCTCGTCTGTTTCCTCCTTTAGTACTCGAATTTTGTTTAGAGTCATTGTTTCTGCGTGTTCCGTTCCAACTTCCTTCCCTAAAGCATTTGAAAATTGAACCATGTGGTTGATTTTATTTATCGAGTCACGAGTGGCGTTGAAGATTTGCTGGTTGATTTTGTACTGGTGGTTGCTGGTCTCCACAATACTGCTCTGCATTTTCAAGACACTATCCCAGTCAGTTGCATCTGGGGAACCTGCCACCCATTTCCATGCCGACCCGATCCAGTTAATTGCTCTTCGTTCCCTAGCTCTCGTTGCGTGCAGTTCGTTAAGGCGTTGGCGTGTCATGTTTAGGTAGTGGCCAGCTAAAGCCTTGTTTCCTGCGCTTCTCACGCCCATACGAGTAGAGGCTTCCAGTTCTTCCAATGTCGTTCTGAATTGATCCAAATTTACGATGTGTATTAGCCGGAAATGACCATCGACGATCCACCCATCACCATGTTGTATCGCCACCAGCGGTGAATTATAGCTAAAGATGTAAAAGGCGGCAGTGCCATTTGCTAAGATCAACCTATCTTATATTAAGAGAAAATGTTACAATGTTTTCCTTAAATAAGATTTCTCTTTATACTTGGGATCTTGTGCTTTACTTAAAAATAAATTTTTACTTGTATTGCTTATTTTAAATAGTAGGGGAATTCTTTGTAGGGTGCCACCCCATAGCTTTTTTGCGCATAATTCGTTAGAAAATTAACGTATCGCCAATTTTAATATACTGTTCGAAAGAGGGTTAAAGGGGCTAGGATCCAAGGTAACACTTCAATTGAATTTTTCGTAATTGCGAATTTTACAGCCAATTTGCCAAAGTGTTCAAAATCGACACCCTAAAATTTTTTAATGTAAAGTGCCACCCCCTAAAAAAACCGCAAAAAACCTAAAAATATCAAGCAAAAATGCATGATTTAGAAAATTTACGAAATATTATTGAATTTAATTTGAATTGAATAGAAAATGACCGAAAGCAAAATGGAAATTGAATGGTAACGAATAAAACGAATAATTGTATGGAAATTGATAAACAAAACTGAACTAATTTATTCCTCATGATAAGATTAGAGAAAAATTGACTAAGAACACTTTAAATTCATTGTAGTAACGATTCCTAGAAATAAAAAGCCATTTTACCGATAAAGGACCACAAAACAATGAAAAAAGGGGGGTGGCACCTTACAAAGAATAAAAGGTGGCACTTTACATTTTGACGCCATTTTGGAAAACATTGTATAAATTTGTTCCTTTTGCGATATGCTCGGATATCATTTCGGATTCTGAAAAACCATTAAAAATTAAGTCCAACACTGATATTTACCTTAGTTTTTTATAAGTTTTTGGTTACTTTTTCACCGCAAGAAAAACCTTCAGTTTTAATTTTTATGTTTTTTCTTAACCAAATTTGACACTTTTATTTACCCAGACCGTACCATTGCGTATGTTCCCGCAAAAACCACATTAGAATTGATGTTGACATATATACCTTAAATGACAATAGGAATTTTTTTTCTTGGATTGCTGGAACATCGAAATCGAGCAGGGGTGGCACCTTACAAAGAGTGGCACCTTACAAAGAATTCCCCTACAATTCAAATACAAATTCTTATGCTTATTAATTGTTTAATGATTATTAATTACTTATTGTTAGGCTGTATATTATTTCATTTTTCTTTACACGTTTTTCATCTTTAGTAAGATGGTTAAAGGATTGAAAAGAAATACTAGTGGAGAAGTTGGAAAATTTATTTAATTTCTTATTTTTATAAACTTCTTATTCTCCATTTTTGTTTAACTTGTGAAAAATTTTTTTGCTGTGCCGTATATTTGCGTAATTTGTGATAAGAAAAGAATTATAAGTTGAATACTACTATTGTTTAGACCAAATCTCTTTCAAAGTCTCCGCTAAAGCTGCACTTAGTGTAACAACTCTGAACTTTTTGTAAGCCGTTAGCAACAAAAGCTTTCGCCCTCTTGTTGCGCGGCAATCCAGGCCTCGGCCCTTTTCTCATTTCTTTACTACACTCACTTGATCATCCGACGTCAGCGAGGCAGCAGCATCAATAAAACCCTACAGCAAAATCCATCACCCGTTGCGTTTTTCTTCTTCACCGTTTTACTCGTGGTTGCTTCCGAACCGCGCACGTGCGTATCGAGCCATAATATCGTTTGGCTACTTGTTGCATTTTTTCTAATGGTATTTCGATTTCCTTCTTTCTAATATCGTGCCGACAACTCCCAACATTCTGGTCCTTCGAGCCGGATCTTATACGCGCATTCCGGATCTTCGTCCACGCACTTGGGATTTTGTCCACGAACTTCGGATATTCGTCCACGCACTCCGGATCTTTGTCCACGCATTCCGGATCTTCGTCCGCGCAACAATTCCGGATTTCTCGTCCATACACTGCTGCCTACACTCCTGCGTTCTCCCTCAATATCTTCTGGTGGGACTTAACATCTTCTCGCGATCATCAACCACCATATTGTGCACGGGTTTTTCATCATCCTCATCTCTATTACAAGCTATCACAGGTGCGTTGAACCGATATTTGCATATTACAAAAGTTGATTTATTGAGCATATAGTGTGTTTTGTTGTACCTGCTGTAAGGCTCGCGTGTTAACATAATTTTTCTAACAAACAAAACCCAAAATCGCGAGTGTAAAAACAAAAAAAAAAACAAAACGCTTTTCTTATGTGTCGAAAATACATAAGAAAATAACAACAACGTTTTTGACTAAACTTGGCGCAAAATTAATTACATATTTTTAGTTCTCTCGGGTTCCGTTAACGAACCAGCTAGTTATATAGATACACGGTTATATATATATGCATACATTTACATATCGGTTAACGGATTCAAACTGCCTTTCATATAAAATACCTTTTAGCATCGCGCATATCACGCGCCCCTGTATTCGGTAAACTCAGTGCTACGTTGTCGCGACTTTGCTTTTCTTCTCTATTTCTCTTGTACGTGCACATCCGTAGTGCAACAACAACCACTAGTGCATATGTACATAGCTGCCAAGCAATAACAATTGCTGGTACGTACATACGAAAGTAAAGGCACAAGTAGGCCTTGCGCGAATACATTTTTTTTTTGGCATTTCTGCATTCGTTTCTGCATTGTGCACCTTCTATTGAAGTACGAGGTGACACACAAAACTATAAATTTTTTAAATTCAATTCTTTGCGTAACGCAAATTACTTGTGATACCGATTAACTGCATTTATACTTTTGAAGCGCATAAGCGAAATCTTGTAACAATCCATAATAAAGCAAGCGTTGAGTTAATTTTCTACTGTTTTCCTTTTTATATCTCGTGTCGCACATTTTTTACTTCTCTCTTTCGCATTTCACCTTTGTTGCGCTAAAGTGAAAAAGTTTGGGCTACTTCGATTTTACTTTTTTGATTTTGATTTCGTCCATTCAAATCGAAATGGTCAAACTTGACGTTTTCACCCGTGCTTCTAATCGCGTTTTTGAATTTGAAAATGCCTTTACGGAAACTCCATCAAGTAGTCATAGCAAATTCACTTTAGAAATTCAAAGCTCCGAGCTAAAGGAGTTGTGGGCTACCGTGAAAGTTCAATACGAAAAATGTCAAATATCGTTTGGATCGCAAACGAAAAGAAATGCTGATGATATCGCTGTCGTTACTGCGAAATATCACAGCACGTATCGCACCTACGTTTCATGTTTAGCGACAATTAACGAAAAAATTCACGACTTCGATCTCGCTTCATCTTGTCCTCGTCATACATCCACTCTCGATAGTTCTGCTTTATCAGAACCTATTTTAAACAATAATATCGCACTTCCGCCTTGTGATACTGACGTTTTTCAAGGTGACTATACGTCTTGGCCAACTTTCCGCGATTTGTTTACAGCCATCTATATCAGGAACAATCGCTTAACTAATGTTGAAAAACTGTATCACCTCATTCAGAAAACAAGTGGAGAAGCGAGAGAAATAGTGCGAAGGTCCCCTTTGACCAATGACGGTTTCGAGCTCGCTTGGAAAAATTTAGACCAAGCCTTTAATAATAAACGAATTTTAGTTAATGCTCAAATTAAACTTCTTTTTGACTTACCAGCTCTTTCTTCTGAAACTGGTTCTGGGCTTAAGAGTTTGCAACGCGGCATTAATCATTGTTTGAATTCGCTGAAATTATACGACGTTAATACTTCCGATTGGGATCCAATCATTGTTTATATGTGTATGCAGCGTTTACCTCAACGCACTATTGCTTTTTGGGAGCAAGGTGTTAAAGACAAATCGGCTTTGCCAAAGTGGTGCGAACTTGACGAGTTTCTTACTACGCGATACCGAACTCTCGAATGCGTCGATGAGTTAAAGACTTCTACTTTCAACAAATCAAATTCGAACAGACCGGCATCTAGCGAGGTTAGCGGTTCTAAACGACTTACACATACTTTTCATGCGAATGTGGTTGATTCAAGCTGTGTTCTTTGCAAGCAACCACACATATTGCGCAATTGTAAACATTTTCTTAACATGCAAGTTTGCGATCGGTTCTCCAGTGTTAAGCGTTTTCAGTGCTGTTTAAACTGCCTATCGAAAGGCCATCAATTGAAGGATTGTAAAAGCGCCTACAATTGTTCCGTATGTCATCAACGCCATCACACGTTGTTACATCGCGAATCACCTTCTTCTACGAAGACTCAGTCGGGATTACGTCCAATTAACACTACTTCTACTACTTCTAGAGTGGCTGCGTCGTCCGAGTTACGCTCCACCGCGCCAGGATTTCAACCTTCGAGTGCTTCTTCGGGGCTTCGCTCCAATCAGCCTTCTACTTCTTCCGTAGCTCAAACGAGTGAGCATCATAGCTTCCATCAAAAAATACAGTCCACTACTAATACATTTTCGAATAGTGATTCTCCGAATCTTGCGTTTCCTCGAAACCAACGAGTACTTTTAGGTACAGCGCAAATCTATATTTGCCATTTGAATACCAATTATGCTGCTAGGGCTTTAATTGATCCAGGATCAGAAGCATCTTTCATTTCGGATCGCCTTCGTAAATTGATTAACTTGCCTACGTTTGCTACACAAGCCAGCATATCTGGGGTTAATCAATCGTTTTCTGCAAGCGCTAATCG
This sequence comes from Melieria omissa, assembly GCA_963971225.1. NCBI lineage: Eukaryota > Metazoa > Arthropoda > Insecta > Diptera > Ulidiidae > Melieria > Melieria omissa. The sequence continues at coordinate 38,946,067 of OZ020269.1, read as the reverse complement.
ACTTAGCTCATTTGTTCTCGGATCACCTACGGATCCAAACGTGAAAATCGAAGCCCTCGCTTTCGTACTTCCGCAAATCACTGGAAATTTGCCATCCTGTACAGTCGATTCAGGAATACGTCATAAACTACCGAACCTTAATTGGGCAGACGGAGACTTTTGGAGGACTTCCGCCATAGACGTCCTTATCGGCGCCGATTTGTACCCACAGGTGGTGCTCCATGGAATTCATCGCAATCTACTCGGAAGTCTGACAGCTCAGCAAACCGTTTTCGGATGGACTCTTATTGGCCCCATTCCGGATTCCGAAGTCAGGTGTTTTACAACGAAGGTGGACATCTCAACGGATTCGGGGTTGGACAAAATTCTTTCTCGCTTTTGGGAAATTGAAGAACCCCCTAGGAAAAGGATTCTATCGGATGCTGATCAATGGTGTGAGGACAACTACATGGCTACTACTCGGCGGAACGAAGATGGGAGATACATTGTCTCTCTTCCTTTTAAAGTTAGTTATCCTAACGAACTTTGCTTGGGAGATTCTCGTAATAGTGCTTTACGGCAGTTCCTTCGGAACGAAGCTTCGCTTCTTAAAAAACCCGAATTCAAAGTTATATATGACCAGGTAGTTGACGAATACTTGCAGTTATCGCATATGAAGTTAGTCGACCCGCCTTCAAATCAGAGTTTGGGCACATATTGTTATCTTCCGCATCATGCGGTCATTAAACCAGAAAGTCTAACAACAAAACTTCGTGTTGTTTTTAACGCTTCAAATAAAACTTCCAATGGTAATAGTTTGAATGATGTGTTGTACGTCGGTCCGGTGCTACAGTCTGACTTAGTTTTACTTCTCCTAAGATGGAGACTTTATCGATTTGTTTTCAATAGTGATATTCAGAAAATGTATCGACAAATTCTTGTCGACCCAAGGCATCGTCCATTCCAACGCATTCTACATCGCTCTTCTACTGATGTGGAAGTCTCGGATTACGAATTACAAACGGTAACTTTTGGTGTCAACTGCGCACCATATCTGGCGATTCGCACTCTCCTTCAACTTGCAGCCGATTCTCAAGACACTTCTCCCCTTGCCGCACATATTCTCCGACGATCTATGTATGTTGACGATGTTCTCGCCGGTGCGCATGATTTACCTTCTGCTATAAAGGCCCGGAATGAACTCATTGACACTTTACATGGTGCTGGACTTTCCTTAAGAAAATGGACTTCAAATCGCACAGAAATTCTAGTGGACCTTCCGAAAGAGCACCTATTAAAGGAAGACTTCTTAAGCTTTGAAGATTCCAGTTCTACAAAGGCTTTAGGGGTACGTTGGAACGCTTGAACTGATAATTTCTATTTCAAGGTTCCTGCTATTGAGCGAAAGGATTCGCACACCAAAAGGGAACTTCTCTCCATGATTGCCAAATTGTTTGACCCGGTCGGATGGCTTGCACCTGTAGTTATTGTTGCCAAAAATTTAATGCAACTGGTCTGGCTTGAGAACATAGGCTGGGATGATTGCCTTTCTGAGCCCATTGAAAGAAAATGGCAGAAATTTTTGGATGGATATATGGATATCAACCTGATTCAAATACCACGCTGGGTGAATTATTCTTTGCAAGACGAAGTTCAAATTCATGCTTTCTCCGATGCTTCCGAGAAAGCATACGGGGCGGTGATCTTCATTCGCGTACGTAAATCGCCTACTAGTTTCTGCTCCCACTTGCTTACGTCAAAAACAAAAGTCGCTCCAGTCAAAACTGTCTCGTTGCCAAGACTAGAATTATGCGGTGCAGTGCTCCTATGTGACATGCTGGATTCTCTTCTATCCGAACTTGATATAATAGTTCACGATGTCTTCTGTTGGACTGATTCAACAATTGTTTTGTCATGGCTTCGAAAAACACCATCTACATGGACTACCTTCGTTGCTAATCGTGTTAGCAAAATTCAGGAGAAACCGTACGCTAAAAATTGGTATCATGTCGATTCACCTGATAATCCTGCCGATTTATGTAGCCGCGGTCTTACTCCACAGGACTTAAGTATGAATACGTTATGGTGGCATGGCCCATCCTGGCTTGTTAAGGATAGGTCCGAGTGGCCATCTTCTAGCCCTACTCATCTTGAAACTTCAATCGAAGCAAAAAAGATTGCAGTACACAACTTGCTCGTAAATGTTGAGGAAGACATTCTCTCTAGATTTTCGTCATTTTCGAGAGCTCTTCGAGTGGTCTCATATATGCTTCGGTTTTACTATCGCACTCACCGTCCTGCAGAAAATTCTAAGGGCTATACTTCCATAGTGTTGTCTAATGCAGAACTCCATAACACCAGAAAATTCTTGACAATTCTCTCTCAGAAAACGCACTTTCAAACTGAATATAGTTGTCTTCTAAATCAAAACCCACTTAATTCTAAGAGCAACCTATTGACTCTAAATCCCTTTTTGGATAAAGCACAAGTTATGCGTATTAATGGTCGCTTAGCCAACGCACCAACTCTTTCCTTTAGTGAACAGCACCCAATTATCCTTCCGTATGGTTCTCAGTTTTCGAAACTTTTAGTTGCCTTTATACATAAAATCACGATTCACGGTGGCAACTCACTTCTACTTCGATTGCTTCGTCAGGAATATTGGATTCCGAAGGCGAAAAATCTCATTAGATCTACTATTCATCGATGTAAAACTTGTCTGTTGGATAAGAAACGAAAGGCCTCTCAGATCATGGCTGCTTTACCCCCCGAACGGACTACTCTCAGTCGTGTATTCTCCATTACTGGTGTCGACTTTGCAGGTCCTTTTGACATAAAGAACTTTACAGGTAGAGCTTGCCTTATAACGAAAGGTTATGTTTGTATTTTTGTCTGTTTCTCTACAAAGGCAATCCATTTGGAGGCAGTCAGTGATCTTTCGACACCGGCTTTTCTCGCTGCTTTTATTCGATTCGTTTCTCGTCGTGGTTGCCCAAAAACCATTTTCTCCGATAATGGTACTAACTTTGTTGGTGCGTCTAAAGCTTTCAAAAAGGATTTTAAAGCATTTCTCAAGCAGTTTCGTGATTCCTTTTCCAATCACTTTTCCCATCAGCCTGTTGAATGGAATTTTATTCCTGCTGGGTCGCCTCATATGGGTGGCTTATGGGAAGCGGGAGTTAAAAGTTTCAAACTCCATTTTCGTAAAATGGCTCTTCCTCATAAATACACATTCGAGGAACTATCAACAGTTTTATCTCGTATTGAAGCGTGTTTAAATTCTCGACCTATTAGTCCTATGTCAGAAAACCCTGTGGATGTATCTGCCTTGACTCCGGGTCACTTCCTTATTGGGTCTCCACTTCTGGGTCCCCCAGAACCAATTATTTCTGATATAAGCGCGAGAAATAGATGGGAAAAAATGAAAGCTTTGGGTCAACAGAGCGCCTTAAGATGGAAAGAAGAGTATCTTAAAGAAATGCATAGGCGATACAAATGGAAATATCCATCGCGCGATCTTGCTGTTGACGATTTAGTTGTTGTTAGTCAAGAAAATCTTCCCCCTACTGCGTGGCGGTTGGGAAGAATTCTTCGAGTATATCCCGGTAGCGATCAACGCGTCCGCGTCGCCGATATTAAAACCGAACGAGGAATAATTACGCGGTCCATTACGAAATTAATCGTCTTATCTGACTAGACCTTCCACCATTTCTTAACAATTTTGTTATCCTAATCATAGGTCGCCATGAGTGATAACGTTTCATCGACTCCTCTCGATAACAACAAAAGATGCAGATTATGCCAACGCACTCATCCTCTACGCTTCTGTAAAAAGTTCCTTTCGATGAACTTAGAAAAGCGATTACGGGTCATATTGTTGCATCGTTATTGCTCTAGATGTTTGGCACATTCACACATAGCGAAACACTGCACTAGCAAGATGGTTTGCAAATATTGTCAGCGTCATCATAATACGCTTCTCCATGCGAATGAACGTCTAATTATTCAACGCGAGGCTCGTCCTTTCGCTACGAGTGCTTCCGTTCAACGCGTCACCGTACTTTTTCCGACGGCCTCCGTCTTCATACGCGTCCGTGCCGCCAGCTATCCTGCTCGAATCCTTATAGATTCTTGCTGCTGCACCAGTCGCATCTCGTCGTCCATGGTACGCCAGCTGCATCTTCCAGTTTCCAAGGTTGATCTTCATCACTTTTGCCGAGTCACCTTGGTCTCGCGTCATGATTCATCTCAGCGCATCGACGTGCATGCCAAGATCGAACAAACGCTCGCCTTTAAAACTCCGCTGGAAGACATTGACGGGCGAGTAGCGGAACGTTTTTCGAATTTTCGCCTTGCGGATCCTTATTTTTATCGATCCACCGCCGTCTCGCTCATCCTTGGCTCAGAGATCTACCACAAGATCATCCGAGCTGGATTCATTTGTAACCCTGGCCTACCTCTGGCACAGGATTTTTTTTTCGGATGGGTCCTTTCAGGCCCATGTTAACCAACCTTTTAGATGGATCCTTATTGATCCTGATTTCAGAAAATTATTTACAATCAAACATCTATAATTTGAAATGCTCAATGAATTAACTCTTATATCGGTTATCAACGCCTAGTTATTAAGTTAATATGTATGAATTTGAAATTGAACTGAAATGTATTCCATCAACAAATCATTATCTCTTGTTTTTCGAAATTTTGCAGCGCGAGACACTGCAAGAGTGGCGGCAATGTTTAGACCAAATCTCTTTCAAAGTCTCCGCTAAAGCTGCACTTAGTGTAACAACTCTGAACTTTTTGTAAGCCGTTAGCAACAAAAGCTTTCGCCCTCTTGTTGCGCGGCAATCCAGGCCTCGGCCCTTTTCTCATTTCTTTACTACACTCACTTGATCATCCGACGTCAGCGAGGCAGCAGCATCAATAAAACCCTACAGCAAAATCCATCACCCGTTGCGTTTTTCTTCTTCACCGTTTTACTCGTGGTTGCTTCCGAACCGCGCACGTGCGTATCGAGCCATAATATCGTTTGGCTACTTGTTGCATTTTTTCTAATGGTATTTCGATTTCCTTCTTTCTAATATCGTGCCGACAACTCTCAACAACTATTTTTAGTATATTTATTGGAATTGTGTCTCTTACTCTGATTTTCCAAGTGTACGTAGCCGTCTAGATAGGTAGATAATATAAAATTCTTATGTTTTCTTTCATTACGTGGTTTTTATGTGGGTTTTATGAATTTTTGCGCCTCTGTCCGTTTCTATTGTTACCCTATTGTCCTTTCCAACCTTTACTTTCCTATACAATGGTTTTTGCTTGGCCTTGATCTGTTTATCCCTAACGTAAACCATATCCCCTTGTTTAACCCTCATCCGACGTTCAAAAAAACTCACACATAAGATGTTCGGGTGATATTTCACCCATATGGTACTGACCCATATGGTTTGACCAATTATAATAAAAAATAATTTGTTATCTTTAATCTTTATTATCTTTGTTATCATACAGATAAATAAGTTGAAAAATTTTTCTATATTTTTTTGCAATGAGGGCAACTAGGTTAGGTTAGGTTATAATGGATGCCTCGGTAAGAGACCCACTCGGAGGCATATTATGAGACCCGTTGTGATATACCACAAATTTCACCCGTTTTTAAATGTGTATGTAATACTGTTTTTCGAACATATGTTACAGCACTCATTTCAATCGGATGGGGAAAGGGGGCAAGGAAGGGCAGTAGTTAACTAAAACTTTGTGTTCACCACAAGTATACTTTTTTCAGTAATTGCAAGCAGAATATGTCTCTCGATCGTTTTTGATATCAAATTGGCGCCGTGTTCCAATAATTCTTTTACTTTTTTACGCTCTGATTTTCTGACAAGGTTTGCAAAAATTGCTGTATTGAGATAAGAAGTCAGCATGAAGATTTTCCTTTCGCTTACGTTGCTCTACGCAAAATCTTTAACTTTACTAAACTAAAATCTAAGTCTTCAAGAAAAATTCGCCGCTTGTACTTTTTGTACAAGCGATCCAGATGGAATCGAGAGCGATTAGTTTTTCGCTTGACGGTATAGTTAGTGAACAATCAATTGGTCTTAAGTGTCAACTACTGCTTTTGACTTACTGTAAAACGATATAATTTCGGGTAATTTTTTATCACCCACATATCCTCGTTATGATGAAAAGTGCTCAAAGGGGCATCTTCCTCTTGTTAACTTAGTGTGCCCTTTTCATAGGACGTACATAGCAGTTGTCGCTAAACCCACGTTTCTCAAATATCTCTTATGGGTGTTAACGAGCTTCATTCTTGATTACAATCGTTACGTTCTTGGCGAATGGTTTTGTCACCGATAGAACGAAAAATTGGTCTACCTGTTGTGTAACTCTACAGATTATCAAGATATTCCCCATTCGACTTATAAACACCACTCAAAATTGAAATACCAAACTATGCCTGAATATCACCAACAAACTCGCAAACCTTCAACATTAGTTTTGTCAGTTAATATCTTTAACATTGGTCTTCATTAGCATCTTTTATTACTGACACACGACTTCAAGCATAACGAGTTATACCAACTTTAGTTGAAATAAAATAATTGGCTCCTACTTTTCCGTTGAGCTCAGGAGGCCCATTGATCCATAAAAAGGTTTTGCCTATAAAAGCAGTTCAAAACTTCCAATCCACAGACGTAATCTTATGGCATTTTCTGTATGTGTTGCGTTGGATTTCTATACAATTTGTATATGGGTGAAATATCACCCGAACGTCGCCCACTTAACTTTTTTTGTAATCACCGTTATAATCAAATAATCAATATGTTGTAGATAAATTCTAAAACTTATATTGGTTTGCTTCAAATACAAGAAACCTTAATCATTTTGATAAATATATAGGAAAGTTATAGCATCTCAAAGTTGAAAATGGGTGAAAAATCACCCGAACGACGGTTTGGGGTAAATTTTTTGATTTCCTTCTTATTTTTATTCACTCTTAAGTTCCGATTTTCTTGATTTATTTCAATTTTTGCTTTAATTTCTTTATGTTAGGTTGAAAAACACGTCGCTGGGTTTTTTCTTCGTTATGGAATGGTAGGTATTGTTGTATCGATCTACAGCAATGTAAAGGAGCTCTTTTGGTTCCCTATTTCCCAAATCCTTCTTTAGGCAGCGGTAAATCTCTATTAAGGTAGAGTGGAGCCTTTCCACTTGACCGTTAACCTCACTTTTCTGGATTGGGGTTTGGTAAATCTCAATCCCGAGACCTCTAATGTAGTTGCGTACAAGGGGGCTCAAGAATCCTTTTTCGTTGTCAGTGACAATCATTCTTGGCGCCGTAAAGTAGTGTATGAGTTTTGCGAATTTTGAACGTAAAACGGGTGACGATCGATTTTTTATGTGGAAAAGCTTGGCAAATTTTGAAAATTTATCTAAACAGGAAAGGAATTTTTCTCCCTGGATTTCAAATATGTCGACGTGTATTATATCGCATGGATATTTAGGAGTTGGAGTGTCTTTCAATGGTAGTACAGGAGGGTGTCTATCATATTTGTTTAATCGGCAGGTTTCACAGGCGGCAACATATTGTTTAATTCTATTAGCCATCCTCGGGAAGTAAAATTTCTCAAGAATTTGTTCTCTATTCTCCCGAGAGTTTCGGTGAGCTCTCCTATGCTCAGCTTCTATGATGGCACAGACTCTCTCGGGATTTGCTACATCTTCCACTACTCTCTGAGTGATTCTGATTTTGTAAAACTGGAAGTGATTAAGATAAACGTCTTGGAGGAGCTGTAAATGGCTTTCAGGCATTTTGACTCCATTGATTACTGTAGGGTTAAGGTGTTCTTTCAATTTTTGGATAAGGGTATCTTGATCGAAAGTTGGTAGAGAAATATAATGTCGATTATAGCCGGGATGAGGAGTTTCATAACAATACAACTCTTTTCCTAATCTGAAAATAATTTGGTTTTTTTTTATTTATTTATTATAGGAAAGATAGTAATACAATTATTATCTTACATTAAAAAGAGGAGCATTAGCTACCAGGGCTTTCGGCTCTCCTGTTCTTATATTGAAATCTGATATACATAGCTAACCCGTAGAGTATTTATATCAGTCACTAATATTTATGTTTATAGAAGAATATATGTGTAATCATAAAATTATGCTATTAACTATGCTTATATGTAGTTGTGAATGGTTATTGTTTAAATCATTTTGAGGAGATCGCATTCTTTTAGGAAGTTGTACAATATTTTATTATTATCTGTGCTTACGGATTTGAGCACTTGGATAGGATCTGAGTTGAGGAAAATGCTGGTTCTTACAGTGTTGAATTTAGGGCAGGTGGTAAGCAAGTGGTTTACAGAAATTGCGCCATTGTTGCAATATTGGCAAATTTGTGCTCCGTTTCCATTAAAAAGGTGTTGGTGCGTAAGTTTTGTGTGGCCTATGCGGAGTCTCACAAAGGTCTTGATTTCATTGCAGCTGCAGTTCGAGGGGAAGGGCGGTTTTGCTCCAAGAGGATTGATGGAGGTGTAGTGGTGGTTCTGGCTGGTCCATTGGTCTAGCTTGTGTGTGTATAGGTGTTGTGCGATTATGCGGTCAGTGTCGTTTTTTTCCAATGATTGGAATGAGTGCAGAGGTTCTTTTGTGGCCAGCTTTGCTCTTGCATCTGCGAGTTCATTCCCTACCAGGCCGGCGTGTCCAGGTATCCACATTATTTTGATTTTTTTCCAGTGCTGGATCAGATTGTTTCTGGTGGATGTGATGATTTCGCTGGAGTTTGACATATTCTGAAGTGCTGCGATAGTAGATTTGCTATACGAGCAGATTATAAATTTGTCCTTTTTGCTTGCGGCGTAATTTACTGCTTGTTGGATTGCAATTGCCTCGGCTGTGAAAATGGAACAGAGTGGGTGCAGTATACCTGCGGTAATTGTAGTTCCGTCGCTGCCCACTACTGCGAAGGCTGTGACGTGGTTGGTTTTGGACCCGTCGGTGTATATGCATTTCCATGATTTATTTGTTAGGTGACGCATTTCTTCTAGGAAAAGTTGGTTGTAGATCAATGTGTTGGTGGAGTTTTTTGGGTGGTTCTGTAATCGAAGTAGGAATGTTGAGTTTTTCAGAAGCCACGGAGCTGCTTTCTCGCCAGTCCTTGATTTTGGCTGATTTGAAAAGCCAATTGTTTCCGCGAATTTTAAGGATCTTATAATAGCTGACTCTCGGCTGAGCACTCTTTTGTATTTTTGGGCAGCTCTTGCTGTTTGAAGTAGGATTTTATTATTGCAGCAGAAAAGTTTTGGGATTAGTTTGCTTCAGTCTCTCCTCTAAGGTTGGCAGGCCAGCTTCTGTTAAAATATATTTGATTGGTGACGTTCGGAATGCACGTAGACTTCTTCTGGCGGCGGTATGGTAGGGAGCGCAAAGCAGCTTCATATTGCTTTTGGCGCAATTACCGTAAACCACCAGTCCATAGTCGATCTTTGATAAAATTAAGGCTTTTACAATATTTATTAGTGTTTTTTGATGGAGGAGGCAGTGTTTTGATGACAAGTATTTTATTATGTTTAGCCTAGAGGAAATATTGTTTCTTACGTACAGACAGTGATTTCTAAAAGTTAATTTTTTATCAAAAATTATACCTAGAATTTTTATTTCGTTGACGTATTCTATATTTATATTATTAAAGGTAAAGACATTATTACAGCAGGTTTTTTTTCTGCACATGTGCAGTATTTTACATTTTTCGTAAGATATGGATGTGCCAGAGGTTTTTGACCATTTTGTGATGTCATTTAATATTGCATGGAAATTATTTTCAATTACGTTCACATCTTTATTTTTTGAATATATAAATACATCGTCTGCATAAATGATGTGTTCAATTTGTTTGTATTTTTTTAGTAGATTACTGAGGCCATTAAATGCAATAATGAATAGCGTTACAGATAATGGCGAACCTTGCGGTATGCCATTATGCAGGTTATGTATATCTGAATAAAAGTTATTTACACGTACTCTGAATTTTCTATTGGTTAAAAAAGCTTTAACAACGTTAAAGATTTTTGAGCCAATTTTCCAATCTTTGAGTTGTTGGAGAATAATGTGAACGCCGACTCGATCGAACGCCTTTTCGAAGTCAAGGCTTAATATTGTCACATGGTTTTTTGAGGATAGTGCTACGGAAGCATAGTGCTCAAAAGACAGTAATGCGTCCAGGGTACCTTGACCTTTCTTGAATGCAACTTGATGTTGGCTTAGCAGATTGTTTTTTGTTGCGAACCACATAAGTCGCTGGGATACAATTTTTTCCAGGATTTTGCCTACGCAAGGGAGTAAGGAAATCGGCCTATATCCGGTGATATCTGTGTTGCATTTATTAGGCTTAGGGATAGCAATAATTGTTGCTGTTTTCCACAGTTGAGGGTATACAGCTTGGTCTAGGATGTTGTTAAATAGCTCAATGATTCTAGTTTTCAGTTGTGATGGAAGATTTTTAATCATCGGGTATGACACGCGATCATAACCCGGTGTTTTTCCTGTTAAGGAGGAGAGTGTAGAAGCGAATTCCATTGGTGTGATTGGGGCGTCGCAGTGCTGGGTGTGTGCGGATGGCTTCTTGTTGCTATACGGGGTGTTGGTGACGCTATTTTTTTCCGCAATAAAATCGGTATGGAAATTCGAATCTTGGGAGTATTCAGACCATTGCGAAGCAAAGTAATTAGCAATAAGTTGTGGGGATTGAATTGGTCCATTGCTGGTTGTTATAAGTTTGATGTTGTGTGGTTTGTAAGACCCAACTAGCATATTAAAACTTGACCAGATCTTTCTAGGACAAGATGAAGGGTTAATTCTTTCTGAAAGTTGTTCGATGCTTCTGCGCTTTGCCTCTTTTGCTTCTTTCCTAAATAGTGCATTGGCTTTTTTAAAGTAAACAAGATTCTCTATTGAGCGGGTTTGTTTGTATTTCTTCCAGCATTCTTGTTTGTTTTCTCTCAACTTGTGCAATTTATCGTTCCACCAGGGGGTAATTCTCTTTACGGGGCGTGTACTGGTTTGTGGGATAGAGTGATGGGCAGCAAAACGAATAATTTTCTGTAGGGTTGCAGCTTCTTTATTTATGTTAGAGCAGGGGGTGGTACTGTTGTTAATATGATTTGAAATTTGTTGAAACCTGTTCCAATTTGCTTTATCTGTGATGAATTTTGGGTTTGGTTTGGTCGGTTTTATTTGGTTAGGGAGTATTAGATTCGTGATTATGGGGAAATGGTCACTACCGTGGAGATCTGTTAATGTTTTACTGAAAAGTTTTGGTGCGATTGAGGAGGAAGAGATCGTTAAGTCTATATTTGTAAATGTGTTATGCGTAGAGAAATGGGTGGGGGCACCATCATTTAAAACTATTAGGTTGTGGTAGAGGATAATGTCTTCAAGAATTTTGCCTCTTTGATTAACATGGGTGGAACCCCACATTGGACTCCAAGCATTGAAGTCGCCTAGCAGAATGATCGGCGTTGAGAAAAGATTTAGGATCGATGTTATGTCGTTTGAGTTGAATATCTGGTTAGGGGGTATATACATTGATATGAGGGTGATTTTTATTCCGATATTGATTTCTACAGCAATGGTAGCGATGTTAGAGTTGAGAGGAGTGTAGTTGTGTGGTATTGATTTATGTACCAGAATTCCTATACCTTGTTTGCTGGTGGTGTTGTTTGGTAGATTGGTGAAATAACCTGCGTATTGTTTTGGGGTTACGGGGACGATGTTAACAGGGAGGTGTGTTTCTTGCAATGAGATGAAGTCTGGGGAGTACTCTTTTATCAGCATTTGAAGTTCGAATAAGTTATTGTAGAAGCCTTTAAGGTTCCACTGTAAGATATTGAACATGATTGAAAGGGGGGAAGAGGATAAAGATATATTTAGTGTCAACTGTATGTGTTGGTGTAAGAGTGTTTTTCTTTTTTAAGAGAGTAGAGGTGAATTTATTGAGTTTGGTGTGACTTTAGTGAGTTGGACTGATTTGTAGCAGAGAGAAAATACGGGAGTAATTTAGTTAGGAGACCGAGTAAGAGAGTTTGGAGTGTGATTGAGAGAGAATGATCTGGTTGAAAGATGTGTGGGTTCAGGTTGGTTAGAGATGAGTTGCTCTTGCTCTACTTCTAGGGCCCACGTGGTATTCGTCTGGTCATTTGTGTGGTTAGTATTTTTTAAGGTTACAGAGTTTGAGATTGTTGTGTTGTTTACATTGAGTTGGGTTTGAGACTTTTGAGACTCGAGTTTAGAGGTTACAAATAGTTTTGGTTGATTGTTATTTCCAGAGTGGATTGTTGGATTTTGATCAATGTTTTGTTGTTTCTTATTTATTGGGCTTTGGTTGTCTAATTTTTGTTGAGTTTGATTTGTTTCTTGTGATGTTTTGAGTATTGTAGAATATGAGGGCGAGGGGGAAGTTTCTCCTTGTGGGGACTTGAGTACAGAGTTGTGCGAAGTGGAATTTGTTTGATTTTTAAGAAGTTTTAATGCTTCACGTATGGTGCATTTTTTTCTGTTTTGATTTGTAATATTTCTTTGGATTGTATGTATTTAGGGCAGGATTTAGTGGAGGATGGATGGTCACTGGCGCAGTTTGCACAATATACACGAGTGCATTGAGTGGGGCTATGGGGGGGGGGAGACCGCATGTGTCGCAAATTGGAGCGCTTTTGCAGCGTTTGGTTGTGTGCCCTAAACGCTGGCAGTTTCTGCACCTCATGGGGTTTGGGATGTAGAGCTTGACGCGAGCTGTGTGCCAAGAAACTTGAACGGAATCTGGGATATAGTAGCGATCAAATGTCAGAAGGTGCACGCCGGTTGGTTTAGCTTTTCCGTCTATAGTTTTCGTGTACTTATATATCGCAATGACACCTTGGTCTTTCATGTTATCGATAATTTCTTCTACTGAGATGTCGTTTAGACATGGGGCGTATATGGTGCCTTTGGTGGAGTTGAGGTTCTCGTGGTATTTGGTTTTTATTTGACACAAACCCGGCAACGATTTTGTGGACAGAAATTTTTCGGCCGTTTGTGTATTTTTTACTAGAAGCAACAAACCTCCGTCCCGCAGCTCCGAAATCGATAACACATCTTTGCTTATGAGGTTAAGTGATTTTTGCACTGAAAAGCACGAGTATTTCGTAATGGGTTTGTTTTCGTCGGTAGTGTTTAGGACAATATATTTTGGATTTTCTCTGTGTATTGTTGGCAAATCAGGGTAGTTAAGTGTACAAGCTTGATAGTTTTTACGTTTTTTTGGTTGGGGGCTATAGGAAAGCAAAGCAAACCTATTATTCCCCAGGTTTGGAGGCCCTGGGGCCATTTTTCCAAGTTGCGACCCGAATATGGGATAGTCACTGTAATTCTATCAGGGGAAAAAACGAGTTAGGTTTTTATTTCAGAGATATTGAATTTCTAAATGAATAAGCGTGATATGTAGCGTACCGGGAGAGGTTAACAGAGTACGGTTATACGTGTGCCCACGGCGAGTGCAAGTCGGTGACTGTTTGGTTTTTAAAAACATTTAGAGGTACTTCAACATGGGGAATCAGATCAGTGGCGTCCTGGTTAGCACTATGCACCGTTTCGATCTCGCTTGCCGTTTCAGTTCTTGATTCCATCCCTGCAGTCATTGTCCTAGAGGTATCGGTAGCGCCTTCACTCGCAGTCTCAGTAACCGAAGAGGCCGACATATGGTTGGCTTGGCATGGTAACCTCGAGAGAGCATCTGCCACGACGTTCGATTTACCAGGAGTGTAAATCAGCTCGTGATTGTACTCCTCGATTCTCGCCTTCCACCTCTTCAGTTTCGCATTATAATTTCTGTTGCCTAGAGCAAAGGTGAGCGGCTGATGGTCTGTAAAAATTTTGATTTTTTTGGCTCCATACAGATAAGACCTTAAGTTGTCCAAAGCCCAGACGATGGCCAGCATTTCCTTTTCATTCGTCGCGTAGTTTTCTTCCGACTTGTTTAGCGAGCGTGAAATAAACGCGACCGGTCTGTCTTTTCCTGGCTCGCCCTGGGATAAAACTGCACCGATGGCATAGTTCGATGCGTCGGTAGTTAGGTGGAAAGGTTTATTGAAATCAGGGAATATTAGTATGTCTGCTGAAGTTAACAAGGTTTTTAGATTATTGAAGGCTTGTACAGCTGAAGCGTCTAACTCGATCCGAATGTTTCTCGACTGGTTGGCTTTTATTTGCGCATTCTCGCCACGCGTGAGGTTCGTCAAGGGTTTTGCTATCTTGGCGTAATCCTTGATGAACCTACGGTAGTAAGAGGTCATGCCCAAGAAACTTTTCAATTCTTTGAGAGTCTTCGGAGGTGAGAGGTCTGCGATGGCTTGCATCTTCGATGAGTCAGGTTTGATTCCCTCGGATGTAATCAAATGTCCAAGGAACTCTACTTCCGTCCTTACAAATTTAGTCTTTTCTAGATTCACCCGTAGATTCGATTCAGCCAGCCTAGCGAAGATTGTTTCGACATTTATCAGGTGTTCTTCCACGTTTTTTCCATAGACTATGATGTCGTCGATGTACACATAGCAAATTTTTCCTATGTATTCTTTCAAGACGTCGTCTATCATTCGTTGGAAGATAGCTGGCGCGTTCTTCAAGCCGAATGGGAGTCTTAAAAATTCGTATTTTCCATTCATTGTGGAAAATGCAGTTTTTGCAATGTCGCTTTCCTTCATCGGGATTTGATGGAAGCCCGACGTAAGGTCAATCGTGGTAAAATACCTGGCTTCCCCTAAACTAGCTAGTGTTGCGTTAATGTCCGGAATAGGATAAGTGTCTGAGATAGTAACAGCGTTTAGTCGTTTGAAATCCACGACCATCCTATATTGTTTCTCACCTGAGGGTTTTGGTTTTTTTGGCACCACCCATATGGGGGAGTTGTAAGGGCTTTTAGAGGGCCGTATGATTCCCTCTTCGAGTAATTCAGCCACTTGTCGGCTACTTCTTCCCTCATACTAGCGGGGTAGGGGTAACTTTTTGTATATATTGGGTCATCTGTCACCGTTGCAATTTCAGCTTTGACTGTTGTCCGTATTTTAGTCCTAACATTCAATGGTTCAAATAATTCTGACTACTTGCTTATCATGGAGTCAATGTACGGTCGCAATGATTCTGGGACGTTGATCATCTCCGCTATGTGAACACTGTCTAGAATTTTGTTCCTAAGGGGGATCCTAACGTTCGGGTGTATGAAGAGAGTATGGTTCTTACGATCTATTAACGCGCCAAGTTGTTTCAGCGTGTCATCCCCAATTATGCCATCAAAAGTCTCGAGTCCAGGTAATACGTAGAAAGTCATTAAAGTGTCGTTCCCTAGTCTTTCGAAAAATTTCCCTTGGGTCTTTTCATTGATGGACACTGGTCCCCCTGCTGTTTGAACGAGGAAAGGCGGTTGCACCGGTTTTGATTCGCCAGCAAGGCTTGCTTTGATAAAATTCTTGTTTGCCCCTGTGTCAATCAAAAATTCAAAGGACTTTCCGCTTTGTCCCACACACGTTAGGTAAGGTATGGAACTAGAAACATCGCCACCTATATAAAAAATGCGGGAGGGCCGCCTCTTAGAAAATCCGATTGTCCGGCGTCACATGTTTCTTCCTTGGTATCTGGTTCGCGCATTCCTTGTGAAATTTCCTCCGGTGTCGTATTAATGTTGTAGAGCTTCTGGAACTTTGGAGCCCCTCCATGTGATGATGAGGGTCCTCTTTTAAAAGTGTTGTTATTCGTTGGCCGATTGGAATAGCTCGAGCGTCTAGTTTGTTGGGACCTGTCGACCTCCATTTTTACGACAGCGTCCGTGTGGTAGTTAGGAGCCGGTGCCTGAATTTTTTGACTTTTAAATCTATCAAAGGACGATCTAAAGTTTCCCGAGTCGTTGGGTCGATTTTCCCAACTTCGATCGAATCTTCGCGCCGCGTTCATCATACCCATTTTCGGTGGCCTTGAAAGGCGATAGTCATTTCTATTAAAATGGTTCACAGGAACCGTTACCATATTGCTAAATCCCTTATCATGAACAGAATGACCCCTAAAATTCAAATTTTGGATATCGAGACAAGCGGTGTACGCCTCCGGCAGAGAGGCCGGTTTCTGCACAATGATCATCCTTGCCAAATCCCCGGAAAGACCTCTGATGAATACATCCAGCGCTCTATTCCTGTACGTCTCCATCAACGCATTCACCGTTTCAGCCGAATAGTCTTCAGTTCTTATTTTACTGATTACACAGTACAACAATTTTGCGATTTTCAAAAAACCCGCGGAGTTTCTCAACTGTTCCTTATATTTTCGGAGTCGCTGATCACAAATATGTAATTATTTTTTTCGGGTCACCTCTAGTTTGGGTTTTACAGAGTCTTGAAGTTACAAGCTACACCCCAACTAAAAAACTTAATTTAAATGGTTGAACTTATCCTAGTCTAACAATATTGGTATCAAAAAAAAGGGAATTATATCTCCAACTCAAATCAAATAATTTTTTTGTAATTATCCTGGCGGAAGGATATAAAAATGTCCTTTTAAGAATGTATCCTTTATTATCCTGGAAGTTTTTCTGCCAAAAAATTTGAAAAAAATATATTACAAAACCCTTACCATGCACCAACACATTGTGAAATTTCATGTTGATCAGTCCATTGGTTCGGCTGAAAAAAATTGTTGAAATTTATTTCAACTCAAAAACTTAAATCATTCCAAATTTTTCACAGTGCAAACAATTTCAACTCTTCACAAAAACCCGCCCAGTTTCTGAACTGTTCCTTATAATCCCGGAGCTGCTGATCACGAATATGTAATTTTTTTTTTTGGGTCACCTCTAGTTTGGTTTTTACAAGGCCTTGAAGTTGCCAACAACACCCACCTTGAAAACGAATTTCAATTGTTGAACTCATCTTAGTCCAACAATATTAGTATCAAATTAAGGAGAATCAAGTCTTTAGCCCAAATCCATGTCAATGTCAATATTACGTTATATTTTGTACAATTTTTGAACTAGAAAACATTACAACAGCCGTGTTTATTTAATATAATACAAGGACAAGTAATTGGTACTAAACTTATTTGGTAAGCGAGAAATTCCATCAGGAAATGCTTCAAATGGAAACTAGATATAAGGAAAAGAGTTTACATGCCATGGTTGCAGAATACTGCTGGAGTGTGAAGCAAGATGACTTGAAAGATGAATACAGCCGTTGTGTCAAAAGGACGAAATAATTAAACTACTTTCTTGCTTTTCACACAACGGTCCTATCCGATCCTTCACACTCCAGAACTTTTCCCTTATATCTCGTTTCCATTTGGAGCATCTTCTTGTGGAATCCTGCTAGGTTGATCAGATAATTCTTCCATATTTAAAGGGAAAACCTAGACATGATTATGGAACATATGAATTTTCAACTAAGTGAGTGCGTTAAAATCTGTGAATGCATTCTTTGTACTAATTCTTTATAGTCTTTTGATTTGTGGCTGCCTATGAAATTTGTTTAACCATCTTTGATTCCTGAGAAAACCATATATACAAAGACGGCAGCACACTTGAAACAGATGACTGCGGCTGGGCATTCGTCGTTCTTTTCTCTGAAAAACGCTGGAAGATGCACATGTTCACAAACACATGCTTGCACAGTGTACCAAGCTGAAGCTTACGCCATCGACTCAGCTTTGTCATGGGCTTCAAGTCAATTTTAAAATTTAATATACTGTTAGCTTACCAAATAAGTTTAGTACCAATTACTTGTCCTTGTATTATATTAAATAAACACGACTGTTGTAATGTTTTCTAGTTCAAAAATTGTACAAAATATAACGTAATATTGACATTGACATGGATTTGGGCTAAAGACTTGATTCTCCTTAATTTGATACTAATATTGTTGGACTAAGATGAGTTCAACAATTGAAATTCGTTTTCAAGGTGGGTGTTGTTGGCAACTTCAAGGCCTTGTAAAAACCAAACTAGAGGTGACCCAAAAAAAAAAATTACATATTCGTGATCAGCAGCTCCGGGATTATAAGGAACAGTTTAGAAACTGGGCGGGTTTTTGTGAAGAGTTAAAATTGTTTGCACTGTGAAAAATTTTGGAATGATTTAAGTTTTTGAGTTGAAATAAACTTCAAAAATTTTTTTCAGCCGAACCAATGGACTGATCAACATGAAATTTCACAATGTGTTGGTGCATGGTAAGGGTTTTGTAATATATTTTTTTCAAATTTTTTGGCAGAAAAACTTCCAGGATAATAAAGGATACATTCTTAAAAGGACATTTTTATATCCTTCCGCCAGGATAATTACAAAAAAATTATTTGATTTGAGTTGGAGATATAATTCCCTTTCTTTTGATACCAATATTGTTAGACTAGGATAAGTTCAACCATTTAAATTAATTTTTTTAGTTGGGGTGTAGCCTGAAACTTCAAGACCCTGTAAAACCCAAACTAGAGGTGACCCGAAAAAAATAATTACATATTCGTGATCAGCGACTCCGAAAATATAAGGAACAGTTGAGAAACTCCGCGGGTTTTTTTTACTGTTGTACTGTGTTATTAAAGAGAATTGGTGGTTGACTCTGGCGTAGAACTCGTCCAGTTTCGAATTTCCCTGCGTCAATTGGCCGAGCTGATGTTCGAGGGTGCGAATGTCCCTCTTATCAGCATAATGAAGGGATAGCCAGGCCTTGATGGCTGGCCAATCCTCCTCGAATATGTTATGCGAAACGAGCGCACTATTAGCACCACCCCAGATCTTTCCCCTTATACTTTTCAAGATAGCCCTATAGATGGGCCTGCCTCTAACTATCTTATAGTCGCTAAGGATACCTTCTACGGCCTGAACCCACGATACGTATTGGGACGGGTCTCCTTCAAACGGTTGTAGCTCCTTCACGGAGTCAGGAAGTTTTCCTATTTCTTTCAACTTGTCTTCGTTTGCCGGGCCGCGTAGAGGCACCTCTACTGGAACGGGTTGTGTGGCGTTAATCGCCTCGAGTTGTCGAATTCGTGCTTCCGCTTTCTTCAACTCATTTACAAGGGCTTCTACTGAGCCTGTCAACTCGGTAACGGTCTGCGTCAGTGAGTCCATGATTTAGTCTTTCAAGGCGAAAAATTCACTCACCACTTAATCCGCGTAGAATCTCAGCAGCTAGTACAGTTGGCACAGATCACACAATTCCTTTTTCGTAATTCAAATATTCCGATCACTGGATGTTTCTTACACCAACAACGCAGCTTTCATATCTGAAAAGCAGGAATAATTACAATCAGGAATAATTTCTTTTCTTTTTTATACAGTTATTAAAGAATAGTCATGGCAGTACCATGTAATCCTTTTTGGTCGCCCGAATGCTTTTTGTGCCTTCGGACTCCCTACTAAGGCATGATTCCTGCACACTGGCCCAGGATTCATTGCGATTTCTACTTTGTTCTTAAGGATTAAAGTAGAAGACCAATTGCGTGAAAAGGGCGCTGTGTTCTCATGGGTACAGCGACATATCACCACTAGGGAGTATCACGAATCGTCTATCGCATCAGAATACCTATAGGCGAGCGACTATTCTCCGCGTTTAACAAGGATACCGTCGTGTACCCGGCAGCGATGTGTCGAAAAATTTGTGATCTGTCCTGACAGGGAGTTGAACCCAAGTTCCATTAGAACTACCATTTTGTCGAGGATTTTTTCTGTTATTTCGAGGGTGGGCGCGGTGGCCTTTGTAAGTTAAAAAAAAAATTTTCTCTGTGGGTGCCAGGAGGGTCTCCCCGAAGGTGATGAATCGCTGAGCACTATCACAGTTTACCATTTTTATTTTCAAGTTTTCCTGTGAGTGCCAGGAGGGTCTCCCCGAAGGTGATGAATCGCTGAGCACTATCACAGTTTATCACTTTTATTTTGAAATTTTATTTGAGGCCTGAGGGTCTTCGGGGTCACAGGCTTCTTGCATTAGTTATACCCTGGAGAGTCCCGTAGGAATCGCAGGGTGTAGACGTATTTCTTCATTTTTTCTGCGCATTTTATTAGTGGACTGGAGGGTCCCGTAGGAATCGCAGCCAAACACTTCATTTCATCATTTCACAATTTTCCACACTTCTTTTTATTTTTATTTAGAGCCTGAGGGTCTTCGGGGTCGCAGGGCTTTTTCGTTTATTATATCCTGGAGGGTCCCGTAGGAATCGCAGGATCGAGACGTATTTCTTTATGTGTCAATTTTTATTCGTGGGCTGGAGGGTCTCGTAAGAATCGCAGCCCCACACTTATCACTAATTTTGTTCACAAATTCACTCGTCACACAATTTTCGCCATCACTGCCAGGCAAGCATCCTTGTCAACGCTAGGACCACATTTTTAAAAAATGTGGGTCCCTGCTCGGGCGCCAGTTAATGCACTCCCCTTGGGGAGCGCTAAAAAATTAGAGTGGGCCACCACTTGGCCCCTCTGGATTTGCTGCAAAATGAAAGAAAGCTTTTTAGGGTTATTGCAAAAAGAGGTTTATTACCCGTTTCTTCGGCTCTCCAAACAGAAGTGAGTCGCCCCGACTAAATTAACTTAACTCTAAGCTTATGGTTCTATTCCGCTGATTTGGCGCTTCCCACGATGGTGTGCATTATCAGCGACTGAGCCGGATACGCGTGCAGCGCGCGAGGATCGAATTGCACTTAGCACATGCACCGTCAGCAGCTTAAGGTAGGTGCATTTGCTAAGGTGGCAGAGCTAGTGTGTTAATTTCTACTAAAGAGCGGCACAAAATTTTCTATTTCGCATACTTCACTACTGCACAGTACTGTACTTCAGTGTCGCAATGACAACAAATTCAAATGGTCAATAGTTCTATTCTGCAACAAAGCAAGCACTGCATCATTCCAAAATCTTTTCGCTACAGCAGCGACAGTGCTTGTGTTCTGTTGCGAAACAAAACATCAAAACAGAAAGCTATAATAAGGTTAAGTAACGGCAAAGGAAATAAACATACAGAATGCGCATGTCATACAAGCAAAAATTTTGTATGGCGGGTTCTAACATTGGAACTCGCGCTCTGCTCTCATAGATCACATATGTAGTGAGAGCGTGGCCAGCGATTAATGTGAGACTGGGAGAGCCGGTAGAAATACATGCGCAGAATTACACTAAAATTATTGCAAAATTGCAACCTACTAGTAGGCCCCAAGCTTGATCAGGAACGTAGTTTTTCCTCCATATAAATTACTAAAACGGGGTTGTTCATTTCAAAATTCAAGTATACGTTTGTATAAAATTGACTAGAAAAATATATTATTGCCCAAAAGCGCCAAATTAATCCTTGGATATGCTTTTAATTAAATGAAGATTTTATTAGCTGCATCCAAAAAAACAACCCTGCGGTCAAACTAGAGCATTTAGCACCAAAAGCATACTTGATCTGATCTGATCGTTAGAGATTCGCTAAATGAAGAAATGCGAAATAAAAAGGACGGCAATTGACCCCGTCATATTCAATGCATTTAGCTTTGTGTTCTTTGGTATTTTTTCATTAATATTTACATAATGAAACCAAAAAAGTTCATGTGTTGGCATTTAATGCAGAAAATTAATGACAACATACTTTAAAAAGCAAATAATTGAAAGGAATCCCTAATCCCTAATATAGGGAAAAGAGCAGACACAGTGAAGAGCTGATCACTGCCAGCACACACGGACTGTGTACGTGAATTGCAAAAAACGCATAAAAATCGGCTTACTCTCCCAGTTTCACATCGCTTAATCGCTGCCTTAAGGCCTAAGAATTGTTCAATATACCCTCTAGTTCCCAAGTTTTTAATCTTGTTAAAAAAATTACCAGTGATAGTTTTGGGGTGAAGTAATGTTTGTTCGGGGAAAAAAATGTCATGTCCATAGAGATAGAGGGTGTAGAAAGTACGCGAATCAAATAGTTAGACATTACTTTGATATTGGGTCAAATTTTCTCAAGTGGGCCACTTTAAAATCGATGGTCTCAGTTTTCGTTGATCAATACGGTTTTCGATCGGCTTGGAGGTAAAAACGACACCCCAAAAATAATTTTGAAAAAAAATGTTTTTTTCATTAGTTATTTACAGTTAAAGTTTTTGATCATGTTTTTTTTCAAAAATTCATAACTCACGAACGGTTTATCGGAACTCAACGTTTTCTACATCAAAATTTTTGTCAATTAATATACTTTGCCATGAAAAAATCTTTCTTCACAATAAAATTATTATTTAGCTGAAAAATCCTATTTGTTGTAAATAATTGAAAATTAATGAAACTTCTCCGCCAGCGAGAAAATTTTGACACATTTCATTCAATTCTACAATCCCTTACAAAAATTTTGGTGAAAAAAAAGTCATTATTTTGCATTAGGTCAAAAGTTATACATGTTTTTGTGACCGCGCTCCTACCTCTAGCGCTGGAAAAGCACATATTGACGCGCGCGCGTTGATTTACCTTCTTTAAATTTGCAAACATTTACTTGACAAACTGTATATACCTATACCGATTTTTTTAGTTTTCCATGTTTATACACCCCCCAAAAGCAGTGTATAAACTACCCCACGACACATTACCCCTCGCCTTATCCCACCCCTTTTTATTTATGGTTTCTTACGTGTATGAACTGAAACTGTTACCCGTTATTTATGCTTACATGTATTAAAAAAAATGAAAAAATTTGAATTAATTACAAAAAAAATTTTCATATGGGATTTTTTTTGGCTTTGTTTCCCAAGCAGGCCTACAGACACTCTAGGGTTTGGGTTAGGTAGGAGGAGTGTAACCACTTTTTTTTCATAATTTTCTTTTATTTTCTCAAAGAATACATTATCAGCTACTCACCAGTAATTTTGTTAGTTTTATTGGGGCTCATAATTTATTTAACAAAATTTTTGTTTCTCACACAATTTCAAAAATAATTATTTTCTTACTTTGTCACGAAACTTCAACTTTAACAATTACTGCCGTTGTCCATGTGGCAGCATCAACTGACTACATCTATATATATAAAAATGAAACGTGGTTCGTTCGGCCGCTTAAAACTCGAAAACGACTGGACCAACTTGGATACTTCCTTCGGTGGGTTTGTTCGAAATTGTTACGTGAAGGTTTATAAAAAAAGAAATGTCGGAAAAGGGGCGTGGCACCACAAGAATACATTTTTAGACAATAACTTTGGAACTATAAGTCACACATCAATTAAATTTGGTACAAACTTTCTATTTAATCATGTCCTTCGACCGAGGGCATGGGGAGGGTATTGGACAAGGGGGTGTGGCACCGCCCATACAACTCAAATCTTTTAAGTGGAATAGCTTCGGAATTGTAAGTCGCACAGCATTGAAATTTGGTGCACCGTCGTTTTATAGATTTATCATTCTACTGTTAAAATTTTATGGGCGTTGAACAAGGGGCGTGGCACATTTTTAATGCAGCAGAACTGTAAGTCGTACATCAATGAAACTTGGTATGAACCTATCAGTTAATCATATCTTTCGGCAGAGGGAATAAGGTGGGTATTGAACAAAGGGGTGTGGCACCGCCCATACAATTCAATTCTTTTGAGTGGAATAGCTGCGGCATTGTAAGTCGCACAGCATTGCAAGTTAGTGAAGCGTCGCCTCATAGATGTGTTATTCTACTGTTAAAATTTTATGAGCGTTGGACAACGGGCGTGGCACATTTGTTTGACCCAAACTATCCGCATAATTTTGGAACTGTTAGTCGCACATGAATGAAACTTAGTACGAATTTACCATTTAGTCATATCTTTCGGCAGAGGAATGAAGCGGGTATTTAACACGAGGGCGTGGCTCCGTCCATACAACTCTAATCTTTTATATGGAATAGCTCCGGAATTGTAAGCCGCACAGTATTGAAATTGAATATGCCATCGTCCCATAGAAGTGTCATTCTACCGATAATATTTTATGGGCGTTGAACAAGGGGCGTGGCAAATTTTTTATGCAGCAGAACTGTAAGTCGTACATCAATGAAACTTGGTATGAACCTACCACTTAATCATATCTTTCAATAGAGGGAATGGGGCGTTGGTCGAAGGGCGTGGCACATTTTTTATGCTCAGACAGTTATGCAGTACACACACACACATCAGTGAAACTTGGTACGAACTTTCCACTTAGTAGCACAATTCGAATAGAAGAAAGTTGTGAGCACTGGACAAGAGGGTGTGGTACCGCCTCCATTTTTATATACATAGATTGTTTGGCCTAATTGACTGACTGATTGATTGATTGATTGATTCATCATCGCTCAGCCCAAACCGCTGAAGCTACGAACATGAAATTTGAACTGTAGATACATCTTGAAAAATGAACCTCCGCTAAGACGGGATTTTTTGAAATTCGGGGTGTAAAGGGGCAAAACATCTGTTAAGGTGTTGTATGAAGAACAGTGATTTAAGAGACATATTGATTTCGAACTTCCTGAAAATACTCTAAACAAAAAATAATTCGATACGTATTTTATAATTTTTCGAAAATCAAAATTTAACTGGACCAATAATGGGTTAAGATTTGTTTAAGGGTAGACTCGAAAAAAACATGAACCGATAGGCCTATTGACTTCAAAAATTATAAAAATACTTGAAATAAAAAAATTATACACGTGTTTCTCATTATTTTCAAAATCGAAATCTAACTGGATCAACGACGGGTTAAAAGTATGTATGAAGAAACCATTTTTTTGGCCTTTTAACTTCAAACTTGGTGAAAGTACTTTAAATGTAAAATAACTCGATACGTGTTTTTCATTTTTTCCAAATATTAAAATCGGACGGGGTCAACGACCGGTTAAAAGTTTGTATGGCGAAACTGTAAAAAAAATGAATTGACGGGCCCACTGACTTCAAACTTTGTGAAAGTACTCTGAGTGAGAAATAATTTGACACGTGTTTTTAACTTTCTTGAAAATCAAAATGTAACGGGGTCAACAATGGGTTAACAGTTTGCATGGAAACACGATTTACTAGTCCTTTTGACTTCAAACTTGGACAACAAGCATTTAAATCGGGAAATAATTACAATGCTTTTTTCATATTTTTGAAAATCGAAATCTACTGTGGTAAACTAAGGGTTACGATTTTGTTTAGTAAACGTGAAAACTCATGATTTAAAGGGCCTTTTGACTTCACAATTTTTAGAACCACTTGGCATCAAAGATAATAGACATATGTTTTTATTTAAATCAAAATGGGTTCAACCATGCGTTCAAAATATGTATCGGGTGAAAGAAGAGAGCTTGCGTGCGAAGCCGCGGGGCCCAGCTAGTTTATTTTATATTTTTTCCATACGTGTAAAATCAGCTAGAAAAATCATAAGGTGTAATTTACAGATTTTTTTAAGCTTAGGATGTCTACAGGCCTTCTTGGGAACTAGAGGGTTAAATTTGCTGGTCGACTTTATATTAAGCATACTTGAGCATAACTTGAGCTCATCTCGATGTTATGGACGTGTTCGGCAAATTGTCATAGAGAGATTTTATTCTCAGAGGTGGGCTATTTCCTGTCTCTGTCGAAAAACATGTTTCCTTTATTTGGCACCCTGACGCAAGTAGCCCTTCCTTAACAAATTTTTTATAAATAAGATTGTTCCGGCAAACAGTCTGACTGCACACTGTCTGTGTGTATATATTTGTAGTGCTCAGTGTAACACACAGAGCGGTAATTGGGATAATCTGGTGAAATCTTGTTCTTTTATGGTTGAAATTTGCTCAAGTACAGGTACTCTTTTAGTGCACGTGGCATCGAATGCTTCAATAGTGAAGCATGTGCAATGTTTCAGTTTTCCAATGCTTCGTAACTGGGGCAATACGCGCTGAGTTTAATATAGTAGGGGTGGTTTGCTGTGTAATATTTTAAATAGTGATTAATACGCCGTATAAGGATACGAATTTTCAGTAACCACACCTCAAAGTCTCAATTTTTATAACTTAACCCTGGATAGCCTGTGTGGTTTTTTAAAACACCTATGTACTCGGCATCGAAACGCCACGCCGAAATGTAAGTAATACTCATACTAAGTATTTTGTTGATAGCTCTCAAGGTGTACGGGAATACTTAGATTTAGAATTGCAGAGAATTTTAAATTCTGAGGCTCAAATCCAAGCCGCAATCAGTCTAAATTATTGAATTAAAATCGGTCCAGCCAACTGCGGATGCTTTACTGGATTCTTCTATATTGACACAATAACTCGTTTCTTGTACTCTATCTCATGTCTCTATTTTCTGAATCGATTTGAATTTTTATCAATTAAGTTTTTTAATCGGTCCAGTTCTGCAATTTTATAGGTAGATTTGATTTTGATTATTTGATTATTTTTTAAGCTTTCGTTTTTATCAGTTAGCTTTTGAGTTATTTTCATTTTGTAAAATTTTTCTTAAATAAATAGGCCTTTTTTAGTTGTGCTGCACGTTTCTATACCAAATTCTTATGTTAAAGCCGTGTAAATCTCATTCCGTGCGTCGATGGCTTTGAGTTGTAGATTTTGCTTAAAAAAAAATCAATACAGGTCTAACTATTTTCGATTCTAGGTGTATTCCCAAAATTGGAAATGGATAGTGCCATTAGTTCATGTTTTTTTATAGCCTTACCGTTAACCCATTGTTGGCTTCGTCAGATTAGTTCTCATTCGAAGTATTTTCAGTAAGTTTAAACTACCCAACCCAGCCATCCAACTCAGCCCCCTAAAACCCTCGAATTATTAAAAAAAATCTCCTCCAGCGGAGCGGAATAATTATTTAAAGTATTTTGTTTGTAAAATCAGCAGTTTGAGCTGGTCAATGTTTAACGTATCAGTCAGGACAAACCATTATATGTATATAGATTTTTTAAAGCAAATATTGGGATTGGTAATATTTCCTACCAGGAAAATCACAGTCTTGTTTAGTTTACTAACAAATTAAGTCTAACAGTCATACTGACTAACATTTAAAATTAAAAATAAAAAGAATATTAAAAACAAATGAAAAAATTAAAATTAAACAGAAAATATAAATTAAACTCAATTGTATTAAAGTGAAGTATATTTTTCGAGTTGCCTCCTGTTATATTGATGGATTCAAAATGTGTATCTGGCATTAACTTCACAGAGAGATTCATGGTGAGCTCTGCCACCCGCAACTTTAAATGGCGATATTATAAAAGGTCCTGGGTTACGGTTTTAGTAGCGTAACAGTTCAAGGTTCTCTTATTGGAACTGTTGTTAACACTGTTGTTGTTGGTCGGGCCGACAATTTTGCAAAGCACCTTCTTTTTGAGCTCCCCCCCAGGGTCGCTATTTCGGTACGCGACAGTGCTCATGCTTCTGTGTCATAAAGGAGCACGAGCAGAATAAGAGTCGTAAAGAGTACAAGTTTTGTCGGTCGAGAGAGGTCTCTGCTACTCAATTGTCTACCCAGACGGTAGCAGCACATATTTTAAAGCAGAGGTGCCCATGCCCTATGCTCTCGTTGCTCATTTGTTTTTGTAAATGCTCTTCAGCATAGGCTGAGGATTCCAGTTTCTCATTTGTTTTTGTAAATGATCGTCGGCATAAGCATTTTAGTGTACACACACAGCACAGTATGCTTTGTATGTATTGGTGTTTGCTCTTCCATAAGAAGGTTTTAGCAAAGAATATACAATATAAAGAATACGCACCCTGCAAGCAACTCGGTAGTCGACTACAAAAATAACTCACTTCTAGTTAACTTTCATGACCTAACTATAAGCTAACTACAAAGTAATGCAGAACTTCCCAAAAAACAATGCAACTTTTGCTTTTTGGCATATTTTAAAGAACAGTTAATTGCTATTTGTTCTTATGCGATTTTATGTCACTAACTATAAGCTAACTGCAAAGTAATGCAGAACCCACCCAAATTTAATGCGTGCGTTTGTGGCATAGAAATTAAAAAAAAACAGTTAATTGTTGTTTGTTTTTTTGCTCTTTGGAATTTTATTTTACATATTTGTCATTTTCTTTCGTGCATTATGAAATCATAATCAGTGCTTTAGCCTCGTGCGTGCGGTCGCAGTCCAGCGAAATAAAATTAATTGTGTAAAACTAAATTAAAAAACGTGAATTGTTAAACAATTTTATATAATTATTTCAAGCGATTGCTTTAATTTTCATTATTTAAGCTAAGCCAAAATGAGAGGTGCAAGCAAAAGAAAGTTAAGAAGGCTTTTGGAAAAGGAAATGGATTCGTATTCAAATAAATTAAATTCATGTAATATTGGTAAATCAGAAGCCACCTGTTCCTCTGCTAATGTGCAGAGCCAAAACAGAATTTATATTGAAAATATTAGTGTCCAAGAAAATTGTTCCAAGAAAATTGTTAAAAAAAAAATGCATTAAAAAAAAATCGCTGATTGGTATTTTAAAAATAGGTCATCTCGCAAGTGTTTTGAAGAGTTGTTAGGTATTTAAACATTTTTCAAATAAAAAAGGAAATACAAAAATTTTAAATTTACATAACAATCATAGAAATATCCATTTTTATGGATAAAGACGTAACTAATAGTTGAGTTATAGCTGATTTAAATAAAGTAAACTTGAAGTTAACTGAAATGTAATTAGTTTATAGCTAACCACAAATAAGATAACTTTTAACTAACTTTTGAATAACTAACTTCAAGTTAGTCGAAAAGTCATGCAGAGTCGGACAATTGACTACTGCCTAGGCCATCGCCATGTTAAAATAGTCAGTTGGCTCCATTGAAAATAATCCAACTATCAACCACAACTAGTTGAGAATTAGTTAGATTAAAGTGCGTTAAAAGTTAGTTGAGTTGCCGGCAGGGCATCTTCGCAAATTTGTCAAGCGTGTTTCTTGACGCGGGCGGGAAGAGATGAGCGGAGGCATAGGTTGCGGCACATTTATTACGCTCATACAATCGAATGGCATAGGGCAAGCTAGAATTTGCAATATTTTCATTATCAAGAGGAAGCAAGCGTCGGCACAGTGAGAGCGTAATAATATTAAGGCTCTCTGTTTTGCTCACACAAAGCACAACGGCTTCGTTCGCTGCTAAACAAAATTTTGTGTACTCACTTCAGACACATTGAAACAATCAACCACCAAAAATGCCAACAAAAGCACAGTGTCAATGGTGCGCGCTCGTTTTTTTGTACGTAGCTACTTTTGCTAGCGATCGCTTTCGCTTGAAAAAATTCGCTGAGGACAGCTCATTATCAATCCAGTCGTTGCGTTGTTTGGTTACGTATTTTCGTATGCCTTGCGATTGAATTTGTTTAAATTGAACAATTTGAATACATTTTGACGTGGTTGAATCCCAAAAAATTTGTTTAAATTGAGCAATTTGAACACCTTTTGACGTGGTTGAATCCCAAAAAATTTGTTTAAATTGAACAATTTGAATACATTTTGACGTGGTTGAATCCCAAAAAATTTGTTTAAATTAAACAATTTGAATATATTTTGACGTGGTTGAATCCCAAAAAATTTGTTTAAATTGAACAATTTGAATACATTTTGACGTGGTTGAATCCCAAAAAATTTGTTTAAATTGAGCAATTTGAACACCTTTTGACGTGGTTGAATCCCAAAAAATTTGTTTAAATTGAACAATTTGAATACATTTTGACGTGGTTGAATCCCAAAAAATTTGTTTAAATTAAACAATTTGAATACATTTTGACGTGGTTGAATCCCAAAAAATTTGTTTAAATTGAACAATTTGAATACATTTTGACGTGGTTGAATCCCAAAAAATTTGTTTAAATTGAGCAATTTGAACACCTTTTGACGTGGTTGAATCCCAAAAAATTTGTTTAAATTGAACAATTTGAATACATTTTGACGTGGTTGAATCCCAAAAAATTTGTTTAAATTAAACAATTTGAATACATTTTGACGTGGTTGAATCCCAAAAAATTTGTTTAAATTGAACAATTTGAATACATTTTGACGTGGTTGAATCCCAAAAAATTTGTTTAAATTAAACAATTTGAATACATTTTGACGTGGTTGAATCCCAAAAAATTTGTTTAAATTGAACAATTTGAATACATTTTGACGTGGTTGAATCCCAAAAAATTTGTTTAAATTGAGCAATTTGAACACCTTTTGACGTGGTTGAATCCCAAAAAATTTGTTTAAATTGAACAATTTGAATACATTTTGACGTGGTTGAATCCCAAAAAATTTGTTTAAATTAAACAATTTGAATACATTTTGACGTGGTTGAATCCCAAAAAATTTGTTTAAATTGAACAATTTGAATACATTTTGACGTGGTTGAATCCCAAAAAATTTGTTTAAATTGAGCAATTTGAACACCTTTTGACGTGGTTGAATCCCAAAAAATTTGTTTAAATTGAACAATTTGAATACATTTTGACGTGGTTGAATCCCAAAAAATTTGTTTAAATTAAACAATTTGAATACATTTTGACGTGGTTGAATCCCAAAAAATTTGTTTAAATTGAACAATTTGAATACATTTTGACGTGGTTGAATCCCAAAAAATTTGTTTAAATTGAGCAATTTGAACACCTTTTGACGTGGTTGAATCCCAAAAAATTTGTTTAAATTGAACAATTTGAATACATTTTGACGTGGTTGAATCCCAAAAAATTTGTTTAAATTAAACAATTTGAATACATTTTGACGTGGTTGAATCCCAAAAAATTTGTTTAAATTGAACAATTTGAATACATTTTGACGTGGTTGAATCCCAAAAAATTTGTTTAAATTGAGCAATTTGAACACCTTTTGACGTGGTTGAATCCCAAAAAATTTGTTTAAATTGAACAATTTGAATACATTTTGACGTGGTTGAATCCCAAAAAATTTGTTTAAATTAAACAATTTGAATACATTTTGACGTGGTTGAATCCCAAAAAATTTGTTTAAATTGAACAATTTGAATACATTTTGACGTGGTTGAATCCCAAAAAATTTGTTTAAATTGAGCAATTTGAACACCTTTTGACGTGGTTGAATCCCAAAAAATTTGTTTAAATTAAACAATTTGAATACATTTTGACGTGGTTGAATCCCAAAAAATTTGTTTAAATTGAACAATTTGAATACATTTTGACGTGGTTGAATCCCAAAAAATTTGTTTAAATTAAACAATTTGAATACATTTTGACGTGGTTGAATCCCAAAAAATTTGTTTAAATTGAACAATTTGAATACATTTTGACGTGGTTGAATCCCAAAAAATTTGTTTAAATTGAGCAATTTGAACACCTTTTGACGTGGTTGAATCCCAAAAAATTTGTTTAAATTAAACAATTTGAATACATTTTGACGTGGTTGAATCCCAAAAAATTTGTCTAAATTGAAAAATTTGAACACCTTTTGACGTGGATGATGAATATCGATAAAAAGAAAAATTGTCTAAGGTCTGGGCTGAAATGCTGCGTGTCCAGCTGTAATAAATCAATGCGAGATGATGATAATGTAAACCTTTTTAGCTTTCCTTCCGCTGATACTCCCATGGGTCAAATATGGCGTCAAAAATGTGGTATTGCAGAAAATGATTGCCGCAAAAGGTTAGTTATTTGCAAAGAACATTTCTGCAGCTCATTTATTGGGAAAAAAAAATTAAAACATGGGGCGGTGCCCACATTGAACATAAATGAAGCTGCTGGTTTTGATGACGACGACTATGACCTATCTTTCGAACCCAAAATGGCAAAATTCAGCGATGCTGTTGAAGGCGTTTGTAGCAATTGCCACAAATATGTCAAATTAGCTGAATTTTATAGGAAACAAAGCCGAAGTATAATGCAAAAATACAAAGAATTGAAAAAACAGTTCCAAAAGAGTGGCATTAAAAAGAGCTCAAGCCACAAATCTAAGCTTGTTAATGTTAAAAAAACAATAGAGTCTTTAGAGGGCATCAGCAACGAATCGAAAACTTTTTGTAATTTATTAATTAGCTCACGCCCAAAGGAATAATCCGAAGACGTTAAATTTTTGGCCCAAAATATATACTATGTCTCCCAGTCCACCTATTCGTTTATGAGAAACAAATTAAATCTTAATTTACCTCACATTTCAACTCTGAATCGTTGGGCGCCAATTAAATATCTTCAACCTGGTTTCAAAAATACCGGCTTTGAAAATATTAGGCAAAAGTGCTTAGAGCTAAAAAGTGCAGAAAAAAGTAATATGGTATTATTGATGGATGAAATGGCCATAAAAAGGGAATTAAGGTAAAATACCAAATTAGATATAATAGATGGTTATGAAGATGATGGTTTCCAAAGGACGAATAAAATTGGGAAACAGATGTGTGTCTTCATGCTTAAATCGATGTTCTCACATTGGGCCATAGTTTTCAATTATTTCATTTCCGAAAATGGGCTTTGTGGCGAGACGTTATGCAAAATAATCAAACAAAATATTATTATTTTGTCAGAGTTTGGGGTTTCAATTAGTGTCGTAGTATGTGACCAAGGTTCAACCAACAGAAAGTGTTTCACGGCTTTGGGAGTATCGGTAGAAACGCCCTTTTTTGAATATGCTAACAAAAAAGTATATTGTATGTTTGATTTCCCACACCTCGTAAAATCTTTACGAAATGGCCTTTTAGGCAGTGATTTGAGTACACCTGATGGTACAGTTAGCTTCAAAATTATACGTGAACTATGGGAAACAGAGATAAATGCAAAAACCAAGATGTGCACAAAACTAACAAGACAGCACATCTTCCCAAATTCATTTGAAAAAATGCGCGTCAAGTTTGCAACTCAGGTTTTCAGTCGGACAGTCCAGGCTGCCATAAGAACAATAGTTGACACCAAAGGATTTAAACAATGTTCCAAAGAAATGGCGTTATCTACTGCTAATTTTATTTCAAAAATAGACAAATTATTTGACTGTATGAACAGCGGCGCATTACACGCAGATAACGTGTACAGATCAGCCATTCAACAAAATAATGCTCCACATAACTTTATAAAAGAATTTCTGCAATATTTGCAACAAATTTCATTTGTGGACAAAAGTAAAAGAGTGTACTTCTTAGATGGTATAAAATTAACATTATCATCTTTATTACTGTTACTTGAAGATATTTTTAATCAAAATCAAGAAATTTTTTTTGTAATGACGAAATTTTTAAACCAAGATAAATTGGAAAATTTGTTTTCGCGCCTGCGACAAAGAGGAGGAAACAATAATAATCCATCCGTCGCAGAAATAAACACCATATTGGCTAGATTAATGTCCGCAAAAATCGTAAAATCTAGTACAACAACGAATTGCGAAGATGTGTATGAAAATACTTTTCAGGTTGATCCTATAATGCCTAGTGAAGAAAATGCGATCGGCCTTGCAGTTGATGAACAAGAAACAACTGCGAATTTTCATATTGATTTTGATTGCGATGCATATACCAACTACTTTTTAGAAGATGTGTTCAATAATTGCACCGAGCTCAATTTGGAGCTAGTATCTGTAAGATATTTTATAGGATACGTAGCTTATAAAGTATTGCCAAAATTGAATTGTGACAAATGTCAGGAAATACTTCGAAAGGAACACGAAGTACTTTCTGCTCCCAGTGAGCTCTTCATTTTCCACAAAAACTACCAATCAGTGACTGATTTCGGAAACTTGGTTGCCCCTTCTCAATCTTTTCTCGAAGTTTGCAAAAAACATATAATTATTTTTCACAAAATTTTCACAGAACAACCACAAAAAAGTGGAATTAAAGCCTTTATTATTGATGAATGTAAAAAGGTGACTGCAGAATGGTTTGGTAATGATTGTGCCGATCACAGAATTCAAACATTAGATTTTTTGATTTTAGTACTTTTAAGAAAACATTGCTTTTGGGTTAAAGAAAAAAGTGCAAACACTACACAAAGAAAACTTAAAATAATTCGCAATTAATTCATTAATTCATGATTACTTAGCAAAACAAATTTAAAAAAAAATTTGCATTTACAAAAAAAAAAAAAAGAAACTGGATTATTTTCATTACATATACATTATTCTTTTTTTAACATTGGATATGCTCCGGTCGAAATTGCTTCTTTGTTCAAAACATGTGGTCAAAATATATTTTTAAGTCATTTGAATAAATCATTGAAGAACCGCAAACCAATGACTCGCTTCAAATAATTTTTTTTCATTAAAATGAAATAAATATGAATGGTGAAATCGTACTTCATTTATTTATTTTTTGTTGTTTCGCATCTTTCTTGCTAGACGTTCCCATAAACTAAAAATCTTACAGGTTAAGGGGCTATCTTGGTGTAAATCTTAAAAAGTTCAACACTTTTTTGGAATTTTGTGATGAACAAGTAGTTGAATATTTTTAATTTACAAACTTCCACAAAAATTGCCTGAATTTTTAAGGTTTAAACTAGCCGATTAAACTAATTTTTAAATGAATTTTATTTACAATATTAGATTTTCTTACTTTAGTTCTTTTAAGCAAGCGTTATATGTGGTCCGTAAAAAAAGTTCCAAAGATCGGGACGGAGAATTATGACGGGCTTATGAAAACGTCTTCATTTCTTTCCAATTTCCCTTTTTATCTAATTGTCTTTGTTGATTACTTATTATTTACTTTTTTTGCCTGTAGCGATCATATAGGTCGCCATGCCAGCCATATTTTATTTTCTTTTCTATGACTTTGCGCACACTACAGTCGGCAGTGAGTTCAGGAGCAATATGCGACGCCGTGCAGGCTTATAGAAGAAGAACAAAAGCCAGCCAGAAAATAGAAATCGTTTTACAATTTCAGCTTTTCGCCAGCGCAACAACAAGAACAACAGCACAT
This sequence comes from Melieria omissa, assembly GCA_963971225.1. Taxonomy (NCBI): domain Eukaryota; kingdom Metazoa; phylum Arthropoda; class Insecta; order Diptera; family Ulidiidae; genus Melieria; species Melieria omissa. The sequence goes on along the minus strand of OZ020269.1, from coordinate 38,911,285 downwards.
CGTCTTCCTCCTCTTCGGACAATTGAGCGAGAATGAACGAGTGAGCACAGACGCGGCATTCGTGTTCTATGATTTGCGCTCAGAGCATTCTGCTGTCGTTTCAAGTGTTTCCTCTCGTTGTCTACCCCCCGCATCTAGAAGACGGGTGGCGATATCACCACCCGCATACAAATTTTTGCTTGTATGAGATGCACACTCTTTATGTTTCATACTTTTTGGTTTTAGGCACCCCTGTTTTAAAGAGTAATCCTTTGTTTTATCTCAAGGCTGACATCATTGCTGTTGTTTATGGCGGTGCCAAGGAGGATGAATTCCTTGGAAACTTTAAAAGTGCACCTGGCGGACTCGACGTGATGTCCTTCCCGATGCGACCCCCGGCGCGTAGACAGCATATACTTTGTCTTGCGCTCATTTACCATCAGACCTATTTTGGCAGATTCTCTTGCGATAGCCTCAAAGGCAGCGGTGACATCTCGTTTGTTAAGCCCGGTGTCTTTTGTTGAAAATTGTGCCATTACGATGTACACCGGCCATGCGCAGAACACTCTCCATGGTGAAGTTGAAGAGTTCGCAGGGCAATGGATCATATTTCGTCGATGGTGGACTTACCAGGTCTAGAGCCGCACTGATAAATCCAATCAGCGCTTGGGCCAGTGGCTTTAATCTTTCACATAATACGCTCGTTAGGACCTTATACGCGATGGGAAGTAGGCTGATAGCCCTGTAGTTATCGCATATTGTTGGATCACCTTTCTTCAACACAGGCCAAAGGGCACTGCGGTTCCGATCGTTGGGCATACGTTACTCTAGCAATTTTTTTGAGATAAGCTGATACATGCACCCAATCAGCACACCATCGCCGGCCTTGAACAATTTTGCTTGTAGCTCGTCAGGCGCTGCAGCTTTAATGTTCTTGAGTCGTTTAGTAGCAACCCGTGCCCCGCCATAACCCGGACCTGATACATCCACACGACACTCGAGAGCAGCTTAATGAAGTGCTCCTTCCCCAACCTCAATAGATCTCCGTTTTCATCTTTACAAGAAGAAGCTCCGTACTTAATACCTTCAGTTACACGCTTGACTTTGTGTACAGATTTTAGAACGTCGTTCCTGTTGCTGCATTCCTTGACTTCCTTACGCACGCGCCTTTCTTGCTCCAGTGTTTTGAATCTTAAAAAGCACCTTTCTTTCTCCTGGTATATTTCCTGGCTCGCGGAGCAGCTGATTGAAGGATATTCCTGTAAACAGCTTTCTTCGTTGAACCATTCGATTTTTGGTGGTTGGTGTCAAAAACCACCGATATTATTAGCGGTGGCGTGCTCAGAGTGGGATTTATGAGCTCATAATCCGCCCATGTCATTAGATGGAGAGGGGAGCCTTGCACTTTTTGCAAGCTAAGTTCCATAGTCGCAAAAGCGCATACGTACCTTGGTAGCAACCGTAGATCGAAGTAGTCGCACCAAAGACAATTAAACAATAAGATGTCTTACGTCCATACAACCGAATGGCATAGGGCGAGCTCGAATTTGCAAAATTTTCATTATCGAGAGCAAGCAAGCGTCGGTACAATGAGAACGTAATAATATTAACGCTCTTTGTTTTGCTCACACAAAGCACAACTAGTGTGACCGTTTTGATCCAAGTGGATCAAAAGTGATAAATTTTGCGACGAATTTTGGAGGGACACTTATTTTTTTCATCCAGTACAAATTTTGATACTTTTCCAAGTACAAAAGAACAAAAAATGTACATATTTTTGCATTACAAAAATTGTGTACATCTGTGGCAGCATACATCCAAAAGTTCATTGTCATTCACTGAACGAACCTTTTATGTATTTTGACTGTAAATGTGAAGTTGGCACTACTGTTAAGAGCATTGTTGGAACATACCGATTTCTTTAAAATGTAACATATTAACATTACATATTAGTTAATTTTTGTATTTGAGGGAGTTTGAATCGCCAAACGTTCCCCTCCCGTGTGCGCTACTGATTAAATCAATCAACCACCAAAAAATTAACACAAGAGCACATAGAGATCACACACATATTCATATCTCTGCCAACTGCAAGCAGAGAGTTGCTTGCGTGGCTTCTTCGTTGCGCAGAGAGTTGTTTGCGTGGCTTCATCGTTGCTCTTCGGATGTGGCGCTGCACAGTGTCGTGAGTCCATAGTAGCGAGGGACAAAAATAGAAGGAATAGTCGTACGACAATAAAATTTCGTACATATGATTTTCTTATAAAGAGAAGTTAAGGCGGGCACTCCATGAAATGGTTTCAAAAAATCAATTTTTTTGTTTGCTTTAATCGAAAGATATATTATCCGAGAACATTATTGCAAAGTTTCAAAGTCGAACTCTGAAAACTTTCGGAGACACAGTTCTTTTCATCGACGCGCGCTCAGCCACACCAGGTGTTCCGAATAACTTTGGAACGCGTTTCCTCACAAACACGTTTTTGTAGTCCGTCCACATGATAAAAAAAAACTACTGAACCTATCTACACGAATATGTACTCGTTTTGTAGGATATTGAACAGAGAAGTGCATGAACCTCTGAAATCTATTAAAAAAAGAAAAGTAAGAAAAAACGAACTTTTTTGTATTTTATATGGCTTTGTTGCTAAATTTTGAAAATGTTTATAGTTTTTGAGGTTCACGCACTTGCGACAAGCCTGCTGATTAATTTTATATATAATTTGTATGTTTCAGACTTTAACTTCGGACGGCATCGTGTGGACGGGAAGACGTATTTTTTTAAACCAAGCCTCGGAAGATGTTCAATATGTTTGCCATTTTAATTTTTTTTATGCATAACTTTTTTTTAACTTTTAACTAATACCTACAGATGTTCCTAACGGATTGTTCCTGTCTCTTTCTTTTTTTGTACAGTAAAATAAAGAAAATTGGTCACTATAAAAGATATATTGATGAAAAAGATATATTGATATATGGTACAGAAACTCATATCATCAATATAAAGATATATGCCAAAAATGGTATCGATTAACCTACAAATACGCCACGGCAGCCGCCGTGGCTCAGTTGGTTAGTGCGCGGTCCAACGAGTCGCATGCAGAGCGACGCAAGATCGAATACTGCATGTAGTAACACCTAAAAAAAATAACGGGAAACTCGTTTTCTCTTTCGGTGGCTGTCCTCTCAGCTGGAAATGGCAAACCTCTGAGAGTAAAAATTGCCTATGAAAAAGCTCCCAACCTGCCGTTCGGAACCGGCATAAAACTGTAGGTCCTTTCCACCCGCGTACAAATTCACACGCACAACACGGGTGGCAGCGGGAAGCTAGGCCTTAGTCTCGCGTAAGCGGGCTGTCGTGCCAATCAATTATTAATTAATTATTACGCTTGTAATAAAAAAAGGAAATATTACAAAAAATACAAATATCTGTGCATACTTATGCACATCTAAGTAATTTCAAGCCCAAATAGAAAATAATAATACCTTTTATTAAATTCAGTAAAGCATATATTTTCATTAAAAATTACAATTTGTTAATCTGTACTTCTAGGATAATCAGTTTCAGGTGATGAATTATTCTAATTAAACCCTTTACATCTATTTTGACAAAATTTTAAATAATTTTTTTTAAAATTGCATTATATCATAGTTTCGGTTTTCATGTTTACTTTTAATATTCCTATTAACTGATATAATTGGTTCTGCAGGCATTAACAAGTTTTGCTTCTTTTCGAAAGTTGCCTTAATTTGATGGCAAGCCACCCAGTATTACCGAAGCCGTCCATCGGATTTATGTAATTTTTCTAAATCAAGTGGTGTTTGCGTGTTATTACAAACAAAAATTAATAGCTCAAGCGATGCGCAGCAGTCGTCGCTATGTTTTCCTGCCAACCATGCTGCAAAAAGGACCCTATTTTTGCACAAACGTGCAAGTTTGTGCACCTAACGTCCATGGTTTCTATTAGTACATACTTTCAGCAATTTTTGTTTTTCCTTGTTCACTCCTCTCGGGAGCATAGGGCCTCCACAAGACACCCGTGTGTTGGTTACTTAATCAGTTGTGTTGTTCTGCCAGGGTAGGTGATTGGCCTGCCGCAAAGCTATATCACACTGTAAAATCTCGAAGTAGTAAGAAGTAGTTTTTTTTAAAAGCTTATCTAAAGTTTGATGACACTGCACTTTTATTTCTACGAATTGACGTTTCTTCAAGTAGCGGTACCAGGAATATGGAAAGCAAAATAAAAGAGGGAAAGCCTTCTCAGAGTTGCAAAAATAGTATATTTATAGAATATATTTACTTAACATAAGGTTCCATGGGAAATTTTTCAATAAAAGTCCTCGAACTTACATTCAATAAATTTCAATAATTTTTACCCAAGTCACCAACCTTCACAAAGTGCAAGTTTGGTGGCCTGCCATTGGTATATAAATTGATATTTTTTAAATCCATTTTCACATTTTATTAACCCTTCTGTCAATACGAATAATTTCCACCTATCTCCAATACGAAGGTACCCGGGTACCTTCATACAATTTGTATGGGAAAAGTGAAAATAATTGCGCAAAAATTTTGAAAATCGTTGTTGGCTTATAAAACAAAGCGTTATTTGTTGATAATTCAAGTTAAAAATATTAAACACATATTTATAGTGCAATAATTTTAGCATTTTCGTGTTTTACGTTGTTGCTTACGTTAATCGGAACAGATATAGCACGACTCATTGGCTTTTGGCCACTGCTTCAAAACCATTTTTAGTGTAAAAATTGTGAAAGCAAGGGAATTTTTTTGTCTATTCTGAATTTTCGGCTTCAGCGGGGCACACAGGATTTCATTTAAGAAGGCGTTCTGCATACAACTTTTGACCAAAATACCATTTGAAATCAATGTATCACACATAATTTTTGTTCCTAGGAAATATGTGGGAGTTTGAACCACCAATTCCCCCTCATGTCACCTTTCAAGATATTCTCCACAGCATCTGGTTTTGTTTGTGGTATCTAATTTATGTTTGCTGCCAAGGTGCAAATATTGAGCATGCAATGAAATGGGCCAATATTTGAGCCATAACGTATAGCGACCTTTGTACAATTGTAAATGCGAAAGACTTTTAATTTCGGGTTGTCCCCTGGCACTGCTTTGCCGTGGTGCATAGTTGAAAGAACCACCCAGCTTCATTGCTCTTTGGAAAGTAAAACTCCAAAGATTTTGTCGCTGTAAAAACGACTTTAGGGGTCGAGTCTTACTTTTTAACACCAGATTTGTGAAATTTTTTGTGAAAAGGTATTCCGTCAGCGCTTCAGAAGTAAAAAGATTATCCGTTGCAGCATAGCGGACGTAAGATTTAAAGCTTTGAATAAATATTTTTGAATAACAATTTTACGCCTACTTGGGTCTTACATACTTTGGCAATTGCCTACTTAGTTTTTCAGAGTAAACTTCTCCTTTCAAAGGTTTAAACATCTTAGAGCAACACCCATCTGAAGTCGATGACTTCGATCGAATGTCCTAAAATTAACTTATCTTTGAATATAACTTTGATTTCAAATTTGAAATTTGGTGCACTTGAATATGAAAGATTAATTTCACGTTGAAACTGTATTGTTTTACTATATTTTGTATGAAGGTACCCGGGTACCTTCGTATAGAACAAAGGGGTAGTGTTCAAAATTTGGTTCTAAAAGTTATACAGAAAAAGTTTTCTTTCTATATAAGTTATCTAATAGCTAGTCAATTGATATTTAGGAAGATATTAAAAATACCAGCATAGCGTTCCTTGGCCGAAAGTAGGTTATTTTTACTTCAAAAATGCAATAGGTACCCAGGTACCTTCGTATTGACAGAAGGGTTAAATTGAGGTATTTACTTCAGTACTACAAACTTATTTTTCTACATTTACGACATTCATTTTTTTTATTTTTGTCCCTACTCGCGACACTGTGCGCTGCTGTAAAAACCACTCTCACGTGGCTTTATTGAAAAAGCCACGGCAAATTTTTGAAGCGCCACTGATTTGTATGGACGTAAGACATCTTATAGTTTAATTGTCTTTGATCGCACGAAAGCTAAACTGCCCGATTGTGGGACCAAATACAGGTACTCATCCGATCTTTGCATTGAAGTCCTCGTAGACGGTTTTGACGCATATGATTTTGAGGCACCCGTCGTAGACATCCTGGAGCTTCGCATAGAAGGTATGTTTAGGGGCATTGTCCTTCTCTTCCGTCGGAGAGTGCGTCTGGATCAGTGTTGCCACTTCCAAAATTTTTTTTCGACCAAACTTCTGACCAAATCCGACCTCAACGACCAAATAAAAAATTTGTGTTATTTCTAAAGTCATTGTTAAATTACAGTTTTATTTTGTGTACTAATATAATGATGTAACATCACAAAACGGACCGAAATTCGTTTAAGCTGACTAGCGGACCAAAGTCAAAAGATTTTACCAAATTTTGGACCAATTGGTCCAAAAAGACCAAAAGCGGCAACTCTGGTCTGGATGCGGATTCGTTTACCGAAATGAACAAGGAGATATGGTGGCGAGATCTTTAGCTGGCCATGTATCCGCAGCTAATTTCGTAAATCTCTGCTTGGCAGTTGCAGTAAATGTCGCAGTCTTCTCGCTTGGAGCAACATTGTCCTGTCCATGTTGCATTTCCTAGATGGCGGTGATGTCAGTCTTACATTTCATTAGGGCTTCTGCCAGTTCGATTTAGACACCTTCCCTGTAAAAGTTTCGGGGAATTTGGGTAAATATCCTAAAATCGTGGTCCTTAAATCGTTTGCTGTATTCTGTATAGTGCGGTCCTTCGGCAGCATTTTAGACTTTCATTGGTTCATTGATTTTACGTGGCGAGTACCAAACCTTGCGTACAAGCCGAATTTCGAGTCCTGGGGATAGGACGCGCTGCACACTATTCAGCGGGTGCCAAATAACTATCCAGGAGGGCCACGAGGAGGTTGTTTATAAACTTAGATTGGGCAAGGAGAAGTATCGTTCTGAGAATCGTCAGACCGAAAGCGAACAGAGACTTTGCCTTGTATGTCCGCTATCCTAACATTCCACAGTCAATTAAAATCAGGGTTTGTTAAATGTCTTACAGTGTCCGAAATTCTAGAATGATGAAATGTTAACACCTATCTCTTACATAACTACACTTATGATAAAAAAAACAATACACGGTCACAGAATCGTGTGGTCATGTGTGAAAGGACAACAACCAAACTCGACGGATGAAATGGGATTATTATAAATTCTCGCAATTCGATATAACACTAATTTGAATGTTGAGCATTCAATGCAATCTACGTGCGAAGATATAGGTATTCCTAGTTTGGCTTTGGCTTAAATGTAGGCATTAGAGGGTTAATGCACCTGCTGCTAGCACTGCAACCCTCTCCCATAAATAAATGTTGCCGACATGCACAAAGTTGTCATGTCAACGATTATAATTCGAACTTGGAAAATATGTAGATATCTGTGTATGCAGTATTTAAAATCAAAAGGCACATAACAGTAAACAAATGCTCTTTTATGATGCTTGTCTAAGCACCAAATGTGCCCCTGCAAGGGGTACATTTCACTAAACCTAAAAATGAAATCTATACGGGCACGGAAAAATATTGACAAATAATATTTTAGTGAGATAATCCTTTTCTGTCAGCTGGGTCCTCAGACGCCTTTTGTGCACCCAATAGCGTAGCATAAGGAGGTTTTCATTATTCACCCTTAAAAATACTTATACCAAACACTGATTAGATACCATATAACCCACGTTGGAGCATATACCTAGTTATGTACTTAGGTGTGTACGCATGTATTGGTAGAGTGAATTTAGCGATAAATTGGCATTGAATTTCACGGTCTCAAACAACTCTTTAAAATTTTGGAGCTACATTGACACTAATACGTTGGCTTATGCTATAAACACAACCAAATCGTCAGCCGATTTTTACGTACCGAAAAATGACGTCGCTGCGTCAGTCGTCGTGGCAATACGCACAGTGAAACTGAATGGGTGCGAAATTCGCATCAGCAACAATTATTCCTGCAAACACGGCAAACATGGTCAAATGGCGAAAATGGTCAAAAAATTAAATTTTTTAAACTTTCACCGTTAGTATCTTCCCCAAATCTCAACTGATTTGGACAATCTTTATATCGTTGGAAAGGTCTGAACGACGGGTCACTTCTGTTAGCCGCATGGTTGGGATATGTGCTCATAACTGAAATAAGAGGGGAAAAATCTTCGTGTTTTTCGAAATTTTTCGAAAACGCTTCTTAAGAAAATTCTTTAATTTTCAGTTTCGTGTTCAGCAGCCGAAGATTAGTGTAAAAAATACTTTTATTTTTAGGAGCATTTTTCGGGTCGAGTAGTGTAATTAATTTTATAAAGTCTGTCTTAAAAGGTAACTGAAGTGAATATTTCAACAGTTTTTAAATCAATTAAACTCGAAGATGATAGGTAAAACCTGAATTTGCTTCAACATTTTTCAGTCAGTCCTTAACCTTCGATGGCATCCAAACTAAGAAAAGAAATAATATTTCGTTATACAATTATATTTGAGTTTTCAAAAGTTCAAACTAAGCACAGCAATTATACCTCCATTTTCTTCAACTGAAACAATTTTTGACGGAACTCCATGCGAATACCGAGAGATAGGACAGCTTCCTTTATATCCTCCATTTGCATATACTGCAAGCTTCTGTATGTTACTTGTGAAGCTGAAATTACGAATGTTGAAACGTTGGACCCATTAAGCCAGTGTTTTGGTTGTTAAAGGACTTACAACCAAAGTGCTTGCTTAAAAAATGGAACAAGCCACGCACCGAGAGTCAGATTAAAAATATGAAGTCTCAGGATTAACCTAACAATATTATTATATTTTTGTAGAAACATGGGTTGATAATTAAAATCAGCAAAAACGAGAATTTATTTCCTTTTTTGATTCATAAAAATTTAAGTTTAGTTTTACGTGAGCAATGAACCTTTGACCTCTAGGTCAAACCTGAAACTTCATCTTTTTGATCTGACTCTTGTTGCGTGGCATGTTCCATTTGTACTCACCTTTCAAATACTGCAAAATATATTTTAAATTGAAATCATGCAATGGAGTCTTCAGCTTTTCTTCATCTAGATCCAGGTTTGGTGGGTGTAAATGGTGGTAGCTAGTATTCATTAATTCCATTGCACGCAGCGCAAATTGTTCTTCCCCGGTGTTATGTGGTTCGCCTGACTTAGCGCCATTTGGCTCAGAGGCTATGACGACCCAATCGCTAGTTATTTCCGTAGCTTCCCTGTTTGGAAGTGCAGATATATCTAAATAGTCAATTGTTTATTAACTCTGCACTTGCACTTGAGGCTCACTTGATTTTCAACGTTTTTATAAAAAGACAAACGCTTCCGCACCGCTTAAATTGATCACTCACAATGACGATTCTGAACGTCTGAACATGACGAAAGGGCTAAATTTCAAAATGTATTCTTGTTCTGAGACTGATACAATCTTAATTTAAGAATGTAATTTAGATAAAAGCCAAGAAAAATCTGAAAAGAAGAAGAAAAATCTGAAATTAAGATCTTGAAATAAAACTTCACTCCCAAGTCAGAAGAATGTAATAATCTTGATTTAAGTCCGATCGGACATGATTTCAGAACGCGATTTTTCCCTGAGTGTATTTAAGCCCACAAGCTCTTTTAAACAAAAACTACCCCTCGATTTTCCACATATTACAGCTCAGCCAAGTCAACCAGAAAGGCACCCCAAGGCCAGATAATGGCACGTAAGGTTTTGCTTCACTTCAACTGCTTGACAGATCCGACAGTGTTCATCAAAGGGAAACTCAGTCGCTGGGCATTCCTAACAAGGGTCCAATGATCAGTTAGGACTGCCACTGATATCGATGGTTAAACGCGCAGACGTTTATGTCCCAATAGGAATGAAAATTAAATAACCAACATTGTAATGTACTATTGAAATGACCTTTCACAATTATGTCAGAAAAACAAAATTTATGTTTATTAACATTTCTAATTTTTGCACTTAAACTTTTAGTAGATTCCAAACATGTGTAAACAATGTAAACAGATTCTGGGACCATTTTGTACACACCTATGTAAAGGTACATTTTACTATAAAATTTAAAAAGTTCCGGTTTCGGCCGAAATTTTGCCGAAACCAAAAAAAAAAAAAATCGTATCTATTAAACATGCAAGCAGATCCTAAGAACAATGTACACTGTACTTTTTTTACGCGGTTTTGCTTTTATGTGGCTTTTCAAAATATGTAACTAAAAACTGCCAAAAAAAGTTTATAAAAGTAATTTTTTTATTTCCGTTCATATGGAATACTGGCGAAGACATCAATGAAATTTGACACAAACTTGTAAATTAAACGTGCCCCTCGACGGGGGAATGGAGTGGGTATTGGACGAGGGGCCATGGCACCGCCCAGAAAATCCAAATTTTGTGTGGCCATTTTGTAAGCTCGTTGTCTCATAGATGTTTAACTCTACTGGCAAATCAAATTTTCCGCGTAACTTTGGAACTGTAAGTCACAAATCAACCATGAAACCGGGTCTCACCCTTCGGCTGGAAGACTGTATTGGGCATTGCATAAAAGGGGCGTCCATACTATTCAACTCCACATAAGTAAGGGAGACGGCCGGGCTGTGAACCAGGCTGTGAGCTATTACTGTTCTTTCTTTCCCTAATTGACATATCGCCAATCTTTCAACTGTCAAGTTTGTCTTTTGATATGACTATACCTTTGTGATAACACCAAAGTGTAAACACGTATTCCTTGTGGCAGCTACAGACATCGTGTATGACAATCGAATGCGAAAACTTTTTTGCTATTTTTTAAAGTGCTATCCAAGTGACTGAAATTATTCCAAAAATGTAAGTGTAATACATATTTATTTAGGGTTTTGATTTTATTTTACGATCCAATATTTGTTTATGTTTAAATATGATTGAAAGTGTCGTTATTTTAAAAGTTTCCAAAATGGCATCGTGGTTGGGCTGTGAACCACTGTGGGGGCTGAGTTATGAACTACCTCTTTTCGTACTACATTTATATTAGAACGGTGAAATATCGCCGGATTTATTAAAATAAAGTAATTTTTTGTAATTTCACTCGATTTCCCTGAGTTCACTTGAAGTGGGCCAATGCGAGAACGCGTTCGTATTTCACATGCAAACATTGTGACACCGATTAGGATGAAAATAAAAAAAATTGAACACTTCATTACGATTTGTTAGCCAAAGTGGCGCAATTATAACGTTTTTCACCTCTTGAGGCCTCTTGATTAAATAAATTCTCAACTTATTTAAAAATTATGGGTGGTTGCTTCGTATTTTCCGACTTTAATTGGGATTTTCCAGATGGTTCACAACCCAGCCACTTTTTTTGGAAAAGCGAAAAATCACGTGCTTAGAAAATGGAACGTAGAGAGTTAAATTTTAATCAAAACGGTAATATGTCTTCATAACAAATTTGTGTTTTATATTTACTTTTCCAACGGTATCGATCGGTATTTACTTTTTCAACGATTTTTCGATATCTTTATTCTGTGAAAAGTTATAGCCAAAAAACAAAACCCAGTTCACTAGCCAGCCCTCTCCCTTACATTAATTGTTTGCCCGGACTGACTCACTGATTGACTGACTGATTCATCACCGCCCAATCCAAAACGCTAAAGCTACAAACATGAATTTTGAACTGTAGATACACTTAAGAAAATAAACTTCTGCTAAGACAGGATTTTTTTCAAAATTCGGGGTCTAAAGGGGCAAAGCATGGGTTAAAGTGTTGTATAAAGAACTTGATTTATTGGGCCCATTGAATTCAAACCTGCGTGCAAAGCCGCGGGGCTCTGCAGTAAAGTTTTGCAGAGCCGTGTACATCGTTTGTAAGAATCTTAAAAAATAAATTAGAAATGCCATTGATCATGTAGTTTACTTTATTTTTTTTTAATATTCTTCTTCTTCTTGACTGGCACGACAGCCCGGTTACGAGACTAAGGCCTAGCTACCCGCAACCAACTGTGTTGTGCGTGTGAATGTTTTTTTACAAGGTTGGAAGGGACCTACAGTTTTATGCCGATTCCGAACGGCGAGTTGGGAGCTTTTTCATAGGTAATTTTACTCTCAGAGGTTTGCCATTTCCTGCTGAGAGGACAGCCGCCGAAAGAAAAATTGTTGTTTTTTCTTTTTTTCGGTGTTAACGCAACGGAGTATTGAACTCGCGGAGTCTTGACTCTCGGCCCAACGCACTAGCCAGCTGAGCTACGGGGTTTTTTTTTTCAATTTTAACATATTATAAAAAATTACATTATTTAATATGAATAGAAGGCTTGCCTTTTTGAAATTAAGGTAACAAAAGAAAATGTTTCCATCCCGGGATCTGATTTTGTTAATCCCAGGATTTTTCGGGACTGAAATTGTCCGGTATTCAAGTATATGTATGTAATAGGGATTGCAATCCCGGGATCCCGGACAATTTCAGTCCCGAAAAATCCGGGGATTGGCAAAATCCGATCCCGGGATCGAAACAAAAAAAAAGCTTGGATGGATGTGAGGGTGGGCAGGAAGGCTACAAGCCTTTCATAGCATTCAGTCCATTTCAGACCATTGTACTATTAAAAAAAGTTTACTTTTTGCTTTTGTGACCTTGATTTCGAAAAATGCAACCCTTCTTATTTAACACAAAAAATAAATTGCTCATTGCCTGTGACGTTTGAATAAGTGTCAATGCAACAATAGCTCTGTTTGTGTATAACTACTTTTTACAAGTTTGTACAAACTCGCTCTGTTTTGGTACTTTTTCAGTACAAAATTGGCCAGTAACCAAAGTCAGAAGGGCTTACGAAGAAGCACAGTCCATTCAAAAAAGTAAACAACCAGAATTTTCTAAAAACATGCAAGTTTAACTCTTCTTTACAATAATGTGACTTGTCACATTCACAATACACAAGGAAAATGGTATAAATAAGAGGATTAAGAAAGAAACGGCTAATATAAAACCATCAGCATTTCAGAATTAAAACTATAGCGAAACTTGAATTATTATTAGTAATATTATTATTACTCACACCGAATTTTACTTATTTTGAATAGCCAAAACTTTAAGATTTCCATATAATAAAATTTATCTACTAGTATTGAACCAGAGAGATGCCTTTTTCAGCAGGTTAGCCAGGTGATTTGACTTTTATTTAACTTTTTCGGTACTTCTTTTTTGTTTTTAACTTTAAAAATCATTATTTTCCATTTTATTACTGTTGTACGCTTACATAATGAATAATCAAAAGTCATTTTTAAAATATTGTTCGAAAAAGCGTTTTTTGGGCATCATGAAATATGGCATAGTAAGAAATAAAAAAATCGTGAACTATAGGGTTTTCCAACAAGAAGTGTTATTTTGAATCACCCGGTATTTCGGTAGCTGTCACTTTTGAAGCTTTTATTCTTTGACATTTGACATTTGTCAAGTAGCCATTACTGAAAATGGGACGACACACGCTTCAACAACGCATTGAAATTATTAAAATTCACTACAAAAATGGTGAAAATCTTGCAGTCACACTTCGCAAAACTAAAGCATTTTTGGGTCGTCGTGAAGCACCTTGTCGGACCGCAATACAGAAATTGGTGGAAAAATTCGAGCTGTTGGGACAAGTTAGTGATGTGAAGAATAAAACCCGTGCACGTCGCTCAAGAACATTTGAGAATATTGCTGCTGTAGCCCAAAGTGTTTAAGAAAACCCAGGTTTGTCGATTCCTCGTCCTCGGGAGATGATTAATGATTTTTTATGGTCGGAGTTGGTTGGTATTGATCTGGACAACGTTTACTTTCAACAAGACGGCGCTACGTGCCACACAAGCAACGAAACCATTGCTCTTTTACGGGAAAAGTTTCCGGACCGTGTTATTTCTGGAAGAGGTGATTACAATTGGCCACCGAGATCTTGTGATTTAACACCTTGCGACTTCTTTCTTTGGGGCCACGTGAAAGATAAGGTGTACGCCAACAGCCCTGCGTCGATTCAAGACCTCAAAGATAGAATTCGTGAGGCTATCGAGGACATAGGGCAGCCACTTTGCGATTTGGCTATAGAAAATTTCATGAAAAGGATATGGTCCTGTAAGCGTGGTCGTGGTGGCCATTTGGCTGATGTTGTTTTTCATTATTAACGGCATACCTTCCTCTTTATTATGAAATAAACATCCGATCATTTATCTAAAAAAATTGAATTTTTCTTTGAATACCAAAATAAGACCTCTTTTTGGAAAACCTTATATATTTGGGATCTAACTTTTTTTACACTTACTTACTTAACTGGCCATAACAACCCGTTATCGGGTTACGGCCTGCCGCAAAACTTCCCTCCATGCGCCTCTGCTTCGCGCGCGCCTTCTCCAGTTGGTCAGTGCCAGTGCCTCTTCCACTTGGTCCTTCCACCGGAGACACGGCCTCCTTCTTCGACCTCCAACCATCGCATCGAACACCTTTTTCGCCGGAGCTTCGTCGTCCATGCGGCAGATGGATGTTAATTCGCTGCGCTACGTCCATGTCCTTATACAGTTCATACATCTCGTTATTGGTTCGTATGCGATAGTCGTCACCAACACGAACAGGGCCGACAGGAGCTGGACACTTTTGTTGAAGATTGTGCCATTACGATGTACACCGGCCTTGCGCAGAACAATCTCCATGGTGAAGTTGAAGAGGTCGCAGGACAAAGGATCGCCCTGTCTGAAACCTCGAACGGTATCAAAGGGGTCGGAGAGGTCACTTCCAGCCTTGACGGAGCTGCGCGTATTCCTCAACGTCGCTCTGCAAAGTCTCACGAGCTTTGCTGGGATACCAAGTACCAGACAATGCGGCATATAGGCGATCCCTTAACGGGCTATCGAATGCTGCCTTGTAATCGATGAAGAGATGGTGTGTATCGATTTGGTTCTCATTGGTCTTCTCCAGGATTTGGCGTAGAGTGAATATCTGGTCGATGGTGGACTTACCAAGTCTAAAGCCGCACTGATAAGGTCCAATCAGCGTCTTGGCGAGTGGTTTTAATCTTTCACATAGTACGCTCGTCAGGACCTTGTATGCAATGGGAAGTAGGCTGATACCACTGTAGTTGGCGCATATAGTTGGGTCGCCTTTCTTCAGCACAGGACAAAGGGCACTGAGGTTCCAATCGTTGGGCTCCAGCTGGGACGGACGCAGGGGGGTGGTCCGGGGGGTCCGGACCCCCCCGAAATCTCAGACTTTTTCAAAACCCCTTACAGCACACGGTCTTTCAACCGCATAAACTAAATCCACATCACAAGTTGGTACATTACAAATATGATTCATTCCACTTTATTTCGTAATTTTCAGTTTATTTTCACAACTTTTCTGGTCAAGATCACAGTAGTAATTGAGTGTTATTATCATGCCACATGTATTAATAGTACTATCGTTAGACGACTCGCAACCTACTGTAGTGCGAGAAAGATGCATTTTTCGTTTGTTTATTTTTTGACAGTTTGACAGAAAAAGTCACAAAACGTTTGCAATAGAAGATTTTACAGCCAGATATACAGGCTTTTTCAAATTTGTGGGACACTACCGGTCACAGTTGCCTCTAGTGAACGGTCCTTCTCCACTTTGCGAAGGTTAAAAACTTACTTGCGCAACCGGAATGGAGAGGAACGACTGAATGGACTGGCGCTTCGTAACTTTCACAGAGATGTGAATGTTACCAGTGATCAAATTCTGGATATTCTCGCAAAAAGAACAAGAAGAATTGACATCACTCTGTAAATACTCTGCCTAATATTAAAGGCAGTAAATCATATGTATTGCAATTTCATCCTTTGATTCGTGTACTGTCAATTAATGCTTCTTATACCAGTATGCGCCTATGAAACCGGTAATTATTTTTGAAAAAACACGTTTATTGTGAGGAAATGATTACAATTTTATTCTTCAAAGTAATGGCCATCGCTAGCTACACATTTTTCCCATCTCTCAGGCAATTTATGGATGCCTCGCCAAAAAAATGTTTCGTCTTTTGCCTGAAACCAATCATCGATCCATTTTTTGGCTTCTGCGTGAGAATTGAAGCGCTGTTCCGTTAATGCGTGGCCCATCGATGCGAACATGTGATAATCCGAAGGCGCCAAGTCTGGTGAGTAAGCCGCATGAGCAATAGCTTCCCAGTTGTACGATGCAACCAATTCTTTGGTGGCTCTAGTGCGGTGTGGTGGTGCGTTGTCATCGAGGAAAATCACTTTGTGTTGCCTGGCTTCATATTCTGGGCGTTTTTGGCGTACAGCACGGTTCAAATCGGCCAATTGTTGTTGGTAACGTTCACCGTTAACCGTTTCACCAGGTTTTAGAAGGTGTTTTTCTTCAAATGGTAACACAAAATTAACTGTGTCCGCAAATCGTAATTTGTAGGCACGTAATCCGACATTTTCCGGAGCGTCAAACAATGCGTTGTTGGATGAAACTTGACAAATTGTGAACTGAATATTGTTGACATATGACAGAAGAACTAAACATGACATTTGGTACGGTTCCGAAGTTTATAAATATTCGGCTATTTACCGCTAGATGTCGTTACCGGTTTCATAGGCGCATACCTGGTATTATAAAATATTATAACGTTAAATGAAATTCCAATTGACTGAAAATACATTTTTTTTTAATTATGATCACTATTTTTAGCTAACACTTCGTTCAATAATGTGTGTGACTAACTAATTAAAACACATTTTTTTGCCAAAATTCGTTTTTATTCATCAACATAGTCCCCTTTTAGGGAGATACAATCATTCCAACGCTTTTCCAATCTTTCGATACCGCCTTTGTAGAACGATTTTTCTTTGCCTCCAAATTGGCGTTAGTTTCGGCGATTACTTCATCATTTGAGCCAAATCTCTTACCACGGAGCATCTTTTTGAGGTCTGCGAAGAGCCAGTAGTCGCTGGGGGCCAAATCTGGAGAATACGGGGGATGAGGAAGCAATTCGAAGCCCAATTCATGCATTTTTGCCATCGTTTTCATCGACTTGTGACACGGTGCATTGTCTTGGTGAAACAACACTTTTTTCTTCTTCATATGGGGCCCCTTAATCGCGATTTCTTCTTTCAAACGTTCCAACAACGCTATATAATAGTCGCTATTGATTGTTTTCCCTTTCTCAAGATAGTCGATGAATATTATTTCGTGCACATCCCAAAATACTGACGCCATAACCTTGCCAGCCGATGTTTGTGCCTTTGGACGCTTTGGGCGGCTTTCACCGGTTGCATGCCACTCAGCAGACTGCCGATTTGACTCTGGAGTGAAATGGTGGATCCATGTTTCATCCATTGTGATGTACCGACGCAAAAACTCCGACTTGTTGCGCGTAAACATGTCCAAACAGCTCTTTGAATCATCGATTCGTTGTTGTTTTTGCTCCGGTGTGAGCAAACGCGGCACCCATTTCGAAAACACCTTTTTCATAACCAAATGTTCTTGTATTATGGTGTGTACACTGCCTGCTGATATCTTTAGAATGTCAGCAATCTCCCCCACTTTCACTTTACGGTCGGACATAATGATTTTCAGTGTTTTTTCAACGTTTTCCGGAATAACAGCGTCATTTGGCCGTCCAGTAGATGGAATGTCATCGGTGTCTGTACGACCACGTTTGAATTCGGCATACCAATAACAAATGGTTCTTTTTGATGGAGCAGAGTCCGAATAATGTTTTTCAAGCCATTCCTGGCATTGAACAGTATTTTTTTTCATTAAAAAACAATGATAAATCAGCACACGGAATTGCTTTGAATTCATTTTTTTTTAAAACTCAAAAGTAGTGTCACTTAAAGCACTGTAACTTGTAAACTAATGGTCGGATTGACATATAATTTTGACATTAAGCCTAAAAAGGTTCACAATTTCGAAAAAAATATTGATTTAGTATTAGTGCCGCCATCTATGTGTCAGTCACACACATTATTGAACGAAGGTTACTTTTACCCAAAAATTGATTTTGTCTTGTGTTTATTTTTTGGAAAATAAAACTCGCAAACCGCCAATCAACACGCGATTCAATGAACAATCATAAGTTATAAATATTAAGTTTGTCAAACACAACTGTTTAATTATCCAAATTTTTCGATCGGACCCCCCCCAAAATTTTTTTCTGCGTCCGTCCCTGGGCTCCAGCCATATTTTGCAAATGCGCTGATACGTGCACCCTATCAGCTCACCGCCGCCGGCCTTGAACTATTCAGCTGGTAGCCCATCCGTCCCTGCAGCTTTGTTGTTCTTGAGTCGCTGGATAGCGACCCGGACCTGGTCATGGCTGGGCGGTGGCTCATCCACACCGTCGTCGTCGATTGGTGCCATCTGGGCATCTTCACCACTGGCGGTATTGTTCCTTTCGTCGCCTGCGAGCAGCTTTGTGAAGTGCTCCTTCCACAACCTCAGCACACCCTGCGCATCCGTAACCAGATCCCCGTTTTCGTCTCTGCAAAAAGATGCCCCTGGCTTAAATCCTTCCGTGAGACGCTTAACTTTTTGGAATAATTTCCGGGCGTCATTCCTGCTCCTGCACTCCTCGATTTCCTCACGCTCGTGCCTTTCTTGCTCCCGTTTCTTGCGTCTTAAAAGACATCTCTCTTTCTGACTCTCCTCCCGCTATTTTTCTGTCATGGCTCGCGTGGCGGCCGACTGCAGGGTCTTCTTGTAGGCAGCATTTTTCACTGCAGTGGCTGCGCGAACATCGTACCATTGGTTTTTTGGTGGTGGGTGTCGAAAACCAAGGACATTTTCTGCGGCGGCGCGCATAGAGTGGGATAAGTGAGCCCATAATCCGCCGATGTCATCAGGTGGAGAGGGGGAGCGACTGAGCTGGTTGAAAAGTTGATCGCAGCTTACTGATGTCCAGCTTTCTTCGCAAACTAGATTGTGCGGTCTTCTTGGCTGCAACAAGGTAGTGGTCCGAGTCGATGTTGGGTCCTCGGAACGTGCGCACATCTAGAATGCTAGAAGCATGCCTTCCATCAATCACAATGTGATCAATCTGGTTGCGGGTGGATTGATCGGGGGATAACCAGGTGGCCTTGTGGATATCGAGGTGCTGGAATCTGGTGCTACTAACTACCATGTTTCGTGCCGCGGCGAAATCGATCAGTCTCAGACCGTTGTTCGAAGTGGTCCCATGGAGGCTGAACTGCCCGACTGTGGGGCCAAAGATGCCTTCTCGCCCGACCTTTGCGTTGAAGTCCCCGAGGACAATTTTGACGTCATGGGCCGGGCACCTGTCGTAGACGTCCTCGAGCTTCGCATAGAAGGCATCCTTGGTCGCATCGTCCTTCTCTTCCGTCGGGACGCGCGCGCAAATCAGGCTGATGCTAAAGTATTTAGTTTTGATGCGGATCGAAGCCAGCCGTTCGTTCACCGGAGTGAACCGAGAGACGTGGTGGCGAAGTCTCTTGCTGACCACAAATCCGCAGCCAAATTCTCGCTTCTCCGC
The DNA here is from genome assembly GCA_963971225.1 of Melieria omissa. Taxonomy (NCBI): domain Eukaryota; kingdom Metazoa; phylum Arthropoda; class Insecta; order Diptera; family Ulidiidae; genus Melieria; species Melieria omissa. Next base: position 38,891,783 of record OZ020269.1, on the reverse strand, counting down.
ATGGCAGCTGTAGTAGATATCGCAGTCTGCTCGCTTGGAGCAACCTTGTCCTGTCCATCGCATTTCCTGGATGGCGGTGATGTCAGCCTTACATTTCGTGAGGGTTTCCGCCAGTTGGATAGAGGCACCTTCCCTATAGAGGGTCCGGACATTCCAGGTGCATATCCTCAAATCATGGTCCTTGAATCGTTTGCTGTGGTCGTCAACATTGTGGGTTCCTTCCGAGGCTTGCTTTTTGGCTTTCATTGGTAGATGATTTTCCGTGGCGGGCACCAAACCCTGCGCACAACCCAAATTTTAAGTCCTGGGGATTGGACTCACTGCACATATTAGTTCACTATTCAGCGTGTGCCTAATAGCTATCCAGAAGGGCCGCGCGGAGGCTGTGCATCGGGTTGGATTGGACAGGGACAAGGATTGGTCTGGCGTTCGCCAGGTTGAACGCAATCAGAGACTTTACTTTGTATGTCCACTCCCTTCCTTCCTTCTTTTACACTTACTAAAGCAATAAATACCTACTAGATTACTTACATAAACCTATAAAATAAATTGATTTTTGTAATAGAATAAATAAAAGTACGAAGTGACCTTTTTTTGTGTTGGAAACTTTTTTTTTTTTTTGTTTGATACTCATCATTGCAGTATATTTTGTAAATATTTTTGTAAAATACGCAGCTCGATAGGACTGCGCACTTTCTGAACCCTTACAATTTACTTGGTACACTAATCAAAATATTTATTTTCATTATTTGGTATAAAAACCTTCAGAGAAAAATACAAAAATTTAAAAATATAGTATCCACAAGCTTTTGACCTAAAACAGGCACTGAAAAGAGGCGATGCCATATGGCATAGAATAACCGAAAAGGTTAATACATAGATATCATTTATTTGATTGAAAAAAAGTCTGAATTAGTTCCTTAAAGTAATATATTCAATCCCGAAAAAAATCCCGGGATTGTAAAACTGGTCCGGGATTGCAATCCCTAGTATGTAAGTATGTGCATTAAGGTGGGTCGCGAAAAAAAAATTTGTGTTGTCACCACCTAAAAATAAAATTCAGAGTGTTTAATGACTATTTGGAAAATATTGCGATTCTGAGGTAAGCCAATTGTGAGCGGTTTTGCTTCAAAAATACCTCTAATTATATGTTTTTTGGGTGTAACTTTTTTGTTGTTGGACATTTTCGAATAATTTTGGTAATATAATAATTAATAATAAAATAAAATAATAAAATAATTTTTTTGTTAGATAAACCTTCAGGAGTTCTTGGATTGCACAAAAAAATTATTCGAAAATGATAATTAGAGGTATTTTTGAAGCAAAACCGCTCACAATTGGCTTACCTCAGAATCGCAATATTTTCCAAATAGTCATTAAACACTCTGAATTTTATTTTTAGGTGGTGACAACACAAATTTTTTTTCGCGACCCACCTTAATGTGCATATGTATAATTCCGGGAAACATAACGAACAATTTTTTGTTTTGTTTCAATACTTATTTTGATTTTGCTTTTTGTAAAATGCGACGAAGTACAAAAAGTTGACTGACGCTAACAGCTGCGAAACAAAAACTAATGATGCAATCCCGCTCAAAATTTGACACAGATGTCAGTTAAGGTCCCACCGACCTAAAAAAAATCGGGGCATCGGGCAACGGCGGAAAATTTAAAATACACAGTCCCGGTACTTATTGATCATAATGTTACGAAAATCTCAAGTTTCCCAAGGTTCGTTTTGATGGTGTTTGAAAATAAAACAACTTCAGTTATTCAGCGCAACGTAGTCAAAACTAACAATCGCTTTATTTACAAATTTACACTTGTTCTACTTTACACTACTACTATTGCATGTTTCCCCATTGCTTGCTCAACACAGACTCGACCCCTTGCGCTGCCACTGCTGCTTTTATACCAGTTTTCTTATCGCGCCGAAGTTTCTTGCAACTTCCAATTGGAAAGCGCTCGACCATTCTCGCACAGCCCATTTCTTCGAGAACCATCCTTGCCATATCGGACTTTACCAATCGAATTTATACCAGTTTTGCTGTACTTCAAAGTGCATGCCTAAAAGTATACTTGCAAAAGCGTTCATGCACAGCACAGAGTGCCTTTTCGTTTCAATAGTGTATGTGTCGTTATTTATGGGAAAAAGGAAGTCTGTTCTTAGAATATATTTATTTTTTAATAATTGATTGGCACGACAGCCCGCTTACGCGAGACTAAGGCCTAGCTTCCCGCAACCACCCGTGTTGTGAGAATATATTTATTTCGGATAATAAAAACGTAGAGGAATTGTTTGTAAGGTGTCATTCTTTCTAAGGTGCCACTCTTTGTAAGTTGCCACCCCTGCTCGATTTCGACGTTCTAGCAATCCAAGCAAAAAAATTCCTACCGTAATTTAAGGTATATATGTATAACAACATCAATTTGAGTGTGGTTTTGGAGGGAACAGACGCAATAACACGGTCTGGGTGAATAAAAGTGTCAAATTTGGTTAACTAACAAAAAACATAAAAATGAAATCTGAACGTTTTTCTTGCGGTGAAAAAGGTAACCAAAAACTTATAAAAAACTAAAGTAAATATCAGTGGTGGACTTAATTTTTAATAGTTTTTCATAATCCGACATGATATCTGAGCATATCGTAAAAGAAAAAACATTTATACTACAATGATTTCCAAAACGGCGTAAAAATGAAAAGAACCACCTTTTTTTCTTTGTAAGGTGCCACCCCCCTTTTTTCATTGTTTTGTGGTCCTATATCGGTAAAATGCCTTTTTGTTGCTCGGAATTGTCATTAACCCATTGCTGCCTAATGGGTAAAAATTTACCTATGAAAATTTACTTTAAAAAAAAATCACAGAAAAGTTCGTCGTATAGATATCTCAAAATCATTGATAGGGATGGTTGGGGTAAAGATGGAACTACCTTAGTCTAGTGGAGGTCACCCTAAAATTCCGCCATCTAGCTAGAGTTACCAGACTCCAAAAATTGTGAAATTTCCGGAGGTGGAAAATGTGGCGAAACGTAGTGGCTTTAGAACTTCACAAAAATCTGCCTACTAACTCACCTGTAAACAATACATCTTTTGTTCACGTGTTTAGCTGATCACTTCAAAAAGTATGGAAAAAAGCTACCATTGCTGACTAATGGTTAAAAATTACCCAAGGAATATATCAGCAACGTACAGAGATAGAAAGCTGAAATTGTTTGTTGAATTGAATTGTTTCTGATCATTTTGGGTCAATTCCAGGTCGTGTATGAAATTTTATCAAAATCGTATGGGCGGAACTGGTACCCGGCTTTAATGGGTTAAAAGGAATTTAAAGTGTTCTTAGCCAATTTTGTTCTAATCCTATCATGAGGAATAAATTAGTTCAGTTTTGTTTATTAATTTCCATATAATTATTCGTTTTATTAGTTACCATTCAAATTGCATTTTGCTTTCGGTCATTTTATATTCAATTCAAATTTAATTCAAAAATCTTTCGTAAATTTTCTAAATCATGCATTTTTACTTGAGATTTCTACGTTTTTGTCGATTTTTAATTTAACACTTACGGAAGTTGGCTGTAAAACTCGTTTTAAACCCTCTTTCCAAAGGTATATTAACATTGGCGAACCGTAATTTTCTAACGAATTATCCGCAAAAAGGCTATGGCGTGGCACCTTACAATGAATTCCCCTATATGTTATTAAAAAAAATAATAACAAAATATATTTAATTTTTTGGTTTTAACTATTATCATCTTACAATTAATTAGAGCACTAGCATGCAGGGCTATCGGCTCAAATAAATTATATATTCAAATATTATTTCTTTGATTTCTTTATATATTACCTCTCTGTTGCAAGTCTCTGCTTATTGTATTGCATATGCAGGCTCACTGCAAGCCTCATTTATCTTATTTTTAAAATTTTTTTGACCGAACACCATTTTTCTTAACCCTGCTGTTAGGTTAGAAAAAACTTACGAATCTTAGGTTAAGGGACCATTTGGTCCATACTGCAATTTTCGTACAAAACAACAAACAAGAATTTATTCAAATTTTTTGTATTTATATTGGTTCAATATTGCGTAAATATTATTATTCATTCTTTACTCAACATAACTGATGTAAAAAATAGTTCGGGGATTCCCCTTTTTTGCATATCGTTATGAAGGAACACACCTGATGAAAAAAATAGTTGTGGGATTCTCCTTTTTGGAATGTTGCTATGAAGAAGCACAAGATTTGCACCGTTTCGTACAAATTGTGTTCTGCTTTCAATTGATCGGACGTGTTTTTAATACGAAATGGCGTACTTGAAAGAAGATAATATACGTGAAATGATCAATTCAGAAAGTGACTCGGATATTTCAGATTCGAATATTGATTATATTTCGGAAAATAACGAAACAAGTGATTCTGAAACGGATAGTGAACCAATCGTAGCTTCAGCAAGTTCTGCTGACCCCCTTTTTATTGCTAAAAATAATATGGTATGGAGTGCCACTCCATTACCTACGTCTATTGGAACCGCGGCTGAGAATATTATCTCAACACAAGCAGGACCAACTCGATTTGCAGTGTCCAGATGCAATGACATAATGTCAGCTTTTTTGCTGTTTTTTCCGTCTTCAATAGAAAGAATTGTCATTGAAAATACTAATAAGTACGGCAGGGTAAAGTTTGATGGCAAATGGTGCGATATTGATCAAGATGCATTGCGGGCATATATTGCTTTACTCATTCTTGCAGGCGTATGTCGGTGTGTTCATTAATTTTTTACTTATTTCAGTACAATAATTTGCTAATATATCTTTTGTCTACGACAGCGGAAGAAATGAAGACGTTCATGGTTTATTTGATGAAACATTTGGTCGCCCTATTTTCCGATTTATTATGTCTGAAGCTAAATTCCACATGATTTCGAGTGCACTCCGTTTCGATGATGTTTTTAGTCGACGACAAATGCGTAGTAGCGACAAATTTGCTGCCATTCGTGAACTATGGGACCGATGGCAAGGACTTCTTCCAATGTTTTACAACTGCCACGAAAATGTAACTATTGATGAGCGACTTGCTGCATTCAGGGGGCGCTGTTCTTTTCGACAGTTTATGCCATCAAAACCAGCAAAGTATGGTGTGAAGTTTTGGTTATCGGTGGACTCAAAGTCAGGCTACGTATGGAAGATACAAACATATCTTGGTAAATCTAAAAATGCAAAGCCTGAAAAGAACCAAGGACAACGCGTTGTATTAGACTTAACAGAAGGCTTGAAAGGGCAAAATATAACAGGCGACAATTTCTTTTCCACATTTGAGTTGGTAAAAAAACTCCATGAAAGAAAACTTACATATGTGGGAACAGTACGCAAAAATAAAACTTTCATTCCTCCAAAATTGCTGATTGTCAAAAAACTTCCTTTGTACAAGTCTACTTTTGCATTCAATGACATTGCGACACTAGTGTCGTACATCAGCCACAAAAACAAAGCAACGATATTGATTAGCACAATGCACAAGACAGCTGCCGTTGATGAGAGTGAATCGAAGAAAAAGCCGGAGATTGTTTATTATTACAATTCAACAAAAGGTATGCTAGTTTGTTGTTCGCCTATAATTTCTTATGCGTTGCCCCTTTTAGGAGGCGTAGATACTGCTGATCAAATGATTGACACCTACACTACAAAACGTAAAACAAATCGATGGCCAAGCATTGTATTTTCAAATATACTAGACATATCTGCTTTGAACGCGTACATACTGTTTTCTGAAATCGATGTATCATGGGCACCAGCTGATACAAATCGCAGGAGACCAGAGTTTTTGCGCCAACTAGCACTTTCTTTGGCCAAGGCGTATATGATGAAACGGAGTAGATTACCTCAACAAGAGTTCTCAGCACAGTTATTGCAAAACATACAAACACAACCCCCAGGGGCCTCTTCAAGTAATACTACTCCTAATTCAAGCAATGTTACTTCTAGAAAGCGAGGAATTTGTAATTGCTGCAAGTCTAAATTTGATATAAAATGTTTCATTTGCGGCAAGTTTATTTGCAAAACTAACCGAAAGACAATTTGCTTAGCGTGCCATGATAAAAATTATCAAACAAAGTAACAAAAACGTATTTATTGGAAATAAATGTAAAGAAAATCAAAGAAAAATACACTATGGACCAAATGGTCCGTTAACCTAAGATACGTAACTTTTTATTTTTCTCAGTCCTGCTTTATGTCAGACAATTGAATTTTTGCATACAACATCGTTTTGTAAAAAGACCACGTGAGCTAATAAATTAATTCAGTATATACCACCGTTCAAAAGTTACAAAGGAAACAAGCTAAAAATTGGACCAAATGGGCTTAACCTAACAGCAGGGTTAACTTTATTAAAGAAAATAGCTGCAATACACAAAAATTACACAAAGCTTTCAACCACTTAGGAAACAGCAGCACAAGTGGCTCACTTACTTGATGTTACTAAACTAAACCACTAAGCTGCTGTTACTAAACTACCAGGTTACCCTTTATTTTGACTGCAATTTTTTATTTTCTGATGTAATATTGATAGGAACTGAATAATCCAAAAATAGTCTTTCTAGTGAATCTCGGCCGTCGGCCAAGGTTTGAATTCTTAAATACTTACACTTTTACCAAACTGGTTGGTGGTTTCTGGATATGGATATGTATCATTTAGCATAGCCACCTATAACACTAAAAAGTAAATAATTTTTATTAAAAATAGGTGTGGTACTAAACTGTTTCTTTATGAACAAATACAACGGTCGCCTGTCCTATTCATCCTGAATAGAGGAGATAGAGGATAGATAGGCAAATAGAGGGAGATAGGCAGACGAAAACGGGTTAGATGTCTTCAATTTGCCCATCGGTGTAAGAAACGCCAGATTGAAAACCCGCAATTTCTAATTCTCGGTTAACTGCTATCACAGTAAAAAGCCAAACATTTGTTTGATTTTCAATTGATTTCAACGCATTCGAGAAAATCGAAAGCCACCCAAAAATAAGAAAATCAAACAAATTTAAAGAACTCAATATTGTTTTTGGGAACGCGTTGGTACGTTGTTGGCATCTTTGTTAAATAGTGAACTAATATTAAGGAAATCTTTGTGTGAAAATGGACGCATTGCACATGTTTAATTGTCTGCTGTGTATCCTCCAAAATGTACTTACATTTATTACGACTTTTTATTTTCCCGTGTTAGCTATTCTCATGTGGCTTTGTTTGTATGTCTGTACAAATAAAACAAACAATCAAAGCCAATATCAAGTGACTTCACCAAAGCCAACTTTTGTGCCTCCCCGCACCTTGAATTTGTGAAACATTGTGTGAATATACATGTGTGTGTATGAATGCTATAAGAAGTAACACGGTATCGTTGCCAAGCGGTGGATTGAAGTCAACACGGGGTACCGCCTTCAGCTCGTCGCTCATTCCGAGCGCATTAAGGCGAATACGACTTGCCCGCTAATAGGTGTGCAAATAAGAAGAGCATATGTTCTGTCGTTTCGAAGGTACATATAACGATCAAGGTCCCATCATTAGACTCTAATGAAATAGAGAATAATGAAAAATTTTCAACTAACCGAAAATATTCGAAAAATTTTATTGGAAAAATAGTAAAAAATGGATCAAGGCACATACATATATATAGAAGAATAATATTAATCATACACGGAACGAAAAACGTTTAAAAAATTTGTGAATTTGTGCATAAACTGTATTCACACATTCATAATTTTTGAACGCGTTCATAAAAGTTTATGGATGCATTCATAAACCTTCGGGTTTCCCGAACGCTCATGAATGCGTTCATAAAAATTATAAGGGCCGTTTTCTCATCTTCCCGTTAACTTTAAAGTTCACTTTAACGGGCCGATAAACGCATTTTCGTTTTCTCATCTGCCCGTTAAGCTATCCCCCCGATAAAATTTACCGGGAGGATTGAGTGCCTGTTAAACTTTAAAGTGAACTTTAAGTGGAAGTGGTGCCAAGTACATGCATATGTTTGTTTACAAACAAAAAACAGCTGATAATGAAATTACAATTTGAAATGAAATTTGAATTTGAGATCTTTCGGTATGAAAAATAGGCGTGTTTCTTAAATTCATGCACTGGAAGACGCTTTTGAAGGTACGGAGTCGCAAAATGCGGAAAATATAACATACAACAGCCAATTGGACTATTTCACTGCTTTGCACTGCTGACATGTCCAATCGCTGCTGGGCCGCCACCTGTGCGATACGTCTCGCTCTTCTGCGCTGCAAGTTCCAGCTTGGACTTACGCTTCAAGCTGTCAAACTTGTCCCTCAACGATTTCCAACGTCGGGACACGCCCCATTTGGCAGTAAAAGCATCAACAAGATTTTGCCAGGCAAAATTTTTATTTTTTCCTTCAAAAATAATTATAATTTTTCACAAACAGCTGATTGCGCCGCCAAGTGCTGCCCATCGTAGACCAGTGTTGCCAAAAAATCAGACTTGTTAAATTTATATTTATCAGGAAGATGAGAAAACGAAAATATTTACCGGTCACTTTAACGGGAAGATGAGAAAACGGCCCTAAATGTATTCAAAAGCTTATGAACGCATTCATAAGCGTTCGGGTATGCCGAACGCTCATGAATGAAAATTGAAATGGCAACACTGCTCCCGTCAACAGTCATCTGTCAGTTGACTCTTGTCAAAAATTGAACAAGCTGCGACATTTAGTTTGTTTTTGACAGCCGTTAATATCAGACTACCGCGTTGACTGAGAAGAAAATGGAAAAAACTGAATTTCGTGTGCTCATGTGCAGTTTCCATGGCAAAAATCCATGAATTGGGCTACGAATTGCTCCCTCATCCCGCCTATTCACCCGATCTAGCCCCAAGTGACTATTTCTTGTTCCCAAATTTGAAGAAAAGGGTCGGCGGAAAGAGATTTGCTTAATGAGCACAAGAAATTAATTTTTTTCCATTTTCTTCTCAGTCAACGCGGTAGTCTGATATTAACGGCTGTCAAAAACAAACTAAATGTCGCAGCTTGTTCAATTTTTGACAAGAGTCAACTTACAGATGACTGTTGACGGGAGCAGTGCTGCCATTTTAATTAAGAGGCGGGAAATTCAAAAAGTCACGGACTTATTGACCCGCCCTCGTATAATAATGGGATTGCGATTATCTTCTATGTGTGAACAATGTACGAGTTTATGGATGGTGTGTATATTGGGTGTACAACTTAATAACCGGAATTTTTCAGCGAAATTTGATGTTTTATTGTGGAAAAATCTTGCAATATATTTTATTTAAAGTATTGTCCCTCGGAAGCTACAACATTTCCCCATCTTTCAGGCAATTTATGAATTCCATCCCAAAAAAATTGCGCCGGCTTGGCGGCCGAAAACGAATCTATCCAATTTCGGATGCCTTGTTCTGAAGTGAAGCGTATTCCGGTGAGGGCGTTTTGCATCGAGCGAAATAAATGGTAGTCGGACGGGGCAAGGTCTGGGCTATAAGGCGGGTGAGGTAAAACTTCCCAGCCATTGTTTTCCAAATAGTTCTTAACCGGAATAGCAACATGAGGCCGAGCGTTGTCATGATGGAAAATTATGGCCTCGTGTCTGGTCGCATATTCCTTGCGTTTTTCGATGATGGCACGCCTCAAACGAATCAATTGTGTGGTCGGTACAGGTCACCATTGATTGTCTGGCCCGATTTCAACAACTCATAATATAACGGCTCCTTCTGATCCCACCAAATACACAGCATAACCTTGGCGCCATGGATATTTGGCTTCGCCGTTGATTTGGCTGGTTGGCCGGGCTTCACGTATGACTTTTTGCGCTTGGGATTGTCATAATGTCCATTTTTCATCCCCAGTCACGATCCGATGCAAAAATGCTTTCTTTTTATGGCGCTCAAGCAGCATTTCAGACATACAGAAGCGCCGTTCAACGTCTCTCGGCTTCAACTCATAGGGGACCCAATTACCTTGCTTCTGAATGTATCCGGCGGCTTTCAAACGTTTCGAAATTGCTTGCTGAGTCACTCCCAACGATTTGGCAAGTTCTTCTTGTGTTTGACACGAATCCTCATCGAGTAGCGTCTCCAATTCTTCGTCTTCCAACTTTTTTGGCTGTCCTGGGCGTTCTTTGTCTTTGATGTCAAAATCGGCACTTTTGAAGCGTTGAAACTATTCAAAACACTGTGTTTTCGCTAAAGCATCGTCGCCATAAACTTCTACAAGCAAACGATGACTTTCCGCAGCAGTTTTCTTTGCAAAATAATTACCCAACAGAACCTCCCGCAAATGCTGTCTTTTTCTCCAATTTTCGAAGTTATTCATCGTGAAAAATAATAATGATGCACACAAGATAAAATTGTTTTGTTGACTGATTTTGATAGCTGTCAAATGTACCTTCAAAATGACATATATTCAGTGTACCAATAAAGTCTTCGTACAGCACCTGGTTCAGAACTAATTATTAAAAAACACTAAATAATTGTAGGAATTTTGTAAAAAGATCGATGCAGATCTATTTATTAAGCATTCATTTTTAATATAACAACAAAAACTAATATATTTCATTAATTAGTTTAAAAGTTTTAAGCCAAAAACAAAAAAAACTCGCTTATTTACTGCCAATAAAGTCTTCGTACACTTAATTTATGTCTGTGCATTTGTCTTCGTACACTTACGAAATTAATCAACTACGAATTTTGAAAACCTAAAAAATGTTTTATTAATATTTAGTTGGATACCCCTTTGTTTTTTCCAAAATGTAGGCCGTTTGAGTTCTTGTTCGACTCATTCATTTATTCGCATCTGTGAAATCTATGTAAGTATGTGCGTTATATTTGGTTCGCGTTTGACAGGCAGTAAATCTATTTATTTGCAACAACTATTCAATTTGTTCTTTTCCGTTGGTGTTGAATTGTACAGATTCTTACACAAATATATTTGCAGCATTTGCTCCAAAAATATTTTCAAAAGTCAAATGTTCCATTGCGAAAACTTGCGCCGAATTAACTGCATCCAGTGGTAAATGTATGTATGTAGTAGGCATCGCAATCCCGGGATCCCGGGATCCCGGACTTTTTCCAGTCCCGAAAATCCCGGGATTCAAATCTTTTAATCCCGGGATTTTCGGGATTGCAAAAGATGCTTCAAAGTTCAAATGAAATAAATTTAAAAGCACAAAAACCCAATTCCTCATCTGACGGAGGAGGGAGGGGATAGAGGGCGTCTTTTGCAAAAGGCTTATAATTATTTACTAAGCATTCAACCAACAAGTATTGAATCTGAAGAATGTTTCTCTTCAGCAGGGTTTATTTGCAATAAATTTCGCTCTAGATTAGAGGGCAAAACATTTAATGCCTTAGTATTTTTAAGATCTCAGTTTTTAGTTAATCACAACGCTTAACTTTTTTATCGAAATAATCGAAGTAAAACTAAAAGTATCAGGTGTACAAGTAGAAAACCGCCGTTTTCCACTGGGTGGTGCCACCTTTGGAAATCGGTGAGAGAATTCCGATCAGAAACATCACATGGCAAGCTAAGATATCGGTTAACAACTCCACATCATCTCGCTTGTTTATTCTTATTGTCCATTTTTTGTTGGTGCGTGAAGATGTCGAAATTTGAACCGAATAAGCGTCATTCGCGGGAGATTTTGCTTTTCGCGTTTCATTCGAAAAAATCTGCAGCTGAAGCGCGTCGAATGATTGTAGCAACTTATAGTGAGTCGTGTATCAGTGAAAGAACGTGTCGAGAATGGTTCGTGAAATTCAAAAATGGTGATTATGACGTGAAAGACAAGGATCGGCCGGGTCCCGTGAAAAAGTTTGAAGATGCAGCTTTGGAGACTCTGTTGGATGAAGATTCTTGTCAGACGCAACAAGAACTCGCGGATTCTTTGGGTGTGACTCAGCAATCCATTTCCCTTGCTATACGCAATAAAGCCTCAAATTATGAAAAAAAAAAAACGCCGGTTTTCTACTTGTACACCCAATACTAACAAATTAACTATTTTATTTTTTTTATCAAATATGCGTATATATGTACTTTATGATACATTTGATGCAAAGCAATAAGTTATGTTTAAGTGTCATTTTTGGATAAAACAAAATGTTATCAAACTGAAGTTAAATGTCAAATGAAAAACTTTTAAGTTAAACAAAATGTTGTCAAGGATGACTATGTTTATTTATTTGATTTAAATTTAAACTGACAATTTTGAATGTAATTGACAACTGATTGTAAATGACAACTGGATTTTGGTGATGTGCCGCGCACAACCAACCACTTCGACGACTCAACACCGACAGCCTCCCTTTCCGCCTTACAATGTGATTAAATTCAAGATAAAAAATCTTAAAACTACCCCAAATGTGATTAAACTGTGTCCATTTTTATGGTAAATATATTATAAACAAGTATTTATGCAATTTGGTAAAATTGTTTTATTTAAAAAATTTGTTATTTGAATCCCGGGATTAAATCCCGGGATCCCGGGATTTGACTTTTCAATCCCGAAAATCCCGGGATCGCAAAATGGCAAAAAATTGCGATCCCTAGTATGTAGTAAGTGCATAACAGCTTTACAGTTTGCGTAAGGGAAGATGGAGTCGTAGGTAGTTGCTAAGGCCTGCACTCGAGCAACGCCACCAGCATCATTTTACGTCATATTTCGAGGGTATCGTTTGCGATGCGGCGACGTGGCAAGAGAGAGAGCGCCGCCTCGGCGTTGATGTTTGTGATTTTGATTATGCGAAAATCCCGTGCACGTGCTCAGAGTAAAGATTTTTTCATGCTGAATACGACGCACGTGCATTGAGAATATTTGAGGGTTTCGCCCCCTACCCGTGTTATCCTTTACTAAGGGCATGTACTTGGTACTTACATCTAATTTCACGACAAGTCACGGCGTATAGGTAGAAGTTTGTGTTTGTTGTTTAACAAAGGTGCATGTTTTTGTGGTGTTTATTATATTACGAGAATTGATTTTACCGTGCCGCTCGACGGGCGTTCTTTACTTTACAGGGAGCTAAATCATTAAAGAGTGATTTGTGATGCTATTTCAACCCTAGACAATTTTTGTTTAGCTGTTGCTTTGAGTTTCGTATTACCGCTGTAACATCTCGTGTTGCCTGACAAATCAGTTGCAGTAGAAACGGTGACTTTGGAGCAATAACGAAATTATTTGTGGGATCTCCCACTTTGAAAGGTGATAATAGTAAGCCGGATCAACACAGTGGCCTGACTTACGCTCACTTCACGGTGGTTGACTAAATAGCGTAAGTTTTTCAATACGCAAAAATTGATTAAGTTGCTGACTAACCCCCTCAGATCAGCACTGCAATACTAGGTCCTCAGTCATCAGTCTTATATGTTTATAACAAAGCACTTTGACTAGTGGTTTGGCAATAACGGTTACCAGACGTTTCTCATTTTACATACAAAAATCAATGGCCCCCTTTTAAGGTATCACCGATTTAAGAAATGGGGCGGGATGATGCATTTGTTTGCTAAGCTTTTTCACAAAAAAACGTAAGCAAATGTAAGCTGCACAACTGGTCGCTGGCTGAAAAGTGGTAAGCAACCAAGCTTACCTATCATAGGTTGTATGATAGGTTGCTCTCCAAATTGAGTGTGAGCTTGGAGCCTAAAGGAGTAAAGCGGGGCTTCTCTTATTTACTTGGAAGTCTCTTGCGCTTCGTTGGTACAGAAGTACACGTGAACAGTAAAGTAAAAAAGTTGGGGCTGCTACTGGGTTCGAAGCTAAATTGGAATGCGAATATTCTCGAAACGATTAAATGTTTAGGCTTCCAGCGCTTTCAACAGCTGCGGAATAGCTGTATGCAGATGTATTGGAGCTGATTCTTCACAAAGGAATTGTAATATGTTGGCAATGAGCCAGCCAATTAGCCGGTAGCACAGCAACAACTTGACAAAATGACTTTTGTCTTTGTGTGTCTTTGACAAAAAAGACTTTTCTCTATCCTCATCACCGGATAGCTCGGTCCACAACTACTAAAGCCCTTTTCTCTCTACTTAACTGGATCGCGTCAAGACATTGTGCTGCAATGGCTACTGTCCGCTTAAAAGCAATCAATAGATGGCCTGGGACTGATATAGTCAATCTTGGGGTGGATGTACAGACCCCTTTCGATATAGATTATGTGGTTTTTACACTAATTGTAACACGAAGATCTTCCACGTAAATACCCATCAGGGAAGATTGGCTCAACTGTCGATATCAGTTCCCAATAGCGATACTACTCTCAGTTGAGCAGGTACGAGACCCAGTATTGCGTCACCTAGTATTATCAAATAGTTAATTGAACATCAATTCGCGCGCTGGGGAGTCTGATTGCGAGATGTCGCGCGGCTTTGAATAACTTATCGGAGCCAGGGGAAGTTACGTATAGTGGGTTACTGACCACAGGGGCATCACAGGTTATTGGGCCACAAGAAAAGCAAACCTCAAACTATACAACTTCCTACATCGAGGAAGTTGCAGAAGAAACTTTTGTTGACAAGCCAAAGAGTCAGCTCCGCCACTCCTGACTGATGTCGTGCCTGCTGCCTCTCATCAACCATATTTTCGTCGGAAGGCGCATGCCTTTTCATTTTCAATTCATTGTTTTTAATACTATGTAGTTATTCAACTTTATAAAATGTCTAAATAAAAGCCAGCTTACACTGAAAGTTTCAAGAATCCCTTTCCCTCTAGGCTTTTTTCCCAGATTAATTAATCAATTAAATTTTTCAGAAAAGTATGAAACTATCCATTTTATTGTTTTCAAAGCATAATTGCATAAAACACACTCGCGATTGTGTTTTTCGAGCAAATGTTGTTACCAACAACTCAGCAATCGTACCGAGTGTCATTGATGTGCGACTTATAATTACTTAGTTCCAAAGTTATATATCGATTTCAGGGGGGAAAGCGCCACGCCCCTTGTTGCGATTTCACCAAATTTCAATGCTGTCCAACTTATAATTCCGATGTTAGTCAATATTATTGTCCTAGTTATATGGGTGGTGCCACGCCTTCATGCCCATAAAAAACAAAATATATTTCAAAACCCTCAATCAAATTTCACTATTGATTTCATTTGTATTTGGCGGGTAGCCTAATTAATGCGAATTTAAAAGATCGGAAACTGGTAGAATATGCGAAATAAATTGATCGTTTTTATAAGCAAACGTGTACTAAATTAAATGTGTTTTTCTAAAATAAAATACATGTATCAAGATACTTGTGTCCGATCGGACACAGTTCGGTTTCGGTTCG
Organism: Melieria omissa; assembly: GCA_963971225.1. NCBI lineage: Eukaryota > Metazoa > Arthropoda > Insecta > Diptera > Ulidiidae > Melieria > Melieria omissa. The sequence continues at coordinate 38,876,491 of OZ020269.1, read as the reverse complement.
GCCTCAAAAACAGATTTCGCCAAAGTTGCGAACTTTCTAAATTGTATGGTAACAAGTATTGTCATGTCGTGAAGGGCAGCAAATAGTTGTAGAGGTAGTATTGATCGTTCTATTCGTGTTGTAATAGACGGCATAGCCTCGGAAAAGCATTCCCTTAGCGCGGGAGTGCCGCAGGGTTCGGTCCTTTCTCCAACCCTTTTCCTTATCTTCATCAATGACCTATTGTCGTCGACGAAGAATCCCATCTACTCGTTTGCGGATGACAGCACCATTTGTCATTCATACTCCTTCACAAAGCGCCCCAGCTCTGTGGAGATTGAGAGAGAAAGGCGCCGTATGAATGACACACTTAATAGCGACCTACAAACAATCTCCAAGTGGGGTCAAGCGAACAGGGTCGATTTTAATCCTCGCAAGACCCAATGTTGCCTGTTATCCCACAAGCGAGTCTCCCCTCATCCCAACACATCCCTGGTTATGGGTGGTGTGAGTATTGCGGAATCGGCAGCTCTTGATGTTCTGGGCATGTCCATTAAGAATGATCTTCGTTGGAACGATCATATTTTTGGCGTGTCGAAGGAAGCAGCCAAGTGCCTCGGCTTCTTAAAGCGGTGCAAAAAATATTTCACCCCGTCCGATCTCCGCATTATTTATACCACTTATATCCGACCTAAAATGGAGTTTAACTCGCACCTGTGGGCGGGGGCTTCAAAAACCCATTTGGAGCTCCTGGACCGGGTGCAAAACCGTGCGATTAAACTTATAGGGGACAGTAGGACATCCAGCTCTATTGACTCCTTGGAGCATCGTCGAAACGTGGCATGTGTGGTGTTATTCTACCGATACTTTTTCGGTAATTGCTCAGTGGAGATGAGCAGTTTGATGCCATCACTCCGGGTATTCCCACGGGCAACCCGTTTGAACACTGGCACTCATGCATTCCACGTTGAAACGATGTTCCAGCGCACTACGCATTACAGAGAAAGTTCGTTTCTGGCCCGCACAGCGCGGCTGTGGAATGGTCTCCCTGCGGATATCTTCCCCAGCACTTATGATCTCGATGGGTTCAAGGCAAGAGTCCATAACCACTTCACTCTTAACCCTATCTCCTAACCTTTATATCCTTCCTGAACCAACGCAATGCCTCGCATTAATAGGGGTCATCCCCTGCGCGTTTGTTTGAGTTTAAAAAAAAAAAATTATATTTTTATTAATTCATACACAAGATTTAATTTACAAATAGAAATACAAGAATATACAAAAGATGAATTACATAAGAGTCACAGACAATAACTATAAAAGTTGTCTCTGGATAGCACTTAAAAAGTAAGACCTAACATTATGAAAATTCATTTAGGATTAGATACCTATGTATATTTTAAACAATTTCTAATATAACCATACAGCGAGTTATTATAGCAACCACAGAGGATACTGTCGAGTATTACTGGAGGGCGGACACATAACAATACAATGAAGTGTATCCTCAATAACTTTCAAATTACAAACAGAACAAGATACGGATTTAACATTTGAAGAAGCCCCTGCGCAGCTTCTTTCAGCCCCTTGTTCCGAAAATCAGTCTTATTGCATAAGCGGAAAGCACATCGCTGAACATTATTATTATTATATAGGCTATAGTGCACTAGGACAATTTTGAAATTTTGTGCAGCCTTTGATTTAAGTTTCAAACTGGAGAAATATCCCTCTGAGCTGAGCGTGGCTCATTCACATAGAACATGGAGCTGATCCAGTGGCGTATTTCGGGGGGGGGGGGGGGAGATTAGGGGGATAGATGCCCCCCTTGGTCGGCTATGATTTTCAGAAAAGGTTTGGTAAATTGGCTGTATTGAGACAATAAGTCCGCATGTAGATTTTCCTTTTTGTTGTGATTTCAGCTGGGATTAACAGGGATTATTTTTGCGCTTGACGTTATAGTGAGTGAACAACCAATTGGTCTAAAGTGTTAACTACTGTTTTTGACTTATTGTAAAATGATATAATTTCGGGTAACTTTTCTCATCCACATATTCTGGTTATGTAACTCTACTACTTGTTGTGTAACTCTACAGATGATCAAGAGATTCTCCATTCGACTTATAAACACCGCTCAAAATTTAAATAACAAAATATGCCTGAATATCAACAACGCTGATCCATGCACTGCCATAAACTCACAAACCTCCAGTATTAGTTATGTCATTTACTATCTCTAACATTGGTCTTCATTTGCATCTTGTATTGCCGATACACGACTTCAAGCATAGTGAGTTATACCAACTTCAGTTGAAATAATATAATTGGCACTTACTTTTCCGTTATGTTCAGGAGGCCCATTGGTCCATAAAAAGGTTTTGCCTATAAAAACAGTTCAAAACTTTCATTCCAATGACGTAATCTCATCATGAAATCCAGGATACGCCACTGAGCTGATCAAACAACTTGCATACAACTTTTGAGCCCAATTCCATTTAAACCATACCCAGTCGGAAATTTGGTAAGGTGATTCCAAAGTAATGCATGATTTATGCCTTATTTCGTATGCTGAAAACAGAACTGTACAGAAGTAAGGTATTCGTAAACGAAGTTATGAATACTTAAATTTTAAGCTTACAAAGTAAGTAAGGCAAAGTATGCATGAAAAATTTAAAAACACAACGACGAAGGTATTCGTAAGCAGAGTTATAAATACTTCAATTTTAAGCTTACAAAGTAAGTCAAGCAAAGTATGTATAAAAATTAAAAAAAGATATAAGCTACCAAAGGTAAGGTATTAGTAAGGTATGTCCCGAGTAGCTCCGAGTTTGGAAGAAAATAGTGAATGAACAAGCGTAGCGGGTTGGGCTCGATAGTCAAGAGGTTAGAGTGCTTTTCATGCCAGAGGCCCTGCTTCGAATCCTGCGCGGGCTGTTTAAACACTCATCTATTTCCATCGCTATCCACATAAAGCAGTTGAGAATTACAAGAAACGCACAAGTTAAATTAAATTAAATTAAAAATATATCTTCCATCGTAAGTAGCGAGTAAGGCATAAACGGAATAGGTCAGCACATTACGGTTCCTTACGTTTTCATTCATACCGCTAGATTACTAAGTAAAGTACATTTGGAATGGGAATGTCTTCGGAGAGATGCTTACTTTTTCATCAATACGTAAAGCATGTTGGGTATGCGCTCACTTTCGCATTACCTTACTATACGAAAAAGTAAACAGTATTTGAAATGCAAGCACGAAGTATTCCGAGCATTTTCTTTGCATTCCTTTCTAACATATTTACAATAGTAAGTGAGAAGGTAAGCATATGTGATTCTCTTTATACTTTACGAAATAATGCTTACGTCAGGCGGTCATTTCTTTAAGAAAGTAATGGGAATTCGTTAGGGAAATATGGAGTATTGCCCAACGAAAAATAAGCATTCTTTAATGCATTGATTCATCGTTTGATTTCCTACTGGGTATTTTGCACAAGCAATTTTTGTATTTGGGGGGAAGGTTTTAACCCCCTTCTGGCCTTACCCCCCCACCTATGACCTTGATGGGTTCAAGACAAGAGTATGGACACTTCACTCTAAACCCTATATCCTAACTTATATATCTATATATAATACCATTGTATTGGTGTGTACATGGTTCGGATTAATTGAGCTTTATAATTTCCGTTCACTTCTTAAAAAATGCATTCTGCTTCATGTTCAACAATTTTCCTTTTTAAGAATTTGTGCAATATTTTTGAAAACAATGGAAATTTATTTGTTTGATAACCAATTATTTGTCCGAAAACGATTCGATTTGCAGTCTGCAGAGCGAGTTCGATAGAGGGAGAACATTGCACTGGTAGGAGGATACTAACGTTTGCCAATTATAATGCTACCAAAACACATACCATGTATTAGCCTTCGTCACCCCGCCACCATAGACAAGCCAGATACCTGTCGGCAACATTTTTCAATGTTCTTGTTTGAATAAAGATCAGCCAAATGCCCGCCGGCAGAATCATAAATCTAAACCCTCTAATTTAATTTTGTAGCTTCCGTTTAAGAAAGATTCATTTATGTGAAATTTGAAAGGTAGCATGGACAAATTCCCACTGAGCCTTATAAAGAAATGAAACCAGTTTAAAGGAATTCGTCCAAATTGGAGGAAACAAAGTATTGCATTCGTGAAAACGGCAGAAATAACATTTAATTGGTTTGTTAAAAGACATCCAGGCCCTTGCGGCTACTTCGTTATGCTTCTTCTTTTCCTATTCGGTAGCCACTTTGATGAATATCGGAATTTCAATATTCACATATCTGCACGCAACTCTCGTTTTTAGACCTGACTTCGGAGCATTCACGCGAATATTACTGCTCTTATCGCTGGCTATTAATCTGTTATGAGTTGAGTAACGCACAAACGCACAAGTATTTGTTTGCCTATGCATATGAACGTGTGTCCAGGTAGGCAAACTAGCGTCATAGGTATATTTCAATCTCCCAGATTTCGAACTGATCAATAAGTTCTGCAGTGCTTTGTCGAACTCTCGTGCAATTCAAAGCGATGACAAAATACTATACATGAGAAGACCCGAGGCATCACCTTGCCCATGAATATGTTCCTCAGCGCACACTCAAAATATGTTTTGAATTGCTGATATCATAAGCGGTCATAGCGGTAAACTTTACACGTTGGAATATTGGTTTAAATTTTGAGTACATAACGGAAATGTGTGCTGCTCTGATCAAATCTTGCGTCGAAAAGTACGAGTTCCACTTGCATTTGACTTCATCTCCCAATCAAAAATATCGTCTGCCTTATGCTAACTAGGTTGCCCAATATTAGTGAAACGGCTAATCATTTCGATTTGTTCTACCTTGGGAGTAAGTATTGCATGTACCCAGAAATGGAATATTTTCTTGCGAATGATTTGTTTCCGGTTCTTTACGACCGGCCATAACATTCTCCGACTCGGCCACAATACGCATTTCTTACGACTTTGTTGTAAAACATTGTGTACAACTATATTTTCATAGACAGACAGCCGTAACAATGCGTCAGTATCAACTCATATTCACATGTTTACAGTAGCAGCTACATTTTGACATATTCTGAAATGAACGCGGCTACCACAATCACTGCCCGTCTCGCTGTGGGTAGCGTTTATTGATTTTGTTGACAATGAGCTTATTCTTTTTCAATAATAATCACGGTAGTCGCGCTGATTAAACAACGGAAGGTGAAATCGCCAGTCATGCTGTCTCATTGGCTGATAGTAACAAATGTCAACATGATGTTCAATTTTTTGGCTTACTGAGAGAGTAGGCTCTCTCTCCTGCCGTCTCGTCGGAGATATTTCGACTAAAATAAGGTATTTACGGTCAATGTTTGCCACCAAACGATTGTCAACGTTTTCACACACGCTTTTACCTATATACATAGGGGAGCGTGGGACGCACTGAGCAAGTTCTTTCAAACAATTATGGCCTTCTCCCAATCCCAGGCGCACTAAATCGCTTGTCTATTTGGACGACATGCCAACTGGACAGTTGGAACTTTTGCCGCAGTCAAAGTATAGAGGAAGAAGATACTGTAGCCAACTCCTTTGCCGCTGCCTGGCTCTCTCTCTCTCTCCTCAGTCCAGTGAACATCAAAGTCTTGCTAGACCAATTCAAATTGGTGTGAATAGGCCGTCCGACTTACAGTAAGACAGATCACTTTTCCTTGTGGTACCACAACGGGCCCATTTTGTTGCCCAATTGTGTCTTTCGACAAGTCCCATTATAAGAGCTTTTTGGTCCGAACCGATTTTTAAGTTTTAAGGGGAAGAAATTTGTTTTTCAATACAGAACTGAACAAAAGTAAGATACAAATTTCGAAACGCAAATAACATGAAAACAGACATATAGTTTTGCCAGTTAAAGAAGATAATGATAACAATGAAATTTTTTAGATAGTAGAGATGTGTACTTTAAAGTTTTTTATGGAAAAAAGTCGTTTTCGAAAATGTTTATTTGTAACTCTTTCGTATTTAATGTGTAAAATGTTCTCTTTCGATTTAGAGGAAACCACTGTCATTAATGTTCGTTATCGGAAATCCTGCGTCATGCGATCAAGCATAATGGCCAAAGACGGGTGTGACTGCTTGAAATCGGCATCGGTACTGGTTCAAAATTTCTTAATCGGCATGGATTCGGCATCAGCCAAAAATGGTCCTAATGACCCGACGAAAATCAGTAGAACCAATAAAAGTGAAAACCCATCCAAGACCAGAATAGTTATTTCTTGTAATGAACAAACTTTGCTGATGCAGAACCACGAAATCAGGCCAGTTCTATAAAGCAGTCCGATGTCAACGTGGCCCGACAAAATCAACTAGAAGTACAGCCACGAAGATTTACGATTATCTGTAGGTACGTTCATACATATATTCACCGAAGCATCGAGTATGACGAAAAATGAATATGACATTTATTTAATTCGTACTCATGATTTTCAACGCGCCGTGTAATTGATAAGCATCTCCCCTAATTCACTTTACCACGACTACGCATACAACCCGACCCTTACACGAAAACGCAAAATGTGTACATGTAACAACGCACAATAGGAATGGAAAGAAGAATAGTCGTGTTCACTGGGAACACCAGTCGAACGCCTAAACACTTGAACGATTCGCCCCGGGGGTTGCTTGGAAGCGCGGTCAGGTCCTGGTAATAGGAGGACAGCGTTACTCGGGGTAGGGGGTAGGAACGGGCAAGCGTACGAACGCCGAAAGCCGATATCGAAGCCGGTGCGAATCATAAATTAAACGATCCTGCAAAGTCTTCCTGACGCGAGCGTCATTTGTGCAAACAACAATAAAGCACAGTTACACGCTATAAAAAGGAATTTAGATGATTATCACAGCAATGGGCACAAATATTGCCGACACATGTATCCGTTTATTTGCCATGACTTTTTATACGAGCACCCCCATAACTACATTGCCATACGAGCACCACTCAAGGGGTTTAGTGAAGTTACGGAAATTTGATTTCATGTTCAAATTGTTGTGTGTACGTTGTGGACTGAACAGTTGACATATTGTCTGCTAATCAGTTCCGCCGCAAAATGTGACCAGGGGGACGGTGTTGCAAAAAGTCCTTCTGTGGTCCCTTGATACTTACTCGAATTTATTGTTTTCTTACATTGTGCCTGGTATTGTGGCGGGTAGGACACGAGTTCAGACCACAAATTTGTTGTCTCAATTAGGGTGATTCTACATTTTTACAATCATCTGTATGCCATAGTTTAATTGAACCACTGTATGTTGTTAATCATGAGAAGGCTGTTCGGAGTATGCAAACGCAGTGCTTCTAAGACAATGAACGAACAAAGCACCTGAAAACTTTATTGAGACCAGCGCTACTCCAATGCTTGCCACATTAACGGTTCTTGTCGGAATACAAGTTATTCTTCTTCCTAGGCACAGTGTTTTCCTATCCGTTTTCCACTCACGCATCAAACCTTTCGGCCTTCCCATTTTCATACTAACGATGTGTACCCCGACAATACCTATATAACTTTTTCCCTTTCAAAACCAATGTTCGCTTCCAAGAATACCTTTGCGTAAAATCATCAGCAAAACCAAATTCTTTATTTGATTCAAAAAGACTCAAATTTATTAGATATATTTATCACATGAAAAGAAATCGAATTCATATTTTTTATTTTTTTATTCCTTGTTCATTCCTCACTGAAGCATAGGGCCTCAACAAGACTCTTCCATCGTACACGATTCTGGGCTGTTATTTTTGCGCCGTCCCATGTGGTATTGACAGCGGCTAGTTCGCGTAGGGTCGACCTTCTCCACGTGTTTTTTATTTTAGCGAAATTAAATTTTATTAAATACTTGTTGTTCTTGCTCTTCAGTTTCTGGAACAGAGATACCATTTTTAAAAGAAATGAAATTTTCTTAAATTTTAAGATCTGTTAAAGTGCTTTTTTATTTATATCCACCATTACATCGATAGCAGTTTGGTGACCTGTAATACTTATGCCCTGTACTATGTATTGTATTGCATTCGCTAATATCCTTAAGGGGTCATTCTCATGCGCGGACAGGAAAAATGGACATTCTTCAGAAATTATTTCCTTTGTGAATACGAGGAATTATCAAAAAAAGATATTCCACTTTAATTTATTCATTGTTATGGTACAAAAATAAAAAAAAAAAAAATTTTTTTTAATTTTTTCAAACACTTTTTTTCGATTAAAAACACGGCTTCTGCCGCGCCATGGTCAGCTGGCGGGGATTGTTTTGAGTCACAGGATTATCTGAAACATAAATTTCAAAGAAATTCTTAATCAGTATGAACGTACCTCTCGCCCGTAGTAAATTTGAATTTTTTCATAAGAATCTCACGAAATGGCAGGCATTGGAAGTTAGAACAGTAAAAAATTTTTGTTTTTGAAGATTTTATCAATTAAAAAAAATATGAAATTTTTAACATATCGGAGTGAATTTACTAGGGGCGATAGCTAACAGTATGTAGAATGACAAAATCGCAGAAAGATCGGATGAATGGTTTTTTTTAAATCATCCCCGCCATTTCAAAAAAAGGCGTTCCGAGAAAAACACGTTTAAAGTTTTGACTAACCGCTAGAATCCTTGACCGCTCGTTATATAAATGTCTGTAGAAGCCGAAATACTTGAAATTTTTGAAAATTTTGACAGCACCTTCTTCAAGGATGATACATTCCAAATATGTTAAAAAAAAATTGATATTTACAAAATTTCACATGAGAATGACCCCTTAATCTAGATGAATTATAACATTTGTCCATTTCATCAACATAGCTACGAGGGGCAAGTAAAAAATAAGGTTCCCACATTTTTTTCAGGGTTAAGGCATTTTTTATTGCAATAAATATGTATACCATCTGAAAGCTTGTATTTCAAACTATTTTTCTACATAGTCGCCAGATCTTTCAACGCATTTTTTCTGACGAGTTATCCACTTCTGAAAACCCGCTTCGAAGAACTCCGCCGCTAGGCCGCCAATGTACTTGGTGACCGCTTCCTTCACCTCTTCATCTCTGTGCGTCCTTTGGAGAACTCCCTGCACCATTTGCGGACGTGCTGGACGCTGATGCAAGCTTTGCCATAAACTTCTTCCAACTGTCTATGAATTTCAATAGGTGTAAGCTTCTTCGCGTTTAAAAATCGAATCACTGAACTGATTTCACACCTGGCGGTGACGGCGATTGCGGGCTCCATCGCGGATGGCTGTTAGACTGGCACTAAGCTTCGCAGTGATCTTCCAGGTAGTTGGAATGGAGTGGGGGGGATCAACAATGAAGGCGGTGTTGCCGGATTTCTCCTAGTATCTCGCGCGGCGAATGTACAGCGTTGGGAACCTTATTTTTTACTTGCCCCTCGTAGATCGTTACAAAAGCAATAAAAACTAAAATATTTTCGGGGGTATTTATTAAGTTGTAGTCGTGCAAGATAGCTCCTGTCATTTTTACCCGATTAGTTTAAAATGTATTTCGTGGTCAATTGAGGGCGAATTTATAATATATTTTAAATATTATTAATCAAACTTACTTATGTGCTTACTTAACTGGCCATATTAACCGAATTACGGTCTGTAACGGGAAAGTTCTCTCCAGGTGTCTCTGCTTCGCGCGCGCCTTCTCCAGTTGGTCACACCAAGAGATGATAGGGTGTCCTTAACTTGGTCCTTCCTCCGGAGACACGGTCTCTCTCTTCGCCACAACTTTATCGACCATATAGACGACGTGGCCAAGTCTGCGTAGCCTTACCGCTGTGCTCCGTGCAAGTCTTGAAACAGTTCATACAGCTCGTTGTTCGTTCATATTTGATAGTCGTCGCCAATACGAACAGGCCGAATACTTTGCAGCTTTCTTTCGAGCACCCCAATGTGTTCGACAATGTCCATGCTTTCGCTCCATAAAGGCGCAAATTTTGTCGGTCTGAAGAGGTATTTTCTACTCAATTGTTAACCCAGAACGTAGTAGCACTTCGCTTTGTCTATAAGCTGACTTTGTAGGTAGACGAATTCCTTGCCAACTTCAAAAGTATACCTGTCGGCTTCAAAGCGAGACCCAGATCGCCGTGAGTTCCTGCGTGTAGACAGCATACACTATGATCAATAAGTACCGGGACTGTGTATTTTAAATTTTCCGCCGTTGCCCGATGCAGGGCAACGGCAACGGCCCTGCATCGGGCAGGTCGGTAGGACCTTAACTGACATCTGTGTCAAATTTTGAGCGGGATTGCATCATTAGTTTTTGTTTGGCAGCTGTTAGCGTCAGTCAACTTTTTGTACTTCGTCGCATTTTACAATGGATAATTTTGTTGATCAACGTATTTGTTAGAAATTTTGTCTTAGGAACGAAATTTCTTTTGCCAATGCGCTTAAAATATTGCAGAAAACATTTGGGGAGTCTGCTCTATCAAGAAGTGTTTGTATATTGTTAGGTTAGGTTAGGGTGGCAGCTTAAGAGCTCACGTAGGCCAACGTAGGTTGTTAGTGTATATATAATTCGTCTCGCTCTCATTTACCACCAGATCATTTTCGATTGTCGCAAAGACGCCGCTTGTTGCGCCGATTTCATTCAATGAAAACTAAAAACACATATGGCATTTTTAACTCAATACTAGAAAACCTGGTTGATTGACTGATTGATCAAACAACGAATAACTCTTTTTTGCTTTTTTTGTATACGAATGTAACCCTGATCCGTACTTTTCCGTAGAGTTTCCTAAAGATCTCAAAAGAAAAACAAACTTCAAGACAACCTTCTTTGTGAATTATAATGATGTTTTAAAAGATTCAGTTAGGGGCACTAAGCCGCCATCTTTAAACTGCATTTTAAGAAACTCGAACTCCCCGAAAAAAATCCCTTGAGGTCCTCTATCGAACGCAATGTGTTGTCGAAATTTCGAAATTTTTTTCAATTGGTTGCACTGTATTGTAAAATATAATGTCAGTTTCAACGTCTTTGTTAGCAGTTACCATAACTCCACTATTGCACTATTTCCAATTCCTCAAATTTGTTTACATAGGATATTCGAATAAGATTGCGCTATACGAGTTTAAAACACAAACAATTATAAAAGCAAAGAATACAAAATAGGTAGTATTTAAGTTAAATAGCAGGGTGCGGAAAAATTCGCTCGCGAACGATCGAAAATTCGATCTTCTCATATTGGCTCGTTTTGCGATTGTATTTTATTTATAATACTTGAGCAAACGAGCGGTTGCGAATGCATTGCCTACGTATTCGTTCGTGAGAGATCGTATGCAGCGAGTTTATGTATACACATTTCAAACGAAGGAGCGTACGAAAGCGATCGGTCGTGGGAAGAACGCTGATGCAGAAAATCATTCGCAACCGCTCGTTTGCTCAAGTATTTCTCGCGATAAAATACAATCCCAAAACGAGCGTTCGCGAGCGAATGTTTGATCGATCGTTCGCGAGCGAATGTTTGATCGATCGCGAACGAATTTTTGTAAGGTTCGTCGGTAGAGCGTGGCTGCAAACAATCATTGAATTTAGTCTATTTTGCGATATATACGGACGAAGGACGATTTGTGAAATTATTTTCTTGTGCGTTTGCTTTTTTATATCAATATGGGCAAAGTGTCAAATATTGACAAGACGAAACTTGTTACATATAATAAAGACACAGATGTTTCAAAGTGCATTTTGTGTGGAAAACAACTTAAAGGATACATATAAGGAAACACTAAAAGGCATTACGAGACCATATACAAACATAACACAAAGTTTTCTATTTTTTTGTTATAATTTTCCTAACAAAAGGTCTTTAAAATCTACAAACTTCTATACATAAGTTTCCTTTAGGAAATAAACTGCAGTCAGTAGCAGCCGAGTATAATAGCAAACTGCTCAAACTCCTATATACACTAGTCAGAATAAGTTTGCGTACAAGGGGTACGTAGTTTTTTCATATGAAAAATAAATCACTTAAAGTAATTTTTCAAAAACAAAATATTTTTTATTTTTTCCGTAAACTTAGTTCTTTTATTCCATTAAGATAATAATAACAAAAACTTGACCAAACTGTAAAAGGAGGGCCAAAAACAAAATATGTTATGAATTCACCTCAGAAAAAGTTTGCGTACAAGATGAGATTATGTAGTTAAAATTCAATTGAAACTAAGTTTTGTCCAAAAATTAATAACTTTGTGAATTTTATTTTCTCGCTTGAACTCCCTGCAGAAGTTTTGGCGCAAATTTTTTTAAATTCGGTGTTTTTTCAGCGGTTATTTTGTTATATCCTTGAATTGTTGTATTGGTTAACTATATCTTAGAAGATGGAGTGTTGTTGGGCTCAGGGTTTAACTGAACCCCTTATATACTCAATTAGATGCACGGTAGGTGACTAGGGAGGGACTTTTGCAACTTTGTTGAGCCAGTTAATAGCAAACATAGCTTCGCATCGTATGCATTGCGCGCTAAGGTTGAAAAGATATGTTGGAATCTGATCCAAAGTTTTGAAACCTTGGCTTACATAAGCTTTTAGAATATGTAAATAACCCCCCGGAAACATTTCTGAATAAAACAACACAGCCTGCTCACTCCTTTTCCTGACATGCAGCCCCATACCATATCTCCACACATGCTATGCTTCACTGTTAATTTCAGATTTTTGTTATTAACAGGATCCTGTTTAAATTAGTTGATGCTTTTTAATTCCAAATATGCCAAACCATTATCAAATAATAATGAAAGGTCCCACTTTCTATAGATAACAACATTTCGTTCCGGAAATCCGGTTTTTTAGACTCCTTGATGGACTCTTTTACGAAAGCAATTCTGTGCTCCTTGTAAGTAAGCTAAATATGGGCTTCTTACGTGCTGTTATGTAGGGGAAGTATGTTTTTTTCAGAACTTTTCTTATAAAGTCACTGCTAATGGGGTTTATAAAATATTTCTGTACATTTCTGAAGATATTGGATGCAACTAGCCTTAGGTTGTGATGCACTGATCGCAAACAATCGAATCCTCTTGCTCGGGTAACTTAAGAAAATGGTCAGATCGTAGTAACCAAACAAGATTTTCTGTTTTTTTTTTAGATTTAAGATGGCTTTTTGAAATGACGAATGTGCTCTCCCAAAAGTTTCTCTAATTTCATGAAATTTTTTGTCAATTTTGAAAAGTTTTTGTAAGATTATTCTTTATCCATTTTTAATATTTTTCTGTTGAATTCTATTGCTTTCTATTAAATTTCAAGCACATATACGGTTCCAAATAACTTACAAGTCCGTTTAATGTTCAATGGAATACAAATTTTCCAAAAAAAATAAAGAGCATAACCGGAAGTTCCCGTTATTAGTTTTGTACGCAAACTTATTCTGCACCGTTTTGTGAGTATATTGTCAATAAATACGAATACATGGAAAATTATTATTTTAATTCATCTAAAACAGAACAAAAAGTGCAGTTAAGGCATATATGAATAATGTGGATAAGTTTTTATAAACAGAGAACCCATTTTTGAGGTCAAAATTAATCATAAAATATTTTTGACTTGCCTGTACGCAAACTTATTCTGACTAGTGTACATTATTTATTGCCCAGACGAACGATCGCGATCGTTCAAAGATTCAATCTTCACAATACGAGTTACTGATTGAGTTTTACAACAAGCGCTCGCAACAAACGAACGATCGCGAGAGATCGAACTGACGACGCTTGCAGCGACATTTTCTCATTCGCGATTTTTCCGAACATTTAGATTTCTCGTGAGAGATCGTAAATGCTTTTGCTCGCAGCGCAACTTTATCGCTCGCGAGAAATTAGAAGCACTCAGTTTTTGGTTGCGATTATTCGTGAGAAAGATCGTATTTTGATCGTTCTCCGCACCCTGTTAAATAGTGACAGAAAATGGAACTGTGGTGGCTGCAAAGTAAGCAAAGGTTTGGCAAAAGCACACACTAATTTGCTTTTGTGGCACTGTCCTCCGCAAATTAAACGAACGGGAAACGAGGTGCTGGATGAACGAGAACAAAAAGGCGGCATTAAGATTTGGCGCATCTGTTTTTATTTATTAGTGTGAGCTTACTTAATTTATTTGATTTAATTTGTATGTGAAGCGTGCAAAAACGCCCGCCGTTTTGACAGAGCTCGGGCTACTGAGCTCTTCATTTTGCCCCGTTCAATACTATACAATATATATGTATATGTTACAAGTCCAAACATATACATAAGTATGTATTAGACCGTATGCTGTAAGTATGTACGTGTGTGTTTAATGAATGACAATAACAATAACAACGGTGAAGTCGGTGTCGGCAGTGATAATGGGCAACTAAGTGCAATGGGTATGCGCGTAGGTACGTGTGCGACAAATGCGATCCAAATAGAAACCAATGATACTCGACTTAGTAGCCGAACTGACTGTGCGCCCTGTGTGTGAAAGCTAGCGCTCCACTCGCCTGTCCGTCTGTCTGTCCCACTGGAGCGGCTGAGCACACGCTGGCTCGAATGTCTCTCGGTAGCATTTAAGGTAACTTAAGTGGAAGTTTAACGAGGTTGACACGTGCACGCCCTTAATTTGTTTACAAATCACTTCAGATACGTTATACGCACGAGTACGCTCTACTCTCTGCGCTCTATTAATGAATTGCCGGCGAGCGTGCACTCGCACGACGTGTGTGGACGCGTACGCATATGTCGAGCGTCCGGAAAATGAACATGTATAGTACATTGAGTGCGACCGTCGACCGTACACCATCTCGACAGTGCCGACACATGCGGCGCACGCCACCGTGTTGCCCAGCAAGAGGTTGTGAAAACAGCAGTCCTCACCGCCGGTCGACTGCCGGCGGTCGGCTGCTGGCGCTCCATTGTTCAATGTTCTCGACTTTGACCACGGATGAGAGGTCATGCGATGCTGCTGCTGCGGTAACGTTCGGTATGATACCGCCGCCGACGACAGCTGCCTTGCGCCACCAACAGCCAATCAGCACTTTTGATCGCTGATGTGAATCCACGGCAGACTGCTGCAGTGACTGTTTCTGTGGTTTTTACTTTTTACGCCCTGCAAGCCGAGGGTTAGCGCGCACTCACCTTGGGTAGGTGTGCATATTACGAGGTGCATTTGCCATCGTGCACAGCCCACCGAATCCCACTGTCACACGTGCACAGCCTTTGCCACTTTCCTTGCTTTCCTTCACTGAGGGAGTTACAGAAGTTGTTCGCGGAGCGTGTCGACGACGCTGGCTAAGCCACTCTGAAATTGCTAAAATCGGTCAAATGTATTTCGAGACATCGTTCAAATGTGCGAAATATGCTTGTAATAATTTCTTACGGGCATTAGAGTAAGCAGATTGTCGGGCAGACTAGCGTCTAAAAACATGCGATTTTCATATGGAGCTGGACACTTGGGAAAAATCCCATTTCTCTTTAAAAACTACGTTCCAGAGACACTTGGGTGCGATCGGCTCCAAATTTGAGCGTTTAACTGTAATAAGCCAGAAAATATTAACATACAATAAGCAGCCCCATAATCATATTTCTTAACCCAAAAAATCGAGCACAAAGTTTGCAACTACTTTTTCTTTTATCCAAAAAAAAATGAGGGATGTGTCACTGCAATTGTCGCAGTGAGACAAATTCGATAACGGTTATCATGCTAACTGTTGCTTTTCGTTTTTTTTTCAGCATACACTAGTCAGAATAAGTTTGCGTACAAGGGGTACGTAGGTTTTTCATATGAAAAATAAATCACTTAAAGTAATTTTTCAAAAACAAAATATTTTTTATTTTTTCCGTAAACTTAGTTCTTTTATTCCATTAAGATAATAATAACAAAAACTTGACCAAACTGTAGAAGGAGGGCCAAAAACAAAATATGTTATGAATTCACCTCAGAAAAAGTTTGCGTACAAGATGAGATTATGTAGTTAAAATTCAATTGAAACTAAGTTTTGTCCAAAAATTAATAACTTTGTGAATTTTATTTTCTCGCTTGAACTCCCTGCAGAAGTTTTGGCGCAAATTTTTTTAAATTCGGTGTTTTTTCAGCGGTTATTTTGTTATATCCTTGAATTGTTGTATTGGTTAACTATATCTTAGAAGATGGAGTGTTGTTGGGCTCAGGGCTTAACTGAACCCCTTATATACTCAATTAGATGCACGGTAGGTGACTAGGGAGGGACTTTTGCAGCTTTGTTGAGCCAGTTAATAGCAAACATAGCTTCGCATCGTATGCATTGCGCGCTAAGGTTGAAAAGATATGTTGGAATCTGATCCAAAGTTTTGAAACCTTGGCTTGCATAAGCTTTTAGAATATGTAAATAACCCCCCGGAAGCATTTCTGAATAAAACAACACAGCCTGCTCACTCCTTTTCCTGACATGCAGCCCCATACCATATCTCCACATATGCTATGCTTCACTGTTAATTTCAGATTTTTGTTATTAACAGGATCCTGTTCAAATTAGTTGATGCCTTTTAATGCCAAATATGCCAAACCATTATCAAATAATAATGAAAGGTCCCACTTTCTATAGATAACAACATTTCGTCCCGGAAATCTGGTTTTTTAGACTCCTTGATGGACTCTTTTACGAAAGCAATTCTGTGCTTCTTGTAAGTAAGCTAAATATGGGCTTCTTACATGCTGTTATGTAGGGGAAGTATGTTTTTTTCAGAACTTTTCTTATAAAGTCACTGCTAATGTGGTTTATAAAATATTTCTGTACATTTCTGAAGATATTGGATGCAACTAGCCTTAGATTGTGATGCACTGATCGCAAACAATCGAATCCTCTTGCTCGGGTAACTTAAGAAAATGGTCAGATCGTAGTAACCAAACAAGATTTTCTGTTTTTTTTAGATTTAAGATGGCTTTTTGAAATGACGAATGTGCTCTCCCAAAAGTTTCTCTAATTTCATGAAATTTTTTGTCAATTTTGAAAAGTTTTTGTAAGATTATTCTTTATCCATTTTTAATATTTTTCTGTTGAATTCTATTGCTTTCTATAAAATTTCAAGCACATATACGGTTCCAAATAATTTACAAGTCCGTTTACTGTTCAATGGAATACCAATTTTCCAAAAAAAATAAAGAGCATAACCAGAAGTTCCCGTTATTAGTTTTGTACGCAAACTTATTCTGCACCGTTTTGTGAGTATATTGTCCATAAATACGAATACATGGAAAATTATTATTTTAATTCATCTAAAACAGAACAAAAAGTGCAGTTAAGGCATATATGAATAATGTGGATAAGTTTTTATAAACAGAGAACCCATTTTTGAGGTCAAAATTAATCATAAAATATTTTTGACTTGCCTGTACGCAAACTTATTCTGACTAGTGTATATACGTAACATTTGCATATTCCTTTATTGCATATCAAAAAATTATTGCGATCAGAAAATATTTATTTTTTACTTTTGGCATCCTAAGTCTCTCGAAACTTCTTGTACGCAAAAAGCTTCGAGGCTGTCGCCTTTTGCATGCAGATCAAAACGGTCGCATGCAGCCGTAGCCAAAGTGATTAAATTGTCGATGACGTTCGTTGAGAAGTGAGTGACCCGGAACAAACAATCGAAAAATCTGTGGCCGTAAGGATAACAGCCAAAGTCGATTTTATGATGTTTTCAGGAGAGCACTTTTAATTTTTGAATTTGCTTTAGATTACACTAAATAAATTTTAGATTTTTGGGCGTAAAACATTCATTTTATGAGCAATAGCCATAGAATTTTGTGTAGAGTAGTACATTTGAATACGACGAATGCAATGGTGGAAATAACATAACTCAATTTTGTCCTAACTCGACTTTGGCTGTTGGTGGTGGTGGTAATAACATAACTCAATTTTGTCCTAACTCGACTTTGGCTGTTATTCCTTACGGCCACAGAAATATTGATGACTTTCCTGAGCGAAAAAATCAAAGCGACGTCCAGCAAACTCGACCAAGTGATTGTGCAGTTGTAAAGCCAAGGTCAAACGATGCAAAATTACTATATCGTTCTACGCAGTGCACAGTGATTCGACACCATACAACCGCGGGACAAAATTAGAAGGAGTGGTTCGTTCTTCATAAAATTTGGTATACTAGTTAAACATGATCTGCTGAATTGAAATCTCCATTTAGTTTTTCTTAAACTGTTATAGTTTAGCAATGACTGAGACTTAAATTTGCAATTTTCGTCGTTTTCGTTGAGCTATAGCAACGAGTGTGTTGGCTAGATTTTTCAGATTTTACACTTAATCGGTAACGTCAACATTGATTATTCCAAAGAGTAACAGAAATTGTCTTAGGACCCTCTGGTTTTGCAATAAAAACTCTGGTTTTGCAGATTTTATAATTTTTCGTGCTGATTGCAGACTTTTAGGCATAAATTAAATAAATTTTGTGGAAAAATACGTGTTTAGACCACTTTTCAAATTGAATTATTTTCTGAAATCGGAAGATATCGGAGGATGTAATTACATTCCGACAAAGAAAGAATGCTTCTTATAATAAAAAAAATCCAGGAACATACTTTCACATACTTTTTAGATATTTTCCTCTAAGTTTTGCCCATTTTCAGATTTTTTATTTAGAAAAATATTTTAAATTAAAAGTGAAGTAAACGCCTACGCTTTGCAAATTTTGAGAAAACATTAAAAGCGAAAATGGTGACATCATTTCTTATTCTATATTGAAAGTTTAAGCAACTTCTTGGTAACCATGTATTTTTAAAATTTTTTGTACTCAATAGACTAAAACACAGAAATTATGTGTTTACATTTTGTTGAGAAAAAAGTTTCAACTTTGAGCCGGTTTTGCACAGACACTAATTAATTTTTTGCACAGATTTTTTGGGGTTTTCTTAGTTGGAGTTTTACCTTTCAAATGACATCAAAATCGTTAAATTCTGAGACCATAAATTGTTTGAATTTTGTCTATGGAACGAATCACTGTGCAGTGGCGCAAACAGGATTTAATTAAGGAGTTTCTGGGTTTGAACCCTCCAAAGGCCTTACCCCTTTTGCGTGCGCCACTTCGCATATGGGCTAGAAACCGCTGCTTAGCGCCAATGAATTCAGATCACGATTGGTCGAAGGTGATTTTTTTTTATAAAGTGACATTCTGGGCGTAGATCGAGGTTATTTAGCGCTCTGTTAAACATTGTAAATGTGAATGTCTGGAAATGCTTCTCAGAGAACCGATTTTGGTCTCTGAAGCTCTTCTCATGCAATGTGGATTCGGTTAGAATTCCTTAAAATTTATAACCATCTCCTTTCAAAGTCGGCCAAGAAAATTAAAAACGAAAATTTGGTCTTGCAATAGACAAATGACCCTAAACATCGGAGCTGTCATACTTGGAAGTAGGAAAATGGCGTTATCATCATGGATTAGCCCTCTGAATTCCACGAACAAAATCGGAAACATCCAGGGGCGGGGGGGGGGAGTAGTATATGAAGAGTCTTCTTGCAGAAAAGCACAATTTAGACAGCTTTCAAGGGTAATTCCAAAGAATTGACGTGCTCTCTCCGCAAGTTATGCAAAAAGTTCCTTGACAGTATCCCTCGAATAATTCACAATGTTTGAATGCGAGCATTATACAGCTTTTTAATTACCCTACAAGAACTGTCTGACCGAAACTCCACTACATTCATAACATTTTTTGAATTTACCAATACATTTGCATGAAATTTGGCCCATATGAGACAAAATATCGCTGCAATTTGTCTTTCATTTAAGGGGTTACGCCACTGTAACCGCTCAAAAAATAGGGTTTTTTTGTGATTTTTTTCCTCGCTTTCAAAAAGTTTGTAGAAGAAGTTATTCACAGGTGTTATTGGACACATATTAGACTTTATTTTGGATTATCAACATATAGGTGGCTCCACTGCATCCTCCTAGGCTATGTTTTCCCTGCAGGGCTTCACGGCACGCAGCACTGAAGGTGCAATTTTGAATCTGCGACCAAATAAAAAATTCCTGTTAATCTAGAGGCTTTTTGCTAGAGAAGATCGGGTGGATTTTTAAAAATATTGATTTTTAAAATTTTGGCGGGAGTTTCAAAAAATTTTTTGATTTTTGAGGTAAAAAATTACATGTCTTTTGTTAATTAAAAATCAACAAATCGAGTTATCAAAAATTCCACACGATCTTCTCTAGATAATGTTATTGATAAGATCCAGTCAAAATTTTAAGTCAAAATATTGAAAATTGTTGGAGTTGTGCCGCGTGCCATTTTGAAAAATCGTGTTTCGAGAAAAACGCGTTCAAAGTTGGCGGAAGCGAGAACGTCGCATACACCCGCTTCGGCATATGCGTGACGCGCTTGGCGGTAACCTCGTATTTCGCATAAAAATTTTTTATTTTATGCATAAAACGTTTTGTTTCTTATTCTATAGGGTTCACACTATTTTAAGCCAATAAAAAAAAATCGATTTTTTTTTAATTTTACAGTGGCGTAACCCCTGAAACTGAAACAAACCATTTGACAACCATAGAAACATTAATTGCATATACACGCATGTGTAAGATTGAGACAACAATAGAAGCAACTGCTGACAAGAACTCGCATCGTAGTTAATATAAATGATTAAGAGCAGTCGGCTGCCGTAGCTACGTAGCTCAGCTGGCTAACGCGTGCGGCCGCGAGTCAAACGACGCGCGAGCCCATGTTCAATACTCCGTTGCTTCAAACGCCGAAAAGAAAGAAAAAACAGAAAGAAGGTAAGAATTCGAATTGAAATTTAATTAAAATAATATTTATTCGAATATTTAAATAATTTTGCACTTTCAATAACTTCAATATTGGGCCAAAGCAAGTACCGAAGCGCAGAGGTCCAAGGAAGCCCGCGATGTTCAATGATGCCTGCAATTAGAGTTGTGCGAGCCAACCAACGCCTTCGATTGCGACAATATGGGATTCTCATCCAAGCAGGACCGACCGCAAATGAATTTTTTTAAATTCAATTTTTTTTATATTATTTCATTTCAATTAATTTTAAATAAATTCAGGCAGAAGTAGAAGCAAACGGGTTTTCCAAAATATTTCCATAAAAACTTGCATTTTTTCATCATGAATGACCGAATTATACATCACATTGTGGCCGATATTTTCATCAACATTTCAGTAAAAAACAAAAACAAAAAAAAAATTTGTTTTTCTTTGTTTTTGGTGTTTACGCAACCGAGTATTGAACTCGCGGAGTCTTGACTTGCGGCCCAACGCACTAGCACACTGAGCTACGGCAGATGCCGCGGCGGCGGCGGTGAGATAGCCATACAAAGCTAAATATGTGGAGGTTGGAATACGTATGCGTTAGAGCAGAGAAAAAACACTTTTCTTAATATGCAAACGGTGTGTGTTAGAGTGAAACAAAAAATCACACGTATACAAAAGTTTCTATCATTTTTGTTAACTCGCCTGTAGAAAAATGATAGAAACTTTGTACCAAGTGCTGACCGATATTTCTATCAGGCCTGACTATCAAATGACCGCTCATATGACCGAAAGTGTTCTTGTAGGGTAATTAATTAGGGGTACACTAATTTAACAAACATTGAAATAAATAGTTACGACAAACATTGAACACTTTTCCTGGAACAGACTAAATATATTTGCAATATATGTGTACGTGTATGTAAGTACATACAGGGTTTTTCCGAAAACCGAAAACCGAAAACTTTGGCAGCCCTGCGTTCGACAATCGCAGCTGTCATCTGTCGTTGCATTGTGTTAATATTGTAGTTTAGTGTTTGCCATTTATGAAAATGGACCGATTTAGCATCGCTCAACGTGTAAACATAGTGAAAATTCACTACAAAAATTGTGAAAATTTTAGCACCACTTTTCGCGCACTATGGAAGGATTTTGGACGTCACGGAAGGCCTGTTTTGTCAACAATTTCGGATTTATTGGCGAAATTCGAACGAACTGGTTCTGTACAAGATGTACAAAGGCCAATACGTAATCACCCTGCTCGTTCGGCCGAAAATATTGCTGCTGTAACTGCCAGTGTTGAAGATGACCCGAATTTATCGGGCACACAATTTTCTTCAATTAATAGTCAAAATTGTTGGGTGTGGGGCTCAGAAAATCCACACGTGGTTGTCAATGCATCCACCTAGAGTCACTGTTTGATGTGCATTATGGTCCGGTGGTGTCATACGGCCATATTTTTTCGAAAATGACGAAGGACAGACCGTTACCGTCAATTCTGAACGTTATGTCCGTATGATAACCGAGTATTTCTGGCCAGCGATCGAAGATATGGATGTGGAGAAGATGTGGTTTCAACAGGACGTCGCTACATGGCACACAACATGACCGAACATGACAGAATTGCGAACCAGGTTCGATGAATAAATAATTTCGCGTTTTGGTGATGCCAATTGGCCGTCAAGATCGTGCGATCTGAACCCTTTGGACTTTTTTCTTTGGGGCCATGCGAAAGACCAAGTCTATACAGACAATCCGCAGACTCTGGAGCATTTGAGGGACAACATACGTGCAGTTCTTGGCGCTTTACAGCCTGCTATATGTACAAAAGTCATCGTCATACCAATAAAGTTGCACATGGAGTTCAGGTTGGCGTACTGTACACCGACTTCGTCAAGGTCTTCGATAGCTTGAATCATAGTCTGCTTCTTACCAATTTGGAAAGGCTTGGCATTCATACTAGCGTCTTCAAATGGCTGGAATCTTACCTAACAAAAAGGAAACTAGTTGTAAAGATTGGTTAGACTCATTCTTAACAAATTGCTGCAACATCGGGGGCTCCCGAGGGAAGTCACCTAGGCCCCTGCTTTTCTTTATTTTCATCAATGATATCGTACTGCTTAGCTTCGCTAAGT
Source organism: Melieria omissa (assembly GCA_963971225.1). NCBI lineage: Eukaryota > Metazoa > Arthropoda > Insecta > Diptera > Ulidiidae > Melieria > Melieria omissa. Next base: position 38,853,658 of record OZ020269.1, on the reverse strand, counting down.
GCAGTAAAATTTCCTTCTCGCGGAATAACAGCCCATTAATCCACGATTACACGTAAATGACATTGAGTTTTTCCCCCGCAAGACCGTTATCAAGGACTTAGGAGTTTGTCTTTACTTTAACCCATTGCTGCCGGGTACCAGTTCCGCCCATACGATTTTGATAAAATTTCATACACGACGTAGAAGTGACCCAAAATGATCAGACACACAATTTCAGCTTTATATCTCTGCACGTTGCTGAGATATTCATTAGGTATTTTGTACCCATTACGCAGCAATGGCAGCTTTTTTCCATACTTTGTGAAGTGATCAGCTAAACACGTGAACGAAAGTTGTATTTTTTACAGGTGAGTTAGGAGGCAAATTTTTGTTAAGTTCTAAGGTACATACTGTAACGATGAGACAGTCTGTCGCTGTGCAAAGCAACCCTGCCGCTACGTGCCGTGCTATAATCCAATCTGGCAGCGACGGCCGCGATAATAACTTTTAGTCCAACCTGGCAATGATGGAAACTTTTAGTTCACTCCGGAATGTGCGGGAACGATCTGCGCGATGGCCTGAGAGGTATAAAAGGCAGCCGGATGCGGCGCAGCGAGTCAGTCTGGTTTTGACAAGTGAAGTTGCCACACGGAGTAATTAAGCAAATACTTAAGTGTACGAACAGTAAAGTGTAAACTGTGAATAATAAAGTGACTGTTGGTTTATTTTATTTTCAAATTACACAATCCAGAGATACGTAACAGCCCACTAGAACTAGTATTCGTAACATTTGGTGTCAGAAGTGGGATTGTGGAAAATTGAAAATAAAAAAAATAAATAAAAAAAAAAAATAAAAACTAAATAAATAAATTTATAAGAGCACGGACATGGTTAAACTCGAGCTGCTGAAGGTGGAACAGCTGAATAAGGAGCTGGCTGCCTGGAATTTGCCGACTGCTGGCGAAAAGGTGCAGTTGCAGTTGCGCTTGCGAGAAGCATGTGAGGAACGAGGCATCGAGTGGACTGTGCACGAGTTCGGAGCGCAGGAACAAGAGGCGTCGGCCAAAGTGGAGGAAGCGCCTGCGGGTGCTGCGGCGATGCAAAGTACGGCTGCAGCGGCTGCGCCACCACAAGCAATGGACATGAGCCAGCTTATGGTTGCAATGAGAGGCATGTTCGAGACTTCAAATCGTGAAAATCGCGAAATGTCGGCGCAGATAGCGGCGCAAATGGAGGCGAAACTACGAATCTCGAAATTTCGGCAAAAGTCGAGAAAAATTCTGAGCGCATAGAGCAGAAGGTAGAGGAAATTTCCAATAGGCTGAACGGGAAAGTTGAGCAAATTGAGACGCGCATGGACAATTGGGACAAACGAGTTGACAACCTGGATGAGTCCTTGAACAAACGAGTTGACAGTCTGGAAGATTTGATACACAGAAAGATAGACGAACGACTTCGAGAGGTTCAGCCACGAGAATGTTTGCCACCGGTTCAGGACGGTTTTGCTGGCAGAACAGAAGTGCCTACTTATGATGGTGCTGCGCCGTTCGATACGTTTAAATTGCAATTCGACTTGGCTGCTTTGGAAAATCAGTGGACAGATATCAGGAAAGGTCGGAGGTTGGCACTGGCGCTGAAAGGTCCTGCAGCCGAGATGATCAAATCAGTTCCAGAATGTTTAAGAAGTGATTACGGTGCCATCATGAGAGCGTTGGCAGCGAAGTATAGCAACGAGCACAACCATGCGCTATACTACTGTGAGCTGAAGAACCGCAAGCAAAGAGCCAACGAGGCGCTGCAGACATATGCAGCAGACATTGAGCGGCTCGTACAGTTGTGCTACCCGAAATTTGGTGCTGATGATCTCGAGAGGATGAAGATCGAGTCGTTTATTGAAGGTCTTCATGATCCAGAAACACGTCGCAGTGCGTGGATGATGGGCAAGCCAACATTTAAGGAAACGGCGACCAGCGCGATGACATATGAAGCGGCATGGATTGGGAGCACTCGATATGCACCTGCAAGGATACGCCAGATTCAGGCGGACAACGACATTCCGATACAAGCCATAAGCTCTGAGATACTGGGCAGGCCACGAGTGGTCTCCTCTAAAGTTGTCTGCTGGGTTTGTGGCAAGCAGGGCCACATATCACGAGACTGCCGCCAACGACAGAGGCGTTCCCGATCGCAATCGCCTGAAGCGAGGAATACTGACAATCGAGGCCCAGCCAACAATCGCAGGGCTGAGGACGGCGAGTCGTTAAACTAAAACGGGTCAGCCCAAAGGGGCGTGAGCTGATCCCACAATCTGCCGCCCCACCGTCCTTGTCTCACAGCTGAAACGACAGCCCAGCAGCTTGACAATTGAAGGAAGGATAGATGGAAAGTTGTTCGTGTTGACACTGGATACTGGAGCGTCATATTCGATCATAAAAAGGAAGCTGCTGAAGAACTGGGAACCGTTGCATGGCATACAGCTGAGGACTGCGACTGGCGAGCGCGCGCCGGTAACAGGAAAAGTTAAGAAAACGATTGCTATCGGCACCAGCAGCCTGGAACATGAGTTCATCGTCGCGGATATAATGGACGACGTGATTATCGGCGTGGATTTCATGATTAGGCACAGTTTTACGCTGGACCTGAAGGAAAATGTGCTGAGATATGCCAAGGTTGAATTCCCGCTGCACACCGGCTACGAGCGAAGCGTGGCGGTAAGGAAGGTTGTATCGTGTCAACGCAGGAGGATACCGGCGAATTCTGAGGCGATTGTGTGGGCAAAGGTAGACGAGGACGAGTCGAGTGTGGGTAGTAGAAGCACCGAAACAAGGACACGACAACATCATCATCGGACGTACTTTAGTGGAACCTAAAAATGGCAGAATACCAGTCAGAATACTGAACCCCTGAATGCACCCAGATATGTCGGGAAAGACGAGGTAATTGGCGAGTGTAAAGAAGCTGTAGCAGTGGTCAATTGCGAGAGTAGCCCGCCTGGAGGTAATAAGAAGAGCGGTTTTAACATGGACGCCATACCGCAGGAGAACCAGTGGAGCAGCGAGTTGACGGCCAAGCAGAAACAGAAGGCGAGGTCACTCCTGCAGCACTATGGGTCAATATTTGCGGCGGAAGCAGGCGGAAGAACAGCCATAGTGAAGCACAACATCGACACCGAAAGTGCAAAACCGATTCGCCAACCGCCAAGACGAGTTCCTCTGGGCAAGAGGGAGGAGGTCACAAATTTGATCGAGAACATGCGGAAAGACAAGGTCATAGAGCCTTCTTCGGGCCCCTGGTGCACGCCGGTCGTGCTAGTCAAGAAAAAAGATGGCAGTACCCGGTTTTGTGTGGACTATCGGAAGCTCAATGATGTGACCAAGAAGGACAGTTATCCACTACCTCGGATCGATGACACCCTGGACACACTGTCAGGCACGCAGTGGTTCTCCACACTCGACTTACGCAGCGGCTATTGGCAGGTAAAGCTTGCAGACAAGGACAAGGAGAAAACGGCTTTCAGTGTTGGCGATGGTTTGTGGCAGTTCACCGTCATGCCGTTTGGACTCTGCAACGCACCAGCAACATTCGAGCGGCTAATGGAACGCGTGCTAAAAGGGCTGCATTGGCGGACGTGTCTGGTGTACCTCGACGACATAATCGTGATGGGTAAAAACTTCGACGACCACCTGGGAAAGATAAAGGAGGTATTCGAGCGGATACGAGAAGCCGGGCTTAAACTCAACCCAAAGAAGTGCTCGCTGTTCCAAAAGGAGGTCAAGTATCTGGGTCATACGGTTTCCGCCCGCGGAGTACATACGGATGAAGGCAAAATCGCGGCGGTGAAGGAGTGGCCCCGGCCACGCAATCTACACGAACTCCGCAGTTCCTGGGCCTGTGCACATACTACCGCCGATTTGTTCCGGGATTCGCGAACATAGCCAGCAGCTTGCACAAACTGACGAAAAAGAGCCAAGCTTTCGAGTGGAATGAGGAGCAGGAACAGGCTTTTGCACGACTGAAGGAAAAACTGTGCAGTGCTCCAATTCTGGCCTTCCCCGTGCCTGGGGAGATGTTTGTGCTGGATACGGATGCAAGCGGGAATAGTGTTGGCGGTGTGCTATCACAGATAATAGAGAGTACTACAGTAGGGTTCTATCGAAACCGGAACGCAATTACTGTGTGACACGGAGAGAACTGCTGGCGGTATTGGACTGCGTGAAACACTTCCACAAATATCTGTATGGACAAAGGTTTCGCCTGCGCACAGATCATGCGGCATTGAGATGGCTCCTGAACTTTAAGGATCCTGAAGGACAATTGGCGCGGTGGATCGAGCGACTGCAGAGCTACGACTACACGATAGAGCATCGCAAGGGCAGTAGCCATGGAAATGCCGATGCCTTGTCACGCCGTCCGTGCAAAGTCGAATGCAGGCCGTGCTCGCGAGCCGAAAGCAAAGAGCAGATAGTGGACGTCCGGTTGGTCAGCGTCATGCCGGAGGAAGAGTGGTCTGCGGAGAGGCTACGAAAGGACCAGCGTGAGGATGCGGATCTTGCAAAAATCATCGAAGGCAAGAAGCAAGGCCCACGTCCAGACTGGCAGGAGGTGGCCGGTGAAAGCCCAATCGCTAAGGCTTACTGGGCACAGTGGAAAAGTCTGCGGCTGAAGGAAGGATGCCTGTACCGCGAATGGGAGAGCGCGGATGGTCGGACCAGCAACTCCCTAATGGTAGTGCCGAAATGCAGAATCAACGAGGTCATCGAGGCATACCATAACGACTCCAGTGGAGGGCACCTGGGTATCACCAAAACCGTCGCCAAAATAAAAAGACGATTCTACTGGGTAGGATGTCAGGAGTCTGTAGCCGAGTGGATTAAGAGCTGCGACCGATGTTCAGCCGCGAAAGGGCCGACAAGAAAATCTCGAGGCCGCATGCAGCAGTACAACGTGGGAGCGTCCTTTGAGCGGATTGCTATGGACGTCGCCGGCCCATTCCCAACTAGCAGTCAAGGCAACAAATATGTGCTGGTTGTAATGGATTACTTCAGCAAATGGCCCGAAGTGTACCCTATTCCTAACCAGGAGGCCACTACGATCTCGAAAAAGCTGGTAAACAACTGGGTAGGCCGGTTCGGAGTTCCGTTGGAGTTGCACTCAGATCAAGGCCTCCGGCCTCCTCGAGTCTGCGGTATTCAGGGAAGTGTGTGGGCTGCTGGGGATAAAGAAAACGCGTACCACTCCTTTGCACCCACAGTCCGACGGCATGGTGGAACGCTTTAACCGGACACTGTAGGAATACCTGCGGAAAGTGGTAGGCAGGAATCAAAAGGTTTGGGACACGCATATCCCCCTTTTCCTGATGGCGTTTAGGTCAGCCCCGCACGACACGACATCACTCACTCCAGCCCGAGCAGTGTTCGGCACAGAGTTGCGGTTACCCGCTGACTTGAAGTTCGGGGTAGTCGGCACAACGGGAGGCGCTAAGACGGACTACGTGGTCAATAAGCAGGCGGAACTGGAGGAAATTCACCAGTTTATAAGGGGCCGCACCAAACTGGTCAGCGATAAGGCGAAAGCCAGATACGATCTACGGGCCAACTCAGCAGGGTTCCAAGAAGGCGATCTGGTAATGCTCTACAACCCGCAGCGGAGGAAAGGTTTGTCTCCGAAACTTCAAGCGTCATGGGAAGGACCGTACGAAGTCGTGACTAGGATTAACGACGTGGTATACAGGATTCAACGTTGCAGCAATAGAGGCGCTAAGCTGAAGGTAGTCGGCACTTGTTCGGGACGAACAAGTCTAAGTGGTGGGCAGTGTAACGATGAGACAGTCTGTCGCTGTGCAAAGCAACCCTGCCGCTACGTGCCGTGCTATAACCCAATCTGGCAACGACGGCCGCGATAGTAACTTTTAGTCCAATCTGGCAGCGACGGCCGCGATAATAACTTTTAGTCCAACCTGGCAATGATGGAAACTTTTAGTTCACTCCAGAATGTGCGGGAACGATCTGCGCGATGGCCTGAGAGGTATAAAAGGCAGCCGGATGCGGCGCAGCGAGTCAGTCTGGTTTTGACAAGTGAAGTTGCCACACGGAGTAATTAAGCAAATACTTAAGTGTACGAACAGTAAAGTGTAAACTGTGAATAATAAAGTGACTGTTGGTTTATTTTATTGTCTGCGTTTAAGAAACTGACTGTGTTTTATTTTCAAATTACACAATCCAGAGATACGTAACAGCCCACTAGAACTAGTATTCGTAACAATATGCTTAATATTGAATCGAAATTGAGATCTGACCCTTCAAGTTTTTGGCACTTTATCAATACAAAAACGCAAACTAATGGCTTCCCAACAAGTCTGGAGTATGATGGTGAAGTATCTGATAACACTTTAGACTCTTGCAACTTGTTTGCACAATTTTTTCAGAAGGTTTACGTGATGCATGTTTCTACCATCATTCCCAAAGTTGAAACTGCACCTTTGCAACCAATTTCTTCATTTCAAATTTCGGAGGATGACGACCTCTCTGCCATTTCAAAATTGAAACCCAACTCGAAAGTTGACATCGAGGGGTTTTCGCCTTTGTTTTTCAAACTCTGCGCTGCAGCTGCAGCTGGACCTATTGCACTACTCGTCCAAGAGTGCATAAATACAGGATCTTTCTTGGAGCCATGGAAGTTGTGTTCAATCGTCCCGATATTCAAGGCTGGTGACCGTAACGACGTCTGCAACTACAGGCCCATCGTCAAGCAAAGTACACTGGTCAAGCTGTTCGATCAAATTATACAGACCAAACTATTCGACCATTTGAAGTTGGCCTTGTGTGATTGTCAGCATGGTTTTTTCCCTGGTAGATCGACTTGCACCAATCTAGCTCTAATCACCAATCAAATGATAAACGCCTTCGAGAATCAAGCTCAGCTTGACGTCATCTACACGGACTTTTCCAAGGCTTTTGATAAAGTCGACCATTCAATCCTCCTCCAAAAACTAAAATTTTATGGAGTTGGTGGCAAACTGCTAAAATTTTTCTCGAGCTTCTTATATGGCAGAAAGCTATTCGTTAGTATTGGTCTCACGAAATCGAATACCCTGGTCAATGCATGGTCAGGCATACCACAAGGGACGCACTGTGGGCCTCTGTTATTTCTGATCTTCATCAATGACCTACCTAGCAACTTTAAATTTGCTAATTGCCTAATGTTTGCAGACGACGTTAAACTTTTTCTAAGTGTCCGAGACTTACCTGACTGTAATAAATGTTTTTGCCCAATGGTGCATAACTAACCACTTATATTTGAACACGAAAAAGTGTTGTGTGGTCACATATTCGAAAAAGTCTTTAAATGTCGAGTTTAGTTACAGGCTAATCGATTGTACTTTGGATCGCTGCTGTGAGATTAAGGACTTGGGTGTTATCTTTGACTCCAAACTTTCTTTTTCAAAACATGTCGACTATATTGTCACAAAATCGTTTGCAATGATTGGCTTTATCAGAAGAAATACAGCGGAATTCAAAGATCCACAGACTTTAAAGTCTCTTTACATAGCTCTGGTAAGAAGTCGCCTGGAGTACTGCTCATTACTTTGGAACCCTTATTATGACGTCCACTCAAATAAAATCGAAAGAGTTCAAAAAATATTTACAAGAATCGCTTTGCGCAAGCTGCATTGGCCTGATGGTCTTCCATCCTACATCGGCAGACGCAAATTGCTTGGGTTGCAGTCGTTGTGCGATAGAAGAGTATTATACTCATTAGTCTTTGCATACAATGTCACTAACGGCAAAATAAATTGTGTAGATTTGTCGAATCTTTTTGATCATTTTATTCCCCAACGAAACTTGAGGAATAACCGTCTTTTCATTGGCGCTACTCACAAAACTAATTTTGCCTATAATGAGCCAATTACTAGATGCGTACGCCTGTGCAACAAGTTTAGTAATATCATTGATTTTAATTCATCTCTCGCTAGATTTAAGCTCAACTTGTTCACTTTTTTAATTAGTCTGTAAGAATTTGTTCTGTAGACCGAAATAAATAAATAAAATAAATAGGTAAATGCTTTTGTTGGATTTAGATTCGTTTTATTAGATTACGACGTCAGGCTGGTCACATCTAATGACTCTGTGTTTTAATGAGAAAAACCTAGATTTTGACCACAGTTACACACATAGCTTTGAAATAGTCTTCTTAAAATTTCTACATCTTACAGTTTTTTGGTAACAGACTACCCACTTCAAAAGTGACACAACCCAAAATTTTGTGCTTATGTGTTATTTCGAGCTTATGTGTTTACGAGTGTACTGTCCACAATTCACATGTCTACCAATAAGCAGAAGCTCAGTACATATTGCTGCTGTTAACTGTTGCCGAAAAACAGTTAGAAATATGCGATATTTGGTTCTGATATTTGGAGGTGTATGGATAGTCGAGTCTTTCTACCGGGAGAATTAACCGGTGCTAGACAAGTCATCGGCATTTAAACATTTTCAAGAATAAATCTAATTGAATTGTTTGTTGAAATGTTTTGCCAATTTAGTATTACATGCTTTTTAAAGTAAACTGTACTTTTTAAACAGGGCATTTTGTGGTGATGCTACCCATAAGTGACTTAGTACATTGGAACTTTCATGAAACTTGTTTCACGCAATAACTTTGCGTCCGAAGTGAAAGTATGGAATACAAATTCTATGCTCATTTGCAAAACTAAATATTTTGCTTAAAAGTTGGTAAAACTTTAACCTAAATATTTCAATTGATGAACTAAGTTTATGATGATGGTCGTTTATCCCGGGGCAGACTTCATAAGTGGTACACGGGATTAAGAAACTATTGTCAGGACATAAATGATGACTAACTGAAATCTGCGATCAGCGCAAATTCAATCATCAAAACTTGACGGTAATTCATCAAAGATAAGCCAAAATCTATTTCAAATTGGATTTAACCTTCGCCTTAATTATACTCGGCTGATCTTTTTAATATTCATGTTTCATGTCTGCCAGAGTATGTTATTTATCCAATGTAGTAACGCGTCACGTGTTTTGTTATTTTTTATACCAAATACCCACACTCTGGGATCCCAGGCGCTGCCGCTAGCATTTTGAATAAAACCCACCAAAATTTTTTTTACGTACCTCAGTATGTGTTCAATAGACTCTTTGGAAAGAAATCGTATAATATTTTCCATAGTCGGAAAATAAATCGCTCAACTAAGGGGTTTTTTTTCGAAAAATGGACTATCACCAGAGGAAGATACTAAATACTGAGGTATGGAAAAAATTATTTATTATTAAATATTTATTGAGAGTTTACTTCAAGATAGCGGCAGAAGCGCCTGGCGTCATCCGGGTGGGTATTGGTCAAGGACGAATGCAAAAATCGGTGGTAAGTCGAAGGTTTAATATCTCAATAACATAAATTTATTGCATTTTAACTGAACTTTTGGCTACTGAAAGACGTCATCTCACCGATAGACACTTGTGACTGATTTTTTGATTAAAAGTCGAGTTTTAACTGCTGAACTGCTTTGCCAAAGGAGAACATGCTCAGCATGTACTTTCACATTGAACTATCTAAACGACCAATCTTATATATAAAAAAAACTTAACCTTCTGTAACTTGCCAGTGTTTGCGAAAACGGCTCATTCTTTCGGCAAAATTTTTTTTGTGTGTGATAGAAGATGTCAATGAGGTGGTTTATAGCGATATTAAATGGTTGTACGGCACGTGGGCGTGGCACCACCCATACAACCTAAATTTTTAATATGGTATATTTTCGGAATTATTAGTCGGACAGCATTGAAATTTGGTGCAGTTTCATGGCGTAAGCGTGTCATTGCACCGGTAAAATTTAATGGGCGTTGCACAAGGGGCGTGGCACTTTTTAAATTCCGGTGTTACTTTTGAACTATATCAGTCACATCAATGACATTCGGTACAAACTAACGACTCGGTCGGGTCCCTCGATGAGGGAAATAGGATGGACTTTGGACAAAGGGGCGTGGCACCGCCCATACAATTTAACTTTTTAACATAGAAAATCTTCGGAATTACAAGTCGGATAGCATTGAAAGTTGGTATACCGTCATCTCATAGAAGTGTAAAAGCTAAGTAGAAGCTAAAATTTAATGGGCGTTGGACAAGAGGCGTGGCACTGTTTTAATTCCGGTGTTACTTTTGAACTATAGCAGTCACATCAATGACACTCAGTACAAAGTTACCATTTGGTCGTGTCCTTCAACAGGGGAAATGGGGTGGGTTTTGAACAAGGGGGCGTGGCACCGCCCATACAACTCAATTTTTAAATATGGAATATCTTCGAAATGATAAGTCGGACAGCCTTGAAATTTGATACAGTGTCATGGCGTAGACGTGTCGTTCGACCGGTAAAATTTACTGGGCGTTGGACAAGGGGCGTGGCACTTTTTAAAATCCGGTGTAACTTTGGAACTAGAGCGTTCACATCAATGACACTCGATACAAACTTACGGTTTGGTCATGTCCTTCGGCAGGGGGAATAGGGTGTATTTTGGACAAGGGGGCGTGGCACCGCCAATACAACTCAATTCCTTAACATGGAATATCTTCGGAATCGTAAGTCACACAGCATTGAAATTCGGTACAACGTCATGGCGTAGACGTGTTATTCCACCGGTAGTATTGTATGGGCATTGGAAAAAGGGCGTGGCACTTTTAAAATGGTGAAACTTTGAAGCTATAGCGTTCACTTAAATGACACTCGGTACAAACTTATCATTAGTTGTGTCCTCCGACAGGGGGAATAGGGTGGGTTTTTGACAAGGGGGCGTGGCACTGCCCATACAACTACATTCTTTAATGTGGAATAGCTTCGGAATTATAAGTCGCTCAGCGTTGAAATTTTGTACAACGTTGGTACAGCGTTGGACAAGGGGCGTGGCACTTTATAAATTGTGGTGTAACTTTGGAACTATAGCATTCACATCAATGATACTCGGTATCAAGTTATGATTTAGTCGTGTCCTTCGGCAGGGGGAATAAGGTAGATTCTGGACAAGAGGCGTGGCACCGCCCATACAACTCAACTCTTTAATAAGGAATCTCCTCGGAATCGTTAGCTGCACAGCATTGAAAGTTGGTGTACCGTCGTCTCATAGATGTGTCATTCTACTAATGAGCTTTGATGGGCGTTTGAAAAGGGGTGTGGCATATTTTTTATGACCCAACATTTCAGCAGAACTGTAAGTCGCAAATCGATGAAAGTTGGTACAAACTGTCCACTTAGTAGCACAACTCGACTAGACGAAAGTTGTGCGCATTGGACAAGGGGGCGTGGTACCGTCTCCATTTTTTTTATACATAGATTTTTTATCCTGACTGACTGACTGGTTGATTGATTGATTGATTTATTATCGAAACGAACTCCGAAACGAACCGATGGGCCTATTGACTTCAACAATTGTAAAAATAATTGAAATAAATAAAGTTAGGCACGTGTTTCTTATTATTTTTAAAATCGAAATCTAACTGAATCAACAACAGGGTTAAAAGTATGTATGGAGAAACAACTTTTTTGAGTGTTTTAACTTCAAACTTGGTGAAAGTACTTTAAATGTTAAATAACTCGATACGTGCTTTTCATTTTACCGAATATTAATATCGGTCGGGGTCAGCGACGGGTTAAAAGTTTGTATGGAGTAACTGTGAAAAATATGAATTAATGGGCACATTGACTTCAAACTTAGTGAAAGTACTCTTAGCGAGAAATAATGTTTCACTTGTTTTAAAGTCAAAATCTAACGCGGTCATCAATGGGTTAACAATTTGTATGGAGAAACAAGATTTATTGGGAGTTCTGGCTTCAAACTTATCAAAAGAAAGTCGGGAAATAATAACAAGGTGCTTTTAATTTTTTGAAAACCGAAACTCGAAGAATCGAAATCTGGTATACCAAGGGCTAGGCATTTGCTTGGAGTAAATACGAAAACACATAGGGGAATTCTTTGTAAGGTGCCACTCTTTGTAAGGTGCCACTCCTGCTCGATTGCGACGTTCCAGCAATCCAAGAAAAAAAATTCCTATTGTCACTTAAGGTATATAGGTATGTCAACATCAATTTTAATGTGGTTTTTGAGGGAAAAGACGTAATAACACGGTCTGGGTAAATAAAAGTGTCAAATTTGGTTAAGAAAAAACATAAAAATGAAAACTGAAGGTTTTTCTTGCGGTGAAAAAGTAACCAAAAACTTATAAAATAATAAGGTAAATATCAGTGTTGGACTTAATTTTTAATGGTATTTCATAAAACGAAATGATATCTGAGCATATCGTAAAAGGAAAAAAGTTATACAATGATTTCCAAAATGGCGTAAAAATGTAAAGTGCCACCTTTTTTTCTTTGTAAGGTGCCTCCCCCTTCTTTCATTGTTTTGTGGTCCTATATCGGTAAAATGACTTTTTATTGTGTGGAATCGTCATTACAATGAATTTAAAGTGTTCTTAGTCAATTTTTCCCTAATCCTATTATGAGGAATAAATTAGTTCAGTTTTGTTTAATAATTTCCATATAATTACCGGCTTATTCGTTACCATTCAATTTTCATTTTGCTTTCGGCCATTTTATATTTAATTCAAATTAAATTCAATAACCTTTTAAAAATTTTCTAAGTCATGCATTTTTACTTGAGATTTTTACGTTTTTAAAGGTTTTTTAAGGGGGTGGCACTTTACATTAAAAAATTTTAGGGTTTCGATTTTGAACACTTTGGGGAATTGGCTGTAATTGGCATTTACAAAAAATTCAAATGAAGTGTTGCCTTGGATCATAGCTCTTTTAACCCTCTTTCCAACGGTATATTAACATTGGCGATACGTTAATTTTCTAACGAGTTATGCGCAAAAAAGCTATGGGGTGGCACCTTACAAAGAATTCCCCTAATTGAATGGGCCTTCTGACTTCAAAATTTTGAAAACACCCGAAATCAAAGATAGTTAGACACATGTTCTTGTTTTTAATCAAAATCTGATAAGCTCAACAATGGATAAGAATTCGTATATGGGGAAACAGGAGAGCTTGCGTGCAAAGCCGCAGGGCCCAGCTAGTCTTATATATAAAAAAACTTAACCTTCTGTAACGTGCCAGTGTTTGCAAAAACGGCTCATTCTTTCGGGAAAATTTGGTTTGTGAGTGATAGATGTCATTGCGGTGATTTATAGCGATATTACATGTTTGTACGGCAGGTGGGCGTGACACCTCCCATACAACCTAAATTTTTAATATGGTATATCCTCGGAATTATAAGTCGCTCAGCATTGAAATTTGGTACAGTGTCATGGCGTAAGCGTATCATTCCACCGGTAAAATTTAATGGGCGTTGGATAAGGGGCGTGGCACTTTTTAAATCCAGGTGTAACTTTTGAACTATAGCACTCACATCAACGACACTCAGCAAAAACTAAGGATTTGGTCGTGTCCTTCGGCAGGCGGAATAAGGTGGATTTTGGACAAGGGGGCGTGGCACCCCTCATACAACTAAATTCTTTAAAATGGAATAGCTCCGAAATTATAAGTCGCTCAGCATTGAAATTTGGTACAGTGTCATGGCGTAAGCGTATCATAAAAAAATTTAGTGGGCGTTGGATAAGGGGCGTGGCACTTTTTAAATCCAGGTGTAACTTTTGAACTATAGCATTCACATCAACGACACTCAGTACAAACTAAGGATTTGGTCGTGTCCTTCGGTAGTGGGAATAAGGTGGATTTTGGACAAGGGGGCGTGGCACCGTCCATACAACTAAATTTTTTCATATGGAATAGCTTCGGAATTATGAGTCCCTCAGCATTGAAATTTTGTACGGCGTCATGGCGTAGACGTGTCGTTCCACCGGTAAAATTTAATGGGCGTTGGACAAGGGGCATGGAACATTTTTTATGACCCAACATTTCAACAGAACTGTAACTCGCACATCAATGAAAGTTTGTACGATTTTTCCACTTAGTAGCACAATTCGACTAGAAGAAAGTTATGAGCATTAGACGAGGCGTGGTACCGCCTCCAGTTTTTTATACACAGATTGTTTATCCTGGCTGACTGACTGATTGATTGATTTATAATCGGCCAGCCCAAACCGCTGAAGCTACAAACATTAAGTTTAAATAATAGGTACATCTTGAGAACAGAACCTCCGCTAAAACGGATTTTTTTTGAAATTCGGGGTGTAAAGGGGCAAAGCATGTGTTAAGGTGTTCTTTGAAGAAACGTGATTTAATAGACATATTGATTTCGAACTACCTGGAAATATTTTAGATCAAAACTCAACAAAACAGAATTAAAATTTAACTGGCCCAACAATGGGTTAAGGTTTATTTACGGAGAGACTCCGAAACAAACAACACGAACCGATGGACCTACTGACTTCAACAAATGTAAAAACAACTGAAATAAATAAAATTAGACACGTGTTTCTCATTATTTTTAAAATCAAAATCTAACTGGATCAACGACGGGTTAAAAGTATGTATGGAAAAACAAATTTTGTTGCGTCTTTTGAAAGTACTCTTAGTGAGAAATAATTTGACACGTGTTTTTCCCTTTTTTAAAAATAAAAATCTAACGCGGTAACAATGTGTATAGAGAAACAAGATTTATTGGGCGTTCTGACTTCAAACTAATCAAAAGCACTTCAATCGGGAAATAATAAAAACGTGTTTTTAATTTTTTTGAAAATTGAAATCTACCATGGTAAGCCAAGGGTTAAGAATTTGTTTGGGGTAAATGTGAAATCTCGAAATCAAAGATAGTTAGACAGGTTTTGTTTTAATCAAAATCTGATGGGCTCAACAATGGCTTAAGAATTCGTATCGGGGGAAACAGGAGAGCTTGCGTGCAAAGCCAAATCAAAGCGTGAAACTGGCAGCACCGTTATTATTACCTCTAGCACAAAATTAATTAATATCTTAATTTTGTAGCTTTAAAGCATTAGTTCCCGCTATGGCTTAGACAATTTTTTTCAGAAAAATTTTCCTCTCTGATTTAACTCCAGCATCGAAGTTCAAAAACAATGTCCAATGTCAATGATCCTCAACACACTCAATCTAATTGCGTAAAAACCCGACACGACAAGTTCACAAATACTTTCTTCACTTCAAGAATGTAATTGAATTGACAACAAAACACGGAAATAACCATGAGTACAATGGAAAAAAATTAATTTTGAAAATGTTCCGACATTATTTTTCAACAAAAATTATAATTTACTAACCCAAAGGAAAATAAAAGCCAAGTCCAGTGAAAAGCATTTGGACCAGGTAGATTTACGCCAACTAACTTATGTAACGATTACATGAGATGGCACTAAAAACGTGAAACCCTTTTCAAATGGAAAAGCCTAGTTGAAGCCATTCCGACAATAATTACGTGGGAAATAATAAACAAATTTTAAACAACTGGCAAATTTGTATGAAAATACACCATGGTCTAGCCAGACCATGATTTTGATATTTGTATTTAGAAAGGATCAGTTGAGGATATCATGAAATGTGACCACAGTTCGATATGGTCTGACCAGAACCGGATGCCAGCAGAAGCGTTAAGAATAAATGATTACAAAAATGAATATTGTATTTGTTCTCGCAGAATAGTATTTTCAGTGTTACCAAAAGTATCAACTATTTACGAAAGCAGTAGTCAAACCAGAGCTGTTAAAGAATGCAATCAAATGCGAATTAAATCAGTTAAAGTCACAGTCAATGACTTCAATTTTTGATTGCAGTCTTTGACTAACGTTTTGACTAAAGACTAAAAATTTGAAGTCTGAAGTAATTTCTGTTATTCTGACTAATTAGTCATTTGGTGAAGTCACTTAATGACTTCATTTTTCAGTGAAGTCACTAAATTAAGATCAGCGCTTTTTGAAAAATATTTAATATACTAACAAAATTAAAATTAAAATAATTCATTCTAACAAAAGGTAGCAATCAAATGAATGTAAATTCATTTAAATGACATGATTTACTTTCAACAATAATAATTTTTTGAAATTTTTGTCCGAAAGGGAACCTCGACGAGGCGTATTTAATAGTGTTGCAAACGAAAATAACCGTTTCACGGCAGCTGAAGAAGGTAACGGTGTGTTAAATTTTAAATACGCTTTTTTAATTGTTGGATATCGATTCAGCATTGTTATCGATGAAGACTTATGTCAAGCATAAAGTGAATTGACTTAGGGCCAATTTTTCAATGCGAATCGTCCTCAATTTCTTTCTATTTAGTTTGTTTTTCCTCGGCACTCGAGCACTTGTATATTTTTTTTTCAAAAGTGAAGAAGAAGAAGAAGACATTCGATTTCCCGAGACGAAAAATGTTGAATTTTTTAATTACATAAATACATTATTTGAGCGCAAAAAATTTATTTACGAATGACAATCAAAACAAAGGAAAATTATTAGCTGGATAAAAATGTTGCCAGTATTGCCATACTCAAATGACAAATATTTGCTCCAGTTAAACTAGCACTGAAAAACTGCTTTGTCGTTTAAACTTAGTTCAAATTTAAACCAAGTTCAAGCAAACTCCGTTTGAACTGGGTTTAAGCTCGCACTGAAAAAGTGGCCCTTCAAATCACTTCAGATGACTTCAAATGACTTCATTTTGATATTGCAATCAAATGATTGCAATCAAATGACTAGCAAAATATGAATGTAAAAATGAATAATTATTCATAAATTTTTAGTCTGAATAATGACTTCATTTTTTTATTCTTATTCATTGAATACAAAAAATGAATGCACTTTTTTGCCAAAAAATCAACTGACTAATTATTCGCAAATGATTGCATTCTTTAACAGCTCTGAGTCAAACGCAGGCTTCATGCCAACCCTGCATCAGCTGTTGAAATAAAAAAAAAAATTCAGCGACTTTTTTTTTTTAATTGTGTGTAACCTTGGAAAACATGGTCCCCTATCATAATAAAATTTCAGAACGTCATACAATTTATTATTTAATTTTTTTGGATTTGTTTTACATAGCTGGTGTGTTATGCCTTTTAAAATAGGTCTTTTGAGTTTTTCGTCATTCTATTAGAAGGAGTTTTCGAAATGTCATAACTAGGGATCGGATTTATATGCAAATGCATATTTTTTTGGAGCTTCCGATTTGAACGGGACCAAGACAGAAAATATTTTTATTGAAAAATATTAAGAATGAGCTAACATATGCACTGTATATTTGCATATGTTTGCATATTTTGCGTATTTTTGCATTTTTTGCATAGTTTTTGTATAGTTTTTGCATATAAATCCGATACCTAGTCATAACTTAAAACAGACTTCAATTATTTAGTTGGGATTTTATGACTTAAACATACATGTCACTTGAATTTTTCATTTTAAAAATATGATGTTAGCATATGTATACACATATATATGTATATATGTACATATATACAATTATATTCCACATGTATTAAAAATAACACGCTAAACTGGATTGTTTTTGCATATCCGTCTCCCTTCCCAAAACCCTGGGGATGCCACTGCCTTCACTTAACACAGGAACACAAATTTTGTGTTATTGTCCTATTAAGGGAAGGCTCCCCTGGATTTGGACCGAAAAATGGTTTTTTTTTTTTTTGCATAAAACGAAGGCTACATATATGTAGAATATGTGTGTAAAAGGATTTTTTGATACGACGCGTATTTTCATGGGAGAACACACCTGTCTCACGCGCGCTACGGGACGCTCCACTGCTCTAATTTGCTTCAAACGCGTTTATCTCGAAACCATTTTTTCCAATCTAACTGAAATCACCGGACTTGATCTAATGATCCGATTTTCTTCATCTAAAAACTGCTCGAATGTATTTGATTTTCTGTATGCCTTGAACCTACAATTTGCATAAATAGTTATTTATTTTTAATTTCTAAATGTGGTTGAAATTAAAAAAAGGTGCAAAAAATTTAACTTTTTTCTTCAAATATTCATTGTGCAAGAATTTTTCGTTTCAATTTTTTGAGTCTGGTTCAAGACAATTTTGTTATCTTTAAGTAATGACAATGCTTTTTGATTTCAGTCCACTACAAGAGGCTGCAGGATTACAGTTCTCGAGCGATGTTTGGCGCGCAGAGGCCTACGGAAATCGCCATTTTGTAGCCGCCATTTTGAATTTCATCAAGTTTTTTAACTTTTTAAACTCCTAAATAATAGACGAATTTAATAGTCAAAACCGGAAGTTTGTACGCCTTTTCATTATCCCACAAAAAAATTACAAACTTTGCCTTATTTTTGCCCAAATCCAGGGGAGCCTTCCCTTAATGTATGTTGCGTGTCAATATCGCTGTTAAATTAAAAATATCGGAATACGTTCCGTACCACACCGTTTTATGGCTGAAATTCTTATTTTTGGGTGTGGCTACTAGTATTTCACGTTCAGTTGCAATCATATATTGTCGATACATACATATTAGGGATCGCAATTTTTTGCCATTTTGCGATCCCGGGATTTTCGGGATTGAAAAGTCAAATCCCGGGATCCCGGGATTTAATCCCGGGATTCATATAACAAATTTTTTAATAAAACAATTTTCCCGAATTGCATAAATACTTGTTTATAATATATTTATCATAAAAATGGACACATTTTAATCACATTTGGGTAGTTTCAAGATTTTTTATCTTGAATTTAATCACATTTTGTTTAACCCTTCAATTCCCATGTCCAAAATAGTGAAAAAGAAAATTTTCTTTTTAAATAAAAGAGCTTAGATACGTTTGGATAAGACAAAAAAATACATAAAAAATGTTTAAACTACCCTCATTTTTATATTGAAAGAAACCACACAAACTCGCACTGCTTTAATTACGCGTGAAACAAATGAATAAATTTTACAAATGACGTATCGCTAGTGTTGGTAGGAAAATTAAATAAACAAGTACTACTAATTGACTTTGCTATACAAGTGTTAGAATTTTAAAATAAAAACCTATGTGGTAGGAAAACAAATATTAAGCATCTGTCACCTACAGGTGACACTGGGAATTGAAGAGTTAACTTAAAAGTTTTTCATTTGACATTTAACTTCAGTTTCATAGCATTTTGTTTTATCCAAAAAAGACACTTAAACATAACTTATTACTTTGCAACCGATGTATCATAAAGTGCATATATATGCATATTTGATAAAAAAAATAAAATAGTTAATTTGTTTGTGCTTTTAGTTTTACTTCGATTATTTCGATAAAAAAGTTAAGCGTTTTGATTAACTAAAAACTGAGATCTTAAAAATACAAAGGCATTAAGTGTTTTGTTCTCTTATGTAGAGCGAAATTTATTTCAAATGAACCCTGCTGAAGAGAAACATCCTTCAGATTCAACACTTGTTGGTTGAATGCTTAGTAAATAATCATAAGCCTTTTGCAAAAGACGCACTCTATCCCCTCCCTTCTCCCTCAAATAAGGAATTGGGTTTTTGTGCCTTAAAATTTATTTCATTTGAATTTTGAAGCATCTTTTGCAATCCCGAAAATCCCGGGATAAAAGAATTTGAATCCCGGGATTTTCGGGACTGGAAAAAGTCCGGGATCCCGGGATCCCGGGATTGCGATGCCTAATACATATATACACACAAATGTACTAAGCTTCCGCGGTGTTCGCCCGCATTACCCAGCAAGCAATTGTAAGCGCCTGAGCGAAACCCTCGACAGTCGAACAAATTTTGCACTTATGTATGGAGTGGCTTAGCACTTTTTCACGGAAACTACAGGCATTGATATATTAATACATTTTAATTGTTGAGTAATATATTAATAATACATTTTAATTGTTGAGTTGAGTTGAGTTGAGTTGAGACAGCCGCCGTGGCTCAGTTGGTTAGTGCGCGGTCCAGCGAGTCGCATGCAGAGCGACGCAAGTTCGAATTCTGCATGTAGTAACACCTAAAAAAAAATAACGGGAAACTCGTTTTCTCTTTCGGTGGCTGTCCTCTCAGCTGGAAATGGCAAACCTCTGAGAGTAAAAATTGCCTATGAAAAAGCTCCCAACCTGCCGTTCGGAATCGGCATAAAACTGTAGGTCCCTTCCACCCGCGTACAAAATTCACACGCACAACACGGGTGGTTGCGGGAAGCTAGGCCTTAGTCTCGCAAAAGCGGGCTGTCGTGCCAATCAATTATTATTATTAATTGTTGAGTTAAATTGAGTTAAATAAACAACTGCTTAAAATATAGCATATTCGAATAATTTCTATAATAAAATATTATTATTTTTTTCATCATAATTTTAGAAGAATTCAAGTTCGGGTAATGCGGTAGAGGTCGCGGAGGCTATGTGGTATACCATCTTCCAGTACTAAATAGGCCGGGAAAAGAAAACAATCACAAATGGTACGCTAAAAGCATGAAGATTGTAATTCTGACTGTAAGGAATAATAAAATATTAATAACTTTAGCTTACACCACCCTTTAGGGCATGGCAAGTATTATAAAAAAAACAGTTGTAGAACTTCTATCTACTAGAGTAAGCCATGGACTGATTTTAATCGGCTTTGTTTTTACATATGCTTAGAAATGTTGAAAAATCATAATTTCTTACGAACCAAGCGAATAAATTCAAGCACATAGAAAAAAAATTAGGATAATTTCATTCAGTTTGGGTCGAACTAGACTGCGATATAGACAAGAAATAAAGAGGTATACCATAATACCCGAATTTTTCCTATCTGAAATGTTTAACTAGCATTTACTTATATTCACCCAGCTTCATAATTGCGTTTTCTTTTAATACACAAATGTACGAGTATAAGTATATCTTTTTAATTACAAACATCAATGCAAGTTTAAAATGTTAAGTAACAATACAAGTAATTTCTCAACTAACGAAAAGTTTGCTTCGAGAAGAAATAACGAGACCTCTAATTTTTCCTAATCACTAACAAGTTCATATGGCTATGTTTGAATTTAAAGCCGGGTCAGAAGAAGAGTCATTAAGAATTTTTCTGGCTTCTTAGTTATTGTAGTAACCTTATTGGTTATCCCTAGGGATCGGAATTATATGCGCGTGTATATTTTTTCCAAGCATTGAATTTGAACGTGACCAAGACATAAACAATTTAATTGAAAAATTTTAAGAATGAGCTAACATATGCTCTGCATATATTTGCATTTTGTTTTTCTTTTTAGCCGTATTTTGCATAAGTATGTATATAAACATACTCATATAGACTTATGCTCTTCTATGTAAACGAGCAAGAGTGAAATTGGTGTGCTCCTGTGTGTAAGGGGTTGGGAGGCGGTCAATTTTGACAAGCCCAGACTTTTGTTTATTCTGAGAATGATGTTCTTACGATAATTATTGAGGGTGTTGTGGTTTGGATCACTAAGCCATTTTCTGGGGCATTGCTGAGTACAGCATTCAAGAATGAACGTTTTCGGCACTCATATACATTCAACAGCATTGTGTATGCATTAGTGTCCGACCGAAACCACTTTTTTCGGCCGAAACCGAATTTAGGTTTTCTTTTTAAATATTCGGCCGAAACCGAAACTTTCTAGTTGAAATAAAAATCACTTTCATTTCTTTTTTTTAAATATAAACATAAAAAATCAACCTTTCGCACCTTACTCTCTAATATTGAAAATTAAATAAATTAATATTATATTCTACAAAAGGCAGCTCAGCTGGCTAGTGCGTTAGGCCGCGAGTCAAATGCAACGCTCGAACCCAGGTTCAAGACTCCGTTGCTGCTAACACCGAAAAAAAAGAAAAACAACAACTTTTCTTTCGGCGGCTGTCCTCTCAGCAGGAAATGGCGTATTTTTGAGAGTAAAAATTGTCTATGAAAAAGCTCCCAACTCACCTTTCGGAATCAGCACAAAACTGTAGATCCCTTCCAACCTTGAAAAATTCACACGCACAACATGGATGGTTGCGGGTAGCTAGCCCTTAGTCTCGTAATCTGTCTGTGGCTGTGGTGCCAGTCAACAAGAAGAAGAAAAAGGAAGTTTATTTACATTGGTGGCATATAAATTCTCCTGCTCATCCTTTCACTATACATATATCTGCTCGGCTGCACTAACTAGCTTTTCACTCGCTACACAATAAAATGTAAAAAATATTCTAGAAAGTTTCGGTTCCGGCCGTTCGGGCATTTTTTGGCCGAAACTGAAAGCGAAACCACTTATTTGGGCCGAAACCAAATATTCCGTTGGGCACTTGTATGCATACTGAGATCGCTCAAAAGTTCGACCTACAGGGTATGCATTGAATGTAGTATAGAAGTAATCACGATGTTGCGGAATTTACTGGAAATCGTATCAGGAAACGACAGGCGGTGTATTGCTGAAAAGTTTAAGATTATCCTTGCAAAAGACCGGCCTCGATAGTCCAGCGGGCAACGCGCTGGCTTCTCATACCGAGGCCCCAGGTTCGATTCCTGGCTCGGGCTGGTAAAACGCTCATCTACTTCTATCGCTATCCACATGAAGCAGATGAGAATCACAAGAATCGCACAAGTGCGCTCTTGGCAGGCAATGGCAAAAACCTCCAAGTGTAAAAGAAAAACTGCCAATCGCCGTTCGGATTCGGCGTTAAACTGAAGGTCCCCTTCCTCCCTTTCCCCATCCGTTGGAAATGTGTGTTGAATCACATGTTGGAAAAAACAGTGTTGCATACACATTTCAAACGGGTGGAATTTGTGGTATCACAACGGGCCAATATTCCTAAGTGTTTCTTATACAAAGGCAACCATTCTTGCAAAAAATAGCTCGTTTAAGGATCTGGAAGAACTTGTCTCCCTTTTTAAAGATCTTTTATATCCCACATATCTCAAATGACGATCCAGCCAGATCTGCTGTCAAAATACGCCTATGCTCCCATCACTTCGTGTGATGTCGAAATATCGTTTTCTTCCCACAAACTCATTTTTGGAGAAGAGAGGCATAGGCTGGCAACTTGGAGCAGAATTAAGTAATAAGTAGTTAATTTTTCAAGTTCAATTTTAAAAGTTACGGTTTTTTTGTGGACTTTAAATAAAGAAATAAATTCTATTTAAAACATAGTTTTTGACATCTTTTTCGAATTTCCCAAATTTCACTAAATACCAATTATCCTCGGCAGCGTATCCAGGATTTCATGAAGAGGGGCGGGGGGAGGGGGGTTGGAAGAATTATTCAACATATTTTTATACTTTTTTCAACATGGTTTACTCTTTCTTCAACAATTTTTTACGCCTTAAGCTTTGCGTTTATTTGTTTAAATTGCTTTTTTCTCAAAGCAAAATCACATACATGCAATTTTATAAAAATCTAATTTTTGTAATTAATAGTATATTACAAAATAAAATCAAGCCTTTTCAGCGTAAAAAAACACTTTTTTGATGAATTTATTTTTTACAGTATGGATTGATCAAATTTGTTTAAACCTTTTGTACATTATTAAGCATACTTTTAACAATATTCTGTAATTTTTTCAGGCAGTAATATTACAAAACAAGCCGGTGACAGAGCTTGCCCCAAAACGTCTATGAAAAAATACAATTTGCGGTGATCACTGTATCCCGGTCGGAAATTATCTGAAATAAAAAACCATTTAAATGTAGTCAAAGTATTATCAAATCCTCACCCCAACGTTCTCCGATTATTTTTCTTTTTCATTTAAAAATTTTTGGTGGCCATCTAAAGTGTAAACTGCTATTTTCCACGAAAAATTCCGCCATTTTGTGGGTGGGAAACCCCCTTAATGTAAAAAAAAATTGTTTACTAAACATTGGGGTGAGGTATTTTATATGTAGAAAATGTGTACCAAATTTCAAATGAATCGGTTTAGTAGTTTTTAAATGACAGTGATCACGGACTTTGAAAAAGTAGTTTTGAGAAAAACGCGATAGAAGAGAATAAGCTGTATACCCGCACTAAAGGACAGGGGACTAACTATAGACCATAACTTCAAGAGTGTTGCTTCGATCGACTTAAAATTTTGAGAATATATTCTTGAAATGTTTAACAATAAGATAAGACAAAAAAAAATAATTCGATTTTTCGAAAGTGTAAACCCTTACCCCCTTAACCCTAATCCGTCGTTCTGGTGATTTTTCACTCATTTTCAACTTTAAGATGCTATAACTTTCCTATATATTTATCAAAATGATTAAGGTTTCTTGTATTTGAAGCAAACCAATATACGTTTTAGAAATTATCTACAACATATTGATTATTTCATTATAACGGAAATTATAAAAAAAGTTACGTGGGGATGTTCGGGTGAAATTTCACCCATATACAAATTGTATGGAAATTTAACGCAACACATAAAGAAAATGCCATGAGATTACGTTTCTGGAATGAAAGTTTTGAACTGTTTTTATAGGCAAAACCTTTTTATGGATCAATGGGCCTCCTGAACTTAACTGAAAAGTAAGGGCAAATTATATTATTTCAACTAAAATTGGTATAACTCGCTACACTTGAAGTCGTGTATCAGCAATACAAGATGCAAATGAAGACCAATGTTAAAGATAGTAACTGACTGATGTTGAAGGTTTGCGAGTTTTTGGCAGTACATGGATAAGCGTTGTTGATATTCAGGCATATTTTGGTATTTCAATTAAGTCGAATGGATAATCTCTTGATAATCTGTAGAGTTACACAACAGGCAGACCAATTTTTCGTTCTGTCGGTGACAAAACCACTCGCCAAGAACGAGCCTGTATTGTAATCAAGAATGAATGAGCATTGTAATCAAGAATGAAGCTCGTTAACACCCATAAGAGATGTATGAGAAAAGTGGGTTTAGCGACAAACAATTGCTGTCTTTTCGCGGAAGATGCCCCTTTGAGCACTTTTCATCATAACCAGGATATGTTGGTGAAAAAAATTACCTGAAATTATATCGTTTTACAAAAAGTCAAAAGAAGTAGTTAACACTTTAGACCAATTGGTTGTTCACTAATTATACCGTCAAGCGAAAATATAATCGCTTTTGATCCCAGCTGGAATCACAACAAAAAGTACAAGCGGCGAATTTTTCTTCAAGACTTAGATTTAAGTTTAGTAAAGCTAAGATTTTGCGTAGACCAACGTTACCGAAAGGAAAATCTTCATGCGGACTTCTTATCTCAATACAGCCAATTTACCAAACCTTGTCTGAAAATCATAGCCGACCAAGTGGGGGGGTTTATCCCCCTTAATTCCCCTCCTGGATACGCCACTGATCCTCGGGCTTACCGTCCTTCGACGAAATAAGATTAAATAAGAACGAGACGATGTAAAGGTTTAAAGGTGTAATGTTTTATTAAATGTTTAGCGATTGTTGATAAATACCATATGTATGTAATTGTTAGGTTTTGTGTGGGTCGGGGTCCGTTGATGTTGATTTGCCGGAGTTCGTACATCGAATGCCTGCCGGCCGCGCAAGCTCTCTTCGGAATGGCCAGGGTTGCCATCCGTACATATAAGCACATAAATGAACAAACACAATAACTTAATATTGATAGTATTAAGAGCTGCGTGGCCGGCAGTGTTTAGCGATCTAAGCACCGGATGAATTTAATACTTTCATTGAAAAAATATGTATTCCCCAACAAGCGAGCCTCGCGGCTTCGCACGCAAGTTCGAAGTTAATGGGCTCAATAAATGAAGTTTTTCTTAATCCTTCGTTGACCCAGTCAGATTCTTATGAGAAAATAATTTATTTATTTATTTATTTATTTATTTATTTAATTATGTCTAATTATGACTAATTTTAATGGATTTCGCTATATTTTAAGTAAGTTGACCTCTTAAATCATATTTCCCTATACAAACTGAACCCATCGCTGACCTCGTCAAATTTTTTCTTTTCAAAAAACATAAACACAAGTCGCTTTATTTATCATTTGGTTCATTTTAACCAAGTTTGAAGTTAAAAAGCCCATTAAATCATATTACGCTGTGAGATTTCGATTTTCAAAAAAGTAAAAAACACGTGTCGAATTGCTTCTCACTAAGAAACAAAAATTAATTAATGAATTAAAAATTATTATTTTTTTAATTAATGTTTTTTTAAGGCGACAAAGTCTAATTTGATAATAAGTGTCGCTGAACGAGCAAGGACCACCAACATAAAGTGTAACGGAGTGGAAAAAGGTGAGATGTACATTGTGTTCAACAAAAAACATTTTTCTCTCATAGAGTGTGCATTACATATATTTGAAAAAACATTTGTTATTTTTGAGAAATATATATTACTAGTAGGGCCCTGCGGCTTTGCACGCAAGTTTAAAGTCAATGGGCCCAATAAATCAAGTTTCCTCATACTACATTCTATGGGCAATGCCACGCCTCTTTTATGTAATGCCCAATCCATTCCTCCAGTCGAAGGGTTTGACCCGGTTTTATTGATATGCGACTTTCAGTTCCAAAGTTACGCGGAAAATTTCAGTCACAAAAAATATACCGCTTCCCTTGTCAACGCCCGTCAAATTTTGCCAGTAGAATGACACATCTATGAGACGATGGTATACAAAACTTCAAAGCTTTCCAACTTATTGTTCCGAAGATATTCCACATTAAAAATTTGGGTTCTATGGGTGGTGGTACTCTCCTTGTCGAAGGGAACGTCGAAATCGTAAGTATGTACCAAATATCTTTCTTTTTTTTTTTTAAACAGGAACAAACGCGCAGGGGATGACCCCTATTAATGCGAAGCATTACGTTGGTTTAGGAAGGATATAAAGGTTAGGAGATAGGTTTATGAGTAAAGTGTTTATGGGCTCTTGCCTTGAACCCATCGAGATCATAAGTGCTGGGGAAAATATCCGCAGGGAGACCATTCCAGAGCCGCGCTGTACGGGCCAAAAACGAACTTTCCCTGTAGTGCGTAGTGCGCTGGAACATCGTTTCGACGTGGAATGCATGGGCGCCAGTGATCAAACGGGTTGCCCGGGGGAATACCCGGAGTGATGGCATCAAGCTGCTCATCTCCACTGAGCAGTTACCGGAAAAGTATCGGTAAAATAACACCACACATGCCACGTTTCGACGATGCTCCAGGGAGTCAATGGGAGTCGTGATGTGTGATTTGCAGTTCCAAAGTTATTGAAAACAATTGGGCGCTTAAAAAGTGCCACGCCCCTTGACCAACGCTTACAAAGTTTTACCAGTGAAACGGCACATCTAAACGGTGGCCCCGCACCAAATTTTAATGCTGCCCGATTTCTCATTCCGAAGATATTCCATATTGAAAATTTAAGTTATATGGGGGTGCCACGCCCCCTTGTCAAAAACCCACCCCATTCCCCCTATCGAATCGCTAAATCGTTTGACACCGGTATTGCTGTGACAAATAAATCATGGCTGATTTGTTATTATAGTGATCGTGGCGAGAAGGCGTAGTAGGTAGGCGTGGTCAATCTTATATATCTTGTGTCAATATCAACAAAACACGGAACCATTTGGTATTAATACTGATTTCCCGACATGTACCGCAGCTTCGTTATGTTGGTTTAGTTGGCGCAGAAAGTGGGCGTGGCCGATTATATTATAACCTATGTTTGCCGCAATGACACGCTGAATCGTTTGATGCCCCTATTGCTATGACAAATATACCATGGCTGATTTGTTATTATAGTGGGCATGGCGAGAAGGCATATCAGGTGGGCGTGATCAATATTATATATCCTATGTTAACATCAACGAAGCACGGAATCATTCGATATTAATACTGATTTACCGACATGTACCGTAGCTTCGTTTTGTAAGTTTAGAGGGCACGGAAAGTGGGCGTGGCCGATTATCTTATAGCGTTTGCTTGCCGCAATGATAAGCTGAATCGTTTGATACCCATATTGCTTAGACAGATATACCATGGCTGATTTGTTATTATAGTGGGCGTGATGAAAAGACATACCAGGTAGGCGTGGTCAATCTTATATATCCTATGTTAACATCAACGAAGCACGGAATCATTCGATATTAATACTGATTTACCAACATGTACCGTAGCTTCGTTTTGTTAGTTTAGTGGGCACGGAAAGTGGGCGTGGCCGATTATGTTATAGCCTATGTTTGCCGCAATGATACGCTGAATCGTTTGATACCCATATTGCCTTACAAAAGCATACGATAGATGAGTTTTGTTACCATAGTGGGCGTAAGTAGGGGGCGTGGTCATTCTCATATAGCCTATGTACCCTTCCCACAGATAAAAAAATGTGTGGTGCTTATTTCATCTAAATCGGTTCAGTGGTTTTTGCCTGATTGTGGCTCAAAAAACGTCACACTTGCTTTTATATAATAGTATAGATTATAAGTTTCGACAGCATGTTTAATATGGGGTCCAATCTCCTGCATTGTCTATAATAGCGTGACAACTGGCAGCCTAAATTTCAGCATATTCCACGGAAAGAGGCCTCCACCATTCTTTTGAGCAATCGAATACAATGTTTTGATGATTTTATATTCTATTTTGATATTGTTACGAAAATTACTTCACAGGTTCGTGTGGATTGGTTTTGAAAATAAAAACAACTTCAATCATTCAGCGCAAACGCAGTCAGCAATTAATCACTTTATTACACTTTGCTTGTATCTACACTTGTTAGCAGTTTGCTTATTCAACTCAGACTCGACCCATTGCGCTGCACACTGCTGCTTTTATACCAGTTTTCTTATCGCGCCGAAGTTTCTTGCAACTTCCAATTGGAAAGCGCTCGACCATTCTCGCACAGCCTATTTCTTCGAGAACCATCCTTGCCATATCGGACTATACCAAGCGAATTATACCAAATTTGTCGTACTTCAGAGTGCATGCCTAAAAGTATGCTTGGGAAAACATTCGTGCGGCGAAAAGCATTCGGCAAAAAGTGCGGCACGGAATTTCTCATCGTATCACTGCCCATCACTTAGACTTGTTCGTCCCGAACAAGTACAGAGGCTCCGCCGGAGTAAGACGCCAGGCGCTCCAAATGGACTACCTTCAGCCTGGCGTTTCCGCTGCAGCAGCGTTGAACCCTATACACCACGTCATTAATCCTGGTCACGACCTTTTACGGTCCTTCCCATGACGTTTGAAGCTTTGGAGACAAACCTTTCCTGCGCTGCGGGTTGTAAAGCATTACCAGATCGCCTTCTTGGAACCCCGCTGTGTAAGCTCGTAGATCATATCTGGCTTTCATCTTATCGCTGACCAGTTGGATACGGTCCCTTATAAACTGGTGGATTTCTTCCAGCTCCGATCGCTTAGTAACTACGTAATCCGTCTTAGCGCCTTCCGTCGTGCTGACCACTCCGAACTTCAAGTCAGCAGGTAACCTCAGCTCCGTGCCGAACACTGCTCGGGCTGGAGTAAGTGCTGTCGTATCGTGCGGGGCTGACCTATACGCCATCAAGAACAGCGGAATATGCGTGTCCCAATCCTTTTCATTTCTGCCTACTACTTTCCGCAGATATTCCTCCAGCGTTCGATTGAATAGTTCCACCATGCCGTCGGACTGGGGATGCAAAGGACAGGTGCGCGTTTTCCTTATTCCTAGTAGCTCACACACTTCCTTTAATACCAGAGACTCGAAATTCCGGCCTTGATCCGAGTGCAACTCCAGTGGAACTCCAAATCTGGCCACTCAGTTGTTTACCAACATTTCCGCAACCGTGGAGGCCTCCTGGTTAGGAATAGGATACACTTCGGGCCATTTGCTGAAATAGTCCATTACCACCAGCACATATTTGTTGCCTTGAGTGCTAAGTGGGAATGGCCCGGCGACGTCCATGGCAATTCGCTCAAAGGGCGCTCCCATGTTGTACTGCTGCATGCGGCCCCGAGATCTTCTTGTTGGCCCTTTCGCAGCCGAACATCGATCACAACTCT
This sequence comes from Melieria omissa, assembly GCA_963971225.1. Taxonomy (NCBI): domain Eukaryota; kingdom Metazoa; phylum Arthropoda; class Insecta; order Diptera; family Ulidiidae; genus Melieria; species Melieria omissa. The sequence continues at coordinate 38,823,865 of OZ020269.1, read as the reverse complement.
TAGTCCAATCGGCGACAGACTCCTGGCATCCTACCCAGTAGAATCGCCTTTTTATTTTGGCGACAGTTTTTGTGATGCCTAGGTGCCCTCCGCTAGAGTCGTTATGGTATGCCTCGATCACCTCGTTGATCCTGCATTTCGGGACTAAAATTAGGGAATTGCTGGTCCGGCCATCCTCACTCTCCCACTCGCGGTATAGGCAACCATTAGACAGCCGCAGACTTTGCCACTGCGCCCAGTAAGCCTTCGCGATCGGGCTCTCACCGGCCATCTCCTGCCAGTCTGGACGTGCGCCTTGCTCCTTGCCTTCAATGATTTTTTTAAGATCCGTATCCTCGCGCTGGTCCTTTTGTATCCTCTCCGCAGACCACTCCTCCTCTGGCATAACGCTGACCAATCGCACGTCCACTATCTGCTCTTTGCTTTCGGCTCGCGAACAATGCCTGCATTCGGTTTTGCACGGACGGCGTGACAAGGCATCGGCATTTCCATGGCTGCTACCCTTGCGATGCTCTACCGTGTAGTCGTAGCTCTGCAGTCGTTCGATCCACCGCGCCAACTGGCCTTCCGGATCCTTAAAGTTCAGCAGCCATTTCAATGCCGCATGATCTGTGCGCAGGCGAAACTTTTGCCCATACAGGTATTTATGGAAGTGTTTCACGCATTCCAATACTGCGAGCAACTCCTTTCGGGTCACACAGTAGTTGCGTTCAGGCTTTGAAAAAAATTTTCTGTAGTATGCTATCACTTGTTCTTGGACATATATTATCTGTGACAGCACACCGCCAATACTATGCCCGCTTGCATCTGTATCCAGCACAAACATCTCTCCAGGCACGGGGAAGGCCAGAATTGGAGCAGTGCACAGTTTTTCCTTCAGTCGTGCAAAAGCCTGCTCCTGCTCTTCACCCCACGCGAAGGCTTGATGCTTTTTCGTCAGTTTGTGCAAGCTACCAGCTATGTTCGCAAATCCAGGAACGAATCTTCGGTAGTATGTGCACAGGCCCAGGAAACTGCGGAGTTCGTGTAGATTGCGTGGCCGGGGCCACTCCTTCACCGCCGTGATTTTGCCTTCATCCGTATGTACTCCGCGAGCGGAAACCGTGTGACCCAGATACTTGACCTCCTTTTGAAACAGCGAGCACTTCTTTGGGTTGAGTTTAAGCCCGGCTTTCTGTATTCGCTCGAATACCTCCTTTAGCTTTCCCAGGTGGTCGTCAAAGCTTTTACCCATCACGATTATGCCGTCCAGGTAGACCATACATGTCCGCCAATGCAGCCCTTTTAGCACACGTTCCATTAGCCGCTCGAATGTCGCTGGTGCGTTGCAGAGTCCAAACGGCATGACGGTGAACTGCCACAAACCGTCGCCAACACTAAAAGCCGTTTTCTCCTTGTCCTTGTCTGCAAGCTCCACCTGCCAATAGCCGCTGCGTAAGTCGAGTGTGGAAAACCACTGTGTGCCTGACAGTGTGTCATCGATCCGAGGTAGTGGATAGCTGTCCTTCTTAGTCACGTCATTGAGCTTTCGATAGTCCACACAAAATCGGGTACTGCCATCCTTTTTCTTGACTAGCACGACCGGCGAACACCAAGGGCCTGACGAAGGCTCTATGACCTTTTCCTTACCCATGTTTCCGATTAAAGTTGCGACCTCATCCCTCTTGGCCAGAGGAACTCGTCTTGGCGGTTGGCGGATTGGTTTCGCACTTCCGGTGTCGATGTTGTGTTTCACTATGGCTGTTCTTCCGTCCGCTTCTGTTGCAAATATTGACCCATAGTGCTGTAGGAGTGACCGTGCCCTCTGTTTCTGCTCGGCTGTCAATTCGCTGCTCCACTGGTTCTGCGGTATGGCGTCCGTGTTAGAACCGCTTTTCTTACTTCCTCCGGGTGGACTGCTTTCGCAACTGACAACTGCTTCAGCCTCTCTACACTCGCCAATGACCGCATCTTTTTCGACATATCTGGGTATGTTCAGTGGGTTGAGTATCCTGACTGGCGTTTTGTCATTTTTGGGTTCCACTAATGTACGTCCGATTATTATGTTGTCGTATCCTTGTTTTGGCGCTTCTACAACCCACAGCCGATTTGTCCCATCGTCCTCGTCCACCTTTGCCCACACAATCGCCTCGGAATTCGCTGGTATCTTCTGGTGTTGACACGAGACAACTCTCCTTACCGCCACGCTTCGCTCATAGCCAGTGTGCAGGGTGAATTCAACGTTGGCATACTTCAGCACATTTTCTTTCAGGTCCAGCGTAAATCCGTGCCTAATCATAATCGACGCCGATAATCACGTCGTCCATTATATCCGCGACGATGAATTCATGTTCCAGGGTGCTGGTGCCGATAGCAATTGTTTTTGTTACTTTCCCTCTACCGGCGCACGCTCGCCAGTCGCAGTCCGCAGCTGTATGCCATGCAGTGGTTCCCAGTTCTTCAAAAGCTTCCTTTTTATGATCGAATATGACGCTCCAGTATCCAGTGTTAACACGAAAAACTTTCCATCTATCTTTCCTTCAATCGTCAAGCTGCTGGGTTGTCGTTGCAGCTGTGAGACAAGGACGGTGGGGCAGCAGGTTGTGGGGATCAGCTCACGCCCCTTTGGGCTGACCCGTTCTAGTTTAACGACTCGTCGTCCTCAGCCCTGCGCTTGTTGGCTGAGCCTCGGTTTCAGTGTTCCTCGCTTCAGGCGATTGCGATCGAGAACGGGAACGCCTCTTTCGTTGACGGCAGTCTCGTGATATGTGACCCTGCTTGCCGCATGCCCAACAAACAATTTTAGAGGAGACCACCCGTGGCCTGTCTGGTGTCTCAGAGCTTATGGCTTGTATCGCAATGTCGTTGTCCGACTGAATTTGGCGTATTCTTGCAAGTGCATATCGAGTGCTCCCAATCCATGTCGCTTCATATGTCATCGCGCTGGTCACCGTATCTTTAAATGTCGGTTTGCCCATCATCAACGCACTGCGACGTGTCTCCGGATCATGAAGACCTTCAATAAACGACTCAATCTTCATCCTCCCGAGATCATCAGCGCCGAGTTTCGGGTAGCACAACTGTACGAGCCGTTCAATATCTGCTGCATATATCTGCAGCGCCTCGTTGGCTCTCTGCCTGCGGTTCTTCAGCTCACAGTAGTACAGCGTATGGTTGTGCTCGTCGCTGTACTTCGCTGCCAAGGCTCTCATGATGGCATCGTAATCACTTCTTGAACATTCTGGAACTGATTTAAATACCTCAGCCGCAGGACCTTTCAGCGCCAGTGCCAATCTCCGACCTTTCCTGATATCGGTCCACTGATTTTCCAAGGCAGCCAGTAGGCACTTCTGTTCTAGTGGCAAAACCTTCTGGACCTGGCGGCAAACATTCTCGTGGCTGTACCTCTCTAAACGGCTCCTCCAGACTGTCAACTCGTTTGTGCAGGGAATCATCCAGGTCGTCCACTCGTTTGTGCAGGGAATCACCCATTTCGTCAACTCGTTTGTCCCAATTGTCCATTCGCGTCTCCAGGTGCTCAACTTTCACGTTCAGCCTATCGGAAATCTCCTTCACCTTCTGCTCTATGCGCGCAGAATTTTCCGCCATATCCCGGCTCGCAGTGTCGACTTTTGCCAAAATTTCCTGATTCGTATTTTCGAGTTTCGCTGCCATTTCTTGATTCGCAGTTTCCATTTTCGCTGCCATTTCTTGATTCGCAGTTTCCATTTTCGCTGCCATTTGCACCGACATTTCGCGATTTTCACGACTGACATTCTCAATTTTCGCAGAAGTTTCCTGAAACATGCCTCTCATTGCAACCATTAGCTGGCTCATGTCCATTGCCATCATGTCCGCAGGCGATTCCTCCACTTTGGCCGACGCCTCTTGTTCCTGCATTCCGAACTCGTGTACACCCCAATCGATGCCTCGTGATTCGCACGCCTCTCGCAAGCGCAGCTGCAACTCCACCTTACCGCCAGCAGTCGGCAAATTCCAGGCAGCCAGCTCCTACTTCAGCTGTCCACCTTCAGCAGCTCGAGTTTAACCATGTCTGCGTTTTTATAATTTTATTTCTTTTTATCTTCAGTAACCAATCCGAACTTCTGACACCAAATGTAACGAAAATTACTTCACAGGTTCGTGTGGATTGGTTTTGAAAATACAAAGCGCAAACGCAGTCAGCAATTAATCACTTTATTACACTTTGCTTGTATCTACACTTGTTAGCAGTTTGCTTATTCAACTCAGACTCGACCCATTGCGCTGCACACTGCTGCTTTTATACCAGTTTTCTTATCGCGCCGAAGTTTCTTGCAACTTCCAATTGGAAAGCGCTCGACCATTCTCGCACAGCCTCTTTCTTCGAGAACCATCCTTGCCATATCGGACTATACCAAGCGAATTATACCAAATTTGTCGTACTTCAAAGTGCATGCCTAAAAGTATGCTCGGGAAAACATTCGTGCGGAAAAAAGCATTCCTGTACAGTGCGGCACGGAATTTCTCATCGTATTAATATATTAGCTTTCATTATAGCCCACACATTCTCTATGGCATTTGCATCTGGTGACTGTGAGGGCCAATCCCAAGTTTCAATATTGTGATCCTCTTTCCACTTAGTGCATGGTATACTTTTGTGTTTCGGGTCATTATCTTCTTGCAGTATCCAATCGGTGTAATTTTTCCAATAAAATTTTTCAGTAGACTTCAGTAAACAATCCTTGTACAATTTCAGCATTCGTACTGCTTTTAAAATTCCGGTGAAACACTTTAGAATGCCAAATCCTTGGGCAGAGAAGCATCCATACACATGACCCTTCTGGGAATGCTTTTCACTTCGATTAATACATGTTTCACCTTTTTTAATCAAGCAATGGATTAATTGGATTAAACAACACAAAAGTTGATTCATCTGTAAATATTACTTTGGTCCAATCACGATCGATATTTGTGTAAGCCCACTGAAGTCGCAACGGTTTCAACAAAGTACCGCTACGTTTTATGCCTGATTGCTGAAGCCTGTCGCGAATCGTATTCATTTCATTTCATTTTATTTTGAATAAATACATTAAGTGTAGTAAGATCGAGTCTTTTAATAACACCTCCAACAAGCGCGACTTCCACCATGCTGTCAACGCAACTATTTTGGAGATAAACAAAAAAACTTGGACTGATTATACCCACCATTACAAAACCATTAACCCTTCCCAAACTCCCCCACAGTACCCAATTTCAATAAGCCGAAGAAAAATAATAGCGTACACTCGCTTCAGACTGGGACACACTCGCCTCACTCATCAACATCTTTTTCAACATCAACCTCCACCCATATGCCAACACTGCCACCAAGAATCATCAAGCCTGCAACATTTAATTCACCACTGCAATAAAATACAAAGACTAAGAACAGCTCTCAATATTCCTGCAATAGACCAACTTATTTCAACAGTATCAGCCAGCAACATCAACAAATTCACATACCTTCTAGTTAAATTAGATATACTTTTTAACATTTAACATTATTTATTCACTAAGATAGCCGTAGGCCTCAGTTGCCAGTTGCTATATTCCTTATATATTAAAATTGTAATTGTATTACTTTTTTAACATTTTATAAAAAAAAAAAATAACACCTCAATCAGTATTAAATTTAAGGATATATCCAGGCCCTTCTCCGATAGTATTTTTTTGGCTTCTCTCAGAATGTCCGTTGGGTTTCTTTCAAAAAACGATGACTTTATCCTGCCGCTTGGGGCAGGATTTCGTGGGGGGTTTCGGTGGGGTGGGGTTTCGGCCTCTTCCTGGTCGTTGATAGCCTCCTTCGCAAAGCCGTCGCCAATTTCAATTCTGGCGGAATGGAGCATTGCCGAAGAAAAGGTTTCACTTCGGTCAAGATCATGTTGAATGATGCTTTGTTAAGGCGGTACTAAGCCATAAACCTTAAATAGGAAATTTTGCACATAACTAAAATAACTGGTACTAGTTACAAAGAATCTGGCAACACCATCGGATTGCTGTGATCTTGCAAAATTCTGCGCTTCACTTTTTCAACGGCGGACTGCTCGTTCTCAAGCAATACTATCTATAAAATAACCGAACTCATTTAATAAAATAAAAAATCTTCCAACATTTTACCATTGCCTTTTTCATTTGAACATTTCAAGCAAATAGCTGATTGAAGGTTAGTTTAATTTGCGAACAATTGGATTCGAAATAAACTTCGAATGTGACAATTTCGTTCGGATTGCAGAACATCTTTTCAAATCGGAATCGGATTTCATTTCGATTCGAATCCGATTCGGATTCTGGAACAGGGCTGTATAATTTCGTTCCCGCGGAATTCTAATATTGTGTGGAAGTGTTTTGAGGTGTAAAAGTGATTTTTAACATTTTACATCGTGAAATATCTATGTTATTGTCTGGTTAGTATATTTTCATTGTGTAAAGTTATGAAACCGTTATTCATAATGAGTACGAAAAGATAAGTTGTTTAGACGAAAGATTATTTCTTACGACCATAGAGACATAGGGACAGAAACCTCATTACTAGTTTTGGTATTTGGATTTAAAAATCTGTTTTTAGGCGCTCAATGAATCATCCTACTTAAATAGTACAAAATGGTTACTTTACCTCATACAATCTTATGATCCTGAAAGGGCTAAAGAAAAAACACCTATCCTTACTATTACTATTTACAAGCACAAGTATATATGAACTAGGCATCGCAATCCCGGGATCCCGGGATCCCGGACTTTTTCCAGTCCCGAAAATCCCGGGATTCAAATCTTTTAATCCCGGGATTTTCGGGATTGCAAAAGATGCTTCAAAGTTCAAATGAAATAAATTTAAAAGCACAAAACCCCAATTCCTTATCTGAAGGAGGAGGGAGGGGATAGAGGGCGTCTTTTGCAAAAGGCTTATAATTATTTACTAAGCATTCAACCAGCAAATGTTGAATCTGAAAGATGTTTTCTCTCAGCAGGGTTTATTTGCAATAAATTTCGCTCTAGATTAGAGGGCAAAACCTTTAATGCCTTAGTATTTTTAAGATCTCAGTTTTTAGTTAATCACAACGCTTAACTTTTTTATCGAAATAATCGAAGTAAAACTAAAAGTACTAACAAATTAACTATTTTATTTTTTTTATCAAATATGCGTATATATGTACGTTATGATACATTTGATGCAAAGCAATAAGTTATGTTTAAGTGTCATTTTTGGATAAAACAAAATGTTATCAAACTGAAGTTAAATGTCAAATGAAAAACTTTTAAGTTAAACAAAATGTTGTCAAGGATGACTATGTTTATTTATTTGATTTAAATTTAAACTGACAATTTTGAATGTAATTGACAACTGATTGTAAATGACAACTGGATTTTGGTGATGTGCCGCGCACAACCAACCACTTCGACGACTCAACACCGACTGCCTCCCTTTCCGCCTTACAATGCGATTAAATTCAAGATAAAAAATCTTAAAACTACCCCAAATGTGATTAAACTGTGTCCATTTTTATGGTAAATATATTATAAACAAGTATTTATGCAATTTGGTAAAATTGTTTTATTTAAAAAATTTGTTATTTGAATCCCGGGATTAAATCCCGGGCCCCCGGGATTTGACTTTTCAATCCCGAAAATCCCGGGATCGCAAAATGGCAAAAAATTGCGATCCCTAATATGAACACATTCATACTGATCTGATTGTATCAAGATATCCAAATGTTTCACTGGGATGCAAATGAGTGAGTATACACCAGCGTTTTGTGTTCGCCATTACTTCGCTGTGGCCCTTGGCTTCGTCTGCGGCAATTGGTTTTGTTCTCGTGCTTGGTTTGGCTTGGATTTGCTGTTTGAGCTTTATATTATATTTATTTATGAAAATGTTTGGCTGCTAAATATAACACAACTTTTTGAAGGATTTCGGATTTTTATTTGCGTCGGGCAAATATTGTACGAACACACATTTATATGCATGTACAGGTACAGGTACAGGTATGCACATAAGCTTATGTACATACTAGTATGTAGGTATATATACATGTACTCACCTGTACATGTGTTTGGGCATACACCCTGTTGCAAACTAGTTCAAAAAGTTCTGCAACAGGTTTGTTGTAAGCCACTGGATAAGTGGTTGTCAGCGAATGTCGAAATCAGTCAACTCGTCTGATTGTCCGCGTTTTGTTGTTCGCCTTCATAGGCGAGAAAAGTACATAAAAACTGTATTCGCAAAGCAATATTTGATTTCAGCTTATGGTTCTCTGGCTGCAGTTAGTTGAATAATATCTTTGAATTCAATACAAAATGCTCTTGTTGCACTTTTCTCTAGGCTAATTGGATTTCGTCAGACCTTCTGCCGGGATGGTTGTTTCCCATTTGAACGCAATCAATAGATGGTCTAAGACAAATATAGATGCTACGATCTTTGAGATGGTTGTTTTGAGCAGAATAACTTTTAAGCAGAATAAATCGTACACTAATAAATTTGGTTGTGTACTTGGACTGAACCAGTGGCTGATTCAGGGGGTTATAAATAGAGGGTCGAAAGATTAGGGGCGACTTTTAAACTTCATACAAATGAAAAGCATATACTTAAACATTTATGAATAGTACAATACAATTTTTTTAAATCCCCCCAAAATATTTTTCTGAATCCGCCCCTGGGCTGAACAAAAGCGAGTGACACTTTTCAAGCAACCTCTACTTTCTCCTGGAAAAATAGGACGGGAATTGGACAATGTTTTCGTGTTTAAATGTCCGCTGCGGCTTTGCTTGGTGAGACGTATTCAGAAGGTCAAATTTTCAAAGGCTGTCGCAAAAATTCTGCTAAATTTGCTCAATGGCTTGTGCCACGTTAACGTTGAGAGCCTAATTTCTGTTTATTCGCTCAGACCTGCGATTCACGATAGCCCCAAAGGACGAAGTCAAAAGGCGTTAAATCTGACGATCTTGGTGGTCAGTTATCCAGAATGGCTCAATATTCGAAGAACATAATTTTTTAATTAAAAATCGCAGTTTTACTTTCAGCCACTCCAGTATTTGCTTCTTTTTATGTACGGAGAGCGAATCAAGACCATTCACAGTCGTTGGTTAACCATTTACCGATGGTTAATCACCCTTTTTCCATTTCACGGTCCCTGGTTAACCATCCTTTAACCAGCCAATGTTGAATGGTTAACCATTGGTTAACCAAGGAAATAATCAATTGATATGACAGAGCTCAAATGTGTGAAATGCGACATTTGAAATTGAGGAATTTTAAAATTATTGCTTTTTCTTTTTCGACCAGTTAAGATAGGTAGGTAGCACCGACTGCGTGCTCACTGAGCACACTCAAGAGTACTTTGTGCCGTTTTGCTGTCGCCTCCTCGACTGGGTCTTCCCTGCATGGGAGAAGATACTGGGCCTTAAAGCCAACCCGCCTCGTCCAAATAGGACTTGATGTATTTCAGTCTTGTCTCAGACAGATCAGCTAATCAGACTGTTCCCCAAGGAATTAAGTCTTTTAGATGCTAAGGCAGGGCAGCCGCAGAGGAAGTGTTTGAGTGTCTCTCGACCAGTTAAAGAAGTTTGGCAATTTTTTATGTTGAAAATTCAAACGAAAAATTAACTTTTTCAACAGCGTCCAAACAATGCATTTTTAAGCGGTGCTGCCACACATAATTTATAAATCCGCTGTTCAGATAATCAGCCACGGTGAAAGCCCAAACTATTAAATCAATGATTTACCATCAATTCTTGATTAATGTTAACAGCTGGCTAACCAACCACTGTAAAATCAGGCCTAAGTCTGCCTTCGCTCATGGTGTTTCTTAAATAGTTTTTAATAAGGCTTAAAGAGAAAACCGACCTTTCAATTGGCAAAATACACAAAACTTTAATGAGAAAGCGGACTTTCGAAAACGCAACAAGATAAAGTTCCTGATCTGTAAAGTTTGCTATGCATTTTGAACGGTTTGAAGATAAATAAATCTTTTTGCTAGTGTGACAATGTAGCATGAGGAAATTTTTATTAATGAGTCTATGGAGGGTTTATCACACTAAAACTCTCCTTGACTATGCGCACACAGGGGGGAACGATTTTGGGTTCAATCCCCCCCAAACACAACATTCGGCTCAATAGTTGTATGGAACCCACCTCTCCCCCTCCACCCAAAATCAAATCAAATCCTGTGTGCGCCACTGCTCCTGTGTATATTTATGTACATATAATTGAATGCATCAGTATATGAAGGCTGAATATTCATATTCATTAATTTATAACATTCATAATATTCATGTATTCATATACATACATACTATACATATGTGTAATAATATGCATTCATATGAATGTTTTGCATATACCCAGCTGGCGTTGCGTGAGTGTTTTGCTTACATTGAAATAATCATTGAATTCAAATTCAAATCAGAATTTTAATTAAAATTGTCTATATTTGTATTTTTAAATTAAGTTCTGCAAACATGATTTTAAAATCATTTTGATTACATGTCGCGTTCACTTATTCAATAATATGAAAAGTGCCGCAAGCGATTAATATTTTAACAATTGCGGGATATTGAAGATATTAATTAAAGGTGTCAAATTTTTCTATGATTAATAACAAGGCAAATATCGAATTTATGCCTATTTCGCTTTTAAAAGTTTTGAATTGTAAGTATTTGCCAAAATAACGAACTAGAGTGGGACTCCTTTAAAGAACATTTGCTATGTTCTTTGCTGTTGCGTATCGGCCGTTTTAGCGTTTGTGATGAGCCCCAAAACAGTTTTTATTTTCTGATTTATGGGAAAACCTCAAGAAAGCCCAGAAACAAGAATTCCGTGCATTTTCACGCGAAACTTACTTAGTTTTATTTGAAGAACCCTTCGCATAGTCTGAACTTTCGTGTTACAAAACTTGTATGCGGTACTGAGTGTACTAATAGCCAACAATTGCCTTATATTTGTTCAGTTTTTTCATGCCGATTGCTTTTTCAGCACCCGTCAAATACTTTCGGAAAAAAACAACCAACTAAGCTGTGTGACCTAGGATTATGATTGCTTAGCGGCAGTAACAGTTTCAGTTACATATGTGAAGGTCTGCACCAGAGATCTGCATGCGGTCATATTTTAATCGCTCAGTATGTATTCGCGTAAAATGCGGTGCGATATGTGCCACTACTCAAAAAAACGCATATCAGTATGTATCCCCACCGCAAGCGAAGCATTCATTCCGAATGCTAGTAATCCGAACGATCGAATCATCAGCTTGCAATACTATGGTAAACGAACGCAAACTATCGCATCTTCATTTCACGTCGGCTATGCCGTGCTGCCGATGATCCAAACGAACTATGCAATTCGGAATGCGGTAGTGCGAATGATCGGTAATGATCCAAACGAAAGATGGAAATATTCGTATGAGTCATTCGCACCACCGCATTCCGAAGCGATATGAGAATGCGGTGGTGCGAGTGATCCAAAGGAAAGATGGGAACACCGCATACCACCGCATTTTCATTTCGCTTCGCCCTTGTTCTTTGACTCTTATTGTGATTAAGCATTTGTAGAAAAGAAAAGAAATGACAGGCATTTTTTAGGATATACCCAATTTTGTTTATTTTTTCTAATAAATGTATACATACGCAAACAATAAATTTAATATAATAGCTTTAAACGTGAAATGAAAAATGTCCTTTATCGAACGAAGTAATATTTAATTCATAATATGTGTAATAGATTATAATAATTAATAATAATTTGGAATGTTAAAAATGTTTAGAGTACGAATGGTCGAAAAGTCGATGGCTTTGCCCGTTGTCATAGAGTATTTCATTGATGTGGGTCCAATTACCGACAATTGATTCAATCATCATATATTTGGAGTTCCCTCGTGTTTTTAAAGTATTTAACCACTTTTATTTTGCATGATTCTATAACTTTAAGACTTCAACTTGCTTAAAAAATAGTAGCAGTTGAGCTGGCAAAATCCATGCCGCAAACATGTCTTCCAAATGCGTATACCCGCTTCATACGCTTCGCGAATTGTGAATTATGTATACTTGTATTTATTGCTTTCGCTCACTGCAAACAACGCATACCGCATAATGATTGAATTTGGGATACTTATGATTTGCGGTGGTTATGAGCAGTAGGTAGTAAAAAAGAATGAGTATCAATGCGGTGATGACCAAAATTGCGCGACGCGAATTGTGCAAAATGCATACGATTACGAAGTGGTCGTGTAAGCAATACGCGAAATGAATCGATGATCGCAAACTCGTTCGGGTTTTGTATGCGTGCGGTTGCGATACTTATGTTATGCGGTGCTTATGAGTAGCAGGTAGTAAAAAAAATAAGTATTAATGCGGTGGTATCCAAAGTTGCGGTACTCATTGCTGATCTCTGGTCTGCACCCCTTGTTGAACGCCCGTCACATTTGTGAAAGTGAACAAAGTGAACCACTAAGTGGGCTTACCACATCGAATTTCAAACGTTTGCGTCATTTCCAAAGTTATACTATCACATAAGTGTAATAATATATCGAAATCAATTTAATTTGTATGGGAGCTACCACGACCCCTTCGAAACCCATACAATTTATGGACTTTTTCTAAAACATTTGAGGAAGATTGGTGCGAAAGTGTAGCAGCGTTTTGAGTGTGGCCAGTTGCATACACATACTGCATACCGCTATAGCCGATTCTTATTAACGTATTGGGAGCATGCGTGCATAGTTTGTGCTTGCCCTACTACGTAGGCTGCCTTCTATATTTTTTCAATAGGGATGATCTAGTAAGTTTTTGAAAAATCTGAGATTGCCGTTGAAAAGTTTGTCATTTTTTACCATAAACGTGCCTAGAACATATTGATGTTCAAGCGCTATTTGTGTTATTTACACTGACTTGAAAAATTCATCTCAGTCAAAAATGGATTTCACTCGTGAACATTTTCGAGCAATAATTTTGTTAACGATTTCCGAAGTGAATTATGTCAACAATAGTGCTTCGATCGCCTTTATTCGGCATTTGGTGATGAAGCACCAACCCTCAAGACAATTTATAACTGGTTTAACAAATTCAAGCATGGTCGCCATTCGCTCCAGGACGAAATTCGTTAAGGTCGTCCAAAATCGGTCATTGTGCCAGAAACCATCGATGCTGTGTGTGAACTGATTATGAAATATCGTCATGTGCTATACCGTGAGAAAGAGGCATCCTTGGGCATTAGTTCCACGGCCGTGCATTCGATATTGCATAAACATTTAGCTGTCAGAAAGATTTGTTCTCGTTGGATCCAGCATAATTTGAAAATCGCTCAAAAAAGGCTCGTGTCGATTGGTGCAAAGAAATGATGGAAAAATTAGATCGCGGTACTTCGAAAGACGTTTATAAGATCGTGACAGGTGACGACCGTGTGGGTCTTCCAATACGCGCCAAATCCAACAAAAGTTGTTCGGGCACGCAACACATCGAAGAAATCGGTCGCCTGTTTCTTCGGCAAAACTAGTCGTGTGGCTACTGTGACATTAGAGCAACGTAGAACGGTAAATTCTGAGTGGTACACAACAATTTGTTGGACAGAAGTGTTCAATAAAATACGGAAAAACAACCGCCGACGCCGAATCATGCTTCACCAGGATAATGCCCGTTCTTCGGCGTTCGGCTCAAACAACCGCCTGTTTGATCGACCAAAACATCGATTTAATGGGTCATCATTCATCAGCTCTGACCTAGCACCTAATGACTTCTTTTTAGTCCCGCACATAAAAAAAGTTGCATGGTCAACGATTTTAATCGCCAGAAGATGCTGCTGAAGCATTCAAAAACCATGGTTTGGAGGTGTCTCAATCGGAATGGAAAAAGTGCTTCCACAATTGGTTTGAGTGCATTCAAAAATGTATAAATCTTTAAGGAGAATACCTTGAAAACCAATAAAACCATTTTTGGTGATAACAAAATGCATTTTCATCCTTTTTGAAAAAATATAAAAGGCAACCCTCGTAAAACGCAATGTATTGTATTTCACCGAAATACATTTGCATATAGTTGAATTTTATTACACGTAACCATTGTTAATATCAAAAAGTTCTGATTGCCTCAATAACGCATCAATAAGCATCTGATATCCATATTGCATCAGGTGGCATTAGTAATCTCGTATAGCTTATTGGCACACATTCTGTCAGAGCTTAAGCAGTCAAAGTTTTCGTGATGCAATGATGTTTTCCTCTTGTTTACAAAAGGCTTGTTTATTGAAAATCTAAATTTTTTATTATTGTAGCAGCAATATGGTAAACTTTACGGCTAGACAAAGCCTTTTGGAAAACGATCTCCAAAGATGTCAGAGTATAGAAAACTTGAAAGCGTTTAACCCATTCCAGCCGGATGGGGTGAAATTTCACCCCCTGGAAAGGTGATTTTTCTTTGACTTCCCTGACTAAATGTGTTATGCGATTTGACTGAAATTTTGGCAGAATGAATTGGAATAGATGCAGGTTTATTTCGTTTTTAATAATATTAAAGAATTGTGACATTAAGTTATCCCAATCCGTCTTTTAAGTTGACTAACTTTTTTTGTTTACTTTATCGAGAAGTTTAAAATTCTTAAAAAATAGTAAATATTGGAAATTCCAGCAGTTTTTTCTGGAGTATGTAGTGCATTGCCCTGCCTATCTTCTGTGAATTTTTGGTATTGCTTGTACTATCTACCTGTGTACAATGAATGATTTTCCAGAATGGGGTGAAATTTCACCCGTCCGGCACCAGGTGTACCGAAGTTTCAAAAATTGCGCGTTATTATTTTGGTACTTAGAAAAAGAGTTTTTGGTACTTAGAAGCAATTTTAATAGTACAATATAATAATAATAATATTGTAATAGTTTTGATATCAATAAAATCAATGTGTTGTTCGTTTGGTCGGATTTTCACCATTATGATATTTTTCGAAACAGTTTTTTGGATGCAGGCACACGTCACACTTCATGCATGCAAAGAAGGTTTTTCCTTGGCAATGGTTGCAACGACGGTATTTGTCTCCTCGTTGCGGTAAGTAGCCAATCCCATCTTTCTGAACTCGTTTTTGACTTGGTGTCACTGTGCTAAATGATCTCTTGGATTGTACGTTCCGTTCAATTGGGGGCAACCAACTCTTAACAACATCACGTCGAAGCTCGAATTGCGCCATCGGCTTGCTTTTATTAAAATTTTAAAGCAAGCAATGCAATTTCCAGGCGTTTACCGCATCGAACACATTACTTATCAAAGGCCAGTGCCATTTTTTTCACGAACCCGGATTCTGTAGTTCGCAATGCCTTTATCTACTAAATCAACTCCACTCATTCGTTGGTTGTATGTAAAAATGGGAATATGGTTGGTCAATGAAAATGTGCTTAGATTGCTTACGGTCATATCTTTTAGCTCTATGTATTGGGTGACTCCATTACTTCCATTACTCCGGCTACCTCAGATGGTAAATTTTGATCAGTGTCGTTGATCACAAGTTTGTCATCGTCGGTCAAGTCAATCACACGATCGGGTGGTAAAGCACTACGTCTATATCGTCTGCTCAGCCAAGACTTGCGATGTCTTCGAGCTCACTCCATTCTTCCTCAATTATGTCATTTATTTTGAAGGTGCTCAAAACTTCACGTCTGCGAATCATTCTCATTGATTTTTTGTTAATTCTCGCTTTCATTTATAATTTTACGTGCAAAACATAGAATAGAAAACCGTCATTTATGTTGGCGTCAATTTCATGCGCCGACATTGTCATACACATTTTCTTTTAGTAGTTAGTAGTCAAGATAATAGATACTAGATTTTAATAATTTAGCAAGTTTACTGTCGTAGGGTCCTAGATAGGAAGAAAGGTAGGAATAGCTCCAGGGGGAGAAGGTAGGTGGAATTAGTAGCTGGGATTGGCCCCATTTATGAAAGCTGAAGACCCCAGCTACTTTTTTTTATAATAGATAATGCTTTCCATAATTAAATAAACGTAAAAATAAAAATAATTAATTATATCGGCAATTTTCAAGAGGCAATAAGAAATCTACCAAGCTTCTTGCAATATATGGATATTTCGGCACACCTGGTGCCGGATGGGTGAAATTTCACCCCCTCCATATCTCAGGTGGTAAGGTAGATACCTGAATTTTTGTGTATAACTATTCTAAGCACCCCTTACCAACATATGTAAATTTAGACAAAATTCGCTGGCTAGAACTATATGCAGGCAGTAATGGGTTAAGATCCAAATTCGACCCATGAAAAAATTAAACGCTTAAGTATTTTATGAATGAAAATATTTTTGTTCCCTATCAACATTTCCTACTTGTACTTGTGTTTTATACTCCTTCAGCTTCTTTTGCTAGGGTGTGCGGATAAGCGTGTCCCCTGTATTACTACTAAGTATGTTAAGCCTATATCTGCCATGATGTCACGCTGAATCGCTTGAGTTTCGGTACTAAAGTGGTCAAAAAAGGTCCATCCCATATAGCCATGAAATTGTTGGTACTCATTTCATCTCAATGGGTGCACTGGGTTTGCATGATTGTAGCTCAAAAAATAATGTCACATTATATAACATGATAGTAGGGAGTAGAGATTATTTTAGACTGAAGGAATTAAAACCAAATCCTTAATTGTCCTTCTAAAATTATTTGTTATGTGGAACGTTGTTCATTTCAAATTATTATTTTAATATCAAAGAAAACACATTTATTATTTTTGTTCGTCGGTTTATTATTTACTTCGTAAAATTTAGTTTTTTATTATTGTCTTATATGATATCTAAAAAAATTTGGTTTAACTGTTATGTTTTAGTGTTTCACTTCAAACAATACGCATTTCCTATTTTTTTTTGTTTAATCAGCATCGGCTTGGGCCGATCGAATATTTGTAAGTAATCGTCGGATCATTTTTGTGTTCTGGTTCTATTTAGGTTTTTGGAACCTTTTCATTTGAATATTTAAGTTTGCTCAGCTTTTTGTGCAGCACCGTTTCGATTCATGGCAAAGTTACTTCAAAGGTGTTTAGATCGCTAAACACTGCCCGCCACGCAACTCTTAGAAATTGATATTGTCAATAATATTGTATTGTGTTTGCCCATTTATGTGCTTATATGTACGGATGGCAACCCTGGCCATCCCGAAGGGAGCTTGCGCGGCCGGCAGCCACTCGAAGTACGAACTCCGGCGACTTAACATCATCGAACCCCGACCCCCATAAAACCTAACTTCCACATATATATACAGCTGCGGTCAAAATAATAGTAGTACGTACACAACGAAAAGAAAATTAAGAAAAAATAATCTGCTTTTCTTTACAAATATTTACTTTGTATTTTTTAACAAGTTATATGTGTTAACAATGCAATCATAAAAGAAAACTTAAGAATTAAACTCAGTTTGGTTTGATTTAAATTAAATGCGCCAAAAGCTCCAAAATATGGACGGTCAAAAAAATAGTAGTTTGCTTTACTTTCATAAAATTGAATAAATTAAAATTGAATTGAAATTGAATTTTAAAAGATTTAGTGGTTAAATAGTAATAACGTAATTTTTCTTCAAATTAATATTTTGTTGCGTGACTGTTGTTCGCTATTACTGCAGCACAGAGCCGATGCATTGAATTAACCAAATTGTCATATCTTTCTCTAGGGGCGTGGTCTACTGCTTCTCAAAGTTGATTATTATCACAGAACAAACAATATACAGAATGCGCATCTGGTGTAAAGAAAATTTTCTTTGCGGGTTCCAGCGGTAGGACCCGTTTATAGTTGCGGGGGAAGCAGTAAAAGGGACGAGAACGCACAGAGCGCGAGAGCGTAAGCTGAGAACCTGCGACCGCGCACCACACACTGTGGTTGTTGTTGTTGGGCAACAAAGCGATGTGCCGCTTGCATGTTGGTGGTGGCTCATGCTCGCGCTCAGCTTGCTTTTTTAAAAACTAGAACAAGACGTGAACAAGCAAAGTTTTCATAGAAAAATTTATTGAGCGATCGCCAAGGCACATAAGGTGGTAGCACTACGGGAAAACCCAAAATTCAATGGATTTTACAAGTTCTTTTGGTCTGCTTGTAAAATAGAAGTTGTAAAAAGTACAAATGGCTACAATGAAAATAAATATATATGTTAAATATTGAAACAACCAAGACGCATTAAGAAAGTGATAATAAGTGGAAAACTATTGCTACAATGTTGTGCTAATTACACAGTACAACAGTAAAAAAAACCCGCGGAGTTTCTCAACTGTTCTTTATATTTTCGGAGTCACTGAACACGAATATGTAATTATTTTTTTCGGGTCACCTCTAGTTTGGGTTTTACAGGGTCTTGAAGTTAGAACCTACACCCCAATTAAAAAAATTAATTAAAATGGTTGAACTTATCCTGGTCTAACAATATTGGTATCAAAAGAAAGAGAATTATGTCTCCAACTCAAATAAAATAATTTTGTTTTAATTATCCTGGCGAAAGGATATAAAAATGTCCTTTTAAGAATGTATGCTTAAGTATCCTGGAAGTTTTTCTAAAAAAAAATTGAAAAAAATATATTATAAAACACTTACCATGCACCAACACATTGTGAAATTTCATGTTAATCAGTCCATTGGTTCAGCTGAAAAAAATTGTTGAAGTTTATTTCAACTCAAAAACTTAAATTATTCCAAAATTGTTTACAGTGCAAACAATTTCAGCTCTTCTCAGAACCCGCCCAGTTTCTGAACTGCTCCTTATAATTCCGGAGCCGCTGATTACGAATATGTAATTTGTTTATTTGGGTCACCTCTAGTTTGGTTTTTTCAAGGCCTTGAAGTTGCCAGTAACACCCACCTTGAAAACGAATTTAAATGGTTGAACTCATCGTAGTCCAACAATATTAGTATCAAATTAAAGGGAATCCATTTTACGTTATATTTTGAACTATTTTTGAACTAGAAAATATTGCATTAAACTAAACATAAACACGACTTTATTTAATATAATACAATACAAGGACAAGTAACTGGTACTACACTTATTTGGTAAGCTAACAGTATATTAATTTTTAGAATTGTGCTTGTGAACATGTGCTTCTTCCAGCGTTTTTTAGAGAAAAGAAAAGAACGATGAAGTCCGCAGTCATCTGTTTCAAGTTTGCTGCCGTCTTTGTATATGTGGTTTTCTCAGGAATTAAAGATGTTAAAATAAAATTTCATAGCCAGCCACAAATCAAAAGACTATAAAGAATTAGTACAAAGAATAATTTCTGCATTCACAGATATGAACGTGCTCATATAGTTGAAAATTCATATGTTCCATAACCATATCTGGGTTTTCCGTTTAAATATGGAAGAATTATCTGATCAGCCTAGCAGGATTCCACCAGAAAATGCTCCAAATGGAAACTATATGTAAGAGAAAAGTTCTGGAGTGTGAAGGATAGGATAGGATAGGATAGGATAGGACCGTTGTGTGGAAAGCAAGAAAGTAGTTTAATTATTTCGTCCTTTTGACACAACGGCTGTATTCATCTTTCAAGTCATCTTGCTTCACACTCCAGCAGTATTCTGCAACCATGGCATGTAAACTCTTTCCCTTATATCTAGTTTCCATTTGAAGCATTTCCTGATGGAATTTCTTGCCATGTTGATCTGATAATTCTCCCATATTTGAAGAAAAAAACCCGATATGATTATGGAACATGTGAATATTCAACGACATGAGCACGTTCATATCTGCGAATGCTGAAATCATTCGTTTTACTAATTCTTCATAATTTGTGGTTGCCCAAGAAATTCTCTTTACCATCTTTGAAACACAGCCATGCTCTTCTCTCCTTCTGGCTTAGTTTGCTCTCAAATACTCTTTAACACGCATCCGTCGTTAACAAAAAGTTACGAAAGAGTCGTTTGTCAAATCATCAAAAACAAACATCAAAAAATATCAATGCAAAGTAGTAGTTAAAAAGGAAAAGGGAGGGGAAGTTTATTTTTGTTTGTGTTTTGCCAGTGAGCCAAAATCTCATTCGATTTCGTGAAAAAATAAAGGCGCAATGACAGTTTGAATTCGGAAATTGTGTCAAATTGACACAAACGACGGATGCGTGTTAAGTAAAGCGCGTATATTTGGACAAATTTAAACACCTACAGATCTACATAAACATAAAATATGTTATTTGTACAAATTGAGATATCTACATATAAGATGAAAGTTTTAATCAAAATACGATAAACAATATTGTTGGACTAAGATGAGTTCAACCATTTAAATTCGTTTTCAAGGTGGGTGTTGCTGGCAACTTCAAGGCCTTGTAAAAACCAAACTAGAGGTGACCCAAAAAAACAAATTACATATTCGTAATCAGCGGCTCCGGAATTATAAGGAGCAGTTCAGAAACTGGGCGGGTTTTGTGAAGAGCTGAAATTGTTTGCACTGTGAAAAATTTTGGAATAATTTAAGTTTTTGAGTTGAAATAAACTTCAACAATTTTTTTCAGCTGAACCAATGGACTGATTAACATGAAATTTCACAATGTGTTGGTGCATGGTAAGGGTTTTATAATATATTTTTTTCAATTTTTTTTTAGAAAAACTTCCAGGATACTTAAGCATACATTCTTAAAAGGACATTTTTATATCCTTTCGCCAGGATAATTACAACAAAATTATTTTATTTGAGTTGGAGACATAATTATCTTTCTTTTGATACCAATATTGTTAGACCAGGATAATTTCAATCATTTAAATTAATTTTTTTAATCGGGGTGGAGCTCGTAACTTCAAGACCCCGTAAAACCCAAACTAGAGGTGACCCAAAAAAAAGAATTACATATTCGTGTTCAGCGACTCCGAAAATATAAGGAACAGTTGAGAAACTCCGCGGGTTTTTTGAAAACCGCAAAATTGTTGTACTGTGTTATCAAAGAAAAAAAGTGTAATCAGTTCTGGTGCTGCAACTACCTATTGAAAGCCAAGCTGGCTTGCTGCGGAAAGCAACAACATTGCGTGTTGTTGTCGAAATGAGAATAAAGCCCAAAACCATAGAATCTATGCGCGTACAATACATCAATTCGCGCTTACTCTCTCGGTTCCCTTTACATTTTCCTCACCTTTGTTGCTTCCCGCCCGCGTCTTAAATGAAATCGCAAAATTATTTCAGATGCGCCTTCTGTATACTGTTTATTCTGTGTTATTATTTAAAGGATTATTGTGAGCAACATGAGCAAGACATGCTGAATAAATAAATGCATGTCCTACGTTTTATGGAGGTGGCGCTATTTATTTGATCAAGAAAACGATGGATCGATGTGTATGTGTACGAATCTTGCAGGAAATCGTGCTACCGTATGTCCGTGAAAAAACGCCAATGCTTTGGGTCTTTCAACAGGATTATAACCTAAAGCATACAAGCAAGGTCGCACGAAAGGGGCTTTGCAAGAGCAGGATTAGGGTTATGGAATGGCTCGCACAATCACCAGACTTCAATACAATTAAAAATTTGTGGTGTGACGTGAAGAGAGCAGTTGCTCACAATAATCCTTTATGTAATAATCAACTTTGAGAAGCAGTAGGCCACGCCCCTAGAGAAAGATATGAAAATTTGGTTAATTCAATGCATCGGCTCTGTGCTGCAGTAATAGCGAACAACAGTCACGCAACAAAACATTAATTTGAAGAAAAATTACGTTATTACTATTTAACCACTAAATCTTTTAAAATGAAACACAATTTTTTCTTCATTTTTATGAAAGTAAAGCAAACTACTATTTTTTTGACCGCCCATATTTTGGAGCTTTTGGCGCATTTAATTTAAATCAAACCAAACTGAGTTTAATTCTTAAGTTTTCTTTTATGATTGCATTGTTAACACATATAACTTGTTAAAAAATACAAAGTAAATATTTGTAAAGAAAAGCAGATTATTTTTTCTTAATTTTCTTTTCGTTGTACGCGTACTACTATTATTTTAACCGCAACTGTATATACCAACAAACATTCAAGATTTAATAAAACATTACACAAAAAAAACCGACACAAAACATTTACTGCGTTTAATTTCAACACGTTTGCGTGGACATAGCTCTACTGAGTTTATTCATGGTCCTTCGAGCCGGATACTACATTGGCACCAAATTAAACAATAAAAAGTGAAGACATTGTGTGGAAAAAGTGACAGCAAACGCAAACTAGTGAAAACAATCAGTGCAAGTGCATAAACAAAACAACAATAAATCGCACAGTGAAAAACAATAAAAAAATACAATCATAAGAAAACAAAAATTACAATAACACACAGTCCCAAACGCGCAAACGAAAAGTACTAACAATTTTAAACGCACAAATAGGCTGTCTTCTTAAACGTCAGTTGCTTTGCAATAGTACAAAGCATCATGTTCGTAAACAAAAAATGCAACAGTGTTACAATGCATCGTGTTCGTGAACGCATCCAATAAGCAATCGATCGCATCGGCATCGCAAACTGCGCATCATTATTATCGACGATGCATTGACATGAATTTCGCTGTTAACCCTGCTGTTAGGTTAGAAAAGGGACCATTTGGTCCATACTGCAATTTTCGTACAAAACAACAATTTATTCAAATTTTTTGTATTTATTTTGGTTCATTCATTCTTTACTCAACATAACTGATGTAAAAAATAGTTAATAGTTAAATAGTTAGTCAAAAGTTACAAAGGAAACAAGCCAAAAATTGGACCAAATGGGCTTAACCTAACAGCAGGGTTAACAGTTTCATTTCTGGAATTGGTTTGACTTTCAGTATACTCATAATTCAGTTCTCCAGGACCTTCGGAACTTGTTATTATATTATCAAGATTCACACAAGAAATTATCATATGCTTAACTAGTTTCTTGTTTTTTACATCAATGTAACTTAAGATTCGAAATTTATTTTTTAAAATGCCAAAGACCTGCTCGACGCATACTCATGTATTACTCAAAATACGGGGGCGGGTCAATAAGTCCGTGACTTTTTGAATTTCCCGCCTCTTAATTGAAATGGCAACACTGCTCGCGTCAACAGTCATCTGTCAGTTGACTCTTGTCAAAAATTGAACAAGCTGCGACATTTAGTTTGTTTTTGACAGCCGTTAATATCAGACTACCGCGTTGACTGAGAAGAAAATGGAAAAAAGTGAATTTCGTGTGCTCATGGGCAGTTTCCATGGCAAAAATCCATGAACTGGGCTACGAATTGCTCCCTCATCCCGCCTATTCACCGGATCTAGCCCCAAGTGACTATTTCTGGTTCCCAAACTTGAAGAAATGGCTCGGCGGAAAGAGATTTGCTTAATCCAACCATCGATTTATTTTTTTACTCACTATTAAATTATTCTGTATTTCGACATGCCAATTTAAAAATCATTCGAAAAGTCTCATATTCCCTCCATGAGCATTTTTAATTTCGAAGCGGACAATTTGGTCCACTTTTGTTCGAAATTCTCTTCTGCCCCTATCGAAGAGTTAACGCCCGCAATCCTCAAAGCGTATTTAGCCGATCTCAATGGCTACTATGCGGATCTAAAGGCAGCTTTTTCGCAAGTAGGCATCACTCCTGATGACGACCTGCCTAAAACTTTCAAATTGATCGCTCGCTCCAAAATGGAACTGTGCCGAGAACGAGTATATGAAACCATGGCCCAGATTTCGGACCTCATTGACGCTTAGCAACCTCCTCTCGCTGAAACCACTCATCCAGCAGAAATCCCCTTCCCTTCTGCAACAGAGCCGGCAAGTAATGCTATTTGTCTGAATGTCCCTCCTTGCGACACCGAAATTTTCTCCGGCGGGTATGGAGAGTGGCCGTCCTTCCACGACATGTTTTCGGCGGTTTATATTAACCACCCGAAACTCACCTCTGCCCAAAAGTTATATCACCTCCGATATAAAACAACCGGAAAGGCTGGCGCCATCGTTAGGCAGTATCCATTGAGCGACTCTAATTTCGAATTGGCATGGAGTGCGCTGAAGTCCCGATTCGAAAATCGGCGCATTCTGGTTGATAAACAGGTCAACACGCTCTTGAGCCTCCCTCAAGTAGCTGATGAAGACAGTGAAGCGCTGCAAAGCCTTCAAAATGCAATAAACAATTCTCTGTCCGTCTTATCTTCTCAAGACGTCTCGACATAGGGTTGGGACCCGATCGTGGTCTATATTTGTTCAACAAAACTCCCGGAAGAGACTTTATCCCTGTGGGAACAGTCCCTTAGTTCCCGGAAGAATCTTCCAATCTGGGAGCAAATGAACACTTTCTTGACCAGCAGATATGAGGTCGTGGAAAGATTAAACCTTATGAGGCCGACCAAGTCCGTGTTTTCTCACAACCGGGATCATAACAGAGCTCAAAACATAGCTGAGAGCAGACGGACTTTCCTCTGTCCGGTTTGCAGCGCGGCTCATGCGCTCAAACTATGCTCGAAGTTCATGCTATCTGTTTATGATCGAGTAAAGGCAGTACGAGCCCACAACTTGTGCACAAACTGCCTGTCCCATACTCACTTGAAGCGGGATTGCACAAGTAAACACACTTGTTCGCAATGTCAGAAGCAGCATCATTCTATGCTCCATTTCTTTTCTGACAGCACCCCAAATCGGCGAAGAGACACCATCTCACCACTTTTCACGACTCTGCCTCGGAGTCCATCACACAACAGCTCATCCTGTTCGAGAAAATCCCGGAGTTCTCAAGATGAGTCATCTTCCGTCACCCCACAAAGACGGAAAAACCGTCCTGTGCAGTCGCTTAGCACAACGATTAAGGAAACAGCACCTCGCCCCATGTCTAATCTAGACAGTTTGGGCAGACCGCAGCCGAAGCGCAACCCCCGCGCAACATTCAGCCCCAATCAGCAACAAGCCGTAGACGACGACCGCAGGACCTTAGTCGGACTCGCCTCGCCTTGACAGCGCATCCCGTCCGCACGCGAATCAGCCCCACCCTCGCTACAGCAGCCAGCAAGTTGCGCGGACGCCGAGTTCGGACCCTTCCAACCGGAGCCATCCAAACCCTACTGGAGCTCCGGGGGGTCCCATCAATGCACGAGTGCATCCGGCCCCAGGATGTTTAGATCGCTAAACAGTACCCGCCACGCAACTCTTAGAAATTGATATTGTCAATAATATTGTATTGTGTTTGCCCATTTATATGCTTATATGTACGGATGGCAGCCCTGGCCATCCCGAAGGGAGCTTGCGCGGCCGGCAGCCACTCGAAGTACGAACTCCGGTGACTTAACATCATCGAACCCCGACCCCCATAATACCTAACTTCCACATATATATATATACCAACAAACATTCAAGATTTAATAAAACATTACACAAAAAAAACCGACACAAAACATTTACTGCGTTTAATTTCAACACGTTGTCGTGGACATAGCTCTACTGAGTTTATTCAAAAGTGTTGAACAGAACTTTACATTTTTTATTTGCTGAATAACCACTAATTTCGTTTATAAAACCTTTTCTGTGTACTATTAAAATCTTGTAATCTTCAGGCTGCTGTAAAGAATTCAAACCTTGCGATTTACTTTATAATATAAGTATGAGTGTGTTTGTGTTCTTAAGTTGCAAAATTCATTTAAATCACTGTATATCTCATATTTCTTTTAAAATATTTAGCTACGAATGTTATCGATATAAATGTTTACAAAATTTTACATACGTATGTACTAGGGATCGCAATTTTTTGCCATTTTGCGATCCCGGGATTTTCGGGATTGAAAAGTCAAATCCCGGGATCCCAGGATTTAATCCCGGGATTCAAATAACAAATTTTTTAAATAAAACAATTTTACCAAATTGCATAAATACTTGTTTATACTATATTTACCATAAAAATGGACACAGTTTAATCACATTTGGGGTAGTTTTAAGATTTTTTATCTTGAATTTAATCACATTGTAAGGTGGAAAGGGAGGCAGTCGGTGTTGAGTCGTCGAAGTGGTTGGTTGTGCGCGGCACATCACCAAAATCCAGTTGTCATTTACAATCAGTTGTCAATTACATTCAAAATTGTCAGTTTAAATTTAAATCAAATAAATAAACATAGTCATCCTTGACAACATTTTGTTTAACTTAAAACTTTTTCATTTGACATTTAACTTCAGTTTGATAACATTTTGTTTTATCCAAAAATGACACTTAAACATAACTTATTGCTTTGCATCAAATGTATCATAAAGTACATATATACGCATATTTGATAAAAAAAATAAAATAGTTAATTTGTTAGTACTTTTAGTTTTACTTTGATTATTTCGATAAAAAAGTTAAGCGTTGTGATTAACTAAAAACTGAGATCTTAAAAATACTAAGGCATTAAATGTTTTGCCCTCTAATCTAGAGCGAAATTTATTGCAAATAAACCCTGCTGAGAGAAAACATCTTTCAGATTCAACACTTGCTGGTTGAATGCTTAGTAAATAATTATAAGCCTTTTGCAAAAGACGCCCTCTATCCCCTCCCTCCTCCTTCAGATAAGGAATTGGGTTTTTGTGCTTTTAAATTTATTTCATTTGAACTTTGAAGCATCTTTTGCAATCCCGAAAATCCCGGGATTAAAAGATTTGAATCCCGGGATTTTCGGGACTGGAAAAAGTCCGGGATCCCGGGATCCCGGGATCCCGGGATTGCGATGCCTAGTATGTACATATTTTATAATACAGTGAAATTCCTCATAACCGGACACTCACCGTCGCAGTGTTTTTTGTCCGGTTATGGGAGATGTCCGCTTATGAGGTAGGGGGCACAAAAAATTAGTTTATATTGTATCCAGGTGTTTCTCGTATATTTATTTAATATTTTAATTTAAAAAAATTGAATATTTAATTAATATTTATTACATTTATTACAAGTCGTTTAAATTTGAGTACTGCTTTGGTTGAACAAATCTTGTAATAGTTGATTGTTTTAATTTTAAATGTTCATTTTGAAATATTTAAAAGTGAGATTTGTTAATTGTCCGGTTATAAAAATTATATTTGTATGGAAAACTGAATGAAATTGTTGTGCCTTCCAAATTTGTCTGGTTATAACGGCTATCCGGTTATAAGGACTGTCCGTAATGAGGAATTTCACAACATAATTTTCAAAAACTTAATTTTTTTCAACTTTCAAAATTATATTGAAAAAATTATATGAAGACTTAGTTAGAGTCCGACCGATTAATCGGCATCGGCATCGGCTTGTATCGGCCAATAAAATTGGTATCGGCATCGGCTAGTATCGGCATCGGCCAAAAATAAAGAATCGGCATCGGCTTCGGCCTTTTTTGGCCAATGCCACATCGGCTTTTTTTGGCCGATGCCAAATCGGTTATTTTTGGTCGATTTTCCTGCTTTCATTTCTTGTTTTTATTTGCAGCTGAATCGCACTGTCTTTCTTTTTCATATCTCGCTTTGTATATTTATTACATTTTTATTATACCTTACAACCCAGTGTTGCCTGATTAGGGGGTTTCTCCTTAGATTTGTTTGGATTTTATGGCAAATATTTAAGGGGACAATATTTTACAGATATTTTTAATCTATTTTTGCTACATCAACACCTTGTTCAGCTATATTGGCTATTGGGTCTTTTGTTAATTGCTTGTGCCAAATAGAATGAGCAATTTCCATGCAATATTAATTTTATCTGTTATAAATTTGGGGGAAATTTTAGTTTAATGTATTTAAATTCTGAATTTTCTTGTAATTTGATTTAGTTTTTGGTTGTTTATTTTCTCGCTTTTTTTTTGTTAATTTGTGATGAATGTGATAGGTAGGTAGGTAGGTAGGTTAAGTGGCCGCCTCACGGGCATCACTTAGGCCTGGTGGCCCATTGTGTTACCACATGGTGGGGAGATGACTCCGCCTACACACTTCCCTGAGGTGAGAGCCATCTAGTGGCTCTGATGAATTTGTTAAGATTGCTTGGGGGCATCTGCTCTAGATCTGCTATGCAGCTGAAGGAGTGCTGTCCCAAGAGACGTAGGCGTGTTCTTGCAAGCGCCGGACATTCGCAGAGGAAGTGCTCAACAGTTTCCTCACAGTCTTCGTTCCTGCAGCTTCTGCAGAAATCATTGTACAGCAGTCCTAGTCTTCTGGCGTGTTGACCGATGGGGCAGTGTCCAGTTATGATTCCTACGACAATCCCTATTGAGGGTTTGTTTAGCAGGATCAATTCCCTGGATCTGCTCAGATCGATTGTTGGCCAGATCTGTCTTGCTGTGTGGCATGTGTCTTCTTCGAGCCATCTAGTGTTTGCTCTACGAAGATAAAAGCTCCTGAGGCGTAATTTGCAGGTAGAGAGTGG
Organism: Melieria omissa; assembly: GCA_963971225.1. Classification (NCBI taxonomy): domain Eukaryota; kingdom Metazoa; phylum Arthropoda; class Insecta; order Diptera; family Ulidiidae; genus Melieria; species Melieria omissa. Next base: position 38,795,596 of record OZ020269.1, on the reverse strand, counting down.
AATGCCAGCCTCTTCTGTAGCGTTTATGGATTGCAGCTCCGTGCCTGCTCTGGCCAGCTCGTCGGCTATACAGTTACCCTCTATGTCCCTGTGCCCCGGCACCCAACACAGGTGCACGTTGTACTGCTCGGAGATCTCGTTTAGAGATGAGCGGCAGTGGAGCGCTGTTTTAGAACGGGGGTGTTCGCTTAGTAGCGCTTGTATCGCCGCCTGGCTGTCGGTGTAAATGGTGATTTCCCTGCGGGAGATCGCATTTGATTTGAGCCAGGCGGCCGCCTGACTGATGGCCGTGAGTTCAGCTTGGAATACGCTGCAGTGATCTGGAAGTCTGAAGGACATTCGGAGGTTCAGATGATTGCAGTAAACGCCACTGCCAACTTTGTCGTTCATCTTTGATCCGTCCGTGTAGAAGGTTGCCGAATTATCGGCCTCCTCCGGAATTTCCCGATTGCTCCAGTCATCCCTCGAGGGGATTTTGGCGCTGAAAAGTATTTTAGGGAGTGGTGTTGGAATAACATAGTCAATTTCGGTTGCCTGGAATGGTAACCTGTTGACGATGGAAGCGTGGCCAGTATCTGTTCTGGTCCAGGGAAGGATCGCGTTGAGCCTGATAGCCATGCAACTTGCCGCGAGCTCGCCATAGATGTCGATGGGGAGCAAATGCAGCAGGGTATCAAGGGCTTTAGATGGTGTGGTTCTGATAGCCCCAGTGATTAGTATGGAGGCCATTCTTTGAACTTTACTGAGTTGGCTCACGTATGTGGACTTGCTCAGGGCTGTCCACCATACTGTGACACCAAACATGAGAATAGGCCTTACTACTGCCGTGTACAGCCAATGAATGGCGCGGGGTTTCAGACCCCAATTTCTGCTGATGGCCCTTTTACATGTGTAAAGGGCGGTGGTTGCTTTCTGGATGCGATTTGCAATGTTATCCTTCCAGGTGAGCTTACGGTCTAGTATTATTCCTAGATATTTAACTCTATCAATGGGCAGGAGAGGAGTGCCGTTTAGCGTGGGTGATCTGAACCGCGGTATCCTGTGCTTCTTCGTGAAAAGCATGAGATCCGTCTTGGCCGCATTGACACCCAAACCGCAGTCTTTTGCCCATGAAGATAGTGTATCAAGAGCTCCTTGTAATAGGTCGCTTAGAGTGTTGACATGCTTACCCGAGGCCAGGAGAGCGATGTCGTCTGCATAAGCTATAACGTGGCAGCTTGAAGCTGCCAGCTTGGTTATGAGAGGGTTTACTGTTAGGTTCCAGAGCAGAGGTGACAGTACCCCTCCTTGGGGGGTGCCTCTAGTCACGAATCTCGTGACTTTAGAAACACCTAGCTCTGCAGTAATGGACCTCTTTTGAAGTAGGTTCTTCAGTAGCATAGTTAGTCGGCTGTTAAGCTGCAGGTCGACTAAGCATGTAATGATGGCCTCTAGGCGGATGTTGTTGAAGGCTCCTTCGATGTCGAGGAAAGCCGCCAACGTGAATTCCCTGAGCGAGAGTGATTTTTCGACCCTATGTACAAGGTCGTGCAGGGCGGTCTCTATGGACTTGCCCTTGGTATAGGCATGCTGAAGCCCTGAGATCCTGTTATGATCGACAGTGCTTCGGATGTATGCGTCTAGCAATTTCTCAAATACCTTGAGAAAAAAGGAGGTAAGGCTGATAGGCCTAAAGTCTCTTGCCACCGCGTGGCTGCTCCTTCCCCCTTTGGGGATGAAGATGACTCTCGCCATGTTCTATTGGCGTGGAACATCGGCGAGTCTAACACACGCTTTGTAGATGGTGATGAGCCATGGGGCAAGTGACTTTCTGGCCTGCTTTAGTTCCTCCGGGGTGATACCGTCCGGACCTGGCGATTTACCCAGCTCTAGGCTGTCAATAGCCCAGTTCAGACTGTGGTCGTTGATTGCGGCATCGCTGAAGTCGGGGCACGTATGTGTTGCAGTCGATACACAGTTCAAGGATGTGGTTGAGTTGCCCGGAAAATGTGTGTCGATTAGAAGCTCCAGAGTTTCGGAGCATGAACTGGTCCAGTCCCCGTCCGGGTTCTTAATTGAACCCGTGAAGGTGGGGTTAGACGCAAGAATTTTTCGAAGCCTACTGATTTCTGATGCGTTTTCGACGCATTCGCAGTAGGACGCCCATGAGGATCGCTTAGCGTCCCTTAGTGCGCTTTTATAGCGACGTAGGGCCTCCTTGTAGGTTGGCCATGAGTTGTCTGCTTTCGCTTTGTTGAACAGCTTCCTGCATTCGCGACGCAGTGCTGCAATTTCCGCAGTCCACCAGTGCGGTTTGGGTTTGCCTCTGGGGATAACCTTTGGGCACATGGATGAATGTGATGAAATGTACTATATATGTAATAGTTCCTTTTGTTGTTTTATAAAATAAGCTGTGTTTTTGATTGAATTCATTCGTGTTTTTTTTTCTATGGAATCGGCATCGGACGATTTTCGGCCTTTTCACCGATTAATCGGCATCGGCCTGAGAATTGGCCGATGCCGATTAATTGGCAAATATCAGTAGTGCCATATTGATTGGGTTAGTTTGCCACTGTTCCCGGCAAGGTCCCTTTGTCCTAGAACCCAACAGGTAGTGACGAACACAGGATTTTATTTATTTTAAAAATAAGCAATTACCAAAAAAAAAGTAAATATTGGAAAATACAAATTTAAAGTAGTAATCACTAAAGTATTCCATTCTGAGAGTATTCCTCAAAGAGCTTATGTTTCGGGATTCCGGGTTGTTCGGGAAAATACATATTTAAAAAAAAATAAAAGATTGCGGTTCGGTCCTACGGTCCATAAGCTCCTGAGCAATCTCCTTGCACTTTCGTTTCGGTGCGACGATAGCCTACTTTCGAGGTATAGCCTATATAACAAATTTGAATAGTTTCTATAAATATCTGCTGTTAAGTAAAGCCAATAAAATGCTTTTATAACTGGCTCGAGTGAACTAAGATAAACTTGTAAAATCAAAAAAAATGAAGTTGTAATCTGTTTTTGAATAAATAGGGAATCGGTTTTTACAATACAAAATGAACTGAAAAATTAGCTTATTAATTTTTCGTTATACCGTACTTTTCGCTTATAACGAACCTCCGCCTAAAACGAACCAATTTCAAACGTAGGCGCTTTATGTTTTCGCTTATTACATTATTATTATTATTATTATTATTATTATTATTATTATTATTATTATTATTATTATTATTATTATTATTATTATTATTATTATTATTATTATTATTATTATTATTATTATTATTATTATTATTATTATTATTATTATTATTATTACATTATTATTATTAAGACAAACCATTTTTCCAGTCCCTCCAAGTTCGCTTCAAGCGAAAAGTACTGTATATAAATAAACAACGATGTTCTTTTCAATAAAAATGTACTCAGGCTCAAATCGAACCGGGTTTTTTCTGTTTCAGTTTTCATTTGAGAAAATAATTTTCGAATGGTAAAAAATCGATACCGGTTCGGGTATAAAACGTTTTCTGACGCATGTAACAATTGCATTTGTATGGTACCAACAAATGGCTTAAATGGCCTTCACTGGTTTGTTGTTTGCAATTTGATGGGTAAAAGCTTCGCGATGCAAAGCAAAGAATTGACACACAACTACAGGTCCGCTTCAATTATACATGAAATCGATTACCAGGCCCCGGTCAATTCTAGGATGTCGTGCCAAGTCATATACCTACTTATCTACATGATTCATTAAGTTTTCTCTACCGCGAGTGATTCTGACACACCAATACGGGATAATGTGGAGTTGGTAATAATGTAAGAAAGCTACTAATGTTGTTGGTTTCACTTTCCTTTAAAATTAATTTGATGTGCGTTCGCTGTACACAACTCGGCTTGTTTCGGTGTGGCCATCGTCGCTGAGGCTGCAGTGATAATTGCTATGTATGTATGTTTGTATGTACATATGTATATTTATTTGTGCGTTCGCCACAGAAATGATCAAAAGCGAAAACATTATTCAAGATTTAAATTTGATTTCTCGGGAAGAAGGCGTTTATTTTCTTCGTATTTGTTTCAACCTAATGCATATTTGCGATGCTTGCATTGCCCAGTTATGTAGGTAGAGTTTTTCCTGCCACATACTCGCAAGTTGAATTTTTTTATCACCAGTGATTTCAGGATCCCCCACTGCACTGTACCATACGGCCATTTCGACATATCTCAGCGTATATAATACCTATGTACATGTATATGCATATGTACAATACTGCATACACACACATATGTATGTCCCTTTGTATATATGCGTACAATCACGTACACATATTTCTGTATTTGTATTCGCTTCCGTGAGACGTTAAAGAAATACCAAATTTCTTACATATACATATGAACATATACGTGCATATGTGCGTATATAAGTACATACATACATGCATACCTGTGTTTGTGGGTACTCGTACAGATACATAACAGCGCGCATGTGTTTGTCTGCATCTACTCAATCTTACATTTTAACTCCATGGGCACATCTTAAAGTTGACAATGGGAATTCGATACTTCTCTCCTCCAAACTTTTTACCTACCAAACGAACAAAATGGACCTGCCTGACGTCGCACACATCCCCGTGCTGTCACTCTGGCTCTGCGTTGGCTGTTGTTTCTGTTTATTTGTCCCGTTTTTTCTGTGCAACGATGCCGTCGTCAATTGCACAAAAGCTTTGACACAGCCAAGCAGTAGCAATACCTTTTGGTAAGCATCAACATAATAGGCGGCAACGGCAGCCACAATAGCAGTGGAGGTAGCGTCGACATCGCCGACATCGACTGGGGGCGGCGGCCGACGGGCGGTGGCAGCAACAAACAGCATGACAAAAACCACACTAGCCAACAACAACACCTCCACAGAGTATCTACTACTGTCAAAGAAGTGATGCCACCGCAGTCACTGCTGCTGCATAATTCATTTGGTGCTGCTACTTGCTTCTTGCTACCAAACATCTTGTGCCGATTACGATTACGAGGGTCGCGTTGTGTCGTTACACGCACGCAAAGCCCATACATATATAAAAGAGAGCGCGCACACACACACACACACGCCAAAAACAACACTGACGATTATTGCAGCCAGCAAATATCTGCAACCCTACTGGATGACACAGTATCAGCCACACCACGCCCATCTATAGCAGAGCTCTTCGCTCACAGTTGTGTTTCGCCATGTCGCTGTGTGCAGTCGTCAAGTCTGCCACCCTTCTTCGCCAATGGCTGCCTTTGAACTGAGCGAGCCAGCCGCGCTAACCGACGCGACTGCTACATGCATTGTGCTCTTACTAAAAGACCTCGTCTGTGGGCGCATTCCGCATGCCAGAACGTGACCGATATGCACAGCATAGGCACGGCAAAGAGAGGCAGCTAGCTCTGTTCGGACCGAGATTCTATAGGCTAAAAATGCAGTAAATGAACTCAGGGCTCGAAGCAAATGCTGCTGAGTGGAAGCATTCGCTATCTCGAGCTCGAATAGAAGCGACATAGCGCCGTACACATTGCGCATGACTCAACAATCGGATAATCGCTCACCAATCCGCCGCTCCGACGCGTACGCACAGACGCCGACGTGATCAGCTGCCGCGCCGCCACTACACGCAACTCAATGCAAGACAGTCACCTGCCGTCAGTTCAAAAGTTCATGCCGCAAGTTTTATAGTGCAAATCGTTTCATAAGCGCGTGCCGTGTGTGTATGTGTACAGTAGTCTTCATAAAATTATATAGAAATTTAATGAACTTGCCGCGTAGCAATTATTGCCGTCTTAAGTGTTAAAATCGGGTTATGGTACGCGAAATAAAAAAAATTAAATAAGGCTACGGCAAAATGCTGCCAAATCCTAATATGAGCGTTCACTTTGCTTTATAAGAACGAGCAAATCAGCAAAACCCCACAGATTTGACTTGCTCTTCTTCGCAAAGCCTGCGTCAAGACGCGGCTTTCAAGGGCCGCATGTGTACCAACGTCAAAGTTGTAGCGCCTCTAGGTGCTCAGGCAACGAAAAAATTATGGATTACAGCGCGCAGTCGACACGTGAGCGCCCGACTAGCCGAACTCGTTCCTAGCACGACTAGTTCCTTAGAATTTGGAGAGTCTTCAGAATTCAATGCAAATCTAGAAAAACACAATTTGAATGGTTGTTTTAGCTTACCCAGTTTATTCGCTGATATACAAAAATTGAGGACGATTTTCAGCGATGCAATTTCAAATTTCCTTTAATGCCCTTACCTTAATCTTATTTATATAAATAGATTCAAAAGATAACTGATAACGTAGGTAACTGATTTGCAAAACAACGCCCCCTCGGCTATGTTACTGGTTTGTTTACTGCTTCCAATAGGCAAATGTTCAAGCAATAATTTTTCCCGAAAGGCGCTGTTTCTGCTTCGGGAAAGCTTGCGAAAAAAGGACTTGGCAATAATTTGAAATATTTTCACAAAGGTAAACAACTCGAAATTTCCCATGGAAAGGGGCAGATTCCCAGAAGTTTCTAGCCAACGTATCAAATCCAGATAGAGGGAACTAGAGAGACTGACGTATCCAAGTTGTCTAGACTCAAACTCTCACTTTTCCCGCGCTTGCTCTTGTAGCCCTGTAGGGCTTGGTCCCAGATCCCTTTTCATCAAACATAAATACATTCATATGTCTGCAGGTATAATATAGTATGAATATGAAGCAGAACACCAAAACAAAGTAGAGAAATGTATGTCGCCCTTACCCGGTTTTAGTCACTGTAAATGTAAACTGCCGCTTACCAGAACATCCACAACAGTGGCCACCAACACAAGCGAGGGAATTTTTTGTTTAATTAACGTTCGCCGCTTTAGAGGCCGTGGCAGTCCAACGACGAGGTCTTATCAGCGACGGAGAATCACCTCTACCAACCGCGTGCACCGGGGCCGTGTTCGTATGTATATACACTAGCGCACACACGCACTATCACTAGCTTAAATCTCCTGCAAAATTCATCGGATTCAAGTTACCAGTCAACACTTAGCAGCTTCACATTTTCGTTGGCGTTGTGGACACTGCGACATCGGGTAGAGGGCATCGGTTTAGTCATAAATTAATGCCCTAAATTAATTTAATACTGTCAACAATGACGTTTACGTCTGAGGCCCGTTGTTTAGCCCAATTGTATGGTTGTACTTTTCGTTTGCCAGTGTATGTACAAGTGTGTATGTGCATGTGTGTACGTACCTATGAGTGGGCTGGTGACCCAATCGACAAAACTAGTAATAAATACTTGCCAAAGCATCTCAAGCTGTTTCCTAACATAGGGACAAGGATTGCCGGACTGGTGCAATAGAGTAAAACTCAACTACAGGTGTGGTATGCCTGGCCAACAACATTACCAATAACCGGGTATATGTACAGTACTAATAGTACTTGTAGTTAGTGGTTAAGTTAGGAAATTTCCGCCGTCGCACTGCAAATAATTTTCTCCACAGGCTAAACATTTCGGCCCTCACGCGTCGAAAGCCCTGCACACTATACGTTCGTCGCCGATCATATCAAATCCTCGCAATTTCACCCTAATAAATATTTCCTAATCTATGTATTGTGTTCGTGCATACCAGTAGAAGCTGTCGCGGCAAATTAAAGGCGAATAACAAAACGAAGAATCGAAGAGGCCAAAACCAAGTGTCGCAAGCACATTGTACAAGTCAAAGAAGACGAAGAGAAAACGAGAGCAGGTAAACTCGGTTCTGTGATCAATTCATTTACGGGATTCGTAGATTAAATATTTCGATATTAGAACTGCTCGGGAGTGCTGGCTACTTTATACCATTTGCGTACCGTGATTGAGTCGTTGTGCCGAGTGCCGGCGCGAGTGAAGCTGTGAATAATTCGTCATTATTTAATGGGGTTTTTGTTGCGACGCACCTTACATACACACAGTATACATATTGAATTCAATTTTCAGTGGTCACTATGCACTACGCTTACGTCAGCTGTGTCGATGTTCCGATATTTTCGCAATTTAGATCAGTAATGAAAACCTGCTCGCATTCTCGTGCATGCAAACGCAATTGTTCTATTTAAATACGGTGAAAGTGAAAATCAATCCCATCAAAGCATAAATGTACATGCATATGTGAAATTGTCAACGCAGCCAGCCTCAAGCGCTCCTCTACATACAAAAGATTCTTGGCTTGCAGATTGCCGCAGCTATAACATCAACGCGACTGTAATCATCATTGAAAGCAAGCCTTGTTTCATCCCAAAAGACGCACATGGGCGTCTGCACCGAAGAGCGCCCTGTGATGCATTGGGTAAGCCCAAATATTCTCATTTTGATTAAAGTAGTTCGTATAAGAAGCCTAACGTAGCATAAAAGAGGGAGAGGGAGCGATTTGCATAACAAAATCGAAATATTTACTATAAATTAGCCCCTCAGAGCGATTATTTTTTATTCGAATATTGCTTTTGAGTGTGTAAGCGACTGATTTATTGGCCTAAATTTGCTGACATGACCATCGTTCGAAATCGATATTGCACTCGACGTCCATGTAGCTCGATCCAACATTCCTTAGAGTCTTATACCATGACGAGTATATATGAAATATGAATGATGATAAACAGAAGCGCGGAAATCAAAAGCTACGTGTTCAGGTCGATCTGGAACAAAACTGCCTAAACAAGCGGCGATCAAAGCCCTCCTATCCTACCGCGTGGACTTCAATCTGGTTTGTCTCTAGATTAGCTTAACAGACTAGGGAGGGGGTACAATGTTCTTTTTATTGTATACAAGAAAACAAAAAACTGAGACAATACACAAGCTAAAATTACCAGGATAACACCACTTGACGGCACTATAGCGCACCTATAAGCAACAGCGCCTGCATACAACCAACAAAGAGTAATCCGTATAGGGTAATGCAGACTGAGGAAGCCTATGACAAGCATTAAGGTCATTTTCATATAAGGTCAGATCATATCAAGACATGGAAAATTAAAGTAAAGCATTAGAGCCAAAGAGATCAATTGATTAGCTTCCAGCAGCAGATAAGGATCAGTCACGAGCTACAGCCTAATAGGACACAAAAGATAATGGCAAAGGATAAAGCACGAAGCTTATGAGGTAAATGCCTAGGGCAGCATATTAGGAGGGGCTACAACTTTGTACCCAAAGAATAAATATTTGAAATGGGCGCCAAATTTCAAAAAAATACTGTCTTAAAATTGCACTCATATAAATATTCCCATATGTTCAATATCGATCGATTTGTATGAAAAAAGTGAATTTAAACAGATCACATGTGGTTGATAATTTGGTCATGGGGAATGGTTTCCAAAAATTTTTTTGCCAATTTAGAATTACATGCATTTAAACTGCACTTATCAAACAGGTCATTTGGTGGTGGCGCCACCCATATGTGACTTAGTGCATTAAAAATGTCATTAAATTTGGTTTACTGGAAGCAAAGTCACTGCGTCCGAAGTAAAAGTATATTTGTGGCACACGGGTACGAAAATTCCATGTTAATTTGCAAAGACCAAAGGTTAAATTTTGCCTTAACCCTTTCCTTCCCGAATTATGAAATAGCCATAGAAACATATTGGAAGTTGGTTATTTGAAACGAGAGAACTATTTAAAAGTATTTTGCATCATATTTAAAATGGTTTCGACTTTCCAGTGGGAGGTGCGAGGAGGAGGTAGCCTTACTACACTAGACTACACTGGGCTTTTATGAAGCAAAATTAAAACATATTTTATATGAAAACAAAATGTCCCTTATTTACAAGTTTTTAGAGTTAATTGTTAGAATTTTAGAGTTGTTTGGTGTCCTTTGTTAAACATAGAGCAATATTACATTTTTGCCATTTAATTCTGCTGCCCTGTCGAGCGGGAACCGTTGCACAAATGTTAACAATTTTCAATGTTCCCATAAAAACAAACTACATATTTTGCTGAAAAAGCTCAGAACAATGTTTCTGTTAAGCGATACAATTCATAGAATGGGGAAAAATCGAAAATTATACATCGAAGTTCCAAATTTGAATTTCGTAGCCATATGGCTACCATGGGAAGGAAAGGGTTAAACTTGGTAAAACTTTAACAGAAACATTTCAATTGATGAATCAAGATTATGGTGGTGATCGTTTATCCCGTGGCGGAGTTCATGGACGGCGCACGAGATTTGAAAAGGATTGTCAGGACTTAAATAATGGCCACTGTGTTAGCCAACTGAACTCCGCGATCACCGCAGATTCCATCAAAACTGGCCGGTAATTCATCAAAGATCAGCCAAAATCTTCTTGAACTTGGAGCTAACCTTCGCCTTACTTATACCTACTCGGGTGATCTTTTTGATATTCATGTTTATCTGCAGCCGCCGTAGCTCAGCTGGCTAGTGCGTTGGGCTGCGAGTCAAATGTGACGCTCGAACCCAAGTTCAAGACTCCGTTGCTGCTAACACCGAAAAAAAAGAAAAACAAAAATTTTTCTTTTAGCCGCTGCCTATGAAAAAGCTCCCAACTCGCCGTTCGAAATGGGCATAAAACTGTAGGTCCCTTCCAACCTTGTACAAATTCGTAAAGGTTTGGCCTTAGTCTCGTAATCGGGCTGTCGTGCCAGTCAATTAGTTACCTAATTAATATATGCCAAAGTATTTTTCCGATGTAGTTATGATTTCGGCTAACTGAACAAATTCTAAAGTAGTTTTTAATAACATAAACAAATAATTTTTTGGGAAATTGTGTTCATGTTTTTTGTTATTTTGCATACCAGTCAGCGGTGCACACAGGGGGGGGGTTTGGGGGTTCAAACCCCCGAAATATTTTTAAGTTAGCACAGAAATTTAATTTAAAACCGTCGCATATATGTTCAATCATCAATAACACTACTCGACACAAAAAATTCACATAAAAAATGTTTTCTAGACTAATATTGACTATTTGTCAAGTTTTTACTATTTGTCAAGAATTTGTATTCTGTTTCTAAAAATAAAAGCTCTTTTCTTGATAAATTGTCAAAAGTGTGAATGCTATTGACAACAGCACACAAATATTGCCTATTGAAAATGGAAGAATTGGGCATGTTTACACTTGTAACGGTTGAGGAGGATAGAAGAGAAGAAATCAGAAGCAGAAGAAAACAAATAATTTGCCTTCGTTGAGCGAAAAAGAGTTCATGAAGAATTTCCGGCTTACTCGATCCTTGTGGCATCGATTAATTGAGCTATCTTTGCCCATACGCGTTCTGGCGGCATTTCATTTTTTGGACATGGATCCTACAAAAAATGCGTTGGTAAAAACTGTAATTTGCCTATGAGCTAATCATCTGTCTAACAAAATTGTAAGAATTTCTAATAAAAATTGCAAAATAGTTTCAAAATTACTTCTTTTAATTTTTTATTTGTCTTATTTTTTGACAATTTGACAACTATCGCATATTCACCTTATGTTAAATTAAATGAGCTTTTTACTTTATCAATGTTGCATCAGAATGCGAACAAAGCTTTTGCTTGATAAAAATCTTGACAAAATACCTTGATATAAAAATTGTCAAGAATACACAGAATCAGGTTGTAATTTTGGGCCGCTGGACACGAAACCGAAGATCAAAAAAATTTTGTGAGAAGCGTTTTCAAATCTTCGAAAAACCAGTTTTTACCCTGTTGCAGTGGCGTCCCCAGGGGGGGATTAGGGGGATGGATCCCCCCCTTGGTCGAAGAATTCATTTATGCAATTTTATATAATAACATGGAATTGTGAAACATTTTTACTATTTGCTTTATCTCTTCTGTAATCACCCACTTAAAACCTAATAATTGAACCTCCTCCAACCTCCCATGATCTGGCCAGACCATGATGTGAGCAAGAGGATAGTCAAGGATTGTTGTTAATGATATAAAAAAAATCAGAAAGTGTGAACACAATAATTTCTTTTGCTTGCCTACATTATTTTTACGTAAAACGGTGAAAATATAGTAAAATAATTAAGTAAATAGCAAGTTTCAACTTCAATGAATTAATTTTGAAATTAAAAAAAAACAAAACGACAGTAAAGCAAGAAAATAAAAAAATGTATTAATGTAAAATACGTTACTTATGGATCTACTTCAACTGCTTGACCAATGCAATTATTTCAACGAAGTAATGCAGTATCATGACTAAACCACATTGAGATTTTACATTCGACACATACAAATCGCGTTTTGATATATCTATTTCTGGATTCCTGCACTGTCAATAATTCTGAACTGCTTTGCCAAAGAAAATTATGCAAAACATGCTATTGTTCATGCTGAACTGGCCGGATATCTTTCTCCTTGTCGTCTTCGGCGTCGCTATCTTCACATTGAACTATCTAAACGACCATTTTTTCTATCAGTATCAGAAGCTTGGTTTTGTTCAGGGCCAAATGACAGCGTGAAACTGACAACACCGTTATTATTACCTCTAGCAGCAAATTATTTAATATCTTAAATTCGTTGCTCTAAAGCATTAGTTTCCGCTATTGCTTAGACAATTTTTTTAGAGAAATTTTCTTCTCTGATTTAACTCCAGCGTCGAAGTTCAAAAACAATGTCCACCTGATCCTCAAAATAGCATTCCCTTCCTTTCATCTCTGCCACAGAAAACACCCAATCGAATTGATAAAAAACCAGACTCGACAAGACCACAAATGCTTCCTTCACTTCAGGATTGTAATTGAATTGACACCAAAACACGGACATAACCATGAATACAATAGATAAGTATTAATTTTGAATATGTTCCAATATTATTTTCCAAGAAAAATTCTAATTTATTAACCCAAAGAAAATAAAAGCCAAGGCGAATGAAAAACACTTGGGCCAGGTACATATTGCGTCAGCTAATTTATGTCACTATTAACGGGATGGCACGAACAAAATGCTTCAAATCGGGTCAGATGGAAAAGCCTAGTTGAAAATATATATATAAAATAAAAAAAATATTTATAAACAATTCTGACAGTAATTACGTCGAAAATAACAAAAAAAAAACTGAAAATAACTGGTAATTTTGTATGAAAATGCACCATGGTCTGGCCAAACCATGGTTTTGGGTTTTGTGCTTAGAAAGGATCAGTTAAGAATATCATGAAATATGAGCTCGATAGCTTAATTACAACATTGCTAAAGTGGATCCAAAGTTCAATATGGTCTGGCCAGAACCGGATGCCCGCAGAAGTGTTAAGGATAAATGATTAAAAAAAATCAGCATTGCATTTGTTCTCGCAGAATAGTTGTATTTTCAGTGTTCCCAAAAGTATCGACTATTTACCAAGGTAGTAATCAAACGCAAGCTTCATGCCAACCCTGCATCAGCTGTTGAAATTTGAAAAAAAAATTGACTTAAATTTTTTTGGTGAATTGTGTGTAAACATGGAAACATGGTCACCTCTATCATAATTAAATTTCAGAACGTCATACATTTTGTAAATGTTGGATTTATTTTACATAGCTGGTGTGTTATGCTTTTTAAAATACGTCTTTTGAGTTTTTCGTAATTCTTTTAGAAGGTGTTTTCAATATGTAATAACTCAAAACAAAGTTGAATTTTTTAGTTGGGATTTTTTGACTTTAAAATACATGTCACTAAAATATTTTGTTTTAAGAAGTTTATGTTATATGTATACATATGTATATGTATGTATGCACAATTTTATTCAACATATATTAAAAATAATACGCAAAGATGAAAGTATAAAAATGGCGTTAAACTGGATTTTTTGCATATCTCCCCCCTTCCCGAAATCCTGGGGACGCCACTGCCCTGTTGTTTGAGTTATGAGCACATAGCTCGTAAACGAACCATCCGACTAACACTAACATGCCCGTCGGTCAGAAGATAATACCTTAGCTTTTCCAGAGATATACAGATTGTCCAAATCAGATGAGATTTGGAGAAATTAGTGATGTAAAAAATTAGTTGTAAAAAAATAAATGTTTCGACCATTTTCAAAAATCATAAATATCTGAATGTTTTTTTTTTATAGATAAAATCAATTATTTCCTTTGGTTTCAAAACCTAAGATGAAAAATATATTATTTGTGCAAATACTTATTAAGGGGGTCGTCTACGTACAAAGTTTTAAAAAATGCTTTTTTTTGTTTTACATAATTTTCATTTGGAAGACGTGAGGAATGTTATATCCAAAGGATTTGGGTAAGCTCTTCACGGTTATTGAGCTGTAGAGCATTGAGCACGCTCGCTCACGGTGTTTCCGCACGCTCCCTGTGAACTTTAAACGCGTGTTCCCGAAAGTCGTATTTTTCTAACTTACTTGCACGATTTTAAGAAAAGTTTTACACGCATCGATTCGATTTCTTTTTTTACTTGCTCAGAAAATATGTCGCTATGAGTAGACACGAGCTTTTGACAAAATATTGTTTTTTTTATTATAACAGGCAATAAACATTTGAAAAAAAGGGGAAAATAACTTTTTTTCCAAAAATGTCCACCATTTCGAGAGATTTTTGAATTTTACAAAAAGCTCGTGTCTAAGTATAGCTGATGTAATATCAATTATAGATTAGTTTCATTTTTTGTTGTAGGTTACGTGGTTGGCCCAAAATCGTGCAGGGAAATTGATATAAAAATTCTGATGAGGGCAGGTTCAAGGTCATCCCGCACTCAAATATGTAGAAATATAATTTTTATGATTTTGCCACTTGAAAGATTACGATTAAATAAACAAAAAAGTGATTGAATATCTGTTTTCGTTCCTTCGTAATAAATTTTGAAAAAAAGGCTCGAAAATCGGGCCGCTACGTAGACGACCCTCTTAAGCCTATCATCAATGGAATCGAAAGAAAAATGACAGAGTTATGATGCACTGTGACCCATCCAAATGTTGATATAGGCGTGAAGCTAGAGGTCATTTACCTGGCGTAGTCGGTTTTCATTTTCGGACCCAAAGTGATTTTTGAAGGATTTTAAAATTTTAAGGACATTTCAAATATTTTTTTGAACATTTGCGGTTGTGGAATAATTAAGATATGGGTATCAAATAAAAGAGAAAAATTGTCTCCTTTTAAATAAATTCTCTATTTTGAACTTTCAGGACCAAAATATGTCAGGTAGGGGAAACATACATGTTTTTGATCTCAGTCTGTAGATTCATACATCTAAATTTTATTCTATTTCAAAGTTCTCAAAAAACTTACACGAAACTCCCCTCCCCCTCCAAATAAAATCCTGGGTGCGCCACTGATACCAGTTTTATTCAATATAGTGGCGAAAGTGGCGTAATGGGTAAATAACATACAATTATCGCAGTGACTGATTTTTTGAGTCAAATACGCATTTTAATTTTTTCAAAAATATCAGAGTACATATTTGAAAGTACTGTTTTGTAAAATAGTTATGATTTAACTTAATTGGGAAAACATACATCTTAAAACACCCAAACGCAAAGTCAACTTATGCAGTTACCTTCAAAATAACGGTGGCACTGTCCCTGTCCAATGTAAAAAACACTTTAATTTGTATCTTTAAATCAGCTGCTCGCAAATGAAAAATTAGCTTAGTTAACATAAAGTTGGTCATATTCAATATAGTGAAAAGATAAAATATTCTTCTAATTGCAAAGCGATATTAAATGATTATTTGTGACACAACCTCTCTGAAACCACTACAATCAGTTATCACTATAGCTAGAGTCCGACCTATTAATCGGCATCGGCTAGTATCGGCCACTAAAATTGATTGTATTGGCTTTTTTTCTTGCTTTTGTTTCCAATTTTCTTAATTTTTTTAAGCTGAATCACAACACTGTGCTGCTTTATCATATCTCGCTTGGCTTAGTTATAACATTTTTATTTTACGCTGCACGCTGCCAATTAAATTTGCGCCTTCGGAGTTTTTAACACTATTTCTACCAAGATTTTGTGTATACCTATTTCAACCAAAATTTGTCTTTTGACACCTTAGCCAATTACTAATGAAAAAGCTTTTAAATATACTCTTTTTCTTTTGTCAAAAATAATATTTATTTATTCGTATTTATGAACTTAGCTATCTTTCAGTATTCAGGTATGGAAAATTAATAATAAAAAATAATGATATAAAAACGATGTAACAAAAATTTTTCCTTACTCAATACAACACTTTTTACAGATGATTGGCTGGTCTTTGAGGCACTTGCCACACGAGTATTTTTTACACTGGGAACAAATTGTAATTGCTCTATTACCTCTATTATAACAGTACTTTACTTGGCACTTTTTCCCCCTTTTTGTAAAAGTACCGATTTTACTTGAGGCTGCTGACGATATTGCCGTATCTGTTGTTCTCTCATGGCATTCTTTGTAGGCAGTTGATAGTTCCTCTCCTAACTGGAATAAGAAATCTCTACGTGAAATATTTTCACCTGTCGTTTCTTTGTAAAGAATCCATGCATTTATACCGATCAAATCAGGGATATTGAAAAAACACATGCATAGGCCATCTACGGCATTTACATTTCACGCTATATTTCCTTGCCATTTGGTCAGTCATATCGACCCAAATTTTGTACAGTTATAAAATTTAATTGTTTCAGGAAGACGCTTATTTTTGTTTTCGACTTGTACAGATTTATGCAATGAACTTAACAAAAGTCCTTTTTTTTTCGGTTTACTTTTATAAACTGTTAGAGTCAAGTTATTTGTTGCGTAAAGTTGCATTACCTTCTGAACGACGAGCCACATGTGTTAGTCGGATGGTTGGTTTACGAGATATGTGCTTATAACTGAAATAAGAGGGGAAAACGTGTTTTTCGAAGATTTTTTTTTTGATTTTCAGTTTCGTGTTCAGCAGCCGAAGATTAGTCTAAAAAATACTTTTATTTTTAGGAGCATTTTTCGTGTCGAGTAGTGTAATTCAAGTTTCGCTATAGTTTAAATTCTCAAATGGTGATGGTTTTATATTAGCTGTTTCTTTCTTAATCCTCTTATTCACACCATTTTCCTTGTGTGTTGTGAATATGACAAGTCACATTAATGTAAAGAAGAGTTAAACTTGCATGTTTTTAGAAAACTCTGGATGTTTACTTTTTGAATGGATTTATTTTTGGGAGCGTAAGCGTCGTTTGCACTTCTGATTTTGGTTACTGGCAAATTTGTACTGGAAAAGTACTAAAAACAGAGCGAGTTTGCACAAATTTTTAAAAAGTAGTTATACACAAACAGAGTTATTGTTGCATTAACACTTATTCAAACGTCACAGGCAATGGGCAATTTATTTTTTTGCGTTAAATAAGAAGGGTTGAAACTTTTCGAAATCAACTTGACAAAAGCAAAAAGTACGATTTTTTTTGTTTCCGGGATCCCGGGATTGAATTTTGTCCACCCCGGGATTTTTCGGGACTGAAATTGCCCGGCATCCCGGGACTCCGGGATTCGCAATCCCGGGATTGCAATCCCTAGTATTTACATACACTCAGGGCCGGATTAACAAGTAGGCAGAATAGGCAGTTGCCTGGGGCCCCCGATTTTAGGGGGCCCCCGAAAAATGAAAAAGACTTCTAAAATTTTCTTACAAACATAAAATTCTAGAGAGTGAAAGAAAAATATAATCAGAACTGAAAATAAATTTTACTCAAATAAATAAAACTCAATTGACCGCATTCAAAAGGCGATGACCGACGAACTAGTCAACTACACGCTGGGAAGCACATTCGAATGCGACGAATGCAGTTTACGATTCATTTGATATCATATTAGAGGCTCTAGAAATCATTGCCGATGATGAATCACAAAATACTGATACTCGTTATGAGGCGACGTGTATCGCGAATAAAATGCAAAAATTCGAATTTGGTTTCATGTTGATTTTATGGAACTCTATTTTGACTGCTATGCGTTCAGTGAGTAAGTCATTGCAAAGTGAAAAAGCAGATTTGCAAACATATCCCTAAACGGACGGTAAATATTTAAAAGCTCATATTTTAAAAAATATCTTTATATGGCAACCCTGTTAAGAATGGGCAAACCAGTGTATATGGAAGTTTCAGAGAGATTTGCATTTCTCATCAACTCTTCTCTAAGTGATGGAGACCTCCACGAAGCTATAAATAACTTAGTTCGTTTTTATTCTAGAGATTTGGAAGAATTTTTCATTGAAATGAAACAATTCCAAAGTTACGTGAACTCCAGATACACTGATGCACAAAAAACTCAGAGTCATTTGTATAAGATTCTAATGGAAGATCAATTAGCCGATGTATTTCCTAACACAGAAATAGCTCTTCGGATTTTTTTAACATTAATGATCACAAATTGTTCTGCCGAACGATCCTTCTCGCAATTAAAAAGAATCAAAGCTGCTGAAAGAGCTACAACGCGACAAGAGCGACTCGAGATGTTAGGTATACTTTGCATTGAGTCAGATTTATTGAACAAAATCGATATTGATGATATAATTGATGAATTTGCCGAAAACAAATGTAGAAAACGACATGTTTAAAATGTAGATAGTAATTTTATTGATATTATTACATTGTGACAATAAAATTGTTATGAAAGATATAAGTTTGTATTTTTTAATCGAAAAAAGAAGGGAACGGACGTGAAAAAAGGGCCCCCAAATTGATGGTTGCCTAGGGTCCCGTTGAGGGTTAATCCGGCCCTGCATACACTGGTGGCAGTTCCTATAAACTCACTTTGAGCTGAGGTATGAACAGTCTTGTAAGAGTAGAGGAGATGATTTAAAAAACAAATAAAGGTTCTAGTTTACATTTCCATAGTTTGCTGTAAGAAACGGCAGGTGTACCGGTATGCACTCTTTTATAATTTGTGTGATCGTGCGAAACATTAAGAGCGACTAGTGCTCAGAGTTGAAATGTGGCAGTTCACATAAACTCAGCGATTTAAATTGATCAGTGAAACAAAAATATAAGTAATTTGAGGCCTTTATAAACTGATTTAGTCGATTTTTGTACTATTTAAAAAGTAACATTTTCATTTTCTTCAGATCTGTGAAAATGCCAAGAGGAAAGTAACTGCCACTTGAGGAAAAGATTAAAATTAATGCATTCAATCAGTAAGAGTTTTCGATACGGGAAGTAACGGATAAAATAGGCAGGTCTGAGACACGAGTGTGTCATTATTTGAAACTTAGCTCGATAAGTTGGTTGAAAAGGAAGTATATATAAGCCTTACATTATCAGGTGATGATATAATGGTTTGGGTTTGTGTTGCCATACATGATACGATTTAACTTGCGTGGGCTTCTGAAAAAATTAACTTCATCATTTACTGCGAACTTTTTTAACGTAATGGTAATAAAACAACCAAAAAAACGTTGTGGGCCTGAATTTATCTTTCAGCAGGAAAATGCTGCAATTCACAGTTCTAGAAAAACAACGAGCTTTTTCAAGGACAAAAATATTCAAGTTTTTGATTGGCCAGTTCGAATTTTGGACTTAAATCACATCGAGAACCTTTCGATTCTTGCTCGAGGTGTTTACGCAAAAGAACGAGCGTTTTATTGAAAGATTGACTTATGTTAAAAAAAACGATTAAATAGGTTGGGGCTTGCATACCGGCACAAACTCTTTAGAATCTTATTTTATTTGTGCCTCAAATATTTTAAACCGTAATGAGAAATGGACAAATTATTTAACAAAACTATTTAGAGTATCATGAGCTATGAACAAATTTTATTTTATGCGATTTTATATTTTGTACTGAGTTTATGTGAATTGCCACCTCAAATTGCGTCATTTTTATGAAAACAACAAATAAATTGGCAGAACAGTTACTTAATTGCGATTTCTTATTTTAGTTCTTATAGATTATATTTTACAATAAATATTTCGGTAAAACTATTTTAACTGAATCAATGTTTTAAAGAAAATGTAACAAAATCCAAGCAGATTTAGGTGAGTTTATGGGAACTGCCACCAGTGTATATATACAAAGTAGTATCTCTAGTAAAGCCGGCCTCGATAGCCCAGCTCAGGCTGGTGAAACGCTCATTTACCTCTATCGCTATCCACATAAACCAAATGATTCAGCGATGTACTGTAAGTCCCCTCCCCCGCCCTTTCCCCATCCGCTTGAAATGTGTGCTGTAACATATGTTGGAAAAAAGTGTTGCGTACACATTTCAAAACGGGTGAAATATGAAATATCACTTTCCTCTTCTTCGCTATCCCCCATGGGTATAGTACAATGGTCCAAAATGGACTGAGTGCTACGGAAGGCTTCTTCCTGCAAACCCTTTAAGAAAACAATCACTAGTAAAACGCTATTTAACGATTCGCACAATCGCAGTCTCAAGTCGTATCAACTTGTGAATACGCCTTTCATAAATCTTATTCGATAAATCGATAGCTTTTGTACTGTGGAAATAAATTCCGACTCCATAAACCGACCATTTTTCAAATTGCGAGGTATTGTGTTAATATAATAAATTTAACAGATTTAACTGTACATTATAAAAGTCAGAGCGGTGACAGAAGTAGTAAGGATTTGCACGAAATAAAAAAAGGAAATTTTTCCACACCTCAGCTATATTTCCTTAAAGTTTCAGATGACATTTGTGAAAGTGACACAGTCTTCAAAACAACTGTTTTGGTGCGTGTTTTGCTTTTTGTAATGCAGTTAAATTTTCAAAAACGACGAGGAGCGTCACACAATGCCTCCGTTATCTCCGAGTTTCTTATCAAAAACGTAACAGCTACCATTCCACAGCCACTGCATTCACTTGACTTAGCTCCCTTTTAACATAAATGTTTTTATATATTACTATTCAACGACGAAAACAACAGCAAACTACAAACTAAATTTGAAATTTAAAAAACGTATAATCTCCTGTTTTCGTTGACCTCGTTTGATTTTGATTATGAAAAATTACAAAAACACCTGTCGAATAGTTTTTGATATCAAGTGTTTTCTCCAATTTTGAAGCCAAAATGCACATCGGTTCATATTTTTTCGTAGTCTTCCCATATGCGAATCTTAGCTCATTGTTCACTACGTTAAATTTTTATTTTCATATTAAAATTGTCGAATTATTTTTGATTTAGAGTATTTTCATAAAGTTTGAAATCAATAGGTATATTATATCACGTTTCGTCATAGAACATCTTAAGCCCATGCTTTGCTATTAAAGCCAGTTTTTCAAACAATTCGAAACAACTTTTGGTTTCTCTTTTCAAACTTTTTTATATAATTTTTAAACCCCTTTAAGGGGGGTAAGGGTTTACACTTTCGAAAAATCGAATTATTTTTTTTTGTCTTATCTTATTGTTAAACATTTCAAGAATATATTCTAAAAATTTTAAGTCGATCGGAGCAAAACTCTTGAAGTTATGGTCTATAGTTAGTCCCCTGTCCTTTAGTGCTTATTCTCTTCTATCGCGTTTTTCTCAAAACTACTTTTTCAAAGTCCGTGATCACTGTCATTTAAAAACTACTAAACCGATTCATTTGAAACTTGGTACACATTTTCTACATATAAAATACCTCCCCCCAACGTTTAGTAAACAATTTTTTTTCACATTAAGGGGGTTTCCCACCCACAAAATGGCGGAATTTTTCGTGGAAAATAATTTACACTTTAGATGGCCACCAAAAATTTTTAAATAAAAAATCGGAGAACGTTGGGGGGAGGATTTGATAATAATGTGACTAAATTTTAATGGTTTTTGATTTCAGATAATTTCCGACCGAGATACAGAGATCATCGCAAATTGTATATTTTCAAAGACGTTCTGGGGCAAGCTCTGTCACCGGCTTGTTTTGTAATATTTCTGCATGAAAAAATTACAGAATATTGTTAAAAGTATGCTTAATAATGTAAAAAAGGTTTAAATAAATTTGATCCATCCATACTTTAAAAAAAAATCATACAAAAAAGTGTATATTTTTACGCTGAAACCCTTACCCTCCCCCCCTTATCGTAGCTTTGGCTACGTCCTTACTTATTTTCTTACTTAACTGGCCATAACAACCCGTTACCGGGTTGCGGTTACCAAAAGTTCGTTCCAGGCCTTTTGATTGCGCGCGCCTTTTCCAATTGGTCACACCAAGATATGATAGGCCGTTTTCCACCGGAGACGTGGTCTCACAATTCGTGGTCGACCTCCAACTACCACATCGAACACCTTTTTCGCCGGAACTTTATCACCCATACTGCCGACATGGCGAAACCAGCCTAGTCTTACCGCTGTGCTACAGTCAGGTCTTTAAACAGCTCATCCAGCTCGTTGTTCGTTCATATTCGATAGTCGTCGCCGATATAACCGACCGAAAACTTTGCATCTCCCCGCCGAACACTAAAAGGTGTTCAACAAAGAGTACACGTTTTGTCGGTCTAAAGAGGTCTCTGCTGCTCAATTGTCTTTCGAGGCCGTAGTAACACCTATTAGCAAGAGTAATCCCTCACTTTATTCCAGGGCTGACCGGAAAATTCATTAACAACTTCGAAAGTATACCTGACGGCCTTGACGCGAAACCGTTGCCGCATATAATTCGTCTTGCCTTCATTTACCACCATACCCATTTTGACAGATTTTGGCTAAGGACGTAGCTCCTAAGAACTCCATACATATAACAACAACAATTTGAAAGAGAAATTGCTTTTATAAAATAACATGTTTCTGATATGGTTCAAACAGAACTTCGAGGGGTATACAGTTCGACGGGTGTAGCAGTTCTTGAAGGACGGATACAAACACGTTTGTTCGTGTGTTTGGTGCCAATACCAAAACTCGCTCTCTTCTAAAAAGTACCAAAATTTGTTGCGACAATGCGAGAATCAACATGTGCAATATGTACTCGTAAATAATAGGACGAGGCAGCCACACAACCAGCTTCCACATTGATTATTTGTATTTTATCGCCAACTAAGGTCACAGATGTTATCTCCAAAGCAGACGCATGTTGAAGTGAATGTTGACTGTGCCCCGCACTGGAACCATCTCTTTAAATATTGAATGTACGTAAGTACATATGTAGTCTTAATCTACGTACACACAAACATACGTATTTTGCATCGCTCTTCTTCGATTACACTGAGCAAAAGCCACAATTTTTCCGAGTTCTAGTAAACCTTTTCTAAAGGATTTTTGGACGCTGATCACAACTGCGTACTTAGTTTTTTGATTGTTTGAGCGGTTTGTAAGTGATTGGTGGTTTTT
Source organism: Melieria omissa (assembly GCA_963971225.1). Classification (NCBI taxonomy): domain Eukaryota; kingdom Metazoa; phylum Arthropoda; class Insecta; order Diptera; family Ulidiidae; genus Melieria; species Melieria omissa. The sequence goes on along the minus strand of OZ020269.1, from coordinate 38,772,466 downwards.
GCTAGGAGGTGTTTTCCACGTTTTTTCATCTTTGAATTTTTATTGCATTTGTAATATGTTGAAAAACACGATAATTTTTTTATGACACAATAACGAATCCTCAAGCTATAATTCTGACCATAGTCGATTTCGATTGGTCAAGGGTTAACATGGCTATGGCCCTTCAAAGTTCAATTTTCGCGAATTTTTCATAAAAATTCATTAAAAATCGGTGTTGCAATTTTCAACTAGGAGTTAGTGTGCAATGTATAGTGTAAGGTTGTAACTTAAACTTATAGAACAGATTTTTTGCATTGTATGTGCCATTTTCGGCCTATGCTCGTTAGAGTGTAAATGCGACTTCATCTTCTGAACACGTGTTTGTATTGAAATCCCCTAATGCTTTTCGCGTCATTGACGAAAGTAGCTAAGGTATTTTGGCAAGCGTCAATATTTGTCTTTTCAAGGGCATTAACAAAATTTGAATTGGTTCGTTACTGTAGGAGATATTCTAAAAAGAGTTGCATCACACAAGTAAAAATTTCAACCAAACACACTTAGCAAACTACTTGCTGTTTTTCCATATTTCACTGCGACATATTTTTAGGGCGCAAAAAAAATCAAAATCAAAGCTGAAAATTTTATGAATCAAGGGCATTTGATGAATGTGAGCATTTTCATACTGCTGCTTATGAGAACTTACATATTTGTACACATACTCTATTACAAACATCGTATTTCAAAAATTTCTTTTTTAATTGAAAGCCCCAACATTCTTCTTTCACTATATGACAATATATATTTTTTGTAAGAAAAATTCTTTTGTGTATTCGCAATCTTGCAAAGTAACTGAAAAGTTGACTTTGCAAATGAATAACTCTTGCAAATTTGAACCGATTTTAATGTTTTAAATTTGAAATACATAGTTAGAGTATTGTTAATCTATGTTAAAAAAATGGCATTTTAGACTTCAGGTTTGTAGAAGCTGCATACGTATAATGGTCAAAAAACATGGGAAACGCCCTCCGAGGAAAACCATCAATATTTCTTAAGCCGCTCAAACAATCAAAAAACTAAGTACGCAGTTGTGATCAGCGTCCAAAAATCCTTTAGAAAAGTATGGTTTGATTTCAGAAAAAAAAAATAATGTAGATTTTGTTGCTCTGTGTTATTAGTGTATTCGTAATCATAGTATTTAAGGGGGGAGACTCGTCTAGGACATCTAAAATGAGGACAAATTCAAATTGCTGTGTATATGTATATATTACAAAAATCGATGAAGTAACCTTACAAGTACAATCTGGATGATAAAAACTGACAAAAAAAATGTTTTTCACTTTCAAATAATTATATTATATCGTCCAAAAGCAAGGTTGTTTGGAGCGCCGAGCTACCGGAAGACCTTCAATGCGGGCGTGATAGCAGTCGTTATTTTGATCCGAAACACATAAATTAAAAAAAATTTTAATCTACATGAAAATACCTTCTATTTGAACTAAAATATAAAAAAAATTTTGAAAATACGAAAAGTTGTGGGTCTCCAAAATAAAAGTTCGATTTTTACAGCGAAAATTTATAATTTGTACGCAACAAAAAATTATTTATTATTAATTTGTATGTAATTTTTTTAGTTTAAATAGAAGCCTAATTCATAAGCTTTCGAAAAGTCCTGGTTTGTAGAAATCGGTCAAGAAATATTGTTTTTATTACGCCCGCAGTTTTGAAAAATACTGTTTTGAGAAAATCACTTTCAAAGTTTAACATGCGCTTATCTGCTTAGTCTACGCGTGGCGAGTCAGAGGCTGTTACTTCGAAAATATTTCGAATTTCGACTTGAAATTTTGTAGGATTATTTTTAGATATGTATTCGAATGATGAAAACTATTTTCAAAAAATGAATTTTTTTGACCCTCTAAACGAGTCCCCCCTTAACTACTAAATTTGCAAGTGGGGAGCCAATGGCATAGAAAATGTCCAGTTTTGTATGGCAGCCCCCTGAAGACTTGGAGTTAGCGGGTGGGTATGTTTGGAAGAAACATTCGGAAGAGAAAATAAATGGGTGTCGGTTATACATTTGATACATCTGGGGGCAACCTGGGAGCAATGGGAGCCCACTTTATAAAAACGACCATTTTGTATGGGAGCCCCATCAAGGGTTGGAGATAAGGTAAAAATATGTTTGAAAGAAATGTTCAGTGGAGAAAACTAGTGGGGGTCATTCATATATTTTAACCCTCTAAAAGAAACTTCTGACCAGCTGTGGAACCGCATAAAATGAGAGGTTGCGGAGCATCGAAATCAATAAATCGTGCACTAATACCAGTCTAATGTACATTCCAACTCAAAATCCAAATTCATACTTTATTTAAAAAATTAAAAAACATAATGAAAAAAAACTTGTTTTTTAAATCGCGTTATATCGAAAACGCGTTGTAGAAGTACCGCGCTATACGAGGGAGACCTGTATTCTATTCAAAAGCATTTGAATGTTTTCGAATAGCAAAAATGCATACTCGTGCAGGACTCTAATATTTAAATACAGTGTATTAAGGTCTTAATGCCTTAATGTAGTAATATACATAAACCAATAATAAAAAGTAAAAAAATGTGTACGTACGGAAATCTATTGTTTGATTGAAGCAATTTTTCAATCTCGGAAACTCCTATATTAGCAAATGCTGTCAAACTGGCATTCCTAGTGCATCATTTAATAATATCTCAAATCTCTTAGAAGATCGCCAATACATATTGATATTCGCTCGATGTGGGAAAACGAGGACAAAAGCATTCGAATAATAGTACAAACTGCTTGAATATCCGAATATGCTCGTTTTATTATCCCTAAAATTATTTATAAATATGTATGTTGTATTGTAATATTTATTTATTTGTTATGCTATCAGGTGTACAACTTTGCTTCCGCTTGCTTTGCTTTCCGATAGGTGGCTGTACCGGCTGAGGCTGGTTGAAATACATAGATGGTAATGCCTTTAAAGTGAGTGTGGACAGTGCCTAATGAATTGTCATCGCCGTTTCAGTGACAGTTGTTCTTGTTTTCGTATTATTCACGCTCGAAAATGTCCGTTTATGTGCCCAATGCTCGCCATTTGCGGGAAGTTTTACTTTTCTGTTACAATTCGAAAAAAAATGCAGCTGAAGCGCATCGAATGCTCTCAGAAACTTACGGTGATGCTGCTCTGAGTGAAAGAACGTGTCGGGAGTGGTTTCAACGTTTTAAAAATGGCCACAATATCAAGAGCGACATGACAAAGTCATCCTACAACACGATAATGCTCGGCCTCACGTCGCAAAAGTGGTCAAAAAGTACCTGGAAACGCTGAAATGGGAAGTCTTGCCCCACCCGCCGTATTCCCCAGATGTCGCCCCTTCTGACTTCCACCTATTCCGTTCGATGGCACACGGCCTGGCAGATCAACATTTTCAATCCTTCGAAGAATTGGAAAAATGGATTGCTTCATGGATAGCGTCAAAAGAGGACTCCTTTTTTCGAGCCGGGATCCGAAAATTGCCGGAAAGATGGGAGAAAGTTGTCGCTAGCGACGGACAATACTTTGAATAATACATCTGTAAGCACTTTTTCGCAATAAAGCTTTTAATTTTGGAAAAAAACGGCGGAAGCAAAGTTGTACACCTGATACTTTCTTCAATAACTTCCATTTTGCGTATTAACTAATAAGCCACTTCAACCACACCACAAGTATACACATTAGAGCTGGAAAACAATCGATGTTTGCCACCATCGATGTTTCCGGAGCAAAACATCGATGAAACATCGTTGTTTTTAATTTTATTTTTAAAACCACTTACAGTTAAAAACAGATTTATATTAACTTTGTTTGTATACTATTGCAAAGATTAATTGAAATTTAACAATTTTATTCCAAAACATTTTCATTAATTTTACATTAATTAAACTCAAGGAACAAGTCATGAATTATAAATAAATATTTATGCACAAGGCCCTTATTGATAATTAAAAAAATTCAGAGATCAAACAATTTTTGGTTTTTGTTTAAAAACAAAACTTTGTTAACAACATTACATTTGAGCGAGCATCTGCGCCGAAAATTATCTCCCGCTTTGCTGAATATTCTTTCAGATTCGCACGACGATGCTGGGACGCAAAGGAACTTTTTTGCTATAATTTTGAAAGGCAACATATCCTCACTGCATTCCTAAAAATAATATTTTTAATATTTTTGTAAATACATACAACTAACTTCTTCTTACCTTCCAATAGTCCAAGTGATTGGATTCCTCTGCTGCGATTTGTTTTTCCAAATGCTGTCTTATAAGAATAATATGTTAGCGTCAGTCTTGGAAGATACGATTTTTCTTTGCATTTTATCCTTCATAAAGGAGATAGGCTTTGGTTCTGTTGGTGGTGCTGGTTGAGAGGTTAGCGGATTTTTGGACAATTCATTGAACAGTTCCTCCTCTAAGGCTTTTGCAGCTTGTTCGGCGTTCGACGCTGTTAAAAACCCATCCTTTTTGAATCGCGGATCGACAATGGTAGCAATCATGTAAAATGCGACGAAGTACAAAAAGTTGACTGACGCTAACAGCTGCCAAACAAAAACTAATGATGCAATCCCGCTCAAAATTTGACACAGATTTTAGTTAAGGTCCTACCGACCTACCTGCATCGGGCAATGGCGGAAAATTTAAAATACACAGTCCCTGTACTTATTGATCATAGTGTATGTTCTACTACTGCCAACTTGCCAAAAAATTTTCATTCAAAACAGTTCGGAAAAACAATATACAGGGTGGGCGGAAAGTTTCTGTACACAAAAAAAAACACCCTTAAGGGTCATTTTTATTGCGTTTAAAATTTTTTTTATTTAAACCACTAAATCATATCCAAGCAAAATTCAATTGATCATTCATATTGTGTATGTGTGCCATTTTTTTCGTAGCACTCTAGGACTCGCTTTCGAAAACTTTTGCACAAGACCGACGCTTCGGCCAATGATATGGCGTCACACTCTTGTTTTACTCTCTCAATAAGTTGAAGTCTATTGGCAGGTTTTGGACTCCGAAATCCTGAAACTTGAATCCTGGACCAGAAATGTTCAATAGGATTAAGATCTGGCGAATTTCCCGGCCAGTCTTCCCATACTAGCTTAAATATACTTTTAGCAGCACTTATTGACTGTTTCGCCGTATGGCATCGCACACCTTCCTGCATAAAAATCGGTGTAGATGTACGAGGGAATTACTTAGGATTTTCAAACCCTCACATTATTGAGGATTTTCCCATTTCGTTTTTAAATAAAACAAGCAATCAGAATTTTAACTACACCAATACCTCGCTTTCCGCCGCTTCGTTTTGCGTTTTTCCGCAGTTGCGTTGCTGTTAGTACTAATTTTCACTGTGCGTCGATAGATTTTCGAAGTTGCGTTGTTTTGGGTTCCAGTCTTTAATTTTTTTTTTTTGAAATTTTCTTTTTTTTCCAAAAGATGGGACGACTTTTGTTTCTAATTGCACCATGCCATCAAAACTCGGGGATTCCCTTTCTAACTTTCGTGAAAGAAAGCCGACTTACGACAACAGTCACTATGGACTCATTAGACAGTGATTAATTTTTGTTTTGTTTTTATAAATTAATTGAATATTTTATTTTGTTTTAACTGAATTTGTTTTTTGTATGTATGCAATGAAATTTTATATAATTTTTGCTTTTTTTTTAAAAAAAAGTAGTATTTTCGTAACCCTGGAACCTATCTTCGATCTTTACATGGTTTGCTATAGAAAATCATAATTCACTTTGCGTCGTTTCAATTTGCTTCGTGTTTTTTTGGAACGTAACCACGACGCAAAGTGAGGTATTGGTGTATATTACAATTGAAACGTTGTATGCCGAAACTTTCCGCCCACCCTGTATGTATTTTTGAAGCTTTGAACAAAGCTGCTACATATTTACAACATAGGAATGTATGTCATGAAAAGTTAAAACACGTTTTTCTGCATAATTAAACCGTTTACTACAAAAACTTATTTAGATATTATTGGGAACGATGCCGGGATTTCGGGACAATAAAAATCGACGGGATTCCGAGTCGGCATCCCTAATATGTAGGTATACATAAGAATTGTATTAGTTGAAATCTGGCAGCAATTAACAAAGCACAATTTTGTTATATATTGCACGATGTTATATACAGCTACTCCTCTGATATGCTAGCTGTACCAATACTGTTCTCGATCATAGTCGAGTTTCATGTGTGTAACTTTAAAAACATGGGCAATGGAGAGCAACGAACTTCGGCAAAGCCGATGAATTTTGGACAAATACACCCATACCTCGCTTTACGGCCTAGAAAAGCCGTATAAGGAATAAATTATTCTAATACAAATTCATACAAATTCAATGGGATCGGTTCCAAAATTGTTAAATATTTAAACGATAAGGCACTGAATGCTTTTCTATGCACGAATGCTTTTCCAACCAAACTTTTAGGTAGGCACTTTGAAGTACGGCAAATTTGGTATACTTCGCTTGCTATAATATGGCGAAGGTGGTTCGCGAAAAGTGATGAGCTCTGCTAGAACAATCGAGATAGAAAGTACAACTGGAATGTGCAAGAAACTTCGGCGCGATAAGAAAACTAGTATAAAAGCAGCAGTGTGCAGCGCAAGGAGTCGAGTCTGTGCTGAGCAAGCAAAGGCGAAACATGCAATAGTAGTGTAAAGTAGATCAAGTGTAAATTTGTACATAAAGTGATTGTTAGTTTTTGACTACTAGTGGAGTGTGTCAGACGGAAGAACATGGTAGTCTTCTTGGACAAGACGAGATCTCTTTCCCCCCCCCCCCTTTTCGAGGGTGCTGAGGACGATGGTGCTGGGCAAACTGCTTTTTTGGCGGGGGAAGGCCCTCAAAAGGGTTACGCCCCCTTATTACGCCCACTATGGTAACAAAACTCACAATATGGGTATCAAACGATTCAGCGAGTCATTGCGGCAAACATAGGCTATAATATAATCGGCCACGCCCACTTTCCGCGCCTACTTAACTAACAAAACAAAGCTACACTATATGTTTGTAAATAAATGTTGATGTAAAATGATTTTGTGTTTCATAGGGCTAAACATAGGTTATATGAGATTGACCATGCCCACCTGATACGTTTTCCCGCCAAATGGGTGTCAAAAGATTTAGCGATTCGATAGGGGGAATGGGGTGGGTTTTTGACAAGGGAGCGTGGCACCGCCCATACAACTTAAATTTTCAATATGGAATATCTTCGGAATGAGAAATCGGGCAGCATTAAAATTTGGTGCGGGGCCACCGTTTAGATGTGCCATTTCACTGGTAAAACTTTGTGAGCGTTGGACAAGGGGCGTGGCACTTTTTAAGTAAATCAAATGTTTTGAATAACTTTGGAACTACAAATCACATCAAAGAGATTTGACACAAACTTACGATTTAGATGTGCCCTTCGACATTGGGAATGGGGTGGGTATCGGACGAGGGGGCCTGGCACTGCCCATACAACCCAAGTTCTTAATATAAAATATCTTATTTTGATATAGCATCATGGCTTAGACGTGTCGTTCAAGTGGTTAAATTGTATGAGCGTTGGACAAGGGACGTGGCACTTTTTAAGCGACCCTATTGTTTTCTATAACTTTGGAACTGCAAATCACACATCAAGATATTTGGCACATACTTACGATTTCGACGTGCCCTTCGACAGGGAGAGTAGGGTGGGTATTGGACGAGGGGCATGTCACCGCCCATAGAACCCACATTTTTAATGTGGAATATCTTCGGAAAAATAAGTTGGAAAGCTTTGAAGTTTTGTATACCATCGTCCCATAGATGAGTCACTACTGGCAAAATTTCATGGGCGTTGACAAGGGACGCGGTATATTTTTTGCGACTGAAATTTTCCGCGTAACTTTGGAACTGAAAGTCGCATATTAACCCTTTTACGCCCATACCAAACCCTGAAGTAAAATTTTCATAAATTCATGTTTATTTGCTTAATAATTTTGCATGTTAACATATAGAAGGAAAACAAATTTTTGAAAATAAGTAGTGTCCTTGTAAAGGGTATGTCCTCATATGGGGACAATGGGCTCATTGGGTATGAAATTTTTCAAAGCAAATTCTCTCAAGACAAAGTGTTTTAGCACACTTTTTGCACTGTCAACGCGCTTTAGAATGGCAAATCACACACCGAAGCTGTTGCTGGCCGATACTTCGATATGGATTGATCAATTTGGTCAACTCCGCCCATTCCTTTGTTGTATGATTCAAATAAGGGCGGCATATTGACATATACTTTTTGTTTTGTAGTTGAACACCATCTCTTGATTTCAGCTAAAGGTTCTATGGTGTCATAATTTGTTGCTATCGTGCACACACTATTATCGACCCAACGTACCAGAAGTGTTTCATTGTTGACATCGAACCGGCAGTCATACTCAGCTCGCATACGTTTGTTCATGTCCTTTATCGGAACAAGGAGACAATTTTTCGTCCGTCTTTCTCGAACAGTACCAGTGGCGCGGTAACCTGAATCTGCTAATTCTCTGAATAACGTATGGCTAGTAAAAAAATTATCGAAGTATATGATGTGCTTTTTTGGATTTGCAGCTAATCGTGCGAGGAGTGGTTTTACCACTCTAGATCCCAACGGATCCTTTTTGAAAGGTTTTGACGCATCTTTACCGCAGCAACATCAAAAGCGTAACAGTACCCATCCGAGCTGGCAATCATCCAAGTTTTGTGACCAAATCTCACGGGTTTGCCTTTTATAAATTGACTGATCATAGATAGCTCTTCATGTAAAACACCCCACCTCTTCTCCATCTGTTAGCGCACTTATATCAAGAGGCAATGTTATTAATTCATATTTGTTGTCACTTTCTTGCTCCAAGATGAAATTTGCATCTTCCAAGTCCGCGTAATTGTTTTTGCTATAAAATGTATTTTTGCTTATTCTCATTTGTATCCTAAAAAAAATTCAAAATGTTTATTCATTTGAGCCCATTGTCCCCATTTGGGGACACCTTCAGAAAACTTCCTTTAAAATCTATACAAATGTCTTTTTTATATAAAGATGGTATACTTGCCTTTGAGAATAATCGTGTGTTTATAAGAAGGCAGAAAATTCACAAATTAAATTCACAATTCACAAATTAAAAACTATTTACTTTTTTTTTTTAATTTACACCACGATGTTACTCATTCAAGGTGTTGAATTCAAGTGTTTAAAAGGAGAAGAATAAAATATTATGAAACAAAAGAAGCACAACATACTAAGGTTTGAAAAAAATTTGACATTTTTTACTTTTTCGATAAGGTAGTTGTACATAAAGTACAAAACATAAGTGTCCTCATATGGGGACAGAGGGCGTAAAAGGGTTAATGAAACCGGGTCACACCCTTCGACCGGAGGAATGTATTGGGCATTACATAAAAGAGGCGTGGCATGGCCCATAGAGTGTAGTATGAAGAAACTTGATTTATTTTGCCCATTGACTTCAAGCTTGCGTGCAAAGCCGCATGGCCCTACTAGTAAAATATGTGTATGTAGTAGGCATCGCAATCCCGGGATCCCGGGATCCCGGACTTTTTCCAGTCCCGAAAATCCCGGGATTCAAATCTTTTAATCCCGGGATTTTCGGGATTGCAAAAGATGCTTCAAAGTTCAAATGAAATAAATTTAAAAGCACAAAAACCCAATTCCTTATCTGAAGGAGGAGGGAGGGGATAGAGGGCGTCTTTTGCAAAAGGCTTATAATTATTTACTAAGCATTCAACCAGCAAGTGTTGAATCTGAAAGATGTTTTCTCTCAGCAGGGTTTATTTGCAATAAATTTCGCTCCAGATTAAAGGGCAAAACATTTAATGCCTTAGTATTTTTAAGATCTCAGTTTTTAGTTAATCACAACGCTTAACTTTTTTATCGAAATAATCGAAGTAAAACTAAAACTACTAACAAATAAACTCTTTTATTTTTTTTTTATCAAATATGCGTATATACATTAAGGTGGGTCGCGAAAAAAAAATTTGTGTTGTCACCACCTAAAAATAAAATTCAGAGTGTTTAATGACTATTTGGAAAATATTGCGATTCTGAGGTAAGCCAATTGTGAGCGGTTTTGCTTCAAAAATACCTCTAATTATCATGTTTTTTGGGTGTAACTTTTTTGTTGTTGGACATTTTCGAATAATTTTTTTGTGCAATCCAAGAACTCCTGAAGGTTTATCTATTATTCGAAAATTATTCGAAAATGTCCAACAACAAAAAAGTTACACCCAAAAAACATGATAATTAGAGGTATTTTTGAAGCAAAACCGCTCACAATTGGCTTACCTCAGAATCGCAATATTTTCCAAATAGTCATTAAACACTCTGAATTTTATTTTTAGGTGGTGACAACACAAATTTTTTTTTCGCGACCCACCTTAATATACATATGTACTTTATGATACATTTGATGCAAAGCAATAAGTTATGTTTAAGTGTCATTTTTGGATAAAACAAAATGTTATCAAACTGAAGTTAAATGTCAAATGAAAAACTTTTAAGTTAAACAAAATGTTGTCAAGGATGACTATGTTTATTTATTTGATTTAAATTTAAACTGACAATTTTGAATGTAATTGACAACTGATTGTAAATGACAACTGGATTTTGGTGATGTGCCGCGCACAACCAACCACTTCGACGACTCAACACCGACTGCCTCCCTTTCCGCCTTACAATGTGATTAAATTCAAGATAAAAAATCTTAAAACTACCCCAAATGTGATTAAACTGTGTCCATTTTTATGGTAAATATATTATAAACAAGTATTTATGCAATTTGGTAAAATTGTTTTATTTAAAAAATTTGTTATTTGAATCCCGGGATTAAATCCCGGGATCCCGGGATTTGACTTTTCAATCCCGAAAATCCCGGGATCGCAAAATGACAAAAAATTGCGATCCCTAGTATGTACATATACATACATAATTTTTTTTTAAATGGCTTCAATCTGAAGATGATGAAGAAATGGTAACCTATAGATCACTGTCGTCAACATTTTTCGCTGGTAAGGCCTGGCCTAAAAAAATTGTCTAACGTTGTTTGTCTTGCCTTCTTGTCTTTTTCATTCTTCAGTGATTTATAACAGCGAATGGCTGAGTTAATTCCTCGAGAAATTTTAGCGCTACGTTCGATGTCAGCAGCGTTTTCAAGGAGGATGTTTATTCCTTGTTGGAAATAGGAAAAAGCTTTCGACAAATTTTTTATTTAAACTGTTTGGATACAACAGGCCCTGTCTCTGTAGATATATCGGCATCGAAAACTTTTTTTGCCGTTATAGCGAAACATTTTAGGCCTTAAATCGAAAACGTGCCGTAAGGGGGGTAAGGGTTTACACTTTCGAAAAATCGAATTATTTTTTTTTGTCTTATCTTATTGTTAACCGTTTCAAGAATATATTCTCAAAATTTTAAGTCGATCGGAGCAAAACTCTTGAAGTTATGGTCTATAGTTAGTCCCCTGTCCTTTAGTGCAGGTTTTTCTCAAAACTACTTTTTCAAAGTCCGTGATCACTGTCATTTAAAAACTACTAAACCGATTCATTTGAAACTTGGTACACATTTTCTACATATAAAATACCTCACCCCAACGTTTAGAAAACAATTTTATTTACATTAAGGGGGTTTCCCACCCACAAAATGGCGGAATTTTTCGTGGAAAATAGCAGTTTACACTTTAGATGACCACCAAAAATTTTTAAATAAAAAAAAAACTAATCAGAGAACGTTGGAGGGAGTATTTGATAATACTTTAACTAAATTTTAATGGTTTTTGATTTCAGATAATTTCCGACCGAGATACAGTGATCACCGCAAATTGTATTTTTTCAAAGACGTTCTGGGGCAAGCTCTGTCACCGGCTTGTTTTGTAATATTTCTGCATGAAAAAATTACAGAATATTGTTAAAAGTATGCTTAAGAATGTTGGAAGTTGGTAGATCGATGAAATACAAATTATTAGAAAATATCAAAAACAATGTCAAGGTTAACAGAAAGCTACATAGATGTGGCAGAAAATCGGGCATGAACAACAACAAAATTTAGAAGGATGTGTAAAGGGCTTACAAGAGAAATCCATATCTCCCTGAATGTGATGTTGCCGCAAAAAATTAACAAGAAAGATGAAAGATGAGTTTATCCGAAGATTCAAAACTCAAAAGCATCACTGTATCGAAAGAAGTGTTAAGCTTGGCAGGCAATGTGCTTGTGGGGTTCAAAAAGTCAAAAGTCTCTCAAGACTTCAAACTATTCTGAAGACTAAAATCTAATTTTGATTATTCAACCCAGGCCCACAAAGTTGCATATACAACATATACAACAAAATATCGAAACTGTTAACAAACACTACCCCATTGCAGGATATGTACGATGTCTTTCGAAGAGCTAGGCTGCTATGAAGTCTTTAGAATGTATGTAAGTCTTCAAAAGTGGTCGCTTTATATCGGCATATGCATTTGTAGGGCCGATGAGGTAGTAAGCTTAAGCGTATACGGAGACGCAGGCTGTGCTTGGAAGCTGCAGCACTGATTTGAAGGATTTATTCAACAATGGTCAACGTTCCTAAGTGCAAAAAATAAAAATTAGTTTAATATTTAAAAATACATCACCAGAGGGCGCCTCTCATACAAACGAAGATGTGAGGTTGTCAACCTTTGCGTTTGCATTGAGTATTGCTGAAACTCCATTAACTCCATTATTTCGAATATAATAGTATTTGTAATTGATTTTCTTTTACCGACAACTTGCATTTGCGAAATATGCGCAGCTGAAAACTTTACAGCATAATGTAAAAAATTTCGAAAGTGATAAAAAATTTTGTTTAATCACCTTTAAAGTTTAAACTCAGTTTTTATTCAACTGTTTTCTTTGTTTAATTTTCTTCATAACGATTCGTCTCAGCACCTCAGTCATTCGAACCTCTAAAAAAAGATGAAAAACACCCCGGAAGTTCGACCACCTACCTGGCTGGTTTGAGGATCCCAGCACGCTTGCTCAAATTAATTTTAAAAAAGTATTAAACGCCCGGTTTTGTCTTTGTGTCTTCGACTATTCTGTGACTCAGACAGCTAAATTGATTTTAAAATCAACTTCAAAGTCAAAATCAACTAACGAATTTTAATAATAATAATAATAATTGATTGGCACGACAGCCCGCTTACGCGAGACTACGGCCTAGCTTCCCGCAACCACCCGTGTTGTGCGTGTGAATTTGTACGCGGGTGGAAGGGACCTACAGTTTTATGCCGGTTCCGAACGGCAGGTTGGGAGCTTTTTCATAGGCAATTTTTACTCTCAGAGGTTTGCCATTTCCAGCTGAGAGGACAGCCACCGAAAGAGAAAACGAGTTTCCCGTTATTTTTTTTAGGTGTTACTACATGCAGTATTCGATCTTGCGTCGCTTTGCATGCGACTCGTTGGACCGCGCACTAACCAACTGAGCCACGGCGGCTGCTAACGAATTTTGCTTGTTTTAATTGAGCCAAAGAGACCTAAGATGGTTTTCCGGTTACCAACCTCTGTGCCGCATTAGGCATAAAGCCTAACAAGGCAAATGAATTTCAATCGCAATGAGTTCTCTTCTCCGTGCCAACGTAGTGCATTTCAACTAATTATTTAAAAATAAGTAAATTGAAGCGCTCCTGCGCAGCAGCACTGCAAGGCGAACACGGCTTGCAGTACATACTCGTATGTTTGTAGGTACAAGTGCACTTTAAATTCTATGCGAATGTCAAAGTGTTTGACATGTCTGACTTTTTCCTCATCGCATTCTCTACCAAGTATGTATACACATGTACACGAAACAGCAAAACCTGCTGCCTGTTGCCAAATATACATTTTTGTTCATGTGGCCTGACTTTCTTGTCGGAATGATTTCCAAACCAAATCAACATTTTCAGGAGATATAATTATAATCATTTCGATATGATTAGTATTTCTTCAGGGGAAATAATGATAACCTGGTAAAATATGTACCACCCTAAATTGATTCCTCTGTAACTTTCAAGAGACCAGCAGGGCCCCGTGGCTGTGTACGCAAGTTTGAAGTCAATGGGCTCAATAAATCAAGTTTCTTCACACAACACTTTACCCCTTGTTTAGACCTCGAATTTAAAAGATCGACATCGATTTCAGAGCGTATTCGATATTAACGATTTGCGTTGGATTGGTAGCGCCACGGCCTCTTATCCAATGACCACCCCATTGAAAGGCGCAATTCAATCGGAAGCTCGTGCCACGCCGCTTGTCCAATGTCCGTTATATTCCAAGTTTATTTTTTTAAACGAGGGCAAGAAAACCAAAAAAATATTTAAATCGGTCAAGCCATTTTCGAGTTTTAGGGAAACTAACGCCCGGCAAGTAATTTTTATATACATACAACACATACATATTTATATATGTACATATAGATAAATGAATGAATTGGTTTTTAATCTATTCAAAAAGATATTTCAAATAAAAACAATTATTCAGAAAAATATATTTGTTATCGGAACGTGGATTTCCGCTACAGTCTTAAACAGTAGCGGCTTAACGGGGGCCGGGGGGCGGACCGCCCCGGGCCCCGAGCTGCGGGGGCCCCCGAGGAAAGCTTGTATAAAAAATTTCAAGTTTTTCAAAACTAAAACTTTTTCAAGTTTTTCTAAACTGAAACTTGTAAAAAAAACTATTTGCGCTCTACAATGGTTGAGGAAAGACTAAGTTCTTTGTCACTTTCATCAATTGAAAGAGACACAGTATCGACAATTGACTCTGAAATTGCAATAACAAATCAGTTCAATAAAAGCAAGATCCTTTCTAAATAACATTTGTTTGCAAATTTTCAAAAACTTTTCCCTCGAAGATCGCAATATTTAATTTAAAATTTTGTGCAGAATTGGCAAATACAAAATTCTAAGCTAAATATAAAATATCGCAATCTTAGAGTTTGCTTGTAAACTAGTGTGGATTACACAATTACTTAACCTCATTAAACTTTGTAGAAGTCAAAAAAATTTACTGATATTACAACCAATTATTAAAATTATTGGTTGGATAACAACATATCGTGCCGGAAATCCGGTTTTGTTCTTTTATAGACTCTTTTCCGAAAGCAATTCTGTGCTCCTTGTAAGTAAACTAACAGGGCTATTCTGGCAAAGACTGTTAAACACTTTCAAAAGATTATTGAAAGATAGTTTGAAAGACTGAATGAAAGATTTTGGCTATTCCAACGAAAAAATCTTTCGGAAAAAGCTCTAAAATTCAACACTCGAGTTGAAAAGCTGTTTTCGGCGAACAGCATTGCCAGCCAACTCTTTTTCTGTGAAATTTGAAGCATTTTTGCAATGATGAAAGAAAATTATTTTTCCAATTTTCGTTATGATTTTCTTTTAATTACAGATGTGTTTATCAGGATTATTTTGCAGTTACGTATTTCTTTTTAGAAAAGACAAAAACTGGTGTAAAAATATGAATTCAAATAAATTGTTTTATTTTTTATGTGATGTTAATGATGTTGTCAGATTTAACCTTAAGGCAATGAACAGCACATGAAGACAAACACTTTCGGCCAATTTATATTATGTACTTATGCTGTTAATTGGTGTATTTTTACGTTTTCTTTCATCCTTCATAAAAATCTCACATTTGTAAACCAAGTGCTCTGTTCGATGCTGGCAATACTGTTGGCAAACGAACCGTCCGTCGTGAAATGAAAAATTCAAACAAAATTTCAAAATTTTCAATCAATGGCTGAAGAAATCAAGCTGAAGTAAAAATTAAAAAAGTAATTGCATTCTTTTATAAAATATGCCCATATATATTATATATATACGTATATCGTTTCTTTTCATAACACAAACACAACGCACGTACTTTTTGCAAGCTGAAAGACGACCCCAAAAGCACATCTTTCAAACTGTCTTTCATGTTACGGAAAAAAGCTTTCAAGATAGTTGCTAGAAAAGCAAATTGTCTTCCGAAAGATTTTTGTACTTCAAAAGATTGAGGTGAGTTGGAAGATAGTTGCCAGATTAGCCCTGTTAGTGTAAGTGAAATTTCATGAAATTTGGTTCGAAGTAAAAGTATGTTTTTGTCACTGGTACAAAAATTCGATGCTAATTTGCAAAACGCAAATATTAAGGTTTGCTTTAAAGTTGGTAGAACTTTAACCGAAACATTTCAATTGATGAACCAAGTTTATGGTGATGATCGTTCATCCCGTGGCAGAGTTCATGAGTGGTACACGCGATTTAAACACAATTACCAGGGCATAAATGATAACCAACGTGTTAGCCAACTGAAATCCGCAATCACCGGAGATTCCAACAAAACTTGGCGGTAATTCATTATAGATCAGCAAAAATCTACTTCAAATTATATTTAACCTTCGCTTTCCTTATAACCACACGGGTGATCTTTTTAATATTCATGTTCAATATCTGCCAGACAATTTATCTAATACAGTCTGTCCAGTAGAAGCGTGATCGCCGTAACTTGGAAACTATTTGTCCGATTCGTTTCAAACAAACTGCATTTTATGCGTTTATAATATTTATTGTACGCAGTATTTTTAATAACAGGTATAGTCGCCGCCATTCGCTATTATGGCCTCAAACCTCCGACCCATACTTTGCGCTAAGATCTGAGCAAGTTGCCGAGGCAATCGACTTCAAATCAGCCGAATTTGCCTCGATAACAGTTTTGCTGTCAATATACTATTTCCTCTGAGTTTCTGCTTTACTATTTCCCACACATTTTTTATCGGGTTGGCATCAGGCGACTGTGAGGGCGAATCTAACACCTCTAACCCATTTTGCGGTTTCCACTCAGCACACATTTGGCTGCAATGTTTGTGGTCGTTGACTTCTTATATAATTCAAGGGGGCCTCTTCTCCCGAACATCTTCGCAGCTGATGGTAAAGCTTTTTCATAAATTTTGTTCATCACAACCGCGTTCAAGTTGATGGTAATAACGAAAAGTCGCTCAAATCCTTTTTCTGACCCCTTAGCCGTCGCCGCCCCGGGCCCCCGAACACCTTAAGCCGCCACTGGTCTCAAAATTAAGTACTGCTGATTAGAATTAAGTGTGAAATAACTAACTGATATTGAAGTTGAAGTTTTAAAATAGCAAGTACCAACAGCAAGTACCTGAAATGAAATAGTAGAAAGTTTAATTGCTAGGGGAATTCTTTGTAAGGTGCCACTCTTTGTAAGGTGCCACCCCTGCTCGATTTCGATGTTCCAGCAATCCAAGAAAAAAAATTCCTATTGTCATTTAAGGTATATATGTCAACATCAATTCTAATGTGGTTTTTTCGGGAACATACGCAATGGTACGGTCCGGGTAAATAAAAGTGTCAAATTCGGTTAAGAAAAAACATAAAAATGAAAACTGAAGGTTTTTCTTGTGGTGAAAAAGTAACCAAAAACTTATAAAAAAACTAAGGTAAATATCAGTGTTGGACTTAATTTTTAATGGTTTTTCATAATCCGAAATGATATCCGAACATATCGTAAAAGGAACAAATTTATACAATGATTTCCAAAATAGCCTAAAAATGTAAAGTGCCACCTTTTTTTCTTTGTAAGGTGCCAGCCCCCTTCTTTCATTGTTTTGTGGTACTATATCGGTAAAATGACTTTTTATTGCCCGGAATCGTCATTACAATGAATTTAAAGTGTTCTTAGTCAATTTTTCTCTAATCCTATCATGAGGAATAAATTAGTTCAGTTTTGTTTATCAATTTGCATACAATTATTCGTTTTATTCGTTACCATTCAATTTGCATTTTGCTTTCGGTCATTTTTTATTCAATTCAAATTAAATGCAATAATCTTTCGTAAATTTTCTAAATCATACATTTTTGCTTGAGATTTTTACGTTTTTAGCGGTTTTTTTAGGGGGTGGCACTTTACATTAAAAAATTTTAGGGTGTCGATTTTGAACACTTTGGTAAATTGGCTGTAAAATTCGTATTTACGAAAAATTCAATTGAAGTGTTACCTTGGATCATAGCCCCTTTAACCCTCTTTCGAACGGTATATTAAAATTGGCGATACGTTAATTTTCTAACGAATTATGCTCAAAAAAGCTATGGGTTGGCACCTTACAAAGAATTCCCCTACTATTTGTGTGGTGTGAAGCACCAAAACTTGATTGCCAGAAAAAATGAAAGAAAATTCTTAATATTGTTAATTTTAATAGAAATAATAATATTTTATGTTTAAATAACTTTTTTTACTTTATTTAACCAAAAAACTTTTGAATAACTAAATAATATGAGTTTTTTTCGTATGCTGAGTATAAACAATGAGCTTGGCATATCCAGCCGATTTTTAGATTATGTTTGTTTTCATCCAGCTGATTAATTTATATTAAACATTTCGAAAATATATCAAAATATAGCAATTTCTGAGTCTTCAAAAGACAAACAGAGAAGGTTAAGACTAACTTAAGAAGATGCTGAATTTTTTGCGCAACACATTTTTGCTTGTAAATAAAATCAAAACTAACTTATTCTCCGCAATTTTAACAAATGCTAATTTTTACGGCGGCCGCCGTAGCTCAGCTGGCTAGTGCGTTGGGCCGCGAGTCAAATGCGACGCTAGAACCCAATACTCTGTTGCGCTAACACCAAAAAAAAAAGAAAACAACAATTTTTCTTTCGGCGGCTGTCCTCTCAGCAGGAAATGGCAAACCTCTGAGAGTAAAATGGCCTATGAAAAAGCTCACAACTCGCCGTTCGGAATCAGCATAAAACTGTAGGTCCCTTCCAACATTCTACAAATTCACACGCACAACATGGATGGTTACGGGTAGCTAGGCCTTAATCGCGGTATCGGACTGTCGTGCCAGTCAATCTCAATGTATGCTATTTTTTACGGTATTTCTATAACACAAAATACTCGTACTAACGTTGCATTTTTTAAACCAAAATAATGTGTTATGGAGTTTCTGCACCAATTGTTGACCCAGATATCGTTTGAAATTCACTTTTCAAATACATATCATACATAGAATACAGCAAGAAAACCAAAACACAAAGAACAACAATTTCACAACAGTAATATTACTTATTTTGACCCTAATGTGCCTCGGTGACTTCTCACGAACGTTTGGGAGTTAGGCGTTAGTCACAAGTTAGTACTTTGGCGAACAGGCGTGTCAGTTGTTTGTAACGAATGACAAAAATCAACTCTATTTGATCATATTTGATTCAATGCTAAGACTCGAATATATAACACAGGGCAACAAATTTAGACTTTTGGTCGGCTTTTCTGGATTTGACATCAGTTCCAGGGTAATTAGGTACCGCTGATTTCGAATCCGCAAACCGTTTTTAAAACTTAGTTTCCGTTTTCGCAAAAAATGGGCGTGTCACTTTTTCGGATTTTCCCTGTCTTTTTTCACGTTTGGGATTATAATTTCTAAACCAATAAACCGGTTGACATGGTTTTCTCTTTGTGGCATTTACAACACCTCACGGCTTCTTTTCCAATGTAATTTATTTTTATAAGTTTTACGATTTCGCGGTAATTGGACCTCAAAGTCTGAAAATATGGAATTTCAAGGCGTTTTCTTGGATGGTCAAAAACATGCACATTTTTCTTAAAACTATCAATGAGTTAAGTGTTAAATGAAAGCGGAAACATTAAATAATACAACACAGCCAAATTATTTGGCGTGGTTCCCATTCTTATCGAAATAATATCATGATCTTCATCACTTTTCATACTTTTTCCTTGAAAAATTAGAGGCCTGAAAATATGCAAAGTTTTTAATTTTTTTTTTGTTTTGAGAAACTCAAAATTTGTTTTGTTTTTTGCTTGTATTCTAGACTGTAAATGGAACATATAAAAGGGCATATTTTGAGGCCGTTGATTTTTTAAGGAAAAAGTATGAAAATTTATGAAAATCACGATTGCACATTTTTCCTATTATTTCGATAAGAATGGGAACCACGCCAAATAATTTGGCTGTGTTGTATTATTTGATGTTTCCGCTTTTATTTAACACTTAACTCATTGATAGTTTTAAGAAAAATGTGCATGTTTTTGACCATCCAAGAAAACGCCTTGAAATTCCATATTTTCCGACTTTGAGGTCCAATTACCGCGAAATTGTAAAACTTATAAAAATAAATTACATTGGAAAAGAAGCCGTGAGGTGTTGTAAATGCCACAAAGAGAAAACCATGTCAACCGGTTTATTGGTTTAGAAATTATAATCCCAAACGTGAAAAAAGAGAGGGATAATCCGAAAAAGTGACACGCCCATTTTTTGCGAAAACGGAAACTAAGTTTTAAAAACGGTTTGCGGATTCGAAATCAGCGGTACCTAATTACCCTAGAACTGATGTCCAACCCAGAAAAGCCATTTTGCTGTTGATCAGTGTAATTGATGGTCGTTGTGTTAGCAAGAAATCTAAATGTTTTCTGTATTTTTAACTTGCAGCAGCAGAGCGCAAGATTTCTTGGGCCAGGTGCAAGGGAAAAAAGTCCGACTCCACCTGTAGCACATCAAGGGAGCAGTCATTGTGGCAGTGCTGCAGGTGCAAACAACAACCGTATAGTCTATCGGTCCTGCTCCTCCTGTCCTGATCTTTGTGATCATAGTACAAAGCCCTTCGGCACCACATTCAGTGAGTCGTTCAAAAGGTGTGTTTAAAACCACATATGCACATTTATTTACTGAAATATCTTTTACCCCTTCGTCTACAGCTACGAAACGGCTGAACGTGCAGTATTTAGTGAATCCTCCTTAAAATACGCAAGCAGTAGAAGTCGGACGGATTGTCTTGAAATAAGTGATGAAGCTACTTCAGCCGTATCATTCAAGACGGAACCTTATGGACCACCTAGCAGTCCAGAGTCTACAAATGAAACCACGACTCTTTCCCGCAATCAAGAAGATTGTGCTGGGTGTGGTCGGTATATACAGGTAGATATCTAACATTATCTTTACAAGCTTTTATACTTTATATACCTTAATTCAATTTTGAAGCACTTCTAAAACCGTTAAAAGCCTTTATTGGCATAAAGCATTGTTAATCTACTGTTCAAGTCGAGGCTTTGAGAGTATTTAGCCTCATCTCTTTAATACCACAACTATTAAGAGTCTTATTTCAATTATCCTTCCAGGATCGCTTCTACCTCTCCGCAGTGGAAAAACGGTGGCACATCAACTGTCTCCAATGTTACGCCTGTCGACAACCGTTGGATCGAGAATCATCGTGTTTTTCGCGAGACGGAAATATCTACTGCAAGAATGATTATTATAGGTAAGAAGTTACGCCTAATTCTTTTTACACGGTCTTTTTTTACATGTTTTAGATTTAACACAGTTTAAAAATAAAAAAATTTTTAATTTTTTTAAATTATTTTTTTACACGATTTTATTCCATTTAGCACGAAATATTAAAAAAATTTTTTATTTTTAAACCGTGTTAAATCAAAACCGTGTAAAAAAGACCGTGTAAAAACAGAATTAGGTGTAATTGAATTGAAAATACTTATAAATTGTCCATAGCCTCCTCCACTCAACAATGGAATCCAAATATTTACGTGTGGAAATTATAGAAATTATCAGAAAAACCAATCAGTGATCTGTACACTTCTAGCCGCAAAAATTCTTCTGATCCTTCAACCGTAGCCTGATAGAAGCCAATAATCGCTTACACCTTCGTGAACAAAACATTACAAATTGAACAAAACAAAGTAGCTGTTTGTGCTACGCAAAGCCATATCCAGGAATGGATTAATTGGATACATCGATAATTTGCTAGCTAGGCCGTTTTCTTGGCTTGGAGTTAAAATTTTAACTTTTCCAAGGTTTATCTTGAAGTTTGAGAAACATAATTTAGCAAATTACTATCTGGATTTCAACAGTTTTTCATCGTCGAGTTTGTGTGAGTACGATGTGATTTAATACTTCAAATCTCGACAAATTCGTCACAAGAGTGAAACAAGTGCAATTCAAGTGCATTGAAGCACAAAATGTGAGCAGCTTTGATCAAATTCAGCGCTTATACAGTTGTGCGCTTCTCCAACCGGAAGCAACAGAAAATATCAACGCCATCCCATTGCTTAAAATCGATGCGTGACAGCATTTTATTTTGTCGATGTGTTTTTCTCATCGCTAGATGCCCGACAGAAAACAAGCAGTTTACGCTTTTCTCGACACTCTCTCGACGCACAGTGCAACGCTTTCATACAAAAGGTGGCCAAAAATAGTAAACGTAGTTCGAAATGCATGAAATTTTAGACATCCCATTTCTTTGTAAAAAAAAAGCTTATATATGAAAAATTATTAAAATTGGCCGACTGAAACGAACACCAAAGTTTGATATATTCAAACAAATCTATTCAAAAAAGTCGTACAGCGATACAATTTGGCATTTGAAATAATAACAATATAATTGCCATACACACCAAAAACGGGCGGGATGCCACGCCTACTTTTAAAAGTAATTATCTTGCGAAATATTACAGCCAGAAAGATAAAATTCATTGTATGACTTCCTGTTCGTTGGTTTCAAATTATAAAAGTTATTTTAATATTGTCTACAACTTTAACAAAATGACACGTATCGCCATTTATTTTTAAATTGAGAAAATAATGATTTTTGCACCGCAGATTGAACATACCAAGCTTTAAAAAAATTATATTGATTTCATTTTTATTATGGCGAAATAAATTATCTGTTACCATCTTTGTGTCTGGTGTCTGGTGCTTCGCTAAAAAAAAATTTGGTTAATAAACCACGAACATTCCGAAAATAGTAGGAACTGTGCAGTCATATATTGTTATACAGTAAGTCAAGTGATAATCTATGTATATTTAGTTATTACCATAGATTCAAATAATGTGCCATCATTTCGGAGGGTGGGTGGTTCTCCGGGTTCTGACCCCTAGCTGGGTTCAAATACGACCCTGTCCCAAGCTATATTGCACGAAAAGTGCTTATATAATGGAATGATTATGGGTTGGGCCACAGAAAATTGAGAAAGTTATAACTAAATCGTTGACCAGAAACAAATTATTATAAGTAAAACAATCGCTAAATGTATTTCACAATTAAAAAAGTGTGTGCACTATCACTCATGAAAAAATTACGATACACGCAAAACTTGTTTAGAACAGTTCTAAAAGGACTCTTTCAGTAAATACACATATACTCGTAGGTATGTATTACGAACTGGTACCCGTTGAAGAAAGAAACAATAAAAATCTACCAATCTGGCTCCATTTATGTATAATAGAACGGTTAACATTTTATGTAGTAACAATGGGTCCAATAAGAGCTACGAGATCCACCTTGATTTGCCGCCCTAACAAAATCGCACCCGAGATCGTCTTATAGTATCGCCATTAAAGGATACGACTAGCGAAGTTCAACTCTTTTAATCTCTAGCCGATATTCTGTAGGAATTTGAATGCAAGCCTTTTGATCCTTCCTAGAAGATGTGAAAGTCGCAAGTTACATATGTATTATTGAAAACAATCTTTTTTTTAATTTGAGCAAAAACTAGTGAAAACTCAAAATATGATTGATGATATGATATGATAAAATTGCTCAGCACAATCGTAACAAACAACAGCAAAAAGACATTATTAAAAGACAA
This sequence comes from Melieria omissa, assembly GCA_963971225.1. NCBI lineage: Eukaryota > Metazoa > Arthropoda > Insecta > Diptera > Ulidiidae > Melieria > Melieria omissa. Next base: position 38,748,814 of record OZ020269.1, on the reverse strand, counting down.
AGTTAAAAGCCCCAGTGTTGTTAAAGTTCCAATGTTTTTTTTAGAAAAAACAAGCTTTCAATCAACATATTTGACAATGGAAATTTCTTTGTTTTCGTATCATGCTTTGAACTTTAGAACAAAATTTTCAAACACAATTTTTGCACAATTCAACAGTCAGTAATTATAGAAAAAAGAATAATTCGATTACTACCCTCTTATCGCATTAGTGTCAATAAAGCAACCAGGTGTCACTCATATCGCTCTCTCACGACTCTAGGATTTTGCAAAAATATATTCTTTAGTTTTTGGCTTAACCAATATTTTGGGTCATACACACAATATCCTGTTGTTCCTGTAGTAAAGAAAATATTTTAACAGGTCCAATTACTGATTTTTCCACGGCGTCCTGCAGCACGCGCTGAGCGCTCGCAAGGCTTCACACACATTTTTCTGGAAACCACTTTTTACAAACTGGGTGGACAGATTAACCGAAAACCGTTGCATGGATCGATTTAAAATATTGACAGTAGATTTACAATTTTATGCTCTAAGGTAGTACCAAAGAATATGAAGTGTATAGAAGGCGCATCTGAAGGAGCAAATAGGTAGCAAATGTCTGTAACCGATTGATAGTTTTTATGGAAAATGTTTCACTTAGCGCAGTGAAAAGGTTATCATTTCTTAGTTTTTGGAAACATATGCCACAATTATTATCTATGTTAATTTTTACTCGACTGTCGAAGTTTTTATCTTCAAAATAATTTGTTGTAATAATTGTTGTAATTACTGCTGAAATAAAATAATAAAAAGACAGTTTCGTCTGCCTCAGCATGTAGTAGGTTTTGATTCATAGAATCCTGTGTATCTTCGAAATTAGTTGTTACACTTGACCGAGTACTACTTTAATTTTGTCCCAAAATTGCAAAAGTATTTTCTAATTTATCTTGGTTAAAAAACTTGTTTGTTATAAAACATTTATGTGGGTTATTGCTTAATGTTATCAGTGATTAAAAAACAGATTTTAGTTCTAAAAATACAACTTGAATCATCCATACATTTAACATCTTTCAAATAATTAAAAAAATCTTTATAAATTTGTACGACTCATTATTTAATTGTAAAGCCGATCTAAAGCAATTATCCGATTGCCCTATTCATGCAATCAAATATTAGGTCTACTTTTTTGATAAATCCTTCAGGAACTTTGTTTGTAGCGACCACATAAGTCGTCACGCCAACCATATTTTATTTTATTTTCTATGATTTTGGGCACACTACTGTCTGCAATAAGTTCAGGAGCAATATGCGACGCCGTTCAGGCTTGTAAAAGAAGAACAAAAGCCAGCCAGAGATCAGAAATCGTTTTACAATTTCAGCTTTTCGCCAGCGCAACAACAACAACAACAGCGTTCGTCTTCACCTTGCAATCATTTCACACCACAACAATGTGCTAACGCACACTCGCTGCTGTGAGCGCAACCAAAGAGCGCAACACATAAAACTACGTTCTCGCTTGTAAAGCAACGCTCTCACCACATACGTGATCTGTGCGAGCAGAGCGCGGGTTCCAATGTTAGAACCCGCCATACAAAATTTTTGCTTGTAGACATGCGCATTCTGTATGTTTATTTTCTTTTGTAGTACGTAGTCGTTTTTGAGGGAAACTTTTTGTTATTATATGAACAATTAACTGGCACTTTGTTGATAAAAGTTCGATACTGTTTTTTTTAACACATTTTAAGCGGGTAGCCTAGTATATGAAACTATGCTGCGTAGCGGGCATTACTTGCAAAACAAGCAAAAATTGCGCGATCCAAAATAAATAAAACTTGAAATTTATGAAACTAAAATAATTATATGAAATAATACTTTCAGTTTTATATGAAAACCAATCCGGTAAAAATACCGTCTCCCGCTTTTAAAGTGCCTACATTCAAAAGGTAAAAATACCCGCCCCGTTTATAAGCAGCAGTTTTCACAACGGGTAATTTTACCCGGCCCGCTTTTAATGTGTTAACTGAACTATTTTATTAAATATTTATTTACTTAGAAACAAAAAATCGTACGTACTACCATTGATAGTTGGCGTTGATAGTGCAGATGGCTTCTCATACGGAGGGGGCTCGAACCCCCCAAAATACAAAAATTACTGATACAAAGTATGGTTTCAAATGTTATTAAGCTCAAAAGTTGCACGCAAAACACCACTTCCCCCCTCACCACAAAATGAAATACTGAACTATATAACAGCCCAAAGCCCAAAAATGCATTACATTTTAAATGTTCATATCTACACTTCTGTAAATTTTTGTTTGAGTTTTTTGGGAAAACACTGAACATTTAAAAAATTAAAAAATAAGTGTCAAATTCGGGTAGTTTGAGCCATGATGAAATAAACAAGGTGAAGCGAGTAGCTGACAGTTTTGTCAACCCATACCCTTATTTTGAAACATAGCAATTGACAACCAATTTTGCTTTGACATTAAGAGAATTTTTTAACCCCACTCAAAACGTAAAATCGAAAATATTGTGTTTAAAAATTTTCATTTGTAAAATACGCGTTTAACTTCTTCTTCTAAAGTAAGAGAGTCAAGAGTTTTAATTTTCTTTCTGTAAATGAATTTGTTTGTTTCACATATTGTTATGTTTTTTTACATGTTTTACACAAATGTTAATCGTTTTTTAGTAAAACATGTTACGTTGTGCTACGACATACCTATTTATTTTTGGTTTCATATTTCTTTATTATTCAATACCAATAATTATGCAGCGTGGGGACCTGCCACCACGGCAACGAATCGGAATAATCTTACCTACAACGCACTACAATAATAATGAAATTGATTTTTTGATACACCAGGCATAAGTGGGTTAATGCGAAGAAAGAAGAAGACTTTCATGTTTTGAGAGAATTTATTTCGAAAACGTCAGTTTTTCAAAAGCTCTCTTGTCAAAATAAGGGTATGTCATCTACTCGCTTCACCTTGTTTATTTCATCATGGTTTGAGCCACCAAAAATGCTTGTCAAAATAAATCGAAAACGCTGAATCATGTAGATACATATTATTATTATTTATTTATTTATCAGGTGTACAAGTAGAAAACCGCCGTTTTCCACTGGGTGGTGCCACCTTTGAAAATTGGTGAGAGAATTCCGATCAGAAACATCACATGGCAAGCTAAGATATCGGTTAACAACTCCACATCATCTCGCTTGTTTATTCTTATTGTCCATTTTTTTGTTGGTGCGTGAAGATGTCGAAATTTGAACCGAATAAGCGTCATTTGCGGGAGATGTTGCTTTTCGCGTTTCATTCGAAAAAATCTGCAGCTGAAGCGCGTCGAATGATTGCAGCAACTTATAGTGAGTCGTGTATCAGTGAAAGAACGTGTCGAGAATGGTTCGTGAAATTCAAAAATGGTGATTATGACGTGAAAGACAAGGATCGGCCGGGTCCCGTGAAAAAGTTTGAAGATGCAGCTTTGGAGACTCTGTTGGATGAAGATTCTTGTCAGACGCAACAAGAACTCGCGGATTCTTTGGGTGTGACTCAGCAATCCATTTCCCTTCGCCTGAAAAGCTTGGGAATGATATTATGAAAAAAACGGCGGTTTTCTATCATACTTGTACACCCAATATTATTATTTATTAATAGTCAAATAGAAATAGAATCATACTGACTTGCAAATACAATTAAATAAACAAAACACTTAAAATTAAATCAAAATTAATATAGAACAAAATTGACTAAGGTGCCGAAAGAATAACTTCATCGACTTGCCATTTGAAGCATGATCTAGGAAGAGACAGATCCAAGGGGATAGAATTTGATAGCTTATTGAAGTCACGCATAGCCCGTGTTGTAGGTGCTGCAAGGAGGTAGTTAGCTTTGACAGTTTTTACATAAAAAGGCGGATAGTAACGCAGTGATTTATAGGACACATTGAAATGGATTTTCTCTAGAAGACAAGGGCAATCAATGACATTGGAGACGAGATCAAAGACGAACATTACAGATTGGACGAATCTTCTAACCTCTAGAGACTGCAAATTAACCAACATTAGACGAGCACTATATGAAGGAAGTGGTTCAGAAAAATGCAGTGACTGTAGGGCAAAACGAAGAAACCTACGCTGAATTCTTTCAAGCTGGGAAGAGTGTAAAGCATACAGTGGGTTCCAAATTACAGAGGCATACTCGAGTTTAGAACGGACGAGAGACGTGAACAGAAGCTTACGCGTATAAGGGTCCTTGAATTCTTGTCCATACCGCCGGATAAATGATAAAAGTGAGTATGCTTTTGGAATTATGTAATTCACATGCTGCACGAATGTAAATTGAGTATCAAAAATGACTCCAAGGTCACGAAATTTGTCTGCAGTAGATAGCAGTGAGTTAGAAATCATGTAAGAGGAGGGAACAGGACTATGAGACTTAGAGAAACTAACATGAAAACATTTATTGATGTTAAGGGTGTCGCAATAATAAGTTATTATTGTGACACCAGATTGCAAGATTATTAATGTCAGTTTGAAGCAAAGGAATGTCAGTGTGATCACGTATACAACGAAATAGTTTTAAGTCGTCGGCATATGACAGAAAATTGGAATGTTGAAAACAATCTCCAATATCATTGATAAACAAGATAAACAAAAGTGGGCCGAGGATACTGCCTTGCGGGACACCAGAAGAGGCAACAAAAATGCGAGAATTAACATTATCGATCTTCACCCTACATACTCTGTTAGTGAGATATGATTTTAGCCAATTAAGAAAGGTTCCTGCCTGGCCACAGTCACTTGGCTTCCACTGCACCACTTGCAATCTCGCAGTTCGCTTTCCTTTTTTGATGAATTGCTGATAAGCTTCGGAACTGCATGCCAACAGAGCCACTATGAAATTATTTTCAAACACGCAAAAGAAATTGTTATTCAACCACAGCACCAACCTGCAGCGCGAGTTTATTACGAAAAGCTATCTCAGATGGTTTTCGGCGGCGCGGCAAGCAGAGCGCAACGAAGACATTAATTTGCTTGTCAACTGATGCGTGTGTTCTGCCGGCTCTCGCAGTCGCACTCGACATCAGGAAGCACCATGCGCCACGGGCTGCAGTTCTACAGTTGGCAGTGCAGACTTAGAAAAACTGCAAGCCGCGAGTCTTGCACGCGAAATTCTTGAAGCTCTTACACTTTGCCGTGCACACTGTTCTCGTGTGCATAAGCACAATTAATCCCAAATTATCTGCATTTTCATGTAGCCTACCTTTTACCCACGACCAGTTCCTGCATTTACCTCTCCGCATTTCGCTCTCTAAGAGCAATTATAAACATAATAACGTTTTTGTCTCATCTTGCTTTTAATTACATACACTTAGGCGGGACAGAGCATTGAACTCCGGGTGAAACGGTGCGGCGGAATAAATCAGCAAGTTGTTGGCCTTGACCGGCATATAAAGGTTAACCTTTCGCACTTCGAGCCGATTCTTTGCCGCCTCAACTTTGCATGTCTCATTGCATCATTCGTAGTTCGGCATTTGATATTATTAAAAGCGTGCAACAAAGCTTAGACGCGGCACATACCTGACTTAATTTACGGTGTTTCGATCTTCCCATAATGCAGTGCTCTGTTCTATATCGGATGGTAAAATATGCAAATACATACAATGAAATGTACCTTACCATTTATAGGTAGGATTATTGCGAACATTTTAAGCGTATCGCAATGTAGAATTTTGTTGACCAAAAAGTTTGTCTAAAAGTTTGCGTCTCTAACAATATCTCATGTGCGGAAGCGTTGAAAATCTAAACGAGAGTCTGCGGGGACTCGACAATGTCGAAATAACAAGCGTGCGAGTGGTACAAAGAGTTTAAAGCGGGTCGTGCTGTGGCTGATGATTTCCTTCTTTCCGGTCGTCCATCTACCACAGTGACTGACAAAAGCATCGAAAAATTAAAAACTTGTCTCCGTAGGTCATCGGCTGAGGATCAAGAGATAGCAGCCAATCTTGTTGTCTCGTTCGGGCATGAGGCGAGTAGAAGCGCGGCTTCTGCCGTGAGTGCCGAAAAGCACGGTTGCCACAATTGGTAACTTTCTACCAAAATTGGTAACTTTTAAACTGTTTGGTAACTTGGTAACTTTATTTTCATTTTGGTAACTTTTGCAATCAAAAATTGATTTGAAGTAATAGCAAAGAAAATTTGTTTTTTTATTTATAAATTTATATCACATCTTGTTGTATACATTAAATACGCAGCACTGGCAACTGTGCCTTCAGCCCGGTTCAATGGCAGCATTGTTGGCACACTTCTACTATTCGATTTACTAACATCGACTAACATTGCGAACGTTTTGTGATACAGTAAGAAAATTAGTATTCCAGGGTTAATATTGAATTTGATATTTACTTTAAAAATAATAATAATTAATTGATTGGCACGACAGCCCGCTTACGCGAGACTAAGGCCTAGCTTCCCGCAACCACCCGTGTTGTGCGTGTGAATTTTGTACGCGGGTGGAAGGCACCTACAGTTTTATGCCGGTTCCGAACGGCAGGTTGGGAGCTTTTTCATAGGCAATTTTTACTCTCAGAGGTTTGCCATTTCCAGCTGAGAGGACAGCCACCGAAAGAGAAAACGAGTTTCCCGTTATTTTTTTTAGGTGTTATTACAGGCAGTATTCGATCTTGCGTCGCTCTGCATGCGACTCGCTGGACCGCGCACTAACCAACTGAGCCACGGCGGCTGCCGTACTCAGTTTACTTTTAAAGCATAATTAAATAAATAAAGTGAACCAGCTAGGGAGAGGCATGCTTAAGAAATGTCAATTGCTTTGAAAATTTGTTTCACGTCAATTCGTTTTGAATTAACCCGTTTGATTTTGCTGTTCTCGAACGCATGTGTGCCGAACTCAGTATTACAAATACTTTCCCATTTTCTTTTTTGCTGCACATTTAAGGTACTGAATACATGGGATCGTGCCCCCATGAGCAGTTCTACATAGCGTGCACGATTCCTTCGGCATTTCAGTGATTTTTATTTTACTATGCTACAGATGTTATGCCTCTTGGAAAAAAAGAAAATATTTTTTTAACAAAAAGCGTTAAGTATTTGACAAATTTGTTCATAGTGACATAAAATAAGCCTGCCGAATCAAGAGAGTTGTCAGTATCTGGTTCACTTTATTTATTTCACTATGCTTTTAAAGTGAACAATTTTTTGTTTTATATGTATCTATGTTATGAAATGTATTGTTTTGTATATTGTTTTTTTATGTTTGAAATGTAACGGTGAAAATAATAGTGGCAACCATGCCGAAAAGTACTCTCTCAGTTCACTCTTATGTCCGTTATGTCTCTTATGGACCGTTTTGGTATTATTGAAGAATTCCGGGTATTTTTTTTTTATCAGAAGGTAAATTATGATTTTTTTTACCAAAGCAAATTCTAGATATACTGGGGTCTTTATCATACCTTTTCCCGTTAACCCTTAAGTAACACAAGCGAAATTAGAAATGCGACAGAATGAAATCTTTTTTATTACATTAAAATAAAAATGCATTTAACCCTTCGTAAGCGGGTTTAGTCAAGTGGGTGACATATGTCACCTTTAAGTTCAAAATTCTTTGTTTACGCTAAACGAGCATACAAGTCAAATTATTAAATGTACTATAAGTGTTATCATCATAAATCGCGTTAATTATCTTTAAATTAAAGTAAAAATAATTTTATAAAAATGATTGCTTTTTCTGTTTGACATATGACACCCACTTGACTAAACCCGCTAAAATTTTCACTTGACTTACGTAGTGTTAAACAAATCAGAATAATTTCATAGTTAGTTGAAATCTGAAACACAATTTTATTTTTCCTTTACTTAATTTTGAATGGTTGGGTATGAAAGTCAGCTTTTGGAACGGTTTTGTTACATATAATACATCCTAATACCCGGCAGATATATAGCACAAAACCAATGTCACTATTTTTATTAATGTTGTTTGGAAGCAACTGAATAGTACCAACAACAAAAGCATACCACGAACGTGAATAGGATTTTTCAGTTTACTGCATAAGAATTGAACTGAACATCTTCGAAGTTTAAAGCTTTTTGACAAAAACCCACAGTGAACACATTCCCTTCACAATCGAACTGCAACTATGAAGAAAAAACAAACAAATACTTTCTTTCTTTATTTTTCAAAATGTACAAAGTAGTACAAAAAAGCAAAAAGCAAAAGCAGTTGTCCATAGTACAAAAATCCTATATCTGTCGGGGGTATTATACAATGTTTTTACATGGTAAGTACCAGTGGCGTCCCCAGGATTTCGGGAAGGGGGCGGGGATATGCACAAAATCCAGTTTAACGCCATTTTTATACTTTCATCTTTGCGTATTATTTTTAATATATGTTGAATAAAATTGTGCATACATACATATATGTATACTTACATATAACATAAACTTCTTAAAACAAAATATTTTAGTGACATGTATTTTAAAATCAAAAAATCCCAACTAAAAAATTCAACTTTGTTTTGAGTTATTACATAATGAAAACACCTTCTAAAAGAATTACGAAAAACTCAAAAGACGTATTTTAAAAAGCATAACACACCAGCTATGTAAAATAAATCCAACATTTACAAAATGTATGACGTTCTGAAATTTAATTATGATAGAGGTGACCATGTTTCCATGTTTACACACAATTCACCAAAAAAATTTAAGTCAATTTTTTTTTCAAATTTCAACAGCTGATGCAGGGTTGGCATGAAGCTTGCGTTTGATTACTACCTTGGTAAATAGTCGATACTTTTGGGAACACTGAAAATACAACTATTCTGCGAGAACAAATGCAATGCTGATTTTTTTTAATCATTTATCCTTAACACTTCTGCGGGCATCCGGTTCTGGCCAGACCATATTGAACTTTGGATCCACTTTAGCAATGTTGTAATTAAGCTATCGAGCTCATATTTCATGATATTCTTAACTGATCCTTTCTAAGCACAAAACCCAAAACCATGGTTTGGCCAGACCATGGTGCATTTTCATACAAAATTACCAGTTATTTTCATTTTTTTTTTGTTATTTTCGACGTAATTATTGTCAGAATTGTTTATAAATATTTTTTTTATTTTATATATATATTTTCAACTAGGCTTTTCCATCTGACCCGATTTGAAGCATTTTGTTCGTGCCATCCCGTTAATAGTGACATAAATTAGCTGACGCAATATGTACCTGGCCCAAGTGTTTTTCATTCGCCTTGGCTTTTATTTTCTTTGGGTTAATAAATTAGAATTTTTCTTGGAAAATAATATTGGAACATATTCAAAATTAATACTTATCCATTGTGTTCATGGTTATGTCCGTGTTTTGGTGTCAATTCAATTACAATCCTGAAGTGAAGGAAGCATTTGTGGTCTTGTCGAGTCTGGTTTTTTATCAATTCGATTGGGTGTTTTCTGTGGCAGAGATGAAAGGATGAATAGCATTCCCTATTTTGAGGATCAGGTGGACATTGTTTTTGAACTTCGACGCTGGAGTTAAATCAGAGAAGAAAATTTCTCTAAAAAAATTGTCTAAGCAATAGCGGAAACTAATGCTTTAGAGCAACGAATTTAAGATATTAAATAATTTGCTGCTAGAGGTAATAATAACGGTGTTGTCAGTTTCACGCTGTCATTTGGCCCTGAACAAAACCAAGCTTCTGATACTGATAGAAAAAATGGTCGTTTAGATAGTTCAATGTGAAGATAGCGACACCGAAGACGACAAGGAGAAAGATATCCGGCCAGTTCAGCATGAACAATAGCATGTTGAGCATGTTTTGCATAATTTTCTTTGGCAAAGCAGTTCAGAATTATTGACAGTGCAGGAATCCAGAAATAGATATATCAAAACGCGATTTGTATGTGTCGAATGTAAAATCTCAATGTGGTTTAGTCATGATACTGCATTACTTCGTTGAAATAATTGCATTGGTCAAGCAGTTGAAGTAGATCCATAAGTAACGTATTTTACATTAATACATTTTTTTATTTTCTTGCTTTACTGTCGTTTTGTTTTTTTTTAATTTCAAAATTAATTCATTGAAGTTGAAACTTGCTATTTACTTAATTATTTTACTATATTTTCACCGTTTTACGTAAAAATAATGTAGGCAAGCAAAAGAAATTATTGTGTTCACACTTTCTGATTTTTTTTATATCATTAACAACAATCCTTGACTATCCTCTTGCTCACATCATGGTCTGGCCAGATCATGGGAGGTTCAATTATTAGGTTTTAAGTGGGTGATTACAGAAGAGATAAAGCAAATAGTAAAAATGTTTCACAATTCCATATTGTTATATCAAATTGCATAAATGAATTCTTCGACCAAGGGGGGATCCATCCCCTCTAATCCCCCCCTGGGGACGCCACTGGTGAGTACCAAACTCTGCGGACAACGCAAAGTTTACTACCAGGGAATTGGGAATTACTAGCAGGGCCCTGCGGCTTTGCACCCAAGCTCGTAGTCAATGGGTCAAGTATCTTCATACTACCAAAAAGTATGGAACATAAAGAGTGTGCATCACGTACAAGCAAAAATTTGAATGCGGGTGCTGATATCGCCACCCGTCTTCAAGATGCGGGGGGTAGACAACAAGAGGAAACACTTGAAATGACAGCACAATGCTCTGAGCACAAGTCATAGAAACACGAATGCCGCGTCTGCGCTCACTCGTTCATTCTCGCTCAATTGTCCGAAGAGGAGGAAGACGATGTGCTGTTGTTCTTGTTGTTCTGGCTGGCTTTTGTTCTTCTTCTATAAGCCTTGAATGGCGTCGCATATTGCTCCTGAACTCACTGCCGACTGTAGTGTGCAAAATCATAGAAAAGAAAATAAAATATGGCTGGCATGGCGACCTATATGATCGCTACAGGCAATTAAAAAATAAATAATAAGTAACCAACAAAGACAATTGAATATAAATGGAGTTGGAAAGAAGAGAACACTTTCTTTTAGTTCCGTCCCGTTCTTTGGAACTTTTCTTACGGCCCACATGTAATGCTTGTTTAAAAGAACTAAAATAATAAAATCCAATATTGTAATTTTATGGTCACATCATTCGCCGTGGAACCATTCAGGTGTAACATATTTATACTATTTTTAGACGTAGGCATGCCGTAGGCATTTATTTCTTTATTTATTGCTTTAGTAGTGCTTTCGACACATTGAAAGTCGATAGACCTATTAAATTATGTTTTTCCATAAATCTTTTAAGCCTTGGTTTGTCCGTTAGATTTCGAATTAAAAAAACAAAAACAAAATTGAAACACGTATCTAATTATTTTTGATTTCAGTTTCAGAGATCAGTTCATTTTTTTTCGTAGTTTTCCCATATTCTCAAAATTGTAATCAACCATGTGAAAATATAAACAAATAATTTTACCTCGAACTCGCCATGTAAAAATATTTGCAATCATTTTAAATTGGGATCAACCACCAAATTTTTAAATTAATCAAAGCATTGGCCAGCAAAAAGCCATACACCACAAAGACTCGATTGCTGGTGACATGACAGCAATTTGTGCAGCAAAATCAATCGGCAAGACAAAAAAGCATACACACAATTAACGACAACACTAAAAACATTAGCGAATTCCGAATCATCTTCGTTGAAACGACGATGACGATGCTTTGGTTCGTTGTTTACTCTCCGCTTGCGCTTCGACGAACAAGATCGCAAACTGTTGAGCGCGAGCAAATTTCCCGCAACCAATGCCTCCGCTCATCTCTTCCCCCCCGCATCAAGAAACACGCTTGACAAATTTTTGAAGATGCGTATTCTTTATATTGTATATTCTTTGATACTACACTCTATTGGCGATGCCACGCGTCTTTCACGCCTCTTTTATGTATGATATGTTATGCCCAATCCATTCCTTCAGTCGAAGGGTGTGGCCCGGTTTCATTGATATGCGACTTACAGTTCCAAAGTTACGCGGAAAATTTCAGTCAAAATAAAATATGCCGCACCTCTTGTTCAACGCCCATAAAATTTTGCTAGTAGAAAAACCCATCTATGGGACGATGGTATACAAAACTTCAAAGCTTTCCAACTTACTGTTCCGAAGCTATTCCACATTAAAAATTTTGGTTGTATGGGCCATGCCACTCGTCCAATACCCACCCCACTCTCCCTGTCGAAGGGCTCGTCAAATCGTAAGTTTGTGTCAAATCTCTTTAATGTGTAAATTGTATTGGATGAGTGCATAAGTTCGTGCCCGATTTTACTAGGTAGCGTTTCAATCGTTCACGGTTGGTACTCATGACTGAAATGTATATAGTACTTGTTGTAATTTTGTTGGAAAAACTGTTGGCGCCGCAACGAAAGCTATTCAAGCAGTTTATTTGGACCGTGCACCAGCGCTTTGCACAGTGAAGAAATGGTTTGCTAAATTTCGAGTTGGTGATTTTAACCTCAAAGACCAACCTCGCGCTGGACGGCCTTCCGACCTTGACGACGACGTTATTCGCACTCTTGTTGAGAACAATTCACGCATTTCAACGAAAGAGGTTGCCCAAGATCTGAACGTCAACAAATCAACTGCCTTTCGTCATTTAAAAAAGGTTGGGTACACTTTGAAGCTCGATACTTAGGTGCCGCATCAGTTGCGTGAAAAAAAACGAGTGTGCTTATGACCACACGACTGAAGTGAAACTTCTTTCGCTCCATCTGTATGTATATATATATATGTGTGTGTACAATATATACATATATGTTTTCTTATATATTATATATCTTATATACATATTAATTTTCTACAAATATTTAAACTTATTTTATGTTCTCATTGGTAAATTAATATTTTTGCATAGATCTTTTATTTTCGTAAAGAAAAGAAAGTGTGCGCGCGCACTGCTCTCTCTTGCTCCTACACTGTGATACAGACAATAGGCCTGCAGTGTGCTATGAGAGGAAGAGAGAAAGAAAATGTGCGCGCGCACTGCTGTCTCTTGCTTATATCCCCCACTCAACTCCCGTTCGCCTCGCCCGATCACACTTTTCGTAACGCTTACGTCACGCGTTCGCCAGCTTACTCCCCAAGTCAAGCGTGCGTAAACCACTCAACTCCCGTTCGCCTCGCCCGATCACACTTTTTGTAACGCGTTCGCCAGCTTACTCTCCAAGTCAAGCGTACGTAAACCACTCAACTCCCGTTCGCCTCGCCCGATCACACTTTTAGTAACGCTTACGTCACGCGTTCGCCAGCTTACTCCCCAAGTCAAGCGTGCGTAAACCACTCAACTTCCGTTCGCCTCGCCCGATCACACTTTTCGTAACGCGTTCGCCAGCTTACTCCTCATGCCAAGCGTGCGTAAACCACTCAACTTCCGTTCGCCTCGCCCGATCACACTTTTCGTAACGCTTACGTCACGCGTTTGCCAGCTTACTCCCCATGCCAAGCGTGCGTAAAGAAGTTTCACTTCAAAAATAAAGTCGTCCGTGCAACAACAGCCATTTCTTTGCTTCGACGTATCAAAAATGAGCCTTTTCTGGATCGGTTTATGACAGGTGACGAGAAATGGATTCTGTACAACAATGTCCAACGAAAACGAACATGGAAACAGGCACACGAGAAGGCGTAACCGGTCTCCAAAGGTGGATTGCATCCGATGAAGGTGTTGCTGTATGTTTGGTGGGATATCCGAGGAGTGATATATTTTGAGCTCTTGCCCGTTGGCGAAACGATTACCGCGAATAAGTATTGTCAGCAATTGGCCCAATTAAAGAAGCAATTGAAGAAAAACGTCCGATTTTGGTCGCAAAGTAGTCCTCTTCCACCACGACAACGTTGCAAAACCGACTCTGTCCAAACTGAAGCAGATAAACTGGGAGATCATGTCACATCCTCCATATTCACCAGACATCGCGCCTTCTGATTACCACTTATTCCGATCATTGCAGAACAATTTGAGTGGGAAAAGATTTAAAACCGTGGATGACGTTAAAAATCACCTTGTCCTCTTTTTTAACGAAAAAACGAATGATTTTTATGAATCCGGCATCCGTAAGTTAGTTGATCGTTGGGATTGGATTACCGAACATGACGGCGAATACATAATTGATTAATAAAGATTTTGTTTTGAAAAATTTCAATTTGAGTTTTGACTTCAAATCGGGCACGAACTTATGCACTCAATGTATATTAACAAGGTATGCTACGTATGGAGAGACGTCTGTCAATGTCTCTCCTGGCACCCTTATTTATGAATTGATGTCTTTTTTCGTAAGAAAAAGTACTAAATGTCAGTATTGATCATGATACAATTATAAAGGTAGTGTATTCCCGATAGGCGTTCTCGCAAAAGCTGTCAACTCGATGCCTTATTGAATTCGAAATGAAAAATAATGTTGCTTTTTTTCGTTTGCTTACGTGCACATGTATTGTAGGCACACGAAAAAAGATTTTATGTTTCAATTAAATCATTCGAAAATGGCAAAATCAAGCTGCACTCTGTGCCGGAAATCGTGGGCGAATAAATATATATTTGTGATATTTTTTTATCAAAATATGTCCATCTAAAGGTCCATAACTTATCTTGTTTTATCACTTACAGGATACGAATTTTTCCCCCATTTGTGAAATTTTGCCCATCATTATAAGCAACATTCTGTATAAGGCATTGTCATTCTGCCTTTCTCCCGGAATACACTACCTTTATAATTGTATCATGAGTATTGATATTGTTTTGACATTTTGACATTTTGATGCGTAATATAATTAATAGATCCTAAACATATGCACATGAATACCTATTTGTCGTTATTTTCATTGTTTTCTTTGTTCATAAGAGTAGGTAAAAAAATGTTTAAACCTTTATTTTACAATGAAAGGTGGGCATGTTTTGTGTTGAGGGGGAATATAGTATGTGGTGGAAGTCTTAACAATATTCTTAATTGTGCGAAAAGCATTTCAACCCTTTCCGACATGAAAATAAACCCATTCTGTATGAATTGTATGGGCTGTCCAATATATTGGACATTGTGACTGAAAGGGTTAAATTTGCCAATTTCAAAGAAGATACTATAGTGCGTTTGAGACTGAAGCCATATAACATTCCTTCATTGCATTTGCCTTAACCAAGGCAAGAAGTACATGTTGCATCATGAGTGATTATAAATTTTAATATCAAATTAGGAGTGATTCAGATCAGAGGATTCTTCCAACAGGTTCGGGTGTCTCGGAAATGCAATGTAACGACAATCTGGTCAAGAATCGAAATGGTCATAAGAGCATCTTGTTTGGCGGGATTTATTATAAGAAAATTAAATTTAAACAGTTTTCAAACAACTAAAAGTGAAACTTGGACTTGGGTAAACCAAGTATCCCAGAGTGGGCTTCTCAAGCCATCTGGTATATTTTTAAACAGTAATTTTTAAGAAACTCAATTTAAAAAAAATTTTTAATAATAAAAAAATCTATTTTATTACATTGAATTAAAAATATAAACTGCTGAAACAAGCATTTTTCTAATAAACTTGTTGCTACACAAAATCAATTGTAAACACATGAAGTTTTTTATCTTTTTTGCTTTAGGAACAAATACCGAATGTTGCACCCAAACATTTGCTCCTAAGTGAAAGTAACTCTGAATTTGACATAACCCGCACTCTTATTTTGAAGTCTCTCCACACGTAGCATACCTCATTAATATACCTTGTTATGCACTCATCCAATAGTTCCAAAGTTATTCAAAACATTTGAGTTGCTTAAAAAGTGCCAGACCCCTTGTCCAACGCTCACAAAGTTTTACCAGTGAAACAGCACATCTAAACGGTGGCCCCGCACCAAATTTTAATGCTGCCCGATTTCTCATTCCGAAGATATTCCATATTGAACATTTAAGTTGTGTGGGCGGTGCCACGCGCCTTGTCAAGAACCCACCCAATTCCCCCTATCGACACAACGAAATCGTACGTTTGTACCGAGTGTCATTGATGTGAACGCTATAGTTCCAAAGGTACACCGGCATTAAAAAAGTAAAAGCCCCTTGTTCAACGCCCATTAAATTTTCCCCAGTGAAACAAAACATCTAAACGGTGGCCCCGCACCGAATTTTTATGCTGTCTGACTTCTAAGAAGATATCATGTATTGAAAATTTAAGTTGTATGTGAGGTGCCACGCCTACCTATCGGGTCGTATTCGCACTATGTGGTTTACCGAGACTTAGTCAAGACGAACATTCCGTGAAAGATTCAGCTACTCCGCTGTCTAGTTTTTGGGTCTTAGTGTCGTGGGATCAACAAACAAACATACTAATAATAAATAATAATTGACTGGCACGACAGCCCGCTTACGCGAGACTAAGGCCTAGCTTCCCGCAACCACCCGTGTTGTGCGTGTGAATTTTGTACGCGGGTGGAAGGGACCTACAGTTTTATGCCGGTTCCGAACGGCAGGTTGGGAGCTTTTTCATAGGCAATTTTTACTTAGAGGTTTGCCATTTCCAGCTGAGAGGACAGCCACCGAAAGAGAAAACAAGTTTTCCCGTTATTTTTTTTAGGTGTTGTTAGGTAGTATTTGAACATGGGTCACTGCCTTCGACTCGCGGTCCAACGCACTATCCAACTGAGCCACGGCGGCTCTCAAACAAACATACATTAATTTTTATATACAACATATAGATATTTACTGCAATGCACAGTGATTCGTTCCATAGACAAAATTCAAAAAATGTATAGTGTCAGAATTTAATGATTTTCATGTCATTTGAAAGGTAAAACTCCAACTAAGAAAACCCCAAAAAATCTGTGCAAAAAATTAATTAGTGTGTGTGCAAAAGCTGTTCAAAGTTTAAACTTTTTTTCACAAAAAAATGTAAACACATCTTTTCGGTTTTTTAGTCTATTGAGGAAAAAAAATTGTAAAAATACATGGTTACCAAGAAGTTGCTGAAACTTTTGATATAGATTAAGAAATGAGATTAAGAATTAAGCCATTTTCGCTTTTAATGTTATCTCAAAAATTTGCAAAGCTGAGGCTTTTACATCACTTTTAAATCAAAATATTTTTCCAAATTAAAAATCTGAAAATTGGCAAAACTTAGAGGGAAATATCTAAAAAGTATGTGAAAGTATGTTCCTGGATTTTTTTTATTTTAAGAAGCATTCTTTCTTTTTCAGATAATGTAATTATATTCTCCGATGTCTTCCGATCTCAGAAAATAATTCAATTTGAAAAGTGGTCTAAACACCTATTTTTCGACAAAATTTCTTTTTTTCATGCCTAAAAGTATGCAATCAGCATGAAAAATTGAGAAAACTGCAAAAAAGCAAGATATACGTCTATTATTATCGTTTTTATTGCAAAACTAAAGGGTCCCGAGACAATTTCTGTTACTCTTTGCAAAAATCAATCTTGATGTTACCGATTAAATGTAAAATCTGAAAAATCTAGCCAACACACTTGGTGCTATAGCTCTCCAGAAGTGACGAAATTTGAAAATTTAAGACTCTGGCATTGCCAAACTACAAAAGTTTAAGAAAAACAAATTAGAGATTTCAATTCAGCAGACCATGATTACCTAGTATGCCAAATTTTATGAAGAACGGACCACTCCTTCTAATTTTGTCCCGCGGTTGTATGGAGTCGAATCATTGTAATTACGTAATAAATTTTTACTTAAAATTAAGTTACACTACAAGATCATGTTTAACGCGTCAAAATCCTTCCACAATATAATACAGACACGGTTAGTGGGGGTGAAGTGTGTGGAGGGTAGGGGTGCTAGCGGGAAAATGGCTAGTTCAAATTATTTTTTATGTTCATATTCAGTTTCAGCGACCCAAAAAACATTGGGGTAGGGGAGTCTACCCTCTGGGTCTAGACTTTTGTTTTTGTGTGCCTGTGTTATTAGTTTATTATTATTATTATTATTTAACAGCTATGAACAAGGACTACACAGGCCGACAAAATTCGAACAAATTTCAGAACCAGAAACCAGAGTATACTTTTCCGAAGGTTTTTGGTGCGCTGAACAAGAATCTGGCCTCAGAATCGCTCCATCACGTCAGGTTTTCGAGATATCCTAACCTAAAAGTGCGAAAATTGCGGTTTTTGCCTATATTTGAGGTTATGTAGCATAGCTATTTTAACTTTTTTGTAAAATAACTGCTGGCATCTTAAAGTACAAGCATTTCCCTTTCAAATGCGCCTTAGTTTGCTCAAAAGTAATTTTTCGTCTTTGAGACGTGACGTGACCTGACGTGATGGAGCAATTCTGAGGCCAGATTCTTGTTCAGCGCACCAAAAACCTTCGGAAAAGTAAACTCTGGTTTCTGGTTCTAAAATCTTGTCGGCCTGTGCTATCAGAGGCTATGCCTTGTAGGCGCTCTCCCTCCGTCCCTAAAAACAGTTGTAAAACATATAAAGTCTTCACGCTAATGTTTGTTTAATAAATTATTAATAAAACTATTTGTAACATGAACTTGACATGCATCAGTGGTTGTTGTGCTCAGATCAGCTCACATTTACAAAATATGATTTCGAATGGTATTCGGCTCAAAAGTAGTATGCAATCCCCCCACAAATAAAATCCTGTGTGCGCCACTGAGTATCAAACTGTAAGTTCTTTAATACCCTTTGATGATAACAAGGTAGACTGCTGAAAATTGGCGTTCGAGAAACGACAGTTGTCGTGAAATGTTCCCATTGAACAGGGTGGTAGTGCTGCAGTTTAAATTTATGAGCAAAAAGAAGATCACCAAGGTGTCATAAGTATCAAAAGGTATATGTTTGAAATCGAAAATTATGCTTACAAATATGTACTTCCATTTTCCTTAAATTTTATATTTTAAAATTATATTTTAAATAGAACGTCGCGCACAATACTTGTTTTATCCCCTATTTTATTTTGAATGCTAACAAATACTACCTAATCCTACTTGCACAATACAGCCATGCTCATTCAAATTGTCATTCAAATTGGTCTACGTAAGCAAAGAATTTTGGAGACATGCAGAAGTACAGTAGTGGATGTGTGAAGCTTAATTGCGTTTGCTGTAAACATTGTTTTCCTCAATTTTGCTTTTCCGAAGTAAACAATGGGCCTCCAGCAGGTATTAGAGCTGCATCTACAGATTCCAGGCAAGTTCGCTCATATGTCCCGCTCTCGCATGGAGATCATCAGCTTGGCGGCAAACGTAAATCAAAATGTTTATCATTCCAGCGCTTGTGCTTCCTCAATGGAGTAATAAATTCGACAAGTCATGCTCGTCACTCGTATTTCCTCCTAAATGATTCTTGCGACATTTATTACCGCTCCATATTTCAAAACGCACAAATGCGAACTGAGATAACGCTACATCCTCCTTCAAGACCATCGTCATCGCTACGCGGACATTTATTTCGTTGTGCATGAGATGAAACTCACATACATACATACATACATATACGAGTATGCGTACGCGTGAATGCAAATCATCGTATTGAGATTTGTGGGGCGATTTCGCTCCGCTGCGCGTCACTCTGCCTCGGATCGCTCCACTCCACTGACTGCAATATGGCAAATATGTGTTATATTATCAATCAAGTGGCCGCTGAGTGAAGCGCATTCACGATCGCTAATGATTTATTTTGCAGACAGGAACATGTCGGTTGGTTGAAAATTCTCTACAGATATCTGTCAAACTTTGGCGCACTGCTTTTAGTGCTCACTTATACGGTCGCAGCGGCAATAAACCCCCAAGCAAATGAAGCCATTGGGGTTTGTATTGGCAGTGCCTATGTTCGTTTACGAACAAATACGTAAGTTTCTGAGAAACAACAATTTTCTCCCGACTCGATTGATGACACCTATTTGCGTGTACATGTACGAATCATTGTTCAATACCAAAAATATTATATATTATATACATGTAATCTGTATACATAGGTGCTTGCTTGTTTGTTGATCACACGACACTAAAACCAAAAAAAACTAGAAGACTAATTGAGCTAAATCTTTCACGGAATGTTCGTCTTGACCTATTCTCGGTAAACCACATAGTGCAAATACGGCTAGACAGGAGGGCGTGGCACCTCCCATACAAACTACATTTTTACTATGGAGTATCATACGCGCTGGGCAAGGGCCGTGGCACTTTTCAAGCGACGCAAATGTTTTGAATAACTTTGGAGCTACATGTCACACATCAATGACATTTGGCACAGACTTACGATTTAGACGAGTCGTTCCACAGGGAAAATGGGGTCAGTATTGGACACAGGGGGCGTGGCACCGCCCACACAACCCAAATTTTTAACGTGACATAGCTTCGGGATAATAAGTCAGACAGCATTGAAATTTTGTATAATTACCGTCGCCTCATAGATGTGTCACTCAACTGGTAAAATTTGATGGACGTTGGACAAAGGGCGTGATACAATTTTCCGCGTAACTTGGAACTGTAAGTCGCACATCAATGAAACTGGGTCCCATCCTTCGACTGCTGGGAATTGCATTAAATGATCGTGGCACCGCCGCACAGTGGGCGAAATGGTCAATCTAGCTGGACTTAATTAATAACTCTTGAATGCGTAAAGATATCGTGGTGAAATTTTGTACGGATGCTGCTGGTGTTTCACTTGAGAACTGGTATGAATATGGGCATGGTCCGCCCTCTTTCAAGTAGGGTTGCCATATAGTCTAAAAGTTTTTATATAAACTCAAACTACCTATACTTTTTGTGAATAGAAATAATCTGGCAGTTAAAGGATATTTATTATTATTTTCTTACATTACACAACATTAATGAAAAGTTAATCAGAATCTGAGTTACTATCACAATTTGACAATTCAGATTGTAAATTTGCATCTGAAAGTAGATTTATCACTTGTTGATCTAATATTATGTTCTTTTTTGCGTAGCGGGAAGAGCTTTTTGATAATGAAGATATTAGTGGATCAGACGAAAACAGGAGTGCGTGCGCCAAGTCCTTCATAGTATTTTATCGCGACGTTTTGCGTGTATGGTGCAGCCGAAAATTTCGAAAGTCTTTGTTTCTTGCTTCCAGTGCTTCCTCTGACATCATACCAATTGGCAGCGAAACATTCTGTATGATATTAGCACCATGTATTAAAATTTTGCGTATGGAAGAAGGCATGTAAAACCAAGGATATTCCTCTACGAAAATTGTTGCTGTTTGGAATGAATATTGGCGTATCCCCATGCCATACATCGCAAAATTACACTAAATCTTCTAATAATTTTTTCACTTACGCCAGTTATGTTATTTGGGAAGCCAAAATCGGTTGTTGAAAAAATCTTCTAGCTGTATTGCCGTTGTTTGTATTCCCGGAATCAGCCATTGGTATATCAACTAACAATGCCATTTTTTCCTTTAGTTCATTTTGTATTTTTGCTTTGTCTTCAGCGATAATCTCCTTATTTAAGCCGCGAATCGGCCACTTTTTAATTGGGAGTCTGTAGGCAATATGTATGATACACTCAAAACACCGGATCCACGCATGAAGAGTTGATAAGCCATACTCATATAAATTTTCATTCTCCGGTAGACTTTTAATCAAATTTAGATTGTTCATAATTTTTGGTGTCGCTTTACATATGCCGCACACCTGTGATGATGATTCTACAATTACACTAAACACTTTCCCATCAATCATGGTCATGTGGAACTGATGATGAACTTGGAAAGAAGTCAGACTCGTTGGTATAGGGCGTTTTTTTTAGAGGTTTGTTTTTCGAATAGATATAAAACTGGCATTTTGTGGTCAAATCTGGCAACTCTAATGTCATTTATGTTCAGTTTGGTTTGCCATTTCATCATGAACAGGTTGACAAAAGAACAACGCTTGCAAATCGTGCAAATTTATTTCGAAAATAATGGTTCAGTTCGCGAAGTTTACCGCAAGCTCCGTCCATTTTATGGTCGACATAATCGTCCATCAGAGCAATTAATTCGGTTAACCATGGGTCGTTTTCGCACTACGTTTACTCTATGTGATAATACGCATCCGCAGAGACGTCGAACAGTGCGCACCGAAGAAACAATTGCCGCTGTAGAGCAAAATGTTGAAGAGGACCCGAATGAATCGATTCGCCACCGTGCACAGCAATTGGAGCTTTGTCCATCAACTTTATGGAAGATTGAAAATTGGACCTGTAGAATTGGCTTTATTCGAGCCAGCCGCGGCGGCCACATGCCCGAAATCATATTTAAACATTAATGGCATAAAATTATCCTTGCAATAAAGCCAAATTGATGGACACTAAAACGATTTTCTTGTGTTTTATTTCAATTCGAAGTTCTATACCTCTAAAAAAAGCACCCTATATGATTTCAGATATTTGAGTTTTTACATTTTCAATCTCGGCACGAACCAATTCTGCTGTTTCCTTCTGAAAAAGTATTTTGATTGGTCTACAGAAGCGAGTTGAAGAAGGTCGCTTATTTTCCACAAAATCGAAGATCCCAATTGCATTTGCAATGACACAATGCAAACTGTAAATAAATGCTCGTCGGACATATCAATTTCAGCAGCGCTGTAACTCTGCCGGTAAGTTGAATGCCCACTACTGCCATCACAACGCCATTTGTATATTGCAGTTATTCTTTCTTTGTCATTCTTATCATCAATGATGTTCTGAAAAGCTTCTGAATGCGATTCAATTATCCTCGCAACAGTATGGTCAACCAAATTTTGTAATGGCGCTTCAGCAGAAAAATTCGTTACATGCATTCCATTCGGATAGCACTTCATCTTTGCTGATCGCAAAACATCATACGTCGGATAAATGTTCGCCTTCCGCCCTTTTGCACCACTTTGCATCAATTTGTACGAGTGCTTTGTAAAACATCCGTCTATGTAAAGAGCGAAAGCTTCCTCTGGCGTATATTGAATTGGAACTTGGATATCTGAATCAACACACTTTATTATTTTTGCACCCACATCTGCATCGGCTTCCATCATCGACACTACCCTAGATATATTTCTTTTTCCAGCCTTGTATAAGCTAGAGCACGTCGCCACCACAAGTTCCTCGCACGGAGTGTTATTTACTAGGGCAGAAACTTTGCGGTGTTGGCTTCTCGTGATACAATCTGAGAACTCCTTTTGTCGTCGTCCAACATTTATAGAATTTGTTGTTTCAACTAACACAAGGTTCCCATCTAACCAATCGCAGTTTTGTTTTTCAAAATGCATTAAATTCCTTTTACATGCTTTCCACTTCTGCACTAACCGGCTTACGAAGTTTCTCAATTTCCTGCTGATTTCATGGAATTGCTCAACACTATATTTATTTTTGTCAATAATATTAGCAAATACATGCATCTCCAATGCTGGAAATTTCTTTGAAGGGACGTTTTCATTGTACCATATGGAAAATAGTGCTCGTTTGGACACCGACATTACCCCTAAAAAATGCGTTGGACTGTAGAGTAGCAGGAAGTAGCAAACGAGTTTCAACATTTCACAATCACAATGAATCACGTAAACAAAAGCAACTAGAACTGGATTGAATACGGCTGAATTTCAAAAGTTGCACTCCACGGAAGTCTAGTCTTTGTCACTCAAAATACACTATCACAAATGTTAACTTCAACGACGATTTTCTGTTAGAAAAACTAAACACAGGCTACTAACATTTATACTATGATAAATACATACCTTTAACTTTAATCAAAACAACTTTAACGATTCAATAATTGACGAAATACTTTTTT
The DNA here is from genome assembly GCA_963971225.1 of Melieria omissa. Taxonomy (NCBI): domain Eukaryota; kingdom Metazoa; phylum Arthropoda; class Insecta; order Diptera; family Ulidiidae; genus Melieria; species Melieria omissa. The sequence continues at coordinate 38,725,109 of OZ020269.1, read as the reverse complement.
GGACTTAAACAAGTGCACTGTGCAAAAAGCGCGCGAAACTATTTTGGTGCACTTGCTCCAACATATGTTGTGTTTGACAGCTCACAGCTGTGTGAATATAGAGAGCAAAACAAAATGGAAAACATAGATAAACTCGATAGGGCATTAGTAATCAGAAAAATTAAAAAAAAATTGGTCAAATCGAAATTTTAAAATTTGAATTAAGTCCAGCTAGATTGACCATTTCGCCCTCTGTGCGCCGGTTGTTACTTTTGTGTTGCTACAATAAGAAACTGACTACTGTCTTTGAAATGTTAAACGACATTTTAGATAAGTTTTATACATTTACCAGTACAACGCTTTGTCGTGCCTGCACCGCAATTTTTATACTGGGCCAGATACTGATGGCCGTAAATGGCAATACTCAGATTGTACAGAGTTAATTTTTATGTACTCAATACAACCGAACCATTTAAACGCATTTAGCGCTAGTAAAGCTAACTACATAAAAAATAGTTTTTCACTCATTTTAAGTGTTAGACAATAGCTGCGCAACAATTAAATGAAATCGCACATTTTTCGCAGTGTGCACATAAAACACAATTCAACACACACATTTTTCACGAGTGTATAGAACATGTGTTCAAATTACATGCATTTCTGAGCGCCAAGATTTTCATTTGATTTTAGTTTTTTTTTTTTGTTTACTTTATAATATTTATAACACATACCTTCATATAAGGCCGCTCGATTTTAAAGTAAAGTGTGCTGCGACTTGATGACACGTACTCGGGAGGTCAAATTTTCAATGACTGCCGCATAGATTTGGCTGAATTTTCTGAATGGCGCTTGTCATTAACTTTGAAAGCGGTTTATTCGTTTAATCGCTCGTGCAGAATGTCCACCGTGGCGTGTAGATATATTTATGTATGTACATACTGACGGAATTCACATTATTCAGTTTTGGTCACAAGAACCAGCCAGGTCTGTAGAACCAGCTGTTGACAATTATTGCAATGTCCGTTCTATTGTGGAAGAAATACGATTCAGTGATTCTGTCACACCAACATCCGCACTAAACTCTGACTTTCTTGGGATGCATTTGTTGCTAATGTGAGTCGTGTGGATTGGTATGGAGCCAAATCGATAATTTTTCTTTTACACCCATTCAGCCAAAAAATTGGCCTCGCCGCTCAAGATGATAAAAATTACGAATTGCGCAGAATATTTCTTGAACAGAAAATGAATTTAAAAAAACAAAATTTTTAGGATGGCGTACGTAGTTCAACGCCGTAACCTTCCATGTTCATTTTCCGTTCAATAATAAACAAATGACAAAAAAATTTGACAGATGTGAAATTTCAAACGTTCCTCTTAAAGATTCTGCATAGAGCTAATTTAGTTTTGATTTGCCTTTTGCCAAAGCGACCCATTAATATTTTATTGTTTTGTAATAACAAAACACAGCTCCTGCAGGAATCCCGATAGTGCAGCTCAAGCATTTCAGAGTGACTGCTACTGTGAATGAAAATGAAAAAATTCCAGACTGAACACGCACATTTTGTATACTTCTAACTTTTCCTTTACGATATTTATTCTTAAGTTCTATTGAAGATCTTCCGGCACCCGGACAATTGTGGCCTTCGGTTTGAAAAGGACACAACTATTTCGGCTAACAAAAGAATTTTGTTCATGTCTAGCGAGTGTACTCGTTATACACGGTTGCCACTTTTGGACCGAAAGTGGGCCTTTTTATTTTACTTGGGCCTTTGGGCCGCTTTTGTGTAATTTGAGCTTTTGTAATACGAAAGTGTGTAAGCACAATTTATACAATAGAGTCATGTTTTGAGAACAATCAGTAAAAATTCCGTATAAAAAATATGTTTTGCTTTTATGTTAAAAAATAGTTTCTCGAAAATATGAAATGGTCCTTTCGTTCCTATTTTGGGCATTTTTTAGGAAAATTTTTATGAAACAAATTTTAGTTGAGTGGCAACCGTGCTCGCCGCTGATCGGCAAACTGTCTGCCTAATATAACCGAACTGGCTTTCCATCGCATCTAAATTACGTATAAACATTTCTCAGAAACTATTAAAATCTTTTCACTGCTCTGTTACTGTTAGCCGCCAACCTACACGCACCGAAAAAAGCACATTACATTATTTTGGAATCGGATAGTCGGTACGTCGGAGATTCAGTGCGAAGCTTCGAGTGCACCAGAACCAGATATTTTATGAATGTACAACATCTTTAAACACGCCGTAGTATAATAAAAACCATCCGCCCGTGTCCACTTAATTATTCAAATGAATTTCCCTGGAATATTCGCCGCTCTTGTGGCACCTGCGTGTGCGCCCAGGTAACCACTTAATTGTCCACTTTTATGTTCGAAATAGACGACCAAGCAAAAACGATGCCCACATTACTGCTGAATTATTAATTTTTTTTTTCAACTTCACTTGAAACAAACTCACCGACCCCGACCGCACTTACGCTCAAGTTGGCAATAATGAAAATTCTAACGAACAAATTTTCTGATTTCTGAAACTGTTTCAACTGATGTTAAATTTGCAGTTGTTAGGTACATAGGCAGCCGCCGTGGCTCAGTTGGTTAGTGCGCGGTCCAGCGAGTCGCATTCAGAGCTACGCAAGTTCGAATTCTGCATGTAGCAACACCTAAAAAAAATAACGGGAAACTCGTTTTCTCTTTCGGTGGCTGTCCTCTCAGCTGGAAATGGCAAACCTCTGAGAGTAAAAATTGCCTATGAAAAAGCTCCCAACCTGCCGTTCGGAACCGGCATAAAACTGTAGGTCCCTTCCACCCGCGTAAAAAATTCACACGCACAACACGGGTGGTTGCGGGAAGCTAGGCCTTAGTCTCGCGTAAGCGGGCTGTCGTGCCAATCAATTATTAAATTAAATTAGGTACATTTTTTGTTCTTAAAGGGTTGGAGTCAAGTGGTAAGTATATTCGAAAGACACGCTTATGAAAATAAATAATTGTGGTCATTTTATCGAATTTTCTGTGCACCAATTTTTTCAATTTCCTAAGTTTGAAGCCAATATGACGTATTCATACCAACCTCACAAAATTAAGAGCTACGAAGTATCCAAACGCCACTATTAACAATTTCCACACAACACTTGATAAAGTCGAATGTGTCCATGTATATGTATATGTACATGCAGCTTGTCCGTTACCATTTAGAAACATTATATGTATTTGCCATACTAACCCAAAACAGGGAGGGAGTTTGGGAACTAAAAATAATTATTATATTCAGTAAACAACAGAACCACCTTCAAACTGAAATTATCTCAGTGGGATACGAGCGGTGTTAAGAGTAAGGTTTCATTGCCCTCCATGCTGTCCTTGTAACGCTGACGAACAGGGTCATACGTAGGGGAGGCAGGGACAATTGGCAAACAGTTATTACGAAATTACTGTCAGATACATTAGGAAGACTTTTGTAGTATGGTGTAGTGTAAATTAAACAAGCTAAACAAGCATTTTTGCGTCATTTTGGATTATTTAAATTTTATTTCAACTTTCTGCATGCGTTTTGCTGCAACTCAGCTCGATTTTTTACATAAAAGTATGTAATCGTAATAACGATCGGTTTTAAATATGCGCCTTGCATTTTTTTTAATTAATATACTTACTCGTACCAGACATTGTCCTAAAATATTTAACAAATGTTGCATTCCATTTTCAAAGCAGAACATTAAAAAAAAATTATAAAATTATGAAAGCACCTAATACAAAATGTAAACAAAAAACGCTAAATTTCACTCAGCGTGACCGTTTGTCATCCCGTTTTTTCTCTTAACTTTTTGCCGATGAAATCGAGAGTCATGCCTTTGCAGTCAAACAGTGGTCAATATCGGCACAAGCTCCCCTATGCTCGAGTGTTCTTTGCATCTAACTCGCATTTAGCAAAGTAGGGAATAACATTGAATCGCGCTTTTCACCACGAAATCCGTATTGCCATCTCGTATGTAAACGTACGCAGCGGGATATTTAGGTTCGCGCCAGCACGCACGCACAAACACACGGGCTCCCGTGCGTTCTTGCCTTTAGGGCTTGCCACAAACAAATCATTTTAAGACACTTGATGACTTGATCACTCTGGTATCGGTGCTGATGGGAAACACCTCGTACTGTGGTTGCACGGTGTATTGTACTTACACATGCTTACAATAGTATGTATCAATGATCCGTTAGCCACCAACATTCTCACTGATTTTAAGCTACATTTTGCTTCATTTGCTTTTCAGGGATTCAGGGAACAAACGTGATGTTTGTTGTTGTTTTTCGCACTACTGGTAAAATGATTTTAAGGGGTACCTTGTAATGTAATGTAATGATAATGGGTAGGGACAATGCCCTTGCGCACTGCAACCTAGTAGGTTTATTGTGCCCCTTGAATCATCTGGTGTTTTATGTGCTCAGGTATTGAATCAGACCTTTCTGCGATATTTGCATCAGGTCCTCATCACCGAGAATATGTTTCCCTAGAAACTTTGCACGTCTGTGTGCCAGGGCGGGGCAGTTTATGATAACGTGTTCCATTGTTTCGTCGACCTCATTGCAGTATCTGCACGTTTTGTCGGTGACCAAGCCTAGTTTGTGAAGGTGGTAGTTGCAAGAATAATGGCCGGTTAGGGCGCCACATAGGATTTTGAGCTGTCTTCTGCTAAGAAGTGTAGCAGTTTTGGCTCGTTTTGTGTTAAAATTTAGGAATCTTTTCGAGTGACGTAGTCCCTCAATATTGTTCCAGTATTTTTGTTTTTGCTTCTGGATCCATTTGTGGATGTCCTGTTTTAGGTCGGTTTTACCGAATCCAAACATCGGGCCCGGCCCTATGAATGGGCTTTCTGCACCATTTTTTGCTTGTGTGTCTGCCTTTTCGTTGCCATCATGGCCCTCATGCCCAGGAACCCAGACGAGCGCAACCCTGTTCTGGATCCCTAGGGCGTTGAGTTCCTTGTGGCGTTCGAGCAGGAGTTTTGATGTGTAGGAGTAGCTGTCAAGCGCTTTTAGAACTGACAGACTATCCGAGAGTATGGTGAACATTGTTCCTTGAGGGTGCATTTTAGCAATTGTTCGAGCTGCCTCATATATTGCATAGAGTTCAGCTTGAAATATTGAGGTATTATGGCTCATCGGAAGGGCTAAGTTGACCCCTGGGCCCACCACTCCAGCTCCTACACCACAAGGTGTTTTAGAGCCATCGTTGTACCATTTCTGAGCGTCCTCTTTTAACCATTTCGGGTTGTTGTCCCACTGTTCTCTAGTTGGAAAGTCAACTATATAATTCCTTGTTGAGCTGAAATGGGGTTTCATGAAATCCAGATATGATGATTTGTGGAGGGTGTCCTCTATTTGTTTTAGAATTGCCAAGTGGCCCGTCAGGTTTCCCTGTTTAAGTAGGTTATGCCTATATAGCGTGAGTGCACTTGAGATTGCTTCCTCTTCGATAGCTATATGGAGTGGTGTTAGGTCAAGTAAGGCTTCCATCCCGGCTGTTGGGGTTGTTTTTATTGCCCCGGTAATGCTTAAGCATGCAAACCTTTGGACTCTGTTTAATCTTTTTATTGTTGTGCTCTGATTGGTTTTGCCCCACCATACTAGAGCACCGTATAGTATGATGGGTCTTACCATTTGTGTGTACGCCCAGGATGTCAAACGGGGTGAAAGGCCCGAAGATTTACCCAGTAATTGTTTTATCTGGGGTACCTTAGTAATCCAGGCAACACCGCTACATAAATACCAAAACCAGTTAAAACAGCATTAAATGGGCGATATTCTAAGTATGTATGTAGTCGTACATGGCGCTTCGCTCGCGGGGATTCCCTTTCTCCTGGATCTTTATGTTTTCTGAACACTTAACTAATGCCCTCCTTGCGCACTACTATTAATTATTAATTATTATTTCCCTAACACAGGTTATTAAAATTCCTCAAAATATGCTCTTTTATATGTTCCATTTATAATCTAAAATACAAGCAAAAAACAAAAAGAATAAAAGAAAAATAATAAAAGCTTTGCATATTTTGAAGCCCCTAATTTTTTAAGGAAAAGGTATGAAATGTGATGAAAATGGCTATGGTACATGTTTGGTATTATTTCGATGCGAATGTATATTCCGCCAAATAATTTGGCTGTGTTGGGTTTTTTATGTGTCAGCTTTCATTATACACCAAATCGTTAATTTATTTACAAAAAATGTGTATGTTTTTGACCATCAAAGAAAACGCCTTAAAATTCCATATTTTCCGACTTTGAGATCCAATTACCGCAGCAGTTTAAAACTTATAAAAATAATTTGTATCGGAAAAGAAGCCGTGTGGTGTTGTTAATGCGATAAGGTGACACTCATGTTAACCCTAATTCCCAGAATTTTAAAAGTAACGTAAACCCAGAAGTGAGACTGTCAGGCTCATATGAGCTAAACTACTGAAAAACTCAATTTATTTTATTTTTTAAATCTAGTTACTACTTAAAGACGTTTTTATTTAAGTTTTTCTATTTGAAGTAAAGAACTTGTAAATACAGGGTCCACAGGAAAACAATTGCTACTGCTGCGCTAGAGGCCATGCATTAGGTTTGCGTTTTTTTATATACGCATCATACAAATTTTGTTTATTGTGAGTGTACGAACCTCGCATCCAATAAACTATCGGCTAATACCTTACTGGTGAACTAGTTGGTCATTATTACATTTGTGTTTGTGAAGTTCACACAGTTTTTCAGCACCCTTTTTGCAAGATTCACAGCTTCTCGATTACCGTCTCTGCATGTGTATGACATTTCAGGAAGTATTAGCACCGTCGCATTTCCATATTCTGATTACATATTTATCGGGATTGGAAGACATAAGCTTTATCAACTGGCATCAACCTCGGCAAGGCATAAATTCTTCATAATATGTCGTAGATTGCAGTATTTTCAACAATTTTAATAGATTTCATCCCATTCCAACTAAATGTGTGCTAGGCTTTAAAACTATGAACTTGGCACGATCAAAATGCATCTAAACATGAAAAAAAATATTCTTCCATATGGTGGACAAAAAGTCAAGGAATTCTGAGTATATTTGAGTTTATGTTCAAATGAGCTTCTAAGGCTCACTTCTGGGTTTTTAAAAAATTGTTTGAAACGAATTGAAAAACTGTCTAAAAAATTACATTTATAAATGAATAATAATTCCAACATTCCATTAGAGGATTACATAAAAAAATTGGATTCGAAAATCGTTTGGTATAGGATTTATCACCATTTGAAATCTTAAGTGAGACTGTGAGGCTCACTTCTGGGAATTAGGGTTAATCGGTTTTTTGGTTTAGAAATTACGATCAAAAATATGGAAAAAGTGGAGGAAAAACTGAAAAAATAACACGGTACCTATATCTCACTAACTAGAGCTGCGAATCTGAGGGTAGATTCGAAATCAGCGCATCCAAATAAGTAAGAAACAGTAGGAAAACTCCATGCAACAGAAAAAAAATGTTTTTTGTTGTCCTGTGTTACAAATTGTCCCGATTTGAAATATAAATATAAATGAATAACTTTTGAGAAGGGGCAGGTAGGATTTCAATTCGAACAGATTTTGCACCTATAATCATCAACAAATACAACCCAGATTGCAGTTTTTTCGACATTTTTGTGCTACCTATCGATGCTTCCTGCCGAGTCTATAATAAAACTCTATAATATATAATTATGTTCTCAGCTTTTATTATACTTAAGAAAACTTATTAAGTAAGAAAAAATTGTAATTAAAACCTCCCATGACATACAAATTACTTAAGGGGTTACAATACTTTGCAATACCAGAATAGAAGAAAGAAGGAGAAGAAAAATACGGGATTTACAACAACGCAACATGTTGAGTTTATTTATATTTGTTACCAATTGGTGCTGTGACAGCGGAGAAAATCTTTAATTCGGACGTAATTGTGATTGTGTTATCATTACACAATTATTTTTTTTAATCAAGCTCTGATCATTTATCGTCTTATCAAGAAATATAAAAAATGGAAACGTCAAATCGATCAGTCAATTCTTTCACGACTGAGATCGCCAGCTAAAGAAAAGACGTTCCGAGAAAAATCATTATTTACACATGGCAGTTTACTAACTCGTTAATTAGTATTTCGGCAATGTTTTTAACTATCTACTTTTTCGCTGTAAATTTTACAATAGCTGATTTCATATTTTCTGCCAAAGAAGGGAAGACTAAAACCCAGAATGAACTTTGTTGTGCAGCGCGACTATTAAAAGGAAAATAGAGGTATTCACACCGAGCTTGCTATTTCATAAACGCGGTGAGCGGTAGTTTTGGAAGTGTGTATTGTTTCTGTAAAAATGGCGAATTATCGAATAAAATCGATTAATTGTTTGGGCAGCAAGGTGCTTGTGAAAAGTTTGAAGAACATTTTCCTACAACATTGCCAGCCTTTTTAATGAACTTGAAGTGCTTCTCTCTACTTGTAGGCATGTTCATGGAAGTATAACGGTGCCAGTCCGCACAGTAACGAGTACGCGACAAATTCATTCACTATGCATCGCTCCGCTCCTGCCTCCGACTGGTTGTCGCTGACTGTTGCTGTGAAACGCATACGATACATGTAGTATCCGCTACATATTTCGCATCGTGTACACGCCTCTGATTTCCATATCACACATACTTGAACTTACTTTTCTTCGCCGCAAACCGCAGCCACTCGCCATTACACGCCTGCAACATTTTTATGTAGCAACGGTCGGCGCGCGATTCGGCATGGCAGCCCGGCGCAGAAAATAACAGCGACAAGAGCTGCTGTGTGGGAATTCCACAGCCAACTGTGAGGGTAGCTACATCACGAGCGAACGAACATATCAGATTTCGAGCCCTCAAAGACATAATCATATATTAAAAGATGTCACTTTGACATCTTGCCTGCTCTTTTACATGGCAATAATCATAATTCATTTTTACCGGCTGGGGAAGCCGCGTACCAGTGCATTCGAATAGATTGAAAGGGAGTTAAGGCGCTCCACATACACATACGTCCACGAAGAGTCTTGTGTTGTGTCCATGTTTAATATTATTTATGGCGCTCTCGGCTGTGGAAGGTACAAGTGTTTGAAATGCCATATCAACAGAATTCACACAAACAGTGCGTGTGTCAACCGTAAGCAACGGTATTCCATGTGCTAGTATGTGGTAGGCACTCATGCACGCTTTGTATTCCAGATACGAGTCTTAAATCACGCCGCGCCGCATAATGGCATGAAACAAACATCTTGACGACACATCCCAAACAATCTCGCAACACTATGCAAAACAGACCCAAAATAAACCATGCCTTGCCATATTCACTTTGGAGTTTGACTTTTGATAAATGCAGATGGAATTGTCGAGTTGACTTCATTTTGTGCCGCCACTACATACGTATATATGTATTTGAAGTATTCATACATACATATGTATAGTCTATATCAAATCAGGCATACTTAATACTTTGCTAAGACTTTGTTTATAATTTTTTTATCCGAGGACAATTATCTATGATAGTTTGCCAGATGTCAACGATGCTTTCGAAAATACTTATCGGGTCGTAATCTTGTTCATCATTTGGAGGTCACTTCCGTTCACACATTCTTGTTGCCTCATAATAAGTTAGCGGTCATCTGTCATATCACCTTTCAATGGTGTGGCGTATTTTGTATTCGCACTTGAGTGAAATTTATATTTTTATAACCAGCGCCGTAGCGAGGGTCTCGGGGGCCCTTGTGCAAGATTTCGTAAGGGGCCCTTGAAAATGAATTTCTAAAAAAAAAAAAGGTGATTTCGAAGCCTTTTCGAAGTCCATTAAAAAAAGGGTTCAAAGGTCGTGAGAAATTGAAAACAGCATTATACTTTGGTTTAAACAATTTCTTTATTTCTCATATGTGTGCACATACTTACTTACTTACTTAACTGACCATAACAACCCGTTATCGGGTTACGGCCTGCCGCAAAACTTCTCTCCAGGCGCCTCTGCTTCGCGCGCGCCTTCTCCAGTTGGTCACACCAAGAGATACCAGGGCCTCTTCCACTTGGTCCTTCCACCGGAGACACGGCCTCCCTCTTCGCCGTCGACCTCCAACCATCGCATCGAATACCTTTCTCGCCGGAGCTTCGTCGTCCATGCGGCAGACATGACCGAGCCAGCGTAGCCGCTGGATGTTAATTCGCTGCGCTACGTCCATGTCCTTATACAGCTCATACAGCTCGTTATTGGTTCGTATGCGATAGTCGTCACCAACCCGAACAGGGCCGAAGATTTTGCGAAGCACCTTCCTCTCGAACACTCCAAGGGCCGCTATGTCGTTTCGTGTCATTGTCCATGCTTCAGCGCCATAGAGGAGCACGGGCAAGATAAGCGTCCTATAGAGTGAAAGTTTTGTCGGTCGAGAGAGGTCTCTACTTCTCAATTGCCTACCGAGACCGTAGTAGCACCTGTTGGCAAGAGTTATCCTTCGCTTTATCTCCAGACTGACATCATTGCTGCTGTTGATGGCGGTGCCAAGGTAGACGAATTCCTTGATAACTTCAAAAGCATACCTGTCGGCCTCGACGTGAGACCCTAGCCGCTGCGAGTCCCTGCGTGTAGACAGCATATACTTCGTCTTGCCCTCATTTACCACCAGACCCATTTTGGCAGATTCTCTTTCGATAGCCGCAAAGGCAGCGGTGACATCTCGCTTGTTACGTCCGATGACATCAATATCATCAGCGTAAGCAAGGAGCTGGACACTTTTGTTGAAAATTGTGCCATTACGATGTACACCGGCCTTGCGCAGAACACTCTCCATGGTGAAGTTGAAGAGGTCGCAGGCCAAAGGATCGCCCTGTCTGAAACCTCGAACGGTATCAAAGGGGTCGGAGAGGTCACTTCCAACCTTGACGGAGCTGCGCGTATTGCTCAACGTCGCTCTGCAAAGTCTAACGAGCTTTGCAGGGATACCAAGTTCAGACAATGCGGCATATAGGCGATCCCTTATCGGGCTATCGAATGCTGCCTTGTAATCGATGAAGAGATGATGTGTATCGATTTGGTTCTCATGGATCTTCTCCAGGATTTGGCGTAGAATGAATATCTGGTCGATGGTGGACTTACCAGGTCTAAAGCCGCACTGATAAGGTCCAATCAGCGCCTTGGCGAGTGGCTTTAGTCTTTCACATAATACGCTCGTCAGGACCATGTATGCAATGGGAAGTAGGCTGATACCCCTGTAGTTGGCGCATATTGTTGGGTCGCCTTTCTTCAGCACAGGACAAAGGGCACTGAGGTTCCAATCGTTGGGCATTCGTTCCTCCAGCCATATTTTGCAAATGAGCTGATGCATGCACCCAATCAGCTCACCGCCGCCGGCCTTGAACAATTCAGCTGGTAGCCCATCCGGCCCTGCAGCTTTGTTGTTCTTGAGTCGCTGGATAGCGACCCGGACCCGGTGGTGGCACATCCACACCGTCGTCGTCGATTGGTGCCATCTGGACATCTTCACCACTGGCGGAATTGTTCCTTTCGTCGCCTGCGAGCAGCTTGGTGAAGTGCTCCTTCCACAACCTCAGCACACCCTGCGCATCCGTAACCAGATCCCCGTTTTCGTCTCTGCAAGAAGATGCCCCAGGCTTAAATCCTTCCGTAAGACGCTTAACTTTTTGGAAGAATTTTCGGGCGTCATTCCTGCTCCTGCACTCCTCGATTTCCTCACGCTCGCGTCTTTCTTGCTCCCGTTTCTTGCGTCTAAAAAGGCACCTCTCTTTCTTCCTCTCCGCCCGGTATTTTTCTGTCATGGCTCGCGTGGCGGCCGACTGCAGGGTCTTCTTGTAGGCAGCATTCTTCACTGCAGTGGCTGCGCGACACTCTTCATCGTACCATTGGTTTTTTGGTGGTGGGCGTCGAAAACCAAGGACATTTTCTGCGGCGGCGCGCATAGAGTGGGATAAGTGAGCCCATAATCCGCCGATGTCATCAGGTGGAGAGGGGGAGCGACCGAGCTGGTTGGAGAGTTGAGCGGAGTAGGCTTCGGCTACCCCTTGTGATCGCAGCTTACTGATGTCCAGCTTTCTTCGCAAACTAGGTTGTGCGGTCTTCGCTGCGCAAAGACGCATGCGTACCTTGGCTGCAACAAGGTAGTGGTCCGAGTCGATGTTGGGTCCTCGGAACGTGCGCACATCTAGAATGCTAGATGCCTTCCATCAATCACAATGTGATCAATCTGGTTGCGGGTGGATTGATCGGGGGATAACCAGGTGGCCTTGTGGATATCGAGGTGCTGGAATCTGGTGCTACTAACTACCATGTTTCGTGCCGCGGCGAAATCGATCAGCCTCAGACCGTTGTTCGAAGTGGTCCCATGGAGGCTGAACTGCCCGACTGTGGGGCCAAAGATGCCTTCTCGCCCGACCTTTGCGTTGAAGTCCCCGAGGACAATTTTGACGTCATGGGCCGGGCACCTGTCGTAGACGTCCTCGAGCTTCGCATAGAAGGCATCCTTGGTCGCATCGTCCTTCTCTTCCGTCGGGACGCGCGCGCAAATCAGGCTGATGCTAAAGTATTTAGCTTTGATGCGGATCGAAGCCAGCCGTTCGTTCACCGGAGTGAACCGAGAGACGTGGTGGCGAAGTCTCTTGCTGACCACAAATCCGCAGCCAAATTCGCGCTTCTCCGCATGGCAGCTGTAGTAGATATCGCAGTCTGCTCGCTTGGAGCAACCTTGTCCTGTCCATCGCATTTCCTGGATGGCGGTGATGTCAGCCTTACATTTCGTGAGGGTTTCCGCCAGTTGGATAGAGGCACCTTCCCTATAGAGGGTCCGGACATTCCAGGTGCATATCCTCAAATCATGGTCCTTGAATCGTTTGCTGTGGTCGTCAACATTGTGGGTTCCTTCCGAGGCTTGCTTTTTGGCTTTCATTGGTATTTGGATTTTCCGTGGCGGGCACCAAACCCTGCGCACAACCCAAATTTTAAGTCCTGGGGATAGGACTCGCTGCACACATTAGTTCACTATTCAGCGGATGCCAAATAGCTATCCAGAAGGGCCGCGCGGAGGCTGTGCATCAGCTTGGATTGGACAGGGACAAGGATCGTTCTGGCGTTCGCCAGGTTGAACGCAATCAGAGACTTTACCTTGTATGTCCGCTCCCTTCCTGTGTGCACATACTATTACACTATATTCTGTATTAGGTAGATATTTTTACAGCCAAATATTCTAGACTGCACGTAATTATTTGTAACTTACTCATCACTCATGAAAATATACTGTTCCTGCACATTAGGTGTCTCCTCAGTCTCTTGCGTTTACTTATTTCTCTAAAATGACTTTTTTCTCGATTTCATGGCGGCGAAACCATCAATAAATTTCGTGAAATCAATTTTTCGTGCTCTTTCATTCTCGATCGACAGAACAGCTAGCCCATTTAATCTTTCCTGCCCCATTGAACTCCTCAAATAATTCTTAATGAGCTTTAATTTTGAGAATGATCGTTCAGCAGACGCTACAGTTACTGGGATAGTAAGGTACATTATACAAGCAGTATAAATATATCCGAAAAAGTTGACATCAACGAACTGTGTTCAATCATGAGAAAATCGGCTAGCTGTTTTACCGTTTTCATTTGCTTAATTTTTGAATTGAAAGTAGATTTCATTGATAACAATTGTGCAGGAAAAGATGGTGATATGTAATCAGGAATTTTTCCCCCCAGGGGCCCTTTCCATAAAAAAGTAGATCTAATTTTATACAATGTTATAAAAACGTTATCGAAGATCTTTTCTAGCTCATACTTTAAAACGAATTCTAAAAAAAACAAAAAGAAATCTTCGGGGGCCCCTCAGGGCCGAGGGCCCTGGTGCGCCGCACCGCCTGCACATGCCTAGTTACGGCGCTGTTTATAACTTTACCCTATTCAATACGGTACGCTTGTACATATTGCTGTGAATCTCTATTCAAGTAATCTCATTGAAGAGAGGCAATTTAATTTAACCACAGTATAGAGTGTATTCAGCCGCCGTGGCTCAGTTGGTTAGTGCGTTGGACAACGAATCAAAAGCAGCAACCGCAGGTTCAAATACTGACTGTAATAACACCTAAAAAAAATACGGGAAACTCGTTTTCTCTTTCGGTGGCTGTCCTCTCAGCTGGAAATGGCAAACCTCTGAGAGTAGGTTCTCTCTCTGAGAGAGAAGAGAGCCTATGAAAAAGCTCCCAACCTGCCGTTCGGAACCGGCATAAAACTGTAGGTGCCTTCCACCCGCGTACAAAATTCACACGCAAAACACGGGTGGTTGCGGGAAGCTAGGCCTTAGTCTCGCGTAAGCGGGCTGTCGTGCCAGTCAATTATTATTATTATTATAGAGTGTATTCAAATTGACGTATTAAATAAAATTAAATCAATATTTGACAAGGTCCTCTCGCCTCTTCTTTGGAATTTAGCGGTGAACACACTGCTAATGCGTCTGGAGAGGGCGGTGTGGCGGGTGGTCGCCTACGCAGATGATGTTGCTATTGCGGTCTCCGGAAAGTTTCCTTCAATTATCAGGGATGTGTTGCAACATGGCTTGAACATCCTAACAAATTGGGCCATAGAATGTGGTCTTAGCGCCAACCCACATAAAACGGAGCTAATTCTCTTCACAAATAAACATAGAATACCTGAGATTGATCCCCCGCGGCTGCTAGGGATCGCTCTGAAATTCTCGGATACCGCTAAATATCTGGGACTTGTGTTAGACAGGAAACTTGACAGGAAACCCAACGTCCTGGAGAGAGCTAAGAAAGCCAGTATTGCTCTTTATACATGTAAAAGGATGATAGGCAATGTATGGGGTACAAGACCTCATATCGTACAGTGGCTGTATACCGCCATCTTTTGTTATATGGGATAGTAGTCTGGTGGCCTTCATTAGCCAAATACTTCACTCCCAAATACTTACCAAAATTCAAAGGTCAGCAGAGTTATGTGTAAGTAGGGCCCTGCGGACTACTCCCACTAATGCTTTGGACGATGTGCTTCACCTAATCCCATTGGATATCCTAGGGAAGTAATTGGCCGCCAATACTACCATCAGGATGCGCGCTTCTGCGCAATGGAGAGTTGAGCGTTACGGGCACTCTTCTATTCTAAATTATTTCAAAGGCATATCTCAGAATGTTGACTACATAACACGCAGCCTGCCCTTTGATAAGGACTATCAGGTTGTTATCCCATCTAGAGCCGAATGGGAGCTGGGTGCGCTCCGTGCCAGCGGTGAGGTCCATATTTATACGGATGGATCGAAACTGCTTGGTCAGGTGGGCTGTGGTATCTACTCAGAAGGATTAAACCTTAATTTAAAGTTCCGGCTGCCAGATAACTGTAGTGTCTTCCAGTCTGAGGCCATAGCAATCTGTGCAGCCTCCGATTGGCTCAGGGTAAACAGGATATCGGCTACTGGTATCCTTATATTATCGGATAGCCAATCAGCTCTTAGAGCTGGGTCAAATTTTCTCAAGTGGGCCACTTTAAAATCGATGGTCTCAGTTTTCGTTGATCAATACGGTTTTCGATCGGCTTGGAGGTAAAAACGACACCCCAAAAATAATTTTGAAAAACAATTTTGTTTCATTAGTTATTTACAGTTAAAGTTTTTGATCATGTTTTTTTCAAAAATTCATAACTCACGAACGGTTTATCGGAACTCAAAGTTTTCTACATCAAAATTTTTGTCAATTAATATACTTTGCCATGAAAAAATCTTTCTTCACAAAAAAATTATTATTTAGCTGAAAAATCCTATTTGTTGTAAATAATTGAAAATTAATGAAACTTCTCGGCCATCGAGAAAATTTCCTATTTCCAGCGCTAGAGGTAGGAGCGCGGTCACAAAAACATGTATAACTTTTGACCTAATGCAAAATAATTACTTTTTTTTCACCAAAATTTTTGTAAGGGATTGTAGAATTGAATGAAATGTGTCAAAATTTTCTCGCTGGCGGAGAAGTTTCATTAATTTTCAATTATTTACAACAAATAGGATTTTTCAGCTAAATAATAATTTTTTTGTGAAGAAAGATTTTTTCATGGCAAAGTATATTAATTGACAAAAATTTTGATGTAGAAAACGTTGAGTTCCGATAAACCGTTCGTGAGTTATGAATTTTTGAAAAAAACATGATCAAAAACTTTAACTGTAAATAACTAATGAAAAAAACATTTTTTTTCAAAATTATTTTTGGGGTGTCGTTTTTACCTCCAAGCCGATCGAAAACCGTATTGATCAACGAAAACTGAGACCATCGATTTTAAAGTGGCCCACTTGAGAAAATTTGACCCAGCTCTGGATGCGGTCAAACTAACATCAAAGACAGTTCCCAGCTCCAGCAAATCTCTCAACGAGACTGCCAAGCAGCAAACAGACGAGCTCGCGAGACAGGGCACTATTGAGCAGTTAGGCCAAGAGTTGACCACGCTCGGTGTCCCTCTTTTAACATGTAAGCTTCGTACCCATGCGAGCTCTATACACGATACGAATTTAAGATGGGTTCAAGGCAACACAAGCCTCCTTGCGCGCCAACTTTGGCCAACATTAAATCTTCGACGTTTTAAAGAACTCCTCTCATTAAACAGAGCACTGATCAGAACCATGATCGGTGTCCTTACGGGTCACTGCCTAATCCGCACCCACGCAAAAAGGATGGGGCTGTTTTCGAACGACTTCTGTCGCAGTTGTTTGGACGAGGAGGAGGAAGAAGGGCCTAAGTGTGCTCCTCCTGGAGCAGCCACACATACCTTCCTACCTATCTTGGCATAGATTGTTTTCGCCTTAACTATATTGTGAATGTGAGAATTTTTAGATTTTTAGATCTCTTCTGTAAGATAATAATCTGTAGACTTATAAAATAAATATGTAAATAAATATATTAAACTAAGTGTGGTTAAAAAAAACTCGCTGACGTACCAGCGGTTTCAAATCTTTAGAATATGTATTCAAGTTTGACTTAATCCGTAACCCGGTGAAACTGTGTGCAAATTATTTAATATTTTCTGCCACCACCAAGCTTTTATTAGGGATCCCCAACGAGCGTCACATTTGTTTTACAAAAGCACGACTGAAGAAAGGCCCCATTAGTTGCAAAGCATTCGAGGCCGCCTCCCTCATTTTTGCAGTAGAAGTATCAAACACCCTTGTAAAATCCCAATAGTAGGTGGAACCCCAAATATGATTAAAGATATAGCGTCTTGTTCGGAACAAACAGACAGGCAGTCACACCTTCACTTCCGTATATGCGGATTTTTATATTACACTAGTAGGGCCCTGCGGCTTTGCACGCAAGCTTGAAGTCAATGGGCAAAATAAATCAAGTTTCTTCATACTACACTCTATGGGCCATGCCACGCCTCTTTTATGTAATGCCCAATACATTCCTCCGGTCGAAGGGTGTGACCCGGTTTCATTGATATGCGACTTTCAGTTCCAAAATTACGCGGAAAATTTCAGTCGCAAAAAATATACCGCGTCCCTTGTCAACGCCCATAAAATTTTGCCAGTAGTGACTCATCTATGGGACGATGGTATACAAAACTTCAAAGCTTTCCAACTTATTTTTCCGAAGATATTCCACATTAAAAATGTGGGTTCTATGGGCGGTGACATGCCCCTCGTCCAATGCTCACAAAGTTTTACCAGTGAAACGGCACATCTAAACGGTGGACCAGCACCAAATTTCAATGCTGCCCGATTTCTCATTCCGAAGATATTCCATATTGCAAATTTAAGTTGTATGGGAGGTGCCACGCCCCTTGTCAAAAACCCACCCCATTCCCCCTATCGAATCGCTGAATCGTTTGATACCCATATTGCTATGACGAATATACTATGGCTGATTTGTTATTATAGTGATCCTGGGGACAAGGCATATCAGGTGGGCGTGGTCAATCTTATATATCCTATGTTAACATGAATGAAACACGGAATCATTTTGTATTAATACTGATTCACCGACATGTACCGTAGCTTCATTTTGTTAGTTTAGTAGGTGCGGAAAGTGGGCGTGGCCGATTATATTATAGCCTATGTTTGCCGCAATGGCACGCTGAATCGTTTGATACCCATACTACCTTACAAAAGCATACCATAGTTGAGTTTTGTTACCATAGTGGGCGTAAGAAGGGGGCGTGGCCATTCTCATATAGCCTATGTACCATTCCCTCAGATAATAAAATGTTTGGTGTTTATTTTATCTAAATCGGTTCAGTGGTTTTTGCCTGATTGTGGCTCAAAAAACGTCACACTTGTTTTTATATAATAGTATAGATAAACGTTCTAAACCACTGGTAATTTTATAAGTGTGGGGGCTTACATAGGGGCGTGGCCAATCCCATAAAACCGTAAGGAAACGCGGAATCGTTTGATATCCATATCGTCTCATACTTTAACGTCAAATACTATAACTGAATTATTATAGCGTGGCGAAAAGGCGTATTAAGTGGGCGTGGTCAATCTTATATATCCTATGTTAACATCAATGAAACACGGAATCATTTGGTATTTATACTGATTTACCGACATGTACCGAAGCTTTGTTCTGTTAGTTTAGTGGGCGCGGAAAGTGGGTGAAGACGATTATATTATAGCAAAAAGTATGTAACATAAAGAGTGTGCATCTCATACAAGCAAAAATTTGAATGCGGGTGCTGATATCGCCACCCGTCTTCTGGATGCGGGGGGGTAGACAACGAGAGGAAACACTTGAAACGACAGCACAATGCTCTGAGCGCAAATCATAGAAACACGAATGCTGCGTCTGCACTCACTCGTTCATTCTCGCTCAATTGTGCGACGAGGAGGAAGACGATGTGCTGTTGTTCTTGTTGTTGCGCTGGCGAAAAGCTGAAATTGTAAAACGATTTATATTTTCTGGCTGGCTTTGGTTCTTCTTCTATAAGTCTGCACAGCGTCGCATATTGCTCCTGAACTCACTGCCGACTGTAGTATGCAAAGTCATAGAAAAGAAAATAAAATATGGCTGGCATGGCGACCTATATGATCGCTACAGGCAATTAAAAAATAAATAATAAGTAATCAATAAAAATGGAATTGGAAAGAAAAGAAAACGTCTTTATTACCCGTAATAATTTTCCGTCTCGTCTTTGGAACTTTTCTTACGGCCCACATATAATGCTTGTTTAAAAGAACTAAAATAAGAAAATCTAATATTGTAAATTTATGATCACATCATTCGCCATGGAATCATTCAGGTGTAGAACATTTAAACTATTTTTAAACGTAGGCATGCCGTAATACAATTTTCTTATGACAAAATACTTGTCTTATTATTTCTTTATTTAGTGCTTTAGTAGTGCTTTCGCCCTATTGAAAGTCAATAGACCTATTAAATTGTTTTTCCATACAATCTTCTAACCCTCCGTTAGATTTCGGTTAAAAAAAATTTAAACACGCATCTAATTATTTTTAATTTCAAGTGTTTCACGAATTTTGGTAGTTTTCCCATATTCTCAAAATTGTAATCAAGCATGTGAAAATATAAACAAATAATTTTACTTCGAACTCGCCACGTAAAAATATTTGCAATCATTTTAAATTGGGATCAACCACCAAATTTTTAAATTGGCCAGCAAAAAGCCATACACCACAAACATTCGATTGCTGGTGTAGTACAGTAAATAGAGACAAATAAATCACATTTACTAAAAAAAAATACTTAATGGCTGAAATTTTGAGGGTGTGTTCGGAGGCATCTCCTGAGTCTAAAACTGAGTTTTCGTATTCGAGGGGGTGGGGGAAGATACTACCCCCTGCTTATTTAGGGGTGAGCTCGTTTTAACTCCTTATCTCCGGTGCTATTGCTCGTACCGACAAGTCCGAGGGATCAAATTTGTGGGGAATAAAATTATCTATCTAGTGATAATAAAATCGAGGTCATAGGTCGATTAGGTGAATCACAATGGCCGGTCAAAGGTCAAAAGTGAGGGATAGTTTTTGTTTTTCGTGAATACCGTGAAACCGGTAGGTTTTTCGCATACTGCTTCAATACCATTTTAAAGTAATTGAAATTACCTACAAAATGATCTATAAATAGTTTGCCGTCAATCCAACGACCAAGTTGACCGCGCACGCCGATGTTGACCGCGCGCGCTGTACGTGCGAGCACGTAGAGAGTGCAATGTATGCGCAATGAGTACTTCTCGCGCCGTGCGCGGCTCAACATCGGCGCGCGCGGTCAACTTGGTCGTTGGATTGACGGCAAACTATTTATAGTAGATGAGTGTTTGAGCACTCATTTTGTAGGTAATTTCAAGTATTTTAAAATGGTATTGAAATAGTATGCGAAAAAACCTACCGGTTTCACGGTATTCACGAAAAACGAAAACTATCCCTCACTTTTGACCTTTGACCGGCCATTGTGATTCACCTAATCGACCTATGACCTCGATTTTATTATCATTAGATAGATAATTTTATTCCCCACAAATTTGATCCATCGGACTTGTCGGTACGAGCAATAGCACCGGAGATGTGGAATTAAAACGAACTAACCCCTAAATAAGCAGGGAGTAGTATCTTCCCCCACCCCCTCGAATACGAAAACTCAGTTTTAGGCTCAGGACATGCCCCCGAACATACCCTCAAAATTTCAGCCATTAAGTATTTTTTTTTAGTAAAATATACCTATTTACTGTACTAGTGGCATTGCAGCAAAATCAATCACAACACAAAAAAGCATACACACAATAAACGACAACACCAAAAACATTAGCGAATCCCGAATCATCTTCGTTGAAACGACGATGACGATGCTTTGGTTCGTTGTTTACTCATCGCTTGCGCTTCGACGAACAAGATCGCAAACTGTTGAGCGCGAGCAAATTTCCCGCAACCTATGCCTCCGCTCATCTCTTCCCGCCCGCATCAAGAAACACGCTTGACAAATTTTTGAAGATGCGTATTCTTTATATTCTATATTCTTTGGTTATAGCCTATGTTTGCCGCAATGGCACTCTGAATCGTTTGATACCCATATTGCCTTTAAAAAGCATACTATAGATGAGTTTTGTTACCATAGTGGGCGTAAGAAGGGGGCGTGATCATTCTCATATAGCCTATGTACCATTCCCGCAGATAACAAAATGTTTGGTGCTTATTTCATCTAAGTCGGTTCAGTGGTTTTTGCCTGATTGTGGCTCAAAAACGTCACACTTGCTTTTATATAATAGTAGGGTAATGTTACCGGCTGTGGGTCATCACCGGTTGTGGGCCACCCCTTGTATTTTTTGACGTTTATAAAATATGACAGATCTGAGTATGAGGTTGTGTGTACATTGACAATAGACAGTATTAGTGCAAACACTGAAGTGAAAGGACGCATCGGACTCGCAGCTACAACAAAACAAAAAAAATGTACGAAGAAATTTTCAATAAAGTAATTTCTGAAGATTTTGCGAGTGTGATAAAGCGAAGTGAAATATTGCAAAGAGGTGAGTGTTATGCATTTTTATCCAGTATTTGCGTTAAAATTTCCGATTTTATATCGAGTTTGCTCAAAATTTTTCGCCACGATAATTTTGCAAGTCACTTAAGGGATGGCTGCCGTTACCAGTTGTGGGCCACCTTTTGTAATCGGTTGTGGTTTTTTGTTTTTTGCATGAAAATTATTGCAAATCGTGTCCTTGACTTCCTTGCAAGCCGCTTCACCCAAAAATCATCAAATCGCGGCCGAAAGCCAATGGCAAGCATCATTTTAACGTCACCGGAAACTGTTGCTACTTTGCACGAAAAAGCAGCAAAAAAGCGAGCTGCTCCAACGCCCATTAAAAAGGCCAAACGCAAGGCAACACCACCAGCCAAAAAGTCGGTCAAACGCAAGAAGCAAATAAAGAAGGATTCTGACGAAGAAGATTTGGACTTTTGTCTGATCTGTTTGGACCTTCTGTCACCAAAATTGACAAAAGCCAATTCGATCAAATGCAACGGTGGCTGCGATCAGTTTGTGTATTTGAAATGCGCTGCTATAAAAAGGAGCTATTATACATGCAAAAATTGCGAATCCGATGAGGATGATTAATAGGTATCGGATTTATATGCAAAAACTATACAAAAACTATGCAAAAATACGCAAAATATGCAAACATATGCAAATATACAGTGCATATGTTAGCTCATTCTTAATATTTTTCAATAAAAATATTTTCTGTCTTGGTCCCGCTCAAATCGGAAGCTCCAAAAAAATATGCATTTGCATATAAATCCGATCCCTAATGATAAAAATTTGAAAAAGTCAAATTTTCTTGATGTTTTTTCGCCACTAGAGGCTTCATTGATAAATAAATTTTGATAATACATATTTCTTTACTGGTTTTTTTCATAATTTCGCATTTGAAGTGGATTTTTCAGGGTGGCCCACAACCAGTTACAAAATGTTTGTTGGCCAAAAACAAGCTCTTTAGAAAATTTTGAAAAACAAATTTTTTTTTTTTGGTTACCTACTGCCTCTAGCTTTCCATTGGTACCCACAAGTTGAATGCAAGTTACGGGCAAAAAACGAAACCCGGCCCACAACCGGTTACATTCCCCTATAGATAAGAATACAAACTTTTTAACTGAATATCCATTCCACTTGTACAAGTTCGGCTCTTTCCAGTGCAAATTTCTTGTACGACCACTCATTTGAATACCTCAGATGGCAAAATTATGAGTCCTACTGGTAGGTAGGAATACCGTGTGTCGCGAGTGCCAATTAAATCCGTTTAAGTTCATAAGAGTAGTAACTGCCGACTTCCCTTGTCCTTTTAAAAAGTGTAAAATTGGGTTGCTCCGCGTAATAACACGTTGTATTCAAAGTGCTGCGAACAAGATTATACTCCATCTCGCTTTCTTGCTTTGTAATGTGTAGGTACTACAAGCTGACGCACCAGTAGCTCTGTTATTCAGTGTACATGCTATAATTTCATCAAATCAAGTTATGATAAATTATTGAGAAAGAGCAAGAGCAGGTCGATTTTTAAATGTCATTCAAAATAATCAGTTCGCCAACAGTGTGAGCGATTTTTCAGCGGGGATACTTACTTGCAAGTGCATTTAACACTGTAGGCCGCACCTGGATGTTGGCCCTACAGGGTCTAATTTCCTGGTTCATCGATTTTCGTCTGTTTGAGTTTGGTTTGGATTTAATAAAATGGATTACACAAATTGGTAGTCATAGCGTTGCAAATCACAATATCAAAAAAACTAGTATAAATGTACATCGTCCCTACACGGACGTAGACAACGGGTGAGGGTTAATCAATCATTAACCCTTTACGGCACCGTGTGACATATCTGTAACAAACCACTAAAATAGCTATAAAATGCAATGTTAACAAGTAGTCTCTGTTTTTGTTTGTTTTTATCTCTTATATACGGTAGTGCATGGTATATAAAAATACTACAGAGAAAGCTTTTAGTTAAAATGTAAAATTTTTCATTTAATGTTCAGAAATCGTGAGTGTTATCACTAGGTATCGTATTTATATGCAAAAACTATACAAAAACTATGCAAAAAATGCAAAAATACGCAAAATATGCAAACATATGCAAATATACAGTGCATATGTTAGCTCATTCTTAATATTTTTCAATAAAAATATTTTCTGTCTTGGTCCCGCTCAAATCGGAAGCTCCCAAAAAATATGAATTTGCATATAAATCCGATCCCTAGTTATCACAGTGCATTGTCGTGAAGATTAAATTTATTACAAAAAATATATCAAAGTAATTTTTCATTACTATTTTTGTGCGAAACAACAGGTGAATACTTTCTCTTTAAATAACGTGCTCGAATTCATAACAAATATTTGATAGTTTTTATGAAATCAAGAAATTACTGTTTGTAACATTTCTGTCACATTGCCGAACAAATGCAACTTTTGCTGTGTACCGCGCAATGTGACATTTCTGTTACAAACCGTTATAATGATAAAAAAAAAATGAATACAAAACAGATGAATGCAGATCCAGGGAATGTTTTGTCAGCGGCATACAATTTTGAGGTGGATACAGGGTCTGAAAATAACAGGGCGCCTTCAAACCCCGATCTAGGTGCTTCATCCAACGTTGTAGTCAGACTAGCAAAAATCATTCCAAGAAATCAAAACTATAGAGTATATTTTGATTTGTCTCTGCCGCTGATAAATTATTTGGCAACGGAAGGAATTTTTAGTCTCGGCACAATTCGGAGAAATATAATAGTAGATTGTAAACTACCTGCAGATCGGGATATCAAAAATAAAGAGCGTGGCTATTCAACTGAATACGTGGGTGATATAGAGGGTACAGATGTTTCTATCGTTATATGGAAAGATAATAAGTCTGTTATTCTGGCTTCCAATTTCGTTGGAGAGCTACCGTAATCCGAAGTTCGACGTTATGACAAGAAATACAAACAATACATCACTATAGAACGGCCGAATATAATTCAAGAATACTATCGCCACACGGGAGGCGTCGATTTAATTGATAGCATTATGGGTAGATACAAAATATTGCTGAGAAGCAAGCGATGGCAAGTTAGGATGTTCTACAATATCCTTGACCTCACGATGTCTAATGCATGGATTTTGTATAACAGAGTTCGAAAAGCGAATGGTCACAAAGATGGTCAGCTATCATCAGCGGATTTCAGGATTGAAGTCGCAACGGTTCTCTGTAAGATGGGCGCAGCTAGCACCGTAAAGCGACAAAGACTTGAACGCGAGCTCCAAGCTAAAAAACAATAGGGGCCCAGCGCAGAGTACTCCATCGATTGCGATAAGACATGATCAAATCGGACATTGGCCGGTATGGGCAGAAAAAAGGATTCGGTGCAAGCTCCCTGGATGCGTAGGAGTCTCGCAAACTTTATGTGAAAAGTGTAGAGTGGCCTTATGCTATAATAAACAAATTAATTGCTTTAAAATTTTCCACACTTCATAAAACATTAAAACTTTAAAACTAAAACAGAGTATTTTAAAATGTGAATAAAGATTAATGTTTTGTACTCGTTATAGCTCAATGTGACATAAATGTTACAAACCGCTTTTTTCTCCACTTATCTACTTTATAATAAACATTTTGAAAACTCGTGGAACACATGTTTTTTTATTTACAAAAAACTTTCAATCCAACCAGGTTTCATTAAGTTTGATGATCTTGAGCGGTAAAGGGTTAATCATTTTCAATCACTATGCATTTTATGTACGTTGTCAAACTAGCAAAATAATCTTTTCACCTTTAAAATAAAAAAAAATAATAATATCACATTTTTTGGTAGAACCTATTTGTGTTTTTTCAAAATAGTTAGTTCCATTCATTGCACTGCAGGGGTGTAGCCAGAACTTGATCATGGGGGGGTTTTAAAAAATGTGTTTGCCAATTTAATATTACATGCTTTTTAAAGCACTTTTCAAAGACGACATTTTGTGGTGGTACCACCCGTATGTGACTTACAGGGCTATTCTGGCAAAGACTGTTGAAACACTTTCAAAAGATTATTGAAAGATTGCAGCCGCCGTGGCTCAGTTGGTGAGTGCGCGGTCCAGCGAGTCGCATGCAGAGCGACGCAAGATCGAATACTGCATGTAGTAACGCCTAAAAAAAATAACGGGAAACTCGTTTTCTCTTTCGGTGGCTGTCCTCTCAGCTGGAAATGGCAAACCTCTGAGAGTAAAAATTGCCTATGAAAAAGCTCCCAACCTGCCGTTCGGAACCGGCATAAAACTGTAGGTGCCTTCCACCCGCGTACAAATTCACACGCACAACACGGGTGGTTGCGGGAAGCTAGGCCGTAGTCTCGCGTAAGCGGGCTGTCGTGCCAATCAATTATTATTAATTATTAGTTTGAAAGATTGAATGAAAGATTTTAGCTATTCCAACGAAAAAATCTTTCGGAAAAAGCTCTAAAATTCAACACTCGAGTTGAAAAGCTGTTTTCGGCGAACAGCATTGCCAGCCAACTCTTTTTCTGTGAAATTTGGAGCTTTTTTGCAATGATAAAAGAAAATTATTTTTCCAATTTTCGTTATGATTTTCTTTTTAATTACAGATGTGTTTATCAGGATTATTTTGCAGTTACGTATTTCTTTTTAGAAAAGACAAGAACTGGTGTAAAAATATGAATTCAAATAAATTGTTTTATTTTTTATGTGATGTTAATGAAGTTGTAAGATTTAACCTTAAGGCAATGAACAGCACATGAAGACAAACACTTTCGGCCAATTTATATTATGTACTTATGCTGTTAATTGGTGTATTTTTACGTTTTCTTTCATCCTTCATAAAAATCTCACATTTGTAAACCAAGTGCTCTGTTCGATGCTGGCAATACTGTTGGCAAACGAACCGTCCGTCGTGAAATGAAAAATTCAAACAAAATTTCAAAAATTTCAATCCATGGCTGAAGATATCAAGCTGAAGTAAAAATTAAAAAAGTAATTGCATTCTTTTATGAAATATGTCCATATATATTATATATATACGTATATCGTTTCATTTCATAACACAAACACAACGCACGTACTTTTTGCAAGCTGAAAGACGACCCCAAAAGCACATCTTTCAAACTGTCTTTCATGTTACGGAAAAAAGCTTTCAAGATAGTTGCTAGAAAAGCAAATTGTCTTCCGAAAGATTTTTGTACTTCAAAAGATTGAGGTAAGTTGAAAGATAGTTGCCAGAATAGCCCTGTTAGTGTAAGTGAAATTTCATGAAATTTGGTTCGAAGTAAAAGTATGTTTTTGTCACTGGTACAAAAATTCGATGCTTATTTGCAAAACGCAAATATTAAGTTTTGCTTTAAAGTTGGTAGAACTTTAACCGAAACATTTCAATTGATGAACCAAGTTTATGGTGATGATCGTTCATCCCGTGGCATAGTTCATGAGTGGTACACGCGATTTAAACACGATTACCAGGGCATAAATGATAACCAACGTGTTAACTGAAATCCGCAATCACCGGAGATTCCAACAAAACTTGGCGGTAATTCATTATAGATCAGCAAAAACCTACTGCAAATTATATTTAACCTTCGCTTTCCTTATAACCACCCGGGTGATCTTTTTAATATTCATGTTCAATATCTGCCAGACAATTTATCTAATACAGTCTGTCCAGTAGAAGCGTGATCGCCGTAACTTGGAAACTATTTGTCCGATTCGTTTCAAACAAACTGCATTTTATGCGTTTATAATATTTATTGTACGCAATATTTTTAATAACAGGTATAGTCGCCGCCATTCGCTATTATGCCCTCAAACCTCCGACCCATACTTTGCGCTAAGATCTGAGCAAGTTGCCGAGGCAATCGGCTTCAAATCAGCCGAATTTGCCTCGATAACAGTTTTGCTGTCAATATACTATTTCCTCTGAGTTTCTGCTTTACTATTTCCCACACATTTTTTATCGGGTTGGCATCAGGCGACTGTGAGGGCGAATCTAACACCTCTAACCCATTTTGCGGTTTCCACTCAGCACACATTTGGCTGCAATGTTTGTGGTCGTTGACTTCTTATATAATTCAAGGGGGCCTCTTCTCCCGAACATCTTCGCAGCTGATGGTAAAGCTTTTTCATAAATTTTGTTAATCAAAACCGCGTTCAAGTTGATGGTAATAACGAAAAGTCGCTCAAATCCTTTTTCTGAGAAGTACCCCCAAACATGGGCCTTTACTGGGTCTTTAACAGTTCGTTGGAACAATCGGTTGATGGCGGCACACCAAGATCGATTTATGCTAATATTTGCCCAAAATTGGAATTCATTCGTAAATATTACATCATTCTAATTCCGATCTGAATTGGCATGAGCCCAGGCAAGCCGTTTTTGAACGTGTGATGATGAGAGCAACAGTTTGTTCAAAGAGCTCCGTTATTTAACGTCGTTAGAACTTAAACGTCCTCGAACCGTCTTTGATGATATTTGAACATAAATTTTCTCTAAAACTGCTTTAGCTTTACGCAACGATAAGCCCGGCTTCGTCGCAAACAAACCAATGACCTTCTTGTCCTGTTTTGGGGAGGTCTTTTTTTCAAGGCCCCGCCCTGCCAAATCGTCGACATTTTTTGCTTCCATATACCGATTCGTCCACCTCGTTACGAATGACTTCGACTTCTTCATATATTTTGCTGCAGCTAAACGTGACATTTACGGCCCTCTAGGGTGTAGACAAAGGTATACGGCTTCAAGTCGCTTCTCTCACGCGGAGCTCATCTTGTTAAAACACCCTGTACTTTGTAATTGTTTCACGAGACTTAAAATTTTTGCAGTGCGTATTACAAAAATGATGAGGCTACTTAGGTGCATTCACATTTTTTTGATAACGGTACTCAGCCGCGGATCCAGAAAAATATTTCGGGGGGGTTTTAAAAAGCAATTCTTTAATATTTATAAAATTCTTTTTAATTTGTATGTAGTTTTATAGTCGATCCAAATGTTTCGACCCCCAAAACACCCCCTGGATCCGCCACTGACGGTACTCTAAGCGATAATTTGGACGATCACGCTTCTACTGACAGACAGTATATTTATGATTTCGGCTTACTAAACAAATTCGAAAGTAGTTTTCAATAACATAAGCAAACAAATATTCTTTTCGAAACATTATTCATCTTTTCTCGTTATTTTGGTTATTTTGTATATCAATTACCCACATAAGTGATCCCAGGCGCTACCGCCACCGTTTTGAATAAAACGCACACAACATTTTTTTACGTACCTCAGTAGCTGTTCAATAAACCCTTTGGAAAGAAATCTTTTATTTATATAATAATTTCCATAGCCGCAAAATCGTTAAAGTTAGGCATTTTTTTCAAAAACGGACTATCACCAGAGGAAGATACCAAATACTGAGGTATGGAAAAAAGTATTTATTATTATTTATTTATTGTGAGTCTTATTCAAAATAGCTGTGGATGCTCCTGACGTTATCTAGGTGGGTATCGGTCAAGGACGAATACAAAAATCTTTCGTAAGGCGAAGGTTAAGCATCTCAATAAAAGAAATTTATCGCATTTTAACTGAACTTTTGGCTATCGAAGCCAAAGCCAGACACTTGTGACTGATTTTTGGACTAAAAGTCGAATTTTAACCATAAGCTAATCCTTGATTTTACCTGATGCAGCATCGAGCGACTTTCACCCTCTAAAAATTCATTTACTGATAAAAAACAGTTTTGAGGACATAGAAGCCGTCCAAAAGGCTTGCACCGACATCCTGAAAGACATTCCAGCCGACCATCTAAAACACTCATTACTCACTCACATGCTTTTAGGTCACGCAAATAGCTGTACTGAGCCTGATGGAGGCTATTTAAAAAACATATCGGTTTTATCAAAAAAACTTTGTTTTATTCTTTTTAATGTTTAAAGGTGAAAAGACCCTTTTGCTAATGTGGAAAGGTGCATACCATGTATAGTGATTGAAAATTTTAAAGAATTATAGGCCATGGGGGGTTCTGACACTCAAAACATCCCCCTTGGCTCGCCCCTGTTGCACTGTGAAACATTTGTAACAAAAAGAACAACAACAAACTGAAATACTAAAAGATTTTTATACAGATACATAAAAAACAACATAGACGTGAAACTAGATATCATATGGACAAAGTCACAAACAGCTCTTAATTTTTTTCTGATTTTTGATTTTCTAAAAAGATTTTAAACTTTCAACGATATAAGAAGAACTTTAACAAATGTATTCAAATATTTGGGCTCATGAAAATATAGGATTACGAATATAAAAAAGTGTAAATAGGAAATCTGCGCCGTTTGAATAATTTTTCATTTTTGACTTTCAAAGCAAAAACTAATCGTTTTGAAAAACTATATGTTAAGAACTTGTTGTCTTAATTTTTGCTCGTGGATAGGAACTTTATTTTATACGTTAAACCAATAAAGCCAGACGAATAAAATTCAGACCAATGCTACTATAGACTTCTCACTTGAGCTGTATAAGGAGTGCAGTGGCGTACACAGGGGTGGAGGGTGTTGGGGGTTCAAACCAAATACAAAAATTCTTGGTGCAACATATTTTAAATGGAATTGAGCCTTCCCCCGCATCCAAAGTGAAATCCTGTGTGTCACTAGCTGAATGCCATATGATCGACTGCTAAGACAAATCATTACACTGCACAACAGCATGTCTGTTGCATGGAGTTTTTTACATGAATCTGAATCGTTTTTCCACGTTGTTTTCAAAACCATACTCCGTTTTTATGCAACAGCTCTAGTTTTCGCAAAAAATGGGCGTGTCACTTTTTCGAATTTTCCTCGGCTTTTTTCACGTTTTCGACTGTAATTTCTGAACCAATAATCCTACCGACATGATTTAAACATCGTTTCACTTACAACATTTCACGCCATCTTTTCTGACATTAATCAATTTTATGCGTTCTAAATTGGCGTTGAAATAAGGTATCAAAGCAGGAAAATATTGAATTTCAAGGCGTTTTTTCTGATGACGAAAAGTGTACAGATGTTTCATAAATTAAGTCACAACGTATATGAATATCTTAAGAAGAAACATCAAGCAATACAACACAGCCAAATTATTTGGCGGAATACACATTCGCATCGAAATAAAAGCCAAAATGTATCATTGCATTTTCATCACTTTTCATACTTTTTACTTAAAAAATTAGGAGCCTCAAAATATGCTCTTTTATATGTTCCATTTATAGTCTGGAATACAAGCAAAAAACAAAAAGATTTGAATTGCTCGAAACAAAAATAAAAGTAAAAACTTTGCATATTTTGAGGCTCCTAATTTTTTAAGGAAAAAGTATGAAAAGTGATGAAATTGGCAATGATACATTTTGGCTATTATTTCGATGCGAATGTGTATTCCGCCAAATAATTTGGCTGCGTTGTAATGTTTGATCTGTCGGCTTTCATTATACACCTAACTCGTTTATTGTTTTACGAAAATTGTGAACGTTTTCGACCATCAAAGAAAACGCCTTAAAATTCAATTTTTTCCGACTTTGAGGTCCACTTACCGCGGCATTTTAACACTTATAAAAATAAGTTGCATCGCAAAAAAAGCCGTGTGGTGTTATTAATGCGATAAGGTGAAAATCATGTAAATCGGTTTTTTGGATCAGAAATTACGATCAAAAATATGGAAAAAGTAGAGGAAAAACTGAAAAAATTACAGGGTACCTATATCTCACTAACTAGAGCTGCTGGAACAAATCTGAGGATAGATTTGAAATCAGCGCACCCAAATTAGTAAGAAACAGTAGAAAAACTCCATGCAACAGAAAAAAAGGTGTTTTTTGTTGTGCTGCGTTATCATAATTTATAGGCAAGTTTTTACAAATTTCTGCTTGATTACACAGTGCAACAAATTCAAAAAAAATTTCGAGGGACAAGGTCAAACCCATCTCATTCGATAGAGGATCTCAGTAGATGAAAAAGTGCCAAGGGATTTTTCCCGGAATGTTCGAGTTTTTTTTAAATTGAGTTTAAAGATGGCGGCTTAAAGCCCCTTCCCGAAACTTTTAAAACATCATATCTCTTGACTCAAATGTCAGAAAGAAATCATTTTTACGTCAAATGAAAGGTAATGAAATGAAGTCGATGACAAAATATCCTTTTTGGAAAAATGTAATGAAAAAGGTCTTCAAGGACATCAAATAAATTTTATCCTTGAATATCCTAGAACCCGTGAGAGCTAAATTTATATAAGTGACTTCTGGTAAAAAGACATTCAAGGATCTATACTGCATATTAATTTCATTTCAATCACTCTAACTGTTAAGCCACTACAGCGTTTCAAAAATTATACACTGCTAAATTCATGTTTCTTTGTACAGAATATCTCGTAGTTGCTTCCTAAAAACATCGAATGTAACAAAGCACATTTTTTTAATCGTTCTAGAGTATTAACTTTAAAAGTTATTTACATGAAATTTATAAACAGTATAGATTTTTGAATGCTTTTTCACCAGAAGTCGTTTGTATAAATTTAGCTCTCACGGTTTCCAGGATATTCAAGGATAAAAATTTTATTGAGGTCCTTCATATCCTTTTTCATTACATTTTTCCAAAAAGGATATTGTGTCATCGACTTCATTTCATTAGCTTTCATTTGACGTAAAAATGATTCCTTTCTGACATTTGAGTCAAGAGATGTGATGTTTTAAAAGTTTCGGGAAGGGGCTTTAAGCCGCCCTCTTTAAACTCAATTTAAAAAAACACTCGAACATTCCGGGAAAAATCCCTTGGCACTTTTTCATCTACTGAGGTCCCCTATCGAATGAGATGGGTTTGACCTTGTCCCTTTTTTCAGTGTTGCACTGTGTTATGTATTTTGATAATTTCATTTTCGGCAGCTGGCTTTTTACCGGATTTTACTGGAAAAGTTCCCAAATAAACCTATTACTTTACTTTTTGTTCAAAAATGGCCGGCAGCTGATGCAAAATTGCTCAACTCACGTCCATGGAAACGTAACTGTTGTTTTTTTTTTTTAACTAAATTACGCACTTGGGCTCAATATAAAGGTAGCCATGCATCAGGCGCGGATCCAGAAAAATATTTCGGGGGGGTTTTAAAAAGTAATTCTTTAATATTTATAAAATGCCTTTTAATTTGTATGTAGTTTTATAGTCGATCCAAATATTTAGGGGGGCGGTTTCAACCCCCAAAACCCGCCCTGGATCCGCCACTGCCATTCATGGTTGTGATTTGTACACAGTTAAGAATATCATAATTTAAAGGAATGTTATAACCTTTTGGGGGTCAGAATCCCTAACCGACCCCCTTGCTACGGCCCTGCAATACAAAACAAAAAAAAAACATGTCTAAAGAGTGTTTTAGATCGTTGGACGATATGTTCTTCAGAATATCAGTGCAACCATCTAGTTGGCTTCTACGTCCTTAAACGCTTTCTTTGTATCGGTAATGTAATTATTTGTATAAGTGAAAGTCGCACATTGTCGCATCCGGCGAAAACGGGGAGTGGTTCATGTTTTAATTGATAATTTTAGTTGATTGATGAGATGGCGTCAGATAACTTGTGCAGAACAAAGGGTGCACACGATAGCCAAACATTCAGTTATTGAGATCCTAAAACTCACTTTCAAGAATTTAAAATAAGATTTTAGGTGATCTTTGATGAATTTACGAACAGTGTTGACGGAATCTGCGGTGATCGCCGGATTCAGTTGCCCAAAATGTCAACTAATTTATGTTCTGAAGACCGTTTTTACATCTCGCGCATACAAGTCATGAAATTTGCCACGGAATAAACAATCATTACCATAAACTTAGTTCATCAATTGAAATGTTTCGGTTCATATGTTGTACCAAGTTTAAAACAAAACTTACCTTAAGCGTATACGGAAAGGCAGGCCGCACAGGTAATAGAGTTCAGCACAGTGCAGTTTTTGTAAATAATGCAGTATCATATGACAGCGTATACAGCCGCGTGTGGCTCAGGGACGTATGTACATGCGCAGACCTGCGTCGCTTTAAAGCAGGGTGCGGAGAACGATCAAAATACGATCTTTCTCACGAATAATCGCAACCAAACACTGAGTGCTTTTAATTTCTCGCGAGCGATAAAGTTGCGCTGCGAGCAAAAGCATTTACAATCTCTCACGAGAAATATAAATGTTCGGAAAAATCGCGAATGAGAAAATGTCGCTGCAAGCGTCGTCAGTTCGATCTCTCGCGATCGTTCGTTTGTTGCGAGCACTTGTTGCAAAACTCATTCAGTAACTCGTATTGTGAAGATTGAATCTTTGAACCATCGCGATCGTTCGTCTGGGCAGTAAATTATGTACATATATAGGAGTTTGAGCAGTTTGCTATTAAACTCGGCTGCTACTGACTGAAGTTTATTTCCTAAAGGAAACTTATGTATAGAAGTTTGTAGATTTTAAAGACCTTTTGTTAGGAAAATTATAACAAAAAAATAAAAAACTTTGTGTTATGTTTGTATATGGTCTCGTAATGCCTTTTAATGTTTCCTAATATCTATCCTTTAAGTTGTTTTCCACACAAAATGCACTTTGAAAAATCTGTGTCTTTATTATATGTAACAAGTTTCGTCTTGTCAATATTTGACACTTTGCCCATATTTATATAAAAAAAGCAAACGCACAAGAAAATAATTTCACAAATCGTCCTTCGTCCGTATGTATCGCATAGACTAAATTCAATGATTGTTTGCAGCCACGCTCTACCGACGAACCTTACAAAAATTCGTTCGCGATCGATCAAAAATTCGCTCGCGAACGATCGAAAATTCGATCTTCTCATATTAGCTCGTTTTGCGATTGTATTTTATCGCGAGAAATACTTGAGCAAACGAGCGGTTGCGAATGATTTTCTGCATCAGCGTTCTTCTCACGACCGATCGCTTTCGTACGCTCGTTCGTTTGAAATGTGTATACATAAACTCGCTGCATACGATCTCTCACGAACGAATACGTGGGCAATGCATTCGCAACCCTGCCGGCAACTCAATTAATTTTTAACGCACTTTAATCTAACTAATTCTCAACTAGTTGTGGTTGATAGTTGGATTATTTTCAATGGAGCCAACTGACTATTTTAACATGGCGATGGCCTAGGCAGTAGTCAATTGTCCGACTCTGCATGACTTTTCAACTAACTTAAAGTTAGTTATTTAAAAGTTAGTTAAAAGTTATCTAATTTGTGGTTAGCTATAAACTAATTACATTTCAGTTAGCTTCAAGTTGACTTTATTTAAATCAGCTATAACTCAACTATTAGTTAATACGTCTTTATCCATAAAAACGGATATTTCTATGATTGTTTTGTAAATTTAAAATTTTTGTATTTCCTTTTTTATTTGAAAAATGTTTAAATACCTAACAACTCTTGAAAACACTTGCGAGATGGCCTATTTTTAAAATACCAATCACCGATTTTTTCTTTTAATGCATTTTTTGTTGGACAATTTTTTCGGAACAATTTTCTTGGACACAAATATTTTCAATATAAATTCCGCTTTGGCTCTGCACATTAGCAGAGGAACAGGTGGCTTCTGATTTACCAACATTACATGAATTTAATTTATTTGAATACGAATCCCTTTCCTTTTTCAAAGGCTTCTTAAATTTCTTTTGCTTGCACCTCTCATTTTGGCTTAGCTTAAATAATTAAAACTAAAGCAATCACTTGAAAAAATTATATAAAATTGTTTAACAATTCAATTTAGTTAGGACTCCGACCGCACGCACGAGACTAAGCACTGATTATGATTTCATAATGCACGAAAGAAAATGACAAATATGTAAAATAAAATTCCAAAGAACAAAAAAAAACAACAATTAGCTGTTTTTTAAATTCCTATGCCATAAACGCACGCCTTAAATTTGGGTGGGTTCTGCATTACTTTATAGTTAGCTTATAGTTAGGGACATAAAATCGCATAAGAACAAATAGCAATTAACTGTTCTTTAAAATATGCCAAAAAGCAAAAGTTGCATTGATTTTTGGGAAGGTCTGCATTACTTTGTAGTTAGCTTATAGTTAGGTTATGAAAGTTAACTAGAAGTGAGTTATTTTTGTAGTCGACTACTGAATTGCTTGCAGGGAACCGCTCGTTTGCTCAAGTATTTCTCGCGATAAAATACAATCGCAAAACGAGCTAATATGAGAAGATCGAATTTTCGATCGTTCGCGAGCGAATTTTTCCGCACCCTGCTTTAAAGTCGAAATACAGTTTTCTGCGCGCAGTCACTCGTTCTCATGCAAAAATTGAATAAAAAATTGAAAAAGTGCGGGGACAGCCCATATTATATGATACCTACATTGTATTATATAGTTTGCATTTGAAAGCCTGATTCAGACAAAAAACTCATATTGCTGTGTCTATGGAATGAATACGAAACACGTGTGCTGGTTTTACGAGATTCGTATTCGCAGTTCAAATAATTTCTGGGCCCACTGTTTCATCCATGCTGCGCTGCGCTGTCCTGAGCTGCGCTACCTGCGCCTCCGTATACGCTTAAAGGCTTGATTACACGTAACGAGTAGAGTGAGAAGACAGCAACTCGAACGAGTACTCGTTTCGAGTACTAGTCTCTCGTTTCAAGCCTTTAGGCTTACTAACTATTGACCCTTTATTGTGCGATGCTTATTTTTGTGGCAATGACACAAACATACTGTCACTTCAGACGCAATAGCTTCGGTTTTAGTGAACCAAAAGTCATAAAATTTTGACTGAAAATCGGTGAAAAATTTCAATTTCCAATGCATTAAGTTGCGTACATAGGTGGCACCACCAGAAAATGCCCTATTCGAAAAGTACAGTTTACTTTAAAAAGCACGTAATACTAAATTGGCTACAAAAATTTTGTAATTCGCTTCCCCATGATTCATTTCTGACTACGCCCCTGCTACCCTATTGAAAAGTGTTTGATAAAACTGGTTTAACTTTGTTGACAGTTTTAGCATGTCGATACTCGAAATTCCGTACTCGACACAAAGTTCAAGTCACACATGCAGTACTTCATTGACAGAATATATACATAGTAGGGATCGCAATTTTTTGCCATTTTGCGATCCCGGGATTTTCGGGATTGAAAAGTCAAATCCCGGGATCCCGGGATTTAATCCCGGGATTCAAATAACAAATTTTTTAAATAAAACAATTTTACCAAATTGCATAAATACTTGTTTATAATATATTTACCATAAAAATGGACACAGTTTAATCACATTTGGGGTAGTTTTAAGATTTTTTATCTTGAATTTAATCACATTGTAAGGCGGAAAGGGAGGCAGTCGGTGTTGAGTCGTCGAAGTGGTTGGTTGTGCGCGGCACATCACCAAAATCCAGTTGTCATTTACAATCAGTTGTCAATTACATTCAAAATTGTCAGTTTAAATTTAAATCAAATAAATAAACATAGTTATCCTTGATAACATTTTGTTTAACTTAAAAGTTTTTCATTTGACATTTAACTTCAGTTTGATAACATTTTGTTGTATCCAAAAATGACACTTAAACATAACTTATTGCTTTGCATCAAATGTATCATAAAGTACATATATACGCATATTTGATAAAAAAAAATAAAATAGTTAATTTGTTAGTACTTTTAGTTTTACTTCGATTATTTCGATAAAAAAGTTAAGCGTTGTGATTAACTAAAAACTGAGATCTTAAAAATACTAAGGCATTAAATGTTTTGCCCTCTAATCTAGAGCGAAATTTATTGCAAATAAATCCTACTGAGAGAAAACATCTTTCAGATTCAACACTTGCTGGTTGAATGCTTAGTAAATAATTATAAGCCTTTTGCAAAAGACGCCCTCTATCCCCTCCCTCCTCCTTCAGATAAGGAATTGGGATTTTTTTGTGCTTTTAAATGTATTTCATTTGAACTTTGAAGCATCTTTTGCAATCCCGAAAATCCCGGGATTAAAAGATTTGAATCCCGGGATTTTCGGGACTGGAAAAAGTCCGGGATCCCGGGATCCCGGGATTGCGATGCCTAATACATAGGTACATAGTACATGCGTACATAAGTACATACAAGAAAGGGCACAATCCCGACACGCTTAGATTTTAAGTTTGGCGCATTGACAATTGTGTTACTTACTTACGTATTTATGGACTTTTGCAATTCTCACACTTCAATTTCAGTTTTTTTGGCACGAGGCGATGTTCACGATGTCTAGCGTCGATAAGTGCAACGGAGCTGGTGATGCGAGCACGTCATCTGGTGTTCCACGTTAATTGCTTTTGCTGTGCAGTGTGTCATACACCTCTCACGAAGGGAGACCAGTACGGAATTATAAATGCACTAATATATTGTAGGTAAAGTATCTCACACACATATTTAATGTGCTTTACCAGTGCTTTTACGAAATCCTCAAATTGCACTCCAATAGAACGCATTACAGCATTGCACGGGAAGGCGATACAGCGTCGTCACGACTGGGCATCTCATATCCCTATTCGGCCGATTTTGACTCGGCACAGAACGACTCATCCAGCCCCCATTCAGATGCTACGCGTATTGTTCCTAGCGGCATATTTGTGCCTACTTCACATGTAATCTCAGGACTCTCGCAGCCACCAAGGCAAAAAGGCAGGCCCCGCAAAAGGAAACCTAAGGACATTGAAGCACTCACTGCCAATATGGGTAAATAAAAGTAAAAGTCCCCTTGAGCGCAAATTTCTTATATCTGTCTTTATAAAATCTCCAAAGGCGGCCATCTTAACCGCATTTCGCGTTCCGCGTTTTGCGACGCACGTGACACGCGTCATAATCAGTGCGCTAAAATCGTACTTTTAGCACTAAAGTATTTACTCCCCAAAGGCCCTAAGATCGTTACAAGTAAACTTTATACATGCCACTGCACATAATACGAAGAAAAATATAACAATCGCTACTGCTAATATTTAAAAACTTGCCGTAAAATGTTCTGTGTTCATGCAAACAAAATAATTTGTCAGCAGATGACATTTTAAGCAGAAAATAATTAACTACTCAAAAAAGGTGTTTAATGCATAGACAATTTAAAATGGCATTTTATTTTATTTTTTCTGGCCTAATTTTTTGTTTTGTTCAATATTCCAGCAATAAAATTGTTTTTTTCGTACACTTGGGTCTGGCCCTATTAATTCTCTATTTACTCGGAAATTCACTGATTTTTTATATATAATCTATAATCTATATATAATCTATTTTTCTATATATAATCTATATATAACAAGAAGAATATAGAATATATTCTATATTCTTTTTGTTTTGAATATATAGATAATATTCTATATTCTTCTTGTTTCGCTAGTTCACTAAGAAATTCATATCGGAGGCGATTGAGAGAAATTACGTAACGTAAAGAAGCTGTTCTCAGTCTAACAGCAGCCCATTTTAGAAGCACTTATTGCCAACACCGATCCCTAACGACCGTTGCTAAGGGGAGCTGATGGTATTGTTTCTTAATGAATCTTAT
Source organism: Melieria omissa (assembly GCA_963971225.1). Lineage (NCBI taxonomy): Eukaryota > Metazoa > Arthropoda > Insecta > Diptera > Ulidiidae > Melieria > Melieria omissa. The sequence continues at coordinate 38,686,136 of OZ020269.1, read as the reverse complement.
TCGTGCAGCAGCTTTCGTCCGAATATCAAAAGATTGAACATTTTAACACAGTCCGTGTAGATTGCTCATAAATATTAATATCTGCATCGTGTTAACTCGAACTTTTATGGCCAGCTATAAACCGAGATATAAATACATATACATACAAATATGATGCAATATGCTCATATATGTAAATATGCGTGTGTGCAAGCTGTGGCGCCACAAAGAATGCCACTGACGTGCCGTAGCAGTCCCGACAGACAAAATAAAGAAGTAAAGAGCTTCCAAGTAAACAGATAAATGCCATCCATTCGTAAATTTTTACACGCAGAAATAGTGGCTCACCACTTGCAATTGCAAGACTAGTAACTTAATACGCTGAAATGCTCTCTTGAAACACATCTCATTAAAAAATTTACTAATCGGTAACTTTATAACCAAATGTAAAAAATAAAATGAATTCTTGTATCATCCACAATACCGATTTGTTTTAACCAAAATTAAACTCTGGCAGTGACTTGCAGTTTTTTTGATTCAGAAATCGTTCTTTCTGTTGTGGTATGTATGCATGTGTGGATATGTGAATGTATTTTACTTGTCCACAAGTCAATTTATAGCACTCTGATTAAACTTAATATTTTGTGCAGTTGGTATAAGTGACAAATTTGTGCAACTGTCATATTTTGAGTTTCCTTTCCGCCGCAACTCGTGTTAACAGATTACCAGAGCATGTATGTATTTTCCTCAATTCAGATTTAAACACGGAATATCTGGACTTTGGACGTGGGTCTCATATGAGTGCGTCGCGGACAAAACGGATGCGAACATCCTTCAAGCACCACCAGTTGCGCACCATGAAGTCTTACTTTGCCATTAATCATAATCCCGATGCCAAGGACTTGAAGCAATTGTCCCAAAAAACCGGCTTACCAAAGAGAGTTTTACAGGTGTGCAAATCTTGTTATTGTTCTTATTGCTAACATTAACTTAACTTCTTGTTGCGCTCTGCTATAGGTGTGGTTTCAGAATGCGAGGGCAAAGTGGCGACGCATGATGATGAAACAGGATGGTTCTAATATTCTTGAAAAAGGCGATGGATCTCTGGATTTGGACAGTATCTCTGTGCACAGCCCCACTTCATTCATGATGGGAGGAACCAGCTCTCCTCAGCACAATTTGGAGTAGTAGTCGCATTCGTAGCCGCAACCATGCTAAAGTCGATTTCGAAGCAAACCACGCTTACGTTGTTGCTAATATAGTAGCTGTAACTGTAGCCTGCTGCACCCGCTTTCGCGCATACGCACCGGTCCAATGCAAAGGAAATACAATATAACGGCAGGGATTATACCGCCTACATATACATACGCAGAGCCACATATGTATATGAGACACAGACAAAAGCACACATACCTTTAGAGCCGTTTATTTGATTAGATACGTCAGTATAATCAAACGAATGTAGGCGCATCAATAAAGAATGCGGGTTTACGCTACAGGAGCACACGACACGTGTTTTCCAACCCTTAATATAGGAATGTAGAATCGTGGACTATGTTTCCGCAGCTCACATACTCGATTATAACTTATTATACACGTATGTACATGAAGCACAACGCCAGTGCAACAATCTTTTTTCCATTGGCTAATATTTTTATAAGTGTATTTAGATGCAATTAATATACATACATAGGAACAAACGATCCTTTCCAAATTACAGCACGGTTAGAGACTTTGGTTTTAATCCTAAATATTTATTCTCAAAGTATTACACTCATTTCTAATGCAATTTGTACGAAAATGTAACACGAATTAAATTGTCTGAAATATGCATGGAATATGTATGAAATCGGACTTGTATTGAAATTAAAAGCCACAGTATCATAACTAAAACTAAGATGTTTTGAAATTCACCGAAAACAAATTGGTTTCTCAATATAAGGCGAAAGCTTAAGTCCCAAAATAACAAAGAAAGATTTTAATGAATGTAAATGTCCTTATTTACTTCACGCCGCTCTAATCCATTGTTCTCTTAAAATAATTCCACATAAATTGCTACGGTTTTTATAATATTTTACATTTCGAATGGTCACCCATACCTTTGCTATTTCATTGCAGTTATCGTTATCGCAGTAGAGTCGTTAAATGCCTTTTGTACTGTAACGCATTCTTGTCTTTCCAAAAAATGGAATTGCGATTTTCTCACAGAACGAACTAAAATTTCAAATAATTTATTTGCAGGACCTATGCAAAACTTACTCATGTCTGATCTGATCATTGTTTATTTAATGAGAATTTTCATGTTTAAATTAATTTTCATTTTTAATTTAAATTTTATTCAAAATCGGAAAATATGAAGATGCCGATTGAATTTCTTTAAATGTTTAAGATTTCTAACAGTTCCTATTTCAGCGATATTGAAAAATCAACGATATTTAAAAATTCAGTAATATTTGTACAAATCATACGTCAATGTAAAATAAATTCCTTTATACGTTTGTAGAATGATAAGAGAAAATATGACATGGGTCGTTCAAGGTAGCATGGCACGTTAGAAAGGGGAATTTTTAATGTTTTACAAAATTATTTATTGTTCAGCTCCTTTATTATCAATCTTTTTGAAAATTTTTTACAATATATTGAAGGTTTAAGGAACACAAACAAAAATTTTTTTAGCATATTGTCTCTTATATAGGTGGAGCTGAAGTCGCGTAGAAAAGAAAACACATCCTCCATTACGGACGCTTAATCGCCGGATTGGCCCGACCGATTTAAAAAAAATTTTGTTAGTTCTTTTTATTAACTTCTTTTATACAAGAATCCACCACAATATTTAAGAAAATTTTTTATTTAAAGTACTTTTTCTGGGGAAAAAGGTGAAAAACGCAGTAAATTTTTTACTTTTTTTTTCAATATAAAACCCTTTTATTTTTAGGGATTACTTAATTTTTCTGGTGAATTCCTGTGTCCGAAAGCTTAATACTTATGAATCTTTTTTGTTTTTTTGTGTCAGATTAGCCAAGATTGTAAAATAATTTTCAAAAAGATTGATAATAAAAGAGCTGAACAATAAATAATTTTGTAAAGCATTAAAAATTCCCCTTTCTAACGTGCCATGCTACCTCAAATGAGAGAGCGCATATTAAATTGTAAACTTCTAAATACATATTACCATCGGAGTTTTGCTAGTGTTTCGTAAGAGAAAAGTGATATTTTTTATAAAATTGTTTGGCTTTCCAACTAATATTGCATACCACTTAAGGGGGGCGATACATTTAGAAGCGTCAAAAAAGGTAGTTTTTTTTTATTTTATGCTGGGAGAATAAAAACACATAGAGCCAGGTTTGTTTCGGATATATATAAAGGCATAATAAAAGTGGGAGAAAAAAATTTTTTACAAAAAAAAAATACAAAATGGCGGAGTTATGGCCGATCTCCTGGCGGTGACAAACTTTGCGGCCGTCAACTTCCTAGGTAGAGTTTTGATCTGATACAAGAAATGAAAATATCTTATGAATCAGAAAGCTTTTATCAAGTGCATAGCGAAGAGATTTACTGTAATTTTGAAAAATTGGAGGTATAGTCATGCTTTTAGTGAAAAAGTGCCATTTTTTACCCGTGTTTTTGACATAAAAATGAGTAAATAACTGTGAAAACGCTTTTTGTTAAAAAAATTGCCACGCACTTGAATATAAAATTATCTATAATATGCTGTTTAATCCGACTAAATCGGTTGAATAGCACGCTCGCAATCTTGACGGCCGGATCAGAAAACATAGTTTTGAGAAAAAGAGGTTCAAAGTTTATGTGCGCGCAGCTGCCTGTATAGCGGCCGCGCGGGTCTTGGGCTATTATCTCCCAAAATATTAACAGTAGGCCAATAGAACTTCGGGGCTATATTTTTAGCATATTTCGGGGCAATCTTTCGATTGCAGCAATAAAAAAAATTTCGATTTTTTTAAGGTCCTAAATGTATCGCCCCCCTTAAGGTGGGTTAGAGTTTCTGTTTCTGAAGCGATTTGCTATTCTATTGGCTCTAAAAAATCTGATACTGTAACATTGTTTCCAAAATTACAACGTCTACATGGAATATTACTTATGGAGTATGTTGTATTATAATAGCGTGGACGGCTCTATAGGACCTGGCCTTTTCTTACTGTTATCATTAATTTTTTTTATTGGTGCGCCACTGAACCTCGAAATATGCATATTTGGTTATACGTTTTTGTGCAGGGCTTGCCATCTAGTGGCTTCTTTTAAAAATGCAATAAAATGAACATTATTAAATTTGTTCCATGTATTATGGCTTTATTACTATGAGCAAACATTTCCATTACTTATGCAACACAACGTCGTTCAAGTAGCTACCTTGGCTGGCTTCGCAGTGGCGCATTCTGTCACTTCAATTTTCCAAGACCTCACGGATTGCTTGGACAATATTGGTCTTAAGTGTTTGAATCGTTTCCGGATTGTTGGCATAACATCGGTCCTTCACGGTTCCCAAAAAAAAATGCAAAGGGGTCAAATCGCAGCTCCGAGGCGGCCAATAGACATCGCCAAGACGGCTGATAACACGATTTCGACACTGTTAAGGCTACACAGCACTGAAAAACAGTTTTCAATATTTCCCAACGTTGTTCAAGTGTAAAGCGACTTAGTTCGTTCCCCAGAGGTATGATACTGACTTTCTGTCAGGATTTCGAGCGGGAAAAAGGTGTAAGTGTCAAAATAGTCTATGATTTAAAAAGAAACCACTAGATGGCCCACCCTTTACATATTTATATGTATGTAATATGATTTCTTGTGTCTTAGGTTCGACTTGCATAATGAGGTGGAATTCTTTTAAAGGAAAATAGCTATATGGGGAATTTTTTTGACGTATGCAAAAATTAATCGGAAATCGAGGAAATCCTTTTTGTGATTTTATTTACAAAGTATGGGAATAATTATTTTTTCTTTTCTATATGAATTCTATATACTTTAATGTGTTAAATGAACGACAGTAAGTATTCGAAAAGTAATTGAAGAGAACGGGGTTTGGGGGAACGGGGTTTACCTACGTGCGTTGGTACACAAGAACAGATATAATATAAGAAGTACTAAATGTGCTTAGATCGCCATATAATTTTGGAAAATATCCCCATTTTAATATCATTAAAGTAAAGTATATCAAAATAAATAAACCAGTTTGTTTAATTGGATCGTGCACCTTAAGAATCAAAACGCGACAAGTGTTTTCAATTGTTTTGACGCTTTTAGCAATACCGCGTTTTCGGGTATGCATTCGAGCGGTCCGAAAATATCACACGGTATTGCTGCAAAATACTAAAAAAAAGTCAAACCCATTTGTGAGAAAATGTGTGAAGCGCTATTCCGAAGTACAAATATCGACATGTCATTTCTAGCCTAAGCTCACAAAGATAAAAGTAACGTGTCATGTGACACTATAAACAGACGTTTACTGGTTAGGAGTTGAGATTTCATAGCATAATAACGAAACCACACTTCATAAAGTCTTTTGGGGTAAATTCAAATTTATATCGCAATTGGGGATATTCCTTCATTATTGCTATTACTGCGGGTAAAGTTTTTTTTGGCAAATACATCCATGAACCGTACCCGCACAAGGTAGCTCCTCCTTAACCCAACTCATAGTTTAACACCCAGTACATGTGCACGCTGGTGCTTTTTTCCAAAGAAAAGATTTAGCGAAATTTGGCTTTGTCAAAATAGTCAGGAGAAATAAAATCGCGTTGCCACTGTCAGAGCAAAAATAGTATGTAATGCAAAAATGTATGTATAGTATTAACTTATCCAACTTGCCCAACGTTCATGAAAACTCACCGGTAGAACAAGAAGTCAAATTGAGAACGCTATACTAAACTTTATCAGTGGACCGATACATCTTAGAATAGAAGATTTGAGAGAGAAAAGTGCCACGCGCCCTTGCCCAAAAACAACAAGAGACATTTAAAAATCTTTCCCGGGGCCTACCCATTGTGGCTAAATTTCAAATCAATTGGCCAAGTAATTTCTGAGTCTATAAAAAACAAGAAGGCAGACAAACATGCATTTTTTAATCATTTATCTAAAATAGTTAAGTGTCGCCGTATATGCTCTTGTCAAACAGACTGCAACAGTCAACACATAGGAAGTCTTCATTTAAAATACGTATTAATACTTCACTGTTGCCACACGGGAGAGTTAGTCCACCAAGTGCGTACACATTTTCACTGTCACAACAAATTCGTATATTGCCATTCGGTTTAACTAAGTATACAAGAAACATTCTTTCGAATCCAACCTTTTCTTCAACTCTTCTGAGAGGACTCCCTTTCTCTCCAACACCGGGTTCATGCCACCAACATAGGGTCCAGGCCCGTGCGCAGGGGGGGGTTTTGGGGGTTCTAACCCCCCCATCGAGAATTTTTCCACATAATTTTCCACTAGCGAGCGAAGTCAGCGCAAAATACGACATCGAACTGCGGAAACCAAGGCTCGCGTCAAAACAGACTCAACGCTCCAACGTACAAACTGATTCAGTTGAAGATTATTTTCGCATAACGATTTACATCCCATACATTGATTTGTTTCTGACCCATTTACAAGATCGATTTTTGAATCACCGCAAAATTTTATCAAACTTTGCTTGCCTCTTCCCCAACAAAATGAAGAATTTCAATGCAGAATTGTTTGAACCATACTCTTCAATTTTGCGGGATGATTCCCGTGACATCTGGGTAGACGAAGTCAAACTTTGGCGTCAACTCATCGCCGGAAAGAACGTTAAAAATTCGCTTGAAGCACTCGATGTGTGCAATGGAGATGCGTTTCCAAATGTTCATCAAATGCTTCGCATTTTGGCAGTTCTGCCTGTAACGACAGCGACGAATGAACGCTCCTTTTCAACATTGCGTCGCCTCAAGACTTACCTCAGGTCAACAATGTCTGAAGATCGGCTGAACGGATTAGCCTCGCTCAATATACATCGCGATGTCGAGGTCGATCCGCAAAGAGTTTTGGAGACGTTTTTTTCTACACCTCGCAGAGTTAATTTATTATATAATAACTGAATATCAAGTCAAGACACAATAAAATGTCTTCATTTATAAGAAAAGTTTCTCATTATTTTTTATTAACTTCATAACCAAACATGATACACATATGTCAAAACCCCCCCCATAAACGAATTCTGCGCACGGGCCTGATAGGGTCCATGCTTCCGAGCCTTTAGGGAGCATGGGCAAAATAAGAGCCATGTAGATCTCTCCGTTGCTGCTACTAATGAGGGTGCAAGGTACACAAACTCCTTTACAGTTTAAAAACTATATCTGTCTGAATGGACCTGCGACGCCACTTCGAGATCCTACACATAGGCGACATATGTACGTACTACGTACATACGTATATTTTGTATTGCCAGACATGGACAAATCAATTTTGCCACTGCAGCCAAATACATTGAAATACAAGTAAAATGTGTGGCGAATGTCACTGTTTTCGGAATTTAAGCGAAAATTTTGGGAAATTTATTTAATGATGAATTAAAAAAAATCAATTAAAAATATTTTTATATTGAAGCTTCAAATTTGTATTTTAAAAAATGTCGTATTCTTGAAAGTATCTGATTTTATTCATGCATTTTGTAAAGTAATTTGTTATTGTCCATTAAATAATTAATAATTGATTGGCACGACAGCCCGCTTACGCGAGACTAAGGCCTAGCTTCCCGCAACCACCCGTGTTGTGCGTGTGAATTTTGTACGCGGGTGGAAGGGACCTACAGTTTTATGCCGGTTCCGAACGGCAGGTTGGGAGCTTTTTCATAGGCAATTTTTACTCTCAGAGGTTTGCCATTTCCAGCTGAGAGGACAGCCACCGAAAGAGAAAACGAGTTTCCCGTTATTTTTTTTAGGTGTTACTACATGCAGTATTCGATCTTGCGTCGCTCTGCATGCGACTCGTTGGACCGCGCACTAACCAACTGAGACACGGCGGCTGCTACTGCTGCCATTAAGACACAAAATAAGTATGCACTAGCAAAGTGTATCTTGAATCATTTACGATCAATAATGACTTTGACAAAACACCTTGATCAAAAAGTCGGAATACCACCGTGTGGCGCTCTCTGTCACCCGATTTATTTTTTTGTTGGGATGCCACATCTATGAAATTTGTGAAAATTACGCATTCTGAATGTTTCAATTTTTGTAAAAAATTGAATTCGAATACCATTCCACAGCCATCGAATTCACCTGATTTAGCTGCCACATTTTTCTGTTTGATGGACATACCGAGAACTAAATATCACAATTGTTTTGAGAGCTGTACTAAGCGCTGGCGTCAGTACTTTGCTGTCAATATTTGATTACGTACTTCGAAGGGGACAACATCACATCTGAAGAGTAAACTAATATTTTTATTTTTCAAGTGAATTCTGAATACATTTTGATCAAGATGGTATGTACAGTGTCAGTGCCAGTGTATCGGAAACTAACAACTTTTATTTGTTAATTCTATTTTTTACTATAATTTAAATTGTTTCTATAAAAGATACCACTTAAGATATCCGTCATATCACACACACCTCTTTTTATTCAATACTAGCTGGGCCCTGCGGCTTTGCACGCAAGCTCTCCTGTTTCCCCATATACGAATTCTTATCCATTGTTGAGCCCATCAGATTTTGATTAAAAAAAAGAACATGTGTCTAACTATCTTTGATTTCGGGTGTTTTCAAAATTTTGAAGTCAGAAGGCCCATTCAATTATGTGTTTTCGTATTTACTCCAAGCAAATGCCTAGCCCTTGGTATACCAGATTTCGATTCTTCGAGTTTCGGTTTTCAAAAATTAAAAGCACCTTGTTATTATTTCCCGACTGAAGTGCTTTTGATAAGTTTGAAGCCAGAACTCCCAATAAATCTTGTTTCTCCATACAAATTGTTAACCCATTGATGACCGCGTTAGATTTTGACTTTCAAAAAAGTGAAACATTATTTCTCGCTAAGAGTACTTTCACTAAGTTTGAAGTCAATGTGCCCATTAATTCATATTTTTCACAGTTACTCCATACAAACTTTTAACCCGTCGCTGACCCCGACCGATATTAATATTCGGTAAAATGAAAAGCACGTATCGAGTTATTTAACATTTAAAGTACTTTCACCAAGTTTGAAGTTAAAACACTCAAAAAAGTTGTTTCTCCATACATACTTTTAACCCTGTTGTTGATTCAGTTAGATTTCGATTTTAAAAATAATAAGAAACACGTGCCTAACTTTATTTATTTCAATTATTTTTACAATTGTTGAAGTCAATAGGCCCATCGGTTCGTTTCGGAGTTCGTTTCGATAATAAATCAATCAATCAATCAACCAGTCAGTCAGTCAGAATAAAAAATCTATGTATAAAAAAAATGGAGACGGTACCACGCCCCCTTGTCCAATGCGCACAACTTTCGTCTAGTCGAGTTGTGCTACTAAGTGGACAGTTTGTACCAACTTTGATTGATTTGCGACTTAGAGTTCTGTTGAAATGTTGGGTCATAAAAAATATGCCACACCCCTTTATAAACGCCCATCAAAGCTCATTAGTAGAATGACACATCTATGAGACGACGGTACACCAACTTTCAATGCTGTGCAGCTAACGATTCCGAGGAGATTCCTTATTAAAGAGTTGAGTTGTATGGGCGGTGCCACGCCTCTTGTCCAGAATCTACCTTATTCCCCCTGCCGAAGGACACGACTAAATCATAACTTGATACCGAGTATCATTGATGTGAATGCTATTGTTCCAAAGTTACACCGGAATTTATAAAGTGCCACGCCCCTTGTCCAACGCCCATACAATACAAACTGTGAAATAATACGTCTACGCCATGACGTTGTACAAAATTTCAACGCTGAGCGACTTATAATTCCGAAGCTATTCCACATTAAAGAATGTAGTTGTATGGGCAGTGCCACGCCCCCTTGTCAAAAACCCACCCTATTCCCCCTGTCGGAGGACACAACGAATAATAAGTTTGTACCGAGTGTCATTTAAGTGAACGCTATAGTTTCAAAGTTTCACCATTTAAAAAGTGCCACGACCTTTTTCCAATGCCCATTAAATTTTATCGGTGGAATGACACCTCTACGCCATGACGCTGTACCGAATTTCAATGCTGTGTAACTTATGATTCCGAAGATATTTCATGTTAAAGAATTGAGTTGTATTGGCGGTGCCACGCCCCCTTGTCCAAAATACACCCTATTCCTCCTGCCGAAGGACATGACCAAACCGTATGTTTGTACCGAGTGTCATTGATGTGAACGCTCTAGTTCCAAAGTTGCACCGGATTTTAAAAAGTGCCACGCCCCTTGTCCAACGCCCAGTAAATTTTACCGGTCGAACGACACGTCTACGCCATGACACTGTATCAAATTTCAATGCTGTCCGACTTATCATTTCGAAGATATTCCATATTTAAAAATTGAGTTGTATGGGTGGTGCCACGCCCCCTTGTTCAAAACCCACCCCATTTCCCCTGTTGAAGGACACGACCAAATGGTAACTTTGTACTGAGTGTCATTGATGTGACTGCTATAGTTCAAAAGTAACACCGGAATTAAAACAGTGCCACGCCTCTTGTCCAACGCCCATTAAATTTTAGCAATAGAAACACACTTCTATGAGATGACGGTACACCAACTTTCAATGCCATCCGACTTATAATTCCGAAGATTTTCTATGTTAAAAAGTTAAATTGTATGGGCGGTGCCACACCCCTTTGTCCAAAATCCATCCTATTTCCCTGATCGAGGGACCCGACCGAATCGTTAGTTTGTACCGAATGTCATTGATGTGACTGCTATAGTTCAAAAGTAACACCGGAATTTAAAAAGTGCCACCCCCTTTGTCCAACGCCCATTAAATTTTACCGGTGCAATGACACGCTTATGCCATGACACTATACTAAATTTCAATGTTGTCCGACTTATAATTCCAAAGATATACCATATTAAAAATTTAGGTTGTATGGGAGGTGCCACGCCCACCTGCCGTACAAACATCTTCTATCACTCACAAAAAAAATTTTCCCGAAAGAATGAGCCGTTTTCGCAAACACTGATTACACACAGAACGTTAGTTTTTGTTATAAGTTATAAGATTAAAAGATCAGGCACACTGAATGAAAAACCCTTTTTTATCCTTAACCCTCCGATGCCCAACAAGGTCCATAGGGACCTATGGTGTTTTTAAATGCAATTATTTTGTATTGTATACGTTTTTGCCTATCTATCTGTAGTAACAAATACACATGTGTTTACTAAAAAATATACACGAAGCTTTACTTTTTGGCTCTCCAAACACATCTACACACATTTCGTAACCCTACATTATAAAATTATACATCTTATATGCAATATTACAAAAAAAGTCCCTGGGGACCTTGTTGGGCTTTGACCGTTTATAAAATTTGCGGTTATCGGAGGGTTAAAGAACTGATTGTACTTTCTATAAAATTCATTCTGAGCTGATTTCCATTACCGGTATCAAAAACAAAAGCTTTAAGCATTTCAATGTTTTCTAATATGCGGAGCCAAATACTGAAAAGCAATACAGTACAAGCATTAGCACCAAATATTTGAAAGACTTCAAAATAGTGCTGCGAAAAGCGATGATTCTAATGTGATGGTATAATTGTACCAAAAACTCGGGGCAATCTTCTCGGCCCCGAAGCTATCATGAACCTACACTTTTCGAAGTTTATTTCTCATTTTTAAGCATGCTAAGAATTTAAGTTATTTTCCAAAACATTTTTTCCAATATACCTTCGACTCTCTCTATTTACCCCCACAAGTTAAGCGTCTTTACAAAATCGACTTTCACCGACTTCAATTAGATTTTTCTTTTAAAACTTTTTGCCGGAAATAAGTAAGTACCTATTGATATGGATATTCCATACAAAATGATATTTTTCAAATGGGAATTTCATATGTTTTTCAAACACTTTATATAACTTTTTTGCGGCTATCAGACATGTTTGGTTTTTCTTGGTGAATAACATTGGTCAAGAAAATGAGAAACCTCATAAAACTTTGCCCTTGAATAATAAAATAAAGTTTCAATAATAGGAAAGAACGAAATAACTTGAAAGTGTTGACAAAACTTTTGAATTTTTTGTTGAAAAAATGTTTAAAGAAAGTAAATTTTTCTGGAAGGACAGAAATTGCATTAAGAATAAATAATTTCTCTCACAATGTAAATTGGGTCTTCTGATGATGTTAAGTCAAGACATTTTAAGAAACAAGGTGCTCGAAACCCTGCTTTAAGATACATACACTTATTTAACTTTGAATCCAATGTATCACCACTTACACTATGATCAATAAGTACCAGGACTGTGTATTTTAAATTTTCCTCCGTTGCCCGATACAGCTAAAAAAAAAATAAGAAGAATACAAAAATTTTGTTTTTTTGACACAGTCTCAATTTTTTAGCTCAAGCATCTTCCCATCAAACTTAACAAAATTATAAATGCGCTCTGAAACTACTTTTAGTTTTGTAACAACTTGAACATTACAGTGTGTCCCATGCTATCTCTTAGAAGAAGTCTCTCTTTCTCTCTAACACAAGAGTTAGACAAGAGTCTAACAAAGAGTTCATCTAATCATTTCATGGTCGGTTCTTACAACTGGATTTACAAAATTATATGATATTTATATTAAGTTAAAGCCAAAACTTTCCGAAGAATCTATAAATCTAGATATCTAGAAATTTAATCTACGGAATATTAAAAACGCAAAATATACTGGGAATGTATGCATCCATTTCTTGACCTATCCTATTCAATACTTTCCCGCTTTGAAGTACTTTTGCAATTATTTTCAACTCTTAAAAGAACACTAAGTGTTAAACGTAAAGTTATGACACATTTTTGCCTTTTTATCACTTTGCATACACATTTTGCTTTAGACGTTTTCTTGATTAAAATTAAAACCAAAGTTTTTAACCGTGAATTTAATTCGAGTAAAACCAGATGAAATCATCAAATCGTGATTTGCCTTGCGTGTAGAACCTCCAAGAAACGTTGCGACTTAATTTTGATCATGGGCCCGAACTATTGTGCATTCATGGTGCAGTTACTCCACAATGGGATTTTTACCCAGTCTGCATACCTCCAAATCCATTTAGTTATTGATCTGCAGACAAAAATGTACATATATTATGTATACCAGAGCTAGTCTTAAGATATTGTTAATACTCTCCTGTTCAAAGTCTGAAATGTTAATAACTTTAAGCCCAACTAAATATTTACTAAACGGACTATAGATAGAGATAAAAACTTAGTTTATTAAAACAATATAATAAAAGATTAATCCCTTATGCCTAAATACATATGTAGTAATGAAATTTAATAAGATTTATACTTACAATTGCTTATTGGAAAACCAATACCAGCCAAGTATCACTGTCAATCAGCTGGTTTGCATAATAAAAGTCAAAACAAAACTACAGCTTTCCCAGTTTGTTTTCTCTATAAGACTGTAATTAGTGCCCCTGCCTGAATTGTCTAAACTACACACATATGAATGTTTTTTTTTGTTTTTTTTTTTATTTTAACGAGGAGGGAAGCATCAACAGCCACCCAGTCAGTGCGAGACTTTAACACGCTAAACCCTCCTCTCGTCCGAACGGTTACCCCCCTGGGACCACCGTGAAGTATTTCGTCAGGAGGCCGTTGTGAACGTTGCCACTCAATCGTCTGTTTTGTCTGTCTTTATCGTCTGTGTTTCTGTTGCCGTGTTGGCAGCGCCTTGCTGCTGTATGAAGGGCCCTTGTGCCCTACTCCTGTATATCAAGCGGCGCAACTCCTGTTGCCGCAGTCGATTATGCTCCACGTTGTTCATTTCGCCGCTTTCCGCGCACGCTCAATGCGTCTCAGGCTCTGCATAATCGTAGCCGCTGCTGATGTTACTGCTCTCCAATTCTCGGCTCTTTCGCACATAAGCGACACCAGATTTGTTTGCCGTGGGCGTTGACCGAGGGCTGCGCTTAGGTTGTTTTGTACTTCGCTGAACCGTGGGCACACGAAAAATACGTGCTGCGCAGTCTCGTAAGCATCCGGACAGCGCGGGCAGTACGGATCATCCTCGTGCTTATACTTGTGGAGGTACTGCGTAAAGCAGCCGTGCCCACTTAGTATTTGTGTGATGTATATACTTACATATGTCGACTTGTGTTGTAAAGAAAATCTGCTTATCCGAGCACCTCAACAACAAGTAGGTGCTGTGATATTTACAATTTTCAGTATTTATTTATTCATTTACAAAGTTAACATATTGTTACGAATACTACGTCTAGTGGGCTGTTACGTATCACTGGATTGTGTAATTTGAAAATGAAACAACTTTAATTATTCCAACGCAGCCAATTCAAAACCAACAGTCACTTTATTATTCACAGTTTTACACTTTACTGTTCGTACACTTAAGTATTTGCTGAATTACTCCGTGTGGCAACTTCACTTGTCAAAACCAGACTGACTCGCTGCGCCGCATCCGGCTGCCTTTTATACCCGTCCGGCCATCGCGCAGATCGTTCTCGCACATTCCCGAGTGGACTAAAAGTTTCCCTGATGATCGCGACCATCGTTGCCAGATTGGACTAAAAGTTATTATCGCGGCCGTCGTTGCCACATTGAATTATAGCACGGCGCGAAGCGGCAGGGTTGCTTTGCACAGCGACAGACTGTCTTATCGTTACAATATAACTATATTTTACAAGCTAACTAGGAAAATCCAGCTATAGCAACCAGGCCTTAATAATTTAATTTTTAATAATAATAATTGACTGGCACGACAGCCCGCTTACGCGAGACTAAGGCCTAGCTTCCCGCAACCACCCGTGTTGTTCGTGTGAATTTTGTACGCGGGTGGAAAGGACCTACAGTTTTATGCCGGTTCCGAACGGCAGGTTGGGAGCTTTTTCATAGGCAATTTTTACTCTCAGAGGTTTGCCATTTCCAGCTGAGAGGACAGCCACCGAAAGAGAAAACGAGTTTCCCGTTAGCAACTAGCAACTGATAAAGATTAGCGGTTTTTAGGAATTTTACAATTTTAGTAATCGATTCTTCTGAAGGAGTGGATAGTAATGATAGATGATTTGTGCCGAGACAGGATATATTCCTTTGGTATCTGAGAAGAGGGCAATGAGCTTTTATGTGTGCGATATCGATATAAATTTGGTTGTTGCATTGGCAGGTAGGAGGATTGCTGTTGTTTATCAGGTGGCCGTGTGTGAGTTTAGTATGGCCTAGTCTGAGTCGTTCAAATTTTATAATAACATACAAATGACACCATATATGACATAGTCAGAACGGGGCATTAGTCTCGCGTAAGCGGGCTGTCGTGTCAATCAATTATTATTATTATTATTATTAATTAATTATTGTAAACTATTTGTGTTGTTTTTACTAAGGGGACGGAGGGAAGTATTTATTGTTTGTGGTTTTAATGCCCAAGAGAGATGGGGCAATTTGAGTCTTTAATGGGCTTAATCGGAATATTAATTTCTGAGGTAAGTTGTAAAACTCTGCAGATGGCTGAGGTAATTTTTAATGTTTTTTTCTTTTTAAAAATGTTTTTTTAAGATATTTTTAAGCGGACTATTTTACATTTATTATTATTTTTTATTACATTCCATAATGGACTTAAAGAGCCTTGATGTTACCAAGTCTCTTTGATTTTCGAAGGTTAGAATATCTGCCTCAAATAGCATATTGGTAATTGGTGTTGACCGAAGGGCTCCCAGTGTAGCTTACTGATACATTTATAATTGTTTTAATTTTATTTATGAAGGATTTTGGGGCATGCCCAAATAAAAATATTCCGTTACTTATTTTTGAGATAATTAGAGTTTTGACAGTTGTGTGGTGTCACAATTGAATTTTGGGGTTGCTAAACATTTAATAATATTGATTTGTTTGGCTAAAGAAGAACGAAGGTAATCGATGTGGGAATTCCATTTATATTTCTTATTTATTATTACTCCTAATACTCTGAGTTCTTCAGTTTCAGTTAGTTGAAGATTGTGTGATTGTATTCAACACTGACAGTTTCGTTTGCGGCAAATATGAATATATTTACATTTGGTTGGAGATAGTTTCGCTCCTGAATAATCACACCAGTTCTCTATATTTTCAAATAGATCGTTTAAGTTTAATATTGGGTTTTTGTTTTTACCGGATTTTACGATAAGGTTGAAATCATCTGCGTAGGCACAGAAGTCTAAGTTTTTTGTAGTGATATAGTAGTGCATAATTTGTTATATGCGATGAGAAAAAGTATGACCGACAGCGGAGAACCTTGAGGTATTCCATCGTCGACACTTCTAGATTCTGAGTAAGTGCTGCCTACCCGAACCGCGATTTTCCGATTAGTCATAGCATTGAATATGTACTTTATAATTGTTGGCCCTATTTTCCGAGAAACTAATTGGTCAATTATGGTGTGGAGCCTAATCTTATCGTATGCTTTTTCAAAATCCAGTGATATAATTGTAAGGTGGTTTTTTTTTAAAGGAGAGTATCTGCTGTTGATTTGCCTTTCTTGAATCCGATTTGATGGCTGTTGAGTAGTTTGTTGGTGTTGACAAACCACCAAAGCCGGTTAGCGATAATTTTGTCTAGGATTTTGGCAAAGCACAAATTGAGCGAATTGGTCCGAACCGAATTTTTTCGGTTTTTGGTTTAAGAATTGGTATTACTACACTGTAATTAAAAGTTTGAGGAGCCTGGTTTTCGAAAATATTATTATATAGTTTCAATAACCGTTTTTTTATTGTTTCTGAGGAATTTTTTATCATCGGATCAGATATTCCGTCTCTCCCAGGTGTTTTCCCTTTCAGTTTTGCTAGTGCTGAGCAAGGTTCGATAAAGTTTATTTCATTTTCTATCACCATTGCTTTGGTGCTTGGATTAACGTTTGGGAGGTTTCGTAGCGTTGAATCCTTTCTTGAAACTGTTGTGGAAAATTCACGTCTGCAGCACTTTTAGACCAAAATTTGCAAAATTCGTCTGCTATATGCCTTTTGTCCATGATAATTTGTTGCGGGTCATTTAATGATTGTAGGCAGTGGATGCCGTGACAAATTTTGTATCCGCAAAAGCCGATGTTAGACCAAATTTTTGCCATTGGGTTTATTTCTGAGGCGAAATTTTGTGTTGATTGTTTCTTTGTTATTTTGATATCGCGGTTTAATATTGCGTTTGCTTTTTTGTATAATAGTAGGGATATCCAAAAACTGTAATCACTGATTACAGATTAAGATTACAGAGTAATCAGTAATCAGTGATTAGAATGATTAATCATTAATCATAAAATTCACCACGAAACAAAAAAATGGTTACAGTAATTAAAGTAATCATCGCATGATTACTACATGATTAATTTCATTAATCATGAGTTAATCAGTCTAATCAGATTAATGATTACTTTTGAATATTTGTCAAATGAAAAGTCTTTTAGTTAGTTTTATAATTTTTTATTTGGACTCATTTGTGCAACATAACAATATTTTGATTATGTAAATAGAAAAGTTGAATAAAAAATAATTAACCTTAACCGAGGGATCTGCTTTTATTTGATGCAAGTCTTTTGAACAAGAATTTGAACAAGAAATGGAACAATATTTTGTTCCAAAATGGCAATATCGGTGTTGATACTGATTTCTTGCGAATCATTGACGTTTGTGATGTTTTCAAACCCGTAAAAATCGTCAAGATTTTCATTTTGTATCCTTCGGCCTTCTAAACTTTTTATGTTTTTGGCGGCTTGCAGGACAATCTATTTTATTTTTTTGCGCAGTTCAACTGGGAAACTATAAAGCCATCGCAGTTTAAATGATGGGTGAATAGCAGCACCGACAGCAGCATCGCAACCACGTCCTTCGATTTCAAAAAATCCGAAAACCTTTTTTGGATTGCTGTAAACAATGCTGTATGCAGTGGTTTGCAATATATAAGATTACTTACTTCTACTCTTTTTTATTAATTAATACCTTCGGAGAACACACTTATTTTTTTCAAATTCGGGAACCCTTTGGGTCAATTAGGTCCTATAATTCCACAACTTTTAAATCGTTTAACTTTAAAAGATCGGTGTTGTATTTTGAATATTGTTGTAATAATTTTTAAACATGATAAGTACCTATGAATTGTGTTACACTTGCGTATTCTATTTTAAATTTCTTGCGTGCCTATACATTTGTGGACGCCGAATTTATAATGCAAATATTTCTGTGGCAATAAAACTAATAAGCTACTCTTAAGTCATAATGTTTTACCGTATTTTGTCTTAAATAAATCTACCGTAAAAGTGCTTTCAAAATGTTTATTCCCGGTTTTCATATTCAGTATCATTAATTTTTTTCTACGCGAAAACGTTTCGAAGATTCCATAGAAACTGTATGGAAACACATTTTTTTTCAATTGCGTTTTTCTCCGCTCGTTATTTTTCGACATAAGCTACTCTGTTTTATCGCCACAGAATTTAAGCCGACAAATTTTGTTTTTCATAAAAATTCACCTTCATATATCTCAAAATACTTTTTACATCATTTGTTGAATTTATCTTGATTTCTTAACTTTTCCGAAAGACAGCCAGACGGCCGTACAAATCGGCAATCAAATAGATAGAAAAGGTTAGCATAGCCTTCTAGGCAATTATTTCTAAAAACAAAGCAGCGGCCATAATTGTAATCAATGATTACAGATTACTTGTAATCAAATTAATGATTACACTCAGTAATCATTAATCATTCAAAAATAATTACATGATTTTTTTATTCAAATCGGGTGATTACTGATTAATGATTACTTTTTTTTAATGATTACATTCACAAAAAAGCTGATTATTCAAAGTAATCATTTAATCATAAAAAAATGATTACAGATTACGATTTATTTGTAATCACAGTGTAATCATTACGCAAATGTAACGATTAATGGCCAACCCTATATAATAGGAGGTTTCCATAGACGGTTTTTATCTTTTTTTAATACTTCACGGTTCCACCAGGGGACCGTGCGTGGTCCACTTTGTGAACGAGATTGGGGAATAGCTTCATTCGCGGCCTGTAGGATAATTTTTTTTAAATTGTTGGTGTCAGCGTTAACATTTGTTTGTACTGGTCTGATGGATTCAAATCTAGTGTATTTATTTTGAAACAGTGCCCAGTCAGCTCGTTCAATTTTAAATTTTGGTTTGAATTGTGAATTTGGTTGAAGTTGGTTGGGAAACATACTGATTATAATCGGGAAGTGGTCACTTCCACACAAATTTTTTCCGATGTTCCACTCCAAGTGGATGCTGAGGACAGGGGAGCAGAAAGACAGGTCAAGGTGTGTGAAAGCGTGGTGGGTAGAGAAATGGGTGGGGGACTTATCGTTCAGTAGGATGTAGTTGGATTGGTTGATAAAGTTGGCTAATATATTCCCTTTCCGGTTATTTCTTGCTGATCCCCAATTTTGGTGCCAGCTATTAAAATCTCCAGTTACTAAGGTAGGGTTGTGGGAAAAATTTAATACATTTTCTAAGTTATGGTATTGGAAATTAGTTGATGGAGAAATATATGCGGAAATAATTGAAAATTTTATTTTTGACTGTATTTCTATTGCTATTGCGTCGAAGTTGGTGTTTATGATTTCTTGTTTGTGTTGTATAGATTTGTGTACTAAAATTGCTACGCCACCAAAAGAGTTTGATGAATTATAAGAGTATAGGATAAAGTTATTTGGCACCGGAATATTGTTAGTGTTTTTTAGGATGTGGGACTCTTGTAATGATTTTATTTTAATGTTATGGTGTTTAATTAAGATCAGTAGTTCGTTGTATTTATTTACGTATCTGTTTATATTCCATTGTACTACTTTTAATGACATTATTGCATTATTATAAATTTAATATTATTAATAAAGTAAAGTTTAATTATTACTTATACATTTTAGATAAATAGACATATAAACTTAAGATACGCATAGTAACGTTTAAAAATGTTTATATTAAGATTAAACTAAATATTAGAAAGACGAGCTACGGCTTGAAGTGCCATTCACAACATTTGTGCTTCAAGTGACATTGAGTCCGAAGAATCGAAGTCATCGTGAATGCTAGTAGAAGTTTTCGGGATTTTTTGATCTTGTTTCGTGTTGCTGCTTATTCTTTTTTATTTCTGTTTCGTTCGGTTTGTTGTCTTCAATGGGAGTATTTTTATTTGTGACTCTCTTTTATTTTGCTGTGTCTGAGTTTTTTGTGGGGCTTGGATGCTGTTGTAAACATGTCCGAATAGGTGATTACCGCTCTCTCTCTCGTTGTGGGTGTTATTTGTGGAGAGTGGCGGTTTTGGACTGTTTTGGTGATCGTTGGGCATTGATTAACTGTACCTTCGTTAATTGTTATTGCTTTATTTACTTTTGTCGAGTATGTTGTTAGACCATGTGAGTGGCGATCTTTGTAAGTGATAATTGCTTTTTTCTGTCCACTTTTTCTATAGTTATTGTGGCCTGTATTTTTTTTCTTTTAAAAATATCGGAAACTTTTTATTTAGAGTGTTGTGGTTGGTGTCTTCGCTTCCGTTTATGACACAAACGATGCACGTTGAAAGTGCAGTACAAATATTATTGTATTTTACGTCGGTGTGAAAATCGTTGGCACAGTTTGGGCATATTTTTTTATTTTTGCAGATTTTTGCAATGTGTCCATATCGAAGACAGCCCGTACATCTCATTGGTTGTGGAATATAAGGTCGGATTTTCACTTTTTCGTAGCCAATTGATATTTCGTTTGGTTGTGATAAGTCGCTGAATGTTAATATTATAAGCCCGGTTTCGGTTAAAGAGTTTTCAGTTTTTTTCATGATTTTTTTAACTTCACATACTTTTTGTGGTTTTAGTTCATTCATGATTACGTCCTCTGATATACAGTCTGTCCAGTAGAAGCGTGATCGCCGTAACTTGGAAACTATTTTTCCGATTCGTTTCAAACAAACTGCATTTTATGCGTTTATAATATTTATTGTACGCAATATTTTTAATAACAGGTATAGTCGCCGCCATTCGCTATTATGGCCTCAAACCTCCGACCCATACTTTGCGCTAAGATCTGAGCAAGTTGCCGAGGCAATCGACTTCAAATCAGCCGAATTTATTTATTTATTTATTTATAATTCAGTCAAACAAAAGTAAATTTTAACAGACCAACTGAAAACTGTAATATTACAAAATAATAATGTTAAAATTAAAAATATTCAACAATATTTCTTAAGACTAAAAATCTTGGAAGAGAGAGATCTAGGTATGGAATACGATTAAGTTCCGAGAGCGTCCTAGCAAGAGGAGCGTTTTTTGCGTATTCAGTTTTGCATAAACCAACATAGAAATAATGAAAATGCCTAAGTGCTCGAGAAGGGACAGTAAACTTTATTCTCTCCAAAAGCGCAGGACAGTCCACAGTTCCGTTAATGACATTGACAATAAACGAACAGGACAGATAGGAGCGCCTAGAATTCAAAGATTTGAGATTTATAAGCTGACAACGGGAACCATAGGAAGGGATGGGGTCGTTAAAATTAAGGGAACGAAGGGCAAATCGAATAAAAACCTTTTGAATACGTTCAATACGATTAATAAAGGATGCATGGTAGGGACGCCAAATAAACGCAGCATATTCTAATTTTGACCTAACGAATGTTATGAAAAGTAGCTTAAGAGTATAAGGGTCGGAAAAAGATGAGCAGTTACGACGAACAAAAGCCAAAATGGAATAGGAATTTGAGACAATGAAGTTAATATGGGTGGAAAAAGACAATCTCGAGTCAAAAAAGACACCCAGGTCTTTAATCTCATTGACAATGTTTAAAAGAGAACCAGAAATATTAAAGGTTCTACAGGCTGGGTTATCCTTCCTAGAGAAGATAACATGAAAACATTTTTTAACATTAAGGAACAAGCGGTTTCGGACACACCAAGAGTGGACCCTGTCAAGGTCCAACTGAAGGGCAACAGAGTCCCGAAAAGACTTCCTAACTATATAGATTTTGAGATCGTCTGCGTAAACAAGAAACTTCGCCGATAGAAAACAGAAACTAATATCATTAATGAATAAGAGAAATAGCAGAGGGCCCAAGATGCTACCCTGCGGCACCCCCGAAGAGGCTACGAAAGGGACAGACGAACAGTTATCCACAGTTACAGTACAAGACCGGTTAGATAAGTAGGACCCAATCCACCGGAGAAAAGTGGAATGGAAACCCAGACGTGCCAGTTTAGAGACCAAGATTTTGTGTGAAACTCTATCAAAAGCCTTGGCAAAATCTGTATAGATTGCATCAATTTCAAAACCTCCCTGAAAGGCTGCAATACAGTCCTCAGTAAACACGGCCAAGTTAGAAACAGTTGACCTACCTTTCACAAAGCCATGTTGATTAGGGCAGATAAGGTTGCGAACTAAAAAGACTAATTTATCTTTAACAATACCCTCAAAGAGCTTAGAGACAGAGGTGAGCTTAGAAATGGGTCTGTAGTTAGAGACATCATTTTTTCTTCCACTTTTAAAAATTGGAGTAATAGTTGCCTTCTTCCATGCATCAATGAAACTCCCAGATGAGAGTGATTTATTGAAAATAAGCCGAAGAGGCTCAATAAGCGAAGAACATTGTTTAAGAAGGATGGCCGAAAGACCATCAGAATCCGTTTGGGAAGTGGATTTCAACCTAAGAATACCATTTACAATATCGGCGGATGTTAGTGTTAGCGAACCCAGTGAGAGAGAAGAATTGGACATCTCAGTGCTGTTTACGTTAAGGTCATCGTCACAAACGAAGTTGGAACTGAAAAACTCAGCAAAAAGATTAGCAGATTCTTCAGCCGAGTTGGCCGATTTACCATTGAAGAAAAGTGAGGAGGGAAAACTCGAGGTAGCTTTCTTGGATTTAATAAAACCCCAGAAGGACTTAGGATTATTTCTAATTTTGGTTTCATGCTTACGAATATAGCTTTTATACAATGCCTTATCTAAATAATTGAATTCCTTCCACAACAATTAGATAACTTATATTTTTTATAGAACTTATTTCTAAGGTTTTTGAGGTTTTTTAACTCTTTGGTATACCATGGCAACCTGTAAACCCTGCTTTGGTGAGTTGGGATAAATCTTTTACAAAGATCAAACACTTTAGATTTGAAGGTTTCAAAACAAATAGCAGCATCTGAGTTTAAGAATAAGTCAGCCCAGTTAATGTTAAGAAGGCAATTGTTAAGTGCATCAAAATCACAAAGATTGTAATTAAAACTGACTTTACAACTGGATTGCAAGAGAGAAGAAAATTCATAAAATTCGAGTTCAATTGAAAGGGGAACATGATGCAAGGAAGGTGGTGAAATAGGATCTAAGCATTCAGTAATTTTATGGTTTAGATTACTAGTGACAAAAACCAAGTCCAGAATGCGGTTTAATTTATTAGCAAAGCCGTTAATCTGAGAGAGATCACAGCTTAAGAAATTATCGACTAGATACAACTCAGATGCATTGCAGACATTAGCGGGTGTAAGAGCGCAAGAGTCACTCAAGCATGACCACGAAATATCGTTTAAGTTAAATTCACCAAGTATACAAAACTGATTGCCACTAAACCTTGAGTACAGCGCGCAGACATTGTCAACATGAGATTGATAAAGCGACTCAGTACTGTTAGGCGGGATATAAGAGGCACACACAAGAAGTGCATTCGATGCACCCTGCACACGCACACATATTTGGTCAAGAAGGGAATCCCCGTTAACCATTTGGATTAACGAAGAACGTAAATTCCGACGAACAGCAATTAAAACACCCCCACCTCTACTACAGTGGGTTTTGGCAACATCTCTATCTTTACGGAATACATCGTAAAATTTAGAATCAAAGAATTCTGAGTCATTGAAATTGGGGTTCAGCCAGGATTCTATGATGACATATACATCGAATTCTAACTGAGAGCTCAGCCGAAGTACAGTGTCCGCCTTTGTACGCATGCCAGAAACATTATGGAAATAGATATTAAGACTCTTAGATACCTTACTGAGACTAGCAGCAACAGCTAGGTTTGACGTGGTTGAGCTGCCCCTTTTTGAAAAAAACGGAAAGGGCGAACAGTAACATTAGCCGGCCAGAGCTCAGCCGCCAAAAGCTTCTCGAAATATTGATCAGACACCCCAAGTTTGAAATTTACACGTTTTAAAGACTCAGACGGAGCATCTTTCTTCACCAACTTGTAGCAAGATATAAACTTCTTATCAATATGAGCATGGTTGGTAACATAGTCCACAATATTATCTGGTGTAACAGAAGGCTGGAAAGACGATAGGTGCAACCATCTGAATCGAACGGCGACATCGAGCTCCAGACTTGCATTCGATCCAACAACACGTAATTGCCTTCTTTTATTGCTTTGACTCTTCACTACAGTAGTCCAACTGGCAGAACGGGGAGTCGGAGAGTCCAACATAGGAGCGCTAGTGCAGAAAGTAGCGAGCTCATCGAACTGTTGAGGCGAAGTAATGTCGGCACTGGCGGGCACCCGAGCAGCAGCAGAGCGAAGAGAGACAGACGAGAAGGCAGCAGCAGCAGCGTAATTGGCAGTATTACGATCTTTGTTGTTATTGTTATCACTGCCGGCAACAGGCGAAAGAACATTAGCAACAGCAGCAGCATAGGAACTCTTTGTCACCGAATTAACGGCAACGTCAGCACAGGCAGCGGCAGCGCTGCGCGCATCTAAGGCAGCAGTATTGGCAGCACAGGAAGTATATGCCGCCGAATTCACGGCGACGTCTGCATTAGCAGCACGAGTGCCTGACGCAGACGACTTAGCAGTAGAGGCACGATGAAGAGAAGACGAGATGTCATGATTGTCGAAAGCAGAGTTTTCACCACTGGCTTTAGATATGCGGGTGGGAGTGCGTTTCGCAACTGCGGCAGCATCGGAGATCTGAGCGGCGGTAGATGCGTGAGCGTCACTAGCAGTCGCCACAATGCGAGTGTGTTTCCCAACAGCAACCACGTTGGCAGGCTGAGCGGCTGGATCCATATCCACCACGGCCGACCGAATAGGAGCAGTAGCAGCAACAGGAGAGTGCAGCAAACTCTCAGCAACTGCAGTAGAAGCGACTCTCGCAGAAGCAAAGCGGGTCGCAAGATCGCGCATGTTATGACGAAGGTCGTCAATACTATCGGTGAGATGCGAGATTACAGAGGCTGGGGCCATCTCCGCGACTTTAAGGCTTACAGAGTGGAGAGCCACCTCCATGTCCGCAATTTTCTGTCCGAAAGCTTTAATATTATCTAAGAGCGGGCAAATGCTAGAGAGCACGCGTGCATTAGCAGCGTTGAGGGCAATGACCTCATTATATACCATTTGGAGCGTAGTTGAGTCCGCTGGCCGTTTTTGTTGGAGGGTCACGTCGGGTTTGACTTTTTGTTGTTGTTTCGTGGCTGCACTGATAGGTTTTATGCACTGGTCAGGCTTAGATGATGGTTTAAGCTGAGCCACAGTGGGACCAGACTTTTGGCACTTTTAAGCTTGAGATGTTGGTGTACTGACAGCAGGCAACCGACAATCCACAGCAACGACGGCATCAGCAGCATTATCCCCTCCAGTGGCTGCAGGCTGGGGCGAGCAGACGGAGCGACGATGCACCAATGAGCAGCCAGAACAGTGGAAAGGCTTATTGGCGGAGCGCAAAAATCTAGATCCTCCTGCGAAACGTTGACACACTCCAGATGGAAGAACTCCTTACATGAAGCACACAGCGCTTTAGACTGGCCTCGGTCGACTCTCTGGCCACAGACGCAGGGCATTGCGACGAGAGAGAAATTTGCGAAAAATCACAGAGTAAGAGACTAGGCGAAAACGCGACTGCACAGCACAAGTTCAGAAACTGCACTTTTGCCTCGATAACGGTTTTGCTGTCAATATACTATTTCCTCTGAGTTTCTGCTTTACTATTTCCCACACATTTTTTATCGGGTTGGCATCAGGCGACTGTGAGGGCGAATCTAACACCTCTACCCCATTTTGCTGTTTCCACTCAGCATACATTCGGCTGCGATGTTTGTCGTCCTTGTCTTCTTGTATAATCCAAGAGAGTCCTCTTCTCCCGAACATTTTCGCAGCTGATGGTAATAAAACTTTTTCATAAATTTTGTTCATCAAAACCGCGTTCAAGTTGATAGTAATAACAAAAAGACGCCCAAATCCTTTTTCTGAGAAGTGGCCCCAAACATGGACCTTTACTGGGTCTTAAACAGTTCGTTGGAACAATCGGTTGATGGCGGCACACCAAGATCGATTTATGCTACTATTTGCCCAAAATTGGAGTTCATCCGTAAATATTACATCATTCTAATTCCGATCTGAATTGGCATAAGCCCAGGCAAGCCGTTTTTGAATGTGTGATGATGAGAGCAACAGTTTTTTCAAAGAGTTCCGGTATTTAACGTCGATAGTTCTTAAACGTCCTCGAACCGTCTCTTTTGATATTGGAACACCACTTTTCTCTAAAACTGCTTTAGCTTTACGCAACGATAAGCCCGGCTTCGTCGCAAACAAATCTATGATCTTCTTGTCCTGTTTTGGGGAGGTCTTTTTTTCAAGGCCCCGCCCTGCCAAATCGTCGACATTTTTTGCTTCCATATACCGATTCGTCCACCTCGTTACGAATGACTTCGACTTCTTCAGCTATTTTGCTGCAGCTAAACGTGACATTTACGGCCTTCTAGGGTGTAGACAAAGGTATACGGCTTCAAGTCGCTTCTCTCACGCGGAGCTCATCTTGTTAAAATACCCTGTACTTTGTAATTTTTTCACGAGACTGACAAGTTTTGCAGTGCGTATTACAAAAATGATGAGGCTACTTAGGTGCATTCAAATTTTTTTGATAACGGTACTCTAAGTGATAATTTGGTCGATCACGCTTCTACTGGACAGACTGTACCTCTCAGCTCGTTTGAGTATATCACGCCTTTTGAATAATTTAGTGTGTTATGTTCGGAAATTTCGATATTGATTGATGGGTATAGAGATATTAGTGTTATCAGTTTAGTAGCTTGGGTGTAGGTTTTTGTTTTGATTAGAATGTATCCATTTCTTAGTTTCTGACATAATTCTACTTCCCCACCGCATGTGCAGTCGATAACTTTTTTATTAGAAATGGTGACACGTTAGAGTTTCATTATTGTCTGTTCTGCTCATAATTTAGTAACTCGGTCCACTGGAGTGAAGTATAAGTACTTTACTCTTGTCGGTTTTGAACAGTGGTTGATGCATTGCTTTATGGCGATCAGGAGGGTCATTAATTTTTCATATGTTTGTAGCACTTGTAATATTTAAGATTGTTTTGTTACTATTTTATTAATTTTTTTGTTTTGTTTTTTTTTATTTAGAATTGCTTAATTAGTATGGATTTGACGCACGTTTGCGCCTTTCCTAAGATTCAATGTTTTTGTTGCGAGAGCACAATTGTATCAACTACGGACTCTTGAAGAGTAACGGTTTCGATTTTGATAGCAGCGTATGATCTTTTCGGTACGAGCATGATACAAAAATATACAGGTAGATTCAATCGAGCAAAATTAAAAGTCAGTTGCTTTTTTGATAAATAAAAATAAAATTTTAAGGGTGCAAAAACAAGTAAAAAATACAGAAACTGAATGATGTACTACATAAACTGATTGTGTGGAATTGCAGCTCTGCAGCAAAAATGAAAATAGTAGTACAAAATTTGTAAACAAATATTTTTTTCCAATTGTCAATTTTACTTTTATCTGTCGTATTGAAACTACCTGTATATTTTTGTATCATGGGTACGAGAGTCAAACGTCAACTGACAATTTTTAGTAATTTTCATCTTCATTAAAAAAATCGCTCTGGCATTCATTCCACAGTTTTAATCATGATGCAATAAACAAGGTGGTGTAAGTTCGCGGTTGCCATAGCGTATTTTGAAAAATATGCTTCCCGAAATAACAATGTTGCTTCTTTTAAAAAGTACGTTTGATTTCTAGGTAAACAAAAACAGTAGTCACTGTTCATTACTTTTCATGAAAACATAAAATTTCAACACTGATGCTTGTTTGAAGTATTGACAGTTATATTTCAATTTTATATTTCAAACAAAACGAGTTCTTCCACAAAATTTCAAGTTTAGAAAGGAATTCCGCTACTCTAAACGGTGGCCAAGTAATGAGCAGTTTGCAAAAGAATCTGTTAGAGAAAAGTGCTGTAATCGATTTGCAGGGAATGTTTTCTAAATGCCAGATGTATTTCCGAATAAAGCGACTAAGCGACTTGTTGCTGAAGCAACAAGTCCTCTCGAAAAGGCACAGACGATAAAGCACGCCCAACCATCGTCGATCAGTTATGGCTTTCAAGCTGGCGTCAGCGGAGTCATTTACCGCACGCATCATGCTTGTGCAAATAATTGACGTACCTGACATTCTGCAGACGAATACGTAAACTGACTTTCCGTCCGTCCGGTGACCATACCTTTTATTCAGGATTAAAGGCGACTCTCATACGAAGCTCCACGCTAATATTTTATCCGCCCTCTTGTGAAGTAATACTTTACGGTGGTCCCATGAAGAGGGTTTTAAGGACAGTATATACAACGGTTTTAGCGTGATAAAGGCTCGCACACGTAAATGCTTTTGATGATGAAAAAAAACCACCGTCAGAACGTATGTATCTACCGAGTCTATACGCTTTCCCTTTAAAATAATTTTCGTTATGTTCAAAAACCGTTCTTTTTATGTTATGGTTTATGTTATGTTGGATTAAAGAGAATTGAAGAACTTATACAGGAAAAATCGTACACCACTCTCTTAACCTAATTGACATTATGTGTTTAAGGAGATATGTTTAGCAGATAAAAGCGTATTAAATGTGCACAACAAATTTACAAACATTTAAATTATTACTGTTAAAATTAAATACCATAATTTACAAATATTTACTTATTTATTAACTGTTTTTCTTCGAACCGGTTACGAATTCTACTACTATTGTTAGCGCCATCTAGTGGAAAAGGCCTGCATTTGTCCCCTTTTTAATCGTTTTTGAATGCAACAGTTCAACTGAGGGAGCATACAAAATTAGCTGTCAAAACTTACTTCACCTTGTTTATTTCATCATGAGTTTTAATAAATGTCCTCATTCACGTTGCCTTGATTCAACATTAAGGCAGGTTCTCACCTTGTGGATCCGAAAAAGTGCACTTTTTTTAGGAAACGGTTAAAGATACAACGGTGAAAATTTTGTCTGGATATGAACACACATTTATTTAGAGGGGGAGGGGGCGTCCATCAGTGGCGGCATGTCGGCGAGGAGGTGTCCCGCTACCGGAAGTGATTCCGTCAAAACCCGTGATCTGAAACACAAAAATCGAACACATTCTTAATGTGTACCGTATTTTCTATTGAATGAACTAAGATCATGAAAAAAAATCAAAATTACAAAAGTTATGAGGTTTTGAAAAAAAATTACGATTTTCGCATTTTTTTGTTCACTTATTATTTTTTAAATGAACAATTTTCAATATTTTTTGCTGATCGTAGTTCCTTTATTGGAAAAAATCCTAAGGAACATTTAAAAAAAATTTGGTGACGATTGGTTCATTCCAGCGCCTTCAATCACTTCCGTTAGGTCCGAAAATTTGGTTCTCAGAAAAACGCGTTTAAAGTGTAAAGCGCGCTCGGCCGGTGCTCGACACTGCTCTATGTAACGGCCTGTAACTTTTGTAATTTTTTGAGATTTTGAGCTGAAATTTCTGGAGCACATTTTTGAAACGATAAGGCAAAAAAAATCGTTTTTTCCCCCACAAGGTGAGGACCTGACTTAAGGGGGTCTTACTATGTAATACCTCATTTCCGAGCGCTATATTCAAAAATTGATTACTAGAAAACTACAAATGATTTCGGGAAGCAGTTTTTTGTAATGTTATCACTCATTATTGAACTTTACATAGTTTTTTTGGTTTTACATAAAAATGACGTATGTGACCGCTACACGTCCTTCACTGCGTCCTCGTCGTTTAGAGGTGGGGTGAACGTTTTCGAAAAATCTACCTGACCGATCTTGTCATACTATACATTTTTATTAGGTCTGTTTGGCCAGATTTTCAGTAAAAATTATCCAGTAGAAAATATCAGGAGAGTAAGCGAGCTTACACTCCCAAAAATGAAACTATCCAAAAAAGTGAACAAACAGCAATTTGAAAGAATTTGCAAGTTTTAACTCTTGGTTACACCACTGAGACTTGGCCCACTCACACTACATTGTAAAAAGGGTGTAAACAAGAGGGTTAAAGAACGAAACAGCTGATCTAAAAGTTTCATTTGAGGTTTGAAGTGGTAGGGAAAATTAAATTAAATCAGACTTTTAATGCAAAATGCAAATAGTTCGTTGTGCTCAATCCGCAATTCTTCCCTTTCAGCTTCGGCGGGTAAATCTGAGAAAGACGGTTGTGGGTCAGCAGACTTGCGAACGCACAATTTCTTTGCTGTTTCCATTTGCCTCCAAATGTTTTCAAAATTTGTGTTTCATATGGCAGCCAGTCATATGTTTTTCTTGTTCTTTTTCTTACTGGCAAAAATTTCTATAGTTAAAACTTGCAAGTTCTCACGAAATGAACTGTCACTTTACGCTCTCAGTTTCTCTCTCGTTACTGGAGATTTGGCGTCAACAAACAGGATCCAGTAAAAATTTGTACAAATTAAAGGCTGTATACGAAAAAAAGTGGTCACAAAAAAACACTTGCTATTTCATAAAAAATAATGGCACAAGCATGCCATGTATGAAAAACGATAGAGTAGGATTTGTTTTATGGTATTATGTCATTTTTTATTAGAAATTTTATTTATTCTTCAAAATGAGTTCAACGAAATCAACCACCCGTGATTTAATCGTGCGCAAAAAACAAGAAAATCCTAATTTGTCTCACAGAAGGATTGCAAAACTTTTGAATATTGCCAATTCTACTGTGTCAAAAGTGCTTAAGCAGTTCAACGAACGTTTAACTACCGAAAGGAAAGTTGGAAGTGGACGGAGAAAGGGATGTATCTCATAGGAAAAAGCTAAGGAAGTAGTACGTGCATTTAACCGAAATCCTGGACTCTCGATTAGAGATGTAGCTAAAAAAGTGGGTATGTCACATGGATACGTACAGAAAGTTCGCAAAGAGAAAGGTCTTCGAACATTCAAGGTTCCACTAACACCGAACAGAAACGACAAGCAAAATACAAAAGCCAAAACTCGTTCACGGAAGCTTTACAACATTGTGCACAATTTCGGGTGCATAATTATGGACGACGAAACGTACGTCAAAGGCGACTTTAAGCAGCTTCCTGGTCAATTGTTTTATACTGCCACGAAGAAAGGTAACGTAGCCCAAAAATTTAAAGAAAAAAAAATTGACAAGTTTGGGAAAAAATATTTGGTCTGGCAAGCAATTTGTAAATGCGGTTTAAAAAGCAACGTTTTCGTGTCTACTGGTAAAATAAACCAAGAAGTTTATGTGAAGGAATGCTTGCACAGACGACTTTTACCTTTGATACGTCTTCACGAAAACCCTGTTTTGTTTTGGCCAGACCTAGCAACTTGTCACTATGGAAAATTGGCTTTAAAATGGTACGAAGACAATGCGGTCAAGTTTGTGCCAAAAGATCCTCCAAACTGCCCTGAACTTCGGCCAATTGAAAAATATTGGGCTTTAATG
This sequence comes from Melieria omissa, assembly GCA_963971225.1. Taxonomy (NCBI): domain Eukaryota; kingdom Metazoa; phylum Arthropoda; class Insecta; order Diptera; family Ulidiidae; genus Melieria; species Melieria omissa. The sequence goes on along the minus strand of OZ020269.1, from coordinate 38,654,361 downwards.
AAAAGGAAATTGCTAAAAACGAAAGGAGTTGCCAAAAATGGGAAAGAACTCAAGTCAAAATGGATTAAGGCGTCATCTGAAGTTACCAAAAGTCATGTACAGCGCTTGATGGAAGGTGTTAAATCAAAGTTGCGATCCTTCGCTTATATTCCAACAAAATCAGTAAAAATGCTTATTTTCCTAAAGCCTCCGATATAAGCTTTTAGGAAATACCTAATTTTCTTGTTTCCTGTAATAAATATGGATTTGACAGTAATTTCTTCATGACTACTTTTTTTCGTATACAGCCTTTAGTACAAATTATTCTCTGCCAAACAGACCTATTATCAGAAAACATGTCGCAACAGATAGACACGAGCATTTTTTGAAATTCTTGTCCAACAATTTTTAACAGCCTTGAATAGCAGAAAAAAGTGGCAAACAATTTTTTTTTTCAAAATTCTATTACTATAAGAATTTTTTGTATTTTTTAAAAAGCTCGTGTCTATCCATAGCCAAGGGGATGAGAAAAATAAATGTTAAAGGTTTTTTGGTTTCAGATCATCTGATAGGTCAAAATCGTTCACCCCGTGCTTCCTGGACACTTTTGACGAGAACACAGGGAAGGACGTGTAGCGGTCACATACGTAATTTTTATGTAAAACCAAAAAAACTATGTAAAGTTCAATAATGAATAATAACATTACAAAAAACTGCTTCCCGAAATCATTTGTAGTTTTCTAGTAATCAATTTTTGAATATAGCGCTCGGAAATGAGGCATTACATAGTAAGACCCCCTTAACCCATTAATGCCCACAGCGATCTAGCAGTGCTAGGGGCCTGAAATTTAGAGACGTATGCTTTATGATGCTCAGGAACGTAAATAAGAAAAAATTGTTGGTACCTTGTATGGATTGGTCTCTGGAAGCCGTTACATATATGTAACAGTGGGCTATTTCCAGTACTTTTTTGTGGAACACATTTTTTTAGTTTGCATGACAATTTTACAGCTTAGTACTCAAAAACACATGAAAACTTTGTATAAATTGAACTGTGAAGGTAAAGGTGAATGAAATACATATGGGCATCTCCCAAAAATGGTCCACCACGAGTGAAAAATTCAAATTGCTCAGAAAAACTTTCTATTATCCAATAATACAGCTTAAATATCTATATTTTATAAATGTAAAAGAATTTTTAATTTTTTTTAATTTTTGACCGAAATATACTACTTTAAAAGAAAAAAATTTGTTCTGAGCCTTTTGACGAATTACACTGTGCGACAGCTTTTTCTAACCCGGTACCGACCAAGACTAATCGATAGTACTCTTATAGAGTAACAAAACCCTAGCTGGGTTTTGCAAAGTTAGTTGCCTTTTACAAGTTACAGCCGTGTAAAGTTTGTGGGTATTCGGGGTTTTTCAACCAGTTTTTTCTTCATAAGTCTTAAGATATTCAAAATTTTGTATTGCTGTCTTCAGCAAACTTGCTGCTAATTCTTAGATGAACAAATTCTCTGAACACTGTGTAACAAAATTATTACACCTTATCGAAATGTGGAGGGGTCAATGTTAAAAAAATCTATTAATAATAATGCAAAAACGCCTATTGCCAAAAATAAAAAAAATATGCTAAACCCTCTAATGTCACAAAGACATGGTTTTTACAAAATAAAGTGAAAAAATGTTCAAATCTAAATTTGAAATTTTATTGTACACTTATTTCAGTCTGTTTGAAAAGTTTTGTGGTAAGTGTCTTTTTTAGCTGTACTTATTAATGGTCCAGATATACGGAAAGGAATCAAAACAAAGACATTTGATCTGGTGTTAGTTGGTGATGAATTGAAAACATGGCAATCGATTAAAGAAGTTATTACTGGATTTTTGGGGAAATATCGTTCTGAAACTATAAGAGTTCAGTACAGCGTATGAAGAAATTGAGAGAGATCGGCGCCGTATGAATCACACACTTAATAGCGACCTACAAACAATCTCCAAGTGGGGTCAAGCCAACATTTTAATCCTCGCAAGACCCAATGCTGTCTGTTATCCCACAAACGAGTCTCCCCAGATCCTAATACATCCCTGGTTATGGGTGGTGTGAGTATTGCGGAGTCGGCAGCTCTTGATGTTCTGGGCATGTCCATTAAGAACGATCTTCGTTGGAACGATCATATTTTTGGCGTGTCGAAAGAAGCAGCCAAGTGCCTCGGCTTCCTAAAGCGGTGCAAAAAATATTTCACTCCGTCTGATCTCCGTATTATTTACACCAAAACCACTTCTCTCAAAATCCTATTTCCTAACCTTTATATCTTTTCTGAACCAACCCAATGCTTTACATTAATAGTGGTCATCCCCTGCGCGTTTGTTCGATAACAAAAAAATTATGGATGCATTTGCAAATATAGGCGTTCACATGTTGCTAAAGATCCATTACTTGCATCATCATCTGCTTTACTTCAGCCAACAATTTCCAACAAAATCAGACGAACAAGGCGAGCGATATCATCAGACCGCGCTTCCGTTTGAATTAATTTGCACAAATACAAAGGAAAGAAATCTCCTGAAGCCACTGGCGAAAATTTGTTGGTGTAGTCAGCAAACGTTACGGAGGATTTTTAGGAGAAAACGACGCTTAAACTGGATGCACAAAACTTTTCAAACAGACTGAAATATGTGAACAATAAAATTTCAAATTTAGATTTGAACATTTTTTCACTTTATTTTGTAAAAACCATGTCTTTGTGACATTAGAGGGTTTAGCATATTTTTTTTATTTTTGGCAATACAAATGCGGGTTTGCATTAATATTAATAGAATAAAAAACAGGTTTTTTTTTTATTACAATCAAAAAAAGTAGATTTTTTTAACATTGACCCCCCAAATTTCTATAAGGTGTAATAATTTTGTTACACAGTGTTCAGAGAATTTGTTGATCTAAGAATTAGCAGCAAGTTTGCTGAAGACAGCAATGAAAAAATTTGAATATCTTAAGACTTATAAAGAAAAAACTGGTTGAAAAAACCCGAATACACACAAACTTTACACGGCTGTAACTTGTAAAAGGCAACTAACTTTGCAAAACCCAGCTAGGGTTTTGTTACTCTATAAGAGTACTATCGATTAGTCTTGGTCGGTTCCGGGTTAGATTCAATGACCCCAAAACTGTCGCACAGTGTTATATGCACAGTTTGTCTTTCCGTTTTTATCTTATTCAAGTAATATTATATTTTTCTTGTAATGCAAAAGTTTTCTACTAACAACAATCTTATGTATTAGAGAAAGCGAGAGAAAGTGGAGTTCGAAGAACGGAAGTTTTTTTAGTTTGCTTCTTCCTGTATCCTATTGTCGCGTCCGTGCCCAAAAAACCTTATTAGTTGTTGCCATTAGTGGACAAACTTTTCAAATGCAAGTAGCTGTCAGTTTTTAAATAGGTGCATTGTTCCCGTTAGGAAAATATAATAATTGGTTCCCGGCAAAATCGAAAAAAAAAAATTTTATGGGTGTTTAAAATTTGTCGCGTCCGTAACCGGAAGCTCTGAATCGATTCGATTGTTATTCGATTTCCGGTAAATTTCCGCATTTCTTGAGATACATTTTTTTTTTTCAAAATATTGACTCTCATTGAACGTTTTAGCAATAAAATACAAGAAAATATCAAAAAAATAATTTTGGTTGAGAATAACAGCTTCATCAATTTTGTACGATATATCGTACAATGGTCCGCAAAGGAGTAAAAATGCATGAAACTTTTTTTTCGTTTTTTTTAATTTTATGAACAATTCATTGGCTTATTTGATAAGAAAATATAAATGTAACAACAAAAATCAAAACGTGATTTCATTTTGATCGAAAACTATATAAATTATATATTTAAACAATTGAGTAACATCTATCAGGCCTTATAAAACCGTTATTGCTGTTGCAAAGCCCTTTTCCCCTCAATAAAACCAGTGAAACACAAAATCGTTAAGTAATTGTTATTTCTGAATAGAAATAGTCGATTAGTCGAATTTAATTAGTCATACGATTTAGTGATGGGCGTGGTATTCAAGCAAACAGAAAAATTCTGTTACCAAATCCATAACTTAAAAAAAAATGCTCACATCACTTGCAACCTTTGCCCGCCATTTGTACGATAAATCGTACAAAGCTTTGCAACCCTTGTGTGATTTGTACGATATATCGTACAATTTTTTAAAGGCTCGGGAAAATATTTAGAAGCAAAAATTGTTAAATTTAATAAGTTTTGTAAATCAACTGAGATTCAAACTTTGAACTTGTTTGTCTTTTTGCTACTAAAAAGTATTACATATTTAAAAATTGCTCCGCAGAAGCATCGCATCGCCAAATTCTTGCAAAGAACTGCTTACAAATCGCACTCACACTGTATAGCCGCGGCTATTGTGGTTTATATTTTCAAACAGAATGGTAAAACATAACCTCCTTAATAAGAATTTAAAAGCCGTTTCATAAAAAAAACGTTCGCTGTCAAAAAAAAATCTTTAAAAAAAATTGTACGATATATCATACAAATTTCCGGAAAGGGTTGATGAAAAATACTGTACAAATAATTAATATAATATAATTTAATTAATTTATTAAGTTATTTCTAAAACCAGTTTGCTGCGACGTGATGAATGAAAGGTGCATTGCTAATGATTGTAAGAGCTGTGTGCGCGATATTAAACGCGATCTAATTTCAATAGAGTTCCTCAGGAAAATTAAATAAACCACACTAAGAACTTTTAACTTTGATTTTTCCTTATTTTGATTGCTGTAACTTGAATTTAACTTGTTATGTGTTCTTTTTATTAAAAGTTGAAGTGTTATAATGAAAACGATTACTGTATTTAGTAAGGGGAATACCCTTGGAAAAATTTGTCGCGTCCGTGATGTCGCGTCCGTATTCATGATATACCTAATTAAAAAAAGGTAAGACAAAATTCTCATATTTCATAAGTCTACGAAGAAAAGTTATCCTTTGACCTTCATTTGCATGTATATATATAAAAAAAAAGTTCCCAAAAATCGCTAAATTTTGTATATTTCTATAAGAGCTTCAAAAAAACTTCTTTTTTTTTGTCGCGTCCGTTTCATTGCATAATTGCTTTTTATTTTGTACTAATTTGTACTAAATCTTTCAAATATATTTCTAAAATGTAGCACCATTTCAGCGCGTTAGAACACTAAAAAAACATATCGACTTTTTGTGTTTCTTTCTTGTTTTTGGTGTAATTGAAAGCGTGCGAATGTCGCGTCCGTGCCACTGGGAGATGCCCATATGCGATTGATACAATAAATTATGGATTTGTAGCATAATGGTACTTTTCGGAGCATTTGATGCACAAACCAACATTACACTATTTGCACAAAGAAGTGGGATGCGATTTTCAGTTCATTCCTAGTTCCATTCCATTCCATTCTTTTTATCTATTGGTTCTACAATAAAATGCCCAATGCAGTCATAGCGGCTTGAGAAGTCGGGCTCAGCCGCAGTTGTTCGACAAAAGCTCTGGAGTGGTCTTATTGTGCCAAGAGTTGTGCAATAGCGTCCGGCAATGGCTCTACGGAAATCAAGTTGCGTCATACTGCTTTCTCCTTTGCGATGCAAGATCCACGCATTTTGCATTAACACGTCATTGAGCCATGAAAAAATGCAAAACCACCACTTCTTTCCACGAGCGCCAGTAAAAACTCGCATATCTTCAACAGTTATGTTTGGGTTTGTTTGACCTCAACACACAGCATAGCTATTACTTTCATCGCACAACAACTGGATCAGTTCGTCGTCGAAGAATTTCTCAACAGCTGATGAGGATGTAAATTACCACAATCAGAATAGTTCGGCTCCGGAAAAATTTCCGGACACCTAATGTCATCATCTTCCAACCACTAAATAACAGGTTTACAAGGTTTGTAGGTACGTTTTACTTTGGTACACTTTCCATTCATAAATTTTGCCAATGGTTTTTCTACTGTGGACGTACTTGATCCAGAATTTTGGTGATCAAATGTAATACAAGCACTAGAAGTTGTGGCATGTTGAGCATGACTACTTTTTGTACGTTGAGCAGCCTTTAACGATGTTTTTTTTAATAAGAATGTTGACAGTTGGTGTACATATTGCTATTGTAGCCGAAAAAAGTTCGTCACTAGGCTCCAATGGCTCATCTTCTGAAACATAGGCAGTGAAAAGGCTCCTCCACAAGAGGGCGACCCGAAAGACGTTCATTGTGTAGTACTTGGTGACTCTATAAGATCTGTATGTAAGTTTGCGAAGGAATTATTTATCACGTCTTGAAGAGCTTGCTGTTTCAACCTCATTTGTTGTCAAATGCCCGCACAATAACCTCACATGGTTGCATTAATCGTGTTCTCTCTCAAATTGTTTGGCACTCCACCGCCATCTTCTTCCTCAGAATCCACTTAAGATTCCAAAATATGGGCACTAGGCGGCTCAATTGTCAACTTTTCCACTGTATTATCTGCTTTCTCATCACTTGCGAGCTCTTGCAGATATATAGTGGCCTCATCTAGTGTCAAATATCCGTATCTAAGGATACGAAAATCTTACGTTTACATTTGTACTTACGTTAAAAAAGTACTGAGAATAGCCCACTGTTACGTATGTGTAACTTAGACAAGAAAGACAAAAGTACTGAGAATGGCACACAGTTACATATACGTAACAGTGCAATTGCATGCTGCTCAGAAAAGCCCTCGGGCCCTAAACGTTTATTTTAAAATTTTTTAATAAAACTGTAGATATTTAAGAATCACTTTTCATAAAAAGTTTTTCACAAAATAATTTTACTAAATTCTTATAAATCTTTTTTACCGTTTGCGTGTCGCCATATCGCTATTTTTACTAATTTCAAATTTACCTCATTACAAAACTTGTGCTCACAAAGAAATCAAAAGAGTTTCTGACTTAATTTGAATTTTACAGCATTCGTTAAACTATTTTCAATGTCATGTGGGGTATAAACATGAATAGGCATGTACATGCAACCTGTAAATAATATTTTAAAATATCGTTGCTGCCGTTACGTATATGTAACTGTGGGCATTAATGGGTTAAGCACTACAGTCGGCCCGAAAACTGTAGCAGCGTCTTTAACCTTTATCTTGGCATAATAAATATATTATTCTCGAATTAAATCAGTATTTGGACAAAGCATAACTTTTAATAATACACCCATACCTCGCTATACGGCCGCTCTTTATATGGCATTTCGATATAACGGCCCTCTTCAATTAAGGCACGTTTTCGTTTTACGGCCTAAAATGTTTCGCTATAACGGCAAAAAAAAAACTTTTTTTCAAACGTAGGACAATTTTTATAAGCCAAGCCCATCTTTACCAGCGAAAAATGATGACGACAGTGATCTGCAGGTTACCATTTCTTCATCATCTTAAGATTAAAGCCATGTAAAAAACAAATTATGTAAAATATGTGTATGTACATATTCACATACACATATTTTGTGTAACATGAACTTGTTCCATTTTTGTTTATAGATTATTGTTGGTTTTTGGAGTCTGTTATTATTTTATGTACTTATGTATGTACTTGTTATGTATGTATTTTTGATTTAAATGAAATAAAAAGATAAAATGCATTTTGAATGATAAACCATGTTACATATTTAACAAATTCGGAACCGATCCCATTGAATTTGTATGAATTTGTATTAGAATAATTGTTTCCTTATACGGCTTTTCGCTTTACGGCCAAGTTTCGTGGAACGTATCTGGGCCGTAAAGCGAGGTATGGGTGTACTTAGTAAAATAATAATACGGCAGCCGCCGTGGCTCAGTTGGTTAGTGCGTTGGATCGCGAGTCGAAGGCAGCGACCGAGGTTCATATACAGCCTGTAATAACACCTAAAAAAAATAACGGGAAAACTCGTTTTCTCTTTCGGTGGCGGTCCTCTCAGCTGGAAATGGCAAACCTCTGAGAATAAAAATTGCTTATGAAAGAGCTCCCAACCTGCCGTTCGGAACCGGCATAAAACTGTAGGTCCCTTCCACCCGCTTACAAATTCACACGCACAACACACAGGTGGTTGCGGGAAGCTAGCCCTTAGTCTCGCGTTTGCGGGCTGTCGTGCCAGTCAATTAAAACTAAATTATTAAGTAAAACTTTTACTGTCTTTGCATAACGTTTGGGAAACTCGAAAAACTCGAAACTCGAACTCGTCAAACTCGAAACTATTCAAAGTTGTACACAAAGGTATGTGGCGTATTTATATGCATATTTGTATGTGCATATGTATGTACAACATACTGACGCATGTATACTTACCCGTAAATGGTCATAATCTTTTTTTTATTTTATTTTTTTAATTGACTGGCACGACAGCCCGCTTACGCGAGACTAAGGCCTAGCTTCCCGCAACCACCCGTGTTATGCGTGTGAATTTGTTCGCCGGGGGGGGGAGGGACCTACAGTTTTATGCCGGTTCCGAACGGCAGGTTGGGAGCCTTTTCATAGGCAATTTTTACTCTCAGAGGTTTGCCATTTCCAGCTGAAAGGACAGCCACCGAAAGAGAAAACGAGTTTCCCGTTATTTTTTTTAGGTGTTATTACAGGCAGTATTTGAACCTGCGGTTGCTGCCTTCGACTCGTTGTCCAACGCACTAACCAACTGAGCCACGGCGGCTGCGGTAAATGGGCATATTTTAGCAAAATCCCAGCGAACACGATAATGAGTCGAACCGGATAACCGACGTCGTTGCAGTGAACCGCTATACTACTATAAGAAAGTCTACCGGAGGTAAGCACCCATGAGGTGGTGCAGACCCTGGCAAAGCTCCCGCTTAATAAGCCGCCAGGCTAGGGTGGTACCCCGACGTGGTGCTCGCCATTGCATTGAATGTAAAAAACACTTTCAATCCGAACATACGAATGGGTCCAGCATACTTCCGGTTACAATCAACTTGCTGGTTGGAGAGTTATCCAAAAAAAAAACAACAAAAAATCCTCATTATCGAGTGATGGGATATGCGCAAGCATGATAAGCGAGATCCGGTAGTACACCTCTTTAGAGTCGATTTCAGAAAGCGTAAAACAGTTTCAGAAAACGTAAAAGCAATTTCAGGAAGCTTAAATCAATTTCAGTAAACACAACAACAATTTTAGAAAATGTAAATTCATTTGAATTTATTTGAAATTTTGAATTTATTTTTGCTTTATTTACATAGATTTGCAGTTTATGTATTATTTAGTTCATAAACTGAACTATTATTTAGTTCATAAGCTGCGGTTATTACAAAATCGTTAAGAAAAATATTTGAATGAAACAGCTCGTATAGCGGTGATTGCACGTTTGGCTCCTAAGGGCGATGTAATGCTGCCGGTCAAATGATCCCGGTCACGGATAAAATTGCTGTTGTTTCAATGTAAAAGAGAAAAATGTCGCTTTCCCAATTTTCTCTGACCGGCAGCATAACATCGCCCGAACTCATGAACGATCATGAGTAAACCAGCAAAACAAGTTTAATTTGATTTCATCTATCCATGCATAATGCAAACTTTGGGCAAAATGAATTTTTTTTCTTCTGAGGTTCTGTTATACTATTGCCCACACATTTTCTATCGGGTTGGCATCAGACGACTGTGAGGGCCAATCTAACACTTCTACCCCATTTTACTGTTTCCACTCAGCACACATTCGGCTGCGATGTTTGTGGTCGTTGTCTTCTTGTATAATCCAATTCTCCCGAACATCTTCGCAGTTTAAGTTGGTGGTAATAACGAAAAGTCGCCCACATCCTTTTTCTTAAAAACAGCTCCAAACATGGATCTTTACTGGGTCTTGTACTGATGGCGGTACACCAAAATCGATTTTTGCTACTATTTGCCCAAAATTAGGATTCATCCGTGAATATTACATTACTCCAATTTCGATCTGAATCGATAAGCCCATAAGCCCAGGCAAGACGTTTTTGAACGTGTGTTGATGAGAGTAACAGTTTTTTCGAAGAGCTCCGGTATTTAACGTTAGTCGTTAGATCTTAAACGTCCTCGAGGCGTCTTTTGATATTTGAACACCACCTTTCTCTAAAACTTTAGCTTTACTCAAGGATAAGCCCGCTTCGTCGCAAACAAATCAATGATTTTCCTGTCCTGTTTTGGGAGGTCTATTTTCAAGGCCCCGCCCATGCCAATTCGTTCACCTCGTTACGAATGAGTTCGACTTCTTGAAATATTTTGCTGCAGCTAAACGTGACATTTACGGCCCTCTAGGGTGTAGACAAAGGAATACGGCTTCAAGTGCCTCCTCTCACGCGGAACTCATCTTGTTAAAACACCGTGTACTTTGTAATTGTTTCACAAGACTGACAATTAATGAAAAAATAATGAGGCTACTTAGGTGTATTCAAATTTTTTTGATAACGGCACTCTTAGTGAAAATTTGGTCGATCACGCTTCTACTGGACAGACTGTACGTTTCTGAAAATGAATTGACTCTTTTCGAAATTGTTTGTACGGTCTCCGAAATTGTTTGATGATGTCTGAAATTAAACTTATATTCCATAATTTAAATGTTTGCTGTCTGAAATTATGTTTACAGTTTCTGAAATTGCTGTTACGTTTTCTGATGTCGATCTTAAAAAGGAGACACGGCTACTTTAACTGGAGATACTGTTACACCTGATACAAAAGTACACGGGAATGGCAATTGTGACAGTACAGCCCGGTGGACCATGAGGAGGGTTACATCCATTGGTATTGGAGAGGAGATAAATCCTAACTTCCGGACTTTATGCCGACTATGTTAACTGTTAACTGATCTAAAGGACGATCGGAATTTAATCCTCATTGAAAGTGTATTTTTAGAAACTGTGAAGATGACTGATACCGCAAATTTCGAAATTTCTGAAGTGGGGCCGAAACGAAGCAATCGGTGATCATATCAAAACTTTGTTAAATCTGAGTTTTTTTTTTGAGCGTATTTACATACAAAACTTTTCCAAAATATTTGATACTTTACAGAGTTTACCTCTAAGCAAGCAGTCTTTGCAAACCAATTCTTAAAAAAAAAAATTGGAAGCGTATCCTCATAACAATGCTTACTTTCATCATAGCCGTTTTTTCTATAGTTAAAAATTTGGTTTACAATATTAATCTCAGAATTTAATTAACTTGAGCTACTTTTGTATTAATTACATATGCATGTTATTAGAGAATGCATTACCTATGTACATTACTTTATTGATATGTACTGAAATGAATGATCTCTCATGCTTCTTTGTTTTCATGGTGAAACAATAATTTTATGTTATTTCTTTAACAATCAGTAAGTAAATAAAATTAGTAAATAATTGCACACTGGTTATTATTTTTATCCCCGTTTTTATTAAATGTCTACCATTTGCACCGAAATTTTGATCATTTTTATCGAATTCTTCCATACCATCTTCGAATTGCCGGCCGCCGTCTTTAATTCCAATTTCTTTTAGAAGTAAGATGTAGTCAAGTTGCAATACAAATGACATAATAAAGTTCAAAGATATCCCAATTTTTGGGCAAATGAAGGTTCTGAAGAATTAAGGCATAAACTGTGATATTAATTATCTAGAAGTAAAGATGATCACGAATGAAACGAGTCCCACAGCTTTGTATAGGTATATTGTATATAATTTAATTAAAAAAACATATTTATTGAGTGAAAGGTGATATTGCATTGTTAAGTGGTCATGTTCCGTTTAGGTATGAAATAAAATATACGGTAATGGTAGCGCGGCAGTATTGAAAGGCTGATTTTCGATGAAATTTTTTCAACGGTGTGGCTCTCTCTCACCGAAGCCAAGTTGGATCTCCCCATGAGTTTAGAAATTGGTTGTGGTTTATTATCCTACACCAGTTATTCCAACAAACCTCAAAGGAAAAAATCGCTTTGGAATTTCGAGAGATAATGGCCTGCGTCGTTGCTCTAATAAAAGGATTGTTTTCACAATGACAACGCGTTCATCCGTTGTATAGCACTAAGTTTTTAATGGTTGCAACAATCGTAAACGACAACTGTCAGGAATGTGGCTCCGTACTAAATCAGTTATTACACGGTCAATCAGGTTCGTCAGCGGGGTCGATGTCGAACTAAATTCACCGTGTAATTGTCAGCCGCGCTCAATTGTATTAGAAAATTAATAAAATTATCGTACCGATATTTTAAAAAAGGTTTAAATGGTAGGATGATATAGGTTCAAGAAGATACGATCAAGTTAATCCCGAATTTATAAAGAATGAGCAAATAAATACAAAACATTCAAAGTTATTCAAAGCGATTTGTTGATATCTGAAAAATTGAAATTAATATGTAACTAACTTTCTGAAAGTGCAAAGACCGGTGAAGCAATCCTAAGAAAACACTGCGTTTTGAATTAAAACAAGAACAAAATCGTTCTCAGATCCCTTTAAATTTAAATACACGTAATCGAAAGAAAATATATTTAAATATACGAAGTGTTTTAACTATAAACAAAATAGCATGTTTATGCAAAAAACTTTCGCTCTCTCTATGGTTCATCTGAACAGATCTAAACTAAACTTTCGTGTAATACAAAATTAGTATAGAGTTCTGGGCCAGTTAACAGAGACGTAACTTAGTTTCACGTGTCAGCTGACACGACCTGCCATACCCGAAAGCTGTTACCCAAAATATAGAAACTCAAACTTAGAACTTAACCGTAAACTTGAAATCTGTATCGTTTTGGTTTCTAATGAGCCAGTTACCCGAGACGCAGAACTTAACCCTTTCAGTTATTCTATTCCATATGGCATAGCCTCTTTTCAGTGCCTATTTTAGGTCAACAACTTGTGGATAATATATTTTTATATTTTTGTATTTTTCTCTGAAGGTTTTTATATGAAATAATGAAAAAAATATTTTGATTAGTGTACCAAGTAAATTGGAAGGGTTCAGAAAATGCGCAGTCCTATCGAGCTGCGTATTTTACAAAAAGAGATCACTTCGTACTTTTATTTATTCTATTACAAAAATCAATTTGTTTCATAGGTTTATGTAAGTAATCTAGTAGGTATTTATTGCTTTAGTAAGTGTAAAAAAAGTTAGATCCCAAATATAGTTCACTAAGGCTGTACGATTTTTTATTTCTTACTAAGCCATATGGCATGTTGCCCAAAAACCAATTTTTCGAACAATATTAAAAAAAAATGACTTTTGATTATTCATTACGTAGGCTTAAACAGTAATAAAATGGAAAAGAATAATTTTTAAACTTACAAACAAAAAAGAAGTACCGAAGGGTTAACCGTAACCCTAAACTTAGAAATTTTGAGCGATCACCCAAAACTTAGTTTCCGTAAACATAAATTTGGAAATCAGCTGGTTGCCTTGTTAATAGAGAGAAACATATTGCCACCCAGTTTTTATCCACCTGGTGTACAAGCAAATTCAATCTTTTCACGACAGTTTGCCGCTTAATATTATTGAATTTGTGAGCAGCCAACGACTTCAAATACACTGATCAACAGCAAAATGGCTTTTCTGGGTTTGACATCAGTTCTAGGGTAATTAGGGACCACTGATTTCGAACCCCCAAACCGTTTTTAAAACTTACTTTCCGTCTTCGCAAAAAATGGGCGTGTCACTTTTTCGGATTTTCCCTGACTTTTTGCACCTTTCGGATTTTCACTTTGCGGCATTTACAACACCTCACGGCTTCTTTTCCAATATAATTTATTTTTATAAGTTTTACAATTCCGCGGTAATTGGACCTCAAAGTCGGAAAATATTTAATTTCAAGACGTTTTCTTTGATGTTAAAAAACATGCACATTTTTCGTAAATCAAGTGTCAAGTTAGGTGTTAAACGAAAGCGGAAACATAAAATAATACAACACAGCCAAATTATTTGGCGTGATTCCCATTCTTGTCGAAGTATAAGGAAAAATGTACGATACTCATTTTCATCACTTTTCGTACTTTTTCCTTAAAAAATTAACGGCCTCAAAATATGCTCTTTTATATGTTCCACTTACAGTTTGGATTACAAGCAAAAAACAAAAAATTTTGAATGGCTCAAACCAAAAAAAGAAAACATTGCACTGCATTGCATTGTATGTATATTCCTACAATTAATTTGACATATAATTCTTTTACATGGTACGTTTTTTGCAAAGATAGCTCTCAAAGTTTGAGCAAAAAGGACGATTTTATAGGAAAATATCCTACTTTCATGGTTTATACCTTTTTTGTTTCATCGTCGATCATCGAAAATCTTCAGCAAAAGGAAGTAAAAACCTTAATAAAAAAATTATACCTAACTTGTCTGCGGAAAGCTGCGAAATAGTTAAATTTTTGGTGTTTTATTCACTTCTCCTGGTAAGAAAATATATATATTAAAACCGAAAACTGTTTAACTGTTTAACTGGGGGTCATCTTCACTTCGAAAATGTCCTTTTCTAACCATATAGACTTTATGATTACCAAATCTAGGTCCATGCTCGGGTTTGTAATGAGAAATTCAAATGAATCCCAGGATGTTTTTACTCTCAAGAGTTTGTTCTACATGTTCTACCTACCTTGTCATAAAACTAACTTTAGTCTTAACGAACCGCTTATACGATACCTAGGCAGACAAACCAATTTTGTAAAAATTTAGATATATTTTGTAATTCTAGAGAGAGTTTTAAGTCTAAACTAATTATGCTGTCACACTTTTTGAGTTGCGATTAATTGTAATTCACATATTTATGTACATAAATATGTGAATAAATAAATATGCTTTTAGTAATCTATTTGAGTTGTACTCTAATTGATTAAATTAAATAAATAAATTGTAAATTGTATGGGTCGTCTATGGGTCGGTCCGTTTATAACACTTGGTGCATATAAAGGGTGTGCACACAAAAATCGAGACACTTTAAAACCCCTGTATCTTTTAAAATAAAACTCTTCGAAAAGTAAAATTTTAGACGTAAGTACTCCATGACTTGGTTTTCAATTAAAAAAAATTTGCAAAGCCCGTTTTATTAGTAAGAAAATGGCAAACGAATACGAACGTAGAAAACTCATAACCCAACCTCAGTATACGCCGAATTACAAAAAAGCTAAATTTTGCACCATCGACATGCAGTAAAGTGTTGAAAAATTGTAATGAAAAGCTGAGGGTTGATCGTAAGGCGGGTAGTGGTGGTGACCATGGCCAGAAGAATGTTAGATGCACGAAGATAGTGATTGCCGCATTAAAAAAAAATCCGCGAATGTCAAGTCGTTCGATGGCTTAAATCGTGGAGAAGTCGTCATCGTTCGTCAGAGAGCCAAGAGGCGAGCAAGCTTGAAGAGTTACAAGGCTCAAGTAGTACCAGATCGGGACGCGAAACGAAATCCGACCGTGTAGCACCGTTATCGTAACTTGTTCAAAAATTTGCTAACGAAATTCAATAGTGTGATCATGGATGATGGAACATACTGCTTCAAAAACTTTACATTTTTATCTGTGCAAGATTTCTACACAACCACGAATCGCGAAGATGTTGCTGATGAATACAAGGTGAAATCAAGGGCGAAATTCCCAAAGAAGACCATGGTTTGGCAAGCCATCTGTTCGTGCGTTGTTAAAACAAACCCTTTTGTAACAGTCAGTACAATGAATGGCAATATTTACCGGGAAGAATGCTTCGAAAAGAGACTGCTGCCTCTCATTCGTCGCCATACTTCCAGGGAAACCCTGTAGTGGTATGAAGAGAATATTCTCCATATGGGATGGAATATGTACAGCGTCAGTGTGATACGCCTAACAGCCCGGAACTCCGCCCTATCGAAAACAAGTGGTCGATAGTTACAGGCATTTTAAAGAAGAGTGATGCGAGGGTATCGGCGGAAGAAGAGTTCCGGAGGAAATGGTTGTGGGGGTCTAAAAAAGTCAAAAGATTTTTCGTGCAAAAATTTAACGCAGGACTCCAACAAAAAGTGCGGTTGGTGGCATACGGAAGAAAAAAAATAGAAATAAATTTAGACTATATCATACCTTAAAGACCGAAGAGTAGAAATAAATTGTAACCAAAATTCTAGATTACTTCGTGTTATTATTATATCAGAAAACAAGTGTCCCGATTTTGGTGTACACACCCTTTATATATTATTTAAAAAGAATAAGTTAAATAAAAATAGCTGTGATTTACCAGCTGAATTAGTAAATATACTTACTTATTTTACTTACTTACTTAACTGGCCATAACAACCCGTTATCGGGTTACGGCCTGCCGCAAAACTTTTCTCCAGGCGCCTCTGTTTTGCGCGCGCCCTCTCCAGTTGGTAACACCAAGAGAAAATAGGGTCTCCTCAACTTGGTGCTTCCACCAAAGACACAGCACCCTCTTCGCCGTCGACATCCAACTACCGCATCGAACACCTTTTTCTCCGCATGTTAATTCGCTGCGCTACGGCCATGTCTTTATACACCACATAGAGCTCGTTGTTGGTTCGTATACGATAGTCGTCGCCAATACAAACAAGGCCGAAGACTTTGCGTAGTACTTGCCTCCCGAAGACTCCAAGGGCTGCTGTGTCGTTACGCGACAGTGTCCATGCTTCTGCGCCATAGAAGAGCACGGGCACAATAAGCGTCCCGTATAGTGCAAGTTTTGTGGGTCGAGAGAGGTCTCTACTGCTCAATTGTAAACCTGCGCTTTATCTCAAGACTGACATCATTGCCGCTGTTTATGGCGGAGCCAAGGTAAACATATTCCTTAACAATTTCTAAAGTATAACTGTCGGCCTCGACGTGAGACCCTAGGGTGTCTTTGGGTGTAAACAGCATGTACTTCGTCTCCTCATTTACCACCAGACCCATTTTGGTAGATCCACTTTCAATTGCTGCAAAGGCAGCGACGCACAGTGGTTAAATTTGTCATTTTAGGTTGCGAAAATCATAACTTCTGAAAGAATAAAGATACATAATTGAAAAATTGTTGCTGTTGATTAGACATTCATCAGGCTGTTGTATTCCAAAAAATAAACTCATTCGAGGTACAGGGTGCTACGTAATGCTTTGTCAAAGTTCGGCTTACTGTAAATAAGAATAATGGGAGCAACAATCATAAGTTTTAGTTGCAAAATTAATGAGAATTCATTAAAAAGGATGAAAAGTAATAAGAAATTTAAGAAATAATCTGAAAGAGTCAAATTTAAAGAAAAAAATTCATAAATTTTGAAATGAAATGAAAACGTGAATTCGAAAAAATTACATAAAAGTCAATTTTTCTTTGGACAAAAACAATGCTAAAGTTTTATTATGACTATACGTGGGTGGTCCGATAAGTACTTAGCCTACAAAAGAAAAACGAAAATTTTGGAAAAGTGGCGATTTATTTCTCAACGTAGTCTCCTTTCAACTCGATACACTTGACTCAGCGATGCTCCAACTTCTTTAACCCGTCTGAAAAATACGTTTTCTGGAGGCCTCCGTGGCGGCGATAACCTCCTCATTCGACTCAAATTTCTGCCCGGCGAGTGACTTTTTCAAGTTTGGAAACAAAAAGGAGTCACACGGGGCCAAATCTGAAGAATACGGTGGATGGGGCAGCTGTTCGTAGCCTAATGCCACCAATTTGGCGAATCACCGACCGATATTGCTCTTTTTCCATTTTTCTAAAATCCGCGGACACGTTCGTTTCCACACACGGTCAAAACAAAACTACAAAACCAATATTGCTGAAATTTGACAGTAGCCGTTTACGAGGATGTACTACACGATAGTAAATTTCTCTTACGATAGTGGCACCATCGGGCGGTGGGGCTAAGTACTTATCGGACTGCCCACGTATTTGTTGGGTAGCACATTGGGTGGGGTGGGAATACTGTCTTTTATTCTTCTAACACGACCCGGGCTTGCTGGTAAAACTGCTTTCACTATAACGCCTTTCATTTCCTCCTGATCCTTATTTTATTTCATGATTAAAGCTTCTGACAGGTGGGTGGTAGTTATTGTTTCCGTCGCCTCCATAAGCTTACTTTTTTATTAAATGGCGCGCAGTCCTGAATTGAATTTTTCGGCCTTCTTTTTGCTGCGTTTGATGGTGATGGTTGGTCATCGCTTATGCTACATGCATCTCCTGCATCGAATTAAATTATTTTTTCGTCAAGTGAAAGTCCAAGTTTAGTGCGAAAAAAGTCGGGTAACTGCGGTTTAAGGAATGCACCAAATGTGATTTGGTTTGGAAGAGCAAATGAGTGTTTCATAGACCACGTACAACTTTTTCTAGGCATTAAACACTTTTTTCAATAAGATGGAAATAGATAACTATGGTGATCAAGGAATAATTACTGTTCATTAATACATATGTGATGTATCACTTTTACTATGTACGAGATCTGTTAAAAGAGATGACTTCTCCATCTATTTTTATATTGGTACACATGACAATGTTGAAAAATGTTGCTATTTGCATATATTTTTTTACATAAACATAGATAAATAGTTTAGACGTGTTTCGGTGTGCTTCGCCTTTGCAATCAAAAATTCATATACAGTTTGTGAAGAAAGTGTTTTTACAATCGGAAAAAACATAATTTTTGTATTATCTATGCACCAAATTCCGCGATATTAAAGTTTTTATTGAATTTTCTCGTTCGAGAGATTAATTTGATGTATTTTAAAGCGAATAGTATAAAAAAATGCAATTGCAAGAAAATGGAACAAAATGCAGGAACGAAAACAAAGCGATCTCACAAATTTGCTTGTCAACAAAAGGTCTGTTTGGCAGAGATTTACTGGATCCTGTTTGTTGACGCCAAATCTCCAGTAACGAGAGAGAAACTGAGAGCTTAAAGTGGCAGTTCATTTTGTGAGAACTTGCAAGTTTTTACTGGAGAAATAAGGTCTGTTTGGCCAGATTTCCAGTAAAAAATATCAGGAGAGTATGCCAGCTTACGCTCCCTAAAATTAAACTATCCAAAAAAGTGAACAAACAGCAATTTGTAAGAACTTGCAAGTTTTAACTCTTGGTTACACCAGTGGTACTTCGCACACCCACAATACACAGTAAAAAGGGTGTAAACAGGAGGGTTAAAGAAAGCAACAGCTGATATAAAAGTTTCATTTGAGGCTTAAAGCGGTAGGGAAAATTAAGTTTAATCATACATTTAATGCAAAAGGCAAATAGTTCGTTGCGCTCAATCTGCGATTCTTCCCTTTCAGCTTCAGCGGGTAAGGCTGAGCAAGACGGTTGTGGGTCAGCAGACTTGCGAACGCACAAATTCTTTGCAGGTTCCGTTTGCCTCCAAAAGTTTGCAAAAATTATTTCGATCATATGGCAGCCAGTCATATGTTTTTCTTGTTCTTCTTCTTACTGGCAAAAAGTTACTGGACAAAATTTCTCCAGTAAAAACTTGTAAGTTCTCACGAAATGAACTGTCACTTTGCGCTCTCAGTTTCTCTCTCGTTACTGGAGATTTGGCGTGAACAAAGAGGATCCAGTAAAAATTTGTACAAATTCGTACAAATTATTCTCTGCCAAACAGACCTATTTTGTCAAGTAACTTTTTGCCAGTAAGAAGAAGAACAAGAAAAACATATGACTGGCTGCCATATGACACATAAATTTTGAAAACATTTGGAGGCAAATGGAAACAGCAAAGAAATTGTGCGTTCGCAAGTCTGCTGACCCACAACCGTCTTGCTCAGATTTACCCGCTGAAGCTGAAAGGGAAGAATAGCGGATTGAGCACAACGAACTATTTGCATTTTGCATTAAATGTCTGATTTAACTTAATTTTCCCTACCACTTCAAACCTCAAATGAAACTTATAGATCAGCTGTTTCGTTCTTTAAGCCTCCTGTTTACACCCTTTTTACTGTGTATTGTGAGTGGGTCAAGTCCCAGTGGTGTAACCAAGAGTTAAAACTTAGAAATTCTTACAAATTTCTGTTTGTTTACTTTTTTGTATATTTTGATTTTAGGGAGCTTACGCTGGCTTACCCTCCTGATATTTTTTACTGGATAATTTCTACTGGAAATCTGGCCAAATAGACCTAAAGTGTTTTTACATTTTCTCTTTAGCGCTGTAGGCGCCTTACTGTCGCGCGCCAAGCTATTGTACAGTTATGGGTCCTATGCTCTGCATGCGTTCTTCTATGTTTTCGCAATATCTAATATTTGCGACTAGGAAGTCAGGTACAGTAGTTGTGGCCGGAAAAATGTTCGGGAGTTAGTCGAGATGTTCGCTTTGACTAGACAGACAATTTACAATATTTTAAACTTCTCAGAAAAAGAGGCTAGAGGCAAAACCATCGACCGGCCACCCGCGTAAATTATCCGAAAGGGCAGAACCTTGCAAGTGAGTTTAACACGTTCACGCCGGCGTGTACCACCGGTGGCCCGCACTACATTGTCTCATCGGGCGACGCGTATCGCCGGTGGCCCGCACTAGATTGTCAAATCGGGCGACTCGTACCGCCGGTGATACGCATTCGATTGTAAGGGAGAGGGCTGGGTTGTGAACAGGGGTTTTGTTTTTTGGCTCTAACTTTTCACAGAATAAAGATATCGAAAAACCGAAGATACCGTTGGAAAGGTGAATATATAACGCAACTTTGTCATGAAGACAGATTACCGTTTTGATTGAAATTTAACTCTCTACGTCCAATTTTCTAAGGACTTGATTTTTCGGTTTTCCAAAAAAGTGGTTGGGTTGTGAACCATCTGGAAAATCCCTATTAAAGTCGGAAAATACGAAGAAAACACCCATAATTTTTAAGTAAGTTGAGAATTTATTTAATCAGGAGGCCTCAAGAGGTGAAAAAAGTTATAATGACGCCAATTAGGCCAAAAAACCGCAATGAATGAAAGTGCTCAATTTTTAGAATTTTTATCCTAATCGGTGTCGGAATGTTTGCATGTGAAATACGAACGTGTTCTCGTATTGGCTCATTTCAAGTGAACACAACGAAATCGAGTGAAATTATATAAAATGACTTTCTTTTTATATATCCGTCCATATTTGACAGTGTTAGAACAAATGTAGTACGAAAACTAGGTGGTTCATAACCCAGCCACCTCAGTGGTTCACAGCCCAACCACGATGCCATTTTGGAAACTTTAAAATAAACGACACTTCCAATCATAATTCGACATAAACAAATATTGCATCGTAAAATAGAATCAAAACACTAAATAAACATGTATTACACAGACTTTTTGCAATAAGCTCAGTCACTTAGATAGCACTTAAAAAAAAGCCAACAAGTTTTCGCAGTCGATTTTCAAACACGATGTCTTTCAAACTCGATTGCTGCCACAAGCAATACGTGTTTGTACTTCGGTGTAACCACAAAATCAGAGTCATATCATAAGACAAACTTGACAGTTGAAAGATTGGCGATATGTCAATTAGGGAAAGAAAAAACGGCAATGGTTCACACCCCAGCCTGGTTCACAACCCAGCCCTCTCCCTTACTATTAGACGCTGAAAATTAAAATAATGAAAATTTAACGTATTTTCATTAAAAACATTTAATGAAAGCCAGATGAAGCACGGCATTAATTTCAGCGCCGCCTTACAGCAAAAACAAAGAAAATCGGCCCCGGCGTGAACGTGTTAACCCTGCTGTTAGGTTAAGCCCATTTGGTCCAATTTTTGGCTTGTTTCCTTTGTAACTTTTGACTAACTATTTAACTAACTATTTTTTACATCAGTTATGTTGAGTAAAGAATGAATGAAGCAAAATAAATACAAAAAATTTGAATAAATTGTTGTTTTGTACGAAAATTGCAGTATGGACCACATGGTCCCTTTTCTAACCTAACAGCAGGGTTAAGGAGGTGTGTGGTGTTGATATGTCCCACGATGCAATAAGACAAGTCTTAAAAAAACACGAGTACACTTCAAGAATTGCTAGAGAAAAACAATTGCTTTCAGTGCAGCACATTGAAAGGCGATTATCTTTTGCAACGATTCACATTTTCAAGCCAAAAGAATTCTGGGGTGATGTCATATTTTGTGACGAAACCAAAATTATGATGTACTACAACGACGGCCCCAATAAAGTATGGCGGCAGCCTCTTAAAGCATAGGAAAATCGCAATATAATTCCAACAGTGAAGTTTGGCAAACTATCAGTCATGGTGAGGTGTTGCATGTCAAGCAAAGAGGTAGGAGAGTTAGCATTTATTACCATGGGCGCACAACAATATTTGCAGATTCTGAAATGCCAGATAAACCGTGCCCAAACATTTGACTTCATTGATGATAACTAGGGATCGGAGCTTCCGATTTGAACGGGTCCAAAACAGAAACTATTTTTATTGAAATATATTAAGAATGAGGTAACATATGCACTGCATATTTGCATATGTTTGCATATTTTTTCTAATGATAACAAACCAAAATTCAAGTTTTTATCAGGACAATGACTCTAAACACAATTGCAGCAAAGTATTGCCCAAAGTCCAGACTTGAACCCTATCGAAAATTTGTGGACTTATTAAAAAAAAAAGTGGCGAAAAGAATCCCGAAAACCCGTAAGCAGCTTAAAAGAGCAATAGCAGATGAATGGCCGAAAATACCACACGAATATAATGTAAAGAAGTTAGTATATTCCATGAAAAGAAGACTGCAAACCGTTATAAGGCTTGTCCACGAAATAACTTTTACAATGTAAAACGAAAAAAAGTATAGTAAGCACCGAAATTTCTACAAAAAAAATTCGCTTTTCAGAATCTGTCAAATTTCAGCTATTAGTGGTCAATTGTATTTTGAAATTTAAAGTGATTCAATCAAAATGGCATCTAAAGAAGAGAAAATTCGACAAAAAATAATTGCCCACTTTTTCGAAAATCCAACGGCTTTGTACGCATTGTTGGGAAGACTAGCCAAAGTTTCCAGCGCAACAGCTAGAAATGTGGTAATTAAATACAAGAAGGACCTGTCCACATCCCGTATCGTCGGAGCCGGACGAAAAAAAGGTTTCGTCTATAAAGATATAGCTCGTAAGGTGAAAGTTTCTCTGGAAAAAAATCCAAACCAATCTTTACGAGATTTGGCACGAAAATTCGAAGTTTCGAAATCATACATTGCGAAAATTAAAAGACACTACGAGCTCAAATCTTTCGTTGTTCAAAAAGTGCCAAATCGTAACTCCGAAGTGGAAAAGCGTGCCAGAAATCGAGCCCGAAAACTTTTATCGAATGATCTGTGTCGTTTTAAAGGCTGCGTGTTAATGGATGACGAAACGTATGTCAAAGAAGATTTCAAACAGCTTCCAGGTCGAGGATATTACACAGCATACCTGAAGGGTGGCGTTTTGAAAAGTTTCAAGTATAAACGGATGGACAAATATGGTAAAAAGTATATGGTTTGGCAGGCCATATGTAGCTGTGGCAAATACACTCGTCCTTTTGTTACAACTGGCACTCTTAACAGTAAAATTTACTTGAAGGAATGTCTCAACAAACGACTTTTGCCATTGTACAGAGAGCACGCTGTTCCACCTTTATTTTGGCCAGACTTAGCAACAGTCCACTATGCAGAAATTGTCAAAGAGTGGTACCAAAGGAATAAGATCCGTGTTGTTGAGAAAAATCACAATCCCCCAAATTGCCCACAGCTTCGGCCAGTCGAACGATTTTGGGCAATAATGAAACGAAACTTACTGAAATATAAAAAACGTGCTAAGGGAAAGATTGATTTTATAAAAAAGTGGAACAGTATGGCCAAAAAAATTGGAAAATCTGGTGTGCAACATTTGATGAGGGGATTGAAAGCAAAAATACGTAGATTTGTAAGAAATCCAATTGAACTTTAAAATATTTGTACATTATCACAAACTTTGAGTTATAAGAGATAATAAATACTCACACAAACATTAGTTCAATATTTTATTTAGTAGCTATTAATAATAGAAAATGTAAAAGTTATTTCGTGGACAAGCCTTAGATGCCAAAGGTGGCCGCACAAAATATTAATAGTATAATATTTGCTCATTTTGTATTACTTTTACTTATAAAATGTTATATGTAAAAACACTTTCTTGACAAGTGAATTTTTTAATACCTGTTGTTTTTGTTACTGCTTTTTCGGTAATACTTTTTGAAATGGTTTTCTTTTGTTACTATTAGTTTGAAAAAACTTTTTTCAATTGAAATGCAATAAAAAAAATTTAAAACAATCCCAAAATGCCGTAGTTTTTTTAAAAACAAGATAGAAATCACAACTTTTTCCCTTTGTCAAAACACTTTCTTGACACATATTGTTGCTGGTTCGTAATTTTTGGCCAACAAACCATGGCTCAACCATCAAAACATGCCTACCTCTTGCCTCCTTTTCCTGTTCCCTAAACTGAAACGACCCATTAAAGGACGGAAAATCGCCATAATCGAAGAGGTAATTTAATAATACTTACCTTAATAATACTTTGATGTGGTTGCAAAGAAAATTCTTAAGACAAGAAAATTTTAGGAAATCATTGCTGTACAATATGCCAATTTGTGTAAAAACAGCCCAAAGGGTTTCATTCATACAAAAGGAATATATAATATTGTATATAAAATTGTTTGCCAAACGATATAAAGCCTTGTCCAATTCGGATGTAAAGAGTACAGCTCTTCGTATTAGTATTAGTTTTCATTCAGCGGAATCAGTGTAAACTATTAGGCAGGTTATAACCAAAAATTCCCATCTCACAAACAGAACGCAAGTCCATTGAACAATAAATCTACAGTGCAGCAGAATTGCGTAGATATTGCCGAAAGAGGATAAATTGATGGTGCTAAAAGCTCTCATGACCTTTGAATGCCGACAACTGGAAGAAAGAAAGACACTCTTAAAAACAAATCTGCCTCAACGACGAAGAGTTGGATGCAACCATAGTGAAATTAATAAAGTGTGCCAGATAGCAGGAGCTCTCGCTTCATCGTACACTTAATGTCATTATTACAGTTAATGTCATTATGCTGACAAATGTCAGAGTTTCTAACCCGTCTGTCCTGTATAAAAAAATTTCAAAATAAATTGTTGCGTGAAAATACGTTCTGCACCAAAACCGACACAAAAAAAACGCAATTACATGCCAGGAAAATGGTACTGTATCTGCAAAAAACGCACGGCAATGCAGTTTCTATGTTTTTTTAACGTAAAATACATTACGAAAATATGTAAGGGAGAGGGCTGGGTTGTGAACCAGGCTGGGGTGTGAACTATTGCCGTTTTTTCTTTCCCTAATTGACATATCGCCAATCTTTCAACTGTCAATTTTGTCTTATGATATGACTCTGCTCTGTGGTTACACCGAAGTACAAACACGTATTGCTTGTGGCAGCAATCGAGTTTGAAAGACATCGTGTTTGAAAATCGACTGCGAAAACTTGTTGGCTTTTTTTTAAAGTGCTATCTTAGTGACTGAGCTTATTGCAAAAAGGTCAGTGTAATACATGTTTATTTAGTGTTTTGATTCTATTTTACGTTGCAATATTTGTTTATGTCGAATTATGATTGGAAGTGTCGTTTATTTTAAAGTTTCCAAAATGGCATCGTGGTTGGGCTGTGAACCACCTGTTTTTCGTACTACATTTGCACTAGGACGGTCAAATATCGCCGGATTTATTAAAATAAAGTAATTTTATGTAATGTCACTCGATTTCGTTGAGTTCATTTGAGGTGGGCCAATGCGAGAACGCATTCGTATTTCATATGCAAACATTGCGACACCGATTAGGATGAAAAAAAACAAAAATTGAGCACTTGCATTCATTGCGATTTTTTGGCCTAATTGGCGTCATTATAACTTTTTTTCACCTCTTGAGCCTTCCTGATTAAATAAATTTTCAACTTATTTCAAAATTATGGGTGTTTTCTTCGTATTTTCCGACTTCAATTGCGATTTGCCAGATGGTTCACAACCCAGCCACTTTTTTGGAAAAGCGAAAAATCACGTCCTTAGAAAATTGGACGTAGAGAGTTAAATGTTAATCAAAACGGTAATCTGTCTTCACAACAAATTTGCGCTTTATATTTACCTGTCTAACGGTATCTTCGATTTTTCGATATCTTTATTCTGTGAAAAGTTAGAGCCAAAAAACAAAACCCGGTTCACACCCCAGCCCTCTCCCTTACTGTACTGAAAATCAACTTTAAATTTGTGCTATTTTAGCGACAACAAAAATAAAGGTTAATCGAACTGACACAAATAAATTGACACATTAACAATTGCTTCTCAGAGAAATAAGTGTACGTCATCTACCTGGTGCAATTTATTGATTTCACTATGGATGCAACGATCACGTTAAGTAGAAAGCAGTCTACAATATTCTGGATCATATTTTAATACCTTACAATCATATTTTAAAATTTTAAATTCTCGATTTTCATAAATTACTGAGTAGAAACCAGGCAACTAGTTACAAGCATTGACGATTTCGAAGTCACGGGAGTTCCAGTTTCTAAGCAACATCGGTATTTCGTTCAATATTTTCGCTGAAAACGAAGTTGTAAGTATGGTGCCAGTATTTTGGCAATACTTGTAGAATTGTACAACTGAAAACATTCGCTTTCCAGAGAAATTTAGCTCGATATTACAACCGCAAATGAAACTGTTCTCTAAAAAAATGCACTTATAAGTATATGAAAAAAAAACAATACTGATTCACAATGAGATGTTAATCAAATTAGAATTTTTTGAATCGAAACTGTTCAAGCACTTTTTAAATAAACTTAACATAATAACCAAGCATTTATATTATTTTTCTTTCTTACCAGAAATTATTTTTTCTGTAAAGAACTGATTACAAAATGAAATTCAACCAAAAAGTCTAGTAAACGAACAAAGTACTTTATTAAAAATCAATTAAAATTGTTGCCTATAATAAAACACTCTTCATAAATAATAAACATTAAGGAAATATATTATTAAATCTTATAATTTTTAAATTGTAATAAAATAAATGTCTTTTACCACGGAAAAATTATTTTTGCAGGGAGCACACAGAATTCGGTTAATAAAACAATTTATAAAAATATCAAATTTATATGTACAGTGTGCTCGTAACAAAGTTGAGTGAAACAGCTGGAACAATCTCATCTGTAGCTTGTGACAGTAAAAAAATGCAACTAATTTAAAAACCCATAAATTTTGGTTCAACAATTTCTAATTGAAAAGCGAAAATGAAACAATCTGCATTGCTCTGTAAAGTTATTGTAGCTGAAAGTACTTTCATACATAGCAAATTGTTCTAGCTGTGTTAACAATGTCGATTTTTAACACACTGCGGGCTTGCTTTAATATCAAGATGTGAAACGAGTATTGTATATGTCTTGCCATTTCTCTTCTCGGTTTTAGCGTAACATTCGTTAGTTAAACATGTAAATTGTATGAGATATAAGTAGTGTGTATGTGCTGTTTGATTTCTTTAAAAGACTAGGATTAGTGATAAACAAACTCATTTTTATACTGAAGTATTCATTTGGACAATGTGCTGCTACTATCGCTTACAAATATCTCAAGAGTGTTCACAACTTTCGAGGTCGGCTCAGAAGCATTTGGATCGGAGGTAGTAGACTTGGATGTCATTGCTATTCGATTTTTGCGCTTCATCTCCTGCAGCAGTTTACGTTGCGATTCACGCTTCGCCGCAGCAGCTGACACCGCAGTAGCAGAAGTCTTGGAGCCACCGCCGTTAGCTACACTTGATTTTGCTTTTTGATTTGCAGTCTTGTTTGATTTGAGTAGTGGTTTGGTTGCCGGAAAAATTGGTGCTTCTTTAATAGGTTTCTAAAATATATAAAAAGATCATTAAATTGTAAGTACGCTTTCAAAACAATTTTGAATGGGAACACTACTCTAAAAAATTCTAGAGTTTAAAACGAGATTATATCTTACAAAAACTACTTTAACAGTAAACTTGTACACTCCGATACATCTTCCCCCGGGGATAACACCACTTTTGTTTCCATCAGGTAATACGCCACAGCTATAAATTACAGCTAGAAAGCTTAGTAGAGTCCGACCTATACCAAATTTTTTGGCCGATGCCGATGAATCGGCCGGAAGGGCGAGTTTGGCCGATGCCGATTAATTGGGCGCAAGGACTAATATCGGCCGATGCCGATTACAAAAAAACAATAGCACGAATGAATTCAATAGAAAACATAGTCTATTTTACAAATAACAAAAGGAACTATTAGGGGAAGTGGTTGGGTTATGAGACGGGTTGGGTTGTGAGACAGTCAAATGTTTATATCATGCAACACCAATATGCAGGATCATACTACTGTCAAATGTTTGTTTTGACGTGACCCATTTTTGGTGCTAACACCGGACTGAATAGACCTACTGCTTGTACTCGCTCCAGACATCGTGCTTAAACATCCAATCAAAAACAATTTTTTCATTTTTTTAAAAGTGTAATTTTCTTAAGTGAATCAAGTGAAAAAGGTGAGTGTGATGCATTTTTATTTAGTGTTTTGTTTATATTTGACGATCCAATATTTGATTTTGCGCACATGTGCCAACCACGTTTTTTCTTTCTGTCATGTTCGAAGTGGCGTTATGGTTGGGTTGTGAAACACTGATAAAAATTCCATTGAATGTGAGAGATGCAAACGTCCGGTGCACAAGAAATGTCCAAAATTGGACGCACCCGATCTTCTCTAGCAAAAAGCCTCTAGATTAACAGGAATTTTTTATTTTGTCGCAGATTCAAAATTGCACCTTCAGTGCTGCGTGCCGTGAAGCCCTGCAGGGAAAACATAGCCTAGGAGGATGCAGTGGAGCCACCTATATGTTATATATTGCTGTGTCAAAAAATTCCAAAATAAAGTCTAATATGTGTCCAATAACACCTGTGAATAACTTCTTCTACAAACTTTTTGAAAGCGAGGAAAAAAATCACAAAAAACCCTATTTTTTGAGCGGTTACAGTGGCGTAACCCCTTAAACAGTATCTAAAAATACATTACTGAAAAGGGGTATAAAAACCCGCTGATACAAAAAATGAAAGCAAAAAATAGGCCGATGCATCATCGACCAAAGACGGCCGATATGGCATCGGCCAAAAAAGGCCGATACCGATGCCGGTACTTATTTTTTTTTGGGCGATGTTGATACCAATTTTATTGGCCGATACTAGCCGATGCAGATTAATCGGTCGGACTCTAATGCTTAGTGTTTGGAATAGTTGTTTCGTGCAGGTCAATGGGCGGGTTAACTCGTTATTTCAGCTTCACTCCATTACAAAAACATTTGCTTCTCACTGCCAACATGTTCGTAAGGATTGGAGCGACGAAGATGACAACATAAAAGTTGTTTATTTATATTTTTACATGTTTTCAATTAAATGCATATTTCTTAAATGTATTTTTAAGTACTGAGAATCAAGAAGAATCAATCAAGAAAATGTTATGACGGAGGAAAAAGCTTGAACGTTCAAAAGCGTGAGAAAAATGGTCAGAAGCTGTTCGGTGTGCGGAAAAGTAAAACTATTTAAGTATTTTATTTTATTCCAAATTTTTTTTAATACCCGTTGTACTTCGTTTTACGGGAAAATAAAGAATTCCTTCAACAGCAGTATTTCTACAACCGACCATGGAGCAATTTCACATTTGTTTGTTTCTAATTGTTTTGACCAATACACGTATAGTCTCAATTACTTGGTGCTGCTGAGTTGCTCTGCCGGTATTAGACCAAAAGTAATAGATACCATCTGAATTAATACGGTTAATTTTGCACTCGTCTGACCACAAAACACGTTTCCAGTCATTCACGGTCCAATGCTGGTAATACAATGCAAACGCCATTCGTGCCTTTTTATTTTTCGCTGATAGCTTGGGCTTTTTGGGCTTTTTAGCAGGAATACACCCAACACTCTTGAGTGCACGTCGCACGGTCCATATACTGGCATCTTTGTTTATCCTTTGGGCTGCTTGTTTTGGTGTTTTTACCTTTCCCGACATTAGAGACCGCGCCATTTGCCTAGCATCCGCAGAGTTCAGGATTCTTGGACGTCCATTTTTGTTACTTTTGTTGAGCACACACTTATTTTTTTTTATTTTCATGACGTAGCTTTGTGACATTTTTAATTCTTTTGCTATTTCACGTGTAGACTTGTCCATTCGGACCCGTCTTTCAACTTCCGCCACAATTTTTGCATTGCACTTCCTCATTTCACGGTAGATAAAATAGAATCAAGATAATTGCTACTGCACCAAATTGATATGAATGTTTACTTGTAATTGCTTTAGCACGAATTGAGCACAACTAGAGAAAATAACGATACATTCATCAAGCCTACTGCTTTAAATTTTTCAATTTTGGAACAGTGCAAAACTGAACACTAATCTATTTAAATCTAAAGAAATTTTTTAGCAGTGAAGTTTATATTTTAGTTGTTTTTTTTATATGCTATCTTTTTTATCTATGAACGGTTTTAAGAATAATATGAACGGTTTTAAGAAAAAAAATTTTTTTAGAAATAATGTTTATTATGCCTATTTTACCTAGTGTCAAAACTCGATTTTTAAGTGTTCACTTTTGCTCCATAGTGTATATGTTTTTATACCTTAAAATAAAACGACTAATATTCGCAAGATCTAACCAAATCCAAGCCTAAGCAGACGCAGGCCGCGCAAGCAACACAGTTCAGCCTAGCGCAGTGTTTTGTAAAAAATGCAGTACCATATGACAGTGTATACAGCGACGCAGCCGCGTGTGGCGCAGACCTCCGTTGTATTGTAGTCGAAATACAGTTTTCTGCGGTACTTTTGTGCTACTATTATATAGTATCTATTGCAAATCTGATTCAAACAAAAAAAACTCATATTGCAGGGTTTATGATTTGTTATCGGATGAACACGAAACACGCGTGTTGGTTATACGAGATTCGTATACGCAGTTCCAATGTTTTCTGGGTCACACAGTTTCGGTTGTGTTGCGATGCCCTGTGCCGTGCTGCGCCGCCTGCGCTCCGTAAACGCTTAGGCCAATACATGCCATCATAGTTATTCAACAATTGACTTTGCTTGCATTTGGCATTGCTTGCGAAGAGCACATTAATACAAACATATTAATATAGCATTTCAACATGGTTTCTGTATACAACCCCCCCATTCCCCGACTATATTACAATATCCTAAGTCACCATATTATTTAATGTACATACGAAGAACCGAAATAAATAAGCTCGAGACTTGTTTTATACCTCCGTTCTCTACTTACCATCCAGTTGTTTCTCTTCAATGCTTCAATATCAGCGAATATCGAATTAATGTGATCGACTTGCAGATTTACCATATCCCAGAAACCTTGTAAGTCATCCACAGTTGTTGGGAATTTATCTTCTGGTGAACAACTTATGTTTTTGTGACAAAGACCTAAAATTAAAAAAAAATTATTAATGTATTATACGTATGCAGGTCAGCAAATCAATGCAATCAATTACAATCAGTGGTAGTAGTTAGTTTTATGAAGTTATTTTAGATTTTTAGCGCATTAAATTCAACGCTCTGGGTAGAGCGTTGAATTTAATGCGCTAAAAATCTAAAATAACTTCATAAAATATGCATCTAAAGTTTAAAAATATACTGTAAGAAAAAAGGGGAATACCGTAGCACAAGCAGTAAAATTACAATTTATTGAAAATTGGCTTACCAAAGTATAACGTAGGGACAAGCAATTAAATATTTGGCTTAAACTTTAAATTGAAAAAATTATATTCCCTCATAAAAACTTCTTGGAAGTTTTTTCAACGTACATTTTAAAATACAAATACGGTGGTCATAAGCCACCGCAACTTTCAAAACTTTAACTTACAAAGCAAAGTATACGATTTCAAAAAAAGATCTTCCCTGCCGAATTCCTTCCTACTCTCTTCAGCTAAATAGTCATTCTTCTCATTCCTCACCTTCGAACTGCTTCATCTTCTGAGAAACTAGTAGACGAGCCTTGCCTGATGCTGAACGCAACAATCCCAAAGTATCTTCAGCAGCATCGTTGTTATTCTGTAAAGTACACGTGAGGAAAATGTTAAGTAAAATTCTGTTTTTAAATAAACTAAATTTGACAATTATTATATGCCAAAGTTTTTAACATCAGAATGTTATTCTAAACATTGTCACATTCATTTAAAGTGAATGAAATTGAAGGAAGCTTCCAGAGAAACTCGAATGGATCTTTAAAAAGACACATATTAAGCATTTTTCTGCTGATGTGCGTGTTTGACAAGTTTTCGCACAACATATATGTACTTAGCAGTATGTATTAGAAATAACAAATACGAGTTTTAATGTATGTATATGTTTAAATAGTACTCGACTCAACTGAGGTATCCTGCAATCCTCTGTGTAATGCGTGCGAATATGTGCACAGATAAATAAACCTACACTTTCCGGATTCCTGATTCAAATGGATAAAAAGAATGGGCATTCCTGCTGAGAGGGAAGAGTGTACCTTTAAAGAAACTATACTATTGTGACTGCTTACAAAATAACTATTTTCAAATCACACACAATGAAATCTCGAGTTTTATGTTATTGCTAAATCCTTAAAAGATTAAATATATATCAGTTTGGCTGTATTCGTATAAGCTAATCAGTTAGTAAAGAACAGCTTAAAAGCTTAACTTTTTGTTTCGTAAATCATTTTCGTATACCACAGCTGATATACACATATACATATTTAGATAATATTTGAAATATACGAACCGACAGCCCGTCAATGTACTTTTCCGCCTCTTCTGCCAGCAACAGAAGGCGTGCTTGCTCACTTTTAAGCAAGACTAAGAAATAATTTCCATCTTTTTCCACTGATTGTGTCAAGTCTACTGAAATACCATCCGCAACTTCTGAAATACTATTAACGTTTCTCCCTCCAGTACTCCCATTAAGGAAATTTTCTTTAATAAGATCCTTCACAATATCTGGAATTGGTTTGTGGTCCACAACATCGCCCTGTTCTGGTGGTGATGGATTTTGAAGAGCGTTTACGTTATCAGTAGGAATTGTACTAGATATATTTTTATTCATATTGGGAAAGCTGTTTGAATGGTTTTTTTTCGGTGATATTATAGGTAGCTGGGCACGAAATTCTTGACTGAGATGACGTAAAACAGGCAAATCAACGACTTCATTATTCGAAACACCAATGTCGGAAGTAGAAACGACTTGTCGCGTTGTGTTAGGAGCAGTAGCACTCAATTTTTTTCTGAATTCGCTGAAGTCCTTGCTAGGTGTAAGCTGTTGAAATTTTCTTGACAATTCTGAAGCATTTGTGTCATTGACTTTGCTTTTATACTCGGCGATATGAGCAGAGGAGCCACTGCGTACCTTTTTGGGACTGTAGAACCCTTGCGCCAAAGCCGCAGGCCCATAAAGCCGTTCTACGCGCTCTTGAATAAAACTCGTGTTGCGATGATCTTCTTTGACCACAGAGGCTTCACTATCGGTGCATAATTTTCCGGAATTCTCCTGGTGGTAGCAGCTTTTATCTTCGTTGGACACAGTGTGCAACACTGGAGGCGCTAATGAATGATTCTTTTTACAATACTGAATACTACTGGATGACGGTCGAATCGGCGACACCTCTCGAGATTTGTTTATGTCTTGTCGAATTTTTGAGTCGTAAGTAGTGAGGTTGGAGTACCCACTTACGCAGCATGCCAAATTCAGGTAACTTGGTTTCTTGTCGGCGCTAATTTCGGTAATATTCTCATTGGTGATTAATGTAGTGGATAATAAGGCACTCGAATCCGCCGCGCTCTTTGTCGGTTGTTTCAAAACCATACTGGAGTCACCCTCAATGGATGCACCAGCTGTAGGATCGTTGAGCGTGCGACCGGAACAGCGGTCTCGTATATTTGAGGTGAATTCTTTAGGAAGGTCCTTCACAGATATGGGTGTAGGAAAATTTAAACTTCCGCTGGTATCTGTTGAAATAAAGCTGGCTATTATAACTTTGCCTTTTAATTACCTAGTTTTATCAAAAGAGAATCGTATTCATGACGCGCGACGCCACAACTTTTTAAACGATTCGCTTGTAATGATTTTGCTAGCGATCGAGCGTTTATGGCAAGCGAATTCGTTTTGTTTCACTTCTCTTGTAACCCATTCGAGACCGATTGCATACCATGTGTGCAATGGATTTCCGAGGCTATAAGACAGCCTGCCCACAGTGTGTGCAGTAACAGTAATGTGAAATTATCAGTTATTTTGAGTAAACTAGTCGTCGAAATAAGATTTTTCTGGAAAAAAATCTGTTTAGTACAGGAAAACATAAGTTGGCATTGGTTTTACTGTGTACCAAAAAATCTAAAAATTATCTGAAGCCTTTCATACATGAACAATACAAAGAAAAAAAATTTCGCTCCTGGGGACCGTGTTCGAAAAAAATCGTCGTTTCGAATGGGTTAAAGTGGTGAAGTGAACCATATGCGTGCTAACTAAAGTGATGTTTATTTAATTGTTTTCATGATTTTTTTATAGAAAGTACTTAGTTAACTGCATAAGATGCATTTACAAAGTGAAGCCTTCAGAAAGATAGGCCCGTCTCAAGGCAGGGCAAGACTTTTTGCTAATATATATAATACACATTTGTTCAGTGTTTTTTTCTAGTAATTTGCGATACAAGTTGGCTTTGTTTATTAAAACAACAAAAAATATCGTATATATTTAAGTTAAAACAACAACCAACCGTCTCTACCACACAAAAGTTAAAAAAAAATTGCTCCATAGTTCACTAGCGACTCGCTATATGAATTCAAAATTTTTTAATTGCCTTTTTCGTCGCTTCCAGTCGCTGAATTCGCTTTTCGTCATATCGCCGCGGTATTGCATATGTATTATTTATTCGGTATTATTCCTCCATATGTACGTGTGTAATTGATCGCTAGGAGCGAAACTCATCGCGTCGCGTGACGCGAATATGCTTCGCCGTAAACTTAGCCTTAGGCATACCTAGATAAATGGTTATGCTTGCATGTTAAAATACTCTGAAATACTGATAAAATGCGACCCACCCTTTCGATAAAGACCTATGCGGTAAAAAACAAACAACCAGTCATAATTTTAACCGCAAAGCTTAAGGCTTTTTTTTAAGACTTTATTCTAATCTTCTATTGTAACCACAACATGGATGGCTGAAGGAAGCTGTTTGTTTACCTCATGTCATGTCACGATATTTTCTTTTTGGTGTAATGTGTTTTGCAAGCGTCAGTTTCACTTATTTTATCCAGACTCAATATTTTCTCTACCCCACCAACACACTTACACATACACTTTGCACACTTTTCTGAAGTCTGAAGAATTTTTTAATCAGAAAAATAAATTTAAATAAATTTCGGAATCAAAATCTGCAAATCTTCTTCTACGTCAATTATAATTTTTGTCTTCCAAAAAACAAATCAGCATTGATTTGTTTTAACTAGGGTAGCTGGGATTTTGTATCCTAATTCTTCAACCATTGCTGCCATTGACAGCAACAATATACGTATGCAAATACACCAGGATTTACTATATTAATCGCACGTAATCATACCTACATATCTGCTTTGTTGTCTAGTACCTGAAACATCTGATGAATCAGCATCTATATTGAGCGAACAACTCCCAATAGAATCCACACTTCGATCCATATTAGCAGCTTTTGCTTTCTGAAATTATAAGCACGATTCAAATCTTAATTTGCTGCTATCGAAGCACGAAATTTTACGAACTTTTTAGTTATATGCTATGAGTAAACTTAAACTCCTCAAATACTCCCAATTTTAGTTATAATTTTTAGCCTATTTTACGTGATTCCTTTTCTTCAATTTAACGCAAAACAATATCGTTCTTGAAATTTTTTCGTTGGGGGGTTAACATATGCTCTATTAGCACTAAAATCAATTTCGTCGTCAGAATCACCTATTTATGGTCAACTGATGTTGATAGTCACAACAAATAGGAAACTTTTAACCTATTTTTTACCGTCTTTTTTAAAGACACGGAAACTTTGAAAAATTCTGAAATTACAGTTTCTAACGCATATTAAATATTTTTACATTATCAGAAAGCTACATGCAAACAACTATTTCCGAATATTAGGGTTTCACTCAGTGTAAAACTGGTATAAACAGTTTTTTTACCACCTTTTTTAAGGGTTTAAAAAAATTATTTTTTTAAATACAAAATGAATTTTTTTTTACCAAAAGAACAAGGTTGATATACAAATTATGAAACTTTCAGTTTTCGCATTATATTCAACTTTCTCCTTGGTTGCAACTACTTTCGATGCGTAGTTAAAAAGAAACAGTAACTTAAAATGTGGAACTTTCCGAATTTGGCTTACGTATTTTGCCAACGTGTCTTTAAAGTCTCATCTGCTCCAGCCCAAAAAAAAAAAATTTTTTAATTTTTTGAAAGCAGAAATGGCATACGGAGGCTCTAAATAGGCTGTGTTATGTAAATTTTCAAAATCGGTCCACGGGATCTAGGGGCGGTAAAAAATTGGTTAAACACTCAACAAGGTGCTGGTAGCACAGATGCCAAAACCCAGGCCGGGGCTGCGCTACCACGACAGGAGCCGGCGACATACTGATAATTGCTGAATCGGCAGTGACCGGATCGACTCACAGTACTCGGTGATGAGTTCATTAATTTCGAAAATTCTGTGATCAAAAGCTATAAGCGCTCAAGTAGACTTGAGAATGTATTGAGTTAAAGGCGCTAGCAATAATACGCTAGATGCTCAAAATAATACTTCGTAATTAAATCAAATGTTTTAGCGTCTTTAAGCGATTTTCGATGTGGTCAGAGCAGTTAAGCGAGTAAAAACATTGTGAGGTCAACCTAAAAGACAACACGCCACTTTCTGGCGAAAACTAGACCTCACGCCGGAAAGGTGTTTGGCGCCCGCGAGTTACTTACATTTTCAAAGTAGTTCTGCGCGGCCGATATTAGACGATTAATTTATGTTTGAACCAAATGTAATATCAGAAAAATAACCGCAACATATGTACGTGCAGACACAATTGTGTGCCAGTCTACATGCAGTAAAAATAAGAATGAAAAAGGAAGTAATTACCATTTACTTATGCAAATGCGAGCGCCTCATGACAGGCGGGCACAATTCTCCGGGGAGGGCTAATGCGCTGCTTACTGGTTGCTCGTTCCGATGACAAAGCGGTCGCTGCGAAATAACTGTACAAGGCAAGAAGAGAAAACATGAGAGATCTAGCTCAACTACTCTCCAGCACAAGACTGCAAATGGGGCTATAGTTGTGCTTGCCCGTGTGATACAGCTACTGAGGTCTTATAGACAGTTTCCAAGTTTCGCTTTGCTGACTTCTTTTTCACAAACGCACTGCACACTTCGCTGTCGTGCTCGTCATTGACTCATTATGTCCGCAAGTGAGCGACTACAATTGCTAAAAAATCCACCAAGATCACCACGCACGTGTTTTCGCTGCCAACCGCTGGATACAAATATTTTCACAAAATCTTTCCTACGTAAATTCTAAATCGATTAATGACACTCTAACAACTGCTAACCCACACCGAAGCCAACGACTTCTATGAGCAACGAACCAAATTATCTATGACTGCATTCAAAAAAGCACAGGTCTCACCACTAATTAACAAGACTTGACTCTTCTAAAAAAATTGCCTAAGAAATTTATTCACCCTTAATTCTTCAGTTCTATAAGCTTAACAAAATAAAAAGTCCACTTAAATTTGTGCAAATGCGTGCGGGCTATACAATCAGTCTGACACAAAAAAACCGACAACTGAACGCACAGCCTCTCCTTGCGTACTTTGTTTTCAGAAGTTTTGGAAAACATATGGTTTAATTGTTTCACGTTTCAGAAACAAAACAGGCTGACTCACATCAAGCAATAATTTTAAGCACCCAATTGTGCACGCAATCAAAGTAAATCCTAACTAGCGCGACACTTTGACAACAAGACGTCAATTCTAAATTAAAATAAACTATCAAATTGTTGTTGTTCAGTGAAACTGGCCGCCGCGGTGAATAGGTACACTATGTGGCAGTACGCAGTGCACGTGAAAATTTTTGAAAACATGAATTACATAAATTCCTTAAATATCATTTAACACGATTTAACATAAGAAGCTATCACCAGGGCAAAGGAAGTTAAAAAAAGTGCTCATAAATTAGTTGGTTTTTACGTTTGTTATTCAAAAGTAACTCTGCTTGGCAAATACACTAGTCAGAAAAAGTTTGCGTACAGGCAAGTCAAAGTGATGTCATCATCAATTTTGACCAAAACTTATCCACAGTATTCATATATGCCTTAACTGCACTTTTTGTTGTGTTTTAGATTCATTAAAACAATAATTTTCCATATATTCGTATTTATTGACAATATACTCACAAAACGGTGCAGAATAAGTGCGCGTACAAAACTAATAACGGGAATTTCCAGTTATGCTTTTTATTTTTATTTGGACATTTGTATTCCATTGCGCAGTAAACGGACTTGTAAATTATTTTTAAACGTATACGTGCTTGAAATTATATAGAAAGCAATAAAACCCAAGCGAAAAAAATAAAAATGGATAAAATGATGATCTTACTAGATCTTTCCTAAATTGACAAAAAATTTCGTGAAATTAGAGACATTTTTGGAAGAGCACATTCGTCATTTCGAAAAGCTATCTGAAATTAAAACAAAAAACCCTAAATTCTTGCTTCTTTGCTACGATCTGGCCATTTTCTTAAGCTACCCAAGCAATAGGATTAGATTGTTTTGCGATGTGCATCATAATCTTATTCTACGTTTACATTGAGCCCAAATGCGTGATTTGGGCAAAAATTCTCAAATGCGAAGCCAAATCACGCATTTCCCCATACAAATTCAAATCGACGAAATGACTCATTTCAACAAAACGACGAAGCAAATGCGATAAAACATGACCAATTTTATCGAACGCATCACAAAATGAAAGCTCTTTCAAAAGCTTCAAAAGCTTTTGTTCTTTTTGACAGTTCAAAATCAAAACAAACGAAAATGATCAAAATAGAAATTTCGAATGGAAATTTTCGTCTGCTTCAAATATGAAGAATATGCTTAGCATGTAAGGTATGTAATATATTTGTATTCAAATATGGCAGTGTGTGGAACATAGAGGCAGCAAAAAAACAACAAATTCTTTAGTCAGTAGCCGGAGAAGCGCTAATCTATGTGCTGCGGCAAGAGGACATGAGCATTGAGCATTTGACATTAGCTGCCAAACAAAATGAAATGCAATGCGAATGAGGCAATGTAAACGCTTTGAAATGACTCATCTCAAACTACGCATTTGGGCTCAATGTAAACGTAGTATTAGGCTAGTTGCATCCGATATCTTCAGAAATGTATAGAAATATTTTATTAAACCCAGTAGCAGTGATTTTCTAAGAAAAGTCCTGAAAATAACATTTTTTCCCTACAGAATAGCATGCAAGAATCTCTTATTTAGCTTACAAACAAGGAGCACAGAACTGCTTTCGTGAAAGAGTCCTTTAAAGAGTCTAGAAGACCGGATTTCCGGGATGATGTGTTGTTATCTATAGAAAGTGAGATGATTCATTATTATATGATAATGGTTTGGCATATTTGGCATTAAAAGGCATCAACTAATTTGAGAACGATCCTGTTAATAACAAAAATCTGAAAATAACAGTGAAGTAGTGAAGGGGTTGTGTTATGGGGCTGCATGTCAGGAAAAGGAGTGAGGAGGCTGTTTTTTTATTCAGAAATCGTTCCGAGGGGTGATTTACATATTATAAAAGCTTATGTAAGCCAAGGTTTCAAAATTTTGGATCAGGTTCCAACATTTCTTTTCAATTTTACGATGACCTTAAGGCGCAACGCATATGATGTGAAGCTATCTTTGCTATTAACTGGCTCAAAAAAGTTGAAACAGTTCCTCCCTAGTCACCAAACGTGCATTTAATTAAATATATATGGGGATTACTTGAACCCTGAGCCCAAACACACCCCATCTTCAAAGATATAGTAGACAAATATAACAATGCAAGGATATAACAAAAGAACAGCTGAGTTCCAATAAGAGAAGCATATTCACAAAGTTATTAATTTTTGGACAAAACTTAGTTTCAATTAAATTTATACATAAACTTATCTTGTACGCAAACTTTTTCTGAGGTGAATTCATAACACATTTTGTTTTTGGCCCTTACCTTTACCTTTACCATTTGGTCAAGTTTTTGTTATTATTATCTTAATAGAATAAAAGAACTAAATTTATGGAAAAAATAAAAAAGATTTTGTTTTTGAAAAATTACTTTAAGTGATTTATTTTTCATATGAAAAAACTATGTACCCCTTGTACGCAAACTTATTCTGACTAGTGTATATTCACCACAGGTAAATGTTGGTTGGAATATGAGATTTCATTTAAAATTCTGGTTAGTACTGCTAGCTGCTCTGGCGA
Organism: Melieria omissa; assembly: GCA_963971225.1. Classification (NCBI taxonomy): domain Eukaryota; kingdom Metazoa; phylum Arthropoda; class Insecta; order Diptera; family Ulidiidae; genus Melieria; species Melieria omissa. Next base: position 38,613,986 of record OZ020269.1, on the reverse strand, counting down.
CTGATGCGCAATGTGGCTACATGAAAGCGAAAATACGGTTAAGAAATACATGACTAATAAAAATTTATAAAATCATATTTAAGACTTATAAAGATGTGCCACATTAGTATTACGGATAATAAATAAATAACTTATCAATAAAAAACTTTGTTGTTAACATTTTAACGTGTACAAGGAAACATTTACAATAATATTGATTCGGAAAGTTTATTGTTTTCATCAAAAAATTATTTGTACGCAAGCAAAATTGAAATATGTACTCAAATTTTCTCTATTTCAGTGAATTATGATAACAACTATCGTATTTCTACAGTAATTGCCCAGTTACGATAAGATATTTGATATTTCAAACATTTCTTTAATACTTGATTGACAAAGGGCGATGTTATACTGCCGGTCACGGATCACGATCACGGATAAAATTGTTGTTGTTTCAATGTAAAAGAGAAAATTGGGAGAGCGAGTGAGCGGATAAAATTTGACCGCACCGATCATGGCACAATAAACAAGGTAGTGGCAGGAAGGAGCGAATTTTATTTTTTTCCCGTCAGAGTTCGGTAGGCCGTCAGAAATTTTTGTCTGTTTTGTTTACATTCGGCGAACAGCATTGCCAGTCAACTCTTTTTCTGTGAAATGTTAAGCATTTTTGCAATGACGAAAGAATATTATTTTTCCAATTTTCGTTAACTTTTATCAATTAACGCAAAATCGGCGAACTATGGACTTAGCACTTTTGCCCCTAATTGTAAAACAACAGATTAAAACAAAGAAACTATGTACTTTTGTTGTTAATTGGTGTATTTTTACGTTTTCGAATAGACCAAGTGGTCTATTCTTTGCTGGCAATACTGTTGGGAAGAGAACCGTCCGTCCGATTTGACAATGAACCGAACAAAAACACTAACAAAATACACGTGAATTTTTTCGCTCCTTCCTGCCACTACCTTGTCTATTGTGTCATGGCACCGATCACCGGATGATGAGGCTTTCGATGTCTAATCAAACGATCAAATCAGTGTTGCGTCGTGAGATTATTCACAATAGTTGTGTTTTGGGAACAAATTTGTTCCCTTTTCCTGAAAATGTGTATGAAATGAGTAAAAAAATGGTTGGTAGCAACCCTCAACCCTGTTTATATTTGTTTTGGGTGAAAAAGAAAAATGAAAACTTAAATGGTAAATAAATATTGTGGTACTTTCACACACATATTATATTAATATCATATATAAATAATGAGCTGAGAATGCCAGAAATTTCGGCCCAATCAACTACTGCAGCGCTGATAACAATGTTCCAGGAGTAGGAATCCCTTTAGAAATGGTGCTATTCAGACCGATGCGAGCGCGAAAAATAATTTTACATTTTAATTGAAAATTGTATGTGAAAATTAAAGTCCCTGTAAAAAGTAGTAAAAGTAAGCGACCGGCTATCAAATGATCGTCAGCATAACAGGCTTTTGGCACGAAGTAGAGAAATTAAAACGAGAACGTAAAAAGTGACGTGACCGACAATCATTTGACCGGCAGCATAACATCGCCCTTAGCTAAACCCATGATACAAATCAGAGACAAATAAGACATTACACTCGCTCATTTTGCCAAAAACAGCTGAAATTTCCTATACGTGTGATTATCTAGATAACCAAGATAAAAACTCCGTGAGATCAAAGAAATCAGCTGTTTGCAATTTGGTTGCCGGGGAAAAAATTGAAAGCATTTGGTTTTATATGAAAAGGATTGCCGGTATAAATGTTTTTCACTCTGAACATCTCAGATAGTACATATATGTGGATCGCGTGCCTTACAATGTCTTAGAATGCGTCGATTGTCTGTTATTTGACGTAAAACTTTCGCCTTCTGCCATAAAAATTTCCTTTTTATGTTGCATTCAATTCATGGTGAATTGGTGCTCAGCTGGTTTTTCTATTTATCTATTGTCCGGAGCAGCTCGCAGACTTATTTTGCTGCCGGAAAAATGATAATTAGTTTTCCAATAAAACAGCAATCGGAAGCATCTTACTGTATATTAATCAATAAATTATTCATATCTAAGAAAAACGCGATCATAAAATTGCTTACAGCTCATTCAAGTTTGCTATAATTTTGCATTGCTTATTGGCTATTTTTCATACAAGTTTCAATTCTGCAATGCGTTTACAATTCGTGGTGAAACCCAATCAGCTGTTTTCTGCTTGAAACTTTTTCGGGGATGGATGTTTGTGCACAAAATTATGATTTACAGTAAAATCGCTGCCGGAACAAGAATATGTGTTCATTCTGTAATCTAAATGTGATGTCAAAAAGTTTGCCAGCAATCCAAATTGTTGTGGTTCGTTCATATTGTTATATTTGTGCATTATTCTGCCTCCCTTTTGCATAGAAATTTTGTGCTGCCAATTGGTAAAAGTTGTGGTGAAAAAATATCAGCTGTTGGATTTGATATTTCATCGTCAACCTGATGCCGCCCGGGGTAATTTCGAAAAACAAAAAATTGAGAAGTATTGTGCTAAGTTTTGATATATTGTAATTTTTTGTTTTGCAAATTCTTACAACCAAAACCACAAATATTTTAAGATTCCTCTTATTGCAAGTAACTAATGTACATGACAATATGCTTGATTCATTTATAATAAAAATTTATTACACGTAATAGATATATCTTTATAAATATCTTTACATTTCCGCACCACCATAGAGGTATGCAAAATAGGCGCATTACCGAATACTTTTTTTTTGGTGCCCCTGTAGGCATATTTCACCCATTACAACATTTCATAAAATATAAGGAACATATAAGTCACATGTAGATTGCACCAATAAACAGAAAATAAAAAAATTAATATTCATAAAGCAATAACACAAAACGAAAGATACAAAATGTGCAAAAAAAAATATATCTCCAATAAACAGAAATCAGAAATTCATATTTTTAAAACAATAAAATGAAAACTAAAGATACAAAATGTGCACACAAAAAATGTAAAAAAAGCAAAAAGCATATAAGTGCAACAACTTAACAATTATATATACATAAGTACATATGAGAAGTGCATATAAGTACAATAAATACATTTGTTTAATACAAGCACCAAAATATTTACATGTGCCATATTACATACATGTCACATATAATACAATGCGAACTTATAAATTAAAGAAGTAGCATGCAAAACATATATACACAAGCAATATATACATATTAACCCTGAGCGGTTTTACGCGATTTACAGTATACAAAAATTCCGTCAAGTTTTTTGAATGAATTTGCTGAAAAACTGCACTGAAAATTTATAGTCTTTTAAGATGATAGTAGCATTACAAACATTAGTGTTAGTGTTAGTTCTACCTTTATCAACAAAAATTATTTGAAAAACTTCAAATGCGATACACGCAAAATCTTATCTTTCGACTCGGGAATAGAGTTTTTTATTAAAAAACTTTAAAACAAAATAAATTCTAACTTGCATAAATAAAGCAAGAAGTTTGTCCGTGTTGCAATTACTGCAACAAACAAAGGGTTCGATATCGTGGAGTGCATCATAAATAAAAATATACCTACCCCGACATTTCATCACATGCTACAGATACGAACGTTAATTTAACAGTCAAATTGGTATTTATTTTCTTTTTTAATCCTCGGTGTCCTCAGCGTAGTCTGCTGCACAATAAACAAACGATAAGAATTCAAATTATGTTCACCATGAAGTATGGTAGGAAGTTTATTTGGCAGCACCAGTAAAGCAATGCCGTATGTAGAAACGACTTCTATGATACATACTACATTCAATTTTTCGGGTACTCATGGGTACTCATGTACACACCACGAAATGTATCTATTGGCTCGGGGATTTATGTGACAGCGGGTATTTATTAGACAGCAAGAAATGAGTCTGTATAAGTGAGAACAACTCGAAGTGTAAAGTCTTTATTGTCTCTGATACAAATATAGAAGGTAGAACCGCTGTAATTTGTTTTGACACTAAACGGGTTTATTGACGTTTCTCGTATTTGTCAATAGCTTGGGTCGTGATGCCACTTCGTTGTAATACTAAATTAGGGCTCTTTAAGGTTCTAAGGATTTTTAGATCTTTTTTAAAATAAACACGAAAATTTAATGTGACTAGTACATTTTGTTGCGTAATATTATTAACTGTTAGACAAGCAACAACGCAATAAATAATACAAAGGTAAATTATTATGTAATTGTTTTTTTTTAATTTCTTACTAATCATTTTTTTTTGTGTTTTCAAATTGCTGTTTAAAAACCGTGTCCTAAAAAATGTTCGGCCTAAAAAGAAACGTTGCATTGTTTACATTTGAAGTTTGAAAAAAAAACGAAGCTTAAAAACAGGAACAATCCACCAAGCAAAATGTGAGAAATAGGCAACTATTGTCAGTGCCAACAAATTGGCGACTCACCGATTATTTGGCACGGCGGCAAATTAAAAAAACACTTTGTTTTCTAGTACTTTGAAATATCGAATTGAAGTATTTCAGTGAGATTGATCGTAATTGAAAAATTTTTATTCATTCGTCAACGGTTGATTCAAGCCTAAAACATCAAACACCAAAACTATAAGTATGATGAGTTCATTGCGGAAAATATACATACGGAACTAATACATATTCACATCTAAACTCAAAAACCTAAACAAAATACATTTCAATTTTGTTGACGTAAGAAAATGTTCAAGGGATTTTTTTAACAACAGTACGGTAGCACATTTTCAAAGAAGAACGTCAAAAACAGGTTTAGTGTCAGATGTGCAACATGGCGGCTGAGAAGAAGCAACGGCTCTACCTTCTATTTTTGTATCATGGCTAAACCAACAGAAACAAACTTTGCAGCAACACTGCCACATAGGGCCAATTTTTCAGTGCGAGTTTAACTCAGTTTCTAGTTTAAACGCAAAATCGAATTTTTCAGTCATATTTAACTGGAGTTTAAACGCCCAACCCTGCACGGTTAAACTAAGTTTAAACTGTGAGCAGCGTCTGACAGTTAATTTATTTTGGAAATTTGAAAAGCACAAAAATATAAATAATTCGGAATAAAATATATATAATTCGACCAAAAATAGCAATGAGTGGTTCTTCTGACGATGCAGAAATGTTTGATGTGTCATTCCGGTGGTGGGAAACTTTGAAATTTTGAGAATGCGGCCGGACCACTTCCATTTATTTGGGCGACAAGGACTTTATGATCGCTTGCGCATCAGTAAAGCTACTGTTTATAATATTTTACAGCTCAGTCCTTATACGAAGCATCCTACACTTGTTTATTTTCCCCCATAAGTACAAGAAGCCTTTCCTTTTCCCAAGACGGAAAATATGCGCTACGTTTGCTTATTTTGAATTTTATTTACGAAGTACATTTTTTGAGCGCAGACTTTATTTACGAATGACAATCAAAACAAAGAAAATTTATTATCTAGATAAAAATTTTTACAGTATTGCCACACTGAAATGACAAAAATTTGCTCCAGTTAAACTAGCACTGAAAAACGGCTTTGTCGTTTAAACTAACAGCCCTATTCTGGCAAACCTAACAAAACTCACCATGCTGACAATTGAATAGATTCTATCAATTGTTAGATTTTCGTATTCTGATCGTTTTTGAAAAGCTTTTTATCTAACACTTGTCAGAGAAGTTGTCAGGTACGTAGAAGGAGCTGACAAGCGCAAAAAATACTTGCAAAGAAGCAATTGAAGTTAAAAATTTGGAAAAATTTCAGCATATTTCGGTGTTTGCAATGAAAGAGCAGCTATTATTAGCGTGTGCAGTTGCTGTGGCTAAAAAAAAAATTAAATTGTGAAGAGGAGAAGGCTCTTGAGGACCTTGCGCGACGAAAGCCACCCTTTTCCAAAATCGGTCTTGCCGGAAATAATATTTAGACAATGCGCGGTGCATTGGGGCTGTTTTCCCCAGCTTGCAGCTCGGGACTGTTCCTCAAAAATTCCAGCTGCTCCTGCTTAGTTCGCTGAAGTCTTGAGACATAATAAATATTTAGCAATCAAACCAGTTGAATTTGTAAAGAATCCATACTTTCTAGTGGACATTTTATTTGAACTTATTTCTAAATGTTCAAATTTCGCAGCATGTGCATGTTTACACTTTTACATCAGAGAAAATAAAAAAAATTTCGTTACCTCCAACGAATTATTTTTTGTATGCAAAAAGCGCCTATTGTGAAACTATTGAAAAAAAAAACGCACGAACTTATTTCCAGCCCAGCCAGGATTCGAACCTGGGGCGCTCGGTATGAGAAGCCAGCGCGCTACCCGCTGGGCTATCATGGCCGGCTTTTTTCCAAAACTTACGTTATTTAAATTTTGTGTATTAATTTGCAATTCACAGTGACAGCAAAACAAACATAACTTTTCAACTCGCTGTGGTGAAATTTTATAGCTTTCTGCTTGTCAGATTTGTGTAAGAATAAGCTAACAAAAAATTCTGATCAAAAATCTAACAAGCGTTGAATAGAAAATCAATTATCAGACTTTCGCCAGAATAGGGCTGTAAGTTTAAATGTAAACCAAGTTCAAGCAAACTACGTTTGGACTGGGTTTAACCCCTGTGTTAATACCTGGGGACCCGGGTACCCACAACAGGATATTTTTGCATGTAGCTCGAGTAAAAATTAATATTTCCATGCCGGCCCCCGGATCATCGTTATTTAGTTCAATTTAAAGCATTTAGGCATTTTAAAGTGAAACTTGTTTATTTATTAATAAAAAAAAATGCATTCAAAATCAGGTCTGCCGTACCAACACCCGGGGTACCCGGGTACACAATACTCTTTCGGTGCTGTTTTTTTTGTTTTTTTTTTAATTTCCATTTTGTGAGAACAAATAAATAACGTTGAATATAAAAAATAAAGCTAAGTAAAGCTAGTAAGCTAAAATATTATTTATAGCAATGATTACATTTGGTGATATTTGTCGAGTATTTGTCACAAACTGGTTGCTCGCAATTGGAGCAGTTTTTCCGCGTTTTGCGCCTTTTTTTTATTTTTGATTATTACAAATAAAGCAACAACCAGTGACTCTCTCCCTTCCTGAATTATCTCTATCAACAGTAGGAAATGAGACAACATTCACAGGATGTTTCTGCCGGCCGATGATGCTTTGGTGGATTTAGTGTCCACCAGCACTTTTAAATGAAACGCACTGCACTTTTAATCACAACTTTTTATTTAAAAATTTTAACAATGCGACGCGGTGTCGCGTCCTGACGGTGACTGACTGCTCGATTGACTGATGATTGCTGGTGTCAGGACCGCTTCTTTTATAGCAGCGAGCCGGCCGTGGTCCGTTCTGCCGGTCCGCTATGCCGTTGCTGTCGTCGTGGCACAGCTGCGGCCCGCTATGTCGTCGCTGCCGTAGACCGCTATGCTGTCGTCGTGGCACAGCTGCGGCCCGCTACGCTGTCGCTGCCGTGAACCGCTATGCTGTCGCTGCCGTGGACCGCTACGCTTTCGTCGTGGCACAGCTGCGGTCCGCTATGTCGTCGCTGCCGTGAACCGCTATGCTGTCGTCGCGGCACAGCTGCGGTCCGCTATGCTGTCGCCGCCGTAGACCGCTACGCTGTCGTCGTAGCACAGCTGCGGTCCGTTACGTCGTTGCATGCCATCCGCCACGCTGGCACCGACGTGACATGTGCCACGCTGGTACCGTTGCTGATATGTCGAGCGGTACAGTATGTGCCGCCACAATGCTATCAACAGCTATCTTTGTGGTATTATTCCGTATTACCTGTGCATTTGTGATACGATATTCAATAATTGGTTTTGCTACTTCCTCGCTCAATTGTCGCATTAACAGCCGTCGTTGGTTTGTCTTTTTTGGCAACATATTATTATTTCGGCAGCCGCCGTGGCTCAGTTGGTTAGTGCGCGGTCCAACGAGTCGCATGCAGAGCGACGCAAGATCGAATACTGCATGTAGTAACACCTAAAAAAAAAATAACGGGAAACTCGTTTTCTCTTTCGGTGGCTGTCCTCTCAGCTGGAAATGGCAAACCTCTGAGAGTAAAAATTGCCTATGAAAATGCTCCCAACCTGCCGTTCGGAACCGGCATAAAACTGTAGGTCCCTTCCACCCGCGTACAAAATTCACACGCACAACACGGGTGGTTGCGGGAAGCTAGGCCTTAGTCTCGCGTAAGCGGGCTGTCGTGCCAATCAATTATTATTATTATTATTATTTTGGTAATAAATAAGGTATGTAGCGAGGGAGCTAATATCTATCACATTGAAAAACATTGCTAAAGGCCATCGTAAGGTACGACGTTGTGTTGTATACCATCTGATCCATGGTGTCAACACCAGCTTCTTCCCATAACCGTGCACAGCGTTATCGCTATGCATAGTTGAGAGCATGATCACGGCTTTATTTTTTTTGCCACGTATGAGCACATCGTAACTTTTTCATGGAAACCAAACACAGTAGAACATAGTTCCCGTGACTTATTTGGAGCCATTACGCTTGGTATGTAAAGCCTTTTCTTTTTTAAAGTACCAACAAGCGTCAAATGCCACAGACAGTTTTTGTAATTGCATAAGTGTAAGAAAAAAATTTTAACTTGTAGTACCCCAAATTATTCGGTCGATGTGCTAATTTTTTTAAGAATTATAAGCAGAATAATAGCTGTGTTGCATTTGCTACAGCTTTTGTGAATGTTATAATACAATTAGCAACTTGTTTTTGCTCACAGTAAGTGCGGTACCGTAAGCGGGTACCAGGGTACCCTGGGTGCTAGACAACGTAAGGAACTTTGGGTATTAACACAAGGGTTAAACTCGCACTGAAAAATTGGCCCCTAGTGGAATAAATAAATTTATTAAAGATCTACCAAGGCGAATTAATAAAGGTGGCCTTGTTAGCCCAGCTGATTTGATTGTTTTGAATTCGCCGTTCAACTTGATTGTCAAAATGGTCAAAGCGACGACGTATAGAACGAAGCTGAATATTGTTACGAATACTAAGTCTAGTGGGCTGTTGCGTATCTCTGGATTGTGTAATTTGAAAATAAAACACAGTCAGTTTCTAAACGCAGACAATAAAATAAACCAACAGTCACTTTATTATTCACAGTTTACACTTTACTGTTCGTACACTTAAGTATTTGCTTAATTATTCCGTGTGGCAACTTCACTTGTCAAAACCAGACTGACTCGCTGTACCGCATCTGGCCACCTTTTATACTCTGTCCGGCCGTCGCGCAGATCGTTCTCGCACGTTGCCAGATTGGACTAGAAGTTTCCCTGATGACCGCGACCATCGTTGCCAGGTTGGGCTAAAAGTTACTATCGCGGCCGTCGTTGCTAGATTGGGTTATGGCACGGCACGTAGCGGCAGGGTTGCTTTGCACCGCGACAGACTGGCTCATCGTTACACTGCCCACCACTTAGACTTGTTCGTCCCGAACAAGCGCCGAGGCTCCGCTGTGATGAGGCGCCAGGCGCTCCAAATGGACTACCTTCAGCTTAGCGCCTCTATTGCTGCAACGTTGAATCCGGTATACCACGTCGTTAATCCTAGTCACGACTTCGTAAGGTCCTTCCCATGACGCTTGGAGTTTCGGAGACAAACTTTTCCTCCGCTGCGGGTTGTAGAGCATTACCAAATCGCCTTCTTGGAACCCTGCTGAGTTGGCCCGTAGATCGTATCTGGCTTTCACCTTATCGCTGACCAGTTTGGTGCGGCTCCTTATAAACTGGTGAATTTCCTCCAGTTCCGCCCGCTTATTGGCCACGTAGTCCGTCTTAGCGCCTCCCGTCGTGCTGACTACCCCGAACTTCAAGTCAGCGGGTAACCGCAACTCTGTGCCGAACACTGCTCGGGCTGGAGTGAGTGATGTCGTGTCGTGCGGGGCTGACCTATACGCCATCAGGAACAGGCCGATGTGCGTGTCCCAATCCTTTTGATTCCTGCCTACCACTTTTCGCAGGTATTCCTCCAGTGTCCGGTTAAAGCGTTCCACCATGCCGTCGGACTGTGGGTGCAAAGGAGTGGTACGCGTTTTCTTTATCCCCAGCAGCTCACACACTTCCTTGAATACCGCAGACTCAAAATTCCGGCCTTGATCTGAGTGCAACTCCAACGGAACTCCGAACCTGGCTACCCAGTTGTTTACCAGCTTTTCCGAGATCGTGGTGGCCTCCTGGTTAGGAATAGGGTACACTTCGGGCCATTTGCTGAAGTAATCCATTACGACCAGCACATATTTGTTGCCTTGAGTGCTAGTTGGGAATGGGCCGGCGACGTCCATAGCAATCCGCTCGAAGGGCGCTCCCACGTTGTACTGCTGCATGCGGCCTCGAGATTTTCTTGTCGGCCCTTTCGCGACTGAACATCGGTCGCAGCTCTTAATCCACTCGGCTACAGACTCCTGACATCCTACCCAGTAGAATCGTCTTTTTATTTTGGCGACGGTTTTGGTGATGCCTAGGTGCCCTCCACTGGAGTCGTTATGGTATGCCTCGATGACCTCGTTGATTCTGCTTTTCGAGGGTTGCTGGTACGACCACCCGCGCTCTCCCATTCGCGGTACAGGCAGCCTTCCTTCAGCCGCAGACTTTTCCACTGTGCCCAGTAAGCCTTAGCGATCGGGCTTTCACCAGCCATCTCCTGCCAGTCTGGACGTGCGCCTTGCTCCTTGCCTTCGACGATTTTTGCAAGATCCGCATCCACGCGCTGGTCCTTTTGTAGCCTCTCCGCAGACCACTCTTCCTCTGGCATAACGCTTATCAACCGGACGTCCACTATCTGCTCTTTGCTCTCGGCTCGTGAGCACTGCCTGCATTCGACTTGGCACGGACGGCGTGACAAAGCATCGGCATTTCCATGGCTACTGCCCTTGCGATGTTCTATCGTGTAGTCGTAGCTCTGCAGTCACTCGATCCACCGCGCCAATTGCCCTTCAGGATCTTTAAAGTTCAGGAGCCATCTCAATGCCGCATGATCTGTGCGCAGGCGAAACCTTTGTCCATACAGATATTTGTGGAAGTGTTTTACGCAGTCCAATACCGCCAGCAGTTCTCTCCGTGTCACACAGTAGTTGCGCTCCGGTTTCGATAGAACCCTACTGTAGTACGCTATCACTTGTTCCTGGCCGTCTATTATCTGTGATAGCACACCGCCAATACTATTCCCGCTTGCATCTGTATCCAGCACCCCGCGGGCGGAAACCGTATGGCCCAGATACTTGACCTCCTTTTGGAACAGCGAGCACTTCTTTGGGTTAAGTTTAAGCCCGGCTTTTTGTATCCGCTCCAATACCTCCTTCAGCTTTCCCAGGTGGTCGTCGAAGCTTTTACCCATTACGATTATGTCGTCGAGGTACACCAGACACGTCCGCCAATGCAGCCCTTTTAGCACGCGTTCCATTAGCCGCTCGAATGTTGCTGGTGCGTTGCAGAGTCCAAACGGCATGACGGTGAACTGCCACAAACCATCGCCAACACTGAAAGCCGTTTTCTCCTTGTCCTTGTCTGCAAGGTCTACCTGCCAATAGCCGCTGCGTAAGTCGAGCGTGGAGAACCACTGCGTGCCTGACAGTGTGTCCAGGGTGTCATCGATCCGAGGTAGTGGATAACTGTCCTTCTTGGTCACATCATTGAGCTTCCGATAGTCCACACAAAACCGGGTACTGCCATCTTTTTTCTTGACTAGCACGACCGGCGAGCACCAGGGGCCCGAAGAAGGCTCTATGACCTTGTCTTTCCGCATGTTCTCGATCAAATTTGTGATCTCCTGCGGTATGGCGTCCATGTTAAACCCGCTCTTCTCATTACCTCCAGGCGGGCTACTCTCGCAATTGACCACTGCTACAGTTTCCTTACACTCGCCAATTACCTCATCTTTTCCGACATATCTGGGTGCATTCAGGGGGTTCAGTATTCTGACTGGTATCCTTCCATTTTTAGGTTCCACTAATGTACGTCCGATGATGATGTTGTCGTGTCCTTGCTTCGGTGCTTCTACTATCCACAGCCGACTCGTCCCATCGTCCTCGTCCACCTTTGCCCACACAATCGCCTCAGAATTCGCTGGTATCCTCCTGTGTTGACACGATAAAACCTTCCTTACCGCCACGCTACGCTCATAGCCGGTGTGCAGCGGGAATTCAACGTTGGCATATCTCAGCACATTTTCCTTCAGGTCCAGCGTAAAACCGTGCCTAATCATGAAATCCACGCCGATAATCACGTCGTCCATTATATCCGCGACGATGAACTCATGTTCCAGGCTGCTGGTGCCGATAGCAATCGTTTTTGTAACTTTCCCTCTTACCGGCGCGCGCTCGCCAGTCGCAGTCCGCAGCTGTATGCCATGCAGCGGTTCCCAGTTCTTCAGCAGCTTCCTCTTTATGATCGAATATGACGCTCCAGTATCCAGTGTCAACACGAACAACTTTCCATCTATCCTTCCTTCAATTGTCAAGCTGCTGGGCTGTCGTTTCAGCTGTGAGACAAGGACGGTGGGGCGGCAGATTGTGGGGATCAGCTCACGCCCCTTTGGGCTGACCCGTTTTAGTTTAACGACTCGCCGTCCTCAGCCCTGCGCTTGTTGGCTGGGCCTCGATTGTCAGCATTCCTTGCTTCAGGCGATTGCGATCGGGAACGGGAACGCCTCTTTCGTTGGCGGCAGTCTCGTGATATGTGGCCCTGCTTGCCACATACCCAGCAAACAACTTTAGAGGAGACCACCCGTGGCCTGTCCGGTATCTCAGAGCTTATGGCCTGGATCGGAATGTCGTTGTCCGCCTGAATCTGGCGTATCCTTGCAGGTGCATACCGAGTGCTACCAATCCATGCCGCTTCATATGTCATCGCGCTGGTTACCGTCTCCTTAAATGTCGGCTTGCCCATCATCAACGCACTGCGACGTGTTTCTGGATCATGAAGACCTTCAATAAACGACTCGATCTTCATCCTCTCGAGATCATCAGCACCAAATTTCGGGTAGCACAACTGTACGAACCGCTCAATGTCTGCTGCATATGTCTGCAGCGCCTCGTTGGCCCTTTGCTTGCGGTTCTTCAGCTCACAGTAGTATAGCGCATGGTTGTGCTCGTTGCTATACTTCGCTGCCAACGCTCTCATGATGGCACCGTAATCACTTCTTAAACATTCTGGAACTGATTTGCCAACCTCCGACCTTTCCTGATATCTGTCCACTGATTTTCCAAAGCAGCCAAGTCGAATTGCAATTTAAATGTATCGAACGGCGCAGCACCATCATAAGTAGGCACTTCTGTTCTGCCAGAAAAACCGTCCTGAACCGGTGGCAAACATTCTCGTGGCTGAACCTCTCGAAGTCGTTCGTCTATCTTTCTATGCATCGAATCTTCCAGACTGTCAACTCGTTTGTTCAAGGACTCATCCAGGTTGTCAACTCGTTTGTCCCAATTGTCCACGCGCGTCTCAAGATGCTCAACTTTCCCGTTCAGCCTATTGGAGATTTCCTCTACCTTCTGCTCCAAGCGCGCAGAGCTTTCCTGAAGCTTGACTTCCATTCGCTCCGACACTTGCGCCGATATTTCATGGGTCGCCGTTTCCATTTTCGCTGCCATTTCACGGTTGGAAGTCTCGAACATGCCTTTAAGTGCAACCATTAGCTGGCTCATGTCCATTGCTTGTGGCGGTGCAGCCGCTGCAGTCGTACTTTGCATCGACGCCGCACCTGCAGGCGATTCCTCCATTTTGGCCGACGCCTCTTGTTCTTGCGCTCCGAATTCGTGCACAGTCCAATCGACGCCTCGTTCCTCACATGCTTCTCGCAAGCGCAACTGCAACTCCACCTTTCCGCCAGCAGTCGGCAAATTCCAGGCAGCCAGCTCCTTCTTCAGCTGGTCCACCTTCAGCAGCTCGAATTTCACCATGTCCGTGCTTTTATAATTTTATTTCTTTAGTTTTTTTTTTAATCTTCAATTTTCCACAATCCCACTTCTGACACCAAATGTTACGAATACTAAGTCTAGTGGGCTGTTGCGTATCTCTGGATTGTGTAATTTGAAAATAAAACACAGTCAGTTTCTAACCGCAGACAATAAAATAAACCAACAGTCACTTTATTATTCACAGTTTACACTTTACTGTTCGTACACTTAAGTATTTGCTTAATTATTCCGTGTGGCAACTTCACTTGTCAAAACCAGACTGACTCGCTGTACCGCATCTGGCCACCTTTTATACTCTGTCCGGCCGTCGCGCAGATCGTTCTCGCACGTTGCCAGATTGGACTAGAAGTTTCCCTGATGACCGCGACCATCGTTGCCAGGTTGGGCTAAAAGTTACTATCGCGGCCGTCGTTGCCAGATTGGGTTATGGCACGGCACGTAGCGGCAGGGTTGCTTTGCACCGCGACAGACTGGCTTATCGTTACAATATGAAGGAAATCGAGAAAGAAAGAAAATGCTTTTTTATTTTTCATGATTTCTTGAACGATGAAAGCTGCTTGGTTGGCTGCCAAGCCATTTCACTAACGCTGCTGACGAGACTTTACGAACATTTTTGAGCTTAGTGCTTTGGACGGTCTCTCGACAAAATACGAATCAGACACGAAGAAGGTTTAGTGCATTAAAGTTGCACACAACTGAAGGCTTTTGATGCTTCCTCGTAAAACATAAAAAACCGTCAGTTAAACGCTGGAAAAATTTCTCTCGGCTGCAATTTGAAGAAGCGGCGTTGTTGCATGATGCTTCATGATCAGCTGGAAAGCGAGGATTATTCGTATTATTATTCCTCAAATTGTCCGGCTCATCTGAAAAATATGATATTGCGCCATGTTGTAATGAATGAATGAATAAATTAATGTCTGTTCCGGAACTTATGATGCTGGGCAGTATCGCACAAGCATTTGTGTCTTCACCAGGAGGTATTGACTCCTGTGTCGGTGCCATTTTGTCATCGTTAGCGGCGTTGACAGAGCTGGCACGCGATGTTCGACGATGTTCCATAGGCACTGCGGAAAGAATAATATTTATATTAAAAAAAAAACGACGAATATTTGCTGCTCACCAATTTAATCACACTCTTCTGTTTGATAATTTGTGCTTTTGTTTGTGCTTCTGCGCACTTTTTCTGTTTTGTATGCGTTAAGGCAAAATGAAATATCAGCTGATTTTGACAAGCAAGTTGCACAAACCCAACAACAAAATACATGGGAATTTTGTTGTTGGCCTTACGCGTTCACCTTTATTAATTCGCCTTGAGATCTACCCTGTTCCTCGGTCTGAAAATGAACGAAGTTGCATCCGGGTGGCAGCGTCGTGCCGGGAAATCCAATGTGACGGAACTTTTGTTCATATTTCATTACTTATTCGCTGATAACTACTAAATAAAATTGTTTCTAAATACACCTTAACTTTTCGTTAGAGCAACGATCCGAATTTATTTTCGGGAAAAGCAATGGATTCAGCTCCACAACATCAGCGACCTCAACATCCTTTAGTAAGAGCCATGCGTAATCTTATCAATGTAATTTATATATGTACAGCTTTCTTTAGGCCAACTACCAATTTTCGGCGGACGAAATTCGAGTGCTGAGAGAATGTAACAATGAGTCGTTCTTTCAACGGTCTCTGCCTTTGGGGACGGCCCTTGGAGTGGGTACATATTTTGCAGTTAAAAATGGCCTTTTGCAGGTAAGTGAAAATTTCAACGGTTAGTCCTTACTTGAAAAAGGGGAGGGGTAGTGGCAAAAGCGATGCACATATTTAAGCTTTTGGGCTTGCGCAACATAATTGCACATAAGCTAAATCGGCTTAAGTGCAGAATAGCGTACCCTCGTGAAAAAAATTAATGGCTAGTCTCTTATATCTGTACGGTGAGCTAGAGCACTGAAAATTTTATGGTAGGTAGTATTCGCTATTAAACGCGGAATTTTACATTTTTAGCCGTCGGAGTTGTCTAGTTTTTAAGTTATTAATTTTTAAAAATTACAAAAATCGCCTCCCAAGCTTACACTTCTTCTTCCACTCAATACAACTGGCATTCACAATAGGATAAAAGCTGAAGAAATATCGACAGCATTGCCATTTTGTTATGCAGAAATACTGTTAGCACCTTACTGATGCTCCGGCACAATGGTTGCTCCTATGAGGGTTATTTTTCAAGCGCCCGGCCGAAGGCCGACCACACAGAAGGGATTTGAATGCAGAAATACTGTTAGCACTGTACTGATGCCTGGCGCACTAGTTGCTCCTATGAGGGTTATTTTTCAAGCGCCCGGCCGAAGGCCGACCACACAGAAGGGATTTGAATGCAGAAATACTGTTAGCACTTTACTGATGCCTGGCGCACTAGTTGCTCCTATGAGGGTTATTTTTCAAGCGCCCGGCCGAAGGCCGACCACACAGAAGGGATTTGAATGCAGAAATACTGTTAGCACTTTACTGATGCCTGGCGCACTAGTTGCTCCTATGAGGGTTATTTTTCAAGCGCCCGGCCGAAGGCCGACAACACAGAAGGAGTTTGAATACAGAAATACTGTAAATATTTCACTGAATCTGAAGCCCTACTTGCACTTAAGAGGGTTATTACCCCTCTCCCCGCTTTTTCCACCTACCCACTCCACCTTATTGGCAAGTAATTACAAGTTTTCTCGCTTCGCAAGTAAAATTTAAAAAATTAATTAAAAAAAAACTATACACTTCCGACGGTTTTCCTTTCAAGGGGGATATATGGGGGACCCACCCTACCCCCCCACACAATTTTATCCTCCTCCTCGAACGTACAGATATAAGAGTCCTTCCAAATTAATAAGTATGTTTATACAAAGAAGTTTGGCTCCTGAGTCCAACTAAACATTTTGCTGGGGAAACTCCTACCAAAGGCATGGGGTCAAAGTTCAAAACTTTTATCAAAATAACTCAGTCAATTTTCAATCGATTTATACGATATGGGTATCAAACGAAAGGTCTTTTTCATACCTTTATTTTGATGTGCCACATTATATACTTTATATGTACGAGTAAAAAAAACCCAAAAATGAAAAAAACCATAAAGATATAAATTTGTTACTATATATTCTCTACAGAATTCTCTACAATGAAATATAGAACATTTGAACTTTTTTTGTTTTTGTTTTTATATTTAGATTAAATTTTTATATTTAAGCTAAAAGAAACTGCCTGCAACATTCAAATTGCGTTTACGAAAATTATTGCTTAGGCGCGATATTTTCCAATCAGGAATTAAATATAAAAATACTGTACGCTCCTTACTGAACCTGATGCCGTAGTTACTCCCATGAGGGGTATTTTTCAAGCGCTCCGGCCGAAGGCCTGCCACACAAAAGGTACCTGAATACAGAAATTCTTTGCTTAGGCGCGATATTTAATTAAAACACGTATTGAAAAAAAAAACAAAACAAAAATGTATGTTTTTATATTTCATTGTAAAGTTTATAAAAAAAATAATTGTTTGCTTATAATTGTTGCTCGTACATATAAAGTATATAATGTGGTACATCAAAGGTATGAAAAAGACCTTTCGTTTGATACCCATATCATATAAATCGATTGAAAATTGACTGAGTTATTTCGATAAAAGTTTTGAACTTTGACCCCGTGCCACGCCTTTGGTAGGCGTTTCCCCAGCAAAATTTTTATTTTGTTACATTCACGAAAACAAGTTCTTTATAGCCAAATTTTCATTTTTTTCGTGAGGGTACGCTATTCTGCACTTGTTCCGCTAAATCTGTTAACTTCTATAATTGATTTTGTTTTTAGTCTCTTACCGTGTTTGTGTATTACTTGCCTGTAGGAATTCGGACTGGTCCAAAAGTAATTTGTCAACTGATTGCTAGTCAACCATAGCTGACTGTAGAACCGATACTTTACTTTGGAGCTAACTCTTTTTTAACATGGCGTTGTTTTAGGCAACAGTTAATTGCCCCCGTCTGCATCCATTTGCAACTAATCCTAATTAAAACAGTTTCTAAACCAGTTGAAAGCGAGTAATTTGAGAACAGTTTATTCTGGGTTAGTTTTCTAACCAGTTGAATATTATGGAGGAAAATAACACAATAACATTTTTCAGTATTCATTTTACTTTAACACTTTGCCCTCTGCACGTCTTGTAAATATTTATTCGCTTGGCGTCGGCAGCGCTAATTCGGATTACTTGGCTTGTCGCCGGCCGTTTTTGACATTATCGTGAAATTATAAATTGTTTAGTTTTACTAAACTCATCGTTAGTTCTCATTAGTTTTCAACCTTGTTCCCCTACTTTCATGAAACTTCGAAGATATACATACGTAAATAAATTCAAGGTTGAATGTTTTATATAATTCGCGCACAAGACCACTGTGGTGTCGTCGGACGGCATAGTGTTAAAAATATTTGTAAAACAACAACAATTCATCGAGAATGAAAAACAAAATATACGTCGACCGAACAAGTTCGTAATTTACACTTTGCATGGTTTACGAGTTTACGAGTACCTATTTGTTTTTTTTTCTTTATTATAGTCACATTCATTCTAAAGTAAATAAATTTCATCAGATGATATAGCATTCAAACATCAAAAAGGGCTTCTGATAGAGCGTTGTACGGAAATCGTGAAATCATAGTGAAATTATTCAAATGAACCAGGTAGAATGACGGCCTTTTTTGTAAGACAATAAGAAAGAAATTTGAAATATTATTTGTCATTTATGTCAAAATGCTCAATAAAATTAACCCTGAACAATATACAATAGCTTCGAACTTGATGGGGTTTCAAACAAAATTTGCGTGCGTGAAATATACAGGTGTATGTATGTATAAATGTAGGTAAAAAAATAACCGGAATAGTCTTATAAAATGAAAAATCTTAATTTATTCTTTTAAATCTATTACATCGCCTTCACAGTACTCCCTCTTAAATGCAATGCCCTTATGCCATAGTTTTTTCCAGTCCTCGAAGCATCACAGAGAGTCATTTTCCGGAATGGCCTTCAACACCTTCTTCGATTCGGCTTTTATCTCAATCCTCTCAAACGATATCCCTGGAGCGGTTTTTTGGGTTTAGCAAATAGCCAGAAGTCGCACGAATATTCGAATTTTTGGCGAAATGGTCACGAAGAACGAGTGCAGTGTGAGATGGCGCTTATAATAAGCAAAACCTAAGATTTGCAAAAATTGAAATCAAAATCACTTTTTCCATCGTACCATGGTTCAATAATAAGGTTATAGCATCCCCGCAACACCAAAAACCACATGTATTTTGTTGGTAAGATCATTTATCGCTACTGTCAAAATCTGCTGATATTTTCCGACGAAAGAGGGAGAAACTGAAAACAAACAAAACTGATTGTTGCCAGACGGTGCTGTATTTGAGTGAAAAAACAGGAAAAGTGCTCAAGTCAGTTGTTTTCAGTCAGGTATTTTCATTTCAACCGATGCGGCAACACAGCACACCGACGATTTTGACAAAAGCGATAAACGATCAGCCGGTGGCTTGCTACAACCTTATAGTTGAACCATGCATCGTACAAAACCAAGAATAACACAACTACTAATGACATTTATAACAGTGTTGCCAAACTAAGAAAAATATTTCGGCAAAAATAATTATCTGCGTAATTTAAATCGACTCGGCGTATTTTGGACGCAGTAGTATATTTGCACAGGGGGGCACAATAGATCAACTCTGGTCTCAGTGCACATTTCCCCTTTCAAATCTATCGATATTTGCAGCATTTTCGTAGAGTACTTTAATATAATTTTCGGATCCTTCCAAAAAATCAACATATCATCACTACAATACACCCAAGGTATATTTACAAGGTATGCTACGTATGGAGAGACGTCTGTCAATGTCTCTCTCTCTTATTTGTGAATTGATTCTTTTTTCACGGCAGCCGCCGTGGCTCAGTTGATTAGTGCGCGGTCCAGCGAGTCGAATGCAGAGCGACGCAAGTTCGAATACTGCATGTAGTAACACCTAAAAAAAATAACGGGAAACTCGTTTTCTCTTTCGGTGGCTGTCCTCTCAGCTGGAAATGGCAAACCTCTGCGAGTAAAAATTGCCTATGAAAAAGCTCCCAACCTGCTTTCGGAACCGGCATAAAACTGTAGGTCCCTTCCACCCGCGTACAAATTCACACGCACAACACGGGTGGCTGCGGGAAGCTAGGCCTTAGTCTCGCGTAAGCGGGCTGTCGTGCCCGCATTATTATCTTTTTTCGCAGGAAAAAGTACTAAATGTCAGTATTGATATTGTTGGTACAACCACCTTTTTTTGTACATTTTGGAATAGCATTGAAATAAATATATTTGATGCGTAATATAATTAATAGATCCTAAAAATATGCACATAAATACCTATTTGTCGTTATTTTCACTGTTTTCTTTGTTCATAAGTTTTAACCTTTATTTTACAATGAAAGGTGGGCGTGTTTTCTGTTGAGGTGGAATATGGTATGTGGTGGAAGTCTCAAGCAATATTCTTAATTGTGCGAAAAGCATTTTAAATTAGCCAATTTCAAAGAAGATCCTATAGTGCGTTTGAGACTGAAGCCATATACCATTCCTTTATTGCATTTGCCTCAAAGGCAAGAAGTACATGTTACATCATGACTGATATAAATTTTAATATGAAATTAGGAGTGATTAAAGTTTGCTGTTTACAGAGCACCTCAGAGGATTCTTCCAACAGGTTCGGGTGGCTCGGAAATGCAATGTAATAATCTGGACAAGAATCGAAATGGTCATAAGAACATCTTGTTTGGCGGGATTTATTATTAGAATTAAACAGCTTTCAAACAACTAAAAGTGAGACTTGGACTTGGGTAAACCAAGTATCCCATAGTGGGCTTCTCAAGCCATCTGGTATATTTTTAAACAGGAATTTTAAAGAAACTCAATTAAAAAAAAATTTTCAATACAAAAATTTCAAAAACTGATTTATAAATTTACTTTCTATTTTCATTTCTATTTGATTAATAATCTATACTATTATATAAAAGCAAGTGTGACGTTTTTTGAGCCACAATCAGGCAAAAACCACTGAACCGATATAGATGAAATAAGCACCAAACATTTCTTAATCTGTGGGAATGGTACATAGGCTATATGAGATTGACCACGCCCCTTTATTACGCCCACTGGGGTAACAAAACTCATCTATGGTATACTTTTGTAAGGCAATATGGGTATCAGACGATTCAGCGTTACATTGCGGCAAACATAGGCTATAATATAATCGGCCACGCCCACTTTCCGTGCCCACTAAACTAACAAAACCAAGCTACGGTACATGTCGGTAAATTAGTATTAGTTTCAAATGATTCCGTGTTTCGTTGATGTTAACAGAGGATATATAAGACTGACTACGCCCACCTGATATGACTTTTCGCGACGCCCACTATAATAACAAATCAGCCATGGTATATTTGTCGTAGCAATATGGGTATCAGACGATTCACCGTGTCATTGCGGCAAACATAGGCTATAATATAATTGGCCACGCCCACTTTCCGTGCCCACTAAACTAACAAAACGAAGCTACGGTACATGTCTTTAAATCAGTATTAATATCAAATGATTCCGTGTTTCATTGATGTTAACATAGGATATATAAGATTGACCACGCCCACCTGATATGCCTTTTCACCGCGCCCACTATAATAACAAATCAGCCATGGTAAATTTAGCAATATGGGTATCAAACGATTCAGCGTGTCATTGCCGCAAACATAAGACTATAATATAATCGGCCACGCCCACTTTCCGTGCCCACTTAACTAAAAAAACAAAGCTACGGTACATGTCTGAAAATTAATGTTGATATAAAATGATTCATGAATTTCATAGCGGTAAACATAGGCTATATATGGTTGACCACGCCCACCTTTTACGCCTTCCTGAAATTCCCATGACGACAGAAATTAACTGTGGTATATTTGTGCAAAACAATATGGATATAAAATAATTTTGCGAGTCATTGCAATCTATGCAATCTAATATCTAGGGTAAAGGGAGGTTAATTCGTGATAAAATGGTCTTACTTGCCTATAAAACAACATCCGAAACATTTAAGACAAGGTATTGCATACCTATCGATTAGGCTCTGCGCAGTTGTCAATAAAATATAAAAATTATTTTAATATTTCGTAACGCTTCATTAAAAATCCATAATTAATTAGTGCTGAAAAATAATAGGTAATATCGTGATAGGACAGGTATCTTCGTGATAGGGGTTCGGTAATATCGTGATAGAATTCAATAAATGACAACACTTGAAATAAAAGTATTTATTCGAAAATTTTATAAATGAAGTATGTAAGTACATAAAATTAAAATGCCAAATTCAATTTCGAGGAAAAGGTTGAGAACAAAGTCACTACCAAATGTTTCGGCTTAAGAAAAATTGTTGGAACAAACATCGCAAAAGAAATAAGCTTCATCGTCATCAGGTACGCTGCTTAAGCATTCAATGTGATATGGCTGAATGCAATAAGAACATTGGATCCATTTTTTCCCATTCTTGGCTGCTACATCGTCAGAAAAAAATTCATTACAAACAGTGCAGCACCATTCGTCAGAGTTACTCTTGTCGTTCAAAGCGCTTTGTCGTTTTCTGCATTTTCGAGATGTCGAAGGATCTTTACTTGGTTCAATTTGGATTAAAGTTTCTTCATTTAGACATTTTGCGGATGAATTTCTCAAATTTCTTTTAGCAACTGTTTGTTTAGCATTTGCTTTTGGAACAATAAGAATGTCTTCAATGTCTGTATTCTTGCTAGCCAAATCCGTCTGTTGAAAATTTTCGTCAGTGACCTTAGATGGCGCAAGTGCGTCACTATCAAAGGGACAAATCCCGGTCTTTTTAAAAGATGAAACAATATTTTTGTGACAAAACGCATTAGCGAATGCCGGATTTAATATACCATGGAAATCACTTCTGCTTGGTTTTGTAGTCGGATTTTTTTCATGTGAGCTTTAACCGATTCATTCCAATTATGCTTTAGAGATTTATATACACCAACATCGAGCGACTGCAAAATGTGAGTATTATGAGCCGGGAAAGTGAAAAGATAAATGGAATTTTGTTTAGCCAGATCAATAATTTGAGGTCCTACATGAGCCGAGTGAGAATCCATTAGCAAAATGACGGGCCTTTCTTGTGGAATAGCTTTGATAAAGTATTGGAACCACTCTAAGGAAATTTCTGATGTTATCCAACCTTTAGGAGAAACTTTAACCATTGAATTAGGCAT
Source organism: Melieria omissa (assembly GCA_963971225.1). Lineage (NCBI taxonomy): Eukaryota > Metazoa > Arthropoda > Insecta > Diptera > Ulidiidae > Melieria > Melieria omissa. Next base: position 38,590,773 of record OZ020269.1, on the reverse strand, counting down.
TGCATTTTCTCTCAGGTTATCATTCCAGCGAACACCTTTGAAAATCACTAGCGGAGGTAACCACGTGCCATTTGCGCATATGCAACCCATCATGGTATGATTTTCACCGCGCTCGGCGTAAGTTCGGCTATAAATATATCTTTTTCCCACTACCGCTACAACTTTTCCCTTCTCCGTAACAAAATTGAGCCCAGTCTCGTCACAATTCCAAATACGGTCAGGGCAATCCTTAATGCGCAATTTCAACATTAGAGCTTCTAATTTCGTATAAAAATGTATGTATGCAGAGAAATTTTCTGCCACCCGTAAAGTTAGCCCATACCGTTCCTTAAATGATTTCCACCACCATTTCGACGCCACCTCTTGTTTTGAAAGAAATTGTTCTCTATTTTCAGTTTTGGCCAATTTATAAGCAAGCCCAAATCCCATTTCTTGCATGTTATTTATATAATTAACTAATTTGATCTCCATATCTGAAGACAACGCAAAAGGTTTGCCAAGTTTGTGAAAAGATTCTTTGTTTTGAGTTAAATAGTCTTTAAGAGTTCTCCATGGCACCCCTGTCTTTTTGCTAGCAGCATATATTGTGTATTCATCTTGTTTTACAAGCTTAATCGCCTGTTGTATGTCAGCATTGGTGTATTGCCGTCTTTTTTTTACAATTGACTGACTCATACCTGCGATTATCTGAAATCAAAATATGGGTACGGTAATATCGTGATAATTTTTTTTTTTTAATTTCAGATTATTGTTCTGATCAGAAATATTGTTCTGATCTTTAGCATTACTTAAATCCAATTATTAAGTTCAATAGAGGAATATAAGTCACATAAAAATATATTGAAAGTTTCACATCTGAAAACTGCTAATAAGAGCTAGGTAAAATTCTAATATTTTACGCTTAGAACTTAAAGCCTTGTAGTTCACACATAACAAAAACTGAGAATATATTATAGCGATAATGAAAATCAATAATTAAGCTTGTTAAAATACTAAAAAAATTTTTTAATTACTTACGGATTATATTGCAAAAATTTATTTAAACACTACTGATAAAATATTCTTCGCACTTTTGATCGGTATACACTTCACATTGAGAAAAGTTTTGTTCAGCCAGGCACCGTTAGAAAACTGTATCGCAAACAACATTGCAACATTGCATTTTTCAGTACTTTTACTACTTCTATGCCGACTTTGAAGATGTTCGCGCAATTCGTTTTGAGGAGAACCTGAATTAAGAAAATATCACGATATTACCTATATCACGAGTTAACCTCCTTTTACCCTATATGTTGTATATAAAAATTAATGTATGGTTCTTTGTTGGTCCCACGACACTCAAACTCAAAAACTAGACAGCCGATTCGCTGAATTTTTCATGGAATGTTCGTCTTGACTAAGTCTCGGTAAACCACATGCGAATACAACCCTACAGGTAGGCGTGGCACCTCCCATACAACTAAAATATTCAATATGGAATATCTTCGTAATGAGAACTCGGACAGCATTAAAATTTGGTGCGGGGCCACCATTTAGATGTGCCGTTTCACTGGTAATAATTGGGCGTTCGACAAGGGGCGTGCCACTTTTTAAATGCTTACACCGCTTAAATGCGGTGTAACTTTGGAATTATAGCGTTCACATCAATGACACTCGGTACAAACGTACGATTTAGTTGTGTTTTTCGATAGGGGGAATGGGGTGGGTTTTTTACAAGGGGGAGTGGCATCGTCCATGCAACCTAAATTTTCAATGTGGAATATCTTCGGAATGAGAAATCGGGCAGCATTAAGCCACCGCGCGGCCACCGTTCAGATGTGCCGTTTCACTGGTACAACTTTGTGAGCGTTGGACAAGGGGCGTGGTACTTTTAAAGCAACTCAAATGTTTTAAATAACCTTGGAACTACAAATCACACATCAAAGAGATTTGACTTGATGTTGATGAAACTTACGATTTAGATGTGCCCTTCGACATGCGGAGTGGGGTAGGTAGGTTAAATTTTAACCACTTGAACGAAACGTCTAAGCCATGATGCGGTATCAAATTCCAATGCTGGCCGACTTATAATTCCGAAGATATTTCACATAAAAAACTTGGGTTGTTTGGGCAGGGCCAGGTCCCCTCGTCCGATACCTGCCGTTAAATTATATGGGCGTTGGACAAGGGGCGTGACACTTTTTAAGCGACCCTATTGTTTTGAATAACTTTGGAACTACAAATCACACATCAAAGAGATTTGATGTTGATGAAATTTAGGATTTAGACGTGCCCTTCGACAGGGAGTGTGGGTGGATATTGGACGAGGGGCATGCACCGCCGATAGAACCCAAATTTGTAATGTGTAATATCTTCGGAACAGTAAGTTGAAAAGTTTTAAAGTTTTGTATACCGTCGTCACATAGATGTGTCATTCTACTGGCAAAATTTATGGGCGTTAACAAGAGGCGTGGTATATTTTCTGTTACTGAAATTTTCCGCGTAACTTTGGAACTGAAAGTCGCATATCAATGAAACCGGGTCACACACTTCGACTGGAGGAATAGATTGGGCATTACATAAAAGAGGCGTGGCATCGCCCATAGAGTGCAGTATGAAGGAACTTGATTTATTGGGCCCATTGACTTCAAACTTGCGTGCAAAGCCGCAGGGCCCTACTAGTAATAAATAATAATTGACTGGCACGACAGCCCGCTTACGCGAGACTAAGGCCTAGCTTCCCGCAACCACCCATGTTGTGCGTGTGAATTTTGTACGCGGGTGGAAGGGACCTACAGTTTTGCCGGTTCCGAACGGCAGGTTGGGAGCTTTTTCATAGGCAATTTTTACTCAGAGGTTTGCCATTTCCAGCTGAGAGGACAGCCACCGAAAGAGAAAACGAGTTTCCCTTTATTTTTTTTAGGTGTTATTACATGCAGTATTTGAACGTGCGGTTGCTGCCTTTGACTCGTTGTCCAACGCACTAACCAACTGAGCCACGGCGGCTGATTTGATTACATTGAACTAAAAATATAAACTGCTGAAACAAGCATTTTTCTAATAAACTTGTTGCTACACAAAATGAATTGTTAGCACATGAAGTTTTTTATCTTTTTTGCTTTAGGAACAAATACCGAATGTTGCAACCAAACATTTGCTCCTAAGTAAAAGTAAAGGCTTGATTACACGTAACGAGTGAGAAGACAGCAACTCGAACGAGTACTCGTTTCGTCTAAACGGTAAGGCGAGTTCTTGATTGAGTCAGTCACCGATGAAAGTGGCGAGAGAGTCACTAGAATCACATTTTGTTTGCTAGGCCGAGCGACCACTACTTTACCGTTATATTTTTCTCTTTTCGCAGCGATTCGCGCAATCGTCACATGCAGAATCGCTCGTGTCATGCGGTATGCGTCACACACCACTTTTCGCTCGGTTGAGTTTAATTGCGCGAGTTGCTTAGTTCATTTTGTGCATTGTAAAACCGAACTGACTCGCCGCGTGTCGAAATACGTTTGAACAACTTTTGCTCGATATCCCAATTCTTTCGGCCTAGTACCATTTTGATGTCTCGTCACTCGACTCGTTACGTGTAATCAAGCCTTAACTCTGAATTTGACATAAGCCGCACTCTTATTTTGAAGTCTCTCCATACGCATAGTCAAATAATAAAGTCATCCCGATAGGTGACGTCTATTTGTTTACGTACTCTTATTTTGATAGCTGGCATTTATGTGAATGAAATTTTTCTGTCTAATTTTAACCTTTTCATTCATAATATAAAATATTAAAAAAATATTTGATTGAAAATTTATTTGAAAATTTTAACTGAAGTGCATTGCAGTGAAAATCAAAAATGTCAGCGACGTGCTGCAGTTGCAAAACCACAAGGCACCAACAAATTTCAATGTTTTGTGTACCCAGTGAAATAGATGAACGCTGCACCTGAAGACATTGATGAAGGCATTACATTTAGATGATAACTTTTTGAGACTGTTTCGTAAAACCCATTCGCATTATTTAAATAATTTCTTTATATGATACGTATCACCCTTGCATATCTATGTTTATGTGTTTTCTGTATATTTGTATAAATACACAACATATACACTTCACTGCTTATAGCTTTTTGAATACACATTTGAAAAAGGGTTAAAACCGAAAAAAATGTCGAATGAGTGGAATTTAAAATACTTTGAGAGAACACTTGCCAAAATAAGAGTACTTGACATAAAATGTCACTATCGGGATGACTTTATTATTTGTCTATGTCCATACGTAGCACACCTTGTTAAACCGTTCACGCCGGGGGCGATTTTCATTGTTTTTGCTGTGAGGCGGCGCTGAAATTAATGCCTTGCTTCATCTGGCTACAAAAATATATAGGTAGTTTCCATAGTATAATTATAAAGTAGTCTAACCTGAACTCTCCCCTCTTTTGAGTACAAATTTTTTGAAATTTCTTTCACAATATTTCATTTTGATGTACAAAATTTGTCAACAGAAAACATAGGCGCATATTGATTTGAACACAAAATATTTTCAAAAAACTGTTCATAAAATTGTCTGTCAATTTTTGTAAACAAATAGAAATACATTAGAAATACTCTCTCAGGTTAGAGTACTTTTTTATTATACTACGGGTAGTTTCAATGCGACAGATAAAAATAAAATTGACAATTAGAAAAAAATATTTGTTTAATTTTTGTTTTAATTTTTGCTACAGAGCTGCAACTCCACACAATCAGTTTATGTAGTATATCATTCAGTTTCTGTATTTTTTTTACACATTTTTGTTTTTGCACCCTTAAAATTTTATTTTTATTTGTCAAAAAAGCAAGTGACTTAATTTTGCTCGATTGAATCTACCTGTATATTTTTGTATCATGGAAAATACGTTAAATTTTAATTATTTTAATTTTCAACGTCTAATATCAGGTGTACAACTTTGCTTCCGTCGTTTTTTCCAAAATTAAAAGCTTTATTGCGAAAAAGTGCTTACAGATGTATTATTCAAAGTATTGTCCGTCGCTAGCGACAACTTTCTCCCATCTTTCCTGCAATTTTCGGATCCCGGCTCGAAAAAAGGAGTCCTCTTTTGACGCTATCCATGAAGCAATCCATTTTTCCAATTCTTCGAAGGATTGCAAATGTTGATCTGCCAGGCCGTGTGCCATCGAACGGAATAGGTGGAAGTCAGAAGGGGCGACATCTGGGGAATACGGCGGGTGGGGCAAGACTTCCCATTTCAGCGTTTCCAGGTACTTTTTCACCAGTTTTGCGACGTGAGGCGCTCGATGTCCCTCGGTTTCAACTCGTACGACACCCAGTTTCCTTCATTCTGAATCATGCCCAGGGCCTTGAGACGTTTTGAAATGGCTTGCTGACTCGGCAAGCTCTTCTTGGGTTTGGCACGAATCTTCATCAAGCAATGCTTCTAGTTGTTCATCTTTGAAGGTTTTTTCTCTTCCACCACCATGTTTGTCTTCGACATCGAAATCACCATTTTTAAAACGTTGAAACCACTCCCGACACGTTCTTTCACTCAGAGCAGCATCACCGTAAGTTTCTGAGAGCATTCGATGCGCTTCAGCTGCATTTTTTTTCGAATTGTAACAGAAAAGTAAAACTTCCCGCAAATGGCGAGAATTGGGCACATAAACGGACATTTTCGAGCGTGAATAATACGAAAACAAGAACAACTGTCACTGAAACGGCGATGACAATTCGTTAGGCACTGTCCACACTCACTTTAAAGGCATTACCATCTATGTATTTCAACCAGCCTCAGCCGGTACAGCCACCTATCGGAAAACGGCGGAAGCAAAGTTGTACACCTGATAGCACAATCGAATGCGTACCACCGGCGATACGCGCCGCCCGATGAGACAATCTAGTGCGGGCCACCGGTGGCCCGCGCCGGCGTGAACGTGTTAATATACCTTGAAATACACCCTGATACTTGCGATCACAAAATTACCATAACTTTTGCTTAAACAATTTAAGGGGCACAACTACTTTGAAATTTTGAAAATTTGGTTTTTTGTTTTATTTCATATTTGTATAGGGGAATAGGTTCGGTTGTGGGCACCTTTTTGTTTTTGGCTCATAACTTTTTACCAAGTTCTTCTTAATCGGACATATGGACATCTATGGAAAGCCAGAAACCTTAGCTAACAAGTAATGACAAAAGTAAATCGATTCCGTCAAATAGAAAAGGTTTTTTTTTTAATTTTGTAAAGAAGTCATTTTTAACAAAAATTTTTTTTTGGTTCGGTTGTGGGCACCCCTGGAAAATCTGGTGGAAACGGGGAAATATTAAGAAAAACCAACACGAATATAGAAAAACATTAAGTTTTAAATATTTGAAGCACAATGCACGCATGTGAAGTAGCTGGTACGCATGTCGGCACACTTTAGATGGACGGGCATTTCAAAATGTAAGTGACCAAGTCATTCTCCTGGGCTGTCAAGAAGACCTAAAGTTAAATGAAATTCAACCTAATTAATCAACACTCTTCAAGTGCTGTGACGTGAAGAAGGTGGAAAACACCAGTTAACCTGATTCGATAACATCCACGAAAAGAAGAAAACACCACCGTCGACAGCTTTGATGTTTCCGAAATTTTCTTCCACCTTCTTTTTGTAGCGTTGGAAAGTGGTTCGGGAAATCGCATACGCTGCGGCAGTCGATTTTGTGGTTAGCTTATCTGCAGAACAATGTTAAATTACATCCAGCACATTAAAAAAGATATCGGAGGATTTTTTTTTATTTACCCTTGGAATATATAACTAAAACAACCAAAAAATGCGTTAGAAGACCATTTTCGATGAAATAACTTACCAAATCACTAAAAGACGGGTGCCCACAACCGAACTAATTGCGGTGCCCACAACCGAATTTGGCAGCCATTTTGAGAAGTAGTGAAAAATTTGTTCGGGGTAAACATATTGGTTGTAATCAATATTGGATCACAAAGTATAATAAATTTACTAAATAAAAATGCATTTTACTCGCCTTCTCGATGGATTCACTTCGATTTATGACACCATTTAAAATGTTTAACAAAATTTGTGTCTTATTTTTTAAGCACAGAAAGATATATATGGTCCCAGCACAAAGCAGGCGTGTCTGTTCGACTCAGTATTTGGCACAAAAAGATCGTGGTTCCATAATGAACAAATGGCCTTAGTCAAAAAAACCCAGCCTGCTTTCTATCAAAAGATACGAAGGGGTGCCCACAACCGAACTATGCCCACAACCGAACCTTTTACCCTAGTATAACTATCATAGAAAAAGTATACGAACGGATTTTGTCGAATTCGTAAAAGTCTCTGAGATACAGAGCCTCAAATCCGTCTCATTCACTACGCGGTAACACGGTTTTAAAACTTTAAACGAGTTTTTCTCAAAACTACATTTTTCAAATTTGCTGCAGCTGTAACTTGATAACAAATCATCCGATCGACTTGGGTCTTTTTTTAGCTTATTGTGTATTTGTTTTTCCATACAATGACCCTCCAGTTTAATGATAGGATGAAAAGTATAATTATGCCAGGCCAGAAACCATCAGATTTTTCAGCAAAATTTTACTTTTTTTTTCCAAAAACCGCCATTTTGTTGCATTTTATTTTTTTTTACAACCGAGGGTCATTGTATAGGAAATATAACCTAGTTAAGTAAAATTTTTGGTTTTTTTGATTTCAGGCACTGCGAAGGCTACAATCACTGCAGCAGTGGGAGAACGTTTTTTTTTTAAGACTCAGGAGATGGTGGATAACTTGCTGAAAATCGAATATTTTCATTTGAAAAAATTACTTTGTATTCATTATTTATGCATAAATATATCTTCAAAATTTTAAAACATTCGATGCAATACTTCACAAAATTCAAAATTCACAAAAATCTCCCTTTTTCAGGCGGTCAAACTAGTTGTGCCCCTTAAGTCAAAATCTAAGCTATCTGTTCTTTAGAAACATATAAACACCCATATTTACGTGGATTAGTACAAGTATTGACATTGGCGTCCCGTGCGGTCTTGAAAGGTTTTTTTTTTGTCGTTTCGCTATTGTCCGAAGTAGACTAGCAGCTTAAACGTTGACATGACATCTAAATCGCTGTGTAAGTTAACGGCACAAAAATTTCGAGCGAAATAAACATTTTTCGCTGCGCTTAGCGCTTCTTACTGTGCGGACGAAATTGCTGACGCTATGTCTGCAGCTTGAGCTGCTGATCACGTTACAGCAACATGCGCAATTCCCTTCTGTTCGATATTTTTGAAGTAGCCTTCTGCCTTCAGTCGTCAAGTACCACTCAAACGGAACAGTTGTTCCGTCGTTCCTCAACGTTATCGAAATAAAGTCTAATTTTATTCAACTGTTTAAAAATAAAACATTATTTTATTTAACTGGCGCCCAACGTATTCTTCAATAAGCCTGTAGGACCCGCTCGCAGGCACCAGCACAAAAAGGAACTGCCGCAGACCCTTAGTAGCCCAGGACGAAGAGGCAAAAAGGACACCCCTCGACAGGACTGTGTTGTCACTTAGAGTAAGCAGAAGCAGCAACAAGACACCCCTCACCAGGACTGTGTTAGAGTAAGCAGAAGCAGCAGCAAGAAGCAACAACAACCGCAGAGGAGAGTACCAGAGATTGTAAGAAAAAGTTCCACGGATCATCATTACTCATCAGCATGGAGATTACGCCACTGATATTACTGTAAGTGTATCGTTACAAACGAAACGTTAGGATGTTTTAAGTGAAAATCAGTTTAAATAAAAATTAATTATTTCTAAGAATTTTCAAATTTAAATAGTGAATGAGAAAAGTGATTTAAGTGAAACTTTCTACTAAATAATATTTACATTTAAAATAAGAATCAACGAAACGGAAAATCAATTGTTTTAAAAAACTTTTCAAACTAAAATAAAATTAACCAATTCAATAAAATTAAGAAGACAGAGTAATTTAAGTAAAATCGTCAAACTAAAATAAATTAATCAACTAAATAAAATTAAGAAGACAGAGTAATTTAAGTGAAATCTTCACCTTAGATAATACTTTTACAAAATTTGACTAGAATTAAGAAAAATTAATTTAACTTAACTAAATTTTAATTTTAAACAAAGAAAAAAAAAAAAAAAAAAGAATTTCTTTCAAAACATCATGAATCCAAATAACTTAGTTCGACCACCAATTATTAATAATAACAACCAGCCTCCTAACCCAGCCGCTAATCAAATAGTTTTGAGTCCAGAAATGGAGATAGCCATTAGTCAGGCAGTGCGCAGACTCTGCATCGCAGAATGTGCCTCCATAGTACCAACACTGGTAAACCCAAGAACGGATATTTTTACAGACCAGGGCATAGATGAAGCTCATAGAGCAAATTTGGCAGACCTAGACAAGGTCCCGGATGTAGTCCGATGCCTTAGGGAATTCTCAGGTGATCCTAAGGAATTCGCATCCTGGAGGAAGAGCGTCGACCGCATCATGACCTTATATGACTCTACTAAAGGAACGCCAAAGTACTTCGGGATTTTGAACGTTGTGCGAAATAAGATAGTAGGGAACGCAGACACTGCGCTAGAATCTCATAACACCCCTTTAAACTGGGAAGCCATCTCGACATGCCTAACCACCCATTACGCGGACAAACGCGATTTGGGGACATTGGAATATCAAATGTCCACGCTCATCCAAGGCAACGGTACAATCCAACAGTTTTATCAAGAAGTCTATTCACACTTAACTCTCATCCTTAATAAAATAGGCTGCATGAATATGGGAGCAGAAGCTCTTCAGCTTCTGACGAAAACGTATCGCGATAAGGCACTGGATACGTTCGTTAGGGGTCTAAATGGGGACCTACCTCGACTTTTGGGAATGCGCGAACCAACCGACCTCCCACAAGCACTTTATTTATGTCTGAAAATGGAAAATCAGAATTTTCGGACACAGCAGGCACACAATTCTAATAAAATCGTACCACCACCTCCGCCTAGGAGAAACTTGCATAATACTCAAAACCAATTTTATCCACATTTAGCTCACTTTCCACAAGACTACCGAAGACCGCAATTCCAATCAAATTACAACTCCAGAAACCAACAATTCCCTTTGCCACCACCAAGGCAACATAATTTTAATTTACCACAGCAACAATTCTTTAGACCACAACACAACAACCCAACCCAACAACAATATTCGGCTCCACCACCAAGACCCTTTCAGCCAAAACCACCAGTCCCAATGGACGTGGACAGATCCTTGCAGACTAGAGCAATTAATTACGCAAATAGACCACAGGATATGAGACAACCAATCAGAAGACAGGCCCCAATTTCGAATCAGTTCCACCAGCCACTACCCAAGCTCCAGAGAATAAACCAAATCGAAAGCTCAAACATCGATGAAGAGCAGCAACTTTTTGCTGAATATTACTCCGAAATGAATGCCCAAGATCAGGAGCTACAAACTATGGAAGAATACGTGCAGGAATATTCAAAGGAAGGAGAAGAAGAAAAAGAGAAACACAAAGAATTAGACTTTTCTGACATTCTTTTTTTAGGTTAACACAATCCTCCTTACCTTATTTTCAATGTAGGACAAAGGAGGGCAAAATCTTAAAATTCCTGATAGACACAGGATCAAACAAGAACTATATCCAACCATCCTTAGTAAAGAATCCTATTCCTAACGAAAAAAACTTTTACGCAGACTCAGTTGGAGGTAAAATCCCTATTACACAACATACGAAAATCAACCTTTTCGGAACCAAAGTCGACCTTAAATTCTTCCTCTTGCCACAATTAAAATCCTTCCATGGCATTCTTGGTAATGACAGTTTAAAAATACTAGAGGCAGTCATTCACACCGCAAAAAATTATATGGTAAATCACCAAAGTTAAAATTCTACAACAGATCTCCCAATCTGTCAATGCACTCGAAATCCGAACAAGCCATTTACCATACTCACAAGCAGGAAAACTTCACACATTATGTGAAAAGTACTCGAAATTATTCATGGAACCGGACGAAAAACTTACGTACACCACTACAATCAAAGCAGACATAAAAACAACAACAGATAACCCCATATACTCGCGATATTACCCGTACCCGATAGCAATGAAGGACGAAGTAGAAAGACAGGTGAAAGAACTATTGGATCAAGGAATAATTAGGCACTCAGAGTCACCATATAACTCACCCGTATGGATCGTCCCGAAGAAGCTCGACGCTACCAACGAAAAAAAATTTCGTATGGTCGTGGACTATAGGAAACTCAATTCAGTGACCATCCCCGACCGGTACCCTATTCCAGAGATAAGCGAAGTCCTAGCACAAATGAAAAACCAAAAATTCTTCACGGTCTTAGACCTCAAAAGTGGATTCCATCAAATTTCACTTAATGAAAATGACATTCCAAAAACCGCATTTTCAGTAAATAATGGAAAATACGAGTTTACTCGCCTGCCGTTTGGGCTAAAGAATGCTCCGGCCATTTTCCAAAGATGTTTAGATAACATTCTGAGAGACCAAATCGGAAAATGTTGCTATGTCTACATAGACGACATTATCATTTTTGGGGAGGATGAGGACAAACATTTGCAAAACATAGAAAAAATATTTCAAATATTGGAAAAAGCGAATATGAAGGTGCAAATTGATAAGTGTGAGTTTCTTAAAAATGAAGTCGAATACTTAGGATTCATCGTATCCTCAGAAGGAATTAGAACCAACCCCAAGAAAGTGGAAGCAATAAAAAACTTCCCTTATCCAAAAACCCTGAAAGACTTGAGATCATTCCTGGGAATGTCAGGCTTCTATAGACGGTTTATCAGGGATTATGCGAAACTCGCAAAACCGTTAACCGCTCTTCTGAGAGGGGAAGAGGGACGAATGTCCAAACACTTGTCTGCAAAAACTCTGATAAAGCTTAACCCCGAACCCGCTGAAGCATTTGATAAAATAAAAGACACACTCACATCTAATGAGGTCATGCTACAATACCCGGACTATACAAAAGATTTCCACCTCACTACCGATGCGTCCAATTACGCCTTAGGTGCCGTCCTAGAACAAGATGGAAAACCCATCATCTTCATATCAAGGACTTTAAGTAAAGCCGAAGAGCACTATGCTACTAACGAGAAGGAAATGCTCGCAATAGTATGGGCTCTCAAATCGCTTAGGAACTATCTTTACGGATCAGCTTTTGTAAAAATCTACACTGACCACCAACCGCTAACATATGCGCTCAGTAGCAAAAACACGAACAGCAAGCTTAAGAGGTGGAAGGCAATACTCGAAGAGTACAATCACGAGATGAAGTACAAACCAGGAAGTTCCAACATAGTCGCGGACGCCCTATCGAGACCGTCACAGGACATTCAGGTTAACTCCATGACCGCCACACAGCACAGCGACAAGAGCTCTTCTCAAAATTTAATACCCTTTACAGACGCCCCAATAAACGCTTTTAAAAACCAAATAATCATTACGAAGGGAGAATCTGCTTCTTATAATTTCAATATAATTTTTCCTACATATCACCGCCACACAGTAACAGAATACGAGTACGACAATGACAACCTAATAAACATCTTAAAAAAATACCTAAATCCTTCGGTCACAAACGCTATAAAAACCGAAGATGGCATTCTTGGGAAAATTCAAGAATTATATCCCCTTTACTTTTCCCAATATAAAATAAAATACTGCCGTAAAATGATCACGGATCTAACCAACGAAATTGACCAAGAGAATGAAATCCTTAGAGAACATAATCGCGCCCATAGAAATGCACAAGAGAATAAGATCCAATTATTAGAAAACTTTTATTTTCCACGCATGAGTGCAAAAATTAGCAAGATAGTAAAACAGTGCAAGATATGCAAACTGAACAAATACGAAAGGCATCCAGACGAAACCATATTGCAGGCCACACCAATTCCTAAGTATCCAGGCCATATCGTCCATATAGACATTTATCATACGAACAAAAAGGTAATATTAACTGCCATAGACAAGTTTTCTAAATACGCAATGGCACGCATAGTAAATTCCAGAGCCACACAAGATATTAAAGAACCATTAAGAGACATGCTAATGTCTTTTGGCATTCCTGAAAATATCGTGGTAGACAACGAAAAATCTCTCAATTCAGCCCCAATAACTCACATGCTACAGAATCAATACAACATAAAAATATTTAGAGCCCCACCTTACATGAGCACAGTGAACGGTCAGATAGAACGCTTTCACTCGACTCTATCAGAAATTATTCGCTGCGTGAAGGCAGAAAAGATCCACGACTCATTCGATGATCTGTTGAATAGATCCATCTTCAAATATAATTATTCCATTCATTCAACTATAAAAAGGAAACCCGTAGAAGTTTTCTTCGGAAGAATAGTAACAACCGACCCGACACAATTAGAGCGCGACAGATTAGAAAATGTAAAAAATCTAACAGATAAACAAGAGAAAGACAAAGTTTCATAATCAAAAGAGAAAACAATTTAAAACATTTCAGGAAGGGCAAATCATTTATGCAAGTATTAACAAAAGGCTCGGAAACAAGCTCTCTCCTCGCTATCAGGAAGAAATAATTAAAGAAGACCAGGGAAACACAGTATTAACTAAATCGGGAAAAATAATTCATAAAAGTCACATAAAATCTTGACCTTTTTCAGGTGCCTTACCACAATCTGCTATGGAGAAGTTCAAATACTTGACTATACCAACGCCCAGGTAGTGACCGTCGAGACCGGAACGGTTAAACTGCAAACGTCAACCTTCAGAATAATACATGTAATAAACTTGGAACAATACGAACTGATACTCGACAACATAAAGAGAACCTTGATAGAGGACTTAGCAAAAACAGACGAAAGTTATCCCTACCTTATCCACGAAATTCAACAAATCGAAGTTATCTTAGGAAGATTAAAACCGACACGAACCAGACGAGCTATAAATGAGCTTGGCACGATATGGAAATGGGTCGCTGGAACCCCGGATCATGACGATTTCCAAATTGTTACAGATAAGATAAATGATGTTTTGAAAAACAATAACCAACAAGTGGTTTTAAATAGATTAGTGGAGGAAAGGATAAATGAATTGATAAAAAGAACCAATACAATTACAAAGGTAATTCAATCAACCGACCAAATTAGAAAAGATTTGTCAAAAACAATAGAAAGAAAACTTAAAATAATAAAAGAAGAAATAATAAATGTCGACTATGCCATTCAATGGTCTAAGGCAGGAATAATTAATTCATTTATCCTATCCGATTTAGAATTAAGAATAACTAAGGATTTTTTCGATAACCAAAAAATGATATATGTCAACCTCATAGAAGCTATTGAATATGGAGACGTAAAAATAGCCTCAAATGGACTAACATTGATTTATATTATTAGCTTACCAAAAACAGATGAAGAAAATTGTAAAAAGTTCATAGTGAAAGCAGTAAAAAAGGAAAATTCCATCATTAAGATACCCAACAATAACATAATCGTATGTAAGAATTCTGTTTTAGAAATTATAAGCAATTGTAAGACCTTGAACGACGTGTCAATTTGTAAAGAAGGAAACTTTAAAAATATTACTAGCAGCACATGTTTACCAAATTTACTTAACGGACAACCTCCCGCTTGCACTATTACAGACGCGCAACACATACCACGAATAGAAGAAATAAATCCCGGTGTACTCCTCCTGAACTCTTATAATGGCGTTATGGAAATAGACGAAAAATCAGTTAACATAAATGGAACCTTTTTAATAAAATTTCATAATGTCACCATCAAAGCCGACCAACGGACTTACGAAAATAGCCAAGTTTCAAAAGCTAACCCTCTACCTGCCATAATCCAACCAGGAAATATATCTGCAAATTTTGAAGAAGTTCTATCATTAAAAATGCTGAAGGAATTACACAGTGTGAACACTAAAGAAATAAGGGCTTTGGAAACCAAATACGAGCTAAGCGTTTTCACCATATCCGGAATCGCAATGCTACCTTTTATTCTAATCGGCCTTAAGGTGATCCTTCAGAGACGAACTAAATCAATTCAGATAACGGCAAAAACTGACCAAAATAAAACGGGTTTAGATGAAACATCAGAGAATCAGGACGGAATTTCAAGAAATTTGAGCATCATTCAGAGGCCAATGACCTCAGCGCAACACAGTGAGGACACTGCGTTATTTAAAGAGGGAGGAGTTAACGGCACAAAAATTTCGAGCGAAATAAACATTTTTCGCTGCGCTTAGCGCTTCTTACACGCGCGCTGCAAGCTTAGCGTGAGGTTCAACGGACTGTGCGGACGAAATTGCTGACGCTATGTCTGCAGCTTGAGCTGCTGATCACGTTACAGCAACATGCGCAATTCCCTTCTGTTCGATATTTTTGAAGTAGCCTTCTGCCTTCAGTCGTCAAGTACCACTCAAACGGAACAGTTGTTCCGTCGTTCCTCAACGTTATCGAAATAAAGTCTAATTTTATTCAACTGTTTAAAAATAAAACATTATTTTATTTAACTTGTATAAGCCTTCGTTTGCCAGATTATTGGCAGTTGGCAACCTAGGACACGGCCTCTCATAGTGTCGAGCAAAAATAATAAAGCACACAACTTAATTGTGCACTGTGTTGTTTTTCGCTTGCTAGTTCTTGAATACACAGAAGTTGTTTGTTATAGATAACCTAAATAACTAAATCTCTGCCAATTAGGCAATATAGTCTGTTTAACCCTTTCAGTCACAATGTCAAATATATTGGATTACAGCCCAATACAATTCATACAGAACGGGTTTATTTTTTTTTTTTTTTAACAGGAACAAACGCGCAGGGGATGACCCCTATTAATGCGAAGCATTGCGTTGGTTCAGGAAGGATATAAAGGTTAGGAGATAGGGTTATGAGTAAAGTGTTTATGGGCTCTTGCCTTGAACCCATCGAGATCATAAGTGCTGGGGAAAATATCCGCAGGGAGACCATTCCACAGCCGCGCTGTGCGGGCCAGAAACGAACTTTCCCTGTAGTGCGTAGTGCGCTGGAACATCGTTTCGACGTGGAATGCATGAGCGCCAGTGTTCAAACGGGTTGCCCGGGGGAATACCCGGAGTGATGGCATCAAGCTGCCCATCTCCACTGAGCAGTTGCCGAAAAAGTATCGGTAAAATAACACCACACATGCCACGTTTCGACGATGCTCCAGGGAGTCAATAGAGCTGGATGCCCTACTGTCCCCTATAAGTTTAATCACACGGTTTTGCACCCGATCGAGGAACTCCAAATGGGTTTTTGAAGCCCCCGCCCAGAGGTGCGAGTTAAACTCCATTTTAGGTCGGATATAGGTAGTGTAAATAATGCGGAGATCAGACGGAGTGAAATATTTTTTGCACCGCTTTAGGAAGCCGAGGCACTTGGCTGCTTCTTTCGACACGCCAAAAATATGATCGTTCCAACGAAGATCGTTCTTAATGGACATGCCTAGAACATCAAGAGCTGCCGATTCCGCAATATCCACACCACCCATAACCAGGGATGTGTTGGGATGTGGGTAGACTCGTTTGTGGGATAACAGGCAACATTGGGTCTTGCGGGGATTAAAATCGACCCTGTTCGCTTGACCCCACTTGGAGATTGTTTGTAGGTCGCTATTAAGTGTGTCATTCATACGGCGCCGTTCTCTCTCAATCTCCACAGAGCTGGGACGCTTTGTGAAAGAGTATGAATGACAAATGGTGCTGTCATCCGCAAACGAGTAGATGGGATTCTTCGTCGCCGACAACAGGTCGTTGATGAAGATCAGGAAAAGGGTTGGAGAAAGGACCGAACCCTGCGGCACTCCCGCGCTAAGGGAATGCTTTTCCGAGGCTATGCCGTCTATTACAACACGAATAGAGCGATCATAGAGGAAGCTCGTTATCCACCGAGAGAAGATACTACCGACACCATAGGCAATCAATTTTGACACGAGTGCTTTATGCCACACCCGGTCAAAGGCCTTGGAAATATCTAATGCAACAACCTTGCTTTCACCGAGGTTTAGAATGCTATGGTTCCATTTCTCGGTGAGTACCGCCATAAGGTCTCCCGTCGATCGTTGTCTTCGGAAGCCGTATTGGCGGTCACTTAGCAGTCTATTGTGCTCCAGATATTTCACAAGGTTGAAGTTTACAATGCTTTCCATTACTTTGGAAAGCACCGAACAGATTGCTATAGGTCGATAGTTCGCAGGGTCAGTAGTCTTGCCTTTTTTAGGAACTGGTTGAACATTTGCTACCTTCCAACATGTCGGAAATACACCTGTGGTGTATGACATGTTGAAAAGTTTGCGTAATGGACAAGCCAGTGAGGTAGCGCACTTTTGCAAAACAAGGGCTGGAATGCCGTCCGGCCCTGAAGCCTTATTTACATCGAGATTTGCAAGCACTCTTTTAACTACCCGCGTTCGAAAATGAATTTCTGGCATGAAGCATGATACGTTCTCGACTACGGGTAGTGGTTGATCGCTGGGGGGCAGAGAGGAATTCTCTGCGAAAATTTTAGCCAACAAATTAGCTTTATCAACCGAGTGAGTGATGATTTGATCATTGTTAAGGAGAGTTGGAATTGACGATGTTTGATTCTTCACCTTCTTAACGAATGACCAAAAGTTCTTACTACCACGCTGGCATTGAAGAACTTTTTTCCTTTGGCGCTGTTCGTGCAGAAACTTTTGGCGCTTCAGGATGGCATTGCATCGATTTCTAGCCTGTTTACGCAGCTGTTCAGTGGTGGCATTTTTATTTGCCTGCCATGTTCTGAAAGCTTCCTCTTTGGACCTGACAGCAATTCTGCATGTCTCATTAAACCAGATATTGTCCTTGGATTGATATTTTCATGTCGGAAAGGGTTAATTTTAGGATAAGTTCCTTCCGTTACTGTATCATGCGTCTTTCTTTATATTTCTTTCATGAAAAATCCAATTATAACTACACCAATACCTCGCGTTGCGTCGTTTCGTTTTGCGTTTTTTCGAAGTTGCGTCGCTGCTGAATTAGTACTAATTTTCACTGTGCGTCGTTAGATTTTCGAAGTTGCGTTGCTTTGGGTTCGAGGCTTTCATTTTTTTTTGAAATTTTCTTTTTTTTTTTAAAGATGGCACTTTTGTTTTTAATTGCGTCATGCCATCAAAACTCGGGGATTCCCTTTCTAACTTTTGTGATAGAAAGCCGACTTGCGACAACAGCCACTATGGACTCATCGGACAGTGATTAATTTTTATTTTGTTCTTATAAATTAATTGAGTATTTAATTTTGTTTTAAATTGAATTTTTTTTGTATGTATGTAATACAGATTTATATTATTTTTGTTTTTTAAATATTTAGTTTTTTCAATTTTCTTTTTAAAAAGTAGTATTTTCGTAACCCTGAAACCTATCTTCGATCTTTACATGGTTTGCTATAGAAAATCATAATTCACTTTGCGTCGTTTTTTTGGAACGTAACCACGACGCAAAGTGAGGTATGGGTGTAAAAGAACGAAATGTCGCCAACCAGTTTTTTCGAATGAACATTTTTTTCCAGATAGTTATTAAAACACTGAATTTTACTGTAGGGTGCAGACTAATAATGCTGGAAATTAGCTCAAAGCTGTATTCCATTTTATTCCATGTTCCAGGCTAATATAAAGTATGGGGCAGTGCCTAAAGTGGTTGTCGCAGTTATAGTTGGATATTTTGGGGGAAAATTCAGCTACCAGCAGAAGTGTGCAGAGAAATTGATGCGTTTACCCAATTCAAAACTTGGCGAGGTTCTTCGGCAACGCAAAAATGACGGAGTGATGTCTCGACTGAATCCAGATCAAAACTTAGGCGTTAGCTTAGCATTAGCAAACTTCAGCTCCACTGCATCTGGCGGAAACGAAGATCAAAGCCTCGAATACGCCCGCAGCAGCGCTCTCAATTTAGACGTTGAAAACCGACCAACTATGTCAGGACTTGATGATATTTACCGGCCCTCATTGGATAGTAAGAGATAAATGCTCGTTCAGTTTACAATATTACTCAAAATTATTTTGTAGGTCCCTCACCATACTTAGAAACGGAGTTGCCGCTGGAAGCTACTAAGCCAGGCATGACATACGAGGAGTTGCGGAAACGAAATCGTGAAGATTATGCTAAGAAACAAAAAAATACTTTTTCACGACCACTTCCTCAAGAAGCACCAATTGTAATTCGAGAGAGAGAATTATCAAAGCCATTAGCTGATCACGAGGTTTCCATATCCCAGGGTCACAAGAATAAGTACGGCGATACCTGGACTGACTGAACAAAGATTAAGTGCTATGCTCGTGCAGTTGGTTATCGATTATATTTATTATTCATGGTATAATGCGTATGTTGCTTGTATACACTATATAAAGTTTTAAAAGTTGTGATGTTTCTTTTCGTTTCAATCAGCCTTGTTGTTTAGTTTAATTTTCCAACTTCGTACAAGTAAGCACCCAGCAATTTGGTCTAAAAAAGAAAATTGCAATTTTAAAAATTTGCTATGAACAAGTGAAGTTAGTGCAATGAAGTCAATCCCTCAAAAAGAGCTAAAAGATAGGTGAATTTGTGGTACTAACCACGGGAATGATTACTACTCTTATTAACATTTTTACATAGTGCTTAATCATGATTGCTTCAGAAATTAGATTACTACATTTACACATATGCTAATCCTAAAATGGATTTTTGTATAAAATATGGGGATAGCGGCATGGGGACAGCTCTGCTGACTTCTTGGAGAAATGTTTTCCATCATTACTTTTTTGGCAGACGCAAAATTGTATGTCCTTAATCAATCGTTTTAATATCGGTTTGTTTTGATATTATGTAGACATGCCGTTTAAATGGCCAACACATTGCATAGAGAAGCTTTTAATTTTTAATTGAATATTTGACTGCATGGGTTGCGATTTTATTGTTTTCATGTTAGAATGAACTAATCTCATATGAGATAACCTCAGGGTTAGTGCTGGAATGCATCGAGGCATTGAATGCACTGGGCAGGTGTAACCAGGTAAAGATCCTCTGGGTTCCAGGACACAGAGGTATCGGAGGAAACAAGGAAGCGGACAGCCTCGCTAGAACCGCGGCAGCCACGCCCCCCCTGGGTCCTGAACCCTTCATTGGGCTGGGCAAAAGCGCCATAACGGAGTCACTGAGACTTGAGGAAAGAACCAGGAAAACAGAACACTGGGCTAGCGCCTCCGGTCTCAGGCAATCGAAAATCTTCATCAAAGATTATAACCCCAAATGGAGTGAAGAATGCCTCAAACTAAGGAGAAACCAGCTTAGACAGGTCACAGGTCTTCTAACTGGGCATTGCAGATTGAGGAAACACATGCATACAATCGGGATAGAACAGGTAAGCGTCTGTAGACTCTGCGAAACAGCAAAGGAGACTCCCGAACACATCATAATGCACTGTAATGCGGCTTGTCGCAGCAGGTTGCGTTACCTGGGCCAATTTTGGCTTGCAGAACGTCAAACACCTAGACCCCCGCGAGTTACTAAGTTTCATTAGGGCGATTGGTCTAGGGGATGTACTCTAACATTTGTAAGGGGCACAATAGATCAATCCTGGTCTCAGTGCAGTTTACCCTAATCAATTCTATTCTAGAGTGAGCTTCTACTCCGCACAATTGTTTACTTGGATTACTTACCCCCTCTATGTAATTATAAATATCAATTTTCTCGTTTTGGGAGTGGGCTCCATCATCGCAAGCACCCACGGGAATCAGAATTACATTTTTTCCGGTGGCTTCTTGTAGTGTTAGGGTAACAGGGATAGAACCGCCTTCACGAGTCATATCTGGGTCCACTTTAAACACATGCTGGATAGCATTTTTCGCAGCTTCGTAATGAGGATGATTGGGATCCTCGGTCCAAGGCTTTCCGCTACTTACAAGTTTGACCTATGAAACAGGAAAACGTTGTATGTATTAAACCGGAAAGACCCTTTTAACCTTTATTTCCTTCTAACTGTATCATAAAAACTACTCTAAGAATATGCGCACCTGCATCTTGTTGGGGGATCCACGTTCTGCCCACTTATCGTTCAGATAGTTCATGACACATTCTGTTATGTGCTCTGGGTCTTGATTTGGCACCAGCCGTATACTAAATTTGCCAATAACTTTTGCTGGTATAACTGTTTTAGCGCCTGGTTCGTAAAAAGCTCCTTCAATTCCGTGCAAAGAAAGACTAGGGTACCGCCATCTATGCATCAGCAACTGGATTTTGTCTTCACTGTGAGGCAACTGACAAGCACCGATGTCTTTTCTAAAGATGAAAATGTTAAATTGTGTTGGTAAAATGTTTCATTATAAGATTGACGATCCCGTTGGCGTTCAGATAAATACAGTCCTGTTCCAGAATCCGAATCGGATCGGAAATGGAATTGATTCCGACCGTCGGTGTTCTACATTCCGATTATCGGAAATATTTTCCGATGTAACCCTGTTCTCAAATCCGATTAACAGTCAAACCTAAATTCGAGCGTTGAGCGTTGCGTTTTCTGAAACAACGCTCTCGCTCAGTGCGGCATACCGAAATTGAAGCGTTGCGTTGGGATTGTCAAAACCATGAAATGAAAACAAATGACAAAAAAATATCTGCTTAGTTGCCAAAAAACAACAATTTATTATTATTTTGCAAAACTTAGCTCTTATTTGAATAAATTCCACAAAATTTAAATCAAATCAAATATAAATTACAGGCGTTTTTGTTATACGCAGCCAACTTCAACCGCTAACGCCTTGTCAAAATTGGAAATTCGAATAGCGCAGCGTTAGAGCGTTTCAATTGCGGTTTGCCCCATACAATTTGTATGGGCATGAAGCAATTTTGACAGTTGCTTGCCGCTGACGCTCCAATTTAGGTTTGGCTGTAAGTCCGAACGAATTTGGATCGGAAATTCGTTGTTCTGCATTTCAGTTATGGGAAACTGTTGTCAAAAATATTCCGTTAACTAAAAAGCTGGTGGAATTGAAATCGGAAAGCAGCAAAACGAAAACAAACAACGAAAATGTAAGCAAATAAATAAACATCGTGTTAAATAAAACTAATAAATTAATTTTTAATCAGGGGAAAGCATAAAACTGCTGACCAGAGCAAAATGCTCTTGCATTTTATGGAGGAGAATGCGCACATCGCGAAAGGATTCTGCAAAGGCGACAAAGTCGAATTTGAAAATGAGTGGAAGCATTTAATGCAGTCGCTGAACGGGCAAGGACTACCAACAAAAAGTGTAACGGAGTGGAAAAATGTGAGCAGTAAATTAAATCAATTCATTTTGTAAAATTTTCTTCAATCATAGACCTGGGTTGATTGGAAAAGTCAGGCACAGATAACTCATCATATAGATGTCCAGCGGCCAAGGAAAAAATGTGTCAAAAAGATCGACAAATTTGGCCACCGATAAGAGCTTTTTGGCCTCTAATGTCACTCACACAAACACCGCTTCACACGCATTGTGCTCTGTTTTGGGATACAGAAATATGTGATTCCTTACTGTAGCTGCTAAGATTTTCATGACATTTTTAATAATATTGTTTTTACGACCCGTGAGAACAATATAAATGAAAAATTTATTTGGTTTCTAGATCTCTTGATTAGTAAATTGTTTGGTTTTGGAGACACATATAATTGTTCGCAAGTTGTAAAATCAAGCAACCAAGCGCAGCATACGGTTACAAACAACCATACAGCAAAAAGATTCGGTTGATGATGACAGGCGCTCATGGGCGTACCTAGGTATGGGCTGAGGAGGATAGTTCCCCCATCGTAATTCTATATTTTACATACATATGCACAGAAATCTATATTCTAATCTATTTGAATTTTATATTCTGAATTTGGAAATGTAGTTGTCTTTGCTCCCTTTAATTTGTTGCTGGGTACGCCCAGGCACTTGCTTTTCGCAAAAAAGAATGAAAACATCGGCACAATCTGCCAAAACTAATGTAATTGTTCAGCGGTCACTTAATCGTCGCAATACAGTTACGCCGACGCAAAGGATAGACCTGCTGGCGCCGCAGCTATTGGCAATGCGTTGCCTTAGCAACGATGTGTGTGTCATGCCAAAGAAAATAAAGACTTCATATTCTTTGATCATGCACAAAATTTTTATTTTCATTTATATCACATTTTTTAAACACATTATTTATTTCAGGTATAACCGATTAAAAAAGTTAATAAGAAAAGCGTTAAATGTTTAGAAAAATTTTGCTTCTCGCCCAGCCTTGAACCAGAGGCGAAATTTGCGAAAAAGTAATTACGGATATCTGATGTGCTGTCTACCTGTTACACCAAATACAGTACGTGATCGTTGTAGCTAAAATCATAAATGTATGTTGCAAAAAAGAATATCACAAGCAAGAAAAGAAATTCAAAATTAATTCAATCCGACAAAAGTTCTGGATGATCACATGCAGCTGTGTGCGTAAAATAGCTTTGCGGAAAAAAGCTGTAATTCAGAGCTTGAAATTTTGGTGCCGTTTTCGTCGTATGAGACTGGACATCTATATGATAAGTTATCTGTGAGTGAGGTAAGAAGTAAACTGGCGCATAATACAAGAGAGGCTTGGACTGCTCGTTCTCAAGCAATTCTGCCAATAAAATAACCGAACTCATTTAATAAAATAAAAAATGTCACAAAATTTTACAATTGCCTTTTTCATCTGAACATTTCAACCAAACAGCTGATTGAAGGTTTGTTGAATTTGCTAACAATCGTATTCGAAATAAATTTCGAATGTGACAGCTCCGTTCGGATTGCAGAACACCTCTTCAAATCGGAATCGGATTTCATTTAGATTCGAAGCCGATTCTGGAACAGGGCTGATAATTAAGGTACCAGCGAAGCACTTACTTGTAGTCGTCCACATCGTAATCGATGTTGTGGTAAATATCATTTTCATTATGCAGCAATGGAGCAACCTTGGAAGATTATCAGGAAGGACATTTCTTGGAAACAATAAAAACTGTGGAAAAAGGACACACTTACGTCTCTGTTAATTCCTGGAATAAGGATCTGCGTATTTTTATCTACTAAAGTACTTAGCAAGTAACACAAATCGGGCATGGCTTCGTGTACAGTTCCACCAAATACACCACTGTGCAGGTCCTTAGTAGCACATTCGACCTCGACGGTATAGTAAACCAACCCGCGCAGTCCATATGTAAGGCAGGGTCGTTTTTTCCCAAGCCAATAGTTGTCCGAAATACAAACGTAGTCGACGTTGGCAAGAAAGTCGGTCTTGCGTTTCATTAACAGCTCATCAAGTCCTTCGCTACCACTCTCCTCCATGCCTTCGAACACAAACTTGAGATTCACAGGCAACTCAATGCCCAGCTTTTGAAAGGCATCTACTGCGTGAATCCAACATAACACTGGGCCCTTGTCGTCACTGGCACCACGGCCAAACAGCTTTCCGTCTATATCGGTTAACTGAAAGGGGTCGGTGTTCCAGCCATCTTCTTTAAGCGCAGGCTGTACGTCCAAATGCCCATAAACGACAACCGTTTTTTTGTTGGAGACCTACACAAATCAGCCAACTTAGTGTCAAGGTACTTGTCGCAAACACAAAATTTACCTTTCCAAGCGTGGCCAATATAACTTTTGGTAAAGGGATTTCTTTTCCATTTGCTAGTTGTTGGTTTCCTATATCAGCCAACTCAACGTCGGCTCCGAGTTCACGCAACTTATCGGCAACCGAATGTACCATGGTTTGTATTTCATCGCGCTTATCAGGCCAGGCAGAAACGGACTGGATAGCAACAGCTGCTTCCAACGCACTGATATATTGCTCCTTGTTATCGTCAATGTAGCTGTAAGTGGCACAAAAAAATTATTCGTTTATCAATTAAACCGCGCGTTATGCCACAATAATAGGGCCTGCATACATTATCGCATTATCGGGTGACCGACATTGTTCAACTTAGCACGGTGGATTTATATGCAAAATTATCACGCTTTCGCCACACTTAAGTCTTAAAACATTTGCATCAGTCACACCCGCCATACAATATCAGTAGGCATATTGATTCTCATTCATAAAGGTGGAGTTACAGACCATCCAGTATATGTGTTATGCATTGAATGCAGTACTTGCGGTACATGCATTTCGTACATTGAAGTTACACATCGTGCATTTTGTGCGACATGTTTATGATTCATGGTTTCTAATAAGTTGATTGAAGTTTGAATTGCAATTTTTCCTTTCGATTTGTGATTTTGTTGAGTGAGAAAAATAAAAAATTTTGAAAAATGGAGGAAGAAATCGAAATTTTCAAAGAATATATTGAGCATGATGCAATTATGAGCCTATTTACACGAGGGCTTTTCCCCCTGCGTTAAAAGTCATGCGTGACGAGTTTGCTGGCGAGAAGTGGTGAGAAGTCAGCGGGGTAGGCAAACACGCACGGTCAGCGAATTCCAGGGGTTTTTTTGACATTTGCTTTGCTCTTTTTCGCACTTTTCTTCAAATTTCAAACCGGCCGAACGCTTTGCTAACAATTATATTTACATCTTCCCTATTATTTAAATTTGAGCAGTTAATAGCTATTTCAGTGACTTCTAAAATATTTTCAATAATTTCTTCTTTGTTTAAATCCATTTTTCTTTTAATAATGAGAATATCAACAACTACGCGAAAATGTGAATGAAAGAAGATTGGCCGCTTAAACGTCCAAAAAGCCAAGCAAAGTTGCAAGTAAAAAGCCTTCATGTAAATGCATGAAGATTTACGCAGCAACTTCAAAAGAGAGTTGCAAAAAACGCAGGGGGAAAAAGCCTTCGTGTAAATAGGCTCTATTAAAGGTGATGTACGTAGGCAGCCGTCTCGTTCTAATTTGACAATGTTGGCTCCCTTAGCAAATCAGTAATGCTTCTTTGAAAAAGTTCTTTTTTATTTAGAAGACAATTTGAAAAAAGTACTTACAAATAGTAACATTG
Organism: Melieria omissa; assembly: GCA_963971225.1. Taxonomy (NCBI): domain Eukaryota; kingdom Metazoa; phylum Arthropoda; class Insecta; order Diptera; family Ulidiidae; genus Melieria; species Melieria omissa. The sequence goes on along the minus strand of OZ020269.1, from coordinate 38,564,786 downwards.
TCTAAAAACAAAAGGTGGGTATTACTGAACCATTTCACGCTGTTTGTTTTGATTCTTTTCGTTGAAATTCAAATATATTGTCGTTGTATTTGAATTTAAAGCGCGCGAATTTCGGTATATTTAATAATTTTACCATCCACTACGTCGAGACTGGCGGCTAATTCAGCTACACAAACAACAACAACTGCAATTCCCACCCGCTGCAGCCATTCTACATACTTACTTAACTGGCCATAACAACCCGTGATCGGGTTACGGCCTGCCGCAAAACTTCTCTTCAGGCGCCTCTGCTTTGCGCTCGCCTTCTCCAGTTGGTAACACCAAGAGATGACAGGGCCTCTTCAACTTGGTCCTTCCACCGGAGACACGGCCTCCCTCTTCGCCGCCGACCTCCAACCATCGCATCGAACACCTTTTTCGCCGGAGCTTCGTCGTCCATGCGGCAGACATGACCGAGCCAGCGTAGCCGCTGGATGTTAATTCGCTGCGCTACGTCCATGTCCTTATACAGCTCATACAGCTCGTTATTGGTTCGTATGCGATAGTCGTCACCAACACGAACAGGGCCGAAGATTTTGCGAAGTACCTTCCTCTCGAACACTCCAAGGGCCGCTATGTCGTTTCGTGTCATTGTCCAAAAGCATTCTGATGGTAACATTTTTTTGAATAACTTTCTTATATATTTTGACCTTCCGCACATCATTTTTTTTACTTATATTTAGTTTTTAATCAAAATCAGTATCCTCGGGCATTTAAGGGTCAAGATTTCTTCCTATATGTTAAATTCTAATAATGGATTTTCCTCCTTTTATGCAGTTTAACACGCATTAAATACTACTTTTTTAAATACCTTTTCATGAAAAGGCCTCAATTTATTCCCCATTACCCCTGCTTCTGAAATACAGCACTGAGCTAAGGGAGTGTCAAAACTCGGCTGTCACAACGTACATCACCTTTAATAATTGCATCATGATATTGAGTTCGTCGACTTAAATCAGCTGATCTGTTTGTGCGACGGAGGTAATGCAAACAAAAGTAGAAAGTTGCTCAACTTTTTCCATCGTATCCGACAATCCATCATATGCGTTGCGCTAAGTAACTTGTTTCATACAGCTGCACTGATTCTACTTTTTTGACAAATGCACAGAATGGAATAACGTATATACTGGATGGTCTGTAACTTCACCTTAATTCATTTTCCCCGCAAGACATTCAAATTATTTTATTATGGCCTGCTGAATGATATGAATCCCTATATGTATGGTGAAGTGTGTTATCACTTATTGTAAATTGCAGATTGTATATACTTAAATACACAATTTTATAGCGAAGTAAAGAGGGATAGAGATAAACCTAAGTCAATAAACCGCTTTAAAACGAAGGCGTAGTTTCGTTGAATGAGCACATGCTTTAAATATATACGTAAAGTCGGACATTGTATTCGATTTTAATTCTTGGGCTCTGGTTTTCCTTGGAAATACTTAAATCTAAATGCAGGGGTAGCTAACTATCAAACTGACTATTTAAACGCGATTACCATACAAATCTGTTTGAACTATCACTATGGTTAGGTTAAGCTATGGTTAAGCAGCCGACCTATTTTTACTAAACGTTAAGCTTTCCTGCATGAAACGTTATGTTTTAATGATTTATGTCGAATATAAGAGCCAAAATCGAAATAATTTTCTGTGGTTTAGTCTATTGCTTAAACGTTTTCCTGGATTAAAAGTGCGGCAAATTAACTAATTAGGCACAAAGTGTACTAAACAAACTGAAACCAAGCCTTGATGTACTCTTATTTGGCAATTTGAAAATATCCGAACCATGTATTTGTTCACATTAACCCGATAACGAAGTCAACAGGTCTTATCCATGCGCTCTTCTATTTGCCCACTGAAACTGACATTTTTATTTTGAACTGAAAAGAATTGAATTGATTGAATTGAAAAGAACTAAACGATTACAAAATACATGTCAAATAAGAGTATTAAAAAAACCATTTGCCAAATATTTATTTCACTTAATACAGTTTGGAATCTAAAAATCATTAAATGCCCGTATTTTACTGGGTGTTAAGAACAGTTGTAAAAATATAGATGTAAAAGGCATTATAAAATCGTAGCTATTTTTCAATAGTAAGCGTCTCAGTAAAAACGATTGTTATCATACAATACATTGTTTTTTAATTGTTTGCGATGAAAAAGTGAAATGCGACGACTGCTAATTTAAATAGGGTTTGAAGAAATCATATCAAAGCGAAGGGCGCGAAATGGACGATTCCCGAGAAATATCTCACTTTCGAAAACGATATTATTGAACATATTTTAGATCTAGTAAGTCGTTATTTATTTATTTTTGTTCTAATAGTCAGTCTCGGTACGATAATTGCGTTGCAACTCACATGTCCTCAGCTGTAATTGAAACATTTTTCAGCGTGATTAAGGACCAATGCGAAAAAATGTATGCAGCCTTGCACTTCAACGAAGTTCAAATAAATGTTTTTGATTTTGATATGTTCAAGTTGTAGAGGTAAAATTTGTATTCCCGACTTCAATTAAGGGTATGCACCTTAAAGTTAACTTCATGTTTTGATTGTGCAAATGAACTTTCGTGTACTGATGCATGTGTATGAAACTCGGCTTAAGTGCATTATAGCGAACCCTCGTGAATAAAATAAAAAAGTATGCTCTTACATAGAGGTTTGGCTCCTGAATCTAACAAACTAAAAATTTTGTCTGGGAAACGCCCTCAAAAGGCGGGGTTCCGGGTCAAAGTTGGTATCAACATATTTCAATCAATACCTAATCGATTTACACGATATCAAACGATATTTCCAAACCTTTCTATTGGTATACAACATTATATATGTAATATGTACTAATAAGATCAAAAAGAGTTTATTGCTAAGGAGTGAGCGAGTGCACACCATGGTTTCAAGAACAAAAATGGCCTAATTACTCCCATAAGGGTTATTTTTTTAAGCCCGTCCTCAAAAAAAGTATTAAATAAAGAAAAACCACGGTAATACTATTGAACGGTGAGCGAAGAAATATATCTTTAAAAAGCTTTTTTAATATGGTAGGTACTTTGTACCCATGATACAATTATAAAGGTAGTGTATTCCGGGAGAAAGGCAGAATGACAATGCCTTATACAGAATGTTGCTTATAATGATGGGGAAAATTTCACAAATAGGGGAAAAATTCGTATCCTGTAAGTAATAAAACAAGATAAGTTATGGACCTTTAGATGGACATATTTTGATAAAAAAATATCACAAATATATATTTATTCGCCCACGATTTCCGGCACAGCGTGCAGCTTGATTTTTCCATTTTCGAATGATTTAATTGAAACATAAAATCTTTTTTCGTGTGCCTATCAATACATGTGCACGTAAGCAAACGAAAAAAAGCAACATTATTTTTCATTTCGAATTCAATAAAAGCTGTCGAGTTGACAGCTTTTGCGAGAACGCCTATCGGGAATACACTACCTTTATAATTGTATCATGCTTTGTACCAAAGTGTACCAGGTAGATGACGTTAACTTATTTCTCTGAGTAGCAGTTGTCAAAGTGTCAATTTATTTGTGTCAGTTCGATTAACCTTTATTTTTGTTGTCGCTAAAAAAGCAAAAAATTTGAAATTGACTTTCAGTACTCCAGAAATATATATTTTCGTAATGTATTTTAAGTTATAAAAACATAGAAACTGCATTGCCCGTCGATTTTTTGCAGAAATAGCACGTTTTTGCAGGCATGTAGTTGCATTTTTTGTGTCGGTTTTGATGCAGAGCGTATTTTCAAACACAGAAGGGTTATGAACTCTGACATTTATCAGCATAATGACAATAACTGTCAGAAAATAAGTGTACGATGAAGAGAGTTCCTGCTATGTGGCACACTATTAATTTCACTATGCACAACCCCCTTCAGCCCTTATTGCCTGAAAATGATGACGAAGGTGATTACGGAATTATTTTGGACCAAGAGTCAAGTTAGAAAAAATGAAAACACGTGTTTATAAAAAAAACTACACTTTTTATATTTCGTTGTAAAGGGAGTTTCATAGGCTATAATGTGGTAATAAATTTATTATAGCTTAATAATTACGTTTTTTGAGAAAAAGTTCGTTGTTTTTTAATGTTATGTACAAAAGTATTTTTTGCTTATTACTTCTTATTAGTACATATTACATTAGGGTGGCTCTTATTTTTCAAGTTTAATTTTTTGTTGGAGCTACCCCTTAAATTAGATCCTTTATATGAGAAAATGAGCGAAATCAAATTTTAAGCTAATCCGATAAGTGTAAAGTGTGCCCCTCGGCCCTCAAAAATGCAAAGTAATCAAAAATTCACATGAAAAATCAGTTGACTTTTGATATCAAAAAGTTTTTACCCAGTAATCACCCAAATCAAGTTCGGTGGAAAATTGCTTGGTTTACAGTATAAAAAAGAGAAACAGATTCGTAAACTACATACAATATGTATCTATTATTGGCGTTACAGCCGAATGTCGCACTACGATACGGGCTACGGCCGCTCCTACATACTAAAAAATTTGACCGTATTAAGTACTGTCAAGTAGGCAAGCATTTCAGTTTTGAAATGACAGCGGTAATTTAAAGCTTCATGGCTATTTCTTTTTCGAAAAAATACAATTTTATTAATCTTTGCTAAAAAACAAATCAGTCGCGTTTACATTCGAAGTGAACACCTTCGGTCGCACAATGTCACCGTAACCGTACGGGACAGTGCCTCACTAGCTGTACGCGAAGTGATGATATATTGGGGAAAAAGCACGAATTCCGACGCAAGAGTTAAGGAACTGTATACCAAAGTTAGAAGCTCTGTATCAACAATGGCGGCCACTTCAAAAGCATGCTGGAAGATCGTCGGTGGTTCAAAAAAAAAAGAAACAAATTTCGTTGAAAAACTTGAGGATCTATTCGACTTCGATTTCCATTGAAGAAGATAAGCAGTTCTTAACCAATCAGCGGTTGCAAGGACGGCCTGGGTTTATTCATGGAATTGGTTACCAGCATTGATTCAAGCAGCAGCGAAGATTTAGATGTATGTGATTTTCAGGAAGTTCCGTGAGTCTCAAAAGATTTATCTCCACCAGCCAAAAAAAAGAGGGCGTCAAACAATAATGACTCCTAAGCTTGCAGCTGCTTTGGATAGGTGCAAGATCAGTGACAGGAATGAAGTTCATATTCTGATAGCTACTATTGAGGCTCTTGATCATGATGTTGAGAGTTTTGTAGTCAACAGGTGCTCCGTTCACAATTTTCGAGAGAAAAAAAGGCTACCGAAAACATAAATATTTTCAAGGATAGGAAATTGCACGCTGCTACCTTGCATTAAAGAGACAGTAGACCGAATTTCTGTTATTCTTTCAAATTGCGGTACTGATCAACTTCTTGGTGTGCCTGCATTGCAATCGGGGGGGTGGAAAAGAACAGGCAACAGCTGTTTGTGAAACTCTTGCGGAATGGGACCTTCAGGATTACGTGAAAGCATTAGTTTTTGACACTACAGCGTCAAATACGGGCACTTTTAAAGGTGCGTGCGTTTTGATTGAAAACTTTCTAGAAATAGACCTCTTGTATTTACCTTGCCGGCATCACATTTACGAAATAATTTTAAAAGCCGTTTTTGAGGAAAAGATGGGAAAAACTACGGGCCCAACTGTACCAATCTTAAAAAAGTTCCAAAATGCTTGGCCTGAAGTAAATGTAATTAATTTTAAAACCGGAGTCGAGCATAAGAAGGTCAAGGAACATTTCGATCCAGTCGATGTTTCTCGAATTCGGAGTATCCTTCCGTGTTCCAGGAGCTATTCATCATGTAAGGTGAATGGCAAAAGCTATTTATTGCTTGAAAATATTCATTTTTCGCGATGAATTCAAATTATCACCGCATGAAGAAAACGCTATGTGTTATATTTGCATTTTTCTAATCAGTATATATGTTGAAGCGTGGTTTTGTGCACCTTCTACAGCCAAAGCACCATAATTGGATTACAGTGTTCTTTCACAAATAGTTAATTGATCAATATATCTCTCGTGGAGCTTTACAAAAACATAACAAAAAAATTAATTGTAAATATTTTCTTACTAAATGTATAGCATTATTTTTCAAGTAAACTGAATTGAATTAAAGTAAAAGTCATATAGAATTATATAAGCTAAATACTATATGGGTAATAATTTATTAGTGCAATTTATACATAATTTAACACTAAAACTTTTTGTTAATTACACCGGCACACAAAAAAAAAAGTGGTCTGTACATTTGACTAGACCCACCTATCCTTATGTATTTCGGTGCGCTGAAACCGAATCCGAGGTCAGTTTGGTCCGTACACCCTCAAAATTTTGAGTAAATTGCAAAAAACTGCAAAAAATGGCTAAAAATCGCAAATAATGGCAGTTTTTTGCAATTTACTCAAAATTTTGAGGGTGTACGGACAAAACTGACCTCGGATTCGGTTTCAGCGCACCGAAATACATAAGGATAGGTGGGTCTAGTCAAATGTACAGACCACTTTTTTTTTGTGCCGGTGTTATTTATCTACTCTATAAAAATTTAAGAAAAAATAAATTTATTTGTAATGTAATTTTTGGTTTATTTTGCACTTTCAAGGGCCCAGGGCACACCTTTCCCTTATCTGATTGGCACTAAATTTCACAGAGCTATTTTTTTTATAGAATAGAACCAAACTGAAGGGTAGCCCACAAAAAATTATTGGAATTTTCGAAAAATGTTAAATAAGAGCCACCCTAATATAACAGACATGTCTAATGTTGTTTACCAATAGAAAGATATGGAAAAGGCCTTTCGTTTGATACCCATATTAAGTATTGGGTGAGTTATTTTGATACCAAGTTTGAACTTTGACCCCGAGCCACGCCTTTTGTGGTCATTTTCCAGGCAACATTTTTAGTTCATTAGATTCGCAAAAAAAACTCTATATAGGCAGATTTGCAGTTTTTTCATGAGGGTTCGTTATACTGCACTTGTTCCATGAGACTCATTCCATACCAGGGATTCTTTCTGTAAAAGTATACATCAAGCAATGACAATTTGAGATTTTTCTCGAGTTCATACGCGCGCTTTGTTCTATACTCGTATATGAGTCTCATGATTTCGTGAATGCCCAACTTAAGGGGCACAACTAGTTTGAAATTTTGAAAATTTCGTTTTTTGTTTTATTTCATATTTTTATAGTATAACTATCATAGAAAAAGTATACGAAGGGATTTTGTCGAATTCGTAAAAGTCTCTGAAATACAGAGCCTCAAATCCGTCTCGTTCACTACGCGGTAACACGGTTTTAAAACTTTAAACGCGTTTTTCTCAAAACATTTTTAAAATTTGCTGCAGCTGTAACTTGATAACAAATCATCCGATCGACTTGGGTCTTTTTTTAGCTTATTGTGTATTTGTTTTTCCATACAATGACCCTCCAGTTTAATGATAGGATGAAAAGTATAATTATGCCAGGCCAGAAACCTCAGATTTTTCAGCAAAATTTTATTTTTTTTTTCAAAAAACCGCCATTTTGTTGCATTTTATTTTTTTTTACAACCGAGGGTCATTGTATAGGAAATATAACCTAGTTAAGTAAAATTTTTGGTTTTTTTGATTTCAGGCACTGCGAAGGCTACAATCACTGCAGCAGTGGGAGAACGTTTTTTTTTTTTGAAGACTCAGGAGATGGTGGATAACTTGCTGAAAATCGAATATTTTCATTTGAAAAAATTACTTTGTATTCATTATTTATGCATAAATATATCTGCAAAGTTTTAAAACATTCGATGCAATACTTCACAAAAATCTCCTTTTTTCAGGCGGTCAAACTAGTTGTGCCCCTTAAAAAAGATGTTCTTGTAATTTAAAAGCACAAGAACACAAAACTATTTCTTCTACTTTCCAAGACTTTTGCAGTACGAACGATCTAAAAATAATTACAATATTATAAATAATTTTAATACTACAGTCTTTGTGTTCAAGCACAACGTCAATTCATTGCACAAATTTTATAGAAATTCATTAATACAACCGCACGCTGCTGGTTGGGAGCGACGCCCACTATCATGTAATCGGGTTTTCGCGACTTTCCGGTGGCATATATTACGTACACATGTCGATGTGGTTGTGTGGTTTTGCATCGTCGCTTTTTTGCAACTCTCGCTCTGCAACCGGTATTTACTAGACCACTTCACTCAGCTTCAATTGCAATTGGCTGAGAACCGTAAATCGACCGAAAGCAAAATAAAACAGTACACAAGTGTACAATAGAAGTTATGCGCAATGGTCGGTCTGCGTTGATGGTCGAAGTTGCGAGCGTATAACCTGGCAATTTGTGATATACCTGAACAGCTTTTGAAGAACACTGGGCATTTGCGACATTTTTATTAAAAACGATCTTTTCTTCCTCGGCACTCACAACTACACGTATGCGGAGAATTGAAATTGGCTAAAACAACTACACAACCGAATACTGTGAACTCGTTTTCTATATTGCAAATGCGGCAAAGGAATGTGGGTTCGTCAGCTGGCGCGGCGCTCTTTATAAATTTGTTAAGCATTTAGAATTAGAGAATTTTGAGTTCCGTAGTTGCAGGGTTGCACTGCGTTAGGTAAAACTAAGTGTTAACCCTTAAGGAGATAATTAATATTTGCTTGCCCGATACGGACCTACAGCCGATTAATCGGCTTCAATCGTGTGAAGTGAACAATTCAAAATTAATTTTAACCCTTTGAATAACAATAAAGGGCAACGAAAAATTGGCCAATATAGAACTTTTGCTGTGAATCTATTGAACCAAAATTTATTTCTGGCGAAAGTTCACAAAAGGTGCAATTCGAGGTTAAAGTTTGTATCCATTAAACAAGGAATTGTAACGGAAATTTCGCAGACTTTAAACTTTCAAACAAAATCCATTTGTCCGCTCGTTTACATAAATTAAATAATTGTCGCTCATAACCAATTTTTGGTACATATTACATACCATAATATAAAATATCTTTCGTTTAACCGACTGAACATTTATTAAGTTAGGTATTAAGGAGTGCGTCGTTAAAAATTGTGACATCGAAAAATTAAAACATCTCAGCAACCACTAGTCCAATTTTTGAAAAGTCTGGTTTTTTATAACATGTCTTTTATGTAAATTTTAGAATTTATTAGAAAAAAATTATAATAAATTTTCAAGGCTAAATTTTCTAACTTTTTCTGGAATACCCCTCATGAGGGCTTTACATTTTCCTTGTTAATTTTATAATTTTATCATTTATCGTCATTTCTCATTTTATCATTACCATTTTATCATTAAATACTCATTCAATGCTATAAATGGGCATAAACTATTCAATGACAAAGTTTTCATGGCTCACCTGATCAAAGAAAGTTTAATTTGAATTTGTATTAACGAAGTTATTAGAAAAATTGCATGTCACAATTTTTAAAGACGCACTCCTTAATATGCAGAATTTGAATTTGGGAAGGCCCCCCGTTTTGTAAGTGGTTCTCAGACAAACATTTTAGTTCATTATGGGCCAGTTGCTCATGACATAACTTAGTTTTACTTGTCAGCTAGCACGACCTGGCATACCCGAAAGCTGTACAACTGGTTACCCGAGACATAGCATAGTGGAATTATACAGGTGGAGTAATAATTGACAGTTTTTATTTGACACTGCCTTATTTAAAAGTTGCATTGAAAGGTAGCAAGAAAAGGGAAATAATTCGGCCTTTTCCACTAGATGGCGCTATTAAGTATTTCAAATAGTTCTGAAATTCAAAAGCACATTTATGCGAATTATCTATTCCATCAACAAAAAAGTTATTCATTGAGTGACTGAAGGCAGAGCCAACTCATTAGTGTGTATAACAAGCAAACGCTTAGCAAATGAGTACAATACTAAAACGAACACCGAGTGTATTTTACGCTTCTGGCTTTCTCCATCAGTCTTATCCCTTCTCTTCCTTAATTGTGTCGACTTGGCTTTGTATTAGGATTCTTGCAGGATGTTGTTATTGTTGTTGCATTTTTTTTTGTTTTCTGACGTAGGTGGAAAATCTTCGAGAGATACCGGAATATCTATTCCTCGGCATGCTGCGGTACGTCCTTTTCCTCCGTCCAAGTGCGGTGGCAAAAACTGCAGCTCGACTTCGTCAAAGTTCAAATAATTCAAAATCAAATAATCAAATTTAAAGTTCAAATATTGTACGAAATAGTTACGGAAAGTTACGAAATAGTTTGGTTACGTTGAAAGAGTTCAGTTACGCATGGTTCAAATATATATTTGAAAAGTAACTGAAACCTCAATTGGAGCGGCAAGCAACTGTAAAAATTGCTTCATGCCCATACAAATTGTATGGGGAAAACCGCAATTGAAACGCTCTGACGCTGAGCTATTAGAATTTCCAATTTTGACAAGGCGTTAGCGGTTGAAGTTGGCTGCGACTAACAAAAATTGTAATTTGTATTTTGAGTTAAATTGTAAGGAATTTATTCAAATAAGAGCTAAGTTTTGCAAAATAATAATAATTTGTTGTTTTTTTGCCAACTAAACAGATATTTTTTTACATTTGTTTTCATTTTATGATTATGCGGTATGCCGCACTGAGAGAGAGCGTTGCGTCAGAAAACGCAACGCTCAACGCTCCAATTTAGGTTTCACAGTTACTGTAAACATGTCAATATATGCATGTTATATCAACGGTGTTGATCGTTTGATACGTTGATACGTTTATTTTTTGTTCTTAGAACAAAAATCTTCTTTTGCAGAAAAACAACATTGTTTCTTCAAGGCAGCATGAGCTGTCATAATCACAAAAACTGTCATCAGGTTACTCCACCTGTATAATTCCACCATGGAGAACTTATGGGCCTTCACGTGCAGTTTTAAAAACGGAACACGTATCCGAAGAGAAGCCGAAAAAAAGGTACTCATTTTTCGGTACCTCTAAATTGTCGAGTAACTGCACGTTGTTACTCGACGCTGAGCGAGCAGCTTCTCGTTGCGAATCGACGCTAGCAAACTTCCTTCTCGTTGCTACGCAATTACTCGCGGAAGGTGTCGAGTATGTCGGAAGGTTTAAACTGCATGAGGAAGCGCAAATGCTCGCGGAAGGTGTCGAGTATGTCGGAAGGTTTGAACTGCATGAGGAAGCGCAAATGCTATGTGAAGCTTGAGTTGAATGTTCTTCAAAGGAATGTTGCAAAGCATTGCGCGCATTGCGCGAAACATATATTTTTTTGGATTGCTGATGGACATTGTACCCATAAAATGATCGATATATGCAATAATAAACTTAATTTCTTATTATATGACTTTTTTAAAAACTATTCAGTAGAGATTTCATTTAATATAATTAAGTTTAATGTAAAATAAACATTATTTATGAAAACTTATTCAAACTATTCGCTGTAGTAAACATACATATATATGGGGCATTCCATACAAAATTTGCCACCAAAATTTTTTTTTCCATAAAAATATTTTTTTTCGTTGAAGTTGTCGAAAATATTCGATACGTATTTTTTTATTTTTATTTTTTACGCGTTATTTTCGAGAAAAAATTTTTCTAAATTTTACTTTCGTAATAAAGTACAATTTTCCAATCGTTAATACTGAAAAACCTAATATAGGTATGAAAAATTTCCTCAACATAAAATTTACCCTTTTTTCTCAGCTTTCTAATGAGGTATACTAAATTTTCATCATATCATTTATTCGAAGAAAAAAATTGCAAATTTATAAACAAATAGAATTTTTTTAAAGAGAGACCTAATTTTTTTCTTTTCTTTTATCGAAAAACATAGTCCAAACATTCTTCTGAATTATGGAAAAATTTTGGAGTGGAAGGCTCAAAAGTTAAGGAGCAATGAATTTTTATATAACGGCTCGCGCGCGTGGAGCGTACCGCAGCGCGACTCGGTCGTACGCAGGCTGATGTGTCTAGACTTGTCGCGTTAGACATCGCGCGCTCCGGTGATAAAATCGATCATGAAATCCGCTTATATGAAAATACAAATGTAGGATTTCATGATGACTTTAACATCTTGCAGTGGTGGAATTCACATCAAGCTGAATTTCCACTTCTATATAAAGTGAGCTGCAGACTATTAGCCACTCCAGCAAGTAGTGCAGCTTCTGAGAGAATTTTTTCAATGGCAAGAAATTTAATTTCAGAAAAAGGTCTTTAATTGGAACGAACTCTGCCACAGTCAACCAAATAATGTTCTTAAATTTTAATATTGCTAAAACTGATATTCATTGTGAATTGGATGCAGCAGTTGATTAATTTTATAAGTATGTAAGTTTGGAAGTTAATTTTTTGTTTGCTTATTGCTGTTGTACTTTTTGTTTTATTATATGTTTTAAGTATATGATGTGCTTTATTATAAAAGGAATTAGATATAATTTATTTAAGTTTAATTTTTTTTGCTAAACTATTGAAATATTTCGTTGAATAAAAAACTATGTTGTGAATTGAATTCGGCTAGTACTATTATTTCTTTACTTTTACCTTCGTAGGGTAACATTATGAGCTTGACTTTGAAGAATCGAAACAGTGTCAAAAAAGTTAGAAAAGCAACCAAAAACATCTTAGTACTCTCCTTTACTCCGCTGTTTCTGAGCCTATTAAAAGCATTTTTCACCAATGCACAGAGTGCCCCTCATACGTGCAAACTCATTCCGTTCAGATATAGATAGATAGATAGATAGATTGATTCTTTATTAAATTTTCAAATAACAATAATAAAGAATGTACGACAATGACTTTAAAAAGTCGTCTGTCGGAAAAATAATTAACTTTACAATAATAGACAATCGTTCATACATATATAGAGAGTTAACAATATTCATTTACAATCAGATTCCTGTATTTCAAAGCATCAGTGACATACAAAACAAGACAATTCCAGACATTCAGATATATAATTAAACGAAAACATCTCCATCACCTTTCCCTTCCCACATTAACAACATCCATTGAATTTAGCTTCCACGCGTAATAAATAAATAATAAATAAATATTTTCATTTAGATTTATATACAAAAGATTTAAAAATATTTAATTATAATAAATATTAAAAAATTAATTAATAATTAATAATATAACTATAGTAAATATATAACTATATTTGAAGATTTTAAATCAATTTACTGCATAAACATTCTAACTTCAACCACAACGCCGCTAGCAGCAGCAATATCTGGTCTGCCGTTGACCTTGAAGCTGCAAAAATACTCGAGCTGCCGTAGGAAGGTACCTCATACTCGCGGAAGTTTTGCTATTATGTTCCTATTTTTACATGTTCCTATTTTTTCATGTTCCGATTTTTCGGCTTCCGCCTTTTCGCGGCTTCCTTCTCGTTGTTATCCGAAATTCTGTGCTTCTCTTCTCTTCTCTACGCGTGAGCGAGAGAGCGAGTCAGAGCAGTATACATACTCGACGGCGATCGAGTAAGTGAAGCATACGTATCCGACAACAAACTTCTCATATGCAGTAAAAAGTTATCCGATGCAGCTCTCTACTATTTACACGAGGGCTTTTCCCCCTGCGTTAAAAGTCATGCGTGACGAGTTTGTTGGGAGAAGTGGTGAGAAGTCAGCGGGGTAGACAAACACGCACGGTCAGCGAATTCCAGGGGTTTTTTTGACATTTGCTTTGCTCTTTTTCGCACTTTTCTTCAAATTTCAAACCGGCCGGACGCTTTGCTAACAATTATGTTTACATCTTCCCTATTATTTAAATTTGAGCAGTTAATTGCCATTTCAGTGACTTCTAAAATATTTTCAATAATTTCTTCTTTGTTTAAATCCATTTTTCTTTTAATAATGAGAATATCAAAAACTACGCGAAAATGTGAATGAAAGAAGATTGGCCGCTTAAACGTCCAAAAAGCCAAGCAAAGTTGCAAGTAAAAAGTCTTCATGTAAATGCATGAAGATTTACGCAGCAACTTCAAAAGAGAGTTGCAAAAAACGCAGGGGGAAAAAGCCTTCGTGTAAATAGGCTCAAAGTTTATGTTTACGGAAAACGCAAAAAATGTTGCCACTCTCTTCGCAATGAATTGAAAAGTAAACAAATTAAAATCATTTGTAAAATATACAAAATGGATAGCAATTTTTATTAGTTTCGTAAATATATTAATAATTTTAGTCGTTGGATGCTCAAACATTTAATAATAGCAAGTAAAAAAATTTTCGCGAAAAGTTTGAATTTGATTGTTCACGAGATGGAGAAATCGAAGTGGCAATATTTTCGCTCAGCTGATCAGCTGATTTTTAAGTTTATGTTTACGGAAATAAAGTTTTGAGTAATCGCTCAAATTTTCTAAGTTTATGTTTATGGTTAAGTTTATGTTCTGTGTCATGAGTAACTGGCCCATTAGATTCAGAAACCAAAAGTTAAGAGCATACTCATTTATTTTTTTTTACGAGGGTTCACTATTAAAGGCAGTTAAACCACAAATAAAAAAAGGCAACAAGATATATTTTGCATTATTCAGCTTACGTTTTAGAAGCACCTCCAAATGTAGCAGAGAACAACTCCTTAGGGTCCATAAATCATATCAATTTCGGCGGCCATTTCCTAATACTATCTTCATCAAAACGTTCGTTCCCAGAACCACCACCATGTGGCACTCATATCACCCGATTCGAATGTCTTGCTAAAATTTTGGGAAAATATTGCTGAAAGGTGTGACAACTCACAAAAGTGGTGATCAATGACTAGATGACGTAAAGCTGAGAGGAGTCACGGTTGCTAATTCGGTCAAACCAGGTCCCAGAGTCGCAAATTCGGTCAAACCAGGCCAGAGTTGATTAGGGTTCGTACAGCTAATTCTCCATACAAAAGCCAGGGCAAGGGCTGCTGGTGCGTTCGAAGTTTATTTGCAAATGAAATAATTGTTTTTTTTTCTTTCATTCTGTAGTACGTTTATAGGAAATTGATTGCAAAAAAAATTTTGTTGCTGAAAAACGTCATAAGTATGTTCCAACGTGTTTTAATATGATTTAACTTCAGTTTTTGCTGATTGCCCTCAAAGCCTTAACGTTTGAATTGCTTGTGTTGCAGCTCTGCGTTTGAAAAGAGTTCAACTTGCCATCACTGTTTCTTCCTGCACTAACGATTAAGCGATGTGAAACTAGGTGAGCCGGTAGAAATACATGCACAGAATTACACTAATATTATTGCAAAATTGCAACCTTGGGGCCTACTAGTAGGGCCCAAGCTTGATCAGGAACGTACTTTTTCCTCCATATAAATTTCTAAAACGGGGTTGTTGTTCTAGTTCATTTCAAATTGCCAGTGTAGCTGGTGTGAGTCATTTTTTGTGACCAAAGAAATTTATCTTTTTATTTGTATATTTTTGGTGCCATTTCGTAATACGTTTGTATAAAATTGAGTAGAAAAATATATTATTGTCCCAAAGCGTCAAAATAATCTTTGGGTATGCTTTTAATTCAATTAAATTAAGACTTTATAAGCTGCATTCAAAAAAACAACCCTGCGGTCAAACTACAGCATTTAGCAACAAAATCATACCTGATCGTTAGAGATTCGCTAAATGAAGAAATGCGAAATACAAAGGACGACAATTGACCCCGTCATATTCAATGCATTTAGCTTTGTTTTCTTTGGTATATTTTTCATTAATATTTACATAATTAAACCAAAAAAGTTCATGTGTTGGCATTTAATTCAGAAAATTAATGAGAACATACTTTAAAAAGCAAATAATTGTAAGGAATCCCTAATCCCTAATATCGGGAAAAGAGCAGACACTGTGAAGAGCTGATCACTGCCAACACACACGGACTGTGTACGTGAATTACAAAAAACGCACAAAAATCGGCTTACTCTCCCAGTTTCACATCGCTTAATCGTTGCTAGAAACAGCAAACTCAATGAGACATGTACTGAAGGAAAAAGCAACCGAATATCTGCTGACTTTAGCGTATGAAATAATTTATTTCTGCTTTTTGTTGGTACGGGTTACAATCAAAATTACTTAGACCAGTAAAACAAGGTGGTTCGCAACGCTATATTTACAGCAAATAAGAAAAGTTTAAGATGCAAACAATTGACTGGTAACCGGTGCTGTGCGAATGTTTGGGTAAAAAACCCGTACACTATCGGACGATCGGAAAAAGCAAAAAATGGTCTGAAAATCATTTCCCCTCTCAGTTTCGCGTCACGTAGTCAGTGATAACGTGATACCAAAGAATATGAAGTACACCTAATTTTGTTTTTACACGGTCTTCTTTTACGTTTTAGATTTAACACGGTTTAAAAATAAAAAAATTTTAATTTTTTTACACGATTTAGCACGAAATATTAAAAAAAAAATTTTATTTTTAAACCGTGTTAAATCAAAATCGTGTAAAAACAGAATTAGGTGTAATATAGAACGCGCATCTCATCCAAGCAAACGCGTTGTATGGCGGGTACTGCTGGTAGTACCCTCTGTTATTGACAGCAGAACCCTCTGTTACTAATAGCAGAAATTTCTGTAACTTCGGCGTAACTTGTGAATTGAAGTCGCTTCTGTACTCATTCGTATTCTCGCTGCTGTTGCGCCACTTGATAAACATGACGATGAACGCTGCTTCATATTCTTTGGTGATACCAAAGAAAATAAACATACAGAATGCGCATGTCATTCAAGCAAAAATTTTGTATGGCGGGTTCTAACATTGGAACCCGCGCTCTGCTCTCATAGATCACATATGTAGTGAGAGCGTGGATTTACAAGCGAGAATGTAGTTTTATGTGTTGCGCTCTTTGGTTGCGCTCACTGCAGCGAGTGTGCGTTGTGGCGTGAAATGATTGCAAGGTAAAGACGAACGCTGTTGTGGTTGTTGTTGCGCTGGCGAAAAGCTGAAATTGTAAAACGATTTCTGATTTCTGGCTGGCTTTTGTTCTTCTTCTACAAGCCTACACGGCGTCGCATATTGCTCCTGAACTTATTGCAGACTGTAGTGTGCGCAAAACCATAGAAAAGAAAATAAAATATGGTTGGCATGACGACTTGTATGGTCGCTACAAACAAAGTTCCTAAAGAACTTATCAAAAAAGTAGACCTAATATTTGATTGCATGAATAGGGCAATCGGATAATTGCTTTAGATCGGCTTTACAATTGAATAATGAGTCGTACAAATTTATAAAGATTTTTTTAATTATTTGAAAGATGTTAAATGTATGGATGATTAAAGTTTTATTTTTAAAACTAAAATCCATTTTTCTGATAAAATTAAGCAATAACCCACATAAATGTTTTATAACAAAAAAGTTTTTTAACCAAGATAAACTAGAAAATACTTTTGCAATTTTGGGACAAAATTCGAGTAGTACTCGGTCAAGTGTAATAACTAATTTCGAAGATACACAGGATTCTATGAATCAAATCCTACTACATGCTGAGACAGACGAAATTGTATTTTTTATTATTTTATTTCAGCAGTAATTACAACAATTATTACAACAAATTATTTTGTAGATAAAAACTTCGACGATCGAGTAAAAATTAACATGGATCAAAATTGTGGCATATGTTTCCAAAAACTAAGAAACGATGACCTTTTTTCTGCGCTAAGTAAAACATTTTCCATAAAAATTATCAATCGGTTACAGACTTTTGCTACCTATTTGCTCCTTCAGATTTCCTGATGAATGCTGTGACAGTAAAATAAAAAAAGGAAGTTCCAAACGATGCAAAACATAAACAATAAAAAAACAACAAAAGAAGAGCTGTTTATGTTTATGTAGCAAAAGCCCCTACAAGAACAGTGACGGTCATATGATTGGTCATATGACCGACATGCCGGACCGAAGTTTCGGTCTGCTCTCCGAACAAAGTTTCTATCATTTTTGTACAGGCGGTGTGAAAAAACTGACCGAAACTCTCGTGTACGTGTGATTTTTTGTTTCACTCTAACACACACCTTTTGCATATTAAGAAAACTGTGTTTGCTCTGCTCTAACGCATACGTATTCCAACCTCCAAATATTTAGTTTTTAATGGCTATTTCACCGCCGCCGCCGCGGCAGCCGCCGTAGCTCAGCGGCTAGTGCGTTGGCCGCGAGTCAAGACTCCGCGAGTTCAAATCACCGTTGCAGCAAACTTTTTTTTCGGTGTTGCAGCAAACACCGAAAAAAATGGAAATGCCAGTCAGTTGACCGGTCATGTGCCGAAATTACTGACTGAAATGCTGATGCAAATATCGGTCACAATGTGATGTATAAATCGGTCATTCATGACCAATACTCAATATTGCAAAAATGCAGGTTTTTATTGAAATGAAATTTTTTGGAAAAACCGTTTGCTTTTACTTCTGTCTGAATTTATTTTAAATTAATTAAAGTAAAATAATATAAAAAAAATTGAATTTAAAAAAAAATTAATTTGCGGTCCTGCTTGGATGACCCCATATTGTCGCAATCGAAGGCGTTTGCTTAGCGCGACATCATTGGCATCGGCTTCCTTGGTCTTGCGCTTCGGTACTTGTTATGGCCCAATATTGAAGTTACTGAAAAGTGCAGAGTTATTTAAATATTCAAATAATATTAATAATTAATAGTAATTGATTGGCACGACAGCCCGCTTACGCGAGACTAAGGCCTAGCTTCCCGCAACCACCCGTGTTGTGCGTGTGAATTTTGTACGCGGGTGGAAGGGACCTACAGTTTTATGCCGGTTCCGAACGGCAGGTTGGGAGCTTTTTCATAGGCAATTTTTACTCTCAGAGGTTTGCCATTTCCAGCTGAGAGGACAGCCACCGAAAGAGAAAACGAGTTTCCCGTTATTTTTTTAGGTGTTACTACATGCAGTATTCGATCTTGCGTCGCTCTGCATTCGACTCGCTGGACCGCGCACTAACCAACTGAGCTACGGCGGCTGACAAATAATATTATTTAAATTAAATTTCGATTTCTTCTGTTTTTCGGAGTTTGAACTTGGGCTCGCGCGTCGTATTTGACTCGCGGCGCGCGCGTTAGCCAGCTGAGCTACGTAGCTATGACAGCCGACGGTTCTTAATCATTTATATTAACTCGGATGCGAGTTCTTGTCAGCAGTTGTTTCTATTGTTGTCTCATTCTTACACATGCGTGTATAAGCAATTAATGTTTCTATGGTTGTCAAATGGTTTGTTTCACTTTAAATGAAAGACAAATTGCAGCGATATGTTGTCTCATATGGGCCAAATTTCATGCAAATGTATTGGTAAATACAAAAAAATGTTGCGAATGTAGTGGAGTTTCGGTCAGTCGCGTCTTGTAGGGGGAATCGTCAATACAAAAAAGCATACACACAAAAACTACAACAACAAAAAACAATAGCATAGTTGAAACGACGATCATTGCGCTGGCTGTTGTCGCTGTAAGAAATTTGCACAAAAAATTATTGAGTGACCAAAACAACCACCAATGCCTCAAAGTACACAGGAGAAGCGGTACTTTCACTTCATGTGTGTTTGTTGTAGCGCGTGCTTCAGTTCACACAGTCAATGAGCGTAAACTGAAGCGCTTGCTCTCCTGCTGGCACCACTCTTTCCCTCTTGTGGCTTCCCCCCGCTCTCCGAAGCACGCAAACAAAACTTTGAATTTTTGAGCTCAGATGCGCCATCTATACACTTCATATTCTTTGGTGATACGAAACTGGCAGGGGAAGCGAATTTGTTGACCATTTTTTGCATTTCACATACACAATCTGTCTGAGGTGTCATGGCCCTGTAGGAAATCGGACTGGTTCAAATGTAGTTTTTCAACTGGTCGCTTGTCAGTCATAGCTGACTTCAGAACCGACTCGTTTCCTTGGAGCAAACTTACCCTTTTAACGTGGCGTCGCTGACAGTCACTTGAACAAGTAATTGTTAAATTTACTTACAAAAAACCAGTTGAAAAACCAATAAATTTTGGGAACCAGTTGTCTCAGGTCCGACAGGGGTGGGTCAGTGATTGGTTCAACAGTGTGGTCGCGTTGAAGTTAGAACAAAGCGCAAAGTTGCAATTTAGAGGTAGCTTGTCTTTCGTATTTTTTAGAAAAAGGCGTATTAATACGATGCATGTTATTATTTTCATAATTGCACTTATTTCAATAAAAAATGCATACATTTTCTAAACTTTGTTATGTTTTTATGTTATTCTGTGCACCCAATGCTGCACAATTGGCAGCAATGCTGCAACGCATAATTTTAAATGCATACAATTGACTGTTCTGTATATTATACGTGTAAGGAGCTTGAAATTCTTTTTGGTACACCTAGCACTTGAAAAATACAACAAATAACCCTCGAGCGCTATAAACGTCTATACAGAAATTTTCTGTTAACTATTCTAAAACCCCCCGCATCTATACTATTATATAAAAGCAAGTGTGACGTTTTTTGAGCCACAATCAGGCAAAAACCACTGAACCGATTTAGATGAAATAAGTACCAAACATTTTTTAATCTGTGGGAATGGTACATAGGCTATATGAGATTGACCACGCCCCCTTATTACGCCCATTATGGTAACAAAACTCATCTATTGTATGCTTTTGTAAGGCAATATGGGTATCAGACGATTCAGCGTTACATTGCGGCAAACATAGGCTATAACATAATCGGCCACGCCCACTTTCCGTGCCCATTAAACTCACAAAACGAAGCTACGGTACATGTTGGTAAATCAGTATTAATATCGAATGATTCCGTGCTTCGTTGATGTTAACATAGGATATATAAGATTGACCACGCCCACCTAATACGCCTTCTCACCACGATCTTTATAATAACAAATCAGCCATGATATATATGTCACAGCAATATGGGTGTCCAACGATTTAGCGATTCGATAGGGGGAATGGGGTGGGTTTTTGATAAGGGGGCGTGGAACCGCCCATACAACTTAAATTTTCAATATGGAATATGTTCGGAATGAGAAATTGGGCAGCATTAAAATTTGGTGTGGGGCCACCGTTTGATGTGCCGTTTCACTGGTAAAACTTTGTGAGCGTTGGACAGGGGGCGTGACACTTTTTAAGCAACTCAAATGTTTTGAATAGCTTTGGAACTACAAATCAATCAACTACTATGGAACTACAATCAGATTTGACACAAACTTACGATTTCGATGTGCCCTTCGACATTGGGAATGGGGTGGGTATTGGACGAGGGGCCTGACACTGCCCATACAAACCAAGTTTTTAATATGAAATATCTTCGGAATTATAAGTCGGCCAGCATTGAAATTTGATATCATCATGGCTTAGACGTGTCGTTCGAGTGGTTAAATTGTATGGGCGTGGTACTTTTTAAGCGACCTTATCCTTTTCAATAACTTTGGAAATGCAAATCACACATCAAGATATATGGCACATACTTACGATTTCGACGGGCCCTTCGACAGGGAGAGTAGGGTGGGTATTGGACGAGGGGTGCCATGCCCCTTACAACCCAAATTTTTAATGAGAAATATCTTCGGAACAAGTTGGAAACCTTTGAAGTTTTGTATACCATCGTTATCGGTATATTTTTTGCGACTAAATTTTTTGCGACTGCAACATTGGAAATGAAAGTCGCATATCAATGAAACCGGGTCACACCATTCGACTGGAGGAATGGATTGGGCATAACATAAAAGAGGCGTGGCACCGCCCAAAGAGTGTAGTATGAAGAAACTTGATTTATTGAGCCCATTGACTTCAAACTTGCGTGCAAAGCCGCAGGGCCCTACTAGTTATGAATAAAAATGCCTTTGTCGATTTCTTCTGGTTCTGACATATATTTTGTTATTGATCTTACTTACATTACATTTTAATAAATATTCTATGCAATTAAAAATGAACCACAACAACCCTCACACATGAAAATTGAGTAGCACAACAACCCTCCATTTTGGAATTGACCAACACAACAACCCTCCATTTTCAGTTTGTACGAGTCAGGAATATCAGCTGTGGGGCCGGAGTATCAGCTGTGGGGCGAGAGTATCAGCTGTTATGTGAGAGTATTGGTGCATTTTATGTGTGTATTGTCGATTTTTTACACTTCTCCTCCCAGTTTCCAATCGCTTATCGTTGACGTAGTCACTGGTGGTGATTTCGATAACTTTGTAAGGTTTTATATCTACCATGATACAAAAAATAAAGGTGGAACCACTGTCAAATTTTTTAGCACATATATTTTGGGCGAAAGTATAAAAATGTAAATACGAATTCAACAGCAGATAATGAATTGCAGTATTAAATAAATCTTCAATAGATTCTTGGTTGTGTCAGATGCGCAACATGGTGGCTGAGAACAAGCGTTGGCGCATGATCATAGTCAATAGCAAAGAATATGAAGTAATATAGAACGCGCATCTCATACAAGCAAACGTGTTGTATGGCGGGTACTGCTGGTAGTACCCTCTGTTATTGACAGCAGAACCCTCTGTTACTAACAGCAGAAATCTCTGTAACTTCGGCGTAACATGTGAGTAGAAGCAAAGAAAATAAACATACTGTTACGAATACTACGTCTAGTGGGCTGTTACGTATCTCTGGATTGTGTAATTTGAAAATAAAACAGTCAGTTTCTTAAACGCAGACAATAAAATAAACCAACAGTCACTTTATTATTCACAGTTTACACTTTACTGTTCGTACACTTAAGTATTTGCTTAATTACTCCGTGTGGCAACTTCACTTGTCAAAACCAGACTGACTCGCTGCGCCGCATCCGGCTGCCTTTTATACCTGCCAGGCCATCGCGCAGATCGTTCCCGCACATTCCGGAGTGGACTAAAAGTTTCCATCATAGCCAGGTTGGACTATAAGTTATTATCGCGGCCGTCGTTGCCAGATTGGACTAAAAGTTACCATCGCGGCCGTCGTTGCCAGATTGGATTATAGCACGGCACGTAGCGGCAGCGTTGCTTTGCACAGCGACAGACTGTCTTATCGTTACAATACGAAGGCTTGCTTTTGGTTGCGCTCACTGCAGCGAGTCTGCGTAAGCACACTGCTGCGGCGTGGAACGATTGGGAGATGAAGACGATGTGCTGTTGTTGTTGCGCTGGCGAAATGCTGAAATTGTAAAACGATCTATATTTTTTGGCGGCTGGCTTTTCTTCTTCTTCTATAAGCCTGCACGGCGTCTCATATTGCTCCTGAACTCACTGCCGACTGCAGTGTGCGCAAAATCATAGAAAAGAAAATAAAATATGGCTGGCATGGCGACCTATATGATCGCTACAGGCAATAAAAAATATATAATAAGTAATCAACAAGGACAATTAAAAAGGGAAATTGGAAAGAAAGGAAGGCGTTTTTATTAGCCCGTAATAATTTTCCGTCCCGTTCTTTGGAACTATTTTTACTGCCCACATATAATGCTTGCTTAAAAGAACTAAACTAAGAAAATCTTATATTGTAAATTTATGGTCACTTCATTCGCCATGGAACCATTCAGGTGTAGAATATTTATACTATTTTTGAACGTAGGCATT
The DNA here is from genome assembly GCA_963971225.1 of Melieria omissa. NCBI lineage: Eukaryota > Metazoa > Arthropoda > Insecta > Diptera > Ulidiidae > Melieria > Melieria omissa. Next base: position 38,541,278 of record OZ020269.1, on the reverse strand, counting down.
TCTAAATAACAGTTTTCTTATGACAAAATACTTGTCTTCTTATTAATTTCTTTATTTAGTGCTTTCGATATATTGAAAATCAATAGACCTATTAAATTATGCTTGTCCATACAATCTTTTAACCCTTGGTTTGTCCGTTAGATTTCGATTTTTTATAAAAGTTAAAACACGTATCTAATTATTTTTGATTTCAAGTGTTTTTATGAATTTCGAAGTCAATATAGCCATCAGTTAATTTTTTTTCGAAGTTTTCCCATATTCTCAAACTTGTTATCAACCATGTGAAAAGATAAACAAATATTTTTATTTCGAACTCGCCACGTAAAAATATTTGTAAACATTTTAAATTGGGATCAACCACCCAAGTTTCCCATATTCTCAAACTTGTTATCAACCATGTGAAAAGATAAACAAATATTTTTATTTCGAACTCGCCACGTAAAAATATTTGTAAACATTTTAAATTGGGATCAACCACCAAATTTTAAAATCAATCAAAGCGTTGGCCATCAAAAAGCCATACACCACAAAGATTCGATTGATAGAAATATGATAGCAATTTGGCAGCAAAAACAATCTGCCGACACAAAAAAGCATACACACAATAATCGACAACAACAAAAACATTAGCGAATCCCGAGTCATCTTCGTTGAAACGATTGCGATTCGGCAAACAAGATCAAGAAACATACATGCAAAAAATGATTGAGTGAACACTACGCTGCAACACAACCATTGCAATGTACACGAGTGATGCCGTTGCGAACAATCACATTGCTTTTTGCTGTTATCCTACGAAAATCTAACAAAATGTTATGAACTTAACATTCTCAACATTGTCATTAGTTAGGCTTTAGTTAGCAAAAGACTGAAAAGATCAAGTCTACTTTAATTTTGCAGTTACCATTGTCAGTTTAGAACATGCATCGTACCAGCGACTTTTTGAAACAGCAAACAAATGCAACGGCAACTCTACAAACTTAGCGATGGGGAGTTATAAATGAGAATTTATTCTCGGAATCATGCCAATACCGATTTATTTTATAATTATTTTGCAATATTTGTTTGCCAGAACACTTATTAACAATTAAAAATGGACGGTCTACGCTTGACTACTTGTGAAAAGCAGACGGCAGAGTAAATAAATCGATTGTACAATTTTCCAAGGATTAATTTACCCATCTCTGACAAAAACAAACAGCTGATTGATTTGAAAATTCCTGCCTACCTTACGGGGCAAAGGAAACAATTGTATTCTATTGCTGCTTGGTTCTTGAATGTTCCATAGTATAATAATAAAGTAGTCTATCCAAAGACAGTACCCCTAAAGTACCTCTATTTCGATTGACAAATATTGTCAAAAAAGTCATCAGCAGAGTAAACAAAGTTGTATTAAAATATACCTACGCATTTTCCTTTTGCTTTTAGTACGATTTTATTTGAATGAAGTTGCGTCTGTGGTTGAACATTTTTTGAACTGACAAATTTCAGACATCAAAAAATTTTGTTTTCTTTCAGCGGGAGAGTTTTGATTAGACTACTTTATTATTATACTATGGAATGTTCAAGATATCAATAACAATCGACTTTATCGTGCCGGAAACGACAATAAAAGTTTCCGTCATCGAACTCGAAGGGATCGATCCGGTTGTTTATAATTTTCGTCGTCTCAGCCAAGGCGAATTCATACCAGGGGGGTTACTATAGGTCTGTTTGGCAGAGAATAATTTGTACGAATTTGTACAAATTTTTACTGGATCCTGTTTGTTGACGCCAAATCTCCAGTAACGGGAGAGAAACTGAGAGCGTAAAGTGGCAGTTCATTTCGTGAGAACTTGCAAGTTTTTACTGGAGAAATTTTGTCCAGTAAGAAAAAGAACAAGAAAAAGAACAAGAAAAACATATGACTGGCTGCCATATGATCGACTGCAACGAAACATAAATTTTGAAAACATTTGGAGGCAAATGGAAACAGCAAAGAAATTGTGCGTTCGCAAGTCTGCTGACCCACAAACGTCTTGTTCAGCTTTACCCGATGAAGCTCAAAGGGAAGAAGTGCAGATTGAGCGCAACGAACTATTTGTATTTTGCATTAAAAGTCTGATTTAACTTAATTTTCCCTACCACTTCAAACCTCAAATGAAACTTTTAGATCAGCTGTTTCGTTCTTTAACCCTCCTGTTTACACCCATTTTACTGTGTAGTGTGAGTGAGCCAAGTCCCAGTGGTGTAACCAAGAGTTAAAACTTGCAAATTCTTACAAATTGCTGTTTGTTCACATTTTTTGATAGTCTAATTTTTGGGAGCGTAAGCTCGCTTACTCTCCTGATATTTTTTACTGGAAATCTGGCCAAACAGACCTTATGTAACTCGATTCGAAAGTAAAATTTTGCGGAAACGGATTTTTCGCACCAGCTAACTCGAATTCGGAAACATATTTCCTACTTTCGGTTTTCCGTATCCGATTATCGGATATTAAACTCTAGTTTCGGAAGTGCGGCACTATGCAATCCGAATTTAGATTCGAAAGTCGACTATTTTGTTCGCTTGGTGTAGAGCTAACGGATAAAAACGGCAAAAAATCAAAACAGCGAGCGGAAACGCAAGAAAATGTAAGTATTTCTAAAACTTATGCACATTTATGGATAAATATTAATATAAAACTCTTTCAATCGGAAAAATTCAACGAAAAATCAGCACACAAAACAAGTGCAATTTAAAATTTTGCAAAATTTTATGGCGGACCAGCCACATTTAACAAAGGGGTATGTGAAGGCTGCAGTCGCCAAGCAAGCAACCAATAATTTATGGAAGCGATTGGCTGAAGAATTAAAGGCAGCCGGGCCACCAATACGGAATGTGGTCGGTTGGATAAAAGTAAGTAAACGATAGTTTCCCCTTAAACCAAACTTTGCTTATCTTATATATGTTTTAGATTTGGCCAGATCACAAGACACATCTCAAAAGTAAATTACGAAAAAACCGCATTCATTTGTCGGGCACAGGTGGTGGCCCCGCACAAATGTGTTCATTCACAACGCTGGAGGGAGCTGTTATTGATTTATTAGATAACAGAGACGCGATGGATGGTATTAGTGGGGTTCGCAAATTTGGCGTCTCTCCAGCACATAACGAAACGCTTCCTTGTTGAGCTGGAAATTTCACACGAACCTACAAATGCAAACATTTTCAAAAACAGCAAATATTTAACAAATCCGTCAACTGCACAGTATAACATTTTACGTTCCACTCGCTCGTCTTCATTATCCATCCATAAGGAAACCGAATCCATTTTAAACACAATTAAATATTTGTTTACTTTCAATGTTTACTATTTTTGACATTTCTTTTAATAGATGCTGCCAATTTCAATTGATACATTCGAAACTACGGCCAAAAATACTTCCAATTAATGGAAGCACTTTTCACTCGATCCGAAAATCTTACATAGTACGAATTTAAATTCGGATCGAATTCAACTTTCGAGCAGTTTCAACTTTCGAATCGAGTTACATAGTAACCCCCCCCCAGGTGATAGCGTTAAATGAGGCGAATTGATTTTTTTTGTGGTGGAAAAGGTCTAGATTGTCAAAGTGCCTGTGTAAAACTTTGACAGTTTAAAAATGAAAAAGCAAGCTTTGTTTTGATTGGCTGATTTTGACAATCTAAACCCAGAAAACAAAAACAAAACACATTGAAATTTTGTTGCTGTCCTTACGCTATCACCTGGTATGAATTCGCCTTGCTCTCAGCGTATTATCGTCGTTCAAAATATTGAAATATCTTTCAATTTCTTCAAAACGAAGAACTTCGTTTTCTTCCCTTTTTACACAAAAGCACATTCACGACGAACTGAGAACTTTATAAAAGTGTCAATTTTGGTCATTATGACTCATTTCTAAGTGCGCGTACACACATGAAGCGGTGCTGTGCTGTGCGGCGCTGTGCTTCACCGAGCGGCGCTTTGCTAAGCTTTCAGTGTTCACACTTAACGCGATGCGGAGCGGAGCTTTTGCAAGTATCAACCTGTTGTCAACATGTGGCTGTGCAGTGAAGATTTGTAATTTTTCAGTGAAAACAGTTTTTTAACCTTCACACCGACACCAATTTTTATATACGGAAACCGACACTATAAATATATGTTAATATTTTTCTTCTCATCCATTTTACAAAGAAAGTTTTCATTTTTTGAGCTAAGTTGGCAAGCAATAACAGCAAATGGACTGATTTCAGGTCCAAACGTAAAAGGGGGAAAAGGGATAAATGAGGTTTCAGCAAAGTTACAAAGTGGCCGAATTAGTTGATTTTTCAAAAAAATTTCATAAAAGTGCATTTTCAATTATAACTATTCTCAGATATTGAAAAAGAAGGTTTATTTATATTATTGTGAAAAAAAGATAACTCATAATAATGAAGGAAAAGTAAAAAATTAATATTAATTCATATTAACCCTTTCCTTCCCGAATTATGAAATAGCCATTGAAACAAATTGGAAGTTGGTTATTTGAAACGAGAGAACTATTTAAAAGTATTTTGCATCATATTTAAAATGGTTTCGACTTTCCAGTGGGAGGTGCGAGGAGGAGGTAGCCCTACTACATTAGACTACACTGGGCTTTTATGAAGCAAAATTAAAACATATTTTATATTTGTTAGAATTTTAGAGTTATTTGGTGTCCTTTGTTAAACATAGAGCAATATTACATTTTTGCCATTTAATTCTGCTGCCCTGTCGAGCGGGAACCGTTGCACAAATGTTAACAATTTTCAATGTTCCCATAAAAACAAACTACATATTTTGCTGAAAAAGCTCAGAACAATGTTTCTTTTAATCGATACAATTCATAGAATGGGGAAAAATCGAAAATTATACATCGAAATTCCAAATTTGAATTTGGTAGCCATATGGCTACCATGGGAAGGAAAGGGTTAAATAAAAATAAGAAAAATCATTAATTAAAATCATTAACTCCCACAACGCATGCCGAATAACAATTTCTGATATTTTCACAGTCAATGCTTGCTGCAGCAGCGTCACGCGGCGACGAAATCAAATATTTTGAAAGTTTCAAACCAAGCGCTGCGTGACGCTGCTGAAAAAGTAGCATGTGTGAACACTCGCATTTGATAACGGCAGTTTGAAAGCAACGCTCGGTAAAGCACAGCGCCGCACAGCACAGCACCGCTTCATGTGTGTACGCGCACTAACTGGCTTAGCAACAGCTTTTGCTTGTTTTAAAATTGGAGTTATTTTAAGCGTTAAAGTATGCTTTAACTCGATTATGATTGACTCTAAAATCTGATCTGATCTTAAAGTGCACTTTATTTCGACTATGATTATGCGACATTCGTTCTTTTCTGTATAATGATATGTAAGGGAGAGGGCTGGGTTGTGAACCGGGTTTTGTTTTTTGGCTCTAACTTTTCTCAGAATAAAGATATCGAAAAATCGAAGATACCGTTGGAAAGGTAAATATAAAACGCAACTTTTTTATGAAGACGGATTACTGTTTTGATTGATATTTAACTCTCTACGTCCAATTTTCGAAGGACGTGATTTTTCGCTTTTCCAAAAAAGTGGCTGGGTTGTGAACCATCTGGAAAATCCCTATTAAAGCCGGAAAATACGAAGAAAACACCCATAGTTTTAAAGTTGAGAATTTATTTAATCAGAAGGGCTCAAAAGGTGAAAAAAGTTATAATGACGCCACTTAGGCCTTTGAATTTTCATCCTAATCGGTGTCGCAATGCTTGCATGTGAAATACGAACGCGTTCTCGCATTGGCCCACTTCAAGTAAACTCACCGAAATCGAGTAAAATTACATAAAATTACTTTATTTGAATATATCCGTCCATATTTGACAGTGTTAGAACAAATGTAGTACGAAAGAAAGGTGGTTCATAACCCAGCCACCTCAGTGGTTCACAGCCCAACCACGGTGCCATTTTGGAAACTTTAAAATAAACGACACTTCCAATCATAATTCGACATAAACAAATATTGCATAGTTAAATAGAATCAAAATACTAAATAAACATGTATTACACTGATCTTTTTGCAATAAGCTCAGTCACTTGGATAGGACTTAAAAAAAAGCAAAAAGTTTTCGCAATCGATTTTCGGTGTAACCACAAAATCAGAGTCATATCATAAGACATACTTGACAGTTGAAAGATTGGCGATATGTCAATTAGGGGAAAGAAACGGTAATGGTTCACAACCCAGCCCTCTCCCTTACTGCTTTAAGAGGGTTTCAAGTCTTAAAATATATGAATGTAAATTGTTTTACACAATTGTTGTTGTAGGGGGTGGACCATTTACGATTTGGAATTTTAATCGGTTATTAAAAAAACCTAATGAATATTTTGTGAAAATTCCGGCTTTATTACAAAGCTTGGACTTTGTGTTTTAAGAATGAAAAACGATATCGTTCATATGACTGCCATGACTGGCTTTACAGTACATCATTCGGTCAACCCAATTTTCAAGTACTTTTTCGATTATTCCGGGTAGAATTTCCTGAATGGCAACTTCGATTTCATGTTTCAAAGCTTCAATCCTCTCCGGAGGATTAGCGTAACACTTGTCCTTAACTGCTCCTCACAAAAAAAAGGCCAACGGACTTAAATTGCAGCTCCGAGGCGGCCAATTGACTTCAGAATATCGGCTGATTATTCCATTTTCGAAAACGATGCCCAAAAGTTCGATTTTTACGTGCCGTATGGTCATGAGCCTTCAGTTATTGGACCAATTGAATTTTGTAAGCCTTCATACCGAGATCTTAATGTAAAATTCTCATCAAAGTGCGAGAAATGTTCAATTCCTGAGAGCGACGGCGAGCTGACGTTGATGGATGTTCACGCACTTTTTCGGCTACAAAAGCAATGCTTTCGGCTGTGCGCACTGCATGAGAACGGGAACGGGTTGTTTGTTTCAGTTTCACTAGCTCGCTTCAGAAATTTATCCACAAACTGAGTTGAAGGCCAATCTTTTTTTTTCTAATTTCTTACAGTTTGGGTTGAAGACTCTACTTCAACAATATTTCCCAATTTTGTTGAAGCGTATAGCGTCCCATTTCGTAAATGTCAAACTTTTAACTAAATTGCGAACACAAATTGAATGACATTTGGACTGGCATTCTCGAAATGAAGCGTAGTTCAAATTCCAAACGCTATATGGACCACCCTATATAAACCCATAGTGGAATTATACAGGTGGAGTAATTATTGACAGTTTGTATTTGACACTGCCTTATTTAAAAGTTGCATTGAAAGGTAGCAAGAAAAGGGAAATAATTCGGCGTTTTTCACTAGATGGCGCTAATAATTATTTCAAATAGTTCTGAAATTCAAAAGCACATTTATGTGAATTATCTATTCCATCAACAAAAAAGTTATCGATTAAGTGACTAAAGGCAGAGCCAACTCATTAGTGTGTATAACAAGCAAATACTAGCATAATACTAAAACGAGCATAATACTCTTCCTTAATTGTGTCGACTTGGCTTCGTGTTAGGATTTTTGCAGGTTGTTATTGTTGTTGCATTTTTTGTGTTTTCTGACGGAGGTGGAAAATCTTTGAAAGATACCGGAATATCAATTCCTTGGCATGCTGCGGTACGTGGAAAACGGGGTCCTTTTCCTCCGTCTAAGTACGGTGGCAAAAACTGCAGCTTGACTTCGTCATAGTTAAAATAATTCAAAACAAAATAATCAAATTCAAAGTTCAAATATTGTAGTACAAGTTACGAAATTGTTTAGTTACGTTGAAAGAGTTCAGTTACGCACGGTTCAAATATATATTTGAAAAGTAACTGAAACCTAAATTGGAGCGTTAGCGGCAAGCAACTGTCAAAATTGCTTCATGCCCATACAAATTGTATGGGCCAAACCGCAATTAAAACGCTCTGACACTGATGGCCAAACTCCATAAAGCGCGTTTCCGGCGTCAGCTTGTTCTTCTTACGTCAGCTGATGCTAATTTTTAATTGGCAAACTGCTGATTGATTTCGTTGTGAATTGTGAAAAACAACGAAATGATATTGCTATACGTTAAAGACTTTATAGAATTTACTGATTTCATTTTAAACACAATAAATGCATATCGAACATGGCAAAAAATAAAAAAAAAGATTCAGTTGAATTCAATTTGTAGCAATTAATTTCACAGGGATGAGCAAAATTCGATCGACAACGAATAAGCTATCGAATTAGCGAAGACTAAGTTTCGTCCGTCAAAGAATTATGCTAATTTTTAGGAATTTCTCCACATTTTATGTTAAAATATTGAATTTCAAATGTTTCTTAAATGTATTTAATAGCTTTCATGTAAAATAAATGCATTCGACTGAAACGCGCTTTATGGAGTTTGGTCATGAGCTCTTCGAATTTCCAATTTTGACAAGGCGTTAGCGGTTGAAGTTGACTGCGACTAACAAAAACGCCTGTAATTTATATTTGCTTTGATTTAAATTGTGAGGAATTAGGTTAGGTTAGGTTAGGGTGGCAGCTTAAGAGCTCACGTAGGCCATATTGCGGCCCGTTGTGGTACCACGTGAAGGACGTGGTTGCCCTTCAAGCTTGCACACCCCCCCGGGTGTTAGGCAGGAGCCATCCCGATTCCAAAATGAATCGGGCGATGCGGCCGATGCTGGGTCCTGTAAGGTCGGCCAAGCTGCTGAAGAACGGCGCACCCAGCACCCGGAGTCGTCTCCTTGCTAGTGCTGGGCAGTGGCACATCAGGTGCTCGACGCTCTCCTCCTCACTCGCATCATCGCAACTGCGGCAGAAGTCGTTGAATGGGAGGCCGAGTCTCCTGGCGTGTGCGCCGATCGTCCAGTGTCCCGTCAGCACAGAAACTGTGGAATAAATGGAATTCCGATTCAGTCGGAGCAATTCACGTGTTCTACCTTGGTTAAGCGACGGCCAGGTTTCTCTGGAGATCCTACATAGGTTCTCCTCCGCCCAGAGTCGGTTAGCCAGGCGGGAATAGGCCTGCTTGATCATCAATTTGACGGTCGCAAGGGGGGTGCTACACAACGTAGTAGGAGCTGGAAGCAGAGTGCCTTTTCTGGCTAACTCGTCAGCCGCACAATTGCCAGCGATTCCGCTATGCCCCGGGACCCAGCTCAGGTGAACCCTGGCATGCTCCGCTATGTCATTCAGAGCTGCTCTGCACTCCGCAACCAGTTTAGAAGAGGTATATGTACCTATCAAAGATTTTATTGCTGCCTGGCTATCTGAGAAAATACAAATAGCCGAGGGAAGAGAGGGTTGCGATTGCAACCGACCCACTGCTAGCAGTATAGCCATGGTCTCCGCTTGGAAGACGCTACAGTGGTCAGGGAGACGAGCAGTAATACTGGCCCCTAATTGATCACAGAAAACTCCACATCCGACCCTGTTATCAAGTTTAGAGCCGTCCGTGAAGATTTCGATGGCGTTTAGCAGCGGGCGACGGCCTTCCGTCCAGTCGCACCTGCTGGGGATCCCTATAGTGAACTTACGCTCAAAGCTAGGGGGAAGGACTATATAGTCGATATTCGTCGGTGTTGGAAGATCCAACCCTAGTATTCTAGTGTGGCCCAGGTCCGTTCGTGCCCAACTGCATATGGCATTTAGCCATTAATGAGGAATTAATTCATATAAGTTTTGCAAAATAATAATAATTTGTTGTTGTTTTGGCAACTAAACAGATATTTTTTACATTTGTTTTCATTTCATGATTTTGACAATCCCAACGCAACGCTTCAATTTCGGTATGCTGCACTGAGCGAGAGCGTTGCGTCAGACAACGCAACGCTCAAAGCTCCAATTTAGGTTTCACAGTAACTGTAAACATGTCAATATATGCATATCAGCGATGTTGATCGTTTGATACGTTGGTACGTTTATTTTTTGTTCTTAGAAAAAAAATCTTAGTTTTGCAAAAAACAACATTGTTTCTTCAAGGCAGCATGAACTGTCATAATCACAAAAACTGTCATCAGGTTACTTCACCTGTATAATTCCACCATGATATAAACCTATAGGTACGTGCGATATAAGACATAACTCAACCAGCGCAGGATTACCGTCTGACTGGGAAAATTAGATTAACAACACTTTATCAGCATCCAATACATTTTTCAAAAAAACAAGTTGGACAAAACACAATTATGGAATTCACAGTTTGTGGGAAAATTTATTTCGGGCAACTTTCCCTAAAAAAAACGATCTAACTGTGAGCACCCCATTGTATATGTTTCAAATAATTGTGGAAAATTTTTCAAAATAAAAATGCCTAGCTCAAATGGCAAACAATCGTTGAACATCAAATAAAGAAATCGTCCCGATAGTGGTATAAAGTAGTCAAAAAAATTCGCTCCGGAGATTGTGTGAAAAAATTCATTTGACTTTGTTTTTTGCCTATTTCAAAAAACATGCTCGGCAGTGCGGCAAATTTTGAAATTACCGGTATCTCTGTTTTTCATGCAAAGCAAAAACAATTGAGATACGATATGGGAAAATTCGGGAAAATTGCCAGGTGGGAAATTTAACATACTAGATACCGCTGAACTGTGAACACCATAAATGCAATGATATTTTTTGCGAACCCGAGTAAAACAACATCCATAATTTTACCTTAAGTTCACTTATATTTACAATTTAAACTTTTCTCCAATAGCCCCCACAGTGACAAAACAGCCAACGTTGGCACCATGCTTTTTGAGCTGCAGTTTTGGCAACATTATGAAGACTGTTCACGAGACCACACCTGACACATTTTCGTAATGAGCCAGCTTTAGCGCCCAGCTGCATGTTACTGATGCCGTCCTTTAAGCCACTGATAAACACCACCTCTTCATACTTGATGTCCTGCAAGCCAATTGGTTCAATAGCTGCCGTAAAAGTAAATGGGAATGACTTGAAGAGCGACATATGGCAATTAAGCAGTGTCGCCGGATTGGCGAACTGCCTTTGCGGTATCAACAATTGCGTTGAAAGTAAGCTGCATTCGTCCAGAAGTAAGTCGTCCGGTTCGTTTGTGTTCTGTGCCAAGCGCGTTAATAGCCTAAACAAAGTGGCCAACACATCTATATTCTCCACGGATTTGGTGTAAGTTGGCAAACACTGTGCATTCAAAAGACCCCATATACGTATCATCACCAATAGCTCACGGATGCTGCCTATTGCGACGCTGTCTCTGCTGATGTCATATCCTGGCTTTTTACTCATCTTTGCCTTCATCACTTCGTTCGGTAGTTTGTAAAGAATATTTAGGGCGAGATCAGAAACCCACTGAATGAGCTGCTGCAAACTTTGCAACGTTAGTGGTTCTACGGTGTAGTCCTTGCCATCTAAGCTGAAAAGAATTTTATCGATATCAGCGGAGGGATCCGAAAGAATGATGGCCAGATTATCGGCCGGCCCCTTATCCTGACAACTAAGGTCTGACGGGCGCAGCAGGCTTTTGAAGGTGATGGAAATGGTGTGAAGTATTATCAGGTTGTCGAAATCTTGTTGCCGCGATTGTACCCGGCACATGTTGCTCTTTAGGGACAAAAAGTTTGAATAGTAAAACTGTCTAGTGAATGCTGACTGTTTAGTAAAATTGTCTGTTAGTCTTTCAATTAGGACATCCAGATTACTTAAGTTCAGTAGGAGCACGTCACTCGCATCAACACCTGTTATTACACAATATTCTAAAAGTGATGTCTGGAGTGAGACTGTACTCACTTTAAATGTCTTGTCATGATGAGGATTGGCGACCTGCATTGCGTACATTTGTCCAAAACTATCGAAAACTAACAAAATTTGACTTAAGAACGTAATGTCAGCTGTTACGAATCTGCAACGCGCCATGCGATCATCAGCCATGGACCGGTCAAATAGAATCAGACCGATTTTCTTTAAGCCTGGCTCGACCACTTGTACCGTGTTATCTTTCAATATTACACAGAGCTGTGCGTTTGCGCACAGCAATTTATTGAAGCAAATGTCGACGATTTCGGCTGGAAAATTCATTTTTGCAACATTTTCCCAAATTTCACATTGTACAAAGTCGCCCTTGCTCTTCTGCAACAATTTATGAACAACCTGAGGCTTCTTGATGAGGTGCCACTGTTCCAAGTGACCACCGTCGACGCTGCTGTAGGCGATGTACAAGGCATCCTCTTTACTAGAGGGAATCCAGGCTATGTGTGCGACTTGTTTACGATCACTAGGTGCGACGAAGACACTTGGCAACGATTCACACTTTATAAAAATGCTTTCTTCGCTATCCATAGTAATGCCAATCTTGAAGCATTGAACTACATTTTTTCTGCACCCGTAGTTTACAGCCACGTTTAAATGGCCACTAGGGCAGTGTGCCATGCTGCAAAATGCAATATAGTAGCGCGATAACCCAATGCTTTGTGTAACAGCAGTCAACTCTAAACATTGTTGGTTGATGCCATTCTCATAGTAGTGGGGTATAACGAATGCGCCCAGCAAACCAGAGCGTGTAATAATTACTGCACCCTCGACGGCACTGCTTCCAAAGCGCTCCAGTGTAGGTCGATGCTCCAAACGCTCGAATTTGTCTGTGTAAAGCGGCAGATCTTTCTTCTGTGAATGGAAATGGACGCTCTTGCCATTGTGAAAGAATTTGGCTCCTACTATGTCCTCACTGGGAAATAACACTTTACATTGTAGAAACCAGGAATTAAGCACTTTGTTTGCGGACCAAATTTCAACGTGTCCGCGTTGGTAGCCCACCAGCAACAGTTCACCGTTACTGTTCCATTCGAGAACGCTCACAAGTCTATTCGATCTGCTAACCTTGCATATGTGCCAAGGAATAATCAGGTCGCACACAAATATTTCATTGCCGGCCTCCGTCTCGGACAGAACGCAGAATGCGACGATGTTTTTGACCGAAATTCGACAGAGAGTACATTTGTTAGGTGCAAAAGACTCTCTCTGCACTTTGTATATAATTGTCATGCCGTTAGTTATTTAACACCTTTAATTTTGGTAAACTAAAAGCTTTTCCGCCATCAAACTCAACCACATAATCACACAGTTGATTGCTGACAATTGTGCTGGGCACATTTCGATATGTTTGGGTATTCGATAACTGAGCGATATTTTCAATTTTCTTTGAATCGAAAAGTGCGGGCAATAATGAAGGCAAGGTATATTAATAAGGTACGCCAGGCTGGGAGCGGCAGCTTTAAATGTCTCTCTTCACCCTCTTATTTGTGAACGGTTGCTCTTTTTTGTTGAATAAAGAATATACCAGAGACAATAAAGACTTTACACTTCGAGTTGTTCTCACTTATACAGACTCATTTCTTGCTGTCTAATAAATCCCCGCTGTCACATAAATCCCCGAGCCAATAGATACATTTCGTGGTGTGTACATGAGTACCCGAAAAATGTAATGCAGTACGTATCATAGAAGTCGTTTCTACTTACGACATTGCTTTACTGGTGCTGCCAAATAAACTTCCTACCATAGTTCATGGTGAACATAATTTGAATTATTATGGTTTGTTTATTGTGCAGCAGACTTCGCAGAGGACACCGAGAATTTAAAAATAAAATAAAAACCAATTTGACTTATATATTAACTAAAGAAATCCGATTTCGGTACTTTGGACCATTCTACTTAGACCAAGAGGAAGTAAATAACAGATTGCATGGTATCGGGTCTGGTGGATGGAATAGTTTAGTATGGTTTGTCACGGGTGCTCTGAAATATAGAAGACTAATTGTAAATGAATATAGTTAAGCTAAGTAAATAAAAAATAATGTATGTATGCTAAGTTTGCCGACAGACGACCTGAGGGTCAAGGTTGTATATCCTTTGTTTATAAATTTAAGTTCATATACATAACTATATTATAAGAAATTGTATAAATTGTTCTATAATTATAAGAGAAATGAAAATTAATAAAGGATTTATCTATCTTATCTATCTATATCTATATATTTTTATATCTATTAACTTAAAGAAGTGATTTTCGCAAGCGTAAGTATATTCATTATGTCATTGTGTGCACATTTTGTATCTTTTGGTTTCATGCTATTGTTTTAAAAATATGAATTTTTGATTTTCTGTTTATTGGTGGAAGCTATTTTTTCACATTTTGTATCTTTTGTTTCATCTTATTGTTTAATGAAAATAAATTTTTTATTTATGTTTATTGGTTCAATCTTTATGTGATTTATATGTTCCTTATGTTTTATAAAATATTGTAATGAGTGAAATATGTATGAAATATGTGATGTACATTAGTTACTTGCAATAAGAGGAATCTTAAAATATTTGTCGTTTGGATTGTATACATTTTCAAAACAAAAAATTACAATTATGGTGTTCACAGTTCAGCGGTATCTAGTATGTTAAATTTCCCACCTGGCAATTTTCCCGAATTTTCCCATATCGTATCTCAATTGTTTTTGCTTTGGATGAAAAACAGAGATAGCGGTAATTTCAAATTTTGCCGCACTGCTGAGCATGTTTATTGAAATAATCAAAAAACAAAGCCAAATGAATTTTTTCACGCAATCTCCGGAGCGAATTTTTTTGACTAATTTATGCCACTATCGGGACTATTTCTTTATTTGATGTTCAACGATTGTTTGCCATTTGAGCTAGGCATTTTTATTTTGAAAAATTTTCCACAATTATTTGAAACATATACAATGGGGTGCTCACAGTTAGATCGTTTTTTTTAGGGCCCGAAACAAATTTTCCCACAAACTGTGAATCCCATAAATATATCAAAACTTAGCACAATATTTATCAATTTTTTGTTTTTCGAAATTACCCCCAGGCGGCATCAGGTTGACGATAAAATATCAAATCCAACAGCTGATATTTTTTCACCACAACTTTTGCCAATTGGCAGTACAAAATTTCTATGCAAAAGGGAGGCAGAATAATGCAAAAATATAACAATATAAACGAACCAAAACAATTTTGATTACTGGCAAACTCTTCGACATCACATCCGGCAGCGATTTTACTGTAAATCATTATTTTGTGCACAAACATGCATCCCCGAAAAATGTTCAAGCAGAAAACAGCTGATTGGGTTTCACCACGAATTGTAAACGCATTGCAGAATTGAAACTTGTATGAAAAATAACCAAAAGCAATGCAAAATAATAGGAAACTTGAATGAGAAATAAGCAATATTATGATCGCGCTTTTCTTAGTTATGAATAATTTATTGATTAATATACAGTAAGATACTTCCGATTGCTTTTTTATTGGAAAACTAATTATCATTTTCCGGCAGCAAAATAAGTCCGCGAGCTGCTCCGCACAATACATAAATCGAAAAACCCGCTGAGCACCAATTCATTTAATGAAGTGAATGCAAAATAAAAAGGAAATTTGTATGGCAGAAGGCGAAAAATAAAATAATAGACAGTCGACGCATTCTAAGATATTGTAACCATAAGACAGTCTGTCGCTGTGCAAAGCAACCCTTCCCTACGCGCCGTGCTATAATTCAATCTGGCAACGACGGTCGCGATAATAAGGGAAACTTTTAGGCCAACCTGGCAATGATGGAAACTTTTAGTCCAACCTGGCAATGATGGTCGCGATCATCATGGAAACCTTTAGTCAGCAGCGAGTTAGTCTGATTTTGACTAGTGAAGGTGCCATACGGAGTAATTGAGCAAATACTGAAGTGTAAAGATAGTGAAGTGTAAAAGTGTGAAATAAAGTGATTGTCGGTTTATTTTATTGACTGCGTTTGAGGAACTGAGTGTGTTTTATTTTCAAATTACGCAATCCAGAGATACGTAGCCCACTAGAACTAGTATTCGTAACATTTGGTGTCAGAAGTGGGATTGTGGAAAATTGAAAATAAACAAGAAAAAAACTAAATAAATAAAATTATAAAAGCACGGACATGGTTAAACTCGAGCTGCTGAAGGTGGACCAGCTGAAGAAGGAGCTGGCTGCCTGGAATTTGCCGACTGCTGGCGGTAAAGTGGAGTTGCAGCTGCGCTTGCGAGAGGCGTGTGAGGCACGAGGCATCGATTGGGCTGCGCACGAGTTCGGAACGCAGGAGCTAGAGGCGTCGGCCAAAGTGGAGGAATCGCCTGCGGGTGCGGCGTCGATGCAAAGTACGGGTGCAGCGGCTGCGCCACCACAAGCAATGGACATGAGCCAGCTTATGGTTGCAATGAGAGGCATGTTTGAGGAAACTTCTGCGAAAATCGAGAATGTCAAAGGCATGTTTCAGGAAACGTCTACGAAAATCGAGAATGTCAAAGGCATGTTCGAGACTTCCAATCGTGAAATGTCGGCGCAAATTGCAGCGAAACTGGAAACTACGAACCGGGAAATGTCAGCAAAACTGGAAAATGCAAATCGGGAGTTGTCCAGCAAGCTTCAGGAAAATTCTGCGCGCTTGGAGCAGAAGGTGGAGGAAATCTCAGACAGGATTAATGGGAAAGTCGAGCACCTGGAGACGCGGGCACAGCACTTGGATAAGCGAGTCGACGACCTGGATGATTCCCTGAACAAACGAGTTGACGATCTTGATGATTCCCTGAACAAACGTGTTGATAGTCTGGAAGATTCGATGAACAGAAAGATGGACGAGCGGCTTAGGGAGGTACATGGCTGCTCTGGAAAATCAGTGGACCGATGTAAGGAAAGGTCGGAGGTTGGCGCTGGCTCTTAAAGGTGCTGCGGCCGAGGTAATAAAATCAGTTCCAGAATGTTTACGAAGTGAGTACGAGACCGTCATAAGGGCGCTGGCAGCCAAATACAGCGACGAGCACGACGCTGTACTACTGTGAGCTGAAGAACCGCAGGCAAAGATCCAACGAGGCGCTGCAGACATATGCAGCAGACATTGAACGGCTCATGCAGCTGTGCTACCCGTCCTTCGGCGCTGATGATCTCGAAAGGATGAAGATAGAGGCGTTTATTGAAGGTCTTCATGATCCGGAGACACGTCGCAGTGCGTTGATGATGGGCAAGCCGACATTTAGGGAGACGGTGACCAGCGCGATGACATATGAGGCGACATGGATTGGGAGCACTCGGTATGCACCTGCAAGGATACGCTAGATCCAGCCAGACAACGACATTACGATCCAGGCCATAAACTCTGAGCCACCGGACAGGCCACGGGTGGTCTCCTCTAAAGTTGTTTGCTGGGTATGTGGCAAGCAGGGCCACATATCACGAGACTGCCGCCAACGAAAGAGGCGTTCCCGTTCTCGATCGCAATCGCCTGAAGGCAGGAATGCTGACAATCGAGGCTCAGCCAACAAGCGCAGGGTTGAGGACGAGGAGCCGTTAAACTAAAACGGGTCAGCCCAAAGGGGCGTGAGCTGATCCCCACAATCTGCCGCCCCACCATCCTTGTCTCACAGCTGAAACGACAGCCCAGCAGCTTGACAATTGAAGGAAGGATAGATGGAAAGTTGTTCGTGTTGACACTGGATACTGGAGCGTCATATTCGTCATAAAAAGGAAGCTGCTGAAGAACTGGGAACCGCTGCATGACATACAGCTGCGGACTGCGACGGGCGAGCGTGCGCCGGTAAGAGGGAAAGTTACAAAAACGATTGCTATCGGCACCAGCAGCTTGGAACATGAGTTCATCGTCGCGGATATAATGGACGACGTGATTATCGGCGTGGATTTCATGATTAGACACGGTTTTACGCTGGACCTGAAGGAAAATGTGCTGAGATATGCCAACGTTGAATTCCCGCTGCACACCGGTTATGAGCGAAGCGTGGCGGTAAGGAAGGTTGTATCGTGTCAACACAGGAGGATACCAGCGAATTCTGAGGCGATTGTGTGGGCAAAGGTGGACGAGGACGATGGGACGAGTCGGCTATGGGTAGTAGAAGCACCGAAACAAGGACACGACAACATCATCATCGGACGTACATTAGTGGAACCTAAAAATGGCAGAGTACCAGTCAGGATACTGAACCCCCTGAATGCACCCAGATATGTCGGGAAAGATGAGGTAATTGGCGAGTGTAAGGAAGCTGTAGCAGTGGTCAATTGCGAGAGTAGCCCGCCTGGAGGTAATAAGAAGAGCGGTTTTAACATGGACGCCATACCGCAGGAGAACCAGTGGAGCAGCGAGTTGACGGCCAAGCAGAAACAGAAGGCAAGGTCACTCCTGCAGCACTATGGGTCAATATTTGCGGCA
Organism: Melieria omissa; assembly: GCA_963971225.1. Taxonomy (NCBI): domain Eukaryota; kingdom Metazoa; phylum Arthropoda; class Insecta; order Diptera; family Ulidiidae; genus Melieria; species Melieria omissa. The sequence goes on along the minus strand of OZ020269.1, from coordinate 38,523,101 downwards.
GAAGAACAGCCATAGTGAAGCACAACATCGACACCGGAAGTGCAAAACCGATTCGCCAACCACCAAGACGAGTTCCTCTGGCCTAGAGGGAGGAGGTCACAAATTTGATCGAGAACATGCGGAAAGAAAAGGTTATAAAGCCTTCTTCGGGCCCCTGGTGCTCGCCGGTCGTGCTAGTCAAGAAGAAAGATGGCAGTACCCGGTTTTGTGTGGACTGTCGGAAGCTCAATGATGTGACCAAGAAGGACAGCTATCCACTACCTCGGATCGATGACACCCTGGACACACTGTCAGGCACGCAGTGGTTCTCCACACTCGACTTACGCAGCGGCTATTGGCAGGTAGAGCTTGCAGACAAGGACAAGGAGAAAACGGCTTTCAGTGTTGGCGATGGTTTGTGGCAGTTCACCGTCATGCCGTTTGGACTCTGCAACGCACCAGCAACATTCGAGCGGCTAATGGAACGTGTGCTGAAAGGGCTGCATTGGCGGACGTGTCTGGTATACCTCGACGACATAATCGTGATGGGTAAAAGCTTCGACGACCACCTGGAAAAGCTGAAGGAGGTATTTGAGCGAATACAGAAAGCCGGGCTTAAACTCAACCCGAAGAAGTGCTCGCTGTTTCAAAAAGAGGTCAAATATCTGGGTCACACGGTTTCCGCTCGCGGAGTACATACGGACGAAGGCAAGATCACGGCGGTGAAGTCGTGGCCCCGACCACGCAATCTACACGAACTCCGCAGTTTCCTGGGCCTGTGCACATACTACCGCCGATTTGTTCCAGGATTCGCGAACATAGCCAGCAGCCTGCACAAACTGACGGAAAAGGGCCAAGCTTTCGAGCGGAACGAGGATCAGGAACAGGCTTTCACACGTCTGAAGGAAAAACTGTGCAGTGCTCCAATTCTGGCCTTCCCCGTGCCTGGGGAGATGTTTGTGCTGGATACAGATGCAAGCGGGAATAGTATTGGCGGTGTGCTATCACAGATAATAAACGGCCAGGAACAAGTGATAACGTACTACAGTAGGGTTCTATCGAAACCGGAACGCAACTACTGTGTGACACGGAGAGAACTGCTGGCGGTATTGGACTGCGTGAAACACTTCCACAAATATCTGTATGGACAAAGGTTTCGCCTGCGCACAGATCATGCGGCATTGAGATGGCTCCTGAACTTTAAAGATCCTGAAGGGCAATTGGCGCGGTGGATCGAGCGACTGCAGAGCTACGACTACACGATAGAGCATCGCAAGGGCAGTAGCCATGGAAATGCCGATGCCTTGTCCCGCCGTCCGTGCAAAGTCGAATGCAGGCAATGCTCGCGAGCCGAAAGCAAAGAACATATAGTGGACGTCCGGTTGGTCAGCGTCATGCCAGAGGAAGAGTGGTCGGCGGAGAGGCTACAAAAAGACCAGCGTGAGGATGCGGATCTTGCAAAAATCGTCGAAGCAAGGAGTAAGGCGCACGTTCAGACTGGCAGGAGATAGCCGGGGAAAGCCCGATCGCTAAGGCTTACTGGGCACAGTGGAAAAGTCTGCGGCTGAAGGAAGGATGCCTGTACCGCGAATGGGAGAGCGCGGATGATCGGACCAGCAACTCTCTAATGGTAGTGCCGAAATGCAGAATCAACGAGGTCATCGAGGCATACCATAACGATACATACAGCATACCTCCAATGGAGGACAGCTGGGCATCGCCAAAACCGTCGCCAAAATAAAAAGACGATTCTACTGGGTAGGATGTCAGGAGTCTGTAGCCGAGTGGATTAAGAGCTGCGACCGATGTTCAGCCGCGAAAGGGCCGACAAGAAAATCTCGAGGCCGCATGCAGCAGTACAACGTGGGAGCGCTCTTCGAGCGGATTGCTATGGACGTCGCCGGCCCATTCCCAACTAGCACTCAAGGCAACAAGTATGTGCTGGTGGTAATGGATTATTTCAGCAAATGGCCCGAAGTGTACCCTATTCCTAACAAGGAGGCCACTACGATCTCGGAGAAGCTGGTAAACAACTGGGTAGCCAGGTTCGGAGTTCCGTTGGAGTTGCACTCAGATCAAGGCCGGAATTTCGAGGCTGCGGTATTTAAGGAAGTGTGTGAGCTACTGGGGATAAAGAAAACTCGTACCACTCCTTTGCACCCACAGTCCGACGGCATGGTGGAACGCTTTAACCGGACCCTGGAGGAATACCTGCGGAAAGTGGTAGGCAGGAATCAAAAGGATTGGGACACGCTTATCGCCCTGTTCCTGATGGCGTATAGGTCGGCACAGAGTTGCGGTTACCCGCTGACTTGAAGTTCGGGGTAGTCAGCGCCACGGGAGGCGCTAAGACGGACTACGTGGTCAATAAGCGGGCGGAACTGGAGGAAATTCACCAGTTTATAAGGAGCCGCACCAAACTGGTCAGCGATAAGGCGAAAGCCAGATATGAGCTACGGGCCAACTCAGCGGGGTTCCAAGAAGGCGATCTGGTAATGCTCTACAACCCGCAGCGGAGGAAAGGTTTGTCTCCGAAACTTCAAGCGTCATGGGAAGGACCTTACGAAGTCGTGACTAGGATAAACGACGTGGTATACAGAATTCAACTCTGCAGCAATAAAGGCGCTAAGCTGAAGGTAGTCCATTTGGAGCGCCTGGCGCCTTATCACAGCGGAACCTCGGCACTTGTTCGGGACGAACAAGTCTAAGTGGTGGGCAGTGTAACGATAAGACAGTCTGTCGCTGTGCAAAGCAACCCTGTCCCTACGCGCCGTGCTATAATTCAATCTAGCAACGACGGCCGCGATAATAAGGGAAACTTTTAGGCCAACCTGGCAATGATGGAAACTGATGATGGTCGCGATCATAATGGAAACCTTTAGTCCACTCCGGAATTTGTGAGAACGATCTACGCGATGGCCGGACAGGTATAAAAGGCAGCCGGGTGTTGCGCAGCGAGTCAGTCTGATTTTGACTAGTGAAGGTGCCATACGGAGTTATTGAGCAAATACTGTAGTGTAAAGATAGTGAAGTGTAAAAGTGTGAAATAAAGTGATTGTTGGTTTATTTTATTGACTGCGTTTGAGGAACTGAGTGTGTTTTATTTTCAAATTACGCAATCCAGAGATACGTAACAGCCCACTAGAACTAGTATTCGTAACAATATTGTAGGGCACGCAAACCACATATATGCACTATCTGAGATGTTCAGAGTGAAAAACATTTATTCCGGCAATCCTATTCATATAAAACCAAATTTTTTCCCCGGCAACCAAATTGCAAACAGCTGATTTCTTTGCTCTCACGGAGTTTTATCTTGGTTATCTAGATAATCACACGTATAGGAAATTTCAGCTGTTTTTGGCAAAATGAGCGAGTGTAATGTCTTATTTGTCTCTGGAATATACTATTAGTGTTGATAGTGTTTGCACAACTATACGTTTGTGTACAAATTAGGGTAACATTGTAAAATATATATACGCGAAATATAGCCCATGACACCCGCCTGATACGCAATAAAATATATTGTGGAATGAATACAAATGAAAGAATGAAATAAATTGAAATTGGAAATTTTATGTGTTAGCAAAATAGTGCGAAATTGTATGTTCTTTTTCTAATTCTGTTCAGCTTGCTGAAGAAGTAAATCAACTTTATTTGAATGTAGAATGTATTTTAGAATAAGGAACTTAACCAAAAATTTAAAACAAAAACAATTGAGAAAAAGATTTTACGTAAATAAAAAATTATCAAAAACTCTTCCATAAAAATTTACAATAAATTTTTATTTTTGAATGGGCAAAAAATGTATAAGACATTCAGCAACACTATAACAATTAATACCAAATTATTTCTGTGGCATTCTATTAAAACTATATGTTGCTAAAAACAGGAATTTTCTTTTAATTATAACATTTGTCCTACACAAACGCAGTTTTTACAGTTTGAGGAACAAATACTAAAAGATGCAACCAACAATTTATTTCTAACAAAAAGCAACTCTGATTTGGCCCCCTTTTTTTGGCGGCTCTCTGAGCCTGGCGTACCTTGTTAATATACCTTGTAATGAAGGTAGTTTCACTGGGTTGCTGGTCATGCTTTTTATTGTTTTAAAACATTGAGCTGTTGAACTTAAAAAATATTTTGGTTATTTTTATTTTTCAAGAGGAAATTTTTATTCAACATTTATCATAGTAATCAAGGTAGATGTTTAACAAAGTGATGTTGTTTGGCAACAGCAACGGATTTCCCGTTTCATCCAGACTAATTTGCAATGATTGGAACAAATGATAACACTGTGCGACAGCTTTTTCTAACCCGGAACCGACCAAGACTAATCGATAGTACTCTTATAGAGTAACAAAACCCTAGCTGGGTTTTGCAAAGTTAGTTGCCTTTTACAAGTTACAGCCGTGTAAAGTTTGTGTGTATTAGGGTTTTTCAACCAGTTTTTTCTTTATAAGTCTTAAGATATTCAAAATTTTGAATAGCTGTCTTCAGCAAACTTGCTGCTAATTCTTAGATGAACAAATTCTCTGAACACTGTGTAACAAAATTATTACACCTTATCGAAATTTTGGGGATCAATGTTAAAAAATCGACTTTTTTTGATTGTAATAGAAAAAAAAACGTGTTTTTTATTCTATTAATATTAATGAAAAATCGCATTTGTGTTGCTAAAAATAAAAAAAAATAGATGCTTTACCCTCTAACTTCACAAAGTGATGTTTTTTGCAAACTAAAGTGAAAAAATGTTCAAGTCTAAATTTGAAATTTTATTGTACACATATTTTAGTCTATTTAAAAAGTTTTGTGGTGTCTTTTATACCTGGAGTTGTTAATGGTCCAGATATACGGAAATGAATGAAAACAGAGACATTTGATCTGGTGTCAGTTGGTTATGAATTGAAAGCATGGCAATCGATAAAAAAGTTATTAATGGATTTTTGGGCAAATATCGTTCTGAAATCTATTAAGCTAAGGTCCCACGATTGCCGCAAATGCGCCGATCTGGTCGGGCAATGACTACGCAAAAATCGTATATTGAGCAAAACATTTTTTATTTGGATCACACGATTGCCCCAATTGCGACAAATTTTGTCGGCTCCACCTAGCGAGCAGAAATATTGCGCCGAACGATTTCATAGGTAGGTCACACGATTGCCCGAATCGAAACAAAAATTGAACTACATTTTCAAAAAATTTCAAAACACCGATAAAATTTGTCGGCCCCTATGGTTGGCGCTCGAGTTGCCGACAAAATTCGGCTCAATTTTTATTTTTTTGTCTGGCTTCAACTGTTCACACGATTGACGCTATTGTACCAATTTCGTTCGGCGCAACAGGCGGCAGATCGAGTATTTTTGACATTTGCGCCGAAACAGAATCAAGTTCACACGATTGGCATTCGGTTTTTTTCAAAATGCGTAAAATTTCTACGCATTGCGGCAATCGTGAGACCTTACCTTAAGAGTTCAGTACAGCGTATGAAAAGATTCAGAGAGAACGGCGCAGTATGAATGACACACTCAATAGCAAACAATCTCCAAGTGGGGTCAAGCGAACAGGGTAAATTTTAATCCTCGCAAGAACCAATGTTGCCTGTTATCCCACAAACGAGTCTCCCCACGTCCCTGGTTATGGGTGGTGTGAGTATTGCGGAATCGGCAGCTCTTGATGTTCTGGGAATGTCCATTAAGAACGATCTTCGTTGGAACGATCATATTTTTTGCTTGACAAAAGAAGCAGCCAAGTGCCTCGGCTTCCTAAAGCGGTGCAAAAAATATTTCACTCCGTCTGATCTCCGCATTATTTACACTACCTATATCCGACCTAAAATGGAGTTTAACTCGCACCTCTGGGCGGGGGCTTCAAAAACCCATTTGGAGTTCCTCGATCGGGTGCAAAACCGTGCGATTAAACTTATAGGGGACAGTAGGGCATCCAGCTCTATTGACTCCCTGGAGCATCGTCGAAACGTGGCATGTGTGGTGTTATTTTACCGATACTTTCTCGGTAATTGCTCAGTTAAGATGAGCAGCTTGATGCCATCACTTCGGGTATTCCCCCGGGCAACCCTTTTGAACACTGGCGCCCATGCATTCCACGTTGAAACGATGTCTCAGCGTACAGATAAAGGTCGTTTCTGGCCCGTACATCGAAATTTGTTGGTGTAGTCAGCAAACGTAACCGGAGAATTTTTATGAGAAAACGAACAGACTAAAATATGTGTACAATAAAATTTCAAATTTAGACTTGAACATTATTTCACTTTATTTTGCAAAAAGACATCTCTTTGTGAAGTCAGAGGGTAAAGCATATGTTTTTTTTTATTTTTGGCAACACAAATGCGATTTTGCATTAATATTAATAGAATAAAAAACACGTTTTTTTTCTATTACAATCAAAAAAAGTCGATTTTTTTAACATTGACCCCCAAAATTTCGATAAGGTGTAAGAATTTTGGTACACAGTGTTCAGAGAATTTGTTCATCTAAGAATTAGCAGCAAGTTTGCTGAAGACAGCTATTCAAAATTTTGAATATCTTAAGACTTATAAAGAAAAAACTGGTTGAAAAACCCTAATACACACAAACTTTACACGGCTGTAACTTGTAAAAGGCAACTAACTTTGCAAAACCCAGCTAGGGTTTTGTTACTCTATAAGAGTACTATCGATTAGTCTTGGTCGGTTCCGGGTTAGATTCCATGACCTTAAAATTGTCGCACAGTGTAATCTTCAAGGAAAACGTTTATTGAAATGGGTACAAACTCATATCGCATATAACTTTCACCATTCCAGATCCTTTTCAATCAAAGTTGACGTGAGACTGATATGAGAGTTAACCTTCACACTGTCACTATTAACATATGTTAATATTTTTCTTTTCATCCGTTTTATAAAGACAGTTTTAATTTGTTGAGCTAAGTTGGTAAGCAAAAACGTAAAATGGACTGTGCTTAAGAGATTTTAGGTTCAAATGGTGTAGGGGGAAAAAGGGATGAATGGGGTTTCAGCCCCCACAATGTGGGCGAATTTGTTGCTTTTTTTAAAGAAATGCCATAAAAAGTGCATTTTCAAAGATATTCTCACAAAATTTTGTATTTAAGATTTTTAGGTAATTCCACATCACATATCCAAATTTGAACATTGAATTTTGAATATGTTAATTGTAACGAAAATAGGGGTAAACATTTTCATTTGTAAAAACAAGATGGAAAAAATAAAATTTTTAGTTTTCTGATTACATATTTAGAAAGAGCTTGATAAAATGGCCACTGAGCCGAAGTCGCATGAAAATTGGACTTAAAACTGAAAAGTTATAGCAAAATCAAAATTTGAAATATTAACATATGTTAATGGTGACAGTGTGAAGGTTAACCCTCGCCTATAAAGTGGTTGTGGGTTGGGTTTTGAATCCACTTCGTGAAAATCAACCAATGAAAAATTCAAACCAGTCTCCGATATGGACTCCCCAACTTAATGACGATCTGCGTTATAAAGATGACAGTTTAAGGACATGCACCTGAACGTTAGAAAACTACAGGAACGGTACTGCTATACCGCCGGTAGATGCTATCGACAAGTATAGCGGCCTTTAGACGGTCGCACATGTTTGCAATCATGTGCGATGGGGGAAATGTACGATGAGCGTTTACACGGTCACACATGTGCGCACACTTCAGTTGTCTCGCTGCTCCCAACGAAGCAACATGGTATGCGACAATGACTACATGACGCGAAACTGAGAGGAGTCACGGTTGCTAATTCGGTCAAACCAGGCCCCAGAGTCGCAAATTCGGTCAAACCAGGCCCCAGAGTTGATTAGGGTTCGTACAGAAAATTCGCCATACAAAAGTCAGGGCAAGGGCTGCTGGTGCGTTCGAAGTTTATTTGCAAATGAAATAATTGTTTTTTTGTCTCTCATTTTGTAGTACGTTTATAGGAAATTGATTGCAAAAAAAATGTTGTTGCTGAAAAACGTCATAAGTATGTTCCAACTAGTTTTAATATGATTTAACTTCAGTTTTTGCTGATTGCCCTCAAAGCCTTAACGTTTGAATTTCTTGTGTTGCAGCTCTGCGTCTGAAAAGAGTTCAACTTGCCATCACTGTTTCTTGCTGCACTAGAAACGGCAAACTCATTGAGACATGAACTGAATGAATAAGCAACCGAATATCTGCTGACTTTACCGTCTGAAATCATATATTTTTGCTTTCTGTTGGTACGGGTAACAATCAAAATGATTTCGACCAGTAAAACAAGGTGTTTCGCAACGTTATATTTACAGCAAATAAGAAAAGTTATCACTTTAAGATGCAAGCAATTGACTGGTAACCGGTGCTGTGCGAATGCTTGGGTAAAAAAAACCCGTACACTATCGGACGATTGGAAAAAGCAAAAAATGGTCTGAAAATCATTTCCCCGCTCAGTTTCGCGTCACGTAGTCACTGGTATGCGATTTCGCATCAATTTCTTTAAATTTGCATAAAAGCACCTCTATGCTGCGTTTCTTTTAATTTCTATTTTTATATTCTTCACCTTTTACTTTTCACAGTTCGGGATTGTGTCTATACACATCAAAGAACTCCTTCCATAATATTTCATTTTTTTGCGACGCCATCCTCACTGCTCGCTGTCCACCGATCGAATGAAAAAATGCACTATGTGTGTCACACAGCCGTTTACACGGTCGCACATGTGCGTCGCACCGACAGAGAAATCAAAAAATTTTGAAAACCGTCGCACATGTCCGACGACACGAATTTCTTGCGTTTACACGGTCATTCTTCTCGTCGCACATGATTGCGGACATGTGCGACCGTCTAAAGGCCGCTTATGAGGCTTACATCTTCGCACTCCAGTAAATTCGTAGGGTTGGAGGGTGGGGTGAGACTTACCAACTCAATTTCCACTCCAGTATATACATATGAATATCGAGTATATACATAGCAATTTAGAGCAAGGGACAGGCATAATAATAATAATAATTAATTATAATGTTATTTACTCTACCATACTTTGCACCACAACAATAAACTTGCAAAACATTTCTAACATAGGCAAACAATTATATATATTTATGGTTCTGAATCGCTGCGTGACCGCACAAGGGTGGCAGTGGCTATATTTCTCAATTATTGACATAAATAATAATAAATAAATTGTAATGTATTGGTGGAGGTGGTGCCATGGTGAATGCAACCCTGTTACAACTCGGCTAAGTTCATGCTGGTCCCTTGTTCCTCCTCTTTACTTTTGTGACGCCATCGACGACACACGCGAATAAAGATTAAATAAAGAAAATCGAAACCATCCCAGCGCTCACTACAATTTCAAGTGTGGGGTTCGAGCAAGAAAAGTTGAATTTTTTTAAGTTGTAAAGTTTGTATTGTGGACCAATGGCAAACAAGTTAACGCGCGTTATCGCTGCGCTACGGGCTGCTGGAGCCGAATGTGAGGCGGACGACACGATGGTCCAATTGCGGACGGTGTACGAGCAAGCGATTGCGGGTCGCGTCGGAGGTAGCGGGAGCGCAGCCGGGGCATATAGTGAACCTGATGCTCCGCCGGGCCAACAGATGCCAGATGCCGGTCAGAGTATGCAGACAACTAAAAAACAGATGCCAGGGGCCAGCCGGAGGGTGCGACCCGTGAACGTGCCAGATGCTGTGGACGATGCAGTTGATGCAGAGAGCGTGGTAAATGTTACCAGTACTGAGGCTGAAGAGGCTGAGTTGGATCGGCAGTTGGCGATCATGCGCAAGAAACGTGAGCTTGTCCAGCTGCAGCGTGAGTTGAACGAATTCGAGAGTCGGAGAATCGACCTGGGCGTATTGGAAGCGATGATGGGCAAATTCGATGGTTCGGATTTGCAGGACGTTAGCAAGTGGTTGGCCGACTTGGAGAACGTTTTCGAGAATTTCCAGTACAGTGAGCGAGACCAGCTCACCAGTTGCCGCACGACATCTGATGGCTGGGCGTGCGAAGCGGTTCGCGGATATAACTCGTGTTCGCAGCTACTGTGAGCTAAGGATGGCTTTGATAACCGAATACCGTCGTACATTCACGGTTCGAGATGTACTGCAACAGTTGCGCGCCCGTGTTCTGAGACCAGACGAAACACCACGACAATATACTGTTGAAATGCAATACATTGCCAGCCGTGCCGATGTGTCAGAAACGGACCTAATCGACATCATCATTGAGGGGCTTAACGACGATACGAATGTGGTTTCGATGCTGTACGGTGCCACTTCACTGCGTGAATTGAAGGAGTTAATGGAACGTTACGAAAAGAAGCGTCGGACAGCTGCGCCAGTAATTGCGCCCAAGCTGAGGTCGTACACAACAGTGCCAGTCGCCAACACAGCTGCATGAGTCACGGATCTGTCGGCCGTCCGGTGTTACAATTGTTTTTGTTTTCAATATAGGCACTATCAAAGTGCATGCGGGGCCCCGCGGCGCCCACCGAACTCGTGTTTCCTATGCCATGAAGTAGGCCACATGCGCCAGCAGTGCCCACGTCGTAATCGGACGCAGAGCACAACGCTAAACCAGACGCAAACCCAGATGTCAGCCGTACCAAAACAACAGCAGCCAGTAGCAGAGGTCGAAGAGTGGGATGTAGGGACGCCATTATCGGAAGTAAAGGAGGTCCGACGTTTGGCCCGGCAGCTGAAACACCGAAATCTTGTAAGTGTTGCCTTTTTGAAACAAAATAAGTGCACTGAATTAATTCCGTGTTTTGCTTTATTTGATAATGGCAGTCCGACTAGTTTTGTGAAGCGTTCTCTGGTGCCATTTGAAGTGACGGGTGAATTGACTGTGACAGAGTATAGGGGGATGGGTAATACGAATTTGAGTACGTACGGTCTTGTGACTTGTAAAATTGTGTTTGATAACCGTAAATTTAACCATCATTTGTTTGTTTTGCCAGATGAAGAGGCAGTGGTGCCCCTACTTTTTGGACGTGATTTACTTAAGGCAATGAATATAAGCCTGTGTCAAATGGACACAGTGAGATATAATAAATGTACTCTGTTGGAGATTAATAACGCCAATAAAAATAGAGTCCCGTCGAATGTCAGTGCACTTAAGTTGTTTAATTTATTAAAGAGTCCAGTAGTTAAGATAACAGAAGTTCCAACCAGGGTTAAGTCATTGAAATTAAATGATAAATATGGCAAATCAGAAATTAATTCAGTTGACGCAGAGGTAAATGTAATTGCTGATTTAAATTTGTGTGAAACTCGACTTGAGTCGTGTATTGGAGTTGTAAATTTAGTTGAAACAGAAGACTTGAATTTGTACGATGAAGTAATAATGATGGTAGGTACAACTGAGATGGACGAAATTGATGATCTAATTGATGTTGATAAAAACTTGTGCATAGCAGATGCAGACGCTTTGAAGTCAATTATTTTTTAAAATTATTTGAAAATAGAGAACAAGAAAGGAAAGTTGAATGGCTATTGCATGAAAATTCAGCTGAAAAGCGATACGCCAGTGTACAGTAGTCCGCGCCGGTTGTCATATAGAGAAAAAACAGAAGTACAGAAGACAATTGACGATTTGTTGACTCAGGGCATTATTCAGCCAAGTGCGTCTCCATACGCGTCTCCGATTGTGTTAGTGCGGAAGAAGAATGGCGAATTAAGAATGTGTGTTAACTATCGGGCGTTGAATAAGTTGACTGTCAGGGATCATTATCCATTGCCGTTAGTTGAGGATTGTATTGAGTATTTGGGTGGGAAGAGTTTCTTCAGCACGTTAGACTTTAAGAATGGATTTCACCAGGTGCCGATGCATGAAGAATCGATGCCGTTAACTGCGTTTGTGATTTCGATGGGACAATACAAGTATCGGTTTATGTCATTCGGTTTGACTAATGCTCCACCCGTGTTCCAGCGGTTTATTAATTTAGTATTGCGGCCGTTGATTGATGCGAAGAGGATTGTAGTGTATTTAGATGATATTGTAACGATAAGACAGTCTGTCGCTGTGCAAGGCAACCCTGCCGCTACGTGCCGTGCTATAATCCAATCTGGCAACGACGGCCGCGATGGTAACTTTTAGTCCGATCTGGCAACGACGGCCACGATAATAACTTTTAGTCCAACCTGGCAATGATGGAAATTTTAGTCCACTCCGGAATGTGCGGGAACGATCTGCGCGATGGCCTGGCAGGTATAAAAGGCAACCGGATGCGGCGCAGCCAGTCAGTCTGGTTTTGACAAGTGAAGTTGCCACACGGAGTAATTCAGCTAATACTTAAGTGTACGAACAGTAAAGTGTAAACTGTGAATAATAAAGTGACTGTTGGTTTATTTTATTGTCTGCGTTTAATTATTGTCTGTGTTTTATTTTCAAATTACACAATCCAGAGATACGTAACAGCCCACTAGATTTAGTATTCGTAACATTTGGTGTCAGAAGTGGGATTGTGGAAAATTGGAAATAACTAAATAAATAAAAGTATTACAGCACGGACATGGTTAAACTCGAGCTGCTGAAGGTAGACCAGCTGAAGAAGGAGCTGGCTGCCTGGAATTTGCCGACTGCTGGCGGGAAGGTGGAGTTGTAGTTGCGCTTGCGAGAAGCATGTGAGGCACGAGGCGTCGATTGGACTGTGCACGAGTTCGGAGCGCAAGAACTAGATTCGTCGGCCAAGGTGGAGGAATCGCCTGCTGCTGCTGCATCGCTGCAAAGTACGGCTGCAGCGGCTGCACCACTACAAGCATTGGACATGAGCCAGCTTATGGTTGCACTTAAAGGCATATCCGAGACCTCCAACCATGAAGCAGTGAAAGCAGTGAAGCTGGAAACCACGAATCTCGAAATTTCGGCAAAAGTCGAGACTGCGAATCGTGAAAATCGTGAAATGTCGGCGCGAATTGCAGCGAAACTAGAAACTACAAATCGGGAGTTGTCCAGCAAGCTTCAGGAAAATTCTGCGCGCTTGGAGCAGAAGGTGGAGGAAATCTCAGACAGGATTAATGGGAAAGTCGAGCACCTGGAGACGCGGGTAGAGCACTTGGATAAGCGAGTCGACGACCTGGATGATTCCCTGAACAAACGTGTTGATAGTCTGGAAGATTCGATGAACAGAATGATGGACGAGCGGCTTAGGGAGGTACACCCGCGAGAATGGTTGCCGCCGGTTCCGGAAAATGTTGCCATCCGAGCAGAAGTGCCTACTTATGATGGGACTACGCCGTTCGATACCTTCAAGCTACAATTCGACCTGGCTGCTCTGGAAAATCAGTGGACCGATGTAAGGAAAGGTCGGAGGTTGGCGCTGGCTCTTAAAGGTGCTGCGGCCGAGGTAATAAAATCGGTTCCAGAATGTTTACGAAGTGAGTACGAGACCGTCATAAGGGCGCAGGCAGCCAAATACAGCGACGAGCACGACGCTGTACTACTGTGAGCTGAAGAACCGCAGGCAAAGATCCAACGAGGCGCTGCAGACATTGAACGGCTCGTGCAGCTGTGCTACCCGTCCTTCGGCGCTGATGATCTCGAAAGGATGAAGATAGAGGCGTTTATTGAAGGTCTTCATGATCTGGAGACACGTCGCAGTGCGTTGATGATGGGCAAGCCGACATTTAGGGAGACGGTGACCAGCGCGATGACATACGAGGCGACATGGATTGGGAGCACTCGGTATGCACCTGCAAGGATACGCCAGATCCAGCCGGATAACGACATTGCGATCCAGGCAATAAGCTCCGAGCCACCGGGCAGGCCACGGGTGGTCTCCTCTAAAGTTGTTTGCTGGGTATGTGGCAAGCAGGGCCACATATCACGAGACTGCCGTCAACGAAAGAGGCGTTCCCGTTCTCGATCGCAATCGCCTGAAGCGAGGAGTACTGACAATCGAGGCTCAGCCAACAAGCGTAGGGCTGAGGACGAGGAGCCGTTAAACTAAAACGGGTCAGCCCAAAGGGGCGTGAGCTGATCCCCACAATCTGCCGCCCCACCATCCTTGTCTCACAGCTGAAACGACAGCCCAGCAGCTTGACAATTGAAGGAAGGATAGATGGAAAGTTGTTCGTGTTGACACTGGATACTGGAGCGTCATATTCGATCATAAAAAGGAAGCTGCTGAAGAACTGGGAACCGCTGCATGGCATACAGCTGCGGACTGCGACGGGCAAGCGTGCGCCGGTAAGAGGGAAAGTTACAAAAACGATTGCTATCGGCACCAGCAGCTTGGAACATGAGTTCATCGTCGCGGATATAATGGACGACGTGATTATCGGCGTGGATTTCATGATTAGACACGGTTTTACGCTGGACCTGAAGGAAAATGTGCTGAGATATGCCAACGTTGAATTCCCGCTGCACACCGGTTATGAGCGAAGCGTGGCGGTAAGGAAGGTTGTATCGTGTCAACACAGGAGGATACCAGCGAATTCTGAGGCGATTGTGTGGGCAAAGGTGGACGAGGACGATGGGACGAGTCGGCTGTGGGTAGTAGAAGCACCGAAACAAGGACACGACAACATCATCATCGGACGTACATTAGTGGAACCTAAAAATGGCAGAATACCAGTCAGAATACTGAACCCCCTGAATGCACCCAGATATATCGGGAAAGATGAAGTAATTGGCGAGTGTAAGGCAGCTGTAGCAGTGGTCAATTGCGAGAGTAGCCCGCCTGGAGGTAATAAGAAGAGCGGTTTTAACATGGACGCCGTACCGTAGGAGAACCAGTGGAGCAGCGAGTTGACGGCCAAGCAGAAACAGAAGGCGAGGTCACTCCTGCAGCACTATGGGTCAATATTTGCGGCAGAAGCAGGCGGAAGAACAGCTATAGTGAAGCATAACATCGACACCGGAAGTGCGAAACCAATCCGCCAACCACCAAGACGAGTTCCTCTGGCCAAGAGGGAAGAGGTCACAAATTTGATTGAAAACATGCATAAAGAAAAGATCATAGAGCCTTCGGCAGGCCCCTGGTGCTCGCCGGTCGTGCTAGTCAAGAAAAAAGATGGCAGTACCCGGTTTTGTGTGGACTGTCGGAAGCTCAATGATGTGACCAAGAAGGACAGCTATCCACTACCTCGGATCGATGACACCCTGGACACACTGTCAGGCACGCAGTGGTTCTCCACACTCGACTTACGCAGCGGCTATTGGCAGGTAGAGCTTGCAGACAAGGACAAGGAGAAAACGGCTTTCAGTGTTGGCGATGGTTTGTGGCAGTTCACCGTCATGCCGTTTGGACTCTGCAACGCACCAGCAACATTCGAGCGGCTAATGGAACGTGTGCTGAAAGGGCTGCATTGGCGGACGTGTCTGGTATACCTCGACGACATAATCGTGATGGGTAAAAGCTTCGACGACCACCTGGAAAAGCTGAAGGAGGTATTTGAGCGAATACAGAAAGCCGGGCTTAAACTCAACCCGAAGAAGTGCTCGCTGTTTCAAAAAGAGGTCAAATATCTGGGTCACACGGTTTCCGCTCGCGGAGTACATACGGACGAAGGCAAGATCACGGCGGTGAAGGAGTGGTCCCGACCACGCAATCTACACGAACTCCGCAGTTTCCTGGGCCTGTGCACATACTACCGCCGATTTGTTCCAGGATTCGCGAACATAGCCAGCAGCCTGCACAAACTGACGGAAAAGGGCCAAGCTTTCGAGCGGAACGAGGATCAGAAACAGGCTTTCACACGTCTGAAGGAAAAACTGTGCAGTGCTCCAATTCTGGCCTTCCCCGTGCCTGGGGAGATGTTTGTGCTGGGGAGATGCAAGCGGGAATAGTATTGGCGGTGTGCTATCACAGATAATAAACGGCCAGGAACAAGTGATAACGTACTACAGTAGGGTTCTATCGAAACCGGAACGCAACTACTGTGTGACACGGAGAGAACTGCTGGCGGTATTGGACTGCGTGAAACACTTCCACAAATATCTGTATGGACAAAGGTTTCGCCTGCGCACAGATCATGCGGCATTGAGATGGCTCCTGAACTTTAAAGATCCTGAAGGGCAATTGGCGCGGTGGATCGAGCGACTGCAGAGCTACGACTACACGATAGAGCATCGCAAGGGCAGTAGCCATGGAAATGCCGATGCCTTGTCCCGCCGTCCGTGCAAAGTCGAATGCAGGCAATGCTCGCAAGCCGAAAGCAAAGAACATATAGTGGACGTCCGGTTGGTCAGCGTCATGCCAGAGGAAGAGTGGTCTGCGGAGAGGCTACAAAAAGACCAGTGTGAGGATGCGGATCTTGCGAAAATCGTCGAAGGCAAGGAGCAAGGCGCACGTCCAGACTGGCAGGAGATGGCCGGTGAAAGCCCGATCGCTAAGGCTTATTGGGCACAGTGGAAAAGTCTGCGGCTGAAGGAAGGATGCCTGTACCGCGAATGGGAGAGCGCGGATGGTCGGACCAGCAACTCTCTAATGGTAGTGCCGAAATGCAGAATCAACGAGGTCATCGAGGCATACCATAACGACTCCAGTGGAGGGCACCTGGGTATCACCAAAACCGTCGCCAAAATAAAAAGACGATTCTACTGGGTAGGATGTCAGGAGTCTGTAGCCGAGTGGATTAAGAGCTGCGACCGATGTTCAGCCGCGAAAGGACCGACAAGAAAATCTCGAGGCCGCATGCAGCAGTACAACGTAGGAGCGCCCTTCGAGCGGATTGCTATGGACGTCGCCGGCCCATTCCCAACTAGCAGTCAAGGCAACAAATACGTGCTGGTGGTAATGGATTATTTCAGCAAATGGCCCGAAGTGTACCCTATTCCTAACCAGGAGGCCACTACGATCTCGGAAAAGCTGGTAAACAACTGGGTAGCCCGGTTCGGAGTTCCGTTGGAGTTGCACTCAGATCAAGGCCGGAATTTCGAGTCTGCGGTATTCAAGGAAGTGTGTGGGCTGCTGGGGATAAAGAAAACGCGTACCACTCCTTTGCAGCCACAGTCCGACGGCATGGTGGAACGCTTTAACCGGACACTGGAGGAATACCTGCGGAAAGTGGTAGGCAGGAATCAAAAGGATTGGGACACGCATATCCCCCTGTTGATGATGGCGTATAGGTCAGCCCCGCACGACACGACATCACTCACTCCAGCCCGAGCAGTGTTCGGCACAGAGTTGCGGTTACCCGCTGACTTGAAGTTCGGGGTAGTCGGCAGAACGGGAGGCGCTAAGACGGACTACGTGGCCAATAAGCGGGCGGAACTGGATTAAATTCACCAATTTATAAGGGGCCGCACCAAACTGGTCAGCGATAAGGCGAAAGCCAGACATGATCTACGGGCCAACTCAGCCGGGTTCCAAGAAGGCGCTCTGGTAATGCTCTACAACCCGCAGCGGAGGAAAGGTTTGTCTCCGAAACTTCAAGCGTCATGGGAAGGACCGTACGAAGTCGTGACTAGGATTAACGACGTGGTATACAGGATTCAACGTGGCAGCAAGGTAGTCCATTTGGAGCGCCTGGCGCCTCATTACAGCGGAGCCTCGGCACTTGTTCGGGACGAACAAGTCTAAGTGGTGGGCAGTGTAACGATAAGACAGTCTGTCGCTGTGCAAAGCAACCCTGCCACTACGTGCCGTGCTATAATCCAATCTGGCAACGACGGCCGCGATGGTAACTTTTAGTCCGATCTGGCAACGACGGCCACGATAATAACTTTTAGTCCAACCTGGCAATGATGGAAATTTTAGTCCACTCCGGAATGTGCGGGAACGATCTGCGCGATGGCCTGGCAGGTATAAAAGGCAACGGGATGCGGCGCAGCCAGTCAGTCTGGTTTTGACAAGTGAAGTTGCCACACGGAGTAATTCAGCTAATACTTAAGTGTACGAACAGTAAAGTGTAAACTGTGAATAATAAAGTGACTGTTGGTTTATTTTATTGTCTGCGTTTAATTATTGTCTGTGTTTTATTATTAAATTACACAATCCAGAGATACGTAACAGCCCACTAGATTTAGTATTCGTAACAATATTAACATTGCCACAAAGACTATTGAGGAACATTATGTGATTTTGGCAGAAGTTCTGAAATTGTTGTCAGGGGCTGGATTGTGCTTGAATCTGAGAAAGTGCAAATTTGCATATAGAGAATTGAAGTATTTAGGCTACTGTGTGAGTGAACAGGGGATTCGTCCGAATGAAGATCATTTGGTAGCGATAAAGAATTACGCAGTACCTACCAACACAAAGGAGGTGCAGAGGACGGTGGGTCCTTTTTCATATTTTAGACGTTTTGTGTATAATTTTTCTCAGATTGCGCGCCCATTGAGTTACTTGACGCGGAAAGATGTAAAGTTTGAATGGACAGAAGAATGTAGAAATGCGTTCGAGACTTTGAAATCTAAATTGACTGAGCCCCCTGTGCTGTGTGTCTTTGATCCAGGGCGGGAGACCGAGTTGCATACGGATGCAAGTTCGCGTGGTTATGGTGCTATACTATTACAAAAGCAAGATGACGGCAAGTTTCACCCAGTGGCATTTTATTCGAAAGCAACGACGGATCCGGAGTCGCGTTATCACAGTTTCGAGTTGGAAACATTGGCAATTGTGAATGCGTTGGAGAGATTCCGGACTATGTTGGATGGAATTCCGTTTGTAATTGTGACTGACTGCAACTCTTTGGTCTTGACATTGGATAAGAAGACAATTAATCCAAGAATTGCCAGATGGACATTGGGTCTCGCCGGGTTTGATTTTTCGGTTCGACACCGTAAGGGCGAACATTCCGGTTGTCAGCTGTGTGTAGTATTGAGGAAAATGAGGTTGATTTGAATATTCAGATTATACAGACGCGTGATCCCGTGATTCGTAAACTGCGGAGGGAATTGGAGCAGGGGGAAGTGCCAGGGTATGAGTTGGAGAATGGTTTGGTCTTTCGTGTCAGTGGTCAGGGTCGACAGTTGTATGTGCCGTGTGAGATGGAAGAGAACATTATGCGACTGATACATGAGAAATATGGTCATTTGGGTATTGACAAATGATTCGGTAGCATTATTGGTTTCCCCGTATGCGTGAAAAATTGAATGTGTTTATTAGAAATTGTTTGAAGTGCATTTATTATTCGACATCGCCTAGAAGTAACGAACGTAATATGTATAGTATTCCAAATAAGCCAGAGCCGTTCGATACAGTGCACATTGACCATTTCGGGCCATTGGAGGGTGTGAACTCAAAGCATAAGCATGTGTTTGTGGTGATTGATGCTTTCACAAAGTTTGTCAAAATGTATGCTACGAATAGTAGTGCGAAAGAATCAATTTGTGCGTTAAAGAGATATTTTGTTGAATACAGTCGTCTCAGAAGAATTGTAGATGATCGTGGTACCGCTTTTACGTCATCGGAGTTTAGGGATTTTTGCGGGGACAATAACATTATACATATTTTGAATGCGGTGGCTTCACCACAGTCGAATGGTCAGGTTGAGAGGGTGAGTCGGGTGTTGAAAGCAATATTGGCCAAAACGACTGAACCCATAAACCATGTAGATTGGAAACAGAAATTGACGGATGTCGAGTTTGCAATGAATAATACTGTACACTGTGCTACAAAGAAGACGCCTAGTAAGTTGCTTTTTGGCGTTGAGCAGCGCGGCAAAGTAGTTGATGAATTAACAGAGTATTTGCATGATATGTATTCAAGAGAAGAAGTTGATTTGTCCGGAATAAGGGAGCAGGCAGAGCTTGCAATACAGAAGTCTCAGTTGTACAATTGGAAATATTATGAGAGGAGCCATAGGCCAGCGAAACAATTTGAACCAGGAGATTTGGTTGTGATTACAAATGTAGACACTACGATAGGGAAAAATAAGAAGCTAATTCAGAAGTACAGAGGCCCTTATGTAGTTCGTAAGCAATTAGGTCATGATCGTTATGTTGTTACGGATATTGAAAATTGTCAGGTTACTCAGATGCCATATAACAATGTAATTGATTCGTCCAGAATGAGAAAATGGTTGGAACCTCAAGGTAGATCAGTTGACTCAGAAGGCAACACGAATGATGATAATTTAAGCGATGAATGTACAGTGTTTAGACCAAATCTCTTTCAATGTATCCGCTAAAGCTGCACATAGTATAACACCTCTGAACCTTTTGTAAGCCGTTAGCAACAAGAGCTTTCGTCCTCTTGTTGCGCGGCAATCCAGGCCTCGGCCCTTTTTTATTTTTCTTTGCTTCGTCACTTCATAAGACGAGAGCAATGATACAGCAGCAGGGCTGCCGAACGTACTACTATAGTAGTATTTTACTACTATTTCATCATCTGTACTACCGTACTACCCACAGGCCGATTGTACTACTATTTTCTGAAATATAAGTTTTAGCAGTTGAGTTTTCATATTTTAAGTAAGGCTAAGTTTAAGAAGGAAGGCAAATCGTGCGCACCGGCGAGAACATCGTCAACATACATAGATCGTCGAAGAATATGTGTGGCAAGGGGATAAGTGTCTTGAGAATCGGATGCAAGTTGAAGGAGAGTGCGAATCGCAAGATATGGTGCGCAGTTGACACCAAAAGTTACCGTTTGTAATTCGTAATCCGAGACTTCCACATCGGTAGAAGAGCGATGTAGAATGCGTTGGAATGGACGATGCCTTGGGTCGACAAGAATTTGTCGATACATTTTCTGAATATCACTATTAAAAACAAATCGAAAAAGTCTCCATCTTAGGAGAAGTAAAGCTAAGTCAGACTGTAGCGCCGGACCGACGTACAACACATCATTCAAACTATTACCATTGGACGTTTTATTTGAAGCGTTAAAAACAACACGAAGTCAACTACCTGGTCATATATAACTTTGAATTAGGGTTTTTTAAGAAGCGAAGCTTCGTTCCGAAGGAACTGCCGTAAAGCACTATTTCGATAATCTCCCAAGCAAAGTTCGTTAGGATAATTAACTTTAAAAGGAAGAGAGACAATGTATCTCCCATCTTCATTTCGCCGAGTAGTAGCCATGTAGTTGTCCTCACACCATCAGCATCCGATAGAATCCTTTTCCTAGGGGGTTCTTCAATTCCCAAAAGCGAGAAAGAATTATGTCCAACCCAGAATCCGTTGAGATGTCCACCTTCGCTGTAAAACACCTGACTTCGGAATCCGGAATGGGGCCAATAAGAGTCCATCCGAAAACGGGTTGCTGAGCTGTCAGACTGCCAAGTAGATTGCGATGAATTCCATGGAGCACAACCTGTGGGTACAAGTCGGCGCCGATAAGTACGTCTATGGCGGAAGTCCTCCAAAAGTCTCCGTCTGCCCAATTAAGGTTCGGTAGTTTATGACGTATACCTGAATCTACTGTACAGGATGGCAAATTTCCAGTGATTTGCGGAAGTACAAAAGCGAGGGCTTCGATTTTCACGTTCGGATCCGTAGGTGATCCGAGAACAACTGAGCTAAGTCGATTAGCGCTTGCAGAAAACGATTGATTAACCCCAGATATGCTGGCTTGTGTAGCAAACGTAGGCAAGTTAATCAATTTACGAAGGCCATCCGAAATGAAAGATGCTTCTGATCCTGGATCAATTAAAGCCCTAGCAGAATAATTGGTATTCAAATGGCAAATATAGATTTGCGCTGTACCTAAAAGTACACGTTGGTTTCGAGGAAACGCAAGATTCGGAGAATCACTATTCGAAGATGTTTTAGTAGTGGACTGTATTTTTTTATGGAAGCTATGATGCTCACTCATTTGAGCTACGGAAGAAGTAAAAGGCTGATTGGAGCGAAGCCCCGAAGAAGCACCCGAAGGTTGAAATCCTGGCGCGGTGGAGCGTAACTCGGACGACGCAGCCACTCTAGAAGTAGTAGAAGTAGTGTTAGTGGGACGTAATCCCGACTGAGTCTTCGTAGAGGAAGGTGATTCGCGATGTAACAACGTGTGATGACATACGGAACAGTTGTAGATGCTCTTACAATCCTTTAATTGATGGCCTTTCGATAGGCAATTTAAACAGCACTGAAAACGCTTAACACTGGAAAACCGATCGCAAACTTGCATGTTAAGAAAACGTTTACAATTGCGGAATATGTGTGGTTGCTTGCAAAGAACACAGCTTGAATCAACCACATTCGCGTGAAAGGTATGTGTAAGTCGTTTAGAACCGCTAACCTCGCTAGATGCCGGCCTGTTTGGTCGTTTGATTTGTTGGAAGTAGAAGTCTTTAACTCATCGACGCATTCGAGAGTTCGGTATCGCGTAGTAAGAAACTCATCAAGTTCGCACCACTTTGGTAAAGCAGATTTGTCTTTAACACCTTGCTCCCAAAAAGCAATAGTGCGTTGAGGTAAACGCTGCATACACATATAAACAATGATTGGATCCCAATCGGAAGTACTAACCTCGTATAATTTTAGCGAATTCAAACAATTATTAATGCCGTGTTGCAAACTCTTTAGCCCAGCATCAGTTTCAGGAGAAAGAGCTGGTAAGTCAAAAAGAAGTTTAATTTGAGCATTAACCAAAATCCGTTTATTACACTGTGCGACAGCTTTTTCTAACCCGAAACCGACCAAGACTAATCGATAGTACTCTTATAGAGTAACAAAACCCTAGCTGGGTTTTACAAAGTTAGTTGCCTTTCTAAAGTTACAGCCGTGTAAAATTTGTGAGCATTCGGGTTTTTATAACCAGTTTTTTCTTTATGAACCTTAAGATATTCAAAATTTTATATTGCTGTCTTCAGCAAACTTGCTGCAATAATAAAAATAAAACGTGTTTTAATTCTCTTAATATTAATGCAAAAACGCATTTATATTCCCAAAAAATATGCTAAACCCTCTAACGTCACAAAGATATGTTTTTTTGCAAAATATAGTGAAAAAATGTTCAAGTCTAAATTTGAAACTTTATTGTATACTTATTTCAGTCTATTTGAAAAGTTTTGTGCATTCAGTTTAAGCGTCGTTTTCTCCCAAAAATCCTTCGGTTGTTTGATGATTGTGGAGGAACATATTCGGAGATTACGGTCGTACTCTCCCTTCGTGTATATTAACTTACAAGATCAGGGTTTGGGCGTGTTGGTTAAGGGATACTATTAGAGTGAGGGAATGGTACCTTAAATTTGGAACCCGAATAGAAATCTTCTGTTTTGTTTTCTTTTTGTTCATTCCAACCTCACTATTGACACATATGTAACAATTTTCCGGTTCATGATTTCCTGGGTCGAACCATAGCATCGGTACTCCGAAACGCAAAGAGCCAATTCTTTTCTTCTTTCAGCTCAAAACATTGGTATAACATGTTTGACACACATGTTTCGGAGCCCATGATACGTTTGACATTTTTTTTCTGGTTAAAATACAATTCGTATGCTTTTGAGAAATCTGCGGAGTAGCCTAACTTTGGCACATTTTGTTTTTGGCATAAAGTGGCCGCAAACGTAGCAACAATTTTTAATATTTCCCTTGCAACTACTCATGTTTCAGATGTTTTAAACGATTTCATATATTTAGATATACACTTCATATACAGGGTAGGCCATTTAAAGTGGAAGGCCATTCTTGTTTTTGAAAAAAAAGAGGAAAAAAAATGTTTTTTTTTGTTTTCATCTCGATATTCATTTATTTTGGTCCAAGGAGAAATTTTCTAGTTAGTTTTTGAAAATGATATCGCGTAAATGGCCACCATTAGCTTTGGCCGCAACATGTGCCCTTTTTTCGGCAATTTCCATCACTTTTGCCAGTGTATCGGCCGATATGGCTCTTATTTCGCGGCGTATGTTTGCTCTGAGTCGAGCTAGTGTCCTTGGCTTGTTGGTGTATACCTTGGACTTCAAGTAGCCCCATAAAAAAAAGTCTGGCGGCGTCAAATCGGGTGATCTCGGTGGCCACTCATAATCGCCGTTTGGTTTTCACATTCGAGAAGTTATTTTGAATGTAAAGCTGAACAATTTCAGCACGCTCTTTTGGAGTGTACTGTTCCATGGTATAAATTGTCTTGGAATGACGCTTCCAACGCGCTATGTCATTAGTCGATCTGACAGCTCTGTCAAAAGTTATAGGGTTACCAGATGCTTCCACTTCCAATGGCCTACCCTGTATTTAGACTTCGCGATCCCGATAACAATGAAAAAATCCCATTATAGACAGTACTTTTACATTTTTCTTATGAAAACGCAAGTCTCGATACCGCGAGTAGTTTAGTTTTTCGCTTTAACCAAATAGCATTGTAATAAAATATCGAAAGCTTCACTGGTTATAGCCTCAAAAAAACCAGACTCAAATATGTAGATAGGTATACAATAAAATTTCAAACTTAGACTTGAACATTTTTTCACTTTATTTTGCAAAAAACATATCTTTGTGACGTTAGAGGGTTTAGCATATTTTTTGTTTATTTTTGCATTAATATTAATACAATAAAAACACGTTTTATTTTTATCAAAAAAGTCGATATTTTTACTTTGGCTCCCAAAATTTCGATAAGGTGTAATAATTTTAATACACAGTGTTTAGAGAATTTGTTCATCTTAGCAATTGCAGCAAGTTTGTTGAAGACAGCAATACAAAATTGTGAATATCTTAAGGCTTATAAAGAAAAAACTGGTTATAAAAACACGAATGCTCACAAACTTTACACGGCTGTAACTTTAGAAAGGCAACTAACTTTGTAAAACCCAGCTAGGGTTTTGTTACTCTATAAGAGTACTATCAAAGAATATGAAGTAATATAGAACGCGCATCTCATACAAGCAAACGCGTTGTACTTGGGTACTGCTGGTAGTACCCTCTGTTATTGACAGCAGAAATCTCTGTTACTAACAGCAGAAATCTCTGTAACTTCGGCGTAACATGTGAATTGAAGTCGCTTCTGTACTCATTCGTATTCTCGCTGCTGTTGCGCCACTTGATAAACATGACGATGAACGCTGCTTTTGTTGTCGCGGGGAATAGCATTATAATATTGGCAAACAAAAAAAAGTTAGCGGTATACTGTTTTTTGCGCTGTGCCGTGCAGGCGGGATAGCATTGATGTTGTTGGTAATTGTTGCGTCGTTATTTCTGCTTTCTTTTTTATAATCACAAGCAAATTACAATTAGCAAAAAAAATGCGTGAACTTGGTGTAGTAAAATATGGGTGCAAACATGTTGCACAAGAGCGTTTATAGTTATTTATTAAGAATATTATTGTAAGGTTTTATGTTTATTGTTTTACTTTCGTTTAAATTTATCTTTCATAAATAATAATTTTTAATAAGAATTTTTTTATTTGCCAACAATTATTTTCAATTTTCGTTCTTTCGAACTTCCTTTTTGCACAGCCCACATGCAGTGTTTTCGTAGAAGAACTAAAATAAGAAAATCTAAAATTTGGACTCTATGGTTACAGCACTCACCATGGAACCATTCAGGTGTAGCATTTTTACAAGATTGTAAAACATGTGCCTTAATACCAATTTTTTCAGGTTCTGCTTCGAAGATTTTATGAAAAATTAAAATATGTTTTATGCATACATTCATTAGGGAATTGGAAGGAGCAAAAAGATTACCAAAATCAGAAATTGACTGATAATTTTTGTGAAAAATAAAAATTTCACTTGGAGCAGTCAAAACTTCATCCCTTTTTCTCAATTCGTCACCGCATTTTTCACAATTTAATTTAGGAATGATTTTGTACGCTACGTATCCAACAAAATACCTCATGGAAACCAGCTCTAAGTTAATATCTTTCAGATTACAAAAGGTGTCACCTACAAAATACGCCTCGTGCATCTCACTACTTAGATCAAGATTTTCCAGGATTTCATTGTCATTATCATCGCCATTAGCCTGCAAAACATCCTCATTAAAAGAAGCGCTTGAAATTGGGTTACAATTATTACCTCCTTTTTGCCTTAACATAGCAAACGTATTCTCCAACTTGTCCTGGTTAAAGGCCTTTGTCATAATAAAAAACTTGTCCGAATTATCTTTTAATATTTCATCTACAAGTAGAAGGACCGATTTTAAGGATAGTTTCATGCCATCTAGGAAGAAAACTCGTTTTTTTTCATAAACAAATTTCACTTCCTCTAGATAATATAAAAATGTTTGAATAAATGTGTGCGATTCTTTCTTAATCTGAAGAGCAGATCGGTAGCAGTTATCTGCATACAAAGATCCACTATTCATGCAATCAAATATTTGATCAATTTTTGCTATAAAATCAGCTGTGGATAACGCTACCTCTTGTGTGATTTTTTTAAATCCACTTATGTCTGAAATTGTTCTGATAGCAGCTTCAACTGTTTTACTGAACACTTGCGTGGCAAATTTAACACGCATTTTTTCAAATGAATTTGGAAATATGTGTTGTCTAGTCAATTTTGGGCACATTTTGGTTTTACAATTTTCTTCCCTCTCCCAAAGCTCTTGAACTACTTTAAAGCTAACTAAACCATCAGGCGTTTTCAAGTCGCATTTAAGCCAACCATTTCGCAATGACTTGATTAAATGTGGGAAATCGAACATGCAATAAATTTTTTGATTTTGAAATTGAAAGTATGGTTTCTCTATACATACGCCTAAGTCGGAGAAACACTTTCTATTAGAAGACCCCTGATCACAAACCAAAACGTTCACTACTATACCAAAATTGCTTAAAATTTTAAGATTTTCTTTAATTATTTTGCACAACGTATCTGCTGTTAATCCATTCTCTGACACAAAATAGTTTAAAATTGAACACCAACTCGAGAACATGGACTTCAACATAAATACACATACTTGCTTACCAATTTTTTTTGTTCTTTCGAAGCCTGTGCATTCAAATCCGTCAATTAAATCTAGTTTTTGATTGTATCGTAATTCTCTACGTATTGCCATTTCGTCCATTAAAAGAACCATATTATTTTCATTTTTTTCCTCCAACTCTAAGCACATCTTTTTAATGAATTCAAAAGCCACATTGTTGATACCGGGCTGAAGGAACTTTATTGGAGCCCACCGATTTAAGGTGCTGATATGTGGCAAATTGAAATTTAACTTATCTCTTAGGAAAGAATATGTTGATTGTGAAATATAAAAAATATTTTGCGCTAAATATTTCACTTCGTCAGAATATTCTTTTGGCCGGGTGCTAAGTAAAAGTTTACAAAATGTTTTGGATTCCAAGTTGATATGTTTTAAAGAATCAATTGAATTTTTTAAAGTCTTTGAACAACAATTCTTGGATTTTAAAATAAAGCGCTTTTCTTTTCGCAATTTTTCGTTAATTTTTTTGAATTTTTTTAATAGGTCGCTGTATTTGTTTTTGTAATAATGGGTTATTTTGACGTTTTTTTCGCAATTACTGCATACTATGTCATCATAACGTGGTCGTTTCAATGAAGAATCTGGTTCTAAAAATTCTTCATCCGAAATCTCATGATCTTCGTCTAAGTTTAAGGTTGGAATCGCATCCTTTTTTAGAAACCTTTTTCCTACATAAGTACTGGAGAAATGATTTTCACAAATATACAGTTTTCGGTTATAGTCGTCATAAGATATATTGCATTTTTCGCGCCAAATTTGGCCAAACACGAAATCAGCAGCGGGGAATCTAAATAATCTAAGATTCTCGCATTGTCGTCTCGATTTTTTGCAACTGCGAACACAACATTGAATTCCAGACGTTGAGGAATTTCTATTTGTCTTTATATTTGTAGCCATATTGTAACAAACCGAAACACAAAATAGAATTACAATGTTGGACAATGGCGTTAAAATACTTCTTAAAAAAATTCAAAATTGGTATCAACCACGTCAAAATATAAACAAATAATTTTACTTGGAACTCGCCACGTAAAAATATTTGTGAAAATTTCAAATTGGATTCAACCACGTCAAAAAAAAACCGCTGCAAAAGGTTCAAAATTGTTATCAACCACGTCAAAATATAAACAAATGATTTTACTTGGAACTCGCCACGTAAAAATATTTGTGAAAATTTCAAATTGGATTCAACCACGTCTAAATATTTGCAGGTTTTAAAAATCAATCAAAGCGCAGCATTTGAGCAAACAGCCATACACCACAAATCTTCGATTGATAGTGACATTACAGCAAAACCAAAAAGCATACACACAATAAACGACAACAACAAAAACATTAGCGAATCCCGAGTCATCTTCGCTGAAACGATGATGACGATGCCTTCGTTCGTTGTTTGTTTTTTGTTTGCGCTTCGGCAAACAAGATCAAGAAACATGCATGCAAAAAATGATTGAGCGAACACTACGCTGCAACAACCACCACTTCAATGTACACGAGTGAAGCCGTTGCGAACAATAACATAGCTTTTTGCTCTTGTCCTACGCAAATCTAACAGAAAATGTTATGAACCTAACATTTTCAAATGCCTACGCTTCGCTCTTCCCGCTCGCATCATAGCAACCGAAAACACTTGTGTGCCCACATGCGCGTTCTATATTACCAAAGAATATGAAGTAATATAGAACGCGCATCTCATACAAGCAAACGCGTTGTACTTGGGTACTGCTGGTAGTACCCTCTGTTATTGACAGCAGAAATCTCTGTTACTAACAGCAGAAATCTCTGTAACTTCGGCGTCAAAATAACCCATTATTACAAAAGAAATACAGCGACCTATTAAAAAAATTCAAAAAAATTAACGAAAAATTGCGAAAAGAAAAGCGCTTTATTTTAAAATCCAAGAATTGTTGTTCAAAGACTTTCAAAAATTCAATTGATTCTTTAAAACATATCAACTTGGAATCCAAAACATTTTGTAAACTTTTACTTAGCACCCGGCCAAAAGAATATTCTGACGAAGTGAAATATTTAGCGCAAAATATTTTTTATATTTCACAATCAACATATTCTTTCCTAAGAGATAAGTTAAATTTCAATTTGCCACATATCAGCACCTTAAATCGGTGGGCTCCAATAAAGTTCCTTCAGCCCGGTATCAACAATGTGGCTTTTGAATTCATTAAAAAGATGTGCTTAGAGTTGGAGGAAAAAAATGAAAATAATATGGTTCTTTTAATGGACGAAATGGCAATACGTAGAGAATTACGATACAATCAAAAACTAGATTTAATTGACGGATTTGAATGCACAGGCTTCGAAAGAACAAAAAAAATTGGTAAGCAAGTATGTGTATTTATGTTGAAGTCCATGTTCTCGAGTTGGTGTTCAATTTTAAACTATTTTGTGTCAGAGAATGGATTAACAGCAGATACGTTGTGCAAAATAATTAAAGAAAATCTTAAAATTTTAAGCAATTTTGGTATAGTAGTGAACGTTTTGGTTTGTGATCAGGGGTCTTCTAATAGAAAGTGTTTCTCCGACTTAGGCGTATGTATAGAGAAACCATACTTTCAATTTCAAAATCAAAAAATTTATTGCATGTTCGATTTCCCACATTTAATCAAGTCATTGCGAAATGGTTGGCTTAAATGCGACTTGAAAACGCCTGATGGTTTAGTTAGCTTTAAAGTAGTTCAAGAGCTTTGGGAGAGGGAAGAAAATTGTAAAACCAAAATGTGCCCAAAATTGACTAGACAACACATATTTCCAAATTCATTTGAAAAAATGCGTGTTAAATTTGCCACGCAAGTGTTCAGTAAAACAGTTGAAGCTGCTATCAGAACAATTTCAGACATAAGTGGATTTAAAAAAATCACACAAGAGGTAGCGTTATCCACAGCTGATTTTATAGCAAAAATTGATCAAATATTTGATTGCATGAATAGTGGATCTTTGTATGCAGATAACTGCTACCGATCTGCTCTTCAGATTAAGAAAGAATCGCACACATTTATTCAAACATTTTTATATTATCTAGAGGAAGTGAAATTTGTTTATGAAAAAAAACGAGTTTTCTTCCTAGATGGCATGAAACTATCCTTAAAATCGGTCCTTCTACTTGTAGATGAAATATTAAAAGATAATTCGGACAAGTTTTTTATTATGACAAAGGCCTTTAACCAGGACAAGTTGGAGAATACGTTTGCTATGTTAAGGCAAAAAGGAGGTAATAATTGTAACCCCTCTGTAGCTGAACTTAATAATATCTTAGCCAGGTTATTAGCCTTTAAAATAATAAAGTTTAGCTCCTCTACCAATTGTGAAGAGACGCAAGATTCAATGACTAATTTAATTTCAAGCGCTTCTTTTAATGAGGATGTTTTGCAGGCTAATGGCGATGATAATGACAATGAAATCCTGGAAAATCTTGATCTAAGTAGTGAGATGCACGAGGCGTATTTTGTAGGTGACACCTTTTGTAATCTGAAAGATATTAACTTAGAGCTGGTTTCCATGAGGTATTTTGTTGGATACGTAGCGTACAAAATCATTCCTAAATTAAATTGTGAAAAATGCGGTGACGAATTGAGAAAAAGGGATGAAGTTTTGACTGCTCCAAGTGAAATTTTTATTTTTCACAAAAATTATCAGTCAATTTCTGATTTTGGTAATCTTTTTGCTCCTTCCAATTCCCTAATGAATGTATGCATAAAACATATTTTAATTTTTCATAAAATCTTCGAAGCAGAACCTGAAAAAATTGGTATTAAGGCACATGTTTTACAATCTTGTAAAAATGCTACACCTGAATGGTTCCATGGTGAGTGCTGTAACCATAGAGTCCAAATTTTAGATTTTCTTATTTTAGTTCTTCTACGAAAACACTGCATGTGGGCTGTGCAAAAAGGAAGTTCGAAAGAACGAAAATTGAAAATAATTGTTGGCAAATAAAAAAATTCTTATTAAAAATTATTATTTATGAAAGATAAATTTAAACGAAAGTAAAACAATAAACATAAAACCGTACAATAATATTCTTAATAAATAACTATAAACGCTCTTGTGCAACATGTTTGCACCCATATTTTACTACACCAAGTTCACGCATTTTTTTTGCTAATTGTAATTTGCTTGTGATTATAAAAAAGAAAGCAGAAATAACGACGCAACAATTACCAACAACATCAATGCTATCCCGCCTGCACGGCACAGCGCAAAAAACAGTATACCGCTAACTTTTTTTTGTTTGCCAATATTATAATGCTATTCCCCGCGACAACAAAAGCAGCGTTCATCGTCATGTTTATCAAGTGGCGCAACAGCAGCGAGAATACGAATGAGTACAGAAGCGACTTCAATTCACATGTTACGCCGAAGTTACAGAGATTTCTGCTGTTAGTAACAGAGATTTCTGCTGTCAATAACAGAGGGTACTACCAGCAGTACCCAAGTACAACGCGTTTGCTTGTATGAGATGCGCGTTCTATATTACTTCATATTCTTTGGTACTATCGATTAGTCTTGGTCGGTTTCGGGTTAGAAAAAGCTGTCGCACAGTGTAATAAACGGATTTTGGTTAATGCTCAAATTAAACTTCTTTTTGACTTACCAGCTCTTTCTCCTGAAACTGATTCTGGGCTTAAGAGTTTGCAACGCGGCATTAATAATTGTTTGAATTCGCTAAAATTATACGAGGTTAGTACTTCCGATTGGGATCCAATCATTGTTTATATGTGTATGCAGCGTTTACCTCAACGCACTATTGCTTTTTGGGAGCAAGGTGTTAAAGACAAATCTGCTTTACCAAAGTGGTGCGAACTTGATGAGTTTCTTACTACGCGATACCGAACTCTCGAATGCGTCGATGAGTTAAAGACTTCTACTTCCAACAAATCAAATTCGAACAGGCCGGCATCTAGCGAGGTTAGCGGTTCTAAACGACTTACACATACCTTTCACGCGAATGTGGTTGATTCAAGCTGTGTTCTTTGCAAGCAACCACACATATTCCGCAATTGTAAACGTTTTCTTAACATGCAAGTTTGCGGTCGGTTTTCCAGTGTTAAGCGTTTTCAGTGCTGTTTAAATTGCCTATCGAAAGGCCATCAATTAAAGGATTGTAAGAGCATCTACAACTGTTCCGTATGTCATCACACGTTGTTACATCGCGAATCACCTTCCTCTACGAAGACTCAGTCGGGATTACGTCCCACTAACACTACTTCTACTACTTCTAGAGTGGCTGCGTCGTCCGAGTTACGCTCCACCGTGCCAGGATTTCAACCTTCGGGTGCTTCTTCGGGGCTTCGCTCCAATCAGCCTTTTACTTCTTCCGTAGCGCAAACGAGTGAGCATCATAGCTTCCATAAAAAAATACAGTCCACTACTAAAACATCTTCGAATAGTGATTTTCCGAATCTTGCGTTTCCTCGAAACCAACGTGTACTTTTAGGTACAGCGCAAATCTATATTTGCCATTTGAATACCAATTATTCTGCTAGGGCTTTAATTGATCCAGGATCAGAAGCATCTTTCATTTCGGATGGCCTTCGTAAATTGATTAACTTGCCTACGTTTGCTACACAAGCCAGCATATCTGGGGTTAATCAATCGTTTTCTGCAAGCGCTAATCGACTTAGCTCATTTGTTCTCGGATCACCTACGGATCCGAACGTGAAAATCGAAGCCCTCGCTTTCGTACTTCCGCAAATCACTGGAAATTTGCCATCCTGTACAGTAGATACAGGAATACGTCATAAACTACCGAACCTTAATTGGGCGGACGGAGACTTTTGGAGGACTTCCGCCATAGACGTACTTATCGGCGCCGACTTGTACCCACAGGTTGTGCTCCATGGAATTCATCGCAATCTACTTGGCAGTCTGACAGCTCAGCAACCCGTTTTCGGATGGACTCTTATTGGCCCCATTCCGGATTCCGAAGTCAGGTGTTTTACAGCGAAGGTGGACATCTCAACGGATTCTGGGTTGGACATAATTCTTTCTCGCTTTTGGGAATTGAAGAACCCCCTAGGAAAAGGATTCTATCGGATGCTGATGGTGTGAGGACAACTACATGGCTACTACTCGGCGAAATGAAGATGGGAGATATATTGTCTCTCTTCCTTTTAAAGTTAATTATCCTAACGAACTTTGCTTGGGAGATTATCGAAATAGTGCTTTACGGCAGTTCCTTCGGAACGAAGCTTCGCTTCTTAAAAAACCCTAATTCAAAGTTATACACTTTGTTTCAAAGCTATAAAGACATTCATTTTTTTCGTTATATGGGAAAATTAAAATATATTAAATATAAATAATAATGCAGTTTTTTTCCTACATGGTCAACATAAAAAATAGCAACAATAACTTTTTTGTGCTAACGGTAAATATTGAGAGAAAAAGAGAAATGTAATAAATTCCATAGAAACGGTGTTTCATTGCTATAAAGACATTCACTCCACTGTTGATAAATAAAACAACAATCACTTTTTCGGTGCAGTTAGTAATTTATTACTCTACCATTATTTGCAATGATCTCATAAATTCTATTTGGCATAGAATTTGTGTAGTTGTTTAGCATTTCTGGGGTCACTTGTTCCCATGCAGCTAAAATGACCTCTTTCAACTGCTCCACTGTGTCAAATTGTCGAAAATTTGCATACACCTTCCGGACTAGCCAACCCCAGATGTTCTCAATGGGATTGAGATCCGGAGAACAAGCGGGCCAACCCATTGTCTCAATATTTTGACATCTAAGCCACGTTTTGGTTGATCTGCTCGTGTGGATTCTGGCATTATCCTGTTGGAATATGAATGCTTGCTCCTGGTGGTTGCCAATATAAGGAAGCAAACTATGCTCCAACACTTCCTGATATTCCGAGCTATTCATTCTGCAAGTTGGGAACGCCAACGGGACTGTGCCTGAGCTTGAGAAGCCACCCCAAACCATTTGCGATTGGCCACCAAAATTTCTCTTAGAGAAATACCGTGGTTCCATTCGCAAATCTCTCCAATATCCTAAAAACCCATCAGGACTGATGAAAAAAAATTCAACCTTGATGGTCCTGATGGGTTTTTAGGATATTGGAGAGATTTGCGAATGGAACCACGGTATTTCTCTAAGAGAAATTTTGGTGGCCAATCGCAAATGGTTTGGGGTGGCTTCTCAAGCTCAGGCACAGTCCCGTTGGCGTTCCCAACTTGCAGAATGAATAGCTCGGAATATCAGGAAGTGTTGGAGCATAGTTTGCTTCCTTATATTGGCAACCACCAGGAGCAAGCATTCATATTCCAACAGGATAATGCCAGAATCCACACGAGCAGATCAACCAAAACGTGGCTTAGATGCCAAAATATTGAGACAATGGGTTGGCCCGCTTGTTCTCCGGATCTCAATCCCATTGAGAACATCTGGGGTTGGCTAGTCCGGAAGGTGTATGCAAATTTTCGACAATTTGACACAGTGGAGCAGTTGAAAGAGGTCATTTTAGCTGCATGGGAACAAGTGACCCCAGAAATGCTAAACAACTACACAAATTCTATGCCAAATAGAATTTATGAGATCATTGCAAATAATGGTAGAGTAATAAATTACTAACTGCACCGAAAAAGTGATTGTTGTTTTATTTATCAACAGTGGAGTGAGTGTCTTTATAGCAATGAAACACCGTTTCTATGGAATTTTTTACATTTCTCTTTTTCTCTCAATATTTACCGTTAGCACAAAAAAGTTATTGTTGCTATTTTTTATGTTGACCATGTAGGAAAAAAACTGCATTATTATTTTTATTTAATATATTTTAATTTTCCCATATAACGAAAAAATGAATGTCTTTATAGCTTTGAAACAAAGTGTATATGACCAGGTAGTTGACTTCGTGTTGTTTTTAACGCTTCAAATAAAACGTCCAATGGTAATAGTTTGAATGATGTGTTGTACGTCGGTCCGGCGCTACAGTCTGACTTAGCTTTACTTCTCCTAAGATGGAGACTTTTTCGATTTGTTTTTAATAGTGATATTCAGAAAATGTATCGACAAATTCTTGTCGACCCAAGGCATCGTCCATTCCAACGCATTCTACATCGCTCTTCTACCGATGTGGAAGTCTCGGATTACGAATTACAAACGGTAACTTTTGGTGTCAACTGCGCACCATATCTTGCGATTCGCACTCTCCTTCAACTTGCATCCGATTCTCAAGACACTTATCCCCTTGCCACACATATTCTTCGACGATCTATGTATGTTGACGATGTTCTCGCCGGTGCGCACGATTTGCCTTCCACTATAAAGGCTCGAAATGAACTCATCGACACTTTATATGGTGCTGGACTTTTCTTAAGAAAATGGACTTCAAATCGCAAAGAAATTCTAGCGGACCTTCCGAAAGAGCACCTATTAAAGGAAGAATTCTTAAACTTCGAAGATTCCAGTTCTACAAAAGCTTTAGGGGTCCGTTGGAACGCCTGTACTGATAAGTTCTTTTTCAAGGTTCCTGCTATTGAGCGAAAGGATTCGCACACCAAAAGGTGTGCGAAATAAATTGTTTGACCCTGTCGGATGGCTTGCACCTGTAGTTATTGTTGCTAAAAATTTAATGCAACTGGTCTGGCTTGAGAATATAGGTTGGGACGATTGTCTTTCTAAACCCATTGAACAAAAATGGCCACAGCTTTTAGATGGATATATGGATATAAACCTGATTAAGTTACCGAGATGGGTGAACTATTCTTTACAAGATGAAGTTCAAATTCATGCTTTCTCCGGTGCTTCCGAGAAAGCATACGGGGCGGCGATTTTCATACGTATCCGTAAATCATCTACTACTTTCTACTCTCACTTACTTACATCGAAAACAAAAGTAGCTCCAGTCAAAACTGTTTCGTTGCCAAGATAAGAACTATGCGGTGCAGTACTTCTATGTGATATTCTCGATTCACTCCTACCCGAACTTGATATTAAAGTCCACGATGTCTTCTGCTGGACTGATTCAACAATTGTTTTGCCATGGCTTCGAAAACACCATCTACATGGACTACCTTCGTTGCTAATCGTGTTAGCAAAATTCAGGAGAAACCGTACGCTAGAAATTGGTATCACGTCGATTCAGCTAATAACCCTGCTGATTTATGTAGCCGCGGCCTTACTCCCCAGGCCTTAAGTATGAATTCGTTATGGTGGCATGGCCCATCCTGGCTTGTTAAAGATAGGTCCGATTGGCCATCTTCTAGCCCTACTCATCTTGAAACTTCAATCGAAGCAAAAAAGGTTGCAGTACACAACTTGCTCGTAAATGTTGAGGAAGACATTCTCTCTAGATTTTCGTCATTTTCGAGAGCTCTTCGAGTGGTCTCATATATGCTTCGGTTTTACAATCGCACTCACCGTCCTGCAGAAAATTCTAAGGACTATACATCCATAGTGTTGTCTAACGCAGAACTCCATAACACCAGAAAATTCGTGACAATTCTCTCTCAGAAAACGCACTTTCAAACTGAATATAGTTGTCTTCTAAATCAAAAGCCACTTAATTCTAAGAGCAGCATATTGACTCTAAATCCCTTTTTGGATAAAGAACCAGTTATGCGTATTAATGGTCGCTTAGCTAACGCACCAACTCTTTCCTTTAGTGAACAGCAGTTTTCGAAACTTTTAGTTGCCTTTATACATAAAATCACGATTCACGGTGGCAACTCACTTCTACTTCGATTACTTCGTCAGGAATATTGGATTCCGAAGGCGAAAAATCGCATTAGATCTACTATTCATCGATGTAAAACTTGTCTGTTGGATAAGAAACGGAAGGCCGCTCAGATCATGGCTGCTTTACCCCCCGAACGGACTACTCTCAGTCGTGTATTCTCCATTACTGGTGTCGACTTTGCAGGTCCTTTTGACATAAAGAATTTTACAGGTGGAGCTTGCCTCATAACGAAAGGTTATGTTTGTATTTTTGTATGTTTATCTACAAAGGCAGATCATTTGGAGACAGTCAGTGATCTTTCGACACCTGCTTTTCTCGCTGCTTTTATTCGATTCGTTTCTCGTTGCCCAAAAACCATTTTCTCCGATAATGGTACTAACTTTGTTGGTGCTTCTAAAGCTTTCAAAAAGGATTTTGAAGCATTTCTAAAGCAGTTTCGTGATTCATTTTCCAATCACTTTTCCCATCAGCCTGTTGAATGGAATTTTATTCCTGCTGGGTCGCCTCACATGGGTGGCTTATGGGAAGCGGGAGTTAAAAATTTCAAACTCCATTTTCGTAAAATGGCTCTTCCTCATAAATACACATTCGAGGAACTATCAACAGTTTTATCTCGTATTGAAGCGTGTTTAAATTCTCGACCTATTAGTCCTATGTCAGAAAACCCTGCGGATGTATCTGCTTTGACTCCGGGTCACTTCCTTATTGGGTCTCCACTTCTGGGTCCCCCAGAGCCAATTATTTCTGATATAAGCGCGAGAAATAGATGGGAAAAAATGAAAGCTTTGGGTCAGCAGATCGCATCGACATCATCGACTCCTTTCGATAACAACAAAAAATGCAGATTATGTCAACGCACTCATCCTCTACGCTTCTGTAAAAAGTTCCTTTCGATGAACTTAGAAAAGCGATTACGGGCCATATTGTTGCATCGGTATTGCTCTAGATGTTTGGCACATTCACACATCGCGAAACACTGCACTAGCAAGATGGTTTGCAAATATTGTTACCGTCATCATAATACGCTTCTCCATGCGAATGAACGTCTCATTATTCAACGCGAAGCTCGTCCTTTCGCTACGAGTGCTTCCGTTCAACGCGTCACCGTCCTTTTTCCGACGGCCTCCGTCTTCATACGCGTCCGTGCCGCCAGCTATCCTGCTCGAATCCTTATAGATTCTTGTTGCTGCACCAGTCGCATCTCGTCGTCAATGGTACGCCAGCTACATCTTCCAGTTTCCAAGGTTGATCTTCATCACTTTTGCCGAGTCACCCTGGTCTCGCGTCATGATTCATCTCAGCGTATCGACGTGCATGCCAAGATCGAACAAACACTCGCCTTTAAAACTCCTCTGGCCTACCTCTGGCGCAGGATTCTATTTTTGGATGGGTCCTTTCAGGCCCATGTTAGCAAACCTTTTATATGGATCCTTATTGATCCTGAATTTAGAAAATTATTTACAATCAGACGTTTATAATTTGAAATGCTCAATGAATTAACTCTTATATCGGTTATCAACACCCAGTTATTAAATTAATATGTATGAATTTGAAATTGAACTGAAATGTATTCCATCATTATTTCTTGTTTTTCGTAATTTTGCAGCGCGAGACACTGCAAGAGTGGCGGCAACGTTTAGACCAAATCTCTTTCAATGTCTGCGCTAAAGCTGCACATAACACCTCTGAACCTTTTGTAAGCCGTTAGCAACAAGAGCTTTCGTCCTCTTGTTGCGCGGCAATCCAGGCCTCGGCCCTTTTTTATTTTTCTTTGCTTCGTCACTTCATAAGACGAGAGCAACGATACAGCAGCACTTGGTGTTCAGAAGCAATAAACCAAACCGAAAGTCAGCAACCGTTTGTGCCTTCTTCTTTTTGCCTTTTGACATTTTGGTTCAGATCGTAAGTATTGCGCCGCAATATTATTTGCCTATCATTATTTCCAATGAAAAAAGGCGACCCAACAATATGCGCCAACTACAGGGGTATTAGCCTGCTTCCCATTGCATACAAGGTCCTGACGAGCGTACTATGTGAAAGATTAAAGCCACTCGCCAAGGCGCTGATTGGACCTTATCAGTGCGGCTTTAGACCTGGTAAGTCCACCATCGACCAGATATTCACTTTACGCCAAATCCTGGAGAAGACCCATGAGAATCAAATCGATACACACCATCTCTTCATCGATTACAAGGCAACATTCGATAGCCCGATAAGGGATCGCCTATATGCCGCATTGTCTGAACTTGGTATCCCTGCAAAGCTCGTGAGACTTTGCAGAGCGACGTTGAGCAATACGCGCAGCTCCGTCAAGGTTGGAAGTGACCTCTCCGACCTATTTGATACCGTTCGAGGTTTCAGACAGGGTGATCCTTTGTCCTGCGATCTCTTTAACTTCACCATGGAGAGTGTTCTGCGCAAGGCCGGTGTACATCGTAATGGCACAGTTTTCAACAAAAGTGTCCAGCTCCTTGCCTACGCTGATGATATTGATGTCATCGGACGTAACAAGCGAGATGTCACCGCTGCCTTTGCGGCTATCGAAAGAGAATCTGCCAAAATGGGTCTGGTGGTAAATGAGGGCAAGACGAAGTATATGCTGTCTACATGCAGGGACTCGCAGCGGCTAGGGTCTCACATCGAGGCCGACAGGTATACTTTTGAAGTTGTGAAGGAATTCGTCTACCTTGGCACCGCCATCAACAGCAGCAATGATGTCAGCCTGGAGATAAAGCGAAGGATAACTCTTGCCAACAGGTGCTACTACGGTCTCGGTAGGCAATTGAGAAGTAGAGACCTCTCTCGACCGACAAAACTTGCACTCTATAGGACGCTTATCTTGCCCGTGCTCCTCTATGGCGCTGAAGCATGGACAATTACGCGAAACGACATAGCGGCCCTTGGAGTGTTCGAGAGGAAGGTACTTCGCAAAATCTTCGGCCCTGTTCGTGTTGGTGACGACTATCGTATACGAACCAATAACGAGCTGTATGAGCTGTATAAGGACATGGACGTAGCGCAGCGAATAACCATCCAGCGGCTACGCTGGCTCGGTCATGTCTGCCGCATGGACGACGAAGCTCCGGCGAAAAAGGTGTTCGATGCGATGGTTGGAGGTCGACGGCGAAGAGGGAGACCGTGTCTCCGGTGGAAGGACCAAGTTGAAGAGGCCCTGTCATCTCTTGGTGTTACCAACTGGAGAAGGCGCGCAAAGCAGAGGCGCCTGGAGAGAAGTTTTGCGGCAGGCCGCAACCCGATAACGGGTTGTTATGGCCAGTTAAGTTAAGCTTAAGCTATCATTATTGTTATTTTGCTAATAAAATTCGCTTTTTCGCTTTTCCCACAATACCGTGTCCACGACATACAGATTATGAATTTTTAGATGATAAGCTAAAAGAAGATTCATTGTAAAATCAATCGAGGTCGATTGAATGTCAGGTTAGGCCGAGTTGTGATGTATTGGTGGAGGTGGTGCCATGGTGAATGCAACCCTATTACAACTCGGGCTTGTGAAAGCAGCTAAGTTCATGCTGGTCCCTTGTTCCTCCTCTTTACTTTTGTGACGCCATCGACGACACACGCGAATAAAGATTAAATAAAGAAAATCGGAACCATCCCAGCGCTCACTACAAAATAAATAAAATAAATAATAAATAAAACGTGAATAATCGCTTAAGGCAGGTTCTCACATTGTGGGGAAAAAAAAGAATTTTTTTTTTGCCTTATCGTGTAAAGTTACAGGCCGTTACATAGAGCAGTACCGGCCAAGCGCGCTTTAAACTTTAAACGCGTTTTTCTGAGAACCACATTTTCGGACCTAACGGAAGTGATTGAAGGCGCTGGAATGAACCAATCGTCACCAATTTTTTTATGTTCCTTAGGGTTTTTTCTAATAAACGAACGACGATCAGCCAAAAATATTGAAAAATGTTTATTTAAAAAAATAATAAGTGAACAAAAAAATGCGAAAATCGTATTTTTTTTTCAAAACCTCATAACTTTTGTAATTTGATTTTTTTTTCATTATCTTGGTTCATTTAATAGATAATACGGTACACATTAAGAATGTGTTCGATTTTTGTGTTTCAGATCACGTATTTTGACGGAATCACTTCCGGTAGCAGGACACCTCCTCGCCGACATGCCGCCACTAATGGACGCCCCTCCCCCTTTTTTGATTAATTCAATTTGAAAAATTTTATTCTCTAAATAAATGTGTGTTCATATCCAAAAAACAGCTTTGTATCAGCTTTGTATCTTTAACCGTTTTCTCCAAAAAAAATACCTAAAAAAGTGCACTTTTTCGGGTCCACAAGGTGAGAACCTGCCTTAACGTAAGTAATTTTTTTTACCAATATTACCTATACACACTACGCGAAATGTGGCCATTTTAATTTCCTGTTTGTACACAATAATCAGCAAATAACATTTATGGTGTTATTGTTATGTGTAGAGTTCTACCGATTAATAGGCATCCTCTAGTATCGGCCACGAAAATTGGTATCGGCATAGGCCTTTTTTGGTCCTTGCCACATCGACATATTTTCTTGCTTTAATTTGTGTTTCAAATTTTTGTGAAGCTGAATTGCTCAATTTTAATTTTTAAGGGGGAATAACACCTTTGAGGGTCCGAAAAATTGCTTTTTTTTTTTTGCTTAAATGACACTTTTATGTATACAGAATATAATTCCATGAACATTTAGTCGGTGAAGACCTTTTTCATGTTGAAAATAGCCATATTTATACGTAGCTTCTATGCGCAATCTATGCAATCCAAAACTTCAAACTTGATTTCTGAAAAACACCTTTTTTCAAACTGGTGTACATCAGAACTCCCACAATTTTTATCAGATTCACTTGAAATAAAATTTTTTCTTCTCTCAATAGACTTTTCTATGGAAGTACGTAGCCATTTTTTAATTGAACTGTTAGTTTTTTTTTCGGGAACTTATTTAACCCTTTCGGTTATTCTATGCCATATGGCATAGCCTCTTTTCAGTGCCTGTTTTAGGTCAAAAACTTGTGAATACTATATTTTTAAATTTTTGTATTTTTCTCTAAAGGTTTTTATACCAAATAATGAAAAAAATATTTTGATTAGTGTACCAAGTAAATTGTAATGGTTCAAAAAGTGCGCAGTCCTATCGAACTGCGTATTTTACTAAAAGAGATCACTTCGTACTTTTATTTAT
This sequence comes from Melieria omissa, assembly GCA_963971225.1. Taxonomy (NCBI): domain Eukaryota; kingdom Metazoa; phylum Arthropoda; class Insecta; order Diptera; family Ulidiidae; genus Melieria; species Melieria omissa. The sequence goes on along the minus strand of OZ020269.1, from coordinate 38,481,501 downwards.
TCTATTAAAAAAATCAATTTATTTTATAGGTTTATGTAAGTAATCTAGTAGGTATTTATTGCTTTAGTAAGTGTAAAAAAAGTTTGATCCCAAATATAGTTAACTAAGGCTGTACGATTTTTTTTATTTCTTACTATGCCATATTTCATGATGCCCAAAAACCACTTTTTCGAACAATATTTAAAAAAATGACTTGATTATTCATTATGTAGGCTTAAACAGTAATAAAATGGAAAAGAATGATTCTTAAAGTAACAAACAAAAAAGAAGTACCGAAAGGGTTAATGCAAGATCTTTGAGTATAAATGTTACGTTTTTTGTTCAAACGAGTGTCAAATTCACAAAAATTAATATTTTTCAAAAATCCTACGTACTTCCACACTTAATCTATCAATAATTAATAAATATATTGGATTTTTGTTGTAGGTCACACCAGTTAGCCGAAATCGTGTACACCACCCGGACTCACATGACGCAAGTGGTCCCTTAAAACGGTCTGAATTCAGTTTGTTTATTGATTTTCTACTTAAAAACTTTTTTGTAAAACTTGAATGTATAATAAAAAGATAACTAAAAGCCTTTTTTCAATAGCTCGATTTCTTATTCATTAAAAAAAATCGTAAAAAGAGGCCGAAATTCAAGCTTCAAGGTGTTATACCCCCTTAAGTGAATTTCATTTTGATTTTTTCGTTTTTTTGTTATGTGAAATATGTTAAAAAATGAACTATTTTTGAATGAATCTTTCCGTTTTTTCTTCAACGGAATCGGCATCGGCTAAAAAAGTGGAAATCGGTCATATTCTAATTGTTTAGTCGTTTGTAGGTATATCAGTATGAGGTGAGCCTTTTTTTGCAAAAATAAAACACTAATTTTTAATGGGAAAGTAAAAAACATTTTATTCAAAGTATTGGCCATTGCTAGCCACATATTTTGTCCATTTTCAGGCAATTTGTGGACACCCTGCCAATAGAATTGTTTGTCTTTTGAAGCAAACCAATCAGACACCCAATTTCCGACTTCCTCGTAGGAATCGAAGTGCTGCTCAGCCAATGCGTGTCCCATCGATCAAAAAAATGGTAGTCGGAAGGAGCCAATTCTGGTGAATACGCGGGTGGGGTAGCAGCTCCCAGCCAAGTGCTTTGATTGTATCCTGAACCCGTCTTGCTTTGTGTGCTGGTGCATTGTCATGGAGCAAAATTACCTTGCCGTGTCTTCTGGCCCATTCTGGTCGTTTTGCGATCAATGCATGGTTGAAATTGACCATTTGTTGTCGGTAGCGATCAGTATTAACGGTTTCGCCAGGTTTTAACAACTCGTAATACACCACGCCACTCTGGTCCCACCAAACACACAGCATTGTCTTCTTGCCGAATCGATCTGGTTTTGCAGTTGATGTTGAAGGTTGTCATGGATTAACCCATGATTTTTTCCGTTTAGTATTCTTAAAATAGATCAATTTTTCATCGCCAGTAACAATTCGATGCAAAATTGATTTTCTTTCGTGTCTTTGAAGCAAAATTTCACAAGTGTTTTTCGGTTTTCCATCTGCCTTTTATTCAATTCATGTGACACCCGTTTCCCACACTTTTGGATCTTTCCCATAGCCTTTAATCGGACAGAAATTGTTGCTTGTGCAATATTTAACATTTCTGCCATTTGCTTTTGACTCAAAGTGTCATCTTTATCCAATATCGTTTGCAATTCGGTGCCTTCAAACTTTTTGGTGGTCTTCCACGTTCTTCATTTCTCACATCAAAATCATTATTTCTGAACCGTTAAAACCATATTTTGCATGTCTTCGATGCGACTCTGCAGCACTTTTCTTCATATGAAAACAAAAAATTAATGCTTTCCGCAAATCATCACTATCTGGTACAAAATTCGACATTTTTAACACGATGAAAAAATATGATGTTTGTTCTATGACTTCATGTATACTATATATGCTTGACAGCTGTCATTGCAACAAAAAAAAGAAAATTAAGGCTCGTTCACAACAAATATTCCCTATCGAGAACTTTGTATCTTAAGGCTCACTTCATACTGATATACCTGGTATTTGATGCTGTTTGAAATGAACCGAAGGAAAGCACTAACAAATAATACGTGGATTTTGTTGTTGGGCTAGAAACAAGGCAGCAGCACCACAGCTGATTAAACTTTTTTTTTATGTTTTGCGAATGGCCATGATGATTGTGAAAACGGTCAAAGTGGCTCAAATTGACTCTTGTTCTTGACTCATTTTGACAATGAGCATGCACAGAAGCACCGATAAAATACCTTCTTAATACTGTATTAAAACATCTTGGCTAGTGAATGAAGCTCCGACGAAAAAGTTGTTCGTACGGTAGTTGGCAGTCGAGGGCGAAGAGGGACGCCGTGTCTCCGGTGTATGGGCCAAGTTGAGGAGGACAATTTAACAATAAGATGTCTTACGTTCATACAACCGAATGGCATAGGGCGAGCTTGAATTTGCAATATTTTCATTATCGAGAGCAAGTAAGCGTCGGTACAGTGAGAGCGTAATAATATTAACGCTCTCTGTTTTCTCACACAAAGCAAAACGGCAAAGCAAACGGTGGTACAATAACAAGGTATGCCAGATAGGGAGAGTACTCTTCATGTACTATGAGATGTGAATTTCAAACGACAAAAATTAGAGGTGCTTATGAATGGGAGTCGTGCGCAGGGCTGTACAGAAAATACTGAAAAGCATACAGTTTTTACAATACACAGAAAAACTTTAATAGGTATCTTTTTCTATGCAAAAAGTATAAAAATGCTCATATTTCTGCCAAAAATAAGTTTCGGACGTAAATAACATGTCCGGTACCAGCTATTTGCGGAAAAATAGAAACAAATTAGTTATGTTACTGTCTTCAAAAGTTTTTTTTATTAGAAGTTTCTTTTAAGTTCATTTTCTTTGAGTTTTTTGTTTAAAAATTTGATTCTGAAAAAATTCTGCATTTGAAAAACAAGCTTTTTACATTTTCAGGTACGCAAATATCTTTGCTACTTTGTAGTAGCATTTCTCTTAGATTTTTTAAGGCAATTATTTCGTTGCCGTTTACGGCCACAAATATTTTTTCTAACATTTTTATTTGCTCCATGCATGGTCATGGAGCAAATAAAAATGGCTAGGCTTTGTAAGCTAAAAATAACAGTATAAAATGTCGTCATAAGTCGGCGGAACATGCATGAAAAGAGAGAAAAAGAAAAAGTCTTACTTCGTGGAAAAGTGCACAAAGTCCAGAGCAAAGAAAGTCCAAAGAATAAACATAAATATCAATTATTTTTACTTAGTTTTTTGTCTTTCCTGTAAAATTTGAAAAAATGGATTTAGCACCTTTTCACTCTAAGGCAGCTAGTGCATATTTCTTGTTTGTTTAGCATGAACGCTTCCAAAAGGTATGGTATGCATGGAAAAAGGTACTAAATTTCTAGCGTACACGCAACTCCAGTATCTCTGTTTGACAGCATTTGGGAGATTGGGAGATTTGTCTACTTGGCATACATTGTTATTGTACCATGGGCATAACTTTATTTTGGAGGGATATTTCACCAATAAGAGGCGTCTGGAGAGAGCTTTTGCGGCATAACGTAACCCCTTAACAGATGGTTATGGTCAGTTAAGTATGTAATACGCCTTGAATGGTGATTCTACCTTGTCCTTGATAGAAATGGTGTAATATCAGGTGTAGAACTTTGCTTCCGCCGTTTTTTCCAAAATTAAAAGCTTTATTGCGAAAAAGTGCTTACAGATGTATTATTCAAAGTATTGTCCGTCGCTAGCGACAACTTTCTCCCATCTTTCCGGCAATTTTCGGATCCCGGCTCGAAAAAAGGAGTCCTCTTTTGACGCTATCCATGAAGCAATCCATTTTTCCAATTCTTCGGAGGATTGAAAATGTTGATCTGCCAGGCCGTGTGCCATCGAACGGAATAGGTGGAAGTCAGAAGGGGCAACATCTGGGGAATACGGCGGTACTTTTTGACCACTTTTGCGACGTGAGGCCGTGATGTCCCTCGGTTTCAACTCGTACGGCACCCAGTTTCCTTCTTTCTGAGTCATGCCCAGGGCCTTGAGACGTTTTGAAATGGCTTGCTGACTCACTCCCAACGATTCGGCAAGCTCTTCTTGGGTTTGGCACGAATCTTCATCAAGCAATGCTTCTAGTTGTTCATCTTTGAAGGTTTTTTCTCTTCCACCACCATGTTTGTCTTCGACATCGAAATCACCATTTTTAAAACGTTGAAACCACTCCCGACACGTTCTTTCACTCAGAGCAGCATCACCGTAAGTTTCTGAGAGCATTCGATGCGCTTCAGCTGCATTTTTTTTCGAATTGTAACAGAAAAGTAAAACTTCCCGCAAATGGCGAGAATTGGGCACATAAACGGACATTTTCGAGCGTGAATAATACGAAAACAAGAACAACTGTCACTGAAACGGCGATGACAATTCGTTAGGCACTGTCCACACTCACTTTAAAGGCATTGCCATCTATGTATTTCAACCAGCCTCAGCCGGTACAGCCACCTATCGGAAAACGGCGGAAGCAAAGTTGTACACCTGATAATATACAATTTTTTTTCTTTCCATGTATGAGAAAACATAAGGAAGAAAGAGAAAATATGAGAGAGAATTATGATTTTAATTTGAAAAGCGGATGCGCTTTTAGAACAACCAATCGAAATTGTGTCGTTCCGAAATCGGTGCTCCAAAATTGCAATGTGTATGACTTTAATCCGTAACGTCTATCCGTTTGTGTTCAAATTCGTACCTACAACACGGATGGCTGCAGGAAACAGGAAAAGACGAAAAATTTCCGTTCCCCGTGTTTTTATGCCGTACCCGTTTCGAATTTAATGTTTGTTTAACGTGCATTCTTTCATCCACGTATGCACAATAAATAACTTATTTAGCAGTGTTATAATAACACAGGGCAACAAATTTCTACTTTGGGTCGGCTTTTCTGGTTTTGACATCAGTTCTTGTGTAATTAGGGGCCGCTAGTTTCGAATCCGCAAACCGTTCTCAAAACTTAGTTTCCATTTTTGCAAAAAATGGACGTGTCACTTTTTCGGATTTTCCCTGACTTTTTCACGTTTTCGATTGTAATTTCTAAACCTTCAAACCGGTTGACATGATTTTTACTTTTTGTAGTTTTGAACACCTTATGATGTGATTTTAAATATAATTTTTTTTAATTTTTAATTTTAATTTTTTAATTTTAAATATAAATATAACAAACTTCTTTAAAATGGTTTCGACTTTATTGTATTCATTCATAACCTAACATTTTATTAAACTCAGCGGGCGTTTTAAAATATTTATTTAACAACAATGAAGTACGACTTCCAAGTCTGTATGTAGACCCATTCCAGGGGTTAATTACACTACGCACTTCTGATACGTCACCCACGCAAAAATGGTGCCTTGATGTCCCGAGAGGTAATTGTGAATTGTAGACGGCAATGTACCTTAAAGAAAAAATGGTAAACTTTGAGAACAGATTAGGATAAAAAACATGGTAGAATCCAAAATATGTGTGTCGTTATAATCAAGTACGGAAACATTAAACAGTCCACAGTTCAGTGACATTTAACAACAACTATCACAATGTGAAATGAATGGTTTTTATTAAATCTAACCTCATATCATGCGGCAATTGTGAATGAACAGAAATTGGACTGGAAGTAAACCTTGTAACATCGCGAAAAATTTATAGACTTTCGCAATATAAAATTTTGAATTCTACCATTCTGGACCGGTTTAATTTAAGAAATCTATGTGAGCAAACGAGGAAGAAGAGATTTGAACGGCTTTCTGGTACTTATGATTTTTAGTTTAAAACTGTTTATAATTTTTTTACACAGCTAGACCCGGTAGTTACGTTCCTGGAAAACGTCGTGTTAAGCGAAACCGTGCTAACAAGGTCTACCTATATTTACATAAATTATTGTTTGAAACATGCGCATGAATGATTAAAGTGAGGTCTTGCACTATTTAAATTTGTTGGAAGCAGACGGCTGCATGATTGCATTCAAAACGTGATTTGACTCATTCACTCTTAAATTACGTATTCACTCACTCACATTCGTTTTTGTGATTGTGAATGAATGAGTCATAATTTGTTCTCGAGTGAGAGATTGTACTGTATTCATATATTGATAGTGTACTCATTTTATAGTGTACTCAAACAGAAACTGTATTCACTTTATGCTGTGAATACAGTGTGCTCAAAATGAAACTAAAAAATGCTTTTCTATCAAGTTTTAAAAAAATTTATTAAGAAAAAAACTATTAATTATAAAATTAAAATTACTACAATTCTTTGTAACAAAACTTAAATTTAATAATAACTATTCATTATTAGCAGCTAAGTTTAAGAACTCCGAATTTTTTTCTTTTGAGATGTTTGAATTTAAAAACATTATATGGTTAACCGAAACTTGGTTCCAAAAAAGACAACTCTTTTTTCAAGCTCAATAAACAGTTTTTTAACCCTAATCCTGTATTTTGGGCAAATTTTGCCCAAACGCGTTTTTAGCTCAGCGTATCTGGTGTATGCGTGTATTTAGTGATATCGGTATGAAATTTCTTGACAATTATTTTTTTACATATATTTAGCAGCGTTGCGAAAATGTATGTTCTTGCTCCACCAGGGGCTCCTCCATACCAAAAGTAACAAATCTTGTATTTTGGGCATATTTTGCCCAATACAATTTTCCATTATTTCTGCAAGCAACATTTAGACTGTGTGTTCTGTTTTTTGTTGCCCGTGGAATCCCCAATAACGGCTGCACTATATGCGTTATTTTTTGGAATTCGGGGAATTTTCAACTTACATATGTACTCCTGTTTTATCCAAAAACATTAGGAAGAGGAAGATATTTGAAATTTTTCAGTGAAGTTTCGATTTTGGGCGTACGTAGTTGCCTACATTGCAGTCGCGGGATGTGAAGTGTGAAAGTCAAAATAAATAATTTTTTTACAGCAACTTTACTCAGGAAAAGAAAAAACAATGTCCCAAAGGGTATGTATAAAAATGTGCCTATACTTTTCCGTAAAGTGTCTGTATGAATAAAATTCAATAAGTCGCACGTGCTTACTCGACGCCAAATAGAAAAGCTACTGAGCGAATCAGACAGTGAGGCTGAAGGGCGTAAACTGTACCAGCAACTCGAAAGCTGTCTTGAACATTTTTCAATTTCTTCAGATGAAGGATCAGTAACCTATATTGCCATATCCGAAGGAGAAAATATTTGCTACTGCGCAAGAAGAAGACCCGAGAAAGCTGTCTTGAACATTTTTCAATTTCTTCAGATGAAGGATCAGTAACCTATATTGCCATATCCGAAGGAGAAAATATTTGCTACTGCGCAAGAAGAAGACCCACCTTTTGGTTTTCTTACTAAGACCAAAAAACAATTTTGTATGACAAATGTGGCAGCTCATTGGTTGGTTGAAAAACGGATGAAAACGTTATTACTACTACTCCAGGACCAACTCAATATGCCATTGCATTGTTGACATGTATGACAAAGGACATGCAAACTATTATTATCAGGATGACAAATATTGAAGGCAGCTTTCATCGTATTTTCGAAAACTTTGCGCATTACATATTTATACATTATTACATAGGTATCAAAGCGTTTGGAGAAGCTTGGAAGGAAATTAACCATGCATCCTTGAAGGCTTATTTTAGATTGCCACACATATTTTGGATATGAGAAAAAACCTGCCTTTTACTCGGAGTTTCAAAGAAATATCTACGCACAGATATCTAAGCACACGATCTAATAAGCACATTGCACCTAGACGCAAAAATACAGGATAACCAGTCAAAGAAACCAGAAATAATACAGTATTATAACCATACAAAGTCAGGGGAGGATACAATCGACCAACCGGTTGCCACATATACTTGCAAGCGGAAGACCAATAGGTGGCTCTATTCGCAAATATGCTTGATGTCTCCGCATGCAATGCTTTTGTGAGAGAGGAGAGAAAAATACAAAAAGAGGCCGTTGTCACTTTTTTGAAAACAAGTCTAACAGTACTAAATATAAACCAAAATTTAAGAATTGTAACTTATTTGTGTGCAAAAATCATTCTTGTGTAGAAATTATATGCAATACTTGCAACAAAAAGTAATAAAACTAGTAAAATTACACTGGGCAAAATTTGCCCAAAATACAAGATTCGTTACTTTTTTTTATACAGGATGAGGGTTAAATAAAGTCTAGACCATTAAGTCGAAAATCCATAAAGTTAATGTTTTTGAATAAGTTACGAAGTTTTATTTTATTTTACTTTAGAAAACCAAAAAATTTTGGTTACTTTTTATTTCATCAAAAGTGTCACAATTTGAGTTATAGTCCTAACCTTGAACCTTGAATTGAGCAGCAGCGATCAAATAGCATCGAATCGAAACAAAAAACAAAAAATACAACAACAAAATATACTGAACTTTTGCATATAGGTAGACATGGGCATTATGCATCGTATTAACACATAAACTTAAAATTCAAATTTTGAGTTGTGTCACTTTTGAAGTGGGCTTACGATATAATAACTATTTACCTCCTGCAAGTCCATTTTTTAATTTTAGAACACAATTTTTAGCTTTAAGTGAATAAATTGTCAACGAATACCAGCAATGAAAACAAAAAAGAAATATACCGTTACTATATACAAATGATGCTAACTAATGTTGATAACCTTACGAACAAGTGAGCAATGAATATTCACTAAAGAGAATGGTGTGTTATGACTCTCTCTATTTTTTGACTCATTCTTTTTGCTTTGACTACAGCAATTACTCTATTCATATTGTAATGACTCTCAGAAAGTGTGCACTCAGCAGAAGTGTCAACACTGTGGGAGAGAAAGTGAATGGAGCCATGCAGATGTTGTTGGAAGGCATTATGTATACGCCTGTACATGCATGTACACGCAAATGTATAAATCTGGGAAACATATCGAGCATTTTTTCTCTTGGTTTCAATACCGAGTTAGACCAAGGCTTTTTACGTGTTAATCGAAAATGGGTCGAGGTACGTTTTAAGCGAGGTATACCTATACGTGAATTTAACTTTAAGGCGCCTGCTACACGTTCAATATTTATTGTGATATTTGGATCGCGATCCATATTCATGGATTGATAGATCGCGCGCGAATTCTACATGTTCAATATTTATACTTATTTATGTTTTTTTGACTTTGACAATTTAAAAATAAAATAAAATAATTCTTTTCAAATTTGCTTGCACGTTCAATATTTATTGAAAGTTTTGTGGCCCGCGATCCAGATTTCAAAATATTTAAATATTTTGCGATATGGATCACGATCCATCAATATTGCATGCTAAACGTTCAATAAATATCGCGATACTGGATCGCTGTCAATAAATATTGAACGTGTAGCAGGCGGCTAAGGAAATTATCTAAATCTAATTTGTTAAATCATTATTTAATACAAAAAAACGTAACATGCTAAAGTTTGAAGTATTCGAGGGTATTTGTTATCCTTTGTGTTCACTTTACGTGGTAACTTTCCCAACCAAACCAGTTAAAAAATAAAAATAAAATATATTACAGAACTGAATGAGTTGACCTTGCTTGTTTTAAAAAAGAAGCTGGCAAAGTCACTGACATTTGTGTTATCTGTATTTTGAGCTAACAGATGTACGTTAATTGGAAGACAAGAGCAACCAGATGGTTTATATAAGGACATTTATAAGCTGAATCCCAACGAAAGTTCAATATCGCCTCATTACACTGTCTTTCGAAAATACTTGGTAGCGTCTGTAGATTTTGGATCCATAATGCAACTGTTTTCGATGCTCACTTTAGATTATCCGAAACGAAATATAGATCTAAATGTAGGATGGGTATTTATTTTACAATAAATTTTAAACAAACGAAAGATTTAGTGAGAAAGGAGTAATAATTGAGGGGTAACACAACTAAACATGCTTAAATTTGGTATCGCTTTTTTGCTTTAGCAGCCAAACAGGTGGACGGATTTCTTTTTAAGTATAAAACCTGGAAAACAAAAGCAAACAATTTTATAACCTGTGTTATCTTGGCTTTGGATTTTCTTTTAATAGAATTTTGTTAAACTACTGTCAACATTTCAAATCAATTTCTGCAATTCTTGCAAACTTCATTTCCCGTTCTTTTACTCGAAATACAGCGCCGTCTGGCAACAATCACTTTTGTTTTCAGTTTCTCCCTCTTTCATCGGAAAATATTAGCTGATTTTGACAGTAGCGATAAACAATCCTACCAACAGAATATCTTATTATTGAGCCATGGGCAAACTTAAATTCACTTATAATCTTTTTGGTTTATCGAAAAATAAAACTTCTTTGCGACTTAAAAATAAGTTGAAAAATAAGTCTTCACCCTTAAAGTACTTTCTTGGTCGCTAAACCTAACAACCTGTAAAATCTAAATTTTTAATAAATATTATTTAAAATATGTCCATTCCTATTTTTCTTTAAACCAACTTATTCAAAACAATTGTCTTTCAAAGTTATCTAGATGACTACCTTGAACGATGCGTCGTAAAATTCCAAAAACCATCACCTAGAAGTGTATAAAATTGTACAATTTTTAAATTTGCTTATAACTACGGTTTACAGTTAAAGTGTAAAGTACCTCTTCTTCTTCTTGACTGGCACGGCAGCCCGATTACGAGACTAAGGCCAAGCAACCCGCAACCAACCGTGTTGCGTGCGAATGTTTTTTTACAAGGTTAGAAGGGACCTACAGTTTTATGCCGATAAAGTAAAGTACCTACATATGATTAAAATTTCCCGATTATCTACAAATTTCCCAACTTTGAGCTTTAGCAAACAATTTAAACTATGATATTACGACGAATGAACAAATAAAATTTATGAAAAATAGATTTTTCCGAATTTTCCGCAAAATTGGCTAAATGTGCTCGAGTGACGCGGATTCTTACGCATTCTGTTTTATATATAAGATAATGTAAGTAACAATTTCCGAGTTCCAGCTCATAAGAATTAACTCCCGATCTGGGAGAGTTAATTTTAAAACTAAAAACACGGTCATATTCAATACGTCATTGTCGAATATTGCAATCTGCTTCCCCAGAACGCTGGACAGTGGCAGAGTTAATGCTTTGTGGTGGGAAAAACCAGTGGAGCTTAGAAGTGAATATAAGTTCAAAAATAAAATAAACTACATATAGAGTAACTTCAGTAACTGAGTGCTATTTAAAATATAGCATATGGGTCATTCTTTTACAAACCGTACGGATTTCGACAAAAAAAATTCGTCGGTCTCCAGGACCAACTCAATATGCCATTGCATTGTTGACATGTATGACAAAGGACATGCAAACTATTATTATCAGGATGACAAATATTGAAGGCAGCTTTCATCGTATTTTCGAAAACTTTGCGCATTACATATTTATACATTATTACATAGGTATCAAAGCGTTTGGAGAAGCTTGGAAGGAAATTAACCATGCATCCTTGAAGGCTTATTTTAGATTGCCACACATATTTTGGATATGAGAAAAAACCTGCCTTTTACTCGGAGTTTCAAAGAAATATCTACGCACAGATATCTAAGCACACGATCTAATAAGCACATTGCACCTAGACGCAAAAATACAGGATAACCAGTCAAAGAAACCAGAAATAATACAGTATTATAACCATACAAAGTCAGGGGAGGATACAATCGACCAACCGGTTGCCACATATACTTGCAAGCGGAAGACCAATAGGTGGCTCTATTCGCAAATATGCTTGATGTCTCCGCATGCAATGCTTTTGTGAGAGAGGAGAGAAAAATACAAAAAGAGGCCGTTGTCACTTTTTTGAAAACAAGTCTAACAGTACTAAATATAAACCAAAATTTAAGAATTGTAACTTATTTGTGTGCAAAAATCATTCTTGTGTAGAAATTATATGCAATACTTGCAACAAAAAGTAATAAAACTAGTAAAATTACACTGGGCAAAATTTGCCCAAAATACAAGATTCGTTACTTTTTTTTATACAGGATGAGGGTTAAATAAAGTCTAGACCATTAAGTCGAAAATCCATACAGTTTATGTTTTTGAATAAGTTACGAAGTTTTATTTTATTTTACTTTAGAAAACCAAAAAATTTTGGTTACTTTTTATTTCATCAAAAGTGTCACAATTTGAGTTATAGTCCTAACCTTGAACCTTGAATTGAGCAGCAGCGATCAAATAGCATCGAATCGAAACAAAAAACAAAAAATACAACAACAAAATATACTGAACTTTTGCATATAGGTAGACATGGGCATTATGCATCGTATTAACACATAAACTTAAAATTCAAATTTTGAGTTGTGTCACTTTTGAAGTGGGCTTACGATATAATAACTATTTACCTCCTGCAAGTCCATTTTTTAATTTTAGAACACAATTTTTAGCTTTAAGTGAATAAATTGTCAACGAATACCAGCAATGAAAACAAAAAAGAAATATACCGTTACTATATACAAATGATGCTAACTAATGTTGATAACCTTACGAACAAGTGAGCAATGAATATTCACTAAAGAGAATGGTGTGTTATGACTCTCTCTATTTTTTGACTCATTCTTTTTGCTTTGACTACAGCAATTACTCTATTCATATTGTAATGACTCTCAGAAAGTGTGCACTCAGCAGAAGTGTCAACACTGTGGGAGAGAAAGTGAATGGAGCCATGCAGATGTTGTTGGAAGGCATTATGTATACGCCTGTACATGCATGTACACGCAAATGTATAAATCTGGGAAACATATCGAGCATTTTTTCTCTTGGTTTCAATACCGAGTTAGACCAAGGCTTTTTACGTGTTAATCGAAAATGGGTCGAGGTACGTTTTAAGCGAGGTATACCTATACGTGAATTTAACTTTAAGGCGCCTGCTACACGTTCAATATTTATTGTGATATTTGGATCGCGATCCATATTCATGGATTGATAGATCGCGCGCGAATTCTACATGTTCAATATTTATACTTATTTATGTTTTTTTGACTTTGACAATTTAAAAATAAAATAAAATAATTCTTTTCAAATTTGCTTGCACGTTCAATATTTATTGAAAGTTTTGTGGCTCGCGATCCAGATTTCAAAATATTTAAATATTTTGCGATATGGATCACGATCCATCAATATTGCATGCTAAACGTTCAATAAATATCGCGATACTGGATCGCTGTCAATAAATATTGAACGTGTAGCAGGCGGCTAAGGAAATTATCTAAATCTAATTTGTTAAATCATTATTTAATACAAAAAAACGTAACATGCTAAAGTTTGAAGTATTCGAGGGTATTTGTTATCCTTTGTGTTCACTTTACGTGGTAACTTTCCCAACCAAACCAGTTAAAAAATAAAAATAAAATATATTACAGAACTGAATGAGTTGACCTTGCTTGTTTTAAAAAAGAAGCTGGCAAAGTCACTGACATTTGTGTTATCTGTATTTTGAGCTAACAGATGTACGTTAATTGGAAGACAAGAGCAACCAGATGGTTTATATAAGGACATTTATAAGCTGAATCCCAACGAAAGTTCAATATCGCCTCATTACACTGTCTTTCGAAAATACTTGGTAGCGTCTGTAGATTTTGGATCCATAATGCAACTGTTTTCGATGCTCACTTTAGATTATCCGAAACGAAATATAGATCTAAATGTAGGATGGGTATTTATTTTACAATAAATTTTAAACAAACGAAAGATTTAGTGAGAAAGGAGTAATAATTGAGGGGTAACACAACTAAACATGCTTAAATTTGGTATCGCTTTTTTGCTTTAGCAGCCAAACAGGTGGACGGATTTCTTTTTAAGTATAAAACCTGGAAAACAAAAGCAAACAATTTTATAACCTGTGTTATCTTGGCTTTGGATTTTCTTTTAATAGAATTTTGTTAAACTACTGTCAACATTTCAAATCAATTTCTGCAATTCTTGCAAACTTCATTTCCCGTTCTTTTACTCGAAATACAGCGCCGTCTGGCAACAATCACTTTTGTTTTCAGTTTCTCCCTCTTTCATCGGAAAATATTAGCTGATTTTGACAGTAGCGATAAACAATCCTACCAACAGAATATCTTATTATTGAGCCATGGGCAAACTTAAATTCACTTATAATCTTTTTGGTTTATCGAAAAATAAAACTTCTTTGCGACTTAAAAATAAGTTGAAAAATAAGTCTTCACCCTTAAAGTACTTTCTTGGTCGCTAAACCTAACAACCTGTAAAATCTAAATTTTTAATAAATATTATTTAAAATATGTCCATTCCTATTTTTCTTTAAACCAACTTATTCAAAACAATTGTCTTTCAAAGTTATCTAGATGACTACCTTGAACGATGCGTCGTAAAATTCCAAAAACCATCACCTAGAAGTGTATAAAATTGTACAATTTTTAAATTTGCTTATAACTACGGTTTACAGTTAAAGTGTAAAGTACCTCTTCTTCTTCTTGACTGGCACGGCAGCCCGATTACGAGACTAAGGCCAAGCAACCCGCAACCAACCGTGTTGCGTGCGAATGTTTTTTTACAAGGTTAGAAGGGACCTACAGTTTTATGCCGATAAAGTAAAGTACCTACATATGATTAAAATTTCCCGATTATCTACAAATTTCCCAACTTTGAGCTTTAGCAAACAATTTAAACTATGATATTACGACGAATGAACAAATAAAATTTATGAAAAATAGATTTTTCCGAATTTTCCGCAAAATTGGCTAAATGTGCTCGAGTGACGCGGATTCTTACGCATTCTGTTTTATATATAAGATAATGTAAGTAACAATTTCCGAGTTCCAGCTCATAAGAATTAACTCCCGATCTGGTAGAGTTAATTTTAAAACTAAAAACACGGTCATATTCAATACGTCATTGTCGAATATTGCAATCTGCTTCCCCAGAACGCTGGACAGTGGCAGAGTTAATGCTTTGTGGTGGGAAAAACCAGTGGAGCTTAGAAGTGAATATAAGTTCAAAAATAAAATAAACTACATATAGAGTAACTTCAGTAACTGAGTGCTATTTAAAATATAGCATATGGGTCATTCTTTTACAAACCGTACGGATTTCGACAAAAAAAATTCGTCGGTCTCCAGGACCAACTCAATATGCCATTGCATTGTTGACATGTATGACAAAGGACATGCAAACTATTATTATCAGGATGACAAATATTGAAGGCAGCTTTCATCGTATTTTCGAAAACTTTGCGCATTACATATTTATACATTATTACATAGGTATCAAAGCGTTTGGAGAAGCTTGGAAGGAAATTAACCATGCATCCTTGAAGGCTTATTTTAGATTGCCACACATATTTTGGATATGAGAAAAAACCTGCCTTTTACTCGGAGTTTCAAAGAAATATCTACGCACAGATATCTAAGCACACGATCTAATAAGCACATTGCACCTAGACGCAAAAATACAGGATAACCAGTCAAAGAAACCAGAAATAATACAGTATTATAACCATACAAAGTCAGGGGAGGATACAATCGACCAACCGGTTGCCACATATACTTGCAAGCGGAAGACCAATAGGTGGCTCTATTCGCAAATATGCTTGATGTCTCCGCATGCAATGCTTTTGTGAGAGAGGAGAGAAAAATACAAAAAGAGGCCGTTGTCACTTTTTTGAAAACAAGTCTAACAGTACTAAATATAAACCAAAATTTAAGAATTGTAACTTATTTGTGTGCAAAAATCATTCTTGTGTAGAAATTATATGCAATACTTGCAACAAAAAGTAATAAAACTAGTAAAATTACACTGGGCAAAATTTGCCCAAAATACAAGATTCGTTACTTTTTTTTATACAGGATGAGGGTTAAATAAAGTCTAGACCATTAAGTCCAAAATCCATAAAGTTTATGTTTTTGAATAAGTTACGAAGTTTTATTTTATTTTACTTTAGAAAACCAAAAAATTTTGGTTACTTTTTATTTCATCAAAAGTGTCACAATTTGAGTTATAGTCCTAACCTTGAACCTTGAATTGAGCAGCAGCGATCAAATAGCATCGAATCGAAACAAAAAACAAAAAATACAACAACAAAATATACTGAACTTTTGCATATAGGTAGACATGGGCATTATGCATCGTATTAACACATAAACTTAAAATTCAAATTTTGAGTTGTGTCACTTTTGAAGTGGGCTTACGATATAATAACTATTTACCTCCTGCAAGTCCATTTTTTAATTTTAGAACACAATTTTTAGCTTTAAGTGAATAAATTGTCAACGAATACCAGCAATGAAAACAAAAAAGAAATATACCGTTACTATATACAAATGATGCTAACTAATGTTGATAACCTTACGAACAAGTGAGCAATGAATATTCACTAAAGAGAATGGTGTGTTATGACTCTCTCTATTTTTTGACTCATTCTTTTTGCTTTGACTACAGCAATTACTCTATTCATATTGTAATGACTCTCAGAAAGTGTGCACTCAGCAGAAGTGTCAACACTGTGGGAGAGAAAGTGAATGGAGCCATGCAGATGTTGTTGGAAGGCATTATGTATACGCCTGTACATGCATGTACACGCAAATGTATAAATCTGGGAAACATATCGAGCATTTTTTCTCTTGGTTTCAATACCGAGTTAGACCAAGGCTTTTTACGTGTTAATCGAAAATGGGTCGAGGTACGTTTTAAGCGAGGTATACCTATACGTGAATTTAACTTTAAGGCGCCTGCTACACGTTCAATATTTATTGTGATATTTGGATCGCGATCCATATTCATGGATTGATAGATCGCGCGCGAATTCTACATGTTCAATATTTATACTTATTTATGTTTTTTTGACTTTGACAATTTAAAAATAAAATAAAATAATTCTTTTCAAATTTGCTTGCACGTTCAATATTTATTGAAAGTTTTGTGGCCCGCGATCCAGATTTCAAAATATTTAAATATTTTGCGATATGGATCACG
Organism: Melieria omissa; assembly: GCA_963971225.1. Taxonomy (NCBI): domain Eukaryota; kingdom Metazoa; phylum Arthropoda; class Insecta; order Diptera; family Ulidiidae; genus Melieria; species Melieria omissa. The sequence goes on along the minus strand of OZ020269.1, from coordinate 38,464,492 downwards.
ATCCATCAATATTGCATGCTAAACGTTCAATAAATATCGCGATACTGGATCGCTGTCAATAAATATTGAACGTGTAGCAGGCGGCTAAGGAAATTATCTAAATCTAATTTGTTAAATCATTATTTAATACAAAAAAACGTAACATGCTAAAGTTTGAAGTATTCGAGGGTATTTGTTATCCTTTGTGTTCACTTTACGTGGTAACTTTCCCAACCAAACCAGTTAAAAAATAAAAATAAAATATATTACAGAACTGAATGAGTTGACCTTGCTTGTTTTAAAAAAGAAGCTGGCAAAGTCACTGACATTTGTGTTATCTGCATTTTGAGCTAACAGATGTACGTTAATTGGAAGACAAGAGCAACCAGATGGTTTATATAAGGACATTTATAAGCTGAATCCCAACGAAAGTTCAATATCGCCTCATTACACTGTCTTTCGAAAATACTTGGTAGCGTCTGTAGATTTTGGATCCATAATGCAACTGTTTTCGATGCTCACTTTAGATTATCCGAAACGAAATATAGATCTAAATGTAGGATGGGTATTTATTTTACAATAAATTTTAAACAAACGAAAGATTTAGTGAGAAAGGAGTAATAATTGAGGGGTAACACAACTAAACATGCTTAAATTTGGTATCGCTTTTTTGCTTTAGCAGCCAAACAGGTGGACGGATTTCTTTTTAAGTATAAAACCTGGAAAACAAAAGCAAACAATTTTATAACCTGTGTTATCTTGGCTTTGGATTTTCTTTTAATAGAATTTTGTTAAACTACTGTCAACATTTCAAATCAATTTCTGCAATTCTTGCAAACTTCATTTCCCGTTCTTTTACTCGAAATACAGCGCCGTCTGGCAACAATCACTTTTGTTTTCAGTTTCTCCCTCTTTCATCGGAAAATATTAGCTGATTTTGACAGTAGCGATAAACAATCCTACCAACAGAATATCTTATTATTGAGCCATGGGCAAACTTAAATTCACTTATAATCTTTTTGGTTTATCGAAAAATAAAACTTCTTTGCGACTTAAAAATAAGTTGAAAAATAAGTCTTCACCCTTAAAGTACTTTCTTGGTCGCTAAACCTAACAACCTGTAAAATCTAAATTTTTAATAAATATTATTTAAAATATGTCCATTCCTATTTTTCTTTAAACTAACTTATTCAAAACAATTGTCTTTCAAAGTTATCTAGATGACTACCTTGAACGATGCGTCGTAAAATTCCAAAAACCATCACATAGAAGTGTATAAAATTGTACAATTTTTAAATTTGCTTATAACTACGGTTTACAGTTAAAGTGTAAAGTACCTCTTCTTCTTCTTGACTGGCACGGCAGCCCGATTACGAGACTAAGGCCAAGCAACCCGCAACCAACCGTGTTGCGTGCGAATGTTTTTTTACAAGGTTAGAAGGGACCTACAGTTTTATGCCGATAAAGTAAAGTACCTACATATGATTAAAATTTCCCGATTATCTACAAATTTCCCAACTTTGAGCTTTAGCAAACAATTTAAACTATGATATTACGACGAATGAACAAATAAAATTTATGAAAAATAGATTTTTCCGAATTTTCCGCAAAATTGGCTAAATGTGCTCGAGTGACGCGGATTCTTACGCATTCTGTTTTATATATAAGATAATGTAAGTAACAATTTCCGAGTTCCAGCTCATAAGAATTAACTCCCGATCTGGGAGAGTTAATTTTAAAACTAAAAACACGGTCATATTCAATACGTCATTGTCGAATATTGCAATCTGCTTCCCCAGAACGCTGGACAGTGGCAGAGTTAATGCTTTGTGGTGGGAAAAACCAGTGGAGCTTAGAAGTGAATATAAGTTCAAAAATAAAATAAACTACATATAGAGTAACTTCAGTAACTGAGTGCTATTTAAAATATAGCATATGGGTCATTCTTTTACAAACCGTACGGATTTCGACAAAAAAAATTCGTCGGTCTTTAAAATCTCACCAAAAATTTTTTTCCACTTCTAAACCTAAAATTAATCGACACGTATATCAGGATTTCATCGAAAAAAATTTTTTTTCCTTATGTAATTATTAAAAATTTCGATAATAACGTGTATTTTGCTAGATTCTATCATGTTTAAAATTCAATATCTCCGGTTCGGCTTATCTTATCGACACAATTTCAAAACTGTTTTATAGCTTATTGTGTGCACTTTAGAGGTATATGTTCACAGTTTTTTTATTTTTAATAAAAAAAGTATAATAACAATTTCATTGTTTAAACAATTTTTTGATGATGTTCCCCAAAATTAATTTGATTGAAAAAAATACTGTTATTTTCGCAATGTTATTACCTACAAAACGCATATTTCAAAAAAGTGGAGACTTATTTAGAACATAAGATAGAAAACGATGTTGGTAGCAAGTCGCGCGCGACAAATCCAGACGTGCGCGCTACATGACTAAACGCTTTGGTGGTGAACATTCAGAACACTTGATACTCACACAGTGAGCGCGCGCGACTTGATGGGACTCGTCACGCTTGACTTGCGGTGGAAATTTTTTTCTATCTTATGATCTAATTAAGTCTCCACTTTTTTGAAATATGCGTTTTGTAGGTAATAACATTGCGAAAATAGCAGAATAAGCTAAAAAACGGTTTTGAAATTGTGTCGATAAGATAAGCCGAACCGGAGATATTGAATTTTAAACATGTTAGAATCTAGCAAAATACGCGTAACTTTCAAAATTTTAAATAATTATATAAAGAAAAAAAATTTTTTTTCGAATAAATTCTGATATACGTGTCGGTTAATTTTATGCCCAGAAGTGAAAAAAAATTTTGGGATGAATATAAATTATGGGGACAAAAAAGGTGTTCGGTTTGTAAAAGAATGACCCATATACGAATAATTGCTATAAATCAAATTTATTTATTTCTGAACAGTTATTTCGAAAAAAGTCCAGTTCGTGTGTTGTGGTAAAAGTCGTGGAGTGTAATTTGCTATACACCCATACCTCATTTTGCGTCGTGGTCACGTTCCAAAACAACACGACGCAAATTGAAACGACGCAAAGTGAATTATGATTTTCTATAGCAAAACATATAAAGAGCGAAGATAGGTTCCAGGGTTACGAAAATACTAGTTTTTAAAAAGAAAATTGAACAAAGTAAACATTTAAAAAACAAAAGTACAGTAGCGACTCGGTAAAAGCAACCCTCGATTTGCGCAACTCCTCGATTATCGCAACCACCGAATTTTATAAATTATAGACTCAGTAAAAGCAACTGCTGCCGAAAAAACCTAATTAATCGCAACTTTTTCTTCTTCTTATTTTCTTTTTGTGGAGTAGAGTGTCAGTTGATGTCCCGTTTCTCTCTCTAGTTTCTTTAAATCAGTAAACTAAATTGTTATCAAACTGTTTTGTTAATTAAAGCCTTTTTAAGAAATGTTTGGAGTTCTTGTTTCTGTTTGATGTTTCTTAAGGGGGAAAGCCACTGTGACGGGTAACGGGTTTTTGTTTTAAATCAAAGCTTATATATTCACAAATATGTGTACAAAATTTCAAGTCATAATTTCAAAAATTGACTAAGTCACAACTATTTTAAAATTTTAAAAGATACATGATTTCATTACGAGAGAAATGGACTCAAAACTTTAAACGCGTTTTTCTCGAAACGACTTTTTTTGAACTCGCGGCATCAATAACTCGAACAATTATGAACCGATTTCTAATTTTTTTTTGTTTTGTTCGTCTTAGTAGTGGTTAAGGTTAAGCGTAGCCGATTTGGAAAATTTTGTTTTTTACTATTTTTTAAACTGTCTCAAAACCAAAAAAACAAGGTCGAAAACATGGAAATATTTTCAATCGGTCGCCATTTTGTGAAAAATCAAAATAAAAAAAACGGCTACGTACAAAGATAGCTACATTCATACAGATTACAATAAAATTTTATTTTATTTTTTTCTGATTACGGGTTTTTGAGAAATCGATGCCGCCATGGAGGGGGAATTTTTTTTCAAGCGCTACGGGATCATCTCTATTGTTTAAACTATTTAATAGTTTTTAATAAAAATTTGTGGAAATATTATTAGATGTCTGCTTAATAAAATAAAAAAAACCCGATCCAAAAATTCCTATATTTACTCCGTAAAAAAAAATGTTTAAAATCACTAATTTTTTGACCCGTCACAGTGGCTTTCCCCCTTAAACACAATGAATGTGATTAGTTTAAGTTCTTTTTTTGTAATACAACAAAATATGAATAAAGTAATAATGAATTCTAATGAAACCCTTATAAAACTTTGTGAAATTTGCAAATTTTCATACAAAAATTTAGACTCGATAATTGCAACAAACTCGGTAGTTGCAACTGCCCCTGTCATTAATCGGTTGCTTTTACCGAGTCGCTACTGTAATATACAATCTCATTACGTACATACAAAAACAAAAAAAATAAATTCAATTGAAACAAAATTAAATATTCAATTAATTTATAAGAACAAAATAAAAATTAATCACTGTCTGATGAGTCCATAGTGGCTGTTGTCGTAAGTCGGCTTTCTTTCACAAAAGTTAGAAAGGGAATCCCCGAGTTTTGATGACATGGCGCAATTGGAAACAAAAGTCGTGCCATCTTTTAGAAAAACAAAGAAAATTTGAACAAAAAATTAAAGACTCGAACCCAAAACAACACAACTTCGAAAATCTAACGACGCACAGTGAAAATTGGTACTATTCAGCAGCGACGCAACTTCGAAAAAACGCAAAACGAAACGACGCACTATGGCCTGGTTTTCCATTTTTCGTTGCAAAAATCATAACTTCTGAACCAATAAAGATATTTAAAAAATTTAAACTGCATCTGAAAGTGTAATATCTAAGCTTTAAGGCAGGTTCTCACCTTGTGGATCCGAAAAAGTGCACTTTTTTTAGGAATTTTTTTTGAGCAAACGGTTAAAGATACAACGCTGAAAATTGTTTCTGGATATGAACACACATTTATTTAGAGAATACAATTTTTCAAATTGAATGAATCCAAAAAAGGGGGGGAGGGGGCGTCCATCTGTGGCGGCATGTCGGCGAGGAGGTGTCCCGCTACCGGAAGTGATTCCGTCAAAACCCGTGATCGGAAACACAAAAATCGAACACATTCTTAATGTGTACCGTATTATCTATTGAATGAACCAAGATCATGAAAAAAAAATCAAAATTACAAAAGTTATGAGGTTTTGAAAAAAAAGTAAGATTTTCGCATTTTTTTGTTCACTAATTATTTTTTTAAATAAACAATTTTAAATATTTTTGTGACTGATCGTGGTTTGTTTATTAGAAAAAATCCTAAGGAACATTTGGAAAAAATTTGGTGACGATTGGTTCATTCCAGCGCCTTCAATCACTTCCGTAAGGTCCGAAAATGTGGTTCTGAGAAAAACGCGTTTAAAGTTTAAAACGCGCTTGGCCGGTGCTCTACACTGCTCTATGTAACGGCCTGTAACTTTTGTAATTTTTCAGATTTTGATCTGAAATTTCTGGAGCACATTTTTGAAACATATATCTACACGATAAGGCAAAAAAAAAATTGTTTTTTTTTCCACAAGGTGAGAACCTGCCTTAAAATGGGCAAAACACAGGGTGCCACAGTAACAGGGGGCTTTAAAATTCGTTGCCAAAGTTAAGATTTAGTAAAACTTCATACTACAATGAAATTACTTATTTGTTTGCATTAAAAAAATTATTTTTTTTATACATATATTTTTTTCTAATAAATTAATATAATTTATTGATTCATACGTAATTTTTTACAAAAAAAAAAATTTTTTTTTAAAGTTAGATTTTTTCAAAATCGCTATCTACGCTGGAAGGAATATCTAATAATGAAATCATTTCTAAGCTATAAGTATCTGTAAGTTCTTTTTGTGATAGATAGATAACTGGACATAGATGAAATAACTGGATCAGAAGAGACATATTGAAAAGGTCTTCATTCGTGTAGTTCGTGATATTTTGCAAGTGTTCATACATCTATACCTTTTGTAGTCCTTATTTTTGCATTCTTGAGCTTCTTCAGACAATTCCCCTATTGGTAAGCAATGGTATTCTATTAAATCCTTTCCATGTGCTGAAATTGTATGTACCGTAGGAGTAAGTTTCTTCTCAGGATACTTCTGAAGCAGCAGTTCGTCAGTTTTGGATGCATATTCACCAAATTTAGGTCCATTAACCATTTCCTTGCAAGGAAGGGAGCGGGCATACAAGGTAAAGTCTCTGATTGCGTTCAACCTGGCGAACGCCAGAACGATCCTTGTCCCTGTCCAATCCAAGCTGATGCACAGCCTCCGCGCGGCCCTTCTGGATAGCTATTTGGCATCCGCTGAATAGTGAACTAATGTGTGCAGCGAGTCCTATCCCCAGGACTTAAAATTTGGGTTTTGCGCAGGGTTTGGTGCCCGCCACGGAAAACCAAATACCAATGAAAGCCAAAAAGCAAGCCTCGGAAGGAACCCACAATGTTGACGACCACAGCAAACGATTCAAGGACCATGATTTGAGGATATGCACCTGGAATGTCCGGACCCTCTATAGGGAAGGTGCCTCTATCCAACTGGCGGAAGCCCTCACGAAATGTAAGGCTGACATCACCGCCATCCAGGAAATGCGATGGACAGGACAAGGTTGCTCCAAGCGAGCAGACTGCGATATCTACTACAGCTGCCATGCGGAGAAGCGCGAATTTGGCTGCGGATTTGTGGTCAGCAAGAGACTTCCCCACCACGTCTCTCGGTTCACTCCGGTGAACGAACGGCTGGCTTCGATCCGCATCAAAGCTAAATACTTTAGCATCAGCCTGATTTGCGCGCACGCCCCGACGGAAGAGAAGGACGATGCGACCAAGGATGCCTTCTATGCGAAGCTCGAGGACGTCTACGACAGGTGCCCGGCCCATGACGTCAAAATTGTCCTCGGGGACTTCAACGCAAAGGTCGGGCGAGAAGGCATCTTTGGCCCCACAGTCGGGCAGTTCAGCCTCCATGGGACCACTTCGAACAACGGTCTGAGGCTGATCGATTTCGCCGCGGCACGAAACATGGTAGTTAGTAGCACCAGATTCCAGCACCTCGATATCCACAAGGCCACCTGGTTATCCCCCGATCAATCCACCCGCAACCAGATTGATCACATTGTGATTGATGGAAGGCATGCTTCTAGCATTCTAGATGTGCGCACGTTCCGGGGACCCAACATCGACTCGGACCACTACCTTGTTGCAGCCAAGGTACGCATGCGTCTTTGCGCAGCGAAGACCGCACAACCTAGTTTGCGAAGAAAGCTGGACATCAGTAAGCTGCGATCACAAGGGGTAGCCGAAGCCTACTCCGCTCAACTCTCCAACCAGCTCGGTCGCTCCCCCTCTCCACCTGATGACATCGGCGGATTATGGGCTCACTTATCCCACTCTATGCGCGCCGCCGCAGAAAATGTCCTTGGTTTTCGACGCCCACCACCAAAAAACCAATGGTACGATGAAGAGTGTCGCGCAGCCACTGCAGTGAAGAATGCTGCATACAAGAAGACCCTGCAGTCGGCCGCCACGCGAGCCATGACAGAAAAATACCGGGAGGAGAGGAAGAAAGAGAGGTGCCTTTTTAGACGCAAGAAACGGGAGCAAGAAAGGCGCGAGCGTGAGGAAATCGAGGAGTGCAGGAGCAGGAATGACGCCCGAAAATTCTTCCAAAAAGTTAAGCGTCTTACGGAAGGATTTAAGCCTGGGGCATCTTCTTGCAGAGACGAAAACGGGGATCTGGTTACGGATGCGCAGGGTGTGCTGAGGTTGTGGAAGGAGCACTTCACCAAGCTGCTCGCAGGCGACGAAAGGAACAATTCCGCCAGTGGTGAAGATGTCCAGATGGCACCAATCGACGACGACGGTGTGGATGTGCCATCGCCCAGCCATGACAAGGTCCGGGTCGCTATCCAGCGACTCAAGAACAACAAAGCTGCAGGGCCGGATGGGCTACCAGCTGAATTGTTCAAGGCCGGCGGCGGTGAGCTGATTGGGTGCATGCATCAGCTCATTTGCAAAATATGGCTGGAGGAACGAATGCCCAACGATTGGAACCTCAGTGCCTTTTGTCCTGTGCTGAAGAAAGGCGACCCAACAATATGCGCCAACTACAGGGGTATCAGCCTACTTCCCATTGCATACAAGGTCCTGACGAGCGTATTATGTGAAAGACTAAAGCCACTCGCCAAGGCGCTGATTGGACCTTATCAGTGCGGCTTTAGACCTGGTAAGTCCACCATCGACCAGATATTCACTCTACGCCAAATCCTGGAGAAGACCCATGAGAACCAAATCGATACACACCATCTCTTCATCGATTACAAGGCAGCATTCGATAGCCCGATAAGGGATCGCCTATATGCCGCATTGTCTGAACTTGGTATCCCTGCAAAGCTCGTGAGACTTTGCAGAGCGACGTTGAGCAATACGCGCAGCTCCGTCAAGGTTGGAAGTGACCTCTCCGACCCCTTTGATACCGTTCGAGGTTTCAGACAGGGCGATCCTTTGTCCTGCGACCTCTTCAACTTCACCATGGAGAGTGTTCTGCGCAAGGCCGGTGTACATCGTAATGGCACAATTTTCAACAAAAGTGTCCAGCTCCTTGCTTACGCTGATGATATTGATGTCATCGGACGTAACAAGCGAGATGTCACCGCTGCCTTTGCGGCTATCGAAAGAGAATCTGCCAAAATGGGTCTGGTGGTAAATGAGGGCAAGACGAAGTATATGCTGTCTACACGCAGGGACTCGCAGCGGCTAGGGTCTCACGTCGAGGCCGACAGGTATGCTTTTGAAGTTATCAAGGAATTCGTCTACCTTGGCACCGCCATCAACAGCAGCAATGATGTCAGTCTGGAGATAAAGCGAAGGATAACTCTTGCCAACAGGTGCTACTACGGTCTCGGTAGGCAATTGAGAAGTAGAGACCTCTCTCGACCGACAAAACTTTCACTCTATAGGACGCTTATCTTGCCCGTGCTCCTCTATGGCGCTGAAGCATGGACAATGACACGAAACGACATAGCGGCCCTTGGAGTGTTCGAGAGGAAGGTGCTTCGCAAAATCTTCGGCCCTGTTCGTGTTGGTGACGACTATCGCATACGAACCAATAACGAGCTGTATGAGCTGTATAAGGACATGGACGTAGCGCAGCGAATTAACATCCAGCGGCTACGCTGGCTCGGTCATGTCTGCCGCATGGACGACGAAGCTCCGGCGAAAAAGGTATTCGATGCGATGGTTGGAGGTCGACGGCGAAGAGGGAGGCCGTGTCTCCGGTGGAAGGACCAAGTGGAAGAGGCGCTGGTATCTCTTGGTGTGACCAACTGGAGAAGGCGCGCGCGAAGCAGAGGCGCCTGGAGAGAAGTTTTGCGGCAGGCCGTAACCCGATAACGGGTTGTTATGGCCAGTTAAGTAAGTAAGTAACCATTTCCTTGCAGTTCAAAATATTCAAAATTACTCCCAATCTTCGCACAATATCTTTATCAAGTCCAGTTATTCGAGCAGTCACTTCATCGTTTTCAAAAAACCTGCGTGAAGAGTTGCCATCATTTGTATTCCCATACCCATACTTTGGAGAGTCTACTTTCAGCCCAAGCTCCTTGAAGAATACATCTTGAATTATTTTTTTCCTGATATTCTGCTTTTCTTTGGGTGTTGCGTTGTCCTCGAAAACTTCCCCATGTCGTGGGAGCATATACGCCAACTTCAAGACAAATTCCATACATCTTATCCGTGCATGCAAAGGAGATATTCCATACTCATAATTATGTTCGTCACTTGTTGATTCATACAATTTTTGGAAGTCTGTTTTGATTTTTTTTACAGATTCCACATTTCATTGTCGATGAAGTATTAGTTAATTGATTTAAAACTTTCCCGTCGATCATAGTCAGGAGAAAATCATACTTTATAGTAATAGATTTCCCTTCGTCGATTTCAAATACTGTTGGTTTTAATTCGGCAATTTGTTTTTTTACATCACTGACTGTGGCTTTTATGAGTTCCAAAGACTCCTTTGCATATTTAAACAATATCGGACTGCACAATTTAACCCTTTCGGTACTTCTTTTTTGTTTTTAACTTTAAAAATCATTATTTTCCATTTTATTACTGTTTAAGCCTACATAATGAATAATCAAAAGTAATTTTTTAAAATATTGTTCGAAAAAGTGGTTTTTGGGCATCATGAAATATGGCATAGTAAGAAATAAAAAAAATCGTACAGTCTTAGTGAACTATATTTGGGATCTAACTTTTTTTACACTTACTAAAGCAATAAATACCTACTAGATTACTTACATAAACCTATAAAATAAATTGATTTTTGTAATATGATAGAATAAATAAAAGTACGAAGTGACCTCTTTTTGTAAAATACGCAGCTCGATAGGACTGCGCACTTTCTGAACAATTTACTTGGTCTAGAACCCTTACAATCTAACTTTACTAATCAAAATATTTTTTTCATTATTTGGTATAAAAACCTTCAGAGAAAAATACAAAAATTAAAAAATATAGTATCCACAAGTTTTTGACCTAAAACAGGCACTGAAAAGAGGCTATGCCATATGGCATAGAATAACCGAAAGGGTTAACTGATGAAGGCCGTGGGTTTTTCCAATATTCTGAAGCCTCACCTTTTAGTCGTAGGGGAACAACAGAAGCCATAAACATATTAGCATCTGTAACAGTTGTATCGTCCGTATTTATTGTTTGTTTATAGGCGCTCTGTCCTGATGATCCATCACAGCCCCACTTGCTAACCAATGTTATGCTTTCTGGAAGAGATTTCAACTTGTCTTCAGAGAAAGTCTCCAAGAGTCGTCTAGAAGTATGTTCCATGAGGTCTTTGAGGTTCACTTCGGCTGATACTTCGGTAATTTTGGGATTAAGAGGTACTGCTTCCTTCTTGGCTTGACTTATGTGTCCGTATCCAGGAAGAAGATTGGCATTATGTTGTAATAATGACTCACGCAGCATTATATATTTTCCCCTTCGACAATTCAAGACCCATAAACAGCGCCAAAGCCTCCTCAGAAGTGAATTGTCGAGGCAATGCATTTTGTGGAGTGGGAATACTATTTTTTATCCTCATGATTCGCTTTGGACTTGCTAACCCAACTGCTTCTGTTATATGAGCCTTAATCTTTTCTTCGTCCTTTTTGTATTTCATGGACAATGCTTCAGAAAGATGGCCCGTGGCGATATCTTGAGTAGCATCTAACTTCCTTTTCCTTGTGAAGGTCGAACACTCGGCTATAGTTTTTGTTGGTCTCCCTCTAGTTCGGTCGGTTGATTTTTGGGGCTGCTCTTCGTCAAATCTACTAACATCTGTTAGCCACTTTTCATACTTTTTTTCAAATGTTTTCGCGCAACGATTCGCGGCTTGCCAATTGGTTTTAGTTTTGGTGTATATAAAATGAAGTTGGCTTGTCATGTCCTCGTATTCTTCTATGTTATGTATTTTAGTACTTAATTCTTTCAAAATAGCCGCAACGAAGTCTTGCTCAGTTTGTGAAGCTCTAAACACCTCAAATAATTTGGAATTTACTAGAGACATTACACTCGTAATGTACACTTGTATCACTCAATAAGATTTACTGCGAATTACAGAACTTTTCACTTAAAGCGAACTTCGAGGGACTGGGCAAAATGATTCGTTTTAACCGAAAGTACGCTTCAAAAGGGGTCCGCAATAAGCGAAAACATAAAGCGCGTACTTGAAATTGGTTCGTTTTATTTGAAAATACAATTCACGGCTAATTCAAGCTTCAGAATACTTGCCATAAGCTTTACACTCGTATGACTCAATAAAAAATATACTGGGAATTATATTTAAAAATACTATTCACGGCTAATTCAAGCTGCACAGAATACTTGTGATAAGCTTTAAAGTCAAAGAACGACTGTGACAAGACAACGAAATATAGGTTTATCAGGCATGTGCTGCAAATAGCTTTCGGAAACAATTCGCACTGAAAACGTGATGGGATTTCCCTTTAACGGTTTGAAGCAGGTAGCTGCATCTAAGAGAATTTGCCGTTTTTTCAGCGTTTTTGTTCAAATATTGAATATGATTAAGCTGTTCGTAGAAATGTAAGTATAGGGTGTTTTTTTTAGAGGTTTGTTTTTCGAATAGAGATAAAACTGGCATTTTGTGGTCAAATCTGGCAACTCTAATGTCATTTATGTTCAGTTTGGTTTGCCATTTCATCATGAACAGGTTGACAAAAGAACAACGCTTGCAAATCGTGCAAATTTATTTCGAAAATAATGGTTCAGTTCGCGAAGTTTACCGCAAGCTCCGTCCATTGTATGGTCGACATAATCGTCCATCAGAGCTAATTCGGTTAACCATGGGTCGTTTTCGCACTACGTTTACTCTATGTGATAATAGGCAACCGCAGAGACGTCGAACAGTGCGCACCGAAGAAACAATTGCCGCTGTAGAGCAAAATGTTAAAGAGGACCCGAATGAATCGATTCGCCACCGTGCACAGCAATTGGAGCTTTGTCCAAGTGGTTGAAAATTGGACCTGTAGAATTGGTTTTATTCGAGCCAGCCGCGGCCACATTTGTAAATTGTTTGTTTGTTGTTATGAGACTATGTGTTTTTTTTGTTTTGTTTTTTTTTGCCACTTTTCACGGTTTGTAGTTTAAATTTGTTTGTTAATGTTTTTAGTTTGTTGAGTTGTCACTCTTTGTATTTGGTTTTTGCTGTGAGTGTCTTCTTTCACTTTTCACTATGTTCGATTGTCTTGTGTTTTAATTTGTTTTTTATTTTAAAAACGTTTGTTTACCGCGTCGGTTCTATCGCGAGCGGCTCGAAGGACCATGTACAATTCGTCGCGGAGCGGGGTAAATGAAACGCGGTCGGCCACATGCCCGAAATCATATTTAAACATTAATGGCATAAAATTATCCTTCCAATAAAGTCAAATTGATGGACATTAAAACGATTTTCTTGTGTTTTATTTCAATTCGAAGTTCTATACCTCAAAAAAAAACACCCTATATTATGATGGAAAAAATATTGTTTTAAGCTGTAAAAACCATGGAACGTGGAATTACAGAGGAAACTCTGCCTAGGAACAAATCTTCCTTCAGTATATGGAGCGCCACCAGTGGCGGATTCAGGGGGGTGTTTTGGGGGTTGAAACCCCCCCCGAAATATTAGGACCGACATTAAAACTACATACAAATTAAAAGACAATTTATGAATATCAAAGGATTACTTTTTGAAACCCCCCCCCGAAATATTTGTCTAAATCCGCCCCTGAGCGCCACCCAAATATTGCGAAAAATTCACAACTGCTTGTTAGGAAAAACTTTTCTAAATAAAATAAGCAAAACATGGATAGCAAATGTATTATGCCATTCGTAACCAAAAAATATAACTTTATATACAAATGCCAGCAACACAAAATGGGTTTTTGACCGAACTAAATGTGCGTGTTTTTCGACCCGAGGTTGCTTCACTTTTATTGCTCTGGAAAGTAAAGCGGCAAAAAGCGGCAGCTGAGTTTTGGAAGTTAGGTAAATAATTAAATAGCAAATAACTTCTCTCAATTTCGCAGAGGTCTTTTTTGGTCTTTTTTTTATTTTCGATCAAAGTTGAAAAAAAGGTCGAAATATAGACTTTTCGAGCAATCGGTATTATTATTATTATTATTGCCGGGGAATGTGCACCGCGACCTAAGAGATCTATTGTGCCCCCTTCATGGCCTTCACAGTTCGTCCGTGAGTCCAGTATCCAAAAGGAATCTTAGTATATTTCCAAAGCCTTTGGAAACCCAGTCCGATCCTGGTATAATAAAGTCACCCAGGTGCTTTTTCCGTTTGTGCATTAGTGCAGGGCATCTGCGTAGTATGTGTATTGCAGTTTCATTGTCCTGCACACAGAACCTACAGAGTTCGTTGACCCTGATACCTAGTTTGGTTAGATGATAGTTCAATCTACAATGCCCTGTCAATATACCTGTGATAATCCTTAGATTATTCTTTGAAAGAATCATACATTCCTCGAACCTTTTCTTATTATAAGATCCGATAACCATCTTGGAATGTTCAAAGCCTGGTTGTTTTTCCCAGTATTTATTCCGGATGGCTATCTCGTCTTTCCTGTAAAGGATGGATAGTGCTCCTTTTCCTAAACCGCAGAAGGGTTCTGGGCCGACGAAAGGAGTAGACGCCCCCTTTCCTGCAAGTTTGTCAGCCTGTTCATTCCTATCAATACCGGCGTGACCCGGGACCCAGAGGACCCATACCTGATTGTAACGGCCAAGCTCATTCAGCTTCTCAAGGCATTCTGACACCAGTTTCGAGGATACCTGGTAGGATCCTAATGCCTTGGAGCAATCGGTAGATCGAACAACTTTTAAAACAAAAAAAAAAAAAAAACCATTTTTTATGTTTATTATATTAACAATTAACGTATCTTTTAGAAAAAACCAACAAGTTACCGATTGGTCGCTTCATTTACATACAAATCAATCTTAAAGAGGAAAAAAAACCCAAAAAATACACATTTTTCTCGATGTGTAAAAATTGTCAACTTTGAGCGGCTCTACCTCCCAAACTACTAATCTGAATTTAATGAAAGTTACATATTCGTAATCCCTGGAATTCTCAATAAGATGCGTGTATTCATTTTATCGAACGCTTTCATGAAATTTTTGATGTTTGCAACGTTTTACCGACCGTTGGGCCATAGTGCGACGCAAAGCGAGGTGGTGTGCTATCTTTCAGTTTTAAATATGCCGAAAAAAGAAATAAATTGGCTAATGGGCCGTAAAAAATAATAAAATAGAAAGAACTTTAGCTTACACACACACACACAGTGAACAACACTGGAAGTGATTAGCAGCTTTTAACTAGTGCTCCGAAGTATTTTGATTTTTTTACAAATATAAAAGAAAAGTAAACCCTAAATTGTGACTTTGTCGGATATCGCTGATTGGGTATCCCCCGGGAAGGTGAAGTGCTGTGTCAAAACCCTTCGAGGAAGCTACATCACGGTTTGGGAATCATTCTGGCTAGCAGCTGCTTGATTTCATTTTGATGCTCCCCCGGCCCACAAAGTGGATCGCATATGCAGCCATAGATCGAATTGTCAAAATATATTGTATAAATTTTAAGCATATTGATACGATGAGAAATTCTGTGCCGCACTGTACAGGAATGCCTTTCTCCGCACGAATGTTTTCCAAGCATACTTTTAGGCATGCACTGTGAAGTACAGCAAAACTGTTATAAATTCGCTTGGTATAGTCCGATATGGCAAGGATGGTTCTCGAAATGGGCTGTGCGAGAATGGTCGAGCGCTTTCCAATTAGAAGTTGCAAGAAACTTCGGCGCGATAAGAAAAGTGGTATAAAAGCAGCAGTGTGTAGCACAAGGGGTCTGTCTGTGTTAAGCAAGCAAAGTGGTAACAAGTGTAGATACAAGCGAAGCGTAAATCTGCGAAATAAAGTGATTGTTGATTTTTGCTGAGTAATTAAAGTTGTTTTATTTTCAAAACCAATCCAAACGAACCTGTGAAAGTAAATTCGTAACATTTGGTGTCAGAAGTTCGGATTTTGTTACTAAAGATAAACAAAGAATAAATAAATAAATAAAATTATTAAAACACAGACATGGTTAAACTCGAGCTGCTGAAGGTGGACCAGCTGAAGAAAGAGCTGGCTGCCTGGAATTTGCCGACTGCTGGCGGAAAGGTGGAGTTGCAGCTGCGCTTGCGAGAGGCGTGCGAATCACGAGGCATCGATTGGGCTGCACATGAGTTCGGAACGCAGGAACAAGAGGCGTCGGCCAAGGTGGAGGAATCGCCTGTTGGTGCTGCGTCATTGCAAAGTACGACTGCAGCGGCTGCGCCACTACAAGCAATGGACATGAGCCAGCTTATGGTTGCACTTAAAGGCATGTTTGAGACTTCCAACCGTGAAATGGCAGCCAAAATGGAAAATGAAAATCGTGAAATGTCGGCGCAAATGGCAGCGAAACTAGAAACTACGAATCGAGAAATTGCAGCGAAACTAGAAAGTACGAATCAAGAAATAGTGAAAATGGAATCGGCGAACCGAGAAGTAGCGGAGCGAATGGAAACCAAGCTTCAGGAAAATTCTGCGCGCTTGGAGCAGAAAGTGGAAGAAGTCTCAAACAAGCTTGATGTGAAGGTGGAGCACCTGGGAGCGCAAGTGGAACACTTGGATAGACGAGTCGACGGCCTGGATGATTCTCTGAACAGACGAGTTAATGACTTGGATGATTCCTTGAACAAACGAGTTGACAGTCTGGAGGATTCAGTAAACAGGAAAATCGACGAGCGGCTTAGAGAGGTACAGCCACGAGAATGTTTGCCGCCGGCTCCGGAAAGTTTTGCCACCCGAACAGAAGTGCCTACTTATGATGGTGTTACGCCGTTCGATACATTCAAACTGCAATTCGACTTAGCTGCTTTGGAAAATCAGTGGACCGATATCAGGAAGGGTCGGAGATTGGCACTGGCGCTGAAAGGTCCTGCGGCTGAGGTAATGAAATCAGTTCCGGAATGTTTGAGAAGTGATTATGAGGCCGTCATGAGAGCGTTGGCAGCGAAGTACAGCAACGAGCACAACCATACGCTGTACTACTGTGAGCTGAAGAACCGCAGACAAAGAGCCAGCGAGGCGCTGCAGACATATGCAGCAGACATTGTACAGTTGTGCTACCCAAAATTCGGCGCTGATGATCTTGAGAGGATGAAGATTGAGTCGTTCATTGAAGGTCTTCATGATCCGGAGACACGTCGCATTGCGTTGATGATGGGCAAGCCGACATTTAAGGAAACGGTGACCAGCGCGATGACATATGAGGCGAAATGGATTGGGAGCAGCCGGTATACACCTGCAAGGATACGCCAAATCCAGCCGGACAGCGACATTTTGATCAAGGCCATAAGCTCTGAGACACCGGGCAGGCCACGGGTTGTCTCCACTAAAGTGGTTTGCTGGACATGTGGCAAGCAAGGTCACATATCGCGAGACTGCCGCCAACGAAAGAGGCGTTCCCGTTCTCGATCGCAATCGCCTGAAGCGAAAAATACTGACGATCGAGGCCCGGCCAACAAGCGCAGGGCTGAGGACGACGAGTCGTTAAACTAAAACGGATCAGCCCAAAGGGGCGTGAGCTGATCCCCACAACCTGCTGCCCCACCGTCCTTGTCTCGCAGTTGAAACGACAACCCAGCAGCTTGACGATTGAAGGAAAGATAGACGGAAAGTTGTTCGTGTTGACACTGGATACTGGAGCGTCATATTCGATCATAAAAAGGAAGCTTCTGAAGAACTGGGAACCACTGCATGGCATACAGCTGAGGACTGCGACTGGCGAGCGTGCGCCGGTAAGAGGAAAAGTAACAAAAACAATTGCTATCGGCACCAGCAGCCTGGAGCAGGAGTTCATCGTCGCGGATATAATGGACGACGTGATTATCGGCGTGGATTTCATGATTAGGCATGGTTTTACGCTGGACCTGAAAGAAAATGTGCTGAAGTATGCCAACGTTGAATTCCCCCTGCACACTGGCTATGACCGAAGCGAGGCGGTAAGGAAAGTTGTCTCGTGTCAACACCAGAAGATACCAGCGAATTCCGAGGCGATTGTGTGGGCAAAGGTGGACGAGGACGATGGGACAAGTCGGCTGTGGGTTGTAGAAGCGCCAAAACAAGGATACGACAACATAATAATCGGACGTACATTAGTGGAACCCAAAAATGGCAAAATACCAGTCAGGATACTCAATCCACTGAACACGACCAGATATGTCGGAAAAGATGCGGTCATTGGCGAGTGTAGAGAGGCTGAAGCAGTTGTCAATTGCGAAAGCAGTCCACCCGGAGGAAGTAAGAAAAGCGGTTCTTACATGGACGCCATACCGCAGACCCAGTGGAGCAGCGAATTGACAGCCGAGCAGAAACAGAAGGCGCGATCACTCCTGCAGCACTATGGGTCAATATTTGCAACGGAAGCGGGCGGAAGAACAGCCATAGTGAAGCACAACATCGACACCGGAAGTGCGAAACCAATCCGCCAACCGCCAAGACGAGTTCCTCTGGCCAAGAGGGAAGAGGTCACAAATTTGATTGAAAACATACATACAGAAAAGGTCATAGAGCCTTCGTCAGGTCCTTGGTGCTCGCCGGTCGTGCTAGTCAAGAAAAAGGATGGCAGTACCCGATTCTGTGTGGACTATCGGAAACTCAATGACGTGATCAAGAAGGACAGCTATCCACTACCTCGGATCGATGACACCCTGGACACACTGTCAGGCACACAGTGGTTTTCCACACTCGACTTACGCAGCGGCTATTGGCAGGTGGAACTTGCAGACCAGGACAAGGAGAAAACAGCTTTTAGTGTTGGCGACGGTTTGTGGCAGTTCACCGTCATGCCGTTTGGACTCTGCAACGCACCAGCAACATTCGAGCGGCTAATGGAACGTGTGCTGAAAGGGCTGCATTGGCGGACGTGTCTGGTATACCTCGACGACATAATCGTGATGGGTAAAAGCTTCGACGACCACCTGGAAAAGCTGAAGGAGGTATTTGAGCGAATACAGAAAGCCGGGCTTAAACTCAACCCGAAGAAGTGCTCGCTGTTTCAAAAAGAGGTCAAATATCTGGGTCACACGGTTTCCGCTCGCGGAGTACATACGGACGAAGGCAAGATCACGGCGGTGAAGGAGTGGTCCCGACCACGCAATCTACACGAACTCCGCAGTTTCCTGGGGCTGTGCACATACTACCGAAGATTCGTTCCAGGATTTGCGAACATAGCTGGCAGCTTGCATAAACTGACGAAAAAGAATCAAGCCTTCGCGTGGGCTGAAGAGCAGGAGCAGGCTTTTGCACGACTGAAGGAAAAACTGTGCACTGCTCCAATTCTGGCCGTCCCCGTGCCTGGAGAGATGTTTGTGCTGGATACAGATGCAAGTGGGCATAGTATTGGCGGTGTGCTATCCCAGATAATAGATGGCCAAGAACAAGTGATAGCGTACTACAGCAAAATTTTGTCAAAGCCTGAACGCAACTACTGTGTGACCCGAAGGGAATTGCTCGCAGTATTGGAATGCGTGAAACACTTCCATAAATACCTGTATGGGCAAAAGTTTCGCCTGCGCACAGATCATGCGGCATTGAAATGGCTGCTGAACTTTAAGGATCCGGAAGGCCAGTTGGCGCGGTGGATCGAGCGACTGCAGAGCTACGACTACACGGTAGAGCATCGCAAGGGGAGCAGCCATGGAAATGCCGATGCCTTGTCACGCCGTCCGTGTAAAACCGAATGCAGGCATTGTTCGCGAGCCGAAAACAAAGAGCAGATAGTGGACGTACGATTGATCAGCGTTATGCCAGAGGAAGAGTGGTCTGCGGAGAGGATACAAAAGGACCAGCGCGAGGATACGGATCTTAAAAAAATCATTGAAGGCAAGGAGCAAGGTGCACGCCCAGACTGGCAAGAGATGGCCGGTGAGAGCCCGATCGCGAAGGCTTACTGGGCGCAGTGGCAAAGTCTGCGGCTGTCTGATGGTTGCCTATACCGCGAGTGGGAGAGTGAGGACGGCCGGACCAGCAATTCCCTAATTTTAGTCCCGAAATGCAGGATCAACGAGGTGATCGAGGCATACCATAATGACTCTAGCGGAGGGCACTTTAACATCACAAAAACTGTCGCCAAAATAAAAAGGCGATTCTACTGGGTAGGATGCCAGGAGTCTGTCGCTGATTGGATCAAGAGCTGTGATCGATGTTCAGCTGCGAAAGGGCCAACAAGAAGATCTCGGGGCCGCATGCAGCAGTACAACATGGGAGCGCCCTTTGAGCGAATTGCCATGGACGTCGCCGGGCCATTCCCACTTAGCACTCAAGGCAACAAATATGTGCTGGTGGTGATGGACTATTTCAGCAAATGGCCCGAAGTGTATCCTATTTCTAACCAGGAGGCCACCACGGTCGCGGAAATGTTGGTAAACAACTGGGTGGCCAGATTTGGAGTTCCACTGGAGTTGCACTCGGATCAAGGCCGAAATTTCGAGTCTCTTGTATTAAAAGAAGTGTGTGAGCTACTAGGAATAAGGAAAACTCGCACCTGTCCTTTGCATCCCCAGTCCGACGGCATGGTGGAACGATTCAATCGAACACTGGAGGAATATCTGCGGAAAGTAATAGGCAGGAATCAAAAGGATTGGGACACGCATATTCCGCTGTTCTTGATGGCGTATAGGTCAGCCCCGCACGATACGACATCACTCACTCCAGCCCGAGCAGTGTTCGGCACAGAGCTGAGATTGCCTGCTGATTGTCAGCACGACGGAAGGCGCTAAGACTGATTACGCAGTTAATAAGCGATCGGAGCTGGAGGAAATCCACCAGTTTATAAGGGACCGTATCCAACTGGTCAGCGATAAGATGAAAGCCAGATATGATCTACGAGCTAACACAGCGGGGTTCCAAGAAGGCGATCTGGTAATGCTTTACAACCCGCAGCAAAGCTGTCTCCAAAGCTTCAAACGTCATGGGAAGGACCATACAAGGTCGTGACCAGGATTAATGACGTGGTGTGCAGGGTTCAACGCTGCTGTAGCGGAAACGCCAGGCTGAAAGTAGTCCATTTGGAGCGCCTGGCGTCTTACTCCGGCGGAGCCTCGGTACTTGTTCGGGACGAACAAGTCTAAGTGATGGGCAGTGATACGATGAGAAATTCTGTGCCGCACTGTACAGGAATGCCTTTCTCCGCACGAATGTTTTCCAAGCATACTTTTAGGCATGCACTGTGAAGTACAGCAAAACTGTTATAAATTCGCTTGGTATAGTCCGATATGGCAAGGATGGTTCTCGAAATGGGCTGTGCGAGAATGGTCGAGCGCTTTCCAATTAGAAGTTGCAAGAAACTTCGGCGCGATAAGAAAAGTGGTATAAAAGCAGCAGTGTGTAGCACAAGGGGTCTGTCTGTGTTAAGCAAGCAAAGTGGTAACAAGTGTAGATACAAGCGAAGCGTAAATCTGCGAAATAAAGTGATTGTTGATTTTTGCTGAGTAATTAAAGTTGTTTTATTTTCAAAACCAATCCAAACGAACCTGTGAAAGTAAATTCGTAACAATATATTGCACATCCTAAAAGTATACTTAATAATTTATATTCAATTTACACTTGTAGTACCTAATTTGATAAGTCATTATTAGCCATAAGTTCGATAATTCAAAAGTGGCGTAGTAACTAAAAACATCAGACAATGGCCTCAAATCCGCCTCCTGGAGGTGGACCGGAAACTACAACAAACAACCTTTTCAAAAATACCACATCTGTAGAAATATTTAAACTAAAACAAAAACTGAATGAATTAGAAAACTTATGTAAACAACTTAGAGCTGAAAATCAGAAGCTTAAGGAAGAGAAAACTTCTAATTTGACTGAAAATACTACGATCTCGAACAATTCCCATGTTACAAGACAGATGAGGAAGAACTGGCATTAGAAACAGAATGGATTGTTAACAGAGCTAAAAGGCAAAACAAAAAGCGAAAAGCTGAGGGTTCACCAGAAATAGTTTCAACAGACAACATCCACCAAAAAATAGAAAATGCTCAGCCGTTGAAAGATAACACAAGGCGCGATTGTCCTCCACCTATAATGGTAACAAATGTAGCAGATTATCAAGCCATGAGAAATCGTATTCAACAAACGGCAAGAAGTGACTTTGTCGTAAAACTTTTAAATAACGATATATATAAAATAAGTGTTACTCCAAGTGATGACTACCGTTCAATTACGAAAACGCTATCCGATAATAACACATCTTGGTACTCTTACGAAGATAAACAAACTCGCCCAATCAAGGTCATGATAAAAAATTTACATCATTCTTGTAGTCCAACGTCCATTATAGCTGACCTTAAAGCGCAAGATCTTAAAATAATAAACGTTACAAATAAGCTGAAATGGAAAACCCGCGAACCGCTGAATCTGTTTTTTGCAACTTTTCACTCAAATGAAGATGTCAAGAAAATCTACAATATCAAGAAAATTCTAAATTCTATTGTAACAGTGGAACCAATAAAGAATTCAAATCTTATTCCGCAGTGTAAAAACTGTCAAAGCTTTAGCCACACTAAAAACTTTTGCGGCAAAATTCCTCGATGTGTGAAATGCGGAGGCAAACATAAAACTGTTGAATGCAACAAACCTGCAAGCGAAAAGCCTAAGTGTTGTAATTGTGGAGAAGATCCTCCTGCAAGCTACAGAGGCTGTGTTGTGGCTAAAGAACTGCAGAAAATGCGAAACAAAATTATTAAAAATCGAGCTGAGAATGCCTCTCATCCTCCACAAAACGATAAACCACTAACTGGCCGCGCTCAACTAATTGAAAAACTACCAATTACTAACACGATAGTCAGTAGTACTGGAGCCAACCGGAAAAATCTGAAGCCTTCTTACTCAGCTGTAATAAGGAATAATATTGAACAAACCGGATCTAAGCGTACGGAAGCAAATGAAGACGTATTGACGCAAATTCTTAATAAATTAAACAAACAAGAAGAATTTAACACAAATCTTGAAAAAAGACTGCAGTCTTTAGAACAAAAATTGAAAATCAAGGCATGAATTCTACGTTCCGATTAATGGCATGGAACTCGAATGGCTTGCTAAAACATCAAAAAGAGCTTGAAATGTTAGGTTAGGTTAGGTTAGGGTGGCAGCTAGAAGAGCTCACTTAGGCCATAGTACGGCCCGTTGTGGTACCACGTGAAGGACGTGGCCGCCCTTCAGGCTTGCACACCCCCCCGGGTGTCAGGCAGGAGCCATCCCGATTCCGTGATGAATCGGGCGATGCGGCCGATGCTGGGTCCTGAGACTGAGTGTCCTGTCAGCACAGAAACTGTGGAATAGATGGAATTCCGCTTTAGTCGCAGTAATTCGCGTGTTCTGCCATGGTTAAGCGACGGCCAGGTTTCTCTGGAGATCCTACAGTGGATCTCCTCCGCCCAGAGTCGGTTAGCCAGGCGAAAATACGCTTGCCTGACCATCAGTTTGACAGTCGCAAGAGGGATGCTACATTGCGTAGTGGGTGCCGGAAGTAAAGTGCCTTTCCTGGCCAGCTCGTCCGCCACACAGTTGCCAGAGATGCCGCTATGCCCAGGGACCCAGCTCAGGTGAACCCTGGCATGTTCCGCTAAGCTATTCAGAGCGGCGCGGCACTTTGCTACCAGTTTGGAGGAGGTATAAATACCTTTCAAGGATTTAATTGCAGCCTGGCTATCCGAGAAAATACATATAGCCGAGGGAATGGGGGGTTGCGATCGCAACCGGTCCACAGCCAGCAGTATTGCCATGGTCTCCGCTTGGAAGACGCTACAGTGGTCAGGGAGCCGAGCAGTAATGCTGGCCCCCAGTTGGTCGCAGAAAACCCCACACCCGACTCTATCCTCAAGTTTAGAGCCGTCTGTGAAGATTTCGACGACGTCTGGCAGTGAGCAACGGTCCTCTGACCAGTCGTTCCTGCTGGGGATCCCTATAGTGAACTTGCGCTCGAAACTAGGGGGAAGGACTATGTAGTCGGTCTGTGTCGGGGTTGGAAGATCCAGCCCGAGAATTCTAGAGTGGCCTAAGTCCGCCCGTGCCCAACTGCGTATGGCATTCAACCGTACAGCGGCAGTTTTTGCGGACTGCCTTACTAGTAGGGTCGAGGGGACCCAATTGAGCATAGCAAAAAGCGCCTTGGTAGGCGTAGAACGGATGGCTCCTGTTATGAGGGTGGCAGCTAGTCTCCTGACTCTGTCGAGCTGATTCAGGTTAGCTCGGCTAGCCGCCGCGGGCCACCATACAACAGCGCCGTAGAGGAGGATTGGCTCAACCACTGCCTCATAGAGCCACATAACAACGCGAGGCTGAAGCCCCCATCTTGCCCCCACTGCCCGTTTGCCCGCTCCAATGATGTGACCAAGAAGGACAGTTATCCACTACCTCGGATCGATGACACCCTGGACACACTGTCAGGCACGCAGTGGTTCTCCACGCTCGACTTACGCAGCGGCTATTGGCAGGTAGAGCTTGCAGACAAGGACAAGGAGAAAACGGCTTTCAGTGTTGGCGATGGTTTGTGGCAGTTCACCGTCATGTCGTTTGGACTCTGCAACGCACCAGCAACATTCGAGCGGCTAATGGAACGCGTGCTAAAAGGGCTGCATTGGCGGACGTGTCTGGTGTACCTCGATGACATAATCGTAATGGGTGAAAGCTTCGACGACCAGATACTTGACCAAAGGAGGTCAAGTATCTGGGTCATACGGTTTCCGCCCGCGGAGTACATACGGATGAAGGCAAAATCACGGCGGTGAAGAAGTGGCCCCGGCCACGCAATCTACACGAACTCCGCAGTTTCCTGGGCCTGTGCACATACTACCGCCGATTTGTTCCGGTATTCGCGAACATAGCCAGCAGCCTGCACAAACTGACGAAAAAGAGCCAAGCTTTCGAGTGGAACGAGGAGCAGGAACAGGCTTTTGCACGTCTGAAGGAAAAACTGTGCAGCGCTCCAATTCTGGCCTTCCCCGTGCCTGGGGAGATGTTTGTGCTGGATACAGATGCAAGCGGGAGTAGTATTGGCGGTGTGCTATCACAGATAATAGACGGCCAGGAACAAGTGATAGCGTACTACAGTAGGGTTTTATCGAAACCGGAACGCAATTACTGTGTGACACGGAGAGAACTGCTGGCGGTATTGGACTGCGTGAAACACTTCCACAAATATCTGTATGGACAAAAGTTTCGCCTGCGCACAGATCATGCGGCATTGAGATGGCTCCTGAACTTTAAAGATCCTGAAGGGCAATTGGCGCGGTGGATCGAGCGACTGCAGAGCTACGACTACACGGTAGAGCATCGCAAGGGGAGCAGCCATGGAAATGCCGATGCCTTGTCACGCCGTCCGTGTAAAACCGAATGCAGGCATTGTTCGCGAGCCGAAAGCAAAGAGCAGATAGTGGACGTACGATTGATCAGCGTTATGCCAGAGGAAGAGTGGTCTGCGGAGAGGATACAAAAGGACCAGCGCGAGGATACGGATCTTAAAAAAATCATTGAAGGCAAGGAGCAAGGTGCACGCCCAGACTGGCAAGAGATGGCCGGTGAGAGCCCGATCGCGAAGGCTTACTGGGCGCAGTGGCAAAGTCTGCGGCTGTCTGATGGTTGCCTATACCGCGAGTGGGAGAGTGAGGACGGCCGGACCAGCAATTCCCTAATTTTAGTCCCGAAATGCAGGATCAACGAGGTGATCGAGGCATACCATAATGACTCTAGCGGAGGGCACTTTAACATCACAAAAACTGTCGCCAAAATAAAAAGGCGATTCTACTGGGTAGGATGCCAGGAGTCTGTCGCTGATTGGATCAAGAGCTGTGATCGATGTTCAGCTGCGAAAGGGCCAACAAGAAGATCTCGGGGCCGCATGCAGCAGTACAACATGGGAGCGCCCTTTGAGCGAATTGCCATGGACGTCGCCGGGCCATTCCCACTTAGCACTCAAGGCAACAAATATGTGCTGGTGGTGATGGACTATTTCAGCAAATGGCCCGAAGTGTATCCTATTTCTAACCAGGAGGCCACCACGGTCGCGGAAATGTTGGTAAACAACTGGGTGGCCAGATTTGGAGTTCCACTGGAGTTGCACTCGGATCAAGGCCGAAATTTCGAGTCTCTTGTATTAAAAGAAGTGTGTGAGCTACTAGGAATAAGGAAAACTCGCACCTGTCCTTTGCATCCCCAGTCCGACGGCATGGTGGAACGATTCAATCGAACACTGGAGGAATATCTGCGGAAAGTAATAGGCAGGAATCAAAAGGATTGGGACACGCATATTCCGCTGTTCTTGATGGCGTATAGGTCAGCCCCGCACGATACGACATCACTCACTCCAGCCCGAGCAGTGTTCGGCACAGAGCTGAGATTGCCTGCTGATTGTCAGCACGACGGAAGGCGCTAAGACTGATTACGCAGTTAATAAGCGATCGGAGCTGGAGGAAATCCACCAGTTTATAAGGGACCGTATCCAACTGGTCAGCGATAAGATGAAAGCCAGATATGATCTACGAGCTAACACAGCGGGGTTCCAAGAAGGCGATCTGGTAATGCTTTACAACCCGCAGCAAAGCTGTCTCCAAAGCTTCAAACGTCATGGGAAGGACCATACAAGGTCGTGACCAGGATTAATGACGTGGTGTGCAGGGTTCAACGCTGCTGTAGCGGAAACGCCAGGCTGAAAGTAGTCCATTTGGAGCGCCTGGCGTCTTACTCCGGCGGAGCCTCGGTACTTGTTCGGGACGAACAAGTCTAAGTGATGGGCAGTGATACGATGAGAAATTCTGTGCCGCACTGTACAGGAATGCCTTTCTCCGCACGAATGTTTTCCAAGCATACTTTTAGGCATGCACTGTGAAGTACAGCAAAACTGTTATAAATTCGCTTGGTATAGTCCGATATGGCAAGGATGGTTCTCGAAATGGGCTGTGCGAGAATGGTCGAGCGCTTTCCAATTAGAAGTTGCAAGAAACTTCGGCGCGATAAGAAAAGTGGTATAAAAGCAGCAGTGTGTAGCACAAGGGGTCTGTCTGTGTTAAGCAAGCAAAGTGGTAACAAGTGTAGATACAAGCGAAGCGTAAATCTGCGAAATAAAGTGATTGTTGATTTTTGCTGAGTAATTAAAGTTGTTTTATTTTCAAAACCAATCCAAACGAACCTGTGAAAGTAAATTCGTAACAATATATTGCACATCCTAAAAGTATACTTAATAATTTATATTCAATTTACACTTGTAGTACCTAATTTGATAAGTCATTATTAGCCATAAGTTCGATAATTCAAAAG
Source organism: Melieria omissa (assembly GCA_963971225.1). Taxonomy (NCBI): domain Eukaryota; kingdom Metazoa; phylum Arthropoda; class Insecta; order Diptera; family Ulidiidae; genus Melieria; species Melieria omissa. Next base: position 38,437,546 of record OZ020269.1, on the reverse strand, counting down.
TGGCGTAGTAACTAAAAACATCAGACAATGGCCTCAAATCCGCCTCCTGGAGGTGGACCGGAAACTACAACAAACAACCTTTTCAAAAATACCACATCTGTAGAAATATTTAAACTAAAACAAAAACTGAATGAATTAGAAAACTTATGTAAACAACTTAGAGCTGAAAATCAGAAGCTTAAGGAAGAGAAAACTTCTAATTTGACTGAAAATACTACGATCTCGAACAATTCCCATGTTACAAGACAGATGAGGAAGAACTGGCATTAGAAACAGAATGGATTGTTAACAGAGCTAAAAGGCAAAACAAAAAGCGAAAAGCTGAGGGTTCACCAGAAATAGTTTCAACAGACAACATCCACCAAAAAATAGAAAATGCTCAGCCGTTGAAAGATAACACAAGGCGCGATTGTCCTCCACCTATAATGGTAACAAATGTAGCAGATTATCAAGCCATGAGAAATCGTATTCAACAAACGGCAAGAAGTGACTTTGTCGTAAAACTTTTAAATAACGATATATATAAAATAAGTGTTACTCCAAGTGATGACTACCGTTCAATTACGAAAACGCTATCCGATAATAACACATCTTGGTACTCTTACGAAGATAAACAAACTCGCCCAATCAAGGTCATGATAAAAAATTTACATCATTCTTGTAGTCCAACGTCCATTATAGCTGACCTTAAAGCGCAAGATCTTAAAATAATAAACGTTACAAATAAGCTGAAATGGAAAACCCGCGAACCGCTGAATCTGTTTTTTGCAACTTTTCACTCAAATGAAGATGTCAAGAAAATCTACAATATCAAGAAAATTCTAAATTCTATTGTAACAGTGGAACCAATAAAGAATTCAAATCTTATTCCGCAGTGTAAAAACTGTCAAAGCTTTAGCCACACTAAAAACTTTTGCGGCAAAATTCCTCGATGTGTGAAATGCGGAGGCAAACATAAAACTGTTGAATGCAACAAACCTGCAAGCGAAAAGCCTAAGTGTTGTAATTGTGGAGAAGATCCTCCTGCAAGCTACAGAGGCTGTGTTGTGGCTAAAGAACTGCAGAAAATGCGAAACAAAATTATTAAAAATCGAGCTGAGAATACCTCTCATCCTCCACAAAACGATAAACCACTAACTGGCCGCGCTCAACTAATTGAAAAACTACCAATTACTAACACGATAGTCAGTAGTACTGGAGCCAACCGGAAAAATCTGAAGCCTTCTTACTCAGCTGTAATAAGGAATAATATTGAACAAACCGGATCTAAGCGTACGGAAGCAAATGAAGACGTATTGACGCAAATTCTTAATAAATTAAACAAACAAGAAGAATTTAACACAAATCTTGAAAAAAGACTGCAGTCTTTAGAACAAAAATTGAAAATCAAGGCATGAATTCTACGTTCCGATTAATGGCATGGAACTCGAATGGCTTGCTAAAACATCAAAAAGAGCTTGAAATGTTAGGTTAGGTTAGGTTAGGGTGGCAGCTAGAAGAGCTCACTTAGGCCATAGTACGGCCCGTTGTGGTACCACGTGAAGGACGTGGCCGCCCTTCAGGCTTGCACACCCCCCCGGGTGTCAGGCAGGAGCCATCCCGATTCCGTGATGAATCGGGCGATGCGGCCGATGCTGGGTCCTGAGACTGAGTGTCCTGTCAGCACAGAAACTGTGGAATAGATGGAATTCCGCTTTAGTCGCAGTAATTCGCGTGTTCTGCCATGGTTAAGCGACGGCCAGGTTTCTCTGGAGATCCTACAGTGGATCTCCTCCGCCCAGAGTCGGTTAGCCAGGCGAAAATACGCTTGCCTGACCATCAGTTTGACAGTCGCAAGAGGGATGCTACATTGCGTAGTGGGTGCCGGAAGTAAAGTGCCTTTCCTGGCCAGCTCGTCCGCCACACAGTTGCCAGAGATGCCGCTATGCCCAGGGACCCAGCTCAGGTGAACCCTGGCATGTTCCGCTAAGCTATTCAGAGCGGCGCGGCACTTTGCTACCAGTTTGGAGGAGGTATAAATACCTTTCAAGGATTTAATTGCAGCCTGGCTATCCGAGAAAATACATATAGCCGAGGGAATGGGGGGTTGCGATCGCAACCGGTCCACAGCCAGCAGTATTGCCATGGTCTCCGCTTGGAAGACGCTACAGTGGTCAGGGAGCCGAGCAGTAATGCTGGCCCCCAGTTGGTCGCAGAAAACCCCACACCCGACTCTATCCTCAAGTTTAGAGCCGTCTGTGAAGATTTCGACGACGTCTGGCAGTGAGCAACGGTCCTCTGACCAGTCGTTCCTGCTGGGGATCCCTATAGTGAACTTGCGCTCGAAACTAGGGGGAAGGACTATGTAGTCGGTCTGTGTCGGGGTTGGAAGATCCAGCCCGAGAATTCTAGAGTGGCCTAAGTCCGCCCGTGCCCAACTGCGTATGGCATTCAACCGTACAGCGGCAGTTTTTGCGGACTGCCTTACTAGTAGGGTCGAGGGGACCCAATTGAGCATAGCAAAAAGCGCCTTGGTAGGCGTAGAACGGATGGCTCCTGTTATGAGGGTGGCAGCTAGTCTCCTGACTCTGTCGAGCTGATTCAGGTTAGCTCGGCTAGCCGCCGCGGGCCACCATACAACAGCGCCGTAGAGGAGGATTGGCTCAACCACTGCCTCATAGAGCCACATAACAACGCGAGGCTGAAGCCCCCATCTTGCCCCCACTGCCCGTTTGCCCGCTCCAATGATGTGACCAAGAAGGACAGTTATCCACTACCTCGGATCGATGACACCCTGGACACACTGTCAGGCACGCAGTGGTTCTCCACGCTCGACTTACGCAGCGGCTATTGGCAGGTAGAGCTTGCAGACAAGGACAAGGAGAAAACGGCTTTCAGTGTTGGCGATGGTTTGTGGCAGTTCACCGTCATGTCGTTTGGACTCTGCAACGCACCAGCAACATTCGAGCGGCTAATGGAACGCGTGCTAAAAGGGCTGCATTGGCGGACGTGTCTGGTGTACCTCGATGACATAATCGTAATGGGTGAAAGCTTCGACGACCAGATACTTGACCAAAGGAGGTCAAGTATCTGGGTCATACGGTTTCCGCCCGCGGAGTACATACGGATGAAGGCAAAATCACGGCGGTGAAGAAGTGGCCCCGGCCACGCAATCTACACGAACTCCGCAGTTTCCTGGGCCTGTGCACATACTACCGCCGATTTGTTCCGGTATTCGCGAACATAGCCAGCAGCCTGCACAAACTGACGAAAAAGAGCCAAGCTTTCGAGTGGAACGAGGAGCAGGAACAGGCTTTTGCACGTCTGAAGGAAAAACTGTGCAGCGCTCCAATTCTGGCCTTCCCCGTGCCTGGGGAGATGTTTGTGCTGGATACAGATGCAAGCGGGAGTAGTATTGGCGGTGTGCTATCACAGATAATAGACGGCCAGGAACAAGTGATAGCGTACTACAGTAGGGTTTTATCGAAACCGGAACGCAATTACTGTGTGACACGGAGAGAACTGCTGGCGGTATTGGACTGCGTGAAACACTTCCACAAATATCTGTATGGACAAAAGTTTCGCCTGCGCACAGATCATGCGGCATTGAGATGGCTCCTGAACTTTAAAGATCCTGAAGGGCAATTGGCGCGGTGGATCGAGCGACTGCAGAGCTACGACTACACGATAGAGCATCGCAAGGGCAGTAGCCATGGAAATGCCGATGCCTTGTCCCGCCGTCCGTGCAAAGTCGAATGCAGGCAATGCTCGCGAGCCGAAAGCAAAGAACAGATAGTGGACGTCCGGTTGGTCAGCGTCATGCCAGAGGAAGAGTGGTCTGCGGAGAGGCTACAAAAAGACCAGCGTGAGGATGCGGATCTTGCGAAGATCGTCGAAGGCAAGGAGCAGGGCGCACGTCCAGACTGGCAGGAGATGGCCGGTGAAAGCCCGATCGCTAAGGCTTACTGGGCACAGTGGAAAAGTTTGCGGCTGAAGGAAGGCTGCCTGTACCGCGAATGGGAGAGCGCGGATGGTCGTACCAGCAACCCCCTAATGGTAGTGCCGAAAAGCAGAATCAACGAGGTCATCGAGGCATACCATAACGACTCCAGTGGAGGGCACCTAGGCATCACCAAAACCGTCGCCAAAATAAAAATACGATTCTACTGGGTAGGATGTCAGGAGTCTGTAGCCGAGTGGATTAAGAGCTGCGACCGATGTTCAGCCGCGAAAGGGCCGACAAGAAAATCTCGAGGCCGCATGCAGCAGTACAACGTGGGAGCCGGCCCATTCCCAACTAGCACTCAAGGCAACAAATATGTGCTGGTCGTAATGGATTACTTCAGCAAATGGCCCGAAGTGTACCCTATTCCTAACCAGGAGGCCACCACGATCTCGGAAAAGCTGGTAAACAACTGGGTAGCCCGGTTCGGAGTTCCGTTGGAGTTGCACTCAGATCAAGGCCGGAATTTCGAGTCTGCGGTATTCAAGGAAGTGTGTGGGCTGCTGGGGATAAAGAAAACGCGTACCACTCCTTTGCACCCACAGTCCGACGGCATGGTGGAACGCTTTAACCGGACACTGGAGGAATACCTGCGTAAAGTGGTAGGCAGGAATCAAAAGGATTGGGACACGCATATCCCCCTGTTCCTGATGGCGTATAGGTCAGCCCCGCACGACACGACATCACTCACTCCAGCCCGAGCAGTGTTCGGCACAGAGTTGCGGTTACCCGCTGACTTGAAGTTCGGGGTAGTCAGCACGACGGGAGGCGCTAAGACGGACTACGTGGCCAATAAGCGGGCGGAACTAGAGGAAATTCACCAGTTTATAAGGAGCCGCACCAAACTGGTCAGCGATAAGGCGAAAGCCAGATACGATCTACGGGCCAACTCAGCAGGGTTCCAGGAAGGCGATTTGGTAATGCTCTACAAACCGCAGCGGAGGAAAGGTTTGTCTCCGAAACTTCAAGCGTCATGGGAAGGACCTTACGAAGTCGTGACTAGGATTAACGACGTGGTATACCGGATTCAACGTTGCAGCAATAGAGGCGCCAAGCTGAAGGTAGTCCATTTGGAGCGCCTGGCGCCTCATCACAGCGGAGCCTCGGCACTTGTTCGGGACGAACAAGTCTAAGTGGTGGGCAGTGTAACGATGAGCCAGTCTGTCGCGGTGCAAAGCAACCCTGCCGCTACGTGCCGTGCCATAACCCAATCTAGCAACGACGGCCGCGATAGTAACTTTTAGTCCAACCTGGCAACGATGGTCGCGGTCATCAGGGAAACTTCTAGTCCAATCTGGCAACGTGCGAGAACGATCTGCGCGACGGCCGGACAGAGTATAAAAGGTGGCCAGATGCGGTGCAGCGAGTCAGTCTGGTTTTGACAAGTGAAGTTGCCACACGGAATAATTAAGCAAATACTTAAGTGTACGAACAGTAAAGTGTAAACTCTGAATAATAAAGTGACTGTTGGTGTATTTTATTGTCTGCATTTAAGAAACTGACTGTGTTTTATTTTCAAATCACACAATCCAGAGATACGTGACAGCCCACTGGACTTAGTATTCGTAACAATATTTAACTTTTACGTGGTATGCCTTTAGGGGCATGATAATTTCGCTAGAACATCCGCAAAGGTGACTCGCGATGATACTGGAAATTTTGAGTCTAATTAGAATGTGTGAGAACGATCTGCGCGACAAGTTAACAAGTACAAAAGGCAGCCCGGTACAGCGCAGAGGGAAGAGTTTGATATAAGCAAGCAACGGTGCAACACGGTGTAGTGCAATGAGAAATAAGACATTAAAATTGGGGAATTGTAAATTAAATGATTGCTGGTTAATTAACTAATTTTCGTAACAATATATATTAAAAAACACTATATGAGCCGTACAAAACGATTCATGCAAACAATAACTTAAACATCCTGTTGTTTAACTGTGTCTCTTCTTCTTCTTGATTGGCACGATAGCCCGATTACGAGACTAAGGCCTAGCTACCCGCAACCATCCGTGTTGTGCGTGCGAATTTGTACAAGGTTGTAAGAGACCTACAGATTTATGCCAATTCCGAAGGGCGAGATGGGAGCTTTATCATAGGCAATTTTTACTCTCAGAGGTTTGCCATGTCTTGCTGGGAGGACATCCGCCGTAAGAAAAATTGTTTCTGCTTTTCTTCGGTGTTAGCAGCAACGGAATCTTGAACCTGGGTTCGAGCGTCACATTTGACTCGGGGCCCTACGCACTAGCCAGCTGAGCTACGGCGGCACACCAATGAACACCAACATTAAAAATAGATAACAGGACCTGGCCCAAATACGATAAAAACAAAACGGAAACTCGCTTAAAAATTTTGTAATTGAAGTTCTTGACAGATTTAGACAAAAATAACTTTTCAATCAACCAAAATTTTGCAACCAAATATGAGAATTAATAACTTTATGGTCAAAAACGATAAGCGCTTAAGTCGAAAATGCTTGTTTTTACATAGCAAAAACCAAGTTTATTGGGGGTACAGAAAAGTTTTCACTTCACTTCTTGCGAGGAAGCAAACAATTGGGTCGACTGTTAGATCGCGTCAAATCACTTTCTGCTTTAGCATCCCCTACGTTTTTATTAGAGTCCGACCGATTAAACGGCATCGGCTAGTATCGGCCAATAAAATTGGTATCGGCATCGGCAAAAAAAAATAATCGGCATCGGCTTTTTTTGGCCGATGCCACACCGGTTTTTTTGGTCGATTTTCCTGCTTTCATTTCTTGTTTGTTTTTATTAGCAGCTGAATCGCACTGTCTTTCTTTTTCATATCTCGCTTTGTATATTTATTATACGTTACAACCCAGCGTTGCCTGATTCGGGGGTTTCTCCCTAGATTTGTTTGGATTTTATGACAAATATTTAAAGGGACAATATTTTACAGATATTTTTAATCTATTTTTGTTACATCAACACCTTGTTAAGCTATATTGGCTAGTGGGTCTTTTGTTAATTGCTTGTGCCAAATAAAATGAGCAATTTTCATGAAATATTAATTTTATGTGTGCATTATAAATTTGGGGGAAATTTTAGTTTTTAGGGGGAAATGGAATTTATTTTAGGGGGATTGCTGGAAATCCATCTGGCAACACTGTTACACGCGTCTGCCGGTAACCCCTCAAAGTAAAGACAAATTGGCGCTACGGATGGTTTGATTGTGTTATTGGTAAGTAATTGCTTCCTCATTATTGTACAAGTCTTAAAAATGTTTCGTACAGGAATTATGTCGCAACTAAACCCGATTTGGAATTACTTTGAACGGCTAATTAACACGGCCAAGTGTAATGTTTGTTCGAAAGAAATTTGAGAGTACAAATTTTAATATAATAATCGTAATTGTAAAAGGAGAAACTGAATTTGTATGCAATATTTATTAATAACCTGTGTTTACGTCAGTATTTTTGTTTATCTCAGTGGAATATATGCGATACATTTGTTTTTTTTTAATACATTGTTAATGTTAATGTATTTAAATTCTGAATTTTCTTGTAATTTTATTTAGTTTTTAGTTGATTATTTTCAGGTTTTTGTTTGTTAATTTGTGATGAAATGTACTATATATGTAATACAGTGGTGTCTGGATATAGTGAACTAATTATTCACGGTCTGTTCACAATATTGAGGTTGTTCACTATATCAAGGTTAACATTTTTGTTCAAAAGCTCGTTTTATTTACTCAAAAAACACTTTTTGTTTTTTGCTTCAAATTTTTTTCCCATATTTATAGGCTCGATGTCAAAGTTTGGGTGTTCACTATATAGGGGGTTTATTATACCCAGACACGACTGTAGTTCCTTTTGTTGTTTTATAAAATAAACTGTGTTTTTGATTGAATTCATTCGTGTTGTTTTTTCTATGGAATCGGCATCGGCCGATTCTCGGCCTTTTGACCGGTTAATCTGCATCGGCCAAAAAATTTGGTATCGGTCGGACTCTAGTTTTTATTTCTTAAAAAAGTTGTAGTTGCTTTTTCACTTTATGTTATGAAATATAACTTAAAACTGACGATTATTACAATTTCCCAAAAAACTGGTTTACAAATTGTGATCAAACAACTTAAGTCGATGTAAGCGTTTAAAGAAAAAACCGAAAGTTCAAATCTTAACCAAACAACCAATTATTTCAAATGGAATATGTGTACATTATATGGGAATATGCTTCTATTTAATAACTTGTTTGTTCTAAAGTTGCAGCCATCCCGTCGTTGCAGGATGCGCCAGGGTGGACCAGGGCCAGCTTACAGAAGAGAACTTCAAGTAGCTAAACGTCTGTGAGTTACCATGCATCATTAGGTCGGTGGGTCTAGGGGATGTTCTCTAACCTGTAGGGGACGCAATACAACACTTCTGGTCTCAGTGCAACAAACCCTATGAATTCTATTCTAGGCGTAAACGCAAGTGCTTATTGTTTTCTGTAATATTGTAAAGAGTATTGTTTTAGTCTAACAAACTTAAAATGTTGGCTCAAAAACATTTATAGGGGGCTTGCTCCGTCGCCAAAGCCCCAGTTACATACAGTTGCGGTCAAAATAATAGTAGTACGCATACAACGAAAAGAAAATTAAGAAAAAATAATCTGCTTTTTTTACAAATATTTATTTTGTATTTTTTTTAACAAGTTATATGTGTTAACAATGCAATCATAAAAGAAAACTTAAGAATTAAACTCAGTTTGGTTTGATTTAAATTAAATGCGTCAAAAGCTCCAAAATATGGACGGTCAAAAAAATAGTAGTTCGCTTTACTTTCATAAAAATTAAGCAACAATTGTGTTTCATTTTAAAAGATTTTGTGGTTAAATAGTAATAACGTAATGTTTCTTCAAATTAATATTTAGTTGCGTGACTGTTGTTTGGCTATTACTGCAGCACAGAGCCGATGCATTGAAATAACCAAATTTTCATATCTTTCTCTAGGGGCGTGGTCTACTGCTTCTCAAAGTTGATTATTATTTAAAAGATTATTGTGAGCAACTACTCTCTTCACGTCACACCACAAATTTTTAATTATATTGAAGTCTGGTGATTGTGCGAGCCATTCCATAACCCTAATCCTGCTTTTGCGAAGCTCCTTTCATGCGACCTTGCTTGTATGCTTTCGGTTATAATCCTGTTGGAAGATCCAAAGCATTGGCGTTTTTTCACGGACATACGGTAGCACGATTTCCCGCAAGATTCGTACACATACACATCGATCCATCGTTTTCTTGATCAAATAAATAGCGCCACCTCCATAAAACGTAAGACATGCTCAATAAATAAATGCATGTCTTACGTTTTATGGAGGTGGCGCTATTTATTTGACATACAGTAGCACGATTTCCTGCAAGATTCGTACACATACACATCGATCCATCGTTTTCTTGATCAAATAAATAGCGCCACCTCCATAAAACGTAAGACATGCTGAATAAATAAATGACTGTACTACGTTTTATGGAGGTGGCGCTATTTATTTGATCAAGAAAACGATGGATCGATGTGTATGTGTACGAATCTTGCGGGAAATCGTGCTACCGTATGTCCGTGAAAAAACGCCAATGCTTTGGGTCTTCCAACAGGATTATAACCGAAAGCATACAAGCAAGGTCGCATGAAAGGAGCTTCGCAAAAGCAGGATTAGGGTTATGGAATGGCTCACACAATCACCAGACTTCAATATAATTAAAAATTTGTGGTGTGACGTGAAGAGAGCAGTTGCTCACAACAATCTTTTAAATAAAAACCAACTTTGAGAAGCAGTAGACCACGCCCCTAGAGAAAGATATGAAAATTTGGTTATTTCAATGCATCGGCTCCGTGCTGCAGTAATAGCCAAACAACAGTCACGCAACTAAATACTAATTTGAAGAAACATTACGTTATTACTATTTAACTACAAAATCTTTTAAAATGAAACACAATTGTTGCTTAATTTTTATGAAAGTAAAGCGAACTACTATTTTTTTGACCGTCCATATTTGGGAGCTTTTGACGCATTTAATTTAAATCAAACCAAACTGAGTTTAATTCTTAAGTTTTCTTTTATGATTGCATTGTTAACACATATAACTTGTTAAAAAAAAATACAAAATAAATATTTGTAAAAAAAGCAGATTATTTTTTCTTAATTTTCTTTTCGTTGTATGCGTACTACTATTATTTTGACCGCAGCTGTATATCCGAATTCATCAAGAAATTTTTAACCGATTCTAACGATATAGACGCCATATCAAATGTATTTTCTTTCTCTTTAACCAGTGAAATATATGCATTCGAATCGCACACTTCCTTCGCTAATTTTTTTACACACAAATTACATATATCATAATCTTACTTGTCTGTGTTTTTGTAAATGCGCAACGTGTACTTCGCGACAAAAATGCGAATTACTAATGTAATCACACCAAATCCCATCGCAAAATACAGTAGATCATTTTGCTGTGACACTAGGCCCATCATTTCCAATTCACTGAAATTCACAGCTGAGGGGAATTTGGAGCTTGTCACTGTATAAGCCACCATAAACGAAATGAGTGCAGCTGTCAAAGTAGATACATTTTTCACGGCTGCAACGTACGTTTCCATCGGCGCCCGATATATCAGCATGTAGCCAGGTGGTATTTTGTCTTTAAGCATGAGAGCACGCTCTTTTTCTAAGGATGATTCGTCCTCCCGGAAGGCTTTGTAGCCGGAGTATTGTGGTGGATGTGGCCTGTATGATTTGAATCGGTTTGCTTAAAAAGTTTGGGTGACTACTACAATACTCACATATTTTTATTACACAACCACGCAGATGTAGAGTTAATGCCCCAGTGCAGCACGATACGATTTCTCATGAGTAAGGACATCTTAACATTTCCGTAGCAAACCAGCTATGATTGGAAAGGGGTAATTCCGCATTCAATGCAGTGCATTGTGCAATTATTCCTTCTAGCGACCAACATCCATATGGAAGTACAGATTCATCGATGTTTTTAAAACATCGATATATCGTCTGAACCTCCGATGTCTAGCCATCGATGATCAAAACTTCGTAACATCGAAAAATTGCCAATTCAACATGTAAATTATTCAACTTTTGTTTCAATATTCACTCTCGACCTTCCACTATTGTATTTTATTCCTACCCGGCGTGGTTGTAAGATGATCGAATAATAATAAAGGCATATTGCACCCTATAAGAAGGTGAGTAGAGCTGCCAAACGCATGCAATTGTCTGCTTCATGCTTGCAGTCTCACGAAAAACCTTGTGAGAACATTTCAAATGTTAGTGTGTTTAACATGTGTGCGCGAAATAAATAATTCTGTGATCAAAAGCAATAACCGCTTAACTTTATTAGTACTTTTTTGAGCAGCACGTTTTAAAGAAACACGCTAGCACCCTTAACTTAATGATGACTTAAGTCGACTTATGGGCCAGTTACTCATGACACAGAACATAAACTTAACCATAAACATAAACTTAGGAAATTTGAGCGATTACTCAAAACTTTATTTCCGTAAACATAAACTTAAAAATCAGCTGAGCGACAATATTGCCACTTCGATTTCTCCATCTCGTGAACAATCAAATTCAAACCTTTCGCGACATTTTTTAATTGCTATTATTAAATGTTTGAGCATCCAACGACTAAAATTATTAATACATTTACGAAATTAAAAAAGTTGCAATCCATTTTGTATATTATACAAATTATTTTAATTTGTTTACTTTTCAATTCATTCCGAAGAGAGTGGCACACATTTTTTGCGTTTTCCGTAAACATAAACTTAGAAACCAAAACGAAACAGATTTCTAAGTTTACGGTTAAGTTCTAAGTTTATGTTCTATGTCTCGGGTAACCAGTTGTACAGCTTTCGGGTATGCCAGGTCGTGCTAGCTGACAAGTAAAACTAAGTTATGTCATGAATAACTGGCCCATTAAGCCTTTATCGTTTTTGACCACAGAATTGTTCATACTTTAGTCGGTTTGCCGGACATGTGTGCAGTGTGAACGCACGTTCTTGGAAATCAGTTAATTTGCTTCAACGAAGCTTAAGGCAAAGTAAATCCTAAGTAGCGCCACTCTTTGACAACCAGGCGTCGATTCTGTATGACAAGAACCGTCAAATTGTTGTTGTTCACGTGTAAAACTGAACTCACCACGATGGCCGGACACTAGTGGCAGGATTGCGTGTACGTGAAAAATACTGAAAAAATTGCAGTTTCAATGAATTTCTTAAACGTAATTTAAGACGATTTTATAAAGGAATCGCTTACTTTTTATGTTGGTATAACCAGAGAAAAGAAAGCTAAATAAAATTCTCATAAATTATTTGGTTTTTACCAACATTTATGAACAAATTTAATTTTTTTCATTTGTTATTCAAGAGCAACTCTGCCTTCGTTATATATATTCACCACAAGTCATTGTCAGTTGCAAATGAAATTAAAATGGTATTCTTAACATAAACTTATATATTTATTTAAAAATTTTGCAAAAATATAATTCATAATTTTATGTAGGAACAAACTCTGCATACTTTCATTTTTATTCATTTATTCAGTTGCCAGGACAATGGAAAAAATATGCACTTTGCTTTCCACAAAGTTTGATCGCTTTTTCTTCAACTCAAAATTTATATGTTTAACAATTTGCTAGCCTTCAATTATTAATTTCAATTCGCAAAAATTGATGCTTTTGCAAAGCTAATACCAAATGCACCTGCATGAAAACGGCCTCTAAAGAGCTGCACCGCGTCGCACACGTCGACAATCGATTATTGTTGTTGCTGCTGTTGTGGTTAATGCTCAATATTTTGCATTACTGTAGTTATTCACAAATCTTTCGACCAGAATCGAAACTCCGACCCGAGCCACGCGTATTCAGCGCTGTGCGATACAGCTTATATCCCAGTTCGAATGGCACCACAGAGTCATCCTCGGCATGGAGAATCATCACTGTCTGCTTAAATTCACCAATCTGCTTATCCGTTTCGAAGCGCAGCGAATTGGCGTACATGGGTCGTTCAAAGGTTAAATCAAACCAGGGCAGATCTTTGAACGGCTGCAGGCACACGGAACAAAATATACTTGCAATATTTTAGCATAATCAATGGGAAAAAGAGTACAAGAAAACCCACCCGCGTAGTAGTAGTGCACACAAGTTACTCGCCATACCGGTGCCCAGCGAATGGCCCCAGATGAACACCAGGTTGAGGTGATGTACTTGTAGACGGCGATGGCATCGCGCACAACACGCTTCTCGGTGGGCGAGACCTGATCCGAATCGCCATAGCCGCGATAGTCCAGCGAGAGCACGTGGTAGCCGAGCTTGCGCAGCAGCTTGTACGACGCTGGCCACCTTCAGCAGGTGCTCGTAGAAGTTTTCCTCGTTGTCGGGCGTCACCTGCGTCACAGTGTTCTAAAAATGGGTTAGCGCCGCATCGTCATCGGTCATATTCCGGGCTTCCGGAAGTTCCTGCAACACAAAATACTCATGTCAACGATGTGCCACGAAAACTCGATATAACAAACCTGATGGATGCAACTCCAATATATGTATATCGTTGCGAAAAATTGTCCTTTTGAGAAATTTAATGAAAAATGACATTTCAGTTTTGCCTTGGTGGTGAAATTTGCACATTTTGTGGTGAAAGTGGTCAAATTATTATAAGACAGGGTTGAAATTGTTGTTAACGATTATGAATATAGAAATGTATTTAGATGGGAAATGTTTGTAATGATTATGATTTCATTAAAATTATTTCATTCAGTTCAGTCGCATCAAAGAAATTTAATAATGAATACGAAAATGTTCTTCTGAACACATTCATCATCTTTTGATTAAATTATCGTGTTGTGAGTTTATATTACCAATCAAAATGAATGAATAAAAACATATTTTTAGTACGTATTAAGAGCTCTGAAGATGCACGACATTACTACAACACACAAATTTTGAAAAAATCTATTGCAAGAAACTTTGTCGTTCGCATTTTACCTTGTACAATAACAAAATTACCTTGATATTGATTCAGATTGTTTTATGTTTTTATCATGAAATTATTTTTAGGAAAGAAAAATTGAAATTTTTATTCAAATGTTGTCTATTTTAATCAATTGTGGTAATAACTATTGTATTTCTCCAGTAATTGTACAGTTTTGTTAAGATATTTAATCTTTCAAACATTTCTTTATTTCTTGATTGGAAAGAGCAGTCAGAAAATTAGGCATAAAATTTACTCTCAAAACCAACAGAAATCGTTATGGGGTAGCACTGCTTGTGCGGCAACACTGCCACTAGTGTCCGGCCAAAAAAGAGTGGCGCTACTTAGGATTTACTTTGCTTAAGGCTTGATTACACGTAACGAGTAGAATGAGAAGACAGCAACTCGAACGAGTACTCGTTTCGTCTAAACGGTAAGGCGAGTTCTTGATTGAGTCAGTCACCGATGAAAGTGGCGAGAGAGCCACTAGAATCACATTTTGTTTGCTAGGCCGAGCGACCACTACTTTACCGTTATATTTTTCTCTTTTCGCAACGATTCGCGCAATCGCTCGTGACATGCGGTATGCGTCACACACCACTTTTCGCTCGGTTGAGTTTAGTTGCGCGAGTTGCTTAGTTCATTTTGTGCATTGTAAAACCGAACTGACTCGCCGCGTGTCGAAATACGTTTGAACAACTCGTCGCTTTTGCTCGCTATCCCAATTCTTTCGGCCTAGTACCATTTTGATGTCTCGTCACACTACTCGTTACGTGTAATCAAGCCTTTACACCCACGAACGAGTGTTTTTGCAAGGTAATTCAAGGTGCCGGCTGCATTCATCCATTGGGTAAATGAAAAATAACAATATGGGAGCCTTAACTCTTACATATTTTTCTCTTCGCAAATAAGCACTCATTTCAAACTAAAAAAAAATTAAATTCGATTTGAGGAGGGTATCTCTTAGTGGGACTAACTGTAGAAGGCACGCGCAAAGCAGAGGCGCATGGAGAGAGCTTTTGCGGCAGACCGTAACCCAGTAACGGATTGTTATGTCCAGTTATAAATTATCTCATTAAAAATTTACTCGTTTTATAAATTACTGGCAGGGCCCGGCGGCCCTGTACGCACAAATTTTATGATTTTATTAAAATAATCCTTCCTTTATAATTTGATCAAATGTTAAGTCATGTTTATTCGCATAAACTTGTAACAAACTTTAACCTCGTCTGAGTTTGATTTTCGAACACTGAACGACTTGCGTTGTCTTATTTCTGATTTTGAGTACTTTCTTACATTCGTTCTCTAAGTCAGAAGTCAACGGACCCAACAAAAAAAGTTTGTTTAACCCTTTGTGGACCGTCAGACTTTGATTTTTATGAAAATGAAACCCCGTGATAAATTATTTTTTGAAACTTGTGAAACTTCTTTACGCACGCTTGGCATGGGGAGTAAGCTGGCAAACGCGTGACGTAAGCGTAACGAAAAGTGTGATCGGGCGAGGCGAACGGAAGTTGAGTGGTTTACGCACGCTTGGCATGGGGAGTAAGCTGGCGAACGCGTTACGAAAAGTGTGATCGGGCGAGGCGAACGGGAGTTGAGTGGTTTACGCACGCTTGACTTGGCGAGTAAGCTGGCGAACGCGTTACGAAAAGTGTGATCGGGCGAGGCGAACGGGAGTTGAGTGGTTTACGCACGCTTGACTTGGCGAGTAGGCTGGCGAAATCGTGACGTAAGCGTTACGAAAAGTGTGATCGGGCGAGGCGAACGGGAGTTGAGTGGGGATATAAGCAAGAGACAGCAGTGCGCCCGCACATTTTCTTTCTCTCTTCCTCTCATAGCACACTGCAGGCCTATTGTCTGTATCACAGTGTAGGAACAAGAGAGAGGAGTGCGCGCGCACACTTTCTTTTCTTTACGAAAATAAAAGATCTATGCAAAAATATTAATTTACTAATGAGAACATAAAATAAGTTTAAATATTTGTAGAAAATTAATATATATATATATGTACATACATGTATGTATTGTACACACACATATATATATATACATAGAGATGGAGCGAAAGAAGTTTCACTTCAGTCGTGTGGTCATAAGCACACTCGTTTTTTTAATTTCAAGTGTTTTCACCAATATTAAAGTTTTTAGGGCCACCGGTTCATGTCTTGTTGCATACGAACCCTTACCCATTGTTGACACAGAATTACAAAAAATCTTCAAACATTTTCTAAAGTAGACCTACCATTCATATTTTATGCTTTTTGGTTCAGCGGTTTGGGCTGCCCAAAAAAGTAGCCGCAAAAGAGCCAGCGCCAGTGACTACGTGACGCGAAACTGAGCGGGGAAATGATTTTCAGACCATTTTTTGCTTTTTCCAATCGTCCGATAGTGTACGGGTTTTTTTACCCAAGCATTCGCACAGCACCGATTACACTGCACAACAGCATGTCTGTTGCATGGAGTTTTTTACATGAATCTGAATCGTTTTTCCACGCTGATTTCAAAACAATACTCCGTTTTTAGCTAGCCGCCGTGGCTCAGTTGGTTAGTGCGCGGTCCAGCGAGTCGCATGCAGAGCGACGCAAGTTCGAATTCTGCATGTTAGTAACACCTAAAAAAAAATAACGGGAAACTCGTTTTCTCTTTCGGTGGCTGTCCTCTCAGCTGGAAATGGCAAACCTCTGAGAGTAAAAATTGCCTATGAAAAAGCTCCCAACCTGCCGTTCGGAACCGGCATAAAACTGTAGGTCCCTTCCACCCGCGTACAAAATTCACACGCACAACACGGGTGGTTGCGGGAAGTTAGGCCTTAGTCTCGCGTAAGCGGGCTGTCGTCCCAATCAATTATTATTAAATTAATTATTACTCCGTTTTTATGTAACAGCTCTAGTTTATGCAAGCAATGGGGGTGTCACTTTTTCGATTTTTCCTCGGGTTTTTTTCGTTTTCGACTGTAATTTCTGAACCAATAATCCTATCGACATGTTTTATATATCGTTGCGCTGCACAACATTGCTCGGCATCTTTTCTGACAATAATCAATTTATGCGTTCTAAATTGGTAATAAGGTTTCAAAGTAGGAAAATATTGAATTTTAAGGCGTTTTTTCTGATAACGAAAATTGTACAGACGTTTCATAAATCAAGTTACGAAGTATATGAATATCTTAAGAAAAAACAACAAGCAATACAACACAGCCAAATTATTAGGCGGAATACACATTCGCATCGAAATAATAACAAAAATGTACCATATTCAACTTCTCTTCCCTTAATAAATTAGGAGCCTCAAAATATGCTCTTTTATATGTTTCATTTATAGTCTGGAATACAAGCGAAAAACAAAAAGATTTTGAATTGCTCGAAACAAACAAAAATCAAAAACTTTGCATATTTTTAGGCCCCTAATTTTTTAAGGAAAAAGTATGAAGTTGACTATGGTACATTTTTGTTATTATTTCGATGCGAATGTGTATTCCGCCAAATAATTTGGCTGTGTTGTATTGCTTGATGTGTCGACTTTCATTATACACTAGGGTGGAGTGAAAAAATTGATTTTAAAATTTTAAGAAGCTAGTATATTGTAAATGTGCCAAATGTCCATGGTACCAATCCTGCAAAATTATATTAGTTTCTAACAACTCCTTGATCGCCCATCACCTAATTGAAATAATTTTTTTTAATACTTTTTTCACTTTCGTCGAAAGAAGTGAAAGTCGTAATTTCAACTCAGTTAAGGATTCAAAATAAATCTCAGTAGCCTTTGCTTTAGGTTTGCGGGTTTTAAGTTATTTATTGTAGCAGTCCTGTTTGAGCGAATAAAATATTACAAATTACAATTCGTGTTTTAATCGTTGGAATGTGGCAAACCCCGCTAGTTTAATTCTGTTTATGATTGTTGAATGTTCACGATTTCCTTGTGAAGTGACCGATTCGAAATAAACTTGTGACGTTACATCTGATTTAATTAAAAAAAAACAAAAAAAACGTGAGTACCTGAACTTGTGCGCAAAAAGGTAGGGCAGTGAAGGGTTACTAGTTATTTCTTTATATTTTTAAAGAGATGACAGTTACAAGAGACAAAGTTTCGTGCGTGATATTTGGCGCTCCACGAAACCTGCCGACCAATACTCTGCCGACCTACACCGATCTCATGAAGAAATATATTCAACTTTGACAAGATCTGAAGACGGACAATGGTAAATACCCATAATTTTTTGACATATCTCAAAAACTGTGCTATGAAGTCGAAGAGATATGGCAAAGGGCCTCACTTCCAACAGTAACGCATGCACAAGCGATAGAAAAACTTAGATCGTTCCACGACAAATACAACACAATGCTAAAAGTCAACAAATGTAAAAGGAATCAACCAAACTACCAACGGAGATTATCGGACTTTCGTGATAAAGCTAACACTCTGTTTGATCTCAGCAAATGCAAGTGCTCCGATATGGTGGCCAATTGCAAATGTACGAAACACAACAAAATTCCGGCAAACGAACGGCAGTTCCTTCAAGACCAGAGAGGGCCAAGAAAGATGATAATCGGTGGTACAGATCAAGTGGTAACATCAAAATTGAAGAGAAAAGCTGAAAGAGAGGAAGCAAATCTCAAACGAATGAAGATTAAGAAGATCGATGACGATGCGAGCAAAAGTCAACCCTATTCTGCCGAAAGTTCCGAATACGACACGGACTCGTCTGACAGTCCCACTGTCGATGAGTACATCCCAGATAGAGAATCACTCAAAACTAAGCGAAATCAGGATCGAGAGTGCCAAAAAATTACTATCTCTCTGCCTTCCCTCGCTATAGCTTGCGATCGGACCGGAGTTTCGGACAGATCAGCTGCTGTATTAGCAACAACAGTTCTGCATGATCTTGGTCTCGTATCACTCAACGACCGATCCAAAGTAATCGACCGAAGCAAAATCCGTCGAAAACGCAGTAAAATTCGAAAGGAACTGAGGCAGAATGAAGACGACCACACTCACAAGGGCATAGATGGACTATTTTTTGATGGCCGCAAGGATAAAACTTTAACACAAGTCCTCGCCGTCGACAACAAGTACCACAGAAAAACCATATCGGAAGAACACATAACCATCATCGCAGAGCCGGGTTCTTCGTACTTCAACCATACGTCTCCGTCATCAGGCTGCAGCAAAGACATAGCTGAGTACTTAGTCGCTAGTATCAAAGAGCAAAATGCGAAGACAGATAATATTAAAGTTGTCGGGTGTGACGGCACAAACGTAAACACGGGACAAAAATCGGGCGTTATCCGGCGACTTAATCTATTCCAGTCACTCGATGGCGGGACGACAGACCCACACGGATTCTCTGGATTCACCAGATGCTTGTCAAGTCACGTTACCTCAGCTCCAAACTCAAGGGAATCGTTGACCCCGTTATTCACCGTAACGCGTACTTTGCTCACCCGGAGAATGTGCTCCTGGCCATGATGACGGACCATCGACCACATATACGTGAACTGGGCTTACGACGAGTGATGAAGGCCAGAGCTACAGCAGTCCCCAGTGGACAAATACGGAGGTTCAAGGTTCCTGCAAAACTTAACTTCGACGCGACATCCGTGCACGCATTGCTTCTCGTCAGCAAATGCCGGCGTTCGAGTCGAAACGTGATTTTTGTCACTTCACCCTGTAACCATGTGTTTATAACTTTGACATCATTAAATATTGTAATTAGAAGCGTATTTGATTTTTAATTGAATTTTAAGATGACTATCTTTAATGTCGCGTAATACTGTGAAATTAAAAGTTGCGATGGGAGATCAAAAAATTGTTTAATTTCTTTTTAATTTTTACACAGCTTTATATTGATGTATTGGCACATTTTGAGATATCTAGCTAATTGATATTCCAAAAAAAATTTTTTGGCCATTTTCACTCCAGCCTATTATACACCTAACTCGTTAATTGTTTAAAAAAAAATGTGTATGTTTTTGACCATCAAAGAAAACGCCTTAAAATTCCATATTTTCCGAATTTGAGGTCCAATTACCGCGGCATTTTAAAACTTATAAACATAAGTTGCATCGGAAAAGAAGCAGTTTGGTGTTGTTAATGCGAGAGGAAATGCGAGATGATGATCATGCCAATCGGGTTTTTGGTTTAGAAATTACGATCAAAAATATGGAACAAGTAGAGGAAAAACTGAAAAAATGACATGGTACCTATATCTCAATAACTAGAGCTGCTAGAAAAAATCTGAGGATAGATTCGAAATCAGCGCACTCAAATTAGTAAGAAACAGTAGAAAAACTCCATGCAACAGAAAAAAACGAGTGTGCTTATGACCACACGACTGAAGTGAAACTTCTTTCGCTCCATCTGTATGTATATATATATATGTGTGTGTGTGTACAATATATACATGTATGTACATACACATATATTAATTTTCTAAAATATTTTAATTTATTTTATGTTTTCATTGGTAAATTAATATTTTTGCATAGATCTTTAATTTTCGTAAAGAAAAGAAAGTGTGCGCGCGCACTGCTCTCTCTTGCTCCTACACTGTGATACAGACAAAAGGCCTGCAGTGTGCTTAGATATACGGAACGTATTTGGCTATGAGAGGAAGAGAGAAAGAAAATGTGCGGGCGCACTGCTGTCTTTTGCTTATATCCCCCACTCAACTCCCGTTCGCCTCGCCCGATCACACTTTTCGTAACGCTTACGTCACGCGTTCGCCAGCCTACTCGCCAAGTCAAGCGTGCGTAAACCACTCAACCCCCGTTCGTCTCGCCCGATCACACTTTTCGTAACGCGTTCGCCAGCTTACTTCTCAAGTCAAGCGTGCGTCAACCACTCAACTCCCGTTCGCCTCGCCCGATCACACTTTTCGTAACGCTTACGTCACGCGTTTGCCAGCTTACTCCCCATGCCAAGCGTGCGTAAAGAAGTTTCACTTCAAAAAGTGTTTTTTTGTTGTGCTGTGTTACCAGTCAATTGTTTGCATCTTGAAGTGATAACTTTTCTTATTTGCTGTAAATATAGCGTTGCGAACCACCTTGTTTTACTGGTCTAAGAAATTGTGATTGTAACCCGTACCAACAAAAAGCAGAAATAAATTATTTCATACGCTAATGGCCAAACTCCATAAAGCGCGTTTCAGGCGTTCGGGGTTTGTCGTGTTATGGCGTTTCTCGCGTTATTCGCGTTGCAAATTGTTAAACTCCATAAAGCGCGTTTCACGCGTCAGCTTATTCTTCTTACGTTAGCTGATGCTAATTTTTAATTGGCAAACTGCTGATTAATTTCGTTGTGAATTGTGGAGAACAACGAAATGAAATTGCTATACGACGTTAAAGACTTTATAGAATTTACTGATTTCATTTTAAACACAATAAATGCATATCGAACATTGCAAAAAATAAAAAAGAAGATTCAGTTGAATTCAATTGGTAGCAATTTATTTCACTGGGATGAGCAAAATTCGATCGACAACGTATAAGCTATCGAATTTCCAATACAGCGAAGACTAAGTTTCGTCTGTCAAAGAATTATGCTAATTTTTAGGAATTTCTCCACATTTTATGTTAAAATATTGAATTTCAAAGGCTTCTTAAATGTATTTAATAGCTTTCGTGTAAAATAAATGCATCCGACTTTTGTCATAACACAAGTTTGTTATCGGCATTACCATTTAACCACATAATGTATGACATCTTTAGGAGCTCTGTCAGCTGTTTGACGTCGTTAAGTGAGAAACGCGAGAGAAAGTTGAAAATAGTTCAACTTTTGCCGCGTTTCGGGCGTATCGACGTCAAGTCATGGAGTTTGCTTCATACAAATACACTGATTCAACTTTTTCTCGAAACACGAGAAACGCGAAAACTCACGACACGCTTGAAACGCGCTTTATGAAGTTTGACCATAAAGTCAGCAGCTATTCGGTTGCGTTTTCCTTCAGTTCATATCTCATTGAGTTTGCCGTTTCTAGTGTAGCAAGAAACAGTGATGGCAAGTTGAACTCTTTTCAAACGCAGAGGTGCAACTCGAGCAATTCAAACGTAAAATCATATTAAAACACGTTGCAACATACTTGTGACGTTTTTAAGCAACAACGGTTTTTTGCAATCAATTTCCTATGAACGTACTACAGAATGGAAGAAAAAAAAACAATTATTGTATTTGCAAATAAGCTTCGAACGCACCAGCAGCCCTTGTCCTGGCTTTTGTATGGAGAATTAGCTGTACGAACCCTAATCAACTCTGGGGCCTAGATTGACCGAATTTGCGACTCTGGGGCCTAGATTGACCAAATTAGCAACCGTGTTTGCCGCGTTCCCCTCTCACTTTCGCGTCATCTAGTCATTGGCCAGCGCAGAGTCGGTGCTCGGCTACCAACTACATTCAGAAACGATGGGTTACTGCTTACAGTCATGGCACAAGAACAAGGTAATAGCATCTCCGCAACACCAAAAACCACATGTATTTTGTTGGTAGGATTGTTTATCGCTACTGTCAAAATCAGCTGATATTTTCCGAAAAAAGAGGGAGAAATTGAAAACAGACAAAAGTGATTGTTGCCAGACAGTGCTGTATTTGAGTGAAAAAACGGGAAAAGTGCTCAGATCAGTTGTTTTCAGTAAGGTATTTTCATTTCAACCGATGCGGCAACACAGCACACCGACGATTTTGACAAAAGCGATAAACGATCAGCCGGTGGCTTGCTACAACCTTGTAGTTCAGCCATGCTTACAGTCGTAGGCAAGGCGAATTAATAAAGGTCAGCCCAGCTGATTTGATTTGTTTGAATTCGCCGTTCAACTAGGTTGTCAAAATGGTCAAAGCGACGACGAATAAAACGAAGCTGAATATAAAGGAAATTGAGAAAGAAAAGAAATGCTTTTTTATTTTTCATGTACTGATGTACTTTTTCATGATTTCTTAAACGATGAAACGCTTGGAACCTGCTTGGCTGGCTGCCAAGCCATTTCACCAACACCGCTGACGAGACTTGAACATTTTTGAGCTTAGTGCTTGGACGGCCTCGACAAAATACCAATCAGACACCGAGGAGGTTTAGTGCATTAAAGTTGCACACAACTGAAGGCTTTTGAAGTTTCCTCCTCGCAAAACAAAACACCTACAGTTATGAATGACTGAATGAATAAATTAATGTATGTTCCGGAACTTGTGATGCTTAACAATATCGCCCCAGCATTTGTGTCTTCACCAGGAGGCATTGACTCCTGTGTCGGTGCCTCCTTGTCATCGTTAGCGGCGTTGACAGAGCTGGCACGCGATGTTCGACAAGCTAATATTTCTATGGGCACTGCGGGAATAATATTTAGATTTCAGATAAAACGGCAAACATTTGCTGCTCACCAAACCTGGTACACTGATGGATCCCTTACGGATGAAGGTACCGGTATTGGTGTATATGGACCGAGGATTAGATACTCGGAACCCACGGGTAGGCACACAACAATATTTCAAGCGGAAATATACGCTATTGAAAGGTGTGCTTACTTCAACTTGGCGAGGAACTACCGGAATCGGAGAATTGCGATCCTGTCTGATAGCCAAGCGGCAATCAGGGCACTAAGCTCATACCAAGTATCCTCGAAACTGGTGATGGAATGCCTTCAAAAGCTTAATGAGCTTGGCCTGCATAATCAGGTATGGGTCCTCTGGGTTCCGGGCCACGCAGGTATAGCAGGAAACGAGGCGGCCGACGAACTGGCAAGGAGGGGCGCCTCAACCCCATTCGTCGGCCAAGAACCTTTTTGTGGACTGGGAAAGGGAGCTCTATCAATCCTAACCAGGAAAGACGAGATAATTAGCAGGAATAAATACTGGGACAATCAACCAGGTCTGGAACATTCCAAAGCGATTATCGGATCATATAGTAGGAAAAGATTCGAGGATTGTATGAGTTTATCAAAGAATAACCTGAGAATCATTACAGGTATCATGACAGGGCATTGTAGGCTGAACTATCACCTAAATAAACTAGGAATCCGTGCAAACGGACATTGCAGGTTCTGTTCGCAGGAAAATGAAACTGCAATGCACATACTAGGAGAATGCCCTGTACTTATGCATGATCGGAAGAAGCACCTAGGGGAATACCTCGTCGGAGGTGCGAACTGGAACTCCAGGGGCATAGGAGACATACTAAAGTTCCTCTCGGTAGTTGGGCTCACAGATGAACTGTGAGTCCATGAAGGGGGCACAATAGATCTTTAGGTCGCGGTGCACCATCCCCACTAATAATAATAATAATAATAATAATAATAATAATTTACCCTCACTTGTCTGTGCTTCTACGCACTTTTTCTGTTTTTGGCGAAACGAAATATCAGCTGATTTTGACAAGCAAGTTGCACAAATCCAACAACAAAATACATGGGAATTTTGTTTTTGGCCTTATGCGTTCACCTCGATCGTAGGTTTCATTTCAGAAAACGGGTACAGAGTCGCTCGTGTTGCTACTGCAGTAGAGCCGAGTGCTTGCATTTCGTTTTCGTGCTCCGGCTCCTGCTACTTAATTTTCGGTAGCAGAAATTCGTATAGTTTGCTATTTTGTAGTCAGCCATTCAAATATTAGTGAGAATACTAGGCTTTAGTGCAGAATAGCGTACCCTCGTGAAAAAAATTAATAAGTATGTTTATACAAAGAAGTTTCGCTCCTTAGTCTAACAAACTAAAAATTTTGCCTGGGAAACGCCTACAAAAGGCGTGGTACGGGGTAAAAGTTCAAAACCTTTATCAAAATAACTCATTCAATTTTCAATCGATTTATATGATATGGGTATCAAACGAAAGGTCTTCATCATACCTTCATTTTGGTTTACCACATTATATACTTTATATGTACTAGTACAAAATTATAAGCAAAAACTTTTTTTTATATAAAATGTACAAACCCCGATTTTTTTTTCGAAAAAAAACAAAATAAAGCTATAATAAATTTAATACCATATATTCTCTACGGAATTCCCTTTACAATGAAATATAGAACATTTGAACTTTTTTTGTTTTTGTTTTTATATTTAAATTTATATTGAGTTAAAAGAATCTGCCTGCGAGGGGATTCTACGGCTTCCGTGGCGCCGCCATTTGTTTATGATGTTTTTAGATAGATTGACCGAAAATAAATCGAAAATGATGAATAAAATTTTTCGATATCTCGCTTCGTTTTCGAGATTCGAAGTTTTTATATTTCCATATTGTGCACACCTGACAGTTGCTTGATGTGGTGGTGACTCCCATGAGGGTTATTTTTTTAGCGCCCGGCCGAAGGCCGGCCACCTGGGAAAAACTTATTGCCAAAAAAAGTATGGCTTGGGACTATGGATTTGAACAAAAAATACTGGGCACACCTGACTGTTGCCTGATGTGGTGGTGACTCCCATGAGGGTTATTTTTCAAGCGCCCCGGCCGAAGGCCGGCCACACAAAATGTACTTGAATGCAGAAACTCTTTGCTTAGGCGCGATATTTAATTAATTAAAACACGCATTGAAAAAAACAAAACAGTATGTTTTTATATTTCATTGAAAAGAGAATTCTACACGCTATAATATAGTGTTTAATATAGAGATTTTTCGAGACAAAAATCGGGTTTTGTAAATTTTATAAAAAAAAATGATTTTTTGCTTATAATTTTTTACTCGTTCAGATAAAGTATATAATGTGGTACACCAAAATGAAGGTATGATAAAGACCTTTCGTACCCATATCATATAAATCGATTGAAAATTGAATGAGTTATTTTGATAAAGGTTTTGAACTTTGACCCCGTGCCACGCCTTTTGTAGGCGTTTCCCAGTAAAAATTTTTAGTTTGTCACATTCACAAAACCAAGCTCTATACAGCCAAATTTTTTATTTTTATTTTTCACGAGGGTACGCTATTCTGCACTTGTTCCGAATACTATTTCTTTTCTGGCACTGCTCTGAGGTAACGTTATCGAGTACGATTATATAAATGCAACAAATTAAAAAATTTAATGAAGTTTGATACACATTTAGTTAATTCAGTTGAACCAAAAAGTATGAAACATAAAGAGTGTGCATCTCATACAAGCAAAAATTTGAATGCGGGTGCTGATATCGCCACCCGTCTTCTGGATGCGGGGGGGGGTAGACAACAAGAGGAAACATTTGAAACGACAGTACAATGCTCTGAGCGCAAATCATAGAAACACGAATGCCGCGTCTGTGCTCACTCGTTCATTCTCGCTCAATTGTGCGAAGAGGAGGAAGACGATGTGCTGTTGTTCTTGTTGTTGCGCTGGCGAAAAGCTGAAATTGTAAAACGATTTCTATTTTCTGGCTGGCTTTTGTTCTTCTTCTATAAGCCTGCACGGCGTCGCATATTGCTCCTGAACTCACTGCTGACTGTAGTGTGCGAAAAATCATAGAAAAGAAAATATAATATGGCTGGCATGGCAACCTATATGATCGCTACAGGCAATTAAAAAATAATAAGTAATCAACAAAGACAATTAAATAAAAATGGAATTGGAAAGAAAAGAAAACGTTTTTATTAGCCGTAATAATTTTCCGTCTCGTTCTTTGGAACTTTTCTTACGGCCCACATATAATGCTTTTTTAAAAGAACTAAAATAAGAAAATCTAATATTGTAAATTTATGATCACATCATTCGCCATGGAATCATTCAGGTGTAGAACATTTAAACTATTTTTAAACGTAGGCATGCCGTAATACAATTTTCTTATGACAAAATACTTATCTTATTATTTCTTTATTTAGTGCTTTCGCCCTATTGAAAGTCAATAGACCTATTAAATTCTGTTTTTCCATACGATCTTCTAACCCTCCGTTAGATTTCGATAAAAAAAACATTAAAACACGCATCCATGATACAATAAAATACAGGTAGATTCATAAAGACAGATAAGAAGAAAATTGACAAATGAGAAAAAAATTTGTTCTACTACTCTTTTCATTTTTGCCATAGGGCTGTAAATTTGTGGCTATCAGTTTAAGTAGTAACGTATCATAAAAATACTTTAAGAATTAATGTATTTTCTAAATGTTTGCGCGGTGACCGACAGAAAAAAGAAGGCAGTTTTTTGGGTTGAAGCGTGGTGGTGTCTTTTATTAAGTAAGAAATAGCAGGTAGGTGCAGGCGAGTTGTGGTGCTAGGTGCAGGCGAGTTGTGGTGCTCGGCGCAGGCGAGTTGTGGTGCTCGGCGCAGGCGAGTTGTGGTGCTAGGTGCAGGCGAGTTGTGGTGCTCGGCGCAGGCAAAAGTTTGTAGCACCGAGGCCCAGCAGCATATATTACAATAGATGCTGATACATCATCTAGCGTATACCTTGGTCTCTTTTCTGGGTTTTGTAACAGCTGCTGTTGATTTTCTGTAAACACGCATTTGCTGTCTACATTTTGCAGCTTTTGCGTCAGCTCTTTCACAGTTTCCTCTGCCTCCGCCAATCTCTTTTGTACCTCATAGTAGCTCGTTGATGAACTGTAAGTGGAGATTATTTATAGGTTTATATGATGTGCATCCTATAGAAACAAAAATACTTACTCCGTTTGGGTACTTCTTGATACCATAACTCGGGTGTTTGCATGTCTGCTAGAATAGAGCGATTAATGAGAAATGAGAATGAATATAAGAGCATACATTACCGTTGCGCGAAAGCACCTGTAGTTGGTACTTCGTCTGCTACGTGGATCGCTTCTCTCCTGAAAAGTGAGTTTAATTAGTAAAAATAATACAAATGAAAATAGTTTGCATTAGCGTTGCGCGCCAGCACCTATGACAGGTACTGCATTTTGATTGAGGCGGTATATTTTATTTTTAACACCCACGTCCCTCGGCAAAAAGTGCATCGAGCATACTAACGACGACTTTGATAAGTCTTCCTCCCGTACTTCGCATGCAGCAAGCCACTTTTCCCGCATGAATCTGTTGCTTGGGAAAGCAAAGAACCGCACACTACCGCCATTGCAGTTATACTTGGTGTTATTGCACTTTTTGATTGCACAGCTCATATTAATATTGTTTTACGTTGACTCACTTTTACTTTTCGACATTAAATTTGGCAGACGTTCGTTACGTAAAAACAGACAGCTTTAAATTGTCTTAAATCATTCAGTTGGCCTAGAGCTTTGAGGAAGCACTTCAGAAATGTACTCATTGTACACCACTAGTTTGATCATACTTTCAATATTATAGTGCCCATATAATGTACGTCTGCAATGTCCATAATTTGCATGACAAACCACAACGTAAGTTTGTAGTTTAGTCTTTTAAAAATCACAACATTTTAATAACTTAATACCGAAATTCATGAAATTTACCGCATCAGTTGTAATGTTCAATTTGCAGAACAAAATTACAGCAGTTATCCATTATTTGATCGCATCAACTGTTAAAATTAACTACAACTACTACCAACTACTATTTCTGAATAAATTTCCTACCATTCATACTTTTTTCTGCATCATTAAAATTTTCTTCTTATTTGTCAAAAAGGCAACTGACTTTTAAATTTGATCGAATGAATCTACCTGTATATTTTTGTACCATGCACGCATCTAATTATTTTTAATTTCAAGTGTTTCACGAATTTTGAAGTCAATATGCTTATCAGTTCATTTTTTTTTCGTAGTTTTCCCATATTCTCTAAATTGTAATCAAGCATGTGAAAATATAAACAAATAATTTTACTTCGAACTCGCCACGCAAAAATATTTGCAAACATTTTAAATTGGGATCACCCACCAAATTTTTAAATTAATCAAAGCATTGGCCAGCAAAAAGCCATACATCACAAACATTCGATTGCTGGTGACATTGCAGCAAAATCAATCACAACACAAAAAAGCATATACACAATAAACGACAACACCAAAAACATTAGCGAATCCCGAATCATCTTCGTTGAAACGACGATGACGATGCTTTGGTTCGTTGTTTACTCTTCGCTTGCGCTTCGACGAACAAGATCGCAAACTGTTGAGCGCGAACAAATTTCCCGCAAGCTATGCCTCCGCTCATCTCTTCCCGCCCGCATCAAGAAACACGCTTGACAAATTTTTGAAGATGCGTATTCTTTATATTCTATATTCTTTGGTTGAACTCAATCTCTGGAGATCGAAGTGTTTTGGTTTAAGCGGAAGTGTTGAATAGAGCTGCGAAAAGATCGATGTCAACATCGATTTAATCGATTCTTTGGTTTTTCGGAAAAAAATCGATTCCCTTTTTAGGAATCGATGTTTTAGTATGGCCATATGCAAATGAATTCCTGGTGTAGGAGGAGCTGCTTCAAACTGACATCGCTGGACTTTGCAAAAGTTTTAGCTCCTCTCCCGACTTGAATGAGCCACCAACATACAACTCACAACAGCAGACGGCTTTCTTTTCATTTATGGAAACAAAAATGCAAAAAAAAAATCAAAACGCCAACATCTGATGCCATAATTCACTACGGCAATATTTGGAAAAGCCTCACGCGTCGCCAGATATAAATCCCTTGGAATACTGGAAGGTTTGTCTGAAAAACTTCTTAGTTTGTTTGTTGTTTTTATAAATTGATTTCTTTGTAAATTTATTTCAGAACAACGCAACTCAAATGGAAACAGCCAAAGATTGTGCCTTAAGTTATTTATGCATTCCTGCCTGCTCAATGGAGTCCGAGAGGATGTTCAGCAGAGCTGGAATCCTCGTATCGGACAGGCGAGCCCCCTTAACACGTTCTACCCGGCGTGGACCACTGGTGGTCCACGGGCACTGCGCTTATCTGACGGCGCGGACCACCGGAGGTCCACAGGCAAATTCATTTATCTGGCGGCGCGGCCCACTGGTGGTCCACAAATGTTCGATGCGCAGTAAAAAAGTGCCGCTATACGAACAATGTGTCATCTCGTGCACGCAATGCGTAGAAACATCGGAAAAATGCGGCGGGTAGAACGTGTTAAAGGCAAAAAGTGTAAACTTATTATTATTTACCAGCACGAAGCAATGGGTTCTTGAGTAAAGAAAACGATCTCAAGAAATAAAATTTTAGTTATTTTTTCGATTTAATCGATTTTTTTTTAAGACGAATAAAATCGATTCACTGAAAATAGATTTTTTTGCAGCTCTAGTGTCGAAGTGTTCGGCATAAAAGTGAAGTGCAACACTTCAATCGAAGTGAAAACGGCAACGCCAAAGTAAATCCTAAGTAGCGCCACTCTTTGACAACCAGCCGTCGATTCTGTATGACAAGAACCGTCAAATTGTTGTTGTTCACGTGTAAAACTGAACTCACCATGATGGCCGGACACTAGTGGCAGGATTGCGTGTACGTGAAAAATACTGAAAAAATTGCAGTTTCAATGAATTTCTTAAACGTAATTTAAGACGATTTTATAAAGGAATTGCTTACTTTTTATGTTGGTATAACCAGAGAAAAGAAAGCTAAATAAAATTCTCATAAATTATTTGGTTTTTACCAACATTTATGAACAAATTTAATTTTTTTCGTTTGTTATTCAAGAGCAACTCTGCCTTCGTTATATATATTCACCACAAGTCATTGTCAGTTGCAAATGAAATTAAAATGGTATTCTTAACATAAACTTATATATTTTGTTAAAAATTTTGCAAAAATATAATTCATAATTTTATGTAGGAACAAACTCTGCATACTTCCATTTTTATTCATTTATTCAGTTGCCAGGACAATGGAAAAAATATGCACTTTGCTTTCCACAAAGTTTGATCGCTTTTTCTTCAACTCAAAATTTATAAGTTTAACAATTTGCTAGCCTTCAATTATTAATTTCAATTCGCAAAAATTGATGCTTTTGCAAAGCTAATACCAAATGCACCTGCATGAAAACGGCCTCTAAAGAGCTGCACCGCGTCGCACACGTCGACAATCGATTATTGTTGTTGCTGCTGTTGTGGTTAATGCTCAATATTTTGCATTACTGTAGTTATTCACAAATCTTTCGACCAGAATCGAAACTCCGACCCGAGCCACGCGTATTCAGCGCTGTGCGATACAGCTTATATCCCAGTTCGAATGGCACCACAGAGTCATCCTCGGCATGGAGAATCATCACTGTCTGCTTAAATTCACCAATCTGCTTATCCGTTTCGAAGCGCAGCGAATTGGCGTACATGGGTCGTTCAAAGGTTAAATCAAACCAGGGCAGATCTTTGAACGGCTGCAGGCACACGGAACAAAATATACTTGCAATATTTTAGCATAATCAATGGGAAAAAGAGTACAAGAAAACCCACCCGCGTAGTAGTAGTGCACACAAGTTACTCGCCATACCGGTGCCCAGCGAATGGCCCCAGATGAACACCAGGTTGAGGTGATGTACTTGTAGACGGCGATGGCATCGCGCACAACACGCTTCTCGGTGGGCGAGACCTGATCCGAATCGCCATAGCCGCGATAGTCCAGCGAGAGCACGTGGTAGCCGAGCTTGCGCAGCAGCTTGTACGACGCTGGCCACCTTCAGCAGGTGCTCGTAGAAGTTTTCCTCGTTGTCGGGCGTCACCTGCGTCACAGTGTTCTAAAAATGGGTTAGCGCCGCATCGTCATCGGTCATATTCCGGGCTTCCGGAAGTTCCTGCAACACAAAATACTCATGTCAACGATGTGCCACGAAAACTCGATATAACAAACCTGATGGATGCAACTCCAATATATGTATATCGTTGCGAAAAATTGTCCTTTTGAGAAATTTAATGAAAAATGACATTTCAGTTTTGCCTTGGTGGTGAAATTTGCACATTTTGTGGTGAAAGTGGTCAAATTATTATAAGACAGGGTTGAAATTGTTGTTAACGATTATGAATATAGAAATGTATTTAGATGGGAAATGTTTGTAATGATTATGATTTCATTAAAATTATTTCATTCAGTTCAGTCGCATCAAAGAAATTTAATAATGAATACGAAAATGTTCTTCTGAACACATTCATCATCTTTTGATTAAATTATCGTGTTGTGAGTTTATATTACCAATATATATATTATATTTCTTCTTGGCCGCACAACAATTACATAGAAAGTGACGGCAGAATAATGCAAGAAAAGTATCTACAAAAGCAACTGCAAAAATGATTTTATAATGGCAAACCATTTAAATATTCAGTTAGAATCAAAAACGCGCATAAATCCTTATTCCGGGGTAGTTCTTCATATACAATAATATTGCTTGGCAAAGGCGGTATGGCAATGGCAATTATCAAAGAATTTTGCAAAACCACAAGAAAACAAGAAAAATGCAAGAGGTCGCATTCCATGCGAATGAAATAGTTAACAATTTTAAATTGATTTATGAGCAGAAAATTGTATTTACTAATCATTTTGAGTGGAAATCAGTTGTGCGACAAATTCATTTCAGCGGGCAAATAGCGAACAGCTGCTTTGGCTGCTCTCTCACTTTTATTATCTAAATACGCAAAGATAACCATATGTTCAAAATTTTTTGACAGATTGGCCATTTGAGCGAAGTTTCAAGACTAGTATAGACTCTGGTGCACCACTTCAATCGAAGTGGAAACGGCAACGCTGCTTTTACTGTTTTCACAATGAATCACATGAAAATCTGGCAGCACCATTGCACAGTCAATTGTTATCGCAAATTTCAAGTGTAAAGTTAAGTCGTAGACCAACGAAGTGTGGAAAGTGAAATATCTGTAGGAATAGTTTTATTATTAAAATTTTATTTTAAAATCAGATTTAAGGATTTGATTGTGGAAAAGTAATTTATCTGACAACACACATTTAACATGTACATGCATAAGTGCATATGAGTAACAGTTAAACAGCTCCTTTCAACAAAACACAAATTGGTCGATTGTTTCGAGTTATCTTACCTCGTATCGTATAAATACAATCAATCGGCTAGATGAAGCGGTGTGTTGAATCTACGGGTGGCGCCGGTTCTTCGAAACGCTTAGAACGCTACCCTCCTACTCAAAACATGCAGCATTTTCGCCCACAGTTGCTTCCGCAATCGCGCCAATTAACCTGCGCGTTTCCACGGGTTCAACGTGGGCCACAAAACATGTTCTGCAATAAAATGCCATCAATGCCATATATGTACAACCACGCTACACCACCATGGAATTTCAATGGACCTCCTCCACCATGTTCGCTTCGGCCGCCTTTTCCACCACGTTCAGCGCAATCTTCTTTCCCGGTGTTCGGACCAATGCCTCCATACCTAACACAACAGTTGCACCCTCCTTTAGAAGGAAGGCAAGCGAATGATCTGTCGGGAACGCCTTCGCAAGGAGAGCGAGTTTATCAGACAGTAGTTAATAAGAAGCCCAAGCGAAAGTCCATGTCACTCCGCTGTAATGCGCGAATGTGGGTTCGCGAGGATGCCGTGAAAGCTATCGCACTGGAGGAAGAGTATTCAAGAACAAGATCGAAGGCCCCCATTTTAATATTGCGCTTTCCGGACCCTGAGCTGAATCGTGACGTAATTAGTAAATACTCGCCCGACATTGTGTCGGTGCATTTTCAACAGAATTCAGCGCCACGTTACTGTTTCGTGCACTTGAGAGAAGACGCTGATGTTGACAAAACTATCGAAGCTGTTTCGAAGATTCCATTTGGCACTGGCTTCGTATCAGCTGAATTGAAACGAGTTCCACCCATCCCTCCGTCAAATCCGGATGATATAGACCCATGCTCACTATATGTGGGCAACTTGCCTGCGGCAATATCAACATATACCGTCAAAAGTTATTTTCCGGGTGCGCTTCGGGTTGACGTTGGTTTCGCTCAAAAGATGAAATGCACCCGCTATGCATTTGTGTGGTATGGCAGTCCGGAGGAAGCGATAGAAGCATTTAGGCGTAGCGTAGATAAGATGGTCGACTCGCGTTCGCTAATTGTGCGTTTCCTAAGACGTACAACGGCAGCGGTGGAATCGATAGCTAAGCCAGATGTAGATGGAAATGTTAGTGATTCCGATGATGTAACGGAACCAAATAATTCGGCTTCAAGTTCGGTGAGGTCAGTCGCAGACGGCAGAGGAGATCAACTCAGGCCTGCTTGTGATACACCTGCTTCAGCGGAAGTCCCCTTAGATGATATAAAAGTGAATCACAACTGGAAATCTATGCAGTTATTGCCAGAAGCTGTAAAACATTGCCAAAGTCGATTAGAAAACGACGAGCTGTGGAGCAACATGTCGTGTTTTGAGACTGCAGTGAAGCAGGAACCTTTGTTCAAGGATGGAAATGAAGAGAGTGATTTAGGTAATCAACTCGAAGATCCTAGTTTGGAACCACAGCATTTTAAAAAGGAACTGAAAGTAGAGTCTAGGGACGATGAATTAATATGCTTGGGTAAGAGTCAGTTGTTTGGAGTTGGTTAGTGTCCTTCTTTATATTTGATTTGGTTTTTGCAGGCAACGACGAAAGTAGTGTAGCGATAGAAAGGTATTCCTGTCCAAACTTCTCTGCGTCCGTGACACCAAGCCCTACCAGTAGTAGTGGCGAAGTGCCATGGGAAGCGCAACATGAGAAAGAACCGTATAATGGCGAAATAAAACCTGTTATAAAGCAAGAGAATGATACCAAATCTTATGAGGGAATTGATTCGGACGAGAGTGAAAGTATCCGAGGACAGGAATTCATCACTGAAGTAACCGAAGAGGTGACTTATATTAGTGAATTGTACGAGCAATTGCACTCAACAGAAGGAAGGAAGCGATCATTTGCACAAAACAGAACTGAAGCTGATAGATTGGATGAACTTTTTAGTGATATGGGTTCAGATGTTGAGTAATGTCTAGTGGTAGTCGAAATAGCAACGTTTTATAAGTAACTCGATGGAATAAAAACTTGTATTGGGATATGATTATAATAAAATTGTCGCCAAAATTCAAAGTAAATGACGATTTGCCTACAATTTTTTACTTTTCTGTAAGCGTAAGGACGTCTTGTACCAGCTCGAGATTGTGTGTGGTGTTGTTAAGTAACAAGTAAGAAAGCAGCATAAGACAAGAATTGCTGTCGTTGGTGCAATTCTACCATGTTCGGGGATATGTATGTCTTTCTGCTGGCGATAGTATGATAAATAAGTCTAAAAGGGTGCAAAAAGATACCAATTTCTCGTACAATAAGAATAAAGCCACTTAAATCTTAAGAGTTCTTCGGTGTTGACTGTAAGTGTAGTTTGTTGTTAAAAAATTGTCGCAATGCTTTCAGATCGATTTAACCGAGAATATATTTTGCTAAATCGTCGCTGGAATAATGAAATAGTGTAACATGAAAAGTATAGTTTTGAGAAAAACGTATTGGAAGTTTTTATAATCCAATCGATCTACTTTAAACTTTAATTGTCCGCGTCTTATTAAAAATATTTACATCTTAAATACACCACACTTTTCACTGATACCTTAGCTGTTAATCCACCAAAAAAAATGTAATCATGTTTACATGTTTATGTTTAGAAATACCATTGAAGCCCATTTTTCTGAAAGCATCTGCTTATACACTATTTTATCTTTGAACATTTTTATATGAAATCATTATACACTATTTTATTTGTATGGGATACATCATTTCATTTCCAATTATATACTATTTTATTATTTTAATTCAAAGTAAAAACAGAACAAAAAACAGCGTAAATGACCTTATGTTATGGTCACAGAATGAATAAAGAGAATAGATGCCCGCGGTTCGAATGATGCCCGATTGCGAATGATTTATTATAAGTATGAATTTACATGAAGTAAATACACACATAAAGGTAAGACAAATAAAAGAATAATAAAGGTAAACAGGTGTGTGTGAGAATAAACAACAATAAAGTAAGAAGTTACACCATGAGGTAGTTATGTAAATTTAGGTAATAAGGAATAGAAACAGGATTTGGTTTAACATATTTAATTAATTTAACCATCGCTTTCATCATCTTCCAAAGTGTCTGGTTCCGGTAAGCAATCCCTTACCAAATGTGAGGTCTGTAAGTTCTCAAAAACCAATTCAGCTGCTTTATTCAGCAATCCTTGAGCAAATAGTTTTAATAAGTCACGCTGTTTGGCTGCAGATACCGGAAGATGTGAGGAGTATTTTTTTAGCATGACTTTTTTGAAGTCCATGTTTTTCGAACAATCTTTGGTGGATTTACTGGTATACTGTTGAACTGCTCCGCTTCCCAATCCGTTTGAAAGAAAAGTTGGGAGCTATCGGGCTTGCAAGCCTTAATTACTTTTATGTATAATAAAAAGAACTGACTTGTGAACAAATTACAAATTTTTATTGACTGCATTTTGATAAACAAACAATTTTGTGCCAGCATCTTTTTTTTGGCTGATGAAAAGCGTTGTTATATTCGTTGTAAAGATTTGTTTATATTTGTGATACTTAATCATAGAATTGAGATGCAATCCCTTAAAAAACTCAAAAATCCGTGTAATATTTGAGTGGGGAGATAGGTATAATCGCATTGAACTTTTTCGTACGTAATGAGCCTCAACGCAGAGAAATGAAGTATTATGTGACCCAACGTAGCTTAACACTAATACATAATTTTTTTATTATTTCGCTGGGTTCCACGACTGTCTAATGTGAAATCTTTTCCCGAACTTTCCTTTTTTTAAACCATGACAGTTCCATTAGACACATTCAGCGTTTTGAGATAAAATTTGCTTGCAAACTTTTTATTCACGTAGCCTAGCTCAAAACTTTTTTGTCGCCTGTTTGAGCTCACTGTCATCCTTTTGCCCGGTCTGTTTAGGATGGTATTATTTTTAAATTGCGCTTGCTCGGCAAAGTTGGCTAAACTCCAAAACTCTTCATTTATTTCAATCCGATCCTGTTCAGAAAACAATTCACTGCATTTGTACTTGCACTGCACTTGGCACTTTTGCCGGCATAATGTGAAGGTATTTTTCATCATATATGCAATATACAAGCAAATTGATAGGAATTGTATAATTATATAGGCTCTATTCCTTATAACTAATATAGTATAATATAGTTTTTATACGGTATAAAACAGTGTATAATACTTTCTTAAAATTAAAACAGTGTATATAAAGATTTGAAATGATGTATACGCTTATACACCGTTTTGTTTGTTCGATGGCTTCAAGGAATTGATAAAATTTAAAGAAATAAAATAGTGTACAACACCGATACACTATTTCATTTCAAATTTTGTTTGCATATTTATAAAAATGAATTGATGTATGTCGATGTTACACTATTTTATTATTCACATTTTTAAGCTGCCTGCAAAAGTTTTCAGCAATATAATGAAGTAAAATACTTTACGTTATTTTAATATTTTAAGAATTTTGTTGGGATTTACTTAAAAATAATGTAAGTGCACCATACACTATTTGTAAACAATTGTGGTACTTACACTATTATACAAATACGTTTTTCGCGAATAAATTGGTGAGCCAAAAAGATATTTAAGAAAACTAAAGATTTTTCTAATAGATTAAAGGATTGTCTATCCAATGGTGCAATTATCGAATAATAGTGTATGTGGCACTTACACTGTTTCTTTATTCCAGCGACGAAATAGTCGCAATAATACAAAATATATGCAATTGCAATATACTTAGCATACGTAGAAAATTCGACGTAATACTGCCCTGCAGGAAATGTAACTAATTTTAAACTAATTTATAACTAGTCCTTTTCTGTACAGGACTGATTACAAATTAGTTATTTTGCTTGAAAAGAAGTGATTATTTTAACGTGGCGATGTCCTAGCAGCACATCAATTGTCTACCTCTGCATGACTTCCCAACTAGTTTATAACTAGTTGTTTCCAAACCAATTAATAATTAGTCCGCAATGGACTGATTTAAAACTAGTTGTTTTGTGACTAGTTAAAAATTAGTTAGTTTGTAACTGATTTTAAACTAGTCAAATAGTAACCAATTAAAAATTACTTGCATATAACCCCATTAAATGAATTTTCAAATATACTGAATTCAATTCATACGATTGTGTTATTAAATGTTTTCAAAAACAAAGTACACTCCTTTTAAATAATATTTACAACTAATTACAAACAAAACAGCAAAAATGTAAAACATTTCATAAAAATAACAGTTCAAAGCATTTTACAAGAAAAATTAATTTAAAGAAAGAAAAGTAAAAGAAAACAATACTTCAGCCAGTTCACTTAAGGCACTAAGATATTAAATAAATTCAAGTTTAACGCCGGCAATAGCTGCTCTCAGCTCTTCCATGGGATCAGCTGCATTTATTGAATCTAGTTAAATGAGGAACGAATTGTAGAATAAGTTATGGGAATATTATGCACAGTGAATGTAATTTTGCATATGTGTACGTGCATACATACCAAGCAAAACGTTAAAAAATGTGTTGTAGTCCTTCTTAAGCCGTTTCCCATTAGTCCCAAAAATGTTCACGGCTACAATGACAGCAGCTTACAGGCACGCTGTAATTTTCCGCGCACAAATGTTCCACTTGCACGTCTTCAGTCGTGCCTTCAGCCGCATTTTCAATTCCACTTCTTTTTTTGCTATTTTGCGACAAATATTTTTTGATTTTAAGGCATTTGTTTTACTAATTAAATATTTTATTTTACACACCTCTTTAAACTACGCACTTAATTACACTTTTTCACGCGCACGCTTTGACGAAAAAACACGATATGGCGTCGTTTATGTTGCCAACCCATTGGATTCACTTACAAATTGTAAGGATCGAAATCGTGACCCCAGAAAATATCAATTTTCAAACAATAGGCAACCCTTGTTCATCGCGGAGACGCCAATGGCGACTTGTCGTTTGTACGAACAACGCAACGAGTACGGTGCATGCGCTCGTGAACTGTGTAGCCATGCATGATTTTTCAATCAGTTACAAATTAGTTGTCAAATAATTAGTTAAAAATTAGTTACTTTTGCCAACTGACTACTTCTTTCCTGCAGGGTGATTACACACAAACACTTGCTCGAATCGTTCTCGGTTGCAGCGATGTACCAGGTCTTCTGCGTTTATTGCGCTGCTAAAGCTGATTACGAAGGACAAGCTGAAATGGGAGATTAACACGTTCACGCCGGGGCCGATTTTCATTGTCTTTGCTGTGAGGTGGCGCTGAAATTAATGCTGTGCTTCATCTGGCTTTCATTAAATGTTTTTAATGAAAATACGTTCAATTTTCATTATTTTTATTTTCAGCGTCTAATAGTACGATCGAATGCGTACCACCGGCGGTACGCGTCGACCGATGAGAAAGTCTAGTGCGGGCCACCGGCGGTACACGCCGCCCGATGTGCCAATCTAGTGCGGGCCACCGGTGGCCCACGCCGGCGTGAACGTGTTATAGGGAACGCGACTCTAAATATTTCCTGCCATGCTACAGCAAGCTTTGCGCCTGATTGTACCCGGAATTTTCCATTTAAACCATCCGCGCTCGAGATATATATTGTTAAAATCTGGTATAGTACATTTGCCAACTGGTGATTAAATATCTGTGCGAATGTTATCTGTCGGGATTTTGTGCGTCATTGCTTTGTAAACAAATCAGTATTTATTGTATTCAAAGAAAA
Source organism: Melieria omissa (assembly GCA_963971225.1). Lineage (NCBI taxonomy): Eukaryota > Metazoa > Arthropoda > Insecta > Diptera > Ulidiidae > Melieria > Melieria omissa. The sequence continues at coordinate 38,398,048 of OZ020269.1, read as the reverse complement.
TGTGCAAAGAAACTGGTGCAAGGAAACCTTGAAGCACATTCTTTGCTTCTATCCAGCTATCTCAAGACTTCGGCTCACTCAGGACCCCGTTTTTCTTTTGTTTCGATGGATGAATTTGTCTGACCTCTCCTTATGTAAACTGTAGGTCCCTTCTATCCGGGTATAAATGCAAACGCAAAACACTGATAGTTGCGGGAAGCTAGGTTCGTAATCGGGCGTGAGTTATACTTGTACTTAATATTTCGAGACCTAAGTATTTAAACCAAAATAAATTTTGACCGAATTCAATATTTCAATTTATTTAGCGCTTTAGCTTATACAGATCCGGCAGCACAAAAACTAAAACATAAGGCTGATTTAGGGCGTTTTGAGGTGATGAATATACCAACAGGGAACTCGATTGCTGCCTGACTCGGAGTAAATGTTTTCATTAGGTACATGGGCAGTCCGATAAGTACTTAGCCCCACCGCCCGATGGTGCCACTATCGTAAGAGAAATTTACTATCGTGTAGTACATCCTTGTAGACGGCTACTGTCAAAATTCCAGCCATATTGGATTTGTAGTTTTGTTTTGACCGCGTGTGGAAACGAACGTGTCCGCGGATTTTAGAAAAATGGAAAAAGAGCAATATCGGTCGGTGATTCGCCAAATTGGTGGCATTAGGCTACGAACAGCTGCCCCATCCACCGTATTCTTCAGATTTGGCCCCGTGTGACTCCTTTTTGTTTCCAAACTTGAAAAAGTCACTCGCCGGGCAGAAATTTGAGTCGAATGAGGAGGTTATCGCCGCCACGGAGGCCTCCAGAAAACGTATTTTTCAGACGGGTTAAAGAAGTTGGAGCATCGCTGAGTCAAGTGTATCGAGTTGAAAGGAGACTACGTTGAGAAATAAATCGCCACTTTTCCAAAATGTTCTTTTTTCTTTTGTAGGCTAAGTACTTATTGGACCAGCCACGTAATTCGTTTTCTTTTGTAGGCTAAGTACTTATTGGACCACCCACGTAATTCGTTATGATAGATACACTTATTGCAGCTTGAAAGACTTGTAGCCGGGTAGGCGCAGTGAGGGCGTATCCTATTATAAAGAATATTGAGGGAGAATATCCCACAGCCAATATTATTATCTAACTCTAATGGTCTCTACCGATGTTAGTTGAGTGTTCAAGCGATACTCACCTACGATCTACTCCTCTCTGCTGGTGTGTAGTTAACCTGTCGTTGAAGCTAATGACCTCATGTAGTCAACATTCTGTTTTTTTTGGAAGTTTGCATGTTCCAAATTCGGTCTAGTCCATCTATTTAAAGTACTTAGTCTGACCGCAATACAATAAGCATAGAACTTGACCAAAGGCGTGTAGCGCAGGCGTGTTGACCGCTGTTACTAGATTGACTTCCGTTCTCCTTACCTTAAAGATCAGTTAGGAAAACTAGAAGACCAGCACCCCATATACACCCACCAATACAGCACCCTGTTCCTAAGGTCCTGTTACAGCAGTACGTAGGTTTAAGGTCGTTTAGCTTTGGAAGGGTGAATTTTTGGGTATTTTGTACCGTCTATTAAACAGCACAAATTCTTGGGTTTTGGGTGGGCTGACTCCAAAGTATTATTCACGATGTGGACATAATACTGGGGAAATTGAAACGAGTGCTATGATTTTCCAATGTCTTTATTCCTGTTCTTTTGTATACAAAACATACATAGTCAATACACTAAATGAGAGGGTGTTTACACTTTATGAATATGTGTCGTACGTACCTACGACTCGGCTTCGACACGTAGGAACATGCGTAACCAGTTTGTGTAGGTGCATATGTATATTTTAATGATGAAACACAGCATTATGTGAAGAAAATTACGAATACGATAATAATATATAGTACATACTTATTTTAACATGATCGTAATATTCGGAGTTAAATATTAATTCCGACAAAATATCTTGCTCGATTTGTGGTTTCGGTAGAAACCACCTACAACTAATTCACAATTTATACAGTTATTTTACAAAAGGCCCTACAACAGCATCCAACAAATTCCTAATGAAGTCATTCACCTTAAAGCTAGAAACAGTTATTCGGCAAAATCCTAAAGAATCATATCACACATCACCTTAATTGTATATATGTACATACGTATGTATGTATATTGAAGTACATACATCTGAACGAAATTATTGTTCTGTTTCTCTAACTGTTCGGTGCATTGCCGCGGTACATGAGTGCGGAATGCTGAATCTGCTTTGATGGCATCGGGGACATAAGTTGAATGTTTGTATGTATGTCGATATTATGTAAGCTTGAAATGCATAATTAAAATTTAGGTATTCCCTGCTTGACTATTTTGCAGCCGAAGGTAGTTGAAGCGTATGATGTAGGCATTCACCCGCTTTGCTCTCCCCGAACTTCGTCTCTCATCTCTATAAATAAGTTAACATAATGCTTTTGTCGCACCCGAATAAATGGCTGCGCACAGTCAACAACGTGAAATTAGATGTCCGATTTTACTTAAATTGCTCTCTTGTGCTAACTACATTGCTGCTCTCTATTTTAATGTTGCTTTTAGCTAAAAACGAATTTGGTCGCAATTGCCATTAGCACCGCAGCTACCAATGTTCCGTAAATGTGCGTGTTGAGTGTCGCGACCGCTGAGTTGTTTTGCGTCGATTTGTCGGCCTCTGGCGATTCATCGTGCGCTTGGTGATCGTCGCTACCTGGATAATGAGAAGAGATGCACAAACAACAATTAGAAGTCGCTGAAAATATTGGAATGTGGTGCAAAATGTCTACTCATAGCTTCGGAAGTGTGGATTCAAAAAAGCTAGCTGAAGGGCTAAATGGTGCACTATTAAATAAAGTTTGCTTAGTATGTTTGGACAGAGAATCTACTAAAACAGATTTTGCTTTCAACTTAAAATTTTTGTGGTGCATCAAAGTGATCACTTAAGTTTATGTTTACAATTGAAGAGGTTGGTTTAAATTTAGTTCAAATATTTTTTTATCCGTACAAATCCGTACGCGTTTCTGCATATATACCCGTTTAGTATCACTGCAATTTCCTTGGTGGTAATTGGTGCAAAGTGATACACCTCAGAAATGAAGCGTGCCTAAGGACTTTACAGTTAAATCAATTAAATGTTTGTGTCTTAGTGTTCAGTGCTCAAGTTTTGTTTCAAACAAATTGTTGCTGTGCCAAGCAGCGAGTTTTTGTGAGGAATTATGACGAACTTTTGCGAAGTTTCTTGATTTCAGATTAATCGGGAAACTTGCTCGAAACAAGACTCGAGGTAACGTAAGAAAATGTTTCAATCAGTAGTTGTAGTTGTCGCATTACTAAATGTTTATTTAGAGTTTTATAATATAAATCGTAAGCATAGGTTTCTCGGATCACCCTTCTGAATTAGGCCCTGTTTATACTCTATCATACATACGAGGTCTGTTCAAAATGTATCGCGAATTTTGAATTTCCGCGGGTTACGTGTATTCGATTTTCTATTTTTTTGCGGCGTTATGTTGGTACTTATGTCGCTCATTTATACTGACAGCTGTTTTGCTTGGACGAGTTTTGGCTCGTTTTCGATTTTTGCCACAGGTTAGAACGGTCAATAAGGATAACTTGCAAGTTATGAGCGAATTGCGCGAAGCAATCGGCCAGAAACGCCCGGCTTTGTGGAAGAACATAGCTTGGCTTTTGCATCATGATAACACCCCTGCTCACACATCGTTGCTTGTGCGCGAATTTTTGCCAAAAACAATACACTAAGAATACCGCATCCACTCCAACCCTGGCCCCTTGTGACTTTTTCTTGTTCCCGAAACTGACTGAGGCTGATGAAAGGACGACGCTACGCTACGATTAAGGAGATAAAGACGGCATCGAAGGAAGAGCTGAACAACATCGCTAAATATGATTTGTTTAAGTACTTCGAAAATTGGAAAAAACGTTGGCACAATTATGTATATACCTAATATTTGATGGGGATTACTTTCGCGATACTTTTTGAATAGACCTCGTATGTATGTGTTATCCAGCCCAAGTTCGGTTGCTCTCCAAAATGTAATTGACATGCCAATGCAGTGGTAATAAGTCTACTGTTCTGAGATGCAACTCTGATGTATAAGCTGATAAGTTGATTTTTTAAGTGTATTGCCGTGTAACACAATATTAACAATTGCGTGTACAACTATTGCTGTCAAACAGAGAATTTTAACGCAGAAAAACGAAAGTCTTCGAAATGAATTCTGATGTTATGAATTTTGAATATATCTGTTTTTTTTATAGAAATGAGTCTGAATATTGTGTAAATAGTACCATGATACAAAAAATAAAGGTAGAGTTTATGCTTTTTCTCAGCCACCACGTTATGCATCTGACACTAAACGACTTTTTTACGTTCTCCTTTGAAAATCTCTGAAACATTTTTTTCATACTGGAATGTATTATCTGCTGTTGAATTCGCATTAACATTTTTATACTTCCGGACAAAATAAATTAGTCACAGCGAAATGTTTATTCCGTGTTTATTTTAAAAAATATCTTGAAATTCTTGGAACCTTAAATAACACCAATTTAATATTATATCGAAGTGGCATCACGACTAAAGCTTTTTACGAATACGAAGATGGTCAATTAGCACGCTTAGAGTCAAAAAAATTGACAGTGGTTCTACCTTTATTTTTTGTACGTACATATCGCACACGCACTACAAAAGTGACACAACTCAAAATTTTTCATTTTCGGGTTTATGTGTTAATACTGTGCACAATGCATAAATCTGCCAATCAGCAAAAGCTCAGTATATTTTGTTGTTGTTAACTGTTGCAAAAATACAGTTAGGTCTCTCTTCATGTCAGAAGTTTTAAGCTATTTGATCGCTGCAGCTCAATGCAAAAGAGTCCTAACTCAAATTGTGTCACTTTTGCCGAAATAAATTTTTGTTAAAGTTAATTTTAAGCAAAATTCTGACAATTTTTGTATATATTTTAAATTATTAAAATTAATTATGAATTTTCAAAATTTTTCTTTAAATTCAGAAAAAGTGGCATAACTTGAAATAGTTCCGTAATTATTGAATTAAAATATTATCAAAACAGTCACAACTCAAAATTTTGGATTTTCTAGAATAAAATAAAAAAAAATGCTTGCAACTTATCATAAAGCATAATCTGTAAGGATTTTCTACTGAACGGTCTATTCGTTATTTAAAAAAAATATCTATTTAGCTCAAAAACAGTTTTTTGCGTTTCCTGGAAAATCAAAAATTTTGAGTTGTGTCACTTTTGTTGTGCGTGTGCGATATGTATATGTTAAAAAATGTATGGGCAGCAAGAGTGTTGCTGCCCATACAACAAAGTTTTCTTTGGCACAGTTGGTTGGATGGCAGAGTTGGTTATTAGAGAGGTGGGTTTTTATCTCATCCCTGCATGGTATAAACATACATACATACATATATTGATATTTGTGTCTGACTAGCAACTGTAGTTATATTTCTGTGCAACGAGTTTAAAATGTGTTTATGCACCTCGGCGTCGGCTCGGATGCTTTCACAAAATTGTTGGAATCGATGTTAATGTTAATAAAAACTTCATATTCACTTGAGTGCGGAATCTGAAGCAATTCCTGAATTGGTAAACGCATGAAATTGCGGCTTCTGTTGCATGCTTACAAATAAGTTGCACTTCAAATGCATTTCTGGTCCTACTTTGTTGACATATGTAAGTGATGACAATGCCGGTTAGTAAAGTTTATTAACTCATTGTTATTAAAATTGAATGCTTGATTGGTTGGTTGGTTGATCGATGGGTTTTTAATTTAGATAAAAATAATTATTACTGTTACAATCAAGCAAATACGGATAACCCAGTCTTTCATCGTTAATATATGCATTTATACGTATGTATGCTCATATGTAAGTATGTATGTAAGTATGCACATCAATGAGTGGTGCTTAAAGAAAAAGGTTCGTTGTTTAATGACTGCTTCCTCTTGATCTAGATCGGAAACAGGCAAACACACTCACGGCCTATTCCAGAATCTCAACCCAAACTGATAAAATTTGGGCAACGTCAATTGAGCTGAGCCGAAATCGTGAAATCATTATTAGAAAATCAGGGGTGGAAAAATCATTTACAATTTTGAAGTAGCCACTTTCAAAGTGGTTCGGCTGCCTTAGGCTTCAGTGTTTGATGTTTTTTTTGGATTTGGTGTTGCGCTGTTCCTCTCCGCTCCGAGGAAGAGTCAGTAAACAGAATTAGTATAGCAATTGTTAAGGAAGTGAATACTAAGTAAATATAAAATATTCTCGCTAACTGAACGTAAGTGACTACAATAAAAAGATAACAAAAGTGCTCACGTACTCTTTTTTCTGATATTGTTGACGTCGTGTGGCAGATTTAGTAGTCTTACATGTATAGGCGACGGCGCTGAACCGTTGTGAAAGAGTACAGACATCACAGAAACGGTTAACGAAAGCGGCTGCTGGTACGTTGCTGCGGGCACAGCATTGAGATACAACCAGGACAATACAGTGTGCTAAGTACAACGTAACTGGATGACACTGGCATTGCTTGGACGGGACGACTGGCCGGTCTGTTTGTGTTTACGATATGCGAGATGCAAGGGATGCTAGTTGTTGGTTTGACTTATGGATAGTTTCTCGTCGATGACTTTGCTGTGAACTGACCTTTGGTCGAATCGTACATACGTTATAAACGTTTCTTTTAGTTACCCAATACTGTGCTTAAGGCGCTCATTCGCACTCTACTGTCTTACGGCTGTGTCCGATTCTCAAAAAAACGAGTTTGATATACTCCACATCCAGCCGGGGAAGCTCCCACCGCCGGTGTTTACTACTTCACGATTGCACGTTTTATTCGAATTCGCGCGCGATAAATTTTTCGGGACATGAATTTGAATTGGGGAACCCCAGAAAAACAACAACGAAATGAAGCAAATGAAAAGTGGTAAGTTAAACTTATAAGTTTGGATTTCTGCTTAAAATTCAACAAGTACTACTTAAACATTAAACAGCAACATATAGAGAACATATTGTACAAAAAAGCGTGCGGGCGGTACCCTTCTACGGCGTACTTATAGCTTGCAATCAACTAACTACGGCGTACACGTACATATGATAAATAATAGGCAACGGCTACGAGTAAGGCGATTGCGTTGACCCTTGGGATATGCTCACACACACACACGCTGAGATCTGCTACAGAGGTTGCTAGTACAAGGATGAAGCACAGTTAAGACGAACAGTACTCTTTAGGATTACGGTAGTATTCGTACTGACTACAAAGCTTATGTGAGGGTGTGTATGTGAGAAACTAAGTTAAACAACATTTTGCTTCATTCAAATTTAACTATGTTCAGCGAATTTAAGTTAGATCAGTTATCCTCGTTTTCTGACGCCTGTAAAATACATTAGAGAAATTCAAAATTGAACACAAATTTGGAATGGAACAAAACAACAAAAATTCACCGCGCTCGTGTGTGTACATACATTAACGTTTATGATGAGACATGCATTTAGAATTCGCAAATACATGCATACATATACGAAAGTGCGATAGTGGGAAGTGCATATGGTACGATAGTCACTCGTGCAAACAGTACTAAAGGCTATAAGCAGCAGATGCAATGACACAGTCATAACTGCACATAACTACGTCAATGTGCTTGCTCCATTCGGCCAATTGTTGCCGCAGCATCATTAGGTAAAATTTCGACTCAGTTCGAGTCACCTCGCCCAAAACACCTCGGCCGAAAAGCATAGTGCAATTATGTTGTGCCCAGGAATGAGATGAAAGTTTTGTCAAATAGCCCACAGAGCCACTCAGTTCCGAATGCACAATAAACGTGACTTTAAAAGATGTCACCTGTTATTCGCGGCCAAAGTACTGAATCGAAACCATTAGGTGAAAGCAATTACGGAAATGTGAGGTGACAAGGTTGCAAAATATAAAACACACATTCAACATTAAATAGTACTTACTGATAAAGTGATGCTACTCTACGTTCAGCTTAGTAGAAAGACGGGGAAACGAGACGATTTAACGGGACTAACTACTTATGTACATAATACAAAGCATTGTGTAGACTATTTAATAGAATGGAGATATAGACAGATGCATTCAGTTTCGGAGCATTATGGATGTCTCGGGATTTCGGGATTTAAAAATGGCAATCCCGGGATCCTGGTATTTTACATAATTTTTGATTTTAACAAAAATTGTATGAAATTCGTAGAAAACTATCGCGAACCAAAAAAAAAACAAAATTCAATAATTTTTTGCAAGTAAAATACTTTAAAAAAATTAAAATTTTGTTGGTAGGGATTATAGGCATAGGGAACAGTTTTTCGATTTAGATATTTCGAAGCCCCTGACTTTGTGAAGTTGAATGAAAACATACATATCCATTACGCGCTGGAGTAGTGGTTAAGGGTGTCGCATCGAGGTCTAAGTTCGCGAAAGAGCTAGGATGTTATTCTTAGATGGAAAAAGGAATTTCGGGGCTGCTAAAAATGGTCGAGATGCCGGTGATTTCGATCCCGGGATTTAATGCCTTAATGGATACCTACGATTATGGTGGTTGGTTGGTTAAGTGGCTGCCTCTGTATGAGACACACTTAGGCCTATGGGCCCGTTGTGATACCACAAATTCCACCCGTTTGAAATGTGTATGCAACACTGTTTTTTCCAACATGTGATACAACACACATTTCAAACGGATGGGGGGAAAGGGAGGGAGGGGACCTACAGTTTAACGCCGAATCCGAACGGCGATTGGCAGTTTTTTCTTTCACACTTGGAGGTTTTGCCATTGCCTGCCAAGAGCGCACTTGTGCGATTCTTGTAATTCTCATTTCCTTCATGTGGATAGCGATAGAAGTAAATGAGTGTTCTTTCCAGCCCAAGCCAGGAATCGAACCTGGAGCTCTCGGTATGAGAAGCCAGCGCGCTACCCGCTGAGCTATCGAGGCCGAGAACGATTATACTTCCGAACAAATAACAGTGGGTGCACAGTTGATGAGTTGTCCAGTTTTGTTACAAAATTCGGAAACGTCAAAAGTTACATTACTTGGAAATGCCCGAAAAGGAGGTTTTCTTAAAAACTTCTCTTGAAACTTTTTGAGATGAACTGAGGTACATAAATTTTTGTATATTTAAAAACACAATGGCAGCGAGGACGCGGGACCATTGCAGGCAATCTTCAAACAAAAACAGAGGGAACAGAATAATTGCTTAGTTTTCTAAATCAGTAGTTTTAGTTTAGTTTTCTAAATCTTGCTGAAAATATGCAAAAATCGTCTCAGTAATCGGTTTAAAACTATTTCAAACCAAATTTTTATTTCAAGAGATGTTACTGCATCATTTAAGCAAAGAAAAAACCAATGAAGTTGTGTTTCCAAAGTCATGTATGCTCCTAATATTAATTCATATTACAGAAATAAAGTGATGTCTGCGCTCATATGTGAGTTCACAAATCTGTAACCGTAAGGAATAACAGCCAAAGTCGATTTTATGAAGTTTTCAGGAGAGCACTTTTAATTTTTGAATTTAGCTTTAGATTTAACTTTAGGTATTTAGATTTTTGGGCGTAAAACATTCATTTTATGAGTAAAAGCCATAGAATTTTGTGTAGTAGTACATTTGAATACGACGAATGCAATGGTGGTTTGTCCTACCTCAACTTTGGCTGTTATTCCCTACGGCCACAGAAATTTCGCTTGCATACTACAGAGCTATTCGAAAGTTCGTAGACTTTTATACATCACCAATTTAAGTATACTTGAACTATAAGTGATAACAAATTTAAAAGTCAGTTTTGCAGGAAACGGACGTATTGCTATACACGATATACAGGGTTATCCATTTAGTGGTTCCAAAACTGGCCGTCTGGCAAGGCTGTCAGCTGTTAAATATCTGTCATCTGAAGTGTCATTTATTTAGTGATAATATCGCTTCTGTTAGTGTTAGTGTTTCGGATAATCCGAATCCGAATAACTGACTTTTTGGCCTGCAATTGAAGATTGTGGTTACAAGACGGTGCCACGAGCCACACAACACGATCGATTTTGGCTTTATTGCATAGGAAGTCTTCAGAACGCGTAATTTCACGATTTGGCGACGTCAATTGGTCACCAAGATCATGCGATTTGGCGCCGTAAGACGTCGGGTATTTCAAAGATCGTGCCTACACGGATAATCCCCGAGATACCGCATAGAAATGTGCGAAAAACTGGTCGAAAATTACCTCAAAAGGATCCACTGCTGCAACAAATCTAGAGGCGGATATTTAAATTATATTGTATTTCGTACGTAATGGCAAGGTCATATCCTAAAGGTATTATCATAAATTAACCCTTTACACGGTACAGTTGCATATCTGCAACCAACCGTAAAATTGCCCGTAATTTCGGAAGTAATTATCAAAACGACTCTTTCTTGCGATTTTGCAACTATGCAAGGTTCCTTTTTTGAAATACTGGCATTAAAAGTGGGAAAAAGTACCTAAATTTTACTTGACAGCACTTATTTGACCGTTTTTGCGAAAAGTTGCACGCATTTTTTTAGTGAAACAAAAGTGGTTAAAACTTATTAATAAAAAACACACAAACACTTTGCGAAAAATGCGGAGTAGGACTATGCTACAACCAACGCATTAATTACTTTAAAAATTTTCATTTAAAACTAAACATTAAAATTAAAAAAAAAAACAAGTTTTTTTTTTTTGTTTTTAATTTTGTTTTACAAAAAAACTTAAAAACCTGAAGTATATTAAATAATAAAAAAATACGTGTTTTTGTAAAATTAGGTTTATATCTAAAAAACAAAATGTGAAATGTGAAAATGTGAAAAAATTCGCTATTGCCGTGTAAAGGGTTAAAAGTTTCATCGAAATCATATCTTAAGGTGTGTTATTTTAACTATACTTTTGAAACCGAAAAATGGATAACCCTGTATATACAGGCTTTATAGGTATGAGCATATTTCCCTTAGCAGAAGAAGGTAATCGGTTGCAGTATTGAGAATAACGTCTCTGCTAAAAATTGTATACATATATCTACAAATTACTAGAGTCCTAAAGTCCTCACTATTTGTGTGATAAGCTCATACCTTTTAAGTCACGAAGACACCATGACTTACTATGCTTATATAACAACATTCAGACTAATGCAGTAAGAGTGTGGAACTCGATTCCTGAGGTCATAAGGGCTGGATTAGATAGAGGCAATTATAAAACTTTGACTATGAATATGTTGTATCAGTGGGCGCAGCAAGGTACACATTTTATCTTCTTTTTTACGCTTGCAATTTCTTTCTAAAAAATGTGTAAACATTTTTAGATTTCAGTTTTATGGTTTTATTATAATAATTTTTAAGTTAAATTGATGATTGATGATCTCTAAGTCTTACTCTGTACAATACAAATAAATTAATAAAAATAAAAAAATTGAAAAAAATTAGTTCTGACGCGTTTCGAAGATTTGTAAGATAGTAAAAAAGGCGCAGGTATAAGGCAACAACCCAAACAAATTAAACCGTTTGTAATATAGGAATCGCTTTTGGAAAGGGTTTCGTAATTATTTTGACGTTGTTTAACGTACATTGAATTATGTTAGAAATTCTTCCCCAATCAAAGCTCTTTCTGAACTTGGGCGTGTATCTTATTTAAATTTAAAGCTGCATTTTTTTAATTAATTGTATAAGATTGATCTTTCTCAATGTTCCTAAACTAGTTGAGCACCCACATATTTTGTCTTCAAATAAATAAATAAATCACACACATTAAAAGACATACGAACACGTACAGTCTGTCCAGTAGAAGCGTGATTGACCAAATTATCACTTAGAGTACCGTTATCAAAAAAATTTGAATGTACCTGAGTAGCCTCATCATTTTTGTAATACGCACTGCAAAAATTGTAAGTCTCGTGAAACAATTACAAAGTACAGGGTGTTTTAACAAGATGAGCTTCGCGTGAGAGAAGCGACTTGAAGCCGTATACCTTTGTCTACACCCTAGAAGGCCGTAAATGTCACGTTTAGCTGCAGCAAAATATATGAAGAAGTCGAAGTCATTCGTAACGAGTTGGACGAATCGGTATATGGAAGCAAAAAATGTCGACGATTTGGCTGGGCGGGGCCTTGAAAAAAAGACCTCCCCAAAACAGGACAATTGATTGATTTGTTTGCGACGAAGTCGGGCTTATCGTTGCGTAAGGCTAAAGCAGTTTTAGAGAAAATTGATGTTCAAATATCAAAAGAGACGGTTCGAGGACGTTTAAGATCTAACGACGTTAAATACCGGAGCTCTTTGAACAAACTGTTGCTCTCATCATCACACGTTCAAAAATGGCTTGGCTGGTCTGATGACAATTCAGATCGGAATTAGAATGATGTAATATTTACGGATGAATTCCAATTTCGTGCAAATAGTAGCATAAATCAATCTTAGCGTGCCGCCATCAACCGATTGTTCCAACGAACTGTTAAAGACCCAGTAAAGGTCCATGTTTGGGGGTACTTCTCAGAAAAAGGATTTGGGCGACTTTTCGTTATTACCACCAACTTGAACGCGGTTTTGATGAACAAAAATCATGAAAAAGCTTTATTACCATCAGCTGCGAAGATGTTCGGGAGAAGAGGCCCCCTTGAATTATACAAGAAGACAACAACCACAAACATCGCAGCCAAATGTGTGCTGAGTGGAAACAGCAAAATGGGGTAGAGGTGTTAGATTAGCCCTCACAATCGCCTGATGCCAACCCGATAGAAAATGTATGGGAAATAGTGAAGCAGAAACTCAGAGGAAATAGTATGATATATTGACAGCAAAACCGTTATCGAGGCAAATTCGGCTGATTTGAACTCGATTGTCTCGGCAACTTGCTCAGATCTTAGCGCAAAGTATAGGTCGGAGGTTTGAGGCCATAATAGCGAATGGTGGCGACTATACCTGTTATTAAAAATATTGCGTACCATATATATTATAAACGCATAAAATGCAGTTTGTTTGAAACGAATCGGACAAATAGTTTCCAAGTTACGGCGATCCTGGACAGACTGTATATTATATTTTCTACGATTAGCAATCCTACGATTTACTAAATTTCAGTACCAAAACAGCTGCAAGTGAAAATGTAAATAACTGGAAAAAGCACAACATACTGAAATGGTCTGTCCTCAGCGCAGTTAACGCCAACTGCTCGGATCCAGGAAGAAATTGTTAGTAGTGTTTTGATAAGCAAAAGAGGTGTGAAAGTTCAGAATGCCATCCCGAAATAGTAAAATGGTATAGTATAACTTACTTAAGCAAAAAGTGTCAGTTGAAATTAAGTATTCAGTTTTGTAGAATTTGTTAAGGCACAGAGAGTGTAAGTCACAAGTTTTACCATGCAACAGGCAAATGAGTCAACGTATTATTCATAATTTATTAGTTATGTGATATTCTACTTAAATACATGAAACTGTGTTATGTTGGGAACAGGGATTAACTTTTACCATATACTGAACTTCTACCACAAAGTGTTGGCTCACTTTGTATAACTGACTAGCCAAATAAAATAAGTTAAGCTTGGGTGCGGTTAAGTTTTGCTCTTGATACTTAAGCGTGTGTGTATAAACAAGTTACCAACAGCAATTGCAAATTAGTGAAACCGACTAATTGACCATTTTCAAGTTTTTATTGTATTTCGGAGTTTGCAAATCTCGTTCTGTACATATATTTTTCCAAATTACAAACCATCTTTGTTTCAACCGAAACAAATATTATATTGTTATTTTTACTGTTATAATTATTATTATTATATTAAAATTATTTGAATAATTATTGCTAATATACAATGTACAACGCATTTTGAAGTTACAAATCTGTTTCCATGGTATGCTAAATTTAGTTGCAATAAATATTAGTTACTGTGTTGGTAAGTTCGTAAAAGAAATAATACATATGTACACTAAGGTGGGTCGAAAAAAAAAATTTTTTGTTGTCACCACCTAAAAATAAAATTCAGAGTGTTTAATGACTATTTGGAAAATATTGCGATTCTGAGGTAAGCCAATTGTGAGCGGTTTTGCTTCAAAAATACCTCTAATTATTATGTTTTTTGGGTGTAACTTTTTTGTTGTTGGACATTTTTGTGCAATCCAAGAACTCCTGAAGGTTTATCTAACCAAAAAAAATTATTCGAAAATGTCCAACAACAAAAAAGTTACACCCAAAAAACATAATAATTAGAGGTATTTTTGAAGCAAAACCGCTCACAATTGGCTTACCTCAGAATCGCAATATTTTCCAAATAGTCATTAAACACTCTGAATTTTATTTTTAGGTGGTGACAACAAAAATTTTTTTTTTTTCGACCCACCTTAATGTACACGGTCACAGTAATTTAAATTCTGACGTATGAAAATGAGTTAAGGGTGAGTGAACATTTATTGTATTTTCTTAGTACATGCGTAAATAAATATGTAGCAAATATGTAACATAAATATATCCATTGCCATCGATGCGACGTTCCAATAAAAAAGTATCTGAGATAGCGACTTATGTATTTATGTACATTAATGTGTATACGTATACAGTATATATGCATGCAAGTACGGTAATTCTGTATATACATAAATATGTAGAATATGTGACTTCCATATGTCACATATGTTTACAAGGCTCTGGCAACATTTTCATAATGTCTGTATGTTCCGATTTCTGCGAGATCAGATTAAGGTGCCTTGCTCGTAATATGGTTGTTTCGGATATTATTTTGTTTCGTGAATGCCACCTAGTTTCAATGGTTATTTGCAGGGTGTGCGTCTTTAATCATTACAAATTCAAACTTACAAACTTAACTTGATATCGAAAAATTTTCACAAAGCACCAGAAAGTAAAAATTAAAGTACCTACAATTCGTCGTTTAATCTTGCTGCCACATGTTTGTAAACTTTTGGCTTGAACATGCAATTGCGCCATTCTGAGATGCTGTTTTCACCGAACCCTCTTTGTTGTTGCAAATTTGTAATGTGCACAAAAATCGAATGTGTATGTTAGTGAAGCAGGACTTAACCGTTGTGTTAGGGACTATATTAATTTCGCTTTATTAGCAATAATTGGCGTGATGGTCGACTGAATTTTATAAATAAAACAGTGCAACAAATTCAAAAAAAATTTCGAGGGACAAGGTCAAACCCATCTCATTCAATAGATGACCTCAGTAGATGAAAAAGTGCCAAGGGATTTTTCCCGGAATGTTCGAGTTTATTTTTAAATTGAGTTTAAAGATGGCGGCTTAAAGCCCCTTCCCGAAACTTTTAAAACATCATATCTCTTGACTCAAATGTCAGAAAGGAATAATTTTAACATTCCGGGAAAAATCCCTTGGCACTTTTTCATCACTGAGGTCCTCTATCGAATGAGATGGGTTTGACCTTGTCCCTTTTTTCAGTGTTGCACTGTGTAATTAGCTCCCGATCCCGAACAGTTGCTGTACTAAATTAAACAACAACTACTTTTATGCTTCAGACCTGTGTACTTGAAGCTAACACATCGTTATTTGACGGTTTTTATACTTTGCCCTTCACTTTTACGTTTTACGATTCTGAAATCATTACACTACATGCATATGTACATACTTGACGAGTGGATGTGTGTATGTTCAAAAAGCAGTTATGAGTTGCGGCCTGTTGAGTTGAGCCGTAAGTGCGGCACATGTACATATTATTAGAGTCCGAACGATTAATCGGCATCGGCTAGTATCGGCCAATAAAATTGGTATCGGCATCGGCTAATATCGACATCGGCCAAAAAATAAGTATCGGCATCGGTATCGGCCTTTTTTGTCCGATGCCACATCGGCCGTTTTTGGTCGATGATGCATCGGCCTATTTTTCTGCTTTAATTTTTTTGTTTTCATTTTTTGTACCAACGGGTTCTTATACCCCTTTTCAGTAATGTATTTTGTTTCCTAGAAATGTTTTTTTTTTAATCTAGGTATTCTTAAAAACACAGATTTTTAAAAACAATCATTCAAATCTTACGATCTACGCAAAATATTTTTTCGATTTCGGTGTTCCCGCATAAAAGGATGGTTTCAGAATTTTTGAGCATCCAATATAATTTTCTAACCCCCAACATTCATAGCATGAGAATATTTCTATTGGATTTCAAAATTAAACTCCGTCCCCGTTTTATTTTTTCCAAATTTGCACAACGGGTCGTAATTTCAAGTTGAATAAAAAACTGAATTTGTATGCAATATTTCCGTCACTATTTTTGTTTCTCTCTCGGTGGATAAATGTGATATATTATTTTTTTAATACATGTTAATGTATTAGACTTCTGAATTCTCTTGTTATTTCATTTAGTTTTTAATTATTTCTTTTCTCGTTATTTTGTTATTTTCTGATGAATGTTACAACTATATGTAATAGTTCCTTTTGTTATTTTATAAAATAGACTGCGTTTTTGATTGAATTCATTCGTATTATTTTTTCTATGTAATTCGCATCGGCATCGGCCAAACTCGCCCTTCCGGCCGATTCCGATTCCGGACTTTAATATTATTAGAGTCCGACCGATTAATCGGCATCGGCATCGGCATCGGCTAGTATCGGCCAATAAAATTGGTATCGGCATCGGCTAGTATCGGCATCGGCCAAAAAAAAGAATCGACATCGGCTTTTTTGGCCGATGCCAAAAAAGCTTTCATTTCTTGTTTGTTTTTATTTGCAGCTGAATCGCACTGTCTTTCTTTTTCATATCTCGCTTTGTATATTTATTACATTTTTATTATACGTTACAACCCAGTGTTGTCTGATTAGGGGGTTCTCCTTAGATTTGTTTGGGTTTTATAACAAATATTTAAGGGGACAATATTTTACAGATATTTTTAATATATTTTTGCTACATCAACACCTTGTTCAGCTATATTGGCTATTGGGTCTTTTGTTAATTGCTTGTGCCAAATAGAATGAGCAATTTTCATGCAATATTAATTTTATGTGTTATAAATTTGGGGAAAATTTTAGTTTAATGTATTTAAATTCTGAATTTTCTTGTAATTTTATTTACTTTTTGGTTGTTTATTTTCTCGTTTTTGTTTGTTAATTTGTGATGAATGTGATGAAATGTACTATATATGTAATAGTTCCTTTTGTTGTTTTATAAAATAAGCTGTGTTTTTGATTGAATTCATTCGTGTTTTTTTTTGCTATGGAATCGGCATCGGCCGATTTTCGGCCTTTTGACCGATTAATCGGCATCGGCATCGCATCGGCCAAAAAATTTGGTATCGGTCGGACTCTAAATATTATATGTACTACAGATGTCAGCGCTGATATTTTAAAACGAAAATTATAGCCGCCCTTTTTGAATATACATTCATACATACTACACCTAATTACAATTAGTATTTGAATTCTGTTAGACAATGCTATGGGTAATGAAATTTAGAACATTTAAATACTTTTGAAATGTTAGTACATAAGTTAATAAATAAGATGAGTATTACTTAAAAAGTTGTCTTACACCCGAAACCGATCAAAGTGGGCTGTAGAAGAAAGTCGCATTGTTGCGTGGAGATTAAGAAGTAAAGTAAGGAACCACAAACACATACGGAATAGATACGAAACTCCAAAAGAACATTGGCATATAAAGGAGTTTTATATTTTCATTTGACAAATACATTTTAGTTCACACAACTAAAAACTTAATGTAACATACCATATAACTTTGCATTGAGTCGTTTATGTTTATCAAAGTGTTTAAACTTGATTTTAGGATCGTTCTTGACTTTAAGTTTCTTATTGCAATATGTTACTTTAAACTGTGAGTAATACTCTTATCTTGAAAAAGTGTCAATTCATTCTTATAGAGTCGTCATTGGTCGGTTCCACTCACCTGCATCGAAGAGTAATGATTCGTCATTTTCGTCATTACTGTAGGGCGAACGTAATTGCGGTTCCTCCGAATTTTCAAGAATATTACCTGTTGTTGTCGGTATGTTTTTGCAACCGAACCACCAATGTCCTGATGGGCGAGGAAAAGGAGGATTAGCGGCGTCAATCTGTGCAAGTAATATAATTTGTAGTAAAAACTTGTGATTAACACGATTTCATGTCGGGTGAAGCCGAACTCATGTGGAATTACCGAAAAAGTTCTGTCGTTGAATCGATAGTACTTGTCCCCCTTAAAGAAATACGTATAGCCATTCGTGTATTGCAGCGCGGCATCAATGTTGTTTGGGAGGCCCTCCCAGTTCGAAATGGGCTTCGGATAGCTTGATTTCACTGGCGGTCGTTTAAGTGGGTCAAACCGCCAGAATTTGCTACCCTTATAAAAGTAAATTTTGCCATTTCCTCCCCAGACCATGGCAGCGTCCAAATGATCAGGAATGCCAGTAAATCCTTCACTAATCTCCTTGGGATATTCGCCATCCATTTGTCGTCCATTATAGCGCCAGTATTTGGTTCCCTTGAAAAAGTAGGTTTTACCATTTTTGTATGTAAAAGCCGCATCGATGTCGCCTGAATAACATGAATGAGTGCACTAAGTCGCAGTTTTTATAATTAAGCAGGATGCTATAATTACCGGGCAGTCTTGGCCATCCTTCCGAAATAAGCTTGGGATATCCGTCCGCAATAGAGTTCTCGGTGAGCTTATAGTACTTGTTACCTTTAAATGCGTACGTTTGACCGTCGGCAGAGTTAAACAAAGCATCAATCTTGGGATCCTTGCAAATGAGATCATCTCGAGGCACTTTTGGTGGAGCGAAGGCGGGTCTTTGCGTGGTGCGGGGGAAACCGCCCCGATCGGCCGCTCCAGCAGTTTTCTTGCCGTAGAGAGCCTGTATGGCAAGAATATCGTCCGAGTCAAGTTTGAACACAGGATCGAAGCCACGATAGAATGGGGCCATTAACGCCGAGCGCTCGTCTGAGTGTGAAAGACCAAGGGAGTGACCGAATTCGTGAGCGGCCACTTGAAACAGATTTGTTCCGCGCGGCGAGCCAATTGTCCATAACTCGGCGTCATCGAAGTGAGCATCACCGCCAAAAACTGGGAAGAAAGCATGAGCCAGTGTACCGCCCACGCCGTCGAAAGCATCACCATCACCGTGCTCACTCTCGACGAAACTGTTTAAGTTACGAAATTATCAGGTAATTAAAATGCTTGCCTTTCGAAATGCCAAATCTAAGTACCTACCGGATTTCGATATGGACTGGTCCGGATGATTTCGGAGTAAATGATAAATCGGTGAAGTCACTCCAAACGCTGAACGCCCGTGCGATTTCTTCGTCGACGTCGTTGCGCTTCAAACGCTTGGGGTATTTAGAGATTTTATAGGTCAGCGCTTTCACTCGCCAGCGGCTGCCTTGCAGCGCATAACGTTTGGAACGGCTGTCCGTACCGAAGCCTACTTTATCTCGAACACCGCATCGAGGCAACGACATCAACTGAAGCGTCTCTTCGTCTAAATCGCCAGTGACGTTTAAACCGGCGAAACTTTGGAAATCTTGCACAGCTTTCGTCCAAGTGCTTGCGTCCAGCAAGCCGCCGTTGGCCGGGTTACGAGCTGAAGCAGGTAAGTAACCAAACTGTGACAAGTAAATCTGCAAGATAAAGATTCAGCTCGTTATATACGCGTGCATAGGAATTATATATGTATGTAAGAATGTGTTAATGCACGTACATATGTACACATGCATTTATGGCTAATTGGCTTGGGCAGTGAACTAAAAGCCAAAAGATCGTGAGCACTGATCCCGATCGCACACTTACTGTGGCAGCTCTAAAATAACCTCTTGTCTCTCTGTATACTTCATTTGTTCTATGCACTAACTGACCGATTTTCAGATGCATATTAAACAAAGTGTAGCGCACATACGTACAAACTTGAACAATGTCATTGCTCAGTGATATTTACAAAAGGTTTCCAATAATTACTTTGTACTATTTAACCGTAGATCAAGCTTTGTATCAAAAATGATACATTTGCTTTTTTGTTTTATTATAACTTTTTTCAGGAAATAATTAATTGAACCATTCTTGTGACTTCGTTTGTGTTGGGATTATGCTTGTTTAAAACCATCTTTCACACTTTTTTAAGAAAGAGGTTTTGAGAAAATTTAAAAGTTTATGGGATGGCAATTCCCATTTATTTAAAAATAAAATTACAATTAAATTAACACAAAAATAGAAAGAAAGTAAGGGTGCGCTTGCTGCGCGGTTGACGCGTGTCGATCGAATGATCCCAGTCCCGTTCACGTTTGAACGCGTCCTCGTGAGTCGGCGTGCGTACGGCAACGAGCGAATGGTGTGCACACACGAATGCGTGAACGAGCGTGTGCACGCGAATGCGTGAACGTCCGTTGCGATGTTGCGTCGGCGTGCGTGCGGCAGCGAGCGAATGGTGTGCACACACGAATGTGTGAACGAGCGTGCGCACGCGAATGCGTGAACGTTCGTCGCGATGTTAGTCCCATCCCCCACAGTGCTCCCCCCAGACTTCACGTCGTGAAACGGACGGGAAGTTTGATGTGGCGACCAGAACGAGCCGTTGTCGTTGACGCTGCCTGCGTGGACAGCGATGGTGCCAATGGCTGCCGAGTTGTGGTGGATGGTTCGTCGGCGTGCGGAGTCTCGATGTATGCCGGTTTAAGCCGATCGATCGAGATGTTCGACTGGTGGCGTCCCATCTGAATTGTAAAAAATTTTTCGTGTCTAGAGACGACTTGGAACGGGCCGTCGTACGGTGGTTGCAATGCTGGACGCAGCTGGTCGTTCCGAACAAACACGTGCGTTGCCTCGTCGAGGTTCTTGAAGATAAACGGTTTTGATTTGTCGTGGTTTGCTGTTTGCGTGGGTCGGATCTCGTGCATCGCTTCTGTTAACTGCTTGACAAATTCCGATTGCGGTTGAGGTATCCTGCCGTCGTTGAAGAACTCTCCTGGAAGCCGCAACGTAGTACCATAAACGAGTTGCGCTGCCGATGTTTCGATGTCCGATTTGAATGCTGAGCGTAACCCCAGTAGAATGATTGGCAAACGATTTGGCCAGTCGTACTGGCCGTGGCACATGATTGCTGCTTTGAGTGTGCGATGCCACCGCTCGATGAGTCCGTTAGCCTGCGGGTGATATGCCGTGGTGCGAAGATGGTTGATACCCAGCGTGCAAGACAATTCTCGGAAAAGATGTGACTGGAATTGTCTGCCCTGGTCGGTCGTGATGCGAGCTGGAATGCCGAAACGTGAAATCCAAACGTTCACGAGCTCTCGGGCCACGGTCTCCGCTGACATGTCTTTGAGTGGAACGGCTTCTGGCCATCGAGTGTATCGATCAATGATGGTCAGACAGTATCGATATTCGTTTGACAGCGGCAACGGGCCGATGAGATCGATGTTAATATGCTCGAACCTTTGTGATGGAAGCGAAAATGTTTGGAGAGGCGCGTGTACGTGTCGGCTAATCTTAGATTTTTGGCAATTGATGCATTTGCGTACGACGTCGGCAATTTCTTTGCCCATTTCTGGCCAAACGAAACGAGATTTGATGAGGTCAGTCGTCGCTCGTACTCCACCGTGCGAGATGCTGTGCAATTTGGTGATGATCGCCCCCCGGTGGGAACGAGGAATGAATGGGCGTGCCTTATTAGTCGAAACATCACAATAAATTGCAGCTGTCGAGTTAGGTATGTCGATTTGTTTGAGCTTCAACGATGTGTTGTTGTCTTCGAGGAACTTCTTCAATTCCGGACAACTTGACTGTGCTGCGGCGATGTGGTCATAGTCGATGGTTGTCGATGCGATCGCTGCAATGCGCGAGAGTGTGTCCGCCGGCGTATTTTCAGCACCCGCTATGTGTATGATGTTTGTTGTAAACTGACCTATGTAGTCCAAGTGGCGAACCTGCCTCGGTGAAGCTTTGTCTGGTTTTTGCCTAAAAGCGTAGACTAATGGTTTGTGATCCGTACGTACCTCGAAAACCCTACCCTCGAGCATGCAACGGAAATGCCTGATGGCAAGGTAAACCGCAAGCAGTTCCCTATCATACGTGCTGTACCTACGTTGCGCTTCGGTGAGTTTAAGGCTGAAGAATCCAATCGGTTGAAACTCGCTGTCGATGATTTGGTGTATCACGGCACCAACGGCGGTGTCGCTGGCGTCAGTGTTGAGTGAGATTTGTGCATTCGGTGCAGGGTGCACAAGAAGTGCAGCGTCTGCTAATTGCTGTTTACATTCGTTGAAGTGCTTACGTGTGTCGTCAGTCCAATTTATTGGTGTGGAATCGTTCTTCTTGTTACCAGGAATCAATTGGACCAGTGGCGCTTGGTGTTCAACTGCATGCGGCAAAAAACGTCGGTAAAAGTTGATCATTGCCAAAAATCGACGCAGTTGCTTGGCGACTGTAGGCAATGGAAAATCGATGATCGCTTGAACTTTGGCTGGCGACGGCTTGATGCCGTCGGGTGTGACGAGATGCCCGAGGAACTCGATTGTTGATTTCGCGAAAGTGCATTTGGTCGGGTTGATTGTGAGATGAAATTTCCGTAGACGCTCGAAAACCTGCCGCAAATGCGACTTATGTTGCTCGGCGTCGTCGGAAGCGATGCATATGTCGTCAACGTAGACGAATACGAAATCGAATCCTCGAAACACTGAATGCATGTAGCGTTGGAAGGTTTGCGCTGCATTACACAATCCAAACGTCATATGAGTAAATTCGAACAGGCCAAACGGGGTTGTGATTGCTGTTTTTGGAATGTCGTTTGGCTCTATTGGAATTTGGTGATACGCGCGGTTGAGATCAATCTTGCTAAATACCTTCTTTCCGTGTAAGAAATGAGTAAAGTCCTGAATGTGCGCAACGGGTAACGATCCGGCACCGTTTGGGCGTTGAGGGAGCGATAGTCGCCGCACGGGCGCCAGTCGCCATTGGATTTCCGCACCAGATGCAATGGTGAAGCGTACGAGCTATTCGATGGACGACAAATCCCGAGCTTGATGAGGAATTCGAATTCGTCTCGAGCAGCTTTGTATTTGTCGGGTGTGAGGCGCCTGGGCCGTGCGAAAACAGGGGCGCCCTTGGTTTCGATGCAATGGGTAACGCCTGTGGGTGTCGATGCAGGCGCCGTGGCGTTGAGTTGCGTGATTTCATGAAATTCTCGCAGCAAATCTGCGAATTCCGATGAATCGTTGTAGGTTTTGATGTTTGTCGACGCCTCGAGACTGCAAATACCAGGTCGTGACAGTGTCGTGAGAGCATCGATGAGCTTGCCGCTGTTGATGTCGATGAGCAAATTGAAATGCCGGAGGAAGTCGCTGCCAATAATTGGGTGCTTGATATCGGCGATTACAAAATTCTATGTGAAAGGACGGCGTAGTCCCAAGTCGAGAGTGAGGCGAGTGACACCATACGTTTTGATGATAGTGCCATTCGCTGCGAAAAGCGGATTTTCGTTCGTGTTGCTCATTCGATGTAGTCGCGTTGACGGAAGGACCGATACTTCTGCGCCGGTATCGATCAAAAATTTCTGACCAGATTTGATATCTGGAACAAAAAGTCTGTTAGTTCGTGGTATTTGGACGGAGTTTACCTCTAATTCGTCGTGTCGATTGGAGGTTGATTGGCTGCTCGATGGTGATGAAATGCTGCCGGAACTACCGAGCTGAAGTGTTTCGGCTGCATTTAGTTTTTTGTCGTATTGTCTGGTTGTGGAAAGTCGCATGGCTTCCGACATTGGCGAGCCTGAGTGCCATGAGTTCGATGAAACCAGCAAGTCGGTGAGTTTTGTAGGGGACTTGTTGCGCGATGCGGAGTTGGGCTTCGCCGGAATACGCTGCTTGAACGATCATCCTGATGACTACGATTGTCCGCGAGGAGTTTCGAGAGTTTCGCGTTGATCTCCCGTAGCAGCGCCTCGTGCTTTCCGACACACTGTTCGAGTATTCCGACACGATCGCCTGGAGCGCTGATTGCGTTGATGGCTGTGGTGTCGGCCATTGATGTGCCCGGCGAACTTGAATCGTTCATGGCGTCGAGCACTGCGTCGGCGGTGTTGGCGAGAGTGTCGAGTGTGGTGCCCGGCGTGGATTCGAGCATGCCGGCGATGACGGCGCGAACCTGTTTCGGCAATCTTTTCATCCAAAAGTTACGCACGATGGAATCGTCTGTCGTTGCATTTGTGCGGCGCAATTGATTGAGTAAGTGGCTCGGCTTGCCGTCGCCGAGTTGAATGCCGGACGTGAGTTTGTCCAGGCGAATCATTGTCGGTTCGCGGAATCTTTCGATAATTGCGCTCTTGATTGTCGTGTACGGGGCCACTTCAGGTACAGTCGTCACCAGACTGTGTACTTGATCAAGTACGTATTCATCCGCGTGCGCGATGAGTGCCGTGTATTTCTCGCGCTCCTTTCGAATGCCAAAACCGTTTAACTCGAACCATGCGTCCACTTTGATGAACCATGTCTCGCGCCGTGTTTCGAGCTTAGCCGAGGAAACTGTAGTTTTCCGAAAACTGCGTTGACCTGGCTTCCTTGGCTGCTATCGTCGCCCCCGTCGCTGGGAGCGTTGTTATTCATTGTTATCGTTCGTGTAACGTGCGGGGTCACCAGTTATGGGATGGCAATTCCCATTTATTTAAAAATAAAATTACAATTAAATTAACACAAAAATAGAAAGAAAGTAACGGTGCGCTTGCTGCGCGGTTGACGCGTGTCGATCGAATGATCCCAGTCCCGTTCACGTTTGAACGCGTCCTCGTGAGTCGGCGTGCGTACGGCAACGAGCGAATGGTGTGCACACACGAATGCGTGAACGAGCGTGTGCACGCGAATGCGTGAACGTCCGTTGCGATGTTGCGTCGGCGTGCGTGCGGCAGCGAGCGAATGGTGTGCACACACGAATGTGTGAACGAGCGTGCGCACGCGAATGCGTGAACGTTCGTCGCGATGTTAGTCCCATCCCCCACAAGTTTATAAATCTCTCCTTTGTATACATAGGATAGGATTCCTTAATTTTTTTGAAGCTCGATCTATGGTTAATCAAAAACAAGTTTTGCTCCTTTATTACATTCCATTTTATGCGATTCATACATGACTTTAATGCAATCGGAATTTACTTCAGAAAACATTCAACTTCATTGTACTTAAATGCGCCCGTTCGTCTTACTCCTCATATTTTCTAGTATTCCATTCAAGTTTACAAAAATTACGGAAGTTAACTTTAGATGCTTGTTTGCGCGGCAACTGTTCAGTTATCGCATTAATAAGTAACAACGTTCATTCGAGTAAATATAAAAATACAACAATTGATGTGAAACGGGACCTCACAACACGCATATATGTATTTAGTAACTGGTAATAAATCGGAAAATAGGGAAACGTTTTCGTGGTGGCAGCAAGGTTAGACTGCGGAACACAACTGACAGACGACAGATATTTAATAAACAATCCTTAATTATTTGTATGTGTAAAAAGTAACACTCATCTACAGAATTTGCCGGCAATCACTCCAATTGTTCCGATAGCATCAATATTTGCATCTCGTTGCCGTTAAAATGCCGCTTGCGAGCGTGTGGTCTTGGTTGTATCATCCATATATAGAATACATATACCTTATGATTAAAAAATAATTTTGAATTGCCGCGCTTATCCAATCGGTAAATTTTTATTTTCTCAATGTTGGCAGTGCTTTTATTGGTGTTTTGTCAAATTTTGACGCATATCGTAAGATTAGTATTCGATTGGCGTCTATAAGAAGAAGTCGAAAAATTGTTGTGTGGCGATTTGATAATGGATGAAAAATTAGAACAACGCGCGTGCCTAAAATTTTGTGCTAAAAATGAAATTTCGTGTGCCAAATCGTTGAAAATGTTACAAAAGACGTATGGTGAAATGTGTATGTCGAAAACACGAGCATACGAATGGTAGAAAAGGTTCAAAGGTGGCCGCGAGAGCCTAGAGCACGATGAGATCCCTGGACGGCTACAGCGTCTGTTACAGAAGAAAAAAATCGAATCGACGCAGCAAATCATTATGGAAAATCGTTGTGTATCGATTCGAGAGCTTGCTGTGTTGTTGAGTATCTCATTTGGATCAGCCCAACATATATTTTTGGCATGAAACCCGTACTCGGTTGATGCCAAAAACGCTGAATTTCATTCAAAAACAGCGTCGTGTTTATGTGGCCAAAAAAATGATTTCCAACGCAGACAGCGACCCAAAAGTCATCGAATGCTTCATTACTGGTTACGAAACATGGGTTTATGTACTTGATGTGCCGACCAAACAACAATCGTCCGAATGGTGCTTCGAAAATGAGCCAAAACCGAAGAGAAAGCGCCAAAGTCGGTCCAAAATCTAAGTTTTGCTAACGGTTTTCTTCGATATTCGTGGTGTGGTGCACTACGAATTCCATCCGGAGGGCCAAACGGTCAATAAAGAATACTATTAGGCGTTATGCGTCGTTTGCGTGAAGCCATTCGCAAAAAAAATGCCCGATTTGTGGAAGAACAATTCATGGATTTTACACCACGATAATGCGCCATCTCACACGGCCTTGATTCTAGACATGGCCCCGTGTGATTTTTTTCTTCTTTCCAAACTCAAATTGCTTTTGCGGGGAACGCGTCGTGAGGCCATCGAGGCCCTAAAAGAGAATTCGCTGCGAGAGCTGAAGGCCATACTTTTAGCGGCTTACAAAAAATGTATGGAAAATTGGATCAACTGTGGGCATACATGTATTGGCGCAGGAGGAGAGTATTTTGAAAGGGATATTAAAGTAATTTATTAAATATTGAAATTTTGCGTTTTTTTTTAAATTCCCTTTTTTGTTCATAATGCATGTCTTCAACTTAATGGTTTGAATGAAGCCGGTTTTGTGTCGGTTTTGTCACATACGTAGCGTTAAGTAATAGTTAGTATGCGATGCTAAAGTTTTTCTGGTCCGCTGCCCATATTGTGTCGAAATATAAGATTTCGGACAGTATAAATATATGTTTCTAACAATATATTTAAATAAAACACTATAAACTACATTCTATGGGTGTCTACTGTAAATCTGCACCAAGTTTAAAACCGTACGTACGTTGGACGTTAACGTGATATCCTGTTATGAAGAAGTTGGTGCTGGCAAAACAAATATTTTACATATAAGTTTTACTTTGAGATTAGTTTTCTCTCGATACTAAATTCATTTCTTAAATAACTTATTTGCTACGGCGACTTGAACTGGTGGCCAATCGTTGTCTCGGACACTGGGTCCTATGCACTAATCAGCTGATCCACGGCACTTTTCATTTATTCCTAATTAGTCAACGACAGTTATTCATTGACTAATTGATAAATGTTTACTGACTAGTAAAGAAACAGACAGTGTTGCATGCCTAATGGCATTGCAGAGCTTCTGAAACGACGCGTTTGTGGTTTGTGCCAGTTTTCAATGTAATGAATATAGTTATTGAAACTATGTACATACATATGTATTTTCGAAGTCATTCCAGTGTGTTTTAGGTGAACGATTTAATAAATAATAAATTGGTAAGGGCAGTTGCTACTTAAATTGGGAACGAATTTATAAGGATTAATATCTAAGTGTGCTTTTGCTTGTGGATTTGTTGCCAAATGTACATATAATTCCGAATAGTCCGAATTCATTTCTGATCCGTACATCACTATTATACTATATACATTGATATACTGTTAATAGTGTAATAATTTTAGCTCTAACTATACAGCTTCACAAATGTGAATATATGAATCACGAAATTCACAAGACACCCTCCGTCGTTTTATACCATCCTGTATTAATGGTTGTATCCTGTATTAAAGGTTCCTATTTTGCAGACGTTCTTTGTTTGTAAATTTTTGTAAAAATCTGTATTGCAAATCTGTCAACGGAATGAGATCTGAATGAAGTCTCATTGTAAATGACCAAAACAAAACTGAAAGCTAAATACAGAAACATGTACGCTATCTTTACACGCTATGTATTGTTAGCAGTGTTGGGACTTATTACATCCCTGCAGGAAATGTAACTAATTTTTAACTAATTTATAACTAGTCCTTTTCTGTACAGGACTGATTACAAATTAGTTATTTTGCTTGAAAAGAAGTGATTATTTTAACGTGGCGATGTCCTAGCAGCACATCAATTGTCTACCTCTGCATGACTTCCCAACTAGTTTATAACTAGCTGTTTCCAAACCAATTAATAATTAGTCCGCAATGGACTGATTTAAAACTAGTTGTTTTGTGACTAGTTAAAAATTAGTTAGTTTGTAACTGATTTTAAACTAGTCAAATAGTAACCAATTAAAAATTACTTGCATATAACCCCATTAAATGAATTTTCAAATATACTGAATTCAATTCATACGATTGTGTTATTAAATGTTTTCAAAAACAAAGTACACTCCTTTTAAATAATATTTACAACTAATTACAAACAAAACAGCAAAAATGTAAAACATTTCATAAAAATAACAGTTCAAAGCATTTTACAAGAAAAATTAATTTAAAGAAAGAAAAGTAAAAGAAAACAATACTTCAGCCAGTTCACTTAAGGCACTAAGATATTAAATAAATTCAAGTTTAACGCCGGCAATAGCTGCTCTCAGCTCTTCCATGGGATCAGCTGCATTTATTGAATCTAGTTAAAAGAGGAACGAATTGTAGAATTAGTTATGGGAATATTATGCACAGTGAATGTAATTTTGAATATGTGTACGTGCATACATACCAAGCAAAACGATAAAAAATGTGTTGTAGTCCTTCTTAAGCCTTTTCCCATTAGTCCCAAAAATGTTCACGGCGACAATGACAGCAGCTTACAGCTTTCCGCGCACAAATGTTCCACTTGCACGTCTTCATTCGTGCCTTCATCCGCATTTTCAATTCCACTTATTTCTCCACATATTTTTTTGATTTGAAGGCATTTTTTTTGCTAATTAAATAATTTATTTTACACACCTCTTTAAACTACGCACTTATTTACACTTTTTCACGCGCACGCTTTGACGAAAAAACACGATATGGCGTCGTATATGTTGCCAACCCATTGGATTCACTTACAAATTCTAAGGATCGAAAACGTGACCCCAGAAAATATCAATTTTCAAACAATAGGCAACCCTTGTTCATCGCGCAGACGCCAATGGCGACTTGTCGTTTGTACGAACAACGCAACGAGTACGGTGCATGCGCTCGTGAACTGTGTAGCCATGCATGATTATTCAATCAGTTACAAATTAGTTGTCAAATAATTAGTTAAAAATTAGTTACTTTTGCCAACTGACTACTTCTTTCTTGCAGGGTTTTGGCAGTAACATATTACTTATTACATATTACTGACATTTGAAAGTAATATCGTTACATTACTTATTACTGGAAATATGAAGTAATGTGTCACAAAAAGTAATATATTATTTTGCGTCAACAAATCGAAATATTTGCGGAATTTCCAGCTATTAAAAGTAATCATTCTGCAAAAAAAAACAATCAGGTTAAATGTATATTTCATTTTGAATTACAATTTTAATTTCGCTACCTTTTTGTTAAAACAGCTTGAATTTGCTTGCAAATGTTAATTGTTTCTCCACTACCAAACTCAGTTGAAAAATGAAACACGCGAGCTATGTTTAGTACAAACAAGTGCAGCGTTGTATAATTGTAATACATCTTAATTATGTTATCAGTGCTGCTGTTTTACATGAAAGTTAGAACTTTGTTGACTAAAAAGTAATATTTTAATAAGTAACTTGAAAAAAGTAGTTCTATTACTGAAGGTGATTACTTATGGGGAAAAGTAACTAGTTACACTACATTTTTAAAGCAAAAGTAATATACTACGTAATTAGTTACACTACTTTAATATATTAGTCACAACACTGATTGTTAGACATACATGCGTATGTAAGTGTGCATTGAATAAAATTTCAGGTAAATAAGTACACGAGCAACGATATGTACTATGTAAAGGGTTTTTCAATAAGAGCGCTACAAAAGTTTTTTTAAATAAAACAAAAACGGTTTTGGATATCAATGAAATTCTTTATTCCTGTGAAAGTACATTCGATGCCATTATGTATGGAACTCGATTTCTCTTGCATGGCCACCACGGGCACGCTTGCAGAAGTCCAGACGCTGAACCCAATTTTCGACGGTTTTTAAGCATAAATCGGCCGATACTGCCGCAATTTCACGTTCGATATTCGTACGAAGTTCATCAATCGTCGCTGGCTTGTTGGCATAGACCTTAGACTTGACGTAGCCCCACAGGAAATAGTCCAACGGCGTCAAATCGCACGACCGAGGCGGCCAATTGACTGGACCATGTCGTGAGATAACACGTTCACCAAACTTGGTTTTCAATAAATCGATTGTGCGATGCGCTGTGTGGCTTGTGGCGCCGTCCTGTTGAAACCACATATTGTCCAAGTCCATATCATCCAATTCGGGCCAAAAATATTCGGTTATCATTGAACGGGAGAGACGAGAGACACATTTGGGCTTTCTTGAACTGAAGCCTCAGCGGCAGCAATATTCTCGACACTACGGGCACTTCTTTGTCTCACTGGCACGGGAACATTTTGTACTGTGCCTGTGGATTGAAATTTTTCCACTAGACGCTCAATTGTTGATCTGGCAGGACAATTATGACGACCATAAATTGGACGTAGCGCTCTTAAAGTTGAGGCCACTGACTCCGAATTTCGGTAGTAAATTTTAATAATTTCGACTCGTTGTTGGACCGTATATCTTTCCATGATGAAATGGCAAACCTTACTGAAGAGAAATGTCAAAAGAGCGGAAAAAAATATGGCGTCGTTTGCTGTCCCTATCGGTCTACTTTTGTAGCGCTCCTTTTGAAAAACCCTTTACTTCTACTTATGTAGATACTCGATTGCAGTACATAAAGAGCGGTGTTCGGTAGCGTGTATCACGCACTTTTCGCAAGCTGTGCTCAAAATAATCAATAAATATTCGTGTTTCCCACTGCCCACACCCCACATACGTGCACACTTTCATAACTGTTGTACTTATAAATATCAGCAGAGTACACTGAACTAGAAATGTGAATAATGAGCTCATTAAAGTTGCAAAAAATGTCCATGCTTCGTCATGGACCAGGCGACAAGCTCCTAAACCGGCCAGACAATTTCTTTAACCCTTTTAGTGCCGGAGGCCGATATATCGGCTCTTGCTGCACTAGCGAGAAGTGCCACAGCCGATATATCGGCCCGCGCCTTGTAGCGCTTTATTATTCGCATTGCGGGAGAACTCTATCTCAAAATAAATTTGTAATACGTTATAAATAATCTAATTTCATCACGAGAGAGTTAAAAAAAAAATAGTCTTTTGTTTTAACTCTTTGTGGACGTTTATGTTATCGGAACTTTTCGGCAGCGTGTTATGTAAACAACTGTTTGAAGACTCTCGCGAAATAACGTTGCATTGCCGCAGGGAGACGTGGGATCAGTTACCAGGTGTATGCATAAGTTTTTGCCGGTTTTTTTTCTTCCCCATTGCTTGTAAACGTCTACTAATCGTTTCTTGTGACACATTTATTGCTGTTGCCAATTGCTGTTGAGTTTGAGTCGGGTCTTCATCCAGTAACGCCTGCAATTCCTCATCTTCGCACTTTTGTGGTCTTCCAGAGCGCGCGCCATCTTTGACATCAAAATCGCCACTTTTAAACTGTCGAAACCATGTTTCACATATTCTGATAGATGGGGCGTGTTCACCATATGTTTTTACCAGCAATCGATGACTTTCCGCAGCCTTTTTCTTTTGGTTAAACAAGAAAAGTAAGGCGCGCCACAAATGCTCTCTTTCAGGCACAAACGTCGTCGTGATCACTTAACGACACAACACAAACGCTGTTGTTCAGCAGACTGAACTCGTGTGTGTTCGTAGGTTAATGTTAGATAAACAAAACTGACATAGTGTCAAATGCATCCGCAGCGGACAATACGATAGCAACGCTTCTCAGTAAAATCGGCAAGGACTTATGCATACACCTGGTAGTGTCTCCTCGATCGTTGTTATGAACAGTATATTTCGTCCCAGTTGCAGTTTGAAAGCGTCATTTTTGTTATTGCCGTTGTTTTCCGCAATGTTTGACATTGCCAACCAAAAATTAGCAACACAGGACTACGAAAATTATATTCATTCTCTATTTCATCTTTAGTATACTGCTTTTTGAATCATGTAAATATTGTTTCTCGTTTGCATTTTCCCAAACCCCAGTAAAACTGTGAAATTCGGCAGGTTATTCTCGCATAGGCACCTCTTCTTCGCCCGGCACTAAAAGGGTTAAACGAAAGGTCTAATGACCGCGAACGTACAAACAAAAAGAAATAAGGAATTCGTGGACGAAACCAGTGCAGACACTTAAGTTAAGTGCTCGTTTAAGTTCTTTATGATTGCCTCTAAAAGTTCTGCAAATATAATATTTAATTTATTTAAAAATATTTACATTTACAACAATATTTACATTTATCGAGTAACTGTATTAGACTGAATTACAAAAGTTATATTATTTACAATGCAAAAGAAACCAAAAGTTACAAGAAAATATAGCTTAACATTAATTAAACAACCATTAGAACCATCTCTACCCTAATTGAGGTCGATTACATCGCAATTGGAATTCAAAACAATGCCAACATTACTTTCAATGTCGTGGCCATAATTGGTTCTCTGAACTCCAACAAAACAAATGACTCGTCTATGTATCCCTAGCGAGCAATGTCAGGAAGTATTTCCTTCAACTTTCTAGTGACTTCAAACCATTTATAGCTGGGACAAAAATCTAATTTCAGTCTACCGATGACAAGCCTGGAGAACCTTCTCTGTATATATTTGATTCTATTAATATGGCCAAGCCGACCAAGCTAATATAACTCAATCGTAGAGTGTAGACGTTCGTAAGAATTCCGCAGGACAGCGTGTCTCAAACGGTGGTACTGTACCGACAGTGGTTGTAATAGGCGATATGCCTAAAGTCATGAAAGACTGACTGTTTTTAATGACTGTTTTATATTGGAAATGTATATTTTCCCGATTTTTTGTTGTAACAATCCATTGTTTTGTTACACTGTCGGTATGTCGGCGGACATGTAGTTCACCAAGAATTTATTTAATTCTGTTTTAAGGGCTTGTACCATATTGCACATGAATGGTACGTGAAAAGATTCAAGATCGCTGAGAATTGGTTAAATGGTTTTAGCGACCTGTGCTTTGCAAATACACTGTTAAACAAAAAATGTCTGAGTTCCAATCGTAAACACACATCGTGTCACACATACATATATACACATGGTATCTCTTACTGGTCGTTACCCATCAAAATGTGTATACAAACGTGCAATGTTAAGTGAAACTTCTGTAGTAATGTATTTGTAAATACATTTCAAGGTTGTTTTTATTGCTGTGTCGTTTTTTTTTGGATTAATGTTCCACACATTTTTATTTTTGTACCGTTTTCATACTCTGTCTCCTTTGGTGTGGTGGATACACTTTGATTTGTTGTTTTACCGTCCTAAAAGGACACAAAGCTGATTTTAAAGAAATCACCACCTTGACCAAAAGTTCCTTGAATCACCACATTTTGGCGGTCTCAGTCACTCGATTTTACTTTGAGACTGAAAATTATAGGGAATATTGCTGACAAGTGTGCCAACCTACAAATAGAGGAAAGTCCAATCAGGTGACTGAAAGCGTTCGGTGGTGATTTTGGGAACTTTTTGATCAAGGTATATACAGTCCATTTCACAACGATATCACCACTTCATTTTTGTAAGTGTTTTGTAAAAGAAATCATTTCCAGTAAATTGCCTATTGTGTTTTATTAGTTATCTGAAATTACGTATGTATATGTAAAATTAAAAAAAAAAAATAAGGCTGTTACATAGATTGACAAGTTTATTTTTCTACTATTTCATAACTATATCACCACTTGCAATATATGATTTTAATTAAGAGTAAACAATTAACGAACTGCAAAATTGTTAACTCAGTAGCTCGTTGGGCCACCCCTATTTTCCAGCAACGCGGCCAGTCTATTTGGCATGCTATGCACCAGCTTCTGGAGCGTTTCCTGTGGAATATCAACCCAAGCCATTTCTATTGCAGCTTGTAGATCTTGCACGTTACTAAACTGCCGGTTATTAGCATAAACCTTCCGTACTAACACTTCGTTCAATAATGTGTGTGACTAACTAATTAAAACATTTTTTTGCCAAAATTCGTTTTTATTCATCAACATAGTCCCCTTTTAGGGAGATACAATCATTCCAACGCTTTTCCAATCTTTCGATACCGCCTTTGTAGAACGATTTTTCTTTGCCTTCAAAATAGGCGTTAGTTTCGGCGATTACTTCATCATTTGAGCCAAATCTCTTACCACGGAGCATCTTTTTGAGGTCTGCGAAGAGCCAGTAGTCGCTGGGGGCCAGATCTGGAGAATACGGGGGATGAGGAAGCAATTCGAAGCCCAATTCATGCATTTTTGCCATCATTTTCATCGACTTGTGACACGGTGCATTGTCTTGGTGAAACAACACTTTTTTCTTCTTCATATGGGGCCGCTTAATCGCGATTTCTTCTTTCAAACGTTCCAACAACGCTATATAATAGTCGCTATTGATTGTTTTCCCTTTCTCAAGATAGTCGATGAATATTATTCCGTGCACATCCCAAAATACTGACGCCATAACCTTGCCAGCCGATGTTTGTGCCTTTGGACGCTTTGGGCGGCTTTCACCGGTTGCATGCCACTCAGCAGACTGCCGATTTGACTCTGGAGTGAAATGGTGGATCCATGTTTCATCCATTGTGATGTACCGACGCAAAAACTCCGACTTGTTGCGCGTAAACATGTCCAAACAGCTCTTTGAATCATCGATTCGTTGTTGTTTTTGCTCCGGTGTGAGCAAACGCGGCACCCATTTCGAAAACACCTTTTTCATAACCAAATGTTCGTGTATTATGGTGTGTACACTGCCTGCTGATATCTTTAGAATATCAGCAATCTCCCCCACTTTCACTTTACGGTCGGACATAATGATTTTCAGTGGTTTTTCAACGTTTTCCGGAATAACAGCGTCATTTGGCCGTCCAGTAGATGGAATGTCATCGGTGTCTGTACGACCACGTTTGAATTCGGCATACCAATAACAAATGGTTCTTTTTGATGGAGCAGAGTCCGAATAATGTTTTTCAAGCCATTCCTGGCATTGAACAGTATTTTTTTTCATTAAAAAACAATGATAAATCAGCACACGGAATTGCTTTGAATTCATTTTTTTTGAAAACTCAAAAGTAGTGTCACTTAAAGCACTGTAACTTGTAAACTAATGGTCGGATTGACATATAATT
The DNA here is from genome assembly GCA_963971225.1 of Melieria omissa. Classification (NCBI taxonomy): domain Eukaryota; kingdom Metazoa; phylum Arthropoda; class Insecta; order Diptera; family Ulidiidae; genus Melieria; species Melieria omissa. The sequence continues at coordinate 38,362,667 of OZ020269.1, read as the reverse complement.
TTGACAGTAAGCCTAAAAAGGTTCACAATTTCGAAAAAAATATTGATTTAGTATTAGTGCCGCCATCTATGTGTCAGTCACACATTATTGAACGAAGTGTTACAATGTCGAAAAAAATTGTTTTGACAGCAAGAAAAATGAGTATTTGATTAGTGGTGATATAGATATGAAACAGTAAAAAAAATATTTTTTTTGAAATTTATATGAAACAATAGTAGTTTTTTTATTTAAAAAATTACAAATATACGTTACTTTTAATAACACACAAAACACAATTGGCAAATTTTTTGCAAGTGTTTCCTTTTGCAAAGGGGTTATAAAAATGAGATGGTGATATAGTTATGAAATGGACTGTATACTATGCATGTGATCAGTTTGTCCAACGTGGTTTGCCGGGTACGGGGTACGTATCAGAGATCAGCAATGAGTACCGCAACTTTGGATACCACCGCATTAATACTTATTTTTTTTACTACCTGCTACTCATAAGCACCGCATAACATAAGTATCGCAACCGCACGCATACAAAACCCGAACGAGTTTGCGATCATCGATTCATTTCGCGTATTGCTTACACGACCACTTCGTAATCGTATGCATTTTGCACAATTCGCGTCGCGGAATTTTGGTCACCACCGCATTGATACTCATTCTTTTTACTACCTACTGCTCATAAGCACCGCAAATCATAAGTATCCCAAATTCAATCATTATGCGGTATGCGTTGTTTGCAGTGAGCGAAAGCTATAAATACAAGTATACATAATTCACAATTCGCGAAGCGTATGACGCGGGTATACGCATTTGGAAGAAATGTTTGCGGCATGGATTTTGCCAGCTCAACTGCTACTATTTTTTAAGCAAGTTGAAGTCTTAAAGTTATAGAATCATGCAAAATAAAAATGGTTAAATACTTTAAAAACACGAGGGAACTCCAAATATATGATGATTGAATCAATTGTCGGTAATGGGACCCACATCAATGAAATACTCTATGACAACGGGCAAAGCCATCGACTTTTCGACCATTCGTACTCTAAAAATTTTTAACATTACAAATTATTATTAATTATTATAATCTATTACACGTATTATGAATTAAATATTACTTCGTTCGCTAAAGGACATTTTTCATTTCATGTTTAAAGCTATTATATTAAATTTATTATTTGAGTATGTATACATTTATAAGAAAAAATAAACAAAATTGGGTATATCCTAAAAAATGCCTGTCATTTCTTTTCTTTTCTACAAATGCTTAATCACAATAAGAGTCAAAGAACAAGGACGAAGCGAAATGAAAATGCGGTGGCATGCGGTGTTCCCATCTTTCCTTTGGATCACTCGCACCACCGCATTCTCATATCGCTTCGGAATGCGGTGGTGCGAATGACTCAAACGAATATTTCCATCTTTCGTTTGGATCATTACCGATCATTGCCGTCTTCGTTTAAATCATTCGCACCACCGCATTCCGAAGTGCATAGTTCGTTTGGATCATCGGCAGCACGGCATAGCCGAAGTGAAATGAAGATGCGACAGTTTGCGTTCGTTTAGTATTGCAAGCTGATGATTCGATCGTTCGGATTACTAGCATTCGGAATGAATGCTTCGATTGCGGTGGGGATATATATTGATATCCGTTTTTTTGAGCAGTCGCACATATCGCACCGCATTTTACGCGAATACATACTGAGCGATTAAAATATGACCGCATGCAGATCTCTGGTACGTATGACAGCGCTCAAACGATTCGAGATATCACAACAAAATGTCGAACACGAACAAGTTTTGAAGTAATCTGCCGATTTAAAGCAGGGCATAAAACTAAAAAAGTTTTTCGTTTTAATTAATATCTACCTATAATGCAACACATATGCACTTGCTGTGGCGCATACAGAATTGCATTTTAGCGGGGCGGGTTTCGCATACAACTTTTGAGCTTAGTACCATTTGAAACCATAGTTGCCACCCAACATGTTTTCAATAAATAGATATTGGGGGGGGGGGGGCGATTTGAAACCCAAAATTCTCCTTGCGTGTCGAGTTTTTACAGCTAAAACCAACCCCCAAGCATTGCTTCGCACGGCGGGCGTTCGACGCTATTGGTCTGCCTTGGGTCTTTTACGTGGGATCTGAACCCTACGCTCATGCTCTTGCTGTCGCTGTTCTATTATTATGATTGTACAGTGATCAGCGCTGCCAGTGCGCAAATGGCGGCTACTTCGACAATTCGTCGAACGGGCTGTGCGAGCACAATCATTCGAATGTAAACGATGTGGTGAATATTTTATGAATGCGGCCACAATGGCGAACAGACATCATCGATTTTTATGCGCACATCATAACAATTAGTTTGTCACCCGCAAAGTTGAGCTAAATAATAAAAAAACAAAGCTGCGCAGAACCAAATATAATCGCGCATGTACACACATACATTTTAATACACATGCGACTACATGTATGTGCAACTGCGCGTTCCGAGTGGATTGGATTGAATGGAGTTGTGCGGGCGCTGGTACGGCCGCACATGCGCCTTTTGCAAAACGTGCCGTTTTAACACAAGCATGCATTGGGTGGTGATTTTCCATGTACAACTGCCGCAACCATAAACAACATATGCACATACACATATTTACTTATGAATGTACATACCGTACTAAGCAGCCGACATTCTGTACGCAGCGTAGTTATTCAAATCACAGAAATTTTCAATTCTCGCATGAGAGTCTCTTCCGGTATGTCTGACGGATCAGGCCAGGCCAGTGTGCGTCACACTGGGAATCGTTCACTGATGTGGCCTCTCGCCTCTTTCTAACGCGAAAGCTTTCAGTTGTGCGTGTATGTAGCTACATGGCATAGATACGTGCTTGCTGTCAAATGCCAATGCATTTAGCATTGCAATGCGACCTCAGGTGTCTAACTACCAGTTGCTGCACCCAACGTGATAGTGGTTACTACTGACGGAAGCATCAGACTATTAAAACAATCTCGCTTCTATCCTAGATTAGGATAGATACCAATCCATTTTCCGGCGACGGACATACCGCGAAGTTCTACAATAGGAGGTGGGAGAGTTAGGGAGAGAGAGAGGTCTCCGACTAGACTTGCCATCGTTTAACTGTTTTCTGTTCATTAGTATACATTGCATGTATGTATAGTATGTACGTATATATATATATACATTGTAGTTGTTAGGCAGTTAGTTGCTGCTGTAATAAATAGTATGTCGCTTTAGAGTCAAATGCCGAGGAATACATTTTGCTATTTGCATTGTAATCGCTGCTCTTCTTCACGCTACAAAATCACAATTTAGATATTGCTGCCTTTGTTCTTGGTGATTGGAGATAGACAACTCGGTCGCATAATCGAACCTGCTGTTGGTGGCTGGTTTGGGTGTGTCTATCACGTGCAAGTGAGCAGTGGCTACACGTAGAAACGGGCGTGTGCACGACAGAAGAGATGCACCGAAACGCCTCTGAGTTTATGATTAATAGCGCCGTTTAGGCCGCGGAATGAGGAGGGGAAATATCAAGGCATCGGCAGAAATCCTCTGCTCCTGAGAAGCAACGTGTGGCTGAGCCCACAAAAGCGAAAAGCAGAGCCGACAACGACCACTGCAGCCACTGGGGGTGGACAATTAGTAAAATTCCGTGCATGCAACAGAAGCATGCGACGCGTTCGTGCAATATGTTTCAATGTCATTAACACGCGCACACGAGACAGTGTGTGTGTGTACGTGTGTGAGTGTGAGTGTGCTCATGCACAGCTGCATTCGGTAGTCGCACAGACAATTCAAAGTTTATAAGGTTAAAACGAATCGCAACACTAATCAACAGTGGAATCGCAAACCGTGCCATTAAATTGTGATGGCACATGCAATGGCCATGTTGCATACCAATTCTCACGCGGGCTGCATGTAATTTGTGCATTTCAAGTTTAGCAAATATGTTCACTCGCTAGTCTATCATTTACAGGGGACGTGACGTGCGCACGAACGCTACCGACTACTCAACTTTTGAGTTCTCATCGAGTTGGACATTGGCGAGCGGTGTAACAAAAAATAAGGCTAAATTGATAAAAAAAATAGCTAATAGTTAGCTAAAATATAATTCCATTAGTAATCGAACGCATTTGAGATTTATGAAACTTTGAGGCATATTTTTTTGAAGGTACGGATGACAAATTGTAAAATCGGTTATTGAAAACAATTTAGCTAAACTTGTCTTATCTACATTTCATTTTTACATTTAATAACTCTCCTGAATAATACAAATTAATGCAATTAAACGACATTATTTTTCTGCAAAAGAATAAAAAATAAATGAATTGAATTGAATGAAAAAACAATGTACATATTTTATTGTATTTCCCAACTTTTTGTTTTATGGAGCTAATTGATTTGTGCAACGAACGGCTCATTTCTGTCACAAAAATTATTATTATTATTGAGGTTTTTAAAACGATTTCACGAAAATTTGTTTGTCAAAAGTACACATGTCAATCGTCAAATGATGGATGGATTTAATAATATGCAATTAAATTTGCATTTCGCCAGCATTTTCGGCTGAATATTTTCCTATGAGTCTTCAATTCAAGCTCATTTGAGGTTAACAAGCAGTTGCTATAAAATCACTGAATTGCTGATTTCCACTTTCATTAATTTTGAAATTTTCCAAATCATCAGCATTTTAAATTTAATTACTATCTGAAGCTTGTTTGTGTGTGTGTGTGCATTTCTTGCCACGTATATTTCCACTGTTCTAATGACTGAAGTCATGATACATTTTCATGGAATTCAAGTGGATTGAGTTGGAAACTATTTAATTGCTGTCAAGAATTAGAGAACCGTTTTTAAAATCAATAGTGAACTTTAACAAACAGTTATCTGAGGATTATTGTTATGTATTGACTAGTCGCTTCGTCACAAAGTGGATAAAACGCAGTTGATTCTAATGACATACATACGTAAGTATATTGTATGGTATTTCAATTATTGTGCAAGGGGTGTATTTGTGTAAGCGTACTTTCCATTTTGTAATTAGAAGGAATTGTTATCTTAATTTTATTATTACAAATTCATGAATGCACATGCATTCATTGCAATTCATGAAAGCTGAATTGCAAAGTCGTGAGTGAGAGGAGCTCTGAACGCTAGACTTAGTTATTTGCCAATTGAACTACGTTTTTCGGATTTTAGCGATTCTGATTAATATTTTTGCCTCAGCTTCACTCTCCAGATTTTATTCCTTGAAATAGTATTTAAAATATTCCATCTTGTTTGTTTTCACGAATTAGTTAACTTGACATTTTCTATTTGTTTATTGCCTTCACTACAAATATATGTATGTATATTGCACACTAAGTACAAAACAACACAACTCAAAACTCTCAATTAACAATTCAAATTCGATTAATCAATTCACAGTACACATCTCTAGCTATTTACATAAAAAATTCCAGTCTTATCTATCCATTTTCTTCGACTGAAAATTTTTTAATCTGTTTTTATGTTAATTGCATTGCTTTTGCAGGCACAACAGTTTTTTGCCTCTCCTGAAAATGTAGGATTTTTCAGTTGTGATTGTTTTGTATTTAGTGTGCGATATGCAGACACTATTTATAAATCAAGTACGAAGCGCTGAAGCTGGAATTTGTTATTTACATATTTGATGCGGTAAGGGGTTGCCATTTCAATATGAGGAACAACAACATATTTTGGGAACGTGTGACTTACCTCTGCCTGTGTGGTTGTCTGCACTGGCGAACTGCGGCAGGCAGTAATTATGGCTAAAATTGAGGCTAATCCTACGAATACTGAACTTGGGGCGAAGCCCATTATGTTGAGTGTGTTTGTCGACGGCGTCGCTTTCAGGCTGTGTCGTCCTCTTTTTGCTGGATGTGTACTCGCACTTGTCTTGTGTAAATCTAACAACATTTTCGAAGTTCGTTCAGCAAGCTCCCCCTACTAATGTGTGTGTATTTGAGCAGTTTCTAGATGCAATAAAGTTGAAGATATTACGTGTTTCGACCTGAAAAGTACATAAATTCGATATATTTGAATAACTCTCTAATAAGTACAGTTATGCAGAGAAGTCTGTAACAGTAGTAGAACTTTGCCTAAATTGAGATTGTGTTTGAGTTTTAGGGCTTATTGATGCAATTGTTAACTAAATGAGTATAGAAAGTTTGATATTTATATATATATTTTTATAGTTATTACATGTATTCTCTACGTCCGGCTAGTTTGTCGTTCTTATTTTTTTTTGTGTTGTAGTTCATAACGATTGTGTGAATATATCTGTGGTCAAAAGCAATAACCGCTTTAGTCTACTTAACAGTCAAACCTAAATTGGAGCGTCAGCGGCAAACAACTGTCAAAATTGCTTCATGCCCATACAAATTGTATGAGGCAAACCGCAATTGAAACGCTCTGACGCTGAGCTATTCGAATTTCCAATTTTGACAAGGTGTTATCGGTTGAAGTTGGCTGCGACTAACAAAAACGCCTGTAATTTGTATTTTGAGTTAAATTGTAAGGAATTTATTCAAATAAGAGCTAAGTTTTGTAAAATAATAATAATTTGTTGTTTTTTTGGCAACTAAACAGATATTTTTTTTACATTTGTTTTCATTTCATGATTTTGACCATCCCAACGCAACGCCTCAATTTCGGTATGCCGCACTGAGCGAGAGCGTTGCGTCAGAAAACGCAACGCTCAACGCTCCAATTTAGGTTTCACAGTAAGAAGAAATTTTGGTTATGGATGCCACCACGTTCCATTGACTGTGCTCTACGTTTGTGTAAAATCGGGGAGTTTGTAATTTTAGAATAAAAAAAGTTATTAATAAAAACCTATTCGCATTCCCATAACCACATATGTAATACTTCTATATTGGCAGCAACCTATCTTCACAATTAGTTTTCATTCGGAAATCAAAGGGAGACAAGCTATGAGACAGAAAACACGAAATTTTGTGAATGTATTTCTATACGTGTATACATGAGCACTTCTACACATGAACAACTGTCAAACTGCTCCAGGGGCGGTTGAAGGAAAAGGTAGGATTTTTAGTTAATTTCGACAAATTTTTATTTTTTTCCAGTCAATTTTTTCCCGCCTGAACGCACCTGACTCTTTGACACTTTTGACATATGTCAAGGTACATTCGTTTATACGCTTTCTCGCTCATATTTCACTATTGCTGTACTGTGATGTTGGCGAATGTACCCTGAGCTTACTGACAATATAGAAGTATATACAAGAAGTATATATAAAGTTGACTTTAATTCCTAAATGCACAGTGTCAGACATCATAAAAATAAGCCAGGTACGGAATTCCGTGTTACCTAAAGGGCTCGTGGACGTAATTCAAAGTTCAACGAGCGTGATTTGCGTGCTTTGCGTAACATTATCAAGAGCAATAGACGTTCTTCTCTGCGAGATATCGCTCGAAAATGGTCAGCAGCTATAAAAAAACCAGTTGGAAGAGAGACGACAAGGTTGCGGATGAGGAAGCTTGGCTTTGGATTTTATAAGGTAAGAAAAGAAGAAGATTGAAAATATGTAACACTAAAACGTAAAATTGTGGATTTTTCTAGCCCAAAAAAAAGCCTTTTTAACTCAAAAACAGAGAGAAAGACGTTTAAGATGGGCAAAAGAACGGAGTTTGTGGACCGAAGAATGGAATAACATAATTTTTAGCGACGAATTTTCGTTTGAGTTATCTGTAGGCGACTCTAGCCCCCGTGTCATACGAAGACCACATGAAGCATTCAATTCCGATTGCCTATGTCGGACAATTAAGCATCCCGCTTAAGTTATGATATGGGGTTGCATGTCGGCAAAGGGTGTGGCTGGCTTACATTTCATCGATGGAACCGTAAATGCTGCGAAATATATTGAAATCTTAGAGGATAAGCTATTGTCGTCAATTAATTGCCTCGCTGCGGACGTCAATCCTACATTTCAACAAGTCAGTGCACCGCCACATACCGCAAAATGTACAAGGAAATGGATGCAGGATCATAGCGTTGGGTTCTAGAATGGCCCTCATCCAGTCCCGATCTTAACCCTATCGAAAATATTTGGGGAAAGATGAAGGCAAAGCTCCGTGCTTGTCCCCAAACGTCAATTCAGGGATTAAAAGATGAAATTCAAAATATTTGGACCGAAATTTCTGTAGACGAGTGTAATGCGCTTGTAAATTCAATGCCAAAGCGGATAAAAGCCGTTATTTCAGCAAAAGGCGATGTAACCAAATATTAAAAGAAAAATAGTTCAATAGTCCGAACTTATATTGGCCATCTTTTTTGTGCTGTAAATGACAGGTTGGAATACTTTTCTTTAATAAATATAAAATATGCAAAATTTAATTGGTTGTGTTTTATATCTTAAAAGCTAATTATATAAGGTTTCTAACGCGGTATCAACCATTACAATACGTGAAATAGACGGGAAGATACAGTGGTTTAAAATGTGGTTTTGACAAATTGTTCATAGTGTCCGAACTTTATGTGGTCAGGGTAGTATGTATATGCCCATAACGAACATACTACGCGCTAAAACTTTAAAACGAGATTGCTCGAAACAGCAATTTAGGTGGTTATTGCTTTTGACCACAGATATTCTTTTATGCCCATGTTTCTCCTGCTGCTCAAGTTTTTAATTTAAAATTCTGAATATTGTATGAAAACCTTTTAAAGTCGTATACACATATGTCCCGGTAGTATTTAGGAAGTCCAGCGATGGTGGTAAGCATTTGATGGGATAGATATCAATGCCAAAGTCAAAGCTTACAATTTTTCAAGGCTTGTGTGTCTGTGGCTCTTATTAGTGTTTACGGTTTATTCATAAGTTTGCTGCTGGATAAAGAAAAAATACTCATTTGTATGTACTGGGCACTTCAGTCGCCAAGATATTTGTATGCCGTCAAGTATTCGGCATTTTACGTTATCACTGCGTGTGTTAGTAAATAGCGATAAAAGCCCGACGAACCACCGACTCACAAAAGTGTGGCATCACGCTAAATTCTACAGTGTGTGAAAGGCAGCTGTTGGAAACGCCTTTGTTCGCTTGCAGGGAGCGCCCGCCGATGTGTACATCACGCCTATACAAGTATTGCTTTCCGGATTGACTCATATTGCGTTGCGAGAGGTGAAATGTGCTCAATATGTGCCATTGCAACTTCAATTGTGCGTACATACACGCGAATGTACGCCTCTGAAACATCTATGTTTGTAACTTTTAAAATTCGAAGCAACTAATAGAAGTGGATAGCGTACGTGCAGACGTGTGTAGACCTAAAATATGGTGTAATTAGTGGGCGATGCTTATCTATAGTCATTTGGGCGAAATCAAATGCTAGTTCCGCCGGTGAAATAATGAACGAAATTATTGAGGCATGAACCTTAATTTGACCAATACACATGTATAGTATGCTCGCAGATGACAAATGCGTCAAATTGGTAGAATTGTGTCTGGAGTTGAAGGCCTTTTTAGATGGTTTAAGGTTACTTCTCCACTTCATTTCTACGTTCTTATAGTGGCCTTATAGTGGTCAGTGGTTGGTGAGTTTGAGCCTAACCGAAGCAAACGCTACAATATAGAAATAATCAATCGGAAATGTTATAGAAAACGTACGAGAGTTAAATTGCCTATGAGCTCCGCACTCCCCACTCAACATTCGGAATCAGCATCTCACATGCACAACCTTTACCTGAGTACATTTTAGTGGGCCACCAGAATAGGTTCACATTCAAAATCGCTGCTTTTTTGGCGAATAACGGGACTTTTGGGATCATTCCATTAAATGTTTTTCTTAACGTTTGTATGAAAATGGGTCACGGAAAAGCTCTAACTTCCGAAGAAATCGCTCAAATTAAAGTGCTTAAAAGCGAAAATTATTTTTTGCATAATATAGCGTTTAAAATAAACAGCAGTCAAAATGTGGTGAGCAATTATTTGCGAAATAAAAGCACAAATGGAAAAAACATGAAAGGCTGCACGCATTCGGTGACAACGTCTGCAGACAAGCGTGACATACTGCGATGTGCTTCAAATTCTGCTGACTCAGTTGCCAAAATCAGGGCTAAAACTGGACTTTCTGCAAGCTATTCTACTATCAAACATGTCATTCGGAATGTCCCCAACCTAAAAAGAAAAAAACTGCAAAAAGAACCACCGCTAACTGCTCAGCGCCAATAAAACCGTTTGGAATTTCGCAGAAATCATATGGCATGGAACGACAAATGAAAGTACGTCGAGTTTTCGGGCGAAAAACGGTTTAATCTTGATGGACCCGATGAATACAATTTGTATTTCCATGACCTTAGAAAAAAGGAACGCTTTTTAACACGCCACCACGGTTGAGAAGGTGGAATTATGGTATTGGGAGCGATTTCCTACTACGGAACTGTCAAGCTGAAATTTCAAACAGCCAGAATGGCGGTAATGGGCTATAAAACCATGCTTGAGAGAGTTTTTCCACAATTGTCTGACTTGTTTGGTCCTATTAAGTGGATATTCCAGCAGGACAATGCACCCATCCATACTTTACGGGTCGTGAAGCAGTGGTTGATGCAGCAAAACTTTGATCAGCTGGAGCGGTACCCCTATTCTCCTGATTTTAATATGATTGAAAACGTATGGGGATGGTTGATGAGTAAGGTCTATGCCTTCGGACGCCAGTTCGGCAACAAGGATGAACTTATTGGTGCCATTGAAGCAGCGTGGGAAACTATTTCTCTAGATTTAATTAAGTCTTTATACGAGTCAATGTTTACGCGAACTTTTGAAGCCATACTAAATAAAGGTGGCCATACTCGCTTTTAAAATCAATAAATTTAAGTGTTGTTTACCAAACAGTCCATATTATTTGCATTTACCACTGTTTCAATCTTAATTTTCAGAGTGAACCTATTCTGGTGGCCCACTAAAATGTACTCAGTTTTGGGGTTCACTTCACAAAAGTGGGCTAAAAACAAAAAAATGAAATAAATGTCAAATTGTGTTTTTTACAGGTAGGTTCACTATAGATGCCTTGAACATCTTGATACCAATAAATGAGGTAAAACTGTGTTTTGTAAGAACACTACTCATTTTCTTCCAGAAAAAAATGTGAACCTATTCTGGTGGCCCGGAGTGTACATATTTAGCTGCTGATGCAGTTTTTCTTATGTTTGTCGGGTTGTGGTCTCGCCTTAGTCAATCCTTTACAGTTAGTTATGTCGGTATCTGGAAATTCAATAAAACCCTAAAATCTGTTACATGTATGTATGTTAGCTATAGCAATTGTCGCCAAAAATAATTTAGGTTGTTTCGGACAGTATTCTTCTTCTTGCAGTATTTAAGAATTGTTCTTTTAATTTTTCCAGTGAAAAGAACATTTTTCGTTGCAAATTCTTTTGAATACATACGGAAAAAATGATTAATGTTATATCGGCTAAATATTGCTAAATTGCTGTGTGAACAACCACTGCCATAGTTGTGACTCACTTGCGTACAGCCATAAAACTTTGCCGCGTATGGGGGCAGAGAGTAACAAGTAACAAACAATGCGCATTTTATACATACTTATGCACATAATATGTGTGTATGTATAATAAATTTAAATTCACAAAGGCAAATTACGCAAAAAAGGTTCATCTTTTTTTGATATTCATTGTGATAAATATTTATAAGATTTTTGATCTTTTATTGTTACTCAATTCTGCTATCCTTTCTGTTTCTGGCTTTGCGTGTCTTTGTTGTTACTGCGTTGAGTGGTTAACAGGTGAAATGGCATAATGTCGTGTTGCACTTTAAAATATTCCACTTTGAGTGCGTCCCGTTGTAATGGTTAAACGTAAAACAGCTAAAGGTATGGAGCCAAGTTCACACGCATGAATTAGTGTTTTGCATACACATGTATGCACATATGCATACATAAATAAGTACATAAGTATCTGGATGTGTAATGGCTAACTGAACTGTTTCCTAAGGGGAAGCATTCGTTTTGTTGTGCAACGCTGAGTGCCCAGTTTTTTTCTTGCAGATGTGGTCGTCCTTTCGTCGTAGACCTTGTTGGAGCAAGGGGAAGATGGTTACAGGAACATGCTTACATGCATTAGTAGTCATTGGATTTCGAAGAACCAACATTGCAAGCACTATGCCCACTTTGGTGAAGTACAAAAGGGTGTGGTGCAGTTCCCATGTTGAATCAACATCATCCAAATTATCTAAACTGAAAGCTCTCATTACACTTACTTTGACGCTTTTGTCACATTTTCAGACTCTCGTTGTACGAATTTCAGTCTGGGCATGACAATTTGTTGGAGAATTGGTCGTGAACAATTGAAATCCGCATTTCGCGAATCGAAGTGTCGAGTCTCTTTAACAACTGCAGCTATATTCAATTGCATTAATCTGGTTGTAAAGTTTTGCCCAAAACACAATATTTCGCAAACAAAATTATATCATTGATGATCGAGAAAATATATACCTACAATTTATGTATATACGCACACACGTACATGTGCACGCAGTGTAAACAGTTACGCGATCCTTATCACTGCAACAGGGTTTTGAAGATAAGTTTGAAGCGAAAACACGACTACAGTACAGTGAGAGTGTTGGAAAGTTATTCGGAGTTGTACTTCTTTCTAAAGTTTTTTCTTATTTGGAGCTTAGGAAAATATATCTGTGTGCATGTGCGTGTGAAAGTATCGCTCTTATCTGCTGTGGGCATAGCTTCCAGTGCTGCTCTGCGCACAAGAGCAACGAACTACTGTCGCTACTTGTGGCCGGGCATAGTACGGGATGTACGGCAAGACAGCAATTATCTGAAACTAGTATTGCTATTAACGTATTGCATGTGCATCTACGTGTGCAGCTGCATATGTCCCATCTGTGCTGTCTGCCTAAAGGCGTTTGTCTGTGTGGGTGGACTGGATGGAATGTTGGCTTTAAAATTGTTTGAACGGGTTGCTCTCGTATCAGCCATGCACATACTATGTGTACCATCTACAATGAGCTACGCACAATGGATTACTTGCCGGATCGTCTGCTTCTGTGCATTTATCGTGAGTGTCAGATATGCAGAATGGAATATATGTTTGTAGATATTTGGAGGATTTCTTACAAAACTGTCAGCATGGATTGATGATTTAATTCTGTTAGAGTTTCTTCAATGCAGCTGAATGCATTAAAAAATGAATTCACTTCGCACTTCGGGTGACGCGTTCCACTCGCAACAACAAGATTTTCATACGGCGCGCGAAGAGTTCGACGCGCTTAATTGAAATGATGATCACTTGGGCGCTGGACCGTTAGATACGCACGGCTATCTTAAGTTGCCTGTGCGACTTGCTATTAACTACTGAATTGAATTAAGCGCGAAACACCGCAAGCGTACACAACCGCACAGCGCTGCGAACCAAATTATACTAATCGACGGAACGGATATTAGCAGCACAAATTACCAACTGATCTTGGAAAGCTCCGGTCGACAGTATAAAAGCTTTTTCGGCTGATCGCTGCGCGAACACCGTCCGCCCCTTTCGTACTCCGCATTATTGTTGTTTTGCATGAAAGCACGCAAGTGAGAGCGTAATGGGCAAAAATTCGCATCGTGGCGCAACGATAACGACCCCGTATTCACTGCACCCTGCACGGCAGTGTCAGAATATATTCACTTTGGCCTGGAACTTTCAGAGCCCCAAAGCAGATATTGTATCCAGTCGGCTGTTGCACCTCCTTCATTTCTAAGTTTCAGTGACAATACTTCTACTTCAGCGAACGGACAACCAACTGTAAGCGATTAAAAGCGGCGTGCCTGTAGCGCAGGGTATCATCACGTCGACCAACACCGACCGCGCACTCTGGGGTATTTATTGATTTCTGACTTGACAATTGCTTTCGCTGCTCACTTGTTAGCCAGAAAGCTATCGTCAAGCATATTCGAATGTCGTTTAACCTGTTGTGTTTGCAGTGGCCAATCCCAATTTGAGTATCGCTCACAAGTGCCTGGCATCTCTTGATGATTAACTCTATACTTCTTAGAATCTGCTGTCTTCGTCATGCCGAAGTACAAGCAGTTGTCTGGCGGGCGGCCAGGCGAGCGCTTCGTTAAAAACCAACTTCATTTAGCACTGAAACATACATACAACTGAAACGACATAAACATATTTATGCACAAACACAAAGATTTCAGTTTACTGACTATAACCGTTACCAGGCACCTGGTTTATTGAAACTTTTGTCGGGATATTTGTAGGAAGCAGTGATAAAGAACTCAAACAGAGGGACAGTGATTATGTTAAATGCATAATGCTGGAGAGTAGCTTTTCATATTTCGAAATGCAAGTAGTTTTTCCTTCCATTTCACACATTCGCAGAACTGATAATAACTTTAAAGTAGCTAAAATTGTATGATTCTTGGACTATAACGAACTAAATATGAACATTTTTAGTTTGATAAAACCCAACCAACTACTTTAATATCAATAGTCCATTGCTCAATGCATTGTTACTTGGGATCGCAATTTTTGGCCATTTTGCGATCCCGGGATTTTCGGGATTGAAAATTCGAATCTCGAATTCGAATTTTAAAATAAAACAATTTTCCTAAATTGCGTAACTAAATACATGTTTATCATATATTTTCCATAAAAATGGACACAGTTAAATATCATTTGGGTTAATTTCAATATTTTTTATCTTGTGTTTAATTACATTTTGTTTAACTTTAAACATTTTCATTCAACATTTAACTTTAGTGTGATGACATTTTATCTAGAAATAACACTTAAACATACTTATTGATTTGTAACATATATACCATATATCGTTCATAAAGTGCCTACATACGAATATTTGATAAAAAAAATAGTTCATTTGTTTGTACTTTTAGTTTTTACTTCGATTTCGGTAAAAAAGTTAAGCGTTTTGATTAAATAAAAACTGAGATGTTTAAAATACTAAGGCATTAAATGTTTCGTCCCCTAATCTACATCTAGAAAAACATCTTTCAGATTCAACACTTGCTGGCTAAATGCTTAGTAAATAAGTATAAGCCCTTTGCAAAAGACGCCCTCTATCCCCTCCATTGCAAAAAGGTCAATTTCTTTTATCAAAGTCTCAGATAAGGAATCGTGTTTTTGACATTAAATTTAATAATGTATTACAAAAAAGCAATTTCATTTAAATGCAATCCTCAGAAATCCATTGCATACACGGTGTGCAATCGGTCTCGAATGGGTTAAACATCGCAATTCCGGGATCCGCGGAACATTCTCCAGTCCCGAAAACCCGGGATTCAAACTCTCTTATCCCGGATCCCGGGATTGCGATGCTTAACCCATTCGAGACCGATTGCACACCGTGTATGCAATGGATTTCCGAGGCTATAAGACAGGCTGCACACTGTGTGTGTTTTTTTTTTCGACGTTGGGAGGTGGAAATCTTCAAAAGATAGCGACGCCCTCCAGGACGACGGTATGGCGGATTTTTACCGACTAAAACCACCTCCTCCTTCTATTCCTGCTCCCCGCGGCACCGCCTCTCGACATTTCATCACGGGGGGGTAATGGCTTTAATTGTCCGTTCTAATGTGCGCCCGGCGCTGCTGCTCTTCTCTGCGTAAAGCGGTTACAATTAACGCTGCCATTGTGCTGACTGCCGACCAATTTTCTTGACTCGCGAGCATGAATTTTACCAGTTTTTTGGAGTTATTTGTTCCCCTAACACCCTGTTCACCGACCTTCTTTCAGCTTCAAATCGGCTGCACGAGAAGAATACGTGCTCCGCGTCCTCTGCGCTTTCGTCCAAGCAATGTTCGCAGTTTGGGGTTGTGTCGTGCTTGAAGCGAAACAAATACGCACACTGTGTGTGCAATAACAGTAATGTGCAAATGTCAGTTATTCTGAGTAAACTAGTCGTCGAAATACGATTTTTCTAGAACTAATGAAATCTGTAAAGTACGGGAAAACAAAATTTGACATTGGTTTTACTGTGTACCAAAAAATCGAAAAATTATCTGAAATGAATGAAAATTAACAATACAAAGAAAAAAAATTTCGCTCCTGGGGACCGTGTTCGAAAATAATCGTCGTCTCAAATGGGTTAATTGTTACATATGTATATTACTAGCAGCTTTTAGTCTAATTTATATTAACTGATAAAACTGAAACTAGTTATATTGTAACTTCTCGAAATTTAATTTGCCAGTTTTAAATTACTTAAATTACAAATGCATTTCATGACCACTCGATAATATTGTTCCAAATTAAATCCACATTTGCTTTGTGTATAGACTTGTGTAAATTTCAAAGTTTTGCTAAAATGAATTATTGGAAAAATTTAGCGTTTTCGTTTTCCGCGAAAACAAGCAAATTGAGGCGACGATCTTTTGCGATGTTATGCGTTTAAGCTTTTTTGCTTTTAAATCATTCAAAAATAATTTTGGTTTGGGAGCAGTATAGCCAATATTAAAACTGGTCCTCGCCTTAATCGAAAATTTCACATCAGCATCATAGAGCTGCCTGCTCTCAATACAAGGGAGTTATTGATGCTATTTTTGATATATTAAGTAAGAAGTAAGCTTAGCCTAGTAGTCTTCTAGATAGCATTTTCAATTTTCAGAGAAATGTAGCGTTTTTCAAGCCTAAAAACGAATGAATTTGTAAAGTGGGCTGCTGAGCTAAAGAAACTACTTCTCTTCCAGCATTTAGCTTATATTGTTTATCTTTTCCCCAAAACACCAGCTCATTTCGAATACTAGATGGACAAATCTAAATTTTTAATTATTTTAGTCTGAATTTTCTTCAATCCGAAATCAAGAACGTGTTAAATGCCGTTGCCCTGCAATGGCTAGGCCTTCCTCCTTTAGTTATTCAACCTGTCCAATTCTGATGTTACCCTCACGAATTCGATAAAAACTTTTAAAAGGAGAAAAGGGAAAGTCTGGGCACTGCTTTCGATATTTTTTACTTAATGTGTAAATGCATAGCTTTAGTGTGAACTGTAAAACAGCCGTTAACGAATGACGCTTCTCCATAGAAGAAAATTAAGAGAATATTCGACGACTTGCACATCCGATTGTCCGTTTATAATTCTCTTGAAGCCATATGGAGACGTTGTTTCGGTGAGTCGGAAGACTTGGAAAATGTGTTGCGTGATTTGTCGCAAAGTTTCAATAGACTATGTTAAACTCTTACAAATATAAATGATTTTAATGTGTGAGCATCAGGCAAGGATATTTCAGCTCGTCAACGCAGCAAAGCCGGTTTAAGCAGTGATTTTCTGCCAGTAATCTAACTGTTTGTGGATGACCAGCATTGTTATCATAAATATAAAGGCATTTTGGAAAATGTTTAGGAATGGCTATCTAGTCGTTTGTGGGGAAGGTCCAACGGACAATTTTAAGTCAATCGAAGCAATGGTGGTCTAAATGAATAAAATAAAAATGTTTGTTGGGTCTTCATATCTTATAAGAAGTGAGCTAAATAACAATTACCGAGAATTTTCTGCAAATCGAAATCGAATATTTGAATAGCTCTCCTAGAAAATATCGCTCATACAGCTTAATTTATGAATGGACGGTTTTCTGTACTTTTGTACTTGCACTTACCTGGTTTATGAGAGAAAAGTGCATATTTACAAGTTTTTGCCCTATAAAGTACTACAAAGATAATGCAGCTATCTTTTTTTTGCATAAGTATGAATGTAAACCCCAATTATGGCAAAATCTAAATATACACAGTGTGTCGCATGGAAAACGGAACTTTTTCAAAACATCGATTTATATTGGCGCCACCTATTGGTGGATTTTAGCAATGGAAAGGTACATTCTTAACTGACATCCTGTCAAAATTGTATGACATTTGGTTCAATGGAAACCAAAATATCGCGCAGAATATGTGAGCATCCAATATAATTTTCTAACCCCAACATTCATAGCATGAGAATAATTCTACTGAGAGTGTTTTGCATTTCAAAAATAAACTCCGTCCCGAAAGGGTTAAGTTCTGTTTTAAATTCGGTAAATCCTTTTCTGAGACGCATAAGTTCCTGAAACAAGTTTATGGCGATAATTGTCTGTCCCGTACCAGAGTGTACGAGTGGTATAAGCGGTTCCAGGAAGGTCGTGAAGACATTCAGGACGACGAACATCCAGGTCCTTCGAATACCGTGGTTCGAAGTCAAAAGTGAAGACAATGTTGATTTGTTTCTACGATTCGGAGGGTATTATTCATCGTGAATTCGTTTCACCTGGTCAAACGATTACTGCTTTGTTTTATCTGTGTTATGAAGCGTTTGCTCAACCGTATTCGTCGTGTGCGGCCACAATACCCTGAAAAAGGGGGCTGGTGTTTGTTGCATGATAATGCCCCGTCTCATCGATCGAACTTGATCACGGATGTTTTGATCAAAAATTCAATTTTAACCATTAACCATTCACCGTACTCGCCGGATTTGGCTCCGTGCGACTTTTACTTGTTCTCCAAATTGCACTTGCCTATGAAAGGAAAACGTTATGCCGACGTAGAGGCCATCCAAAGAGCGACGACCGACATACTAAAGTCGATGGATTATCTCAAAAACTCATTCAATATGTTAATTAATCGTGCAAAAAGTTGTATTGATGCGGAGGGAGACTATTTTGAATAAAATAAATGAGATTTGCCGGAATATTGAGTTTTTGTATTTATTTTGAAAAAGTTTCGTTTTCCATGGGACACACTGCGTATAAACAAATTTGCTGTGCGTTAGTCGCGCTAAAACTCGAAAACGGCTTGACCGATTTAAATAATTTTCTTTGGGTTTTGTTTGCCTTGAATCAGGGTTTGACGGTCGTTGGACAGGCAGCATGGCAGTTATTTTGTGACCCAAAGCTTCCTCGTTACTTTGGACCCATGAGTTGCGCATAAATGGAACTTGGTCCGAGCTTACAATTTAGTTGTGCCTTTCGACTGAAAGAATTGGTAGGTATTGGACAAGGTGGTATCGCCCATACAACTAAAATTTTTAATATGAAATATCATCAAAATTACACTGCTTAACAGCGGCTCACGCGCAAAAGAAGGGAATCACTGAGTCGGCTGAATGCAGGAAATGCAAATAAAATGGTGCCAAGGAAGTGAGGTTCCCAAGCACGACATTAAATCGCTGATGAACTTCGCAAGGAACACCCGCATTCTCACCGATCACTTCTACGACGATCCGCAATACGAAGGAGCTCCAACTGGTATCGCTAAGGACCCAATAGAGTCTATGCGTGGCCAACAAGGCCAGCCAGCTAACCTAACCTAACCTAACATTAAAATTATAAGTTGCACAGAATTTAAATTTGGTATACCGTCGCCGCATCTACGTGTCGTTCTCTTGGTGAAATTTAATGCGCATTGGACAAGGGGCGTGGCACATTTTTAGCTAACCAACATTTCTGCATTTTGAAATTATTTCGCGGTGGATCAATCGTTTGACAGCTAAGCCATGCATAACTGTTATTTATTTTGCACGAGCCATCATAAGTAGGTCGCCGCGGTGAGTCAAATGTGCGGCGAGCCACTTCACGGAACTCCATACTGATGAACAGCGAGCGACGACTAATGAAAATAGTGCGAGGCTCAAACTGTACACAATGCGTCTGATATTAACGAACTCAATGAAGATTGGAAATTTCTCAGTTTGAAGTTTGATAAGGATTAATAATCTTTTATGTTATGAATGTTACAGTTGAATCATTTTAGGTGGTACAACTTTCACTGGGTCATCTAATTGGAAAATAAAAAAGACTAACCGCTCTCATTTCCAGTACGTTTGCATGTTCCCCATTGTTATTTGTTTGATAATTACATATGTATCATATGTACATTGCAATCTGCACTTCGATGTGCCACAGCTCCGCATCACTTTGTGTGCTTGAGACACTACACTTTTAACATATTTTAATTCTGCGAAGTCAGATTTGAGTCATAGGCCCAGGCTTTCTCTTCGACTGTATTTAAGAGTTTCGTCTGCATAGCTAAAGTGGCTGAAATGATTACTAGCAACGAGCTGACTATTTTTGCTCCAAGTCAAAATAAATAATGTGCGAAGGTAGTTTATTAACACAAAAGGATGTAAGGTAAAGTCGGTAACGACGGGACGTCGGGATGGTGGGCACTCGTTTCTTATGTACTTATTTACAGTGCCATTGTATTGTAAAGTGTCACAAAGTTATAGTTTAAATAGCAATCGACAAGTTTTCAGATCATCGCTTTTTTGTGTCCAATGTAAGTGCTTTTATCCCCAGGATCGATTCCTGGTTCGGGCTGGTGAAAAACTTGTCTACTTTTATCGCTATCCACATAAAGCAGATGAGAATTACAAGAATCGCACAAGTGCGCTCTTGGCAGGCAATGGCAAAACCTCCAAGTGTGAAAGAAAAACTCTATATCTATTGTTTTCTTTCTTATAGTGGTGGCCTACTTTTTTAATTTCAGAAGTCCTTGGATACAGCAAGTAGGAAATCTGAAACTCCGCTTCATCGAGAGAAAAGCCAATACTTGTGTTCATTAAAATTACCATTCATCAATGGAATCACTCCACTTGCCGACTGTTTTCTTTGTTCCCGTTTCAAAAGACAACCCCTGACAAAAGTTAAACCATGTACATTCTTCCATTGACATATTCCCATGTTTTTACTTAGTATGATTTTCTGATTTGTCTTGTGATTTTTCACTAAAAATTTGATGTTCTGCAAAGCGGTTATAATTATTTTCCTCCAAATATACATACATATCTTACTATTTTCTTTACCAAGGGACGTAGCAAGAACTTAGTCATGATGTTCGCAGCAGAACATGGTGACTAAATCGATATCGTCCTAAGAGTTGTAAGTAAAAAATTATGTTACAAAATATTATTTTTACGTCAATTTTTGTGTCTCAAAAACTCGCTAAAACTATTGGAAAGATTTGTTTGCTTCTAATATGATAGAAACTATGAAGTTATGTAATCCAGGAATAACAAAATTACTTAACTTATAACTTAACTCTTATAAGTTTTTTAAGAAAATAATTGCAATGTAATTATTGCAATGCAACATAAATGTTATTTGTTGATTATAATTATTATTTGCGAAAGTTAATTTTTACGTTGCGTAAAAACTGTTATGAGAAATTTTTCTTTCTCGATAATTATTATTTTGGGCTCTTTTTTGTTTACGTTGCTTCCTAACGTTTATTTCTGACTTTTTTTTATTAACGTTACCGATAACTATTATTTTCCAAAATTTTTTTTTTACATTGCTTCATAACTTTTATGAACAAAAATTGGTTTTCCGTCGCCTTATCACATTTTGAGTATGAATTGATTTTGAATTGTTTAATTGTTGGTGGAATTTAGGTTTCTGCAGTTCATTTGCGTTTGTCAATTTAAAACAATTGAAAATCAATTCATATCCAAAATGTGGTAATTCAACATAAAAAAATTTGTTTTTCAAAATAATAGTTATCGGCAACGCGATTTGACTACATGGTGGGGGCGCCACCAACCAATTTTTTATTTCTAGAAAGATAAGAAAGTACGATTGATGCTAAATCTTTAACTACTTAGGCTAAATCAAAACGAAGGTTTTAAAAATTTTAAGTCTTGCAGTCACACGAAGTTGAAGAAAATTCGCGTGGGCAGACGTGCCCTTTCGTTGCTCCGCGGTTTTTTAATGTTTTTTATGTGTGCGCGCGTGCTAAATATATATATATATGTTCAGAGTGTCGCGTATCGTCCGTCTGTCGCTGCTATCGCGTTGTGCCCCACTAAAATCGCGCGGCCACATCATTAAATATTAAAATTAATTAAACGCGTTATGCATTTGCAAACGCTAAACTGCAGTGGAAGTGCCGTTACATTTGCTGTGCGCCACATCGACCTCCGCCCGCGTTGTGTTGTTGCTGCGTTCTTTTTCCCGTGTTGTCTTTTCCTCAGTCCGTTTTCAGTAGCGCTACATGCGGTCCTATTCGACACAGAAATTGACGGCTCTGTGGTAAAGGCATAACACTTACTGCAGGGCATCATCAGTTTTTCAGTGCGTCAGATCACATTTCCGTCTGTTTTCCTTGTCCTTTAACCCACCCAGGTCATGGTGCTGGACAAATTTCGCATAGCCTTCTGCAACGTGCGCGGGCTCAGGGCGAATTTTTTCGCTGTATACGCGTTCGTTAACCTCCACAAGCCCCATGTAATGGCACTAAGTGAGACCCAGGTTTGTGAGGATGCAGATCCACTGGATTTCCACATCCCGGGGTACCACTTACTGCCATTATTTTCTCCTCACAGGGGTCTTGCCCTTTATGTGTGCAGTAATGTTGCGTACCAGTGCCAGCAAACACTATACACGACGGATGCCGAATTTAGCTCCATGTGTTCCATAAGTTCAATATCTAGTCGCACATTCTGCACTTCTGCTTTCTGTACAGAAGCCCGAATTCAGGGAGAGATTTTACTTATAACAAGTTTGATCTTCTCCCTGATTCTATTTCCCATATTCTGGAATCGTATCCGAATAGTGAAATTGTAGTTGCTGGTGATTTCAATATTCATAATTCCAATTGGCTACGCCATTCCAGCCACACAACTCCTGAAGGCTTGTATGTCGAGCTCTTTGCCGAGTCTAATAACTTGACTCAAATAGTGCATGAACCAACGCATATCCCCTGCGTTGAGGGGCAAGCTCTCAATACTCAAGACCTTTTTCTCACTTCACATCATGAAAAATATGATGTTGAAATGCACGCACCTCTTGGAAACTCGGACCATTGCACCATTTTGGCGTCTTTTTCATACTCTTCTATCCGCAATGCTTCGCCTTTAGCCCCGAAGCGCTTAATGTGGAAGTATGATAAAGCTAACTGGAGTGGACTTAACGATTTTTTCGCCCACTTCAATTGGAAATTGTGTTTTCTTGATAGAAACATAAATGCCGTAGCCAAAATGGTTGAAGAAATTATATTATTAGGAATGCGGTCCTTCATCCCTAATAAGCTAGTTTGCATTAAACCTAAGGACAATATCTGGTTTAATGAGACATGCAGAATTGCTGTCAGGCCTAAAGAGGAAGCTTTCAGAACATGGCAGGCAAATAAAAATGCGGCCACTGAACAGCTGCGTAAGCAGGCTAGAAATCGATGCAATGCCATCATAAGGCGCCAAAAGTTTCGGCACGAACAGCGCCAAAGGAAAAAAGTTCTTCAATGCCAGCGTGGTAGTAAGAACTTCTGGTCATTCGTTAAGAAGGTGAAGAACCAAACATCGTCTTCAATTCCAACTCTTCTTAACAATGATCAAATCATCACTCACTCGGTTGATAAAGCTAATTTGTTGGCTAAAATTTTCGCAGAGAACTCCTCTCTGCCCCCCAGCGATCAACCACTACCCGTAGTCGAGAACGTTTCTTGCTCTATGCCAGAAATTCATTTTCGGACACGGGTAGTTAAAAGAGTGCTCGCAAATCTCGATGTACATAAGGCTTCAGGGCCGGACGGCATTCGAGCCCTTGTTTAAAAAAAATGCGCTACTTCGCTGGCTTGTCTATTTCGTAAACTTTTCAACATGTCATACACCACAGGTGTATTTCCGACATGCTGGAAGGTGGCAAATGTTCAACCAGTTCCAAAAAAAAGGCAAGACTACTGACCCTGCGAACTACCGACCTATAGCAATCTGTTCGGTGCTTTCCAAAGTAATGGAAAGCATTGTAAACTTCAACCTTGTGAAATATCTGGAGTACAATATACTTGAAGACAGCGATCGACGGGAGACCTTATGGCGGTCCTCACCGAGAAATGGAACCATAGCATTCTAAACCTCGGTGAAAGCAGGGTTGTTGCACTGGATATTTCTAAGGCCTTTGACCGGGTGTGGCATAAAGCACTCGTGTCTAAATTGATTGCCTATGGCGTCGGTAGTATCTTCTCTCGTTGGATTACGAGCTTCCTCTATGATCGCTCTATTCGTGTTGTAATAGACGGCATAGCCTCGGAAAAGCATTCCCTTAGCGCGGGAGCGCCGCAGGGTTCGGTCCTTTCTCCAACCCTCTTCCTGATCTTCATCAACGACCTGTTGTCGTCGACGAAGAATCCCATCTACTCGTTTGCGGATGACAGCACCATTTGTCATTCATACTCTTTCACAAAGCGTCCCAGCTCTGTGGAGATTGAGAGAGAACGGCGCCGTATGAATGACACACTTAATAGCGAACTACAAACAATCTCTAAGTGGGTCAAGCGAACAGGGTCGATTTTAATCCTCGCAAGACCCAATGTTGCCTGTTATCCCACAAGCGAGTCTCCCAACATCCCAACACATCTCTGGTTATGGATGGTGTGAGTATTGCGGAATCGGCAGCTCTTGATGTTCTGGGCATGTCCATTAAGAACGATCTTCGTTGGAACGATCATATTTTTGGCGTGTCGAAAGAAGCAGCCAAGTGCCTCGGCTTCTTAAAGCGGTGCAAAAAATATTTCACCCCGTCCCATCTCCGCATTATTTATACCACCTATATCCGACCTAAAATGGAGTTTAACTCGCACCTATGGGCAGGGGGTTCAAAAACCCATTTGGAGCTCCTGGATCGGGTGCAAAACCGTGCGATTAAACGTATAGGGGACAGTGAGGCTTCCAGCTCTATTGACTCCTTGGAGCATCGTCGAAACGTGGCATGTGTGGTGTTATTTTACCGATACTTTTGCGGTAATTGCTGCGTGGAGAGGAGCAGCTTGATGTCATCACTCCGGGTATTCCCACGGGCAACCCGTTTGAACACTGGCGCCCATGCATTCCACGTCGAAACGATGTTCCAGCGCACTACGCACTACAGAGAAAATACGTTCCTGGCCCGTACAGCGCGATTGTGGAATGGTCTCCCTGCAGATGTTTTCCCCAGCACCTATGATCTTGATGGATTCAAGGCAAGAGTCCATAAATTCTTCACCCAACTTCCTCTCTCCCAACCTATATATCCTTCCTGAACCAGCGCAATGCCTCGCATTTATAGGGGTCATACCCTGCGCGTTGGCTCGTTAAAAACAAAATATATATATTACATGTACTAGTATATTGCCTCTGCATGAATTTCAAGTAAAAATACAAATTTAATTTCATTTGGGTTATTGACAGCCTGGTAATGCTTTTAGTTTTGTTTTGGTTATTCCATACGGTCGTTGAACATAAAACTATTTTCAGCGCTAAACGAATTTTAAGAGCAAACTTTGAAAGACGATAGCAAAAAAGACCAAAAGACGGTTTTCAAATTTGTTTGTATTATTGAAGCACATGTAGGTATGTATATAGGTAACGTTTGCATAGTGTCTGCTGCAGCGGGTTGTACCGTCGCTTGTTATTAATTGTTTTGTAGAGGCACTTCTAGATATGTGGCACCTTATGTATAGGGTGTTTTTTTTAGAGGTATAGAACTTCGAATTGAAATAAAACACAAGAAAATCGTTTTAATGTCCATCAATTTGGCTTTATTGGAAGGATAATTTTATGCCATTAATGTTTAAATATGATTTCGGGCATGTGGCCGCCGCGGCTGGCTCGAATAAAGCGAATTCTACAGGTCCAATTTTCAGTTGATGGACAAAGCTCCAATTGCTGTGCACGGTGGCGAATCGATTCATTCGGGTCCTCTTCAACATTTTGCTCTACAGCGGCAATTGTTTCTTCGGTGCGCACTGTTCGACGTCTCTGCGGATGCGTATTATCACATAGAGTAAACGTAGTGCGAAAACGACCCATGGTTAACCGAATTAATTGCTCTGATGGACGATGTCGACCATAAAATGGACGGAGCTTGCGGTAAACTTCGCGAACTGAACCATTATTTTCGAAATAAATTTGCACGATTTGCAAGCGTTGTTCTTTTGTCAACCTGTTCATGATGAAATGGCAAACCAAACTCAACATAAATGACATTAGAGTTGCCAGATTTGACCACAAAATGCCAGTTTTATCTCTATTCGAAAAACAAACCTCTAAAAAAAACCACTATATATGAGAGTCACAATGTTATAGATTAAGTGAGGACTGTAGTATCGGAAGTCCGATTGAGTTAATTTTTGAAAAACAAAAATATTTTGTGGTTCATATTTTAAATTATGTTTTCAAGAAGATTGCTGCTATTACTCTGATTATAAGATTACTTTAAGAATCTTGTTGTACTAGCGTTTCATGTTCGTACTCAATGAATAAAACATCTCTTTTAATTTTAGAGTTATTTCATATTTTACATTTTTTACACTTAGTCGGTGCTACGCCATTCAATAACACGCCGACATTGTTAAAATATATATATTTAAAATATAAGGATTCATGTTCTCTTCGCCGAAATTATCGTTCAACATATTTTGTTGGACGGCTTTCTGAACAAGCAAAATTACGAGAATTCGAAAAATAAGTTTCGCTTCAATAAAAGTACAGTCTTATAGCATACAAGGTACATCTTGTGACCGAAAAGTTTCCGGAAATTTTAAATAAAACGCAAAATTCTTAATCTTCATCAATATTTATTATATCTCCTTCAAAATATGCTCCATTAGAAGCGATACACATATGCCAACGTTTCTTCCAATCATCAAAACATTTTTTATAGGCGCTTTCCGGTATGGCTTTGAGTTCCCTCTGCGAATTCTGTTTTACGTCTTCTATGGATTCAAAACGCGTTCCTCTGAGTGGTAATTTGAGTTTGGGAAACAGGAAAAAGTCACACGGTGCAAGATCAGGTGAATACGGTGGCTGTTCGATGGTATTTATTGAATGTTTAGCCTTAAAATCGTTGATAATGTTGGCTCGGTGCGAGGGAGCATTATCGTCATGAAAAATCCATGAATTATCCTTCCACAATTGAGGCCGTTTACGGCGGATATTTTCACGCAAACGTCTTAAAACAGTAAAATAATAGTCTTTACCGACTGTTTGTCCTTCAGGGACGAATTCATGATGCACCACACCACGAATATCGAAGAAAACAATCAGCATTACCTTGATTTTCGAGCGACTTTGGCG
This sequence comes from Melieria omissa, assembly GCA_963971225.1. Classification (NCBI taxonomy): domain Eukaryota; kingdom Metazoa; phylum Arthropoda; class Insecta; order Diptera; family Ulidiidae; genus Melieria; species Melieria omissa. The sequence goes on along the minus strand of OZ020269.1, from coordinate 38,335,641 downwards.
TGGTTTTTTCGGGTTCGGCTCGTCTTTTCCTCTCCATTCCGATGATTGTTGGCTTGTTTGCATGTCGTACTCGTAGACCCATGTCTCGTCACCAGTTATGATGCGTTCCATGAAAGTTGGATCGGAATTGGCACGATCAAGCACGTCCAAAGAGACCTGTTCACGGTACTCATTTTGAAGAAAATTCTCAACAAAATCGCAACGCACTACTGAGGTGAACTGGTTTCAACAGCTGCCGTAAACAAACTGTCTGACAGATCGCGCTCATTTTTGGCATAGTAATTAAGGACAGTGCTACCAACCTACAGAAACTTAAAATATCGAAAAATATACAGCGCTCGAATTTTAAATGAGAATTTCCGGAAACTTTTCGGTCACAATGTATGTTCTAGGTGTGGACCATTTCGTCGATTGTATTCATTTGTTGCACATTAGATTGGCTATAGAAAATAATTGTTTTTACCTCCTTGAATACGGACCTGATGTAAATTTTGGACTATATAGGCTGGGCTTTCAGAGCTCGACTCGTTAGTCGATGTGCCAATTGCCATACTTATAAGAGTGCCTATTGGCTGATATTAACCCATTAAAACCTGACCCCAGAAGGGCTTGTGCGATTTCCATAAAATTTTACACAATCTTAGTAATTGACGTAATCAAGAAAAAAAATCAAGCAAATAATTCATACCCCCACCCCCTGAACCAGGAGGGTACGTTGCGCAAACGCAATTTGGGCCTTAGTCACATACAAAACATAAAATTAAAAAAAAAAATTTTTTTTAAACATATTTTTAAATAGATTAGCATTACAAAATGCAGCTCACAAAGGGATTTTGATGGGTTTGAAGAATAAGTATTTTTAATTGAATTTCAAAAATTCCCCAAAAAAAACCTTTGACTTTGGATCGAAAAAAAGATATGAATATTTAAAAATTTTTAAATTTGAGTATGGCAGAATCTAAAACGATCAATTCGAATCCAATTCTACCCATTTTCAAGTCATATCTTTATGAATTACTTAATGTAGCGAAATTCCCAAACGTTGCGCAAACGCAACGCTCAGGGCTTAATGGGTTAATGTGTAGATATATATGTATGTATCTACAAATATTCTGTAAAATTACCTTGCAGTTGTACATACATATTTAAGTGAGATTGTTGAGCGTGGAGATAGCGAACAGCGCAGAATTCCCCGTACATTCGGAGCAGTAACAATTTGGCTACCATGTTGGAAGTCTAGCAAAAGCAAAATAAACGTATGAACAATTTTTTAAGTGTATCCATGCAAGCCCGTAGACAGGATTTTTTTTCGGGGGGGGGTTACTCAAATCAAAACCCGACAGCTGACTGAAAACAAGCTTCCAAGCTAAATTAAATTACTAATTTAACTTAATTAGGCACTTGGGCTCAATGTAAACGTAGCCATGCATGGTGTGATTAGTAACTAGTTTAGAATATTGTAAATTAAAACAATGTTCTAACATTTCGGGGGGGGGCTACGGCCCTGTATCCATGCTATCCACACTAAAGTTGTTAGAATCTATGTACGAGCACGAACTTTACGTAAATTAAATTAAAGTCAACAACAAGATATACGGATAAAACTTCCTTTTGGCGGCTATGAAAGAGCTCCCATCTTTCGGATTCCGCCTAATACTGTAGGTCAGTTATATACAGCTGCGGCCAAAATAATAGTAGTACGCATACAACGAAAAGAAAATTAAGAAAAAATAATCTGCTTTTTTTTACAAATATTTATTATTATTTTTTTTTAACAAGTTATATGTGTTAACAATGCAATCATAAAAGAAAACTTAAGAATTAAACTCAGTTTGGTTTGATTTAAATTAAATACGTCAAAAGCTCCAAAATATGGACGGTCAAAAAAATAGTAGTTCGCTTTACTTTCATAAAAATGAAGCAAAAATTGTGTTTCATTTTAAAAGATTTAGTGGTTAAATAGTAATAACGTAATTTTTCTTCAAATTAATATTTAGTTGCGTGACTGTTGTTTGGCTATTACTGCAGCACAGAGCCGATGCATTGAAATAACCAAATTTCCATATCTTTCTCTAGGGGCGTGGTCTACTGCTTCTCAAAGTTGATTATTATTTAAAAGATTATTGTGAGCAACTGCTCTCTTCACGTCACACCACAAATTTTTAATTATATTGAAGTCTGGTGATTGTGCGAGCCATTCCATAACCCTAATCCTGCTTTTGCGAAGCTCCTTCCGTGTGACCTTTCTTGTATGCTTTAGGTTATAATCCTGTTGGAAGACCCAAAGCATTGGCGTTTTTTCACGGACATACGGTAGCACGATTTCCTGCAAAATTCGTACACATACACATCGATCCATCGTTTTCTTGATCAAATAAATAGCGTCACTCCATAAAACGTAGGACATGCATTTATTTATTCAGCATGTCTTACGTTTTATCTAGGTGGCGCTATTTATTTGATCAAGAAAACGATGGATCGATGTGTATGTGTACGAATCTTGCAGGAAATCGTGCTACCGTATGCGCCACCTCCATAAAACGTAAGACATGCATTTATTTATTGAGCATGTCTTACGTTTTATGGAGGTGGCGCTATTTATTTGATCAAGAAAACGATGGATCGATGTGTATGTGTACGAATTTTGCAGGAAATCGTGCTACCGTATGTCCGTGAAAAAACGCCAATGCTTTGGGTCTTCCAACAGGATTATAACCTAAAGCATACAAGAAAGGTCGCACGGAAGGAGCTTCGCAAAAGCAGGATTAGGGTTATGGAATGGCTCGCACAATCACCAGACTTCAATATAATTAAAAATTTGTGGTGTGACGTGAAGCGAGCAGTTGCTCACAATAATCTTTTAAATAATAATCAACTTTGAGAAGCAGTAGACCACGCCCCTAGAGAAAGATATGAAAATTTGGTTATTTCAATGCATCGGCTCTGTGCTGCAGTAATAGCCAAACAACAGTCACGCAACTAAATATTAATTTGAAGAAAAATTACGTTATTACTATTTAACCACAAAATCTTTTAAAATGAAACACAATTGTTGCTTCATTTTTATGAAAGTAAAGCGAACTACTATTTTTTTGACCGTCCATATTTTGGAGCTTTTGACGCATTTAATTTAAATCAAACCAAACTGAGTTTAATTCTTAAGTTTTCTTTTATGATTGCATTGTTAACACATATAACTTGTTAAAAAAATACAAAATAAATATTTGTAAAGAAAAGCCGATTATTTTTTCTTAATTTTCTTTTCGTTGTACGCGTACTACTATTATTTTAACCGCAACTGTATATATGTGTGTATGTATGTGTGAGAGTGTTTAAAAAAACTGCACGATATAATTTAAAAATATACATACTTAACGCATATTTATTGAGCGAGTGGTTATATTTATATTGATTAAGTTTAAAATTAAAATATTTGGCAAATGGTCCCACTGTTATTATCACAGGTCCCTTGCTTTCTTCGATTTTCGATGACAGTTTTACAAAGATGTGGTTGTTGGGAGCTGATTTGGTTAATCGTTATTTCTATAAATCGATTGTTTTCTAACTAATAAAGCAGACACAATCACAACAAATTTCAGAGTTGCTTACTTAAAAAATAAATGTTACAAAAATTTTACAGTGCACTTTTATTCGGACACCCTATATATTCCACCGGAACAACAGTTGGTACGTGTTATGGTGTTAAGTTATCTATCACTATGTCTATTTAATTAATAATAATAATTGATTGGCACGACAGCCCGCTTACGCGAGACTAAGGCCTAGCTTCCCGCAACCACCCGTGTTGTGCGTGTGAATTTTGTACGCGGGTGGAAGGGACCTACAGTTTTATGCCGGTTCTTTACGGCAGGTTGGGAGCTTTTTCATAGGCAATTTTTACTCTCAGAGGTTTGCCATTTCCAGCTGAGAGGACAGCCATCGAAAGAGAAAACGAGTTTCCCGTTATTTTTTTTTTTTTTAGGTGTTACTACATGCAGAATTCGAACTTGCGTCGCTCTGCATGGACCGCGCACTAACCAACTGAGCCACGGCGGCTGTCCACTATGTCTATTACTTCTATTAAAAGATGCAACCACGGCAGACAGTTAACAGACTTTCGCAGTTGACTGAACTTGGCGTTCTACTTTTGGTCTTGGCTCTTTTGGCGGCTTCTATGACGGTTGGGCTTTGCCTTTTGAGCAATTCTGGATCGCCATTGATATCATTCAACAGCTCCTTAGTGATGCTAATGCGTCGGATTTTTAGGTCAAATTTTGCAATTTTAGAATAATATTCACTGCCACTGCCGAAAAAATAGCATGGCATGAGCATGGCATGGCATGGCTTAGCAAATTATATAATAGTAATTGACGATTCTTCGTTGACCTACTGGCCCGACCAAGGCCGGAATCGACATTAACACCTTCTCGCCCGTCTGTAAAGAGCTTGTACAACTTTAAATTTTAAAGTAGCCTCGCTAAATGCCATAGTCAACATTTGAAGAGTGTTGGAGCACTTAATTTTTTTGCACACAAAAAATACAGATCCTTTAAACCATTATGCGATGCCATTAAATTGTGTTGGTATGCAAGAAATTTAAAAATTCACTTTCAGAAATTTATAATACCAACCTACTTTCCAGCAATTAACAGTGTTGAAAAGGTTTAGGGGAAAATATAAGGAAATGTTTATGATTTGGTCATAAACTTTCTAAAATTACCTAAAGACTTTGTATGGTCATACGTATTTAACTGTGACTAAGGCTATGACTACTACTACCACTTTTACTACTATTATTAGTTCACAACAAAAGCGCCAAGCTGTGTTGTAATTTGAACGATTTATTACTGTCAAGTAAGCTCTCACTTCACTGTCAAGTGGGTAACAAAAAATAGTCGTAAGAAGAATATCATAAGATCTTCCATAAGGAAGGCTGATAGGAATCCTTACCGTTCGTAGTTTCTAAATTGTTTGTAGTACTTTTGCACACAATTTTCTTCGGCGGGTTGGCTAATCGCTACGATTCCGTCTGTAAGTTTCAATAAAGCGTTCGTTAGGGGAGATTTCGCTTGCTACTGTACCGATAGCAATGCATGTGCCACGCACATCCTTGTACCGAATGACACAGGCCGTGTCGCTGTCTGGCGCACCTTTTTGTGGAAATCGATTATTTTTCGCCTGTGCTTGGTCGCAGAGCGTACAAAGAGCCGACGGTATGTGGTTGTGCCGTTAGTATTTCTCCCGCATTTTGCCTTAGGGAAGTTGGAACGAAGCGTGAGCGTGAGCACTCGTAACAGGGTGACTAGGCTGTGGGCAGCGCTCTTGCTGCCTCGATCAACACGTATGTTTACGGGAAATATATGTCCCTTTCGTACGTCTTTTCTGCTTTGTAGGTTTCGGCGCGTGTGCGTGGTTTTTCGTTGTCCCGAGGAATTTTCGAACGCGACCGTTTTACTTCACGTTCTGTATTCGACTCACCGATGTTGTTAACTATTAACTTGTCTTTATTTGGCTGCCCGTGTGTGCATGTGCATAGTTCTTCGAACAAAGCAATTCGTGCAGCCGCTATGGTTGTACTGACTATTGTTGGCTGTATTGCTTGGTAGCTACGACTACACTCGACCTAGTCACGCGACAGTAGAGCACCACTTCTGCCGCTACCAAATGGTTGTCTCACTTACCTGCAGGCCTCTGCTGCTAGTACGCACTAGTACACTCGTAATTGCAGCGTTACTAGTTACATACATACATACATGCAATGTTATCGGCGGGTTATTTTTGTGCCCGAGCGAAACAGTTAAAAATGTTTTCCTTCTGAGGTGTGTCCGCGCAAGGAACACATCAAAATAGACACAATTTAAATATGACAAACAAAAGTAGATATGTATGCATATTTATGTACGTGTGTCTATAGTTACGATTATACCGTACCCAATTGCGAGTGTATGTATGAATACAATTTTGCCTCCTTCTGCTGGCGTTTAAACAATGAAAGGTATTATATGAAGTTTCAGTTCTCGAGACAACAACAAAGCAGTAACTGAGCTAAAGTTTTAGTTTTAGTGTTGTTGTTTTAGTTGTTAGTTTTAGATTTGTTGAACAATTTGACTAGTTTGCACTACAAGGTGCAATGTGCAAAGCCTACTTGTATCTGTTGCACAGCCGCATGTACATATATGTAGATATCATAAAAAGATCGAAATAGACAAATTGATTTGTCGTCCAAGGAATGGTCGAATGACTAGTTTAGTCACTTATCCTCCGATTTACGTGGTTTTTCGAAATATCTAAGTGAAAAACTGCCAAGGGACAAGTTTCTAAAAATAAATGTTTCGTATGCAATACTGGCTGACTTACACTAGTCAGAATAAGTTTGCGTACAAGGGGTACGTAGTTTTTTCATATGAAAAATAAATCACTTAAAGTAATTTTTCAAAAACAAAATATTTTTTATTTTTTCCGTAAACTTAGTTCTTTTATTCCATTAAGATAATAATAACAAAAACTTGACCAAACTGTAGAAGGAGGGCCAAAAACAAAATATGTTATGAATTCACCTCAGAAAAAGTTTGCGTACAAGATGAGATTATGTAGTTAAAATTCAATTGAAACTAAGTTTTGTTCAAAAATTAATAACTTTGTGAATTTTATTTTCTCGCTTGAACTCCCTGCAGAAGTTTTGGCGCAAATTTTTTTAAATTCGGTGTTTTTTCAGCGGTTATTTTGTTATATCCTTGAATTGTTGTATTGGTTAACTATATCTTAGAAGATGGAGTGTCGTTGGGCTCAGGGCTTAACTGAACCCCTTATATACTCAATTAGATGCACAGTAGGTGACTAGGGAGGGACTTTTGCAGCTTTGTTGAGCCAGTTAATAGCAAACATAGCTTCGCATCGTATGCATTGCGCGCTAAGGTTGAAAAGATATGTTGGAATCTGATCCAAAGTTTTGAAACCTTGGCTTACATAAGCTTTTAGAATATGTAAATAACCCCCCGGAAGCATTTCTGAATAAAACAACACAGCCTGCTCACTCCTTTTCCTGACACGCAGCCCCATACCATATCTCCACATATGCTATGCTTCACTGTTAATTTCAGATTTTTGTTATTAACAGGATCCTGTTCAAATTAGTTGATGCCTTTTAATGCCAAATATGCCAAACCATTATCAGATAATAATGAAAGGTCCCACTTTCTATAGATAACAACATTTCGTCCCGGAAATCCGGTTTTTTAGACTCCTTGATGGACTCTTTTACGAAAGCAATTCTGTGCTTCTTGTAAGTAAGCTAAATATGGGCTTCTTACATGCTGTTATGTAGGGGAAGTATGTTTTTTTCAGAACTTTTCTTATAAAGTCACTGCTTATGTGGTTTATAAAATATTTCTGTACATTTCTGAAGATATTGGATGCAACTAGCCTTAGATTGTGATGCACTGATCGCAAACAATCGAATCCTCTTGCTCGGGTAACTTAAGAAAATGGTCAGATCGTAGTAACCAAACAAGATTTTCTGTTCAAAAATTTAAGATGGCGTTTGAAATGACGAATGTGCTCTCCCAAAAGTTTCTCTAATTTCATGAAATTTTTTGTCAATTTTGAAAAGTTTTTGTAAGATTATTTTTTATCCATTTTTAATATTTTTCTGTTGAATTCTATTGCTTTCTATAAAATTTCAAGCACATATACGGTTCCAAATAACTTACAAGTCCGTTTACTGTTCAATGGAATACAAATTTTCCAAAAAAAATAAAGAGCATAACCGGAAGTTCCCGTTATTAGTTTTGTACGCAAACTTATTCTGCACCGTTTTGTGAGTATATTGTCAATAAATACGAATACATGGAAAATTATTATTTTAATTCATCTAAAACAGAACAAAAAGTGCAGTTAAGGCATATATGAATAATGTGGATAAGTTTTTATAAACAGAGAACCCATTTTTGAGGTCAAAATTAATCATAAAATATTTTTGACTTGCCTGTACGCAAACTTATTCTGACTAGTGTATGTATAATCATTCTTAAAGTGAATTCATGAAATTAATTCATTCAACGCTGATGTGAAATGATCGAAATTGGTGATTACCCGTATTATGTTAACAAAATATTTGTAATTTTTTTAAATAAATATTTTTATGAAATAAATTAAAAATACCATTAATTATGAAGCTCACCTCATTTTTCAAAATATTTACTTATGTGTAAACATTTCAATATGTTTTCGATTTGCGCGGTTCTACGCGTATTTGTTTTAATTTCGACTTATGCGGATTTCTGACGAAAAGTTTCGTGTTTGCACTCAAAAACTCAAAAAATATTAACACCATATCTTCAAGATACAAAATGGATTGTTTTATGTTTGAACAAGGCTTCGAAGGAATATGGTTTCCAAAATAGATGTTGTGTTGCCGAAGCAGTGCACATTTTGAAAAGTGATCTACATATATCGAATTATTGTACCAACCGCAATTACGTTCAAGTAGATGCGATACGATGCTGTTCGACAGGGCAAATAATAATAATTTAATAATTGACTGGCACGACAGCCCGCTTACGCGAGACTAAGGCCTAGCTTCCCGCAACCACCCGTGTTGTGCGTGTGAATTTGTACGCGGGTGGGAGGGACCTACAGTTTTATGCCGGTTCCGAACGGTAGGTTGGGAGCTTTTTCATAGGCAATTTTTACTCTCAGAGGTTTGCCATTTCCAGCTGAGAGGACAGCCACCGAAAGAGAAAACGAGTTTCCCGTTATTTTTTTTAGGTGTTATAACAGGCAGTATTTGAACCTGCGGTTGCTGCCTTCGACTCGTTGTCCAACGCACTAACCAACTGAGCCACGGCGGCTGCAAACAGGGCAAAACAATCGACAATCCAGTAACGCTTTAGGCACTCAGCTTGAAATCAGTGAAAAGTACTGAGAAAGTGCGGTTTGCAGGATGGGTTATTGCATAACCTAACCGAAAGGATTACTCTTTCCAAACGTTGTAATTTTAAAAAATAAATTTGCCGATGCCCCACTTATACTTCCTTGATAAGTGTGGAGTATTTAATGCGAAAAGTGGCGGCAGTTGAACGATTGATTGCCCTGCTGAAACGCTAAGTGGTCGATTATTATTGTATTAGATCTAAATTGTAGCCATGCTTTTAGGTATGTAATTTCTTAACTTTCACGAAAATTCAGCAATATTTTTAGAAAAAAGGGGTTTATGAGTGCCACACTTGCAGCGAGTTTCCGACGCATTCATATAGTACACATGGCCATAGTAGCCATAGTTCCGAATGGCAGCTGCTATCAGAGCCAATAAATCACTCACCTCTCTACTCCAGCAGTACTAGGCTTCAGCAGCTGGCAGCGGCTCTTTGTGTAGTGGTCTAAATGCGTCCAATTATTACTGGAAATGCTCTCAGTTAACAATAGAGCAACTAAGTTGCAGACGCTCCGAAAGCTTTGATAACGAAAGCCCGCAGCGATGATTCACTCTCTGTTGCTGACCCTTGCTCAAACTAGGTGCCGGCGTTGTTTGGCAAAGTTGTAAAGCTCATAGCCATGAGTAGAGGCAACGGTGACTGCTGGCTAAAGACTGCAGTGGAGGAACGATGTCGGATATTTCGAAGTCGTTCACCACATGCCGTAAGTCGTACAGCCGTCACACTTTACAAGCTCGAACGCAATTTGATCTTTGTCTGAGAATCGTAAATTCGAAGCGGAATTAAAACCGAAATCAGGAAAAAAATTACCAAGTTGCAGTTTGTGACTCTTGTCTGTCTGTTGCCGCGTCTAGACTGAACCCGACAGGGGTTCATTTGAATACTTTTATACCTAACAGGATGAGATGAATGCAAGTAGCGGTCAGCGGTGAATGACAGACATATGTCAAACCACGTTCCTCCTTCTGCGTTGCTCATTGCTGCCTCACCGCTAGTGTGTGTAGCTTCTAATTGAACGAGTGGAACATCATCATTACGTTTCGCGTGGATAGGCGTCTTCCTGTGTGCTGCTGAGTAGCGCAATCGTAGGCTGAACACAAAATCAGTGCCAACAAAATCAGTAACAATAATTAGATGATTATTACCAATAATATTCATTATACGTGTAATATATGTATATGCGTTTGTAAAGAACAAAGTGCGTAGAGTTGAAAAACCAGCCCCTCGAACCAGGAACGTGTCCCGTGAGCCATTATAGTACACCCATACCTCGCTTTGCGTCGTTTCGTTTTGCGTTGTTTCGAAGTTGCGTCGCTGCTGAATTAATACTAATTCTCCCCCCCCAAATGAGTGCTGTAACATATATTCGAAAAACAGTATTACATACACATTTAAAAACGGGTGAAATTTGTGGTATATCAACAACGGATCTCATAATGGGCCTTCGAGTGTGTCTCTTACAGAGGCAGCCACAATAACCTAACCTAACCTAGTTGCCCTAATTGCAAAAAAAAAGAGACAAATTTGTTAACTTATTTATCTGTAAGATAACAAAGATAAAAAAGATTGAAGATAACAAATTATTTTTTATTATAATTGGTCAAAAAATTCATTAAAACAATGCAAAGTACCATATGGGTGAAATATCACCCGAACATCTTATGTGTGAGTTTTTTTGAACGTCGGATGAGGGTTAAAAAGTAGTATTTTCGTAACCCTGGAACCTATCTTCGATGTTTACATGGTTTGCTATAGAAAATCATAATTCACTTTGCGTCGTTTCAGTTTGCGTCGTGTTCTTTTGGAACGTAACCACGACGCAAAGTGAGGTATGGGTGTATTAGAAAATGTATGACTAAATACATGTTAGCTTTAATGATATTATTTGGAATCTTTGTATGAGTTTCATGTACGCAATACTGATTTTTCCAACATGTGTTACAACAGGCATTTCAAGCGGATGGGGAAGGGGAGGGAACCTACAGTATAACGCCCAAAGTAGAAGTAAACCAGCCTATCACCAGCACGATGGAGGATTCGAACCAGCGCGCTACTCGCTCAGGCCGGTTCCTTACCTATCTTTTTGCTTACCTATCCCGGCTCGTAACCTACGATATTTGAATACCATGTTTCATCGCCTTTTTTTGTAGCAATAATTTTTGGGTGGTGGTGTAAAATAGTAGATATATGTTTAGAAAGTTATTGTTTGATTGAATCTCTTGATTAAATTGTTCAGTCCAAAGAACCTCGGATTGAAGAGTCCTGATGTACATTCATCAACGCATTTAGCATTTACATACATATATTATATGTGTATGTAAAGAGCAACGTTGACTCACGATTCGTACAAAATATCTGTCAAGCTCTCTGAAAGATGCGTCCAATATCTCGGCCTCACCACCCAGAATTCAGTTGAGAGGTTCGTGCATTTGATGAGTAGCGCGTCGTTAACCCATTTCCTTCCTCTGTTGGTATACGCAACGTTACTATTTAAAAAATTCGTATGTGCAGTGTGTGTGAGGTATTGCGATAAATTTTTTTTGTTCGGAAGGTATATCCTTAGGCTTTCTTCCCCTCCATATCTCAACCACCTACAAAACACACACTGACACACACACTTGTATATGTAGACACATGTTTTTCAGACAAATTTTGAATCGCACACTAAAAATTGACAAAATTAATTCTTTTTGTGGTCGACATGAAAATACGTTCACATAAAGGCAAGGAAAAATTATAATTGGTTTGTGAATTATCTGTGTGTCATTATGCGTGTTCTAGATAAGTCTCGAATCTGTGTTGCGTGTACGCAACGCTGGCGCGTTGTTCGACAAATGAATTTAAATTAAAATGAAATTATATAAAATAAGTTTTTTTAAGAATAAGTGATAGCATATATATCGATTTTATTTTAATAATAATTTTTTTCGCAAAAACGGCGAAAATGGGTTAATTTGATCGCATGCCAAATGACTGGCGAGACGACACATGGGCTCAATGCGAAAGATTGGCACGTGATAAGGTTTAAGCCTCAACATGTGCATACATCACTGAATCATTTGGCAGTCGTCACTCGCATTCTGGCTGCTCTTTCTTTTGGTTGTGAGCTATTGTTTGTTTGATTAAGCATTGTGGACGTGCTGGAATTCTCCTCATCGTGCACACTACTCGCTTTAATATGCTTCACAAAGGATATTTCCACACTGTTATTTATTGAACTCAAAGAAATAAGGAAGTCGACCGATTGTCGTAAGTAACCGGAAATGGTTGAGAAATTTTAAGCAATTTAATTAAAATGAAATTTTCATATTGTAAAACTCACCGCTTCATAACCTTGTGGTATTCAAATGTAAACTACAACATTCCTTAATTCCCTGTCGTTCATGCCGCTAATACTCGACTCATCAAGTGTGGCATTTAAATTCGTTTTCGCTTGGCTACTTATCTACTTATGTATATACTTTTGAATAGAAATTCCATTTGCATGGGAAGAGAAGGGATAGATGTTGTTGTTTTATTATATGTATTGCTGAACCGAATAGAAAATTCTCCACACTCTATTCCGTCTACTGTTGAAAAACGTTTTTTCACATCGGTTCAGAAGTTTAGGCGTAAAAGGAGGTGCAAAAAACCTTAATTTATAATACAAAATTCACTGGATGGGCAGTCTTTAGATTGTCGTCTCGTTTCTTATTCATGATCAACGGTCGGGCATTTCTTTCTTGCAGCGTCCGACTCAAACAAGTGATCTGTAGCTCTCCCCCTGCAGATATAGTAAACGTTTTCAGTGCGTTTATAATAAAATTGTTTTCATTCCTACCCTCATGGCCGAACGACCTGCGTGCTTTGTCTGTGGGTATTCGGGTACGATAATTAACTAAAGCATGTACATACGCGCTATATGCTAGTATGTATGGAATGCAAAGAACGTCTCGCATTCACAATCGCAAGTTTACGAACAGTGACTTATTGCCTGACGTTACTGCATCCATACCGCTAACTGACATGTTTGGTCGTCGGCGAGGGTCAGAACGCGATTTGTGCAAACGCGCTTCTAGGCATTGCGTTTGACATGCGTTTTGGCTACAGTTCAATAACACTTGGCGAAACAGTGTTGGCTGGCGCGTGCGCTCCACTTCACTATCAACTTGCGGTTCCGGACTGGCATTGTTGCTCATTTTAATTCCTAGTAAGCGGAGAGTAGAGACGGCTATGAGTGTGCTTCGCGTTATTCCATTTGCATTTATGGCGCAGTCGACAGACAGCGCACGCACGTTCGTTTTCGGTGCCTCGTAATTTTTGTTGTATGTATTGCATTTGGGAAGATATTGCGATTTGGTTGCGGTTCAATGTTGTTTTGCACAATTGCGATCATTAGTCAGCAAGAAGTCTGCTCCGAAGGGAGGGACTTGCGGTCAACCATAAAGTATGTAAGATTGGGTACTATCGGTCATTTCAATTCCTTAAAATTTAGTGGATTATAGATTTATAGTAGATTTACATTGGATTATAGACTATTTCTTCTTATAAATAATAAATTCCTTATAACGGAAGTAAAGAACATAATAAAAATAATTCAGTTTGTTTGAGGGTGTCCGTCAGACCACCATATCAGTGATATTGTTAAAATTAGAGCACGTCAGTTGCACAGGGTTAAGTCCATCATTAATGATGGAAAGTAAATTTTTACTGTTTGTTAATTAATTTTTTTTAAATTAAAGATAAAACAATTCTTTTTGAACACTTACACTATTACAGACAAAAAAAATGATGCATATATTCATAATGTAAAAATATGTATATTAATACAGTAGCGACTCGGTAAAAGCAACCCTCGATTTGCGCAACTCCTCGATTATCGCAACCACCGAATTTTATACATTATAAACTCAGTAAAAGCAACTGCTGCCGAAAAAACCTCAATAATCGCAACTTTTTCTTCGTCTTATTTTCTTTTTGTGGAGTAGAGTGTCAGTTGTTGTCCCGTTTCTCTCTCTAGTTTCTATAAATCAGTAAACTAAATTGTTATCAAACTGTTTTGTTAATTAAAGCCTTTTTAAGAAATGTTTGGAGTTCTTGTTTCTGTTTGATTTTTCTTAAACACAATGAATGTGATAAGTTTAAGTTCTTTTTTTTGTAATGCAACAAAATATGAATAAAATAATAATGAATTCTAATGAAACCCTTATAAAACTTTGTGAAATTTGCAAATTTTCATACAAAAATTTAGACTCGACAATTGCAACAAACTCGGTAGTTGCAACTGCCCCTGTCATTAATCGGTTGCTTTTACCGAGTCGCTACTGTATGTGAAATTTACACACAATCCGCTAGATTTTTGAGGTTAAGAGTGCTACAATCGGATACAATCTGCAAAAAATTAAAGCCACACAGTGGCTTTTGATAAACTGTTCACTTCGACAAAATCAAATTAACAGTATTATTACACAATAGTAAGCAATTGTACTTATCTTTGGGAGGATGGGAGCGGACAGTTCTCCGTACAGTAGTGTCTAATCCGAGAGGAAAAAATCCCACGTAAAATTAATAATCCAATGAACACGAAGAAAGCCTTGGAGGGATCCTACTATGTTCACGACCACAGCAAACAATTTAAGGATATGCACCTGGAATGTCTGGACCTTTTATAGACGTGATGGAAGCGAGCAGAATGCGACATTTTCTACAGCTGCCATGCGGAAAAGCAGGAATTTGGCTGCGGATTTGTGGTCAGAAAGAGACTTCGCCACCACGTCTCCCCGCTCACACCAGTGAACGAACGGCTGGCCTCGATCCGCATTTAAGATAAATACTTCAGCACGCCCCGACGGAAGAGAAGGACGATGCCAGCAACGATGCCTTCTATGCGAAGCTCGAGAACGTCTACGACGGGTACCCGCCCCATGACGACAAAATCGTCTTCGGAGACTTCAATGCAAAGGTCGGGCGAAAAGGCATATTTGGTCCCACAGTCGGTTGGTTCGGCCTCCATGCGATCATTTCGAACTTCGCCGAGGCACGAAACATGGTAGTTAATAGCACCAGATTACAGCAGTTTGACATCCATAATACCCCCCGATCAATCCACCCTCAATCAGATTGATCTCATTGTGATTAATGGAAGGCATGCTTTTAGCATTCTAAATGTGCGCACGTTCCGAGGGCCGAACATCGACGCAGTCAAGGGACGTAAACATTTCTGCGAAAGCGGAGACCGCGCAACCTGGTTTGCAAAGAAAACTGAACATCAGTAAGCTGCGGTCACAAGGGATAACCGAAGCGCACTCCGCTCAACTCTCCAACTAGCTCGGTCACTCTCCCTCTCCACCTAAAGACATCGGCGGATTATGGGCTCGAAAATCCCACTCTTTATGCGCCGCCGCAGTTTCGACGCCCACCACCAAAAAACCAATGGTATGACGAAGAGTGTCGCGCGGCCACTGCTGCAAAGAATGCTTCAGTCGGCTGCTACGCGAGCCGTATTGGAAATATACCGGGAGGACAGGAAGAAAGTGCCTTGTTGGACGCAAGAAACGGGAGCAAGAAAGTCGTGAGAGTGAATGTATCGAAGAGGGCATGACCAGGAACGACGCCCGAAAATTTTCCCGAAAAGTCAAGCGTCTGACAGAAGGTTCTAAGCCCGGGCCATCTTTCTGCAGAGACAAAAACGTTAATTGATGACAACGGTGTGGATGCGTCACCGCCGCACCGCTGGTCCGTGTTGCTTTCCATTGACTCAAGAACAGTCAAGAACAACTGCAAGACCGAGCGGGCTACTACCAGAATTGTTCACGACTGGCGGCGGTAGAAGGAACGTATGCCCAACGATTGGAACCTCTTTGTCCTGTGTTGAAGAAAAAAGATCCAACTAGTTATTTGCGCCAACTATGGGCGTATCAACTTTTTTCCCATCAGACCCTATTTAAACCTTTAGATCTGGTAAGTCTACCATCGATCAGATCACATTCCGCCAAATATCCTGGAGAAGACTCATAAGAGTCAAATCGATACCCATCACCTCTTTATCGATTAAAAGGCAGCACTCGATAGCCCGACAAGGGATCGCCTGCATTCGCATTGCTTGAACTTGGTATCCATCCAAAGAACTTTGCAGAGCGCCGTTAAGCAATACATGCAGCAACGTCAAGGTTGGAAGTGACCTCTTGGAGCTCTTTGCTTACGTCGATGACAGTGACGTCGCACTATGGCTCGTTTTTCCATTTTTCATTGCAAAAATCATAACTTCTGAACCAATAAAGATATTTAAAAATTTAAACTGCATCTTAAAGTGTAATATCTAAGCTCTAAACGGGCATAAAAACAGGGTGCCACAGTAACAGGGGGCTTTAAAATTCGTTGCCAAAGTTAAGATTTACTAAAACTTCATACTACAATGAAATTACTTTTTTGTTTGCATTACAAAATGAATTTTTTCTATATATTTTTTCTAATAAATTAATATAATTTATTGATTCATACGTAATACTTTACAAAAAAAAATTTTTTAAAAAGTTAGATTTTCCAAAATCGCTATTTACACTGGAAGGAATGTCTAATAATGAAATGAATTTTTTTAATTAATAAAGGACGACTTCTATGACAATCTCTCAAACCTGGCGAATGCAGTAAGTAATCATGACACCCTCATTATATTAGGCGATTTAAACGCGAAAATTGGCCGCGAGGATTTTGCGGGATCCGTTGCGGGCAAACATTCACTCCATGAGCTAACAAGTGGTAATGGGCGCAGGGTCATTGATCTCGCGGTGAGCAGAAGTTTGTGGATAGGTAGTGTCTCCTTTCCCCGTAAAGATGTGCACAAAGCTACTTGGACCACGCCTGGGAGAAGAAGCGTCTCGCAGACTGACCACGTGATCATCGACCAAAGACATGCCTCATGCATCTCGGATGTAAAAACCCGGCGTGGAGCAAATTGTGACAGCGACCATTTCCTAGTTGTGGGTAAGCTTCAACAGCGCATATCAGTAGCTGGTACGAGCAAGGCGGTCAAGCGTAGAAAATGGAACAACGCTGCTCTGCTATACGATGAAAACGTTTGTTGCAGATATCAAACCGAACTTACTAAAAAATTGGAAAATGTGTCAAGCGGCAACGCTGATCAAATTTGGAATCAAATAAAAGACGCCTTAACTAAGACAGCGGCGGAAGTAATTGGCGTTAGCCAAAATGCTCGAAGAAAAATTTGGTATGATGAAGAATGTGAAGTTACGGTAGCTGCAGAAAATGTGGCTAGACAAAAAATGCTCTGCCGTCGTACTCGCCAAAATACCTCGGATTATCAAGAGAAAAGACGAATAGCCAAAAAGGTCCTTCAGAAGAAAAAGAGAGATTCCCTGAAAGATCAGATCCGCGAAATTGAGTCGAGTTCCTCAGCTAGAGAAGTGAAAAAAATGTATCAACATATTAAAGAACAGACGTCAGTTTTCGTTCCAAGACTGAACGTATGTTTAGATACGGATGGAACGGTTTTGCTAGATGAAGCAAAGATCCTACGCAGGTGGCAGAACTACTATATCTATGGCACTATATCTAAAGTCATAATACAAGGAAAAACTTCAGACCCTTTCGATGTCGTCACAGCTGTCAAGCAAGGTGACACGCTGTCCACCATAATCTTTAACCTAGTCTTAAATTTTGTTATCAATGACATAGATCCTGGTGCAACTATATTCACGAATATTCACATATCTGAAGATATGTGGGTATGCCGACGACCTTGCTATTATCGCAAGAAACACGCGTGTACTTGCCGACACCGCGTTAAAACTCATAAATAAAGCAGGACAAGTTGGTTTGGAAGTTAACATCGAAAAGACGAAATACATGGTTAGGGCGCATAACCCTGCTCGCTATGGTAATCTGGTAGTAGGTCCGCACACATTTCACAAAGTTGAAACCTTCAAATACCTGGGAATAAACCTCAGCAGCACAGCAGACCCCTTCATTTGTATAAATGATAGGGTGCATGCTGCTAACAGAAGTTATTTTGCTCATCTTAAACTTCTTAAAAATAAATTGTTGTCATGGACGTGTAAACTGCAAATCTATAAGACTCTCATAAGGCCAATAGCAATATATGGATGCGAAGCATGGGTGCTGACATCCAACGTGATGAATCACCTTTTGTGCTTCGAGCGCAAGATTCTGAGGAGAATATTTGGTCCAGTCAGAGAAGCGGATGGTTCTTATAGAATAAGATATAACAACGAAATTGAACAACTGATAAAAGGTCAAAATATCGTGCGCTTTGTTAAAGCACAGCGCCTACGTTGGTTTGGACATTTACTCAGAATGGACGATATCAGAATCACGAAGATGACCTATAACTCTCGAATTTTGGGCAGCAGAAAGCGTGGAAGACCACCAAGGAGATGGACAGACGATGTTGAAGAAGACTTGCGCAATATGAATGTTGGAAGAAACAAAGCAACACTGAAAAAAGGGACAGGGTCAAACCCATCTCATTCGATAGAGGACCTCGTTAGATGAAAAAGTGCCAAGGGATTTTTCCCGGAATGTTCGAGTTTTTTTTAAATGCAGTTTAAAGATGGCGGCTTAATGCCCCTTCCCGAAACATTTAAAACATCATATCTCTTGACTCAAATGTCAGAAAGGAATAATTTGTACGTCAAATGAAAGCTAATGATATGCAGTCTATGACACAATATCCTTTTTTGAACAATTTTATGAAAAAAGATATGAAGGACCCCAATTAAATGTTTTTCCTTGAATATCCTGGAAACCGTGAGAGCTAATTTTATATAAGTGACTTCTGGTGAAAAAGCATTCAAACATCTATACTGCTTATAAATTTTATGTAAATCACTTTTAAAGTTAAGACTCTACAACGATTAAAAAAATGTGCTTTGCTACATTCGCTGTTTTTAGGAAGCAGCTACGAGATATTCTGTACATAAAAATATGAATTCAGCAGTGTATAATTTTCGAAGCGCTGCACAGTGATTCGTTCCATAGACAAAATTCAAAAAATTTATGGTCTTAGAACTTAACGATTTTGATGTAATTTGAAAGAAAAAACTCCAACTAAGAAAACCCCAAAAAATCTGTGCAAAAAATCAATTAGCGTCTGTGCAAAAGCGACTCAAAGTTGAAACTTTTTTCTCAAAAAAATTGAAACTCATATTTTCTGTTTTTTAGTCTATTGAGTAAAAAACATTGTAAAAATAAATGGTTACCAATAAGTTGCTAAAAATCAATATAGAATAAGAAATAATGTGGCCATTGGATGTGGTTTTCTCAAAATTTGCCAAAATTTTCTGAATTAAAAATCTGAAAATTGGCAAAACTTAGAGAAAAATATCTAAAAAGTATGTGAAAGTATGTTCCTGGATTTTTTTTATTTTAAGAAGCATTCTTTCTTTGTCGGATAATGTAATTACATCCTCCGATATCTTCCGATCTCAGAAAATAATTCTATTTGAAAAGTGGTCTAAACACGTATTTTTCGACAAAATTTATTTTATTTATGCCTAAAAGTATGCAATCAGCACGAAAAATTATAAAATCTGCAAAACTGCAAAACATACGTCTATTATTATCGTTTTTATTGTAAAACCAGTCCTAAGACAATTTCGGTTACTCTTTGGCATAATCAATGTTGACGTTATCGATTAAATGTAAAATCTGACAAATCTAGCCATTACACTCGTTGCTATAGCTCAACAAAAACGACGAAAATTGCAAATTTAAGTCTCAGGCATTGCTAAACTATAACAGTTTAAGAAAAACTATATAGAGATTTCAATTCAGCAGACTATGTTTAAGTAGTATATCAAATTTTATGAAGAACGGACCACTCCTTCTAATTTTGTCCCGCGGTTGTATGGAGTCGAATCACTGTGCGCTGTAGTGAAAAATCCCTTGGCACTTTTTCATCTACTGAGGTCCTCTATCGAATGAGATAGGTTTGACCTTGTCCCTCAAAATTTTTTTTGAATTTGTTGCACTGTGTAATGAATGAAATAATTTCTAAGCTATAGGTATCTGTAAGTTCTTTTTATGATCTTACAGATCTCATAGATGAAATAACTGGATTAAAAGAGACTGCTCACATGGTGAAAAGGTCTTCATTTTGTCTAGCTCGTGATATTTTGCAAGTGTTCATACATCCTATATCTTTTGTAGTCCTTATTTTTGCATTCTTGAACTTTTTCAGACAATTCAACTAATCGTAAGCACTGGTTCTATTAAATCCTTTCCATGTGCTAAAATTGTATGTACCGTAGGAGTAAGTTTCTTCTCTGATTAGCTCAATCGAGGCTGCAATCGAAACTGCTAAGTTTCAGAAAAGAAATAGACTGCGTTTGAACCGGATTTATTTAAATGGGCGGTTACACGCCCCCTTGTTTAATACCCGCACCATTCCCTCTGTTGAAAGATATGATTAAATGGTAGATTCGTACTTAGTTCCATTGCTGTGCGACTTATAATTCAGCATAATATTTGGGTCACAAAAAATGTGCCACGCCCCTCGCCCAAGGCCCATCAAATCTTACCAGTAGAATGACTCATCTATGGGACGACACGATACAAAATTTCAATGCTGTGCACCTCACAATTTTCGAAGATATTCCATTATTAAGATTCGGTTTGTATGTTCGCCCCTTTCTCTCTGTCGAAGGACATGACTAAATAGTAAGTTCGTAGTGAATTTAATTGATGTGTGACTTATGGTTCCAACGTTACCGTCTAAAAATTTTCAGAATCCACGGTCAAACATTACATGGATTTTCCGACCTTTCCAACAGATTTTCCGGAATTTTCTTTTCACACAAACCTGAACTGACTCAAGACGAATCCAACAAAGAAATCTTCATTAAAAACTACCCGTCCGTTTGAGCATGATTAGATATATAGATATAATGGGTGTTTGACCGTACTAAATGTGCGCGATTTTACGCATACTTGCGTGTTTTTCGACCCGAGGTTGTTTCACTTTTATAGCTCTAAGAAGTAAAGCGGCAAAAAGCGGCAGCTGAGTTTTGGAGGTAAATAATTTAGGTAAATAATTGAATAATAATTAACCACCCTCAATTTCGCGGAGGTTATTTTTGGTATATTTTTTTTATTCTCGATCAAAGTTGAAAAAAAGGTCGAAATATAGACTTTTCGATCAATCGGTAGATCAAACCATTTTTAAGACAAAACAAAAATTTTTTATTTTTATTACATTACCAGTTAACGTACCTTTTATAAAAAACCAACAAGTTACCAATTGGTCGCTTCATTTACATACAAATCAATCTTAACCCATTAAGCCCTGAGCGTTGCGTTTGCGCAACGTTTGGGAATTTCGCTACATTAAGTAATTCATAAAGATATAAGACTTGAAAATGGGTAGAATTGGATTAGAATTGATCGTTTTAGATTCTGCCATACCGAAATTTCAAAATTTTTTAAATATTCATATATTTTTTTCGATCCAAAGTCAAAGGTTTTTTTTGGGGAATTTTTGAAATTCAATTAAAAATACTTATTCTTCAAACCTATCAAAATCCCTTTGTGGGCTGCATTTTGTAATGCTAAACTATTTAAAAATAAGTTTAAAAAAATTTTTTTTTTTTTTAATTTTATGTTTTGTATGTGACTAAGGCCCAAATTGCGTTTGCGCAACGTACCCTCCTGGTTCAGGGGGTGGGGGTATGAATTATTTTCTTGATTTTTTTTCTTGATTAGGTCAATTACTAAGATTGTGCAAAATTTTATGGAAATCGCACAAGCCCTTCTGGGGTCAGGTTTTAATGGGTTAAAGATAACAAAAAACCAAAAAATACACATTTTTCTCGATGTGCAAAAATTGTCAACTCTGGGCGGCTCTACCTCCCAAACTACTAATCCGAATTTAATAAAAGTTACATTTTCGTAATCCCTGGAAAATTCAATAAGATTTATTTTATCAAACGCTTTCATGAAATTTTTGATTTTTGCAACGTTTTGCCGGTCGTTGGGCCAACGACGCGTCGTTGGGCATAACACCGTGCGACAAAAATGAAAAAATTTTTTCACACTGGAAAAAATCTATATGGGCGTGAAACTAGAGACCAAACATAGTAGTACTGCGTACTCAGTTTTTCATTTCAACATCCTTTGTCCTTTTAAAAGGACTTCAAAATTTTGAAGGGAATAAGAAATAAAAAAAATATAAAAAATACTTAGCCTCGTTAAAATATGGCGATATGTATATCAAATGAAAGAGGAAAAGCTCAAGAATTTAAATAAAATTGATTTTTTATCTATTTGTAAAAAAAGGACATGAAAAAGGTCCTTTGAAAATTTTAATCCTTTATATCCTTGAAAATTTATAACGAATTTTCTTGAAAAGTAAGTATGTTAGAACCCAAAATCTCCTTGATCACGTGTCAAAATTTCATTATTCTCGCTTCTTTGATTTTGTATCTTTATTATTATTTAAAATACTGATACGCAAATAAATTAGAATATTTGTACTGCATTAGACTTGCAGCTCCCATCTTTTTTTAATAACTTTCGAACAAATAAAGTTAGAGTAATGAAATCAAATTGACACGTGATCAAAGAGATTTTGGGTTTTAACATACTTACTTTTCAAGAAAATTCGTTATCAATTTTCAAGGATATAAAGGATTAAAATTTTCAAAGGACCTTTTTCATGTCCTTTTTTTACAAATAGATAAAATGTCAATTGTATTTAAATTCTTGAGCTTTTCCTCTTTCATTTGATATACATATCGCCATATTTTAACGAGGCAAAGTATTTTTTATATTTTTTATCCCCTTCAAAATTTTGAAGTCCTTTTAAAAGGACAAAGGATGTAGAAATGAAAAACTGAATACGCAGTATTACTATGTTTGGGCTCTAGTTTTACGCCCATATGGATTTTTTCCAGTGTGAAAAATGCTGTCGCACAGTGTAACAAGCGAGATGCCACCGCTGCCTTTGCGGAGATCGAAAGAGAATCTGCTAAAGTGAAATGGAGTTTCCCATCAGGTCTTGTATGTTAAATAACACGAATCAAGCGAAGATGAGTATACATATATATCGCACATACACTACAAAAGTGACACAACTCAAAATTTTTAACCGAAAGGGTTTATGTGTTAATATTGTGCACAAGGTATCAATCTACCAATAAGCAAAAGCTGTTGTTAACTGTTGCAAAAATACAGTTAGGTCTCTCTTCATGTCAGAAGTTTGATGCCATTTGATTGCTGCAGCTCAATGCAAAAGAGTCCTAACTCAAATTGTGACACTTTTGACGAAATAAATATTTGTTAAGTTAATTTTAAGCAAAGTTCTGAAAATTTTAGTTTATATTTTTAAATAAAAAAATTATTTTCGAATTTTTTAAATTTTTCTTTCGACTTCTTCATTTAAAATTTTAAAACTCCGCACAAAAGACATAACTTAAAATAATTCCGTAATTATTGAATTAAAATATCATCAAAACAGTCACTACTCAAAATTTTGGATTTTCTAGTATAAAATAAAAAAAATTTTTGCAACTTATCCTAAAGCATAATCTGTAAGGATTTTCTACTGAAAGGTCTATACGTTATTTAAAAAAAATTTTTATTTAAAACAGCTTTTTGTGTTTCCTGAAAAATCAAAAATTTTTAGTTGTGTCACTTTTGTAGTGCGTGTGCGATATGAAAGAATATGATTTTATTTCCTTTTGTAGACGGCAAATACAGTTACGAGGTTGTTATTTACCTTGAAAAATATTTATTCATCAATACCAATTTTCCCCATGAATGACTCGACCAAGATCGCTCCATGTAATTTGGGTTTAGAAAACACTTTTATCCGGGGACATATCTATAATTCGAATGAATATCTTGCGCAGGTCATAAGATCTGAGTAATTGTTTTGAGTGGTATTAAAAACTTGGTGGGAGGTATTATCCCAGTAGTCCTGAAAGGGTTAAGATATTAAATCCCTGGATCTCGAATCCCGAAATTCCGGTTGTTTTTAGCAGCCCCGAAATCTTCGGCATCACGGGATTCTAATATTTACTCTGTCGTTGGTTTGCGAATGGGTAAAATAACAAACAGTGTTTTGGGAAGAAAATTATAATATACTAATCTATATATTATATTGTTCAGACATAAATACTTATACAAGTATGCACAGAGTGAAGGTTAAATGTTAGGAAATTGGGAACGAAATGGTTGACAGGGACTTTTATGCACTTTCGTGAAGCTAGAACTCGAAGCGACGTCATTTACCCCTACTTTAGCATCCAATTTTTTGGACATGTGTTCTTTTAGTAAACTTCATAAAGTGAAACTGTGCAAGTGTGAAAGTGCCTCTGATCTCTACAAACAAAGTTCTAACTTACTGAAAGTATTTTGCTTAGAAAAGATGAATGAATTTTGTTTTGGTTCGCGATTCTTTTATACGATTTCACAACTTGTGTTGATATAAAAAAACTTGTTTATATAAAATGCCGCTTTATTTTATAAAGGATGCAGGGATTGCCATTTTAAATCCCGAAATCCCGGGCATCCAAAATGCCTCGGGATTGAACGCCTTAATTTACGATGCAATACAATTTGTTTGTCAGTCAGTCAATAAAAACGTGTTTTGTTGTTTACGAGAATGTGTTTTGACATTTCGATTGAACAAAAAGAGAGACAAGAAACGAGCACGCGCTTGAGATGATTATCGAGGTTCAAAGACCGTTGCGGGTGTCTTATTCCTTTCATGCCATTTTTGCGCTCGTGCTGAAGCAGCGCATGATTGAGCCACGCAACATCAAATACACACTGCACTTGTGCATTGCAGTCGCAGGAACATTGTTGCTCAAAATTTCCAATGGCGCCATTTCGAATTCAGGCGTTGCGCACCGCCAATTCATCTTTCGTAGGTAACTTGAAACGAAGAGGTGATGAGATGAGAACATGCGCACAAGCGACAAACTGCAGCGTACAATCACCCTTTCGTACACCTTAATTGCTGCTCAAGTTGTTCTTATTGGTTTTGCGGATTGGTGGCAACTTCGCTTCGCAGCTGCGGCTCCAAAAGGGATCGGCCGAATCAGCGTACGCTTTGGGACCTTGGGTTCATGTACAACAATACTTCAGACTGTCAGGTTGTGTGCCCACTTTCGCACTCTTTGTCCTGCTTGCTGACTGCTGCAGCACAACGGCGCATTTTTAAACGTGAATAACATTCCTCTTGCTATTTAAAATTCTGAGCACAGCAGGACAAGCGCTGCACGTGATAATGAGCCATGTACGATTCCTCTTTTGTTTTTATCTACATAGATATGCCGAAACAACAACACTAGGGGGTAGTTACTTTTTAAGAAAGCAACTGTTACCTATAGTTTTAGAATAATTTAAAAGTGTGTTTCTTTTTGTATTCTTGGGCTGAAGAAAATAATGGTTCGGACTTAGAGTTAATCGGCTTCGGCTAGTATCGGCTTTTTTTCTGCTTTAATTTTTGCTTCCAATTTTTGTTTTAATTTTTTGAAACTGAATCACACGCGCAGAGCAGAGGCCATAACGGGTTCTTATGGCCAGTTAACAAGTAGATAAGTAAGAATCACACTTTACTTCTTTATCATATTTCGCTTTGTTTAATTCTAACGTTAATATTTTACGCTGCACGCTGACATTCGAATTGGCGTCTTCGGACTTTTATGTGAAAACAAATTTATATTGTAAGGTATATGTGTTACAAACAAATGTATATTTAATATATCCCCTTCGCTGTTGTTCTTTTGGAAAAAAACTGCTTTTGATTGAATCCATTCGTTTATTTTTTCTACGGAAACCGCCCTTCCGGCAGATTAATCGGTATCTGCCAAAAAAGTAGGAAAAAAGTAGGACTCTATTCGAAGTATCGCTCACTCATACTCATACTCTCTTTGCAATATTTCAGTTTCTTAAATTTTGTTATGATGCAAATTGATCGTCCGACGATTAGATTGGTAGAGAGTCAACAGCAAATACATACTTATGCTGATGCCAAGAAAAATTGTATATACAGTGAAATTTCTCATTACGGACAGTCCTACCAGTATTACCCTATAACACAAATCTCATTCGTATTTGAAAGTGAACATTTGAAATTAAAACAATCAGCGTTTAGGTCAGTGGCGTACATAGGATTTTATTGGGGGGCGTTTGCGTACAACTTTTGAGCCGAATATCACTCGAAAGCATATTTTGTATCAGCAAGCGCCACTGGGTTAGGCAATAAACCAATACCAAATTTTTTCAACCAAAGTAGTACTAAAATTTAAACACTTGTACAATGTGTGTACTTTACCTATACATGAAATTAATATTAATTAAATAATCAATATTCATAAATTTGTACAAAATCTTAACCCTCATCGGTCCCCTGTATGCGCACGTATACAATTTTGATCTTTAACCTTGAATAAAATAAAAACCGTTCAGCGGAATGACCTTGTATTTTGCAAAGTATAATTATTTTGCCTGAACAGCCAAAAACCCCGTTTTTGAATTTGTACCCTTACTGTATTTGCCTGTGCAGTTATAGTTACGAATCGGTCCCTGTGTATGTGCGCGCATACACATAAGCAGGTACCTGGAATCAGCGATTAAGCGATGTGAAACTGGGAGAGTAAGCCGATTTTTGTGCGTTTTTTGCAATTCACGTACACAGTCCGTGTGTGCTGGCAGTGATCAGCTTTTCACTGTGTCTGCTCTTTTCCCGATATTAGGGATTAGGGATTCCTTTCAATTATTTGCTTTTTAAAGTTTTGTAACGAAAAGACAGTCTGTCGCTGTGCAAAGCAACCCTGTCGCTACGCGCCGTGCTACAATTCAATCTGGCAACGACGGCCGCGATAATAAGGGAAACTTTTAGGCCAACCTGGCAATGATGGAAACTTTTAGGCCAACCTGGCAATGATGGCAACTTTTAGTCCAACCTGGCAATGATGGAAACGATCATCATGGAAACCTTTAGTCCACTCCGGAATGTGCGAGAACGATCTGCGCGATGGCCGGACAGGTATAAAAGGCAGCCGGGTACGGCGCAGCGAGCCAGTCTGATTTTGACTAGTGAAGGTGCTACACGGAGTAATTAAGCAAATAATTAAGTGTAAAGACAGTGAAGTGTAAATTGTGGAATAAAGTGATTGTTGGTGTATTTTATTGACTGCGCTTGAGAAACTGAGTGTGTTTTATTTTCAACTTACGCAATCCAGAGATACGTAACAGCCCACTAGAGCTAGTATTCGTAACATTTGGTGTCAGATGTGCGATTGTGGAAAATTGAAAATAAATAAAATTATAAAAGCACGGACATGGTTAAACTCGAGCTGCTGAAGGTGGACCAGCTGAAGAAGGAGCTGGCTGCCTGGAATTTGCCGACTGCTGGCGGAAAGGTGGAATTGCAGTTGCGCTTGCGAGAGACATGTGAGGCAAGAGGCGTCGATTGGACTGTGCACGAGTTCGGAGCGCAAGAACTAGAGGCGTCGGCCAAGGTGGAGGAGTCGCCTGCTGGTGCTGCTTCGCTACAGAGTACAGCTGCAGCGGCTGCGCCAATACAAGCGTTGGACATGAGCTAACTAATGGCTGCACTCAAAGGCATGTCGGCGCAAATGGAAACGGCGAATCGAGAAATGGCAGCGAAGCTGGAAATTACGAACCTCGAAATTTCGGCAAAAGTCGAGACTGCAAATCGAGCAATGTCAGCGAAGCTGGAAACTACAAATCGAGAAATGGCAGCGAAAATGGAAACGGCGACCCAGGAAATATCGGCGCAAGTGGCGGAGCGAATGGAAGTCAAGCTTCAGGAAAATTCTGCGCGCTTGGAGCAGAAAGTGGAGGAAATCTCAGACAGGATTAATGGGAAAGTCAAGCACCTGGAGACGCGGGTAGAGCACTTGGATAAACGAGTCGACGACCTAGATGATTCCCTGAACAAACGAGTTGGCGACCTGGATGATTCCCTGAACAAACGTGTTGACGATCTTGATGATTCCCTGAACAAAGGAGTTGATAGTCTGGAAGTTTCGATGAACAGAAAAATGGACGAGCGGCTTAGGGAGGTACAGCCGCGAGAATGGTTGCCGCCGGTTCCGGAAAGTGTTGCCACCCGAGCAGAAGTGCCTACTTATGATGGGACTACGCCGTTCGATACCTTCAAGCTACAATTCGACGTGGCTGCTCTGGAAAATCAGTGGACCGATGTAAGAAAAGGTCGGAGATGGTCGGAGATTAGCGCTGGCTCTTAAAGGTGCTGCGGCTGAGGTAATAAAATCAGTTCCAGAATGTTTACGAAGTGAGTACGAGACCGTCATAAGGGCGCTGGCAGCCAAATACAGCGACGAGCACGACAGAACGCGGTACTACTGTGAGCTGAAGAACCGCAGGCAAAGATCCAAGGAGGCGCTGCAGACATATGCAGCAGACATTGAGCGGCTCGTACAGCTGTGCTACCCGTCCTTCGGCGCTGAGGATCTCGAAAGGATGAAGATTGAGGCGTTTATTGAAGGTCTTCATGATCCGGAGACACGTCGCAGTGCGTTGATGATAGGCAAGCCGACATTTAGGGAGACGGTGACCAGCGCAATGACATATGAGGCGACATGGATTGGGAGCACTCGCAAGGATACGCCAGATCCAGCCAGACAACGACATTACGATCCAGGCCATAAGCTCTGAGCCACCGGACAGGCCACGGGTGGTCTCCTCTAAAGTTGTTTGCTGGGTATGTGGCAAGCAGGGCCACATATCACGAGACTGCCGCCAACGAAAGAGGCGTTCCCGTTCTCGATCGCAATCGCCTGAAGCGAGGAATGCTGACAATCGAGGCTCAGCCAACAAGCGCAGGGCTGAGGACGAGGAGCCGTTAAACTAAAACGGGTCAGCCCAAAGGGGCGTGAGGTGATCCCCACAATCTGCCGCCCCACCATCCTTGTCTCACAGCTGAAACGACAGCCCAGCAGCTTGACAATTGAAGGAAGGATAGATGGAAAGTTGTTCGTGTTGACACTGGATACTGGAGCGTCATATTCGATCATAAAAAGGAAGCTGCTGAAGAACTGGGAACCGCTGCATGGCATACAGCTGCGGACTGCGACTGGCGAGCGCGCGCCGGTAAGAGGGAAAGTTACAAAAACGATTGCTATCGGCACCAGCAGCCTGGAACATGAGTTCATCGTCGCGGATATAATGGACGACGTGATTATCGGCGTGGATTTCATGATTAGGCACGGTTTTACGCTGGACCTGAAGGAAAATGTGCTGAGATATGCCAACGTTGAATTCCCGCTGCACACCGGTTATGAGCGAAGCGTGGCGGTAAGAAAGGTTGTATCGTGTCAACACAGGAGGATACCAGCGAATTCTGAGGCGATTGTGTGGGCAAAGGTGGACGAGGACGATGGGACGAGTCGGCTATGGGTAGTAGAAGCACCGAAACAAGGACACGACAACATCATCATCGGACGTACATTAGTGGAACCTAAAAATGGCAGAATACCAGTCAGAACACTGAACCCCCTGAATGCACCCAGATATGTCGGGAAAGATGAGGTAATTGGCGAGTGTAAGGAAGCTGTAGCAGTGGTCAATTGCGAGAGTACCCCGCCTGGAGGTAATAAAAAGAGCGGTTTTAACATGGACGCCATACCGCAGGAGAACCAGTGGAGCAGCGAGTTGACGGCCAAGCAGAAACAGAAGGTGAGGTCACTCCTGCAGCACTATGGGTCGATATTTGCGGCAGAAGCAGGCGGAAGAACAGCCATAGTGAAGCACAACATCGACACCGGAAGTGCAAAACCGATTCGCCAACCGCCAAGACGAGTTCCTCTGGCCAAGAGGGAGGAGGTCACAAATTTGATCGAGAACATGCGGAAAGAAAAGGTCATAGAGCCTTCTTCGGGCCCCTGGTGCTGAAGAAAGATGGCAGTACCCGGTTTTGTGTTGACTATCGGAAGCTCAATGATGTGACCAAGAGGGACAGTTATCCACTACCTCGGATCGATGACACCCTGGACACACTGTCAGGCACACAGTGGTTCTCCACGCTCGACTTACACAGCGGCTATTGGCAGGTAGAGCTTGCAGACAAGGACAAGGAGAAAACTGCTTTCAGTGTTGGCGATGGTTTGTGGCAGTTCACCGTCATGCCGTTTGGACTCTGCAACGCACCAGCAACATTCGAGCGGCTAATGGAACGCGTGCTAAAAGGGCTGCATTGGCGGACGTGTCTGGTGTACCTCGACGACATAATCGTGATGGGTAAACACTTCGACGACCACCTGGGAAAGCTAAAGGAGGTATTCGAGCGGACACGGAAGCCGGGCTTAAACTCAACCCAAAGAAGTGCTCGCTGTTCCAAAAGGAGGTCAAGTATCTGGGTCATACGGTTTCCGCCCGCGAAGTACATACGGATGAAGGCAAAATCACGGCGGTGAAGGAGTGGCCCCGGCCACGCAATCGACACGAACTCCGCAGTTTCCTGGGCCTGTGCACATACTACCGCCGATTTGTTCCGGGATTCGCGAACATAGCCAAAAGCTTGCACAAACTCATGAAAAAGAGCCAAGCTTTCGAGTGGAACGAGGAGCAGGAACAGGCTTTCACACGTCTGAAGGAAAACCTGTGCAGTGCTCCAATTCTGGCCCTCCCCGTGCCTGGGGAGATGTTTGTGTTGGATACAGATGCAAGCGGGAATAGTATTAGCGGTGCGCTATCACAGATAATAGACGGCCAGGAACAAGTGATAGCGTACTACAGTAGGGTTCTATCGAAACCAGAACGCAACTACTGTGTGACACGGAGAGAACTGCTGGCGGTATTGGACTGCGTAAAACACTTCCACAAATATCTGTATGGACAAAGGTTTCGCCTGCGCACAGATCATGCGGCATTGAGATGGCTCCTGAACTTTAAGGATACTGAAGGGCAATTGGCGCGGTGGATCGAGAGACTACAGAACTACGACTACACGATAGAGCATCGCAAGGGCAGTAGCCATGGAAATGCCGATGCCTTGTCACGCCGTCCGTGCAAAGTCGAATGCAGGCAGTGCTCGCGAGCCGAAAGCAAAGAACAGATAGTGGACGTCCGGTTGGTAAGCGTTAAGCCAGAGGAAGAGTGGTCTGCGGAGAGGCTACAAAAGGACCAGCGTGAGGATGCACCTAGGCATCACCAAAACCGTCGCCAAAATAAAAAGACGATTTTATTGGGTAGGATGTCAGGAGTCTGTAGCCGAGTGGATTAAGAGCTGCGACCGATGTTCAGCCGCGAAAGGGCCGACAAGAAGATCTCGAGGCCGCATGCAGCAGTACAACGTGGGAGCGCCCTTCGAGCGGATTGCTATGGACATCGCCGGCCCATTCCCAACCAGCACTCAAGGCAACAAATACGTGCTGGTGGTAATGGATTATTTCAGCAAATAGTTCGAAGTGTACCCTATTCCTAACCAGGAAGCCACTACGATCTCGGAAAAGCTGGTAAACAGCTGGGTAGCCAGTTTCGGAGTTCCGTTGGAATTGCACTCAGATCAAGGCTGGAATTTCGAGTCTGCGGTATTCAAGGAAGTGTGTGAGCTACTGGGGATAAAGAAAACTCGTACCACGCCGTTGCACCCACAGTCCGACGGCATGGTGGAACGCTTTAACCGGACACTGGAGGAATACCTGCGGAAAGTGGTAGGCAGGAATCAAAAGGATTGGGACACGCATATCCCCCTGTTCCTGATGGCGTATAGGTCAGCCCCGCACGACACGACATCACTCACTCCAGCCCGAGCAGTGTTCGGCACAGAGTTGCGGTTACCCGCTGACTTGAAGTTCGGGGTAGTCAGCTCGACGGGAGGCGCTAAGACGGACTACGTGGTCAATAAGCGGGCGGAACTGGAGGAATTTCACCAGTTTATAAGGAGCCGCACCAAACTGGTCAGCGATAAGGCGAAAGCCAGATATGATCTACGGGCCAACTCAGCAGGGTTCCAAGAAGGCGAGCTGGTAATGCTCTACAACCCGCAGCGGAGGAAAGGTTTGTCTCCGAAACTTCAAGCGTCATGGGAAGGACCTTACGAAGTCGTGACTAGGATTAACGACGTGGTATACCGGATTCAACGTTGCAGCAATAAAAGCGCTAAGCTGAAGGTAGTCCATTTGGAGCGAAAAGACAGTCTGTCGCTGTGCAAAGCAACCCTGTCGCTACGCGCCGTGCTACACGTCAATCTGGCAACGACGGCCGCGATAATAAGGGAAACTTTTAGGCCAACCTGGCAATGATGGAAACTTTTAGGCCAACCTGGTAATGATGGCAACTTTTAGTCCAACCTGGCAATGATGGAAACCTTTAGTCCACTCCGGAATGTGCGAGAATGATCTGCGCGATGGCCGGACAGGTATAAAAGGCAGCCGGGTACGGCGCAGCGAGCCAGTCTGATTTTGACTAGTGAAGGTGCCACACGGAGTAATTAAGCAAATAATTAAGTGTAAAGACAGTGAAGTGTAAATTGTGGAATAAAGTGATTGTTGGTGTATTTTATTGACTGCGTTTGAGAAACTGAGTGTGTTTTATTTTCAACTTACGCAATCCAGAGATACGTAACAGCCCACTAGAGCTAGTATTCATAACAGTATGTTCTCATAAATTTTCTGCATTAAATGCCAACACATGAACTTTTTTGGTTTCATTATGCAAATATTAATGAAAACTATACCAAAGAACACAAGGCTAAATGCATTGAATATGTCGGGGTCAATTGCCGTCCTTTTTATTTCGCATTTCTTCATTTAGCGAATCTCTAACGATCAGATCAGGTCAGGTATGCTTTTGGTGCTAAATGCTCTAGTTTGACCGCAGGGTTGTTTTTTTGGATGCAGCTAATAAAATCTTAATTTAATTAAATTAAAATCATACCCAAGGATTAATTTGGCGCTTTTGGGCAATAATATATTTTTCTAGTCAATTTTATACAAACGTATTACCAAATGGCACCAAAAATATACAATATACAATATATGTATATATATACAGCTGCGGTCAAAATAATAGTAGTACGCATACAACGAAAAGAAAATTAAGAAAAAATAATCTGCTTTTCTTTACAAATTTGTAAAAAAAAGCAGATTATTTTTCCTTAATTTTAATAATAATCTGCTTTTTTACAAATTTGTAAAGAAAAGCAGATTATTTTTTCTTAATTTTCTTTTCGTTGTACGCGTACTACTATTATTGTGACCGCAACTGTATATATATATATATATATATATATATATATATATACAAAAAATGACTCACACCAGCAACACTGGAATTTTGAAATGAACTAGAACAACAACCCCGTTTTGGAAATTTATATGGAGGAAAAACTACGTTCCTGATCAAGCTTGGGGCCTACTAGTAGGCCCCAGGGTTGCAATTTTGCAATAATATTAGTGTAATTCTGCGCATGTATTTCTACCGGCTCTACCAGTTTCACATCGCTTAATCGCTGCCTGGAATTGCCGTTTAGTTTTGTGTGTGGATTTATAGCACGCTCTTATTTTTTCGTTTTATGAAATTCAGTTTGTTCTGAAACACACATAAGTGAAGTTTGTTTGCGCATTTATTTCAATTTTGGTTGTGTTTCGAAGTATTTGATAAAAAATGGATAGAGCTTTACGTGAAAGAAGGCAGCGAGATGAACTAGAAATGGATTTTGATTTGGAAAGCGAAGTGGGCGAATCTCCGTGCAATAGTGACGATGATTTTGCATTATCAGACGAGGAGAATGATGAAAGTGAAGTTAGCGTGCATTCGGATGAAGACGACATTGAGCCACTTGAGCAAAATTTAGCACAAGAAAATGCACCAAATCCTGAAAATAAATATTTTTCAAAAAATAAGAAAATTTAATATTTATCGCAACCATTTGAAATAAATCGAAGAAATTCATTTCGACGTGCAGAAAATTTCACTTCAGGTAAAAACCTACCCTCTTTGTTATGGGTTCATGTTCATTATATGTTTCATTTTTGTTATAATTCAGGTCCAAAAGCATTAGCAGCTGCTAATATAGTTGATGTTTCGTCTGCATTTCACATGTTCCTTCGACCGGTTGAGACTATTATTTTGAACATGACGAATTTATATGGTGTGCGAAAGTACAAAGACGAATTGGAAAACATTGATTTTGACACTCGCATACTTTGCATTGTTGCTGCTTTCTGGTGTGTGTCGGTCATACGGTGAATATGTCACTAAACTGTGGAATGAAGAAACTGGTCGGGCAATATTTAGAGCAACAATGTCTTTGAAAATGTTCAAGCGTATCCATGGTTGCATTCGATTTGATGACCGCGAACAACGTATGGCCAACACTGCATCTACAAGTACCTCTGTTCGTGACAAATTGGCACCGATTCGAAATGTATACGATAAATGGAATCATAATTTGAAAGCTGTATACACACCAGGAAAAAACATTACCGTAGATGAACAGTTAGTTCCGTATCGTGGGCGATGTCCGTTTCGTCAGTATATTCCATCCAAGCCGGCGAAATATGGCATCAAAATTTGGGTGCTATGCGACTCAAAAAGCTGGTATGCATACAACACACAAATTTATGTTGGTCGGAATCGTAATGCCACTCCTGAACGCAATCTCGGACGGCGTGTTGGATTTGGTGGAAGGACTTTCTGACAGAAATGTAACGTGTGACAACTTTTTCACTTCGTATGAATTGGCAGAAGATTTGCATAAGAATCGCATGACTATTTTGGGAGCAATAAGGAAAAATAGGACTGAAATTCCTTCAGTTCTACTCGACATGCGTGAAAAGCCAATTTATCATACAGAAGTTGCAAGCAGTTATGTTGTCATATGTTCCTCGCCGGTACCGATTTGTGACATTGCTCAGTACATACCACAATGTTGTCAGCATAAATGAGAATAGTGAACAGAAGAAACCTAACATCATTGAAGACTACAACAAAACCAAGAGTGGAGTTGATACTATGGATCAAATGGTGGCTACGTACACATGCAAACGAAAAGTCAATCGGTGGCCAATGGCAGTATTTTGTAACATGCTTGATGTTAGTGCGTTGAATGCATTCGTGACGTTCATTGCATTGTTCCCGAATTGGAAAAATTCTAAAACGAACCATAATATTCGTCGTCGCCTTTTTATCGAGCAGCTTGGATTGAATCTCGTTGAAAAACAGATCACTAAACGTAAAAAACCACCTCAAAGTAATGATGCTTCCAGTGTTATTCAAAGAATTCGGGGGATTCGCCATTTACCAAGCACATCAAAACGAGGCCGATGCTACATCTGCACATATAAAAATAACAAAAATTTGTTTGCCACACGCTGTGAAAAGTGTAGAAATTTCATTTGTGCTGAACAAAATTTTAATTTATGCGAAAAATGTACAAATGATTGACAAAAGTTAAAAATTCAATTTCATTTATTTATTTATTTATTTATTAATTTTTTTCTAATATATGTAATATTCTAATTTTAATTTCATTCTAAATCTACCTTTATGGAGTTCAAATTTATTAATATGATAGTAAACAATATATAAACATAAAAAATCACAAAACATAAATGGTTGTTAATTTTTTTAGCTTTTTTACAATTAAAAATATATGTGTATGCGCGCGCATACAATGGGACCGATTAGATGTATTTCTCGAGGGACCGATGAGGGTTAAATAAATACACGAGAAACACTTGGATACAATTTAAACTAATTTTTTGTGCCTCCCTCCCCATAACAAGACAAAAACATTCCTGCGGTGAGTGTTCGGCTATGAGGAATTTCACTGTACTAATATACGTCTTTTTATTTTGGTTCTCCGTGGTACATGGAACTTCGTAAAAAAAGGACAAGCAAATGATTCTTAATTCTATAGCATTTCCACAATATTGAATTAATTGTTGCACAAAAGAGTTTTTGAAGTTAAATTGTGTATTAACTTATTGATAATAACATGTACGAGTATTATAGTTTTATATTATTCAGAGGACGATAGGGGAAGAAACGATGAAACGATGTTGCCTGATTTTTGCGTCGACTTAATACCCTAAAAAGTTAAAGCTGCAGAGTAACTTATCTGGTCGCCGTATTCGTAGAATGCCGTGTTGAAAAACGGTCATATCATCCGCTAGATTCATATCGAGCGCCATTAGCTTTTCTGCGGCCAGCGGATGCCATGCTCCGAATGTGCATGCAGAGTTCATCTAAGTTGGAAGGAATTACAGAGAATTTCAATATTATTCGAGCACTCAACTATATCGCAGTCTCAGTTGATTTACTTGGCCAACAAGAGCCTCGCTTGAACAACATCAACTGTCAATTTTAAAAGCTGGAGCAGAATGTGATGCTAAAGAACGCAGCTGAAGCTGAGACTGAGGCACCCCAATCGAGCGCTTCAAGTAAAAAATGTGAATAGAATGAAGCATTACGATAGCACCGTTTGCGGGAACCTTAAATAATTTCACTAATTTTATGCACGGTTTTGTGTCAATTATTGCAATTAATTTTTAAAAACAATTGTTTATATCAAACAATGCGTTCTACTTAACTTTCCGTCCTCACATGTATTTTTGTGACGCGCACCTAGCACTGGGCTTTAACGCACCCCACTCATGAAGAGATTTGTAAAATAACTATTGCTGCTATTTCCCCTGAAATGTATGTTTCGGAATTTATTTCAACAAAAATTAAGAACAAAAAGGGAGAATACCTTGTGACCGAAAAGTTTCCGCAAATTCTCATTTATAATTCGCGCGCTGTATATTTTTCGATATTTTAAGTTTCTGTAGGTTGGTAGCACTGTCCTTAATTACTATGCTAAAAATGAGCGCGATCTGTCAGACAGTTTGTTTACGGCAGCTGTTGAAACCAGTTCACCTCAGTAGTGCGTTGCGAAAAAACAAACAAAAAACAATAATGCTCCCTCGCACCGAGCCAACATTATCAACGATTTTAAGGCCAAACATTCAATAAATACCATCGAACAGCCACCGTATTCACCTGATCTTGCACCGTGTGACTTTTTCCTGTTTCCCAAACTCAAATTACCACTCAGAGGGACGCGTTTTGAATCCATAGAAGACGTAAAACAGAATTCGCAGAGGGAACTCAAAGCCATACCGGAAAGCGCCTATAAAAAATGTTTTGATGATTGGAATAAACGTTGGTATATGTGTATCGCTTCTAATGGAGCATACTTTGAAGGAATATTGATGAAGATTAAGAATTTTGCGTTTTATTTAAAATTTCCGGAAACTTTTCGGTCACAAGGTATTTGTTCACATACTCGTAGTTATGCATCATTGTTGTGTCGTAACAAAAACCGTAACAAAAAGAAGTCTTTTTTAAAACATAAAAATGTTATTTCTCTAAAGGAAAAATAAAAGGTTTTTAGCAAACATTTTGATTTACAGTAAAACTTACGTATCGCTTAAGTACTACCTCACGTAACCTGTAAAGGCAATCTTTTTGAGGTACTTAAGCGAGTGGAATACTGAAACGGGTTGAGTTCTAAGCGTACATAGCGCATGGTGGTCACAGAAGTTGGTTACTTAAAAGGCGTACGTACTTAAGCGGGTTTCACTGTACATGTTTTCAACAGTTAACTTATTTATTGTCTGATTGTTTTGCGCTTTATCCAAATTTATCAAGCTTTACTGTTCAACGATAGCATATGAGGGCAGTCCGATAAGTACTTAGCCCCACCGCCCGATGGTGCCACTATCGTAAGAGAAATTTACTATCGTGTAGTACATCCTCGTAGACGGCTACTGTCGAAATTTCAGCCATATTGGATTTGTAGTATTGTTTTGACCGCGTGTGGAAACGAACGTGTCCGCGGATTTTAGAAAAATGGGAAAAGAGCAATATCGGTCGGTGATTCGATTCTTGTTTTTGGAAGGGTAATCGCGCAGCGAAATCAAAGAGCGCTTGGATGCTGTGTACGGTGACTCTTTTCCTTCAATGGCGACCGTCAAAAATTGGTTTAACGAGTTTCAACGTGGTTGCACGTCAGTTTTTGATGAGCCACGCCCAGGTGCCCCTAAAACGGCCACCACGGAGGATAACGTGACAAATGTCCACGATCTCGTATTGGCAGACCGCCATTGAAGGTGCGCGAGATAGCTGAGACAGTCGGCATCTCAAAAGACCGCGTGGGTCATATCCTGCATGAAATATTGGGTATGAAAAAGCTGTCGGCTTGATGGCTGCCGCCTTTGCTCACTCCGGCCAACAAGCGCATCCGTGAGACCACTTCAGAGCAGTGTTTGACACTGTTTAAGCGCAATCCGAAGGAGTTTCTGCGTCGTTTCGTGACCGTTGACGAAACATGGATTCACTGGTACACACCAGAGACCAAGGAACAGTCGAAACAGTGGACTTTGCCCGGCGAATGTGCTCCGAAGAAGGCAAAGACTGCCCCATCGGCCGGAAAGGTTATGGCCACCATTTTCTGGGATTCACAAGGTGTGATCTACATCGACTACCTGAAGAAGGGCAAACGGTCACAGGGCTCTACTATGTCGAACTATTGGGCCGATTCAATGCCGAATTGCATAAAAATCGGCCCCATTTGGCGAAGAAAAAGTGCTCTTCCACCATGATAGCGCACCAGCTCACACCTCCGCCGTCGTCACGGCCAAATTGGTCGCATTAGACTACGAACAGCTGCCCCATCCACCGTATTCTCCAGATTTGGCCCCGTGTGACTTCTTTTTGTTTCCAAACTTGAAAAATTCACTCGCACTCACGGAGGCCTCCAGAAAACGTATTTTTCACACGGGTTGAAGTTGGAGCATCGCTGGGTCAAGTGTATCGAGTTGAAAGGAGACTACGTTGATAAATAAATCGTGACTTTTCCAAAATTTTCGTTTTTCTTTTGTAGACCACCTCACACTCCAAGCTTATATCAAAATAGCCTGGTTTGGCAATTCACAACACTCGGAATGACTACGTAGGCCTCGTCAACAAATACTCTCGTATCGCATATCTGATTTAACTTTGTGCATAATTTTTTACTGCACTTCAGTTATTTGCGTAAAAAGTGGCTGGCATAATGACATTTACAAAATATGATGGCAACAAAAAAGTTGTTGCACTAATGTTTTGCCATACTAAAACATTAGTGCATTCAGTCGGGCAGGGGCCACACAATCGGCGTTGCTAAATTGGCCAAAGTCCACTAGATCTAATGGAGTTTTGGAACTAATATGCGATTTGTTGACACATATATAAATGGAAAATAAAACCTGTCTGATTTTTGTTTAAATCGTTTCTTTTAAAATTTCTTCCAAATAATAAATGCATACAGTAGACGCTCACATGTTTGAACTCTCACAAATTCGAATCTTCCAGAAAATCAAGCCTCATATTTTACAGCATTGAATGCTCTAATTGGCGGTTCGAATTTGCGACCGTTTTCCTTTTCTTTCTTTTTTCCTCCCTATTCGGTCGAACTCGGTTGTCGAGTTGGCTTGTTGACTTTGGGCGGTAAAATTAAAATGTTCCAAAATCTCAGTTCAGTAAAATCGCTTAGCTGTGGATTTATAAATTATTTATATGGAAATTTGAAGCTACTAATAAAAAGAGATTTGTATGCGAACAACTTTTTACATTATTGATTGTGAAGAAAAAGAAGAATTGCACCACATTCAGATGTCATTTCAATATATTTTGGATTTTTTACATGAATTAACAAGTCCATTAATTCGGACATTTTGGAAATTCGAAATTCCTTTTTAAAAAGTTGTTCGAATTTGTGAGCGTCAACTGTATATATATTTTAATTTATTTAATTTGATTTTCCTGTAACTTTTGATTTTTGATGAAGCTCCAGGTTATCTAAAAAGTCGTTGATTTGTTTGTTTGGCTTTGTTTTGAACTCTGAATTAGTCTATATCAATTTGGCTATAAAAAGTGTGTTCACAGTTAGTGGCAATTGCAAAGCTACTTGCACATGATTGCGAACTACCCCAACATTATAGCACAGAACAAACAATATACAGAATGCACATCTGGTGTAAAGAAAATTTTATTTGCGGGTGAGAGCGCACAGTGTTGAGAGTTCATATAGCGGAGTGACAAAAATAGAAGAAGTGGTCGTATATAAATGAAATTTGGTATACAGTTTTTGTATAAGTAAAAAACTTACTGTGCAAAATTTCAATGAAATCGGACCAAAACTTCGACTACCTCCCATACAAACGGATTTGAAAAAACTTTATATTAACAATGAAAATTATCTTAGTTCATAAAAGCTGCATTCAAAATATATGTATTTTAATATAAATTTATTTATAAATATGTATATAGATAAAATACGCTTTTTTCAAAAGTGATTGAAAATAAAATCTCAATAAATTGCTCCACAGCGGCTCAGAAATTGCTCTTAGAGGGTTAAAATCTTAGATTGACCCCACTAATTTTTCCTCCTGAACATTTCTTTCGAACATACCTACCCCCTATCTCTGAGATTCTGAAAGTCTTTGAAAGAAGACGCACCAGAATAGTAGCCTATGCGGACGACATCGTGGTCATGATTCAGGGCAAATACCTGCCAACTATCAGTGAACTGATGGAGTCCTCATTGGCTGTTTTATCTTCGTGGGCGAGGGACAACGGTCTAGGGATAAATCCTGCAAAGACTGAACTAGTCCTGTTCACGAAGAAGACCAAGATTCAGAACTTTGTTCTTCCCTGCGTTGATGGGCACACCCTGAAACTGTCCAGGGAAGCCAAGTATCTGGGCATCATTCTGGACTCAAAACTTTCGTGGAAGCGGAACATTGAGGAAAGAATGAAAAAAGGACTAAACGCGCTGTATGCCTGCAAGAGAGCCTTCGGTAAAAGGTGGGGACTAAAGGCGTACATAATCCACTGGATGTACACGGCAATAGTGAGACCTATCATTACCTACGGTTCTCACGTATGGTGGCCAGCCGATAAAAAGAGCAATCGAGGCAATCTGGAGAAAGTTCAAAGACTTGCCATCATGGCAATCACAGGTGCAACGAAAAGCGCACCGCGGATGGCCTTGGAGGTTTTTCTACACCTTTCTCCGGTGGAACTGTTCATTAAGGCCAGTGCAGCAAAGACAATCCTCAGACTGAGGGAGTCTAACCAGCTGAAACAGGCCACTCATGGACACTCCAGCGTACTGAATGCCCTCGCAAGTAGCGATACCACACAAGGCCTTCTTAACAAGGCCACTGATTATCTGGTAAAGCGAAACGATTTCGATTCGAAGATACCCATCGAGTATCCCTCCAGGGATTGCTGGCAAGAGCCCGAAGTTAATGATGCGTCAGCGGTCTACTATACGGACGGCTCGAAGACAGAGGAGCGAACCGGTGCTGGTGTTTACTGTAGAACCCAGCAGGTCCACTGGTCATACAGGCTGCCGGACTATTGCAGCGTTTTTCAATCAGAGGTTTTTGCCGTCATGAAAGCAGCCGAGCATATCAAAAACTCCACACTTAATGAGGCCATCATTTGTGTGGACAGCCAAGCTGCTCTAAAAGCAATTGAATCTGCTATGGTCAAGTCGAAGGTAGTGCTGGACTGCCGGAGCGCACTGGTCAGTATAAGGCACTGCAGGGTAAGTCTGCGATGGGTTCCCGGACATAGTAATATCGATGGGAACGAGCACGCGGACGAACTGGCTCGTGCAGGGTCAGCGATGACTGCCAGTGAGGCGGTCGACACGGTGCTACCACCGCTCTCTGCCACAGCGGGTTCAATCGGAATGTGGCTCATTCAAGCTACAAACAGAGCCTGGTCAACCAAGAGCGATTGTAAGATTGCTCGCACGCTGTGGCCAGCGCTGAACATGAGAAGAACTAAGAGCTTGCTGCTCCTCGACAAGCATGCTATGCGCATGGTCACGGGGGTAATCACAGGTCACTGCGCCATCGGCGTAATGCTATGCAAATGGCGTCTGGCGACCGACGATTTATGCAGAAGCTGTGGAGACGAGGAGGCGGTGGAATCGGTCGAGCACCTGCTTTGCCACTGTCCATCACTACAGAACCGACGGCTCCAAACTCTTGGGGCAAGGTTCTTCGGTGAAATTGTGGAGGTAGCGGATGCACAGATCACTGATCTATACAACTTCCTCGCGAAGACCAAATGGTTCCCAAAAGATCCGGTCTGGATCTACAGGGAACCGAACAGATAAGGGAAGGCACCGGTGAAATCAAAATGAAGGGAATCACAATGGGCCCAACAGGGCCTCCGAGTGGAAGTGCAAATGCACACTCCCCTTCTTTAACCTAACCTAACCTACCCCCTATCTCCAACCTTTCATGAGGCTCCCATACAAAAACATCGTTTTTAGAAAGTGGGCTCCCGCTGCTCTCAGGTTGATTCCAGATGTACCATATGTAAGACTGGCCCCCATTTATTTTCTCTTCCGAAAGTTTTTTCTATGCACACCTAACCACTATATCCAACTCTTAAGGTGGCTACCATACAAAACTAGTATTTTTCAATGGAACTGGCTTCACACTTGTAAATGTAGTAAAGTAAGCGAGGAAACATCGTATCTGGGAAAGTACTAAACCGATTTGAATGATTTATTAAAAAATCGTCAACATTCCTGAATGCCAAAAATACAAAATTCTTTAAGTTCAAAAAGTCACCTCCAGAGGGCGCCTCCCGTACAATTGAAGTAGTAAGCTTGTCAACTTTTGGTTCTGTACGAAAAAAAAATCAAAGTGTACTGTCGAAACCCATTAACCCCTCTATTTCGAATAACACTTCGTTCAATAATGTGTGTGACTGGCACATAGATGGCGGCACTAATACTAAATCAATCATTTTTTTTCGAAATTGTAAACCTTTTTAGGCTTACTGTCAAAATTATATGTCAATCCGACCATTAGTTTACAAGTTACAGTGCTTTAAGTGACACTACTTTTGAGTTTTCAAAAAAAATGAATTCAAAGCAATTCCGTGTGCTGATTTATCATTGTTTTTTAATGAAAAAAAATACTGTTCAATGCCAGGAATGGCTTGAAAAACATTATTCGGACTCTGCTCCATCAAAAAGAACCATTTGTTATTGGTATGCCGAATTCAAACGTGGTCGTACAGACACCGATGACATTCCATCTACTGGACGGCCAAATGACGCTGTTATTCCGGAAAACGTTGAAAAAACACTGAAAATCATTATGTCCGACCGTAAAGTGGAAGTGGGGGAGATTGCTGACATTCTAAAGATATCAGCAGGCAGTGTACACACCATAATACACGAACATTTGGTTATGAAAAAGGTGTTTTCGAAATGGGTGCCGCGTTTGCTCACGCCGGAGCAAAAACAACAACGAATCAATGATTCAAAGAGCTGTTTGGACATGTTTACGCGCAACAAGTCGGAGTTTTTGCGTCGGTACATCACAATGGATGAAACATGGATCCACCATTTCACTCCAGAGTCAAATCGGCAGTCTGCTGAGTGGCATGCAACCGGTGAAAGCCGCCCAAAGCGTCCAAAGGCACAAACATCGGCTGGCAAGGTTATGGCGTCAGTATTTTGGGATGTGCACGGAATAATATTCATCGACTATCTTGAGAAAGGGAAAACAATCAATAGCGACTATTATATAGCGTTGTTGGAACGTTTGAAAGAAGAAATCGCGATTAAGCGGCCCCATATGAAGAAGAAAAAAGTGTTGTTTCACCAAGACAATGCACCGTGTCACAAGTCGATGAAAACGATGGCAAAAATGCATGAATTGGGCTTCGAATTGCTTCCTCATCCCCCGTATTCTCCAGATCTGGCCCCCAGCGAATACTGGCTCTTCGCAGACGTCAAAAAGAGGCTCCAATGATGAAGTAATCGCCGAAACTAACGCCTATTTTGAAGGCAAAGAAAAATCGTTCTACAAAGGCGGTATCGAAAGATTGGAAAAGCGTTGGAATGATTGTATCTGCCTAAAAGGGGACTACCAGGTGTATAAGCTTAAATCCGCTGTTTGCTCATAGATGACGTTAGTGAGCGTATTACCAGCTACTATGGAAATGTCTTACTGTTTTTGTATAAGCTCGACATCTGTTCACATCAATCAGTGCACATCATAAGCGATTTCATACAACAACATACATTTTTCT
This sequence comes from Melieria omissa, assembly GCA_963971225.1. Classification (NCBI taxonomy): domain Eukaryota; kingdom Metazoa; phylum Arthropoda; class Insecta; order Diptera; family Ulidiidae; genus Melieria; species Melieria omissa. The sequence goes on along the minus strand of OZ020269.1, from coordinate 38,291,596 downwards.
TTGTGTAATCATGTCTAGTTTTGTGCCAAAAAAAGAGCATATGCGGGAAGCTCTGCTTTTCTGCTTCAATTTAAAGAAATCGGCTGCCGAATCACATCGAATGCTTGTGGAAGCCTATGGTGACAGTGCTTTATCGGAAACAACAGATGGAGCAGATGGAGCGACGCCAAAACACATGCGAAATCTTGCTTGCCAGACAAAAAAGAAAGTCATTTCTGCATCGTGTGGTGACTGGCGATGAGAAATGGATTTATTTCGAGAATCCAAAACGCAAGAGATCGGTGTTACCCCACCCCGCTTATTCACCAGACCTGGCTCCTTCTGACTATCACCTGTTTTCGTCGATGGGCCACGCACTCGCAGAACAGCACTTCGATTCTTACGAAGACGTACGAAAATGGCTGGACGAGTGGTTTGCCTCGAAAGAAAAGGAATTCTTTTGGCGTGGTATTCACAAATTGCTCGAGAGATGGGAAAAATGTATTGCTAGCGAGGGAAAGTGCTTTTTATACAAAACAAATGTGTTTTTATTACTAAAAAACAGCGGATTTAAGCTTATACACCTGGTATGTTGATGAATAAAAATGTTGGCAAAAAAATGTGTTTTAATTAGTTAGTCACACACATTATTGAACGAAGTGTTATAATGGTAATCGTAATTGATTTTCCGACGCTATCTTCAACAAATTTTTCCATTACCAGCAGAGCATTATTTGACCGATTGCTATTGGCCTTCAACCAAACTGTAAAAATATCGCGAATTTGCACTCAAGTCTTCACCGAAAACTGCCAATAACTTCCATTCGCGCAAATATGCGCAGCTAAGTGATATCACAGAATAAACAGTATACAGAAGGCGCATCTGAAATAATTTTGCGATTTCATTTCAGACGCGGGCGGGAAGCAACAAAGGTGAGGAAAATGTAAAGGGAACCGAGAGAGTAAGCGCGAATTGATGTACACGCATAGATTCGATGGTTTTCTCATCTCGACAACAACGCGCAATGTTGTTGCTTTCCGCAGCAAGCCAGCTTGGCTTTGCTCGTGCACATTGAAATGGTGTTTGATTTGGCAAATCTATCGCCAAGGCAAATTCAATAGGTAGTTGCAGCACCAGAACTGATTAAACTTTTTTCTTTGATAATTAGCACAAAATTGTGGCAATAGTTTTCCACTTATTAATACTTTCTTAATGCGTCTTGGTTGTTCCAATATTTTTACACATATATTTATTTTCATTGTAGCCATTTGTACTGTAACGATGAGACAGTCTGTCGCTGTGCAAAGCAACCCTGCCGCTACGTGCCGTGCTATAATCCAATCTGGAAACGACGGCCGCGATAGTAACTTTTAGTCCAATCTGGCAGCGACGGCCGCGATAATAACTTTTAGTCCAACCTGGCAATGATGGAAACTTTTAGTCCACTCCGGAATGTGCGGGAACGATCTGCGCGATGGCCTGGCAGGTATAAAAGGCAGCCGGATGCGGCGCACGGAGTAATTAAGCAAATACTTAAGTGTACGAACAGTAAAGTGTAAAACTGTGAATAATAAAGTGACTGTTGGTTGGTTTTGAATTGGCTGCGTGGGAAACTGACTGTGTTTTATTTTCAAATTACACAATCCAGAGATACGTAACAGCCCACTAGACTTAGTATTCGTAGCATTTGGTGTCAGAAGTGGGATTGTGGAAAATTGAAAGTAAACAAATAAATAAAAGCACGGACATGGTTAAACTCGAGCTGCTGAAGGTGGACCAGCTGAAGAGGGAGTTGGCTGCCTGGAATTTGCCGACTGCTGGCGGAAAGGTGGAATTGCAGTTGCGCTTACGAGAAGCATGTGAGGCACGAGGCGTCGATTGGACTGTACACGAGTTCGGAGCGCAAGAACTAGAGGCGTCGGCCAAGGTGGAGGAATCGCCTGCTGCTGCTGCGTCGCTGCAAAGTACGGCTGCAGCGGCTGCGCCACTACAAGCATTGGACATGAACCAGCTAATGGTTGCACTTAAAGGCATGTTCGAGACCTCCAACCATGAAATGGCAGCGAAGCTGGAAACTACGAATCTCGAAATTTCGGCAAAAGTCGAAACAGCGAACCGAGAAATGGCAGCGAAGCTGGAAACTACGAATCTCGAAATTTCGGCAAAAGTCGAGACTGCAAATCGGGAAATGTCAGCAAAACTTCAAAATGCAAATCGGGAGTCGTCCAGCAAGCTTCAGGAAAATTATGCGCGCTTGGAGCAGAAGGTGGAGGAAATCTCAGACAGGATTAATGGGAAAGTCGAGCACCTGGAGACGCGGGTAGAGCACTTGGATAAGCGAGTCGACGACCTGGATGAATCCCTGAACAGACGAGTTGACAACCTGGATGAGTCCTTGAACAAACGAGTTGACAGTCTGGAAGATTCGATGCACAGAAAGATAGACGAACGACTTCGAGAGGTACAGCTGCGAGCAAGGGTGCGGTCAGTGTAGGAAAGTTTCGCCATAGAAGCGCCTACCTATGATGGTACTACGTCGTTTGACACATTCACATTACAATTCGAGATGGTTGCTTTGGAGAGTCAGTGGACCGATGTTAGGAAAGGTCGGAGACTGATACTGGCTCTAAGAGGTCCTGCGGCTGAGGTAATAAAAACAGTTCCGGAAGGTTTGAGAGGTAATTACGACACCGTCATAAGGGCGTTGGCAGCCAGATACAGTGACGAGCACAACAAAATGCTGTATTATTGCGAGCTGAAGAATCGTAGACAAAGGGCCAACGAGGCGCTGCAGACATATGCAGCAGATATTGAGCGGCTCGTACAGCTGTGCTACCCGTCCTTCGGCGCTGATGATCTCGAGAGGATGAAGATTGAGGCGTTTATTGAAGGTCTTCATGATCCGGAGACACGTCGCAGTGCGTTGGTGATGGGCAAGCCGACATTTAAGGAGACTGTGACCAGCGCGATGACGTATGAGGCGGCCTGGAGAGGAAGTTTTCGGCATTCATCTGCAGAAAAGCGTCGAGCCCAATCTGGACGTGTCACCCAGAGCCAGACAGTGAGCTCGGAAGCACCAGCGGGGCTGCGGGCAGTGTCATCTGGAGTCAGTTGCTGGCGATGTGGCAAGCAAGGCCACATATCACGAGACTGCCATCTGCGAGAAAAGTGTTCCGGACAACAGACGTCGCCAAGAAGGGCTGCCGCTCTGCCACACCATTCGTGCAAAACCGAGTGCAGGCATAACTCGCGAGCCGAAAGCGAGGGACAAATTGTGGATGTTCGGTCGATAAGCGTTATTTCAGAGGAAGAGTGGTCTGCGGAGAGGCTACGGAAAGACCAGCGTGAGGATGCGGATCTTGCAAAAATCGTCGAAGGCAAGAAGCAAGGCGCACGCCCAGACTGGCAGGAGATGGCCGGTGAAAGCCCAATCGCTAAGGCTTACTGGGCACAGTGGAAAAGTCTGCGACTGAAAGAAGGATGCCTGTACCGCGAATGGGAGAGCGCGGATGGTCGGACCAGCAACTCCCTAATGGTAGTGCCGAAATGCAGAATCAACGAGGTCATCGAGGCATACCATAACGACTCCAGTGGAGGGCACCTGGGTATCACCAAAACCGTCGCCAAAATAAAAAGACGATTCTACTGGGTAGGATGTCAGGAGTCTGTAGCCGAGTGGATTAAGAGCTGCGACCAATGTTCAGCCGCGAAAGGGCCGACAAGAAAATCTCGAGGCCGCATGCAACAGTACAACGTGGGAGCGCCCTTCGAGCGGATTGCTATGGACGTCGCCGGCCCATTCCCAACTAGCACTCAAGGCAACAAATATGTGCTGGTGGTAATGGATTACTTCAGCAAATGGCCCGAAGTGTACCCCATTCCTAACCAGGAAGCCACTACGGTCTCGGAAAAGCTGGTAAACAACTGGGTAGCCCGGTTCGGAGTTCCGTTGGAATTGCACTCAGATCAAGGCCGGAATTTCGAGTCTGTGGTATTCAAGGAAGTGTGTGAGCTACTGGGGATAAAGAAAACTCGTACCACGCCTTTGCACCCACAGTCCGACGGCATGGTGGAACGCTTTAACCGGACACTGGAAGAATACCTGCGGAAAGTGGTAGGCAGGAATCAAAAGGATTGGGACACGCATATCCCCCTGTTCCTGATGGCGTATAGGTCAGCCCCGCACGACACGCCATCACTCACTCCAGCCCGAGCAGTGTTCGGCACAGAGTTGCGGTTACCCGCTGACTTGAGGTTCGGCGTAGTCAGCACGACGGGGGGCGCTAAGACGGACTACGTGGCCAATAAGCGGGCGGAACTGGAGGAAATTCACCAATTTATAAGGGGCCGCACCAAACTGGTCAGCGATAAGGCGAAAGCCAGATACGATCTACGGGCCAACTCAGCAGGGTTCCAAGAAGGCGATTTGGTAATGCTCTACAACCCGCAGCGGAGGAAAGGTTTGTCTCCGAAACTTCAAGCGTCATGGGAAGGACCGTACGAAGTCGTGACTAGGATTAACGACGTGGTATACCGGATTCAACGTTGCAGCAATAGAGGCGCTAAGCTGAAGGTAGTCCACTTGTAGCGTCTGGCGCCTCATCACAGCGGAGCCTCGGCACTTGTTCGGGACGAACAAGTCTAAGTGGTGGACAGTGTAACGATGAGACAGTCTGTCGCTGTGCAAAGCAACCCTGCCGCTACGTGCCGTGCTATAATCCAATCTGGAAACGACGGCCGCGATAGTAACTTTTAGTCCAATCTGGCAGCGACGGCCGCGATAATAACTTTTAGTCCAACCTGGCAATGATGGAAACTTTTAGTCCACTCCGGAATGTGCGGGAACGATCTGCGCGATGGCCTGGCAGGTATAAAAGGCAGCCGGATGCGGCGCACGGAGTAATTAAGCAAATACTTAAGTGTACGAACAGTAAAGTGTAAAACTGTGAATAATAAAGTGACTGTTGGTTGGTTTTGAATTGGCTGCGTGGGAAACTGACTGTGTTTTATTTTCAAATTACACAATCCAGAGATACGTAACAGCCCACTAGACTTAGTATTCGTAGCATTTGGTGTCAGAAGTGGGATTGTGGAAAATTGAAAGTAAACAAATAAATAAAAGCACGGACATGGTTAAACTCGAGCTGCTGAAGGTGGACCAGCTGAAGAGGGAGTTGGCTGCCTGGAATTTGCCGACTGCTGGCGGAAAGGTGGAATTGCAGTTGCGCTTACGAGAAGCATGTGAGGCACGAGGCGTCGATTGGACTGTACACGAGTTCGGAGCGCAAGAACTAGAGGCGTCGGCCAAGGTGGAGGAATCGCCTGCTGCTGCTGCGTCGCTGCAAAGTACGGCTGCAGCGGCTGCGCCACTACAAGCATTGGACATGAACCAGCTAATGGTTGCACTTAAAGGCATGTTCGAGACCTCCAACCATGAAATGGCAGCGAAGCTGGAAACTACGAATCTCGAAATTTCGGCAAAAGTCGAAACAGCGAACCGAGAAATGGCAGCGAAGCTGGAAACTACGAATCTCGAAATTTCGGCAAAAGTCGAGACTGCAAATCGGGAAATGTCAGCAAAACTTCAAAATGCAAATCGGGAGTCGTCCAGCAAGCTTCAGGAAAATTATGCGCGCTTGGAGCAGAAGGTGGAGGAAATCTCAGACAGGATTAATGGGAAAGTCGAGCACCTGGAGACGCGGGTAGAGCACTTGGATAAGCGAGTCGACGACCTGGATGAATCCCTGAACAGACGAGTTGACAACCTGGATGAGTCCTTGAACAAACGAGTTGACAGTCTGGAAGATTCGATGCACAGAAAGATAGACGAACGACTTCGAGAGGTACAGCTGCGAGCAAGGGTGCGGTCAGTGTAGGAAAGTTTCGCCATAGAAGCGCCTACCTATGATGGTACTACGTCGTTTGACACATTCACATTACAATTCGAGATGGTTGCTTTGGAGAGTCAGTGGACCGATGTTAGGAAAGGTCGGAGACTGATACTGGCTCTAAGAGGTCCTGCGGCTGAGGTAATAAAAACAGTTCCGGAAGGTTTGAGAGGTAATTACGACACCGTCATAAGGGCGTTGGCAGCCAGATACAGTGACGAGCACAACAAAATGCTGTATTATTGCGAGCTGAAGAATCGTAGACAAAGGGCCAACGAGGCGCTGCAGACATATGCAGCAGATATTGAGCGGCTCGTACAGCTGTGCTACCCGTCCTTCGGCGCTGATGATCTCGAGAGGATGAAGATTGAGGCGTTTATTGAAGGTCTTCATGATCCGGAGACACGTCGCAGTGCGTTGGTGATGGGCAAGCCGACATTTAAGGAGACTGTGACCAGCGCGATGACGTATGAGGCGGCCTGGAGAGGAAGTTTTCGGCATTCATCTGCAGAAAAGCGTCGAGCCCAATCTGGACGTGTCACCCAGAGCCAGACAGTGAGCTCGGAAGCACCAGCGGGGCTGCGGGCAGTGTCATCTGGAGTCAGTTGCTGGCGATGTGGCAAGCAAGGCCACATATCACGAGACTGCCATCTGCGAGAAAAGTGTTCCGGACAACAGACGTCGCCAAGAAGGGCTGCCGCTCTGCCACACCATTCGTGCAAAACCGAGTGCAGGCATAACTCGCGAGCCGAAAGCGAGGGACAAATTGTGGATGTTCGGTCGATAAGCGTTATTTCAGAGGAAGAGTGGTCTGCGGAGAGGCTACGGAAAGACCAGCGTGAGGATGCGGATCTTGCAAAAATCGTCGAAGGCAAGAAGCAAGGCGCACGCCCAGACTGGCAGGAGATGGCCGGTGAAAGCCCAATCGCTAAGGCTTACTGGGCACAGTGGAAAAGTCTGCGACTGAAAGAAGGATGCCTGTACCGCGAATGGGAGAGCGCGGATGGTCGGACCAGCAACTCCCTAATGGTAGTGCCGAAATGCAGAATCAACGAGGTCATCGAGGCATACCATAACGACTCCAGTGGAGGGCACCTGGGTATCACCAAAACCGTCGCCAAAATAAAAAGACGATTCTACTGGGTAGGATGTCAGGAGTCTGTAGCCGAGTGGATTAAGAGCTGCGACCAATGTTCAGCCGCGAAAGGGCCGACAAGAAAATCTCGAGGCCGCATGCAACAGTACAACGTGGGAGCGCCCTTCGAGCGGATTGCTATGGACGTCGCCGGCCCATTCCCAACTAGCACTCAAGGCAACAAATATGTGCTGGTGGTAATGGATTACTTCAGCAAATGGCCCGAAGTGTACCCCATTCCTAACCAGGAAGCCACTACGGTCTCGGAAAAGCTGGTAAACAACTGGGTAGCCCGGTTCGGAGTTCCGTTGGAATTGCACTCAGATCAAGGCCGGAATTTCGAGTCTGTGGTATTCAAGGAAGTGTGTGAGCTACTGGGGATAAAGAAAACTCGTACCACGCCTTTGCACCCACAGTCCGACGGCATGGTGGAACGCTTTAACCGGACACTGGAAGAATACCTGCGGAAAGTGGTAGGCAGGAATCAAAAGGATTGGGACACGCATATCCCCCTGTTCCTGATGGCGTATAGGTCAGCCCCGCACGACACGCCATCACTCACTCCAGCCCGAGCAGTGTTCGGCACAGAGTTGCGGTTACCCGCTGACTTGAGGTTCGGCGTAGTCAGCACGACGGGGGGCGCTAAGACGGACTACGTGGCCAATAAGCGGGCGGAACTGGAGGAAATTCACCAATTTATAAGGGGCCGCACCAAACTGGTCAGCGATAAGGCGAAAGCCAGATACGATCTACGGGCCAACTCAGCAGGGTTCCAAGAAGGCGATTTGGTAATGCTCTACAACCCGCAGCGGAGGAAAGGTTTGTCTCCGAAACTTCAAGCGTCATGGGAAGGACCGTACGAAGTCGTGACTAGGATTAACGACGTGGTATACCGGATTCAACGTTGCAGCAATAGAGGCGCTAAGCTGAAGGTAGTCCACTTGTAGCGTCTGGCGCCTCATCACAGCGGAGCCTCGGCACTTGTTCGGGACGAACAAGTCTAAGTGGTGGACAGTGTAACGATGAGACAGTCTGTCGCTGTGCAAAGCAACCCTGCCGCTACGTGCCGTGCTATAATCCAATCTGGAAACGACGGCCGCGATAGTAACTTTTAGTCCAATCTGGCAGCGACGGCCGCGATAATAACTTTTAGTCCAACCTGGCAATGATGGAAACTTTTAGTCCACTCCGGAATGTGCGGGAACGATCTGCGCGATGGCCTGGCAGGTATAAAAGGCAGCCGGATGCGGCGCACGGAGTAATTAAGCAAATACTTAAGTGTACGAACAGTAAAGTGTAAAACTGTGAATAATAAAGTGACTGTTGGTTGGTTTTGAATTGGCTGCGTGGGAAACTGACTGTGTTTTATTTTCAAATTACACAATCCAGAGATACGTAACAGCCCACTAGACTTAGTATTCGTAACAGTACTTTCTACAACTTCTATTTTACAAGCAGACCAAAAGAACTTATAAAATCCATTGAATTTTGGTTTTTCCCGTAGTGCTACCACCTTATGTGCCTTGGCGATCGCTCAATCAGTTTTTCTATTAAACTGCCTGTCCACTTCTTGTTCTTCTTTGTCAAAAAGCAAGCGGAGGGCGAGCACGAGCCAGCACCAACATGCAAGCGGCACTCGTTTTGTTGCCCAACAACAAAAACCACAGTGTGTGGTGCGCGGTCGCAGCTTCTCAGCTTACGCTTTCGCGCTCTGTGTGTTTTCGTCCCTTTTACTGCTTCCCCCGCATCTACAAACGGGTCCTACCGCTGGAACCCGCAAAGAAAATTTTCTTTACACCAGATGCGCATTCTGTATATTGTTTGTTCTGTGGTGATATTTAACGTTTTTTTTTAAATCACTTTTAAAATTTGAACTCACTTTTTATTCCCTCGCTTTCGTTACTTAATTTTCATCATAACGGTACTGCTCAGAGGTGAGAGTAATCAGCAAACTGTTGGTCTTGTCAGACCTAGATTATATAAAACTTATGACAATAGCAACTTTTAGAGCCCTGCTTATAATTTATTTTTAAATATTCAACCTTAAAGTCAAAGCAAAAATTTGCTGTTTGTACACAATTTTTTTTTTCAACGCTGGAAGAGCGTAGTTTAAGAGCTCATAACTTCTATGTTATCCAATATTTTTTCATAAAACTTCGGATTTCTCTTAACTGAAGTATTTCCAACAAAACCTCGTACTCAGATTTTTGCGCTTATACAGTTGCATTTTTGTCACTACTCGTAACACTGTGGAGCGTAAGCTGAGAAGCTCTGAGAGCGGTGTATGAAACAGTGACGCACCACACACTGTGGTTGTTGTTGTTGGGCAACAAAGCGATGTGCCGCTTGCATGTTGGTGGTGGCTCGTGCTTGCTTTTTTACAAACAAGAACAAGAAGTGGATAAGCCATGTTTGCATAGAAAAATTGATTGAGCGATCGCCAAGGCGCATAAATAAGGTGGCACTATTCAAATTCAATGGATCTTATTAGTTATTTTGGTCTGCTTGTAAAAAAGAGGTGTAAAAAGTACAAATGGCTACAATGAAAATAAATATATGTGTAAAAATAGTGGAACAACCAAGACACATTAAGAAAGTGATAAGTAGAAAACTATTGATACAATGTTGTGCTAATTATCAAAGAAAAAAGTTTAATCAGTTCTGGTGCTGCAACTACCTATTGAATTTGCCTTGACGATCGCTTTGCCAAATCAACCACCATTTCAATGTGCACGAGTAAAGCCAAGCTGGCTTGCTGCGAAAGCATCAACATTGCATGTTGTTGTCGAAATGAGAATAAAGCCCAAAACTATCGAATCTATGCGTGTACATCAATTCGCGCTTACTCTCTCGGTTCCCTTTACATTTTCTTACCTTTGCTGCTTCCCGCCCGCGTCTGAAATTAAATCGCAAAATTATTTCAGATGCGCCTTCTGTATAGTATTTATTCTGTGATTATAGGCAAACCATGAAATCTGCCAGGCCCTAATTACCAGGCTTGAATTATTTCTTATCGGCCAGTGAATTGAAGGACTACAAAGGTGAAAAGTTTTACAACGCTGCACGTTGTGCTTCACATTCTGTCCCAGCTCTAAGTCGGAGGCAAGCGAATCTGAATGCTTCGATCAAGGTTACTCACCTCTTTGCTGTAGTAGTGGCAGCGGCCATTTAGTCGAGTCGATGGTATGTACTCAATAAAATCCACATAAGGACAGTAAGGCAATATAAGAGCAAGACCTGCGAAATTAGTAATTAATTGAATATTTGTTAATGGTACAGTTGTCCAAAATTAGGATAAGATTCAAAAATAGACGTCACCAAACATCAAATTCACAATACCCATATAAATAATGTCGTCTTCATTGTAAGAGTCAATTATCAATGAGTTAATTAGTGTTCCGGGATATGTCCCGGTTTTGGCAACATTGTTCTGGTGTTCCGTTCCAATACTTAAAAATCCCGATTTAATACCGTATTTAGCAAACAAGAGAAGAGAGAGTATGAAACAATAGAAACTCTGTTTTGTATAAAAGCTGTGTTAAGATCATAAAGAAATTGCTCGACTCCTTGTTTTGTCGTTCAAATATACATACAAACATATGTACGAGTTCGTAGCTATTAAGGACTGTATCTAAAAGAAAGTGCACACTTTGTTTGAAGTATAACTTTTTTTATAACAAATTTCTTTTTCAAATAAATGTATATCTAATTTTTTGTTTGACCCCCTTCATTAGATTTTTTACAGATGCTTGCGTTATGATTTTGGTTGCTTTTCTCCAATTTTTTTGAATTTCTGAAGATTTTTAGCTTCCTGTCCATCTTTAATGAGGTTTCTTTTGGCTATTGCCCAGTAGCGCTCTATTGGACGTAGTTCCGGTGCATTTGGCGTATTCTCATTTTTATCCACATATTTGATGTTATTTGCTCTTAGAACCTCTAAAGTGGCCTGGGCGTAATGCGCGGTTGCTAAATCCGGCCAGAAGAGTGCAGGTGCAGTATGCTTTTTATAAAATGGAATAAGGCGTATTTTTAGGCACTCCTTCCTATAAATTTCTGCATTTATAGTGCCTTTTGTAAAATAAGAAGACGATTTTAAGCCGCAATAGCAAATAGCCTGCCATACTAGCACTTTCTCTCCAAACTTTTCCAACTCGATTGCACGCACTGAGTCATCTACAGTATCGCCTTTGCGTTTCGTGTAAAATTGTGGTCCTGGCAGTGATTTTGAGTTCATTTTTACATATGTCTCATCATCCATAATGATGCACGAAACTCTTTCTTTGCAGAGACGGGTGTATAGTTTTCTGCATCGCGTTTTGCCAGCCACTTTTTGTTTTTGGTTTTTTTTTTGGTATTTTTTGTTTTTTATATGTTTTTAAGTTATTCCTCTGCTTCACTCTTTGCACCATCGCCACACTCGTTCTAGCTCGTTTAGCTAAATCCCTGATGGACATGCACTTGTTTTCATCAATTAATTGTTTCACTTTTTCCTCCATTTTTGGGTCTTTAGCACCCTTTATACGGCCATTTTTTGGTAGGTCGTTGATAGTGCAATGTTCACCATACTTAACAATAATCTTTTTAACGGCGTTTATGGACACGCGATGTCGTTTGGCTAATTTTCTATATGAAGCACCTGTTTCAGTGCACCAACTGTACACAATTTTTTTGCGGACGTCTAACTCGATACACGTCATTTTCGTAATAGAAAAATATATGAGACAAAATTTGTGTGAAATCAGTATTTCAAGGCCTACTCTATTTAACGGCATTTTTAGATTTAAAAAAAAAAAAGGATGCTGCGAGAAAATTACGTTACAAAGTGTGCACTTTCTTTTCGATACAGTCCTTATGAAGGATCTTATGTGCACGTATTAAAATAGGACCCTGCCATTAACAACAGAAATATTGAAGCATGTCACTTTACACCTTCGCTTCAAATCGATTGGGATTAGTGCGACAACAGGCATTCCGATAAATTAAAGTTGACATTTTTGCTAATGAAAAACAGGTCTAAAATCTTAAGGAGTTTGTTTAGAAAGCGATTAATTAGCATTAAATGTAAACTAAAAAAAATTGTCAGCCAAGTGTTCTACTATATTGCTTTTGACGTTACTAGGAATTAAGCCGCGGAAATTATCAACATGAGTTTAATTGAAATTGCTAAAATTAAAGTCAGTCAAGTTGAGGATATTGCAAAAATATAGTTTGCATGCGCTTTATGGAGAGTTTCGGCACTGTTGGGAGGTATGTAGGAGCGGTGAAGCACAGGAGGCTCAAAGTCTTGCGGTGTGTCGGGAGCCCGAAAAAATATGCCTACGTCAGCAGTCGGTGTCGTACTAGCACATATTGGAGAGGCAGCAGACGGAGTGTGCACAGTTTTCATCCTGATTCGACAGTTTACGATGCACGGATTGAAAATCAGCTAGCAGGTCTTCGAGTTTTTAGACTAAGAGTTTGTTATCATTTTGAAGAGAGGCAATGAGTGCAAGTGAGTGTGCAAGGCAAGTGAGTGCACGAGCATTCTCAGCTCAGTAAACGTAGGCTGGATTTATCACACTTTATAATTGCGGATTTTCTTGCTGAGGCACAGGAGCACTTGATTTTTTGCACTTCGCTAGATGTGGAAGTTGAGTACTGTCAGCGGAGATCGGAGTTGGCAGTAGTTGATGAGCGGAAAGAGATCCGACGGACCGCAGCGCAATCTTTACAATGAAAAGGCATGTTTGAATTTTGTAAATATTCTAATTAATTCTATTCAAGATCCTATTAGGCATATGTTTCGGTGATGACCTCTTCATTCGAGCCAAATCTCTTACTGCCCGAGCCATTTCTTCAGGTTTGGGAATAGAAATAGTCGCAGGGGGCTAAATCTGGAGAGTATACTGGATGGGGTAGCAGTTCGTAGCCCAATTGATGGATTTCTGCCAAAGCGACTACACACGTGTGCGCTGGTGCGTTGTCCTGGTGGAAGAGAACTCTGTTTTTTGCCAAATGCGGTCGTTTTTGCTTCAAATCGTTTTTGCCACTGCTTTTACTGTTCTTTACTCTCTGGTGTGCAGTGATGTATCCATTTTTATCTACTGTTACGAAGCGGCGCACAAATTCGTTCGGATTTTGGTTGAACATCGCCAAACACTGCTTTGAAGTCGTCACGCGTTTGCGCTTATGCGGCTCGCATCGCGCGTATAGCTTTTTCATGTCCAAATATTCATGCAAAATGTGGTGTACCCGCCCAGCTCACGCACTTTCATTCTTCGTTCGTCCAATATCATTCCATGGACTTTATCAACCATTTCTGGCGTGACAACCTCTTTTGGGCGACCTGAACGTTCGGCGTCTCTTGTGCTGTTACGACCACTACGGAATTCGGTAAACCAATTCTTAACCATTGAAATTGATCCCCAATAGTTCCCCATAGTATTTATCAAGCCTTTCCTTGGTTTCGGTGTTGGTTTTTTTGCGCAAAAAATAATGTTTTGTCGGTTCGCAAAATTCACATTTTTCCATTTATGTCGAGATTCACAAAGTTGTTTGCTTTTAATGACTGTCAAACGCTAAGTAAATGATGTATCATGCTAAAGGCTTGATTACACGTAACGAGTCGAGTGACGAGACATCAAAATGGTACTAGGCCGAAAGAATTGGGATAGCGAGCAAAAGCGACGAGTTGTTCAAACGTATTTCGACACGCGGCGAGTCAGTTCGGTTTTACAATGCACAAAATGAACTAAGCAACTCGCGCAATTAAACTCAACCAAGCGAAAAGTGGTGTGTGACGCATACCGCATGTCACGAGCGATTTCGCATGTGACGAGCGATTGCGCGAATCGCTGCGAAAAGAGAAAAATATAACGGTAAAGTAGTGGTCGCTCGGCCCATGGTACAATAACAAGGTATGCCAGATAGGGAGAGTACTCTTCATGTACTATGAGATGTGAATGTCAAACGACAAAAATTAGAGAAGCTTATGAATGGCAGTCGTGCGCAGGGCTGCACAGAAAATACTGAAAAGCATACAGTTTTTACAATACACAGAAAAACTTTAATAGGTATCTTTTTCTTTGCAAAAAGTATAAAAAATGCTCATATTTCTGCCAAAAATAATAATTGTGCGTGCTTCTGCACAACGCACACGAATTTCCCGGCATTATTAATTCACACGGACGATTTTCAATTTAGAAATGTTCAACACTCAATCACTTCTTGAAATGAAAAGCACAGAATCACAGCAAGGCGAAAAAGTTCACAAAGCACAAATTAAAAATAACGGCATAAAATGTCGTCATAAGTCGGCGGAACATGCATGAAAAGAGAGAAAAAGAAAAAGTCTTGCTTCGTGGAAAAGTGCACAAAGTCCAGAGCAAAGAAAGTCCAAAGAATAAACATAAATATAAATTATTTTTACTTAGTTTTTTGTCTTTCCTGTAAAATTTGAAAAGGTGGATTTAGCACCTTTTCACTCTAAGGCAGCTAGTGCATATTTCTTGTTTGTTTAGCATGAATATTTCCAAAAGGTATGGTATGCATGGAAAAAGGTACTAAATTTCTAGCGTACACGCAACTCCAGTATCTCTGTTTGACAGCATTTCCAAATGTAAACAAACGAAAAAAGAGGGAGATTTGTCTACTTGGCATACCTTGTTATTGTACCATGGCTCGGCCTAGCAAACAAAATGTGATTCTAGTGGCTCTCTCGCCACTTTCATCGGTCACTGACTCAATCAAGAGCTCGCCTTACCGTTTAGACGAAACGAGTACTCGTTCGAGTTGCTGTCTTCTCACTCTACTCGTTACGTGTAATCAAGCCTTAAGAGATGGTAGTTGACAGTAGTAGAGTTGCATTTAAAGTTACTACGCGGGAAATAAAAAAGTCACTGCCTCGTACCGTGTTTATGGATGTGTGATTTATAACTCCAAAGATATACTGAAAATTTTGGTAACTGTGATAAATTAGAATACAGTACAAGCTTTAATACTAAAATTATTTCATAATAAAATATGCCTGGCTTTTGTTCCATCTCTACTATCAAGCAGATCAGTTCAAAATCATTTCGCTGCATGTTCAGTTTTTCATATTTATTAAAAAACATTGACAACCTTGCTTTAAAGAGGGAAGATTAGACCCATTTGCTTATCAGTTTCAAGTCCCAGCCCTGGTAACGTCTGTAACTTTGTCTAAGTCTGGTTATGGATGGATGGATGAAAATTTACGCTTTCTTAATCACCAATAAATACTCGTCTTTAAACGAAGTACTTCTGTAAGCAGACAAGCTTTGTGCAGGATACACAAACAACTTAGATGCAGGGAAGACATTTTATCAGATTGGGACCATCCTATATTTGGGCTTTTCTTTTGGGTACTGGAGACTTTTATAATACTGGTTCACGGCTATCGGACTCGACGGCCTGCTTTAAGTGCGTCTTAGGAATTCGCTTTAAAAATCTCTCCTAAATTAAGTCATGACTATTGGTTATTGATGTTAGTTGGTTAAGTAAATAAGTAAGTGTAGACAAGTCTAAAGCAAAGTGGGAGATTGCCAACATGCGGAACACTGAGGTGATTCAAAGGATAACACCGGCACACAAAAAAAAAAAGTGGTCTGTACCTTTGACTAGACCCACCTATCCTTATGTATTTCGGTGCGCTGAAACCCAATCCGAGGTCAGTTTTGTCCGTACACCCTCAAAATTTTGAGTAAATTGCAAAAAACTGCCATTACACTGGCATACAAAAAAAAAAAAAAGTGGTCTGTACATTTGACTAGACCCACCTATACTTATGTATTTCGGTGCGCTGAAACCGAATCCGAGGTCAGTTTGGTCCGTACACCCTCAAAATTTTGAGTAAATTGCAAAAAACTGCAAAAAATGGCTAAAAATCGCAAATAATGGCAGTTTTTTGCAAGTTACTCAAAATTTTGAGGGTGTACGGACAAAACTGACTTCGGATTCGGTCTCAGCGCACCGAAATACATAAGGATAGGTGGGTCTAGTCAAATGTACAGACCACTTTTTTTTTTTGTGTGCCGGTGTAAGTGTAGCTGGGAGCTATACGGAAAGAACGCATACGCAACGTTTCGCATACACGTCATAACAATTTAAACGCTATTGTAACGACGACATTGTTAAATTACTTAAGAGCCAATGAGATATTAACCCGGCATTGGTGTGGTGGGGTATACCATACCCCAGAGGTTGTATTTTTGTAAATAATACGGATATCAGTTTTTCTGATATTTGTTATTTTCTTTTACAATATGCTTAAACATAAAATTTTTTTGCATTTTCTTACGTAAAATTAAATGAAGAATAATATATAATTGCTATCTTTTATATATCTGTTGTTTCATGAGCTTGCTGCTATATAAAGTTTTGGGGTATGTCATACCCCACCACACCAATAACGTAATTTTTTTTCACCACACCAACGCCGGGTTAAAACAGTTAAGGTTACCAATGAAGCCAGAACTCGGCGGATTTTTGCGAATGGGACGGGCGCCGATAAACATTTGCAAGCTCTGCCATAAGCGCCAGATAGAGTGAGGGTCGATGAGAAATGCTCGAGACTTTCGATATCGTCGACGGTAGATCTCATAGTTTGTGAACAAGTTATAATCGGTGGATGTTAGCCAGTCTTTGAGGGTGCTATTGCATTTACCCGGATCCCAAGCAGCAATGGTGATGTTTTGAAAGATGGGGGATCGCGTAAAATTGAAATGCGCTTTCGTGACAACCTGCAAAGAGTATTGAAGTGACATGCAAGAATTGAGAAGATCACACTATTGCTTAAATAATTAAGTACATGAAACTTACTTGTGAGTTCACTACTCGAATAGATGTTTTAGCTCCAACGTCTGCCTCGTAGCCTAGAGTAGGTGCATGGTTAAACCTCATTACGATGTCATGATTATCTAAAATTACAGACATTGCTTTACACTCTGCACTCTTCACTGGTGTATATGATACGAATTTGTCTTCCTATTTCAAAGCTCTATTCGGTTTCCTTTCCAAAATATAATTATCTTGAGGAAAAACTCTGATCTAAGACTAAAACGCCCTGAAAATGTGACGACTTTCTTTATATATGCACACATGTACACGTAATTGAAATGGCTCAATTACCAATAAATCTTCCTAGCTTGGAACCGGCCATGGATCCAGCACTTGACACAATGGCACACGTCTTGATGTCTTGCGAATTGCGGAATAGTTTTTGCTTGGGGAAGATTTTGCCGAACTCCAGTTTGTGAAATGGTGGGTCCTTACGTCGCAATACACGTACGCCGGCCTCCATCACCAAACAAGTCGATGGATAGTACTGCTCTTCAAAGCTGTCGCCGAAGATGGGCTTGAAGTCGACATTGTAAAAATTCGATTCATTAGTAGCTTCGTTGAGAGATTTTTCAAATGTTTGCACGATGCGCTGACGGAAGATTGCAGTTTTATTGCGGCAGTTGTCGGAGAATTTATCAAGACAGAGAAACAGTTTCGGGTTAAAGCTTAATTTGGTGTTTTTTGATAACTTGAGGCGAGGATGTGGGGATAGCTTCGATAAGTTCACTGCAGGGTTTTCACGGCTTTCCACAATGAATTTTTCGTTAGGATTCCAGCGGATATGAAAAACACTGCGCCCATGGCGGGTTCGATTTTCAAAACCTATAAAAACACATGAGCTTTATTAAAACATGCCATACATATGTACATAGTAAGTATGTAGGTGATTGCTTATTCAAAACAATAGATTGCTTATCTATAACTTACTCCAGAGGAATAGGAGATATACTAAAATTCCACTCGGTAGTTGAGCTTACAGATGAACTCTGAGTCCATGAAGGGGGCACAATAGATCTTGTAGGTCGCGGTGCACTATCCCCGTTAATAAAAACAAAACAAAAATTCTATAATTTGTAAGGCCGTCTTGCTCTCAGTTAATCAAAGAGCTCCATACGTATGTTACGTGCCATAACTGAGTTGACTGATGGAAGCATGGGCTTACAGCTCCTTATGGTAGTGGGTAGATTCGGACTTGATTCTGCTAATTAAGGCAGGTTCTCACCTTGTGGGGAAACAAAAACAAAGATTTTTTTTTTTGCCTTATCGTGTAAATATATGTTTCAAAAATGTGCTCCAGAAATTTCAGATCAAAATCTGAAAAATTACAAAAGTTACAGGCCGTTACATAGAGCAGTGTAGAGCACCGGCGAAGCGCGCTTTAAACTTTAAACGCGTTTTTCTCAGAACCACATTTTCGGACCTTACGGAAGTGATTGAAGGCGCTGGAATGAACCAATCGTCACCAAATTTTTTCCAAATGTTCCTTAGGGTTTTTTCTAATAAACGAACTACGATCAGCCAAAAATATTGAAAATTGTTTATTTAAAAACATAATTAGTGAACAAAAAAATGCGAAAATCGTAATTTTTTTTACAAAACCTCATAACTTTTTTAATTTCGATTTTTTTTTCATGATCGTAGTTCATTCAATAGATAATACGGTACACATTAAGAATGTGTTCGATTTTTGTGTTTCCGATCACGGGTTTTGACGGAATCACTTCCGGTAGCGGGACACCTCCTCGCCGACATGCCCCAACTGATGGACGCCCCCTCCCCCTTTTTTGGATTCATTCAATTTTAAAAATTGTATTCTCTAAATAAATGTGTGTTCATATCCAGAAACAATTTTCAGCGTTGTATCTTTAACCGTTTTCTCAAAAAAAATTCCTAAAAAAATGCACTTTTTCGGATCCACAAGGTGAGAACCTGCCTTAAGCTCAGAGAATGAACATATCTGACCCGTGTCTATCGGCTACTTCGTAGGTAGTCCCCCTGGTCGGACAAATGATCATAAGTATCAATAGACAGCCCACCTTATATATATAACAATATAACCTAGAAATGGTTGGACGGACAGGCAACGGAATAGGATAAACAGAAAACAGACTTATACAAACGATAAATCGACAAAGACAAATGACAGATGGCCAAAAGGTTCGAGTTCATGCGTAGACGTTCTCGTAGTATTTAATCAGGGAAACATTATTGTACCCTGCGCTACGATCACTTACATTTTTTCGACAAAATTTTATTTGCGATGTTATTGAAAAAATTTAAATGGTAATATGTTTTTATAAAACATTAGAATATTGTCCTACGAAGTGTTAACAAATTTATGCAAATTAACGGTATATAGCCGTTTGTTTTTTTTAAGGTAGGATTAGCTATATTTAGACAACTGGTACCGGTCATCCCAAAGACATTAGGAGGTGCGGTTTGGAAAGTCAGGGGAAGTCGACGAGAGAGTAGGAGAATAACAAAATTGGAGTTAATTTTGTTTCTGTTAGCTGGTAACAAGTAAAAACTGTCTTTCTCGTAAAGAGTGGGGAAAAGCTAACACGAATCCTGACGCGGCAAGTCTTGACCTTTTCGCTCAAAACCTTTAACCTCAAGATAAGCTTGATGCCCATAGACGCGTGGAGTTGGACACATGCACTCAACAGATCAGCACATATATCTAAAAGGAAAGTTTACAAGTGGTCATCGGAAAACCCCTCTGAAATTTGAAATAAGACTGGAAACGTATTGCATGCTTTGTGGACCTCTCCTACAGGGGCATTCGTGCGCGGATCCAGAAAAATATTTCGGGGGGGGGGGGGTTTTAAAAAGTAATTCTTTAATATTTATAAAATTCTTTTTAATTTGTATGTAGTTTTATAGTCGATCCAAATATTTCGGGGGGGGGGGTTTCGACCACCAAAACACCCCCTGGATCCGCCACTGGGGGCATTACTATATAACAGCCCATCTGCTATTAAATAACAGCATTAAGTAATCCTTTCTGCAAAACTAGAGATGAAATGCAGCGAGATCCTTACGGGAACGGGCACAACAACATGGTAGCGAATGAGCTGAAGAACCAATCCAACCAGTCTTTGTTTTTTATGAAAATAAGGCGTCACCTCATTTCCCATGTATCTTAATCAAGGAATTCTTCGGCCTTATAGAAAATAAATTAATATGTAACATTACAACAATAAAGTACAAAAAACATCATTCTCGGAGAAACAAAATATTCTTTGACCCTAAAAAATTTGATGATCTTATGAACACATGGAATGTGCCGAACTTTGTGCATGAACGTTAAACTGATCCAAAATGAGTCACAGTTATGTTGTGTGGAAAACCCTTAACTTTCTTAAGGGGGAAAGCCACTGTGACGGGTCAAAAAATTAGTGATTTTAAACATTTTTTTTGACCGAGTAAATATAGGAATTATTGGATCGGGTTTTTTTATTTTATTAAGCAGACATCTAATAATATTTCCACAAATTTAAAAAAAAATTAGAAATCGGTTCATAATTGTTCGAGTTATTGATGCCGCCAGTTCAAAAAAAGTCGTTTCGAGAAAAACGCGTTTAAAGTTTTGAGTCCATTTCTCTCGTAATGAAATCATGTATCTTTTAAAATTTTAAAATAGTTGTAACTTAGTCAATTTTTGAAATTATGACTTGAAATTTTGTACACATATTTGTGAATATATAAGCTTTGATTTAAAACAAAAAACCCGTCACAGTGGCTTTCCCCCTTAAGATTTGAACATACAACTAACCAAACATTTTCGGATTACGAAAATGGATTTCCTAAGTCGTGGGACAAGTCGAAAGGTGCGGGATTTTCCAGTTATAAATATGAATAAATGTGTAAATAAATTGAACAATAATTAACCCTTTCGGGACTACTGGGATAATACGTCCCAGCAAGTTTTTAATGCCCCTCAAAATATTTTATTGTTTTCGGTGTTCCCAAATAAAGGATTATTTCAGAATTTGTGAGCATCCAATATAATTTTCTAACCCCAACATTCATAGCAAGATAATATGTCTACTGAGAGTATTTTGGATTTGAAAATTAAACTCCGTCTCGAAAGGGTTAAATATTTACATTACTTTTTGTTACAATGACATAAATATTTATCCGATTATGGCGAAGTACGGATTTGGTTAAAATGTTATTATATTATATAAACAAATTGAGATATATCGTGTTACTTCAAATACCAACCTGTTGCTTGTCCGCCAGAAAGCGCAGCTGTTGTCAGCTTCACCACATCCACAGATTTTCTTCCTGGTGAGTATTTCAAAAGTGTGCGACTCGGCTGAGCTTTTTGCTGCTTTTTTAAAACTATGGGCTGAAGCGTTGGTGAAGTTGGTGTCGATATGTGGTGGAAGTCATTGCGTTGACTCGCTTGATTGGCGAGCTGTGCCGTTGGGTTATTTTTGGCGCCAATGGTTTGAATTTGTAAGATGAATAAATAGGACAGCGCACCAAATTTAACTACGAGCAACAATTGAAACTTGCACATTCTGCGCGGATGATAATGTGGCTATATATGATAAAGGAAAACAAAGGATTTCCATGAGTTGGAAAAGTTTCGTCTGCTTAGGGGGTGGCAGGTGTGACGAGTGGGATTTCGTGGTTTATGGGTTTTTTCACAAGTCAGAAAGGTCTTTTTAGCTGAATCGGAATTCCCATATCGCCATGTAGTTAAGACAAATACTTATTCAAAGTGTCAGTGCAATTAAACAATCTAAACAATATCGGAGCAATGCACTCGATACTCATATCATTCTGATTTGAGTACATCACGAACTCGTACATACTATAAATTTACAAAGAAAAAACAACGTGCATGTGTAGTACAAAGTGACTAGAAGCGTAGCTGGTTTTTTTTGTCTTGAGTACTAGTCTCTCATTATTCAAAATGTTTAGTCACTTCAATTTTTAATCCCATCAATCAAAGGCCTTTTCACTTTTTAACAGTTTAAACTGCTAAGCACATTTAAGGGGTTTCGGTGCATTTCCACTTTCATAACATCCACTTTCTGATTAGAGTTGTATGCAGTTTATCAGTAAATACAACATGTGAGTGGTAGATTTCTTCATTAAAACTTACTAAAAACTATCTGACAAGCATCTTGAGGGAAGGTTAATTGCATGGTTTTGCATCACTCTCCATAGACATAAATATAAACAAAATATTATACTTTATATAAAAGTGAATGTTTGCCTATTTGTGTGTTTATCTGTCCTTCATAGAATCTGAAACCCATTGAACTGCAACTTTTACACAATGTTTGGTTTTGAGAAGAGGAGGAGGTTTTGACTTGACGAGGGAGTGTGTCATCGCACATACAATAAAAACGTTTCATATTGAATAGCTTCGTAATTATATGCAATACATATGTAAGTCATTGGGACTGTGTGGTGGATGGCTCAACAATCCAAAAATGTCAATATAAACAATGATATCGAAAAAGCCAACCACTAATGAACGCCAAATGGAGTGACAAGTACAGTCGTGTCTGGGTATAGTGAACCCCCTATATATTGAACAACTCGATATAGTGCACACTCAAATTTTGCATAGAGCCTCTAAATATGGAACAAAGTTTTCAAGCAAAAAACAAAGTGTTTTTTGAGAAAATAAAACGAGTTTTTGAACAAAAATTGTAACCTTGATATAGTGAACAACCTCAATCATGTGAACAGGCCTTGCAATAATTAGTTCACTATATCCAGACACCACTGTATTTAATTCATAAAACGCGTACCACATATTTGCCTTTGGCTTTTGGGAAAAGGAAGAAATCACTTCGGTGAATTAAACAATAACTCGACATTAACTTATACATTTAATTTGATGCGCCGGAAGCTGTTTTGTAAAATTAACTGCTTCGTAAAGGGAAGGGCCTGCTTATTCAGGCCACGCAACAACCTTCACTCGGTTAGTAAGTTTACGATGACCAGCATCACTTCTAAGACAAGGCATAAGAGTACTTGTCACTTCTAAGACAAGGCATAAGAGCAGTGAGCTGCGGAGTGAAGAAGATGGTTGGGAATTTTTAAAAACCTTACTCATTAGGGTTTTTTGTTTTAAAATTATTCACTAACGTTTTCCAAAATCTTCTTCCTGTTGATGGCTCTTCAAACAATATATAATGTCATATATTGCACCCACTTAATGTTGTTTTTCAAACTGTCAATATTGATTCAAGTTGTACGAGTTCACTGCGTTGGCCTGATACTACGATATTTATTAATTAAACGGGGAGCGGAACGATCCTTTCGCCTTCATACGATACGGTTGTCGATTTGTCAAAAATTAAACATACAATGTTACTCGAACAGCGAATTAAACGTAAACTGTGAGCGTCGGTAAATAGCGACTGGTTGAACTGCTGTACCGCCTCGGCCGTTTGCAAATATTTAACACTCACACATTAACGTATACATTGACACGCACACCAACGCGAACATGCTGGCACCCGAAAATGCTTACGACCAGCCTCGTGTACTGTGCCACACTATTCCGTTCAGTGCGTAGGTCCGCCACGAGCAGCAACTGTCCCCTACGCGAGCTGATTCAATTCTGAGTGGCAGGTCGCAGGAAAACTTTAACAACTGGCGAAGGCAGTGTCGAGCGGCGGTTGAGTTGTTGAATGTTGGCTAAGCACCTAGGCGCAATTGCCGCTGCACGAGAAGTGAATACAAACCACCCCCTACACTGCAGTGGAGGGAAAGCACATATATTCGAATTGGCCAAAAATGGGAGGGAAACTGGAGGGAAAGCACATGCAGTCGAATTGGCCATTAGGCCGAATGGGCTTTAGCTCTTTAACTCAAACTCAGGTCTGAGGAATAAGTAACGCTGGCTGTGTCTGTACAAGCATTGTGCAGATGCTTTCTCAATAATATGTCCTTCTGTTTATTTATTGTATAACTTGTGCTGCCCATTTCTGACTCTCAAAGCATTGCGTTCAATTGACTTAAGCATTGACTAAATTGCATGGATGATTGGAGTAATTGTAAAAAAAAACCAAATTTGTAACCGCTTGCTGGACCCTGCTGCTGTGAAGAAACTTCTGTACCAATTTGAATATTGTACAAAGCACACATACATACCTAGTGCATGTACATATGCGGCGACTTGTAACTTTTTTCGAAAAATATTTATTTATTTATTCTTTAATATCTCCTTTGTCCACTTAAAAGCGACCCCAATCAGACATAAGAAACTTGTGATAGTGCTTTTCCAATCCTCGATGAACTTGCGGTGTTCAATTATTATTTGGGAAAATTTAGCAATATGAATAGTATTTCGGTAAGTGTCTTTAAATCTTTTAAACATCTAACGACTACTTAAAGAAACAGAAATGCATGCCTGCGAATAGAGAAAGAAGTACCAAGTACCTATAAAAACTTATTGGGATTGCTATATTTTTTCATGTATATTTTCAAGTCTTGAAAAAAATGTTACAACCGATTTTTTGGCACATGATGAAGAACAGTATCTGCTAATTTAAAGCTAGACATGCTGATGCGACGATTAACGGGCGAGGACAACTTGAATAATGTCTGTAACAGAAAAACTTTACTAACCCTGGGTTACTAAAGTTAGACGATTCGACTAACCTGGTAAACATATTAGGGGTATTCTCGATGTCTTGCAAAACCCTTGCAAGGTGCACGAAATGCAAAAATTGCAGAATCTTGCAATCCGTGCAATAATACAAAAACAAAATACAAGCAAAAAAATTTTGCATTTTTTGCATATCATGCTACGCAAAAACCCTTGTTTTGTGTGTGACATCGTGTGTAGGTGCACACGACACACGGCACACGACAGGACACGATTGTGCGACAGCCATTTAATTTTCTTCGTGTGCGTAAGCGTATTTTCTTTATATTTGGTTTTATTTCAATCTTTTTATGTAATTTGCATATATGTATTGCTTGCAGGTGGAAATGGATCAACCGAAAACCAAATTAAAAAGAAATGGAGAAAGTTTGTGGCTGTTTGCGGAATTTTTGCAATATTTGCAATGTGTGCTTTTTTGTGCGTTCTCGATGTGTAGCATTTTCCAGTCTTGCACGTTTGCATTTTTACAAATTCTTCTTCCGTACAAGACATCGAGAATACCCCTATTGCAAAAAAATATTACATAGGCTAGCTTTGTGTATTGAGTTATTCCTATTTATTTTGTCAAATTCGGTCAAAATTTACTAAAATTCAACAAATGACTTGTGCAACATCAACTGGAAACGGCTTCTGACGAAAATTTTGAGAGATTTTTGTGAAAATTTCTGAAAACGCTCATTGAACGTCAATACATATCTAAATATTATGTTCGGCTATTGTGGTATATTATGTATGCCATATCATCCGCCGAAAACTTGTACAGTTAATCTGATTAATTTATAAGAAAACAAAATTTTTAAAACGTTGTCTTTTTTATTTGTATAAATGTGGACCCACAAATATCTGATATCTGGGAGAGAACAAAAATTATACACATATGTATACATTTTCATTTACATCAAGTTGAATAGATCTTCTGCCTATAATGTGCAAGGCTTGTTTGTAAAATCTACAAAGATAGTCATTGCCTGTACACTCTTTGATAATGCGGAGCTTTTGAATGTTGTTTTTTTGTTCATCCGTGCGATTTTCCAGTCAATACTTTACCAAATCCCATCAACCGCTTTGATAAAACGACAGATCGTGGATATATATACCAAATCAAAGTTATAATAAATAGTTATAATATAGTAAATAATTTTTCAATTTTCGGCAAATAAATAAAAGTTAAAAATAAAAATACACCTAATTCTGTTTTTACACGGTCTGTTTTTACACGGTTTTGATTTAACACGGTTAGAAAATTAAAAAAATTTAAATTTTTCGTGCTAAATAAGATAAAATCGTGTAAAAAAATTAAAAATTTTTTAATTTTCAAACCGTGTTAAATCAAAACCGTGTAAAAACAGACCGTGTAAAAAAAGAATTAGGTGTATAATAAATAACACTTTGTTTTCCGCAAATGGTTTAAAAAGGCTCTGACATGCCAATGCGGTTATCTGCCAACTGACTAAAAGCAAGCTTGGAAATAAGTGGGTGGTCCGATAAGTACTTAGCCTACAAAAGAAAAACGAAAATTTTGGAAAAGTGGCGATTTATTGCTCAACGTAGTCTCCTTTCAACTCGATACACTTGACCCAGCGATGCTCCTACTTCTTCAACCTCTCTGAAAAATACGTTTTCTGGAGGCCTCCGTGGCGGCGATAACCTCCTTATTCGACTTAAATTTCTGCCCGGCGAGTGACTTTTTCAAGTTTGGAAACAAAAAGAAGTCACACGGGGCCAAATCTGGAGAATACGGTGGATGGGGCAGCTGTTCGTAACATAATGCGACCAATTTGGCGAATCACCGACCGATATTGCTCATTTTCCATTTTTCTAAAATCCGCGGACACGTTCGTTTCCACACGCGGTCAAAACAAAACTACAAATGCAATATGGCTGAAATTTTGACAGTAGCCGTCTACGAGGATGTACTACACGATAGTAAATTTCTCTTACGATAGTGGCACCATCGGGCGGTGGGGCTAAGTACTTATCGGACTGCCCACGTAGCTTTTTGTTGCAAGATTTTGGTTTTGATAATTACTTTTAAACAGGGTGCGGAGAACGATCAAAATACGATCTTTCTCACGAATAATCGCAACCAAAAACTGAGTGCTTCTAATTTCTCGCGAGCGATAAAGTTTTCTCTCACGAGAAATCTAAATGTTCGGAAAAATCGCGAATGAGAAAATGTCGCTGCAAGCGTCGTCAGTTCGATCTCTCGCGATCGTTCGTTTGTTGCGAGCGCTTGTTGTAAAACTCAATCAGTAACTCGTATTGTGAAGATTGAATCTTTGAACGATCGCGATCGTTCGTCTGGGCAATAAATAATGTATATAGGAGTTTGAGCAGTTTGCTATTATACTCGGCTGCTACTAACTGCAGTTTATTTCCTAAAGGAAACTTATGTATAGAAGTTTGTAGATTTTAAAGACCTTTTGTTAGGAAAATTATAACAAAAAAATAGAAAACTTTGTGTTATGTTTGTATATGGTCTCGTGTGCACAAAATGCACTTTGAAAAATCTGTGTCTTTATTATATGTAACAAGTTTCGTCTTGTCAATATTTGACACTTTGCCCATATTGATATAAAAAAAGCAAACGCACAAGAAAATAATTTCGCAAATCGTCCTTCGTCCGTATATATCGCAAAATAGACTAAATTCAATGATTGTTTGCAGCCACGCTCTACCGACGAACCTTACAAAAATTCGTTCGCGATCGATCAAACATTCGCTCGCGAACGCTCGTTTTGGGATTGTATTTTATCGCGAGAAATACTTGAGCAAACGAGCGGTTGCGAATGATTTTCTGCATCAGCGTTCTTCCCACGACCGATCGCTTTCGTACGCTCGTTCGTTTGAAATGTGTATACATAAACTCGCTGCATACGATCTCTCACGAACGAATACGTAGGCAATGCATTCGCAACCGCTCGTTTGCTCAAGTATTTCTCGCGATAAAATACAATCGCAAAACGAGCCAATATGAGAAGATCGAATTTTCGATCGTTCGCGAGCGAATTTTTCCGCACCCTGCTTTTAAACCACATTACCCGATGTCACCC
The DNA here is from genome assembly GCA_963971225.1 of Melieria omissa. Lineage (NCBI taxonomy): Eukaryota > Metazoa > Arthropoda > Insecta > Diptera > Ulidiidae > Melieria > Melieria omissa. The sequence goes on along the minus strand of OZ020269.1, from coordinate 38,264,058 downwards.
TGGTATTCCAGGGTTAATATGAATCATAATAGGCGACTGTTCATGGATATCTCAACTGTTCATGGTAAAGCGGCTATGCATAAGCGGTTGCGTCACGCTTCTGCGCTGGCTACATGGTGCAAATCTAACATTAGCATTGTCTACCTTTCTGTCTACGTGTAGTTCGTGGGATGTCGAAAAACAAATGCGGTCACATACATACACATATGTGGTAATGTGCTTGTACTAGCTCTAAGTTGTGACTCGCACGCAGTTGAGCTTTCCGCATATGCAAACCATCGCATAATATATGCGATGGTTTACTACTACCAAAACGCGTGCCGGTGTTGTTGCTGTGCCGCTGCGGCTGGTGCTTTCGTGAAAGTGAAAGTTGTGTGCTGCGTCCGGACAGGAGTTTGGTTGCGTGTATGTCTGCTGCTTGATGGTTTATTTGCTCACATAAGCTCTTCTTACTTTGTGTATTGGGAGTGGGCTCGTTGTAATGCTTGCGTGCCAGTAAAATGCGGTGGTCGCTGTGGCTGTTGTTGCTGCTTTTGTTGCCACTGCCACTGGTTGGCACTTTGAAGGGCCCTGCTGCAGTGGCAGGTGGTACTTTTAATGACTTTAATATGTTATGAGTTCTGAGTTAAGCTCATTTGCAATTTTCGTAATTATTAGAGCTCTTTTTGTGTAAGATTTAATTTGCACAGTGCATCATGTGATACTAATTTTTCAATAAAACATTACTCTGATCGAGAGCTGATTGAATTGAATTGAATTTAATTTGTGTGGTTGTTAAATGTTTAAAACGTAGAGATTTGATTGTGATTAAATTAGGGTAAAAGGTTCGGTTGTGGGCACCCCTTCGTATCTTTTGATAGAAAGCAGGCTGGGTTTTTTGACTAAGGCCATTTGTTCATTGTGGAACCACGATCTTTCTGTGCGAAATACTGAGTCGAACAGACACGCCTGCTTTGTGCTGGGACCATATATATCTTTCTGTGCTTAAAAAATAAGACAAAACTTTTTTTAAACATTTTAAATGGTGTCATAAAACGAAGTGAATCCATCGAGAAGGCGAGTAAAATGCATTTTTATTTAGTTAATTAACCAATATGTTTACCCCGAACAAATTTTTCACTACTTCTCAAAATGGCTGCCAATTTCGGTTGTGGGCAGCGGAATTAGCTCGGTTGTGGGCACCCGTCTTTTAGTGATTTGGTAAGTTTTGGTAAGTTACTTTATCGAAAATGGTCTTTTAACGCATTTTTTGGTTGTTTTAGCTATATCATCCGAAGGTAAATAAAAAAATCCTCCGATATCTTTTTTAATGTGCTGGATGTAATTTAACATTGTTCTGTAGATAAGCTAACCACAAAATCGACTGCCGCAGCGTATGCGATTTCCCGAACCACTCTCCAACGCTACAAAAAGAAGGTGGAAGAAAATTTCGGAGACATCAAAGCTGTCGACGGTGGTGTTTTCTTCTTTTCGTGGATGTTATCGAATCAGGTTAACTGCTGTTTTCCACCTTCTTCACGTCACAGCACTTGAAGAGTGTTGATTAATTAGGAATTTCATTTTACTTTAGGTCTTCTTGACAGCCCAGGAGAATGACTTGGTCACTTACATTTTGAAATGCCCGTCCATCTAAAGTGTGCCGACATGCGTACCAGCTACTTCACATGCGTGCATTGTGCTTAAAATAATTAAAACTTAGTATTTTTCTATATTCGTGTTGGTTTTTCTTCTTATTTCCCCGTTTCCAGCAGATTTTCCAAGGGTGCCCACAACCGAACCAAAACAAAATTTTCGCTAAAAATGACTACTTTACAAAATTGAAAAAAAAACTTTTCTATTTGACGGAATCGATTTACTTTTGTCATTACTTGTTAGCTAAGGTCTATAGCTTTCCATAGAAGTCCATATGTCCGATTAAGAAGAACTTGGTAAAAAGTTATGAGCCAAAAACAAAAAGGTGCCCACAACCGAACCTATCCCCACCCTACTTCCCCCCTACTTTAAAGTATGTTACCGGTATATAGATATAGGATAAACTATTAAAACCTGGTTACACGAATATGCGTCTAAGAGATAAAGTGTTGAGGAAAGGGAAGGACTGAAGCCTTAATATCCGAATAGGCCAAATGTAAAGGAAAAAATCGCACACTCTGAAGAAGCGTTGACTTCATTTACAGATAGTGTTAAATTAACGACGAAACATCAGCTATTTAACAACTCCTACGGTCAAAATGCTATAATTTAATTATTCAGAACATAGCCCATGATGTATTAGGTACAGAAAAGTTTATATGTATAGGGTGTTTTTTTTAGAGGTTTGTTTTTCCAATAGAGATAAAACTGGCATTTTGTGGTCAAATCTGGCAACTCTAATGTCATTTATGTTCAGTTTGGTTTGCCATTTCATCATGAACAGGTTGACAAAAGAACAACGCTTGCAAATCGTGCAAATTTATTTCGAAAATAATGGTTCAGTTCGCGAAGTTTACCGCAAGCTCCGACCATTTTATGGTCGACATCGTCCATCAGAGCAATTAATTCGGTTAACCATGGGTCGTTTTCGCACTACGTTTACTCTATGTGATAATACGCATCCGCAGAGACGTCGAACAGTGCGCACCGAAGAGACAATTGCCGCTGTAGAGCAAAATGTTGAAGAGGACCCGAATGAATCGATTCGCCACCGTGCACAGCAATTGGAGCTGGTTGAAAATTGGACCTGTAGAAATGGCTTTATTCGAGCCAGCCGCGGCGGCCACATGCCCGAAATCATATTTAAACATTAATGGCATAAAATTATCCTTCCAATAAAGCCAAATTGATGGACATTAAAACGATTTTCTTGTGTTTTATTTCAATTCGAAGTTCTATACCTCTAAAAAAAACACCCTATACATACAATTAATACGGAAAAACCAAGCGCTTTTTCTCGCCCTCGCTACTTAACTACACTATTCAAAAGTGCCAAGTGATGAAAGAAAAATATCGACTTTATCGACCAATTAACGAAGACTGCGTATGTAAACTTGTGGAAAGGAAACTTGAAGCACATTAAAGAATCGTTACGCTCCTCGAGTTGTTTTTAATACATATCTGAAAACGCTGAAATGAACAATGAGTAAATAAAATCCGACTTTTACTAAATTTCTTTTTAAGTTTTTGAATTTGCAATGTCACAGCGAACCGCAGCGAATTTTCACTTCGGTCAGATAAACAGTTTTTTTTTTATTGGCTCGTGTTAAACGCGTTTGAAGTGGGACGCAGTATCAAAACTATCTGACCGCTTTACTTTCAATAGGCTACACAACGCAAACTGTTACGAACTTTTCGGTGTAATGTAGACCCTTAGGGAGTCAGAGCCCGGAGAACTGTCTAAATTCGCTTAAATTTCCGGGTGAACTATCTGATCTGGCAACCCTATTGAAATGTAAGCGTTGTGGCCCGAACACATTGAAGACTGCAGCGACATGGCCACACTTCACTTCAAGATAGCGTCGGATTTAACCGTTGCCATGTAGTCTACTATTTAATTATTTAATAAAATAATTAATTAGGTGCTTGCACGTTGCCGTAATTATGCATTCATCTCTTCATTCATCATCTTAGCATTTCTGTGGTTATATAAAAGAGTAGCCTCTGTCAGCATAAGAGAAAATTTAGTTGTGTTGGGAGCTTTATAGAAATCAAGGCGCTTAAATGTATTTCATGCGTTTTGAAAAATCCGTTTTTTTTTTAACAAGTTTAAGTATTTAAAATAACAGATCATCTTATGTGCTCATAATTTTTAAACTTCAATTTTCGACTTAAGGTATTTTTCCATATGACCAAACACTTTATCGTTTTATTATCAATGTAGGTTAGGTTAGGTTGCGGTGGCTGCCTTTATAAGAGACACACTCGGAGGCCTGAAAGGCCCATTGTGATACCACATATTTCACCCGTTTTTGAACTGTGTATGCAACACAGTTTTGCCAAGATATGTTACAGCACACATTTCAAGCGGATGGGAAACGGGAGGGAGGGGACCTACAGTTTAACGCCGAATCCGAATGGCGATTGGCAGTTTTTCGTTCACACTTGGAGGTTTTGCCATTGCCTGCCAAGAGCGCACTTGTGCGATTCGTGTAATTGTCATTTCCTTCATGTGGATAGCGATAGAAGTAGACGAGTTTTTTCACCAGCCTGAGCCAGGAATCGAACCTGGTGCCTTTAGCATGAGAAGCCAGCGCGCTACCCGCTGGACTATCGAGGCCAATGTAGAACAAATGACAATGTGTAATAATTTTTAGAACTTAAATTTTAATTGAAATACTAAGACTTGTTTAATTGTTGTTCGAAGCACACTGAAAAAGTAAAATATAACACTTCGTTCAATAATGTGTGTGACTGACACATAGATGGCGGCACTTATACTAAATCAATATTTTTTTTCGAAATTGTGAACCTTTTTAGGCTTACTGTCAAAATTATATGTTAATCCGACCATTAGTTTACAAGTTACAGTGCTTTAAGTGACACTACTTTTGAGTTTTCAAAAAAAATGAATTCAAAGCAATTCCGTGTGCTGATTTATCATTGTTTTTTAATGAAAAAAAATACTGTTCAATGCCAGGAATGGCTTGAAAAACATTATTCGGACTCTGCTCCATCAAAAAGAACCATTTGTTATTGGTATGCCGAATTCAAACGTGGTCGTACAGACACCGATGACATTCCATCTACTGGACGGCCAAATGACGCTGTTATTCCGGAAAACGTTGAAAAAACACTGAAAATCATTATGTCCGACCGTAAAGTGGAAGTGGGGGAGATTGCTGACATTCTAAAGATATCAGCAGGCAGTGTACACACCATAATACACGAACATTTGGTTATGAAAAAGGTGTTTTCGAAATGGGTGCCGCGTTTGCTCACACCGGAGCAAAAACAACAACGAATCGATGATTCAAAGAGCTGTTTGGACATGTTTACGCGCAACAAGTCGGAGTTTTTGCGTCGGTACATCACAATGGATGAAACATGGATCCACCATTTCACTCCAGAGTCAAATCGGCAGTCTGCTGAGTGGCATGCAACCGGTGAAAACCGCCCAAAGCGTCCAAAGGCACAAACATCGGCTGGCAAGGTTATGGCGTCAGTATTTTGGGATGTGCACGGAATAATATTCATCGACTATCTTGAGAAAGGGAAACAATCAATAGCGACTATTATATAGCGTTGTTGGAACGTTTGAAAGAAGAAATCGCGATTAAGCGGCCCCATATGAAGAAGAAAAAAGTGTTGTTTCACCAAGACAATGCACCGTGTCACAAGTCGATGAAAACGATGGCAAAAATGCATGAATTGGGCTTCGAATTGCTTCCTCATCCCCCGTATTCTCCAGATCTGGCCCCCAGCGACTACTGGCTCTTCCCAGACCTCAAAAAGATGCTCCGTGGTAAGAGATTTGGCTCAAATGATGAAGTAATCGCCGAAACTAACGCCTATTTTGAAGGCAAAGAAAAATCGTTCTACAAAGGCGGTATCGAAAGATTGGAAAAGCCTTGGAATGATTGTATCTCCCTAAAAGGGGACTATGTTGATGAATAAAAACGAATTTTGGCAAAAAAATGTGTTTTAATTAGTTAGTCACACACATTATTGAATGAAGTGTTACGCCTTTAAAAATATCTGTTTTGGAGCAGTGATGCCAATTGCTTTGATTGTGCCTACGAAATAGAGAATAGTTCTAAGTTTGGCGACAGCGACAACTGTGGGTCGGTGGTAGTCTAGCCGCGTAGTCGTCAAAATAATCGTCTTCATAGGAACTTTGACGGAGCTGCCGTCGCCTTTGTGTTCTAGGCATTAGGAAACAATCGAATTTTCGTAATTTCGAGACGTTGTTGGTTTTGCATCCCTTTTAAGGACTTTTTATTAATGGAGCCAGTAATGACAACCAAAGGAGCATGTCTCAATTCACAGTTGACTTTAATGCCTACCCTTTTTGCGGCCTACACAATTGCTACGCTGAAAACAACCAACATTTGTGTCTTAAGAACCACTACACTGATTACCTAATTTTTGTTCAAAAATTAATAATTAATAAAGTATGCGGCAACATCGAGTGACGCACAACTTATCATTTATAGCATTTTTCAATCAATATGTTTCTGAATAGATCAGGTATGATTAAGGCCAAACTTGATCAATTGGGTTAAGGTTCGTTTGGGTTATTTTGCAAAAAGAACAAAAATAATTTCGATCTAATTTGCTGTCGTATCGTTATTGATGAGTGGTTTTTTTACGAGTCGTTATTTTCAAAAGTGTGTAATACTTTGTGAGCCGCCGTGGCTCAGTTGGTTAGTGCGCGGTCCAGCGAGTCGAATGCAGAGCGACGCAAGTTCGAATACTGCATGTAGTAACACCTAAAAAAAATAACGGGAAACTCGTTTTCTCTTTCGGTGGCTGTCCTCTCAGCTAGAAATGGCAAACCTCTGAGAGTAAAAATTGCCTATGAAAAAGCTCCCAACCTGCCGTTCGGAACCGGCATAAAACTGTAGGTTTCCTTCCTTCCTTTCCTTCCACCCGCGTACAACTTCACATGCACAACACGGGTGGCTGCGGGAAGCTAGGCCTTAGTCTCGCGTAAGCCGGCTGTCGTGCCAATCAATTAATTATTAAAATTAGTGTAATACTTTGTTGGTTTAGGCATTTGTTGGTTTTGCATCCATTTCGAAGATTGTAGACAGGACAAGATAAAGGTGTACAAATTAATTCTGCGAACAAAGTACTAGCAGGATTGTGAAAGGCTGATGCCTGTAGGCCGATAGAAAGTTATATTTGATAATTGCGAAAACTTTACAAATGTAAAAAATATGGTTTTCACTCCTACCCAACATAACGTCAATTGATTGGGAAGGTAGTAGCTGCATATTTTGTTTAACAAAGTAAACACCCATTGTTATGCAAATTAAAATTTCATACAAATTTCTTTGGATACAAAGTGTAATTTGCCGTGTAGGAAAAAAGAAGCTATGCTTCAATAAAAATACCTTCGATCGCCTAAAACTTAATCTGATGTAATTTCCATATATCCTTATATAAAGGAGAAATAATGGGGTTTTTGTTTAGCTATTTAGTAGGTTAGGTAACTACGCCCCTAACGGCGACCACATATGTTTGGCATATGTAACTTTTACAGAAGCTGCCTTGATGTGACCTAACAGCCTTCTGGTTGTGTGGGAGCAGCAACGCCATCGACGCGGTGTATTACGACGGTCGACCACAGATCACATCGTCTGTCGTAGTTACTACCAAAAATATTGAAATACTCGTAATAAATGCACGGCATCGAGGACTTTATTGGGAAGGTCGCGTAGATGAAGCTGTACCAATTGTTGCTGTGATTTGCTGGAGAGGCGCGCGCATAGAAGAAACGCGGAGGGATTTTTTCGGTAGTAGTGGGTATAAAAGCAACAAAGTTTAATTTTCTGAACAATAATTATTATTTATAATCATTTATTTTTCATCATTATAATTCATCATCATAATCATAATAGTTTTCTATACAAATACATTCAATAACAACAATTTATTTACTTCATCGTTCATTATTTTACAAATACAATAATTAGTTATTAATTTTTAAGTAGTTTTACTCATTTACGGCTTCATTTAATTCTTCATTACATTTGTTGCTTAAGAAGTACTTCATGGGGTTTCTACCTTCATTTTAATATTTTTCTCTGATTTTATATAAAGTTGTTTTTATTCTTTTAAGATTTATAACAATTAAAGAAATTATCCTCTGCGTAGAATGTTATTTCTTTGCTCATATTTTTCTTTTATTTCGATTTCAGTAATTTTGTTGAAATTTCTTGTTTTTCTGCATTATTCGTCCGACATTTCGTGAATGGTAAATAATTTCGTTTTGCGCCTTCCTTCCCTCAATTCGTACTCGTATTACTGCATTCAATTGAATTAATGCATTTGCTAAATCTCTAGTTGTGTGTATGTGTTTCAATTTGTTTTGATAAATTTTTCGTTTTGTGTTGTTTTAAATCAACTTTGGCGATTTATCGATACTCTCGACGTTGGATGCCATTTAACTGTAAAACGATGACTCAATAAATGTATATGCAATGATATCAAATTCAACTTTCACGCTAATTTAGCCCTACTAAATTGTAATTTGCTTCGCCATCGCCAAATCGCCGTTAGTTTTGGGCGTTCGCCTTTGATTCATAATAACCGGCCGTGTTTCTCGCATTCGTGCTCTCAATTAAATGTCTTAAAAAATAACTGTTATAATTACAATAACATTGTTAACAGCAACTGCCGGCGGAATGATTATAAAAATTATTGTTTCTTTGTGGAGAATGCGTTCGCATCGGTTTGCAAAACAACAAGAATCATCACCGATTAAGCCTTCTCCAGTTCCCCTTTATACTTGCTTGCTTACTTGTATGTATTTAGTTTAATTTTTTGTACATAAATTTAAATCTCATTTGCTGTAAAGTAATTCATTTCGTAATTTAACTAATCGTTGGCATTTTTCTCGGAGATCGTGCTGGCGCACTGGCCATCTCCGCTGCTACGCTTTATACTATTCGCCTAAGTTTTGCGTTATGCACACTGTTTGACCTTTCATTCATTATTGTTTAAATTTAAATAAATTAATTTTAATTTATTATGTAGGCATCTATTCATGTTAACTATATTATATCAAAAGTTATACAAAAGTTTTGTGTAACAATTTGTTGTTGTAACTTTTGCTGATGTTGGCGTCGTTCAGCTGAAACAAGAAGTACGATAGGAAGTCACTTGAAGTGCAGAAAGCCCATAAAATTCTGACCAATCTACATATATTAGTTGCCCTAGCACGCGGTTCAATGATCACACATACATACTTACATACCTACGCATAAGCATATATTTATAATACGAAGTGGAAATGGCGCGCACGTAGTCTCCATGTGCTCCGATTGAAGAGGTTGATTGCGAGAATGAGCGGGATTTTCATGCACAAATCATTCGTAAGTAGGCAAATTGAAATGTTGAATATGGTAGAAGAGGTTTTATTGCCCGAATGCTCAAAGTTACATTTGTTGGCAAGCCTGGCACAGTTATCGCTGGTGAAGAGTCGAGTGTGTGCTATCGAATGGGATGGTGCCATTCGAAATCCAGGACAGTCGAAAAATTTAGGAAGGTCAGAGCGGTATGTCAATGCTAATTCGTTTTCGAGAAATTACTTACAACAATTCAATTGGTTTAGCGAGCGAATATGTAAACTCATTGACAAATTCTTTGAATTACGCAGACGATAGCTTAAGTAGGCTGGCAATAGAAGTTTTCTTATCCTTTCGCATGTAGACACACACACACGCGCACACATTCAGACACACACACACACACACAGATACACCACTTCACACATACACATATACATACATATGTATGTGCCTATACATACTCATATACATATAGTGACCAAAAAACATTTGACTTGGCATTTAACGTCTTGCACATTCTCGAAGAACTGTGGTACCGAAACCGAGAGAAGATTCACGTAAAGCGTTTGTAATAAAGAGTTTGTAATAGGTACCTATGGAAAACGTCCTATTTATACATACATACGAGGTGCTTTCACTCCCACAATACGGATACACTAGTTGTTGCTTCTTAATGAAGTTTTTATTACACATATGAATTGTAGTGAGCACTCTCATTTCATCATTCGTCATGATTTCTATTACGAGCTTATAATCAATGATTCTCTTTGTGTTATCGTTAGCAATTCTAATCAAAAGTGACGTCGCCAGTTGTTGGTGTTAATTTCTATACAATTGTTCTAAGAATAGCGCTAAGTACTTAACGGCTTTTATATATTTGGTTTTGCGGCTTTTAACGTATGGTCTCTCTCGAATTTGCAAGAAGTCCTTTTTGCATTTCACTTATTTTTAATTTCTCCGTACTTTGTTGTTAAAGTAATTCGTCAGTTCAAAAAATGTTTCTTGCGAATCGAAATCAAAACACTTATGACCAACGATAATACTTGCTGCATGTCAGAGCGTTTCATGGGGCAACTTGCAGCGCAGACAATGCGGGCGAATACGTGGCCGCGCGCCGTGCACATTCTTTGATACGAGGTTTTTGCAATAAAAAAGTGCAATCGCAAAGAAAACTACAAGTAAGACCGAGGGTGATGCTTGTTGGAAGACCAAAACGGAACAAAGTACTTCAAACTGCCAGCAGTGCTTATTTACTTTGTATTGGGGATGTCTTCGAAAAGGAAGCGAGGGTGATTTTGCTTGGTGGGCCTCTAACTTTCAGGGATTTTGCAGTTATAAAATCAAAGTGGCGAATTACTATTGACAAGAGAAGACCGTGAAGTTGTGGGGTATCAACACAATGGTAAATAATTAAGGCTTTTTTTCGCTCTTTACTACTTCAATTGGCAAAATGATTGCCGAATTTTTGCATTCAATTATTGAAGCTGAAATTCGCAGTACTATACATGCAATACATATAAAAGAAATGGAAAAAAACATAATTGGCAGATGATAGAAAAACAATAGAAGACAATAGACTTTGCACTATTTACTGATTGTTGTTTTCTACGATTGCGGGAAGGGTGCCGTCTCCTAAAGCGGCTAGTCGAACTGTCGGCCTTGTTATGTCGCCATGTCTACAGCCCCTACTCAAGGCGGAATGACATATTTTCACAAATGTTCATTTCGAGTTGTAGCACATGGAATGCATACATTAGATCAAGGAATCTCAAGAACGTATTGTGTCCCTCAGTTTTTCCATGCGTTTGTCTAAGTTATATTGTTCGGCGGAAAGAATGTTATTTTCGCCTTCTACGCCGACTATACATATCTGTAGTTATATCTAATAAAATTTGGCTTAAAGCTTATTTTGCCTCACGCCAAAGTGGAAAATGAATTGCACTTGCACACAGCTCTCCAACTAAAATGGAACTTAGAAAATTCAAGATAACAGTATTTCACAATCATTTTGGTCACATACGAGTAGCACATTCTCAGCATACATATTTAATTTAACCCATTTGCTGCCAAGCCTAAATTATATGAAGTCATTCCCATTGCCATTTATATTTTGAGTGTTATTGTTTACCAAAGCTCTGTTATGTTCATGTTATGTTATGCTCATGTTACAACATATTTAAAGTAGGACGAGTATACTCGTCTTGGCAATGCATGACACCCTGCCAAAAACGAGTATACTCGTCCTTGGCAGCGAATGGGTTAATATTAATCGATTAAAATGCATTGGATTTGAAAGTGCCGCTATATTATTGAAATATGAATGTCTCTGTCGGTCTTCGCTTACAGGAATTCTCAAAGTAAATTAAAATGCATTGGATTTGAAAGTGCCGCTATATTATTGAAATATGAATGTCTCTGTCGGTCTTCGCTTACAGCAATTCTCAAAGTAAATTATCGGGAATTGGCAATTTCACTAAAAGATAATAATGTAATAAATAATAATTAGCACTGTACTTAATTACTGTGTTGAGGTTAGGATAGGTAAGACAGCATGCTAGTACGGCAAGTACACGCGGAGGCCTCAAAGGCCCGGTGAGAGTGTGGCAGGCCTCTGTCACTGTGTTCGGTGCTGGCTGAAACCAGGCTAGCGTCGAACGAATCTGACAATGTGCTCCAGTGGCACTCTGCCCCCTAAATAGCGGTGACGTAGCTGAGAAGCGCAGGGCATTCGCGTCATCTGCGCAGCCGCTACAAAAGTCTCGATGGGGCAATGCAAGTCTTTCACAATAATGCCGATGGCATAATGCTCCGTTAAGACTCCTTGTGAGAATGCGAAGTGTTGCTTTGCTAAACCGTAAGAGACGCAGAGTTCTTTTTTGGTTCAGTTTCGGCCACAGCGCGTGTGAGATCTTGCTACCAGGCCGAAGGCTCAGCATGATGTTTATCATTTGGTTAATTTCATTCCGTCCATTTAGTTCAGTATCATGATTTCTGAGTTTTCTCGGGGTTCAGGATAGATTGTGCCATTTTTGAATTTTCATTCATGAAACACACAAGAGTCTGGATTATGCAAAAAGCGTTGGCCGTATGGAGTTTGCGTGAGAAAATCCGTCGGAAGCGAACAGATTTGAATAAAAGCAATTTTTGAATTGTACACGATGTGAATTATAATGAGTCCTCGCACAGAGTGGCCGTTGTGGCACAATTAAATGCCTAAAACATGACATCGATCAACTGACTCTCTTCCAGGTTACTTGTTTTAAATTGATTGAAGCCATAAAACTTAATTCGTGCAGGGGGCTGGAAGTAAATCGAAAAGCCTCTATACAGATGTTCGCATATTTGTGAATAAATTTTTGAAAAATTTGAAAATAAAAATTTACAGATAAAAGAAAGTCGCGCTTTTCCCGGTAATTTATTGATGAAATGTATGTACGTACGTCCATGTGTGCATATTCTGAGCTGAATTTTTTTGTGCCGTTTTTGACTTTTTCCATAGACACTTTTTCAAAATTTTACGCGTTTTTACAATATTTTTGGACATTTTCAATTGTATAGAACTGAAACTTCAAAAGTAGCAGCATTTGAGATTCTGTGTGAATGTATGTAGTTTGAGCGAAAGCCGCCTCACACAAAAGTATATAGTGTGACGCGGCACATTAGGCGCAGAGCCGAGGCGATCTTGTACACATGCATGGTGATGAATGCTTCTGACGGTCTGCACTGCAAACCAACAATGTGACGAGACTATCGGTCTTGCTATCCGCCCCAGGCGTACTTTATTTTGTGCAAAGGGAGTAAATAAATGAAATGCTCACGCAACAAAAGATGCTTCTTGAAAGAGTATGGCGTCGGCTGCTGGCACAGCTGCAGCACGTTAATAGATGATGGGTCGGGAAATGGGCAGGTGTACGGGGTTTCCCCTTTTAGTGTTGATCGCTGTGAGTTTAGATTCAGTACATGTAAGGTATGCCTAAGTATGCGTCATTTGCCCCATTAACTTCTTTTGGTTTTAGGTTGATGTGGTCGATTTTTCTTTCTCTTCGTTTGTTTACATATGTGTGTCACCTATAGTCGAAAGATTGACGATATTTTCTTAAAAAATTATTATTTTCGTTTATCATTACAAGAATCTTAATAATACGGTTACTGTGCGCTTTATTTTGTTTACAACTAAATGAAAAATCGTATTGTGTTTTCTGGGGATCTACGTTCAATCATTACTTTCAACTCGGAATTCCGCTACTTCCCTACATTACGCACAATGTTGGGGTTTGTCGATTATTACTCCTGGATTGGCCTTTAATGAAATTAAATGTTTTATGATTTTTTAAGAGGTGTCTGATACGCAAATTAGATGCATCGTTTTAATTTAGCAACTTGAATTCCTTCTTTCCCCAATAATGCGTACTGTTCTAAGTTTTGTTCATTTTTTATTATAACTAAATTTCAACACTAAATTTATATAAGTACTGTCCTTTGTTGTTTCTATTTTGGTTTATAGTACTCTGGTTTGTTTGTTGCGCTATCCTATTATCTTGTTTTGAATATTAATTTGTTTAATTAGAGTTTATTTTAACGATTCTGTTACGTTTTCCACTGTGTAGTTGGTTTCATTTCATTATATTTTTTACCTACAAAACTAATGTCGTGGCAGTTTTTGTTTAATATTTTGTTATAAGTACTTTCTGTTTTTGTTTCTAGTTGTAATAAAATATTCTATTTCATTGTTAGTGAATTTCAATATTGTTATTCCTGCTAAAAGAATGTATGTAAACTAACATTTTTGTATATATCTCATGTATGCGAATGTGTGTACATTTATGTAAACTTGCGTATTTTCCTATCCTTGTATTTTTACACAATACAATGTACCGCATATCTTTTAGTTAAGACAGACAGGGAAGTGTGTGTGATTTGCTGTCCTTGTGCCGTTTCGGTTTGACTTATTTCAATGCTGCTGTTTTGTTGGTAACTAAGTACATAGTTGCAAGTGCGATTGGCAATGTGCACATCGCAGGTTAAGGTACTTAAATCGTTTCCAGCATTTGTCGGCGGACATCAGTAGTACAGTAGAAGGGGAGGCGGAAGTATGCATTGTGTTGTATGCATTATATGTTATGTAGGTCTTTACACTTTGCAGGTTGGCGAGCGTTATTACTGCTGAATGGTGAATTTTTTTCGGCACTATGATACAGTTCGTCGATGATTTGGCGGTGTTTGCGTCCACCACCATCGCCGCCACCAATCATTTACATTGAAATTGTAGTAATAAAAGAATCGATAATTTTTACCATTGTTATGTGTTTTGTTATTACTTCTATTGGTATTCTTTATAATAGTCGCTATGTTGTATTCATAATTATAGTAATTACTGTTATTTTTGTTGCTATTATTATTATCAATTCGTATGTTTTTAGTGTGTATATCATTATTCATTTTGTTAGTATTATCGTTAATAATTCTTACAATTTCATTGTTCATATCATTATTAATGGCGTCATTCATTTTGTTTTTGCTATCGTTATTTAACCTCACAGTTTCATTGTTTGTGTTATTGGCGGTTTTGACTTCTGTAATTTTATCCATGCTGTTATTAGGGTAGATCTCTGCGGTAGTAATGTTATTACAATTTATAAATTTACTACAATTCTTGCTACGATAGGCTTTCGTGTTACTACTAAAATACTCTGTACTATTTAATCTATAAGTAGTTATTATATTTTGAAGAAGATTACTCGATAATTCCATATATTTACTGCTACTACTAATTGTTCTGCTTGTTCGGCTAGGATTTTCACTAGCTCTCTTCCTCAGTTTAATCTCCACTCTTGCTTTCCATTTTCTAAAACTGTCAGTGGAACAGCTACTATCGCTAGTGCGGGCCAGCGATACGAATGCATTGACATAAACTGCTTTTGTTATTCTCGTGTTCGTGCTAGTTTGTATGCCAATCGGCCCCTCCGTGGTTGTGGCAATACTTTTCTTGAGGTATTGTGTGCAACGACGGCTTCCAGCAGCTGCGGCTGCAAGTGCCTTCGTCCTTCTAGCAATGCCAGCTATGTTGCATTTCTGCGGCCGTCGCTGTTGCAACACCGCCCTGTGACTGCCGAGAAGGCACAGTAATGCGCTCAGAAGCAAAAGAAAATGTTGGCCAAGCAGCTTTTTGTGGGAGCTCGCTCGTTGAGCTGTCGCTGACGAGGCATAGTAGGGTATAGAACAGCGGCTGGTCACCGACGGTACCGGTGGGCAGTCGTCCGAAATGGCGTCTTCGGGCATGTCGGTTAAGTCATCGTCGTAAAAATAAGTTCCCTCATAGAAGGCAAAGTGTGGTAGGCTGTCCAGTACTTGGTTGCTCAGTGCGGTTGTTGCGTTGTTGAGTGCGATGGACACACTGGCTGTACGCCTGTTTGTGTCGTTGGTCAATGTCGCTTCCAGACGAACGTCCAGACGGTGTTGGCTTGTTGCTGTTATTGTGATGTTGTGCAGACGTCGCGGCTTGGTCGTTGGAGGTTGTGCACCTTCATTCGATGACTTCAACGTGAACTGGTTGCAATGAGCGCAAATGCCATCGGCAACATTGCCGCAATATGCGTAGCAACACTCTGTTGGACCATAGCTTGACTTTCGCAGTTGCTCACCAGTCTCTGGTATATTTTGATCTGCACAACGATTTGGTCATTGTTAAAACAAGGAAATATAAGAGTGCGAATTTTCTCACCTAAACATAGAAACGTGGGCTCTCCTGCGTATTGTGTTGGCAGCGCTGGTGCTCGATCAGCTGGCAGCAGATATGGACACTTTTGCTCCACTGTTTGGCAAACACTCAGGCAAGGTCGTATTCTTCTCCGTTTGCGAAACTCCACTTTTCGTTTGGATCTTAAGAAAAGATATTTTATAATTTCAATATTAGTTACAATTACGAAATCATCATTGCAAGTGCCAACCCCTATTGAAGATATTTAAACCGTTAAGAGTGGGCCATACCGTTTATTTAGTTTTGATATCACTGGATCCTCATCACATGGATCCGCATTTTTGGCAGTCGATATGAATTTATTGGATTGTTGGTGGCGCTGTTGCAGTTGTCCTTGTTTTCGTGTGCATTTGCTATCAAACGCATACTTCCTTCGCGTTGATGTTGTTGCAGTGGTGTAATTGTACTTCCTGTCGCTGTCTGTTTTGTCCGTGGGCTGCGGACCTTGCACGACCAAGAGGGGGCTTGGGAGCTGCGTGGTCATCAGATGTGCATTGGCGTGACGGCTTCTACGCCCTGCCCCCTCTTTTGTTGTGGTTGCATATTGCATATCGGCATAATCGGTGATGTTGTTACTGTTGCTATCATCATTCACAATTAAACTATGTACTTTCTGGCTCATATCGAGGAGCAGGTTACTGGAATTGAAACTCGCCGCTGTTACCGCTGCTCTTCTTGTCCCATTCTCATTGTTGGTATTTGTGCTTGTGTTTGTGTTTGAGCCGACGGTGACACCACTGTTGTATAAACTGGTGCTGCTGCTGTTGAAGGCGACGAGTTCATCCTGCTCAGCGAAGTACGGAACTAAAGTGCTGCACACCCAACGCCGGTACGCCTCCTAAACGCAAAATAGAAGATTTGTCAGCTACCAGGACTGTTTTCACATATTTTAAATTTCAGGTTTCGCCTATAGTCCTCGATCACTTGGGGTATGAAATAACGCTATGCGGATGGAATAGTCGCTGTCGTATTTTTTTGATTTACTTCTATTAAGTGGGTTCCCGATACGCATCCATAGACATAAAAACTTAATATACTCTGTCAATAAACCAATGTCAATAAACCAAATTGTTGCTTATGGGCCATGAGTCAGGAGCAATCATTGAACGCCCAACAACTGACAAAAATACGCATCAATATTGGGGTCACGCGAAAACGCCGGACTAACTAACTAGTCGGACTAACTAAATTATAATTGCTGGATACGACTGATATGATAGACTAATACCAATGAGCTGGTTAACTGACTATTTCAATATATTTTCTTTCGAAAGCGCATCATTTGAGTGACTCTTCAGAACTACAGGTAAGTAAAAACGAGTTTGTATTTGATATAGGAGAGTGCTATGAATTTGTCAATCATGCGTAGCTATATCAAATACTCGGAAGGGCGTTCAAGTCAGTACAGCGCAACAGACCCCAACCAAGCAAGTGGCCGGCACACTAACCAAACTTTTTTAAATTGAACAAAACACGTGCTGAACAAGTTCTAATCTCACTCACTTGTAGTGGTACATTCAAATCCCGATGAGATAACAAAAAAATAATTATCCTCCCGATGTGCAGTCGTCAACATATTGAAAGCATGTCTCTTTGATAAGAATTTAATGAAAATTGCAAGACCATCAGCTGAAAATGCAATGAAGCTCAAAAATTCAGCAAATGGTCATGGGAATCGGAGCTGCTGGAACAGCATCGTGCCTGCGTGGAATTGGTAAGTGAGCAGAAAGAGAAAGAGCTTTTAGAAGATATTCAAAACTTTCTGATGGAAAGAAGAAAATTTACGAAAATTTGAAGAGAGAAGCTTGATATGAATAACTGGGTTTGCGCAGACAATTGAAACCATCCACAAAAGTATTCTACGCAACCCCCTCTAAAAGCTTACTTTCCATATTTCCTTTCCACCTTTGCTTTACTACTCACAGCCAAAACAGCATTACAGGCTATTGCGTGAGTTTTTAGTTCTTGCTGAGCTGAGTTGCCTAGAGAGGACAGCGCACTGGACTGGACTGTTTTCTCTTATGCAGTGAGTGTTCATTCGTGTACGTTCGAAAATTTAAGAGCGCTTATCAGGACGAAAACTAAGAGTGCTCCTTATTGTATCACCTGATTTCGTTTAAGAACACCGAATATAGAAGAGCGTGTGGGAGTGGAACAGACGCACCCCTAGCGGTTGCCGATGTGTGTGCAAGAGGAAAACTAATATTGAAGTCAAGTCGAAAATGGGAAAGCGAAATGCTAATAATTAAAAGGCCTACTAAAACCGTGTTGTTAGAAAGACATTAAATTTCGTGTGCCCTCTTTTTCATGTTGTTTTCATTCTCCGAAGCCTCCACAACAGATGAGTATGAGAACGATTGTTCATATATTGATTCGCCCTAATTTGTGATGTTCCGACAAAGTACCAGTAAGCAACAACATGTGTTACGTATTCGCTGTTGGCCTTTTCTATGCCCTCCGTTTAAATCTGTAAACCTGAAGCTTCGCGCGACACCGCTTATTATGAGCCGTAAGTTTTTGTTTTATTTGTGTAAAATTTAACAATTATGTGGGCGTCCTATTGGCTTTAACTGCTTTATAGTTGCACTCACTCGTATAATATCGCAATAGTAATGAAACAAAAGTATTTGCATGAACGTACATAATTTACACGACACTGTTTTATACTTTAATATAAAGAAATTTCATACAGATCGTAAACAAATTTGTCGAAATCGAAATATTATATAGAAATATATAATATATTCGAATTTCGCTCTTTTGAACTTTGACATATTGGAACTCGTTCTCGTTCCTATAGCTAAATAAGTTCCGAAAACAACATTAACGGGTCGTTTTCATAGCTAGGGTCCTGGTCGAATTTCTATAATTTACATTTACTCCACAGAGTGAGTAAATTTTTTGAGAATACTATTTAAATCCTCCCTTCCTTCCTTCTCCTATTCGTTTGAAAATTTTGTTGTAATACATGTTGAAAAAAACAGCGTTGCATACACACTTCAAACGGGTACAATTTGTGGTATAACAATGGTATAACGATTGCATTTTGTTAAAAGGAACTACACCTGATTAATTTAATTTAAAATTGAAATTTATACAAGGAAAAAAACACTTGAAACAAGGTTTGCCAACTGATTGGTCTGAAATCCGGATATAGTTTTTGAAAGCGCTGAAGGGGGCCGGCTTGGCGTTGCTAGTTAGAGCATTGCAGTTTGAAGCGTCTGTCGGCTCGATCCCCAGCTGTAACCAATGCCAAATTATAACAAAACATTTTCCGTCTGTTTCTCTCTCATCAGAAAATGGTAGTTCTCAGAATAAAAATTCCTATTAAAAAGTTCATCCTTCTGAGTAGGCATGAAACTGTGGACCCCCTTGCTCCGTGTATTAATTCTTGTGCGCAGCACGGACGAATTCCACAACTGGACCTCAGTCTCGTAATAGAGCCACCATTCCATTTATATATGTATGTATGTGTGTGTACACTTCTGATGTAATAAGGCCTTGTTTTGGGACTTAAGAAATCTGTGGAAGTAAACAATATTTCTTTTATACATCTAGTCATATTTAGTGAGTTTGATATGATTAAGGGTCCTAGATTTGGTAATCTTTGTTCCAGAGCTTTTCACAAGATGCTGGTTTGATGGTGAAGGCGTCACCAACTCAGGACTCGACTTAAGTGCTTTTTGTACAGACACCTAGCACGTAGTTTCGTTCTAGTTCCTACCTTACATTTAATCAAATTATCGCCAAGATAATGTGCATATGACGATGCGCCAAAATGTATTCAATTTCAATGACACCAACAGCTTTTGTCAAATAAAAATTCGCTCCAATAGGTTTTAGAAAACATTTTTTTTACTCACTTTGCAGTCGTCACACTGATGAATCAAGGAGTAAACTTGCCGGCAGTCGAAGCGAAAGAGGATTTCTGCCAACTCACAAGTGATGCGCGAGGCCAGAATATCCAGATCCATGACGTCCATTAGCACGCGTACACACTCTACCCCGCCGCTAAGTGTGGCGTTGAGCGCCACCGTGTGCAATGCGCTGAAAACGTTTCGTTCGCAACAATGTCTCAGGCGCAAGGAGCGTAAACGCGCCACCAATGCACCAGGCGACTTAAAGGTGCACAAGTGCACTGGACTCGTTTCTTCCGTGTCGCCCAAGTAATCAAGGCACTGTTGTTCTTGTTGTGGGTGGTGTTTCGGTTCGTCGGTATGTTGTTTCAGTTGTTTATTAGCATGGTGACTACGGTTGTTAATAATTTCGCTGCCGAATTTCTGTCCGTAATTGCTGTTCGCGTCACCGTGGCCTGCACTCACTTTCACAATATTGTTGTTGTTCTGATTTTGCCTGTTTCCCGCTGTGAGGGCTATGGCGATAACGGGGTCTGTAGCACTGTTCTTCAGATTGGTTTCTTTGACACTCCTTTTTGTCGATGCCGAAGCAGGTGAAGGCTCTTTAGGTCGCGCATTTCTCTCTCTTACGCTGTTTCCACTGCCAATTTTTCGCACGTTCACATCTCGACGCAATTTCGGCATTGTTTCGTTATCGAAATTGTTTTTGTAATTACTTGGCTTAAAGCTAGGATTATTTGTGGGATTTTTGTTATTTACGTTATTATTGTTAATGTTTACATTAAAATTATCAACATTATTTTGACGTAAGAGTTCGCACGACATCGGACAAGTTGGCGGGCCGGGACCCTCATCGACCCATGCCACAGGGAGTGTACCAGCCGAGCACTGACCCTGAAAATATAACAAGTGAAACGTCAACGTATTTTTTCATTCATAATAAGATTTAGTGTCCATGTAATAATTTTCATGGATATGCGCACACATGCTTTTATATGTGTATGCATGTGTGTACCTATGTGTGCGCAACATGAAGGTGTGATTTTATTGCAGTAGCGCAGGGGTTCTCAACTGTTCTCTGATTATAAATATAGTTTTTAAAAAATTATGTTGCCTAAATTATAATTATAGTGTTCACAGATCAGCGGTATCTAGCATGTTAAATTTCCCACTTGGCAATTTTCCCGAATTTTCCCATATGGTACCTCAATTGTGTTTGTTTTGTATGAAAAACATAGATACCGGTAGTTTCAAAATTTGCCGCACTGCCGAGCATGTTTCAAATAGGCAAAAAACAAAGTCAAATTAATTTGTTGACACAATCTACGGAGCGAATTTTTGTGAGTACTTTATGCCACTATCGGGACGATTTCTTTATTTGATGTTCAACGTTTGTTTGCCATTTGAGCGAGGCATTTTATTTTGAAAAATTTTCCACAATTGTTTGAAAGATATACAATGGGGTGCTCACAGTTAGATTGTTAATTTTTAGGGAAAGTTGCCCGAAATAAATTTTCCCGCAAACTGTGAATACCATAAATATTATTAAAATAAAAACGAAGGCATTTTTTATTCGGTTTCTCCATTATTTTGTCTTTTAAAAAACCTTCAACCTACGTTGGAAAGGATGGTTATTACGTTACTATGCAAATGAAAGTCCGCAAAGAAACTTTAGAAAAGACTTTGATAAGACTTATCACTAGATATCGGATTTATACGCAAAAACTATGCAAAAATATGCAAACATATGCAAATATGCAGTGCATATGTTAGCCGATTCTTAATATTTTTCAATGAAAATAGTTTCTGTCTTGGTCCCGTTCAAATCGGAAGCTCCAAAAAAATATGCACTTGCAAATAATTCCGATCCCTACTTATCACAAAACCAATCGTAACCAGAAATGGATTCAGATCGACTTACAGAATAGTTAATATAATTTCAGTACATAATGTCCTGAAGTTTAAGTTACAGAAATTATGCAGTTACCATCACCTGCCTTTGCGCCTTGTTGCATTTTATATTGACCGAACTTTTGCATTGTGCCCCAGGCGTGCAATGCATCCAAGAAGAGCAACTCGTACTCAAGTGTCACGACTATTGCTCTGAACTGTGCTCGTAGCGTTGCTTGCGAGCTTAAGCGCACGCTTTAGATTTGCTAAGAATATATTAACCTTAATGATGAGGGAGGGATTAAGCACAAGCAGCAACGCACAGGTAGCGGTGCAACAAAAACACATGCAGCCACGGGGAGATGGGTTACGCGTGTAGTTACTTCGATTTGTTGTACGTTATTCGCTGCGATATGTCGCCCGGCATTACTTGCAAGCGATTGCTGATGCTGATGCTGAGTGCGACCCTTTGTAACTCGGATTTGAATCCACCAAAATTGAACTAAAAACATATTGCTTATAGATTATTTTCATATTTTTAGAAAATCAGTACCAGAACTATATTTTTAATAAAAGTAAAATGATGACGTCAACGTTATTTGTGCAGCTCTATTTTAGGGTGACGGAACTTATTTCTGATTAATTGTTTTAACTCGTTTGGATTTCGGGCCCCAAAGGAAGAAACTGCACGCTATAATAATAATAAGTACAGGGTGGTCCAGAATAAGTGTCCCTTTTTATATATTATTTTAAAAATGTTTACTTCAATTGATTTTTATCTTGACTTTTATTAAAAACTCGAGAATTTTTTTTTTTATTCGTTGTTCACTCCGCACTGTAGCATAGGGCCTCAACAAGACTCTTCCATCGTACACGATTCTGGGCTGTTGTTTTTGCGCCGTCCCATGTGGTATTGACATCGGCTAGCTCGCGTAGGGTCGACCCTCTCCAGGTGTTTTTTGGTCCAGAAGCTGTCGACGAACTCCACGGCACAGCCGTCAATCATTATATGGTTTGTACTGCTATGATTGACTCTCATGGCCTTGGTCTTGGCGATGTGGACCTCCAGACCGACGGTGCGTGCCAGCGCGACCAGGCAGTCGGATTGTGCTTGCATGTCGGAGAGTTTGTGCGAGAGGAGGCAGATGTCATCAGCGAAGTCCAAATCCTTGAGATGCCTGGTGAAGGTCCATACGATGCCTCGTTGGTGCAGGGTGAGTTTGCTCATGACGTCGTCTAGTACGATGGCGAAGAGGAGAGGTGACAGGGGCTACGAGAATACTTTATAGATTTTATATGCTGCGTTTGATTCAATTCTGCCACCTCCTTTATGAATAACTAGCTGATCCGGCAAACTTCGTCTCGCCCAAACGGTCCGTTTGAGTGTGATGCCGTAACTCACATACAGCCACTTTCTTGTATATATATAGATTTAAGTTATATGGGCGGTGCCAAGCCCCCTTGTTCAATACCCGCACCATCCCGTCTGTCGGAAGGGAAAATGGTAGGTTCGTACTTAGTTTCATTGCTGTGCCACTTAAAGTTCAGCAAAATATTTGGGTCACAAACAATGCGCCACGCCCCTTGTCTGACGCCCATCAAATCTTATCATTAGAATGACTCATGTATGAGACGACAGGGTACTAAATTTTAGTGTTGTATGACTTATAATTCCGAAATTATTCCATATTAAAAATTTGAGTTGCATGAGTGGTGCCCCGCCCCCTTGTCCAAAATTCACCCTATTCCCCCTGCCGAAGGACACGACTAAATAATATGTTTATACCGAGTGTCATTGATGTGAATGCTATAGTTCAAAAGCTACACCGGAATTTGAAAAGTGCCACGCCCCTTTCCAACGCCCATTAAATTTTATTTGTGGAACGACACGTTTACGCCATGACACTGTTCCAAATTTCAATGCTGAGCGAATTATAATTCCGAAGATATTCCATATCAAAAAGTTGGGTTGTATGGGCGGTGCCACGCCTCCTTGTCCAAAATACACCCTATTCCCCATGCCGAAGGACATGACCAAATCGTTACTTTGTCCCCAGTGTCGTTGATGTGAATGCTATAGTTCAAAAGTAACACCGGAATTTAAAAAGTTCCACGCCCCTTGTCCAACGCCCATTAAATTTTACCAGTCGAATAACACGCTTACATAATGACACTGTACCAAATTTCAATGCTGAGTAACTTATAATTTCGGAGCTATTCCATATTAAAGAATTGAGTTGTATGAGCGGTGCCACTCCCCCTTGTCCAACGCCCATTAAATTTTACCGATGAAAAGACACGCCTACACCATGACACTGTACTAAATTTCAATGCTGTTCGACTTTTAATTCCGAAGATATACCATATTAAAAATTTAGGTTGTATGGGAGGTGCCACGCCCACCTGCCGTACAAACATGTATTATACATATAAACCTTCCTCTTGAATCACTCTATCCATTAAAAAAAACCGCTTAAGAAACCGTTGCGTAGTTTTAAAGATTTAAGGGGGTCTTCTGCTTACGCGGATTGAAAAAATCGATATTTTTTTTTTTGCATTTTTTGAATATAGAGGATATAAGGAATACGTCTTATAAACGGTTTCGTGAAAAACACATTCCTTCTTGGGTTTTCGAAGCCGGAAACATAGCCGCCTCCAGCCGTTTCGAGCATTTCCGTTATCTTTAAACGCATTTTCCCGAAAATCACCTTTTTTATACTTTGTGGTATGACTTCTACAAGTAATTTTCATCGGATTTGACTAATTTTTTTTTTCACTTCTTCATAAAACACTTCTCTATGCTTCTCCGAGTACGATTTTTGAAATTTTGTTTTGTTCAATTTTTATGACCCTCAACAGGTCAAAAAACGTGGTTGAAAATACAACTTTTCACAAAAAACCGTATAATTTGAAAAATTTTAAAAATAAAAAAAATCGTACTCGGAGAACCATAGAGAAGTGTTTTATGAAGAAGTGAAAAAAAAATTAGTCAAATCCGATGAAAATTACTTGTAGAAGTCATACCACAAAGTATAAAAAAGGTGATTTTCGGGAAAATGCGTTTAAAGATAACGGAAATGCACACACATAAGGCATTTGTCATTTTTCAAGTTTAAACATGTACAAAAATAATAAAAAAAAAATTTTTCAATTATCTTGTATAGTTTCCTTACAATTAATTTCCAAAAATAGACTAAAATTCCGGGCGCGTAAGCAGAAGACCCCCTTAAGCATACATAGGGACAGACAGCGACAGCGACTTTGTTTTATACTATGTAGTGATGATATGGCGTAATCGAGTAGGAAACGAGTTACCATATCAAATTTCGTCCCAAATTTTAACTAAAAGTTTCTTGAATTTGTTTAAATTTGTAATTGACGTGATTTTTAAGTTCTTAAGTTTTGACTGCATGTAGCTCCAAACGAAATAATCCAAAGCATTTAAATCTGGTGATAAAGCTGGCCAAAAGTCTTGGCATAGTCTTGGAATATTCTTCAATGCTGCTGAATAAATCCGATCGTTCTGAACATTAAAGCTAAAGTCCCACGATTGCCGCAAATGCGCCGATCTGGTCGGGCAATGACTACGCAAAAATTGTCTATTGAGCATAACATTTTTTATTTGGATCACACGATTGCCCCAATTGCGACAAATTTTGTCGGCTCAACCTAGCGAGCAGAAATATTGCGCCGAACGATTTCATAGGTAGGTCACACGATTGCCCGAATCGAAACAAAAATTGAAATAAATTTTAAAAAAATTTCAAAGCACCGACAAAATTTGTCGGCCCCTATGGTTGGTGCTCGAGTTGCCGACAAAATTCGGCTCAATTTTTATTTTTTTGTCTGGCTTCAACTGTTCCCACGATTGACGCTATTGTACAAATTTCGTTCGGCGCAACAGGAGGCAGATCGAGTATTTTTGACATTTGCGCCGAAACCGAATCGAGTTCACACGATTGGCATTAGGTTTTTTTCAAAATGCGTAAAATTTCTACGCATTGCGGCAATCGTGGGACCTTACCTTAAGAACACAGTTTTCGACGTCCGTAAGTGGCTTATATACAATGTTCCACATATTCTACCACATCCGCCACAATTACCCGATCTAAATCCCATCGAACACCTTTGGGATGAATTGGAAAGACGGGCTCGAAGGCACAATATAACTAATAAAAGCCAACTAATGAATATCCTTTCACTAGAATGGCAAAATATAGGAGCAGACATTACCAAAAATTGTAAAAATCAATGCCTACAAGACCTAACGAAGTATTCAAGAGAATGGGTTATGCTACAAAGTATTAATTATGCCAGAACATAATGTTTCTTTAGTTTATAAGTAAGTTTGCCAATACTTTTGTTCATGTCAAAATCAACTATGAAATACATGTTTGCTTATTTTTTCTAAATATAAGAAGTAGTATGTGAATTAGTTATGCCCTGCAATGAAGATAATATAAATGCATAAGTTGACATTTAAAATTAATGAATTTTATGTTTTGTTTATCTGAAATCTGCTGTTTTATTGAACAATCGTTGCTGTGTCAATACTATTGTCCGTCACTGTATAAACATAGACGTGAAAAGTTTGCACCAGCAAAATTTTAAACAAATTGAAATACTTCGTAAGCTTCGTGGCTATCAAAATATTGGCGAAATAAACAGAAAATTCATCCAACGTACCGTGAAACGATTTAAAGATACTGGTACTGTTGTGATTAAAAAGGGAAACGGAAAACGGGAATAAACAAGTCTGTGCGCACTAAATTTCTGATCAAATGTGTTAGAGAGCAAATTCATCGTAATGGGCAAGGAAGTGCGACAAATATAGCTGCAGCACATAATATTAGCTGAAGCTCAATGGCTAGAATTCTGAGAGAAGACTTGAGCTCAAACCATACAAAAAAATTCGTCAACACGGCATAACCAACAAGAATATGACCGATAGAAAGAGAAACTGCAGGCTGCTATTTAAACGGCACGCAGCTTTAAATATAATGTTTTCCGATGGAAAGTTATTCCTGTTGCTACCGAGTCTTAAGGTAAGGTCCCACGATTGCCGCAATGCGTAGAAATTTTACGCATTTTGAAAAAAACCTAATGCCAATCGTGTGAACTCGATTCGGTTTCGGCGCAAATGTCAAAAATACTCGATCTGCCTCCTGTTGCGCCGAACGAAATTTGTACAATAGCGTCAATCGTGGGAACAGTTGAAGCCAGACAAAAAAATAAAAATTGAGCCGAATTTTGTCGGCAACTCGAGCACCAACCATAGGGGCCGACAAATTTTGTCGGTGCTTTGAAATTTTTTGAAAATTTATTTCAATTTTTGTTTCGATTCGGGCAATCGTGTGACCTACCTATGAAATCGTTCGGCGCAATATTTCTGCTCGCTAGGTTGAGCCGACAAAATTTGTCGCAATTGGGGCAATCGTGTGATCCAAGTAAAAAATGTTTTGCTCAATAGACAATTTTTGCGTAGTCATTGCCCGACCAGATCGGCGCATTTGCGGCAATCGTGGGACTTTAGCTTTAGGGTCATTATCATGTTGAAAATAAAATATTGTTTTCAAATTCAATTTTTCAATGATTTATTTTTAATTTTCTTTAAGTATATTTAGGTATACGGGTTTGTCCATTATTTCGTCTATAAATACCAACTCTCCCACGCCCAATGCAACCATACAACCCTACACCATAACTCCTCCGCTACCCTGTTTCAATGAAGTCGCTGTATCATTTTTGTCGTATTCTGTGTTCGGTCTTCTCCGTACTAATTTTGCCGTCAGATCGAAAAATGTTAAATTTACTACCATCTGATAGTAAAGTATTGTTCCAAAAGTCTTCAGATTTAGTTTTGTATTGCTGGGCATACTCCTTCCACCTTTTTCGATTTATAAGGCTGATGAAAGGTTTTCGCCTTGCTACCCTGGCTTTATACCCAGCACGGTACAGTACTTTACGTTCAGTTTTCGGGTGAACTTCCTTGCCGAATTCTTCCTTTGCCACCACTGCAATTTAATTTTTTAATTTTTCTCAGAATTTGAGCGTCTTCTCTAGCATTGAGCTTATGCGGTCGGCCGCTGCGTTGTCTACTTGCGAACTTCGTTCTGGCACCAAACTGCTTTTCAATGTATGGAATGGTAAATCGGCTTCTTCCCATAATTTCCATAATTTCAGTTTACGATTTACTGTGTTTATGCAAATAAATAATGATTTTTCGCTCTGCTTCAGTTGTTTCTTTTTGTTTTCGGGCATATTTATGTTTTTATAAAATTTTTGCCACAAGCAGCCCACTTTCAAATGTAAAAAATGTGACAATAATAAGTAACGGTATATACCAAATGACAGCTGGACATATTATTACTAGTTGGAAAAAATTTAGAAATATTTATTGCATTGAAGTGTGCTGTGCCAATACTTTAGTCTATGTCAAAACCGACTATGAAATACATTTTTCTTTATTTTGTCTAAATATAAGAAGTATTATGTAAATTGTTTATGCCCTGCAATGAAGGTGATATAAATGCATAAGTTGACATTTTAAAATTAATGAATTTTATGATTTGTTTATCTGAAATTTGCTGTTTTATTGAACAATCGTTGCTGTGTCAATACTATTGTCCGTCACTGTATATATTTGTATTTTTACTTAAAAGCATCTTTAACAAAAGCGCGGCATTAATTAAGGCATTCCTACTTACTTTCTTTGCAATAGATAGAGCTCCAAAAAAGGGGACACTTATTCTGGACCACCCTGTACATTAAAAACAGTAATATTAATACTGACTGTTAGTACTTAAAATTTAGTTAGTTGCATGAGTTTTCGAAGCCAAAAGTAGAGTATTAAGCAGTTAGTTAATACTTACCAGGTATGCGCCTATGAAACGGTAACATCTAGCGGTAAATAGCCGAATATTTATAAACTTCGGAACCGTACCAAATGTCATGTTTACTTCTTCTGTCATATGTCAACAATATTCAGTTCACAATTTGTCAAGT
Organism: Melieria omissa; assembly: GCA_963971225.1. Taxonomy (NCBI): domain Eukaryota; kingdom Metazoa; phylum Arthropoda; class Insecta; order Diptera; family Ulidiidae; genus Melieria; species Melieria omissa. The sequence goes on along the minus strand of OZ020269.1, from coordinate 38,235,559 downwards.
TTCATCCAACAACGCATTGTTTGACGCTCCGGAAAATGTCGGATTACGTGCCTACAAATTACGATTTGCGGACACAGTTAACCCTATTAGTACCACATTATTTTGTAACATAAAGTACCATGTAGTGACTTAGAGTCACTATATGGAAAAAGCTCATTTTTTCGTATTCGTATTCGTATTTTTTACATATGCCTGTAATAATTCAAAATGCAATAAAAACAATAACAATTTTTACAAAAACAAAATTTATTTCTTGATTTTGAACACAATTCATGCAAATAACAGTCTTTTTAGAATGCTCGTTGCAACCTTTCGTTGCGTTGTAGAAGAGATTTAAATGTGGCTTATTTTGATTTTCGGCATCAACTTCCGTTGAATGGTGCATTGTTGATAGGAGAATAACAGCCTTATTTTTCTTTGGCACATAACTTACTAAAGTTGAGATTTTTCGAAATCCGAAAATGCTGCTTATGACTTCTTTTTTTCTGTTAAGAAGGAAATTAGATGGAATTCACGCTTTATTTTTGCGCATTGTGCCAACACAAATCAATTTTTTTGATAGCAAGCTTTGTGTCAATTCCAAGCTGGTAAAATAGTTGTCAAAAGTTATATTTTTGCATGTTTATTCATAAGGTTCACAAAGCTTATCTACAACATTTTGCGCTAGATTTGATCCTCTGCTTCTACCTTCCTTGCCCAAGTATGGTATTCGGAATAAGGGGTAGCTGTTTCCATTATCGCAAATTCAACAATTTTTCATACCATATTTATCCGGTTTTGATTGTATGTAAATGAAAGAAATTGTTCGTCTATAGTCAAACTTATGCCAGGAATGTAGTGCTTCTTCAAATTAATATTTATCATGTCCCAGAGATCTCTGATTGGTGCAAATTTATCTTGTGATCTACGAATGGATCTTGTAGCCATGTCATCAAGTCTCAAGTAACGTGATAAGTCTACAAATCTCTGCCTCGACACACAAGCGGATACAATAAACTGCCATATAAAGGGTCAAAACTCTTTATAGCCAGCTATGCCATTCTTTCGCTCCTGCATCGATCAATAACCCAATATATGCACGAATTTCGACGTCGTCAGTGATCTTCCATTTTGCGTCGAGCTTTCTATTGACATTCAAAATTGTAAAATTCACGATGAGATCTACCACGTTGCTATCAAAAAAGAGCGAGAATGTGTCTGCAGCAGTCTGCAGCGTCCTGGTGGAAGAACTACCTTGTTGGTCCTTCCTTTTACTATATTGTGGGCTTGAGTTTTGCTTTGTAGATGCGGATTTTTGTTCCATGCTGTACAATCCTTACCTACGTAGACATAACCATCATTTACAGCCAATTCTTCTAGTTCATGAAAGGACTGCTCGTCCTCAACTTCATCCCCATCTTCCTCAATATCATCCTCACTATTTGATGATACCATTCCAGATTTCAAACCAAAAATTGCAAATGTTTAAATTTTTTTGGCATACTATCGCAATTTTTAAATTTCTTACACACAGTGACTTATAGTCACTACGTGGTACTTTACGCAGTTTTTTGTTTTTTTCAAAGATTTGAACTTGTAAATGTAAAAAAAAATTGAATAAAAAATGTATTTATACAAAGCGAAAGCTTAATAAACAAATACATAAAAGCGTCTTGCAGAAATAAATAATATCATAGTTAATATAAAGGTTTAATTTTTAATAGTGACCCAAAGTCACTGCGTGGTACTAATAGGGTTAATTTTGTGTTACCATTTGAAGAAAAACGCTTCTGAATCGCATCGAATGCTTGTGGAAGCTTACGGCGAGCATGCTCTTGGTCGCACACAGTGTAACGAGTGGTTCAATAAATTTAAAAGTGGTGATTTTGATGTGAGAAACGAGGAGCGTGGCCGGCCACCAAAAAAGTTTGAAGACGCCGAATTGCAAGCATTGCTCGATGAAGATGATGGCCAAACGCAAGAACAGCTCGCAGAACAATTGGGTGTTGACCGTCGGACCGTCGGAAAACGTTTAACAGCAATGGGAAAAATTTGAAAGGTAGGACTGAAAGGCAGCAAGAAAATCGAAAAACCACTTGTGAAATGCTGCTCGCCCGGTACAAAAGAAAGTCGTTTTTGCATCGAATCGTAACTGGTGATGAAAAGTGGGTCTATTTCAAGAATCCCAAACGAAAAAGATCGTATGTTAACTGCGGCGAAAGTGCGCAATCGACCGCAAGGCCAGATCGCTTCGGAAAGAAGGCCATGCTATGTGTTTTCTGGGACCAGCGTGGTGTCATATGGTATGACCTTCTAAAACCTGGTGAAACGGTTAACGGTGAACGTTACCAACAACAATTGGCCGATTTGAACCGTGCTATACGCTAAAAACGCCCAGAATATGAAGCCAGGCAACACAAAGTGATTTTCCTCGATGACAACGCACCACCACACCGCACTAGAGCCACCAAAGAATTGGTTGCATCGTACAACTGGGAAGCTCTTGCTCATGCGGCTTACTCACCAGACTTGGCGCCTTCGGATTATCACATGTTCGCATCGATGGGCCACGCATTAACGGAACGGCGCTTCAATTCTCACGCAGAAGTCAAAAAATGGATCGATGATTGGTTTCAGGCAAAACACGAAACATTTTTTTGGCGAGGCATCCATAAATTGCCTGAGAGATGGGAAAAATGTGTAGCTAGCGATGGCCATTACTTTGAAGAATAAAATTGTAATCATCCTCACAATAAACGTGTTTTTTTCAAAAAGAATTACCGGTTTAATAGGCGCATACCGGTAATTACTCCCATCCATACATTACTCCCATCATTGATTAAACATAGGGCCCTAGACCCCTAAACACAAAAATTAATGGTGCAAATATGGTTTCGAATGGTTTTCGGCTCAAAAGATGAGCGCGAAACCCCCCAAGTAAAGTACCGGATGGCCAGTTAAAAGTCATACCACCGAAAATTTATTTGATTGTAACTAAAGTAAAACTTTAGTTAAACTAAAGACCGTAAATGATGAAAACCTGTTATCCTGTCCACCATGAACCCCTGTTAAAAAAAACGTTTGCGTCCGCTGAAAAACGTTTCTCTTTTATTTTTTGGCTTTTACCAGTTCCAAAATAAATTCGTTATTGTTAATGTTTGCATAGAGTAGGCAAAAGACAAACGTGCAGCAGTGGCGTATCTAGGATTTGATTTTATACTTTTTTCAACATGGTTTACTCTTTTTTTCAAAAATTTTTTACGCCTTAAGCTTTGCGTTTATTTGTTTTAAATGCTTTTTTCTCAAAGCAAAATCACATACATGAAATTATATAAAAATCTCATTTTTGTAATTAATAGTATATAACAAAATAAAATCAAGCCTTCGTTGCTTAGTACACATTTTATCGATCACTTCTTCTGCCGTTCATCATTGTGTACTGCCAACATTGCTTATATGGCGTTCAAACTGACTCATTTAAACTAGTTTAAGTAAAAAGAGCTTTTTGTTGAAGACGACCGTCCAGACTGCTCAATGAGGTTCAATTTGACAACTGTTTGTTTACAAACAACAAATAAATATGTTTGTGAACTGAAGTGCTGCGAGCATGATTCGAGCGAAATATTGGCGCATATTTCACAATCCATGGCAAAATACTCACCTTCGTCCAAATATTAGGCGCCTTGTATTCAGATCAGAGATCACCAATGAGTACCGGAACTTTGGATACCACCGCATTAATACTTATTTTTTTTACTACCTGCTACTCATAAGCACCGCATAACATAAGTATCGCAACCGCATCGATTCATTTCGCGTATTGCTTACACGACCACTTCGTAATCGTATGCATATTGCGCAATTCGCGTCGCGCAATTTTGGTCACCACCGCATTGATACTCATTCTTTTTACTACCTACTGCTCATAAGCACCGCAAATCATAAGTATCCCAAATTCAATCATTATGCGGTATACAATATACAATACAAGTATACATAATTCACAATTCGCGAAGCGTATGAAACGGGTATACGCATTTGGAAGAATGCTGCTATTTTTTAAGCAAGTTGAAGTCTTAAAGTTATAGAATCATGCAAAATAAAAATGGTTAAATACTTTAAAAACACGAGAGAGCTCCAAATATATGATGGCTGAATCAATTGTCGGTAATTGGACCCACATCAATGAAATACTCTATGACAACGGGCAAAGCCATCGACTTTTCGACCATTCGTACTCTAAAAATTTTTAACATTACAAATTATTATTAATTATTATAATCTATTACACGTATTATGAATTAAATATTACTTCGTTCGATAAAGGACATTTTTTCATTTCACGTTAAAAGCTATTATATTAAATTTATTATTTGAGTATGTATACATTTATTAGAAAAAATAAACAAAATTGGGTATATCCTAAAAAATGCCTGTCATTTCTTTTCTTTTCTACAAACGCTTAATCACAATAAGAGTCAAAGAACAAGGGCGAAGCGAAATGAAAATGCGGTGGTATGCGGTGTTTCCATCTTTCCTTTGGATCATTCGCACCAGCGCATTCTCATATCGCTTCGGAATGCGGTGGTGCGAATGACTCAAACGAATATTTCTATCTTTCGTTTGGGTCATTGCCGATCATTGCCGTCTTCGTTTGAATCATTCGCACCACCGCATTCCGAAGTGCATAGTTCGTTTGGATCATCGGCAGCACCGCATAGCCAGAGCGAAATGAAGATGCGATAGTTTGCGTTCGTTTAGTATTGCAAGCTGATGATTCGATCGTTCGGATTACTAGTATTCGGAATGAATGCTTCGCTTGCGGTGGGGATAACACTTCGTCCAATATGTGTGACTGACACATAGATGGCGGCACTAATACTAAATCAATATTTTTTCGAAATTGTGAACCTTTTTAAGCTTACTGTTAAAATTATATGTCAATCCGACCATTAGTTTACAAGTTACAGTGCTTTAAGTGACACTACTTTTGAGTTTTCAAAAAAAATGAATTCAAAGCAATTCCGTGTGCTGATTTATCATTGTTTTTTAATGAAAAAAAATACTGTTCAATGCCAGGAATGGCTTGAAAAACATTATTCGGACTCTGCTCCATCAAAAAGAACCATTTGTTATTGGTATGCCGAATTCAAACGTGGTCGTACAGACACCGATGACATTCCATCTACTGGACGGCCAAATGACGCTGTTATTCCGGAAAACGTTGAAAAAACACTGAAAATCATTATGTCCGACCGTAAAGTGAAAGTGGGGGAGATTGCTGACATTCTAAAGATATCAGCAGGCAGAACATTTGGTTATGAAAAAGGTGTTTTCGAAATGGGTGCCGCGTTTGCTCACACCGGAGCAAAAACAACAACGAATCGATGATTCAAAGAGCTGTTTGGACATGTTTACGCGCAACAAGTCGGAGTTTTTGCGTCGGTACATCACAATGGATGAAACATGGATCCACCATTTCACTCCAGAGTCAAATCGGCAGTCTGCTGAGTGGCATGCAACCGGTGAAAGCCGCCCAAAGCGTCCAAAGGCACAAACATCGGCTGGCAAGGTTATGGCGTCAGTATTTTGGGATGTGCACGGAATAATATTCATCGACTATCTTGAGAAAGGGAAAACAATCAATAGCGACTATTATATAGCGTTATTGGAACGTTTGAAAGAAGAAATCGCGATTAAGCGGCCCCATATGAAGAAGAAAAAAGTGTTGTTTCACCAAGCCAATGCACCGTGTCACAAGTCGATGAAAACGATGGCAAAAATGCATGAATTGGGCTTCGAATTGCTTCCTCATCCCCCGTATTCTCCAGATCTGGCCCCCAGCGACTACTGGCTCTTCCCAGACCTCAAAAAGATGCTCCGTGGTAAGAGATTTGGCTCAAATGATGAAGTAATCGCCGAAACTAACGCCTATTTTGAAGGCAAAGAAAAATCGTTCTACAAAGGCGGTATCGAAAGATTGGAAAAGCGTTGGAATGATTGTATCTCCCTAAAAGGGACTATGTTGATGAATAAAAACGAATTTTGGCAAAAAAATGTGTTTTAATTAGTTAGTCACACACATTATTGAACGAAGTGTTACATACTGATATCGGGTTTTTTGAGCAGTGGCACATATCGCACCGCATTTTACGCGAATACATACTGAGCGATTAAAATATGACCGCATGCAGATCTCTGATTCAGATGCCATAAAAAGGCGATGAATGGAATGAAAGTAGTGCGAGCAAAACATTTTTTTTCATTCATTTCAAAATTTTTAAAATCTTCAGTTTTTGTTTGGTTTTATTTTGATGAAATGACTGCTGAATTTTAAGGGATGTGTTTCATACATGAATAGTTGTATTTCGTTGATAAAAAAGCTTTTTCACAGAAAGCTTTCGGATACAACCCTGCGCTGAACTCGTTTCAAAACATGTTAAATGGTTTAACACGTTTAATTTCCAACAACAATTGCATGTGAATAAACAGGTTTTCGAACTGGTTTTGTTCATTTAACTTGTTTAAGCACATTAAACACGTTTAAGTCGTCAGTTTGAACGCCATATAAACCATTCAGGCGTTCCTTGATTGAAATAAAAAAAACAACAAATTAAAAAAAATGTTTTATTGTTATATCACACCCTTATAGTATTAAATAAATACCTGGCCAATACTGTTCCGAAGATAAGTTTTCAGGCGCTTTAGTCTTGAAAATGATCGCTCTGGTGTTGCTGTAGATACCGGCAGAGTAGCTAAAATGCGGGGCAATTTGTGCAAGTTAGGAAAGGAGACCTCATCACAATGCTGTAATGCTTCAATAGCATCTTTTGGAGCAAGGTTTAGTCGTTTTAGGAACAATTTCCATAACTTAACTTCAACAATAAAATTTTCGCCTTGGACAAAGGGTTCGTAAAACTTAGCAAGTTCTCCCAAACTTTTAGCAACGTCTGACCCAACATCTTCGGCAGAAATTGCATTAACCCTAATCCGTCGTTCGGGTGATTTTTCACCCATTTCCAACTTTGGGATGCTATAACTTTCCTATATTTATTTATTTATTTCCTATATATTTATCAAAATAATTAAGGTTTGCTGTATATGAAGGTTTCTTGTAGATAAGTTTTAGAAATTATCTACAACATATTGATTATTTCATTATAACGGAAATTATAAAAAAAGTTACGTGGGCGATGTTCGGCTGAAATTTCACCCATATACAAATTGTATGGAAATTCAACGCAACACATAAAGAAAATGCCATAAGATTACGTTCTCTGGAATGAAAGTTTTGAACTGTTTTTATAGGCAAAACCTTTTTATGGATCAATGGGCCTCCTGAACTTAACGGAATAGTAAGTGCCAATTATATTATTTCAACTGAAGTTGATATAACTCGCTATGCTTGAAGTCGTGTATCAGCAATACAAGATGCAAATGAAGACCAATGTTAGAGATAATAAATGACAAAATTAATGCTGGAGGTTTGCGAGTTTATGGCAGTGCATGGATCAGCGTTGGTGATATTCCGGAAAAATTTTGTATTCCAATTTTGAGTGGTGTTTATAAGTCGAATAGAGAATCTCTTGATCATCTGTAAAGTTACACAACAAGTAGACTAATTTTTCGTTCTTTCGGTGACAAAACCACTCGTCAAGAACGTAACGATTGTAATCAAGAATGCAGCTCGTTAACACCCAAAGAGATATATGAGAAAAGTGGGTTTAGCGACAACTACCATATACGTCCTATGAAAAAGACCACTAAGTAAACAATTGCTGGCATTTCGCGGAAGATGCTCCTTTGAGCAGTTTTCATCATAACCAGAATATGTTGGTGACAAAAAATTACCCGAAGTTATATCGTTTTACAATAAGTCAAAAGCAGTAGTTGACACTTTAGCAGGGAGCGAAAATAACTGTTATTTTACAATTTTCAAATTAAAAAGGCATAACGAAAGGAGGACTTTTTCTAACATACCATTATAATCGTAATGATCTCAGCTTCACAAATATGACATGCCTTTTAAATTTTTGATTTTTACTATAAAAGTTAAAAATAACTGTTATTTTGTGCCTTTTACCATTTCAGGTAAAAATAACTGTCATTTTTTACTTTTATTTTATTGGCCAAAAATAACAGTTATTTTGTGACTTTTATTTTTTCGGTCAAATATATCAGGCAATTTGAATTTTTTCAAAGACCATTTGACCGACTAAAAATCTATTGATACCATTTTTTTCGTCTCGTCAACGCGCACATTTTGAATGTTGATACCCTGAATGCATTTGGATTTTTTTAGTGCAAAAGAATTTTGACTTTTTTCGGTATCCTTTTCCGGTGGAATTTTTAAAAGTTTTTAACACGAATTGCTGGCACTTTTTAGCCAAAGATAAAACAGGTACATAAAGTATTGGTAAAAAAACACGTACATCAAGTATTGCTAAAAAATAGATATGAAAAAGCTAAAAAAGTTTGCTGAATTCGAAGCGCAACGAATGTTTTTTTTTTTTTTTTTTTTTTTTAAACAGGAACAAACGCGCAGGGGATGACCCCTATTAATGCGAAGCATTGCGTTGGTTCAGGAAGGATATAAAGGTTAGGAGATAGGGTTATGAGTGAAGTGGTTATGGACTCTTGCCTTGAATCCATCAAGATCATAGGTGCTGGGGAAAACATCTGCAGGGAGACCATTCCACAATCGCGCTGTACAGGCCAGGAACGTATTTTCTCTGTAGTGCGTAGTGCGCTGGAACATCGTTTCGACGTGGAATGCATGGGCGCCAGTGTTCAAACGGGTTGCCCGTGGGAATACCCGGAGTGATGACATCAAGCTGCTCCTCTCCACGCAGCAATTACCGCAAGAGTATCGGTAAAATAACACCACACATGCCACGTTTCGACGATGCTCCAAGGAGTCAATAGAGCTGGAAGCCTCACTGTCCCCTATACGTTTAATCGCACGGTTTTGCACCCGATCCAGGAGCTCCAAATGGGTTTTTGAACCCCCTGCCCATAGGTGCGAGTTAAACTCCATTTTAGGTCGGATATAGGTGGTATAAATAATGCGGAGATGGGACGGGGTGAAATATTTTGTGCACCGCTTTAAGAAGCCGAGGCACTTGGCTGCTTCTTTCGACACGCCAAAAATATGATCGTTCCAACGAAGATCGTTCTTAATGGACATGCCCAGAACATCAAGAGCTGCCGATTCCGCAATACCCACACCACCCATAACCAGGGATGTGTTGGGATGTGGGGAGATTCGTTTGTGGGATAACAGGCAACATTGGGTCTTGCGGGGATTAAAATCGACCCTGTTCGCTTGACCCCACTTGGAGATTGTTTGTAGGTCGCTATTAAGTGTGTCATTCATACGGCGCCGTTCTCTCTCAATCTCCACAGAGCTGGGACGCTTTGTGAAAGAGTATGAATGACAAATGGTGCTGTCATCCGCAAACGAGTAGATGGGATTCTTCGTCGACGACAACAGGTCGTTGATGAAGATCAGGAAGAGGGTTGGAGAAAGGACCGAACCCTGCGGCGCTCCCGCGCTAAGGGAATGCTTTTCCGAGGCTATGCCGTCTATTACAACACAAATAGAGCGATCATAGAGGAAGCTCGTAATCCAACGAGAGAAGATACTACCGACGCCATAGGCAATCAATTTAGACACGAGTGCTTTATGCCACACCCGGTCAAAGGCCTTAGAAATATCCAGTGCAACAACCCTGCTTTCACCGAGGTTTAGAATGCTATGGTTCCATTTCTCGGTGAGGACCGCCATAAGGTCTCCCGTCGATCGCTGTCTTCAAGTATATTGTACTCCAGATATTTCACAAGGTTGAAGTTTACAATGCTTTCCATTACTTTGGAAAGCACCGAACAGATTGCTATAGGTCGGTAGTTCGCAGGGTCAGTAGTCTTGCCTTTTTTTTGGAACTGGTTGAACATTTGCCACCTTCCAGCATGTCGGAAATACACCTGTGGTGTATGACATGTTGAAAAGTTTACGAAATAGACAAGCCAGCGAAGTAGCGCATTTTTTTTAAACAAGGGCTCGAATGCCGCCCGGCCCTGAAGCCTTATGTACATCGAGATTTGCGAGCACTCTTTTAACTACCCGTGTCCGAAAATGAATTTCTGGCATAGAGCAAGAAACGTTCTCGACTACGGGTAGTGGTTGATCGCTGGGGGGCAGAGAGGAGTTCTCTGCGAAAATTTTAGCCAACAAATTAGCTTTATCAACCGAGTGAGTGATGATTTGATCATTGTTAAGAAGAGTTGGAATTGAAGACGATGTTTGGTTCTTCACCTTCTTAACGAATGACCAGAAGTTCTTACTACCACGCTGGCATTGAAGAACTTTTTTCCTTTGGCGCTGTTCGTGCCGAAACTTTTGGCGCCTTATGATGGCATTGCATCGATTTCTAGCCTGCTTACGCAGCTGTTCAGTGGCCGCATTTTTATTTGCCTGCCATGTTCTGAAAGCTTCCTCTTTAGGCCTGACAGCAATTCTGCATGTCTCATTAAACCAGATATTGTCCTTAGGTTTAATGCAAACTAGCTTATTAGGGATGAAGGACCGCATTCCTAATAATATAATTTCTTCAACCATTTTGGCTACGGCATTTATGTTTCTATCAAGAAAACACAATTTCCAATTGAAGTGGGCCAAAAAATCGTTAAGTCCACTCCAGTTAGCTTTATCATACTTCCACATTAAGGGCTTCGGGGCTAAAGGCGAAGCATTGCGGATAGAAGAGTATGAAAAAGACGCCAAAATGGTGCAATGGTCCGAGTTTCCAAGAGGTGCGTGCATTTCAACATCATATTTTTCATGATGTGAAGTGAGAAAAAGGTCTTGAGTATTGAGAGCTTGCCCCTCAACGCAGGGGATATGCGTTGGTTCATGCACTATTTGAGTCAAGTTATTAGACTCGGCAAAGAGCTCGACAAATAAGCCTTCAGGAGTTGTGTGGCTGGAATGGCGTAGCCAATTGGAATTATGAATATTGAAATCACCAGCAACTACAATTTCACTATTCGGATACGATTCCAGAATATGAGATATAGAATCAGAGAGAAGATCAAACTTGTTATAAGTAAAATCTCTCCCTGAGTTCGGGCTTCTATAAAGGAAGCAGAAGTGCAGAATGTGCGACTGGATATTGAATTTAACCCACATGGAGCTAAATTCGGCATCCGTCGTGTATAGTTGTTGCTGGCACTGGTACGCAACATTACTGCACACATAAAGGGCAAGACCCCTGTGGGCAGAGAATAATGGCAGTAAGTGGTACCCCGGGATGTGAAAATCCAGTGGATCCGCATCTTCACACACCTGGGTCTCGCCTAGTGCCATTATGTGGGGTTTATGGAGGTTAACGTACGCGTAAACTGCGAAAAAGTTCGCCCTAAGCCCGCGCACGTTACAAAGGGCTGTGCCGAAATTTATCCACCACCATGGTCTGGATGGGCTAAAGATCAAGGAAAGTAGCTGGGAATGAGATCTGCCGCACCAAGAAATTGATGATGCTCTGTGGTAAGTGTTATGCCTTTACCACAGAACAGTCAATTTCTTAATGTCGAACAGGATGTAGATGTATGTAGCGCCACTGAGAACGGACAGAGGAGGGGGACACGGAAAACGAGCCACAAACAACACAACGTGAGCAGAGGTCATTGCGGCGGACGGCGATAACGAGTTGTTTAGAGGAATCTTTCCATTGCGGCCGTTGTACTTAAGACAGAAGCTAAGTTTTATAGCTCAAAATGTGCGCGTTGACGAGACGAAAAAAATGGTGTCAATAGATTTTAGTCGGTCAAATGGCGTTTAAGAGATTCAAATTGCCTGATATATTTGACCGAAAAAATAAAAGTCACAAAATAACTGTTATTTTTGACCGATAAAATAAAAGTAAAAAATAACAGTTATTTTTGCCTGAAATGATAAAAGGCACAAAACAGTTTATTTTGTCGAGAAAAATAAAAGTTGAAATGTAACATTCTATATAACAGAAATATAAGTCAAATTTTACTTTTTTGATAAAAACCATAACCGTTACGGTCCCTGCACTTTAGACCAATTTTGTTGTTCACTAACTATATCATCAAGCGAAAATATAATCGCTTTTGATCCCAGCTGAAATCACAACAAAAAGTACAAGCGGCGAATTTTTTTTGAAGACTTAGATTTGAGTTTGGTAAAGCTAAAGATATTGCGTAGAGCAACCGAAAGGAAAATCTTCATGCTAACTTCTTATCTCAATACAGCCAATCCACCAAACCTTGTCTAAAAATCATAGCCGACCAAGGGGGATCTATCCCCCTAATCCGGCCCCCCCCCTGGATACGCCACTGACGTCACACGATCGAGACCGTAAAAAGGACGATTTTTGAAGTTTGGTATTCAAAGCAGAATTATGTGCGTTTAAACCTTGTAAATATTATTTCGAACCGGTATTTCAGGAGAACTAAAGAACGGTTCACAGTAAATCGGTATACATATAACGCTCTATATCTCAAGAAAAAAAAAGCCACACTTAAAGTTTTTGAGTATAATTAAAGGTAATTTATTTATCTTTAAGGGGGTCTTCCGGTTTGTTGGGCGATTTTCGAGCGTATATTTAGAAATTTCTTGTGAACAAACCATTGACGCTTTTTGAATCAGTTTTGGTTTTTTTTATTGAGCAAGAACAAATGTTGAACATATGTTTTTTACAGTATTTTGACAACCATGTAAGTAACCTCTAGATGACCTTGAGTGTGCCTCCTCTAAAACGTCGAGTGAAACGGTGCGCACGATTCCGCTCGTATAAAGAATCTGAAACACAAATTTTTTTTTTTTATTAACTTTCATTATGTTGGCGTTCGATCGAGCGGTTTTTTGTTATTCAGATTTTTTCGAAATGGCGAGCGTAAATCCAAAAAAACGGAATTTCTGTTCCTTTTTTTTTGTCGTTATAGGCTGTAAAAATTAAACTAATTATAATTTTCGAAAACCGCTCGATCAAACGATAGCGACATTCATCCCATGTCCCAAAAGACGAAGTGGATTTTTCAAAATCGTGCGCACCAGCTGCAAAAACACAACTTTTGGGAAAACGCATTCAAAGATTTACGGTGTGTTTACGGATCGCAAGAATGTTATGCTCGAGGGGCAATAATTCTTGAACCATGAAAGATTTTGCTGAATCCTTTGACCACGAAATTCCTAAGACTTCAGAGATTAAAAAAATGTAAAAAAAATCGATTTTGTGAAACTGACAAACCGGAAGACCCCCTTAAAATAAGGTCGATGAAGGAATTATTCTATCGCATTATGTATAAAATTTCGGGTTTGCTTTTTGATCGACGCCATCAGACTTTGAACAGATGCTCTATTGACTTTTGCAGCGTAATGGTTCCATTGGTTTCATTCATGGTTGGCATTTTTTATCAAAAACCTACTTCTTTTTAATTTGTATTTAACAATAGTCCAATATTTCCCGATTGGCCGGAGCATGGGACAATTGGGTGGATTAAACTCTTTTGGCAATATTTCTACATTATTTACATTGTACCAGTTCAAAGCTGCGTTTGAATAGTAAATAGTTGCCAAGTTTGGCTAAAATTGTACAGATGAACGATGACAACGTATAAAAGGCAATTATCTTTTCTGCAGGCATTCTTTGATATACATTTGGTACGTCATTGTACCAACCATCACGAACGCCCTACTTTTCAGGCCATAACTACAAATTGCTTGCCATATCAGCACTTTCTTTGCATATTTGACGACTTTCTTATATTTATTTTTAGTGCTAACACCTCCACGGTATAATGTAACATTAAATTTTTGTCCTTCAATTTGATTAAAATCTAGCTTCACGTATGTCTCATCGTCCGTAACAATACAGCCTTTAAATTTCGTCAACACTTTTTCATACAGCAAGCGAGCGCCTGTTTTTGTGACACAATTCTGTTTATCGGAACGATTGGGATATTTTATAACACGATATGATTTTAACCCAGCTTTTAGTCGTATACGCCGACCTGTGCTTTTAGAGATCCCAATTTTCTGGCAACATTCTTACCAGACAACCCGAGGTTATATTTTAGAGCACGTATCACACGATTGTCCAAATAAAAGTTTCTTGTGCCGATTTTTTTATACATTCTTTGAGCTCTATTAATGCTTAATGTACCCTTGTACTTTTTTATAACACTACAAACTGTCGTTTTTGGTAACTGTAACACTTTAGCTATCTTTGTTCTCGAACAAGTAGGATTTTCAACGAATTTGTTCACTTTTAGTTTTCTTTGTGCGTACTCCATCGCTAATAACTTCGCGTAATGACAACAAAATCTAATGAAATTTCAATCATATAACGTAACATTCATTGTCAACAGAAGCCCATTACAATTTTTTAGTACAAGAGTACAACTCAGCAGTAAACAGTAATGTGTGTACCGATTTACTGTGAACCGTTCTTTAATACTCTTCAAATTATACAAGTGGCTTAACAAGTTTTGATTGTTTCCTTAACAAACATTTTTATCCTGCAATTATAGTTTTGCATAAGTTGAAAATTGGTAATCTTAAATCTCAAATCACTTAAGTAAAATTCTGTACGAGCTCTTACACCCTGAAGCGAAATAAAATTGGCGCGCTTACAGTTATGTATCACAGTTTACCAGAAATGTTTAAATGATTGCAGTTGATTAAAACAAAATTATCTATTATTATCTTCTTTCTGGTGTTGTAAGGTAGTGTAACCCTTTAAGTACCTTGGTAAGGTAGTATAAAGCTATTAAAAAATGTATCTGGAGAGGCTTTGAACCCCTTCAACGTCCGCTCATTCTAATCATGGCTGTGGTATGTACATATGTTTGGAAAAAAAAGTTTTGAAAGTAAAAAACATACAAGTGGATACATTTAGGAGCCTAATTAATCTATTAATTGCAAAAGCCAAGTATTCTGTATAAATTAAATAAATATTACAGAAAAGGCATTCTTACGTTTAAAAGTAGAAAAAGACTGAAAAAATTACTGAGTATGAAGAAGAAGAATATTTGCCTTACCACCATCACTAGTACAACATTGACACTCAGCAATCAGAGTTGCGGGACAATTAGTCTATTCTCCTCGCTCTTTTATGAACTTTGAATTCGATGCGACTTCACTCCACCTTCTCAATAGTAGTTCTCAATAGGCTTTGGCATTTTTCCACACAACAAAAAGCGGCGTTTCGTAAATTTCGAATTGCTAAAAATCACATTACGCTATGTAAATCAAGTCGACAATCATGTACGTATGCATCAAATAGAATGGACATACGTATAACTGCAACTGTTATGCAATATAAACTGCCTTCAGCAGCATTTTAGGCGAAAATGAAGCACGCTTATAAAAGAAGACAAACACAAACATTTAAATAACAATTAAGACAAGTTAAGTTTCGTTTTGCCTCTGCCCCTTTCTGTGTTCAAGTATAACCATAAAAATTCCTAAAAGTGTACTACACTAAATACCAAAAGCAACACTTAAAATTCCGCAACTTAACCTCGACTCGCATTTCGCACTTTTGTTTTTCCCAAAGTACATACATACATAACCAGCACCTCCTACGCCTCCTGTTGCCTGCTCAAAACCACCCGCACTACGCTATAACCTTTCCTCCCTGCCATTGCCATACCCGTGCTCAGCCGTACCCTCGTCCACTTGTTCTGTTTATGCAAAAACAAAACAACTAAGGAAAGCGCAACATGAGCCCATTGTTGAGTGCGTGGAGCAGCACGAACTGGAAATAAAAATAGGCAGAGGACGACTGTAATGACGAGAGAACGCGCAGAGACACCAGCGCGGCGAATGTGTGAAGACATGCGCAACCGTAAGTGGCAACGCTGGTGGCAACGCAGTGCACCTTCATAAGTGGCAAGACAACACAATTGCCCATCGCCTAGAATAAGCCGACAGTGCGCCGCTTGACGTGCTGTGACGTGACACGCCCTGGCAGCTGCACTCTGAAGTATGTCAAATGCACACAATATGCTGCAGCTTAAAATCACACTCAGTTGTGTTTGTGTAAATGTGTTGCGCGGCAGCCCTTTTGTCACTTTCGCATTGCAATCCATCAACTCGGGGCCGAATTCTAAACGCTTGCTACCTACTTGGCCACCTCTTGGATAAACCATATAATTGTACATCGAATTTTGCATTGAGCTCTACCGTGGCTATACACGTAAGCCCACTGTATACTTTTTAGATCGGCAGTTTGGGGATTCAGGATTTCCATTATTTTTGTACTTGTTGAAGTATTTGGATTGCAGAGAACACAACACTCTACCCATATATTTCAAGTATACAGAAGAGTAAGACTGAAATATATATTAAAACAAACCCAAGTCAAATTGCCCAACTCCCGACTCAGTTTTCTAGTAGAAGAACACGACTACCCTACAAGACGCGACTGACCGAAACTCCACTACATTCGCAACACTTGCATGAAATTTGGCCCATGAGACAACATATCGCTGCAATTTGTCTTTCATTTAAACTGAAACAAACCATTTGACAACCATAGAAACATTAATTGCTTATACACGCATGTGTAAGAATGAGACAACAATAGAAACAACTGGTGACAAGAACTCGCATCGGAGTTAATATAAATGATTAAGAGCCATCGGCTGCCATAGCTACGTAGCTCAGCTGGCTAACGCGCGCGCCGCGAGTCAAATACGACGCGAGAGCCCATGTTCAAACCTCCGGTGCTTCAAACGCCGAAAAAAAAGAAAAACAGAAAGCAGGTAAGAAATCGAATTGAAATTTAATTTAAAATAAAAAATATTATTTGAATTGAATATTTAAATAATTCTGCACTTTCAGTAACTTCAATATTTGGGCCAATAGTGCAGGTACCGAAGCGCAAGACCAAGGAAGAAGGAAGCCAATGCCCAATGATGATGCCCGCGCTAACCAAACGCATTCGATTGCGACAATATGGGGCCATCCAAGCAGGGACCGCAAATGAACTTTTTTTAAATGAAATTTTTTTTATATTATTTTATTTAAATTAATTTAAAAAAAATTCAGGTAGAAGTAAAAGAAAACGGGTTTTCCAAAAAATTTCAATAAAAATCGGCATTTTTTCAATATTGAGTATTGGTCATGAATGACCGATTTATACATCACATTGTGACCGATATTTGCATCAGCATTTCAGTCAGACATTTCGGCACATGACCGATCAACTGACTGAAATTTCCATTTTTTTCGGTGTTTGCTACAACACCGACAAAAAAAAAAAAAAAGTTTGCTGCAACGGTGATTTGAACTCGCGGAGTCTTGACTCGCGGCCAACGCACTAGCTGAGCTACGGCGGCTGCCGCGGCGGCGGCGGTGAAATAGCCATTAAAAACTAAATATTTGGAGGTTGGAATACGTATGCGTTAGAGCAGAGCAACTACACTTTTCTTAATACGCAAAAGGTGTGTGTTAGAGTGAAACAAAAAATCACACGTACACGAGAGTTTCGGTCAGTTTTTTCACACCGCCTGTACAAAAATGATAGAAACTTTGTTCGGAGGGCTGACCGAAACTTCGGTCAGGCATGTCGGTCATATGACTGATCATATGACCGTCACTGTTCTTGTAGGGTAAGTAGTCATTTTGTACTGAGTAACGTTGTTGTGTGGCTAATAGTTTTACAGTTTGAACATATTCACATTTTGGGTGGCAATAACAACGAAAAAGAATTAAACCGAAACTTTTCGAAATTAAGGGTTTCGAAAAATACCGAAAACTAAATTAACCAATGCACAATTTTATATCAAAACTAGCTGGGCCCCGCGGCTTCGCACGCCAGCTCTCTTCTTTTACCCGATACAAATTTTGAACGCATTGTTGACCCCGTCAGATTTTGATTAAAAACAAAAAAACATGTGTCTATTATCTTTGATGTCAAGTGCTTCTAACAACTGTGAAGTAAAAGGCTAAAGAGCCTTCATGAGTTAACAACACATTTACTCTAAACAAATTCGTAACCCTTAATTTATCACGGTAGATTTCGATTTTCAAAAATATGAAAAGCACATTTTAATTATTTCCCAATTTAATTGCTTTTTGTCTAAGTTTGAAGTTAAAAGGACCAATAAATCGTGTTTCTCCATACAAATTGTTAACCCATTAGACCCCGTTAGATTTTGATTTTCAAAAAAATGAAAAACGCGTGTCAAATTATTTCTCACTTAGAGTAGTTTCACAAAGTTTGAAGTCCGTGGCCCCATTAATTTATGTTTTTTACAGTTTCGCCATACAAACTTGTAACCGGTCGTTGACACCGCCTGATTTTAATATTCGAAAAAAAAAGAAAAACACGTATCGAGTTATTTAACATTTGAAGTACTTTCACCAAGTTTGAAGTCAAAAGGATAAAAAAAATTGTTTCTCATACATACTTTTAACACGTCGTTGATCCAGTTAGATTTCGATTTTGAAAATAATGAGAAAGGCGTGTATAACTGTTTTTTCAAGTATTTTTACGATTTTGGAGTCAATAGGGTTCATGTTTTTTTCGCGTCTACCCTTAAAGAAATCTTAACCCATTGTTGGTCCAGATAAATTTTGACTTTCGAAAAATTATAAAATACGTGTCGAATTATTTTTGGTTTAGAGTATTTTCAGGAAGTTCGAAATCAATATGTATCTTGAATCACTTTTCTTCATACAACACCTTAACACATGTTTTGCCCTTTTACACCCCAAATTTCAAAAAATCCCGTTTTAGCGGAGGTTCATTTTTCAAGATGTATTTACAGCTAAAATTTGATGTTTGTAGCGGCAGTTTGGGATGAGCGATGATGAATCAATCAATCAATCAGTCAGTCAGTTAGGGCAAACAATCTATGTATATAAAAATGGAGGCGGTACCACGCCCTCTTGTCCAATGCTCACAACTTTCTTCTAGTCGAATTGTGGTACTCAGTGGAAAGTTCGTTTCAAGTTTCACAAATGTGTGTGTGTACTGCATAACTGTTGGATCATAAAAAATGTGCCACGCCCCTTGACCAACGTCGATCAATTCTATCAGTAGAATGACACATCGGTACACTAACTTTCATTGCTGTGCGACTTACAATGCCGCAGCTATTCCACTCAAAAGAATTGAATTGTATGGGCGGTGCCGCGCCCCCTTGTAAATACTCGCCCCATTCCCTCTGCCGAAAGATATGTTTAAATGGTAGGTTCATACCGAGTTTCATTGATCTACGACTTACAGTTCTGCTGCATTAAACATGTGCCACGCGCCTTGTTCAACGCCCATCAAATTTTAACAGTAGAATGACACATCTATGGAACGACGGTGTACCTAATCTCGACAATTTTTCGAGAAAGTATTTTGGATACAGCTTAATTAAAGAATTACCTTTAACATGATACTACTTTTGTCAAAATCCGCGATAATTTTTTTTCTTATTTTTGTCCACTCTCGAAGCACTGTGCGACGGTGCACCAAATTTCATTGCTGCTGGTAAGTTTGTACCAAATTTAATTGATGTGTGACTTATGGTTCCAAAGTTATTGTCTAAAAATGTATCCTTGTGGTGCCACGCCCCGTTTTCCCGACTTTCCTTTCTTCCTAAACCTTCACGTAACAATTTTAAACAAACCCACCGAAGGAAGTATCCAAATTGGTCCAGTCGTTTTCAAGTTTTAAGCAGCCGAACGGACAACGATTCATTTTTATATACAAGTATATAGATGTGAACATGATAGCTAGCCAGAATATACAAAAAAATAGGTATTATAAAACTAAATACATCTAAACAGGCCCTGCACAAAGGTCAGAACAGGCTGGGTGCTGTGGAAGGCTCGCAGGATTCCTGCCCTCTTTTACATCACTACACTGCACAACAGCATGTCTGTGTATGAAGATTTGTACATGAATCTGAATCGTTTTTCACGCTGTTTTCAAAACCATACTCCACTTTTATGTAACAGCCCTAGTTTTCGCAAAAAATGGGTGTGTCACTTTTCGAATTTTCCTCGGCTTTTTTCTCGTTTTCGACTGTAATTTCTGAACCAATAATCCTATCGACATGATTTGTATATCGTTGCACTTACAACATTTCACGCCATCTTTTTTTGACATTAATCAATTTTTTGCGTTTCAATAAGGTTTCAAAGTAGGAAAATATTGAATTTCAAGGAATTTTTCTGATGGCGAAAATTTTACATATGTTTCATAAATCAAGTTACGAATTATATGAATATCTTAACGAGAAACATCAAGCAATACACCACAGCCCAGTGATGTTAACTTTTTTTTTGAAAAATCCCTACGCGACTTGAAAAAATCCCTACTTTTCCCTACGCTGTCCAGCAATTTTCCCTACGAAACTCCCTACACTTATTTTCCAAGTATTTTTTAATATTTAAGGTTTTTTTTTAATTTTTTGTGAATAAAAGTCGCAAAAGTAAAAACCATAACATTTATTAATTCTTCTTTTAATTCATTTGCAACATGAAAACAACAAAACAAAGTTGTGCTTTGTACTGAGATACGATTTAAAACATGGGAACATAACAACATAGAAAAAATTGTGCTTTGCACGGAGATACCATTTCATCACATTAAAAAAATCAGTACAAAAATTACACTAACATAAGACTAATTATTTATGGTCATACTACTCAGTGTATGCCATTTTCTTAAAGTGCTGTTCTTTACATTGAAAATTTACACAGGTGATATCTTCGTCTTCTAAGTAAGAGCGAATTATACAAATTGAAGTCCAATTGTCATGGCTTGATGTGTTCCTTTTTTGTTCGAAAATATTCTTTCAGAGCCTGCATTAGAATGTGGTAGTGCCGAAACATATTTGGCCAACTTTGACAAATTCGGAAACAACATTTGATCGTTAAAATTTTTAGTTTGACTAATTTGACTTCAAAATTTTCCATAACCAGGGTTGTTTGAAAATTCCCTACATTTAGTGAATTTTACAAAATCTGTCCTTTGTTTCCCTACGCACACAATTTTCGCTAAAATTCCCTACATGTAGGGTTCAATCGGTTTTTTGGTTTAGAAATTACGATCAAAAATATGGAAAAAGTGGGGAAAAACTGAAAAAATTACACGGTACCTATATCTCACTAACTAGAGCTGAGGATAGATTCGAAATCAGCGCACCCAAATTAGTAAGAAACAGTAGAAAAACTCCATGTAACAGAAAAAAGTGTTTTTTGTTGTGCTGTGTTATCATCAAAAATATACATTCCCTACATGTAGGGAATTTTCCCTACAGTTAACATCACTGCCACAGCCAAATTCTTTCGCGGAAGAAACATTCGCATGGAAATAGTAGGAAAAATGTGTCATAGCCATTTTCATCACTTTTCATACTTAAACCTTAAAAAATTAGGAGCCTTATAATATGCTCTTTTATATGATCCATTTATAGTTTGGAATACAAGCAAAAAACAAAAAGATTTTGAATTTTTCAAAACAAAAAAAAACTGCATATATGTTGGAAAAGAAGCCGTGCGGTGTTGTTAATCCGATAAGGTGAAAATCATTTCAATCGGTTTTTTGGTTTAGAAATTACGATCAAAAATATAGAAAAAGTGGGGGAAAAACTGAAAAAATTACACGGTACCTATATCTCACTAACTAGAGCTGAGGATAGATTCGAAATCAGCGCACCCAAATTAGTAAGAAACAGTAGAAAAACTCCATGTAACAGAAAAAAGTGTTTTTTGTTGTGCTGTGTTATCATCAAAAATATATACATTTTCTTTATTGTTGTTTTGTCAAACAGAATTGAGAACAGAATTTGAGAATTGAAACATTACTACATTGGGAACAAATACCAGGAGTTTTACTCTAAAGCAAACTGCACACTGAGGAAGCGCATATCGAAGTTAGAAATCGGTTCCAATGAATCCTTCATAGAGGAGGAGAAAACTGCTATTCACATCTTGGGACAATACCCAGAGATATTACACTTCGGAAAACACAAGCAAAAATCGTTTTCAAACGTTACGCAAAAGGTAACTTTGACCGTATCGTCCTTTTGCGAGGGGGTGCGCCCAAATTAGACGAAAGTATTTACCCTTTATACAGATAAATAAATTGCACTTTGTTTACCGGGGTAAAACTTAAGGCATGGTGGCGATGTTGTCCAGTCGATTGTATTCGCTGAACAGTGGTAACGTGGGTTTTCACTCCTCTTAAATCATTTCCTGTGATTTTCAACAACCTTCCAAGGAAGGCTTGGCTTGTGGCTTCTCCCTGTTGTTTTGACACTAACAAAGAACTTTGCTCAGAATATTAGAAAATAAGCAGGTGGCAAATAGTTATCTAAAAGGGGCGGCACGAGAGGGCTGAGCGTCAACTTGGATTGAACAGGAACAAGGATATAGAGCTCTCCAGATTGTTCCCAACCAGAGACTCTGTCTTAGATGGTCATAGTCAGGGCATTTTTAAGTAATACGAACGTGACCAAATGGCCACGGAGTAGTCTGCAGTGGCCACGTAGTAATCATAATCTGGACACAACCAATTTTTGAAATGCGTGAACAACACCTAACTGATATAATGTCAGAAATTTTCTGAACATACATATATGATTTCCCAAAATGTCAAAAAATATGAGGAAATATTGAGGAATTTATATGGAAAAAACATACGCACGACTTACGTTTGCTATATAAGTTATACACGTGTTTAATGAATTTTGACAGCATACCGTTAAGAATTTGTGGGCAAGTATATAACAAAGAGGATATGGAAAAGAACTTAATGACATATAAAATCACAAACCGCCATTTTTACGGGACAAAATCCCTCTCGGAGTACAAGGTAAAATCCGGTTCTCGGCAACGCGAAGGAACTCTGCTAAAGCTGCCCTAGGGTCATATACAGCTGTACCTACTCCATTCAGTGCCACAAACATTCTCGAGTTTATGGTCTTATCTGAAGTTGACAGTCGGTGGTTTGATTTAATTTGATTATAATGAGAAATCACTTTTTTAACGGTCATGGAGTGAGGTGAAGTGACCAGTAATGAACAGTTTTTGGAAGATTCCACATGTCACTGGTATCAGTCGAAGCAGTTTATGAGTAATTTTTGCACCTTCGTCTGGAGTAAGAAATCTCTGCTTTCTTGGATGGCTGGCCCACAATCGCATACATTCGACTAAGACTCGGAAACTTTTTCTTCTTGCGACGATATATTTCATGTCTTTGTTCTGACGATCAACACGTCCATCAATTTCTAAAGACACGCAAATAACGGATTTGAGAGTTTCTCAAATTTTGTTCATCTCTAACTGTCCCACGTTGTGAAGCATTTCAGCATAAACCACTGTATCTTTATAATGAAGACTTGACGTGGTAGGTTGAAAATCGTCACGTTGAACATCCCAGTTATTTGCATCATTTAGGGCCGTTTTCTCATCTTCCCGTTAACTTTAAAGTTCACTTTAACGGGCCGATAAACGAATTTTCGTTTTCTCATCTGCCCGTTAAGCTATCCTCTCGATAAAATTTACCGGGAGGATTGAGTGCCTGTTAAACTTTAAAGTGAACTTTAAGTGGAAATGATGCCAAGTACATGCATATGTTTGTTTACAAACAAAAAACAGCTGATAATGAAAATACAATTTGAAATGTGTTTCTTAAATTCATGCACTGGAAGACGCTTTTGAAGGTACGGAGTCGCAAAATGCGGCAAATATAACATATAACAGCCAATTGGACTATTTCACTGCTTTGCACTGCTGACATGTCCAATCGCTGCTGGGCCGCCACCTGTGTGATACGTCTCGCTCTTCTGCGCTGCAAGTTCCAGCTTGGACTTATGCTTCAAGCTGTCAAACTTGTGCCTCAACGATTTCCAACGCCGGGACACGAACCATTTGGCAGTAAAAACATCAACAACATTTTGCCAGGCAAAATTTTTATTTTTTCCTTCAAAAATAATTATAATTTTTCACAAACAGCTGATTGCGCCGCCAAGTGCTGCCCATCGTAGACCAGTGTTGCCAAAGAATCAGACTTGTTAAATTTATATTTATCAGGAAGATGAGAAAACGAAAATATTTACCGGGCACTTTAAAGTGACCTGTAGCTAAAGTGAACTTTAACGGGAAGATGAGAAAACGGCCCTTAGTTGTGTTTGTATTGATTTTGCGGGTATTGTTGCAAGCGAACGAGCAGGCCACGATCGAGCTGTGGGTGTTTCCAACAAAGAATCATTGTAGACATCCAGGCATAATGAAATTAGATCATTCACAACAGCCGCACGATGTTTTTTCAGAGTATTGACCCATGGATGTTTTTTGGACAGTTGCTTCTATAATTCAGTCGACTTTTGACCTTCTGCTGCAATGGAGTGGACACTAGACTCAATGTGATCGACAATTCTCTACAATTTTTGTTCCCCGTCAACTCGAATTCCTTCAGCAAGAGGAACTGTTTCTAATTAAAAAAAAAATGAAACAAAAGGAATCGCCACGGCGCAAACGCTTTGTTGTAAATTTATATAGTGCTCCAATTTGCTCTAAACCAATGTTCCTCGTTCAAGCGTATAAGGGCCGTTTTCTCATCTTCCCGTTAACTTTAAAGTTCACTTTAACGGGCCGATAAACGAATTTTCGTTTTCTCATCTGCCCGTTAAGCTATCCTCTCGATAAAATTTACCGGGAGGATTGAGTGCCTGTTAAACTTTAAAGTGAACTTTAAGTGGAAGTGTTGCCAAGTGCATGCATATGTTTGTTTACAAACAAAAAACAGCTGATAATGAAGTTACAATTTGAAATGAAATTTGAATTTGAGATCTTTCGGTATGGAAAATAGGCGTGTTTCTTAAATTCATGCACTGGAAGACGCTTTTGAAGGTACGGAGTCGCAAAATGCGGCAAATATAACATATAACAGCCAATTGGACTATTTCACTGCTTTGCACTGCTGACATGTCCAATCGCTGCTGGGCCGCCACCTGTGCGATACGTCTTGCTCTTCTGCGCTGCAAGTTCCAGCTTGGACTTACGCTTCAAGCTTGCAAACTTGTCCCTCAACGATTTCCAACGTCGGGACGCGCCCCATTTGGCAGTAAAAGCATCAACAAATTTTGCCAGGCAAAATTTTTATTTTTTTCCTTCAAAAATAATTATAATTTTTCACAAACAGCTAATTGCGCCGCCAAGTGCTGCCCATCGTAGACCAGTGTTGCCAAAAAATCAGACTTGTTAAATTTATATTTATCAGGAAGATGAGAAAACGAAAATATTTACCAGGCACTTTAAAGTGACCTTTAGCTAAAGGTTAAGGGGAAGATGAGAAAACGGCCCTAAATGTCGTAAAATCGCCTATTAACATATAAAGTTTTCAGACTCACGCATGTACATATGTAGGTGAAGGAGCGGTTTGGGGGGGAGGGGGTGTCGAGGAGATATTTTGCTTTTGGTCACCTAGTGAAAAATCCTTAAAAAATGCCCTGGTCGTAGTTAAGTATAACAATTTGTAGATCTATTAATTTTTAAATGTAAAACTTTTCGTAAACTGAATATTTGAGAAGAAAAAAAGTTTCAATCGCTGCAAGCATGATTCAATACAGAGATTGCGCCTTCCGAGAGAAAATAAATTTGAAGCCGCACCAGTGACGTCATCGGAGAATAAGTAGGGATTCCATCAGTACCTTTTACATTCTTTCATTTTGAACTTACATTTTGCTTCACTTTTTTGAACAAATATATGACTTTCTTTATATTTTAACCCTTGTATATACATGTACTTGCATAACAGTTCAATAGAAGCTTGTATATCTTTACAAAATAAATTGTAAATCCGTATTACTCATTCATATAAATAACACAAATAAACCAAGTGAATTTCGGGAGGAAACCCTGCAATTCAATTCAAATTTCATGCTATGTTTTTATTGGTTGAACATTTTTTTGACCAAAAATATTTGGTTTTGTGAAAATTGTGCCGCTTTTGCTTGTTTGTTTTCTTGTTTTTGTGTTAAATTTGATAAAGAATTTTGAATTTCGAAAGTCCTCGCGTTAACAGATGCGTGTAGTGAAAGAATCGCGGAAAAATTTCCAAAACAAAAAACGAGAGTCATGCGGTGTGCAGGGGGCCTATGTACACGAAATAATGAAAACAAAAAAGGTACATGAGGCGACGTACTTTTCAAATAACAAATAAACAAAAATATAACAAAAAGTGAATAAATATTTGATGTTGTCCCACTGTGTTGGTCTCTCCAAAATTCAATCAACATTTTCAGCCAATAGGAAACAATTTTGTATGACGTCACTGGTGCGGTTTCAAATTTATTTTCTCCCGGAAGGCGCAATCTTCTATTCAATAAATCTTTGCTGCAAGTGATCAATGACTTACGTTATACCACAGAATAAACAGTATACAGAATGCGCATGTCGACCAGCGAAGCAATCTGAATTTCGGGTGCGGGCCGAAAGCAGCAGAAGGGAAGATAACAGAGTTGGTTGAACAGAACTTCTGTCTCTGTTAATTTCTCGTGCGACGATGAGCTCTGTTATTGTAATTTCGGTAAGTGCCGAGTGGTACAGAACGAGCTCGTGCGCTCGATGCCGGCCAGAGAAGCTACTGTTATTTTCAATGAAGCGAATGAAGGGCGATGTGCTATCGTTGTTGTTGTGTTGATCAACGAATGAAAATTGTAAATTTCGAATTTTTGTTACTGGCTGACTTTGGCTGCCTATTCCTGGTGTGTTTCATGTAATTATTGGATCGACCTTCTGCGTGAAAAGATATCCTTATGAGCACTTGAAGGCTAAGGTTTCGCTAATTTTGGCGTAAATGACTTCTCGCTACGATTTATTACTTTATCCCTACGCCTTTAACCCCCCCTGAAACCTAAAAAAATGAGAGGTTCAGAAGAATCGTAATTACAAATTTTTGCATTTAATCACGTCTAATGTATGTACAGTGCAAGCTCGATTTTCGTGACTAATTAAAAACCAGACCAGTCGCGAAAACTGAATTTTCGCGACAACAGAACCTAAAATTTTAATTAAAAATTTTATGTAATTTTTGAAATTAGAATTGTTTTTATTTATATATTTACATTTTAAACAATTTTAAAGAAGAATTGGAGATTTTGGGTTGCTTTTTTAGCAAATAATTTTTTAAAATAACAGCTGAATCACGTGTTTAAATAATGCTGTTGTCGGCTTAACAATCCAAAAAGGTTAATATACCAAAAGACGGGGATTTCCCATTTTTGGTTATAGACATTGTAATAAAATTAAAAAAAAAAAACAGATAAAAGTCGCGAAAATAGAATGGTGTTGCTTTTTTTCTATATATGTATGTAAATCCGCAAATTAAAATATATTTCGTGCATAACAATTGCAGCAAATCGTTTAACCATCTTTAATATTAAAAATAGTGTGATGACTCTATAGCGTAGTGACTTTTTAAGTCGATAAGTTACCCCCTTTTGACATTCGTTTTCATATATTTTTGCACGCTATTCTCCGTCGTAAAATTACTACCGACAGCGTATGTACCCACTGCGCTGCACGCAGAATGAACCGCAAAGCAAAAATAATTGAATCGAAAGTCGAATTCAATGTTTCATTTCCTAGCCGGCAACAATAACAACAACCATAGCTTATTGCTCTTCCCGCCATATCGCTCCTTTGCTGCAAGAACGTCATAACTCAAAACAATTTTTTTTCAGTTTATGGCAGCCCTGTGTGTATCTGCATATGATCTTTTATCTGTCAAAACCTTTTATTTGTAAAATATTCAATACTTTTCTCACAAGACGACATGGAAATTTTTTTGATACCTTGAACTGCCTGCAATGGTAAATTTTAAAATTGAATTTTCTCGGAATGATGTAGTTTTGAATTATGACATTCTTGCAGCGAATGAGCGATATGTATATGTAAGAAGCAAGTGACACTTCGTTTTTTGCCGACAACAACAGCAACCACAGCCGACGCTACACATCAATGCTTCGCAGAGCCGCAGGCGATTATTACTTTCTTTTTATCTCTGTGCTGTTTGTTCTGTGAAATAACAGAAACGAATGCTGTCTAGTGCTGTTTGTAATGTTAATAGCAGAGGACGTAATGTTCAATTAACAGTGGTCGTAATATTACGACCCCTTAACATTTTTGAATTTGTATGAGATGCGCGTTCTGTATTACTGTTTATTCTGTGGTTATACCAAAGAATATAAAGTAATATAGAACGCGCATGTGGGCACAAAAGTGTTTTCGGTTGCTATGATGCGAGCGGGAAGAGCGAAGCGTTGGCATTTGAGAATGTTAAGTTCATACCATTTTCTGTTAGATTTTCGTAGGACAACAGCAAAAAGCAATGTTATTGTTCGCAACGACTTCACTCGTGTACATTGAAATGGTTGTGTTGCAGCGTAGTGTTCGCTCAATCATTTTTTGCATGTATGTTTCTTGATCTTGTTTGCCGAATCGCAAGCATAGAGCAAACAACGAACCAAAGCATCGTCATCATCGTTTCAACGAAGATGACTCGGGATTCGCTAATGTTTTTGTTGTTGTCGATTATTGTGTGTATGCTTGTTTGTGTTGCCGATTGCCGGTTTTGCTGCCCAAATTGCTATCATATTTCTATCAATCGAATCTTTGTGGTGTATGGCTTTTTGATTGCCAACGCTTTGATTGATTTTAAAATTTGGTGGTTGATCCCAATTTAAAATGCTTACAAATATTTTTACGTGGCGAGTTCGCAATAAAATTATTAGTTTATATTTTCACATGGTTGATTACAAGTTTGAGAATATGGGAAAACTACGAAAAAAAATTAATTGATGGCTATATTGACTTCAAAATCCATAAAAACACTTGAAATCAAAAATAATTAGATACGTGTTTTAATTTTTTTTTAAATCGAAATCTAACGGACAAACCAAGGGTTAAAAGATTGTATAAACAAGCATAATTTAATAGGCCTATTGACTTTCATGATGTCGAAAGCACTACTAAAGCACTAAATAAAGAAATAAATATTAAGACAAGTATTTTGTCATATGAAAAATGTGATT
The DNA here is from genome assembly GCA_963971225.1 of Melieria omissa. NCBI lineage: Eukaryota > Metazoa > Arthropoda > Insecta > Diptera > Ulidiidae > Melieria > Melieria omissa. Next base: position 38,206,507 of record OZ020269.1, on the reverse strand, counting down.
TAGGAATGCCTACGTTTAAAAATAGTATAAATGTTCTACACCTGAATTGTTCCATGGCGAATGATGTCACCATAAATTTACAATATAAGATTTTCTTATTTTAGTTCTTTTAACCCTTATGTGTGTGATGGGGTACCCGGGTACCCAAATCACTTTTATATCGAAATTTTATACACTTGCGGATAACCTAGAAAGATGAATCTTCATGACAACTCCCAAAATGGTATTCTGTCTTCATTTTCGGGTGTTTAATTCCATTTATTTTATTTTGGAGGGTGTGGCGCAACATTTTCTTTTTACACCCTTACCCGTGTGCTGGGGTACCCGGGTACCTCAATACATTTTATATGGAGTTGCATAGATTTTTCCTGTAAGTAAAACTTTGTAAAGTTAATAATTTGTTATAAAACAATTTTATCAACGAGAACAATCACTCAATCGATTTTGAGGAAATTAAAAAAATGATTTTGGTTATATAAATTCTGAGATGGTCAGTTTCTATGCAACCCGCAGGCTCGGCGTCAGAGGCTTCTATTGGCTTGAGAGGCTTCGGAAATGGAAAATTCTTCATCACTTTTACTTTCGTACATTATTTCTTGAATTTCGGTTGAGATAAATCTTTCACAACGGGCTCTTGCTGAATAAGAACTAATTTCAGAAGTTGCTCAGATCTTTCACAATGCAATTGAAACTAATTACTAATGATTAATTAATTTGTTACAAAGTTCAAATGTAAAAAATTTCCGCGAGGAATGACCTTCCATTGAAATTTACAGCAGCGTATGAATGGTATTCCCCTTTTTATGAAAGCGGGATCCGAAATTGCACAAAAATTCATTACTAGAAATTAAAAAACAAGTTTGGAAGTCATTTTTTGTAACAAGGGAAATCCCAAAATGTACTTTTATATTACTGAGAGCTTTAAAACTAAGCAAAAACAGTAAAATTTCTTACAGTGCGAACAAAAAGTGAGAAATTTTCATGCAATTTGTACTGGGGTACCCGGGTACCCCATCACACGGGTAAGGGTGTTTTTTTCAGCACACACACTAGGGTTAAGTAAGGGCTAATAAAAACGTCTTTCTTTCTTTCCAATTTCCCTTTTTAATTGTCTTTTGTGATTACTTTTTATTTCTTTTTTATTGCCTGTAGCGATCATATAGGTCACCACGCCAGCCATATTTTATTATCTTTTCTATGATTATGCGCACACTACAGTCGGCAGTGAATTCAGGAGCAATATGGAACGCCGTGCAGGCTTATAGAAGAAGAACAAAAGCCAGCCGCCAGAAAATATAAATCGTTTTACAATTTCAGCACTTCGCCAGCGCAACAACAACAACAACAGCACATCGTCCTCATCTCCCAATCATCCCACGCCGCAGCAGTGTGCTAACGCAGACTCGCTGCAGTGAGCGCAACCAAAAGCGAGCCTTGGTATGTTTATTTTCTTTGCTTCTACTCACATGTTACGCCGAAGTTACAGAGATTTCTGCTGTTAGTAACAGAGAGTTCTGCTGTTAGTAACAGAGGGTACTACCAGCAGTACCCGCCATACAACGCGTTTGCTTGTATGAGATGCGCGTTCTATATTACTTCATATTCTTTGGTTATACTATCATAGTAATGGATAAGTACCGCTGCTGAAAAGTTTTCATAAAATAACGTAACAACTACACACATTTTTAATAGATTAATTTTTGATTTGCAGTACTAGCGGCCTTGTACGTATGAATTTCTTGATTTCAATGAAGTAATCTTTAATCACTCTTTACGAAAATCCGGCAAGACGAGATCAACAAAAAGCGGAACGAATAACAACACCACGTATTACACTGAACATTTCTACACTTATGTTTACCCCCAAACACTTAACATCTTCTTCTTCTTGACTGGCACAACAGCCCGATTACGAGACTAAGGCCTAGCTACCCGCAACCAACCGTGTTGTGCGTTGGAAGGGACCTACAGTTTTATGCCGATTCTGAACGGCGAGTTGGGAGCTTTTTCATAGGCAATTTTACTCTCAGAGGTTTGCCATTTCCTGCTGAGAGCATAGCCGCCGAAAGAAAAATTGTTGTTTTTCTTTTTTTTCGGTGTTAACGCAACGGAGTATTGAACTCGCGGAGTCTTGACTCGTGGCTCAACGCACTAGCCAGCTGAGCTACGGCGGCTATACTTAACATATTAAAATAAAACCAAACACATCTAAACACACAGAGTGACACAGATCAATTCACGCTCTTTTATTATTTTAATATATTATCTACCTGTTTAGTAATATTTTTATATATTACACTTTTAACGAATTTTTTACCTCGTCAGATGTTGAAAACGAAATATTGCGTTGAAACACTTCTGATTCGAGATCCTCTGATTAACACTACGGTACAGTCGTATGGTCCAAGTAGAGAAGATTCTAAAATCTACTCATGCAGTTTAGCATATGGATATATTCCAGAGGCCTGAAGTGCAGTAAATGTGATCTATCTGCCACCTGAAAGATCTAACCAGAAGGACCCAAAATCCTTCAGGCCTAATGTCCTTTGTGCTAAAGGACCTGGAGAAGGTAGTTGACCGCTTCCCGAGGGAGGAAATTCAGAATTCAGAAAGGTAGATCTATAGAAACGGCCCTATCAGTGCTGGCAGGCATGATAGAGAAGTACCTGAAAGTGAAGGAGATCTGCCTGGCAGGCTTCTTAGACATTGAAGGGGCCTTCAACTACACAACCTTCGAAGCAATGGAAACAGCTCTAGAAGACTTCCATCATCAATGCTCGAAAGCAGGGTGATTCGGTCCAGCTTAGGGAGGGTTGAGCTCTCTGCGAAAACAGCATGGGGTATCCCCAAGGAGTCCAAGGGTCCTATCTCCGCTTCTGTGGTCTGTGGTTGTTGACGGACTAATCCGCTCTCTTACAGAGCAGGGACATGAAGTCATTGCATACGCAGACGTCCTAGTAATCGCAGTCAGGGGCAGAGGTGGACACACCGTCTAGACTTGCTTCAGAGCGCGTTGAATACGGTGGAGTGCTGGTGCGTCAGACAGAAACTGTCTGTGAATCTATACAAGACCATTGTAGTGCCTTTCACTCTTAAAAGGAAACTAGACCTAATACAGGTTAGGATCTTTGGTAAAGAACTTAACTACTCCAAGGATATTAAGACCCTAGGGGTCACTCTAGACAGTAAATTGAACTGGAGACCCCACGTAGACCGCATGCCTATGAGAGCTCTCTGGAACTACAAGAGGATCTGTGGGAACAACTGGGATGTGAGGCCGAAATGGCTTCAGAAGATTTACTCCATAGTAATTCTGTCAAATATTACTTATGGGGTCATAGTCTGGCGGAAGAAAACCACAGAATAACTGCGACTATGCTAGAGAAATTATAAAGACTAGCGAATACCTGCATAACAGGATGTCTCAGAACTACTTCAACTGCAGCCCTTTATGTTATATTGGGAATGCTACCGCTGGAACTGAATGTGCAGATGGCAGCAACCAACAGCACACACAGGCTGATGCAAAAGATACATAGGCAATCGGCCACCTATCTCTGCTGAGGGACAGATGGCGGGATGGAGGCTTTTGGACCAGATGACTCTGAAGCACATCTTCAGAGGAAGTTTCGCCAGGTACATACCTCACAGGTTGGATTGGGCTGATAAAAGGATCAGTCTCATGTGTGACGACATTGTCTGGTACACCGATGACGGAAGAAGGGACTGGGGCAGGAATATTTAGCTCCTGCTTCCAGTCTTCAGTAAGTCTTGGGGATTAAGCCTCGATCTTTCAGGCTAATTTTTCATTTATTTCGAAATGATCAATGTTAGAAGCAGAAACGAGCACAATGTCATGAAGGGATTCTTAGTGGATACTGTCCGCTAAATATGCATAGAGCGCGCCTGGGACTAACGGACAGTGAGCTATGCAGATTCTGTATGGAAGAAGAGGAGAGTTTTGTACATATCATAATTGAATGCCCTGCCCTAATACACGCAAGAAAGCGAATATTTGGGAAGTAGGTGATACAGACGAGAGATTTGTCTGAAATTAATCTAAAGAAACTAAAGGAGTTCCTAGATAACATTGAAGGACACGAACATGGGACATGACACAATAGTTCACTACTTGGACGCAGTGTCTCGGACGGGTATTGCCGGAATCCCAAATCTAAGCTAAGCCAACAAAATTATTTCTCCAACGTTTGAGATTTCTATGATTTCCAAATTGATATTAAGCATAATTCTCAACTTAAGTTTAAACATTTTCCCCAACATATGATTTCAACTTGAACAGCACTGGAGTTACATTTGAGAAAATATTTGAACATTTTGCATGTGGCAATGTTTGAGATTTCTATGATTCTCAAGTTGATAATCAACGTAATTCTCAACTTTAATTTAAACATTTTCTCCAACATATGATTTCAACTTGAGAAGCACTTGAGTTACATTTGAGAAAATTTGAAAACATTTTGTATGTGGCAATGCTGCAGTTGAATCGAAAATATATGTCTGGTAATGCTTGTGAATCATATGTTTTAAATTATTCGGCAAAAGTTTTTAAAAAGTGAAAAGTAAACTGAAAGATATAATTTATTTGGAAGCTGGAAATAAAATAAAAGGTAAGATAAAAGGATGCAAAAAATCCAAAAAATAAGAAGGGAAATGAGGCTGGTGGTGGATCTGCTGTCGGAACATCCAAGTGCTGGGGAAGCTTTGACACCGGGGCCGTCGACAGCAGCTGCCCGCCAAAATTTCCCAACTTTTTGTAAATACCTCAAAATAATCGTCTGCATTTCTACTTTCATATTTGCTCACTTGTGGTAACTTTCCATCTATAAAACAAACCATCTATCTATGTATATATTATATATTATCAAAGAAAATAAACATACAGAATGCGCATGTCATACAAGTAAAAATTTTGTATGGCGGGTTCTAACATTGGAACCCGCGCTCTGCTCTCATAGATTACATATGTAGTGAGAGCGTGGCTTTACAAGCGAGAATGTAGTTTGATGTGTTGCGCTCTTTGGTTGCGCTCACTGCAGCGAGTGTGCGTTAGCACATTGTTGTGGCGTGAAATGATTGCAAGGTGAAGACGAACGCTGTTGTTGTTGCGCTGGCGAAAATCTGAAATTGTAAAACGATTTCTGATTTCTGGCTGGCTTTTGTTCTTCTTCTATAAGCCTGCACGGCGTCTCAAATTGCTCCTGAACTCACTGCCGACTGTAGTGTGCGCCAAATCATAGAAAAGAAAATATGGTTGGCATGACGACTTATATGGTCGCTACAAACAGAGTTCCTAAAGAACTTGTCAAAAAAGTAGACTTAATATTTGATTGCATGAATAGGACAATCGGATAATTGCTTTAGATCGGCTTTACTATTGAATAATGAGTCGTACAAATTTATAAAGATTTTTTTAATTATTTGAAAGATGTTAAATGTATGGATGATTAAAGTTGTATTTTTAGAACTAAAATCTGTTTTTTAATCACTGATAAAATTAAGCAATAATCCACATAAATGTTTTATAACAAACAAGTTTTTTAACCCTGCTGTTAGGTTAGAAAAGGGACCATTTGTTTCATACTGCAATTTTTGTGCAAAACAACAATTTATTCAGATTTTTTTGTATTTATTTTGGTTCATTCATTCTTTACTCAACATAACTGATGTAAAAAATAGTTAATAGTTAAATAGTTAGGCAAAAATTACAAAGGAAACAAGCCAATGATTGGACCAAATGGGCTTAACCTAACAGCAGGGTTAACCAAGATAAACTAGAAAATATTTTGCAATTTTGGGACAAAATTCAAGTAGTACTCGGTCAAGTGTAACAACCAATTTCGAAGATACACAGGATTCTAAGAATCAAATCCTACTACATGCTGAGACAGACGAAACTGTCTTTTTTATTATTTTGTTTCAGCAGTAATTACAAAAATTATTAGAACAAATTATTTTGTAGATAAAAACTTCGACAATCGAGTAAAAAATTAGCATGGATAATAATTGTGGCATATGTTTCCAAAAACTTAGAAATGTTAACCTTTTCACTGCGCTAAGTGAAACATTTTCCATAAAAATTATCAATCGGTTACAGACTTTTCCTACCTATTTGCTCCTTCAGATTTCCTGATGAATGCTGTGGCAGTAAATTAAAAAAAGGAAGTTCCAAACGATGCAAAACATTAACAATAAAAAAACAACAAAAGAAGAGCTGTTTACATTTTTCTCGAGCTGTGTAGCAAAACCAAAGTTAGCACGGGGCCACCACTGGCCAACTAATATGCAACGCCAGCACTTTCCCGCGCTGCTTACCACACGCGCGCAGCAACGTGACCAGCGACCTCGGCAGCGTGTATGGTCAGCGCTCTTCGAGCTGCAACCTGATCCTCGCTACGCCACACCAGCACGCCAAGGCGCTGACACAGCACACGCGCCGCGTCCACCGTGGGATCGCCTACCTCAGCGAATCGCCGTCACCATGGGAGCGGTGCCGGACATAGGTTACGAGTAGGATTAAGCAACACATTGTACTCACTCTTAGTCTGGAGCTCGATCGGAGCACAATAAATTTTATAACGTTGATAATCGCGGTGTTTGATTGAACAAGATCGGCGCAGCCTTGTTGGTGGCTGCCCGACTTGATAACTTTTTGAACCGGTTCCCGTTGGAACCATAACTGGCGCCCGAGCAGGGACCGCCTTACCACAAGTTCACTCTTCGCAAGCTTCCCCCGAGGAGTCGGAGTATATCCTCCGGACGACTCAAGCGTTAAGCGATAGTGAGCCGGTACGTGAAGCCAGTCGTGCCTCAGTAGGTTGTCCGCAAATAATCCGTTAACGCAGACAACTAAACAGGACAACACGACCCTTCCAGGCGGTGCCCGCACATAAACAAAAAAGGCGTTGGTGAACACTAAGGCTGCGATTCCCACGGGACCCTCCAGTCTTAAAAAAATTTTTTTATTTCATTTCGCCAACGACCGGATAACTAACTAAAGCCTTCAATGCTCATCTTAGGGTGAGTAAAAGGACCATAACTAAACTTACGTCAAATAAACGATAAAACATATAACCAAAATTTTTTTTACACAGGAAAATTTAGCAAAAGCAAAAAGCTTTAGAAAAAATAGAAATAAAAAAATACTAATCATTGAAAAGTGTGCAGTGCGTGCAAAGTAAGTGCGAAGTGAGTGCCAAGTGCTAGTAAAAGGATATATACGGAGGCAACACAAGGACTAGAGTCACAGGAAAATAACAGGTGAGTGAATTTTTCTTCCAACTGACCGACGATGGACGAGATGAGAACCTCTTTGACCGAATTGACCGGAGCGGTCAACCGGATGTTAGAACAGCTAAGGGGTATAGAGGGACGACTATCCAGGGTCGAACAAGATAGGCTAGATAACAGGGACTTATTAGGAGCAACGCTTCAAGGAATTGAGGGGAGACTTCTCCAGATTGAGCGAGGAGAATCACAACCACAACCTGGCGCGGAGCTGACCACCTTATGCGGACCTCAAAATGAACAGGAACTCAAAGAGATCGCTCGACTCCCTGACTGTGTGAAGGAACTTCAAACTTTTGACGGAAACCCTGTATGCTATGTGTCGTGGGTGCACAGCGTGGAAAATATTCTAAAGGACTATGAAATCGTACGGGGAAAGCCCATCTACCGGGCAATCCTCCAACATATCCGCCAAAAAGTGAGGGGTAGTGCCGACACAGCGCTGGTGTCGTACAACGTGTTCGACGCGGACTGGCAGGAAATAAAACGGGTATTGTCTCTTCATTACGCCGACAAAAGGGACATACGGACGTTGGAACACCAGCTAAACCAACTCTCGCAAAGAGGAGGTAGGCTGGACGAGTTCTATGCGACCGTAAACCATCAATTTTCATTGATTATTAATAAAATAAAAAGCGAGACATACTCCGAAGAGACAATGAACGCACTAATAGAGACATACCGGAACCGAGCTCTGGACGTTTTCATAAGGGGGTTGAACAGCGACTTGTCACGCATGCTTATAGTACAGAAACCGAAGACCTTGCCGGAAGCGTACTCTGCATGCTTGGATATGCAGAATTTAACAATACGAAACAACATTATTCATACCGCAAGCACAAACAGGGTCACGGTTCCTCTGAACAGAAATTTCGGATCAGATCAGGTACCGCCACTGCCCCGAAGACAATATAAGTTTCCCAGCGATTATGGGGGAAAATTAAACTACCGCAACATGCCTCCAATCTTTGAAAATAATAGATACACGGGAAATGGAAGCATGGAGTCTACTCCACCTCCCAGACCGACGGGCCCTAAGCCACAAGAAAAAATGGATGTGGACAGGTCGATCCAGTCCAAGCGGGTAAATTATATGAATCGACCCGACACCAATAATATGAATCCGTTTAAGAGGCGCGCGGCCTCTGCAAACTTCCCACAAAAACAGCAGCGGCTGTTCAACCTCGAAGCGTTAGCCGAAGAAGAAAATCTAAGTCAACACGCACAGGAGGACACTGATACTGGAACCCTAGATGATGATCAGGATTTTTTAGGGGATCATCCCCCTGCGTTTTTCATTTAGACGGACAAACTCGGGGGGAACGAATTTCGAGTGTACCCTACATCTCGAAATCGTGCAAGAACGGGGAAACTTTGGATTTTCTGATAGATACGGGGGCCAATAAGAACTTCGTCAGCCCAAAGTTGGCTAAACAATCCTCGCCTGTAAATTCTCCTTTCCCTGTCCAAACAGTTGCTGGCCCGATTCCCATCAACAGAAAGACTACCGGGAAATTTTTCAAGTGTGTAGGAATTGAGACCCCAATTACATTCTATGTGCTTCCGGGGCTCAAATCTTTCGACGGAATAATCGGAGACGACACGCTTAAGCAACTAGGGGCGGTGATAGACCGAAAAAACCACAAAATAACGTTGCAGCCTGGAATTACACTGAATCTGAGGAACAGGGTCGCGAAAGGCTTGCACCTGTTGCAGACGCCTAATGTGAGAAACGGGGAAGTAAGATCTTTGGAATCACTTTTGGAAAAATATTCGGAACTATTTGAGCCACTCAGTGCAGGGGTTAGTGTAGAAACGTCAGTCAAGGCAGAGATAAAAACTAGTACAGACGAGCCCATTTACACCAAAAGTTATCCATACCCGGCGTGCATGAGATCGGAAGTAGAAAAACAGGTTCATGAACTCCTAACTGAAGGCATTATTCGACCTTCAAAAAGCCCATACAATTCTCCGATATGGGTAGTTCCGAAAAAGCCTAAGCCTTCAGGGGAAAAGCAATACCGAATGGTGATCGATTTCAAACGCCTGAACGCGGTAACCATAGCTGACACGTACCCCATCCCTGATATTAACTCAACTCTGGTAAGCCTGGGAGCAGCAAAGTATTTCACCACCCTCGATCTAACATCAGGCTTTCATCAAATATTGATGAAAGAATCCGACATCCCTAAAACTGCGTTCTCCACGATGAACGGCAAGTACGAATTCTTGCGCCTACCATTCGGTCTTAAGAATGCGCCCGCAATTTTCCAAAGAATGATTGACGATGTACTGAAGAAGCATATTGGGAAAATTTTCTACGTGTACATCGATGATATAATCGTCTTTGGAAAAACTGTGGACGAGCATCTACAAAACATAGAGACCGTCTTTGCAACATTGTTGGAAGCTAACCTGAGGGTAAACTTGGAAAAAACACACTTTATGAGGGAAGAGGTTGCATTTTTAGGATACATTATTACGACTGATGGTATCAAGGCCGACCCAGGTAAAGTTGCAGCAATCCAACAAATGTTGCCACCAAGCAACTTAAAAGAATTGAAACGATTCCTAGGGATGACGTCGTACTACCGCAAGTTTATTCGAGATTATGCCAAGGTAGCAAAACCACTCACAAATCTCACCCGTGGGGAAAATTCTCAAGTAAAGGCTAACCAATCGAGAAAAGTTTCTATTAGTTTAGATTCAACGGCTTTGCAAGCGTTCAACAATTTAAAAGAACTCTTAACCTCTTCAGAAATACTCGCTTTTCCAGACTTCGAAAAATCATTTAATCTGACAACTGACGCCTCAAATTACGCAATTGGTGCCGTGCTGTCCCAGGGAGAACCCCGAAAGGATAAGCCAATAGCGTACATCTCGCGCTCTTTGAACAAGACAGAAGAAAACTACGCGACAAATGAGAAAGAGATGCTCGCTATAGTATGGGCTCTCGACAACCTTCGCTCATACTTGTACGGCGCAAAGAAAATTAGAATTTATACCGACCACCAACCCCTCACATTTGCCCTTAGCAATAGGAACTATAACGCGAAGTTGAAAAGATGGAAAGCTAGGATAGAAGAATATAACTACGAGTTAATTTACAAGCCGGGTAAATCAAACTCAGTAGCGGACGCCCTTTCCAGGCTAAAAACAAATGTGAACCACTTGACAGCATCCACAGGAGCTGAACCAAGCGATACGGATACAGCTAGCGAAGGTCGGGAATATACTTCAGAAACAGAGACAGCCATCGAAGGTCAAAGTGACACGCAAACAGCAAGTGAGGGTAACGATTCGATAACAGATACAGCAAGTGAGGGTAAGGATTCAATAACAGACACTGCAAGTGAGGGTGCCACGATGCACAGCGCGGATCAAGACAGCTCAGACTTGATTCCGCATGTGGAATGTCCTATTAACGCATTTCGATGCCAAATAATCATCAGAATAGGTAAAGAACTCCTCTCCTGTGAAAACCCGCATCCGGGATACACACGCCATTATCTGACCATACCATATTTCAACAAAGGGAAACTTGTACAGCTTCTTAAAGAGAGATTAAATCCAAATGTAATTAATGGAGTGAAAATTCCCGAGGAATACATTCACCTACTCCAAGAAATATATGTCAACAACTTTTCTAAATACAAAATTCGTATCACGCAAAGAATTGTAGAGGACGTGACAACTGAAGAGCGCAAATTCTACATTATAAGAACGGAGCATAATAGGGCTCACCGAAATGCGCGAGAAAATAAAGAGCAAATATTAGAAACCTTCTATTTTCCAAGGATGAACAGTCTTGTGAAAAAGTATGCCTCCACCTGTGACGTGTGTAACATTAACAAATATGACAGACATCCCACACACCCGGAATTCCAAGAAACCCCCGTCCCAAAGTACGCGTGTGAAATCCTTCACATGGATATCATGGAAATTCAAGGGGAAAAGTTCGTGAGTTGCATAGATAAATTTTCGAAATTTGCCAAATTGTTTCACCTCAACGATAGATCCGTACTACATGTTAGGTCAAAACTTATAAAAATTTTACATTACTTCACAGTACCCAAAATTCTGGTTGCAGATAATGAAAGGAGTCTGATTAGTCCCATAATCCAGAACCTTATAAAAGCTCTGAGGATTCGGCTTTACTTCACCCCTTCACAAAGGAGCGAAGTAAATGGGCAAGTGGAACGACTTCACTCTACCATCTTGGAAATTTACCGATGCCTTAGAAGGGAGTATCCTGACCTTAAGGTTAAGGAACTAGTGAACGTCGCTACTGACAGATATAACAACACAATACATTCTGTAACCAAGAAAAGACCCAGCGATATATTTTTTAATAGAGTTCAGAAGATAAACTACCAAAATCTAGTCGACTTCCAAGTAAAGGTAAACAATGATTTAAGGGGGCTTATTCGAAAAAACCTCCGACTGCAGAACACACGCAGAAATGCAAGAAGGTCAAAACCAAGAACATATAGGAAGGGCGAGGAAATTTTCGTAGCAATCAAGACAATAAAAGGGAAAAACAAACCATTGTACCGTAAAGAGATAGTATCTAAAGACAATAGGGTGACAGTAACGACGGAAAGTGGAAGAAGAATTCACAAGGCCCATATCAAGAGTTGCACTCCAAAAAAATAAAATAACATAAAATATGAAAAAATATATGCAATTAAAATATAAAAGAAATTTTATAAATTAGTAAAGACCACATAAAATACAATCAGCAATCTTGTACGCTGAAGTACGTCAGTAAATCAATCAATAAATATCTTATATACTAGAATATACGTAATAATATAAGTATAACATAAAATGCGATAAATTCAATCACATAAGCACTTACACCAGCACATATTCGCACCAGCACACAAAATAAAATACAACTGCACGTAAAACCGCACAAAATATACACTCACACACAAGAAAGAGATATGCTTTTTACGTACCGTCAAGAAACAATCAAAAAAAAAGAGAACAAGTTTTTTTTAGTAAAAATAGAAAATTAAGATGTACAAAAAATTATTCAAGTATCATGAATACTGTTAAAATCAAATAGGAAAAAAGAAATAATGTTATCACACACCCGTCGCAGTACCCAAGTCCCAACAAATATGGCAGATACCTGGCAAGAAGAACCCAGGTATTGGGGCTCAACTCCCCGTTTGAGGACGACAGAATGGTACCATGCGCATAGAATATATATGAAAATAAAATAAAAAGAAAAAAGAAAAGAAATAATGTTAATTAAACAAAAAGGAAAATAGGTGCATAACTACCTAAAATACGTTACTGGACCTCCAGATCATTATCCTATATTATATTTTGTAATATTAAAATACCTTATACCAATTCCCACTAACTACAAAAAAGTAACCTAATACAAATTTTTTAACTAACTAGCTAACACATTAACAGATAAGTCTTAACAAATTTTACACCTAATCAACTATCCTAAGCTAGGTTGCTACACCTCCTGACGGTAGCAAATGGCGTCCGGATATTCAACTACAAGGCGCCTGTGGTGACGATTCAACACGGGAACGCATGGGTCATCAGTGGGCATTTCAAAATGGTGCACGTCATCAATACAGGATCCCTTAAGGAAGCGGCAAAGAAGATTACTGCGGTGGCCCAAGACGCGCTGAGGAGCACAGAAGACAAGGCTATTTTTGACTACTACGTAAACCAAATTAATGACCGCCTTGACGAACTTCGCAGCAGCAAGAGGAAGACTCGCTCCATTGACTGGCTGGGAGCTGCGTGGAAATGGATAGCTGGTTCACCCGACGCCACCGATTGGAATCAGGTGCTGAATTCAGAGAAAGAAATCTGGGGCAACAACAATCAGCAATTCAACGATCTGCTACCCCGAGGAGATAGAAGTGCTGCCCGAAGATAGCTGCCTGCCACGAGTGATTAAAGGAGGCGACGCTGAATGCCACTACGTACCCAGCGACAAGGAGGTGATCGAGACGATAGACGACAACACACTATTTCTCACCAATTTCAGGGGAACCATCAGGGCAGAAAATTACACCAGATTATTGGAGGGAACCTTCGTCATCCAGCTAAACAACGAAACCATCGAGTTGGGAAACGAGACTTATTCTAGCAGATCCGTGACAAGACTCTTGGCACTACCGCCAGTCCTCCACAACATAACGAATCGCGGTCTAAAGCCAACCTTAGAATATGTGCACGATGGCCACTTACAAAACTTCAAGTACATGGGGCACCTGAAGAATATGACTAACCTTTCTGTCGTTGCAGATTCTCTGATCTTTTCAGTAATGGCTTGCTTGGCATACCTCTTTTGGCGAAGACTAACGATGAAGACGGGCATCCCGCCACTCCAGGAACCAGCGGGAGCCCAAGCTGCCACGCAACATCCTCTGGCAACCATAGTCAGCGGGACGCAGACTTTTGAAGGGGGGGCAGTTAGCACGGGGCCACCACTGGCCAACTAATATGCAACGCCAGCACTTTCCCGCGCTGCTTACCACACGCGCGCAGCAACGTGACCAGCGACCTCGGCAATATGCAACGCCAGCACTTTCCCGCGCTGCTTACCACACGCGCGCAGCAACGTGACCAGCGACCTCGGCAGCGTGTATGGTCAGCGCTCTTCGAGCTGCAACCTGATCCTCGCTACGCCACACCAGCACGCCAAGGCGCTGACACAGCACACGCGCCGCGTCCACCGTGGGATCGCCTACCTCAGCGAATCGCCGTCACCATGGGAGCGGTGCCGGACATAGGTTACGAGTAGGATTAAGCAACACATTGTACTCACTCTTAGTCTGGAGCTCGATCGGAGCACAATAAATTTTATAACGTTGATAATCGCGGTGTTTGATTGAACAAGATCGGCGCAGCCTTGTTGGTGGCTGCCCGGCTTGATAACTTTTTGAACCGGTTCCCGTTGGAACCATAACTCCAATCATCAACACAAAAAAGCATACACACAAAAACTGCAACAACAAAGAGCAATGGCGCCGTTGAAACGACGATCATTGCGCTGGCTAATTGATCTCACTTTGCTGTGGGCATAAAAACAATGTGTTGCTGTGAGAAATTTGCACAAAAAATTATTGAGTGACCAAAACAATCACCAACGCCTCAAAGTACACAGGAGAAGCGGTACTTTAACTTCATGTGTGTTTGTTGTAGCGCGTGCTTCAGTTCGCACAGTCAATGAGCGTAAACTGAAGCGCTTGCTCTCCTGCTGGCATCACTCTTTTCCTTTTGTGGCTTCCCCCCGCTCTATGAAGCTCGCAAACAAAAATTTGAATTTTTGAGCTCAGATGCGCCTTCTATACACTTCATATTCTTTGATATCTATATATACATATATAAATGAAACGTGGTTCGTTCGGCCGCTTAAAACTCGAAAACGACTGGACCAACTTGAATACTTCCTTCGGCGGGTTTGTTCAAAATGTTTACGTGAAGGTTTATAAAAAAAGAAATGTCGGGAAAAGGGGCGTGGCACCACAAGAATACATTTTTAGACAATAACTTTGGAACTATAAGTCACACATCAATTAAATTTAGTTCACACTTACTATTTAATCATGTCCTTCGACCGACGGAATGGAGTGGATATTGGACAAGGGGGTGTGGCACCGCCCATACAACTCAAATCTTTTAAATAGAATAGCTTCGGAATTGTAAGTCGCACAATATTGAAATTTGGTGTACCGTCGTTTCATAGATGTGGCATTCTACTGTTAAAATTTTATGGGCGTTGAACAAGGGGCGTGGCACATTTTTTATGCAGCAGAACTGTAAGTCCTACATCAATGAAACTTGGTATGAACCTACCAATTAATCATATCATTCGGCAGAGGGAATAAGGTGGGTATTGAACAAAGGGGTGTGGCACCGCCCATACAATTCATTTCTTTTAAATGGAATAGCTTCGGAATTGTAAGTCGCACAGCATTGAAAATTAGTGAGACGTCGCCAGATGTGTTATTCCAATGTTAAAATTTTATGGACGTTGGACAAGGGGCGTGGCACATTTTTTTGACCCAAACTATCCGCATAATTTTGGAACTGTTAGTCGCACATGAATGAAACTTAGTACGAATTTACCATTCAGTCATACCTTTCGGCAGAGGAATGAAGCGGGTATTTAACACGAGGGCGTGGCTCCGTCCATACAACTCTAATCTTTTATATGGAATAGCTCCGGAATTGTAAGCCGCACAGTATTGAAATTGAATATGCCATCGTCCCATAGAAGTGTCATTCTACCGATAATATTTTATGGGCGTTGAACAAGGGGCGTGGCAAATTTTTTATGCAGCAGAACTGTAAGTCGTACATCAATGAAACTTGGTATGAACCTACCACTTAATCATATCTTTCAATAGAGGGAATGGGGCGTTGGCCAAAGGGCGTGGCACATTTTTTATGCTCAGACAGTTATGCAGTACACATACACATCAGTGAAACTTGGTACGAACTTTCCACTTAGTAGCACAATTCGACTAGAAGAAAGTTGTGAGCACTGGACAAGAGGGTGTGGTACCGCCTCCATTTTTATATACATAGATTGTTTGCCCTAATTGACTGACTGATTGATTGATTGATTGATTCATCATCGCTCAGCCCAAACCGCTGAAGCTACGAACATGAAATTTGAACTGTAGATATATCTGGAAAAATGAACCTCTGCTAAGACGGGATTTTTTTAAATTCGGGGTGTAAAGGGGCAAAACATCTGTTAAGGTGTTGTATGAAGAAAAGTGATTTAAGAGACATATTGATTTCGAACTTCCTGAAAATACTCTAAACAAAAAATAATTCGATACGTATTTTATAATTTTTCAAAAATCAAAATTTAACTGGACCAATAATGGGTTAAGATTTGTTTAAGGGTAGACTCGAAAAAAACATGAACCGATAGGCCTATTGACTTCAAAAATTATAAAAATACTTGAAATAAAAAAATTATACACGCGTTTCTCATTATTTTCAAAATCGAAATCTAACTGGATCAACGACGGGTTAAAAGTATGAATGAAGAAACAATTTGTTTGGCCTTTTAACTTCAAACTTGGTGAAAGTACTTTAAATGTAAAATAACTTGATAGGTACGTGTTTTTCATTTTTGCCAAATATTAAAATCGGACGGGGTCAACGACCGGTTAAAAGTTTGTATGGCGAAACTGTAACAAAAAAAATGAATTAATGGGCCCACTGACTTCAAACTTTGTGAAAGTACTCTGAGTGAGAAATAATTTGACACGTGTTTTTCACTTTTTTGAAAATCAACATGTAACGGGGTCAACAATGGGTTAACAGTTTGCATGGAAACACGATTTATTGGTCCTTTTGACTTCAAACTTGGACAAAAAGCATTTAAATCGGGAAATAATTACAATGTTTTTTCATATTCTTGAAAATCGAAATCTACCGTGGTAAACTAAGGGTTAAGATTTTGTTTAGAGTAAACGTGAAAACTCATGATTTAAAGGGCCCTTTGACTTCACAATTTTTAGAACCACTTGGCATCAAAGATAATAGACATATGTTTTTATTTAAATCAAAATGGGTTCAACCATGCGTTCAAAATATGTATCGGGTGAAAGAAGAGAGCTTGCGTGCGAAGCCGCGGGGCCCAGCTAGTTATGTATATAAAAATGAATCGTGGTCCATTCGGCTGCTTAAAACTCGAGAACGGCTGGACCAACTTGGATATTTCTTTGGGCGGGTTTGTTCGAAATTGTTACGTGAAGGTTTATAAAAAAGAAAAGTCGGGAAAACGGGGCGTGGCGCCACCAGATCACATTTTTAGACAATAACTTTGGAACCATAAGTCACACATCAATTAAATTTAGTTCACACTTACTATTCAATCATGTCCTTCGACCGAGGGAATGGGGTGGGTATTGGACAAGGGGGTGTGGCACCGCCCATACAACTCAAATCTTTTAAGTGGAATAGCTTCGAAATTGTAGACCGCACAGCATTGAAATTTGGGGTACCGTCGTTCCATAGATGTGTCATTTTACTGTTACAATTTGATAAGCGTTGAATAAGGGGCGTGGCACATTTTTTATGCAGCAGAACTGTAAGTCCTACATCAATGAAACTTGGTATGAACCTACCAGTTAATCATATCTTTCGGCAGAGGGAATGGGGTGTGTATTGAACAAGGGGGAGGGGCATCGCCCATACAACTCAAATCTTTTAAATGGAATAGCTTCGGAGTTGTAAGCCACACAGCATTAAAATTTGGTGTACCGTCGTTTCATAGATGTGTTATTCTACTGATGAGAATTGATCGGCGTTGTTCAAGGGGCGTGGCACATTTTTTATGATCCAACAATTATGCAGTAAACACACACATCAGTGAAACTTGGTACGAACTTTCCACTTGACATAGTAGCAGTAGTAGCCTCCACTTTTATATACATAGATTGTTTGGCCTGACTGACTGATTGATTGATTGATTCATCATCGCTCAGCCCAAACCGCTGAAGCTACAAACATGAAATTTGAACTGTAGATACATCTTGAAAAATGAACCTCCGCTAAGACGGAATTTTTTGAAATTCGGGGTGTAAAGAGACAAAACAAGTGTTAATGTGTTGTATGAAGAAAACTGATTTAAGAGACATATTGATTTCGAACTTCCTGAAAACACTCTTAACCAAAAATAATTCGGCACGTATTTTATAATTTTTCGAAAATCAAAATTTAACTGGACCAATAATGGGCAGCCGCCGTGGCCAGTTGGTTAGTGCGCGGTCCAACGAGTCGCATGCAGAGCGACGCAAGATCGAATACTGCATGTAGTAACACCTAAAAAAAATAACGGGAAACTCGTTTTCTCTTTCGGTGGCTGTCCTCTCAGCTAGAAATGGCAAACCTCTGAGAGTAAAAATTGCCTATGAAAAAGCTCCCAACCTGCCGTTCGGAACCGACATAAAACTGTAGGTCCCTTCCACCCGCGTACAAAATTCACACGCACAACACGGGTGGTTGCGGGAAGCTAGGCCTTAGTCTCGCGTCGGGCTGTCGTGCCAATCAATTAATTAATTATTAATAATGGGTTAAGATTTGTTTAAGGGTAGACTCGAAAAAAACATGAACCGATAGGCCTATTGACTTCAAAAATTGTAAAAATACTTGAAATAAAAACAAATTATACACGCGTTTCTCATTATTTTCAAAATCGAAACCTAATTGGATCAACGACGTGTTAAAAGTATGTATAGAGAAACAATTTTTGTTAGCCTTTTGACTTTGATTTTCCAGGGGTCAACAATGGGTTAACAGTTTAATGGAGAAACACGTCCTTTAAACTTCAAATTTAGACAAAAAGCACTTCAATCGGGAAATAATTAAAATTTGCTTTTCATATTTTTGAAAACCGAAATGTACCGTGGTAAACTAAGGGTTAATAATTTGTTTGGAGTAAATGTGAAAACTCATGATTGACTTCATAGTTTTTAGAACCACTTGACATCAAAGATAATAGACATATGCTTTCTTTAAATCAAATCTGACGGGGCCAACAATGCGTTCAATATGTGTATCGGGTGAAAGAAGAGAGCTTGCGTGCGAAGCCGCGGGGCCCAGCTAGTACTATTATATAAAAGCAAGTGTGACGTTTGTTGAGCCACAATCAGGCAAAAACCACTGAACCGATTTAGATGAAATAAGCACCAAACATTTTGTTATCTGTGGGAATGGCACATAGGCTATATGAGAATGACCACGCCCCCTTCTTACGCCCACTATGGTAACAAAACTCATCTATGGTATGCTTTTTTAAGGCAATATGGGTATCAAACGATTCAGCGTGCCAATGCGGCAAACATAGGCTATAGCATAATTGGCCACGCCCACTTTCCGCGCCTTCTAAACTAACAAAACGAAGCTACGGTACATGTCAGTGAATCAGTATTAATATCAAGTGATTCTGTGTTTCATTCATGTTAACATAGGATATTTAAGATTAACCAATATCAAACGATTCAGCGTGCCATTGCGGCAAACATAGGCTATAATATAATCGGCCACGCCCACTAAACTAACAAAACGAAGCTACGGTACATGTCGGTAAATCAGTATTAATATCAAATGATTCCGTGTTTCATTGATGTAAACATAGGATATATAGTATTGACCACGCCCATCTGATATGCCTTTTCGCCACGCCCACTATAATAACAAATCAGCCATAGTATATTTTTCATAGCAATATGGGTATCAAACGATTCAGCGTGTCATTGCGGCAAACATAGGCTATAATATAATCGGCCACGCCCACTTTCCGCGCCTACTAAACTAACAAAACGAAGCTATGGTACATGTCGGTGAATCAGTATTAATATCAAGTGATTCCGTGTTTCATTCATGTGTACATAGGATATTTAAGATTGACTACGCCCACCTGATATGCCTTTTAGCCACGCCCTATAATAACAAATCAGCCATGGTATATTTGTCATAGCAATATGGGTATCAAAGGATTCAGGGTGTCATTGCCGCAAACATAGGCTATAAGTTAACACCAAATTGTCCGCAACCAGCGCCCCCCGAGAAAGCGCTAGTGGCGGGCCTGATCAGCGGCCGACAAACTGCGGGAAACCCGACACCGCATGCCGTTGCCGGCGCAGACCATTGAGCGGAAAAATATCGATCGCGCAATGGTCAGCAAAGGCATTGACCGCTGCGCGAATTGCTGACAGCTACGCAACGGCCGGCGATTACGCAGTGATCGGAATAAGCGTTGACGGCAGAAAAAGGGCTGACGGTTGCGCGACGGCGACCGCACACGAGCTTAGGTTAAGTAAAATATTTTGTAAGAATTTGAGTCTTAGCAGAACAGCGACAATAAATGGTTGTGCTCTAAAGAGCCAATCGAGTCAACTTGTAATAATTTGCTCTAAAGAGCCAATCGAGCCAACTTGTAATAATTGGCGCCCAACGGCAAGAGAAGCTCACGCCCGAACTACAGCAGCAAAAGCCACAAGAAGGAACCACAACAAGGAACCACGGCAAGGAACGACAACCACGGCAAGGAACCAAAAAGAATCATAGCAGGAAAATGTATTGGAGGATAAAAATATCGCTGTAAGTAGAGTGCTCGTAAATGAAACAAAATAAGAAAACCCAAAACTGAATAAAGGCATATGAGCAGTAGTGAATTAGAACAAATTTTAGATAGGATTGCTAAGTTAACGGTAGAGGATAAAAGAGTTCAAGACAATAAAATGGATGCGAACCAGATAACAGCTATCGTGGAGGCAGCGGTGGCGGCCGCCCTCGCAAGACAGAAACATGATTTTGAAGAACAAATCCGAACATTGACAGCGCGGGTGACTTCACTAAATACTGACACGACAGTGGTGACGTACGAACCAGTGGTGATAGATCCCAGAGCTCTAAAGTGCGACGAGCCTTTGGATCTAGTAAAATCTCTGCCTGAATTCGACGGACAGGCCAACAATTACGTATCGTGGCGCCAAGCGGCCCACACAGCTTATGAGTTATTTAAGAACTACCCCAAAAGCTCTAGGCACTTTCAAGCCGTAGGCATAATCCGGAATAAGGTCAAAGGCTCTGCTGACGCAGTGTTAGCGTCTTTTAACACGGTCTTAAACTTTAACGCGATTATCGCGAGACTGGACTTTACTTATGCGGATAAACGTCCGGTATATTTAGTCGAGCAGGAGCTGTCTACCTTAAGACAAGGTAGCCTCACAGTGTTACGATTCTTCGACGAAGTCGAAAAAAAGCTAACACTGTTAACGAACAAGACCATTATGACATATGAGGGCGAAATGGCTGCGACAATCTGCAGCAAGTACAGAGCGGACGCTCTGAGAATTTTTATTTCTGGCTTAAAAAAGCCACTTTGTGACATTCTCTTCGCGGCACGACCTGAAGATCTTCCTAGCGCTTTGGCACTGGCCCAAGAGGTGGAAGCAAATCGCGAACGATACTTCTTTGCATCTAGTTACGCGGCGCGGAGTGATGAACAAAATAAGAATAAAAAATTTTGCTACAATGACCAAAGCAGACCACAGAGCCAGGAGCAGCACAGGAATCCTCATCTTGCGGGCAGACAATCGTGGGGAAATGGAAATAATAAGCAAGTGTCACGGGATCAACCCACACCGATGGAAATCGATCCCTCTGAGTCGCGATTGCGCCAGAATACAAACTGGCGGTGCAGTCCCTCGCAACACACAGGACTGCAGCAACCCAGACCCAATAATCAACAGGACTTTCAGCCAAGCAAGCGGCGGGCAGAAAGATCGGAAAGATTCACCGGACCAAAATTGCAGAGAGTGAATAACATCGAACAGGGGGAAGTTCTGGAATCGGACTATGAGCGGGAAGCGGAATGTAATGTTACTGGTGGACACGGGTGCATCAAAAAACTACATTAAACCGTTACCAGAGCTGAAAGGAATCATACCGGTATTAACTCCTTTTGTAGTTAAGTCCATCCATGGCAATAATATTGTAAAGGAAAAATGTAAAATAAAACTGTTCAGAAAAAACACAGACTTCTTTATATTACCAGGGCTTACGATGTTTGATGGTATCATAGGTTTGGACCTACTAAACCAGGTAAACGCGAAGATAGACTTGAGTAAAAACGTAATACACTATAATAATACAGAAGAAACTCTATTATTTCTTGAGTGTAAAAATGTTAATTTTATTAAAATACAAAATGAAGAAATCCCGACTGCAGTAAGAGACCAATTTTGCAAAATGATAAAGAGCAGGTTAAAGGTATTTGCGGATCCTAACGAATCCCTTCCCTACAACACTAACGTTCTTGCCACTATACGAACCAGAGACGAAGAGCCAATCTACTCCAAGCTCTATCCATATCCAATGGGAGTTACAGAATTTGTTAACAATGAGATACGGGACCTTCTAGCGACCGGTATCATTAGGCCCTCGAGGTCTCCGTCCAATAATCCTATCTGGATCGTAGATAAAAAGGGCACGGACCAGTCAGGCAATAAGAAAAAACGATTGGTTATAGATTTCCGAAAGCTAAACAATAATACGATTGATGATAAATACCCTATGCCAAATGCTATGATGATATTGGCAAATATGAAAAATGCCGAATACTTTACTACGTTAGACCTCGGGGGTCGGGGTTTCACCAAATTGAGTTGGCCGAGCGGGACAGAGAGAAGACGGCTTTCTCAGTGAACAATGGCAAGTACGAGTTCTGCCGCCTGCCATTTGGATTGAAGAATGCCCCAGGCATTTTTCAACGAGCAATAGACGATGTTCTTAGAGAACAAATCGGCAAAACATGCCACGTTTACGTAGATGATGTTATCATCTACTCAAAAACCATGGACCAACATGTGAAAGATGTGGATTGGGTTTTAAGGAACCTTTATGAAGCCAATATGAGGGTCTCGGTTGAAAAATCGAAATTCTTCAAAACTAAAGTCGAATATTTAGTATTTATAGTAGCAAGGGGAGGGGTGAAATCATGCCCTGAATAGGTCAACGCCATAAAAAATTATGAACAACCTACCACCTTACGCGGACTCCAATCGTTCTTGGGTCTCGCGAGTTACTACAGATGCTTTATAAGAGATTTTGCAAGCATAGCAAAACCACTCACGGATATCCTAAGAGGTGATAATGGCAAGGTTAGCGCCAGTCAGTCCAAAAAAATTAAAATTGACTTAAATTCGGAAAGCCTTAAAGCCTTCAACAGACTCAGAGAAGTACTCTCATCGGAAGACGTCATGCTGACCTACCCGGATTTTAATAAGCCGTTTAGTCTAACGACAGACGCATCGTCTCGTGGTATAGGTGCGGTACTCTCTCAGGGTGGGAAACCTATCACAATGATATCGAGAACACTTAGGGAAAATGAGGAACATTTTGCAACGAATGAAAGAGAACTGCTTGCGATTGTTTGGGCTTTAAAGAGCCTAAGAAATTACCTTTACGGTGTGAAGGAGTTGGACATTTACACTGATCACCAACCACTAACATTTGCGGTCTCGGACAAAAACCCTAACGCCAAGATTAAAAGGTGGAAGGCGCTTATAGAAGATTATAACGCGAGAATTCACTATAAGCCAGGTAAAGAAAATCATGTTGCGGACGCATTGTCCAGACAGCACATGAATACGATAAACGTGGACGCAAGTTCAGACTGCGCTACTATTCATAGTGAGGAATCTCGGACCTACACTATTGAATCTGTCGTAAAACCCGTTAATTGTTTTAGAAATCAAATTATAATAGAAGAAAGCGAGCTTCAATCGAAACGATCATTTATTGTATTCGGTACCAAAACCAGACACGTAATTTCTTTTTCCGAGGACGAATTTTTGATGAGAACCCTCCAGGAAGTTATAAATGATAGTGTAGTAAATGCTATCCACTGTAGCCTACCAGTCCTAGCACGAATCCAAAGTAGACTGGTTGAGTTATACCCAGCAGTAAAATTCCGCCATACGCAGAAAATGGTAACAGACATTTATGACGTATCGGACCAAAATGAGATTGTAGTTGCTGAACACAATCGAGCCCACAGGGCAGTACAAGAAAACGTTAAACAAATTCTGAACGACTATTTTTTTCCAAAAATGGAAAAAAAACAAACGAAGTGGTTCTTAATTGCAAAATTTGTTCGAAAGCGAAATATGACAGACACCCGAAGAAACATGCTATTGAGAGAGACGCCAATACCATCCCACCCGGGGGAAATACTCCATATTGATATATTTTCAACTGACAAAAAATATTTCTTAACTTGCTTGGATAAATTTTCCAAATTCGCGGTGGTACAAAAAATCGCATCTAGGACTATTACCGATATAAAATCGCAAATTTTACAACTTATGAATTTTTTCTCGGGAACCAAGACAGTTTACTGTGACAACGAAAAATCGCTAAATTCGCAGACCATAAAAACCATCCTTTGGAATCATTTTAACGTGGGAATAGCTAATGCTCCACCGTTGCACAGCACGTCGAACGGCCAGGTTGAGCGGTTCCATGGTACTCTAACAGAGATAGCTAGGTGCCTAAAGCTCGAAAAAAACCTGGATGACACAGATGATTTGATTCTTTTAGCAACTATTGAATATAATAAGTCCATACATTCGGTTACTAACAAGAGACCAATTGACGTTCTTCACTCCACATCGCCACTGACCGAGGAAATAAGACGGGAAATCGAAAAGGTTCAGAGAACCAACCTAGAAACCCATAACAAGGGTAGGGAAAACCGGACATATAACGCTGGTGACAAGGTCCTAGTGAAAACAAACAGAAGATTGGGAAACAAGTTGACCCCCCTATATGTAGAACAGGTTGTTGAAGAAGACCTCGGCACCACCGTTCTCATAAAGGGGAGGAGGGTCCATAAAGATAATTTAAGACCTCCTTAAGATTCAATAACAAAAAATGCTAATTTCATTTGTTTCTTACGATTAGGTTACTGGAAATCATATTCTCCATTACAATGACTGAGGCGATGAAACTAATTGACTACACCAACTCGGACTACATACCAATCATGGACGGGGAGGCAATAATATGGGAACAATATGACTACCTGATGCACTTTACAAACCTAACATTTTATGCTTCAAAAATTGACGAGACAAGGAGACTTTCTGAGTTTTTCCCTCAATCACATATGAGGAAATTATTGGACTCGGACACGGACCATATTGAGACTTTGCTGCAGACAGTCGGGATCTATCATCGACACGCAAGGAGCATTAACTTCCTTGGTACGGCTCTTAAGGCGGTAGCTGGTACGCCCGACTTTGATGACTTTCAGAAACTAAAAACGAAACAGGACAGGCTAATTGATTCAAACAACAAACAGTACGAAATAAATACTCGCATCCAACTTAAAATTTTAGAATTAACCAATACCGTTAACAAAATCATTGGCATTAAGAAGATAGAGAAAATTGACACAAACCACCTTCATGAAACGCTCTTAGCCAGAAATAGAATGATAATATCAAATTTGGGAACAATAATAATTTCAGTAACTTTAGTTAAGATAAATGTAACTAATCCAGTCATATTAGATAGTCAAGACATTGATAAAATTGTAAACGAGCACTCTAAGAATTTTACAATAACAGAAGTAATGGGGATATCTAGTGTTAAGGTATTACAAAATAAGGAGTATTTAGTGTTTATTATAAAATATCCAAAACCTATGTTAACATGTAAGAAATTAAGTCTTTGGAGTCCAACATGGAAATAGGATCCTACATTTTTGGCAAACCAACAACGTGGCTGAATGCGGAAATGACATCTACGCTGTCGATTGCCAACGCTCAGTAACAACGACCTTCTGCAAGAAAATCGAGGTCAAAACGTGTGGCCAACAACTTGTCTCTAGTGGGGTGGCGAATTGCAGTACAACCTTCAACAACCGGAGTGCCATAATTGAGGTCGACGACGGTATCCTCATCATCAACAACCAAGTAGCCCACGTGAAGGGTGAAAACCAGGCAGTGAGAACCGTTAAGGGGACGTACCTACTTACCTTCCAAAATCAAGTCGAAGTCAACGGTACGGTGTTCCGAAACATGAATTCCGAGTCCAAACGAAAACCAGAAACACCGGCATTTCCCCAAATTAATCTGAATGATGAGCTGAGCTGAGCTTACCTTATCTGCATGACCTAAATAAATCTGCGAAACATCAACCATATCGAAGATCGAAAAACAACGGTATTCGCTTGCGCAGTATCTAGCATCGTGGTACTTCTGGCCATCTGGCCGGCAGTAGTTCTTTGGAGGAGACGAGCGGCCGCTAAAGCTGTGGACGTCGCCTTACGAGAAATACCAAAGAGGATCGCGGACGCCCCTCACTTAGGAAGGGAAAAGTTAACACCAAATTGTCCGCAACCAGCGCCCCCCGAGAAAGCGCTAGTGGCGGGCCTGATCAGCGGCCGACAAACTGCGGGAAACCCGACACCGCATGCCGTTGCCGGCGCAGACCATTGAGCGGAAAAATATCGATCGCGCAATGGTCAGCAGAGGCATTGACCGCTGCGCGAATTGCTGACAGCTACGCAAAGGCCGGCGATTACGCAGTGATCGGAATAAGCGTTGACGGCAGAAAAAGGGCTGACGGTTGCGCGACGGCGACCGCACACGAGCTTAGGTTAAGTAAAATATTTTGTAAGAATTTGAGTCTTAGCAGAACAGCGACAATAAATGGTTGTGCTCTAAAGAGCCAATCGAGTCAACTTGTAATAATTTGCTCTAAAGAGCCAATCGAGTCAACTTGTAATAATTTATAATATAATCGTCTTCACCCACTTTCCGCGCCCACTAAACCAACAGAACAAAGCTTCGGTAAATGTCGGTAAATCAGTATTAATACAAAATGATTCCGTGTTTCATTCATGTTAATATAGGATATATAAGATTGACCACGCCCACTTAATACGCCTTTTCGCCACGCTATAATAATTCAGTTATAGTATTTGACGTTAAAGTATAAGACGATATGGATATCAAACGATTCCGCGTTTCCTTACGGCAAGCATGGCTTTATGGGATTGGCCACGCCCCTATGTAAGCCCCACACTTATAAAATTACCAGTGGTTTAGAACGTTTATCTATACTATTATATAAAAACAAGTGTGACTTTTTTGAGCCACAATCAGACAAAAACCACTGAACCGATTTAGATAAAATAAACACCAAACATTTTCTTATCTGGGGGAATGGTACATAGACTATATGAGAATGGCCACGCCCCCTTCTTACGCCCACTATGGTAACAAAACTCATCTATGGTATGCTTTTGTAAGGCAATATGGGTATCAATCGATTCAGCGTGTCATTGCGGCAAACATTGGCTATAATATAATCGGCCACGCCCACTTTCCGTGCCCACTAAATTTACAAAACGAAGCTACGGCACATGTCTGTAAATCATTATTAATATCAAATGATTCCATGTTTCATTGATGTTAACATAGGATATATAAGATTGACCACGCCCACCTGATATGCCTTTTGCCCCAGGATCACTATAATAACAAAGCAGCCATGATATATTTGTCACAGCAATATGGGTGTCAAAAGATTTTGCGATTCGATAGGGGGAATGGGGTGGGTTTTTGACAAGGGGCGTGGCACCGCCCATGCAACTTAAATTTTCAATATCGAATATCTGCGGAATGAGAAATCGGGCAGCATTAAAATTTGGTGCGGGTCACCGTTTAGATGTGTCGTTTCACTGGTAAAACTTTGTGAGCGTTGGACAAGGGGCGCGGCACTTTTTAAGCAAATCAAATGTTTTGAATAACTTTGAAACTACAAATCACACATCAAAGAGATTTGACACAAACTTACGATTTAGATGTTCCCTTCGACATGGGGAATAGGGTGGGTATCGGACGAGGGGCCTGGCACTGCCCATACAACCCAAGTTTTTAATATGAAATATCTTCGGAATTATAAGTCGGCCAGCATTCAAATTTGATATAGCGGCATGGCTTAGACGTGTCGTTCAAGTGGTTAAATTGTATGGGCGTTGGACAAGGGGCGGTGCACTTTTTAAGCGACCCTATTGTTTTCTATAACTTTGAACTGCAAATCACACATCAAGATATTTGGCACATACTTACGATTTCGACGTGCCCTTCGACAGGGAGAGTAGGGTGGGTATTGGACGAGGGGCATGTCACCGCCCATAGAACCCAAATTTTTAATGTGGAATATCTTCGGAAAAATAAGTTGGAAAGCTTTGAAGTTTTGTATACCTTCGTCCCATAGATGAGTCACTACTGGCAACATTTTATGGGCGTTGACAAGGGACGCGGTATATTTTTTGCGACTGAAATTTTCCGCGTAACTTTGGAACTGAAAGTCGCATATAAATGAAACCGGGTCACCGGAGGAATGTATTGGGCATTATATAAAAGAGGCGTGGCATGGCCCATAGAGTGTAGTATTGATTGATTTATTGGCCCATTGACTTCAAGCTTGCGTGCAAAGCCGGAGGGCCCTACTAGTATGAAATAAAATATTTGTTTGCAATACACTTGTTGTGTTTTAAATTTTTGAGGCATGCTTTTAGGCAGTACTTTTGAGACTAAGTGGAGAATCAAGAAAAGTTGAGAATTATAATTAAAAAAAAAAAATGCCCTTTTTGTTGAAAACACTATGATTCTCAAGTGGAGATGCTGTTGAGAATTAACTTTGGAGATTTGAGAAACACACGTTTGATCTCAACTGAACCTCAAGTTGATTTTCAACCTAAATGTTTGTTGGGTAGTTTTTCTTTCATTTTTGGATGTGTGCGATTCTTGTCATTCTCATCTGCTTCATGTGGATATCGATAGAAGCAGATGAGCGTTTTATCAGTCCGAGCCAGGAATCGAACCTGGGGCCTCGCTATGAGAAGCCAGTGCGCTACCCGGTGGACAATCGAGGCCGGCCAAGTGCTTTCAGTAAGTTTGAGTAGTAAGTCAAAGGCCCATACTGTTTCTCAATACGAACTCCCGTTCTTGACCCCGTTAAATTCGTGTAGATTTAAATCTGGAGTATTATCACCAAGTTTGAAGTCAATAGCCAAGTTTAAATCATGCTTTTCCATTTCCATATAACGCCTTAACTTTTATTTCTGCGCTTTCAAGGTGCACTGAAAATGTTTCAATGAACTTGCAAACGCAACAAATAATTTGAATATTTGTAGGAAGTGTTTGGGGAAATAGTCCAATTTGTCTGTAAATTTTTCACAGAATCAAAAAAGGTCAACAGCGGGACTTGTTGCTTGCAACTCTTGCAAAAATTTAGCCAGGCTGAACGCGGTTTTACTGAAGATTTGGGACGAAATCACTTTGCTGTCGCAATGTGAATTAGTCGCTCGTTAATGTGGCATTATTTGTGAACGATTTGACAGAATCAGACAATTCTGGCATATCTGATCCGCGTTTAAAATAATAATAATTGCGGGAAGCAGATGAGTTTAGCGAAAACTGGTTTGTTCTGCCCGCTTGGTACTAAAATATGCGCAACACGTTTTTATACTCGAACTGTTCGCGTTGCCATTGTGAGCAGCCATTTAATGTCAAATTTAGCGAGTTGCTGTCATTAAAAAACAAGTGTGGGGGGTGTGGTATACCTGTATTTACACTTTCAGAATAAGTGCTACATTGTTTTGATAAATAGGTGGGATAATCATGTTTGCAGTAATTTGGGGTTTGTCCACTCCGGCG
Organism: Melieria omissa; assembly: GCA_963971225.1. Taxonomy (NCBI): domain Eukaryota; kingdom Metazoa; phylum Arthropoda; class Insecta; order Diptera; family Ulidiidae; genus Melieria; species Melieria omissa. The sequence continues at coordinate 38,176,949 of OZ020269.1, read as the reverse complement.
CAAGGATGAGGATGGCCATATCGGATGCCAGGACTCGCTGGCCATTTGCAACTATTAGCATATTCGATTAACGCCATATTTTGCAGCTGCAGTGCTGTGTCGCTCAATCATCGACTTTATGTGAGCGGGTGTGTGCAAATCTTTCAATTATGTTTAGTACAATTCTAACTACCCTGCACATTTAAAAAAGCTACTTATTTATGTGTAAATGTCGTTATTTTTTAAGCAAGGGTTTTCTAAAAGCATTATGACGGTTTATGTGTTCGCGTTCAAAACGCAGTATTGAAGTCACTATTTCGAGTTTCAATTGGTTTGAAACATTTTTGAAGTATTTACTTCGGGCTTACAAATTCGAATGATTTAAAAATGTTTTTAAATTTACTTACAATCTCACCTAAAAAGCTATATAAAAAATATCAGAGCGAGTAAGCTTGGCATCTTACATATTTTAACTTGGGGTCCTGCGTTGGTTGTTAAGTTTTCTCTTAAATTATTTTCGTTTCAGTCTGAAATACTAGTTTTTAAAGCGAAATTTTTACTTTCGATATAAACGCGGCTTGTTTTAATATTGACATCTATAATGCTATAATGCCTCAATACGGTTTTATATGGCAGGACAGGACAGTTGTGGTATAGTTTATGCTTTTTACAAGTGTTTTGTTCGCATTGTTCGCGGAGTTGAAATCCCGCCAATTATTGTACAGCCTTTGGCGAAATGCAAATGCAATCTTTTTATCGACATTAGGTAAACATTTATGTTGGAGTGGCATATGGTAACCCACGTTTAATAAGAGGTGAACTAGAAAAAATTTAGAATTTTAACGCATCCAGCATTCGAAAATGCCAAGAGTAAGGAGGCTGGTATTTGGGAGTGAAAGTATCTATAAATATTCCAGTTTCTTGTTATATTACTCAATTGCATCTTGGATCTACTTTAGTCAACATATCCAGCCCGCAAAAGCGCTGCCACAAATTAATACTGGACATTTGCTTGACTGATAAGACGAAGTCTAGACTAAGCATTGCAAGGGAAAGCAAAGCGAGCGTAGTGACGGTTTGTAATGTTATAAACAACTACAACGTGGGAAACTCCATCTACAGAGCCGAAGAATCAGGTAGAAAAAAGGGTCCAATAACCCAGAAGTGCTGAAGAGGCTTGTTAGCACATATCGGAATAAACCCACGAGGGCGACTTGAGATATTGCAGCTGCGTCTGGCACATCACAATCAACTGAGATGCTATATAAGCGAAGTCAAGGGTTAAGGACCTACGAACAGCAGAAAGTGCCGGTCGGAAGCAAAAGAAAAAATAGGAAAGACGCGGGCTCGAAAACTGTATGACATTTACGTAACCAAGTTCGATTGCGTGATTCTCGATGATGAAACCTACTCTTACGTGGGCTTCAAGCAGTTGCCTGGGAATGCCTATTTCACTCAAAACAATAAGAATGGAACACAAAGAAAGTACTCCGAAGTGAAATACACCAAATTTCCAAAACGCTTCATGGATTGGCAAGCTATTTGCACCTGTGGTCTACGGAGCAAGGCGTTCATTACGACAGGAACAATAAACTCTAGAATTTATATAAAAGAATGTATGCAAAAACGCCTTATACAATTTATTGAATAGCACAAAGGAACAGTTTTGTTTTTGCCAGACCAAGCGACAAGCCACTACTCCAGGTCAACTATGGAATGGTATGAAGGAAATTGTGTCACGGTGGTCCAAAAAGAGGCAAATCGTCTCACCTGCCTGGAACTTCGGCCTATTGAAAGATATTGGGCTGTAATGCAGCAAACTCTAAGAAAAATAAAGAAAGCAAAAATGATGTACAGTTCCGAAATCGATGGAAGCAAGCCTATGCAATAGTCACCGAAAGTACTGTCCAGTCTCTAACTAAGACCGTTAAGAAAAATATAAAAAAATGTTGCAACAACTAATTATATTTCATGAAATTTTTTTGTAAATTCGAGTTTCAGAAATGTATAATAAACTGCAGTTTATTTTAGTAAAATCAGACTATTACTTTTTTTAATGTATTCTTAAAAATTCTAAATGTTTTCTGGTTCACCTCTTATATACGCCGAAATGTGCAAATGTGCTTAAATGACTGTGGAAATTTGCATGCAGGGCTGCTGCCTTGTGGCCAGGTGTTGCCCCAGAGCTATACACGTATCTTACGTTTGATCTGCCCATAATTTGATCAGCATTCGAAGGATACTTAAGTAATATAATAATACATAATAATAATAATAATAATAATTGATTGGCACGACAGCCCGCTTACGCGAGACTAAGGCCTAGCTTCCCGCAACCACCCGTGCTGTGCGTGTGAATTTTGTACGCGGGTGGAAAGGACCTACAGTTTTATGCCGGTTTCGAACGGCAGGTTGGGAGCTTTTTCATAGGCAATTTTTACTCTCAGAGGTTTGCCATTTCCAGCTGAGAGGACAGCCACCGAAAGAGAAAACGAGTTTCTCGTTATTTTTTTTAGGTTTTACTACATGCAAAATTGGAGCTTGCGTCGCTCTGCATGCGACTCGCTGGACCGCGCACTAACCAACTGAGCCACGGCGGCTGCCGTTTATTTACATAATACATATGTAAATAAATTTAAAAATTAAAAGTTGGCGGGATCGAAAATTTATACTACACGTCAATATGGAACTGCTAGTAGGGTTATCACCTCCTAAAATAGTCCTGTTTTTTTTATTTTTTATCAAAGTTCAGAACAATTTTATTTACATATATTGAAATTTTATTTAAGACGCCAACAATGAAACCTATAATGTGTCCATTACTTGAGTCGAAAGTTTGGGCTACATAAATATAAGGTTTTTCAGTATACATAACTCAATAAAAATTTTTTTCTATTGCTTTTTTTTGTCTATTGCTTCCTTGAAAAGTCCCACTTGCTCAACGCCAATGAAACTCTACAAGAAGAAAGACCCTTTGCCTAATTTGTATGCTATCTGACTCCCGACCGAATAGGACCTAATTGTTTGTTCTGTGGTATACAGTGTGTTTCAAAATTAAGTGTTGACCATATCTTTTTAACTGCAGAAGTTTGCCATGATTTTCATATCAGATTATTTTCTATATAAAAATACCGTTTTCGCATGTGTTTCTGTTTTTTTTAGTTGGGTACAAGTTTTCGCGGAAATATTAAGAATTACAAATGAGTGCTATATTTAAAAAACGTTTCGAAGTAGTGTTTTTGGTAAACCATCCAAAGGATCCAAAAATTAAACCTCCACAAGTCGCAAAATACACAAAAAAATCAGTTTCATTTATGAGGAAATGGGTCAGTCGATTCAAAGAGTTCGGAAATGTTGACGACGAGCCACGGAGAGGCAGGAAGAGAACCACTCAGAACAAAGCGGATAAGGCGATTGTCCGGATGTTTGATAACACTCCAACTCTTAGCCTGAAGCAAGCGAAGGAAAACGGCCATTATCCAACGCAGGCTTCTGAAATCGGGCATCCTTCATAGAAGTACCATGCCGAAATCGCTATTGGGTAAAAACATCGTCTGGAATGGGCTGGACAAAATTTGGTGTGGAAACTCTAAATTGGCCATTCAAAGTCCAGATGCAAACTCAATCAAAAATGTTTGGACCTCAATGAAGCAAAAGCTTAGAGGAAAAAGAATATCAACAACAAAACAGCTTGTTTTGGCATTAAAACGGATTTCGAGAGGGTTTTCTTTGGAGTGCGCTAAAAAATTAAGCCAAAATTATAACAAAGATGCCAAGCTATTATTGACAACAACGGAGACTGGACAAATAATTGATAACAATGCGAAAACGATATTTGCACAGCCTTTCAGAAAAGATATATAATTCATTACTTATTTTGAAACGCACTGTAAGTAAAGCGAAGCTTAAATCGAATTTCAAGTAAATTTTGGCTGGTATTTGATGGCTTTGGCTCAGTTTTGATGGAATCTGTGGTGATCGTGGATTTCAATTGGCTAACACGTTAGTCATCATTTATGTCCTGACAATTGTTTTTAAATAACATGTACCACTCATGAACTCTGCCAGGGATAAACGATAATCACCATTCACCATTTCATCATTTGAAATGTTTCGGTTAAAGTTTTACCAAGTTTAAAGCAAGACTTAACATTCGCTCTTTGCAAATTAGTATCGAATTTTTGTACCAGTAACACAAACATACTTTTACTTCAAACACAAGAACTTCGCTTTCAGTGAACCAAATTTCATGAACCAATGCAGTAAATCACATATCGTCGCACCACCACAAAATGCCCTGCTTGAAAAGTGCAGTTTGTTTTAAAAAGCATGTAATACTAAATTGACGAAAAACAATTTGATAAACCCCACCATGACTCCCGTTCTGGCTACGCCCCTGTCCTTTACCCTGAACTTAGGAATACAATTTAACAGTGTTACTAAGATCAGTTCAAAGATGAAGCGTTCTATTGTGAACAAACACTCAGGCACACATTTTCATTTTTAACCTTTTATTTTTATACTTTTCATTTTTATATTTTTATACTATACTCGAATATCAAAAAAGCGAAAGTTTATTTTCTTGAATGTACTTACAGTTCAAATTCCATGTTTTTAGATTCAGCGGTTTGGGCTGAGCTGTGGTGATTCAGTCAGTTAATCAATTCAAACAATTATATGTATATAAATTTGAGTTGTATGGGCGGTACCACGCCCCTTTTATGCAATGCTTAACCCAGTCTTCCAGTCGAAGGGTACGACCCAGTTTCATTGATGTGCGACTTATAGTTCCAAAAGTACGCGGAAAATTTGAGTCATAAAAATGTGCCCCGCTCCTCAAATTTCACCAGTAGAATGAAACATCTATGGGACGACGGTGTACAAAATACCAATGCCGTCCGACTTATAATTCCGCAGATATTTCACACTAAAAAATTTGGGATGTATGCGCGGTGACATGTGCCCTCGTCCAATATCGACTCCATTCCCCCTGTCACAGGGCACATCTTAATCGTAAGTTTGTGCCAAATGTCGTTGATGTGTAACCTGCAGTTCCAAAGTTATTCAAATGTGACACGTCTCTTGTCCAACGCCCATAAAATTTGACTAGTGAAACGACACACCTGAATGATGGCCCTGTACCAAATTTCAATGCTGCTCGGCCTATAATTCCTAATTCATATATTCCATATTAAAAAGTTAGGTTGTATGGGAGGTGCCACGCCCACGTGTCGGGTCTTATTCGAAATATATGGTTTACTGAGATTTGGTCAAAATAAACATTCCGAGAAAGATTCAGCTCAATCGGCTGTCTAGTTTTTGAGCTTTAATGTCGAGTGACCAACAAACAAACAAACAAACAGACAATCATTTTATATATATGAATTCTATACAAAATCATTAAAATTATCATCATTTTGGAAAATTTTAGACTATTGAATGAAAACAGTGATGTACTACGGGGTCAGCATAAAAATAATTACAAACATTTATTGTGGTAACGGTACATTTTGAGAAAGAAATGAAAGTGTAAACAGTTTCATAGAAACGGCATTTCATTGCTATAAGGATGCATTCAATTCACTATAAAGTTCGGTCGTACCCTCTTTGTGCAATAATGTCGTTGTCTATTGGCTTCGAATATTTTGCTGACCTTAAGCAACTAATAAACTATGCCAAATTGACAAAAAAATTTCATAAACTTTCCCGATTAACTAGTCAACCCCAGATGTTCTCTATGACATTAAGGTCCGAAAAACAGGTCTGCCGATACAAACATTGAATGTTTCAACATTTCAATATTACCATGTTTTGTTGTCCATTCGGCCTTACTCTCCTCAATCGTGGCAAATCTCCGTCCTTTCATGTACGTAGTCCGTGCATTTTTAAAAGTCACCTTTATTGAAAAGACCTGGTATATGAAAATTTCTGTGTATACATTTATTTTAATAAGGGAAATGCTATCAAGGACTTTCTTTTTCTTCTTGACTGGCACGACAGCCCGATTACGAGACTAAGGCCTAGCTACCCGCAATCAACCGTGTTGTGCGTGCGAATGTTTTTACAAGGTTGGAAGCGACCTACAGTTTTATGCCGATTCCGAACGGCGAGTTGGGAGCTTTTTCATAGGCAATTTTACTCTCAGAGGTTTGTGTTTAAAGTACATTGTTTTGGCGGAATGTGCCTACACATTTGTTACTCACCTGCAAATCTGGTGCTGTACCAGGTTGCGCTAGATCGCAAGCTGATATCCAAGGATTAAGGCGCGTTAGTGGAGATTCACTTTCAAAAATCGACCATCGGATATCTCTTCGTTTACTCTCTGTTACCGTTGCGCTGCTCAAACCGTTCTCTTCGAAAAGATTCGTTCGAAATGTTTCGGCTATTGCCGCTATATTGTTGCTGTTACGGATTAAGTTCGCTGTGAACGCAATTTCACTGCCATCTCCATCATCCCCGACGTCGTCCCTACTGACATTGCCTTTATAGTCAGTGGTGTGGTTTTCATCATACGATTGGTTTTCAGCAGTGTTGGCGAAAGAGTTCTCGCGCCCGCCACTTTCGCCACTTCCACCACTATCACTTCTGCCCTCTATGCCTCCGTAGTCTTCTTCGTTTACGTAACCAATTTTGTCGTCAGTGAATGTGGTTAGACGATCAAAAGATTCTTCCGACAAGAGATCGTCTTCGGCAACGAGTGCTAGTAGTATATCGTCCTCGTCAAAGGAGCGAGAAGACTCCGCTGAATTCGAAGGAAACTGAACAAATAATCCTTCGGAAACACCGTTGCCGCTGCTGTCTATTGCAATCTTGTCGCTGATGTGGTCATCAATTTCAGCGGCGCCGATCACACCTGTACCATCACCTTCGCTACCACCTCCACCACCGTCGTCACCGTCAACGTGGTCCTTATTCTTATCGTTCCCGCCAATTTGACGTGGACGGGGTCCAACCGAAGCGTTGGGAATGCTTCGTGCTTTTCTGCTCGTCGATCTAGAGATGGTGCGTGAGTTATCGTATGCTTGTCGCAGATATTTCGGCAGCTGCAAGGGTGGAGACGGGTAGTTGTTATAGTTGTAATATTTGTAACTGCTCGAATGGTATGCGTTTTGATCGCGCTCACGTTCCTCCTCACGCTCTTCCGCGTGCTGGTGCGGTGCTAGAACACCCCTTATGAAAGTTGGAAAAAATAGCGCCGATGGGGATGATTCTGCTTCCGACGAAGACGACGTGTGGGAAGACGGAGACGACGGTGATGTGGATGACGATGATATTTTTGAACTGGTGCTGGTGCTGCCACGCCGAGCCCCCGAAATAAACGCAAGCGCCATCACGACCAGCCCGGGTCCTGGCCGCATATTGACCTCGGGTTCGGCGGTGCTAGCATGGTGCAGGCCCGCTTGAGACGCGCTTGCGACTCCTATTCAATTTGGATAGTGATGGGCTCATGGCCCCATCATCATTAGGTAGTGTTTGTGGTAATAGCACGGTAGGATAATATTTGAAGACCTGACAGTTATGTTACTGAGAGGTGAGCGCACAATATGTATATTTTTAGCTCAGACTATCACTCGAATTTTTCTCAGTTTCATTTCAGTTTGAGTGCACAATTTAGCTGTTGGTCATTGGTGTTTATTTTATTGGGCCTGAAAAATAAAAAAAAACATTATGAGACTTGTGTACAAACTTGAATACAAACTTGTTTACTTGTGTTTTCAAGTTGAAAATAGCAGGAACACTTGAATAATTTATATGCTCGTTTTCGAGATTTACTTTGCTTTTGCTTTTGCGATTGCGCAAAACAATTCTTCTCATTGCAATGTGAATTTGGAATTGTTAGTAAGACGTTAAATTAAATTTATATCTTTTTACAAACATACATATTTGCAATTGGCCAATGTTAACTACTTAATTTGACGGTAAGTTACGTTGCGTATACTTCCAGTTACATACCTTTCTTATGATGTTGTTGTGGTGACAATCTTCATGAAATCAAATGTTTACATCTTTCCACTACATTCGACATTGACGCTTGAGTTATAGAATCTCTTCCGAAGTTTGAAGTTTGATTACTTTCAAAACGATATCACAAAATTCATTCGAAATTTGCCTTACTTATCCCCTCCATATAACAATACATTTGTTACTGTTAGCGTCAAGCGATGCTACATGGAAACTATTAAACATGCAATCGTTTACGTATTGGTTACAATAAAGATTTTCATGAGCATACGACGAGTTCCCGCAATTTTGAGTACAATCGAAAAAGTCATCAATATTATTGCTGAATGGCCCAAATGTGTAGTATCCGGAGGTTTTTCAGTTCGAAATTCGATCACCGAAAGCAAAATCAGAAAGTGTAAATAACTAAGCGATTAGCTAGGACTGAAGAGAACCGGATTTGTTTTCTTGTACTCTGGCCAGCACCTTCAATTATCACATTTCTCTTTCTGGTTTCGTGATTTGTCGTAAACTCCATTAACCTTGAAATTGCATTTTCACTCTCCGGACTGTGGTCTTTGCAAATTAGCCCACTGTACGACGAATTACACTTGCAACAAATGACAATAACTTTGTTCGATTTTTCGTAGTCGCGTTGTTGTTCCGGTTGGAGGAAGTTGAGTATGATTTCTAAATTAAACTTTGCTAAAATGCGATACGTTCCTGGAAGTAAAGTGCGTATTTTGGTGCCGCTCAGCACGTTTCGCTGTGTGAAGCATTCCAATTCCTCCTTTCAGCTGCTTAGAAACGACGCTGACAAAATGGTGATGAGCTTCCAAACTCAAGGACTCATATTACACTCCTTTCAAGCGTTGCTCTCCCCACGACGAAGATCCACTATCCCCAGCTCCAACATTTGTTAAATTTCAGACGAATTTGACACAAAAGGAACTGCCAGTTACGAAGATGACAAAATGCGTGAGGAAAAACAACGATTCAATGACCAAATGCTGAGAACCGAACCAAACCGAATCGAATCGAACGGAGCTATGCGAAACGAAACGAACTGCAGACGAATGCTGACCGAATAGCGCTTGAAAATCTATGCGAGTATATCCACAAAAATTTTATATAATTCACCGTCGTCGACGGCACGCCGAGTAAAAAATGAAGATTGCGAAAATTGTTTGCGCTCCTTATTCTTATTAGCGAGTATGCTCGTATAAATTCGTAAGAGGCCAGCCAATTTGAGTTTTGATGTGTATAACAACAGGGAATCGCTTCTATTTTAGCATTTTCTCCACTTTTAACTGAAAGGTTTTGCCAGCAGTTTTCGCCATTTCACGTTTTGCGAGTGGAACAAAGAACTTTACGATTTCATTGTTGCACTTTATGGTTCGCCCATATGCATGTACATACTCGGAAGAAGGCGATTTAGTCAATTTCGATTTTGAGACTGAAATCCAACTGAAACACTACTGCAGCGTCGCTTTCGTATAGTCTACTTTTACATAAGCCCGGACGGAACTACGATTATACTAAATTGTTTGAAAAAATGAAAAACTTCAAGACCGATTCGCGTTTGTTGTATCTTTTACAATTATATAACACATTTCGTAAAGAACTATGAGCGTATCTGCTCGTGCAAAGAACTTTGGGTGCGCTGGAATGTGGCCGATTTAGGCATCTTGAGCAACCCACAAAAACCGTCGACCGATCCGAGACATTCACTTTTCTTATAAAATTGGTACACAATTCCCTCGGAAGTTTGCAAATTCAACATTTTTGCCAATGCCAGCGATTATGCACTCGGCGAAAAATTTTCCACTTTGTTGCCGTGTGTAGGTATTTTCATGTTTCCCGAATTTTGTCGATTTCCCAAGTTTCTCGTAGTTTGCGCAAAGGTGCTTAGCGAGCAAGGTTTTTGTGATAGAGATGTTGTGCTAAGGGAAAGTTGTCGTATTATACAAAAAGGAAATTGGTTTAAACGATATTTTCTTTAGTGATTCCTACTGGTGGAGCATTCTTTTTTGGTATTTGATTAATATATAGCGAAACGATTGCGCGTTGCAGGATACACCGTACTACCCTGCTTCTTAGCTGATGGCCCCAAATGGCACTGACTGCGCCACAATTGCAGAGGCGCTTGACTGGAAGTGTGGAGCTGAAACGCATACTACACAACGTTAGCCAGCGCTTTGCTGACAACGAAGTTGAGAATGTGCCATGAAGAGCACCCAGAGCAACGGACGACCAGTTGCGACTGCAGTATTCTCTTAGTTTCTGGGAGGCATTTCTGTTGGAAACGCGCTCAATGCGTTGAGATGTCGATATTTCGCGTTTCCACATTCCAGCAGATTTCATGATTTTCGCTGTGCAGAGCTCAAACACTCACGAGTAATTCAAATACTTGTCGTATTAATGACAGCGATATATACCAAAGACGATAGAATGAAGTTTTTTAAAAACACAATTCATATATCAACATACATATGTATATATGCATATGGAACAATAACTATGTACAATAACATAGGTATATTTGTGAATATGCTTAACATCTTGAAACTACTGCTTTTCAACTATTGCTTTTAACTATTACTGGGATATATAATGGGATGTGCAAGTATCAATATTTAAAAATTAAGAAGGTCGGGCCCAGCATCATTCAAATGTGCACTGCAGTTGGCTGTTTCTGTCTCTTTGGTATGGATGGTTATGTATTGAATTTAATGATTTTACTAATTGATATACAGCTAACCCTCCTACAACGCGGGGAATAGGTTCCCAAAAAATGCCGTGTTGTAAGAAATCGTGTTGTAAGAGATATGAACTTCATACAAAAATCAGAGTTTGGTTCCAAAGTAAAAAATTTTTCACTAAAATATTGGAATTTATATAGTAAAAATATGTGCTTAATATATTTTTGTGTATTTATTTGTTGAGTCATAAGAACATACATATTATGTAATTTAATAACGCTTCATTTATTTAAACAAAAACTGTTTCACAAATTTTTTATAATTTAACTAGAATTAGACTGAATATTTGTTCGCAATTTTTTATACGCGTTTTTAGATTGATGCTTTTATTTGCAATGGCGACAACAAACTAACAAAAAAATTACTACATCAAATGAAAGTAGCATAAATCGTTGTGTGATGTTAGAACCGCGGCGAAACCCCTTTTTTTAATTTTGTCGTTGTAGAACATTATTTTGACAGCTCTTAAGATGTTGGACAAGAGACTACACAATTACGTATTTGATTGTCACTTTGTAAACACATGTTCAAGTGTAGGGTGGCAATGCTAAAAAAAGATAGGTATCAAAGTATGAACAAAATGCAAAGAATTTTATTTGGGAAAGAAAACCTTTTTCAAATTAATATAGTAAATATTTGAAAAAATTTTCGTACATAAAAATTGTCGTAAAAATCGCGTTGTAAGAGTAGCGTTGTAAGAAAATGTCCGCATTTTGGGAACCGCGTTGTAGCGAAAACGCGTTATAGGAACCCGCGTTGAAGGAGGGTTACCTGTATAAGAATACTGTGATTTTCGAACTGTATCACACATTCCCTTCGGTTGATCATGTTACAGGTGTAATTTTAGAAGTGTGAAAATAACAAATGGCTGTGCAGCGCGGATCACAGCTGTTGGAGCAATTCACCCGCCGAAATAGAAATATGTATGAATGTATGTGCGTAGAGGAAGCCAAGAGTTGAAAGGTGTGGTGAAAATAGGCTGCTGCAAATGCCGCTAGACAAGCAAACTGCATGCTGTGTGCAATTTGCATGCTCCCTTTAGGGTTCGCATTTGCGACATTTCCGCTCTTTATCCACGCTATGCACAGGGACAGTGTGGTACTGGGTCGCAACCAGCTGTACGGTGGCCAAAGTAAACTGCAGCCGCGTTTTGCCGCTCGCGCAGGCACATTCGCATCAGCAGAAAGGTGTATGTCAGTCACATAACTGTTACAAGGACATCCACAAAAGAAAGTGCGTGCACAACACAACGGCTACGAATGAACAAAGTGGCGAGACGAGAACAAAGAAGCGAGGAATGCGAACCGAAAGGCGGTCAACAGGATTCTGCGCATTGCACACCGCCTGGCCGACACTGCTTGCAACGGTGGACGGCACCAACGCAATGTGGAAAACCACAAAATTTTGTGAATGAAAGTCATTCTCACTGGCGCAAAGATGTTGACTACGAATTGAAACCTGTGTCTGCTCCTGCTGCTGGGGCCACGGTTGGGAATGCTAAGCCAGACGGTCGTTGTAGCAGTGTCACAAAGGGTGCAAAGGGTGGCGTGGCCGCCAAGCAGCTTTTTCAGCGTGGAATAGCGTGGAAATAGCGTGGGCTGTAAACACCTTTTGCACTAGCGCTGGAATTTAAGCCTTGGAAAGACGGCGTCGTTGGTATTTGGGACGTAGCTGTATCCACGATTTTTAACTATGGAAGCCACAACAAGAGAGGCCAGGAGCATGCACATTCTACAACGCATTCCCGCTTAGCTGATTAGCGCTGCATCCACGACACTGGTGTTGGGTGGGAGTCGGCTGGAAGTGTGGCGATTGTGGATTAATCATTTTCGTTGTCTATGCAGCCTGGACAGTTGCGTATGCCTTAGGCTGTGTGTATAAAATTCAGTTGTATAACAGTTTAATTTGTTGCCAAACAATGAACGTGTCGATTGTGATATGATATGATATGTGTGTTCATTTTAGACTATCCTCACTGTTAATATCGTCTGTGAAAGAGTCCGTTTTCGTGCAAACGTTGCGAAGGAATGGAATGCTTTTGGGCTGTTTTAACATGTTGAGCAGCAAATTAGGTGAAAACTAGACACTCATTACAAAAATATTGACTAAGACATCAATCGTTGTGATCATTTCTGATGTAATGTGTCAACTGAAGAAGTTTGATAGTTTATCAGGTGCGTCATGATACCTGGGAGTAAAAATGTACCTGAATATGTTTTCTATCTGCCCGTTTGGGACAAGACCCCTTTGATACGTTAAGTTACTTGTGTGTAACATAGCTACAGAATAGTTCTGGAAAATAGCATCATGTTCAGAGATGAGGTATATACTTATAGGTTTGTATGTACATATGAGACTAAGATTCAGCAAGAAATCTGAAATCTCTTTTGGCGCATTGTTTTGATAACATCCAATATATTATAATAATTTTAGTACTAATATTGTGACTTATGGGCTACCGTGAATTACATTGATAGAGCGTTTGACCACGAGTCTGAGATAACACCCAAGGCCCAAACTTCGCCTTAGCCAACACCCGTATTTGCGCACTCTTGATGACACACGTAATAGCGATCAAAACTTACTTAACTGGCCATAACAATGCGTTACCGGGTTACGGCCTGACGCAAAACCTCTCTTCAGACGTATTTGCGCCTTATCCAAAGTTTTTAATTTTTTTTGGTTTCGAGCAATTCAAAATCTTTTTATTTATTTATTTATTTATTTATAAAGACTTATTGTGCTATAAATAGCCAGTGGCCTAAAAGCAAAACCAATTGGAGTGGCCTAAAACCAATAGGAGTTTTAGATTATGTTATGTTCTTGTTAGTGTTTGTACATATTTGGATAAAAGATAATTTTGTTTATTAGAGTGTTTTTAATAGTTCTTTGGGAATGTGTTTGGTTACTGCTTCATAGTTTAGTGTTTTTATTGCTTCTAGGAGGTTTATATTTTGGGAGGGTTCGTTGTAACAGGATAGAAGGTGTGCCATATTTATTGGGGTATTGTAGTTTGGGCAATGGGGTTGTTGCTCTTTTTTTTTAGTAAGTAAGTGTGTTTGAATGCCGTATGTCCAGGCCTTAGTCTGGTTAGAATTTGTTGTTGATATCTTGGCATTTTTGTTGAATATGTTGTTTTTTGCATTTTATCATTTATATTTTTGTAATGGCAATTTGGAATATTTAATTTGGAAAGTAAGTTTGTTGTTTTATGTAGGTTTTTGATGTCTTTTTTTGTGTAGTTGTTGATTAGGATTGTTGGTGATTTGTTGGCTTCCTTTGCAGTTTTGTCAGAAAATTCGAATTCAAAATCTTTTTGTTTTTTGTTTGTGTTTCAGACTATAAATTTAACATATAAAAGAGCATATTTTGAGGCTCCTAATTTTTTAAGGAAAAAGTATGAAAAGTGATGAAAATGACTATGGTACATTTTTGCTATTATTTTGATGCTAATATGTATTCCGCCAAATAATTTGACTGTGTTGTAATGTTTGATGTGCCACCTTTCATTATACACCTAATTTGTAAATTGATTTACAAAAACTGTGTATGTTTTTGAGCATCAAAGAAAACGCCTAAAATTCCATATTTTCCGACTTTGAAGTCCAATTACCGCGGCATTTTAGAACTTATAGAAGTAAGTTGCATCGAAAAAGAAGCCGTGTGGTGTTGTTAATGCGATAAGGTGGAAATTATGTCAATCGGTTTTTTGGTTTAGAAATTACGATCAAAAATATGGAAAAAGTGGGGGAAAAACTGAAAAAATGACACGGTACCTATATCTCACTAACTAGAGCTGCTAGAAAAAATCTGAGGATTGATTCGAAATCAGCGCACCCAAATTAGTAAGAAACAGTAGAAAAACTCCATGCAATAGAAAAAAGGTGTTTTTTGTTGTGCTGTGTAATTTTCAAGTGATTCTTTATTATGAAATGGGTTTATACACACACACATACAGCACGCAAAAATTGAGGGTGAAATATATTGTTTCAAACAGCATTGTGTCGCAAAATTGTACATATGAACGTACGTATATACGCCAGAGGCGTAGCCAAGGGAGGGGTTTTGGGTGTGAGAACCCCCCAAGACTTATAACTATTAAAAATGTTCAATCACTATGCATGGTATATAGGAAAGAAAGAAGATCACAAATAAGATCTTTTCACCTTTAAACATTTGAAACATATAACATATTTTTTGGTGAAACCGATATGATTTTTTTTAATGTTCCCTTCAGGCTCAGTACAGCTACCATATGCATGATCTAAAAGCAAGAGTGTTTTAAATCGTCGGCTGGAATGTCCTTCAGAAAATCGGTGCAAGCCTTTTGGATGGCTTCTACGTCCTCAAAACGCCTTCGTTTTTTTGTAAGGTGAAAGTCGCACGATTCCGCATCGGGTGAAAACGAGGAGTGGTTGATGGTTAAAATAAGACTTTTAATAAAAAAATCAGTCACAATTGTCTATGGATGAGATAGCGTCTTTCGATAGCAAAAGTGTTCGGTTAAAATGTGATAATGTTATGTTTTTCAGCCTAACTTTCGCCTTAACAAAGATTTTTGTAATCGTGATAGTCCGTTTTTCGGAAAAAGCCTAACTTTAAAGATTTATTTTGCGACTATGAAAAATATTAGAAGATTTCTTTCCAAAGAGTTAATTGAACACATACAGAGGTTTGTAAAAAAATTGTATGAATTTTATTCAAAGTTGTGGCGGAAGCGCCTGGGATCACCAGTGTAGGTGTTTGGTATACAAAATAACAAAAAACATGAATAATATTTCCAAAACAATTTTTTTGTTTATGTTAATGAAAACTATGTACTTTCGAATTTGTTCAGTAAGTCGAAATAATAACTACATTGGATGAATACTCTGGCAGATGTTGAACAGGGTGGGTATAATTAAAGCGAAGGTTTAATCTAAATTCAAGGCGATTTTGGCTGATCCATGATGAATTACCGCCAGGTTTTGCTGGAACCTGCGGTGGATCATTTATGTCCTGACAATCGTTTTTAAATCGCGAGTACCACTCATGAGCTCTACCAAGGGATAAACGATTAAAACCATAAACTTGGTTCATCAATTGAAATGTTTTTGTTAAAGTTTTACCAACTTTAAAGCAAAACTTAATATTGGCTTTTTTTAAAGGTGCAGTGTACTTTAAAAAACATGTAATACTAAATTGGCAAACAATTTTTTTTAAAACGCCTTCCATGACCAAATTCTGGCTACGCCCCTGATTTACGCAATAAAATCGTGTGAGCGTTACTGTTTACGCCAGAACTGAACATCGGAAACTTTGCTTATGTTTGTTTACCTAGTAAAGGATCGCTAAAGCGACGATCGGTTTAGTACGAGGAAGAGCGGAGCTTATTTAGTTTCTTTGTAATTTTTATTATTGCAGTCGTGGCGCCAGTTTTTCATGCAATGCAATGCTTGAAAATACTAAGATCAATTCAGTGCTTTGATGAGTGACTTCAATCTTTTACTTAGTACACTTGTCACTTGTACGTTTTTTGCTATAGAAAATAGTCTGCCGCACCCACCGTTGAGATAAGTAATCACATGATGAGTTTGTATTGCTTAACCTTTGGAAGAAATGTGCCATCTCACCTCATTTAAGTGCCTCTTAACGCAGAGCTTTGTGTCAAATTGATCCGATAGAGTGGATATGTTCTAAAGAGCTGCACAAAAGGTTCTATTGGGCACACTTCACTACTGGACAGTACTGTCAAGTAGAGTCCGACCGATTAATTGGCATCGACATCGGCATCGGCTAGTATCGGCCAATAAAATTGGTATCGGGGGGATGCTACGGTTTCCGTGGCGCCGCCATTTGATGAGTGGTCAAAGGCCGGCCACTCGGGAAAAACTTATTGCCAAGAAAACTATGGCTTTCGGGAAAACTGTATGCACCTCTGGGATTGCGAAAAAAGGCACGAATTTTATACTTTGAGCGAAATTTTAAGCTTTAACCTCGATATCTCGAAAACGAAGCAAAAAATCGACAAATTTTGTTCCCCATTTTCGACTTGTTTTTGGTCGATCTATCAAATGGCGGCGCTACGGAAACCGTAGTCGTGCCGGTATCGGCATCGGCCAAAAAAATAAGTATCGGCATCGGCCGTTTTTGGTCGATGATGCATCGGCCTGTTTTTCTGCTTTAATTTTTTTTTGTTCTCAGTTTTTGTACCAACGGGTTCTTATACCCCTTTTCAGTAATGTATTTTTAGATAAACAGTATCTATCTATATATAAATGTTTCCTAGAAATGTTTTTTTTAATGTGGATATCTAGACGAAGATATCTATCTCTATCTAGACGAAGATGGAAAACCCTAGGCTCTCCTTTCTTCGATAACTTGAATGACCTCAGTTCAGTTAGTATCAAAAACTTGCTTTAATTCATCCACAAATCGAAATGGCTTGAATAGGCTTCTCGACTTGCAGTAAGACAGACCTTTCAACTTGTGGTATCACAACGGGCCCATTCCGTGGCCTAAGTGTGTCTCACAACAGTCCCATGCCAAGACAGCCACTTTAACCTAACCTAACCTAATGCGGATATCAGGAGGAGGGGCATTTAATTTTTCAATCTTATCCTTCTTGTTTAATCGGAAGCCTTTTTTTAACAGGCCTTTTATTTTTTGCAAATTTGTCTTCTGACTTCTTCCTACTGCATCTGTACAACGGGTCGCAATTTGAGAGTACAAATTTTAATATAAAAATCGTAATTTTAAGTTGAATAAAAAACTGAATTGTATGCAATATTTACGTAACTTTTTTTGTTGTTTCTCTATCAATGGATAAATGTGATATATTATTTTTTTAATACATGTTAATGTATTAGAATTCTGAATTCTCATGTTATTTAGTTTTTGATTACAGTGGACGGCCAGTATAACGAACTTCCCATTTAACGAATTTTCGATGTAACGTACGGCCAAATTTTTTCCATTGATGGTTCTATATTACGACCAAAAGTGAAATTCGCTATTCGATATAACGAATATTTATGTAGATTTTGTTGTTTGTTGTTTTTATTCACATTCTTTACAATAACAATGAATATTTGGTTTCGTCAAGTGAACGGTACTCAATTGTTTTTGTTTTTGTTACGTTAAAATTTTCAAATTTACGCCAAGTTAACAACATTTTCAAATTCTGTTTGCATACATTGCTGATAATTCTCACATGATTTGCGTTCGGTCGGCTTTTATCTTTTAAAAATAAAAATTTCAATTCAAAAATTTCAATCAAGAGAAATTGCCAAACAGAAAACTTTACTTGCGGCAAAGAGGCAATCGCGCTTCGAAGACTTCTTCACTTTCAAACAAGATATTTGTTGAACCTTTTGTCTGTCCTTTGCTAAAAAAAAAGCGATCACTGTCCTTTGGGGTCAGGATGACTACAATCAAACGGTTATATGATTTACTGACAAAACATGAAGAAATGTTACACATAAATCACAAAAGAAAAGGGGAAAGCTCCGAAAAGTGTTTTTCTCGATTTGTTATTGGGTTTTAAGCGCGATTAACACTAAATAACACAAATAGACGAGTGGTTGTTTTTAATTCCGCCGGGGATCAAATAGACCCCAAGGGACAGGCAGATTGTTAAAAACTGAATGTGTGAGACTTATTTTTTTAAGAAGAATGGTTTAAAAAAAATGCCTTCGATTTAACAAATTGGGGTTACAACATAAGATTCTTTATATTGGACGTCCACTGTATTTCTTTTCTCGTTATTTTGTTATTTTCTGATGAATATTACAAGAAGTTCCTTTTGTTATTTTATAAAATAGACTGTGTTTTTGATTGAAATCATTCGTTTTCTTTTTTTCTATGGAATCGGCATCGGCCGATTTTCGCTCTTCCGGCCAATTAATCGGCATCGGCCAAAAAATTTGGTATCGGTCGAACTCTACTGTCAAGTACTGTGCTTAATTGTCGCGTTGACAGCGAATTCAAATGCTCAATGTACGTAGTTCTATTCTGCAACAAAGCACGCACTGCATCATTCGAAAACCTTTTCGCTACAGCAGCGACAGTGCTTGTGTTCTGTTGTGAACCAAAACATCAAAACAGAAAGCAATAATAAGGTTAAGTAACGGTAAATCACAACAAGCACACCGAGGGCAAATTTTTCAGTGCGAGTTTAAACCCAGTTCAAACGGAGTTTGCTTGAACTTGGTTTAAATTTGAACTAAGTTTAAACGACAAAGCAGTTTTTCAGTGCTAGTTTAACTGAAACAAATATTTGTCATTCGAGTATGGCAATACTGGCAACATTTTTATCTAGCTAATATTTTTCCTTTGTTTTAATTGTCATTCGTAAATAAATTAATTGCGCTCAAATAATGTATTTAATTAAAAAATTCAAAATAAGCAAACGGAGTCCAAATCTTTCGTCTCGGGAAATCGAATGTCTTCTTGCACTTTTGAAAAAAAATATGAACAAGTGCTCGAGTGCTAGAAGGCAGACCGCGTGAGTGCCGAGGAAAAACAAACCAAATAGAAAGAAATTGAGGACGATTTCGATTCAAAATTTGTTGATAACACTTCGTTCAATAATGTGTGTGACTGACACATAGATGGCGGCACTAATACTAAATAAATATTTTTTTTTCGAAATTGTGAACCTTTTTAGGCTTACTGTCAAAATTATATGTCAATCCGACCATTAGTTTACAAGTTACAGTGCTTTAAGTGACACTACTTTTGAGTTTTCAAAAAAAATGAATTCAAAGCAATTCCGTCGGGGTCGGCAAAAATCCACTTAGCTTAACCCTCCTCGCGGGTGCCGAACGGGCAATGGGCATCGCCTGACTTTTGTACAGCTAACCTGGCAAGGGAAGGCGATGTCTAGCTAAGAGTGGGGTAGGGCTCCACATGCCGTGCCTGAGGTATCGCTTTACATGCCGTTCCCGGGGGGCGGCCCGTGTAGTCATATTTCACTCATGTTAAGTGGTGCCTGGCGGGTAGGCCTAAAACGCTAAGGGAGGAGAGTCCCTGAAAAAATAAACCAGTCTGGAGTCCAAAAAGGGAAAGGAGCGGGTCAGGATATTGACCCAAACGTCGGTGGGAGAAGTGACGGCTACCACCGGCGGGCACGGTGGGGAACTTGATTCCCCTCTGCGTGTCGCCAGCGGTCACACCTCTGCTAGAGTGGTTGCAGGCTCTAGCAGTCGTCATGCGACTGCAAACCTAACGAAAGCAAGGTTAGCTACTAGGGGTACTGCGGTCGATACAGACTCAGACCACGACAGCGTAAGCAGCGTGGCAACCGTCAACACGATCGCTGAGGAGGAGCTGCTAAAGTCCCCAAAGGCTCTCGACCCGAGCATCGCATCCACTAGCAGGAGCGAGCAAAGGAAGAAGCCCAGTAAAGAGGGGCTAAAAGCGCTTGCTCAGTACAAGGCGGCAATAAGAATAAAGTTGCGCCTGGAAAGCAAGGCCACTCTTTCGCCCACGGAGCGAGAGGACCTTCGATGGGCAACGGAGACGGTCACGAAAGGCAGGGAGCACTTTTCGCAAATCGAAAGGTTTGCGACTACGCATCCCACCTTCGTGAATAAAATCGAGGAAAACGTTGCGAAAGCAATGAAAGAAACGGAGGCGAAGAGACAGCGGTCCACGGAGGGGGAGAAACCCGTGGCCAAACGTCCTCGTACGCACACCACAGCTACTCCAACTGACCAGCCGTCCACGTCCAAGAGAGTGGCGACGACCAGCGAAGTGGCCAAACGGCATCTGACCGTTGCGCTCGTTGATCGGCGACACCCGAATGGCCAGATGACGGCGGTACAATGGAAGCAGGTGGATAATAATATTCTCGAGGCCATTGTTGCACACGCGATTGACGAACCGCACAAACCTTCGCCCTCCTTTGAAGGAGCGGGGTGGTACAGGGGAGTCAAAATCCTGAAGTGCAACGATGACCTCACGCTCCAATGGATCAAGGAGGTGGTCCCGAAGTTAGGAGGATTGTGGGAGGGCGCCGACTTGGATATAGTGGATAGAAACGACATTCCCGGACCACCGCGGGCTAAGGTACGAGTACCTTGCACGGTGAAACCGGAAAGCGCCCTACTGCTTTTCCAGCGGCAGAATCCCGACGTCCCGACGAAGGACTGGAAGGTGATCCACGCGGGGAAACCAAACGCCGATGGTACTCTTGACCTGATCCTCCAAATCAATAAAGAGGCAGAGGACAAGTTGTACCAGCGATTCGGAAAGATGTCTTGGGGGACGGGTAGTGTTTACCTGCGCCTCAAAAAACGTCATCCGAAAGACGGTAATGAAAATACGCTAAAGCCAGGCGAAGTAGATTAGGATTTTGGGCTGGAACCCATGACCGACGCTACTCTGATGCTGCGGCTAGATGACGGTGAGACGGACGAAATCGAGGTTGAGGCGGGTGGAGTGTCGGCGGCGGCAGCCGCACCTACCTTGGAGGATACTGTACCTTCTGGAAGGGAAGGTCCTGCAAATCAACCTCCACCACAGTAAGGTGGCGTCAGCTGAGCTCCTCCTCACATTAGAGGAGGGCAGCTACGACGTGGCCTTAATTCAAGAACCCTGGCTTTCCTCCGGGAACAAGGTTTCAGGATTGAGGTCCACGAATTACAACCTATTCTACGTAACAATGGTAAGGAAGACTCGATCTGCCATCCTTGTTAGGAAGAATATTAACGCATATCTTTTACCCAATTTCAGTTCTAATGACCTGACGGTGGTCGTCATCGAAGGGGACGACAAGCCTAGACTTGTCGCCTCGTGCTACATGGCCCATGACGTCGAGGCACCCCCCCAGAGCTGCAGCACCTCATGGAAGAAGCCCGCAGACCAGGATTCAACGCGAATTCGCACCACCCTCAGTGGGGAAGTAAGGACACGAATGAACGGTGTGAGTCCCTCTTTAGTTTTATATTAGAGAATAATGTAGAAATAGCTAATAGGGGGAACATCCCAACTTTCAAGGGTCCGACGTCGGAAGACGTACTGGACATTACTTTCTCCCACGGTGTAGATACCTAGATTTCGGATTGGAGAGTGCTGAAGCAACCCTCCTTCTCTGATCACAGTTACATACATTTTACTGTAAACATTAAACCATTACGCATAGAGAGGGTCTTCAGAAATCCGAGGAATACGGACTGGGATCTGTATGCAAATCGGTTAAAGATGCATCTTAGTAACGCCTCCCAGGCATTCTCCAGCGCGGACGTTGAGGCTAAGGCGAAACTCTTAACGGCCAAGATTCTCCTTGCATACCATGAATCCTGCCCGCCCTCAAGGCCGGTAGGACGTAAATCCAAACCACCCTGGTGGAGCAAGGACATTGGTAGGCAAAGAAGGGAACTCAGAGAGTTTTTCAAATTAGCCAAACTTGCCGACTGTGTGGAGTGTTGGAGAGAGTACAAGATACTTCTACATTCCTACAAACAGGAGATACGGAGGGCCAAAAGAAGTTCCTGGCAAAACTTCTGTGGAAGCATGGACAAGACCTCTGAGGTATCCAGACTTCGGAAGATACTTGCCAAATCCCCTCCTATACCATCACTTATCTGCAAAGAATCTGGAGAATGGACCAAGGACGGCAAGGAGACGCTTGAGGCACTCATAGAAGCCCATTTCCCTGGCTGTTCTGAGGTCTCAAACTCGGTCCCAACCACACTTGGCATAGAGCAAGGGAACTGTGAGGGCCTAATCACCACGTCTAGACTGCGATGGGCCTTAGGCTCTTCCGATCCCTTCAAATCCCCAGGTCCGGATGGCATTTTCGCCGCGCTTCTGCAAAAGGGATGTGCTGTTCTGATACCATGGCTCAAGGACGTATTCAGGAACTGTCTGAGGCTGAACTATGTACCGATGGACTGGAGATTATCAAGGGTTGTATTTTTACCAAAACCAAGTAAAAGCAGCCACTTGTATCCGAAAGACTACCGGCCCATCAGCCTCACCTCGTTCATACTGAAAACCTTTGAAAGACTGCTAGACTCGTTTATTAAGGAAAGGATTCGACCTGGCCTAATATCCACGGATCAACACGCCTACATGAAAGGCAAGTCAACAGAGACGGCACTTCATCGGGTAGCATTTCAGATAGAAAAGGCTTTACACTATAGAGAGTACGCGCTGGGAGCCTTCCTTGACATATCAGGGGCTTTCAATAACGTCTCCACAGAGGCATTGTTGGAAGGTCTCGCATCAATCGACGTGCACCCATCCATACAGAACTGGATCGGTAATCTTTTAAATTGCCGAACGGTGGTGGCGGAGTGGGGCGTGACGACCATGGCGAGGAAGGCGAACAGGGGTACCCCCCAGGGGGGCGTGCTTTCTCCGCTACTTTGGAATTTAGTTGTGAACAAAATTCTTTTAAAGTTGAGGGACGGGGGGCCAAGGCTAACCGCATACGCGGATGACCTGGCCGTCGTCGTCTCAGGCAGGTGTCTAAACTCAATGAGCCAAGTACTCGAGAGAACACTGAAAGTGATTAATAACTGGGCAAAGACTGTGGGGTTGGAAACAAATCCAGACAAGACGGACTTAGTTCTTTTTACAACAAAGTACAAGATCCCAACCTGGCTTCCCCCCAAACTGAACAACACTACACTCACTCCCAAAACATCTGCAAAGTACCTAGGAGTCATTTTGGATAGTAAACTGTCGTGGAGGTTGAATGTGGAAGACAGGAAAAGGAAAGCCCTAAACGCCTTATACGCTTGCAGAAAAACGCTCGGTAAGACTTGGGGCTTATCCCCCCGTCTCACACATTGGATTTACACTGCAGTCATCAGACCCATTTTGCTCTACGGGATCTTGGTATGGTGGACCGCGGTTGATAAAAAGACCTATGCTAAAATACTCGAGACTGTACAGAGAGCCGCTGGGTTGTGTATAACAGGCGCAATGCGCACCACTCCAACAGCGGCACTGGACAAAATCTTGGGATTCTATCCAATTAATCTGACAGCAAAAAGCGCCGCTAAGAAGGCCGCGCTGAGACTAAAGGTAACTGGACAACTCACGCTGCGACCCTACGGTCATAGTAGGATACACGCAGGGGTAGGCGACAGCTCAGACTACGCTATACCTCAAGCCAATTTTGACTTCAAACCCAACGTGGTCATAGAACCAGATGGATGGCGACAGGGGCTTGAACCCAGAAGTCAATCCTACAACCTTTTCACGGACGGATCTATAGTAAGATGTCAGAGGGTGTGGGATCTGCAGTTTTCTGTTCGGAGCTTGATCTACAACAGTCTTTCCGGCTCCCGGATTACTGCAGCATTTTCCAAGCAGAGGTATTCGCTGCCACAAGAGCGGCGCAACTAGCAATGGAGCGCACTCCTCTTAACTCTCGAATTAACATCTATATTGACAGTCAAGCAGCCATAAAAGCGGCAGCTGGGGTAATGTCAAACTCGACATGCGTACGGAACTGCAGAACTAAATTAAATGAACTCTGCAGCAACAGAGTAGTTACTATTTATTGGGTACCGGGTCACAAAGGAGTTGAGGGAAATGAGAAGGTTGATGCGCTCGCCAAAGCCGGGGCACGGCTGCCTGCGGTTAGTGTGCCAGACATCCATCCACCCCTCTCCACGCTCAAGATGGAAATTGAAAAGAAAATGATTCGTGGGGCGGCGTCCATGTGGGAGAGATCTACATCTCACAGGACAGCAAAAATCATGCTTCGCGCATATAATGACAAAAACACAGAGTTTGTACTATCACTCCAAAGAGAGGACTGCAAACTACTAGTTGGGGTACTCACGGGACATTGTCTCACCCCGTCCCACGCTGCCAAACTTGGCTTGGCACCAAGTGATGCATGCACAAGATGTAGTGAAGACAATGCCAAAGGCACCCTGGAGCACTTGCTATGCCACTGTCCCGCTCTCTACAGATCACGGGTTAGCTGCCTCGGATCCGCGTCGTTCCCTTCATTGGAAAGAATTGTAGAGCAAAAAAGCGGCGACTTACTTAGATTTGCCAAAACGTTCTTAAAAAACTACTTATAGGTCTGGGACTATGGACCATTACTTGGTCTATGTGAGACCCCGTCGTGGGTCGGCCAGCCTAACCTAACCTAACCTAACCTAATTCCGTGTGCTGATTTATCATTGTTTTTTAATGAAAAAAAATACTGTTCAATGCCAGGAATGGCTTGAAAAACATTATTCGGACTCTGCTCCATCAAAAAGAACCATTTGTTATTGGTATGCCGAATTCAAACGTGGTCGTACAGACACCGATGACATTCCATCTACTGGACGGCCAAATGACGCTGTTATTCCGGAAAACGTTGAAAAACCACTGAAAATCATTATGTCCGACCGTAAAGTGAAAGTGGGGGAGATAGCTGATATTCTAAAGATATCAGCAGGCAGTGTACACACCATAATACACGAACATTTGGTTATGAAAAAGGTGTTTTCGAAATGGGTGCCGCGTTTGCTCACACCGGAGCAAAAACAACAACGAATCGATGATTCAAAGAGCTGTTTGGACATGTTTACGCGCAACAAGTCGGAGTTTTTGCATCGGTACATCACAATGGATGAAACATGGATCCACCATTTCACTCCAGAGTCAAATCGGCAGTCTGCTGAGTGGCATGCAACCGGTGAAAGCCGCCCAAAGCGTCCAAAGGCACAAACATCGGCTGGCAAGGTTATGGCGTCAGTATTTTGGGATGTGCACGGAATAATATTCATCGACTATCTTGAGAAAGGGAAAACAATCAATAGCGACTATTATATAGCGTTATTGGAACGTTTGAAAGAAGAAATCTCGATTAAGCGGGCCCATATGAAGAAGAAAAAATTGTTGTTTCACCAAGACAATGCACCGTGTCACAAGTCGATGAAAACGATGGCAAAAATGCATGAATTGGGCTTCGAATTGCTTCCTCATCCCCCGTATTCTCCAGATCTGGCCCCCAGCGACTACTGGCTCTTCGCAGACCTCAAAAAGATGCTCCGTGGTAAGAGATTTGGCTCAAATGATGAAGTAATCGCCGAAACTAACGCCTATTTTGAAGGCAAAGAAAAATCGTTCTACAAAGGCGGTATCGAAAGATTGGAAAAGCGTTGGAATGATTGTATCTCCCTAAAAGGGGACTATGTTGATGAATAAAAATTTATTTATTTATTTAAATTTTGGCAAAAAAATGTGTTTTAATTAGTTAGTCACACACATTATTGAATGAAGTGTTAAGTTCCGGTGCGCGAAAACGTTGCGCAAAAAGTATAAGAATCTAAAACAGTGCAAAAAAAGAATTTCGCTCACGACAGGCAAGAGCTGACCAAAACAAAAAATAAATGAACAGAAGCTGTTGACAGTTTAAACTTAGTTTAACCACAGATAACTCATCATATCTGTGGACGTAAGGAATAACAGCCAAAGTCGATTTGATGAAGTTTTCAGGAGAGCACTTTTAATTTCTGAATTTGCTTTAGATTTAACTAGAAAAATTTTAGATTGTTGGGCGTAAAACATTCATTTTATGAGCAAAAGCCATGGAATTTTGTGTAGTAGTACATTTGAATACGATGAATGCAATGGTGGAAATAACTCAATTTTGTCCTAACTCGACTTTGGCTGTTATTCCTTACGGCCACAGATATAGATGTCCAGTCTCATACGACGAAAACGGCACAAAAATTTCAAGCTCCCCTACAAGAACAGTGACGGTCATATGGTCGGTCATATGACCGACATGCCTGACCGAAGTTTCGGTCAGCTCTCCGAACAAAGTTTCTATCTTTTTTGTACAGGCGGTGTGAAAAAACTGACCGAAACTCTCGTGTACGTGAGATTTTTGTTTCACTCTAACACACACCTTTTGCATATTAAGAAAAGTGTATTTGCTCTGCTCTAACGCATACGTATTCCAACCTCCAAATATTTAGTTTTTAATGGCTATTTCACCGCCGCCGCCGCGGCAGCTGCCGTAGCTCAGCTGCTAGTGCGTTGGCCGCGAGTCAAGACTCCGCGAGTTCAAATCACCGTTGCAGCAAATTTTTTTTGTTTGTCGGTGTTGCAGCAAACACCGAAAAAAAATGGAAATTTCAGAAAGTTGATCGGTCATGTGCCGAAATGTCTGACTGAAATGCTGATGCAAATATCGGTCACAATGTCATGTATAAATCGGTCATCGGTTCATGACCAATACTCAATATTGAAAAAATGCAGGTTTTTATTGAAATTTTTTGGAAAACCCGTTTGCTTTTACTTCTGCCTAATTTTTTTTTAAATTAATTTAAATAAAATAATATAAAAAATTTAATTTAAAAAAAAATAATTTGCGGTCCCTGCTTGGTTTGCTTAGCGCGGGCATCATCATTGGGCATTGGCTTTCCTTCTTCCTTGGTCTTGCGCTTCGGTATCTGCACTATGGCCCAAATATTGAAGTTACTGAAAGTGCAGAATTATTTAAATATTCAATTCAAATAATATTTTTTATTTAAAATTAAATTTCAATTCGATTTCTTACCTGCTTTCTGTTTTTCTTTTTTTTCGGCGTTTGAAGCACCGGAGGTTTGAACATGGGCTCGCGCGTCGTATTTGACTCGCGGCGCGCGCGTTAGCCAGCTGAGCTACGTAGCTATGGCAGCCGATGGCTCTTAATCATTTATATTAACTCCGATGCGAGTTCTTGTCAGCAGTTGTTTCTATTGTTGTCTCATTCTTACACATGCGTGTATAAGCAATTAATGTTTCTATGGTTGTCAAATGGTTTGTTTCAGTTTAAATGAAAGACAAATTGCAGCGATATGTTGTCTCATATGGGCCAAATTTCATGCAAGTGTATTGGTAAATTCAAAAAATGTTGCGAATGTAGTGGAGTTTCGGTCAGTCGCGTCTTGTATGGGAGTGTCTCGGACCAATGACTACATGACGCGAAACTGAGAG
The DNA here is from genome assembly GCA_963971225.1 of Melieria omissa. Taxonomy (NCBI): domain Eukaryota; kingdom Metazoa; phylum Arthropoda; class Insecta; order Diptera; family Ulidiidae; genus Melieria; species Melieria omissa. The sequence goes on along the minus strand of OZ020269.1, from coordinate 38,149,341 downwards.
GAGTCACGGTTGCTAATTCGGTCAAACCAGGCCCCAGAGTCGCAAATTCGGTCAAACCAGGCCCCAGAGTTGATTAGGGTTCGTACAGCAAATTCGCCATACAAAAGTCAGGGCAAGGGCTGCTGGTGCGTTCGAAGATTATTTGCAAATGAAAAAATTTTTTTTTTTTCTTTCATTCTGTAGTACGTTTATAGGAAATTGATTGCAAAAAAAATGTTGTTGCTGAAAAACGTCATAAGTATGTTCCAACGTGTTTTAATATGATTTAACTTCAGTTGTTGCTGATTGCCCTCAAAGCCTTAACGTTTGAATTGCTTGTGTTGCTCTGCGTTTGAAAAGAGTTCAACTCGCCATCACTGTTTCTTGCTGCACTAGAAACGGCAAACTCAATGAGACATGAACTGAATGAAAAAGCAACCGAATATCTGCTGACTTTACCGTCTGAAATAATTTATTTATGCTTTCTGTTGGTACGGGTAACAATAAAAATGACTTCGACCAGTAAAACAAGGTTTTTCGCAACGTTATATTTACAGCAAATAAGAAAAGTTATCACTTTAAGATGCAAACAATTGACTGGTAACCGGTGCTGTGCGAATGTTTGAGTAAAAATACCCGTACACTATCGGACGATTGTAAAAAGCAAAAAATGGTCTGAAAATCATTTCCCCTGCCAGTTTCGCGTCATGTAGTCATTGTCTCGGACGACGAGTTCGCGGTTCAATCCTCACTGTAGCCGCCAAAAATTTTTTAGTGGCTTCTTTTTAATAAATATATTGATACGATGAGAAATTCTGTGCCGCAATGCTTTTCTCCGCACGAATGTTTTCCAAGCATACTTTTAGGCATGCACTGTGAAGTACAGCAAAACTGTTATAAATTCGCTTGGTATAGTCCGATATGGCAAGGCTGGTTCTCGAAGAAATGGGCTGTGCGAGAATGGTCGAGCGCTTTCCAATAAGAAGTTACAAGAAACTTCGGCGCGATAAGAAAATTGGTATAAAAGCAGCAGTGGCAGCGCAAGGGGTCGAGTCTGTGTTGAGCAAGCAATGGGGAAACATGCAATAGTAGTAGTGTAAAGTAGAACAAGTGCAAATTTGTAAATAAAGCGATTGTTAGTTTTGACTACGTTGCGCTGGATAACTGAAGTTGTTTTATTTTCAAAACCAATCCAAACGAACCCGGGAAGTAATTTTCGTAACATTTGGTGTCAGAAAGTCAGGATTGTATTACTGAAAGTAAAATAAAATTATAAAAACGCAGACATGGTTAAACTGGAGCTGCTGAAGGTTGGCCAGCTGAAGAAGGAGCTGGCTGCCTGGAATTTGCCGACTGCTGGCGGTAAGGTGGAGTTGCAGCTGCGTTTGCGAGAGGCGTGTGAATCACGAGGCATTGATTGGGCTGCACACGAGTTCGGAACGCAGGAACAAGAGGCGTCGGCCAAGGTGGAGGAATCGCCTGCTGGTGCTGCGTCGATGCAAAGTACGGCTGCAGCGGCTACGCCACCACAAGCAATGGACATGAGCCAGCTTATGGTCGCAATGAAAGGCATGTTTGAAGCTTCCAACCGGAAAATGGAAACTGCGAATCAGGAAATTTCAGCAAAAATCGAAACTACGAACCGAGAAGTAGCAGAGCGAATGGAAACCAAGCTTCAGGAAAATTCTGCGCGCTTGGAGCAGAAAGTGGAGGAGATTTCAGACAGGATTAATGTGAAAGTTGAGCACCTGGAGACGCGAGTAGAACATTTAGACAAACGAGTTGACGGTCTGGAGGATTCAGTAAACAGGAAAATCAACGAGCGGCTTAGAGAGGTACAGCCACGAGAATGTTTGCCGCCGGAAAGTTTTGCCATAGAAGTGCCTACTTATGACGGTACTACGTCGTTTGACACATTCAAACTACAATTCGAGATGGCTGCTTTGGAGAGTCAGTGGACCAATGTTAGGAAAGGTCGGAGGCTGATACTGGCTCTAAGAGGTCGTGCGGCTGAGGTAATACAAACAGTTTCGGAAGGTTTGAGAGGTGATTACGAGACCGTCATGAGGGCATTGGCAGCCAGATACAGTGACGAGCACAACAAAATGCTGTATTATTGCGAGCTGAAGCACCGCTGGCAAAGAGCAGACGAGGCGCTGCAGACGTATGCAGCAGACATTGAGCGGCTCGTACAGTTGTGCTACCCGAAATTCGGCGCTGATTATCTCGAGAGGATGAAGATTGAGGCGTTTATTGAAGGTCTTCATGACCCGGAGACACGACGCAGTGCATTGATGATGGGCAAGCCGACATTCCGTGAGACGGTGACAAGCGCATTGACGTATGAGGCGGCCTGGAGGGGAAGTTTTCGACATTCATCTGCGGAGATGCATGGGGTCCAATCTGGACATGTCACGCAAAGCCAGACAGTGAGCTCGTAGGCACCAGCGGGGCTGCGGGCAGTATCATCTCGAGTCAGTTGCTGGCGATGTGGCAAGCAAGGCCACATATCACGAGACTGCCATCTGCGAGAAAAGCGTTCCGGACAAAAGACGTTGCCAAGAAGGGATGACGCTCTGCCACACCATTCGTGCGAGACCGAACGCAGGCATAATTCGCAGGCCGAAAACGAGGGACAAATTGTGGATGTTCGGTCGGTAAGAGTTCTGCAAGAGGAAGATTGGCTTGCGGAAAGGCTACAGAAGGACCAGCCCAAGGATACGGATCTCGCGAAGATCATCAAAGGCAAAGCGCAGAGATTACGGCCGGCCTGGCAGGAGATGGCTAGTGAGAGCCCGATCGCGAAGGCTTACTGGGCACAGTGGCAAAGTCTACGTCTGCAGGATGGCTGCCTATACCGCGAGTGGGAGAGCAGGGATGGCAGGACCAGAAAATCCCTAATAGTGGTCCCGAGAGGCCGAATCGACAATGTCATCGAGGAAAACCATAACGACTCCAGTGGAGGGCACCTAGGCATCGCAAAAACTGTCGCCAAGATAAGAAGGCGGTTCTATTGGGTAGGATGCCAGGAGTCTGTCGCTGAGTGGATCAGAGGCTGTAATCCGTGTTCGGTTGCGAAAGGGCCGAGGAGAAGATCGCGGAGCCGCACTCAACTAGTTGAAAGCAGGTTGACAGCGAGCTATGGTCTACGGGCTAACCCAGAGGGGTTCCAAGAAGGCAATCTGGTAATGCTTTACAACCCGCAGCGGAGGAAAGGTTTGTCTCCAAAGCTTCAAACGTCATGGGAAGGACCGTACAAGGTCGTGACCAGGATTAATGACGTGGTGTACAGGGTTCAACGCTGCTGCAGCGGAAACGCCAGGCTGAAAGTAGTCCATTTGGAGCGCCTGGCGTCTTACTCCGGCGGAGCCTCGGTACTTGTTCGGGACGAACAAGTCTAAGTGATGGACAGTGATACGATGAGAAATTCTGTGCCGCAATGCTTTTCTCCGCACGAATGTTTTCCAAGCATACTTTTAGGCATGCACTGTGAAGTACAGCAGGTAGGTAGGTAGGTAGGTTAAGTGTCCGCCTCACGGGTATCACTTAGGCCTGGTGGCCCATTGTGTTACCACATGGTGGGGAGATGACTCCGCCTACACGCTTCCCTAAGGTGAGAGCCATCTAGTGGCTCTGATGAATTGGTTAAGATTGCTTGGGGGCATCTGCTCTAGATCTGCTAAGCAGCTGAAGGAGTGCTGTCCCAAGAGACGTAGGCGTGTTCTTGCAAGCGCCGGACATTCGCAGAGGAAGTGCTCAACAGTTTCCTCACAGTCTTCGTTTCTGCAGCTTCTGCAGAAATCATTGTACAGCAGGCCTAGTCTTCTGGCGTGTTGACCGATGGGGCAGTGTCCAGTTATGATTCCTACGACAATCCCTATTGAGGGTTTGTTTAGCAGGATCAATTCCCTGGATCTGCTCATATCGATTGTTGGCCAGATCTGTCTTGCTGTGTGGCATGTATCTTCTTCGAGCCATCTAGTGTTTGCTCTACGAAGATAAAGCTCCTGAGGCGTAATTTGCAGGTAGAGAGTGGAATGCCAGCCTCTTCTGTAGCGTTTATAGATTGCAGCTCCGTGCCTGCTCTGGCCAGCTCGTCGGCTATACAGTTACCCTCTATGTCCCTGTGCCCCGGCACCCAGCAGCACGTTGTACTGCTCGGAGATCTCGTTTAGAGATGAGCGGCAGTGGAGCGCTGTTTTAGAACGGGGGTGTTCGCTTAGTAGCGCTTGTATCGCCGCCTGGCTGTCGGTGTAAATGGTGATTTCCCTGCGGGAGATCGCATTTAATTTGAGCCAGGCGGCCGCCTGACCGATGGCCGTGAGTTCAGCTTGGAATACGCTGCAGTGATCTGGAAGTCTGAAGGACATTCGGAGGTTCAGATGATTGCAGTAAACGCCACTGCCAACTTTGTCGTTCATCTTTGATCCGTCCGTGTAGAAGGTTGCCGAGTTGTCGGCCTCCTCCGGAACTTCCCGATTACTCCAGTTATCCCTCGAGGGGATTTTGGCGCTGAAAAGTATTTTAGGGAGTGGTTTCGGAATAACATAGTCAATTTCGGTAGCCTGGAATGGGAACCTGTTGACGATGGAAGCGTGGCCAATATCTGTTCTGGTCCAGGGGAGGATCGCGTTGAGCCTGACAGCCATGCAACTCGCCATAGATGTCGATGGGGACCAAATGCAGCAGGGTATCAAGGGCTTTAGATGGTGTGGTTCTGATAGCCCCAGTGATTAGTATGGAGGCCATTCTTTGAACTTTACTGAGTTGGCTCACGTATGTGGACTTGCTCAGGGCTGTCCACCACACTGTGAGGCCAAACATGAGAATCGGCCTGACTACTGCCGTGTACAGCCAATGAATGGCGCGGGGTCTCAGACCCCAATTTCTGCTGATGGCCCTTTTACATGTGTAAAGGGCGGTGGTTGCTTTCTGGATACGATTTGCAATGTTATCCTTTCAGGTGAGCTTACGGTCTAGTATTATTCCTAGGTATTTGACTTTATCAATGGGCAGGAGAGGAGTGCCGTTTAGCGTGGGTGTTCTGAACCGCGGTATCCTATGCTTCTTCGTGAAAAGCATGAGATCCGTCTTGGCCGCATTGACACCCAAACCGCAGTCTTTTGCCCATGAAGATAGTGTATCTAGAGCTCCTTGTAATAGGTCGCTTAGAGTGTTGACATGCTTACCCGAGGCCAGGAGAGCGATGTCGTCTGCATAAGCTATAACGTGGCAACTTGAAGCTGCCAGCTTGGTTATGAGAGGGTTTACTGTTAGGTTCCAGAGCAGAGGTGACAGTACCCCTCCTTGGGGGGTGCCTCTAGTCACAAATCTCGTGACTTTGGAAACACCTAGCTCTGCAGTAATGGACCTCTTTTGAAGTAGGTTCTTCAGTAGCATAGTTAGTCGGCTGTTAAGCTGCAGGTCGACTAAGCATGCAATGATGGCCTCTGGGCGGATGTTGTTGAAGGCTCCTTCAATGTCGAGGAAAGCCGCCAGCGTGAATTCCCTGAGCGAGAGTGATTTTTCGACCCTATGTACCAGGTCGTGCAGGGCGGTCTCTATGGACTTGCCCTTGGTATAGGCATGCTGAAGCCCTGAGATCCTGCTATGATCGACAGTGCTTCGGATGTATGCGTCTAGCAATTTCTCAAATACCTTGAGAAAAAAGGAGGTAAGGCTGCTAGGCCTAAAGTCTCTTGCCACCGCGTGGCTGCTCCTTCCCCCTTTGGGGATGAAGATGACTCTCGCCATGTTCCATTGGCGTGGAACATCGGCGAGTCTAACACAGGCTTTATAGATGGTGATGAGCCATGGGGCAAGTGACTTTCTGGCCTGCTTTAGTTCCTCCGGGGTGATACCGTCCGGACCTGGCGATTTACCCAGCTCTATGCTGTCAATAGCCCAGTTCAGACTGTGGTCGTTGATTGCGGCGTCGCTGAAGTCGGGGCACGCAGGTGTTGCAGTCGATACACAGTTCAAGGATGTGGTTGAGTTGCCCGGAAAATGTGTGTCGATTAGAAGCTCCAGAGTTTCGGAGCATGAGCTGGTCCAGTCCCCATCCGGGTGCTTAATTGAACCCGTAAAGGTGGGGTTAGACGCAAGAATTTTTCGAAGCCTACTGATTTCTGATGCGTTTTTGACACATTCGCAGTAGGACGCCCATGAGGATCGCTTAGCATCCCTTAGTGCGCTTTTATAGCGACGTAGGGCCTCCTTGTAGGTTGGCCATGAGTTGTCTGCTTTCGCTTTGTTGAACAGCTTCCTGCATTCGCGACGCAGTGCTGCAATTTCCGCAGTCCACCAGTGCGGTTTGGGTTTGCCTCTGGGGATAACCTTTGGGCAGGAAGCGTTCGAGGCGCTATTGCAGATTCTGGTGATGGTATCGACCATCCGTTCTACCTGTTCCAAGGAGCGAGGCTCTGTTGGAGTGGGCGAGGGGAGTCGAGACGAGAGAATATAGTTGTACTTGTCCCAGTCCATCTTTTTCCTATTGTTAAAGGCGGGTGGTTTCGGGACGGACGAGTCTATCTTAAATAGAATATACCTATGGTCAGAGAGGGAGGCGTCACTGGACACCTTCCATTGGAGGACCGCTTCAGAGAGGTCCCCTGTAGCCAATGTGATGTCCATGACTTCCTTCCTGGTGGCAGTAACGAATGTGGGCTCGCGGCCGATGTTACAAATAGACAGATTGAAGGCAAGAATGAAATTGAAAAGAGACTCACCTCTGTCATTGGTGTCCGTGCTGCCCCACATCGTGTGGTGGGCATTTGCATGTGCGCCGATGATAAGATGGGCTCCGCTTCTACGGGCTTCATCGGTTGCGTCACGAACTTCCTGGGCTGGTACCATCAAGTGGTCGTGGGCCATGTAGGCTGAGAGGATCCACATCGGCTTCCTCCCTTGCTCTAGGCATATGGTAGTCGTGTCGCAGTTGCTAAATTTAGAGAGAAGGAAAAATTTAATCTTCCTGCTGATGAGAATGCACGATCTGGGTCGACCCATACCTTGAGTGTAGACCACCGAGTGCGTGGAGGTGCTCAGTCCGCAGACCCTGTCTGCTACAGTCCAGGGCTCTTGGATGAGAGCAATGTCCTCCCCCTTTTGGTGAAGGTGGAGGGCGGCCGAGGCCGCCATGGACCGGTGCAGGTTAATTTGCACCACTTGGATTGTCCGTTGTTTTGTGCTGCGGAACATTGATGACTGTGGTGTCGGCGTCTTCTGGCTCAGAGGCAAGAAGAGCGTCTTCATCCCTGTCCCTGGTCCAGCCACCGAAGAATTTGCCAACTAGGGACGAGATTGATTGTGTGTCGGAGTCGGAATGCATTTCGAACTCCGTCACCGACATGCGTTCTGGGGGCGGGTCGTCAGGATTGTCCTCAGCGTCGACCGGCGATATTTTCGCGGCTTCTCGTTCGTCCTTCTTGTATACGCGTAGGACTATTGAGCTGAAGCCGTAGCTGACGACGCCGTCGCGTTCATTTAGTGGTGTGACAGACTCCTCATTTAGGATGACCGTCACCAGCCTGGATTTGCCCTTAGCCTCGCTCACCCTCACAACCTTCCAATTGTTGGTGGGTAGATTGGGGTTGCTAAGCTGAAGCAGTTCCAGGATCTCCTCTGGCTTCGATGGTTCCGCCGGTATCCATGCCCTGGATCGTGGGCGGTTCGGGATCTCGCTTTTCGGGACTACCTGTAGGTTCACCCCCGGCCAGATTTCGCCTACCTCGGCTATCGCCAGCTTCAGTAGGTTAGCGGAGCGTTCGTCAGCGCAAGCCATCAGCTTGATGTGGCCCTGATGCCAGCCAGCATCACAGCATTCGGGAGGCGGGCCGGGATTCTTCTGGAGAATTCCCTTGTATCCCTTGCAGAGGCTTATCTCCACTGATCTCCACTTGTCCGGAGACATGTAGCCATCAGCGTTGCCTTTGTCCAGGATCGCCATCACTAGGTGGTCCCTCAGGACCTCATTGAAATCCTTGGCCGGTTGCCTAAGGGGTTTGGGCCTCTTGGGTGCATTTTGCACCTCGTCCGCGGACCTCTGTCTTTTAGTTGTGGGCTGGACGCGGGTCTCGCTCTTAGAGAGAATCTTCCTCGCCCATGCGAGCGATTCAGCTTCCTTTTCGGTGCGTTCCTTTTCAGGAATCGCGGTGATCTTCTCGACAAGCTTAGTCGCCGCTCTCTTGTCCCTGTAGGCCCTCACTGATGGCTTCACCTTTGAGGGAGGCCTAGAGGTACTTGGCCGCTCGGAGGCGGCGGGTTGGGGTAGGGTGGCTGCGCGCGATGTCGAGGGTTCGGCCGCTGCCGGTTTGGCTGCAGCGAGAGTTGGCCTGTCAGGTCGCCTGCCCTCGTGGAGTTTTGGCGGAGCCTGTCTTGGCTCGGGTTTGGGAGGGGGGTCCTTCGGGAGGGCTCCCCTGAGAATCGTACCATGCCTTATGAAGGGTGGTCTGATCTTAGGCTCCATTGTGTTGGGGCCTTGCGATCCCTTGCTCCCGCAAGGACCGCTGGTGGTTGGGCGGGGTTTAGGGCCGTGCCCGGCGGCGCTCGTCTTCCTATCCGAGGCTGGGTGTTTTGAGCTCATAACATCTGGTTCGTACCGGCTACCTAATGACCCGCGAGGGGATTTCGGTAGCCGAAAAAATGGGAAGGGGAAGGGGATTGTCACCCATGGCAGAGCCCCATGCCATGGGAAGTCCATAGTTACTGCCGGGGGCGGACAGGTGCCCGGCAGGCGCCGTTAGAATACAGTCAGTATGCTCCTCGACTGCAAACTAACCCTGGGCACGGTGACGCATGACACCCGGGCTTGAGGAGGGTAGATCTTGGTCTGCACTCGTCGACTGCCCGTCTGACATGGTTGAACCTGCCAGGCGCGATCAGGTCTGGCCTGACACCGCGCCGGTCAGCATGGCCAAGTCGAGTCAATGTGACTAAGCCCTCGCACCGCGTCAAGGTGTCTACCGTCGCGAGAGGAAGTACAGCAAAACTGTTATAAATTCGCTTGGTATAGTCCGATATGGCAAGGCTGGTTCTCGAAGAAATGGGCTGTGCGAGAATGGTCGAGCGCTTTCCAATTAGAAGTTGCAAGAAACTTCGGCGCGATAAGAAAATTGGTATAAAAGCAGCAGTGGCAGCGCAAGGGGTCGAGTCTGTGTTGAGCAAGCAATGGGGAAACATGCAATAGTAGTAGTGTAAAGTAGAACAAGTGCAAATTTGTAAATAAAGCGATTGTTAGTTTTGACTACGTTGCGCTGGATAACTGAAGTTGTTTTATTTTCAAAACCAATCCAAACGAACCCGGGAAGTAATTTTCGTAACAATATATTCCTTTTTTTACGACCCGTGAAAAAAAGATGAATGAACAATTTATTTGGTTTCTAGATCTCTTGATTAGTGAATTGTTTGGTTTTGGAGACACATATAATTGTTCGCAAGTTTTAAAATTAATCAACCAAGCGCAGCATACGGTTACAAACAACCATACAGCAAAAAGATTCGGTTGATGATGACAGGCGCTCATTGGCGTACCTAGGTATGCGCTGAGGAGGGTAGTTCCCTCATCGTAATTCTATATTTTATATACATATGTTCAGAAATCTATATTCTATTCTATTTGAATTTTATATTCTGAATTTGGAAATGTAGTTATGTCTTTGCCCCCTTTAATTTGTTGCTGGGTACGCCCAGACACTTGCTTTTCGCAAAAAAGAATGAAAACATCGGCACAATCTGCCAAAACTAATGTAATTGTTCAGCGGTCACTTAATTGTCGCAATACAGTTACGCAAAGGGTAGACCTGCTGGCGCCGCAGCTATTGGCAATGCGTTGCCTTAGCAACGATGTGTATGTGTCATGCCAAAGAAAATAAAGACTTCATATTCTTTGATCATGCACAAAATTTTTATTTTCATTTATATCACATTTTTTAAACACATTATTAATTTCAGGTATAACCGATTAAAAAAGTTAATAAAAAAGCGTTAAATGTTAAGAAAAAATTTTGCTTCTCGCCCAGCCCGAGGCGAAATTTCCGAAAAAGAAATTATGGATATCTGATGTGCTGTCTACCTGTTACACCAAATACAGTACGTGATCGTTGTAGCTAAAATCATAAATGTATGTATAAATGTATGTAAGATTATCACAAGCAAGAAAAGAAATTCAAAATTAATTCAATCCGACAAAAGTTCTGGATGAGCACATGCAGTTGTGTGCGTAAAATAGCTTTGCGGATAAAAGCTGTAATTCAGAGCTTGAAATTTTTGTGCCGTTTTCGTCGTATGAGACTGGACATCTACATATATGATGAGTTATCTGTGGTTTAACCATGCAAGGTTGGGCGTTTAAACTGAGTTTAAACTTCAGTCAAGTTTGACTGAAAAATTCGATTTTGTGCTTAAACTAAGTTTAAACTAGAAACTGAGTTAAACTCGCACTGAAAAATTGGCCCTGAGTAAAGTAGAACTTCTACTTCACACCGAGTGAAACAGAACTTCTACTTCCCACCGAGTGAAACAGACTTAAATAAAAATCGAAAAAAACATGTCTTAAACCTGCGTTTTTTTACATTAATGTTGTTGTAATGCTTGAAATGCAGCCCAGATTCCATACAAAATACCAAAAACAAAGATCAGCTAATGCGATCGTGCAAAACAATACACCGTATGCTTGAAAATGTTCTACTTCAGTGCTTCACTTCAGTGTTGTTCTACTTCCGTGTTGTTCCACTGTAGTATTGTTCTACTTCAGTGTTGTTCTACTTCTATGTTGTTCTACTTCAGTGTTGTTCTATACTTCAAGGTGCTTGAAGTTCTATTGTCGTTTCGTGCAGTATTCGTATGAATATCAAAAGCTTTCTTCTCTGCAGTGCTTGTATTGTAGTGAACGTGAAGAAGAGCGACAGTATTTGAAAGCACAGCGATGGAATGCAAGTAATTTTTATTATGCTTGCGCCGCTCTTTAATTTGTACACATTGATAAAAATGTTTTCTTCTAGAAGTTTCGTTAAAATTCACAGACTATCGTATTATTTCCTTATTTAACTTTGTTTGGAATAATACGTTAATTATATGAAAAAATTCTTTCATAACTGCCAATAGTTCTTAACAGTTAATTTTTTGTTTTATAATTGTAAATTCTATTTAGCCTCTTTGCATACATTTGGCAATTTTATAATGTAACATTATTAATTGTTCTCGAGTATTATTTATGCGTATAAGTATTTTAAATTTCTAGAACGAGTAAAATTTAATATTCCTCTTAGGCAACTGCTTTTTAATGATCTCTTTTATTTTGGTACTCATAGAACTAATTTTGCAACTAATGAGCCCATAATAAGATCTCTTTTAATATTCAATAAAATGCTAAGATGTTGTGAATCACTCGATATAACTTTTGATGGAGATTAATTTAAACATATTGTAAATACGTATCTTAAATAATATATAAGAAATTTACTGTATTCCTAGTAGAGTCCGACCGATACCAAATTTTTTGGCCGATGCCGATGCCGATTAATCGGCATCGGCCAATTATCAGCCGATGCCGATTAATCGGTCAAAAGGCCGAAAATCGGCCGATGCCGATGCCGATTCCATAGAAAAAAAAACACGAATGAATTCAATCAAAAACACAGCTTATTTTATAAAACAACAAAAGGAACTATTACATATATAATACATTTCATCACATTTATCACAAATTAACAAACGAAAACGAGAAAATAAACAACTAAAAACTAAATAAAATTACAAGAAAATTCAGAATTCAAAATTAATATCTCATGAAAATTGCTCATTCTATTTGGCACAAGCAATTAACAAAAGACCCAATAGCCAATATAGCTGAACAAGGTGTTGATGTAGCAAAAATAGATTAAAAATATCTGAAAAATATTGTCCCCTTAAGTATTTGTCATAAAATCCAAACAAATCTAAGGAGAAACCCCCTAATCAGGCAACACTGGTTTGTAACGTATAATAAAAATGTAATAAATATACAAAGCGAGATATGAAAAAGGAAGACAGTGCGATTCAGCTGCAAATAAAATCGTATTAAAAAATCGAAAATCGTAAAATCGACCAAAAAAACCGATGTGGCATCGGCCAAAAAAAGCCGATGTGGCATCGGCCAAAAAAGGCCGAAGCCGATGCCGATTCTTTTTTTTTTGGCCGATGCCGATACTAGCCGATGCCGATACCAATTTTATTGGCCGATACTAGCCGATGCCGATTAATCGGTCGGACTCTAATTCCTAGTCTGTAAGGATTGTATTCCATTAACTGAAATAAACTAAACTAGATTTTTAAGTAACGGAAATCTTGGCCTTACCAACAACTAAAACAGAATTTTTCCACCTTCCATCATAAAATAACAGGCAACACTAGAAAAATAACTTCACCATCGAATGAAACACGCAGGGCGTAACACATGCAATATTTTTGTGGTTTGTGTGTTGGGTAGCTGTTCACATTTACAATTTCCGTTTAACAGTGTTCGTGTGTTTGCCAACAGATGGCACAATGCTAAACAAAACTTTGCCGTCGTTCTGAAGGTTTTGTTCTGGCAACGCTGTTATTTAACTATAGGCACAGAATAGTGCTGCCGAACGTACTACTATAGCTACTATTTTGTCATTTGTACTACCGTACTACCCCCAGGCCGATGACTATTTTTCTGAAATATGAGTGTACAAGCAAAAACAAAAATTACGATATAAAAGTTATGTTTTGCTTTGATGTTAAAAAACAATTTGCCGAAAACATAAAATGGTCCTTTCGCTTCCACTTTGAGCCTTTTTTTGGGAAAAAAGTGGAAACGTAATTCTAAGTAAGGCTATTAGAAAAGAATATACAAACATGTTGCCGAACTAAACATTGCCGAAGGACGAAATTTAAACCAACGTTGCCGTTTTTAACAATAACAACAATATAATAATAAAGAATGTACGACATTGATTTTAAAAGTCGTCGGAATATACTAATAAAAGTGTATAAAATTGTTCGATTTCCCTTGGGCTTGGCATTTTTTTCAACCAGTGCAAATTAGGGCAAAATCTCGCTGGATTATTAATCATACAAATAAATTTTTAAATTTAAATTTAAAGTATGCTCAAAAATTTACCATTTTTAAGAAAATAAAAAAAAAATATTATTCGTCGTGTTTAGTTTTTTTTCTGTTGATTGGTTTCTCTTGTTTGTTTGCTTGAAGTGCTAAAAGTAATATTCGAACGATATTCGATATAAATAAAAAATTTTAATAACACAATATTTTTGTTACGGAATTTTAAACTTCAGGTATTTTAAAACCCGACTACCAAAAAGCCTTTAAAAACAAGTTGCAACATATTTTCCCTCATTTTTTTTATAAAAATATCTTCAAAATGGGGTTTTTAGAGTATATCCGTAGACAAATAGTTATAAATTGGGCTGAATTAAGCGAGAACTTGTACGTATTCTGATATACAAATATTAAGCTACTATATTGTTGAAAAGATCTTGCCGTTTTTGTCCTATTTGAGCAAAATTTCAGCAATATGTAATTCCACTATTATATAAAGTACATTTTGGTTAAGATTAAGTATTTTATCAAAGCTTAATACATTTTCCCGTTGAAGTCCATCGAAAAAGTATTATTAAATATTATTAAATCTGTGGTCAAAAACGATTATCGCTTAAGCGATTATTGCTTTGCCACCAAACAAATTACTATTAGTATATAATAAAAACATAAAAAAGTTTGTTTATATGACTTTTGTAACTGAATTACATTGTTTCTTTCACTTTTTTTATAAAACGGCAGCACTGGCACAGAATAAACAGTATCTATTGCAATAGTCGGTGGCGGACAAAGCTTAAATGCGGCCCGAGGCAAATTGCCAGAGTGTCGCCACTAAATTTGTGTATTCAAATACTTACGAAAATTAGGGTAATTTCACAGTCAATTTCTGCTTTTAAGCAAACCAACATGAAAAAAAATTTTAAACATACACATTTTTAGAGATTGAAAAAATTGGGTTATGTTCGGGTAAAGTGGAATCCTTCTAATTTTTCTATGAGCTTGAATTTATTCGATTGATCGTAATTATGATTTTTTTAATTTCGTAAGTATATGTAACTTTAAGTGGCGTCCCTTAGGCGGGGGGATTAGGGGAAAGGAGCCCCCCTGGTCGATAAATTTATTTATGCAATTTAATGAAACAATATCGAATTGTGGAAAATGTATTATTTGCTTTATACCTTCTGTGAGCATTTCCTTACAACCTCAAAGTTGAACCTCACATTGTCTGGCCAGACCATGGTGCAAAAAAGAGAATAGTCGAGAATTGTTATTAAAGATACGAATAAAACAGAAAGTGTGAGCACAATAACTTTTCTTGCTTGCTCACATTTTGTTTAGGTAAAACGGCAAAAATATATGTTCAGATGAGTTCAGTGACCGTCCCATCCCATCCCATCACTAATCCGAATCTTTCATTCTCTTTTTGTACTCATGTTTTCGCTATTTTCTGGTCCCAGCTTCGGCCGTTTGTATCATTATTTTAATACTCGTTATTCGTTATTCAACACCCGACGTATAAGAACTTACAAACTGAACCAACCGTGTACCTATTTTCCCCGCTCCGCACAGTGTCGCGAGTGTGGCCAAAAATACAAAAAGTCGATGTTGCAAACATGATATTTTTTTTACATACATGGTGAGATAATACTCCCAATAAGACAAATCCAAAATATTTCTTTAAACAAATAATAAATGTAAGCAGGAACCATCCACAAAGTTGAGCCTTTTCTTGGAACACATTTTTGCCAGAGCAACTCACTATTTTTATGCTAAATGTAAGTAGCATTTTTAGCTTACAGGTACTATGTATGGATACAAATTACATACGTAAGAAAAATATAGAGTTTGGGAAAGTAGGTGCTACTTTTTTGTTTTATTTTGATCAGCATATGCGAAGTTACGTTGCTTTAAAAAAACCCGACCTGGCTCACGAAATGTGAGAAAAATTGCTAACTTTGGGAGACGATAAAAAGAAAACGTCTCAATGCATCTCTGCAATGATTAGTGCAAAACAAAGCCACAAGTACGACCTTTCAAATAAAAGAAATTAGCTGCGTCGACCTGCGTCCCCACCTAAAATTGTACTTCTTGTAGTGGCACCTACAGTCAAAAATTGTGATTTTTTCGAAGTATGGCTTGGGACGCACAATGAAAACTGCGGCAAAACAGCTGTTACAATGGTGAGCTATATAAAAAGACAAGGTGGGAATTTTGTTCGTATCTTCAAAAGTAGGCAGAATGTCACGCCCACTTTAAAAATTTAAATATTTATACCAAAATATGGTATCACAAGCTGAAAAAATTAATACACGAATTCATGAAGGAAAACTTTTGGCCACTTAATAAATATTCTCCAGCTGCCACGCCCACTTTTAAGGTTTAAGGAAGCTTCAAAATTAAAATCACATCGTAGAACGGTATTGTAAACAGCATTTTAAAAATACAGTTGTAGTTGTAGTAAAATGCGAATATTTTTGAAAGTTGGCGTGGCAGACCGCCCATTTTTCGTGTGAGCTTTTTTGTCATTATTAATTCTATCGCTAATATTAAGCAAGTTATTTCAATATTTCAGTTCATTTCGTATGGGAGGTGGGCGTGGCAGTGGTCCAATTTAAATGATTTTTTGCAAATTTCTTAATTTTGACCCCGAAAACGATCTCACCAAGTTTCATCGAGATAGGACAACGCTAAGTATTTTTGGCCACAGCTTATATGGGATCGCGACACTGTGCGCCGTCGACGAAAAAGGGCAGTTGAGTTTCTAGTCTTCACGTGTGTGGTCCGGCGAATTCGAGAAGTTATCAAAAGTTTGTTTATTTGTAGTTACACACTTTTTGTAAGAGCATAATAAAGTTCAAGTCTTTAAACGTTAGCTGGGCCCCGCGGCTTTGCACGCAAGCTCTCTTGTTTCCCCCGAAACAAATTCTTTACCCATTGTTGACACCGTCAGATTATGATTCGAACAAAAAACATGTGTTCAGTCAGTTAGTCAGCACAAACAATCTACGTACATAAAAATTGAGGAGGCACTTCGCCCCCTTGTCCAATGCTCACAACTTTCTTCTAGTTGAATTGTGCTACTAAGTGGAAAGTTCGGACCAGGTTTCATTGATGTGGACTTACAGTACTGCATAAATGTTGAGTCATAAAAAATGTTTCACGCCCTTTGTCCATCGCCGATCAAATCTCATCACTAGAATGACACATCTATGAAATGACGGTATACGAAATTTCAAAGCTGTGTAACTTACAATTCCGAAGCTATTCCATATACAAGATTTGAGATGTCTGAGCGGTGTAACACCTTGTTAAATACCCGCCCCATGCCCTCTGTCGAGAGATACGACTAAATGGTAGGTTCGTACTAAGTTAAATTGATGTGATATGGGTGGTGTCACGCCCCTCGTTCAATACGCGCCCCATTCCTTCTATCGAAGAACATGACGAAATAGTCAGTTTGTACCAAATTTAATTGATGTGTGAGTTATTCTTCCAAAGTTATTGTCTAAAAATATGTACTGTTGCTGCCGCGCCCCGTGTTCCCGGCTTTTATATTTTTCTAAACCTTCTCGTAGCAATTACGAACAAATCCGGCGAAGAACGTATCCGGTTTGGTCCAGTCGTTTTCAAGTTTTAAGAATCCGAACGGACAAAGATTCATTTTTATTTATGAACATTAGGTTGTGCCAAAAAAATAAAAGTATTTTTTTCCAAAGCATACCCTCTTATTTTGTTTCAATGATGTCAAAACTATTATAAATACAATTTCACGTATTTAGAAGCACGGCAACCCGTGCCGACTTTCATCGATGTAGGTACTTGTTAACTAAGGCGCGCGGAGGCCAACGTATTGATTTACTTGTTGTTGCTTGTTTGTTTGATTGTATTGCATCGCATTTGTTTTCATTCAGTCAACATGTCAGTGGAATTACGCAGTTTTTAAAAGGGGGTATTTTTAATAGGGGACGTAAAACATAAAATTACCGGTTCAAAACTTCCCTCTAATGGAAAGGTTCTGGCAGTTCTATTCTATAATATTCGAGAAGTTAATTTAAGTGTAAATGAAAGCGCCAATCTTACTATTCGTACTACACGTATACCAACGAAATCTTTACTGAACTGTGTTAAAAAACTAGTTAGCTTGAATCTCAAGGCGTGTTTGAGCAGCGTTGGCAAAAAAACTGGCCGAAAAGGAGGAATAGGGTTACGTTAGAAACATAGACGAGCAAAAGCGACGTGATAAATACATATCTGGTATTCTTAACTCCTTCAACACCTTCTTATGAACCACTACCAGAAAATTTGTCTTTTGAATCTGAAACAGGGGATATTCAAGAAAACTTGCCCGCCTCTACCGAGAGCACATAGTCTAACACTTCTATGAGGAAAAATTGCATAAGTCCGAAATTGGTGGCAGCTTTAGATAGGTGTCAGTTAGGCATGCGAGATTCCATATTTATTATTGAAGCAACTGTTGAAGCGCTTGAACATTACACTGACGAATATCCTATGAGTAAGTTCCTAATTCAAAGAATTAGGAACGCGCAGAAGCTATAAAAAGTGATTTTCAAAACGAGGTGCCGGATACTGTAACTGTCCTCTGGGATGACAAACTTTTACCAGCTTTAGATGCACGAAAATCTAAAGAAGAACGTTACCGATGGTTATTTCGTGCGATCACAAAAAACAACTCATTGCTGTGCCACAATTAGAGAACTCTTCAGGAAGCGAACAAGCACAGGCATTTTGGAACGCTATGATTGATTGGAATCTTGAAGACAAAGTGCAGATTCTCTGTTGTGATACTACTGCTTCCAATACAGGTTGTATTAATGGTGCCTGTGTGCTTCTCGAACAGAAAATGAGTAGAGAATGTTTGCTTTTGCTTGCCGCCAAGCAAAACTCGTCTACGAGTTGGAATTAAAAGGCATGCTTGAAGCCAAAATTAGCCAAGTCACTACGAGCCCTGACATTCCACTGTTTCAAAAGTTCGTAGAAAACTGGAAAAATGTTGATTCCGAGAGGATACAGAGCTATACAGAAAAGCTAGCATGCCTAAATGTTTCAGAAATTAACGAACTGCTAGACTTTTACCGATTTGAATTAACTAAAAAGATTGCTAGAGATTACTATCGTGAATTAATAGAGCTTTTAATAATATTTCTCGGCGGAGATAAAAAGAAGAAATTCAAGATTCGGCCTCCAGGTGCGATCCGCAAAGCTTGATGGCAAGAGCAATTTATTCATTCAAAATAACTTTATTTAGCTCTCAATTCAGAATTTCGAACAAGAACAAGGTAGCTCTATTAGACCTATGCCTGTTCATCGTGACATCCCACGTAAAGCCTTGACTGCAGTGCACTTTAGCGGTACAGACACCATACCAGGATCTATGCTTTTTAAAGACCATGAAGACTTACGAAAGAATCGACAAAAGCATCTCAAAAGCAGCACTCAACAGCCCACGGTAAACGCTACATCTCATCGAAGGAAGAATTGTGACCCACTTTTCGGTTAGTAGAACTAGTAACAATATTTGTTTTTTATCTTTCTCAATTTCAGAGAAAAGCATAGGTGATTTTGGTTCAATCAAAAGTAAGGCCGTATTCAATCGAATTCAACCGTATTCCAAATTGATGACAGTTTCCTCAACGAGTGTCCTGCTTCATGGTCGAATAATACCTTGTTTCAATATGCTAAGAAAAAGGTGCTGGCATTGAAAGCAGTTAACGGAACGGCTAAAAGAGCGGTTAAGTTAATGCAAGACTTCCATGGCTTAATTACTGTGGAAGAGGAAGAAAAGCAATTTTTACTATGTTGCGTACAAGAACAAAGACAGGTATATCCGGACTGCAAAAAGCAAACCTTAAAAAGGAAATTTAGTAAATAATGTTCTTTTAACGATAAATACATAATAAATATTATATACGGGTAAAACAGTGTTTCTTTTACTGTAATACGTACAGTTTCCGCGTTTTGCTCTCCGTAAAGTACTATTCCGCTCTCGCAGCGTCTCATTTCCCACATAGAAAATGTTTACTACACGAAACTTCTGGATTCAGTTCGCTCCGTGATACTGATACGTAATGCGAGTGGAGCCTCTGGGGTCCATTCACCCCAAAGAGATAGACACGGGACACTTTTACCTTTTTTCATTTCACTTTTTTCATTGGGCACCCACATCTTTTAGGATATTTACGTTCGTTTCGCACGAGGCTGAAGGCGGCAGTGCGTCGTGATTGCATTAAGCATGTAAGCGTGCTAGAGCAATTACATTCTTCTGCGATGCGGAGTCGGCGAAGAAGGCGATCAAACCAGTTTTCAAGTAAACGCAATACCTGGTTGGAGCTCGAGCCAGTGCGGAATACCAGGGAAAGAGGCTTATGCGTGTGCAAAAACGAGAAGCGGGAATAAAAAATGTAAGCAATAAATAATGGCTATACCGGGTTCCCACGCAGAAAGGTCGCGTTTCTGAAATTGGGAATTTGTGTGTTGCGTGTACAAAAAAACTCGTTTTCTGTAAAGAAAATTCGTACCTATTTGTACCTTGCCATCGAACTCTACTGCGAAGTATAGCAACTATCAAAGTGGAAACCAGGCCATAGGTAGTCTGGAATACGGGTGAAGGCAGCGAAGCATTACGCCAAAAATTAAAAGTGTGTACACTCGTACATACGCATTTTTGTATGTACTTATGTAAGCCAGTCACCCAGATTATCAAGAAACTAGTGAAACCAGTTCTAACGTACTAATTTTAGAATCTTGTTTTCATGGACAATTTTCGCGGACATAGGCGGTGCCGCGTCCGCACATACGTACATATGCAGGTTTGTGTATCGATGTCTGTATTTCGGACTTTTAGCACTTTAACGCAAGATGTCATACAGCTAAGGATAGTTTTAAAAGCTGGACGAAATTCAGATATTCGCCGATATTTTTTTTAGCTTAAATTTCATAAAATTTCAATGGTCTCGAAAAAGTTTCGCAGGTCGATTGGAGTTATGGCAGTACGTATAGACAGTAGTATAACATATCGCATTAAAATAATCAACGAGCGTGCATTAGTAGATTTGGATCTTTTGCAAACATATTTTGCAGAAGATATATTTTCAAAGGTCGAATAACTAGAACATTGTTGATTGATTGATTCTCAAATTGGGGGACGAACTTATAGATAAGATGAGGTAATATAATTTTAAGTGATAGTAATTCGCTCCCGCTTGGAGTCGTCCCAAATCATTTATACCAATGTAAATGAGAAGCTATTGCAAGTAAATATAACCGGAAAGAGGCCGAGAAGTCATTATTCCTCGTTGTGGTTGATGGTTGTTGCTTTCTTCAATCTACTATAGCATCTAGGGGAAGTACTCATTTTATATTGAATCTTTTATAATTTTCAACCATTTCAAACATTATACGAAAACCATAACAGCACTTTTAAAAGGCAAGTAAGTAATAGCGTCAAGAAATAGTAGTGATTTATCAAAAATGCTTTGTTTATGCAATACTAGCACAGTGTAAAGAAATATCCTTCTGATATTTCTAGTAAGTTTATTTGGAGCGGCATGGTGAAGACTTACTTATTTCACTGGCCATAACAACCTGCTACCGGGTTTCGGCCGGTCGCAAAAGATCTCTACAGGCGCCTCTGCTTCTCCAGTTGGTCACACCAAGAGATGATAAGGCGTCCTTAAAGTGGTTCTCCACCGGAGACACTGCTTCCCTCTTTGCCGTCCATACGGCAGACATGGCCAAGCCAACGTAGCCGCTGGATCTTAATACGCTGTGCTACGTCCATGTCTTTAAACAGCTACACAGCTTAAGGGGAGAGATCAGTTAAACTGTTTTTTTTTTCTTTTTTGTTTTTTTTTACAAATAATGTTCGAATCTTTCCAAACTTTTTTATTTAAGAGTATATTAATTGAATTTACAAAAAAAATTTTTTTCTCCGATGCGCCACAAAATGGCCGACTTACAAAGGGTTGAAGTTACCCCTCATTTTTATTGGCAATAGATTTTTTATAGATGTTTTTAACACCGCATTGGTGTTATTTTCTATTTTGAAACACTAGTAACAAATATGAATTATAACTTAAACTAAAGAACATTGTTACCAACATGTGTTCGGCTTGTCCATCGGAGTAATCTAATCACTAATTAATTACACAAGGTCCGTGGACGCTATTAATGTATGGTTTTCTGGACGCATTATTTAGCGAATTTAAATGGTCTCTATCCGATCCGTGAACTGTGAGCGTGAATGACTCTTTCTTGCGTGATTTTTCGGTGTAAATTTAGTTTGCAGTTCCATTGTTTCCATTCCACAGTACAACAATTTCGAACTTTTTCTGTGCTACTCTGTTGCCGACCATATATTTCTAAAACATTTATTATCTTAAATGTTGAAAGGGGAAAAGACCTTTTTGCTAATGTGGCAACGTATGTACATACATACCATGCATAGTGATTGAAAATGTTAAATATTTATAGACTATGGGGGTTTTTACACCCCTGGAGTGAAGCATATGTGGCTTACGAGTAATTTTCACATTGATATGATGAAAACCAATACGAATTTATCAAAGTAATTTTTGAAAATTGAATTTTTGACAGACGCCGTAGCTCAGTTGGCTAGCGCGTTGGGCCGCGAGTCAAATGCGACGCTCGAACCCAGGTTCACGACTCCGTTGCGTTAACACCGAAAAAAAAAAGAAAAATAAAAATTTTTCTTGCGGCGGCTGTCCTCTCAGCAGGAAATGGCAAACCTCTGAGAGTAAAATTGCCTATGAAAAAGCTCCCAACTCGCAGTTCGGAATCGGCATAAAAACTGTAGGTCCCTTCCAACCTTGTTCAAATTCGCACGCACAACATGGTTGGTTGCGGGTAGACCTTAGTCGCGGTATCGGGCTGTCGTGCCAGTCAATTATTATTATTAATTTTTAAAATCTTAAAAATTTGTTTAAAATTGAGACCACTTGAACTTAGTATTTTTCCATGGCAAAAATTTTTTTTATATTCAAAATTTTTCTCAATATCTCAAGCAAAGCCAGCAATTTATGAAAAAAGTATTAAATGAAGGTTTCGTGTTTAAGGCTTTTCATTTTCTTGGGGGGATTTTCAGAAAGTTTTGTTGTTTGAAAACCCACCTTAATTTTTAATGAAGAATATTTTCTAAAAAGACAATAAAGTAGTTTTGCAATATTTTACTTAATACAAGCTTTTTATGAAACAATTTTTCGAAAAACATAAAAAACATAAACACAAAAAAATTTTTTTAATGCAAACAACTTTGTCCTAGACAAAGAGCTCTAGCTCTTCAAGTTTTCATACTTTCCGTGTAAAGGTCTATAGGGACCCCTTTAACCTTTATGCGCAAATTACGAAAAGCTCAGACGTGCTGGACTATTACTTTCGTACGTCCTCTTTCAGAAATATACAGTCGTTACTCTGTTGAAGAAATGCTGTTGTACAGTGCTTTTAGCAAAACTTGCCTTTCATATAAGCCTTTTTGGTAAAATAAATGTGCCCTGTGTTGGAGTTGAACACCCTAAAGGGACTTTGGAAAATATATGCATATGTTAAATGCATTTGCGTTTTTATCAATATGTAGTTAACTTCCCTATAGTCAGTAAGTTCACGTTGTACATTGGCCAATAAACAAATAAATACAATAAATATTCGTCCCTAGATACATATGTAAAAATAATACCAGTATGACGTGTGTGATATGCCTGGTCCTACCTGCAAAACTGCAAATCGAAACAGGTAAGGGGTTCTCAAAGTAAAAGCAATCATCTCCTCCAATACTGAAGAATTCTCCGCAAGAGAGACACTTGCTATTTAGTCTCCACGGCGAAATTTGTTCTCAATAACTCCGCACGAAGCAGTTGTTGCAGTTCATTCGCCACGACCAGCACGCTTGAGTACCATTCGCTAGTAAACGGTGATCGCGTTCGCTTCAGCTGCGGTTAGAGAGTCTGTCGTTCGGAGCGGTTGCAATTTCGCAGTCAACTCGCAGGCATGCACAGTCATATTTGCTACGAAAGCAGTTGTTAGTATTGTTATCTCAAGTCCATAAATTTTTAGTTGCGGAATGAAACGACAAACGCAAGCCAACAAACAACTTGCTTTCATTGTTATTGGTTCGAGTGAAGAAATAAATTCGGAAGGCAATTATAATCCCCTCCGTTGCTGGCAAAAAAAAGCGTGCCTTAACCCATTCGTGATTACTGTGCGTGTTTTGAGTGGCGAAATCGGTCGAGTCCTAAAGAGCGACAGTTTGCCGCGACAGACTACGTTCGATTAGTGCACCCACTAAATTGCGACCAAGGCATTGTAGTTTTTGTGAACATCAATTTAAATTTTTAGCAATGTGTCAGAGTAGCTTTTATTCAATTTACTTCGTTGTGGCGCAAAATTGGTTTCCATTAGCCATATTTGGATGAAATATTTAAAAATACATTCGTACATAACGATATATGTGTTTGAACTTTTTGCAACTCATTTTAAGAGTATGTATGTATGTACATATGTTCGTATGTAATTCAATACACTGGTAGATAACTGCGTATTAGCAGTGGCTTAGTGCGAACATGTAAACTGAGAACACAACGGCGAAAGAAACCGAACACGCCGGTATGAAGAAATGCCGAACTTTACTTTAAGTCTTGCACTTGAAATTTACAGTTGTGTTCAAGTGCAGTGGGCCACCCCTACCACGGCTGACCTTCGGGAGACCGAATGCTTAGCAATTAAGTTCGGAGTCGAAATTCTAATTGGCAAAGAATACTATGTCAAAACTGCAAAAGATGGCCGGCTTTTCACTGATAATTTTGTGCGTCCGATTGGAAATACTAGGGGAAAGTGGGGTAATGACGGCCATGGGGTAATGACGGCCATCACCATTTTTGGTACTTAAAGTTGACGTAGGTCTAAACCGTTTACTGTAACAGAAAGCTTGTTCCCTAAGCTTGTTTTTAAGTAGAAGCTGAAGTGTGTGGATTTATTATAACTTGTAGTTCCAGACCAGTGCCGATACGTAACTACCCGAAAGTTTTATAAGGTGTTCAAAATATCGATTATTTCGTCAACACTTTCAGCTACACAATCAAGGTTAATATGTTAAAATGTTGCTATTGATATTAGCTTTCTAAATCAAGTAAAATTTGTCATGTGTCTTGCATAGTTTATTTGTACTGCATGCTTGCGCAAAATGAGGTCAGTGGAGGAATGACGGCCACTAGAGGTGGGGTAACGACGGCCATGTCATTAAGAAGTATTTTTGGAATCCGCATGATGATATTTGTTCATCATTGAGGCATTTTATGCCATTTAAAGAGATCCACTGCTTGTCCAGTCGTTCTAGACGGTATAGCTATTCTGCACTATACTAAGCGCCAGAAAAAGGGAGCGCCATCACCAGCCAAGCGGCCACGGAAAGTGCAGCGTCGTCGTCAATCCCCTTCATCAGAAGAAGAAGAAGATCGAGACTTCTGCTTATTGTGTTTGGAGTTAATGCCACAAAAATTGAAAAGCTTCAATTCGATTAAGTGCAGTACGTGCAAGCGGCCATTCCATTTGAAATGCGTGGAAAAAAAAGTAGTTCAAATGCGCTTTTATTACACATGTCGCAACTGCGACTCAGATCTCGACGATGAGGATGAAAATTAATATCGTTGTATTGTAAGTTTGAGGCATTTTTTTCTATATGTTTCAATTTCGTTTCTCTTCCGTTTTTTGTGAGCTATCAATAAAGTTACAATTACAAAAATGTCAAATTTCCATTTGTTTTTCTTCACGGAGCCTTTATTAAGCATTCACAGCGATTTGTGTTGATATTTGTGCGATTTCTGGTCGGTTTTTTTGAGTGGCCGTCATTACCCCACCATTTTTCTAAATGACAAAAACCAACTTTTTTTATAGATTCTAATTTTTTATAGTTAAAATCAGAATTTTTGAAATCTGCCGATACACTTTATTAGCATATGTGTTCGAGTTGTGCTCTTAACTCTGATTTGATCAAAAATATCAATTTTTGGATATGTTTTGATGCTAAATGAAAACTATGCCGTCATTACCCGACTTTCCCCTAGTTGTTTATAGCCAATTTGTTATAAAATGGTCAGTTCGGTACAGGGCTTTGCCGTCGTAGCTGCTGTTATTAAATATTTAGTAGTTAAATAGTAGTTGCATAATAGAAATATAAATGAATATTGGCTACATTTAAGAATTGCCTTATTTGTTGAAGAATAGTCTCAACCAAACTTCAAACTTCTTGCTAAATTAACTCAAACAGTATGAATTGTGGAAAGGTATAAGAATAGTTGGTTATTTACTCCATTCGTTTTAACCAGATGTCGGTCTACTATATAGCTCTACTACTACTCTCTACTTTACTTTTGGGCCTTATTCCATGTTACGAACCCACTTCCAAATTCTCCTTCGCCTTGTGTGACATTCCGGGTGACATATCCATGTTCAAACTGTCGATATTGTAATATTAGCAGCCACAATACCCTGGTATACAAAGCTCGGAGGATTCCATATCGGCTAAGATAAGGTGTAGTAAAAACCCTTCCTGTCGTTTATTTTTTTCTAAAAAAAACAGAAAATCAGAACATATAGAAATTATGTTTTCAAGTTAGATTCAAGGACTTTCCAACGATTTCAGAAAATTGATAACTGCCACGAACCCTATTTCAGCAGCGTATTCGATGGCCAACCTGTTCACTGTTCTTCTTACTTAATACATGAAGAAGCTAGTACTGTCGCTCTGATCTGATAGTGGGTCTTTTAGACCTGAGCCGCAAATTATTGACTAATGTTTTTTTTGGCAGATTGACTGCGGTTATGATTAAAACCCGTATTATACCTATGTACATCAAATCAGACAAATCATTGTGTATAAATATTAAACTCTTCTGATACTAAAGCACCCGCATTGTGCGTACTCGGTCGGAAAAGCATTATCCATGCTTACAACATACAGCAATTTCGCATTCCACTCGTGTTATACTTTCGAGTATATTTGCGTGTGTGTGGGTGTAAGTAATGTTTGTATAGAAAAACTACTCGAAATGATCACCTTCAAAACGCAAGCAAGAAAATTTGAAAAAGATGGACATGTCTTAGGCACTCCTTCTGGGGTCTTACTTACTATTCTATACCAGCCACGCCTTCTTAAGTGCCTTACAAGCCACGTAGTATATACAAAGAGAATACACTCCGGAACCTTGGTACAGAGCTTACAAGTTGGCAAGTGCCGGCCTGGCTGCCATAGAACCCGGTGAGCAAATGGGCGCGCGTGCTGTATGTAGATGCTCTGTGTTGCTCTTAATTGTCTCCTCCTTGCCCACTGTTGTGCTTGCAGTGGGCTCTAGATACAAACTACAAAAACAAAAACACCCCATGCTAATGTGGCGCGGCGCACCACAGTGCCGAAAATAGTGAAAATGCAGAAAGCAAATACAAGTGGAAAAGCATTCGAAACATTCATGATTTTCACATTGGTTTTCGGAATTTTCTTTAGTTGAGAGAACATCGTCGCTTAGTGAACGTCGTCGTCTGGCAAACGAAAGACCCGAAATTGAAAAGCTATCCTATTTTAGGACGAAACGACAGACAGACCGTTAGCAAAGTGCGTGGTAAAAAATGTGTAAACTCGAGAAGATATCGAGCTGAGGTGTTAAATATTTCTGAATGCCCCTCAAAATTATGTCAATTGAAAAAATAAAAAAAATAATAAAAATCAGAGATATACATATAAAGAAAATGTCTCTCTTCTGAGAAGTGAAGAAAGATGCAGACTCGTAATGCAATTATAATATTTTCAACGAACTGCAAGGATTATACATTCAAATTTAATCGAGTATATTTCATTGCACAGGATTAATGTTGAATTTTCTCTTTGTTTTGTGTTTTTAGCGAACTAGTGCCTGTGAATATTTGTGAATATTGTGTTGGATAAAAGTGTTTTGGAAGGTTAACTCCTTACGAAACGAATTGTGTTGGAAAGTGGTACAGCCGAAATCGAAATTGAAAAGCGATTATACGTACATACGTACGTGTATTACTCGTGGGCCGCAGCGTGATATCCTTGGCTAGTTAGCGAGTTCTACATAGACCGTGTTTATCGGAGAGCATTTCTCAGGACGTCGCATTAGATAAAGGAATTTGAAGATTCTGACAAAATAAAAATACAACAACTACCCGTCCATACATACATCGACAATTTTTCAAGGTGAGTTATTTATAGATCTTCGAAATGGCTGCGCAGATTTGTTTTCGAAATGTTTCTTCATATTTCGTCTGCTTTCCGAACGTCATCCCAATGTACAGCATTGTACGGGCGGGGCGGTAATGCAGATGGCAATAATGACGATTGCAATGACGATGATGCGGCTTCGAGAACTCGCTGACATAACAAAAGTATATTTGTATGATCCGGATGAAACGTGAATAAGATTCATTAAATGTAACTGGCTTGGATGGTAGTTAAGCCAAGGAACTTCGCACAGTCCATAGGTTGGCGCTTTTACCGTCTGCTTTCTTCGAGTGTACTGACTCAGCCTAGTAGCAGTGAAGAGTGTTGCGCGCTCTTTCTCCGATGTGGCTGCACGGTTTACCAGTTTCGGTTGGTCTATTTTCAACATAATCTAAAAAAAAAGAAATAAATTTCTTGAGGTTGGCGTAGTTGACGTTTGTGTTTGTTTTTGTTCTGGTTGTTCTTTTTATCGCTTGTTGTGATGTAATGCCAGTACGTGTCAGCTCGCCAGAATGGAAGAAAATTCTGTAGAACTTGCAGAAATTGTGCGGATCGCAAAGAATGAAGACGAGGCGCAAAGAGGCCGATGGCGAGTTTTTGTTTCGTACATAGAAATTGCTACTGTTTACCATCAATATGGTTTTTTATGTATATGTGTGGGCTTGGGTCGTCATGTGTGCGTATTTTGTGCATGAACGTTTGCTATTCGCTAGACCGTCGACGCTGTGCACACATTTTTCGACATCGCTTCGTAAAACCTTCTTTTCTTCTGATTTCTTCGCCTCTCATATAAAAAAATGTGTTTGTGTAGCATTTACAAAAACAAAATGTTTGGCTTTTGAAACCTGATGATTTTCAAAACAAAGCACACGATTCGGTTATTCGAAATTTGCTCTTCATACATCACTCGTTTATTCGTTTTTATTTGCAATTTTCGAATTTCAGAGTTTTCCCTCATCCTGCTCTCTGTCAAATATTAATGGATACATAATTAACTTGAATTTGAGAATTCGATGCTCGGCTGGCCAATCGTTTTAACGGTCAGTTGGCAGGTTGGGCGGCAGCCTAATATATGTAATAATATTTCGAATTCGGAAAATACTGCAACTCTGTCGCGATATCCGCAGAAATATCTTTAGGTAAGCGTAACCCCTCGAGCATTCACATACATATTGTACATTCCAATTCGATCACTAGCAATTGAACGATGAAGCAGAATACATGTGTTTGCTTTTAAAATTAGTTGACAAAAGTTAACTGCCATGATTTTTTTATTATCGGCACTCTGCATCAATCAATTATTCAGAAATGAGTAAAGCGTGAATAAGTCGATGACTCACATATTATTTTGGGAAGAAGTGATAAAGTGGGCACTATGTAGCCACTGCGATATTGAATAAATAATCATTTGCGCACATTGACGCACATAGGAGGGGTTCAAACCCCCCAATCGCATGTTATAGTGCAATTTCCTAATTAATATAAATATAATATAAATATATAAAGATATACTTATGTATATCTAACACAAATTATTTTTCGGTTTTCCAATATTTGGCCTAAACTTGTAATTAAATCTATAGAAAACTCAATTCGGTTTTAAATTTTGAAGTGATTTGTGGTCTTGGCAAAATACGGTTAAAGTGTAATTTTCATACACGTATGTATGTATTTATATCTGTGGTCAAAAGCAATAACCGCTTAAGTCGACTTAAGAAGAAATTGAGTTATGGATGCCACCATGTTCCCTTGACTGCGCTCTACGTTTGTGTGAAATCGGGTAGTTTGTAACTTTAAAATAAAAAAAGTTATTAATAAAAACCTATTCGCATTCCCATAACGCGCTAAAACTTTAAAACGAGATTGATCAAAACAGCAATTTTCGACTTAGGCGGTTATTGCTTTTGACCACAGATATTATGCATCGCAATCCCGAGATCCTGGACATTCTCCAGTACCGAAAATCCCGGGGTTCAAACTTTTCAATGCCGGGATTTTCGGGATTGCATTTAAATTAAATTGCTAACTTGTAACACTTTTTCAAACAAATTTTGGAAAGTTCAAACGAAATAAATTTAACTCAAACAAAAAAAAAAGATTCCTTATCTGAGACTTTGATTAAAGAAATTGTCTTTTCCTGCAAGGAGGGGATAGAGGGCGTCCTTTGCAAAAGACTTATAATTATTAACTGAACATTCAACCAACAAGTGTTGAATCTGGAAGATGTTTCTCTTCAGCAGGGTTTATTTACAATACACTTCGTTCTAGATTAGAAGATCTCAGTTTTAATTTAATCAAAACGCATAATTTTTTATCGCAATCGAAGTAAAACTAAAAGTACAACAAAATGAACTATTTTATTTGTTTAGCAAATATGCATATATATATACACTTTAAGAATGATATACATATGGCTCCTTCGCTGCAACAACGTCAAAACAAAAAAATATGTTCGAGTTTATGACAACCCTGTACGCATCTGCATATGATCGGTTACACCGTGCGACAAAAATGAAAAAATTGTTTCACACTGGAAAAAATTCATATGGGCGGGAAACTTGAGACCAAACATAGTAATACTGCGTACTCAGTTTTTCATTTCTACATCCGTTGTCCTACCATACTTACTTTTCAAGAAAATTCGTAAGAAATTTTCAAGGATATAAAGGATTACAATTTTCAAAGGACCTTTTTCATATCCTTTTTTTACAAATAGATAAAAAATCAATTTTATTTAAATTCTTGAGCCTTTCTTCTTTCATTTGATATACATATCGCCAAATTCTAACTAGATTAAGTATTTTTTATATTTTTTTTATTTTTTGTCCCCTTTGAAAGGGGATTTAAGGGGGAAATTTTGAAGTCCTTTTAACCCTTCAATTCCCATGTCCAAAATAGTAAAAAAGAAAATTTTCTTTTTATATAAAATAGCTTAGATACGTTTGGATAAGACAAAAAAATACATAAAAAATTTTTAAACTACCCTCATTTTTATATTGAAAGAAACAAATGAATAAATTTGACAAATGACGTTTCGCTAGTGTTGCTAGGAAAATTAAATCAACAAGTACTACTAATTGACTTTACTATACAAGTGTTAGAATTTAAAATTAGAAACCTGTGTGGTTGTAAAAAAATATTAGGCATCTGTCACCTACAGGTGACACTGGGAATTGAAGAGTTAAAAGGACAACGGATGTAGAAATGAAAAACTGAGTACGCAGTATTACTATATTTGGTCTCTAGTTTCACACCCATATGGATTTTTCCCAGTGTGAAAAATGCTGTCGCACGGTGTTATCTGTCGAAACCACGTTGTAAAAAATTCGGTACTTTACTCATATGAATAATTATTAATTGATTGGCACGACAGCCCGCTTACGCGAGACTAAGGCCTAGCTTCCCGCAACCACCCGTGTTGTGCGTGTGAATTTTGTACATGCAGAATTCGAACTTGCGTCGCTCTGCATGCGACTCGCTGGACCGCGCACTAACCAACTGAGCCACGGCGGCTGCTTTACTCATATGACGACATGAAAAATGTTTAGAAACCTTGAAATGCCTGTAAAGGTAAACTTGATAATTTTACAATATTTCCTCGGAACGATGTAGTTTTGAGTTAAGACGTTCTTGCAGCGAAGGAGCTATATGTTACAAATCAACCAGTATGTTTAAGTGTTATTCTTGGAAAAAACGAAATGTTATCAAACTGAAGTTAAATGTTTAATGAAAATGTTTAAAGTTAAACAAAATGTGATCAAATTCAAGATACAAAATCTTGAAACTGTGTCCATTTTTATGGAAAATATATGACAAACATGTATTTATGCAATTTGGGAATATTGTTTTATTATGAAAATGTGTTATATGAATCCCGGGGTTCGAATTTTCAACCCTGAAAATCCCGGGATCGCAAAAAGGCCAAAAATTGTGATTCCTAATGTATATGAATTAACCCTTATGTGTGTGCTGGGGTACCCAAATCACTTTCATATCGAAATTTTATATACTTGCGGATAACCTAGAAAGGTGAATCTTCATGACAACTCCCAACATGGTATAATGTCTTTACTTTCTAGTGTTTAATTCCATTTTTTGTATTTTTGAGGGTGTGGCGCAACATTTAACTTTTTACACCCTTACCCGTGTGCTGGGGCACCCGGGTACCCCAATACTTTTTATATGGAGTTGGATGGATTTCATAGATTTTTTCTGTAAGTAAAACTTTCTAAAGTTATTAATTTATAACAAATCAATTTTATCAATAGAACACAATCACTCAATCGATTTTGAGGAAACAAAAAATTGATTTTGGTTAGAACAACTTATAAACTCCACGATATTTTATATGTGCAAACCAGATCAAAAACAACTCATTCGCCTACATTTATCGACATTCCCCTTCAGCGGGTTTTCCCGGGTACAGTTGACCTTGAAGATGATAAGAATAAGGATATAATAGGGATTTCGTAAATTCACAACATTTACAGTTACAAGAACAATGCTTCTTCAAAGCATTGTGCTAATGCTTTGAAGAAAAAATTGTAATCGAAGAAAATTCGTGGTTTGAGTTTTTATGTTATAAGGAAAGAAATATTTTTGAATATCGTTATAACAATCTTTATTTCTATTGAGCATAAAAATATACAAAAAATTTTGAATTACAAATAATTGGTAGGTGTTATAATAAAAAATTGGTTTCGTAGGAATCCACATCTACGTCTGCTTCTGACTCTGAGGCAGAGGAACTGTTCAAACTTTCCGGCTCTTGTTCTTCGTCATGTACAGATGGAGCTGATAATAAATCGATTGTATCAGGTGATAAAGACTTAAGTGGTTTTACTGGTAATTTTCGGCAAGTAGTAATGTAAGGATCGGATGAAATCAGAAATCTTTTGAAAACGTCCTCCATCGTTTTTTGCCGATAGTTTTTTCTTGCATAAGTAACGCGGTAAATGTTAAAAAATGTATGACATGCCTCTTGGGCATCCTCGGACATTTGGCCTATAGGTAGTATGATTGTGTAACGATGTCTGGGCCGTGAATTAGAAGTTTGTGCACTAAGGTAGGCATGTAATACCAATAATATGCATGTGCGATCCTTTCAGCTAATTCTTTGCAATACTGCCTAAATTTGTTCATATCGATTTCATATCCACATGAAATTGCTTGTAATATGACGTAAAACCGATAAATAATATTTTGATCGATTCCAATAATTTGAGCAGATTTCCCATGATGTTCGAAAAATAATCGTGCTGTGTTGCCATCGTTCGAAGTTCCACTACCTTGTATTGGTTTGTCAACGTTCAAACCCAATTGGTTTTAGATGCCACTTGGATTGCTGTTTTTCTTTTTTCAACTGATTATTTTTCCCTTGTTGATCGAGCTGGCCATTTTTTGATTTCCAATTTATACGATAAATGTAATAAAAATTCGAAGCAACGAATGCAACAATGTAGAGACAATAAGCCGAATTTTAAATTGTCGGAACAAACTTGTCTTTGAAATAGTAAATATTTCAAACAGCTTCGAATGTTTCAAAAACATCTTTGTGCTTCTTCTTCGGGTTAGTTGCAGTGGCGGAGTTGAAGTGATGTTTAGTTCAAATTAAATTCGAAACTAACTTCACTTACTCCAAACTCCTTTATTTGTAAGTAGGATTTGCATATGCATTCAAATAGCAGGTACTTAGCTTCTAGTACTAGCAGGTACCTACACAGTTGTTAGGTTTTCCCGCGTTGTGGGATTTTTGGGGGTGGGATTTAGACAGTGCACATAGATATAAGTCTGCTTTTTGTTTTCAATAACTAATTGTTTCATTGGCGCGGTTCAACTCAAAGACTAATGGCGACTGACTGCGTTTTGCTCAAATTAAAAAAAAAACAAAATTTTGTGTCAGACACAGTGTTAGTATTTTGTTAAAAACAGAAGCATTACATCAAAGGATACATGATAGCTGATTGCCGGAAATGAAAGTCAACTTGTTTTTCGTACGTGCGAACTGCGCATCCAGTAAAAGTACTCTTTACTTCGAGCTTACTGCAATATACGCCAAAAAAAAGTCGACTTACTATGGAGTTGCAAGCTTGTATCACTTCTTAAATGAAGCCAAAATCCAAATTTGCATGCCCTGGCAACGATTATAATCGCGTGTAATTGATTCACTATCAAAATCTTGACGAACTTGTTCGAACGCACGCACCCGAAAGCACAAAATTGCGCGAGGTGGCCACAGAAAAATCGCTGTAAAATCCAGTCGGGCAAAATCGGGCACCCGATCTCTTCAGGGCAGTACTCACAGAAGACTAGTGAACAATTTTCCCAAAGACGTAACCGTGGCAAGTATGGCCTTTTTTTTGAAAGTCTATCGAAAGTTCAAAGAGAGTGATAAAAACAATGCTTCAAGTGAGTGCCTATGAAAAGACAACAACAACAACCAACTTTTTTTTCCTATATTTAATTATTTACTACAAATGCCTTCTTTTACGATGCAAAAAGTTTAATTTCATCATTTCATTTGCTCCTTTCCGTATTTTAAAACTTCAGCTTTGCCGAAAAAGTGCAAATTGCTGATATTCTTTCACACTCTAAAACTCAACTTGCTCAACTTTGACGGGCTCTACAAGCAAAACTATTTGTCTAATTTAGTTAAGGTTTTCGGATTTCTTAGGTCCAAGCATTTATCTATCGGACACGTATAACAGTTTTCCCCAAACTATAGGTAGCAGCCTCAGATAAAAGAGAAACACACCATGTGTATATTTCGCTTCTCTCTCTCTCTCGCTCTCTATCAATTTGATTTCGAAAAAAGGGCATACAAAATGAATAGGCAGCTCTTGGCAGCTGAATCTTGCTTTATTTGGTAGATAATATATTTAATTATCATTTCAATAAGGTTTCAAAGCAGCGTTTTGCAGCGTTTTAATGCAGTATCATTTGAAAAGTCAAATTTTCGGAAAAATTATGTGAAAAAATTACACTATTGTTTATGTTTTCCCTAATTCACTACTTAACAATTGATAATTAAGAGGTGAACCAGAAAACATTTAGAATTTTTACGCATCCAGCATTCGAAAATGCCAAGAGTATTTGGGAGTGAAAGTATCTGTAAATATTGCAGTTTCTTGCTATATTACTCAATTGCATCTTGGATCTACTTTAGTCAACATTTCCAGCCCGCAAAAGCGCTGCCGCAAATTAATACTGGACATTTACTTCACTGATAAGACGAAGTCTAGACTAAGCATTGCAAGGTAAAGCAAAGCGAGCGTAGTGACGGTTTATAATGTTATAAACAACTACAACGTGAGAAACTCCATCTACAGAGCCGAAGAATCAGGCAGAAAAAAGGGTCCAGAGGCTTGTTAGCACATATCGGAATAAACCCACGAGGGCGAGATATTGCAGCTGCATCAGGCACATCGCAATTAACTGAGATGCTATATAAGCGAAGTCAAGGGTTAAGGACCTACGAACAGGAGAAAGTGCCTGACCGGTCGGAAGCAAAAGAAAAAATAGGGAAGACGCGGGCTCGAAAACTGTATGACGATTACGTAACCAAGTTCGATTGCGTGATTCTCGATGATGAAACCTACTCTTAGGTGGACTTCAAGCAGTTGCCTGGGAATGCCTATTTCACTCAAAACAATAAGAATGAAACACAAAGAAAGTACTCCGAAGTGAAATACACCAAATTTCCAAAACGCTTCATGGATTGGCAAGCTATTTGCACCTGTGGTCTACGGAGCAAGGCGTTCATTACGACAGGAACAATAAACTCTAGAATTTATATAAAAGAATGTATGCAA
Source organism: Melieria omissa (assembly GCA_963971225.1). Taxonomy (NCBI): domain Eukaryota; kingdom Metazoa; phylum Arthropoda; class Insecta; order Diptera; family Ulidiidae; genus Melieria; species Melieria omissa. The sequence continues at coordinate 38,114,225 of OZ020269.1, read as the reverse complement.
AAACGCCTTATACAATTTATTGAATAGCACAAAGGAACAGTTTTGTTTTTGCCAGACTAAGCGACAAGCCACTACTCCAGGTCAACTATGGAATGGTATGAAGGAAATTGTGTCACGGTGGTCCAAAAAGAGGCAAATCGTCTCACCTGCCTGGAACTTCGGCCTATTGAAAGATATTGGGCTGTAATGCAGCAAACTCTAAGAAAAATAAAGAAAGTTAGCAAAAATGATGTACAGTTCCGAAATCGATGGAAGCAAGCCTATGCAATAGTCACCGAAAGTACTGTCCAGTCTCTAACTAAGACCGTTAAGAAAAATATAAAAAAATGTTGCAACAACTAATTATATTTCATGAAATTTTTTTGTAAATTCGAGTTTCAGAAATGTATAATAAACTGCAGTTTATTTTAGTAAACTCAGACTATTACTTTTTTTAATGTATTCTTAAAAATTCTAAATTTTTTCTGGTTCACCTCTTAGTACTTTTTTTACATGTTCTACTCACCTTTAGAAGTGGACTCCATTTGGTCTTATTTGATTTTCTTTATTACATAAAATTTTTCACCTGTATAACCGTTCTCAGTGTATTAACTGTAGAGTGACTAAGGAAGGAGCATGACGAATTAGTCATCACTATGAACGATTTTAGTTTCTTGAAGGATCATTGCAGCCAACTCAAGGGTGAAAAACCCCTAAATAGAAACTTTTTTTTTTTACTTTTGGCCGCATCCGCGGCATTCGGCGGCTCTGTGATACGTGATAACATTTTGGCAAGGCATAAACATAGTTAACGACAATCGTAACTAAGCTAATAGCCCTATTCGGTCGCAGTAATAAAGAAAATAAGAAGATATAAGAATAAATACAATAAATATGCTTTTATTATGGGAAAGAGTTTAGGGAAAACGATTTTAAAAAGAAAATGCGTTATATCATGTTTAAACTGAATCCCTAGAACTACTTAGTTTAAATAAAGAGAGCTTTTTTATTTTAAAATATGTACGTTTGTTTACAACCAGCGCTGTGGCCACCATTCTTTGAAAAACGTGGTTATTTCGTTTTTGCCTACGTAAATCAGCAATGTACCTGAATTATTCAGGTAATAGCATTTTCGTTTCGGGGAAGGACAACTTAATAGTTTTTTTTTTTATATTTTTCATTACAATTATAATTCAAAACAACAGAGTTTTCGTATGGTTTTGTTTGGCGAAATGTCAGCAGAATTTTGTGGGAAAATTTTCGTTGGTAAAAAACTTTTTCACAGAAAGTTTTCGGATACAACCATGCGGCAAACTGGTCTTTTATCGCGTTCAAAGTGACGACTTTAACATGTTTTATGAGCCTAAACAAGTTAAATGAAGAAAACCAGTTAGAAAACCTGTTTATTCACATGCAATTGTAGTTGGAAACTAAACGTGTTAACCCATTTAACAAGTTTTGAAACGAGTTTAGCGCAGGGTTGTATCCGAAAGCTTTGAATGAAAAAGCTTTTTTGTCAACTGAACACACTGCACACACACTAGAAAAACATCCCTACAAATTTAGCTGTAATGTAAATGAGTGAGTTTGAACGCGATATTAGATCGCGTTAAATGGTTTAACATGTTTAATTTCCAACAATATTTACATGTGACTAAATGTGACGTTTTCGAACTGGCTTTGTTTATTTAACTTATATAAGCTCATTAAGTCGTCAGTTTGATGATGATATGATATTAGGCTTTATTGTACTTTACTATAGTTTTCATTAAATGTATACTTCTGTATTCATGGTTTCGTTCTTTGAAAGCAGCTCAAAATACACAGGACCTTTGTAATTTCACCACATTAACAATTGGATTCAATATGGTTTGTGATCACGTTTGTTCGGTGGTGTTGTAAGCGACCCGTTTTTCATTGCCAGTGAAGGGCCATTTGAAAAAATGTGGGCTACATTGTTTTTAATACATGTCACAAATATTGATTCATGTTCGTTAATGTCTTTTAATTCGTACGAAACCCAATCGAGTTTTTTTATGAGTCCAAGGTGTTTTAACTGATTTTCAACTATTGGAAGGAATATACATAACTTTTTAACGATCTGAATGGGTTATGCTTTGGCACGGAAGACGTAGACTTTCAAATAATGAAACGTTCGTGTTTTCAGTCAATTTTGCTATGAGACCAAACTAAAAGCTGGAAACAAAGTTGAGCGCATGTTATTTCTAAAGAGAGCTAAAAGTGACAGCTATCACATGTTAAAATGGAAAAATCGAAACGTTGGCAGAAGTCCTTGAAACTTAACATAGCGCAATATATTTGTGGAAACCAAAATTACTTTCTTGCCAACCCAATATGTTTACTCACATAAATCCCTAACAAAATTTTTACCTCGTCCATATACAATACATTGTTTATTTTTTGATTTTATAAAAAAGAAAAAAAGAGCCAAGTATTCTTGATTTTTAACCCCGAAGTTAAAAAATTCCTCTTTTGAATTTACTTATCCCAAAAAGTACTATAACTATACTGTTACGATTGAAACTCGTGCAGTGCTCGATTGTGTTGTTGGTCTAGCACAATTGTGCAGTACACTTTTAAGGCAGGTTCTCATCTTGTGGATCCGAAAAAGTGCACTTTTTAGGAATTTTTTTTGAGAAAACGGTTCAAGATACAACGTTGAACATTTTGTCTGGATGTGAACACACATTTATTTAGAGAATACAATTTTTTAAATTGAATGAATCAAAAAAGGGGGCGTCCATCAGTGGCGGCATGTCGCTACCGCTACCGGAAGTGATTCCGTCAAAACCCGTGATCTGAAACACAAAAATCGAACACATTCTTAATGTGTACCGTATTATCTATTGAATGAACCGAGATCATGAAAAAAAAAATCAAAATTACAAAAGTTATGAGGTTTTGAAAAAAAAATTACGATTTTCGCATTTTTTTGTTCACTTATTATTTTTTTAAATAAACAATTTTCAATATTTTTGGCTGATCGTGGTTCGTTTGATAGAAAAAACCCTAAGGAACATTTAAAAAAAAATTTGGGTGCCGATTGGTTCATGCCAGCGCCTTCAATCACTTCCGTTAGGTCCGAAAATGTGGTTCTCAGAAAAACGCGTTTAAAGCTTAAAGCGCGCTTGGCCGGTGCTCGACACTGCTCTAACAATGTAACGGCCGTTACATCGTTTTATTTTCCACAGGGTTAGAACCTGCCTTAAGTTTTCACTTGTTGCTCGTTGTTTCCCATAGGCGTTTCAGTTTGTAGAAAAAACTGACCATTCTGCAGGCATTTAAATAGTTACCACCGACGTTGCTAAGCTATTAACTGTTTTTGAGTCTTTCTGTAAAAAAATGTAGCGTTTCATGTAACCATATCGTTAAGCCCCAACACCAGACGCACGCATTGTACGCAGGAACGCATTGTACGCATCTGTCAGAAAAGTATACAAAAGTATGCACAAAGCGTCGGATGCCTTCCTTCTTAGAAAGCCTCCCAACTTAGCCCAACTTAGTTTTTGGCGCATTCCACGCATCGCGGTAAATAAGTACACATATGTGTATTTCATTCTAAATTTTATCGATAAACAGGTTTTTCTCGTGAATAATTCCTTTTAGTTTTGGTGCAAAAAGGATTTTTTATAAAATATTTTAGTGAATAAAATACGTTAAATTCAATAATTAACTTAAATTTTTTCATGAACAAATATCGCATAATAGTAATCGATTACATTGACGCACTCAGTGCGATCTTTATTTATTTATTTGTACGTATTAATTTGTGCGCAATCGATATTGGAATTTGATTGGATGCCCAGAAGTTTTTTCTGAGCATATGCAGCTCAAGCAATTATGCGAAACAAGTCTAAAATCAATAAATTCTTTAAAATTTTCTTCCTTCGTTGTAGTTCAGGTTTTTTGTTTTCACACCACAAACTGTTACTGTAAGCTGATTAGACGATGTTGAAAAAGCGCAATGTGTAACTCAAAGCGTGAAATTTATTACATTTGAGTGTTACGAATAGTTGATGCGCTTTTGACAAGCCAATTTTTCGTTTGATGGACTTGAAATTGCTGTTTTCTAATAATTCGAACCGTGATTCATATGTCACACCTTCGATAATGCCAACATCAAAACATAATTATCAATACATAATTGCTAAACTTTTTAGGCTTCCTGCTCCTTCAATATGCGGTATGGAATGTGTCTGTCAAGGTGAATCAAGAATTAGAATTAGTCAAATTCGTGGTTTACACCGTAGAAATTAAATTATAACCTGGCATGACAACTGCATAACCTCAGTTTTTGTATTTCAGTAGTTAATCAACTCTCTTTTTTTGTCCCATCCAAACCACTCAAAACCAAAAACTACATTGGCTTCACTCCGTAACACGCCTTCATACTTAAAATGTAGGTTAAGCGGATCCATTTGCAAAATTTTACGTAACTCGTCTCCAATGAGTGGAATGTCATGCTTTTCAGCGTCGCAGATGTCAGTTTACCTGCAATAACGTAACCATTTCTTTATTTGCGGTTATGTATGTAGCCCACCCATATGTATGTTCGATATATATGTAAATATAAATGCATGAATGTTGCGAGCCCACAATCAGAAAGTAATACAAAAAACCGTGAGTGACGGCACCAAAGTGTCTAAAAAAACAAAGAGTACTTAAAATTTTACAGGTAACACTTTATTCAGGGGAAGAGCGCAGAGACCAGTCGCACTTGACAGCCGCGCAGAAATAGCTATGGAAAATTACTTGTGGTAAATACGCATTGCGCAGCGGAGTAACAAACATGAATAACACAAATAAAACAAAACACAATAAAACAAAACTTCAAGAAGTTGTCAAATGCCCGAATCAATATCTTTGAGGTATATTAATTTTAACATGTTGAATACGTTGTAAGCAGCGACATCACGGTTGCCAACTCCAGATATGTTTCCTTATTACATGCACTGAAGTCGAATAACGAAATAGCCATTTAAATAATATACAACTCCGTTGGTGAAAAAAGTTATATTTAAGTTGAATTAAATATTTATGAACAAGTTAACAAAACTATTTATGATCAGCTAAGCAAACTTACCGAACTTCCATTACTTATCGGAACGGATGAAGAACTTTCTAGTTTCTGTTTTACAGAACAAAGCAACAAATAATCACTGTTTCTCATTCAAGCATGAACACTTTACTACAAGCTGTGTGAACAGTTCCTAGCCTCTCACATTTGCGGGCGTTAAACAAAAAATTATTGCACTCTAATCTTGAATCCATATAAAGGGTGTCCCATCTGTTGGTTGTATTTTGAACCAGCGAGTACATCGACTTTGGCAGCAGTCACGTCTGTGATTCTTTGACAGATAATTAGTTTATTGTTTCCGGTTAACGGCTATGGATCGGTTTTCACTCGAAGAACGCTGGGAAGTGTTAAAATTTTACTTCCAAAGTGAATGTTCAGTCGCTGATAGTTACAGTCAGAAATCGTGTAATCAGCCGTTTTTGAAATGTGCACCGGCCATGGCGCAGCTGCGATTTGATTCCGCTAGCCTATTTTTTGTGGAGAACCGTGAAGGATACATGTTATGTGGACCTGCCAGCGTCGATTGACGGCTTGAAAGCAAATATTCGACCAGCAATCGGTGAGATAGTGAAAAATGTAGTGAAAAATTGGATAAAAAGAATTACGTACAGTAAAACCAGCAACGGCAGTTACATGAATGAAATTGTATTTCACACATAACGGCATGGATGTACGTTTTTAATAAAATCCCATTTGGAAAAATACCTGTGCGTTCATTATTTTTCAGCCAATTTAAAATGCAAGTTTCTGTTGGGACACCCTTTACATACATAATTGTTTTCCCGAGACCACATTGCTGAAGTTAAAAACATGAAATTTGAACTGTAGGTTGATCATTGTTGTTAACAGTTTGCATGTCGACAATTGATTTAATAGGCCCATTAACTTCAAGCTTGGTGGATGCACATCCAATGAGATATGCTAAGACCCAAAGGTGATCACAAGGTGTATCAGAATCATAGATAGCAACAACACAGGTACTCGTATGTTGTGCATCTGCATAGCACTTACTCAAGCTTAAACTATAAAAATGCATTTAGGTTTAGATCCCAATATTTTAACCAATTACTAATTTATTCATACAGCGATCGACACTTGCAAGAATATTTAAAATCTTAGCCAAATCCAGAATCCCCTCACCAAATCCCGATATTTTGTTTTTAATCCAGTGTAATAAAATAGAGAAGTCATATGTGAACTCGGTACATGGAAAATAACGGAGAATTTCACAAAAATATTCTGGTTTTGGATTTGATTTTAAGAAATAATCATCGTTGAGTGGAGCATTACTTTTGGTATAATCCAATTTATATAAAAATATATGCGTGTATTCAATTATTATTGATGGGGACGATGCACCGCGACCTGTAGATCTATTGTGCCCCCTTCTTGGACTTCACAGACTGTCAGTAGGTCCGGCATCCAGGAGGAATCTTAATATACTTCCTACACCTCTGGATATCAAGTCCGTACCTGGTATAAGATGGTCCCCCAGGTGCTTCTTTCTCTTATGCATGAGTACAGGGCACTCTCCTAGTATATGTAGTGCAGTCTCATTTTCCTGCAAGCAGAACCTGCAATACCCGTTTTCACGGATTCCTAGTTTGGCCAGATGATAATTCAGTCTGCAGTGCCCTGTTAGCATTCCCGTAACAATCCTTAGATTATTCTTTGATAGGGTCATGCAATCCTCGAATCTTTTCTTATTGTAGGACCCGATAACCATCTTGGAATGTTCTAAAACTGGTAGATTTTCCCAGTATTGAGTCCTTCTGGTTATTTCGTCCTTTCTCGTTAGGATGTAAGAAGCTCCTTTTCCCAAACCACAAAAGGGTTCAGGGCCGACAAAAGGTGTGGAAGCTCCCCTCCTTGCCACTTCGTCGGCCCGTTCGTTTCCTTCAATGCCAGCGTGGCCCGGAACCCAGAGTACCCAGACCTGGTTATAACGGCCAAGTTCATTCAGCTTCTCAAGGCACTCCAAGACCAGTTTCGAGGACACCTGGTAGGATCTAAGAGCCTTGATAGCCGCTTGGCTGTCGGAGAGGATAGCAATCTTCCGGTTCCGGTATCCCCTCGCCAGATTGAAATAAGCACACCTTTCAATGGCGTATATTTCCGCCTGGAAGATAGTGGTGTGTTTTCCCGTAGGTTCCGAGTATCTTATCCTCGGCCCGTATACACCTATCCCGGTACCTTCCTCCGTTAAGGAGCCATCTGTGTACCAGGAAATCATATGCTTGTCTATCAGATACGTTTCCGATATACCTACCCAGTTCCTTTTGTTGCTAAGCTCAGTTTTGAAATTTTTGACAAAACTGAACTTTAATGAGATAGTGTCCCTCGGTATTGCAATGTCAGGATACTGATTCGTAAGAGTATCAATCCTCTTACGGCTCAGGAAGCCTTCATTCCCGATATTTAAGTCAGTCATCCGTAGAAGAGCCCTCTTCACCTGGGTCTGTATGTGTAAGTGAAGAGGTGTTAGTTCAAGGAGAACCTCTAAGGATGCTGTTGGACACGTTCTCATAGCACCTGTCATGCATACGCATGCCAGTCTTTGTAGCTTACTGAGCGCCCTGATGGTGGTTTGTTGGCTGGTCTTGTTTACCCAGACAACTGAACCATACGTTATCATAGGCCTCACGATCGCCGTGTAGATCCATCTCAGAATAGTTGGAGTGCAACCCCAACTCTTACCTGCTATGGACCTACAGGTCATGAAGACCCTGGTGGCTTTCCTTATCGTTTCCTCCAAATGTCCTTTCCAGAGCAGTTTCTGATCTAGTATAACTCCTAGATATTTCACCTCCTTCTGGTATTCAAGCTCTATCCCATCCAAACGGATTGGTCTAAGAGCGTCAAGTTTGTATTTTCTAGTAAATGGTACAATAGTGGTCTTCGCCGGGTTTATTTTCAGCCCCACCTTTGTGCACCAATTTCTGGTTAACCTTAGTCCTAAGGTTATCCTATCCCGCAGGGTATCTTCAAATTTCCCCTTGCACAGGATAACAATGTCATCTGCATAACCCTTGACCGTTAGGCCAGCGTTAGTCAGCTCCTGCAATAGGTCATCAACCACCAGGCTCCACAGAAGGGGAGATAGTACTCCTCCCTGTGGACAGCCCCTGGTTGTATTAGCTATTATCAGGTGTACAACTTTGCTTCCGCCGTTTTTTTTCCAAAATTAAAAGCTTTATTGCGAAAAAGTGCTTACAGATGTATTATTCAAAGTATTGTCCGTCGCTAGCGACAACTTTCTCCCATCTTTCCGGCAATTTTCGGATCCCGGCTCGAAAAAAGGAGTCCTCTTTTGACGCTATCCATGAAGCAATCCATTTTTCCAATTCTTCGAAGGATTGAAAATGTTGATCTGCCAGGCCGTGTGCCATCAAACGGAATAGGTGGAAGTCAGAAGGGGCGACATCTGGGGAATGCGGCGGGTGGGGCAAGACTTCCCATTTCAGCGTTTCCAGGTACTTTTTGATCACTTTTGCGACGTGAGGCCGAGCATTGCCGTGTTGGAGGATGACTTCTTCCTTCTTTCTGAATCATGCTCAGGGCCTTGAGACGTTTTGAAATGGCTTGCTGACTCACTCCCAACGATTCGGCAAGCTCTTCTTGGGTTTGGCACGAATCTTCATCAAGCAATGCTTCTAGTTGTTCATCTTTGAAGGTTTTTTCTCTTCCACCACCATGTTTGTCTTCGACATCGAAATCACCATTTTTAAAACGTTGAAACCTCTCCCGACACGTTCTTTCACTCAGAGCAGCATCACCGTAAGTTTCTGAGAGCATTCGATGCGCTTCAGCTGCATTTTTTTTCGAATTGTAACAGAAAAGTAAAACTTCCCGCAAATGGCGAGAATTGGGCACATAAACGGACATTTTCGAGCGTGAATAATACGAAAACAAGAACAACTGTCACTGAAACGGCGATGACAATTCGTTAGGCACTGTCCACACTCACTTTAAAGGCATTACCATCTATGTATTTCAACCAGCCTCAGCCGGTACAGCCACCTATCAGAAAACGGCGGAAGCAAAGTTGTACACCTGATACTAAGCCGCCCGTACTAGTCTGTATCTCCACCAACCTAGTAGCGAGCATACTATGCGTGTATGTTCACATGTATTTAAACAAAATGTTGGAGCAGTAATTATATATATTTGTTTTTGATAAATACGAACATTATTCCGACCAACTGATCCTCACGACTGCGGCTGTATCTTTTTAATAACAAATGATTATGAGGAAACTAGAATGATCGTCGGATTAGGGTATCTGAACAAACGTGCGTCGACATATAGTGTAGCAGTTACATGTATAAATATTTGTTGGAATGGTACGTGCGGGATGGAGGGATGTGTACTCATTTTGAATATCTATTCACAAACAAGGTTCGGTTGCCTTGTCCAAGTTGGTTTTTGCCATAGATTTTGATGCATTGTTCGTGCTCTATACACCACTCGAAGCGAATGTGACTTCGTAACACTTCGCTGCATGACACTGCATATATGCTTCTAATCGATTTGTCAACTAATCGACCTTCTTCAGATTTATCTTCTATGTTAAAACATGTAATTTCCAAGAAAATTTCGCAAACCTTGTAAACCTCTTTAAATTTTAATCCATACCATCATACCCTAACAAACAAATAGAATAATACTACAAGTGCTTCCAAAGAAGAAACGTAGGGTTAATACTAGTCTCCCTGCTGGCGAGGCGAAAAACGACCCAACACACTTGTCACACGCCAACAACCTCAGCTGTCTGAAGCATCAAATATGAATTTTTAAATTTGCATCTTTCTCAATGGGGTGGGGCGAAGGGACTGCTTAGTTTAAATGTATTTAAATTTGGTACGATATACCAGGTATGCGCCTATGAAACTTTGGCCGTCTAAGCGGCCGTTTTACTTATTGGATTAAGGATTACTCAATATTTATTTGATTACACGATAATGATTTGATTACAAGTTGAGGACGTCTACCCACGCCTGCAGCCAAACCAGGAAGAGACGGAAAACTGGAAATGGCGATCCAAACTTGCATTCGCAGGCTTTTACATTCGTGGTGTTGCCACATCGTTCCTCGCCTGGTGGTGCCGCCACAGTACTCCCCTTCTAGTGACGGGGTCACGATGAGATGTGGAACCTCACCCGTTCGTAAGTGTGTGGTGTAGGATGTGGTGCGTCTTCCTTGAATGATGAGCGGTAGGTGTTGAACGTATGCTGCGCATATGCTCCCGGAAGTTGTTGAGAAAGACACGCAGGTCAACGGTCTGGTCCAACTTCTCGAAAAGCTCGTTAGGTAGTCTTAATGTATAGGATGTCTGCTGCAGAGGCTTGTCGTTCTTGCTTGTAGCACGGCCCCGTACACAGTTGGAAACAGCTCGGGCCAAAGGGTAGTGGAACTGCCATCAAGGCGGGTTTGAAAGAACGATGTCAACGCTCTACCATCCCATTGGACTGGGGCTGATAAGCGGTCGTGTGCCGGAATCCCTCTATTAGCTGCATTACGACAATGTCGAGGAGGATGTGGTCCAAACGGTTGTCTGAAACGTCGAAAGATCTGGATGAACTGTCGCGTCGAAACAATGCTCCAGCACCGCGTTGAAACAATGCTCCAGCACCGCGTTGGTCGTTGTCTGGGGCAGCCGCGACAGTGTTGCGATCGATCACAATGAGGAGGACGCATGCGCGAGCGCCTGCTCTATCATTGTGGATGGCAGCGGGGGCGGTGATGTGATCGATGACAATGAGGAGGACGCATGCACGGGCGCCTGCTCTTTCATTGTGGATGGCAGAGGGGCGGTGATGGCGACGACAGACATTCGTGGCCGTGATGTGCGCTGGGATGTTAAGGGCGGTCGTATCGTGTATGAAATGAGATCGTTGGTGCCGGCGGTGAGGGTGACTGCGGTCACCGCCGCTCAGTCGCGTCATCGCTGCGCGTACGAGAATTCGGTCTGCGCATGCGCGTGAGCCCTCGAGTGCTGACAGCACGTTGCGTGTGTGTGTCCCTGGTTGGACATCGGCCGAATGTATGCTGGTGCTGACTGTGTGCTACCGCCGTATACACTGTGTGCCACATAGCTCGGATCCTCAAAGTGTACATGTTGAAATCGAGTTTGCTTCGGTCTTGGGAGCGATATCTCGTGATCGACGACTTTGGTTGGTTTATTAGCCTTAAAAGCTGATGTCGGGGTCACCACTTTGGCCGTCTAAGCGGCCGTTTTACTTATTGGATTAAGGATTACTCAATATTTATTTGATTACACGATAATGATTTGATTACAAGTTGAGGACGTCTGCCCACGCCAGCAGCCAAACCAGGAAGAGACGGAAAACTGGAAATGGCGATCCAAACTTGCATTCGCAGGCTTTTACATTCGTGGTGTTGCCACATCGTTCCTCGCCTGGTGGTGCCGCCACAAAACGGTAACGGTAACGACATGTAGCGGTAAATAGCCGAATATTTATAAACTTCGGAACCGTACCAAATGTCATGTTTACTTCTTCTGTCATATGTCAACAATATTCAGTTCACAATTTGTCAAGTTTCATCCAACAACGCATTGTTTGACGCTCCGGAAAATGTCGGATTACGTGCCTCCAAATTACGATTTGCGGACACAGTTAATTTTGTGTTACCATTTGAAGAAAAAAACCTTCTAAAACCTGGTGAAACGGTTAACGGTGAACGTTACCAAAAACAATTGGCCGATTTGAACCGTGCTATACGCCAAAAACGCCCAGAATATGAAGCCAGGCAACACAAAGTGATTTTCCTCGATGACAACGCACCACCACACCGCACTAGAGCCACCAAAGAATTGGTTGCATCGTACAACTGGGAAGCTCTTGCTCATGCGGCTTACTCACCAGACTTGGCGCCTTCGGATTATCACATGTTCGCATCGATGGGCCACGCATTAACGGAACAGCGCTTCAATTCTCACGCAGAAGCCAAAAAATGGATCGATGATTGGTTTCAGGCAAAACACGAAACATTTTCTTGGCGAGGCATCCATAAATTGCCAGAGAGATGGGAAAAATGTGTAGCTAGCGATGGCCATTACTTTGAAGAATAAAATTGTAATCATTTCCTCACAATAAACGTGTTTTTTCAAAAATAATTACCGGTTTCATAGGCGGTAAATGCGTACCTGGTAAATGCGTTATACATTACTTAATATCGATGTTTATTAAAATATGAATCTTGAACTTCAAATATGTAAAAAAGATAAATGAAATTAAAACCAATGTATGAACATATAATATTTTCAACATCTTTTATATACAAACATACATATGTATATATAAAGACGGATATTCGACTATTTTGGAATAGTTTGACAACGTTTCATCCGTGTAGTATTTTGGTAATCGGCAAAAGAGCAGTTAGTAGTTGAATGTGTTTAAAACCGTTTTGAAATCTCAACCGGCCCAGTACTCCAGCTGCACAAGAATGAAGGCCACGACAACGATGCCGGCAGCACCCGTAGTACCCAACAACAATCTCCTATTCTACTGAGCATGCAACCCAATACGCTTCCCACAGAAATTCAATTGAAAATTGATGCTTAACAAATTTGCAAGCATCGCACAGCGACATCAACCACGAGACACGGGTAGGACCACTTGCCTTTGCATTGGCGCTGTGCATGAGCGAATGCGTTGAGCGTAACCGAATCACTTTGTCAATTTAATTGCTGCACTTTGTATGTGTAATTTCACTATTCGCTAGCATAAGCTGCTAACCCTCCTTTGCCTGCTGCTGCCGTGAACATCGGTCTCCGACCAGCAGACTGCAATGGGGGAGCAGGCGCCTTTCGTAGCTTGACGTATGCAGTTTCCCATGCACATCCAGATATTGCACACTGAAGAGCACAAAGGCAACAAGTGTGCCAATTTTCATGGTGAAAATCGTTAGTGGGCGGCATGAAATCCGAAATTGTTGTCAGATTTTAAAAAAGTTGAAAGTTTTGCGCCATACAAAACATTTGATTGTGCTGATTTTTACGTGTATTCACTCTATTTGTAATTAACTATGTACTAACCTTCTCTAATATGTGCCAAGTTCATGATTATATTTATTTTTAAATAAAACAATTGAGCACACGTGCATCCTCGAATGCGCCTAATAACATGATTAGGGACCAAATTTTTATGCACTAAAATATGAATAAATATTCGCATACAACATGCTTGTAAAATTGGCATAATATGCGCAATACATATATACATACAGTTTTTATTAATTTATTGACAACACAAAGAATACTAACAAAATCTTTGTTGCACAAGTTATTCGCATTCACTTCGAGAATCACTGAGTGACTCACAAAATTTCCAATCAATCAACGTAGAAAATATAAGAAAAATCGTAAAATATGCTAATACATGCATTTTATTGTGAATCTATATGCAAACGAATGCATTAGTAAGCGAAAACGCTTTAACATGTTAAATATGTTAATAGCAAACATTTTAAAACATGCATTTGAAAAGAATTTTGTGATTCGAAAAGATCCATCCATATCCATTTTGTTAAGAATATTCCCCAAGAAAAAACAACATGTATTTGCATAGGAATCGGGACCCAAGTCATGATTAACAAAAATTGGTTTGATGGTTTTGTTAATTTACCCAAAAACCGGAATGCAGATGTCGGGGTGTGTACACAAGTAATCGAATGTTTACCGATTTCGACATGTCACTAGCTTCGTACACCCAATTAGTTGCAAAACACATTCATTTGATTTCATTATTGTTGCAAAGTTGTGTGAGTAAACTGCGTTGGAAAGCAATAAAACCTGTACAAAAATGTCCATAGAATTGATTTGTGTTGGTAATAAAATTTAATTCGTTGCAGCGAGAGTTCATTCGAGCAATTAGCGCCATCAATAAAAATGTTGGCATGAATGGCAAAATCTTTCTTCAAGATTTTACAAGTATGTGCGCTGCTACGAGTGGGTTTCGGTTGCGTGGAGCTTATAATATATAGTACATGGACATACAAGTGAATTCAAGGTGAATTCAACTGTCCACATGTCCCAACGACTCTCTGCCAGATAGTTTTTAACGCCACCTCCTTGAGCCTGGAATTTATGTAAATAATTCATGTATCTTAATTCTATATTATTGGAAGTGTGAATTAAGGGGGTCTCCTCATCAGTAGCTTGGAAAAAAGGTAGTTTTTCAGGATTTTTTTTGAACATGAGAACAACAAGAGAAACCAATGATCTTTTGCATATTTTTTAACATACGTTTATTCAACAAAAAAAAGTTTATGTAATTTCAAAATAAATAAAAATGGCCGATTTATGAACAATCTTGCGCAGCAGCTCGACGCGGACAACTCAAACTCCGTGCAAGACTCAGCCCGTAATTTTTACCTGAAACAAGAAATTGAAATACGTTTTTATTCAGAAAGCTTTCCTGCATAGTATAGACTATTATGGTGCTTAAAAGATGTAATTTAAATATTTTTGTCATTCTTTAAAAAAGTACTCGATTTTTCGGCCTTGTATTTAAGTAAGCGCGTTAACTACATTGTAAAATAAAAATCTTTTAGAAAATTTTTTTAGTTCAGTCTATGCACAATTAAATAATCTAAAAAACAGTATCTTACTTGTATACATAGCTTTTATGGTTTATTTTAACCCTCATCCGACGTTCAAAAAAACTCACACATAAGATGTTCGGGTGATATTTCACCCATATGGTACTTTGTATTGTTTTAATGAATTTTTTGACCAATTATAATAGAAAATAATTTGTTATCTTTAATCTTTATTATCTTTGTTATCTTACAGATAAATAAGTTATCAAATTTTTCTATATTTTTTTGCAATTAGGGCAACTAGGTTAGGTAAGGTTTTTGTGGCTGCCTCTGTAAGAGACACACTCGAAGGCCTATTATGAGACCCATTGTAATACCACGTATTTCACCCATTTTGGAAATGTTATGTAACAGTGTTTTTTGCAACATATGTTACAGCTCACATTTCAAGCGGAGGGGGAAAGGGGGCAAGGAAGGGCAGTAGTTAACTTAAACTTTGTGTTCACCACAAGTATACTTTTTTCAAGAATTGCAAGCAGAATATGCCTCTCGATCGTTTTTGATACCAAATTAGCTATCTTCCAATAGTTCTTTTACTTTTTTACGCTCTGATTTTCTGACAAGGTTTGCAAAAATGGCTATATTGAGATAAGAAGTCAGCATGAAGATTTTCCTTTCGGTAACATTGCTCTACGCAAAATCTTTAGCTTTACTAAACTTAATTCTAAGTCTTCAAGAAAAATTCGACGCTTGTGCTTTTTGTTGTAATGCTAACTGGGAACGACAGCGATTAGTATACTTAGCGAACAATCAATTGGTCTTAAGTGTGAACTACTGCTTTTGACTTATTTTAAAACGATATAATTTCGGGTAATTTTTTGTCACCCACATATCCTGGTGGACGTACATAGCAGTTGTCACTAAACCCAATTTTCTCATATATCTCTTATGGGTGTTAACGAGCTTCATTCTTGATTACAATCGTTACGTTCTTGGCGAGTGGTTTTGTCACCGACAGAACGAAAAATTGGTCTGCCTGTTGTGCAACTCTACAGATTATCAAGAGATTCTCCATTCGACTTATAAACACCACTCAAAATTGAAATACCAAACTATGCCTGAATATCACCAACGCTGATCCATTCACTGCCAAGAACTCGCGAACCTTCAACATTAGTTTTTGCAGTTACTATCTTTAACATTGGTCTTCATTGGCATCTTGTATTGCTGACACACGACTTCAAGCATAGCGAGTTATACCAACTTTAGTTGAAATAATATAATCAGCTATTACTTTCCCGTTAAATTCAGGAGGCCCATTGATCTATAAAAATGTTTTGCCTATAAAAGCAGTTCAAAACTTTCAATCCAGTGACGTAATTGTATGGCATTTTCTGTATGTGTTGCGTTGAATTTCCATACAATTTGTATATGGGTGAAATATCACCCGAACGTCGCCCACGTAACTTTTTTTGTAATCACCGTTATAATCAAATAATCAATATGTTGTTGATAAATTCTAAAACTTATATTGGTTTGCTGCAAATACAAGAAACCTTAATCATTTTGATAAATATATAGGAAAGTTATAGCATCTCAAAGTTGAAAATGGGTGAAAAATCACCCGAACGACGGATTAGGGTTAAATCGTGCACGGAATTAAAACAAAAATGGTTTTCAGAACGTGGGCTGTAAAGTTTTCACTTGGCTCGCGCTTGACCCGCGCGAGACTCTCCCCGAACCTGTAACTCCTAAACTAGTTTGAGTTGAACTCTCAAACTTTGCAAGAATATTCTCAGATAAAAGTTCTAACGATTGAAAAAAAAAAAAAATAATCGATTTTTTGAAACTGACTGATGAGGAGACCCCCTTAATTCGCAGTTTTACAACAGATGTCGTAACTAGCTAACTACTTATTTTATCGTTCCATTTTCCAAATACTTATTCATTGGAAAGCTACTGCCATTGCGCGTCTTTCTCAGTATGCGTCATTTGGTTAAAGTGTAAACAACAACACTTTTTATTGAACGCAAAATGTCATAGAGTTGCCTGAAAGTGTTTTTGAAAAATAGTGACGAAAGTCATCGTATTTTCGTGGAAGTTAATGGTGAAAATGGTCTAGCTGAGCGAACGTGTCAGAAGTGGTTTGCACGTTTTAAAAGTGATAATTTTGGTTTGGAAGATGAAGAGCAACCTGGACAGCCAAAAAGATTCGAACTTCGAAGAATCGGAGGAATTGCTCAACCAAGATTCGTACCAAACGCAAGAAGGTCTTGGAGAATCATTGGGAGTTGATCGCATAACTATCCCAGTTATGCGACTTTATGTACAACAGTAAGTTGTACATAAAGTGTCAGAAATATGAGGAAAATAGTAGCTAGAGATGGACAATACTTTGAACAGACCTCGTATATTTTTGTCAAGTGAAAAAAACGAAACCGAACGAATAAATCCTTATTCGAATAAATCCTTGTTTTCAACTTTGCTGCAAGCTACAACCAAGTTTCAAAGGTGAAAATCTCGTATAATTCTTGAATAAAGTATTGTTTTCTCTCTTATTTAATTTAAATAATTTATTTCTTTATTTTAATAGCAAACAATCTTAAGAAACCATTTTGTACAAAATTTTTTACAAGTACAAATTTTTGACTGTGAATTATTTGATTTAGTCTAAACCCCTTTAAACTAGACATTGGCAAGCCTTTTATTGTCTCTAAGATACTACGAGGTCTAAATAGATATTTAAATCATGAAATCAAATCAATGAATTTTAGTTTTAAAAGAGCGCAGAGAAATAATATTATTTTATCTTAATTAATGTTAATGAATTAATTGTAATTTTAATTTTTGTAGTTTTGTAAGTTTGATTTGTTGCAATATCTGTTTTTTATAAAAAAAAATACTTTGTCTTACTTGAAAGCTATGAAAACTAATGTAAAATAGTAAATTTGAAATTTTGTGTCGAGAAATTTCAATTTTTAGTCGACACCAGGGGCGTAGCCAAGGGGGGTTTTGGGTGTCAGAACCCCCATAGCCTATAATTTGTCAACATTTTCAATCAATATGCATCGTATGTACGTTCCCACATTAGCAAAAATCTCTTTTTATCTTTAAACATTTAAAAGAATAATAACAAAAAATTTTTTTTCACAAACTAATTTGTTTTTTTAATAGTCCCGCTTACGCTCAATACAGCGATTTGTATGATCTAAAAATATGTCTAAAGAGTAGTTTAGTTCGTCGACCAAAATGTCCTTCAGGATATCGGTACAAGCCTTTTCGATGGTTTCTAAGTTCTCAAAACGCTTTTTTTCATCGGCAAATGCATTTTTTTAAAAGGTGAAAGTCAAACGGTGTCGCATCAGGTAAAAACGATGGTTAAAATTCGACTTTTAGTAAACAAAAAAACAATCAAAACAAGTGTCCATAGATGAGATGGCCCAATGTTCAGTTAAAATGCGATAAATTTAGGCTATTGATATGCTTAACCTTCGCCTTACCAAAGATTTTTGTATACGTCGTTTAGCAATGTCGTTCACTCGGATGACCCCAAGCACTTCCGCCGCTATTTTCAGTAAAACTAACAATAAATATACAGTAATATATAAATTTTTTTCATACTTCAATATTTAGGATCTTCCTCTGGTGATAGTTCGTTTTTCGAAAAAAGGTCTAACGATTAATGATTTATTTTGCGGCTATGAAAAGTATTAGAAGATTTCTTTCCAGAGGGTTTACTGAACACATAATTAGGTACGTAAAAAAAATTTATTGTGAGTTTTATTCAAAATGGCAGCAAAAGCGCCTGGGAACACCCAGGTAGGTTTTTTGTATACAAAATGACATAATTCAATTTTAAACATAAAAAAAGTTATAAACAAAATTAAATAATTGAAAATTATCAAATTTGTGGTTAATTTGAGGATTTGATCGAATTTTAAGAATTTCAATGAAGATTTTGGCTAATCTTGTATGAATTACCGCCAAGTTTTGATGGAATCTGCGGTGATCGCGGATTTCAGTTGGCCAACACGTTGGTCATCATTTATGACCAGACAATCGTTTTTAACCCATTTCCTTCCTCTGTTGCGTATACGCAACGTTACTATTTAAAAAATTCGTATGTGCAGTGTGTGTGAGGTATTGCGATAAATTTTTTTTTGTTCGGAAGGTATATCCTTAGGCTTTCTTCCCCTCCATATCTCAACCACCTACAAAACACACACTTGTATATGTAGACACATGTCTTTCAGACAAATTTTGAATCGCACACTGAAAATTGTCAAACGTTAATTCTTTTTTTGGTCGACATGAAAATACGTTCACATAAAGGCAAGGAAAAATATAATTGGTTTGTGAATTATCTGGGTGTCATTATGCGTGTTCTAGATAAGTCTCGAATCTGTGTTGCGTGTACACAACGCTGGCGCGTTGTTCGACAAATGAATTTAAATTAAAATGAAATTATATAAAATAAGTTTTTTAAGAATAACTGATAGCATATATATATATCGATTTTACTTGAATAATAATTTTTTTCGCAAAAACGGCGAAAATGGGTTAAATCGCGTTTACCACTTATGAACTCCACCACGGTATAAACAATCATCATTATAAACTTGGTTCATCAATTTAAATGCTTCGGTTAAAGTTTAAACATTTTTAAAACAAAAGTTAATATTTGATCTTTGTCGATGCCCATTTTTGTACGATGACACAAACATACTTTCACTTCAAATGCAATAACTTCGCTTTCAGTGCACCAAATTTCATGAAATGTTAACTAAAAATCGGGAAAAATTTTAATTTCCAATGCAGTAAGTCACATAAACCACCACAAAATGCCCTATTGGGAAAGTGCACTTTACTTTAAAAAACTCGTAATACTAAACTGGCAAAAAAAAATTTAAAACCCCCCCCATGACCAAGTTCTGGCTACGCCCCTGGTCGACACTCACATATATGTTAATTCAGCGTTTAAATCAGCCAACACCGAATATAGAAAAATAGTTTTGTGAGCTGAAACCTATGACTGTAATGAAACATATTGCCTAAGAAAAAGGCAACGAATCCGCCGATTCGGTTCAACGTGAAACTGGGGATCCATTCAATCCGTGTACAGAGTCCAACGCACAGTGCGATTTGTTGGACATTGGACTCTTCTGCCAGTATATATAGGTATAAGCAGATAAATATGTGTAATGATGGTTGGACTTCGTACCGGAAGTTGTTCCGATTGCCTGTTTGGCGAACACAGTGTCGATAATCGGACTTGCTGCGATTATTCCCCATGTTTTCTTACATAAAGCACGTACATGGGCATGTACTCTCACACAGAATACACACTCATTGGTATGTACGTACGAGCATGTATGTAAGTGGGTACGCAGTGTTGAGTAATATTGTGATCGATGCACTCGTCGCCTTAACGATTATTGTCGTCGAAACTTACAATGAGTTAAACGCCCTGCATTCATTCGTCGCTGCGTGACTTCGCGGCTGGACTGTATTTCAAGGTGCTTCGTTATCGGTGCAGGAAATACAGTGGCGCGTAAGCGCAGTAAATTGCTGCCAAGTTGTGACAGCGCTTACTCATTCCTGAAGTATTTACATATTTGTTTACAATGAATGCAACATTTCTAACGAAGAACTTTCGCATTGCCTGCTCAGTGCCAAAAACACTAAGCACTTTTCACTCTTTGGAAACGAGCACTGAAGTTTGCATGCTAGAGGCACATCGCCAGTGTGCATGACAACTCTCCGACCCCTGACGCTGTACAACTATGTACGTGTACATATATGTATATTTGAAATACAAATACAATCACAAGGCCATCTGCAAGAGTGTGAACTAAGTATCTAATTCCATTAGGGTAGGTATCTGCCCACTTCCGTAGGGATTTGCAGAACACAAACACTGCCTGCCAGCTTGTGTGTTGCTTCCGTACATATATTATTAAATATTTTAATTAAATTACGTTCTACGTACCCCACTAAAACCCCTCAATTTACATTAATTAAGCATTTACGAGTATGAGGATGCAGGCTGCTGGCTGGATGTGCCTTTAGAGTAGCCCTAACATTGCCACTTCACATACATGTAGTCAACGCTTTGCTAGTTCAGTTGTTCGGGCGTCTCTCCGAGATGTGTATTCGCTCATGAAAAGTCAAATGTTGTTTTGTGCAGCGTGCTTGTAGCACATTAGCGGCAAAATGGAGCCTACAACAAAAAGTACCATCCTTACTTTTAGAGACAAGCAGCATACAGGCTACGCTGTGGGACAAGGCAGCTAAAAATTTAGTGAAATATCTTTAATTACTTAATATACTTACGTATATGGCCATAACCGCCTGCTCCAAACCCGCTCTGCTTCGTGCGTACCTGATCCAGTTGCTTACACAACGAGATGCTAAGGTTTCCTTAACTCGTTGTTTCTAACAGATATACGGTCTCTCTTTTCGCCGTTAACATCCAACTACCGCATCGAATGCTTTCTCTTCTTTTTCAAGTCCTGGCTAAATGTATGCTCCGTATCTCTTGCAGCTTACCGTCTTCATGTATTAACCTTTTTCAGGAATCAGGGTCGGAGATTCTTTAGTAGCAAAATCATTAATTTTGGCGTAAATTTAAAAGTATGTAATTTTATGGATATTTAATGCACTGAATACTGGCGACGAAGCGTTGGTTTGTATAATTCACATGCATGCTTCAATTTAAGACCGATAATGATTGTGAAACTTGGCACACGTTGTCATGAACGTAAAATAAACATATGTTACAGCTGCATCTATGATTTTAGCCAAATTTAAGCCTCCTTGTGATTGTAATCCCTAAAATTGCTATGATTTTCTTAGAACTGCCTCATCTAAGGCATTGCGATTTTAAAAGTTTGGCTAAAAGTTTTTGGGCGCTGAAACCTGAACTGAAGATTTTGAAGTCTGCTCGCAGTCGCGATGAAGCGAACCACAGTGCAGTGTCGTCAATGGAAACGATGCCTAAATTGCACTGCGGCCAGTGGCGTATCCAGGATTTCATGAAGGGGGGGCCGGATATTGGAAGCATTATTCAACATATTTTTATACTTTTTTCAACATGGTTTACTCTTTTTTTCAACAATTTTTCACGCCTTAAGCTTTGCGTTTAATTGTTTTAAGGGGCCCGAACACTGTAAACTGCGATTTTTCATATGTTTTTTATTTTATTTATTAAAAAAAAACGGACATTCCGATTTACATGAAACTTTACACATATGTTAATAAATGTTTAGATTATCGAAAACAATGTTTTTTTTTTTTTGGCGGCCATGTTTGTATTCTGTAGCTGATCCAAAATGTCGTCTTTTTAAAATGACCCTTGTCGCGTTGACAGCAAATCAGCATAACGGAGCCTCCTAGAGCAAAAAACAAAAAAGATTCTTGAAATATACATTACTGGCTACTGTTTGACGTAGGGGATTTTAAAAATATTGATTAGAAAAAAAATGGCGGCTGTTTGAAGAAAAAGTTTTTTTTTTCGCGTAAAATTTTGCACTAAATTATTTATAAAAAAAAAAGTTTGGCATATATCGAAAAACGGCTACGTCGCGCAGAAGCGACACTATTCCCGAATAGAATGCAATTTGAATCAGGTCGATCGGATAAAAACTTTTTCAGTTATGCTGTCAACGCGGTCAAAAAACATGGTTTCGAGATAATCGCGTTTTAAGTTTTGAAAGGGGCAAATCGAATTAAAAAAGGTAGTAAAAAAGGTAATCTAAACATTTATTAACATATGTGTAAAGTTTCATGTAAATCGGAACGTCCGTTTTTTTTTAATAAATAAAATAAAAAACATATGAAAAATCGCAGTTTACAGTGTTCGGGCCCCTTAATGGCTTTTTTCTCAAAGCAAAATCACATACATGAAATTATATAAAAATCTAATTTTTGTAATTAATAGTATATTGTAATGGGTCCCCTCGGCCACAAATGGGGTAATGATTTCGGGCCCCACGTGGGGCGCCATTATGTAATGACGCACAGGTTTTTCAGGCCCCAAATTGGGTACCATTTTATGTAACGAATCCCACAGGTGTTAAATTGGGTAAGGAAGCTACCTGCCCCGAATAAGGCCATGGGGACCTGCTGGTATTTGTTGTAGTGCAATGTCGAGCGGGTGTGCATGCTAGCTGGGTACCAGGTCTAAGCTCTTCGGGTTGTGGGGGGGGTTCGAGCACTTGCCGCTACATACCAACAATACACAAAGTTATTCATGCACGTGGTTTTTTCCTTACTAGAAAACACCTAAAAGAAAGAAGATTAAACTCTCACACCGCGGACAATTTTACCTATCAACCGGCCATGCAACTTGACATACGGACAATCGGACGGACAATACCACTTACGAACCTACTCGTCCACCCCGCAGGTGTAGAGTATTAGTTGACGCAAGCAGCAGTAGGGCGACAACACAGAGGTAGCAACAACAAGAAGGGAGACCTATAGGTGTTCTTTAGCCCCCGGCTCTCCCCTTCCCAACCTTAAGCGAGAGCGTTTCGGTCTCTCCCGACCCATCCATTCTGGCAACAACGATGATCACATTCAATAACAATTTACATTTTATTCAATGTAATACTTATACTAAACATTATTTAGGAAGCGGAAGCAGCAAAAGAGAAATGTATCAATTCTAAACTCAGATTACGTTCACTTACTCGACCTGATCGGCGATCCCTCGTTGTTTGCGCAAACAATTCGGCGATGCGGCGAAGTTCAGGAGAAATTCGTTGATTGCTGCTGGCCAAAAAAA
Organism: Melieria omissa; assembly: GCA_963971225.1. NCBI lineage: Eukaryota > Metazoa > Arthropoda > Insecta > Diptera > Ulidiidae > Melieria > Melieria omissa. The sequence goes on along the minus strand of OZ020269.1, from coordinate 38,090,793 downwards.
AATGAAAATGTTACGATTCCAAAATTTCAAAACAAAACAAATGATGGTTGATACCGCATAGGGGGTGTTTCTTCCCGCCCCCTCTCCCAGAAAAAAACGTGGTTTGCTGCAGCTGCGCTGCCGCACTTGAGCGGCTACTGTGCCGCAGGTGATGCTGTAGTGGCGCTGCCCAAACTGTGGGTGGCGGCAGCACGAACTTTGCGGTGGTGGTCACCGGAACGTGGTGCACGTGGCAGCGGCTGCACCACAGGTGGTGGCTGCACCGCACGTGGCGCGGTGGCAGTGGCTGCGTCGCAGGTGATGGCTACCGGAACGTGGCTACCGAAACGAGGCGCTGTGATGGTCACCGGAACGTGGTGCACGTGGCAGCGGCTGCACCACAGGTGGTGGCTGCACCGCACCTGGTGCGGTGGCCGTGGCTGCGTCGCACGTGGTGGCTACCGAAACGAGGCGCTGTGACAGCAACTGCCCCACTGTTGGTGCTGTGGTGGCGGCAGCCGGAACTCTGCTGGTGGCTACCGGTGGCGGCTGCCCAAACTGTGGGCGGTGGCTGCACATCACTTGGCTGGTGGTGGCTACCGGAAGGTGGTGCACGGGACAGCGGCTGGACCACAGGTGGTGGCTGCACCGCACGTGGTGCGGTGGCAGTGGCTGCGTCGCAGGTGATGGCTACCGGAACGTGCGCTGCGGCGACGGCTGCACCGCAGGTGGTGGTTATCGAAGCGAGGCGCTGTGTCAGCGGCTGCACCACAGGTCGTGCTGCGCCGCACGTGGTGCTTTATCTCCACTCCGTTGCACGTGGAGGGACTCCCTTTTCGCACTCCAAAACTCCCGCTCCGTTCCTGGTTTCCGCGCCTTCTATTTCCTCCTGCTTTCTACGTCCTTCTTGTTTGGTAGTCTGTCACCGTCTCTCCGCCAGACGCGAGCCACCCTCTCGTCCCAGTGAGGTCGCGCACCTCCACGACCTGATCCTTCAACGTCCAATCCAAAAAAAAAGACCCAACATCAGGAGGAAGATCACTCGTGAGCCTTTTCCAACGTCGGTAGTTAGTGTTCAGTGGTTTCCAGTTCAGCAGTTCAGCATTCACTAATCTTTTACGTCAAAAAAACAGGCAGCCATCACTATATTACAAAATCAAATCAAGTCTTCGTTGCTTAGTACACATTTTATCGATCACTTCTTCTGCCGTTCATCATTGTGTACTGCCAACATTGCTTATATGGCGTTCAAACTGACTCATTCAAACTAGTTTAAGTAAAAAGAGCTTGTTGTTGAAGACGACCGTCCAGACTGCTCAATGAGGTTCAATTTGACAGCTGTTTGTTTACAAACAACAAACAAATATTTTTATGAACTGAAGTGCTGCGGGCATGATTCGAGCCAAATATTGGCGCATATTTCACAATCCACGACAAAATACTCACATTCGTCCAAATATTAGACGCTTTGTATTCAGATGCCATAAAAAGGCGATGAATGGAATGAAAGTAGTGCAAACAACAATTTTTTTCATTAATTTCAAATTTTTAAATTTTCAATTTTTGTTTGGTTTTGTTTTGATGAAATGACAGCTGAATTTTAAGGAATGTGTTTCATACACGAATAGTTGTGTTTCGTTGGTAAAAAAACTTTTTCATAGAAAGTTTTCGGATACAACCCTGCGCTGAACTCGTTTCAAAACATGTTAAATGGTTTAAGGGGGTCTTCTACCTTGTTGGTTCAAAAAAATCGATTTTATTTTTTTTGCAGTTTTGTGGCCTAGAAGGTACTAGAAATATAATATTCAAAGGGTATAACCGAAATCTTATTATTTCGGGGTTTTTAGAGTCATCGAATATAGCTCCGCATGCTGTTATCGCAGCGCTCATCGCCACTTTAAATGCAATTTCCAAAAAGTTGTGTTTTTGCAACTGGTTGGCAAGATATCTCGAGAACTAATTGATCAATTAACTGAAGTGATATATCAAAATTTGCGGAAAACATGTGGCTATCGTTTGACACGAGCTTTTTAGATTTTTTCATTTTAACGATTTTTACAGCTATTCTTGACCTTGAAAACGTAGACATTTTTGTTTGTTTGTTGCCTGTTTCGTGAAATTTTGGAATTTTCAAAAACCTCGTGTCAAACGATAGCCAAAGTCATAAAGAAACTAAATCATTTTGGTTTTTTTGTTTCAGACGACTTTCATGGGCTGAATCGTGACAACCGTTTTAGTATAAATTTTTCGTAAGGGACATTTCAAGGTCAAATCACGGTCAAACTAGAGACAGTAAAATTTCAGAAAAATTAATGTTGGAAGTATAGAAATAAACGAATTCAATGCAAAAAACCGAACCTTGATTGCATTATTGGTTCCCCTACAATCTATTGTCAAAAAACAGTATCAAAAACGAGGCCACAAGGTAGAAGACCCCCTTAACACGTTTCATTTCCAACAACAATTGCATGTGAATAAACAGGTTTTCGCTTAACTTGTTTAAGCACATTAAACACGTTTAAGTCGTCAGTTTGAACGCCATATAAACCATTCAGGCGTTCCTTGATTGAAGTAAAAAAAAAACAAAAGAAATTAGAAAGAAATTTAAAAAAATGTTTTATTGTTATATCACACCCTTATTAAGTAAATACCTGGCCAATACTGTTCCGAAGATAAGTTTTCAGGGGCTTTAGTGTTGCAAATGATCGCTCTGATGTTGCTGTAGATTAGATTAGATTAGTTTTGAAGGGGGGAATGTGCACTGAGATCAAAGCTGATCTATTGTGCCCCCTACAACTTTAGAGAACGTCCCCTAGTCCCACCGACCTAATAAAGCTTAGTAACTTACGTGGGAGGTGTTTGACGTTTTCTTCTGCAAGCCAGTACTGGCCCAGGTGCTGTCTCCTACTACGGCATACCGCATCGCAGTACAGTATGACGTGCTCGGGGGTTTCCTCCGCTGTTCCACAGAGTCTGCAGACGCTTACCTGTTCTATCCCGATTGTTTGCATATGTTTCCGCATCCTGCAGTGCCCGGTTAACAGCCCGGTGACCAGTCTAAGCTGGGTTTTTCCCAGTCTGAGGCATTCTTTACTCCATCTGGAGTTATAACCTTTAATGAAGATTTTCGATTGCCTAAGACCTGTGGCATTTGACCAGTGTTCTGAGTTCCTGGTTCTTTCCTCAAGTCTTAGTGACTCTGCTAGAGTGCTTTTGCCCAGCCCAATGAAAGGTTCTGGTGCAAGGGGGATTATAGCTGCCCCAGTTCTAGCAAGACTATCAGCCTCCTCATTTCCCTCTAATCCTCTATGTCCTGGGACCCAGAGGATTTTAACCTGGTTATCTGTGCCCAGCTTATTCAATGCTTCTATGCATTCCAGCACCAACCCTGAGGTAATCTCATACGAGATTAGTGCTTTGATGGCTGCTTGACTGTCAGAACAAATGACTATGTCTTGCCCCCTGTGCAAACGCTCGAGGTTAGTCTGTACACAGAGCCTGATGGCATATAACTTGCTGTAGATACCGGCAGAGTAGCTAAAATGCTGAACAATTTGGGCAAGTTAGGAAAAGAGCCTTCATCACAATACTGTAATGCTTCAATAGCATCTTTTGGAGCAAGGTTTAGTCGTTTTAGGAACCATTTCCATAACTTAACTTCAACAACAAAATTTTCGCTTCCTCGGGTTCGTAAAACTTGGCATTCATTATAACGGAAATTATAAAAAAAGTTACGTGGGCGACGGTCGGGTTAAATTTCACCCATATACAAATTTAATGGAAATTCAACGCAACTCATAAAGAAAATGAGATTACGTCTCTGGTTTTTATAGGCAAAACCTTTTTATGGATCAATGGGCCTCCTGAACTTAACGGAAAAGTAAGGGCCAATTATATTACTTCAACTAAAGTTGGTATAACCACAGAATAAACAGTATACAGAAGGCGCATCTGAAATAATTTTGCGATTTCATTTCAGACGCGGGCGGGAAGCAACAAAGGTGAGGAAAATGTAAAGGGAACCGAGAGAGTAAGCGCGAATTGATGTATTGTATACGCATAGATTCGATTTTTTTTGGGCTTTATTCTCATTTCGACAACAACACGCAATGTTGTTGCGGCTGGCTTGCGCAGCAAGCCAGCTTGGCTTTACTCGTGCACATTGAAAGTGGTTGATTTGGCAAAGCAATCGCCAAGGCAAATTCAATAGGTAGTTGCAGCATTCTTTGATAATTAGCACAACATTGTAGCAATAGTTTTCCACTTATTATCACTTTCTTAATGCGTCTTGGTTGTTTCAATATTTAACACATATATTTCATTGTAGCCATTTGTACTTTTTACAACTTCTATTTTACAAGCAGACCAAAAGAACTTATAAAATCCATTGAATTTTGGTTTTTCTCGTAGTGCTACCACCTTATGTGCCTTGGCGATCGCTCAATCAATTTTTCTATGAAACTGCCTCTCCACTTCTTGTTCTTGTTTGTCAAAAAGCAAGCGGAGAGCGAGCACGAGCCAGCACCAACATGCAAGCGGCACATCGCTTTGTTGCCCAACAACAACAACCACAGTGTGTGGTGCGCGGTCGCAGCTTCTCAGCTCACGCTCTCGCGCTCTGTGCGTTCTCATCCCCTTTACTGCTTCCCCCCACATCCACAAACGGGTCGTACCGCTGGAACCCGCGAAGAAAATTTTCTTTACACCAGATGCGCATTCTGTATATTGTTTGTTCTGTGGTATAACTCACTATACTTGAAGTCGTGTGTCAGCAAGATGCCAATGAAGACCAATGTTAAAGATAGTAACTGACAAAACTAATGTTGAAGGTTTGCGAGTTTTTGGCAATGCATGGATAAGCGTTGTTAATATTCAGGCATATTTTAGTATTTCAATTTTCAATTTTTTATCCCCCGAATCCCCCCCTGGATACGCCACGGACTGCGGCACACATTTTGTGTTCATCGATATCTGAGCTCTCCTTCGGCTGCCAAAAATACAAATTTCGGCTCTTCGAGTGGGAATTCGGTCGCGTGGTGCCTGGCATTGGCACCTACCATTCGCACGGGTTCGATTCTTAAGCTGATAAAGCTTTTTTTCAGTTTTAACGGGTGCTTTTATTAGAGGCAGACAACTTAAAATTTAATTTAAAGACAGAAAAGTGTTTCTCATTTCCACGAAACTTTCTCTATTTGACAGATCATTTTAAGGTATTAATATATGTTTTAGTAAAAAAAATAATTATTTTTCCCAATGGCTTCAGTAATCTGTAACTCGCGTTGTATAAGTGCGAGTTACAGTAGATGGCGTTAAAAAGATAAGTTCTCGAACCATGAGTGTGTTTGAGCGCGCGTCTAAGATGGACACCAGCAAAAAGAAAATACGCACGCCAGGGGTCTGAAAATATTGATGTGTTTATGGTCTTCACACTCTAATCGGATAATCACGCAATGTCTTTATGAATCGTAACAAAATTGACCTATTTCTGAAGTGAATGGTAACTGATGACGAAAACTGAGTCACTTACGACAACGTCGAGCGAAAACGGTCGTCGTTGAATCACTGTGAGCCGAGTGGGGGACGAAGCCAGTCTGGGGATAGCTTTGGCCAATTTTGACTGATTTCTCATAAAGCATAAAACTTGGAACAAGGTTAGGTTAGGTTAGGTAGGGAAGGGTGTGTGCGTCCCAAGGGCAGCACTTCCACTCGGAGGCCAAAATGGCCCATTGTGAATCCCTTCATGGAAGATTCTGGAGCTAACCAGTGGCTCTCAGTTCGGGGCAAACCAATTCGACCTCTTGATGAAGGAGAGTAGATCCGATATTATAACTACTGCTGCGCAGGCCAAGTCTACCAGGAACCTTGGTACCCAAGGTACGGAGTCGGCGTTCCTGCAGAGCCGGGCAGTGGCATAGGAAGTGTTGGATCGTTTCCACTTCTTCCTCATCTCCACAGCTTCTGCAGACATCACTGGACGAGAGGCACCATTTGAGCAGCATAGATCCAATGGCGCAGTGTCCAGTGATGACTCCAACAAGCTGCCTAATAGAGGTTCGACTCAGGGACAGTACATATCGTGTTTTCCTCACGGACAGGGAAGGCCATATTGCCCGGCAGGTACTGCAATCAGTTCTGCTCCGCCATGAGGACTCGATGTAAGTTTTACTCAACCTGTCAATACGCAAATACAGGGCAGATATCGGAGGAAGCACAGAGTTATCCACTTCGGTGAGAGGCAGGGCGACCCCCTTTCTTGCCATTTCATCCGCTGCCTCGTTTCCTGCCACTCCAGAGTGGCCCGGAACCCAGCAGAGAGTGACTCGGTGATGTCCGATGCCGCAAAGTGCAGTGCGACAACTCTGCACTACCTTTGATTTCACAGTCGCTGATTTAAGGGCTGCCTGACTATCCACACAGATTGTGATATCCGTGGGTGATAATCCGCTGTCGCGGATTAATTCAGCAGCTTTCCAGATTGCATAAATCTCCGCCTGAAAGATGCTACAGAGGTCCGGGAGTCTGAAAGACCGTTGAGCCCCTAGTACATCTGAGTGGAGACCAGCTCCTGTACCTTCCTCCATCTTAGAACCATCTGTGAAGATGGTGATGGAGGCGTCTCTTGTCACACTTGTAAGTCCCCATTCTTCCCTTGAGGGAAAGGAGGTAAGTGCGCGCGAATCAAAATCCAGGTATGGAATCAGATAGTCCGTGCAGGAATCTAATTGATGTTCCGTACCTGGCCTCGTAAATGACCTTAGAATCCCAGAGTGTGCATAAGCGTGCTCTTTCCACAAGTTGGCCTCTCTCAGCCTGAGAGCGCCTTTAGCGGCACAGCACTTAATGAACTGCTCTATTGGATGGAGATGTAGAATCATCTCTAGGCCTGCCTGGGGGTGCTTTTGACAGTTCCTGCTATTCCCATAGCCGCCAGTCTCTGTACCTTCATCAGTTGCGTCGCCAAGGACCTGGTGTCCGTGGCCGGCCACCAGACAATGGCTCCGTAACATGAGATCGGCCGAATGATCGCTGTATACATCCAGTGGACAATGCTCGGCCGCTATCCCCACTTTTTCCCGAAGGCCTTCTGACAGACGTAGAAGGCATTCAGGCTCTTCTTCACCCGCTCTTCCACGTTGCGTCTCCAAGAAAGCTTGGAGTCGAGTGTGGTGCCAAGGTATTTCACCTCGGGTGAGAGGGTGATAGTAATGCCGCTGAGTTTCGGCAGCCTAAACTCCGGTATTTTGTATCTCCGGGTGAACAGTACCATAACCGTCTTTGAGGGGTTAACTCCTAGACCGTTATGCTCTGCCCACCTAGAGAGTTCTCCTAAAGCAGACTCCATGAGATCACTGATGGTGGAAAGAAATTTTCCAGGGATCAGGATAGTGACGTCGTCCGCATATGCTACTACTCGCAGCCTCCTGGATTCGAAGACCTCGAGGATGTTGTTTATCACAAGCAGCCACAGCAGAGGCGAAAGGACGCCCCCTGAGGTGTGCCCCTTGTGGTTAACCTCCTCACCGAGCACGAGCCTAGGCTGGAGTGAACCCTTCTGCTACTAAGCATATCGCTGGTCCACCTCACCACTTTCTCGTCCACTTCGAATTTTCTAAGTGCACTGGTAATTGCCTCTAGAGTGACGTTATTAAAGGCCCCCGCAATATCCAGGAAAGCGGCTAACGTATACTCCTTGACGCTCAGCGATTTTTCGATTGTCTGAACGACCTCATGCAAGGCGCTGTCTACAGATTTTCCCCTGCAATACGCATGTTGCGTCCTGCAGAGTCCCCTGGACTGTGCCACTCCCCTGACATAGACAACTTGGAACAAAATACAAAACCATTTGTAATCCATGTTTTATTGTTCTATTATAAATCAATTTTTGTTGAAATAGGACACTAAACAAAAAATTCTGTGGTCAAAAGCAATAACCGCTTAAGTCGAAAATTGCTGTTTCGAGCAATTACGGTTTAAAGTTTTAACGCGTAGTGTGTTCGCTATGGGAATGCGAATAGGTTTTTATTAATAACTTTTTTTATTTTTAAGTTACAAACTCCCCGATTATACACAAACGTAGAGCACAGTCAAGGGAACGTGGTGGCATCCATAACTCAATTACTTCTTAAGTCGACTTAAGCGTTTATTGCTTTTGACCACAGAATTATTAATTTTGGGCCAACAAATTTTTAGTAAATAGTTACACACGTATGTAACAAAAAAGTTCCCATCAAATCAAAAAAGTACTACCTTGAAGCATACAACGGTGTTCGAGTAATCTGACCAGTTTGCAAAAAGTGGTTTCGAGAAAAATGCGTGTAAAGCTTTACGAGCGCTCAGCGGGTGCTCCAAGGCGATGTGGAAAAATCGTGAATTGAACCTGTTAAAATGTTTTTTGACTGTAAGAACAACTGGTCATTATTTTTATGATTCCAAAGTATTGTTTAAGCCAAAAAAACTAAAATTATATTTTTGCAAAAGCCTAGAGTGGTCTTACCCCTTAATAGAGAGAATGCGAAACCACCCGCAAAATTTGTGTTTAGACCAGGGGTCGGCAAAATTGACAATGGGATGGTGTTAGTGAGCGCAGAGTAATTTTTCTACACTGTATAAAATTCAACCGAAAAGCGAATAAGAAACAATCGCCAACACAAAAAAGCATACACACAAAAACTACAACAACATCTATTTTGTTTCATACATAAAATTTCTTGCAGCGTACACAAGACAAAAATCAACGCAGCCACCACACGTGTTGCTTCGTTGCTGTCTGAACCAATGATAACATGATGCGAAACTGAGAGCGCTCGACCACAATACATACTCAAAATCCGCACTAATACACCGATAACATCAGACCTTAGGGTTGATTTTGCCAAACATCAGACCCGGGGGTTGCACAGAACCGTACTGTTGATTTCCCATACAAGGGCCATGGCGAGGGTTGCGTTTACTTTCAATTTTTTAAACATTGGAAAATCAATTTTAATTTCTTTGTAACTATGTAATCTTTTGGAAGAAAAGTGATTAAAAAATTACAATATTTCCCGAAAACCAGTCAAAAGTGTTTTAATACGTGTTTAACACATTTTTTATTCAGCTTTTATTGAATTTTATTCGTGAAATTTGAAAGAAATGTGAATTTGATGAAAGCTCCAGAGGAGTTTTTGCGATAATTGCGACAGCCATATTTTGCTATCTCTTTTTATACGGGTGCGCATATTAATAGAAAATATATTATATATATGTTATATATATATGTATATGTATATATATGTATATATGATATGCGCACCTGTATAAAAAGGGATAGCAAAATATGGCTGTCGCAATTATAATATAATATAGATATATGCATATATATACATGTTTTCTGATACGATTTTATAATCGCGAAGTAGCGGACTATACTTATAAACATAAATTGTTTACTGTCCGACATTTATTAGTTTCGGCTACTTCTGGTTTTTGTGGTCCGTTTAGTCCGTGTTTTTTTCGAATTGGGAAACAAACGCATTAAATACATTTTTTTTATTTGTTCCTCTCTGAAATCATTGTTAAAAAAATTGTTAAAATGTTACAAAATCGTTAAAAAAAAAATCGGTAACGCGCCGTATTGCCTCAGTGGTGGTTCGGAAAATGCAAATTAGTTATTATTAGTTTTTACATATGCACAAAGAAATAAGGATTTCTTTTTTACATCTTTATATCTCTGCATATTACAACTTTTCCCTAACATTTTCATTTAAATTAAATAATTTTGATCATTTCATATATTTTTTCCTTATTTTACACTGCTTCGTACAATAAGACTGCGAACATACTTTTTTACAAGTACATAAAAATTGCAACCCCGCGTTAGGAACAAATTTGCAAGTCAGCTGCTTGCTACAATACGAATTGTTCCACAAAGAGAGAAAGCTGGCAGGGTTGACGATTTTCTTTTCAGCTCACACGGATTGTGTTCGTGTGACCAAAAAAAACGACAAAATTTCGTCAATCCTCTCAGTTTCGCATCATGTTATCATTGGTCTGAACAACGACTGATTGAAAGAGCGTAACAGCCAAACCTAAATTGGAGCGTTAGCGGCAAGCATGGTACAATAACAAGGTATGCCAGATAGGGAGAGTACTTTTCATGTACTATGAGATGTGAATGTCAAACGACAAAAATTAGAGGTGCTTATGAATGGGAGTAGTGCGCAGGGCTGCACAGAAAATACTGAAAAGCATACAGTTTTTACAATACACAGAAAAACTTTAATAGGTATCTTTTTCTTTGCAAAAAGTATAAAAATGCTCATATTTCTGCCAAAAATAAGTTTTGGACGTAAATAACATGTCCGGTACCAGCTACTTGCGGAAAAATAGAAACAAATTAGTTATGTTATTGTCTTCAACAGTTTTTTTTTTATTAGACGTTTTTTTTTAAGTTAATTTTCTTTGAGTTTTTTGTTTAAAAATTTGATTCTGCAAAAAATTCTGCATTTGAAACACAAGCTTTTTACATTTTCAGGTACGCAAATATCTTTGCTACTTTGTAGTAGCATTTCTCTTAGTGCGTGCTTCTGCACAACGCACACGAATTTCCCGGCATTATTAATTCACACGGACGATTTTGAATTTAAAAATGTTCAACACTCAATCACTTCTTGAAATGAAAACCACAGAATCACAGCAAGGCGAAAAAGTTCCCAAAGCACAAATTAAAAATAACGGCATAAAATGTCGTCATAAGTCGGCGGAACATGCATGAAAAGAGAGAAAAGAAAAAGTCTTGCTTCGTGGAAAAGTGCACAAAGTCCAGAGCAAAGAAAGTCCAAAGAATAAACATAAATATAAATTATTTTTACTTAGTTTTTGTCTTTCCTGTGAAATTTGAAAAAGTGAATTTAGCACCTTTTCACTCTAAGGCAGCTAGTACATATTTCTTGTTTGTTTAGCATGAACATTTCCAAAAGGTATGGTATGCATGGAAAAAGGTACTAAATTTCTATCGTACACGCAACTCCAGTATCTCTGTTTGACAGCATTTCCAAATGTAAACAAACGAAAAAAGAGGGAGATTCGTCTACTTGGCATACCTTGTTATTGTACCATGGCGGCAAGCAACTGTCAAAATTGCTACATGCCAATACAAATTGTATGGGGCAAACCGCAATTGAAACGCTCTGACGCTGCGCTATTCGAATTTCTAATGTTGACAAGGCGTTAGCGGTTGAAGTTAATAATAATAATTAAAAATAATAATAATAATTGATTGGCACGACAGCCCGCTTACGCGAGACTAAGGCCTAGCTTCCCGCAACCACCCGTGTTGTGCGTGTGAATTGTGTACGCGGGTGGAAGGGACCTACAGTTTTATGCCGGTTCCGAACGGCAGGTTGGGAGCTTTTTCATAGGCAATTTTTACTCTCAGAGGTTTGCCATTTCCAGCTGAGAGGACAGCCACCGAAAGAGAAAACGAGTTTCCCGTTATTTTTTTTAGGTGTTACTACATGCAGTATTCGATCTTGCGTCGCTCTGCATGCGACTCGTTGGACCGCGCACTAACCAACTGAGCCACGGCGGCTGCCCATTATTGGTCCAGTTAAATTTTGATTTTCGAAAAATTATAAAATACGTGCCGAATTATTTTTGGTTAAGAGTGTTTTCAGGAAGTTCGAAATCAATATGTCTCTTAAATCAGTTTTCTTCATACAACACATTAACACTTGTTTTGTACTTTATGCAAATGTATCAGGTGTACAACTTTGCTTCCGCCGTTTTCCGATAGGTGGCTGTACCGGCTGAGGCTGGTTGAAATACATAGATGGTAATGCCTTTAAAGTGAGTGTGGACAGTGCCTAACGAATTGTCATCGCCGTTTCAGTGACAGTTGTTCTTGTTTTCGTATTATTCACGCTCGAAAATGTCCGTTTATGTGCCCAATTCTCGCCATTTGCGGGAAGTTTTACTTTTCTGTTACAATTCGAAAAAAATGCAGCTGAAGCGCATCGAATGCTCTCAGAAACTTACGGTGATGCTGCTCTGACTGAACGTTTTAAAAATGGTGATTTCGATGTCGAAGACAAACATGGTGGTGGAAGAGAAAAAACCTTCAAAGATGAACAACTAGAAGCATTGCTTGATGAAGATTCGTGCCAAACCCAAGAAGAGCTTGCCGAATCGTTGGGAGTGAGTCAGCAAGCCATTTCAAAACGTCTCAAGGCCCTGGGCATGATTCAGAAAGAACGAAACTGGATGCCGTACGAGTTGAAACCGAGGGACATCGAGCGCCGTCTATTTGTATGTGAGCAACTGCTTCAAAGAAAAAATCGTAAGGGGTTTTTACATCGAATCGTAACCGGTGATGAAAAGTGGGTTCGATACGATAATCCTAAACGCAGAAAATCATGGGGAAAGCCCGGGCATGCTTCTTCGTCGAAGGCAAAACCGAATATTCACGGCGCCAAGGTTATGATTTGTATTTGGTGGGATCAGCTCGGTGTGATTTACTACGAGCTCTTAAAACCGGGTGAAACCATCACAGGAGATCGCTACCGAACGCAACTGATGCGCCTTAGTCGCGCGCTAAAAGAACAGCGGCCACAATATCAAGAGCGACATCACAAAGTCATCCTCCAACACGACAATGCTCGGCCTCACGTCGCAAAAGTGGTCAAAAAGTACCTGGAAACGCTGAAATGGGAAGTCTTGCCCCACCCGCCGTATTCCCCAGATGTCGCCCCTTCTGACTTCCACCTATTCCGTTCGATGGCACACGGCCTGGCAGATCAACATTTTCAATCCTTCGAAGAATTGGAAAAATGGATTGCTTCATGGATAGCGTCAAAAGAGGACTCCTTTTTTCGAGCCGGGATCCGAAAATTGCCGGAAAGATGGGAGAAAGTTGTCGCTAGCGACGGACAATACTTTGAATAATACATCTGTAAGCACTTTTTCGCAATAAAGCTTTTAATTTTGGAAAACAACGGCGGAAGCAAAGTTGTACACCTGATATGTATTTGTATAGGTCTGTCGACATCGCTACCCGAAAGCTGTAGAATGGTCATGACTCATGACTTATGACTGACTTAAACATACGAGAAAAATAAGAAAACATTTGCGGTAAATAAAAATAACGGCTTTTATAAAAAAAATATCCAAAAATATGCAAACATAGAACAAATATGCAAAACCATGTAAAAGCTAAATTTTCATATTCTGAAAGATATTTTATCTAATTCTAAAAAAAAAGCATTTGCATGAAAATCTACACCCTCCTCATTACGGTAAGTATGTATGTAGGTATACTAGAGATAAAAATACAATTAAAATGTGCCTACAAATTAAAAGAAATGCACACATTCATGTTTATAAGTCTATAAAAAAATCTTTAAATAACACTGTGCGACAGCTTTTTCTAACCCAGAACTGAACAAGACTAATCGATAGTACTCTTATAGAGTACCAAAACCCTAGCTGGGTTTTGCAAAGTTAGTTGCCGTTTACAAGTTACAGCCGTGTAAAGTTTGTGTGTGTTAGTATTTTTTCAACCAGGTTTTTCTTTATAAGTCTTAAGATATTCAAAATATTGAATTGCTGTCTTCAGCAAACTTGCTGCTAATTCTTAGATGAACAAATTCTCTGAAGACTGTGTAACAAAATTATTACACCTTATCGAAATTTTGGAGGTCAATGTTAAATAAATCTACTTTTTTTGATTGTAATAGAAAAAAAACGTGTTTTTTATTCTATTAATATTAATGCAAAATCGCATTTGTGTTGCCAAAAATAAAAAAAAATATGCTTTACCCTCTAACTTCACAAAGAGATGTTGTTTTGCAAACTAAAGTGAAAAAATGTTCAAGTCTAAATTTGAAATTTTATTGTACACATATTTTAGTCTGTTCGTTTTCTCCTAAAAATCCTCCGGGTACGTTTGCTGACAACACCAACTAATTTCGATGTACGGGCCAGAAACGAACTTTATCTGTACGCTGAGACATCGTTTCAATGTGGAATGCATGGGCGCCAGTGTTCAAAAGGGTTGCCCGGGGAATACGCGGAGTGACGGCAGCAAGCTACTCATCTTAATTGAGCAATTACCGAACAAGTATCGGTAAAATAACACCACACGTGCCATAATTCGACGATGTTCTAAGGAGTCAATAGAGCTGGATGCCCTACTGTCCCCTATAAGCTTGACCACTCGGTTTTGCACCCGGTCCAAGCTCCAAATGGGTTTTTGAAGCCCCCGCCCATAGGTGCGAATTAAACTCCATTTTAGGTCGGATATAGGTAGTGTAAATAATGCGGAGATCAGACGGAGTGAAATATTTTTTGCACCGCTTTAGGAAGCCGAGGCACTTGGGTGTTTCTTTCGACACGCCAAAAATATGATCGTTCCAACGAAGTTCGCTCTTAATGGACATTCCCCGAACATCAAGAGCTGCCGATTCCGCAATACTCACACCACCCATAACCAGGGATGTTGGGAGACTCGTTTGTGGGATAACAGGCAACATTGGGTCTTGTGAGGATTACAATTTACCTGTTCGCTTGACCCCACTTGGAGATTGTTTGCTATTGAGTGTGTCATTCATACTGCGCCGTTCTCTCTAAATCTTTTCATACGCTGTACTGAACTCTTATAGATTTCAGAACGATATTTGCCCAAAAATCCATTAATAACTTTTTTATCGATTGCCATGCTTTCAATTCATCACCGACTAACACCAGATCAAATGTCTCTGTTTTCATTCATTTCCGTATATCTGTACCATTAACAACTCCAGGTATAAAAGACACCACAAAACTTTTCAAACAGACTGAAATATGTGTACAATAAAATTTCAAATTTAGACTTGAACATTTTTTCACTTTAGTTTGCAAAACAACATCTCTTTGTGAAGTTAGAGGGTAAAGCATATTTTTTTTTATTTTTGGCAACACAAATGCGATTTGGCATTAATATTAATAGAATAAAAAACACGTTTTGTTTCTATTACAATCAAAAAAGTAGATTTCTTTAACATTGACCCCCAAAATTTCGATAAGATGTAATAATTTTGTTACACAGTCTTCAGAGAATTTGTTCATCTAAGAATTAGCAGCAAGTTTGCTGAAGACAGCAATTCAATATTTTGAATATCTTAAGACTTATAAAGAAAAACCTGGTTGAAAAAATACTAACACACACAAACTTTACACGGCTGTAACTTGTAAACGGCAACTAACTTTGCAAAACCCAGCTAGGGTTTTGGTACTCTATAAGAGTACTATCGATTAGTCTTGGTCGGTTCCGGGTTAGATTCCATGACTCCAAAATTGTCGCACAGTGTAATTAAATAAACATCTGCGCGTTTAACCATCGACTATATATATATGAATGTGTCTTTCAATTAACTCATATTTGATTATTATTAACCTTAATCGCTTCTGCTTTTGAAATTGAGAGTTTGTGATTAACCAGAAACTGCTTGTGATCGAATCAGAAAACGTAATGAAAATATTTTCACAAGAAAAATCCCATAAACTATACTTTTGTTATGCTTAACGGCATGAAAATGCATTATATGTACAATTTAAAAAGGTTGGGCAAATTATTTGGCCGAACTGAAACTTGGCCGAATATTCAAGCGGACACTACAAAGTATTTAAAATTATTCTGAAGATATACAATTTTGAGTCCTAGAACTATACAGAGATCAAACGCCTACAACGTGGCATGTTGGCGTAGGACAACAAAATAGGGCCTACAACACATATCAAACGTACTTACGTTTTCTGTACAAACCAAATATGGCAAACCGTCGAAGCTGCTGGTTTGTTGTCTGTCAGTGAGTTAAAGCGCTTCAGTTACAGCCGCATATTCACACTGTGTTCCCAATCATTTGATAAGCCACATCCAACTTTTGATAGATTGCATTACGTGGGCAGTACGATAAGTACTTAGCCCCATCTCCTGGGGCCTACACTATCGTGTAGTACATCCTCGTAGACGGCTACTGTCACAATTTCAGCCATATTGGATTTGTAGTTTTGTTTTGACCGCGTGTGGAAACGAACGTGTCCGCGGATTTTAGAAAAATGGAAAAAGAGCAATATCGGTCGGTGATTCGCCAAATTGGTAGCTATGCTACGAACAGCTGCCCCATCCACCGTATTTTCCAGATTTGGCCCCGTGTGACTTCTTTTTGTTTCCTAACTTGAAAAAGTCACTCGCCGGGCAGAAGTTTGAGTCGAATTAGGGGGTTATCGCCGCCATGGAGGCCTCCAGAAAACGTATTTTTCAGAGGGGTTAAAGAAGTTGGAGCATCGCTGGGTCAAGTGTATCGAGTTGAAAGGAGACTACGTTGAGAAATAAATCGCCACTTTTCCAAAATTTTCGTTTTTATTTTGTAGGCTAAGTACTTATCGGACCACCCACGTATGTTTTCCCACCTACTGCAGGTTGTCTGATGAGGAACGGTGCGAATAATCTGGCTCTACTTCCAAGAGGGCTTTAATTTTGAATAGAAAACATTTCCACGGCTCGTATTTAGATTCGTCTTTTACTTTCAGCTACAACGTGAGCGAGCAGGAAAATGGCCCAACCACAATTATTGCAAGTTAAACTGTCGCGTTTCGATGCCCAGCCATGGGGATTCCGGCTACAGGGTGGCGTTGATTTTGCTGCGCCGCTGCTTGTACAAAAGGTTAGTAAAATTCGCAAACACAGATAAGTATTTGTATTTTCGTTTGTTATTTTTAGTCTTAAAAAATGTTTGGAGAAGCATCAAAAGTTATAAGCGGAAAGCGTTGCTAAGCGATGCGGGTGGTTTTTCGATTGGCGGTCGTACATACATACGTTTGCACGTACATATGTATGTGATTTGCACACGACACAGTCGCGATTGTTATTAATAGTACCAAATATATTTGAAAAGCTTGCGGCTGTTGCCGTTCTTTCAAATGCTCTTGTATAATGTTTTATTTACTGTCTCTCCTTGAAACCCAATGTTCCAATAGTCGAAAAGCGAAAAATTATTAATTGCGCAAAGGAAACGCGTAGAATATGGCAACCCCCTAAGCGGATCCCGCTGCAAGGTCTTCTGGCTACTCACGAAAAAATCACGATAACACAGTGCAACACTGAAAAAAGGGACAAGGTCAAACCCATCTCATTCGATAGAGGATCTCAGTAGATGAAAAAGTGCCAAGGGATTTTTCTCGGAATGTTCGAGTTTTTTTCAAATGCAGTTTAAAGATGGCGGCTTAATGCCTCTTCCCGAAGCTTTTAAAACATCATATCTCTTGACTCAAATGTCAGAAAGGAATAATTTTTACGTCAAATGAAAGCTAATGATATGAAGTCGATGACACAATATCCTTTCTCGAAAAATTTTCTGAGAAAGGATATGAAGGACCTCAATTAAATTTGTATCCTTGAATATCCTGGAAACCGTGAGAGCTAAATTTATATAAGTAACTTCTGGTGAAAAAGCATTCAAAGATCTACACGGCTTATAAATTTCATGTAAATCACTTTTACAGTTAAGACTCCACAACGATTAAAATAATTTGCTTTGCTACATTCGATGTTTTTACTAAGAAACTACGAGATATTTTGTACAGAAAAACATGAATTCAGCAGTGTATAATCTTTTAAACGCTGGAGTGGCTTAGCAGTCAAAGTTATTGAAATGAAATTCATATGCAGTATATATCTTTGAATGCTTTTTTACCAGAAGTCACTTATATAAATTTAGCTCTGACGGTTTCCAGGATATTCAAGGATAACAATTTAATTGAGGTTCTTCATATTCTTTCTCAGAAAATTTTTGGAAAAAGGATATTGTGTCATCGACTTCATATCATTAGCTTTCATTTGACGTAAAAATTATTCCTTTCTGACATTTGAGTCAAGAGATATGATGTTTTAAAAGTTTCGGGAAGAGGCATTAAGCCGCCGTCTTTAAACTGCATTTGAAAAAAAACTCGAACATTCCGAGAAAAATCCCTTGGCACTTTTTCATCTACTGAGGTCCTCTATCGAATAAGATGGGTTTGACCTTGTCCCTCGAAAATTTTTTTGAATTTGTTGCACTGTGTAATTTGAAAGACCCAGCACATATTTCACACTGCACAATATTTAATGGTTGGCATGCACACTTACATTTTCACATTTATAGGCTCACTACGGAGCGAACAGATACCACATACTTAGATATTGTGCATACAGCGACAACAATTTTTATCATTCTCATTTCGTGTTAGCTGCCATTTGAAAACATTACATACAACATAAAAATCGCACGACTATATTGTCAGCAAACTGTTTTTTTCTTACGGTGTTATAATATTTATATTGTGCAAAAAAAGGAACAAACTGCCAAATCTGATCTTTTTGCAACCTGTATTATGTAAGCTCTTATATAATACAGATTGGTTTAGAAAACAAATCTGTTCATTAACAATAGAAATGGGTCGCGGTAAAACGTGCGGTAATAGGTTTTTCAAAATCCACAAAGCGCTGAGCTATGTTAGCCGCCAAAAGCCGAAACTCGGAGCAAAAGAAAACGAGTGAAAAATGGATAGGTGAATAATTGAATTGAGGTGGTAAATCGTGCTTGTGCCAACAAATACACGCGAAAGACTTCGAAGCCTGAGGGGAGAAGCATTATGGTACGGTGTGGGCCCCACATCTCATAAATGTTCCAGGGCAGCCAGGAAAACATTGACATACTGTCCAATGAAATGCTGCCCTATGCACAATAAATGGAGAGTTCTTTTCCGACAGGATAACGATCCGAAACACATATCTCGTGTTGGGAAAGAAGTGCACCACAAAATGTGAATTTTGAACAGATATGGGTGGGCGGACGTGCAATGGGGTCCGAAAGATAAATACATCATCTTGAGAATGGTGTCAGCTTTGTGTTCTTCGCGACAGCTACGCACAGTGCTTCAAGTGCATTGGAACCAACTATAATTTCTTCACTGTTCTTATAATGTGTTTTATGAAAAATTCTTTTGGATACTCGCCGTCTTTTGGATTAATCGACCAAAACCTTATATCGACTTGTGTTGGAAAAAAACTTAATTATTGGTCAGAAATGACCGATGCTTCCGAATACGAAAGTCAAAAATAAAATTGATCTGTTTCCTTTCACTTCCGAGCTTAAACTATTTTAGTGAATAGACTTAAGTTTGTTTCATTTCAAGAAAATTGTGCTGGCTAACTTTCAAAATATAAATAAATAAATATTACCACTACCATATGAGAAATTTTTGGAAATGTCTCCCACGCTCCCAAAGCTTGCTTCTGTTGATTACTTGTATTTTTCACATAATAAGTAATGTATTTGAATAACAACATTTTCATGCTACTCCCCCCGTCCAAAGCCTGTGAAACGCCAGTGAAGCGAAAAATCTAATTGAGAACGCTATACCAAATTTCATTGCGGTCCGTCCTATACGTCGGGCTCGACCATAACTTGTTTATCAGTGGATAGTAGTAAAATCGAACTTAAGCAGTGCGGCTGCACTGACGGCATGTGCAATTCACTTCTCGCCACTTCATGTCGCATTCTGATCGGCTAGATTATGCCGCCGCCAGCTACGAGTGCGTCATGGCATTCGAAGCTGGAACTCGCTGCACAAACAATTCAGAAAATATTGTGTGTGGCTCCGATTGTAGTGCACACAAAGTGTTACTACTTTGCATGTCCCTTAACAATAATTCAACGAAAAATTAGCCACTCATCCATTGAATTTCTATTGAGTTATGATTTTTTCAGCGGCGCTCCTATTCTTTGGGGCCTGTTTTGTACCACACTACTGTGTATACATATCGTACACCCACTTCAAAAGTGACACAACTCAAAATTTTTCATTTTCGGGTTTATGTGTTAATA
Source organism: Melieria omissa (assembly GCA_963971225.1). Classification (NCBI taxonomy): domain Eukaryota; kingdom Metazoa; phylum Arthropoda; class Insecta; order Diptera; family Ulidiidae; genus Melieria; species Melieria omissa. The sequence continues at coordinate 38,070,934 of OZ020269.1, read as the reverse complement.
CTGTGCACAATGCATCAATCTAAGACATGGTACATTAAAAATTGCAAAAAGTAAACTAAAATTTGTTTAATGAAAAATTAAAAAAAAATCTTTTCACTAGTTATTTTATTTGAACTTATAATATGAAAAAATAGAAAAAATCACAATTTCAATTTTTTTAAATTTTGACGTTGGAATAATCGAACTTTGTGTTTAATGACCCCCATCAACTTTTGCACAGTTTTGCTAGGTACCATTTTGGTGGCCTGAAGGTAAATTTTTTTAAAATCTTTGATTGTTGAAGGTGGTTTACAATAATTTCGCAATTTTGTCTTCAAAATTGGCCAATAGCGCTCAATCGGCCGAAGCTATGGACAATTCGGCGGGTTGATATCCTTTGCAACAAAATTGATTTTTTTTCTTTGATACCACTCAGTGACAGCAGTGGAGTAGTAGCACGTTGCTAAGTCGCTTAATAGCAATTTTTTGCTGTTTGTATTCTCTCCTTGGCGCCTAATATTTTGCATAAGACTTCACACCGTATCTTTCTTTTATTCTTAAAATGTTTACGTGGTTGGTATGGCATTTTTTCGCTAAATCTCAGAGCGACATATCTGGCTTGCGTTTAAGCGCATCTACCACCTTCTTTCCCAATGTTTTATTTCTTCTCGAACTATTTTTGGCAGTTCCTGGTTTTATAGACACATCCACGTTTTCAATAAATCGAAGGATTGTTCTTCGTAGGGTCGCATAGCTTGTATTCGCATTTTTTTGCAATCGTTTTGTATGTCACGTTTCTATTATTTAAGTAAACGTGCAAAATTCGTTTCCGCCCTTGTTCTTGTTTCGACGGAATACTGAAAACTAATTAAGCTAGAAAAGAAATGTTTTCAAAACACGAAATTGATGAAACAGTGAAGTGGATCCTGTTACAACGGTAACTTTTCAAATTATGTCGCTCGCCCAGTGACGTAGCAAACTTTTGCAATTTTTAATGTACCATGTCTTACCAATCAGCAAAAGCTCAGTATATTTTGTTGTTCTTAACTGTTGCCAAAAAATACAGTTAGGTCTCTCTTCATATCAGAAGTTTGATGCTAAGTATTTGATCGCTGAAGCTCAATGCAAAAGAGTCCTAACTCAAATTGTGTCGCTTTTGACGAAATAAATTTTTGTTAAAGTTAATTTTAAGCAACATTCTGACAATTTTTGTATATATTTTTAAGTAATAAAATCAATTATGAATTTTCAAAATTTTTCTTTCAACTTTTTAACTGTCATTGATAACACAGTGCAACAAATTCAAAAAAAATTTCGAGGGATAAGGTCAAACCCATCGCATTCGATAGAGGATCTCAGTAGATGAAAAAGTGCCAAGGGATTTTTCCCGGAATGTTCGAGTTTTTTTTAAATTGAGTTTAAAGATGGCGGCTTAAAGCCCCTTCCCGAAACTTTTAAAACATCATATCTCTTGACTCAAATGTCAGAAAGGAATAATTTTTACGTCAAATGAAAGCTAATGAAATGAAGTCGATGACACAATATCCTTTTTGAAAAAATGTAATGAAAAAGAACTTCAAGGACATCAAATAAATTTGTATCCTTGAATATCCTAGAACCCGTGAGAGCTTAATTTATATAGGTGACTTCTGGTAAGAAGGCATTCAAAGATCTATACTGCATATTCATTTTATTTCAATCACTTTAACTGTTAAGCCACTACAGCGTTTCAAAAATTATACACTGCTAAATTCATGTTTTTTTATACAGAATATCTCGCAGTTGCTTCCTAAAAACATCGAATGTAGCAAAGCACATGTTTTTAATCGTTGTAGAGTCTTAACTTTAAAAGTTATTTACAATAAATTTATAACCAGTATAGATGTTTGAATGCTTTTTCACCAGAAGTTACTTATATAAATTTAGCTCTCACGGTTTCTACGATATTCAAGGATACAAATTTTATTGAGGCCCTTCATATCCGTTTTCATTACATTTTTCCAAAAAGGATATTGTGTCATCGACCTCATTTCATTAGCTTTCATTTGACGTAAAAATGATTGCTTTCTGACATTTGAGTCAAGAGATATGATGTTTTAAAAGTTTCGGGAAGGGGCTTTAAGCCGCCATTTTTAAACTCAATTTAAAAAAAAAACTCGAACATTCCAGAAAAAATCCCTTGGCACTTTTTCATCTACTGAGGTCCTCTATCGAATGAGATGGGTTTGACCTTGTCCCTTTTTCAGTGTTGCACTGTGTAATTATTAAACTCAGAAAAAGTGGCATAACTTGAAATAGTTTCGTAATTATTGAATTAAAATATCATCAAAACAGTCACAACTCACAATTTTGGATTTTCTAGTGTAAAATAAAAAAAATTCTTGTAACTTATCCTAAAGCATAATCTGTAAGGATTTTCTACTTAACGGTGTATTTGTTATTTAAAAAAATGTTTATTTAGCTCAAAAACAGTTTTTTGCGTTTCCTGAAAAATCAAAAATTTTGAGTTGTGTCACTTTTGTTGTGCGTGTGCGATATGTGCATACTAGGGATTGCAATCCCGGAGCTGAATCAGGAATTTTTTTCAATTAAATACATTTTGTTTGCGTATTAAATACAGTTTTGTGATCTAGTTCAGTACTGGTAGGTGAATACTAATATGTAAATCTTCATATACTACTGTGATCAAACTGAAAGGTGAATTTTTAATTTCAACTTCGCGGGTTTTTCGAATCGGTAAATTTTTTGTTTCTGTAAGTTGGTAGCACTGTTAGTGACATCTATGCTAAATTTCACGTCAAAATATTCATTAGTATTTGAGATACGCGTCGTTTTGTGAGGCTCTAAAAGTGAATTCTTCGATTTTTACTATGTCTGAATTTATTGAACAAAGAAGTTGCATTAAATTTTGTTTGCGGAATGAAATTTCGCCTGCAGAAACGTTGAGGATGTTGCAAAAAGCCTTTGGTGATCAAACTCTGTCTTCTAAAAGTGTTTACAAGTGGTATAACGAGTTCAAAGCCGGTCGTGAGAGTGTTGAGAAAAATGTGGTCAAATCGGCCAAAACCATCGACTGATGAACATCACGTCAAACAAGTCAAAGAAATGATGCTTGAAAATCGTCGATTAACTATTAGAGACATTGCTGATAGTTTGGGCATATCATTTGGATCGGTGCAGGCGATTTTGAAAGACGAATTGGGCTTGAGAAGAGTCAAATCTCGAATGGTTCCAAAAACACTCAATTTTTTCGAAAAAGACCGTCGTGTTAACATCTGTGAAACAATGCTTTCTGACTATCAAAACGTAATGAAACGCATCATAACTGGAGATGAGACTTGGGTCTACGCTTACGATCCCGAAACAACCGATCAATCGAGCGAATATCGTGCAAAAGGTGAGCCAAGACCAAAAAAATCGCGTCAAAGTCGCTCAAAAATCAAGGTCATGTTGACAGTTTTCTTTGATTATCGTGGTGTGGTGCATTATGAATTCCTTCCGCCGGGCCAAACTGTCAACAAGGAATATTATTTGAGCGTTATGCGCCGCTTACGTGAAGCTATTCGCCTCAAGAGGCCAGAATTGTGGGCCGGCAACTCTTGGTTTTTGCACCACGATAATGCACCATCTCATACTGCATTGGTTCTTCGTGATCATTTCGCCAAAAATTCAACAAATATCGTTCCGCAAGCACCGTATTCGCCTGATTTGGCCCCGTGTGACTTCTGGCTGTTCAGCAAACTCAAAAGACCACTCCGAGGACACCGTTTTGACTCAATTGAGGAGATAAAAGCTGAATCGAAGAAGGCTCTGATGGCCATCCCGACGGAGGATTTTTCCAAGTGCTATGATGAATGGAAAATTCGTTGGCATAAGTGTATTGCAGCGGGAGGGGATTACTTTGAAGGAGATGAAATGGATTTGCAAGAATAAATAAAGATTTTAAAAATATAACAAAATTCACTTTTCAGTTCGATCACAGTAGTACTATTCAGAAGTTTTTGCTATGGATTCCGTCATTTCAAAATAAGTCAAATTCGGTGTGAGTAATATTTTCAGCCCTATTCTTCTGCAAACCTAACAAAACTCACCGTGCTGACAATTGAATGGATTCTATCAATCATTAGATTTTCGTATTCTCGCCATTTTTTAAAAGCTCTTTATCTATCACTTGTCAGAGAAGTTGTCACGTTCGTAGGAGGAGCTAACAGGCGCAAAAGCAATTGCAAGGAAACAATTGAAATTGAAAATTTTTAAACATTTCAGCAAATTTCATATTCCGCAAATAGAAGAGTAGCTATTATCTGCGTGTGCGGTCGTTCTGGCTAAAAAAAAATGAAGAGGAGAAGGCTCTTGAGGCCTTTGAACGACGAAAGCGATTCTTTTGAAAGCAGTTTTGTTTCGTTTTCCAAAACCGCTGGGAATTACTTTTGCAGCTTGGAGTCGCACGACATTCAAAAGTTCGCCATTTTTTTATATCTCGTTTCCAGAAGTGTGTAGGAAGCTAAGTTACGCGTTGGCCCCCTCGCAGCGTTGAGGTGGTCCGCCATTTGCTCCCATTAATTTTGGACAATGCATGGGGCTTTTTTCCCCAGCTTGTAGCTCGGTATGGTCCCTCAAAAACTACAGACTTTGCAATATAATAAATATTTAATAATCAAATCAGTGGAATTTGTAAAAAATACTTACTTCCTAGTGGACATTTTATTTGAATTAATTTTCAAATGTTAAAATTTCGCAGCTTCTTCTTCTTCTTTTCCATTTTTTTGGCATGTACAGTGAAACCAAAACAAACATAATAGGGGTACCGGTTAATTCATGCGGTTTTCTAACAGATGGCGTAACTTGATTTTGTGAACAGTGATTCACCTTCCCAAATATGTGTTGGAAAGCTATTGTCATATAGTTTCAGAATCAGTATGTGTCATTTAGCTGAAGCGTAAACAACAATACTTTTTTTACTCTGAAAATGTCGAATTTTATCCCGAATAAAGGGTTTTTGCGGGGAGTACTTCTTCATTACTTCAATATGAAGAAAAAGGCTGCCGAAAGTCATCGTATTTTGGTGGAAGTGTATGGTGTGCATGCTCTAGCTGAGCATACGTGCCAGAAGTGGTTTGCACGGTTTAAAAGTGGCAATTTTGACTTGGAGGGCGATGAACGGCCCGAAAAGCCAAAAAAGTTTGAAGATCACGAATTGGAGACATTGCTCGACCAAGATCCATCCCAAACGCAAGAATAATTTGCAAAATCACTTAGCGTCGCTCAAAAAACCATTTCCGATCGTGTAAAAGCAATGGGAATCATCCGGAAGGTAGGCCATTGGGTGCCGTATGAATTGAAGCCAAGAGACGTCGAACGCCGATTTTTCACGTGGAAACAACTGCTTCAACGGCACAAAAGAAACAGTTTTTTGCATCGAATTGTGACAATGAAAAGCGATGATGGCGATGAAAAGTGGGTCCATTACGATAATCCAAAACGTCGAGCAACGTATGGATACACCGGCCATGCATCATCATCGACGGCCGTTCAGAATATTCATGGCCTGAAGGTTATGCTGTGTATTTGGTGGGACCAGCTGGGTGTGATCTATTATGAGCTGTTGCAACCGAATGAAACGATCACAGGGGAAGTTTACCGACGACAATTGATGCGTTTGAGCCGAGCACTGCGCGAAAAACGGCCGGAATATGAAAAAAGGCACGGCAAGGTAATTTTTCAACATGACAATGCTCGGCCACATGTTGCACAGGTCGTCAAAACCTACCTTGAAACGCTCAAATGGGATGTCCTACCCCACCCGCCGTATAGTCCAGACCTTGCGCCATCCGATTACTATCTCTTCCGATCAATGCAACATGGCTTGGCTGACCAGCACTTCTCCAATTATGAAGAAGTAAAAAATTTCATCGATTCGTGGATAGCGGAAAAGCCGGCCGAAGTTTTCAGAAAGGGTATTCGTGAATTGCCAGAAAAATGGAAAAATGTTATAGCTAGTGATAGACAATACTTTGAATATTAAATTTGTGACCATTTTTTCACAATAAAGCTTCAATTTTCCCAAAAAACCCGCACGAATTAACCGGTCCCCATTAACTTTTCGCTATGGTGAAATTTCACAGCTTTCTGCTTGTCAGATTTGCGTAAGAATGGGCTTACAAAAATTTCTGATCAAAAATCTAACTAGCGCTGAATAGAAAATCAACTGTCAGACTTTCGCCAGAATAGGGCTGTAACTTTCCCCTATAGCTTTTAACCTCAAATGAAACTTCTATATCAGCTGTTTCAATCTTTACCCCTTTTATTTACACTCTTGTTTTCCTGTACATTGTGAATGTAACAAGTCACACTGCTGTCAACATGAGTAAAACTTGCAAGTTTTTAAAAATTGTTTTGGATGGTTTCATTTTTGAGAGCGTAATCTTGCTCATTGCTACTGGCAAATTTTTATTGGAAAATTTCCCAAACAGAGCTAGTTTGTATAAATTTGTAAAAAGTATCCGTGCACAAATAGATCTATTGTTTCATTGAAAGTTACTTAAACGTCACAGGCAATGTGCAATTTATTTGTTGTATCAAATAAGAAGGTTTAACCTAGCAATGTTTATGTTTCAAAATTGTCCCGAATTGAAATTGTCCCGAAATCAATCAATCCCGGGATCCCATGATTCGGGATTGCAATCCCTAATGCATGTACGTATGCATGTATCTCCGTGTGCACGTTTTATATCTCCTCTACAAGTTCTTTGCGCGTATACGTGTGCCTATGCCCCATTGCGGGGAACAACAAGGTCGTCAGTCCATAAATATGAAAAACATGGAAAGACAACAAAATCATGTTGCGGCAAACCATTGCTGAAGTTTCCGCAGAAGTACTGCTTCTTAGTACGCAGCAATGACTATAGTCACTGGTACGCGGAATGAATTTGACTCTTGTGAGAGTCAGTGCTGTCGTTTGAGTTGCCCAGTTTTTTTTGCATTTCGCTACTGCTCTGTTGCTGCCATTGTTACCAGGCTACTATCTAAGTATAGCATCATTCAAGCGTTAACAAGGAGTCTTGCAGAGATTTAATATTTAAGAGGCAAATCCACCTGTTTCTTTCCGCTCCCTGCAGTCATAGCCACACAGGAGGAATTGAAACTGGGTTAGATAATTTTTTTTAGCGTTGCTTAATTAGGTCATTGCGAGATTTTAAACCGCTAAAGTCTGCTGTCATCCGGACGGTTTACCCTCCTAGGCACTGTTGCCAACTTAGTGCATTTCGCACTGAATTTAGTTCCATGAACATTGGGACCAGACCAGAGATCTGCATGCGGTCATATTTTAATCGCTCAGTATGTATTCGCGTAAAATGCGGTGCGATATGTGCCACTGCTAAAAAAAACGGATATCAGTATGTATCCCCACCGCAAGCGAAGCATTCATTCCGAATACTAGTAATCCGAACGATCGAATCATCAGCTTGCAATACTAAACGAACGCAAACTATCGCATCTTCATTTCACTTCGGCTATGCGGTGCTGCCGATGATCCAAACGAACTATGCACTTCGGAATGCGGTGGTGCGAATGATTCAAACGAAGACGGCAATGATCGGCAATAATCCAAACGAAAGATGGAAATATTCGTTTGAGTCATTCGCACCACCGCATTCCGAAGCGATATGAGAATGCGGTGGTGCGAATGATCCAAAGGAAAGATGGGAACACCGCATACCACCGCATTTTCATTTCGCTTCGCCCTTGTTCTTTGACTCTTATTGTGATTAAGCATTTGTAGAAAAGAAAAGAAATGACAGGCATTTTTTAGGATATACCCAATTCTGTTTATTTTTTCTAATAAATGTATACATACTCAAATAATAAATTTAATATAATAGCTTTAAACGTGAAATGAAAAAATGTCCTTTATCGAACGAAGTAATATTTAATTCATAATACGTGTAATAGATTATAATAATTAATAATAATTTAATTAGATTAGATTTAATAAGATTCAGCCATCATATATTTGGAGTTCCCTCGTGTTTTTAAAGTATTTAACCATTTTTATTTTGCATGATTCTATAACTTTAAGACTTCAACTTGCTTAAAAAATAGTAGCAGTTGAGCTGGCAAAATCCATGCCGCAAACATTTCTTCCAAATGCGTATACCCGCTTCATACGCTTCGCGAATTGTGAATTATGTATACTTGTATTTATTGCTTTCGCTCACTGCAAACAACGCATACCGCATAATGATTGAATTTGGGATACTTATGATTTGCGGTGCTTATGAGCAGTAGGTAGTAAAAAGAATGAGTATCAATGCGGTGGTGACCAAAATTGCGCGACGCGAATTGTGCAATATGCATACGATTACGAAGTGGTCGTGTAAGCAATACGCGAAATGAATCGATCGATCCAAAGTTGCGGTACTCATTGCTGATCTCTGGACCAGACCATGATAAGCTGGCTGCCTATGCATCTGGGGAGTTCAATATGCTCGCAATGAAACATGCAGGAGAACTCGGTCCTTTAATATGGTACCTCGGGGGCTGCCTAGTGTCAATGAAGCGAATGCTTTCTAGTAGGCGTGTTTGGAAACAATTATGTCCTGGCAGCATTTGTGCCAAAAAACAAGTAGTTTTATATCGAAAACCACAAAAAGGCGAATTTTATAACATTGAACGCCAAACGTTTTATGCGAATTCAATGAAATTTGCCTTAGTCATTCTACCATCTTGCAAATCGTAGTTTCGGGAAAAAATTCGTTTAAAGTATTCGTAACTATTCTTCCAGGCATTATTTCTTCAACATATAATTCTAGAGTTGTTTCACTTATTTCAAGTCTACAGTAAATGAACTTACAGACTAAGCAAACAACAATAAAAGAACTTAAAAATAGAATAACAATTGGAATAAAACTTAAGAATAGAACAACAATGAGAGTAACGTTATTTATAAAAGCAATTCAGATGTGATTTTTATTCTTGTTTGGAAATCGAAAGATCGAGGTTAAGAGAGCCACAAATCGTGTTAAATTCGGAAAGCGCTCTCACCAAAGGGGCATTCAAAGCGCAATTAGACCTGCAGGGAGATATGAAAAATAAGTCGTAGTTACGGAGGACACGAGAGGGAACATTGAATTTAATTATACTCATCAGGTAAGGACAATCAACAGAACCACTAATAACCTCATGGACGAACACCAAAGAGAGGATAGTTCTTCTACTCTCAAGTGTTTTAAGGTTTATGAGTGAGCAACGCGATAGATACGGAGGAATGGGATTGGAAAACTTTAGAGATCGAAGGCCAAAATTCACGAAGTATTTTTGAATTCGTTCAATACGATTACAATGAGAAGAATAATATGGATTCCAAACAAAAGATGCATACTCTAGGCGAGATCTAACAAAAGAAGTGTATAGGAGCTTGAGGGTGTAGGGGAGGATCAGAGAATTTGAAACTATTACGACGGACAAATGCTAGCAGAGAGTAGGATTTAGAGATAATGAAGTTCACATGATTAATAAACGACAGTTTGGGGTCAAAGATTACGCCAAGGTCTGTGAAGACGCTTAGCCTCTCTAGAGGCGTACTACCAATATGATATGAGGATTGGATAAAAGCTGACGATTTACAGAACGTCATATAAAAGCATTTTTTTAGATTTAATGAGAGCTGGTTTCTATTGCACCACTGGTTGACGCTGTCCAAATCAGACTGTAGATCGTCGGCATCGCGGGGACTGCGGACAGCAGTGTAGATTTTTAGATCATCCGCATACAGCAGGAACTTACATTTGGAAAAGCAGCTACTAATATCATTGATAAAGAGTACAAAGAACAGAGGACCAAGGATGCTACCCTGAAGAACCCCGGAAGTAGCAGTGAATGGCTCAGAGTGAAAGCCATCAACAACAACAATGCATTGCCTATTACTAAGATAAGATTGTATCCATTCGAGGAAGACGGAGTGGAACCCAAGCTGGGCTAGTTTAAGAACCAAAATGCGATGTAAATGGTATCAACTTGAAATCCGGCGATACATCATTTAAGCCAAAACAAAGTTGTGCAAAGTTTTTTCCCAACCCTATAATAGTGTTTTAAAACCCGAATATGTGTATCTGTTAATAAAATATACGAAACAAGAAATACTCGACATTCATAAATACTTTTTCTCTGCTCTAAATCGTCAATAGTTATTACTAGACGCATGTTCCATATCTACGCTGTATGGCATCTACTCGTATAGTATACAAGTAGACCTCGCTGGACACGGAGGTTACGTTCCTGGAAAATATCGTTCTAAGCGAGGTCTTCCTGTATGTAAGGGAGAGGGCTGGGTTGTGAACCAGGCTGGGCTGTGAACCATTACCGTTTTTTCTTTCCCTAATTGACATATCGCCAATCTTTCAACTGTGAAGTTTGTCTTATGATATGACTCTGCTTTTGTGGTTACACCGAAGTACAAACACGTATTGCTTGTGGCAGCTACAGACATCGTGTTTGAAAATCGACTGCGAAAACTTGTTTGCTGTTTTTTAAGTGCTAAGTGACTGAGCTTATTGCAAAAAGGTCAGTGTAATACATGTTTATTTAGTGTTTTGATTCTATTTTACGATGCAATATTTGTTTATGTCGAATTATGATTGGAAGTGTCGTTTATTTTAAAGTTTCCAAAATGGCATCCTGGTGGTCTGTGAACCACTGAGGTGGCTGGGTTATGAACCACCTGTTTTTCGTACTACGTTTGTTCTAACACTGTCAAATATGGACGGATATATTAAAATAAAGTAATTTTATGTAATGTCACTCGATTTCGTTGAGTTCACTTGAAGTGAGCCAATACGAGAACGCGTTCGTATTTCACATGCAAACATTCCGACACAGATTAGGATGAAAATTCAAAAAATTGAGCACTTTCATTCATTGCGATTTTTTGGCCTAAGTGGCGTCATTATAAATTTTTTCACCTCTTGAGGCTTCCTGATTAAATAAATTCTCAACTTACTTAAAAATTATGGGTGTTTTCTTCGTATTTTCCGACTTTAATAGGGATTTTCCAGATGGTTCACAACCCAGCCACTTTTTTGTAAAAGCGAAAAATCACGTCCTTAGAAAATTGGACGTAGAGAGTTAAATATCAATCTAAACAGTAAGCGGTCTTCATAAAGTTGCGTTTTATATTTACCTTTCCAACTGTATCTTCGATTTTTCGATATCTTTATTCTGAGAAAAGTTAGAGCCAAAAAACAAAATCCGGTTCATAACCCAGCCCTCTCCCTTACATACATTCTTCCTTTAAACATACATACATATCGCTGCTTCGCTGCAAGAACGTCATAACTCAGAAAAATTTTTTTTTCAGTCTATGGCAACCCTGTGTGTATCTGCATATCATCTTTTATCTGTCAAAACCACTCTGTAAAATATTCAATACTTTTTTCACAAGACGACATGAAACATTTTTTGATGCCTTGAACTGCCTGTAATGGTAAACTTTAAAATTGAATTTTCTCGGAATAATGTAGTTTTGAGTTATGACGTTCTTGCAGCGAAGGATCGATATGTATAGAATACTTAAATTGAAGCCTTGAAAACTGTTGCAAGGCATTTTGTCTATGTACATATGCATGTGTATAAATCAGGGAATACGATGGCATGCTGCTCAACTCGGTATAATTATCTCTGTCAAACAATGCTGTAGAGTGTGGAGGTTGAATACAAAACTGATGGTTGTTCCCAAAATAATAAGACATAAAATACAACCAAATATAAAATAACAAAATATAAACACCGCTTGTTTCAGTATATAGTTTCTTACATATGAGAGTTAGCTGAGAACTGTACTATTTGAAAGGCTTAGAATTAAAGATGAAATAACGGCAAATAGGAGGCCATGTTCGAATTCAATTTGTTGCAATTGTTATTGCTGAATGTGGAAAACGCTATACTTAAGAACGACCAGTAAGACCTCTTACGGAAGCCAAACCTCTGGACAGATTTTCGACTATTCACAAAAGTATTGGCGGTGACCGCATTACTAGACAGTCAGATCTATGACGAAAGAGTTGCCTTCGGATTGCTGCAGAACGCTGATAGTACATTAATCCGAAAAGTAAACCGTCCATGTTTGGAGGCTGCGTTGAGTTAAGTCGAAGATCAAAAGAGTAACGGAGCAGCAACCTCAAAAATATGGCAGCATACATTAGCAAGACTGCATATGTACATATGAGCGTACACAACGTACGTGTATGTTTGTGCGTGAGCGGAAGTAGTCCGCGCCCCCGTCTGCTGGTCGCGTATCCGAGGCAAAAGCAGAAGGGCTGCCACACGCCTTGGAAGTGAGCGTCTTGGGCTGCTGTAAGCTTGCCACTTCGTGATGACGTGTGTAAACACACTCCACACGAACCACGTTGTGCGGGTGTAAGGGCGGTCATCCACAACCCTACATGCACTATGTACACTGTACATATTTATACGGATTTACGGGTCTGTCACATCCCACTGCTTGAGTTATTTGTGTGCGGAAGAATAGTCCACCCCACCGGACATTTACACGGCCTAATATTTGTTTGCCTTTGGGCAGTGGCGGATTCAGCGGGTAGTTTGGGGTTGTAACCCCCCGAAATATTAGGGTCGACTTTAAAACTACATACAAATTAAGAGGCATATATGTTACATAAACATTTACGAATATTAAAGAATTACTTTTTGAAACCCCCCAAAATATTTTTCTGAATCCGCCCATGCTTTTGGGAATAGGATCCCGCAAAGGAGTTTATTGTTTTCCGAGCGTTGATGCCTGCTTCCTGCTTTCTACACCGCTTAATTTGTTTATAAGTAATAAACGTAAACGGGATTATGGTAGACTTATAATTTTCGAGCTCAACAAAGGCAACTGAGCAAACAAGTGACCACGTGACTGAATCCATTGTAAATGCGAGTGTGGTAAGCAGAAATAAAGAACCGACGTTGGTAACAGAAATAAATAAATACATAAATAAAAAACTTCTTATTTTTATGTAATACTGCACTTTCGTAATCATTTTCAGTACTTAGCACTTCTCCGGTAAAAAAATGTCGGCCAAAATCATTATCAATGCTTTGAAATAATTAAATAATAGTTTCGATTTGTGATTTGTGCCATGTACGAAATGTGGATTTTTTATAGAATGCAGTTGCAGTTGCTTTCTTTCGTTTTCACGGCCATTTTCCAATCCCGGGATTTTCGGAAATTATAAATTGAATCCCGGCATCCTGAGATTAGTCCCGGAATTCATTGCATTATTATTAATTATTTAATTTTGCTTTGCATTTCTTATTTCTTTCTCATGCAGACAGAATTTTTACCGAAGTAATTGTTGGCAGCCGATTTGCTCTTCATTTGCAAAATGTCAAAACATGTCATAAACATTTAGAAAAAGTTTTTGCATTATTAAAAAATCCAAGGATGGAAGAATATTTATCCCTAAATTTCTTGGCAACGAATCAATCAATATTCATTTTTAGGCCGCAGAAGGTGTTGCTCTACCACCATGTTAAATTTATTGTTATATCCATGAAGACCATAAAATATAACCAGTGGAATTAATAAAGACGTGCTTGCAAAAGGGAAGGCTGCAAGTTTCTAAAGCAGAATCCGCAATCCTGAACACGATTATACGCCAGATTCCAGATGAAGATTATTACTCCAGTAGTAGCACAATGTATTTTCTGTTGATCAAATGTCACGTCGGACCGCACGTAGCACACACTGCGGCCTAGTGGCCGCATAGCAATCGAAATCATTTTGCATATTTAGTTGCTTGTCCCTCGCCCTTCATTTGTTTACTCGAATAAATACGTGTGCGCGTAAATAACTACCCTGCAGGAAATGTAACTAATTTTAAACTAATTTATAACTAGTCCTTTTCTGTACAGGACTGATTACAAATTAGTTATTTTGCTCGAAAAGAAGTGATTATTTTAACGTGGCGATGTCCTAGCAGCACATCAATTGGCTACCTCTGCATGACTTCCCAACTAGTTTATAACTAGTTGTTTCCAAACCAATTAATAATTAGTCCGCAATGGACTGATTTAAAACTAGTTGTTTTGTGACTAGTTAAAAATTAGTTAGTTTGTAACTGATTTTAAACTAGTCAAATAGTAACAAATTAAAAATTACTTGCATATAATTAATTAATTGATTGGCACGACAGCCCGCTTACGCGAGACTAAGGCCTAGCTTCCCGCAGCCACCCGTGTTGTGCGTGTGAATTTGTACGCGGGTGAAAGGGACCTACAGTTTTATGCCGGTTCCGAACGGCAGGTTGGGAGCTTTTTCATAGGCAATTTTTACTCTCAGAGGTTTGCCATTTCCAGCTGAGAGGACAGCCACCGAAAGAGAAAACGAGTTTCCCGTTATTTTTTTTAGGTGTTGCTACATGCAGTATTCGAACTAGCGTCGCTCTGCATCCGACTCGCTGGACCGCGCACTAACCAACTGAGCCACGGCGGCTGCCGTGTTACTTGCATATAACCCCATTAAATGAATTTTCAAATATACTGTATTCAATTCATACGATTGTGTTATTAAATGTTTTCAAAAACAAAGTACAATCCTTTTAAATAATATTTACAACTAATTACAAACAAAACAGCAAAAATGCAAAACATTTCATAAAAATAACAGTTCAAATCATTTTACAAGAAAAATTAATCTAAAGAAAGAAAAGTAAAAGAAAACAATACTTCAGCCAGTTCACTTAAGGCGCTAAGATATTAAATAAATTCAAGCTTAACGCCGGCAAGAGCTGCTCTCAGCTCTTCCATCGGATCAGCTGCATTTATTGAATCTAGTTAAAAGAGGAACGAATTGTAGAATTAGTTATGGGAATATTATGCACAGTGAATGTAAGTTTGCATATGTGTACGTGCATACATACCAAGCAAAATGTTAAAAAATATGTTGTAGTCCTTCTTAAGCCTTTTCCCATTAGTCCCAAAAATGTTCACGGATACAATGACAGCAGCTTACAGGCACGCTGTAATTTTCCGCGCACAAATGTTCCACTTGCACGTATTCAGTCGTGCCTTCAGCCGCATTTTCAATTCCACTTCTGTTTTTGTTATTTTGCGACAAATATTTTTTGATTTTAAGGCATTTTTTTTACTTATTAAATAATTTATTTTACACACCTCTTTAAACTACGCACTTATTTACACTTTTTCACGCGCACGCTTTGACGAAAAAACACGATATGGCGTCGTATATGTTGCCAACCCATTGGATTCACTTACAAATTCTAAGGATCGAAAACGTGACCCCAGAAAATATCAATTTTCAAACAATAGGCAACCCTTGTTCACCGCGCAGACGCCAATGGCGACTTGTCGTTTGTATGAACAACGCAACGAGTACGGTGCATGCGCTCGTGAACTGTGTAGCCATGCATGATTTTTCAATCAGTTACAAATTAGTTGTCAAATAATTAGTCAAAAATTAGTTACTTTTGCCAACTGACTACTTCTTTCCTGTATGTATGTATGTATGTATGTATGTATTGTAATACAATTTTCTCTTCCATCGGGAAAAACGTGCTCGATTGCACCTCAAGCAGATGGAATTCGATTTGCAACAATTCGAAAGCGATTGGCTGCAGTTGTTTCAAATATCCTTGAGCAAAGTTGTGCGCCTCATTTGGTTTTGTTGCTCTACGAAAATGCCGGCAGTGAAACAACAAGAAGTAATGGAAGGCAGGCAGCCAGGGGGCTGATAGGGGCATAGAATCTTTCGATTATATATCAGAATGGATAAACATCGGAGTGGACTTGAACTTATACCTTCCATTTCTTCTAACAGTGCGTAGGACCCATAGGCGGCAGAACAGATTTTCGCATCCTGCTCCTTCCCATAGTCAATTTCTGAGCTCGCCACTTGGCGCTAATCACTCACATATGTGTAACTCAGCAAAGCAGCCGCGACAACAGCGATGGTCAAGATGAATGTGGTAATAGGGCGAAATGCCCTCATCACCGCAAAAAGTGTTCATGCGTATGAATGACATTATTTGTTGTTTTTACTGTCCCCCTTGTCACCGTCTCCCTGCGCACTCGCCTGTACAAGATGGAGTGTTTGCTGGAATGACTTGTAAGTTCCACACTCGATTGCCTGCGGGGTCGTGTTCGGCGATACTCAGTTGAAAAGCGGACAAGAAGCCATGACTCTCAGCTGTTCGTTCAGAAGTTCCTGAATTCTGGCAAACCGAAGACGAGTAGCGCGTACTGCAGATGAGTTCGACAACTCGCCGCAACTCTGGAAGAGCACCGCTATCTGTTCTGTGAGCCTCTAATTGCTCAAATGCTTGCGTGATCTGAACCGACTAGCGATGAGACAATTTTCGTTGGTGGTGGACATGCGTGTGTGCGTATTTGTGGTTAAAAAAAAAACATGCGCCAAATAGTGCGTATACGCATTTTCTTTCCACCCTGCACCCATGACCACCGCCAAAGTTGGTTGGATGGAGAAATCCTTGGGCCGCAATAAATTTATGATGTCTTGTTTACGTTCGTTGTGAGGCACTTCTTTCCCTTATGACTGCATATTTTGTGGAATTGAGAGCTTGCAGGTATTTATTGCTTCATACTGACAGCAGACAAGAAGTTGCTTGACGTGTGCTCTGTCGCTTTGTTTACGCATATAGTTTCTCGTTAGAGATAATGTGGAATCATTACATACATAGTTACATTTGTAGATATATCGGAATATTAGCATTCCTGGGAGAACCGATATTATCTGAAAGCGTAGATATCAAACGAAATGATAATTCTTCTAATTAAAAAGTATTCTTCGCTTAGCTTTGAAAATTATTTCGCTGCAATTAATTTCAGAGTTTGACTAAATTGAGTCGGTGATCATTGCACTAGATACGCGACACAAAATGGGTCAATCGTGTGCACCTAAAACCTAAAGTATTTTCTAGACCCAAAGATAGGTCGCGGAATACGAAACTGAAAATCAAAAAAATTATTTTAAGAAACCTTCGAAAAACCAGTTTGCTTCTGTTGCTTCTGTTATCAAGACATACACTAGTCAGAATAAGTTTGCGTACAAGGGGTATATAGTTTTTTCATATGAAAAATAAATCAATCAAAGTAATTTTTCAAAAACAAAATATTTTTTATTTTTCCCATAAACTTAGTTCTTTTATTCTATAAAGATAATAAGAACAAAAACTTGACAAAACTGTAAAAGAAGAGCCAAAAACAAAATGTGCTATGAATTCCCCTCAGAAAAAGTTTGCGTACAAGATAAGGTTATGTAGCAAAAATTTAATTTAAACTAAGTTTTGTCCAAAAATTAATAACTTTTTTCTTCTCTTTTTGCTTCTCTTATTGGAACTCTCTGCAGAAGTTTCGGCATACATTTTATTAAATTATGTGTTTTTTTCCGCTGTTCTTTTGTTATATCCTTGAATTGTTATATTTGTTTACTATATCTTTGAAGATGAAGTGTTGTTGGGCTCAGATTTCAAGTAAACCCCTTATATACTCAATTAGATGCACGTTAGGCGACTAGGGAGAAACTTTTTCAACTTTTTTGAGTTAGTTAATAGCAAAGATAGCTTCACATCGTATGCATTGCACCTTAGGGTCATCGTAAAGTTGAAAATAAATGTTGGAACCTGATCCAAAATTGTGAAACCTTGGCTTGCATAAGCTTTTAGAATATGTAACTAACCCCTCGGAACCATTTCTGAATAAAAGAACACAGCCTGCTTCACTCCTTTACTAGACATGCAGCCTCATACCATACCCCCTCAAATGCTATGCTTTACTGTTAATGTCAGATTTTTGTTATTAACTGAATCCTCTTCAAATTAGTTGATGCCTTTTAATGCCAAATATGACAAACCAGTGTCAACACAGCTACGCGTGGGCAGACGTGCCTTATTTGCTCCCGGTTTTTAATGTTTTTATCCGTCTCGCGCGTGTTTTAATGTTCGTCCGCCTGTTGTGTCTGTCTTTTTACACAGTGTCAGCTACCCCGCGTGTGCCATCAAACAAATTACAAATTGCATATTGCAAATATAAATTAAAACGCAAAAACGAAATCGATCACCGAATCTAAAATGCCGTTAACTCGCCGTCCGCCGCATTAAACTCTGCTCGCGTGGTGTTGTTTGTGGTTTTCTTTCCGTGTTTCCCTCCTCCGTCCGTATTCAGTGGCGCTACATGCGGTCTTGTTCGACACTGAGAAATTGACTGTTCTGTGGTAAAGGCATAACACTTACCACAGAGCATAATCAATTTCTTAGTGCGGCAGATCTCATTCCCAGCTACTTTCCTTGCTCTTTAGCTCATATAGACCATGGTGGTGGACAAATTCCGCATAGCCTTCTGCAACGTGCGCGGGCTCAGGGCGAACTTTTTTGCCGTATACGCATTTGTTAACCTCCATAAACCCCATGTAATGGCACTAGGTGAAACCCAGGTTTGTGGGGATGCAGATCCACTGGATTTTCACATCCCTGGTTACCACCTACTGCCATTATTCTCTCCTCACAGGGGTCTTGCCATTTATGTGTGCAGTAATGTTGCGTACCAGTGCCAGCAACAACTATAGACGACGGATGCCGAATTTAGCTCCATGTGGGTTAAATTCAATATCCAGTCGCACATTC
The DNA here is from genome assembly GCA_963971225.1 of Melieria omissa. Classification (NCBI taxonomy): domain Eukaryota; kingdom Metazoa; phylum Arthropoda; class Insecta; order Diptera; family Ulidiidae; genus Melieria; species Melieria omissa. The sequence goes on along the minus strand of OZ020269.1, from coordinate 38,052,299 downwards.
TGCACTTCTGCTTCCTATATAGGAGCCCGAATTCAGGGAGAGATTTTACTTATAACAAGTTTGATATTCTCTCTGATTCTATTTCTCAGATTCTGGAATCGTATCCGAATAGTGAAATTGTAGTTGCTGGTGATTTCAATATTCATAATTCCAATTGGCTACGCCATTCCAGCCACACAACTCCTGAAGGCTTATTTGTCGAGCTCTTTGCCGAGTCTAATAACTTGACTCAATTAGTGCATGAACCAACGCATATCCCCTGCGTTGCGGGGCAAGCTCTCAATACTCTAGACCTTTTTCTCACTTCACATCATGAAAAATATGATGTTGAAATGCACGCACCTCTTGGAAACTCGGACCACTGTACCATTTTGGCGTCTTTCTCATACTCTTCTATCCGCAATGCTTCGCTCTTAGCCCCGAAGCGGCTAGTGTGGATGTATGATAAAGCTAACTGGAGTGGACTTAATGAATTTTTCGCCCACTTCAATTGGAAATTGTGTTTTCTTGATAGAAACATAAATGCCGCAGCCAAAATGGTTGAAGAAATTGTATTATTGGGAATGCGGTCCTTTATCCCCAATAAGCAAATTTGCATTAAACCCAAGGACAATATCTGGTTTAATGAGACATGCAGAATTGCTGTCAGGTCTAAAGAGGAAGCTTTCAGAGCATGGCAGGCAAATAAAAATGCCACCACTGAACAGCTGCGTAAACAGGCTAGAAATCGATGCAATGCCGTCCTAAGGCGCCAAAAGTTTCTGCACGAACAGCGCCAAAGGAAAAAAGTTCTTCAATGCCAGCGTGGTAGTAAGAACTTCTGGTCATTCGTTAAGAAGGTGAAGAATCAAACATCGTCTTCCATTCCAACTCTTCTTAACAATGATCAAATCATCACTCACTCGGTTGATAAAGCTAATTTGTTGGCTAAAATTTTCGCAGAGAATTCTTCCCTGCCCCCCAGCGATCAACCACTACCCGTAGTCGAGAACGTATCTTGCTCTATGCCAGAAATTCATTTTCGGACACGGGTAGTTAAAAGGGTGCTTGCAAATCTCGATATAAATAAGGCTTCAGGGCCGGACGGCATTCCAGCCCTTGTTTTGCAAAAGTGCGCTACCTCACTGGCTTGTCCATTACGCAAACTTTTCAACATGTCATACACCACAGGTGTATTTCCGACATGTTGGAAGGTAGCAAATGTTCAACCAGTTCCTAAAAAAGGCAAGACTACTGACCCTGCGAACTACCGACCTATAGCAATCTGCTCGGTGCTTTCCAAAGTAATGGAAAGCATTGTAAACTTCAACCTTGTGAAGTATCTGGAGCACAATAGACTGCTAAGTGACCGCCAATACGGCTTTCGAAGACAGCGATCGACGGGAGACCTTATGGCGGTCCTCACCGAGAAATGGAACCATAGCATTCTAAACCTCGGTGAAAGCAAGGTTGTTGCACTGGATATTTCTAAGGCCTTTGACCGGGTGTGGCATAAAGCGCTCGTGTCTAAATTGATTGCCTATGGCGTCGGTAGTATCTTCTCTCGTTGGATTACGAGCTTCCTCTATGATCGTTCTATTCGTGTTGTAATAGACGGCATAGCCTCGGAAAAGCATTCCCTCAGCGCGGGAGTGCCGCAGGGTTCGGTCCTCTCTCCAACCCTTTTCCTTATCTTCATCAATGACCTATTGTCGTCGACGAAGAATCCCATCTACTCGTTTGCGGATGACAGCACCATTTGTCATTCATACTCCTTCACAAAGCGCCCCAGCTCTGTGGAGATTGAGAGAGAAAGGCGCCGTATGAATGACACACTTAATAGCGACCTACAAACAATCTCCAAGTGGGGTCAAGCGAACAGGGTCGATTTTAATCCTCGCAAGACCCAATGTTGCCTGTTATCCCACAAGCGAGTCTCCCCTCATCCCAACACATCCCTGGTTATGGGTGGTGTGAGTATTGCGGAATCGGCAGCTCTTGATGTTCTGGGCATGTCCATTAAGAATGATCTTCGTTGGAACGATCATATTTTTGGCGTGTCGAAAGAAGCAGCCAAGTGCCTCGGCTTCTTAAAGCGGTGCAAAAAATATTTCACCCCGTCCGATCTCCGCATTATTTATACCACTTATATCCGACCTAAAATGGAGTTTAACTCGCACCTGTGGGCGGGGGCTTCAAAAACCCATTTGGACCTCCTGGACCGGGTGCAAAACCGTGCGATTAAACTTATAGGGGACAGTAGGGCATCCAGCTCTATTGACTCCTTGGAGCATCGTCGAAACGTGGCATGTGTGGTGTTATTCTACCGATACTTTTTCGGTAATTGCTCAGTGGAGATGAGCAGTCTGATGCCATCACTCCGGGTATTCCCACGGGCAACCCGTTTGAACACTGGCGCTCATGCATTCCACGTTGAAACGATGTTCCAGCGCACTACGCATTACAGAGAAAGTTCGTTTCTGGCCCGCACAGCGCGGCTGTGGAATGGTCTCCCTGCGGATATCTTCCCCAGCACTTATGATCTCGATGGGTTCAAGGCAAGAGTCCATAACCACTTCACTCTTAACCCTATCTCCTAACCTTTATATCCTTCCTGAACCAACGCAATGCCTCGCATTAATAGGGGTCATCCCCTGCGCGTTTGTTTGAGTTTACAAAAAAAAAAAAAAAAAAAAACCATTATCAGAGAATAATAAATTTTCCTACTCCATAGATAGCAACACATAGTCCCGCAAATCCGGTTATCTAGACTCTTTGAGGCACTCTTTTACGAAAGCAATTCTGTGCTCCTTGTTAGTAAGCTAAATATGGGCTTCTTACATGCAGTTATGTAGGGGAAATATATTTTATTTTCATGACTTTTCTTATAAAGGCACTGCTACTGGATTTTATAAAATATTGCTGTACATTTCTTAAGAAATTGGATGCAACTAGCCTAAGATAATGATGCACTGATCGCAAAACAATCTAATCCCATTTCTTGGGTAGCTTAAGAAATTGGCCAGATCGTAGCAAAGAAGCAAGAATTTCTGGTTTTTTCGAAATTTAAAATGGCTTTTCGAAATGGCGAAATGCTCTTCGAAAAGTTTCTCTAATTTCACGAAATTGTTTGTCTATTTGGGAAAGATTTAGTAAGATTATCCTTCTACCCATTTTTATTTTTTTTCGCTTGGGTTCTATTGCTTTCTATATAATTTCAGGCACATATACGTTTAAAAATAATTTACAAGTCCGTTTACTGCTCTATGGAGTAAAAATTTCCAAATAAAAATAAAAAGCATAACTGGAAATTCCCGTTATTAGTTTTGTACGCAAACTTATTCTGCATCGTTTTGTGAGTATATTGTCAATAAATACGAATATATGGAAAATTATTGTTTTAATGCATCTAAAACATAACAAAAAGTGCAGTTAAGGCATATATGAATTATGTGGATAAGTTTTAGTAAACAGAGAACCCATTTTTGAGCTCAAAATCGATGATAACATAATTTTGACTTGCCTGTACGCAAACTTTTTCTGACTAGTGTATCTCGTAAACGAATCAGCCGACTAGCTGTCCGACAATCTGTCTTTCTGTCAGAAGATAATACCTTAGCCTTTCCAGCGATGTACATATTTTCCAAATCAGATGAGATTTGGGGAAGTTACTGACAGTGAAAGTTGTAAGCTTGTGTTTATTTGCTTAGTAATCTCGGGTTCTGGCCCATTAAAGTTGCGCGAAACTGTTTTGCCTATTTTATTTTGAATGAAAGTGAAGAGTGAAGAAAAATACTAGGAACTCTTACTGGCAAAATGCAACCATGCTCTTTGCGAGACGCGAATTCTAGCTGTCATTCAAATTGACGTACCATTGACGTACGTAAATAAAGAATTTCGAAAACGGCTTTTCGTACTTAATTAACCTTGTTTAATGTATCATGAATTCAAAGAAATTAAATGTCGATGGGTATGCACATTTTTACTGAAGAGAAACGTTACTTCAGGTTACGGTAGTTTTCGAAAAATTCCATCTCGTAAACCGAGAGATGTGAGCGTTGAATAGTTTAGTGCTACTATCGGTTCGGGAATGGTTTGGATTCAGAACTCGTTGTTTTTCAACAAATTCACATTTAACTCATTTGCCGAGCTTTAATCCGCTTGAAAAAGTTAGGAGTGCCACCCTAAAATTGTGTTGCAAGTTGTTTTCTATTTGTGTATATATGTATATATAGACGAGAATTTCATCGTCTCATAGCCATACGTGGTCTGCAACGCGCAGCGGCCCCACGCTCTGTGTTGACTTCAGGTTCTGCCAAATTGTTCGTTTGCTGCCGCCTGCGTTTTCAAGTTGTCGTTGCGGAATGTCAGTCATTCCGCTGTCTGTCAGTTACCTGAGATTCCATCTGTGATTTTCATTAACTGAGATTGATGGATACATAGCTGGAGGCGTCATAGAAATGGCACACAACGACAAAACCGCAACCCCGTGGAGTGTGTGTGATTGAAATCGTTTATGGCAGATTGGTGCATATTTGAACACAGCAGACGATGGTGGCCAATGCACTACACTTTTCCCGAATAGTGTTTCTATATAAGAGTTTACAATCGAAGAACTCGAATCCCTTTTTCGAGTTCTGAATTGTTTTTGTTTGAAAATGTGTTGTTCAAATGATTTCATTGATAAACAAAGAATTGTTTGACCCACTTTTTGTGTTCGCGTATGAGAACGCATAGCACGCGGCCGAATATACACATCCAAAATTAAAATGCATACTCGAGGGAAATCACAAAGCTTCATTTTTGTATCTAGTCGCTCATATCGGGTAACACACATATCTAAATACATATCTAAGTACATATGTATGTTGGAGGAATATTCGTTGTTCCGAAATACATGTTCATTTTGTCAATGCCTACACTAGATTTATAGCGTCATGGACTGCGTAAGCAATGCGCAACTGTGTACTTCTCATATGAAGATACATGTAGGTATGTATACTAATCAGAAAAAGTTTGCGTACAGGCTAGTCAAAATTATGTTATCATCAATTTTGACCTCAAAAATGGGTTCTCTGTTTACCAAAACTTATCCACATTATTCATATATGCCTTAACTGCACTTTTTGTTATGTTTTAGATGCATTAAAACAAAAATTTTCCATATATTCGTATTTATTGACAATATACTCATAAAACGGTGCAGAATAAGTTTGCGTACAAAACTAATAACGGGAATTTCCAGTTATGCTTTTTATTTTTATTTGGAAATTTGTATTCCATTGAACAGTAAACGGACTTGTAAATTATTTTTAAACGTATATGTGCTTGAAATTATATAGAAAGTAATAGAACCCAAGCGAAAAAAAATAAAAATGGTTAAGAGGATAATCTTACTAAATCTTTCCCGAAATGGCAAAAAATTTCGTGAAATTAGTGAAACTTTTTGAAGAGCATTTCGTCACTTTGAAAAGCCATCTTAAATTTCGAAAAAACCAGAAACTTCTTTGCTACGATCTGGCCATTTTCTTAAGCTACCCAAGCAATAGGATTAGATTGTTTTGTGATCAAGGCATTGTAATCTTAGGCTAGTTGCATCCAATATCTTCAGAAATGTACAGCAATATTTTATAAAATCCAGTAGCAGTGCCTTTATAAGAAAAGTCATAAAAAAACATATTTCCCCTACATAATAGCATGTATGAAGCCCATATTTAGCTTACTAACAAGGAGCACAGAATTGCTTTCGTGCAAGAGTCCATCAAAGAGTTTAGTAAACCGGATTTCCGGGACTATGTGTGGTTATCTATGGAGTAGGAAGATTTATTATTCTCTGATAATGGTTTGGCATATTTGGCATTAAAAGGCATCAACTAATTTGAGGAGGATTCAGTTAATAACAAAAATCTGACATTAACAGCAAAGCATAGCATAGGTATGGGGCTGCATGTCTAGTAAAGGAGTGAGCAGGCTGTGTTGTTTTATTTAGAAATGGTTCCGAGGGGTTATTTACATATTCTAAAAGGTTCCAACATTTCATTCAACTTTACGATGACCTTGAGGCGCAATGCATACGATGCGAAGCTAGGTTTGCTATTAACTAACTCAACAAAGTTGAAAAAGTTCCTCCCTAGTCACCTAACGTGCATCTAATTGAGCATATAAGGGGTTTACTTGAGCCCTGAGCCCAGCAACACTCCATCTTGAAAGATATAGCAAATCAATATAACAATTCAAGGATATAACAAAATAACCGCTGAAAAAACACCGAATTTAATAAAATGTACGCCGAAACTTCTGCAGGGAGTTCAAGCGAGAAAAGCATATTCACAAAGTTATTAATTTTTGGACAAAACTTAGTTTCAATTACATTTTAAATACATAACCTTATCTGGTACGCAAACTTTTTCTGAGGTGAATTCATAACATATTTTGTTTTTGGCCCTTCTTTTACATTTTCGTCAAGTTTTTGATATTATTATCTTAATGGAATAAAATAACTAACTTTACGGAAGAAATAAAAAATATTTGGTTTTTGAAAAATAACTTTAACTGATTTATTTTTCATATGAAAAAACTACGTACCCCTTGTACGCAAACTTATTCTGACTAGTGTATATGTTGTTACAATATTATTGTAATTTTTAGTCTAGCAATCAGCTAACTAACGCCATCATTAAAATAAAAATTTTGAAAAAAAGGAGTTAGATGCACAAGTAAATATAATTTAATTTTTCTGTTCAATTTTTTATGTCCATAAAACAGAATAGTTTTAATTTAGGTGAAAATATTTTATTTGTAAATTCATATGAAATTTAATTTGAATTAAATACCATTCGAAAAACTCAAAAATATGCGTGATTATTACAATAACAACAAAGCACTAATTGTTCTATTAGTATAACTTACTGCATTCAGTGTCATTACAGTTAATATCATTGCCTTTACTGTGCATTGCCTTTAGTGTGTTCGCACACACTAATGTTATAAAGCAACAAAGACTCAGCTCTCATATGTCATGCACACACATGTTTTGCTTCTCTTCGCTGACACCTCTGATTCGATCTGTTTGCACTGAGCAAGTGCAGTGCAGTGCCGTGCAAAGGGAGAGAGTGTCTTGAAACAGCTTTCAAATGCACAATTGCAGCTCTCTACTAGGTACGTATGTACCTGCTGTCGATTGTCTAATTATTGTGCATGCATAGAGTGGCTTACAACATATTTTGTATTGTACTGGGCAACCTTTTTATTTTTTGACAGTTTGTAGCCAGATCTTTAAAGCGAAGTTAGTCAAAGATATCATTGATGTTTCAAGTGTCAAAATATTTAGTGTAGAAAGTCTGGCATTTTTTTAAATTATATCGAAGTTCTGGCTCAGTTGTAAATATGCAACGTGAATTTTTAATCGTGAGGTCGGTCGTCATCATGACTTCAGTGCGCAGAAACTTTGTCGCACCTTAAGGGGCCGTTCTACCGGCCGAAGAAAAGGCATAATTGTTACGATTTATTTCACACATAAGTTAACGTTGAGCACTTATCGAAAACAAATATGTTTATTTTTATTTTTATTCAATATGGCGGCGTAAGCGTCACGCTTTGAAATCGCCTTATTTTTTAACCGACAAAAGGGCTAACGGATTTCTCGTAAAGGCCTGAAACAAAAAAAAAATCATTTTATAATTTCTGTTCCATTGTCTATGGAAATCAGTTTTGTACAAATGGGACACTTTTTAAATAAATAAGTATCGAGTTTTGGCCAATAAATTGTTTATAACAAAAAATGTTTCAACTAAATCCCAAAATGGCTACTTATAGCACACAATTTTGAAACTATTGTCAATTTCAAATCGTTTCATGAACACAGTTCAAGAAATCAGCCACCCAGCTTAAAAAAATTGGTTTCGAGAAAAATGCGCGTAAAGTTTTGTGAGCACTCAGCGGATTCTCCAGGGCGATGAATAGACTACGCTATGAGTTCGATAATTGGATTGGAAATGTTGGACTGAGACCCGGATTTTGGCCAAAAATCATGTCCTCGGACGGCTCAGCGTACGTACTCCCATAAGCAATAATAATAATAATTAATAATAATTGACTGGCACGACAGCCCGCTTACGCGAGACTAAGGCCTAACTTCCCGCAACCACCCGTGTGTTGTGCGTGTGAATTTGTACGCGGGTGGAAGGGACCTACAGTTTTATGCCGGTTCCGAACGGCAGGTTGGGAGCTCTTTCATAAGCAATTTTTACTCTCAGAGGTTTGTCATTTTCAGTTGAGAGGACAGCCACCGAAAGAGAAAACGAGTTTTCCCGTTATTTTTTTTAGGTGTTATTACAGGCAGTATTGAAACTGGGGTTGCTGCCTTCGACTCGCGGTCCAACGCACTAACCAACTGAGCCACGGCGGCTGCAATAGTATAAAGATTATAAAATTGATTGGGTTTTCGTTCCAGTCATTGTAATCTACGAAAAAGTCGTTCACCGTGAGACAGTTTGGGTTGATGTTGAAGAATGGCGGCTCTGCCTAAATGACCCACAAATCCCCCCTTTTATGATATAATAATGTGGCCTTTTAAAAAGTTCTATAAACAAGAAAACTTGAAATTGTTGCTGGGTGTGTGAGTGGAGGGCGTGCAACTTAATCCCTATACTCCTTGAGTGAGCTTCAATGCGTCCATTTAAAACGTCCTATGAAAAAACATTATGAAAAAAACATAATGAAAAAATCTCATGCTTTCACCCTGCAGCCGAATTTGCGCGTAGTTTCACAAAATTTACATTCTTTAATTAATCTTGTTTGTGCTGTGGTTCCCCGCTTATCCCAACTCATGTCATTTCGTCAAAGCCACCCCTGTCACGCCTGCGTATGCGCCCTCGGAGTCTAACGCACACGATTACACACTAAAAACGCACTGGCGACGACTGGCTGCTAAAGCGACCTTGTCAAAAATCTGTCGGTGCGTTACGTTGGCTGTCCTTGTGTTGTTTTTGCCCCTGCTTCGTGATATTCCCATAGGTAAGCTACGCTAATGACATTTGTGTGCTGGTGGCATGTGCGGCGCGCTTCCGTTGACACAGTTCACGTTGCGTCGCAGTTTCGCAGCTGAGAGATGAAACTAATTTTTTCCCCGCGAGTACACCACAAAAAAGTGCGGAATAAAAATGCCTTCTATGCAACGAATTGTTTCTCCATATTATTACGAAAATTAATTCTGCTGCCACAACACAGGCGTAATTCGTTTCTCTGGATTGTGCTCAATTAGTAGTCACTTTATTTACTATTTTACACTTTACTGTTTCTACAATTGTTACTCATTGCACTATCTGCTGCTTGTTAAAAGAAAACTCTCTCTCGGAATAGCATAGTGACGTCGAGCATTATCGTCACAATATTTACTCAACCGAGATTAGTTTTATCTTACTTTTCCGTTCCGAATGAAGTCTTGAAATAAGTAGGTATATGTAGCAGCCACATTTTTCACCGTTTCGGGGTTGATCGTAAAATTGTTAGGATGTTTTTGACGGAAATTCCTTTCGCTATTTATTTACCAGGTACAACGATACGAAAATTGAGCAACACTATCGATAGAAATGATTAAATAACGAATGCAGTTTGGTATGGATTTTGCAGATACACGATTTATGTATATGGATATTTAAGATATACAAGTCTCTTCTTCGTTGTCTCCCAGTTGTTGCTTATCAACCTCACCAAAGATTAGATCGGCTCACTTACTTATGTATATGTGCGTAAAGGTTCGGGTTACAGGGAAGGGTGTATTGAATAATATGACGATACCCTGTGGGAAATCGGACTGGTCCAAGTCTAGTTTTTCACCTGGTTGCTTGACAGTCATATCTATTTATTTATTTATTTATTTATTTACTTTCAAGGCACTTGTAAGACTAAGTCTTTTTATTAAGCGCACGACGCCTGGTATAACATATAAATGGTATAATGGTATAGTATAATGGTATAGTATAATAATGCAATATAATAAAATAATAATGTTGTAACAAAAATAAGAAGCGGAAAAGAGTAAAGATGAATAGTGAAATTAAGGAGAGCAGAAGAGAGAGAGAGAAGAAAATAAGAAAGAAAATTCCATTAAAGATTTGAAAAGTATTGAAGAAGTTTTTTTTTTGAAATTGATGGCGTTGGTCTCACGTTTAATGCTTGTTGGAAGTGCGTTCCACAGAGAAACTGAGTGGACAAAAAATTGTCGACCAGTTATTAAGTGCTTGTGCCTGGGCAGTATGAGCTGAAAAGACCTTGTTTTGGTACCGAAACGCAATGCCTGACCTCAGAATCGACTCCTTTTCGTGTAGCAAACTCACCCTTTTAACATGGCGGTGTCCTAGGCGAGGGTCAATTGTCCCCGTCTGCATCCATTTGCAACTAGTCCAAGGTTAGTCCGAAGCAACCAGTTTTCAAACCAGTTGCAAAGCGACTAGTTTGCGAACTAGTTTATTCTGGATTAGATTTCTAACCACTCGATTTTTATGGAGAAAATAAAACATTGCATTTTTTAATTAATTATTTTATTTTAAAAATATTTAAAAATAATAACAAAAAATTATCCCGAATAAAACAAGTATTGGTGCACGTAAAGATGAACTTCGACTTGTTGACACACTTCAGTCGAAACTGTTTGGGGTCTGACGCAGTTCAACATCCTGACTTCGCCTGCAATTAATGCAAAAATTAATTAATTAATAAATAATTACTTAAATATAATTACATAAATTTATACATACCATTCGAATGCTGCTGCAATTCGTTGCTTCACGCAACCACGCAAAATTCTAACTGAAATCATTCAAGACAAAACGTGCAAATCGAGCGAACTTCGAGTCATAGAAACAGAAAGAAAGAAACATTTCTACGAAACGTTCTACGTAACAGTATTCTTGATTATTTCACCTCTGTTTCGTCTTTCCTTTCGTTTCGTATTTTCATGTTTCTTCTCGCCTATGAACGATTAGAAGCGAACTGACCGACTTCTGCATCCGCTGACAATCGCTTGGACAACCAGTTGCCCAATTGACTACAAAAAACCAGTTGAAAGACCAATGAATTTTGGGAACTAGTTGTCTCAGGTCCGACAGGGTACTGCTTGGCAATGGAAAGGAAGGAAAATTAGAATACGACTTGCGATGGCATACTTTTAGGGTTACAATAATTTCGCTAGAGCATTCGCAAAGACTCGCGATGATATTGAACATTTTAAGTGCCATTAAAATGTTCGAGAATGATTTGCGCAACAAGCAAACAAGTATAAAAGGCATCCGGATACAGCGCAGAGGGGAGAGTTTAGTTTAAGCAAGCAAAGGTGCAACTCGAAATAGTCCAATAAGTAACAAATGTAGAGACAGTAAGTGCGAAATTGTAAATAAAGTGACTACTATTGTAGAGGTGCGTTGAAGAAATTTAGTGTGTTTTTTGAGCACAATCCAGAGAAACGAATACGGCTGCAGAACTAATTTTCGTACCAATCATATGTTTTGAATTGAGGGATTATGTTGCTGTAAGCAGGTTGCCCGCATTTTAAAGTATACTTTGACTTTACCCCGGTCTAAATTTTTACTATATTTTTATATTAAATACCCGTTGGTATGCATAACAGCGGTATTATCTGCTGACGTGCTTTATGCCGCAATCATTTATTGCCGAAGATGCTGAGTCACCCTGAATCAGAAAGTGGAAAACAGATTTCTATTGGTGGTGCCTAATGCTGCGATTGCACATTTGAAGCATTCAGAAATGTGTGGGTGCATTTGTTGGACATTCGGATTTTAGTTATTTGTGGAATTTCGAAAGCGATGAATCTTCACTTGCTTTATCACTGCTGATGTCGGTGTGTGTAATCTAAGGACTATTGCAGGCGTGCTGATTGGCCTTGAAGGTTGAATTGAATTGAATTGGAACAACTCGTAGGAAATCGTGAAAACAATTATTGCAAGTTCTGCTTGCAGGAAAATTAAACTGCAACGCATATACCAGCAGAATATCCTGTACTTATGCATAATTGAAACAAACACCTGGGGGTTTCCTTATACTAGGTGCGATTGGATTTTCATAAGCTTAGGTAATACACCCATACCTCGCTTTGCGTCGTTTCGTTTTGCGTTGTTTCGAAGTTGCGTCGCTGCTAAATTAGTACTAATTTTCACTGTGCGTCGTTATATTTTCGAAGTTGCGTTGTTTTGGGTTCGAGTCTTTAATTTTTTTGTTTTAATTTTTTTTCTAAAAGATGACACGACTTTTGGTTCTAATTGCGCCATGCCATCAAAACTCGGGGATTCCCTTTCTAACTTTTGTGAAAGAAAGCCGACTTACGACAACAGCCACTGTCTGACTCATCAGACTGTGATTAATTTTTATTTTGTTCTTAAAAATTAATTGATTATTTTATTTTGTTTTAAGGGGGGAGACTCGTCTAGGACATCTAAAATGAGGACAAATCGGAAGACCTTCAATGCGGGCGTGATAGCAGTCGTGATTTTGATCTGAAACACATAAATTCAAAGAAATTTTAATCTACATGAAAATACCTTCTATTTGAACTAAAATATAAAAAAAATTTTGAAAATACGAAAAGTTGTGGGTCTCCAAAATAAAAGTTCGATTTTTACAGCGAAAATTTATAATTTGCACGCAACAAAAAATTATTTATTATTAATTTTTATGTAATTTTTTTAGTTTAAATAGAAGCCTAATTCATAAGCTTTCGAAAAAGTCCTGGTTTGTAGAAATCCGTCAAGAAATATTGTTTTTATTACGCCCGCAGTTTTAAAAAATACTGTTTTGAGAAAATCACCTTCAAAGTTTAATTTTCGCTTATCTGCTTAGTCTACGCGTGGCGAGTCAGAGGCTGTTACTTCGAAAATATTTCGAATTTCGACTTGAAATTTTGTAGGATTATTTTTAGATATGTATTCGAATGATTAAAACTATTTTCAAAAAATGAATTTTTTTGACCCTCTAAAAGAGTCTCCCCCCTTAATTGAATTTGTTTTTTGTATGTATGTAATAAAATTGTATATTATTTTTGTTTTTTAAATGTTTACTTTGTTCAATTTTCTTTTTAAAAAGTAGTATTTTCGTAACCCTGGAACCTATCTTCGATCTTTAGATGGTTTGCTATAGAAAATCATAATTCACTTTGCGTTGTTTCAATTTGCGTCGTGTTTTTTTGGAACGTTACCACGACGCAAAGTGAGGTATGGGTGTATACTAAAATTCCTCTCGTATGCTGGACTGATTGATGAACGATTAGTCCATAAAGGTGCCAGAATAGATTTTCCAGGTCGCAGTGCACTTTTGTTAATACCGTCAATAATAATAATAAATAAATTTAAATACATCTACTTTTATTACAAAAAAATTGGGGTTGAAAAAGAAAGAAACCAAAGGGTTACAAGCAATACAAAGCGTGCAAGTCCAAACATAAAAGCTTCGAAATGCTACGCTTACGAAATTGGAGTGCGATATAGTTAACAAGGCTCAATCCATGAAAACCCTTTCAGAGGGAAGTGTCCTCTCTTAAGTCCAGCAGATATTCTGTGGGGTCTTACGGCTTTCTTGGTATCATCGTGCAACATTATTCTATTCATAATCTTTCTAGGTAGATAGGTAACAGCGCCTGCGTGCTCTCTGAGCATACTCAAGTAGCACTATGTGCCGTTTCTTTCTAGTTTATTTCTATTTACCTTATGGAAATAAAATATATCACAAAAATTGTAATTCCATGATACACCAAAACAAGATTTTATTTCGACAACGCAAGAGCTATCGGTGCGAGGAATTAGACTTGCACGACTTTTAGGGAGCTTTCCCGTTTTTCGGTTTCAAAAAAGGTTTTTTTTTGTTTTTACAGAAATCGATTTATAAATACTATACCAATATGAAGCCAAAGTTTCATAATGAAATATGCAATAGTTTTGAAATTATAGCCAAAAATGTTTCGGCGCGCACAGCCTCGCGTACGCTCCGCGCGGCGAGTATTGTAACTTTAAACGCGTTTTTCTCGAAACCATGTTTTTGTGACGTTTTTTACACTTTTTTCGGATCTAATGAACCGATTTGGATAAAACTGAATTTCACGTGAATTTTTTCAATATTGTGAAATTTCGATTTTTAACAACACTTTTAGTACCAAAATTTTGCAAAAAAATCGATTTTTTTTTCAAATTTGCGCCAAATTTCACCAAGTTGAAATTTTTCAAAAATCCTCCGATGTGCGATAACTAAAACTATGTAATTAATGAAAATGATGGTCAATTTGATTTCAGATAAACCGTACCCGAGAAAAGTGTAAAAAACTGGGAGTATGTTTTCCAAACAAGGCAACATAAGTACTTGGCAAGCCGGCGGCCATTTTGTTTTTTTCCAAAAACAAAAGTTTTTCAACTCACTATTGTAACAACAAACAAAATAAAAAAGAATTACAACATTTTATCAAACTGTCTTTCCAAAATTAATTCTTGAAAAACACCTCATTTTTCGACGAAAAAACGGGAAAGCCCCTTTAATACAAAATAAGAATTTTGTGTAAAAACGTTCAGAACAACTAAGAACTTGTACAGTCTAAGCAATTTAAACATATTTTTAATTAAATCTTTCTTTAAATTGAATTTAAATATTTCTAAATTGAAACTGGAGCTACTTTTCTGTTAATAACCATTTCATCGCTGGGCTGGTTGCCCTGCATTTACTAAAAGAATGAAAACACACACACACAGTGTTTCGACAATCAAGAATAATTTAAGTGTGCCAGGAAACAGCCCGACGAAAGTCTGAGCGAGATCTCTGAAGAAAATTAATTGTATGCACTTATGAGACAGTCCTTACTCCTTTGCTTCTGATTTTTCAAGATCTTATGTTTTTTGCTTTACATTTATATTACCAGTTCATCTATTACGCAGGAGTTTAACTTCATTTTGTTCACTGAATTCAAGATGGTACCTTTACTCTGCTTTCTGTGGACCGACGATTGAAAAATAATGTTAAACTCGCACGTCGCGTTCGCAAACCCATAAATGTAAATGGTCTGTTTGAGCCTTAAAGTCCTGAATACATACATGCATAGGTTCTCCTCTTATTTCGGTCGTTAATCATCATTTGCATTATTATTAACATGGAGTCATCAGGAATATGTGTTTTGTACGACCTGGCATATCAAACTAACACAAACGTACTTTCACAAACATGCATGCGGCCCCTTACTCCACCCAACTCACACAACTCATAGGGGACACATGAAAGCTGCCCGTACGCACATGCACAGACAAGTATGTATATATGTATGTATTGCTGCTAGAGCAAAAACAGCGCGTCAACAACACTCCTACCATTGTTAATGTTCGTACGGGCTGCCGCGCGCTTCTCCACACTGTGGTGGTGGTGTCCGCTGGCACACGGACGCACATAGAAATCTACGCGAGCGGCAAAAGGCCTTTAACACGCATCCGTCGTTAACAAAAAGTTACGAAAGAGTCGTTTGTCAAATCATCAAAAACAAACGTCAAAAAATATCAATGCAAAGTAGTAGTTAAAAAGGAAAAGGGAGGGGAAGTTTATTTTTGTTTGTGTGGTGCCAGTGAGCCAAAATCTCATTCGATTTCGTGAAAATATAAAGGCGCAATGACAGTTTGAATTCGGAAATTGTGTCAAATTGACACAAACGACGGATGCGTGTTAATATTTTCCGGCGTGCATTCATGAAATTGAAGGTGTTGGTGTTAATACGACTGTGTTTATTTAATCGTGGGCGCTTGCAGGAAGTTTGCTGTTCCACTGGTTCTTAACGTCGACAACTGTTTTCTGGCGCTTTCGGCCAAGGGTTGAACAATCGGGCTGTAGATCAACCAAGTTTCAAGGACCTTGACGTGAGTTCGGCCACCTCTCTCGTATAAACCGAGCTCTTTTAAGCCTTTATTTTCATCTACAGAAAAGTTGTCACACAAGTTGTGTGACACAAGTATAACGTAGGCTTTTAATGCAACTTATGCTATGAATGTTTGTGACTTTTCGAAGGTGGCTCAGATGGAGCACAGTTGACACGTACTATTCCTTAATTACGTTAACGGGCTGAGTTAACGCATAGCACTGCTCAAACTTAGTTTGGCAGATTGGAAAATATAAGAAAACGAATTAATCTTCGCAAAAGCACTGTAACTTAAAAGTAGCAGGGTCAATTGTTTTACGTTCTCTTGATTTTGAAACATATACAAAAAGTCATTCACATAACACAAATTTGTATCCTAAACTATTCTACACACAACCATTTTAACCGGCCACCTTCAATTCACTAATGCAAAAAAGTCACATATCAAGAAAAACAACAAAATGTTCAACACCCATCTTGATTACATTGTTCTGAAAAATTTAAATTGAATTTCTCATCAGTGCTTAGTTGGAGTCGCAGGGCGTTTCGATCAGACATTGGGGTTTTGCACTAAAATCCACTACCACTACCACTAGAGGTCTGCTGGGAAATTTTCCACTACCACTAAATAAATTTTAGTGGTAGCTGCATTTTTTCCACTAATCACTGATCTTTATTTAGTGGTAGTGCAGTTTTCTTCCACTAACTTTTTCTTAGTGGTACTTTTTACCACTGTCACTAAATAAAATTCAGTGATAGTTGAAAATTCCTCCACTATCACTAATTCTGTTCCACTAATGTTACATCGCTAACGGTTATGACCAAACATTTCAACATTTTCGTTCATTTGCTTTTCCATTGATTCGTATCGTGATCGACTCTCTTTTTCAATATTGTTCAAAATTTAGTAGGGGAACTCACAATTAATTGTTTAAATAAAACATATATTTTTGCGCATATCGTTGTTAGTGGTTTATTTAATGGTAATGGGTGTCTTTGTTTAGTGCACTATGCTTTTCACTACCACTAAATAAATTTTAGTGGTAGCTGAATTTTTTCCACTAATCACTGATCTTTATTTAGTGGTAGTGCAATTTTCTTCCACAAATTTTTTTAGTGGTACTTTTTACCACTGCCACTAAATAAAATTCAGTGATTAGTGGAAAAAATTCAGCTACCACTAAATTTATTTATAATTACACAGCGCAACAAAAAAACACTTTTTTCTGTTGCATGGAGTTTTTCTACTGTTTCTTACTAATTTGGGTGCGCTGATTCCGAATCTACCCTCCGATTTTTTCTAGCAGCTCTAGTTTGTGAGATATAGGTACCCTGTCATTTTTTCAGTTTTTCCTCTACTTTTTCCATATTTTCGATCGTAGTTTCTAAACCAAAAAACCGATTGACATGATTTTCACCTTATCGCATTAACAACACCGCACGGCTTCTTTTCCGATGCAACTAATTTTTATAAGTGTTAAAATGCCGCGGTAATTGGACCTCAAAGTCGGAAAATATGGAATTTTAAGGCGTTTTCTTTGATGGTCAAAAACATCCATATTTTTTGTAAAAAAGTTAACGAGTTATATGGCGTTCAAACTGACTCATTTAAACTAGTTTAAGTAAAAAGAGCTTTTTGTTGAACACAACCGTCCAGACTGCTCAATGAAGTTTAATTTGACAGCAGTTTGTTTACACACAACAAACAAATATTTTTGTAAACTGATGTGCTGGGAGCATAATTCGAGCGAAATATTGGCGCATATTTCATAAACCACGGCATCGTACTCAACTTCATTCAATATTAGACGCCTTGTATTCAAATGCCACAAAAAGGCGATGAATGGAATGAAAGCAGTGCGAGCAACACGATAATTTTTATATATTTCAAAATTTTCACATTTTCAATGTTTGTTTGGTTTTGTTGTGATAAATTGACAGCTGAATCTGTAGGGATGTTTTTTCTGGTTTGTGTCTAGGGTGTGCGCTGTATTCAGTTGACAAAAAAGCTTTTTCATAGAAAGCTTTCGGATGCAACCTTGCGTTAAACTCGTTTCAAAACATGTTAAATGGTTTAACACGTTTAATTTCCAACAACAATTGCATGTGAATGAACAGGTTTTCGAACTGGTTTTGTTCATTTAACTTGTTTAAGCACATTAAACACGTTTAAGTCGTCAGTTTGAACGCCATATTAGGTGTATAACGAAAGTCGACACATCAAGCAATACAACACAGCTAAATTATTTGGCGGAATACACATTCGCATCGAAATAACAGGAAAAATGTACCATCGCGATTTTCATCACTTTTCATACTTTTTCCTTAAAAAATTAGGGGCCTGAAAATATGCAAAGTTTTTAATTTTTTTTTGTTTCGAGAAATTCAAAATATTTTTGTTTTTTGCTTGTATTCCAAACTATAAATGGAACATATAAAAGAGCATATTTTGAGGCTCCTTTTTTTAAGGAAAAAGTATGAAAAGAGATGAAATCGTTATGGTACAGTTTTGTTATTATTTCGATACGAATGTGTATTCCGCCAAATAATTTGGCTGTGTTGTATTGCTTGATGTTTCTTCTTAAGATATTCATATACTTCGAAACTTGATTTATGAAACATCAGTACATTTTTCGCCATCAGAAAAAACGCCTTGAAATTCAATATTTTCTTACTTTGAAACCGTATTACCACGCCCATTCAGAACGCATAAAATTGAATAATGTCAGGAAAGATGGCGTGAAATGTTGTAAGTGCAACGATATAAAAATCATGTCGGTAGGATTATTGGTTCAGAAATAACAGTCGAAAACGAGAAAAAAGCCGAGGAAAATTCGAAAAAGTGACACGCCCATTTTTTGCAAAAACTAGAGCTGTTACATAAAAACGGAGTATGGTTTTGAAAACAGCGTGGAAAAACGATTCAGATTCATGTAAAAAACTCCATGCAACAGACATGCTGTTGTGCTGTGTTATTATTCAATAAGTTTTTCCATTCATTTATATAATTACGGTATACCAACCGGCTGGCCGACTGCTTAGCACTAGAAAGGCCATTACCATAATTTTGACCGTAATTTTGTGAAAATAATAACTTCTTTTTTTTATTTATTTATTTATTTTAAATTTATTTATTAAAACTGTATTACACATGATTGTCGCAATTCGTGTAGGTCAATGGTGGAAGTTTAGCTGAAAAGGCGGGTCTTATTCCCGGCGATGCTGTACTGAAGATTAATGATGTCGACGTTTTCAACTTGCGCCACAAGGATGCTCAAGACATTGTAGTGCGCTCCGGTAACAATTTCGTCATCACAATTCAAAGGTAAGTATTTTCCAACTCAGAATAGGTTCATGTTGTACTATATATCTACCATCTTCGCATTCGTATTCTCACAGGGGCGGCTCCACTTGGCGTCCACATGTGACCCCCACCGGCCACATCCCACAACCCAACCAAAATTCACCATATTTGCAAACAGTGACGAAAACTTCTCTGGCTCACAAACAACAGGATAGTCAGCATATTGGCTGTGGCTACAACAACGCGGCTCGTCCATTTGTAAGTAAACACATATCGTTGATCGCCCTCAAATCTATCTATCAAATGATCTAGGCTTAACGTTTGTAAATCAAAAGTCCGTTCTGAATGCATTTCGATGTATCAAGTGTCCTTACGATCTCGCCAGTGGGGTACAATAATAAATGTTCAGGGTCTTAATACCGGATTTATAATATTATATTTCTAACATTTCGTATTAGAGTTGAAAAGGGAAAAGTTAATGTAAATAATTGAGCTTTGCTAAATGCCAATGCATAATGCATAATAAATGCCAATGCATAATATTTCTTGAAGAAGTCTTACCAACAAGTTTGAAAAAAGCACAACCTCAAGGTCGTTCTAAAGTTGCGAGTGTGATTTTTAATTTCCAAAATTTTATCTTACAAGATAAAGCATGTATCAATAAAATAAAAAAAAAATTACTGGATTATCTCAAGTAGTTCCTTCGCAATTTACTCCGAAAAATAGACTTAAATTTTCAGCTCGTAACCAGAAGACCCCCTTAATTCATGATCTACAGACTCAGTTACCTGCTTTTAAAATGCATTATTTTGTTAAACATTCCCAACAAAATTATTTTGAAGTTGATGTTGCTGAGAACTATCGCCTAACCTAATAATAATAATAATTGATTGGCACGACAGCCCGCTTACGCGAGACTAAGGCCTAGCTTCCCGCAACCACCCGTGTTGTGCGTGTGAATTTTGTACGCGGGTGGAAGGGACCTACAGTTTTATGCCGGTTCCGAACGGCAGGTTGGGAGCTTTTTCATAGGCAATTTTTACTCTCAGAGGTTTGCCATTTCCAGCTGAGAGGACAGCCACCGAAAGAGAAAACGAGTTTCCCGTTATTTTTTTTAGGTGTTACTACATGCAGTATTCGATCTTGCGTCGCTCTGCATGCGACTCGCTGGACCGCGCACTAACCAACTGAGCCACGGCGGCTATCGCCTAACCTGCCAAAACGAAATTCAAGATGCCCACTTTAGTTACAGCCAAGTTACAGTTTTTACGTGCGTTGCTTGGGTTCCTGGTGAAACTAAGTCATTTGCTGTTATCAACGATGAATTAACTCACAATAAATTCGATGTTTATGTTTTTAATTTTTGTTTTAACTTGACTTTTGGTCCAAAAGTATTTTGTAATAATTTTAAATCGATTGAGAATTTATTCAGATATTTTGATGTAAACTTTGAACTTTCACCCCGAGCCACGCCTTTTGTAGGCGTTTTCCAAGCATGGAGTTCTTTGCTTTTTTTTTATTTGTTTACTTGTTACTTGTTTAATTTTTTTACTTCTTGCCATAATTTTTGTTCAAAAAAAAACTATTGAATTGTAATTTGTTTCATTGTTTTCACTTTTCACTCCACTGTGCGCCATTTTCACGAAATTTTTAATTAAACTAAACATATAATAACTTCGCTGGCAAAAGCCATTTTAAAAATCAAAGGTAAAAACATATCTGTATAAGTACATACATATTTTTAATATATTAAATAGAAATTAAGATACCAAAGTTCTTATCAGGTGTACAACTTTGCTTCCGCCGTTTTCAGATAGGTGGCTGTACCGGCTGAGGCTGGTTGAAATACATAGATGGTAATGCCTTTAAAGTGAGTGTGGACAGTGCCTAACGAATTGTCATTGCCGTTTCAGTGACAGTTGTTCTTGTTTTCGTATTATTCACGCTCGAAAATGTCCGTTTATGTGCCCAATTCTCGCCATTTGCGGGAAGTTTTACTTTTCTGTTACAATTCGAAAAAAAATGCAGCTGAAGCGCATCGAATGCTCTCAGAAACTTACGGTGATGCTGCTCTGAGTGAAAGAACGTGTCGGGAGTGGTTTCAACGTTTTAAAAATGGTGATTTCGATGTCGAAGACAAACATGGTGGTGGAAGAGAAAAAACCTTCAAAGATGAACAACTAGAAGCATTGCTTGATGAAGATTCGTGCCAAACCCAAGAAGAGCTTGCCGAATCGTTGGGAGTGAGTCAGCAAGCCATTTCAAAACGTCTCAAGGCCCTGGGCATGATTCAGAAAGAAGGAAGAAGTCATCCTCCAACACGACAATGCTCGGCCTCACGTCGCAAAAGTGGTCAAAAAGTACCTGGAAACGCTGAAATGGGAAGTCTTGCCCCACCCGCCGTATTCCCCAGATGTCGCCCCTTCTGACTTCCACCTATTCCGTTCGATGGCACACGGCCGGCAGATCAACATTTTCAATCCTTCGAAGAATTGGAAAAATGGATTGCTTCATGGATAGCGTCAAAAGAGGACTCCTTTTTTCGAGCCGGCAGATCAACATTTTCAATCCTTCGAAGAATTGGAAAAATGGATTGCTTCATGGATAGCGTCAAAAGAGGACTCCTTTTTTCGAGCCGGGATCCGAAAATTGCCGGAAAGATGGGAGAAAGTTGTCGCTAGCGACGGACAATACTTTGAATAATACATCTGTAAGCACTTTTTCGCAATAAAGCTTTTAATTTTGGAAAAAAAACGGCGGAAGCAAAGTTGTACACCTGATAATTCTGCGAATGTTATTTAAGTTTTGTTATTGCTCCTCTGTAGGCGGTAGGAGGGTTAAGCGTATTTGTAGTATAAGAAAACGCGGTCTAAAAAATGTTCGTACGACATCTGACAAACCATCAACCGCCGCACCACATCGCTCTCTAAATTTGTGTTTTACCCCTCATTTCAGGCCAACGGCGGCGATGGCAACGTCAAGAGCATCGTCAATAAGCAATACAACACCCCTGTTGGCATTTACAGCGATGAATCTATTGCGGAAACACTTTCGGCCCAGGCCGAGGTCCTGGCTGGCGGCGTCCTTGGGTAAGTGAAAACAATGACGGCAATATGCTTTGTGTTGCGCACAGAAATGCCTCTAATATGTTCATAAGAAACGGCAACTGTGACAACAAGAGTCATCACGAAATCGGCAGCGGCAAAACAATTCGGTGGAAAGAAGACAAAAGTAAAAGTAGGAAAGTTAAGAGTGGAACTTCTTTAAGTTACTTTGAATGCGGTTGTTGAATGAAATGAAATTCCTGCGGTTGTTCATTGTTTCCAGAGTAAAAGTAAAAACCTTACAACAACACAACAAGAAAACAGAACCAAAGTTTCTCTTTACTATTTCCCGTTTGGCGGCTCCTCCACAAAGCTCGTCGCTTCAATGTGAGCTGAATTGCATGAATTGTGTGGAAAAAGTCGAGACTGAGCATTTGCGTTCACACAAGTTCAAACGCATTTTGCGAAATGGTAGCACTGGAAGTGATCTGCAGACAAGTTGGCAACCCCCAATTCCTTGGCTATGTATTTGTTCATCAAATTTCGTAAAGTGAAAAATTTTAAAGTAATCCATGCCTCTGATCCTTACAAACTAAGTTTTAACTAATTGAAAGTATCTTGCCTACATAAGATCAATGAATTGTAATAGTTTTGTTTGGGTTCGTGATATTTGTATATGAATTTCACACAAGTTTGGTTAAGATAAACCAATTTCATATGTTTTCATATTATTTCATAAAAAGAACAGTTTAACAGAAAAAGTATGTATGTGTTAATATAACAAATATGTCTAGCTTCCACAATTTTCTACGTAAAAAGTTACACATAAAAAAACTTGAAAAATCGCGGGATCCATTGCCATTTTGAATTCCCGAAACTCCGGAACTCCATAATGCTTCGGGATTGAACGCCTTAGTTCAGTGGTATAAGCGGAAAAAGTTTGAGAACCGCTGCAGTAAGTGTAAAAAGTGCTTAAAAGTTGCCTAAAAGTATGCTCGATATTAAAAGTGAAATTACCACCGAACCGCAATTAGTTGTTGTTTATGTCCACACACGTATTAAAATGCATTGTTCAACCCTTTCTCTTTCGCTTTATCGCAGAGTCAATTTCAAGAAGAACGAAAAAGAATACCAAGCCGACAAGTCGGAAGTGCTGAAATTCTTGCGCGAAGAGGAGACTGGACCATCGACACCAGGTAACATTACACACTGTATCGCGCTGGCGCAGCTTCTTCTGTTGCTTAACGATGGCAGGAATCCATTTGCAGTCGATTGCCTAACCGATTAGGCTAACTAAGTGGGAATAGGGAAGTTGCAGTGGGGCGATTGAAGCCTTTCACTTTTTTAAAAGTCCGTCCAAAAGACCTTGAAAATTGCGTTGACTTACTGTTAAACGCTATCCCGACCGCGACCTGTCAGAGAAACGCTATCGATAGAGCGTGGTACTACACACACGTGCATGTATGTATGTATGTAACTAATAGTTGTTTTTTAATTTCATGTTTTTGCCCATGAGCGGTTTCCCTTTCTATTATTAACTCTTCTGCAAAGAGTCTTGTTGCAACATACAAACATACACACACACATTCCTCCATGTACACCAATGTATTTTGACAGAGGTCTTTGACTCACTGACGCTATTGAAAAATAGATCACATCAGTAAGATTTCGAAGCTTCGTGCGATTAAAATTAAAAAAATTACCAAAATTAACGAACACACACATAGGTTCCTATATGCATACAAACACATTAGATTGCAGCTACTTCACGTAAATGTTTCTGGCGATTTTCCGTTTCATGTTCCGTCAAAACCAATGCCAACAATGCTCGTTGTATTCATACTATATTCGTTAAATACCGCGAATGTTCTGTCGTTGCGCAAACACAACACATTGCAATACGAACAAACACCACACAGCATTCAATAACCATCCACATCAAGAACAACAGCAATACCAGCAACAACAATATCAACAACACCAACCACATCAACAACAGGTACAACAACAATCAAGCACCAGGCATGTTAGCGCCCCGATCAATTCGTCAAAGCCTCCAAGTACCGGTGGATTGCCAGTTGGCCAGAATATTTGTTTCGATTGTGAACGCCTCATTACGTAAGTCAGAAAGCGTTTCGTAATGCGAAACGTAAATAACGTGCCCATCATCGCCACTACCACGGTCATACACATTGAATGAGTACTAATAAATGTATCCCATTAACACGACTACACTAGTAGACAACTGCACAGCTGATTGTGGCTAACAATGGGGTTAGACAGCCCTCTTCTGACGAAAGGTTTCGCTTAGTCAGAGGCGGTCATGAATTGTAGAGTTTTAATAGTTGTTTTAAACATGTTGGGGTTCACTGACATACGGACCCAGACTCAAGCTTAGGCTGCAGCAGTCCCTTTAAAAACCACAAATTTTGTGACTGCGATTGCTGCGCAATAGTCGCGAATTTCAAATAATGAACGTATTCCCTTGTGACTTTATTTACTCCATGCGCTAAATATATTGGCAACAAAACGATTATGCGGACGACGTCGATAGAACCGCATAGCCCGGCCAATTTTTACTGGACACAAAGCCACGCCATCGGGGGCAATGAACGGCGCACCCCACTCTCCCACCAACGGCAGCAGGAGCAGGAGCCGGACGAACGCATTGGCACATCGTTGCTGCAGAACACATTGGCCCCAGGTGCTCCACACCGACCCAGCATGCCGCAAGCGGCAAAGGCGGCGGTGGCCTCGAAGCCAGCGCCGCCGCTGGCCGTCACATCGGATTCGGCGCAACCACCGGCCCCCGAAGCAGCCGACCCACGAGTTATCATCCTGCCCGTGTGTCCGGCACTGCAGGGACCGGAATACAAGACGGAAATGGAAGCGGCCACAGCCGCTCTGCAGAGCGACCAGGGCCCTCGGCCATTGTCCGCTAGCGGACATCCGGCGTGTGCGCTGTGTGGCGTTGGCATTGTGTAAGGAATCGATGTTTTATGTGCAAAGCAGCGAATGAAAAATTACCAACTTTTTCTGCGCGCGCGCAAGAGTTGCACGCAAGACAATGGTTTAAAGCGCAACACACGCGTCATTTGTACTTTGAATCAAATTATCATTTCAATTGGAATTTGCATAACAGACCACACTCTTGCAATCTCTCTCACACACAACCGCACGCCAGTGCTTTCATTTACATTAATTGGCAGCCTAAAGCCGCACTCGCACTTACATATACATGACTCGTACATACGGTTATTTGCGTTTACACACGTGCGAACTAAAGTTGTGCTCGTCTCAAAATCCGGATAAGTGAGAGTATTTGAAGTACAAATTTACAAAGCTAACTTCATCAGTGCGTATACACAATCGGGATTTCAGCGCATGTACACATAATTACCATATGTGCATTGCTCATATTTTATGTGTGTATCACAGAACGGCAGCGGGTGATTGCAGAAACGTTAATACGTAATCAACACCCTAAAAAAATGCCTTTGCGTTCAACCGATCAAACATGCTCAAACACACATGTTCGATGTTGATTTTAAATCAATCGAACCATGTTCGTCTTGTTTGCTCTGTGATTATATTCAGCGGTTGTCTTAACCCTTAACCACCTAGCAAACGTCTCACAGACCCCCAGGAATTTTTAAGCGTGAATATTTTTACGCCCGAGCTTCGTATAAATGTGTTAGTTCATGTGCCTTTTCCTTGCGCCAATCAGTGCCGCACAACCCCATGTCACAGTCGGATGTGATCGCGTTTGTCTCTAGTGAGTAAAAAACTGTTGCTAGGAGTCTAGGAGACCTCTGTTAGGCGGTTACGTGACTTTTTTACATTCGTAAATTTTTATTGTTCTGGTTGATAATGACTTTAAATGACGCAAATATACGGCGGTGGTTGGAAGAAGATTTTTCAGACGACGAAAATATACCGAACGATGACTGCAGCGGTGTTGCGGCCGATGTAGGCTTTAAATTACAATGTGATATCAGAATGGCTATTCAACGCATCCTCCAGCGTAACAATGGAACCACTCCATCAGCAGCTCCATCTTGAAGTAGCGCTGAAAAAAGGTTAGCAGTGCGTAAGAACTGCTCTATTTGCGACTCGAGAAAGAAACGTAAAACACAATGCTTTTCGAATGCAAAGCTCCTGGAATGCTCACAAAATCTGTGTTTTGACTTTCGCGAAAAACTGCAAGTTAAGGTCTTGCAATTTTGTTTAGGTTTTGTTTTTATTGAGAATATTTAATATATAAAAAAAGGAACAACGAAGTACCTACTTTATGTTATTATTATAATGGATCTCATTTTCCAAATGTGTTAGTTTGTAAGTATAAAATAAGAAATGTTGACTTCATAAATGAAATTTAAATTGAAAACGTTGATTTTCCTGTGCTTTTCTTATTTTAATAAATAATTTAATATGTTCCTTAAAGGGTTATATACACTTGCGTAGGTAAAAAAAATCGAACATTTTTTTATTGCATTTTCTGAAAGTGCATATCTTAGAGAATATTTTCCCCAAAAATCATAAAGATCCGAGCATTAAAACCAGATTGGCAGCTATTGATAGCGCGCTATCTGCAACTACGAGTCAACGGCAAGTCACGCTTCACGAGCGATTATCTCGAAACTGTTTTTTTCAAAAAGTGTGGTTGCGGTGACCACGATTACTAAAGAACCGTGAACTCGATCAGTCTGAAATTTTCCAGGCTTATTAAAAACAATATTAGCCTGTTCGTGAACGAAGGATTTCAATTTGAAGCAAAACCTTTTTTTTCCTGATGTAAAAACCCGAATTTTATACGTTCAAACCTCGAACTTTTTAGAAAGATGATCATAATTTTCGAAAAAAATTTTATTTTTTCAAAATCCTTCGTTCACGAACAGCGTATAGGTGTAAACTACATAAATTTTTTTGGTTTTTGTATTTCAGATGAGCAGATCCTTCGTTATCGTGGTCACCGCGGACGATGTTGGGAAAATTGTGTTTTGGCATAATGGCTACTGTGACTAGTATTATAAATATTTTCTTTTGAAAAAATTCATGAAGCATCTCTCGAAGTGTATAAATAAATAGGCATTTAGTGTTTTAAGAAAAGTTGTGTTGTTTTTCCAAAAAAAAAATCGTAAAAATGCCTTTTTTCTCGCGCGCAAGTGTATATAACCCCTTAACTGATTTTAATTAAAAACTAAAACGTAATTCACAAAATTTTACAAACGCGAATAATTTTGTGCCGGGGTCTCACAGACGTATGTTAGGTGGTAGTGTGACAAAAACATGTGCTAGGTGGTTAAGGGTTAATACCAATCGTTTCGGATTTTTGCTCGTTTGGCTCAACAATGATTATTTTGATTAAGAACAAAACGCAACATGCACAAATAAACGCGTACGAGTTTTGGCATGCGCTGGCAGAGAAGGAGAAAAATAGTGAACCAAACAGATGAAAAAGCAAAATAGTTTTACAACAAACAAAATCATATTTATTTTCATTTCTTTGTCTTACATAAAACTAAGTAATGAGTATTCAACAAAAAATTAACATAAATAAAGGAACAATTTCAATTCATGTTTTATTGCATTAAACAATAAATACTTATACTCGTATGTTGATAAAATAGGGTTTTAATTAAAAACATTTTTCTATTATGAGTTCAGAAATAATAAGCTGTCTGACATTTTTTCTTGAAAAGTGAAATGTTTGCTTGACCATTGAAACAACTAAATGCAAACAATTCTTTGATTACTCATCACCTTTGGTCCCTTCCTCATACGAAATGCAACGCCAACGCACGTTGGTTCAATCAGGTTACAAGTTCGATAAGCCGACTCACACCCGAGCGAACGTTCGCCAACATGATTCTGATTATATTCAACGCTTGGCTGAGTTGAGTGATTAAATGTGATCAAAACATGTTTGACTCACACTCATCCGAGCGACAGATTCGCCAACATGATTCTGATTATATTCAACACTGGGCTGAAGTGAGTGATTAAATGTGAGTAAGAATTTTAGTGTAGTGTGTACACACCAGTTCTCTGGTGTGTATGCATTTTTTAGCATTGAACTAAAATTTGAATAATTTCTAATTTTCGTGAGAGGCAAACCGTCCGAGTGCGAAGAAATAGTTAACTTTGTCATGAAACTTAAATTCTTACGAGAATGGGAAAACGAGAGAGCAATCAGTTGTAATCGCAAATAATTAAATATTAAGAATTTAATGGTTAGGGGTTGTATGCCTCTTAAAACAAACACACGTTACTCGTTACTCTGTTTGAATTCATTTTCGAAATAAATTATCATTACATTCACATATACATCGACACATATGTACACATATGGTCAAAATTATAAGTACAGGCCTATATATTTAATCTTTTCAATGGCTTGTAGGCAAGTATTTATTTAAGTTAAAAGAAAAACAAATTAATAAATCTTTTCTTACAACTTAATAAGTAAAATAAATGAGGATAATACGAATAAAACACAAAAGGATCTTTCAATATCGAAATTAATGAAAATGGTTGGACAAAATAATAAGTACCTTCGGTTTATATTAATAAAATAAATTCAAATTCCCACTTTATCGGCTTTTTTGTTAACAATTTCTTTCTTTTATTAGGAGCTTATTTTGAATAATTTTCTGCACTCGTTTTGGCATCCTAGAGATAAGCTCAGCCAAATCTCTATTGGTATCTCATACTAAGTTTATTTTTTGTTAAATAATAATTGGTCCTTATTTTTAAACAGGACCAATTTTCTAATGTTCCTTTTTTCAATTCTGCTCAAATATTTTCGACTGGATTCGGATCCGGTGACTGACTTGGCCAGTTAAGCAACGCGCCTCCATTTTCTTAAATTCATTTCTTGACCAACTTGAAAGATTGCTTAGGATCATTATATTGCTGATATGGCCACCTTAGCTATATACTTTCCTCAGCATAGGGCAACATGATATTTTCCAAGATGTCTTTCTAGTGAACTCTCGTCATGGTATCGGTTATAATTAATAATTATATAAAAAAATATAATTGGTATCAGTATCAGTAAATTAGCTCTTTGTAGCCTTCGAGGAACAGTTCGGGAAGAGATCACATTGCCGATGTCTGCTGAAATGGCTCTCAAGGATACAAATGGGTCCTTTTTCGCAAGAGTGACAGTATGGTTATCCGTCTTTATAGACGTATTTTTTGGTCTTCCGCGGTTTTCGATATTTTTCTTAGCTTTTAAAGAATTCTGGACAAAACACAGTTACCGATCTAAGGTTTTCGCGCAAGAACAAAGGCTTTGGCCGTCATACATTGTGACCGAAAAGTTTCCGGAAATTCTCATTTAAAATTCGCGCGCTGTATATTTTTCGATATTTTCTGAAGGTTTGTAGCACTGTCCTTAATTACTATGCCAAAAATGAGCGCGATCTGTCAGACAGTTTGTTTACGGCAGCTGTTGAAACCAGTTCACCTCAGTAGTGCGTTGCGATTTTGTTGAGAATTTTCTTCAAAATGAGTACCGTGAACAGGTCTCTGCTTGATCGTGCCAATTCCGATCCAACTTTCATGGAATGCATCATAACTGGTGACGAGACATGGGTCTACGAGTACGACATGCAAACAAGCCAACAATCATCGGAATGGTGATTGTTTTCTTCGATATTCGTGGTGTGGTGCATCATGAATTCATCCCTGAAGGACAAACAGTCGGTAAAGACTATTATTTGACTGTTTTAAGACGTTTGCGTGAAAATATCCGCCGTAAACGGCCTCAATTGTGGAAGGATAATTCATGGATTTTTCATGACGATAATGCTCCCTCGCACCGAGCCAACATTATCAATGATTTTAAGGCCAAACATTCAATAAATACCATCGAACAGCCACCGTATTCACCTGATCTTGCACCGTGTGACTTTTTCCTGTTTCCCAAACTCAAATTACCACTCAGAGGAACGCGTTTTGAATCCATAGAAGACGTAAAACAGAATTCGCAGAGGGAACTCAAAGCCATACCGGAAAGCGCCTATAAAAAATGTTTTGATGATTGGAAGAAACGTTGGCATATGTGTATCGCTTCTAATGGAGCATATTTTGAAGGAGAAATAAATATTGATGAATATTAAGAATTTTGCGTTTTATTTAAAATTTCCGGAAACTTTTCGGTCACAAGGTATCTCAACCTCAGAGCGATTCTCCTCACTTCGGAAATACAATGTTTATTGCGGCCCATCTGCAATATGTTCTCCTTTTTATTTTACTACCTCGCTCAGCTGGAAATGGCAAACCTCTGAGAGTAAAAATTGCCTATGAAAAAGCTCCCAACCTGCCGTTCGGAACCGGCATAAAACTGTAGGTCCCTTCCACCCGTGTACAAAATTCACACACACAACACAGGTGGTTGCGGGAAGCTAGGCCTTAGTCTCGCGTAAGCGGGCTGTCGTGCCAGTCAATTATTATTATTATTATTATTATTACAACTAAATAATAATACAAATAAAATAACAAACCTTTGCAAAAAATTTGATCAGATTATTGAAAAACGTGAAAAATATTTTTATGACCAGCCAATTATAACACATTGTAGCGCAAATTGGGGCAATCCCTGTTTCATTTTCACTTTCAAAAGCATTGGCATATTGAAACTATTAAAATAAAAAGGAAGTGCCATGTATGAATTAAATACGCTAAAAAAATTGTACATTAACAAAATGTTAGGTAGTGTACTTATTGTTTTGACCATATGTGTATATCACTGTACTTACGTGCAGGAATTCACACAAATGAGTTGCTAACCAAAACCTCTCACTCACTCAACTCTTATTAATACGAAACCGAAATGTTCCATCCGCAGCGGTGTGTTCGTGCGTATCAAGGACAAGAATTTGCATGTGGAATGCTTCAAGTGCGCAACTTGCGGAACTTCGCTCAAGAATCAAGGCTACTATAACTTTAACAACAAGTTGTATTGCGAGATTCACGCGAAATTGGCGGCCTTGCAGAACCCACCAGCGGGCACCGAAGGCTACGTTCCGGTGCCAATTAAGCCGTGAGTATCATCAAGGCTCTACATTAAGGGGCAAGATTTCCAATACACACACAACCACACACAGAAATTATAACAAACATGGGTAGATTAAGAAAAATAGGATTTTATGTACAATTTTCGAGTTTTTATTTATTCTCAAAGATGGTAATTATTTCTTTGGTGTCCTGCATTTTTGCACCCGAGAATCCTATTGAAAAATATTACCATTGCATGCGGTTTTTGGAAATGTCTCTTACGCTAAAGTTTCCCTGTTTTGTAGATGGTCTATATTATAAAATGACTTTTGTGAAGTAAACCATTTCCCCGTCACGCCCCTTTCCCAAAACCTATCAAGCTTTACAGTAGAACAGCACATTCTAGTGACACATCCACTGTATCAAATTTGTCTTTTGATGTGTTAGCCGCCATCTATAAATTGATTAATTCTGAATTTGAATGCAAATCTGCCTTCACCGTTGCCATCGCCGCTGTCACTCATTGCAGTTGTTGCGGTGGGATGGGCAATTTGAATATCAAATATTTGGCATATACAATAAATTTACATAGTTATGCACAGGGTGTCTCAATTAAAGTGCACGATTTAATTGAAAAATAAAACCCATATTTATTGAGCGGGTGGTGATATTTTTATTGCATTGAAACGTAGACACGTTTCACGTTCCAGCTCTTTTCATCCAAACTTCGATGACATTTTCACCAAAATGTGGCTCTATATCCCCGATGACGCGTTGGATCTCGATCTTGAGCTCAGAAATTGTTTGTGGTTTATTCGCAAAGAAAAATATCGCACCGTGTTATTTCACACAAACTCGGTGGTCAATTCACGCAGTAATTTCGCCGATCGGCACACACGAGTATGTACACATTTATACTGCTGCCACTCCGCTTTTAATCGACATTGATTGTATCCAGATCAGTTAGAACGGTAAATAAAGCATACTAAATATTGTTTAATATTTGGCCAAACGGCTGTGTCACACAAAATGGTTTGTGCAGATTGAATATTCGCCGCGATTACATTTTTTGCGAGTTTGTTGAACCTTTAAGTTCGTACTGTGATTTTTAAGATTTTAAGGCTCTTCGTAAACGCATTAATGCTAAGTATCAGTGTCGTTTATTTCCAGACCATTGAAAATTGAAAAGCTTAACATGCGCATCTCTATTCCGAATTGACAGGCTAACGGAGTCACGCATAGTCCTTCGACTCTCAATGACGAATGAATGAATGAATGATTAAAGACGCTGATGCTTTGCATAAATTTAATAAATTACTTTATCGCGATGGAAGGGTTTAAAGTTATTCAAATTGTACAAAAGTGATAGTAAACCAAAAAAGGTTTCGTCGAAAATTCAAAACACTCCAATTCTGGCTAATTTAAATAAATTTAGAAAATTGAAATCCAATAGTTTATAAATATTTTTTTTGTGTAGTTTTATTTTATTGAATTGAATTTAAGTAAGCTTTGTTCCTTGAAAATTACAGATGCTCTGTACTGTACTATATTTTCACTCATAATTATTGTAGGGTTAGATTATGTCAGCAAGTTTACAGTTCCATTAAATTCAAATGTAAAACGAGATCGAATTCTTTTTTGCAGCCACACTAAGTTGAGCGCCAACACCATTTCTTCGGCATTGAGCGCTCATGGTTTCAATGATGCACCTGTGGCCAATGGCAACTCGACGCCGACTTCGGCTCCGGTAAGTGGAATTTGGCTAATTGGCACGCAATATTTTGCGAATAGGCACACTCACGCACACACGCACTCGCACACAACCATACATATATGCAGAGCATCTGCATCTAAGGGAGGGCGCAAGTGCCGCTGGAGGCTCACACATACCCACATACAACCTTGCTTACTGCTTTGCTGGCGTTTGGAATTTTGGACACTGCTGCACGGCAGCAAAAAATAAACAAACAAACCAATAAAGTGCAACGCAATCAAAAAGTGTCTTAATTGTTGAAAAAATACTCCACAGTGCAAATATTATTTCCGTAAGCGAACTGCGCTGCAAGGTTGCAGGCGTGCATGTGTGTGCGGGTGTGTGCTTCTACCTTACGGTGTGTTCACACTGATATGTATTTCCAAACGGCGCAAATACGCAGCAGCATGTCAACATATCAACGCATCAGAGTGAATACTTCGTAGTAATTCCTTAAGAATTAAAAGTTGATTATGTGTTTTGGTTAATGCTTCGTTAGCGCGAGAACGGCTTGTCAACTGTATACGGTGCGTTGTATTTAGTTGAGTTAACACCCGTAAAAACATCTGCTTGCTGAAAATAATGTCCCACTTCCTTGATGCATGCGAGCTTCTCGCCGTCTCTGCTGACCACCACGTTTCGGTAGAGCTACCCCAGAGTTATATTTACACCTAATCTAAAATTATATTTAGGTGAATTGATCGATTCAGTATAAATGATTTTGCGACAAGAGCGCACTGACAATTTCGGTGAATTGGCAAAGCACTCCGGTGGTGATTGCGGCTGTTTGTGGCAGCTGCCAAGGTGTTGCTCAGTGAATAGATACTCGGATGTACAATGAGACATTCGCTAAAAAAGCTTTTATGTTAATCAAAACTACAAACCGAAAATAAACGACGCTGCTACCTTAGACCTCTTCAACTCGAATATGCATCATTTTCTATAGGTACGTATTTACATATATCGGGCATACGTTCAGCTAGGCGGGAATTGAATATTAAGAAGACGTTAGTTATGGTAGCCATATTCCGATATCTCGTAGCTATATTAAAATTGAAATTCCTCGGAACAGTGAACTCAAATCAGCGATTTTCACACCCGATTCAGCAAGCATGCTGGTCATAGCGTGCACGATTATACTGTACGGAGAAGCGCACAGCTGCGACTCTACTCCACCAATGAGTCAAGTAAAAATAGTCGAATAAATGTGCAGCACAAAAATAAATGCTGCGCTTTGCACAGGCGGAAGGGGAGCGCGCGGCTAAACTTGTCTATGTGTTCGAGTACTTCTTCGCATCCATAGGTTTTAATGTCGCTTTGAATTGACGGTGCAGTGCCACTGGCGCGGCGTTGACGAAATTTTCAGTTTGCTTTTATTCAACACGTTCGAATGGTGTCCGCTCGAAACGGGCGCTGCAGCGAGTACGAAGATTGTTAGCTTATTTGTTGAGTTTAAAAATTCAAAGAAATAAAAGTGCGCAGTTGGACAACGGATACGAATTAGTGACCGCAGGACACAACAATTAAGAGTAATTTTCACCCATCAACATTGATCGCATCTCTAGGCATAGGCAACATTTACATTGGAATACTGCTCGCAACGAAAAACGTTACATAATTCATCGAACCGAATTTATCCCTAACACTCCATACTACTCACTGAGCAACATTTTGGAATACTCTGTTCTCACTTGCCGTTGCCTTTCTTTTGAGGTCAAACGTTCGTAAATATCTTATGGTAAAAGTGTGACCTTGACCCAAAAGTCCAGTTACCAGTTGCTCTTGATGACATTCGCCGGAGGGATAAACTTTAAAAAAGTAATTTTAGAACAGCTTCAATCTCTGTCATTTCAAACTGTCATCAACCTTAAAAACTACTCGGCAAGACGTGGAATAATTAACTTGTTGAGTCAATACAAAGTTTAAATTTGCAAGAGAGATTGCAATGCAATTAGCGCAATGAGTGTTGGGATAACTTTAGTACAAGCTCACACAAGGCGAAATTCAAAATCTCTGATTACGTTTGTGCCAACTGCTTTTCAGTCTCAACTAACCAGTAATGTCAATGTTGTCGATGTTAGATAGTTTTTAATAGGTAATATGTGAAAAAACTACAACTACACAGGTCTATGACTATGGCAGAAAGGTCAACAGTCGGACATAGGCAATAATAATTATAAATATAATACAAATAATAATTGTTACTCATGGAAATATATTTAAAATGGTCGTAGCCATTTCGAGGGCCTAGCTAAGTGTCTAAGAACTATGTACATAGTTCTCAACTAATATGCAATGCACCGAGGCCGATTGATTCCGTTCTCTTTAATACAATTGCGCGCTTTGTTTGTTACTAATTACCGTAATTACCGTTGTTGTTCTCTTTAAATGTTTATCTCGTGGCTTTGCTTGCCGCCACTTTGATGCTTTGGCTTGAACAAAATTGTTGTGTTTTAAAAACATAAAATAACAAATTAAGCATGAAGACGACCTGCCGCTGCCACCGCCTCCATCACCAACACAGTTGCAACAATTCGAAAATGAGAGTTTACAGGACCGTGACAACAGCACAAACAGTCACCAATCATCATGCCACCACACACGCACAAACAGCAGTATCTCATCGCTGTCGACCGGGTCTTCTAACACATCCTCCATGTCGGGGGCATCATCATCCACCGTCGGCTGTGCTTTGGGGAACGGTGGCGACGGTTGTCGTGGGAGCATGGTAAGTGCGGTCGACGGCGTCGAGAGTGTTGCGCTGTCGCTGGAGGCTTTCGCCACGCCCCTGCACTCTCGACAGGCATCGTCTTCTTCTTCGCTGAACCAGGGCGACGAAAGTTTCGGAGCCAACTTGCCGCCACTACCACCACCGCCACCGCCGATGCCAAGTACATCGGGAGCCGATCGGTACATAAACTCCAAGAACCATTTGAACATTAACAACACAAGAGTGCTGCAGCAGCATGTCGCACGACAACAGCAGTTACTGCTGCAGCAGCAGAATGAGAACGATATGAATTCGCAAAATCAAAACGTTGCCGGCGGTACGGCCGGTGCTGTGGATGCGCTGCCGCAGCCGACCCTTAACGTTTATAATAAGTTCCTAAAAGAGTATTCCAACAAGTTGCTCACACAAAACAACAACAAAAACAACAACAACACTGTCGACTCTACACCCCTTAATGACAGCAAATTATTCAATGATACTGCGAAGCCATATCGGCCATCAAGCGTGAGCGCTTCTGCTGCATCGACTACGACAATCAACACGAATGTTGCTGCTGTCGCGGCAACACTTGCTAATCAATTGAAATTTAATCCGTGTCAGGTCGCAAGTACTGTAGCACCAAGCGCAAAAACAAGAGCACCAGCCGCGTCGGCATTAGACAACAACAACAGCAACATCGAGAGCAGCCAAAGCATACAGCCGGCAATGTTGGCGGAACCCACAAGCGCGAGTGCAGCGATAGCAGCTCAGTGCGATCAACCATTCAGCGAGTACGTTACCTTGACGGGCAACGTGATTCGCAGCGTGGTACCGCCGGGTAAGGGTGCAAACATCAACTACAAGGTAAGTAAACCAAAAGTGCTCCGGGTATTGCATGTTCTCCGGTTCCTCTTTCCCGACTTTTCGACACAACCGAACATTGCAAGCACGCGTCGCCCTCAATTTTCCCTGATCTGCCCAGCATGCACGTCTGCATTGTTTATAAGCATCTGCGCAACTCGCAACTCTCGTTCAAACTTACTCGTCGCTGCGCAAGATAGTAACTTCTACTTCCCTACTTTTATCCTGCACAGGTCAACCAGGGATACGCTCGGCCCTATGGTGCTGCTTCCGGTCCATCGGCGGCTGCTCCCAAGTCTCCCGTTTCTTATCCGCCGCAACCGCAGCACTGGGGCGCCCCACAGAAACCGGCCGGCAATCCGTACGCCACTTTGCCGCGCACCAACGTTGGCCAACAAGGTAAGGATGATTTTGATTATGATGATGATGGCGACGACGGTGATCAATTCTCATATGGTGTATGGGTTTAGCAGCCCGTGCGAGACTGATATCGCCTATAGAACTGCTATTGTTTTTTTAAATATTGATGTTGAGAAAACATTGGTTGCTATTGAGAACATCAGTAGGGCAGTTCGCGATAACGTGCAAATATTTCGGCAAATATATGCCATTTCAAATATTTGGCATCAACACTCGTAGTCTACTGATTTTATCCTGTTCATGATTTTGGAAATATTTTAGTCATTAATCGTTGTATAAATACGTTTTACAATTCCGCACTTACATATGTATGCCTAATAAACTCGAATTGAAAACCGCTTAAGACTTATTAAAAATTAAAGCCGCCCACCGTCCTGAAAACAATTATTGCAAATCGCACAACCAAATTTACTGATCAACTGTACTACAACACTACTAACTCAGCTTACCTGTCCGGCGCAGCTCGAAGTGATCACACGTCACTTATCACAATGTCTGCACTTTCAATGCCAAAAACAACTTGCAGATGGCAAATTTCAACTCAATTTTCCTAATACCAAACATAACCACGCACACACTACCAGCGCTATTAAATTAACACACGAAAAGAACAATTCAAATACAACTCTTCTGTCCTATGGGTGCGTGTAGGTCGCCGAGTGCACTACGGCAGCAATTATGCAACGCAGTACCGAACACCAACCGTCGCCACAGCCAGACCCGACAAATACGCCACCATGCCCTCCGGTAAATCTTCCCATTACAACAACTATTACAACCGAGGTAACCACCGAGAATGTGAAAAGTCATACCCAATGCGTGCACTGCTGCGCTGCATGTTGCTGAGCTGACGAATGTGCAGCGGCCGACCTGGCCACAAGTCACAGGAGCCGAGCAGACGCTTGAGGGCTGCGGGCTTCAATGTTCTTCGATTGTTTGCGATCGCAATCGGTGCCTTCCACATCATTTTCATTCACTTAACGTCAACGCACACGCACATTTTTATAGCTTTTCAAATTGCGTACAAATTACAATTAACTTTAGCTCCACAACTGTACTGCTTTTGGCTTTTTGTAGGCTGCGACCAGCCCCAGCATTGTACAAATTGACAAATTGGCTGCGAATACACATGGTTCCACCGGCAGCACTCACCGGGTGCCAATCTCCATTGCTAACTCGCATAAATTGCGATCGGGCACTGGGTGCAAAATGCAAACGACCAATTTCTGACATCGATTCGTATTAATTTTTGAAAGGCCTGTTGAACATGGTGCCAAACTAGGAACGAAAGATCATCAGCATTGATTAAACGGGATTTCGTACCAAATTGTGCCCGATGCATTAACTTTGGCAGATGTGTGCACTTTCTACAATAGTATTTTACCATTTATTCTTATCAATATCAGTCGAGTCGCCACAAAACCTGTGAGTCCGATTTGGTGTGTTTATAAAGTTCGAATTCAATCGAAAGCAATCCTTTTAACAACAAAGCAAACCATTATGAAGTAGTTTGCTTGGAACCAGCATTGAAGTGGTAAAATCTCAAAACATCAGTAATGGTTATCACCACCCTGCATTTTTCTTAAGTATGAGTAGTTCCGTTATTGTTTGTGTCATCCGCATAGGAAAGTAAACTCATCACTTTTGGCTTCCTTTTACGAAAAGGACAGCTGGCAACATTCTCCATCTCAGATTCAACTGGATTATCTGGTTGTTATCTTGAATTTAGCTAAACTTCCGGAAACCATTTATATTCTGCTTGCGTCTTGGTAGGGAATGGATAGGACAGACAGGTTTTTGAGGCTTTCGAACGATTTGGCAATTATTTGACTCTCTCCTTAGTGTCTGCCCAATACTTATCATTATGTGCCGCAAGTGAATATTTCGCACAAAACATTTTAAAGTCTGTTATATCGAAGTTCTACTCGTAAATCTCAAATCAGGATTCAAGGGCGCGTACTCGATATTGGTTGCCTGCACAAATGTAGACAATGTGAGACAATAGTAGCAACGGTCTAAAGGGTTCGGTCTTTATTTTCGGTGTCAACATACATACTCGTATCTATTTGCATACGTATCTGTATGGTCAGGTTTTTCTTTGTTTTATAATTCTTGGCTGATGAGAAATGTAAACGGATTTGCACGTTGCGACTCGGTGTGCCGAATAATGTGCCGGCAAAGCGAAAGCGGACTAGACAAATTGCTCGTCGTTACCCAGCATCGCAAAATCCGCTATAACCCAAAGCGTGCCAATACAAAAAGGGTGGAGGGCAAAGCGTGCACGTTATATTTAACTGAATGAGTCTACCTGTGTTGTGGAAAATCTCTATTCACAATTTGTTTTTGGCATGTCGCCGTAATGAGCTGTGCGGTAAGGGCGTTTACTGCCTGGCAGAAAAACCCGTTAACATAGCCAACAACCGTTATTAAGCATGTTTGGTAGCCACTCAATTGAAACCTCAAACGGTGGTTATACGTTTTTACAAGTACAATGGATATGTTTCGTACTAACGCAATAACCCTTCAAAAAATCTCTGCTCGCAAATCATTTATCCAATATTTTCTCTTCTAGGTATCCCATATTAAAGTGATATGCAATTTTGTAAATTCACAAAGTACCACTCACTTGCACCCTCTCCAAAATAACCTGCCTTCTCATTAAATGACAAGATGACAGCAGCATGCAAATGTCGAACGGTCTCCAGATGAATTGCAGTTTTAGCCTCACTTTAACCAAACTGCCTGCAATTTACTTCCTCACACTAGGTTTATATGTCTGTGTATGTATATTTATGACAGCTGCATGACGAACAAGTTCAATTCTATGTCAAGTTTTGGAGATATCAATAAATATGTATCGGCATCAATCGTTGCCGTAAGCTGTGAACACAATATTTGGCTGTATTTCTTTGAGCAGAATCCAATTATTGCCAAATGCATTTTGTCTCTAAGCTAGACCGCCGGGCCTGTCGGTGTTGACTCCGGTTCGCAGTGAACGCTTCCGCTAAAAGTGAATTACTTACTGTGGAAAGCATCCCAGTATCTCAAAATCAAACTGTTGGTCATCAAATCAAATGTGTCCTTGACATTCATGAAAAAGTTCTGATCGCCGAATTGGTAACGGGAACATCAGCCGCAGCACTGCAGGGGGCTGCATGCCGATATGTATGTATAACTGTCGATAATTAACGAGTATTTTTGACCCGAAACTATAAAAATCAATTACTTAAGTACTAATCAAACTTATTGCACTGCATGTCTGTTTTTACCTAGCAGTGCATACTTTCCGCACTTGCAATATACACATGAATATATCATACATATATACACTTTAATGTATGTGTGGGTATTTCGCTCCTTTAGAATCTTCAAGAATTTTATGCCCATGGATGAATGAAGAACGGCTTGAAAAAGTTAATATTGCTTTTGCATCAATGTTTGTATAAGCATATAAGATCTTGAATAACTATGATGGCGCCTCGCTTGAGATGTTGCCACGTCAATTGACTCTGTCTATCAAACAAATTCACAACTTCAACGCCGTTTGCTGATTTGTGGCGAAACAAATTATGGCTTTTGCATTATGACAGCCCAAAACTTACATTGTAATGATGCCGCAGGCTGGATATGGAGTGACTTGCGCACATAATCCGTGTGACATTTTTGTTCCAAAAACTTAAGAGCACCTTAAAGAGATTTTGGTTTTCAAACATAAATGAAAGGAGAGAGATTAAAGACGAATCGCTGAAAAACCTAAAAGCTATCGAGACCTAGAAGCATTTCGGGGATTGCCATATCGGTGTAACATTTAAGGGGGTCCTCTATACATCAGGCAAGAAATTGAGCTGTTATTTGGGGAATTAATTACGAAAGATCTACTGCATACAATTACAATTTTTTTTTTATTTTTAGAAATACATGTTTTCACTTTAAATTTTCATTTTTGAAGAGAAAAAAAATCCCGCGACCTTGAAATGTCATTGATGACATGGATTTTAAAACTGCAATGGTCCCGCTTTAGCAAAGTTGTGGCCAATGGGGTGATCTGAAATCAGAAAATTTATATTCGTTACAATCATAGTAACGTTGACTATGTTTTCCCGAGACAGCATTTTTTTATTTTACACTGTGTAAAAGTTATGCAACAATTTGTAAAAAATTCCAATTTTCACCTCTTGTTTTGACTTATTAGGCGCTATAAAAACGGAACAAAATAAAATTTTGAAAATCGTACTCGGGAAAACATAGCGGTATGTTTTCTGAACAATTAAAAAAAAAATTATCGAAATCGGACTAATACTTTTATAAAAAATCTTACTCGGCAGCCAAAAAAACACTACTTTCGGGAAAACGCGTTTAACCCATTAAGCCCTGAGCGTTGCGTTTGCGCAACGTTTGGGAATTTCGCTACATTAAGTAATTCATAAAGATATAAGACTTGAAAATGGGTAGAATTGGATTCGAATTGATCGTTTTAGATTCTGCCATACTCAAATTTAAAAATTTTTTAAATATTCATATCTTTTTTTCGATCCAAAGTCAAAGGTTTTTTTTGGGGAATTTTTGAAATTCAATTAAAAATACTTATTCTTCAAACCTATCAAAATCCCTTTGTGGGCTGCATTTTGTAATGCTAAACTATTTAAAAATAAGTTTAAAAAAATATTGTTTTTTTTTATTTTATGTTTTGTATGTGACTAAGGCCCAAATTGCGTTTGCGCAACGTACCCTCCTGGGTCAGGGGGTGGGGGTATGAATTATTTGCTTCATTTTTTTTCTTGATTAGGTCAATTACTAAGATTGTGTAAAATTTTATGGAAATCGCACAAGCCCTTCTGGGGTCAGGTTTTAATGGGTTAAAGATAGCTTAATTTCTCGAAAACGGCAGGGGACGAGTACCTTTTGGTTCCCAGCAACATGCAAAGAAATGTGATTTTCACGGAATCCTTTCTGTGGCGTATTCTCAGAAAAATCATACAGATATTCTTAAACCAATTTGATTGCGTTGACTTGACTTCTTCGCTTTTTTTTTGCTGCACTTAAATAAAAATATTGTTGTTTTATCTTCGTTGGCGCAGTTATAATTTGCAAACATTTATTAGGTGGCCAGTTCGATGAATGTATTCAAATCGAAATGAAGTTCATGAAGTATTAAATAACTTTTACAAAGTCGGAAGCCACAATTTCAAACACATTTCTGTTCGTATGAGGTGGGTGTACCGAAAGAAAATGCACACTTTCCACTCAACATTCAGAGTACAATAGATATTATTAATCTACGTATACACTGTAGAGAAAAATACGGAGAGCGGAGAGAGAAAAATCTCGCCTAGAACACGTCTCGTCACGAATCTCTATTGAACACGTTCAATAGAGTTTAGAACTCTCACATGCAGGTTTTTTTGTTTATATGAATGCATAGTAGATTATTTCACAATTTATGAATGTTTTTGAAAATGTGGTTTTAACTGAAGATGTTAATGAGTTTTTAAGAGCGACAAAATATCCACCAAACAAACAATAATGAATAACGCAATGGCATCAGAGCCGAAGAAAATTGTATTTAGTAAACTTTAACGTTTACATACATGTATGTAAATACTTGTTAAATAACATGAATAAAAAAGACATATTGATTAGTTACAGGTGGAAATTGCCGAAAAATGTAACATTGGCGTAAAAGAAGTGGCCGCAAAGTTGTACAATCTGCGGTGCCAATATAACGGCGAAATGAGAAAAATCAAACAAAAGAAAAGTCGGTCTGGTTCTGGCGAGTTGTATGTTTCCCGTTGGGTGTTATTCATTGCTTTCAATTTTTTATCAAAAGCTGGGTCCTGTAACACGACAGTAAAAGTAATTTATTTTATTTATTTAAATGCATATATTTACCGGACAAAACGCATATAAACAAAGAGTCTAAATACGCGCGTATTGCCATGGATTTTCCCATTCTAAGCTCAAATAATATTTTTTAAAAATTTTTTTAACGTACTTTGCATCTGCGGACGTATTCCCATGGTTCCCATTAGTGGTATTTTTTCATTGACTTTGTTTCGCCAACGACGAAAACACGCATTAAATTTAGAAATCTTTCAAAAACATGTACTATGTATGTACTATATTTACCTGTAGCAAGAAATCGCAAAGTCACTGCCAACCTTCTCCTGCAGGAATCACTTTGCGCAAATGTGTGTCTTTTTTTACGATTACCGAGGCCACTATTTGTAGCAATGCTTCAAAATTTGTGGATGACATTAAAAAAAATTGGCATACGCTGCTGCATCACTATTTTATAATTCACCAAGTAGCTCCCGATAAACACCCGCACTCTGCCGTTTCGCGATCCAATTTCGCACCCAACATTCCCGACTCTTTTTTTTTTAATTCTTCTTCAAATACAACTGCAGCTGTGGCTTGCTTCTGGTGCGCACTCATTTTTCCGAATTTCGTTCGCAAGAATACAAATTTGCTCTACAGCTCTAGCCGAGAGAAAAAATTGTCATAGTGTATACGTCGAATAGAGTTCATCGTTGTACATATAGAGTTTATCAAACTCTACGTAGAGTCAAATCTCTAGTAGAGATCCTCTATAGTGTAAACACATTTGATAGACGAGAGTTCGAGAGTAGATAGAGCTCTACCGAAATTTCTCTACAGTGTACATGCAGCTTTAGAGAGTACGATCGATTCTGATTTTGTTGTATTTTTATTCTTTATAAGAATCGCTATTAATTACTGCACTAAAAAAGGCATTTCATACTGCTCTCTTTAAGATTTGC
Source organism: Melieria omissa (assembly GCA_963971225.1). NCBI lineage: Eukaryota > Metazoa > Arthropoda > Insecta > Diptera > Ulidiidae > Melieria > Melieria omissa. Next base: position 38,008,557 of record OZ020269.1, on the reverse strand, counting down.
ACTCAAGAACAATAAGAGGTCCCCGAAAAGTGTCACTATCGACCAGTTAGCGCAGTGTTATAAGCAAAACAACGTGTGCAGTTTTTTCGGTGCAGCCCTTATAAATAAAAGCACAAAACCGTTGGAGTTAACTGTCATATAAGAAAAAATTAAAATAATTTTCATTTAAGACCAGTCCTTACTTTCATTCAATTTCAAATCAAAATCGCTTTCAGTGGGAGTTAACATGTAGTATCGATTTAAATTTATGTGCAATTGGCAATAATATGACTAAAGTTTCACAAAGTAAAAAAATAAATAAAAAAACGTGAGTACATTAAAGTAAAACCACACTTAAAGTTCACGTCTGTCGACAAAATTTGAAATTGGGGTAGATTTCCTCCTATACATACGCGGGTGGTCCGATATGTACTTAGCCTACAAAAGAAACACGAAAATTTTGGAAAAGTGGCGAAATATTTCTCAACGTAGTCTCCTTTCAACTCGATACACTTGACCCAGCGATACTCCACCTTCTTTAACCCGTCTGAAAAACACGTTTTCTGGAGGCCTCCGTGGCGGCGATAACCTCCTCATTCGACTCAAACTTCTGCCCGGCGAGTGACTTTTTCAAGGTTGGAAACAAAAAGAAGTCACACGGGCCAAATCTGGAGAATACGGTGGATGGGGCAGCTGTTTGTAGCCTAATGCGACCAATTTAGCGAATCACCGACCGATATTGCTCTTTTTCCATTTTTCTAAAATCCGCGGACACATTCGTTTCCACACGCGGTCAAAACAAAACTACAAATCCAATATGGCCGAAATTTTGACAGTAGCCGTCTACGAGGATGTACTACACGATAGAAAATTTCTCTTACGATAGTGGTACCATCGGGCGGTGGGGCTAAGTACTTATTGGACTGCCCACGTAAAATAGATACCAGTAATTGAAGTTAAAAAGTTGTTTGTTTATAAAAAGTTTCAACATATGGACACAATATTGAACTTTTTTTATTAACATTTCTTCAACAATATTTCAGAAATAAAAAACACAAAGAACCAAAAAAATGAAGGACTGCTCTAAACCTTGTGGCAGTGCCAAAGTGTGTTTTTGAGTAGACAATTTCTCAAAAAGAATCGGCCGATGTTGAGTAGATACTTATGAAGAAAAATATTGGTCGGACACTAGAAGTTTTTCAATAACGCCACTTTGAGTACAAACTTTACAATCAAATTAGCAGAGCGTACGGTTTCGAATGCAGCTCTTACTAATTAATTATTCGACTCTAAAGTTGCCGACTTGTTTCGGGATTTTTGGCTCATCTCCTTGTGTCGGCCATGCCGACAAACACATAGTACGTCAGCAGCGCAATACGTTTTTCTTTCCATTAGTTGCCTACTTGTGTGGTGAGTGCCCACCGTAGAGAAGCAATCAGAATCATTAAAGAACGCAGGGAGCGTATTCGAAATTTACTTTCCATTGCGGCTGATGTGTTCTTGGGAAGGAACACTTTAGAGTATTCACTGCGATTCAGTCTGATTGCTAATTGCCAATGAGTGCTCAGTGCATTAGTAGTGTCTACCTATTACTTCGAGGAATACTTGCTACTAAACTTTTCCAATATGTATTGCCGACTAACTTTCAGCTTCCCTGTAGCAGAGCCGAATGTGGGCGTATAACCATGTGTATTATTTCAAAGTATGAGTACTTTATTTAGAGTACACAAAACGTTTAGGAATGTGGCATTAGTCTGGTATCGAAAAATGTACATACTGTTCATCATAATTCCAGCGATAATGCCAGGCCACTCACTCATAAAATTATTTGTTATACACTCGTGCATATTTATGCATATTTATTTATGCAGCCTTCCCAGAAGCTACCAGTTACTTTGCAGATGTATGAGCTCAATTGTTCATCAATGTGCATTGTAGTTCGGATTAAGTTGACAACAAAACATACCCACTACGCTTACGCTTTAAAGCCAGTCTAACATGTGAATGTATTTTATTTCTTTCTTTTTTGATTTTGTTTATGCTGAATCCGTTTTTACCGTTTCTTAAACATGGCACTGGATTCCGAATTACTAACCCCAAACACTTGTGTCACCCGCTCATACCATCACAATTCGTTCAATCAAAACTCTGTTGTTGTTCGTTTGCCTCTTGTCTCGCGTGTCGTTTCCAATTCTCGTACCAAACAATTTTCGAAACCAAATAATTCGTAAAATATTGCCAAAATCGACTTCCCCGCCCATCCAACCCGATCTACGCTTAGACTCTACCGATAGCTTGCAGCCGCAATATGCGGAGGAATGTACTTGTGATGCGCCGGCAGGGGCGGTCTATTTCGAGGAGGATCGTGAAGTGGCAGAAGCCAATCGACACAATCGCATGAATTTTTCGTGGCCTCCACCGCAGGACGACAGTCACGCAACGCCCACCGCAGCGCCGTTGTATATAGCACCGCCCGAAACACAGCACGTAATCGCCAAGCCAGCGAAACCACAACAGTTGCAAGAACCGGATCTTGGGCAACCACAGTGGCAAAGCCAGTCGGCTCCTCAACTGACAATTGGACCGCAGCCGACGGAAATAGAGTCGAGCTCGGATAGCATCACCTCGACTTCTGTTACAACGACTACTACATCGGAAGAATACCAGCGCATGTATGCGGCTCAAGTGCGGGCTTACCAGATGCAACAAGCCTACGACCAATCTGGCTCGGAGTTTGACTACCACATGGATATGGAGCTCACGAACATGCAACAAGTCCAACACGACGAGTCTTACCTTAGCTCGGCCGATTGTAACTCGGGGCGTCGTAGTGCCCAGGAATGTGTCGAATCTCTAGTTGCGCCGTTGAACACATACAAACTGATCGACATGGTGAGAGAAGTCACACCAAGTCCAGTCCCGCAACCGTGCTCACAAGGACCGAAACATGTGGTGTTTGCAGATGAAACTGAGTTGGCAAAAAGAAGTGAATCTATTGCGGCTGAGGCAGCTGATAACAAAGCCGGTTATGACTCTCAGGCTAACATCGAGACCAACCAAGAGACTGAAACTGTAGATCAACCATATACCAACGGGCAGCAACAACTGGAGCAAGATATCTTCATTAAAGATGACCGGCAACATATTCTTGAAAGCCAACGTATATTCCAACCGACACCCGAAATTAAAATCGAAATTGCACCTGTGCGACAAATTCCACCAACAAAAATACCCAATCCTGTACCAAAGGAGTGGATCAACCCAATGATACGAGCGTTGACCACTGCTTCGGACGTACCCTTTCATATGGTGGACTGCCCCTGCCCAAAGCCATGTGCTTGTGATTTTGAAGCAGAAACGGAGACACTGCAAGCTTCTTCTAAACAAGAACCAGTTCCAGTAAACACCTCGTCATCCCATGAATATGAATCTAGTACAAAAGATTCCGGACCAAAGACACTTCTTGAAGAAGCACCGCCACATGGCTCACGCCTTGCCAGTGCTATATCCACCGCACCGGACTTTAAAGTCCGATTTGCACCGGCGGCTTCAGACATTGTACCTTTACCAGAGGAAACCAAACCGTACATGCCACCGCCCATCGATATGAAACCCTACATTCGAGAAGATTATCGTCCGAAATCACCATTCCTAAGTGCACTTACAACTGCACCAGAAAAACCATTTGAAAGTCAATTCGACAGAGACGTTCCCATCCATTTGCTCGACTTACCGACTCCAAAGGAACATTTGTCTATGACCGATGCCTTATGTACTGCACCGGAGCGGGCGTACACTCCTTTAAATCCAGAAAATGCCACTCATATGTTTGAAGAAAAAGAAAAAGAAAAGGAGAGAAAAAAATATGAGTTCCAAGTTTTCGACAGGGAAGGAGAATTGGGAATAAGTTGTAGTGAACCCCCCGAGTATTTTACAACCGAGAAAAAAGCGCAAAGAAAATCGTCAGCTTTTGCGGCGATGCAAGCATTCCAACCATCCTGTGAACCACTTACTCCTTGTACTCCACGAAATTCCATCACCTCCTTTTCAAAAGATGAATCCGATCCCGAATACGAAAATTTCTGTAAAGCAAAAGAACGCAATAAGAAGCGACTAGATTATTTTCACAAGAAGGAAGAGGAACTCCAGCAGGAACTCCAACAAACCCAACATAATGAAACTATACAAATTAACACAAGTCAGGCATCCTCATTACCTTCCTATACCAAAGAAACTTCTTCCTCTAACTCCTCTTCCACAGTCCAACAGTTATCCACTGCCAGCATATATGCCTCCAATTCAACTCAAGCTACAAGATCTTTCCATTCTGCTACGCACGGTATCACCGCTTGCTCCACCGACATGAAACGCGACGTGCACGAGATCATCGAAGAAACAGCCGAAGAGCTTGAGCATTCTGAGATGCTTTTCCCCCCACCATCTCCGCTTAGTCATTTAAAAAGCAAAAGTGGTTCAGCTGGCTTGCACAAAGCGGACACTATTCCTAAGTATCAACGCAACTGGACTGCCCTGCCGTCACAGAGCCCCATTCGCACTCCGGAACCACAAGAGCTTCGTGAGAACGTACCACTAGCTTTCGTAGATGCACCCAAGATACCCAGTGCCGTAGTTAGTTGTGCTAGTAATCCGGTGCACAGACCTGTGGCGCAAATGAATATATCCTTATTCAATCAGCAACAAACGGCAGCTGGAGCCTACGGTTCTATCACGAGTACAACGACTGTGTCGAGCACGCAGCAGAGTGCCAGTGAACCAAATAGGCAACAGCAGCCGCTATCCCCACAACCCCAATCTCAAACTCAAAAGCAAGCGAACCCCACAGTGCCAATCATAATCGAAGATCGTTCTGGTCCAGTAACAATGGCCTTCCAATCACTAGATGAACACATGCAGCTGGATGATTCGCAGACACCAAGCCGCCCGTACACCCCGTCGTTGAGCACCAAGCCGGCACCTATCATCCCCTTCTACCAAACGCCGGAAAAGCTCTGTTTCGACGAGTGCCCCGCAACACATGCACGTGCATATGACCGCCGTTCAGCATCGCCATTTCCAGATCGTGCGCGCTCACCAGCCCCGGGTCCTCCGCCAAACCCACTGTCTGCCATTCGCGCCCCACGAATGAAAGATAACGAGTTGTCTCCACTGTCGCCGCGAGTACTGCAAGCTGGCTCTATTACCACAGGCCAGAGTTACTTGGGTGCGCAGCAGGCGCAGCAGCAAAGTCAACTGCTCTCTCATTACGAAAGCTCAAGCAAGGCAAGCTCACAAAGCTACACCGAGAAACCCGAGACCTTGGAAGTACGGACGGTAGGGGACTTCACCGTGCAAAAGCGAGAAAAGCAGTCCCAGATGGCCGAGCAAAAGCAAATGCATCAGGAGAGCAAAACAACCTCTCAAGTGGGCAACACACAGATCGAACGCCGGAGAAAGGTCACAGAGGAGTTCGAGCACGTGCAGAGCGCGAAAACGGTGGAAATTCGAACGGGAGCGCAGTCCACGACCGAACGGCGGCAATCATATGGGAAAACAGGTTTCGTCGCAAACCAGGCGCGTCGACTGTCTGGACTAGAACAAGAAATAACAAACTTGACGAGCCAATCGCAGGCGATAAGTGCGCGAGCCGCTACCCTAACGGACTCCATCTTTCCTCAGCTCAGCTCGCCGGAGCCCACCTCGAAGTTCCCGCTTAAGACAGAGCTTCCGCCTCACGATGAACCCAAACCCCCAAGCTATGTACTTTCTACGACTCTTAATAGCAAACTGGTCGACCCGCCACCGGGATTTTTAAAACAACAGCAAGAGCCGTCCCCGTTTCCTGTCGCTTCCGGAGCACCATTGATTTTCTCGCTGCATCAGCAACAACAACAACAGAAATCATTAAGTGCATACTCCAGCAGCACCGCCTCAACCACTACTACATCATCATTGTCATCGCAAGCTAACGCTGCCAACGTTAGCTACAGCCTAACCAAAGCTTCTGTTACTAATAACCAAGCCAGCTCGGCAAATGCTGCGCACAGCATAAGTGCTGCCACCAGTGCTGCCGCCAGTGGTACTGGCGCGGGCACTGGCAGGCCAGCGGTTAGTGCCAGTGGCATTTGCCCCGTAACGGGCACTTTTTGTCGCCCCGGTCACACTTGCTGCAAGCAGCTGCAATTGCAATCGCTATCAGCCATGGGCATTTCTAGTTGCACTAGTAATAACACATGTCGGCCGAACGCTTCCGCAGGTATTTCGGATATCAAGCCAACGCAAGCTTCCGCTGCTCCTGCCTCAAGCGCAGCCGCTTCTGCACCGCAAGCGCCAGCCGCACCTACTGCTGTAACCGCTGCTGCCACTATCTCTGATACAAGCGACAAAACTAATATCGATGTCGGTGGTAATTCAGGTGCCGGAGGCAAAGGAACCTTTGGCGCCACCTCAGCTCCCAAGCGGGGACGTGGCATCTTCAACAAGGCCGTGGGACCAGGCGCACGCGTACCACTCTGCAACAGCTGCAACATACAAATAAGGTGAACGGACGCAAGTGATGTGTTTATTACGTGTTGCCGAGAAAAGTCGTCTTCGGGCAGTCTTCTGCTTCGTTAAGTTTGCAATGTGTGTTCCATATTTTCAACAACTCTCCCTAATCCTTAGACTCACAATTGTACTTGTATACGTCAAGTGTACAGGTATACAGATATTGGTTTAATTCAACTTTTTTTACTAACCGTATGACGAAGAGTTCGAATTGAGTTTCTGCATGGCTTGTTTCATTAACACAAACCCGTTGCCGTTGTGCATTTTGTGTTTTTGCGTTTCTTTCAGAGCTTTGCACTAAAATCACTAACGCTAACACCACACTTCCCCACACGCCCAAGACGGATGCAGTCCAAAGTAACAACACAAACGACAATGTTGATACCTCTCAGACCACTGACGCACCCCATCCGCCAACTGACTCACAAATCGGTGGCCCCACAGCCATGCTGGCGCAGTCAATAGGCAAAATAAATATGGGTGATAAAATGGACAACTTTATGGCAGAGGCTGGAAAGATTCTCTCGAACATGCTAGAAGCGCGCCTGGTTATCAATAACGGCGTTCAGCAGCCACCTTCTCACATGTGCAGCGTGCAAAATATGCGCACCGGCAGTCCAATCTCGGCGCGAAGCCCCATGCTAGTGCGCAAGCGATTCGACTTGGACGACTTCAAACACATTGACCCCACCGAACCAGTAACGTTGAAACCGGTCGTGGCAGTTCCGCAGAGTAGTCAACTACATGCAAAACCCCTTACAAGTGGCACTAAAAAAGGCCAACCGCCAGCTGCTAAAGACGTGTGTGCTCTCACATCTGACTTGCAACCGCATCACCCCATGGGGAAAGTGCTTGACTTGTGTGATAATAAGCAAGCGACATCAGCCCTCGAACTGACCTTGGCCAGTCAACACAGAACGCCATCGCCACGGCCGCTAGCTGATGGCAACGCAAACAAACACATCGAGTCGCCGTCGCTACCTCCGCCGGAAACTGTGGTTTACCGAAATAAGGCTGAGGGTGCGAATGTGCGCCCGAACCGCGGTGGCGAATTGTCCACACATGCCATAGATCGCCGATCGTACATCGAGCCGAGTGGCCAAGGTGAGAATATCATGGATGGACCGGCGTTCAGCATCAGTGTGAAGGCACTGGGTAAGTTGAAAGAAGGGAGCGAGGACGCACCCATGTCACCGGAGGACGAGGAGGTTGTGAGTCAGTTGTTGAAGGATGGTAAGCGTCCGATATGTTGTCAGTGCGGCTCGGAAATTACAAAGTAAGTACACTGAGCTCGATCTTCCTTGTTCTTTGTTGTATTGTCCACAGCTGATGTTGGCGTTGCCTTGAAGACGACGCTCGCTTGCAAGCATCTATTGTCAACTCTTTCTAAATGTACGCTTTCGTTTTACTCCAGAGGACCATTTATCACCGCTCTCGGCCGCATTTGGTGTCCTGACCATTTCATTTGTGTTAATGGCAACTGCCGTCGCCCACTGCAGGACATTGGGTTCGTTGAAGAAAAGGGCGATCTGTACTGCGAATACTGTTTCGAGAAGTACTTGGCTCCGGTGTGCTGCAAGTGCGGCGGGAAGATAAAGGTAAGGCCAGCTTTTTTCGCCCACAACCGTTTTTCAGCACTCATTTTAAACTCGGCATACCCGCTTTCAGGGCGATTGTTTGAACGCCATTGGCAAACAATTCCATCCGGAGTGCTTCACTTGTGCCCACTGTGGCAAGTTGTTCGGCAACACACCATTCTTCCTGGAAGACGGAAATGCATACTGTGAGGCCGACTGGAACGAACTGTTCACAACGAAGTGCTTCGCCTGCGGCTTCCCGGTCGAGGCCGGCGACCGATGGGTCGAGGCTTTAAATCACAACTACCACAGCCAATGCTTCAATTGCACTGTAAGAGCTTAGCCGCGAAATAGCACTCGGCCGCAAACCAATTAACATGTCCCACTTTTTCCAGTACTGCAAGCAAAATCTTGAAGGTCAGAGCTTTTACAACAAAGGCGGCCGTCCCTTCTGCAAGAACCATGCGCGCTAAGACAAGGTTGCACGCGCCGCACATCAGGGATTACGCATATTACGTTATCTAAATATATACACACAGCAACACTCAACAAGAGTACCTAGAAACGATGCCAACTTCATCTGTATCAATGCATAGGTTTACCTTTATTTAACGCTAGCCAAACGCACTGCTTGGCTTCAACCTTATGATTTTTTCATTCTTATTTTGAAATTAATATCGATACGGCTCTATGTAACTAATAAACGATACGAAATTCGACTTAGTAAAAATCCAAATACTTATCCCTTTGAAATAAAAGCCAAGCACACTCACGTCCAAACTCTATGTATATGTATGCAACTTTGTAGTTTAATGCAATCTGCAAGCATATGCTGAATCGATTTAAATCAACGCACACTGCTTCCACCTTAATTCGGAATTATTGCTTTGTTCTCCGCAACTAAAATGTACTCGCGATACTGCGTGCACCTTTGATTTACGCCAGTGTAACTAGTTTCGTCTTTATTTGGTTGTAAACGTGCAATTGCAAGTCACTATGGATTTGATTTGTGGGCGCTCTATGCACAAATTTCATTCACGTCGTTAGACGTGCACCGCTACCAATGTTTTTTGCTCTTAAGTAAAAACTGCTTAGCCGAAGTAAGCCGAAATATGACATAAATAAGTTTTACCGGGTAGTTCATGAATTCGCACATCGTGTTAAATAGCGCTTATCTTCAGTTTTGCGAAATGTAATATATTTCTGTTATCAATAAAGTAAATATAAAAATTCTTTTTCATGTTTAATTCGCATTTCGTGTTCGCATTAAAATTAGTTTGCCGCTGACCCTGCAACGTTTATAGCATATGGAAATAATTGGACAGCACTTTTTAAAACAAGTTTCAATGTTTATTCAAATTTTCTTGACCTTACATCTAAGTTATTGTAGTATTATAACACTTTTAGATTTCGTTTAGCATACGTTTGATTAAAAAGATAGATAACTATATCTGCGATTTCGAGAGGGCTTCTGCACAGCTCGATGCAGCTTAGTGGCGCTGCTCTCGAAAGGCTGTGTGCTTTCACTTAAAAATATACAAACAAACATGTCAGATCATCACTCTGCCAAAACTTGCACTTAATAATAAAGCAGAAAGGATGTGGCAGTTAGGAGGCTATTGTGTATTCCCCCTCTACTCAACACAACTTTTGAGACAACCATGCTCAGTTTTCAGCTGTGTTTTACTATATCGAGAGTTTTCGAAAAACCTTTATCTGGACGTGTGACAGTAATGTAACAAACCCTCAAATAAACTGAAGTTTCATTATTATTGTTAGATGTTAGCATGCTGGGTATTGTAACGCAATCGACACAAACTGTGCTTCATGTGAAAGCAAGAAATTGTGTGAACACAGTATAATGTTTGTTTCCTTTTTTTCGCGCCAAAAGTTTAGTGCACGGAATTTTCTAACAACGCAACAAGTGTGTGATTTGCAAAAACACATTGTTTGGAAATTGCGAAATACATTCAAATTGTTTATAAATAAAATGTTTAAATATATAGGTAAATAAAGGGTTTTTACCAAATTGGAGTAAAAATATATAATATTCAGCTTCTATATGGTGAAATACTGTGTGTAACATTTTTGTAACGAAGGACTTTTTTTTTTAATACATGATAAACAAAAATTTGTCGAATTTTGTTGTGGAAGATCGTCCAATGAACTGGTTGAAGCGATAAGAGATAGTGTTGCCGAACCTGATTCTCGGAAGCAAATTTTGGTGACCATTCCTTGGTGACGTTAACAAATTGGTGCATTTGGGACACGGAGAATCCACACGAGATCCATGAAACACCAGTGCAGGACCAAAAAGTGACAGCTCAGGCCGGCATTTGCGCCAAAACCTTCATTGGAATATTTTTCTTCAGAGAAGGCGAAACAATCGATGACAATGAAATCGATATCGGTGAATGTTGGCTCATTATGTATGTTCACCAATGTGTGAAAAAAGTCTCGACGTTTACTGGTTTCAACAAGACAAAAATTGCCTGCTACTAAAAATTTGTCCAAACAAATTGCAAAGGATAAAATTTATGTAGTTAAAAATATATGGAAATAGGTTTTTTATAGGGATTTGATATTCACATATCGACATAAAAAATGGCACACCCTGTATGCTTATACGAGTACATATGAGGCGTTTAAAAATTACAACATACAAATTTTGAGTTTGCTCGTCTAACTAGGTTTGTTACAGGTGCATCGAACAGGTCATTATTCTATATTTAACCTGATTGTGAAGAACAGTTGCTTCCAGAGCAAAATCACGACAATCAATAATTTGTTTATTGGTTAATTTTCGCGAAAATTTCCGTAGCGTTATCAATTTCTTCCCGCCACCTTCCCACGTTTTCAGTAGTGTCCCATAATATCGACAGCATGATTCAACTCAATTTCAACTTCAAGGTGAAATAAACAATAGTCTTCTTGCAGTGCATCACATATGTACACATGTACATATGCATTGTGTGTAGGTTACATATATTGATCGTTTACCTCGTGACAATAAATACTTGAAATAATTACATGCTGATAACATATTTACAGTCATTATGACGTACTTCAAACATTTACTACACATTTTTGGGATATCTTAATACTTTTGCCGCCACACGGTGCTACCTTTACAAACATTACAAAAATAAATACAACGCAATCAAGTGCAACAAATACGTACATAGATGGCATGACATTGTCTGGGCACATACATACTAAATGTACATATCGCTCCTTCGCTGCAAGAACGTCATAACTCAAAACTACATCATTCCGAGAAAATTCAATTTTAAAATTTACCATTGCAGGCAGTTCAATGTATCAAACAATTTTTCATGTCGTCTTGTGAGCAAAGTATTGAATATTTTACAAAGAGGTTTTGACAGACAAAAGATCATATGCAGATACACACAGGGCTACCATAAACTGAAAAAAATTGTTTTTGAGTTATGACGTTCTTGCAGCGAAGGAGCGATATGCAGTTATCCCAGTTCATACTCACGAACATAGACCAAATAAATAATTTTACGATTCAAAGAAATGTATCTATTTTATAAGTGTCCGATATGGATAACATCGCATTTGAATCAGAAGACAAAAAGGCTTAACATTTGCCGCGGGTCCATCCAAAGTCTGCATTCGAGAACACATCTAGGCACGTCCCTAATCGTGCGATTTTCAAGTAGCTGGAAATTTGCCTCGGCACAACAGTTACATTCATGCACATCACAATACCATCGGTGCTCAAGCTGGCAAGTTTCTCGAATGCACCCGGGCCGGCCAGTGGAATGCTTTGAGCAAATTTACAAGTGCGCCAGTACTTCAATTGGTTCCGTACTGTTTGTACTGCACGGCTCGGCGTCGTCCTCACGCTGTGTCTTCGTTATGGTGACAATTGTGACCAGTTCTTGGTTACTTCCATCCACGGAGGTGCAGTCCGATCCAAAAACGCGCGGATGCAATTTATCTTTTACCGAATGCAGATTACTTTCAGCCGCGTTTTTGCAAAAGCCCACAATAGGGGAGGCTTCAGCTTCGGCAATGGCAGCAATGCGCAGTTGAGTGTCTGAAATTTGATTAGGCGCTAACTTCGCTGCGTCAGCCACGGGCGACTTCTTCGCACTTATTACTGCTGAACGTGAAGCGCTTGGCGGTCGCGGTTGCAATGAGCTGTAGTCGCGTAGTTGCTCGATGCTTGCAGGCTCGGGAAGGTCTTCGTTAGCTAGAAGTCGGCCCGAAGGTGCGGTCTCGATACTGCGGTCGCTGCAAGCAGTCGCGGGCGTTGGGTTTCGAGAGCGATAGCTTGGCGGAAGGCTGTATTCCGACGTACCGCCAATACTGCTAGAACCTGCACCTCGAATGGTGGTTGTTAGAGGAGCCCTGAAAGCGTAACCAAATAAAATATGATAATTATGGCGAACAAGTGAATGGATAAATATTTTTGAAAAGAATTGAGAACGTTTTCTTCTTATACCCAGTGACCTTGACAGGACTACATTTTGAGGGGTTCTATATAGAACCTCTTAGTCCAATACCATTTGAAACCCATAGTATGCCACCCATAATTTGTTTTCTTCCCCCTCTTGCGAGCTGTCCGTTTTGGCCGGCTGACTTCTATTTTATCCTATTTCTCACATTTCTAATGTAAAAATGGATACTAAACTCAAAAATTGAGAACGGAATAGGTCAATATTGGATTAAAAGATGCCTTACAACAATGTACACTTGTCAAAACTCATCACGAAGTTTTGTTAAATTACGTAAAATAATGCTTTTGGCCAGCTATATCGAAAATGGGTGGACCACATTAAGTTCATTGTATAGGTGGTTGTAACAAACCTCCATTTCGTTACTTTACAAGTTTTTAAAGTAACTGCACCTCTCAGCAATTAGGCGAGCTACTGAAAAATTTATCGGCATAAATACAATTTTCTATAATGGCATTTACTGTTTTGAACTTAACTTTTATTATAGAAGGATAATCAAACAAGTTTCGAGTCCCTCCTTTAAGTAAAACTTAGATTTGGGCAGGTCCGGCTGAAACTTATGACAAACGCGTTTACTTAAATATTCATAATGGTTTTGTTATTCCGCCCAAACTAACCCAATGCCAGTCATACGCAAAGGAATACGACACCAGCAGCAATAAAATGACACAGCCGAAGGACGAAGCAGCTAAAGGCTGTCTTTGTGTGACTTTGCTGCGTGGAAATTTTAACATGCTAACGCAATAAAAAGCAAACTTTTCTAATTAGAAGCCATTATGCGATCAAAGCGGCAATTATCCACGAAACAGTTGCCTCGGTTTTCTGTTTAACAATGAAAATAAATTTCAGCAAAGTTAGAAGTACTTTGCCTATCTGCCTCGGCGCCGGGTGGGCTGATGGGTGATTGCCAGTTAAATTACTTCGAGTTGTCGGCAGAGAAAGCCAACCCCACGACTATTGAATTCAATTTGGGTCGCAATAGACGCAGGGAGGTGAGCGTTTTCAGGCGAGACGCAATATTGTCGAGCTGGATGCCACACCACCCCACTACTCCCTCGTATCGAGTGGGCTGAAGTGCCAAGTTTGTCTCTACTTATAGACCATCCTGTGCATTTGCAATAATATAGGCATTCATAAACTTCTTCCAGCAGAAATTTTATGACAGATAGATATATTTGTTCAATATTAGTATTTTTATTCAATATTGGTTGGCATTTCATCATTGAAAGACTTATCCCGGCGCAGCGGCTACAAAATTTTCAGTGTATTACATACGAAAGTTAGTGTTCCAGGACAATGTGCCGCGTGTGTTTTAGAGCAACCCAGAGTGGCCCACATAATTGATTTACCAAACACACAATCCGCAATACAATGGGCCTTTGAAGCCCCGAGAATATTCCAGAATGTTAGCCGGCCGACCTTACCCGGTGAGACGGTTGCGTGAGTACCCGATTAAATGTATTGTTTTTATTTTTGAAAATGTACCATTAAATGAATCACCCTCTATTTCATAAAAATTTGGACTGGTCGCGTCGGCGAAGGCACTGAAAGTGAATTATAAATGATGAAGATTTTATAAATATGTACAATGACGGACTTTAGATCATAAGCTATGCACTACTAAAGTATAAACAAATGTATAGAAAATGTTGTGCCATTAACTCTTTCAGCAATCACTATCCACTCTACCAGACTTAAAAATAACTTTTAATTAGTACAACAAAAGTATTTCAGTTGACCATGGCTGGCTTATTTACACCCAACATTATGGCTACTTTTCACGAACTTTCCTCTTCCTATAGCGACTCATTTTAACCAAAAAATTTAATAATGGAATAATGCCCCGTACATCCATAGTTTATTTCGAAAATGTCGCTTTGATATTTTAAATCGTTCTACCAGTTGCCGGCACACGGATTAGAATCGTATTTCAATTATTGATAAGCCAAACAAACCATAGTGAAATTAATAAAGTATGCCAGATAGCAGGAGCTATCATCGTACACATATTTTCTGCCAGTTAATGTTATTATGCTGACAAATGTCAGAGTTCAGAACCCGTCTGTGCTGTATGAACAAATTTCAAAATAAATTGTTGCTTGAATATACGTTCTGCACTAAAACCGACAGAAAAAACGCAATTACATGCCAGAAAAATGCTGTTGCATCTGCAAAAAACGTTTCTATGTTTCTCTAACATAAAAAAAGTACGAAAATATATATTTCTGGGGTACTGAAAGTAAATTTTAATTTTTGTCCTATTTTAGCGACAACAAAATTAAAGGTTAATCGAAATGACACAAATAAATTGACACATTAACAATTACTTCTCAGAGAAATAAGTGTACGTCATCTACCTGGTACATTTTATTGATTTCACTATGAAACAAACGAAATCACAGGGAGCAACAATGTGATAAATGGGTTTTAAATGCTTGTTTTTTATTTGTATTGCAATAGACTTCATGGATCACATAGCATAATATTTTAATGCAGTACTGAGAGCTAACAAGGACAACGAGAAGGGTAAACGGACACTCCCCCATACGTAACTACATGCATACCTGAGTAGACTGCCAAGATGGGAGCGATATGTTGGAGGTGGTGAATTTCCTCTTCCAGCGCCGTTTTGCCTATCACGGTCCAGTAGCAGTAGCCTATAAATAGGCCAGGAAACAGGATTCATTGTAGGCTTAAACATTATACAAGCATACATACATATATACAGGGGATTGCCGTATACCTAGAGTGTGTAAAAGGCTTTCTACAGAAAAACAAGAAATATTTGCGTTTGAAACTCTGCGCAATGCGACTTATATACACATTACTGTATGTATATAAAAAGTGAATATCGTTTCATTTGTTTTTAGTATTACTTATGTCTTATGAAGAATTTCATGTGGCCCAATTAGCGCTTGAAGCATGTTTTCAATACAAATGATCATGCACTGTTAGCTTTAACATGTGGCTTTAATAATATGGCAATCCACTGTAAGAGCAAACATATATACATACGAGTATATGCTTAGTAGTAAGTATACATACACAGGTAGTTGTTATGCACACGATTTCCATACTGACCTCAAGCGATACTCTTGCATGCTGGCCTGATATGACGGTGGCGGGGGTCGATGTTGAAACTCAGGATAAAGGAGGCCGTGAGGTGTGCCGCTGCCGCGGCCACATGGACGTCGCCCGCAGCGTCCCAAGTCCGCATTCGACCCTAAACCTAGGCACGGTGGTCCGCCAGGTGCTGTCAAACGCCAAGCGGCGCCACTCACCGTCACCAGCACAACACCAACACCTGAAACATTTCATTTTGAAATTGAAACTTTGAATAAGCTTTCAAACCAGCGCATACGATGCATGAATATTTCTACCATCATCCTTTTTTTAAGCAAATTTCGCAAACTGTTGCTGCTCACCAGCTGATATCAGGCCCGGCTAATATTCGTATATAAAAACCCCTTCTTTAGTTGAAATGGTGATAGCAGTTTTGAACTCAATGTACGTAAACTAACTGTAAGTAATGTTACTTACTGTAAGTAAACTTACTTTTCTAACTGTAAGTAATGTTACTTACTGTAAGTAAACTTACTTTTCTTCTTGGCTCCCAAAATGTTCCCTAATTTTAAAACTGCTAAATATCATCACAATCTACCATGTACCAGATTATAAATTCTTTAAATGATAAAACTTTCACTAATGGAGATGACCTGACATCGACATGGAGTTCCCAGAAAGATGGCAAAAGGTCATCGAAAGTTAGTTTTATTTCACACTACAAAACCGAAATTGCTGTCTAACCACCACAATAAATGCATATTTAACACTAATATTAAATCAATATTTTTTTTCGAAATTGTGAACCTTTTTAGGCTAACTGTCAAAATTATATGTCAATCCGACCATTAGTTTACAAGTTACAGTGCTTTAAGTGACACTACTTTTGAGTTTTCAAAAAAAATGAATTCAAAGCAATTCCGTGTGCTGATTTATCATTGTTTTTTAATGAAAAAAAATACTGTTCAATGCCAGGAATGGCTTGAAAAACATTATTCGGACTCTGCTCCATCAAAAAGAACCATTTGTTATTGGTATGCCGAATTCAAACGTGGTCGTACAGACACCGATGACATTCCATCTACTGGACGGCCAAATGACGCTGTTATTCCGGAAAACGTTGAAAAAACACTGAAAATCATTATGTCCGACCGTAAAGTGAAAGTGGGGGAGATTGCTGACATTCTAAAGATATCAGCAGGCAGTGTACACACCATAATACACGAACATTTGGTTATGAAAAAGGTGTTTTCGAAATGGGTGCCGCGTTTGCTCACACCGGAGCAAAAACAACAACGAATCGATGATTCAAAGAGCTGTTTGGACATGTTTACGCGCAACAAGTCGGAGTTTTTGCGTCGGTACATCACAATGGATGAAACATGGATCCACCATTTCACTCCAGAGTCAAATCGGCAGTCTGCTGAGTGGCATGCAACCGGTGAAAGTCGCCCAAAGCGTCCAAAGGCACAAACATCGGCTGGCAAGGTTATGGCGTCAGTATTTTGAGATGTGCACGGAATAATATTCCTCGACTATCTTGAGAAAGGGAAAACAATCAATAGCGACTATTATATAGCGTTGTTGGAACGTTTGAAAGAAGAAATCGCGATTAAGCGACCCCATATGAAGAGGAAAAAAGTGTTGTTTCACCAAGACAATGCACCGTGTCACAAGTCGATGAAAACGATGGCAAAAATGCATGAATTGGGCTTCGAATTGCTTCCTCATCCCCCGTATTCTCCAGATCTGGCCCCCGTGCAACTACTGGCTCTTCGCAGACCTCAAAAAGATGCTCCGTGGTAAGAGATTTGGCTCAAATGATGAAGTAATCGCCGAAACTAACGCCTATTTTGAAGGCAAAGAAAAATCGTTCTACAAAGGCGGTATCGAAAGATTGGAAAAGCGTTGGAATGATTGTATCTCCCTAAAAGGGGACTATGTTGATGAATAAAAACGAATTTTGGCAAAAAAATGTGTTTTAATTAGTAAGTCACACACATTATTGAACGAAGTGTTACAAACATAATATACCTATGTATGTAAGTAGTTCCTAGACCGATTTTGTAAACAATTTCCTTTTAGTTGTGCTTACGGACTTTGGAACACGATGCAAGGTAATTGCGTAGTTTCCTAATGCCTGAGCTCCAATTACAAGTGTAAAGCTGTAAACTGCATAAACATCATTACAATCTACTAACGATTACAATTTTTTTGGTTATTATTCGGGGTGATAACAATCGTTCGCAAACAACAACGAAAAGCATGGCGAGACCAAAAACAATTACAACACTGCTCCACTTCCACTCAAACCGACAGTTGCAAGCACGCGGCCGCGTCATAGCGACGCACAGTGTAACCACTTCATATAACCGATGGCCAAAACTAGTTAATGTTATCCAATTTCAATACGACTTAGTAAGAGTATATTTTTAGTGTCAATATTACGAAAATTTCAAAATATCATTAAAATAGAACCACTGCCACGCCTACCTACACGGCAAAATGAATTAAAAAGTCATTTTGAAATATTTGGATTGAAATTTGTGATAGAATTATTAAAATCGGTAGTTGAACTTATCATATCGAGTTAACAGTTGATACCACATATGAGCCGCCTGCCACGCCTAAGAGTTCCCGAAACAATTGCCGGTTAACGGTGAGAATTGCACGAAATGAATATGATCATGTTGCCACGCCTTCCTATCAAAAAATTACCTATCAAAACACTAATCACAAACTAATATATAATCTGTAAAGTAATTAGAAATCGCAATAGGGGACCATTTAATTTTCAAAAGAGTAGGGTAAAAGGTTCGGTTGTGGGCATAGTTCGGTTGTGGGCACCCCTTCGTATCTTTTGATAGAAAGCAGGCTGGGTTTTTTTGACTAAGGCTATTTGTTCATAATGGAACCACGATCTGTTTGTGCCAAATACTGAGTCGAACAGACACGCCTGCTTTGTGCTGGGACCATATATATCTTTCTGTGCTTAAAAAATAAGACACACATTTTTTTTAACATTTTAAATGGTGTCATAAATCGAAGTGCATCTATCGAGAAGGCGAGTAAAATGCATTTGTATTTAGTAAATTTATTATACTTTGTGATCCAATATTGATTACAACCAATATATTTACCCCGAACACATTTTTCACTACTTCTCAAAATGGCTGCCAAATTCGGTTGTGGGCACCGCAATTAGTTCGGTTGTGG
This sequence comes from Melieria omissa, assembly GCA_963971225.1. Taxonomy (NCBI): domain Eukaryota; kingdom Metazoa; phylum Arthropoda; class Insecta; order Diptera; family Ulidiidae; genus Melieria; species Melieria omissa. Next base: position 37,989,692 of record OZ020269.1, on the reverse strand, counting down.
GCACCCGTCTTTTAGTGATTTGGTAAGTTATTTCATCGAAAATGGTCTTTTACCGCATTTTTTTGATTTTTAAGCTTTATCATCCGAGGGTAAATAAAAAAATCCTCCGATATCTCTTTTAATGTGCTGGATGTAATTTAACATTGTTCTGCAGATAAGCTAACCACAAAATCGACTGCCGCAGCGTATGCGATTTCCCGAACCACTCTTCAACGCTACATGAAGAAGGTGGAAGAAAATTTCGGAGACATCAAAGCTGTCGACGGTGTTGTTTTCTTCTTTTTCTTCTTTTCGTGGATGTTATCGAATCAGGTTAACTGGTGTTTTCCACCTTCTTCACGTCCCAGCACTTGAAGAGTGTTGATTAATTAGGTTGAATTTCATTTTACTTTAGGTCTTCTTGACAGCCCAGGAGAATGACTTGGTCACTTACATTTTGAAATGCCCGTCCATCTTAAGTGTGCCGACATGCGTACCAGCTACTTCACATGCGTGCATTGTGCTTCAAATAATTAAAACCTAATATTTTTCTATATTCGTGTTGGTTGTTCTTCATATTTCCCCGTTTCCAGCAGATTTTCCAAGGGTGCCCACAACCGAACCAAAAAAAAATTTTCGTTAAAAATTACTACTTTACAAAGTTAAAAAAAAAAACGTTTCTATTTGACGGAATCGATTTACTTTTGTCATTACTTGTTAGCTAAGGTCTCTAGCTTTCCATAGATGTCCATATGTCCGATTAAGAAGAACTTGGTAAAAAGTTATGAGCCGAAAACAAAAAGGTGCCCACAACCGAACCTATTCCCCTATTCATTCTGAATTAAAGAAACATTTCTAAGTAATAAATAAATATTCATTATAATTTTAAAACCACAAACTGTTTCAGATATCTTTTATTTTTTAATTTTCTTATAAACGTATACAAATATTATTTTAGCAATTCAGAGTGATTTTCTTCAAGGTACGTCTGACTGCAAGAGCTAGACAATTTTGCTAAACTTTAAGTCCAAATGTTTAAACTTCTTATACGAGTATAGAAGCTCCGTTTGTAAAGGCGTACAAATGGTACCATTAATAAAACTACATTGAAGCGATCGCTTTTTTGTCACTTTTCATGACCGACCAGCCAAATTTGCAAACATTCACGTATTTGTACTGAATTTGTGAATATAAAAATGTACGAGTATCTAAGAGCGAAGTAGAAAGTTTGTATCAGCTAATTTTGCCATTATTCGAAAGTACAAACTTGCAGTATTTTGATATTGATGAACAATTTGGGAAGATGTTTTTTGATATTTTGTTCTCCCAGTTTCAGAATATTTGCAATAATACACCCATACCTCATTTTGCGTCGTGGTTACGTTTCAAAAAAACACGACGCAAAGTGAATTATGATTTTCTATAGCAAACCATGTAAAGATCGAAGATAGGTTCCAGGGTTACGAAAATACTACTTTTTAAAAAGAAAATTGAACAAAGTAAACATTTAAAAACAAAAATAATATACAATTTTATTACATACATACAAAAAAAAACAAATTAAATTAAAACAAAATAAAATATTCAATTAATTTATAAAAACAAAATAAAAATTAATCACTGTCTGATGAGTCCATAGTGGCTGTTGTCGTAAGTCGGCTTTCTATCACAAAAGTTAGAAAGGGAATCCCCAAGTTTTGATGGCATGGCGCAATTAGAACCAAAAGTCCAAACCAAAGTTTTAGAAAGACTCGAACCCAAAACAACGCAACTTCGAAAATCTGACGACGCACAGTGAAAATTAGTACCTACTAATTCAGCAGCGACGCAAATTCGAAAAAACGCAAAACGAAACGACGCAAGCGAGGTATTGGTGTAAATGAAATAAACTACTTTGACCCGTCGGGTCATAAGACCCCGATTTTTTTCTTTGTATTTTGTTCAAAAAAGTTAAAACAATGTGATTTTAACAATTAGTTATTACTTTTATTATTGAAAACCGACTATTTGGCGTAACTGGAGTCAAATATGATCGACATGGAGATCATGTCCAGGTTCTTGATATTCTTCTCGAGCACTTTAATTCTTGCGATTTCTTCAGAAGTTAAAACTATATCGTAACTAATTGCTGGACAATTATAGTATATAAAACAGATAATAATCATCAGAAAGCCTGTTCCCGTGGCCCACAAAAAAATACTCAGTTTAGAGGTTTAATTTATAAAAGTATGACAAAATATTAAAGTTATACTAAGTAGATGTTGACACCAATGAACCAATACAAATTAGAATATATGTATATTAATTAATCGATTTCCCGAAGAAAGAAATGAATATATTCGGCAGACCCAGATTGCGCCTAATCGTTTCCTTTCACTGAGTATCTTTTCTTTAGTGATGTACTGCTGAGTATAACTCACACGATTCTATTATTGGCTTCCTTTCTTTTCACAAAGTCAGAAGCCCAGGAAGTAACTTTTCCAATTTTTGATAGAATTAACGGCGTTACGTTATCATTCTTGGGATGAATTTCACACAACATATGCAATGGGGACGCAAGGGGACGTTGCGAACTGCAGCAACGAGTAATTTGTTTGTTTGTCGCTAACATGAATATTTTAGAGAAACGTAATCAAGCTTGTTCACATTCCTTTTGGAAATTTTTAGAAATGTATTACTTGCTTGAAATCGTACTATAAGTAGGGTAAAAGGTTCGGTTGTGGGCATAGTTCGGTTGTGGGCACCCCTTCGTATCTCTTGATAGAAAGCAGGCTGGGTTTTTTTGACTAAGGCCATTTGTTCATTATGGAACCACGATCTTTTTGTGCCAAATACTGAGTCGAACAGACACGCCTGCTTTGTGCTGGGACCATATATATCTTTCTGTGCTTAAAAAATAAGACAAACATTTTTTTACACATTTTAAATGGTGTCATAAATCGAAGTGAATCCATCGAGAAGGCGAGTAAAATGCATTTGTATTTAGTAAATTTATTATACTTTGTGATCCAATATTGATTACAACCAATATGTTTACCCCGAACAAATTTTTCACTACTTCTCAAAATGGCTGCCAAATTCGGTTGTGGGCACTGCAATTAGTTCGGTTGTGGGCACCCATCTTTTAGTGATTTGGTAAGTTTTGGTAAGTTATTTCATCGAAAATGGTCTTCTAACGCATTTTTTGGTTGTTTTAGTTATATCTTCCAAGGGTAAATAAAAAAAATCCTCCGATATCTTTTTTAATGTGCTGGATGTAATTTAACATTGTTCTGCAGATAAGCTAACCACAAAATCGACTGCCGCAGCGTATGCGATTTCCTGAACCACTTTCCAACGCTACAAAAAGAAGGTGGAAGAAAATTTCGGAAACATCAAAGCTGTCGACGGTGGTGTTTTCTTCTTTTTCTTCTTTTCGTGGATGTTATCGAATCAGGTTAACTGGTGTTTTCCACCTTCTTCACGTCACAGCACTTGAAGAGTGTTGATTAATTAGGTTGAATTTCATTTTACTTTAGGTCTTCTTGACAGCCCAGGAGAATAACTTGGTCACTTACATTTTGAAATGCCCGTCCATCCAAAATGTGCCGACATGCGTACCAGCTACTTCACATGCGTGCATTGTGCTTCAAATAATTAAAACTTAATGTTTTTCTATATTCGTGTTGGTTTTTCCGTTTCCACCAGATTTTCCAGGCGTGCCCACAACCGAACCAAAAAAAAATTTTTGTTAAAAATGACTACTTTACAAAATTAACAAAAACAACTTTTCTATTTGACGGAATCGATTTACTTTTGTCATTACTTGTTAGCTAAGGTTTCTAGCTTTCCATAGATGTCCATATGTCCGATTAAGAAGAACTTGGTAAAAAGTTATGAGCCAAAAACAAAAAGGTGCCCACAACCGGAACCATTCCCCTACATATGTACTATTTACATATATTGAAAGCTTCAATCATGATTTAATACCAGAAACAAGGTTTTCGTCCCATTGCACAGTGATTCGGCTCCATATAACCGCGGGACAATATTAGAAGGAGTGGTCCGTTCTTCATAAAATATATATACAACTATACTAGTATACTAGGTATACTAGTTAAACATGGTCTGCTGAATTGCAATCTCCATTTGGTTTTTCTTAAACTGTTGTAGTTTTGCAATGCCTGAGACTTAAATTTGCAAATTTCGTCATTTTTGGAAAGCTGTAGCACCAAGTGTGTTGGCTAGATTTTCTCAGATTTTACATTTAATCGGTAACGTCAACATTGATTATTCCAAAAAGTAACAGAAATTGTCCTAGAACCCTCTGGTTTTGTAATAAAAACGATAATTATAGATGTATGTTTTGCATTTTTGCAGATTTTATCATTTTTCGTGCTGATTGCATACTTTTAGGCATAAATAAAATAAATTTTGTCGAAAAATACGTGTTTAGACCACTTTTCAAATAGAATTATTTTCTGAGATCGGAAGATATCGGAGGATGTAATTACATTATCCGACAAAGAAAGAATGCTTCTTAAAATAAAAAAAATCCAGGAACATACTTTCACATACTTTTTAGATATTTTCCACTAAGTTTTGCCAATTTTCAGATTTTTAATTTAGAAAAATATTTTGAATTAAAAGTGAAGTAAAAGCCTACGCTTTGCAAGTTTTGAGAAAACATTAAAAGCGAAAATGGCTACATCATTTTTTATTCTATATTGAAAGTTTAAGCAACTTCTTGGTAACCATATATTTAAAATTTTTTTTACTCAATAGACTAAAAAACAGAAAATATGAGTTTTAATTTTTTTGTGAAAAAAGTTTCAACTTTGAGCCGCTTTTGCTTAGACACTAATTGTTTTTTTGCACAGATTTTTTTGGGTTTTCTTAGTTGGAGTTTTTTCTTTCAAATGACATCAAAATCGTTAAATTCTGAGACCATACATTTTTTTAATTTTGTCTATGGAACGAATCACTGTGCATTGGGTTTCGATCCTTTGAAACTTAAAAGCTCTTATACTGCTCATTGAGATGTGTGGGCGAAGCTACGCCCTTTATTAAATGCCCTTTTCTCCTTCCTCCCTTTTCCCCTGTCGAAAAAATTACCCAATAGTAAGTTCGATCTTAGTGTCATTGATGTGCGACTTATAGTTCCGAAGTAATATACAAAATTTGGATCGTTAAAAGAGTGCCACGCCCATTATTAAACGCCCATGAAATATTTTCAGTGGAACAATATGTCTACATGGGGAGATTGCACGAAATTGCAAAGTGGTATGACTCATAATTTCGATTTTACTCCATAGTAGAAAAGGTTGTATAGCTAGCGCCACGCCCTGTTACCAACACAAAACAAAACAAAAATGCCAGAAACCTTTATCCACGACACTTTTAAACCAAATCTAATAAAATTCACATTGCATCGACCGATTCCTTGCGTTCAGTACTATGGGTCATAAAATGACCCTAAGGTCAAATTTGTATAGTTGCTCATTTGCACGTAAGCCAGTGTTGCAAATAATATAAAATTTAGCGTATATTCAAATGGCATAAAATTATTCACTGAGTCCAAAGAAAAACAATTCTTTACCAGAAATAAGAAAGTTACGGCCCAAATTTTACTCGAAAATGACCCTAAGGTAACAGAAGTGTTAAAATAACATAAAAAATTCACTTTGCTCCGCAAGCAAATTTTTCCTCCAGAATGTTCAATTTGTATGTCCTAAGGGCTCCTGTAAGGGTTACAATATATCAAGTACACCCATACCTCACTTTGCGTCGTGGTTACGTTCAAAAAAAACACGACGCAAATTGAAACGACGCAAAGTGAATTATGATTTTCTATAGCAAACCATGTAAAGATCGAAGATAGGTTCCAGAGTTACGAAAATACTACTTCTTAAAAAGAAAATTGAACAAAGTAAACATTTAAAAACAAAAATAATATACAATTTTATTACATACATACAAAAAACAAAAAAAAAACAAATTCAATTAAAACGAAATAAAATATTCAATTAATTTATAAGAACAAAATAACAATTAAGCACTGTCTGATGAGTCCATAGTGGCTGTTGTCGTCAATCGGCTTTCTTTCACAAAAGTTAGAAAGGGAATCCCCGAGTTTTGATGGCATGGTGCAATTAGAAACAAAAGTCGTGCCATCTTTCAGAAAAAAAAGAAACTTTCAAAAAAAAAATTAAAGACTCGAACCCAAAACCACGCAACTTCGAAAATCTAACGACGCACCGTGAAAATTAGTACTAATTCAGCAGCAACTTCGAAACCACGCAAAACGAAACGACGCAAAGCGAGGTATTGGTGTACTATTTTTGGAGATTTGTCCTAATAGGAGTATTATCTTCCGATGCGTAAAAATATGTTGTGTCTCATTGTTTTCTTATTTTCGATTTAACGTATTTTTTGCAGCACTCGTAACACTGTGCGGCGTGGTGTGTTTGTGAAATTTTGTAGGTCAATACCTCAGTTGAATTGCGGAGACGGATGCGTCAACGTAACTCAAAGATACAAAAACACAATTTTTGTGGTAATTGTTGTAAAAATATAAGATACAGAGAAAAACTTGTAAAACGGCTTAGCAAATAATTGGGGAAATTGTTAATATGTGTCAGCGCTATTGGCTGGTGCCGATGACAACTGTCTGCGGCTATTCGGTAGAAAATGGGCAAACGCGGATAAGAAGCTTAGTGGTTGTAGTGGCAATGGCTGCCACTTGGCAGCGCACAACAACCACTAAAGCACTGTGCCTATGTTCCGTTTGGTTATCGAATAGCTGCAAATGGATTATTAGAGTATTTACCAATCATTAGAAGCGCGGCGGTCAGATGTGAGCTAGGTGGTCCCGCTAAGCCCGTCGCTCCTAGCGCTGCTCCACCCAAAGCGCAAGCGACGCCTCCCAACGCCACGACTGCAATCAAAGCGCGCAACGGTGGTCCCGCAAACCACTGCCCACAGCAGCCCTTGCCCGATCGTTCCGAAGGCGATCTGAAATTAGAAATGGATTACGACTTTAACGAAAACATTAATTTCAATGCAATATGCAGTCAGTGTTTGATGTGTCATTGATGATGTCCAGTGTTGAACGAAACTGTATAATTTTACAATGTAACATTTGTGAACCGAACGTGAAATTTGAGATTGGAGATTGGGTTTGTCACCTGCTATACAAGTATATCGGCTCGACGAATTAGTGCATTGCCTTGTGAGTCTGAGGTGACAATCGATCTCAGGTTCAAAATTGTTTTCGCAATATTAACTAACAACTTATGCAGAAGCCTACAGTCTGTCAGGAAAAATTGTTTATGTGCATTTGTGACTTTTTAACATGCCGTCTGTCTTTGCTTTAAAGGTACTAATAAAGCTTTAACAAGGCTAATATTGGGGATCCCAATAAAAATGCTCGATTTAATTTAAAAATAAAACGCTTATTTATTGAGCGGGTGGTTATATTTTGATTGTATTGTAAAGTATACACCCCGGCTCTTTTCCAGACACTTCCTCCCTCGCCCTCAAATAAAATCCCTTGTGCCCCAATGCATACATATAAACAAGTTTTAAAATATTTGTATTTACGTATATATGTATGTCATTGCAACTATATTAATTCATAATTTTTTTTTTTTAAATAACACGTCAATGTCTGGCAGTTCCTCTAAAAACTTTATTTTACCACAAAATATCATGCATGCTTGTGGGTTATTTTTTAAGGTTAATGTTTTATGAAATCAAGACGGTTTTGGAAAAGACCTTAACTAATATAATACATTATTTTTAAACCATCAATTCTTAACACGTATTTCTAATTTTTTGTACTATGGAACTGCGATGGAATTGCGAAAATTTAGATTTATGTGTGAAGCCCTGTCCCTGTTGTCCTTCCTTCTTATGTTGATTAGTCAAGATGTTCAAAAGTAAGAAAAATGCTATGAAGCCAATAATTAATAAACTGATAAAATCGCAATTCGATATGGTTTTTGTGTTTCAATTGCAATTACTCCAACAGTGACTGTTTGGAGAAGGGAAAGGAGATGCAGCCGATTTCGAGCAAACAAATTTTAAGCTGGTTACATGCGCGCAGTTTGCGACATTGCTACACGGGTCTATTTGTAGCAGTATTTCAGCCTGGGATGATGACCTCCCCCTGACGAAATTGTAGACCACACTGTTTTCGGTGCAGAGCCGCCCAAACCAGTTTTATTTTACAATTAACCGTTCGTTCTATGCCACATGCGGTCAATGATGATTCGTTAGGCGCTATAGGGTTCTTACGCGTCTATACGCAGACATAACAACATACTTACAAAATGCTGCGTAGTTTTGACTTGTAATTGAAATCGAATACACTCGAACTGTCATGCAGCTCAGCGATGTGTGTCGGGTCCACACGATCGCTGAGTTTTCACTTCATAACCGAGCATAGCTGGCCAACTTCTGTGCGCTGTAATTAATTTCATAAGCGGGCCACATGGTCAATTGGCATTTGGCCATAATTGCATGAGGGTTTCATGCCTTTTTCTCTTGTTCCAAACCGAGCTTAATTTAAATTTAATTGTTTAAGCATTCAAGCAACTCGCGTTGCAAACTGCGCTTTCGATTGTGCTTGTGCACACGCACAGCCACTAACGCAAAGCAGTTCAAGGGCGGCTTTCGCACTAGCTATGTACACAGCCTGTAGTACATACGTATTACGAACTGTACGCGAGTGCCTGAAAACTGCCAAACAGTCAGCTTTTCCAGTTTCAAATTCGGATTTGCACTTGAAGTTTTCAAAAGCAGTTTCCATTGGAACTATTACATGGTGTAGCAAGGCCTTACGTTATGTTCACATTTTCAATGTCGTTTCGGTCTCTTTGAAGCAACCAAGTATGGACTGACTAACTTTTGCAGTCTGAAATGCGTAATGGAATCTATACTTAGTGTTATTTTTGGTTTCACAACACTCATTTTTAAACTGACAATAAATAGGGTTTTATGTCTCTTGACCCGTTGTTGCTTTTTAACAACGCAAAACTGAACGTGTTTCTAAAATGCAAAATTGTATGTGAAAACGGAATTTAAAATTTTATCATTATATAGCGCAAAACTTGTCATCAGTTTTTCAAAGTTAAAAGTAGTAGTACAGGTAGAGGTATAGGGAATTTCATCCCAAATTTGGATTTCGTTATTTATCAATAATGGTTTAAATCTTGTTCGCAAACTTTCAACTCCTCTGGGATGGAATTGCTGGGACTTCTTATCGAAATACTGGTATCGTACTTTTGTTTCACTTCTGAGAAGGAGAAAATGTGATGGGGGAAATACTACATCCATTCTGCTATAATTTTCCAAACTGTGAAGTCTTCTGTTTTAGATGGCGTCGCACTTTGTCATGATAGACAAAGTCTCTTTTCTTGCCAAAAGTGGGCAGTTTTTCCTTAATAGATTATTTTAATTATGTTAGTTGTTCACAATAATAAATCTGTATATTTACAATATTAATCACTATGTTAAGCCGTTCTTAAAATGCATATCAAATTACTCTTCTAAAAATTGACATTTAATTACATTGAAGCCCTTTTTCATTACCGGAAATAGGTGCATCAATTTATAGTTAAGTACTGTAAAATCAGCAAAACAATTAAGCATGTAATGAACAACAGCCCCGCTCTGAGTTCGAATATCCGCGCGGGTTGTATGTTTCTTGTGTCATCGAATTGTCAGAAATCAGCGTTTATGTATCATCAAAATACTGCACAAAAAAAAACAATTTTAATTAACACTTTCAAAAGCCAAAGAAAGCACTTCGGCACACACACAATATAAATTATTCAAAAATGAAAGTGAACTTGTGGTAAAACAGAAAGTAATGAAAGCTAAAAATTACCATACACAGTGTTCCCCTCCTAGACAAACTCTTCGGTTTAAAAGCATCCAACAGAGGTACAATGTGCTTTTTGAACATGCAAATAAGTATTGTTGGGTTTCGACTGGTGCTCACATCCGTGGAATACTGTAATGTTGTGAATATGTGTGTCTGACCGTGGCGTCTTCTCATTTCAGGAATACGAATACGAAGTATAAAAAGCAACAGAAGGAGCTTTACGTAACCCATGCGAAATATGATAAAAAATTTTTACATTTTAATAATAAAACCATACAAATAGAGAAGACAGAAACTAACAGCACAAAACCAAAACGTTAAAAATGGAAACAATAAAAATTATTGTTGCCAACGATGAGTGACTGTAGACGTCTTCCACTAAAAAAATTAGACAAATTTAATCAAATATGGATCCAAAAGTCGTGAAATATTGCCAAGGACAATCATTCCTGGTGTGTTTGTGTTTTTTTATTCATGAATGCAGTTTTAATTAGTTTTAGTTTTATGCCGATTTCGAACAGCAGATTTATTTACTAGGTCGCTGCGTAGGGAAGCCATAAAAACAAATTCAACTCTTTCACATTAGCGGTTCAACGCACGAAACCAATCTCATTGGCACCTGCCGTTGACTTCAAGAAACACAGCCAACAAATATTACATGCATTCACATATGTATGTATGTATATTGAACATTTCCCTACAAGAACACTACCGGTTATATAACTGGTAGTGTATAACTGATATATCCGTTAGCGCCCGGAACAAAGTTGCAGTTAGATACATATGTTCAGAGTGTGTGAAAAATCTGACGTAAACTCAGACGCACGCACTTTAAAGTCTGGACAAACATATAGCCATCTCGCTCACTTACGTTAGCTATGACGGATATATTGGATAGACATACCAGGTAGTCATAACGTATATATTTGTTAGGACTAACGTACAAATTGGGTACATCTAACCGACATATCAGTTAGACATACCAGGTAGTCATAACGTATATATTTGTTACGACTAACGTACAAATCGGATACATCTAACCGAAATATCAGTTAGATCTATCGGGTAGTTGTAAGAAGAAGACACATGTATAAAAAAATATTGGTTTTTTATTTTATTTTATTTTTCTTTCATTTATGTAGTATGTATTCACTGTCCTCTGCTTCGGCGAAACATTTTCATCTGCCATTACAGTCATCCTCTTCTTCATGGGCGTTGAACCTTCGTCGTTGTATTTTCCGGTCTTGAACGTTTTCTTGTACATTTTAGGATCTGTAAAGAAAATAATGCTAGAATAGATACACAGAGGAGCAGCTAACGTATTGCTTACCAGATTTCTCAGGTTTTCTGTTCAATCCTCTTATTATTTTTATCGTATTATTTTTTTAATCGTAAGTTTGGCGGTCGTGTTTGTTTTATTTTTAGGTTAGGTGTGTGTATATCGCTATCTTATTCTCTCATACAGAAATTATTAATTGCTTGAATCTTCCTTTTCTCGCTAACGTTTGAACATAGAATAAAATAAATTTTGAAATTTGAGGGAAATGTATTAGTCGTATTCAATTTTTGCATCAATGTGTTGGTGTTTCGGTTAGGTCTGTCTGACAGCCCTGTCAGACAGCAACTGGTTATATAACCCTATATATAACCGTTTGTATTCACTGCGCTTTCGGTTACCTCCCCTATATAGTTTCTTAAGAGCGGTGGGGAAAATGTAACCGAAAGTCTTGTATACATGTGAGCTTCCATCTCGTTTCCACTCATGTAGCTTATAGAAAAGCTAATTACATATATATTTGTCTCGCTCACTCATTCGTTACCAGTACCAGTTATTTAACTGGTAATATACCTAATATGGTAACGGTTATGCCTACCCCAATAGTAACTGAGTAATAACTTGTTATGGTTTCGGTTTCATTTTTTTAATAACAATCAACAGAACATTACATAACGTAAAACGGACAACATACAGAAATATACATTAATTTTTAAGTTGAATAAAGTTGTTATTTTAAGTTGAATTTCCTTTGTTTCACCGGTTCCTCCACCGCTCCTCAATTTTTTGTATGGCTTTTTCGAATTCCGACCGCCCAGGCGCCTTAAAAACATCTAAAAACATATAAAAAAGTATTTAAAAAAGGAATAACAATCAAATGATGATAACGAATTGGGAAACTAGTGTAGGTTATGCCAAAGAATATGAAGTAATATAGAACGCGCATGTGGGCGCAAAAGTGTTTTCGGTTGCTATGATGCGAGCGGGAAGAGCGAAGCGTAGGCATTTGAAAATGTTAGGTTCATAACATTTTCTGTTAGATTTGTGTAGGACAACAGCAAAAAGCTATGTTATTGTTCGCAACGGCTTCACTCGTGTACATTAAAGTGGTGGTTGTTGCAGCGTAGTGCTCGCTCAATCATTTTTTGTATGCATGTTTCTTGATCTTGTTTGCCGAAGCGCAAGCAAAAAACAAACAACGAACGAAGGCATCGTCATCATCGTTTCAACGAAGATGACTCGGGATTCGCTAATGTTTTTGTTGTTGTCGTTTATTGTGTGTATGCTTTTTTGTAATGCCGATCGGTTTTTGCTGCACAGATTGCCGTCAGCTCACCATCAATCGAATCTTTGTGGTGTATGGCTTTTTGCTGGCCAACGCTTTGATTGATTTTAAAATTTGGCGGTTGATCCCAATTTAAAATGTTTTATTTTTACGTGGCGAGTTCGAAATAAAATTATTTGTTTATTTCACATGGTTGATTACAAGTTTGAGAATATAGAAAAACTACGAAAAAAATTATCTGATGGCTGTATTGACTTCAAAATTCGTAAAAACACTTGAAATCAAAAATAATTAGATACGTGTTTTAATTTTTTTTTTTTAAACCGAAATCTAACGGACAAATCAACGGTTAAAAGATTGTATGGAAAAACCTAAATAGGTCTATTGACTTTCAATATGTCAAAAGCACTACTAAAGCACTAGATAAAGAAATTAATAATAAGACAAGTATTTTGTCATAAGAAAACTGTGATTTAAGAATGCCTACGTTTAAAAATAGTATAAATATTCTACACCTGAATGGTTCCATGGCGAATGATGTGACCATAAATTTACAATATACGATTTTCTTAGTTTAGTTCTTTTAAGCAAGCATTATATGTGGGCAGTAAAAATAGTTCCAAAGAACGGGACGGAAAATTATTACGGGCTAATATAAACGTCTTCCTTTCTTTCCAACTTCCCTTTTTAATTGTCTTTGTTGATTACTTATTATATATTTTTTATTGCCTGTAGTGATCATATAGGTCGCCATGCCAGCCATATTTTATTTTCTTTTCTATGATTTTGCGCACATTACAGTCGGCAGTGAATTCAGGATCAATATGAGACGCCGTGCATGCTTATAGAAGAAGAAGAAAAGCCAGCCGCCAAAAAATAGAAATCGTTTAATTTTAATTAAAATTTTACCTTTTTTGCCCATAGGTTTGCAAAAATTCAACACCGCAGGTGAAATTTAGATAGACAATGAATTGGCAACACTGAATACAACACGTATGACCGAATGAAACAGCAATATGCGAATATTCAAATATTAAATTCAAAACGTGGGTGTAAGAATGAAACAGCAATAATCATATTATCAGGTGCTCGTCGCGTTTAAATTTGCACATTTATACACAAAATTGTGGAAAACTCGTAAAAAGTGAAATCAGTAAAATATAAACCCAGTGAAATTTGAAAGGGGAAAAAAGGAAAACAGATAAGTACCACTTTTATTACAATATTTATTTAACTTGCTAACTTAACCGGTATATTTTTAGTGAGTTTCAGTTCAGTTTAACTGGGATGGAAGGTGCCTCAAGCGGGCGTTGGAGAAACTTCGTTTAATGGATGAAATTTTGTTTGGTAAGCATAACTTACACTAGTTATCATCATTTGATTGTTATTCCTTTTTTAAATACTTTTTTTATATGTTTTTAGATGTTTTCAAGGCGCCTGGGCGGTGAAACCGAATGAAACCGAAACCATAACAAGTTATTACTCAGTTACTATTGGGGTAGGCATAACCGTTACCATATTAGGTATATTACCAGTTAAATAACTGGTACTGGTAACGAATGAGTGAGCGAGACAAATATATATGTAATTAGCTTTTCTATAAGCTACATGAGTGGAAACGAGATGGAAGCTCACATGTCTACAAGACTTTCGGTTACTTTTTTCCCACCGCTCTTAAGAAACTATATAGGGGAGGTAACCGAAAGCGCAGTCAAACGGTTATATATACGGTTATATAACCAGTTGCTGTCTGACAGGGTTGATTGCCAATTGCCAAATACATACATACTTATTTGTATGTATATCTCTATAAAAATGAACGTTTGTCGGTTTGTATGTTTGACTTGGGAACTATTTGACTGATTGATCTGTAATTTTGACATAATATATCCAGAGGAATGATGTTGATAACGGGAAAGGGGGCGTGACACCGCCCATATAACACAAATACCGTTGTATCGTTAGTTGTATAAGGTGTACCATCTGTTGGTTGCAGTTTGAACTAGCGAGTACATCGACTTTGGCAGCACTTTCGTCTGTCATTCTTTGACAGATAATTAGTTTATTGTTTGCGGTTAACGGCTATGGATCGTTTTCGCTCGAAGAACGGTGGAAAGGGTTGAAATTTTACTTCCAAAGTGAATGTTTAGTCGCTGCTACAGTCAGAAATCGTGCAATCAGCCATTTTGGAAATGTACACTGGCCACCGCGCTGCAGCGATTTGACTCCGCTAGACTATTTTTTGTGGGGAACCGTGAAGGATACATGTTATGTGGACCCGCCAATATTCGACAAGCCATCGGTGAGATAAAGACGCACACATTGGAAAATGAAATGACAAATTGGATCGAAAGAATGACGTACTGTAAAGCTAGCAACGGCAGTTAAATGAATGAAATTGTATTTCATACATAACGGCATGGATGTTCCTTTCTAATAAAACAAACCTGTTTGGAAAAATACCTGTGCGTTCATTATATTTCAGCGAATTAAAATGCAGGTTTCTGTTGGAACACCCTACATTAGAATGAACATACGAGCAGCCAACGATTAGGGATGGAATTATTTCCTAGCAGTTAAATTATGCACGCGAAAACTATCGGCATACTTTAAGCCATATGTACGCGTACATTTTCCGCATATATGTGTGTTCCACACTCGTTTGCTTGCTGTCTGCTCCGAGGCAAACAAAGTGGATAAAATCACTTGAAACTGGTAAACTATACAGCGGTGACGCGCAGTTGACCCACTTTTCTCCCCGTCGTCTCCGTCATATACCACCGCCTGAACATTTGCACTGTACATACATACGTACATTTGTATGCATGTATTTATATTAGCAAGTGCGCAGCAATGCAGATAAACGTGCTGGCGAATGGACTAATGGAGAAACCAAAGTCACTCGTGTGCGAGATAAGCCACAAATGGCGATGCTGGCATTGCCGGCAGTGGTTTTTGTTGCCGCTGCTTCACCCATAACCAGACACTGGTGAGGATGTCGCTGGCACAGCGCTGCAGCTCTTCGTCGCGGGTGGTTGCGGCCTGTGAACACTAGCACAATTGTCATCCCGGATGCAGAGCGAACCAACGGTCAAATGGGTGAACGAGCGAACGGATGGCATGGCATAAAAAAGATGACTATGCTTGGTATTAACTCTCGCTCGTTGCGAAACCAAATGCAGCTATAAGCGGCAACGCCAACACCAACACCAACTCTAGCGCTAACAACAACAAACGAGTGACGCATGATCTCGGAAGAGAGAGACAAGTTGTCTGCGTCGCCAATGCTGGCGGTGTTGCTCCAATTTTTTGCCTACACAAAACATGTGTACCTAGACGATATTTTGTGTGACTTCAAGCCGCCCGCAATTGACGGTCGATCGTTTCGTTTATATGTTGCCAAAAATTAACTCGAGTCATAATGCAACCTTCGTACGCAGAGGATTGGTTCAAATACTGTACCCTGATTGCTCATTTGTGCTTTTTTACAGGCTCTCCATAGCATCTCCGGTACTACTTTGTCAAGTGTGACACTCGACCATTTAACGCTTTCACAATCCTAAATTGTCTTGTGTTTCTGCCACTTATCCAAGTAGTGACTTCACCTCCGCCATTCGAAAGTTTGCGTCCCATCCAATGAGTTGCTGCGCCTTTAGATTTTCTTATTTCTTCCTTGCGTCTACTTGTAAATAATGAAGTTATAGCACACACAAATCAATGTGCGCCAAATAAGCCCAAAATAAAACTACATATGTATCAAAATGTCGATTTTAACACGTTCGACCCGACCACTCGTGGTCCACGGGCACTGCGCTTATTTGGCGGCGCGGACTACTGGTGGTCCACAAATGTTTATAATTTTATTTCAAAAACCATACTGGAAAGAGACAAAGTGCTAATATAAAATACAGTGCGATGCGCAGTGAACTAGCTATACGAACAACTTGTCATCTCGTGCACGCAATGCGTAGGAACATCGAAAAAATGCGCCGGGTAGAACGTGTTAAGCAGGCCTTATCTGCATTACCGTTGATAGACGTTTAAGGCTATTCGTGGACGTACGAGGCGGTTTACTTGCCACTCCAAACGTTCGTTTGTTCATTTGTCGTTGGTCTATGCATTTGACGATCGTTCCAACTGTCGCATGTTCGCCCAACTTCAACTTTCCAAAAACCAAACACAGATTCTTAAAAAAAATCCATGGAGATATTTACTAGTTCTTGCAAAAAAATAATCGGTTGTAACGCGCGTATAGAACCGACTTGTTGTTTCTAAGACAGAATGACCCAATAGGTCGCTGGAAAACGTACCGAACACTAGAGCATGCTTTTGCCTTTCTTGAATTGCCCCTCTTTTATAATAGAATAGCAGAATAGCTCTCAAATAGTTGAGCATGGTTTTGTCTGGTTTTCTTGCATTTGGTTTTCTTAAATTTTCCCTCTTTTAGTAAAATTAAATGCCTAAAATAAGTATTACTCCAAATTGTTTTCTATTTATTAGAGTGTGTCTTCTATTTGTTTTCTATTTGCGGAAAACGGAATCTCAGAAGCCTTAACTAGAATTTCATATTTTTCTACGCTATGCGCTGCGTACTTGATGTTCCTTACTTATCCCATAATTTTGGCGATCTAAGCGTTTTATTTATCTCACAGTTTTTAAAATTGTCAATAATCAGAGCAACGCGTGGCCTTCGCTTTAAGGCAGGTTCTAGCCTTGTGGATCCGAAAAAGTGCATTTTTGAGAAAACGGTTAAAGATACAACGCTGAAAATTGTTTCTGGATATGAACACACATTTATTTAGAGAATACAATTTTTCAAATTGAATGAATCAAAAAAAGGGGGGGAGGGGGCGTCCATCAGTGGCGAGGAGGTGTCCCGCTACCGGAAGTGATTCCGTCAAAACCCGTGACCGGAAACACAAAAATCGAACACATTCTTAATGTGTACCGTATTATCTATTGAATGAACTACGATCATGAAAAAAAAATCGAAATTAAAAAAGTTATGAGGTTTTGAAAAAAAAATTACGATTTTCGCATTTTTTTGTTCACTAATTATTTTTTTAAATAAACAATTTTCAATATTTTTGGCTGATCGTAGTTCGTTTATTAGAAAAAACCCTAAGGAACATTTAGAAAAAATTTGGTGACGATTGGTTCATTCCAGCGCCTTCAATCACTTCCGTAAGGTCCGAAAATGTGGTTCTGAGAAAAACGCGTTTAAAGTTTAAAGCGCGCTTGGCCGGTGCTCTACGCTGCTCTATGTAACGGCCTGTAACTTTTGTAATTTTTAAATTTTTGAAACATATATCTACACGATAAGGCAAAAAAAAAATTTGTAGCAGAGCCCTCTATATTCTAAGTATTATTAGCAGAGCCCTCTGTACTTTAAAGTTTTAAGTAAGCATATGAGCATGTTGCGTTGCCACCTATGTTTAATGTAAGGTAATATAACAATTTTGTAAACTAATGACGCGCAGCCAACATAACTCCTTACTTTTGGCTATAAAAGCGAGCCCTCAGCGGTTTCTCTTCCTTTCACATCGAGCGGTTGACGAAGGCAGAAGGTAAGCGAATGGGTACGTGGACAGCCAAAGCTGGCCGGTTCCCATTAGCTTATCTCTTGTTCCATTGTGCCAAATGTACTGGTGGACAGCATAGCTGGCCGCATGCATTGGACACATATGGAACAAGTGTCGCGTCAACCTCTGACAGATTCTCCATTCCTTTTAGGACTATTTTTTGAAGTTACTCATCAACTATATTCCGAACTCCTCAACCGGTTTCCTGCTAAAAATTGTTTTTTTTTTCCACAAGGTGAGAACCTGCCTTAATGAATTTAATAAGACATGAAATTTTTATCATTCGTCCGATTAATCGCTGGCATCGGCTTGGGTTTGGTGCATGTACAAACCGGTTGAAAATGAAATGTTAAGAGTACATCATTTTAAAGTGAAACATAATGATAAACGATAACGATATTTATCCGATTGATAAAATATGCAATAGCAATGACCGCCTCATGATTTATTAAAAGTACTTAAAAAAACTACTAAATGTATGTACTAGGGATCGCAATTTTTGGCCATTTTGCGATCCCGGGATTTTCGGGATTGAAAAGTCAAATCCCGGGATCCCGGGATTTAATCCCGGGATTCAAATAACACATTTTTTAAATAAAACAATTTTACCAAATTGCATAAATACTTGTTTATAATATATTTACCATAAAAAAGGACACAGTTTAATCACATTTGGGGTAGTTTTAAGATTTTTTATCTTGAATTTAATCACATTTATGGAATTCACAGTTTGCGGGAAAATTTATTTCGGGCAATTTTCCCTAAAAATAAACGATCTAACTGTGAGCACCCCATTGTATATCTTTCAAACAATTGTGGAAAATTTTTCAAAATAAAAATGCCTCGCTCAAATGGCAAACAAACGTTGAACATCAAATAAAGAAATCGTCCCGATAGTAGCATAAAGTACTCAAAAAAATTCGCTCCGTAGATTGTGTCAACAAATTAATTTGACTTTGTTTTTTGCCTCTTTCAATAAACATGCTCGGCAGTGCGGCAAATTTTGAAACTACCGGTATTTATGTTCTTCATACAAAACAAACGAAATTGAGATACCATATGGGAAAATTCGGGAAAATTGCCAAGTGGGAAATTTAACATGCTAGATACCGCTGAACTGTGAACACCATAATTGTAAGGCGGAAAGGGAGGCAGTCGGTGTTGAGTCGTCGAAGTGGTTGGTTGTGCGCGGCACATCACCAAAATCCAGTTGTCATTTACAATCAGTTGTCAATTACATTCAAAATTGTCAGTTTAAATTTAAATCAAATAAATAAACATAGTCATCCTTGACAACATTTTGTTTAACTCAAAAGTTTTTAATTTGACATTTAACTTCAGTTTGATAACATTTTGTTGTATCCAAAAATGACACTTAAACATAACTTATTGCTTTGCATCAAATGTATCATAAAGTACATATATACGCATATTTGATAAAAAAAAATAAAATAGTTAATTTGTTAGTACTTTTAGTTTTACTTTGATTATTTCGATAAAAAAGTTAAGCGTTGTGATTAACTAAAAACTGAGATCTTAAAAATACTAAGGCATTAAATGTTTTGCCCTCTAATCTAGAGCGAAATTTATTGCAAATAAACCCTGCTGAGAGAAAACATCTTTCAGATTCAACACTTGCTGGTTGAATGCTTAGTAAATAATTATAAGCCTTTTGCAAAAGACGCCCTCTATCCCCTCCCTCCTCCTTCAGATAAGGAATCGGGTTTTTGTGCTTTTAAATTTATTTCATTTGAACTTTGAAGCATCTTTTGCAATCCCGAAAATCCCGGGATTAAAAGATTTGAATCCCGGGATTTTCGGGACTGGAAAAAGTCCGGGATCCCGGGATCCCGGGATTGCGATGCCTAGTATGTACATACATACATGTTATTTAATGGCAATATTTATATTTCCCATAATTTTTTGCATTGCACTGTGTTTTATTTCAGTAAATACACCAGTAATAAAGCGCAAATATTTAATTTTTTTATTTTCTAATCGTCATTGGCAAACTGGTAAATCAGGTTCGGTCGGTCCTTAGCCCTTTCGCTATTTTGTTGCCATATGGCACATGCTACTTTGTGGGCGTGTGCATCCTCTATGGTTGCAAGAATACATTTGTGTGTTCATCCTTAGAATAGCTTGAGGTTTTAGGAAAAATATGAAATTAATAAAGTGAATATTAAAGTTTAACGAAGAGAATTATACACGTTTTTGTAATGGTATATCTTGACATAGTAGTTAAAGGAAGAAGAAGCAAACAATTTAGATAACTTTTTTAATTGTACGTTTTCTTTCAATTTATATACTTTTTTATTAAATTTTAGCTAAAGTAAATTAAGAAATATTGAAATTTTCGTTATGCGTAAAAAGTTTTATGTTTAAGTAATTATTACAGCCACAACGATGTGATTGCTCTCATAGAAAAACACTCTAAACTACAGGGTCCGAGTATAAAAATTAAAAAATTTCTTTTGGAATGTTGCTTATACAACCACATAGAAGAATAAAACGTAAAATTTAAAATGTTAACTTTCCCCAGTAAAAACCTGTAGCGAAAGGGTTAATGGGGCGATCAATCTGCATCTGCCAAATAGGGTGTTGGTCGGACACTAGAAATTTCTCATTTAGTACCTACGTCACAGCTTGCAAAACGTACAAAAAATAATAATTTTCCGTCTTCTTTCCGCTACAAATATTTGTTGCATTTAGTCGCGCGTCTCCGGTTCTCCATTTCTCTCCCACTGGTGGACTACTCAAAGGCGTTGCCGCTCTGCTGCGTCATATCGCATCGCAGTCCAATCGTTTTGAGCCCAAACAAACAAACCAACACAGATGGCGTGGTGGCACTAGCGAGCGTCTCACTTTGTGGGTCAGCAACGTGTGAAACTGCTTTTATTACTGCGACCGCAGCAAACGATTTCGTTTCTCTCATTCGAAAATTTCTTTATACAAAAAGTAGGTGAATGTCAGTTCAGCGTGCTACTGTTGTTCTCACCGTAACCATAACAATAAGAACAACCAACGACAGCTTTCCTAATTCATTATGTACCTATGTAGGGTAAAAGGTTCGGTTGTGGGCATAGTTCGGTTGTGGGCACCCCTTCGTATCTTTTGATAGAAAGCAGGCTGGGTTTTTTTGACTAAGGCCATTTGTTCATTATGGAACCACGATCTTTTTGTGCCAAATACTGAGTCGAACATACACGCCTGCTTTGTGCTGGGACCATATATATCTTTCTGTGCTTAAAAAATAAGACAACAATTTTTTTAAACATTTTAAATGGTGTCATAAATCGAAGTGAATCCATCGAAAAGGCGAGTAAAATGCATTTTTATTTAGTTAATTTATTATACTTTGTGATCCAATATTGATTACAACCAATATGTTTACCCCGAACAAATTTTTCACTACTTCTCAAAATGGCTGCCAAATTCGGTTGTGGGCACTGCAATTAGTTCGGTTGTGGGCACCCGTCTTTTAGTGATTTGGTAAGTTTTGGTAAGTTATTTCATCGAAAATGGTCTTTTAAAGCATTTTTTGGTTGTTTTAGCTATATCTTCCGAGGGTAAATAACAAAAATCCTCCGATATTTTTTTAATGTGCTGGATGTAATTTAACATTGTTCTGCAGATAAGCTAACCATAAAATCGACTGCCGCAGCGTGTGCGATTTCCCAAACCAATCTCCAACGCTACAAAAAGAAGGTGGAAGAAAATTTCGGAGACATCAAAGCTGTCGACGGTGGTGTTTTCTTCTTTTTCTTCTTTTCGTGGATGTTATCGAATCAGGTTGACTGGTGTTTTCCACCTTCTTCACGTCACAGCACTTGAAGAGTGTTGATTAATTAGGTTGAATTTCATTTTACTTTAGGTCTTCTTGACAGCCCAGGAGAATGACTTGGTCACTTACATTTTGAAATGCCCGTCCATCTAAAATGTGCCGACATGCGTACCAGCTACTTCACATGCGTCCATTGTGCTTCAAATAATTAAAACTTAATATTTTTCTATATTCGTGTTGGTTTTTCTTAATATTTCCCCGTTTCCAGCAGATTTTCCAAGGGTGCCCACAACCGAACCAAAAAAAAATTTTTGTTAAAAATGACTACTTTACAAAATAAAAAAAAAAAATTTTTCTATTTGACGGAATCGATTTACTTTTGTCATTACTTGTTAGCTAAGGTTTCTAGCTTTCCATAGATGTCCATATGTCCGATTAAGAAGAACTTGGTAAAAAGTTATGAGCCAAAAACAAAAAGGTGCCCACAACCGGACCCATTCCCCTACGTATGTAAGTATCACTTTTCAATGACAACAAAATTCACTCGCAAGTAAAATATCCAAGTACGTATGAAAGTATGAGATGTGCCACAAAATCTAACTCATACAGTCTGTCCAGTAGAAGCGTGATGGACCAAATTTTCACTTAGAGTACCGTTATCAAAAAAATTTTAATACACCTAAGTAGCCTCATCATTTTTGTAATACGCACTGCAAAAATTGTCAGTCTCGTGAAACAATTACAAAATACAGGGTGTTTTAACAAGATAAGCTCCGCTTGAGAAAAGCGACTTGAAGCCGTATTCCTTTGTCTACACCCTAGAGGGCCGTAAATGTCACGTTTAGCTGCAGCAAAATATATGAACAAGTCGAAGTCATTCGTAACAAAGTGGACAAATCGATATATGGAAGCAAAAAATTTCGGCGATGTGGCTGGGCGGGGCCTTGAAAAAAACACCTCCCCAAAACAGGACAAGAAAATCATTGATTTGTTTGCGACGAAGCCGGGCTTACCATTACGTAAAGCTAAAGAAATTTTAGAGAAAAGTGATGTTCAAATATCAAAAGAACGATTCGAGGACGTTTAAGAACTAACGACGTTAAATACCGGAGCTCATTGAAAAAACTGTTGCTCTCATCATCACACGTTCAAAAACGGCTTGCCTAGATGAATTCCAATTTTTGGCAAATAGTAGCATAAATCGATCTTGGTGTGCCGCCATCAACCGATTTTTCCAACGAACTGTTAAAGACCCAGTAAAGGTCCATGTTTGGGGCTGCTTCTCAGAAAAAGGATTTGGGCGACTTTTCGTTATTACCACCAACTTGATTGACCAACGCGGTTTTGATGAACAAATTTTATGAAAAAGCTTTATTACTATCAGCTGCGAAGATGTTCGGGAGAAGAGGACTCTCTTGGATTATACAAGAAGACAACGACCACAAACATCGCAGCCGATGGTGCGCTGAGTGGAAACAGCAAAATGGGATAGAATGTTTAGATTGACCCTCACAGTCGCCTGATGCCAACCCGATAGAAAATGTGTGGGCAATTGTAAAGCAGAAGCTCAGAGGAAATACTATATGGACAGCAAAACAGTTATCGAGGCAAATTCGGCTGATTTGAAGTCGGTTGCCTCGGCAACTTGCCCAGATCTTAGCGCAAAATATGGGTCGGAGGTTTGAGGCCATAATAGCGAATGGCGACGACTATACCTGTTATTAAAAATATTGCGTACAATAATTATTATAAACTTATAAAATGTTTGTTTGAAACGAATCGGACAAATAGTTTCCAAGTTACGACGATCAGGCTTCTACTGGACAGACTGTATATAAGTAGCACTAATCACCAAGCACCAAAAACTGTTGCCGTATTCGCTGCAACAAGCTCGCACAGCCATACCGCCATCTTTATGTTTAGAGCACATTTACTCAAAATAAAAGCAAACTAAGTTAGCGCACATTTGCAAACCTAAAAGCAGCCATGTAAAATAATGTTATGATAATGGGTTGCTCGGTGGCCCTTGTGCACTACAACTTAATAGGTGCTCCTGAGATCATATGTGGTGTTTAGACCATTCGGTGATATATAAATCAGATCCCCTTTGCCGAGACTATGTATCCCTAAAAATCTTTGCACGTCTGCTTGTCAGTGCTAAATAATTTGTTAAGACTTTGTCGCATGTACTGCATGTTTTGTTAATAACAAGAACTAATTTTTAAAGCTGGCTGCTACAGAGAAAGCTTAAAAAATTCTAAGTAGGCTTCTGCCCAGAAGTAAAGCCCTGTGTTTTGTGTTTAGATTTCAGAATTTTTTTAATAATGTAGTCCCTTAATGTTGTTCCAGTTTCAAGTCAATTCTAGTGAATCCAAACATAGTACTTTATTGATGTTTCGAAATCTATTGTTTTATAGGGAGTACTCTTAATTGATTTTAGTATCTCTCTCTTAAATTGTTTTGACTACGTAGCGTGAGTGCATTCGAGATGAAGAGGAGCTTGGTTAAAAAGGATTTCTATGCCTGTAGTTGGGGTCGTTTTCATACCTCCCGTGTTATTTAGAAATGCAAGCCTTTACTTACTGTTTTACTGTTTTGTTTTGTTTGGTTTTTCCACACACAAGCGCACCAGTGGCGCACACAGGATTTCATTTGGGGAGGGGTGTGTGCGTACAATTTTTGAGCCAAATACCATTCGAAACCACATTTTGTACCAGCAATTGTAGTATTTTGGGTTTGAAGCCCCTGTTTGCGCCACTGAAAAGCACCGTATGTTATGTCGGCTCTAACCAGGATTTCATTCATGATAGTAGGACCCAAGATTTGACCGGTTTTAATGAATAAGCTAAGCTTGTAGCTCATATATCGTGTATATATTTTAATTTAATATATGAATCGCACACATAAATTGTTGCAATAGTATCAACTAAATTGACTCCTCTGTCGTGTTCATTTATTTCTAGAGCTTGATAAATAGAGAATGATTTAACATTGAGAGAGAAAGAGAGAGTTTTAGTCAAAAATATGATGACCAAATTTATTGAAAAACATCGTAAATTTTCGAAGTGTACATCATTCTTATTCCCTTATGGTCTTTCGAACTCTTCATTAAATCGTAATATAAAATGATTGTTATAGGTACCGGCGCCAGCCTGGGCAGAACTATAGTGTCTGAATTAGGACTTCTACTCCAAAAAAGGACTACAAATAAAATCTAATGAATTTAAAAATTATTTCGTTTATTTTATAAAATAAACCCATTTATTTTGGCAGCCGCCGTGGCTCAGTTGGTTAGTGCGTTGGACCGCGAGTCGAAGGCAGCGACCCAGGTTCAAATACTGCCTGTAATAAAGCTTAAAAAAAATAACGGGAAAACTCGTTTTCTCTTTCGGTGGCTTTCCTCTCAGATGGAAATAGCAAACCTCTGAGAGTAAAAATTGCTTATGAAAGAGCTCCCAATTTGCCGTTCGGAACCGGCATAAAACTGTAAGTCCGTTCCACCCGCGTACAAATTCACACGCACAACACGGGTGGTTGCGGAAAGCTAAGCCTTAGTCTCGCGTAAGCGGGCTGTCGTGCCAGTCAATTATTTATTATTATTATTTTGGATTGAAAACGTATCCAACGTTTGGTGTAAGCATTTATAAAAAATTACTACTTAGTCACTTAACCCTCTAAAGACCAATTTTTGTATTCCAATAATAAATTCACTTTAGGGTAATTTTCGTGTTCTGAACACGAATCTGAAACTAATTTTTCAGCTGTGCTTCGGAAAAAGTTGTTATGTGTGTTTAAAGTTAACCCGCCTCTAGGCGGTCATTACTGCTTAGTGGATAAAAAATAAAATGAAACGAAGAGTGTTTGTTTTTAGTTTATTTATTTCAAACAGTGAATTTTTTTGTAATTTATTGAGAAAAAAGTATAAATGTTTAGGTTTGTTAAATTAAATTAGGGAAAAGCTTATTTTACATGGTTTTTCAAAAAAAAAATTCCTTTTAAGTTGCAAGTACAAATGAATATTGCATTTTTTTCACATAGTTTGAGTTTCTCCCTTACAACCGGGTGTTTTACAAGTTTTTTCCCCGATCAATCAAGCATAACTGGAAAATGTTCATACCCATCATATTGAATATCTTTTGATGGGCGGGTCGACTTTTGACCAACGTCAAGTTGATGCCAACGATGGTCTTCCAAGGGGGCGTTTTTCCTTATATCCATATTTACATAAAACGTCAGCCACCTCTGAGCGAAATTTAGCAATGTCTGAATTCAACAAAGTGGTAAAATAACGAATGCTTGGGCTGTTAGTTTTGACTCGAATGTGGTATCTGCCAAGTTACCCATCCATTAAGTCTACACCTCCAATGTGCTGGTTACATTCACGGATTGTATATTACTTACTTACGCATTTCTCCGACATTTGTAACGAACTTTGTGTTGACGTCTTCTTGGTGTGCTCGAAGATTTGTCTGTTCTGCTAGTAAAGTATAAAGCTCGTTTGTATAAAAATATGAAAAGCATTGGAATGGTGCTTGCAACAAATCAAAGTTGTTCGGCAATTTGTTATTCCCTCGAAACACAACTTTATTTTTGTGGAGCTGCATATCCTTGTTCTTCCAAGTGATTATTTGAATACAGTGTTGTCATGCTTCAAATCAGCTAACCCTAAAGAAGAATATTAGAATTATTTTTTTTTAAATACAGTTTCATCAACCGGAGCCAGTAAAGCCACCATTATTTGGAAATGATTCTGGTCCAGTATCATCATGTTCAGGTAATGGTGATCGTGGTCGCCTTAACTGTCGTGCCTTTCGCAATTCCTTACGAATTTCAGCATTAGGCCGCGCAATTTGTGATGTTTGGTTATCACTAGTGATGGCGATGCAGATTTTGCAATCCCATCGAATTCACTTAAGTTGCTGATATTTAGCGATAAATCCATGGTTTTAGAAACAAAATCCGCTGAATGAGTTTGAACCATTTCCCCCACATACTCATCAATTTGTACCTCATCTTCCAATGATAGATCGCGAACAGAGTCATCGTCAAAATCATCGCTGATTCCATCTTCGTCCGTACTCAGTTCCTCATCAGTTATGGAATTCATGACCCTTTCAATGTCTTAATTATCCAATGCAGACATTTTGCACCTTATACTTTCCATTTTTGAATGAAAAATGACGAAAATCCGTTTTATTGCTAATATTTAGCATACACAATAAAACGAGTAGAAGTACGAAATAAATATCTACGCACCGCGAATGCCCGCCTACAGGCGGTCTTCACTCAGGTCCGTATATTACTCACTGTATTACAAATATTTCAAAAGTAACAGTACAATATGAAAATATATATTATTTGCTACTTACTAATATTTTTTTTAACTCCACCTGATCAACGAAAGTATTTATTTTTAATTTTTGAATTTCACTGTATTCACTTTTACTCCGATGCGCGATTTATTCGAAATTTTTAATTAAACTGAAAATAACTTCGCACAGGAAAAAAGTAACGGTTTCAAATCAAAAGCTTAAACTACATTACACATATTTTAAACAAGTTTGTTAAAAATTGGAACATAACGGTGCTTAATTCTATTGTTTTTTTTAGTTTTGCTATTGCCCGCCTGTAGGCGGTCTTGGACGTTAGAGGGTTAAGCCTTTTGGAAATTAAAATGTCAAATGCGGGAGAAGCGCATAATTTAGAAATCAAAGAAAAGTTATAATTTGAATGAATCACAACATTTCAGAAGATTTAAATTACGACTGTGTCTTAACCCGCCGATGCCCAACAAGGTCCGTAGGGACCTATGGCGTTTTAAAATACGCGACATTTCAATACGGGGGGGGTGATGAGCTGGAGACTTTATGACTTCTATAAATGGAATATTTAGAAGCTGTTAAAATCGATTCGGCACGATTGCATGTATTTTATCACCATATTAATTAATAATATTGAAGTCATTTAGCCAGCGCCGTAGCGAGGGTCTCGGGGGCCCTTGTGCAAGATTTCGTAAGGGGCCCTTGAAAATGAATTTCTAAAAAAAAAAGGTGATTTCGAAGCCTTTTCGAAGTCCATTAAAAAAAGGGTTCAAAGGTCGTGAGAAATTGAAAACAGCATTATACTTTGGTTTAAACAATTTCTTTATTTCTCATATGTGTGCACTATATTCTGTATTAGGTAGATATTTTTACAGCCAAATATTCTAGACTGCACGTAATTATTTGTAACTTACAAATAACGAAATCACAGAAACATCACTCATGAAAATATACTGTTCCTGCACATTAGGTGTCTCCTCAGTCTCTTGCGTTTACTTATTTCTCTAAAATGACTTTTTTCTCGATTTCATGGCGGCGAAACCATCAATAATTTTCGTGAAATCAATTTTTCGTGCTCTTTCATTCTCGATCGACAGAACAGCTAGCCCATTTAATCTTTCCTGCCCCATTGAACTCCTGAAATAATTCTTAATGAGCTTTAATTTTGAGAATGATCGTTCAGCAGACGCTACAGTCACTGGGATAGTAAGGTACATTATACAAGCAGTATAAATATCCGAAAAAGTTGACATCAACGAACTGTGTTCAATCATGAGAAAATCGGCTAGCTGTTTTACCGTTTTCATTTGCTTAATTTTTTAATTGAAAGTAGATTTCATTGATAACAATTGTGCAGGAAAAGATGGTGATATGTAATCAGGAATTTTTCCCCCAGGGGCCCTTTCCATAAAAAAGTAGATCAAATTTTATACAATGTTATAAAAACGTTATCGAAGATCTTTTCTAGCTCATACTTTAAAACGAATTCTAAAAAAAAAAAAAAAGAAATCTTCGGGGGCCCTGGTGCGCCGCACCGCCTGCACATGCCTAGTTACGGCGCTGCATTTAGCGCGTCGATGCGCGACAAGGGCCGCATATACCTTGTAGGGAGTTCCATGTCATTTGCTCTTATTGTTTGTTAGTAACTATAAATAGAGCCAAATATTGATAGCAGCACAATTTCCAATAAATCGTTGAAATTAAAATACGTACGGTGATTGGGATCAAATTGATATGCCGCCGTACGCGGTTTCAACAACTGAGCATGAGTGAACAACAAGCAGTAATGCAGACTTTGGTCAGATATTTGGAAAACAATGAAGAACAAATTACGAAGATTTCTTGCCATACGTTGAAACATATCGCACACGCACAACAACAAAAGTGACACAACTCAAAATTTTTGATTTTTCAGGAAACGCAAAAAACTGTTTTTGAGCTAACTAAACATTTTTTTAACCCTGGTGTCATAACGTTATTTTTTACCCCTGAAATCATAACGATACGTCTGGGAGACGTATACAGATTTACGATCTTAAACC
This sequence comes from Melieria omissa, assembly GCA_963971225.1. Classification (NCBI taxonomy): domain Eukaryota; kingdom Metazoa; phylum Arthropoda; class Insecta; order Diptera; family Ulidiidae; genus Melieria; species Melieria omissa. Next base: position 37,960,555 of record OZ020269.1, on the reverse strand, counting down.
GATATTTAAAGGTACGATATCAGCAAATATTACACTTACATCAGAAATATGTATATTTTTCTGTAAAATAAAAGTCATAATTGCTAATTATATAACTGAGATAACTGACAATTTGAATTTGCTGTGAGAATAATTGTGGAAGAGAGCGCAAAACGTAAAAAAAACATACGTCTCGCAGACGTACGTTATGACAGTAGGGTTAAATAAAGTATAGACCGTTCAGTAGAAAATCCTTACAGGTTATGCTTTTTGATAAGTTGCAAGAATTTTTATTTATTTTACACTAGAAAACCCAAAATTTTGAGTTGTGACTGTTTTGATGATATTTTATTTCAATAATTATGGAACTATTTCAAGTTATGCTACTTTTTCTGAATTTAATAATTATAAATGACAGTTAACCCTTTCGGTTATTCTATGCCATATGGCATAGTCTCTTTTCAGTGCCTGTTTTAGGTCAAAAACTTGTGGATACTATATTTTTCAATTTTTGTATTTTTCTCTGAAGATTTTTATACCAAATCATGAAAAAAATATTTTGATTAGTGTACCAAGTAACTTGTAAGGGTTCAGAAAGTGCACAGTCCTATCGAGCTGCGTATTTTACAAAAAGAGGTCACTTCGTACTTTTATTTATTCTATTACAAAAATTAATTTATTTTATAGCTTTATGTAAGTAATCTAGTAGGTATTTATTGCTTGAGTAAGTGTAAAAAAAGTTAGATCCCAAATATAGTTCACTAAAGCTGTACGATTTTTTTTATTTTTTACTATGCCATATTTCATGATGCCCAAAACCCACTTTTTCGAACAATATTTTAAAAAATGACTTTTGATTATTCATTATGTAGGCTTAAACAGTATTAAAATGGAAAAGAATGACTTTTAAAGTTAAAAACAAAAAAGAAGTACCGAAAGGGTTAAAAAGTTGAAAGAAAAATTTTGAAAATTCATAATTGATTTAAAAAATTAAAAATATATACAAAAGTTGTCAGAATTTTGTTTACAATTAACTTTAACAAAAATTTATTTCGTCAAAAGTGACACAATTTGAGTTAGGACTCTTTTGCATTGAGCTGCAGCGATCAAATAGCATCAAACTTCTGACATGAAGAGAGACCTAACTGTATTTTTTGGCAACAGTTAAGAACAACAAAATATACTGAGTTTTTTGCTGATTGGTAGATTTATGCATTGTGCACATAGTACAGTAAATAGAGACAAATAAATCACATTTACTAAAAAAAAATACTTAATGGCTGAAATTTTGAGGGTGTGTTCGGGGGCATGTCCTGAGTCTAAAACTGAGTTTTCGTATTCGAGGGGGTGGGGGAAGATACTACCCCCTGCTTATTTAGGGGTGAGCTCGTTTTAATTCCTTATCTCCGGTGCTATTGCTCGTACCGACAAGTCCGAGGGATCAAATTTGTGGGGAATAAAATTATCTATCTAATGATAATAAAATCGAGGTCATAGGTCGATAAGGTGAATCACAATGGCCGGTCAAAGGTCAAAAGTGAGGGAAGTTTTTCGTTTTTCGTGAATACCGTGAAACCGAAAGTTTTTTCGCATACTGCTTCGATACCATTTTAAAGTACTTGAAATTACCTACAAAATGAGTGCTCGAACACTCATCTACTATAAATAGTTTGCCGCCAATCCAACGACCAAGTTGACCGCGTGCGCCGATGTTGACCGCGCGCGCTGTACGTGCGAGCACGTAGAGAGTGCAATGTATGCGCAATGAGTACTTCTCGCGCCGTGCGCGGCTCAACATCGGCGCGCGCGGTCAACTTGGTCGTTGGATTGGCGGCAAACTATTTATAGTAGATGAGTGTTCGAGCACTCATTTTGTAGGTAATTTCAAGTACTTTAAAATGGTATCGAAGCAGTATGCGAAAAAACTTTCGGTTTCACGGTATTCACGAAAAACGAAAAACTTCCCTCACTTTTGACCTTTGACCGGCCATTGTGATTCACCTTATCGACCTATGACCTCGATTTTATTATCATTAGATAGATAATTTTATTCCCCACAAATTTGATCCCTCGGACTTGTCGGTACGAGCAATAGCACCGGAGATAAGGAATTAAAACGAGCTCACCCCTAAATAAGCAGGGGGTAGTATCTTCCCCCACCCCCTCGAATACGAAAACTCAGTTTTAGACTCAGGACATGCCCCCGAACACACCCTCAAAATTTCAGCCATTAAGTATTTTTTTTTAGTAAAATATACCTATTTACTGTACTAACAGTATTAACACATAAACCCGAAAAATGAAAATTTTGAGTTGTGTCACTTTTGACGTGCGTGTGCGATATGATGCTGAAGTTGAACTGAATGTCACTCTGGCGGCTGAAGCTGACTCCGACGACGATGACAAACTCCATTATAAATTTGATAATGGCTGAGGGTATTGCCTAAGTATAGGGTGTTCTTTTTAGAGGTTTGTTTTTCGAATAGAGATAAAACTGGCATTTTGTGGTCAAATCTGGCAACTCTAATGTCATTTATGTTCAGTTTGGTTTGCCATTTCATCATGAACAGGTTGACAAAAGAACAACGCTTGCAAATCGTGCAAATTTATTTCGAAAATAATGGTTCAGTTCGCGAAGTTTACCGCAAGCTCCGTCCATTTTATGGTCGACATAATCGTCCATCAGAGCAATTAATTCGGTTAACCATGGGTCGGTTTCGCACTGCGTTTACTCTATGTGATAATACGCATCCGCAGAGACGTCGAACAGTGCGCACCGAAGAAACAATTGCCGCTGTAGAGCAAAATGTTGAAGAGGACCCGAATGAATCGATTCGCCACCGTGCACAGCAATTGGAGCTTTGTCCATCAACTTTATGGAAGATTTTGCGCAAAGATCTTGGCCTGCGACCTTACAAGATCCAGCTTGTGCAAGAATTAAAGCCGAGAGACCATGCAATGCGTCGTGATTTTGGTGTATGGGCCGAAAATGAGATTGATCTCGATGCTGATTTTCATCGCAAAATTTTGTTCAGTGATGAGGCTCATTTTTGGTTGAATGGCTACGTCAACAAGCTAAATTGCCGCATTTGGAGTGAAGAGAATCCACATGAGACCCTTGAGACGCCATTACATCCACAAAAACTGACTGTTTGGTGTGCTCTATGGGCTGGTGGAGTCATTGGGCCATACTTCTTCCGAAATAATGCTGGAGAGTCAGTTACCGTTAATGGAGACCGGTATAGAGCCATGATAACCGACTATTTTGTTCCCGAATTGGATGGCATGAATGTGGATGAGTTGTGGTTCCAACAAGACGGCGCTACATGCCACACAGCGCACGTCACAATCGATTTATTGAAGGAAACATTCGATGAACGCATAATTTCGCGGAATGGACCTGTCAATTGGACACCAAGATCGTGTGATTTGACACCATTGGATTATTTTCTTTGGGGATATGTGAAGTCGCTCGTCTACGCCAACAAACCAGAAACGTTAGGGGACTTGGAAGCCAACATTCGTGGCGTTATTGCCGACATACGGCCCCAAATGCTCGAAAAAGTGGTTGAAAATTGGACCTGTAGAATTGGCTTTATTCGAGCCAGCCGCGGCGGCCACATACCCGAAATCATATTTAAACATTAATGGCATAAAATTATCCTTCCAATAAAGCCAAATTGATGGACATTAAAACGATTTTGTTGTGTTTTATTTCGAAGTTCTATACCTCTAAAAAAAACACCCTATATATATAAAAACCAGCAGCCGCCGTGGCTCAGTTGGTTAGTGCGCGGTCCAAGCGAGTCGAATGCAGAGCGACGCCAGTTCGAATTCTGCATGTAGTAACACCTAAAAAAATAACGGGAAACTCGTTTTCTCTTTCGGTGGCTGTCCTCTCAGCTGGAAATGGCAAACCTCTGAGAGTAAAAATTGCCTATGAAAAAGGTCCCAACCTGCCGTTCGGAACCGGCATAAAACTGTAGGTCCCTTCCACCCGCGTACAAATTCACACGCACAACACGGGTGGTTGCGGGAAGCTAGGCCTTAGTCTTGCGTAAGCGGGCTGTCGTGCCAGTCAATTATTAATTATTATATATAAAAACCCATTACTCTAAAAAAAATGCCATAATAACAGCGGCATAGATGCATGAGCTGCTAAAGCAAAGTTAGGCAACTAAATGCAATTATTTTGAATTGTATACGTTTCTGCCTATCTGTTTGTAGTAACAAATACACATGTGTTTACTAAAAAATATACACGAAACTTAACTTTTTGGCTCTTCAAACACATCTACACACATTATGTAACCCTACATTATAAAATTACACATCTTATATGCAATATCACAAAAAAGGTCCCTGGGGACCTTGATGGGCTTTGGCCGTATAAAAAATTTGCGGTTATCGGAGGGTTAAAAATACCCGAAATTGTGTTATAAAAGGGAAAGTTTTTATTTATTCTTCTAAATGAATTTCATCGCCTTCAAAGTACTTATGCCAGCTTTTTTCCAGTCCTCAAACATTCTCTTTTCTCCTCAATCGACTCAAACGATGCCTCGGAGCGGTCTTTTGAGATTAGCCAATAACCAGAAGTTGCACGGAGGTACGTGAGAATACGGTTGTTGCGGAACGATATGGGTCGAATTTTTGACGAAATGGTCACGAAGAACGAGTGTAGTGTGAGGTGACGCATTATTATTTTATTATTATTTTATCATACAATATCATAGCATTATCGCATCGTGCAAAAACCAAAAGTTGTAAAAATCGAAAAATTCACTTTTTTGTGTCGTACAAAACCAAGCATAACTCAACGACTAATACATGTACAAGTGTATGACTTGAAATTTGACATGGATGTCAACCAAACAGTGTCACAAAACAAAAAAATATTTCGGCGAAAATAATTACCTTCGTAATTTAAATCGGCAGATTCTGTTATTTTTTGGACCCAGTAGATTGTCCCCGTTCGACAAAAACCACTTTCTTCTTTCGAGAAGTCCAAATTATGTATGAGAGAACGAAAGAGCTAATTTATACATTGGCGCGTGAACATTGACACATTAAAATTAAATTAAATTAAACATTAAATTAAATTAAACATTAAATTAAAACATTGACGCGTTAAATTGTGATTTTTTGCGAAATTGTGCGGACGCTGCGAACACTAATTCATCAGATTAAAGGACGAATAAAAGAAAATTAAGGAAAAAAAGTATCAAAATAAGTCTTCTGAAAATTAAGTGCAATTAAGTGAAGTGATTAAGGATATAGAAAACAACAATGCAAAATTGCAATAGGATAGGATAGAGAATAGGATTTACGAATCCAATGAATTGAAATTTAAGAAATTTCGGGAATTCGCTTGAATAATGGAATCTGCAAAAAATGCATGTGAAAATAGAAATATTCTTAACGAAACGTTAACCGCTTCCTTAACCCCTATTTTAGACCACGTACACACAAACTCGAACTCAACTGGGGATAGAGACATCAGCATGACTTTCCATCAGTGGCTCATGACCAGGCTTATGACAAAACTCCTGTGTTGAAAGGTGATGCAAAACCACACCTGTACGTGAGTTTCTATCAGAATTTTCACACGGTTCTTAAGAACCTAATGGAAATTCTGGTGGAAATTTCTATCAGTACTAGGTAGGTAGGTAGGTGGTAGTGGCAGCTCTCATATGAGATACTTTTTTATTTTATATATATATTTTCAACTAGGCTTTTCCATCTGACCCGATTTGAAGCATTTTTTTCATGCCATCCCGTTAATAGTGACATAAATTAGCTGACGCAAAATGTACCTGGTCCAAGTGTTTTTCATTCGCCTTGGCTTTTATTTTCTTTGGGTTAATAAATTAGAATTTTTCTTGGAAAATAATATTGGAACATATTCAAAATTAATACTTATCCATTGTATTCATGGTCATGTCCGTGTTTTGGTGTCAATTCAATTACAATCCTGAAGTGAAGGAAGCATTTGTGGTCTTGTCGAGTCTGGTTTTTTATCAATTCGATTGGGTGTTTTCTGTGGCAGAGATGAAAGGAAGGGAATGCTATTTTGAGGATCAGGTGGACATTGTTTTTGGACTTCGACGCTGGAGTTAAATCAGAGAAGAAAATTTCTCTAAAAAAATTGTTTAAGCAATAGCGGAAACTAATGCTTTAGAGCAACGAATTTAAGATATTAAATAATTTGCTGCTAGAGGTAATAATAACGGTGTTGTCAGTTTCACGCTGTCATTTGGCCCTGAACAAAAAAAAAGCTTCTGATACTGATAGTCGTTTAGATGTCGTTTAGATAGTTCAATGTGAAGATAGCGACACTGAAGACGACAAGGAGAAAGATATCCGGCCAGTTCAGCATGAACAATAACATGTTGAGCATGTTTTCCATAATTTTCTTTGGCAAAGCAGTTCAGAATTATTGACAGTGCAGGAATCCAGAAATAGATATATCAAAACGCGATTTGTATGTGTCGAATGTAAAATCTCAATGTGGTTTAGTCATGATACTAACTTACATCGTTGAAATAATTGCATTGGTCAAGCAGTTGAAGTAGATCCATAAGTAACGTATTTTACATTAATAATTTTTTTGTATTTTCTTGCTTTACTGTCGGTTTTTTTTTTTTAATTTCAAAATTAATTCATTGAAGTTGAAACTTGCTATTTACTTAATTATTTTAGTACCTATATTTTCACCGTTTTACGTAAAAATAATGTAGGCAAGCAAAAGAAATTATTGTGTTCACACTTTCTGATTTTTTTTATATCATTAACAACAATCCTTGACTATCTTCTTGCTCACATCATGGTCTGGCCAGATCATGGGAGGTTCAATTATTAGGTTTTAAGTGGGTAATTACAGAAGAGATAAAGCAAATAGTAAAAATGTTTCACAATTCCATATTGTTATATCAAATTGCATAAATGAATTCTTCGACCAAGGGGGGGGATCCATCCCCTAATCTCCCCCCCTGGGGACGCCACTGGTTTGGTGCATTAATCATGTCGCCAGTAAGCGCTGTTTTGCACGGGTGTGGGCACATCTGCGCGGGTGGGCAACTGTGTAGCTGAAAGTGTGCCGGCTACACTTTGCCAAGAGCGAGGTGGCTGTTGGCCAGCGATGTTAAGCGTACAGTAATTTAGGGGCCCGTACGGTAGGACAGTAATCCTTAATCCCTTTTTTTGCTAATACAGTTATTTTACTATAACTAAATTTTTGTGTTTAAATGAACAAAAAAATTACGAGTGTCAGTTGCAACATACAAAATATTTATTCTTGCGAAATTTACAACTCTGCTCTTTCTTTTATGCTTTCACCAATTCATGAACCAATAAAAGAAAGTGGCAGTACTGTTAGCTGATATGGTTACATTCTCTTGTAATCCACTTGAAACACATTTTGAATGTTTAATTCAGTCTGCTTATGACCATATAAGTGAAAAATAGATTTGTAAATATAAATATATGTAAAAAATGTTTTTATTATAGCTATAAAGGGTGGGCCATCTAGTGGTTTCTTTATAAATCATAAGTTATTTTGACGCTGACAGCTGTTTCCCGCTCGAAATCTTGACAGAAAGACAGTATCATACCTCCGCGGAATGAAATGAGTCGCTTTACGCTGAAACAACGTTGAGAACTTTTGAAAACTTATATCGAAAGTGAGCGCTGTGTAGCCCAAACAGTGCCTAAATCGTGTTATAAGCACGATTCAAGCACTTAAGACAAAATATCACCCAGGCAATTCGTGAGCTACAGCCCGAATTGCATTCTTAAAAGATGGGCCACTAGCTGGCCTATCCTGTATGTGTATACATAAGCGGAGTTCACTCTTCATAGCATTTTGGGTGTAAGTTTTATATATTTGAATTTTCGCAATGTTTTCGAAAGCAGTTGTAGCGACTGATTGCTACGATAGCTACTTTGCACCTAAAATGCTATGAACTGTGCACTCAACTATAGCGATTGTAACGCTATATGCTATAATTTTAATTTGTTCTTAAATAAACGAAAATTAATTGTTTTTGTTGAAAATAAATCAAAAAAAATTTTTCTTTTTGCCGTACATCAACTTTACCCAAAATACGGTAATTTTTTTAAGAGCTTTACAGTACTTTGGAAAAAATACTTAACAACACTGCTGTTGGCACCAGCACTGACGATTTGATGCGGTATGAATCGTTGACTCTTTAATGAGTTGGCCAGGTACAGGGACTGTCGAAACTGCGGGAAATTCGAATTTTGTAAGCCGCTTAATTTGTGTTTATTATGCTGCCGGGAAATTAATTGCTCGCGACAGTATATACAAGAATTTTTAATTGACGATGGACTTAAGTGCGGGTGCTTCCGGCATGGCAACCCAAAAGCGATGCAGCCGGAACTGCATATAATACGAATTAACACAACACACTCAGTTTTAAACATTGAAAAGCGAATTACTCTCGCACTCGCATCAGCACGTGTGCTGGCACCAGCGTGACTGCTCAGTTCACCCAGTGCAGCTCGATGAGCTGTTCTGCAAAGAAAAACATTAAGTGATTAAACTCTCGTTTGTTCGCGCGAGAGGGCCCACCTAATGTTTCTCCATTAATATAATTACAAAACACACTCAACATAAGTATAAAGTATCTAGTTGGTATGACCTGGCAGTTGGGCGAAAAACCCAGAGAAGTAGAAGCAGTGCATAGCGTTGAGCACGCGAATGTTTCCGGGCGGATAAAGGCTTCGAAGACAAAAAATCGATAATGGAAGTAGGTTCGCCCAGCGAACGAATCCAAAGCGAATCCATTATGGTCGAGCGTTCTGTATAAGCGCATGTAAATCTCAGGGCTTATGTAAGCCACAGCTCCGAACAATGTGTACTGCATCGGAGTAAGTTCTATTGAATTGATTGAAAAAGCCAACAGCTTGACAAGCGAAAACTGAATGCTGAAATAAAAATAATCTCGAGCGACTGCGGCGCATTCCCTCTGTGCCCCATATTTCCCATAGTGTGTTTGCATAGTGTTGAAATGAAATGCTGAGCTCAAAAGACTGCCTCAGTCTCCGTAATTTCTCCTTAAATTGTGAACTCTTAGGAATTTAAGCAAATTGCCTATTAAAAATAGCGTTTTTACTTAGGAACGACTGTATGAGCTATGGATTGCTATGGCTTAGCGGAAAATTCAGAACAAATGGCTTCAATCAACATCAACTGGCGGTCTGCTGCCTACTCTTCAGCCACTGCCAGCTAGGATGTCCAGCTGGCGGGGGTTGAAGGGCTGGCGGAATGTGACTAGACCTCCTCGTGGTGGCCGCTGGAAACAGCCACCGGGATATGGTCTTGTCTTACCCTGTGTGGCTGGCAAACTAGTCACTTCCTATATCCAACTGCCTATACCTGGTATCCTCTCTGCCCCACATCCCCTCCCCCCTAATCCAGGGTGTTATGCAACCCGTGCCCATTGGATGGTTTGCAGCCAGTGGGTATACCGGCTGTAATATCACGGAGCGTACCCGATACCTGTCTACCTCGGGTAGTATTTTGGACTTCCCATGGCATGGGGCTCTGTCATGGGCGACCTTATTTCCCCACAACTTGAAAAGGCCACCGAAAAGCCTCGTCGGAGTAGGTGGCCGAAAGAACCAGATGATGAGCTTTCAAACACGCGCCTCGGATGGTAAGGACGTCGGACAGACTGTCGCCACTGATCAGCACATTGCTGAACTAACAGTAAGCGGTTGGAGAGACCAACCGACAAGAAGAAGTAGGGGGAACAGTGAATGTTCCCATACGAGCGTGACAAACATGTCAACGATCGCAGTTGAGGAGGCACCCTCGCTTGGCGTACCCGCGCTGATAGAAGCCACCGAGGCCATCTCTCTTAAGAGAAAGCGGCTGCCGACTCCTCAAAAGAAGTGGCTGAGGAGGCTAATGGCGTCGGGTAAATCATACGATGATGCACTCAAGACTGTGCTGGAAGAGCCGACAAAGACGGACGAAACTTATGGCTGCAGCAGAGCGGATACGGCGCAACCCGTACCAAAAAGGACGAAGTGTAGTCCGTCCCTTGCTGAGGCTGCTGCGGCCATCAAAGTTGGAATTCTACCGGACGAATTCCCGGCTGTCCATTTGGGTTTGGAGGAGCAGAGGACGATCGAAGGGCTGATCAAAGAGGAGCTGCGTAAGCTGCCCGTGGATGGGCCTCAGATCAGGTTCCAAGGATGCTCGTTCAAGCCAGGATGGATTATTGTAAGGAGGTCATAACAAAAACCCAGCTGCCGGGAATGAAGGTGCAACTGGTGGAGGGAAGACATTCCAAAACCCAGTGTGGCCACCGCATTCTTTCCTGGCTGCTCCCTCCCGGCCGAAAATATTCTTTGAATGCTTCGTATGCAGAACCGTTCACTACCGACAGGAAACTGGAAGGTACTGAATAGATCTGTCGCGGCGCAGGGAACAACGTTGACGTTGGCCATCGACGATACCTCAGTAGGTCGGCTCTTTAAGCTGAAGGACCTTCCATTCTTCGAGTTGGGGAGAGTTCAGTTCAGGGTGCGGACTGATCAGGGGATGAAGTCGTCGATGACCAACCGGGGCGGCACGGAGACGAGGACGCCGAAGACAGTGGTGGAGGAGGACAGACCCTCCACCAGCAAGCAAGCACTGGCGAAGGCATGCGAGGACTGTCCACCTACAAGTGGTCGGACGCAAGCCGTCACTCGGACCGAACGGACCAGTGACAAGACGCCAGGACAGGCATCGGTCGGGCCCGCAAAGCCTACCTCATCTAAGCCAGTCCGGCATACTCGGCTGACTGGGTTGGCGAATCCATCCAGACGACTGAGCCTGCTGGATAGATGCACACACACCGAGCAGCAATGAACGGGTGCAGAGGGGGTAAGCGTGCGGGAACCCACACGAAGGGACCAAAGGCGTAACTATGGAGATTGTACAAGTCAATCTCCATAGAGCGTCGGCAGCCTCGGCTGTCCTAACTAGGACCATGAACACCTTGGGTCCTAGTATAGCCCTGGTGCAGGAACCATGGACCAGCACCAACGGTCAAGTCAGAGGGCTATCCCAGGCAGGTGAGGTATTATGTTGTCAATCAACCACAACCAGAGCCAGGACCTGCATCGTGTTTAATAACATATCTTTCTTCCCGTTAACAGATTTCGTTACGCCGGATCTATGCGCGGCTAAGATTACCTGGAACTCCAGGGAAATCATTATTGCCTCCGCATACTTCCCTGGAGACGACGACCACTGTCCACCCCGAATAGCAGAACAGATCATTGCCTATGCTAGGGGCAACCACATGGAGCTCGTAATTGGCTGTGATGCGAACGCCCACCATACCATGTGGGGGAGCACGGACATAAATCCTAGGAGTCACTATTTAATTATATACTTTCCTTAGACCTAAGTATTTGCAATATTGGGAACAGCCCCACATTTGTAACTAAAGTCAGAGAGGAAGTCTTGGATATGACCTTGACAACCTCGATGACAAAAGACCTTGTCAGCAATTGGCGGGTGTCTGATGAGCCGTCGTGCTCAGATCATAGGCAGATAAGATTCACGCTAGGGAATCAGATGCCAACCGTGGTGACATTCAGACCAAAACGACAGACTGACTGGAACAGCTATTGCTTCCAGTTAGGACAGGAGGTCCCAACTCAAATCGAGAATAGGATAGATACCATAGACAGACTGGAAAGGGCCTCTACAATTTTTAGAGATTCCGTTCTGAATGCCTATGAAGAAAACTGTCCCCTCAAGACCAAAACTTGTAGGAAACAGACACCGTGGTGAAGTAGTCATCTTAACAAACTGAGAAGGGAAGAAAGGAAACTATTTAATAGAGCCAAGCGAAACAACGACTGGCAGACCTACTCCCAGACTCTCACCAAATACAACCAAGAAATCAGGAAGGCCAAGAGGGAATCCTTCAAGAGGTTCTGTGAGGACGTATCAGATCTGTCCTCCAGCTACAGGCTTCATAGGGTTCTCTCGATGGAAAAATCCTGTCCGATAGGAACACTGGTGGATGGAGATGGGACAGCCACAAAGTGTGAAAAGGAAACACTTGTCCTACTCACCAATACCCACTTCCCGGGGTCAGTATACACAAATGATCCTCTGACAGGCAGTACTGGACAGGTGCATCGTCCAGGTAGGGAAGACTGGAGAGCTGCCACTGCTGTGTGTAATGCACTTGTAATAGAATGGGCGCTGGAATCATTCTCTCCCTACAAGGCGCCGGGAAAATATGGTATTTTCCCAGCGCTCTTACAGAAGGGAATGGCAATACTAATGCCCATTTCAACCAAAATCTACGTATGTAGTTTAGCCTTTGGGTACATTCCAGAAGCCTGGAGAATAGTTAACGTGATCTATCTCCCGAAACCTGGACGAGCTGATAAGAAGGACCCAAAATCTTTCAGGCCAATAAGCCTGATGTCTTTTGTGCTTAAAGGCTTGGAAAAGGTCGTTGACCGGTATCTGAAGGTGGAAATACTCACTCAGCATCCCCTGAGCACGAACCAACATGACTACCAGAAAGGTATCAGGTGTACAACTTTGCTTCCGCCGTTTTTTTCCAAAATTAAAAGCTTTATTGCGAAAAAGTGCTTACAGATGTATTATTCAAAGTATTGTCCGTCGCTAGCGACAACTTTCTCCCATCTTTCCGGCAATTTTCGGATCCCGGCTCGAAAAAAGTAGTCCTCTTTTGACGCTATCCATGAAGCAATCCATTTTTCCAATTCTTCGAAGGATTGAAAATGTTGATCTGCCAGGCCGTGTGCCATCGAACGGAATAGGTGGAAGTCAGAAGGGGCGACATCTGGGGAATACGGCGGGTGGGGCAAGACTTCCTATTTCAGCGTTTCCAGGTACTTTTTGACCACTTTTGCGACGTGAGGCCGAGCATTGTCGTGTTGGAGGATGACTTTGTGATGTCGCTCTTGATATTGTGGCCGCTGTTCTTTTAGCGCGCGACTAAGGCGCATCAGTTGCGTTCGGTAGCGATCTCCTGTGATGGTTTCACCCAGTTTTAAGAGCTCGTAGTAAATCACACCGAGCTGATCCCACCAAATACAAATCATAACCTTGGCGCCGTGAATATTCGGTTTTGCCTTCGACGAAGAAGCATGCCCGGGCTTTCCCCATGATTTTCTGCGTTTAGGATTATCGTATCGAACCCACTTTTCATCACCGGTTACGATTCGATGTAAAAACCCCTTACGATTTTGTCTTTGAAGCAGTTGCTCACATACAAATAGACGGCGCTCGATGTCCCTCGGTTTCAACTCGTACGGCACCCAGTTTCCTTCTTTCTGAATCATGCCCAGGGCCTTGAGACGTTTTGAAATGGCTTGCTGACTCACTCCCAACGATTCGGCAAGCTCTTCTTGGGTTTGGCACGAATCTTCATCAAGCAATGCTTCTAGTTGTTCATCTTTGAAGGTTTTTTCTCTTCCACCACCATGTTTGTCTTCGACATCGAAATCACCATTTTTAAAATGTTGAAACCACTCCCGACACGTTCTTTCACTCAGAGCAGCATCACCGTAAGTTTCTGAGAGCATTCGATGCGCTTCAGCTGCATTTTTTTCGAATTGTAACAGAAAAGTAAAACTTCCCGCAAATGGCGAGAATTGGGCACATAAACGGACATTTTCGAGGGTGAATAATACGAAAACAAGAACAACTGTCACTGAAACGGCGATGACAATTCGTTAGGCACTGTCCACACTCACTTTAAAGGCATTACCATCTATGTATTTCAACCAGCCTCAGCCGGTACAGCCACCTATCGGAAAACGGCGGAAGCAAAGTTGTACACCTGATAAATCCACGGAAACGGCCCTATCGGCACTGGTAGGCAAGATAGAGAAGTCCCTGGCAGAAAAGGAAATCTGTCTAGTAGGCTTCCTGGACATAGAAGGGGCTTTCAAGTACACAACCTTCGAAGCGATAGAAACTGCGCTAGGCGCCTGCCACCCTTATAAGATGGATATCATCAATGCTAGTCATTGTGGTCAGAGGCAGAGACGGACATACCGTCTCAGACTTGCTTCAAAGCGCGCTGAGGATAGTCGAGCACTGGTGTATCAGACAGAAACTGTCTGTGAATCCAGACAAGACAATCATAGTCCCTTTTACACATAAAAGGAAGATCGACCTTAGACAGATTATGATCTTTGGAAAAGAACTGAACTTCTCGAGGGAAGTTAAGTATTTTGGGGTAATCCTGGACAGCAAATTGAACTGGAAACCTCATGTTGATCGCATCATCAAGAGGGCAGGCAATGCTCTCTGGAGTTGCAAAAGAATCTGTGGCAAAAATTGGGGACTGAGCCCGAAGTGGCTTCAGAGTTTATACTCCCTAATAGTTCTGCCGACTATCACCTACGGGGCGATAGTGTGGTGGAGGAAAACCACGGAAATAACAACTGTGACTAAGGTGGGAAAACTTCAAGGACTAGCGATTACCTGTATAACAGGATGTCTCAGTACTATACCAACGGCAGCCCTAAATGTCATATTGGGGATTCTGCCGCTGGAACTAAATGTGCAAATGGCTGCAACCATCAGCGCACACAGACTAATGCATAGTGGATCCATACATAGGGATGCACATGCAATCGGTCACCTATCCCTGTTGAAGGATAGGAGGCGAGATGGAGGCTTCTGGATGCCTCTGGATCTGATGCCACCGAGACACCTCTTCAGGAAGAACTACTTTACGTACATACCGCATAGGGAAGACTGGGCTGCTAATAGAATCAGTCTCACGTGTGATGACATTGTCTGGTACACCGATGGCTCAAAGATGGAAGGCGGAACGGGAGCTGGAATATTTAATACTAGCTCCCAAATAGCAGTCAGTCTGGGAGACACGGCCACAGTCTTCCAGGCTGAGGTCTTTGCCATAAACGAGTGTGCCAGGAAGATAGTGACTCTCAATGTCAGGAGAAAGAGGATAATCATAATGTCCGACAGCCAGGCTGCAATAAAAGCTTTGAGCTCGACGACGTTTGACTCCAAACTAGTCTGGGAGACAGCAAATGTTCTCCAAGACATTTCAAAGGGTGATAACCGGGTGATAATACACTGGGTTCCTGCGCACTGTGGGCACGATGGAAATGAGGAAGCGGACAGATTGGCAAAGGAAGGGGCGGAAAAACGACCCCATGGACCTGAGCCAATCATAGGTGTCAGCAGAGCTCATTTCAGGCATTGTGTCAAACAGGAATTCAAAAATCGGGCCAACCAGAAATAGTCCAATACGGTGGGACAACGCTGTTCCAAGCTATACTTTCCGGCCTATTCGGAAGGCAAATCTAAATACCTATTGGACCTAAGCAGAAAGGAGCTTAAGTTCATGACGGGAATTCTGAGTGGGCACTGCCTGCTAAATATGCATAAAGCGCGACTGGGATTGACAGATAGCGAACTATGCAGATTCTGCATGGAAGATGATGAAACATCCGTGCACATCTTAATCGAGTGTCCCGCTCTCTTACACGCAAGGAAGCGTATACTGGGAAGGGAACTAATTCAGACAAAAGAGCTGTCTGGAACTAATCTGGGAAAAATCAAGGAGTTCCTGGACAGTATTGGGGGAGATGAACTCCTCCAATAAAGAATAAGAGATATGACACAATAGTTCTCTTTGGACGCAGTGTCTCGGGCAGTTGATGCTCGGCTCCCGTATCTATTCTAATCTATTCTAATTCTAACATCAACTTAAACACACCTTTTCCGATCTCGGCCCCCTCTTAAAAAGCAGTGGTAATAGTAAAGTTTCTATATTTTACGAAAAATGCATATGCACGGTTCCGGAAAGATTATCCAAGTATTCGTAATCGTACAAATAATATAGCCAGAGCTTTGGCATACGAAAGCGTTAAAACTATCGCAACAAATGGGGAAACCGATATCATACGCACTGTGTAGTCTCATATGATATGCGATTTGGGCTATTACGATTAATTTAGAAACGAAGCCATAATAACACTTCGTTCGATAATGTGTGTGACTGACACATAGATGGCGGCACTAATACTAAATCAATATTTTTTTTCGAAATTGTGAACATTTTTAGGCTTACTGTCAAAATTATATGTCAATCCGACCATTAGTTTACAAGTTACAGTGCTTTAAGTGACACTACTTTTGAATTTTCAAAAAAAATGAATTCAAAGCAATTCCGTGTGCTGATTTATCATTGTTTTTTAATGAAAAAAAAATACTGTTCAATGCCAGGAATGGCTTGAAAAACATTATTCGGACTCTGCTCCATCAAAAAGAACCATTTGTTATTGGTATGCCGAATTCAAACGTGGTCGTACAGACACCGATGACATTCCATCTACTGGACGGCCAAATGACGCTGTTATTCCGGAAAACGTTGAAAAAACACTGAAAATCATTATGTCCGACCGTAAAGTGAAAGTGTGGGAGATTGCTGACATTCTAAAGATATCAGCAGGCAGTGTACACACCATAATACACGAACATTTGGTTATGAAAAAGGTGTTTTCGAAATGGGTGCCGCGTTTGCTCACACCGGAGCAAAAACAACAACGAATCGATGATTCAAAGAGCTGTTTGGGCATGTTTACGCGCAACAAGTCGGAGTTTTTGCGTCGGTACATCACAATGGATGAAACATGGATCCACCATTTCACTCCAGAGTCAAATCGGCAGTCTGCTGAGTGGCATGCAACCGGTGAAAGCCGCCCAAAGCGTCCAAAGGCACAAACATCGGCTGGCAAGGTTATGGCGTCAGTATTTTGGGATGTGCACGGAATAATATTCATCGACTATCTTGAGAAAGGGAAAACAATCAATAGCGACTATTATATAGCGTTGTTGGAACGTTTGAAAGAAGAAATCGCGATTAAGCGGCCCCATATGAAGAAGAAAAAAGTGTTGTTTCACCAAGACAATGCACCGTGTCACAAGTCGATGAAAACGATGGCAAAAATGCATGAATTGGGCTTCGAATTGCTTCCTCATCCCCCGTATTCTCCAGATCTGGCCCCCAGCGACTACTGGCTCTTCGCAGACCTCAAAAAGATGCTCCGTGGTAAGAGATTTGGCTCAAATGATGAAGTAATCGCCGAAACTAACGCCTATTTTGAAGGCAAAGAAAAATCGTTCTACAAAGGCGGTATCGAAAGATTGGAAAAGCGTTGGAATGATTGTATCTCCCTAAAAGGGGACTATGTTGATGAATAAAAACGAATTTTGGCAAAAAAAATGTGTTTTAATTAGTTAGTCACACACATTATTGAACGAAGTGTTATCTAAATGAAATCGAGTTATCTTCATTTAATTTTGTTCTGAAAATAATGTGATTTTCATTGATTAATTTTATTAATTCATTATTAAATGTCATTTCGGATCATCATACATTTATCACTGTCCACCGGACTGGTGTCATAGACCATACATATTTCTTTAACTTCAATACTATAAGTTGCACAGCATGCAAATTCGATATGGAGTCACCGTTTAGGCATGTCGTTCCACTGGTCTTTTGATGGGCATTGGCTAAGGGGGGTGGCACTATTCAACCTAAATTTGCTATACAGCTTTAGAACAAAAATTCACCCATCAATGAAACGCACTACTTATCACTTTATCACGTCCTCCTACTGGGAAACTAAGCTAATAATAGGACAATGCTTTCATATCGGTGTAGAAGTCGAACAGCATCGAAACCTGAGAAACCTACTGATGCACGGAGAAGGATTTTTAAAATTTGGAGTCTAAAGAGGCGAAACATGGTTTAGGGTGTTGTATGAAGAAACTTGATTTAAAATAAAATACATACTTTAAATCAAAATAATTCGACAGTTTCTCGAAAGTAAAAATGTATCGGGGTCAGTAATGGATTTAGGTTCGTATACAGAAAGACTATGAAAAAAACATGAACCGATGGGCCTATTGAAAATTGGTGAAAACACTTAAAATAAAAAATTATAATGTAGGGTAATGTTACCGGCTGTGGGCCATCACCGGTTGTGGGCCACCCCTTGTATTTTTCGACGTTTATAAAATATGACAGATCTGAGTATGAGGTTATGTGTACATTGACAATAGACAGTATTAGTGCAAACACTGAAGTGAAAGGACGCATCTAACCCGCAGCTAAAACAAAACAAAAAAAATTTACGAAGAAATTTTCAATAAAGTAATTTCTTAAGATTTTGCGAGTGTGATAAAGCAAAGTGAAATATTGCAAAGAGGTGACTGTTATGCATTTTTATCCAGTATTTGCGTTAAATTTTCCGATTTTATATCGAGTTTGCTCAAAATTTTTCGCCAGGAGAATTTTGCCAGTCACTTAACACGTTCACGCCGGCGCGGGCCACCGGTGGCCCGCACTAGATTGTCTCAACGGTCGACGCGTACCGCCGGTGCTACGCATGAAAGATTAAAATAATGAAAATTTAACGTATTTTCATTAAAAACATTTAATGAAAGCTAGATGAAGCACTAGGAAGGGAGCGGACATACAAGGTAAAGTCTCTGATTGCGTTCAACCTGGCGAACGCCAGAACGATCCTTGTCCCTGTCCAATCCAAGCTGATGCACAGCCTCCGCGCGGCCCTTCTGGATAGCTATTTGGCATCCGCTGAATAGTGAACTAATGTGTGCAGCGAGTCCTATCCCCAGGACTTAAAATTTGGGTTGTGCGCAGGGTTTGGTGCCCGCCACGGAAAACCAAATACCAATGAAAGCCAAAAAGCAAGCCTCGGAAGGAACCCACAATGTTGACGACCACAGCAAACGATTCAAGGACCATGATTTGAGGATATGCACCTGGAATGTCCGGACCCTCTATAAGGAAGGTGCCTCTATCCAATTGGCGGAAGCCCTCACGAAATGTAAGGCTGACATCACCGCCATCCAGGAAATGCGATGGACAGGACAAGGTTGCTCCAAGCGAGCAGACTGCGATATCTATTACAGCTGCCATGCGGAGAAGCGCGAATTTGGCTGCGGATTTGTGGTCAGCAAGAGACTTCGCCACCACGTCTCTCGGTTCACTCCGGTGAACGAACGGCTGGCTTCGATCCGCATCAAAGCTAAATACTTTAGCATCAGCCTGATTTGCGCGCACGCCCCGACGGAAGAGAAGGACGATGCGACCAAGGATGCCTTCTATGCGAAGCTCGAGGACGTCTACGACAGGTGCCCGGCCCATGACGTCAAAATTGTCCTCGGGGACTTCAACGCAAAGGTCGGGCGAGAAGGCATCTTTGGCCCCACAGTCGGGCAGTTCAGCCTCCATGGGACCACTTCGAACAACGGTCTGAGGCTGATCGATTTCGCCGCGGCACGAAACATGGTAGTTAGTAGCACCAGATTCCAGCACCTCGATATCCACAAGGCCACCTGGTTATCCCCCGATCAATCCACCCGCAACCAGATTGATCACATTGTGATTGATGGAAGGCATGCTTCTAGCATTCTAGATGTGCGCACGTTCCGAGGACCCAACATCGACTCGGACCACTACCTTGTTGCAGCCAAGGTACGCATGCGTCTTTGCGCAGCGAAGACCGCACAACCTAGTTTGCGAAGAAAGCTGGACATCAGTAAGCTGCGATCACAAGGGGTAGCCGAAGCCTACTCCGCTCAACTCTCCAACCAGCTCGGTCGCTCCCCCTCTCCACCTGATGACATCGGCGGATTATGGGCTCACTTATCCCACTCTATGCGCGCCGCCGCAGAAAATGTCCTTGGTTTTCGACGCCCACCACCAAAAAACCAATGGTACGATGAAGAGTGTCGCGCAGCCACTGCAGTGAAGAATGCTGCATACAAGAAGACCCTGCAGTCGGCCGCCACGCGAGCCATGACAGAAAAATACCGGGAGGAGAGGAAGAAAGAGAGGTGCCTTTTTAGACGCAAGAAACGGGAGCAAGAAAGGCGCGAGCGTGAGGAAATCGAGGAGTGCAGGAGCAGGAATGACGCCCGAAAATTCTTCCAAAAAGTTAAGCGTCTTACGGAAGGATTTAAGCCTGGGGCATCTTCTTGCAGAGACGAAAACGGGGATCTGGTTACGGATGCGCAGGGTGTGCTGAGGTTGTGGAAGGAGCACTTCACCAAGCTGCTCGCAGGCGACGAAAGGAACAATACCGCCAGTGGTGAAGATGTCCAGATGGCACCAATCGACGACGACGGTGTGGATGTGCCACCGCCCAGCCATGACGAGGTCCGGGTCGCTATCCAGCGACTCAAGAACAACAAAGCTGCAGGGCCGGATGGGCTACCAGCTGAATTGTTCAAGGCCGGCGGCGGTGAGCTGATTGGGTGCATGCATCAGCTCATTTGCAAAATATGGCTGGAGGAACGAATGCCCAACGATTGGAACCTCAGTGCCCTTTGTCCTGTGCTGAAGAAAGGCGACCCAACAATATGCGCCAACTACAGGGGTATCAGCCTACTTCCCATTGCATACAAGGTCCTGACGAGCGTATTATGTGAAAGATTAAAGCCACTCGCCAAGGCGCTGATTGGACCTTATCAGTGCGGCTTTAGACCTGGTAAGTCCACCATCGACCAGATATTCACTCTACGCCAAATCCTGGAGAAGACCCATGAGAACCAAATCGATACACACCATCTCTTCATCGATTACAAGGCAGCATTCGATAGTCCGATAAGGGATCGCCTATATGCCGCATTGTCTGAACTTGGTATCCCTGCAAAGCTCGTTAGACTTTGCAGAGCGACGTTGAGCAATACGCGCAGCTCCGTCAAGGTTGGAAGTGACCTCTCCGACCCCTTTGATACCGTTCGAGGTTTCAGACAGGGTGATCCTTTGTCCTGCGACCTCTTCAACTTCACCATGGAGAGTGTTCTGCGCAAGGCCGGTGTACATCGTAATGGCACAATTTTCAACAAAAGTGTCCAGCTCCTTGCTTACGCTGATGATATTGATGTCATCGGACGTAACAAGCGAGATGTCACCGCTGCCTTTGCGGCTATCGAAAGAGAATCTGCCAAAATGGGTCTGGTGGTAAATGAGGGCAAGACGAAGTATATGCTGTCTACACGCAGGGACTCGCAGCGGCTAGGGTCTCACGTCGAGGCCGACAGGTATGCTTTTGAAGTTGTCAAGGAATTCGTCTACCTTGGCACCGCCATCAACAGCAGCAATGATGTCAGTCTGGAGATAAAGCGAAGGATAACTCTTGCCAACAGGTGCTACTACGGTCTCGGTAGGCAATTGAGAAGTAGAGACCTCTCTCGACCGACAAAACTTTCACTCTATAGGACGCTTATCTTGCCCGTGCTCCTCTATGGCGCTGAAGCATGGACAATGACACGAAACGACATAGCGGCCCTTGGAGTGTTCGAGAGGAAGGTGCTTCGCAAAATCTTCGGCCCTGTTCGGGTTGGTGACGACTATCGCATACGAACCAATAACGAGCTGTATGAGCTGTATAAGGACATGGACGTAGCGCAGCGAATTAACATCCAGCGGCTACGCTGGCTCGGTCATGTCTGCCGCATGGACGACGAAGCTCCGGCGAAAAAGGCATTCGATGCGATGGTTGGAGGTCGACGGCGAAGAGGGAGGCCGTGTCTCCGGTGGAAGGACCAAGTGGAAGAGGCCCTGGTATCTCTTGGTGTGACCAACTGGAGAAGGCGCGCGCGAAGCAGAGGCGCCTGGAGAGAAGTTTTGCGGCAGGCCGTAACCCGATAACGGGTTGTTATGGCCAGTTAAGTAAGTAAGTAAGTAAGTAAGATGAAGCACAGCATTAATTTCAGCGCCGCCTCACAGCAAAGACAATGAAAATCGGCCCCGGCGTGAACGTGTTAAGGGATGGCTGCCGTTACCGGTTGTGGGCCACCTTTTGTAATCGGTTGTGGTTTTTTGTTTTTTGCATGAAAATTATTGCAAATCGTGTCTTTGACTTCCTTGCAAGCCGCTTCGGCCAAAAATCATCAAATCGTGGCCGAAAGCCAGTGGCAAGCATCATTTTAACGTCACCGGACTTTCCACGAAAAAGCAGCAAAAGACGAGCTGCTCCAACGCCCATTAAAAAGGCCAAACGCAAGGCAACACCACCAGTCAAAAAGTCGGTCAAACGCAAGAAGCAAACAAAGAAGGATTCTGACGAAGAAAATTTGGACTTTTGTCTGATCTGTTTGGACCTTCTGCCACCAAAATTGACAAAAGCCAATTCGATCAAATGCAACGGTGGCTGCGATCGGTTTGTGTATTTGAAATGCGCTGCTATATAAAAGAGCTATTATACACTATGATCAATAAGTACCGGGACTGTGTATTTTAAATTTTCCGCCGTTGCCCGATGCAGGTAAAAAAATGAAACGTACAATTATTGGTAATGAGACATGGGTCTATGAATTCGACGTGACAACTAACCAGCAATCATCCGAATGGCGTGCTGAAGGCGAGCCAAAACCAAAAAAAGTGCGCCATTGTAAAATGCGACGAAGTACAAAAAGTTGACTGACGCTAACAGCTGCCAAACAAAAACTAATGATGCAATCCCGCTCAAAATTTGACACAGATGTCAGTTAAGGTCCTACCGACCTTTACCTGCATCGGGCAACGGCGGAAAATTTAAAATACACAGTCCCGGTACTTATTGATCATAGTGTACATGCAAAAATTGCGAATCCGATGAGGATGATTAATAATTTGAAAAAGTCACATTTTCTTGATGTTTTTTCGCCACTAGAGGCTTCATTGATAAATAAATTTTGATAATACATATTTCTTTACTGGTTTTTTTCATAATTTCGCATTTGAAGTGGATTTTTCAGGCACAACCGGTTACAAAATTTTTATTGGTCAAAAACAAGCTCTTTAGAAAATTTGTTAAAAAAAATTTTTTGTGGAAAACTTATAGAAAAAAAGTTTTTTTTTGGTTACCTACTGCCTCTAGCTTTCCATTGGTACCCACAAGTGCGAAAAAATTTATACTTGAATGCAGTTACGGGCAAAAAACGAAACCCGGCCCACAACCGGTTACATTCCCCTACGTGTTTGTAATTTTTTTTTAATTAAAATCTGACGGGATCATGAATTATTTAACAGTTTGTATGGAGAAACATGATTAAGTTGATTTTCAGGTTTCGAATATGGTAAGTGAAAAATATGAATTAAAGTGAAAAATATTTTAGCATCAAAATCAGACAGGGTCAATAAAGGGTTAAGAAAAGCATGATTCATTGGGCCCATTGATTTCGGCCTCAGAAAAAATCTCGAAATTAGAAATAATTCAAGACATGTCACAAAAACTCTGCAATCGAGTTCATCGAGTTCGAGTTCGAATTCAAATAAATTATTATTAGGGAATAGCTACCACCGTTATTCTAATATTTGAAGTTGGATATTTCTTAAATCACTTTGGTCGTGAACGACACTTTTAGTGCTCCGTTGAAAAGAAACAATGTGGTCAACTCCCCGCCCGCTCCCTAATGTTTTTAATGATTTGCATAAAGAAATTTGGTAGACATACGAATTGTAGTAGAAATTGTGCTACATCACTTTGGTTTTTGTCTTCATTTTAAACTTAAACTTAAGGTGACGTGCTTGCCCTTCCTTCCCTGCCACTCTCTTTGTTCTACATCCCCTGCCATTCCCATTGTTCTTCCATGCCGGATACTTGCTGGCTCCGTCATAAGGCGAGAGATTCATTTGCGCGCAAGTACTACTTCCGCCGAGCAGTAAGGGGGAGTGGCTGTCTGTCCTTTTGCCTGTGTGCACGTCGCCAAGTAGCTTAGAATTCAATTTCGGGGCTGTGCTGCTGACATATTTTTCGCTTGCACTTCATTTGTATTCACTACCAATTCCAGATTGATTTTTACACTTTTGAACAAGTTTAAGCTTTCACTAAATGGCAAATATTTTGCTACCAACATTCTAGTTACTCACAAACAACGCTTGTGCCTCGAGCGATGGGCGTCCAACTGTAAATATTTTGAAGCAGTTGTTCTCATAGTTTCGATAGCTTTTTCATACATACATTTATACATACTTGTGTTTATTCCATATGCCAAATTTTAATTCATTTACCTCATTAAGGTCCACCGTACTTTGAAGTGTCGTCGTACAAGTTTTTTGCATTATTGGCATTACAGTTTTAACACCCAATTTTGGAACTCTATTTCGCATAGAAACACAATAACAATTTCGCCTAAAGGAAACACATCCCTCCTACCCCGCACTATTTCGCTATGTCTCCAACTTCGCTTGTTTCAATGCTGGTGTCCTCTCATTAATTTGTGTCATCCATTGTTTTGTGATTCCGCATTCGACCTCTTCTAGCTCTCACTTCGAGATACGTGACAGTTTTGCATTGTCGAAGTCAGTAGCCAGTGCCAATAAATGAATGATTTCTTATTCTTGTGAGACAGGAGGCACCAATTTCAACTCCACTTTATAAAATTTCTTGCAATTTCTTGTAGTTAGGATCACCAGATCAAATGTTTCAACCGGAGATTCAGGGGGTTCTAACCGATTCTACGATAAATCTTGAAATAAACATTATATTTAACTAATTAATTATAATCAACAAAAACTCGTATTAGTGCGAGTAAGAAAGCACGGTTATTCAACCGGTTTGACCTACGTTTAACACGTTCACGCCGGGGCCGATTTTCATTGTTTTTGCTGTGAGGCGGCGCTGAAATTAATGCTTCATCTGGATTTCATTAAATGTTTTTAATGAAAATACGTTCAATTTTCATTATTTTAATTTTCAGCGTCTAATAGTACCTACTATCGAATGCGTATCACCGGCGGTATGGGTCGCCCGATTTGACAATCTAGTGCGGGCCACCGGCGATACGCGTCGCCCGATGAGACAATGTAGTGCGGGCCACCGGTGGTACACGCCGCCCGATGAGACAGTCTAGCGCGGGCCACCGGTGGCCCGCGCTAGACTAGCTAGTAGAAGTTGTGCCAGCGCCTCAAAAATCATCTGAAAAAATATTGCTGTTAGTTATTATGAGAAAATATATGTACCTTCTAAACGAACTAACAAAATATTTTCTCCAAAATACAAAAATACGCTCCAACCGAAAAAATTACCTTTTTTTTCTTAATTTCCCGAAAATGGCGTCGCGGATTTCGCCAAAAACAATGAAATTTGTAGTTGGTTTAGAAGTTCTATGTTTCAAAAAGTTGCTGCCCAAATTTTAGATTGGTGGGACTAAAACTTGCCGGGATATTCTACTTCCATTATCAAAAACCAGTGTTTCCACAAAGTACAAGCACAAACACAAAGCACGAACACAAGCCCCATACTGCGCATAGAGCATAGACAATTTTGGCACCCCACTTCTTCCGCCGCAAACAAAGCGTTCGTCGTTTGTGTCTATGAGGAAATCAAACTACGGTTCCATTAAAAATGCCCGAGAAGAACACAACATTAAAACTTTTCCTTATAATCTGAACATTTATTTATTCAGTTTTAGTAGAAAACATGAAAGGAATTGCTGCATTTACAAAGCAATGACTGGCCCGTGTCTAAAGCGCATACAACTGGATATATGTAGTACGAAAACATTCAACGTTTTCATGATTCCTAATGGGCAGACTAGTTAATATTTTGAGTATTCCCAGCAATCAAGTATTAGTTCAACGATATTGAACCATTATAGTGTCTATCACAAGCAATATTTCTCAACAGTTGCAATGTTTTGTGGACCCAAGCAAATATGCTATATAGTACGTACGTACATATTAGGGATTGCAGTTTTACAATCCCTGGATTTTCGGGACTTAAAATCGCAATCCCAAAATCCCGAGATTTTTTCGGGATTGAATATATAATTTTAAAGAACCAAATCAGACGTCTTTTCTAATTAAATACATTTTAGTTTTGTATTAAATACAATTCTGTGTTCTTACCTTAAAACTAAAAATAAAATATCCATGACATGTAACATGAAATTAATAACGTATAAATGAAGTTAATTGCCAAACTACCTGGTAAACCTGCTGTTAAAAAGCATCTCTCTCTTGTTTGAGTCTAGTAGATAAAATCGTATGTAAATCTTCAAATTCAACTTGGAAGTGTTGGCCACGGTTTCCGCCATTTCAAAATAAGCAAAAGCAATATCAATAATTCAAGTATCCCTTTAGCTTCAAACTTCAAATTAATCCTTTATATCAGCTGTATCTTTCTTTAGCCCTCTCGATGACACCCTTTTCCCTGTTTATTGTGAAATGTGACTACTTTTTTGATGGTTTCATTTTGAGAGCGTAGGCTGGCTTACTGTCCTGATTTTAGGTACTGGCAAAATTTTGAACAAAACTTGTTACATATTTTCTTCTTTGTATGGTATGAACATTTTCAAAACGTATGGTGTGTATGGAAAAGGTACCAAATTTCCACCGTACACACAACCATAATAACTCCGTTTGACAACATTTCCAAAAGTAAACAAAGGAAAAAAGAGCGAGATTTCTTTACTTGGCGTACACGTACACAGGCATATTTTTCGTATAAAATATCAAGATTTGCATTTTCCAAATTTAAAGTGACAAAAACAAAGTGTAAGCTATTTTAATATGTCGACCCCGGGATCCGGTTTTGTCTATGCCGGGGTTTCTCCGCAATGAAATTGTCCGGGATCCCGGGATTGCAATCCCTAGAACACATGCATGTATACAAGACAGCTTCTCCCTGATTGCTGCTGCTTTGAATTCCTTGCGATAAATACATGATTCTGTCCAACATTAAATGAGTAATAAGGTTATATACCCTGATACAAAGTTTCTGACGTGGGTCAAAGCCACTGCCGCGAGGGAGAGACGTTCATATAATATTTTATATGAACGTCGTCATAAACTTTGCGCGCCATAAATAAGTTTCAAAACAATGCCGCAATGTCGGATTCCATGATAGCGTCAACATTAACGGCAGATCATTACTATTTTACCACAGCTCCCAGTGAGCCAAAAGGCTGTCACCATATTAAAATTGTACAGAATTCATTTCCCGTCATCAGTCTACTTTCCATTTTATTGTACTTTGTACTGGGGATAATTCTAGTCTCTTTGGTGAAGACTTCATTTGAAACCTAATCATCAAAGCTACAAGAACATTGTTGTTGTTTTTGTTTTTTAGATATCTTGAAAATAAAAAGTGATGTATGTATGTGCAAACAGATGTACGGAGCATTGTTTTTCGAATTGTTCGTTAGTTGTTATCGAAAACAAAAGATCGATATATATGGTTTCTTTTGACTTTGACAATAATATTGAGAAAAAACAGTATTGTGTAATATAATTCAGCGGCTTCAAAGCCGGATGTTTACACAGCAGGCCAAATGCAAGATGTATTAATAAGGTGATAGCACTACGGAAACAACAAAAACCACATGTATTATGTATTTTAGGCATCCTGCTTGTCAAAATCGGCTAGTAAAAAACAAAAAACACACGAGCCAATCAGCAGCCAAAAATAATGCGGCAATTTTGACCATTTTGACAGTCAACATGCCCATTCGCCCATAATCAAAACAAAATGAGAAGAAAACAAAACGAAATCAGAAGAATATAGTTTAACCCTTGTGTGCGCACCCAGGTCTGGCCAGACCATACTGAACTTTGGGTCCACTTTTAGTAAGGTTGTAGTAAAGCTATCGGGTTCATATTTCATGATATCCTCAACTGATCCTTTCAAAGCAGAAAAACCAATACATGAACAAAATTTTTACAAAAACAAGGCGAGAATCGTGCAAAACGTATTTATACCCCTTAGTTGAACCCCCTATGGTCTGGCCAGACCATGGTGTATTTTCATACAAAGTTGCCTGTTATTTTCAGATTTTTTTGTTATTTTCGATGTAATTAGTGTCAGAATTGTTTATAAATATTTTTTTTCGTTTGTTACTTATTCAGTTCTCTACGGAGCATAGGGGTGCAACTAGGTTTTTCCATCTGACCCGATTTGAAGCACTTTTTTCGTGCCATTTCGTTAATAGTGACATGAGTTAGCAAGCGCAAAATGTACCTGGTCCAAATGTTTTTCACTCGCCTTGGCTTTTATTTTCTTTTAGGTTAGTAAATCATAATTTTTGTTAGAAAACAATGTCTGAACACATTCAAAATTAATATTTATCCATTGTATTCGCTGTTATATTCGTGTTTTTGGTGTCAATTTAATTACATTTCTGAAGCTCTTGTGGTGTCTGATTTTAACCAATTGGATTGTATGTTTTCTGTGACAAAGATTGAAGGAAGCAAATGCTATTTCGAGGATAAGTTGTACATTATTTTTGAACTTCAACGCTGGAGTAACATCAGAGAGGACGATTTCTCTAAAAAAAAATAGTTTAAGCAGTAGCAAAAACCAAAGCTTTAGAGCAACAGAATTAAGATATTTAGTTATTCATTTATTCTAAGTCATTAATTAAATAGTTTGAATAAGCTTAATTTAAATGTTGAATACTTATCACTTAAGTTTTACTCGGAAGCATACAAATTACACAGGCAAATCATTCTCGCAATTGGCTCATTGAATGAATACGTAGTTCTGTGGGATAATTGAATGAACCACCTGCACTTTTTAAAGTTTATGGAGGATTCATTTGTTGCTGGAGGTATCAGACCAGTTCAGCATGAACAGTAACATGTTGAGTATGTTTTGCTTGAACGGAATGTTTTAGAAGATATTTTGTCTTATTGACAGCTAATAGTTCGCAGTGTTGTGTATTAGTCAGCTACCTTTTCGACTTCAAAGCATAATTGTCAATAGTGAAAGGAATCCAGAAAAAAAATGTGTTAGATAATCAAAACACGATTTGTATATGTCCAATATAAAATCTCAATGTGTTTGAGTCATTATACTGCATTATATCCTTGCAACCACTGCATTGGTGAAGCAGTTGAGGCAAATCCATAACAAAGTATTTTACGTTTTTAATTTTTTTCCTTACTATCGTATATTTTTAATTTCAAAATTTATTTATTGAAGTTGAAATTCGCTGTGTATTTTATAAATCAAGCATAATTTTACCTTTTTACCTAAATAAAAAGTAAACAAGCCACAGAAATTATTGTATTCACACTTTCTTTTTTTTTGACAGGCCTACACACACAAACATACGCAGACAAACACTCACACATACTAAAATATATATAAACTCATCAACAAAAATATAAAAAAAATATATTAGCCAGCACAATCCACGAATATCCTCTTTTTTGCACCATGGTCTGGCCAGACCATGGGGGGTTCAAGTATGAGGTTTTAAGTGGGTGCGCACACAAGAGTTAATCAGCCCACTACCTTATAAATTTGCCTTCGCCAAATGCTAGCAAATACATAAAGAGAAAAATTTTACTCGGAAAACCCCCCACATTTTATAAAAACAAACATTAATTGTTGATAGTGTTGCCAACTTTTGATTTTCAGAAAGCACAAACAGCTCCGTTTTTCCACTTAAAAAGTACTTATGAGCAAAAAAGGGCAAATGTTGGTAGTTGTTCCAATGTTCCGTGTAACATACTAAGAAAACTATTGAAAATTATTAGCAATTCAGCTAAGTAGGATCACTTAAGTTTTCATGTAACATTCAAGCAATGATTCATCATTTCGGTGTTGTATAGTTGTTATATGAAATATAGTGTTGTATAACACTGCAGTCATAAAAAAATATTAATTTTGTTTTAATAAAAATTAGTCGCAAAACGCACCACGCACCAAACTCAGCATTTTCCGCGTTTTGATTTGCACTAAGCACTAAGGTTGGTTTGAAACGCACTAAGTTGGCAACAGTGATTGTTGAGCACCCAAGCGTCCTCGATTGCAAATAAACGCACCAATCGTCGACCACTTCATTTCAAATCTCATTGATTTTCACAACTACACCTTTTTCAAGTTCGATTTCAGAAAGCGTGAAAGCAATTTCAGAAAGCGTTAATTTAATTTCAGAAACATAAATTCAATTTCAGAAAGCGTAAAACTATTTCAGAAAGCGTAAATTCAATTTCAGAAAGCGTAATTTCAATTTCAGAAACATAAATTCAATTTCAGAAAGCGTAAATTCAATTTCAGAAACATAAATTTAATTTCAGAAAGCGTAAATTCAATTTCGGAAAACGTAAATTTAATTTTAGTTACATAAATTCAATTTCAGAAACCGTAAATTCAATTTCAGAAAGCGTAAATTCAATTTCAGAAAGCGTAAATTCAATTTCAGAAAACGTAAATTCAATTTCGGAAAACGTAAATTCAATTTCAGAAACTACCTTTAATGTATACAAATGTTTTTGGAAAAATGCACTTTGCCAAATTTTTTAACGTACGGAACAAAGTTTTTTACGTACGGAACAAAGTGTGCTATTTCTACATATTTGCAATTGTAAAATAAAACAAAATACTTCATTTCATTTCAACTGTTCAACTGTTGTGTGCGTATAACTTATATCCAATGGAGTACAAAGACAGATAGATATTGCACAATTATGCCTCCTGGATATGCGAACGCGTCGCGTGCACTTATTTCACATGGAGTGCATTGAGCCGCTGTTAGCAAATGCAATCAAACTTGCTCAATTTGCCGTTGTGAAATTACTGGTAAGTATTCGTTTTTTCCGTTGTCAAGGAATTCGTCTACCTTGGCACCGCCATCAACAGCAGCAATGATGTCAGTCTGGAGATAAAGCGAAGGATAACTCTTGCCAACAGGTGCTACTACGGTCTCGGTAGGCAATTGAGAAGTAGAGACCTCTCTCGACCGACAAAACTTGCACTCTATAGGACGCTTATCTTGCCCGTGCTCCTTTATGGCGCTGAAGCATGGACAATGACACGAAACGACATAGCGGCCCTTGGAGTGTTCGAGAGGAAGGTGCTTCGCAAAATCTTCGGCCCTGTTCGGGTTGGTGACGACTATCGCATACGAACCAATAACGAGCTGTATGAGCTGTATAAGGACATGGACGTAGCGCAGCGAATTAACATCCAGCGGCTACGCTGGCTCGGTCATGTCTGCCGCATGGACGACGAAGCTCCGGCGAAAAAGGTATTCGATGCGATGGTTGGAGGTCGACGGCGAAGAGGGAGGCCGTGTCTCCGGTGGAAGGACCAAGTGGAAGAGGCCCTGGTATCTCTTGGTGTGACCAACTGGAGAAGGCGCGCGCGAAGCAGAGGCGCCTGGAGAGAAGTTTTGCGGCAGGCCGTAACCCGATAACGGGTTGTTATGGCCAGTTAAGTAAGTAAGTAAGTATTCGTTTTTTCCTGTAAGTATTCAAAATTTGTTTCTCTTTGCAGGCAATGAAGAATGCGTAAGAAAGCAGTACAAAACGAATTCGGCCGGTGACAATGAATAGCTGCGCAAACAAACTAAAGCGGGCTAGCTATGTCACACAACTCAATCAGTTGGTACAAGCCGGGAAGCAGATCGTTTGGAAAGACGAAACAAATTTTAATTTATTTTTCCGTTTTACACGAGGCCGTTCCAAAGTTGGTCAACGCGCTATCCAACAAATTCTCGCGTCTCGGGGCCCAAACGTACATTTGATTGGTGCAATCACCACAGGAGGTGTGCTACTTTTAGAGCGTCGCAGGGGCTCATTTACATCTGCAGCTTGCTCCGAATGGGTGCAAGGTTTAATAAACAAATAGCAATAATGTTAACGACCTTGTGATTGTGTGCGACAATGCACCATGCCATAGTTCAATGGAAACAGCCGTAGCAGCACACTCAGGTGGTCTTGCGGAAGTGCTACGTTTGGGTCCCTATTCACCGATGCTCAATCCAATAGAAAACATATGGTCGAAAATAAAGTCGTACGTTAAGTCGCATATGACTGTGCCGCACGTCCGATCACCTGCCATTATGGAGCAGCGGCTCCAGTATTTGGAAAAAATAGTGGACGATGCAAAGTGCACTGTTACTGGAGGCGACTGCGCCAGAGCAATCCAGCACAGTTCGACGTTTCACGGTGATACTCTTGCGCAGAATG
Source organism: Melieria omissa (assembly GCA_963971225.1). Taxonomy (NCBI): domain Eukaryota; kingdom Metazoa; phylum Arthropoda; class Insecta; order Diptera; family Ulidiidae; genus Melieria; species Melieria omissa. The sequence continues at coordinate 37,928,585 of OZ020269.1, read as the reverse complement.
ACATGACGGTAGGAACTTAAACATTTATTTTTCTTGGCAAGCAGATATTTAGATATAGATAGATATAGATATTTCTTTTATAACGTATTATAAAAAATGTTACTGTTTCAAATCTGTGTAAATGCAACCAAAATAAATTCAACATTTACTCCGAAATTGAATTTACGTTTTCTGAAATTGAATTTACGCTTTCTGAAATTGAATTTACGGTTTCTGAAATTGAATTTATGTTTCTGAAATTCAATTTACGTTTTCCGAAATTGAATTTACGCTTTCTGAAATTGAATTTATGTATCTGAAATTGAATTTACGTTTTCCGAAATTGAATTTACGCTTTCTGAAATTGAATTTACGCTTTCTGAAATTGAATTTACGGTTTCTGAAATTAAATTTATGTTTCTGAAATTCAATTTACGTTTTCCGAAATTGAATTTACGCTTTCTGAAATTGAATTTATGTATCTGAAATTGAATTTACGTTTTCCGAAATTGAATTTACGCTTTCTGAAATTGAATTTACGCTTTCTGAAATTGCTTTTACGCTTTCTGAAATTAAATTTTTGTTTCTGAAATTGAAGTTACGCTTTCTGAAATTGCTTTAACGCTTTCTGAAATTGATTTTACACTTTCTGAAATCGAACTTGAAAAGGTGTAGAATATAAATATTGCTTTCGTTTGACAATCAGCCAAATGTAAGGAGAATTGTTTTGCCAGTGTTTTACATGGCAGATATGTACAGTGTACCAATAAAGTCTTCGTACAACACCTGGTTCAAAACTAATTATTAAAAAAACTAAATATTTTTAGGAATTTTGAAAAAGTGTCGATGCAGATCTATTTATTAAGCATTTATTTTTAATACAACAACAAAAACTAATATATTTCATCAAAAAGTTTAAAAGTTTTTAATCAAAAACAAAAAAAGTTGCTTATTTACTTCCAATAAAGTCTTCGTACACTTAAGTTATGTCTGTCCTTTTGCCCATAATAATAATTTATTTTAAAAACAATCAAACGAGGCATCTGTCATTCATTCGTAGAACGAAATTCAGATTTGAAGCAATTTATTTTAAAATATTATAAAAAATGCCTGGAAAATACTTGTCAGTTGAAGAGCGTAAGCTTATATTGAATTTGCACGTGAAGCAGCAAAAATCCTACGCGGAAATTGCTCAACTCGTGTCCCGCAGCCGTTCTACTGTGCAATCGGTCATTGGGCGTTTTAAATACGAAGGCCGCGTAGAGAGTGCACCGAAAATAAGCTCAGAGTTCCTTCAATCGAACCAAAAAAAAGTGCACCCGGAAACTGTGCGAAAAGCCGTGATTGATTCCGGTTTTAAGTCTCGCACTCCTCGCCGAAAGCCATTGGTAAATTTAATCAATCGCAAAAAGCGTTTGGACTTTGCTCGTGAGTACCAAAATGCATCTCCTGAGTTCTGGCACAACGTTATATTCTCCGATGAGTCCAAATACAATATCTTTGGCTCTGATGGCAGGCTCAGGGTCTGGAGAAAGACGGGAGAAGCTTACAATCCAAAGAATACCATCAAGACTGTAAAGCACGGCGGCGGCGGAGTGATAGTATGGGGTTGCATGGCTGCCAGCGGCGTTGGAAACTTAGAAATAATTGAAGGAGTCATGGACCATCGCGCATACATTGACATTCTCAAGATAAATTTGAAGCCAAGTGCGAAAAATTTGGGTGTATCTGAGAAATTTTACTTGCAGCAAGATAACGACCCTAAACATTTGGCACTGACACCAGGCTGCACTTGCTGTACAATGCTCCACATCTACTAAAAACACCACCGCAGAGTCCAGACCTCAATCCTATTGAGTGCATGTGGAATATGCTTAAAAAAAGATGACTCATCATATTTCGTCAAAACCTCAGCTACAACAGGTTCTTCAGGAGGAATGGGCGAAAATCTACGCAAACTACACACAAAAACTTGTAAAGTCGATGCCAGATCGCCTTAAGGCCGTCATTAAAAACAAGGGGTATCCAACCAAATATTAATAAAACATTTTTTAGGTTTTTATAATTCGTAGTTGATTAATTTCGTAAGTGTACGAAGACAAACGCACAGACATAGCTTAATTGTACGAAGACTTTATTGGCAGTAAATAAGCGACTTTTTTTTGTTTTTGGCTTAAAACTTTTAAACTACTTAATGAAATATATTAGTTTTTGTTGTTATATTAAAACTAAATGCTTAATAAATAGATCTGCATCGACCTTTTGACTAAATTCGTACAATTATTTAGTGTTTTTTAATAATTAGTTTTGAATCAGGTGCTGTACGAAGACTTTATTGGTACACTGTATATACTAGGGATCGCAATTTTTAACCATTTTGCGATCCCGAGATTTTCGGAATTGAAAAATTCAAATCCCGGGATTCAGATAACAAATTTTTAAAATAAAACAATTTTCACAAATTGTATAAATGCATGTTTATCATATATTTTCCATAAAAATGGACAAAATTTAATCACATTTGGATTCATTTCATGATTTTTTTATCTTGAGTTTAATCACATTTTGTTTAACTTTAAGATTTTTCATTCAACATTTCACTTTAGTTTGATAACATTTCGTTGTATCCAAAAATAACACTTAAACATACTTGTTGATTTGTAACATATCGCTTCTTCGCTGCATGAACGTCATAACTCAAAACTACGTCCTTCCGAGAAAATTCAATTTTCAAGTTTACCATTATAGGTATTTCTAGGTTTCAAAAAATTTTTCATGTCGTCATATAAGTAAAGTATCGAATTTTTTACAACGTGGTTTTGGCAGATAATCACATACAGGGTTGCCATTAACTCGAAAAATTTGTTTTTTGAGTTATGACGTTGTTGCAGCGAAGGAGCGATATGTATATCATTCATAAACTGCATATAACTATATGCATATTTGATAAAAAATAAATTAGTTCAATTATTTTTACTTTTACTTTTATTTCGATTTCTATACAAAAAGTTTCGCGTTTTGAATAAATGAAAACTGAGATCTTAAAAATAGTAAGGCATTAAGTGTTTTGTCCTCTAATCAAGATCGAAATTTAATGCAAAAACCCTGCTCAAGAGAAACATCTTTCAGATTCCACACTTGTTGGTTGAATGCTTAGTAAATAATTATAAGCCGCAGTCGTAAATCATCTCCCATCGAGACAGGTCGATTTTTCGTCACTCTAATTTCGCTCGTGTTATAGTTGTTTTTTCTTGTCAAAAAATCGTTCGTTTGCTTCACTCGTGTTCTTTCTTCCACACACCCACGTCTGAAACAGCGTAACACAATGCCTGCCGACCCAGGAGGGGGAAACTACTACAGCATTCTTGCCCAGCAAAAACCCAAACGGAAAAAAATAAATATAGACAACAACTTCGACTTTCCAAAACTAACAAAAAATCAACAACTACCAGCCACACAAAACAAATTCACATGCCCGAAATTCATCATTATAAAAAACACAGACACAAACAAACCCATCAAAAACTTCAACATTTTTTTCATTTCTAAAGCACTTGAAAGCATTAATTAATTAATTGATTGGCACGACAGCCCGCTTACGCGAGACTAAGGCCTAGCCTAGGTTGGGAGCTTTTTCATAGGCAATTTTTACTCTCAGAGGTTTGCCATTTCCAGCTGAGAGAACAGCCACCGAAAGAGAAAACGAGTTTCCCGTTATTTTTTTTAGGTGTTACTACATGCAGAATTCGAACTAGCGTCGCTCTGCATGCGACTCGCTTGGACCGCGCACTAACCAACTGAGCCACGGCGGCTTGAAAGCATTACCACCGAAAAACCATTAACAACTTCATTCACAAGAGATGGTAATCTTCTCATTCTAACAAAAAATGCCAACCAAACAAATAAATTTTTAAAAGCAACAAAACTCTCAAACCTATGTGACATCACGGTTCAACTACACCCCACACTTAATACCGTCAAAGGTGTCGTGTACTCTCAAGCCCTAGTGTCACTAACTGAGAAAGAAATAGTTGAAGGACTGCAAGAACAAAATGTAGTTGAATGCAAAAAAATAATAAAATACAAGGACGGACAAACCATAAATACTCCTCTATACATACTTTCGTTTAACCTCTATGACCTACCACAAGAAATAGACATTGCATGGCAAAAAGCAAAAATTGAGCCATACATACCTGCACCAATGCAATGCAAAAACTGTCACATTATTGGACATATAAAAAACCACTGCAAAAACGAAAAAAGTGTCACATCTGCGCCACCAGCGAACACGCACCCGAGCTTTGCAGAAAAGTAGAATGCATCAACTGCAAACAACAACAAGAATTGTCCAACATACAAAAAAAGGCATGCCATATTGAAATACAAGATTATTAACAAATGCACGTTCACAGAAGCAACACAAGAAATAAATAAACACCAAAACGACTTCCAGAAAAATTCTCCAAAAGAAACACTCGACCAATTACTACCAGAAAAAAACTATAACCCCAACAACCTCCAAAAAAACTCAACAGCAACACCACAAAGTTTAATCGAAACTCTAAACAAAAAAAAAAACCCACCATACAACCAGCAAACCATACCCAACCCAACCAAACCAATATAAACCAAAAGGAAAACAAACAACTAACAACATCAAACGCAACACAACACACCGAAACTCTCCAAAATCTCTCACACATCCTCCACAACATCTCTTCAGTTGAAGAGCCCAGTACATCCAGAAAAGCTTCACTCCACTCAAAAAGAAACACACGCAGTTCAAATACAAAAGACGACATCTAACTATACTAATCTTTCTCCCATATGTATACTCAACGATACATATGTATGTGAGTAAAAAAGAATTACGCTCACTAAACCACCCATAATGGTTCTAAATATTCTACAATGGAATATAAACGGTTACCGCAATAATTTTAGCGAGCTGCAAATATTAACCAAAAGAATCACCCCGAAATAATATCACTGCAAGAAACGCACCTAACCACAGCCCCCCACCCCTCCTTAATACCAAATAATTACAACTTCTACGAAAAAAATGACTTAGGACCAAACATGCAAGCAAAACGGGGAGTAGCTTTACTTGTATCTAAGACAATCCAACACAACTACATCACAATCAACTCTCCAATACTAAACATAGCAATGCAAGTCAATTCAGAAATTCCCTTTACCTTAATAAATGTATATATAGCGCCACAAGAAGATATCACGGAAAATGACCTAAACGCATTAGTTATGAATATAAACAAGCCCATAGTTTTGCTGGGGGACTTCAACGCTTGGAGCACCTATGGGGATCCACATCTTTCAACAAAAAAGGAAAGCTGATATCCAAATTCATTGAAGAAAACAACATAATCCTACTTAACGACAACTCTCCAACGCACTTCTCCACCCGAAATACGCTAACCAACATCGACCTTACAATGGTTACCCCCCACTAAACTTAGCAACTAACTGGCGCCTAGAAAACACCTTATGCGGAAGCGACCACTTCCCTATCCGGATCACACTCTTTAAAAACGATAAAACTCCCAAAAAAGCTGTTCCTAGATTCTTAACAAACATCGCAAACAGGGAAAAATATCAACTCATATTAAAAAATACTCCGCTGACTCCACATTGTCCCAACAATATTAACCACAAGATAGCTATTCTAACAAAGAAAATAAAAAGCGCAGCATACCAGTCTATCCCGCGCAGTGGAAACAACAAACACATAAGAGAAGCAGGTGGAACGGTGACCTAGCAAAACTGCAACAGGAAAAAAAAGAACATGGGAAACAATTAAAAAAAAAACCAAACATTAGAAAACGCGCTAAGCTACAAAAAAATAAATGCAAAGTTCAAAAGAGAAGTTAAAAAAGAAAAAAGGAACTCATTTCTAATCTTTACGAGCGAAATTAGCCCTAACACGCCCATGAGCTTACTCTGGGATAAAATTAGTTCCCTAGCGAGAGTAAACAAAAGCATACAAATACACTCACTTGAAAAAGGCGACGGTACATCGACTTCAAATCCAACAGAAATGGCTAACACACTCGCACTCAACTGGTCAAACTACTCAAACGATTCAAACTTTGATAACGAATTCGTATCCTTCAAAAACACCATTCCCAACCACATAACCCTAACCCACACAATAAACCCCACAGCGAAACAAATAGAAAAACCTTTTACGCTACTAGAACTTAACTCGTGTCTGACCGCTTTGAAAGGAAAAACACCAGGTTTCGACCAACTATCATACCCAATTTTAAAAATCTAACTACCAACTTCAAAGAATATTTATGCAATACCTACAACGACATTTTCAATACAAGTATCATACCCCAACAATGGAAAACTGCTATGACAATACCTATACCCAAACCAAACAAACCAAAAAATCGCACCGAAGGTTACCGGCCCATTTCATTACTCCCCTGCATGTCGAAAATAGTCGAAAAAATGATATCAAAAAGAATAATGTGGTACCTATGCGAACGAAAATTACTTTCTGAAAATCAAACAGCATACAAAAGCGGTAAAAGTACAATTGACGCATTATTAGCGCTCGACGAATTTATCTCAAACACGTTGTCCGCAAAAGGACATTTGTCAATTGTAGCCTTCGACTCAGAAAAGGCGTTTGATCGGATTGGTATACACTCAATCATCGATCAATTAATTGAGTGGCGCCTGGGCCCAAAAATAATAAATTTTGTTAGAAATTTCATGTCAAACAGGAAAATTCGAACCAAAGTAAATGGCTACTACTCAGATCCCACCCACTAAGAAACGGAATACCTCAAGGATCTCCATTATCAGTAACATTATTTCTAGTAGCAGCAGATAAACTTAGTAAAATAATCAACAACCACAAATACTTCAAACATATAATATATGCCGACGACCTATACATATACGCAAAATTTTAAAACAACAACGATCTAACAGTTAACCTACAAAGGATATACTCTAAAATAAAACCTTGGTGTTTATATACTGGCACGAAGATTTCAGTTGAAAAATCCAAGTCCATCCACATATGCAAAAAACAAAAATGCCAACCTCCCAATTTACGACTAGACTCACTTAGTATAATCGGCAACGAAAATTTAAGAATTCTAGGACTCATTTTCAACAAAAAGTATACATGGAATGAACATATTAATCACTTATGCAAGAATCTTATGAGTAGACTAAATATAATCAAATGCCTAAGCAATATTAAACTCAAATGCAACACAAACTCTTTAGTATACATAGTAAAAACAATTATTTTAACGAAAATCGACTACGGCCTCCCCCTCTTCGGATACACATCAGCTTGTGGCTACCTACGCAAACTCTCATCAATATATCACAATGCAGCTCGATTGGCACTGGGAGCATTCCGAACTACCCCCATTCCCAACCTCTTAATGGAAGCTGGACTACCCACACTAAAAAATAGAATATGGCTAACAACAGCACGATTTATTCCAACACTCATACACTAACACGGATCGAAAATTAACGACCTCACACAAAGCCGGATGAAACGAAAAAAACCAACAAAACGCGAATCAGCAATACAAAGAATCCTGGATGCCGGAGAAAACTGCAACATCGATGCAACTCCTATTCTCAAATCAAGAGTAAAATCACCACCATGGCAACTTAAATCCGAATCTATAATACTGGAAGAATAACACCGACCCTAAAATTTACCGCAAATTATTCATGAAAATACGTACTAAACACACAGAATGGCAAGCACTCTTTACGGATGGAACAAAAAAACCAAAATTCCACAGCATACAGTGTAGTTCACGAAAACGGTAACATACTAAGAGCCATCCTCTTACCAAACTACACAAGCATCTTCACAGCCGAAGCCGAGGCGATCCTTTACGCAGCACAGTATGTTACGTAAAAACACACAAAGCCAAATACATTATATTCACAGACTCACTCTCAACAATAAAAGCAGTCCTTAACCCCAATAATACCGAAAATACAATAGCCCAAATTCGTGATATTTTTAACACCCGTAAAAACATAAAGATATGCTGGGTTCCAAGCCATATAGGAATACGTGGAAACAACATTGCTGATGAAGCTGCAGCGAAATCACCGTTGCATCTTCAAAACACCTCAAACAAGCAGGACATACGGCACGAAATAAAAAAACAATACAAAATCAAACCACGCGACACCTCGATATCAAATATTAACCACCACTACAAATCAATAAATCCAAATCTCACATCCCCCCAATTCCCACTGTCTATCAGACGAAGGGAAGCTGTAATTTACACCCGATTACGACTAGGACACACTCGCCTAACACATCAACACCTGTTCAACAGAACTCCAAGACCGATATGCACATTTTGCAATGCAGAAGATCTGACGATATCACACCTCCTCTCTAGCAGCAGAAGACAACATAAAAAATTGCACATTGCTAATAAAAAAACTCGGACTTTTGTACGAAATCTAAACTCACTCAACCGACAGCGGAAGGCCTTAGTCGCTAATGCTAATTTTCTTTCCATAATTGTAATTTATTTTACGATATTGATAATAATAAAAAAAAAAAAAATTATAAGCCGTTTGCAAAAGACGCCCTCTATCACCTCCATTGCAAAATAGGTAAATTTCTTTTATCAAAGTCTCAGATAAGGAAAAGTTTTATTTCATAAAAATTTATTTTGTCTGAACTTTCCAAAATTTGTTTAATAAATATTACAAGTTAGTTATTGAAATGCAATCCCGAAAATCCCGGGACTCTCTAATCGTGGACTTGGAAATGTCTTGTATCCCGGGATTGCGATGCCTAGCACATACATACATATGTACGTGCACACAGGGCGCAGTTCGTGTACACCCGCACAAAAACTGAAACACACATCAGCGTACGAAAGTGAATTTGAAGAACGCAAAGTGCCACAAAATGTTATAGCAGCATATGTGACGGACGGTAAATGCAAATGCGCCCTTCGAAAACAAAATTTGGAAGGCATAAATATGTACACACGTACGTCACACGACCCACTTTGGCGCTCTGCAGCGTACGTAGTTGAGCAATCAGCACATCAAAACCAATCGCGAAAAGCAAAACAAAAACAAAACGAAGAACGAAATCAAACTGTCAGCAGCAACTGCCGATTCGATTTTGATTCAATTCGATTTCGATGTGAAACGTGAGCGAGACGAGCTATTGTGGCGGATAAAATTTGTGAATACTATATGTGTGGGAGGCGTTGCAAAAAAGAAAGTGACTCCAAGTGTACGAAATTTTTTCATCAGTCAGTTTTGGCTTAGCTTCAGCTACTGAGACGCATAGCTCTTGTTTCCGAGGATTCAAAAATGTTATTTTCCAGAAAATAATCCACTGTGCATGTGCTACCTTTTTCAAGGCAAAACGGCGCAAGGCCAAGTTTCATTTCCCGTTGAGTTGTGTGCAATTTTCACAACCCTGCAAGCAATTCGGTAGTCGACTACAAAAATAACTCACTTCTAGTTAACTTTCATAACCTAACTATAAGCTAACTACAAAGTAATGCAGACCTTCCCAAAAATCAATGCAACTTTTGCTTTTTGGCATATTTTAAAGAACAGTTAATTGCTATTTGTTCTTATGCGATTTTATGTCCCTAACTATAAGCTAACTATAAAGTAATGCAGAACCCACCCAAATTTAAGGCGTGCGTTTATGGCATAGGAATTTAAAAAACAGCTAATTGTTGTTTTTTTTTGTTCTTTGGAATTTTATTTTACATATTTGTCATTTTCTTTCGTGCATTATGAAATCATAATCAGTGCTTAGTCTCGTGCGTGCGGTCGGAGTCCTAACTAAATTGAATTGTTAAACAATTTTATATAATTTTTTCAAGTGATTGCTTTAGTTTTAATTATTTAAGCTAAGCCAAAATGAGAGGTGCAAGCAAAAGAAATTTAAGAAGCCTTTGAAAAAGGAAAGGGATTCGTATTCAAATAAATTAAATTCATGTAATGTTGGTAAATCAGAAGCCACCTGTTCCTCTGCTAATGTGCAGAGCCAAAACGGAATTTATATTGAAAATATTTGTGTCCAAGAAAATTGTTCCGAAAAAATTGTCCAACAAAAAATGCATTAAAAGAAAAAATCGGTGATTGGTATTTTAAAAATAGGCCATCTCGCAAGTGTTTTCAAGAGTTGTTAGGTATTTAAACATTTTTCAAATAAAAAAGGAAATAAAAAAATTTTAAATTTACAAAACAAGCATAGAAATATCCATTTTTATGGATAAAGACGTATTAACTAATAGTTGAGTTATAGCTGATTTAAATAAAGTCAACTTGAAGCTAACTGAAATGTAATTAGTTTATAGCTAACCACAGATTAGATAACTTTTAACTAACTTTTAAATAACTAACTTTAAGTTAGTTGAAAAGTCATGCAGAGTCGGACAATTGACTACTGCCTAGGCCATCGCCATGTTAAAATAGTCAGTTGGCTCCATTGAAAATAATCCAACTATCAACCACAACTAGTTGAGAATTAGTTAGATTAAAGTGCGTTAAAAGTTAATTGAGTTGCCGGCAGGGAATTTTCATGCAATTTTGTCTCTGTTTGACACTACATCTGTTGGTTGTTATTGTATGTAATAGGTTGTAATTAGGTTGTTGTTATATGAAAGTGAACATTTGAATGATGCATTTTGAAGTGTCTCTGAGTTTTTTGTTTTCCATTTCTAAAACAGTTTCTTTGAACTCAAGTAAGTAAGGTCTACCTACAACTTGAACAATAAGCACACCCGTTTTGCATACATAATATTACACGAAGCAGCTCGCAACTAATAACTCCATTAATGCGAGACATTACGTTGGTTCTGGAAGGATGCAGAGGTTAGGAAACAGCGTTTCGATTGGAGACGTTATGGACTCACTGCAATCACGGTTGCCACTTTGTTTGAACCAAAATTGGCTATTTTTATTTTATTTTAAAATTTGGGTCTTCGGTTAAAGTTTTTCCGATTTGGTAATTTTGTTTTGCCGAACTAAGAACTAAATGTATACATCACATATCGTCGTGGTTCGATCACATCGAATAAGAACCTTTTGATGAGCTTTAAAAAACGTTGTTACTTAAGGGGAGGCTCCCCTGGATTTGGACCGAAAAATCGTTTTTTTTTTTTGCATAAAACGAAGGCTACATATAACGGGTTTTTCAAAAGGAGCGCTACAAAAGTAGACCGATAGGGACAGCAAACGACGCCATATTTTTTTCCGCTCTTTTGACATTTCTCTTCAGTAAGGTTTGCCATTTCATCATGGAAAGATATACGGTCCAACAACGAGTCGAAATTATTAAAATTTACTACCGAAATTCGGAGTCAGTGGCCTCAACTTTAAGAGCGCTACGTCCAATTTATGGTCGTCATAATTGTCCTGCCAGATCAACAATTGAGCGTCTAGTGGAAAAATTTCAATCCACAGGCACAGTACAAAATGTTCCCGTGCCAGTGAGACAAAGAAGTGCCCGTAGTGTCGAGAATATTGCTGCCGCTGAGGCTTCAGTTCAAGAAAGCCCAAATGTGTCTCTCACACGTCGTTCTCAAGCGTTGGGCATTTCTGTGACGTCGTTGTGGCGAATTTTGCGAAAAGATCTTGGCCTACATCCTTACAAGATCAAATTGACGCAAGAACTGAAGCCGTTGGACCATTTGAAGCGACGCACATTCGTAAATTGGGCTCAACAACAATTTGAAAATGATCCAGATTTTCACCGTAAAATCATCTTTAGCGATGAGGCCCATTTTTGGCTCAATGGATTTGTCAACAAACAGAATATGCGTTATTGGTCAGGCAGCAATCCACACGTACTCCATGAGTCACCATTGCATCCCGAAAAAATTACGGTTTGGTGCGGTTTATGGGCCGGGGGCGTCATTGGGCCGTACTTCTTTCGTGATGATCAAGACCGGCACGTTACTGTGACTGGGAATCGCTACCGTTCAATGATAACCGAATATTTTTGGCCCGAATTGGATGATATGGACTTGGACAATATGTGGTTTCAACAGGACGGCGCCACAAGCCACACAGCGCATCGCACAATCGATTTATTGAAAACCAAGTTTGGTGAACGTGTTATCTCACGACATGGTCCAGTCAATTGGCCGCCTCGGTCGTGCGATTTGACGCCGTTGGACTATTTCCTGTGGGGCTACGTCAAGTCTAAGGTCTATGCCAACAAGCCAGCGACGATTGATGAACTTCGTACGAATATCGAACGTGAAATTGCGGCAGTATCGGCCGATTTATGCTTAAAAACCGTCGAAAATTGGGTTCAGCGTCTGGACTTCTGCAAGCGTGCCCGTGGTGGCCATGCAAGAGAAATCGAGTTCCATACATAATGGCATCGAATGTACTTTCACAGGAATAAAGAATTTCATTGATATCCAAAACCGTTTTTGTTTTATTTAAAAAAACTTTTGTAGCGCTCTTATTGAAAAACCCTTTACATATGTAGAATATGTGTGTAAAAGGATTTTTTGATACGACGCGTATTTTCATGGGAGAACACACCTGTCTCACGCGCGCTACGGGACGCTCCACTGCTTTCTAAAAACTTCAAACGCGTTTATCTCGAAACCATTTTTTCCAATCTAACTGAAATCCCCGGACTTGATCTAATGATCCGATTTTCTTCATCTAAAAACTGCTCGAATGTATTTGATTTTCTGTATGCCTTGAACTAACAATTTGCATAAATAGGTATTTATTTTTAATTTTTAAATGTGGTTGAAATTAAAAAAAGGTGCAAAAAATTGAACTTTTTACTTCAAATATTCATTGTGCAAGAATTTTTCGTTGAAATTTTTTGAGTCTAGTTCAATGCACAGACAATTTTGTTACCTTTAAGTAATGACAATGCTTTTTGATTTCAGTCTACTACAAGAGGCTGCAGGATTACAGTTCTCGAGCGATGTTTCGGAAATCGCCGTTTTGTAGCCGCCATTTTGAATTTCAAGTTTTTTAACTTTTTAAACTCCTAAATAATAGACGAATTTAATAGTCAAAACCGGAAGTTTGTACGCCTTTTCATTATCCCACAAAAAAATTACAAACTTTGCCTTATTTTTGCCCAAATCCAGGGGAGCCTTCCCTTAATGGATATTTACGACTCAAAATGGGTGTTGCACGCTTTCTTAAGGCATCATAGAGCACAGTACCTAGTATATTGATTTTATTTTTTATTGTTCTGTCATATAACTTTGTAATGAGATTATGTAAAATTAAATGAAGCTGCAATAACATTTTCACATTTCTTTGACTGTAATCTAAAGTAATATTTTGAATGTCCCAGTTAAGTCGTTCCAAACCGAGTGTGGCACATTGAATGAATGCGACCAATTTGCGTGGGGATGGAAGGAAGGTTTTCTGCCTCGGTCCTGCTGCCTATTAGTGCATAACAAGGAATATATGTACATTTTCGAATATATGACAATATTATATGACAAGTGTATGCATACACATAATTAGATTGCATTATTTCAAACTGCAACTATCAAGTCGAAACGTTTAACAATGAGTTGTTCGATGAGATGCGTTGCCTTTTGTGGTTGGCTTGAGTAATTCATATCTAAAGCCTACTAATAATTGTAAAAGAGATGTTGATGTGGCAAGTCGAGTCGACAGGTTAGGAAGGCGCCCTAACCTTATCGACCTTTATCACGAATTCAACAGCTACCAACAAGAACCTAACGCTAACCGAGCCCATTCTTTTACTCCGCAAAAAATGGTAAATGAGCACGCTTCGCATATTGTATCCACAAAAACCACATGTGCACACGTACGCAACATGATTTATGTTGTTGAATTTCTGTTTACGTAATGAGCGGCCATAAATGTTTGAAAATAAGGGCGAAATAAGAGAAAAATCGCCACTATTACTGGTGAAATTAAGCCTCAATGAATTCACAAAACATACGTTATCGAAACTTAACCACGAGCAGTGAGTGCTACCTACCAAGAGACAGCCTCAAAATGGCGACGAAACATGCAAACTCATTTCCGCCCCGATAAGGATGCAAGAATGAAGCGAAGTGGTGCAAATGGAAAAAAACCCAGGCGCGAAAGCGTAGTCAAGGCGGCATAGAAAAACATATAAATTCGCAAAATTTGGGCCGCTAAGGGCGCTGGTGATCGTCTATCTGAACGCGCGCCTCCCAACCCTTCGAACGAGGGGTGTCGTAGTGAAAATTGACAGGCGGGAAATAAATTGAGCGGGCAATGCAGTGGATGGTGTGGGTACTTAATAAATTTAGATAGTTGGCATGTGGGCAGGGGCATAGATAAGGGTATTTAGTTTTATTTTACAGCAACACAGCACAATGTGCTCTCACTCATTTAAGCTCCCTAACTTCACTTGGCCGTTTGGTGCGCAGTACAAAAGTAGTACGTATACCTAACGTATCAGATCCCAGACTGCTCCCGTACAGACATCCAAGTATACTGTGGTATTAACAAAAACAATACGCAATTTTCAATCTCATGCATACACTTTAGTTATCTGCAATTTTCCAAAGTCACTTTACTTTCACTACACATTTCCCATACGTGTTTCCCCGTTGCTTGTTGCCCCAAACTGACCCACAGTACCATTCCAGGTGGCCTTTTATAGTTGTCTGCCCCTTCTCGAACATTTCAGCATCGCCTCGACCCGTCTCCGCGATAATTCCCGCAAAATTACCACGCCCCCTTAAAGTATGCAATACTGCTACTGTCTACGCAGTTGCGCCAGGCGTTTTCGTCACATACATAATTCAGTCAATGTGAGTGCTTAAGTCGTATGTGTAACAAGAACGTGGCGAAGTTCTAAGTAAAACTAAAGATTTTTCTATCTCTTTTTCGGTACCATCGGTGGGCTACGACCCCTTACAATCTTCATTATGATTCACAATTGAAAACAACTTACAAGGGTAATTCGAGAGATTTGTTAGTTAGATCGAAAAAACTTCAACCGACACCTATTAGCCACCCAAGAAAAATTTCAATTGATTAACGCAACCAACGCAAGACATTTGGCTATTTTCTTATGCCTTGTTGAGGACCAAGCGGAGTGAATAAGAAGATAACAACAAGATCATGGGTGTTATTCGGAACTAACGTATATTAAGGTATGCTGTGCATACCAATTTGAATAGCTCATTTATGAAAAACTAGCTGGGCCCTGCGGCTTTGCACGCAAGTTCTCTTGTTTTCCCAGATACAAATGCTTAACAGATTGTTGACCCTGTCAGATTTTGATTCAAAAACAAAAAAATTTGTCTAATTATATTTGATTTCAAGTGTTTCCAAAAACTGTTAAGTCAAAAGGCCCATTAAATCATGTGTTTTCACATTTAAACAAAAATAACCAAATTCACATTCACATCTAACCAAATTCTTAACCCATTCGAGACGACGATTTTTTTCCAACACGGTCCCCAGGAGCGACATTTTTTTTTCTTTGTATTGTTCGTTTTAATAAAAAAAAACATGTTTCCTATGGAAATCACCCAATTCGTAAGTGAATTCACATAAATAAGATCAATGCACACCGGGTGTGCAGCTCGTTCCTCGAAACATTTTTATTGCGAGGAGCGGATTGAACACCATGTCGCTCCTTCGCTGCAAGAACGTCATAACTCAAAACTACATCATTCCGAGAAAATTCAATTTTAAAGTTTACCATTACAGGTAGTGGCAAGGTATCAAAAAATGTTTCATGTCGTCTTGTGAGCAAAGTATTGAATATTTTACAAAGTGGTTTGGACAGATTAAAGATCATATGCAAATACAGACAGGGTTGCCATAAACTGAAAAAACTTTTTTGAGTTATGACGGTCTTGCAGCGAAGGAGCGATGTGTGCAATGTAAGGTAAAATGAAAATACATCATTAAAAAATGTATAAACATTTGTTTCAAAAATAGTTAGATAATATGAAATCGTATTTTGCTTTCAGTAATAATTCTTTGTATGGTGCCACCCCATAGCTTTTTTGTGCATAATTCGTTAGAAAATTATCGTATCGCCAATGTTAATATACCGTTGGAAATAGGGTTTAAAGAGCTATGATCCAAGGTAACACTTCATTTGAATTTTTCGTAAATACGAATTTTACAGCCAATTTCCCAAAGTGTTCAAAATCGACACCCTAAAATTTTTTAATGTAAAGTGCCATCCCCTAAAAAACCTCTAAAAACGTAAAAATCTCAAGTAAAAATGCATGATTTAGAAAATTTACGAAAGATTTTTTAATTTAATTTGAATTGAATAAAACGAATAAAACGAATAATTGTATGGAAATTAATAAACAAAACTGAACTAATTTATTCCTCATGATAAATTGTGCTACTAAGGGCCGTTTTCTCAAATGCCCGTTAAAGTGACCTGTAGCTAAAGTGAACTTTAGCTAAAGGTCACTCTAAAGTGCCCGGTAAATATTTTCGTTTTCTCATCTTCCTGATAAATATAAATTTAACAAGTCTGATTTTTTGGCAACACTGGTCTACGATGGGCAGCACTTGGCGAGGCAATCAGCTGTTTGTGAAAAATTATAATTATTTTTGAAGGAAAAAATAAAAATTTTGCCTGGCAAAATCTTGTTGATGCTTTTACTGGCAAATGGGGCGTGTCCCGACGTTGGAAATCGTTGAGGGACAAGTTTGACAGCTTGAAGCGCAAGTCCAAGCTGGAACTTGCAGCGCAGAAGAGCGAGACGTATCGCACAGGTGGCGGCTCAGCAGCGATTGGACATGTCAGCAGTGCAAAGCAGTGAAATAGTTCAATTGGCTGTTATATGTTATATTTGCCGCATTTTGCGAATCCGTACCTTCAAAAGCGTCTTCCAGTGCATGAATTTAACACGTTCGCGGACGTGAATGCTATAGCATTCAAATTGTAAAGCCAATTTTTTTAATTACATTTTAAATAAACTGAAATTTTTGTAAATAATATGCTATATCATTCAATGTGTATAAGGGCTAAAATACGAAAATCTGACAACTGCAACAATATATGTGTAATCAAATTTAAGATAGTTCTTCTAATTTCCACAAAAATTGACTGTCCGCGAACGTGTTAAGAAACACGCCTATTTTCCATACCGAAAGATCTCAAATTCAAATTTAATTTCAAATTGTAATTTCATTATCAGCTGTTTTTTGTTTGTACACAAACATATGCATGGAGTTGACACCACTTCCACTTAAAATTCACTTTAAAGTTTAACAGGCACTCAATCCTCCCGGTAAATTTTATCGGAAGGATAGCTTAACGGGCAGATGAGAAAACGAAAATGCGTTTATCGGCCCGTTAAAGTGAACTTTAAAGTTAACGGGAAGATGAGAAAACGGCCCTAAGTGGACTTACGGTACTGCGTAAATGTTGGGTCATAAAAATGTGCCACACCCCTTGTCCAACGCCGATAAAATCTTGCCAGTAGAATGACACATCTATGAGACGATGGTACACAAACTTTCAATGCTGTGTGGCTAACATTCAATATAAAAGATTTGTGTTGTTTAGGCGGTGCCACGCCCCTTATTAAATACTCGTCCCATTCTCTCTATCGAAAGATATGACTAAATGGTATTTTCATGCTAATTGATGTGCGACTTACAGTTCTGCTGAAATATTGGGTCTAACAATTGTGCCACGCCCCTTGTCTAACGCCCATCAAAATTTAACAGTAGAATGACACTTCTATGGGAGGATGTCATACCAAATTGCAATGCTGTGCGACTTACAATTCCGAAGCTATTCCATATAAAAGAATTGAGTTATATGGGCGGTGCCACGCTCCACAGTGGGGTGCCCCCATATATCG
This sequence comes from Melieria omissa, assembly GCA_963971225.1. NCBI lineage: Eukaryota > Metazoa > Arthropoda > Insecta > Diptera > Ulidiidae > Melieria > Melieria omissa. Next base: position 37,910,745 of record OZ020269.1, on the reverse strand, counting down.
CATGGCCGAAAATATGATAGTAAACGTGGTTAAATTTTGACGAAATTTGGTATCCGCTTATTTTTTAGCGTAACTAAAAAAAATACGAAAACTTGTGAAAATTGGACTACTGCCACGCCCACCCCCATATTGAAAAAATCGTTGTTATTCGATAACTTGGCAGCTACTAACACTAGAAAAATATAATTTTATACACAATATCACTAGGGTATAATCTATAATTGTGCCAAAAATGGGCAGTCGACCACGCCTACTTTAAAAGTTCGTATAAGCCCCAAATGATTTAATCGGTACATATTAGAGTCCTGCACGAGTATGCATTTTTGCTATTCGAAAACATTCAAATGCTTTTGAATAGAATACTTCACTTAATCTCTGCGGACCGGTCCAAATGAATACGAGTACAGCTCTCTTCGAGTACGAGTAAGCTCCGAGCAGAAACGAGTAGACGTACACTATTTATTCATATTCGCTCGAAGCGGGAAAACGAGAACAAAAGCATTCGAATAATAGTACAAACTGCTTGAATATTCGAATATACTCGTTTTAATATTCCTAAGATTATTTAGAGATTTTTATGTTGTATATTAATATTTATTTATTTGTTAAGCTACTTTCTTCAATAATTTCCATTTTGCGTATTAACTAATAAGCCACTTCAACCGCACCACAAGTATACACATGGGAAAGTGACATACTGCGCATGAAAATATTCGATGAAACTGTTGATCTTCGAATATTTCGCAAAGTTCTCGATTACTGAATACGAGCACTGCAGTGTTCGCTATTCACCGAATACGAATAGAAACGAGAAGCGACACTCGCTGGTTCTCGTTTCTATTCGTTTCGTTGTACACATTCTTCGAATACCAAGTACGCGTACAGTATGTACAGTAGTGTAGTCGTCAAAATGAATATATTCATGCAGGACATTAGTACATATGTATATTTTGTCATTTTTTTTAAGTTTTCGATGTTTTTTATGTTGGCCCCATTTCAATTCGCTCTTAAGTTTATTTCCACAAATATTTGGACGCATTTGTAGTGCCAGCCGGTCGAGTTAAATTACGCGACGGCAGCTACACATGAAATAGCTTACGAATTTGTACAAAAGATGCCACTATAAAACAATGAACTACATGCAGGTCTGCAGGCCTCTGCAGCTGAAACTTTGCAAACGTGTTCTACATACTTGTAGTTTAGTGAAACAATCGAAATTGGAAAGGCTCCCTAGTGCTTTTCGAGATATTCAATTTTGAAGTTTGCACTTAAACTTTTGCTAGGGCTCACAACGGCTCTACGTTTAAATAACGGCAGTTAGCGAACGGTAATAACCAAAACAAAAACAAAACCATTAACAGACTGTACAAACCTATAACATAAAATAAAAAAACAGGTATATTAAAATAATAACTGTAACCATAAGAAAAAACATCTTTAGTTTCGCAAGGTTCAATTTCTATTTTTCCTTAAATTTGTGTATAGGCAATACATAAAGTTGGAGATTTAGTTGGAGATTTAGTTTCGATCGTGCTTACTTATTTTTTTCAAAATAAAGATTTGGTTTTTTTATTTTTGGTCACGGACGCCCCACTGCGCGCCCTCTTGTTAAATACCCGCCCTATTCCCTCTGCCGAAAGATATGACTAAATGGTATTTTAATGCAAAGTTTCATTGATGTACGACTTACAGTTCTGCTAAAATATTGGGTCGTAAAAAATGTGCCACATCCCTTGTCCAACGCCCATTAAATCTTACCAATAGAATGACACATCTATAGGACGACGCTATACTACATTTTAATGCTGTGCACTTTACGATCTCGAAGACATTCCATTATAAAGATTTGGCTTGTATGGGTGGTGCCACGCCCCCTCGTCCAATACCCGCCCATCCCTATGTCGAAGAACATGACTAAATAGTAAGTTCATAGTGATTTTAATTGATGTCTGACTTATGGGTCCAAAATTATTGTCTGAAAATGGTGGCGGGTGAAAAAGTGCCACGCGCCGTTTTCCTAAAATTTTCTTTCATACAAACCTTGATCTAACAACTACGAATACAACCAAAAAAACAAACCAAATCGGTCCAGCCGTTCTCATGTGATTCAAGGTCAAATATAGCAGTGATTTTCCGACTTTTCCAATCGATTTTCCGGAATTTTACTTAGCCCCACCGCCCGATGGTGCCACTATCGTAAGAGATAGCCATATTGGATTTGTAGTTTTGTTTTGACCGCGTGTGGAAACGAACGTGTCCGCGGATTTTAGAAAAATGGAAAAAGAGCAATATCGGTCGGTGATTCGATTCTTGTTTTTGGAAGGGAAATCGCGCAGCGAAATCAAAGAGCGCTTGGATGCTGTGTACGGTGACTCTTCTCCTTCAATGGCGACCGTCAAAAATTGGTTTAACGAGTTTCAACGAGGTCGCACGTCAGTTTTTGATGAGCCACGCCCAGGTGCCCCAAAAACGGCTACCACGGCTACCACAGACCACCGATTGAAGGTGCGCGACATAGCTGAGATAGTCGGCATCTCAAAAGACCGCGTGGGTCATAAGGTGCGTAACATAATTATGAGACACTCAGAAAATTTCACTTTGCAGCTTCGCACAATCTAAGTAATTTTGTTTAGAAAAGCAAAAACGCAGAATAATTTTGTGAAGTATCAGTTTTAATTGTAGGCAAAACTGAATATTCCTAGAAATTCCTGTCAAATATACCGTTAGCTCTTATGAAAATGAGTAATATTTTGGGTAGCTGCAATCGTAACAAAATTATAAGACACATTGAATTAAAAGAATTCACAGTGCGCTCATCGATTTTTTTTATTTAGGCGCTGATTTCGGGATTTAATTCAATTAATTTAAACTAAAATTCCTGTTGGTAAATTACTATCTGAAAAGGAACAAGGCGAAATTACTAATTTCAACGTTGCCGGGCTTAGTGTAAGCGAAATTTTGAAACAAATCGGTCGTTTTCGGTGTGCTATTGCCGGATTTCTACGCGATCCACATAATTAAGCCAAACGACGAAGTACTGGTCGAAAACAAAAGCTGTCTGACCATGTCAAGCGCAGAATTTTTTCAAAGCGAGCAATTCGTTCGCCTCTTGTTCGCAACTCGCAGCCTTTAGCAGCCAGCCAGGGTCTAAAATGACCATTTGGCGTTTGTTAAACAACTCGGAACATATTGTCCGAGCTGTTATGAAGACGGCTCCGACACTCCTACCGCGTCACAAAGCTGCACGACTCCAATTTGCGCGACATAATCTGGGTACTTGCTGGGACACTGTAAACATTTTTTATATGTTAAGTAACATGACCACAAATGCATATTTTTTTCCAAAAGGATATACATATTTATTGATGAAAAGAAATTTAATTTGAATGGACCAGATGGTTGTCGATGATACTGGAGGGTTTTCAGTAAGGAACCCCTTAAATTTTCTAAAAGAAATTTCGGTGGCGGATCTGTGATGATGTGGGGCGTATTTCACAAACATGGAACGGTCGATTTTTACTCCACGAGCTCAAGAATGGGCAGTCAAGAATATACTGGAGTGTTGAATCGCAGCCTTCTTCTATTTTGATTAGAAAATAGATCAAAACCATATATTTTTATGCAAGATAACGCAGCCATTCATAAAAGTCGGCAAACAACAGTGTTCTAGAATATAGCTCTGGTGAAACTATGAACCGACCAACTTGTTCGTACGACGTGATCCCGATTGAAAATATGTGCGGAGTACTTGCCAGGCGTGTCTATGCGGAAAATGAAAATACAACTCTGTTGGGGACTTAAAATGATATTTTAAGGAGTGGAGTTATCTGGAGCCCCAATTATTGGTTAAGCTTATAAATTCCATGTGAAAACAGTTTTTTGATGTTGGCAAGAAAGGGGCTGGTATCATTAATTATTGATTCAACGTTTGTTAAAAAAATAATAAAATATTTGTTAACGTAAACCAAAAAAAACCTATGTGTCTTATAATTTTGTTACGAATGCAGCTACCCAAAATATTACTCATTTTCATAAAAGCTAACGGCATATTTGACAGGAATTTCTAGGAATATTAAGTTATGCCTAGAATTAAAGCTGATACTTCAAAAAATTATTCTGCGTTTTTGCTTTTCTACAAAAAATTACTGTTTAGATTTGGCGAAGCTACAAAGTGAAATTTTCTGAGTGTCTTATAATTATGTTACGCACCTTATCTTGCATGAAATATTGGGTATGAAAAAGCTGTCGGCTCGATGGGTGCCGCATTTGCTCACTCCGGACAACAAGCGCATCCGTGAGACCACTTCAGAGCAGTGTTTAAACACACTGTTTAAGCGTAATCTGAAGGAGTTTTTGCGTCGTTTCGTGACCGTCGACGAAACATGGATTCACTGGTACACACCAGAGACCAAGGAACAGTCGAAACAGTGGACTTTGCCCGGCGAATGTGCTCCGAAGAAGGCAAAGACTGCCCCAGCGGCCGGAAAGGTTATGGCCACCATTTTCTGGGATTCACAAGGTGTGATCTACATCGACTACCTGAAGAAGGGCAAACGGTCACAGGGCTCTACTATGCCGACCTATTGGGCCGATTCAATGCCGAATTGCATAAAAATCGGCCCCATTTGGCGAAAAAAAAGTGCTCTTCCACCATGACAACGCACCAGCTCACACCTCCGCCGTCGTCACGCCCAAATTGGCTACGAATAGCTGCCCCATCCACCGTATTCTCCAGATTTGGCCCCGTCTAACAAACTTTTCAATTTTAGCGCAAAAGCCGAATTAAAAATTCAAATATTTTCACAGAATGACTGAAAGCGACGAAAGCAAATCAATTAGATGCAATACTTGAAGTTCTGGGTTTGTGCCTGTAAGAAACAAATTTGCTGTTCCGAATTCTGAAAGCTGCTCAGAAGGGAAGCGAGTACCATGGGCACCGAAAATATCATTGCTTTATGCTAAAAAGCAAACAATTCCTTAGTTCAAGATACATTATCCCAAAACACACTTGTACCAATGAAAATGTGTTGTATTGTAGATAGTACAGTACTATAGAAAAATCCAAGCCCTTCATCGACACGATTTTGTAGAATTATTAAATTTTTATTCACAAAGGAAACCGATGAAGTCGTAAAAGGAGAGGTTGAAATTATCAAGTCTCAAATTAATGACCTTGATCCAACCAAGTTTCAAGTTAATGAATATTTTATCAAAACTTACTACACATTGCATGCAAAGTTGCACAAATTTTTCCGTCAACCTTCACTATGGATTTGTGCAACTTTGTCTTCATATAAGTCATTGCGGAGCTTCCCCTAAAGAAATGAACGATCCGGAAAAATTGGCAAGCAAAACCATAAATGAAAATGCCTTACAATTTGGAATGTCTCCTTTACATGCATTAATACGATTTTTTGAATGTGCGCTGCATATTTCATACCGTTTGGATATAAAAAAATGGCGCGTTTCTGGAGAAGAGAAACTCTGAATGCAGTTAAGAAAAAAGGAGCTGCAAAAGGCATTTCGAGCGGAAATGGATCTTCTTGTTAACTATCCCAAGCAAGATACTGCCAATACTAATGATGGGAGCACTGCCAGGACATTATTTAAAGATCCAGAAAAAGCATCAAGTTGTGTTAATTTTAATCTGATTCAAAATGTTTCAGTTATTCTTCAAGCAATTTCATGTGGCCGCGCAATTGACGTTTATGCTTTTAAAAGTATTGTAAGGAAACATATAATATTTATATTCAAAATTATTCGTGGTACTATATGCCAGTAACTGTCCATATTTCTGTCATGGACGCGAAATCATTAGCAGTTGTTTGTTGCCCATCGATCAACTTTCGGAGGAAGTCCAAGAAGCCCGTCATAAGGACATAAAATACTTTCGGGAACATAAAACAAGAAAAATGTCACGCAAAGACACAAATATGGACTTGTTCCAAATGCTTTTTGTAACGTCGGATCCCGTTATATCTAGTTTAAGAAAACTGCCATGTAAGCGAAAGAAAAATCTTTCTCCAGCCGTGATGGAGGTACTATCAGCTCAACCAAGTTCTACTGCTTCCTCAGAACTTGAAACAAGCGAAACCGTAGAAAGTGAATAGTATTGAAATAAAATAATATCAAACGGTCTACTTACTTATTTTCTATTTTTATGATTTTTGTTATTACATAACACATTTTTACATATCATTATTTTTCTAAACTGATCCCAATATCTTTACGACTTCTTTAATAGCAAATGAAATTAAAATTTGTACCATTTCGCTGCTCTACTGATTTTTGTCCTCCTAGATTTTAAAATAAGCACACTGTGCAGTGGCGCAAACAGTATTTCATTTCGGGAGGAGGAGGGTTTTGCGTACAATTTTTGAGCCGAATACCATTGGAAACCATATTTTGTACTAGAAATATTTGTGTTTGGGGTTTTGAGCCCCCCAATGCTACAGCATTCATTTATACGTATGTATGTGTATATGAATACACCTAGGCACATCAAATTGTTCAAATGTAATTCCTTAGTAGTCCGAAAGATACAACCCATCTAACGAAAGGATAAGAAATTATGGGATCCAGATTTGCTTAAAATAATATTAGTACTACTTTGTGTCGCATAATAAGTATGACCCAATGTAGATTTAAAGAAATACGACTACTAGATAACTTATAAAGCTCAATAAAGTTGATGTTGAGAAGGCTAGGTTAGGTTCAGGTGGCTGAATCTGTATGACACATTCTTAGGCCTATCTACACGATGTAACCACAAAGTCTAAAGTCCAGTGCTCAAAAAAAACTTTAGGTTGCGTAAATTGCTTTAGTTTTGTTAGCTCTACAATTTTTTTTCATAATGCACGCACTCAGTGAACCAAATGCAGTGTGGGATCTTTGGGAGGCAGTCAACTGAAACCGAGACCGTAAATTGCTGTAAAAATCTATTGTTTTCATACATACATACATACATATGTTATGTAGACGTGCAGCATATAACAGCAAATACTGTTGGCATTGCTTAAAATTTAGAAAGACGTGGTTGGCGAGGCATTCGGTCAACATGGCCTACACCATTGCCATCACGGAAAGCGTGAACTATGCCTTCAGTAAATGGGCATTTAGCGCTGCTCAACCATCCAATTGACTTCCAACATAGATTTATAATACTCGCGGTGTTTGTGTTGCCATTACCATTGCCATTTTGTATACCGAGCATACAAGCATACAAGCAAACGGTTCGGCCTTTCCGCCAGAGCATTTGTGTTTTGCGTTTCCTGCATTGGATCACGGCGTGCAACACTGATCTTTCGCATCAGCGACACCAAAGGACTAATGGCTATGGCTACCAACAGTGACCATTAACAATCCGTTGGTTTGATTTGGTTTTGCTGGGTTGTGTCAGCAAATGGGGACTAAGTAGTTGGGGGTCAAGATATGCATAAGAGCCATAATTAAAATTATTAGGAATCGAGCTGAAAAATCTGAGCGCTTTCGGCATACTGACTCCGGCACAATCAGCCGCTGTTGGCTCAAATGAAACTCTGTGGGCCTTGGGTAAAATTTGTAATATAGAGTGAAATTCCTCATTACGGACGGTCCTTATAACCGGACACCTCAATAGCCGGATAAATTTTGCAGACATAGTAATTTCATTAAGTTTTCCACACCAATATCATTCCTATAACCGGAAGCTCTAATAACTGGACGCGGACACTTTTTTTCAAACCATTTTGATTAAAAAATCTCACATAAACGTACGAAATTCAGAAATATGCCCAACCTGTTTCTAAAAATCTGTACTACTCTATAATAAAAAATTGCACTCGAATTTAAAAATGAACATTTGAAATTAAAACAACCAACCATTCGAAAGATTTTCCAACCAAAGCAGTGTAGTATAGGGTGGCGCAAAAGTCATCACCTTACCTAAGGCAGATGCCTTAACATTTGCAAATGGCGGCGACATTCCTTCACTCATCCATTCATTTATTCATTCATTCATTTACAAACAAATTGGAGCCAAAGAAGAGAATTGGGGAAAACTTTTGCGCCACCCTGTATTAAAATTTAAAACTTCTACAATGTACTTTACTTATACATGTAATAAATATTAAATTAATATACAATATTTATAAATTCGTACAAAATATTAAATAAATAAATGACAGAAACACTTGGATACAACTCTAACAAATTTGTTGTACCTCCTAGTTGAAACCGTCCCTTAATGTTAGGGTCGATTTTAAAACTACATACAAATCAAAAGGCATATGCATAAACATTTGTGAATATTTATGAACTACTTTTTGAACCCCGCCCCAAAAAATGCTTCTGAATTCGTTCCTGACGGACGGTTATGGGAGACCAGATAAAAACACTGCGACGGTGAGTGTCCGGTAATGATGAATTTTACTGTACTTTTGTATGTAATAACTCTAAGATGCGATTTATAAAATGACGGGTTTGCGGACTAACTACCTGAACAGAATGCAATACTACAGCCACAAGCGATCTGGCAGCCTCATCACGATATGGTCGCTACAATCAAAAGTGGATGAAAGTTCTGAAAGTTTTTCAGTTACAACAACATATGAAACTTGCACAAATTGCAAAGAATTTCACTACTTTTAATATATTCAGTGAGTTTTTCTGTTTCTGTTTGAGCTGTCGAAAATGTGGCGCGAAAAAGTTACAATTAAATTAATCTTCGCACTCTCATACAAATGCATACATTTCAACTCTGGACAGCTCCTACCCAAGCTACAGCCAAAGCTATGACATTCTGTTCAGACAGTAACAGAACAGCATACCTACCTACCACGTTGGTATTTGTCTAATGCATAATACGCCTCTGGCCGTGCCGCCGTGGCTCAGTTGGTTAGTGAGCGGTCCAGCGAGTCAAATGCAGAGCGACGCAAGTTCGAATACTGCATGTAGTAACACCTAAAAAAAAAATAACGGGAAACTCGTTTTCTTTTTCGGTGGCTGTCCTCTCAGCTGGAAATGGCAAACCTCTGAGAGTAAAAATTGCCTATGAAAAAGCTCCCAAGCTGCCGTTCGGAACCGGCATAAAACTGTAGGTCCCTTCCACCCGCGTACAAATTCACACGCACAACACGGGTGGCTGCGGGAAGCTAGGCCTTAGTCTCGCGTAAGCGGGCTGTAGTGCCAATCAATTAATTATTAATTCAATTAAATAATACGCCTCTCGCACAGGTCGATCGCCATGTTTCTTTTCATATACATACTTAAGTACATATGTGCAAACATACCTACATACATGTTTGCTGCATATATTTGCGTTTTCGCATTATCGTCACCAACCGCTAGCACTGGTTTACATCCAAAAACTAATAAAGCCGGTAAATGTTTACAACACCACATGTACTCGGGCGTACAACTAACTTGCTAATTGTCCCGCCGGCAACTGCAGTTCGTTATTCCAATAACGAAATATATTTGATGTTTTGTAAGCAGAAAACAATAAAGCCTACTCCAATAACAGCAACGACTTCATAACATCCGTCACTCACCAATAGCTGAAACAGAAGCAGCGCCAGCAGCAGCAAAAACAACAACATGTGCATTCGGACCGCTCTAGTCCGAGTCTTGGTCTTGGCCCGGCCAAGTCACGCAGTCAGTCATTGCTCTACCCAGTCTGCACCGAATGCAGTTTATTACACAAATACACAGCTCTAAGGCAATGTCTGCCTGGCCAAGTCGTATCGAGCTTGTTTATTTGCCCCTGCCTCTGCCCCGCCCGGCGGTACCGACTGTGGTTGTCAGTTCAGTTCCAGCTCTAGCCTCAGCTTCGTCGGCAGCAGCGACAGCGTCATCAGTGGCTCCATCGACTTTTGGCCTTTTTTATTTTACTAAAGAGCAGAGATACTTTAGTGCGGTTTGTTTGGTTTTGAGTGGAAAATATAAAAATAAATAAAGCCAAAGTAAAAGACGAAGTAACGTAAATGCCGAAAATGAAATAAAAGACGAAGAAATCAACTCCACAAACCGAAACTGGAAAGTTGTTTGGCCAGTTTCTTTTTCAGGGGTATAGGTACGACTATGCTCGTAGCTGTTGCCTTTGCTTTCGCATACAACTTTTTTTCTTATTTCCTGCAATGTTTAAAGTGTTGATTGATTGCCATTTGTTATAGTTAAATTAGCTCACATCAAAATGAAGACTTCGGTTAGTTGAATGGCACACCAAAAGAAGGGCAACAAAATGGTCTGGTCAGTTGCCGTTTCCATGCAGGGAGCGACATGATGTACAGGTAGAACGGAACGAGCAGTCCGAGTGAACATGAATCGAAAACCCAATACGATTACGGGCGAAAGTGACAGCCTTCGAATTTCCATAACGGATGTTCATTGCCAGGAGATTGAAGAAAAACTAAACAAATTATGAATCAAATATACAACTTATCTAGACGACATTTTGGCAAGATAGCTTTTGCAGAAAAATCAAAAAAGACAAAGATACTTCTTCCTGACACATGACAGCGAAGGACAATGCATTATTTCCCATATAACTACATATTACTGAAGGACAACTAAGGATCTTTGAGGAGTTTGACTGCTCCCAGTATAAAATGAAGAAAATGTAGTATTCCGGAAAATAGCCACTAACATTAAAATGCAAAAAGGCGAACAACGTGTCCACAGCGGAACATTGGCAAACGCCGAAGAAAAACTGAAATTATGGAAATAATAGTGTGTCGGATGGCGTTGACGGTTCATGCTCACTCGCAAGGTTTTGATCAGCACAGGTGGGAAATGGCAGTGGCGCAGATTTTACGGAGCCTGACTTTGCAGCCGCAAACTTTGCAAGCTATAAGTTTCAACCTGAAACTCGAAACTGCCTTCGTAGTTCGATTGGTGAAATCTGACTTTTATTTTTCTTTTCTTTTTCGTCTCGTTTGTTTACTGCCATATATTTGCAGGCTTTCCATGCTACAACAATGCGCTAAAAATTTACTCAGAGGGGTCTTAAATTAGCGCCTTTTACATATGTTGCTTGACATTTTGAACTGACTCCCCTTTTTAAACAGCTCCCATTGGCTTTTACACTTGAAGAATCATGATGCTGTGGTATTATTGCTGTCACCACCATGAGGCTGATTCTGATAGTGTTGTTGCTTTGATACCTTAATCACATTACGAAAGTTCAGAGGATCGACTGTGTTGCGATAAAAGCAGTGATGCAAACAACTCGCACAGCTGCTCTGGGAACGATCTTACAAATGCTGCATCTGTGAACATTTGCAATAGGAATTGCCACTAAGAGTGTGATTTTATGGAAAGATTTAGATTTTTGGGGAAAAAATTGCATTCAGGTATAACCAGATGTATTCCAGGGCCTTCAAAAATTGCAAGCATTATAGTTCAATAGTGAGAGCTATACAGATGGTTTGAAGACTGAAAAATTTTTTCAAAACCATAGAACTTAAGTTTGCACCAAAGTGATTTGTCAGAGTGATTTATCGGACCAGACAAAAAACAAATAAAACATGAATTTTCCATTATTTCATTTTAAAATGTAAGCTTGAGGTTGTCATGGAGTGATAGCTAGTAAGGATATATAACACTTCGTTCAATAATGTGTGTGAATGACACATAGATGGCGGCACTAATACTAAATCAATATTTTTTTCGAAATTGTGAACCTTTTTAGGCTTACTGTCAAAATTATATGTCAATCCGACCATTAGTTTACAAGTTACAGTGCTTTAAGTGACACTACTTTTGAGTTTTCAAAATCATTTCAAAATCGTTTATCATTGTTTTTTAATGAAAACAAAATACTGTTCAATGCCAGGAATGGCTTGAAAAACATTATTCGGACTCTGCTCCATCAAAAAGAACCATTTGTTATTGGTATGCCGAATTCAAACGTGGTCGTACAGACACCGATGACATTCCATCTACTGGACGGCCAAATGACGCTGGTGTTCCGGAAAACGTTGAAAAAACACTGAAAATCATTATGTCCGACCGTAAAGTGAAAGTGGGGGAGATTGCTGACATTCTAAAGAAATCAGCAGGCAGTGTACACACCATAATACACGAACATTTGGTTATGAAAAAGGTGTTTTCGAAATGGGTGCTGCGTTTGCTCACACCGGAGCAAAAACCACAACGAATCGATGATTCAAAGAGCTGTTTGGACATGTTTACGCGCAACAAGTCGGAGTTTTTGCGTCGGTACATCACAATGGATGAAACATGGATCCACCATTTCACTCCAGAGTCAAATCGGCAGTCTGCTGAGTGGCATGCAACCGGTGAAAGCCGCCCAAAGCGTCCAAAGGCACAAACATCGGCTGGCAAGGTTATGGCGTCAGTATTTTGGGATGTGCACGGAATAATATTCATCGACTATCTTGAGAAAGGGAAAACAATCAATAGCGACTATTATATAGCGTTGTTGGAACGTTTGAAAGAAGAAATCGCGATTAAGCGGCCCCATATGAAGAAGAAAAAAGTGCTGTTTCACCAAGACAATGCACCGTGTCACAAGTCGATGAAAACGATGGCAAAAATGCATGAATTGGGCTTCGAATTGCTTCCTCATCCCCCGTATTCTCCAGATCTGGCCCCCAGCGACTACTGGCTCTTCGCAGACCTCAAAAAGATGCTCCGTGGTAAGAGATTTGGCTCAAATGATGAAGTAATCGCCGAAACTAACGCCTATTTTGAAGGCAAAGAAAAATCGTTCTACAAAGGCGGTATCGAAAGATTGGAAAAGCGTTGGAATGATTGTATCTCCCTAAAAGGGGACTATGTTGATGAATAAAAACGAATTTTGGCAAAAAAATGTGTTTTAATTAGTTAGTCACACACATTATTGAACGAAGTGTTATATAGAAAACTAGCTAGGCCCTGCGGCTTTGCACGCAAGCTCTCCTGTTTTCCCCAATACGAATTCTTAACCCATTGTTGAGCCCATCAGATTTTGATTAAAAAAAAATATGTGTCTATCTTTGATTTCAGGTGTTTTAAAAATTTCGAAGTCAGAGGGCCCACAAATCATGTGTTTTCACATTTGTTCCAAACAAATTCTTAACCCTTGCTTTACCATGGTATATTTCGATTTTAAACAAAATTAAAAACACGTTTTTATTATATCCCGATTGAAGTGCTTTTGATAAGTTTGAAGTCAGAAGCCCAACAAATCTTGTTTCTCCATACAAATTGTTAACTCAGAGTTATTTGTCGGCGTATCGAGCTATTTTATATTTGAAGTACTTTCACTAAGTTTGAAGTCAAAAGACTCAACAGAATTTGTTTCTACATACATACTTTTAACCCACCGTTGATCCACTCAGATTTCGCTTTTGAAAATAATGAGAAACACGTGTCTAATTTTATTTATTTCAATTATTTTTACAATTGTTGAAGTCAATAGGCCCATCGTTTCGTGTTGTTTGTTTCGGAATCTTTCCGTAAATAAACCTTAACCCATTGTTGGGTCAGTTAAATTTTGATTTTCGCAAAATTATAAAATAAGGTTTTACGGTTTCTGAAATTGAATTTATCTATCTGAAATTGAATTTACGTTTTCCGAAATTGCTTTCTGAAATTGAATTTATGTTTCTGAAATTGAATTTACGGTTTCCGAAATTGCTTTTACGGTTTCTGAAATTGAATTTACGCTTTCTGAAATTGCTTTTACGCTTTCTGAAATTAAATTTATATTTCTGAAATTGAATTTACGCTTTCTGAAATTGCTTTTACGCTTTCTGAAATTGTTTTTACACTTTCTGAAATCGAACTTGAAAAGGTGTAGAATATTTTCAGGAAGTTCAAATTCAATATGTTTATTAAATCACGTTTCTTCATACAACACTTTGATCCATGTTTTGCCTTTTTAGACCACGAAAATCCCGTCTTGGCGAAGGTTCATTATTCAAGATGTACCTACAGACCAAAATTCATGTTTGTAGCTTCAGCGTTTTAGGCTGGGCGATGATAAATCAATCAACCAATCAATCAATCAGTTAGTCAGTCAGGACAAACAATCTATGTATAAAAATGGAGGCTTGTCCAATGCTCACAACTTTCTTCTAGTCGAATTGTGCTACTAAGTACCTAGTTCGTACCAACTTTCATTGATGTGGACTTACAGTTCTGCGTAAATGTTGGGTCATAAAAAATGTGCCACACCCCTTGTCAAACGACCATCAAATCTGATCAGTAGAATGACACAACTATGAGACGACGGTACACCAACTTTCAATGCTGTGCGGCCAACGATTCCGAGGGGATTCCATATTAAAGAATTGAGTTGTATGGGCGGTGCCACGCCTCTCTTCCAGAATCGACCTTATTTCCCCTGCCGAAGGACACCACTAAATCGTAAGTTTGCACCGAGTGTCATTGAAGTGAATGCTATAGTTCAACCGGAAATTAAAAATTGCCACGCCCCTTATCCAACGCCCATTAAATTTTACCGGTGGAGCGACACGTCTACGTCATGACGCTGTACCGAATTTCAATGCTATCCGTCTTATTATTCCGAAGATATTCCATGTTCAAAATTTAGGCTGTATGGGTGGTGCCACACCCCCTTGTCAAAAACCCACCCTATTCCCCCTGTCGAAGGACACGACTAAATAATAAGTTTGTACCGAGTGTCATTGGTGTGAACGCTATAGTTCCAAAGTTACACCGGAATTTAAAAAGTGCCCCTTGTCTAACGCCCTGTCGTACAAACATGTAATATCGCTATAACCCCGGATTGCCTTCTACTATCACACACAAATAAAATTTTGCTGAAAGAATGAACCGTTTTCGCGAACACTGGCTACACACAAAATGTTAAGTTTTTTTATATATCTGTGGTCAAAAGCAATAACCGCCTAAGTCGAAAATTGCTGTTTCGAGCAATCTCCTTTTAAAGTTTCAGCGCGTATGTTAGTGTGTCAACACAAACAATAAAGACATTTACAGGATAGACAAACTAATGCACTGCATAGTGACATTCGAGGCACCTCATCATAAACGGACGATTGCACAGTGCACTCAGTGTCAAAAATACGGACACACAAAAAACTATTGCACGATGGACCCAGTATGCGTCAAGTGTGCTGGTAAGCATTTATCAAGCGATTGCAAGAAACATGACGGTATAGTTAAGTGTGCTCTGTGTGGAGGTAGTCATACTGCCAACTACAAAGGCTGCGAAATATATAAAGCCTTAAAAATTCATAGATTCCCACCCCTACGCACAAAAGAACCTGAAACAAAAAAAGTAACCGACACAACAAAAATGACAAATGTAAGCCCTGCACAGTCAATAATAACACCTGGCATAAGCTATGCGCAGGCAGTAGCATCATCAATAAGTAAAAACCCGGAGCAAGAACGCACTAATAATTCTACTGACACTAAAGACATCGATGAATTAAAAGACATGGTAAAATCCCTAATTAAGCAAATGAACAATATGATGAATATAATAGCAATGTTACTTAAAAATTTAAATGGACAAAAATAGAAATCTGACAATCTTAATATGGAACGAAAATGGACTAACACAACACTACTTAGAATTAAAGCAATATCTAACTGAAACAGAAATTGACATTGCACTAATTGCAGAAACCCACTTCACAGATAACAGTTACCTCAACTTTCCTGGATATCAGTTATATGCCACTAACCACCCTGACGGAAGAGCTCATGGGGGAGCTGCCATAATTGTAAAAGCCAATATTAAACACACTCAACAGCTACCGTATAAAATGCCACATATACAATCATCGACTATAGAAATTAATGACAAAAATGGACCAATACTAATTTCTTCCATCTATTGCCCACCCAGGCACATAATCACGACAGAACAATATGCTGTTTTCTTCAAGACGCTAAACAATAGATTCATCATTGCTGGAGACTGGAATGCAAAGCACATTGACTGGGGCTCAAGGCTGACAAATAAAAAAGGACGTAACCTGATTAATGCGATTGATAAAACCAACTTGTAAGTACGGGAGAACCTACTTATTGGCCAACCGACATAATGAAAACTCCTGACCTAATTGATTTTTGCATAACAAAAAATATAAAGTCACACCATCTTCAGATTAAATCGTGCTTTGATTTGTCATCTGACCACTCGCCGCTGATACTTGACTACACAGCTGAAATTGTACCCAAGGACGTAAAACGTCAAATATTCAATGACAAGACCAACTGGGATATGTTTCGACAACATACTGAACAGCACCTGTTACAAAGACTTTAATTGAAATCGCAACTTGACATCGAGCGTGCCATCATCTTTTTTAATGACATCATTTTAGACGCAGGAATGAAAGCCACACCGCTGCAGCAACCAAATTCATATAGATCTCATTCGGACAAAGCAATCAAGAGGCTAATTTTAGAAAAAAGGAGGCTGAGAAAACAATGGCAAATAACCAGATCACCTGACGACAAACGAAAATTTAACGCAGCAACAAAAAACCTAAAGGCTAGTCTTAACGAAATGAGAAACCAGGAAATAGCGAACTATTTAATGTACTTGACACCCACTCAGACCACAAATTATTCGCTTTGGAAATGTACTAAAAAGCTGAAAAAGCAAATCAGACACCAGCCACCGCTAAGGAAAAGTGACAACTCGTGGGCTATCACCAATGACGAAAAAGCAAAAACACTAGCAAAATACTTTGAAAAGGTCCTTTCAAATGATGACGACAGGGAAATTAAGCCATGTAATGACAACATAAATATTGACTTATCCACTAAAATACGGAAAACAACGACGCATGAAATAGAATATTGCATTAAAAAGAGGATTAAGCATAAAAAGGCTCCAGGTTACGACATGCTAACAGGCAAAGCATTAGCCGAACTACCACTCAAAGGATATATGTTCATAAGAAACATAATTAATGCTATGTTTCGATTGCAATATTTCCCAAAAGTATGGAAAGTGGCGGAAATCATCGCGCTTCCGAAACCAGGAAAGGATCCCACTGACGTAGCATCTTATAGACCAATAAGCCTACTACCGACAATATCCAAGATTGCAGAAAAGCTACTACATGATAGACTCAGCGAAATACTTGACAAAAAACATGTAATACCTGACCACCAATTTGGATTCAGAAAAGAGCATTCTACAATACAGCAGATTCATCGCATAACAAATAAGATCATGACTGATTTCGAAAATAAACGTTACTGTGTCGCCCTGTTCCTAGACGTAGCAAAAGCATTTGACAAAGTATGGCATAAAGGACTATTATACAAACTGAGCATGATCTTACCACTTGACTCAAAAGCTATATCAGTGACCGTACCTTCTACATCAAATACAATGACAAGTACTCGCATATTCACTCGATAACAGCAGGAGTCCCACAAGGTAGCGTCCTAGGACCACTGTTATATGTTTTGTTCACTTCAGACATACCAAAACCAGACAACGTAAATTCGGCTATTGCTACTTTTGCTGACGACACAATTTTATTGGCTTCAGACAAGAACCTAGCAGTTGCTACGGAAAAACTACAAAAGTACACCGACGCAGTTAAGAACTGGTTTGACAAATGGAGTTTGAAAATAAACGAGGACAAGACTGTTCAAGTGATATTTACAACAAAAACAAAATACACAGGCGCTCCAATAAAAATCAATGATAAAAATATAACCATAGAACAAACAGCAAAATATCTTGGTATACATTTGGACTCAAAACTGCACTGGCACTACCATATTAAACAAAAAATCAAACAGATAAAAGAGAAATGCAGACAACTTCACTGGCTTTTGGCTAAGAGATCTAAACTCAGTATTGACAATAAACTGCTGCTATATAAAACAGTTATTAAACCAATTTGGCTATATGGACTGCAAATATGGGGAACTGCTAAGAAGACGCATTTAACAAAAATACAACGACAACAATCAAAAATCCTACGTATAATAACACTATCAGACCGTTACACTACAAACGCCGACATTCATGAAATGCTAAAAATATCAACAGTTGATGACGAGGTGAAAAAAGTAACAACAAGGCATTTTGACGTACTTAAAAAACACAAGAACACAGAAATCAACTCACTCTTGCAACGCGAAAACCAGACAAGACGACGGCTAAAAAGGAATCGACCATGTGACCTATTGTCCCTAAACTAAAAATCTGTTACCTAAATATTAAGAAACAATTGTAAATTACAATCCTGACTGTATCGCTCTAGGCACTGGCCTTATTGTGATGTTTTTATTGATCTTCCTACCTAAATGTTTAACCAAATACTTGATGTCAACGACAGTTGTATAAATAAATGGGAAATAAAAAAAAAAAAAAAAATGTTAGTGTGTTCGTTATGGGAATGCGAATAGGTTTTTATTAATAACCGATTTCACACAAACGGTTATTGCTTTTGACCACAGATATATAGATATGTATTTAAAAACGTGCTTTTTATGTAGAAATTGCTTCTGTCAAGGTCTAAGGTTTTTTCACTCAACACTCAATATATTAAAGACAATTTCAGCAATTGTATTCATCGATAGCTAGATAGTCATGGCCCTGATTCTACAACTCTATACCCAAAACTATAGTCTTGTTTGTCTACTTTTGTATTTTTTTCGTGTCCTAATTGGGGCTGTCAAAAGAGCACTACTTTATTGAATTGTGCAACTGATTTCGAGGATCGAGAAAGAAAATATGTCAGGGGAAAACTATACGCTTCATTATTTATGCCCAAACGCTCTCTGACATGTTCCAAAAGTAGTTGTTGCAACATTGTAGTATTTACTCAACAGTGGTAGCAACATTTTAGGTTGGATGTAGTATCCTCTAATATGGAAAGAACGCTTGTCAGTATCGATTAATTTACCGCTTTACCTCGTCTGATGTTAAACAGCGAAAAACGTGCGTTGAATTATTTCTGATTTCAAGTATTTTTCGCAAGTCTGAAGTTAATAGGCCAAATAAATCGAGTTTCTCTAATCCTTTGTTGACCCCGGTAGATTTTGATAATAAATACTCATCTAATTATTTTTCATTTGAAATATTTTCACAATATTTCAAGTCAAAACCCCATTAAATCATGTTTCTCCGAACTTTTAACCCATCGTTGACCCAGTCTGATTTTGATATTTCAAAAAAATTAATAACACGTGTCGAATTATTTCACATGCTTCCGGTACACGTTCCTCCATACTGTTAATCCATTATTGACACTGTGTTTCCACCAACTTTTAAGTCAATAGACTTTTCATGGTCTTCCCGTATACTGCTGTTTCCTAAAAATAAGGTGACATTGTATTTATTTTGAAAATTCTTTATTTATTCTTCGAAATCAATTTCATCCCCTTCAAAGTAATCCCCTCCCGATACAACCCACTTATGCCAACGGATTTTCCAATCTTCGAAACACTGATTGTAGTCATTTTCCGGGATGGCCTTCAGTTCCGTCTTCGCTGCGGTTTGAATCTCCTCTATCGTATCAAAACGGTGTCCCCGGAACGGTCTTTTAAGCTTGCTGAACATCCAGAAGTCGCACGGCCCCAGATCAGGTGAATACGGTGGTTGCGGAACGATATGGGTTGAGTTTTTGGCGACATGATCACGAATTACGAGTGCAGTATGGGATGGTTCATTATCGTGGTGTAAAAACCAAGAATTGTCTTTCCACAATTCCGGCCTTTTTAGCCGGATAGCGTCACGTTCAAATAATATTCCTTGTTGACTGTTTGGCCCGGCGGAAGGAATTCATAAATTCAAATGTCATGTTGGACACAGTTGTATAAACCTGATCCCGTTTACCCCGTCCAATTTTACTTTTCGATTTGTTTAATTTGATTTTTGCTTTCGTGTATTTTCACCAAGTTTGAAATCAATAGGCCCATTAAATATTGTTTTTACATACAACATCTTAAACCCTTTTCTAAAGTGGACCTTTTCTAAAGTGGGCTGGGCGATGAGGAATCAGTCCATGTGTATATAGGTTACGCATTTTCATTTGTTTTCAATTGGTTGTTGCACAATAAAATAAACATAATTGTGGGGCTGTTGTTGCCATTTTCATTTGAATCAATCAGTGGACTACACGTCAACGGTTGAAGCTGACGCCATCTTAGCCTTTACTGTTTATGTCGAGTATATTCATCATAAAGATTAAAAAAAAAATACATTCATATGATGATAATTAAACGAATGAACTGTAATTTTTTGCCCTGAAGAAGAGCAGTGCAATGTTAAAAATTAATTAAATTAATTAAAATTAACATTTTAGTGTATTCGGTAGTCTGTTAACTTTATCTTTATTATTATATAAAAACCAATGTGGCCTTATTTTTTCCACCCACAATGAGACAAAAATCACTAAATCGATTTAGATGAGACAAAAACCAAACGATTTCGTTTGTGTGGGAAGTATTGGAAATTGTCTTGATTGTGCAGTGGAACAATGTATGTATGTGTGTAGAGGACGTGTTTATTTATAGGACTTGAACAAATCGCAAAAGTGACACAACTCAAAATTTTTCATTTTCGGGGTTATGTGTGCACAAGGCATCAATCTACCAATAAGCAAAAGCTCAGTATATTTTGTTGTTGATAACTGTTGCAAAAATACAGTTAGGTCTCTCTTCATGTCAGAAGTTTGATGCTATTTGATCGCTGCAGCTCAATGCAAAAGAGTCCTAACTCAAATTGTGACACTTTTGACGAAATAAATTTTTGTTGAAGTTAATTTTAAGCAAAGCTCTGATAATTTTAGTACATATTTTTAAATAAAAAAAATATTGCCATTTCCAGCTGAGAGGACAGCCACCGAAGAGAAAACGAGTTTTCCCGTTATTTTTATTTAGGTGTTATTACAGGCAGTATTTGAACCTGGGTCGCTGCCTTGGATTCGCGGTCCAACGCACTAACCAACTGAGCCACGGCGGCTGCCGCAAAAGTGACATAACTTAAAATAATTCCGTAATTATTGAATTGAAATATCATCAAAACAGTAACTCAGAATTTTGGATTTTCTAGTATAAAATTAAAAAAAAATCTTGTAACTTATCTTAAAGCATAATCTGTAAGGATTTTCTGAACGGTCTATACGTTATTTAAAAAAAATGTTTATTTAGCTCAAAAACAGTTTTTTGCGTTTCCTGAAAAATCAAAAATTTTGAGTTGTGTCACTTTTGTAGTGCGTGTGCGAAATATATTTAACTGCTAAGGACAACAGGACGAATGTACACACTGAGAAATTTCAGAGCACTTTTGTTATCTCAACAAATAGAAGATAGGCTTTGTGAGATGGGGCACGCCCACCTCTAACGTCTACTATGGTAATAAAACTCAACTGTAGAACACATATTTAAGACGATACGGGTATCAAACGGTTCAGCGTGTCACTGTTGTAAACATGAGCTCTATAGAATCGACCATTTTCACTTTCTGCGCCCACTAAAGTAGTGAAACATGTCTGCACAGCAAATTTAATATCAAATAATTCCGTGTTGTCCGTGTTCCGTGATGTCACCGCTGCCTTTGCGGCTATCGAAAGAGAATCTGCCAAAATGGGTCTGGTGGTAAATGAGGGCAAGACGAAGTATATGCTGTCTACATGCAGGGACTCGCAGCGGCTAGGGTCTCACGTCGAGGCCGACAGGTATACTTTTGAAGTTGTCAAGGAATTCGTCTACCTTGGAACCGCCATCAACAGCAGCAATGATGTCAGCCTGGAGATAAAGCGAAGGATAACTCTTGCCAACAAGTGCTACTACGGTCTCGGTAGGCACCTCTCTCGTAGTAGAAGTAGAGACCTCTCTCGACCGACAAAACTTGCACTCTATAGGACGCTTATCTTGCCCGTGCTCCTCTATGGCGCTGAAGCATGGACAATGACACGAAACGACATAGCGGCCCTTGGAGTGTTCGAGAGGAAGGTACTTCGCAAAATCTTCGGCCCTGTTCGTGTTGGTGACGACTATCGTATACGAACCAATAACGAGCTGTATGAGCCAAGGCGAATTAATAAAGGTGAACGCGTAAGGCCAACAACAAAATTCCCATGTATTTTGTTGTTGGATTAGTGCAACTTGCTTGTCAAAATCAGCTGATATTTCATTTCGCCTTAACGCATACAAAACAGAAAAAGTGCGCAGAAGCACAAACAAAAGCACAAACTATCAAACAGAAGAGTGCGATTAAATTGGTGAGCAGCAAATATTCGTCGTTTTTTTTTAATATAAATATTATTCTTTCCGCAGTGCCTATGGAACATCGTCGAACATCGCGTGCCAGCTCTGTCAACGCCGCTAACGATGACAAGATGGCACCGACACAGGAGTCAATACCTCCTGGTGAAGACACAAATGCTGGTGCGATACTGCCCAGCATCATAAGTTCCGGAATAGACATTAATTTATTCATTCATTCATTACAACATGGCGCGATATCATATTTTTCAGATGAGCCGGACAATTTGAGGAATAATAATACGAATAATCCTCGCTTTCCAGCTGATCATGAAGCATCATGCAACAACGCCGCTTCTTAAAATTGCAGCCGAGAGAAATTTGTCCAGCGTTTAACTGACGGTTTTTATGTTTTACGAGGAAGCATCAAAAGCCTTCAGTTGTGTGCAACTTTAATGCACTAAACCTTCCTGGTGTCTGATTCGTATTTTATCGAGAGACCGTCCAAAGCACTAAGCTCAAAAATGTTCGTAAAGTCTCGTCAGCGGCGTTAGTGAAATGGCTTGGCAGCCAACCAAGCAGCTTTCATCGTTCAAGAAATCATGAAAAAATACATGATAATAAAAAAGCAAATAAAAAAGCATTTTCTTTCTTTCTCGATTTCCTTTATATTCAGCTTCGTTCTATTCGTCGTCGCTTTGACCATTTTGACAATCAAGTTGAACGGCGAATTCAAAACAATCAAATCAGCTGGGCTAACAAGGCCACCTTTATTAATTCGCCTTGGTATGAGCTGTATAAGGACATGGACGTAGCGCAGCGAATTAACATCCAGCGGCTACGCTGGCTCGGTCATGTCTGCCGCATGGACGACGAAGCTCCGGCGAAAAAGGTGTTCGATGCGATGGTTGGAGGTCGACGGCGAAGAGGGAGGCCGTGTCTCCGGTGGAAGGACCAAGTTGAAGAAGCCCTGTCATCTCTTGGTGTTACCAACTGGAGAAGGCGCGCGCAAAGCAGAGGCGCCTGGAGAGAAGTTTTGCGGCAGTTCTGCTGAATTTTAAGTGTAAAGTTGCAGCGGTAGCACCACATGCAAGATGTGAAAAGTCGCTACGTCAAAAGTAGGACTTTCCGTCCAAGTGATATTTGTGTTCAGGGTTTTAGTTATTTGTATACGTTTAATCAGGAGCAGGATGCATTTTTTTTTTAAGGAGACAGTCGCATGGTACCTCATTAGGTGAAAACGAGGAGTGATTGATGATTAAAATGCGAATTTTAGTCAGAAAATTAGTCGCAAGCAGTGTTGGGACTTATTACTTTTGACAGTAACATATTACTTATTACACATTACTGACATTTGAAAGTAATATCGTTACATTACTTATTACTGGAAATGTGAAGTAATGTATCACAAAGAGTAATATATTATTTTCCGGAAATATTTGCGCAATTTCCAGCTATTAAAAGTAGCCATTCTGCAAAAAAACAATCATCAATTAAATGTTACTTCATTTTGAGTTACAATTTGAATTTCGCTACCTTTTTTGTAAAACCGCTTTAATTTGCTTGCAAATGTTAATGGTTTCTCCACTACCAAACTTAGTTGGAAATGAAATAAGCGAGCTCTGTTTAGTATGAACAAGTACAGCGTTGTATAATTGTAATACATCTTAATTATGTTATCAGTGCTGCTGTTTTACATGAAAGTAAGAACTTTGTGGACTAAAAAGTAATATTGTAATAACTTACTTTAAAAAAAGTAGTTATATTACTGAAGGTGATTACTTATGGGAAAAGTAACTAGTTACACTACATTTTTATGGCAAAAGTAATACACTACGTAATTAGTTACACTACTTTAATATATTAGTCACAACACTGGTCACAAGTGTCTATCGATGAGATGGCGTCTTTCGATAGATAAATGTTCGGTTAAAGGTCGGGCTGCGACTTGCACTAACAACTAACAACAACAAATTATCTCTATTAATTTTTTTTAGAAGTAAGAAAAATAAGTTTTCAAAACATCTTAAATTTTTGCCAAACAAAATTAAAATTAGATTGTTTCAGTCTTACTTTGAGACTGCGCAATTTTTGAATCGAGGTTGTATATTCTTTAAACAAGAATTATTTTAGGGTTTTTTTCTGCGAGTGTAAGAGCGCCTAACTATAAGTTGCAACCCTGTCGTATGGTTCATGTTAGCAAATGTACGCACATATTATACATAAGCATGTATTACTCGGTTCCATTCGTTAAACTTACAGCGGGGACAGAGACGGCAGCGAAAGTGAAAGTATTTTAATTTGAGTATAAGCCGCACAATCTTGAACTATGCTTGAACGCAGCTCCAGTAAACTCGGTTCAGTTTACATGTGTGTACAGATGAGTGCGCATCTGTACATGGACTCACCCACACATGCATGCTATACTGTACGATAGTAAATAGTAAATACGAAATAGTTACCTACCTATGAATAATAACCTCAACTCGACTTTCTTATGATAAAAATTGCCAAGCAAAAACTATTACGTGAAGGTTCTGTCTATGAGCATTTAATTCGATTTTTATATTCTTAACATTGCCTTAACCGGCAATGGGAATTTTTATTCTCAACATTGACAGCCAACTTTGAAAGGAAAGCCGTCTGACCGATTCGAGCTGAAAATAAAACAAATGACAGCGCTTCGCACATACTTACAGTATGTTCCGCAATCACACCCCCTTTGAAATACACCCTTATGTACATATAGTACTCTCATATGAATGCAAAAATGATAATAAAATGGAAAATGCGTCCAGCTTGATGGTTAAGATATTTTTCTCGTATTGATTACATGTATTTAATATTCATAGTCATGATTATTTTTAGTGTAAGTTTTCGTACGTATTTGGTGCAAGTATCCGGAGAACACTGTAATATACATAGATATGAATATGAATATACCTATACACAAGTGTACCAATGATGTATGTACTATAATTGTATGCATTTAATATATTTAAGCGCGGGTCGCAATTAAATTGATTGCCACAAGCGTTAAGTTTTGAACTCGTATGACGTCAAATTTATTCGCTAGTCAATCCCAACAGCTATAGTGTTGGCTTTCAATAGAAACGACGTTCCACTTGCAATAACTCACATCTTAACCAACCGCGCAGTACCTTTAAATTTTACTCTAATTTCATGCTTCTCAACGTTTTTGAAATATTTTTTTGGAAATAGTAAAAAAGGCTCCAAGCATGCATGACATTTATAATATTCAGAATTAATAACATATCATTTCATTTATAATATAAGTATATGTACATCTACACTCCATATGTGTAAATATGTATACTTTTTTTGTCTACATGTATAGGTACGTTTATATAAACTGTGCTATATGCTACAAGTTTTATGTGACTTTTTTTCTACGTTGGTCTAAACCAGAGCATTACTATTTATGTATAGATGTGTATATGAACGAGTTTGTTTATTCGATTGAGATATATACGTACGTACGTACGTAATATATATCGTAGTATCAACTGCCGAGTCTTCCTTCTCAATACGGCCTATACAGAGTCCAGTGCAGAGTACAATAAAGGCGGTCAAGAGCCATAAACTATTAAAGATCAAAAGAGCAACTCATACATAGTAATCGAGCTGGCCTGCAACCCTGCATTCATTACCCATCAGCTCTCTTCAGTAGTATAGTAGTAATTACAAATTTTCAAAGCGCGCTAATTGGTACATGTTGGTACAAACATAATCGACGTGAAATTGAGATTGCAAGACTCACCTCCTTATAATTGGCAATGGTAAAGTAAACCGGCCATCACTGGCAACAGGACCACCTGGCATAGGAACCGTTGATATCACTGATGTAACCAGCGTTGTGCCCGGTGGCGGTGGTAGAGGGGGTGGGCAGCCTAATGGAGGTATAGGTGGTATTGGACCCCCACCCGAGCAAGCGCCACTACTTAATGGCAACGCACTGTAAGGAGGTGGGAAGTGACTGTGCAATAGATCCGGCAACATGGGTCGTAACATGGCGGAGAGTGCAGCAGGCATGGTGGCAGTTTGTGCCGCGGGATGATGCATATGCTGTGGGTGCAGCAGTGTCACCGGCGGAGGAGCGGGCAAGGAGTGTCGATCGACGTTGGGGCGGCGATGTGAAAGTTGGAGTTGTAGAGAATTTGAGGAGGGCTGGTTGTGAAGTTGTTGATGTCGCCTCTCTCGGCGCTCACGGCGCCGTTGTTCGCGGTTGGTCGCCGTTGGAGAGGATACATGAATAGCGCGCAGCTGCACCGATGGTATTTCATCTGTTTGACATTCGGTCGAGGTAAACGTGCGAGAGCGCGTTGTTGGCTGCGAGTCCGCTGGACGTGACGAAGCGGACGACGTGGTTACGCACGCACTTTTTGGCCGATCACTAACGCTTATTATATGGACGCTGCTGTCCACGAACACCGCAGCAGCTTTATTTTCATTATTATTATTATGATTTAAAATAGTTTTGGCAACATCATTACCACTGCCACTACCACTACACGATACTTTAGGCACTGGGCAACTACAACTACTATTAACACTGGCTTTGCTAGAGGCGGAGGTGTTGGCTGTGGGTCTAACATTCCCAATAACACAATTATTGGTGCGGCTGTCGTTGCCATTGTCGTCGTTCACTTCATTATCCGAGAAGTTGCAATTGACAACACTGACACTAACGTTATTGCTGCCAACCGGCTGATGTAACACAACGTTAAATCGCGACTGCAGTTTCGAAAATGAGGTTGGAGCTCCCCGGTTATTGTTGTCGTCGTCGTTTACTTTTATCGTAAGACTCGGTTGACACAGACGAGAATCTGTCGCCAATACTGCCACCGAATTGCTGTTGCTATTGCCTTTGTCACTGACAGCAGCGCGATCTCTTCCATCATTACTCACGCTGCTATCGATATTATTATTTAGATTGTCGAGGGTGTTGCCGATGTTACCACCAGCACTGCAATTTGTGGTGATGCTATTTGTACTGGTCAGGAATACGCTGCTCGTAGTCAGCACCTGATTTTCCTGTCGCGTCGACACGATCGCGGGGCTCGAATCGCTAGCCGCCGCAGGAATATTGACCCGCATATTGCTCACCAATCCATCAGAATCGCTGGACGCGCAACCACAGTTGCTATCGCGCGCAACGACCAAAGCACTTTCACTCGCGCGAAATTCAGCATACAAACGCTCAAGTTCCGCCAAGCATTTGTTCGGTGTCAGCACGTTGGTTGAATTTGCAATCGTATCCGCAAGCGACTTGCAGTGCGCGGGAACGGGTGCGATACCCACCGATGCCACCCGTGAACTTTCGAAATGAGTACACGATTGTTTCAGACGCGCTTTTCTCCACAAATGTGTCGGTGTACACGACGACGACGATGATGACGACGCAGCGAGTGGCACAATTACGACTTCCAACGCTGCTCTTTCGGTTGTGCGACTGCTAATTGAACTCGTCGTTGACTGAATGATCGTCGGCTCACAACGTTTGGATGAATGAACCACCGCGGAGCTGGCGTTGCGCTCGGTTGTGTCTTTGTGGCTTTTGTCGTTGCTGTTGTAGTCGCATACGACTGTTGTTATTGCTGCTTTGTCGCGTACCAGCGTTAAAAGGTTGGCGATTGTGTTCAACGCTGGCGTCAATGTTGCTGTTGCGTTCGTGCACCGATCCAATCTGTTTGTTGCTGTTGCCGCTGCCTCAATGTTTGCGTTGCCGCGCATAATCGCCGAAGTAGAGCATGGGTTAATAGAGGAAACAGGTTGATTGACCTGACTTGTAGTTGTCGTTGCGCTCGCTGCGCTCGATGTTGTTTTCCCATATCTGGCTTTGTTCATGCATTCGCCTTCTCTGTTGGTTGCTACATCTGCTTCTGCATTTGAGTTTGGGCTTGCACCGTTTCTCCAATAGTTGTTGTTGGCTTCTTTGCTTTGTTGTGATCCCACGTTCGTTTGTTGCACATTTTGCGTTTGCCTCTCAGTCGCTGCACATTTCGGCAAACCGCGCTGACGTATGTCATCGCTCGGCTGATGTACTCGTGCGGCTGTGATGTCATTATTGTTGCATATCCTCTCCGTGTTATGAGGAGGACCAGCAACATGCTGCGTTGTTATTTTCGGCGAACTGGTGCAAATAATGGACGTGGAAGTGGACTCTATCTGCAACGGTAAATTAAGAAACGAATTATTTATAAATGAATTATGTATTTACATATAAAATTGGAAATTAAATTATAGTGAAATTCCTCATAACCGGACACTCACCGTCGCAGTGTTTTTGTCCGGTTCTGGCAAATGTCCGCTTATGGGGAGGGGGCACAAAAAATTAGTTTAAATAGTACCCAAGTGTTTCTCGTTTATTTATTTTTTTTTATATTTTGTACGAATTTATGAATATTGAATATATAATCAATATTTATTACGTGTACATGTAAAGTACATTGTACAAGCCGTTAAATTTGAGTACTGCTTTGGTTGAAAAAATTTTGAAATAGTTGATTGTGTTAATTTCGAATGTTCATTTCCAAATACGAGTGCGATTTGTGCGGCTATTGAAGCTGTCCGGATATAATTAAGGACTGTCCGTAAAGAGGAATTTCACTGTATTTTTGTTTCTGTTTCTTAGCTGATTCGGAAATCGAACCCACATAGTATAGAAGTATATAAATAAAATATGTTCAAGCAATTACCCCGACGTCAAGCAATTACCCGGGCAAGAATCTTATGTAGTAAAATCTAATGTATGAAAAATGGTTCCAGTGCAGAAACAGTTAAAATTTTTTAAATAATTTGTGAGTGATTTACATACATATGTGAAAATAAGTCAAGTTTTTGTTACCACTAGCTCAATTAATAAAAACGTACATATGTATATGTTTCAGCATTATTGTGGACCAATACTGCCAAATCGCACTATTGCAAAAGCAATGAAGTTGTACGAAGATAGCAAAGAAAGTCAGTCAGTCAGACAACATGCAAGTGATGATGGCACATGTAAATGGAAAAGGCCGAACATTTTCCAGAAACTCCTACTTCAGTTTTTGGGCTATATATTCGCTAATACGATACTCAAAGAAAATAAGATAAATTAAACGAACGCTTTTTACTTATTTTTATTAAAACAAATACTGTTTGAAAAGTACATTTTTACGTGCACACTCCTTATTATTTTTTATTCCTATATATGTATACTTTTGTATGTACGGTCCTAATTTTCAAAGAGATAACATCCGACGCACATTCATACATAATTTAATTACTCCACGGACGTATTGGGCTTTGTGAGTAAGAGCCACTGACATTTGACCTGTCAATCTGGCATTGCTTTGTGTCTGCGTTTTTTCTGTGCATTGTTTGAACCTAACAGCAAAGTCAATGGCTGATTTGCTTAATGGGTTTTCATTGCTATTGAATTATTGAACGTTTTCCCAGTGCAGACACATTTATACACACATATGGACAATACCGTTAAAGATAAGTTTTCCGGATGATGTTAATGACAAAGTAGAGGTTCACCCATTACAGCTACGTATAGAGCGGGCAGGTCAGAACACAGCAGTTTGATAAGAACTGCCACTCTATGCCAGTTCCAGCATGAATTAGAGTCGACACTTCTGCCTATGTAAAAACGCATCGTTAGCCTGTCAATGAGCCGCCTGTTCAAATTTACAATTAAGTACTAATTATGGAAGGCAAATATCACCCAAATATATGTAAGAACTCACTTGTGCTATGAAGTCATCCGCGAAAGAATGCTCAACGCGTCCTTTGGAGCAATCGCTGTCCGCACAATGACGAGCACTTTTATCGCCGTTTGGCAGCTGCTGCTTGGCATCGCTGCTTACTGCGGACCGAGCAGTGATGAATGCGTCGAAAGCTGGCGCCTCCATTGAGGGATTGTTGTACGCATGAGCCTTAGCGTAAAGGGCGTCATACGGTGGTGGCTCGTTCGCATTCAATGCGGTAGACCACCACTTATTCAAATTTGGCATGGGACCGCAGTAAGGATATGGAAACCGAAAATTATTTGCTAATGAATCATAATTCTTGTGGTGGTTTTGCGTTCTCGCAGTGCTGTTGTCGCGAGTAGTGTTATTATTGTAGAAAAACTTTGAAAAAGGCACAAAGGGTGTAGGTTGCAACATAGCGTCACCAGCGGCGGTCGTTGCCAACGTTGTTGGCTGCGGGTCATTGTTGCCAAAGTGTGTAGGACTGAGCGGCATGAAAGCACCTGGTGACGCATGGCGATAATCATTGCTGCAGTGTGACTGGCATAGCTGTTTGTTCAGCCGCTCGTCGTCATCCTCGGAGGAACTTTCAGTTAGAGTACGCTCATACGGTGTCCAGAGCATGGACGAGAGCGCCTCTTCAACGTCAGGTGGTCGGCGTTGATGATGCGAGCCACGTTCCGTCATATTGCTTCCGTTTCGCTAGCTCGTAAGCCGCTTGGAATCTACACATTTCAATCGCTTTTAGGATATGTGAAACTGTCGTTTACGATAATTGCGCTGATAAGACTTCCATATTGTCACGTTAGGTTGCCGCAACATACTAAAGGAATTCACTTTTAGATGATTACGCAAGAACGATTACTGACACGCTTCAATAGTGTTTTTATGTCTTTTCGCGGTGTGCGCGGACATTTTCTCAATTTTCACCACACATGTATGATGACATTTATCCAACTTTTCAGCTGACACATCTGTAAGGTGATAAATAAAAATATGTAATGTCAGTAAAATCATTAACTAGCTTTTGCCGCGATTTTGAAACATAAAATTGGTAATGTCTTAAAAATTGTTTTTCAATATTAAGAATCTACTGTAGATTAATGTTGAAGAAGTACAAAAAGCTAATCCATTTGTTTTTCCTGTCAAAAATGCACAAACATTCACAAAAACCGATGACAATTGGCCTCATAAATCATGTTTCTCCACACAAATGCTTAACTTAATTTCTTGACTCTGTGGATGTGTATTTTAAAAACTCTCTTCTAAGTAGATTTTGTTTCATATTTGCAGCTTCAGTGGTTTGAGCAGAACAAGGACGATTATCTAACTAATTATCGAATATATACATAAATAGATAAAACTGGGTTCAAAAACAATTTTTTATACTTAAAGCCAGGTAAATTTTGAATTAAAAAGCAAGGGTTATTTCAATACACATTTCTTATCCTCCTGTTTTCTGTGATTTTGTTCAAAAACAGGGTGTCTGAATTATTCTTGTTTAAAAAGGGAGGCGGCAGGCCGTAACCCGATAACGGGTTGTTATGGCCAGTTAAGTAAGTAAGTAAGTAAAAAGGGAATACCTCCTGTCTAATAATTAACCCTCTAATTGGCAAAGTTGTAAATTTGTAAATTATTTTTTTAAGTTTTAACTTTGAATGAACACACAAAGTTTGTAACACAATCAAAACTATGCAGCGGAGAGCGTACCACCCAGTGATAAATATCAGTGATGATATCACTCACTACCAACTGAGTTTAATATGTAAAAAAAAAATGTAGCTATGGAAACCAGCGCCTGGTTATAGCAATTATTATATTGGCTACGATGAAGATGCGAAACAAGTACAAGAGTCCTCAGCGACCTCCTACCAGTTAGAGGGTTAATATTGAACCAAATATATACATCTAATCTTCCTATCTACGTTACTACTTCTACGTCCACTTAAGAATAATATACCTAAGAGTCTCTTTAAAATGTAAATTTTCAACCTTCTTGAAAGTGCGACGCTTTTGTTTCCATCTGATTGTCCCGAACTGCGACTGATGATGTTGATGGGGGTACTTACTTAGCCTGTAAGGAACGCAATTGCTTTAAAGTTCTCAGAGATTCGGCTGTTAATTCAGCCTAGTAAAGCGTGGACAGCCAACTTCAGAATTGGTTCTCAGAACGTCCTACACGATGAGTGTTTTTGTTAACTAACTTAATTTCAAACCTATCCAAACATATTTCGTATATAAGCTGAAATTGTTAATACCAATTGTGATAGCACTGAAAATAGGGCGATTTTCTAGAACTACTTATGTCTCAAAAAAAGTTATAAAAACGAATAGTGGATAATGACTCTCTGCAATCAGCCACAAATGCAGAGAATGCTCTGGTAGGTAAAAGGATATCTTGCAAAAAGGCACGAACCATGCTTAGTTCCGTAAGCCGACGACATAGACGTGAAGATGACATAAATCTGTAGGAAAGAAATTCAAACTACTAAGCATTGAACGCTATGCTTGAAATCGTTGTTGATGTTGTTCCTTGATCCAAAAGTTCCCGAAACCACCACAGTGTAACGGTCTCGGTCACACGAACTGATTTTTGATTTTGTGGGTCTGCACACCTGTCAGAAATGTTCCCTCCAAATTTCAAAGTACCTTTTTGTGCATTCTTCGATATTTACAATGAAGTTGAAGTTGCAACAACACCAAGCACCAACGCACAGTGCTACCTTTATCTGCGAGCTTCTCACCAAAAACGTAACGAATACCTTCCGCAGTCACCGAATTGTCAGCATAAGTGCATTGCAGTTGATGGGTACAACCAGAGGCGCACACAGGATTTCCATTTTGTGAGCGGAGGGGGAAGGGGATTTCGTACAACTTTTGGGCCGAATATCATTTCAAACCATATTTTGTTCAGCAAATGCCGGCCTCGATAGTCCAGCGGGTTGCGCGCTGGCTTCTCGTACCGAGGCCCCAGGTTCGATTCCTGGCTCAGGCTGGTAAAACGCTCATATACTTCTATCGCTATCTACATGAAGCAGATGAGAATTACAAGAATCGCACAAGTGCGCTCTTGGCAGGCAATGGCAAAACCTCCAAGTGTGAAAGAGAAACTGCCAATCGCCGTTCGGATTCGGCGTTAAACTGTAGGTCCCCTCCCCCTTTCCCCATCCGCTTGAAATGTGTGCTGTAACACATGTTGGAAAGACAGTGTTACATACATATTTCAAAGACGGGTGAAATATGTGGTATCACAATGGGCCTCATAATAGGCCTCCGAGTGTGTCTCTTATAGAGGCAGCCACCATAACCTAACCTAACCTTGTTCAGCAGATTACGATTAACTAGCATACAGAATTTTATTAAGAACAGACCTCTAATTTTGTCTCCCCCTGTGTGCGCCACTGGGTACAACATCCATTTTGGAGAGCAGAGAGAGAAAATTTATGTCATTTTTATTAGAAATCCATTATGATTATATTCGATGAGTGGAAGAGACACAAGGAACACTTTTTCGTTGTCGAGTGTACCTGTCATAGTCGTATAGTTTTCTTTATGCGTCCTTCCGTGCTGATCGATCACGATAACATACACAACTGTCTTCACTTGATTTCCCTTAGATTCCATTAACATCGAACGCAGTAATCGAACTCGTCTCATTACCGAAGCATTACTTGTTCCCCCAACCATCTCAGTGCAATAATGCATAAGTGTCACACGAAACACTTAGTTGTTCTTCTCCCAGGATAATACGTTTCTTAAAAAACTTAAGGCAGGTTCTCACCTTGTGGAAAAAAAAATAATAATTTTTTTTTGCCTTATCGTGTAGATATATGTTTCAAAAATGTGCTGCAGAAATTTCAGATCAAAATCTGAAAAATTACAAAAGTTACAGGCCGTTACATAGAGCAGTGTAGAGCACCGGCCAAGCGCGCTTTAAACTTTAAACGCGTTTTTCTCAGAACCACATTTTCGGACCTTACGGAAGAGATTGAAGGCGCTGGAATGAACCAATCGTCACCAAATTTTTTCCAAATGTTCCTTAGGGTTTTTTCTAATAAACGAACCACGATCAGCCAAAAATATATAGAAATTGTTTATTTAAAAAAATAATTAGTGAACAAAAAAATGCGAAAATCTTAATTTTTTTTCAAAACCTCATAACGTTTGTAATTTTGATTTTTTTTTCATGATCTTGGTTCATTCAATAGATAATACGGTACACATTAAGAATGTGTTCGGTTTTTGTGTTTCCGATCACGGGTTTTGACGGAATCACTTCCGGTAGCGGGACACCTCCTCGCCGACATGCCGCCACTGATGGACGCCCCCTCCCCCCCCTTTTTTTGATTCATTCAATTTGAAAAATTGTATTCTCTAAATAAATGTGTGTTCATATCCAGAAACAATTTTCAGCGTTGTATCTTTAACCGTTTTCTCAAAAAAAATTCCTAAAAAAAGTGCACTTTTTCGGATCCACAAGGTGAGAACCTGCCTTAAACTTAAAACTTATGTAAACGTAAGTAAACTTGAAAAGTTCCGCGACATCCATAAATAAAGTTCTCTAACAAATCACGCCGAACTTTAACAAATCGTTAAGCCGGCCGTATACACATTGTCGGCTTGTGAACAAAAAGGTCAACGAAACGCAATGAAGTGCTGCACAAACCTTGGCGTGGTTAAGCAACGTTTCCGCTTGGAGTCACCGCAACTTTTTGCACAAACTTTGCCAAAGTTGCGCGTGCAAAATTCTTCAATTTGATAAATTGCGATTAAACCATTTTGAAATGAAAGAGCAATTGCAACCAAAAAGAGAAATGCAAAAGTTTCTCAGCAACTTCCCACGAGCATTTTTTAAGAAATTCGCGCAAAACACGTGAAAACACACGCACACATTGGTTAAGGTTTTGTAAGGGCGAATTGTGTGTTTCCACTCTGCTATTCGCGCTCGAGGCCGTCTAACACATTCGAAAAAAAGAACACAAATTGTATTCGTAATATGTACATATGTACAAAGTTATATACATGCAGTAGGGTTGTAGTTGATTCCCCTGTTTCCATGTATGCACACAAACATGCCACGTCGAAAAGGCACCCCGACTTAAGGGGTCATTCTCATGTGAAATTTTGTAAAAACTTTTTTTAACATATTTAGAATGTATCATCCTTGAAGAAGGTGCTGTCAAAATTTTATTGGAAAATTTCAAGTATTTCGGCTTCTACAGACATTTATATAACGAGCGGTCAAGGATTCTAGCGGTTAGTCAAAACTTTAAACGTGCTTTTCTCGGAACGCCTTTTTTTGAAATGGCGGGGATGATTTAAAAAAAAACCATTCATCCGATCTCTCTGCGATTTTGTCACGTCATTCTACATACTGTTAGCTATCGCCCCTAGTAAATTGACTCCGATATGATAAAAATTTCATATTTTTTTTAATTGATAAAATGTTCAAAAACAACCATTTTGTAATGTTCTAACGTCCAATGCCTGCCATTTTGTGAGATTCTTATGAAAAAAATCAAATTGACTACGGGCGAGAGGTACGTTCATACTGATTAAGAATTTCTTTGAAATTTATGTTTCATATAATCCTGTGACTCAAAACAATTCCCGCCAGCTGACCATGACGCAGCAGAAGCCGTGTCTTTAATCGAAAAAAAGTGTTTGAAAAAATTAAAAAAAATTTTTTTTTTTAATTTTTGTACCATAACAATGAATAAATTATTCTTTATTCTTTATTCTTTATTTAAAAATAGCCTAGAATTAATTAACAATTCATACAGACTAACTGACACTTATACTATACTTATGCTACTTATACTATAAGTCTTTCTAACAAATTCTTGAATACATTTTTAGGAACTGAAAAATCTAAAGAATTTGAGAGTAAGTTAGCCTCAGACAAAGCTCGCACAATTGGGGCATTAAAAGAGTAATTTGTTTTGCAACGTGGAATTAGAAACAGATCTTGACTTCGTAGAGTTCTAATCGGAGCTAGGAAGTTTATACGTTGCAGTAGGCACGATGCGTCAATAGTGCCACGAATTAGATCAAAAATAAACATTATACAGAGGAAAGACCTTCTGCTATCTAAAGAGCGCAAATCAATGAGCATGCATCGTGAGCTATAAGAGGGAGTGGGATTTTCAAAATGTAGGGAACGAAGAGCAAACCGAAGGAAAGCCTTTTGAATGCGTTCTAAACGTTTTATGTGGCATTCATAGAAGGGCCTCCAAATAAAGACCGCATATTCTAATTTTGAGCGAACCAGAGAAATATAAAGTAGTTTAAGTGTATATGGATCAGTAAAGTCCGAACTGAAACGGCGGATGAAACCAAGCATAGCATAAGATTTAGCAATTGTGTAGCTTAAGTGCTTGTGAAATAAAAATTTTGAGTCGAAGAAGACACCTAAATCCGAAACCTCGGTAATGGCTTTAAGACGAGTATTACAGATAGAATAACAAGTAGGAATAGGAGTACGAGACTTAGAAAATGACATATGAAAACACTTATTGATGTTTAAAGATAAACGGTTGACACGACACCAGTCGGTAACCTTGTGTAAATCTGATTGGAGAAAAGCCGCATCTGAGGCATTCCTAATGGAAGTGTATATCTTTAAGTCATCAGCATATAGTAGAAAGTTAGAATTAGTGAAGCAACTTGAAATATCATTAATAAAAATAACAAAGAAAAGAGGACCTAAAATACTACCCTGGGGAACACCAGAGGAAGCAATAAAAGGTAAAGAAGAAACATTGTCAACCACTACAACACATTTACGATTAGAGAGATACGAGTAGATCCATTGAAGAAAGGTAGAGTGAAAACCTAGTGCAGCCATTTTTGAGACCAGGATTGAATGACTTACAGTGTCAAAAGCTTTAGAAAAGTCCGTGTAAATAGTGTCAACTTGGAGACCTTCACTAAAAGCTGCTAAGCAATATTCAGAGAAAACGGCAAGGTTAGAAACTGTTGACCTGCCGGAGACAAAGCCATGCTGGTAAGGAGAGATTAAACTTTTGACTGCAAAGTAAAGCTTTTTCTTAATCAGGGATTCAAACAATTTAGAAACAGTCGATAGTTTGGAAATCGGCCTATAGTTAGCAATGTTATTCTTGTTGCCACTTTTAAAAATTGGAGTGATGGAAGTAGCTTTCCACGCATCAATAAAATCGCCCGATTCCAGTGAACGATTGAAGATATTTAAGAGCGGAGAGACAAATGAATCACAATTCTTAAATAGGCACGCCGAAAGCCCGTCTACATCAGTTTGCGTAGAGGACTTGAGACAACCAATGCCTTCAATTACGTCCTCCCGAGATAAGCACAATGAGCCAAAATTTATGTGAGAGTTAATGTTCGTCTCAAAATTTGCGGGGGCTCCAGTATCACGTACAAATTAAATCAATTAAGGTGGAATATCTTTTTTTGATAATTCCTCGTAATCACAAAGGAAATAATTTCTGAAGAATGTCCATTTTTCCTGTCCGCGCATGAGAATGACCCCTTAACTATTATTTTTAGAAACGTATTTGGTTGCACGGTGCACGCTGCTCACGATTGTCATTTGCATGTAACCAACCATAGAAACCGTACACTTCAACAAAATCTGCGTAAATTGATGCTGCTTGTATTCGATACAAAATCGACTCCAAAGAAGTGCATTTAAATTACTTCTTGTATCTTAAAATTCCAAATGTAATCGGTTTCAATTTATCGAATACATTAGCAACTTCGGCAATAACCAACTCCACAGCTGTCCATTAAAGACGAATCTATGTTTTGCATCGATTCTATCGATCGATTACTGGTAATGCGAACCATTATGAAACGATTTTCAAAAATTGGTCCTTTTATATTAGACGCAAGCAGCATCAAAAGCTGAAAATTTAGGGCCCATCAGCATGCTCCAAGAAGTTGCTTTGCTGCTAAATTAAACATTCATTGAACAAACTACGCCAACAACCTCACAAGCTGTTTTTGCAGTGTAGAATAGTGTTTTGGCAACGACTATTGCTGGCGTTGCTGCTATGCGATTATGTTGGTAGAAAGTTGTTTGTGGTGCCAAACCGCTGCATGCTGCGGCTAACAAACAAAACCCACTTTATAGCCAAAACAGCCATCACATCATGATGAAAGATGATTCAGATGCGGTCTAGGCTGAGCCGACGATAGGAGTGCTCGTATTTATTATTTCATTTAACCTAATCCGAAAAACACAAATGCCCGCACACACGCAGACCTTAACAATACCACAGCATTTCCGAGCTATTCCTGCCATGGCCGCAAGCATATTAATGACCCACTTTTGCTGTTCGCAGAGGCGTTTGCAACTCGTGATAGTCCATATACGGCGTCGGTTGCTTTTTCACATCTTCCACCCTCCTCACGAAATACCTTGGTATGTATGTATATAATTTTCCGTTTTGTCCGACGTCCTTCGTGCACATTGCCAATGTGTGCGCGCAGGGTCGCACTGCACTCCTTTTGCTACGTACATTTCGTTAAAACAATCGCACAATGTCATTCGATTTGTAAATCGATCTTGGTCGGCTTTTTTAACACTTATGTGATACACCGGATCCTTTTTGATGTTTTTCAAAACTACAACTTTCCAAATCCACGGATTTATATGTGCAAAAACAGTTTAGAATCAGTAAATGTTGAAAACAGCATAAAGTGAAGTAAGCTTTTTAATTAATATTAATTAATATTTTAATTAATATTATTAAATTAAATTAAATAATCTATTTAATAATCAAGTGAACAAACGAAGCAGAGAGAAAGAAAGAGCCGACGTAAACCAATGTTCAAGAGGACATTAATTAATTAAATTTAAATTAATTAATTAAAAATTAAAATAATTAAATTTGTACAATAATGCGTACTTATTCAAACAAGTTTTCGCTATCGTACCAAAGCGAATAAATCGCGCCACACCTATGCTGGGTATTTTAGAATAACCACATCATCAGAGAAGAGAGCGGTTATTTTCAAGTAAAAGAAACCACTTTTTGGTGCAGTAAACCACTTCTAAAATCCATCTTCAAAGTGACGTTGTTTGCATTTGAATCTGTGCAAGCAAAGACCATATAAATATTAAATATTAATTACTGTTATATATGTATATACAGTGGTGAGCAAAATAATAAGAACAATACTTTTACTATTATGTTGGTATATATTTCAAGCAAACAGTGTTGTTACAAAAACTTTTGATATACCCACATTGTCTTAGCTGTAATTATCACACAAATTTTACTGTTTTACAAAAAATCGTATGACAACATTGTCCGACACCCGCTTTTTTTTATCGATTTGAAAATAATTTTACTGTGCAAAAAAATAAGAACACGTTGTCAAACCTGTTCTAAAAGCAAAATTTTCGCAAATTTCACTTAACGTAACGGTAAGTTATTGTATAAAAATATAAAAACTTGCATAGTACATGCTTAAAAAAAAATCTGTTTACTAACCATAGAAATGGGTCGCGGAAAAACTTGCACAAATGTAGAAAGACAAATGATCAGGGTGATGGTAGAAGAACGAAAAACATATCGCGAAATATCCACGATATTTAAGATATCGCTCTGCAAAATCCATAACGCCGTAAATTGGATGCCAAAACCAGAAACTCGAGGCCGAAAAAAGAAAACGAGCGAAAAAATTGATAGGCGCTATATAAAAGCGGCAAAAGACGACCCATTCAAGTCCTCAAAAGTAATTGGACTTGAATGTGGTGCAGAAGTTAGCAGCTCTACCATTCGCAGAAGGCTACGGGAGACCAATTTATACGGCCGGGTGGTGCGCAAGGTGCTGATGTTGCTGCCAAAAATTTTTAAAAGAACAACTTCAGTTTGCCAGAAAGCACTTAGCTGGCAGCAACCAATCGAAGTGGCGCAGCGTACTTTTTAGTGATAAAACAAAGGTAAACCTAGTTGGATCGGATGGCAGGAAGTATGTTCGCCGCCCTGTCACCCGTGCGTATGACACCAAATACACGCAGAAGACTGTCAAGAATGAAGGTGGAAGCATTATGTTATCGGACTGCTTTGGATGGCACTGTGTGGGGCCCATACATCTCATAAAAGGCAACCTGGAGAGCCAAAAATACATTGACATACTGTCCACTGAAATGCTTCCCTATGCACAACAAGTTATGGGCCCTGGAGTCATTTTCCAACAGGATAATGACCCCAAACACACATCTCGCTTGGCCAAAGATTGGCTTGCAGCGCAAAATGTTATTCTTATGGAATGGCCCGCGCAAAGTCCTCACCTAAACCCAATTGAACATTAATTGGCGGACTTAAAACACGCCATTGGTACTAAAAGATTTAACAATACGGACGAATTATGGGCTGCAGCACAAATTTCATGGAATGCAATCCTTGTACAACGATGTCGTGACCTTATTGACTCCATGAATAGGCGGTGCATTGCAGTGGAGTCCAGCAAGGGCTACAACACAAAATATTAAAAATAAGAATGGATTTGGTCTGTTAAATAGCAAAAATAATATTAACATTTAACTTGTTCTTATTATATTGAACAACTTGTTTTCTATTTTTTTGGTAATTACATTCTTTTCTTGGGCTGTAAATAATCTTGAAAATAAAACCATGCTTAGCCACTGTTAACAAACCTATAAATAAAATGGTCTGCAAATTTATATGGTTATTTTTTAATTGGGTTAATTTTTGTGCGAAGTTTAAGTGTATACATATTCCTGTTCTTATTATTTTGCTCACCACTGTATATACCAGGTATGCGCCTATGAAATTATTTTTGAAAAAAACACGTTTATTGTGAGGAAATGATTACAATTTTATTCTTCAAAGTAATGGCCATCGCTAGCTACACATTTTTCCCATCTCTCAGGCAATTTATGGATGCCTCGCCAAAAACATGTTTCGTCTTTGCCTGAAACCAATCATCGATCCATTTTTTGGCTTCTGCGTGAGAATTGAAGCGCTGTTCCGTTAATGCGTGGCCCATCGATGCGAACATGTGATAATCCGAAGGCGCCAAGTCTGGTGAGTAAGCCGCATGAGCAAGAGCTTCCCAGTTGTACGATGCAACCAATTCTTTGGTGGCTCTAGTGCGGTGTGGTGGTGCGTTGTCATCGAGGAAAATCACTTTGTGTTGCCTGGCTTCATATTCTGGGCGTTTTTGGCGTATAGCACGGTTCAAATCGGCCAATTGTTGTTGGTAACGTTCACCGTTAACCGTTTCACCAGGTTTTAGAAGGTTTTTTTCTTCAAATGGTAACACAAAATTAACTGTGTCCGCAAATCGTAATTTGTAGGCACGTAATCCGACATTTTCCGGAGCGTCAAACAATGCGTTGTTGGATGAAACTTGACAAATTGTGAACTGAATATTGTTGACATATGACTAGAGTCCGACCGATTCCAAATTTTTTGGCCGATGCCGATGCCGATTAATCGGCATCGGCCAATTCTCAGCCGATGCCGATTAATCGGTCAAAAGGCCGAAAATCGGCCGATGCCGATGCCGATGCCGATGCCGATTCCATAGAAAAAAAACACAAATGAATTCAATCAAAAACACAGCTTATTTTATAAAACAACAAAAGGAACTATTACGTATATAGTACATTTCATCACATTCATCGCAAATTAACAAACAAAAACGAGAAAATAAACAACTAAAAACTAAATAAAATTACAAGAAAATTCATAATTTAAATACATTAAACTAAAATTTCCCCCAAATTTATAACATATAAAATTAATATTTCATGAAAATTGCTCATTCTATTTGGCACAAGCAATTAACAAAAGACCCAATAGCCAATATAGCTGAACAAGGTGTTGATGTAGCAAAAATAGATTAACCCGGCGTTGGTGTGGTGAAAAAAAATTAAGTTATTGGTGTGGTGGGGTATGACATACCCCAAAACTTTATATAGCACCAACCCCACGAAACAACACAAATATAAAAGATAGCAATTACATATTATTCCTCATTTAATTTTACGTAAGAAAATGCAAAAAAAATTAATGTGCAAGCAATTTGTAAAAGAAAATAACAAATATAAGAAAAATAAACGAAAAATACTGAGATTTATAGGTTGACTTCATAAAATGGGGTTTAAAAAAATTACATTGTATAATTTTCCAAAAACCATAGTCTGTTTAAAAAACGACATACATGTAGTTAAGGCTTGTCCACGAAATAACTTTTACAATGTAAAACGAAAAAAAGTATAGTAAGCACCGAAATTTCTAAAAAAAAAATTCGCTTTTCAGAATCTGTAAAATTTCAGCTATTAGTGGTCAATTGTATTTTGAAATTCAAAGTGATTCAATCAAAATGGCATCTAAAGAAGAGAAAATTCGACAAAAAATAATTGCCCACTTTTTCGAAAATCCAACGGCTTCGTACGCATTGTTGGGAAGACTAGCCAAAGTTTCCAGGGCAACAGCTAGAAATGTGGTAATTAAATACAAGAAGGACCTGTCCATATCCCGTATCCTCGGAGCCGGACGAAAAAAAGGTTTCGTCTATAAAGATATAGCTCGTAAGGTGAAAGTTTCTCTGGAAAAAAATCCAAACCAATCTTTACGAGATTTGCCACGAAAATTCGAAGTTTCGAAATCATACATTGCGAAAATTAAAAGACACTACGAGCTCAAATCTTTCGTTGTTCAAAAAGTGCCAAATCGTAACTCCGAAGTGGAAAAGCGTGCCAGAAATCGAGCCCGAAAACGTTTATCGAATAATCTGTGTCGTTTTAAAGGCTGCGTGTTAATGGATGACGAAACGTATGTCAAAGAAGATTTCAAACAGCTTCCAGGTCGAGGATATTACACAGCATACCTGAAGGGTAGCGTTATGAAAAGGTTCAAGTATAAACGGATGGACAAATATGGTAAAAAGTATATGGTTTGGCAGGCCATATGCAGCTGTGGCAAATACACTCGTCCTTTTGTTACAACTGGCAGTCTTAACAGTAAAATTTACTTGAAGGAATGTCTCAACAAACGACTTCTGCCATTGTACAGAGAGCACGCTGTTCCACCTTTATTTTGGCCAGACTTAGCAACAGTCCACTATGCAGAAATTGTCAAA
Source organism: Melieria omissa (assembly GCA_963971225.1). NCBI lineage: Eukaryota > Metazoa > Arthropoda > Insecta > Diptera > Ulidiidae > Melieria > Melieria omissa. The sequence goes on along the minus strand of OZ020269.1, from coordinate 37,867,723 downwards.
GAGTGGTACCAAAGGAATACGATCCGTGTTGTTGAGAAAAATCACAATCCCCCAAATTGCCCACAGCTTCGGCCAGTCGAACGATTTTGGGCAATAATGAAACGAAACTTACTGAAATATAAAAAACGTGCTAAGGGAAAGACTGATTTTATAAAAAAGTGGAACAGTATGGCCAAAAAAATTGGAAAATCTGGTGTGCAACATTTGATGAGGGGATTGAAAGCAAAAATACGTAGATTTGTAAGAAATCCAATTGAACTTTAAAATATTTGTACATTATCACAAACTTTGAGTTATAAGAGATAATAAATACTCACACAAACATTAGTTCAATATTTTATTTAGTAGCTATTAATAATAGAAAATGTAAAAGTTATTTCGTGGACAAGCCTTATGTGACATAAAATTTTCGGTAGCTACGGTGAAAGAGAAGCGAAATACAGGGTCTCCAAATTAGCGCATTTTTTGCAAGATGTATAAGGTTTTTGCTCTCAGGCAAACCGAACATTGTGTGCTGTACTGATGACGTTTTGGTATAGCTTCGCATTATTTCAAGGAATGACAGAATCATGATGATGTACAAAAATAATGATATTTTTTGTAATATATGATACGATGAAAACGGTTGTCGTATGTGCTATTAAGTTCAATGGAACATACGACATTCGTTTTCTACGGCGATATAATGCGAATACTGAACTGGGAGCTTTTCTTGCACGTAGCAGTTGAACAGTTCGTATTTGCGTCTTATGTTTCCGTACGGTGAGTTTTTGAATAAATCGATGACTACTAGACCATCAAAAGTATCAATTTGAATTCAAAATCATTTACACAAAAAGTTACGTTATTGGTGTGGTGGGGTATGTCATACCCCAATGAACTTTAGCGGGATGTGACTGAAATCTGGTAAAACTCAAGTTGTTTTTGGATAGCAAATCTGTAAGGTTGGACTGTTATAAATAGCTACTAGAAGCGATAGTGCCCACAAAAAACTGATAGGCGTAATATTTACAAAAATACAACCTCTGGGGTATGGTATACCCCACCACACCGATGCCGGGTTAAAAATATCTGTAAAATATTGTCCCCTTAAGTATTTGTCATAAAATCCAAACAAATCTAATGAGAAACCCCCTAATCAGGCAACACTGGGTTGTAACGTATAATAAAAATGTAATAAATATACAAAGCGAGATATGAAAAAGACAGTGCGATTCAGCTGCAAATAAAAACAAACAAGAAATGAAAGCAGGAAAATCGACCAAAAAAAACCGATGTGGCATCGGCCAAAAAAAGCCGATGTGGCATCGGCCAAAAAAGGGCGAAGCCGATGCCGATGCCGATTCTTTTTTTTTTGGCCGATGCCGATACTAGCCGATGCCGATACCAATTTTATTGGCCGATACTAGCCGATGCCGATGCCGATGCCGATTAATCGGTCGGACTCTACATATGACAGAAGAAGTAAACATGACATTTGGTACGGTTCCGAAGTTTATAAATATTCGGCTATTTACCGCTAGATGTCGTTACCGTTACCGTTTCATAGGCGCATACCTGGTATATACACTAGTCAGAATAAGTTTGCGTACAAGGGGTACGTAGTTTTTGCGTATGAAAAATAAATCACTTAAAGTAATTTTTCAAAACAAAATATGTTTTATTTTTTCCGTAAACTTAGTTCTATTATTCCATTAAGATAATAATAACAAAAACTTGACCAAACTGTAAAAGGAGGGCCAAAAACAAAATATGTTATGAATTCACCTCAGAAAAAGTTTGCGTACAAGATGAGATTATGTAGTTAAAATTCAATTGAAACTAAGTTTTGTCCAAAAATTAATAACTTTGTGAATTTTCTTTTCTCGCTTGAACTCCCTGCAGAAGTTTTGGCGCAAATTTTTTTAAATTCGGTGTTTTTTCAGCGGTTATTTTGTTATATCCTTGAATTGTTGTATAGGTTAACTATATCCTAGAAGATGGAGTGTTGTTGGGCTCAGGGTTTAACTGAACCCCTTATATACTCAATTAGATGCACGGTAGGTGACTAGGGAGGGACTTTTGCAACTTTGTTGAGCCAGTTAATAGCAAACATAGCTTCGCATCGTATGCATTGCGCGCTAAGGTGTAAAAGATATGTAGGAATCTGATCCAAAGTTTTGAAACCTTGACTTACATATGCTTTTAGGATATGTAAATAACCCCCCGGAAGCATTTCTGAATAAAACAACACAGCCTGCTCACTCCTTTTCCTGACATGCAGCCCCATACCATATCTCCACATATGCTATGCTTCACTGTTAATTTCAGATTTTTGTTATTAACAGGATCCTGCTCAAATTAGCTGATGCTTTTTAATGCCAAATATGCCAAACCATTATCAAATCATAATGAAAGGTCCCACTTTCTATAGATAACAACATTTCGTCCCGAAAATCCGGTTTTTTAGACTCCTTGATTGACTCTTTTACGAAAGCAATTCTGTGCTCCTTGTAAGTAAGCTAAATATGGGCTTCTTACATGCTGTTATGTAGGGGATAGGGATCGCAATTTTTTGCCATTTTGCGATCCCGGGATTTTCGGGATTGAAAAGTCAAATCCCGGGATCCCGGGATTTAATCCCGGGATCCCGGGATTTAATCCCGGGATTCAAATAACAAATTTTTTAAATAAAACAATTTTACCAAATTGCATAAATACTTGTTTATAATATATTTACCATAAAAATGGACACAGTTTAATCACATTTGGGGTAGTTTTAAGATTTTTTATCTTGAATTTAATTACATTGCAAGGCGGAAAGGGAGGCAGTCGGTGTTGAGTCGTCGAAGTGGTTGGTTGTGCGCGGCACATCACCAAAATCCAGTTGTTATTTATAATCAGTTGTCAATCACATTCAAAATTGTCAGATTAAATTTAAATCAAATAAATAAACATAGTCATCCTTGACAACATTTTGTTTAACTTAAAAGTTTTTCATTTGACATTTAACTTCAGTTTGATAACATTTTGTTTTATCCAAAAATGACACTTAAACATAACTTATTGCTTTGCATCAAATGTATCATAAAGTACATAAGTATATACGCATATTTGATAAAAAAAAAATAAAATAGTTAATTTGTTAGTACTTTTAGTTTTACTTCGATTATTTCGATATAAAAGTTAAGCGTTGTGATTAACTAAAAACTGAGATCTTAAAAATACTAAGGCATTAAATGTTTTGCCCTCTAATCTAGAGCGAAATTTATTGCAAATAAACCCTGCTGAGAGAAAACATCTTTCAGATTCAACACTTGCTGGTTGAATGCTTAGTAAATAATTATAAGCCTTTTGCAAAAGACGCCCTCTATCCCCTCCCTCCTCCTTCAGATAAGGAATTGGGTTTTTGTGCTTTTAAATTTATTTCATTTGAACTTTTAAGCATCTTTTGCAATCCCGAAAATCACGGGATTAAAAGATTTGAATCCCGGGATTTTCGGGACTGGAAAAAGTCCGGGATCCCGGGATCCCGGGATTGCGATGCCTAGTAGGGGAGGTATGTTTTTTTCAGAACTTTTCTTATAAAGTCACTGCTAATGGGGTTTATAAAATATTTCTGTACATTTTTGAAGATATTGGATGCAACTAGCCTTAGATTGTGATGCACTGATCGCAAACAATCGAATCCTCTTGCTCGGGTAACTTAAGAAAATGGTCAGATCGTAGTAACCAAACAAGATTTTCTGTTTTTTTTTTAGATTTAAGATGGCTTTTTGCTCTCCCAAAAGTTTCCCTAATTTCATGAAATTTTTTGTCAATTTTGAAAAGTTTTTGTAAGATTATTCTTTATCCATTTTTAATATTTTTCTGTTGAATTCTATTGCTTTCTATAAAATTTCAAGCACATATACGGTTCCAAATAACTTACAAGTCCGTTTACTGTTCAATGGAATACAAATTTTCCAAAAAAAATAAAGAGCATAACCGGAAGTTCCCGTTATTAGTTTTGTACGCAAACTTATTCTGCACCGTTTTGTGAGTATATTGTCAATAAATACGAATACATGGAAAATTATTATTTTAATTCATCTAAAACAGAACAAAAAGTGCAGTTAAGGCATATATGAATAATGTGGATAAGTTTTTATAAACAGAGAACCCATTTTTGAGGTCAAAATTAATCATAAAATATTTTTGACTTGCCTGTACGCAAACTTATTCTGACTAGTGTATATACAATTATTAAATATACATAATATATACATATGTTATTTTACTACACTGCATATATAACCATTTTACTATTAACGGTTATATGGTTTTTGGTGCAAGTGACGTCTCATAATGAAGTAGAGATTTGCATTATTGTGTTTTGTAACACAATTGCAAGCATGTATGTATTATATATACCGACTCAACGCAATTGTAACTCAACTCAACTGTAACTCAATTATTCAACTAATAAAAAGCTTTATGGGTGCGCATTTATGTGATGTCAGAATTACACAAACAATTATGTAGCTCTAGGTAAGATAGGATACTGCAGCAAAGAACCAACCCCCAAGACTGCATGCTCAGTCTGCATAGTTGTCAAATGATGGCGGCGGTGGTATTAAGTATACATCCATCAGATCACCTGCAAAATATAGTTGGGCGAAAGCAAAGATAACTCCATCGATCCATGTCGTACCGAACACTTGATTGGGTCGTAAGAAGTATTTTATTATTATTTATTTTATTTTAATTACTTTACTTTTATTTTAAGTATGTGACATTATCTTTGATATTTCTTGCAGGTTTTTTAGGCAAACCCCCAATTGAATACATATAGAATTTCTGATTTGAAAACACTGCCAGGGAACTGTAATCTACATGTTGAGAGAGTTCTGAAGTGAACGAAACCAAACATTTAAATCGAAGCAAATGTTCTCGAAATGGTTTGCATACACATACAGAGGTAGATAACTAGAGCTATGATTATGAGCCACACAACACACAACAGACAGAAATAATTCATAATTTATCCATTAACCCTAGTGTGTGTGCTGAAAAAAACACCCTTACCCGTGTGATGGGGTACCCGGGTACCCCAGTACAAATTGTATGAAAATTTCTCACTTTTTGTTCGCACTGTAAGAAATTGTACTGTTTTTGCTTAGTTTTAAAGCTCTCAGTAATATAAAAGTACATTTTGGGATTTCCCTTGTTACAAAAAATTACTTATTATTATATACTTATTATTTATGAATTTTTGTGCAATTTTTGATCCCGCTTTTATAAAAAGGGGAATACCATTCATACGGAATGGAAATTTTTTACATTTGAACTTTGTAATACATTAATTAATCGTTAGTAATTAGTTTCAATTGCATTGTGAGATCTGAGCAACTTCTGAAATGAGTTCTTATTCAGCAAGAGCTCGTTGTGAAAGATTTATCTCAGCCGAAATTCAAGAAATAATGTACGAAAGTAAAAGTGATGAAGAATTTTCCATTTCCGAAGGCGAAGATGAACATATTCCAGCAGTTGACGACGCCGAGCCTGCGGGTTGCATAGAAACTGACCATCTCAGAATTTATATAACCAAAATCATTTTTTTTTCATTTCCTTAAAATCGATTGAGTGATTGTTCTCGTTGATAAAATTGTTTTATTTATTTATTTATTTATTTATTTAGCCAATGAACAAATATCCTTACTGACTATAAGATATAATAATTATTACAAACAATAAGTTACTTAAACTATTCAACAGCAAAGCCTTCGGAAGTGACAGATCCAAATCGGTAACATTGTTTAATTCCGAGAAGGCCCTATATAGAGGTGCATTTCTTGCATAATTCGTCCTGGGGACATCTAAATGGAAGCATCCACCCTCCGCAGACTCCGTTTAGGGACATTAAATGCTATTCTTGCTAAAAGATCCGGGCAATCAATAGCCCCACATACAATACTGACTACAAAGGAGCATGCAAGAAGTGAACGCCTAGCATGTAGTGACTTTAAGTTTACTAGAAGGCAACGAGAGCTGTAGGATGGTATGGGATCACTGAAGTTCAGCGAACGCAAAGCGAACCGAATGAATACTTTCTGTATACGTTCAATTCGGTTTATGGAAGATGCATGATATGGTCTCCATATTAGCGCGGCATATTGCAATCTAGACCTGACATGGCATAAGATTTAGAAACAATAAAACTGATATGATTTGCAAAATTTAGTTTTGTGTCGAAGAAAACACATAGGTCTTTAATTTCATTAACCGATTGTAGCACGGAGCCAGAGATGGAATACGATACTTGTAGGGGATCTCTTTTCTTAGTAAAAGTTACATGAAAGCATTTGCTAACATTTAAAAAAAGATTATTATTATTGCACCAAGACTGAACATTGTCGAGGTCGGATTGTAAGGCAACAGAGTCCGACAGATTGTGAATAACAGCATAAATTTTAAAATCGTCAGCATATAGCAGGAATTTAGCAGACGAAAAACAAGATCCAATGTCGTTAATAAATAACACAAACAACAAAGGACCAAGAATGCTCCCTTGGGGGACACCAGAAGTGACAACAAAGGGCCGCGACGAGATGTTGTCAAGAACGACGGAACAATGCCTATTGGATAGGTATGATTTCAACCATTCGAGAAATGTTGAATGAAAGCCCATGCGGGTTAATTTCGAGACCAAAATTATAACAAATTATTAACTTTAGAATGTTTTACCTACAGGAAAAATCTATTCAACTCCATATAAAATGTATTGGGGTGCCCGGGTACCCCAGCACACGGGTAAGGGTGTAAAAAGTAAAATGTTGCGCCACACCCTCCAAAGTAAAATAAATGGAATTAAACACCCGAAAATAAAGACAGAATACCATTTTGGGAGTTGTCATGAAGATTCACCTTTCTAGGTTATCCGCAAGTGTATAAAATTTCGATATAAAAGTGATTTGGGTACCCGGGTACCCCATCACACACATAAGGGTTAAATATAGTGTCCGTGTACGGCCTATTTGGCCTTTCCATTTTGCTTTGAACTAACTTTTAACAAATGCATGCAACATTAAGGTTGGAACCGTCATCAATTTTATTTCTTCAAACATTAACAGAATCACCGGACCTTAAAACGGATAATTACGAATTCGAAAAATATATTTTTTGACAAAACAATATATGAAAAGTCGCATGTACAGCAGTCGATGTCAAAAACCAAGTTCCTACTAAGAAAATAAAAGTTAAATTATCATAGTTATGGGCTACACTGAATCGACCCTCTGGCTTCCTACTTTGAACTTTGCGTACAATACGCCCGCATATAAATAAACATTGCTTTAGGTTTTATCTCATTGCATGAAAAAAAATGCATGCATAGTAAAAAGAAGTAAAAGCTGTACTTGGGAATAGCAACAGAGGCGGATTAAAGGTATCTGTCAGCATCAAAACGATTCCACTGTGCGCATAAAGGTATGTCGACACCAGGGACGTAGCCAAGGGGAGCATGGGGTTTGGGTGTCCTTTCACCTTTGAAAAATTAAAAAAAATAATAACGCATTATTTTTGTAAGACCGAATTGTTTATTTTTTCAAATAGTCCCCTTTAGACTCAACACAGCGTTTTGCATGATCTAAAAGCATGTCTAATGAGTGTTTTAGATCGTCGGACGGGATATGCTTCAGGATGTCGGTATAAGCCTTTTGGACGCATTCTACGTCCTCAAAACGCTTTTGTTCCATGGGCAAATGCATTTTTTCGAAAAGATGAAAGTCGTATAGTGTGGCATCAGGCGAAAACGGGGTGTAGTTGATGCTTAAAATTCGACTTTTATAAAAAAAAACCATCACAGGTGCCGATCGATGAAATGGTGTCAGTCAACTTGTACAGAACAAATTGTGCACACACTTTTCCATAGCTAAATGTTCAGTTAAAATGCGATAAATTAATAGTATTGAGTTTGATATCTCAATACTTTTATCGGCTTTCAAAAATTTCAACTAACATTTTGGATGGTCTTTGATGAATTCACAAACAGTGTTAATGGAATCTGCGGTGATCGCGAAATTCAATTGGACAGATTTTAAATCGCGTATACAACTCATGAGCTCTGCCCCAGGATAAATAATCCATTGATTTGGTTTGATTTGAAATACTTCAGTTAAAGTTTTGCCAAGTTTGGTTCTCTATTCAATGCTGATTTTTGTACCAAACACTTAAACATACTTTCACTTCAAACGCAATAACTCCGCTTCCAATGAACCAAAGACCATGAAATTTTAACTAAAAATCTAACTAAACTAAAAATAAAATGTAAATTTTCCATGCTCTGAGCCACCTAAAGGTGGTGTCATCACAAAACCACAAAAGCACGAATACTAAATTAAATTTTTTAAAACAAACCCCGTGACCAAGTTATGGCTACGCTCCTGGTTGTCGCACACTCCAATACGTTTATGGAAATGTATTTATATGGGTATGCCCTTGATTTGATTATCCTGTCGATTCAGTTTTGATCTTCGCTATTCAAATGACAAAGTATGGGCACAATTGCTCAAAAACGGTTGCACTCAAACTACTCGTGCCAACGATTGCCATCGTGCTTTTATTTACTTACCAAAGTGCTCCGCACATTTAAGTAAATTCCGTTTAGACGGCCTAAGTATTTATTCTTGTGCATACAGTACACATTTTACGCTTGCCAAGCTGATTTAGGTCTTGTTTATTCGCTCGTACTTATTGTGCCTTTGCGCTTCCGTTTTCCTCTTGTTTACTTTTCGTTTTCAAGCATAAATTCGGAAGACGTATTCGCCTGTGTCTGTTCTAAGCTTGTTTGGACTTCGGTTCGTCAAAATCTTGCTTTACGTAATTTAAAATTGTAAGTATGAATAATAAAATGTTTGAATTCTCGTAAAGTTTCGAAGTATGATACATTGTGCATGCATCAAACTGTCAAGAATAAAATATCTCAGGATTATTACTAAACAATAGGAATTGCAGTAAATGCTTCGAAATCGCCTACGCACAGCTACGTCTGACACTCGCAGCTTCATCTAAATGTGCTCATAGGATTTTTTGGCATTGAACACATCGAAAGGAATACTATCTGCATATACATATATATGTCATAGTGTAAATAAATTGATGGGCAAGGACGTTAATTTAATTTACTTGAGGCAGTTCCAGTGAACATATTTACCCCATGAAAAATTGTGTTGAAGTTCGGCCTAAAAAATGAATGGAGTTACAGTCGTGTCTGGGTACAGTGAACCCCCTATATAGTGAACACCTCGATATAGTGAACACCCAAATTTTGCATCGAGCCTCTAAATATGGAACACAATTTTCAAGCAAATAACAAAAAGTGTTTTTTGAGCAAATAAAACGAGTTTTTGAACAAAAATGTTAACCTTGATATAGTGAACAACCTCAATATTGTGAACAGGCCTTGCAATAACACAGAGCAACAAAATCGACATTATTTTTTTTGTGAAATCAAACCATACTTTTCTAAATGATTTTTGGACGCTGATCACAACTACGTACTTAGTTTTTTGATTGTTTGAGCGGTTTGTAAGTTATTGGTGGTTTTTGCTAGGAGGTGTTTTCCACGTTTTTCATCTTTGAATTTTTATTTATTATATTCAGTGCAATTAGTTCACATATCCAGACCCCACTGTATATTGTGTTCAAAAGAACAAAGTATTTTTGGTCCACCCAGGCCCGGATTCATCATGCAGGCAGTGTAGGCACGTGACTAGGGCGGCAAGAATTGAAGGGAGACAAATTTTGGCGGAAACGTGGGAATTGAGTTTCCCGCCATTTCGTTGGCACGGGTACCAACCTTATCGCCGATTTAAAAAAGTCTATTAAAAAAAAGGGTCTTGATATTGGCCAAATATCGAATATTCGATAAGTTGCTATATTGAAAATCATCTTATTTTTTCCTAATAATAATCCTTCCGCTATACAAAAATGACTGAAAAACTTTTCGTACCAATGTTATTCCACCATTGAAGATTTTTTGAGGGGCGGCAATTTTCAAAGTCCGGGACTAGGTCCACCAGCTCAATTTGCTAACCGTCATTCAATAACTTATAAACTGATTCCCTCTCTTTAGGCAATGAAAACGAAAGTGTACTTTAATATTGACATGTCTTGTCATCAACGCTCACCGCTGGTCGCCACCGCACCTGCTGACCTTGTAACCAAGCTGCTGCAACGCTGCACTGGCGCCCTTGTTGCGCTTCTACTCCGAAAACGGGGTGAACCCGAGTAACCAATGTCAAAATCAAAGCAACACCAACAACTGCTGCAGTTGCAGAGCAAATATCAACCGCGCAGGTGGCGCTAGTGGCAGTGGCAGCGATTTCTTTGACGCTGCGGCCACTCCAACATTTCTAGTGGCACGGCCACTTGCAAACGTTCACAGTGCGCAGCGCGTGTGTAGTGTGCGTACGTGGCCACGGAGCCGGTGGGCGGGACTGATGCGGACCCACGCCACGGGATGTACTCACTTAAGTACCGAGGGAAACGGCATTTACCTCCGGAGCAAATGAACATTTGCGGCAACTGGCAATACGGCCCGTCGACAGCACAAGCACTGCTTTCTCTCGCGGGCACGGGGTGCGTGGCACTTGGCGGCGGCGACACGACACTGAAATCCAACCGTCACCGAGCACAAGCACACACAATCGGACGCACTCGTAACGCTGGCACGCTTTTGCGCCGCCACGCAAATATGTGCGCCAACTGATTGATATGTTAATTCGCGAAAATTACCGCGAATCGCGGCACAGTCGTACACATCAGCAGACAGCGGGGACGGGGCAGAGCGAACGGGTTGCTGCGATAAGCGGATTACCCGAGTACTTGCTGTCTTTCACTTGAACTATGTGATTCACCGCAGGTACTGGCAAATCATCGATTCTGGCGCTAAGTTTAGCTGCGTTAATTCCGAAAGAATTTTGAACTCGAACATATTTTCATTTCTTTGCACTTCCGATTCACAATTTGCTCGCCGCTCGGCCACTCACTCACAAACGTTTATACCGGCGGCAACACAACGCGGCTCCTACACAACCCCAATGCATCCTTAACGCAGTCGAAACCGAACTGAGGCTTCCACCTAGCGAAAACTCAGACATCGCACACCTATGCCTACGCGGCACGGAATCTCTGAAAGCCGTCGCGACACAATTCGCGAACGAAACTCACCACACCACCCACTGTGTTGAGCGTGCGCCCTGTCGTTCCGTTGTCCTTGCGCCACATACACGTGCACTCTGCGTATTTTGTGGAACCCATGGCACTGCTGCTCGACAACTTGTTTACATTAGTGTGTCACCACATCATTGTTAGTTGAGGTTTGGCTACGATTCTGGCACCATGCACCGGGTTGCAAAAATAATTTTCGCAAAAGCTCGCAGGCGATTAGCACGAAGCAACGCTTCTCTATTTGTCAACCAGGCTTTGCTTTTAAATATTCTTTCGGACGCCATTAGTTTTTCAAGGGAAAATTTACCAAATTCAAGCAGAGACATGTTGATTTTTATTTTAAATATGATAATACATACAAACAAAAAGAAGTCATCAGCTTTCGATGAAATTCTTTAATCTTAATATTCATATGAATTGATTCATATCCAGAATCAGGTGTATCGTTGCAAATGCATAGGAGCATATTTGAAATACTGTCCAAATAGATCGTACAGATCATGAGTTACCCACTTCTGATTTCATGCATTTCTGAGCGGAGCAAAATGTCCGGCTGATTTTTATTTTAACAAGAAACACTGCACAACACAAAAAAAATAACAAGGTTCCGACAACGGATTCTGGTAGAGGGGACCAAAAAAAATATACGTGTATCGGCGTTTTGAAAGTTTACGTCTGAATTTCTTTTTAGGGGGTCAAAGTTTTCCCCTTTTCGCACATTCTTATGGTTAATCGGCATACGAAAACCATGTAACATCACATTTTAGGTATATGATGTGTTCAGCAATTAGGTGTAAAACACTACGAGGAACATTTTTATGGAGCATTTTAACCCTGTAGCTCTTATGTATATGGGTCAATTTGACCCTTTTTTCAAAAATGTCCTGGATCTGTCACTTCCGAAGGGTTTGCTGTTGAATAGTTTAAGTAACTTATAGTTTGTAATAATTATTATATCCTATAGTCAGTAAGGACATTTGTTCATTGGCTAAATAAATAAATAAATAAATAAATAAATAAATAAATAAAACATGGCTTTTTAAGGACCAAATGTACCAACCAAATATTTGCCATCAAATTCTACTATAGGTCTCTGAATACATCAAAGCTCAGAAATTATTTTTCGAACGCCAGAATTAAGCCAAAACCGAAAATGTGTTTAAGTGTATATTTCGTACTTAATCAAAATTTATACTAAAATCTCCTACAAAACTTGCACGTGAGATAGCAACCATTATTCCAAAAAAACATGAAAGCCGAGAGCTAAAGGGACGTTAGGCAAGCGTAATATTCTCCATACACTACTTGTGCTAACAAAGGAAATTCTTTTACAACCATTACATATAAAACTTGGTATGGAAAACAATTTTGTTAAGTGTTTGGATACAAATGGATTGGCTGAAGGTATGAATGCTAAAATTTCACTTTTTCATATTTTCATTACAACAGGTATTTTTGTTGGTCCTGAAATAAAAAGGCTTATGCGTAGCGCCGAATTCGATCAAATGCTTGCACCAAATGAGATTGTCGCATGAAAAAGTAATAAGGGAGTCATTGAAATTGTTTTAGGCAAAAATCGTACACGACGACACCATGATGAGTGCATTCGAACGACCAGGTCACCAAAAATTCATTTTCTGAATTCTAATATGGATTACTTCGAACATCAGTTGGCAACAGAATCCGATAAACATGGGAAACGATTTCATCAGACATATGCCTCCAGGGGCGGATTCAGGAAAAAATTTCGGGGAGGTTTCAAAAAGTAATTCTTTAATATTTAAAAGCTTTGTATGTAGTTTTTAAGTCTATCCTAATATTTCGGGTGGTTTCAACCCCCCTGAATCCGCCAATGGCCCCCATTGAGGAACGATATAAAGGCAAGAGTAGGTACTCATTCTTTTTAGATGGGGTATGCTGGACATTATTTGATTACGGTGTGGTATTGCCAAGAACTAAACGAAAAATATAATGAATACCTTAAATACCCAAAATAGTTCTCATTTTTCTATCTATATACGTGGGCAGTCCTATAAGTACTTAGCCCAACCACCCGATGGTGCCACTATCGTAAGAGAAATTTACTATCGTGTAGTACATCCTCGTAGACGGCTACTGTCAAATTTCAGCCATATTGGATTTGTAGTTTTGTTTTGACCGCGTGTGGAAACGAACGTGTCCGCGGATTTCAGAAAAATGGAAAAAGAGCAATATCGGTCGGTGATTCGCCAAATTGGTCGCATTAGGCTACAAACAGCTGCCCCATCCACCGTATTCTCCAGATTTGGCCCCGTGTGACTTCTTTTTGTTTCCAAACTTGAAAAAGTCACTCGCCGGGCAGAAATTTTAGTCGAATGAGGAGGCGCCGCCACGGAGGCCTCCAGAAAACGTATTTTTCAGACGGGTTAAAGAAGTTGGAGCATCGCTGGGTCAAGTGTATCGAATTGAAAGGAGACTACGTTGAGAAATAAATCGCCTTTTCCAAAATTTTCGTTTTTCTTTTGTAGGCTAAGTACTTATCGGACCACCCACGTATATTATATCTAGAGCTTTCTTTTGTACGGTGACTTATAGCGTTCAAAATTTTTCCCATACACACTAACCCTCAAAAATCAAGTTTTGTAGGAGATTTTAGTACCAATTTTGATTAAGTACGAAATAAACACTTAAACACATTTTCAGTTTTGGCTTAATTCTGGCGTTCGATAATTAATTTTAATTTTTGAGCTTTTATGTATTCAGAGACCTATAGTCGAATTTGATGGTAAATATTTGGTTGGTACATTTGGTCCTTAAAAAGCCAAGTTTTACAGGACATTTTTGGCATTATACAAACAAAAGGTCAAATTGACCCATATCCATAAGAGCTACATGGTTCAAATGCTCCACAAAAATGTTCCTCGTAGTATTTTACATCAAATTGCTGAACATATAATTTACCTAAAATGTGATGTTACATGGTTTTCGTATGCTGATTCACCATAAGAATGTTCGACAAGGGGAAAACTTTGACCCCCCTAAAAAGAAATTCAGACGTAAACTTTCAAAACGCCGATACACGTATATTTTTTTTGGTCCCCTCTACCAGAATCCCTTGTCAGAACCTTGTTATTTAAAAAAAAACTTTGATTTTGTTGTGCAGTGTAATTAAATATTCCAAAATATTTGAAAATATCAATTATGCCTGGAAATAGTAAATGGGAGAAGTTCGGGATTGTTTGGTGGAAAGCACCGCACCTCTTGTTTGGCCGGTCCCCTTTTTATTTTTTTGTGCGTTTTGTGCTGTAAATAGGTGAATTATCGTGTTAATTGCCAATTTTTTTTTGCAAAGAATTTTGCGTACCCAATTTCAATTTCCAATTCCACATCACAATTTTGACATAAGTGAAATGCTAGGAACAATGTTCACCTCTGCTATGGGTTTTCGGTATACCAGGTATGCGCCTATTGTGGCGACACTGGTTCGTGCATCGAGCGCTGGCAGCACTGGCGTGGTAAGAAAGTAAAGCAGAAAAACCAGGAGTCGGAAGCTGGCAGCAGAGCAGAGCGCACGCGTAGAAGTTTGTAACGATTTTGTAATAAACGAATTGAAATTTAATCGCCTTGTAATAATTAATCGCGATAATTGGTGACCCCGACGTGATCGTAGTGAGTTTGTTCGTGTTTAATCAACGGCGTAGTGCGCGTGCTACCGCAGTGACTTCGTCGTCCAAGGCTGCAGGCTCAGTTTCATTTGGAGCCGGCATACAGCGTTGCCGAATTTCTTTTTGTTCGCGAACTTTCTTTCGAGTACAGTTACTCGTGGCGTGACGAGCCGAGAAGACACCGTGGGAGTGGTGGCGAAAAATCTCGCTGCCACATAGCGTCAAGTTTAAAAACGTGTTCAAACGTAATAAATTTGGCGCCCTTCTCATTTGTCTCCTAGCATTTTCGTAATGTTAGTTCTGCATTCGCCAAGAGAATCACCAGAGTGCAACGAGAGTTCTGCTGGCGGGGGAACGGAAGAAACCAAAAATCTTAGTGATATGGAAACTGCAGGCGACAATCCTGGCGACGGCGCGTCGGCGCCTCATCCACGCGCTCCTCGACTTGCAGAGTTTTACCAAGCCGATGACAGCGTCGTGGGAGCCGTCAACACTGTCAAGCTGTCCGTTCTGGAGGCATCTAAACTCCGACGAAGACACCACGCGATCCGTGACAACATCCACATCAACATATACACCTACTACAAATCACAAATCACACATTATCGAATCACAGATTTATATTTTTCACCCCACTTTCAACTAAACATAAAGACCGAAACACTCTACATTGTACATTCACATCAATCACAGCGAAATCAACATTGTATCAAACATACATTATATACTTACCACAACATTGTACATTAAATTCTCAAACCCACCTACGGGTATATACACTGTACATACGAAACATACACTGAAATACAATTATTATAACGTTCGCCGATACTGTGCGTTTCATTTGGTTTTGTGCGCGGTCATCTCACATTTATCGGCGTCAAAATTTCAACACGTGGCTAGCAACTTCGACGCTAAGCTCGTGTCGCTCTGCAGGGACCTGATAATCAACCCGCCAGAACACGATAAGTATAACGCTCTCAAGCAACGTGTCCTTAATGCTCTATCTCCTTCACAGGAAGCCAACATCCGACGCCTCCTTCACGGCCCACCCCCTGGGGGGGCGAAAAACCCACCGTTTACCTTCAGCAGCTGCGCAACCTCTCTGCAGGCCAGTGCAACGAAACTTTGCTCCACACTCTTTTCCTTGAACAGATGCCTGACGACATTCGTCGCATCCTGGCAATAGGGTCAGCCTCTACTCTCGACCAGCTTGCGGCGCAAGCGGACAAGATGCTGGAGATCGCCCGTCCATCCATCTACCAAGTTACGGGTAAACGTTCAGTGTCAGCTACTTCTCCACATGAGGATCCTTTTCAAGCAATCATCAGCCGCCTCGACAGGCTGGAATCGAAATTCTCTGAACCACGCGGCAGGAGCCCTAGCAGAGGGGGGCAGAATTCTCGTAGCCGCTCTCCTTCTGGCAGCAAGTATTGCTTCTATCACGGGCGTTTCGGAAGACGTGCAAGGAGCCGTGCTCTTGGAAAGATTCCGCACTGCAGAAAAACTAGTGGGGTACCCTCTAACTCAAGCCATCGGGGGTGATCTTACTAAAAAGCGCTTGTCTCTCAGAGATTCTATTTCACACCATGTTTTTTTAGCCGACACCGGGGCGGACGTTTCTGCCGTGCCCAAGTCGTTCACCAATCGGTTCATAGAACCAGCAGCTATCGCGCTTTACACTCCTAATAGCAAACGCATCGAAACGTTTGGACAAGTCTCCATTACATTAGATTTGGGTTTTCGACGTCCTTTTACTTGGACTTTCATCGTAGCAGACGTGTCCGAGCCGATTCTGGGAGCTGACTTTCTCTACCATTTTGGACTGGTCATAGACCTCCAAGCGAGAATTGTCACTGACAAAGCAACAGGTATTTCAGTCCGTGGTTCTCTTATCTCCAGCAACTTGCCCTCGCTGACGACGATCGACCGTTCCACACCGTATCAGGACTTGCTCGTGGAATTCATTGATGTAACACGGCCTCCGCAACTGTCTAAAGTTACAGACCGGGGCGTGTACTATCACATACTCACGCAAGGCCCGCCGGTATCTCACCGTCCTCGCCGTCTACCACCCCACAAGATTAAGATCGCTAAGGCACAGTTCCAGCAATACATTAATAATGGTCTGTGTCAGCCATCGCAGGGCGAGTGGGCTAGACCGCTGCACATCGTTCCTAAGAAGGACGGGGATTTCAGACTCTGTGGTGACTATCGTAATCTTAATGCTATTACTATTCCAGATCGCTACAACGTGCCACGGCTTCATGATTTTTCATCAGCGTTGCGCGGATGCAAGATCTTCTCCAAGCTAGACTTACATCGCGCATTCCATCAGATTCCCATCGCTCCGGAGGACAGGAAGAAGACCGCAATAATCACTCTTTTCGGAAATTTCGAGTTCAATGTCATGACATTTGGCCTCCGCAACGCTGCGCAATCTTTCCAGCGCTACATCGACACTTGCCTTCAAAGACTGGATTTCGTCTTCGAGTATATAGACGATATCTTAGTTTTTTCGCAAAGTCCTGAGGAGCATTACAAACACCTCAGAATCGTTTTCGAGCGTCTGCGAGACTTCGGCTTGTCCGTTAACACGGGCAAATGCGTGCTGGGAGTTCCGGAAATTGATTATTTGGGCCATCATGTCACTTCAGAGGGAATCGAGCCTCTACCAGAGCGCGTCAAAGCTATTCAGGATTTTCCTAAACCTAGTACTGTCAGCGAGCTGCGTCAATTTCTTGGTATGGTCAACTTTTACCGACCCCACCTTCCTCATGCTGCAGAAATCCAAGCTCCACTCCACGATTGCATCGCCGGTGCCAAAAAGAAAGATCGGCGGCCAGTGCAATGGACTTCCGAAACTGAGGAGGCCTTCAACGCATCCAAACAACAGTTTGCCCGTGCGGCTCTTCTTAGGCATCCGCTTGATGACGCCCAGTTGGCTCTTCGCACCGACGCCTCTGATTTTGGTATAGGAGCCGTCCTTGAGCAGCTTCACAACGGCAACTGGGAACCGCTTGCTTTCTTCTCTAGGAAATTCAGCGACGCCCAAAAGAAATACTCAGCTTATGGCAGAGAACTGCAAGCCATCTATAGCTCCATTAAGTATTTCCGCGACTTGGTCGAAGGACGCCCTCTCCTTATCAAAACGGATCATAAACCGCTCGTGTATGCATTCAGACGCAACGCTAGGTCATCTTTGCTCCGAGAAGATCGCCAATTATCTTTCATTACCCAGCTCACAACTAATATTGTTCATGTTTCAGGAGAAAACAACATTCCAGCGGACACTCTCTCACGGGTTCAGGCAATCGAAGTTCCAGTCGCTATCACTCCTAGTGAACTTAAAGCAGCCCAAGACACCGATGACGAGCTCCGAAAACTTCTTACAGACGGTAGCAGTTTAACTCTGGTTAAGTTAAGGATTGACGACCCAGATGTGCCACTTTACGTGTCGACAGAGGTTCACCGTTGCTATATCCCTGCGCCTCTTCGCAAATGTGTCTTCGATGTCATTCATGGCCCATCTCATCCCAGTGGAAGAGTCACGAAGAAAATGATGGCTACCAGGTATATTTGGCCAGGCATGGCTTCGGATGTTGCGCGGTGGGCTCGTTCATGCTTGCCTTGTCAGCGAAGCAAAATTTCAAGGCACTGTAAGCCGCCCACTGGAGATTTTGCTACTCCTGACACGCGCTTCGATCATGTGCACGTCGACTTGGTTGGACCACTTCCTCCATCGCGCGGGTTTTCCTACCTGCTCACGATGATTGACCGCTTTACTCGCTGGCCGGAAGCCGTTCCACTGTCTGACATCACTGCCGAAACCGTTTCGGACGCATTCGTCTCGACCTGGATTTCTCGTTTTGGTACCCCGGTCGTCGTCACAACCGACCGCGGCTCACAGTTTGAAAGCGTAATATTTCAAGCTCTCACAAAACTTATAGGTTCCAAGAAGACAAGGACGACGGCATACCATCCCGCCTCAAATGGAATGATTGAACGTTGGCACCGCTCGCTGAAAGCTGCTATCATGTGCCACGAGACCAACGACTGGGCCGGAGTTTTGCCCATAGTGCTCCTCGGACTCAGAACAGCACTGAAGGAAGATATCGGAGCTTCAGCAGCCGAGCTTCTCTACGGTACATCGCTTCGGATGCCCGGAGAATTTTTCCTCGATACAGAATGCCTGCCAGAACCAATATATTTCCTCGACAAACACAGAGAACGAATGCGGCTCGTACAGCCAACCCCCGCCGCTCGCCACGACAAACGTCGCTCCTTTGTATTCAAAGATTTGCCCAACAGTTCGCACGTTTTCATCAGAGTTGACAAGGTCAAACCTCCGCTTCAATCACCTTACGTGGGCCCGTATCGTGTTATTGCTCGCCCCAGCAAGGAATATTACCTGGTGGATGTCAACGGTAAAGAGGAATCAGTGAGTTTGAGTCGCCTGGTGCCAGCGTACATCGAAGCATCAGCGGACGCACCGAGTTCTGGAAGCTCCTACCCTCACGTCACGCCCTTCCTTTTCATCGACTGTCGACCCTGTGCGCACCCAGGACCAAAGAAGAAAAGGGTAACGTTCGCGCTCGCCAATTTGTAAATTGCCGCTCTCTGGAAGGGGGGTACTCTGGCGACACTGGTTCGTGCATCGAGCGCTGGCAGCACTGGCGTGGTAAGAAAGTAAAGCAGAAAAACCAGGAGTCGGAAGCTGGCAGCAGAGCAGAGCGCACGCGTAAAAGTTTGTAACGATTTTGTAATAAACGAATTGAAATTTAACCGCCTTGTAATAATTAATCGCGGTACTATGAAACCGGTAACGACATCTAGCGGTAAATAGCTGAATATTTATAAACTTCGGAACCGTCATGTTTACTTCTTCTGTCATATGTCAACAATATTCAGTTCACAATTTGTCAAGTTTCATCCAACAACGCATTGTTTGACGCTCCGGAAAATGTCGGATTACGTGCCTACAAATTACGATTTGCGCACACAGTTAATTTTGTGTTACCATTTGAAGAAAAAAACCTTCTAAAACCTGGTGAAACGGTTAACGGTGAACGATACCAAAAACAATTGACCGATTTGAACCGTGCTATACGCCAAAAACGCCCAGAATATGAAGCCAGGCAACACAAAGTGATTTTCCTCGATGACAACGCACCACCACACCGCACTAGAGCCACCAAAGAATTGGTTGCATCGTACAACTGGGAAGCTCTTGCTCATGCGGCTTACTCACCAGACTTGGCGCCTTCGGATTATCACATGTTCGCATCGATGGGCCACGCATTAACGGAACAGCGCTTCAATTCTCACGCAGAAGCCAAAAAATGGATCGATGATTGGTTTCAGGCAAAAGACGAAACATTTTTTTGGCGAGGCATCCATAAATTGCCTGAGAGATGGGAAAAATGTGTAGCTAGCGATGGCCATTACTTTGAAGAATAAAATTGTAATCATTTCCTCACAATAAACGTGTTTTTTTCAAAAATAATTACCGGTGCATACCTGGTACATAGCATATTTTCAACAGGCATTTCAATAGCATTTGTACATCCATGTATTTTGTTGTTGTTTATTTGCGCTTGATTCTGAATACCATTAGTGTATTTTTATAATTGTACAATTGTATATGTTTGCATGTATGTTATTATAGACTTAGTTTCCCCTTTTTTTAAGTTTAAACGCTCAGTAATTATGACGTACTTTACAAAATAACACGTACGGCTATGACCACATACTATATATTAGATATTAAATTCAATATTACCTAGATACATAGTAAAATAATGAGCAAGATTATCCAAATATAATGAAGATATACATGCGAAGAATTAAGTCCTGCCATACCCTCCATGGTAACGCGCTAAATTCACATTGACATAATTATCCTGTAAATTAAATAAAAAAACAATAAAGTATCGTTTGCGCGTTCATACAGATATTGTCTCATGTCTTATTGTTGAAATGGAATCTGTGAATCCGTTTCATCTTTTGTCGACGAGTCGTTTCCAACAATAGGAGTTTTGAAGATTCCCTGTGACCCTGGCACCAACGACCATAAAATTGTTCATCAGCCGCACATGTTTTAATTGGCACCAGTGTTGGGACTTATTACTTTTGACAGTAACATATTACTTATTACACAATACTGACATTTGAAAGTAATATCGTTACATTACTTATTACTGGAAATGTGAAGTAATGTATCACAAAAAGTAATATATTATTTTCCGGAAATATTTGCGCAATTTCCAGCTATTAAAAGTAGCCATTCTGCAAAAAAACAATCATCAATTAAATGTTTATTTCATTTTGAGTTACAATTTGAATTTCGCTACCTTTTTTGCAAAACCGCTTTAATTTGCTTGCAAATGTTAATGGTTTCTCCACTACCAAACTTAGTTGGAAATGAAATACGCGAGCTATGTTTAGTATGAACAAGTGCAGCGTTGTATAATTGTAATACATCTTAATTATGTTATCAGTGCTGCTGTTTTACATGAAAGTAAGAACTTTGTTGACTAAAAAGTAATATTGTAATAAGTAACTTGAAAAAAAGTAGTAATATTACTGAAGATGATTACTTAAGGGAAAAGTAACTAGTTACACTACATTTTTAAAGCAAAAGTAATACCAGGTATGCGCCTATGAAATTAATTTTGAAATTATTATTGAAAAAAACACGTTTATTGTGAAGAAATGATTACAATTTTATTCTTCAAAGTAATGGCCATCGCTAGCTACACATTTTTCCCATCTCTCAGGCAATTTATGGATGCCTCGCCAAAAAAATGTTTCGTCTTTTGCCTGAAACCAATCATCGATCCATTTTTTGGCATGAGCAAGAGCTTTCCAGTTGTACGATGCAACCAATTCTTTGGTGGCTCTAGTGCGGTGTGGTGGTGCGTTGTCATCGAGGAAAATCACTTTGTATTGCCTGGCTTCATATTCTGGGCGTTTTTGGTGTATAGCACGGTTCAAATCGGCCAATTGTTGTTGGTATCGTTCACCGTTAACCGTTTCACCAGGTTTTAGAAGGTTTTTTTCTTCAAATGGTAACACAAAATTAACTGTGTGCGCAAATCGTAATTTGTAGGCACGTAATCCGACATTTTCCGGAGCGTCAAACAATGCGTTGTTGGATGAAACTTGACAAATTGTGAACTGAATATTGTTGACATATGACAGAAGAAGTAAACATGACATTTGGTACGGTTCCGAAGTTTATAAATATTCGGCTATTTACCGCTAGATGTCGTTTCATAGGCGCATACCTGGTACACTACGTAATTAGTTACACTACTTTAATATATCACTGTGCGACAGCATTTTTCACACTGGAAAAAATCCATATGGGCGTGAAACTAGAGACCAAACATAGTAGTACTGCGTACTCAGTTTTTCATTTCTACATCCTTTGTCCTTTTAAAAGGACTTCAAAATTTTGAAGGGGATAAAAAATAAAAAAAATATAAAAAATACTTTGCCTCGTTAAAATATGGCGATATGTATATCAAATGAAAGAGGAAAAGCTCAAGAATTTAAATAAAATTGACATTTTATCTATTTGTAAAAAAAGGACATGAAAAAGGTCCTTTGAAAATTTTAATCCTTTATATCCTTGAAAATTTATAACGAATTTTCTTGAAAAGTAGGTATGTTTAAACCCAAAATCTCCTTGATCACGTGTCAAAATTTCATTATTCTCGCTTCTTTGATTTTGTATCTTTTTTATTATTTAAAATACTGATACGCAAATAAATTAAAATATTTGTACTGCATTAGACTTGCAGCTCCCACCTTTTTTTTAATAACTTTCGAACAAATAAAATTAGAGTAATGAAATTTTGACACGTGATCAAAGAGATTTTGGGTTCTAACATACTTACTTTTCAAGAAAATTCGTTATAAATTTTCAAGGATATAATGGATTAAAATTTTCAAAGGACCTTTTTCATGTCCTTTTTTTACAAATAGATAAAATGTCAATTTTATTTAAATTCTTGAGCTTTTCCTCTTTCAGTTGATATACATATCGCCATATTTTAAAGAGGCAAAGTATTTTTTATATTTTTTTTATTTTTTATCCCCTTCAAAATTTTGAAGTCCTTTTAAAAGGACAAAGGATGTAGAAATGAAAAACTGAGTACGCAGTACTACTATGTTTGGTCTCTAGTTTCACGCCCATATGGATTTTTTCCAGTGTGAAAAAATTTTTTCATTTTTGTCGCAAGGTGTATTAGTCACAACACTGATTGGCACACAGTGTGCAAGCGAATTTCCACAGATTTGGAAAGATTGTACGTCGAACATACCCTGTATACCCGTTTCAGACTTGCATTTACAGTGCAACTGTGAATACTTCCAACTCAAAGTTTTCAATAAATTTATTTGATCGTGAAAAATCCAAAACCTGACATCTCGGTCTTGATCTATGATTTGGAAACAAACCAAGCCAATTTTTCGGTGGACTGTGAGCAACAATTAAGTATTTAAGTTAAAATTAACTATTTTTAAAAACGGTTACAAATTTTCGTTTGTCTTGGGTGTCAGAATCTCCATCTATATATGTAAAAATGAATCGTGGTCCGTTCGGCTTGGATACTTCCTTCGGCGGGTTTGTTTAGAATTGTTACGTGAAGGTTGGGCGTGGCACCACAAGAATACATTTATAGACAATAACTTTGCAACCATAAGTCACACATCAATTAAATTTGGTACAAACTTACTATTTAACACTCATGTGATCGGATAGGTACAAATGTACCTATGACGCTATTTTAATTGCGACCACAATCGCAAATGAGCCTTGAAACTAATGCGGTTTCAGGTTATCCTCTATTGATGTATTTTGAACCTATTTCTGAAGTGGGAGTAAAAAAAAAAGGGGCGTGGGAGTAACAATATGGGTTTACAAAATAGTAGTGCGATTATGATCGGCATAGGTACATTTGTACCTATGGGGGAATACAAGCTATTTGTATGGAATGAGCATTGTTTTATCCTTCGAACAGCACCAAGTATCGCTGGAAGAATTGAGTAGGCAAATGTTTATTTATTTATTTATTTATTTATTTATAATAATTTACATAGAAAGAAAATTTTTATATAAATTAAAGTACGCAGCACTGGCTTCAAGACCTTTCAAGCAAATGCTGAGTGCCCATTCAGAACATGATAGCCAAGAAGAGGAGTCTGAAGCCGCACACGATTTGGGGGTTGAGTATAATGATTAAGCTGATAATGCAGTGTGTCTACTGATGACGAAATAGAACGTGTTCAAGTCGTTGAGCCGGCTTCTACGGCAAAGACGGCATGCAGTGAGCTAAACAGGAACTCACTAGCAGTCATATTAGATGTCATAACATTATTCGGAACCAAGGAGGACTACGTCAGAGACTGATGTATTCGCAAATTTGAATGCTACTATTCCAGATAAAGAGCCTCAAATTTGGAAAGCAGTGACGGACACAGAGATCTACTTATACATTGGTGGTCTACTTGTAGCTGGTGTGAATGGAGCTTCTACTGAGAATATCTATGAAATGTGGAAACCAGATGTTTTGCCAATTTACAATGCAACTTTTGCCTTGACACTTACTTACTTACTTAACTGGTCATAACAATCCGTTATCGGGTAACGGCCTGCAAAACTTCTCTCCAGGCGCTACTTTGTGCGCGCCTTCTCCAGTTGGTCACACCAAGAGATACCAGGGCCTATTCAACTTGGTCCTTCCACCAGAGACACGGCCTCCCTCTTCGCCGTCGACCTCCAACCATCTCATCGAACACCTTTTTCGCTGGAGCTTCATCGTTCATACGACAGATATGATCGAGCCAGCGTAGCCGCTGGATGTTAATTCGTTGCTCTGCGTCCATGTCCTTATACAGCTCATACAGCTCGTTATTGGTTCGTATACGATAGTCGTCATCAACACGAAAAGGGCCGAAAATTTTGCGAAGTACCTTCCTCTCGAACACTCCAAAGTCCGCTATGTCATTTCGTGTCATTGTCCATGCTTCAGCGCCATAGAGGAGCCCAGGCAAGATGAGCATCCTATAGAGTGCAAGATTTGTCGGTCGAGAGAGGTCTCTACTTCTCAATTGCCTACCGAGACCGTAGTAGCACTTGTTGCAAGAGTAATCAATCCATCGCTTTATCTCCAGGCTGACATCATTGCTGCTGTTGATGGCGGTGCGAAGGTAGACAACACCTTGACAAGGTTTCGGCAAATTGGACGTTTTATTCTATTCGATAATCCAACTTAATGAGCCAGCCTATCCAACCCAAAACTTCGATTCCAGGGTCAAGCGCTAGTGTTCCATTCTTTCATCTTGGATTTTGAAACATACATACACGCACAGATACACACACAAACACACAGACGTGGATAAAAAACGTATTTACTTATAAATGAAGTATAGGTACATTTGTACCTATGCCGATCATTTACGTAAGGTAAGACTACCCGATCACATGAGTGTTAATCATGTCCTTCAATAGAAGGAACAGGGTGGGTCTTAAACAAAGGGGTGAGGCACCGCCCATACAACTCAAATCTTTTAAGTGGAATAGCTTCGGAATTTTAAGTCGCACTGCATTGAAATTTGGTGTACTGTCGTTTCATAGATGTGTCATTCTACTGTTAAAATTTTATGGGCGTTGAACAAGGGGCGTGGCACATTTGTTTGACCCAAACTATCCACATAATTTTGTAACTGCTACCCGCACATCAATGAAACTTAGTACGAATTTACCATTTAGTCTTATCTTTCCACATAGGGAATGGGGCGGGTATTTACCAAGGGGGCGTGGCACCGCACATACAACTTAAATCCTTTATAGGGAATAGCTTCGGAATCGTAAGCCGCACAGTATTGAAATTGAATATGCCATCGTCAAATAGAAGTGTCATTCTACTGTTAAATTTGTTGACATGGGCGTTGAACAAGGGGCGTGGCAAATTTTTAATGCATAAGAACTGTAAGCCGTACATAAATGAAACTTGGTATGAACCTACCATTTAATCATATCTTTCGATAGAGGTAATGGGGTTGGTATTGAACAAGGGGATGTGGAATCGCCCATACAACTCAAATCTTTTAAGTGGAATAGCTTCGGAGTTGTAAGACGCACAGCATTGAAATTTGGTGTACCGTCGTTTAATAGATGTGTCATTCTACTGATGAGATTTGATCGGCGTTGGTCAAGGGGCGTGGCACATTTTTATGATCCAACAGTTATATGTACACACACACATCAGTGAAACTTACGAACTTTCCACTTAGTAGCACAATTCGGCTAGAAGAAAGTTGTGAGCATTGGACAAGAGGGCGTGGTGCCGCCTCCATTTTTATATACATAGATTGTTTGCCCTAACTGACTGACTGATTGGTTGATTGATTTATCATCGTTCAGTCCAAACAGCTGAAGCTACAAACATGAAATTTGAACTTTAGGCACATCTTGAAGAATGAACCTCCGCTAAGACGTGATTTTTTCAAATTCGGAGTGTAAAGGGGCAAAACATGTGTTAATGTGTTGTATGAAGAAAAGTGACTTAAGAGACATATTGATTTAGAACTTCCTGCAAATACTCCAAACCAAAAATAATTCGACACGTATTTTATAATTTTTCGAAAGTCAACATTAAACTGGACCAATAATGGGTTAAGATTTGTTTAAGGGTAGATTCGAAAAAAATATGAACAGATAGGCCTATTGACTTCAAAAATTGCAAAAATACTTGAAATAAAAAAATATATATACACGCGTTTCTCATTATTTTCAAAATCGAAATCTAACTGGATCAACGACGGGTTAAAATGTATGCAGAAACAGTTTTTTTGAGCCTTTTGTCTTCAAACTTGGTGAAAGTACTTCAAATGTAAAATAACTCGATACGTGTTTTTCATTTTTTTCGAATATTAAAATCGGGTGGGGTCAACGACCGGTTAAAAGTGTGTATGGCGAAACTGTAAAAAAACATGAATTAATGGGCCCACTGACCTCAAACGTTGTGAAAGTATTCTTAGTGAGAAATAATTTTACACGTGTTTTTCACTTTTTTGAAAATGAAAATCTTACGGGGTCAACAATGGGTTAGCAGTTTGTATGGAGAAACACAATTTATTGGTCCTTTTGCACTTCAATCGGGACATAAGTAAAATGTGCTTTTCATATTTTTGAAAATCGAAATCTACCGTGGTAAACTAAGGGTTAAGAATTTGTTTAGAGTAAATATGAAAACTGATGATTTAAAGGGCCTTTTGAAATCACAGTTTTTAAACCACTTGACAACAAAGATAATAGACATATGCTTTTTTTTTTAAATCAAAATCTGACGGGGTCGTCAATGCGTTCAAAATTTGTATCGGGTGTAACAAGAGAGCTTGCGTGCCGCGGGGCCCAGTTAGTAGCCTATAATTATTCATTATTTTCAACCACTACGCATGGTATGTACGTTACCACATTAGCAAAAGGGTCTTTGAAAGAATAAAAACAACACATTTTTTTTGAACAACTGATTTAGTTTTTTAAATAGTCCCATTTAGGCTCAATACAGAGTTTTGTATGATCTAAAAGCATGTCTAATGAGTAATTTAGATTGTCGGCCGGGATGTCAGGATGACGGCATAAGCCTTTGGATGGCTCCTACATCCTTAATGGCCTTTTTTCATCAACAAATTCATTTTTTTGAAAAGATGAAAGTCGCATGGTGCCGCATCAAGTGAAAACGGGGGGGTAGTTGATGGTTAAAATTCGACTTTTAGTCACAACATCAGTCACAAGTGACGTCTTTCAAAATGTTCTGAAAATGTTCAATTAAAATGAGATAAATTTATGTTATTATTAAATCCATTATTATGTTATGTTAAATCCAATTTCAAAAATGTCAGGAATATTTTGATGGTATCTGCGGTGATCGCTGATTTTAGTTACCCACATGCTGGCCATCATTTATGTGATGACAATCGTGTTTAAATCGCGTGTACCACTCATGGACTCTGCCACGGGATAAACAATCATCACTTAAACATAAACATAAACTTGGTTCATCAATTAAAATGTTTCGGTTAAAGTTTCAACAATGCTCGATGCTAATTTTGCAACGGTGACACAAACATACTTTCACTGCAGACGTAACAACTTCGCTTCCAGTGGACCCAATTTTATGAAATTGTGACTAAAAATCTGTAAAAAGAATTAAAGTTCCCCATGCACTAAGTCACATAAAGGTGACGCCACCACCAAATGCCTTGTTCGAAAAGTTTACTTTAAAAAGTTTACTTTAAAAAGCACGTAATACTAAATTGGCAAAAAATATTTTTCAAACTCCCCTATTCGACGAACGTTTCGGTTAAAAACTTCCTTGCTCATAATAGCATAAACAAATATTTGAAAAGAAAGCGTACAAAGTAATTCAAATGTAAACGGATTTCAAGGGATCAAACGCCTGAATTATTAAAAATGAACCATTTGAACGTTATTGCGCGCATCTCTCAGCAAGCAAACACGGGTCAATCGATTCGACCGGCGATGCGTCGCTGACCGCGAATATACCGCACACGTTTATTCGAAACGTTGCAAATCAAAGTGACCTTCATATGTGACACATTTCTTAGCGCTCCCCCTGAAGGCTCACCAACAACCTGAAGTTCATTGCTCGGGAAACACACGTCCTTGTGCCACTTTGTTCCAATAAGTTATGTGTTTATTCTGTTACTATGTCATTAAAATTTTTACACGCAGTGGTATGCATAAAGCTCAAGACCCCACTACAGAGCCCGCATAGAGGCTTTTCTTTGTGCTACGACGAAATGCGGCAGTGCACTTTGCGCTCACGGCGCAAAATAATAATGATTGTCAACGGGTTTAGTTTGCATTTTTTAATACGTACCTGTGTGTATATATGTTAGTTTAAGACTGTAATGCAGCTTTACAAGGTGCAGGTAGGCCCATTCTTTACCGTTCGTTGTGCGGAATAGCAATACGCACTTCAAGCATTCGTCTTTATCCATTTTATCATTCTAAATATATACAATAAATTTAAAACAAAAGACCATGTGCAACCGTTTGTAGAACTAGTAAATTTTAACTGAAATACTTAATTGTTATTCAAAGTCTACCAAAAAGTAAGAAGAACGCCATAAAATAATCTGTTTTGAATCAGGAATACCAATTAAATTATTTTGTCGCCTTCGAAATAGAAAACAGTTTTGAGGTTAGCGACAGCGGCAACTGCGATCGTGATCGCAGTCGTTTTTAGATTTTAAGTGCGGGGCATCTTCCTGTAAAGAAAATTAAGATCTGGCTATAGAAGTGTACGGAGTACTGAGGTTTCGGAAGCAGCACCAAGCTGCTCGCAGCTTTACTGCCCGTGGTGAAGATGTCCAGACGGCACCAACCGTTGACGACGGTATGGTTGTGCTATCTATGACGAGGTCCTGGTTGCTATCCAGCGACTTAGCAACAGTAAAGCTGCCAGAAGAATTGTTCATGGCCGGCGGCGGTGAGCTGATTGGTGCATGAACATATGCCCAACAATTGGAACCTAAGTGGCTTTCTTCTTCACAGAACAAGGACAAGTTATGTGAAGAAGAAAGACGATCCAACTAGAGGGATACCATCCTCCATCTGTACGCTCCCGAGACCAAAATTAATTGGGTACTAAAGTTCGGAGCCATAACAGTACACAATTTAAGAACATCTCTATTTCACTAAGTATACATATTTCTGCGCTAAAGTTCAGTAAAATGAAATAATTTTCAATTAAATATATAGGTCGCCGAATGCATGCAGTGGAGGACTTTTTTAAAGACATAGCAATTTTTTGCACATAAGTATAAAGCCACCTCGATATATTTATACACTTACAGTTTGTCAAGAAAGTGTTTTGACAAAGGGAAATAGTTGCAATAGTTGCGGCCGGTCGATGGTTTTGCTTCTTATCTACCCTCTTTTTCTGCGCGGTTTAAAATATTGTAAATTGTCTGGATAGTCAAAGCAAACATCTCTACTAACTCCCGAACATTTTTTTCAATGATGGTTGTTTTCAGTGATGGTTGTAATAAACCAACTGAGCTACTTCAAATGTCGTCCTTTTTCCAGGCATTTCAAGTTTATTTGTATCCGATCACAACTAATGTACCTGACTTCCTAATCGCATTTAAATCTAATGATAATACGAAAACATCGGACACATAACTGTACAATAGCTCGGCGCGCGACAGTAAGGCGTCTACAGCGCTAAAGAGGAAATGTAAAAACACTTTGTTGACAAGCAAATTTGTGAGAT
The DNA here is from genome assembly GCA_963971225.1 of Melieria omissa. Lineage (NCBI taxonomy): Eukaryota > Metazoa > Arthropoda > Insecta > Diptera > Ulidiidae > Melieria > Melieria omissa. Next base: position 37,837,575 of record OZ020269.1, on the reverse strand, counting down.
CGCTTTGTTACAGGGACATAACAGTTATAACGTTTATAGGAAAAAAGTTGGAAAATAACTGTTTCACTGTAACAAATATTTTAATTGTTACTTATAATTATTATTTTGAAATAATTATTTTTACATCTATGTATAACTATTATTCGTGACAAATATTTTTTCTGTTGCCTAATAACTGTTATCAGCAAGAAATATTTTTTCCATTGTTCGGTAACGTTTATTTTTTGAAAAATATTTTTTCCGTCATCGCATAACTGTTATGAGAGAAAAATATTTTTTACGTTGCTCGGTAACGTTTATTTTTGGAAAAATATTTTTTACGTTGCCAGTAACTATTATGAATGGGAAATATTTCTTTTACGTTGACTGATAACTATTATTTTGCAATATAAATTTTTTACGTTGAAAATTACGGCACACAAAAGAAAGAGGTGTCGGATCGGTTATATCTATACTATATTTTTCAAAAAATAAACGTTACCGAGCAACGTAAAAAATATTTTTCTCTCAAAACAGTTATGCGATGACGGAAAAAATATTTTTCAAAAAATAAACGTTACCGAGCAATGGAAAAAATATTTCTTGCTGATAATAGTTATTAGGCAACAGAAAAAAATATTTGTCACAAATAATAGTTACGAAATGGGGAAAAAGGTATTTCTTCCCTCATAATAGTTATTGTCCAACATTTATAAATATCTCTTAAAAATGGGCAACGTTTTCGAATTTTAAAAAATGCATAACGGTTATTTTGGGTCCCTGCTTTGTTTTCGTTCATGCATTTTGTTCCACTTTCTTGCAATTGCATTTTTTTACACTGTTCGCTTTAAAATACATCAAATTAATGTCTCGAACGAAAAAATTCAGTTAAAACTTTTATCTCGCGCAATTTGTTGCGTAGAAAATACAAAAACTATGTTTTTTCCCATTGTAAAAACACTTTTTTGACAAACTGTATATACACCACAGACATTGACAGTGGTGCATGTTCCCTGCAAGAACACTTCCAGTCATATGACTAGTCATCTGATCGGAATTTGTGATGGAAATTCAGTCAGATTTCTCATCAGTTTCTGAAGAGCCCAGTGAAAAATCTGATGGGAATTTTTGTGTACGTATGATTTTGTATCACATTCTAACACACAGGTTTTCAATACCTAATCAAACGTATAGTTGTCCTCCTCACTCAAATCACCTCTGACTTGAATTCGGTCAGAACTGATGAGTCAGGGCTGATGCTTTTACAATCAGTCCTGATCGAACTGTTTTTCAGCAATAATTAAAATAAAATGTAATGCAATGTTTATATCTTATTATATTTTATGTTTCATTTTCTTTATTTAATAAGATTAAATTATTATTTAAATATTACAATACAATATTATTATTTAAATATTATTATGATATTTTTATACTGCTACCTTGCACTCACGCATCAGCTTACTCTGCGCCAACACCTCGCTCCTGTCCACCATCTGTTGAACAAAAAAAAAAAAAACAAGTTTTCTATTAATACTTATCTTCGGTTTCGAGCAGCGCTTTCAATTTTGAAGTTGTAAGCTTAGTTTACCGCAATTCAACACAATTGTTTTAGCTTTTTGTAAATTGGTAAGTCAGTGTTGCCACTTCGAATTTTTGTGAACATTGAAATTGTTTACCCCATTTCGGAATTTTGATTATTAAGGGATTTTTCGACTCCGGTTATTTTCTTAATTTTGTACAACTTCAAGACGTACATAATCCATATATTTTGATACTTACGGTATTAGATTTGTTCTAACCGTGTGAAAAATCTGACTAGTTCTTTTGTGTACGTGTGACTTGATTTCGTGTACGTGTGATTTGATAACACCTTCTAACGCATGCACTCCGAAATCTTGGCAAACGTACAGCTGTCTCGCTTACTTACATGGAGTCTCACATGTACCATTCAGTTACGTCTAACCGACGAACCGGTCAGACCTATCTGGTAGGCATAACGTACGAATCGGTATGTCTACCGTATAAACCAGTTACGCCTAACCGGTAAACCAGTTAGATCTATCTGATACTAATAAAAATTAAATTAATTCAATTTATTTAAAGTAAAACGTAAGAAACTACATTAAATAAAAATAAGCCAATAAATAAATACGTAGGACAGAGGGACAGACGTTTACCGAAAACCAAATTCCAACCGACGCTTGCCTCATTTGCCCTCACAGTTGAAATGTGCTGTTAACCTGTTGTCTTATCACCGCAATCAGATCGTCCTTCTTTCCGTACTTGAATGAAATAATTTTAGATTTTTATTAGATTTAATTTTAATTTCACTCTTTTAATACATATCTTTATTTGGATGCCCTCCGATTGTTGAACATCGCGACACAAATTTCAATTCAGCACTGACATTGTAAAATCAGGTGACGCACCACGTTTATATCGCCATCTTACTTTTTCATACAGAGAATATGGAAGGTATTAATGCGAATATATTCTTTCATTCCCACTTACTAGAAAATATCCCAAAATGTGAAATGCCGATTTGTATGTGTTAGTGAGATTTGGGATATTTTTATGCATGTGTTAGTTTTTAGACAAATTTTTAACTTTTTTCTGAAGTTTCGGTTAGGCATTCCTTGTAGGGTTGTTACCCACATACATTCATCTAAATGCATAGGCGCATAATAGAACACGCGCTCATGTGCATACATACTTACTAGGGATCGCAATTGTTTGCTATTTTGCGATCCCGGGATTTTCGGGATTGAAAAGGCAAATCCCGGGATCCCGTGATTTAATCCCGGGATTCATATAACAAATTTTTTAAATAAAACTATTTTCCCAAATTGCATAAATACTTGTTTATAATATATTTACCAAAAAATGGGCACAGTTTAATCACATTTGGGGTAGTTTTAAGTTTTTTGATCTTGAATTTAAGCACATTTTGTTTAACTTACAAGTTTTTCATTTAACATTTAACTTCAATTTGATAACATTTTGTTTTATCCAAAAATGACACTTAAACATAACTTATTGATTTGAACAGATGTATCAGAAAGTGCATATATGCATATTTGATAAAAAAAATAAAATGTTAATTTGTTTGTACTTTTAGTTTTACTTCGATTATTTCGATAAACAAGTTAAGCGTTTTGATTAACTAAAAACTGAGATCTTTAAAATACAAAGACATTCAGTGTTTTGTCCTCTAATCTAGAGCGAAATTTATTGCAAATAAATCCTGCTGAAGAGATACATCTTTCAGATTACACACTTTTTAGTTGAATGCTTAGTCAATAATTATAAGCCTTTTGCAAAAGACGCCCTCCATCCGGTACATTGCAGAAAACAATTTTTTTTTATGTAGTTTTATAGGCGATCCAAATATTTCGGGGGGTTTCAGCCCCCAAAACACCCCCCGAATCCGCCACTGTTCAGATTCAACACTTGTTGGTTGAATGCTTAGTAAATAATCATAAGCCTTTTGCAAAAGACGCCCTCTATCCCCTCCCTCCTCTCTCAAATAAGGAATTGGGTTTTTGTGCCTTTAAATTTATTTCATTTGAACTTTGAAGCATCTTTTGCAATCCCGAAAATCCCGGGATTAAAATGCTTTAATTGGGATTGGGTTTTTGTGCCTTTAAATTTATTTCATTTGAACTTTGAAGCATCTTTTGCAATCCCAAAAATCCCGGGATTAAAGAATTTTAATCCCGGGATTTTCAGGACTGGAAAAAGTCCGGGATCCCGGGATTGCGATGCCTATTACTTACATATATTTATTTAATAACGGCGAGATGGTGCACCATGTGCTCCACATCCACTGAATTTCCGGCACTTGAATGAACTCATTGCGAAACTGCGAAACCTGCAACATTAATGAAGGCGAGGTATTCACAACACAATTCAGCTCGTTTGACATGGGCATAGGTACATTGCATTTAAGTATAATGCATTGATACTTATTTCTGAGACTAGAAATCTGGTCGATGCAAATTTGCCGCGACAGTTTTAATACGTATAGCACATGTTGGACACTATGAGACTTTAGTCTGAAGGTGCCAGTATACTCTTATGATATCGTATACACGAACAAACGGAAATGTAATATAAGTGAAAATAAAATCTACCACACAACAGTATATCCCTATCACATTTGTGCATAATCAAGTCCGTGTGAATTTTTCTTAACAATAATTTATTTATTTACTTCGTTTCCTCGCCAACGCTATGTAACATGGGCCTCAGCCTCGGGCGTCTTCCCATTGCCAACAGCATTGGAAACTGCCACCTTTGGGATTCCGTCCGATCACCTCAAATTGGATACGCGAACCGACAGTTTTGTTCTTGTTCCGCAGCATCCTTAAGTAATAAAATCAATTCCATTCCGGCCATTGGATGCTTGAGTAAAAGGTGTGCTCTGTGTGCTTATGCCTCGAGCAGCACACGCGTACACACTTTTATATAAGACCGCACCGCAACGTCGCACAGTGTCGCGAGTCCATAGTAGCGAGGGACAAAAATAGAAGGAATAGTCGTACCTCAATTAAATTTGTACGTATGATTTGTTATAAAGAGAAGTTAATACGCCAAAAATTACTTAAATCGCCCCGCGGACACGCCCACCTCCAATACAAACCAAATACTAAGTTGACAGTATCTCGGAAACTATAAAAGATATATTGATGAAATTTGGTACCGCAACTCATATCAATATAAAGATATATACTAAAAATGGTATGGATCAACCTACAAATACACTTGTAATAAAAAAAGGAAATATTACAAAAACTACAAATATCTGTGCATACTTATGCGCACCTAAGTAATTTCAAGCCCAAATAGAAAATAATAATACCTTTTATTAAATTCAGTAAAGCATATATTTTCATTAAAAATTACAATATGTTAATCTGTACTGCTAGGACAATCGGTTTCCGATGATGAATTATTCAAATTAAACCCTCTACATCTATTTTTGACAAAATTTTAAATAAAATTTTTTTAATATTGCATTATATCAGAGTTTCGGTTTTCATGTTAACCTTTAATTTTCCTATTAATTGATATAATTGGTTCTGCAGGCATTAACAAGTTTTGCTTCTTTTCGAAAGTTGCCTTAATTCGATGGCAAGCCACCCAGTATTACCGAAGCCTTTCATCTAATCTACCTTTTTTTTGTAATTTTTCTAAATCAAGTGGTGTTTGCATATTATTACAAACAAAAATTAATAGTTTAAGCGAAGCGCAGCAGCGGTCGCTATGTTTTTCTGCCAACCATGCTGCAAAAAGGTCCATATTTTTGGCTGTATACGTCACTGAAAATGTTAAATTTCTTAAAAACGTGCAAGTTTGTGCACCTAAAGTCCATGGTTTCTATTAGTACATACTTTCAGCTATATCACACTGTAAAATCTAGAAGTAGTAAGAAGTAGTTTTTTTTAAAAGCTTATCTAAAGTTTGATGACACTGCATTTTTATTTCTACGAATTGACGTTTCTTCAAGTAGCGGTACCTGGAATATGGAAAGCAAAATAAAAGAGGAAAAGCTTCCTCAGAGTTGTAAAAATAGTATATTTATAGAATATATTTACTTAACATAAGGTTCCATGGAAAATTTTTTAATAAAAGTCCTCGAATAAATTTCAATCATTTCTACCAAAGTCACCAACCTTCACAAAGTGCAAGTTTGGTGGCCTGCCATCGGTATATAAATTGATATTTTTTAAATCCGTTTTCACATTTTATTAAATTGAGGTATTCACTTCAGTACTACAAACTTATTTTTCTACATTTACGACATTCATTTTTTTGATTTTTGTCCCTACTCGCGACACTGTGCGTCGCCCCATCTCCTTGTGCAGTCGCCAAATGTAGGTATGCATGAGTTTCTTTGTGTCAACTTGCTTTTGACACGTCCTCCCGTGAGACGTTACTCGAACTCAATGTCAATGAAACTATACACACAATGGCTGTAATTTTTCCTTTTCCTACGTTTACCTTTCTCTTAATATTTATTTTATTTCCCACCCCGCCCCTTCAGGTCATTCTCGCCCTCCAAACCGTTGTTTCTTCATTGTTGAAGTTCGCCAGAATTTCAACGGTTTTCTGCCCATTTCGTGCTTTTGCAAAGTTGTGTGCTTCTCACACGTGGACCGTAGTGTTTGTTCTTTTCGTTTTTCTGCAACAACTGCAACGGCCAAGATTTTTTACCAACACGTGCGATCTTATGGGTCGATAGAGGCAACATTGTCATGCACGCTCGAGGAATTTATGCCTTCGAAGTGGACGGAAGTTGCTGGTAGGCGGTTGTGTACGATGGCGTCAATGCCACGTGTTTCCCTATTCGACGCAGCACTTATGTGGGTTTCACTTGCGCTGCGACTATAAAATGCATACATATAAGTACGTCTGTAAATGTGACGTATTGAAGCAAATCGAATCAATGTTCGCGAGAAGCGAGAATTAAACCGCTGGCTTGACGGATCTCTAAACGGAGAAATGTGGAGCACAGCAAGCATGCAGCGGATTATTTCAAATTCGCTGATTAGCAAATTATTTACTCGGTGTACAGTGGGAAGTACATGCCACCACCTTCATCGTTACTCACGCACCTACATACATATTTTGCGTGCACTTGCACACACCTTTAGATCGGCAAACACGGCTTGTGCTCATTATGTCTCAATATACCTACCGCTGGGCAAACAAACTCCGCACCGCCACCGCCATCTCGCAATTCCTTCGTTCATTCGCAGTCGCAAGGATGCTGCTCGACTTGGGTTGCTTCTGCAGACAAGCTCAGTTCACTGCTCTGCCAACGCCTCCAACACACTACTTATTTCCATTTCCGTGCATATGCAGCCGTATCCGTAATAAAGACGTTTCCGCCTAAGCGAATGTAAAAAAACGCCAGCCGGCAAGGCAAAAAGCAGAAAGCAAGAACGTGGGAAACTTAACTGAACTGGGCGATGGGAGGTGGATGGCACATGTAAGGAGCGGGTCTAGTTGCGAAGAAATCGTCGGCGTGCTCGTGTCTGGATGTGTGCGTGTAGGTCTCACGTTAACGATGATGAGGACGAAATTGGGAAAGAAGTGGAAATATAACTTAATGTGTAGTAGAAAAAGTTTGTGAGAAAGCAGTAGCACACTCGTGGCGCCGAACTCGCTGAGGAGCGACGGCAAAACCTCCTGTTTGGAGCGAGAATAACGAAGAAGGCGAGGAAAGCCGACAAACAGTTTCACGGCAATGAAAGTAGCAGGGGGAATTCCAATCAGAATAAGAAGCAATGCGTACTCATTCATATGGAAATCGGTCTCACTTAGTGAAGTTACTTAAGCAAATTACTACGGCTCAAACATGAAGAGGATGTTGTGCAAAGTACCGACAAACTTTCTGCTCATCCTCCCAAATGTCCGCGAGCCCGAAACATTGAGCCCAGTAAAGAAGCCAGCAAATAACGGAAATACTTGCGATTGACAGTGAACGGCAGCCGAAAAGCTGGTGACAACTACTAATTGAGGCCAATTGTAATTGCATTTACAATGGTGAATGGTGAACAGACAGCCGGCGTTATTGTGATGTTATTGTATTATGATCCAATGAATGGCCCACGGTACGAGACACCTAAAGAACGAGTGAAGGAAGCAAGTACTTTTCAGATTAAAGTCACAACAATTCGGAGGCAAATTCATTAAAAGTGGAGATTCGAAATAGTGCCAATACCTTCGTGAATAAAGAATAAGCGATGTGCAACTATTTGTACGGTCAAAATTCGGTTGGAACTTATTAGACCAAATGTAAATGAACGCCACTGCAAACACATTAAACACATTCATGAAATTTGAGTTCGGTTATGTCTTGAGCTACCCAATAAGCACCAACAAATATTTTCTCGTAATTATTGTTTGCTTTTTAAACCCGGTGGTTACATGCTAAATATGTTGTGTAGGCTTTGCTATCTAAAACACAGAAGTCGAATCTTTTGGAAAAGTCACAGCCTATCAGTGTTTAACGTGTTTAATGTGCTTTAACAAGTTAAATGAACAAAACCAGTTCGAAAACCTGTTTATTCGCATGCGATTGTTGCTGGAAATTATACGTGTTAAACCAATTAACATGTTTCTGACACGAGTTTAACGCAGGGTTGCATCCGAAAGCTTTCTATGAAAAAATTTATTTTTGAAATGAATAAAAATAATCGTTTTGCTCGCACTGCTTTAATTCCATTCATCGCCTTTTTATGGCATCTAAATACAAGGCGTCTAATATTTGGACGAAGTTGAGTATGTTGCCGTGGTTTGTAAAATAAACGCCAATATTTCGCTCGAATCATGCTTCCAGCACATCAGTTCAAAAAATATTTATTTGTTGTTTGTAAACAAACAGCTGTCAAATTAAAACCCATTGAGAAATCTGGACGGTTGTGTTCAACAAAAAGCTCTTTTCACTTAAACTAGTTTAGTCAGTTTGAACGCCATATAAACAATTTTTTGGCATTCTCCTTTGAAAATGTGCTGCCGTATTGTTGTTAGAAAATCTATTGACATTTTTTTTAATACTGCAATGTATTATCTGCTGTTGATTTCGCAGTAACATTTTTATACTTTCGCCCAAAATAAATTAGCCACAGTGAAATGTCTATTCCGTGTTTATTTTCAAAAAGATATTAAAATCCTTAGAACCTTACTTAACACTAATTTAATATTATATCGAAGTGGCATCACACCTCAAGTTTTTTACGAATACGAAGAACGTCAATCAGCACGTTTAATATCAAACAATTTGATAGCGGTTCGACCTTTATTTTTTGTATCATGATCAGTGCTTTAAACTTTTAAATTTTTTAACAATTTATTATGAGGGATCAGTGTTTTATATACATACTCTTAGTTTTAATTAGACGCAGTTTTGTCATAAAACAGTGCACCAATTGAATAAACTTTTTATCATATTTTTTAGCTCAAAGTAAAACTTTATACAAATTTTTCATATTTTTTGACATTGAAATAATGATAATGTTATCAAAGTGAAGGCGTGAATAAAGTTATTGTTCGTCATATTCACCAAACCCCATCCGCTTGCTCTATTTACGGTGTTTTGTGATGTAAAATGTGAATTAATAATATAATAATAATATAGAAATACGAATTTTTCTTTCGGTTGCTGCGTTCTTATTAGAAATGGCCAGTGTTGGGACTTATTACTTTTAACAGTAACATATTACTTATTACACATTACTGACATTTGAAAGTAATATCGTTACATTACTTATTACTGGAAATGTCAAGTAATGTATCACAAAAAGTAATATATTATTTAAAAAATACATGACTTCTACAGATTTTTTCCAAAAAATAAACGAAGATTTTTTTAATATACACCCATACCTCACTTTGCGTCGTGGTTACGTTCAAAAAAAACACGACGCAAATTGAAACGACGCAAAGTAAATTATGATTTCCTATAGCAAACCATCTAAAGATCGAAGATAGGTTCCAGGGTTACGAAAATACTACTTTTTAAAAAGAAAATTGAACAAAGTAAAGATTTAAAAAACAAAAATAATATACAATTTTATTACATACATACAAAAAACAAATTCAATTAAAACAAAATAAAATATTCAATTAATTTATGAAAACAAAATAAAAATTAATTACAGTCTGATGAGTCAGACAGTGGCTGTTGTCGTAAGTGGGCCTTCTTTCACAAAAGTTAGAAAGGGAATCCCCGAGTTTTGATGGCATGGTGCAATTAGAAACAAAAGTCGTGTCATCTTTTAGAAAAAAAGGATGTAGCATACGGTCCCTTAGCATAAGCGTAGACATTTTAGTTTTACAACTTTGCATTGTAATCAATCTATCCCACTCACCCCTATTTTTAAGTGTCACAAATGTAATACTATCCATCTCCTTTTTGTATTTTTCATATGTAAAGAGCTTTTGAAAAGCTGTGCAAAAGCTCTTCTCGTTGGAGTATAAAAGAGCGCTGCACGCGCCAATCTTCCTCTTTTGCGATCAGCGGTGAAGCAGAAAGGTAAGGACGAGCAATTCGAGATGGACGATGGTCCGTCCGTTTTGCTTTTCCTTATACGGGCTCTGGTGTGGTTGTTGAACAGCGATGGCTGGTCACTTCCACAGCAGCCACCATCTTTCTGTTTCACCGATGTGTCAATATATATTTTTTTCGTTTCAACAGACATACACGAATCTCTTCAAATAAAAGAAATCTTACCAAAGAAAACTTTTATAAGTGGCGCCCAACATAGTGGCTAATAAGATTTGTGGAACTCCTCTTCGCCGAAGTCAGCGCTTAGCAACAAAGATGGTATCGATGTCCAACGACCAATTCCGGCAGCTTCTCGAAGCAGTGACGACGTGCAACGTGAAATCCGGCTCATTCAGCACGTGCTCTGCTCGGTACAATGGCGCACGCAACCCGTCAAGAGTCGAAGAGTTTATCTCGGCTGTAAGTACCTTCAAAATGGTGGAACGAATAAGCGACGCTGACGCCGTGAATGGCATGCCCATGCTCTTAGAGGCGGAATGGTGGTGTGGTGTGAAAGCAAATGCTAGAACTTTCGACGACGTCGTAAGAATGCTGCGTGAGTCTTTTTGTCCATCAAAGCCATCATGGAGAATTTATGCGGATTTATGGGAATTGAAGCAACAGTGGAATGAACCTACCGACACGTTCATTCGCAAGAAACGCGTTTTGTTCGCTCAGTTGGACAGCAAGCCAACGGAAGCGATGCAGATCGACATGTTGTTTGGCATGCTGCATTCACGTATACGCGATAGAGTTTTGCGACACAAAATTAACACCTTCGATGAGCTATTAGCAGACGCCCGTGAGGCGGAGCAATGCCTTATTGAGCGAAGTGAAGTTGTGAACACTAATGCAAAAGGCGGTGGTCCAACTCGGTGTAACTTTTGTCGCAAGAAAGGACACACGCAAGAACAATGCTTCAGGAAACAAGAAGCTACTAAAGACGTAGCGCAAACGCAGAACGCACCTGCAGTGGTTCCGAAGCCGAAGCTTGCATGTTACGGGTGCAACACCCCAGGGTTTGTTAGAGCTAACTGCCCAAACTGTACGAAAACAAAAACAGCGACCACATCTCCGTTGGCAGTAAATTTCAACTCGATGTCAGCCAGTACTATGGGTAGTGACATTCCGACAGTGAACGTAAAGCTTTTCGGTGTGTCAGGTCAAGCATATTTCGACTGTGGCGCGCGCACAAGCGTAGCTATCAGCAATTTGAAGCGAATCATGGATTTGCAAGGTTACAGATACGAGCGAGTGAAGTGCGAAATTATTTTAGCGGATGGTAGCGCATCAATTCAAGAGTGTCGATCTACCACCTGCAAAATTGTAATTGGTGGCCGATGTTTAAACATTCGTTTTATAATATTACCTATGGCTAGTGGAAATCGCACATTGCTTGGTGCCGATTTCATGGAACAAGCAGGCATCGTTTTAAATATGGGCCAAAAGTATTGGCATTTCGAGAACTGTCCAAATCAAAAATTCGACTTCGATGAACCGGTGCCGCTTAAACTGAATTTGATGGAATCTGTGCAGGTCGCCAATGTTCAAGATTATCCAAAACGTAAGGCCATCGAAACCGTAGTCGACGAAGAAAAACTACATTGTCAGAAAACGTTTTTATCTGATTTTGAAAACTATGGTCCTGAAACCACAACGAATGAGTATTCGCCTCATGCAATTCAAGCAATTTTCAAAGACTCCTTGCCAGAGAACGTGGTAACTCCTGACAGAAATAAACATGCAGGGTTATTTGGCAGCATTCTGTTTAGTGGCACGGACTACAACAACGCAGTTTTCACGCCGTTGTATTCTGTTGATTTCAAATTTTTAAAGAACACAGACGGTTTACAACTACACGACAACCAAAAGAACCAGCTTGAATGCGTTCTACAGAAACATGCGGAGGTTTTTGGAGAAATAAAGGAACCAACTCCATACGCGGTTCACAAAATTCAAACTGGCGATCATGACCCGATCTTTTCGCCACCGTACCGCCTTTCTTTTGCCAAAGCGCGGGAGCTGAAAAACGAAATAAGCAAAATGTTACAAAACGACATTATCGAAGAGTGCGAGTCTGCGTGGTCCTCACCAGTGGTTATGGTACCAAAACGAGACGGCGGAATCCGAGTCTGTGTAGACTACCGAAAGATAAATGCTATCACCACTCCAGACAGGTATCCCTTACCCCAAATGGACGACCTACTCCACGCTGCCAAGAGCACAAAGTTCATGACGACATTGGATCTTCAAAGTGGCTATTACCAAGTGGGCGTAGCAGAGCAGGATCGTGATAAGACTTGCCTAATCACACCCTTTGGAACTTTTCGCTTCAAACGGATGCCGTTTGGGTTGCGCAACGCCCCGGCTACGTTTCAGCGCTTAATGGATCGCTTTAAAACGGGTCTGCCAGATGTCAATTTGTTAGCATATCTAGATGACTTAATAATATGTTCTTCATCGTTTGAGTGCCATTTGCAAAACCTAGACGACGTTCTCACGAATTTGCTCAAATTCAATCTAAGGGTTAACCACTCCAAATGTCGGTTCTGCTGCGCAGAAGTCAAATATCTTGGCCATGTAATTACACCTGGTGGCATTTGCGTTGACTCTGACAAAACTTTGGCTATAAGTAACCGGAAAGAGCCTAAGAACGTGAAAGAACTCATATCATTTATTCAAACATGCTCATGGTATCGCAGGTTTATTGAGCATTACGCCGAAATCGCTAAACCGTTAACAGACTTAACAAAGAAAAACGCAGGATGGAAATGGGAAAAACCGCAGCGTGACGCTTTCAACGAACTAAAGGAAAAACTGACGACTTCGCCTATTTTGAAACAAGCACAAGACAGCATGCCTTTTATTATCAAAACTGATGCAAGTGCTTATGCCCTCGGAGCAGTTTTACTCCAGGGGGAGGGCAAAGAGGAACATCCGATCGAGTACGCGAGCCGCTTGCTGAGCAGCGCAGAACGTAATTACTCTACGACAGAGCGAGAAGCGCTGGCAATTGTATGGGCATGTGCGAAATTCCGAGGGTACATCGAAGGAGAAGAAATCATCTTGATGACCGATCACCAACCTCTGAAATGGTTGCTGACCACTAAATCACCAACTGGCCGCATAGCAAGATGGGCCCTGCAAGTACAACAGTATAATATTAAGGTTGAGTATACGCCAGGTAGAACCAATGCAGTGGCAGACATGCTGTCGAGACCGCCATACGACGACGAGCACAACGCAGTCCACGTAGGCGCATTTCACGTGGACTTACCTCATAAACAGAGCAACGAAATTCGTGAAGAACAGCTGAAAGACGATCAGTTAAAAGAAATCATCAACTCATTAGAAGCACACGACGAAAACACTGGTCGTTGGTTAAACAGAGGCTACATCCTGAACGACGGTATCCTTTATTGCTACAACAACGATGACGAAGAAGAAGCCCAACTCGTAGTTCCATTAGAAGAGCGTTCTAAAATTTTACAATGTTATCACGACGACAGCACGGCAGGACATTACGGGGCAGAAAGGACTACTGCACGAATCGCAAAAAGGTATTTTTGGCCTGGCATGCGAGCAGAAATTGCTAAACACGTTAAAAATTGCATTGACTGTCAACGCTTCAAAGCCTCCAATATGAAGCCAATTGGTCTACTACAAACAATAAGCAGCAAGCAGCGTTTTGAGGTGGTAGCAGTCGATTTATTCGGGCCACTGCCACAAACAGCAGACGGATTCCAGTGGATTTTTATCACAGAAGACGTTGCCAGCCGTTGGATTGAGATATTTCCACTTAAAGAAGCCACCGCCGAAGCATGAAGCAAAATACTTATTGATGAGATTTTCCTTCGCTACGGTATCCCACGCCGCATCAAGTCCGACAATGGTGTGCAGTTCATCTCCGCCATAATGCAGCAAGTGACATATTGTCTTGGCATACAGCAGCAATTTACTCCAGTATACCACCCCGCGGCTAATCCCGTTGAACGTAAAAATCGAGATTTAAAGGCCCAGCTAGCCATTCTCGTACAAAATAGGCATGAAGCTTGGTGCTACGATTTAGCAGCTATCCGATTTGCGATGAATACAGCGAAGTGTCAGAGCACTGGTTTCACAGCAGCCTACCTAACATTCGGCAGAGAGTTACGCACCTTAGATGACATCCAGCATGATGTTAAAAACATTGTTGAACATGAAAATTTCATCCCTCAAATTTCGCCATATCTGCAGCAATTGGCTAATACCTTTAAAGATGCTAAAGAAGTAGAATGGCGCACACAAGATCGAAACAAAGAATACGTCGACCAACATAGACAGCCTCAACCAAATTTTGATGTCGGCACAGAAGTGCTAGTGACTACACATGTGTTAAGTCAAGCTTCCAAGGGTATAACGTCCAAATTTGTACCCAAGCGTGACGGACCGTACATCATCACTAAGAAAATTGGTGCCTCAACATACGAAGTAGCAGCACCGGGTGATCTGAACATACCACTGGGAACCTACCACGCATCTGCGTTAACTGCATACAGAAGAACCTTTGATGACAACCTTCCAGCTCCGGTACACCCCATTCGGAAAAGAGGACGGCCCAAGAAGACGCCCAGCACGTGAGATGTTGACGCACGCTCGGGACGAGGTTCGCACGTCAAAGGGGGAGACTGTAGCATACGGTCCCTTAGCATAAGCGTAGACATTTTAGTTTTACAACTTTGCATTGTAATCAATCTATCCCACTCACCCCTATTTTTAAGTGTCACAAATGTAATACTATCCATCTCCTTTTTGTATTTTTCATATGTAAAGAGCTTTTGAAAAGCTGTGCAAAAGCTCTTCTCGTTGGAGTATAAAAGAGCGCTGCACGCGCCAATCTTCCTCTTTTGCGATCAGCGGTGAAGCAGAAAGGTAAGGACGAGCAATTCGAGATGGACGATGGTCCGTCCGTTTTGCTTTTCCTTATACGGGCTCTGGTGTGGTTGTTGAACAGCGATGGCTGGTCACTTCCACAGCAGCCACCATCTTTCTGTTTCACCGATGTGTCAATATATATTTTTTCGTTTCAACAGACATACACGAATCTCTTCAAATAAAAGAAATCTTACCAAAGAAAACTTTTATAAGGAAAATTAAAACAAAAAAATTAAAGACTCGAACCCAAAACAACGCAACTTCGAAAATCGAACGACGCACAGTGAAAATTAGTACTAATTTCGAAACAACGCAAAACGAAACGACGCAAAGCGAGGTATGGGTGTATTTGATATTTTTTTTATAAAACTTCAGGCATCTTGTTTAATTAATTGATTGGCACGACAGCCCGCTTACGCGAGACTAAGGCCTAGCTTCCCGCAACCACCCGTGTTGTGCGTGTGAATTTTGTACGCGGGTGGAAGGGACCTACAGTTTTATGCCGGTTCCGAACGGCAGGTTGGGAGCTTTTTCATAGGCAATTTTTACTCTCAGAGGTTTGCCATTTCCAGCTGAGAGGACAGCCACCGGAAGAGAAAACGAGTTTCCCGTTATTTTTTTTAGGTGTTACTACATGCAGTATTCGATCTTGCGTCGCTCTGCATGCGACTCGTTGGACCGCGCACTAACCAACTGAGCCACGGCGGCTGCATCTTGTTTAGTTATTTTTAAAACGTATACCGTTTTTTGTACTCACATTCAATGTTTAAAATAATCTAAAGCGTATATAAAAGAAAGATATTCATTTTATCACACGTTACCAGTTTATGAGATCATAGTAAGTATAGTAAATCTTTGTTTTATTTTAGTAATACAAATTTTTCAAAGAGATTTTTCAAATTTGGCTGTGTTGTATTGCTTGATGTGTCGACTTTCATTATACACCTAACTCGTTAATTGATTAGCAAAAAATTTGCATGTTTTTGACCATCAAAGAAAACGCCTTAAAATTCCATATTTTCCGACTTTGGGGTCCAATTACCGCGGCATTTTTAAACTTATAAACATAAGGAAAAGAAGCCGTGTGGGGTTGTTAATGCGATAAGGTGAAAATCATGCCAATCGGGTTTAGAAATTACGATCAAAAATATGGAACAAGTAGAGGAAAAACTGAAAACATTACACGGTACCTATATCTCAATAATTAGAGCTGCTAGAAAAAATCTGAGGATAGATTCGAAATCAGCGCACCCAAATTAGTAAGAAACAGTAGAAAAACTCCATGCAACAGAAAAAAAGTGTTTTTTTGTTGTGCTGTGTAATCAATAAGTTGCCTTATACTTGTGCATTTCTGCAAGTAACAATCAAGTTCATCTTCAATGCTGTTTGTGTTGCCCAAGGTCTTAGCATCAAAATCAAAAAAGCTTGTCTTACTCTTTGCAGAAACTGTAACACTAGGTGAAACTAATACATCTTGCATTTTTCAATTTCAAGAAGTAGCTTGTCATTCTTCTAAATTATGTGTAAAAATATTCTTAACCCTTATTCTCATACCCAAACTTACTAACGTCGTTCCATTTCATGAAATTTTTAAGTTTTCAATATTTTGTTAATTAAAAAGTGATTTTTTTTAAAATATATGATTTGTTCGTTTTTCACCTAAATAACGAGGATCCGGAAGTTACAAAAAAAATTTTCATTATTTGTCAGTTTTATGACTGAGCATTATGACTGACGGCGATGACCAGACTTCTGTTATTCCGTGAATGATGTTGGTACGATAATTGTTGACGATGTAGTAGTTTGTCTAACTAATCTATTTTCTTGAGCACTGCCCAGTGGAGAATTGTTGGTGAAGTACAAATCCAAAGCTCCAATCACTTCTTTTGGCATTGAAAGTCCGTTTTCTTCGCAAAAAAACAGTTTTGGGGAAAAGAGGCAAAAATTTACCGTGAAGAATTTAAAAAAATTTTAGTTATTTCTGTTATTTTTTTTATTAGAAATAATTAGTATTCTGTTCGGTTCACGGAACATAAGCTATATACAAAACTACTAGTTGCTTGCAACTTTGCACATTTGAAATAATCTTTACTCCCAATATTATTTCCCCGTTTAATCATGTTTCTCCATACAACCCTAATAATATAAGCCTATGTTGACCCGTCAGATTATTATTTCCAAATAAAGTTATTACGTGTCTACTTATTTCTCAAACATAGTGCGTCCAGCAAGTTTGAAATTAATGAAGTCTTACATCATGTGTCTCTATATAAACTCTAACTTTCTTGATCCCGCCATATTTTAACTTAACAGAATAAAAAAAACCTGTCAGATTATGTTTTATTTGAATTGTTGTTATCAAGTTAGATGACCAATAGGCCCATTAAATCACGCTTCTCCATACGTAAAGTGTTGCCAAGTTTTGCCTCTTTAGACTCAGAATTTCGAAACATCCTTTCTTAACGGAAGCTCCTTTTCAAAAACTACCGTATAGTTTAATTTTCGTGTGTGGCATGAAAAGGTCCTGCAGTTTTATGGCGATTGCGAACAACGTGTTTGGAGCTTCGACACAATGATTCATTTAATTTACAGGTTATTTCCAATAAAATTTTATCATATTAGTTCAGTACTCATAAGAGCAACATATGAGCCGTTCAGTGTACAAAGTGATTCACTCCATAAAACAAGAAGTTGGGAAATGCGATGAAATATGTATATTTGTTTTTTAAAATTCCCTTTATAATATGAATTCAAATATATATTGTAGAATACATAAATACATATATAGCCTTCATCTAATGGTATATAAAATTAACATGAAAGAATAGCCAAAAAAATAATTTCAAAAAAGTTACAAATTTCATGTGACTGGTGGAGTTAATCTATTTGGCAACTGAAAAAAGTAATAAAGTTAAATCAGGTATTTAAATTTTTAAGTTTTTTATTTAAGAACAAGTTAGTTATTATACAGTTTTACTACCAATTTTCCATAAAAATAAGTGTTTACAATGCTTTTATTTTATATAATGTCTTCTTCATATAAATATATAATGTCTTCTTCATCAGATGTATGTAAGGACTAGTGATTTCAATTTGTTGTCAAGTTGTTAACCCTTTCAGTCACAATGTCCAATATATTGGACTACAGCTCATACAATTCATACAGGACGGGTTTATTTTCATGTCGGAAAGGGTTTAAGTAATTATGGTTAACAGGAGGAATGAATTTAAGCAGATCCATCATGTCTCTCCTTTTTTCCCTTGTCACAGTTCTACCTTTAGGATATAATAAAGGCTGATCTACATTTTTCATACTCTGTGGCCTACCTGCTACAGATTTCCTTATGTTAATTTCGTTAAATTCTGAATCTTCATTATAGTCATATTTGAATTGTATGACATGAGGTTTGGACCGTTCTAACTTTATGCAGCGTATTTTAAGCTAATTTACTGGAAATCCTGTGACGGTTACTTTTCTGTTAATGATTGATTGTTCTAAACGTTTTGTTGAAACTAAATCTTGGTGGGTCATTTGGATTACATGAAATGGCGCTTTCTTTTTACATGTTTTAATTATATTGTACCAATCATCTGGTGAATAAATGTTTTGAATTTTTTTCGCATGTGACTCAATAATGGCAAAATAGCTGTGACCACTTACCAAAAATTTCATCTCAATTGACTCAGCTCTTATTTCCGTACTATAAACAAGTTTCAATAAACTTAAGACAGTTTTAATATTTCTATTTTGCCCGGTACACGAATCTGAATATGTTACTATTTTTTCCAAGTTTGCAGCATAAGTTTTTATGTACTTTGTTAGACACGATGAAATTTCTTTAGACCCACGAGATCCTTCAGTTTCTGGCCAAACAAACATGTGGCTTATATTTTTACTGAATTCATGACATCCGAAATTATAAACATATAAATTTCGCTTATAATAAGCTACAGATGTGGTCAGTTTAGGAAAGGCTACAGCTTTTTCTAAGTCGAAAGAAAATACGTGCATTTGAATTGAAACGATTTACATAAGAGGATGGAGTTCTTCAAAATGGCTTCTGAATTAAATTACTTATTATTCAATGGCCAAACAAATTTTGTCGTTTAGTGGTGTTAATCTTTATTATTCAGGAAAGTTGTAATAAATATAAAAAGTTATGACTAAACCAAGTGCTTTGACACTTAAATTTAAGATTTTTCAAAAAGTGGAATTAATCACTTTGTGCACTGAACGGCTCATATGATAAAATTTATATGTGTACTAGCTGGGCCCCGCGGCTTCGCACGCAAGCTCTCTTCTTTCACCCGATACATATTTTGAACGCATGGTTGAACCCATTTTGATTTAAATAAAAACATATGTCTATTATCTTTGATGCCAAGTGGTTCTACAAATTGTGAAAATTGTGAAAAATTGTGTGCGTTTACTCTAAACAAAATCTTAACCCTTAGTTTACCACGGTAGATTTCGATTTTCAAAAATATGAAAAAAACATTGTAATTATTTCCCGATTTAAATGCTTTTTGTCCAAGTTTGAAGTCAAAAGGACCAATAAATCGTGTTTCCATGCAAGCTGTTAACCCATTGTTGACCCCGTTACATTTTGATTTTCAAAAAAGTGAAAAACACGTGTCAAATTATTTCTCACTCAGAGTACTTTCACAAAGTTTGAAGTCAGTGGCCCCATTAATTCATGTTTTTTACAGTTTCGCCATAAAAGCTTTTAACCGGTCGTTGACCGATTTTAATATTTGGAAAAAATGAAAAACACGTATCGAGTTATTTTACATTTGAAGTACTTTCACCAAATTTTAAAGTTAGAAGGCCAAAAAAATTGTTTCTTCATACATACTTTTAACCCGTCGCTGATCCAGTTAGATTTCGATTTCGAAAATAATGAGAAACGCGTGTATAATTTTTTTATTTCAAGCATTTTTATAATTTTTGAAGTCAATAGGCCTATCGGTTCATGTTTTTTTCGAGTCTACCCTTAAACAAATCTTAACCCAAATTTTGATTTTCGAAAAATTATAAAATACGTATCGAATTATTTTTTGTTTAGAGTATTTTCAGGAAGTTCGAAATCAATATGTATCTTAAATCACTTTTTTTCATACAACACCTTAACAGATGTTTTGCCCCTTTACACCCCGAATTTCAAAAAATCCCGTCTTAGCGGAGGTTAATTTTTCAAGATGTAGCTACAGTTCAAATTTCATCTTCGTAGCTTCAGCGGTTTGGTCTGAGCGATGATGAATCAATCAATCAATCAGTCAGTTAGGGCAAACAATCTATGTATATAAAATGGAGGCGGCACCACGCCCTCTTGACCAATGCTCACAACTTTCTTCTAGTCGAATTGTGCTACTAAGTGGAAAGTTCGTACCAAGTTTCACTGATGTGTGTGTGTACTGCATAACTGTCTGAGCATAAAAAATGTGCCACGCCCCTTGACCAACACCCCATTCCCTCTATTGAAAGATATGATTATCTTGTTCAACGCCCATAAAATTTTAACAGTAGAATGACACATCTATGAAACGACGGTACACCAAATTTCAATATTGTGCGACTTACAATTCCGAAGCTATTCCATTTAAAAGATTTGAGTGGTATGGGCGGTGCCACACCCCTTTGTTCAATACTCACCTTATTCCCTCTGCCGAAAGATATGATTAACTGGTAGGTTCATACCAAGTTTCATTGATGTAGGACTTACAGTTCTGCTGCATAAAAAATGTGCCACGCCCCTTATTCAACGCCCATCAAATTTTAACAGTGGAATGACACATCTATGAAACGACGGTACCCCAAATTTCAATGCTGTGCGACTTACAATTTCGAAGCTATTCCACTTAAAATATTTGAGTTGTATGGGCGGTGCCACACCCCCTTGTCCAATACCCACCCCATTCCCTCGGTCGAAGGACATGATTAAATAGTAAGTGTGAACTAAATTTAATTGATGTGTGACTTATGGTTCCAAGTTTATTGTCTAAAAATGTATTCTGGTGGCGCCACGCCCCGTTTTCCCGACTTTTCTTTTTTTATAAACCTTCACGTAACAATTTCGAACAAACCCGCCGAAGGAAGTATCCAAGTTGGTCCAGCCGTTCTCGAGTGATACGCAGTCGAATGGACCACGATTCATTTTTATATATATAGATATAAAGATATAGATGAAAACTGAAATCTATGACTTTTGAATACTACGTATTAAATTTTTATTATTCATAATGTTGTAATGGTTTGAATATTTCCTGGCTCGGAAGTGTTTAAAATAAATTTAATTTAATATATCAGGTCCGTCCATAAGTTCGTGCGTTTTTCTGAGGTGGTTTTAAAATAAATAAAAAAGAAGTTTTCAGTATATATTTATCAATAATATATTTTCCTGCATTATTTACAATGTCTTCCCAATGTTTAGGCAAATTTTTATCTCCGTGCTCAAAAAATTGTGTGTCCTTGGAGCCAAAATACGCGTCGATATTTTTTTTTATAGCTCCTTTTGAGGTGTAGTTCTTATTACTCACATGGGACTGAAGTCCGCGGAAAAGGTGATAATAGCAAGGGGTAATATCCAGAGAGTATGGTGGATCCGGCATTAGCTCCCATATGAGCTCATTCAGCTTGCGTAAGGTCTGTCTTGCGTTATGCGGTCTTTCGTTGTCGTAGTGAAACAAAACTTTGCGTTTATTGGCTAAAGACGGTCGATTTTTTGCAAGTGTTTCATTCAGTTTGGATAGTTGATGGCAATAATAACACTGTGCGTGAAATTTACCGTCAAAAATTCAGACATGGGGAGGACCTACAGAGCAATTTTTCATAGATTTACTGAGTTGAGATCCACCAGCCGTTTGGCTGGATTGGCTCTAGTTTAAGAGAAATCCGACTTTGAAGTTTGCTCATTTTAGTCGAGTTCGTCGCTTAAGTCTTCGAACGTTTAAATGCTAATAGGTCCTAAATCGTTACGAATATCGCTTTACTGTCTTCGGCAACTTTGTAGATATTTTAACGACCAACAAATTTGCTTAAGACACAAATCCAAAAAAAATACATTCAAACTGTGTAATTGCGATATGTGAATTTTTTGTGCGCAGCGCAACGTGGCGTATGAGTGTCATTTAATTATATTTATATTAGAATTAAATGGCACTCATACGCCACGTTGTGGTGCGGAAAAAATGCACATATCGCAATTACACAGTTTGAATGTATTTTGTTTGGATTGGTGTCTTAAGCAAATATGTTGGTCGTTAAAATATTTACAAACTTGCCGAAGACAGTAAAGCAATATTCGGAACGATTTAGGACCTATTAGCATTTGAAAATGAGCAAACTTCAAAGTCGGATTTCTGTTAAACTAGAGCCAATGCAGCCAAACGGCTGGTGGATCTCAACTCAGTATACCTATAGAAAAGTCACCCAGTAGGTCGCCCCCATGTCTGAATTTTCGATTTGCACAGTGTAATCAGCTGTGATCGTCTGGTTTGGTTCTAGCAAATCAAAATAAACGATACCGGTCATATCCAACCAAATAAGCAGGAGAATCTTCTTGGGGTGAAGGCCATCTCTGGGGGTTGGTTCTGGTGATTCACCTTATCTAACCACTGGCGTTTGCGAAGAAGATTGTTGTAAAGGACCCATTTTTCATCCCAGTAACAATACGGTTCAAAAACTCGAATTTTTAAGCCGCTGCAGCAGCTGAGAACACACATTCACTTTTTGCTGTATTCACACTCTTTGCGACGGGAAGTTTATGCGGAACCCATTTTCCAAGCTGTGGAACCTTGCCCAATTGAACCAGATGCCTGTAAACTGTTCCATGGGATGAATTTAACCTTCCAGCCATCACATCGACTGTCCAACTTGGCTCTGCTTCCACGAGTTCCAGCAAGGCGCGGACTTAAGGACCTCAGGACGACCAGAGCGTGGGGCATCCTCAACGTCACAATAACCACTTCGGAATTTGGAAAACCACTTTTTCGCAGTCCTTACATTCACGACATTCTCCCAATGAGCTGCGTTCACTTCTGCAGCAGCAGTTGTTGCAATTCTTCCACTTTTATAACAAAAATACAAAATATGCCTTTTATACTCTTTCGAAGATTCCATTTTATTTCTTAACAAAGCGTGCTTCTATCCGCGATTAAAATCGCTTGTTGAATGCACAATGCATCAGAGAAAATTAAAAAAATTCCGTTATCTGCCACGAATAATTTTTTGTATGCAAAAAGCGCCTATTCTGAAACTATTGAAAAAAAAAACGCACGAACTTATGGACTGACCTGATATATAAATATTTTCTAATATGCAACAAATTGAAAATTATTGAATCCGCAGAGTAAATTCCAGGATCATTATGTTTAAATTTTTCAATCCTGAAAATCCAAGGAATTATATCTAGTTAAAAGTTTACATCCCTAGTAAGTACGACCTTTGTTATATTTTCTCCGTTTCATAACGAAATTACGAAGAATTCCATTTCGTTGCGAAGGCGTAAATGTTTATTGGGTTTATATGCAAATGACACATACCCATGACAAATAGGCACTCTGCGGCATCTTCGACACGCTCAAGTCTCTGCAATGCCAGCAACAACGCGAACAGCGCAATTGCACGATAAGTGTGATCAAAATGCTGGCGGCACGCGGAGAAGGCGTGGCAACGCGGCGGGTACAGTGCGCATTTCATCGGCTCGCCCGAGCTGCTCCGCAGTGCCACTTATGACTGCTGCTTCAAGGGGCAACTTACTTGAGTTATTGCCGTAATCAATTCGCTTTTACAATTCGTGTTATTTGTAACTTACAATACCGAATTTTTATTGTCGTAATGTTGTGAATTTGTTACAGACGCAAATGCGTACAAACAATGCAAGAAGAATGACGTTGGACATCTGAAGGATGCACAACGAATTGAGCAATTGGGAATGCACAATGTTTTACGTTAGATACTCTATCCATAGCCAACATGGTTACCACGTTAGACCACATTCTAGAGGGTCGAGGGTTTGAATCGTAAAAAAAAATTTAGAAAGCGTAAAAGCAATTTCAGATACCGTTAATTCAATTTCAGATATACATATAAAATCAATTTCAGAAACCGTAAATTCAATTTCGGAAAACGTAAATTCAATTTCAGATACATAAATTCTATTTCAGAAAGCGTAAATTCAATTTCAGAAAACACTGTAAAACGGTTTCTGAAATTGCTTTTACACTTTGTGAAATCGAACTTGAAAACGTGTAGTCATCCATAAATTGGCACCCGTAAATAGTTGCGTGAGGCTCGATCTTATCGTCACATAGGGCTGTGGTACCGTAGCAATATAAGATTTTATTTTTGCTACTTTTTTGCAGCTCTAAAGCAAGTAAAATTAGTAACATTTTTTCGTTCAATTTCAAATATGAAAATTAAACTGCAAAGCCTAAAAGTATGCCACAAGATTTTACACACACAATCGCAAGCGTATTTCATAGACGCTTATTTTCTTTGAAAAATTATGCGCAATTTCCTTTCAATATTTCTGTTGTACACAGTACATAAAGTTTTAATTGAGGAGGTCCATAACAAAACGCAATAATTCCACTTTTTAAGTTTTTCGTTTTTTTGACTGAATCCAATTCTACATAGTAAAATCTATATAACAATTGTTATAAAACATACCAATGGTCGATAATTTCGCTGTAATTCAAAACCAAAAATAATGGTTCAGACCAAAATGCAACATTTCCATATCTATGCAATAAATAACTTCGAGATATTAGTGACAAGTCAATGATATAAATTAATTTTATTCTTATGGCACCTCTACAATAAAATTTAAATTTATTGTTATGGTTACTCTACAATAACTATAAAACGGAATTTTTTGCGAGTTTTTGGGCGTTTTAAAAAATATTTGCGAAAAAATACTACAATTTTTGTTGAAGAAGGTCATCACAAAGTTTATTCTGTGCACGGGCAAGTTAAGATTTTAGGAAAGGATTGGTACCTTAAGGAATTAAAAATGTTAGCAGAATATTACCGTCCCACAGAGTATCAATGTACAGTAAAAACTTTTGAATCTTACATAATTGACGGCAAAGAATTGACCAGCTATCTTAAAAGAGGCAAAATACCCCCTCGTTTGCTTGATGGAATTCCTCTTGGTGTTGCAATTAAAGAAAGATATTAGGGCAGTTCACGATAACGTGCAAACGGTCTTGCATCATGGCATGTGCAAAATGTGATGGCAAATATTATCAACGCAACAACAAAATGTACACATTTACCCATGCCCAGAAATTTGCAACACTGAAAACCTTGCATATCTTGGGCATGGGTAACAAAATTTTGCCAATCAATCAGCTGCTACAATTGTCGAAATGGAGCAGACGAAAAAGAAAATAAAAAGAGAAAAACCGAATAAAAAGTGACGGAGGAGGAGATTCGTACATTTTTAAGTTATTTGTAAGAAGCGCTGGAGTTAGAGGTGTGAATTGTTTTCGGATTCCACGGCGGCAGCAACTTAGGCATTCTCTTCATTCTCGCAGGCTCCCACGGCTATTCTTCTTCTTCTTGATTTATTCTTCAAAAACAGCTGTGAATTTGTTCTGAAACCGATTTTCCATGGCATTTTAAAAAGTGTGCTAAGTGTTGATGGCAAATATTTGAAATGACATGCATTTGCCCAGCTTTTTGCACGTTATCGCGAACTGCCCTATTGTTAATCTCTGGAAAACATTATGGCCATAAGTGGTCAAAATTTCGGGGTTAGAATTTTAGACGAACAAGGAAACAGTTCCAATGAAACCGATGATATAACCTTTTGCGACTGTTTGGAGGAGGACACTAATATGAGATGTAACACAATGTTGATTTTTTTAATACTTGAATACTTATATACTTTTTTAATACTTGAATGTAATATAATGAAACTTATGCAATTCAAATCAAAAAGATTTTATTTCTATGTTATTCACAGCAAAACGCCAGAATTCCAAACCTAGTTCATATCAAAACGCAACATCTCCATAGGGTTCATAGCAAAATTAAATAAATAAGGGAGAGGGCTGGGTTGTGAACAGGGGTTTTGTTTTTTGGCTCTAACTTTTCACAGAATAAAGAGTTCGAAAAATCGAAGATACCGTTGGAAAGGTGAATATATAACGCAACTTTTTTATGAAGACAGATTACAGTTTTGATTGAAATTTAACTCTCTACGCCCAATTTTCTAAGGACGTAATTTTTTGCTTTTCCAAAAAAATGGCTGGGTTGTGAACCGTCTGGAAAATCCCTATTAAAGTCGGAAAATACGAAGAAAACACCCATAATTTTTAAGTAAGTTGAGGATTTATTTAATCAGGAGGCCTCAAGAGGTGAAAAAAAGTTATAATGACGCCAATTAGGCCAAAAAATCGCAATGAATGAAAGTGCTCAATTTTTTTGAATTTTCATCCTAATCGGTGTCGCAATGTTTGCATGTGAAATACGAACGCGTTCTCGCATTGGCCCACTTCAAGTGAACTCATCGAAATCGAGTGAAATTACATAAAATTACTTTAATTTAATATATCCGTCTATATTTGACAGTGTTAGAACAAATGTAGTACGAAAAACAGGTGGTTCATAACCCAGCCACCTCAGTGGTTCACAGCCCAACCACGATGCCATTTTGGAAACTTTAAAATAAACGATACTTCCAATCATAATTCGACATAAACAAATATTGCATCGTAAAATAGAATCAAAACACGAAATAAACATGTATTACACAGACCTTTTTGCAATAAGCTCAGTCACTTGGATAGCACTTAAAAAAAAAGCCAACAAGTTTTCGCAGTCGATTTTCAAACACGATGTCTTTCAAACTCGATTGCTGCCACAAGCAATCCGTGTTTGTACTTCGGTGTAACCACAAAAGCAGAGTCATATCATAAGACAAACTTGACAGTTGAAAGATTGGCGATATGTCAATTAGGGAAAGAAAAAACGGTAATGGTTCACAACCCAGCCTGGTTCACAACCCAGCCCTCTCCCTTACTATGTATCGGACCAAAACGCAACATTTCCAAATTTGTTTTCTAAATAACTAAAAAAGTAATTGCCAAATAAATTAACTTATTTATGGTTTGTATTGTTCCTAGAAAACTATTATTCCACAGCAACTATTAAAAAAAATATGTAGCCTACTGACTTTAATTACATTTATTCGTGTATCCAAAAAGTTGTTGGAATTATTGCGTTTTGTTATGGACCTCCTCAATTCAGCAAAGAGGACTGCGAAATCGTGTTTCGGCGAGCGAAGAAGAAATGTGTCTTGAAATGTGTCATTATTCTGGACATTACCCATAATCAATTAAATAAGCTGTTAGCCGTCGCTCCGCATCTATGCAATGCAATGACTTACAAAAATCGTTAAAATTTTTGCCGGGTACTTTTAAGGACACAATACATCGTCAACGTTTACCAGGTTGCGTTTAGGAAATGTTACTTTTTTCGAATGCAAAGCAACAGGTCCTGGTACATTTCATTATGCCATAAACTGCTTTCAATTTATCTTAGTACGTAGCTTATGATTACCACACGCTCTAATTTCGCCAAAACGCACGCAAACAATTTAGTCGGTATATGATCCTACATGTACCATAATTTGCACGCTTAAGTGAACTTAGATCAAGCGTTAACCAAGTAGCACGTGATGATCTCCGAGCACCGAAGTGTCGTTTGTTGGTATGCAGCCAGTTTGCAGTTCAGTGGTACTCAAACTTTTTAAGCTGTTCTAAAACAGTCATCCCAAAAAAACTGCATTTCTCTGGTGGATGTGAAGGCATAGATTGCATCATTTCATTCATTTTTTCATTGCATATTTTCTTTTATTTATAAACTGTTTAAGAATATTTCTTGTGTAATGTTGAATCGAACAAGTAGTGTTTGCTCTGATTGCAAGCAAATTCTCACATGTCGAATAAGCAGGGTTGAATAACTTCTTTATGAACGATAAAACCCAAACTTCTTCGGATCCATACTTTAAGCAACAACAAACATTTAGAATTTCTTTGACTCTTAAAAAGTTTGCAAATACTATGTATGCTGAAAGTTTGCGAAATATTGAAAGCTTCTCGACTGAAAAAGTTCGGGTATAGGCTGAAACGAACAGAGGGTCGAGTCTCGTGTTCCGCTCCTCACAGTTTGCAGAGCAATGACGTATCGTTGTGACTATCGCTTCAATGGGGGCTTTCCCGCAGCGAGCGTTGACTGACACGGATGGCTGACGGAGTCAGTGCTTCCCTGTCATAATTGGAAAACTTTTGCAATTTTAATTACAAAAATTCGCCTTAATGCAAAATGCACACAATTATACTCAGTGCAATTTAAAAAATGCACCAAACGAAGTGACTGTCAGGACCGGTTGTGGTGGAACGAGGATCTCGAATGTGAGCGTCCCGCTGGAGTATCGGCAACCACCGCCACTTAGGCCTGCACTTGTCGCTTGCTGCGATTTTTGGGCGGCAAGTGCATTAAACTGCAGCTAACAATAACTTTTCGTAAACAACTACAACAACCGTATGGCTACAGATGCAGTTGTGGCAGTAGTAACATTAAAACTTATTTATTTAGTTTCGGGTTGTTGAGTAGTTAGTTGGGTTACTCTACGGAATGTTGCGCTTTTCGCCTGGCCACCCCTCCGTCAGACCGTCTGCCAGATGTCCAAAAGATTGGTTGCGGCGAGTTTGATGTGGTGCACCGCAGTGTGAGCGCTTTCCTTCCAACTTTTCCACCTCTACAAAAGTTTTCCCTGGCATGTGGTTCAATCGCTGCAGCTGGTTGTTGCTTGTTTTGCTGTGTGTGTTGGTTAGCTCATTCCATTTGTGAATCGATTTCGAGAAAAGTGAAAAATGTTGGCTCAGCCGTGAGTCCAACCAATGCTGCCAAGGCACTTCAATTACTTAAGTCCGTTTAGATGCAATGTGGAGCGGATTTGCTGCGGTACTCTAACGGGGACATATAGTGTATGCATCCATACGGAAGGTCTGATCTGCTTTACCATAAAGCCTATGTGTGTGTGTGTACGATGCATGCTTCCATACTTCCTACACATATCGAAAGGAAGAAAAATTAGGCGAAATAAAGTTCTGACTTGTTCGAGCATAAAAAAGCACTTGTTGAAGATAAATAATCGTAATTCCTCTTGAACCAAAAACTGAGCATGTGTCAACACTTATCCCCGAATTTGTGAAAAATGTTAAAACCACATCCGCTGGAAGCTGCGTGTCAACCACTAAATGCTAAGCATTCATCAAACGCATGCTTACATATTTATGTTGATTCATATACGCCGGCGTAAAGCGGGCTTTTCGCTGTAACTTGTAAATATGTGTATACTTCCATATGTTGCGTACGTATGCCCTCTGTGTCGTTAGAACTAATACTAACATATGTATTTAATGCTTTGGGTAGAATTCGCTCCAATTCGGGGAGCTCATTCCTCATCCGTGTATACGGATCGTTTTGATTAATGATTGTACATTGTTACCATAAGTTGGTGCAGGAGAGACTATTGTTTTAAGTACATGTCACGCTAACTAAACCGTGCGGATTTCTCATGCTGCTTTTTAATATTTTACATTAGTACTCATATATTTCGTATTAGTTTAGATATTTATTCCAATTTGAGTTATGTTAATACACAAGTAAAATACTGTTACGAAAATGACTTCTCTAAGTTCGTCTCTGGATTGTGCTTGAAAATAGAACAACTTTAAGAACCACTGGATAGCGATAGAAGTAAACGAATTTCTAACCAGCCCGAGCTAGAAGTCGAGCATAAGGCCTCGGTATAACTAACGAAGGCTATCGAGGCCGGCCAGCTTTATCCTCTTGCAAAGCAGAATTTGCGTTATCGGGTCCCAACATCGGATACGTTTACATGAACATTCTTACGGAATCTAAATTATACGTAACGAGCTCCAAGCACAAAAATCTGCTCTCTGTGAAGCAGCCTCAGACATTAATTATTCCATTCACTTTTTTACCAGGCACGCTTCAGACGAACGAAAGTAGCTTCATCCGGTAAAATCACCTCCGACCACTCGCGAGCTTTGTTTTCGCTCGCCAGATCAGACGTTTTTGGATATAAGTTGCGTTAAGCAGCAGCAAACATTAATTCCCTTTTTGACAAGTTTAACCTTGGCGTCAAGGGAATTAATGTTCTAAATTAAATTAATGTAAATTTGTCAAACAAAAAGTGTAAAAAACCTAAAATTTTCAGAGTAAAAAAATACATAAAAAAATGTTTTATTACATAATATGTACAACAAGTTTGTACTTAATTTGTAATAAAAGCAAAATTAGCTGCCACTAACTGCTACTTCGCTAACTAACATAGATACATTTTTAAATTAGCACATTCAGTACAAATACATGCAATTTTTTTGGTTTGGCTGGCCGCTCGTAGTTTTATTGACATTAAAATTGGTACGCCTTTGTAAGCGCAAGTACCAAATTTTATAATTCGATTATTTATATTAAGCAAAATATTCCAAAACTCCTTGTTAATTCATACGGGAGGTAGGGGTGACAATTAGGCTTGCCACCCGTCTTCCATTGTGGAGGACAGTCCTCCAAATTACTCAAATGTCCTCCGTCCTCCAAAGAGAGTAAAATGTCCTCCACGAACCCGAAACTACTATTTCCTTTGTTAATAAATACGAAATGCATCATATTAATCTGAGTTGATTTTATGATCTCATTAATGCAATATAAGTCTGATTAAGGGGGTGTTCTGTAGTAACAGCTCGTTTTCTTAGGTGTTTTTTGAAATTCTACTGTGAAGTAACTATTCAATTTTTTTTTATGCGGTTTTTTTTTCAATGTTTTATTATACTTTTAACTACAAAATTCAGTATAAGGTTTGAAAAAATATTGATTCGTTGCTGCACTGCAGCGCCGCAAAGTGATGCCCTCCAAAAACACATGCGTTGACGGTTCACACGATTGCTCCAGTCTGAAACATGGAAATCGGAAATTTTTTTTTTTGTTGTAATCTATATGAGTGCGATTATCGTCCGACGGGAGCTTTTTTGTTTTTCATCAAAATTCTCAAAATGGCGCGACTTGAAAGTAAAAATTTTTTTTTTTCCATTTTTTCAAATGAAAAAAATTTATTTAACACTAACTAATAACAAAATCGAAAAAAACGCTCGTCGGACGATAGCGACAACTTTCAAAAATATTAAAAAAAAAATTATCAAAATCCGTCTACTCAATCATTTGTAATCGTGTGAACCCGTTCGAAAAACATGGTTTCGGGAAAAACGCGTTTAAAGTTTTTTGTTCACTGAAAGTACCGTGGAAATTCGGCGGAGCGCGTGGCGAAACCTCCTTTACAAATGATTTTCCGGTCCGAATTCATCAAAGACCTTTTTTTATACGATAGATAACAACATTACCTGTTGAAAAATGCAAAAAAAAAAAATCGATTTTTTGAAAATTTTACTACAGAACACCCCCTTAAAGTAGCAAAAAGTAATGACATACATATGTCTATTTAAAAGCAAATAGTCTTTGAAAAAGACATATATTTATGTAAATGAATGGCGGTCTGCTGCCTACTCTTCTGCTACTACCAGCTTGGTAGACCAGCTGGTGGTGGCGGTAGAACTGGCGGAATGTGACTAGACCTCCTCGTGGTGGCCGCTGGAAACAGCCACCGGGGTACGGTCTTGTATATGCCCTTGGTGGCTGGCTAACTAGTCACTTCCCAATCTCCTATACATCCCTATGCCCAAGTTCCGTCTTACCCCTATCTCCTTTCCTCCCCCTAATCCAGGGTGTTATGCGACCCGTGCCCATTGGATGGTTTGCAGCCAGGGGGTATACCGGCTGTAGTAGTACGGAGCCTACCCGATACCTGTCCACCTCGGGTAGTATTTTGGACTTCCCATGGCATGGGGCTCTGTCATGGGCGACCTTCCCGTCCCCACACTTTGCAATGGCCACCGAAAAGCCTCGTCGGAGTAGGTGGCCGCACGAACCGGATTATGAGCTCTTCTACACTAGCCTCGGATGGTATGGACGTCGGAAAGACTGACGCCATTGATCAGCAATCTGGTGAAATTTTGCCTAGCGGTTGGAGAGACCGACCGACTAGGAGCAGGGTGAACAGTGAGTGTTCACAAGGTAGTTCGACCACCACGTCAACTTTGGCAGTTGAGGGGGCACTATCGCAGGGTCTCCCTGCGCTGGTAGAAGCTACCGAAGCCATCTCTCTGAAGAGAAAGCGGTTCACGACTTCTCAGAAGAAGGGGCTGAGGAAGCTGATGGCGGCAGGTACGCCCTACGAGGAGGCTCTCAAAGCTGTCTTGGCTGAGACAACGAAGGTGGTCGAAGCTGATGGCTGCAGCAGAATCGAAGCGGCGCAACCCGCACCGAAGAGGACGAAGTTTAGTCCGTCCTTTGCTGAAGCTGCTGCAGCGATCAAGGTAGGGATTCTGCCGGACGAATTCCCGGCTGTCCACTTAAACTTGGAGGAGCAGAGGGCGATAGAGGGGGCTATCAAGGAGGAGCTGCGTAAGCTGCCCGTTGATGGCCCTCAAATTCGGTTCCAAGGATGCTCCTTCAAGCCAGGGTGGATAATTGTGAACTGCGCCGATGAGGCATCGAGGAATTGGCTGAGGGGGATAATGTCGAAACCCCAGCTGGCGGAGAAGAAGGTGAAACTGGTGGAGGGTAATGACATTCCCAAGCCCAGCGTAGCCACTGCGTTCTTCCCCGGCTGCTCTCTCCCAGCCGACGATATTCTTCGGATGCTCCATACGCAGAACCGTTCACTACCAACAGGCAACTGGAAGGTACTGAACAGGTCTGTCGCGGCGCAGGGAACAACGTTGACACTGGCCATCGATGATCCCTCGGTTGCGCAACTCTCTGCGCTGAAGGACCTTCCCTTCTTTGAGTTGGGAAGGGTTCAGTTCAGGGTTAAGCGTGACCAGGGGACCAAGTCATCGGTGACCAGGGGCGGCGGCACGGACAAGACGACGTCAAACGCTAGGGTGGATGAGGCAAGACCATCCACCAGCGCACAAGCACTGGCGCGGGTAAGCGGGGACCGACCACCGGCTGGCGGACGGACGCAACCCGTCACTCGGACCGACAAAACAGTCGAACGGACCAGTGACAGGACGCCAAGACAGGCATTGGTGGGGCCCGCAAAGCCTACCTCAGCTAAGCCCGTCCGACAGACAAGGTTGACTGGAGTGGCAAATCCGTCCAGACGACTGGGCCTGTTGGATAAGTCTGCAAATAGTCCGGGCAGTATTGAACGGGTGCAGACGAGGGGTAGAGGGGGTAAGCGTGCGGGATCTCACACGAAGGGACCGCAAGCCTAGATGGAGATTGTTCAAATCAATCTCCATAGGGTGGTGGCAGCTTCGGCTG
Organism: Melieria omissa; assembly: GCA_963971225.1. NCBI lineage: Eukaryota > Metazoa > Arthropoda > Insecta > Diptera > Ulidiidae > Melieria > Melieria omissa. Next base: position 37,804,201 of record OZ020269.1, on the reverse strand, counting down.
TCTTAACTAGGACCCTGAACACCTTGGGTCCTAGTATAGCCCTGGTGCAGGAACCATGGACCAGCACCAATGGACAGATTCGGGGGCTATCCCAGGCAGGTAAGGTACTATGTTGCCAATCGAACACGAGAGCCAGAGCCTGCATCATATTCAATAATATTTCCTTTTTCCCGTTAACAGATGATGTTACACCGGATCTCTGCGCGGGAAAAATCGTCTGGAACTGCAGGGAGGTCATCATAGCGTCCGCGTACTTCCCTGGGGATGACGAACACTGCCCTTCAAGACTAGCAGAACAGTTAGTTGCCTATGCTAGGGGCAACAATATGGAGCTGATACTTGGCTGTGATGCGAACGCCCATCACACCATGTGGGGCAGCTCCGACGTAAACGCTAGAGGTGAGTCACTTTTCAACTTTATACTCGCTTTAGACTTAAATATATGTAACGTTGGTGACAGTCCTACGTTTGTAACTAGGGTCAGAGAGGAAGTCTTGGATATGACCTTGACAACCTCAATAACAACAGACCTTGTCAGTAATTGGCGGGTATCCGATGAGCCGTCATGCTCAGACCACAGGCAGATCAGGTTCACATTAGGGAATCGGGAGCTTGAAGAGGTGTCATTTAGACCAAAAAGACAGACCGACTGGGGCAGTTACTGCAGCCAGTTGGAACAGCTTATTCCTTCTCGAATAGAGAATAGGATAGATACCATAGACAGATTGGAAAGGGCCTCGACAACGCTCAAGGGATCCATCCTCAATGCCTATGAAGAAAACTGTCCCCTAAAGACCAAGACCTTTAAGAGGCAGACGCCATGGTGGAGCGGTCACCTTAGCAATCTAAGGAAGGAAGTAAGGAAACTGTTCAACAGAGCTAAGCGCAATAATGACTGGCAGACCTACTCCCAGACCCTCACTAAATACAATCAAGAGATCAGGAAGGCCAAGAGAGAATCTTTTAGGCGGTTCTGTGAGGACGTATCAGATATGTCCTCCAGTTGCAGGCTACAGAAGATCCTCTCGATGGAAAAATCCTGTCCAATCGCAACTCTAGTGGATGTAGATGGGTCCTCCACAAAAAGTGAGATGGAATCGCTTGCCCTACTCACTAATACACACTTCTCGGGATCGAACATATTGACAGCCGATCCTCTGATTGACAGTACGGGACAGTCGTATTGTCCAAGTAGGGAAGATTGGAGAACGGCCAAAGCCGTGTGCAATGCGCAAATAGTTAAATGGGCGCTGGTATCATTCGCCCCGGGAAGAGATGGCATTTTCCCGGCACTCTTGCAGAAGGGAATGAATATACTAGCGCCTATTCTAACAAAGATATACTCATGCAGTCTAGCATATGGATATATTCCAGAGGCCTGGAGAGCAGTAAACGTGATCTATTTGCCAAAACCTGGAAGATCCAACAAAAAGGACCCAAAATCCTTCAGGCCAATAAGCCTAATGCCCTTCGTGCTAAAGGGACTGGAAAGGTTGTTGACCGCTTCCTGAGGGAAGAAATTATAACCCGGTGTCCCCTTAGCACGAATCAACACGCCTACCAGAAAGGTAGATCCACAGAAACGGCCCTATCAGTGCTGGTAGGCAAGATTGAGAAGTCCCTGGAAGTGAAGGAGATCTGCCTGGCAGGTTTCTTAGACATTGAAGGGGCCTTCAACTACACGACCTTCGAAGCGATAGAAACAGCGCTAGAAGACTTCCAGGTGCCTACCACTCTCATAAGATGGATATCATCAATGCTCGAAAGCAGGGTGATTCGGTCCAGCTTAGGGGGGGTAGAGCTCTCTGCAAGCTCTCAGTCAGTCTCTAGCTACTGTGCTATAAAGACGTGTTATTGCTCGCTCTTCGTGCTCTTTCTCTGCATATTTGCCTTCGTGTTTTCATCGCCATGGATGACTTCTGTGGCAAATGTGATAAAAGCTTTGCTAGAAATGACAGCCTAATTGTGTCATGTAGTGGCCTCTGCCGAGGAGTGTTTCATCGAGCTTGCTGCGACGGACCAGTCTCCGAATATGATGTGAAGCTGTTGAAGATCAATAGACATCTTGGATATTTCTGCAAAGACTGCATTGGGTTGACTGGGAAGTTAACCAAAGCGCTTGATGCTATAATCGAATCCCAAAAGGCTGGTTTCGAGAAGTTCAGCAATATTCTTAATACAAACTGCACCTCATTACTTTCAAAATTTGAACATTTGGATACACAGTTGGTTAATCAACAAAAAGTGCATAAGGAGCTGTTGGAGGAAAACATGAAGCACCTTGCTCATATCTCGACGGAGCTTTCTGTTCTAAAACTTGCAGCGATGCATACAACAACAACTTGCAGCAGTAACATAAACAGTCCTGCTGTCGCGCCCATTGCGGGAATTAATAGCAGTATCAACTCTGACTCTCAGAGTACGATTTTGCAGACACGATCAAAGGCTAATGGTCGTTGACACTAACTCTCTGCATGTCCAATCTGCAGTTATAAGAAAGTCTCCTGTCACTAATACTCTTGGTGGAGTTGATTTGGCTTCGCTCTCTTCGTCTGATGTTCGTACTACAATGAGGGCTAAGGCCGCCCCGTTTGTTAATGTTGCTGTTGGTGTAATAGATGGAGATGAGTCGCTCTCTACACCTGCTAAAACTGCTAAGAGTGACAATGTCACTTCACTCGCTGATGCTGCTGTTGTTTGGGCTATGGATGGTACTAGCTCACGCTCTGCTACTACTTTTGCTGATACTGCTGCTGCTGCTGCTGCTACTCTTGCTGATGTTGGTGCTGCTGCTGCTGCTCTTAGAAACGCTGATACTGGAACCCATGAGAAATCTGTCTCGGCTGCCGATGCCGCTGATGTTGCTTGTAATGGTGGTGGCTGGATGAGAGTCAGTAAGAAGAAGACTAAAAAACAGACAATGGTTGTTGGTAGCAACGAAAATGCCGAACTTGATGTAGTTGTGCGCAAAAAATGGGTTCATCTCTCTTCCTTCAAGAGTTCAGTCTCCGAAGAAGATATTATCTCTTATGTCACTAATCACACTCAGTTAGATAAGCATCATTTGGCTTGCTTTAAATTAGTAAAAAAAGATACCGACATTGGGAAGCTGAAGAGTGTCAACTTCAAGCTGGGAGTGACACCTAGTGCTTTTAGTACTATTTTTAACTCTTCTCTTTGGCCAACTGATATTAAAGTCCGGCCGTTTAAGTTTTTTCAAAAGCCCCCAAATGTAGAGCCATTGGCTTAGCTACAAGCCTCTCTCAAAACCTTGCGCCTTCATCTGGAACCTTTAAGGTCTACTATCAAAACATGTCAGGGATACGAACAAAGGCAACTGATATTTTTGTTGCTTCCTCACAGTGTGAGTTTGATGTAGTAGTATTCACGGAAACCTGGCTCAACCAAGATTTTTTTGATGGGGAATTCTTTGATCCTAAACTCTATAGTGTATATAGGAAGGACAGAGATCCATTAAAGACTGGTCTTACTAGGGGTGGTGGTGTTCTGATTGCTACCAGAAACACTTTGCGCTCCGCCTTAATCGATTTGGAAATAGCTGACACCCTCCTTGACCAACTTTGTGTTTGCATTACTGGTTCGAAGGACCGCCTCTTTATTTGTGTCTCATACATCCCGCCTAATAGTTTAGATTCTCTATATTGTTAACATGCAGATAATATTGTACACTTAGTTGATAAGAATTGTAATGATAATTTTTGTATCCTTGGGGATTTTAACTTGAATAACATAGTTTGGTCTAATATTGCTGATGATCATGTTTTAACACCCACTAATGTACACCACTCTCACGAAGTTTACTTCCTCGATTGCCTTTTGAGTCTTGATCTACTTCAAATTAATTCGTTTGTGAATAGCCTAAATAGAATCTTGGATCTTATTTTTGTCAGCAATAACGTCTGCCCTAAGTTGTGTGTTTGTGATTTCCCTTTTGCAGTGTCTGACAAACACCATAAGCCCTTATTACTTGAGATTGATTTCTACGACTTTCCAGAACTTCCGATCGTTGATAGTAAATCATTTAATCTGAAATTAGCTAATTTTGAGTTGATCAATTCAACTATCCTCGACACTAATTGGAATGAGCTGTTTTCCAGCAAGGGCATTAATGTTTGTTATGACATTTTTATTGATGCCATTTCTAAGGTTTTCTCAAACTATATACCTCTTCTCCCAACTAGAGTGCACAAGCTGCCCTGGTATTCTAAAAATCTTAAAACTATTAAAAATAAAAGGAATAAGTATCACAAACTTTATAAAGCTTCAGGTTCTGTCGATTGTAAAGTTAAGTTTGAACGCTACATGAAGGAGTTTAATGTGCTCCATAAATTTTTATACCAGAGGTACATCTCTAAGTTTGAGAATGATTTAAAGTTCAATCCAAAATCTTTTTGGTCCTTTGTCAATTCTAAAAAAGGTTGCTCTAGTATTCCCTCCTGCATGAAATATAATGGCAAAACCTCTCATAACTCTCGGGACACCTCAAATTTATTTGCTGATTTCTTTAGCTCAACTTTTGTAGTGGACCATAGTAGTTTTTCTCCCTCGCCCATTTATACTGGTAACTCAATAGTCAATTTTGGTAATCTTTTGGTATCTGCTATGGATGTTCTTGTAGCGATTAAAGACTTATCATGTTCAACAAAACAAGATTGTGACGGTTTGTCCGCCTCCCTACTCAAAAGTTGTGCTTCCGCTATCTCTGCTCCTTTAAGCATTATCTTTAATCTGTCGTTGCGACAAGGCGTTTTTATTGATAAATGGAAGGTTGCATATATTACACCAATCTTTAAATCTGGGAAAAAAAATGAGATCTCAAATTATAGGCCAATCTCAAAATTAACAACGGTTTCTAAAATTTTTGAGAAGGTAGTCAAATCTAAAATGTTTTTTGCCGTGAAACAAATAATAAGCCCTAATCAACATGGTTTTATGCCAGGCCGCTCTACTGTGTCGAATCTGGCCGTCTTTTCTGAATTTTGTTTGTCGACTTTTAAGAATGGTGACCAAGTGGACACCATTTATACTGATTTTTCCAAGGCATTTGATAGTGTTTCGCATGTTATTTTAGTTGCAAAACTTGCACGACTTGGCTTTCACTCAACCTTTCTTAATTGGCTAAAATCATATCTCACTAACAGAGTATGTAGGGTGAAGATCGATAATGTTAATTCTCGCATCTTTGTTGCCTCTTCTGGTGTCCCGCAAGGCAGTATCCTCGGCCCACTTTTGTTTATCTTGTTTATCAATGATATTGGAGATTGTTTTCAACATTCCAATTTTCTGTTATATGCCGACGACTTAAAATTATTTCGTTGTATACGTGATCATACTGACATTCCTTTGCTTCAAACGGACATTAATAATCTTGCAATCTGGTGTCACAATAATAAGTTATCCCTTAACATCAATAAATGTTTTCATGTTAGTTTCTCTAAGTCTCATAGTCCTGTTCCCTCTTTTTACATGATTTCTAATTCATCGCTCTCTACTGCAGACAAGTTCCGTGACCTTGGAGTGATTTTTGATACTCAATTTACATTCGTGCAGCATGTAAATTACATCATTCCAAAAGCATACTCACTTTTATCATTTATCCGGCGGTATGGACAAGAATTCAAGGACCCTTATACGCGTAAGCTTCTGTTCACGTCTCTCGTCCGTTCTAAACTCGAGTATGCCTCTGTAATTTGGAACCCACTGTATGCTTTACACTCTTCCCAGCTTGAAAGAATTCAGCGTAGGTTTCTTCGTTTTGCTCTACAGTCACTGCATTTTTTTGAACCACTTCCTTCATACAGTGCTCGTCTAATGTTGATTAATTTGCAGTCCCTAGAGGTTAGAAGATTCGTCCAATCTGTAATGTTCGTCTTTGATCTCGTCTCCAATGTCATTGATTGCCCTTGTCTTCTAGAGAAAATCCATTTCAATGTGTCCTATAAATCGCTGCGTTACTCTCCGCCTTTTTATGTAAAAACTGTCAAAGCTAACTACCTCCTTGCAGCACCTACAACACGGGCTATGCGTGACTTCAATAAGTTATCAAATTCTATCCCCTTGGATCTGTCTCTTCCTAGATCATGCTTCAAACGGCAAGTCGATGAAGTTATTCTTTCGGCACCTTAGCCAATTTTGTTCTATATTAATTTTAATTTAATTTTAAGTGTTTTTAATTTTAAGTGTTTTGTTTATTTAATTGTATTTGCTAGTCAGTTTGATTATATTTCTATTTGACTATTAATAAATAATAATAATAATAAAAAACAGCAAGGGGGTGTCCCCAAGGAGGAGTCCTATCCCCGCTGCTGTGGTCTGTGGTCGTTGACGGACTAATCCGCTCTCTTACAGAGCAGGGACATGAAGTCATTGCATATGCAGACGACCTAGTAATCGCAGTCAGGGGCAGAGATGGACAAACCGTCTCAGACTTGCTCCAGAACGCGTTGAACACAGTGGAGTGCTGGTGCGTCAGACAGAAACTGTCTGTGAATCCAGACAAGACCATTTTAGTGCCTTTCACTCTCAAAAGGAAATTAAACCTAAGACAGGCTAGGATCTTTGGTAAAGAACTTAACTACTCGAAGGAGGTTAAGTACCTAGGGGTAACTCTAGACAGTAAATTGAACTGGAGACCCCACGTAGACCGCATGCTTACAAGAGCAGGTAATGCTCTCTGGAGCTGCAAGAGGATCTGTGGGAAAAACTGGGGTCTGAGGCCGAAATGGCTTCAGAAGATTTACACCCTAGTAATTCTACCAACTATCACTTATGGAGCGATAGTCTGGTGGAAGAAAACCACAGAAGTAACAACTGCGACTAAGCTAGAGAAACTACAAAGACTAGCGAATACCTGCATAACAGGATGTCTCAGAACCACTCCAACTGCAGCTCTCAATGTTATATTGGGAATGCTACCGCTGGAACTGAATGTGCAGATGGCAGCAACCAATAGCACACACAGGCTGATGCATAATGGATCCATACCAAGGGATGCACAGGCAATCGGCCACCGATCTCTGCTGAGAGACAGGAGGCGGGATGGAGGCTTTTGGATGCCTCTGGACCAGATGCCCCAGAAGCACCTCTTCAGAAAAAGTTACGCAACGTATATACCTCACAGGTTGGACTGGGTTGATAAAAAGATCAGTCTCACGTGTGAGGACATTGTCTGGTACACCGATGGGTCCAAGACAGAAGAAGGAACAGGGGCAGGAATATTTAGCTCCGGTTTCCAGTCTTCTGTAAGTCTTGGGGACAAAGCCTCGATTTTTCAGGCTGAGGTGTTTGCCATAAATGTGTGTACCAGGAAATTACTAACACTCAATGTTAGTAGGAAAAGGATAATCATAATGTCAGACAGCCAGGCGGCAATCAAGGCCCTAGGCTCGATGACATTTGACTCCAAACTGGTCTGGGAGACAGCAAATGTTCTCCAGGATCTCTCAAGGGAAAATCAAGTGATAATACACTGGATCCCTGCGCACTGTGGGCACGATGGTAATGAGGAAGCGGACAGATTGGCAAAGGATGGGGCTGCTAGCCGGCCCTACGGACCTGAACCAATCATAGGTGTTAGCAAGTCTCATTACAGACATTGTGTTAAACAGGAATTCATTAATCGAGCAAACCACAAATGGTCGAACACAATGGGGCAACGATGCTCCAAGCTTTTCTTTCCAGCCTACTCGGAAAGGAAATCCAGGTACCTAATTGACCTAAGCAGAAAGGAGCTCAAGGTCATGACGGGGATGCTAAGTGGACACTGTCTGCTAAATATGCATGTCTGTGACTAACGGACAGCGAACTTTGCAGATTTTGTATGGAAGAAGAAGAGACTTCTATACATATTATAACTGAATGCCCTGCCCTAATACACGCAAGAAAGCGAATATTAGGGAAGGAGGTAATACAGACGAGAGATTTGTCTGAAATGAATCTAAGGAAACTAAAGAAGTTCCTAGATAACATTGGAGGACACGAACTCCTCCAGTAACGTAGAGGGACATGACACAATAGTTCACTACTTGGACGCAGTGTCTCGCGCAGGTGTTGTCCGAATCCCAAATCTAATCTAATCTAATCTAATCTAATCTAAATGAATGAATAATTTTTTAAATGTTTTCGTACTTATGTTTTTATGCTTTCTTGTTTTCTCATGTTCATGTTTATATGTTTAAGTTTTTGGGAAGCTTTTTTTGTACACTATGTACTATAAGTTAAGGGCTTTTCATCGAAGTCTGACAAAAAATGAGTGCGAAGAACTCGCTCGAGGATTTGTTTTAATACATGTACTCTGAAAACTAAAAATGTATGACTGTTAATAGCATTTTTCCTCTACAGCCATTTTAAAAAGGTGGTAAGCTTAGTGACAATGATCCAATTTTAATGATTTTTTTAACTTTCGTAATTTTGACAACAAATGTTCAAAAACGTGTCGAAGTTTGTATACAGTTTTCATAATTGGACAAGTACGTCACTTGCCCTGACGTCTTCTTCTTCTTCTTCTTCTTCTTCTTCTTGATTGGCACGACAGCCCGATTACGAGACTAAGGCCTAGCTACCCGCAACCAACCGTGTTGTGCGTGCGAATGTTTTAACAAGGTTGAAAGGGACCTACAGTGTTATGCCGATTCCGAACGGCGAGTTGGGAGCGTTTTCATAGGCAATTTTACTCTGCTGAGAGGACAGCTGCCGAAAGAAAAATTTTTGTTTTTCTTTTTTTTCCGGTGTTAACGCAACGGAGTATTGAACTCGCGGAGTCTTGACTCGCGGCCCAACGCACTAGCCAGCTGAGCTACGGCGGCTGCGAAGGTTGCCATGACGTCACTTTTGCTCAAATTCCAGTTGTCATTTTTATTTATTTATTTATTTTTATTTAACAGATAATACAGGCATATAAGATACAATCTTTTGCATGCCAATTAGGAACACATTCGTTTTAAACATTACACAATAAATAAAATATCATTACAATGTTTAATAATTTACAAAGAAAAATCTTAACTATGTGTAAGTGAAAGTAGAGAAGTAGAGTAAAGAGTAAAAGAAAAGTTTGAGATGTTATGAGAAGTGTTTGAAGAGTAGATGCTTAAAGTTACTACTGCCCGAAATACATTTGATTGCACTAGGGAGCGAGTTCCAAGACCTTATGGCGCTAACGAAAAAAAGCCTACTGGAATTTTTGAAATTATGGCTAGGAATTAGGAGATTGTAGTTTCGACTTGACTTGCAAAACAAAAGTTTTTCAAAAAGGTAGCAGGGACGCTTCGTATGTATAAGTTTATGTAAAAACATACAGTTTCGTGCTTCTAAGTAGCTTTTGAGGTCAAGACCAAGCAACTGTCTACTATAAGAAGAAACGTGATCCCCTTTCTTTAATCCATAGACGTAACGTGCAGCATTGTTGTAGGCAATAAGCAGTTTATGCTCCGACCTAGAATCAAGTTTGCTATAAACAACTTCTGAATATGTAATTATGGGTAAAATTAGCTGTAAAACCAATTTTCGTCTTGTCTCACATGGTACGAATGCAGCAGTCATTCTAAGATTTCGTAACGCCAGATATATTTTGCTTACGACCGAGTTTATGTGGTCCTCACAAGACAACGAGGAATTGATCCTGAAACCAAGGTTAGTGATCCGGTCTACGAACTGCAGCTGAGATCCATTGAGATAAATTTGAGGAACATCACAAAGGGAGAGCGGTGATTTGGAGATCGGGAGAACGTAGGACTTTAGTGGATTAAGCTTGAGTTGGTTCTTGCAGGCCCATCTATAAATGGCACATAGGTCTTCATTTACCCTCACACATAAGTCCTCAACAAGACCTACAGGCCTAGACAGATAAAGTTGGATGTCATCCGCATATGCATGCATAGACACATGGCTACAAACACTGAAGATGTCATTTATAAACATAGTGAAGAGCAGCGGACCAAGTACTGAGCCTTGAGGGACCCCTGTATTCACTAAATTATAATAGGAAAAGTTACACCCAACCCTAACCCTCTGAGATCGGCCATGTAGATAACTTTCCAAAAGTTTCACCGCACTATCCGCAAACCCAAAGTAACATTTGAGCTTTTGACACAAAATTGAATGATTTACGCAGTCAAATGCCTTAGAAAAATCCAACAAACACAGTAAGGTAACTTTACCAAGGTCGTATGGTATTCTTATGTCATCCAGGACTTTAATAATAGCTGTGGAACAACTATGCGCCGGACGGAAACCTGATTGATGGGGTGACATTAGTGCAAACATGTCAATGTGACTAGAGATCTGCTCAGCCATGAGAGATTCGAAGACTTTGGAGAGTGAGGACAATATGCTGATAGGTCGGAAGTCACCCGGAAGTGAGGCCACTGATTTCTTAGCTACAGGAACAATTGTAGCCACCTTCCAAATTTCCGGAAAACACGAACTCGTGAAGCAGTGATTTATTATATGCGTGAGGGGACCAAGCACATAGGGAAGAATAAGCTTAATAAATTTGATGGCAATCCCATCCTCACCAACAGCATTTGATTTTATTTTACTGATGCAGCGAATCACATCAAGTTCACTAACAGTGTCAAACTGAAAACTACAAGGGGAGACGGCAAGTCTATCTAATGAACACAGGTTGGGCGTACAAGACGAGCTAGACACAGAACTGGCAACAAAGTAATCATTTAGTACATCAGGGTCAAGACAACAGGTATCCGAATTTTTACTGCACACTCCGACACTTTTCAGGTTATTCCAAAGCTGCTTGGGCGGTAGAGAAGGACGTAGCTTAGAGCTAAAGAAATTCTTTTTGGACTTTCTGAATATAGAAACAGCTTCATTCCTAGCCCTACGGTGCATCTCCCAGTTGTAGTCAGTTGGATTTCTCTTCCATTTTCTATAGGTTTTATGACGCTTCTTTAGGGCCAGTTTCACTGCAGCAGTAAACCAAGGACAGCTGCTATTGATGACGCGACGTGTACGTATTGGCACATGAGTGTCAAACAATTTGGAAATCCTATCAATCAGGATATTCAGTTTATCATCAACTGAAGAGTACCACCAGCATTCAGACCAATTTACAAGTGACAAGTCATTCAACAAACCAACAGGATCAACGGACCTATAATCACGGAAGGAGAGAGTATTTTCAACAGTAACAGTATTAAACATAATATTCAGAGTACAAAAAATTAAATCATGATCCGAGATAAATGATATTTGGTCGAACAACAACAGCGAAGAAGTATCAGAGACAACAAACATATCCAACAGGCTAGGACAGGCATTGGCCGCAAACCTGGTTGGCATCATAGTATTAACTACACTAAGGCCTACTTCAGCCACGCTATCAAGAAACTTGCAGGCAAGGCTGTCATTGGCAAGAGTATTAACATTAAAATCACCACATAAAACAAAATGATCATAGTCAATCGCATAACAGGATAATGAAGCAAACAAAGGGTCCAAGCTACAGTTACGGCTAGGATTGTAGACACAAGAGAGAAACACTTTAGTTTTGTTCTCAAAGATTTCAATGTTCAGAAACTCCACCTCTGATCCAGAAGACTTACTCAGTACATTGACCTTCAAGTCAGCTTTGCAATATATGGCAACTCCTCCCCTCTCTTGGCAGATCTATCATTGCGGAAAAGTTTAAAATTATTTAACATTAGGTAAGAATCATTCACATCATTCTGAAATCAAGTTTCAGAGACACAAATAACATCAACAGAGGAGTTCTCAAAGGTGTACCTAACGCAAAGTTTAAAATCGTTTAAACTGCGTGCATTAAAATGAACGATTTTTAGCCCCGAATTCTGCTTGCACAAAACACTGATTAACGTTTTATAATTATCGCTTGCGCCAGAGTCGGAACTATTAATATTTAGCATAATAAAAATAAATATAAGTTGCGCAACAGGTGACTGAACTAAAAGCATCCAGATTGGGAAATATAGACAGCTCTAAGATTGTAGAGAAGGAATGGTGTACAAGTAGGTTGAAAAAGAAAAAGACGAAGAGAGTATAAGAGAGAGCAAAAAAGAGATAGACAGTAAGAGTAGGCAGAATTAAGGTTAAAATTACAACTAAAGTAGAGTGCACTAATAAATAAATATAATATATATTTAGTTGTAAGGCACATCTTGACCAAAAAGTACCCATGTTTAACAACGCGTAGTCCCACATTTCTATAATCGGTACCCTATCTTCCGTTTACTCGCCTCAAGCTGATTAAGATACACAGGGCATTCTCTACTCGTTGAAGAGTGATTTTCATCAAGACCTAAGCGCCGAGTTTGATTCGTGCGAATACAATTAATGCATTTATTAATCGCCTCTTTACTGCAGTGCATTTGCTGGAGTTTTAATTTGAAGTTTGTTCTAAGGTTAGAAACTTCCTCTGGCACTGAGCAAACAGAAGATAAAGTCCACAGATTTGTATGTACCTGAAGGGCTCAAACCCAATTGTGACATAACATTTATCATGATGTTGAACAAGCTCACAAAACCAACATAATTTCCCAGAGCAACAATCAGGATCACGTATAACGAATGAGAACATATGTGCATATGTAACGATCCCCGTATCAAGACTGTAAATAAGACATATTAACACAACCACAAGCACGATCTATCAAAATAGTTATCTGTTTAAATTAACATGTTTTGTTGCGCATTGTTACCTACATCTCTCAGACGTGCACTACTTATCTGTCTGGTGAGATGGGAGTCTTATAGAAAGAGTCGAGAGTCTGCTTCTCAATTTTCTTCTGAAAATTTCAGAAGTTGTCTTTGTTTACCATCCAGGCTGATATCATTATTGATTGATTGTGATGCCAGCCCTAAGCTAGAAAAACTCTTCAACAATTTCAGCACTATATATTTTGCCTTGTTCTTATTTATTGTCACATCGACGGTGATATCTCGCGCCGACCTTATAAGAGGTGTATAAGGAGTTATACACTTTTGCTCAAAATGTTTAAACAGCGTTAATGTTTTTCTCTACCACACACGCACTGTCCATATCAAAGTTAAAGAGTTCGGATTTGAACTGATTTAGGGTGTAACATAACCTTGCAGAACCTTAGCCTGAGTGTATACGGAGATGCAGGCCTTGCCGGCAATACAATTCAGCACAGAGCAGTTTTTTGTAAATAATGCAGTACCATCCCTGCAGGAAAAAAGTGCAGAACCTTAGCCTGAGTGTATACGGAGATGCAGGCCTTGCCGGCAATACAATTCAGCACATAGCAGTTTTTTGTAAATAATGCAGTACCATCCCTGCAGGAAAAAAGTAGTCAGTTGGCAAAAGTAACTTATTTTAAGCTATTTATTTGACAACTAATTTGTAACTGATTGAAAAATCATGTATGGCTACACATGTTCGTACAAACGACAAGTCGCCAACGGCGTCTGCGCGACGAATAATTGTTGCCTATTGTTTGAAAATTTATATCTTTTAGGTTCACGTTTGCGATCCTTAAAGGTCAAACTCCATGAAGCGCGTTTCAGGCGTTCAGGGTTTGTCGCGTTATGGCGTTTCACGCGTAACTCGCGTTGCAATGTTGTATGCTCCATAACACGCGTTTCACGCGTCAGCGTCTTCTTCTTACGTCAGCTGATGCTAATTGTTAATTGGCAAACTGCTGATTGATTTCGTTGTGAATTGTGAAAAAGCAACGAAAAGAAATTGCTATACGACGTTATAGACTTTATAGAATTTACTGATTTCATTTTAAACACAATAAATGCATATCGAGCATTGCAAAAAATAAAAAAAAAGATTCAGTTGAATTCAATTTGTAGCAATTTATCTCACAGGAATGAGCAAAATTTGATATACACCGAATAAGCTATCGAATTTCCAATACAGCGAAGACTAAGTTTCGTCTGTCAAAGAATTATGCTAATTTTTAGGAATTTCTCCACATTTTATGTTAAAATGTTGAATTTCAAATGTTTCTTAAATGTATTTAAGGCAGGTTCTCACCTTGTGGAAAAAAAAAACAAAAATTTTTTTTTGCCTTATCGTGTAGATATATGTTTCAAAAATGTGCTCCAGAAATTTCAGATCAAAATCTGAAAAATTACAAAAGTTACAGGCCGTTACATAGAGCAGTGTAGAGCACCGGCCAAGCGCGCTTTAAACTTTAAACGCGTTTTTCTCAGAACCACATTTTCGGACCTTACGGAAGTGATTGAAGGCGCTGGAATGAACCAATCGTCACCAAATCTTCTAAATGTTCCTTAGGGTTTTTTCTAATAAACGAACTACGATCAGCCAAAAATATTGAAAATTGTTTATTTAAAAAATAATTAGTGAACAAAAAAATGCGAAAATCGTAATTTTTTTTTCAAAACCTCATAACTTTTTTAATTTAGAGTTTTTTTTAATGATCTTGGTTCATTCAATAGATAATACGGTACACATTAAGAATGTGTTCGATTTTTGTGTTTCCGATCACGGGTTTTGACGGAATCACTTCCGGTAGCGGGACACCTCCTCGCCGACATGCCGCCACTCATGGACGCCCCCTCCCCCCCTTTTTTTGATTCATTCAATTTTAAAAATTGTATTCTCTAAATAAATATGTGTTCATATCCAGAAACAGCGTTTCAGCGTTGTATCTTTAACCGTTTTCTCAAAAAAAATTCCTAAAAAAAATTCACTTTTTCGGATCCATAAGGTGAGAACCTGCCTTAATAGATTTCGTGTAAAATAAATGCATTCGACTTTTGCGATAACACAAGTTTGTTATCGGCATTACCATTTAACCACATAATTTATGACATCTTTAGGAGCTCTGTCAGCTGTTTGACGTCGCACTATGGCCCAACGGTCGGCAAAACCTTGCAAAAATCAAACATTTCATGAAATCGTTCGATAAAATGAATATACGCATCTTATTGAGAAGATTCCAGGGATTACGAAAATGTAACTTTCATTAAATTCGGATTAATAGTTTGGGAGATAGAGCCGCTCAAAGTTGACAATTTTTTCACATCGAGAGAAATGTATATTTTTTTGGTTTTTTTTTCATCTTCAAAATTGATTTGTATGTAAATGAAGCGGCCAATTGGTAACTTGTTGGTTTTTTCTAAAAGGTACGTTATTTTTAGTATAATTAAAATATAAAATGTGGGCTTTGTCTCCAAAGTTATTCGATCTACCGATTTCTCAAAAAGTCTATATTTCGACCTTTTTTTCAACTTTGATCGAAAATAAAAAAATATACCAAAAATAACCTCCGCGAAATTGAAGGTGGTTATTTATTATTCAATTATTTACCTAACTTCCAAAACTCAGCTGCCGCTTTTTGCCGCTTTACTTTCTAGAGCAATAAAGGTGAAACAACTTCGGGTCGAAAACCACGTAATTATACGGAAAATCGCGCACATTTAGTACGGTCTAAATCCCATTTTGTGTTGCTGGCATCTATCTATATATGTAATGACGCTCAAACGGACTGGCCGATTTCAATGAAATTTTCTTTATTGGATTCGTCTTGTGTCAGTTCAGGTTCGTGCGAAAAGAAAATTCCGGAAAATCTATTGGAAAAGTCGGAAAACCCCTGTAATTTTTGACTGTGAATCCTGAAAATTGTCAGACGATAACGTTGGAACTATAAGGCACACATCAATTAAATTCACTAGGAACTTACTATTTAGTCGTGTCCTTCGACAGATGGAATGGGGCGGGTATTGGACGAGGGGGCGTGGCACCACTCTTACAAGCCAAATCTGAATAATGGAATATCTTCGAAATTGTAAGGTGCACAGGATTGAAATTTAGTATTGTGTCGTCCCATAGATGAGTCATTCTACTGGTAAGATTTGATGGGCGTTGGACAAGGGGCGTGGCATATTTTTTGTGACCTTAATATTTTGCTGAATTATAAGTCGCACAGCAATGAAACTAAGTACGGACCTACCATTTATTCATATCATTCGACAGCGGGAATTGTGCGGGTATTAAACAAGGGGGCGTGGCACCGCCCATTTAACTTAAATCTGGTTCAAGCGCTCGATTTCTTTACTAAATCTTAGCAGTCTCGATTGCAGCCTCGATTGAGTTTTTTAGAAAAAAAAACTTACTCCTACGGTGCATAAAATTGAAGCACATGGAAAGGATTTTATAGTATACCAGTGCTTACCAAAAGGGGATTTGTCTGAAGAAGCTCAAGAATGCCAAAATAATGACTACAAAAGGTATAGATGTATGAACGCTTGCAAAATATCACGAGCTAGACAAAATGAAGACCTTTTCAAGATGTTAGCAGTCTCTTCTGATCCAGTTATTTCATCTATGAGATCTGTAAGATCACAAAAAGAACTTACAGATACTTATAGCTTAGAAATGATTTCATTATTAGACATTCCTTCCAGTGTAGATAGCGATTTTGAAAAAATTTAACTTTCCAAAAAATTTTTTTTTTTTTTAAATTACGTATGAATCAATAAATTATATTAATTTATTAAAAAAAATATATCAAAAAAAAAATTTTTTAATGCAAACAAATAAGTAATTTCATTGTAGTATGAAGTTTTACTAAATCTTAACTTTGGCAACGAATTTTAAAGCCCCCTGTTACTGTGGCACCCTGTTTTTAAGCCCATTTAAAGCTTTGATATTACACTTTTAGATGCAGTTTAAATTTTTTAAATATCTTCATTGGTTCAGAAATTATGATTTTTGCAATGAAAAATGGCAAACCGGGCCATAGTGCGTCGTTAAGCGCGAAACGCGTGAGAAAGTTGAAAATAGTTCAACTTTTGACGCGTTTCGGGCGTATCGACGTCAAGTCATGGAGTTTGCTTCATACAAATACACTGATTTTACTTTTTCTCGAAACGCGGGAAACGCGAAAAACGACGATACTCTTGAAACGCGCTTTATGGAGCTTGGGCTTTAGAATTTGTAAGTGAATCCAATGGGTTGGCAAGATTGCTAGAGTCCGACCGATTAATCGGCATCGGCATCGGCTAGTATCGGCCAATAAAATTGGTATCGGCATCGGCTAGTAAAAAAAAAATATGAATTTCTTTAAATTAAAAGAACTTTGAGTTACATTGTTTTATTAATAATTAATTTACTTAATCATAATTTGTCTATTTTATTTTATTGATTATTTTTATTTATTAATATGAATTATATATTTAATATTTTTATTAACTAATCTATTTTGTTTATAACTAAAATTACGAAAATAAAAAAGAATCGGCATCGGCTTCGGCCTTTTTTGGCCGATGCCACATCGGCTTTTTTTGGCCGATGACACATCGGATTTTTTTTAATAGATTTTTCTGCTTTCATTTCTTGTTTGTTTTTATTTGCAGCTGAATCGCACTGTCTTTCTTTTTAATATCTCGCTTTGTATATTTACATTTTTATTATACGTTACAACCCAGTGTTGCATGATTAGGGGGTTTCTCCTTAGATTTGTTTGGATTTTATGACAAAAATTTAAGGGGACAATATTTTACAGATATTTGTAATCTATTTTTGCTACATCAACACATTGTTCAGCTATATTGGCTATTGGGTCTTTTGTTAATTGCTTGTGCCAAATAGAATGAGCAATTTTCATGAAATATTAATTTTATGTGTTATAAATTTGGGGGAAATTTTAGTTTAATGTATTTAAATTATGAATTTTCTTGTAATTTTATTTAGTTTTTAGTTGTTTATTTTCTCGTTTTTGTTTGTTAATTTGTGATGAATGTGATGAAATGTACTTACTATATATGTAAAAGTTCCTTTTGTTGTTTTATAAAATAAGCTGTGTTTTTGATTGAATTCATTCGTGTTTTTTTTCTATGGAATCGGCATCGACATCGGCCAAAAAATTTGGTATCGGTCGAACTCTAAATATTGCTAACTGAAAAGGACGCCATATCGCGTTTATTCGTCGAAGCGTGCGCGTAAAAAAGTGCAAATAAGTACGTAGTATAAAGAGGTGTGTAAAATAAATTATTTAATTAGTAAAAATTAGACAGAAGTTAAGAAGTTAAATTAGTAAACAGAAGTGGAAGTGAAAATGCGGCTCAAAGCACGAGTGAAGACGTGCAAGTGGAACATTTGTGCGCAGGAAATTACACCGAGCCTGCTAGCTGCTAATGTCATTATAGCCTTAAATATCTTTAAAACACATGGGAAAGTAAATCTGAAGGACTTCAGCACATGTTTTAAGGTTTTGCTTGGTATGTATGCACGTATACGTTTACAAAATCACATTCCCTGAGCATAATATTCCCATAACTAATTAAACAATTCGTTCCTCATTTAACTCGAATCAATACATGGGGCTGATCCTTTGGAGGAGCTGAGAGGAGCTATTGCCGCGGTTAAAAGAAGGCATTTTCACAATGCCTGTGTAAATAGAGCTAAACGCCAGAAACCAATAACTAATACTCGAATTTCTCTTATAACTTAGTACCTTAAGTGAACTGACTGAATTATTATTATTTTTTGTTTGTTTTACACGAATTTTTCTGGGATAAGTTTTTTTGGCTAAAGGCTCTAAGAAAACGCTCAAGAAAAAACGAGCATATATTTCTTGAGCGTGAAAAAGTAGTAGTCAAGTAAATTTAACGTTTGAAAGAAATGTTGACAAGTTGATTTGCATTCTACTGGACAATTTTTAATTTTAATAATAAAATTCAGTTCTCTTTAACCCTTTCCTTCCCATGGTAGCCATATGGCTACCAAAATCAAATTTGGAATTTCGATGTATAATTTTCGATTTTTCCCCATTCTATGAATTGTATCGCTTAAAAGAAACATTGTTCTGAGCTTTTTCAGCAAAATATGTAGTTTGTTTTTATGGGAACATTGGAAATTGTTAACATTTTTGCAACGGTTCCCGCTCGACAGGGCAGCAGAATTAAATGGCAACAATTTAATATTGCTCTATGTTTAACAAAGGACACCAAATAACTCTAAAATTCTAACAAATAACTCAAAAAACTTGTAAATAAGGGACATTTTGTTTTCATATAAAATATGTTTTAATTTTGCTTCATAAAAGCCCAGTGTAGTCTAGTGTAGTATGGCTACCTCCTCCTCGCACCCCCACTGGAAAGTCGAAACCATTTTAAATATGATGCAAAATACTTTTAAATATGTAGTTCTCTCGTTTCAAATAACCAACTTCCAATTTGTTTCTATGGCTATTTCATAATTCGGGAAGGAAAGGGTTAAATGGACAACGATTGGTTTAGTTTTTAATATATTTCAACCGATTACGTTTTTATTACATGTTTTGAGATATTTAAGGGACGACCTATTGCTCACGTTGGACTGCGGCATTTTCATGGCCGGCATAGAAGGCAGGCAGCTGTCACTTTTCCTTTGAGAAATAAATAGGTACACATATGTTTCTTGCCGAAATCAGTGTTGTCATTTCACTTTTCAATGAAAAAAAGTATTAAAAAACCGAATCAGTTTTCTTGTGAGGTGCGTACACCTCAAGTAAATTTGACTTAAGGAAATTTCCTTGAGCATTTCTTGAACTTTTTTTTATATGAAGTTTTCGCTTTTCTTGAGAGCTGCATACCGACCTTAACACAGTATCTATGTATATATATACAAATTAATCGTGGTCCGTTCGGCTGCTTAAAAGTTGAAAACGACTGGACCAACTTGGATACTTCCTTCGGCGGGTTTGTTTAAAATTGTTACGTGAAGGTTTAGGAAAAGAGAAAAGTCGGGAAAACGGGGCGTGGCACCACAAGAATAAATTTTTAGACAATAACTTTGGAACCATAAGTCACACATCAATTAAATTTGGTACAAACTTACTATTTAATCATGTCCTTCAACAGAGGGCATGGGGTGGGTATTGGACAAAGGGGTGTGGCACTGCCCATACAACTCAAATCTTTTAAATGGAATAGCTTCGGAATTGTAAATCAGACAGCATTGAAATTTGGTGCACCGTCGTTCCATAGATGTGCCATTCTACTGTTAAAATTTTATGGGCGTTGAACAAGGGGCGTGGCACATTTTTAATGCACCAGAACTGTAAGTCGTACATCAATTAAACTCGGTATGAACCTACCATTTAATCATATCTTTCGGTAGAGATACAATTCAATTCTTTTGAGTGGAATAGCTGCGGCATTGTAAGTCGCACAGCATTGAAAGTTAGTGTACCGATGTGTCATTCTACTGATGAGATTTGATCGGCGTTGGTCAAGGGGCGTGGCACATTTTTTATGATCCAACAGTTATTCAGTACACACACACATCTGTGAAACTTGATACGAATTTTCCAGAGTAGCAAAATTCGACTAGAAGAAAGTTGTGAGCATTGGACAAGAGGACGTGGTACCGCCTCCATTTTTATATACATAGATTGTTTGCCCTAACTGACTGACTGATTGATTGATTGATTCATCATCGCTCAGCCCAAACCGCTGAAGCTACAAACATGAAATTTGAGCTGTAGATACATCTTGAAAAATGAACTTCCGCTAAGACGGGATTTTTTGAAATTTGGGGTGTAAAGGGGCAAAACATGTGTTAAGGTGTTGTATGAAGAAAAGTGATTTAAGAGACATATTGATTTCGAACTTGCTGAAAATACTCTAAACCAAAAATAATTCGATACGTATTTTATAATTTTACGAAAATCAAAATTTATCTGGACCAACAATGGGTTAAGATTTGTTATAGGGCAGACTCGAAAAAAAACATGAACCGATAGGCCTATTGACTTCAAAAATTGTAAAATACTTGAAATAAAAAACAATTATACACGCGGTTCTCATTATTTTCAAAATCGAAATCTAACTGGATCAACGACGGGTTAAAAGTATGTATGGAGAAACAATTTGTTTAGCCTTTTGACTTCAAACTTTGTGAAAGTACTTCAAATGTTAAATAACTCGACACGTGTTTTTCATTTTTTTTCGAATATTAAAATCGGGCGGGGTCAACGACCGGTTACAAGTTTGTTTGGCGAAACTGTAAAAAAACATAAATTAATGGGGCCACGGACTTCAAACTTTGTGAAAGTACTCTAAGTGAGAAATAATTTGACACGCGTTTTGCATTTTTTTGAAAATCAAAATCTAACGGGGTCTAATGGGTTAACAATTTGTATGGAGAAACACGATTTACTGGTCCTTTTGACTTCAAACTTAGACAAAAAGCACTTCAATTGGAAAATAATTAAAATGTGCTTGTCATATTTTTGAAAATCTACCGTGATAAATTAAGGGTTAAAAATTTGTTTAGAGTAAATGTGGTAACTCATGATTTAAAGGGCCTTTTGACTTCACAGTTGTTAGAACCACTTGACATCAAAGATAATATACATATGTTTTTTGGTTTTAATCAAAATCTGACGGGGTCAACAATGCGTTCAAAATTTGTATCCGGTGAAAGAAGAGAGCTTGCGTGCGAAGCCGCGGGGTCCAGCTAGTAAATGTATATTAATGTTATTAGAAAACTATGTTTTTGTTATGAAATGAATTAAATTATTATTTTTTATGAAATGCTTTTAATGTTTGCTATTTTGTTTGGGGTTAGTTATTAGTTGTAGATATTATATTTATTTATTTATATTATTTAAAAGAAGTGTAATTTGTTTTTGGAAAAAAATTAATAAAAAAAACTAATGAATTGAATTCAATATATTTGAAATTCATTTAAAGGGGTTATATGCAAGTAATTTTTAATGAGTTACTATTTAACTAGTTTAAAATCAGTTACAAACTAACTAATTTTTAACTAGTCACAAAACAACCGGTTTAAAATCAGTCGATTGCGGACTAATTATTAATTAGTTTCAAAACAACTAGTTATAAACTAGTTGGGAAGTCATGCAGAGGTAGACAATTGATGTGCTGCTAGGACATTGCCACGTTAAAATAATCACTTCTTTTTAAGCAAAATAACAAATTTGTAATCAGTACTTCACAGAAAAAGACTAGTTATAAATTAGTTTAAAATTAGTTACATTTCCTGCAGGGATATGACAGCGTATACAGCGACACAGGCGCGTGTGGCTCATGGACGAACAGTGACGGACAATAGTATTGACATAGCAACGATTGTTCAATAAAACAGAAAATTTTAGATAAACGAAACATAAAATTCATTAACTTTTAAATTAATTAATTAAAATTTAAAACGATCGAAATGCGGCACGAATTTCTTCAATTTATTTATCTATATTTCTATATGCTTATTGGTATGTATGACGAGCAGTAAAACTTGAGTCCACCATTTCATAAGTATTTGTGTAAATTTAATCTGACTTATCCCAACGTCCCTCAATTATCACACAATTGCAAAATTTTCTCCACCATTAACTTACAATAACGACTGCAACGGCAAACTCATCAATGCGCTCGGCTCGGCATTTTTAATTTGTTTCTATTAGCTGGCAGCCGCTTATCTTGTGCCCATTTCATTACAGCGGCCACTTGCTGTACGCTCTGAGCCAACGGGACAGACGATGCACTATTACTGCCCTCTGGCGAAGCCGTCTTCAGGCTCTTCAGCAACTGTTGCCAGTTCGCAGTGTGTATTTAGGTTGCAGAGCATACGGGTATTAAATAAAATTTCGCTCGTTGGCGTTGATTCGCTCTTCATAATGACTTTTTCCACATTATGCGATTCCTTTTATGGTGGACTGTCTCCTCAGAATACTCGGCATGAGAATGGCTAAACACGTTGCTGCAATACTCGTAACTACTATACAATTTTGTTTTCTTGCCTGGTTTCCTGGTGCTTTTTTTTTTCTTTTTTACTGAATGTCCTTGAGTATTCGTACTTGGTGGCCCAGCTAAAGATTAAAGTATTTCCACCACTTGTATGAGAGTTCGCTCGTGTGCTCATTTGATTCCCCACGCAATAGATATGCCACTTGCTTGTGCATAAATATTGCACTGTCGTCGTTCCACAAGGTCATCATAAACTTTTTTAACGCTAAGCTAGATTCGGAATTTTGCTAAGGAAGCCAAATAGGCTTTTCAGAGCAACCGGAAACTTCAAAACCAGCTGCATCAATCGAATTCATTTAATTAAACAATGACTTTTTCATAGGGCAAATTCTCGAAAGCCGTTTTCCATCATTAATGTGAAAATATACTTCACACAATATACTTCATACGTACTAGGGATTGCAATCCCGGACCAGTTTTACAATCCCGGGATTTTCGGGACTGGAAATCACAATCCCGGGATCCCGGGATTTTTTTCGGGATTGAATATATTACTTTAAGGAACTAGTTCAGACTTTTTTTCAATCAAATAAATTATATCTATGTATTAAATACAATTCTGTGTACTGAATTTAAAACTAAGAACAAAATATTTATGACAAATAACTTAAAAACGCATTTAATTGCCAAATCACCCGGCTAACATGCTAAAAAAGGCATCTCTCTGATTCAATACAAGTACATCAAATCGTATTACGTGTAAATCTTCAAGTTTTGGCCATTCAAAATAAGTGAAATTCCGTGTGAGTAATAACTATCAATAATTAAAGTTTCGCTATAGTTTTAATTCACAAATGCTGATGGTTTTATATTAGCTTTTTCTTCCTCCTCTCTTTACACCATTTTCCTTGCGTATTGTGAATGTGATAAGTCACATTAGTGTAAAGAAGAATTAAACTTGCATGTTTTTATAAAATTCTGGTTGTTTACTCTTTTGAATGGATTCATTTTTGGGAGCGTAAGCTTGTTTGCACTTCTGATTTTGGTTACTGGCAAATCTGTACTGGAAAAGACAGACTGGACAGAGATATTTTGTACAAATTTGTAAAAAGTAGTTCTACACAAACAGAGCTATTGTTGCATTAACACTTATTCAAACGTCACATGCAATGGGCAATTTATTTTTTGTGTTAAATAATACGGGTTACATTTTTTGAAATCAACGTGACAAAAGCAAAATGTAAGCTTTTTGTTTTTGTTTCGATCCCGGGATCGGATTTTGTCAATCCCGGGATTTTTCGGGACTGAAATTGTCCGGGATCCCGGGATTACGGGATTCGCGATCCCGGGATTGCAATCCCTAATACGTACTACATGTACGTATGTGTGCAATTAGCGTACGAGTATTCGTGTGTATGTATTCATGTGTGAAAAGTTCCACGTAGCAGCAATGAAAATCACACCCTTCTGTGTGTTGGGTTAAGGTTTTCGCACTGATTTCGAGCAAACGTAAACACCGAAATTGCATTTGCTCGCCGCCCAGCGCCAAACAAATGCCAACACACTCACCCTTACAAACTCCGCACGCACACGAGTTTGATATTCCAATGGTGACTTCTACACTCATCGCCCGCTGAATCGAAACTCGTCGCTTCAGCTCGAGAAAGAAACACATGCACCCAGCCGTCTGGCCTAATGGAGTGTATTGTGAGCACAAGCGTGCGCGTCACAGACACACGCACACTGGTAGGAGGAAAAGGGTTTCAAAGCTTGTAATAGAATAATAATAGCTTGCATTACTTGCTAAAAAAAGCGCCTCGGACTCGCCAGAATTTGCGCATTCGAATTTATTACGAACACACAAACCTACGTATGTGTGTGGAATGTACATGCAAGAAATAAACTTATGTATGGGCGGATCTTCGTACCGCAGTCATGTGCGTACACATGTGGCAGCCCATTGTATCGAGTGCATGTTCGAAGATACCGAAATCGCCCGAAAGGTTCCATGTACACAACATTTCAAATATTTCATAACTCAAAATATATATGTATGCATTGTATGTATGTAACATGTCGCTGTGCGTTTTATGAAAGCCACATCAACGCCATCACTGCCCGAATGCTTATATACAATAAGCTTCGATGTGTCCAGCTGCCCGACTCGATACAAAAAAAAATTTGTCTACCAACCTCTTTAAAAGGAATACAACTTTTCGCATAAATAATTCGACGTCGTGGAAATGATTTTATTATTTAACTGTATGTCCTTGCGACGGAAAAAATGCTTCAGGCAAAATATATTCTGCCTTCCATTGTCTGCTTATTAATCCCACCAACTTTTGCCTTTACACCCTGTTTACACTCTGTTCTCTCCTTTTCGACAAAAGGCTTGTCACTTTTTAGTTCTCTGCGAACTATTCATACACTCGTATATTTGTATTAATTTTTGTGTTGCTGTTTGCCATGTCTTAAGTAAACTTAACTTATTTACTTACCTACTGCAACTATAGTTGCAGTCCACTTTGGAAAAATCTTAACTGAACGCCTCATAGCGTTCGCACCGCTCATGTTTGGGCGCCAACAAATTACCGCCCTTTGGCGCTCGCCCAATTAAATGCTGTTGCTCTAATTAAACTTTGACATTATGCCCTCAACCCATTGAAAGAAGCTCCACGGTAAGACAGATTTTCTGTACAGTGTGGGCTTGGTGCGTCTGGCTTATTTGAGAAATACTCGTACGACTCTGGATACGAAGCAGTACAATTCCCTTCTTGTACGTCAAAGTGTATCAATTTTCTACATCGAATCTATCCAGTCGTGCGATGACCTTTTGCCTTCCTATCGGTTGTTGATTCACATTTTCCGAAAAACTCATAACTTCGTAATTTCGAACGCCTGGCCATTCAGCGAAACACAGTATTCAGCATTAATTGCGAGCAGACAGAATGCTCCAGTCGTTCAAAAGGAAGTTTAAAACGTTGACCGCTACTCCATTCCGTGCGGAAGGAAACGCCATTAGTGAACAGAGCCCAAACTCGTGCGCACACATATAGCGTTAAGTACGTGAGTCGTAATTAAGCAGAACACAGCGAAAGGGAAAATCACGGCTGCCACGCTTACTGTCATGCAGGTACAATAACAAAATATTGTACATTATATGTACCGCAACACAACCGAAGGGTGGCTCGCCCTCAATCGGCTCGACACAGCGCTGTGGCTGAGTTTCGATTTCCAAACATTAGGAAATTAGCAGCACACAATAAAAATCAACGGAAATCCGAATGGCATTCGTGAACCTGATGTGAACGTTTCCAAATGCTCTCAGCGAAACCTCGTCGCTTCGAGTTTCTGCCGCGCCCTCGGCGGCAGTGCCACTGATTTGCTATTTCCACTATTGTTTGGAGCGTCTGGACAGAGGTTGGTGTTCGCCTTACCTGCACTCGAATCCTTAACGCGGCTGCGTACCGCGACCAACAACGAGCCAGCCAGATGCTCGCAACGCCCAACATCCTCCGCCTCCCGAATTACGTTTTGTGACTGGCGTCCTGCACTCGGAATGTTATCGCCGCCGTTTTTGGTAGCTGAGTGTGGAAAGCGAGAAAACTTTTAATTGAATCCATAAATTTTCGTTGTGGCGTGTTGCTGTTATTTTTGTTTTCATGTTGTTTAGCATCTTTGCTTTGCCGACATGAGCAACTAGGATGGGGTAAATTGTTAGAGGGGCAAGCAGTGTGCACTATTGTAGTGCTCCGTGCATTTCGCGCCCGTGGAAGGTGTCTGCCTACCAACTTGCACTCATTATGCCCTGTACAGGGATGCCATCAAGTTTATACACCAATAAGGTGACATGTTTGTTAAATATGTTTCTTTTGTTTCGTATGAACTAAAGCTGCCCGGGTCTGTATGTATCCCATTAAGATGGTACCCTCAATCGCGTCCAACCGATTACAGGCAATCGGATGAAATTTGTTGTGAATTTTAGTGGGACTGCAAATGAGAAATGGTTTGAAAATGAGCGTAGCCCGCTAACTTCTCAAATAAGAACATTAAGAAAACTAAGCATTGACTGATATAATTGAAAATAGGTGTGGCGCACCCCTTGAAACCACTCATCTAGTTCGTACATTTATGGAATTTTGTTGGCAAAGCTGTTATTCGAGTTGTAATTTTTACATTTGAAAAAGGGGAAAAATTAATTGAGTTAGAAGAATTCCTCGAATCATTGCAATCAACAGTCCTTAAAAACTATGACGTAAGTCCTTTTTTAATGGAGTCAACCGCACAAAGCACACAGATCACAAACAGTAGCCAGCAATCTGTAAGAAAGTTGTTGCCGTTGGCGACAAAATACATTAAAAAACAACAATGGTAGCCAGAATACCACAAACGACCAATGCCACTTCCCAACAATCAATGTTTAATGAACAAGAAGGCAGGAACTGCAACTTCCACTTTTTTTAAAAGCGGTGGAAATTTGAGCAAATCGAACAACTAGCGCCGAAATAGTAAAGTAGTAAAACGAAAACATACTGCTGATTTGAGTGAGTTGGAAACACTGGAGACCATCACGAAGTTCGCGCGTGCAGTCACCGCAGCATCATCCCTATGTACAGTTTTATCTAAAGCCTCGTTAAGCGTAAAAAATAATTCACTTTTAGCTCAGCAGCATTCCCGATAACAATCACTGCTCCGTTAAATTTCAACACCGCAATCCGCCCACTCTCTCTGCTCATTTGCCGCACTCATTACCTTAGGAAATGTTTTAATTTTGTCCTTGCGAGCCGTTGTGTTGTTTGAAGCCGTTTTTGCCGCTATCTCGCCCAAGCAGTACGTTAGTTGCTGTCCTACATAACCGGCCGTCAATGAAGCAACAAAGCGCCATCGAGCCACGAGAGGACGAAAGTAGATACGCAACAGCAAAAATGTGTGAAAGCTAACAAATTCCGCAATGACATGGCCTTCGAAAGCAGACTTTGTGAAGCGCTGCTGCCCTTATTCTCACTTTCGCAAATAGTCGCTTTGCTGGGGTTTACTTTTTATCACGGCCATCTTTATTTTCTCTCGCACTCAGGCATATTAAAGTTACGAGAAAAAGCGATTTACGCTTTCTCCTTTTGCGGCCTTCGCTGGGCAGAATCGGCTTTTAACCAATTTCGTATTATGAATTTTGCAGGATTCGCTTAAACCAAACGAGTTTTCCTGGGAAAAATTTAACGCGGTAGTATAATTTTGGCATTCCGATTCATGTGCCTATCTACTGTAAGTATAGATATTGTTACGAATACTAGTTCTAGTGGGCTAGTACGTATCTCTGGATTGCGTAATTTGAAATAACAAAGCACACTTAGTTTTTCAAACGCAGTCAATAAAAAACCAACAATCACTTTATTTCGCAAATTTTACACTTTACTGTCTGTACACTTAATTATTTGTTTAATTACTCCGTGTGGCACCTTCACTTGTCTAAACCAAGACTGACTCGCTGCGCCGTACCCGGCTGCCTTTTATACCTGTCCGGTTATCGCGCAGATCGTTCTCGCACATTCCAGAGTGGGCTGGCCATCATTGCCAGGTTGGACTAAAAGTTCCCCGTATTATCGCGGTCGTCGTTGCCAGATTGAATTATAGCACGGCGCGTAGCGACAGGGTTGCTTTGCACAGCGACAGTCTGTCTTATCGTTACAATATGTATAGTGCTATTATATATGCTTATACAGCAATACACGATAATACACCAATTTGCGTCGTGGTTACGTTCAAAAAAACACGACACAAAGTGAATTATGATTTTCTATAGGAAACCATGTAAAGATTGAAGATAGGTTCCAGGGTTACGAAAATACTACTTTTTGAAAAGAAAGTTTAACAAAGTAAACATTTAAAAAACAAAAATAATATACAATTTTGTTACATACATAAAAAAAAAACAAATTAAAACAAAATAAAATATTCAATTAATTTATAAAAACAAAATAAAAATTAATCACTGTCTGATGAGTCCATAGTGGCTGTTGTCGTAAGTCGGCTTTCTTTCACAAAAGTTAGAAAAGGAATCCTCGAGTTTTGTTGGCATGGCGCAATTAGAAACAAAATTTGTGCCATCTTTTAGAAAAAAAAACCAAAATAACGGAGCTTCAAAATTACATATTGTTGTAATATTCATCAGAAAATAACAAAACAACGAGAACAGAAATAATTAAAATAATTATTAATTAATTAATTGATTGGCACGACAGCCCGCTTACGTGAGACTAAGGCCTAGCTTCCCGCAGCCACCCGTGTTGTGCGTGTGAATTTTGTACGCGGGTGGAAGGGACCTACAGTTTTATGCCGGTTCCGAACGGCAGGTTGGGAGCTTTTTCATATGCAATTTTTACCCTCAGAGGTTTGCCATTTCCAGCTGAGAGGACAGCCACCGAAAGAGAAAACGAGTTTCCCGTTATTTTTTTTAGGTGTTACTACATGCAGGATTCGAACTTGCGTCGCTCTGCATTCGACTCGCTGGACCGCGCACTAACCAACTGAGCCACGGCGGCTGCTGGAAATAAAAACTAAATAAAATAACAAGAGAATTCAGAATTCTAATACATTAACATGTATTAAAAAAATTATATATCACATTTATCCACTGAGAGAGAAACAAAATACTGACGTAAATATTGAATACAAATACAGTTTTTTATTCAATTTAAAATTACGATTTTTATATTAAAATTTGTACTCTCAAATTGCGATCCGTTATACAGATGAAGTGAGAAGAAGTCAGAAAACAAATTTGGAAAAAATAAAAGGTCTGTTAAAAAAAATGCATCCAGTTAAAAAAGAAGGATAAGATTGAAAAATTAAATGCCCCTTCTTCCTTTCGGTACTGAGTTTAATTTTGAAATCCAGAATACTCTCAGTAGAAATATCCGCATGCTATGAATGTTGGGGTTAGAAAATTATATTCGATGCTCACAAATTCTGAAACCATCCTTTTATGCGGGAACACCGAAATCGAAAAGATATTTTGCGGAGGTCGTAAGATTTGAATAATTTTGTTGAAAAATCTGTGTTTTTAAGAATATCTAGATTAAAAAAAAACATTTCTAGGAAACATTAAACAGTATCTAAAAATACATTAATGAAAAGGGGTATAACAACCCGTTGGTACAAAAAATGGAAACAAGTGTATTTCACTTCAAAGTATTTTCTATGTGTTACATCCTTATTCTTTGTAGTGACATTCCCAGGCAACTGCTTGAAGTCCGCCTTACAGTAGATTTCATCATCGAGAATCACGCAATCAAACTTGGTTACGTAATTGTCATACAGCATTCGAGCCCGCGTCTTTGCTATTTTTTCTTTTGCTTCCGACCGGTCAGGCACTATCTGCTGTTTGTAGATCCTTAATCCTTGACTTCCTTAATCCTTGACAGTTTATTGCGATGTGCCTGCCGCAGCTGCAATATCTCGAGTCGACCTCGTGGGGTTATTCCGATATGTGCTAACAACCTTTTTCAGCACTTCTGGGTTACTTGGATCCTTTTTTCTGCATAATCCTTCGGTTCTGTAGATGAAGTTTCCCGCGTTGTAGTTGTTTATAACATTATAAACCGTCGCTACGCTCGCTTTGCTTTCTCTTGCAATGCTTAATCTAGACTTTGTCTTATCAGTCAAGTAAATGTCTAGTATTAATTTTCGGCAGCGTTCTTTTGGGCTGCACATGTTGACTAAAGTAGATCCAAGATGCAATTGACTAATTGCAATATTTTTAGATACTTTCACTCGAAAATACCAGGCTCCTAACTTTTGATATTTCCGTAAACTGGATGCCTAAAAATTCTCGAATTTTTTTGGTTCACCCCTTATATTGTTTTACAATCAGTGCATCGAAATCTTAGGCTAGTTGCATCCAATATCTTCGGAAATAATAGAAATATTTAATAACAGTGAGTGTATACGAAAAATACTGATAAAACATATTTCTCCTACAAAACAGCACGAAAGCCGGATTTCCAGGTGATGTGTTGCGATCTATGGAAAGTGGGAAGATTTATTATTCTCAAATAAAGGTTTGGCATATTTGGGATTAAATGGCATCAACTAATAAAAAAATTTTGCATCAAATAGGGATCACTTTGAATGCGACAAAATAAATTCTGTAGAATTGATGTGCATTTACTTTAGAAACTCGCAGTTTTTTGACATAGCGTGCAATAATATTTTTTTCCAAAATTCGAGTTTAATTCCATTTTAAATTTTCTTTCTCTGCAAGGGTAAAATGTTTCGACAGTTTAGGATAATTTCGTTCGTGGAAGTGGCCCGATTACATGGCAAGAAACAATTGCAAGTATTTCGAATATGTCGAACTGCGCTGCATGTGGTTTATTAATTAAAGCCGCTTTCATTATAGCTACCCGTTCTGCCCACCGTCCTTCCATGACTTCACGATGTTTTGTGGCGATTTCTGCATCTGAAAGAACCAATTAATATTCCTTGTCTTTAGCCCTTTCTCTACTCCTTCAGTGCCCGGCCATCAGCACTACTTGCCTTGCTCGCACACAGTGCAATGCTTCTTTTCATTCGGCTTTCCATGGCTGCAATTGACATCCATCCCATGCGCAAACCCAGAACAATGGTAAATTGTAATTTTTTCCAAACCCCGAATGTAAAATGGACGTGGATATTGGTAAACGGTTCTGCTGTACTAGGACTTTTCACTGTTTAGCAGATGCAGTTAGGTTTGGTTTTTAATGGCGCCAAAAATGTATGTAAATTGAATTTTGTGGTAAATTCAACCACTTGGGGAGCAACGAAGCAGTCGTGTGGTTGTCGGCACTTGACCCAAAAATGGCTGTAGTCTGTATCTTTTGGCCATTAAACACTTGGAAATAGCACACGTCCAAAGTGTATTTTTGTGTCAGCGAATTGAAAAACAACGCAATGACAAGAATTTGTGGCAATTTCAATCCGCAGATTATTGTAGCACTGTTACTAAAAAGGAAGCTATCAAAATGCAATACTTTAAGCTTTAACTATGCTGTGTCACCGGAAGACCTCCGAAAAAAGGAGAGTGAAACTACGTTGTTTTAGACCCAAATGTTCAATTTTTACATTTCATTTTAACTTTTTTAATATAAAATTTGAAGCATGACGAAAAACACTCCTTATTCCATGTTCATATGTATGTACATCTATACTTATACCCTATTTCCACTGAACGCTTAACTGCAGTGAAGGGCTCTGTTAAATTTGAGAACTGTCAAGCGTTTTCACCGGAATCGAGTTAAATGCAACAGCTGGTTTTTGTTTACATTTTTAGTTGGTCGAGCCAAATTCTGCATTTATTTCTGGGCAGCCACAGCTTACCCATCGCCGCCATCTTCTTGTATACGTAGGGTAGCGTGGTCCGAAACCGACCCCCTAATTGGCAAATGCAATAAAAGTGCTTTCAATTGATATTTTTTCACAAACCAAATTTTTTTTTAGAATAAACATTATTCTAGGTTGTAAGTAGATTGACAAGGTTTTTGGAAACTTTTTTCTTTAAATAACGAGGTCAAATTCAAAGTTTGCATATTTGTTGTTTTCAAAACTCGTGGTCCGAAGCCGTCCCCCCATGGATTCACTTACAACAATAAAATTCATCAAAATTTGATAGCACCTATTCAAGCTTAGGTCATAACGAATATAAAAAACTTACCTTTTGATTTTTCAAAAAACAATAAAGCACTTGTAACTGAAGTTCCGTGTAGGCTCAAAAATGAATTTTATTCCTGTGAAAACACAACACGTCACATAACCACGAAATAAAATGTGTAATATGATGGCTCTCCGCCTACAACTTGTAAGTGTTGTAAGAGCTTTTAAATGCCCCCACCGACAGTTTGGGTGCAGCTTAATGACTGAGAAACATGTGGAGGTCGGTATGGGACCACGGGCCGGTTTCGGACCACGCTACCCTATATATGGTTTCTTGCAGCCTTCCTTCTCAACAGTCTAGGAATGTCTGCGTTTTCATATTTGTGAAAATGTATTTCCTTTGGTGAACATTTATTTCATTTCTCAATGTTTATTTCGTTTGTGACAGTTGTCAGCTGATTGATATCAGAGCTGTCTGAATTTTTAATGTCAAGAGGGTTCATGAGAAGTTCCACGTTTTTTATTTTCTTTTCAAGCATTTATTATTGGCAAATAATAGTAATAAAAATAATAATAAATAAACGGCAGCTGCCGTGGCTCAGTTGGTTAGTGCGCGGTCCAACGAGTCGCATGCAGAGTGACGCAAGATCGAATACTGCATGTAGTAACACCTAAAAAAAATAACGGGAAACTCGTTTTCTCTTTCGGTGGCTGTCCTCTCAGCTGGAAATGGCAAACCTCTGAGAGTAAAAATTGCCTCTGAAAAAGCTCCCAACCTGCCGTTCGGAACCGGCATAAAACTGTAGGTACCTTCCACCCACGTACAAAATTCACACGCACAACACGGGTGGTTGCGGGAAGCTAGGCCTTAGTCTCGCGTAAGCGGGCTGTCGTGCCAATCAATTATTAATTATTAATAGAAGTTTTGACTTTGATTATGACAGACGATATGTATTTTTGCGAAAAATGTAGTAAAAAGTAATTGTCTTGGCAAAAAATCTACCACACCGAACGCAATTCAAATCCCTTCTTTCGTTTGTGTTCGTACGGCTCTTGCAGCGCCTGAAAGCATTCTATCAAAATTTGTACATTTGTGGGTATTGCCCCCCTATTTTAACGTAACATTTTCTGTTAGACGTCTGTAAACGGCAAAACTGAGTTAACTCACTTTAATACAAAAAACATTGTATGGGAATTTAAGCATTTAAATGCGATGTCAAGCTGCAGTTAAGCGTAAACTGCAGTCAGGGCCCAGTGGAAATAGGCTATTATTATATAAAAACAAGTGTGACGTTTTTTGAGCCACAATTAGGTAAAAAACACTGAATCTATCAAAATTTGTACATTTGTGGGTATTGCCCCCCTATTTTAACGTAACATTTTCTGTTAGACGTCTGTAAACGGCAAAACTGAGTTAACTCACTTTAATACAAAAAACATTGTATGGGAATTTAAGCATTTAAATGCGATGTCAAACTGCACCTAAGCGTAAACTGCAGTCAAGGCCCAGTGGAAATAGGCTATTATTATATAAAAACAAGTGTGACGTTTTTTCAGCCACAATTAGGTAAAAAACACTGAACCGATTTAGATGAAATAAGCACCAAACATTTTTTATCTGGGGGAATGGTACATAGGTTATATGAGAATGACCACGCCCCCTTCTTACGTCCACTATGGTAACGAAACTCATCTATGCTTTTGTAAGGCAATATGGGTATCAAACGATTCAGCGTGTCATTGCGGCAAACATAAGCTATAATATACTCGGCCACGCCCACTTTGCGCGCCAACTTAACTAACAAAACGAAGCTGCGGCACATGTCGGTAAATCAGTATTAATACCAAATGATTCCGTTTTTTGTTGATGTTAACAAAGGATATATCAGATCGACCACGTCTACCTAACACGCCTTCTCGCCACGATTACTATAAAAACAAATCGGCGATGATATATTTGCCACAGTAATATGGGTGTCAAACGATTTAGCGATTCGTGGGGGAATGGGGTGGGTTTTCGACAAGGGGGCGTGGCACCGCCCATACAACTTAAACTTTCAATATGGAATATCTTCGGAATG
The DNA here is from genome assembly GCA_963971225.1 of Melieria omissa. NCBI lineage: Eukaryota > Metazoa > Arthropoda > Insecta > Diptera > Ulidiidae > Melieria > Melieria omissa. Next base: position 37,769,807 of record OZ020269.1, on the reverse strand, counting down.
AGAAATCGGACAGCATTAAAATTTGATGCGGGGTCACCGTTTAGATGTGCCGTTTCACTGGTAAAACTTTGTGAGCGTTGGACAAGGGGCGTGGCACTTTTTAAGCAACTCAAATGTTTTGAATAACTTTGGAACTACAAATCACACATTAAAGAGATTTGACACAAACATACGATTTACATGTGCCCTTCGACATGGGGAATGGGGTGGGTATCGAACGAGGGGGCCTGGCATTGCCCCATACAACCCAAGTTTTTAATATGAAATATCTTCGGAATTATAAGTCGGCCAGCATTGAAATTTTATATAGCATCATGGCTTAGACGTATCGTTCAAGTGGTTAAATTGTAAGGGCGTTTGACAGGAGGCGCGGCACTTTTTAAGCGACCCTATTGTTTTCAATCACTTTGGGACTGCAAATCACCCTTCGACAGGGAGAGTAGAGCGTAGACCCCAAGTTTTTAATGTGGAACATCTTCGGGACAATAAGTTGGAAAGCTTTGAAGTTTTGTACACCATTGTCCCATAGATGTGTCTTTCTACTGGCAAAATTGTATGGGCGTTGACAAGGAACGCGGTGTATTTTTCGCGACTGAAGTTTTCCGCGTAACTTTGGAACTGAAAGTCGCATATCAATGAAACCGGGTCGCACCCTTCGACTGGAGGAATGGATTGGGCATTACATAAAAGAGGCGTGGCATCGCCCATAGAGTGGACTATGAAGAAACTTGAAAACTTATTGGTCCCATTGACTTCAACCTTGCGTGCAAAGCCGCAGGGCCCTACTAGTACTACATAAAAATCAGCCACTTTAACTTACAGTAAGATTTTAAACCCGCGGAAAGAAGTGATCGTTAAAAGTAGCGTATCAAGTTTGCTAGAGAAAAGGGTTCGATTTTTTTGAATGTTCGCAAATGAATGAACCAGAATACAAAGTGTACAGCTTTTATATTTTCACATGCCTTATAGTCAAGGCATAATAGACAATTGACAATCCGCGTGCCACACACTCTATATAATACGGAAGATATTTTCAATCTTATTACTGCCCAATGACTTTATCAACTGAATAAATTTAGGTATATGCGTACTATATATGAACAAGTATTATGCATACTTAAGTCACAAGTGAATGGAACTTTACCTTTTGAAATGGAAGGAACCACAGTTGTCTGTCGTGGATTCCGTTTCCGTTAAGCAAAGCAAATCTTTTTTTAGTTTTCATTGCTTGCTGATTGAGAACGATTGTAAATACATAACAGTTTGATTTCGCGCTCAAATGAGAGTGACGTACTTTATAAACTTAATTCTCACAAAATGTCCTCGCACATTCTGTTCAAGATTGAAAAGTGTTCAATTGTAAAGAGTTCGAGCTGAACTCACTTTACGGCACCTGATGCTGACACAAAGCCATCATCATCAACGTGTCAATGGGACGTGACCACATTTGCTCCGCGCTACTTACCTATGTACTCGTACTATACTCGTGCAAACTGAGGAGCATCAACTGGGGCGCACGCTGTTCGCAAACGCACCCAACCGGTACCAGATGCGAACAAATGCGGCATGTGGCCCGTGGTTAGGGGCGATAAAGTGTGCGAGAAGTGAAGCACATAAAGCGAATTTTGTTTCTCATACAGAATTAGGTGTTAATCGATTCTTCTTCCGTGCGTGTGTCCTTTGTATGTATGTCACATAAAGCATTTTACTTCTAGAGCTGCTTATATGCGCCGGACAATAATTTGACATGAAGCATGTATACATCCTCAGACCTTAGACACTTCAAGTGTCAAATTTTCATTGTTTCGAGATTTTCGTGCTATTCAGCCGAACGATAAGCGACACGGATTAATTGAAATTAATTAAATATGAATAAACGCTAAATAAAAAAAGTGTTTTAGAAAGCTGTTTGTGAATGAATAATTCCACTTATCAGTAATTACACCTACAACTAATTTCATCTTGGTTTATAAAAAAGACACATTTGTGCGTGTCGCAATTCCTGTAAATCAAAGGTAATGTACTACGCTTCGATATCTCGCAACAGGAAATTGTTTCGAAGACTTAAATCTTTATCCAAACTGAACCAATAAAGATCTAACAATATCTAACTGAACCAAAGCTTATGTAATAGAGGAATATCTATATTAATTAATATAAATTTTATTCATATTAATATTAAGAGGTGAACCAGAAAAAATTTAGAATTTTTACGCATCCAGCATTCGAAAATGCCAAGAGTTAGGAGGCTGGTATTTGGGAGTAAAAGTATCTATAAATATTGCAGTTTCTTGCTATATTACTCAATTGCATCTTGGATCTACTTTAGTCAACATTTCCAGCCAGCAAAAGCGCTGCCGCAAATTAATACTGGACATTTACTTCACTGATAAGACGAAGTCTAGACTAAGCATTGCAAGGGAAAGCAAAGCAACCGTAGTGACGGTTTATAATGTTATAAACAACTACAACGTGGGAAACTCGATCTACAGAGCCGAAGAATCAGGCAGAAAAAAGGGTCCAATAACCCAGAAGTGCTGAAGAGGCTTGTTAGCACATATCGGAATAAACCCACGAGGGCGAGTTGAGATGTTGCAGCTGCATCAGGCACATCGCAATCAACTGAGATGCTATATAAGCGAAGTCAAGGGTTAAGGACCTACGAAAAGCAGAAAGTGCCAGACCGGTTGGAAGCAAAAGAAAAAATAGGGAAGACGCGGGCTCGAAAACTGTATGACGATTACGTAACCAAGTTCGATTGCGTGATTCTCGATGATGACACCTACTCTTAACATAGGTGGACTTCAAGCAGCTGCCTGGGAATGCCTATTTCACTCAAAACAATAAGAATGGAACACAAAGAAAGTACTCCGAAGTGAAATACACCAAATTTCCAAAACACTTCATGGATTGGCAAGCTATGCACCTGTGGTCTACGGAGCAAGGCGTTCATTACGACAGGAACAATAAACTCTAGAATTTATATAAAAGAATGTATGCAAAAACGCCTTCTACCATTTATTGAATAGCACAAAGGAACAGTTTTGTTTTTGCCAGACCTAGCGACAAGCCACTACTCCAGGTCAACTATGGAATGGTATGAAGAAAATTTTGTCACGGTGGTCCCAAAAAAGGCAAATCGTCTCAACTGCCTGGAACTTCGGCCTATTCAAAGATATTGGGCTGTAATGAAGCAAACTCTAAGACAAACAAAGAAAGTTTGCAAAAATTATGTACAGTTCCGAAATCGATGGAAGCAAGCCTATGTAATAGTCACCGAAAGTACTGTCCAGTCTCTAACTAAGACCGTTAAGAAAAATATAAAAAAAATGTTGCAACCACTAATTATATTTCATGAAATTTTTTTTGTAAATTCGAGTTTAAGAAATGTTAATAAACTGCAGTTTATTTTAGTAAAATCAGACTATTACTTTTTTTTTAATGTATCCTTAAAAATTCTAAATTTTTTCTGGTTCACCTCTTAATTAAAAAAATTAAAATTAATAGTAATTAAATTAATTAATTATAATTATATAAACATTAATTAATATGTAAAACGATTAATATCTACAAATATTGGCGATAAAAAAGGACAAAATTTCAACCTACTAAGTACTGCTTGTGGATTAAAAACGAGTGCATTGCATTTTTAATAAAAAAAAAACAAAATGATATTTCATCCTTTGGCATACCATCCAATATCCGGATATCCATCCATCTTGCCAAATTAAGTAGGTAAAGGTACCTATTTACCGTATTGTTCATGAAAAAAAAATGTTTTATTGATTTTGCCCTAATTGTACAATGTACATGTATTACTAAAAACCACTTGCCGCTAGATGTCCCCACTTGCCGTTTAATATATGAATAAATTTGTTAAATGGTTTAGAATTCGGTTAGGCCGAATCTTAGAGAATTGCCGATTCGATGTAGATTCGGCTTTGAAAAGTCTCGGTCGTTCGGACTCTATTTAATATCTCATTAATATTACGCAATTATTTTTAACAGTCAAGCAGTTTCCGCATTTTGAATTTCCAATCAGTTTGTACGTAGTCGATGAAATATCGAAAAATCCAGGCTCTTAGTATCGGTAATATTAGTAGATAAATACTTAGTCACTTATGGTTACTTAAAGTGTGCCAACGAGCGTTTGTCTGGCAAAGGTAAATATTAGCTTCCTAATTGAATGCTTTATGCTGGTATACCGAGCGTTTAGCTACAACAGTCGACAGCCAGCGGCGGCGTCATGCGACGCGCCGCAATCTGGCATATTTGAATAAATTTGATTTCGCTGATTTGGCGCGAACAGAAAATTCTCCAGCCAGCTGGCTACATCTGCGACTGCAGCTCGCACAACGGGCTGCGTCGGAGGACTATGCAGCCAATTTGCCAAAACACAATCGTTTAAATTCGGTGGAAAAGTGCAATTGTGCATTCGGGACCGTTTCCCATCAAACATTCGGCTTGGCTGGCAAACACCAATATTTTCAAACCAATGAGAACCGACTCTACGGACAACTGACATAAGAGCATTGCTAACAATGCGCGGTACGAGGAGCACGCCGACAGCTCACAAAGACGTCGGCCTACAAGACCTCATTGCGTTGTCGGTGCCAACAATAATTTCAGACGCGCAACGAGACCATAAAAAGAACAATTGACAAAATGCGTAGAGGTTCAATTTTCGCTACTTTTATTGGGTTCCATTTGTTATTTAATTGAATGATGGAATAAGCCAAGAATATGGAATTTCTTATTCAATACAAAAATTTAATCCGAGCCACCTTGCCGCCTTCACGTAGTAGCAAGCGCCCTCGTCCGCGACGCAACTACCTGCAGTAAATTTCGTTTTTATTGCTGGCATCCCTGGAGCGAGTGCGGTTTACACTGCTCGGTGCCGTATGTCGCGTGCGGTGTGCGCTGTGCGTGTTGAGGTGAACTGCGCCATTCGTGTGTTTGCGTTACATCCCATTGACGGCGTGTCGCGTTCTATGCAGCGTCCGCGTACCATGCACACCTCCTGTGGCAGCACTATGAGCAGCAAAACTGCCAACTTCCGCATCCGCCGCAATGTCATTTTGTCACATTCGCAATTTTCCACCGCCAAGCCAACCTTGACAGCGTGGCGGGGTAGCGAAGTGGTGTGACGCCGCATTTTCCTTTCCTTTCGCCTGCTCCCTCCGCGCAGCTGCAGAATGAGTTCGAACCAAAATCTTGGCTACAATTGGTTTTGTGGCGACGTTGTACGTAAATAATGGGGTGGGGGAGGAGGCATGGGCGTGCGAGACGCTGCGTAGTGCCGATGTGTGTTATGAAAAGTGAAACCCAGCGGCATTAAATTTGTCCTGTGACGACGGCCAACGCCCGTAGGGCGGCATGGTGGTGGTGAAACATGTTTCATTTTTTATGACTTACCCGCGACGAACAGGGACGGGTGAAAACAATTGTAATAAAACCGAAAGTCGCTGACTTAAATGTTGTATCGCTTTCTTTCTTATTTGATTACGTTTTATTTGATTTGAACTTGTTTCTCGCTAAACCACTTTGCCGCACGACAGCCCTTAGGATACGCGCGATTGTTGCAGGCCTCAAAAAGCGATCCCATAACTTCCCTGCGCTCAAAAAAAAACATTGTGCAGTAAATGCAATTTATCACATTCCATTCTGGCAGGCAGACGAAATGTCTAGCAAATGACGGATTTTTAAATCGTTTCTAAGTCCCTCTTCTTACTTGTAAACTTCGAAGCTATTCAAGCTTCATAAGAAAACTAAATGCAGATTGTAAAGATAATACAGGTAAGCCTCGCCTAACACATGGCTTTTAAAACACAGCCTCGTTTTTACACAGTTCACTTTTTGCGACACATTTTTAATTATCAGGTGAAAAAACATCGTTTTACACGATATTACAACAAAAAAATTGCGCATTATGTTTTCCTGATTTATACACATGCATATATGTATAAGTAGTATAGTGTGTATGTATTTCGTAGGCTGGGTTGTGAAGCATTACTGTTTTTTCTTTCCCTAATTGACATATCGCCAATCTTTCAACTGTCAAGTTTGTCTTTGGATATGACTCTACTTTTGTGGTTACACCGAAGTGTAAATACGTATTGCTTGTGACAGCTACAGACACGTGTTTGAAAATCGACTGCGAAAACTTTTTTTGCTTTTTTTAAAGTGCTATCCAAGTGACTGAGCTTATTGCAAAAAGGTCAGTGTAATACATGTTTATTTAGTGTTTTGATTCTATTTTACGATGCAATATTTGTTTATGTCGAATTATGATTGGAAGTGTTGTTTATTTTAATGTTTCCAAAATGGCATCTTGGTTGGGCTGTGAACCACTGAGGTGGCTGGGTTATGAACCACCTTTTTTTCGTACAACATTTGTTCTAACTCTGTCAAATATGGACGGATATATTCAAATAAAGTAATTTAATGTAATGTCAGTCGCTTTCGGCAAGTTCACTTGAAGAGGGCCAATGCGAGAACGCGTTCGTATTTCACATGCAAACATTGCGACACCAAATAGGACGAAAAAAAAAATTGAGCATTTGCATTCACTGCGATTTTTGGCCTAAGTGGCGTTATTATAACCTTTTTTCACCTCTTGAGCCTTCCTGATTAAATAAATTCTCTACTTTTTTTAAAATTATGGGTGTTTTCTTAGTATTTTCCGACTTTAATTGCGATTTGCCAGATGGTTCACAACCCAGCCACTTTTTTAGAAAGGCGAAAAATCACGTCCTTAGAAAATTGGAAGTAGAGAGTTAAATGTTAATCAAAACGGTAATCTGTCTTCTAACAAATTTGCGCTTTATATTTACCTTTCCAACGGTATCTTAAATTTTTCGATATCTTTATTTTGTGAAAAGTTAGAGCCAAAAAACAAAACCCGGTTCATACCCCAGCCCTCTCCCTTACATATACACAATGATTTGCAAACAATTTAAAGAGTGCAAGACCTAATTTGAATTCAAAGAAGTATGTACATACATATGTACATATATATGAAGATTGAATGATTTCGATTGATTTTGTCGTGCACTTGCTTTCAAATTTGTTTATGTCATTCAGACAGTATATCGGACATGCCCGTTTTATATGTGGCAATGCGTTAGTGGAAATTTATTCGCTCAGTTACAGGAAAAAGGATACGTTATTTTGTGTTTTTATTGAAAACAATAAAAGTTTGGAACATAACCCCGTGTTAGTCGAGGCCTACCTGTACTGTTTTTACTGCCCTGAGGATCGTGGTCGGCGTTTAAACGGCACCCACGCTAGAGGGTTGGGGCGGCTTTGTAATGATTTCTGCAGGGGCTGCATGGAAACGAAGAGAATGAAAGTGTACTTAAATTTCTATGAATTTGTCCTGCACTCACTAGGAGAAGCAAGATTCCCCTGGATGAGTTCTTCTTTGACAAACTGGGTCTTCTTAGCTTCGCTTCTTGGACATGCGTGCGCCCGCTTCGGACCAGCCACGAGTATCTTCCTCCCTGCCTAACTCCTTCGTTGGCATCATTACAAATATTTTCTATCCTACGGTACTAATTACCGGCACGAGAGCATAGACTAGGGCGATTTCGTGTGGAGGGTTGGAAGCTTTTCGAAACACTGAGTCACGGCGGTTGCTACCCCATCGCTTTAATTTAGCAGTTATTGATGCGCAACGTTGGTCGAGGAAATTAACAAAATTGACTACCTAAAAACCCAGAGCCATGCCCAACCAGTTCTAGTCCAACGGCGCTCCAGTGCGCGCTCGCATTGGTGCTCTGCTCTAGCTCGGCTGCGCGTGCAACGGGCACATTCTGCACACATATCAGCGGTGTATTCTCCATGAAACCATTGTACTTTTTCATTCACTTGTATTTACCTGTGTATTTATATACGTCGTGTGCACGGTCGTCTACAGCGCAAAGAGCGTCCGCGACATGCGGCCTCGCTAACGTAAAAAATTAACCCCCGCCCCCATGAGCATAATGATGTTTTCATCACGCAGCGTTCTACTTCCCGTTTTTATTTTGCATCTTTTATGAAGTTGTAAAGCAACATGATAAATTGCGTTATTTGTATGTATGTGTGCGTGTACGCATGTGCTGTGGATATAAAAAAGCGATTGCTAGGCAACCGGAAGTGAAGCCAATAGCAGTGCTCAGTCCACACTGGTGTTCAATCCACACTGGCGCTTATGCTCTGTTCACACCCATCTCCCAAGTGTTAGCTGTTACTATGCATGTGTATGTGTCTCATTTAAGAAATCAATCTATATCTATAACGACCTACTACAGTGAACTTATAAATTTAAGAAAGGGGCATACATAGAATTGCTTGCACAGCCACTATACATTTTTCCCCCTATACATTGTTCACTCCTCTCTGAAACATACGGCCTCCACAAGACTCTTCCATCTTACACGATTCTGGGCTGTTGTTTTCGCGCCATCCCATGTGGTGTTGACAGCGGCTAGTTCGCGTAGGATTGACCGCGACTTCTACTCCCTTGCGGGTTCCAGTCCAGTGCCACTCTTGATGCTGTCCGGTGGTTTTCTTAGTGTATGACCTATCCATTTCCATTTGCTTCGCTTTATTTGCCTCAGAATGGGTTCCTCATTGGTAATCTTCCACATCTCCCACTATAGATAGGTATAAGTAATAAGTAAGGATTCCCAGCTTATTTTTGAAAGAAAACACAGAATAAACCAAATATTTATGAATGCATACTGTTTGTTCTATACCATAATACTTATTTCAGCCGAACTTGAGTAAACTCATTTCCAATATTTCCCTGAACACCAACACCAATTGGAAACCACATCTTCCGAATGCAAGATCAATGCATTTTTAAGTGCCTTGTATGCAGGAAATAAAATGGAACTACGTATTATGCTGTCGTTTGCGTTCAACATCAGATGGCAGCTTAATGTTGTTGTGCACCCAGCAGAAAGCCTTTGCCTTTTGTATAGTCCCGCGTACATTGTTCGTCCTCTTTGTTCGAAGGCCAGATTAAAAAGGAAAACTGGATTGGACGACCAACTCACAGCCGAGTCGCCAGAACCTTGAATTTAAGAATCTGCCATTGCCAACAACTTAGTTTGGTCCATCCATCTTATGGACACAGTAGCAATATTACTAGTACATAGTTCAGTAACAGGGATACAAGTTTATTACCACTCAATGTTTCATTTATTTATTTATTGATTAGCCAATGAATACAAATTAAAGTTCTTATAGGCTAAGTGAAGCTACTTATAAAATAGATTTAACGAATAAATGAAGCGATTTTTTGAAACTAAAAAATCAATCTGTCTGTTTATACAAGTCAAAAATCAAACGACGCTGCAGGGTGAAATTGCGTCGACCACGACCACTAATAGAGTCCCAGCAGCAAATGCCAATCTCGTCTCACGTGGCTGTTTACATCAAGAAGTCTGTTTCCTGAAGAAAAAATTCAAGATTCGAAACATGCAAGCAGTGTGCTGTTCGGATGCAGCGCTGCACGAGTGGTGCTACTTATTTTTGGAATCCCTCCCATAAACCATCTGCTGACTACTTCCACGTCTAATTCTATAAACAGAAGTGCCAGCACACGCCATGCAAACCCCTCCATTCCACTCCATTCCAGTTCCAAAATAGTATCAGGGGCTGCCGTCACGAGCAGATGCGAGGCAATGCACAGAAGCGAGCAGTTTAGGTGCGTGCATCATGAATGTCAGACGCATTTTACTACCAACTTACGTGCAGTCGTGGTATTGTTGATATCATAAATACTTACATACATATTGAGGTTCATATGTTATTTACGCAAAATCTCCGCTTCATTCGTTCAACAGTGAATTGCCGCGGCGGTCCTTGTGTCACTCACTTTGTGACTATCCGCTCAGTGACCCCGTACTAATTGTGATTACATTGGCTGCAGTGGTCGGCTCATTTTGTCTGCTAAGTGGCTTGATTCTGCTATGTGCCGTGTCCAAGTCGCTGCGCGATCAATCATCGGAGGCGATTCTTTTACTCGGTAAGGGCAAGGGCCTACACTACACTATAAAGTTATTACCAAATACATCAAATAATTCGATTCAAGGCATCGGATTCTTTATTTCATCGATTGCTTGCATTACTTGGAAATTAACAAACATCCGACGACTGTCGCGCATAATCGAAGCCATCAAAGAGGAAGCCGTTCAAATATGAAGCCGCTTGTTAAATATTTACATGAAAACCTCAATAAAAAGCTGTCTTCATAAAAAAAAATAATTGACCACAATCCACTATAACTTTCGTTATTTTTTGAAAAATTTTCCAATATATTTCAAAATTATGCAGTAAAATTATTGGACCTACAATACGTACAGTCGAACTTTACTATGACGAACTTTTATACAACAAACACAGCTTGTTCGTTCGTACTTTCTTTTGATCTCCTCGTAACGACTTTCCGTAACGAAAATAAAATGAAACTTTGTACAGGGAAAAAGTAAAACCTGTATAAAAGATTCCCTAGAGTTGAAAAACGACTAATAAAAAAAACAGGTAGTACGTATACCATCAAATTTTGATAATAGTTGTCTGTGTTCAGTTGGCGTTGGACAACGTGTGCAAACCCTCAAATGTTACTATCATAGTCACTGCTTCGTTCGGGAAGCATTCCTTAATTTAGATTATCCTTACCGACGAGGCCGATTTTAGGATGAGTAGATAAGTGAACAGCCGCCGTAACTCAGCTGGCTAGTGCGTTGGGCCGCAAGTCAAGACTCCGCGAGTTCAATACTCTGTTGCGTTAACACCGAAAAAAAAGAAAACACAACAATTTTTCTATCGGCGGAAGTCCTCTCAGCAGGAAATGGCAAACCTCTGAGAGTAAAATTGCCTATGAAAAAGCTCCCAACTCGCCGTTCGGAATCGGCATAAAACTGTAGGTCCCTTCCAACCTTGTAAAAACATTCGCATGCACAACACGGTTGGTTGCGGGTAGCTAGGCCTTAGTCTCGTAATCGGGCTGTCGTGCCAGTCAAGAAGAAGATAAGTGAACAAGCTTCCTTCCTTCCATTACCCTGACCTTCAACGGCATACAGATTAACAATAAGCAACAATATCTCACATTGTTGGTTGGTTGGTTCCAGTGGCGATGTTACATCCAACATGAACATCCAATTAGCGCGTTGGCGCCGTTTTGTTACCACTATTCCCGCTAGGTACTTTATGATATACTGATGTCTTCTAGACTCTTTGCGATATCCTATATCCAATCCGTGAGGTTGATGAAAGAGATTAGCGAGTGTATGGTGCAGTTCGCTATCTCTTCGAGATTCTGGAAAGTTGGTTTTCCCATCGTTTTCCATCTCCTTCTTGACAAGGCCGGACAGGCGCAGATAGTGGTGGACGGTTTCCTTCTCGTTCGGGTTTTCGCAGCTGTGACAGCTGATATTGAATGGAATCCCCATTTTAGCCGCGTGCTCACCAATGGGCCAGTGACCTGTGATGACTGCAGTCAGTCTCGCCACGTCCCGGCGGCCCTTATTTAAGAACTCCGCGGTTCTCTTCTTATCATATGTTGGCCATAGTGATCTACTGATTTTACAGGATTCCATCCTCTGCCATCTAGTGTTGGCTTTGGCGAAGAAGTCCTTGGAGACCTCGCTCTTGATAGAGCCTAGTGGGGCGAGAACCGTCAGCGCCTCACTCTCATCAAGAGCGGAGCCTCTTCGAGCCAGTTCATCGGCCCGCTCGTTCCCGTCAATGTTATTGTGGCCCGGCACCCATATCAGGGTAACTTTGAACCGATGAGCTAGCTCTGTAAGGATCTTCTTGCATTCCCGCACTAGTTTTGACGATAGCATCGACGAGTTCAATGCCTTTATCGTGGATAGGCTGTCGGAAAGTATAGTGATGTGGCTTTTGTAGGATGTATCAACCAATGCCATCCTGCATGCTTCCCTAATAGCAAGCACTTCCGCCTGGAAAACGCTTGCTGTGTTTGGGAGCCGGAAAGATACACTTAGCTTTAGATGTTCGGAGAAGACTCCTGCTCCTACTCCACATTCCATCTTGGAGCCGTCAGTGTAGATTGTAGTGCCTAAGTTATTTAAGATGTTTCCCCTCTTCCATTCCAGACGGGAGGGGATACGGATATCATAGTTTTTCCCAAAAGTAATGGTGGGAATTGTGTAATCCGTAGTCGTGGTCAGGCACCTTGTGATAATAGACTACCGTGACCGTAAGGTCTGTCTTTCCAGCAACCTGTTTCTTTCAACCTAAGAGCGCTAAGGGTTGCGGTTTTCATGATATGCATATCACTCGGGAGCAGGTGCGTCAGCACATTCAACGCCTCTGCAGGGCAGGATCTGATTGCTCCCGTGGTTCCAGCACAAGCTGTTCTTTGTAGCCTACCGAGCTTGGTGATGTTGTATTCCCTCCTCAGGGCCTTTCCACCAGACCAGAGCTCCGTATGATAGTATTGGACGTACAACCATCTTGAACATCCATAGCATTAAACTTGGTCGGAGGCCCCACCTCCTTCCGATCATTTTCCTACAGGAGTAGAGCGCAAACCCTGCTCTGTGTATTCTTTGCTCAACGTTAAGCTTCCAGTTTAGTTTAGGGTCCAGAATAACCCCGAGGTATCTGGCACTAGACGAAAGGGATAACGTTGTGTCCTCGAGATGAGGTCGTCTAAAGGTCGGTATTTTAGTACGGTTCGTAAATAGCATCAGTTCGGTTTTGGTAGGGTTAACACTTAGTCCACGTCCCGTGCACCAAGCGCTTAACCTATCCAGACCACCCTGAAGGATTCCGCTAATCACATCAGGGCACATCCCCGATGCCATCACAACCACGTCGTCAGCATACGCAACCGTTTTGACCCCTCTCTGGATGAGTTCCATTAAAATGTTGTCCAAGGCACAAACCCACAGGATAGGCGACAGTACCCCTCCTTGTGGTGTGCCTCTGCTTACAAAGTGGGTGCTACCAAGCATCGCGCACACCACCCTCGTTTGGAGCATTGCAGTGACCCAGGTGCGTATCTGTGCATTGACTCCAAGATTTACGAGCGATTCCTCTATCGCCCTAGTCTCTATGTTATTAAAGGCACCTTATATGTCCATGAAGGCTGCCAATGTATATTGTTTGTATTCCAGTGACCTTTCTACTGTTCGCACTACCTCATGGAGGGCGGTCTCCGTTGACCTACCCTTTAGGTAGGCATGTTGGGCTTCAGAAAGCTTATGTTCTATTTCCTCGCGTATATGGAGGTCAAGCAGTCGCTCGAGTGTTTTGAGCATAAAGGATGTCAGGCTTATGGGCCGGAAATCTTTCGCCGAATCGTGGCCTCTTTTCCCAGCCTTTGGGATAAAGACGACTTTCACCCGTCTCCAGCTGACGGGGATATAGTTCCATGCTAGACAGGCCCTAAAAATTGCCTCTAGCCATGGTAATACCGAGTCTTGTGACACCTGAAGCATTATAGGAAGAATGCCATCTGGTCCCGGAGACTTATAGGGAGAAAAGCTTTTCACAGCCCATGTGAGCTTTTCTCTCGTTACAACGTTGTTTTTATTGTTTTGTGGAAGCCGATCCGGTGCCGTATACCTGATCGAGGTTTCCTCCTTTGTGCAGCCTGGGAAATGTGTGTTCAACAGCAGGTCTAAGGCCTCCTCGGTGCTTTCAGTCCAGGAGCCATCCGGCTTCTTTATGAACGAAGGGCAGTTGTGTTCTTTGGACAGCACCTTTCCTAGCCTTGCCGAATCCTTCGTAGCCTTGCCGAATCCTTCAATGGCCGAGCAGAAATCCCTCCAACCCTTGTTTTTGGAATTTCTAATGGCCTTCTTATATTTTCTTAGGCTACTCTTGTAGCTTTGCCAGTTACCTGTAGAATAGCTTAGGTTGAATGACCTCCGAACCTCCGATCTCAGACGTGATAGATCATCATTCCACCAAGGTGGAAACGATTTTTTGGAATATTTGATAGGACAAGACGTTTTGAAAGCGGAAGCCATCGCATTTTCTAACTGATCGATTCTATGGTCAATGTCTTCTACCGAGGAGACACTGACAGGACAAACCTTCCCTATCCCATTACGGATTATGCCGGCGAATCGATTCCAGTTGGTACGCCTGGGATTACGATATGGTGCGGGTGCTTCGACCTGAAGATCCAAATCGAAGAGTATCCATGCATGATCCGAAAAGGATTTCTTGCTGGACACCCTCCATTTCTCCCTCACCTGTTCGTTATCAGTTAGTAGTGTAACATCTAGAACCTCCTCCCACCCACTGAAACCATCAGTGCTTGGGAAGACGAAGGTGGGGGTATTACCCCTGTTACACACTACTAGGTTAGTGTTAAGTATAAAGTCGAAGAGTGACTCACCTCGTTCATTGTTCTCGGTGCTGCCCCATAGGGTGTGCCTTGCGTTTGCGTCACAGCCTATCAGCACCGTGCTGTGGGTGCTTCCGCCGTCCATAAGTTTCCGGACCTCTTCCGGCGGCGCAGGCCTATCGTGCGCCATGTAGGCCGAGACTATGCGCAGTTTTTTGCCACCAGCCGCAACTAGCTCCACCACCGTGGTGTCGTTGGTGCTGTGATGGGGTAAGAGATACATATTAAGATGTTTTTTGGCGACTATGCACGCCCTTGCCTTCTCACATACAATATGTTTTATTTACATTCTAAAATCGAGCGCCCTTATTGAAAGAATGAGCTGTAGCGTCTCAACAGGAAATGGCAGTTGACTAAAGTGAGTGGGACTCGATTTCATTTTTAATTGCAATCAAATGCTGCCTGCAAACATCACATGGTTTGGAATGTGTGAAAATGTCATTCATTTTGGCGACCACATAATTGTCTTTAGAACGAAACACTGGATTTTTCAGTTCACAATTAAGTTTAAAAAATGCATTTCTCTTCTTCCAAAAACAGTATTTTACGGACCAGATATTAAGTATAATGCTGAGAGATGGACGGCAACATAGTGAAATAAACCAAATGATCCAATTAGAGACAGCCTCTTTTGTCTTCTATGAAATAAACTACTTGAAATAATTACACCGGAAAAAGGGCTACAAAAAAAATTATGTTTATAGTACATAAACATATTCCTTTATGTACTCATGCAACTACAAAGGCGGAGTACTATAGCAATTTTCGTTTTACTTTGTTTTCTTACTATGGTTTTCTCGACAACACAGCACAGTTACTCACTTTAAAAAATAGGAAAATTAATTTTGAATTCACTCGAATAATAACTTGACGGGTTAAGTTTTGACATAAATTTCCTTTTCTTTTTTGATAGGCCAAAATAAGAGTGTAGATTTTCACTACTGTCACTACTTGGATCAGTTGGTTTATTTCACTATGGCCGACGACAGCTTTTCAAAGTGTTCTCTTACTCTGTGCATGGGGTATGGAGTTCCCACTGCGACAATTTGTCAAACATAATGTGTGGTTATAATAAGTATAACTGTTTCCCAAAGCACTATTAATTATACTGCTTACTGTTTCCCATACAAAATGTACTGGTATAATCAGTGAGGAATTCAAATCCCATGGACTGCGTACGCTGTTAAAACTAAGCAGTGAAGGTAAAAATCTAAGTGTTCAATTGAAGAAAATCATAATACTTTGTTGTATTTATGGATTATTTGAAAAGAAATAAAAAAAGCTAAATTATCTGAGCTCGTAGGGCCTTGCTTTAAATATTCAATATCCACTTCAGTGATCTCATTTGCTTATGGGCCCCATGCACCAAGACCAATCACTATTCATGGTCGCCCAATAAGTCAGAAATTATAATTAGAATGGGAAACCCGTCGAACACGACAGACTGACATAGTCTTGCAGCAGTCAATTGAACAGTCGCAGCCAGGCGATTGGGCTTTCCGAATCAGCCACTGGCCCGTTTTCAGCATCCCGAACACGTCGCACAGATAACCAAATGCTCGTAGCTTTGTTTTGATGACATTCAATGTTGAAGTGGAAATGGGAAGGAGGCGACTTTGATTGACTTATTCACTCGTTCTCCCAAACACAAAGAATAACTTAATTTCAATTAGAAAACGCATTGGGAATGGTCAGTGAGAAGATTGGGTCGGATTGGGTCCCCGATTTGCGGCAAAACGAAGCCAACTGCACGATCTTTCCCTCTATTAGCTGACTTCACGAACGCTGTAACACCGCGAGTAGGCCGAAAAGTACGACAGAACTGCATGGGACGCCGGTGTTTGCTGGGAAGCAGTTGCCATTGTCCATGTTTAAAAACTTTTTTTGTATTCAAATCGCGTAGAGTAGATTACTTACTAACAACTACAACTGTGTGAGTTGAGCGAATTTCTATTAGATATATTGATTCGTTTCATTCAAACAGATTCCGTAACACGAATGAGCTCATTTATGGCCAATTGAGCAACGTTATCTAATCTTAACTAAACCGATTTCGCTACTAACAAATTCTGTAAAGTATTGTTGAATTTTTCGCGTATGCACGCAAAGGGGATGCGGGAGCATGCTACCCCCAAACATGAAACCTCTTCGGCTCGCTCTTTGAAGAGAACAAGTGTCCAACCTTCCCGTGCTGATGCTCCACCACTGGTAGAAACTTATAAAAACATTGCTTGCACTTAGAATTTCAATTAGCTTCATATGGGTCTAAAAACGAATGTCAGAATGTGGTTCGCTTTATGTTTTCAGAAAAAGCCAGCCAGTCTTCAAAATGTTGTTGACAACTTCACATTCGCTTTCTGCCAGACTTGCGGCTGCCTTCTGCGCGCTAATTGCCGTGATTTTACTGCCTGGCTGCGGGTCAACGCAAACGGCTCACGTCACCGACACACATTTGGACTTTAACGTGCTATATTTTATACGCGGGCCGCAGTACGTGCATCCACGAAGAAACGTTTCATAATATGTACTTCTATCATATTCCCACATAAGTACATCTCTTACACATTTGCATATGTATACGTGATTTTGTGAAAAACACACCAAATAAAGTAAATATTTGTAACTTTGAAGTATCAATTTCGGCGGTTCAACAAAATCTATTTTCAAACTCTTCGTCGAAATTTATTGATGGCTGACTAGATTTTTAGCAGTTTGGAAGCAAGATGCAACACCTCTTGCATGCAATGACGACAATTGACAGTGTAAATCTAATAATTTAATAATTTAATTTAATTGATTGGCACGACAGCCCGCTTACGCGAGACTAAGGCCTAGCTTCCCGCAACCACCCGTGTTGTGCGTGTGAATTTTGTACGCGGGTGGAAGGGACCTACAGTTTTATGCCGGTTCCGAACGGCAGGTTGGGAGCTTTTTCATAGGCAATTTTTACTCTCAGAGGTTTGCCATTTCCAGCTGAGAGGACAGCCACCGAAAGAGAAAAAGAGTTTCCCGTTATTTTTTTTAGGTGTTACTACATGCAGAATTCGATCTTGTGTCGCTCTGCATGCGACTCGTTGGACCGCGCACTAACCAACTGAGCCACGGCGCACAGTGGGGTAATTGATGCCGAAAGTGCCGATTAATTCCCCCAGGCTATTTAGATATGAAATAACTACTAAGTTTAGTTAATTGAACATTATAAAGTAAAAAACAAATGTTTTTGGGTATACTTTTGTGGACATTTTTTTAAGAAACGGTAACATAGTAAAAAAAAAAATTTGAAAAATGAAATTTAAGTTGAACAGTTTAATTAAAACATTTCATCGCCGTCTGTTGCAGCCAATTTAGTTTCATCATTAAAATCATCATTATCATCATCATCATAATCTTCATCAGCATCATAATCATCACCGTCACCATTATCATCATTCGTCATTGTCAACTCCATAGCATCTTTCGGCATATACCTACTGCACTTTTTTTTGGCAATTTTCTTATTTCGTCATTGACTCTTTCTTTTTCGTTTTTATAAACTGCTGCAGATTCCTTGCCGAATTCAATTTTTAACGGCCTACAAAATCGTGTAGATGCGGGTCGCGGGTTTTGCCATATAATTTTGTTTCCACAAAACATTCGAAGTGGAACAATTTTGAAAACACGCAATAAACACATTTTCAGTTTTGGCTTAATTCTGGAGTTCAAGTTAATTTCTGAGCTTTCCTGCATTCATAGACCTATAGTAGAATTTTATGGCGAATATTTTCGTGATACATTTTGTCCTTAAAAAGTTCTGTTCTACAGGACATTTTTGACATTTTAGAAAAAAAGGGTCAAATTGACCCATATAAATAGGAGCTACAGCGTTAAAGTACTCCACAAAAATGTTCCTCGTAGTGTTTTACACCTAATTGCTGAACACATCATTTACCTAAAATGTGATGTTACATAGTTTTCGTATGCCGAATCACCATAAGAATGCGCGAAAAGGGGAAAACTTTGACCCCCCCTAAAAAAAAATTCAGACGTCAACTTTCAAAACGCCGATACACGTATATTTTTTTTTGGCCCCCTCTACCAGAATCCGTTGTCAGAACCTTTTTATTTTGAAAAAAATTTGATTTTGTTGTGCAGTGTCATCAATTTCGTTTGCACAATGCATGCATGAGGCCCTTAGGTGCCACACAAAAATCGAAATGCTGGAAAAGTGCGCAACATCGCGCAACTTTTTTTTTCATAAAATGTTACTGAAATATCTAAGCTATACGCTAAGGAAAACAGTTTTGCCCGACCTCACAAGACTCACAACTATATGTCTATGAAAAGGTAAAAAATCGGACAATTATTAAGCTCTTAAACAAAAAATCTAATAAAATACTTATCAACATTTTTTAACAAAATAAAATACACACTGCATTACTGAAATACCTGAACGTGAAGGTTGCATAATTAATTTTTTAATAGTTTTTCAAATTCACACAAAGAAATCGTTTTTAAGTGACGACAAAAACACGTTTATCGCTGTGCGCACAAAAACTGAAAATAAATGTCAACTTTCAGAGTGCTTTGCGGGAAAACGGTAAACTATTTTGCAACAACTCTTTCACATAGTGATACAGAATTTTATCCCCGTTAACCAGGTACCAAAAACATAGTTGTATCTTAATTTTTCATTTTTGAATTAATCGGCACTTTACTTATATATTACCCCCCTGTGCGGCGGCTGTCACAGTGACAGTATAAATCGCTTCAAATTATTTTGCACCTACAGCTAAAGCGTGATCCATTTCGAGGTTCCCTACTTTTTTAAAGAAAAAAACACAGAAAATTAAAATTTAACGGGGAATGTTTATTATCATTCGAAAGAACATTCTTTGGCATTTATTTTTTGAAGATTATCTCTTTCAAATGTTGGCCGCGGCTACGTCTCAGAGTGTCCATCCGTTGAGTCCAATTTTCGATGACTCGTTCGAGCATTTCGACTGGTAACTGGCGAATGACACGCGTGATGTTTTGCTCCAAGGCCTGAATCGAAGCGGGTTTATCCGTATAGACTTAAGACTTTACTTATCCCCACAGAAAAAAGTCTAACGGTGTGATATCACACGATCTTGGTGGCCAATCGACCGGCCCATTACGTGAAATTAGCTGTTCTCACCGGCATCATTTTTGAAGAAATATGGACCGATGAACGATTTGTAAACGTTTTTCAGGCGTAAGTCTTTCCATGATGAAATGCCAAACAATACTGAACAAAAATAATATGACAGCTTGACACGACTCACGCGTGATCTGTCAAAAAACGGTTATTGAAAAAAGTACCTCTAGTTGGATCACCCTTTACATATCTGTGGCCGTAAGGAATAACAGCCAAAGTCGATTTTATGAAGTTTTCAGAAGAGCACTTTTAATTTTTGATTTTGCTTTAGCTTTAAGTAGATAAAGTTTTAGATTTTTGGACTCAAAACATTCATTTTATGAGCAAAAGCCATAGAATTGTGTGTAGTAGTACATTTGAATACGATGAATGCAATGGTGGTAATAACTCAATTTTGTCCTAACTCGACTTTGGCTGTTATTCCTTACGGCCACAGATATCTCCATTTCATGTTTTAATTTTTATTCAACTTCGATTCATCCAATTCAATTAAAAAATGTTGCTTAAAAATTTCCTTGCAGTCTGAAATGGCGCGAAGTGGACTAATTTTATACCAGTCCCTTCGTTTAGAATGATACGATCAGCGTTGCCACAGCCAAAAGGAAAAAAATTACCAAATTTCTAAAAAAAAATTACCAAAACTACCAATTTTTTATAAATATGCGTTTAATTATTTATTTATGAAACAAAAAACAATCACATCTTGTCGTTTAAAGCATTACTCCATTTGTAAATTCTTTTGAAAACTTTGAGGTGCAAAATAAATAAAAACCAGGAAATTGGTGTACTTATAGTAAAACTGACTGCAATAAATCAAAAAGGCACAGTTCCAACTACAGTTCGCTTTTTGGAGCCCATACATACTTAGATTCAATGTTTCTTGGCAAAATCTCTTTGGAGAGCATTATATTGTTGATTGTATCAACTTCTAGCTTATTTCTAAGTTTAGTTTCAATAAGAAAAAGTTTAGAACATTTTCGCTTTGCAGAGCTATGAGGCAGTGTAAGCAAGGTGCCACTTGAAGGTGCCACTTTCGATTATTACAGTTTACGTCATATGTAATAATAATCAAATTTACAATCTAATAAGTATTGGCATCACTGTTATTGTCATTTTTTTATGCGAAAGAGAGAGCAAAATATGCATAAAACATACAAGGTGAACCAAGCACAAAAAAACTACCAAATCGCAGAGTGTGCTACCAAATTACCAAAAATTCAAAACAGCAAAAAAATTTACCAAGTTTGGTTAAAAATAACCAAAACGACATCGCTGGATACGATATTACAATTTCCTGATTATTGGGAAATTCCCTCGCAGTCAGAAATTACCCAATCACAAAGTATAACAAAACCAACGAAACATAGACTATGAAATTCCCATTTAATGCCATTACTGTTCAACAGATGGCGCTGACGAAGGCTGTGGAAATTTCCTTTAAATTACTACTAGCCCACAGATGACGTTGAAAATGAACCAAAATGGCTACAAATTTACCTCTGGAAATTTCCTTTAAGTTGCTTCTAGCCCACAGACAGCGCTGAGAATGTACCAAAGTGCCTACAAATTTCTCTTGAAATTATTACTCGTCTACAGATGGCGCTAAAACTAGTTAAAAGTTTTCTAACTATGCACACAGATTTACAATATAGTACTTGCTCGAAACATTCCTATAACAGTGTTGTTCCTTGTTGTTGTAAAAAAGCAACAAATTCGCCCACTTTGTAGGGGCTGAAACCCCATTCATCCCTTATCCGCCTTCCACATATGAACCTAAAATCTCTTTAGCACAGTCCATTTTATGTTTTTGTTTACCAACTTAGCTCAAAAAATGAAAACTGTTATATGTTAATGTGTAACCAAAATAGGGGTAAAAATTTTCATTTGTAACAAAAAGATGGAAAAAATTAAATGTTTAGTTTTCTGATTACATATATAGAAAGAGGTTGACAAATTGGCCACTGAGCCGAAGCCGCATGAAAATCGGACTTAAACCCAAAAAGTTATAGCAAAATCAAAATTGAAATATTAGCATATGTTAATAGTGACAGTGTGAAGGTTAATGCAAAATGCAAATAGTTCGTTGCGCTCAATCTGCAATTCTTCCCTTTCAGCCTCAGCGGTAAAGCTGAGCAAGACGGTTGTGGGTCAGCAGACTTGCGAACGCACAATTTCTTTGCTGTTTCCATTTGCCTCAAAATTTATTTTTCTTTGCAGTCGATCGTATGGCAGCCAGTCATATGTTTTTATTGTTCTTATTCTTACTGGCTAAAATTTACTGGACAAAATTTCTCCAGTAAAAACTTGCAAGTTCTCACGAAATGAACTGTCACTTTACGCTCTCAGTTTCTCTCTCGTTACTGGAGAATTGGCGTCAACAAACAGGATCCAGTAAAAATTTGTAGAAATTCGTACAAATTATTCTCTGCCGATCAGACCTAATATTAATATTTCATAGTACAGGACTTTCTGGATATAAGGCCCGAGCAAAATGCTCAAAATTCAAATTATTTATCCGGGAGTTATTTATCCAGAGGAGTGTCGGGGTTCACACCTCCCATATACAAAAATTGCTAGAAATATATATGCTGTAAAATTTTGGGCTCAAAATGTGTACGCATATGTACCCTGTACCCAAATTATGTATTTTTAAAATTAAAAAAAATTACATTTGTACAGCTTTGAGAAACATGAATAATAGCAACTTACACTTTTTCGAAGTTGACCGCTTGCCATTGAGTTGATTCAACAAACATATCTGTGGCATTTTGACTCATTTAACTGACTACAAATGACACCATATATGACATAGTCAGAACGGGGCATAAGTCTAATTTTCAAAATGTTCAGGAGAGCGAAAATACTGATAAGGTGCAGAGCAAATCTCATACAAAACTCGAGAAAAGTTGAAATTATACATGTCATATCTCTGTAACTAAATGTCATAGAAACAAACAAAAAGCGTCTGGAAATTGTTTCTTTATGTTGTTGTTTTGTCAAAATGCCACAGATATGTTTTTACAGACCGCAAAAAAAAAGAACAATGCTGCCAGTACATTCAATTTTTTCATCCGGGGATTTTTGTATGAATTTTTACAAATTTTTTTTTAGACATTTTCAACATTACAGCGGGTAGTTTTTTAAAAGAGAAATATGTACATAAACCGGGAGTTTTCCTGTATATTGTTTACGCCGACTTTTCGGTCAGCCGCAGTAGCTCAGCTGGCTAGTGCGTTGGGCCGCGAGTCAAATGCGACGCTCGAACCCAGGTTCAAGACTCCGTTGCTGTAACACCGAAAAAAAAGAAATACACTTTTCTTTCGGCGGCCCAGCAGGAAATGACCGGGGAGCTTATATGCAGAAAGTAATGTACTTGAAAACCAAAGTAACATATCTGTGGCCGTAAGGAATAACAGCCAAATTCGAGTTAGGACAAAATTGAGTTATTACCACCATTGCATTCATCGTATTCAAATGTACTACTACACACAATTCTATGGCTTTTGCTCATAAAATGAATGTTTTGAGTCCAAAAATCTAAAACTTTATCTACTTAAAGCTAAAGCAAAATCAAAAATTAAAAGTGCTCTCCTGAAAACTTCATAAAATCGACTTTGGCTGTTATTCCTTACGGCCACAGATATTATAAACAAGTTATTTTGCTTAACCCTACTGTCATAACGTACGTCTGCGAGACGTATGCTCTTTTTACGTTTTGCGCTCTCTTCTACAATTATTCTCACAGCAAATTCAAATTGTCAGTTATAAATATACATATTTCTGTTGTGCTTCTATATAAACAAATACTCAAACCTATCTGGACCTATGGAATCCAGCTATGGGGATGCACCAGCTATAGCAACATATTGGAAATACAAAGATTCCAGACTAAGGTACTCAAGCACGCTGTTCGTGCTCCATGGTACATCAGAACGCAAGATTTAGAACGCGACCTCAACATTGAATCGGTTTCGGCAACCATTAAGAAACTTGCACAGTCGCACACGGCGCGACTCAACAAGCATGTGAACAATGAAGCTTTGATTCTTAATGATAACACAAAATGGAAACGAAGGCTAAAACGAAAAAAACCACAAGATTTAATTAAATAAGATAATAAAAATCAGCTTAAATATTAACTATTTTGCTGAGCATTTATATTAAATATTTGTTGTAAGATATCTCGATAAAAATTGCTCGTTAGTATATGTATATAATGTTATACTAGTTGTAATATAATAAAAAAAAAAAAAAAAAAAACATTTCTGTTGTAAGTGAAATATTTGCTGATATCGTACCTTTAAATATCGGTTTAAGATCGTAAATCTTTATACGTCTCCCAGACGTATCGTTATGATTTCAGGTGTAAAAAATAACGTTATAACACCAGGGTTAAACAAATATTGGTAATACCATTACTGGTAATGTATTACTTAAAGATAAATTAGCAAATATGCCTAACTATTACGCACAGCTTTGAATGCGTTGATGTATCTAGTGCAAATAGAAAAGAAAACCTATTTAAAAACAAAAACCTTATTTACTACTTACAAGTCCTTGTGATATTTATGCATTCATTAGAATTTAACAAACAAAAAATTTTTCTCCATAACGATTTTAGTGTTTGATTCCCGAAAAATGCTTCACTTGTGCTGAAAAGTATTTACGCTGACCACAAAATTAAAAAATAAAGAAGAAAAGTAATGTAATAATAATAAGTAATTTGGGAACAAGTAATATTATTACTGGTGATTATGATAGAAAATTACATTACTTTTTTCGCCAAAAGTAATAATTACGTAGTTACTGAGTTATATAACGAAATATATTACTGATTAAAGTGAGGTGACTTAGCACGAGTTATTATTGTTTTCAATACCGTGTAGAACGAGGCTTTTTTATGTGTTCATCGAAAATGTATCGCAAGCTGTGAGCAGTGTAAGAACGAGGTCCAATTCTATTCTTCTTCTTATTCTTCTTTCGGAATTGCTCAGACGATGTCCGTGGAATGACTTTGTTTCAAAAATCAACTGAAAATTAAGTTCGTAAGCTTAAATAAAGTATTGATTATAATCAGAGGCAAACATGAACACTCGGCTACTTGAACACAGGCGCAAGTTCAGTTGATGCTATCAAGCAAGAATATCAAGAATATTTTAGATACAGTGGTGAGAAAATCAACTTTGGTACTCCTTGTTTTTTTTAAGAAAGATCGATTTCTGAAACAACAAAATTAAGTTGCAAAATAACAGAGGTGAATCAAAGCACAAGCTTACAAATAACTACAGTGCAATCTGGGTAGAGTGAACTAATTCATGCAAGGTCTGTTCATGGAATTCAGATTGTTTACTATTTCCAGATTGAGTGTTTTCTTCTTTAAATTCACTTGTATTTTTTTTATTGCATCAATTACTGGCAGCCGCCGTGGCTCAGTTGGTTAGTGCGCGGTCCAACGAGTCGCATGCAGAGCGACGCAAGATCGAATTCTGCATGTAGTAACACCTAAAAAAAATAACGGGAAACTCGTTTTCTCTTTCGGTGGCTGTCCTCTCAGCTGGAAATGGCAAACCTCTGAGAGCAAAAATTGCCTATGAAAAAGCTCCCAACCTGCCGTTCGGAACCGGCATAAAACTGTAGGTCCCTTCCACCCGCGTACAAAATTTACACGCACAACACGGGTGGTTGCGGGAAGCTAGGCCTTAGTCTCGCGTAAGCGGGCTGTCGTGCCAATCAATTATTAAAAATAATCAATTACTGTTTTCGACTTCAGTCAGGGGTTTTTTAAGCTTTTATCTCGAAGGTTTTGACTTCAGCTCATTCGATGCCTTTGTCAAAAATTTTGAAAGCAGCTTTCATTGGATTCTATCATCGCCACATAAGAAAATCATTGCCTTCAACTGAATTCCATTTTTTACTGGCGTCGTCGGTATATGTAGATACCCTTACGAAATGAAGAAACAATCTCATTACACATACACGATACTCAGAACTTAATTTTCTGCTAAACTTACATCTGCGGGAAGAACTTACAACAGATTCCTATTATACAATAACGACATGTCTTCTGCATCTCTAACGCTTTCATGAAATTGGTCCCAAGCAAACTTCAAAAGGTACACTGCTTTTTTTAAAGTTAATTTTTTAAGAACTCAAAAACGCCATCCTATCCCACAGTGCGGATAACACTGGTTCATGGTTTGGATGAGAGGTGTCACTTGGCTTATAACCTTTTTAACCGTAGTCCTACGGAAGTGTAGAACACTTCATTTTTGAATTTTCTTTCTTAAATTTCTCAAGAACTGTACAAGATATGAAGTTGAGCTTTTGTGACTTTTCCTAAATCATCAAAACATACTATGATCATGGAGTTTCGTTTATTAAATCATTAATATTTCCGTTAAAAATATGAACTTCTATTTGAGAGGGTAAGTGTAGTTTTCTACACTTAGTACCTTTTGCCATAATAGGACATGAGTTTATAGAAAACCTTAATTTGTAGCAATCACTACTGTTAGATTTTTATATATTTGAATAAATCGTTATCTCCTTCGTTAAAAATATTTGATTATTCCTATTTTTTGTTTCAAAAGAAGGACGTCGGACGTGAACTTAAACGGTTCTACAAAGTTGATATAAGAAATGACCGGACGGAATTTGTGTGCGAAAGAAATTGAAACTTTTTATATGAGGATACAGAAAGTGAACAATTTCGAACCTGAAGTTAACTGTGAAAGTTCAGATGAGAGCAGCAATGAGTTCAGTGCCGACGAAAATTATATTTTATCCGGTTCTAGTTTTAGAAATGCTGATCCTTCGCCTTTTCCTACGCAAGGTTAGGTTAGGTAAGACAGGCGGATTGCTGGTTCTCAGTACAATTGGAAGCCCCAAAGGCCCATCGTGATGACCGATGAGAGTGTGACAAGCCCTTGTCATCCTGTATTCTGTGCTGGCTGAAACAAACCTGAGCGTCGAATGAATCTGACAATATCCTCCAGTGGCGTGGTACAAACCAAGCCTAAATCGACCAGCACTCTGCCCCCTAGATACCGGTGACGTATGCTGTGAAGCTCAGGGCATTCGCATAGAAGGTGCTGCACGGATTCAATTTCCTCCTCATCTTCGCAGCTGTGACACTAGTCTCGATGGGGCAGACCGAGTCTTTCCGCAAAAATGCCGATGGCGCAGTGCCCTGTTAAGACCCCGTGAGAATACGAAGTGTTGCTTTGGTAAACCGTAAGAGTTGCAGAGCTCTCTTTTGGTCCAGTTTCGGCCACAGCGCGCGTGAGATCCTGCAGTCAGGCCGAAGGCTCCATTGATCATTGGTGCGCTGGATTGCCTTCCTGTCAAGATCAGTGTAGAACTCTTGAAGTGGTGTGTAGATCCCTACCACCATGCTCGCATTCGTAAGTTCCGATCCTCTCCGCATTTCATCCGCTCTTTCGTTGCCAGGAATGCCTTTGTGGCCAGGCACCCAGCAGAGTGTGATGTTGTGGCCCCTGATTCCATACAGATACTTACGACATTCCATTACTGTCTTCGATCTGATAGTGTGAGAGGCCAGTGCCTTGATTGCCGCCTCGTTGTCTTCACAGATGATCAGGTTAGATGGAGGCAAGTCCAGTACTCTGATCATGCGTGTAGCCTGGTTTATGGCGTATACCTCGTCCTGGAATATACTGAACAGATCAGGTAGATTACGTTTAGTAGTTTTCCTACGCAATCTTGGTATAGAGTTGGCTAAACCGTGCGGGAAAAAAGGGCCGATCGTCCATCGTATTGAGCGGTATTTCTGACCAGCAGCCAGAATCAAAATCAATCCCAGAGCAAATCAAACAAAGAAGCAAATATTTTCTTCGCATTAAGAAGAATAATGTAAAATAAAGATATAATCATGAATTTGCTTGCTGCCTATGCAAATAAACCATTTGCAAGGCACATCACACTCGGAACGTATGCATAGAGTGTATTTTATTGATGTAACATTTATACACATTTAAAATAAACATTTATTTATAACATAAAATACTTTTAAGTTTAATTATGTTTTATTTATACAAAAACGAAAAACTAAAATAAAGAAGCAAATTAAGTACTTTACTTACTCAAAACACCCATGCTGTAGAAAACTACACTAACGTGGGATTATAGAGTTTTTTTTTCCGTAGGGCTACGGTTAAAATGGCTGTGGAGGACACTTACAAAATGCTATAAACAATCATACGTTTTTAGTTTTCAGAGTACAGAGTGTACATCTATTAAAACTTTTGTATACATACATATGTACATATATTGTACATATATATACAGAAAAAGCTTACAAAAAACATATAAACACGAACAAAACAAAACAAGTAATCATTAAAACCATTTAAAAAATAATTTATTTATTTACATAAATAAATATATCGCACACGCATAACAAAAGTACAATTCAAAATTTGTGATTTTTCAGGAAACGCAAAAAACTGTTTTTGAGCTAAATAAACGTATTTTTTAAATAACGAATACACCGTTCAGTAGAAAATCCTTACAGATTATGCTTTTTGATAAGTTCCAAGAATTTTTTTTATTTTACACTAGAAAATCCAAAAGTTTGAGTTGTGACTGTTTTGATGATATTTTAATTCAATAATTACGGAATTATTTCAATGACAAATGACAGTTGAAAGAAAAATTTTGAAAATTCATAATTGATTATAAAAATTAAAAATATATACAAAAATTGTCAGAATTTTGCTTACAATTAACTTTAACAAAAATTTATTTCGTCAAAAGTGACACAATTTGAGTTAGGACTCTTTTGCATTGAGCTGCAGCAATCAAATAGCATCAAACTTCTGGCATGAAAAGAGACCTAAATGTATTTTTGTAACAGTTAACAACGACAAAATATACTGAGCTTATGCTGATTGGTAGATTTATGCATTGTGTACAGTATTAACACATAAACCCGAAAATGAAAAAGTTTGAGTTGTGTCACTTTTGTAGTGCGTGTGCGATATGTCCTTTTCAAAGACTATTTGCTTTTAACACTAGAATGCCCAAGGTAGTAATTTTGACTACCTTGAGTTTTTTTATTGTAAATAACTTTTGTTGTATCGCTTTTTAAAAAAATATCTTACATGACTTTTATTAATTTTTAAAGCTAAATGGAATAAATAAATGAAAAGTATTGTCAAATATTTTTTTACCCCAATTTTGCAACATTTACCTTAAATGCCCAAAGGTAGTCATTTTGACTACCTACATACAATTTTCAGCAAATCTTACTGATAAATAGATAAATACTAGTAGGGCTCTGCGGCTTTGCACGCAAGTTTGAAGCCAATGGGCCCAATAAATCATGTTTCTTCATACTACATTCTATGGGCGATGCCACGCCTTTTTTATGTAATGCCCAATCCATTCCTCCAGTCGAAGGGTGTGACCCGGTTTCATTTATATGCGACTTTCAGTTCCAAAGTTACGCGGAAAATTTCAATCACAAAAAATATGCCGCGCCCCTTGTTCAACGCCCATACAATTTTGCCAGTAGAATAACACATCTATGGGACGATGGTATACAAAACTTCAAAGCTTTCCAACTTATTGTTCCGAAGCTATTCCACATTACAATTTTGGGTTGTATGGGCGGTGCCATGCCCCTCGTCCAATACCCACCCTACTCTCCCTGTCGAAGGGCACGTCGAAATCGTAAGTTTGTGTCAAATCTCTTAACTGTGCGACTAGTAGTTCCAAAGTTATTCAAAACATTTGAGTTGCTTAAAAAGTGCCGCGCCCCTCGTCCAACGCTCACAAAGTTTTACCAGTGAAACCACACATCACACGGTGGCCCCGCACCGAATGTTAATGCTGCCCGATTTCTCATTCCGAAGATATTCCATATTGAAAACTTAAGTTGTATGGGCAGTGCCACGCCCCCTTGTCCAAAACCCACCCCATTCCCCCTATCGAATCGCTAAATCGTTTGACAACCATATTGCTGTGACATATATATCATGGCTGATTTGTTATTATAGTGATCGTGGGGAAAAGGCATATCAGGTGGGCGTGGTCAATTTTATATATCCTATGTTAACATCAATGAAACACGAAATCATTTGATATTAATACTGATTTACAGACATGTGCCGTAGTTTCGTTTTGTAAATTTAGTGGGCACGGAAAGTGGGCGTGGCCGATTATATTATATCCAATGTTTGCCGCAATGACACGCCGAATCGGTTGATACCCATATTGCCTTACAAAAGCATACCATAGATGAGTTTTGTTACCATAGTGGGCGTAATAAGCGGCGTGGCCATTCTCATATAGCCTATGTACTATTCCCCCAGATAAGAAAATGTTTGGTGTTTATTTTATCTAAATCGGTTCAGTGGTTTTTGCCTGATTGTGGCTCAAAAAACGTCACTCTTCAATTGCGAAATATGAAAAATTCAAATAATTGCAAACCTTTATAAAAATAATATCATAGTAGACTTTGACAATTCCCAAGTTTTTCAATTAAATTTCACTCATAAAATTCATTCACAAATTCCAAAAATAAAAACTTAATGCTTATTTTAGTTTAATCTCGTGTACATTTATTCATATTTGCTACTTAAAAAACAATAAAATAAAAAAAATCAGTAAACAATAATGTAGTCAAAATGACTACATAGGAGGTATGTCAGATTTTCGGGCATTCTAGTCTGAAATAGATATTTGTCATTGCTTTTTGCTGCTTTATTTGTTAACGAAAGAAATAGTAGTTTCGTGTTCGTGGAGGACATTTTACCCTCTTTGGAGGACGGTGCACATTTGAGTAATTGGGAGGGCTGGCCTCCACAATGGAGAACGGGTGGCAAGCCTAGGTGTAACATTAAGCAGCATATAAATTTCGAATATTGAGGCGTTGGAGCTCCATTCCGTAATCACTTAAAAATTATAAACATAAAAATTATTTACCGAGAAATAACAACTCAGACGTACAAAGTGTTGAGCCGACACTTCGTCATGGTGCTTACAAATCGTGCACATGGAACTCTGAGGCAAAGCCTTACATGCCATGCAAAACGCTCTTCTTATGTTGACTACAACCTCCCACCCGATAGCCAAGGGCTTAAATACAAATACAGAGTACAATCAGAGCCAACATATTACCCTTTTCTATCGGATAATTCATTGGCCCGAATCGTTCCAATATTTGCATTAATAGCAGACTGTCTCCCCGCCCAACAACAAAGTCCAGTCTGCGCTTACATTTAAGACCATCTGAAATGTGGAGAGTGGTGTCTGGTCTCGAAAAGAAAGAACTTGCAACTTGAAATAATGAAATCTTAACATTAAAATCAATCGTGAGATAAAATACGTTTCGTCTATATTATGTGACTCGACATTTTTCATTCACCCACATAAGATAGTCTACTCTGCATCTATATCTGTCAATACTCTATATCTGCTTAGCAGAACAATCTATTCACTATTAAATCTTCACACTTGTGTGGTCACTTTATCAAAATGTATATTTATAAGATCTACATTCAAATTGATATAAAAGTGTTCACTAAAATATACCCATTCACCTCATAGAATTTCTGTAAATTTAAATTGAAACGGTCAGAACATTTATTTTCGATGAGATTGACTTTGACTTACTCTTTTTACTGGCATTCCAACCGATCTTAACTTTGGCTTCGGCATTTTTCGATTTCAACCAATCCAGCATCGGTGCGTAATATTCCAGTAAAGCACCACCACTAAGACCCGGCTTGTCCGGCAATACCTTAGCAAGTACATCGTGCCATGGCTTAGAAGATCCCAAATTCATCATCGCTCTGAAATTTGGGTTTGACACTACTAAGTATACTCTCATGCATAAGTCATTATGTTATGTGTAAATACAAAAATTGCAAACAAAACAGTATTGTGGGGTTAAGTAAATAAGGAAACGTCGTTCGTCGATAATACTGACTCCTCCCAATACTTACTTCAAGTTATTTCCCACAGCCAGGTTGCCGTAGAAATCGCAATTATGTAGGTTTCCAGTCTGGCCGCTGCTTTTGCAAAATTGCCGGTAGAATTGGTAACCAAGTACTTCCGACACAAACTTTCTAAAATGCACACCAGATTCATTCGAAGGGGTATTTACTTAGTTGCACTGCAGTCGCACTAACTTAGTTTGATGGTTTTGCTCCATGTCGATATAGAAGTTGTAGGGGAAATCGATGGCATTCTCCATGCGATCGGATGGAGGTTCCACACCCGCATATTGCTCCATTAGCTTCCAGTAGTGTTTGTTTGATCTCTCCATTTCCACGCTGCCGTCCAGTAGATCATTCATCACTTTAGTGTGCACGAAAAACAAGGGAATATTTAGCATGGTGTGTATGCCCTGAAAGGTCAGAGTGCGCCATTAGCATTTCCCGTTAAAAAAAGCTGCATCGCTGAGTACCATGCGAAAGAGTCTATTCATCAAAGTTGGTTCCGAAAACACAAAGTCCTTGGAAAGCCCAATGGATCCAAGGTGCTTTGGCGTGGAAGCAGAGAGGATGACGGCTTCGCCGACCGGGTATTCCAAGTCGTAAGAGTTGAAAAAGTATGAAGGTAGATTTCGCTTTTGTTTGGCGTAATATACTCGACCGATGTAACCATGGGTCTGGAGAAACTTCTTAAAATCAACCTTCCTGCAGTACTTCATGTACACATGAGGGGTCAAGTCGAAAATATCCGCCCGACAATTGTCAGTGTCGACGCTCTCATCTTGCTCCTTCAACTGATTATTGTAGAACTCCTGATCCAACTCGTCAAAGCCCAGTGATTTGTAGAATCGCACCGCTTCGTCAATCAGCTTCTTTGCATCAAAGTCTTCCAGAAAGCTGTCATATGGTGGTAAATTCTTACGCGGAAAGAAGCTCTCTATGACACTGTCGTCTTGCCACGTCTGCTCCAGCACTTGCTGGAACAGGTGATCGGGAATGGGACCGTTGCGATCGACCACGCTACCGCCATATTTCTCATGTAACTGGGCCCGTACGAAAGCGTGTAGCTGCTGATAAGCCGGTTTAAGCTCATCCATCACTTGTTCCATTTCATGCAAGAACTCTTTATTATTGTAGCAACCATACCAAAACTCAAGCACGGGCACATCTGCAAATCAAGTTTAAGTTAATGTTCAATTGATTAATAGGCATCGGCTTTGGCGGAAGGCTTTATTTTGATTATTTGGCCGAGACTTCCGATAATGAATGTTCAAAAAAGTATATTTCGGTTTGTTTTTTATTCCAGCTAGCAAAATCACTTACAAAAGTGCAAACGACTTTTTTATTTGTATTCGGCTGATTCTGAGAAGTGGTTTCGTGGTTTCGTGGATTCTATCTTCTTCTTCTATCTATATATTAAAAATCGTATACCGTGTGTTAGTCTCACTAAAACTCGAAAACGCCTGTACTAATTTTCATCATTTTGTTGGGGGTTTGTTTGCCTTAAAACAGGGAAGATTTAAAAGCTTAAATAATATATGTGTCGTTCTGTTGGTAAAATTGTATGGGCGCTGGACAAGAGTCGTGGCACATTTTACATAACTTTGAATGCATAAGTCGCACATCAAACTTGGTCCCAACTTAGTATTTAGTCGCACCTCGACTACAAGAATGGGGTGGGTATTGTAACGCAAAGTGTTAATATAGAATAATGTCAAAATTATAAGTCGCACATCATTTAAATTTGGTATCGTTAATCATTCCATCTATGCGTCATTCTATTTGTAAAATTTGGTGGGCATTGGACAATGGGCGTCGCACATTTTTCACGACCCAAATCTTCCCAGGAACTTTAAAACGTACGGAGTGGATACCGTCTATACAACTAACGTCATTAATATAGAATAACAGCGAAACTGCAAATCACACACCATTTAAATTTAGTATAAATTTAGCAGTCTGCTAAAATTGTATGGTCGTTATACAAGGGGCGTGGCACTGTTTTTTACTAAAGTAATGGAGTGGGCATTGAAGGATGGGGCGTGGCTCCGCAATTCAAATTTGTTGTGTTACAAAGTTTTCAAATTAGAAATCAGACAATATCGAATTTCGGCATAGGCGTGGCGCATTTTTCGCGATCCAAATTATCTGCATAAGTTTGAAACTATTTCGCGGCAGACCAATTGTCTGTCAGTTGGGCCGTGCGTAACTGTTATTTACTTATTCCGTACAAAAGGTATTGGACTGAGAATAGAAATGGTTAAAGATAAGTTAATTGCCTTTTGCGATTATTCATTTCCATCAGTCATTCTCTTAAGGTAAATTGACTTGGTTGGCTAAGACAAAACCTTAAAAACTTAGTTTGAGGATTTCAATAACATATTGTAAAGTCCTCAAGGAAAGTTCGGAAAGTCGGTCTACAGTATCCGCTAAAATGCCATGAAGAAGACGAGCTAACATAGGCCGTCCGGGTAAGTCAAATATGCGACGAGCTACTTCACGAGAACACCGCACTAACGACCAGCAAGCGACGACTAAAGAAAATATGGTGAGACTGTACACGATGCGTCCAATATTAACGACCTCAATAAAGAGTTGGTATCTTGTTAAGGATTAATAGTCTCTTTTAAAAATTACCATTGAATAATTTTAGGTGGTAGAACGATCACCGGGTCATCTATTCTGCAATAAAAATATTAATGAATGGTGTTTTGAAGTTTTGATTGCATATTCGAAAACGGCATAATGGTAAGTTGTACGAAAGCGAATAAGGTCTATCGTCTCACTAGCAATGAGGAGAATTTCATTTTGTGAACGCGGAGTTTTTAGCACCTCGCCCTTCTAGTGGAAGGGGGTGTGTTTGATTTTCAGCTCTTAAGCAGAGTTGAAAATTTCTTATATACGAAAAAGCCACAAGGTTACCATTGTAAAAAGATCTGCAACGTTTATGCATAGCGGATTGACCGCTGCCTCACATTGACGGCCCACGGCACCAACCAGCTGAGCCACTTATATATTAGATAAAGCATCTTTTAATCTCTGTAAAACTCCTTGTGTTGACATCGGCTAAAAAAATAAGCATCCGCAGAAGGCGAGAGCAAAGCAAATTGGAGAACGCAATCTATCTATTCTATCACAATTCGAAATAAGATCTTTCATACAAATCTTAAATGGAACTTACCCAGTATTTTTGATGCTTTTTGGAAGGCTTCGACAATGGTGTAAAAATTCACTGAAGACCACACCAGATTCTTTTCTCGCCACGTTTCCCAATAATACCTTAGCTCCTCAGAATCGTTACTGCGTTGAAAAATTCGTTGAATATCCGGGTAGTAGGCCAACGGACTATCGTCTCCATCTGGCATGTTGGCTCCACCTAAATAAGGCTCTATATCTTTATCGGTCGAAAGCTCTTTGAGTGCGGCCACGTTTATGAGCACCGACGAGAAGTAGTCTTCGCCCAAAACAAACAACTCGCCTACGCGACGCAGATTCTGCAAGGCGGTCTTGACCTCAGCGTCCGCTATTTGCGCCAAGTCAAAATCACTGGCCTCCTGTGAGATCTCAACTAGTTCAGCCGCTATTTTCTTTACAGTATTCAACTTTGAAAATATCATATCGAAATCCTCCTCGTCGGTGGATGAGTACGTTTCCTTTGCTATTTGGTTATACAGCTTGTAATAGCGCGTGCTGGCATCTTCCACGAATTTCCTCGGGTCAGCTTTCGACGCAACTGCCGCATGACACCACTAAAGTAATCCAGACGAGGGGATATTTGTTCACGTCAAAACTTTTATTGTAATAATTTTAAAAATTTCAAGTTGTGATTTACCCTAACCTGGACTGCAGCGAAAATAAAAAATACCAGAAATTTCCACCTCATTTTGTGCTCCAATCACCGCGCACGAACACGAATTTTGATGTTTAAATGCAAAGCTTCAAGCTCGACTGAACGGATCACTTTGAGGTTCACATTAATATAAATAACAATGCTTACAAATGGTATTTTACGAAGATCGCAGCACGTTTGAAAATTTTAGATGGGAATAAAGTAGTGTTGTACTCTTATCTGTAGAGTCGCCGAGGTCAATTTGCAATTTAGACGCGAGCACAAATACGAGTGCAGAAGCAACATTCGAAAGTGAAAACAAAGGGAGGCTTTTGCAGTGTCCCATATGTCCATTAATCTTTCCAAGACTGTTAAATGCGAGGTACAAAAGCCGTGGAAACAGATGTGTTCGTTTTTCTATGCAATCGCTAATTATTTATTTGTTTATCATATATTATAAGTGTGTATGAAAAGTGAAGTGAAGTGCAAACAAGAGTTAAGCATTTGAGTCCATTGCCTCAAGTCGTCGTCAGTTGATGCCAATCCGGTAGTGGCTGCGAGGCGGATTAGGCAGTACGCGGAACTGCTCTGTTCTCGTGGCGGATCAGCACATCGACAACACTCATGTTGGGGGTGAGGAAATTGGTCAGGCGATCAGCATTTGCGCGCGGTGCGCGGTCGAAAGGATAGCCCATGGCACGACGATCAGGGTACAGACGATCGCGCACACCACAGTAGGACGCGGCCTCACTGCACGAGCCGACGAGGTCCTGGTTGATCTGAAAGGTTTAGGGAGAAGAATTAGCATTTAACATGTGTTTGCATTTCGGAGCCACATTGTTCGGGTGCGCACTGATGGCACTTACCGCATCTAACTCATAGTTCGAGACCATGACAAACAGCTCACAGCGCAAGCCTTCGGGAAGGCCCTTTGGTATAAGCATGTGCTCTGGCCAGCCGCATCCGCAGAAGTTGAACTCGAGCTCTTCCGCAGAGCCGGCAGCAGGACGATTCGCATCTAAATTACGAAATACTTGTTCGAACGGAATAGTTACCGTGGACTCGCTGGATCGGCGGCGAATTGTGTTCTGGCCAGGGTTCACTGCAACATAAACGAGTTCAATTTCTTTATTTCTTCACATATACATGGCAAAATTCGAACAACATCAACTCACACGAAGCAGTGAACTTGTCCAGCTCGATCATGAGAAGCCGCTGATCTCCAAATAGCATCGGCTGGCCACGCTCATCTGTCTTTGGTCCAAGAAAGACGCGTACCGTGCCAAACCGCTGAGCATTACCCTCGTTATTAATATTGATGCTGTATGTAAATGGGGTGTGCTGCAAGTGTGTAAAACGGGCAAACACATTGCCGCGCGGGACAAAGTCCATACCTCGAGACAAATCGACGTCGGACTGCTGCCAGAAAGTCTGCAGGATATTAGGCTGACCGCCATCGCTGCTAACCTGAACACCAATCACCGAGATTCCGGGGTAAGTCAGGTCTGCTGCAGTATACGCCGGCAGTTTTTTCTTATGCTCCTGGAAAATGTCGTCGATGTATGCATGCCATCTGTAAAAAACGGGGTCTCTCATAGCAGTAGCTGAGTCACCCATTATACCAAATGACTCCAGGTGACGATGATCAGGATCATGAGAATACGAAATGAAAACGTGTCCCATATTATGGAAGTCACCATAGAATTCACGATTTGGGGATACAAGAGACGACTCTATCATATTGCCTAACACGTCGATACCACGAGTCTCATCCAAGGGGATACGATTGCCGCTCGTCTAAGATAGAATTCATGGAATTTATGTGTGCGTATTATAGTGAAAAGCGATCAAATAATATATTTACATCTGTGGCGAACCCTTGGTGGATGGCCTCAAAGATGCGATCCCTCCAACGCTCCAAGTCGGCTACATCCAAATTAATTTGGTCCAGTTCGCGATTTAAGTCCGATAATTTGGTGTCTTCGAAACGAGGTGGCCAAGCACGACTTGCCACGAGAGAGTCCATTTTCGGGAAATAGCCCTCCGCAATCGGTTCCCTTAAGTTATTAAATCGGACAACGCGCGCCAAGTTGTTGCTGAAGCGTTCCATGTTGTAGCGCGCTACCATCTGCTGATGCATATAGTAGAATAGTTCACCCCGTCGGTCTTTGCCCACTATGCTGATATTTGCCGCTTCGAACGGATACACTAAATGCCAATGCCAATGATGCAGGTTTATGCCCAAATCCTCACGGAAGTACCAGAGCCGGTGTTCGGGCTCCAAGTCAGATGCAGTATAATCACGTGGTATAGTAATGGGCATACGTGACCCTTCCGGGACCACAGTGGCCTCCTCACGCATCTGCCGAAATACTTTCGAGTCAACGAATTTGTCAGGAAAATTTTGAGCGAACGACGGCAAGTCGATTCCCTTAGTATCCGGACGATGCAGCAAAGCCACCGACAAAGCATAGTTAAACAAGTACGGGTTGAGGCGGTCACGTGCATATACAGCCACACTCTGCAGGTCGTCAATGGAGCGCAGCCCCATGAATATGTCAATTAAGCGCCCCGCATAACGCCGATGCGCAGGAATGAACAACGAGAACTGTGCATCTCGGGGCAGAGTCATCGGAAGCCGCAAATCAGGAATGGATATGTCCCGCACCGGAATTCGCTGCTCGGCTTTCTCGCCGAAACGGCTCTGCACTTCATTGCCAATCTCACGGTAACGATCGGTCAAAAACTTATCGGGGACGTCGAACACTGTAGACGTCTTGCCCTTTTCCATAAACACGGGCTCGGTGGGGCGATCGAACAGCAGCAGCAAATTGTTCTTGTTAGCCATTGTCAGTAGAGTCGTGCGTTACAGCCGAGTAACACGAAAACGTTTAACACAAAAGAATAGAGCGATCAACTCGTCAGAATTAGTTCCAGTTTGAAACTGCTACTTTCAACCCCAACTGCTGCCTTTTATATCGTTTTATCCGCACTGTGCTCATGTGAATTTCCTTATCAACTGCATACGAAACGGACTGCGGTGCATGCGGTGAACTACGAAATTCAGATCGAGATAATTTTACTGTGGTTTGACTTGTGGTTAAACTCACTATTTGTGCGTAGCTTGGTTCCCATAGGAACGATAATGTAGCACAAATTCACGAAATTAGAGATAAACGATTTCCAAATCCAAATTCTAATAATTCCTAAATATTGTTAAATGGTTTGCAGCAGTGGCGTCCCCAGGATTTCGGGAAGGGGGGGGATATGCAAAAAATCCAGTTTAACGCCATTTTTATACTTTCATCTTTGCGTATTATTTTTAATATAACATATATGTATGTATACATATAACATAAACTTCTTAAAACAAAATATTTTAGTGACATGTATTTTAAAGTCAAAAAATCCCAACTAAAAAATTCAACATTGTTTTGAGTTATTACATATTGAAAACACCTTCTAAAAGAATTACGAAAAACTCAAAAGACGTATTTTAAAAAGCATAACACACCAGCTATGTAAAATAAATCCAACATTTACAAAATGTATGACGTTCTGAAATTTAATAATGATAGAGGTGACCATGTTTCCATGTTTACACACAATTCACCAAAAAAATTTAAGTCAATTTTTTTTCCAAATTTCAACAGCTGATGCAGGGTTGGCATAAAGCTTGCGTTTGACTACTACTTTAAATAGTCGATACTTTTGGGAACACTGAAAATACAACTATTCTGCGAGAACAAATGCAATGCTGATTTTTTTTAATCATTTATCCTTAACACTTCTGCGGGCATCCGGTTCTGGCCAGACCATATTGAACTTTGGATCCACTTTAGCAATGTTGTAATTAAGCTATCGAGCTCATATTTCATGATATCCTTAACTGATCCTT
Source organism: Melieria omissa (assembly GCA_963971225.1). NCBI lineage: Eukaryota > Metazoa > Arthropoda > Insecta > Diptera > Ulidiidae > Melieria > Melieria omissa. Next base: position 37,730,585 of record OZ020269.1, on the reverse strand, counting down.
TCTAAGCACAAAACCCAAAACCATGGTGCATTTTCATACAAAATTGCCAGTTATTTTCAGTTTTTTTTGTTATTTTCGACGTAATTATTGTCAGAATTGTTTATAAATATTTTTTTATTTTATATACTTATATATTTTCAACTAGGCTTTTCCATCTGACCCGATTTGAAGCATTTTTTCATGCCATCCCGTTAACCCTTATTCTCATACCCGGGTACCCGGGTGCCCACTGCGATGTATTTTCGTGAAAAAAACTGACAAATAATGAAAATTTTTTTTTTACCTTCCGGATCCTCGTTATTTAGGTGAAAAGCGAACAAATCATATCAAAAATTTATAAACACTTTTTAATTAACAAAATATTGAAAACTTAAAAATTTCATGAAATGGGTACCCGGGTACCCCGGGTGCCAAACGACGTTAGTAAGTTTGGGTATGAGAATAAGGGTTAATAGTGACATAAATTAGCTGACGCAAAATGTACCTGGTCCAAGTGTTTTTCATTCGCCTTGGCTTTTATTTTCTTTGGGTTAATAAATTAGAATTTTTCTTGGAAAATAATATTGGAACATATTCAAAATTAATACTTATCCATTGTATTCATGGTCATGTCCGTGTTTTGGTGTCAATTCAATTACAATCCTGAAGTGAAGGAAGCATTTGTGGTCTTGTCGAGTCTGGTTTTTATCAATTCGATTGGGTGTTTTCTGTGGCAGAGATGAAAGGAAGGGAATGCTATTTTGAGGATCAGGTGGACATTGTTTTTGAACTTCGACGCTGGAGTTAAATCAGAGAAGAAAATTTCTCTAAAAAAATTGTCTAAGCAATAGCGGAAACTAATGCTTTAGAGCAACGAATTTAAGATATTAAATAATTTGCTGCTAGAGGTAATAATAACGGTGTTGTCAGTTTCACGCTGTCATTTGGCCCTGAACAAAACCAAGCTTCTGATACTGATAGTCGTTTAGATGTCGTTTAGATAGTTCAATGTGAAGATAGCGACACCGAAGACGACAAGGAGAAAGATATCCGGCCAGTTCAGCATGAACAATAACATGTTGAGCATGTTTTGCATAATTTTCTTTGGCAAAGCAGTTCAGAATTATTGACAGTGCAGGAATCCAGAAATAGATATATCAAAACGCGATTTGTATGTGTCGAATGTAAAATCTCAATGTGGTTTAGTCATGATACTGCATTACATCGTTGAAATAATTGCATTGGTCAAGCAGTTGAAGTAGATCCATAAGTAACGTATTTTACATTAATAAATTTTTTTTATTTTCTTGCTTTACTGTCGTTTTTTTTTTAATTTCAAAATTAATTCATTGAAGTTGAAACTTGCTATTTACTTAATTATTTTAGTACCTATATTTTCACCGTTTTACGTAAAAATAATGTAGGCAAGCAAAAGAAATTATTGTGTTCACACTTTCTGATTTTTTTTATATCTTAACAACAATCCTTGACTATCCTCTTGCTGACATCATGGTCTGGCCAGATCATGGGAGGTTCAATTATTAGGTTTTAAGTGGGTGATTACAGAAGAGATAAAGCAAATAGTAAAAATTTTTCACAATTCCATATTGTTATATCGAATTGCATAAATGAATTCTTCGACCAAGGGGGGGATCCATCCCCCTAATCCCCCCCTGGGGACGCCACTGGTTTGCAGTTATAATTAAATATTTTATATACTATACATCTATCCGTTTGCGTTAGCTGCAATTGGTCATCTTTGGTTTGAATTCACTGGCATCACGGCTCCCAATAGACAATTGTGCCCAATAAGCCACAACTGAACCAACAGTAAGCCCAACTTAAACTACTTTCTCCAATGTAAGTATAATCAGTAATATATTATATTCTCCCGCTGACTTGTTCTCAATGAATCCAAATACATGCAATATTATATAATATATCGATAAGAACTACTTAAAACATACATCAATAGTAAATATATTTCCCTCTTACATTACTATTTAATATTTTAATATTTCCTCTTTTGATCCGCCTGTATATGTGCATTGATTTCGTCGTTTCAATGAGATCAATGTGTGTAAATACTTGTATCGTTTGTGTAATATGTATTATTCTGTGCACTCGAAATATTCTGTCGTGTTCTCCAGCATGCCAGCTCGAAAAAGTTAAGTGTCTGTATACTACGAATGTACTTCCCTAAACAGAATGAAAGTCCTTCACCCAAAATCAACCATCGGCATATTTATTTAAATTGTGGCTAATTTTTGTTCGGAGAGGATTCTCAAAATGATAGTTTTGCCGTTGGTCGTTACCAATTTGTTCATATGTATGTATGTATGCATACCTCGCATCTCGTAAATATGTGCGACTGACTTTGGAATGTGTTGCTTCGAACATTATCATGGTTCTAGATTTACACAATTAATTTGTTTACAGAAACTGGGTTCAGAACAGGACTATTGACAAATGTCAGTGATCAGTGTCGGTACAAACCCACATTGTATATAATATGCCCCCAAATTTTCGAAACTCTCTTTTACGCCGCTATTTCTGAACCGCAGAAGTAAGTAATTCTGTGAGATAGATGCGTCATAGACAAATCGGTAGACAAATTCTAAATTTGAATTTTATTACTGATAACTGATTATCTCCGACCCAGGTGCGAGGTATACAAACATCACACACAGTAATATAGCAAATAGAGAGTGTATCTGCGTTAATTCTCCATCTTGGTATGACTTGACGAACGAAATTTTCTGTAAAATGTAGTATATTAGGTACATAGTATATTTAATAATTAATAGCTTGGGTTGATCAAGCTAATATTCCCAAAAATTAATTTGCTGATATGTATGCGTCGTTAAGCTCTTTAGGAAATCCAACCAAAATCAATGAATAAGGTTTGGCGTTCGTTAGCCAGTATCCGTGGTGTTGAAACATTCCCAAAGCGGCCTTAAAGCTCCTTTTCATCTCGCTCTCTAGCAAGCATGCGCCCCTACAAGGCGTGTCTCGATTGATGCTCCGTTTACAAATATTTCGCTTCATTCAAATTGCCACACGTATATGTATTTATATATGTACATACAATACCATATCTCATGTATGTATGTAAATAAAGTTTGCATGTGCATCCATTATTCCCACACAGTACCAACAGTTAGGACTTGCAGCAAGGCATTAGTTCTTAATCTTTTACACATCTTGTATGCTCATGTTTGCACAAAGAAAGGTGCAACAATAAAAAGTACCATGAGCATCCAGTTTGGTTTACAGAAAACCGAAACGTCTACAAAAGTAAGTTTGTAAGTGCTGAACACGCATGCACAGATCGTCTCCGCCATTCGACTTCCAAAAGCCGGGCTACCTGGGGTGCGTATAAAATGCTAAAGAAGTGCGTCGTTAAAAATTGTGACATGCAATTTTGCTCATAACTTCGTTAATACAAATTCAAATCAAACTTTCTTTGATCAGGTGAACCATTAAAACTCTGTCCTTGAACAGTTTATGTCTATTTAGAGCATTGATTGAGTATTTAATGATAAAGTGGCTTCTGGGTCTACCCAGAAAATTAACGAAGGAACAATGAAAACCCTCATGAGGGGTTTTCCAGAAAAAGTTAGAGACTTTACCCTTGAAAATTTATCACAACAAATTTCTAACAAATTCTAAAATCTACATAAAATACATGTTAAATAAAACCAAACTTTTCAAAAATTGGACTAGTGGTTGCTGAGATGACGCACTGCTTAAATACCCCAATGCCGGAATGAGCTATGTATTGTACGTATATGTAAAGGTTTTGTTTGCACTAGTGCGCACATCTGTGTATAAGGTAATCCTACATACATACTTTAATAGAGTACATTTTGTATCCGTATTCATGTACTTACATATGTTTGTAAGTCTGCAGGTATAGTATGTATAGTATATATGCTCGCACATAAAAAGAGTGTCTATTCAAGTTTCAGTGTGACTCTAATGGGAGTCACTTCCGCATTTCTATTGAAAGTCTCCCTAATATTGGTGCCCAAGTAACTGCTTGCATTGTAAATATTTGATTCATAATAATTTTCTACTTACGGCTAGGAACTTTCACTACTTATGTTGCGCGAAGCTTATACGCTTATTATAGTATGAATATACATATATTATCGCAATTATCGAAAAAATAACTACCGTTTTCACGTTCAAGGACTGGCGCTTCCACACGACATTACCGCTTTACATTTCATGCAACTTTTGAATCAACAAGTATGTACTACATGGGCTGAAAAGTCTTTGGCCTGACATAGAGATGGCGCCAAAAATTAAGAATTATTGTGTTGTACATGGAAAACCATCCTTAACTTAGATTCTGTCAAAGTTTCATGACATTTGGTTGACTCGTTTTAAGTTATTGCTTTCGAAGTGACGCTACCTCTGAATTTTTGTAAACAATGGAAAAAAGTGAATTTCGTGTTTTGATAAAACATTGCTATTTGATGGGCAAAAATACAGTGGAAACAAAAGCATGGCTTGATAAATGTTATAATACATCTGTATTTTTGCCCATCAAATAGCAATGTTTTATCAAAACACGAAATTCACTTTTTTCCATTGTTTACAAAAATTCAGAGGTAGCGTCACTTCGAAAGCAATAACTTGAAAACGAGTCAACCAAATGTCATGAAACTTTGACAGAATCTAAGTTAAGGATGGTTTTCCATGTACAACATAATAATTCTTAATTTTTGGCGCCATCTCTATGTCAGGCCAAAGACTTTTCAGCCCATGTAGTATGTTACGAACCTATTACGAATTTCTAGTTCGTTGCAGAGTTTAGGTATCATTGCGTTCTCTAAAAAATAATAATTTAGTTATACTTGATCGGTATGAATGTTTTTCTGGTACAATATTCACATATAGGGGAAACTGGGGTACATTTGACTTTGGGGCACATTTGACTATGGCCGTTTTGGAATCAAAGCGGTGCAAGTAATGCAATTTCTCTATTGGGAACAATTAAATACGTGATTTCATAAAGCATCATGAAGTTTGACAGTTTGTGCGCAAATTTTGGCGAAGCAGCACGTGCTTTTCTTTTTTTACGGGAATTTCTGTTGTTTTGTGACAGAGATACGTAAGGAATTTGTGAAGTGGGTTTAATAAATATCTCAAAGTGGTAAATTAATTTTACTTACAATACTTACTTCTATTATTTCGAAAAATGTTGCTAATTAAAGGACAATAAAGTATTTTAGGTAAGACAATTAAACCAATTAAACAATTAAATTACCTAACCTAACCTAAGACAATTAAATTAAGTAAAGTAAAACATATGGGGTACATTTGACATTTTTGCATGGGGCACATTTGACAAGAGCGAAATCGAGTTAGAACTGCCAATTCCAGAAAATCCGGCTTCAACTTCACGTTGTTATACAAAATATATTTTTAAGATAAACTTCTCGAAATATTTTGTAAAATACGTTTATTTTTTTCCAAATTATAATTTTTTTTGTGTTAAATTTTTGTTGTCTAGAGGCTTATAAATTAAATATCTTTAATTTTTTTTTCCTTCGCATAAAATGAAAGATAAAAAAATATATAATGAAATTTTGCTTATTTTTAATCAGAAGCGATTTTATTTTCATTCACAAATATAGATGTCAAATGTTCCCCTCCCAAAGTCAAATGTGACCCTTGACTGGGATACATTTGACAAAATGACTTTTTTCAAAAAAAACATGAAATTATAACGAGGAGAATCTTCTTTGTAAAAAAATAACTTTACATTTACAAAATTTAATAATCAGTTTCGAGAAAGCAGCATTGATTTTTAAAAATAATCAATCACGTTTCGAGAAATATAGGTTTAAAAAAGGTGTCAAATGTACCCCAGTTTCCCCTACATATTTAAAATTTAAGGAAAACAGTCGATTCCCAGAGCGAGCTTGCTAAGGACTAATCGGTTTTTTTAATTCGATTTTGATTGAAATTTCATAACTTTTGAATCAAATCGTCATATGGAAGCCCAGCAATACTCGCTCTTCGTTTCATCGGATTTGGGTTCAAAACAACAACAACGATCAAAACTACAAACCAAAACGTATGGACGTCGGCTGGAAAAATACTTTTGCTAATTGCAGATTAGTATCAGATGTGACTGTCCGATGTTATTATGTAAATAAAATTATTCAGTTCAAAATTCAATTATTCATACAAAAATAAATTCAATGACTGGTATCACGTCTCTCGCACCACTTAGCGCTCTCCTGGAATCATAAATACGAGTACTATGTACTTCTTCTTTTTAAAAAGGAATCCTTCATATTCTTCAAGTATGCATTTTAACAAATCCTAGTAATGCTGCGCATTAATTGGGATATAATATAGGGATACAATATGAATACTCGTACATATATAGGTATTGCAATGTGTAACTACATACATTCGTCAGTTTTTCCAACTATGTTGCGTCATTTTCTATTCCGGTTGTCAATTTACGATTATATATATGGATGTAAATGTGTATGTATCCAAAATAAAATTTTCAAATTCAACATTGCTAAGTAACTATGTTCGTATGTTTGTATAGTTTTGTATGTGTGTGTGGGCTGGCTGAGTCTAGATCTTGTGCTCAACCACACAGCATACGAGTAGGTACCAAATTTTTATTAACGCTTTTAATTTCCTCGATTATTTACTGCATGTACTGTGGCGTTATCCTGAACGGAATCCAGCTCCTGCTTGCAGTAACCCATCACAATATCTGCTCTGCAGTCGCCCATGAGACCTGGCAGAAGTACGGCCACACCGAGCACTGTGACGACGGCGCCAAACACCACCAAGCCCAGAGCTGGCAACTTCTCGCGGCTAAACAACGAATGCGGTTCCATCTGAATGTAGGCCAGTCCGGGCAGAATGTACGCCAAAGGTATGGCTGCCAGTAGACCCTGAAAGACATTTTCGATTATCTTCTGCGAATTGAATAGTTGCGTAAGGTGCAACAAACATTTAGTTCCAACACAGATCCCAGGCAATCGGTAAGTGGGGAAATAATAAATGCACCAAAAACGATTGCCAGTGTGATGGTCTTAGAGTGCTCATCTATTTCAGCGCCTATTTCCATATTCGGGTCTTTGTCGAGTGTAAAATCGCTTATCGGTTCTTTCAGAATGAAGCGATGAACCAGCGCACGTACAATCTGTAAGTATGACAGTATCATTAACGTATGCCTTCATTTGCAGTTCAAGCTTCATTAGATCTGCGAAAATACGAAGGCACCCTCTCAGACAACTACATTTGCCATTTTACCAAACACATAAACATATATGTACATAAGTACACTTACCTCTCGCGAAACAAAACACTCAATGGGAAACGTCAGCAGAATTGAAATTGAGAACAAAACCCGAGAGAAGTTCATCAAATCGTCATTCCAACAATAATTTTCTAATAAGTCACCTGAAATTATACATAGACGAAAATAAAAGCCTGTCTAAATATACATATTTTCACTGTAGTCTTCCATATGTGCATATGAAAATTTTTTCTATATATGTATTTATATATGTATTATGAACTATCGTATACCCGGTGTGCATTGACACACCTGGCAATCGTATTGAGAAATATTGTTTAAATTGAAAACTTTTACCAAGACCCCTATTTGGATACGTGCGCCAATTATTCGATACTATTATTTATTATTATTATTATTATTCGAGTCGATGTCACGCCTTCGCCCAGTGCCTATGAAATTTTATTGGACCTCTAATCCGAGTTTCAATGTTGTGCCATATGATATCCATACTAAAAATATGAGTTGTATGAACAACATCACGGCCCGTCATCCAATGCCCGTTTAATATTCCCTAATCGTACCGAGTGTAATTCAGTTGCGACTTATAGTTCCAAATTTTTCCGCAAAAAAGTGTCACGCCTCACATATAAATAAATACGTTGCATAAATTTTCAATGATGTACGACTTATAATTCAAAAAATATTCAATATTAAGGAGTTTGATTGTGTTGTCCACCTCATTTTTCCAGTCGAAGAGCGCGACGAAGTCGAAAGTTCATACCGAGTGCCACGCCCTTTGCCGAAGATATCCAAAAACCTTCTCATGGACATACCACCATGTATAAAAATTTCAGATCAATCAGTCAATTTACTACATTTGGCTTTGATATATTAGGCTACGAGTCACAACTTATACAACAACCTTTTTTTTACGAGTTAGTCTTGCAAATATAATACAAGAGTAAGTTTTACATTATTCACCCTAGTGTGTGTGCTGAAAAAACACGCTTACCCGTGTGATGAGGTACTCGGAACCCCAGTACAAATTGTATGAAAAATCTAACTGTTTGTTCGCAATGTGCGAACTTCTGCCGTTTCTGCTTAGTTTTAAAACTTTCAGTAATATAAAAGTAATAAACATTGCCTCCATCAACCAATATATTTGGAATCACAAATCAGGCACCACTTCAATTTTATACAAAGTTGTTGGGTAGCCATAATCGTGTATTGGATAAAAATGCTGTGCTAAACAGGGGTTGGGGCCTCTGCCATACAGTAGGAACTAATACGGTTATTTGCTTTTGTGGGTACGATCCCACAACACTGAAATAAAGGCGTAAGTTTAGATTTATAGTTATTTATTTTGTGTGGCTATCATTCTTACGCGCTGGATCAGACTACAATTTCTACTACTCCTACAGTCTTTCACATACCGTATTCGTCTAAAGTTTTATTATCATATTAATAGTAATAATATGTGCGCTCCCGATGAAGCAAACACTGAAGCTGTACGAGTAGATCAACCAAATCTAGATAAAAATCTTGAGATGTAGTCCTTTTACCAGGTTTGACAAGTTAACTATCACCAACGCACGCCGGGTATGTGTGAGTTATGGGGATGACTTTTCAAACATGTCGCATGAAAACATTACACCGTGATCACTAAGCGTGCTGAGGAAGATAGTTTTCATCCTAAAAATATCGCAAATCTCCACGTAAAACCTGTATTTAGGGTAATACAGTTAGTTGCTACCAGCCTTTACATTATTAGTTTATGTATACAATATGCATTCAGATTTTTCTATTAGCGTTTTAAATGGATATGATACACCGATTTTCGAACTGCAAGGAGCCCTTTCGAAAGCAGTTTTAATAGAATAGAAGCAAGCCGTTGAAAGAAAAAATTACACAGTGCAACAAATTCAAAAAAAATTTCGAGGGACAAGGTCAAACCCATCTCATTCGATAGCGGACCTCAGTAGATGAAAAAGTGCCAAGGGATTTTTCTCGGAATGTTCGAGTTTTCTTTTAAATGCAGTTTAAAGATGGCGGCTTAATGCCCCTTCCCGAAACTTTTAAAACATCATATCTCTTGACTCAAATGTCAGAAAGGAATAATACTTACGTCAAATGAAAGCTAATGATATGAAGTCGATTACACAATATCCTTTTTTGAAAAATTTTCTGAGCAAGGATATGAAGGAGCTCAATTAAATTTGTATCCTTGAATATCCTGGAGACCATGCGAGATAAATTTATGTAAGTGACTTCTGGTAAAAAAGCATTTAAAGATCTATACTGCGTATCAATTTCATTTCAATCACTTTAACTGTTAAGTCACTACAGCGTTTCAAAAATTATACACTGCTGAATTCATGTTTTTCTGTACAAAATATCTCGTAGCTTCTTAGTAAAAACATCGAATGTAGCAAAGCACATTTTTTTTTAATCGTTGTAGAGTCTTAACTGTAAAAGTGATTTACATGAAATTTATAAGCCGTATAGATGTTTGAATGATTTTTCAGCAGAAGTCACTTATATAAATTTAGCTCTCACGGTTTCCAGGATATTCAAGGATATAAATTTAATTGAGGTCCTTTATATCTTTTCTCAGAAAAGGATATTGTGTCATCGACTTCATATCATTAGCTTTCATTTGACGTAAAAATTATTCCTTTCTGACATTTGAGTCAAGAGATATGATATTTTAAAAGTTTCGGGAAGAAGCATTAAGCCGCCATTTTTAAACTATTCAAAAATTATAAGCCGAAAAAACCAGAGTGTAAATAACCTAAACTTTAAGTAAATATCATTCTAAAAACATTGGAGGTGTACCTTTCTCGTAAGGCCTACGCGATTTAACAAAAACATCTCCAAAGGAGTTCACATTACTCCACTGAGGTCTTTCACTATTAATGACTTTTATATGACATTATACTTTTTATGGGTAAATCAAACAATAAGATTCAAGAATCTGGTCAAATCACTTCGCAAACTGTCTCTTAAATGTCTAAAAGAAAATAAATTGTTAAGTAAAAGTATTTTTTTTATTGATAAATGGACGCATTTTCAATTGTAAAAAAAAGAAAAGAAAACATTTCTGTCGCTTTATGTATTATTTGCATAAAAAATATGTGAACTTGTACTTTAAGGTGTGAAAGAATTTGCAAAAGTAAAAAATTGAATTTTCATACCCGCTACTTAAATATCGCCAAAACAAAAAAAATGCTTCATTTGGGCATTGACGGAAGATTGGATTAGCTGGGTACTCGAGTGTTAAGTGATTTCTTATATGCATTTGTTAGAACTTTGATATCTTTATTTCTGAGTTGTTACAATTTAATTTCAAAGGGCTTAAAGATTGACAAATTACGTGTAAGCATTTACTAATTTTCTCAAAAGTATTAGCAATAAGCTCCTTTAACAAAATTGTAACTAAGTAAAAAGTAAAAATAGCTATGGTTTTGATTCATTCAACAGTTTAAGATATTTCTCCTGTTCATGGACTCAAACGCATTTAAGCAATTTCTGGCTTCTCTGTCGGTCGAAAAGTTGGCGAAATGGCATCGAATGCAACTAAATAGTTTCTTGTACGTCTTATTGTTTCCGAGTTGTGTTCAGGAATAATGAGGCTTGCATCACATTGCTTATAAAAGCAAACTATTCTCACGCTACAAAAAGTTCACTACTTTCACGCACATTTGACCAAAGTGGCGATAATGGCTCTCGCACGTACAAGTACAAAACAATATAATCTGCGGGCTCTGCACTTCGAATGCGAAGCACTCCAAGTTGTGACGACCACTTCCTCCTACGTACCCTGTGATAAAGCACGAAAAGTCGAGTAGCCCGCAATGCCGAAGAGCGCGGCAACGATTAATGCGAATCCAATCGATATATGAGTGACCTTCTCCCAACGTCCCAGCGTCGCGTTGCGCATTGACTGGTAAACGAGAAAGGTGTTGTGGTGGCACATGAACGCTGCGAAATCACAAAACAGTAACTGAAATGTTGCCAGTTCATACTGGTGTACTTGTTACATACATATGTATGTGCATTTGGGGAGGTCCAAATTTTCATGGAGCAAATTTATTTTTCCGTAGAAGACAGGACACCCTCATTCACCATTCGTAATACTCAAGTTTCGATTTTCTATATCCAGCTTCAATTCATCATTGGACTCATGGGAGTTTTAGTAAACAGCTTATTTTTATATTACCCAATAGACATAACAAAACATTTCCAAGGCAGGGAATGCTTTGTCAATATCAATGAAAATCTCTTATTATCCACAGAGGGTGCCAGTTGACCAATTTTTTGTAAATAATTTAATTAATTAATTTAATTAATTTAATTAATTTTCCGAATTGTTACAATGTCACTTGTTGGCTCCTCTATCTTGATATATCAGGACCGTATTTGGTAGAAATTGTATTGGAACTCCATTAAAATCTAACCAGAAATTTTTTATTGGTCTCATTAGAATTAGTGATTAGTTGATGCCGATTAAAAATTAAGCACTTGCTGAGTATTTATTGAAACTAAACGCAAAAATAACAATCAAATAAATATCTTAGTAGACATTCTTTAATGCTTAAATTCCACAAAACAAATAATTTAAAAAGGAAAGTCACATTCAATTGGAAAATTAAGAATTTAATTTTTATGGTTAGAAAATACGTTTAGCAAAAAATAGTCACACTCAGTTAAAATTTATACGTACACAAAAGAACCAAAATCACATTCTGTTGGGATTTGTATCTTAGATGGAGTCAGGGGCGTAGCCAAGGGGGGGGGGGGGGTTTAGGGTGTCAGAACCCCCCATAGCCTATAATTTGTCAACATTTTCAATCAATATGCATCGTATGTACGTTCTCACATTAGCAAAAAGGTCTTTTCATCTTAAAATATTTAAAAGAATATTAACAAAACCCTTTTTTTACCGAAACTAATTTTTTTTTTAATAGTCACGTTTAGGCTTAATGCAGCGATTTGCAGGTTCTAAAAACATGTCTAAAGAGTGGTTTAGTTCGTCGACCGGAATGTCCTTCAGGATGTCGGTACAAGCCCTTCTACGTTCTCAAAACGCTTTTTTTCATGCATTCTTTGAAAATGTGAAATTCGCACGGTGCCAAATCACGTGAAAACAAAAAAACAGTCAAAACAAGTGTCAGTAGATGGGATGTCATCCTTCGATAGCCAAATGTTCAGTTAAAATTCAATAAATTTATGCTATTGAGATGCTTAACCTTCGCCTTACTAAAGATGATTCTAGGCACTTCCGCTGCTATTTTGAGTAAAACTCACAATAAATATATAATAATTAAAAATTGTTTTTCATACTTCAGTACTTAGTATCTTCCTCTGGCGATAGTTCGTATTTCGAAAAAAAGCCTAACTTTAATGATTTATTTTGAGACTGTGGAAAATATTAGAAGATTTCTTTCCAGAAGGTTTATTGAACACATAATGATGTACGCAAAAAAAATTTATCGTGAGTTTTAATCAAAATGGTAGCGAAAGCGCCTGGGATCACCCCGATACATTTGTATAAAAAATGACAAAATTCAAGTTTAAACATGAACAAAATTTCAAAAAATATTTTTTCATGTTATTGAAAATTACCTTAAAATTTGTGCAGATATTAAACATGAATATTAAAAAGATCACCCGGGTGGGTATAAGCACAGAACAAACAATATACAGAATGCGCATCTGGTGTAAAGAAAATTTTCTTTGCGGGTTCCAGCGGTAGGACCCGTTTGTTCAGGGGCGGATTCAGAAAAATATTTCGGGGGGGTTTCAAAAAGTAATTCTTTGATATTCATAAATTGTCTTTTAATTTGTATGTAGTTTTAATGTCGATCCTAATATTTCGGGGGGGTTTCAACCCCCAAAACACCCCCCTGAATCCGCCACTGCGTTTGTTGATGCGGGGAAGCAGTAAAAGGGACGAGAACGCACAGAGCGCGAGAGCGTAAGCTGAGAAGCTGCGACCGCGCACCACACACTGTGGTTGTTGTTGTTGGGCAACAAAGCGATGTGCCGCTTGCATGTTGGTGGTCGCTCGTGCTCGCTCTCCGCTTGCTTTTTTACAAACAAGAACAAGAAGTGGTCAGGCAGTTTTCATAGAAAAATTGATTGAGCGATCGCCAAGCCACATAAGGTGGTAGCACTACGGGAAAAACTAAAATTCAATGGATTTTATAAGTTCTTTTAGTCTGCTTGTAAAATAGAAGTTGTAAAAAGTACAAATGGCTACAATGAAAATAAATATATGTGTTAAATATTGAAACACCCAAGACGCATTAAGAAAGTGATAAGAAGGGGAAAACTATTGCTACAATGTTGTGCTAATTACACAGTACAACAATTTTGCGGTTTTCAAAAAACCCGCGGAGTTTCTCAACTCTTCCTTATATTTTCGGAGCCGCTGAACACGAATATGTAATTATTTTTTTCGGGTCACCTCTAGTTTGGGTTTTACAGGGTCTTGAAGTTACAAGCTACACCCCAATTAAAAAAATTAATTTAAATGGTTGAACTTATCTTAGTCTAACAATATTGGTATCAAAAGAAAGAGAATTATGTCTCCAACTCAAATCAAATAATTTTTTTGTAATTATCCTGGCGAAAGGATATAAAAATGTCCTTTTAAGAATGTATCCTTAATTATCCTGAAAGTTTTTCTACAAAAAAATTTGGAAAAAATATATTATAAAACCCTTGCCATGCATCAATACATTGTGAAATTTCATGTTAATCAGTCCATTGGTTCAGCTGAAAAAAATTGTTGAAGTTTATTTCAACTCAAAAACTTAAATTATTCCAAAATTTTTCACAGTGCAAAGAATTTCAGCTCTTCACAAAACCCGCCCAGTTTCTGAACTGCTCCTTATAATTCCGGTACCGCTGATCACGAATATGTAATTTGTTTTTTTGGGTCACCTCTAGTTTGGTTTTTACAAGGCCTTGAAGTTGCCAGCAACACCCACCTTAAAAACGAATTTAAATTGTTGAACTCATCTTAGTCCAACAATATCAGTATCAAATTAAAGAGAATCAATTCTTTTGCCCAAGGCCATGTCAATGTCAATTTTACGTTATATTTTGAACTTTGAAAACGAATTGAACTCATCTTAGTCCAACAATGGTTTTGGTTAGAATAGCTTGAGAAAAATTTGTGATCAAAATTCTAGCAAGCGTTGAATAGAAAATGTTATTGCTGAAGCTCTGGTTGCGAAAAACAGAATAATTCTCCTCTCTCTTCATCTCGAGCTTGGTGCCGTGAAAAATTTAATTAAGGCTTCGGGCTAAGCTGGTGAAGGTTTTCAGTACATAAGAAGAAATTTCCATTGGATTAGTGATGCGAAGATTAAAGAAGGTAAACACAAATTAAGTAAATAGTTTATCGTATTTTGATTAAAACTTTCGTCTTATATTTAGATATCTCAATTTGTAACAATAACATATTTTGTGTTTATGTACATCTGTAGGTGTTTTAATTGGTCCAAATATACGCGCTTTACTTAAAGACACCGTATTTGAGAGAAAACTAAGCGAGAAGGAGAGAAGAGCATGACTGTGTTTCAAAGATGGTAAAGAGAATTTCTTGGGCAACCACAAATCAAAAGATTATGAAGAATTAGTAAAACCATGGCATGTAAACTCTAGATTTTTGATCACAAATTTTTCTCAAGCTATTCTACCCAAAACCATTGTTGGACTAAGATGAGTTCAATTCGTTTTCAAAGTTCAAAATATAACGTAAAATTGACATTTACATGGCCTTGGGCAAAAGAATTGATTCTCTTTAATTTGATACTGATATTGTTGGACTAAGATGAGTTCAACAATTTAAATTCGTTTTCAAGGTGGGTGTTGCTGGCAACTTCAAGGCCTTGTAAAAACCAAACTAGAGGTGACCCAAAAAAACAAATTACATATTCGTGATCAGCGGTACCGGAATTATAAGGAGCAGTTCAGAAACTGGGCGGGTTTTGTGAAGAACTGAAATTCTTTGCACTGTGAAAAATTTTGGAATAATTTAAGTTTTTGAGTTGAAATAAACTTCAACAATTTTTTTCAGCTGAACCAATGGACTGATTAACATGAAATTTCACAATGTATTGGTGCATGGCAAGGGTTTTATAATATATTTTTTCCAAATTTTTTTGTAGAAAAACTTCTAGGATAATTAAGGATACATTCTGAAAAGGACATTTTTATATCCTTTCGCCAGGAAAATTACAAAAAAATTATTTGATTTCAGTCGGAGACATAATTCTCTTTCTTTTGATACCAATATTGTTAGACTAAGATAAGTTCAACCATTTAAATTAATTTTTGTAATTGGGGTGTAGCTTGTAACTTCAAGACCCTGTAAAACCCAAACTAGAGGTGACCCGAAAAAAATAATTACATATTCGTGTTCAGCGACTCCGAAAATATAAGGTACAGTTGAGAAAGTCCGCGGGTTTTTTTTACTGTTGTACTGTGTTATCAAAGAAAAAAGTTTAATCAGTTCTGGTGCTGCAACTACCTATTGAATTTGCCTTGGCGATCGCTTTGCCAACGACATAGCGGCCCTTGGAGTGTTCGAGAGGAAGGTACTTCGCAAAATCTTCGGCCCTGTTCGTGTTGGTGACGACTATCGTATACGAACCAATAACGAGCTGTATGAGCTGTATAAGGACATGGACGTAGCGCAGCGAATTAACATCCAGCGGCTACGCTGGCTCGGTCATGTCTGCCGCATGGACGACGAAGCTCCGGCGAAAAAGGTATTCGATGCGATGGTTGGAGGTCGACGGCGAAGAGGGAGGCCGTGTCTCCGATGGAAGGACCAAGTGGAAGAGGCCCTGGTATCTCTTGGTGTGACCAACTGGAGAAGGCGCGCGCGAAGCAGAGGCGCCTGGAGAGAAGTTTTGCGGCAGGCCGTAACCCGATAACGGGTTGTTATGGCCAGTTAAGTAAGTAAGTAAGTAAGATCGCTTTGCCAAATCAACCATTATTTCAATGTGCACGAGTAAAGCCAAGCTGGCTTGCTGCGGAAAGCAACAACATTGCGTGTTGTTGTCGAAATGAGAATAAAGCCCAAAACCATCGAATCTATGCGTATACAACACATCAATTCGCGCTTACTCTCTCGGTTCCCTTTACATTTTCCTCACCTTTGTTGCTTCCCGCCCGCGTCTGAAATGAAATCGCAAAATTATTTCAGATGCGCCTTCTGTATACTGTTTATTCTGTGGTATAAGTAAAGCGAAGGTTAAATCCAATTTCAAGAATTTCAATGAAGATTTTGGCTTATCTTTTATTACCGCCCAGTTTTGATCTACGGTGATCGCGGATTCAGTTGGCTAACAGTTTGGTCATCAATTATGTTCTGACAATCGTTTTTAAATCGCTTTTACCACTTATGAACTCCACCACGGTATAAACAAAAATCACCATAAACTTGGTCCATCAATTTAAATGCTTCGGTTAGAGTTTAAACATGTTTAAAACAATAGTTAATATTGGACCTTTGTTCGATGCACATTTCTGTACGATGACACAAACATACTTCCACTTCAGATGCAATAACTTCGCTTTCAGTCCACCAATTTTCATGAAATTTTTTTTTAAATCAGGGAAAAAATTTAGTTTTTAATGCATTAAGTCACATAAGCCACAACAAAATGCCCTATTTGGAAAGTCCACTTTACTTAAAAAAACATGTAATACTAAACTGGCAAAAAACATTTTAAAACCCCCGATGACCAAGTTCTGGCTACGCCCCTGGATGGAGTTATAATGTATGTACATGTAAATAAAAATGTAAGGTTACATTCAGTTAGCACCACAACAACATGCATGTAAAAAAATAAGAATTTCAATGGACATGAATACATAAAAGGAAAACCAAAGTTAAAGTTAAGTCTGTCAATCAAATTTTAATTCCATACTTAGATACCAATAACTTAACTTAAAAAGTTGTATCTTATAACTAGAACAAATACATTTCTTCGCAAAAATTAGTTCTTTAAAAATTGTTGCTTAATAAAAAACTCTACTCTGACCTTCATTACAGTACCTAAATACGTTTATTGTGTTGAGAATTTCATAAATAGAGTCGGCCAAATAATGAGCCAAATTTGGCAGATGCTGATTAAAAAAATATTGTCTGAATAATCGATCGGATGATAAAAAGTTTGCACGGTCCGCCTGACTTAACCCAAGGTTCACAAGTAGCAATATTTTGTTTGTTATTGACTATTTTCAAACACATAAAATCCTATAATTAGCCAGCAAGAGTGTCTCGAGTGCCATGGAAAAATTGTTTTTTGGACCACCGCAATGCACATTCATCTATACATGTAGATTATGCTCAAAATGCTAACACAGCGCTAACTTACCGAAAACCATAATGCCAGTCGCTGGTATCACGTCCACATTTGCGAAGCTCCACGATTCCGGAGTGTCGGTGCTAAAAATGCCCACAAGTAAAATGATTGAAATCAGTTAGATACAGCCGCTCACATGTATGAATAGTAGTTACCCGCGCTTTCTTACAGACATATGCCCCTCAAAGAGGGAGGCGCAACCCACCAACCACCGTTCAAATTGCACTACGCGACAAACCTTTTTCGCAGTCTTTATAAGGGACTAAAAATAACAGTTCTTTTTTTTATTTTCAAACCGAAAAAGCATAAAAAAGTCGAGACTTTTTTGGGTTTGCCTTAAAGTAAACATTTAGGAAATAGTTTGAAAAATGTGTTAGGTTCTCATTTTCGTTTCTTATAAGTAGGGATCGGAATCATATGCACATGCATATTTTATTGGAGCTCTGGATTTAAACGGAACCAAGGCAGAAACTATTATGACTATTATGATGATATTTTAGGAGATTTATTTATTTACATTCACAAGAGTGTATGAATGGGGGGAGCTAATTTTTCACATAAAGCATATCACAAGATTTTTTGACTGGCAGCAGTGACCAGACTTTTTTATACCGAGAATGATACCATTATGATGATTACAGAAGGTGTTGTAAGTAGTTTGGCTTACTAAAATGTTTTCTGAGGCATTGCTAAGTAGAGCCAGAATAATTGCCAAAGTCACTTCTTGTGACGTTGAAAGGTCGTTTTCTTCGTAGACAATATTTTTTGTGTAAAAGAGGCAAAGGCTTAGAACTAATTTTAGTTATTTAAGGTATCTTTATACATACATACATATCTACATATCCGATTTACTTTTGTTTTAAGCTGAGTTAAGGTTTGGTTTTGTGAACCTTATGTTAAGAAATAAGAAGTATTCTGATCTTTATGTTTGAGTTTATTTGCGTAAACTTTTTCAAATTTAACTGAATTCTCGAAACATAAGCTAAATAAATAAATGAAATAATCTTTACTCCCATTATTATTTCCCCCTTCTTAACCCTATGTTGGCCCTGCATATTCTTATTTTCAAAACAATTATAAGCACGTGTCGAATTATTTCTTATTCGAAGTGCTTTCAGCAGGTTTGAAATCAACTGGCCTCAATATAAACTTTTAACTCTTTGTTGGTCCCACCAGATTTTAATTTAAAAGATCGAAAAAGTGTCGAAATATGCTTTATTTGCAGTATTTTCACCAAGTTTAAAGTCAACAGGCCCATAAATTAATGTATTTATCATAGTCTTAACCCGGTTGACGGCGCACGGTTTCTGATTTTTAAAAAAATTGAAAAACACGTGTTTTTTGTTTATAATTCCGCTGCCTACTTATAAGCATGTAAAACGTAATTAAACTCACAGAGTCTCAATTTTAAATTAACAAGACACAACTTGCTGGTAAGGTTAACAAAACACAATTTTGTAGCAAAAAATTAAAAACAACAGAAAAGTATTTTATATAATAAAAGCTTTTATTTTAAATAACCAAATTATTTTAAAAAACATTTAAAAGATAATAGTAAAAAAATCACCTTTATTTTAAGTTTACAAATAACTTTTATTCTTGCCCAAAAAAATAAAACTCAAAATATAATTTATTTTTGCAGAGGGGGTACCTCTCATAAAAAAGTCGAAAAATAACTTCTTTCATCTGACTTTTTTTTTAATAAAATGCATAACGGTACTGAATTGATACTAATTGCCTGACTGTGCAAAATGTTCACAACATTCTATTGACGACATCAAATCGCTTTTTTTTTAGACTTTTGCAATCGTCCTTCATACACTAAACGCGGGCGACGGCGTTTGCACAAAAATTCAAGACACGGCATGAAGACAGGGCAGTCCCGGGTTAGGCAGAAAAATCTGTGAGAAAGCTCCGTTCTGCCAATACGCGTACTTACATTTTGTAATCGCCCGAAATAAGTTTGATAATCACGGCGAACAGGATGAACACCACACACGCCAGGCTAACGAAGCTGGCCCGCGCTAGTCGCGACACATTTTTGTACAGACATAACGGCACAACCACTCCAACAGTGACGAAGAATACTACGCCCAGACGCACAGCACCCATTGAAGTGCCCCACGTGGGGAAGAATCGAACCAGCACTTTCGAAAGCGTATCGCCGACAACGACATTGTACGAAATCATTGCTAAAAAATTAAATTACAGTCACGTTTATGTTTGAATATGTGTGTTTGAATATGTGAGCTTACCCAAGAACGGATACATGAACTGCAATAAGGACAAAAGGTAGTAGCCATATTTTCCATAAGCTGCCTCCATAATACCGGGGTAACTGAAGCGCCCGCAAATGTGACCACATCTGACCTGTAAATGTTACATAATAATCATGATTGTAAGACTATGTAGCAAAAGGGATTTTTAAATCACTTAGTGAAACGCGAAACAACCTGTTGCCCGCCACCCGTCTTTAAAGTGTTTCTTAGTTATGATAGTAAGGGGAATGGGAATAGGGTAAAACACAATTTCTTAGAAGAAAAATTAGCTTTGCCTACATCTATTTGAACGGTATCAGGCCTTCGTTTCATTTGTTTATCGTTTCATCATGTCATTACATCTTTCATTAAAAATATGTCAGCATTGTTTTAATTTTAGCCATCACTTCCATAGTTTCTTCAGATTTATAAAAATTGGGAAAAAGTATTGTAAATTGACGCAACTGCATTAGCAGTACCTGTCGAGACCGGAGACTGATGACATAAGACCACTGTTATGCTTTCAAGCCAATTTGTATTATTAGGCCATCACTCACCATTAGAATGAGCGAGTAGTCCGTGATGTAGGCGACTAGTACCAGCAGCAGCAAGCCGAGGCCGAAACCCGCTCGATGAAGAGCGTATGGAATGCCAATCACGCCACTGCCCACAATGGAATTTATGTAATTGAAAGAAGCTTGCGGCAACGAGGACAATGTGTCGCCTTCAAGTGCCGAGTCGTGGTACGGCCTCGTCTGCTCATGTTGATGCTGTTGATGTTGTTGTTGCTGATGCTGATTCTGATGCGCATGCTGATGACCGTTCTGTGAATATTAAAATCAAGTGTACCAAATATAACCACAAACCCTACAAACTTTTTCAGATATAAATCGAAAATAACTGTTAAAAGAGAAACTTAAGCCTAAGTCTTTTTAGTATACACGTATGTGTCTACTTACGACAAAAGATACAATGTTTTGACATTTATTTGGCAGTATATACTACTTGTTAGTACTTATTTATATTTGCATACATGTGTAAGCACAAACTCATATAAATAGTAAAGCTACAAGTCTACAAATAAAATTAATCGTTACTCAAAGTCATGAGACTACAGACCTGACATTCATAACATGTTCGCCAAATTTTTGCAAAATTCAATACTACTTATGTATGTAAATGTTTTATTTACCTTCATCAAGTTATTGATGTCATCGAAAGCATGGACTTCTCCAGCTGAAACATCACTTTCCTGGTTGTCAATATTAAAGCAATTTTTCCCCGTCATAAATCATTTTTCAATAAAAGAATATATAAAAATACACACGAATTACAGTTAATGCATGATACCTCATTAAAGAATATCATATCTAACATACATTTACATATATGAATTTTTAATCGTAAGGGATATTTTTTATTTATGAACCCCAAAAAGTATAAACCACATCAAGGGAAAACTAAAAAGTTGTAAATGATTTATAAATTAGCAAGGTTTACTTCCGCTTTCTGAAAATGTTCGTCTCCATAATCGCATCGCTTCGTTTCTACCTTTCGTGCTACTCATGCGAAATGAACAAAGCCAGTTGTGCGATCAGATCAAATTGAAACCACTTTACCGGTGGTAAAAAAGGTATTGTGGTACGATGGGAACGAGGACAGATCCAGTGCAGTGGGAAGTCACAATTGCTGAGGAAGTTTTTATTTACAGTGAAATTCCTCATAACCCGACACTCGTCGCAGAGTTTTTGTCCGGTTATGGGAGGCTGGAGAGAGGAGGTACAAAAGATTAGTTTCAATTGTATCCAAGAGTTACTGTCGTTTATTTATTCAATATTTTGTACGAGTTTATGAATATTAATATTAAATATTTAAGAATATTAAATATATCTTTATTACATGTATAGGTAGAGTACATTGTACATGTCTTTAAATTTTAACACTACTTTGGAAAAAAAATTTTAATAGTTAAAAAAACTGGTTGGGCATATTTTTGAATTTCGTACGCTTATGAGATATTTTTTAATCAAAATGGTTTTAAATATAACGCCCGCGTGCAGTTATTAGAGCGTCCGGTTATTGGAATTCGATATTCGTATGGAAAACTGAATGAAATTGCTGTGTCTGCAAATTTTGTCTGACTATTGAAGCTGTTATAAGAACTGACCGTTATGAGGAATTTCACTGTATTTAGTTATGCTAATTAAACACAATTTACAGACCACATTGTCAAATAAATTAACACTTAAAATTATATCAAAGATGAAGTTAAGAATAAAAATTATTAATAAGTTTTCTAAACATTTCTTAAGATATACAAATATTGATTTTATTATTGGATGCTAATTTTTGTGGTCAAAAGCAATAACCGCTTAAGTCGACTTAAGAAGAAATTTAGTTATGGATGCCACCACTTTCCCTTGACAGTGCTCCACGTTTGCGTAAAATCGGGGAGTTTGTAACTTTAAAATAAAAAAAGTTATTAATAAAAACCTATTCGCATCCCCATAACGAACACACTACGCGCTAAAACTTTAAAACGAGATTGCTCGAAACAGCAATTTTCGACTTAGGCGGTTATTGCTTTTGACCACAGATTTATTAAATTCCGAAAACTACCTAACAAGCGGTTGACTTATATCATAGTTATATTTGTAATTATATCCCAAAAAATAACATTTTCAACGGCAAGCTGTGATTGCAATATAGCGCAATTTATGTTAAAATGGATTCCAAATAAAAGCAACATTTTCCAACCTAGACATTACAAATGCAGGATATAAAAGGATCCTTAAAATCGGACCATTTTCCGAAATTATGTAATTTAGGTGGTTAGCAAATGTTAATTTCGAGTAAAGTAAGATACCCAAATCTGACATATCGTTAACTACTTTTAACAGATTATTTGTTATGAAAAATGATATGCCGATATTAATGTTCAAATGAAATAAAAAAATTTTATGATGTTTTAGGCATCAGATATTCAAACTATTTTAGTCAGTTTGAAAACCAGAAATATCATTTACACAATGAATTTGGAGAAATATTTTGAGATCGTCTGCATACATTAGATAACACTACTCGACAAAAAGTGGGCTAATCGCATGCCCCTAAAAACAAATGTATTCTTTAAACTAATTTTGCGTCGCTGAAACTAAAAATCAAAACATTTCCTTAAGAAGCATTTTGGAAAAATCGATTTCAGTTGTGAGCACATATCTCCTAAATGAATAATCCGACTAGCACAAGCAGTCCATCGTCTGTAACACCTCAGCCTTTCCAGTGATACGCATATTGTCCAAATCAGTTGAGCCGGTCTCGATAGTCCAACAGATATCGCTCCTAGCTCGAGATGGTGAAACACTCGTCTACTTTTATCGCTATTCGCATGAAGCAGATGAATTACAAAAATCGCATAATACTTATGCCAACCGCCGTTTTATAAGTGTGTGCTGTAACACATGTTGAAAAAACAGTGTTGCATACACATTTCAAACGGGTGGTATTTGTGATATCACAATGGGCCCATATAGAGGCCTAAGTGTGTCTCATTTATACCTACCTAACCTACTAACGGTAAACGTTTAAAAAACAAGTGAATTATTCAAAAATTTTTGAAAAATATAAATGTAAGAATGATTTTTTTATAGATAAATAGATTTTTTATATAGATTTTTTATTTTTATAGATAAATAGATTTTTTATAGATAATCAATTATCTTCTCCCATTTTAAAATCTTAGATGAAATATATAAATTTTGTGTGTAAATGTTACGCCTAACATAAATTGAATCGAAAGAAAAACGGCAAAGCTATAAAGCACTGAGTGAAAACTCCAACTTTAGAATAATACTTATTAGAATTAGTATTTTCTTTTAACTCATCCGTTCTTTTCAAACACCGGTTAACTGCAACTAAAATTAAATCTTACACGATGCGGCTAATATTATGGGTCTTAGTAAATTGGAGTTGGATGGGTGGTTAGGATTAATAATCGCTTATGATTCGGCAAACCAAAACTCCTCCCATTCCATTCCCTCCACCACCTGGCACGTTTCTAAGTGACTCTTGACATTTTTATCGAGCCAAGACTGCTATCCACATAAATAAATAATGACACCGGCTAATCGTTTAAAAGCTAAAGCTCCTTGAAGTCATAGTAAGCAATAAGCAAAGCAACACAATTTTTTTCATTCACACAAAATCTTAGTAAATAAGAAAAGAAAAAATAATTCGCAGATGGATTCTAATTCAATACAATTATGACTAAACCGTACATAATTTGAAGACTCTGTTGATGACTGTTTTCACAAAACTTCTCAATCAAAATAGAGGTTCATTAGGAGAAATTGAAATTGTCATAATGTGCTCATTGATGCTGCAATTCAGCTTTTCCAAAACGAGGTACCACAAAATCATACAATTCTGGAAGCAGTTTTTCGTGCTCTTCAAAGACAGCCTTATGTGATATTTATGATACTAAGTTATTGTCCGCGTTCAGTGCGCTTTCGTTCAGTCAAGTGAAGCAGCAAATCAATAGAAACGTTCACACTTGATGTCCGCAGTGCTCACCTGCCGCTGTAGAATATAACTGAACTCTGTAGCGGTGTTCCGACGGCTTTCGTTCATTTCGCTGGTTTTGTGATGGTTGTGAATGCAGCGGCGATTTTATAGATGCTTGCTTGTGGCTTCTGTTGTCGTGTCGGAATCGAATTCAGTGGCCGAAATATTCCGCTGCGGCCCGACGTGCAGCAACAGAAAGGCAGCCCGAATAATAATGGATAAATGTGCTCATCTACTCAATGAAGGTCGTAGGAAATGTCCACGGGAGGTAGGTTTTTAGGTGCAATGATAATGTAGCGCTGGTAGACCAATCAAGCGCACGCTAGCGGAACCACGTAGTTGTATAGACGTCAGGCGGACTTGTATTTAGTACTTCCCGTTAGCTTTTCAATCTCCAACTGAATGACAAAAGCGATTACTCATAAGTTTTTCCAAGTTCACATACTGTTTGTATGCAATATTAACGGAATTGTTGTTGTAAATGGCTCATTTGATGACATGAAACGAGGGTGTCGCTCGTGTGTATCGGTGTCTCGAAGCTGATATCAGGCAGCAAAAAAAGATTGTGTAAATGGAAACGTCGGATATCTTTTGGGCATTGCGTTGCGACCTGCGCTTGTCTAGCATACATGCATGTTTTTGAGGGCTATATACTCCGATTTTATTGTCGGCCTACAGATGCAATTCGAAAGTCTTCTTCTTTACTGCATAGTAAAGACCTTCAGTATTCATGTTTTCTTGTTTTCGAGTGCGATGGAGCTTTTTTCGCTATAGGCTGAAAGTACTATTGATTGTAATTTATATTTTCATTTCGATCGACAATAATTTCCACACTATGAAAACTATTAAATTTCACGAATGCTCCCCCTCAAGCACGGATGCCGCGTAATTTTTCGCCTTAACCGAGCGCTGTTAGACTACTGACTGCTCCAAGGAACGCGATTGTTGCGAAACTCCCACTCGAGATAACAACGTCACTGTGCACCGAATTTTCTCTACCGCCATTCATAACAGATGGTCGCGAAACTTCGTACTTCATGTCGTATACGCAACCGAGTGTTCTGCCGCTTTGCCATTGCTTTCTCCCTGCTGACTTTGTCACTCTCACTAACTGTAAACAGCAAACACAGAAAACCAAATCAAATAACAGCAATCAGAGCCACAAACAAGACCGTTGCGGAAGTGAAATCTGCGACAATTTTGAATTCACTGATTACGAGAGCAAGGGACGCGGACCAGCAAAGCAGTGAAAGCACATTTCGAAAGCTCTCTCTTCTTCCGCATACAATGAAAGCAATTACTACTCTCCTCCATGATTTCTTCCTTACGAACAAAGCACAGCAAAGTACATTAAGCTTCCGCTAGGCGACCTGTTGTCATTGGAATTCTTATCAAACTGAAGTAGGCATGATTACTTAATACTTTGTTGACACGAGGAAACCTTAATGACTATCTGTGAATTGTGTGTACCAGCTAAAACCAGAAAATATTCCTACGCTTCATTGTTGGCCACAACACTTCGAGGCCTGTTCTGGTACTTATTCGGCTTGTACCTATGTTTTTAGCCCCCCTACTGAACAAATGCGGCAGATTATCTTTAAGTAATAACAAATGTCGCTTCATAATTTCGATGCTTCTGTAAAAACAAACTGATGCTCATTGCTACACAGCATGGATTTGACATTTTAATTGAAATGAGAACTTAACAAAAAGTTTAACTTACCTCAGCTTTTCCATACAGCTGACGTCTGTGGTATTAGCTTTTGGGTAAAAAAAAACCAAGCCGTTGGCGGGTAGATAAATCTTAACCCTTCGCTGCAAGATATTGCATGTGTATATGCTATAGTTACAGGTAGACCTCGCTTAAAACGCACCTCTTATAAACGGCCTCGTTCTTACACGGTGTACATTTTGCGACCCATATTCTATTAATCGTCTCGATTGAAAGTCTCGTTCTACACGGTACTATGTTTCCTTGATTTATACAAATGCATATATACATACATATTGTTACGAAAATTACTTCACAGGTTCGTTTGGATTGGTTTTGAAAATAAAACAACTTCAGTTATCCAGCGCAACGTAGTCAAAACTAACAATCGCTTTATTTACAAATTTGCACTTGTTCTACTTTACACTACTACTATTGCATGTTTCCCCATTGCTTGCTCAACACAGACTCGACCCCTTGCGCTGCCACTGCTGCTTTTATACCAGTTTTCTTATCGCGCCGAAGTTTCTTGCAACTTCTAATTGGAAAGCGCTCGACCATCACAGCCCAATTCTTCGAGAACCATCCTTGCCATATCGGACTATCCAAGCGAATTTATAACAGTTTTGCTGTACTTCACAGTGCATGCCTAAAAGTATGCTTGGAAAACATTCGTGCGGAGAAAAGCATTCCTGTACAGTGCGGCACAGAATTTCTCATCGTATCAATATTGTTACGAATTTACTTTCACAGGTTCGTTTGGATTGGTTTTAAAAATAAAACAACTTTAATTACTCAGCAAAGATCAACAATCACTTTATTTCGCAGATTTACGCTTCGCTTGTATCTACACTTGTTACCACTTTGCTTGCTTAACACAGACAGACCCATTGTGCTACACACTGCTGCTTTTATACCAGTTTTCTTATCGCGCCGAAGTTTCTTGCAACTTCTAATTGGAAAGCGCTCGACCATTCTCGCACAGCCCATTTCGAGAACCATCCTTGCCATATCGGACTATAACAAGCGAATTTATAACAGTTTTGCTGTACTTCACAGTGCATGCCTAAAAGTATGCTTGGAAAACATTCGTGCGGAGAAAGGCATTCCTGTACAGTGCGGCACAGAATTTCTCATCGTATCACTCCCCATCACTTAGACTTGTTCGTCCCGAACAAGTACCGAGGCTCCGCCGGAGTAAGACGCCAGGCGCTCCAAATGGACTACTTTCAGCCTGGCGTTTCCGCTACAGCAGCGTTGAACCCTGTACACCACGTCATTAATCCTGGTCACGACCTTGTATGGTCCTTCCCATGACGTTTGAAGCTTTGGAGACAAACCTTTCCTGCGCTGCGGGTTGTAAAGCATTACCAGATCGCCTTCTTGGAACCCCGCTGTGTTAGCTCGTAGATCATATCTAGCTTTCATCTTATCGCTGACCAGTTGGATACGGTCCCTTATAAACTGGTGGATTTCCTCCAGCTCCGATCGCTTATTAACTGCGTAATCAGTCTTAGCGCCTTCCGTCGTGCTGACCACTCCGAACTTCAAGTCAGCAGGCAATCTCAGCTCTGTGCCGAACACTGCTCGGGCTGGAGTGAGTGATGTCGTATCGTGCGGGACTGACCTATACGCCATCAAGAACAGCGGAATATGCGTGTCCCAATCCTTTTGATTCCTGCCTACTACTTTCCGCAGATATTCCTCCAGTGTTCGATTGAATCGTTCCACCATGCCGTCGGACTGGGGATGCAAAGGACAGGTGCGAGTTTTCCTTATTCCTAGTAGCTCACACACTTCTTTCAATACAAGAGACTCGAAATTTCGGCCTTGATCCGAGTGCAACTCCAGTGGAACTCCAAATCTGGCCACCCAGTTGTTTACCAACATTTCCGCGACCGTGGTGGCCTCCTGGTTAGGAATAGGATACACTTCGGGCCATTTGCTGAAATAGTCCATCACCACCAGCACATATTTGTTGCCTTGAGTGCTAAGTGGGAATGGCCCGGCGACGCCCATGGCAATTCGCTCAAAGGGCGCTCCCATGTTGTACTGCTGCATGCGGCCCCGAGATCTTCTTGTTGGCCCTTTCGCAGCTGAACATCGATCACAGCTCTTAATCCAATCAGCGACAGACTCCTGGCATCCTACCCAGTAGAATCGCCTTTTTATTTTGGCGACAGTTTTTGTGATGCCAAGGTGCCCTCCGCTAGAGTCGTTATGGTATGCCTCGATCACCTTGTTGATCCTGCATTTCGGGACTAAAATTAGGGAATTGCTGGTCCGGCCGTCCTCACTCTCCCACTCGCGGTATAGGCAACCATCAGACAGCCGCAGACTTTGCCACTGCGCCCAGTAAGCCTTCGCGATCGGGCTCTCACCGGCCATCTCTTGCCAGTCTGGGCGTGCACCTTGCTCCTTGCCTTCAATGATTTTTTTAAGATCCGTATCCTCGCGCTAGTCCTTTTGTATCCTCTCCGCAGACCACTCTTCCTCTGGCATAACGCTGATCAATCGTACGTCCACTATCTGCTCTTTGCTTTCGGCTCGCGAACAATGCCTGCATTCGGTTTTACACGGACGGCGTGACAAGGCATCGGCATTTCCATGGCTGCTCCCCTTGCGATGCTCTACCGTGTAGTCGTAGCTCTGCAGTCGTTCGATCCACCGCGCCAACTGGCCTTCCGGATCCCTAAAGTTCAGCAGCCATTTCAATGCCGCATGATCTGTGCGCAGGCGAAACTTTTGCCCATACAGGTATTTATGGAAGTGTTTCACGCATTCCAATACTGCGAGCAATTCCCTTCGGGTCACACAGTAGTTGCGTTCAGGCTTTGACAAAATTTTGCTGTAGTACGCTATCACTTGTTCTTGGCCATCTATTATCTGGGATAGCACACCGCCAATACTATGCCCACTTGTATCTGTATCCAGCACAAACATCTCTCCAGGCACGGGAAAGGCCAGAATTGGAGCAGTGCACAGTTTTTCCTTCAGTCGTGCAAAAGCCTGCTCCTGCTCTTCAGCCCACGCGAAGGCTTGATTCTTTTTCGTCAGTTTATGCAAGCTGCCAGCTATGTTCGCAAATCCTGGAACGAATCTTCGGTAGTATGTGCACAGCCCCAGGAAACTGCGGAGTTCGTGTAGATTGCGTGGTCGGGGCCACTCCTTCACCGCCGTGATCTTGCCTTCGTCCGTATGTACTCCGCGAGCGGAAACCGTGTGACCCAGATACTTGACCTCTTTTTGGAACAGCGAGCACTTCTTTGGGTTGAGTTTAAGCCCGGCTTTCTGTATTCGTTCAAATACCTCCTTCAGCTTTTCCAGGTGGTCGTCGAAGCTTCTGCCCATCACGATTATGTCGTCGAGGTATACCAGACACGTCCGCCAATGCAGCCCTTTCAGCACACGCTCCATTAGCCGCTCGAATGTTGCTGGTGCGTTGCAGAGTCCAAACGGCATGACGGTGAACTGCCACAAACCGTCGCCAACACTAAAAGCTGTTTTCTCCTTGTCCTGGTCTGCAAGTTCCACCTGCCAATAGCCGCTGCGTAAGTCGAGTGTGGAAAACCACTGTGTGCCTGACAGTGTGTCATCGATCCGAGGTAGTGGATAGCTGTCCTTCTTGGTCACGTCATTGAGTTTCCGATAGTCCACACAGAATCGGGTACTGCCATCCTTTTTCTTGACTAGCACGACCGGCGAGCACCAAGGACCTGACGAAGGCTCTATGACCTCTTGGCCAGAGGAACTCGTCTTGGCGGTTGGCGGATTGGTTTCGCACTTCCGGTGTCGATGTTGTGCTTCACTATGGCTGTTCTTCCGCCCGCTTCCGTTGCAAATATTGACCCATAGTGCTGCAGGAGTGACCGCGCCTTCTGTTTCTGCTCGGCTGTCAATTCGCTGCTCCACTGGGTCTGCGGTATGGCGTCCATGTAAGAACCGCTTTTCTTACTTCCTCCGGGTGGACTGCTTTCCCAATTGACAACTGCTTCAGCCTCTCTACACTCGCCAATGACCGCATCTTTTCCGACATATCTGGTCGTGTTCAGTGGATTGAGTATCCTGACTGGTATTTTGCCATTTTTGGGTTCCACTAATGTACGTCCGATTATTATGTTGTCGTATCCTTGTTTTGGCGCTTCTACAACCCACAGCCGACTTGTCCCATCGTCCTCGTCCACCTTTGCCCACACAATCGCCTCGGAATTCGCTGGTATCTTCTGGTGTTGACACGAGACAACTTTCCTTACCGCCACGCTTCGGTCATAGCCAGTGTGCAGGGGGAATTCAACGTTGGCATACTTCAGCACATTTTCTTTCAGGTCCAGCGTAAAACCATGCCTAATCATGAAATCCACGCCGATAATCACGTCGTCCATTATATCCGCGACGATGAACTCATGCTCCAGGCTGCTGGTGCCGATAGCAATTGTTTTTGTTACTTTTCCTCTTACCGGCGCACGCTCGCCAGTCGCAGTCCTCAGCTGTATGCCATGCAGTGGTTCCCAGTTCTTCAGAAGCTTCCTTTTTATGATCGAATATGACGCTCCAGTATCCAGTGTCAACACGAACAACTTTCCATCTATCTTTCCTTCAATCGTCAAGCTGCTGGGTTGTCGTTTCAACTGCGAGACAAGGACGGTGGGGCAGCAGGTTGTGGGGATCAGCTCACGCCCCTTTGGGCTGATCCGTTTTAGTTTAACGACTCGTCGTCCTCAGCCCTGCGCTTGTTGGCTGGGCCTCGATCGTCAGTATTCCTCGCTTCAGGCGATTGCGATCGAGAACGGGAACGCCTCTTTCGTTGGCGGCAGTCTCGCGATATGTGACCTTGCTTGCCACATGTCCAGCAAACCACTTTAGTGGAGACAACCCGTGGCCTGCCCGGTGTCTCAGAGCTTATGGCCTTGATCAAAATGTCGCTGTCCGGCTGGATTTGGCGTATCCTTGCAGGTGTATACCGGCTGCTCCCAATCCATGTCGCCTCATATGTCATCGCGCTGGTCACCGTTTCCTTAAATGTCGGCTTGCCCATCATCAACGCACTGCGACGTGTCTCCGGATCATGAAGACCTTCAATGAACGACTCAATCTTCATCCTCTCAAGATCATCAGCGCCGAATTTTGGGTAGCACAACTGTACGAGCCGCTCAATGTCTGCTGCATA
This sequence comes from Melieria omissa, assembly GCA_963971225.1. NCBI lineage: Eukaryota > Metazoa > Arthropoda > Insecta > Diptera > Ulidiidae > Melieria > Melieria omissa. Next base: position 37,699,231 of record OZ020269.1, on the reverse strand, counting down.
TGTCTGCAGCGCCTCGCTGGCTCTTTGTCTGCGGTTCTTCAGCTCACAGTAGTACAGCGTATGGTTGTGCTCGTTGCTGTACTTCGCTGCCAACGCTCTCATGACGGCCTCATAATCACTTCTCAAACATTCCGGAACTGATTTCATTACCTCAGCCGCAGGACCTTTCAGCGCCAGTGCCAATCTCCGACCCTTCCTGATATCGGTCCACTGATTTTCCAAAGCAGCTAAGTCGAATTGCAGTTTGAATGTATCGAACGGCGTAGCACCATCATAAGTAGGCACTTCTGTTCGGGTGGCAAAACTTTCCGGAGCCGGCGGCAAACATTCTCGTGGCTGTACCTCTCTAAGCCGCTCGTCGATTTTCCTGTTTACTGAATCCTCCAGACTGTCAACTCGTTTGTTCAAGGAATCATCCAAGTCATTAACTCGTCTGTTCAGAGAATCATCCAGGCCGTCGACTCGTCTATCCAAGTGTTCCACTTGCGCTCCCAGGTGCTCCACCTTCACATCAAGCTTGTTTGAGACTTCTTCCACTTTCTGCTCCAAGCGCGCAGAATTTTCCTGAAGCTTGGTTTCCATTCGCTCCGCTACTTCTCGGTTCGCCGATTCCATTTTCACTATTTCTTGATTCGTACTTTCTAGTTTCGCTGCAATTTGCGCCGACATTTCACGATTTTCATTTTCCATTTTGGCTGCCATTTCACGGTTGGAAGTCTCAAACATGCCTTTAAGTGCAACCATAAGCTGGCTCATGTCCATTGCTTGTAGTGGCGCAGCCGCTGCAGTCGTACTTTGCAATGACGCAGCACCAACAGACGATTCCTCCACCTTGGCCGACGCCTCTTGTTCCTGCGTTCCGAACTCATGTGCAGCCCAATCGATGCCTCGTGATTCGCACGCCTCTCGCAAGCGCAGCTGCAACTCCACCTTTCCGCCAGCAGTCGGCAAATTCCAGGCAGCCAGCTCTTTCTTCAGCTGGTCCACCTTCAGCAGCTCGAGTTTAACCATGTCTGTGTTTTAATAATTTTATTTATTTATTTATTCTTTGTTTATCTTTAGTAACAAAATCCGAACTTCTGACACCAAATGTTACGAATTTACTTTCACAGGTTCGTTTGGATTGGTTTTGAAAATAAAACAACTTTAATTACTCAGCAAAGATCAACAATCACTTTATTTCGCAGATTTACGCTTCGCTTGTATCTACACTTGTTACCACTTTGCTTGCTTAACACAGACAGACCCATTGTGCTACACACTGCTGCTTTTATACCACTTTTCTTATCGCGCCGAAGTTTCTTGCAACTTCTAATTGGAAAGCGCTCGACCATTCTCGCACAGCCCATTTCGAGAACCATCCTTGCCATATCGGACTATAACAAGCGAATTTATAACAGTTTTGCTGTACTTCACAGTGCATGCCTAAAAGTATGCTTGGAAAACATTCGTGCGGAGAAAGGCATTCCTGTACAGTGCGGCACAGAATTTCTCATCGTATCAATATACTTACATGTAAATGTCATTTTAATCACTCATCTGTATATTTGAAACAAGTATTTATGTACGTATCTCGTTAAAACCGGTTTCGCTTGGCACGGTATTTTCCAGAACCATAACCTACGTGCTCAGCAAGGCCTACCTGCAGTGGCGTCCTCAGGGGGGGATTAGGCGATGGATCCCCCTGGGTCGAAAAATGCCTTTTTCTAATTTGATGTAACAATATCGAATTGTGAAACATTTTTACTATTTGCTTTATATCTTCTGTGACCACCCACTTAAAACCTAATACAGTCGAACTTCGCTATAGTGAACTTCTATATAATGAAGTTCTCCGTATAATTAATTTATTTTAAAGACACAGCTTTATCGTTCTATTCTAAGTGCATTTTGATCTCTCTTTTTCCATGTTTTTTCTGTGACGCATATTAACAACACTGAATACCGAAAAAAAGTAAAACATATTTAGGGGAACCCCAGGCGGCTTGCTGAGAACCACCAAGCCGCCTGTCTTACCTTACCTAACCTAGGGGAACCCCAGAAGTTAAAAGTAACAACAGCATAAGAAGAAGAAAGTCACATCACTAACAATTTTGTTTTGAGTTGTTTGCCGCAGCGAAGTAGCATTTCTCTCGAAAAAAAGTTATTAATAAATAATAAAGTTGAAGAGGGAGTAACAAAAATAAAACAAAAGAAATATTGCCAAGCAGTTTGCTTCTTTTGATGTACAGGTAACCCTCCTACAACGCGGGTTCCTATAACGCGTTTTCGCTACAACGCGGTTCCCAAAATGCGGACATTTTCTTACAACGCTACTCTTACAACGTGATTTTTACGAAAATTTTTTCATATGTATTTACTATTTTAATTTGAAAAAGGTTTTCTTTCCCAAATAAAATTCTTTGCATTTTGTTCATACTTTGATACCTATCTTTTTTATAGCATTGCCACCCTACACTTTAACATGTGTTTACAAATTGACAATCAAATAAGTAATTGTGTAGTCTCTTGTCCAACAGAGCTGTCAAAATAATGTTCAACAACGACAAAATAAAAAAAAGGGGTTTTCCCGCGGTTCTAACATCACACAACGATTTATGCTACTTTCATTTGATGTAGTAATTTTGTTAGTTTGTTGTCGCAATTGCAAATAAGAGCATCAATCTAAAAACGCGTGTAAAAAATTGCGAAAAAATTACGTAGAATTGAAATTTTATTTTATTTTGTTTTGTTTTTGTTTAAATAAATGAAGTGTTATTAAATTACATAATATGTATGTTCTTATGACTCAACAAATAAATACACAAAAATATATTAAGCACATATTTTTACTATAAAAATTCCAATATTTTATTGAAAAATTTTTTACTTTGGAACCAAACTCTGATTTTTGTATGGAGTTCATATCTCCTACAACACGATTTCTTACAACGCGGCATTTTTTGGGAACCTATTCCCCGCGTTGTAGGAGGGTTAGCTGTACTTCGAACCTTTGTGGAGATGAAGAGCAACGTACCGAATAATGTTTTCAAGTCTCTAAATGTATTAGAAGGCTTTGTTGAGGAAGAATGGAAGGGTGTAATCCAAACTAAAATACCTTATTTAAAAAAAATATGAACAAAAATCATAACTTCTATATAATGAAACTTTTTTTTGGTCCCGTGCGAATTCATTATAGGGAAGTTCGACTGTAGTTGAACCTCCCATGATCTGGCCAGAACATGGTGTAAGCAAGAGGATAGTCAAGGATTGTTGTTAAGGATATAAAAAAACCAGAAAGTGTGAATACATTGATTTCTTTTACTTGCCTACATTTTATTTACGTAAAACGATAAAAATAGAATAGGGGTAGCGGTTAATTCGTGGGAATTAACTCGATTTTTTTGGGGAAAATTGAAGCTTTATTGTGGAAAATGGTTACAAATTTAATATTCAAAGTATTGTCTATCACTAGCTATAACTTTTTCCCATTTTCTGGCAATTCACGAACACCCTTTCTGAAAAATTCGGCCGGCTTTTCCGCTATCCACGAATCGATCCAATTTTAGACTTCTTCATAATTGGAGAAGTGCTGGTCAGCCAGGCCATGTTGCATTGATCGGAAGAGATAGTAATCGGATGGCGCAAGGTCTGGACATTGGCATTTGAGCGTTTCAAGGTAGGTTTTGACGACCTGTGCAACATGTGGCCGAGCATTGTCATGTTGCAAAATTACCTTGCTGTGCCTTTGTTCATATTTCGGCCGTTTTTCGCGCAGTGCTCGGCTCAAACGCATCAATTGTTTTCGGTAGACTTCCCCTGTGATCGTTTCATTCGGTTTCAACAGCTCATAATATATCACACCCAGCTGGTCCCACCACATACACAGCATAACCTTCAGGCCATGAATATTCTGAACGGCCGTCGATCATGATGCATGGCCGGGGTATCCATACGTTGCCCGACGTTTTGGATTATCGTAATGGACCCACTTTTCATCGCCAGTGACAATTCGATGCAAACAACTTTTTCTTTTGTGCCGTTGAAGCAGTTGTTCACACGTGAAAAATCGGCGTTCGACGTCTCTTGGCTTCAATTCATACGGCACCCAATGGCCTACCTTCCGGATCATTCCCATTGCTTTTAGACGATCGGAAATGGTTTGTTGAGCGACGCTAAGTGATTTTGCAAGTTCTTCTTGCATTTGGGATGGATCTTGGTCGAGCAATGTCTCGAATTTTTAAACTTTTTTGGCTGTCCGGGCCGTTCATCGTCCTCCAAGTCAAAATTGCCACTTTTAAACCGTGCAAACCACTTCTGGCACGTACGCTCAGCTAGAGCATGCACACCATACACTTCCACCAAAATACGATGACTTTCGGCAGCCTTTTACTTCATATTGAAGTAATGAAGAAGTACTCCCCGCAAAAACACTTTATTCGGCACAAAATTCTACATTTTCAGAGTAAAAAAAAGTATTGTTGTTAACGCTTCAGCTAAATGACACATACTGATTCTGAAACTATATGACGATAGCATTCCAACACATATTTGGAAAGGTGAATCACTGTTCACAAAATCAAATTACGCCATCTGTTAGAAAACCGCATGAATTAACCCCCTATTATTAGAGTAAATAAGTAAATAGCGAGTTTCAGCTTCATTAAAGCAAGAAAATTAAAAAAAATTTTAAATTTATACGTTACTTATGGATCTGCTTCAACTGCTTGACCAATGCAAATATTGCAACGATATAATGCAGTATCCTGACTCAAACACATGGAGATTTTACACGGGATATATATAAAACGCGTTTTGATATATCTATTTGTTAAAGAAAAAGATACTGTAGCATATAAACTGGTAAAATTATATTCGTGAGCAATCCATGAGAAAAATTCCGTCTCATGGCATACCTTCAAAATAAAACACTTGTTCACCTACATTCGTAGCACACCGGCACTAGTCGTCATTGAGTTTAGTAATTCGAGTGATAGACTATTAAACGGGCGTGCCGGTGTGTTATCGGCAAACACGGAAAATTTACACAATAAATCAGAAGTGCGATATTTTTTCCAAAAATAAATTATAATAAATATAAATAAATAAATTTGTTAAATTACTTTTCGTAATCATTCGCGATGAAAGTATTGAGAAATATTTTTATGACGTCCTGGCACTTGCACGAAATGGTGGATTCAGTGACAAGTGCGCAAAAGGTTTTATTGTCTTCGGCCTAGAAGACAAAGAACTGACTACGGCAGTAACGGGTTAATTTTCGAGTTCCAAAGCGTTTCAGGAACTTTTAGCGCAAATAAAGGCCCATATTAACTTCATTGAGCAACAGAAAAATCTATTTCATTTTTTCGCGAATTCGGGCACCAACCGAAACTACATGCGCGTTAATAAAAAAAATACCATGTAGAATATCAAAATAAGCGCGCCGAAACAAGAATGTGCTTCAACTGCCGCGAAATTGGCCATATTGCTCGCGACTGCAAGCAATGATAACATGATGCGAAACTGAGAGGATTGACGAAATTTTGTCGTTTTTTTTGGTCACACGAACACAATCCGTGTGAGCTGAAAAGAAAATCGTCAACCCTGCCAGCTTTCTCTCTTTGTGGAACAATTCGTATTGTAGCAAGCAGCTGACTTGCAAATTTGTTCCTAACGCGGGGTTGCAATTTTTATGTACTTGTAAAAAAGTATGTTCGCAGTCTTATTGTACGAAGCAGTGTAAAATAAGGAAAAAATATATGAAATGATCAAAATTATTTAATTTAAATGAAAATGTTAGGGAAAAGTTGTAATATGCAGAGATATAAAGATGTAAAAAAGAAATCCTTATTTCTTTGTGCATATGTAAAAACTAATAATAACTAATTTGCATTTTCCGAACCACCACTGAGGCAATACGGCGCGTAACCGATTTTTTTTAAACGATTTTGTAACATTTTAACAATTTTTTTAACAATGAGGAACAAATAAAAAAAAAGGATTTAATGCGTTTGTTTCCCAATTCGAAAAAAACACGGACTAAACGGACCACAAAAACCAGAAGTAGCAGAAACTTATAAATGTCGGACAGTAAACAATTTATGTTTATAAGTATAGTCTGCTACTTCGCGATTATAAAATCGTATCAGAAAACATATGTATATATATGCATATATCTATATTATATTATAATTGCGACAGCCATATTTTGCTATCCCTTTTTATACGGGTGCGCATATCATATATACATATATTATATACATATACATATATATATAACATATATATATGTATATATAATATGCGCACCCGTATAAAAAGGGATAGCAAAATATGGCTGTCGCAATTATCGCAAAAACTCCTCTGGAGCTTTCACGAATTTCACGAATAAAATTCAATAAAAGCTGAATAAAAAATGTGTTAAACACGTATTAAAACACTTTTGACTGGTTTTCGGGAAATATTGTAACTTTTTAATCACTTGTCTTCCAAAAGATTACATAGTTACAAAGAAATTAAAATTGATTTTCCAATGTTTAAAAAATTGAAAGTAAACGCAACCCTCGCCATGGCCCTTGAATGGGAAATCAACAGTACGTTCCTGTGCAACCTCCGGGTCTGATGTTTGGCAAAATCAACCTTAGGGTCTGATATTATCGGTGTATAAGTGCGGATTTTGAGTATGTATTGTGGTCGAGCGCTCTCAGTTTCGCATCATGTTATCATTGACTGCAAGCGTCCGCGTAAACGTGAACATGAACGTGCTAACATGGCACCAACACCGAAAGTCCGCCGTTTAAATGTCGGCAATGGGCTCACTCAAAACGCTGATATCGAAGATATTCGCAGTGTTTTCCCAAGTAGTTGTCTGAATGCGGATTCGAATTCGAATGAAACGAATTTGATTAAAATGAAAATGAAACTAAAAAATGAAAAGAAAGTTGTTAATCAAAAACCATTCCGTGTACCATTTCACTTGCGAACAAAAATTAAAAAAACTACATCATTGAATATTCCTCTTCCGAATTTGCGCATTTCTCATTCCAAAGAAAGACGGTGAATTTCGCATGGTTGTTGATTACCGTAAGCTTGTTAAAAATACAGTACGTGAAGTGTTCCCTATGTCAAATATAGAAGAAAATATAAATTTGATTTATGATAACAAGTTATTCATCGTAATAGACATGATGAACGGATATCACCAAATACCAGTACCGAACTCATGGCGTCATTTGACTTCATTCGTAACATGTGCCGGTCACTATCAATACAAACGAATGCCGTTCGGTCTCTTTAATGCTCCGGCAGTATTTCAGTGGCCGTAAGGAATAACAGCCAAAGTCGAGTTAAGACAAAATTGAGTTATTACCACCATTGCATTCGTCGTATTCAAATGTACTACTACACAAAATTCTATGGCCTTTGCTCATAAAATGAATGTTTTACGCCCAAAAATCTAAAATTTATCTAGTTAAAGCTAAAGCAAAATCAAGATAATTAATTAATTAAATAAATAAATTAAAAGTGCTCTCCTGAAAACTTCATAAAATCGACTTTGGCTGTTATTTCTTACGGCCACAGATTTATGAAACTAGTTGATGCGGTGGTACAAATGGCATCAGCCAAGAACATTATAGCTTACATGGACGACATATTATTATTTGGTGACAGTTTAGGAAATTTGTTGAAAGACTTTGAAAAATTTTTCGAAATTTGCATTCAAATGAATTTGACATTTAAACTAGCCAAGTGTGAATTTTTTGTGAACAAAATTACTTATCTGGGACATGATGTTAATAGCGAGGGGATAAGTCCCGGAGAAATCAAACCCATGCAATTAAAGATTTTCGTGTCCCATCAAATGTCCGTGAAGTGAAACAATTTTTAGGACTCACGAGTTATTTTCGGGGGTTTGTTGAAAATTACGCAAAAATTGCATTAACAGCAGAGCGTACACCTCGTGCTAACGGGCGAATTGAACGATATTCCGCACGGTGAATACAGCACTCAGCACAATGTCAGATGACATCGACAATCGTGATTGGGACCAACACGTCCGCGCTATACAGTGGGGCATCAACAGCATAGAACACACTGTCACTGGCCAAACACCGCAGAAGCTCTTGTTTACGTTTACCCCAAAAAATTTTTGGACAACATTTTAAGTATCGCGTTAAACCAAGAAATTGAAGGCGAAGAGGAGAACATTCCTTTATCTACAATTCGTGAAGATGCGTTTAGACGAAACAGGCCAGAAGGCAGCAACCCAGTTCAACAATAACACTGTGCAAGTCGAAAACTCAGACATGGGGGGACTTACAGAGCGACTTTCTATAGGTATACTGAGTTGAGATCCACCAGCCGTTTGGCTGGATTGGCTCTAGTTTAAGAAAAATCCGACTTTGAAGTTTGCTCATTTTAGTCGAGTTCGAGTTGCGTCGCTTAAGTCTTCGAACGTTTAAATGCTAATAGGTCCTAAATCGTTCCGAATATCGCCTTACTCTCTTCGGCAAGTTTGTAAATATTTTAACGACCAACAAATTTGCTTGAGTCATTAATCCAAAAAAAATACATTCAAACAGTGTTTTCGACAAAAATGTCCCAAAACCCCCATAACAACATTATAGCGAACCCTCGTGAAAAAAATAAATGTGTATGCTTTTATATAGAGGGTTGGCTCTTGCATCTAACAAACTAAAAATTTTGACTGGGAAACGCCCATGAAAGGCGTGGCTTGGCATTAAAGTTCAAAGTTTTTATCAAAAAAACTCACTTAATCTCCAACTGATTTACACGATATGGGTATCAAACGAAAGGTATTTCATTTCATTATCATAATTAAATTTCGGAACGTTATACAGTTTATAAATGTTGGATTTATTTTACATAGCTGGGGTGTTATGCTCTTTAAAATAGGTCTTTTGAGTTTTTCGTAATTCTATTAGAAGAAGTTTTCAAAATGTCATAACTTAAAACACATTTTAATTATTCGTTTTAAGAATTTTATGTTAGTATATGTATACTACTGTATCCAAAAAATAAGGTGACATTGTATTTATTTTGAAAATTCTTTATTTATTCTTCCAAATCAATTTCGTCCCCTTCAAAGTAATCCCCTCCCGATGCAATGCACTTATGCCAAGGGATTTTCCAATCTTCGAAACACTGATTGTAGTCACTTTCCGGGAGGCCTTTAGTTCCGTCTTCGCTGCGGCTTGAATCTCCTCTATCGTATCAAAACGGTGTCCCCGGAGCGGTCTTTTCAGCTTGCTGAACAGCCAGAAGTCGCACGGCGCCAGATCAGGTGAATACGGTGGTTGCGGAACGATATGGGTTGAGTTTTTGGCGAAATGATCACGAATTACGAGTGCAGTATGGGATGGTGCATTATGGTGGTGTAAAAACCAAGAATTGTCTTTCCACAATTCCGGCCTTTTTAGGCGGATAGCGTTACGCAAACGACGCATAACGTTCAAATAATATTCCTTGTTGACTGTTTGACCCGGCGGAAGGAATTCATAATGCACAACACCACGATAATCGATAATTCAAATCTCTATTTATTTTTTGGACACAGTAGTACATATATGTATGTATGTAAGGGAGAGGGCTGGGTTGTGAACCGGGTTTTGTTTTTTGGCTCTAACTTTTCTTAGAATAAAGATATCGAAAAATACCGTTGGAAAGGTAGAAGATAAAAGATACCGTTGGAAAGGTAAATATAAAACGCAACTGTTTTATGAAGACGGATTACTGTTTTGTGATTTTTCGCTTTCCCAAAAAAGTGGCTGGGTTGTGAACCATCTGGAAAATCCCTGTTAAATTCGGAAAATACGAAGAAAACACCCATAATTTTTAAGTAAGTTAAGATTTTATTTAATCAGGAGGTCTCAAGAGGTGACAAAAAAGTTATAATGACGCCATTTAGGCCAAAAAATCGCAATGAATGAAAGTGCTCAATTTTTTTTCATTTTCATCCTAATCGGTGTCGCAATGTTTGCATGTGAAATACGAACGCGTTCTCGCATTGGCCCACTTCAAGTGAAATCACCGAAATCAAATGAAATTACATAAAATTACTTTATTTTAATATATCCGTCCATATTTACAAAAAACAGGTGGTTCATAACCCAGCCCCCACAGTGGTTCACAGCCCAACCACGATGCCATTTTGGAAACTTTAAAATAAACGACACTTCCAATCATAATTCGACATAAACAAATATTGCATCGTAAAATAGAATCAAAACACTAAATAAACATGTATTACACTTACCTTTTTGCAATAAGTTCAGTCACTTGGATAGCACTTTAAAAAAAGCAAAAAAGTTTTCGCAGTCGATTTTCAAACACGATGTCTGTAGCTGCCCCAAGCAATACGTGTTTTACTTTACGTGTAACCACAAAAGCAGAGTCATATCATAAGACAAACTTGACAGTTGAAAGATTGGCGATATGTCAATTGGGGAAAGAAAAAACGGTAATGGTTCACAACCCAGCCCTCTCTCTTACATATGTACAATTTAATGAAACATGTATTAAAAATAATACGCAAAGCGAAAGTATAACAATTGCGTTAAACTGGATTTTTTGCTTATCCCCTCCCCTTCGCGAAATCCTGGGGACGCCACTGTCTACCTGTATTAACTTTCCGTTAATATAGGAGATAGGTTATAGTGATTACCTCTGTATGAGGCACACTTACACCTCTATACTCGTATAGGCCCGTTGGATACATAAATTCCAACAGTTCAAAATGTGTATGCAAAACTGTTTTTCAGCATGTATTTAATGTGGCCACAACCGAAAAGTATATTCCAACAAAATAACCTGAATACTACCAAAATTCCACCAAAACTGCTCTGTCAAAAAACCATAATTGCAAACAAAGCATAATTGCAAAGCACATTGGATGAGATGAAAATAACATTATTTTGAAATTTGTTTCACATAAATAACACAGCACAACAAAAAAACACTTTTTTTCTGTTGCATGTAGTTTTTTTCTACTGTTTCTTACTAATTTGGGTGCGCTGATTTCGAATCCATGCTCAGATTTTTTCTAGCAGCTCTAGTTAGTGAGATATAGGTACCGTGTCATTTTTTCAGTTTTTCCTCTACTTTTTCCATATTTTTGATCGTAATTTCTAAACTAAAAAACCGATTGACATGATTTTCGCCTTATCACATTAACAACATCGCACGGCTTCTTTTCCAATGCAACTTATTTGTATAAGTTTTAAAATGCCGCGGTAGTTGGACCTCAAAGTCGGAAAATATGGAATTTTAAGGCGTTTTCTTTGATGGTCAAAAACATACACATTTTTTGTAAATCAACTAGCTGGGCCCCGCGGCTTCGCACGCAAGCTCTCTTCTTTCACCCGATACATATTTTGAACGCATGGTTGAACCCATTTTGATTTAAATAAAAACATATGTCTATTATCTTTGATGCCAAGTGGTTCTAAAAATTGTGAAGTCAAAAGGCCCTTTAAATCATGAGTTATTCACGTTTACTCTAAACAAAATCTTAACCCTTAGTTTACCACGGTAGATTTCGATTTTCAAAAATATGAAAAAAACATTGTAATTATTTCCCGATTTAAATGCTTTTTGTCCACGTTTGATGTCAAAAGGACCAATAAATCGTGTTTCCATGCAAACTGTTAACCCATTGTTGACCCCGTTACATTTTGATTTTCAAAAAAGTGAAAAACACATGTCAAATTATTTCTAACTCAGAGTACTTTCACAAAGTTTGAAGTCAGTGGGCCCGTTAATTCATTTTTTTTACAGTTTCGCCATACAAACTTTTAACCGGTCGTTGACCCCGTCTGATTTTAATATTTGGAAAAAATGAAAAACACGTATCGAGTTATTTTACATTTAAAGTACTTTCACCAAGTTTGAAGTTAAAAGGCCAAAAAAATTGTTTCTTCATACATACTTTTAACCCGTCGTTGATCCAGTTAGATTTCGATTTTGAAAATAATGAGAAACGCGTGTATAATTTTTTTATTTCAGGTATTTTTATAATTTTTGAAGTCAATAGGCCTATCGGTTCATGTTTTTTTCGAGTCTACCCTTAAACAAATCTTAACCCATTATTGGTCCTGTTAAATTTTGATTTTTGAAAAATTATAAAATACGTATCGAATTATTTTTTGTTTAGAGTATTTTCAGGAAGTTCGAAATCAATATGTCTCTTAAATCACTTTTCTTAATACAACACCTTCACACATGTTTTGCCTCTTTACACCCTGAATTTAAAAAAATCCCGTCTTAGCGGAGGTTCATTTTTCAAGATGTATCTACAGTTCAAATTTCATGTTCGTAGCTTCAGCGGTTTGGGCTGAGCGATGATGAATCAATCAATCAATCAATCAGTCAGTCAATTAGGGCAAACAATCTATGTATATAAAAAGAGAGGCGGTACCACACCCTCTTGTCCAGTGCTCACAACTTTCTTCTAGTCGAATTGTGCTACTAAGTGGAAAGTTCGTACCAAGTTTCACTGATGTGTGTGTGTACTGCATAACTGTCTGAGCATAAAAAATTTGCCCCTTGTTCAACGCCCATAAAATATTATCGGTCGAATGACACTTCTATGGGACGATGGCATATTCAATCAATACTGTGCGGCTTACAATTCCGGAGCTATTCCATATAAAAGATTAATATACTGTCTATATAAAAGATCAATACTGTGCGGCTTACAATTCCGGAGCTATTCCATATAAAAGATTAGAGTTGTATGGACGGAGCCACGCCCTCGTGTTAAATACCCGCTTCATTCCTCTGCCGAAAGATATGACTAAATGGTAAATTCGTACTAAGTTTCATTCATGTGCGACTAACAGTTCCAAAATTATGCGGATAGTTTGGGTCAAACAAATGTGCCACGCCCCTTGTCCAACGTCCATAAAATTTTAACAGTGGAATAACACATCTATGAGGCGACGCCTCACTAATTTTCAATATTGTGCGACTTACAATTCCGAAGCTATTCCATTTAAAAGAAATGAATTGTATGGGCGGTGCCACACCCCCTTGTCCAATACCTACCCCATTCCGTCGGTCAAAGGACATGATTAAATAGTAAGTGTGAACTAAATTTAATTGATGTGTGACTTATGGTTCCAAAGTTATTGTCTAAAAATGTATTCTGGTGGCGCCACGCCCCGTTTTCCCGACTTTTCTTTTTTTATAAACCTTCACGTAACAATTTCGAACAAACCCGCCGAAGGAAGTATCCAAGTTGGTCCAGCCGTTCTCGAGTGATACGCAGTCGAATGGACCACGATTCATTTTTATATATATAGATTAACGAATTAGGTGTTCAATGAAAGTCGACACATCAAGCAATGCAACACAGCCAAATTATTTGGCGGAATACACATTCGCATCGAAATAATAACAAAAATGTATCATAGCCATTTTGATCACCTTTCATACCTTTTCCTTAAAAAATTAGAAGCCTGAAAATATGCAAAGTTTGTATTTTTTTTTTTTTTGTTTCGTGAAATTCAAAATCTTTTTGTGTTTTGCTTGTATTCTAGACTATAAATGGAACATATAAAAGAGCATATTTTGAGGCTCTTAATTTTTTAAGGAAAAAGTATGAAAAGTGCTCAAAATGGCTATGGTACATTTTTCTTATTATTTCGATGCGAATGTGTATTCCGCCAAATAATTTGGCTGTGTTGTATTGCTTGATGTTTCTTCTTAAGATATTCATATACTTCGTAACGCAATTTATGAAACATCTGTACAATTTTCGGCATCAGAAAAAACGCCTTGAAATTCAATATTTTCCTACTTTGAAACCTTATTACCACGCCCATTTAGAACGCATAAAATTTATTAATGTCAGGAAAGATGGTGTGAAATGTTGTATGTGCAACGATATAAAAATCATGTCGATAGGATTATTGGTTCAGAAATAACAGTCGAAAACGAGAAAAAAGCCGAGGAAAATTCGAAAAAGTCACACGCCCATTTTTTGCAAAAACTAGAGCTGTTACATAAAAACGGAGTATGGTTTTGAAAACAGCGTGGAAAAACGATTCAGATTCATGTAAAAAACTCCATGCAACAGACATGCTGTTGTGCAGTGTAATACATGCATCACATAAAGTGTTAACTTTCTTATCCATTTTTAAACGTTAAATTTACGTTTTCAACACATTTGCTGTATTTCCCGCGATTTTGAAAAAACATGCACAGGCATGTCAGCTCTAGTCATGCCAAATATTATTGTTTCTAATCTTGCCAGACTTGTTTTGATATTTGGAAAACAATTTCCTATCAAAAAGAAGACACAATTGACACACAATACAAAAAAAGAAAATTCATAAATAAATCTACAACGTTTGGTAAAATTCTACTAAAGCGGTAACACTGCATGTTTTACAACACACATTCCAAGCGGTTCTTGTAATCTGGGACTATTCTATTCAACATTTTTCAATTGTATATTCTTTGAAGTTAAAACATTTGATATCTAACGGAATTTCAAGAAAAATATTGAAAGTATGCGCTAAAGATTTGAATAAACAATACGCGTTTCATTTGAGTGAACAAAATCACTTTGTTGGACTACGTGTTTACAGTTTAGGTACAAATGTTGGGTTCTAACAGTAATTTTAATTATAATAATTGATTGGCACGACAGCCCGCTTACGCGAGACTATGGCCTAGCTTCCCGCAATCACCCGTGTTGTGCGTGTGAATTTTGAACGGCAGGTTGGGAGCTTTTTCATAGGCAATTTTTACTCTCAGAGGTTTGCCATTTCCAGCTGAGAGGACAGCCACCGAAAGAGAAAACGAGTTTCCCATTATTTTTTTTTAGGTGTTACTACATGCAGTATTCGATCTTGCGTCGCTCTGCATGCGACTCGCTGGACCGCGCACTAACCAACTGAGCCACGGCGGCTGTGTTCAACCAGACCTATTTTAATTTCGGCGGATATGTTATCAGCAAGATATGGCAAAATTCCGCATAACTTCTTCCATAGAAACCGGAATTTATCATAACCTAATTTTTACCACTAAAACTTAACAAGCTACAAGAATATGATGAACGTTTTCGGAAAACGCTTTTGGAGCGTTAGCAACGCTTTTGAAACAATTTGAAAAAAATGCTTCGTTTGTAACTTCAGCAGTTTGAGCTCAATTACTAAGTATCAAGCAATCACCAATATGATCATCTATATAAGTTACACTCCTTACCGCACACCCGGCTTCCCATCACATGATTTAACTATACCAGAAGGCTTCACGTATTCTTTTCCGTTTTGATTTAGTTTAGACATGTATAAACGATCTTTATTACAATATATGAGTGCAGTTCTATGAATCAGTTCTAAAAATACACATCGATACCTAATTCATATATATATATACATATATATATATATATACATAATCAAATCATGCATACC
Organism: Melieria omissa; assembly: GCA_963971225.1. Lineage (NCBI taxonomy): Eukaryota > Metazoa > Arthropoda > Insecta > Diptera > Ulidiidae > Melieria > Melieria omissa. The sequence continues at coordinate 37,683,809 of OZ020269.1, read as the reverse complement.
CTGTATTTACTACTTAGAGTGCAACTATTTTACAACTTGACAATTTATATCCGATGACAACCCCAGTGACCGGCATTAACCAAACAAAATATAACAACAGATGATACACATGCTTTCTGAAAAATATGGTTTGGGTTGCTCCAGCTAATAAAATGGAATGACACGATAATCGGACAAGGTCTCATCAAAAGTAACGCCAATGTCGATACAGTCCTGCGGCACAACGCGGGCGTCCAAAAGACGTCGTAATATGTTGGCAGATTTTGAATTAAACTGGTTGCCATACATCTTGAGCTTTTGTAACTTAATCGGCTTCTTCATTGCGGTTAAAATGGAGTTCATCGCCTCGTGACCAATAGCGTTGTAGGTTATGTCCAGATACCGTAGATGATAGCAGGAGCTCAGGTACCTCGCCACCACCTCGCCGCCGTGAGAACCCAAGCCATTCCCACTCAGATTCAAATGCGTCAGCGTGTTACTGCGAATGATGGCGTGAAACAGGGTCTCGGCACCATCTGGTCCGATTACATTGTACGCCAAATTGAGTTTACACAATTTAGAGTCCCTGATCATGTACTCGGTAAGGATTTCCATATCGTACGCGACAAATTCACAGTGCTGCATCTCGATTTCCTCCAACTTATTTTGCCATATTAGTGAGGACACGATATACGCGATTTTCGTAGTATCTAAGGTGAGGTGTTGTCCCAGCAAGCGACTGCAGTTGAAGCCGCGCACCGACGTCGACTTGTGAATGCCATCTGCTAGCAAAGCAAAGTTATTCTGATTGATACTACACCCAGCCACATTTATATGGAGTAGGGTCTTCGACACTACCAGAAAGGACTGCAGCGCTGTCACGTCAGGTTCCGTCAGAGGTGTGCCTGGTGACGTGCAAGTAAATGTCGGACACAATCAATCAATAAGGTGCATGTTTGTCAAAAGCAGTGCAAGTCACTCACCCTCTAATATTAGTTCCTTGACGTTCATAAAAGTCACGTTTCCGGCCAACTGTTCAAAAAACCGAGTCGGTAAATTCATGCATCGCAGCTCTATCCGCCGCAACTGCGTCAAACTGTCAGCGAAATCCTCAACCAGCTTTGGCTTATATGACACTACGCGAATGCCCGATAAATAAGCCGAGCACAACGAGCGATTAAACAGGAAGCGAACAACCACACTTAAATCTTTGACAGGATGGAAACTGCGCCCCATGCGCTCCTCAAAAGCTATAATTTGCAAGCGGAAATTTCGGTACGGCCGTTTATCGTACTCACGCTGCCAGCAATCGAGCAGCAACAGCGTGAGCGGTTTCCTCTTCAACAAGGTAGGCCGAAGGCATTGACACGGTTTATACTCTTCGCACATAACAATCAAATTCGCGAGCTAAGTTTATTCAAAAAATTTCACAACAGACAAAACTGATTTTTGACAAATTTTCAAGCAATGGCATTTCGTTTGATCACTGCCGAGAAAAATATCCAGTCACAACAATCATACCAGCTCGTTTTTATACTTAAAGCCGTTCGTGCTCGACGATGATAAAGCAGTCACATCTAATAACATTGTAATCCCTAGTAAACATATACTAATATATCTGTGTTCAAAAGCAATAACCGCCTAAGTCGAAAATTGCCGAGCAATCTCGTTTTTAAGTTTTAGCGCGTAGTGTGTTCATTATGGGAATGCGAATAGGTTTTTATTAATAACTTTTTTTATTTTAAAGTTACAAACTGCCCGATTTTACACAAATGTAAAGCACAGTCAAGGGAACGTGGTGGCATCTATAACTCAATTTCTTCTTAAGTCGACTTAAGCGGTTACTGCTTTTGACCACAGATATGTAGATATACATACGGTCATTTAATATATAGGCTTTATTATAAAAATATGCCTGAAAGTATGCAACACCTCGCGCACAAACTGCGTTTGCACTAGTTAAGTGTATCACTTTTTGTCTGTGTACTATTTAGTGTCCCACTGAACTCAAAGTTTTCGAAGCTTTCTTCGGAAGTTCGATCAAGAGCGGACCCGAATTTTACACAGTAATCATTACAAAATTAAAAACAAAGCAATATTTTTAGCGAATGTAATCTCCTTAGCTTTTTTTTGGAAAATGCCCTACATATCGGCGAATAAAATAATATACCCTACATTGCATACAAAATTCCTATGTCTTTTGATTGTTTAAAGCAAGCAAACAGGTCCTAATCAAGTTGGACTAAAACATTTTACTCTAATTTAATGGATATTTACTACGTTATTGGATTCTTAATAGGGCCACATAGATCGGGTAGTTCAAACTTCTTGTAAGGGAGTTATCAAAGTTATTCGATTATCGAGTACTCATGTATAAATGAAAATTTAATGTAATGAAAATTTTATGTGTTTTTTCGACCACAAAGTAGGTGAAAAAATAAGTGGATATCTGAAAAAGTTCTTCTTCTTATTGCACTAGATTCCCTGTAGGAAATCGGACTGGTCCAAATGTAGCTGACTTCAGAACCGACTCGTTTCCTTGGACCAAACTCATCCTTTTATCGTGGAGGTGTCCTAGGCGACAGTCAATTGTCCCCGTCTGCATCCATTTGCATCTAGTCCAAAGTTTGTCCTAAGTAAAACAGTTTTTAAACCAGTTGCAAAGCGAATAGTTTGGAAACTAGTTTATTTTGGGTTAGTTCTCTAACCAGTTGAATTTTATAAAGGAAAATAAAACAATGACATTTTTAAATATTAATTTTATTTTCAAAATATTTTTGAAATAACAAAATTTCATCGGGAATGGAAAACAAAATATACATACGAGCACCAAAAAATTTCAGCTTTACAAAAAGGTGAACTTGGACTTGACTTCTGCCGAAAATGCCTATCGCAATACAATATCCTCGTCCTTATTGACTATGCCTGCAATATTTAAACAAATTAATTAATACATAAAAATTAAAAAGCAAACAAATTAATTAAGAAATGCCTTTTAACTGCCGCTTCAGCTTGTTCCTTCACGCAATTCTAACTGAAATCATTCAAAGCAAAACGTGCAAGTCGAACGAACTTAGAGTCATAGAAACAGACATTTTCGAAAAATGCAAACATTTCTACGTGGGTGTTGTAACAAAAGTATCGTACGATCAGCCTAAGAAGTATTTGGATGATTATTTCACCTCTACTTTTCTTTTACTTTTTCTTATTTTCATCTGCTCTTCTCGCTTTTGAAGGCGCACACAGAACGTGAACGATTAGACGCGAACTGACTGACTTCTGCATTCGTTAACAGCTACTTTGACAACTAGTTGTCCAATTGACTTACAAAAAACCAATTGAAAAAACAATGAATTTTGGGAACCAGTTGTCTCAGGTCCGACAGGGTTATTTTTGTTGCTAATCTTGGTTCAATTATAAGCCCCATGTTTGTATACTTATGCACTTATACGTAAAAAAGATAAAGTTCTTCAAATTCGAAGCAACCTATTGCTGATATTGGCATTTAAAGTTTTCGTTTGGAAAATTGAGAATAGACTCTAAACCAGGGGTGCCCAAAACCTTCTTACGGAAGAGCAAGCACCAATACATACATGTAATCTAATTCATACGCTACACAACAACAAAACCTACGTTGAAGATAACTGTCGCCAATGTGTGCGAAGTGCTGTGTGTGTATACTAGAACCAGTGATGGAATTTTGATACCATTGTACTTTTTTAATACAATCATGGTTTAAAAAGTACGTTCACAAGTACACAGCCTCTTTTTTGGTGCAAACTGGTTGAGTAACCAAAAGGAATTTTTTTTTATTTTAGCATTAAAAACAAAAATTTTAGTAAATTGTGTGTCCCAGCTAAGACGCTGAGACGACATCATATATTTTGGACTGAGGGTCATAAAGTTAATTATGCACTTAATGAGCCAATCAATAAAGCGCTTTCTGATTTTAACTTTCTTTGTGCTAATCATCATTTTGATTTTAACTTAAGTAGGGCTCAATTTAAGTTATTTCTTTGTAATATTTTTAACTAGTTTTAAGTCATTTAAATTTATTTATTAACAATTGTTTCATAGTCTGTAAGGTTGCGAATACTCTAGACTGAATAAACATAAACATAAACATAAACTTTAAAAGGAAAATTAATGACATAGCTTAACATCTCTAACTAGTTATGGATAGTTTTTGTCATATTACAATCTTCAATGCAATCGGAAGACGCACGAATTCACACTTTTCTTCTAAGAATTGCATATTTGTTTCACTATTTAGCAAGATATTTTTTGAAAAAGAAGTAATTAATGGTGAAGATATAAACGACATAAATATATTTGAAGATCAATTACCTCTTGGTGATGTGTGTTGTGGAGTTGGAGTAGATTACATCAGGGGTTAGGGTCAGTTGGGGGAAATGTACGTGAGTGGTCCGATAAGTACTTAGCCTACAAAAGAAAAACGAAAATTTTGGAAAAGAGGCGATTTATTTCTCAACATAGTCGCCTTTCAACTCGATACACTTGACCCAGCGATGCTCCAACTTCTTTAACCCGTCTGAAAAATACATTTTCTGGAGGCCTCCGTGGCGGCGATAACCTCCTCATTCGACTAAAATTTCTGCCCGGCGAGTGACTTTTTCAAGTTTGGAAACAAACAGAAGTCACATGGGGCCAAATCTGGAGAATACGGTGGATGGGGCAGCTGTTCGTAGCCTAATGCGAACAATTTGGCGAATCACCGACCGATATTGCTCTTTTTCCATTTTTCTAAAATCCGCGGACACGTTCGTTTCCACACGCTGTCAAAACAAAACTACAAATCCAATATGGCTGAAATTTTGACAGTAGCCGTCTACGAGGATGTACTACAGATAGTAAATTTCTCTTACGATAGTGGCACCATCGGGCGGTGGGGCTAAGTACGTATTATCGGACTGCCCACGTAAACACTTTTTGCTCTTTTTACGCAAGTACTTTGAAAAAACTGAAGAAATATATTTTAGGACACCCTTTCTAATTTCGAAAACTAACATTATTTTTAAAAAGCATCAGGTATTGCACTGGTGATCAGTAACTCGCTCTTTAAAACCCACGAAGCTCAAAAGAGTGATGTTTACGTTTAACCCGGTGTTGTTTACAATTCCCAATTGGTTAGTGCGTTGGACCGCGAGTCGAAGGCAGCAACTCCAGGTTCAATACTGCTTGTAATAACACCTAAAAAAAATAACGGGAAAACTCGTTTCCTCTTTCGGTGGCTGTCCTCTCAGCTGGAAATGGCAAACCTCTGAGAGTAAAAATTGTTTATGAAAAAAGCTCCCAACCTGCCGGTCGGAACCGGCATAAAACTGTAGGTCCCTTCCACCCGCTTACAAATTCACACGCACAACACGGGTGGTTGCGGGAAACTAGGCCTTAGTCTCGCGTAAGCGGGCTGTCGTGCCAGTCAATTATTTTATTATTATAGAAAATATAAACAAAACACTTAAAATTAAATAAAAATTAACAGCATAAATATATAATAAATTCAATTCAAAAACAAAATTGACTAAGGTGCCAGAAGTTTTACTTTATCGAGCTGTCCTTTGAAGCATGATCCAGTGAAAGACGGATCCAAGAGAATTGATTTGGATAGCTTATTAAAGTCACACATAGCCCGTGTTGTATGTGCTGCATGGAGGTAGTTAGTTTTAACTGTTTTTACATAAAAAGGCGGAAAGTAACGCAGTGATTTACAGGACACATTAAACTGGATTTTCTCTAGAAGACAAGGGCAATCAATGACATTGGGACTGCAAATTAATCAACATTAGACGAGCACTATAAGAAGGAAAAGGTTCAGAGAAATGGAGCGGCTGTAGGACAAAACGAAGAAACCTACGCTAATTTCTTTCAAGACGGGAAGAGTGTAAAGTATACAGTGGGTTCCAGATTACAGAGGCATACTCGAGTTTAGAACAGACGAGAGACGTAAACAGATGCTTACGCGTATAAGGGTCCTTGAATTCTTATCCATACCACCGGATAAACGATAAAACTGAGTATGCTTTTGAAATAATGTAATACACATACGGCACGAATGTAAATTGAGCGTCAAAGATTACTCCAAAGTCACGGAATTTGTCTGTAGTAGTTAGGAGTGAGACTTGAGGGCTATGAGACTTAGAGAAACTAACATAAAAACATTTATTGATGTTAAGGCATACCTTATTATTGTGACACCATATTGCCAGATTGTTAATGTCAGATTGGAGCAAAGAAATCTCAGTGTGATCACGTATACTACGAAACAATTTTAAGTCGTCAGCATATAACAAAAAATCGGAATGTTGATAACATTCTCCAATATCATTGATAAACAAAACAATATCATTGCCGACCTTAACGCAACATACTCTATTAGTGAGATATGATTTTAGCCAATTAAGAAAGGTTCAGTGAAAGCCAAATCGTGCAAATTTTGAAACTAAAATAACATGTGAAACACTATCAAAAGCCTTAGAGAAATCAGTATTAATTGTGTCCACTTGGTCACCATTCTTAAAAGCCGACATACAAAATTCGGAAAAGACGGACAGATTCGATACAGTAGATCGGCCCGGCATAAAACCAAGTTGGTTCGGGCTTATTACTTGTTTCACGGCAAAAAAACATTTTAGTTTTGACTACCTTCTCAAAAATTTTAGAAATCGTTGTTAACTTTGAGATTGACCTATAATTTGAAATCTCATTTTTCTTCTCAAATTTAAAGATTGGTTTAATATAGGCAACCTTCCATTTATCAATAAATGCCCCATATCGCAACGACAGATTAAAGATTGTGCTTAAAGAAGCAGAAATAGCAGAAGCGCAACTTTTGAGTAAGGAAGCGGAGAGACCATCACAGTCTTGTTTTGCTGAAGGCGATAAGTCCTTAATCGCAATATGAACATCCATAGCAGATACCAATAAATTACCAAAGTTGACTATGGAGTTACCAGTATTAGTAGGCGAAGGAGAAAAACTATTATGGTCCTCAACAAAATTATGTATGTTTTTGCAATGCTTACATTTGCATATAAAGGATTATTAAGGTAATAAACTATGGCCTGCAAAATAATAACAAGTTAAAAAAAGGAATGGTCTTATTTAAAGAAAGGAACACATTCTGTTCAGTTTTTTTTTTTAATATAGAATACAACAACAACAGTTAGGTAAGTTTAATGAAAAGTAAGGCTTGTCCACGAAATAACTTTTACATTTTCTATTATTAATAGCTACTAAATAAAATATTGAACTAATGTTTGTGTGAGTATTTATTATCTCTTATAACTTAAAGTTTGTGATAATGTACAAATATTTTAAAGTTCAATTGGATTTCTTACAAATCTACGTATTTTTGCTTTCAATCCCCTCATCAAATGTTGCACACCAGATTTTCCAATTTTTTTGGCCATACTGTTCCACTTTTTTATAAAATCAATCTTTCCCTTAGCACGTTTTTTATATTTCAGTAAGTTTCGTTTCATTACTGCCCAAAATCGTTCGACTGGCCGAAGCTGTGGGCAATTTGGGGGATTGCGATTTTTCTCAACAACACGGATCTTATTCCTTTGGTACCACTCTTTGACAATTTCTGCATAGTGGACTGTTGCTAAGTCTGGCCAAAATAAAGGTGGAACAGCGTGCTCTCTGTACAATGGCAAAAGTCGTTTGTTGAGACATTCCTTCAAGTAAATTTTATTGTTAAGACTGCCAGTTGTAACAAAAGGACGAGTCTATTTGCCACAGCTGCATATGGCCTGCCAAACCATATACTTTTTACCATATTTGTCCATCCGTTTATACTTGAACCTTTTCATAACGCCACCCTTTAGGTATGCTGTGTAATATCCTCGACCTGGAAGCTGTTAGAAATCTTCTTTGACATACGTTTCGTCATCCATTAACACGCAGCCTTTAAAACGACACAGATCATTCGATAAAAGTTTTCGGGCTCGATTTCTGGCACGCTTTTCCACTTCGGAGTTACGATTTGGCACTTTTTGAACAACGAAAGATTTGAACTCGTAGTGTCTTTTTATTTTCGCAATGTATGATTTCGAAACTTCGAATTTTCGTGCCAAATCTCGTAAAGATTGGTTTGGATTTTTTTCCAGAGAAACTTTCACCTTACGAGCTATATCTTTATAGACGAAACCTTTTTTTCGTCCGGCTCCAACGATACGGGATGTGGACAGGTCCTTCTTGTATTTAATTACCACATTTTAGCTGTTGCCCTGGAAACTTTGGCTAGTCTTCCCAACAATGCGTACGAAGCCGTTGGATTTTCGAAAAAGTGGGCAATTATTTTTTATCGAATTTTCTCTTCTTTAGATGCCATTTTGATTGAATCACTTTGAATTTCAAAATACAATTGACCACTAATAGCTGAAATTTGACAGATTCTGAAAAGCGAATTTTCTTTTAGAAATTTCAGTGCTTACTATACTTTTTTTCATTTTACATTGTAAAAGTTATTTCGTGGACAAGCCTTAAATTACTTTTCGTTGGTTTCTATGGCTTTTTCTTTTCCATTTGCAGAGTCCTTTGAACTCGTGCTTTTTGTTCGTGTTTTCTATGGAAGCGGTTTTTTTAATTCTAAAACAGAGTTTCTCTTGGGCTTAGGGGTTTTATTTGCTAGCTTTTTGGCTTGTTTCCTTGAGTCGCTTAAGAACCTCGTTTGAAGTCAAAACTTCGCCATACTCCATTGGCTTAAGTCTTGGTATAGGCTTTTTTGCGTACTAATATTAAAATAATATAATTTACACCAAGGGTGAGCAAGCTTTTTAATCTACGGGCCAATTTAAATTGTAAAATTTTTGGCGGGCCGCACATAAACACTATTAATAACACAGTGCAAGAAATTCAAAAAAAATTTCGAGGGACAAGGTCAAACCCATCTCATTCGATAAGGGCCTCAGTAGGTGACAAAGTACCATGGGATTTTTTCCGGGATGTTCGAGTTTTTTTTAAATGCAGTTTAAAGATGGCGGCTTAATGCCCCTTCCCGAAACTTTTAAAACATCATATCTCTTGACTCAAATGTCAAAAGGGAATAATTTGTACGTCAAATGAAAGCTAATTAAAAAAAACTCGAACATCCCGGAAAAAATAAATAAACATCACAACAAAATCGATAAAATAAATTCAATTTTTCAAATGCTTGGCGGGTCGCATAAACATGTTTAACCCTTTCCGACATGAAAATAAACCCGTTCTGTATGAGTTGTATGGGCTGTAGTCCAATATATGGGACATTATTACTGAAAGGGTTAACGGGCCGAAAACGCCCCACGGGCCACGTCTTGCTCATCCCTAATTTACAGCGTTTTCTACATCTTTTGCGTCGTACTCTCCAAGTGGCTTCTTCCTTACATACGTTCGTGGCATTCTAATCACTGGAAATTATACGAACCGAGAAGCCTCTTAGAAAAAATGTTTACATTTACCCCAAAAAAGTGATTACATGCTAAAAATTATTGGGGGGAAATGTAAACACGACAACAGCAACATAATAACTGCAAATTTAAGGAAAGACATCAACAACATTAGTTCCTAATACTTTAAGATTGATAAACAAAGTTACAATATTACAAGAATTTTGAGTTTAGAACACATACAAATTAAAAAATTCTTACAAAACTGATTTTCACTTGTAGAACACACGTTCTCTGTAAGACTAAAACTTCCATTGATATTTGAAAGCCACCGACGTGAAAGTTCGACGACGGTTTGAGGACATGTTAAAATAATATTTTTGTCGGTCATGGTCTGTTGCAGTTAATTTTGTTTTTGCCTTGTTTACTTTCCCCCAACTGACCCTATATCTGCTGAAGATGCTTCAAAATTTAAAGGAAATTTCGTAAGTTTTACATAAAGTTTCTTGACTCTTTAAGAAAAACAGTTAACTTTTATGATGAAATAATAAACTTTCTGCCAAAGTTTTCGCCCGAGCATGTCTTGCTGAGTAAACCAAATACTGTTGTACCAATAGTTTCCAAGCATTTTCCCAAAGAGATTAAATATCTCCAAGAAATTAACCTATAGGGGAATTCTTCGTAAGGTGCCACCCCATAGCTTTTTTGCGCATAACTCGTTAGAAAATTAACTTATCGCCAAAGTTAATATACCATTGGAAAGAGGGTTTAAAGAGCTACGATCCAAGGTAACACTTCATTTGAATTTTTCATAAATACGATTTTACAGGCAATTTCCCAAAGTGTTCAAAATCGACACCCTAAAATTTTTTAATGTAAAGTGCCACCCCCAAAAAAATCGCTAAAAACGTAAAAATCTGAAGTAAAAATGCATGATTTAGAAAATTTACGAAAGATTATTGAATTTAATTTGAATTGAATAGAAAATGACTGAAATCAAACCGAAATTGAATGGTAACGAATAAAACGAATAATTGTATGGAAATTAATAAACAAAACTGAACTAATTTATTCCTCATGATAGGATTAGAGAAAAATTGACTAAGAACATCATCATCATTGACTAAATTCATCGTAATGACGATTCCGAGCAACAAAAAGGCATTTTACCGATATAGGACCACAAAACAATGAAAACAGGGGGTGCCACACCTTACAAAGAAAAAAAGGTGGCACTTTACATTTTCACGCCATTTTAGAAATCATTGTATAAATTTGTTCCTTTTACGATATGCTCGGATATCATTTCGGATTATGAAAAACCATTAAAAATTAGGTCCAACACTGATATTTACCTTAGTTTTTTATAAGTTTTTGGTTACTTTTTCACCCCAAGAAAAACCTTCAGTTTACATTTTTATGTTTTTCTTAACCAAATTTGGCACTTTTATTTACCCAGATCGTGTTATTGCGTCTGTTCCCCCAAAAACCACTTCAAAATTTATGTTGACATATATACCTTAACCCTGCTGTTAGGTTAGAAAAGGGACCATTTGGTCCATACTGCAATTTTCGTACAAAACAACAATTTATTCAATTTTTTTGTATTTATTTTGGTTCATTCATTCTTTACTTAACATAACTGATGTAAAAAATAGTTAATAGTTAAATAGTTAGTCAAAAGTTACAAAGGAAACAAGCCAAAAATTGGACCAAATGGGCTTAACCTAACAGCAGGGTTAAATGACAATAGGAATTTTTTTTTTGGATTACTGGAATGTCGAAATCGAGCAGGGGTGGCACCTTACAAAGAGTGGCACCTTATAAAGAATTCCCCTACTCATTATAGGTCATTATCAGAATATGAAAAATTAAAATCTTTTCAAATGTTAGAATTACTGAATTTTGGGAAAAAGTTTCTTGCCAAAAAATGCGAGCCTCTTTTCAAAAACATTGTAACAGTTGTTAAAAGTGTTTTATCTATTTCCCACTTTTCAGCCAGTGTAGAGCACGTATTTTCTGTAGAAAATTTAATCAAAAGCGTTGCGAAACCATTTACAAGTAAGCACTGCTTCGTCCTTAATACAAACGAAAGATGTCTTGAAAACCAAGTAATATATGTTGTTATGATTTTAAGACTGAATCCTATCTCGAATAATCTACATAAATATGTTTCTTGTTTAAATTAGAAGTGAATTTCATTTGTTATTAAACATACATTTTAGTTTCGAATAAAAATTTTAATTGTTTGTTAGTAAACATGTTATTAAATTGGTGTTTCACTCAATTGGGAGCTTGGAAAAAATGATACAATTTGGTTGAATATGGTACACTGCTATGCTGATGTTTGATACGATACACTTGGGCCCAAATTCCATCACTGATTAGAACGCTCAGCCTATGCCGAAGAGCATTTACAAAACCAAATGAGTAACAAGAGCAAAGGGCATAAGTACCTCTGGTCTAGACTATTTAAAATATTGTGACGTTATTGCTCAGCTGCGCACATCTGTAGAAATATCTATGCATTACTGACTAACAAAATGAAAGCTCGACCTACTCTACGCAGGCGTACCTATCATCGGTACCGACAAACTTCACGCGCGCGAAACGAGCTCAACTTGGAATCGAGTTTAAGTAACGTTGGGATTCTGCCACGTAGTTATAACATAATCATGGCTCGACCTCAACACTTGCTGGTTCACGTGTGCGAATGCACGTGCAAGTTCTGTAAATAAATAAGTGGCTTGATCATGCCAGCGCTACCCATGCGGGTATGTCTCGTTGTTGCCAATTCACAATCTTCTCTAATCAATTCAATTGGTGCCCATTAAATGTTAAGATCGTCGCGACCTGCATTTGAGAAAACATATCGCTGCTTCACGATGCAGTGGCAACATCGCAGCACTTTTAGAAGTGTGTCTAATTTCCCTCGAGCTGTCCAGGTGCCCGTGCAGAGGTAAAATTAATTCGACCTCTAAGATTTCGCATTTATCGTAGTTGACACGCTCAGATGTGGTGCATCACAAACTCCAGTATCTATGTATGTATATGCTCTCACATATGGCCTAGAAATTTTGGGTGAAAAATATGGACTGAAATGATATTATGCGTGGAATTCCCACAAAAATGTACTGCTTATGAAAACTACATAACTGTCTGTCTGTATAGACAGTGTAAGGAGAAGTTTTAAGTGAAAAATATTTGTTTTTTATAAAAACTTTTCAAAAACGGATATTTTTTTTCGAAAAAATCCATTATTAAAGTGTAATAAGTTTGCTACCATATCGTAACCTGTGAAATTATCTTCACAATGAAATTAAAAACATTTGATATTCTTGTGTTTTTACTTTTATATTTAAATTTAAATTGAGTTAAAAGCATCTGTTTGCAATATTGAAGTGGCACTTATGAAGGTTAAAGCAATAAGGCAAAAAAGATTTTAATAGTTATTTGGCGAAATTTAAGCTTTAAAAATAATGTTAAGCTAGAAATCTAGTTCTTTTACAAATTTGTGTAATATGGCAGGTCCTTTGTACAACCTCCTTGAGCTCCCACTGTAATTTATCGCTTAAAACTTCTCATTATTACTTATCTAAAGTTGTACATAAAAAAAGTTCTTCAGCTGTGCTTTTATGTAAAAACGTTTGATTTATAACAGAGTTTTGCGAATAACATAGTATGTGCAAAAGAGTCAAACAAAAACACGTGTCTCGATTTGGTGAAATAATTTCTAATTTTTATTGATAGTACAGGTGATAGGGCGGTCGCCATTCGCTTAGCTTGTTAGATACAGGAATTTACTGCAGAGTATTATAACTAACGCCGTACAACGTCGAGTACTCCTGCTAGTTTCAAATAAAATTATGCACACGAATGTTTGATGGACTTACATCACCAGAATGAATCATCGCGCGCAATTATCCGAGCCATATGGTCCGAGTGGCTAAATAGTAAAAACTTACTTACGCTGCTTACGTATGGTTTACGCACCAGTCTCGGCGCTTTTCAACCCGGACCAGCTCCATTGGGCAAAAGGACGTTGATGGAGTTACAATTTTGCAAAGCGTCTGCACTCTGCGCCGGACGGCCAGGCCGTTGTTTTTCCTATCTCTCTTGCCCAGACATCATAATTCATAATTACTCTCTTGCTACAGCTTCGCAACGAAACCCCCTGAATGGGGCGTGCAGTCTGAATTGAACCACACCAGAACACAGCGCACCGCACCCAACAGCACATGCAATTTAAATAACTTTGGTAGTGCGAAGTGGTGGGCTGGCGGGCCAGCGGGCCGGCTGAAGCGCAATAGCTAGCTGCGCCTCCTCGCCAGCATGACTGTCTCTATGTCTGCGCCGTTGACTCGACGGCTAGTCACTTGCCTGCACCGAACACAACTCATCTGAACACGGACTGAGTGTGTTTATACTCACGTTTACCTGTCTGGCTGTTCGTTCAACTGTTATGGCTGGTCCATATTTGGTCGTACGCCGGCAACCCGCCGGCAGCCGACAATGACTGCACACTGCCACCGTTCCTGTCGATATGTGTGTTGCACCAATTGCCGCAATACACTCTTAAGGATACCGTCTGGATCGTCTGTCTGAATCGTGTGTGATGCCTCCAGACAATCAGCAGACATGCACTTGTTTCCGCCACCGCCTGCGTCTCCTTCTTTAGTCTGGCTCGCATTGCCAGCCACCACTATTTTCTCTCGGTCAATGTGCACAAGCTCATGCATTTACTGTCAATTTTGACAATCAACAAGATTCTCGAATGCCTACTTAACATAACACACAGTCGGTGGTGGATCTGCGGGGCGCATAGTGGGCCCGAATGAACTTCATTCGCAATACAAACTGTCATCCAGCTCCGTCAAATCGTAGGTATTCACATTCTTCAATACGAGCCGGCTTGAGGCAGATCCTTTGGAAAATGCGTCGGCGCAGCACTCATTTGACTTTAATTGATTAATTGATCGTGGCCAGTATCAATATTATCTAGTATTCCTTGTATCACATAGTAAAACTTCTATAGTAATAACTTTTCCCTTGCTGCGTTATGTAAAATTTGTTATTGGATCTCATTCGCCCAGTTTTAAATTTGTATCACAGGGCAAATTCTTAGGCCTTCATTTAAAAAATTAAGTACTTTAATTAAAATTACGACTATAGCTGCAAGAACTGTGAAACAGGAGAGAACCTTGGCCTTGGGCCTTGTAGTTGTAATTGTTTGCGCGAAAACTCGAAAATACCGTAACTTGTTAGTACAATATACTCGTACCAGTACTCATGTACATAAAGTATTGAGCTGAATCAGTTATAATAATTTTTTTTTTTAATTGACTGGCACGACAGCCCGCTTACGCGAGACTAAGGGCCGTTTTCTCATCTTCCCGTTAAAGTGACCTTTAGCTAAAGGTCACTTTAAAGTGGCCGGTAAATATTTTCGTTTTCTCATCTTCCTGATAAATATAAATTTAACAGGTCTGATTTTTTGACATCACTGGTCAGCATTGGGCAGCACTTGGCGGCGCAATCAGCTGTTTGTGAAAAATTATAATTATTTTTGAAGGAAAAAATAAAAATGTTGCCTGGCAAAATCTTGTTGATGCTTTTACTGGCAAATGGGGCGTGTCCCGACGTTGGAAATCGTTGAGGGACAAGTTTGACAGCTTGAAGCGCAAGTCCAAGCTGGAAGTTGCAGCGCAGAAGAGCGAGACGTATCGCACAGGTGGCGGCCCAGCAGCGATTGGACATGTCAGCAGTGCAAAGCAGTGAAATAGTCCAATTGGCTGTTATATGTTATATTTGCCGCATTTTGTGACTCCGTACTTTCAAAAGCGTCTTCCAGTGCATGAATTTAAGAAACACGCCTATTTTCCATACCGAAAGATCTCAAATTCAAATTTCATTTCAAATTGTAATTTCATTATCAGCTGTTTTTTGTTTGTAAACAAACATATGCATGTACTTGGCACCATTTCCACTTAAAGTTCACTTTAAAGTTTAACAGCCACTCAATCCTCCCGGTAAATTTTATCGGGAGGATAGCTTAACGGGCAGATGAGAAAACGGCCCTAATAGTATAAACACAACCAAGTCGTCGGCGAATTTATACGCACCGAAAAATTACGCAGTGCGTCAATTTCTATTATTTCTTCTATTTCTTTCAGCTATTATTTCTGAAAACACGGCCTTTTATTTTGAGTGAATGAAATCAACATGAATTCGATAAGTCGAGAAAACGAGCATATGGGTACGTCGTTATTGTTGAGGGCGGTTAATCTGAATGTGTATATAGGTTACAGACAATCACGATGTGGTCACAAACTATTTCTCGCGCGGCAAGAAACAGTGTCTGCTTTCATTATTCAATTACGCCAAGGAAAGTCTGCTGCCGACGCGCAGCAAGTCCTTCTGAAGGTGCAATGCAACACTTACTCGCTCGAGAACCGCTGGCGAGATTCATTGGACCGCGCGATTAAAAGCAATTTGTATTAAGACACATACCTGGCTAAGGACTTATTTATTATTATTTTTTTGTAATAAGCAGCGTGTTTACAAAACAAACATGAGATTCGAATACAGACCACCACAGATACCAAAATACGCCTTCGTTGCCATGTCCACGAACAAACCTGTCTCGACCACGCCCGGTATGAGCAGCAAATCTTCATTCACCGCCTTCCAGTTGTAAACCGTTGTCGGCTCAAAGTGCCAGTCAAGTATGAAGTTGCCATTGTCCGTGACGCACGGCCCGCCTTGGCTACCGCCATGCATGGCCGCAATGCGCTGCCTTATTGGCACATATGCCATGGGCACCACCTCGATCGGAATCCCCTTCTTGTACTGTTCGCCCAGGCGCTGCGAGTTCTTGGTGTAGTCCGCTATGACAATAAGCTGCTTCGCGCAGGCGGCCACTATTTTCTCCTGAAGCAGACAGCCGCCGCCGCCCTTGATCAGTACCATGTCGCTATCGACCTCGTCGGCGCCATCGATGGCCACGGCCAGCTTTGGATGCCGGTCCAGATCGCCCAGCTGCAGCTGATGCTCGACAATCGGCTGATGCGCCTGAAAGCAGTGGGCACGCACACCACCTCCAGTCCCTCGGAGCGCAGGCGCTTTGCCAGGCGCTCGACGGCAAACACTACCGGGACACTAACGGGCGTATTGTCATATGCGCAAACTTGATTTGTCCAGGCGACGATTTTTTCTACTTTCGGGGCAGCAATATTAGCCAAATTCCTTCACGGCAGCACAAAACCGGCTTCAGCTGCAACTCTAATCAGAAGCGCAACTGCCAGTGGGGGCACGATTTCTTTCGCTGCTCGGTCAATTAGGAGCTCCGTCTTGTCCATTTTCTAAAACATACGAAAGGGAAAGACAAAATAGATTATTTGGCACAATTTTTTATTAAAATTTGAACCACTTACAACTTCGCAACCTCAAAAAACCACAAATCACAAAATTTTACCACAATTTTTCGTTTGTTTGTTTTTTCGTTTTTCACCGCTGACAGCTGCACAGCTGATTGGTTCGCACGACGACTGCGACCAAATTAGAATTTGTTCTATCGTCGGACGACCGGCCGTCGGTCGAATATCGCAGTCGTCGTCGTTGTGGGCAATCACAATTACTGCTGTGTGTTTTAATTTTGACAGCGTACGTTCGCTGCGTAAAAATCGCACGACGACTTGGTTATGTTTATACTATAAGGCCTAGCTTCCCGCAACCACCCGTGTTGTGCGTGTGAATTTTGTACGCTTGTGGAAGGGACCTACAGTTTTATGCCGGTTCCGAACGGCAGGTTGGGAGCTTTTTCATAAGCAATTTTTACTCTCAGAGTTTTGCCATTTCCAGCTGAGAGGACAGCCACCGAAAGAGAAAACGAATATTCCCGTTATTTTTTTTAGGTTTTATTATAGGCAGTATTTGAACCTGCGGATGCTGCCTTTGACTCGTTGTCCAACGCACTAACCAACTGAGCCACAGCGGCTGCCAATCAGTTATACAACATGTAAAAATTAAATTAACTTGGTTGGGTCTTCCCATTCACGTCTTTTTCCGAATTTACCACTCAAAAATCTTTTCCAAATGCTTACAATGCTTTGGTGAAAAAACAACATAAATTGTAGTCGCTTACAGGCCCAACCATGCAGCTTCGCTCCCGCTCAAAATATCAGCGTAAACAAAAACAAATTAGCTTCTGGTTTTGCATTTCGCACAACATGCAATCAAGTCAGTAGCCAGACACGAGATCCCTTCACAGACGCCTAACGTGCTCCTGACCCCACGTTTCTGCGCCTCCCCTCACGCTACTCGAACAAACGTTTGCATGGATTTTCTTCGCACACATTTCCTCACAATTTAGCTTGCCATGCCTTTGAGATTGGTCCGTTGTAATACAGTGCGCTTGATATCGGTTTGCTGCACAAGAGCGATAATTACTCCATGGACTTAATTATGTTTATTATGTGTTATTTCTTGCTCAGCTTATATTAATGCCAAGCAAAGTGAATCATATTTTTGCAGAAACGTTTTTTTGTCGTCATAGAGTAAAATTTGACCCTGCATGCATTAAATATGTACTTCCTCATCCTATGTGATCAAAACTAGCCGTTAATCCATATGCAACATACCCTTAATATAATATAGCATTTAATTATATGTATTATGTGACACCTGTTTATGGGACGCACAGTGTCGCGAGTGCATAGTAACAAGGGACAAAAATAGAAGGAATAGGCGTACGACAATAAAATTTTGTACATATGATTTTGTTATAAAGAGAAGTTAATACGCCAAAAATTACTTCAATCACCCCACGGACACGCCCACCTCCCATACAAACCAAATACTAAGTTGACAGTATATCGGAAATTATAAAAGATATACTGATGAAACAGCACTCATATCATCAATAAGTATAAAGGTATATATCAAAAATGGTATCGATCAACTTACAATTACGCTTGTCATACAAAAAGGAAATATTGAAAACACTACAAATATCTGTGCATGCTTATGCGCATCTAAGTAATTTCAAACCTAAATAGATAATAATACCTTTTATTAAATTCAGTAAAGCATATATTTTCGTTAAAAATTACAATATGTTAATCTGTACTGCTAGGACAATCGGTTTCCGATGATGAATTATTCAAATTAAACCCTCTACATCTATTTTTGACAAAATTTTAAATAAAATTTTTTTAATATTGCATTATATCAGAGTTTCGGGTTTCATGTTAACCTTTCATTTTCCTATTAACTGATATAATTGGTTCTGCAGGCATTAACAAGTTTTGCTTCTTTTCGAAAGTTGCCTTTATTCGATGGCAAGCCACCCAGTATTACCGAAGCCTTCCATCTAATGTACCTTTTTTTTTGTAATAATTCTAAATCAAGTGGTGTTTGCATATTATTACAAACAAAAATTAATAGTTTAAGCGAAGTGCAGCAGTGGTCGCTATGTTTTTCTGCCAACCATGCTGCAAAAAGATCCTTATTTTTGGCTGTATACGTCCCTGAAAATGTTAAATTTCTTAAAAACGTGCTAGTTTGTGCACCTAAAGTCCATGGTTTCTATTAGTACATACTTTCAGCTATATTACACTGTAAAATCTCGAAGTAGTAAGAAGTTAGTAGTAGTAGTAGTATCTAAAGTTTGATGACTTTTATTCCTACGAATTGACGTTTTTCAAGTAACCGTTACTTGAGAAATGGAAAGCGAAACAAAAGAGGGAAAGCTTCCAAAGAGTTTCAAAAATAGTATATTTATAGAATATATTTGCTTAACATAAGGTTCCATGGCAAATTTTTCGACAAAAGTCCTCGAACTGGCACCTCTGAATCACTGTGGTTTGTTTTGATTTGTGACTACACGCGGACTGCGACAGATTCCGACCCACTTGCGCAGTCGTCTCTTCGTTTATTTAATATTTTATTTTTATTATCTGAATGAAAGCTATGCACACGTTTCATTGTTTGTCTGGCTGCAAATTCATCAGCGCAGCCAGATCAACGAGACTTCATTTATACGTACATAAGTGCTTGAATTACAATTTCAAATTCAATTTCTGTCCAGACGTGCTCAAAATAATTTCACTTTTGTTATTATTTGTTTCCTTTTATTTCGTTATCTGCTCTTCGTCTGCCCGTTTCCTTTTTTTCTCCGACAGAACGTCCTTGAGGTCTCGCCAATGGATTTCCGTATGCAAATTAAAGAAGCACTCTAATGCGCTTAGGTAATATCGTGATATAGCAATCTTCTTTTATGTTCCCATTAGAAAACCAATATGCGCTCGAAAGCCGGGCACAGTATCTCAACTTGTCACTGTCAAACACGTGAGAGCAACTGCGTACACTGGCGTACAAGTTATGTGATAGGTGTATAATGTACAATATGTCTAATGTTCATCTATATTATTATATAGTACAAAAAAGTGTACTGAATCAAAGTCAGTAAAGTTTTCATTTTTGTTTCTTCTATAATACCGACCGTGTCATCATGATGCCATATGATGTGATGTGATGTGATGTGATGTGATGTGATGTGATGTGATGTGATGTGATGTGATGTGATGTGATGTGATGTGATGTGATGTGATGTGATGTGATGTAATGTGATGTGATGTGATCTGCTGTGCTGTGCTGTGCTGTGCTGTGCTGTGCTGTGACGTGATGTGATGTTATGTTACGCGATGTGATATGATGTAATGAAATTTCAAAGCAAAGCTTACGTAGAAATCAAAATGCCAAAAAAGCAAGACATTGTCAATCAACTAGATTGTGTTGACATATGGATGTTGCATTTTAAGCGCAAATCAGATATTTGAGCAAAATATTCCGGTACCAGACACCAAGAATTCTCCTTTCGGAATGTTTCTGTTTTTATGAATAGAAGTCATAGACTAATGAGCAGTTTCCTGTTGTCCAATATAATTCCATTCACAGCAGTTTTGCAATTCAATTTGTCTAGAATAACTTTTGTTAAGTTTTGCACGCAAGTTCAGACATTTGTGCGTGCGCCACAAGTGCCTGAATTTACAGCCGCGCACGCACTTTTTAATTTAAGAAATAACATACACAAACACACAGACAGCCGTGAAATTACAGTCCAACTGCTATTCAGCACAACTCGACTGAATTTAAATACACTCAACCGACAGTGATCTAATCTAATGATAAAACTAGCGCGACTAACAATATGTTGAATTATGAGATTTTTATTCCAATTGCTGACTAGCTGCCCACAAATGAATACACTGGAAAGAACCCGCCACAGCCGCTCGCATTCAGATGCATTTTTTCTATTATGCATGCACCAAATTTCACCACAGCCACATCGACCACGTCCTGGCTATTCATAATTGTTGGGCTTCTATTCGGCCGGAAATGCTCACTTTGCGACTGCATCCAAGCAACAACACATGAGTAAGTAGGCGTGGATTCTAGAACGCCTACCGTGAATTAAGTCCACGAAAACTTAAAATCACTGAAACCGAAATCAGTCACTCAATCACCCATCCTGCTTAAACTAAGATCATTATGATGGGAATTTTTGAAAAATATATGTTACATACTCATGATAATCGACGGATAATAGGCAGCCAAATAATATACGTGCATATGTAAAACTTGGTTTGATTTAACTAGTTATTACTCAGAATAACATACATCTGTGGATTTTATTTAAAATGTACAATATTTCGTAAAATTTTCGGTCATGACCTCATAATATTTTCAGGGTCGTACATGTTTTTCTCATTTAAAACTGGGCTCTGTGGCTTAGTAGCGGAAGCGTACGTGTAAGGGTCATAAGTCAAATCACGACGCAGCCAAAAACAAATATAAAAAACATCCTTCTTTGGGCAAACTTTAAAATGGCAAAACTTTTGTCATCGGTTCCTTCGATGGATGTACAAGTTCACATGTACGAGGCATTATACATGTACATATACTATATACTAATACTATACTATACTAGTTTGCTATAAAATAAATATCGTTCATTTATAATTATAGCTATGCGGTCCGTCAAAATTAAATATAATTCCATTCATTCAAACGTCTGCCGCGGCTGGCTTGAGAAATATTTAAAGGTGTATTGTGCTTGAAGGCTCTCGTTCCTAAATTTTCGACATAACATCGATCTTGAACACTGCCCTAAACAAAGGAATAATATCCACTTTGGAAATAAGTTCCAAATGTTTCGGAACCTCATTCTATCGTAAAGCTATCCATTTCTTACTTTATTTTTATCATATTTGTGTGTGCGAAAAAGCTACAATCGAGATTTTAACACTAAATTCATATGACAATGTGGTGTCAAATCACTACGAGAGGCTTTTCGCCCTTTCACTACATAGTTAAGTATATACATAAGTATATACATAGTTAAGTATATGCAGCTCACTCGAAGCCTGATTTGTTGGGTATAGTTAAAAATCTTAACCTTCAAGTTCTCACTTGTGTTTTTTATGCAAATTGCTATTAAAGTGGTCAATAGGTCTGCTCATACCTATTTACGCGTATAACTTTTAAAATGTCTAACAAGAAAGCAAATAGGGGTGGTTTTAAGAGTCCATTCGATTTCACCAGATTTTTCAAGATTACTTTCATACAAATACAGCAAAAGTACGCTACAATAACACACCTGATATAACAATATAAACCGTGTCAAAAAATAAATTCCTTATAACGAAGCGTTATTCAAACTGGGTGGAGGATATTTACGTGAAAATAGTTATTTACAATCTTATCTTATCTAAAGTTAACCATTTCAAAATTGGCACTTAATCGTTGATTAGCGTAACGATAGCACAGTACGCGCACATTCACCATAAACAAAGCATATCTAATACATTTCAACTTTAGAATTCAAGAATTCAAAGTTCACTCCAACGAAAAGTAGAAAATAAAAAATAAGACGTTCGAGTCAAGTGGACGACGACACACAAATCCCTCATAGAGCCATCGGGAAATCACAGTAACTAAACCCTTACGAGGTTCATAGCAAAAACTAAAGTTTAAACGGAATTGCACAGAAATTTACTTTGCACGAAATGATTGCTTGTACGTGTAAGCCGAAGTAATTATTTACTTAACGATTGGTCACAAAATATTTCTCGAGGTACGCCTTCTCCAGTGGATCACCCCAAGAGACAACGGGGCTTTTTCCTCACTGAAATAGGAAATGTGGTCTGGACGTAGTCGTCGTCGGAATGAACCCGCTCTACTACCTACGATTTGTGTGCTATGTCCAAGTTCACGAGTTTTCATTCATCTTTAGTTGAATATGGTCCGAAACGATTTCATGTCCAACTAGATTTGGAACATGCGCATTTCTAAAATGTTTACTACTTACACACATATCTAAATACCTAGCCACTTTATACCTGATAAGGGGACAATGCCTTAGTTGATAATGACCGGAATGAGGCAGACGTAGCCCGTGAAACGAGCGATTAGTAGTACGCACAACTCCCACTCGAAGCCTGCCACGTATGTAGATGTATCTAATAATGACCAATAGTAAATATAAGAATTAATTTGTTACAACGATTCACGATGTTTGATTTGTGACACAGCTGGACGACTAAAGTGAGACGTATTGAGAACCTGCGGATCGAGCAAAGCAAAGAAATTCCTGTTACTAATTCGCTACATTTCCGAATTATCAAATAATAACTGCACAAAGGACTTGGTGGCGCCAGAGTCGGCAACCGAGCTCAGAGCGAAGCGGGACACATTTTTTGCAGTGACTTTGACTGACAGCCCAGCAGCAGTGGTTTCCTTGCCACAATAGCCGAGATGTGCTTCGGCTCCCCAGTTATCCATCAAATCATCGGTGAGCTTCTCACTACCACAACAGCTAACACCTGCTGCTACTGTGTGCTTCTGTTGTTACTTCCACCGCACGAACGTCTTATATCCACTGTACACATCGCCGCACACAGTTTTACACTGTGCAAATTTTTCGCAAGCCAAAATTACAACCTAGCTGGCCATCAGGTGGTTCATTCACATTGCAAAGATGTCAATGCTTCATTCCCACTATGACTGGTACCTTCGCTGATGACACTGCAATTTCATGTGTCGAGAACTATACTAACTTGGACGATGAAATTAAGAATCTAAGTGAATAGTAGTAATTAACAAAAAAATTAGATAGATTGTAGTTTCTTGTAAATAAAAATGCGATTGCCAGCATTGCCCTATGTATTAAACTTTTCTAATCCACTCACTATCATAATTAACAATTTTGAATAACGATCGATTTTAAATGATTTGAAACAACCACATGGCATGTGTATAAAATCAATTTAAAGTCGATCGATATTCAAAATCATAATGAACATGTGGGAATACAGTGGAGTCTGGATATAGTGAACTAATTATTGCAAGGCCTGTTTTCTGTATTGAGGTTGTTCACTATATCAAGGTTAACATTTTTGTTCAAAAACTAATTTTATTTGCTCAAAATACATTTTTTGTTTTTTGCTTGAAAATTTTTTTCTATATTTAGAGGCTCGATGTCAAATTTGGGTGTTCACTATATCGACGTGTTCACCATATAGGGGGATCACTATAACCAAACACGACTGTAGTTATATGAATGCAACTTAAACACAAAAATTTTCTGAAATTCGACGTCCCTCCCAATTTGCCGATATAGGCATTTGCTTCATAAGCCTCGTGCTTTGACCGCCACCGTATATTTTGATTAATTGATTGGCACGACAGCCCGCTTACGCGAGACTAAGGCCTAGCTTCCCGCAACCACCCGTGTTGTGCGTGTGAATTTTGTACGCGGGTGGAAGGGACCTACAGTTTTATGCCGGTTCCGAACGGCAGGTTGGGAGCTTTTTCATAGGCAATTTTTGCTCTCAGAGGTTTGCCATTTCCAGCTGAGAGGACAGCCACCGAAAGAGAAAACGAGTTTCCCGTTATTTTTTTTAGGTGTTACTACATGCAGAATTCGATCTTGCGTCGCTCTGCATGCGACTCGTTGGACCGCGCACTAACCAACTGAGCCACGGCGGCTGCCGTATATATATATAATAAATTAATTGAATGCGATTGCTGCGGTTGCTGGCAAAACTCTTTTCAGCTCTTTTCATGTTACATGATACACGAAAAACTAGCTTAAATTTGTTAATTCTCACCATTAGGTCTTCCAATCAACCAGGACGCGTGGTCAGACTAAGCTAACAACATTCCCAACCAAGAGCTCGGTTAAATAGTGTCTTTCGATAGCTTAAGTCTTAAAATCTTTAAGAATTATTCTGTAGATTACACATACACCAATTTGCACCTAACCATTGCGAGTACCTTGGGTTGTCCGGATTAATTCTGGTATTGATTTAAAACTATCAAATATTATGTTAAATTTTATAATACGTTCATTTTTATGTTATAACTTTCTAAAATTCGTAAGCATTTTTGTTGCTAACTTCTCAGTTATCTTCCATAATCATAATCATAGGTAATGTAAGTATTCTCGTTACAGATTACCTCAATTTCGTACGCTTAGATTGTGCAAAATACAGCAGTAGTTTCAGAGCAGCACTTCTGGAGCCACTTCCTTATGTTCCACGAAAATTTTTCTCGAAGCAATTTTTCGCGGTGTGAATTAGCGTCACCGCTGTGTAGCGCAGTAAGGTATAAAACACTTACGTCGCTATATCGTTTCGCAGACGAGGTATACCAAACGCAAACCAAATATTGTATCTGATAGATGTGAAATGTTATTTAAGTCTTAAAGCGCCTCGCTCAAATCATTTCATACTTGGTGTTCTTAGAGTGAAGACATCCAAAATCGGAAGAAAGCTAAAATCAAAATTTATTCGTCAAACTACGCGCCACAATATAGATAATAAAAAGCAGTGCTATTGGCAGCGAAATAAAATTTAATTGTTAAATCAAATCGTAGTTGGAAGTGATGCACACATACTGATAAAATTGAAGTGATCATTTTGAAATGACAGCCGCTAATTAACAAACATTCCAATCGGTTTGAATTACTCGCAGTTTTCGAGCGCATCAAAGATGCATCTGCATTGGCACTTGCATTGGCTCATCATTTTGTGCGTTTCGATATCGAATTGGGCCGATGTAGCTGCCTTTCGCATAAAGCGCTCCGCGCCTGTGTTGGACGACGACACCACCATCCGCACGGAATACGTTGACAGAAACAATCGCACTATTTTAGCAATGTTTAATCTAACCGAAGCGCAGATCAATCGCATTTTTGAAAGCAACAACGCCAACAGCGCAGATCATTCGGCGCAGGCACGCGACAGTCAACGTTTCCATGTGATTAAAGAGTATCGGTAAGTTTGCCAATGATTTTTATACACTGTCCACCTGCTAAATGAGTGAAATCCTTACCGGCTGTGACCGCACGGTTGTACTGACGCTTGATACCGAAAGATCTTGTACAACACATTGCTGCAACTATTATTATTATATTATTAAAAATTATTAATTAAATTATTAACGTGTTTCAACAATTTTGTAAATCAACTGAAGTTCAGGTCTGAGCGTTGGATTATCACACTGCTCTGAGATATTATTACCAACTACAGTATAATCTCGATAATCCGGACAATTAAAAACCAGACACTGGTGTCCAGATTACAGAGTCTACAATAGAAATTGAATGTCCGGATTACAGAGTCTACAATAGAAATGAGTGTCCGGATTACCGCGTTGTCCGTATTAGCGAGTGTCCGAATTATCGAGATTATACTGTATATGTAATATTTTGGTTTGGATCGAAGTTTAGAAGGTTTTAGTTGGCAGATTTTGTCCCAAGCGTGTAAGAGAAAGTTTTTAAGAAAAAATTCAAATATGAAGTAATGTCGGGAAGCTCGTGAAAATTATTACTCATTCAAATGATTTGTAAATGCCCCATTAAAGAGGGCAGTCGAAAGAGGCGTCAATGTGTCGTGGATTCGTTTGGTTAAAGAGACGATTTCCTAGTTTCTTGAGCCTCAACTGCTCTATGTCCACATTTCAGGAGGAATATATTTTCGGACCAGCCGAGTGCGTTTCAGCACTTCTTACAATGATTACTTTAATTTCATTGTACTTTTCTAAATGCGGTCAGCGCTTTCTGCTGAGAAAATGCAAACTTTGTGCAGCAACACGCGCAGTTCAATATGTGCAAATGAGTAAACAAATCCAAATTTATTATTCGCGAATTGCAATTCGCCCAGCGAAACTTATTGCTCTTTGAATAAACAAGCAGGCGCGAGGGAACACAAAATCGATCCCTAAGCCGAAGCAATGGACCCGTCTGTCTCACTCAAGATCACAGATAAATACCTCGCCATTTCACACAAAACAATAACTACGTATATTTGTATGTATAAATTACGAAGCACCCATTGTACGAGTGTGCATGTGTATTTTATGTGCGTTTATAAAGGCGTAGGCATGTGCACAAAATTTCTCATATCTTTACATCTGTTTCAATTTTAAAGAAATATTATTTCTTAAAATTACTGCAAGCAGCCAAATACAAACCAGACAAGCAGACATGCGAACCGACAAATATTCATGCAGTCAACAAGGTGGCTAGAAGCGCGATTGATCGACAGAGCTAAATGTTGACTACACAGTTGTTCGGCAAAACACAATCGGGAAACTCTGCCTGCCGTTCTGGATCTTGACGTTCTGTGGTAAAGCCTTACGGTCCATCGTGCGAATTCTTAGCCATATATGTATATTCCCCATTACCAGCTATGTGTTAAGGCCCAACTCCAGAACATGCATTTACGCATTCGACGAAAAGTAGCCCAACTTTCTACTTTCCGACTCATTCCACGCATCGTTCAAACAGGCCAGCTGATTCTGACAGTCACGGGTTTCAAATTTATATTTTGTTCCAAATGCTATCCATAAATAGCTTTTTCTCCTTATTAATTTCTTTCTTTTCTTCACTCTTCAGTGAATAAAAAGCGTTCAATTAAATTATTAACCTCAATTCTACCATGAACGAAAATCGCATAATAGTTATCGATTACATTCACGCTCTGATTGTGACCGATATTTATTTGTATTCATTATTGCGCAATTTGATATTGGACGCAATTGATATTGGATTTGAATTGGCTGCCCAAAAATGTTTCCTGACCACTTGCAGCGAAGTGAAGTCAATAAATTCATTACAAATTGAAACTTCACGTTTTTTTTGTTTTAACACAACACAAAGTTACTCTCATGTGATTAGACGATGCTTGAAAAGTTCGCTGTGTAAAGGCTTGATTACACGTAACGAGTAGAGCGACGAGACATCAACTCTAACGAGTACTCGTTTTGTCTAAACGGTAAGGAGAGTTCTTGATCGAGTCAGTGACCGATGAAAGTGGCGAGAGAGTCACTAGAATCACATTTTGTTTGCTACGCCGAGCGACCACTACTTTACCGTTATATTTTTCTCTTTTTCGCAGCGATTCGCGGAATCGCTCGTGACATGCGGTATGCGTCACACACCACTTTTCGCTCGGTTGACTTTAATTGCGCGAGTTGCTTAGTTCATTTTGTGCATTGTAAAACCGAACTGACTCGCCGCGTGTCAAAATACGTTTGAACAACTCGTCGCTTTTGCTCGCTATCCCTATTCTTTTGGCCTAGTACCATTTTGATGTCTCGTCACTCGACTCGTTACGTGTAATCAAGCCTTAACTCAAAGTGTGAAGTGAATTGAATGCGTCGAATGCAAGAAATGAGAAGCATGCGTTTCTGCATACCATGGTATGGAGTTGGACCACAACATGTACATATGTGCATAATAATTATGATCAGAATATTACACGGCAGCCGCCGTGGCTCAGTTGGTTAGTGCGCGGTCCAGCGAGTCGCATGCAGAGCGACGCAAGATCGAATACTGCCTGTAATAACACCTAAAAAAATAACGGGAAACTCGTTTTCTCTTTCGGTGGCTGTCCTCTCAGCTGGAAATGGCAAACCTCTGAGAGTAAAAATTGCCTATGAAAAATCTCCCAACCTGCCGCTCGGAACCGGCATAAAAAACTGTAGGTCCCTTCCACCCGCGTACAAAATTCACACGCACAACACGGGTGGTTGCGGGAAGCTAGGCCTTAGTCTCGCGTAAGCGGGCTGTCGTGCCAATCAATTAATTAATTAATATTACACGTTATATGATAATATTCGGTGAAAACTAAGATTGTGGCAGCATTCAGATTTCTTGAATTTCTTTAACTGAGCCGTACAATTGTGGGCTCACTTGTTTCTTAGTTAAAAACTCTCCAGCGTTACGAATCTTGATGTTGCCCAATTCTGAAACTCTTCTTAGGCTGCACCATGTAACTGCTTAGTAGTGGAAAATGCTTACTTTACACGCTTCAACCCAACATGATAATGCATTGTTCATAACATAGCTACATGTTATAAAAATCCTTCACATTATCAACCAGACCGATAGTAATTTCATCAAAAATTATGTGATCTAAATGCTTTCTTTCCACAAGCCATAATTTTCGGTTCCATGATCGTGGCCCGATATGCAGTATATAGCAGTATATAGCTGTGTGCAATGGTGTGCTCCTTTATCTGAAGTTCAATGTTAAAAGTTGTGATTTACAATAATAGCGCGATGTGGCTTTTATAGTCATAAGAAATAGGTTTAGTCTCAATTAAAGAGATTTTAATAGTTGCGTGCTTTTCTGAATGACCCAATAGCGACTACGTAGGATGTATGCATAGTACTGCAGTTGGGGAGGGGACGTACTTGGCAGCTACCACTTATAAATAGAGCACTCCGGATGCAAATGGCAGTTGGAAAAGCATACCGCGCAACTAGTCCAAGCATGCCATATTTGTGCATTTCCGATATTACTTCTAACTAGTAGTGGTACATCGGACTTGGGATTTATTTGCCCAACACATATTTCATACAAACGAATATTGAATATCAGTGAACTAACGTATGTATTAAAATGTGTGTGTTCAAACCGCATGAACGTAAAAGCAGACTACCATTTGTTGTAGCAAACCTCGAATTACCTACGGCATCGAAAACAGCAGCTCCAACGGAACCAGCAGCGTCGCGGATTGAATGTCAAATCGTCTGGAATTTGTCTGCCGACAGACAGACAGGCAGACAGTGTAATTTGAATTGTAACCGATTCTATCCACTAAACACACCTACGTGTTTGATTCGTGTGCAAGAATCGCACCATGCCCAGTACGTACTCGTACGTACAAACATATGTACATACTAATGTTGTTTGGTTGTTTAAGACATATGTAGTATATAAAAAAATGCAAAATGTAAACCCAAATTTATCTAATGAGAAACTTTTAATAATTTTCGTTAATTATAATTTCATTCTAACTTACACGTATAGTATGAAACAATGAAAGAATAAAAATGTTAATTTTTCAATTTTTTTGTTTTATTTTATTTTTTTTTTATTTATATTATTTATTATGATTATTTACTTGGATTTCTTTCCACACTTGCCCAATATATATAGTTCAATCTGCCGGAGAACTGAGCAATTTGAGGGATTAATGTCCTTTGCAAAATTAATGTTTTCACTACAAGTCGGTGGTAACAGGAGTATAATGGTTCGATTGGAGGAGTTCTATAGTAACGGTAACTTACTGTAATCTATCACTAGCACAGTGATGTTAAAGAGTATTGCAATATTTTGTGTACCATTATTTAAATGCATTTTAGTTTGATTTCCATAGTGGTTCTCAATTCTTTGGCAATGTTGACATGGTTTGAACTATATATTTATGTGTATGTATGTACTGAGGCATTCAATCCCGAATCCCGCGATCCCGGCTGTTTTTAGCAGCTCCGAAATCAAGGGACGGATGCTTCGGAATCCTGGGATTTTACTTTCACTCTGCCTTTGATTTTTACTGCCTAAGCCTTGGTACGTGTTTTAATTTTTAACTGTTCCCAGTGCATTTTGCATGGAAAGGAGTGAAATAATATACAATGTTTTGGGAAATAACTATATTATAACTATATATTATATTATTCTTATTATTATATAGAAATAAATACCTTCGCAAACCATTGCATTGGGAAATTGTATAGCCCATGCATAGAGCGAAGGTTAAGTGTTAGAAAATTCGGCAAATTGGTCCCTCACTGGTTGACTGGTTTTTCAGAAAAAATATTTAAAATAATATGTATTGTGTATGTATTGTAATAATATGTGTAATAATATGTATAACCATCTAAAAATAACACCAGCTTCTGAGCAATCTCCTAGCACTTTCGTGAACTTAGAACTGGACCGACGTCGTTCACCCCTACTCCAGCTTCAAACTGATAGCTATGAGTTTATTTTTTTATAAAATCTTAACGAATTTTATTTTAAAGTGGGAGTTTAAAATTGAAAAATGTTTCCCTAAATAATGCCTCTGATCTCTGAGATTAAGTTTCAACTTACTGTAAATATTTTACATACTTCTGTTTTTAGTATTTTTGAACAATTTTCATACAACTGTCGACAGCTTAGGAGGAAAAATATGTATGTAAAAATTGTTAATAGCTTCTATAATTGTCTGCTGAAAAAGTTACACAAAACGAAATCCTCAAAAATGCCGGGATCCCAGGTTTGCCATATTTAAGTCCCGAAATTCCAGCGCATCCAAAATGATTCGGGATTGTATGTCTTAGTATGTATTACGAATATTTAAATGCTTGGGCTCAAGGCATGATACAATTAACAAGGTAGACTAAGCACGAAGAGCCACGAAAATTGGCTTACCAGAAATGACAGTTGTCGTCACATCTTCTCATTGAACACGATGGTTTGCTGCAGTTTAGATCAGTAGATTGCCGGGGTGTCACAAGTGTAGAAGTTCATTTTCGAAACCGTTTTTATATTACATATCTAAAATTTTTATTTTAAATGGAACACCGCTCATAATGTTTGTTTTTTCCTATTTTAATTTTGAATTTTGACCAAGAGGCTAAAAAAACTATACTACAAACTCTTAATTGCAAAATGAAACCATGCTCTTTATAAAATGCAAATTCTTGCTGTCATTAAAAATTGGAGATATTTTGGGGAAGGCTTTCCGTACTTAGTTAAGCTTGTTTATAATATCACTAACATTAGCCCAACAACCTTACCCATTTGGTTAGTGTTTGCGTTCGGCTTATTGTCAAAATCGGCTGAGAGTTCTCTTGACAATAGGACGGCCGAGGTCAAATAAAATTATTCATAATAATAAAAAAAAAATATTTTGTTGGTTGTGGATTATTGTTCCAAATTCAAATGGTCAAATTTCTCGTGCTCATGATGTACTCGTGAAAGAAGGACAGCGCTAGCCGCACGTAATGAGGACGACCGGGTATGCAAAGAGTTGCAAAGGCAACGCATTGAAGGTAGAGTCTATGGAAAAAGAGAAGCCGATTAGGGTGAGAATTAGTAAAAGTGGTGGTAAAACAATTACTTACGTTAAACGATCTTTAACGTTTATATTTATATAAATAATTGAAAAAGCATTGCAAAATAAATATATTCTTTTTATAATTGCAAACATCTACGATTCTAAAATAAAAGAACTAAGCTTGTAATGCGGTTTCACCTGCTGTAAACAAAACCAACTAAAACTTTTCACAATGAACCGAACTCTGATTAAAAAAAATAATTAAAAAAAGTCGAAATGTCTACATACCTTTCATGAGCTCCTGTTCGAAATTAAGCACCAACTTACAGGCTTAATATTTTGCTTTCCAGCAAAAAGCCAAATCCCTTTTATTATAATTTCGGATTTATAGTGTTCTAAACTTTAATACCAAAGGTTAATCGATTTGCTGCTGATTGTTTCAGCTTCACTATAGTACGTGCATTTTTTGGATCAATTGTTTCCTTTTGCTCAATACCGGTTGAAACAAATACATATGTATTAATGTCCTGCATGAATATATTCATTTTGGCGACTACACTACTGTTCATACTGTATTGGTGCTTGGTATTCGAAGAATGTGTACAACGAAACGAATAGAAACGAGAACCAGCGAGCGTCGCTTCTCGTTTCTATTCGTATTCGGTGAATAGCGAACACTGCAGTGCTCGTATTCGGTGAGAAGCGAATACTGCAGTGGTCGTATTCGGTAATCGAGAACTTTGCGAAGTATTCGAAGATCAACAGTTTTATCGAATATTTTTATGCGCAGTATGTCATTTTTCCATGTGTATACTTGTGGTGCGGTTGAAGTGGCTTAATAGTTAATACGCAAAATGGAAATTATTGAAGAAAGTAGCTTAACAAATAAATAAATATTAATATAATACAACATAAATATCTCTAAATAGTCTTAGGAATATTAAACCGAGTGTATTCGAATATTCAAGCAGTTTGTACTATTATTCGAATGCTTTTGTCCTCGTTTTCCCGCTTCGAGCGAATATGAATAAATAGTGTACGTCTACTCGTTTCTGTTCGGAGCTTACTCGTACTCGAAGAGAGCTGTACTCGTATTCATTCGGACCGGTCCGCAGGGATGAAGTAAAGTATTCTATTCAAAAGCATTTGAATGTTTTCCAATAGCAAAAATGCATACTCGTGCAGGACTCTAATATGTATATATTTGGTGAGGTTTAAAACTTCGATCCCCCTTTGTAAACGCTACTTGTGTATACGTATGTACACTTAGAGAAAGATGTTTTTCCTATTAATTCATTAGGATCACCAAATTTAATGAAAAAATCATGAAAAATTGTATATAACTCACACACACACATCTCACACTTTACCCAAAATTTGTATTTCAAAATAAGATGTCCGTGCACATTATTAGAAAGTAGCCACTAGCCAGTATACCATGGAACAACTGAACCATGTTCAGGTCACGAACCTGTTCGCCTGTTGTTCGCAGTAAGTTTGAAGTTCATACAAATGTAAGTACACGTACATAAATGTATGTATAGGGTGTTTTTTTTAGAGGTATAGAACTTCGAATTGAAATAAAACACAAGAAAATCATTTTAATGTCCATCAATTTGGCTTTATTGGAAGGATAATTTTATGCCCTTAATGTTTAAATATGATTTCGGGCATGTGGCCGCCGCGGCTGGCTCGAATAAAGCCAATTCTACAGGTCCAATTTTCAGTTGATGGACAAAGCTCCAATTGCTGTGCACGGTGGCGAATCGATTCATTCGGGTCCTCTTCAACATTTTGCTCTACAGCGGCAATTGTTTCTTCGGTGCGCACTGTTCGACGTCTCTGCGGATGCGTATTATCACATAGAGTAAACGTAGTGCGAAAACGACCCATGGTTAACCGAATTAATTGCTCTGATGGACGATTATGTCGACCATAAAATGGAAATTTCGCGAACTGAACCATTATTTTCGAAATAAATTTGCACGATTTGCAAGCGTTGTTCTTTTGTCAACCTGTTCATGATGAAATGGCAAACCAAACTGAACATAAATGACATTAGAGTTGCCAGATTTGACCACAAAATGCCAGTTTTATCTCTATTCGAAAAACAAACCTCTAAAAAAAACACCCTATATATAGTTCTAAGTAGGTATAGTGTGATTAAAATTTTAAAATAGCCTATTAGCAGATAACTTATCATAAAACTATGCTCGTGTATACAAGCACATAGTTACATACATAAAATACATGCGTGTAATTTTTCGGAGAACAATTAACCCATTCAAGACCGATTGCACACCGTGTATGCAAT
This sequence comes from Melieria omissa, assembly GCA_963971225.1. Lineage (NCBI taxonomy): Eukaryota > Metazoa > Arthropoda > Insecta > Diptera > Ulidiidae > Melieria > Melieria omissa. The sequence goes on along the minus strand of OZ020269.1, from coordinate 37,649,729 downwards.
GGATTTCCGCGGCTATAACACAGCCTGCACACCGTGTGTGCAATAACAGTAATGTGCAATTAGCAGTTATTCTAAGTAAACTAGTTGTCGAAATAAGATTTTTCTAAAACTAATGAAATCTGTAAAGTACAGGAAAACAAAATTTGGTATTGGTTTTACTGTGTACCAAAAAATCGTTTGTGTTATTTTTTCATTATTCAACTTATTTTTTTTTAACTTTTTACTACTTTTTAAAAATTTTCTTTGCATTATATTTTGTTCTTTATTACTGAAAGCAAAATAACGATTTTATATTATCTAACTATTTTTGAAATGTTTATACATTTTTTAATGATGCATTTTCATTTTACCTTACATTGCACACATGGTTTTCAATCCGCTGCTTGCAATAACAATTTTCCGAGGAGCGAGCTGCACACCCGGTGTGCAATGATCTTATTTATGTGAATCTTATTACGAATTGGGTGATTTTCAAGTAAACAGGTTTTATTTATTAAAAATGAACAATACAAAGAAAAAAAACAAATTAAATGAATTAACAAATAAAACCAACAAAATCACAACTATCAATTATACATAAGGAGTGCGTCGTTAAAAATTGTGACATCGAAAAATTAAAACATCACAGTAACCACTAGTCCAATTTATGAAAAGTTTGGTTTTATTTAACATGTCTTTTATGTAGATTTTAGTATTTATTTGAAAAAAATTAAAATAAATTTTCAAGGGTAAAGTTTCTAACTTTTTCTGGAATAGCCTTCATGAGGGCTTTCATTGTTTCTTCGTTAATTTTCCGGGTAGCAGCACACCACTTACGTCGGAAATCGGTGACGTCCTTGGACACTTGCTTTGCTGTCTTTAATGTTTTCTTAACCAGCGCCCAATATCTTTCGATAGGCCGTATCTCGGGACAGTTAGGTGGATTAGCTTCCCGCGGAACAAAAACCACATTATTGTTTTGGTACCATTGAAGAGCAGCTCTGCTATAGTGACACGATGCCAAATCCGGCCAGAAAAAAGACTAGGGACTTCATGTTGCTTTAGGAAGGGCAGAAGTCTTTTTTGCAAACACTCTTTTATGTACATTGTGACCGAAAAGTTTGCGGAAATTTTAAATAAAACGCAAAATTCTTAATCTTCATCAATATTTATTTTATCCCCTTCAAAATATGCTCCATTAGAAGCGATACACATATGCCAACGTTTCTTCCAATCATCATTTTTTATAGGCGCTTTCCGGTATGGCTTTGAGTTCCCTCTGCGAATTCTGCTTTACGTCTTCTATGGATTCAAAACGCGTTCCTCTGAGTGGTAATTTGAGTTTTGGAAACAGGAAAAAGTCACACGGTGCAAGATCAGGTGAATACGGTGGCTGTTCGATGGTATTTATTGAATGTTTGGCCTTAAAATCGTTGATAATGTTGGCTCGGTGCGAGGGAGCATTATCGTCATGAAAAATCCATAAATTATCCTTCCACAATTGGGGCCGTTTACGGCGGATATTTTCACGCAAACGTCTTAAAACAGTCAAACAATAGTCTTTACCGACTGTTTGTCCTTCAGGGACGAATTCATGATGCACCACACCACGAATATCGAAGAAAACAATCAGCATTACCTTGATTTTCGAGCGACTTTGGCGTGGTTTTTTCGGTTTCGGCTCGTCTTTTCCTCTCCATTCCGATGATTGTTGGCTTGTTTGCATGTCGTACTCGTAGACCCATGTCTCGTCACCAGTTATGATGCGTTCCATGAAAGTTGGATCGGAATTGGCACGATCAAGCACGTCCAAAGAGACCTGTTCACGGTACTCATTTTGAAGAAAATTCTCAACAAAATCGCAACGCACTACTGAGGTGAACTGGTTTCAACAGCTGCCGTAAACAAACTGTCTGACAGATCGCGCTAATTTTTGGCATAGTAATTAAGGACAGTGCTACCAACCTACAGAAACTTAAAATATCGAAAAATATACAGCGCGCGAATTTTAAATGAGAATTTCCTGAAACTTTTCGGTCACAAGGTATATGTCGGCGTTTATAGTGCCTGTGGTGACAAAGGTGATGCTACGTTTACCACAGCTGTAAATTGCTTGCCAAATGAGGAATTGTTTGGGAAATTTTGTCTTCCTTTGGGTCCTAAATTTTTCCGGGACATTTCCTGTGCTATTGGCAACATAAAATTCTTGGCCGGGAAGTTGAGAAAAATCGGCAATGACGTAAGTTTCGTCGTCCATTATGCAGCATTTGTATTTTCGTACGAAATTTTTCAATAAATGTTTGGCACGCGCTTTAGCCTCAATATTTTTGTTTGCGTTTCGGTCTGGTACTTTTTGAACTTTATATGTCTTCAGACCTGCTTGTTTTTTACCCTTCTCACAAAAGACTCCGAACATTCCGTTACCCGGGCAATTGTACGTCCCGACGTGTTTGGGTTCTTCGCAAATAAGGACACTACTTTTTCCGCCTTTTTTTGGTTACTGGAACCTTTTTTCTGCCGGAACCTTGTTTCCGATTAATGCTCACATTTGTCTTTAACTGCTTCACCACTTTCGAAACTGTTCTTCTATCAGCATTTACTATTTTTCCGATTTTTTTGTAAGTCAATTTCGGGTTGTTCAAAAAAATTTAAATTATTTTTTCACGCACTTCTTGCTCTGAAGCCATTTTATTATTAACCCTTTGAGTACGGAATTATTTGGAGACTTTTATGCATATGGAACGGATTTAATTTTTTGCTATATGGATTAATATGTAAGAGTAATACATTTTATTTGGAATATGCTTATATTGGTGATATAAATATATATATAAAATCAACGCCTACTTATCAAACTCAGATGACGAGTCAGACTCGTCCACCGTAACTTCGCCCAAGTAAACACATGACGAGTCTCACTCGTCAAATGTACTCAAAAGGTTAAATGTTCAATCAATGCTCTAAATGGGCATAAACTATTCAATGACAGAGTTTTCATGGCTCACTCGATCAAAGAAAGTTTGATTTGAATTTGTATTAACGAAGTTATTAGAAAACTTGCATGTCACAATTACTAACGACGCACTCCTTAAATGAAGCTGGTATATGGTATTAATGTTTTTAGAATGCCAGGTCTCGGTGTGTATAGAATTAGCCTATAGAATACTTTTCAGTTTATGTATTTTCTTATTTTTTTTATTGCTGTAAGCTCTTTTGGGGGCTCGCGCCATGCATCGGAGACGTATTAAGATCGTCGTCCGCCCTAACAAATCATAGAAATCCGGCAAGAGCTGAGGCACCTACAAATACGCACACGCTCAATTGCCCAAATGGCCATAACTCGGCACATATGTATTTATGTGCAGACATATGTATGTATGTGCGTTCATACTTACTCACATGTATGTATATGATTGTCATCGCATGGCGATTGCCAGCAGGCAACCAGCACTGCCAGACATCAGTTGCCAATCGCGAGTGCCAGACTGTGCATTTATTATCACTGTCAGCGCTACAACATAACCGAGTCACTGAAAGCAATGGACGTGCCGACTTCACGGTGCCGTACGGTAACAAAGATGTTCTTTTTATGAAAATACCTAAACATTTAACCCCTGTAAGGCGCTCTCTGCAATCATTAACATCGCAGCAAATTTAGTTTTATTACCATAAATTAAGTTTTCCGGATGATGAAAGCTGATCTATACTTGCGAAATGAAAATACTTACTAAGATCAATTTCTTTGCTAAAATGGCAACCCACCACAAATAAAAGAGGCGCCCCGCCAGCATCGCTCAACGAAGAATCTTGATATTGCTTAAATTGGGTAGCGATCAACTTCATTCTCGCATATTCAAATAATCTGCATAAAATATTCTTCGATTCACTTTCCGTGCAGGGAAGGGCAGTTTTGCCGCCCTAAGAGCGATATGTGACGGAGACTGGTCAGAAGTTGTAGCTCGTAGCTGGCCACCAACTTTGAGTTGATCAGCGCAATGCACTGTGTAGCTCAAAATCACCAGCAGCAACTAAAAACAGCTCTTGTTGTTTACTTTCGCGACGTCTGAGTGTCTGATTGTAAGTATGTATTTTATGTATGTATGCATGTTCGTATGTCCACGGCCATGTCTGCCTTTGCGCCTCTATGCTTGCGTATAGGGTGGGCCAGCGGCCGATTTCATTTTAAAATAATTGCATGTATTTTTGTCTCCAGTAACTCTTGTATGCACAAAAAAGGACGAATACACAGCATAATGTGAATTACGAAATTTACAAAATATGTATTTAAAACTGATATCCAAAGTAGATGTTGTGTTGCCGAAACAGTCCGGTAAATCAAAGCGCCACTTGAGGCCGTTAAACCTTTCGGTAGTGCAGCGTTAAAAATCGATATATGCGCAATAACTATTTGTCGAGTTGCTTTAACCATCGAAAACATACTAAAAAATCAAATTATTAGAATCAAGTCATTTGAATGCAATTTTATTTCATAACTAAGGGCTTACTCTTTTCAAAGGAGCGTGAAACTTTGACAATTATTAAACATTGTTTATCTTTCTGTAAATTTTCAAAAAGAAGCCGGCTCACCCACTCACCCTATATTTGCGGTTGCGGTTGTGGTTGTCGTTGTGCCTGCATTTCATAAGATTTCGGCATGGTTGTTTTTATTGTTGCAATGTGCACTACGTATGAACAAGTAAGTACATCTGCCTCTCTATCACTCTGCCAGTGTGTCTGCTGGTCTGTCTGGGAACTGTCTAGGCCATGTCTGTATGGGCTCCGTTAATGAACTCTTTGTAGGTCGGCTATGCCTCTGCGCTGCTCTGCGAGACATTATTAAAACAACAACAACAAACAAACAATGCACATTTCGTTTACAAAGGCTTGTAGGCCGCACGCATTTTTTTGCATTATCGGCAGCTTCGTCATTTGGTCACTTGGTGAATGAAACGTTATTGGTAAAGGAAATATGTATGTGCATGTATGTATGTGGTAATGGGTGATACATTGATATTAGTATGTATGTATGCATGCAATTGCAATTGATGGAAGTTTATCTGTGTACTAACTGATAATATTATAACAGCATTTTTACTAAAGTTCTGCTGCTGGCGTTTGAAAAAGTCTTACTACAATATATACATTATACCAATATTACTATAGAAATTTCAATCAAGACAACTATCAACAAAATATGGTTTAAACAAGCCACATAACATTACGCAGTTTGGTTGCATTGCAACAGAACTTACCTAAGCGAGTAATTTCAAGATTTACAAATTTCAACTGGCTTTCACGATCTCTTCAAGGCCGTTGGACTTTTTTGAATGGCTCCGAATAATCCTTTCGCTCTGAACTAAATAAAAGGCAACATTCTCGAAGAAATGTGCCAAAAATGTATGAAAGATTATCTCAAAAGAATATTTTTTATATAATTAATTTGTATTAATTTATTTTCGACATGACAAAAGTGGTAATCCTGTAGGTAGTGCGACATGTTAATGGCAATATGGTAAACCTTGCGACTTGCTAGAGAAATCTTTTCGAATACTTTACTAATGACTTAACCAATGACTTCGTGGTGCTTTGAAATTATTGAAACCTATTTTAGTGGTGGATAAATTCGATAATAATACAAATAAAAGTCATGAATGTAAAAAGGACAAAGAGCCAAATCTGAGCATTTTAAATACCGAATAAAGCTCAGACGACGTAGGAAGCACCTAGAAAAGAGGCTTGTCACATGGCTCAGCCAAAAGCAATTAAAGTATACTAATTAATTATTTTTGGCTCAGCCATGGGGTACAAGACAGCATTTATCGACAAGGTCAAGAATAATCTTCTCCTGACATCGTGTGTTAAAAAGTTATGAAGTGTCTTATAGTGTTTTACGTATCGTTTTGCACCGATACTTGAAATACTGACAAACTATAGTTGTGTAAATGGAATATTTATATGCAAATAATGAGCAACAATGGATGGCGTAGTGGCTTTGGAACTCAAACTATTGGCAGCTTTCATGCCTCGGTTTGCATGTTGGTTGCGACATGAGCAAGAGCTTGAAACATTTGCGACGGCCACAAACAACTACGGCAGCCAGCAACGCTGCTGTTGCCACAGTTGCTGTCGCTTCTTATGATAATGAAGAGCAACCGGCGAGACAGTGTCTAGCCGCGTATGCTGTTTGTTGCTTTTGTATAACATCCAACAACAATGAGTGTAACTCAAACGCTTAGTGGAACAGAAGCCGCAAACAAGCAGCCAGCCAACCAGTCATCCCACCATCTAAGAAAATCGAGCAGAGAAAAAAACAAGCGGAAAGACCCTCCAATCGAGAGGCAACTTAAAAGATAGATAGACAGGGATCAACACACACCAGAAATACCACAAAGCAATTGAACTAGACTCTGAGCATGCCAACCGTCAAATCACATCACGTCGATTCGTATTGTAGCAGTGCATACAACAAAATGAAGAACCGGCCACATTAATAACCGCGTGCGTGCAGCAGAAATTATGCACAAAAGTTGGTTGGGATTTTAGTTGCACCCTCGGATATTCGATTTAAGTCCAATCTAGCCCTCAATGCTAAACACCATTTTTCTACTTAAATACTTAAACATTTTAATCATAGAACAAACTCCTCAAACGATATGCAGGGACTCAACAGTTTACTTTCACTCTTACAGCATTAACGATATAAGGAATCGTCTACAATCGGCGTTCCAGGCTAGCAATTCAGAAGAAAACCAGGAGCATCCACTCCATGAAATGGCAGCATACCCCATCTGCAACTCGGAATCGACGGAGTCATCGTGGCTGCAAGACAATAATGTCACAATACGCTTTTCAGACAGCCTTTTTGAGCCCAAACGCGACAACCTGAATCTGGACAGCGCCATACTGCGACTATATAAAGTCAACCCGAACGGGACTGATGACACCAATGAGTCAGAAGACGGCGAGGTCCTGAAGCCTAAAAGCTGCACCGACCCTTTCATGGTAATACAACTATCGGACGCTGCTGTGCCAATCCAGTTAAGTAACCAAACTTGTCCTTTGCAGCAGCTGTCGCCCCAAATTCGTGTAACTGTATCGATTGTGCAGCAGATACGTCGAAATAAACGTGGTGCGTTCTTGAATTCGGTTCACAAGATTGTAGAACGTCGCAATAATTTAAACTCTTACAGAACGCAAGAAACGCATTTGCAACACTATCATGATGAACGTCTCAAAGACCGGCTGGGTAGAAATCGACATCAAGCGCGCTATTTACATCTGGGAAAGTGTCGAGCGCCAACAACAGCAGCAACAACAAGCGCGACAGCAGCCAGTACTGGTCGGTTGGCTCATGATTGAAGTGCACGATGAGGAGGAACGCCCTCTGAAGCCGGGTCTATTCTTCAAGCCGCCCAAGTGCGATCAGGCAGGTAAGTGCGTTGTTAGCCAAGCTTAACTAACACTACACCGGCTAATACGATCTCATTTGAGGGAACGATAAAGGTTATATCTTCAATTCAAACCACCACAAGCTCTATAAGGGTGCTTCAGCATAAACTTACTGAAGCATGTACCAAAAATGTTCAAAGCTTCTTCACATTAGAATTTAGGGTCCCGTCCCAATGGCCCAAGCAAGAGGAAGCGCCTTATGTAGAAATTTTCTTGCTTGCACACCGTCGCGATGGGTCGTTACTTTCGATTTTTGTCTTTCCTTTCCATATTATGCCGAGATCACCACATTCCTACGCCAGCGACGTTGCAGACAAGCACTTTTTAGCCCTCCTTGTCCACCATTTGGCCGAGTTGGTATTGTCTGAGCGACTCTGCAACATGAGTTCTTCTTCCGTTGTTTACTTGCGATAAGTTGAAAACAAATTATGTGTGTACGTTCAAAAGCCAATATACATACATAACTAAGTACACACACATGTGTACCAGAAGTGTTTGGGTATATACACGCGTACCAATGCAAGCCGAAAGTACCTGTCTTATGCACATGTGTGTGTTTCGCTGCATTGTACGAACGTAAAACTACACCAATAACTCCACTGAACTCAAGCCAACCGAGTTGACCCAAATCAATACCCCAAATAACGAAGAAGCCTGACATATATGTATGTACGCAATTACTTCTTTTAAATACATATAAAAAAATTGGTAAGAACAAAAACTACTTAACTAAATCGTTTGCTTAACTTATTTTGCTGTTTCTGCATTAATTTGTGCCTATATATTTGCTAATATGTAACTGCGCTGTTGCACAAGCTTTTTTGTACATATGTATGTATATTAATTTTTGCTAAATTTTATCAGTTGCCTGTTTAGTCTCGCACAAAAGATGCTCAAAGCGAGCACGCATAGGTAATTACTTGAATTGCTTGAACTGGACACTTGAAAATGACAAAACCTCCATGATATCCGTCGGCAGATGGGGCCAAGAAGCGGATCTGCCGTATCTGTTGCTCTTTATATCCTACCAACAATTTTCAATGCATTTACTGTGCTGATAAATATGTACTTCAATGCTAACTGTAAGCATCTGTGCACTCGTAATTGAAAAAAGCGGAGACATTTTGAGATGCAGGTGTATTAATATTAATAATAGGGAGTGTCCACGAAAAACCTGATCACCTGTCTTTGATTTTTTAAATTTTTTAGAAGCGCACCTTAACAGTAGTCTTTGCTTTTTCAAAAAACTCAAACTTCACAAAAACCAATTGCATTAAGTTTCATTTTGATTTAAACTCTCGAGCGAAAGGGTAGCGAACGAAATTCAGCAGCGAAAAAAAATTGTTCAAATTTTGAATAAGAATCCTACATGAACCCAAAAAAGGGTAACAAAACATATGACTGTCAGTGTTGCAACAGTGAAAAGGGTTGTCAGTTTAAGGAACACTTCTCTGTTGAGATAGCTTCAGGTTCTGGGAGAAAGGCTGGTCCTGCCAACGAAAATTTTGCCAAGGCAGTGATGGCGCATTTTAAGAAAAACCCGAATGCATCCATCAGTTATAGAGTGCAGAAGGTTCCGGATAGCAGCGATGACAAGGAAAATGAGGCCAAAAGGCGAGCTAGAAAGTTGTATAAGTAGTTCCTTACAAAGTTTGAGTGCTGCGTCATGGACGATGAAACATACGTTAAAGGCGATTTCCAACAATTGCCCGGGCAGCAGTTTCACGTTGCCGAGCTGTTTCTAAAAAATGTAAAACACAAAAAATGCCCAAATTCCCAAAAAAGTTCCTTATATGGCAGACAAGTTGTACCTGTGGAAAAAGAAGCGAAATTTTTGTTGCAACAGGCTCAATCACCCAAGAAATTTACATCAAGGAATGCTGGAAGAAATGGCTTTTGCCACAATGTTTATACTTTTTTTTTTTGGCCAGATTTAGCCACATCCCACTATTACAGAGCAGCCTTGAACTGGTATAATGACAATATGTCAATATTGGCATCTACATACCAAAAACTCGATCTTGCGTGAATACTTCCAAAAATATACAGAGTTTTTAAGGGATCAGTTTTTTCGTGGACACTTCTTAATTAAAAATACCACTCCTGGATAAGTATGCTATATAGTATAACTCAAACGTCTGCCAAATGGTCGATCGAGTTCGTAGCACGTATTCACCATGTACGAACACCTTCAGGTGTGTAGGATGTTTTTCTAGATTCATAATCCTTCTATGTGATATAAAAGACACAAACATCGTGGTTACCATAATCGTATTGGCGTATTGGCCTTATTGACATAGTTAAACGCCATGTTATTTGAGTAAATAAAATAAAAATTCGGAAATACGACCAATGCTAGCTTTCAAGTATTCCATCGTTTTCAGTTTATCGACGTAGTGCCTTCACATATCCCCTCAGAAAAGAATCCAAAAAGCAAGGTCCACTGATTCCGTCGGCTTGTAAAATACACGAATCATTTAATTTAAGGATGTAGCGCCGTCGCAATAGTTTCTTGTGGACTTTCTTCGTTCTAAATATGACAATTTTGCTTGTTGACGTAGCCATTTAACCAAGCCTGAAAATCTTTTTTATGAAACGATTTTCGAAATAACCGAAACCACGCGCAAAACAGCTGCCTAGTTGGGAAAAGTGTAGCTGGTTCCGAAGCCTAAATTCCACAAAAACATACCGTATATAAAAGGAAAAGACCTAAGGTTTTATCTTGTCTCTCTACTCTCTTGACTCTCCAAAGTTGGCCAAGGTGTTTCTTGAATCGTAACTTGACGATCACAAATCAGTTAAATAGGAAAATACATTTCCACTCAGCATATTTGGTGCTGGATTTCAGTTGATTACTTTAATGTCTGAAAATGGAAAGCTAATTTAAAATGCATCTAACATTGTACATTTATGAAATGGGGAAAGAATTACGAGTACATATTTAGCAGTGAAAGCCGGGCTAGCATACAAAACAAATGTTAATTCAAATTCTCACTAACTAAAACATGCATTGTAGCTAGTTTTAAGCGAACTGAATTAAAAGTATGTTGCAATTTTTGTTTGTTGCTCTCGCTTGCAGTGTTCTTTTGTTTGCTGCAAAAACATTTATAAAATGCATTACTCTGCAAAGCTTTACACAGTGTGTCCCATGGAAAACGGAACTTTTTTAAAACATCGATTTATATTGGCGCCACCTATTGGTGGATGTGGAAAGGTGCATTTTTAACTGACATCCTGTCAAAATTGTATGACATTTGGTTCAATGGAAACCAAAATATCGCGCTCAAAGTGACAGTGTGTTTGTTGCATCGGTCGAAAAACGAACAAATAGCAAATATTAAGTTCTGTTTTAAACTCGGTAAATCCTTTACTGAGACGCATAATTTGCTGAAACAAGTCTATGGCGATAATTGTCTATCCCGTACCAGAGTGTATGAGTGGTATAAGTGGTTCCAGGAAGGTCGTGAAGACATTCAGGACGACGAATATCCAGGTCCTTCGAATACCGTGGTTCGAAGTCAAAAGTGAAGACAATGTTGATTTGTTTCTACGATTCTGAGGGTATTATTCATCGTGAATTCGTTCCACCTGGTCAAACGATTACTGCTGTGTGTTATCTTGGTGTTATGAAGCGTTTGCTCAGCCGTATTCGTCGTGTGCGGCCACAATACCGTGAAAAAGGGAGCTGGCGTTGCATGATAATGCCCCGTCTCATCGATCGAACTTGAACAAAAATTCCATTTTAACCATCAACCATTCACCGTACTCGCCGGATTAGGCTCCGTGCGACTTTTACTTGTTCTCCAAATTGCACTTGCCTATTTAAGGAAAACGTTATGCCGACTCAAAAACTCATTCAATATGTTAATTGATCGTGCAAAACGCTGTATTGATGCGGAAGGAGACTATTTTGAATAAAATAAATGAGATTTGCCGGAATATTGAGTTTTTGTCTTTATTTTGAAAAAGTTCCGTTTTCCATGAGACACACTGTGTATGTGTGCCCAAATATGCAACTATCACTTCGTAATTAATATACATCATACATACATATATTTCAGATCTTGCAATCCCCTGGAATTATTACGGACCGCACACGTCTATGTCTTCTTTTGCAGCGAACGAGGTGCCAAGGTAATTTCAGTTTAAGTACTTACTTGTGTATGTATATGGATTAATGTGGATTCCATTGGCCGGCTAAGCTTTGTCATTAATCGTGAACTTTAGAAATGAAGTTAATCTTAACTGTTTCATAACTGTCACAAGAGTCTTTGCAACTCCTGTAAATCAATATTGGGCTTTGATGTCTGAGGCAAAATTTCACTGACTCATTAAAAGTTAAATCATTTTTTACAAATATTAAGCGTCGCGTGTCATGACAGTAATATTACATACGAAGCAAAGTTCATATTAAGAAAAACTAGTATGGTGTGTTCTCTCTCTAAAATTTAAACATTGTCAATTTATAAAACTATTGTTACGTAACGATCGTTTTGTTATTAGTACCTTGCATTACCATACTTTGATTAAAACATAGTTCATATTAAGAAAAACTAGTATGGTGTGTTCTCTCTCTAAAATTTAAACATTGTCAATTTATAAAACTATTGTTACGTAACGATCGTTTTGTTATTAGTACCTTGCATTACCATACTTTGATTAAAACATAGTATATAACTATTTTACGACCATCAAAATTCATTTAAATACATAATGTATTTGCGGTCAAAGTGCAGTAACCTGCATATGGCAAGCACTGCAAATATTTATACGTACCTGATTGCAACATAGTTTCCGGTCAGTCTAATTGCTTATTGCCCCGGAAAGTATGCAGCATTGTATATCGTTCACAACACAAATTAATGCATACCAGTGTCGTCTAGTAATCGAAATTCTGCCATTTACGCCCAAAACTTGTAACCAATTATTGGAATTTCTTAGGGAAGGAATAGGAGTTGCTATTTTATTACTGTTTAACTTTTGTATATTTCTCAACTGAATAAGAAACTTGTGATTTTGCACATCCATGAGAGGTAGACGATTGTTCAGAATATGTAGAAAATTGGTTAAGAAATAGATGCGTAAAAAGGAGTCAAAAAATGAGTTGATAGTTAATATATATATATTTGTTACAGATATCCAAGGTTAGACGTCAAACTAATCGGCTACGCATCGTTCGCTCCCAGAAACTACGACAAAGAATTACATGATAAGCTACGTCGCAATTTAAGGCGTCAGCTGTACAATATATCAAAGTCTACGTCTGAGGAGTCCGCCGATAATGAATCCATAACATCCGTCACTCCAACTGCTGACAATTCAATCGAGCCGTCTGCTTCAACTGAAATTCACCATCAACACAACCCAAAGAAACGCCACTCTGTCCGCAATAGCCACCATTTCTATCACCAGGGCCATCGTACTCAGCAAGCTGAACGGCACAACACACAAGACCATCGTGCAATCTCGTCGGTGGAAACCTCGCGCGAAAAACAACAGGTGCTCCAAGGCCAAAATCGTGGCCACCGTCGACGCCATCACCGTCATCACCACTCACAGGCAGCCCAACTTGGGAGCAACTGCTAATGAAGGAGCCACAGTGTGTATTACGAAATAATTTTATAAATTATTTTTGCCCGAACGTAGCCATTCCGATGATTTGGATCAGTTTGTACACATTCGAAGGCCATTTCCAGAGTTAATACAGGCATATCACCGATATATAGCATATTTACTTATACTCGTAGTACCCGCGTTGACGAACTGGGCCAGTCTACTTAAACAGAGATAGAGCATAGCATTTAAGCCACGCACATACATAAATAAGCTTGCAATTCAACAAACAAGTTGCGAGAACATTTCTTTAAAAATTACCCACATGATAGACGCAGCTCTTAAAGTATTTCCCTACAAGCGTGCGTTCATACACATGTAGGTATGTAATTTTCATTGAGAGCTCTGTGATGTACATTGGATTCATAATTCTTCAAGAAAACCATTCACATTGCTTTTATTGAATTAGTAATGCATATTCGATAGTTACGATAATTTATCCACTAATCTATAAATTATTTCCTTTTATGTAAATAGTTACGAAATGTAATGCTTTTAAATGCTATCATCTCAATATCAAATTTAATTTAATTTAAAAAAACCTACAAATACAAATACTTATTCAAATAAATGAATGATTTAATTTTTTTACTGGTCGCTACGGGTAAGCTCAATAATAAGATCACGCAGTATGTGAGCCTACATTAATTGTTATAATAGGGAATTCTTTCTATGGAAATTTTCCACAACAACACATTCTAGATTGTTAGTTACGACGAATAACTTTTTGTGCACTCAGTATCTCAAGATTACACAGGGCAACAAATTTCGACTTTTGGTCGGCTTTTCTAGGTTTGACATCAGTTCTAGGGTAATTAGGTTGAGGCCCTTAATTTTTTAAGTAAAAAGTATGAAAAGTGATGAAATTATTTCGACAAGAATGGGAATCACGCCAAATAATTTGGCTGTGTTGTATTATATGTTCCCGCTGTCATTTAACACATTACTTGTTAATTGATTTACAATAAATGTGTATGTTTTTGACCATCAAAGAAAACGCCTTAAAATTCCATATTTTCTGATTTTGAGGTCCAATTACCGCGGAATTGTAAAACTTATAAAAATAAATTACATTGGAAAAGATTGGTGGGTTGGGGTGTTGTTAATGCCACAAAGTGAAATTCATGTCAACCGGTTTATTGGTTTAGAAATTACAACCGAAAACGTGAAAAAAGTCAGGGAAGATTCGAAAAAGTGGCACGCCCATTAAGTTTTAAAAACGGTTTGTGGGTTCGAAATCAGCGGTACCTAATTACCCTAGAACTGATGTCAAGCCCAGAAAAGCCATTTTGCTGTTGATCAGTCTTATCGGTTTTCAAATACAAATACTTAGTTTTGACAAAAGAGTTTTATGCCATTCTCGTTCAAAGGCCTTTAAAATACCAAATGCAACAACCTTGCCTTCAGCGAGGTTCAGAACTATGGTTTTATGGCGGTCCTCAGCGAGAAATGAAGCCTTAGTCCCGTCGTACACCTGTGTAGAAAAGATTGCGTAATGAACAATCCAGTGAGGTGGCCGCCAGCTTTGAAACATTACTTACATCGAGATTTACAAGCACTATTTCAACTACCGGTGTGCGAAAATGTATTAATGACATGGTGCAAGAAACGTTATTGACTACGGGTAGTAGTTGATCGGGGGTTTTAGCCAAAGTGATGATGATGATTTGATCATTGTTCTTCACCCTCTTAACCTTCACACCGCCACCAATTTTTATGTACGGAAACCGACACTAGTAACATATGTTAATATTTTTTTCTCATCCGTTTTATAAAGACAGTTTTCCTTTTTTGAGCTAAGATTGTAAGCAAGAAACAGCGATTGAACTATTATTAAGAGATTACAAAGTGAGCGAATTAGCTGATTTTTCAAAAGGAATGACAAAAAAATATATTTTCAAATATATTCTCATACCTAAAATTTCGTATTTAAGACGTTGCCAACAAGGTAATAAATAGCACATTCTTCTTCTTGACTGGCACGACAGCCCGATTACGAGACTAAGGCCTAGCTACCCGCAACCATCCATGTTGTGCGTGTGAATTTTTACAAGGTTGGAAGGGATCTACAGTTTTATGCCGATTCCGAATGGCGAGTTGGGAGCTTTTTCATAGGCAATTTTAGTCTCAGAGGTTTGCCATTTCCTGCTGAGAGGACAGCCGCCGAAAGAAAAATTGTTGTTTTTCTTTTTTTTCGGAGTTAACGCAACGGAGTTTTGAACGGCCCAACGCACCTGGCTAGTGCTGAGCTACGGCGACTGCCACATTACATATCCAATACCACATTACATATCCAAATTTGAACAAGATCGGCCAACTATATCATATAGCTGCCATAGGAACGATCGATCAAAAATGTGTCGCATGGAAAACTTTGTTTAACCAAATTTGGTGCATAAAGGTTGCAATATAATTAATACAAATGCTTAACTTGCAACGAGTGTTTATATTTGAAAACTGAACAGATCATGCTTTGATATGCCGATATGATATATGATTTTGGATTTGCCACGGCAATTTCAAACCGCGATGCTAGAAATTGATGTTTTTGCAACTGTTGAAACGTGTCGGTCAACAATTTTCTTAGTTGCAGTGGAAATTACGAGTAGAAAAATAATTCAGAGTTTTCAGTGATTCAACGTTATGTCGCTCAGAATCCACGAGCTGTGCCATTTTTCTCAACAAAAACGGCAAATGGGTGTTTGATTGACACACCCCAAATTGATAGGGCTTTTAGTTTCGATGCAGATGAAGACGACTGTGGGTATTCCAAAGTCAAAGGTTCTTGACTTATGTGTGACCAGGCAGCCAAAATAAAACAAACAACAAGAAAGAGCTCCATACAGTGCAAAATAGCAAAATTTGAACGAAATGCTATAATTGCTATACAAATTGTAATAATATTTTTTATATAATATTTTTTATATATATTGTAAAATAGAGTCGTAATTGCTTCATCGTAAATGCTTTTACAATAAAACAGGGGAAAAACGAATATATTAAAAAAATTTCAATAATGAAAGCAAATATTGAAATATGTTAATATGTGTCCAAAATAAGGGTAAAAATTTTCATTTGTTAAAAAATTTTTATCAGTTTCCTCACTCAAAGTTCTCACTACTGCGTTGGCATTGAAAAACTTTCTTCCTTTGACGCTGTTCGTGTAGAGCCTTTGAATTCTTTTTACCAATTTGCAACGCTAGTTCAACAAAACTAGAATATTTGCATACCTTGTGACCGAAAAGTTTCCGGAAATTTTAAATAAAACGCAAAATTCTTAATCTTCATCAATATTTATTTTATCTCCTTCAAAATATGCTCCATTAGAAGCGATACACATATGCCAACGTTTCTTCCAATCATCAAAACATATTTTTTAGGCGCTTTCCGGTATGGCTTTAAGTTCCCTCTGCGAATTCTGTTTTACGTCTTCTATGGATTCAAAACGCGTTCCTCTGAGTGGTAATTTGAGTTTGGGAAACAGGAAAAAGTCACACGGTGCAAGATCAGGTGAATACGGTGGCTGTTCGATAGTATTTATTGAATGTTTGGCCTTAAAATCGTTGATAACGTTGGCTCGGTGCGAGGGAGCATTATCGTCATGAAAAATCCATGAATTATCCTTCCACAATTGAGGCCGTTTACGGCGGATATTTTCACGCAAACGTCTTAAAACAGTCAAATAATAGTCTTTACCGACTGTTTGTCCTTCAGGGACAAATTCATGATGCACCACACCACGAATATCGAAGAAAACAATCAGCATTACCTTGATTTTCGAACGACTTTGGCGTGGCTTTTTCGGTTTCGGCTCGTCTTTTCCTCTCCATTCCGATGATTGTTGGCTTGTTTGCATGTCGTACTCGTAGACCCATGTCTCGTCACCAGTTATGATGCGTTCCATGAAAGTTGGATCGGAATTGGCACGATCAAGCACGTCCAAAGAGACCTGTTCACGGTACTCATTTTGAAGAAAATTCTCAACAAAATCGCAACGCACTACTGAGGTGAACTGGTTTCAACAGCTGCCGTAAACAAACTGTCTGACAGATCGCGCTCATTTTTGGCCATGGTTCAACTAACAAGGTTATAGCAAGCCACCGGCTGATCGTGTATCGCTTCTGTCAAAATCGTCGGTGTCAGCAGTGGTGCGGTGTTGCCGCATCGGTTGAAATGAAAATACCTGACTGAAAACAACTGACCTGAGCACTTTTCCCGTTTTTTCACTCAAATACAGCACCGTCTGGCAACAATCACTTTTGTCTGTTTTCAGTTTCTCCCTCTTTCGTCGGAAAATGACAGCTGAATTTGACAGTAGCGATACACGATCCTACCAACAAAATACATGTGGTTTTTGGTGTTGCGGGGATGCTATTACCTTGTTTATTGTGCCATGTTTTTGGCATAGTAATTAAGGACAGGCAGCCGCCGTGGCTCAGTTGGTTAGTGCGCGGTCCAGCGAGTCGCATGCAGAGCGACGCAAGATCGAATACTGCATGTAGTAACACCTAAAAAACAAAAATAACGGGAAACTCGTTTTCCCTTTCGGTGGCTGTCCTCTCAGCTGGAAATGGCAAACCTCTGAGAGTAAAAATTGCCTATGAAAAAGCTCCCAACCTGCCGTTCGGAACCGGCATAAAACTGTAGGTCCCTTCCACCCGCGTACAAAATTCACACGCACAACACGGGTGGTTGCGGGAAGCTAGGCCTTAGTCTCGCGTAAGCGGGCTGTCGTGCCAATCAATTAATTAATTAATTAAGGACAGTGCTACCAACCTACAGAAACTTAAAATATCGAAAAATATACAGCGCGCGAATTTTAAATGAGAATTTCCGGAAACTTTTCGGTCACAATGTATGTTTATACACATATGTATGATACGAGATCTGTTCAAAAAGTATCGCAAATTTTGTGTTTTCTCAAAAATTATTGAGGTATTTCTTCATGGATATTTATTTTGTCTCCGTCAAAGTAATCCCATCAGATATTAAACACTTGTGCCAACGTTTTTGCCAATCTTCGAAACACTTCTACAGTTTCGGAAAAAAGAAAAATTCACACGGGGCCAGGTCTGGGAAATACGGTGGCTGCGGCATCATAAGTGTGTTATTTTTGGCCTAAAATTCGCGCAAAAATTTGTTCTAGCACAAATCCACAATTGCGCATAACTTGCAGGTAATTTTCCTTATTGGCCGTTCTACCCTGGGGCAAGAACTCATGATACACCAAGCCCCTGCTATCGAAGAAAACTGTAAACAAAACCTTCACACCTTTTTTTTGGACAAGGCAAAAATCGAAGACGAGCCAAATCACGAAGCAAAACAGCTGTCAAAAATTAACTGAACATTCAAAATGGCCGAACTTGTCGACATAAGTGAGGGACATGAGTACCAACATAACGCCGCAAACCACATTAAAGCAGTTCGGTTTGGTCTACAAAAAGTATTGTATGTATTTATGGTGGTAATTGTAAGAACCCATTCTAACTGAAGTGAGCACTAGTATAAATGACTTTTAAATACTTGTGCGATAAACATCTCAGTTTTTATTTTCCTTATCTCGGTTGTAAAAATGTCATATAGGATTTGAGAGAATATAATTGCAGTTTTAGCCGCTGACTATCTTTTGTACATTAGATAACATAATTATTGGCACTTTCGCATTTTATTGTGAACGGAAGGGGCGAGTATTTGTTATTGTTGGAACTTGATTGAATGTACATTCATATGTATGGGTACGTACTTGACTTCGAATCATGATTCATTTTAGAAAACTCTTTTTGGCTTTATAAGTTAAAAATATGTGTGTGTGTTTGTGTTATAATGATTTCCTTGTTTTAGTTTCGAAACACGTCAAGGATGCAAATAAAAACAAAGCACAACAATCAACCTGCCAATTTGTCGAAGCACATGGGATTTATGGTCCCTCAACTATTTCCTATGCGGCTATACGACACTAACACATACTAATTACCTACGTCCTCAATTTCTAACTTAACGCCGACATCACGAATTAAACCTACATATGATCCTATCTTTTTCCAACGAAATTTAGATTAACTTCGTCATACTGAGTCAAAAGAGATACTGTGAGTATACAACTCGGAGCCATTGATGACTGATAAATTATTACCTGCGCCTCTCTTAGCTCTCATTTAACTAAAACAATCACGAATATAAGCCAACTGAAACACGTTAACTCGCCAGTATGCCAAACGAAGCGAACGAAGTCGCATCACTTAAATCAAGAAAGCGTAACGCTCGAAACCTTCTACCGCCGGCAATAGGGTTAACACTCGCTTGCAAACCCAACATTGAGTGCAGTACAAACACAAAATATAGTATAACAGACGTTTCAGTGCCAGCCGCATCTACAAAAGGTGAAACTCACACGCAATTAAATCCCCATATCAGAAAATGTGATGAAGTGACGTCGCACGCGTGTAGCCAGCTGATGGCATAGCTGGAGCACAGTCGGCATTAGCTCGCACTTAACTCATCCAACACTCGTGAATACATAGCTTAATTAGCTGTGGTTACTACACAGTGAAGTGCGCCAATACTAATCTCAGAAAACATGTAATCCTCATGCCAATCTTTATGTTAAGTACGTACTTAGGTATATACTTACATATCACAGGTATGAATATTCTTTATTTAAATAAACACACATCTTGGTCGCATGGCAGCCATAAGCCAGTTCGAAAAATTTGCGAATCAACAAATGGTAAAATATTGAAATATATTCAAACTCGATAGAATAGACGGTCGATTCACACTTCAAAACACACGGGGCACGTGCTTTACTCGTACGAGCTATTTCCAGCAGAATATTAAGCTTATGTATGTGTTTGTGCATCAATTTATAACAGCCAAATGGAAAGCAAGAAAATCCTCATGTGTGCTCTTTAAACCCTCAATACAATGGGGTTTACCTCAAACACATATGTAATCAACACATATGCATATGTCTCTATGTCCACTAAATTCTTTAATTTTTACAACTATTAGAGAAACTAGCATTACTAAATAAATTGAAAAAATCCTAAGAAAAATTAGGTTTTCATAGATATTTTTGACGACATAGCAAAACTACCGAAGAGACCAAATCAATTTAAACTCTGCAAAAGGTGGGAAAGCCGTGCAGCGTTTAATAATAAATAATTGATTGGCACGACAGCCCGCTTACGCGAGACTAAGGCCTAGCTTCCCGCAACCACCCGTGTTGTGCGTGTGAATTTTGTACGCGGGTGGAAGGGACCTACAGTTTTATGCCGGTTCCGAACGGCAGGTTGGGAGCTTTTTCATAGGCAATTTTTGCTCTCAGAGGTTTGCCATTTCCAGCTGAGAGGACAGCCACCGAAAGAGAAAACGAGTTTCCCGTTATTTTTTTTAGGTGTTACTACATGCAGAATTCGATCTTGCGTCGCTCTGCATGCGACTCGTTGGACCGCGCACTAACCAACTGAGCCACGGCGGCTGCCGCAGCAGCGTTTAAATCAAACACAATTAATGAATTATTTGCGTTGCAAAGATTTCTTCTTTATCAAAGTAGATTTACGACCACGCAACCTTTAATTTGAAAAGGAATAAAGATAAGACAACACAAAAAATGTGCTTTTTACTGAAGTCCCCAAAAACCAGATAAAACAAATCAAATAATTACTTTTATGATCGTTTTATAAAGGATATTGCATCATTTGACTGTACTGATACAATTATAAATAGAACAGAATAAAACTATGAGTTTTGCTTCGTAAGCTCTTGTTTTTTTACTACTTTATCCTGTATTGAGTTTTTCTCGTAGAAGTCGCAAAAGGTGAGGTTAGGTTGCGGTGGCTGCCTCTATAAGAGACACACTAGGAGGCCTGAAAGGCCCATTGTGATACCACATATTTCAGCCGTTTTTGAACTGTGTATGCAACACTGTTTTGCCAACATATGTTGCAGCACACATTTCAAGCGGATGGGGAAAGGGGGAGGGGACCTACAGTTTAACGCCGAATCCGAACGGCGATTGGCAGTTTTTCGTTCACACTTGGAGGTTTTGCCATTGTCTGCCAAGAGCGCACTTGTGCGATTCTTGTAATTCTCGTTGCCTTCATGTGGATAGCGATAGAAGTAAACGAATGTTTCACCAGCCCGAGCCAGGAATCGAACCTGGAGCCTTTGGTATGAGAAGTCAGCGCGCTACCCGCTGGACTATCGAAGCCGGCAGAAGTCGCAAAAAGAAACAAAGAAAATGTAATTAAATTTTGTCGTTTAAAGTTGTCGAACTCACTTAAGTAATACACATGGAGCTTGCCGCCTGTATGGGGTCGTTTTATTTTAAGGGGCCAACTAGTTTGAAATTTTGAAAATTTCGTTTTTTGTTTTATTTCATATTTTTATAGTATAACTATCATAGAAAAAGTATACGAACGGATTTTGTCGAATTCGTAAAAGTCTCTGAGATACAGAGCCTCAAACCCGTCTCGTTCACTACGCGGTAACACGGTTATAAAACTTTAAACGCGTTTTTCTCAAAACTACATTTTTCAAATTTGCTGCAGCTGTAACTTGATAACAAATCATCCGATCGACTTGGGTCTTTTTTTAGCTTATTGTGTATTTGTTTTCCCATACAATGACCCTCCAGTTTAATGATAGGATGAAAAGTATAATTATGCCAGGCCAGAAACCATCAGATTTTTCAGCAAAATTTTAATTTTTTTTTTTCAAAAAACCGCCATTTTGTTGCATTTTATTTTTTTTTTACAACCGAGGGTCATTGTATAGGAAATATAATCTAGTTAAGTAAAATTTTTGGTTTTTTTGATTTCAGGCACTGCGGGGGCTACAATCACTGCAGCAGTGGGAGAACGTTTTTTTTTTTGAAGACTCAGGAGATGGTGGATAACTTGTTGAAAATCGAATATTTTCATTTGAAAAAATTACTTTGTATTCATTATTTACGCATAAATATATCTGCAAAATTTTAAAACATTCGATGCAATACTTCACAAAATTCAAAATTCACAAAAATCTCCTTTTTTCAGGCGGTCAAACTAGTTGTGCCCCTTAAACAATATATAATTTTGACTCTAAAAACTCGTTTGCAAAATGAATGACTACGCTTCAAAGACGTTCCGAAATATTAAAAACTTATTGCCCAACTATATGGAATTATATTTCATAACTAATCGAAAGGTTTACTCTTTTCAACTGACTGCTGGTTTAAAAAGAAACCAGCCGAAAACACATTGTAATGTAATTAAATCAAAAGCACACCTAAACTTGTAGGATGCTTAATGTTGCTATCTGTGCGTAGCTGCAGGCATTGACATGAAACGGTTAAGCATTTATTCATAGCATAATTCGAAATTTCAGTATTCACAGTACTTTCATTGGCGTGGTTATGCACAAAAAAATATCAACAAAATGTCACACTCGCACTTGCCGGTTGTCGTGAAGTCATACTCGCATAGGCATGTTTTCTTATTTCAATAACTACAACTTAACATCACTTCGAATGTTTTTTAAATGCAAAAAACCTGTTCTAATAATTCCCGTTTGTCTCGGTGTAAACGCGTATACACACGTCCATATAAAAGTCAAGTGGACAAATGTAGTACCCCGAATTCTCGATGAATCTTATTATCGCTAAGCAAACAATTTTAATATTTAGATAATAAAATCAAATGAGTATCATGTCCGTGTACTTCAAAAAGTCGTAGATGTATAACTACGAACTATCATACTCGTACAACTGCAGATACTTTTAACATATGAGTGAATACGGATTCGTTCAATGTTTAGCAAGTGACTCAAATAAAAATACGCGACAATGTGGCATATTGTAGTAGGTGGTATCTCGCTTATCTCGATCAATTGACCAATCAAGTCCGGAAAAGACTATCTGCGCACAGTTAACAACACAACTGCGATCTGCTGTGTCACACAGTGCAAATTCGAAACTCCACATATCAAATATTGCACGAGTATTTCTTATTGTCGATAAAGCATATCTGTCGAATGTCCATCACACTGAAACGTTGATAACGTTAACGAAAGCGGTTATACTCAGAATTAAAGCAGTGTACTTAAATGAACCCAAATTATCAAAAACTCTCGCAAAGCTGGCTAAAACACAAAACATTTTCGAAATGTGGACGTTTGAATAGTGAATATGGGTTGCCCCAAACATTGTGCAATTATTTCTTTTTGTATTTAGCCAATGAACAATTGTACTTACTAACTATAGCAAATATTAATAAATATTACTACAATTTACTTAAACACTCCCTTCGGAAGTGACACATCCAAATCAGCAACATTGTTTAACCCCGAAAGGGCCCTAGATAGAGGTACATTTCTAAGATAATTCGTTCTAGGAACATCTAAATAAAAGGTATCCACACGTTGCAGGATCCGTTTAGGAACATTTAAATCTTTCCTTGCTAAAATCAATAGATCCACTTACAAAGAAGCGATTGCCTAACATGTAGTGACTTTAAGATCAATAAAAGACAACGTGAGATCACCAAAATTCAACGAACGCAAAGCGAACCAAATGAAGACTTTTTGGATGCTTTAAATTCGATTTATGAAAGAAGTGTGATGGGGCCTCCATATCAGCGGGGTATATTCCAATCTAGACCTGACGAATGTTGTCTAAAGTAATTTGATTGTATACGGACCCGAGAGGGCAGCACAACCACGTGGCATAAGATTTAAAAGCAATAAAGCTGATGTGACTTGGAAAACTTAGTTTAGTGTCGAAGGAAATACGCAAGTCGTTAATATAATTAACCGATTGAGCCAGAGATGAAATACGACAGTTGTAGGGGATTCTGTTTCCTAGTAAACGTTACATACATTGTGAAACCGAAAAGTTTCAGGAAATTCTCATTTAAAATTCGCGCGCTGTATATTTTTCGATATTTTAAGTTTCTGTAGGTTGGTAGCACTGTCCTTAATTACTATGCCAAAAATTAGCGCGATCTGTCAGACAGTTTGTTTACGGCAGCTGTTGAAACCAGTTCACCTCAGTAGTGCGTTGCGATTTTGTTGAGAATTTTCTTCAAAATGAGTACCGTGAACAGGTCTCTTTGGACGTGCTTGATCGTGCCAATTCCGATCCAACTTTCATGGAACGCATCATAACTGGTGACGAGACATGGGTCTACGAGTACGACATGCAAACAAGCCAACAATCATCGGAATGGAGAGGAAAAGACGAGCCGAAACCGAAAAAACCACGCCAAAGTCGCTCGAAAATCAAGGTAATGCTGATTGTTTTCTTCGATATTCGTGGTGTGGTGCATCATGAATTCGTCCCTGAAGGACAAACAGTCGGTAAAGACTATTGTTTGACTGTTTTAAGACGTTTGCGTGAAAATATCCGCCGTAAACGGCCCCAATTGTGGAAGGATAATTTATGGATTTTTCATGACGATAATGCTCCCTCGCACCGAGCCAACATTATCAACGATTTTAAGGCCAAACATTCAATAAATACCATCGAACAGCCACCGTATTCACCTGATCTTGCACCGTGTGACTTTTTCCTGTTTCCAAAACTCAAATTACCACTCAGAGGAACGCGTTTTGAATCCATAGAAGACGTAAAGCAGAATTCGCAGAGGGAACTCAAAGCCATACCGGAAAGCGCCTATAAAAAATGATGATTGGAAGAAACGTTGGCATATGTGTATCGCTTCTAATGGAGCATATTTTGAAGGAGATAAAATAAATATTGATGAAGATTAAGAATTTTGCGTTTTATTTCAAATTTCCGGAAACTTTTCGGTCACACGGTAAAAACATTTGCTAACACTTAAAAAAGATTATTATAAATAAACGTAATTGTAAGGCAATAGAGTCCAATACATATTGAATAACAGCATATATTTTAAGATCGTCTGCATATAGCAGGAATTTAGCAGACGAAAAACAAGATCCAATGTCGTTAACAAATAAAACAAGCAACAAAGGACCAATAACCCTCCTTTGGGGATGACAGAAGTAGCAAGAAAGGGTCGTGATGAGATGTTATCAAAACGAAACGGAACAATGCCTATTAAGGGTATTAAGGGTATTCCGCAGTGACGGCTTCAAAAATTCGAAATTTTTTTTATTACATTTTCATAATCTCAACGTATTTACAATTCAAACTGTGAAAGTATTTTTCCAATATCTCGAAAATTCCGAAAGTAATGGGATGTCAAAGTCGGCGCGCCGACCGCGTTAATCTCTGTGCGCCCGGAACCTTTTCTTCTTTTTCTCGAAACCATGTTTTTCGGGACGGTAGACACGATTCACAAAAACTACTGGTCCAATTGACTTGAAATTTTACAAGGATACTAAGCAAATGTGTGGGTATCGCCTTATCTAGGATTATGGCAAAAGCATTTGTTTAACTAATGTTTTTAATGCAAAATATCAACAAAAACAGGGCAAAAAATCGTCTTTTTTTTAAACACCTGATTTTAATTGAAGAAATTTTTTGTTTGCTTATATCCTAGATAAGGCGATAGCAGGAAGTCTTGCGATTACAAAATGGGTCACATTTTGTGTTTCAGAATATTTGAACTGAAGATATCATGTCCACCATGGAACAACTATTTTCGGCATGCTCAAGTTCGAGGCATCGAATGAACCGTTATTAAGGCAGGTTCTCACCTTGTGGGGGAAAAAAAAACGATTTTTTTTTTGCCTTGTCGTGTAGATATATGTTTCAAAAATGTGCTCCAGAAATTTCAGATCAAAATCTGAAAAATTACAAAAGTTACAGGCCGTTACATAGAGCAGTGTAGAGCACCGGCCAAGCACGCTTTGAACTTTAAACGCGTTTTTCTCAGAACCACATTTTCGGACCTTACGGAAGTGATTGAAGGCGCTGGAATGAACCAATCGTCACCAAAATTTTTTTAAATGTTCCTTAGGGTTTTTTCTAATAAACAAACCACGATCAGTCACAAAAATATTGAAAATTGTTTATTTAAAAAAATAATAAGTGAAAAAAAAAATGCGAAAATCTTAATTTTTTTTTCAAAACCTCATAACTTTTGTAATTTTGATTTTTTTTTCATGATCTTGGTTCATTCAATAGATAATACGGTACACATTAAGAATATGTTCGATTTTTGTATTTCAGATCACGGGTTTTGACGGAATCACTTCCGGTAGCGGGACACCTCCTCGCCGACATGCCGCCACTGATGGACGCCCCCCTCCCCCCTTTTTTGATTCATTCAATTTGAAAAATTGTATTCTCTAAATAAATGAGTATTCATATCCAGAAAAAATTTTCAGCTTTGTATCTTTAACCGTTTTCTCAAAAAAAAATCCTAAAAAAAGTGCACTTTTTCGGATCCACAAGGTGAGAACCTGCCTTAAAGAAGATATTCTTAACATCATTAATGAAAATTATTGTTCAAAACCTGTAGAAAAAGTTGCGAAAAACCTTGAATAAAAATATTGAAAAGCTTTTCATCCACAACGATTTGAAAACATCGATATTTCGGACCGCCTCGACCAGAATACCCCCTTAAAGGGGTATGATTCCAACTATTCGAAAGAATTTGAATAAAAGCCCATGCGGGTTAATTTGGAGATCAAAATTGCTTGAGATACTCTGTCGTGATATAATCTGTCAAACGCTTTAACGAAATCATTGCAAATCATTACAAAATCGTTTGTAATACAGGCGACTGGTTCGCCTCATTGTTACGTTTTTCCCACATTTCCTTTTCAGGAACATTTCTTCTTGGTGTAAGTTTTCCGTTTTACCAATTATGAGATTCACTACTTTTTCCCAGCCGTTTGTTTTTCATATTTTCCAATTTTACTTACATTCCTGTAGGAATTCGGACTGGTCCAAATGTAGTTTTTTAATTGGTTGCTTGTCAGCCATAGCTGACTTTGGCGATGGATACGTCTGTATCCATTTGCATTTAGTCCAAAGTCAGTCCTATGCAAAACAGTTTATAAACAAGTTGCAAAGCGAGTAATTCGAGAACTAGTTTTTTTCAGGGTTAGATTTCTAAACAGTTAAATTTAATAAAGGAAAATAATTCATTGCTTTATTTATTTATTTTAAATATTCATTTTGTTTTAAAAAATATTTTTAGAATAAAAACAATTCATCTAGAATGAAAAACAAAATATACATACGTGCACCAAAGAATTACAGTTCTACAAAAAGATGAACTTGGACTTGACACACTTCTGCCGAAAATGTTTGGGGCTTGACGCAATTCAATATCCCCATCCTTATTGACTACGGCTGCACAGAATAAATTAATTAATTCATAAAAAAAACTAAAAACAAACAAATTAATTAAGAAATATCTACCTTTAAACTGCCGCTTCAACTTATTGCTTCACACAACCACGCAAAATTCCAACTGAAAGCATTCAAGGCAAAACGTGCAAATCGAGCCAGCTGCGAGTCAGAGAAGCAGACATGTTCAAAAAATGCAAACAATTCTATGTTGTCGTTGTAAACAAAAGTATCATAGGATCAGATCTAACAGTGTTTTGTTGATTATTTCACCTTTGCTTCGTCTTTCTCATTTTCATCTGCTCTTCTCGCCTATGAACGCGCACATAGAACGTGAACAGAATTAGACGCGAACTGACTGACTTCTGCATTCGCTTACATTTACTTTGACAACTTCTTGTCGAACAACTTGTTGTATTTTGGGAGCCAGTTATCTCAGATGCGACAGGGATACGTAAGCCTGCGCACAGATGTAGGTATGGCTAATACATACGTTTTCCTCTAAAGTATTAGACATGGTTTTCGAAAAAACAACTTTTCACGCCTACGCTTGACACGAAATCTAGAGTAATCAGTTTAAAGAGTTCGCTTTCCAGGAAATGTGGTAATGTGTTGAGTTTGCTGCCAAAACAGCTGCGAAAAAGAATTACATGACAATCTCATACTACACTCGCTCAGTGAGACATTCCACAATGAAAGTATATATACGAGTATGAACATACACTAGTCAGAATAAGTTTGCGTACAGGCAAGTCAAAAATATTTTATGATTAATTTTGACCTCAAAAATGGGTTCTCTGTTTATAAAAACTTATCCACATTATTCATATATGCCTTAACTGCACTTTTTGTTCTGTTTTAGATGAATTAAAATAATAATTTTCCATGTAGTCGTATTTATTGACAATATACTCACAAAACAGTGCAGAATAAGTTTGCGTACAAAACTAATAACGGGAACTTCCGGTTATGCTCTTTATTTTTTTTTTTGAAAATTTGTATTCCATTGAAGAGTAAACGGCCTTGTAAGTTATTTGGAACCGTATATGTGCTTGAAATTTTATAGAAAGCAATAGAATTCAACAGAAAAATATTAAAAATGGATAAAGAATAATCTTACAAAAACTTTTCAAAATTGACAAACAATTTCATGAAATTAGGGAAACTTTTGGGAGAGCACATTCGTCATTTCAAAAAGCCATCTTAAATCTAAAAAAAAAACAGAAAATCTTGTTTGGTTACTACGATCTGACCATTTTCTTAAGTTACCCGGCAAGAGGATTCGATTGTTTGCGATCAGTGCATCACAATCTAAGGCTAGTTGCATCCAATATCTTCAGAAATGTACAGAAATATTTTATAAACCCCATTAGCAGTGACTTTATAAGAAAAGTTCTGAAAAAAACATACTTCCCCTACATAACAGCATGTAAGAAGCCCATATTTAGCTTACTTACAAGGAGCACAGAATTGCTTTCGTAAAAGAGTCCATCAAGGAGTCTAAAAAACCGGATTTCCGGAACGAAATGTTGTTATCTATAGAAAGTGGGACCTTTCATTATTATTTGATAATGGTTTGGCATTTTTGGAATTAAAAAGCATCAACTAATTTAAACAGGATCCTGTTAATAACAAAAATCTGAAATTAACAGTGAAGCATAGCATATGTGGAGATATGGTATGGGGCTGCATGTCAGGAAAAGGAGTGAGCAGGCTGTGTTGTTTTATTCAGAAATGTTTCCGGGGGGTTATTTACATATTCTAAAAGCTTATGTAAGCCAAGGTTTCAAAACTTGTGATCAGATTCCAACATATCTTTTCAACCTTAGCGCGCAATACATACGATGCGAAGCTATGTTTGCTATTAACTGGCTCAACAAAGTTGCAAAAGTCCCTCCCTAGTCACATACCGTGCATCTAATTGAGTATATAAGGGGTTCAGTTAAACCCTGAGACCAACAACACTCCATCTTCTAAGATATAGTTAACCAATACAACAATTCAAGGATATAACAAAATAACCGCTGAAAAAACACCGAATTTAAACAAATTTGCGGCAAAACTTCTGCAGGGAGTTCAAGCGAGAAAAGAAAATTCACAAAGTTAATAATTTTTGGACAAAACTTAATTTCAATTGAATTTTAACTACATAATCTCATCTTGTACGCAAACTTTTTCTGAGGTAAATTCATAACATATTTTGTTTTTGGCCCTCCTTTTACAGTTTGGTCAAGTTTTTGGTATTATTATCTTAATGGAATAAAAGAACTAAGTTTACGCAAAAAATAAAAAATATTTTGTTTTTGAAAAATTACCTTAAGTGATTTATTTTTCATATGAAAAAACTACGTACCCCTTGTACGCAAACTTATTCTGACTAGTGTATGTATGTACTTACTTAAGGGGAGGCTCCCCTGGATTTGGACCGAAAAATCGTTTTTTTTTTTTTTGCATAAAACGAAGGCTACATATATGTAGAATATGTGTGTAAAAGGATTTTTTGATACGACGCGTATTTTCATGGGAGAACACACCTGTCTCACGCGCGCTACGGGACGCTCCACTGCTCTAATTTGCTTCAAACGCGTTTATCTCGAAACCATTTTTTCCAATCTAACTGAAATCACCGGACTTGATCTAATGATCCGATTTTCTTCATCTAAAAACTGCTCGAATGTATTTGATTTTCTGTATGCCTTGAACTAACAATTTGCATAAATAGTTATTTATTTTTAATTTTTAAATGTGGTTGAAATTAAAAAAAGGTGCAAAAAATTTAACTTTTTACTTCAAATATTCATTGTGCAAGAATTTCCCGTTTAAATTTTTTGAGTCTACTATAGTTCAATGCACAGACGATTTTGTTATCTTTAAGTAATGACAATGCTTTTTGATTTCAGTCCACTACAAGAGGCTGCAGGATTACAGTTCTCGAGCGATGTTTGGCGCGCAGAGGCCTACGGAAATCGCCATTTTGTAGCCGCCATTTTGAATTTCATCAAGTTTTTTAACTTTT
Organism: Melieria omissa; assembly: GCA_963971225.1. Taxonomy (NCBI): domain Eukaryota; kingdom Metazoa; phylum Arthropoda; class Insecta; order Diptera; family Ulidiidae; genus Melieria; species Melieria omissa. The sequence goes on along the minus strand of OZ020269.1, from coordinate 37,619,406 downwards.
TAAACTCCTAAATAATAGACGAATTTAATAGTCAAAACCGGAAGTTTGTACGCCTTTTCATTATCCCACAAAAAAATTACAAACTTTGCCTTATTTTTGCCCAAATCCAGGGGAGCCTTCCCTTAACTGAGCACAAGTCCCGATTCGGCTTGGCGAAAAAAAGAATCAAGGTGCATATAAAATTGAGCTGTGCTGAGAAACTTGGCGAGCCGCGTTACGAGTATATCGTCTGTAGTTTCTCTAGTGGATTTAGATCCGCTATTAATATTTCCGGTACCAGTCATAGGTCAAAAGATTGCAAAATAAAAAATCACACTATTATTTACAGATGGCGACAACCGAATGGAAAGGTGAATTGAATAACGCCTATGAAATCAGTGAAGTAAGTTGTCTTCCTCACTAATATTACTAAAAATAACGCATTTCACTTTTAATTCTTATTTCAGGTCACAGACAATGGGGTGCCGGAGGATATTCAGAAGGTACCTATGCAAAAACGCCCTCTTAAAGTAGAATATCTTAAAAATCGCTATGGCCAAATGAATAATAATGAATATTTCCGCAAATTTAAATGAGAATCTTCTCTTGCAGAATGACATTCAAATAGAAAACGACGACAGCGCCGAACATGCACATAAGAAAAATAAACACAGGGTAAAGAGAAAAATCCAGAAAAAGGCTGTTGCTGGACTGAAACTACTCGTACATATTGCGGTGGGAATATATTTTGCATACGCCACATATCACTACATAGACATTGGTACGTTCCACTTTCGTCGCCCACAGTTAGCGCCTCCTAATTGAGCTTCGCCATTGTGCAGGAAACTACGCCTGCGACGTTATCAACCCGAATGCCCTTTGTGGCATACAATTTTGTAGCGGCTACGGTTTCCTAGTTCTGCTGTTCGCATTTGTTTACTTCGGCCTGTTCTACTACTTCGTTTTTAAGCCTAAGGTCGGAAAACATATCTACAAACGATGTATATATCCATTTGGGAAATGGTGGAGGCGGTTCAGCCGCACCAGGTAACACCCACATTACCCAATGGTCAATTAACCACACCGAATTAACTTTCATGAGCGTATGCGTGCTTCAATTTCTTATAGAATTGTTTCCGGTGTAATGATCACCACTTTGTTAATCCTTCTAGCAATTTTCCTATACTTTGAAACGAAGGATGATCGAAGCAAGTTAAGGTCACTTGTAGCGCCATGTGTCCTCATTCTGGCAGGTTACGTCTTTTCCTCCAACCGCCGCGCTATCAACTGGCGTACAGTGGTCACCGGCATTGCGTCGCAATTCATTTTAGGCGTTGTATGCATTCGCTGGGAAGTTGGCAGAAAGATTTTCGAGTGCTTTGGCCAAAAAGTGACAGGATTTCTCTCCTACGCCGACTCAGGCAGCCGTTTCGTTTACGGTGACACCATAATCGATGATCGCGTCTTTGCGTTTGCCGTCCTTCCCGTTATATATTTCTTCAGCTTTTTCATTTCAATCCTCTACTACTGGGGCGCGATGCAATGGATGGTATTGAAGCTTGGATGGATGCTGCAGCAATCTTTGGGCACCACTGTGTGCGAAAGCGTTATCGCCGCCGCCAATATATTCCTGGGAATGTCTGAGAGTCCGTTGTTGATTAGACCATACCTCAAGAAACTTACCGCGAGTGAAATTCATTCGATCATGGTGTCCGGATTCGCAACCGTATCTGGAACTGTATTGGCGGCCTATTTAACATTTGGTGCGAACGCAGCACACTTAATCACATCGAGCGTAATGGCCGCCCCCGCATCACTGGCCTTCTCAAAGTTGTACCTTCCTGAAACGGAGGAAAGCAAAACCACATCCAAAAATATTGAATTGGAAAAATCGTAAGTGCCTACTTAATATAATAGGTAAGCCATTTTATATTGGATATTTAAATTGAATATATTTTAAACTTTCGTACTAATTTTCGTAATATTCTAACTATTTTGTATTTAGTTTAATCGACGTTTGAAATATCAATATATATCATAGATATGAATCGAAGCGAATTCGCCTTTATATGAATGCATTTTTGTATCATAAAAATCATACCAAGTTTTATATCACTAGGCTGTATAAATCATTCTAAATACTTTTTTAAGGCCTCTTCGATTCTGGAGGACATTCCATACATATACACACACATAAATTTGAACTTACATAGTTACTGGTAGCCATTCCTGTTGAGGGTGCAACTTTTCAAAAGAATGGATGGGACCCACTGTTTTATAGCCTATTTCCACCGGGCCTTAAATGCATTTAACGCTTAAATGTATTCCACATCGCATTTAAATTCAATTCGCAATCAAATTCCCATACAATTGTTTTTGTATCAAAGAGCGTGAACTCACTTTTAAAACAGAGTTAACTCAGTTTTGCCATTTACAGACGTCTAACAAAAAATGTTATGTTAAAGGCGGGAGCAATACTCACAATTGTACAAATTTTGATAGCATGCTTTCAGGCGCTGCAAGAGCCGTACGAACACAAACGAGAGAAGGGATTTGAATTGCGTTCGTTGTGGTAAATTTTTTGCCAATTTCTTTTCACAGCATTTTTCGCAAAAATACATATTGTCTGTCATAATCAAAGTCAAAACTTATATTATTTGCCAAGAATAAATGCTGAAAAAGAAAATAAAAAACGTGGAATTTCTCATGCACCCTTTTGACATTAAAAATTCAGACAGCTCTGATCATGGCACAATAAACAAGGTAATAGCATCCCCGCAACACCAAAAACCACATGTATTTTGTTGGTAGGATCGTGTATCGCTACTGTCAAATTCAGCTGTCATTTTCCGACGAAAGAGGGAGAAACTGAAAACAGACAAAAGTAATTGTTGCCAGACGGTGCTGTATTTGAGTGAAAAAACGGGTAAAGTGCTCAGGTCAGTTGTTTTCAGTCAGGTATTTTCATTTCAACCGATGCGGCAACACCGCACCACTGCTGACACCGACGATTTTGACAGAAGCGATACACGATCAGCCGGTGGCTTGCTATAACCTTGTTAGTTGAACCATGGCTCTGATATCAAACAGCCGACAACTTTCACAAATGAAATAAACATTGACAAATGATAAATTGATAAAAAAAATAAATTTTCACAAATATGAAAACGCAGTCATTCCTAGACTATTGAGAAGAAAAGCGGAGTGGTTTTCATGTACTAGAGAGGCTACAAGAAACAACACATACGTATACAAGGAGATGGCGGCGATGGGTATAGCTGGGGCTGCCCAGAAGCAAATGCATTATTTGATTTGTCCAAATGAAAATGTCAACAAAAACAAGCTGTTGGAGTTAACTCAGTTTCAGTTGAAACGCTGGACAATTGTCAAACTTAACAGAGCCCTTAAATGCATTTAAGCGCTCGGTGGAAATAGGCTATTATACTGTTACGAAATTCCTCAGTTCCTTATCGACGGTTCGTTTTGATTGTATTTGAAAATAAAACAACTTCAGTTATCCAGCGCACGTAGTCAAAACTAACAATCGCTTTATTTACAAATTTGCACTTGTTCTACTTTACACTACTACTATTGCATGTTTCCCCATTGCTTGCTCAACACAGACTCGACCCCTTGCGCTGCCACTGCTGCTTTTATACCAGTTTTCTTATCGCGCCGAAGTTTCTTGCAACTTCTAATTGGAAAGCGCTCGACCATTCTCGCACAGCCCATTTCTTCGAGAACCATCCTTGCCATATCGGACTATACCAAGTGAATTTATAACAGTTTTGCTGTACTTCACAGTGCATGCCTAAAAGTATGCTTGGAAAACATTCGTGCGGAGAAAAGCACTCCTGTACAGTGCGGCACAGAATTTCTCATCGTATCACTGTCCATCACTTAGACTTGTTCGTCCCGAACAAGTACCGAGGCTCCGCCGGAGTAAGACGCCAGGCGCTCCAAATGGACTACTTTCAGCCTGGCGTTTCCGCTGCAGCAGCGTTGAAGCCTGTACACCACGTCATTAATCCGGGTCACGACCTTGTACGGTCCTTCCCATGCCGTTTGAAGCTTTGGAGACAAACCTTTCCTGCGCTGCGGGTTGTAAAGCATTACCAGATCGCCTTCTTGGAACCCCTCTGGGTTAGCCCGTAGACCATAGCTCGCTTTCATCCTGCTTTCAACTAGTAGAGTGCGGCTCTGCGATCTTCTCTTCGGCCCTTTCGCAGCCGAACACCGATTACAACCTCTGATCCACTCAGCGACAGACTCCTGGCATCCTACCCAATAGAACCGCCTTCTTATCTTGGCGACAGTTTTTGCGATGCTTAGGTGCCCTCCACTGGAGTCGTTATGGTTTTCCTCGATGACATCGTCGATTCGGCCTCTCGGGACCACTATTAGGGATTTTCTGGTCCTGCCATCCCTGCTCTCCCACTCGCGGTATAGGCAGCCATCCTGCAGACGTAGACTTTGCCACTGTGCCCAGTAAGCCTTCGCGATCGGGCTCTCACCAGCCATCTCCTGCCAGTCCGGCCGTAATCTCTGCGCTTTGCCTTTGATGATCTTCGCGAGATCCGTATCCTTGCGCTGGTCCTTCTGTAGCCTTTCCGCAAGCCAATCTTCCTCTTGCAGAACTCTTACCGACCGAACATCCACAATTTGTCCCTCGTTTTCGGCCTGCGAATTATGCCTGCGTTCGGTCTCGCACGAATGGTGTGGCAGGGCGTCATCCCTTCTTGACGACGTCTTTTGTCCGGAACGCTTTTCTCGCAGATGGCAGTCTCGTGATATGTGGCCTTGCTTGCCACATTGCCAGCAACTGACTCGAGATGATACTGCCCGCAGCCCCGCTGGTGCCTCCGAGCTCACTGTCTGGCTTTGCGTGACACGTCCAGATTGGACCCCATGCATCTCCGCAGATGAATGTCGAAAACTTCCCCTCCAGGCCGCCTCGTACGTCAATGCGCTTGTCACCGTTTCACGGAATGTCGGCTTGCCCATCATCAATGCACTGCGTCGTGTCTCCGGGTCATGAAGACCTTCAATAAACGCCTCAATCTTCATCCTCTCGAGATAATCAGCGCCGAATTTCGGGTAGCACAACTGTACGAGCCGCTCAATGTCTGCTGCATACGTCTGCAGCGCCTCGTCTGCTCTTTGCCAGCGGTTCTTCAGCTCGCAATAATACAGCATTTTGTTGTGCTCGTCACTGTATCTGGCTGCCAGCGCCCTTATGACGGTCTCGTAATCACCTCTCAAACCTTCCGGAACTGTTTTTATTACCTCAGCTGCCGGACCTCTTAGAGCCAGTATCAGTCTCCGACCTTTCCTAACATCGGTCCACTGACTCTCCAAAGCAGCCATATCGAATTGTAGTTTGAATGTGTCGAACGACGTAGTACCATCATAAGTAGGCACTGCTATGGCAAAACTTTCCTCAACCGACTGCACTCTTGCTCGCAGCTGTACCTCTTTAAGCCGCTCATCGATTTTCCTGTTTACCGAATCCTCCAGACTGTCAACTCGTTTGTCCCACTTGTCCATTCGCGTCTCAAAATGCTCAACTTTCCCGTTCAGTCTATCGGAAATTTCCTCCACCTTCTGCTCTATGCGCGCAGAATTTGTCGCCATTTCTCGGTTGCACGCTTCCATTTGCTCCGATATTTCACGGGTCGCCGTTTCCATTCTTGCTATTTCTTGATTCGTCGTTTCGATTTTTGCCGAAATTTCCTGATTCGTGGTTTCCAGTTTCGTTGCCATTTGCGCCGACATTTCCTGATTCGCAGTTTCCATTTTCACTGCCATTTGCGCCGAAAGTTCCCGATTCGCAGTTTCCATTTTCCGGTTGGAAGCTTCAAACATGCCTTTCATTGCGACCATAAGCTGGCTCATGTCCATTGCTTGTGGTGGCGTAGCCGCTGCAGCCGCACTTTGCATCGACGCAGCACCAGCAGGCGATTCCTCCACTTTGGCCGACGCCTCTTGTTCCTGCGTTCCGAACTCGTGTGCAGCCCAATCGATGCCTCGTGATTCACACGCCTCTCGCAAGCGCAGCTGCAACTCCACCTTACCGCCAGCAGTCGGCAAATTCCATGCCGCCAGCTCCTTCTTCAGCTGGTCAACCTTCAGCAGCTCCAGTTTAACCATGTCTGCGTTTTTATAATTTTATTTTACTTTCAGTAATACAATCCTGACTTTCTGACACCAAATGTTACGAAATTTCTCAGTTTCTTATCGACGGTTCGTTTTGATTGTATTTGAAAATAAAACAACTTCAGTTATCCAGCGCACGTAGTCAAAACTAACAATCGCTTTATTTACAAATTTGCACTTGTTCTACTTTACACTACTACTATTGCATGTTTCCCCATTGCTTGCTCAACACAGACTCGACCCCTTGCGCTGCCACTGCTGCTTTTATACCAGTTTTCTTATCGCGCCGAAGTTTCTTGCAACTTCTAATTGAAAAGCGCTCGACCATTCTCGCACAGCCCATTTCTTCGAGAACCATCCTTGCCATATCGGACTATACCAAGCGAATTTATAACAGTTTTGCTGTACTTCACAGTGCATGCCTAAAAGTATGCTTGGAAAACATTCGTGCGGAGAAAAGCACTCCTGTACAGTGCGGCACAGAATTTCTCATCGTATCAATACTTTTTCATAACTTATTGATTTGCTCTTCAAAGAGTAGCATTTGTTGTTAACAGCAGAGCATAAAAAAATTTGGAACAGAAAGAAATGTTCAGACAAATATTAATAACCCGGTTCAATAGCAATCGGATGATGAATTAGTTCTTTTTTTTCAACTCGAACAAACGCGCAGGGGATGACCCCTATTGATGCGAGGCATTGCGTTGGTTCAGGAAGGATATAAATGTTAGGAGATAGGGTAGAGGATAGATTTGCACAATGTGGCAATTTAGATTCTTATCTCCTTTCACGTGAAAATACCTTTATTCTTTCATAATGCATAACAAAAAAATTCGGCATGACTAATGCAATACATGTAATTTGCCAATTAGGGAAGATTCTTCGGTGCTAGATGCAGCTGCCAGCGGTGCAAACAATGCCACACCTATCGTCCTCGGCATTATTGCCAACATTGTTGCTTTCGTCGCATTCATAACGTTCCTCAATGCCATCGTCGGATGGCTAGGATTTTTGATTGGCTGGAATGACATCGACTTTGAGTGGATATTCTCCAAACTATTTATACCGCTGGTATGGGCGATGGGTGTGCCAATGAAGGACGTAAATATTGTTGCCAAAATCGTGGCAACAAAGACAATAATAAACGAGTTTGTAGCATACGAACGCCTGGGTGAATACATTAAGGCAGAAGATCTCGAGGTACGCTCAATCTATGCCCGGAAGCCAAGCAAATATGTTCATATATACATTTCCATTTGCCTTCATTTGCAGCCTCGCAGCATTGGTATAACAACATTTGCCATTTGTGGCTTTGCCAATCCCAGTTCGATGGGCATACTGATTGGTTCACTTTGCGCCTTAGCTCCCAGTCGCAGAAACATCATCACTTCAGTAGCTTTTCGCGCTGTAATAGTGGGCAGCATAGTGTGCTTCGTGTCAGCCAGTTTCGCAGGTAACAAAATAATAATAATAATTATAATTTAACAAACATAGACTAACACACTGTTTCTGATACAAACACAATTTATTTACAGGCATTTTGATACAGGACGCGGAAGAAAGACAAGCGTATACTCGATTTCTGAATGCGTTACCGCGGAAAAACATTACAATAGGATTTTTTAAAGAACAATAATAAAAATTATTCCCTAATAATATGAATGATATTCATTTCTCCTGCATAGCATTCGATATATTATGGGCTATAGATTTCAACGTGAGAATATCTTCTTTGTCCCACTGGCCTGATATTTGCGATACTTTTGCTGACAAATTTAGGGTATTCTGCAGCAATTGCTTTACTTTCTCGTTTTTGCACTGCAAACGAAAACGTTTGCATGGTTGGACATCCATGGTACAACATGACTCGGAACAACTGCGGTAATTACTATTCCTTCTTTTTATGCTTTGATACAATTTGTTATTTGCGGTGCTCCGACGATAGTTATTACACTGCCTACTGAAATATATAACTCTAATAATGGAGTAGACCCTTGTATTTTCCAGCTTGATTATTATGCTTTTCGCTGCAGCCTGCAGTTTAGGATTTGCCGTTAAGCAACAGACATTTGCGAAGTAACAGAGTGCCGTCAACCATAATTCACTATTGTTAGGAGCATCGTCATTCAAGCAACTAAAAATATTTTGCACTATACACTCGACTGTATCAATGTTACCGGCCCCAGACAAAAAGTGTAACGCTGCACACACAAATGCATGAAAACGCTGTCGCCGTTCCTGTGTTCTGCAACAGCAAATTCTTAACAAAAGCTCCGCCAATTTGCATATCAAATCAGTTTTAACTTTGATTTTCGGATTATTGACCAAAATCATATACAGGACCTAAAAAGAAAAAATCAAGTTCAATGGAAGCAATAAACACGGAACAAAGTTATTAACAAGTTTTCTCGCGTAGAAAATTTTTTATTGAACAACTCAAATGCCCATTTGGATTCACGCTTACTTCAAGTTAATGCTTTAAAGCAGGGATGAGCACCACGCGGCCCGTGGGCCGCTTGCGGCATCTTAAACATTTATTATTGTTTATTGTATCGATTTTGTTCTAATGTTTATTATAAATCAAGTTTTGTAAATTATTAATAACTGATACTTTATGTGCGGCCCGCCAAAAAATTTCACAATTTAAATTGGCCCGTTGATTAAAAAGGTTGCTCACCCTTGCTTTAAAGGTTATGAGAAATTTTTTCGATATAGTAAAACATTCTGTAAATGCACATCTACGTGAATACATGCCGTGCTTGTTAACAGTAGCAATTTCCAAAATTTGTATTGTAGCTATTTTCAAAATTTGTATTGTATTACTAATGAATAGATCTAATAGCTGTTTGCATAGCTATATTTGTTATTGTCAACATATGACTTGTCATATTTATAGACATAACACTTCGTTCAATAATGTGTGTGACTGACACATAGATGGCGGCACTAATACTAAATCAATATTTTTTTCGAAATTGTGAACCTTTTTAGGCTTACTGTCAAAATTATATGTCAATCCGACCATTATTTTACAAGTAACAGTGCTTTAAGTGACACTACTTTTGAGTTTTCAAAAAAAATGAATTCAAAGCAATTCCGTGTGCTGATTTATCATTGTTTTTTAATGAAAAAAATACTGTTCAATGCCAGGAATGGCTTGAAAAACATTATTCGGACTCTGCTCCATCAAAAAGAACCATTTGTTATTGGTATGCCGAATTCAAACGTGGTCGTACAGACACCGATGACATTCCATCTACTGGACGGCCAAATGACGCTGTTATTCCGGAAAACGTTGAAAAAACACTGAAAATCATTATGTCCGACCGTAAAGTGAAAGTGGGGGAGATTGCTGACATTCTAAAGATATCAGCAGGCAGTGTACACACCATAATACACGAACATTTGGTTATGAAAAAGGTGTTTTCGAAATGGGTGCCGCGTTTGCTCACACCGGAGCAAAAACAACAACGAATCGATGATTCAAAGAGCTGTTTGGGCATGTTTACGCGCAACAAGTCGGAGTTTTTGCGTCGGTACATCACAATGGATGAAACATGGATCCACCATTTCACTCCAGAGTCAAATCGGCAGTCTGCTGAGTGGCATGCAACCGGTGAAAGCCGCCCAAAGCGTCCAAAGGCACAAACATCGGCTGGCAAGGTTATGGCGTCAGTATTTTGGGACGTGCACGGAATAATATTCATCGACTATCTTGAGAAAGGGAAAACAATCAATAGCGACTATTATATAGCGTTATTGGAACGTTTGAAAGAAGAAATCTCGATTAAGCGGCCCCATATGAAGAAGAAAAAAGTGTTGTTTCACCAAGACAATGCACCGTGTCACAAGTCGATGAAAACGATGGCAAAAATTCATGAATTGGGCTTCGAATTGCTTCCTCATCCCCCGTATTCTCCAGATCTGGCCCCCAGCGACTACTGGCTCTTCGCAGACCTCAAAAAGATGCTCCGTGGTAAGAGATTTGGCTCAAATGATGAAGTAATCGCCGAAACTAACGCCTATTTTGAAGGCAAAGAAAAATCGTTCTACAAAGGCGGCATCGAAAGATTGGAAAAGCGTTGGAATGATTGTATATACTAAAAGGGGACTATGTTGATGAATAAAGACGAATTTTGGCAAAAAATGTGTTTCAATTAGTTAGTCACACACATTATTGAACGAAGTGTTACACATGTACATATATTACCATTTTGTAGTAGCTGTCAATGTTGCTCCCTGTCTCACATCCAATTAGGAGTGTTAACAATTCCGCATTTAGTCTAGTGCTCGACGATAAAAGGGTAGTTTCACTGCAAAACACGAGTTGATGTTGAAGCCGATTTTTCGATGTTTCGCTGCAAACATTACTAAGCTCAAAATAGCATCTTAGCAAACGCCGGACATTCAAGCGCTTTGGATTATTAGACAATAGTGTAAAACGATCGTTGCGTTGGTGCCAAAAACGAAACTCGTGTGCATCTTCATCTGGTCTCTGTCGGTGCCTGAAAGTATACTTACAAAAACACTTTCTTTGCCTGCACCCGCAACTGGATTGGGTGCAGGCAAAGAAAATAAAATTATATAAAAGGCGCATCTCATTCACGCAAAAGTTTGCATGGCGGGTGCAACATTCCTAATCGTATGCACTACTCTTATAGATCACATATTTGGTAGGATCGTTGCTTTACATGTAAGACCATAGGTTTATCCTTTTTGCACTGCTACGAGTCTGCTGAGAGCTGCGGCCGGTGATAATTATAAGCGATTTAATACGCTGTACTGTCGTTATTGCTGCACTTGCGAAAGGCTAACTGTAAAGTGTAAATAATTTCTGGCGGGTTTTTCCTTTTTTAAACATACTCGGCTTCCCGTGTTACTCCTGAAGAGACCGCAGACTATATCTTGCGCAAAATCATAATAAAGTAAAACGCAAAATGGTCGGCATGGCGCTACAAATCATGAAAACAAACAAAAAAAAACAGGAAAGAGAAATGGAAAACTTTTGCAATCATTTGTAATCTCCGTTGCTTCGAAGTTGCTTTTTTAAGGCTTGTATGTGGACCGCGTAAGACCTTAGATATAAGATCACAAAACTAAAGTCATGTTTCAAATTCAATGTCGCAGCATTAATCACTGAGCCATTCTGGAGTCAAATGTGTGCATAGATCGGATGTATATGCTTTTGTACATTTTAATTTTAATTCCAAAAGTTCAAAGGAATTTTAAGGTGGCGCAACATGGGTAACGTACATGAACTTGTATGCAACTCCATGAATTTTTTTTTAAATTCCTCTTTTTTATGATTTGGAAACTTATTTTGCATTAACACACTATTGAAACATAATATGTACATCAAACTAATAGTTCCTCTATAAACTATTCATACAAATAACTAAAAATAGCCTAAAACAAACATTGTATGAAAAATCACAGTGAGTTTTTCCTGAGTTGCATAAGGGGATCCCAAAAAGCCAAGGGTACGAAATTATGTAGCAAACATTCAATCTACTAGTAGCAGAAGAAGAAAAGTCAGCCAGAGATCAAAAGGCATATTACTAATACCAATCGTTTTACAGCGCAGCAACAAAATATTATATGCTTATAGCTACTAACAATTAAAACAATTCTGCCGCTTGATTAAAAAACTATTTTCAAATTTTGAGCTGCGTTTATAGTAACAGTCGAAAATTTAAAAGGCATTTAATATTCGTGAAGCAGTCACCATTAAAACCATAATTGTGCAAAAAAGTCCTTATAAAACTTTTTCGTTATGCCTTTTTCATTTGAAAATTTTAAAATAACAGTTATTTTCAGAATTGCCATTGATTAATTAATAAAAATTATTTATTTATAGGTATGCGTAAAAGTATTAATGATCACGATTTAATGAATTCGGTTATTTTTGGTAATACATAAACGAATGCAGTATTCTTCTACGAAATTTCTGTGTTAAGAATGCCTTTCCCCATTGTTCTCCATTACAATGCATTACGTTTTCCGACTGTGTGAAAACAACAGTCATTTCTATGCTCTGAGCTGAATTGAACGTGAACGCGAACAAACGAAGCGGCAGATAGAGTATACACAGAAATCACTCGCCTGTGAATTGAGTTTTTGAGTTGAGATGCGCATTCTGTATATTAGATCATCTATCGTTAAGATTAAAGAATTACCTCCTGACTACGAGAAGTACTTCAACACTTGCTTGTGCCAAACAATTTTCTGGGCTCAAGATCATTTCCTTTAAGTAACTCCTCAGCTCAGATGTTGAATTTAATATAGTTAGCGCGGCGTAGATATCAATAACCATGTCAAATCTATCCGCACAAACGAAAAGGTGTTTGCCTATGTAAGCATATAAAGTAAATAAACTAACAGAAAGCACAGATATTTACATATACTCGCACTGGAGCCTATGTCACACTTTTGTTGCTTGCAGCATGCTCTTCAACACGAAAGCGCAACCACAGGCTATTGCTTTAAATAAAACAAATCAATTGTAATGAAATACGATCGGCTATGAAATAGGCTCCAAGTGGAAATTATTGTTGACATCTTATAAAATCTTAAACACTTTAATCGGAATATGCTCACAACTTCTTCCGTCTTCATATAACATGAGCGTTGATCAAAGGAAAACAAACAAAGAAAACAACAACTGAACCTAACTGCGGAAAACGATATTTTTTTCATCGATTCATGTTGGAATTACTCTTCATGAAAATATTACAAAAACAAATACAAACACTAGTGTAGACATATTAATTGCATTTTAGATAACCCAGTTAGTGTAGAAAAGTAACAAAAAATAGAAATACTTAAGAAAACCCCGTTTTTTTGTTTTCAAAGTTTTACAGAAAATAACAATCTTCCAAAAACAAACGATTTCCCTACAAAAAAGTTCTTCAGCTGCTGTTCAAAATCGACATAAAGCTATGGATAGAAGTCGTACGGGCAACATAGATGGTTACTCTGTATGAATAGTGCACTTAACAGCGACCTACAAACAATCTCCAAGTGGGGTCAAGCGAACAGATGGGTGATGTAAGTATTACGGAATCGGTAATTCTTCATGTCTATTAACTAAGAACGATCTTCGATGGAATGATCATCTATTTAGCGTGTCAAAAGAAGCAGCCAAGTGTCTCGGTTTTCTAAAGCGGTATAATTTACACCACCTACATCCGACTAAAAATAAAGTTTTACTCGCACCTGTGGAGGGCTTCAAACCCCTATTATGAGCTCCCCCATCACGTTCAAAACCGTGCGATTAAACTTATTGGGGACAGCAGGGCATCCCCCTATATTGACTCCTTGAAACATCGTCGGAACGTGGCAGGCGTGGCCTTATTTTACAGATACCTATTCGGTAATTGTTTATAGGAAATAAGCTAAGTGATGCCATCATTTCGGGTATTCCCCTTGGCAAACCGTTCGAACACTGGAGTCCATGCATTCCGTGTTGAAACGATGTACCAACGCACTCATATTACAGAGAATTCGTTGCTGCCCCGTACTGCGCGATTGTGGAATGGTCTCCCTGCAGATATTTTTCCCAGCCCTTAAATATGATATTGATGGGTTCAACTTCTTCACTCAATACCCTGTATCCTAATTTCTAGATCCTTCTTAAACCAACGGAATGCCTCGCACTAATAGGGGTATCTCTTAAAAAGAAAACATGGCCGCATAGTGGTCTTACAATTTTTTATGAGTGCCACGAAATCTTAACTATCCGCAATCAAAGTTTGACTACGGTAATATCGTGATACTTTTTTTGATTATATTTTAACTGAGGAAAACACGAAGTTTATTGGGCCCTATGTTCATAAGGCATTTAACAGAAACTCAAATAGAAGACATATGAAGTGTTAATGGAGCTGTGAAAAAATTCTGACAAAACCAGCATTAGAAATTATATATGCATGCCAAAACTGAATGAAAAGGCTTGCTAGTATATAAGCACATACATTATTTCACTTGCTTACGGATTACAATACATATCGAATTTGAATTAAACTAATAGGGGTACCCATGAATGAAAGAATACAAGATTACGACATCCGAGTGCTGGCGTCACGCGTGCCCATTGCTAGAGTTACCACCCCACCTTAAAAAAATTTTAGTTCTAAACGTAGTCAATTATCGTAATATATGGTCAATTAAATCTGTTCTGATACCAAATTGTTTGATAAGTATCTTAATCTATGCAAATACTTTGAAGGAAAGTCCAATTTCACACAGAACAAGAACTTTTTGCACCTAGTTTGAATTTCAAAATAAAAAAGAAACGACTTTCAATTTCAAAAAATGTCACTCGGCAGCTCTATTTAGAAACGATTTGAACAGCAAATTTTGATTGGCCGACGGTTTTGTGTGAATTTTTCGCGAGTTTTACTTAATATTATTATTTTTAACTCACAAAGTGCTTTTTGCCCAAAAAACGTAAACCTTTATTTTTCAATTGTTTACATTTTCCTTTTCTTTAATGGCGCAGAAGTTTTTGAAAAATCTTAGTTTTCAAAAGTATCACGTTATTACCAAAGCATACCCTATCCTGACTTATAGGCCGATATTTCAATTCGACATTTCAGTATCCTTCAACAGTTAGTAAACGCGTGTGTTATTCTAAGCTCAGATACAACTGTTGCAGTTCCTCTCCATTAGGTAGTTTTCAATTTCACAGGAGGGTGTGTGAGCCCTCATGCCTTACTGCAAGATCTACGCTCAGTTTTGCAAGATTATTTACCTTCCAACACTCGTTCGAATAATTTTATGAAGAAAGCAGCATTACAGTCAATGAAATCAGAATCTTGAGCAAGTACACTGGCATGCAAGTATAGTTTCACCAAGTTCCACCAGTCCCATTCGCACTTCTCCAAACACATTAGAAGCATCTAAAAATTTATTACAAATTTTAAAATAAGTAAACAAAGCGAACTGCATTTGAATACCTGCTGCATGTCATGATTTTTATACAAAACCATTAAAATATCACTGAACCCATTTTGTATGTGTTTCTCCACAAGCGTATAAACTTTTGCCTCTGCCAAGAATCTGGGTACACTGTCAAAACACACACTCAAAACATTGTTTTATTATGAACATTGTATGTATGTATATGGTGAGAAATAGTTGCGCCTACCGTATTGCTTGACATAACTGTTCGAAAAATTCTTCTATAGCCGGAAACTCCGCATGCTGAAAGTCCGACGCTACTTGCAGCAATAATTTGAGGTAGAAACTAGTCACTCGGAGATACTTTTCAATTTGCTCAAACGGCTGGTTCAGTGTGCTCTAAAACATGCAAAAACGTACAATGCGCATATTTCAATTAACGTGCATTAATTAAAACTCCTTTTTTTAATAACTCTTTAAAGAATTTGTAAATACAGTACTTTTCGCTTATAACGAACTCGTTTAAAACGAATTCCCGTCTAAAACGAACCAATTTCAAAAGTACGCGCTTTATGTTTTCGCTTACTACGTACCCCTTTTAAAGCGAACTTTCGGTTAAAACGAACCATTTTACCCAGTCCCTCGAAGTTCGCTTGAAGCGAAAAGTCCTCTACATATTTTATTCAACAAACGAATGTGCAATACACCCATACCTCGCTTTACGGCCTAGATACGTTCCACGAAACTTGGCCATAGAGCGAAAAGCCGTATAAGCATATATGTAATACTTCTATATTGGCACTAACGTATCTTCACAATGTGTTTTCATTCGGAAATCAAAAGGAGACAAGCGATGAGACAGAAAACACGAAATTTTGTGAATATATTTCTATGCATGTATACATGTGCACTTCTACACATGAACAACTGTCAAACTGCTCCTGGGGCGGTTGAAGAAATTTCAGTTAATTTCGACAAATTTATATTTTTTTCCAGTCAATTTTTTTCCCGTCTGAACGCACCTGACTTCTTGCCACTTTTGAAATATGTCAAGGTACATTCGTTTATACGCTTTCTCGCTAATATTTCACTATTGCTGTACTGTGATGTTGGCGAATGTACCTTGAGCTTAGTGCCAATATAGAAGTACTACATACGTATATGTATATGCGTATAAGGAAACAATTATTCTAATACAAATTCATACAAATTCAATGGGATCGGTTCCGAATTTGTAAAATATGTTAATTTATGGTTTATCATTCAAAATGCATTTTACCCTTTTTATTTCATTTAAATCAAAAATACATACATAACAAGTACATACATAAGTACATAAAATAATAACTAATAACTAAGACTAATAAGACTCCAAAAACCAACAATAATCTATAAATAAAAATGAAACAAGTTCATGTTACATAAAATATGTGTATGTGAATATGTACATACATACACATATTTTACATAATTTTTTTTAAAATGCCTTTAATCTGAAGATGATGAAGAAATGGTAACCTGCAGATCACTGTCGTCATCATTTTTCGCTGGTAAAGATGGGCCTAGCTTAAAAAAATTGCCCTACGTTCGAAAAAAAGTTTTTTTGGCCGTTATCCCTTTCGGTTATTCTATGCCATATGGCATAGTCTCTTTCAGTGCCTGTTTTAGGTCAACAACTTGTGGATACTATATTTTTCAATTTTTGTATTTTTCTGAAGATTTTTATACCAAATCATGAAAAAAATATTTTGATTAGTGTACCAAGTAACTTGTAAGGGTTCAGAAAGTGCGCAGTCCTATCGAGCTGCGTATTTTACAAAAAGAGGTCATTTCGTACTTTTATTTATTCTATTACAAAAATCAATTTATTTTATAGGTTTATGTAAGTAATCTAGTAGGTATTTATTGCTTAAGTAAGTGAAAAAAAGTTACATCCCAAATATAGTTCACTAAGGCTGTACGATTTTTTTTATTTTTTACTGTCATATTTCATGATGCCCAAAAACCACTTTTTCGAACAATATTTTAAAAAATGACTTTTGATTATTCATTATGTAGGCTTAAACAGTAATAAAATGGAAAAGAATGACTTTTAAAGTTAAAAACAAAAAAGAAGTACCGAAAGGGTTATAGCGAAACATTTTAGGCCGTAAATCGAAAACGTGCCTTAATTGAAGAGGGCCGTTATAGCGAAATGCCGTATAAAGAGCGGCCGTATAGCGAGGTATGGGTGTAACTCGAAGTATTGCTCTGGGTCAAAAAGAGAAACAACAAATTAGAAAGTTTGTTGCGAAGAACAAACTTTTACACTAGTGCACAGTGATTCGACTCCATACAACCGCGGGACAAAATTAGAAGGAGTGGTCCGATATTCATAAAATTTGGTATACTAGTTAAACATGGTCTGTTGAATTGAAATCTCCATTTGGTTTTTCTTAAACTGTTGTAGTTTGGCAATGCCTGAGACTTAATTTTGCAAATTTCTTCAATAGCACAAAGTGTGTCGGCTAGATTTTTCAGATTTTACATTCAATCGGTAACGTCCACATTGATTATTATAAAGAGTAACAGCAATTGTCTTAGGACCCTCTGGTTTTGCAATAAAAACAATAATAATAGATATATGTTTGATTGCATACTTTTAGGCATAAATGGCAGTCAATTTTGTTGAAAAATACGTGTTTAGACCACTTTTCAAGTTGAATTATTTTCTGAGATCGGAAGATATCGGAGGATGTAATTACAGTATCCGACAAAGAAAGAATGCTTCTTAAAATAAAAAAATCCAGGAACATACTTTCACATACTTTTTAGATATTTTCCTCTAAGTTTTGCCAATTTTCAGATTTTTAATTTAAAAAAATATTTTGAATTAAAAGTGAAGTATATAGTAGTATAGATATATAGTAGTAGTATATATAGCAACTTTATGACTCAACTTTGAATATAAAGAAGTACTGCTTTAAAAGTAAAGCAACTTTTTGAAAAATCAGGAAAGAAAGAATTACTTAACCCTAATCCGTCGTTCGGGTGATTTTTCACCCATTTTCAACTTTGAGATGCTATAACTTTCTTATATATTTATCAAAATGATTAAGGTTTCTTGTATTTGTAGCAAACCAGTATAAGTTTTAGAATTTATCTACAACATATTGATCATTTGATTATAACGGTGATTACAAAAAAAGTTACGTGGGCGACGTTCGGGTGATATTTCACCCATATACAAATTGTATGGAAATTCAACGCAACACATACAGAAAATGCCATAAAATTACGTCACTGGATTGAAAGTTTTGAACTGCTTTTATAGGCAAAACCTTTTTATGGATCAATGGGCCTCCTGAACTCAACGGAAAAGTAGGAGCCAATTAATTTATTTCAACTAAAGTTGGTATAACTCGTTATGCTTGAAGTCGTGTGCCAGTAATAAAAGATGCTAATGAAGACCAATGTTAAAGATAGTAACTGACAAAACTAATGTTGAAGGTTTGGGCGTTTTTGGCAGTGCATGGATCAGCGTTGGTGATATTCAGGCATAGTTTGGTATTTCAATTTTGAGTGGTGTTTATAAGTCGAATGGAGAATCTCTTGATAATCTGTAGAGTTACACAACAGGCAGACCAATTTTTCGTTCTATCGGTGACAAAACCATTCGCCAAGAATGTAACGATTGTAATCAAGAATGAAGCTCGTTAACACCCGTAAGAGATATATGAAAAAAATGAGTTTAGCTACAACTGCTATGTACGTCCTATGAAAAGGACACACTAAGTTAACAAGAAGAAGATTTGAGCACTTTTCATCATAACCAGGATATGTGGGTGACAAAAAATTACCCGAAATTATATCGTTTACAATAAATCAAAAGCAGTAGTTGACACTTAAGACCAATTGATTGTTCACTAACTATACTCTTAAGCGAAAAACCAATTGCTGTCGATTCCATCTGGATCGCTTGTACAAAAAGTACAAGTGGCGAATTTTTCTTGAAAACTTAGATTTGAGTTTAGTAAAGCTTAAGGTTTTGCGTAGAGCGTAGTAGCGAAAGGAAAATCTTCATGCTGACTTCTTATCTCAATACAGCCATTTTTGCAAACCTTGTCAGAAAATCAGAGCGAAAAAAGTAAAAAAACGGCGCCAATTTGGAATCAAAAACGATCGAAAGGCATATTCTGCTTGCAATTCTTGAAAAAAAAAATATACTTGTGGTGAACACAAAGTTTTAGTTAACTGCTGCCCTTCCTTGCCCCCTTTCCCCATCCGATTGAAATGAGTGCTGTAACATATATTCGAAAAACAGTATTACATACACATTTAAAAACGGGTGAAATTTGTGGTATATCACAACGGGTCTCATAATAGGCCTTCGAGTGTGTCTCTTACCTAGTTGCCCTAATTGCAAAAAATATAGAAAAATTTGTTAACTTATTTATCTGTGAGATAACAAAGATAATAAAGATTAAATATAAGAAATTATTTTTTATTATAATTGGTCAAAAAATTCATAAAAACAATGCAAAGTACCATATGGGTGAAATATCACCCGAACATCTTATGTATGAGTTTTTTTGAACGTCGGATGAGGGTTAAATATGTATTACAGTGACTCGGTAAAAGCAACCGATTAATGACAGGGGCAGTTGCAACTACCGAGTTTGTTGCAATTATCGAGTCTAAATTTTTGTATGAAAATTTGCAAATTTCACAAAGTTTTATAAGGGTTTCATTAGAACTCATTATTATTTTATTCATATTTTATTGTATTACAAAAAAAGAACTTAAACTAATCACATTCATTGTGTTTAAGAAAAATCAAACAGAAACAAGAACTCCAAACATTTCTTAAAAGGCTTTAATTAACAAAACAGTTTGATAACAATTTAGTTTACTGATTTAAAGAAACTAGAGAGAGAAACGGGACATCAACTGACACTACTCCACAATAAGAAAATAAGACGAAGAAAAAGTTGCGATTATTGAGGTTTTTTCGGCAGCAGTTGCTTTTACTGAGTCTATAATGTATAAAATTTGGTGGTTGCGATAATCGAGGAGTTGCGCAAATCGAGGGTTGCTTTTACCGATTCGCTACTGTAATAAAATTATTTATTAAATTCATAGAAACATGAAGAACTTAAGGTATATTTTTCCAACGATCCAACGATTTAGATCTTGGATACAGGAAAGTCTACTACGCCTTTTTTCTGTAGAATGAGAAAAATTATATCAAGTTCATTCTAAACTTAAATAACCGAATACTAAGAACATATCTATAAAAAGTATTGAAATCGATCGCATTTGGTAATATTATAAAACAGAGCTGCAAAAAACAGAATTTTTTTTTTTATATATGTATCATAATTAGAAATAAGCTCCTACATACGACATTTATATTATGTTAAAATAAAATCTTAAATTAATGAACAGATCGAAACTAATAATAGAAAAATACATACAATGTGACTTGCTTAGACTTGCTTAAACTTTTAGACTTTTATAACTTACTATTCTTACAATGAGAGATTATAAAATGTGTGCCACGCACCTCTTTATATATGATAGATATTTGTTTATTGACTTCCATCAACAAGAGCGTTACCGGTGTTCTCGCCCAGTTGGATACTGTGTTAATCTCCTCCGCCGCATCTACTCCTGTATTGAATTTTACGGAACGTATGTTCCTATGACAATAGACAACCAATTTAGCCAGGCATTTCCAAATCGCCACCATTGTCTTCATATCCACAAAAAGACCGCTGACACATGTATATACCTCACAGAGGGATCTAATAACTGAAAAGTTCTCTTTAGAAATAGTTATGTTATGAATCCAATAATCTCACTTTCTATTAGGCTTAAAATCTCCACAACTCCTTCAATCCCACTGCCGTCTATACGTTTGCTGAGTAGATCCAGCACCGCCCAAGGCACGGCGAGTGCGTACTTCAATGCGGCTTTACCTAATGGTGCCCTGGAAACCGTCATAAAATGAGAAAAATATCAAACAAATGGGGAAGAAATAGTGATGGCTTCTCTCACCCTCTTTTGTTGAGATCAAAGTATGCTTTGACCGTGAACAACATGAACCGCACCACCATAGACAGCTCTGTGAAGCTGAAATCTTCGTCAGCATTTATCTGCCTGAGGAACTCTAAGCATGCACTTGACCACAAATTCGAAATTGCATTCAAGTCAGCGTCCTCAAGTATAATCTGAAATGTAATACTATGTGACTCACATTCCGAAGTTCACAACTGTCATTCTTGCCATTCGTTGAAAGATCCTTTCGAGGAACCCCACTAAAATGAGCCAATCGATTTTGGGAACCCGAACGGTTCCATAAACCTTTAATAACTTTTCGGCCCACAAGTGAAGAGCCTCGCTTACGGAACACTCTCCATTTTCCAGGGATTGTTCGCAAATCTGTATTGCCAATGCCTTGGGAACACGCGCCAATATTTCTGCATCATTGAACTCTTTCAATTCTTCAAAGCTAATTTTGTCGTGTTTCTCTGGCGAACGCATTTCGCTGAACCTATTATTCACACTTTTTAGAACTGTTAAGCCAGAGCCCAAAACGAATCCCATCCAAATCGTATTGTAGCGATAAGATAATCGTTGTCGTATTGATTCCATACAATTAAATACTCGATCACAAGCATTTTTTTACTCGATCTTTTTTGTATATTATTTGGTATCGATACTTTTTTTATCGATATAAAAAAAATTGTGGTAGAAGCAGAAAATATTATATGTATAATTTAGTTTAGTTTATTAAGTCTACAGACAAAAAATCCTTATAGACAATCGAGACAATAACTAAATTAACTTTGAATACATCGGATTCTTATAAAATCAGAACTTAAAGTAATTACACTGCACAACAGCATGTCTGTTGCATGGACTTTTTTCAATGAATCTGAATCATTTTTCCACGCTGTTTTCAAAACCATACTCCGTTTTTATGTAACAACTCTAGTTTTCGCAAAAAATGGGCGTGTCACTTTTTCGAATTTTCCTCGGCTTTTTTCTCGTTTTCGACTGTAATTTCTGAACCAATAATCCCATTGACATGATATTTATATCGTTGCACTTACAACATTTCATTATGCGTTTTAAATTGGCGTTGTAATAAAGTTTCAAAGTAGGAAAATATTGAATTTCAAGGCGTTTTTTCTGATGGCGAAAATAGTACAGATGTTTCATAAATCAAGTTACGAAGTATATGAATATCTTAAGAAGAAACATCAAGCAATAAAACACAGCCACATTATTTGGCGGAATACACATTCGCATCGAAATAATAGCAAAAATTTACCATAGCCATTTCCATCACTTTTCATACTTTTTCCTTACAAAATTAGGAGCCTCAAAATATGATCTTTTATATGTTCCATTTATAGTCTGGAATACAAGCAAAAACCAAAAAGATTTTGAATTGCTCGAAACAAAAAAAAATGAAAATCTTTGCATATTTTCAGGCCCCTAATTTTTTAAGGAAAAAGTATGAAAAGTGATGAAATTGGCAATGATACATTTTGGCTATTATTTCGATGCGAATGTGTATTCCGCCAAATAATTTGGCTGCGTTGTAATGTTTGATGTGTCGGCTTTCATTATACACCTAATGGCCAAACTCCATAAAGCGCGTTTCAGGCGTATCGTGGTTTTTGGCGTTTCTCGTGTTTCGAGAAAAAGTTGAATCAGTGTATTTGTATGAAGCAAACTCCATGACTACGCCCGAAACGCGGCAAAAGTTGAACTATTTTCTCGCTTTCTCGCGTTTCTCGCTTAACGACGTCAAACAGCTGACAGAGCTCCTAAAGATGTCATACATTATGTGGTTAAATGGTAATGCCGATAACAAAATTGTGTTATCGTAAAAGTCGAATGCATTTATTTTACACAAAAGCTATTAAATACATTTAAGAAACATTTGAAATTCAATATTTTAACATAGAATGTGGAGAAATTCCTAAAAATTAGCATAATTCTTTGACAGACGAAACTTAGTCTTCGCTGTATTGGAAATTCGATAGCTTATTCGTTGTCGATCAAATTTTGCTCATCCCTGTGAAATAAATTGCTACAAATTGAATTCAACTGAATCTTTTTTTTATTTTTTGCAATGTTCGATGTGCATTTAATGTGTTTAAAATGAAATCAGTAAATTTATAAAGTCTATAACGTCGTATAGCAATTTCATTTCGTTGTTTTTCACAATTCACAACGAAATCAATCAGCAGATTGCCAATTAAAAATTAGCATCAACTGACGTAAGAAGAAGAAGCTGACGCGTGCAACGCGCTTTATGGAGTTTGACCATTTGCAACGCGAATAACGCGAGAAACGCCATAACACGACAAACCCCGAACGCCTGAAACGCGCTTTATGGAGTTTGGCCATAACTCGTTTATTGTTTTACGAAAATTGTGTACGTTTTCGACCATCAAAGAAAACGCCTTAAAATTCAATTTTTTCCGACTTTGAGGTCCACTTACCGCGGCATTTTAACACTTATAAAAATAAGTTTCATAGCAAAAAAAAAGCCGTGTGATGCGTCAAAAGTTGAACTATTTTCAACTTTCTCTCGCGTTTCTCGCTTAACGACGTCAAACAGCTGACAGAGCTCCTAAAGATATCATACGTTATGTGGTTAAATGGTAATGCCGATAACAAACTTGTATTATCGCAAAAGTCGAATGCATTTATTTTGCACGAAAGCTATTAACCCTCAGATGCCATACCTCTTCCCAGTAACGTAAAGACCATACGGGTGCAAATCTGGTTTTCACGATTTTAATTGTTTATTTGTTTTGGCATATGTGATAAATATATAAGAATCTATATTATTCTGGGGTGAAATTTTTTGGGGAATCCGAATATGCTATCAGAAAACCCGTCGGAGTAATTTAACACATAAAAAAATGACAGTTTTTAAATAAACTTTTTTGACATTTTCTTTTTTGCCAAAAAATTGTACTTTCTTTACAAAGAAAGATAGATCAATGAAACTTGGGGAAAATGACAACGGATGCTTGAATAACAATAAAAAAATTACTCATTTCATAAATCATATTTTAAGTATTTTTAACAGGTCCTTGAAAAATTGGGAAATTGGGCAAATTGGGATTTACAACACTTTTCGGTGTTCTAAGCAAATCAGCTTTGGAGCAAATGATGTCGAACTTTTGCTCGATGGTTAAGCCAGTGTATCGACATAATTCCCGTACAACACAGATGGCGCTGAAGTGCGTATTCTAGCAGAGAGAGTTATCCGAAATTTTCGGCCTGCCCGATTTGCACCCGTATGGCCTCTGAGGGTTAAATACATTTAGTGCAGCAGTGTGGCAATTTTTGAAACTACCGGTATCTATGTTTTTCATACAAAACAAACACAACTGAGATACCATATGGGAAAATTCGGGAAAATTGCCAAGTGGGAAATTTAACATACTAGATACTGCTGCATTCGACTTTTGTGATAACACAAGTTTGTTATCGGCATTACCATTTAACCACATAATTTATGATAACTTTAGGAGCTCTGTCAGCTGTTTGACGTCGTTAAGCGCGAAATGCGAGAGAAAGTTGAAAATAGTTCAACTTTTAACGCGTTTCGGGCGTATCGACGTCAAGTGATGGAGTTTGCTTCATACAAATACACTGATTCAACTTTTTCTCGAAACACGAGAAACGCCAAAAACCACGATACGCCTGAAACGCGCTTTATGGAGTTTGGCCATAAGTGTCGCAATATACATTGTGACCGAAAAGTTTCCGAAAATTCTCATTTAAAATTCGCGCGCTGTATATTTTTCGATATTTTAAGTTTCTGTAGGTTGGTAGCACTGTACCTTAATTACTATGCCAAAAATGAGCGCGATCTGTCAGACAGTTTGTTTACGGCAGCTGTTGAAACCAGTTCACCTCAGTAGTACGTTGCGATTTTGTTGAGAATTTTCTTCAAAATGAGTACCGTGAACAGGTCTCTTTGGACGTGCTTGATCGTGCCAATTCCGATCCAACTTTCATGGAACGCATCATAACTGGTGACGAGACATGGGTCTACGAGTACGACATGCAAACAAGTCAACAATCATCGGAATGGAGAGGAAGAGACGAGCCGAAACCGAAAAAACCACGCCAAAGTCGCTCGAAAATCAAGGTAATGCTGATTGTTTTCTTCGATATTCGTGGTGTGGTGCATCATGAATTCGTCCCTGAAGGACAAACAGTCGGTAAAGACTATTATTTGACTGTTTTAAGACGTTTGCGTGAAAATATCCGCCGTAAACGGCCTCAATTGTGGAAGGATAATTCATGGATTTTTCATGACGATAATGCTCCCTCGCACCGAGCCAACATTATCAACGATTTTAAGGCCAAACATTCAATAAATACCATCGAACAGCCACCGTATTCACCTGATCTTGCACCGTGTTACTTTTTCCTGTTTCCCAAACTCAAATTACCACTCAGAGGAACGCGTTTTGAATCCATAGAAGACGTAAAACAGAATTCGCAGAGGGAACTCAAAGCCATACCGGAAAGCGCCTATAAAAAATGATGATTGGAAGAAACGTTGGCATATGTGTATCGCTTCTAATGGAGCATATTTTGAAGGAGATAAAATAAATATTGATGAAGATTAAGAATTTTGCGTTTTATTTAAAATTTCCGGAAACTTTTCGGTCACAAGGTATGTCCTACATCCTAGTCAATTTAGGTTTGGTTAAACGTCATAGTGTGGGTTTCAAGGATCCGTAGACATACCAGGAAACTTCTCTACAATACTTTCGTTAGATAGAAATTGTGACATGCATTGTTAATCTGAAACCCTTACTATGATGTACATAACTATCGTTTAGAGCGAGTACAACGTAAATTCTTCATGGTTGCCCTACAAAGTCTTAATTTTGGTCTGTCCCTACCCTCATATAATTCTCGCTATAGGTTAATTAACCTTCAGTCGTTTTCTTATTTGACATTATCTCTGATATATATTGATGCACTGATTTCTTAGGGTTAGTTTTATGTCCCAGCAAAGTCACTTCGCCGACCGAATATTTTTTGCTCTCTGATGGTTTGAAGGCTAACTATGCCAACAACGAGCTAATCTATGCGACACTTATGGATTGCAATCTTCTAGGCTCCAAACATATATGTACTTATTTATCGTAACTCTTTGTATAATTTTTTCTTAGTCTGTAAGGTTTTCGTGAGCCATGGACTGAATAAATTTGAAGTAATTTAGATGCATTATATAAAAACGGGAAGAGCTCAGAAGTGAATGCATTCTTAAAAATTTTGTTTTTTTTTTGTTTTTCAAAATAAAACATCTGGAAATATATTTTTTTATTCTTTAATTCATTCATCATTAACAACATCATTATCAGAAAATCACGGACAACTTTTGAAGACAAATTTATAACTATAATACATTAAATTGTTTTCAGCGTCACGGAGGTGAAAGGTATAAAAAATAAGAACGCATATATTTGTATATGAAAACGATATAAAAACGATTGTACTAAAATTGAAACTAGATTAAAAACTTTAAAAAAATATCAAGGTTATATACACATCCACCAATTTTTTGTAAGATGTCTATGTAGATATCACTGTATGATAAGTCAAACTCCCATCCATATCGGACAATAATTTCAAAAGTCCATTTTCCTTTTAGTTTCTTAAAACCATGCTTGCAGATCTTGGATTAACTATTATGGGCTGAAAGATACGTGGGCAGTCCGATAAGTACTTAGCCCCACCGCCCGATGGTGCCACTCATGATACAAAAATAGCAGGTAGAGCTTCTTCTCAGCCGCTATATTGCGCATCTGACACTAAAGATCTTTTTGACGTTCTTTTTTGAAAATGTGCTACCGTACTGTTGTTAGAAAATCCCTTGAAAGTCTTTTTAATCCTGCAATGAATTATCTACTATTGAATTCGCATTAACATTTTTATACTTTCGCCCAAAATATATTAGTCACAGTGAGAGGTCTATTCCGTGTTTATTTAAGAAAAAACTTATATTTTTAAATATCGTTAATTAGGTATTGCAACGAAGTGGCATCACGACTCAAGCTTTTGACAAATACAAAAACGTCAATAAGCACGTTTAGTGTCAAAACAAATGGCAGCGGTTCTACCTTCTATTTTTGTATCATGGTGCCACTATCGTAAAAGAAATTGACTATCGTGTAGTTCATCCTCGTAGACGGCTATAACTAATTAATTAATTGATTGGCACGACAGCCCGCTTACGCGAGACTAAGGCCTAGCTTCCCGCAACCACCCGTGTTGTGCGTGTGAATTTTGTACGCGGGTGGAAGGGACCTACAGTTTTAGGCCGGTTTCGAACGGCAGGTTGGGAGATTTTTCATAGACAATTTTTACTCTCAGAGGTTTGCCATTTCCAGCTGAGAGGACAGCCACCGAAAGAAAAAACGAGTTTCCAGTTATTTTTTTTAGGTGTTACTACATGCAGAATTCGAACTAGCGTCGCTCTGCATGCGACTCGCTGGACCGCGCACTAACCAACTGAGCCACGGCGGCTGGCGGCTGTAGACGGCTACTGTAAAAATTTCAGCCATATTGGATTTGTAGTTTTGTCAGCGATTAAGCGATGTGAAACTGGGAGTGCGGTAGAAATACATGCACAGAATTACACTAATATTATTGCAAAATTGCAACCTTGGGGCCTACTAGTAGGCCCCAAGCTTGATCAGGAATGTAGTTTTTCCTCCATATAAATTTCTAAAACGGGGTTGTTGTTCTAGTTGTTGTTAATCGCTGGTTTTGTTTTGACCGCGCGTGGAAACGAACGCTACGAACAGCTGCCCCATCCACCGTATTCTCCATATTTAGCCCCGTGTGACTTCTTTTTGTTTCCAAACTTGAAAAAGTCACTCGCCGGGCAGAAATTTGAGTCGAATGAGGTTATTGCCGCCACGGAGGCCTCCAAAAAACGTATTTTTCAGACGGATTAAAGAAGCTGGAGCATCGCTGGGTCAAGTGTATCGAGTTGAAAGGAATCTACGTTGAGAAATAAACCGCCACTTTTCCAAAATTTTCGTTTTTCTTTTGTAGGCTAAGTACTTATCGGACCACCCACGTACTAATACTACAAAATATTTGAACAAAATTGGCCTTTACCCTGATGCAACTATGGCCTTTCTGCAAAACCACCACCTGTCTTTCGTATATTCTGAATTAAAAATTATGTACAAATTATTGAATATTGCAATTCTGGAATGATATTTATTATATAATGCTCTTTATATAGAAATATAATACCAACAAAAGAAATAAAATGTTTATCCCACAGTAGACACCTAAAATTTTTTTTAAATAAGGATAGTAATTAATCCAAGCTTTGAGTCAGATTTTAAGTGCTTCATAGTTTGGTCATAAAAATAAATCATCATTCTTTAATGTTTGATAATGCATGAAAAATATGTCAACTGTTCCCAATATAGAATCGTGCTTCTTTGCATTAATTACCCTCCTCAGTACTTGTACCGGTAGATGGCTACTCCAGCCACGCCTATCAGAATGGAACCCATCAGATAACCCAGCAACTTCAGCTGCAAAGATAATACGTTGATCGAGATTTGTATGAATGTATTGCCTGTTGACTGCTTGCCTTTGAGCTTTCAGCGTTTTGCTGCTTCTGCGGCTGTTTGTATTTTTGCTCGAGTTTCTTGGCTTGGCCCAGCATCTTCTGGTACATTTCCTTCTCATTGTGCTCTTCACGGCGCGCTTTTATTATTAACTTTGCAAGATCCTTGCAATCACCGGAAAAAATAGTACCCTCAGCACGCAATTCTTGGAATGCATATTCTTGTACATCTCACCTGCTGTATTATTTTGCTCTCCGGCTCCAAAGTGGCCGCTTTCTGTAACAAGCTGATTGCACCCTTCGTATCGCCTTTGCCTTCAAGAATCTGCCAAATTGGTAATGGTTTATGGTAATACGTAATTCGCCAATCAGCTCATTCACACTTACCCTTCCTTTTCGATACAATGCCTTCGAATTATTTGGCTGGCAGCGCAGCACGTTCTCCACAGACTTTTGAGCAGCGTCAAAAGCCGATATTTTTATTTGTGCCATTGCCAAGTTGTTGTAAACGACAAGCCTGTCATCAAGCAAGGTTTGCAAGTCGCTGTTAGAGAGCTGCAACAGGACGCAGAGCATTCCGATAAGGCGACGAAATGAATGAAAACAACATAACTGTGATGCTCACCTCAATGTCTTCGGCATCGAAGCCAGCGTCCGGGTCGCCATCGCGGTCATCAAGATATTCCAATGCTCGCCTGTACAACTGAATTGCCGTATTGAATTCGTTGCGGTTATACCAAAAATTCGCTCGTTCTTTTTTGCGAGAGCTGTTTGTAAATCGATATAACAATGCCAAATTGCGACAAAATGTTCGCAGTGTTTGAAATAATAATAAAGCGGTACCAACCCGTATTTTCTTCGCACTTCAAACGACTTCAAGTCGGCAAAGTCTTCGCACTTAGCGTCCAGCAAATGCACTTCGTACGTTATCTAAGTAAACAATCAGATTGAAAAGTTTTGACAAAAGTCGAAAGACCACCGCTCTTACTGATGCATCTGGCGGAACACTCATCTCGGGCATTCTATCATTTTTTAACCCTATCGAGCCATAAGCAAAACGTGCGTCGACCACCACCTCAGCCACCTCGCCAACATTCATTAAAGGAATCGCCATATCGACTCCTTGCACAACCTGCAAAAAACAAGTATTTCAGTATGGAAAGCCAACTCATTTATTATCTAGCTAGTAGCTAAACCCTACCTCAAAATCTCCAACGTGCAACTGGAAGTTTTTTTCGCGCTCAACTACAGTGCCGTCGGCCAATTTGCCTGATAAGTTCACGATGACCAGGTCGCCACGCGTGGGACGCCTGTTGACCTGTGACTTCTTTAGAACGCGCTTCACCAGCTGCCCATTTCCTAATATGTCGCACGGCTCTTCATCGCCCACGGACGCCGCGCTTTCTCCCGCTGACTCCTCTAGGCCTTCCAGCGACTCATTTACTGTCTTAACTTCATTGGCGATGTTCCTTTGCGCCTCTATTGCCACTGCCGCTGCCACAGATTCGGCTTCCTTCTCCAGCAAGGCCTGCGAAGATGCTCGCATGTCCGCCTCATTTAAATTTGAAAGGTCTTCAAAAGAGCTGTTGCTAGACTTTTCAGTGTCCATAGCGTTATATCCTACAAATAAAAATTATGTTTGCACTCATTTCGATTCGAAACTCAATACAATATGTGGTCAAAAGCAGCAAGCGCAGTAAGTCGTCTTGAAAATAATTGAACGACTTAACTGGCTACTGCTTTTGCGCGAAGTCATGTCCCCTCCAAAATTTTTAGAAGGCTCAATTTCGGAAATCGAATGACAATTGCCCTGCTTAACTTTGTAGGTGATTTCGCCACAAGTTTCGTTTAAAATCATAAAACGAATCGCCGAGCTGTGACTAGGCCTCTCGGTATCCAAATCGAGATATGTATATTACAAAAGCCGTTCTAGCGACAGCATTAAGTGCTGGGCACACTATTCAAAATACCTCTACATACTTTCCTGCTGAACAATGCGCTTACCTGAATATTTCTTCACAAATTATGAACAGACTCAACGCAAATCCAGAATGTGTGTGCAAGTCACCAAATTTCTAGCCTGGCTTTTCGAGAAAGACAAGTCGCAGCAAAGCAAATAAAATTGGTAATGAATGGCAAACGTGACCGTCACTTTCCGAATAAATTTGCCTGTTTTGTATTGCGAAGGAATAAAAACAAAAAAAATTTATAGGGAAACCAAATTTTCCTTTCCGTCAGCACACCAGAATTCAGCAAGTCAGCTGTTCAGCCTCAAACCGCCAGTTGCCGTCAAAAAGATCCGCGAAGTGATGCCAAACTTAAACTGATATGCCTAAGAGGGATGTAATGAAATAAATGTTCCCTTTTTTGTTTTATAGACTCGGAAATTACTTACCCCGATTGAGAAATAATTGACACAATCAGTGTTTTAAAGAGAGCAATATTTTAAGTTTTTTAATTGATCCACTAGGCGGCGCGGGTGGTATTTATTAATATGTGTGTTAATTGTCTAAATTGAGTCAAATTCAGAATGAAGGTTATGTGGAAAGAAATACTTTTACAACAAGTGGACCGATATGTTGAGCTAGAGTACAGTAATCAGCAATCGTTTTCTGCCTAATTTTTTAACTATCAGGTGTACAACTTTGCTTCCGCCGTTTTTTTCCAAAATTAAAAGCTTTATTGCGAGAAAGTGCTTACGGATGTATTATTCAAAGTATTGTCCGTCGCTAGCGACAACTTTCTCCCATCTTTCCGGCAATTTTCGGATCCCGGCTCGAAAAAAGGAGTCCTCTTTTGACGCTATCCATGAAGAAATCCATTTTTCCAATTCTTCGAAGGATTGAAAATGTTGATCTGCCAGGCCGTGTGCCATCGAACGGAATAGGTGGAAGTCAGAAGGGGCGACATCTGGGGAATACGGCGGGTGGGCCAAGACTTCCCATTTCAGCGTTTCCAGGTACTTTTTCACCACTTTTGCGACGTGAGGCCTCGGTTTCAACTCGTACGGCACCCAGTTTCCTTCTTTCTGAATCATGCCCAGGGCCTTGAGACGTTTTGAAATGGCTTGCTGACTCACTCCCAACGAGGAACAAGTGCAGAATAGCGTACCCTCGTGAAAAAATAAATAAAAAATTTGGCTGTATAGAGCTTGGTTTTGTGAATGTAACAAACTAAAAATTTTGCCTGGGAAACGCCTACCAAAGGCGTGGCACGGGGTCAAAGTTCAAAACTTTCATTAAAATAACTCATTCAATTTTCAATCGATTTATATGATATGGGTATCAAACGAAAGGTCTTTTTCATACCTTTATTTTGGTGTACCACATTATATACTTTATATGTACGAGTAAAAAATTATAAGCAAAAAATTATTTTTTTTTTATAAAATTTACAAAACCCGATTTTTTTCTCGAAAAACCTCTTTATTAAGATACAAAAAAATTTACACTATATTATAGCCTGTGGAATTCTCTTTTCAATGAAATATAAAAACATACAGTTTTGTGCGAGTTTCAATGCGTGTTTTAATTAAATATCGCGCCTAAACAAAGAATTTCTGCATTCAAGTACCTTATGTGTGGCCGGCCTTCGGCCGGGCGCTTGAAAAATAACCCTCATGGGAGTCACCACCACATCAGGCAACAGTCAGGTGTGCACAGTATTTTTGTTCAAATCCATAGTTCCAAGCCATAGTATTTTAGGCAATAAGTTTTTCCCAGGTGGCCGGCCTTCGGCCGGGCGCTTGAAAAATAACCCTCATGGGAGTCACCACCACATCAGGCAACAGTCAGGTGTGCACAATATGGAAATATAAAAATTTTGAACCTCGATATCTCGAAAACGAAGCGAGATATCGAAAATTTTTATTCATCATTTTCGATTTATTTTCGGTCAATCTATCTAAAAACATCATCAAATGGCGGAAACCGTAGAATCCGCGTGCAGGCAGATTCTTTTAACTCAATACAAATTTAAATATAAAAACAAAAACAAAAAAAGTTCAAATGTTCTATATTTCATTGTCAAGGGAATTCCGTAAAGAATATATGGTAACAAATTTATTATATCTTTATTTTGGTTTTTTTCGAGAAAAAAAATCGGGGTTTATAAATTTTATAAAAAAAAAATAATTTTTTGCTTATAATTTTTTACTTGTACATATAAACTATATAATGTGGTACACCAAAATAAAGGTATGAAAAATACCTTTCGTTTGATACCCATATCATATAAATCGATTGAAAATTGAATGAGTTATTTTGATAAAAGTTTTGAACTTTGACCCCGTGCCACGCCTATTGTAGGCGTTTCCCAGGTACAATTTTTAGTTTGTTAGACTCAGGAGCGAAACTTCTTTGTATAAGCATACTTATTAATTTTTTTCACGAGGGTACGCTATTCTGCACTTAAGCCCCCAACGATTCGGCAAGCTCTTCTTGGGTTTGGCACGAATCTTCATCAAGCAATGCTTCTAGTTGTTCATCTTTGAAGGTTTTTTCTCTTCCACCACCATGTTTGTCTTCGACATCGAAATCACCATTTTTAAAACGTTGAAACCACTCCCGACACGTTCTTTCACTCAGAGCAGCATCACCGTAAGTTTCTGAGAGCATTCGATGCGCTTCAGCTGCATTTTTTTTTCAAATTGATACAGAAAAGTAAAACTTCCCGCAAATGGCGAGAATTGGGCACATAAACGGACATTTTCGAGCGTGAATAATACGAAAACAAGAACAACTGTCACTGAAACGGCGATGACAATTCGTTAGGCACTGTCCACACTCACTTTAAAGGCATTACCATCTATGTATTTCAACCAGCCTCAGCCGGTACAGCCACCTATCGGAAAACGGCGGAAGCAAAGTTGTACACCTGATATAATCATACGTTAATAAAATTCGGTATAATCTTAATTTTAGTCTATTTTTGTTTGAATGAACTGGGTAAAAGCCCGACACCGCCCTATAATTAAGCAACACATTACCTCTTACAGTCAAACCTAAATTGGAGCGTTGAGCGTTGCGTTTTCTGACGGAACGCTCTTGCTCAGTGCGGCATACCGAAATTGAAGCGTTGCGTTGGGATTGTCAAAATCATGAAATGAAAACAAATGACAAAAAAATATCTGCTTAGTTGCCAAAAAACAACAATTTATTATTATTTTGCAAAACTTAGCTCTTATTTGAATAAATTCCTCAAAATTTAAATCAAATCAAATATAAATTACAGGCGTTTTTGTTATAACTTTTCGTTGAATAAGGTGTGTGACTAACTAATTAAAACACATTTTTTTGCCAAAGTTCGTTTTTATTCATCCACATAGTCCCCTTTTAGGGAGATACAATCATTCCAACGCTTTTCCAATCTTTCGATACCGCCTTTGTAGAACGATTTTTCTTTGCCTTCAAAATAGGCGTTAGTTTCGGCGATTACTTCATCATTTGAGCCAAATCTCTTACCACGGAGCATCTTTTTGAGGTCTGCGAAGAGCCAGTAGTCGCTGGGGGCCAGATCTGGAGAATACGGGGGATGAGGAAGCAATTCGAAGCCCAATTCATGCATTTTTGCCATCGTTTTCATCGACTTGTGACACGGTGCATTGTCTTGGTGAAACAACACTTTTTTCTTCTTCATATTGGGCCGCTTAATCGCGATTTCTTCTTTCAAACGTTCCAACAACGCTATATAATAGTCGCTATTGATTGTTTTCCCTTTCTCAAGATAGTCGATGAATATTATTCCGTGCACATCCCAAAATACTGACGCCATAACCTTGCCAGCCGATGTTTGTGCCTTTGGACGCTTTGGGCGGCTTTCACCGGTTGCATGCCACTCAGCAGACTGCCGATTTGACTCTGCAGTGAAATGGTGGATCCATGTTTCATCCATTGTGATGTACCGACGCAAAAACTCCGACTTGTTGCGCGTAAACATGTCCAAACAGCTCTTTGAATCATCGATTCGTTGTTATTTTTGCTCCGGTGTGAGCAAACGCGGCACCCATTTCGAAAACACCTTTTTCATAACCAAATGTTCGTGTATTATGGTGTGTACACTGCCTGCTGATATCTTTAGAATGTCAGCAATCTCCCCCACTTTCACTTTACGGTCGGACATAATGATTTTCAGTGTTTTTTCAACGTTTTCCGGAATAACAGCGTCATTTGGCCGTCCAGTAGATGGAATGTCATCGGTGTCTGTACGACCACGTTTGAATTCGGCATACCAATAACAAATGGTTCTTTTTGATGGAGCAGAGTCCGGATAATGTTTTTCAAGCCATTCCTGGTATTGAACAGTATTTTTTTTCATTAAAAAACAATGATAAATCAGCACACGGAATTGCTTTGAATTCATTTTTTTTGAAAACTCAAAAGTAGTGTCACTTAAAGAACTGTAACTTGTAAACTAATGGTCGGATTGACATATAGTTTTGACAGTAAGCCTAAAAAGGTTCACAATTTCGAAAAAAATATTGATTTAGTATTAGTGCCGCCATCTATGTGTCAGTCACACACATTATTGAACGAAGTGTTACGCAGCCAACTTCAACCGCTAACGCCTTGTCAAAATTGGAAATTCGAATAGCGCAGCGTCAGAGCGTTTCAATTGCGGTTTGCCCCATACAATTTGTATGGGCATGAAGCAATTTTGACAGTTGCTTGCCGCTGACGCTCCAATTTAGGTTTGACTGTTAATGCTGTCAAATGCCAATATTTGTCATTTAGTAGGCGTTTAAACGTAATCGAATGACAACACATAATTGGTAATATTACTATTTCTCGAATTTCACAAGATGTGATTTTCCAAGTACATAGACTTTATGATTGCCAAAGCAATGTCTATGCTCGTTTGTAATAAGAAACTCGAATGCATTTTTAGATATGTTTTTCCTCAAAAAGCTATTCTTGTCGTTTGTTAGATCTAACTTCGAATATTGCAGTATATGTAATTTGGATTCCTCTCTATTCAATGTATTTCATCTGTGGATAGCAAACTTTCAAGTTGCCCGAAATCCCGGGATCCCGAATATTTTTAGCAGGATTTTAACTTTCTTGGTTTTTTACAACTTTTCGTTTAACTTCTTTTCATTTCTTTTCAACGTGCATGGTGATTGGCATTTTAAACTGTTACCATTATATTTTGCATGAGAAGGAGTAAAATAATAAACACTAGTTGGGGAAAAAACTATATTATAACTATATATAACTATAATATTATATATATAATAATACAACTTGTCGCAGTGGGAACTCTATACTCTGTTCATACCTCATGCACAGAGTAGGGTCAGATGGGGTAAATGTAAACAAGGATTAAATGTAAATGTTTACATGCTAAGGGAGCGGACATACAAGGTAAAGTCTCTGATTGCGTTCAACTTGGCGAACGCCAGAACGATTCTTGTCCCTGTCCAATCCAAGCTGATGCACAGCCTCCGCGCGGCCCTTCTGGATAGCTATTTGGCACCCGCTGAATAATGAACTAATGTGTGCAGCGAGTCCAATCCCCAGGACTTAAAATTTGGGTTGTGCGCAGGGTTTGGTGCCCGCCACGGAAAATCAAATACCAATGAAAGCTAGCAAACAAGCCTCGGAAGGAGCCCACAATGTTGACGACCACAGCAAACGATTTAAGGACCACGATTTGAGGATATGCACCTGGAATGTCCGGACCCTCTATAGGGAAGGTGCCTCTATCCAACTGGCGGAAGCCCTCACAAAGTGTAAGGCTGACATCACCGCCATCCAGGAAATGCGATGGACAGGACAAGGTTGCTCCAAGCGAGCAGACTGCGACATCTACTACAGCTGCCATGCGGAGAAGCGCGAATTTGGCTGCGGATTTGTGGTCAGTAAGAGACTTCGCCACCACGTCTCTCGGTTCACTCCGGTGAACGAACGACTGGCTTCGATCCGCATCAAGGCTAAATACTTTAGCATCAGCCTAATTTGCGCGCACGCCCCGATGGAAGAGAAGGACGATGCGGCCAAGGATGCCTTCTATGCGAAGCTCGAGGACGTCTACGACGGGTGCCCGGCCCATGATGTCAAAATTGTCCTCGGGGACTTCAATGCAAAGGTCGGGCGAGAAGGTATATTTGGTCCCACTGTCGGGCAGTTCAGCCTCCATACGACCACTACAAACAACGGTCTGAGGCTGATCGATTTCGCCGCGGCACGAAACATGGTAGTTAGTAGCACCAGATTCCAGCACCTCGATATCCACAAGGCGACCTGGTTATCCCCCGATCAATCAACCCGCAACCAGATTGATCACATTGTGATTGATGGAAGGCATGCTTCTAGCATTCTAGATGTGCGCACGTTCCGAGGTCCCAACATCGACTCGGACCATTACCTTGTTGCAGCCAAGGTACGCATGCGTCTTTGCGCAGCGAAGACCACACAACCTAGTTTGCGAAGAAAGCTGGACATCAGCAAGCTGCGATCACAAGGGGTAGCCGAAGCCTACTCCGCTCAACTCTCCAACCAGCTCGGTCGCTCCCCCTCTCCACCTGATGACATCGGCGGATTATGGGCTCACTTATCCCACTCTATGCGCGCCGCCGCAGAAAATGTCCTTGGTTTTCGACGCCCACCACCAAAAAACCAATGGTACGATGAAGAGTGTCGCGCAGCCACTGCAGCGAAGAATGCTGCCTACAAGAAGACCCTGCAGTCGGCTGCCACGCGAGCCGTGACAGAAAAATACCGGGAGGAGAGGAAGAAAGAGAGGTGCCTTTTTAGACGCAAGAAACGGGAGCAAGAAAGGCGCGAGCGTGAGGAAATCGAGGAGTGCAGGAGCAGGAATAACGCCCGAAAATTCTTCCAAAAAGTTAAGCGTCTCACGGAAGGATTTAAGCCAGGGGCATCTTCTTGCAGAGACGAAAACGGGGATCTGGTTACGGATGCGCAGGGTGTGCTGAGGTTGTGGAAGGAGCACTTCACCAAGCTGCTCGCAGGCGACGAAGGGAACAATACCGCCAGTGGTGAAGATGTCCAGATGGCACCAATCGACGACGACGGTGTGGATGTGCCACCGCCCAGCCATGACGAGGTCCGGGTTGCTATCCAGCGACTCAAGAACAATAAAGCTGCAGGGCCGGATGGGCTACCAGCTGAATTGTTCAAGGCCGGCGGCGGTGAGCTGATTGGGTGCATGCATCAGCTCATTTGCAAAATATGGCTGGAGGAACGAATGCCCAACGATTGGAACCTCAGTGCCCTTTGTCCTGTGCTGAAGAAAGGCGACCCAACAATATGCGCCAACTACAGGGGTATAAGCCTACTTCCCATTGCATACAAGGTCCTAACGAGCGTACTATGTGAAAGATTAAAGCCACTCGCCAAGGCGCTGATTGGACCTTATCAGTGCGGCTTTAGACCTGGTAAGTCCACCATCGACCAGATATTCACTTTACGCCCAATCCTGGAGAAGACCCATGAGAATCAAATCGATACACACCATCTCTTCATCGATTACAAGGCAGCATTCGATAGCCCGATAAGGGATCGCCTATATGCCGCATTGTCTGAACTTCGTATCCCTGCAAAGCTCGTGAGACTTTGCAGAGCGACGTTGAGCAAT
The DNA here is from genome assembly GCA_963971225.1 of Melieria omissa. Classification (NCBI taxonomy): domain Eukaryota; kingdom Metazoa; phylum Arthropoda; class Insecta; order Diptera; family Ulidiidae; genus Melieria; species Melieria omissa. The sequence goes on along the minus strand of OZ020269.1, from coordinate 37,581,146 downwards.
ACGCGCAGCTCCGTCAAGGTTGGAAGTGACCTCTCCGACCCCTTTTGATACCGTTCTAGGTTTCAGACAGGGTGATCCTTTGTCCTGCGACCTCTTCAACTTCACCATGGAGAGTGTTCTGCGCAAGGCCGGTGTACATCGTAATGGCACAATTTTCAACAAAAGTGTCCAGCTCCTTGCCTACGCTGATGACATTGATGTCATCGGACTTAACAAGCGAGATGTCACCGCTGCCTTTGCGGCTATCGAAAGAGAATCTGCCAAAATGGGTCTGGTGGTAAATGAGGGCAAGACGAAGTATATGCTGTCTACATGCAGGGACTCGCAGCGGCTAGGGTCTCACGTCGAGGCCGACAGGTATACTTTTGAAGTTGTCAAGGAATTCGTCTACCTTGGCACCGCCATCAACAGCAGCAATGATGTCAGCCTGGAGATAAAGCGAAGGATAACTCTTGCCAACAGGTGCTACTACGGTCTCGGTAGGCAATTGAGAAGTAGAGACCTCTCTCGACCGACAAAACTTGCACTCTATAGGACGCTTATCTTGCCCGTGCTCCTCTATGGCGCTGAAGCATGGACAATGACACGAAACGACATAGCGGCCCTTGGAGTGTTCGAGAGGAAGGTACTTCGCAAAATCTTCGGCCCTGTTCGTGTTGGTGACGACTATCGTATACGAACCAATAACGAGCTGTATGAGCTGTATAAGGACATGGACGTAGCGCAGCGAATAAACATCCAGCGGCTACGCTGGCTGGGTCATGTCTGCCGCATGGACGACGAAGCTCCGGCGAAAAAGGTGTTCGATGCGATGGTTGGAGGTCGACGGCGAAGAGGGAGGCCGTGTCTCCGGTGGAAGGACCAAGTTGAGGAGCCCTGTCATCTCTTGGTGTTACTAACTGGAGAAGGCGCGCGCAAAGCAGAGGCGCCTGGAGAGAAGTTTTGCGGCAGGCCGTAACCCGATAACGGGTTGTTATGGCCAGTTAAGTAAGTAAGTAAGTAAGTAAGTAAGTAAGTTTATAGCCTATTTCCACTGGGCCTTAACTGCAGTTTACGCTTAACTGCAGTTTGACATCGCATTTAAATGCTCAAATTCCCATACAATTGTTTTTGTATCAAAGTGCGTGAACTCACTTTTAAAACTGAGTTAACTCAGTTTTGCCGTTTACAGACGTCTAACAGAAAATTTTATGTTAAAAGTGGGAGCAATATTCACAAATGTACAAATTTTGATAGCATGCTTTCAGGGGCTGCAAAAGCAGTACGAACACAAACGAGGGAAGGGATTTGAATTCCGTTCGGTGTGGTTAATTTTTTCCCAAAAGAACTGCTTTTACCGGCATTTTCAGCATAAATACAAATCGTCTGTCATAAACGAAGTGAATACTTCTATTATTTGTAAATAATAAATGCTGAAATAGCAAATAAAAAAAGTAAATTTTCCATGAACCCTCTTGACATTAAAAATTCAGACAGCTCTGATATCAAACAGCCGACAACTTTCAGAAATGAAATAGACATTGACAAATGATAAATAAATTGATAAAAAAATAAATAAATTGATAAATTTTCACAAATATGAAAACGCAGACATTCCTAGACTGTTGAGAAGGAAAGCGGAGTGGTTTTCATGTAGTAGAGAGGCTACAAGAAACCACACATACGTATAGAAGGAGATGTCGGCGATGGGTATAGCTGGGGCTGCCCAGAAATAAATGCAGAATTTGATTTTTCCAAATGAAAATGTCAACAAAAACAAGCTTTTGGAGTTAACTCAGTTTCGGTGGAAACGCTTGACAATTGTCAAACTTAACAGAGCTCTTAAATGCATTTAAGCGCTCAGTGGAAATAGGCTATTACATGCTAAATTAATATTTTGTTGGGTCATGGACTGTTGCAGTTAATTTTAAAAGCATAAAATAACCACTGTTTACATTTACCCCTTGTTTACATTTCCCCCATCTGACCCTAAAGGTTAAGTGCTACGGATTTCGGCAAATTAGTCACTTAATAGTTGGTTTGGCTGGTTTTTCGGAAAAAGTATTTTAAAAATAACTGATTGCAAGTCAGTCGTACATTTGTACAATAATATTAGCTTTTGAGCAATTTCCTAGCACTTTCGTGAACTTAAAACTCAACCTAAAATTTTGTGGCTATGTATTTTTTCATTAAACTTCATAAAGTGAGGTATTCGCAGCACCAAAATCGAAAAATTGTTCTCTAAACCATGCCTCTGACCTTCTCAAACTAAGTTTCAATTTACTGTATTTCGCTTACAAAAGATAAATGAACTTAATGGTTTTGCTTCGATAATGTTTTATTTCATAAAAACAACAGCAAAAACAAAAACAAAATCACATAAATATATCAACACATACTTGTTTATAAAACAATTTTTACCGGCTTCTATAATCTTCTGCTAAAATAGTTCCTCAAAACGATATTCCCAAAAATATTAATGTATTGTAGGCTATTCCAACTAGGCCTTAACTGCAGTTTACGCTTAACTGTAGTTTGACATTGCATTTAAATGCTCAAATTCCCATACAATTGTTTTTGTATCAAAGTGCGTGAACTCACTTTCAAAACTGATTTAACACAGTTTTGCCGTTTACAGACGTCTAACAGAAAATTTTATGTTAAAAACGGGAGCAATATTCACAAATGTACAAATTTTGATAGCACGCTTTCAGGAGCTGCAAAAGCCGCACGAACACAAACGAGAGAAGGGATTTGAATTGCGTTCGGTGTGGTTAATTTTTTCCTAAAAGAACTACTTTTACCGGAATTTTCAGCATAAATACAAATCATCTGTCATAATCAAAGTCAAAAGTTCTATTATTTTCCAATAATAAATGCTGAAAAAGAAAATAAAAAACGTGGAATTTTCCATGAACCCTCTTGACATTAAAAATTTCAGACAGCTCTGATATCAACCAGCCGACAACTTTCAGAAATGAAATAGACATTGACAAATGATAAATAAATTGATAAAAAAATAAATAAATTGATAAATTTTCACAAATATGAAAACGCAGACATTCCTAGACTGTTAAGAAGGAAAGCGGAGTGGTTTTTATGTACTAGAGAGGCTACAAGAAACCACACATAGGTATACAAGGAGATGGCGGCGATGGGTATAGCTGGGGCTGCCCAGAAATAAATGCATAATTTGATTTTTCCAAATGAAAATGTCAACAAAAACAAGCTTTTGGAGTTAACTCAGTTTCGGTGGAAACGCTCGACAGTTGTCAAACCCTTGAATGCATTTAAGCGCTCGGTGGAAATAGGCTATTAGCAAAGAGTATGAAGTAATATAGAACGCGCATCTCATACAAGCAAACGCGTTGTATGGCGGGTACTGCTGGTAGTACCCTCTGTTATTGACAGCAGAACTCTCTGTTACTAACAGCAGAAATCTCTGTAACTTCGGCGTAACATGCAAAGAAAATAAACATACGAAGGCTTGCTTTTGGTTGCCCTCACTGCATCGAGTCTGCGTTAGCACACTGCTGCGGCGTGGGATGATTGGGAGATGAAGACGATGTGCTGTTGTTGTTGTTGTTGCGCTGGCGAATTGCTGAAATTGTAAAACGATTTATATTTTCTGGCTGGCTTTTGTTCTTCTTCTATAAGCCTGCACGGCGTTCCATATTTTTTCCTGAACTCACTGCCGACTGTAGTGTGCGCATAATCATAGAAAAGAAAATAAAATATGGCTGGCGTGGTGACTAGGGATCGCAATTTTTTGCCATTTTGCGATCCCGGGATTTTCGAGATTGAAAAGTAAAATCGGGATTTAATCGGGATTTTCGGGATTGAAAAGTAAAATCGGGATTTAATCCCGAGATTCATATAACAAATTTTTTAAATAAAACAATTTTCCCAAATTGCATAAATACTTGTTTATAATATATTTACCACAAAAATAGACACAGTTTAATCACATTTGGGGTAGTTTTAAGATTTTGTATCTTGAATTTGATCACATATTGTTTAACTTAAAAGTTTTTCATTTGACATTTAACTACAGTTTGATAACATTTTGTTTTATCAAAAATGACACTTAAGGGGCACAACTAGTTTGAAATTTTGAAAATTTCGTTTTTTGTTTTATTTCATATTTTTATAGTATAACTATCATAGAAAAAGTATACGAACGGATTTTGTCGAATTCGTAAAAGTCTCTGAGATACAGAGCCTCAAATCCGTGTCGTTCACTACGCGGTAACACGGTTTTAAAACTTTAAACGCGTTTTTCTCAAAACTACATTTTTCAAATTTGCTGCAGCTGTAACTTGATAACAAATCATCCGATCGACTTGGGTCTTTTTTTAGCTTATTGTGTATTTGTTTTTCCATACAATCACCCTCCAGTTTAATGATAGGATGAAAAGTATAATTATGCCAGGCCAGAAACCATCAAATTTTTCAGCAAAATTGCATTTTATTTTTTTTTTACAACCGAGGGTCATTGTATAGAAAATATAACCTAGTTAAGTAAAATTTTTGGTTTTTTTGATTTCAGGCACTGCGAAGGCTACAATCACTGCAGCAGTGGGAGAACGTTTTTTTTTTTAAGACTCAGGAGATGGTGGATAACTTGCTGAAAATCGAATATTTTCATTTGAAAAAATTACTTTGCATTCATTATTTATGCATAAATATATCTGCAAAATTTTACAACATTCGATGCAATACTTCGCAAAATTCAAAATTCACAAAAATCTCCTTTTTCAGGCGGTCAAACTAGTTGTGCCCGTTAACACGTTCACGCCGTTCACTGTCTCATCGGGCGACGCGTATCGCCGGTGGTCCGCACAAGATTGTCAACTCGAGTGACGCGTACCGCCGCACAGTGGGGTATTTGATGCCCAAAATGGCGATTAATTCAAAAAATGAAATTCAAATATCTTGATAATATTTGGTATGGGGGAAAAGTAGATAAAATTGTGCATCACTGGGTGAAAAAATAAATGATCTACATTGAACGGTATTGTCACAGTGCGCTTTGCAAAATGCATATTTGTTCATTGCTCCGTTGTGTTTAGAGCGCGTTACGCATTTGCCAGTGATTTGAAGTGCTTTTTTTAATATCATTCTTGCAAAACTTAATTTTTTTTAATATGGAACCTTCAACCTCAGGTATTGTACTAATGCTTAAACAAAATTATGTTTGTAGAATATGTGTATTAATAATTTATAAAAATTTGTTAGTTATAGTCTTAAAATTGTACATATTTAAAGGATATAGGTAGACATATAGTTGCTTTGGCTGTGAAAGGCCGTAATAATTTTATATGATATGTAAAGAACATATATTTGACTACTATATTGCAAAAAATTAAAGTGCACTTTTGTGCATTTTCTGAAATAAAGCGTGATCCATTTCGAGGTTCCCTACTTTTTTAAAGAAAAAAACACAGAAAATTAAAATTTAACGGGGAATGTTTATTATCATTCGAAAGAACATTCTTTGGCATTTATTTTTTGAAGATTATCTCTTTCAAATGTTGGCCGCGGCTACGTCTCAGATGGTCCATCCGTTGAGTCCAATTTTCGATGACTCGTTCGAGCATTTCGACTGGTAACTGGCGAATGACACGCGTGATGTTTTGCTCCAAGGCCTGAATCGAAGCGGGTTTATCCGTATAGACTTAAGACTTTACTTATCCCCACAGAAAAAAGTCTAACGGTGTGATATCACACGATCTTGGTGGCCAATCGACCGGCCCATTACGTGAAATTAGCTGTTCTCACCGGCATCATTTTTGAAGAAATATGGACCGATGAACGATTTGTAAACGTTTTTCAGGCGTAAGTCTTTCCATGATGAAATGCCAAACAATACTGAACAAAAATAATATGACAGCTTGACACGACTCACGCGTGATCTGTCAAAAAACGGTTATTGAAAAAAGTACCTCTAGTTGGATCACCCTTTATTTAAGTTTTAGTGCTTCAAAGTCAGTGCCAAATTTTGTGATTTCGCTTGATCTTCTTGGAGTAATGAATGTTGTTGTTATCATGTGTTTCTGTTTTGTTTTTGTTATTCTACTGCAAGGCACTACAAATAAGGCACTGAGACTACTTCAACTCAAAAGTGTTACTTATGCGGTGCAACTAGAACACAATTCAACTTAATTGACGAAATGATTGCAAGAAATGTTGAAAGCACTGATCCTAATTTTGGACTGTCAGTACTGCATGGTTCGATACGATTTTTTTAAATGCCTTCTTCATTTATCGTACAAATTACCAATAAAAAAATGGTAAGTAAGGTCAGAAAACGAAACAAAAAAAAATATTCAAAAGGGATTCAGAGAGAAAGCAGGTTTGATGATCAACCGAAACCCGGATTCTGCAACTCAAATGATGGAAATACGGCAAGAAGGTTCTTTCGAAACGCAGAGCTATCATCTGAAATCACGAATGTTGACTTGAACTTGATAAAAAGGTTGCACGTTATACTGATAGTGGTTTCTTGTGGCCATGAGGTAGATATTGCAAAGTTTCGAAATTTCGCACATGATACTGCGAGATATTTTGTATCAAAGTATCCATGGTGCAATATGCCACCTACGGTGCACAAATTTCTAATTCATGGGCCAGAAATAATACACCACGCTCTGTTACCAATTGGCCAATTAACTGAGGAAGCTCAAGAAGCACTGAATAAAGAATTTAAAAAATACAGAGAACATTTTACACGCAAGACTAGCAGAGAAAAAAACAAATCATGATATTTTGCATCGAGTTCTTGTTGCTTCCGATCCAATTTTATCAAGTTTAAGGAAACTTCCTAAAAAAAGATCCAACACCTACCACTATCAGCTATTGAACTTTGTAAAAACTTCAACAGATAATACTAATTTCCAGTCTGGTAATGATATTGCGTTTGATGATGATGATGATGATGATGATGATGATAATGATGATGATGATGACGATGATGATAATAATGATGATAATAATAGCGATGACATTAATTCTAGTGTGAGAAGCCCAAAACTTGAAATATTTACTTAAATTGAATAAATTTAATAAAAAAACAACAACAACAACAACAATATTTTTTTTTCAATTTGTCTTATATATGCTTCATCTATGTAAAAAAATACTTTACATTTATTTTAATAGCTCAGGAGAATTGATCGCCGTTTTCAATGCTCAATACCCCACTGTGCGCCAGTGGTACGCATTCGATTGTGCTATTAGACGCTGAAAATTAAAATAATGAAAATTTTACGTATTTTCATTAAAAACATTTAATGAAAGCCAAATGAGGCACAGCATTAATTTCAGCGCCGCCTCACAGCAAAGACAATGAAAATCGGCCCCGGCGTGAACGTGTTAAACATAACTTATTGCTTCTTCTATCTGCATATTTGATTAAAAAAAATAAATAAAAAATAATAAAAATAATTTGTTTGAACTTTTAGTTTAACTTCGATTATTTCGATAAAAAAGTTAAGCGTTTTGATTAACTAAAAACTGAGATCTTAAAAATACTAAGCCATTAATTGTTTTGTTCTTTAATCTAGAGCGAAATTTATTGCAAATAAATCCTGCTGAGAGAAAACATCTTTCAGATTCAAGACTTGTTGGTTGAATGCTTCGTAAATAAAGCCTTTTGCAAAAGACGCCCTCTATCCCCTCCCTCCTCCCTCAGATAAGGAATTGGGTTTTTGTGCTTTTAAATTTATTTCATTTGAACTTTGAAGCATCTTTTGCAATCCCGAAAATCCCGGGATTAAATGATTTGAATCCCGGGATTTTCGGGACTGGAAAAAGTCCGGGATCCCGGGCTCCCGGGATCCCGGGCTCCCGGGATTGCGATGCCTAGTGGTGACCTATATGATCGCTACAGGCAATAAAAAATAAATAAAAACTAATCAAAAAAGACAATTAAAAAGGGAAATTGGAAAGAAAGGAAGACGTTTTTATTAGCCCATAATAATTTTCCGTCCCGTTCTTTGGAACTTTTTTTACTGCGCACATATAATGAATGCTTCAAAGAACTAAAATAATAAAATCTTATATTGTAAATTTATGCTCACATCATTCGCCATGGAACAATTCAGGTGTAGAATATTTATACTATTTTTAAACGTAGGCATTCCTAAATCACATTTTTCATGTGACAAAATACTTGTCTTATTATTTATTTCTTTATTTAGTGCTTTAGTAGTGCTTTCGACATATTTCAATAGAAAGTCAATAGACCTATTAACTTATGCTTGTTCAAATCTTTTAACCCTTGGTTTGTCCGTTACATTTCGATTTAAAAAAAAATTAAAACACGTATCTAATTCTTTTTGATTTCAAGTGTTTTGAAGTCAATATAGTAGTAGTTTTCCCATATTCTCAAACTTGAAATCAACCATGTGAAAATATAAACAAATAATTTTATTTCGAACTCGCCACGTAAAAATATTTGTAAACATTTTATGTAAATTGGGATCAACCACCAAATTTTAAAATCAATCAAAGCGTTGGCCATCAAAAAGCCATACACCACAAATATTCGATTGATAGAAATATGATAGCAATTTGGGCAGCAAATCGGCAACACAAAAAAGCATACACACAATAATCGACAACAACAAAAACATTAGCGAATCCCGAGTCATCTTCGTTGAAACGATGATGACGATGCTTTGGTTCGTTGTTTGCTCTTTGCTTGCGATTCGGCAAACAAGATCAAGAAACATATATGCAAAAAATGATTGAGTGAACACTACGCTGCAACACAACCTTTTCAATGTACACGAGTGAAGCCGTTGCGAACAATAACATTGCTTTTTGCTGTTGTCCTACGAAAATCTAACAGAAAATGTTATGAACTTAACATTCTCAAATGCCTACGCTTCGCTCTTCCCGCTCGCATCATAACAGCCGAAAACACTTTTGTGCCCACATGCGCGTTCTACCTTGTGACCGAAAAGTTTCCGGAAATTTTAAATAAAACGCAAAATTCTTATCTTCATCAATATTTATTTTATCTCCTTCAAAATATGCTCCATTAGAAGCGATACACATATGCCAACGTTTCTTCCAATCATCAAAACATTTTTTATAGGCGCTTTCCGGTATGGCTTTGAGTTCCCTCTGCGAATTCTGTTTTACGTCTTCTATGGATTCAAAACGCGTTCCTCTGAGTGGTAATTTGAGTTTGGGAAACAGGAAAAAGTCACACGGTGCAAGATCAGGTGAATACGGTGGCTGTTCGATGGTATTTATTGAATGTTTGGCCTTAAAATCGTTGATAATGTTGGCTCGGTGCGAGGGAGCATTATCGTCATGAAAAATCCATGAATTATCCTTCCACAATTGAGGCCGTTTACGGCGGATATTTTCACGCAAACGTCTTAAAACAGTCAAATAATAGTCTTTACCGACTATTTGTCCTTCAGGGACGAATTCATGATGCACCACACCACGAATATCGAAGAAAACAATCAGCATTACCTTGATTTTCGAGCGACTTTGGCGTGGTTTTTTCGGTTTCGGCTCGTCTCTTCCTCTCCATTCCGATGATTGTTGACTTGTTTGCATGTCGTACTCGTAGACCCATGTCTCGTCACCAGTTATGATGCGTTCCATGAAAGTTGGATCGGAATTGGCACGATCAAGCACGTCCAAAGAGACCTGTTCACGGTACTCATTTTGAAGAAAATTCTCAACAACATCGCAACGCACTACTGAGGTGAACTGGTTTCAACACCTGCCGTAAACAAACTGTCTGACAGATCGCGCTCATTTTTGGCATAGTAATTAAGGACAGTGCTACCAACCTACAGAAACTTAAAATATCGAAAAATATACAGCGCGCGAATTTTAAATGAGAATTTCCGGAAACATTTCGGTCACAATGTATATTACTTCATATTCTTTGCTATTATAGCCTATTTCCACCGAGCGCTTAAATGCATTCAAGGGCTCTGTTAAGTTTGACAACTGTCGAGCGTTTCCACCGAAACTGAGTTAACTCCAAAAGCTTGTTTTTGTTGACATTTTCATTTGGAAAAATCAAATTATGCATTTATTTCTGGGCAGCCCCAGCTATACCCATCGCCGCCATCTCCTTGTATACCTATGTGTGGTTTCTTGTAGCCTCTCTAGTACATAAAAACCACTCCGCTTTCCTTCTTAACAGTCTAGGAATGTCTGCGTTTTCATATTTGTGAAAATTTATCAATTTATTTATTTTTTTATCAATTTATTTATCATTTGTCAATGTCTATTTCATTTCTGAAAGTTGTCGGCTGTTTGATATCAGAGCTGTCTGAAATTTTTAATGTCAAGAGGGTTCATGAGAAGTTCAACTTTTTTATTTTCTTTTTCAGCTTTTACTATTGGCAAATAATAAAAATAATATAATAATAATATATATATAAATATAATATATAAATATAAAAATAATAAAACTGTCACAAATTAAATAAACATTGACAAATGAAATAAATTTTCATAAATGAAATATATTTTCACAAATATGAAAACGCAGACATTACTGGACTGTTGAAAAGAAAAGTGGAGTGGTTTTCATGCAGTAGAGAGGCTACAAGAAACCACACATACGTCTACAAGGAAATTACGGCAATAGCTGGGGCTGCCCCGAAATAAATGCAGACTTGACTTGACCAAATGAAAATGTAATAAAAAACCAGCTGTTGGAGTTAACTCAGTTTCGGGAGAAACGCTTGACAGTTCTCAAATTTAACAGAGCCCTTAACTGTAGCTAAGCGATCAATGGAAATAGGCTATAAGTCTTCATTAAGTTTTAAAAATGTATTTTTTTGTAATCAAATTGAGTGACCACATAATAAAGCATTGATAACATCAAACGAAATACTCTTGTTGTTCGGTGATGATGCAAGGATGTTTTCGACGGTTAATACAGCGTGGAGATTTTATAATCGAACCTTTTTTATATCGAATATTGTGTTAAAAATTAGGACCCTATACAAAATGAGTAAGTTCTACACTCGTATTATTATTCAGTAAGTATTTGGTATAGGTCCGCAGCGAATATTGGGTTGCGTTCACAATAGAGTGATATTTACAATGTTAAAGCTTTGGGCGATCAGCGGGTCACCCATTTTTACGGCTAATTGCACAACCAACAAGATTTCCTTGAATGTATAGGGTTTTCCAACAAGAGGTGTTATTTTGAATCACCCGGTATTTCGGTAGCTGTCACTTTTGAAGCTTTTATTCTTTGACATCTGACAAGTAGAAACTAAGCCATTACGCAACAACACAACAACGCATTGAAATTATTAAAATTCACTAAAAAAAATGGTGAAAATCTTGCAGTCGAATTCCATCGAAAAATCATCTTGACTGATGAGGCCCATTTCCACCTCGGTGGCTACGTCAACAAGCAAATTTGTCGCATCTGGGGCTCGGAAAACCCAAGAGTTATTGTTGAGAAGCCTCTCCATCCTCAACGTGTGACTGTTTGGTGCGGTTTATGGTCCGGCGGGGTCATTGGACCTTACTTTTTCGAAAATGAGGTTGGATCAACAGTTACGGTGAATAGATTGCCCTATCGAGAGATGATTAATGATTTTTTATGGTCGGAGTTGGATGGTATTGACCTGGATAACGTTTACTTTCAACAAGACGGCGCTACGTGCCACACAAGCAACGAAACCATTGCTCTTTTACGGGAAAAGTTTCCGGACCGTGTTATCTCTGGAAGAGGTGATCACAATTGGCCACCGAGATCTTGTGATTTAACACCTTGCGACTTCTTCCTTTGAGGCCACGTGAAAGATAAGGTGTACGCCAACAGCCCAGCGTCGATTCAAGACCTCAAAGATAGAATTCGTGAGGCTATCGAGGACATAGGGCAGCCACTTTGCGATTTGGTTATGGAAAATTTCATGAAAAGGATACGGTCCTGAAAGCGTGGTCGTGGTGGCCATTTGGCTGATGTTGTTTTTCATTATTAACGGTCATCCGATCATTTATCTCAAAAAATTGCATTTTTCTTTGAATACCAAAATAACACCTCTTGTTGGAAACCCCTATATTTATTAGTCAAAGAACAATCGGATGCTTGACACACTAAGAACAAGCTGATGGATAAATCACTAAATTTGTATTTATTAATTTGCCGCAACTAGCGGCAAAGGCTTCAAATAACTAAATAGTGGTTAATAACTTAACCAAAGACAAAGTTCAACTAATCAACAAAAATAATGGCAATGCCGTTTTCTTAGAATGGCAATATTGGTAAGTTCGATTGCTTATGCAACAGAATGGCAATACTGCAAGCACGAATCATATAGTCGTTTCGTTTTCTGCACATATTGCTATACCGAAAACTGCTAGAATTTTAATTTATCGTAATGGCGATTTCTTTTTGACAATTGACTCTGCTATTGGCGCACGTGTTTTCTAACGCACTGTCCGGAAAAATCCAATAAAATAGTGTAAGAAAATGCAAGCAGATAGGTAGGAGAGTAACTAATTTGGAATTATCTGTTTGCCTTGTACACAGATGAATCCCGAGAAGCTAAAGAAGCTGCAAGCGCAAGTACGTATTGGCGGAAAAGGTACTCCACGCCGTAAGAAGAAGATTGTTCACTCCACCCCTGCCACAGATGACAAGAAATTACAGTCATCGCTGAAAAAACTGTCGGTGAACACGATTCCGGGCATTGAGGAGGTGAACATAATAAAAAATGACGGGACTGTCATACACTTCAACAACCCCAAGGCGCAAGCGTCACTTCCAACCAACACGTTCGCCATTACTGGCCATGGCGAAAACAAGTCTATCTCGGAAATGCTGCCTGGTATTCTAACCCAATTGGGACCGCAAGACATCACACAGCTGAAAAAGATCGCAACCGAGTTCGCCAATAAGGGAGCTGCTGCGACAGCAGCTGCCGGCGGTGGTCTTGCTGGAGCCGCAGCAGCCGCTGTGGACGACGATGTTCCCGATCTTGTACAGAACTTCGAGGAAGTAGCAATTGGTGCCGTGGCTGCTGCCGCTAAGAGCGCCGACACGACCAGCACTGAGCCCGCCAAGAAGCCTGAAGAGATTCCTGTCGCCTAAGTTGCTGGGAGTCGAGCCGAAAACCAACAGCAACATCATCCAAACCATCATTAGAAGAGCAAATGATCGTGGGCATGGGCAGAAGAAGTGCGTTTATAAAACGCATTGGCGGTGACACTCAATTTGTCATCGCGTGTGCGTTCGTTTTAGTTCGGGATCTTCATATTATACATTACACATATTAATAGTTATACATATTAACAAAGCATAGTACACAACCAACACGCAAACAAAACTGTGGAACAATTAAAGATTGAGAAAGGGAATTTATTTGTTTCTTCAGAACATAGAAACCGTTAGTTATCTTGTACGATACACGACATAACACTAAAAGTTATAGGAAGCAAGTGACAATTTTACTGAATTCCGTTTTAAACCGACACTCCAATCGAAGCATTGCCAGCGAGATTGCGTCGCGTAAGCAGGAGGAGCACAGAAGAAATATTTTTATACTGACTGTCGACTGCCGACATTTTTCTTCGGGTCCCGAACATAACCAACTAAGTCCAATTAATGTCACCTTTCGCCAGTTAGGCGCTTCCCTCGGTTTTCCTATGATTTTATATTGTTGCCAAAAAACAAAGGCCCCGGCACCTTCGCTTCGTAGTCCCCCTGCTCCTTCCTATAAGGGTTTTACTTCAAAATTTAAAGAAATTTGTATTGATACCGAACCTGCTTTTGCGTGCGAAAAAGAAGAGCGAATTAATATTTGAACAAACACTATACCAAAACTGTTGAAGAGAAACCTTAATTTTTAGAAAACCACAAAAATTAATAAAAATAAACAAAAACGCTGAAATTATTTTTTCCTTTGATAACCAGACTATCACTACTGAACATCGTCGGTGGTTAAGTGAGCAGGAAAAGCCGTACAAACCAATGACTCATAGTCGTAGTAGTCATTGGTACAAACTGCGGTTGGCGGCTCCGAAGGAGTCGCTTGAGTTATAACGCTACCCTCCGACTTGTTGCGATAGGGAATCTATAAATAGCACAGTGAAAAACTAGAGACATGAAAATCTCATAATCGTAAATATTGAATCGGTGCGGTCGACGTGTGCGTGGATGAAGATAAAAATTCCTGGATTAATCGCTCCAAAGTGTGTTTGCCTCTGTAAATTTGCCTTGGATCGATAGCTGTTATGAAAGCATCTCTATTTTCGATTGCAATCGTTAATTGGGGAAGGTCAAAACAGAAATCAAGCCACCTTACTGTTGATACACACTTTCGTGCAATTGCGAACTGCTTTAATTCATTGTTTTCCCTCACCGCTGTGGCGTACGATAAATACAAACTATTGCATAAGTGCAGCTCATGTTTCTAGCGAACCTTTGAGGTCAAAAATCTCAATACGAAACAAGGTGTATTAATGTGCCTCGGTACGTAACCAAGTATCATTAAGCGTAAAATCAATTTGATTTCATTACGGCTTAGCGTAAGAGCGAACCCGGCTGAGTAGCCACGTTATGCTACGTTGGCGACCGCTGGCAGCGATAAAGCGATGTGAAACTGGGAGAGTAAGCCGATTTTTGTGCGTTTTTTGCAATTCACGTACACAGTCCGTGTGTGCTGGCAGTGATCAGCTCTTCAATGTGTCTGCTCTTTTCCCGATATTAGGGATTAGGGATTCCTTACAATTATTTGCTTTTTAAAGTATGTTCTCATTAATTTTCTGGATTAAATGCCAACACATGAACTTTTTTGGTTTCACTATGTAAATATTAATGAAAAATATACCAAAGAACACAAAGCTAAATGCATTGAATATGACAGGGTCAATTGCCGTCCTTTGTATTTCGCATTTCTTCATTTAGCGAATCTCTAACGATCAGGTATGCTTTTTTCCTAAATACTGTAGTTTGACCGCAGGGTTGTTTTTTTGAATGCAGCTTATAAAATCTTAATTTAATTGAATTAAAGTCATACCCAAAGATTATTTTGACGCTTTTGGGCAATAATATATTTTTCTAGTCAATTTTATACAAACGTATTACAAAATGGCACCAAAAATATACAAATCAAAAGACAAATTTCTTTGGTCACAAAAATGACTCACACCAGCTACACTGGCAATTTGAAATCAACTAGAACAACAACCCCGTTTTAGAAATTTATATGGAGGAAAAAGTACCTTCCTGATCAAGCTTGGGCCCTACTAGTAGGCCCCAAGGTTGCAATTTTGCAATAATATTAGTGTAATTCTGTGCATGTGTTTCTACCGGCTCTCCCAGTTTCACATCGCTTAATCGTAGCCGCTGGTCCAGTCGGTCACTCATATGTGGTGACACGCTATGCTACGTTGGCGACAGCTGCAGCCAAGGCACATTTAATAAGGTAGTGGTGGCAACACAGCTGCCTAAACTTTTTTCTTCTGATTTTCTTTTGATTTCTTCTGATTCTCTTTTGGCTTTTCGCGAATGGGCATCCTCATTGTCAAAAATTGGTAAAATTGTTTTTGTGTTGCTTGTCTTTTGATTTGATTTTGACAAGCAGGATGCCCAAAAGCACTAACAAAATACATGGGAATCGTAGTGCCATCACCTTATTAATACACCTTGGCTGCAGCCATATATGTAATACTTCTATATTGGCACTAGCTTATCTTCACAATGTGTTTTCATTCGGAAATCAAAGGGAGACAAGCGATGAGACAGAAAACACGAAATTTTGTGAATGTATTTCAATGCGTGTATCCATCTGCACTTCTACACATGAACAACTGTGAAACTGCTCCAGGGGCGGTCGAAGAAATTTCAGTTAATTTCAACAAATTTTTATTTTTTTCTAGTTAATTTTTTTCCCGCCCGAATGCACCTGACTTTTTTGCCACTTTTGACAGCTGTCAGAGTACATTCGCTTATCGCTTTCTCGCTCATATTTCACTATTGCTGTACTGTGATGTTGGCGAATGTACTTTGAGCTTAGTGCCAATATAGAAGTATTACACAAGGTCTATAGAACAAAGGTCCCGCCACTTAGACGTCAAAAAATTTGTTGTGCTCGTGTGACGTCACACAGAAGCGCGCTCTGATTGGTCGAGCTTGTAAAATGCTAGAAAATATAAACAAACCCGAAAAAAGGTAGTTGCCATACAGTAAAAATTAAGCAAGTTGTAATATGTATACATGCATATGGAATTATTTTAAAATTTTTTTTAGTTTACGCCTTTTAATGCAAGAATTGTCTCGCATTTGAGCATTCAGGCTGCGTATTCGAAAATACATTTTTGATCGAAAAACATTTTTTTTAACATTATCACTGCAAGAAATGTGTTGCGATTCTTCAATGTGCCGCTGCAAATAACAAGGTGCAGCCAACAGTCCATCGCCGTTGATACTTTGGAACACCATTTCAAGACTTTTAACGCTTAAAGCTCAGAGGCAAGGTAACATATATAAAATACGAATAAAAAATATATAAAAGTGGCAACACTACGAATTGCTCATTCTTCGTCACAACATGGCGAGTGGCGTAACCTTTATTTTATAAACCTTGAGTATTACATATATGGCTGCAGCAGTCAACGATCGGTACGCAGCGGCTACATCGCGCTAACACGGCACTACGTGCTTCGCTGGCGATCTCCGTTTGAAGGCGAAATAGGATATGCGGCGCAAATAGCTGTGTCAGCGACAAGCGCCGTCGCCACTGCGAATTCCTGCGCGGACTGCGACTGCGGACCGCGTAAATACAGCGGAGTCAGCAATCTTCCAACTGCGACTGTGACTGCGGGGCTTAGGGTTAGTTTTAAGTTAACTGGCAGTCTCCAGACGGAGCTCGTATTGTAAAGTCTTTTATTGGACCACACTAAATAAATAATTAATACCAGAACTAAATAATTTATACGCTGATACTTCACATATCACAAGTGTGGTGGAAATATTTAAAACAAAATTGTACAACGGGAGAATATGTTTTTCTGAGCAAAGGAGGAATGTAGATATTAGTGGTGTGCAACTCAGCACAGTGCTGAGTTACTGTGCTCACTCCCATCCAAGGTGTATTAATAAGGTGATGGCACTACGATTCCCATGTATTTTGTTAGTGCTTTTGGGCATCCTGCTTGTCAAAATCAAATCAAAAGACAAGCAACACAAAAACAATTTTACCAATTTTTGACAATGAGGATGCCCATTCGCGAAAAGCCAAAAGAGAATTAGAAGAAATCAAAAGAAAATCAGAAGAAAAAAGTTTAAGCAGCTGTGTTGCCACCACTACCTTATTAAATGTGCCTTGCTCCCATCAGTGTGCCGGACGATCGAACTCACTTTAAAAAAAAATTGCACTCACTGACTCATTCGATGTGCTCAACTGAGTCGATTAGCTGGTACTCAAACTCAGTTGAATCGATAACACACTGTGATACGGCACACAGTCAATAGGTTTGTTTGGACACGGATACAAATTTTTCTTGATGCCGTTTGTGTACGCCAAATGTCTTGCAACGAGAGAGAAACTAAGAGCGTTGAGTGACAGTTCATTTCGTGAGAACTTGCAAGTCTTTATTGGAGAAATTTTTGCCAGTAGCATTTAGCCAGTAAGAAGGACAAGAAAATCATATGACTGGCTGCCATATAATTGACTGCAAAGAAAACTAATTTTTCCAAACGCTTCAAACCTCAGATGAAATCTTTCATTAACTCTCCTGTTTACACCATTTTTCCTGCGTATTGTCAATGTGCCAAGTCCCACTGGTGTAACCAAGAGTTAAAACTTGAAAATTCTTAAAAATTTATGTTTGTTTACTTTTTTAGATAGTTTCATTTTGACTCTCGTATCGTCACTTCCTATTAAATTGTTGTTGTGAAAAACTGAGTTAACTCACTTTCAAAACTGAGTTAACTCAGTTTTTCCTTTTACAGACCTCTAACAGAAAATGTTATGTTAAAATAGGGGGGCAATACTTAAAAGTGTACAAATTTTGATAGCATGCTTTCAGGCGCTGCAAGAGCCGTACGAACACTAACGAAAGAAGTGATTTGAATTGCGTTCGGTGCAGTAGATTTTTTGCCAAGACAATTAATTTTTACTGCGTTTTTCGCAAAAATACATATCTTCTGTCATAATCAAAGTCAAAACTTCTATTATTTGTCAATAATAAATGCTGAAAAAGAAAATAAAAAACGTGGAACCTCTCATGAACCCTCTTGACATTAGAAAATCAGGCAGCTTTGAACTGTCACAAATGAAATAAACATTGAAAAATGAAATAAATTTTCACAAATGAAATAAATGTTCCCAAATATGGAAACGCAGACATTCATAGACTGTTGAGATGGAAAGCGGAGTGGTTTTCATGCAGTAGCGGAGCTACAAGAAACCAAATATACGTTTACAAGGAGATGGCGGAGATGGGTAAGCTGTGCTACCCAGAAATAAATGCAGAATTTAATTTGTCCAAATGATAATATTAAAAAAAAACAGCTGTTGCATTTAACTCGATTCCGGTGGAAACGCATGACAGTTCTCAAATTTAACAGAGCCCTTAACTGCAGCTAAGCGCTCAGTGGAAATGGGCTATTAGCAAAAAGTATGAAACAGTGCTGCCGTTTTCAATTTTTCTTCAGTAGTACAAATTGTGATTTTTGGGTAGTATTTATGGACTTTGAGTAGTACACATGTATATTTTCTAAACAATGTAAAAAAAATGATTCAACAAAAATGTTCCCGCAATTTGTTTTATAAGTTGAAAATTCGATAATAAAACTAAGTAAGTAACTAAAACTAAGTGAAACATATATGGCGTTCAAACTGACTCATTTAAACTAGTTTAAGTAAAAAGAGCTTTTTACACACAGTCCAGACTGCTCAATGAAGTTTAATTTGACAGCAGTTTGTTTACAAACAACTGATGTGTTGGGAGCATAATTCGAGCGAAATATTGGCGCATATTTCATAAACCACGGCATCGTACTCAACTTCATTCAATATTAGACGCCTTGTATTCAGATTCCACAAAAAAGCAATGAATGGAATGAAAGCAGTGCGAGCAAAACGATAATTTTTATATATTTCAAAATTTTCACATTTTCAATGTTTGATTGGTTTTGTTGTGATAAATTGACAGCTGAATCTGTAGGGATGTTTTTTTCTGGTTTGTGTTTAGGGTGTGCGCTGTGTTCAGTTGACAAAAAAGCTTTTTCATAGAAAGCTTTCGGATGCAACCTTGCGTTAAACTCGTTTCAAAACATGTTAAATGGTTTAACACGTTTAATTTCCAACAACAATTGCATGTGAATGAACAGGTTTTCGAACTGGTTTTGTTCATTTAACGTGTTTAAGCACATTAAACACGTTTAAGTCGTCAGTTTGAACGCCATAATATGGAAACAAATGTGGTAGGGCTGCCCACGAACCAAAGATATTTGGTTAGAAATAAAAAATAGCAACATTGGTTGGAATTTCGTGCTTCGGCAATGTTCAGTTTGGTAACTTTAATTTAGCCTTACTTAAAATATGAAAATTCAACTGCTAAAACTTATATTTCAGAAAATAGTAGTACAATCGGCCTGTGGGTAGTACGGTAGTACAGATGATGAAATAGTAGTAAAATACTACTATAGTAGTACGTTCGGCAGCCCTGGTATGAAACATAAAGAGTGTGCATCTCATACAAGCAAAAATTGAATGCGGGTGCTGATATCGCCACCCGTCTTCTGGATGCGGGGGGGTAGACAACAAGAGGAAACACTTGAAATGACAGCACAATGCTCTGAGCGCAAATCATAGAAACACGAATGCCGCGTCTGTGCTCACTCGTTCATTCTTGCTCAATTGTCTGAAGAGGAGGAAGACGATGTGCTGTTGTTCTTGTTGTTGCGCTGGCGAAAAGCTGAAATTGTAAAACGATTTATATTTTCTGGCTGGCTTTTGTTCTTCTTCTATAAGCCTGCACAGCGTCGCATATTGCTCCTGAACTCACTGCCGACTGTAGTGTGCGCAAAATCATAGAAAAGAAAATAAAATATGGCTGGCATGGCGACCTATATGATCGCTACAGGCAATTAAAAAATAAATAATAAGTAATCAATAAAAATGGAGTTGGAAAGAAAAGAAAACGCCTTTTTTACCCGTAATAATTTTCCGTCTCGTTCTTTGGAACTTTTCTTACGGCCCACATATAATGCTTGTTTAAAAGAACTAAAATAAGAAAATCTAATATTGTAAATTTATGATCACATCATTCGCCATGGAATCATTCAGGTGTAGAACATTTAAACTATTTTTAAACGTAGGCATGCCGTAATACAATTTTCTTATGACAAAATACTTGTCTTATTATTTCTTTATTTAGTGCTTTAGTAGTGCTTTCGCCCTATTGAAAGTCAATAAACCTATTAAATTATGTTTTTCCATACAATCTTCTAACCCTCCGTTAGATTTCGATAAAAAAAAATTAAAACACGCATCTAATTATTTTTAATTTCAAGTGTTTCACGAATTTTGAAGTCAATATGCCTATCAGTTCATTTTTTTTTTCGTAGTTTTCCCATATTCTCAAAATTGTAATCAAGCATGTGCAAATATAAACAAATAATTTTACTTCGAACTCGCCACGTAAAAATATTTGCAAACATTTTAAATTGGGATCAACCACCAAATTTTTAAATTAATCAAAGCATTGGCCAGCAAAAAGCCATACACCACAAACATTCGATTGCTGGTGACATTGCAGCAAAATCAATCACAACACAAAAAAGCATACACACAATAAACGACAACACCAAAAACATTAGCGAATCCCGAATCATCTTCGTTGAAACGACGATGACGATGCTTTGGTTCGTTGTTTACTCTTCGCTTGCGCTTCGACGAACAAGATCGCAAACTGTTGAGCGCGAGCAAATTTCCCGCAAGCTATGCGTCCGCTCATCTCTTCCCGCCCTCATCAAGAAACACGCTTGACAAATTTTTGAAGATGCGTATTCCATGGCACAATAAACAAGGTAGTGGCAGGAAGGAGCGAATTTTATTTTTTTCTCGTCAGAGTTCGGTAGGTT
This sequence comes from Melieria omissa, assembly GCA_963971225.1. Taxonomy (NCBI): domain Eukaryota; kingdom Metazoa; phylum Arthropoda; class Insecta; order Diptera; family Ulidiidae; genus Melieria; species Melieria omissa. Next base: position 37,560,070 of record OZ020269.1, on the reverse strand, counting down.
GTCAGAAATTTTTGTCTGTTTTGTTTACATTCGGCGAACAGCATTGCCAGTCAACTCTTTTTCTGTGGAATTTTAAGCATTTTTGCAATGACGAAAGAATATTATTTTTCCAACTTTTATGAATCAACGCAAAATCGGCGAACTATGGACTTGGCACTTTTGCCCCTAATTGTAAAACAACAGATTTAAACAAAGAAGCTATGTACTTTTGCTGTTAATTGATGTATTTTTACGTTTTCGAATAGGCCAAGTGGTCTATTCGATGCTGGCAGTACTGTTGGCAAGAGAACCGTCCGTCCGATTTGACAATGAACCGAACAAAAACACTAACGAAATACACGTGAATTTTTTCGCTCCTTCCTGTCACTACCTTGTTTATTGTGCCATGGCGTATTCTTTATATTCTATATTCTTTGCTATTAGCAAAAGGAAGTACATTGCCAAGGTGCCACAAGTATTTAAAATTTTAGTTTAAAACCCGACAGTTTGCTAACATAATAATTTTAACAGCAGTAAATTCCCGTTTTTTTGTCATATTTAAAGTATATCGCTCACAACGTTTTTTGTTGTTTCAATGTAAAAGAAAAAAAATTTCGCTCTCCCAATTTTCTCTTTTACATTGAAGCAACAAAAATTTGATCCGTGACCGGGATCATTTGACCGGCAGCATAACATCGGGCTTAGTTGGACAGATGGTCAGCGATGGCTGCCAGTGAGGCGGTCGACACGGTGCTACCACCGCTCTCTGCCACAACGGGTTCAATCGGAATGTGGCTCATTCAAGCTACAAACAGAGCCTGGTCAACCAAGAGCGATTGTAAGATTGCTCGCACGCTGTGGCCAGCACTGAAGATGAGTAGAACTAAGAGCTTGCTGCTCCTCGACAAGCATGCTATGCGCATGGTCACGGGGGTAATCACAGATCACTGCGCCATCGGCGTAATGCTATGCAAATGGCGTCTGGCGACCGACGATTTATGCAGAAGCTGTGGAGACGAGGAGGCTGTGGAATCGGTCGAGCACCTGCTTTGCCACTGTCCATCACTACAGAACCGACGGCTCCAAACTCTTGGGGCAAGGTTCTTCGGTGAACTTGTGGAGGTAGCGGATGCACAGATCACTGATCTACACAACTTCCTCGCGAAGACCAAATGGTTCCCAAAAGATCCGGTCTGGATCTACAGGGAACCGAACAGATGCCTTCCCTTATCCGGTGAAATAAAAATGAAGGGAATCACAATGGGCCCAACAGTGCCTCCGAGTGGAAGTGCAAATGCACACTCCCCTTCTTTAACCTAACCTAACCTAACCTAGTTGGACAGATTTAAACATCCATTGTCATAGTCTCAATCCTCAGGGAATCACACATTACTAGTAACAAAAGCTAAGTTGCCAAGTGTCATTAAAAAATGCTGACAAATTAGTCTCACATTTCACCTCATATTTAATATATGTACGAAGATTACAGCAGCCGCCGTGGCTCAGTTGGTTAGTGCGCGGTCCAAGCGAGTCGCATGCAGAGCGACGCTAGTTCGAATTCTGCATGTAGTTTTCTCGTTTTCTCTTTCGGTGGCTGTCCTCTCAGCTGGAAATGGCAAACCTCTGAGAGTAAAAATTGCCTATGAAAAAGCTCCCAACCTGCCGTTCGGAACCGGCATAAAAACTGTAGGTCCCTTCCACCCGCGTACAAAATTCACACGCACAACACGGGTGGTTGCGGGAAGCTAGGCCTTAGTCTCGCGTAAGCGGGCTGTCGTGCTAATCAATTATTATTATTAATTATTACGAAGATTACAGTGTATCATCGACAACATTTTAATGGTCAAACTCCATAAAGCGCGTTTCGAGAAAAAGTAGAATCAGTGTATTTGTATGAAGCAAACTCCATCACTTGACGTCGATACGCCCGAAACGCATCAAAAGTTGAACTATTTTCAACTTTCTCTCGCATTTCGCGCTTAACGACGTCAAACAGCTGACAGAGCTTCTAACAATATCATAAATTATGTGGTTAAATGGTAATGCCGATAACAAACTTGTGTTATCACAAAAGTCGAATGCATTTATTTTACACGAAAGCTATTTATGGTGTTCACAGTTCAGCGGTATCTAGTATGTTAAATTTCCCACTTGGCAATTTTCCCGAATTTTCCCATATGGTATCTCAGTTGTGTTTGTTTTGTATGAAAAACATAGATACCGGTAGTTTCAAAATTTGCCGCACTGCCGAGCATGTTTATTGAAATAGGCAAAAACAAAGTCAAATTAATTTGTTGACACAATCGACGGAGCGAATATTTTTGAGTACTTTATGCCACTATCGGGACGATTTCTTTATTTGATGTTCAACGTTTGTTTGCCATTTGAGCGAGGCATTTTTATTTTGAAAAATTTTCTACAATTGTTTGAAAGATATACACTGGGGTGCTCACAGTTAGATTGTTAATTTTTAGGGAAAGTTGCCCGAAATAAGTTTTCCCGTAAACTGTGAATACCATAATTAAATACATTTAAGAAACATTTGAAATTCAATATTTTAACATAAAATGTGGAGAAATTCCTAAAAATTAGCATAATTCTTTGACAGACGAAACTTAGTCTTCGCTGTATTGGAAATTCGATAGCTTATTCGTTGTCGATCGAATTTTGCTCATCCCTGTGAAATAAATTGCTACAAATTGAATTCAACTGAATCTTTTTTTTTATTTTTTGCAATGCTCGATATGCATTTTTTGTGTTTAAAATGATATCAGTAAATTCTATAAAGTCTATAATGTCGTATAGCAATTTCATTTCGTTCTTTTTTACAATTCACAACGAAATCAATCAGCAGTTTGCCAATTAAAAACTAGCATCAGCTGACGTAAGAAGAACAAGCTGACGCGTGAAACGCGTGTTATGGAGTATACAACATTGCAACGCGAATAACGCGAGAAACGCCATAACACGACAAACCCTGAACGCCTGAAACGCGCTTTATAGAGTTTGACCATAAGCATCGAATTGCTTACTACAAACTTTGTTTAAACCAGAGTATTGATGCAAGTTGATTTGGAATACGTATTCTTAAGACTACTATCAGTGACTACGTGACGCGAAACTGAGAGGAGAAATGATTTTCAGACCATTTTTTGCAGACATTCGCACAGCACCGGTTACTAGTCAATTGTTTGCATCTTAAAGTGGTATTTTTTCTTATTTGCTGTAAATATAGCGTTACGAACCACCTTGTTTTACTGGTCTAAGTAATTTTAATTGTAACCCGTACCAACCAAAAGAAATAAATTATTTTACACGCTAAAGTCAGCAAATATTCGGTTGCTTTTCCCTTCAGTTCATGTCTCATTGAGTTTGCCGTTTCTAGTGCAGCAAGAAACAGTGATGGCAAGTTGAACTCTTTTCAAACGCAGAGTTGCAACTCAAGCAATTCAAACTTAAAGGCTTTGAGGGCAGTCAGCAAAAACTGAAGTAAAATCGTATTAAAACACGTTGCAACATACTTATGACGTTTTTCAGCAATAACGTGTTTTTGCTATCAATTTCCTATAAACGTACTACAGAATGAAAGAAAAAAAACAATTATTTTATTTGCAAATAAACTTCGAACGCACCAACAGCCCTTGCCCTGGCTTTTGTATGGAGAATTTGCTGTACGAACCCTAATCAACTCTGGGGCCTGGTTAGTGACTTTTTGGGAGCGTTTTGGATAACGAAGTATGATGTATTGGGAACACTGGCAACAAAACAAATTTGTTAAGTATTTGTTGTTAAGCTGATGATGAATAAAAAATGGCTGCATTAAATAAAATTATGTGTATGTACTAGGGATCGCAATTTTTGGCCATTTTGCGATCCCGGGATTTTCGGGATTGAAAAGTCAAATCCCGGGATCCCGGGATTTAATCCCGGGATTCATATAACAAATTTTTTAATAAAACAATTTTCCCGAATTGCATAAATACTTGTTTATAATATATTTATCATAAAAATGGACACATTTTAATCACATTTGGGTAGTTTAAAGATTTTTTATCTTGAATTTAATCACATTTTGTTTAACCCTTCAATTCCCATGTCCAAAATAGTGAAAAAGAAAATTTTCTTTTTAAATAAAAGAGCTTAGATACGTTTGGATAAGACAAAAAAATACATAAAAAATGTTTAAACTACCCTAATTTTTATATTGAAAGAAACCACACAAACTCGCACTGCTTTAATTACGCGTGAAACAACTGAATAAATTTTACAAATGACGTATCGCTAGTGTTGGTAGGAAAATTAAATAAACAAGTACTACTAATTGACTTTGCTATACAAGTGTTAGAATTTTAAAATAAAAACCTATGTGGTAGGAAAACAAATATTAAGCATCTGTCACCTACAGGTGACACTGGGAATTGAAGAGTTAAATTAAAAGTTTTTCATTTGACATTTAACTTCAGTTTCATAGCATTTTGTTTTATCCAAAAATGACACTTAAACATAACTTATTACTTTGCAACCGATGTATCATAAAGTGCATATATATGCATATTTGATAAAAAAAATAAAATAGTTAATTTGTTTGTGCTTTTAGTTTTACTTCGATTATTTCGATAAAAAGTTAAGCGTTTTGATTAACTAAAAACTGAGATCTTAAAAATACAAAGGCATTAAGTGTTTTTTTCTCTTATCTAGAGCGAAATTTATTTCAAATGAACCCTGCTGAAGAGAAACATCCTTCAGATTCAACACTTGTTGGTTGAATGCTTAGTAAATAATCATAAGCCTTTTGCAAAAGACGCACTCTATCCCCTCCCTTCTCCCTCAAATAAGGAATTGGGTTTTTGTGCCTTAAAATTTATTTCATTTGAACTTTGAAGCATCTTTTGCAATCCCGAAAATCCCGGGATAAAAGAATTTGAATCCCGGGATTTTCGGGACTGGAAAAAGTCCGGGATCCCGGGATTGCGATGCCTAGTATGTACCTATATGTTTTTATTTTTTATGAGAAGTTTAATTCCTTTAAAAGTACGCAAATTCAAAAAAAATTAGGAGATTATTTTAACTTTTGGGAGGAAATTTCAGTATTTTTTTAAGATTTAGGAGAAAGTCATTTCAGGTATCTGGCAACACTGTGCTACTATGCCAGGCTAATCCAACCATCGCCCTCTTTGGGCGATCCCACATCGTATTTGAGGTTGAAGAATAAACTGAATTTTAATGAAATATATATTAATAAGTCGGGTTTTCGTTAGTACTTTTGTTTATCCCAATGGACATGTGGAATATATTTATTTTTATGTTTTTTTTTTAAATACATGACAATGTATACTTTTTTATTTTTTCGTTATTGTGAAATATGTTACAAGCAAATGCATATTTAATATAGTCCCTTCGTTTTTGTTCTCTTGTAAAATAAACTATTTTTGATTAAATCCATTCGTTTTATACTTCTTACGGAATCGGCATCGGCTGATTTGAGTGAAAAAACGAGAAAAGTGCTCGGGTCAGTTGTTTTCAGTCAGGTATTTTCATTTCAACCGATGTGGCAGCACAGCACATCGACGATTTGGACAAAAGCGATAAGCGGCCTTTAGACGGTCGCACATGTTTGCAATCATGTGCGATGGGGGAAATGTGCGATGAGCGTTTACACGGTCAAACATGTGCGCACACTTCAGTTGTCTCGCTGCTGCCAACGAAGCAACATGGTATGCGCTTTCGCATCAATTTCTTTAAATTTGCATAAAAGCACCTCTATGCTGCGTTTCTTTTAATTTTTATTTTTATAATCTTCACCTTTTACTTCTCACAGTTCGGGATTGTGTCTATACACCTCAAAGAACTCCTTCCACAATATTTCATTTTTTTTTGCGACGCCATCCTCACTGCTCGCTGTCCACCGATCGAATGAAAAAATGCACTATGTGTGTCACACAGCCGTTTACACGGTCGCACATGTGCGTCGCGCCGACAGAAAAATCAAAAAATTTTGATAACCGTCGCACATGTCCGACGACACGAATTTCTTGCGTTTACACGGTTATTCTTCTCGTCGCGCCGCACATGATTGCGGACATGTGCGACCGTCTAAAGGCCGCTATAAACGATCAGCCGGTGGCTTGCTACAACCTTATAGTTAAACCATGGAAGTCACCGAAATCATTTTGTAGTTGTGTGTGCGTGTCGTTGTCGTCTTGAATCTTGATGAAATAAACAAGATGAAGCAAGTAGATGACATACCCTTATTTTGACAATTGAGCTTAAGAAAAACTGACATTTCCAAAAAAACTTTCTCAAAACATGAAAGTCTTCTTCTTTGTTCGCATTAACCCACTTATGCCTGGTGTATCAAAGAATTAATTTTATTATTATTGTAGTGCTTTGCTAAAAATTTTTTGTTAGAGAAAAGCTTCTGTCGATGAACGTCTTATATCATTTTTTCGATGATGCAGATAGAGTCTCTGGTCGTATTTATGGGCAACTGTGACTTATAACGCTCAGGCTCCAGTTCAGAGCCTGTATGTAAGAGTCTGCATTATTCCGATTCGTTGCCGTAGCGGCAGATCTTCACGCTGCATAATTCTGTGGTCAAAAGGTGTTCTGTGGTGTTCGTTATGGGAATGCGAATGGGTTTTTATTATTAACTTTTTTTATTTTAAAGTTACAAACTCCCAAATTTTACAGAAACGTAGAACACAGTTAAGGGAACGTGGTGGCATCCATAACTCAATTTCTTTTTACCTCTTTTGAACCGCTTTTGACCACAGAATTATTGGTATTGCCATGTGCTGTTTTGCACAAACAAACGGCATTTTTTCCGCGATCAAAATATTAAAACACAAGAATATTTTCACTTTTGCGTTTTGAGTGCGGTCAAAAATATACTCTCAATGCCAAAACAAAATTGGATTTCAATTGCTATGTTTCCAAATAAGGGTATGAGGTGACAGAACTGTCAGCTACTTGCTTCACCTTGTTTATTTCATCATGTCTTAAATATTGTAACGGAAACTCAGTACGACTGGCCAATGCAAGATGAAACACTTTGAATTCTTCAAAGCAGTTCACCGCTATTAGTTTGTTTACAATTCAGACTTCACCCTCTTACATCACTTTACTTTAATTGTTTTTCCGCACACCTTAGTTCTTAGTGCCATACTCTGTCGCAATTATCATGCCCTACAGTTATTTTTATTTTATGCGTAATGTCAATATCCATTCGACTTTGTTATTAGGCTATGATTAGGCTGTTTCTAAATGAAACATAACTTTCTTTTCTTACAGGTGCTATAGCCGTTTAATTGATCTATGCAGAATACAATATACCATATTTTGACACGACTTCATATTTCTTCATAAATAGAAAAAGAAAACAAACGAAAAAGTTGTCAAAAAGTGTATCTATTGCCTATAAAATTGCTCTCTGATTTGTTGAAATGCAGCTCACACGTTAGAACAGTTTTTCACAGCTAACGATTGCAACATACTGCGCTGGACGAGTTTTCTTGTTTTAAAAATGGTTTTTGAAACCGCACCAAGTTTCAAATGATTTCATTAACCCTTTACGGCACCGTGTGACATATCTGTAACAAACCACTAAAATAGCAATAAAATGCAATGTTAACAAGTAATCTCTGTTTTTGTTTTTTCTTTACTTCCTATATACGGTAGTGCATGTAATATAAAAGTACTACATAGAAACCATTAAGTTAAAATGTAAAATTTTTCATTTAGTGTTCAGAAATCGCGAGTGTTACAGTGCATTGTCGTGAAGATTTAATTTATTAAAAAATTAATCAAAGTGATTTTTCATTACTATTTTTGTACGAAATAACAGGTGAATACTTTCTCTTTAAATAATGTGCTCGAATTCATAAAAAACATTTGATAGTTTTTATGAAATCCAGAAATTACTGTTTATAACATTTCTGTCACATTGCGGAACAAAGGCAACTTTTGCTGTGTACCGCACAATGTGACATTTCTGTTACAAACCGTTATAATGATCAGAAAAAATTAATACAAAACAAATGAATGTAGATCTTCGGAATGTTTTATTCAATTTTTTCGTGGTGATTTTTCATGGTTTATAGTTATCGCAATGGCTTACCGCAACAGAAAAATTTATGAACTAATTGAAGCAGTTTTTAGAAGTTATGAAGAAAGTGAGGACGGGTTCGAAAATGAGGATGATGATAATGCACTGGAAAACCTATATTTGGGAACTGGAAACGATAATTTAGTTGAAGATATGATGAGGAAGATAGCGTAAATATTGAGAATATTATCGACGACTTTGGAAAGCGACGACATCATCCCTTCAACTGCACAGACTGAGAAAGCGCGATACTCAAGATGTATCAGCATGTATTTTATGGAAGAAGCAAAGTCTTCAATTAAGTGAAGAAACCTTTCGTTTTACGGGCCATGATTCCTTGGACCCTGAGATTTAGAATTTAGAGACACCCTTTCTATTTTTCCTGCAAGTGTTTCCAGAAGAGTTGATGGAGCACATTGCAGAACAAACTAGTTTATATGTACATAGTTCAAAAGGATCCTGAACCCAAATTCCGTGCTTCCAAAATTGATATACAGCAATTTATTGGAACAACATTTGTCATGTCTCTGATGCATCTTCCAAACGTAAAAAAGCATTGGAATAACTCGATTGGTACTCACTTAGTATAAGAAATTATGCCAGTGAATAAATTTGAAAAATTGCGCCATTCATCATTCATTTTGCCGACAATTCGAAAATGCTTCCTTGCGATCATCCTGATGCAGACAGACTTCACCAAATTCGGCCAATAATAAATAACCTGAATGAATCTTGTGGGCGTATAGCGTTAGAAAGGAGTTTGTGTGTAGATGAACAAATTTGTTCTACCAAGGCAAGGCATTACCTGAAAAGGTATAATCCCAAAAAGCCGAAGAAATGGGGGCTCAAAATATTCGTTCTTTGCGGTGTCAGCGGCTTTGCATACAATTTTGAGGTGGATACAGGGTCTGAAAATAACAGGGAGCCTTCAAACCCCGATCTAGGTGCTTCATCCAACGTTGTAGTCAGACTAGCAAAAATCATTCCAAGGAATCAAAACTATCGAGTATATTTTGATAACTATTTCACGTCTCTGCCGCTGATAAAACATTTGGCAACGGAAGGAATTTTTAGTCTCAGCACAATTCGGGGAAATATAATAGGGATATCAAAAATAAAGAGCGTGGCTATTCAATTGAATACGTGGACGATATAGAGGGTACAGATGTTTCTATCGTTATTTGGAAATATAAAAAAATAAATATAATGTTACGAATACTAAGTCGAGTGGGCTGTTGCGTATCTCTGGATTGTGTAATTTGAAAATAAAACACAGTTTCTTAAACGCAGACAATAAAATAAACCAACAGTCACTTTATTATTCACAGTTTACACTTTACTGTTCGTACACCTAAGTATTTGCTTAATTATTCCGTGTGGCAACTTCACTTGTCAAAACCAGACTGACTCGCTGCACCGCATCTGGCCACCTTTTATACTCTGTCCGGCCGTCGCGCAGATCGTTCTCGCACGTTGCCAGATTGGACTAGAAGTTTCCCTGATGACCGCGACCATCGTTGCCAGGTTGGACTAAAAGTTACTATCGCGGCCGTCGTTGCCAGATTGGGTTATGGCACGGCACGTAGCGGCAGGGTTGCTTTGCACCGCGACAGACTGGCTCATCGTTACACTGCCCACCACTTAGACTTGTTCGTCCCGAACAAGTGCCGAGGCTCCGCTGTGATAAGGCGCCAGGCGCTCCAAATGGACTACCTTCAGCTTAGCGCCTCTATTGTTGCAACGTTGAATCCGGTATACCACGTCGTTAATCCTAGTCACGACTTCGTAAGGTCCTTCCCATGACGCTTGAAGTTTTGGAGACAAACCTTTCCTCCGCTGCGGGTTGTAGAGCATTACCAAATCGCCTTCTTGGAACCCTGCTGAGTTGGCCCGTAGATCGTATCTGGCTTTCGCCTTATCGCTGACCAGTTTGGTGCGGCCCCTTATAAATTGGTGAATTTCCTCCAGTTCCGCCCGCTTATTGGCCACGTAGTCCGTCTTAGCGCCTCCCGTCGTGCTGACTACCCCGAACTTCAAGTCAGCGGGTAACCGCAACTCTGTTCCGAACACTGCTCGGGCTGGAGTGAGTGATGTCGTGTCGTGCGGGGCTGACCTATACGCCATCAGGAACAGGGGGATATGCGTGTCCCAATCCTTTTGACTCCTGCCTACCACTTTCCGCAGGTATTCCTCCAGTGTCCGGTTAAAGCGTTCCACCATGCCGTCGGACTGTGGGTGCAAAGGAGTGGTACGCGTTTTCTTTATCCCCAGCAGCTCACACACTTCCTTGAATACCGCAGACTCGAAATTCCGGCCTTGATCTGAGTGCAACTCCAACGGAACTCCGAACCTGGCTACCCAGTTGTTTACCAGCTTTTCCGAGATCGTGGTGGCCTCCTGGTTAGGAATAGGGTACACTTCGGGCCATTTGCTGAAGTAATCCATTACGACCAGCACATATTTGTTGCCTTGAGTGCTAGTTGGGAATGGGCCGGCGACGTCCATAGCAATCCGCTCGAAGGGCGCCCCCACGTTGTACTGCTGCATGCGGCCTCGAGATTTTCTTGTCGGCCCTTTCGCAGCTGAAGATCGGTCGCAGCTCTTAATCCACTCGGCTACAGACTCCTGACATCCTACCCAGTAAAATCGTCTTTTTATTTTGGCGACGGTTTTGGTGATGCCTAGGTGCCCTCCACTGGAGTCGTTATGGTATGCCTCGATGACCTCGTTGATTCTGCTTTTCGGCACTACCATTAGGGGGTTGCTGGTACGACCATCCGCGCTCTCCCATTCGCGGTACAGGCAGCCTTCCTTCAGCCGCAGACTTTTCCACTGTGCCCAGTAAGCCTTCGCGATCGGGCTTTCACCAGCCATCTCCTGCCAGTCTGGACGTGCGCCTTGCTCCTTGCCTTCGACGATTTTTGCAAGATCCGCATCCTCATGCTGGTCCTTCTGTAGCCTCTCCGCAGACCACTCTTCCTCTGGCATGATGCTGACCAACCGGACGTCCACTATCTGTTCCTTGCTTTCGGCTCGCGAGCATTGCCTGCATTCGACTTTGCACGGACGGCGGGACAAGGCATCGGCATTTCCATGGCTACTGCCCTTGCGATGCTCTATCGTGTAGTCGTAGCTCTGCAGTCGCTCGATCCACCGCGCCAATTGCCCTTCAGGATTTTTAAAGTTCAGGAGCCATCTCAATGCCGCATGATCTGTGCGCAGGCGAAACCTTTGTCCATACAGATATTTGTGGAAGTGTTTTACGCAGTCCAATACCGCCAGCAGTTCTCTCCGTGTCACACAGTAATTGCGTTCCGGTTTCGATAAAACCCTACTGTAGTACGCTATCACTTGTTCCTGGCCGTCTATTATCTGTGATAGCACACCGCCAATACTACTCCCGCTTGCATCTGTATCCAGCACAAACATCTCCCCAGGCACGGGGAAGGCCAGAATTGGAGCGCTGCACAGTTTTTCCTTCAGACGTGCAAAAGCCTGTTCCTGCTCCTCGTTCCACTCGAAAGCTTGGCTCTTTTTTGTCAGTTTGTGCAGGCTGCTGGCTATATTCGCGAATCCCGAAACAAATCGGCGGTAGTATGTGCACAGACCCAGGAAACTGCGGAGTTCGTGTAGATTGCGTGGCCGGGGCCACTCCTTCACCGCCGTGATTTTGCCTTCATCCGTATGTACTCCGCGGGCGGAAACCGTATGACCCAGATACTTGACCTCCTTTTGGAACAGCGAGCACTTCTTTGGGTTGAGTTTAAGCCCGGCTTGTTGTATCCGCTCAAATACCTCCTTCAGCTTTCCCAGGTGGTCGTCGAAGCTTTTACCCATTACGATTATGTCGTCGAGGTACACCAGACACGTCCGCCAATGCAGCCCTTTTAGCACGCGTTCCATTAGCCGCTCGAATGTTGCTGGTGCGTTGCAGAGTCCAAACGGCATGACGGTGAACTGCCACAAACCATCGCCAACACTGAAAGCCGTTTTCTCCTTGTCCTTGTCTGCAAGCTCTACCTGCCAATAGCCGCTGCGTAAGTCGAGCGTGGAGAACCACTGCGTGCCTGACAGTGTGTCCAGGGTGTCATCGATCCGAGGTAGTGGATAACTGTCCTTCTTGGTCACATCATTGAGCTTCCGATAGTCCACACAAAACCGGGTACTGCCATCTTTTTTCTTGACTAGCACGACCGGCGAGCACCAGGGGCCCGAAGAAGGCTCTATGACCTTGTCTTTCCGCATGTTCTCGATCAAATTGGTGACCTCCTCCCTCTTGGCCAGAGGAACTCGTCTTGGCGGTTGGCGAATCGGGTTTGCACTTCCGGTGTCGATGTTGTGCTTCACTATGGCTGTTCTTCCGCCTGCTTCTGCCGCAAAAATTGACCCATAGTGCTGCAGGAGTGACCTCGCCTTCCGTTTCTGCTTGGCCGTCAACTCGCTGCTCCACTGGTTCTCCTGCGGTATGGCGTCCATGTTAAAACCGCTCTTCTTATTACCTCCAGGTGGGCTACTCTCGCAATTGACCACTGCTACAGCTTCCTTACACTCGCCGATTACCTCATCTTTTCCGACATATCTGGGTGCATTCAGGGGGTTCAGTATTCTGACTGGTATCCTGCCATTTTTAGGTTCCACTAATGTACGTCCGATGATGATGTTGTCGTGTCCTTGTTTCGGTGCTTCTACTACCCACAGCCGACTCGTCCCATCGTCCTCGTCCACCTTTGCCCACACAATCGCCTCAGAATTCGCTGGTATCCTCCTGCGTTGACCCGATACAACCTTCCTTACCGCCACGCTTCGCTCATAACCGGTGTGCAGCGGGAATTCAACGTTGGCATATCTCAGCACATTTTCCTTCAGGTCCAGCGTAAAACCGTGCCTAATCATGAAATCCACGCCGATAATCACGTCGTCCATTATATCCGCGACGATGAACTCATGTTCCAGGCTGCTGGTGCCGATAGCAATCGTTTTCGTAACTTTCCCTCTCACCGGCGCGCGCTCGCCAGTCGCAGTCCGCAGCTGTATGCCATGCAGCGGTTCCCAGTTCTTCAGCAGCTTCCTTTTTATGATCGAATATGACGCTCCAGTATCTAGTGTCAACACGAACCACTTTCCATCTATCCTTCCTTCAACTGTCAAGCTGCTGGGCTGTCGTTTCAGCTGTGAGACAAGGATGGTGGGGCGGCAGATTGTGGGGATCAGCTCACGCCCCTTTGGGCTGACCCGTTTTAGTTTAACGGCTCCTCGTCCTCAGCCCTGCGCTTGTTGGCTGAGCCTCGATTGTCAGTATTCTTCGCTTCAGGCGATTGCGATCGGGAACGGGAACGCCTCTTTCGTTGGCGGCAGTCTCGTGATATGTGGCCCTGCTTGCCACACACCCAGCAAACAACTTTAGAGGAGACCACTCGTGGCCTGCCCGGTATCTCAGAGCTTATGGCTTGGATCGGAATGTCGTTGTCCGCCTGAATCTGGCGTATCCTTGAAGGTGCATACCGAGTGCTCCCCATCCATGCCGCTTCATATGTCATCGCGCTGGTCACCGTTTCCTTAAATGTTGGCCTGCCCATCATCAACGCACTGCGACGTGTTTCTGGATCATGAAGACCTTCAACAAACGACTCAATCTTCATCCTCTCGAGATCATCAGCACCAAATTTTGGGTAGCACAACTGTACGAGCCGCTCAATGTCTGCTGCATATGTCTGCAGCGCCTCGTTGGCTCTTTGCTTGCGGTTCTTCAGCTCACAGTAGTATAGCGCATGGTTGTGCTCGTTGCTATACTTCGCTGCTAATGCTCTCATGATGGCATCGTAATCACTTCTTAAACATTCTGGAACTGATTTGATTACCTCCGCCGCAGGACCTTTCAGCGCCAGTGCCAACCTCCGACCTTTCCTGATAACAGTCCACTGATTTTCCAAAGCAGCCAAGTCGAATTGCAATTTAAATGTGTCGAACGGCGCAGCACCATCATAAGTAGGCACTTCTGTTCTGCCAGCAAAACCGTCCTGAACCGGTGGCAAACACTCTCGTGGCTGTACCTCCCTAAGCCGCTCGTCCATTTTTCTGTTCATCGAGTCTTCCAAACTATCAACTCGTTTGTTCAGGGAATCATCCAGGTCGCCAACTCGTTTGTTCAGGGCATCATCCAGGTCGTCGACTCGTTTATCCAAGTGCTCTACCCGCGTCTCCAGGTGCTCGACTTTCCCATTAATCCTGTCTGAGATTTCCTCCACTTTCTGCTCCAAACGCGCAGAATTTTCCTGAAGCTTGACTTCCATTCGCTCTGCCACTTGCGCCGATATTTCCTGGGTCGCCGTCTCGACTTTTGCCGAAATTTCGAGATTCGTAGCTTCCAGCTTCGCTGCCATCTCTTGATTCGCCGTTTCCATCTGCGCCGACATGCCTTTGAGTGCAGCCATTAGTTGGCTCATGTCCAACGCTTGTATTGGCGCAGCCGCTGCAGCTGTACTCTGTAGCGAAGCAGCACCCGCCGGCGACTCCTCCACCTTGGCCGACGCCTCTGGTTCTTGCGCTCCGAACTCGTGCACAGTCCAATCGACGCCTCGTGCCTCACATGCTTCTCGCAAGCGCAACTGCAACTCCACCTTTCCGCCAGCAGTCGGCAAATTCCAGGCAGCCAGCTCCTTCTTCAGCTGGTCTACCTTCAGCAGCTCGAGTTTAACCATGCCCGTACTTTTATAATTTTATTTATTTAGTTATTTTCAATTTTCCACAATCCCACTTCTGACACCAAATGTTACGAATACTAAGTCGAGTGGGCTGTTGCGTATCTCTGGATTGTGTAATTTGAAAATAAAACACAGTTTCTTAAACGCAGACAATAAAATAAACCAACAGTCACTTTATTATTCACAGTTTACACTTTACTGTTCGTACACCTAAGTATTTGCTTAATTATTCCGTGTGGCAACTTCACTTGTCAAAACCAGACTGACTCGCTGCACCGCATCTGGCCACCTTTTATACTCTGTCCGGCCGTCGCGCAGATCGTTCTCGCACGTTGCCAGATTGGACTAGAAGTTTCCCTGATGACCGCGACCATCGTTGCCAGGTTGGACTAAAAGTTACTATCGCGGCCGTCGTTGCCAGATTGGGTTATGGCACGGCACGTAGCGGCAGGGTTGCTTTGCACCGCGACAGACTGGCTCATCGTTACAATAATATAAAAGTCAGTTATTCTGGCTTCCAATTTCGTTGGAGAGTTACCGAAATCCGAAGTTCGACGTTATGACAAGAAATCCAAAAAAATACATCACTATAGAACGGCCGAATATAATTCAAGAATGCAATCGCCACATGGGAGGCGTCGATTTGATTGATAGCATTATGGGTAGATACAAAATATTAAATAAGCGATGTTAGGATGTTTTACCATTTCCTTGACCTCACGATGTCTAATGCATGGATTTTGTATTATTATTATTTTTAGTGGGGATGGTGCACCGCGACCTAAAGATGTATTGTGCCCCCTTCATGGACTCACAGTTCATCTGTGAGCCCAACTACCGAGAGGAACTTTAGTATATCTCCTATACCCCTGGAGTTCCAGTTCGCACCTCTGACGAGGTATTCCCCTAGGTGCTTCTTCCGATCATGCATAAGTACAGGGCATTCTCCTAGTATGTGCATTGCAGTTTCATTTTCCTGCGAACAGAACCTGCAATGTCCGTTTGCATGGATTCCTAGTTTATTTAGGTGATAGTTCAGCCTACAATGCCCTGTCATGATACCTGTAATGATTCTCAGGTTATTCTTTGATAAACTCATACATTCCTCGAATCTTTTCCTACTATATGATCCGATAATCGCTTTGGAATGTTCCAGACCTGGTTGATTGTCCCAGTATTTATTTCTGCTGATTATCTCGTCTTTCCTGGTTAGGATTGATAGAGCTCCCTTTCCCAGTCCACAAAAAGGTTCTGGGCCGACGAATGGGGTTTAGGCGCCCCTTCTTGCCAGTTCGTCGGCCGCCTCGTTTGCTACTATACCTGCGTGGCCCGGAACCCAGAGGACCCATACCTGATTGTGCAGTCCAAGCTCATTAAGCTTTTCAAGGCATTCCACCACCAGTTTCGAGGATACCTGGTATGAGCTTAGTGCCCTGATTGCCGCTTGGTTATCAGACAGGATCGCAATTCTCCGATTCCGGTAGTAGAATGGATTTTGTATAAGAGAGTTCGAAAAGGAATGGTCAAAAAGATGGTCAGCTATCATCAGCGGATTTCAGGATGGAAGTCGCAACGGTTCTCTGTAAGATGGACGCAGCTAGCCCCATAAAGCGATCAAGTCTTGAACGCAAGCTCCAAGCTCAAAAACATAAAGGGCCAGCGCAGAGTACTCCACCGGTAGCGATAAAACATGATCAAATCGGACATTGGTCGGTATTCGCAGAAAAACGGATTCGGTGCAAGCTCCTTGGATGCGTAGGAGTCTCGCAAACTTTATGTGAAAAGTGTAAAGTGGCCTTATGTTATAATAAACAAAATAATTGCTTTAAAATTTTCAACACTTCATAAAACATTAAAACTTTTAAGCTAAAATAGAGTTTTTTGAAATGTTAATGAAGATTGTACTCGTTATAGCTCAATGTGACATAAATGTCACAAACCGCTTTTTTCTTCACTTATCCACTTTATAATACAAATTTGAAAACTCGTGGAACAAATGTTTTTTTATTTACAAAAAGCTTTCAATACAACCAGGTTTCATTAACCCTCAATCGCCCACCCTGAGTCCAGGGGACTCACTACGAACTTTAATAAGTTGGTACACGTTGTGTTTTTATGTTTCGGCGCCCAGCTTTCGTATACCTTCCTAAAGGGTCGCTCTGAACCCGAAGACGATCGGAAGTTAGCGCACTACAATTACAAGGCTAAGTTTTGGCACAGAGTGAGTCCCAGGGACTCAGGGTGGTGTTTTGTGTTACAAAAAATGTACATGTAATTTTTTTAAAATCGTGTTAATTTAAATTTAGGATGCCAAAAATGGCCGCGAAAAGTTTAATAATTGAGAGTGTTAACCCTTTGAGAAGTTTTGCTACTAACAATTTGCCTTAGTTGTGCTGGAAAAGTATGTGAGGTATGTGCATAACATATGAAATTCAACCTGATGCACGTTTTCTTATTTTATATAATGAAGTATTAGTTTAAGTTTTTTTTCTGAACAGTTATTTAATTTTTAGGTTATTTATGTAAAAAGAATTGTTTTTGTTAATTTATTTATATCTTTTATTTCTATCAAATGTTTAGTGTATGTTTTTTAGAGTATGTTTTTTTCTGTCAATTAAAAAGTGAATTTTTATTTGAGTTATGCAAAAAAATGGAACGACATCTGTAACAAGAGATCTTAATGTGTCCTACAAAAATATAAAAAACCATAAAAATTTAATAGATGTTGCGTTATTTCGTAAACAAAAATTTTGAGTCCCGGGGACTCAGGGTGGGTAGATACGTGATTTTAATAGGGGTGGGTGATTGAGGGTTAAGTTTGGTGATCTTGAGCCGTAAAGGATTAAGGGTAAATTTTTTGAGCATTATACATATTACATATATGACAAACACTTTTTATATTTTTCTCTTTTTGTAAAACAAAAAAAAAAGCCGTCATTCTGATTCATATGAATAATTTCTCTATGATCTACCAATAAAAAAACTTTGAGTGTGGCAACTCCATACAATAAGCTTAATGTAAAACGTCAAAAGTTTTTCACAGCATTTTCTCATGAAATCTTGAAAGTTTGGTCGGAATTGGAAAACTACAAAAAAATTAACAACAAAAATTAAAAATTTATTACAGTGAGGAAAAATCATTCTATTCAACCAAGTCTAGGCGATTGTAAGTGAAGATTTTAATTACCGGTTAGACAACGCAGAATTCTAACAGTAGTAGTCGCCCGTTTTTGTTGCAATCGCTTTGGCAAATAGAGCTAAATAAAAACATGTAGCACTAAGTGGAAGTATGAGGATGTGTACATATACATATATACATATTTCGAATTAATTGGCAGGGACATCGCTTAATATAAGTAACGCAATCAGAGCAAATCATCCTTTCCATTCATAATGAACTTTAGCTACGCTGATTTTCATTCTAATCTGGTAGAAATTGCGAAGCTTTCGGAACGGATATTCCAATATTGTAAAGATGAGGTGACGCTTTGCACTGCATTTATGCTGAAAAGGAATGTCAGGTAGAATAAGATTTATTTGTGAGACCAATTGTTGGTATTGACATTTGGCGACGTCCACATACATTATATAAACAAAATAGAGCAGCACTACAGGTCTCAAATGCAACGTTCGCGGAAGCAATACCATTTCTTCCCCCTGCTTATCGACGTCAGCTACTTTGCCACGAATCACACGGTGTTGCCTCTGGGGCATCGCTGTCGCACACACAACACACTGCGAACATCGTATTTATGAAAGTTGCACGTTTACCATTTACTTATTGCAAATGCTCAGATTGGCAAGACATCCAACGTCACTTGCTGTGACAATTGCTTACGCCTACTCTTTGCTAACATTTTGGCGCTTATTCCGAATGATCACAAAAGTAAAACCTGATTTTTATAAAAACCTTTGCCGCAGCACTCTAAACATCAGATTTTACAACGTTTACGTCCACGATGAGGGAACTAGAAAGAGTAAAAAGTGCGATCACATAAAAAGCGGGGGAGTGGGATTGTAGCTGGTAGCTGGCATACAGTGACGGACAATAGTATTGACACAGCAACGATTGTTTGTATATTTTTGTATCATGCAATGAATGTGATATAAATGCATAAGTTGACATTTAAGATTAATGTATTTTATGCTTTGTTTATCTGAAATTTGCTGTTTTATTGAACAATCGTTGCTGTGTCAATACTATTGTCCGTCACTGTATGTAGAACTCTTCAATATGTTATACAAGTAAAAGGGCCACGGGCCACAAGTTAAATGAACGTGGGGTGAAATCGCGAAGCAAAGCACATAATGCTGATCCTTTTGGTTTCTATTAAGGGTTCTTAAGAAAAATCACGGCATTGGTTATTATAAACTATATTCCGATTTTGGAATACTATATTCCACGAAATGTTTCATCATCTTGACACGTGTATCAACACGTTCTTCGCTAAGAGTACTAAGATTTGGTCAACACTTTGAAAGCAGTTTCATATAAATATTTGTAAGTGGAGTGCCCACGTTGAAATGTGAAATTCGGAAGTAATATTTCGTCACATGGTGGTGGTTACAATAGTTGTTGCATCATATTGCAAAACGTATAAACATATATATTGCAAAACGACACTCCGTTTAGTTTGCAATCGCCCGCAAAAGTTAAATATGCACATTTGTGACGTTAAACTACAAATAATAAAGCTATGCTATTATTATTTTTGTGCAGCTTAGCAATTAATTCTTGATTGGAACGCAAACGGAAAAGGGAAATGAATCTGAGCGCATTTCAAGATCAGAAATTCTTCAAGCGAAAGTAGAGATTGCAACTGGACGCCTACACGGAAAGTGAATACGACATGAACATGAGCGATGCAAATCCCACGTTGCCGCTGAGCGAACATGGACCTAAAGAAGCTACAACGTCACCCGATGACATTTTTGATTGCATACATAGTCCCATGATCGACTACTCAAGCATTTGTGGCAAGAATGTGCTGGTCAGTCCCACCGAGGAGCAGTTTGAGCTACTAAAACGACGGCTGCTGGAGCGCACTATGGACAGCCGTGGCGAGACGATTTATGAAATTGGCATAGGAGAAGGTATGCAATGAAATTCCACATACGTGCGGTGTTCAGTCAAAATGATGTTATCTTGGCAGACGGCAGTGACAGCGGCTTAGACGAGGAAGAGTATCGGGCTTCCGTTGCTACACTTCAGTCGTTGGCGACCACCATTGACGCTGATATAGTATTGCTCAGGCAGCGTAAAGTCGAAAAAGGTATTACAGGGCAGTACTTGGTGAGGAAGCGCGTTGACACCTCCGACTTCATGGAAATTCGGTAAGCCTGCGCGGAACCATCTATAGTAAAATTCCTTTAATAGCTCCGGTTGGTTGTTGTAGAGTTGCGGTGGTCGGCAATGTGGATGCGGGAAAGTCCACCTTATTAGGAGTACTTACACACGGTGAACTGGACAATGGACGCGGGCACGCTAGACAGAGATTATTTAGGCACAAGCATGAAATGGAGAGCGGGCGCACAAGCTCTGTTGGCAATGATATATTGGGTATGAATGTTAGCCTTGTGATTCATATATCCTTGCTTCTTTTAAAATTTCATGATGAACAAAGAGATATCAGATTAAGTAACGAAAACGATACACGCTCTCTTAATTGTCATCTGGCTTTTCGGTCTGTATTTGTAAATTGGTTTTATTTCGGGTTTTCCGTGCAATCTAACGGTCACTTTTCACTTGAACCAGGCCAACTAATGTACTGTAATGATAAAACACCACCTGGTATCTAGGCGGCAGCATACATTTATAAAATCGATGCGTAATTGATTGCATTTAAGACAATATTTTTCAAGGCCAAGCGTTATATTTATTTAAAACGTGTAATCGAATGCGGTTATATGTTCATCGAATTTGTAACCCATATAACTCGCAATACCGCTTCTTCAGAAAATTCTCATTTTCATTTGGGATATAAATTAACCGAAAGGTATTCCAAATGATTCCGTTTCTGTAATGCATGATCAGAGCTTAAAGTTTTCTGTTAAACTAACTGATAATAAAATTGCCAATTTATATGATATCTGAACAGGATTTGACAGCGTTGGAAATGTGGTTAATAAACCCGACCATGGCACTTTGGATTGGGTGAAAATCTGCGAAAGGTCCGCTAAGGTTATTACGTTCATTGATTTGGCGGGACACGAGCGGTATTTAAAGACAACGGTGTTCGGCATGACCGGGCATGCGCCTGACTTCGGGATGCTAATGGTAATGACACAGTTAGTTACAAACTTTGTTTTTAATTAAATATGTTCTTTCAGATCGGCGCTAATGCTGGAATCGTGGGCATGACCAAGGAGCATCTCGGACTGGCATTGGCTTTATCGGTGCCTGTGTTTGTGGTTGTCACCAAAATCGACATGTGCCCGCCTAATGTGTTGCAAGATAACTTGAAACTGCTTTTTAAGATATTAAAGTCACAAGGATGTCGCAAAGTACCTGTAATGGTTAAGACCGCAGATGACGTCGTACTGAGCGCTACAAATTTCGTGTCGCAACGGCTGTGCCCAATTTTTCAAGTCTCAAATGTTACTGGCGAAAACCTGGAGCTGCTGAAAATGTTCTTAAATTTGCTAACAACACGTATGGCTGGTCAAGACGACTTACCAGCAGAGTTTCAGATCGATGACACGTACTCTGTGCCTGGCGTAGGCACGGTTGTATCTGGAACCTGTCTTCAGGGACTCATTAAGCTGAATGATATTCTAATGTTAGGCCCTGATGCGTTGGGTAACTTTATTCCGATTGCTGTAAAAAGTATTCACCGCAAACGTATGAATGTGAAGGAAGTACGAGGAGGGCAAACTGCGAGCTTTGCTTTAAAAAAAATTAAACGA
Source organism: Melieria omissa (assembly GCA_963971225.1). Classification (NCBI taxonomy): domain Eukaryota; kingdom Metazoa; phylum Arthropoda; class Insecta; order Diptera; family Ulidiidae; genus Melieria; species Melieria omissa. Next base: position 37,538,380 of record OZ020269.1, on the reverse strand, counting down.
TCTCAGATACGCAAAGGAATGGTAAATGTTGAGGGAGGTGTACTTTTCAGCTAAAATTCAGAAATTTTAACATTTTACAGGTGATGGTCAGTCCGGAACTTAAGCCGCAAGCTTGTTGGGAATTCGAAGGAGAAATATTGGTACTGCACCATCCAACAACAATTTCATCTCGCTATCAAGCAATGGTACACTGCGGTAGTATTCGTCAAACAGCCTCAATTGTGAACATGTCTAAAGAGTGCTTGCGCACTGGTGACAAAGCCCACGTCAAGTTCCGCTTCATCAAGCATCCGGAGTATATTCGTATAGGGCAGCGTATGGTTTTTCGTGAAGGCCGCACCAAAGCAGTGGGGAACGTGCTAAAACCAATAACCAATTCAGTGGCGGTTCAACACCGACCGAAACCGAATAAGATGCAGGCGAGAGGACAGGGTCAAGGTAGCTCGCATGTTTCGCAAAATCAAAACCAGAATCCAAATGTGCAGGCGGCTGTAGTAAAAAACGGTAAGCCGTTACTGGCATTGGGGGATGATTTGAAGCAGAACATTGAGGGTGTTTTAGAAGTGAGCATCGACAAGCGCGACACACGTCCAAACAAGCATAAACGGGGCGTGTCGCACAATGCGGCTGCTATTGCAAGTGGTGGAGGCAGTACTAGTGTGGCTGTCGGAATCGCAGCGCATGACTCTCTTAATTCGCAACAGACGCTGACAAACAGTTCGCATATCGCTGTTAAAAAGCAGTAAACTCACTTTCGGTTTTCAAATCACTAATGATTTTATGTAATTCCATTAAAGTGAAACTTTGTTAGCACTTTCAAAATCAATTGAATTGAATGACCTAGCCATTAATTGGTGCAAAATAAAAAATAGAATGGCTAAAAGTCGTATGGTTTTCCTTCTTCTCTTCTTCTTCTTGACTGGCACGACAGCCCGATTACGAGACTAAGGCCTAACTACCCTCAGCCATCCGTGTTGTGCGTGCGAATTTGTACTGGGATGGAAGAGGGATTTTCCTTCTTGAACAGAATATATACGAATCTCTATCAATATCTACCTTAAAGCGAGTAAAATAGCATTTGACTATGCGATGCCCTTAAAAAAGGAAAATATGCGTACTTGCCCCATCTTACAGCGGAAACCTGTTAATATTTTTGATTTTGTGAAGGAATTTATGTGGCTAATGGAAAAAATTATATCAGTTGGATGACTTTTGCTTTTAATGTAACTATTATACTGTTACTATGAACTGTGCAAAAAAAAAATTAGTGGTAGAGCCCTTTCTCGTCCGACAATATTGACACTTTAAAAGTATCCGTTTTGCACTATAACTCTTGAAACCAAGATTTGAAGTACTTACGAGAAAAAACGATTAAGTCTTGATCGTTTTGGCGACGACTATTATATTGGATCATCAACAGTATGAAGTTCAGTCTGTCCAGTAGAAGCGTGATGGACCAAATTTTCACTTAGAGTACCGTTATCAAAAAAATTTGAATGCACCTAAGTAGCCTCATCATTTTTGTAATACGCACTGCAAAAACTGTCAGTCTCGTGAGACAATTACAAAATACAGGGTGTTTTAACAAGATGAGCTCCGCGTGAGAGAAGCGACTTGAAGCCGTATTCCTTTGTCTACACCCTAGAGGGCCGTAAATGTCACGTTTAGCTGCAGCAAAATATATGAAGAAGTCGAAGTCATTCGTAACGAAGTAGACAAATCGATATATGGAAGCAAAAAATGTCGGCGATGTGGCTGGGCGGGGCCTTGAAAAAAAAGACCTCTCCAAAACAGGACAAGAAAATTATTGATTTGTTTGCGACGAAGCCGGGCTTACCATTACGTAAAGCTAAAGCAATTTTAGAGAAAAGTGATGTTCAAATATCAAAAGAGACGATTCGAGGACGTTTTTAGAACTAACGACGTTAAATACCGGAGCTCATTGAAAAAACTGTTGCTCTCATCATCACACGTTCAAAAACGGCTTGCCTGGGCTTATGCCAATTCAGATCGGAATTGGAATAATGTAATATTTACGGATGAATTCCAATTTTGGGGAAATAGTAGCATAAATCAATCTTGGTGTGCCACCATCAACCGATTTTTCCAACGAACTGTTAAAGACCCAGTAAAGGTCCATGTTTGGGGCTGCTTCTCAGAAAAAGGATTTGGGCGACTTTTCGTTATTACCACTAACTTGAACCCGGTTTTGATGAACAAATTTTATGAAAAAGCTTTATTACTATCAGCTGCGAAGATGTTCGGGAGAAGAGGACTCTCTTGGATTATACAAGAAGACAACGACCACAAACATCGCAGCCGAATGTGTGCTGAGTGGAAACAGCAAAATGGGGTAGAAGTGTTAGATTGGCCCTCACAGTCGCCTGATGCCAACCCGATGGAAAATGTGTGGGCAATTGTAAAGCAGAAACTCAGAGGAAATAGTATATTGACAGCAAAACAGTTATCGAGGCAAATTCGGCTGATTTGAAGTCGATTGCCTCGGCAACTTGCCCAGATCTTAGCGCAAAGTATGGGTCGGAGGTTTGAGGCCATAATAGCGAATGGCGGCGACTATACCTGTTATTAAAAATATTGCGTACAATAAATATTATAAACTTATAAAACGCAGTTTGTTTGAAACGAATCGGACAAATAGTTTCCAAGTTACGACGATCACGCTTCTACTGGACAGACTGTAATTGACAATTAAGCATATCACAGCCCAACGCCACAAATGTCGAAAAGTTTTTTAATTTTTAGGGCCTTGTGTATAATCTATTATTAAATTCATACCTGTATACTTCTAGAACCTGTGCTTGTTTTACCTTTTTTTAAGTATTGTTCCTTCTGAAATACAACATAAAACTAAAGTTGTTGGAAATATATGGTTCATTTTTTTACATTATGCTCACCTGTGAAATATTCTTCCTATTCGAAAAATTTGCTGCACACATGCAGCATACCTACCTGCTCTAACAGAAGTTGGGTTTTCGACTTATTTGAAAACAAATGCAAACCGATCAAGATCTTGCAAGCGAACGTTGTTACTGCAACTGAACGTTGATTCTATTTCAATTAAATATCCAATATTACACCCTTTTTCTCAACGATCTCGAAAGCTTCATCAATGAAAGCGCATTAGTAACGCTATTACAAGTTTCGTGTTATGTCAACAGAAATACTTTCAAAAATATAATTAAATTGTATATTGCTACAGGAGCAACACTTCAGAACGGTTTCTTCTTCTTCAGTTCATCCTTCACACCTTCGATTTCTTGTTTTAGGTTGTTCTTGATAAGTTCCATAAGCGACCTGAAAGTGAATGCGATTGTTGATAATAGTGGAAGATTTTCATTAAGCGAAATTTTACAAGTACTTGAATCGTGCAGGTGTCATTTCGTGCAGACCGCGCTGTTGCGCTACACTTTTCGTGCGGTACATTATGGAAACCACCAATTGAGCGGCCCGTCGCATCGGATAGCTCTCAGCCATGCGCTGGATTAATTGCTCGTTGTTGGCTAAGTAACGGAGCAGGAAGCGGAACACCATTTTGATGGGCGTTTTGGACTACAGCTGGGTGTCTTTGTATTTGCGGATCAGCTGTTGCTTCAGCTGTAATTGGTTACGCAAAAATTCCAACTTTTGCAGTTGCTCCTCTTTGTTATAGTCAATGCCTGGCAATTGCCTCACTTCAGCACGCGCTATTTCAAAGCGCTTCTGTAGTTCCAGAATCTGAAATGGAAGCGAACATGCAATCACATCCCGAAGACTTTAACTCCTCTTTACTCACCTTCTGACTGCACTCCTGCGACTCACGTTGTTTTGTTGTGTTATCAAGGGGATCTTTTTCGACACTAGGTTGTGAGAATAATCAAGATTGTTAAATCATTATATAATGCATACAAGACCCAATGAAAAACACGTTGAATATTTAATAGTTATGTAAAAGCATAATAATCTGCGCCGATTTATTTTGAGTAACGAGTGGAAAAGACTAAAAGTGAAAACTCAAATGGAAACAAAAAATTTGATTGAGGGATTGCACTCACCAGCGGACGATTTCGTAGATGACAGGCAAAATCGCTGTCAAACTGCTACTGTTTATTTGGCTTGCTGGTGTTACCGTTGGCTGATGCTGATCCTGTGTCGCAATTGTAGATTGTATCAGTCCGTCAGCAGTTAAAATTGGTTTCTTATCTACTGGCTGCCCTGGTGACAGTTCCATTATTTTTACTAAAGTCGACAGCACAAGATTTAATCTCCCATTAATTGTAAACTACATTCGCTTTACCAACTTTGACAGCGACAGTATTCATCCGAACTGACAGTCAGTGCTACCAACTCTAAAAAACAACCCTTGCCCCATTTCTACACAAAAGTTATGTGCCCCATGATGCAATAAACAAGGTGGCATGGCTGAACTACAAGGTTGTAGCAAGCCACCGGCTGATCGTTTATTGCTTTGTGGTTGTGCTGTGTTGCCGCATCGGTTGAAATGAAAATACCTGACTGAAAACAACTGACCTGAGCACTTTTCCCGTTTTTTCACTCAAATACAGCACCGTCCGGCAACAATCACTTTTGTCTGTTTTCAGTTTCTCCCTCTTTCGTTGGAAAATATCAGCTGATTTTGACAGTAGCGATAAACAATTCTACCAACAAAATACATGTGGTTTTTGGTATTGCGGGGATGAAATTACCTTGTTCTTGTGCCATGACAAAGTGGTGTAAGTTCTCGGTTGTCATAGCCATGGTATATTAACAAGGTACGCCAGGCTGAGAGCGGCAGCTTTAAATGTCTCTCTTCACCCTCTTGTTTGTGAACGGTTGCTCTTTTAGTAGCATAAAGAACCTTCTATTAGTGTTGATATTGTTTGTACAACTATACTTTTGTGTACAGATTTGGGTAACATTGTAAAATACATATGAGCGAAATATAGCCCATGACACCAGCCTGATGCGCAATAAAATATATTGTGGAATGAATAATAAATTGAAACTGAAAACAGACAAAAGTGATTGTTGCCAGACAGTGCTGTATTTTAGTGAAAAAACGGGAAAAGTGCTCAGGTCAGTTGTTTTCAGTCAGGTATTTTCATTTCAACCGATGCGGCAATACCGCACCACTGCTGACACCGACGATTTTGACAAAAGCGATAAACGATCAGCCGGTGGCTTGCTACAACCTTGTAGTTGAACCCATGGCACAATAAACAAGCTAATAGCATCCCCGCAACTTCAAAAACCACATGTATTTTGTTGGTAGGATCGTTTATCGCTACTGTCAAATTCAGCTGTCATTTTCCGACGAAAGAGGGAGAAACTGAAAACAGACAAAAGTGATTGTTGCCAGACGGTGCTGTATTTGAGTGAAAAAACGGGAAAAGTGCTCAGGTCAGTTGTTTTCAGTCAGGTATTTTCATTTCAACCGATGCGGCAACACCGCACCACTTCTGACACCGACGATTTTGACAAAAGCGATAAACGATCAGCCGGTGGCTTGCTACAACCTTGTAGTTGAACCCATGGCACAATAAACAAGCTAATAGCATCCCCGCAACTTCAAAAACCACATGTATTTTGTTGGTAGGATCGTTTATCGCTACTGTCAAATTCAGCTGTCATTTTCCGACGAAAGAGGGAGAAACTGAAAACAGACAAAAGTGATTGTTGCCAGACGGTGCTGTATTTGAGTGAAAAAACGGGAAAAGTGCTCAGGTCAGTTGTTTTCAGTCAGGTATTTTCATTTCAACCGATGCGGCAACACCGCACCACTGCTGACACCGACGATTTTGACAGAAGCGATAAACGATCAGCCGGTGGCTTGCTACAACCTTGTAGTTCAGCTATGTATGTGCTCTTGTGTTGATTTTTTTTGGTGGTTGATTGTTTCAATCAGTAGCGCGCACGGGGCGGGGACGCTTGGGGATTCAAACTCCTCAAATACAAGAATTATTGTTGAATATCCCCCCAAAATAAAGTTTTGCCTATGCCACTGATTTCAATGCGTGCGAAGTGAGCGCACACAATTTTGCTTTACCTGGCAGCGATCGGAACCATGGCTCAACTATGAGGTTGTGGCAAGCCACCGGCTGATTGTTTATCGCTTTTGTCAAAATCGTCGATGTGCTGTGTTGCCGCATCGGGAGAAATGAATATACCTGACTGAAAACAACTGACCTGAACACTTTTCCCGTTTTTTCACTCAAATACAGCACCGTCTGGCAACAATCACTTTTGTTTGTTTTCAGTTTCTCCCTCTTTCGTCGGAAAATATCAACTGATTTTGACAGTAGTGGTAAACACTCCTACTAACAAAATACATGTGGTTTTTGGTGTTGCGGGGATGCTATAACCTTATTATTGAGCCATGATAATAAGGTTATAGCATCCCCGCAAGTTGTTTTCAGTCAAGTATTTTCATTTCAACCGATGCGGCAACACAGCAAACCGACGATTTTGACAAAAGCAATAAACAATCAGCCGGTGGCTAGCTACATCCATGGTTGCCACTCGCCTAAAATTTTTTCTACTAAAATCTTTTATAAAAAGTTACCAAAAGTTACCAATTTTTTTATTGACAAAACAATGCATTTCATAACAAAGGTAAAAAAATAGTTCAATTTACTGCTAAACTCATCACATGTACACCTGCGGTCAAAATTATAGCAGTACATGCATGTATAAACCGCTAGATTAAAGAAACACCAAACTTGAAGGGATTGGCGCAACATTTTATTTTCACAACATAAACAATTCTGTGGTCAAAAGCAATAACCGCTTAAGTCGACTTAAGAAGAAATTGAGTTATGGATGGCACCATGTTCCCTTGACTGTGCTCTACGTTTGTGTAAAATCGGGGAGTTTGTAACTTTAAAATTAAAAAAGTTATTAATAAAAACCTATTCGCTTAAGTTATAATGAACACATATTGCATTTGCAATAATCGCCTAAGTTTAATTAAGAGTTCCGCTTCTTATTTTTTGTTTTTGCTTTAAAAGCTTACATCGACTTAAGTTGTTATTTCACATTTTAAAAATCAATGTTTTTCGCAATTGCGAACATTTCAACAATCGCTTACATCGAGTTAAGCGATTATTGTAAATTTAGAATTCAGCTAAAAATTTCTAAACTCAATGTAAGCCTTTATTGTACAATCGCCGTGATGCTAAAATGAAAACAAAATCGAATTAAGCGAGTATTGCGTATGCTTTGTTGTGACATTGCACGTTTTAAGTGCAGTTAGGTTGTTGGGTCGATTGCGCGTAAGAGCATTATTTTCATTTAAGTTCTCATGCTCAGCGCGTGAAGTGCGCTAGAAAGTAAGTTAAGTTCGGAGGGTCTTGCAATTTGCTTCAACAGTGAAATCGAAGTCCAGTTTTTATATTTCTTATATACATATTATACTTCTCTTATCATAGGAAACTATGATGAACACAATCAAACTCTTGCATGTGAAAACGTCATCGACACTGAAATATATACATCTGCAGAGCAAGAAATGTTCCATGTTTTTCAGCGACGACTCACGTGCAGATCCCGATTATCAAGTATCAGATGGTAATGATAGTGAGATAGAAGAACAAGTGCCTAGTTTGACCACCGTATCTCAAGAAAGGCGTAATAAAGGTCAAAACTATGTGAATAAAAAGGGACGTGTTGTAGCTCAGATAACCTTTAGACCCTAAGTTTCTGATTGCCGAATGAGATGCAAATCTAAAGTACCAAATAGCATCCAAAGAATATTTCGATAAGTATTGGGTACTAGGTACATATAATCAAAGACTTTATTCGATCGATATTGAAGACAATAAAACTAAACCGCCTGCAAAAACATCCTGAAAAGCCTCGTCAGCGCAAGATTCATGTGAAGTATCATTTAGAGTATAACGGAAGAAGTATTGAAATATGTCAGAATGTTTCAAGCAATGCTTCGATGAAAGTGAAAGCTTCCTTAAAAGTGTCCAAAAACAAAAAAATTAATGTTCTCAATAGGTGTTTTTCCGGCAAACGTGGATCGGGAGCAGGAACAAACAAGTTATCTGAAAACCACATTCAAAAAATAAAGGCCCACATAAATACTTTCCCCAAATATGAAAGTCACTACACCAGAAGAGATACGAGCTGCATGTATTTCCACGCCGATTTATCTCTTACTCAAATGTATAAACTGTATTGTGATGAGAATGCATCTAGAGCAGTCAGCATCACTTCCTACAGTAATATTTGTCATATATGCCATAAATAAAAAGCCAAAGTTGATATTGCTAAACAGGAGAACAATACAGCTTCGTTAAAGGACTTTGAAAATGAGCTTTCCCTCCATCATGATAAAGCTGAATTAACATATCAATCAAAACAATTGATAAAGACATGGCAGCCAAGGATTTAACAATTAAAACTTTCGCATTTGATTTGTAGCAGTACTTGCCTACGCCATTTTTGAAAACATGTATTAGTTTTTACAAAAGACAACTGTGGACAGATAATCTCAGAGTGCACGATTGTAACACATATTGCTACAAGGCTTTATCTGAGCGTGGTGGCAATAATATTGCCTCATGTCTATTTAAACACATAAACAGGCAAGGTCAATTAAAGCACGTAATTTTTTATGGTGATTCCTGTGTAGGACAAAACAAAAATTCTTTTGTTTGCGCCATGTTTTTACTTGCTCGGTCGATCACAAGTTTTTATACCCAGGGCATAGACACATGGAATGCGATGTCGATCATGCTGTCATTGAAAGGAAAAAAAGAAAACTAGCGCTCAAAAGCACCGCATGATTGGTATAAATTTGTTTAAAATGGAGGTGTAAGAAATACATTCAGGGTTGTTGAAATGACTACAAATGATTTTCTTAACTTTTCGCTTAAAAAAAAAAAACAAATTTATGTGGAAAATGAAAATGGAGAAAAGTTTTGTTGAAAAAATGTTAAATGGCTCCGGTTCAAAAGAAATAATTTTGGTAAAATATTCTACAAAACCAGCTTAGAAGAAGAAGTATTTCAAATATTAAACATAGTTAACCCTTCTGTCAATACGAAGGTACCTGGGTACCTATTGCATTTTTGAAGTAAAAATAACCTACTTTCGGCCAAGGAACGCTATGCTGGTATTTTTAATATCTTCCTAAATATCAATTGACTAGCTATTAGATAACTTATATAGAAAGAAAACTTTTTCTGTATAACTTTTAGAACCAAATTTTGAACACTACCCCTTTGTTCTATACGAAGGTACCCGGGTACCTTCATACAAAATACAGTAAAACAATACAGTTTCAACGTGAAATTAATCTTTCATATTCAAGTGCACCAAATTTCAAATTTGAAATCAAAGTTATATTTAAAGATAAGTTAATTTTAGGACATTCGATCGAAGTCATCGACTTCAGATGGGTGTTGCTCTAAGATGTTTAAACCTTTGAAAGGAGAAGTTTACTCTGAAAAACTAAGTAGGCAATTGCCAAAGTATGTAAGACCCAAGTAGGCGTAAAATTGTTATTCAAAAATATTTATTCAAAGCTTTAAATCTTACGTCCGCTATGCTGCAACGGATAATCTTTTTACTTCTGAAGCGCTGACGGAATACCTTTTCACAAAAAATTTCACAAATCTGGTGTTAAAAAGTAATACTCGACCCCTAAAGTCGTTTTTACAGCGACAAAATCTTTGGAGTTTTACTTTCCAAAGAGCAATGAAGCTGGGTGGTTCTTTCAACTATGCACCACGGCAAAGCAGTGCCAGGGGACAACCCGAAATTAAAAGTCTTTCGCATTTACAATTGTACAAAGGTCGCTATACGTTATGGCTCAAATATTGGCCCATTTCATTGCATGCTCAATATTTGCACCTTGGCAGCAAACATAAATTAGATACCACAAACAAAACCAGATGCTGTGGAGAATATCTTGAAAGGTGACATGAGGGGGAATTGGTGGTTCAAACTCCCACATATTTCCTAGCAACAAAAATTATGTGTGATGCATTGATTTCAAATGGTATTTTGGTCAAAAGTTGTATGCAGAACGCCTTCTTAAATGAAATCCTGTATGCCCCGCTGAAACCGAAAATTCAGAATAGACAAAAAAATTCCCTTGCTTTCACAATTTTTACACTAAAAATGGTTTTGAAGCAGTGGCCAAAAGCCAATGAGTCGTGCTATATCTGTTCCGATTAACGTAAGCAACAACGTAAAACACGAAAATGCTAAAATTGTTGCACTATAAATATGTGTTTAATATTTTTAACTTGAATTATCAACAAATAACGCTATGTTTTATAAGCCAACAACGATTTTCAACATTTTTGCGCAATTATTTTCACTTTTCCCATACAAATTGTATGAAGGTACCCGGGTACCTTCGTATTGGAGATAGGTGGAAATTATTCGTATTGACAGAAGGGTTAAACGCGGTGTTAGCTTTGCCACTACAAAGGATGTTCCTAAGCTTACTGAAGAAGCTAAAATTGATGCCCAAAAAAAATATCTTGATGATTTACTCCCGTTCATAAACCCTTACTTCTATGCGTTCTATAAAACATTTATTACCCTACGTCTTCACTAGCGTCAGCGCCAAGCAACTGTCAAAATTGCTTCATGCCCATACAAATTGTATGGGGCAAACCGCAATTGAAACGCTCTGACGCTGAGCTATTCGAATTTCCAATTTGGACAAGGCGTTAGCGGTTAAAGTTGGCTGCGACTTACAAAAACGCCCGTAATTTATATTTGATTTGAGTTAAATTGTGAGGAATTTATTCAAATAAGAGCTAAGTTTTGCAAAATAATAATAGTTTGTTGGCTTTTTTGCAACTAAACAGATATTTTTTTTATTTCATGATTTTGACAATCCCAACGCAACGCTTCAATTTCGGTATGCCGCACTGAGCGAGAGCGTTGCGTCAGAAAACGCAACGCGTTGCGTTTTCTGACGCAACGCTCCAATTTAGATTTGACTGTTAATGAAACACATATCGATATCCATCCAGATTTACAGGGCTATTCTGGCAAAGACTGTTGAAACACTTTCAAAAGATTATTGAAAGACAGTTTGAAAGACTGAATGAAAGATTTTAGCTATTCCAACGAAAAAATCTTTCGGAAAAAGCTCTAAAATTCAACACTCGAGTTGAAATGCTGTTTTCGGCGAACAGCATTGCCAGCCAACTCTTTTTCTGTGAAATTTGAAGCAATTTTGCAATGATGAAAGAAAATTAGTTTTCCAATTTTCGTTATGATTTTCTTTTTAATTACAGATGTGTTTATCAGGATTATTTTGCAGTTACGTATTTCTTTTTAGAAAAGACAAGAACTGGTGTAAAAATATGAATTCAAATTAATTGTTTTATTTTTTATGTGATGTTAATGATGTTGTCAGATTTAACCTTAAGGCAATGAACAGCACATGAAGACAAACACTTTCGGCCAATTTATATTATGTACTTTTGCTGTTAATTGGTGTATTTTTACGTTTTCTTTCATCCTTCATAAAAATCTCACATTTGTAAACCAAGTGCTCTGTTCGATGCTGGCAATACTGTTGGCAAACGAACCGTCCGTACTTCGAAAGATTGAGGTGAGTTGAAAGATAGTTGCCAGAATAGCCCTGTTAGTTTAAGATACAGATGATGAATAATTTGATTTTTTTTCAAAATCATATTGAAATTTTGAAGGTACATAAACTAAGTTATTGAAATATTAATTTTCAATTTATTTTAATATTCATAATTTCTTGTATTACAAATATTTCAATTGAAGTTGTTTTTTTAATGTTTCAATATGTTTATTATAATAAATAAAACAATGAAGTATTTAATAACTCCTTATGACTTTTCTGCATTATCGCTTATCTTATTGGGGTGATCATTTCTGAAAATGCAATAACAACTTAAGTCAGCATAAGTTCAGAAACTCACACATTTTGAAAAGCAACGAAAGCTTAAGTCGATATAAGTGCAATAAATGTGAGCTAGTCAATGTGCAATAATCGCCATTATCCGTTTTTTCTAAAATCCTCTCTAAATAAAAAGTATTTCCATAAATATTTAGTACATTCTAATCAATCATATAATAACCTGTTATGATTGGTAAATTTGATTTCCGTAGCTGTTACTACTTTTATCAAATATGCGCTTAAAACTTTAAAGCGAGATTGCTCGAAACAGCAATTTTCGACTTAGGCGGTTATTGCTTTTGACCACAGAATTATAAACATAAGAAAGACAAGAAGAAAGTTCAAACAATTCACCACTCGAGGTGAAAGCTCTTTTACTGTCAAAACTGCGATTTTTTTATTCTTTCTGTCAAACTGTAAAAGAAATAAATAAACAAAAAATGGTAAATGCAGAAAATCTGGCGAAGTAAGTATTTTTGTTGGAGTTTCTTCGCAATTTATGTATATATTCTTTTCGTTTCTAGAGTTCCTAAGTTTAAACGCACGACGCAGGAACAACTAAAGCATTTTTTGCAGTTTGTCAAGGCGCATTTGAACACAAAATTTGAATTTTATAAGCTTTTATAAGTTTGTCACCTGCTCCTACGGCGGTAACAAATTTCGTAGCAATTGACGCCTTTTGAGCTTTTGAATTTGCTCCAGAATACCAAAAAGTGACAATTGTTACCAAGTATTCAATTGTTACCGAGGTGAATATTGTTACGGTTGCCAGAATAGGGCTGTAAAAGTAAGGCTGTCTTGTTAAACATCCCTATGCTAAGCAGTGATGCTCTATCACTACTGTCGTGATGCCAGTTAGGTATACAGTCGTGATATATTGCATACATTTATGTGTTGCAATGTCTTGTTTACGAATGGTTCTGATGCAAACAAATACTGCAAAATGGACGCACAGCAAAAGCGAAAATGAACTGCGAAACAATATTAATATTGCAAACTTTCAATACTATTTTAGAGTAATACGTGAGTATGCGTCGAGCAGGTCTTTGGCATTTTACAAAATAAATTTAGAATCTTAAGTTCCATTGATGTAAAAAACATGCAACTAGTTAAGCATATTGTAACGATAAGACAGTCTGTCGCTGTGCAAAGCAACCCTGCCGCTTTGCGCCGTGCCATAATTCAATGTGGCAACGACGGCCGCGATAATAACTTTTAGTCCAATCTGGCAACGATGGTCGCGATCATCAGGGAAACTTTTAGTCCACTCCGGAATGTGCGGGAACGATCTGCGCGATGGCCGGACAGAGTATAAAAGGCGGCCGGATGCGGCGCAGCGAGTCAGTCTGGTTTTGACAAGTGAAGTTGCCACACGGAGTAATTAAGCAAGTACTTAAGTGTACGAACAGTAAAGTGTAAACTGTGAATAATAAAGTGACTGTTGGTTTTTAATTGGCTGCGTTCGAATAAGCAAAGTTGTTTCATTTTCAAATTGCACAATCCAGTGATACGTAACAGCCCACTAGAACTAGTATTCGTAACAATATAATAATTTCTTGTATGATGCTTCATAATATAATAACAAGTTCCGAAGGTCCTGCAGAATTGAATTTTGAATATACTGAAAGTCAAACCAATTCCAGAAATGAAACTGTTAACAGCGAAATTCATGTCAATGCATCGTCGACAATAATGATGCGCAGTTTGGGATGCCGATGCAATCGATTGATCATTGGATGCGTTCACGAACACGATGCATTGTAACACTGTTGCATTTTTTGTTTACTAACATGATACTGTAACGAAGACAGTCTGTCGCTGTGCAAAGCAACCCTGCCGCTACGCGCCGTGCTATAATTCAATCTGGCAACGACGGCCGCGATAACTTTTAGTCCAATCTGGCAACGATGGTCGCGATCATCATGGAAACCTTTAGTCCACTCGGGAATGTGCGAGAACGATCTGCGCGATGGCCGGACAGGTATAAAAGGCAGCCGGGTGCGGCGCAGCGAGTCAGTCTGGTTTTGACAAGTGAAGTTGCCACACGGAGTAATTAAGCAAATACTTAAGTGTACGAACAGTAAAGTGTAAAAGTGTGAAATAAAATGACTGTTGGTTTTTAATTGGCTGCGTTCGAATAAACAAAGTTATTTTATTTTCAAATCGCACAATCCAGTGATACGTAACAGCCCACTAGAACTAGTACTCGCAACATTTGGTGTCAGAAGTGGGATTGTGGAAAATCGAAAGTAAACAAATAAATAAATAAAATTACAAAAGCACGGACATGGTTAAACTCGAGCTGCTGAAGGTAGACTAGCTGAAGAAGGAGCTGGCTGCCTGGAATTTGCCGACTGCTGGCGGAAAGGTGGAGTTGCAGTTGCGCTTGCGAGAAGCATGTGAGGCACGAGGCGCCGATGAAGATTGAGGCGTTTATTGAAGGTCTTTATGATCCGGAGACACGTCGCAGTGCGTTGATGATGGGCAAGCCGACATTTAGGGAGACGGTGACCAGCGCGATGACATACGAGGCGAAATGGATTGGGAGCACTCGGTATGCACCTGCAAGGATACGCCAGATCCAGCCGGACAACGACAGTGATGCGTAACAGCCCACTGGAACTAGTATTCGTAACAATACTTTGTTTACGTTTAAGAAGGCAGCCTAAATATCAAATAAAATTCAATATTAACCCTGGAATACTCATTTTCAACTGTATTACAAAACGTTCGCAATGTTGGTCGATGTTAGTTAATCGAATAGTAGAAGTGTGCCAATAATGCTGCCATTGAACCGGGCTGAAGGCACTGTTGCCAGTGCTGCGTATTTAATGTATAAAACAAGGTGTGATATAAATTTATAAATAAAAAACAAATTTTCTTGTCTGTTACTTCAAATCAATTTTTGATTGCAAGAGTTACCAAAATGAAAATAAAGTTACCAAGTTACCAAACAGTTTAAAAGTTACCAATTTTGGTAGAAAGTTACCAATTGTGGCAACCATGGCTACATCCTTATAGTTGAGCAATGATCGGAACCGTTGTGCTTTGTGTGAGCAAAACAAAGAGCGTTAATATTATTACGCTCTCACTGTACCGACTGCAAAACTCGAAAACTCTAACGATCGACCTGAAATCTTGTACTCGGGGGTTTTTGGGGTCGCTGAACGAATCCATTCTCAGAATCACGAAATTCAAGATGGCGGGTCCAATATAGCATCATATCGCCACACCTAATACAGCCAAAAATGGAGAAATTAAAAAAAACTGTACCTATACATTGTAGAATGTAAAATATATATTTTTGTTTATTGTAAATAAAAGTTGATTATAAAATAGGGATTTTGTAAATTCACAACATTTATAGTTACAAGAATAAATATTTTAAAAATTATATTCCGAAATATTTTGTGCTAATGCACAGTGATTCGACTCCATACAACCGCGGGACAAAATTAGAAGGAGTGGTCCGTTCTTCAAAAAATAAATTTGGTATACTAGTTAACCATGGTCTGCTGAATTGAAATCTCCATTTGGTTTTTCTTAAACTGTTGTAGTTTGGCAATGCCTGAGACTTAAATTTGCTAAATTCGTCAATTTTGGAGAGCTATAGCACCAAGTGTGTTGGCTAGATTTTTCAGATTTTACATTTAATCGGTAACGTCAACATTGATTATTCCAAAGAGTAACATAAGTTGTCTTAGGACCCTCTGGTTTTGCAATAAAAACGATTATAATAGATGTTGTTTTGCATTTTTGCAGATTTTATAATTTTTCATGCCGATTGCATACTTTTGGGCATAAATTAAATAAATTTTGTCGAAAAATACATGTTTAGACCACTTTTCAAATTGAATTATTTTCTGAGATCGGAAGATATCGGAGGATGTAATTACATTATCCGAAAAAG
Organism: Melieria omissa; assembly: GCA_963971225.1. Taxonomy (NCBI): domain Eukaryota; kingdom Metazoa; phylum Arthropoda; class Insecta; order Diptera; family Ulidiidae; genus Melieria; species Melieria omissa. The sequence continues at coordinate 37,522,568 of OZ020269.1, read as the reverse complement.
AAAGAATGCTTGTTAAAATAAAAGAAAATCCAGGAACATACTTTCATATACTTTTTAGATATTTTCCTCTAAATTTTGCCAATTTTCAGATTTTTAATTTGAAAAAATATTTTGATTTAAAAGTGATGTAAAAGCCTACGCTTTGCAAATTTTGAGAAAACATTAAAAGCGAAAATGTCCACATCATTTCTTATTCTATATTGAAAGTTTAAGCAACTTCTTGGTAACCATGTATTTTTTTACTTTTTTTTACTCAATAGACTAAAAAACAGAAAATATGAATTTCAATTTTTTTGAGAAAAATGTTTCAATTTTGAGTCGCGTTTGCACAGACGCTAATTGATTTTTTGCACAGATTTTTTTGGGTTTTCTGAGTTGGAGTTTTACCTTTCAAATGATATGAAAATCATTAAATTCTGAGACTATAAATTTTTTGAATTTTGTCTATGGAACGAATCACTGTGTAATGGTTTGAAAAAAAAATTTTAATTGAAGAAAATTCGTGGTTTGAGTTTTTATGTTATTAGGAAAGAAATATTTTTGAATATTGTTATAAAAATCTTTATTTCTATTGAGCATAAAAATATACAAAAAATTTTTAATTACAAATAATTTGTAGGTCAATTATGTTATAATAAAATCACTTTTTGAAAATTAAAGCACAGAATCACAGCAAGGCGAACAGCCCCGCACTCATGTTTCTGCATGAAACAATAGAAAAAGAAAAGTCTCGATTTGTGAAAAAGCGCACAAAGCCCAAAGCACAAATTAAAAATAACGGCATAAAATGTCTTAAGTCACAAGTCGGCGGAACATTTTTTTTTTATTTCTTAACAATCCCTTCATTACTCCAAGGCAAAATTTAGCGATATAACTTAAAGAAATAAAACTATTAGGTATGTAAATAAATGTAAATATAAAGTATTTTTACTTAGTTCTTTGTCTTTCATGTAACACTTGAACAAGTGGACCAGCTAGTGCATATTTCTTGTTTGTTTAGTATTAACATTTCCAAATCGTATGGTATGCATGGAAAAAGGTACTAAATTTCTAGCGTACACGCAACTCTATTATCTCTGTTTGACAGCATTTCCAAATGTAAACAAAGGAAATAAGAGCGAGACTTTTCTAGTTGGCATACCTTTACCTTATTGTACCATGGAAGAAAACACCCTGTGGGAAATCGGACTGGTCCAAGTCTAGTTTTTCAACTGGTCGCTTGACAGTCCCCTGTGGGAAATCGGACTGGTCCAAGTCTAGTTTTTCAACTGGTCGCTTGACAGTCATATATGACCTCAGAATCGACTTGTTTTCTTGTAGCAAACTCACCTTTTTAACATGGCGGTGTCCTAGGCGCGGGTCAATTGTCCCCGTCTGCATCCATTTGCAACTAGTCCAAGGTTAGTCCGAAGCAACCAGTTTTCAAACCAGTTGCAAAGCGACTAGTTTGCGAACTAGTTTATTCTGGATTAGATTTCTAACCAGTTGATTTTTGTAAAGAAAAATAATCATTGACATTTATAAATATTAATTTTATTGCAAAAATATTATTAAAACAAAAAAATAATCGCGAATAAAAAAAGTATTGGTGCACGTAAAGATTAACTTCGACTTGTTGACACACTTCAGTCGAAACTGTTTGGGGTCTGACGCAGTGCAACATCCTGACTTCGCCTGCAATTAATAAAAAAATAAATAAATTAATAAATAATTACATAAACAAATTACATAGATTTATTAATACATACCATTCGACTGCTGCTGCAATTCGTTGCTTCACGCAACCACGCAAAATTCTAACTGAAATCATTCAAGACAAAACATGCAAACTTCGAGTCATAGAAACAGAAAGAAAGATTTATACGTTGTTGTTGTAACAAAAGCATCGCAAGATCAGCCGTAACAGAATATTGTTGATTATTTCACCTCTGTTTCGTCTTTCGTTTCGTATTTTCATGTTTCTTCTCGCCTATGAACGCAGAACGTGAACGATTAGACGCGAACTGACCGACTTCTGCATCCGCTGACAACCAGTTGCCCAATTGACTACAAAAAACCAGTTGAAAGACCAATGAATTTTGGGAACTGGTTGTCTCAGGTCCGACAGGGTCATATATGACCTCAGAATCGAATTGTTTTCTTGTAGCAAACTCACCTTTTTAACATGGCGGTGTCCTAGGCGCGGGTCAATTGTCCCCGTCTGCATCCATTTGCAACTAGTCCAAGGTTAGTCCGAAGCAACCAGTTTTCAAACCAGTTGCAAAGCGACTAGTTTGCGAACTAGTTTATTCTGGATTAGATTTCTAACCAGTTGATTTTTGTAAAGAAAAATAATCATTGACATTTATAAATATTAATTTTATTGCAAAAATATTATTAAAACAAAAAAATAATCGCGAATAAAAAAAGTATTGGTGCACGTAAAGATGAACTTCGACTTGTTGACACACTTCAGTCGAAACTGTTTGGGGTCTGACGCAGTGCAACATCCTGACTTCGCCTGCAATTAATAAAAAAATAAATAAATTAATAAATAATTACATAAACAAATTACATAGATTTATTAATACATACCATTCGACTGCTGCTGCAATTCGTTGCTTCACGCAACCACGCAAAATTCTAACTGAAATCATTCAAGACAAAACATGCAAACTTCGAGTCATAGAAACAGAAAGAAAGATTTATATGTTGTTGTTGTAACAAAAGCATCGCAAGATCAGCCGTAACAGAATATTGTTGATTATTTCACCTCTGTTTCGTCTTTCGTTTCGTATTTTCATGTTTCTTCTCGCCTATGAACGCAGAACGTGAACGATTAGACGCGAACTGACCGACTTCTGCATCCGCTGACAACCAGTTGCCCAATTGACTACAAAAAACCAGTTGAAAGACCAATGAATTTTGGGAACTGGTTGTCTCAGGTCCGACAGGGCACTGCTGCGCGCCGCTCGCACCCATACATACGAATAAATACTCACTCACATATACATACTCATGTACACGCACATACTTTCCCATTTTCCATCACAGTAAACTATAGGTAGCAGCCTCAGATAAAAGAGGAACGCACCATGTGTATATTTCGTTTCTCTCTCTCTCGCTCTCTATCAATTTGATTTCGAAAAAAGGGCATAAAAGAGAATAGGCAGCTCTTGGCAGCTGAATCTTGTTTTATTTGGTAGATAATATTTTTAATTATCATTTCAATAAGGTTTCAAAGCAGCGTTTTGCAGCGTTTTAATGCAGTATCATTTGAAAAGTCTAATTTTCGGAAAAATTATGTGAAAAAATGACACTATTGTTTATGTTTTCCCTAATTCACTACTTAACAATTGATAATTAGTACTTTTTTTACATGTTTTACTCCCATCAGAAGTGGATTCCATTTGGTCTTATTTGATTTTCTTTATTACACAAAATTTTCCACCTGTATAACCGTTCTCAGTGTATTAACTGTATAGTGACGCTCGAGCGAAGGCCACATTCCAAATGAGCCTAAAGCTGCGTGTACACTGTAGAGAAATTTCGGTAGAGCTCTATCTATTCTCGAACTCTCGTCTATCAAATGTGTTTACACTATAGAGGATCTCTACTAGAGATTTGACTCTACGTAGAGTTTGATAAACTCTATACAACGATGAACTCTATTCGACGTATACACTATGACAATTTTTTCTCTCGGCTAGAGCTGTAGCGCAAATTTGTATTCTTGCGAACGAAATTCGGAAAAATGAGTGCGCGCCAGAAGCAAGCAACAGCTGCAGTTGTAGTTTATTTGAAGAAGAATTAAAAAAAAAGTCGGGAATGTTGGGTGCGAAATTGGATCGCGAAACGGCAGAGTGCGGGTGTTTATCGGGAGCTACTTGGTGAATTATAAAATAGTGATGCAGCGGCGTATGCCAATTTTTTTTTTTAATGTCATCCACAAATTTTGAAGCATTGCTACAAATAGTGGCCCCGATAATCTTTAAAAAAGACACACATTTGCGCAAAGCGATTCCTGCAGGAGAAATGTTGGCACTGACTTTGCGATTTCTTGCCACAGGTAAATATAGTACATACATAGTACATGTTTTTGAAAGATTTCTAAATTTAATTCGTAGTTGGCGAAACGAAGTCAATGAAAAAATACTACTAATGCACAGAGGTAACCATGGGAATACGTCCGCAGATGCAAAATACGTTGAAAATATTTTTCAAGAATATTTTTTGAGCTTAGAATGGGAAATTCCATGGCAAAACGCGCGTATTTAGACCCTTTGTTTGTATGCGTTTTATCCGGTAAATATATGCATTTAAATAAATAAAATAAATTACTTTAACTGTCGTGTTACAGGACCCAGCTTTTGATAAAAAATTGAAAGCAATGAATAACACCCAACGGGAAACATACAATTCGCCAGAACCAGACCCACTTTTCTTTTGTTTGATTTTTCTCATTTCGCCGTTATATTGGCACCACAGATTGTACCACTTGCGGCCACTTCTTTTACGCCAATGTTACATTTTTCAGCAATTTTCAACTGTAACTAATCAATATGTAAAGACTTTTTTATTCATGCTATTTAACAATTATTTACATACATGTATGTAAGCGTTAAAATTAACGTTAAAATTTATTAAATAAAATTTTCAAAGGGTCGAACAGGGACAACATTTACTGGTTTGCATAGGGTCCACTGGACCCATGACTCGAACATCTAAATCAGTTGAAACGTTTTTTCTTCGGCGCTGATGCCATTGCGTTATTCATTATTGTTTGTTTGGTATATATTTTGTTGCTCTTAAAAACTCATTAACATCTTCAGTTAAAACCACATTTTCAAAAACATTCATAAATTGTGAAATAATCTACTATGCATTCATATAAACAAAAAAACCTGCATGTGAGAGTTCTACAGGGCTATTCTGGCAACTATCTTTCAACTCACCTCAATCTTTCGAAGTACAAAAATCTTTCGAAAGACAATTTGCTATTCTAGCAACTATCTTGAAAGCTTTTTTCCGTAACATGAAGGACAGTTTGAAAGATGTGCTTTTGGGGTCGTCTTTCAGCTTGCAAAAAGTACGTGCGTTGTGTTTGTGTTATGAAAAGAAACGATATACGTATATATATAATATATATGAACATATTTTATAAAATAATGCAATTACTTTTTTAATTTTTACTTCAGCTTGATTTCTTGATTGATTGAATTGATTTGATTGAAATTTTTGAAAGTTTGTTTGAATTTTTCATTTCACGACGGACGGTTCGTTTGCCAACAGTATTGCCAGCATCGAACAGAGCACTTGGTTTACAAATGTGAGATTTTTATGAAGGATGAATGAAAACGTAAAAATACACCAATTAACAGCAAAAGTACATAATATAAATTGGCCGAAAGTGTTTGTCTTCATGTGGTGTTCATTGCCTTAAGGTTAAATCTGACAACATCATTAACATCACATAAAAAATAAAACAATTAATTTGAATTCATATTTTTACACCAGTTCTTGTCTTTTCTAAAAAGAAATACGTAACTGCAAAACTGGGGCGTAGCCAGAACTTGGTCATGGGGGGGGTTTAAAATTTTTTTGTTTTGCCAGTTTAGTATTACGAGTTTTTTAAAGTAAAGTGCACTTTCCCAATAAGGCATTTTGTGGTGGCTTATGTGACTTCATGCATTGGAAATTAATATATTTCCCGATTTTTAGTAAACATTTCATGAAATTTGGTGCACTGAAAGCGAAGTTATTGCATCTGAAGTGAAAGTATGTTTGTGTCGTCGTACAAAAATAAGCATCGAACAAAGATCACATATAAACTTTTGTTTTAAAAATGTTTAAACTTTAACCGAAGCATTTAAATTGATGAACCAAGTTTATAATGATGATTGCTTATACCGTGGTGGAGTTCATAAGTGGTAAACGCGATTTAAAAACGATTGTCTGGTCATAAATGATGACCAACGTGTTGGCCAACTAAAATCCGCGATCACCGCAGATTCCATCAAAACTTGGCGGTAATTCATACAAGATTAGCCAAAATCTTCATTGAAATTCTTAAAATTGGATCAAATCCTCAAATTAACCACAAATTTGATCATTTTCTATTATTTAATTTTGTTTAGAAATTTTTTTCATGTTTAAAATTGAATTATGTCATTTTGTATACAAAATACCTACCTGGGTGATCCCAGGCGCTTTTGCTGCCATTTTGAATAAAACTCACAATAAATTTTTTTTACGTACCTAATTATGTGTTCAATAAACCCTAGAAATCTTCTAATACTTTTCATAGTCGCAAAATAAATCATTAATCGTTAGGCCTTTTTTCGAAAAACGAACCAGAGGAAGATCCTAAATATTGAAGTATGAAAAAAATTTATATATTACTGTATATTTATTGTGAGTTTTACTCAAAATAGCGGCGGAAGTGCCTGGGGGTCATTTGAGTGAACGACATTGGTAAACGACGTATACAAAAACCTTTGGTAAGGCGAAGGTTAAGCATCTCAATAGCATAAATTTATCACATTTTAACTGAACATTCGGCTATCGAAGGATGCCATCTCATCTATCGACACTTGTTTTGACTGTTTTTTTTGTTTACTAAAAGTCTAATTTTAACTATCAACCTCTCCTCGTTTTTACCTGATGCGGTACCGTGCGACTTCCACCTTTTCAAAAAATGCATTTGCCGATGAAAAGAACGTAGAAACCATCCAAAAGGCTTGTCCGACATCCTGAAGGACATTTTGGTCGACGAACTAAACTACTCTTTAGACATGTTTTTAGATCATACAAATCGCTGTATTGAGCGTAAACGAGACTATTAAAAAAACAAATTAGTTTCGCCAAAAATTTTTTTTGTTATTATTCTTTTAAATGTTTAAGGATGAAAAGAGATTTTTGCTAATGTGGGAACGTACATACGATGTGTAGTGATTGAAAATTTTGACAAATTATAGGCTATGGGGGGGTTCTGACACCCAAAACCCCCCCTTGGCTACGCCCCTGCTGCAAAATAATCCTGATAAACACATCTGTAATTAAAAAGAAAATCATAACGAAAATTGGAAAAATAATTTTCTTTCATCATTGCAAAAATGCTTCAAATTTCACAGAAACAGAGTTGGCTGGCAATGCTGTTCGCCGAAACCAGCTTTTCAACTCGAGTGTTGAATTTTAGAGCTTTTTCCGAAAGATTTTTTCGTTGGAATAGCTAAAGTCTTTCAATCAGTCTTTCAAACTATCTTTCAATAATCTTTTGAAAGTGTTTCAACAGTTTTTGCCAGAATAGCCCTGCTAATCTCTATTGAACGTGTTCAATAGAGCTAGAGTTCTCGTAGAGCCAATGAAAAAAGTGTCTACACTACGAAAAACTCTCGACTAAAAAATCTCGGGTAGAGACTGTGACGAGCTCTCGTACAGAGCTCTATTGAGTGTCTAGACTTCTCTAGGCGAGATTTTTCTCTAGCTCTCCGTATTTTTCTCTACAATGTATACGTAGCTTAAGGAAGGGGCATGACGAATTAGTCATCACTATGAACGATTTTAGTTTCTTGAAGGATCTTGGCTGCAATGATGGGTGAAAAAACCCTAAATAGAAACTTGTTTTTTGGACTTTTGGCCTTTGGCCGCACTGTGCGACGCTTGCTTCCTCGTGATAATGAAAATATTGCAAATTCGAGCTTGCCCTATGCCATTCGATTGTATGAGCGTAATATTGCGTTCAAACTGACTCATTTAAACTAGTTTAAGTAAAAAGAGCTTTTTGTTGAACACAACCGTCCAGACTGCTCAATGAAGTTTAATTTGACAGCAGTTTGTTTACACACAACAAACAAATATTTTTGTAAACTGATGTGCTGGGAGCATAATTCGAGCGAAATATTGGCGCATATTTCATAAACCACGGCATCGTACTCAACTTCATTCAATATTAGACGCCTTGTATTCAGATGCCACAAAAAAGCAATGAATGGAATGAAAGCAAAACGATAATTTTTATATATTTCAACATTTTCACATTTTCAATGTTTGTTTGGTTTTGTTGTGATAAATTGACAGCTGAATCTGTAGGGATGTTTTTTCTGGTTTGTGTCTAGGGTATGCGCTGTATTCAGTTGACAAAAAAGCTTTTTCATAGAAAGCTTTCGGATGCAACCTTGCGTTAAACTCGTTTCAAAACATGTTAAATGGTTTAACACGTTTAATTTCCAACAACAATTGCATGTGAGTGAACAGGTTTTCGAACTGGTTTTGTTCATTTAACTTGTTTAAGCACATTAAACACGTTTAAGTCGTCAGTTTGAACGCCATATAAGACATCTTATACTTTAATTGTCTTTGCTGGGGCAATGACTACATGACGCGAAACTGGGAGGAGTCATGGTTGCTAATTCGGTCAAACCAGGCCCCAGAGTCGCAAATTCGGTCAAACCAGGCCCCAGAGTTGACTAGGGTTGGTACAGCAAATTCGCCATACAGTTAGGGCAAGGGCTGCTGGTGCGTTCGAGGTTTATTTGCAAATAAAATAATTGTTTTTTTCTTTGATTCTGTAGTACGTTTATAGGAAATTGATTGCAAAAAAAAATGTTGTTGCTGAAAAACGTCATAAGTAAATATGTTCCAATTCCAGTTTTTGCTGATTGTCCTCAAAGCCTTAACGTTTGAATTGCTTGTGTTGCAGTTTTGCGTTTGAAAAGAGTTCAACTTGCCATCACTGTTTCTTGCTGCACTAGAAACGGCAAACTCAATGAGACATGAACTAAATGAAAAAGCATCCGAATAACTGCTGACTTTACCGTCTGAAATAATTTTCTGCTTTTTGTTGGTACGGGTAACAATCAAAATTACTTCGACCAGCAAAACAAGGTAGTTCGCAACGTTATATTTACAGCAAATAAGAAAAGTTATCACTTTAAGATGCAAACAATTGACGTAACCGGTGCTATGCGAATGTTTGGGTAAAAAAATGAAAAAAGCAAAAAATGGACTGAAAATCATTTCTCCTCTCAGTTTCGCGTCACGTAGTCACTGGCTGGGGCTCACCCTTTGTCAGACCCTGAGAATGAGTCCGGTCAACACAGCTTCTGTGTATTTACGGATGACTCCAGAACAGATCAGGGTTCGAGTTACAGCCAGGTTGTGCTCATGGTCTTGGACAGCCCTCCAACCACCTCTACAATAGTCAAGCCTTGCAAATGCAGGCTAAATATTTTCGACATAATAGCCTGACTCTGAGTCCCGGGACAAGAAGGAGTTGCGGGTAACGAGACCTCTGACTTCCTATCTAGAATGTGCTCTGAGGCTGCGTTTATCGGTCTTGACCCTGTTCTGCCTCTAGTATCTGCGGCTATTAAAGCCACTGTTAAAAAATAAGTCACTGTGACCCAGGAGCGAGTATGGCAGGCTGAGAGTCGCTGCACCATGGTACAATAACAAGGTATGCCAGATAGGGAGAGTACTCTTCATGTACTCTCATGACAAAAATTAGAGGTGCTTATGAATGGGAGTTGTGCGCAGGGCTGCACAGAAAATACTGAAACGCATACAGGTTTTACAATACACAGAAAATCTTTAATAGGTATCTTTTTCTTTGCAAAAAGTATAAAAATGCTCATACTTCTACCAAAAATAAGTTTCGGACGTAAATAACATGTCCGGTACCAGCTACTTGCGGAAAAATAGAAACAAATTAGTTATGTTACTGTCTTCAACAGTTTTTTTTAATTTGCATTTTTTTTAAGTTCATTTTCTTTGAGTTTTTTGTTTAAAAATTCGATTCTGAAAAAAATTCTGCATTTGAAAAACAAGCTTTTTACATTTTCAGGTACGCAAATATCTTTGCTACTTTGTAGTAGCATTTCTCTTAGATTTTTTAAGGCAATTATTTCGTTGCCGTTTACGGCCACAAATATTTTTTCTAACATTTTTATTTGTTCCATGAACATGCAGCTAGGCAGACATGCATGAAAAGAGAGAAAAAGAAAAAGTCTTGCTTCGTGGAAAAGTGCACAAAGTCCAGAGAAAAAAACATCCAAAGAATAAACATAAATATAAATTATTTTTACTTAGTTTTTGTCTTTCCTGTAAAATTTGAAAAAGTGGATTTAGCACCTTTTCACTCTAAGGCAGCTAGTGCATATTTCTTGTTTGTTTAGCATGAACATTTCCAAAAGGTATGGTATGCATGGAAAAATGTACTAAATTTCTAGCGTACACGCAACTCCAGTATCTCTGTTTGACAGCATTTCCAAATGTAAACAAACGAAAAAAGAGGGAGATTTGTCTACTTGGCATACCTTGTTATTGTACCATGAGCTGCACGTGGACGAAACTTATGCTTCTTGTCATAGTGAAATAAATAAAGTGAACCAGATACTGACAACTATTTCACTATGGCTTTTTGTCATCTCTGGCAAATGCTTCTTCTGTCACTATACAGAGAGGACTGAAGACAGTAACAGTGACTACGTGACGCGAAACTGAGAGGAGAAATGATTTTCAGTCCATTTTTTGCTTTTTTCATTTTTTTACCCAAACATTCGCATAGCACCGGTTACGTCAATTGTTTGCATCTTAAAGTGATAACTTTTCTTATTTGCTGTAAATATAACGTTGCGAACTACCTTGTTTTGCTGGTCGAAGTAATTTTGATTGTTACCCGTACCAACAAAAAGCAGAAAATTATTTCAGACGGTAAAGTCAGCAGTTATTCGGATGCTTTTTCATTTAGTTCATGTCTCATTGAGTTTGCCGTTTCTAGTGCAGCAAGAAACAGTGATGGCAAGTTGAACTCTTTTCAAACGCAAAACTGCAACACAAGCAATTCAAACGTTAAGGCTTTGAGGACAATCAGCAAAAACTGGAATTGGAACATATTTACTTATGACGTTTTTCAGCAACAACATTTTTTTTTGCAATCAATTTCCTATAAACGTACTACAGAATCAAAGAAAAAAACAATTATTTTATTTGCAAATAAACCTCGAACGCACCAGCAGCCCTTGCCCTAACTGTATGGCGAATTTGCTGTACCAACCCTAGTCAACTCTGGGGCCTGGTTTGACCGAATTTGCGACTCTGGGGCCTGGTTTGACCGAATTAGCAACCATGACTCCTCCCAGTTTCGCGTCATGTAGTCATTGGACAGTAAGTCGGAATCATGGTACAATGACAAGGTATGCCAGATAGGGAGAGTACTTTTCATCATAGTGAAATCAATAAAGTGTACCAGGTAGATGACGTACACTTATTTCTCTGCGTAGCAATTGTCAATGTGTCAATTTATTTTTGTCAGTTCAATTAACCTTTATTTTTGCTGTCGTTAAATTTAAAATTTACTTTCAGTACTCCAAAAATATATATTTTCATAATGTATTTTATGTTAGAAAAACATAGGAACTGCATTGCCATTTTTTTTGCAGATAGAGCACGTTTTTCCTGGCATCTAGATGCGTTTTTGGTCGGTTTTGGTGCAGGTATTTTCAAACAATTAATTTTGAAATATTTTTTTATGAATTATGACATTTGGCAGAAAAATTACATTAACTGTCAGAAAATAGGTGTACGTTGAAGAGAGAGTTCCTGCTATCTGACACACTTTATTAATTTCACTATTCTTTTCATGTTTTATGGGATGTCAATGTCAAACGGCAAAAAAATAGAGGTGCTTATGAATGGGAGTCGTGCGCAGGGCTGCACAGAAAATACTGAAAAGCATACCGTTTTTTACAATACATAAGGGCAGTTCGCGATAACGTGCAAATATTTAGGCAAATATATGCCATTTCAAATATTTGCCATCAACACTGAGCACACTTTTTAAAATTTCATGGCAACTCGATTGCAAAACAAATTCACAGCTGTTTTTGAAGAATAAATCAAGAAGAAGAAGAATAGAATATTTACGCCGTGGGAGCCTGCGAGTATAAAGAGCATGCATAAGTTGCTGCCGCTGTGGAATCCGAAAACAATTCACACCTTTAACTTCAGCGCTTCTTGCAAATAACTTAAAAATGTACGAATCTCCTCCTCCGTCCACTTTTTACTCGGTTTTTCTCTTTTTATTTTTTTTTTCGTCTGCTTCATCTCGACAATTGTGATTGATTGGCAAATCTTTGTTGCCCATGCCCAAAAATATGCAACAGTTTTTCAGTGTTGCAAAATTGCAGTTGCTGAGCATGGGCAAATGTGTACATTTTGTTGTTGCGTTGAAAATATTTGCCATCACATTTTGTACATGCCATGATGCCAGACCGTTTGCACGTTATCATGAACTGCCCTATACAAAAATTTTAAAAGGTATATTTTTCTTTGCAAAAAATTACAAAAATGAACGTAAATTACATGTCCGAACAGTAAACAGTAAAAAAAATTTCGACGCGGCTTTACAAATATTGAAAAACATGACAAATATATTGTCAAAAAGTCTCTCTATCGCATTAACTCAACACCCGCTTCCAAATTGCACTGCCATTGAAGTGTAGCCCCCGCACTCATATTTTTGCATGAAAAAAGTGAAAAAGAAAATGTTTTGCTCTGTGAAAAGTGTATATTTCTTGTTTGTTTTGTTTGCATGGAAAAAGGTACTAAATTTCCAGCGTACACGCAACGGCAGTCGCCGTAGCTCAGCTGGCTAGTGCGTTGGGCCGCGAGTCAAATGCGACGCACGAATCCAGGTTCAATACTCCGTTGCGTTAACACCAAAAAAAAATTTAAAACAACAATTTTTCTTTCGGCGGCTGTCCTCTCAGCAGGAAATGGCAAACCTCTGAGAGTAAAATTGCCTATGAAAAAGCTCCCAACTCGCCGTTCGGAATCGGCATAAAACTGTAGACAACCTTGTAAAAAAATTCACACGCACAACATGGATGGTTGCAGGTAGGTAGACGTTAGTCTCGTAATCGGGCTGTCGTGCCAGTCAAGAAGAAGACACGCAACCCTAGTAAGGGCCGTTTTCTCATCTTCCCGTTAACTTTAAAGTTCACTTTAACGGGCCGATAAACGCATTTTCGTTTTCTCATCTGCCCGTTAAGCTATCCTCCCGATAAAATTTACCGGGAGGATTGAGTGCCTGTTAAGCTTTAAAGTGAACTTTAAGTGGAAGTGGTGCCAAGTGCATGCATATGTTTGTTTACAAACAAAAAACAGCTGATAATGAAATTACAATTTGAAATGAAATTTGAATTTGAGATCTTTCGGTATGGAAAATAGGCGTGTTTCTTAAATTCATGCACTGGAAGACGCTTTTGAAGGTACGGAGTCGCAAAATGCGGCAAATATAACATATAACAGCCAATTGGACTATTTCACTGTTTTGCACTGCTGACATGTCCAATCGCTGCTGGGCCGCCACCTGTGCGATACGTCTCGCTCTTCTGCGCTGCAAGTTCCAGCTTGGACTTACGCTTCAAGCTGTCAAACTTGTCCCTCAATGATTTCCAACGCCGGGACACGCCCCATTTGGCAGTAAAAGCATCAACAAGATTTTGCCAGGCAAAATTTTTATTTTTTCCTTCAAAAATAATTATAATTTTTCACAAACAGCTGATTGCGCCGCCAAGTGCTGCCCATCGTAGACCAGTGTTGCCAAAAAATCAGACTTGTTAAATTTATATTTATCAGGAAGATGAGAAAACGAAAATATTTACCGGGCACTTTAACGGGAAGATGAGAAAACGGCCCTAACTCTGTTTGACAACATTTCCAAATGTTAACAAAGGAAATAAGAGCGAGATTTTTCTAGTTGGCGTACCTTGTTATTGTACGTTGGTCGGAATATTGGATTTGGATTGGCGGCCCAAAAAGTGTTCCTAACCACTTCTATTGAGTAACAAATTCATTAAAATACGCTATTGTCATCCCCATTGTAGAGCTGGAAAAACATCGATGTTTGCCCACATCGTTGTTTCGATGTTTTTAGGAAACGAACATCGATGTTTCGATATTCTTGGGAAACGAAAATCGATGTATTGACCTTTTTCCAAAGGGGACTTTTTTAAAATGAAGCGGTAGGGAAAATTAAGTTTAATCATACATTTAATGCAAAAGGCAAATAGTTCGTTGCGCTCAATCTGCGATTCTGCCCTTGCAGCTTCAGCGGGTAAAGCTGAGCAAGACGGTTGTGGGCCAGCAGACTTGCGAACGCACAAATTCTTTCCATTTGCCGCCAAAAGTTTGTACAACGTACAACAAAAGTGACACAACTCAAAATTTGTGATTTTTCAGGAAACGCAAAAAACTGTTTTTGAGCTAAATAAACATTTTTTTTAATAACGAATAGACCGTTCAGTAGAAAATCCTTACAGATTATGATTTTTGATAAGTTACAAGAATTTTGTTTATTTTACACTAGAAAATCCATTTCATAATTTTGCTTAAAATTAACTTTAACAAAAATTTATTTCGTCAAAAGTGACACAATTTGAGTTAGGACTCTTTTGCATTGAGCTGCAGCAATCAAATAGCATCAAACTTTTGACATGAAAAGAGACCTAACTGTATTTTTGTAACAGTTAACAACGACAAAATATACTGAGCTTTTGCTGATTGGTAGATTTATGCATTGTGCACAGTACTAACACATAAACCCGAAAATGAAAAATTTTGAGTTGGGTCACTTTTGTAGTGCGTGTGCGATATGTTTTTCTTGTTCTTCTTCCTACTGGCCAAAAGTTACTGGACAAAATTACTCCAATAAAAACTTGCAAGTTCTCATGAAATGAACTGTCACTTTACGCTCTCAGTTTCTCTCTCGTTACTGGAGATTTGGCGTCAACAAACAGGATCCAGTAAAAGTTTGTACAAATTCGTACAAATTATTCTCTGCCAAACAGACCTCTTATTTGACTATAGTCAAAATCCATTCACCATTCGCAGTTTATAAATACCAGCATGTCCAAATTGGTTTTATAGGCTTTATAAATGTTATATGCATTTTTTTTAATTTTTTTTAGCTTCTCGCGCTCTTTTTAATAGCAATGGGAAAGCAGAGAAAAACATCGAATATCGGAAACATCGGAAAAAAACATCGATGTTTGAAATAGATTTGAAAACATCGATGTATCGATCTTACATCGATGTTGGTTCCCGCACTACTCCATTGTCGTCAAGTTGTTTTGTATTCACACCACAAAATGCGTTGTGTAACTCAAGGCGTGAAATCTAGCGAATAAGTCGGTATGCAGCTCTCAAGAAAAGCGAAAACTTCATATAAAAAAAAGCTCAAGAAATGTTCTAGAAAATTTCCTTGAGTCATATTTTCTTGAGGTGGAGGTGTACGCACCTCACAAGAAAACTGATTCGGTTTTTTAATACTTTTTTTCATTGAAAAGTGAAATGACAACACTGATTTCGGCAAGAAACATATGTGTACCCATGGCTCAATAATAAGGTTATAGCATCCCCGCAACACCAAAAACCACATGTATTTTGTTGGTAGGACGTTTATCGCTACTGTCAAAATCAGCTGATATTTTCCGACGAAAGAGGGAGATACTGAAAACAAATAAAACCGATTGTTGCCAGACGGTGCTGTATTTGAGTGAAAAAATGGGAAAAGTGCTCAGGTCAGTTGTTTGCAGTATTTTCATTTCAACCGATGCGGAAACACAGCACACCGACGATTTTGACAAAAGCGATAAACGATCAGCCGGTGGCTTGCTACAACCATGGTTCAACCATGGTTCAACTAACAAGATTGTAGCAAGCCACCGGCTGATCGTTTATCGCTTCTGTCAAAATCGTCGGTGTCAGCAGTGGTGCGGTGTTGCCGCATCGGTTGAAATGAAAATACCTGACTGGAAACAACTGACCTGAGCACTTTTCCCGTTTTTTCACTCAAATACAGCACCGTCTGGCAACAATCACTTTTGTCTGATTGTTACCCGTACCAACAAAAAGCAGAAAAGAATTATTTCATACGCTAAAGTCAGCAGATATTCGGTTGCTTTTTCTTTCATTTCATGTCTCATTGAGTTTGCCGCAGTGCTGCCGAACGTACTACTATAGTAGTATTTTACTACTATTTCGTCATTCGTACTACCGTACTACCCATAGGCCGATTATACTACTATTTTCTGAAATATAAGTGTACAAGCAAAAAAAAAACATTACGATATAAAAGTTATGTTTTGCTTTGACGTTAAAAAACAATTTGCCGAAAACATCAAATGGTCCTTTCGCTTCCAGTTTGAGCCTTTTTTTTGGAAAATTTGGTATAACAAATTTTAGTTGAGTGGCAACCGCAACTCTAAGAGCCTATTTACACGAGGGCTTTTCCCCCTGCGTTAAAAGTCATGCGTGACGAGTTTGTTGGCGAGAAGTGGTGAGAAGTCAGCGGGGTAGGCAAACACGCACGGTCAGCGAATTCCAGGGGTTTTTTTGACATTTGCTTTGCTCTTTTTCGCACTTTTCTTTAAATTTCAAACCGGCCGGACGCTTTGCTAACAATTATATTTACATCTTCCCTATTATTTAAATTTGAGCAGTTAATAGCAATTTCAGTGACTTCGAAAATATTTTCAATAATTTCTTCTTTGTTTAAATCCATTTTTCTTTTAATAATGAGAATATCAAAAGCTACGCGAAAATGTGAATGAAGGAAAATTGGCCGCTTAAACGTCCAAAAAGCCAAGCAAAGTTGCAAGTAAAAAGTCTTCATGTAAATGCATGAAGATTTACGCAGCAACTTCAAAAGAGAGTTGCAAAAAACGCAGGGGGAAAAAGCCTTCGTGTAAATAGGCTCTAACCAAATATCCCTGGTTTGTGAGCAACTATATCACTTGTGTTCCAAGCTGACAATTACACCTTTTGAACCGCGTTGCCAAATGCTGTTTGTACAATACTTCACAGGATTGTAGTTATATGATATAAGCTTTTGATAAAGTGTTTAACTTTGAAAACAGCGCAACGTATGCGCTGAAATTAACATCATGGAATAATAGAGTAATATTACTGTCTTTAAATACAAAATAACTCAATATTTTTGCATATTCTTGTAGGAATCTTTTAAAATTTGATAAAGACAATAAACAAGTTGTTGGGACAAGTCAGAAAAAATTAAACTGAGATGAAACGAGTAATTCGCAATCATTGAAATATGCTGATAAAAGTGTATAAAATCGTTCGATATCTCTCGGGCGTAGCATTTTTATTCAACCACTCCAAATTAGGGCCAAATCGCGCTGGATTATTAATCATACAAATTAATTTTTAAATTAAAAATTTAAAGTATGCTCAAAATTGTGCCATTTTTAAGAAAATATAAATAAAAATATTGTTCGTTGTGTTTCGTTTTTTTTTTTTGCTGTTGATTCGTTTCTCTTGTTTGTTGGCTTGAAGTGCTAAAAGTAATATTCGAACGATATTTGATATTAATAAAAAATTGTAATAACACATAATTTTTGTTATGGAATTTTAAACTTCAGCTATTTTAAAACCCGACTACCAATAAACCTTTAAAAACAAATTGCAGTCTATTTTTCTTTATTTTTTTTATAAAAATATCTTCAAAATGGGGTTTTTAGAGTATATCCGTTGACAGATAGTTATAAATTGGGCTGAATTAGTCGAGAACTTATACGTATTCTAGATATGCAAATATTAAGCTAGTATATTGTTCAAAAGATCTTGCCAGTTTTTGCCCTATTTGAGCAAAATATCAGCGGTATGTAATTCCACTATTATATAAAGTACATTTTGGTTAAGATTAAGTATATTATCAAAGCTTTATACATTTTTTCCGTTGAAGTCCATCGAAAAAGAAGTATTATTAAGTATTATTAAATCTGCGGTCAAAAACAATTATCACTTAGGCCTTAAGCGATTATTGCTTTGCCACCAAACAAATTACTATTAGTATGTAATAAAAATATATAACATTTGTTTATATGCATTTTTGTAACTGAATTACATTGTTTATAAATCACTTTTTGAAGTGAAACTTCTTTACGCACGCTTGGCATGGGAAGTAAGCTGGAAAACGCGTGACGTAAGCGTTACGAAAAGTGTGATGGGGCGAGGCGAACGGGAGTTGAGTGGTTTACGCACGCTTGACTTGGGGAGTAAGCTGGCGAACGCGTTACGAAAAGTGTGATCGGGCGAGGCGAACGGAAGTTGAGTGGTTTACGCACGCTTGGCATGGGGAGTAAGCTGGCGAACGCGTTACGAAAAGTGTGATCGGGCGAGGCGAACGGGAGTTGAGTGGTTTACGCACGCTTGACTTGGGGAGTAAGCTGGCGAACGCGTTACGAAAAGTGTGATCGGGCGAGGCGAACGGGAGTTGAGTGGTTTACGCACGCTTGACTTGGGGAGTAAGCTGGCGAACGCGTGACGTAAGCATTACGAAAAGTGTGATCGGGCGAGGCGAACGGGAGTTGAGTGGGGGATATAAGCAAGAGACAGCAGTGTGCGCGCACATTTTCTTTCTCTCTTCCTCTCATAGCACACTGCAGGCCTATTGTCTGTATCACAGTGTAGGAGCAAGAGAGAGCAGTGCGCGCGCACACTTTCTTTTCTTTACGAAAATAAAAGATCTATGCAAAAATATTAAGTTACCAATGAGAACATAAAATAAGTTTAAATATTTGTAGAAAATTAATATATGTATATGTACATATATGTATATATTGTACACACACATATATATAGATATATACATACAGATGGAGCGAAAGAAGTTTCACTTCAGTCGTGTGGTCATAAACACACTCGTTTTTTTATAAATCAAATTGTTAATGTGTTTTGAAACTTAGTATTTGATTTATTAGTTGATGAATAATTGCGATTTTTTACACTGTGAAGAAAATATGCATGTGTACTACTCAAAGTCCATAAATACTACCCAAAAATCATAACATGTACTACTGAAACAAAATTGAAAACGGCAGCACTGGTTTGCCGTTTCTAGCGCAGCGAGAAACAGTGATGGCAAGTTGAACTCAAACGCAGAGCTGCTCAAACAATTCAAACGTTAAGGCTTTAAGGGCAGTCAGCAAAAACTGAAGTAATTCATATTAAAACACGTTGCAACATACTTATGACGTTTTTCAGCAACAGCTTCTTTTTTGCAATCAATTTCCTATAAACGTACTACAGAATTGCAAAAAATGCACAAAAATCGGCTTACTCTCCCAGTTTCACATCGCTTAATAGCTGACGGAGTAATTGAGCAAATACTTAAGTGTAAAGACAGTGAAGTGTAAATCTGTGAAATAAAGTGATTGTTGGTTTATTTTATTGACTGCGTTTGAGAAACTAAGTGTGTTTTATTTTCAAATTAGGCAATCCAGAGATACGTACTAGCCCACTAGAACTAGCATTCGTAACAATATTTCCCGGAATAAAAATAAAAAACAATTTTAAAGTGTTAACAATATTTCCCGGAATAAAAAACGTCTGATTTTTTTTTAAGTATAACTGGAACAGGTATTTAAAAAGACTAGACCTAATACAAGGTTCGGTTAATTAGACATTACAACTTTGACTTGACTTTAATCTTAGCAATGTTAATTTTTCGTAGATCCGGGAACTATTCTATTAAGCATTCTACAGTTGCTTACAGTTGTATCTTTTATTTCTAACGGAGTTTCGGGAATAATAATGAAAGTATGTACAAATAATTGTACATATAATGATTTAATTATTTGTATGTACAAAAAATTAAAAAATTTTGTTTATTGATGGCGATGGTGATATGGCGGTCGTCGTTAGCTAGTTAGGGCGTTGGATTATCAGCATACAGTGACAGCTTAACCGATTTTTCTTTCGGTGGCTGTGTTCTGAGCAGAATATGGCAAATTTCTGAAAACCGTTTTCCATAGATCAAAGGAATTCTTACCATCAAAACTTAACAAGAGACAAAAATAATATGACAAACATGTTTTCTCTACGGAAGTTAAATCATTCAACGAAGTCCTACGTACAGTTATTCTTGATATGGTTAAAATGATATTTATTCGTGACTTAGGAGGTATTATAACACACCATTAACAGCTACCACGAATTAACGCATAAACGAAAATGCTAAGAAGTCGTTTGTTTGTGTCAGTTCGTGTCATTTCATCTACGTAAGTTGCTCCATTACGCTAAACCACTAAATTTGTCACGCGCAACAAAATTATTCCTTATTGGGCTCAGTTTTATTGGCGTTAATTCATCTTTCAACTAATTGGTTAAAAACGAAAATGCGAAAAGTGATAATGACATGGATGAAGAAATAAAATGTTTTCAATTTCATGTCAAGTCAACTTGGGGAGAGATAGACGAGTATTATACAGTAATTTGCAATTTAAGTAGGGTGTTGTTTAATTATATTTGTGGTTGTGTCGAAAAAATTAAAAACAACATCAGACCAATTAAACTTACATTGACATTTATGATTTATAAAGTTTTAGAAGCCTTGAGTTGCAGTTGATAAAATTTGTAAGAGTAATTTAATAATGTATTCGCGATATTAAAAAATACGGCGATTGCCACTCTTTTTGTTAAAATCGATTAATAGCTAACTGTGGAAATTTTAAGCGAACGGCCTCAAAAATTATGGCCAGACGTATCGAAGTGGGTTGCAGCTCATGCTCGAACAATTAACTATGCAAGCTATGAAGTAACATTTATGAAAAAGTATAAGGACTGTATATAAATATATATAGTCATAATCCAAATGACTGTTGTCAAAGTCGAAAGTTCGAACTTTTGAGCGAATACTGTATACATTTTGTCAATGCTAAGAGCAGCCATTGCTGCTTATCAAACTCGACCCAACTACAAATTAAATACAGAAGTTCATTACAATTCAACTAGCACCAGCGCGGCCAACACCAACACAGACTGCTAACGTCAACACCGATCGATCGGTGCATTTGCTCATTTTCAATCCAAAATACATTCATACATGTGCTATATGTATGTTTGCCGAATATGCCATCCGTTAAAAATTTGTTTTTTGAATTTTTCTGGTATGTTTTATATCCCAAAATACGTTGACATTATCAGCCATTATGCATATTTAGCTTGTTTCTGACATATATAAAGGTTAGACGTGTTTTGGTGTGCTTGGCGTACTTTTACTATTGAAAAAATCGTTGTCACATTTTTGTCTGTTCCTGATATTTTTGTCCAAAAATAACACCATATTGTTACGAAATTCCACAGTTCGTTATCGACGGTTCGTTTTGATTGTATTTGAAAATAAAACAACTTCAATTACTCAGCAAAAATTAACAATCACTTTATTTACAGATTTACACTTCGCTTGTATCTACACTTGTTACCACTTTGCTTGCTCAACACAGACTCGACCCATTGCGCTGCGCACTTCTGCTTTTATACCAGTTTTCTTATCGCGCCGAAGTTTCTTGCAACTTCTAATTGGAAAGCGCTCGACCATTCTCGCACAGCCCATTTCTTCGAGAACCATCCTTGCCATATCGGACTATACCAAGCGAATTTATAACAGTTTTGCTGTACTTCAAAGTACATGCCTAAAAGTATGCTTGCAAAAGCGTTCATGCACAGCAAAGAGTGCCTTTTCGTTTCAATATTCACGCCTCAGCTACCGTTCCCACGATTGACCGCTTTGCTGGAAAAAAGGGCTATCACGAAGCATTATCTCTGAGGGGATTACTTTAAAGGGGATACAATACATAGATATTGATGAATCAATATTTTTTGAACTTTCATTTCACCTTTTTTTTACAGATCTCGTACTAGGCATCGCAATCCCGGGATCCATTTTCCAGTCTCGAAAATCCCGCCTTTCAAACTCTCTATTCCAGGAATTTTCGGGATTAAATTTAAATGAAATTGCTAACTTGTTATACTTTATTAAAAAAAGTTATATAAATTTAACGCCAAAAAACACGATTCCTTATCTGAGACTTTGATAAAAGAAATTTACTTTTTTTGCAAAAGGCTTATAATTATTTATTAAGCATTCAACCAACAAGGGTTGAATCTGATATATGTCTCTCTTCAGCGGGGCTTATTTGCAATAAATTTCATTAACTTTTGTATCGAAATCGCAGTAAATCCAAAAGTACAAACAAATGAACTAAACTGAAGCAACTTATTTGATTTTTTTAATCAAATATTCATGTGTATATACATTTTTAAGATATGCTTATGTTACAAATCAATAGGGGTATTCACAGTAGTTTTGTACGTGTATTTTGTGTTTTTGTAAAATAATTTTTTTAATTCAATTACTCAGTAGTTTTGTACGTGTTGTGAAATCAAAGGTAGTGCAGAGGTATCGTACCGCGCTTCAAGGCATTGGGCACCACCAGGTCACTCTCTGTTGGGTTCCGGGCCACTCAGGAGTGGCAGGGAACGAAGCAGCGAACGAGATGGCAAGAAAAGGGGTCGCTTTGTCTGCCATCGAAGTGGATACCTCTGTGTTTCCTCCGATATCTGACCTGTACATGTATATTGACAGGTTGACCAAAAAGGAAATTGAGTCGTCATGGCGTACCAGGACCGACTGCGGCACCTGCCGGGCACTGTGGCCCTCCCTCTCCTTGACGAAAACATGATTCGTACTGTCCCTGAGTCGTACCTCTATTCGACAGCTTGTTGGAGTCATCGCCGGACACTTCGCTATTGGATCTATACTTACCAAATGGCGCCTCTCGTCCGGTGATGTCTGCCGTAGCTGTGGAGATGAAGAAGAAGTAGAAACGATACAACACTTCCTGTGCCACTGCCCGGCTCTGCAGGAACGCCGACTCCGCACCTTGGGGTCAAGGTTCCTGACAGGCCTGCTTGCGCGGCGAAAGCAGGCCAGGCAGGAAATCTCGAATCTGCTCTCCTTCATTAAGAGGTCGAACTGGTTTCCCCTTGACTGAGACTATTGGTTGGCTCCAGAACAGCATAAGAAGGGATTCACAATGGGCCATTGTGGCCTCCGAGTGGAAGTGCGGTCCTGCCGCACACACCCTTCCCTGCCTAACCTAACCTAACCTTTATACGTGTATTTTGTGTTTGTTAAATAATTTTTTTACTTCAACTACTCAGTAGTTTTTTCGTGTATTTTGTGTTTGTAAAAGAATTTTTTTAATTAAATTCTTTTGCAAACACAAAATACACGTACAAAACTACTGAGTACGGAGCTAACAAAGTAACGGGCTCAGTGTGAATATCCCTAATAAGTATGTTTAAGTGTTATTTTTGGATAAAACGATTGTTATTAATCTGAAGTTAAATATTAAATAAAATGTGTTTAAATTCAAGATAAAAAATCTTGAAAGTAACCCAAATGTGATTAAAAGGTGTCCATTTTTATGGAAAATATATGATAAACATGTATTTATGAAATTTAGGAAAATTTGTTGTTTAAAAAATTTATTATATGAATCCCGGGGTTAAGTCTCGCTCTCCCGGGATTCGAATTTTCAATCCCGAAAATCCCGGGATTACAAAATGGCCAAAGATTGTGATTCCTACCTCGTACATATGAATGTCGCGACTATTAATATATGCTTGGAACATTTTATTTGCAGAGATTTATTGGATGCACTTCATTCTGATGGAAAATGCATCACTGGGAGCACTGTAAACTTTGAAAATGCCTTTTGAAGCATTTGAAGCAGCTTTCAATCGACAAGAATATTTGACTTTATATATTTATTTATAAATATATTGATATAATATAATAAAATACGTGTTTAAAACAAAAACAATAACCAGTAGAAATTCAATTTCATAATATAATAAAAGACTTATTTAAAACAAAATCAATAACCAGTAGAAATTCAATTTCATATCAGGGCAACAGCCGTTCGATAGTTCAATCTCAATCTAACATGGAAGTTTCTGTCATAATAACCAAGAAAATTGAGTTGACCTTATCTCAGGTTTAACCCCAAGATATGTTATGGGATGTGACAAACTATCTTTAGGAAGTTTTTCTTCACTTCGCCCTGCGCTCCCTTCGTTTCGTGAATCCTTTCCCCCTCCTTATCAATTTAAAATCTCTTCAAAGGAGGAGAAGTATCCTATCTCTTTCTTTCGTGTTTGATATAATTTATGATACTGTTAACTGTCCTGCTCTGTTGGGCAGGATATTCTTAATTTCGCCGCTAAGATTCCTTCGGAACCCTATAAGGTGCTTTACCGGCGGTGATTTACTCTAAAGAAGGGTTTATTTGCTTGACCTAATGTTTTAGGTCGTACAGATGTGCTTTTCTGAGTTTTCAACCCCATTTCCCCTATGTATGATTATATGTGGGTGTGAGTTGCTCAGCGGCATTAATTATAACGCGCAAAGTGAAGCTGGAGGTGCTTTTCTACTGTTATTGTAAACTTTCGAAACATTTTCCTCATACAAGCACTCACTCACATATGCACATGTGTGCGACTACAATAACCCAGCAATAATTTTAAGTTCTGGTAATGTCTAAAGTAATTGAGAAACTCAGCTCCATCGCTTACATTCTAGAATACATAAGGCATTACATTAACAAAGGCATGCCATTGGAAGTAACTGCTTACATGTAAACACGTTATTAAGTTCTTGTAAATGATTACTTCTAGGTAAATATTTAAGTAATCTTGTAAGTAATTGGTAAAAAATGTTTGGTAATAAAAATGCATTTAATTTATCGGAAAATATGATTTTGATGAATTTTTTTTTGTGAATATAATTTACTTATATACTTACTATGTATTATATTATACTTATATACTTACCAAATAATACTGCAACCTCTGATGTTCAATAGCTCTTTGCAGTCTTAATGGGAACCTCTGAATGAATCCCTTCAACTTTTTTTATGAATTTTCACTGCTTTCTTCATATTCGTTGTATTTTGCAACTTTTCTTATAATTTATAAATTATAATTCAATCGCTCTTACTATTTTATTCACTTCAAACTTTCAC
Source organism: Melieria omissa (assembly GCA_963971225.1). Classification (NCBI taxonomy): domain Eukaryota; kingdom Metazoa; phylum Arthropoda; class Insecta; order Diptera; family Ulidiidae; genus Melieria; species Melieria omissa. The sequence goes on along the minus strand of OZ020269.1, from coordinate 37,497,696 downwards.
ACGCGAATGACTACACGCATGTTTCAGCAGGATAAATTTTCTTAGACTTGGTTGATTGCTGCGTAAATTGCAAATGAATTGCAGTTTACACATTCACTTACAGTGAAAGAATAATTCACATTTATGCTGTCAGAATTCTCTCATTAATTTTTGCATTACTAGTAATCAGTCAAATAAGTATCTTAGATTGTATTACAAGTAAACGAAAGAATTATCTAGAAATGCGTCATTACTCTAGACATTACCCATAATCGGTTAAATAAGCTATTAGCCGTCCCTCCGCAAAGGGTTAAAAAAATTGTCAAATTTTTCGCTGGGAAATCGGTACGTACAGGTGTGTGCTTCGTATAAAACTTTGATATGAGTAAGGTATAAAACTTGTAAGTATCGAACTCATGGAGGTAAATTAGGTGGATAGCGACGTGAGTTGGCTCCGCATTATGTATGCATGTACATATGTGATCTACCGCTGTTGGTGAATGAAGAGACCTGAGAGCCGGGGTGTTTGTGATCAAAGCGATGAAACTTCAGCTCAGTACGTTTGTTACGTTGCTACTACTACAAGTGTCGCATAGGTGCGCCGCGCTCTTACGAAGTCTATTTTAAGCACTCATCGAAAGCGGATTTTTTTTGGTTCCCACGAAGATTTTGTAAAATGGCATTACCCAGGATGCGAGTTTATGTCTCATAATTGCACAATGAACACAATTATCGGCCAATGCCAATCGGGCAAAAACCAATAGTTTACAGCAGCTTACGCCAAAAATTCAATAATTAAAGCATTTTGATAACATTACAGTTTCGTGGGCATAACAACTAAGAAGTTCGGGAGCGCTATAGTTACAATCGTATATCTCTAACAAGCGAATGAAATCGATGAGTGCCTGAGCCGATCAATTACTCAACGAATCAAAAGCGATCGTGCGCTGTGAATCGCGCTGGCCGTCGCCTTTCTTTTAAGAAAATATCGTAGTTATTCATAAACGCAATATACATACGGATACAAAGTGCAAACGCGCGTTTACTTGGACAGAGCAGCGGCTTGGTGGTCTAAAGGAAAAAGAAAATCTATCGGGGCGTAAGTGACGGAACCTGTAACCTGAACGCGCAGTTCTGCTCCGCAGCGCTCTGATCTTCAGTCAACAACAAATTTGCGGTTGTTAACGGTCGCCGCAACGAGTCGATGAAACTGCCCTAAAAAAGCCGTCTCAAAGCGGCAAGACACGATCGTTATTGCGGCGTACAGTGCGGGAATGCTTTTATGTTTATGGATGGGAAATTGACAAAATAACTGGCTGACAGAAAGCTTCTAGCGGTGCACTCACTCGCACTCACAGTCGGCTGCCTCTTTGGCCCCGACACTGCTTCTGTCTATTCGACCGGAGACCCCACTCTTTTGTTTGTGAGCGGAACAGAGTTCCACCAGTCCAGCCAGTCAAACTGGTCGGCTCTTACAGTTTTCCGACAGCGGCGAGCATTCTCGCATCTCATCTTAATTTCGACCTCGTGCACAACGCGGCCGCGGCGGTGGTGGTTTCACACAAGGTTCTACTAAAATGCTGGTGTCGTTTCGCAACGCGAAGCACTGCTTCGTTGTATTAAAATTGCTCCTTTAGCCTGAGCATTCGTGCGCTACTTCTAGTCAAAGCAAAGTGTTAAGCCACACTTAATTTTGTCACAGACAACTTTTTACCACAGTTGTCTGCACACCCGTCTACGTAGAAGAGTTTTGAAAACGCGAAATTGTGTCTACAGCCATACATATATACTTAAAATATATATCAAAGTGACATTTAATAAGGCAGGTAGAAAAAAAAGTATATGAAAATAACCTCAATCATACCTACAGACGTACATAAGTGCACACATAGAACAGCCAAAGACAAGAAACGATCAACAACAATTCAACGAGATAATAAGAACAGACGGCTTTCATCGATTGAATTTGTATTAAAAAAACAAACACGAATACACACGTACACAGCTTAACTCGGGTTTTGGCTAACTAAAACACCATAAAAAACAATCAACTTTATCAAATTCACAAATACGAAGTTAATCGCACCAACACGAATACGAGCAGCGTGAAGACTGGATTGCCGCGCAGTGTGTTCAAACGCGATTAGTTTTTGAGAGTAAAACCAGAGTCAATTCGAACGTCAAGCAAAGCAGAAAGAACTGTTGCTAGTGGTCAATCAAATCGTAGAGCTACCAAATTCCCACGAGTTAAGTGACTAAATTAATTCTTTAACAAGGAAAGGAATACGCCGCTCAGTGAAGCAGACTCGAAACGAAACAAGATCTTGGAACCCGGTAAAAACTGTATTTCGCAGCCATCAGACGCCTATCGGCCGTCGCACGTCGCCCCTCGCAGCGAGAGCACCAGCTCAACAACAATACACCTACATAGCGAATATATAACTCTTCGTGATAAATAATGTCACACACTTATCAGTTCGCCATTAAGTTCATTCGCATATGACGAACGTACAAAAACGAAATGAAACAGGAAAGCAGCCGCCTTATCTGACACAAAGTGCTAAGCTAATCACAAAAACATTTAAAGTGCCTCATTTAAATTTACAAACAATAATTCACAATAAATGGAGAATTCGAACCAAAGAACCTATTCATTTCAATCCAATGAGTACCAAGTGAGTTTTATGTATCTGATCAACAAAATGCTGTTAAAAATCGAGAACACCCTACTGCGAAGCCATCGTCAGCGCGAGACTACGGGGATCAAGGAACTGTACAATTCTTTTTTTGTGTTATTTTAAACAAGTAACGAACTCGCCCTTAGCCAAACACTGTTTGAACGAAACAGCGCCTAAGTTCAGTCAATGTACTACTCTACTCATAACATTAGAAAATTGTTTGTAATCTGTCTTAAAGTTCTCCTACCCCAAATACAAATATTTAAAAACGCGAAGACCACATTGTTTTGGTTGTTAGTTAAATCAAATTGAAGTGAACTAGACCAACGACATCTCGCCAGGGATACAAAGAGATTACAACCTGTTGCACCTCATATGTTGCCATAATAAAAATAGTTTAAAACTTGTAATACGCACTAAGTATGTCTAAACATCAAAACTAAATTTAATAATCAAATTAAACAAGCGTCAAAAGTGCAGAGCATACAAATTTAAAACATTTAAACATTTAAAAAGGAAGAAAAACCCGTGCAGCTCCCTCGGAACAAACAAGTGTACGCATCGTGCGAGCCCTTCGTGCTATTTAATTCGAAATAGCGCCGCGCATTCAGAGTTCAGCTTAATTCAATTCAATCCTCTGGTAAACTCCATCGAACGCACTATTCGGCGTCTGCAGCAATTAAATACCTACCTTATGGCTCTTTCGCTGTTGTCGCAACAACAACCACATCCCAATCTCTTCGACTTGCAAGCATTTTTTGAATCCTTCCCATTACAACAACGCCAGTATCAGCACAATTACCAACATCTTCAACAACAACAACATCAACAGCCACAACAACAACAATATAGTGCAACCAAACCCCCTTTCAAAAACTGCAATAGCTGCACGAGTCAAATGGAATACGCATCTGTCACCCATCAGAATCAGTACCAAGAAGCCAAGAATAACAACAACAACATTAACACGAATAATAATAACGGAGCTGTTTGTTGTAATACCAACGTTAACTGCAACACTACCAACAACGGCAGCAACTCTGGCATTAACAGCACCAATCAGGTAATTAGACCCATTCACCTCAGGTTCATGTTAATTCATTGCTTACTTATGTTATGTATGTACAGTGGGCGGTCAAGCAATTAGCACGCTTCAAGCTATCAAAAGCTTTTTATGTTTAAAACAAACTCTTACAATTTTATTTTTTGAATTCAATTATTTTTTAACCTCAGGACAAATAAGAAGATATGTTTAACGTGAATTGTTCAGTTTTTTGCACCATCCTTAAAAAACATAAATTTGTTCAATACACCGCTCCAAACTATTTAAAACAATAATTACCTACCCTCAATGCGAGTATTTTTCAATATATCGTTTTCCTTTTTATTTTATTCCCAAATATGCACGACTTTTTCATAATGATTTCACAATTCGAATGCACACTTCATTTTTACAGATTTGCAACAAATGTTCAATTTAATACTGCTGCTAACAAAGTCCCGTTATCGTGCTCACCCACGGCACATAAACTCACAAATACCATTAGAAATACCGTGGGACAAATAGGCTAAGCAAACAAGAAAACAAAAAGCGTTTGAAAACTTTTTTAGTACATCTTAGTTCCACTTAAACATGAAAATTTAGATTTTTCGTAAGCATGCTAATTGCTTGACCAGCCACTGTACATACATATGAATATGCTCAAATTGTCATACATACAGTGTGACTAGTATATGTTGATACAAAAACAAAGTAGTTTTTATTGATCAAAACAGTAGTTGGAAAAGTTGAAACGGTTAACTATTATAACTTGAAGTATACAGATTTGATTTAAGATACAATTTCTCTATCGTTTGGCCTTTGCTTGCCACAACACGCGCAAGAGTCTTTTTAAAACTATTGCATGCGGCACGCACCACGTCCATCGGTCTATTGTCCCATACGTCGAGAATGGCTTCTTTAAAATCCACCAAATTGGTGTATTTGTAATCCTTAAGTTTCTGCAACATATAACCCCAAATGCAAAAGTCCAAGGGATTACAGTCAGGTGAGTTCGGGGTCCATTCATCCTTTGGAATAAAATCAACTCAATTTTGTTTACACCAGACTTGAACAATTTTTGTGGTGTGCGCACCATCTTGCTGAAAACAATTACAGCTAATTCTGTTTTTACACGGTCTGTTTTTACACGGTTTTGATTTAACACGGTTAGAAAATTAAAAAAATTTCAATTTTTCGTGCTAAATAGAATAAAATCGTGTAAAAAAATTAAAATTTTTTTTTTTTCAAACCGTGTTAAATCAAAACCGTGTAAAAACAGACCGTGTAAAAACAGAATTAGGTGTATAGTCATTTCCATACATTTTCACAGCATTAGGCTTCAAATGGTTCTGCAGTACTTCCTTCAAATAGTAATCCGCGTTAATTTTCACACCTTTTCGAGATATAGCACTCCAAACCATAACAGATGAGGGATTTTGGTACCTTGGGACATGCTTCTTGTTATTGGGGATGTCATGGTAAGATACCGCCCACAATCGATCATTTTGCACATTGTGAGGAGTTTCGAGCACAAAGAGTTTTTCATCAGAAAAAATGGTGTCACCACCAGCGTGCCTGGATAGCAGTAGCTTTGATCTATCCCTTCGCTTCTTTATTGTATCGGTAGTAAGTCCGTGGATTTTCTTCTTCTGGAAAGCTTTCATATTCAAGTTGTCTTGTAAAATCATTCTTAATGATTCGCGTAACATATTGATATTTTTGGCCCTACTTCGTGCTGATCTATCGTAATTTCTTCGAATCCGTTCTCTAACGACCTTTACGCAGCAGTTCTAAGAGTTCGCTTGCGGCCACTTTTTTTGTGGTTTTGCTTTCAATTACATCAAAAACTAGTAGGGCCCTGCGGCTTTGCACGCAAGCTTGAAGTCAATGGGCCCAATAAATCAAGTTTAATTAATTTAAGTAATGCCAAATCCATTCCTCCAGCCGAAGGGTGTGACCTGGATTTTCTGTTGACTTTCTGTTCCAAAGTTATGCGGAAAATTTCAGTCACAAAAAATATGCAGCGCCCCTTGTTCAACGCCCATAATATTTTGCCAGTAGAATAACACATCTATGGGACGATGATATTGTAACGATGAGACAGTCTGTCGCTGTGCAAAGCAACCCTGCCGCTACGTGCCGTGCTATAACCCAATCTGGCAACGACGGCCGCGATAGTAACTTTTAGTCCAATCTGGCAGCGACGGCCGCGATAATAACTTTTAGTCCAACCTGGCAATGATGGAAACTTTTAGTCCACTCCGGAATGTGCGGGAACGATCTGCGCGATGGCCTGAGAGGTATAAAAGGCAGCCGGATGCGGCGCAGCGAGTGAGTCTGGTTTTGACAAGTGAAGTTGCCACACGGAGTAATTAAGCAAATACTTAAGTGTACGAACAGTAAAGTGTAAACTGTGAATAATAAAGTGACTGTTGGTTTTTAATTGGCTGCGTTCGATTAAACAAAGTTGTTTCATTTCCAAATTGCACAATCCAGTGATACGTAACAGCCCACTAGAACTAGTATTCGTGACAATATAACAAACTTCAAAGCTTTCCAACTAATTGTTCCGAAGCTATTCCACATTAAAAATATGGGTTCTATGGGCGGTGCCATGCCCCTCGTCCAATACCCAACCCATTCCCCATGTCGAAGGGCACATCTAAATCGTAAATCTTTGATGTGTGATTTGTAGTTCCACAGTTATTCGAAACATTTGAGTTGCTTAAAAAGTGCCACACCTCTTGTCCAACGTTCACAAAGTTTTACCAGTGAAACAGCACATCTAAACGGTGACCCCGAACCAAATATTTATGCTGCCCGATTTTTCATTCCGAAGATATTCCATATTGAAATTTTCAGTTGTATGGGCGGTGCCACGCCCCCTTGTCAAAAACCCACCCTATTCCCCATATGGAAAAACACAACTAAACCGTACGTTTGTACCGAGTGTCATTAATGAGAACACTATAGTTTCAAAGTTACACCGGCATTTAAAAAGTGCCACGCCTCTTGTCCAACGCCCATTAAATTTTACCAGTGAAACGGAACATCGAAACGGTGGACCCGCACCAAATTCTAATGCTGTTCGACTTCTCATTACGAAAATATTCCATATTGAAAATTTAAGTTGTACGGGAGGTGCCACGCCTACCTATCGGGTCGCATTCGCACTATGGGGTTTACCGAGACTTACTCAAGACGAGCATTCCGTGAAAAATTCAACTAATCGGCTGTCTAGTTTTTGAGTTTTAATGCCGTGGGACCAACAAACAAATTTTTTGTTGTTATATTTAATATACATTAATTTTGATATACAACATAAAGATATTTGCTGCAATGACTCGCAAAATTTTTTTTATATCCATTTTGTTTTGCACAATATAGCACAGTTAATTTCTGTCGTCATGGGAATTGCAGGAAGGCGTAAAAGGTGGGCGTGGTCAACCTTATACAGCTTATGTTTACCGCTATGAAACACAGAATAATTTTAAATCAACATTAATTTTCAGACATGTACCGTAGCTTTGTTTTGTTAGTTTAGTGGGCGCGGGAAGTGGGCGCGACCGATTATATTATAGTCTGTGTTTGCCGCAATGAACGGCTGAATCGTTTGATACCCATATTGCCTTACAAAAGCATACCATAGATGAGTTTTGTTACCATAGTGGGCGTAAGAAGGGGCGTGGCCATTCTCATATAGCCTATGTACCATTCCCACAGATACAAAAATGTTTGGTGCTTATTTCATCTAAATCGGTTCAGTGGTTTTTGCCTGATTGTGGCTCAAAAAAGTCACACTTGCTTTTATATAATAGTATAGATATAGACAAGAAAGAAACATAAAAAGACGATATGTTTTTTTGGTGTTCTAACGCGCTACATTTTAGAGATATATTGGAAAGATTTAGTACAAATTAGTACAAAATTATAAGCAATTTTGCAATGAAACGGACTCGACAAAAAATATAAGTTTTTTTGAAGCTCTTATAGAAATATGTAAAATTTAGCAATTTTTGGGAACTTTCTTTTTATATATATCATGCAAGGTCAAAGCATAACTTTTCTTCGTAGACTTATGAAGTATGAGAATTTTCTCTTAACTTTTTTTAATTAGGTACAGCAAGAATACGGACGCGACATCAGGGACGCGACAGATTTTTCCAACGGTATTCCCCTTATTAAATACAGTAATGGTTTTCATTATAACACTTCAACTTTTAATAAAAATAACACATAACAAGTTAAATTAAAATTACAGAAATCAAAATAAGGAAAAAATAAAGTTGAAAAAGGTTTATTTTAATTTTCTTGAGGAACTCTATTGGAATTAGATCTTGTTTAATATCGTGCACACAGCTCTTACAATCATTAGCAATGCACCTTTAGCGGCCTTTAGACGGTCGCACATGTCCGCAATCATGTGCGGCGCGACGAGAAGAATGACCGTGTAAACGCAAGAAATTCGTGTCGTCGGACATGTGCGACGGTTTTCAAAATTTTTTGATTTCTCTGTCGGCGCGACGCACATGTGCGACCGTGTAAACGGCTGTGTGACACACATAGTGCATTTTTTCATTCGATCGGTGGACAGCGAGCAGTGAGGATGGCGTCGCAAAAAAATGAAATATTATGGAAGGAGTTCTTTGAGGTGTATAGACACAATCCCGAACTGTGAGAAGTAAAAGGTGAAGATTATAAAAATAAAAATTAAAAGAAACGCAGCATAGAGGTGCTTTTATGCAAATTTAAAGAAATTGATGCGAAAGCGCATACCATGTTGCTTCGTTGGCAGCAGCGAGACAACTGAAGTGTGCGCACATGTTTGACCGTGTAAACGCTCATCGCACATTTCCCCCATCGCACATGATTGCAAACATGTGCAACCGTCTAAAAGCCGCTTTTCATTCATCACATCGCAGCAAACTGGTTTTAGAAATAACTTAATAAATTAATTCAATTCAGTTAATGAATTAGCTGAACATATTTGTACAGTATTTTTCATTAACCCTTTCCGGAAATTTTTACGATATACCGTACAATTTTTTTTAAAGATTTTTTATTTGATAGCGAACGTATTTTTTATGAAACGGCTTTTTAATTCTTATTAAGTAGGTTGTGTTGTACCATTCTGTTTAAAAATATAAATCACAATAGCCGTGGTTACACAGTGTGAGTGCGTTTTGTAATAAAGATCTGCATAAATCCATTTATACTCGATGCCTTCATGTGCAGTTTTAAAAACGGAACACGTATCCGAAGAGAAGCCAAAAAAAAGGTACTCATTTTTCGGTACCTCTAAATTGTCGAGTAACTGCACGTTGTTACTCGACGCTGAGCGAGCAGCTTCTCGTTGCGAATCGACGCTAGCAAACTTCCTTCTCGTTGCTACGCAATTACTCGCGGAAGCTGTCGAGTATGTCGGAAGGTTTGAACTGCATGAGGAAGCGCAAATGCTATGTGAAGCTTGAGTTGAATGTGCTTCAAAGGAATGTTGCGAAGCATTGCGCGCATTGCGCGAAGCATATATTTTTTGATTTTTTGGATTGCTGATGAACATTGTACCCATAAAGTGATCGATATATGCAATAATAAACTTAATCTCTTATTATATGACTTTTTTAAAAACTATTCAGTAGAGATTTCATTTAATATAATTAAGTTTAATATAAAATAAACATTATTTATGAAAACTTATTCAAACTATTCGCTGTAGTAAACATACATATATATACATACATACATGTTTGCGGGTTTTATATGTACATACTCCTTCTGATAAACAAATGTAAATAAATGCAAACGTACATACATGCATACATACATATGTAGGTACCAAATCGTTATTACTAGGTATCGGATTTATATGCAAAAGCTATGCAAAAAATGCAAAAATACGCAAAATATGCAAACATATGCAAATATACAGTGCATATGTTAGCTCATTCTTAATATTTTTCAATAAAAATAGTTTCTGTCTTGGTCCCGCTCAAATCGGAAGCTCCAAAAAATATGCATTTGCATATAATTCCGATCCCTAGTTATTACCAATCGAAGACTAAGGGCCGTTTTCTCATCTTCCCGTTAAAGTGACCGGTAAATATTTTCGTTTTCTCATCTTCCTGATAAATATAAATTTAACAGGTCTGATTTTTTGGCATCACTGGTCAGCATTGGGCAGCACTTGGCGGCGCAATCAGCTGTTTGTGAAAAATTATAATTATTTTTGAAGGAAAAAATAAAAATTTTGCCTGGTAAAATCTTGTTGATGCTTTTACTGCCAAATGGGGCGTGTCCCGACGTTGGAAATCGTTGAGGGACAAGTTTGACAGCTTGAAGCGTAAGTCCAAGCTGGAACTTGCAGCGCAGAAGAGCGAGACGTATCGCACAGGTGGCGGCCCAGCAGCGATTGGACATGTCAGCAGTGCAAAGCAGTTAAATAGTCCAATTGGCTGTTATATGTTATATTTGCCGCATTTTGTGACTCCGTACTTTCAAAAGCGTCTTCCAGTGCATGAATTTAAGAAACAAGCCTATTTTAAATACCGAAAGATCCCAAATTCAAATTTCATTTCAAATTGTAATTTCATTATCAGCTGTTTTTTGTTTGTAAACAAACAAATACATGTACTTGGCACCATTTCCACTTAAAGTTCACTTTAAAGTTTAACAGGCACTCAATCCTCCCGGTAAATTTTATCGGGAGGATAGCTTAACGGGCAGATGAGAAAACGAAAATGCGTTTATTGGCCCGTTAAAGTGAACTTTAAAGTTAACGGGAAGATGAGAAAACGGCCCTAAGGAAGAAATTCTTATCCAAAAATTGTAGACGCAACGTTTAGGCAGGCAGATTCAAGCTGGCAGGCATAAAATATAAACAAACCCCAATTCGGACTTTCCGTTCATTGAAACAATTAATATGGGTTCAGCGCCCACAAGAATTTGCCTTTTATTGTGTCATATAAAAATTAATGCATTTTTTCGTATGTGCGGAAATGGAAAGGTCTGTACCCTTATTTTGGCAGGCGGCGATGATTAGGGAATACCGATTAATGCGAATGCATATGTGCATTTGTTTATGTAAGAGTATGTCTGAGGAATAGAAATGTCCGATTGCAGTTACCTATAATTTTTGCCTGGTCGGTAAATGATAATTACTATGTATTAAGTAAATAGCAGTAGAGCATCCTAGAACAACTAAATATACTAAAAGTACAGAATATAAAATAAAACTTTAACACTAGAATGCCCGAGGGAGTCATTTTGACTCCATTGAGGTCTTTTATTTTTTAAATTATTCAAAACACTATACGTACCAGAATTACACTGTAATTTAATTTCAACAGCAAAAGCCACTGACAATAACTGTACAGTAGTTATGAATTCAAACAAGGCAATTATTAACACTAGAATGCCCGAAAATCTGACATACCTAAAATGCCTCGGGCATTCTAGTGTTAAAACTTTCACTTGTACTTATTCGTTTGTGGTGTGAAGTTGACTTAAAATTTGAAAAAAAAATTGAAAATGGATAGCAATGAAGTAAGTTCCTAAATTTTTATTTAGTAATAGCATAATATTAATTCAATTTTTGTTTTTTGCTAGGCTTCAGTTTCCAGTGTTTTCTCTGTGAGTGAGGATTTAAGCTCCAGTAATGACAACGCACATAAAGCCATTAAAACAAAAATAATAAATGGTGAATACAAGCTCTTTAACAAATGTGGAAAAAGCAAAGTGTGGGAAATATACGCAGAAGTCCGAAATGAAAACGATAAAGAAATTGAAAACATTGTGGCGTGCATGAAATGCAAAAACATTTTTAAATTAAATAAAAAGAGTACGTCCAATTTGCTGAAACATAAGTGCTACCTTGTATCAAGAGCATCCCGAAGTGATAGAACCGCTGCTTTAGAGGTGGATGCTCAAACTAAAAAAGAATGTGTTTGTGTCGTTACAAAGTGGATAGTCGAAAATTGCCGCTCTTTTAAAATGATGGATGACTCGGGATTAAACAAATTCGCGAAATTTCTTGTAAAAGTCGGTGCTGATTATGGCGAAAATGTGGACGTCGAAAATTTGCTGCCTCATCCAACAACTGCATCAAGGAATGTAGCGCAGCTTTATGACAAATATTACATCGCAGTAAAAACTAAACTTGACATCAGGAATGGCTACGGAGTTACAACCGACCTATGGACAGACAACTATTTGAAAATGTCTTACCTTGCCGTCACGATTCACTACGTGCAGCATGGAAATTTGGAATGCAGACTTCTTGGACTTATGGGCCAGTTACTCATGACACAGAACATAAACTTAACCATAAACATAAACTTAGAAAATTTGAGCGATTACTCAAAACTTTATTTCCGTAAACATAAACTTAAAAATCAGCTGATTAGCTGAGCGACAATATTGCCACTTCGATTTCTCCATCTCGTGAACAATCAAATTCAAACTTTTCACGACATTTTTTTACTTGCTATTATTAAATGTTTGAGCATCCAACGACTAAAATTATTGATATATTTACGAAACTAATAAAAATTGCAATCCATTTTGTATATTTTACAAATTATTTTAATTTGTTTACTTTTCAATTTATTCCGAAGAGAGTGGCAACATTTTTTTCGTTTTCCGTAAACATAAACTTAGAAACCAAAACGAAACAGATTTCTAAGTTTACGGTTAAGTTCTAAGTTTATGTTCTATGTCTCGGGTAACCAGTTGTACAGCTTTCGGGTATGCCAGGTCGTGCTAGCTGACAAGTAAAACTAAGTTATGTCATGAGTAACTGGCCCATTAAGTCGATGGATGGTGAAAAATCAACCGGTGAGAAAAAAACCTTCATTAGGCAATATACTCTTATTACTGCTACTTTAATTGATTTTTATATTAAAATAGCATCATTTTTGTGTACTAATATATGTATATTTATTTATTTTATTAGGCGAAAACATTAAATTAAAAGTTTTGAAAACTCTACAAGATTTTGGTTGTGATTTGAGTACGAACGCAATTGTTGTTACGGATCGAGGCTCCAATATGATTTCTGCTTTTCGTATGTGCAACCACATATATTGCATCAATCATTTGTTGAATAATGCTGTAGAAAAATCTATAAAGGAAACACTCGAAATCGCTGAGTTAAGTAATACATGTACAAAACTTGTAAAATATTTAAAAAAATCCGGTATTAATTCAAAGTTGCACTCTTCTTTAAAGAGTTTTTGTCCAACTCGCTGGAATACCATTTTTTATTTACTAAGTTCAGTAGAACAAAATTGGGCGGAAATAACATCTATCTTACAAGCCAAAAATGAAATGCAGAAAATTGATAATGTTAATTTAAGTTATATTCATGCTGTTGTTAAACTTTTGAGTTCATTTGAAGAAACATCCAAAAAGTTGGAGGGTGAAAATTATGCAACTTTGCATTGGGTATATATTCATATTCATAGATTAAATAAAATTTGTGTTGTTAATCAAGAAGACCATGACGTCATAAAAAGTTTTAAAGAAAAATTACACTTCTATTTAATAGAATTGGTGCTTAAAAATGTTACTATTTATCATAAGATTGCCCTATTTCTTTTCCCACCAACTAATAAGTTAAAACAATTTACCGAGGAAGAAAAAACTGTTGTTATAGCTGAATGTAAGAAGTTAATGAGAAGTTATATCGAAAATATTAGTGAAGAAGATGATAACATTCCTTCAACATCCAAAATGTCAACACTTAATTCAGAGCTTCTTACTGACTTCCTACAAGAGTCGGCTGCATTAAGCACCGATGATAAAATCGATCATGAAATCCGCTTATATGAAAATACAAATGTAGGATTTCATGATGACTTTAACATCTTGCAGTGGTGGAATTCACATCAAGCTGAATTTCCACTTCTATATAAAGTGAGCTGCAGACTATTAGCCACTCCAGCAAGTAGTGCAGCTTCTGAGAGAATTTTTTCAATGGCAAGAAATTTAATTTCAGAAAAAAGGTCTTTAATTGGAACGAACTGTGCCACAGTCAACCAAATAATGTTCTTAAATTTTAATGTTGCTAAAACTGATATTCATTGTGAATTGGATGCAGCAGTTGATTAATTTTATAAGTATGTAAGTTTGGAAGTTCATTTTTTGTTTGCTTATTGATGTTGTACTTTTTGTTTCATTATATGTTTGAAGTATATGATGTGCTTTATTATAAAAGGAATTAGATATAATTTATTTAAGTTTAATTTTTTTTGCTAAACTATTGAAATATTTCGTTGAATAAAAAACTATGTTGTGAATTGAATTCGGCTAATACTATTATTTCTTTACTTTTACCTTCGTAGGGTAACATTATGAGCTTGACTTTGAAGAATCGAAACAGTGTAAAACAGTGAGGCACAGAGTGCCCCCCTCATACGTGCAAACTCATTCCGTTCAGATATATAATTAAACGAAAACATCTCCATCACCTTTCCCTTCCCACATTAACAACATCCATTGAATTTAGCTTCCACGCGTAATAAATAAATAATAAATAAATATTTTAATTGAGATTTATATACAAAAGATTTAAAAATATTTAATTATAATAAATATTAAAAAATTAATTAATAATTAATAATATAACTATAGTAAATATATAACTATATTTGAAGATTTTAAATCAATTTACTGCATAAACATTCTAACTTCAACCACAACGCCGCTAGCAGCAGCAATATCTGGTCTGCCGTTGACCTTGAAGCTGCAAAAATACTCGAGCTTCCGTAGGAAGGTACCTAATACTCGCGGAAGTTTTGCTATTATGTTCCTATTTTTTCATGTTCCGATTTTTCGGCTTCCGCCCTTTCGCGGCTTCCTTCTCGTTGTTATCTGAAATTCTGTGCTTCTCTTCTCGACAACAAACTTCTCATATGCAGTAAAAAGTTTTCCGATGCAGCTCTCCATTTTGTAAGCAGCTCTTTGCAAGAATGTGCCGATGCGATGCTTCTGCGGAGGAATTTTTAAATATGTAATACTTTTTAGTAGCAAAAAGCCAAACAATTACAAAGTTTGAATCTCAGTTGATTTATAAAACTTATTAAATTTAAAATTTGTTGCTTCTAAAGAATTCTTTCCTTTAAAGAATTTGACGATATATCGTACAAATTACCACAAGGGTTGCAAAGCTTTGTACGTTATATCGTACAAATGGAAGGCAAAGGCTGCAAGTGATGCTTGCATTTTTTTTAAGTTATGGATTTGTTAACAGAATTTTTCTGTTTGCTTGAATGCCATGCCCATCACTAAATCGTATGACTAATAAATTTCGACTGTTCGACTATTTCTATTCAAAAATAACAATTACAAGACGATTTTGTGTTTTACTGGGCAGACAAAGATTATGTAATGTTAGACATGAGTACTTGCCACTCCCACTACGATAATAAGAATCGGCTATATTCGGTATCTTTCTGCAAAGCTATATGGTGTTTAGTTGATTCTGTGTTTTATTGAGGGCTTTGCAACAACAATAACGGGTTTTAAGGCCTGATAAATGTGACTCAATTATCTTTATCTATGTATATAAAAATGAAACGTGGTCTGTTCGGCTGCTTAAAACTCGAAAACGACTGAACCAACTTGGATACTTCCTTCGGCGGGTTTGTTCAAAATTATTACGTGAAGGTTTAGAAAAAAAGAAAAGTCGGGAAAAAGGGGCTTGCACCACAATAATACATTTTTAGACAATAACTTTGGAACCATAAGTCATACATCAATTAAATTAAAACTTAAAAAAACGAAACAAAAGTTTAATGCATTTTTACTCCTTTGCGGACCATTGTACGATATATCGTACAAATTTGATTGAGCTGTAATTCTCAACCTAGATAGATAGATAGACCTAGATAGATAGACTTTGCGGACCATTGTACGATATATCGTACAAATTTGATTGAGCTGTAATTCTCAACCTAGATAGATAGATAGAATTGATTAGGGTAAACTGCACTGAGACCAGGATTGATCTATTGTGCCCCTTACAAATGTTAGAGTACATCCCCTAGACCAACCGCCCTAATGAAACTTAGTAACTCGCGGGGGTCTAGGTGTTTGACGTCCTCTTCTGCAAGCCAAAATTGGTCCAGGTAACGCAACCTGCTGTGACAAGCCGCATTACAGTGCATTATGATGTGTTCGGGAGTCTCCTCTGCTGTTTCGCAGAGTCTACAGACGCTTACCTGTTCTATCCCGATTGTATGCATGTGTTTCCTCAATCTGCAATGCCCAGTTAGAAGACCTGTGACCTGTCTAAGCTGGTTCCTCCTTAGTTTGAGGCATTCTTCACTCCATTTGGGGTTGTAATCTTTGATAAAGATTTTCGATTGCCTGAGACCGGAGCCGCTAGTCCAGTGTTCTGAGTTCCTGGTCCTTTCCTCTAGTCTCAGTGACTCCGTTAAGGCGCTTTTGCCCAGCCCAATAAAGGGTTCAGGTCCTAGGGGGGGCGTGGCTGCGAGGTTCTAGCGAGGCTGTCCGCTTCCTCGTTTCCTTCGATACCTCTGTTTCCTGGAACCCAGAGGATCTTCACCTGGTTGCATTTGCCCAGTGCAATCAATGCCTTAATGCATTCCAGCA
Source organism: Melieria omissa (assembly GCA_963971225.1). Classification (NCBI taxonomy): domain Eukaryota; kingdom Metazoa; phylum Arthropoda; class Insecta; order Diptera; family Ulidiidae; genus Melieria; species Melieria omissa. Next base: position 37,481,385 of record OZ020269.1, on the reverse strand, counting down.
CTAATCCTGAGGTTATCTCATATGAGATAAGTGCTTTGATGGCTGCTTGGCTGTCGGAGCAGATGACGATGTCCTGCCCTCTGTACGCACGCTCGAGGTTGACTTGCACGCAGAGCCTGATTGCATAGAGTTCAGCCTGGAATATGCTGGGTGTTTTCCCCATGGGCTCATAGTGCTTGAGGCGAGGTCCAAACACCCCCGCCCCTGTTCCCTCGTGCGTTTTCGAGCCGTCTGTAAACCACTTAATTGTGTGTGGTTTAAAATGGACTTGGTGGTCTTCCCAGGCCCAGTCTACTTTATTGCTCATATAAACTTCGAAGTGTTTCTCGTAGTTATATGTTCTTGTTATTGTATCCATCGGATACAAAACATAAGGGTTACTAGTGGAAAGCACATCTAAGTCTCTATGCCTAAGGATGTGATCCTCCCCCTTACTGGTTCTGGCCAATCCAAGGATTGTACGCTTTGCCGCCATCTCAATTGCTACGTGCAATGGCGATATATTAAGTATCACCTCCAGTGCCGCCGTGGGACAGGTTCTCATAGCTCCTGTAATGCACGTGCACGCAAGTCGCTGGACCTTGTCGAGCCTTTTCCTCACTGTCGTGAGTGTGGCTCTCGGGGCCCATGCCACTGCTGCATATGTGAGTGCTGGCCTCACAATCATGGTATACATCCATTTCAGTATGCTCGGTTTGTTTCTGCTAAGGATCTGCATACCATGACCGCCTTCGTTACTTTCCTGATAACTGCCTCCGCGTGCTTATTCCAGAGTAACTTCGAGTGTAGTGTTACACCTAGATACTTCACCTCTGGTTTATAAGCTATGCTCTTCCCGAGCAAGCGTATTGTCCGCATGTGTGGCAGATTTCTTTTCCATGTAAACGGTACTATGGTGGTTTTGTCCAGGTTTATTCGCAAATCTACTCGGGCACACCATTCTTGGGTTATTTTCAAGCCTCTCTGGATTATGTCACAGAGAGTGTCTTCAAACCTTCCTCTAGCAATAATGACAATGTCGTCGGCATAACCCTGACACGTTATGCCATTGCTTGTCAGTAGTTCAAGGAGCTCGTCCACTACCAGACTCCACAGCAGCGGTGATAGTACCCCGCCCTGTGGACATCCTCTTTTTGCCAGCACGCTCCTGGTGGTAGTAAGTGAGGCTTCTACTCCTCTCCTACTGAGCGCTCTTCCTATCGCCTCATGCGAGGTGTTATCGAAGGCTCCTTCGATATCCAGAAAAGCACACAGGATAATCTCTTTTAATAGCTTCTTGGATTGAACTCGTGAGCTGAAATAGGGCAGTCTCTGTCGATCTGCCTGCCCTATACGCATGCTGTTTTGCATGCAGAGGTGTTCTCTTAAGCGTCACGGTTCTAATATACTGATCTAACACCTTCTCCATGGTCTTCATGAAGAAGGATGTTAGACTGATTGGCCTAAAGGACTTCGGCTCCGTATAGTCCTTTTTCCCATTTTTGGTATAAAAACTACCAGGGCACTTCTCCAACTAGCGGGGATGTACTCTGTTGCTAGACAGCTTCTCATTATGCCAGTGAGATGCCTGAGTAGGGTCCCCCTGCCTTTTTGTAGAAAGACAGGAAAGATCCCGTCCTGGCCTGGCGATTTGAAGGGTTGAAAGGTGTTCAATGCCCAGTCAATCTTATCCCGAGAGATGACTTTATGCGCCAGCTCCCAGTCCCCTCTGTTTGGACGATAGATAGCACATTCGGCAAGTGCGTCCTGGGGGATTGCCGCAGGGAAGTGTGCACTTAGAAGAGCGAGAGCCCTTTGCTCTTCATTGCGCGTGTAACTACCATCCGGTAATTTGAGTGCCATCTTGTTTTCCGTTGCCCCCTTCGCTAGCGCCTTGTGCAGCCTTGCTGCCTGGGGGGTGGAAGAAATTTCTTCGCAAAACGATTGGAAACTAGCCCTTTTCGCTTTCCGTACTTCCTTTGTGTACTTAGTGAGAGCGGCAGTGTATTCCTGCCAGTCACCTGTCCGCTTTGCCCTGTTAAAGAGTCTCCGCGTGTCTGTTCTGAGTTTCGCCAGGGTACTATTCAACCACGGTGTCGATTTCTTCCTGGTCCTCCTGCTGTCAGGACAGCTTGAGTAAAAAGCACTGATTTTTGCCCCGTTTACTGTTTCAACCGCCTGCTCGATTTTGAGGGGATGCCGCATTCTGCCCCGAACATCCAGCAAGAGTTGATCTTCTTCGAGCAACCTTGTAAATTTTTCCCAGTCGGTCTTCTTGGGGTTTTTAGTTGGAGATGACTCCATGTGGGTGGCTGCTAATCTAAATTCGATCATCCTATGATCTGATAGGAGGGTTCATTCGATACTCTCCAATCAGATACATAGTCACTAATCTTACTGTTACATATGGTAGGTCAGGCACGAGGTTTCTCGTGCCTTTTGTCCCAAATTACCTTGGTGTGCTGCGAGTTGAGCCCGCAGACTCTGCCGCTATAGCACCAGGGCTCCTGCACTAACGCCGCTCCGATGTGGTCTCGGGTGAACTTATGCGCTAGGACGGCCGACGCCGCCTTTGCGTGGTGAAGGTTGATCTGCACAACCTTCATTGCTCGAGGGTTAGAGCTTAGGAGAGGATTCATCCATCTCAAGCAGTGTCGTCAACGAGATATCGTCTGACAGCTGCTCCTCTTCCTCGTTTGAGCTGCCTCTCAGCCCCAGCGCTTCGAGGTTTATCTCCTCAAGGGAATCTTGAGAAGCCCCTAGTTCTGCTGCTTCTGCTCTGGCTTGAAGGCAGGAAGCGTCGGGTGAGGTCCCGGGTGCGGCAGACTGCACCATGCCTGAGCCCCCTGCTTCATCCGGTGGATTCCCGGACTCAGCTGGCATAGTGGGAGGTGCTACCTCACTGCTCGGGCCTCCAGATTTGGGAATATGAACTGGGATACTCCCATATCTGAAGTTCAAGGCGTTGTTGTTTTCCCTGATCGCGGCGAAGGATTTCTCGTCAACGACTAGGTTCCACAACACGCCCTTGCCCTCGTCCTTGGAAGTCACCACCTTCCAAAGATTTGTGGAAACCCCAGCATTTTGCGCTTGTAACAACGCAAATAGCTTGCTGGGTTCCTGACCCGCGCTCCTGGGAAGGAATAGAGTGACGTGGTATATCTTGGGGACTTCATCTCCAAGGCACACACGAAGCTCTACTCCCTTCCACTCCTCCAACTTCGGGACCGTCTGCTGAAGCCAGTCCGCAGTGCCTTTGTCACTGCAGTCCAGCAACAGATGTCCCGGCCGGAAGTGGATTCCGGTGAACACTAATGGGGTAGCCCACCCTTTTGCTATCTCCTCCACGATAGCTTCTTCCAAGACAGAGAGCTCCTCCTTGCTCAGTGACGTCTGGGGATAGTCCCTTGGCCTACCGCCACTCGAATGGCCTCTGGTTTTCTGAGGACACTCGAGTACGTTGCACCCGCCTTAGGCCCATCTCCAGACCGGCCGCTAATCTGGGGTTTGCCCGTCCCAGCGACCAGTGCCTGAGTACACGTCCTGGACTTTTTAATTTCGGGACGTTGGGGGGAGTGATGTTGTCGCTCCCTCTTTTCTTTGGCTGAGTCGGTTGAGCAGCTGCAGCTGTCGCCGTAGCTGTGGGTCCTCCCCCATGCTCTACCGCCTTACTCCTGGCTTCCTCCTTATTCAGTCCTTGCCCGAGGTATCGGAGGTACCATTTGACCTTAGCCCCGCTCAAACCCCGCCTTAGGGGGTCATCCAGGCCGCCTGGTTGCCCTAAGGGAGGTAGTTTGGGGAGCTGTTTTTTGGGCCTACTTGCCTCTACGTCAGCAGCTCGGCCTACTGCCAGCGCCGAAGCGGTAGATGACGGTGGTAATTCCCGTGCAGTCGCAGCGACGCTAGCACTATGGGCCGAGCCTGTGGGCTCCGCCCCCACCAGTCTGGACTGAATGCCTCCTGGACCAGTAGGAAGATCAGAGCCTTGCTCACCTGACTTGTGGTGGGACGAGTGCTGATTGATGCTGCCAGAGCAGAGGTATCAAACAGAGGCCTGCCTCGTCTCGATACTCCCCCTCTGCCAGCACCGCCGGCCCCTCGTCCGCCCCTCGCCACCCTGGAAGGTATTCTTCCTCGGCTGGTACTAGGCCTCAGGTCTACTTCTGTGTTTTGGAGCGCATGCTCCGGTACTGCTGCAAGTTGAGTTGCGGTGTAGTCCCGCAGAACGAGTGACATGCCTCGTTTATTTTTACCGCCATTTCTTTTTGTAAAACTCATCATAATTGCGGTGCGGCCGCCTGCCCGCGCGCGAGGCGAAGGCGACCAAAAATTCTGGCTGGGACAGGGTTGGTCGACCATGGCAAGGCCATTGTACTTCCTGAGGCGGCCCGGTATCAGGAAGGCACCGTAATAATACAGCCGGTATACCCCCTGGCTGCAAACCACCCAGTGGGCACGGTCCGCGTGACACCCTGTGTTAGGGGGGGTAGTGCTTAGTACGGGCTCCGCACCACCCTATTCCACTCCGTTCATCACTCGGAGTGGAACAGTGGCGTCCCTGCCCGCGGCAAGCACCCACACCACGACAAGGTGACTACCCTTGTGGAGGAAAACCTAAATTATATTTTTGATATTTTGTTGTATTTTATTGTTCAATGAGAGTCAATAGTTTGAAAGAAAAATGTGTATCTCAAGAAATGCGGAAATTGGCCGGAAATCGAAAAAGAATCAAAAATTCAGAGCTTCCGGTTACAGACGCGACAAATTTTAAACACCCATAAATTTTTTTTCCGGTTTTTCCGGGAACAAATTATTATATTTTCCCAACGAGAAGAATGCACCTATTTAAAAACTGACAGCTACTTGCATTTGAAAAGTTTGTCCACTAATGACAACAATAAATAATGTTTTTTGAACACGGACGCGACATTAGGATGCAGGAAGAAGCAAACTCAAAAAACGTCCATTCTTCGAACTCCACTTTCTCTCGCTTTCTCTAAAACATAAGATTGTTGTTAGTAGAAAACTTTAACATTACAAGAAAAATATTATATTACTTGAATAAGCTAAAAACACAAAGAAGAAAAGTGCATATAATTCGTCAAAAGGCTCAGAATTTTTTTGTTTTTTTTACAGTAGTATATTTCGGTCAAAAACTTTAAAAAATTAATAATTCTTTTACATTGATCAAATATAGATATTTAAGCTTTATTATTGGCTAATAAAAAGTTTTTCTGAGCAGTTTGAATTTTTCACTCGTGGTGGACATTTTTTGGAAGATGCCCATATATCGTTTGACGGTGTAATACACGTAACGTGTTAGTTCCGTTTCAACTCGCGGAATATAGCACCACACTTCAAACCGCTTTTGAATTTTTTTACAATTATAGAGCGTATGTCTTAAATGAAGATATAGAGAAAGCTAACGTATCGATACAACCAAAGAATATGAAGTAATATAGAACGCGCATGTGGGCACAAAAGTGTTTTCGGCTGTTATGATGCGAGCGGGAAGAGCGAAGCGTAGGCATTTGAGAATGTTACAACAGCAAAAAGCAATGTTATTGTTCACAACGGCTTCAGTCGTGTACATTGAAATGGTGGTTGTTGCAGCGTAGTGTTCGCTCAATCAGTTTTTGCATGTATGTTTCTTGATCTTGTTTGCCGAAGCGCAAGCAAAGAGCAAACAACGAACCAAAGCATCGTCATCATCGTTTCAGCGAAGATTTTTTTTTTTTTTTTTTTTAAACTCAAACAAACGCGCAGGGGATGACCCCTATTAATGCGAGGCATTGCGTTGGTTCAGGAAGGATATAAAGGTTAGGAGATAGGGTTAAGAGTGAAGTGGTTATGGACTCTTGCCTTGAACCCATCGAGATCATAAGTGCTGGGGAAGATATCCGCAGGGAGACCATTCCACAGCCGCGCTGTGCGGGCCAGAAACGAACTTTCTCTGTAATGCGTAGTGCGCTGGAACATCGTTTCAACGTGGAATGCATGAGCGCCAGTGTTCAAACGGGTTGCCCGTGGGAATACCCGGAGTGATGGCATGAGACTGCTCATCTCCACTGAGCAATTACCGAAAAAGTATCGGTAGAATAACACCACACATGCCACGTTTCGACGATGCTCCAAGGAGTCAATAGAGCTGGATGCCCTACTGTCCCCTATAAGTTTAATCGCACGGTTTTGCACCCGGTCCAGGAGGTCCAAATGGGTTTTTGAAGCCCCCGCCCACAGGTGCGAGTTAAACTCCATTTTAGGTTGGATATAAGTGGTATAAATAATGCGGAGATCGGACGGGGTGAAATATTTTTTGCACCGCTTTAAGAAGCCGAGGCACTTGGCTGCTTCTTTCGACACGCCAAAAATATGATCGTTCCAACGAAGATCATTCTTAATGGACATGCCCAGAACATCAAGAGCTGCCGATTCCGCAATACTCACACCACCCATAACCAGGGATGTGTTGGGATGAGGGGAGACTCGCTTGTGGGATAACAGGCAACATTGGGTCTTGCGAGGATTAAAATCGACCCTGTTCGCTTGACCCCACTTGGAGATTGTTTGTAGGTCGCTATTAAGTGTGTCATTCATACGGCGCCTTTCTCTCTCAATCTCCACAGAGCTGGGGCGCTTTGTGAAGGAGTATGAATGACAAATGGTGCTGTCATCCGCAAACGAGTAGATGGGATTCTTCGTCGACGACAATAGGTCATTGATGAAGATAAGGAAAAGGGTTGGAGAGAGGACCGAACCCTGCGGCACTCCCGCGCTGAGGGAATGCTTTTCCGAGGCTATGCCGTCTATTACAACACGAATAGAACGATCATAGAGGAAGCTCGTAATCCAACGAGAGAAGATACTACCGACGCCATAGGCAATCAATTTAGACACGAGCGCTTTATGCCACACCCGGTCAAAGGCCTTAGAAATATCCAGTGCAACAACCTTGCTTTCACCGAGGTTTAGAATGCTATGGTTCCATTTCTCGGTGAGGACCGCCATAAGGTCTCCCGTCGATCGCTGTCTTCGAAAGCCGTATTGGCGGTCACTTAGCAGTCTATTGTGCTCCAGATACTTCACAAGGTTGAAGTTTACAATGCTTTCCATTACTTTGGAAAGCACCGAGCAGATTGCTATAGGTCGGTAGTTCGCAGGGTCAGTAGTCTTGCCTTTTTTAGGAACTGGTTGAACATTTGCTACCTTCCAACATGTCGGAAATACACCTGTGGTGTATGACATGTTGAAAAGTTTGCGTAATGGACAAGCCAGTGAGGTAGCGCACTTTTGCAAAACAAGGGCTGGAATGCCGTCCGGCCCTGAAGCCTTATTTATATCGAGATTTGCAAGCACCCTTTTAACTACCCGTGTCCGAAAATGAATTTCTGGCATAGAGCAAGATACGTTCTCGACTACGGGTAGTGGTTGATCGCTGGGGGGCAGGGAAGAATTCTCTGCGAAAATTTTAGCCAACAAATTAGCTTTATCAACCGAGTGAGTGATGATTTGATCATTGTTAAGAAGAGTTGGAATGGAAGACGATGTTTGATTCTTCACCTTCTTAACGAATGACCAGAAGTTCTTACTACCACGCTGGCATTGAAGAACTTTTTTCCTTTGGCGCTGTTCGTGCAGAAACTTTTGGCGCCTTAGGATGGCATTGCATCGATTTCTAGCCTGTTTACGCAGCTGTTCAGTGGTGGCATTTTTATTTGCCTGCCATGCTCTGAAAGCTTCCTCTTTAGACCTGACAGCAATTCTGCATGTCTCATTAAACCAGATATTGTCCTTGGGTTTAATGCAAATTTGCTTATTGGGGATAAAGGACCGCATTCCCAATAATACAATTTCTTCAACCATTTTGGCTGCGGCATTTATGTTTCTATCAAGAAAACACAATTTCCAATTGAAGTGGGCGAAAAATTCATTAAGTCCACTCCAGTTAGCTTTATCATACATCCACACTAGCCGCTTCGGGGCTAAGAGCGAAGCATTGCGGATAGAAGAGTATGAGAAAGACGCCAAAATGGTACAGTGGTCCGAGTTTCCAAGAGGTGCGTGCATTTCAACATCATATTTTTCATGATGTGAAGTGAGAAAAAGGTCTAGAGTATTGAGAGCTTGCCCCGCAACGCAGGGGATATGCGTTGGTTCATGCACTAATTGAGTCAAGTTATTAGACTTAGAATCTGAGAAATAGAATCAGAGAGAATATCAAACTTGTTATAAGTAAAATCTCTCCCTGAATTCGGGCTCCTATATAGGAAGCAGAAGTGCAGAATGTGCGACTGGATATTGAATTTAACCCACATGGAGCTAAATTCGGCATCCGTCGTGTATAGTTGTTGCTGGCACTGGTACGCAACATTACTGCACACATAAATGGCAAGACCCCTGTGAGGAGAGAATAATGGCAGTAGGTGGTAACCAGGGATGTGAAAATCCAGTGGATCTGCATCCCCACAAACCTGGGTTTCACCTAGTGCCATTACATGGGGTTTATGGAGGTTAACAAATGCGTATACGGCAAAAAAGTTCGCCCTGAGCCCGCGCACGTTGCAGAAGGCTATGCGGAATTTGTCCACCACCATGGTCTATATGAGCTAAAGAGCAAGGAAAGTAGCTGGGAATGAGATCTGCCGCACTAAGAAATTGATTATGCTCTGTGGTAAGTGTTATGCCTTTACCACAGAACAGTCAATTTCTCAGTGTCGAACAAGACCGCATGTAGCGCCACTGAATACGGACGGAGGAGGGAAACACGGAAAGAAAACCACAAACAACACCACGCGAGCAGAGTTTAATGCGGCGGACGGCGAGTTAACGGCATTTTAGATTCGGTGATCGATTTCGTTTTTGCGTTTTTAATTTATATTTGCAATATGCAATTTGTAATTTGTTTGATGGCACACGCGGGGTAGCTGACACTGTGTAAAAAGACAGACACAACAGGCGGACGAACATTAAAACACGCGCGAGACGGATAAAAACATTAAAAACCGGGAGCAAAAAAGGCACGTCTGCCCACGCGTAGCTGTGTTGACACTCGGGATTCGCTAATGTTTTTGTTGTTGTCGTTTATTGTGTGTATGCTTTTTTGGTTTTGCTGCATGGCTGTTTGTGGTGTATGGCTGTTTGATCAAATGCCGCGCTTTGATTGATTTTTAAAACCTGCAAATATTTAGACGTGGTTGAATCCAATTAGAAATTTTCACAAATATTTTTACGTGGCGAGTTCCAAGTAAAATTATTTGTTTATATTTTGACGTGGTTGATACCAATTTTGAATTTTTTTAAGAAGTATTTTAACGCCATTGTCGAACATTGTAATTCTATTTTGTGTTTCGGCTTGTTACAATATGGCTACAAATATAAAGACAAATAGAAATTCCTCAACGTCTGGAATTCAATGTTGTGTTCGCAGTTGCAAAAAATCGAGACGACAATGCGAGAATCTTAGATTATTTAGATTCCCCGCTGCTGATTTCGTGTTTGGCCAAATTGGGCGCAAAAAATGCAATATATCTTATGACGACTATAACCGAAAACTGTATATTTGTGAAAATCATTTCTCCAGTACTTATGTAGGAAAAAGGTTTCTAAAAAAGGATGCGATTCCAACCTTAAACTTAGACGAAGATCATGAGATTTCGGATGAAGAATTTTTAGAACCAGATTCTTCATTGAAACGACCACGTTATGATGACATAGTATGCAGTAATTGCGAAAAAACGTCAAAATAACCCATTATTACAAAAAGAAATACAGCGACCTATTAAAAAAATTCAAAAAATTAACGAAAAATTGCGAAAAGAAAAGCGCTTTATTTTAAAATCCAAGAATTTTTGTTCAAAGACTTTAAAAAATTCAATCGATTCTTTAAAACATATCAACTTTGAATCCAAAACATTTTGTAAACTTTTACTTAGCACCCGGCCAGAAGAATATTCTGACGAAGTGAAATATTTAGCGCAAAATATTTTTTATACTTCACAATCAACATATTCTTTCCTAAGAGATAAGTTAAATTTCAATTTGCCACATATCAGCACCTTAAATCGGTGGGCTCCAATAAAGTTTCCTTCAGCCCGGTATCAACAATATGGGTTTTGAATTCATTAAAAAGATGTGCTTAGGGTTAAAGGAAAAAAATGAAAATAATATGGTTCTTTTCATGGACGAAATGGCAATACGTAGAAAATTACGATACAATCAAAAACTAGATTTAATTGACGAATTTGAATGCACAGGCTTCGAAAGAACAAAAAAAATTGGTAAGCAAGTATGTGTATTTATGTTGAAGTTCATGTTCTCAAGTTGGTGTTCAATTTTAAACTATTTTGTGTCAGAGAATGGATTAACAGCAGCAGATACCTTGTGCAAAATAATTAAAGAAAATCTTAAAATATTAAGTAATTTTGGTATAGTAGTGAACGTTTTGGTTTGTGATCAGGGGTCTTCTAATAGAAAGTGTTTCTCCTACTTAGGCGTATGTATAGAGAAACCATACTTTCAATTTCAAAATCAAAAAATTTATTACATGTTCGATTTCCCACATTTAATCAAGTCATTGCGAAATGGTTGGCTTAAATGCGAGAGGGAAGAAAATTGTAAAACCAAAATTGACTAGACAACACATATTTCCAAATTCATTTGACAAAATGCGTGTTGAATTTGCCACTCAAGTGTTCAGTAAAACAGTTGAAGCTGCTATCAGAACAATTTCAGACATAAGTGGATTTAAAAAATCTCACAAGAGGTAGCGTTATCCACAGCTGATTTTATAGCAAAAATTGATCAAATATTTGATTGCATGAATAGTGGATCCTTGTATGCAGATAACTGCTACCGATCTGCTCTTCAGATTAAGAAAGAATCGCACAGATTTATTCAAACATTTTTATATTATCTAGAGGAAGTGAAATTTGTTGATGAAAAAAACAAGTTTTCTTCGTAGATGGCATGAAACTATCCTTAAAATCGGTCCTTCTACTTGTAGATGAAATATTACAAGATAATTCGGACAAGTTTTTTATTATGACAAAGGCCTTTAACCAGGACAAGTTGGAGAATATGTTTGCTGTGTTAAGGCAAAAATGAGGTAATAACTGTAACCCCTCTGTAGCCGAACTTAATAATATCTTAGCCAGGTTATTAGCCTTTAAAATAATAAAGTTTAGCTCCTCTACCAATTGTGAAGAGACGCAAGATTCAATGACTAATTTAATTTCAAGCGCTTCTTTTAGTGAGGATGTTTTGCAGGCTAATGGCGATGATAATGACAATGAAATCCTGGAAAATCTTGATCTAAGTAGTGAGATGCACGAGGCGTATTTTGTAGGTGAGACCTTTTGTAATCAGAAAGATATTAACTTAGAGCTGGTTTCCATGAGGTATTTTGTTGGATACGTAGCGTACAAAATCATTCCTAAATTAAATTGTGAAAAATGCGGTGACGAATTGAGAAAATGGGATGAAGTTTTGACTGCTCCAAATGAAATTTTTATTTTTCACAAAAATTATCAGTCAATTTCTGATTTTGGTAATCTTTTTGCTCCTTCCAATTCCCTAATGAATGTATGCATAAAACATATTTTAATTTTTCATAAAATCTTCGAAGCAGAACCTGAAAAATTGCTATTAAGGTACACGTTTTACAATCTTGTAAAAATGCTACACCTGAATGGTTCCATGGTGAGTGCTGTAACCATAGAGTCCAAATTTTAGATTTTCTTATTTTAGTTCTTCTACGAAAACACTGCATGTGGGCTGTGCAAAAAGGAAGTTCGAAAGAACGAAAATTGAAAATAATTCTTGGCAAATAAAAAAATTCTTATTAAAAATTATTATTTATGAAAGATAAATTAAAACGAAAGTAAAACAATAAACATAAAACCTTACAATAATATTTTGAATAAATATGTAACTATAAACGCTCTTGTGCAACATGTTTGCACCCATATTTTACTACACCAAGTTCATGCATTTTTTTGCTAATTGTAATTTGCTTGTGATTATAAAAAAGAAAGCAGAAATAGCGACGCAACAATTACCAACAACATCAATGCTATCCCGCCTGCACGGCACAGCGCAAAAACAGTATACCGCTAACTTTTTTTTGTTTGCCAATATAATAACGCTATTCCCCGCGACAACAAAAGCAGCGTTCATCGTCATGTTTATCAAGTGGCGCAACAGCAGCGAGAATACGAATGAGTACAGAAGCGACTTCAATTCACATGTTACGCCGAAGTTACAGAGATTTCTGCTGTTAGTACAGAGCGTTCTGCTGTTAATAACAGATGGTAGTACCAACAGTACCCGCCATACAACGCGTTTGCTTGTATGAGATGCGCGTTCTATATTACTTCATATTCTTTGGTTGTAGCAAACCACCGGCTGATCGTTTATCGCTTTTGTCAAAATCGTCGATGTGCTGTGTTGCCGCATCGGTTGAAATGAGAATACCTGACTGAAAACAACTGACCTGAGCACTTTTCCCGTTTTTTCACTCAAATACAGCATCGTCTGGCAACAGTTTTGTTTGTTTTCAGTTTCTCCCTCTTTCGTCGGAAAATATCAGCTGATTTTGACAGTAGCGATAAACGATCCTACCAACAAAATACATGTGGTTTTTGGTGTTGCGGGGATGCTATAACCTTATTATTGAACTTTGTGCACATCGATATGCATAGCATGTGTATTTAACCCGGCCTGAGTGAGGTGAGAAATTGTTACACCAGCTATGAGGCAAAATTTTGAAGTTAAATTGTTGATACTATGATTGTGTAATTAGCATTTATGCTTGAGATGTATTAATAGTAGTATCCATTCAACAGGATTAGTAAATAAAATACCATTAAGTACAAATTCTAAATATCTAAATTTTCTTTGAAAAAATACAAGTTAGGTAGTTAACTTCTTTTCGCATAAAAATCTAACAAAAATCCAACTTCTTTGGTAAATCAACATAACAATAGTGTCTTCTTATTATTATAAATAAAAAAGGAACTGAAAAGTGGGTGGGGAAAATGAGGTCGGGTGTGACGTACCCCAGCCACGTGTACGCCCGCGTATCTACCGCGGCCGCCGGCGCAACACTAAACTCGAGACTGTACCTCGCCCCCCGCACCCTTACCTCCAGCTACTGAAACAACAGGACTCGCATGGCAACAGTAACATTAAATAACACTGCACAACAAAATCAAAATTTTTTTAAAATAAAAAGGTTCTGACAATGGATTCTGGTAGAGGGGACCAAAAAAAAATATACGTGTATCGGCGTTTTGAAAGTTTACGTCTGAATTTTTTTAGGGGGGTCAAAGTTTCCCCCTTTTTGCTCATTCTTAAGGTGAGTCGTCATACGAAAACCATGTAACCTCACATTTAAGGTATATGATGTGTTCAGCAATTTGATGTAAAATACTACGAAGAATATTTTTGTGGAGCATTTTAACCCTGTAGCTACTATTTTTATGGGTCAATTTGACCCTTTTTTTCTAAAATGCCAAAAATGTCCTGTAAAACAGGACTTTTTAAGGATAAAATGTAGCACGAAAATATTCGCCATACAATTCTACGATAGGTCTCTGAATACATCAAAGCTCAGATATTAACCTGAACGCCAGAATTAAGCCAAAACTGAAAATGTGTTTAAGTGTTCATTTCGTACTTATTCAAAATTGGTACTAAAATGTCCTACAAAACTTGCACGTGGAGTAGCAGATGGAAGGGCAACCAATATCCCAAAAAACAATGGGAGCCGAGAGCTGAAGGGACATTAGGCGAGCATAATATTTTCCATCCCCCACTTGTGCCAACAAAAAAAATTGTTTTACAACCGTTACATATAAAACTTGGTGTGATAAACAATTTTGTTGAGTGTTTGGATACAAATGGATCGGCATTTAACTTTCTGAAGACATTGTTCCGAAAACTAAGCGAAGTAAAGATGCAAAAGGTATGAATGCTAGAATGCAATTAATTTACAAAATCTCGTTTTTTCATTACAACGGGTGTTTTTGTTGGTCCTTGAGATAAAAAGGCTTAGTTATGCATAGCGCCGAATTCGATCAAATGCTTTCACTAAATGAGATTGTCGCATGGAAAAGCATTAAAGGAGTCTGGACTCAAAAGCTGAAAAATCTTGACCTCAATGACGTTGTCATAATTAAGGACGATAACCTCGCCCCATCCCAGTGGTCAATCGGCAGAGTGGTTGAAATTCATCCAGGTTCTGATGGGCTTGTCCGTGTGGTATCGGTGCGCACAGCTAAGGGAACAGTTAAGCGACCAATTAGTAAGCTCTGCCCCCTGTTCGTCGATGATTGAAAGCGGATTCTTTCAAGAGGGGCCGGGATGTCTACAACCACTAAGCAAATAAACACATAGAGGTACCACGCAGTACAAAATTTTTCGGTCACGCAAATCTAGCACAGTAGGTCCCACACGTACTTCGGCTATACGAAGTTTTGTCGCTGGCTTCGCCAAACTTCAATTTTCGAAGTTCATCTTCATTCTTTGTGGGATGTTCGACAAGGAACATCAATTGCAAGCTGTGCTGTGCTGATGAGCACGAAACGGCGCGCCGCGGCGTATCGTTTGCAAATTCGAATATGCAAGGGTGTGTGTCCGTGTGAAAATAAATGTGCGTGTTGCTTGTGTATGCGCTGAGGTGAATGAAAACAATACGAGCAACTGCACAAGATAAAAAGCAAATTGAATTTCCATGGCTTTCGGTTCTGCTATGAAAAATGAACCATGTGAATTCGCAAAGGCGTACAGTAGAGTGTGCGTTCCTATTGAAAAAAAAACTAAAACCATGAATTTCTGCTGTGCAATGTTGGCATTCATGTAGGCTACGTTGCCTTCTGGCCTAATAAAATTCATACCGATAAATTTTTCAAATTCATATATTAACAGCAACATATTACTATTTATTATTATCATTTCCTTAAAATTTATATTATTTAGTAATTTTATGTGTTCTTTAGTATTTTTATTTTATTCTTATTTTTCGTTTTACTTGCAATTTGCTCTCTTAACCATGTGCAATTTTTTCTTAGCAAAATTATTAAAAGTAATCTATATATATAAAAGAGAGTGGCAGTATGTGTGTGACCGCATCACGCTCAAACGGAACGGCCGATTTTCATGGGGTTTGTTTTGTTCGATTCGTATTAAGTCAGTTCAGGTTCGTGGCAAAAGAAAATTCCAGAAAATCTATTGGGAAACTCGGAAAATCCATGCCATCTTTGACCGTGAATTTTGCATATTTTCAGATAATAACTTTGGAACCATAAGTCACACATCAATCAAATTCACTACGAACTTACTATTTAGTCATGTCCTGCGACAGAGGGAATGGGGCGGGTATTGGACGAGGGGGCATGGCACCACTCATACAAGCTAAATCTTAATAATGGAATATCTTTGAAATTGTAAGGCGCACAGCATTGAAATATGGTATAGCGTCGACCCATAGATGAGTCATTCTACTGGTAAGATTTGATGGGCGTTGGACAAGGGGCGAGGCACATTTTTTGTGACCCAAATATTTCGCTGAACTATAAGTCGCACAGCAATGAAATTAAGCACGAACCTACCATTTATTCAAATCTTTCGACAGAGGGGATGGTGCGGGTATTGAACAAGGGGGCGTGGCATCACCTATATAACTTAAATCTATATATAAACGTGTCTGGGTATAGTGAACACCCTATGTAGTGAACACTTCAATATAGTGAACGCCCAAATTTTTACATGGAGTAGCATGGGCTGAGGACAACAGCACTGAATATGTTGGTATACAAGGGTAATCTACGAAAAAGCGGTTCAAAAGTAACTTTGTGAACGCAAGAAGCAAACGCCTATTCGCCATTTCTTTCAATAAGCATACATTAATATTTTCCTACGTGCGGGACGAAGTTCGCCGGGTCAGCTAGTCTAATATAAATTGCTCATGTTCCCAACAAGTAGACGGTTCTGAAAATCCCATTTTGTATTCATCTACTTTGTTACGTTTGCAACACACAGATTGTACAAAAGCTTTTTTTATATTGGAGGAATGAGGGTTTTCCTTAAAAAACGTATAAAATGTGTTGTAAACGATTTTTGAAACAAAAAAAATTAGTCGATTGGAGCTTTTAGTTTTAAACTACTGTTAAAATAGTTGAAATTTTTGAAAAATATAAACATTTCGTTTCTTTGTAAATCACAAAGCTCATCTTTTATTAACTTTTTGCAGTTATGACAGTCAAATTTTTCAATAGTTTGCATCAATATGAAACCAGAGGAATAACGAAGGGAACCATCACTCATATGTTCAAACAAACTGGTATTATTGTCAATTATTATAAATGAACCTTCGTCAGTTGGTTCACAATTGAAGGTTCCTGCCTTAAATGCTATTATTTTCATTGAGATCATTATCGCAAGAATATGGTCAAACTCAAAAAGTGAAGGATTTTTGTTTGTAACTCCGCTTTTTCTTACCAAATAAAAAAGATTTTCAATAATCAAGATTTTCTTGATTAAGTCTTGATAATAAAAGAAAATTGGATTTTTCCGCCCAGATATCTTGTGAAAGAGACAAAACGGAAGTAATTGATAAAACTATACCTTTTCAACAGTATACAGTTTTAGAATACTGACAACTTTTGACATAGGTTTTCATTTCCTTCAAATAATTTTGGATATTGTTATTCTCACGAAGAGCTGATCGGAAAGGTTTTTTATCAAAAAGAACATGGCTATTCAAACAATCAAAAAGTCTGTTTGTTTTTTCAATAAATATAGCTGTGGACGAAGCTTTTTCTTTGCAATCATTATAACAGCCATTTTCAACGAAAGATTTTATGGCTGCGGATACAGTATTGCTAAATATGAGTTGCGTATTTAACCTTCATTTTTTCAAATGAATTAGGATGAATATGCTTTGTTGTCAATTTGGGACAAAGGCGGGTTGAATTGTTTTTATCCAATTCATATAACCTGCAAATAATCGACCAAGAAATACATATGTCCATCAGTCGAAGTTTCATCATCAGCAAATTTGTTGAAGCGAAAGCGATCGTCAACGAAAAAAAGGTATACACAAAAATAAGCGCGAACAAGTGAAATTGTGTTGTTGCTTTTGTTGGCTTTTTTGGTGGTTGATTATTTCATTGCGTGTGAAGGCAACGCACACAATTTTGCGAATATTTTCGGCTAGCCGAAGTGCGTATGGGACCTGCTGCGCTGAAAGCAAGGCGCATAACAGCAACATCACCACAGCGCACACAGAGACAAATAAGACATTACACTCGCTCATTTTGCCAAAAACAGCTGAAATTTCCTATACGTGTGATTATCTAGATAACCAAGATAAAAACTCCGTGAGATCAAAGAAATCAGCTGTTTGCAATTTGGTTGCCGGGGAAAAAATTGAAAGCATTTGGTTTTATATGAAAAGGATTGCCGGTATAAATGTTTTTCACTCTGAACATCTCAGATAGTACATATATGTGGATCGCGTGCCTTACAATGTCTTAGAATGCGTCGATTGTCTGTTATTTGACGTAAAACTTTCGCCTTCTGCCATAAAAATTTCCTTTTTATGTTGCATTCAATTCATGGTGAATTGGTGCTCAGCTGGTTTTTCTATTTATCTATTGTCCGGAGCAGCTCGCAGACTTATTTTGCTGCCGGAAAAATGATAATTAGTTTTCCAATAAAACAGCAATCGGAAGCATCTTACTGTATATTAATCAATAAATTATTCATATCTAAGAAAAACGCGATCATAAAATTGCTTACAGCTCATTCAAGTTTGCTATAATTTTGCATTGCTTATTGGCTATTTTTCATACAAGTTTCAATTCTGCAATGCGTTTACCAAAGTAAATCCTAAGTAGCGCCACTCTTTTTTGGCCGTACACTAGTGGCAGTGTTGCCGCACAAGCAGTGCTACCCCATAACGATTTTCTGTTGGTTTTGGGAGTAAATTTTATGCCTAATTTTCTGACTGCTCTTTCCAATCAAGAAATAAAGAAATATTTGAAAGATTAAATATCTTAACAAAACTGTAAAATTACTGGAGAAATACAATAGTTATTACCACAATTGATTAAAATAGACAACATTTGAATAAAAATTTCAATTTTTCTTTCCTAAAAATAATTTCATGATAAAAACATAAAACAATCTGAATCAATATCAAGGTAATTTTGTTATTGTATAAGGTAAAATGCGAACGACAAAGTTTCTTGCAATAAATTATTTCAAAATTTGTGTGTTATAGTAATGTCGTGCATCTTCAGAGCTCTTAATACGTACTAAAAATATGTTTTTATTCATTTTGATTGGTAATATAAACTCACAACACGATAATTTAATCAAAAGATGATGAATGTGTTCAGAAGAACATTTTCGTATTCATTATTAAATTTCTTTGATGCGACTGAACTGAATGAAATAATTTTAATGAAATCATAATCATTACAAACATTTCCCATCTTAATACATTTCTATATTCACCATCGATAACAAAAATTTCAACCCTGTCTTATAATAATTTGACCACTTTCACCACAATATGTGCAAATTTCACCTCCAATGCAGAAATGAAATGTCATTTTTGATAACATTGTTCAAAAGGAACAAAATATCGCAACGAAACACATTAAAAATGAATATAATTAAATATAATAAAGTGCAGAAGTGAAACCTGGTGAGTATCTATCAATCGTACTTTTTTAAATTGTATTTTCTCTTTTAGGTAGCCATATTGCGCTCGAGTTGCAGAAGCAAGTCGCGGAAATGCAATTCGCCGGGTAGCCATTATATCCAGGAGCAGGAGCATATTCCTCGGTTTGCTCCATCGAAATGCAATGTGCGAATTGTAATGTAAGTCTGAATTAAATGAAGACATATCTAATACGTCGCTTTTTCTTTCCCCACCACTTTGCCTGGATCTCTGTCTTGTCGTTGACCAATTGAAGGATTATACAAGCACGGGAAGATCCACTTAAGCGTTTGGCGAAACGCCCCAGCGATGAACGCTATGTGGATGTGGCAGATCGCAAGCGACCAGCAGGCACTGACAGTCGTTTCGAGGCACCACCGCCACATTTTGATGCAAGTCTAGTGTCATCCAGAAGGTACGTTTTACATTATATTCTCTTGTTCTCCCTAGGCCGAAAAAAAATATTCTGAAAACATTCTATTAATTTATTTGCGTGTTGATTTTATTCCGCAGTTACGATAAGAAGCGTGACGATTATGGCAGCTCAACTTCCAGCAAGCGTGGCATTGACGGCTACACAACGGCCACGAAACGCCTGGACAATTCCAAGCGCGGCGATAACACAAGCAGCAGCTCCAAGCGGCCAGCTATTGATGATTACACTACAGCGCCGGCAAAGCGAAGCACCGATGACTACAGCAAACGCAGTACTAGCGACTACATTTCATCGTCCACGTCGTCAATGGCATGTGGCATGGCATGTACACTGGCGGCCGGCCAGCACAGGATCATTATGGTGCACCGGTGTCACCCTATTGAAACGCAATCGAAAGTTTGATGTTTGGTTGGTTCAATTGAACAGCATCAATACACACATAAGTCGTATTACATTTTATTAAACCCTTTTTCTAATTCAGCCAAACGCAAAAGCAGACATCGAATCAACAACCATAACAACTATCGGCAGGCGGCATCCTACTGCTAGCAGCATCTAGATCTGAAAATGTGTTTGCTTTTTCCACACCACCCAAGGGGTATGCAAAATGGCGCGTTACCGATGTTTTTTGGGTGCTCGGTTCCCCTGTAGGCATATTTTCACCCTTACAATTTTTTTTATACTTAAATTTTTTTTATACTAAATAAATATATATATAATTTATATATTATATAAAAAAGATATATACAGTTAAGTTAACTTATCCACCTAAGCATATACAAATCTAGGCAACAAAGTGGTGGGGAAAGGAAAAAATAAATGTTTTTGTGTTTTGAAATTGCCCTGAGAAAGTTATAATCGTCGAAATACGTTAAGACGTTGCCTTGCTCACAATTCTAGCACAATAGGAATAGAAATATATTTGTTTATAGCACTGGTAGTACTAAGAACTCGCGACATAGCAAACCGTTTGGCACTACGGATTTAAAAACACAACAAAACAGCCTCCGGCGTTGGGCTAAATTAATTTAAAAAACATTTTAAACTACAAACAAATTACTTACAGCGTGGCCTCCCGCGGAAATCGATGAACACTTTCAGCTCCCTTGCAGCCGCAAACACACTTTCTAGCCATGATGCTGGAAAAAATATAAAAATACATGAAAATTTCTTTATAAAAACGTAAAAATTGCCCATACTTACAAAAATTGCGTTTCGCCTTTGGAAATTCAAACAAGAATACCATTTGAATTTCATTACCAACTAACATTGACTTGTGGTGAATATATATAAGAAAGGCAGAGTTGCTCTTGAATAAAAAACGAAATAATTTAAATTTGTTCATAAATTTTGGTAAAAACCAAATAATTTATGAGAATTTTATTTAGCTTTCTTTTCTCTGGTTATACCAACATAAAAAGTAAACGATTCCTTTATAAAATCGTCTTAAATTACGTTTAAGAAATTCATATTAACTGCAATTTTTTCAGTATTTTTCACGTACACGCAATCCTGCCACTAGTGTACGGCCATCGTGGTGAGCTCAGTTTTACACGTGAACAACAACAATTTGACAGTTCTTGTCATACAGAATCGACGCCTGGTTGTCAAAGAGTGGCGCTACTTAGGATTTACTTTGGCGTTTACAATTCGTGGTGAAACCCAATCAGCTGTTTTCTGCTTGAAACTTTTTCGGGGATGGATGTTTGTGCACAAAATTATGATTTACAGTAAAATCGCTGCCGGAACAAGAATATGTGTTCATTCTGTAATCTAAATGTGATGTCAAAAAGTTTGCCAGCAATCCAAATTGTTGTGGTTCGTTCATATTGTTATATTTGTGCATTATTCTGCCTCCCTTTTGCATAGAAATTTTGTGCTGCCAATTGGTAAAAGTTGTGGTGAAAAAATATCAGCTGTTGGATTTGATATTTCATCGTCAACCTGATGCCGCCCGGGGTAATTTCGAAAAACAAAAAATTGAGAAGTATTGTGCTAAGTTTTGATATATTGTAATTTTTTGTTTTGCAAATTCTTACAACCCAAACCACAAATATTTTAAGATTCCTCTTATTGCAAGTAACTAATGTACATGACAATATGCTTGATTCATTTATAATAAAAATTTATTACACGTAATAGATATATCTTTATAAATATCTTTACATTTCCGCACCACCATAGAGGTATGCAAAATAGGCGCATTACCGAATATTTTTTTTTTGGTGCCCCTGTAGGCATATTTCACCCATTACAACATTTCATAAAATATAAGGAACATATAAGTCACATGTAGATTGCACCAATAAACAGAAAATAAAAAAATTAATAAAAAAAATTAAATTAACAAAATGTGCAAAAAAAAATATATCTCCAATAAACAGAAATCAGAAATTCATATTTTTAAAACAATAAAATGAAAACTAAAGATACAAAATGTGCACACAAAAAATGTAAAAAAAGCAAAAAGCATATAAGTGCAACAACTTAACAATTATATATACATAAGTACATATGAGAAGTGCATATAAGTACAATAAATACATTTGTTTAATACCAGCACCAAAATATTTACATGTGCCATATTACATACATGTCACATATAATACAATGCGAACTTATAAATTAAAGAAGTAGCATGCAAAACATATATACACAAGCAATATATACATATTAACCCTGAGCGGTTTTACGCGATTTACAGTATACAAAAATTCCGTCAAGTTTTTTGAATGAATTTGCTGAAAAACTGCACTGAAAATTTATAGTCTTTTAAGATGATAGTAGCATTACAAACATTAGTGTTAGTGTTAGTTCTACCTTTATCAACAAAAATTATTTGAAAAACTTCAAATGCGATACACGCAAAATCTTATCTTTCGACTCGGGAATAGAGTTTTTTATTAAAAAACTTTAAAACAAAATAAATTCTAACTTGCACAAATAAAGCAAGAAGTTTGTCCGTGTTGCAATTACTGCAACAAACAAAGGGTTCGATATCGTGGAGTGCATCATAAATAAAAATATACCTACCCCGACATTTCATCACATGCTACAGATACGAACGTTAATTTAACAGTCAAATTGGTATTTATTTTCTTTTTTAATCCTCGGTGTCCTCAGCGTAGTCTGCTGCACAATAAACAAACGATAAGAATTCAAATTATGTTCACCATGAAGTATGGTAGGAAGGTTATTTGGCAGCACCAGTAAAGCAATGCCGTATGTAGAAACGACTTCTATGATACATACTACATTCAATTTTTCGGGTACTCATGGGTACTCATGTACACACCACGAAATGTATCTATTGGCTCGGGGATTTATGTGACAGCGGGTATTTATTAGACAGCAAGAAATGAGTCTGTATAAGTGAGAACAACTCGAAGTGTTTATTGTCTCTGGCGCACAGTTGATGTGCGACTGACCACATCAACATAAAGCAAATTATGAAAGCTGACTTCGAATTGAGAAGTTTGCCGAAGTCATCGCGAATATGTTCGAATAGCCGAAGTGCGTATGGGACCTACTGCGCTGGTACGCAAATTTGTGCCAGTTGACACCTCTATGTGTTTATTTGCTTAGTGCTACAACTCAATGCAACGCTGCATAAACTACCTCAGCATCCCGTAGAGAGCAGCGGCCATGTTGTTATCATCATTTTCGCAGCGAAGAAGGAGAGCAGGAAAAGCGTGCAACTCATAAAGAAATAGTCATTTTTGTGTTCATTGTCATTGTCTGCCTTAAATACATTTGTAAGTTTAAACGTTCAATAAACAAATAATTATTTCTGTGTTCATTTTTGTGGTCCTCCGGCTCGAAGGAGCTTTCTTTTGTACGGTGACTTATATTGAAATTTTGCACTCAACATTTTTCCCATACACACTAACCCTCAAAAATCAAGTTTTGTAGGAGATTTTAGTACCAATTTTGATTAAGTATGAAATAAACACTTAAACACATTTTCAGTTTTGGCTTAATTCTGGCGTCCAGGTTAATATCTGAGCTTTGATGTATTCAGAGACCTATAGTAAAATTTTATGGCGAATATTTTCGTGGTACCTTTTGTCCTTAAAAAGTCCTGTTTTACAGGCTTTGATGTATTCAGAGACCTATAGTAAAATTTTATGGCGAATATTTTCGTGGTACCTTTTGTCCTTAAAAAGTCCTGTTTTACAGGACATTTTTGGCATTTTAGAAAAGAAGGGTCAAATTGACCCATACAAATAGGAGTTACAGGGTTAAAATGCTCCACAAAAATGTTCTTCGTAGTATTTACATCAAATTGCTGAACACATCATATACCTAAAATGTGAGGTTACATGGTTTTCGTATGCCGAATCACCATAAGAATGAGCAAAAAGGGGAAAACTTTGACCCCCCCTAAAAAAAAATTCAGACGTAAACTTTCAAAACGCCGATACACGTGTATTTTTTTTTGGTCCCCTCTACCAGAATCCGTTGTCAGAACCTTGTTATTTTTTTTGTGTTGTGCAGTGTAATCTGCGTTTAAAAACTTCTCGGGTATGACATACCCGACCTCACTCACGCCGGGTTAAAGACATGAATTTATAAAGACATCGCATTCAGCACAGTACAACTGTGTATGTTTATTAAATATCACGTGTGCTTAATGAATAATGAAAATATATGTACCTGAGAATTATTTTAATATACGCTTTTATTTGTATTAATTTTCAGACATATTCATTAGACTAAAGTGAAGTTCCGCGACACGACATTGTTTACGTTGTTTAGCATTCGAAAAACAGTTTTAATAATTTTTTATTGTTCGCAAACATCTCGATCAATTTTTCGTTGTCCCTAGTTGTTATAGTTACGTCCACTACTACGCTAAGACCTATTCATTCAGTCTTCAGAACCAATACCAAAAAGTAGCGCATGTTACTTAATTTAATTTTGGGGGTTTCTGGACGCAACCTTTGAGCCCAATGCTATTTGAAATTATATTTGCCACCCACAAAATTTCGTAGCAAACAGCTATTTGGGGGTTTGAATATGGTATTTTTGAGTTTGTGAATTTCGATGACTATTAATATAAGTAATGGTAAAAAGGCTTTTAGAAACGGCAGGCTGTTCGAAAGGCACTTCAAATATTTATTATTTATAATATTCTTCATTTATATTTCAAATTTTGGCATTTTGGCAGGATTTCCTTTTCAGATTTTGGATTTTATTGTTACAGACCAAGCACTATTTGTTCGACCTCCACCCTAAATAAACTAGGCGTTTCGAGTCTATGGAGTCTACTTCAATTATACAACAGTTTTTTATATACAACAGTTATATTTTTCAACAATGTCATTTGTTCAAGGTTCAAATTATGACAAAAGACTGAAAATCCTCATGGAATGACAGAAAACATTCTCTAGAAAAAGTTCCAATGGAGATCAATATTTGACATATTGCTTTTTTGGTACGCTGATTTAGCAAGTATTTTGTCATCAACCCTATTATCAAAATAATAGATTTTCAAATATAAAATTATAAAATATATATAATTTAAACGAAGAAAAAATAGAAAACATCAAATAACAAATGCCAAGCACCTGTTCTTACGCCAGACTACACACGATTATGAAATGGGTTTGGCCCAGTGACGCGCACAGGTGGCTGAGTTTGTGGGGTTCGAACCTTTCCCCCAAATACAAAAATTACATATTTATTTTTGTTATGCTTATTGTTTGTTCTTTATTTACTTAATCCGGCGTTGGTGTGGTGAAAAAAAATTACGTTATTGGTGTGGTGGGGTATGACATACCCCAAAACTGTATGTAGCACCAACCCCACGAAACAACACAAATATAAAAGATAGCAATTACATATTATTCTTCATTTAATTTTACGTAAGAAAATGCAAAAAAATTTCATGTGCAATCAATTTGTAAAAGAAAATAACAAATATAAGAAAAATAAACGAAAAATACTGCGATTTATAGGTTGACTTCATAAAATGGGGTTTAAAAAAATTACATTGTATAATTTTCCAAAAACCATAGTCTGTTTTAAAAACGACATACATGTAGTTATGTGACATACAATTTTCGGTAGCTACGGTGAAAGAGTAGCGAAATACAAGGTCTCCAAATTAGCGCATTTTTTGCAAGATGTATAAGGTTTTTGCTCTCAGACAAACCGAACATTGTGTGCTGTACTGACGACGTTTTGCTACAGCTTCGCATTATCTCAAGGATTTACAGAATGTACAAAAATAATGATATTTTTTGGAACATATGATACGATGAAAACGATTGTCGTATGTGCTATTAAGTTCAATGGAACATACGACATTCGCTTTCTACGGCGACGAAATGCGAATACTGAACTGGGAGCTTTTCTTGCACGTAGCAGTTGGACAGTTCGTATTTACTTCTTATGTTTCCGTACGGTGAGTTTTTGAATAAATCGATGACTACTAAACCATCAAAAATATCAATTTGAATTCAAAATCATTTACACAAAAAGTTACGTTACTGGTGTGGTGGGGTATGTCATACCCCAATGAACTTTAGCGGGATCTGACTGAAATCTGGTAAAACTCAAGTTGTTTTTGGACAGCAAATGTGTAAGGTTGGACTGTTATAAACAGCTACTAGAAGCGATAGTGTCCACAAAAAACTGATAGGCGTAATATTTACAAAAATACAACCTCTGGGGTATGGTATACCCCACCACACCGATGCCGGGTTAAAGTAAAACTCCTTTGTTGAAAAAAAATGCTTAATAGGGTGATTTTTATTTCAACTATTTTATTTCGGTTTCGACCAAAAAAAGTGGCTTCGGTTGGGCACTATTTTGCTTGAAATCCATAAAAAATATAACACCACAGCTGAAACAAGGATAATCGACCACAGAAACCAAGCAAACAATTTGCACATCCACTAGTTCTGACGGAATGACCAAGCCATCAGGGAACGACTTACATACTATGTACAGTGTGACCAGTATGTCTTCATACAAAACTTGTGAATCAAATATCTTTAAATGAACTTAGTAGTCCGGAAAATTTTTGTTTAAAGTAACCTCTGAGAATGTTACTTAATCAATAACATACATTTGTGTTGTATCAAAGAATATGAAGTAATATAGAACGCGCATCTCATACAAGCAAACGCGTTGTATGGCGGGTACTGCTGGTAGTACCCTCTGTTATTGACAGCAGAACGCTCTGTACTAACAGCAGAAATCTCTGTAACTTCGGCGTAACATGTGAATTGAAGTCGCTTCTGTACTCATTCGTATTCTCGCTGCTGTTGCGCCACTTGATAAACATGACGATGAACGCTGCTTTTGTTGTCGCGGGGAATCGCGTTATTATATTGGCAAACAAAAAAACGTTAGCGGTATACTGTTTTTGCGCTGTGCCGTGCAGGCGGGATAGCATTGATGTTGTTGGTAATTGTTGCGTCGCTATTTCTGCTTTCTTTTTTATAATCACAAGCAAATTACAATTAGCAAAAAAATGCATGAACTTGGTGTAGTAAAATATGGGTGCAAACATGTTGCACAAGAGCGTTTATAGTTACATATTTATTCAAAATATTATTGTAAGGTTTTATGTTTATTGTTTTACTTTCGTTTTAATTTATCTTTCATAAATAATAATTTTTAATAAGAATTTTTTTATTTGCCAACAATTATTTTCAATTTTCGATCTTTCGAACTTCCTTTTTGCACAGCCCACATGCAGTGTTTTCGTAGAAGAACTAAAATAAGAAAATCTAAAATTTGGACTCTATGGTTACAGCACTCACCATGGAACCATTCAGGTGTAGCATTTTTACAAGATTGTAAAACGTGTACCTTAATAGCAATTTTTCAGGTTCTGCTTCGAAGATTTTATGAAAAATTAAAATATGTTTTATGCATACATTCATTAGGGAATTGGAAGGAGCAAAAAGATTACCAAAATCAGAAATTGACTGATAATTTTTGTGAAAAATAAAAATTTCATTTGGAGCAGTCAAAACTTCATCCCTTTTTCTCAATTCGTCACCGCATTTTTCACAATTTAATTTAGGAATGATTTTGTACGCTACGTATCCAACAAAATACCTCATGGAAACCAGCTCTAAGTTAA
This sequence comes from Melieria omissa, assembly GCA_963971225.1. Taxonomy (NCBI): domain Eukaryota; kingdom Metazoa; phylum Arthropoda; class Insecta; order Diptera; family Ulidiidae; genus Melieria; species Melieria omissa. The sequence goes on along the minus strand of OZ020269.1, from coordinate 37,454,142 downwards.
TATCTTTCTGATTACAAAAGGTGTCACCTACAAAATACGCCTCGTGCATCTCACTACTTAGATCAAGATTTTCCAGGATTTCATTGTCATTATCATCGCCATTAGCCTGCAAAACATCCTCACTAAAAGAAGCGCTTGAAACTAAATTAGTCATTGAATCTTGCGTCTCTTCACAATTGGTAGAGGAGCTAAACTTTATTATTTTAAAGGCTAATAACCTGGCTAAGATATTATTAAGTTCGGCTACAGAGGAGTTACAGTTATTACCTCATTTTTGCCTTAACACAGCAAACGTATTCTCCAACTTGTCCTGGTTAAAGGCCTTTGTCATAATAAAAAACTTGTCCGAATTATCTTGTAACATTTCATCTACAAGTAGAAGGACCGATTTTAAGGATAGTTTCATGCCATCTACGAAGAAAACTTGTTTTTTTCATCAACAAATTTCACTTCCTCTAGATAATATAAAAATGTTTGAATAAATCTGTGCGATTCTTTCTTAATCTGAAGAGCAGATCGGTAGCAGTTATCTGCATACAAGGATCCACTATTCATGCAATCAAATATTTGATCAATTTTTGCTATAAAATCAGCTGTGGATAACGCTACCTCTTGTGAGATTTTTTAAATCCACTTATGTCTGAAATTGTTCTGATAGCAGCTTCAACTGTTTTACTGAACACTTGAGTGGCAAATTCAACACGCATTTTGTCAAATGAATTTGGAAATATGTGTTGTCTAGTCAATTTTGGGCACATTTTGGTTTTACAATTTTCTTCCCTCTCGCATTTAAGCCAACCATTTCGCAATGACTTGATTAAATGTGGGAAATCGAACATGTAATAAATTTTTTGATTTTGAAATTGAAAGTATGGTTTCTCTATACATACGCCTAAGTAGGAGAAACACTTTCTATTAGAAGACCCCTGATCACAAACCAAAACGTTCACTACTATACCAAAATTACTTAATATTTTAAGATTTTCTTTAATTATTTTGCACAAGGTATCTGCTGCTGTTAATCCATTCTCTGACACAAAATAGTTTAAAATTGAACACCAACTTGAGAACATGAACTTCAACATAAATACACATACTTGCTTACCAATTTTTTTTGTTCTTTCGAAGCCTGTGCATTCAAATTCGTCAATTAAATCTAGTTTTTGATTGTATCGTAATTTTCTACGTATTGCCATTTCGTCCATGAAAAGAACCATATTATTTTCATTTTTTTTCCTTTAACCCTAAGCACATCTTTTTAATGAATTCAAAACCCATATTGTTGATACCGGGCTGAAGGAAACTTTATTGGAGCCCACCGATTTAAGGTGCTGATATGTGGCAAATTGAAATTTAACTTATCTCTTAGGAAAGAATATGTTGATTGTGAAGTATAAAAAATATTTTGCGCTAAATATTTCACTTCGTCAGAATATTCTTCTGGCCGGGTGCTAAGTGTTTTAAAGAATCGATTGAATTTTTTAAAGTCTTTGAACAAAAATTCTTGGATTTTAAAATAAAGCGCTTTTCTTTTCGCAATTTTTCGTTAATTTTTTGAATTTTTTTAATAGGTCGCTGTATTTCTTTTTGTAATAATGGGTTATTTTGACGTTTTTTCGCAATTACTGCATACTATGTCATCATAACGTGGTCGTTTCAATGAAGAATCTGGTTTTAAAAATTCTTCATCCGAAATCTCATGATCTTCGTCTAAGTTTAAGGTTGGAATCGCATCCTTTTTTAGAAACCTTTTTCCTACATAAGTACTGGAGAAATTATTTTCACAAATATACAGTTTTCGGTTATAGTCGTCATAAGATATATTGCATTTTTTGCGCCAAATTTGGCCAAACACGAAATCAGCAGCGGGGAATCTAAATAATCTAAGATTCTCGCATTGTCGTCTCGATTTTTTGCAACTGCGAACACAACATTGAATTCCAGACGTTGAGGAATTTCTATTTGTCTTTATATTTGTAGCCATATTGTAACAAGCCGAAACACAAAATAGAATTACAATGTTCGACAATGGCGTTAAAATACTTCTTAAAAAAATTCAAAATTGGTATCAACCACGTCAAAATATAAACAAATAATTTTACTTGGAATACGCCACGTAAAAATATTTGTAGAAATTTCAAATTGGATTCAACCACGTCAAAAAAAACCGCTGCAAAAGGTTCAAAATTGGTATCAACCACGTCAAAATATAAACAAATAATTTTACTTAGAATGCGCCACGTAAAAATATTTGTAGAAATTTCAAATTGCATTCAACCTTGTCAAAAAAAACCACTGCAAAAGGTTCAAAATTGGTATCAACCACGTCAAAATATAAACAAATAATTTTACTTGGAATGCGCCACGTAAAAATATTTGTGTAAATTTTAAATAGGATTCAACCACGTCTAAATATTTGCAGGTTTTAAAAATCAATCAAAGCGCGGCATTTGAGCAAACAGCCATACACCACAAAGCAATGACTACATGACGCGAAACTAAGAGGAGTCACGGTTGCTAATTCGGTCAAACCAGGCCCCAGAGTCGCAAATTCGGTCAAACCAGGCCCCAGAGTTGATTAGGGTTCGTACAGAAAATTCGCCATACAAAAGTCAGGGCAAGGGCTGCTGGTGCGTTCTAAGTTTATTTGCAAATAAAATAATTATTATTTTTTCTTTCATTCTGTAGTACGTTTATAGGAAATTGATTGCAAAAAAAATGTTGCTGAAAAACGTCATAAGTATGTTCCAACGTGTTTTAATATGAATTACTTCAGTTTTTGCTGACTGCCCTTAAAGCCTTAACGTTTGAATTGTTTGTGTTGCAGCTCTGCGTTTGAAAAGAGTTCAACTTGCCATCACTGTTTCTTGCTGCACTAGAAACGCAAACTCAATGAGACATGAACTAAATAAAAAGCATCCGAATATCTGCTGACTTTACCTCTGAAATAATTCTTTTCTGCTTTTTGTTGGTACGGGTAACAATCAAAATTACTTCGACCAGTAAAACAAGGTGGTTCGCAACGTTATATTTACAGCAAATAAGAAAAGTTATCACTTTAAGATGCAAACAATTGACTGGTAACCGGCGCTGTGCGAATGTTTGGGTAAAAAAACCCGTACACTATCGGACGGTTGGAAAAAGCAAAAAATGGTCTGAAAATAATTTCTCCTCTCAGTTTCGTGTCACGTAGTCAGCGATTAAGCGATGTGAAACTGGGAGAGCCGGTAGAAATACAGGGTAGGCCATTTAAAGTGGAAGCATTTGTTTTTGAAAAAAAGAGGGAAAAAATGTTTTTTTTTGTTTTCATCTCGATATTCATTTATTTTGGTCCAAGGAGAAATTTTCTAGTTAGTTTTTGAAAATGATATCGCGTAAATGGCCACCATTAGCTTTGGCCGCAAATTTTCCCCTTTTTTCGGCATTTTCCATCATTTTTGCCAGTGTATCGGCCGATATGGCTCTTATTTCGCGGCGTATGTTGGCTCTGAGTTGAGCTAGTGTCCTTGGCTTGTTGGTGTATACCTTGGACTTCAAGTAGCCCCATAAAAAAAGTCTGGCGGCGTCAAATCGGGTCATCTCGGTGGCCACTCATAATCGCCTTTTTTCGATATGATTCGGCCGGGGAACAATGGCCGCAATAAATCGATGGTTTTGCTGTATGGCATGTAGCGCCGTCTTGTTGAAACCAAAAGTCATCCAAACCATTTTCACGAACAATTACTTACTTACTTACTTACTTAACTGGCCATAACAACCCGTTATCGGGTTACGGCCTGCCGCAAAACTTCTCTCCAGGCGCCTCTGCTTCGCGCGCGCCTTCTCCAGTTGGTCACACCAAGAGATACCAGGGCCTCTTCCACTTGGTCCTTCCACCGGAGACACGGCCTCCCTCTTCGCCGTCGACCTCCAACCATCGCATCGAATACCTTTTTCGCCGGAGCTTCGTCGCCCATGCGGCAGACATGACCGAGCCAGCGTAGCCGCTGGATGTTAATTCGCTGCGCTACGTCCATGTCCTTATACAGCTCATACAGCTCGTTATTGGTTCGTATGCGATAGTCGTCACCAACCCGAACAGGGCCGAAGATTTTGCGAAGCACCTTCCTCTCGAACACTCCAAGGGCCGCTATGTCGTTTCGTGTCATTGTCCATGCTTCAGCGCCATAGAGAAGCACGGGCAAGATAAGCGTCCTATAGAGTGAAAGTTTTGTCGGTCGAGAGAGGTCTCTACTTCTCAATTGCCTACCGAGACCGTAGTAGCACCTGTTGGCAAGAGTTATCCTTCGCTTTATCTCCAGACTGACATCATTGCTGCTGTTGATGGCGGTGCCAAGGTAGACGAATTCCTTGACAACTTCAAAAGCATACCTGTCGGCCTCGACGTGAGACCCTAGCCGCTGCGAGTCCCTGCGTGTAGACAGCATATACTTCGTCTTGCCCTCATTTACCACCAGACCCATTTTGGCAGATTCTCTTTCGATAGCCGCAAAGGCAGCGGTGACATCTCGCTTGTTACGTCCGATGACATCAATATCATCAGCGTAAGCAAGGAGCTGGACACTTTTGTTGAAAATTGTGCCATTACGATGTACACCGGCCTTGCGCAGAACACTCTCCATGGTGAAGTTGAAGAGGTCGCAGGACAAACGATCGCCCTGTCTGAAACCTCGAACGGTATCAAAGGGGTCGGAGAGGTCACTTCCAACCTTGACGGAGCTGCGCGTATTGCTCAACGTCGCTCTGCAAAGTCTAACGAGCTTTGCAGGGATACCAAGTTCAGACAATGCGGCATATAGGCGATCCCTTATCGGGCTATCGAATGCTGCCTTGTAATCGATGAAGAGATGGTGTGTATCGATTTGGTTCTCATGGGTCTTCTCCAGGATTTGGCGTAGAGTGAATATCTGGTCGATGGTGGACTTACCAGGTCTAAAGCCGCACTGATAAGGTCCAATCAGCGCCTTGGCGAGTGGCTTTAGTCTTTCACATAATACGCTCGTCAGGACCTTGTATGCAATGGGAAGTAGGCTTATACCCCTGTAGTTGGCGCATATTGTTGGGTCGCCTTTCTTCAGCACAGGACAAAGGGCACTGAGGTTCCATTCGTTGGGCATTCGTTCCTCCACCCATATTTTGCAAATGAGCTGATGCATGCACCCAATCAGCTCACCGCCGCCGGCCTTGAACAATTCAGCTGGTAGCCCATCCGGCCCTGCAGCTTTATTGTTCTTGAGTCGCTGGATAGCAACCCGGACCTCGTCATGGCTGGGCGGTGGCACATCCACACCGTCGTCGTCGATTGGTGCCATCTGGACATCTTCACCACTGGCGGTATTGTTCCCTTCGTCGCCTGCGAGCAGCTTGGTGAAGTGCTCCTTCCACAACCTCAGCACACCCTGCGCATCCGTAACCAGATCCCCGTTTTCGTCTCTGCAAGAAGATGCCCCTGGCTTAAATCCTTCCGTGAGACGCTTAACTTTTTGGAAGAATTTTCGGGCGTCATTCCTGCTCCTGCACTCCTCGATTTCCTCACGCTCGCGCCTTTCTTGCTCCCGTTTCTTGCGTCTAAAAAGGCACCTCTCTTTCTTCCTCTCCTCCCGGTATTTTTCTGTCATGGCTCGCGTGGCGGCCGACTGCAGGGTCTTCTTGTATGCAGCATTCTTCACTGCAGTGGCTGCGCGACACTCTTCATCGTACCATTGGTTTTTTGGTGGTGGGCGTCGAAAACCAAGGACATTTTCTGCGGCGGCGCGCATAGAGTGGGATAAGTGAGCCCATAATCCGCCGATGTCATCAGGTGGAGAGGGGGAGCGACCGAGCTGGTTGGAGAGTTGAGCGGAGTAGACTTCGGCTACCCCTTGTGATCGCAGCTTACTGATGTCCAGCTTTCTTCGCAAACTAGGTTGTGCGGTCTTCGCTGCGCAAAGACGCATGCGTACCTTGGCTGCAACAAGGTAGTGGTCCGAGTCGATGTTGGGTCCTCGGAACGTGCGCACATCTAGAATGCTAGAAGCATGCCTTCCATCAATCACAATGTGATCAATCTGGTTGCGGGTGGATTGATCGGGGGATAACCAGGTGGCCTTGTGGATATCGAGGTGCTGGAATCTGGTGCTACTAACTACCATGTTTCGTGCCGCGGCGAAATCGATCAGCCTCAGACCGTTGTTCGTAGTGGTCCCATGGAGGCTGACCTGCCCGACTGTGGGGCCAAAGATGCCTTCTCGCCCGACTTTTGCGTTGAAGTCCCCGAGGACAATTTTGACGTCATGGGCCGGGCACCTGTCGTAGACGTCCTCGAGCTTCGCATAGAAGGCATCCTTGGTCGCATCGTCCTTTTCTTCCGTCGGGGCGTGCGCGCAAATTAGGCTGATGCTAAAGTATTTAGCTTTGATGCGGATCGAAACCAGCCGTTCGTTCACCGGAGTGAACCGAGAGACGTGGTGGCGAAGTCTCTTGCTGACCACAAATCCGCAGCCAAATTCGCGCTTCTCCGCATGGCAGCTGTAGTAGATATCGCAGTCTGCTCGCTTGGAGCAACCTTGTCCTGTCCATCGCATTTCCTGGATGGCGGTGATGTCAGCCTTACATTTCGTGAGGGCTTCCGCCAGTTGGATAGAGGCACCTTCCCTATAGAGGGTCCGGACATTCCAGGTGCATATCCTCAAATCATGGTCGTTGAATCGTTTGCTGTGGTCGTCAACATTGTGGGTTCCTTCCGAGGCTTGCTTTTTGGCTTTCATTGGTATTTGGTTTTCCGTGGCGGGCACCAAACCCTGCGCACAACCCAAATTTTAAGTCCTGGGGATAGGACTCGCTGCACACATTAGTTCACTATTCAGCGGATGCCAAATAGCTATCCAGAAGGGCCGCGCGGAGGCTGTGCATCAGCTTGGATTGGACAGGGACAAGGATCGTTCTGGCGTTCGCCAGGTTGAACGCAATCAGAGACTTTGCCTTGTATGTCCGCTCCCTTCCTTCCCGAACAATTGGCATCACAAAATTGGTTATCATGGCTCGATAACGGTCACCATCGATGGATAAGGTCTTTCCACGGTTGTCTTGGAAAAAATACGGCCCGATGATCATATCGGCGCAAACACCACACCAAACTGTGACTTTTTGGTCGTATAGAGGCTGCTCCTCAAATAATTGAGGGTTTTGAGTGGCATAGAAGCGAGAATTTTGTTTGTTTACGCCTCCATTCAACGTGAAATGTGCCTCGTCTGAAACGCACGAAACGCACGTTTTCACAATCGAGAAGTTATTTTGAATGTAAAGCTGAACAATTTCAGCACGTTCTTTTGGAGTGTACTGTTCCATGGTATAAATTGTCTTGGAATGACGCTTCCAACGCGCTATGTCATTAGTCGATCTGACAGCTCTGTCAAATATAGGGTTACCAGATGCTTCCACTTTAAATGACCTACCCTGTACATGCACAGAATTACACTAATATTATTGCAAAATTGCAACCTTGGGGTCTACTAGTAGGCCCCAAGCTTGATCAGGAACGTAGTTTTTCCTCCATATAAATTTCTAAAACGGGGTTGTTGTTCTAGTTCATTTCAAAATTCCAGTGTTGCTGGTGTGAGTCATTTTTTGTGACCAAAGAAATTTGTCTTTTTATTTGTATATTTTTGGTGCCATTTCGTAATACGTTTGTATAAAATTGACTAGAAAAATATATTATTGCCCAAAAGCGCCAAATTAATCCTTGGGTATGCTTTTAATTTAATTAAATTAAGATTTTATTAGCTGCATCCAAAAAAACAACCCTGCGGTCAAACTAGAGCATTTAGCACCAAAAGCATATCTGATCTGATCTGATGGTTAGAGATTCGCTAAATGAAGAAATGCGAAATAAAATTCGTATTCATATTCAATGCATTTAGTTTTGTGTTCTTTGGTATATGTTTCATTAATATTTACATAATGAAACCAAAAAAGTTCATGTGTTGGCATTTAATGCAGAAAATTAATGAGAACATACTTTAAAAAGAAAATAATTGAAAGGAATCCCTAATCCCTAATATCGGGAAAAGAGCAGACACAGTGAAGAGCTGATCACTGCCAGCACACACGGACTGTGTACGTGAATTGCAAAAAACGCACAAAAATCGGCTTACTCTCCCAGTTTCACATCGCTTTATCGCTGACGTAGTCACTGCCACAAAGCTTCGATTGATAGTGACATTACAGAAATTTGTGCAGCAAAACCAAAAAAGCATACACACAATAAACGACAACAACAAAAACATTAGCGAATCCCGAGTCATCTTCGCTGAAACGATGATGACGATGCTTTGCGCGTTCTATATTACTTCATATTCTTTGCTACAACCTTATAGTTGAACCATAGATGTGCATATAATGGGTTAGTATGACTGTGTTGAAAGCCTGGCAGAAATTTTATTACATTTGATTTCTTAGTTTGGGAGTTATAGCGTATTTTGAAACATGAAAATATGTTGCGAGAACTTTTTGATATAGATTGTTGAACCTTGTCTGAACTGATACTAATTGAAATAATATAAAATTTTGTCTAAAAAACTAAATTTGTTGGATGGTTACATTGTTGTTAAAATGTTACCGTGACCAGTGTTTATCGAGACCACAAGTTTTTAATTGGAAGATCAACATTATTTAGGGAAGCCGCAATCCAACAACTGATAAAAGCAAGAACAAAATCAGGTAGATTGTAGTTTCTCACCCTTGATTGACTCAAAGACCTTTTGTAGACAATGTTGGTATGTCAACAGGATAACTACAAACAATTTTCATAAAAAAAATCTAGAAGTTAGCGAAACAATTTATGGTTTTTGTATAATGCCATCATTTTTCGTCGGTATTTATAAAAAATCAAGTGAATCTAGTTCCACAAGCACCGTTGGATACAATCATACGAGGGCGGGTCAATAAGTCCGTGACTTTTTGAAATTACCCGCCTCTTAATTGAAATGGCAACACTCCTCCCGTCAACAGTCATCTGTCAGTTGACTCTTGTCAAAAATTGAACAAGCTGCGACATTTAGTTTGTTTTTGACAGCCGTTAATATCAGACTACCGCGTTGACTGAGAAGAAAATGGAAAAAAGTGAATTTCGTGTGCTCATTAAGCAAATCTCTTTCCGCCGAGCCATTTCTTCAAGTTTGGAAACAAGAAATAGTCACTTGGGGCTAGATCGGGTGAATAGGCGGGATGAGGGAGCAATTCGTAGCCCAATTCATGGATTTGTCTGATATAATTTGATATAATTTGATAAAACATTGCTATTTGATGGGCAAAAATACAGTGGAAACAAAAGTATGGCTTGATAAATGTTATAATACATCTGTATTTTTGCCCATCAAATAGCAATGTTTTATCAAAACACGAAATTCACTTTTTTCCATTGTTTACAAAAATTCAGAGGTAGCGTCACTTCGAAAGCAATAACTTGAAAACGAGTCAACCAAATGTCATGAAACTTTGACAGAATCTAAGTTAAGGATGGTTTTCCATGTACAACACAATAATTCTTAATATAATAATAAATAATTCTTCTTTTTGGCGCCATCTCTATGTCAGGCCAAAGACTTTTCAGCCCATGTAGTAATTTAGCAGCGACGCAACTTCGAAACAACGCAAAACGAAACGACGCAAAGCGGGGTATGGGTGTAATCGCTTTTCACATCTCTTACATTTTAGACATTAATTCTACAATTTTGGGACAGTAAAATGTTGTGACTTTCGCCCACTCCTCAATTGTAACCACCCTCACTATTTTTTTTTTTTGTAAGAAATCTTGTGTAATTCTACACATGCTTAATGACATTCAAACTAGAAGACTAACCTGGTCACATTTGGACGGTTGTGAAGCAGCCCCAGGTTCGTATATCATACACATACAATTGTGTTCAAAATAATAGGAGTGGCTTAAGCCAAAAACCAACTAGATCTGTTTCTTAAAAATAATTTGATTTTCATTCAGTAATTAATTTTAAACACATTGTTAACCCTTTCGGTTATTCTATGCCATATGGCATAGCCTCTTTTCAGTGCCTGTTTTAGGTCAAAAACTTATGGATACAATATTTTTATATTTTTGTATTTTTCTCTGAAGGTTTTTATACCAAATAATGAAAAAAATATTTTGATTAGTGTACCAAATAAATTGTAGGGGTTCAGAAAGTGCGCAGTCCTATCGAGCTGCGTATTTTACAAAAAGAGGTCACTAAGTTCTTTTATTTATTCTATTACAAAAATCAATTTATTTCATAGGTTTAAGTAAGTAATCTAGTAGGTATTTATTGCTTTAGTAAGTGTAAAAAAAGTTAGATCCCAAATATAGTTCACTAAGGCTGTACGATTTTTTTTATTTCTTACTAAGTCATATGGCATGATGCCCAAAAACCACTTTTTCGAACAATATTTAACCTTCACACTGTCACCAATTTGTATATACGGAAACCGTCACTATTAACATATGTTAATATTTTTCTTCGCATCCGTTTTATAAAGACAGTTTTCAGTTTTTGAGGTAAGTTGGTAAGCAAAAACATAAAATGGACTATGCTAAAGAGATTTTAGGTTCACATGTGGAAGGGGGAAAAGGGATGAATGGGGTTTCAGCCCCTACAATGTGGGCGAATTTGTTGAATTTTTTAAAGAAATGCCATAAAAAGTGCATTTTCAAATATATTTTCATCAAGTTTCGTATTTGAGACTTTTGGGTAATACTACATCACATATCCAAATTTGAACGAGATCGGCCAACTATATCATATAGCTGCCATAGAAACGATCGGTCAAAAATGTGTTGCATTGCGATTGGTACAAAAGGGCTAAATTGGTAACAAACGTTTGCATTTGAAAACTGATAGTTGGCCGATCTCGTTATAATTTGGATATGCGATGTAGTATTATCTAAAAGTCTTAAATACGAAATTTGATGAAAATATATTTGAAAATGCACCAATTGTTACCAATTTAGCCCTTTTGTACAAATCGCAATGCAACACATTTTTGATCGATCGTTTCTATGGCAGCTATATGATATAGTTGGCCGATCTCGTTCAAATTTGGATATGTGATGTAGTATTACCTAAAAGTCTTAAATACGAAATTTGATGAGAATATATTTGAAAAAGAATTTATGGCATTTCTTTTAAACAACAATTTCTTTTAGCAACAAATTCGCCCACTTTGTAGGGGCTGAAACCCCATTCATCCCTTATCCCCCTTCCACACGTGAACCTAAAATCTCTTTAGCACAGTCCATTTTATGTTTTTGCTTACCAACTTAGCTCAAAACATGAAAACTGTCTTTATAAAACGGATGAGAAGAAAAATATTAACATATGTTAATATGTAACCAAAATAGGGGTAAACATTTTCATTTGTAAAAAAAAGATGGAAAAAATTAAATTTTTAGTTTTCTGATTACATATATAGAAAGAGGTTGACAAATTGGCCACTGAGCCGAAGCCGCATGAAAATCGGACTTAAACCCAAAAAGTTATAGCAAAATCAAAATTGAAATATTAACATATGTTAATAGTGACAGTGTGAAGGTTAAAAAAATGACTTTTGATTATTCATTATGTAGTCTAAAACAGTAATGAAATGAAAAATAATGATTTTTAAAGTTACAAACAAAAAAAAAGTACCGAAAGGGTTAACTGAGTGTAGTAAATATTTTTATTTACACATTTGTATTAAAAATTACTTAAACAAAAAAAACTTAATAGTTCACTGTTTAAAATAACAGGAGTATTTCACATAAATCAATGTCATACATAAGCAAATAGAAAAAAAATAGATTTATCTATGAAGTTCTGAAGTTATCTATTTTTTGTTGAATAGCCGCAATCTTTTATTACTGCTGCACATCGACGGAGCATGGAGTCGATGAGGTCGCGATACTGTTTAAGTGGGATTTGCTGTCATGCCTCATAGCCCGGAGTCTGTGCTGGACAACGCTCTTTTTACCTTTGCTCATAGATTTTTTTTATGGGATTGAGGTCAGGTGACTGAGCAGGCCAGGCCATGACCTGAACTCCATTGTCCCGAAATCAATCTTTTGCACGTCTACAGTATGTTTCGAGTCGTTGTCCTGTTGAAACAACCATTTCAGAGGCATAGGTATTCCATTTGGCATATGACAGGTGGGCAGGAAGGCTTCCATAGTACTCAGTCTATTTTTGACGATTTTGCTATACCCATGGTGGATAGGGAAGGAGAGGAGAGTGATATCTCATATTTCACCCGTTTTGAAACGTGTATGAAACACTGTTTTTTGTAACAATGTTACAGCACACATTTCAAGCGGATCGGGAAAGGGTGGGGGGAGGGGACCTTCGCCATTACTAATTTCATGTCGTTATAGTGGGCCCGGTCAATCTTATATAGCCTATGCTCATTTCACTTTGATTTGCTAGTTAACCCATTGCTGCCTAATGGGTAAAATTTTACCCATGAAAACTGACTTTTTAAAAAAATCACAGAAACGTTCGTGGTAGAGATATCTCAAAATCATTGATAGGGATGGTTGGGGTAAAGATGGAACTACCTTAGTCTAGTGGAGGTCACCCTAAAATTCCGCCATCTAGCTAGAGTTACCAGACTCCAAAAATTGTGAATTTTCCGGAGGTGGAAAATCTGATGAAACGTTGTGGCCCTAGAACCTCACAAAAATCTGCCTCCTAACTCACCTGTAAACAATCCTTCTTTTGTTCACGTGTTTAGCTGATCACTTTAAAAAGTATGGAAAAGAGCTACTATTGCTGCCTAATGGGAACAAAATACCTAATAACTATCTCACCAACGTGCAGAGATAGAAAGCTGATTTTGTTTCTGATCAATTTGGGTCAATTCCAGATCGTGTATGAAATTTTATCAAAATCGAATGGGCGGAACTGGTACCCGGCAGCAATGGGTTAAACGGACGCGAAAAGTGGGTGTGGCCGATTTATTACTTTACACATGTGTACCATGGTTAAGTTTTTCTACCATAGTGAGCGTCAGAGATGGGCGTGGTCAATCTCATAAAGTCTATGTACTACTTCCACACATAAGAAATCGTTTGGTACTTATTTCATCTAAAGCGGTTCAGTGGATACAATGTCACTTATTTCAAAATGGTAATTTTTTAAAAGATCTTTATTTGCCCTTTTTCAGGAAAAAAAATTACAGTTGATTCGTTTAATCATGTAATGTATTTTTTTTAATTTTAATGGCAACATAAACAATTAAAAGGTTGAAAATAACCATAATTTCTATTCTCTGGCCTACGTTGGGCGCACCAACTCGCTCTGCAACGCTCGGCACTTAGCGAAGTTGACAAAACAGATATCTTCCTCGCACGACAAATTAACAGACACAAAAGTTCTGATTATTAAACTCTGTTATTTCCCCCTGCTGCTTTCGGCCCGCATCCCGGTCGACATGCGCATTACTGTTTATTCTGTGGATAAACACATCTTTAGTTTTGACTTACTGCGTTCAAGTTAGATTGCAAGCTTTAGTGTATTTACGTGGTACATTTATTCCTTAAAAATACTTTTTCACAGGACATTTTTGGCATTTTAGGAAAAAGGGTAAAATTTACCCAGAAAAATAGGAGATGGAAATGTAAAATGTTCGACAAAAATGTGCCCCGTAGTGTGTTAAATGAAATTGTTGAACATATCCTATAGCTAAAATGTAAAGTAAGAAGAATGTATAAAAATGTGAAAACTTTGACCCCCTCGAAAAAAATTAGACATGAACTTTCAAAACGCCGGTGCATGTATATTTTATTTGGCCTCTCTACCAAAAACTGTTGCCAGAATTTTGTATTTTGGAAAAAATTTATTTTGTTTTAACCCTTTTACCTTACCCTTTAACCCTGGGATAATACGTCCCAGCAAGTTTTTAACGCCTCTCAAAAGAAATATTCAAATCTTACGACTCACGCAAAATAGTTTTTCTATTTCGGTGTTCCGGCATAAAAAGATGGTTTCAGAATTTGTGAGCATCCAATATAATTTTCGAACCTCGACATTCATAATATGAGAACATTTCTACTGAGAGTATTTTGGATTTCAAAATTAAACTCCGTCCCGAAAGGGTTAATGTATTATTAAAACTTTAAAGTGATTCAAGCGTTATCTTCAACTTTAATATAAATAAGAACATACGCAGATTTTATTAAAAATATTTTCATTGTATATATGCTTTTTAGAATTTAACCGCATCAAATCGAAATTATATGACTGGCTACCATCATCAGAACGAAACATCAGATTATGTAATTAACTTTGTGGACTCACCACCAAATTCCGAAGAATCCTGGACAGGTTGGTACATTTTTGACACACGCGTCGCCTACACTCGTAAAAGAAAACCAAACAACAACTTAAACCACGTAAATATTTGAATTGAAAACTGTGTTTCAGACGAACACTCCAAAGGATCACCTGGACCCCAAATAATCGACGTTCAGACCATTTACTCAAACGGTGGATCGCGTAAGAGACGAATGGATTGGGACTCATTGGATATCGGCCAAAGTGGGAACCCAGCAGTATCACAGTCTGGAGAACTAGCTACGAAGCTTCCACGTCACGAGAAAGACAAGCAAAAGAAAGATAAATCATCCGGTAAGTTGGTTATACAAATTGGCACTGACATGGATGGAATATAAAATTCTAAATCTAAAATAAGGCATTTATTTTATTTGCTTTAAATGCGAATATATATATTGGTTGAGTGCATAAGTTCGTGCCCGATTTAAAGTCAAAACTCAAATTGAAATTTTTCAAAACAAAATCTTTATTAATCAATTATGTATTCGCCATCATGTTCGGCAATCCACTCCCAACGATCAACCAATTTACGGATGCCGGATTCATAAAAATCAGGCGTTTTTTCGTTAAAAAAGAGGTCAAGGTGGTTTTTGACGTCGTCCACGGTTTTAAATCTTTTTCCATTCAAATTGTTCTGCAATGATCGGAAAAAGTGGTAATCAGAAGGCGCGATGTATGGTGAATATGGAGGATGCGACATGATTTCCCAGTTCATCTGCTTCAGTTTGGACAGAGTCGGTTTTGCAACATGTGGTCTGGCGTTGTCGTGGTGGAAGAGGACTCTTTTGCGATTGGCCAAAATCGGGCGTTTTTCTTCAATTGCTTTCTTTAATTGGGCCAATACTTATTCGCGGTAATCGTTTCGCCAACGGGCAAGAGCTCAAAATATATCACTCCTCGGATATCCCACCAAACACACAGCAACACCTTCATCGGATGCAATCCACCTTTGGAGACCGGTTCCGCCTTCTCGTGTGCCTGTTTCCATGTTCGTTTTCGTTGGACATTGTTGTACAGAATCCATTTCTCGTCACCTGTCACAAACCGATCCAGAAAAGGCTAATTTTTGATACGTCGAAGCTGTTGTTACACGGTCCACTTTATTTTTTTCACTCAACTGATGCGGCACCCAAGTATCGAGCTTCAAAGTGTACCCAACCTTTTTTAAAAGACGAAATGCAGTTGATTTGTTGACGTTCAGTTCTTGGGAAACCTCTTCCGTTGAAATGCGTGAATTGTTCTCAACAAGAGTGCGAATAACGTCGTCGTCAAGGTCGGAAGGCCGTCCAGCGCGAGGTTGGTCTTTGAGGTTAAAATTACCAACTCGAAATTTAGCAAACCATTTCTTCACTGTGCGAAGCGCTGATGCACGGTCCAAACCAACTGCTTGAATAGCTTTCGTTGCGGCGCCAACAGTTTTTTCCTTTCGAAACTCCGTATAACATAATATGACGGTAATGTTCGTTTTCCTTATCCATTTTCAATGCGCTTTTCCAACAAGCAAACTCAAAGAAATCAAAGTGATTTGATGCTTAATTTAAAGATTGATTTGTCACCTTTACAAAGAATTACAACAAGTATACATTTCAATCATAAGTACCAAACGTGAACGATTGAAACGCCACCTAGTAAAATCGGGCACGAACTTATACACTCATCCAATATATTATACATTCTTTGCTTTACATTTTCATAATGCGTTAAGTTAATCAATTGAAGTTAGGGACCAAACAAACAAAGTTCAAAGAGTGTCAAGAACCATTCGAATATCGAAGCAATATTCAAGAAAGAAGTCATCTCAAAGTTAGATGCGCTGAGTTTGAATTTTGCTATAACTACATACTTATATGCATGCATGCTTACATATACAGTACATTCCGTTTAGCTGCCTATTGGCTTAGGTGTATTTTCTGCTTAGCTGCATGATTTGGCCAAAATACTACTTCGCAAACCGAATTTTCTTTGAAAATTTCACATTTAGCTGCATTTCACTTAGCTGCACTATTCCGTTTAACAGCCCTGTTTTTGAGCAAGTTTTCTTTGATTTGTATGAAAAATAATTCGTTTAGAAAATGGAAAATTTTTTGAGTTCAATTTTATTACCAATCTACCTCATTTCGTCGCTTTTGAAATGGAAGCAATGGTTGTGAAATTGTCAAAAAAGAAATATGAGCAGGGTAAATTTACCGATTGTTTTACATAAAAGCATATCAGTAAGAATATGTACATAAATATTTTCATTATATCCAGTGCATACATATGCACAATTCAGCTGTTTCCAAAAACTTTTTTAGATATTTCACTTAGCTGCATTTTTCGCTTAAGTGCCCCAAATCATGTGCATCGAAGGTGAATGCAGCTAAACGGAATGTACTGTATATTTAAAATAGAAAACCGTATAAACGCAATAACAAAGATGCAAACTATTAAGTTCAATAAAAATCCCTTCCATTTGACGATGCAATGCACAACTTTGATCGATGTACATACCTATGTTCATATGTGAATACGCACCTTAAAGCGAGCGAGTTAGCATTTCATGACTTTCCACTTAAATCAGAAGTCATCATAGTGCTAACTAATGGTGTCTTATATTCATATGTGAATATATCTGTCCCGCTGAGTTTGTTTTGTTTACACATACAATTAGTTAAAATCTCATCTTTGAATATATATTTTTTTAGTGTATCGGGCGTAGCCAAAACTTAGTCGTGGGGGGTTTTAAAAAAAGTTTGTTTGTCAATTTAGTATTACGTGCTTTTTAAAGTAAACTGCACTTTTTAAATAGGGCATTTTGTGGTAGCGCCACCTGTATGTGTCTTAATGCATTAGAAATTTACATTTTTCTCCGGTTTTTAGGAAAAATTTCATGAATTTTGGTTCACTGGTAGTGAAGTTATTGCGTTTCAAGTGAAAGTATGTTTGTATCATCGCACAGTGATTCGACTCCATACAACCGCGGATCAAAATTAGAAGGATACCAGTTAATCATGGTCTTCTGAATTGAAATCTTCATTTTGTTTTTCCTAAACTGTTGTAGTTTGGCAATGCCTGAGACTTAAATTTTCAAATTTCGTCATTTTTGGAAAGCTATAGCACCAAGTGTGTCGGCTAGATTTTTCAGATTTTACATTTAATCGGTAACGTCAACATTGGTTATTCCAAAGAGTAATAGAAATTGTCTCAGGACCCTCTGGATTTGCAATAAAAACAATAATAATAGATTTATGTTTTGCATTTTTGCAGATTTTATCAGTTTTCGTGCTGATTGCATACTTTTAGGCATAAATAAAATAAATTTTGTCGAAAAATACGTGTTTAGACCACTTTTCAAATTGAATTATTTTCTGAGATCGGAAGATATCGGAGGATGTAATTACATTATCCAACAAAGAAATAATGCTTCTTAAATAAAAAAATCCAGGAACATACTTGCCAATTTTCAGATTTTTAATTTAGAAAAATTTTTTGAATTAAAAGTGAAGTAAAAGCCTACGCTTTCCAAATTTTGAGAAAACGTTAAAAGCGAAAATGGCCACATCATTTTTTATACTATAATGAAAGTTTAAGCAACTTCTTGGTAACCATGTAGAGTAAGTTCGGGTAATGTGATATACCTGTTTGTTTTACGGCGAATCCCGACACACTTTGCCTTGAAAGACACTTTTTTTGGTCTCAAACTGCTCAGTGACGCATTATTTAGTATATATAAGATTTTTAACTCTTTAAGATAAACTGTTGACAAGTTTTTTCATTACAAATGAAAATATCCAAAAATTGGCGTCTGAAAAAAGTGGCGGGTAATGTGATATACCATCGGCGGGTAATGTGATATACCCGAAAAAACGTTATTTAACAGACCTATTAGTTTCAAATTTAGTGAATATACTCCAAATCAAAAATAATTAGAGACGTACTTCTCATTTTTTTAAGAAAATCACAATCTGACGGGGTAAACCAAGGGTCACAAATTTGTATCGAAAAACATGATTTCATGGGTTTTTTTTATCTGAAATGTAACCACAACAGATTTTTGAGACTATTACAATTAAAATATTATAAAATTAAGCATATTGTAACGATAAGACAGTCTGTCGCTGTGCAAAGCAACCCTGCCGCTACGTGCCGTGCTATAATCCAATCTGGCAAGGACGGCCGCGATAGTAACTTTTAGTCCAATCTGGCAACGACGGCCGCGATAATAACTTTAAGCTAACCTGGCAACGACGGTTGCGATCATCATGGAAACCTTTAGTCCACTCTGGAATGCGCGAGAACGATCCGCGCGATGGCCGGACAGGTATAAAAGGCAGCCGGGTGTGGCGCAGCGAGTGAGTCTGGTTTTGACAAGTGAAGTAGCCACGCGGAGTAATTAAGCAAATACTTAAGTGTACGAACAGTAAAGTGTAAACTGTGAACAATAAAGTGACTGTTGGTTTTTAATTGGCTGCGTTCGAATAAACAAAGTGGTTTCATTTTCAAATTGCACAATCCAGTGATACGTAACAGCCCACTAGACGTAGTATTCGTAACATTTGGTGTCAGAAGTGGGATTGTGGAAAATTGAAAATAAACAAAAAAAAATAAATAAATAAATAAAATTCAAGAAGCACGGACATGGTTAAACTGGAGCTGCTGAAGGTAGACCAGCTGAAGAAGGAGCTGGCTGCCTGGAATTTGCCGACTGCTGGCGGAAAGGTGGAGTTGCATTTGCGCTTGCGAGAAGCATGTGAGGAACGAGGCATCAATTGGACTGTGCACGAGTTCGGAGCGCAAGAAAAAGAGGCGTCGGCCAAAGTGGAGGAATCGCCTGCGGGTGCTGCGTCGATGCAAAGTACGGCTACAGCGGCTGCGCCACCACAAGCAATGGACATGAGCCAGCTTATGGTTGCAATGAGAGGCATGTTCGAGACTTCAAATCGTGAAAATCGCGAAATGTCGGCGCAGATAGTGGCGCAAATGGAGGCGAAGCTGGAAACTACGAATCTCGAAATTTCGGCAAAAGTCGAGAAAAATTCTGTGCGCATAGAGCAGAAGGTAGAGGAAATTTCCAATAGGCTGAACGGGAAAGTTGAGCATCTTGAGACGCGCATGGACAATTGGGACAAACGAGTTGACAACCTGGATGAGTCCTTGAACAAACGAGTTGACAGTCTGGAAGATTCGATGCACAGAAAGATAGACGAACGACTTCGGGAGGTACAGCCACGAGAATGTTTGCCACCGGTTCAGGACGGTTTTGCTGGCAGAACAGAAGTGCCTACTTATGATGGTGCTGCGCCGTTCGATACATTTAAATTGCAATTCGACTTGGCTGCTTTGGAAAATCAGTGGACAGATATCAGGAAAGGTCGGAGGTTGGCACTGGCGCTGCAGACATATGCAGCAGACATTGAGCGGCTCGTACAGTTGTGCTACCCAAAATTTGGTGTTGATGATCTCGAGAGGATGAAGATTGAGTCGTTTATTGAAGGTCTTCATGATCCAGAAACACGTCGCAGTGCGTTGATGATGGGCAAGCCAACATTTAAGGAAACGGTGACCAGCGCGATGACATATGAAGCGGCATGGATTGGGAGCACTCGGTATGCACCTTCAAGGATACGCCAGATTCAGGCGGACAACGACATTCCGATCCAAGCCATAAGCTCTGAGATACCGGACAGGCCACGGGTGGTCTCCTCTATAGTTGTTTGCTGGATATGTGGCAAGCAGGGCCACATATCACGAGACTCCCGCCAACGACAGAGGCGCTCCCGTTCTCGATCGCAATCGCCTGAAGCGAGGAATGCTGACAATCGAGGCCCAGCCAACAAGCGCAGGGCTGAGGACGGCGAGTCGTTAAACTAAAACGGGTCAGCCCAAAGGGGCGTGAGCTGATCCTCACAATCTGCCGCCCCACCGTCCTTGTCTCACAGCTGAAACGACAGCCCAGCAGCTTGGCAATTGAAGGAAGGATAGATGGAAAGTTCGTGTTGACACTGGATACTGGAGCGTCATATTCCATCATAAAAAGGAAGTTGCTGAAGAACTGGGAACCGCTGCATGGCATACAGCTACGGACTGCGACTGGCGAGCGCGCGCCGGTAAGAGGGAAAGTTACAAAAACAATTGCTATCGGCACCAGCAGCCTGGAACATGAGTTCATCGTCGCGGATATAATGGATGACGTGATTATCGGCGTGGATTTCATGATTAGGCACGGTTTTACGCTGGACCTGAAGGAAAATGTGCTGAGATATGCCAACGTTGAATTCCCGCTGCACACCGGCTATGAGCGAAGCGTGGCGGTAAGGAAGGTTGTATCGTGTCAACACAGGAGGATACCAGCGAATTCTGAGGCGATTGTGTGGGCAAAGGTGGACGAGGACGATGGGACGAGTCGGCTGTGGGTTGTAGAAGCACCAAAACAAGGACACGACAACATCATCGGACGTACATTAGTGGAACCTAAGAATGGCAGAATACCAGTCAGAATACTGAACCCCCTGAATGCATCCAGATATGTCGGGAAAGATGAGGTAATTGGCGAGTGTAAGGAAGCTGTAGCAGTGGTCAATTGCGAGAGTAGCCCACCTGGAGGTAATAAGAAGAGCGGTTTTAACATGGACGTCATACCGCAGGAGAACCAGTGGAGCAGCGAGTTGACGGCTAAGCAGAAACAGAAGGTGAGGTCTTTTCTTCAGCACTATGAGTCAATATTTGCGGCAGAAACAGGCGGAAGAACAGCCATAGTGAAGCACAACATCGACACCGGAAGTGCGAAACCAATCCGCCAACCGCCAAGGCGAGTTCCTCTGGCCAAGAAGGAAGAGGTCACAAATTTAATTGAAAACATGCATAAAGAAAAGATCATAGAGCCTTCGTCAGGCCCTTGGTGTTCACCGGTCGTGTTAGTCAAGAAAAAGGATGGCAGTACCCGATTTTGTGTGGACCGATTTGTGTGTATCGAAAGCTCAATGACGTGACCAAGAAGGACAGCTATCCACTACCTCGAATCGATGACACCCTGGACACACTGTCAGGCACACAGTGGTTTTCCACACTCGACTTACGCAGCGGCTATTGGCAGGTGGAGCTTGCAGACAAGGACAAGGAGAAAACGGCTTTTAGTGTTGGCGACGGTTTGTGGCAGTGCTCGCTGTTCCAAAAGGAGGTCAAGTATCTGGGTCATACGGTTTCCGCCCGCGGAGTACATACGGATGAAGGCAAAATCACGGCGGTGAAGGAGTGGCCCCGGCCACGCAATCTACACGAACTCCGCAGTTTACTGGGCCTGTGCACATACTACCGCCGATTTGTTCCGGGATTCGCGAACATAGCCAGCAGCATGTAAAAACTGACGAAAAAGAGCCAAGCTTTCGAGTGGAACGAGGAGCAGGAACAGGCTTTTGCACGTCTAAAGGAAAAACTGTGCAGTGCTCCAATTCTGGCCTTCCCCGTGCCTGGGGAGATGTTTGTGCTGGATACAGATGCAAGCGGGAATAGTATTGGCGGTGTGCTATCACAGATAATAGACGGCCAGGAACAAGTGATAGCGTACTACAGTACGATTCTATCGAAACCGGAACGCAACTACTGTGTGACACGGAGAGAACTGCTGGCGGTATTGGACTGCGTAAAACACTTCCACAAATATCTGTGTGGACAAAGGTTTCGCCTGCGCACAGATCATGCGGCATTGAGATGGCTCCTGAACTTTAAGGATCCTGAAGGGCAATTGGCGCGGTGGATCGAGCGACTGCAGAGCTACGACTACACGATAGAGCATCGCAAGGGCAGTAGCCATGGAAATGCCGATGCCTTGTCACGCCGTCCGTGCAAAGTCGAATGCAGGCCATGCTCGCGAGCCGAGAGCAAAGAACAGATAGTGGACGTCCGGTTGGTAAGCGTTATGCCAGAGGAAGAGTGGTCTGCGGAGAGGCTACAAAAATACCAGCGTGAGGATGCGGATCTTGCAAAAATCGTCGAAGGCAAGGAGCAAGGCGCACGTCCGGACTGGCAGGAGATAGCCGGTGAAAGCCCGATCGCTAAGGCTTACTGGGCACAGTGGAAAAGTATGCGGCTGAAGGAAGGATGCCTGTACCGCGAATGGGAGAGCGCGGATGATCGGACCAGCAACTCTCTAATGGTAGTGCCGAAATGCAGAATCAACGAGGTCATCGAGGCATACCATAACGACTCCAATGGAGGGCACCTGGGCATCGCCAAAACCGTCGCCAAAATAAAAAGACGATTCTACTGGGTAGGATGTCAGGAGTCTATAGCCGAGTGGATTAAGAGCTGCGACCGATCGCGAAAGGACCGACAAGAAAATCTCGAGGCCGCATGCAGCAGTACAACGTGGGAGCGCCCTTCGAGCGAATCGCTATGGACGTCGCCGGCCCATTCCCAACTAGCACTCAAGGCAACAAATATGTGCTGGTGGTAATGGATTACTTCAGCAAATGGCCCGAAGTGTACCCTATTCCTAACCAGGAGGCCACTACGATCTCGGAAAAGCTGGTAAACAACTGGGTAGCCAGGTTCGGAGTTCCGTTGGAGTTGCACTCAGATCAAGGCCGGAATTTCGAGTCTGCGGTATTCAAGGAAGTGTGTGAGCTGCTGGGGATAAAGAAAACGCGTACCACTCCTTTGCACCCACAGTCCGACGGCATGGTGGAACGCTTTAACCGGACACTGGAAGAATACCTGCGAAAAGTGGTAGGCAGAAATCAAAAGGATTGGGACACGCATATCCCCCTGTTCCTGATGGCGTATAGGTCAGCCCCGCACGACACGACATCACTCCAGCCCGAGCAGTGTTCGGCACAGAGTTGCGGTTACCCGCTGACTTGAAGTTCGGGGTTGTCGGCGCGACGGGAGGCGCTAAGACGGATTACGTGGTCAATAAGCGGGCGGAACTGGAGGAAATTCACCAGTTTATAAGGGGCCGCACCAAACTGGTCAGCGATAAGGCGAAAGTCAGATACGATCTACGGGCCAACTCAGCAGGGTTCCAAGAAGGCGATTTGGTAATGCTCTACAACCCGCAGCCGAGGAAAGGTTTGTCTCCGAAACTTCAAGCGTCATGGGAAGGACCGTACGAAGTCGTGACTAGGATTAACGACGTGGTATACAGGATTCAACGTTGCAGCAACAGAGGCGCTAAGCTGAAGGTAGTCCATTTGGAGCGCCTGGCGCCTCATCACAGCGGAGCCTCGGCACTTGTTCGGGACGAATAAGTCTAAGTGGTGGGCAGCGTAACGATAAGACAGTCTGTCGCTGTGCAAAGCAACCCTGCCGCTACGTGCCGTGCTATAATCCAATCTGGCAACGACGGCCGCGATAGTATCTTTTAGTCCAATCTGGCAACGACGGCCGCGATAATAACTTTAAACTAACCTGGCAACGACGGTTGCGATCATCATGGAAACCTTTAGTCCACTCTGGAATGCGCGAGAACGATCCGCGCGATGGCCGGACAGGTATAAAAGGCAGCCGGGTGCGGCGCAGCGAGTGAGTCTGGTTTTGACAAGTGAAGTAGCCACGCGGAGTAATTAAGCAAATACTTAAGTGTACGAACAGTAAAATGTAAACTGTGAATAATAAAGTGACTGTTGGTTTTTAATTGGCTGCGTTCGAATAAACAAAGTGGTTTCATTTTCAAATTGCACAATCCAGTGATACGTACTAGCCCACTAGAACTAGCATTCGTAACAATATATACATTTCTGTATACAAATATTACTACTGTCATAAGTTTGGGTACTGTAATGTAGTATATCACATTACCCGAACTTTGGTATATCACATTACCCGAAATTTACTTTTTGCGAAAAAAATATTATAAAAGAACAATAATAATTTTGTTAAGACCGTACCTCGCAAACTCATAATCGATATCACTGATTTACTTCTGATTAGCCTCGAACTTTCTTATAATATTTTTTTGTACCTTTTATGCTTTCAAACTTAATGACCAAAAACTTGTGCAAGCACTACTTACAGCACTTCATCACACTGACTGTAAACTATTTAAGCAAATACATACAAAATCATGCAGCACGATTTTTTTAGCTTTTATGATGTTTTAAAAAGGTTAATTTTGAAACAGGTCCACGCACTTGTGAAATAAGCCACTATATCACATTACCCGACCATATCACATTACCCGAACTTACTCTATTTTTTAAATTTTTTTTACTCAATAGACTAAAACCCAGAAAATGTAAGTTTCCATTTTTTGAGAAAAAAGTTTCAACTTTGAGCCGTTTTTGCACAGACACTAATTGATTTTTTGCACAGATTTTTTGGGTTTTCTTAGTTAGAGTTTTTTCTTTCAAATGACATCAAAATCGTAAAATTCTGAGATCATAAATTTTTGGAATTTTGTCTATGGAACGATTCACTGTGCATCGGTACAAAAAGGAGCATTGAATAAAGAGCCAATATTAACTTTTGTTTTAAAATTGTTTAGACCGAAACATTTAATTTGATGAATCAAGTTTATGGTGATGATCGTTTATCTCGAAAGTCGCCATCGCATCGATCGACACTTGCGACTGATTTTTTACAAAAAGTCGAATGTGACACCTGCCACTTTCACCTTTTCAAAAAAATGCATTTGCCGATAAAAAAGTCATTAAGGACGTAGAAGTAAACCTCGGCTCACAATTTAATAAACTTATTAGCCTGCACAACCTAGTTTGCGAAGAAAGCTGGACATCAGTAAGCTGCGATCACAAGGGGTAGCCGAAGCCTACTTCGCTCAACTCTCCAACCAGCTCGGTCGCTCCCCCTCTCCACCTGATGACATCGGCGGATTATGAGCTCACTTATCCCACTCTATGCGCGCCGCCGCAGAAAATGTCCTTGGTTTTCGACGCCCACCACCAAAAAACCAATGGTACGATGAAGAGTGTCGCGCAGCCACTGCAGTGAAGAATGCTGCATACAAGAAGACCCTGCAGTCGGCCGCCACGCGAGCCATGACAGAAAAATACCAGGAGGAGAGGAAGAAAGAGAGGTGCCTTTTTAGACGCAAGAAACGGGAGCAAGAAAGGCGCGAGCGTGAGGAAATCGAGGAGTGCAGGAGCAGGAATGACGCCCGAAAATTCTTCCAAAAAGTTAAGCGTCTCACGGAAGGATTTAAGCCCGGGGCATCTTCTTGCAGAGACGAAAACGGGGATCTGGTTACGGATGCGCAGGGTGTGCTGAGGTTGTGGAAGGAGCACTTCACCAAGCTGCTCGCAGGCGACGAAAGGAACAATACCGCCAGTGGTGAAGATGTCCAGATGGCACCAATCGACGACGACGGTGTGGATGTGCCACCGCCCAGCCATGACGAGGTCCGGGTCGCTATCCAGCGACTCAAGAACAACAAAGCTGCAGGGCCGGATGGGCTACCAGCTGAATTGTTCAAGGCCGGCGGCGGTGAGCTGATTGGGTGCATGCATCAGCTCATTTGCAAAATATGGCTGGAGGAACGAATGCCCAACGATTGGAACCTCAGTGCCCTTTGTCCTGTACTGAAGAAAGGCGACCCAACAATATGCGCCAACTACAGGGGTATCAGCCTACTTCCCATTGCATACAAGGTCCTGACGAGCGTATTATGTGAAAGACTAAAGCCACTCGCCAAGGCGCTGATTGGACCTTATCAGTGCGGCTTTAGACCTGGTAAGTCCACCATCGACCAGATATTCACTCTACGCCAAGTCCTGGAGAAGACCCATGAGAACCAAATCGATACACACCATCTCTTCATCGATTACAAGGCAGCATTCGATAGCCCGATAAGGGATCGCCTATATGCCGCATTGTCTGAACTTGGTATCCCTGCAAAGCTCGTTAGACTTTGCAGAGCGACGTTGAGCAATACGCGCAGCTCCGTCAAGGTTGGAAGTGACCTCTCCGACCCCTTTGATACCGTTCGAGGTTTCAGACAGGGCGATCGTTTGTCCTGCGACCTCTTCAACTTCACCATGGAGAGTGTTCTGCGCAAGGCCGGTGTACATCGTAATGGCACAATTTTCAACAAAAGTGTCCAGCTCCTTGCTTACGCTGATGATATTGATGTCATCGGACGTAACAAGCGAGATGTCACCGCTGCCTTTGCGGCTATCGAAAGAGAATCTGCCAAAATGGGTCTGGTGGTAAATGAGGGCAAGACGAAGTATATGCTGTCTACACGCAGGGACTCGCAGCGGCTAGGGTCTCACGTCGAGGCCGACAGGTATGCTTTTGAAGTTGTCAAGGAATTCGTCTACCTTG
Source organism: Melieria omissa (assembly GCA_963971225.1). Classification (NCBI taxonomy): domain Eukaryota; kingdom Metazoa; phylum Arthropoda; class Insecta; order Diptera; family Ulidiidae; genus Melieria; species Melieria omissa. The sequence goes on along the minus strand of OZ020269.1, from coordinate 37,427,554 downwards.
GCACCGCCATCAACAGCAGCAATGATGTCAGTCTGGAGATAAAGCGAAGGATAACTCTTGCCAACAGGTGCTACTACGGTCTCGGTAGGCAATTGAGAAGTAGAGACCTCTCTCGACCGACAAAACTTTCACTCTATAGGACGCTTATCTTGCCCGTGCTCCTCTATGGCGCTGAAGCATGGACAATGACACGAAACGACATAGCGGCCCTTGGAGTGTTCGAGAGGAAGGTGCTTCGCAAAATCTTCGGCCCTGTTCGGGTTGGTGACGACTATCGCATACGAACCAATAACGAGCTGTATGAGCTGTATAAGGACATGGACGTAGCGCAGCGAATTAACATCCAGCGGCTACGCTGGCTCGGTGATGTCTGTCGCATGGACGACGAAGCTCCGGCGAAAAAGGTATTCGATGCGATGGTTGGAGGTCGACGGCGAAGAGGGAGGCCGTGTCTCCGGTGGAAGGACCAAGTGGAAGAGGCCCTGGTATCTCTTGGTGTGACCAACTGGAGAAGGCGCGCGCGAAGCAGAGGCGCCTGGAGAGAAGTTTTGCGGCAGGCCGTAACCCGATAACGGGTTGTTATGGCCAGTTAAGTAAGTAAGTAAGTATTAGCCTGAGCCTGAAAGCGGCTGTTTAAAAAAAGCAAATCAATTTGACCAAACAAATGTTTTCTTATTATTTTTTTAAAAACCGTTTTGCTAACGTGACAACGCACATACCATGCATAGTGATTGATGAATTAATACGCTTTGATTGGACTCTTGGCGATCTACCCGGCACATAGAAAGGCAGAATTATCATATCACAAACATACATCTTCGATGAAAATAATTTCATACATTTTTCGTCTGCATGCGTATTCCAATATTGACCTGACCACACTTGAGAACAGGCTTTTTAGAGTGTGTGATTTTATGAAATCCGTAGAGTTGCGTGTTAGAAAAAGTTGCGTATTAGCACAGAATAAACAGTATACAGAAGGCGCATCTGAAATAATTTTGCGATTTCATTACAGACGCGGGCGGGAAGCAACAAAGGTGAGGAAAATGTAAAGGGAACCGAGAGAGTAAGCGCGAATTGATGTATTGTACACGCATAGATTCTATGGTTTTGGGCTTTATTCTCACTTCGACAACAACACGCAATGTTGTTGCTTTCCGCAGCAAGCCAGCTTGGCTTTACTCGTGCACATTGAAATGGTGGTTGATTTCGCAAAGCGATCGCCAAGGCAAATTCAATAGGTAGTTGCAGCACCAGAACTGATTAAACTTGTTTCTTTGATAATTAGCACAACATTGTAGCAATAGTTTTCCACTTATTATCACTTTCTTAATGCGTCTTGGTTGTTTCAATATTTAACACATATATTTATTTTCATTGTACCCATTTGTACTTATTACAACTTCTATTTTACAAGCAGACCAAAAAAATCCTTTGAATTTTGGTTTTTCCCATAGTGCTACCACCTTATGTGCCTTGGCGATCGCTCAATCAATTTTTCTATGAAAACTTTGCCTGTCCTCTTCTTGTTCTTGTTTGTAAAAAAGCAAGCGGAGAGCGAGCACGAGCCACCACCAACCAGTGTTGCCGTTCCAAAAAATTATTATCTACCAAAATCCTTTAAAAATTCTACCAAAATTCTACCAAAATTATTTTCAAATTCTGAGATCAACATTTGTTTATTTACATAGTTTAACATATACATTCATTGCAAAAAAATAAAAAATTCATTAGGCAATTAATAATAAACAAAAATTATCTTTGAAACGTGCATATGTTTGTTCATATGTTAGTTACCATTAGGTACATGTACGCATTATATACTAAACGTAGAATAAATAAGGAACATTTTTATCACGCATAACTCCACAAAAAGTAATATCCAGTTCCGAAATAAATATTCTACCGCTTGTAAATAAATTTTCATTTTTAGTGAACTGCGACCCAGATAAAATAGTGACACAGTGGAGTATTTTAAGATTATCTCATACAAATCTGTCGAGTGAAATGGATATAAATAGTTTTTGGGGAAAAGTTTGTGACATTAAAAACGGTATGAATGAAAGTTGTTTTAAAGACTTATGTGAATTTGTTTTTAATCTTTTGAGTTTACCTCATAGCTCCGCTGCTGCTGAGCGAATGTTTTCGGAATTGGCTTTAATTAAAAAAAAAAAGAAATAAGCAAGACTTTCGTACAATTAACAATGTAATGCTGGCCGCAGAGCTAAATAGTACAAAAAATAAGACAATCTGGTCTGCGAGCAGTTACTTTTAATATTTTTTCTGAATTACACTAGCTCCATCAGTAGCGAGGCCAATTAAGTTCGTAATAGGTATCTCATATTTCAAAAAAAAACTTTTAATTGTCTCAAAAATTGTAGTAGAATCGCACTTGCTTAATTCCAACAAACTTAAAAATCGGTCGCGAACAATGCGAGATTGTGTATCCACACACCGTACGACCAGTACAAGCGACTTCTTTGATGCGATGTCTGTGGTCTCATCCACAATAAGCGAAAATTTACTGGATCTCAGCGATGAAGCGATTTGTGCCAAAGCTTTCGTACCTAGGACTTCGGCGACTTCTGTAGACTTAGTGCGTGCGCATTTAAGCGCTTTGGCAATCGCAGAGTCGCGGACAGCATTCAGCCAGCAGTTTAGGCAAGAAGTCCATTAACAAAAATGGTAGTTTATTTGAATGCAGAACATTACCATTGTTAATTCTGCTAAATATACTTGCTGTTGTATGCCACGTTTTTTGTTGGTTAAAAATGTATCCAGTTTCAATTGTGATTTCTTGTGGTTTTAATTTTGTTTGTGAGTGTTGTTGGTTGCATGTTTCCTTAGATGCGTTAAGGTCTTTTCGCAGGCCGCACAATAGGCGCACCCCTCCATTTCTCGGAGCCACGGAAATTCTTGTATCCATTCCAGGCGGAATTTCCTGCTGCCTAATGGAGTGCTGCATTGCAAAAATGGTGAAAAAACTTTATTTTACTTAAAATAAATGCTGCAGCTCTTACCTATCCATTTTTACAAATCACAGAACAGAACTGTGCCTAACTCCAACGCGCACAACAATATAATGAATCAAATTCGAAAGGATGATGAAATTTGGCGGGAATTTCGAAGTACATACACTCTTGCTATCTCACTTACTCGCATTTTGTAATTGGGTATCTCACGCTATAATATGTAAATCTGTTTGTTGCGTTCCCACTTATAGTACAATTCTCATACAAAAGCAGTAATGCCAGACGGTTCATTTTCAAGGCTTGCCAGACTTTTTTTCAGGATTTTGTGGAATGAATGTGTTTTAACAATTTTCCTCTGGAAAATCTACCAAATCGAAAACAATTCTACCATTCTACCAAAACTAAAAATTTGAAATAAAATCAACCAAATTTGGTAGAATTCTACCAAAACGGCAACACTGCCACCAACATGCAAGCGGCACATAGCTTTGTTGCCCAACAACAACAACCACAGTGTGTGGTGCGCGGTCGCAGCTTCTCAGCTTACGCTCTCGCGCTCTGTGCGTTCTCGTCCCTTTTACTGCTTCCCCCGCATCTCCAAACGGGTCCTACCGCTGGAACCCGCAAAGAAAATTTTTTTTACACCAGATGCGCATTCTGTATATTGTTTGTTCTGTGGTTTTAGTAAAATTAACTACATATTCTCTTTGGAAGTCATACTTGAGTTTGGAATCTAGCAAAACCAATAAGTCCTTTGAAACAGTCTTACGAGGAGTCAAGGGAGTATTATTCCGTTGGAAAGTTATTGCATTGCAGTTTGCGACGTCGTTGATAAAAATTGAGAAAAGTAAGTAATCCATGTTGTGGTGTAACGATATGGTTCTGTAAGGCTTGTAACAGATGTAAAACAGGGGATAACAGAAGCTTCACAATAGGTCTGCATTTTTCGATATGATTTGTTACCCCGGATTTCGAGAGAGCTTTTTTGTCGTAGCCCGGTAACGGGTTGTTATGATTAGTTAAGTAATTAACGATTTATATATCGGTGAAATAAAAGTTATTTTCCACTCATCGAATACGCATCCTGAGCCAAAGGACTCACGAAGAATTATTGTGAGAGAGATATAGAACGAACTGCTAAAATTTTGTTTGGATTTTGGGATTTCATTGGTTTTAGGCTTCGAGATAAAAAACAGAAGGATTTTACACGTTTAGGCACGTAGAGGCAAACCCCTTCATCCACTGCTTTCCTGAACTTTATATACATATTTGCCAGATGTTAAGAGTCAAATACGAGTATCCTACTCCAACTAATGGAGTTGAAAAATGTATTGATTTTGCGCGAAATTAGAAGAGAAATTAAAAGAAGTACGGAATACTTACTCGAACCAATCAAAAAAAGAAAAGTATATATAAATTTCAGCCGCCGTGGCTCAGTTGGTTAGTGCGCGGTCCAACGAGTCGCATGCAGAGCGACGCAAGATCGAATACTGCATGTAGTAACACCTAAAAAAATAACGGGAAACTCGTTTTCTCTTTCGGTGGCTGTCCTCTGAGCTGGAAATGGCAAACCTCTGAGAGTAAAAATTGCCTATGAAAAAGCTCCCAACCTGCCGTTCGGAACCGGCATAAAACTGTAGGTCCCTTCCACCCGCGTACAAAATTCACACGCACAACACGGGTGGTTGCGGGAAGCTAGGCCTTAGTCTCGCGTAAGCGGGCTGTCGTGCCAATCAATTATTAATTATTATTAAACATTTTGTGTATAATCAAAGAATATGAAGTAATATAGAACGCGCATGTGGGCACAAAAGTGTTTTCGGTTGCTATGATGCGAGCGGGAAGAGCGAAGCGTAGGCATTTGAGAATGTTAAGTTCATAACATTTTCTGTTAGATTTTCGTAGGACAACAGCAAAAAGCAATGTTTTTGTTCGCAACGGCTTCACTCGTGTACATTGAAATGGTTGTGTTGCAGCGTAGTGTTCGCTCAATCATTTTTTGCATGTATGTTTCTTGATCTTGTTTGCCGAATCGCAAGCAAAGAGCAAACAACGAACCAAAGCATCGTCATCATCGTTTCAACGAAGATGACTCGGGATTCGCTAATGTTTTTGTTGTTGTCGATTATTGTGTGTATGCTTCTTTATGTTGCCGATTGGCGGGTTTGCTGCCCAAATTGCCATCATATTTCTATCAATCGAATCTTTGTGGTGTATGGCTTTTTGATGGCCAACGCTTTGATTGATTTTAAATTTGGTGGTTGATCCCAATTTAAAATGTTTACAAATATTTTTATGTGGTGAGTTCGAAATAAAATTATTAGTTTATATTTTCACATGGTTGATTACAAGTTTGAGAATATGGGAAAACTAGAAAAAAAATTAATTGATGGCTACATTGACTTCAAAATTCATAAAAACACTTGAAATCATAAATAATTAAATGGTTGTGTTGCAGCGTAGTGTTCGCTCAATCATTTTTTGCATGTATGTTTCTTGATCTTGTTTGCCGAATCGCAAGCAAAGAGCAAACAACGAACCAAAGCATCGTCATCATCGTTTCAACGAAGATGACTCGGGATTCGCTAATGTTTTTGTTGTTGTCGATTATTGTGTGTATGCTTCTTTATGTTGCCGATTGGCGGGTTTGCTGCCCAAATTGCCATCATATTTCTATCAATCGAATCTTTGTGGTGTATGGCTTTTTGATGGCCAACGCTTTGATTGATTTTAAATTTGGTGGTTGATCCCAATTTAAAATGTTTACAAATATTTTTATGTGGTGAGTTCGAAATAAAATTATTAGTTTATATTTTCACATGGTTGATTACAAGTTTGAGAATATGGGAAAACTAGAAAAAAAATTAATTGATGGCTACATTGACTTCAAAATTCATAAAAACACTTGAAATCATAAATAATTAGATACGTGTTTTAAGTTTTTTTTAAAATCGAAATCTAACGGACAAACCAAGGGTTAAAAGATTGTATAGACAAGCATAATTTAATAGGTCTATTGACTTTCAATATGTCGAAAGCACTACTAAAGCACTAAATAAAGAAATAAATAATAAGACAAATATTTTGTCATATGAAAAATGTGATTTTCTGAACCTGAATTGTTCCATGGCGAATGATGTCACCATAAATTTACAATATAACATTTTCTTATTTTAGTTCTTTTAACCCTTATGTGTGTGATGGGGTACCCGGGTACCCAAATCACTTTTATATCGAAATTTTATACATTTGCGGATAACCTAGAAAGATGAATGTTCATGACAACTCCCAAAATGGTATTCTGTCTTCATTTTCGGGTGTTTAATTCCATTTATTTTATTTTGGAGGGTGCGGCGCAACATTTTACTTTTTACACCCTTACCCGTGTGCTGGGGTACCCGGGTACCCCAATACATTTTATATGGAGTTGCATAGATTTTTCCTGTAAGTAAAACTTTTTAAAGTTAATTTGTTATAAAACAATTTTATCAACGAGAACAATCACTCAATCGATTTTGAGGAAATTAAAAAAAATGATTTTGGTTATATAAATTCTGAGATGGTCAGTTTCTATGCAACCCGCAGGCTAGGCGTCAGAGGCTTCTATTGGCTTCAGATCATCTCTTCATCACTTTTACTTTCGTACATTATTTCTTGAATTTCGGTTGAGATAAATCTTTCACAACGAGTTATAGAATAAATTTCAATTGATTCGCTCGTTGTAAATTAAACGAGGAGTTCTGTATTATAGGAAGTTCTTTATTCAATTCCAACTTAAAACTAAATATTGCAACGCACAGAGTTCACAATGAAACCTCGGTTTGTTGCGATATGCATATTGTATGTTTAAATATATGTATATTGTATGTTTATGATAAGGCAGGAAGCCACTTAGGATTTGTTTGCGTTTGTGATACTGTATGTTGCGATAAGGGTTTATGGATACTCAAGTGGAAGAAAACGACTGGAGAGTTACCGGCTGTTGGGATTTGTTTACGTATGGGATTTTATAGGTTGTGATAAGGATTGAAGGAACAGATCGATTGTGTTTGAGGAGTCAGGTTTCTGAGTTATGGTTAAAAGATAGCCGTTGGTGGGTTATCGTTACTAACGAGCTCTTGCTGAATAAGAACTCATTTCAGAAGTTGCTCAGATCTTTCACAATGCAATTGAAACTAATTACTAATGATTAATTAATTTGTTACAAAGTTCAAATGTAACAAATTTCCGCGGGGAATGACCTTCCATTGAAATTTACAGCAGCGTATGAATGGTATTCCCCTTTTTATGAAAACGGGATCCGAAATTGCACAAAAATTCATTACTGGAAATTAAAAAACAATTTTAGAAGTCATTTTTTGTAACAAGGAAAATCCCAAAATGTACTTTTATATTAGTGAGAGCTTTAAAACCAAGCAAAAACAGTAAAATTTCTTACAGTGCGAACAAAAAGTGAGAAATTTTCATACAATTTGTACTGGGGTACCCGGGTACCCCATCACAAGGGTAAGGATGTTTTTTCAGCACACACACTAGGGTTAAGTAAGCATTATATGTGGGCAGTAAAAAAGTTCCAAAGAACGGGACGGAAAATTATTACGGGCTAATAAAAACGTCTTCCTTTCTTTCCAATTTCCCTTTTAAGTTGTCTTTTGTGATTACTTTTTATTTATTTTTAATTGCCTGTAGCGATCATATAGGTCACCACGCCAGCCATATTTTATTTTCTTTTCTATGATTATGCGCACACTACAGTCGGCAGTGAATTCATGAGCAATATGGAACGCCGTGCAGGCTTATAGAAGAAGAACAAAAGCCAGCCGCTAGAAAATATAAATCGTTTTACAATTTCATCGTTTCGCCAGCGCAACAACAACAACAACAGAACATCGTCCTCATCTCCCAATCATCCCACGCCGCAGCAGTGTGCTAACGCAGACTCGCTGCAGTGAGCGCAACCAAAAGCAAGCCTTCGTATGTTTATTTTCTTTGCTTCTACTCACATGTTACGCCGAAGCTACAGAGATTTCTGCTGTTAGTAACAGAGGGTACTACCAGCAGTACCCGCCATACAATGCGTTTGCTTGTATGAGATGCGCGTTCTATATTACTTCATATTCTTTGGTATAATCAAAGAATATGAAGTCTTTATTTTCTTTGGCATGACACATACACATCGTTGCTAAGGCACCGCATTGCCAATAGGTGCGGCGCCAGCAGGTCTATCCTTTGCGTCGGCGTAACTGTATTGCGACAATGAAGTGACCGCTGAACAATTACATTAGTTTTGGCAGATTGTGCCGCTGTTTTCATTCTTTTTTGCGAAAAGCAAGTGCCTGGGCGTACCCAGCAACAAATTTAAGGGGGCAAAGACATAACTACATTTCCAAATTCAGAATATAAAATTCAAATAGATTAGAATATAGATTTCTGTGCATATGTATGTAAAATATAGAATAACGAGGGCGAACTACCCTCCTCTACCCATACCTAGGTACGCCCATGAGCGCCTGTCATCATCAACCGAATCTTTTTGCTGTATGGTTGTTTGTAACCGTATGCTGCGCTTGGTTGATTGATTTTACAACTTGCGAACAATTATATGTGTCTCCAAAACCAAACAATTTACTAATCAAGAGATCTAGAAACCAAATAAATTTTTCATTTACAGTAGCGACTCGGTAAAAGCAACCCTCGATTTGCGCAACTCCTCGATTATCGCAACCACCGAATTTTATACATTATAGACTCAGTAAAAGCATGATGTCCCGTTTCTCTCTCTAGTTTCTTTAAATCAGTAAACTCAATTGTTATCAAACTGTTTTGTTAATTAAAGCCTTTTTAAGAAATGTTTGAAGTTCTTGTTTCTGTTTGATTTTTCTTAAACACAATGAATGTGATTAGTTTAAGTTCTTTTTTTTGTAATACAACAAAATATGAATAAAATAATAATGAATTCTAATGAAACCCTTATAAAACTTTGTGAAATTTGCAAATTTTCATACAAAAATTTAGACTCGATAATTGCAACAAACTCGGTAGTTGCAACTGCCCCTGTCATTAATCGGTTGCTTTTACCGAGTCGCTACTGTATATTGTTCTCACGGGTCGTAAAAAAATATATTATTAAAAAAAGTCACCAAAATCTTAGCAGCTACAGTAAGGATCGAACCGCGAACTTGTCGTCCGAGACACTCCCGCTTACGCGTTTGACCATCAAAACTCAATCCCGACTGGTTGCTTAAAAGGTATGATAACAGACAAGCGCCGTTTTGACTAAAAATCACATATTTCTGTATCTCAAAACAGAGCACAATGCGTGTAAAGCGGTGTTTGTGTGAGTGACATTAGAGGCCAAAAAGCTCTTATCGGAGGCCAACCCTACAAGAACAGTGACGGTCATATGATCGGTCATATGACCGACATGCCTGACCGAAGTTTCGGTCAGCTCTCCGAACAAAGTTTCTCCCATTTTTGTACAGGCGGTGTGAAAAAATGACCGAAACTCTCGTTTACGTGTGATTTTTTGTTTCACTCTAACACACACCTTTTGCATATTAAGAAAAGTGTGTTTGCTCTGCTCTAACGCATACGTGTTCCAACCTCCAAATATTTAGTTTTTAATGGCTATTTCACCGTCGCTGCCGCGGCAGCCGCCGTAGCTCAGCTGGCTAGTGCGTTGGCCGCGAGTCAAGACTCCGCGAGTTCAACTCACCGTTGCAGCAAACTTCTTTTTTTTCGGTGTTGCAGCAAACACCGATATTGATTTTTGTATTTCAAAAGAAAAGTTTAAAGAACTTGTTTCTAAGTTTTATTCTTAACCAAATTGCCTTTTTTATTTTTAAGTGTTAATTAATTTTTAGTTTCTAGCCTGTAGATTTTGTATCATTTGGCTTAAATAAATAAATAAATAAATAAATAAATAAATAAATTTTTTGGAAAAACCGTTTGCTCTTACTTCTGTCTGAATTTATTTAAATTAATTTAAATAAAATAATAAAAAAAAATTTAATTTAAAAAAAAAATTCATTTGCGGTCCTGCTTGGATGACCCCATATTGTCGCAATCGAAGGCGTTTGCTTAGCGCGACATCATTGGCATCGGCTTCCTTGGTCTTGCGCTTCGGTACTTGTTATGGCCCAATATTGAAGTTGTTACTGAAAAGTGCAGAGTTATTTAAATATTCAAATAATATTATTTATTTAAATTAAATTTCAATTCGATTTCTTACCTTCTTTCTGTTTTTCTTTTTTTCGGCGTTTGAAACAACGGAGTTTGAACTTGGGCTCGCGCGTCGTATTTGACTCGCGGCGCGCGCGTTAACCAGCTGAGCTACGTAGCTATGGCAGTCGACGGCTCTTAATCATTTATATTAACTCCGATGCGAGTTCTTGTCAGCAGTTGTTTCTATTGTTGTCTCATTCTTACACATGCGTGTATAAGCAATTAATGGTTCTATGGTTGTTAAATGGTTTGTTTCAGTTTGAATGAAAGACAAATTGCAGCGATATGTTGTCTCATATGGGCCAAATTTCATGCAAATGTATTGGTAAATTCAAAAAATGTTGCGAATGTAGTGGAGTTTCGGTCAGTCGCGTCTTGTAGGGAAATTTGTCGAACTTTTTGACACATTTTTTCCTTGGCCGCTGGACATCTATATGATAAGTTATCTGTGGTTTACTATTGCAGGCATTTCAAGGTTTCAAAAAATTATTTATGCCGTCATATGAGTAAAGTTTTTTTACAACGTGGTTTTGACAGATAATCTATCATATGCCGGATTGCCATAAACTCGAAACAATTTTCTCGCAGCCAAAGAGCGACATGTTGGGAAAACAGTGTTGTATACGCATTTCAAAAACGGATGCAATATGTGGTATCACAATGGGCCCCACAACAGACCTCCGAGTGTGTTTTTTAGAGAGGCAGCCACCCTTCACTCAATTTAACCTAAATTAAAGTCTGATAAGGTTGCACGTTATTATATACATATGCACATAGCCATACATGCATATTTGTAACATATATATCACTGTTAGGAGGAACGTAGCTAACAGTGAAACATACTTCAGAAACATTGTCAGCGTGAGACTGTCCTGTCTTGACAACAACACTGACTGGTTCGATATGCTTCTTGGCATGGGTCATAGCATAGGCACAGATAACTCATCATATAACATGTCCAGCGGCCAAGGAAAAAATGTGTCAAAAAGTTCGACAAATTTGACCTCCGATAAGAGCTTTTTGGCCTCTAATGTCACTCACACAAACACCGCTTCACACGTATTGTACTCTGTTTTGAGATACAGAAAAATGTGATTTTCTAGTCAAAACGGCGCTTGTCTCTTATCATACCTTTTAAGCAGCCAGTCGGGATTGAGTGTTGATGGTCAAACGCGTAAGCGGGAGTGTCTCGGACGACGAGTTCGCGGTTCACTCCTCACTGTAGCCGCCTAAAATTTTTTAATGGCTTCTTTTTAAATACATGTATATTCCTTTTTTTACGACCCGTGAAAAAAAGATGAATGAACAATTTATTTGGTTTCTAGATCTCTTGATTAGTGAATTGCTCAGAAAATCATATGCTCAGAAATCTATATTCTATTCTATTTGAATTTTATATTCTGAATTCGGAAATGTAGTTACACTCCGGGCCACCAGAATAGGTTCACATTTTTTTCTCGAGGAAAATGAGTAGTGTTCTTACAAAACACCGTTTTACCTCATTTATTGGTATCAAGATGTTCAAGGCATCTATTGTGAACCTACATGTCCAAAACACAATTTGACATTTATTTCATTTTTCTTTTTTGGCCCAATTTTGTAAAGTGAACCCCAAAACTGAGTACATTTTAGTGGGCCACCAGAATAGGTTCACTCTGAAAACTAAGATTGAAACAGTGGTAAATGCAAATAATATGGACTGTTTGGTAAACAACACTTAAATTTATTGGTTTTAAAAGCGAGTATGGCCACCTTTATTTAGTATGGCTTCAAAAGTTCGCGTCAACATTGACTCGTATAAAGACTTAATTAAATCTAGAGAAATAGTCTCCCACGCTGCTTCAATGGCACCAATAAGTTCATCGTTGTTGTCGAACTGGCGTCCGAAGGCATAGACCTTCCTCACCAACCATCCCCAAACGTTTTCAATGATATTAAAATCAGCAAAATAGGGAGCCCGCTCCAGCTGATCAAAGTTTTGCTGCATCAACCACTGCTTCACGACCCGTAAAGTATGGATGGGTGCATTGTCCTGCTGGAATATCCACTTAATAGGACCAAACAAGACAGACAATTGTGGAAAAACTCTCTCAAGCATGGTTTTATAGCCCATTACCGCCATTCTAGCTGTTTGAAATTTCAGCTTGACAGTTCCGTAGTAGGAAATCGCTCCCCATACCATAATTCCACCTTCTCAAACGTGGTGGCGTGTTAAAAAGCGTTCATTTTTTCTAAGGTCATGGAAATACAAATTCTATTCATCGGGTCCATCAAGATTAAACCGTTTTTCGCCCGAAAACTCGACTTACTTCCATTTGTCGTTCCATGCCATATAATTTCTGCGAAATTCCAAACGGTTTTCTTGGCGCTGAGCAGTTAGCAGTGGTTCTTTTTGCAGTTTTTTTCTTTTTAGGTTGGGGACATTCCGAATGACACGTTTGATAGTAGAATAGCTTGCAGAAGTCCAGTTTTAGCCTTGATTTTGGCAACTGAGTCAGCGGAATTTGAAGCACATCGCAGTATGGCACGCTTGTCTGCAGACGTTGTCACCGAATGCGTGCAGCCTTTCATGTTTTTTCCATTAGTGATTTTATTTCGCAAATAATTGCTCACCAAATTTTGACTTCTGTTTATTTTAAGGGGTTATATACCTTTTTGTGGCTCAAAAATCGGAAAAAAATTTTATGACTTATTTTTGAAGTACATACTTTTAACAATTTTTCTGCAAAATTTCATCGAGATCGGGGCACTAGAACCTAAGATACGGCCGTTCATAGCGCGCAGTTTCCGGAACTCAAGTATTCAACTCAAACTTTAAACGTGATTTTCTCCAAATGATGTTTTTTGAAAAATGCCATCGCGGTGAGCACGATATCCCGCTAACCACTGCATCGATCAGTTTGAAATTTTGAGGGGTTGTTTGTACAAACAATAGCTAATTCGTGAATGAAAATCTTCTATTTTTTTTTGGCAAAAAACTCAATTTTTCGACCTTAAAAAATCGACATTTTTGGAAAAAATAGCACTGTAACTGTAAAAATTTTTTTTTTGTAAAATCCTTCGTTCACGAACAAGACAACACTGTGTACTATTTGTGGTTTTTTTTTGTTTTTTTTTCGCTGAGCCGTTACCTCGATTTCATGCTCACCGTCAACCACTGCTAACAAAAGGACTTCTGCGGCAAGGACTGTAACTTCCCCAATTTTTCGAATTTTCGCTTGAAATTTTATACAAATTCACATAAGAACATGTACTTTTATAAACTTTGTATTGCATTTGAATAAAGCTATGGTAACATGCTTTAAAAAAAAATTAAAACACTGTATTTCCCCTACAGAAAAAGGTATATAACCCCTTAAACGCTATTTTATGCAAAGAATAATTTTCGCTTTCAAGCACTTTAATTTGAGCGATTTCTTCGGAAGTTAGAGCTTTTCCGTGGCCCATTTTCATACAAACGTTAAGAAAAACATTTAATGGAATGATCAAATTTGGTTTTGCTCCCAAAAGTCCCGTTATTCGCCAAAAAAGCAGCGATTTTGAATGTGAACCTATTCTGATGGCCCACTAAAATGTACTCAGTTTTGGGGTTCACTTTACAAAAGTGGGCCAAAAACAAAAAATGAAATAAATGTCAAATTGTGTTTTGGACATGTAGGTTCACAATAGATGCCTTGAACATCTTGATACCAATAAATGAGGTAAAACGGTGTTTTGTAAGAACACTACTCATTTTCCTCGAGAAAAAAATGTGAACCTATTCTGGTGGCCCGGAGTGTATGTCTTTGCCCCCCTTAATTTGTTGCTGGGTACGCACTCGCTTTTCGCAAAAAAAATGAAAAGATCGGCAAAATCTGCCAAAACGAATGTAGGGTCAGATGGGGGAAATGTAAACACTTTTTGCTTTTTTTGCGCAAGTACTTTGAAAAAACTGAAAAAATACTTTTTAGGACACCTTTTCTACTTTCAAAAATTAACATTATTTTTAAAAAACATCAGGTATTGCACTGGTGATCAGTAACTCGCTCTTTAAAACCAACGAAGCGCAAAAGAGTGGTGTTTACATTTATCCCGGTGTTGTTTACATTTCCCAAATTATTTTTAAAATTCAGGGGTAAAAGGAAACAGTGCTTTCGCTCCCTTAAGACACTCGGAACTTCGGTATCTAGGTAGGTATTCTTCAAGGTTTCTTCAAGGTGCCCACACTTTTGAGGAGATTTTGTCAATATCGTCATTTTGTTGGTAGGATTGTATAACGCATACGTATTTGAAAAGTATAGTTAATCTGCTATCTCCCTTAAACAGAAATTTACCTTTTGTAAGCCTAGCTGGATCCACGGATTCCAGCTCCTCCTTCTCATCTACATCATCAACTGCAAAGTTCTCATGCACTACCATCTTTATAGACAACGTATTTTCCATTTGCAGAGTCCTTTGTACTCGTGCTTTTGGTTCGTGTTTTCTATGGAAGCGGTTTTTAGCTTATAAAACAGACTTTCTCTTGGGCTTAGAGATTTTGTTTGCTATCTTTTTGACTTTTTTCCTTCAGTCGCTTAAGAACTTTGTTAGAAGTCAAAACTTCACTATACTTCATTGGCTTAAGTCTAGGAATTGGATTTTTTCCTTACTAATAGTATCATTATCAGCGTTTTCTACATTTTTTACGTCGTACTCTACAAGTGGCTTCTTCCTTACATACGTTCGTGGCATTCTGATCACTTGAAATGATACGAACCGGGAAGGCTCTCAGAAAAAAACGTTTACCCCAAAAACATTTACCCCAAAAAAGTGGTTACATTTACCCCACATGCTAAAAATTATTGGGGGAAATGTAAACACGAAAAAAACAACAAAACAATTACAAATTTAGGGAAAGACAGCAACAATTTTATTTCCTTACACTCTAAGATTGATAAACAAAGTTACAATATTACAAGAATTTTTAGTTTAAGCACTTTCACACACAAATTAAAAAATACTTACAAAAGTGATTTTCACTTTTAGAACATACGTTCTCTTTAAGACTAAAACTTTCATTGATATTTGAAAGCCACCGACGTGAAAGTTCGGCGACAGTTTAAGGACATGTTAAATTAATATATTTTTGGGTCATGGTCTGTTGCATTTAATTTTAAAAGTATAAAATAACCGCTGTTTACATTTACCCCTTGTTTACATTTCCCCCATCTGACCCTAATTGTTCAGCGGTCACTTCATTGTCGCAATACAGTTACGCCGACGCAGAGGATAGACCTGCTGGCGCCGCAGCTATTGACAATGCGTTGCCTTAGCAACGATGTGTATGTATCATGCCAAAGAAAATTATTTTCTTTCTTTATATTCTTTGATCATGCACAAAATGTTTAGTGCCGATTCATTTATATCACATTTTTTGAACACATTATTAATTTCCGGTATAACCGATTAAAAAGGTTTATAAAAAAAAGCGTTAAATGTTAAGAAAAATTTTGCTTCTCGCCCAGCCTTGAACCCGAGGCGAAATTTACGAAAAAGAAATTACGGATAAATGATGTGCTGTCTACCTGTTACACCAAATACAGTACGTGATCGTTGAAGCTAAAATCATAAATATATGTTGCAAAAAAGAATATCACAGAAAAGAAATTCAAAATTAATTCAATCCGACAAAAGTTCTGGATGAGCACATGCAGTTGTGTGCGTAAAATAGCTTTGCGGAAAAAAGCTGTAATTCAGAGCTTGAAATTTGTGTGCCGTTTTCGTCGTATGAGACTGGACATCTATATGATGAGTTATCTGTGGCATAGGTCTATCTCGCGACTAGCAAATGAAGATGCCACAATTAATACACTGCCTGCTCTGGTAAATCCCGGATATAGAAATCGATCCTTGCAGTGAAAATGGTAAGATCCATCGGAAGCTCATTCGAAATAAATTGGGATGATAGGTATCGATGAAACTCGAGTAGTAGCTTTATATACATAGTAGCCGTTGCGAAAACAATGTTCCTTTTAGTGCACAGGCCAACACATTGCAAGGGGTTATATATTAAGGTGCAATTGCTTTTCTAAGTGATGGTTAAGTCGGTTAGGGAATCAACTGTTGATCTCCGGTTCTCGGAAAATACTAATTTTATGTTTTACATGCAGATCCATACGTCCTTGTGCTGATTTTCTTTAACTTTAACTTCTTACATCATTTCATAGATTTTTTTTTCAATATCGACCAGTCCGAATGAAAGGTTGTTTATCACTGAAAAAACATAAACTCAATGACCACCAATTTTTTTGTTTGTTTTAAACCATCCTTCTTAAAGAAATAAGTCTCACATGTTCAATTTTTAACCTTCTGCCTGTCCCTTGGGGTATTTGACCCCAGGCGGAATTAAAAACGGTTGAGCGGTCGTCTACTTGTGTTATTTAGTGTTAATCGCGCTTACAACCCAATAACAAATCGACATTTCTTCATGTTTTGTCAGTAAATCATATAACCGTTTGATTGGGGTCATCCTGACCCCAAAGGAGAGTGATCGCCATTTTTTAGCAAAGGACAGACAAAAGGTTAACCCTCATCCGACATTCAAAAAAACTCACACATAAGATGTTCGGGTGATATTTCATCCATATGGTACTTTGCATTGTTTTAATGAATTTTTTGACCAATTATAATACAAAATAATTTGTTATCTTTAATCTTTATTATCTTTGTTATCTTACAGATAAATAAGTTAACAAATTTGTCTCTTTTTTTGCAATTAGGGCAACTAGGTTAGGTTAGGTTATTGTGGCTGCCTCTGTAAGAGACACACTCGAAGGCCTATTATGAGACCCGTTGTGATATACCACAAATTTCACCCGTTTTTAAATGTGTATGTAATACTGTTTTTCGAATATATGTTACAGCACTCATTTCAATCGGATGGGGAAAGGGGCCAAGGAAGGGCAGTAGTTAACTAAAACTTTATGTTCACCACAAGTATATTTTTTTTCAAGAATTGCAAGCAGAATATGCCTTTCGATCGTTTTTGATACCAATTAGCTATCTTCCAATAGTTCTTTTACTTTTTTACGCTCTGATTTTCTGACAAGGTTTGCAAAAATGGCTGTATTGAGATAAGAAGTCAGCATGAAGATTTTCCTTTCGCTAACGTTGCTCTACGCAAAATCTTTAGCTTTACTAAACTCAAATCTAAGTGTTCAAGATAAATTCGCCACTTGTACTTTTTGTACAAGCGATCCAGATGGAATCGACAGCAATTGGTTTTTGCTTAAGAGTATAGTTAGTGAACAATCAATTGGTCTTAAGTGTCAACTACTGCTTTTGATTTATTGTAAAACGCTATAATTTCGGGTAATTTTTTGTCACCCATAATCCTGGTTATGATGAAAAGTGCTCAAAGGGGCATCTTCTTCTTGTTAACTTAGTGTGTCCTTTTCATAGGACGTACATAGCAGTTGTCACTAAAACCAATTTTCTCATATATCTCTTATGGGTGTTAACGAGCTTCATTCTTGATTACAATCGTTACGTTCTTGGCGAGTGGTTTTGTCACCGACAGAACGAAAAATTGGTCTGCCTGTTGTGCAACTCTACAGATTATCAAGAGATTCTCCATTCGACTTATAAACACCACTCAAAATTGAAATACCAAACTATGCCTGAATATCACCAACGCAGATCCATTCACTGCCAAGAACTCGCGAACCTTCAACATTAGTTTTTGCAGTTACTATCTTTAACATTGGTCTTCATTGGCATCTTGTATTGCTGACACACGACTTCAAGCATAGCGAGTTATACCAACTTTAGTTGAAATAATATAATCAGCTATTACTTTCCCGTTAAATTCAGGAGGCCCATTGATCTATAAAAATGTTTTGCCTATAAAAGCAGTTCAAAACTTTCAATCCAGTGACGTAATTGTATGGCATTTTCTGTATGTGTTGCGTTGAATTTCCATACAATTTGTATATGGGTGAAATATCACCCGAACGTCGCCCACGTAACTTTTTTGTAATCACCGTTATAATCAAATAATCAATATGTTGTAGATAAATTCTAAAACTTATATTGGTTTGCTACAAATACAAGAAACCTTAATCATTTTGATAAATATATAACAAAGTTATAGCATCTCAAAGTTGAAAATGGGTGAAAAATCACCCGAACGACGGATTAGGGTTAAACAAATATCTTGTTTTACTCCAGCATTTTCATAATACAAATATGGCTATGTGTGTACAGAGAAAAAGTCTTCGATGCGCGATTGCCTCTGTACCGCAAGTAAAGTTTTCTGTTTGGCAATTTCTCTTGATTGATTATTGCAATTTTTATTTTTAAAAGAAAAAAGCCGACCGAACGCAAAACAAATCCTGTGAACATTAACTAACTTGACGGAAATTTGAATGTTTTAACGTAACAAAAACAATTGAGGTACCGTTCACTTGACGAAACCAACTATTCATTGTTATTGTAAAGAATGTGAATAAAAACAACAAACAACATAAATATTCCTTATATCGAATAGCGAATTTCACTTTTGGTCGTAATAAAGAACCATCAATGGAAAAAATGTGGCCTTAACGTACGGCCATAGAAAATTCGTTAAATGGGAAGTTCGTTATACTGGACGTCCACTGTATTGTGAAAATTCATTTTGTGCAACCTATCGCACATTCATAAACATACAAAGTTTTTGGCATTTTTCATTGACATTCCACAATACTTAAAAAGTTCTCTCCCTATCTGCCATACCTTTTATAGTACCATGCACAAGACTTTCTGAAAAAAGTTATAACATCAACATTCCGAGCGTCGCAATATTGGGAGTTAGTCGAAATTAGAGAGATAAATTGAGGAAACGCTCACTCAGGCATTTGAGACAACTTAAAAGCAAAGAGTAGCTCAACTCATATCAGACAGATTGCCACTTGTTAGCAGTCGGTCGTATCTGTTGCGTTTTCTCAAGAGTTCGTTTTTAAACGTACCGCCTACTATTCGCTATATGAGAAAGTAAACATGAGTCGCAAAATTTAAGATAAGCTTCACTCCCCAAGTGCGAGTTAGTCGCAGTATTATATAAACATTAAGGCCAAGACTAAGTTGATTGTTAAAATTTTACTCTCTTCTTTATAGAGCATTATTGCTGTGAGAGCCAAAATATTGAGCTTGGTATGTACGTATATGTAGTTTACATACCCTCTAGGAATTCGGACAGGTCCGAATGTAATTTTTCAACTTGTTGCTTATCAGTCATATCTGACTTCTGAACCGATTCGGTTCCTTGGAGCAAACTCACCTTTTTAACATGGCGATGTCCTAGGCGACAGTCAATTGTCCCTGTATGCACCCATTTGCAACTAATCAAAATTCAGTCCTAAGTAAAACAGTTTCTAAACCAGTTGCGAAGCAAGTAGTTTCAAAGTAGTTTATTCTGGCTTAGTTTTCTAACCAGTCGAATTTTATAAATGAAAATAAAACAATGAAATTTTAAAATATTAATTTTATTTTAAAAATATTTTTAAAACAACAAAAATGCATCCCGAATGAAAAACAAAATATACGTGCACCAAACAATTGCATTTCTAAGAAAAAATGAACGTGGACTGCCGAAACTCTTTGAGGCCTGAATCAATAAAATATCGTCGTCACTACTGCGCCTACAATTAATATAATAAATTGATTATTCAATTAATAATTAAAAAACAAAGAAATTAATTAATAAATACCTCTTGCTTTTGCTTCAATTCGTTGCTTTAACAGTGATGAAGTTCATTACCACCAGTTCATCACTGGCTTTACGCAAGTTCGCAAAATTCCAACTGAAGTCATTCAAAGCAAAACATGCAAATCGCGCGAGCTTCGAGTCATAGAAACATAGAAACACGTTAAAAAAATGCACAAATTTTTATGTCGTCGTTTTAACAAAAGTATCATATGATCAGACCTAACAGTGTTTTGTTGATTACTTAGTTAGTTGTTCTTTATTGACATTAATTTATACAAATTAGAACATACGACTATGACAAATGTCGTCAGCCGGAATTCTTGCAACTAATTACATTCGATTTTGCTAATTGGTAATTAAACTCTGTAACAAAAGAGTTTCTATAATTTAAATATACTTTTATATACTTAACGATAATTCTAACATCTAATGTACAATTCAATATATAAATTATTTCTTCTTCATTGAAGCTGTTTGTTGATTATTTCACTTTTGCTTCGTCTTTCTCATTTTCCTCTGCTCTTTTCGCCTATGAACGTTCAGAACGTGGACGATTACACGCGCACTGACTGCCTTCTGCATGCGCTAACAGCTGCTTAGGCAACAAGTTGTCCAATTGATTTACAAAAAACCAGTTAGAAAATCAATGAATTTTGGGAACCAGTTGTCCCAGGCCCGACAGGGCAAGTGAGAACCCAAATAATAAGTATAAAGGCAAAGGGCAATTTTCGGATCAGCTTCGGCGATAATGTGTGCGTAGTGCTTGTGTTTGTGCGCGATTGCGGCCGCTCAGTTATGTGACATCCTCGAGTGTCTGTGCGAGTAATTAGGAAAATCACTACTGACATGTGTATAGTAGCTGAAATTAGTTTAATACGGTCTGTGTGTTTTTGGTACAGATCTTTCCCCAGCGCTAATCACGTTTACCCGTCGACAAGCTAAATCGAAATATATTTATACGAACACCGAGTGCAAAGTTAAAGGAGAATTGCGTTTCAATGCAAAGCCGCAGACATATTTATTTAATAACGAACTTATGATTTAAATAGAGGATGATCGTATGCACCTAATATGTGTATTAACAGACGTGCGTACATAAATGTGTAAAAGTAAACTACACACTTCTGCCTCTGTGTTTTCCGTGCTGCTTACTTCTGTAAAACCGTTTGCACAGCCATTGGGCAGCTAATTAGTTCAGCTCGTACATACAAGTATTATAGCTCCTTACAATACCAGTAACATTGCAGACTGTATGGGAAGTAGGTGAGCAATCCACAACGCGAATGAACAGGACACAGGACAACAAAGTTTATCGCCTTTGGAACAGCAGCACATAAAGCCGTACACGTGTTTTTCATCGTTTGCTTGCTGTCACATACGCGAACTGGTTTATGTCCCTTCAACTGCAAGGCGGAATACGAAAGTAAACAACTCCGCATCTACCACATCGAAACGTGCTGCAGCTCGGTTCCTCAAGCAGTACCTCATTGAAATTCGTGAGAAATGCAAAACAATGTGTTCTCCAATGTGGACGATTTGAACCGAAAATATTTTCGACAGCAAGTTAATTTTGTGGGTAGGTTACAGCTCTTCCGCACATACATACATATGATACTCGTAGACTTGTATACTTCAATACATACCAATGCTAGTAAGCTTACTTAACTATAATCTACGGTTGCAGGTGGAACAAACAACAAAGTGGAATTCGTTCTTTCACTGGCAGTAGTTAATTGTACTTTTTACTATTGCTTTACTTTTGCTTTACAGCAATCATAGTAAGACGTCGATGAGAAGCTCCCTTTCACAGCGAAAATACCAATAAATCTATCTGTCTTCACAGTTCGGGAAACAATATCTTTGCTGAAACTGAAACTGTAGCATGTGCTTAGCTGAAGTTGAATCGCAGCAATAAATGGGAGAGCGACAAGCAAAAATTTTGAGGACGTACAGTGACAGACAATAGTATTGACACAGCAACGATTGTTTAATAAAACAGCAAATTTCAGATAAACAAAACATAAAATTCATTAATTTTTAATGTCAACTTATTCATTTATATCACCTTCATTGAAGGGCATAAAAAATTTACATTCTAAGGGTATTCATTTAAGCATATAAGTTTACCTACCGCATATATTTATACATTTACGCACTGTGTTATATGAACGCACGTATAAAAGTATTTTTGTAAATGCTCTTTATCGATCAGGTGTTTAGTCGTCAAAATCATAAAATTCAAATGCCGAGAATCACCGAAAAAGTGAAATTCCTCAAACAAATACCTCAAACGGGATATTGTTTGACTGCATCGAACTTTGCTTGCAAAGTCTATAAATTCCTTAGCAATGGGAGGGATTCATCCTCTTTCATTTTCTCTTTTGAAATTTTCCGAAATTAAAAAGTTACATAGCTAAAATACCAATTTTGTTAAATTGTAGTCTTAATAATAATAATTGACTGGCACGACAGCCCGCTTACGCGAGACTAAGTCCTAGCATCCCGCAATCACCCGTGTTGCGCGTGTGAATTCTTACGCGGGTGGAAGGGACCTACAGTTCTACGGTTGCGAACGGCAGGTTGGGAGCTTTTTCATAAGCAATTTTTACTCTCAGAGGTTTGCCATTTCCAGCTGAGAGGACAAATTTATTTCATAGTCGGTTTTGGCATGGACAAAAGTATTGACACAGCACACTTCAATGCAATAAATATTTCTAACTTTGTTCCAACTACCAATAATATGTCCAGCTGTCATTTTGTAGATACCGTTACTTATTATTGTCACCTTTTTACATTTGAAAGTGGGCTGCTTGTGGCAAAAATTTTATAAAAACTAAAATATGGCCCGAAAACACAAAGAACCAACTGAAGCAGAGCAAAAAATCATTATTTATTTGCATAAACACAGTAAATCGTAAGCTGAAATTAGTGAAATATGGGAAGAAGTCGATTTACCATTCGATACATTGATAAGCAGTTTGGTGCCACAACGAAGTTCGCAAGTAGACAACACAGCGGTCGACCGCGTAAGCTAAATGCTAGAGAAGAAGCTCAAATTCTAAGAAAAATTAAGAAAAACGCAAAAATTCCGTCCACCCAACTCGCAGCGGAGGCAAAGGAAGAATTCGACAAGGAAGTTCACCCGAAAACTGTACGAAAAGTACTGTACCGTGCTGGGTATAAAGCCAGGGTAGCAAGGCGAAAACCTTTCATCAGCCTTATAAATCGATAAAGGCAGAAAGAGTATGCCCAGCAATACAAAACTAAACCTGAAGACTTTTGGAACAATACTTTACTATCAGATAGGGGTTGTAGGGCTGCATTGGGCGTGGGAGAGTTGGTATTTGTAGACGAAATAATGAACAAAACCGTATACCCAAATATACTTAAAGAGAATTAAAAATAAAGCATTGAAAATTTGAATTTAAAGATAATATTTTATTTTCAACATGCTAATGACCCTAAGAACACAGCTTTCGACGTCCGTATGTGGCTTATATACAATGTTCCACATATTGTACCACATCCGCCACAATCACCCGATCTAAATCCCGTCAAACACCTTTGGAATGAATTGGAAAGACGGGCTCGAAGGCACAATATAACGTATAAAAGCCAACTAATAAATATCCTTTCACTAGAATGGCAAAATGTAGGAGCAGACATTATCAAAAATTTTAAAAATCAATGCCTACAAGACCTAACGGAGTATGGAAGAGAATGAGTTATGCTACAAAGTATTAATCATGCCATAACATAATGTTTCTTTAGTTTATAAGTAAGTGTGCCAATACTTTTGTCCATGCCAAAACCGACTATGAAGTACATGTTTGCTTATTTCTTCTAAATATAAGAAGTAGTATGTAAATGTGTTATGTCCTGCAATGAAGGTGATATAAATGCATAAGTTGACATTTAAAATTAATGAATTTTATGCTTTGTTTATCTGAAATTTGCTGTTTTATTGAACAATCGTTGCTGTGTCAATACTATTGTTCGTCACTGTAGTTGCGCTTGCAGAAACTTAAACTAATTGTACTATTTTAATGCACCATGCATTTAACTCGTAAAAAAGTTTATTGTAACAAAATGGTCTTATTTAAAGACGGGTAGGTTTTCATTAAAAACTAGTCGTATATAACATTTGTGATTTTACTTTGTGCCTAATTTTTCACTACAAATATAACATGACCAACTTTAATTTTTTCAATCTTAACTATCATGAGCAGCTGATCTCCAACTGCATTTTACTTTGGACAGATTGCAAGTGCAGCACGCAGCACTTCACATTCCTAAGTGGATTCACAGTCCTAAGTGGATTCTTCTTAAAATGATACTTGGAATAGTTTGAATATAACGATGACATAAGCAGATACTGCAGATACGCGTATTCGCTTACTCAAGACATCTCTTTAGTATGAACACCGCGACAAAACTGTCAATAAATTCAAATCACAGATTAGTAACAAATCGAATTACAGATTAGTAACGTCATAACTTTTTATTTTGGCGTGTGTGTAATGGCGCTTCCTTTAATATTTTTTTGAACTTGGTAAACTATTTGCTTTTAACAAACATTTTTCCTGCGCACATATCTATAATATTTACACACACATTTGTCTGGTTTCTGTTGATTGCTACGATATGATAAATAAAAGAAATTACTATGGGCAGCAGAATTGAAAACAAACGTACGACAGTCGTTGACGTGAGTTATGGTATATACATACATACAGTTTTCTCGGATATACGTAAATCGAGAATGAACGAAGCGTAGAATTCTTGCGTACAAACCCAGCCCACTGCATTAAATATGTACTTATAAGTATAAAAACATCGGTTATACGGACCACCGATTATTGTATGTTAATATATGCTAAATAGTTTTGAAACTAGTTTCTAGTTTTTTAAACTAGCTGACCCGGCGAACTTCGTTTCGCACAGCATTTGGTTTTTTAATATGGTGAATCTATAACAATGGAAATTGACGAAGAAAACCAACTAAAGGAAGAGAAAAAGTTACTGATTAACGCAATAGAGGTCCACAAACCAGCGATGTTGCTGCTATGTTTCAGTAAAGAAATGGATTGCGCTTGAACCATGCCAATTTCAAAAACCAATTTTTATCATTTCAACTTACTCCACGTCCCCTTGTTCAATACCCGCACTACCCTCTGTCGAAAGGGAAAATAGTACGTTCGTACTAAGATTCATTGCTGTGCGGTTGGTTGGTTGGTTGGTTCAAGTGGCGATGCTCCAACATCCAATTAGCGCGTTAGCGCCGGTTTGATACCACTATTGCCGGTAGGTACCCTAAGGTATATTGTGTGGTGTCATCTGGACTTATATGTATTTATCCGTACATATCTTTATATCCAGTCCGAGAGGTTAATGAACGAGAGTAGTGAGTTTACGCTGCACTTCGCTATCTCTTCGAAACTTTGAAATATCGGTTTTCCCAGCGTTTTCCATCTCCTTCTTGCTAAGGCCGGACAGGCGCAGAGAAAATGGTGAACGGTTTCTTTCTAATCCGGGTTTTCACAGCTGTGGCAGCTGGTGTTGTATGGGATCCCCATTTTTGCCGCGTGCTCTCCAATGGGCCAGTGGCCAGTGATGACTGCCGTCAGTCTTGCCACATCCCGTCGGCCTTTGTTCAAGAGCTCCGCGGTCCTATTCTTATCGTATGTTGGCCACAGTGATCTGCTGATCTTGTAGGATTCCGTCCTCTGCCATCTAGTGTTGGCTTTGGCGAGGAAGTCCTTCGAGACCCCGTTCTTGATAGAGCCCATTGGGGCGGGAACCGTCAGCGCCTCGCTCTCATCAAGAGCGGAGCCTCTTCGAGCCAGCTCATCGGCTCTTTCGTTCCCGTCAATGTTGTTGTGCCCTGGCACCCATATCAGGGTAACTCTGAACCGCTGAGCTAGCTCTATCAGGAGATTCCCGCATTCCCGCACTAGTTTTGACGATAGAGTCGACGATTCCAGTGCCTTGACCGTAGCTAGGCTGTCGGAAAGTATTGTTATGTGCCTTTGATAAGATGTGTCCATCAATGCCATCCTGCACGCTTCTCTAATAGCGAGCACTTCCGCCTGGAAAACGCTTGCTGTGTTGGGGAGGCGGAAAGACACGTTTATCTTTAGATGTTCGGAGAAAACTCCCACCCCTACTCCGCATTCCATTTTGGAGCCATCAGTATAGATTGTGGACCCAGGTTATTTAGGATGTTCCCTCTCTTCCATTCTAGACGAGAGGGGGTACGGATATCATAATTTCTCCCAAAGACCATGGTAGGAATTGCATAATCCATCGTTGTAGGTAGGCACCTTTGCCCTTGTGATAAAAGACTGCCGTGGCCATACGGTCTGTCCTTCCAGCAACCTGTTTCTCTCAGTCTCAGAGCACTGAGCGTTGCGGCCTTCATAATATGCAGATCGACGGCGAGCAGGTGCGTCAGCACGTTTAGCGCCTCTCCAGGGCAGGATCTAATCGCTCCCGTAGTTCCGGTACAAGCTGCTCTTTGCAGTCTACCGAGTTTGGTAGTGTTGTATTCCATCCTGAGGGCTTTCCACCAGACCAGAGCTCCGTATGATAGTATTGGACGTACAACCATCATGAACATCCATATCATTAAACTTGGTCGGAGGCCCCACCTCCTCCCTATCATTTTCCTGCAGGAGTATAGTGAAAACCTGCTTTATTTATTCTGTGCTTTATGTTAAGCCTCCAGTTCAGCTTAGGGTCTAGAATTACCCCGAGATATCTGGCACTGGACGAAAGGGGTAGTGTTATTTTCGCAAGATGAGGTCGTCTAAAAGTTGGTCTCTTAGTACGAGTGGTAAACAGCATCAGTTCAGTTTTGCTAGGGTTAATGCTTAGTCCACGTCCCGTGCACCAAGCAGTTAACCTATCCAGGCCACCCTGAAGGATTCCACTAATCACGTCAGGGCACATTCCTGATGCCATTAAGACCACGTCGTCAGCATACGCAACCGTTTTAATTCCTCTCTGGTTAAGATCTGTTAAAGTGTCGTCGATGGGACAAACCCACAGTAGAGGCGACAGTACCCCCCCTGTGGTGTACCCCTGCTTACAAATTTTGTGAGGTGGGTGTTTCCGAGCGTCGCGCTTACCACCCTCGATTGGAGCATTGCAGTAACCCAGCTGCGTACCTGTATGTTAACTCCAAGGTTTACCAGCGATTCCTCTATCGCATTCATCTTTATGTTATTAAAGGCACCTTCTATGTCCATGAAGGCTGCCAGTGTGTACTGCTTATACTCCAGTGACCTTTCCACTGTTCGTACTACCTCATTGGGGGCCGTCTCCGTTGACCTACCCTTTAGGTAAGCATGTTGGGCATCAGATAGTTTGTGTCACACTTCCTCGCGTATGTGGAGGTCGAGCAACCGCTCGAAGGTTTTAAGTACAAAAGATGTCAGGCTTATAGGCCGGAAATCTTTCGCTGAGTCGTGACCTATTTTCCCTACCTTCGGGATAAAGACGACTTTCACTCTTCTCCAACTGGCGGGGATATAGTTCCAGACTAGGCAGGCCTTAAAAATCGTCTCTAGCCAGGGTAATCCTGAGTCCTGTGACACCTGTAGCATTATGGGAAGGATGCCATCTGGTCCCGGGGACTTGAATGGTGAGAAGCTTTTCACAGCCCATGTGAGCTTTTCTCTCGTTATAATGTCGTTGTCCTCGCTTATCGGAGTTAGGCATTGCACTGCATGTCTAACTCCTAACTCTGCATGCCTAGTCGAGGTGTCCTCTTCTGTGCATCCTGGGAATTGTGTATTCAGCAGCAGGTCTAGGGCCTCCTCGGTACTTTCAGTCCAGGAGCCATCTGGCTTCTTTATGAACGAGGCGCAGATGTGGTCTCTGGACAACACCTTTCCTAGCCTTGCAGAATCCTTCGATGTTTCTATAGCTGAGCAGAATTCCCTCCAACCCTTGTTTTTAGAATTTCTGATAGCTTTTTATATTTTCTTAGACTATCCTTGTAACTTTGCCAGTTACCTGAGGAATAACTTAGGTTGAATGATCTTCGGACCTCCGATCTCAAGCGTGACAGGTCATCATTCCACCAAGGTGGAAATGATTTTTTTGAGTATTTAATAGGACAAGACGTTCTGAACGCGGAAGCCATCGCGTTTTCCAACTGCCCGATTCTATGATCAATGTCTCCTACCGAGGAGATATTGACTGGGGGAGCCCTCCCTATTCTGTTACGGATCATACCAGCGAAGCGATTCCAGTTGGTACGTCTGGGATTGCGATATGGTGCAGGTGCTTCAACCAGAAGATCCAAATCGAAGAGTATCCATGCGTGATACGAAAAGGATTTCTTGCTGGATACTCTCCATTTGTTTACACCCACCTGTCCGTTATCCGTCAGTAGAGTAACATCGAGAATCTCTTCCCACCCACTGAAGCCATCAGTGCTTGGAAAAACAAAAGTGGGAGTGTTTCCCCTGTTACATACTTCTAGGTTAGTACTAAGTATAAAATCGAAAAGAGACTCACCTCGGTCATTGTTTTTGGTGCTTCCCCATAGGGTGTGTCTCGCATTTGCGTCGCACCCTATCAGCACCGTGTCGTGGGGTTTTGCGTTGTTGACGAGCCTGCGGATCTCCTCGGGCGGCGCAGGCCTGTCATGCGCCATGTAGGCCGAGACCATGAGTAGCTTCTTTCCCCCGGCTGCAGCTAGCTCCACCACCGTGGTGTCGTCAGTGCTGTGGTGAGGTAAAAGGTACATGTTAAGGTGTTTTTTAGCAACTACACACGCCCTAGGCTTACCTTGCCCTTTCTTGTAATAGAGGTTGTAGTCGCTCCGTCTAAGCCCTTTCACAGGAGACCGGTAAGGTTGTCCGTTGCCAACTTCGAATGTTGGAGGTTAACTTGGACAACCTTCAACCCCAGGGCTATTGGTCTACGGTGGTAGGGTCCGGATCGTCGAGCCTTACGTCGTCCAATAACTTTTTGGCGTCGACAATCTCGTCTGCATCCTCTTCTTCCGGATTAGAGGAGCGGAAGACCTTTAGTCTGGCGTGCCGTACGCCGAACCGCAGCTTAAACTCTGCCTTCTCCAGGGCAGGTAGGCTTTCCTCACTGATAACGAGGAGGAAGGATAGGCTGTTCTTTTGTGGAGCCTCCGCTTTTATCACCTGCCAGTCTGTCATTCGCACTGTCGGGTTATGTGCCTGCAAGTAGGAGACAAGCCTACCACTGTCCAAGGACATATTGGGCAACCAAATGCGCGCCCTTGGTCTCCTCGTGATTTCGCTGGCGGGGATTAGCTTGAGCCACAAGCTTTCAGTGGCTTCTCCAATCTTGGAGATGCAGCCCTCCAGGAAATCCTTAGAGAATTGGTCATCGCATTTGATTATCTCTCCCCATTTCTCCAAGGCTTCCTTGCCGCGGTTTGTGGTGGCATCAACCAATGCTACTTGCAGGTTATCCCGTGCCATGTCACTAAAGACATGTCTCGTCCCCGCGTCGGTTGCACCGGCAACCTTCGCCTTCTTCGTCTCGCGATTTGAGCTGTCGTGGGCAGACCGGTCGCGTTTTGTCGCTGTAGCTTTCGGCAAGGTCGCCTGGTACGTCGACAACCTTTTAAAATCGTACCTTATCCTCCGCGTCCTTGGGATGAGCAGTACCAGCAGCCTCGTTCTTGCTAATCCTACCGAGGATAGCTAAGGCACTCTGGTAGGGTAAAAGGTTCGGTTGTGGGCATAGTTCGGTTGTGGGCACCCCTTCGTATCTCTTGATAGAAAGCAGGCTGGGTTTTTTTGACTAAGGCCATTTGTTCATTATGGAACCACGATCTTTTTGTGCCAAATACTGAGTCGAACAGACACGCCTGCTTTGTGCTGGGACCATATATATCTTTCTGTGCTTAAAAAATAAGACAAACATTTTTTTACACATTTTAAATGGTGTCATAAATCGAAGTGAATTCATCGAGAAGGCGAGTAAAATGCATTTTTATTTAGTAAATTTATTATACTTTGTGATCCAATATTGATTACAACCAATATGTTTACCCCGAACAAATTTTTCACTACTTCTCAAAATGGCTGCCAAATTCGGTTGTGGGCACTGCAATTAGTTCGGTTGTGGGCACCCATCTTTTAGTGATTTGGTAAGTTTTGGTAAGTTATTTCATCGAAAATGGTCTTCTAACGCATTTTTTGGTTGTTTTAGTTATATCTTCCAAGGGTAAATAAAAAAAATCCTCCGATATCTTTTTTAATGTGCTGGATGTAATTTAACATTGTTCTGCAGATAAGCTAACCACAAAATCGACTGCCGCAGCGTATGCGATTTCCTGAACCACTTTCCAACGCTACAAAAAGAAGGTGGAAGAAAATTTCGGAAACATCAAAGCTGTCGACGGTGGTGTTTTCTTCTTTTTCTTCTTTTCGTGGATGTTATCGAATCAGGTT
This sequence comes from Melieria omissa, assembly GCA_963971225.1. NCBI lineage: Eukaryota > Metazoa > Arthropoda > Insecta > Diptera > Ulidiidae > Melieria > Melieria omissa. The sequence goes on along the minus strand of OZ020269.1, from coordinate 37,397,204 downwards.
AACTGCTGTTTTCCACCTTCTTCACGTCACAGCACTTGAAGAGTGTTGATTAATTAGGTTGAATTTCATTTTACTTTAGGTCTTCTTGACAGCCCAGGAGAATAACTTGGTCACTTACATTTTGAAATGCCCGTCCATCCAAAATGTGCCGACATGCGTACCAGCTACTTCACATGCGTGCATTGTGCTTCAAATAATTAAAACTTAATGTTTTTCTATATTCGTGTTGGTTTTTCCGTTTCCACCAGATTTTCCAGGCGTGCCCACAACCGAACCAAAAAAAATTTTTTGTTAAAAATGACTACTTTACAAAATTAACAAAAACAACTTTTCTATTTGACGGAATCGATTTACTTTTGTCATTACTTGTTAGCTAAGGTTTCTAGCTTTCCATAGATGTCCATATGTCCGATTAAGAAGAACTTGGTAAAAAGTTATGAGCCAAAAACAAAAAGGTGCCCACAACCGGAACCATTCCCCTACTGCTTATACCTGGACGGTTCCTTAGGTTTGGCCGGTTTCTTCATGGCTTTCGCTGCCGCTGCCGATGTCGTTGGTTTCTCAGTGGAAGGGGTGCTGTGGCCCACAGCACCTACTCCCACTGAGGAAATGATGGTTTCCTGGCTCGATGCCAGGAAGTGCCTACTCTCTCCTGTCCGTCAGTCGTTTGTTCCTATCCGTTTGTCGTTTGTCCGAGTCCTTTCTCCGTTTGTCCGTGTCCGTCGTCCGTCCGTCTACTTCTACTTCCGAGGCTTGTGTTTTTGGTGTCGACATTCTGGTTCGTACGGTCACCTGCGGTCGCGTGGCACCGATGTGAGTGCCAGCACGGTGACCAAGGCGGGAATGGGGAAAAGGAGGGTCCGTCACGGCAGAGCCCCTTACCGTGATAAGGCCACCGTTCCTTCCTGGGGCGGCCAGGTATCAGGAAAGCTCCGTTCGAATACAGCCGATATACTCCCTGGCTGCAAATCAGTCCGATGGGCACGGGTCGCATGACACCTCAGATTAGGGAGGTCTGTGCGACTTATAGTTCAGTGGAATATTTTAATCACAAAAAATGTGCCGAGCCCCATGTCCAACGCCCAACAAATCTTACCAGTAGAATTACACATCTATGGGACGCTATACTAAATTTCAATGCTTCACACCTTACAATTTCGAAAATATTCCATTATAAAGATTTTGCTTCTGTGGGTGGTGCCACGCCTTTCGTTAAAGAGTAAGTTCGTAGTGAATTTAATTGATGTGTGACTTATGGTTCCAAAGTTATTGGCCGAAAATTTGAGCTGGTGAAAAATTGCCGCCCCATGTTCCTCACATTTTTTTTCATACAAACCTTATTCTGACAATGACGTATAGAACCAAAAAAAGCACCAAATCGGTCCAGCCGTTCTCAAGTGATACGCGGTCAAACATGGCAGGGATTTTCGACTTTTCACATACATCCTCTTTCTTTGATATAAGAAATACATATACAAGCCCTACCACTATTACCCCTACGCTTTTTCTCATATTAATTTTAAGTATTACCTTTTAAGGCAGGTTCTCACCTTGTGGATCCGAAAGAGTGCACTTTTTTAGGAATTTTTTTTGAGAAAACGGTTAAAGATACAACGCTTTTCTGGATATGAACACACATTTATTTAGAGAATACAATTTTTCAAATTGAATGAATCAAAAAAGGTGGGGAGGGGGCGACCATCAGTGGCGGCATGTCGGCGAGGAGGTGTCCCGCTACCGGAAGTGATTCCGTCAAAACCCGTGATCTGAAACACAAAAATCGAACACATTCTTAATGTGTACCGTATTATCTATTGAATGAACCGAGATCATGAAAAAAAAAATCAAAATTACAAAAGTTATGAGGTTTTGAAAAAAAATTAAGATTTTCGCATTTTTTTGTTCACTTATTATTTTTTAAATAAACAATTTTCAATATTTTTGGCTGATCGCGGTTCGTTTATTAGAAAAAACCCTAAGGAACTTTTTAAAAAAATTTGGTGACGATTGGTTCATTCCAGCGGCTTCAATCACATCCGTTAGGTCCGCAAATGTGGTTCTCAGAAAAACGCGTTTAAAGTTTAAAGCGCGCTCGGCCGGTGCTCGACACTGCTCTATGTAACGGCCTGTAACTTTTGTAATTTTCCAGATTTTGATCTGAAATTTCTGGAGCACATTTTTGAAACATATATCTACACGATAAGGCAAAAAAAGAATCGGTTTTTTTTCCCACAAGGTGAGAACCTGCCTTAATCATTATTTGTCAAAGGTTCCGTGCAGTATTTATGCTCTTTTGAAAGGCTGAAAAAACTACTATTCAAAAACAAATTTGTAATTTTGTTTTATTATATTTTTATTTTTTTATAATATTTTTTTAATTAATTTATGAACAGAACAACTTAAAAAAGTTACAACTAAAAGTGACCACTAATAATTCAGAAACTTAAAAAAGTTACAACTAAAAGTGACCACTAATAATTCGTACTTTTCTGTTTAATGTGAAAAAAAGTATACTTTTTGAGCTGTTTGAGTTTATTTTCATTTGAGTTGTGGCTATTTCTACACCTTTTTAAGTTCGATTTCAGAAAGCGTAAATTCAATTTCAGAAAGCGTAAATTCAATTTCAGAAATATAAACTTAATTTCAGAAAGCGTAAAAGCAATTTCAGAAAGCGTAAAACTATTTCAGAAAGCGTAAATTAAATTTCAGAAAGCGTAAATTCAATTTCAGAAACATAAATTCATTTTCAGAAAGTGTAAATTCAATTTCGGAAAACGCAAATTCAATTTTAGATACATAAATTCAATTTCAGAAAGCGTAAAAACAATTTCAGAAAGCGTAAAAACAATTTCAGAAATCGTAAATTCAATTTCAGAAAGCGTAAATTCAATTTCAGAAACTACCTTTAATGTATAAAAAATGTTTTTGGAGAGTTTGGAGTTTGCCAAATTTTTTAACTACGTACGGAACAAGATGAGCCACAGGAGGTGTGCTGCTTTTGGAGCGTCGCAGGGGCTCATTTACATCTGCAGCCTGCTCCGAATGGGTGCAAGGTTTAATAAACAAATGGCAGGAAAATGGGAATAATGTAGATGACCTTGTGATTGTGTGCGACAATGCACCATGCCATAGTCCAATGGAAACAGCCGTAGCAGCACACTCACTACGTTTGGGTCCCTATTCACCGATGCTCCATCCAATAGAAAACATATGGTCGAAAATAAAGTCATACGTTAAGTCGCATATGACTGTGCCACACGTCCGATCACTTGCCATTATGGAGCAGCGGCTCCAGTATTTGGAAAAAATAGTGTACTATTACTGGAGGCGACTGCGCCAGAGCAATCCAGCACAGTTCGACGTTTCATGGAGATGCTCTTGCGCAGAATGGCATGCTTGTAGGAACTTAAACATTTATTTTTCTTGGCAAGCAGATATTTAGATATAGATAGATATAGACATTTCTTTTATAACGTATTATAAAAAATGTTACTGTTTCAAATCTATGTAAATGAAACCAAGATAAATTCAACATTTACTCTGAAATTGAATTTACGTTTTCTCAAATTGAATTTACGCTTTCTGAAATTGAATTTACGGTTTCTGAAATTGAATTTATGTATCTGAAATTGAATTTATGTTTTTCGAATTTGAATTGACGCTTTCTGAAATTGAATTTATGTTTCTAAAATTGAATTTACGGTTTCCGAAATTGCTTTTATGGTTTCTGAAATTGCTTTTACGCTTTCTGAAATAAAATTTATATTTCTGAAATTGAATTTACGCTTTCTGAAATTGAATTTACGCTTTCTGAAATTGCTTTTACGCTTTCTGAAATTGTTTTTACGCTTTCTGAAATTGTTTTTACACTTTCTGAAATCGAACTTGAAATGATGTAGTAGATTTGTTAGCTTTTCAAAAGAGTATAAATAACGCACGGAACCTTTGACAAATAATTGTTAAAAGGGGTATGAATTAATAGTGGTTAGGGCTTGCATGTACCATGAGCAGTGGCGCACACAGGATTTCATTTTGGGGAGGGTGAGTTCACAGCTTCAGCCGCCATTTAAATATGAGAGCATTATACTGGCCTTGGCAAGTAATGATTATAGGTTGAGCCAACGCTCTTGTGAACATCAACCTTATAGGTTAATTGGGTGCTACTTATGAACAAATTAAGCCAAACCCCCCAAGTATGATTTCACAACTACTAAATTTTCAAAATACCATATTTAAATTTAATTAAAAGTCGTCTGCATAAGAGATCAAATAGCATTATAGCTTATATACATGTATATGTTATCTTTATTAAATTCTAAACTTTAATCGAATTGACAATTATATTCTGAACTAACTCAAAAGTTTCGATTTTTGTTTATATTTGCAGCTCGTGGAAGTTGGACGGAAGAAATTGGATTTGATTTGAATACCGATTTTAATAGTAACTCATATTTAAGCAAGTAAGCTTACTCATATTGTTTTGATATGTAGTAAAGTTAAACATACCATACATGCATTCGCACCAACAGCGTTTTGCGCAGGTTTTGAATTTTCATTAAATTGAGCACGTATATATAGCATGTATATTACATCGTGCGTACTTATAACAAATTTCCAATTGGACTTATCGTACACAGCGAATCGTTCTTATCATTCTCCCCGGCCCTGACAGTGCTTAAACAGGAGCCACAAACCGATCAATCGAAGAGCAATAAAAACCTTCTAAGCTCTACTGTTGAAAGTGGTACTGAGAAAACAGACAAATCATCATTACTCAGGAATTCACCACGAACTTCCGAAGAGAGTTCCAAACATGCCTTGAACAACACACACCGTGGATGTGGGTCACCAAAGAGCGTGCCACAACAACTTGAACGCAGCGAAGACAGTGTGGAAAAGAGCAGCAATATTAGTGCCACTGGATATAGCAACGCTGGAATATACAATGCGGATAGAAGTGGGAGTGAGTTGAATGCCTACATTAGAATATTCTGGGCTGCTTACCATTGAATCTATTGCAGCATCGAACAATGCAATTTTTCAGCAACTAACTGTCGTTGATGCCAGTACCATTGAGAATTCCCCAAGGGGTGGGGCCACATCGCACTCCGAAGACCACAAGTGAGCACCCCAACAAGATCTTTCAGAATGAGACGAACTTTCTTCTTGTAATTTTCAGATTTCAGTACATTTTGGCAGCAGCTACATCCATAGCAACCAAGAATAACGAAGAGACGCTCACGTATCTTAATCAAGGACAAAGTTATGAAATCAAATTAAAAAAGATTGGGGACTTATCTTTTTATCGCGATAAAATACTAAAAGTGAGTAGTGGTTCGAAGTTAAAAAAGGGGTAAAAAGTTAAGCACATATCGTTATACCTACGAATAGTACAGATAAAATACAACAACTCTATTTAATTCATGAACAACACTTGTGGATGTTAGCGATATTCAGTTTAGTTGAGTTGTCCTGACTTTTTATGGGTGCGCGAAAATAACTCAACACAACCTCCTTAATCAATAAAATGTTCAAATTGATATGCAAGCAATTGAAAGAAATATTTCGAGTCTTGCGATGCATACAAGTCATAATTACAGAAAATAATATTGTATTGTATTGACGCGTTTGTATTGACTATTCACATTCCGATTCACCATGTGCAGGGTTGATTCGGCTAATTGATTTCAATATGCTCCAATTAAAACAAATTGCGACGCACATATTTACACCATCGTACGCACGCTTTAGTAGACTTTCGCAGAGCCATACATACACATGCACGTAGTAGATGGCGCGAATTTGTCGTACCGACATTTGGAAGGAGCGCCACAGAAATTTTTTATTGTGTGTAAGTTTTTAATTATTGGTTAAGTACGCCCGAAGATTGCCAAGTATTTCTAATGTCGCACATTGTGCCTGAAGGCAGAAGGCAACTGATATAATCATGTCGTACATGCGGCTCGATACGGCACTTCTGCCTGTGATTAGTTGTGATGTTAGATAAGCAACTTTAACCTAACAAGCTTTCTCTCTCTTTGCATTTTAACTCATGTCTATCCGATGCCTTATCAATGCAGAGCGTGATCAAAATATGTTTCCACGAGCGACGTCTCCAGTTTATGGAGCGCGAGCAAATGCAGCAATGGCAAGCGTCGCGTCCTGGTGAACGCATTATCGAAGTCGACGTACCGCTCTCCTACGGCCTTTGCCACGTTTCGCAACCCCTAAATCCGAACTATTTGAATACTGTTGACATTTTCTGGGACCCATTAAAGGAAGTCGGAGTCTACATCAAGGTCAACTGCATTTCTACAGAATTTACTCCAAAGAAACACGGCGGCGAAAAGGGTGTACCGTTTAGACTACAAATTGAAACGTATATAGAAACTACCAGTACCTTGGCAGCGGCACCAACAGGTGCCACACCAACAGCAATGGCAGTCCCTTCAGCCTCGGCATCACAATCGCCGAACAAAGTTACAGTAACGCCCGGTACTCCGGGCAATCTTACGCCCAATAACAACGTCAACAGCTTGAATGGCACTCCAATTGTAGGAAGCAAAAACCCGGTACATGCAGCTGCATGTCAAATTAAGGTGTGTAGCTACTTAAACCCTCTATGTGTATGGCATGCACTTAATACTTGAATCAAATGAAAATGTACACTTGCTAGCACATTCAAAACTGCAATCATGACCACATCAATTAGTCATCAAAATTAATATTTTCCCTTTACAGGTTTTCAAATTGAAAGGAGCTGATCGCAAGCATAAGCAAGATCGCGAGAAGATACAGAAGCGACCACAATATGAGCAAGACAAATTTCAACCGAGTTATGAATGTACTATTATGAATGATATATCACTCGACTTGATCACACCAATACCTCCAGGCTGCTTCAGTCCCGAATAGTAAGTAAGTCGTGGTAGTTCACAACTATCACATTTCGCTTATATTTTTTGCCGTCAGATATTTGCCACATTAAGTACCGGCATGTCGGTTGTCGGTAACATCAAACACTTAGTACAAAAACTCCTCCACATTGTACAAAAACGTACGATAAAAACTACTTCACTTCACTAACAATGTGTTGATTTTGTACAGTTCTAAATGAAATTGCTTATTTTGTTTGGTCTTTGGTTTTCTGTAATTTTGTTGTTAATGGTTATCGGACAACCGTAACACTTAATCGTTTTCAATATGATGTACCAGAGGTGTTAATTCCAAAAAAAAATAAATAAATAATTAAATAGAACTGCATCCATCTGAAATAGTCATGCGCAGTACTGGCACATACTACTTAGTATATAAGTATTCAGCATATAATCAGTAACCGGTTTCACTGCTTATGTACATACATACACCTGCAAAAGTATCATAACACCACAACAAAAACCCAATTCCACATTCAGGTTAAGCAGAATTTCGCATTCGTTGTACGATTTCTGCAGCTCTTTACTCGTGGATTGAGACTGTGAATTCAGTGCGAAAGTGATCAGGTACGTGAGCAGCAGCACACTCACGCACAGTTCGCAAATTACTAACACTGACACTCGGTTCGGTTTACCCTGCAACATTCTAGATCAGTCAGAATTTTGGGAGCTAGTTTAACAAACACGATGATCACGCGATTAAAACAAGAGGATTGCTATGCGTACAAATACAGTTGCCCTACTGCAGTGGTGTTGAAGCCAAAGTCAAAGTGGTTATGCCGGGTGTGATGTCCAGTTTATGCATGAGTCCTCGCTATTCCTAGGGTAGTAATATTTCGCATTGTTGACGTCGGTGTGATGTTAGCTCGTACGGAAATTGCACTCCTTTATTTTGAAACAATCTTTGCAGCATGAAAATCTGGCCCAATTCGCCTGTGCACATACCCAAATACGATGGAATTTCGCCATACCCGAGCACGTCGCCAAACGCCATCTCAAGTCCCATTGCAATAAACAATGTCACTTCTACGAATTCGCCAACGCTTAAACTAATGGATGCGAACATGGTATCACCGCAACAAGTTGCTCTGGATGTAGACGATTATGTATGTACATTTGTATTATTATTAGCTATTTAAAAAAAAATCTTTTCAGGCTGCTAACATCATGCCAGAGTCGACGCCGCCTCAAGTCGCTCAGTGGTTGACCCATCACAGGTTGACATCTTATCACTCAACGTTTGCACATTTCTCCGGTTCCGACATTATGAGGTAAATAAAGCTTACAAGTACTTAATTGGGTTCATATGAACGCACCCAGAAACATATCCACTCTAACATTTTTTTGATTATATTTGGCACTTCTAAATCTCAATTTTAGACATAAACAAGTTCAGAAAGACAACTAAATAGAGAGCGTAAGAGTTTAGTCAATAATACATAGATGGCGGGTAAAAGTAGAATATCACATTTTAATTATCAAATTAAAAATACATAAGTAGATACTTGAAAACAGATAGTGTTATGAAGGGATGCACAATGGGCCAATTTAGCCTCCACACCCTTCCCTACCTAACCTAACCTAGTGTTATAATATTACTTATAGAATGACTATCAATTTTCGTAACTAGGCTCGTCCTGGTACTGAAGACATAAATCATGATCAAGCGGCATGCAATAGGGTAAAGGGAGGTTAATTCGTGATAAAATGGTCTTACTTGCCTATAAAACAACATCCGAAACATTAAAGACAAGGTATTGCATACCTACCGATTAGGCTTTGCGCAGTTGTCAATAAAATATAAAAATTATTTTAATATTTTGTAACGCTTCATTAAAAATCCATAATTAATTAGTGCTGAAAAATAATAGGTAATATCGTGATAGGATAGGTAACTTCGTGATAGGGGTTCGGTAATATCGTGATAGAATTCAATAAATGACAACACTTGAAATAAAAGCATTTATTCGATATTTTTATAAATGAAATATGTAAGTACATAAAATTAAAATGCCAAATTCAATTTCGAGGAAAAGGTTGAGAACAAAGTCACTACCAAATGTTTCGGCTTAAGAAAAATTGTTGGAACAAACATCGCAAAAGAAATAAGCTTCATCGTCATCAGGTACGCTGCTTAAGCATTCAATGTGATATGGCTGAATGCAATATGAACATTGGATCCATTTTTTCCCATTCTTGGCTGCTACATCGTCAGAAAAAAATTCATTACAAATAGTGCAGCACCATTCGTCAGAGTTACTCTTGTCGTTCAAAGCGCTTTGTCGTTTTCTGCATTTTCGAGATGTCGAAGGATCTTTACTTGGTTCAATTTGGATTAAAGTTTCTTCATTAAGACATTTTGCGGATGAATTTCTCAAATTTCTTTTAGCAACTGTTTTTTGGCATTTGCTTTTGGAACAATAAGAATGTCTGTATTCTTGCTAGCCAAATCAGTCTGTTGAAAATTTTCGTCAGTGACCTTAGATGGCACAAGTGCTGCTACGTTAATTGCGTCACTATCAATGGGACAAATCCCGGTCTTTTTAAAAGATGAAACAATATTTTTGTGACAAAACGCATTAGCGAATGCCGGATTTAATATACCATGGAAATCACTTCTGCTTGGTTTTGTAGTCGGATTTTTTTTCATGTGAGCTTTAACCGATTCATTCCAATTATGCTTTAGAGATTTATATACACCAACATCGAGCGGCTGCAAAATGTGAATATTAAAGTGAAAAGATAAATGTAATTTTGTTTAGCCAGATCAATAATTTGAGGTCCTACATGAGCCGAGTGAGAATCCATTAGCAAAATGACGGGCCTTTCTCGTGGAATAGCTTTGATAAAGTATTGGAACCACTCTAAGAAAATTTCTGATGTTATCCAGCCTTTAGGAGAAAGTTTAACCATTGAATTAGGCATTGCATTTTCTCTCAGGTTATCATTCCAGCGAACACCACGTGCCATTTGCGCATATGCAACCCATCATGGTATGATTTTCACCGCGCTCGGCGTAAGTTCGGCTATAAATATATCTTTTTCCCACTGCCGCTACAACTTTTCCCTTCCCCGTAACAAAATTGAGCCCCGTCTCGTCACAATTCCAAATATGGTCAGGGCAATCCTTAATGCGCAATTTTAACATTAGAGCTTCTAATTTCGTATAAAAATCGCTTATCATTGTGGGGTTAGCCATAGATGCTCTGTATGCAGAGAGATTTTCTGCCACCCGTAAAGTTAGCCCATACCGTTCCTTAAATGATTTCCACCACCATTTCGACGCCACCTCTTGTTTTGAAAGAAATTGTTCTCTATTTTCAGTTTTGGCCAATTTATAAGCAATTTCTCTTAATTGGAACACCGTCAGCCCAAATCCCATTTCTTGCATGTTATTTATATAATTAACTAATTTGATCTCCATATCTGAAGACAACGCAAAAGGTTTGCCAAGTTTGTGCAAAGATTCTTTGTTTTGAGTTAAATAGAGAGTGCTCCATGGCACCCCTGTCTTTTTGCTAGCAGCATATATTGTGTATTCATCTTGTTTTACAAGCTTAATCGCCAGTTGCATGTCAGCATTGGTGTATTGCCGTCTTTTTTTTACAATTGACTGACTCATACCTTCGATTATCTGAAATCAAAATATGGGTACGGTAATATCGTGATAATTTTTTTTTGTAATTTCAGATTTTGGAACATACAAAAATATTGTTCTGATCTTAAGCATTACTTAAATCCAATTATTAAGTTCAATAGAGGAATATAAGTCACATAAAAATATATTGAAAGTTTCACATCTGCAAAGTGCTAATAAGAGCTATGTAAAATTCTATTATTTTACGATTAGAACTTAAAGCCTTGTAGTTCCTTGTATTATAGCGATAATGAAAATCAATAATTAAGCTTGTTAAAATACTAAAAATTTGTTTAAATTACTTACGGATTATATTGCAAAAATGTATTTACACACTACTGATAAAATATTCTTCGCACTTTTGATCGGTATACACTTCACATTGAGAAAAGTTTTGTTCAGCCAGGCACCGTTAGAAAACTGTATCGCAAACAACATGGTTGCATTTTTCAGTACTTTTACTACTTCTGATATTTAAATGTTTGCCTAACCTAAAGCCTTCACTCTAACATTCTGTATACGCACACAATCTGTAAGTTTTATGTCTAAAATTCGGAATTCGGCTTGCCTTTTACTTTAGTTATATTACTCTTAATTAATAGATTCACATAAAATGCGCTAAGTTCAAAGTCTTGATACGATTGCAGTAAATCGTAATTCTAACTGCCTAATCCTAACTAAATTATAGAAATGTGTGTTTTATTGCATTTTAGTTTCTTGTTTATGTAATGTACTTCTTATAGAATGTCTAAAGATGATTTAATACAAATATGTGGTCTTGCCGACGGAATTCGTATGTTCAACATTTTGCGCGCTAAGTACGTATTTTTTATTTTGGATAAACATGACAAATATATACATAATATAATATTTAAAAAATATTGCATAAGTAAAAAAATCTTTCTTCTTACGTTAGAGCAATCGCGCCACGCTTAACCATTTTTGTCAGCATGGATGGTACCATCTACAATGCCATTTACTTGGTGGCCAACACCGCGAAAGAACTCATGCACAAACTCTGCAAGCTACCCGGATTTTATGATATGATCGCTAATGGCATTCCCAATGGCACATTGGAAAATGGTCTAATGTATAGCAACTGGACCATGCAGTCTAAATTCTCGGGAAGCGGCTCCAACATCTTTAATGATACCAACAAAAGCTCCATCTTCGTATCCGGGCCATCAAACGTACATGTGACTGTGACGGATGAGGTTTTGAATAACGAGATAAAAGATGGCAGTCTTTATGCTCTTGAAGTACAAAGTGGAAAAGTCGTAATGAAATTGATAAATAAGAATGATATTTAGTGATGTAGTCATTAAGTAGCATTGCATCTATATATCCCATCTTCAATTGATTGCATTCCCCCAATGCGCACGACAATGCGCTCTTCCTTCGATCCAGAGACCTAATAATTATTATCCACATTTTTGGGAATAAAAAAATGGCCCTTATTTAAGGAATTTCTAAAAATATTGTTTTATAATAGTTTATCCCAAAAATAAATTTTTTACGTCGCCTATAACTATTATTATGTAATTAATGTTTTTGAGTTGCACAATAACTCTTATAAGTAATAAGTAGGGGAATTCTTTGTAAGGTGCCACCCCATAGCTTTTTTGCGCATAACTCGTTACGTATATTAACATTAACGTATCGCCAATGTTAATATACCGTTGGAAAGAAGGTTTAAAGAGCTATGAGCCAAGGTATTATTATTAGTGGGGTTGGTGCACCGCGACCTAAAGATCTATTGTGCTCCCTTCATGGATTCACAGTTCATCTGTGAGCCCAACTACCGAAAGGAACTTTAGTATATCTCCTATACCCCTGGAGTTCCAGTTCGCACCTCTGACGAGGTATTCCCCTAGGTGCTTCTTCCGATCATGCATAAGTACAGGGCATTCTCCTAGTATGTGTATTGCAGTTTCATTTTCCTGCGAACAGAATCTGCAATGTCCGTTTGCACGGATTCCTAGTTTATTTAGGTGATAGTTCAGCCTACAATGCCCTGTCATGATACCTGTAATGATTCTCAGGTTATTCTTTGATAAACTCATACATTCCTCGAATCTTTTCCTACTATATGATCCGATAATCGCATGAGCCAAGGTAACACTTCATTTTAATTTTTCGTAAATACGAATTTTACAGCCAATTTCCCAAAGTGCTCAAAATCGACACCCTAAATGTTTTAACGTAAAGTGCCACCCCCTAAAAAAACCGCTAAAAACGTAAAAATCTTAAGTAAAAATGCATGATTTGGAAAATTTACGAAATATTTTTGAATTTAATTTGAATTGAATAGAAAATGACCGAGAGCAAAATGCAAATTGAATGGTAACGAATAAAACGAATAATTGTATGGAAATTAATAAACAAAACTGAACTAATTTATTCCTCATGATAGGATTAGAGAAAAATTTAAAGATTCCGAACAATAAAAAGTCATTTTACCGATATAGGACTACAAAACAATGAAACAAGGGGGTGGAACTTTACAAAGAAAAAAAGGTGGCACTTTACATTTTGACGCCATTTTGGAAATTATTGAATAAATATTCTCCTCTTACGATATGCTCGGATTTTATTTCGGATTATTAAAAAGCATTAAAAACTAAGTTGAACACTGATATTTACCTTAGTTTTTTGCGCGTATTTAATTTATTTTTCACTGCAAGAAAAACCTTCAGTTTTCATTTTTATGTTTTTTCTTAACCAAATGTGCCATTTTTATTTACCCAGACCGTGTTATTGCGTCTGTTCCCTCAAAAACCACAATAAAATTGATGTTGACATATATACCTTAAGGGGGTGTTCTGTAGTAAAATTAAAAAAAAATCGATTTTTTTTGCATTTTTCAACAGGTAATGTTGTTATCTATCGTATAAAAAAAGGTCTTTGATGAATTCGGACCGGAAAGTCATTTGTAAAGGAGGTTTCGTCACGCGCTCCGCCGAATTTCCACAGTACTTTCAGCGCGCTCACGGCGCGCCGTGTTTGGCGGCTTTCCATTTTCCCGAAACCATGTTTTTCGAACTGGTTCACACGATTACAAATGATTGAGTAGACGGATTATGATAATTTTTTTTTTTTAATGTTTCTAATAGTTGTCGCTATCGTCCGACGAGCGTTTTTTTCGATTTTGTTATTAGTTAGTGTTAAATAAATTTTTTTCATTTGAAAAAATGGGAAAAAAACAATTTTTACTTTCAAGTCGCGCCATTTTGAGAATTTTGATGAAAAACAAAAAAGCTCCCGTCGGACGATAATCGCACTCGATTACAACAAAAAAATTTTCCGATTTCCATGTCTCAGACTGGAGCAATCGTGTGAACCGTCAACGCATGTTTTTTTGGAGGGCATCACTTTGCGGCGCTGCAGTGCAGCAACGAATCAATATTTTTTCAAACCTTATACTGAATTTTGTAGTTAAAAGTATAATAAAACATTGAAAAAAACCGCATAAAAAAAAATTGAATAGTTACTTCACAGTAGAATTTAAAAAAACACCTAAGAAAACGAGCTGTTACTACAGAACACCCCCTTAAGTGACAATAGGAATTTTGTTGCTTGGATTGCTGGAACGTCGAAATCGTGGTCTTACAAAGAGTGGCACCTTACAAAGAATTCCCATATATTTTTTGTTGTCGGTAATTATTATTTTGGGATTTTTTTTTATATACGTTGCCTCATAACTTTTATTTATGACTTTTTTTAGTTTACGTTACCGATAACTATTATTTTGAGAGATTTTTTTTTACGTTGCTTCATAACTTTTATTTATGATTTTTTTTTCATTTACGTTTTACGTTGAATTACCACATTTTGGATATGAATAAATTTTTAATTGTTTTAAATCGACCAACGCAAATTAACTGCAGAAACCTAATTTCCACCAACGATCATCATCAAATAATCAATTAAAAATCAATTCATATCAAAATGTGGTAAGGCATAAAAGTTTCATTTTCTTTCATAAAAGTTATGAGGCAACGTTAAAAATATTTTCTTTCAAATAATAGTTATCGGCAACGTAAATGAAAAAAAAATCATAAATAAAAGTTATGAAGCAACGTAAAAAAATGTTCTCAAAATAATAGTTATCGGTAACGTAAATAAAAAAAGTCATAAATAAAAGTTATGAGGCAACGTAAATAAAAAAATCCCAAAATAAATTATTATTTTATCGAGAATAAAAAAATATTTATTTCTCATAACAGTTATTATGCAAAAATTAATTGTCGCAAATAATAATTTTAATCAACAAACAAAATTTATGTTGCATTGTAATAGGTTCATTGCAATTAATTTCTTAAAAAACTTATAATTGTTAAGTCCCTGCTTCGATCCAATTCAGCTAATTATTTAATTGCCAAATCTGTAAAATTCTTTTTTAATATTACCATATCCTTTTGGAAACCGTCGAACATTTGCTCTGTGAGTTTATAGCGTGTATAATGGTCGAACACAGTGGGACAACGCTGTTCCAAGCTCTTCTTTCCAGTTTACTCTGCAAAGAAATCTAATTACCTCTTGGAGCTAAGCCGAGCAGAGCTTAGATTCATGACGGGGATCCTAAGCGGACACTGTCTGCTAAATATGCGCGACTGGGAATCACGGACAACGAACTATGCAGATTTTGTATGGAAGACGAGGAGACTTCTGTGCACATCATAACGGAATGTACCGCCCTCATACATGCAAGAAAGCGGGTACTGGGAAAGGAACTGATACAGACAAAGGATCTGTCTGAATTTGATCTAAGTAAAAAAAAATAGAGGAGTTCCTGGATAATATTGGAGGATACGAACTCCTCCAGTAAGATAAAGGGACGTGACACAATAGTTCAACACTGGACGCAGTGTCTCGGGCAGGTAGTGCTCGACTCCCGCTACCCAATCTTATAGCGTGTATACAAATTATCATTCTTGTCTATCTTCAGCATTTCTTTCCGACAATAACATAATATAAAACGTCAAACTCTGTAAAAACACTTTTTAAAAATGCATGCAATATCTACATATATATGTACATGTGCATATCTGTACGTATTCGGGGAATTTTCAACAATTCCTCTTTACATGTGCTAGTTGTGAAAAAAAATGCACATTCGAAAAACACTAATAACTAAGCAAACACTTCGCCTAGTTCATGCCAATTTAATAAAATCTGTTTTGTTCAAACCCTATTCTAGCTAATACGATTGCTTAACAAATTTGTAAGAAAGTTGTGTATACGGTTAAAGGAAAAATAAATAAAGCGCACTGCGATTATGCAGCGTTTTTATTCAATTGTTAATGTTTCTAGATAACTCCTACTAGTAGTAAGTAATCAGAGAGAAAATTTTATGTAATTCTCCTGTCATAATTTTTTTTCGGCTAATGGATTATAAAAAATTTACGACAAATTCGTAATGAGCAGAAAATCATGCTAAACTGCAAATTAATTATTGTTGTAAATTGTGTATATGCACTTAACCGTTGCCAATAGTCATTAGCGATGGTTACCACAATTGCAATTCGACATCTGGGGCAACTACGGCATAAAAGCCCATTACAATGCAAAGCAGCACTCGGAAAAGGATAGACTGTCGCTCGGGAATTTGAAATGGATGAGCAATCGAGAAGAGCGGTAGATACGTTCTACAAAGTGCAACTTGCGATATTCAAGTGCTTGGGCTTGTTCGACTTGTCCGAGCATTACTCGCCACGCTGCCAACTTGCCTTCAGAGTGTACTTCTGGCACGTCGCCGTCGTCTGGATGGTGATTTTCGATGTTAGCATGTGTACACAAATCATTCGAAACATCACGGACATGAACGAGATCATCAAGGTATTTTACTTGTTTGCAATGGCCATTGCCGTAATGGCCAAGTTCGTGAGAATCCGAATAAAAAGCAAGTCCTACATAGCGCTCTTCGCTCTGATGCACTCGCCGGACTATTTTCCAGCAACACCACAAGAAATGGTAAGATTCACGCATGCAGTGCAACTTAGTCGGCACGTGCGGAATAGCTATATGGGCCTATCTATAACAAGCCTGATTTTGATGTATTTGGCACAGCTAATAGTGGACAGCTCAGCATTACCGCTCTCAATTTATGTACCTATAAACGTCGACAAAACTTGGGGTTTCCTAATTGTTTACGTGTATCAAGTTTTCGCACTATCACTTTGCTGTTTTTCAAATATTGCTTTCGATTCGCTTGGAGCCTCATTTTTCATTTATATAAAAGGGCAACTTGACATTCTGTCAAATCGTCTGGAGAACGTCGGCAGGAACAATAAAAACACTCAGATGTTAGTAAACCATCAACTAAAGGAGTGTATACGATATTACGTAAAAATATTGCGGATGACAAGAATTATGGAAGATCTTGTTAGTATTCCGATGTCAGTGCAAGTAATGAGTTCGGTGTTAGTTCTTGTTTCGAATTTCTACGCGATGACTTTTGTAAGTACAACCGCAAACGGGTCTTTACTACAATATTTAGTATCTCAAGCTAAATCGCAAACTTCGTCTTCCAGCTCTCTGATCCCAGCGACTACGTTACTTTTATAAAATACCTGATCTATCAACTTTGTATGCTTACTCAAATCTTCATTTTATGCTACTTTGCTAACGAGGTGTCACTGAAGAGTATGGATTTGTCTTATGCCTTATACTCATCCGAATGGGTGCACTACAGTAAAGTCAATAGAAAACTGATGTTGATTATGATGGCACAATTCGACATTCCGATTTGTATCAAAACCATAAATCGTTGTTATTCTTTCAACATAGCGGCATTCACATCGGTAAGATTATTATTACTGATGCCATCGCTTTACCTAAGACGATCATTAGAGTTACATACATATATAATTTACCATTACAAAGAACCAGTGGCATCCCCAGGGGGGGCGATTAGGGGGATGGATCCCCCCCTTGGTCGAAGAATTCATTTATGCAATTTGATATAACAATATGGAATTGTGAAACATTTTT
Source organism: Melieria omissa (assembly GCA_963971225.1). Taxonomy (NCBI): domain Eukaryota; kingdom Metazoa; phylum Arthropoda; class Insecta; order Diptera; family Ulidiidae; genus Melieria; species Melieria omissa. The sequence continues at coordinate 37,379,639 of OZ020269.1, read as the reverse complement.
ACTATTTGCTTTATCTCTTCTGTAATCACCCACTTAAAACCTAATAATTGAACCTCCCATGATCTGGCCAGACCATGATGTGAGCAAGAGGATAGTCAAGGATTGTTGTTAATGATATAAAAAAATCAGAAAGTGTGAACACAATAATTTCTTTTGCTTGCCTAGAATAATTAAGTAAATAGCGAGTTTCAACTTCAATGAATTAATTTTGAAATAAAAAAAAACGACAGTAAAGCAAGAAAATAAAAAAAAAATGTATTAATGTAAAATGCGTTACTTATGGATCTACTTCAACTACTTGACCAATGCAATTATTTCAACAATGTAATGCAGTATCATGACTAAACCACATTGAGATTTTACATTCGACACACACAAATCGCGTTTTGATATATCTATTTCTGGATTCCTGCACTGTCAATAATTCTGAACTGCTTTGCCAAAGAAAAATATGCAAAACACGCTCAACATGTTATTGTTCATGCTGAACTGGCCGGATATCTATCTCCTTGTCGCCTTCGGTGTCGCTATCTTCACATTGAACTATCTAAACGACCATTTTTTCTATCAGTATCAGAAGCTTCGTTTTGTTCAGGGCCAAAAGAAAGCGTGAAACTGGCAGCACCGTTATTATTACCTCTAGCAGCAAATTATTTAATATCTTAAATTCTTTGCTCTAAAGCATTAGTTTCCGCTATTGCTTAGACAATTTTTTTAGAGAAATTTTCTTCTCTGATTTAACTCCAGCGTCGAAGTTCAAAAACAATGTCCACCTGATCCTCAAAATAGCATTTCCTTCCTTTCATCTCTGCCACAGAAAACACCCAATCGAATTGATAAAAAACCAGACTCGACAAGACCACAAATGCTTCCTTCACTTCAGGATTGTAATTGAATTGACACCAAAACACGGGCATAACCATGAATACAATGGATAAGTATTAATTTTGAATATGTTCCAATATTATTTTCCAAGAAAAATTCAAATTTATTAACCCAAAGAAAATAAAAGCCAAGGCGAATGAAAAACACTTGAACCAGGTACATTTTGCGTCAGCTAATTTATGTCACTATTAACGGGGTGGCACGAAAAAAATGCTTCAAATCGGGTCAGATGGAAAAGCCTAGTTAAAAATATATATAAAATAAAAAAATATTTATAAACAATTCTGACAATAATTACGTCGAAAATAACAAAAAAAATACTGAAAATATCTGGCAATTTTGTATGAAAATGCATGCCATGGTTTTGGGTTTTGTGCTTAGAAAGGATCAGTTAAGGATATCATGAAATATGAGCTCGATAGCTTAATTACAACATTACTAAAGTGGATCCAAAGTTCAATATGGTCTGGCCAGAACCGGATGCCCGCAGAAGTGTTAAGAATAAATGATTAAAAAAATCAGCATTGCATTTGTTCTCGCAGAATAGTTGTATTTTCAGTGTTCCCAAAAGTATCGACTATTTACCAAGGTAGTAATCAAACGCAGGCTTCATGCCAACCCTGCATCAGCTGTTGATATTTGAAAAAAAAATTCGCTTACATTTTTTTGGTGAATTGTGTGTAAACATGGAAACATGGTCACCTCTATCATAATTAAATTTCAGAACGTCACACATTTTGTAAATGTTGGATTTCTTTTACATAGCTGGTGTGTTATGCTTTTTAAAATACGTCTTTTGAGTTTTTCGTAATTCTTTTAGAAGGTGTTTTCAATATGTAATAACTCAAAACAAAGTTGAATTTTTTAGTTGGGATTTTATGACTTTAAAATACATGTCACTAAAAGTTGTTGCTTTAAGAAGTTTATGTTATATGTATACATTAGGGCAGGTCAAATTGTATGGAACGATTTTTTTTGATGAAGCGTATAGCAAAAACGTAATCTATAGGTGATTCTGAGAAATTTTGCTCAAGAGACCATAGCTCTAAGTCGGATTTGGAGCCCCCCAAAATTTAAAAATAAATTGAATTAAAAATGTAAAAAAAGTGTTTTTTTGTTGAAACCTTGAAAATGTTGATTTTTTCAGATCGATTTTCCTACAAAAAGGAGTTCGAAAACCAAAAATTGATCATAATAAAAGTTGTTGTTGGAATTATCTGAACTTTCATAATCTGCAAAAAAAAAATTATCGAAAAAAATCGAAGAAAATTCGGAATTTATTAGTTAAAAGTTCATTTTAGGCTATTTTTCGACCAAAAATTCCTAATATGTCTACTAAAAAAAAAAAAAATATTGGTATCAATACAGATTCTGAAAGGTGATAAAAATACCTTTCAAACAAGCTCAGATTGAGAAATCCACTATAACTCTATCCGATTTTATGACGAATTTAATTAAATTATTCTATGTATATATTGAAAAATATCTATTTTGAAATTTTGGGGGGGCCCCAAATCCGACATAGAGCTATGGTCTCTTGAGCAAAATTTCTCAGAATCACCTATAGATTACGTTTTTGCTATACGCTTCATCAAAAAAAATTAACCCGCCCTAGTATACATATATGTATACAATTTTATTCAACATATATTAAAAATAATACGCAAAGATGAAAGTATAAAAATGGCGTTAAACTGGATTTTTTGCATATCCCCCCCCTTCCCGAAATCCTGGGGACGCCACTGCAAAGAACACACAATCTTCATTCTTATCCTCGCGTTTTTTATATGCTGTTAGACCCCCTTTAAGATCAATCAAAAATGAATTTATTATTCTTTCGCCAGATAGTAAACTCATCGTACAGTTACTTTGCGCTGTTGAAGAAGATGAACAGTTAATTTAACGCCTAGAACGACATTTGGAACTTCTGTTTGAGCCGGTCTCTTTTCATGAACGCTGGTACCGTAGCGGTGTTGAGAAAGCGATTCTAAACGAAACCACTTTACTCACTTAAAGAAGTACATTTTCTTAGAAATATATAACTTTAATTTGATATGTATGCGTGTCCTTTTTATCGAGCCAACACGCGGGAGATAACCTTTCATCGATTATTTACTTGACAACACAACGCAGTGATTTCAAAAGATGTGAACTAGTAGTAATAAAAGCAAAGAAGTACATGTCACACAAACCAATAAAGGATAATTGCACTCCAATACTAATAATTATGGATCGGAATTATATGCAAATGCATATTTTTTTAGAGATTTCGATTTGAACGGGACCAATACAGAAACTATTTTTATTGATAAATATTAAGAATGAGCTAACATATGCACTGCATATTTGCATATGTTCGCATATTTTGCATATTTTTGCATAGTAATCCGCATATCCTGCATATAAATCGGATACCTACAGTGGGTTTTCAAGCAATTAGCACGCTTCAAGCAATCAAACGCTTCTTATGTTTAAAACAAACTCTTAGAATGTTATTTTTTGAATTCAATGATATCTTTATTTAGAACAAATAAGAAGATATTTTTAAAGTGAATTGTACAGTTTTTTGCATCATCCTTAAAAAACAGAAATCTGTTTAACCCTCTAACGTCCAAGACCGCCTACAGGCGGGCAATAGCAAAACTAAAAAAAACAATAGAATTAAGCACCGTTATGTTCCAATTTTTAACAAACTTGTTTAAAATATGTGTAATGTAGTTTAAGCTTTTGATTTGAAACCGTTACTTTTTTCCTGTGCGAAGTTATTTTCAGTTTAATTCAAAATTTCGTGAATACAGTGAAATTCAAAAATTAAAAATAAATACTTTCGTTGATCAGGTGGAGTTAAAAAAATATTAGTAAGTAGCAAATAATATATATTTTCTTATTGTTCTGTTACTTTTGAAATATTTGTAATGCAGTGAGTAATATACGGACCTGAGTGAAGACCGCCTGTATGCGGGCATTCGCGGTGCGTAGATATTTATTTCGTACTTCTACTCGTTTTATTGTGTATGCTAAATATTAGCAATAAAACGGATTTTCGTCATTTTTCATTCAAAAATGGAAAGTATAAGGTGCAAAATGTCTGCATTGGAGGATTAAGACATTGAAAGGGTCATGAATTCCATAACTGATGAGGAACTGAGTACGGACGAAGATGGAATCAGCGATGATTTTGACGATGACTCTGTTCGCGATCTATCGTTGGAAGATGAGGTACAAATTGAGGAGTATGTGGGGGAAATGGTTCAAACTCATTCAGCGGATTTTGTTTCTAAAACCATTGATTTATCGCTAAATATCAGCAACTTAAGTGAATTCGATGGGATTGCAAAATCTGCATCGCCATCACTAGTGCAGTTAGGTGGGGCTTCGCCTATTACTGGTAGTGATAACCAAACATTACAAATTGCGCGGCCTAATGCTGAAATTCGTAAGGAATTGCGAAAGGCACGACAGTTAAGGCGACCACGATCACCATTACCTGAACATGATGATACTGGACCAGAATCATTTCCAAATAATGGTGGCTTTACTGGCTCCGGTTAATGAAACTGTATTTTAAAAAAAATAATTCTAATATTCTTCTTTAGGGTTAGCTGATTTGAAGCATGACAACACTGTATTCAAATAATCACTTGGAAGAACAAGGATATGCAGCTCCACAAAAATAAAGTTGTGTTTCGAGGGAATAACAAATTGCCGAACAACTTTGATTTGTTGCAAGCACCATTCCAATGCTTTTCATATTTTTATACAAACGAGCTTTATACTTTACTAGCAGAACAGACAAATCTTCGAGCACACCAAGAAGACGTCAACACAAAGTTCGTTACAAATGTCGGAGAAATGCGTAAGTAAGTAATATACAATCCGTGAATGTAACCAGCACATTGGAGGTGTAGACTTAATGGATGGGTAACTTGGCAGATACCACATTCGAGTCAAAACTAACAGCCCAAGCATTCGTTATTTTACCACTTTGTTGAATTCAGACATTGCTAAATTTCGCTCAGAGGTGGCTGACGTTTTATGTAAATATGGATATAAGGAAAAACGCCCCCTTGGAAGACCATCGTTGGCATCAACTTGACGTTGGTCAAAAGTCGACCCGCCCATCAAAAGATATTCAATATGATGGGTATGAACATTTTCCAGTTATGCTTGATTGATCGGGGAAAAAACTTGGAAAACACCCGGTTGTAAGGGAGAAACTCAAACTATGTGAAAAAAATGCACTATTCATTTGTACTTGCAACTTAAAAGGAATTTTTTTTTTTGAAAAACCATGTAAAATAAGCTTTTCCCTAATTTAATTTAACAAACCTAAACATTTATACTTTTTTCTCAATAAATTACAAAAAAATTCACTGTTTGAAATAAATAAACTAAAAACCAACACTCTTCGTTTCATTTTATTTTTTATCCACTAAGCAGTAATGACCGCCTAGAGGCGGGTTAACTTTAAACACACATAACAACTTTTTCCGAAGCACAGCTGAAAAATTAGTTTCAGATTCGTGTCCAGAACACGAAAATTACCCTAAAGTGAATTTATTATTGGAATACAAAAATTGGTCTTTAGAGGGTTAATACTCCGTTGCAAACTACACCAATACCTCGCTTTGCGTCGTTTCGTTTTGCGTTTTTTCGAAGTTGCGTCGCTGCTGAATTAGTAAGGGAGAGGGCTGGGTTGTGAACCAGGCTGGGTTGTGAACCATTACTGTTTTTTCTTTCCCTAATTGACATATCGCCAATCTTTCAACTGTCAAGTTTGTCTTATGATATGACTCTGCTTTTGTGGTCACACCGAAGTACAAACACGTATTGCTTGTGGCAGCAATCGAGTTTGAAAGACATCGTGTTTGAAAATCGACTGCGAAAATTTTTTTTGCTTTTTTTAAAGTGCTATCCAAGTGACTGAAGTTATTGCAAAAATATAAGTGTAACACATATTTATTTAGGGTATTGATTCTATTTTACGATCCAATATTTGTTTATGTTGAAATATGATTGAAAGTGTCGTTATTTTAAAAGTTTACAAAATGACATCGTGGTTGAGCTGTGAACCACTGTGGGGGCTGGTTTATGAACCACCTGTTTTTCGGACTACATTTGCACTAAGACGGTCAAATATCGCCGGATTTATTAAAATAAAGTAATTTTATGTAATTTCACTCGATTTCGGTGAGTTCACTTGAAGTGGGCCCATGCGAGAACGCGTTCGTATTTCATATGCAAACATTGCGACACCGATTAGGATGAAAAAAAAAACAAATATTGAGCACTTGCATTCATTGCGATTTTTTGGCCTAAGTGGCGTCATTATAACCTTTTTTCACGTCTTGAGCCTTCCTGATTAAATAAATTTTCAACTTATTTCAAAATTATGGGTGTTTTCTTTGTATTTTTTGACTTTAATTTCGATTTGCCAGATGGTTCACAACCCAGCCACTTTTTTGGAAAAGCGAAAAATCATATCCTTAGAAAATTGGACGTAGAGGACGTCTTCATAACAAATTTGCGCGTTATATTTACCTTTCCAACGGTATCTTCGATTTTTCGATATCTTTATTCTGTGAAAAGTTAGAGCCAAAAAACAAAACCCGGTTCACACCCCAGCCCTCTCCCTTACTAATTTTCACTGTGCGTCGTTAGATTTTCGAAGTTGCGTTGTTTTGGGTTCGAGTCTTAAATTTTTTTTTATTTTCTTTTTTTTTCTAAAAGATGACACGACTTTTGTTTCTAATTGCGCCATGCCATCAAAACTCGGGGATTCCCTTTCTAACTTTTGTGAAAGAAAGCCGACTTACGACAACAGCACCTATGGACTCATCAGACAGTGATTAATTTTTATTTTGTTCTTATAAATTAATTGAAAATTTAATTTTGTTTTAATTGAATTTGTTTTTTTTTGTTTTTTGTATGTATGTAATAAAATTGTAAATATTTTTTTTTTAATGTTTACTTTGTCCAATTTTCTTTTTAAAAGTAGTATTTTCGTAACCCTGGAACCTATCTTCGATCTTAACATGGTTTGCTATAGAAAATAATAATGCACTTTGCGTCGTTTTAATTTGCGTCGTGCTTTTTTGGAACGTAACCATGACGCAAAGTGAGGTATAGGTGTACTTAAAACAATAATTACTCAGCCTTAATGTGAGTATTTTTCAATATATCGTTTTTCTTTTTATTTTATTCCCAAAAATTCACGATTTTCACATTATGATTTCACAATTCGAATGCACACCTCACTATTACAGATTTGCAACAAATGTTCAATTTAATACTGCTGCTAACAAAGTCCCGTTATCGTGCTCACCCACGGCACATAACCTCACAAATACCATTAGAAATACTGTGGGACAAACAAGCTAAGCAAACAAGAAAACAAAAAGCGTTTGAGAACTATTTTAGTACGTCTTACATCCACTTAAACATGAAAATTTAAATATTTCGTAAGCGTGGTAATTGCTTGACCACCCACTGTACTAATAATGAACGAACAAATCAACACAATACGAAAACTGGGATGATTATTTGCAGCGATGGTAACTGGAAAAACAACTACGAGTGTATTGGCGTTTTGGGTGGACTCGACACTCAGAAATTTGCAACAACGTCCCAGAATGGTATCATTAACTAAACACGGTACACATATCACTCGACAACTATCGACTCATAAACATAACAACATAAATTTCAACAACAATTCTTATAATTGTATTTTCGAGAGTGAATTCGGGGAACTTTTTGATCAAGGTAGTATGAGAAAAGAGCTACACCCATCAATGGAATGGAACTACGAAATATTCAAACTGACTAAATGTATGTCTAATATAATGTTTCTCAGAAATACTAATGGTTTCACAGTTTCAGTAAGTAGTATGGCTGTCTTCTTAAACATCCCTATGCTAAGCAGTGATGCTCTATCACTACTGTCGTGATGCCAATTAGGTATGCAGTCGTGATATATTGCATACATTTATGTGTTGCACTGCTTTGTTTACGAATGGTTCTGATGCAAGCAAATACTGCAAAATGGACGCACAGCAAAAGCGAAAATGAACTGCGAAACAATATTAATATTGCAAACTTTCAATACTATTTTGAGTAATAAGTGAGTATGCGTCGAGCAGGTCTTTGGCATTTTAAAATAAATTTAGAATCTTAAGTTCCATTGACGTAAAAAACATGAAAATAGTTAAGCATATAATAATTTCTTGTATGATTCTTCATAATATAATAACAAGTTCCGAAGGTCCTGGAGAATTGAATTTCGAATATACTGAAAGTCAAACCAATTCCAGAAATGAAACTGTTAACAGCGAAATTCATGTCAATGCATCGTCGATAATAATGATACGCAGTTTGCGATGCCGATGCAATCGATTGATCATTGGATGCGTTCACGAACACTATGCCTTGTAACACTGTTGCATTTTTGGTTTACGAACATGATGCTTTACACTGTTGCAAAGCAACTGACGTTTAAGAAGACAGCCTATATGTCACACCGAACAATGTTGACCAACGTTCTCAGACAGAAATTAAAAGGATTAAATAAAATTCCTCCTCCTCCAGTTCCGCCCGCTTCTTGACCACGTACTCCGTCTTAGCGCCTCCCGTCGTGCTGACTACCCCGAACTTCAAGTCAGCGGGTAACCGCAACTCTGTGCCGAACACTGCTCGGGCTGGAGTGAGTGATGTCGTGTCGTGCGGGGCTGACCTATACGACATCAGGAACAGGGGGATATGCGTGTCCCAATCCTTTTGATTCCTGCCTACCACTTTCCGCAGGTATTCTTCCAGTGTCCGGTTAAAGCGTTCCACCATGCCGTCGGACTGTGGGTGCAAAGGAGTGGTACGCGTTTTCTTTATCCCCAGTAGCTCACACACTTCCTTGAATACCGCAGACTCGAAATTCCGGCCTTGATCTGAGTGCAACTCCAACGGAACTCCGAACCTGGCTACCCAGTTGTTTACCAGCTTTCCCGAGATCGTAGTGGCCTCCTGGTTAGGAATAGGGTACACTTCGGGCCATTTGCTGAAGTAATCCATTACCACCAGCACATATTTGTTGCCTTGACTGCTAGTTGGGAATGGGCCGGCGACGTCCATAGCAATCCGCTCGAAGGGCGCTCCCACGTTGTACTGCTGCATGCGGCCTCGAGATTTTCTTGTCGGCCCTTTCGCGGCTGAACATCGGCCGCAGCTCTTAATCCATTCGGCTACAGACTCCTGACATTCTACCCAGTACAATCGTCTTTTTATTTTAGCGACGGTTTTGGTGATGCCTAGGTGCCCTCCACTGGAGTCGTTATGGTATGCCTCGATGACCTCGTTGATTCTGCATTTCGGGACTACCATTAAGGAGTTGCTGGTCCGACCATCCTCGCTCTCCCATTCGCGATGCAGGCACCCTCCCTTCAGCCGCAGACATTGCCACTGTGCCCAGTAAGCCTTAGCGATCGGGCTTTCACCGGCCATCTCATGCCAGTCTGGACGTGCGCTTTGCTCCTTGCCTTCCACAACATCCACAATTTGTCCCTCGTTTCCGGCTTGCGAATTATGCCTGCGCTCGGTTTTGCACGAATTGTGTGGCAGAGCGTCAGCCCTTCTTGGCGACGTCTGTTGTCCGGAACGCTTTTCTCGCAGATGGCAGTCTCGTGATATGTGGATATGTGCTTGCCACATCGCCAGCAACTGGCTCTAGATGATACTACCCGCAGCCCCGCTGGTGCTTTTGAGCTCACTGTCTGGCTTTGCGTGACACGTCCAGATTGGAATCCAGGCATCTCCGCAGATGAATGTCGAAAACTTCCCCTCCAGGCCGCCTCATACGTCAATGCGCTTGTCACCGTCTCACGGAATGTCGGCTTGCCCATCACCAATGCACTGCGTCGTGTCTCCGTGTCATGAAGACCTTCAATAAACGCCTCAATCTTCATCCTCTCGAGATAATCAGCGCCGAATTTCGGGTAGCACAACTGTACGAGCCTGCGGTTCTTCAGCTCGCAATAATACAGCATTCCGTTGTGCTCGTCACTGTATCTGGCTGCCAGTGCCCTTATGACGGTCTCGTAATCACCTCTCAAACCTTCCGGAACTTTTTTATTACCTCAGCCGCAGGACCTCTTAGAGCCAGTATCAGCCTCCGCCCTTTCCTAACATTGGTCCACTGACTCTCCAAAGCAGCCATCTGGAATTGTAGTTTGAATGTGTCAAACGACGTAGTACCATCATAGGTACGCACTTCTATGGCAACACTTTCCTCAACTGACTGCGACCTTGCTCGCAGCTGTACCTCTCTAAGCCGCTCGTCGACTTTTCTGTTCATCAAGTCTTCCAGACTATCAACTCGTTTGTTCAGGGAATCATCAAGATCGTCAACATGTTTGTTCAGGGAATCATCCAGGTCGTCGACTCGTTTATCCAAGTGCTCTACCCGCGCCTCCAGGTGCTAGACTTTCCCATTAGACCTGTCTGAGATTTCCTCCACTTTCTGCTCCAAGCGCGCAGAAATTTTCTGAAACTTGAAAGTTGAGCATCTCGAGACGCGAATAGACAATTGGGACAAACGAGTTGACGAAATGGGTGAATCCCTGAACAGACGAGTTGACAACCTGGATGAGTCCTTGAACAAACGAGTTGACAGTCTGGAGGACGGTTTTTCCCTCAGTTGAGGACGGTTTTGCTGCCAGAACAGAAGTGCCTACTTATGATGGTGCTGCACCGTTCGATACATTTAAATTGCAAGTCGACTTGGCTGCTTTGGAAAATCAGTGGACAGATATCAGGAAAGGTCGGAGGTTGGCACTGGCGCTGAAAGGTCCTGCGGCTGATTACGGTGCCATCATGAGAGCGTTAGCAGCGAAGTATAGCGACGAGCACAACCATGCGCTATACTACTGTGAGCTGAAGAACCGCAAGCAAAGAGCCAACGAGGCGCTGCAGACATATGCAGCAGACATTGAGCGGCTCGTACAGTTGTGCTACCCAAAAATTTGGTGCTGATGATCTCGAGAGAATGAAGATTGAGTCGTTTATTGAAGGTCTTCATGATCCAGAAACATGTCGCAGTGCGTTGATGATGGGCAAGCCAACATTTAAGGAAACGGTGACCAGCGCGATGGCATATGAGGCGACATGGATTGGGAGCACTCGGTTGCACCTGCAAGGATACGCCAGATTCAGTTGGACAACGACATTCCGATCCAGGCCATAAGCTCTGAGATACCGGGCAGGCCATGGGTGGTCTCCTCTAAAGTTGTTTTTGACAAGTGACAATCGAGGCCCAGCCAACAAGCGCAGGGCTGAGGATGGCGAGTCGTTAAACTAAAACGGGTCAGCCCAAAGGAGCGTGAGCTGATCCCCACAATCTGCCGCCCCACCGTCCTTGTCTCACAGGTGAAACGACAGCCCAGCAGCTTGACAATTGAAGGAAGGATAGATGGAAAGTGGTTCGTGTTGACACTGGATACTGGAGCGTCATATTCGATCATAAAAAGGAAGCTGCTCAAGAGCTGCGAACCGCTGCATGGCATACAGCTGCGGACTGCGACAGGCGAGCGCGCGCCGGTAAGAGGAAAAGTTACAAAAACAATTGCTATCGGCACCAGCAGCCTGGAACATGAGTTCATCGTCGCGGATATAATGGACGACGTGATTATCGGCGTGGATTTCATGATTAGGCACGGTTTTACGCTGGACCTGAAGGAAAATGTGCTGAGATATGCCAACGTTGAATTCCCGCTGCACACCGGCTATGAGCGAAGCGTGGCGGTAAGGAAAGTTGTATCGTGTCAACACAGGAGGATACCACCGAATTCTGATTCGGTTGTGTGGACAAAGGTGGACGAGGACGATGGGACGAGTCGGCTGTGGGTTGTAGAAGCACCGAAACAAGGACACGACAACATCATCATCGGACGTACATTAGTGGAACCTAAGAATGGCAGAATACCAGTCCGAATACTGAACCCCCTGAATGCACCCAGATATGTCGGGAAAGATGAGGTAATTGGCGAGTGTAAGGAAGCTGTAGCAGTGGTCAATTGCGAGAGTAGCCCACCTGGAGGTAATAAGAAGGGCGGTTTTAACCTGGACGCCATACCGCAAGAGAACCAGTGGAGCAGCGAGTTGACGACCAAGCAGAAACAGAAGGTGAGGTCTTTCCTGCAGCACTATGGGTCAATATTTGCGGCAGAAGCAGGCGGAAGAACAGCCATAGTGAAGCACAACATCGACACCGCAAGTGCAAAACCTATTCGCCAACCGCCAAGACGAGTTCCTGTGGCCAAGAGGGAAGAGGTCACAAATTTGGTCGAAAACATGCGGAAGGAAAAGATCATAGAGCCTTCTTCGGGCCCCTGGTGCTCGCCGGTCGTGCTAGTCAAGAAAAAGGATGACAGTACCCGGTTTTGTGTGGACTATCGGAAGCTCAATGATGTGACCAAGAAAGACAGTTATCCGCTACCTCGGATCGATGACACCCTGGACACACTGTCAGGCATGCAGTGGTTCTCCACGATCGACTTACGCAGCGGCTATTAGCAGGTAGAGCTTGCAGACAAGGACAAGGAGAAAACGGCTTTCAGTGTTGGCGATGGTTTGTGGCAGTTCACCGTCATGCCGTTTGGACTCTGCAACGCACCAGCAACATTCGAGCGGCTAATGGAACGCGTGCTAAAAGGGCTGCATTGGTGGACGCGTCTGGTGTACCTCGACGACATAATCGTGATGGGTAAAAACTTCGACGACCACATGGGAAAGCTAAAGGAGGTATTCGCGCGGATACGAGAAGCCGGGCTTAAACTCAACCCAAAGAAGTGCTCGCTGTTCCAAAAGGAGGTCAAGTATCTGGGTCATACAGTTTCTGCCCGCGGAGTACATACGGATGAAGGCAAAATCACGGCGGTGAAGGAGTGGCCCCGGCCACGCAATCTACACGAACTCCGCAGTTTCCTGGGCCTGTGCACTTACTACCGCCGATTTGTTCCGCGATTCGCGAACATAGCCAGCAGCTTGCACAAACTGACGAAAAAGAGCCAAGCTTTCGAGTGGAACGAGTAGCAGGAACAGGCTTTTACACGTCTGAAGGAAAAACTGTGCAGTGCTCCAACTCTGGCCTTCCCCGTGCCTGGGGAGATGTTTGTGCTGGATACAAATGCAAGCGGGAATAGTATTGGCGGTGTGCTATCACAGATAATAGACGGCCAGGAACAAGTGATAGCGTACTACAGTAGGGTTCTATCGAAACCGGAATGCAACTACTGTGTGACACGGAGAGAACTGCTGGCGGTATTGGACTGCGTAAAACACTTCCACAAATATCTGTATGGACAAAGGTTTCGCCTGCGCTCCTGAACTTTAAAGATCCTGAAGGGCAATTGGCGCGGTGGATCGAGCGACTGCAGAGTTACGACTAAACGATAGAGCATCGCAAGGGCAGTAGCCATGGAAATACCGATGCCTTGTCACGCCGTCCGTGCAAAGTCGAATGCAGGCAGTGCTCGTGAGCCGAAAGCAAAGAACAGATATTGGACGTCCGGTTGGTAAGCGTTATGCCAGAGGAAGAGTGGTCTGCGGAGAGGCTACAAAAAGACCAGCGTGAGGATGCGGATCTTGCAAAAATCGTCGACGGCAAGGAGCAAGGCGCACGTCCGGACTGGCAGGAGATGGCCGGTGAAACCCCGCTAAGGCTTACTGGGCACAGTGGAAAAGTCTGCGGCTGAAGGAAGGATGCCTGTACCGCGAATGGGAGAACGCGGATGATCGGACCAGCAACTCTCTAATGGTAGCGCCGAAATGCAGAATCAACGAGGTCATCGAGGCATACCATAATGACTCCAATGGACGGCACCTGGGCATCGCCAAAACCGTCGCCAAAATAAAAAGACGATTCTACTGGGTAGGATGTCAGGAGTCTATAGCCGAGTGGATTAAGAGCTGCGACCGATGTTCAGCAGCGAAAGGGCCGACAAGAAGATCTCGAGGCCGCATGCAGCAGTACAACGTGGGAGCGCCCTTCGAGCGGATTGCTATGGACGTCGCCGGCCCATTCCTAACTAGTACTCAAGGCAACAAATATGTGCTGGTGGTAATGGATTATTTCAGCAAATGGCCCGAAGTGTACCCTATTCCTAACCAGGAGGCCACAACGATCTCGGAAAAGCTGGTAAACAACTGGGTAGCCAGGTTCGGAGTTCCGTTGGAGTTGCACTCAGATCAAGGCCGGAATTTCGAGGCCGCGGTATTCAAGGAAGTGTGTGAGCTGCTGGGGATAAAGAAAACTCGTTCCAATCCTTTGCACCCATAGTCCGACGGCATGGTGGAACGCTTTAACCGGACACTGGAAGAATACCTGCGGAAAGTGGTAGGCAGGAATCAAAAGGATTGGGACACGCATATCCCCCCGTTCCTGATGGCGTATAGGTCAGCCCCGCACGACACGACATCACTCACTCCAGCCCGAGCAGTGTTCGGCACAGAGTTGCGGTTACCCGCTGACTTGAAGTTCGGGGTAGTCAGCACGACGGGAGGCGCTAAGACGGAGTACGTGGTCAATAAGCGGGCGGAACTGGAGGAAATTCACCCGTTTATAAGGAGCCGCACCAAACTGGTCAGCGATAAAGTGAAAGCCAGATATGATCTACGGGCCAACTCAGCAGGGTTCCAAGAAGGCGATCTGGTAATGCTCTACAACCCGCAGCGGAGAAAAGGGTTGTCTCCGAAACTTCAAGCGTCATGGGAAGGACCGTACGAAGTCGTGACTAGGATTAACGACGTGGTATACAGGATTTAACGTTGCAGCAATAGAGGCGCTAAGCTGAAGGTAGTCCATTTGGAGCGCCTGGCACCTCATCACAGCGGAGCCTCGGCACTTGTTCGAGACGAATAAGTCAAAGTGGTGGGCAGCGTAACGATAAGACAGTCTGTCGCTGTTCAAAGCAACCCTGTCGCTACGCGCCATGCTATAATTCAATCTGGCAACGACGGCCGCGATAATAAGGGAAACTTTTAGGCCAACCTGGCAATGATGGAAACTTTTAGTCCAACTTGGCAATGATGGAAACTTTTAGTCCAATCTGACAATGATGGACCGCGATCATCATGGAAACCTTTAGTCCACTCTGGAATGTGCGAGAACGATCTGCGCGATAACCGGACAGGTAGTAAAGGCAGCCGGGTACGGCGCAGCGAGTCAGTCTTGGTTTAGACAAGTGAAGGTGACACACGGAGTAATTAAGCAAATAATTAAGTGTAAGGACAGTGAAGTGTAAATCTGTGAAATAAAGTGATTGTTGGTTTTTATTGACTGCGTTTGGATAATTAAAGTTGTTTTATCTTTAAATTGCACAGTCCAGTGATACGTACTATCCCACTAGAACTAGCATTCGTAACAATATGTAAGGATGAATCACTTGCGGAGCTGTTCGTCTTGACAAGGTTGCAATTGGAAGTTGCTTGTTTTCATAGTGGCGCATACGATAATTTCGCACGATGTTCGAACAATTCAAACGATAAAATAGACGACTTGTTTTCTCGGTTTGGACTGTGCCATGATGAATCAGTCAGTCGGGACAAACAATTATATGTATAAAGATTGCTAAGAAATAAATGCCTTCACAAATTGACGCAGTGGGAAATTCTATACCTTGTGCACAGAGTGAAGGTTAAGTCTAGGCGTATACGGACACGCAGGCCGCACACGCAGCACAGCTCAGCGTAGTTTTTTTGTAAACAATGCAGTACTATATGACAGCGTATACAGCGACATAGTTGCGTGCGGCGGAGAGACGTGCCTGCGCACAACTGCGTCGCGTTGTAGTTGAAATACAGTTTCCTATGCGCAGCCGACACGTTCTCTTGTAAAAATTGAAGAAAAATTGAAAAGGTGCAGACGCAGGCCGCGCAACACAGCACAGGGCAGCGCAACGCAAATTAAACTGTGTTACGCAGCAAATGTTTGAACAGCGTATACGAATCTCGGAAAACCACCACACGTGTTCCGTATTCATTCCATAAACCCAGTAATATGAGTTAATTGACTGAATCAGACTTTGAAATACATTTTGTGACAAACATTGGAGAGACCCTTCTTTTTTTCATCCAGTACAAATTTTGATGCTTTTCCAAGTACAAAAGAACAAAATCTGTAAGTTTTTATGCCTTACAAAAATTGTGTACACTAGTGGCAGCATACATCCAAAAGTTCATTGTCTTTCACTGAACAAACCTTTTATGTATTCTGAATGTAAACATGAAGTTGGTACTACTGTCAAGAGCAGTGTTGGAATACTTTAAAATGTAACATATTGTTACGAATACTACGTCTAGTGGGCTGTTACGTATCACTGGATTGTGCAATTTGAAAATGAAACAACTTTAATTCTTCCAACGCAGCCAATTCAAAACCAACAGTCACTTTATTATTCACAGTTTTACACTTTACTGTTCGTACACTTAAGTATTTGCTTAATTACTCCGTGTGGCAACTTCACTTGTCAAAACCAGACTGACTCGCTGCGCCGCATCCGGCTGCCTTTATACCTCTCAGGATCGTTCCCGCACATTCCGGAGTGGACTAAAAGTTTCCATCCTTGCCAGGTTGGACTAAAAGTTATTATCGCGGCCGTCGCTGCCAGATTGGACTAAAAGTTATTATCGCGGCCGTCGTTGCCAGATTGGATTATAGCACGGCACGTAGCGGCAGGGTTGATTTGCACAGCGACAGACTGTCTCATCGTTACACTGCCCACCACTTAGACTTGTTCGTCCCGAACAAGTGCCGAGGCTCCGCTGTGATGAGGCGTCAGGCGCTCCAAATGGACTACCTTCAGCTTAGCGCCTCTATTGCTGCAACGTTGAATCCTGTATACCACGTCGTTAATCCTAGTCACGACTTCGTACGGTCCTTCCCATGACGCTTGAAGTTTCGGAGACAACCCTTTTCTCCGCTGCGGGTTGTAGAGCATTACCAGATCGCCTTCTTGGAACCCTGCTGAGTTGGCCCGTAGATCATATCTGGCTTTCGCCTTATCGCTGACCAGTTTGGTGCGGCTCCTTATAAACTGGTGAATTTCCTCCAGTTACGCCCGCTTATTGGCCACGTACTCCGTCTTAGCGCCTCCCGTCGTGCTGACTACCCCGAACTTCAAGTCAGCGGGTAACCGCAACTCTGTGCCGAACACTGCTCGGGCTGGAGTGAGTGATGTCGTGTCGTGCGGGGCTGACCTATACGCCATCAGGAACAGGGGGATATGCGTGTCCCAATCCTTTTGATTCCTGCCTACCACTTTCCGCAGGTATTCTTTCAGTGTCCGGTTAAAGCGTTCCACCATGCCGTCGGACTATGGGTGCAAAGGAGTGGAAGGAGTTTTCTTTATCCCCAGCAGCTCACACACTTCCTTGAATACCGCGGCCTCGAAATTCCGGCCTTGATCTGAGTGCAACTCCAACGGAACTCCGAACGTGGCTACCCAGTTGTTTACCAGCTTGTCCGAGATCGTAGTGGCCTCCTGGTTAGGAATAGGGTACACTTCGGGCGATTTGCTGAAGTAATCCATTACCACCAGCACATATTTGTTGCCTTGAGTACTAGTTGGGAATGGGCCGGCGACGTCCATAGCGATTCGCTCGAAGGGCGCTCCCACGTTGTACTGCTGCATGCGGCCTCGAGATTTTCTTGTCGGCCCTTTCGCGGCTGAACATCGGTCGCAGCTCTGAATCCACTCGGCTACAGACTCCTGACATCCTACCCAGTAGAATCGTCTGTTTATTTTGGCGACGGTTTTGGTGATGCCCAGGTGCCCTCCACTGGAGTCGTTATGGTATGCCTCGATGACCTCGTTGATTCTGCATTTCGGCACTACCATTAGGGAGTTGCTGGTCCGGCCATCCGCGCTCTCCCATTCACGGTACAGGTATCCTTCTTTCAGCTGCAGACTTTTCCACTGCGCCCAGTAAGCCTTAGCGATCGGGCTTTCACCGGCCATCTCCTGCCAGTCCGGACGTGCGCCTTGCCTTCAAGGATTTTGGCAAGATCCGCATCCTCACGCTGGTCCTTTTGTAGCCTCTCCGCAGACCACTCTTCCTCTGGCATAACGCTTATCGACCGAATATCCACAATTTGTCCTTCGCTTTCGGCTCGCGAGTTATGCCTGCACTCGGGTTTGCACGAATGGTGTGGCAGAGCGGCAGCCCTTCTTGGCGACGTCTGTTGTCCGGAACACTTTTCTCGCAGATGGCAGTCTCGTGGTATGTGGCCTTGCTTGCCACATCGCCAGCAACTGACTCTAGAGGACACTGCCCGCAGCCCCGCTGGTGCCTCCGAGCTCACGGTCTGGTTTTGGGTGACACGTCCAGATTGGGCTCGACGCTTTTCCGCAGATGAATGTCGAAGACTTCCCCTCCAGGCCGCCTCATACGTCATCGCGCTGGTCACCGTCTCTTTAAATGTCGGCTTGCCCATCATCAACAAACTGCGACGTGTCTCTGGGTCATGAAGACCTTCAATAAATGACTCAATCTTCATCATCTCGAGGTCATCAGCGCCGAATTTCGGGTAGCACAACTGTGCGAGCCGCTCAATGTCCGCTGCATATGTCTGCAGCGCCTCGTTGGCCCTTTGTCTACGGCTCTTCAGCTCGCAATAATACAGCATTTTGTTGTGCTCGTCACTGTATCTGGCTGCCAGCGCTCTTATGACGGTGTCGTAATCACCTCTCAAACCTTCCGGAACTGTTTTTATTACCTCAGCCACAGGACCTCTTAGAGCCAGTATAAGTCTCCGACCTTTCCTAACATTGGTTCACTGACTCTCCAAAGCAGCCATCTCGAATTGTAGTTTGAATGTGTCAAACGACGTAGTACCATCATAGGTAGGCACTTCTATGGCGAAATTGTCCTCAACCGACTGCACCCTTGCTCTCAGCTGTACCTCTCGAAGCCGTTCGTCTATCTTTCTCTGCATCGAATCTTCGAGACTATCAACTCGTTTGTTCAGGGAATCATCCAGGTCGTCGACTCGTTTATCCAAGTGCTCTACTCGCGTCTCCAGGTGTTCGACTTTCCAATTAATCCTGTCTGAGATTTCCTCCACTTTTTGCTCTAAGCGCAAGAGTTTTCCTGAAGCTTGACTTCCATTCGCTCTGACACTTGCGCCGATATTTCATGGGTCGCCGTTTCCATTTTCGCTGCCATCTGCGCCGACATTTCACGATTTGCAGTCTCGACTTTTGCCGAAATTTCGAGATTCGTAGTTTCCAGCTTCGCTGAAATTTCATGGTTGGAGGTCTCGAACATGCCTTTAAGTGCAACCATTAGCTGGCTCGTGTCCAATGCTTGTAGTGGTGCAGCCGTACTGTGCAGCGACGCAGCAGCAGCAGGCGATTCCTCCACCTTGGCCGACGCCTCTAGTTCTTGCGCTCCGAACTCGTGCACAGTCCAATCGACGCCTCGTGCCTCACATGCTTCCCGCAAGCGCAACTGCAACTCCACCTTTCCGCCAGCAGTCGGCAAATTCCAGGCAGCCAGCTCCTTCTTCAGCTGGTCTACCTTCAGCAGCTCCAGTTTAACCATGTCCGTGCTTCTTGAATTGTATTTATTTATTTATTTTTTTTTTGTTTATTTTCAATTTTCCACAATCCCACTTCTGACACCAAATGTTACGAATACTACGTCTAGTGGGCTGTTACGTATCACTGGATTGTGCAATTTGAAAATGAAACAACTTTAATTATTCCAACGCAGCCAATTCAAAACCAACAGTCACTTTATTATTCACAGTTTTACACTTTACTGTTCGTACACTTAAGTATTTGCTTAATTACTCCGTGTGGCAACTTCACTTGTCAAAACCAGACTGACTCGCTGCGCCGCATCCGGCTGCCTTTTATATAAGGTCTATAGAACAAAGGTCCCGCCACTTAGACGTCAAAAAATTTGTTGTGCTCGTGTGACGTCACACAGAAGCGAGCTCTGATTGGTCGAGCTTGTAAAATGCTAGAAAATGTAAACAAACCCGAAAAAAGGTAGTTGCCATACAGTAAAAATTAAGCAAGTTGTAATATGTATACATGCATATGGAATTATTTTAAAATTTTTTTTAGTTTACGCCTTTTAATGCAAGAGTTGTCTCGCATTTGAGCATTCAGGCTGCGTATTCGAAAATACATTTTGATCGAAAAAATTTTTTTTTAACATTATCACTGCAAGAAATGTGTTGCGATTCTTCAATGTGCCGCTGCAAATAACAAGGTGCAGCCAACAGTCCATCGCCGTTGATACTTTGGAACACCATTTCAAGACTTTTAACGCTTAAAGCTCAGAGGCAAGGTAACATATATAAAATACGAATAAAAAATATATAAATGTGGCAACACTACGAATTGCTCATTCTACGTCACAACATGGCGAGTGGCGTAACCTTTATTTTATAAACCTTGCCTTTTATACCTCTCAGGCCATCGCGCAGATCGTTCCCGCACATTCCGGAGTGGACTAAAAGTTTCCATCATTGCCAGGTTGGACTAAAAGTTATTATCGCGGCCGTCGCTGCCAGATTGGACTAAAAGTTATTATCGCGGCCGTCGTTGCCAGATCGGATTATAGCAAGGCACGTAGCGGCAGGGTTGCTTTGCACAGCGACAGACTGTCTCATCGTTACAATATTAATATTACATATTAGTGGCTTGGAAAAGTAATAATGCTTTATTACATATTACTTACACCGTGACACAATTTTCTTCATGTATTCTGAATGTAAACATGAAGTTGGTACTACTGTCAAGACCAGTGTTGGAATACTTTAAAATGTAACATATTAATATTACATATTAGTGGCTTGGAAAAGTAATAATGCTTTATTACATATTACTTATACCGTGACACAATTTTCTTCTTACCATTCTATAGTTGACCTGGAGTAGCGGCTTGTCGCTAGGTCTGCCAAAACAAAACTGTTCCTTTGTGCTGTTCAATAAATGGTAGAAAGCGTTTTTACAGGAACTCTTCTATATAAAGTATAGAGTTAATTGTTCATGTCGTAATGAATTCCTTGCTCCTTAAACCGCAGGTGCAAATAGCTTGCTAAACCATGAAGCGTTTTGGAAATTTCGTGAATTTCACTTCGGAGTATTTTCTGGATGGTCCATCCTTATTCTTTTTAGTGAAATAGGCATTCCCGGGCAACTGCTTAAAGTCCGACTTACAGTAGTTTTCATACTAGTACCAAGTAAAACGTCTTCCATACGTGTACTTTTCAGTTTTCAAGAAATATTAAATAAATTTAGAAAGTGTTTTTTTTTTATACCTAAAAAAAAATAAAGGTGATACGTATTGATACATTTTAGGTCTCTTCTGTGCTACATTTTTTCACAAGGCTGAGGTCACACTGCTCCACAGGCGTCCTGAGCGTGTTTCTGTTACTTGCTCTGTGAAAATATACTAGCTAAATTTTTTTTTACAGCCGCACTTAATGCTCGATCGCACATAACGCACGGTCTGTGCGTTAGTGTGGCAACACTAAGACGGAATTTACTTCATTATTTAAAGCAACACTGTTCCATTCGTTGTTTTATTTATGATTTTGTGAGTCCAAAAGAAAACGGGTTTTTTCTAATATGCCTCATTTCGAAATTGTGTTAATATTCATTAAAATTTTTGTTAAGAAAACGAGATAAATTGTCACTTTGCTTTGATTATATGAAAAGCGACGATAATGGAAACTAATACGAACTCGGTTTGCTGGCAAACCACTGACGCTTTGGAGCACCCCGACTCTGCAACAACAATTGTATTAGCAAACGAGCGTCAACAACCGGTCTTAAATAAAAAAGTTAAGAACCCGACTGCGGCGACAGGTATAATAAGATTTATAACAGTTTATGCCTTTACAGTACTGAAATTATTACAATTCGATTTATCTTTAAACAAAATTTTATCAGACGATTTGGCTTAAGTGCAGAATAGCGTACCCTCGTGAAAAAAAGGGTATGTAAGTAATAAGTATGCTTATACAAAGAAGTTTGGCTCCTGAGTCTAACAAACTAAAAATTTTGCTGGGGAAACGCCTACCAAAGGCGTGGCACGGGGTCAAAGTTCAAAACTTTTATCAAAATAACTCATTCAATTTTCAATCGATTTATACGATATGAGTATCAAACGAAAGGTCGAAAGGTAACAAATTTATTATATCTTTATTATGGTTTTTTTCGAGAAAAAAAATCGTGTTTTGTAAATTTTATAAAAACTTTTATAAAAAATAATTGTTTGCTTATAATTTAATTTTTTACTCGTACATATAAAGTATATGAAGTGGTACATCAAAATAAATGAAAAGACCTTTCGTTTGATACCCATATCGTATAAATCGATTAAAAATTGACTGAGTTATTTTGATAAAAGTTTTGAACTTTGACCCCGTGCCACGCCTTTGGTAGGCGTTTCCCCAGCAAAATTTTTAGTTTGTTACATTCACAAAAACAAGTTCTATACAGCCAAATTTTCATTTTTTTCACGAGGGTACGCTATTCTGCACTTGTTCCGCCCTTTTTTGCGATTGGCATTTGTGTAGTCACTATAACACAATTATGTACAAAACATAATTGCGTGCGTATAAATCTCCTTGGTATAACAAAGACCTTAAGAAACTGAAAAATCTCAAAAATAAGTATCTAAAAAAATTTAAATTAACAAACATTCAGTCATTCTTTGTTAAACACCAACGTTACCATAAGGAATTTAAATCTTTAAATGACTACCTTTACAAAA
This sequence comes from Melieria omissa, assembly GCA_963971225.1. Classification (NCBI taxonomy): domain Eukaryota; kingdom Metazoa; phylum Arthropoda; class Insecta; order Diptera; family Ulidiidae; genus Melieria; species Melieria omissa. The sequence goes on along the minus strand of OZ020269.1, from coordinate 37,356,974 downwards.
ATTATATTCGTAGCACTAAAAAGAACATTAATGCTAATCCGAAATCATTTTGGAATTTTGTGAACTCAAAAAAATCTTGCCCAAGTATACCTACATCGGTAATGCTTGATGATAAATTTGCTAGTACCCCTGTTGAAGCAGCTAATTTATTTGCCGATTTCTTGATGTCTAATTATGTTCCAGATGACGAGCAGTTCCATGATTTTTCTTCTGAAATATCTTCCACTCTTAACTTTGGGGCTCTTCATATTTCGTCGGAAGACATTGTAAAGGGGATGCTTTCTCTTAAACCTTCTTCGCATACAGATGCTGATGGGCTGTCGGCTATCCTATTCAAAGGCTGTCCAGCGTTAGCAATTCCTCTTGAAATAATTTTTAATAAATCCTTATCGTCAGGTATTTTCATTGACGACTGGAAGTTAACTACTGTCACACCTATCTTCAAAAGTGGAAGTAAAAACGATGTTCGGAACTATCGTCCAATTTCGAAATTACCTACTATCTCAAAACTGTTTGAATGTGTTGTTAAGGACAAGATCTATTTTGCAGTTAAATCTTCAATCTGCCCGAATCAGCATGGATTTGTGCCGGGTCGTTCGACAGTTTCTAATCTTGCAGTTTTTAGTGAATTTTGTACTTCTTCATTCTCAGCTGGTTACCAAGTCGATTGTATTTATACAGATTTTTCAAAGGCATTTGATAGAGTTTCCCACAAAATCCTAATAAATAAGCTAGCTTGTTTAGGTTTTCATTCATCGTTCTTAGAATGGATTGCATGGTATTTATTTCAAAGACGTTGTGTGGTTACTATTGATGGTGTAACTTCGGACCCTTTTGTAGCTACTTCAGGTGTTCCCCAAGGGAGCATTCTAGGACCTCTATTATTTCTCCTTTTTATCAATGATATTAGCAATTGTTTTTCTTCTTCGAACTATTTGCTTTACGCTGACGACCTGAAAGTTTTTACAATTGTCAAGGATTCAACGGATGCAATAAATCTACAAAGTGATTTGAATGAATTGCATTTATGGTGTTTGACGTCGGGTCTTTCTTTGAATATTAAAAAGTGTTTAACTTTTTTAACTTTTTCGAGGCGTCAGAACGCTATTTCAACACGTTACTCTATTGCTAAATGGGCGCTACAGAGCGTAATTGATACTAAGGATCTTGGAGTTATGTTTGACTCTAAGTTTTCCTTCAATAATCATATTAATTTTATTCTTTCGAAATCGTACTCTATTCTTGGCTTTATTCGGCGTAATACCACTGAGTTTTCTGACCCGTATACCTTTAAGTTGCTTTTTACGGCACTTGTTCGCCCTCACTTGGAATATGCAGTAATAATTTGGAGACCATATCGAGCCCTTCCCGCGTTTTTATAGTATGAGCCAAAAACCAAATTTTACAGGAGACGTTTTTTTTTTGTTTTCTCTGCATTGGCACAACAAAGCTGCATGATTTTTGGCATACACACTTTATTTAGGATTACACACTTGGAATAGGTTATTTTAGTAACTTCAGCAAAGCGCAACGGTGTTATTTTGGACATACGATAATTTGTGCGGGCACTATTATGAGCGATTCAAATTCAAATGTATTTCCATTTATTAAATACAAAATAATGTTACTTTCAGATTGACATAGTGTAATTCATAGTGATATAGTGTAGTTTTATATAAAAAATAAAAAAAATTTCAGAAAAAATTAAATACAGTGGACGTCCAATATAAAGAATCTTATCGAAATTTAGAATCGATCGAAATTTTTTTTTGTTTTTAAATCAAATCAACCATCCTTCTTAAAGAAATAAATCTCACATATTCAGTTTTTAACCTTCTGCCTGTCCCTTGGGGTCTATTTGACCCCAGGCGGAATTAAAAAAAAAACGGTTGAGCGGCTTTGTGTACTCGTGTACTTGTGTTTTCTTTTGTGATTTATGTGTAAGATTTCTTCATGTTTTGTCAGTAAATTATATAACAGTTTGATTGGGGTCATCCTGACCCCAAAGGACAGCGAAAGCAATTTTGAGCAAAGGACAGACAGAAGGTTAAAAAATATCATGTTTTATTCCAACATTTTCAAAATACAAAATGGCTAATGTGAAAAGTCTTCGATGCGGACTGCTTCTTTACCGTAAGTAAACTTTTCTGTCTGTTTTAAAAAAAAAAACGCCGACCGAACGCAAAACAAATCCTGTGAAAATGATCAGCAATGCATACAAACAGAATTTGAAAATATTGGTAACTTGACGTAAATTTGAAAGTTTTAACGTAACAAAAACAAAAACAATTGAGGTACCGTTCACTTGACGAATCCAAACATTCATTGTTATTGTAAAGAATGTGAATGCTCAAACAAAAACAATTGGAAGGGTGAAAAACAGCATAAATATTCGTTATATCGAATAGCAAATTTCACTTTTGTTCTTAATATAGAACCAGCAATGGAGAAAATTTGGCCGTACGTTAAATCCATAATTCGTTAAATGGAAAGTTCGTTATACTGGACGTCCACTGTACTGTATTCGTCATCTCTTTTGACTAGCACATCTTTTATCATTCCATCAAATTTTAAATCTAAATATTCGTGAGCCAACTCCGCCGTCCGCCTGATTTTCAACTCTTTTTGGCAAATTCTTATTTCTCCTTCCCCGCTTTCCTACACAAATTTCTGGTTCTTCATTACAACTTGTATCGCTGTCACTATAAGGAACCAGCGTTAATAATGACTTGCCGTTTGGGCACTGAAACAGAACATTTTTTTTTAGAACTTTTATTTATTTTTTTTCTTTACTTTTTTTGTTATCAAAGCATTAACTTAATTATTATTTTTAATTTATCATCAAATTACTGCACCTCAATTTACTCAATACGTAACTACGAACAACTGCACACCTATTTTTTATAACACGCACGTCACACTGCAAAGAATTAAGAAAAAAACCTTTTCCTGCAAATAGGCCATTGTTCACCTTCAACAATTACTTCACTTTTCACTATTAAAATATTTTCAATTTTACACTTTTGCAATAAAGTTAAAAATTTACTTTTTGTAACTAGAGCAATTTTATCGTATCGCATAGCTAGTCGCGGGCACAAAAAATGAAGGAAAAATGTGAAGTGGACATATGATAAAATTGTTTTTTCTCTAACTTCATAACGGTTCATCGTAGAGAAGAGAGCTTTTAGGGACTGATGGCTAGTTTATAGTGTTGGATACACGAGAAGAATTCCTTTATTAATAAACTGCGTAATATGTTATTGCGCATGAATTCTGCTCGTGCGTAGCAAAAATGCATTGATCGTGTCCGGTTGCGTTTGTTTATTTGATGCGCAGTGCAGCAACGAAAAAGTCCCGTTAGGCCGCTCAATTGTCTGATAAAGATAAGGATAGTTTGTGCGCTAGTCGCATGTGTATCCGTTGTCTTGCATTTGTGTATCTATTGCGCAATGCGTAGTTGCACTTTACTTCTGCGCAAGGTAGTTTTACTTCGATTCATTCTTCGCTGATCAGTGCTGGTGACAGGTCGTAAAATAAATAAGTGCAGAAAACAAAATTAAAGTGTTTTTATTCAAGACTACCTCCAACAGGTTATGGGCCCAGCTCCCGTCCACTTTGTAAATAATCCTTGTAAATATTTTTTGGTGTAAATTAGTGAACTTGGAAAACTTGAATTAATTAATATAAAATAATGGAGAAAATTAAAAGAAACATTAAGCCTTTTGATGGCGAAAAATATTCAATTTGGAAATTTAGAGTTAGAGCACTCTTGGCGGAAACAGATGCTCTAAAAGTGATAGACAATGAAGTGCCAGAAGACATTACGGACGAATGGAGAAAAAGTGAAAGGAATGCTAAAAGCATCATTATCGAGTATTTAAGTGATTCATTTCTTGGCTTTGCAAGTAGTGAAAGTACTGCAAGGCAAATTTTTAAGAACTTAGACCAGATATACGAGCGAAAGAGTTTAGCGTCGCAACTAGCTGTGCGGAAAAGGTTGCTTTCGTTAAAATTAAAGAGTGAATCCCCATTATTAGGTCACTTTAATTTATTTGACAACCTAATTAACGAACTGTTGGCTTCGGGAGCCAAAATTGATGAGATGGACAAAGTGTCTCACTTATTATTAACATTACCACCATCTTATGATGGAGTTGTAACCGCAATTGAAACACTGTCAGAAGATAATTTAACATTGGCTTTCGTAAAGAACCGATTGCTGGATCATGAAATTAAGTTAAGAAGTGATAATAAAGACACAAGTTCCAAAATATTGCAAGCGATGTGTAATAATAACAATAAAAGCTATAAAAATTTCTCGCAAAACTTTAAAAACAAAAATAAATTTAAAACTTTTAAAACAAATACCAAGCCAATTGTGAAATGCTATCACTGTGGTAAAAAGGGACATATAAAAAAAGACTGCTATGCATTTAAAAGTGTTTTGAGTAACAAAAAGAATGAACATGCCAAAGCTGCACAATTTGCAACTACTTCACCGCGAAACGGTTTCGCGTTTATGATAAGAAATGAAGCTGTAATTCCTACTGTCGGCGACGTGTCTTTTCTCCTGGATTCTGGAGCTTCTGACCACATTATTAATAACGAAAATCTTTTCACCGATTGTGTCGATCTGGAGTACCCAATAAGGATATCAGTCGCAAAGTGTGGGGAATATATTTATGCTACAAAGAAGGGCATCGTTAGGCTCTGTGATGATTCTCAAAACGAAATTACCCTGGAAGATGTACTTTTTTGTAAAGATGTCCCACAGAATTTAATTTCAGTGAAACGGATGCAGGATGCTGGATTGAAAATCGAATTTGATGCAGGAGGTGTTAAAGTCAGCAAGAATGGTCAAGTAATCATTGATGGTAAATGTATTCATAATGTTCCTATTATCGACTTTGTTTTAAGCAGAAAAGCGTATGCATCAAATATGGTTAAAAATAATGGTTATCTTTTGTGGCATAAAAGATTAGGACATATTAGTAAAGGAAAGTTCTTGGAAATAAAAAACAAAAATATGTTCAATGATATTGCACTTTTAAAGACTGTGCAACCAACTGATGAATTATGTGAGGCATGTAAATATGGAAAACAAGCTAGACTAAGTTTTAATGTATCTAAAAATAAAAATTACATTAAAAGACCTTTATTTGTAGTCCATTCAGATGTCTGTGGCCCGATAACACCTTCTACAGTTGATGAAAAGAACTATTACGTAATATTTGTTGATCAATATACACACTACTGTGTAAGTTATTTAATCACCTATAAGTCTGACGTTTTTGCCACTTTCAAAGATTTTGTTGCAAAAAGTGAAGCCCATTTCAGTTTAAAAGTTGTAAATTTATATATTGATAATGGGAGAGAATATTTGTCAAATGAGATGCGCGACTATTGTGTTCAAAAAGGCATCAGTTACCACCTAACAGTTCCACATACTCCACAACTAAATGGTGTGTCTGAACGCATGATAAGAACAATAACGGAAAAAGCTCGTACTATGATTAGTGGCGCGAAATTGGACAAACGGTTTTGGGGTGAAGCTGTATTGACAGCTACCTATTTGATTAACCGAAGTCCAAGTAAAGCGTTGAAAAATAGTATGAGAACACCATTTGAAATGTGGCACAATAGAAAGCCTGATTTAAGATATTTGAAAGTATTTGGTTCGACAGTATATATCCATAATAAAACAAGAAAACGAAAATTTGATGAAAAATCATGGAAAGGTATTCTTGTTGGATACGAACCAAATGGATACAAAGTGTGGGATGTGGCAACTGGAAAGTTTGTGTCAGCGAGAGATGTGATCGTTGATGAAACAAACATGGTAAATTCTAGGACTGTTGTAAAAGACAGAGTAGAGTTGAGAAACTCTGGTAATGAAATTGAATTCCCGAATGAGAGTACGGAAAGGATATCTAATGAATTTGCATTAGATAAACAGCCTAGTGGTGTGGTAACAAGTAAAGAGAATGCCGATCCAGTTGAGACTGGTGAAAATGTATTAGAGAATACTGATGAACACAATGGTCAGCTGCAAAACTCACAGTTAAGTGAGGAAAAAAAACGAAGTCAGAAGAAGTGATCGATTGAAGGAACGGCCACAGATATCATACAAAGAAAGTGATTTGTTAGTCAGAAGTTGCATAATGAATGCACAAAGTTTCATTGATAGCGTTCCAAATTCTTTTGATGATATTAAAAATAGAAGCGATAGGTCACATTGGGAAGAAGCAATTAAAGAAGAGCTTGATTCTCATTTTTATAACAAAACTTGGTCTCTTGTATCAAAACCTAAAAATAAGAACATAGTTAGTTGTAGGTGGGTTTTTACAAGGAAATATGACGAGCTAGGCAATCCAATTAGATATAAAGCAAGGCTGGTCGCACGTGGTTTCACACAGGAATATTTAATTGATTATGACGAAACATTTGCTCCAGTAGCAAGAATTTCTAGTCTCCGATTTATATTAGCTTTTGCAAACCAATTTGACTTGAAAGTTCACCACATGGATGTTAAAACCGCATTTTTAAATGGTATATTGAAAGAAGAGATTTATATGACGGCTCCTCCGGGATTATCCTGTGGTAGTGATCAGGTCTGCAGATTGAATAAAGCAATATATGGTCTTAAGCAGGCTGCAAGGTGTTGGTTTGAAATTTTTGAACAAGCATTGAAAGAAATCGGTTTCATGAATTCAGCTGTAGATCGTTGTATTTACATTCTTGATAAGGGTGATGCACATCACAATCTGTATGTGTTATTATATGTGGATGACCTAGTAATAGCAACAGGGAATATTGAAACAATGACCAGTTTTAAAAATTATTTGAAGAGCAAATTTAGGATGACTGATTTATTTGAGATTAAATATTTTATTGGGATGAAGATCGAAAGAGTTAATAATAGCGTAAGTCTTAGTCAGTCCGCTTATATCGAAAATATTTTAAAGAAATTTAAGATGATTGATTCTAAAGCAGTTAGTACTCCACTTCCAAGTAGGCTAGATTATGAAGCATTGAATTCAGACGAAAATTGTGATGCACCGTGTCGTAATTTAATTGGCTGTTTAATGTATATTATGTTGTGCACACGACCCGATTTAAGTACATCGGTTAATATATTGAGTCGATATAGCAATAAAAATAATAAAGAATTGTGGCAGTGCCTTAAAAGAGTTCTAAGATATCTTAAAGGTTCGAGTGATTTAAGATTAGTCTATTCTAAAAACTTAAATTGCAAAGAAATGATAACTGGTTATGTTGATTCTGATTGGGGCGGAAGTGTTAGTGACAGGAAAAGCACTACTGGTTATGTATTTATGATGTTTGAATCATGTATAGTTTGTTGGAATACAAAGAAACAACACTCTGTTGCTGCTTCATCTACTGAAGCAGAGTATATGGCACTTTTTGAAGCCGTTAGAGAAGCCTTGTGGCTGAAGTCGTTAATGAATAGCATACAAATTGAATTGAAAGAACCAATGAAAATATATGAAGATAACCAAGGTTGCATAAGTATAGCAAATAATCCGTCATGTCACAAAAGATCGAAGCATATCGATATTAAATATCATTTTTCACGAGAGCAAGTTGAAAATAAACTAATTAAAATTGAGTATATTCCTACAGATAAACAACTAGCGGATATTTTGACAAAGCCGCTGTCTGGAGCCAGATTTTTAGATTTAAGAAGTAAAATGAATTTGAAATAAAGCATATGAAGGAAACAAAAAAAATTAAATAAAAAAATGTAATGTATATAAGTATGTATAAAATGTAATATGATATATTGAGAAACAATGTAATAATGTATGGTTTGATTGGGTTTTTCTGGGTTTTCCCAATCCTTGCAACGAATGTTGAACCATAATATTGTCATTCCCCAGATTACACGACTTTTCACCAGCAAATATTTTTTTTTCTTAATGTAGAAACATGTGAATCAGTTTGTGGCGATCAATGAATTTTTGAGGAGGTGTGTTGGATACACGAGAAGAATTCCTTTATTAATAAACTGCGTAATATGTTATTGCGCATGAATTCTGCTCGTGCGTAGCAAAAATGCATTGATCGTGTCCGGTTGCGTTTGTTTATTTGATGCGCAGTGCAGCAACGAAAAAGTCCCGTTAGGCCGCTCAATTGTCTGATAAAGATAAGGATAGTTTGTGCGCTAGTCGCATGTGTATCCGTTGTCTTGCATTTGTGTATCTATTGCGCAATGCGTAGTTGCACTTTACTTCTGCGCAGGTAGTTTTACTTCGATTCATTCTTCGCTGATCAGTGCTGGTGACAGGTCGTAAAATAAATAAGTGCAGAAAACAAAATTAAAGTGTTTTTATTCAAGACTACCTCCAACATATAGTGCTATCATTTTCGTTAAAAAAAAAAAATGTCGGTAAAAATGGTTCATACGATAAAATCGCGGGTATGATATGACTCGATATGACCAACTGTCGATAGGTAGAATTGAACGCGTTCAAAAAGTTTTCGTTAAGTTCGCATTGCGTTCGTTGCGGTTTGAAGCCCCTGTTCCGTCTTATGGTTCGCGGCTAAAACTTATTAATTTAAGCACTTTGGAAAAGAGAAGGTCAGTTCTTTCACTAGCGTTTGCTTATAGTGTAATTATCGGCTTCATTGAGTGTCCGATTTTACTTGAGCGGATAAGCTTTAATGTTCCACACAGAGCTGTTAAAGAATGCAATCATTTGCGAATAATTAGTCAGTTGATTTTTTGGCAAAAAAGTGCATTCATTTTTTGTATTCAATGAATAAGAATAAAAAAATGAAGTCATTATTCAGACTAAAAATTTATGAATAATTATTCATTTTTACATTCATTTTTTGCTAGTCATTTGATTGCAATCATTTGATTGCAATATCAAAATGAAGTCAATTGAAGTCATTTGAAGTCATGTGAAGTGATTTGAAGTCATCTGCAGTTAAGCTAAAGCCAGCTACCCTAAGGGCCACTTTTTCAGTGCGAGTTTAAACCCAGTTCAAACGGAGTTTGCTTGAACTTGGTTTAAATTTGAACTAAGTTTAAACGACAAAGTAGTTTTTCAGTGCTAGTTTAACTGGAGCAAATTTTTGTCATTTGAGTATGGCCATACTTTTATCTAGCTAATAATTTTCCTTTGTTTTGATTGTCATTCGTAAATAAATTCTTTGCGCTCAAATAATGTATTTATGTAATTAAAAAATTCAACATTTTTCGTCTCGGGAAATCGAATGTCTTCTTGCACTTTTGAAAAAAAATATACAAGTGCTCGAGTGCAAGAAGGACCGCGTGAGTACCGAGGAAAAACAAACCAAATAGAAAGAAATTGAGGACGATTTCGATTCAAAATTTGTTGATAAGTTCCGGTGCGCGAAAACGTTGCGCACAAAGTATAAGAATCTAAAATAGTGCAAAAAAAGAATTTCGCTCACGACAGGCAAGAGCTGACCAAAACCAAAAATAAATGAACTGTCAGAAGCTGTTGACAGTTTAAACTTATTTTAACCATGCAAGGTTGGGCGTTTAAACTGAGTTTAAACTTCAGTCAAGTTTGACTGAAAAACTCGATTTTGCGTTTAAACTAAGTTTAAACTAGAAACTGAGTTAAACTCGCACTGAAAAGTTGGCCGTAAGTCAATTCACTTTATGCTTGACATAAGCCTTCATCGATAACAATGCTGAATCGCTATCCAACAATTAAAAAAGCGTATGTAAAATATAACACACCGTTACCTTCTTCAGCTGCCGTGAAACGGTTATTTTCGTTTGCAACACTATTAAATACGCCTCGTCGAGGTTTCCTTTCGGACAAAAATTTCAAAAAATTATTATTGTTGAAAGTAAATCATGTCATTTAAATGAATTTACATTCATTTGATTGCTACCTTTTGTTAGAATGAATTATTTTAATTTTAATTTTGTTAATATATTAAATATTTTTCAAAAAGCGCTGATCTTAATTTAGTGACTTCACTGAAAAATGAAGTCATTAAGTGACTTCACCAAATGACTAATTAGTCAGAATAACAGAAATGACTTCAGACTTCAAATTTTTAGTCTTTAGTCAAAATGTTAGTCAAAGACTGCAATCAAAAAGTGAAGTCATTGACTGTGACTTCAACTGATTTAATTCGCATTTGATTGCATTCTTTAACAGCTCTGGTTCCACAAAGAAGTCTTCGAATTGTTTACCCCTTTTATGGTGAGCACTTTAAAACTAAATTCGCAAGTAATGCACCGATTTCTCGAGCTCTTCGTGAATTCAATGCCTTATCTATTTCTCATCAGCTAGACTTTTCTTTGTCTAAATCGGATTTTATTAAACTTCTTAATTTATTTATTTCCAAAGTTAACTTATCAGGTGTACAACTTTGCTTCCGCCGTTTTTTTCCAAAATTAAAAGCTTTATTGCGAAAAAGTGCTTACAGATGTATTATTCAAAGTATTGTCCGTCGCTAGCGACAACTTTCTCCCATCTTTCCGGCAATTTTCGGATCCCGGCTCGAAAAAAGGAGTCCTCTTTTGACGCTATCCATGAAGCAATCCATTTTTCCAATTCTTCGAAGGATTGAAAATGTTGATCTGCCAGGCCGTGTGCCATCGAACGGAATAGGTGGAAGTCAGAAGGGGCGACATCTGGGGAATACGGCGGGTGGGGCAAGACTTCCCATTTCAGCGTTTCCAGGTACTTTTTGACCACTTTTGCGACGTGAGGCCGAGCATTGTCGTGTTGGAGGATGACTTTGTCATGTCGCTCTTGATATTGTGGCCGCTGTTCTTTTAGGGCTCGACTAAGGCGCATCAGTTGCGTTCGGTAGCGATCTCCTGTGATGGTTTCACCCGGTTTTAAGAGCTCGTAGTAAATCACACCGAGCTGATCCCACCAAATACAAATCATAACCTTGGCGCCGTGAATATTCGGTTTCGCCTTCGACGAAGAAGCATGCCCGGGCTTTCCCCATGATTTTCTGCGTTTAGGATTATCGTATCGAACCCACTTTTCATCACCGGTTACGATTCGATGTAAAAACCCCTTACGATTTTGTCTTTGAAGCAGTTGCTCACATACAAATAGACGGTGCTCGATGTCCCTCGGTTTCAACTCGTACGGCACCCAGTTTCCTTCTTTCTGAATCATGCCCAGGGCCTTGAGACGTTTTGAAATGGCTTGCTGACTCACTCCCAACGATTCGGCAAGCTCTTCTTGGGTTTGGCACGAATCTTCATCAAGCAATGCTTCTAGTTGTTCATCTTTGAAAGTTTTTTCTCTTCCACCACCATGTTTGTCTTCGACATCGAAATCACCATTTTTAAAACGTTGAAACCACTCCCGATACGTTCTTTCACTCAGAGCAGCATCACCGTAAGTTTCTGAGAGCATTCGATGCGCTTCAGCTGCATTTTTTTTTCGAATTGTAACAGAAAAGTAAAACTTCCCGCAAATGGCGAGAATTGGGCACATAAACGGACATTTTCGAGCGTGAATAATACGAAAACAAGAACAACTGTCACTGAAACGGCGATGACAATTCGTTAGGCACTGTCCACACTCACTTTAAAGGTATTACCATCTATGTATTTCAACCAGCCTCAGCCGGTACAGCCACCTATCGGAAAACGGCGTAAGCAAAGTTGTACACCTGATATAACTATATTTTACAAGCTAACTAGGAAAATCCAGCTATAGAAACTAGGCCTTAAGCTTAATTAATTGCGTTAAATATACATGAGTTAAATGGAGTGATAAAGATTAGCGGTTTTTAGGAACAACACAATTTTAGTAATAGATTCTTCTGAAGGAGTGGAGTTTAATTCCTTCATTATTTAGTTTGTAATGTACATTGTATGATAGACTTAATTGCTTAATTTGTACATTATATGGATTTGATATTATCAATACCTTTTATCTGTTCTAGTCTTTAACCCTTCGTTGCATGATTTAATTTCCGTGAAGAAAAAATATTTTTGTTATATAATTCTTGTTGCTTGTTAAGTTCTGATGGTAAAAATTTAATTTTGTTGAATTCTTGTATCTATGAAAGAAGTTTTGTGGCCATATTCCGTATCCTGGTGAGAGCGCTACCGCCGAAATGAAAGTCGGTTTTATCAATATTTTAGTGTTTACTACGGGGAGTCGAACAGAGGTCAGACGTCACTGTATACTCGTAATTCAACGCACTAAACAGTTAAGCGACGACGATCGCCATATCACCGTCGCCATCAATAACCAAAATTATTTCACCAAATCGAAACACTTGTCGCTTTTTCGATTCTTTTGCGCATACTTTCAATGTTAATCCCAAGATTCCGTTAGTAATCAATTGTTTTAACATAAAAGACAAAACTGAAGGATGAATGACTATAAAATCCTGAATAGAATAGTTTCCAAATGAATGAAAAGTTAACATTGCATATATGCAATGCCATGCAGCGAAGGGTTACTGTACTGTAGACTTATAATAAAATAAATAAATAAATAAATAATTTATGCAAGTATACATCTTAAATTGCAGTTGACGTTGTTCATCGTGTGGCTGCGAGTCCTCGGCAAATGAAAACTCAGATAGCCAGAATATCTTACTCACCAGCCCGACCGTCCAAAGCAGTTCGCATAGAAAAGCAATCCATCAGAAAACCCTTAACCTCGTTTGTTAAAAAAATACACACTGAATCGTCAGTCACTAGTCCGCAAACTGCGAATAGCAAGATCCACACGAAGGAAGAATACGCAAGAAGAAAGTACGAACGTCATCGAGAAATCCAAGAAATTCAAACTATGCTCAAAGAAATTGCAAAATCACCAATAAAATCCGAACCCAAACCTTCGGGAAAAAGTAAGGCAGCAATTGATAAAGTAAAAGCCGACGCAGGTATCGTGGGAGTTCCAACATTTCGTAGGAGCAAAACTGAATGGCTAGGTTCGCGTCCAAAAGCGGCATCTACGCGTCGTGAATATGAACGTGCGTCCACTACAGGAAGGCCACGATCGAAATCTAGCCAACCAGAAGCAACGAAATCACATGAATTGTTGCCGGAGAACGCCGGGTCCAAAAAGAAATCGTACAATGCTGCAGAAGCGCGTCAATTCATGGAGGAGCAACGTAGAAGGAGGCGTTCGAATCCTTCAGAAATTCCGCAAATTCATACCAGAAGCGAGAAAACAGCTTTTGAGAAGGAGCAAATCAAGAAGCGCTTGGAAGAACTACGAAAGAATTCGAGAAAAATTGTTAGTAAGAACGTTAGTAAAAAATTGGCTGCTAAAACTGTCGGTAATTTTCGAAAGGACGAAGACGCCGTTATTCGTGAGCCATGGGAGCAAGCCGACGGCAAAGATATATCTGATAAGACAAGTCCAAACATGGGGTTAACAATTGCGATTTTATACAAGGCTGATGACACTGCGAGTGGGGATAAGTTCGTCAATAACGGGGCAGTTACGGTCCAAATCTCTGGAAGGACCGAAAAAGCAGAGACGATAGGATCGCCTGTCTTAAATGGACCTTTGAAGAATGTTCATGAGTCACAGAGCGATACTTACATTTCAACACTGAAAACTCAAATCGCACATCCTTATACGAATGATAGGCTAAATATACCACTCATAGAAAAACAAAAGCGTATTGGACTATTACGGAAACCGGAAACTAAGGACCATTCGTTTAGTGCTATCAGAGAATTCAGCTTCGATAAGGAGAACGTTGCCCTAGAAATGCTGACACCGAAATTAACCACGTCAAATACAGCTAAGGCTGCAGTTCATGAACAGATCGTGCAAACAGATAGAACAGAGATCGTGCAAATTACACGAAGCCCTAGCGATGAAAGGGATTACCAGGAAGAAAAGCATAATGACGCAACCCCTGATAAACTGGGTGCACAATCAACGTCATCGGATATGCATATATCAGAAGAGAAGCAAACTCAAAAAATACCATGTGAGGAGGAAGCACAGAAGCTGGTCGCCAAAGAAGTTGATGGTACTGGAGAACAACACGATTTACCATATTGGCTCAAACCCAGTGCGGTTCAGATTTACCCCTATAACTTTATAATGGCCGTAAGGCGAAAGTTAGAGGCTATTGCAGAGCCCGAGGACCTAAAGTCTGGCCCTACATATGATAAAACAACATCAACGGGAGATTTTAATTTTAAGAAACCAGAATTGGACACTCCGCGAACTTTAACATCTAGAATATGCGTTCCCAAATCTCAAAAATATGTTAGACGACAGGTTGTGGCAGAATGCCGTGGCACTTTCTCACCGGAATCATTTGTAACACACACAATTGAACGCAATAACGTACACATGGAAAAAGTAGCGGAAAATTCTTTCGGTGCCGCAAACCAAACTGTAAATGGATCTCAAACATTGTCAGATTTGAATTTTAGCTCTATTTCAATCCAAGTTCCAACATCAAATACATTATCTGAATTGTCGTCTATTAGGTCAGAGAAGGTGCAGATCAGCACCCCAAAAAAAGAATCACGTTTGGAAAGTAGAAACACTGTTCAAACGGACGACGACACCACAATTTCTAGCTCAGTATTTAACAGTCCGAAGAGAAAGCCTAACCAGACAGAAATTGATTTGTCCCAAAGGTCTATAAGTCCCCTCTCGCTGGAACGAGTGGAAAATTTGAAAATTACTTCGAGCAAAAAGCTAAAGAAAGCCATTGATGACAATCATGTAACTGCCGCTCGTGGTAATCTTAAAAACAATTCTTTAAATAAGGCAGCTCAAACCAAGTTGGACTCAAATGTCGATTTCAGCCAACTTTTGGACGACTTCAATCGTAGTCTCTCGCAAGTAATTCAAGTGAATGAGCAGTTACGGATAACATTGGACAAATCTCATCAAAAGGTCAACTGTGTAAACAACTCGAGTCACCAAGATGAGAACACATTAACGCTCAACCAAAGCTATGAATACTCAACAGACTTCGAAGAGTCTGCTGATAGAAATCAGAGTAAGAACGTTGTGAAACAACAACTACCTGAAAATATGAGTCAAAAGAAATCACTGTTTGATATTACTAATGTTGTGAAACCACTACTAGCATCTCCGAAATCGGACGATAGTTACACATCAGCTGCACAGTTCGAGAAAGATTCGTTATCACGTTTAGACTTAAATGTGTCATCCGGGACAAATTTCAGCAAAAATTCATCAAAATCATGCAAACAGGAAGGTGGTCAGTCGTGTTACTCGCAAGAACAAGTAGTGGAAACGACGGAACCACTACAGCAAAAAATTAATCCAAAGCTTGAAGTTATTGGTGAAATAAAGGCAGAAGGCAGAATGCGAAACGCAAAAATAAATAATAAAATAGAAGAAGACAAAAAATCAGCGGAAAATAGAAATATTAAGTCTAGTAAAAGTGAGAGAGTTGGAAGTGAGGGTACACACTGCTTTAAAGAATTTAAAAAACATTCGAAATATATTGCGGAACTAAATCCGACCATCAACGAATCATGTAAAAATGGCTCTATATCACATTCCGAAAGGTACGAACAACTAAAACATGAAATTGAGATTTCAGCTCAATGTGAAGAGGAATCCATTGTACCAACGGAAGCCTTAAGTTTTCAACAATCTATCAAGAAATCAGTATCAGCTTCCAACAAATTAAATGATGAAATTCGGGGCTGCAGCTCAAGTAACTCAGCGAAAACGTGTCTGACTGGAAGTAAAAATACATCTATGGATCAATCTAGTAATGAATGCAGTAGCAACAATATAGTTGATATACGGCATAAATATAATGCGAGCAATCAAAAAAGCAATTCGAAGAGCGTGTCAGAATGTTCGCCATCTACTAAAAGGAATAGCGATTCAGAAGTGGCCCATGAAGTTGGAGAGATAGCATTAAGTTTTTTCCAGGATAAAGAGAAACGATGCTCTGCAATGTCTTGCGCCGAGGACAACAGCAGCAGCAGTATATCAAATAGTCCTCCTCGTTACAAGGCTGCAATTGCAATGAATTCCGGCCGGACAGTTCGCTCCCACAAACGGAAACCATCGTCTACAGTGAAACTCAGTGTAGCCAAAGCAATTAACGATAAAGTCGTTAGTCTTTTCCAGCATTCCAATCTTGATTTATCTGCACTGTCTTCACATAATGATAGTCTGTCGGAATCGTCACGCAGTTATACTAGTATTGGCTTGGTAATTTCATTAATAACATTCATTAACATATAATTTTATTGCAAACATTTTTTTTATTTCAGTATGAGAAGTTGATACTAAATGAAACAACTAAATCGGAACATCTGACGGCTCTCTTGAAATTGCGAGAAAAAGCGCTGCTGGATCGCACCAAAGGACAAATAGCCTGGCTGGAAATACAAAAGGAACGCTGCAAAACGACAGGGTTACACACGCAAATTGCTGCAATCAAGAAAAAACAACGTGGTATCTTAATTAAAATGGAAAAAGAGCGCGAAGACATCAAAAGGTACATATGTGATATGAATACCTTATTAAGTACTATAAGTAGGTGGTGTGAAGCTATACATGTCTCCATATCGAATGTAAATAGAAAATTGGTCAAGAAACATCTATTGCAAGAACTAGGGATGATAGTGAAAGATGCAGAAGAAGAAGATTTCGTATTAAAAAAAACAACAGTTTTGTGATGTTTTGTTGGAACGCGTGTCAAATATGGTCACCTGCACAGAAAAAATGGATAAAATTTTACAGCAATTAGGTTTCTGAGAATGTGAATAGTGTTTATGGTCCTGATACTATAAGAGCCAATCACCCACAACTTTGACTTCGTTTCGGCCCGGTGCAGAGTGTAAGTACCGCTTCGATTGTCCAGGTGTTAAAACATTGTACAAAAAGCGTTTGGAACCATTTGAATGAGGCAGGATACAAAAAGAAGCTCGATGTGCGTCCCAGGTTAGCGCAAAAAATCGAATGGGCCGAATTTTCATTTGCGAATCGCTGCCGAATCGCAACAAAGTCGACCTATTTCTGAAGTGGATGGTGACTAAAGATGAAAAGATGATCACTTACAAAAACGTCAAGGAAAAACGATCGTTCTCGACAGTCATAAAGGCTTTTGTGTATGTTTAGTGAGATTAGCAGGGAATCATTTACTATGAACTTCTCCCCTACGATCAATTTAATCCGCCTCTGTACTGTCAGCAATTGCACAATCTGAAAGAACCAATAGAGCAGAACCAGCTAACTTTGGCCAATAGAAGATGAATTGTGTTCCATCAAGACACCGCTAGGTCACACCCATCGATAGAGACTCGCTAGAAGCTTCAGGAGCTTGGTTGGGTGGTTCTTATGCGTCCATCATAATCTGGAACAGTTTTGACTATACTCAAACAGAATCTTACTTAACTGGCCATAACAACCTGTTACCGAGTTACGGTCTGCCGCAAAAGCTCTCTCCAGGCGCCTTCTTCAATTCGTCACACCATGAGATGATAGGGCACCCTCAACTCGGTCCTTTCACCGGAGACACGGCCTACTACTTCGCCGTCGACGTCCAACTACCGCATCGAACAACTTTTTCGCAAGAGCTTCATCGTCCATACGGTAGACATGGCCATACATTTCATGAAAAAATAATGGATTTCTTACATATATTTTGGTTAATATCGACATTTTTAAGTTTAGGAGATAGTTTTCATATGTCAACCCAATCTAAAAGTGGTCGTAGCACATTCGTTTTAGTATGATACGCATTACCTTCTATCACTTGAATCAAATTTTAACGCGAGAAATTGACTAAAGATGAAAAGATGATCACTTACAAAAACGTCAAGGAAAAACGATCGTTCTCGACAGTCATAAAGGCTTTTGTGTATGTTTAGTGAGATTAGCAGGGAATCATTTACTATGAACTTCTCCCCTACGATCAATTTAATCCGCCTCTGTACTGTCAGCAATTGCACAATCTGAAAGAACCAATAGAGCAGAACCAGCTAACTTTGGCCAATAGAAGATGAATTGTGTTCCATCAAGACACCGCTAGGTCACACCCATCGATAGAGACTCGCTAGAAGCTTCAGGAGCTTGGTTGGGTGGTTCTTATGCGTCCATCATAATCTGGAACAGTTTTGACTATACTCAAACAGAATCTTACTTAACTGGCCATAACAACCTGTTACCGAGTTACGGTCTGCCGCAAAAGCTCTCTCCAGGCGCCTTCTTCAATTCGTCACACCATGAGATGATAGGGCACCCTCAACTCGGTCCTTTCACCGGAGACACGGCCTACTACTTCGCCGTCGACGTCCAACTACCGCATCGAACAACTTTTTCGCAAGAGCTTCATCGTCCATACGGTAGACATGGCCATACATTTCATGAAAAAATAATGGATTTCTTACATATATTTTGGTTAATATCGACATTTTTAAGTTTAGGAGATAGTTTTCATATGTCAACCCAATCTAAAAGTGGTCGTAGCACATTCGTTTTAGTATGATACGCATTACCTTCTATCACTTGAATCAAATTTTAACGCGAGAAATTAAAAGAAGAAACCTTTTAATTTTTCACGACAAACATTCCTAACTGTCAATACCTAGTCTTCTAATATGGCGTGCGAATAGACACTGTAAACTGTCTATGCTGAAAGAAATACGCGTTTTTTATAGCTGTTATGTTAAAGGTGGGTCAGCGTATTGTTAGCTTACAGTGGAATCATGGTTAAGTATTGTGGTGTGGCGCCTGGTGTTGATTTGGAAGAACTTTAAATTTTGCATTGTGAAAAAATCACTCTTCTTCATTAATTCGTTTTCAGTATATCGTCTCGACAAGTAGTATGCAAATCATGTCACACTTTCTCTGAGGTTAAGGTTACGCTTTCTTTCTTTTCCCCCTCTATATTTCTAGTCTGGGCCCCAAGAGCCAAGCTCACGACTGTGAGAAAACGACTCGAGAAAGTCAAACGACTTGCGTGCACGTGTACTACAGGTGCTATGAGGACCTGTCCCACGGTGGCACTAGAGGTGATAATATATCACCATTGCACATAGCAATTGAGATGGCGCACTGTCGTTGGGCTGGCCAGAATCAGTAAAGGAAGGATCACATTCCAAGGTGCAAAGACTTAGACGTGCTATCTGTTAGTAAACCCTATGTATTGTACCCAATGGATACAATAACGAAAACATATAACTACGAAAAAATTTTCGTAGTATATATGACTAACAAAGTAGATAGGGATTGGGAAGTACACCAGGCCGATTTCAAACAACATACTATCAGGTGTACAACTTTGCTTACGCCGTTTTCCGATAGGTGGCTGTACCGGCTGAGGCTGGTTGAAATACATAGATGGTAATGCCTTTAAAGTGAGTGTGGACAGTGCCTAACGAATTGTCATCGCCGTTTTAGTGACAGTTGTTCTTGTTTTCGTATTATTCACGCTCGAAAATGTCCGTTTATGTGCCCAATTTTCGTCATTTGCGGGAAGTTTTACTTTTCTGTTCAATTCGAAAAAAAATGCGGCTGAAGCGCATCGAATGCTCTCAGAAACTTACGGTGATGCTGCTCTGAGTGAAAGAACGTGTCGGGAATGGTTTCAACGTTTTAAAAATAGTGATTTCGTGGTGAGTGAAAATGGTGAGTCATCCTCCAACACGACAATGCTCGGCCTCACGTCGCAAAAGTGGTCAAAAAGTACCTGGAAACGCTGAAATGGGAAGTCTTGCCCCACCCGCCGTATTCCCCAGATGTCGCCCCTTCTGACTTCCACCTATTCCGTTCGATGGCACACGGCCTGGCAGATCAACATTTTCAATCCTTCGAAGAATTGGAAAAATGGATTGCTTCATGGATAGCGTCAAAAGAGGACTCCTTTTTTCGAGCCGGGATCCGAAAATTGCCGGAAAGATGGGAGAAAGTTGTCGCTAGCGACGGACAATACTTTGAATAATACATCTGTAAGCACTTTTTCGCAATAAAGCTTTTAATTTTGGAAAAAAACGGCGGAAGCAAAGTTGTACACCTGATATTAAGGGGGGTAAGGGTTTTAGCGTAACAAAAAACACTTTTTTAATGAATTTTTTTTAAGTATGGATTGATCAAATTTATTTAAACCTTTTGTTCATTATTAAGCATACTTGTAACAATATTCTGCAATTTTTTCATGCAGAAATAATACAAAACAAGCCGGAACAACAACAACAACAAACAGAGCTTGCCCCCAGAACGTCTTTGAAAAAATACAATTTGCGGTGATCACTGTATCTCGGTCGAAAATTATCTGAAATCAAAAACCATTAAAATTTAGTCAAAGTATTATCTATTCCTCACCCCAACGTTCTCCGATTATTTTTTTTTTCATTTAAAAATTTTTGGTGGTCATCTAAAATGTAAACTGCTATTTTCCACGAAAAATTCCGCCATTTTGTGGGTGGGAAACCCCCTTCATGTAAAACAATTGTTTACTAAACGTTGGGGTGAGGTATTTTATATGTAGAAAATGTGTACCAAGTTTCAAATGAATCGGTTTAGTAGTTTTTAAATGACAGTGATCACGGACTTTGAAAAAGTAGTTTTAAGGAAAAACGCGATAGAAGAGAATCAGCTGTATACCTGCACTAAAGGACAGGGGACTTCAAGAGTTTTGCTCCGATCGACTTAAAATTTTGAGAATACATTCTTAAAATGTTTAACAATAAGATAAGATAAAAACAAAAAATTCGATTTTTCCAAAGTGTAAATCCTTACCCCCCCCCCTTAAGTAGTTCACAGACGGCTCCAAAACGCACGCGGGAACAGGGGTGGGGGTATTTGGACCTCGCTTCAAGCACTATGAGCCCAAGGGGAATACACCCAGCATATGTCAATCAGAGTTATATGCTCTCACATTTGTACAAGGGGCAGTACAGTCAAGCAGTCATCAAAGCCCTAATCTCGTATGAGATTACCTCAGGGATGGTGCTGGAATGCATAGAAGCATTAAACAAACTTGGTATACATAACCAGGTTAAAATACTCAGGATCCCAGTAACCCTGAGGTTATCTCATACGAGATGAGTGCTTTGATGGCTGTTTGACTGTCCGAACAAATGACTAGGTCCTGCCCTCTGTACAAACGCTCGAGGTTTCCTCGTGCGTTTTAGAGCCGCCTCAGGTATTAGACATCGCGCAAGCAATTCTCTGATGCATAATAATGCTGAAAGTAATGCCCTTTGTTCGTGAAAATCAAGATTCATTGAATAGAAGATTGCGCCTTCCGGGAGAAAATAATTTTGAAACCGCACCAGTGACGTTATACAAAATTGCTTCCTATTGGCTGAAAATGTTGATTGCATTTTGGAGAGAGAAACACAGTGGGGCAAAATTAAATATTTGTTACTTCATTATTTTTTTCCATTTTCAATTCCCTTCTTAAGTCCAATAAATTTACCCTTACCGATAAATATTGAGTATTGCCGTTCGAAGTCGTTTTGGGTGAAGTGCAGCGAGCAAACTCTTGCCGTTTGAAAATTCAAATAAGTCTCCCGGCCACAGAACTTCACTCAACGCTGTATAAGGCTTGCATCCTTGGGGAACCGGAAGAAGTGCACTGCGCAATCTACATCATATATATGCATATACCTTGTGACCGAAAAGTTTCCGGAAATTTTAAATAAAACGCAAAATTCTTAATCTTCATCGATATTTATTTTATCTCCTTCAAAATATGCTCCATTAGAAGCGATACACATATGCCAACGTTTCTTCCAATCATCAAAACATTTTTTATAGGCGCTTTCCGGTATGGCTTTGAGTTCCCTCTGCGAATTCTGTTTTACGTCTTCTATGGATTCAAAACGCGTTCCTCTGAGTGGTAATTTGAGTTTGGGAAACAGGAAAAAGTCACACGGTTCAAGATCAGGTGAATACGGTGGCTGTTCGATGGTATTTATTGAATGTTTGGCCTTAAAATCGTTGATAATGTTGGCTCGGTGCGAGGGAGCATTATCGTCATGAAAAATCCATGAATTATCCTTCCACAATTGAGGCCGTTTACGGCGGATATTTTGCGACTTTGGCGTGGTTTCGGCTCGTCTTTTCCTCTCCATTCCGATGATTGTTGGCTTGTTTGCATGTCGTACTCGTAGACCCATGTTTCGTCACCAGTTATGATGCGTTCCATGAAAGTTGGATCGGAATTGGCACGATCAAGCACGTCCAAAGAGACCTGTTCACGGTACTCATTTTGAAGAAAATTCTCAACAAAATCGCAACGCACTACTGAGGTGAACTGGTTTCAACAGCTGCCGTAAACAAACTGTCTGACAGATCGCGCTCATTTTTGGCATAGTAATTAAGGACAGTGCTACCAACCTACAGAAACTTAAAATATCGAAAAATATCCAGCGCGCGAATTTTAAATGAGCATTTCCGGAAATTTTTCGGTCACAATGTATATATAGATATTCCATTTGAAAAGCACTTCACCACTCATGTACCTTTTTTTTTCATTATTTTGTGTACACAGGCCCACTGAACACCGCATGATTCTCTTCTTTTTTTGAAATTTTTCCGCGATATTCTCACTACACTCACTTTTACAGCAAGGACTTTTGAAACTCAAAATTATTTAATTATTTTAACAAAAAACAATGAAACCAATCAAGCAAAAGCCGCACGATTTACAAAAAACTAAATATTTGTGAATACAAAATTTTCAACCAATGAAAACAAAGCACGAAATCTGAATTGAATTGCAGGGTTTCCTCCCGAATTTCACTTTTTTTATTTGTGTTATTTATATGAACGAATTATACGAATTTATATGTAAAGATATACAAAT
Organism: Melieria omissa; assembly: GCA_963971225.1. Classification (NCBI taxonomy): domain Eukaryota; kingdom Metazoa; phylum Arthropoda; class Insecta; order Diptera; family Ulidiidae; genus Melieria; species Melieria omissa. The sequence continues at coordinate 37,334,189 of OZ020269.1, read as the reverse complement.
TTATATTAAACTGTTATGTAAGTATATGTATATGTAGGGGCTTAAGTATAAAGAAAGCCAAATATTTGCTCAAAGGAGTAAAGCAAAATGTAAGTTCAAAATAAAAGAGTTTAAAAAGTACTGATGGAAACCCTACATATTCTCCGATGACGTCACTGGTGCAGTTTAAAATTAATTTTCTCTCGGAAGGCGCAATCTCTGTATTCAATGAATCTTGGTGAAAATTGTATGGAAGACTACAGGATGGCGCCACATGCCACACAGTTCAACAAACAATCAACTTATTGCGGCGAATGTCGGACGAATGCAGGACGACTCATATGTATAAAAAATGTGATTTTGACTGGCCACCTAGATCACCTTATTTAACGGGGATATTTGAAGTCCAAAGTATATGCCGACAACTCAAGGACTCTAACATAGCTCAATTAAAAGGCAACATACGATGTGAAATCGCCGCTTTATCGACCGAAACATTGCTAAATGTGATGGACATTCGAAAAAAGAGCATATTTGGCCGTCAAGGCCAAAGGTTGCCATATACATATGTACGTGATATCATTTTCTCAAAGTGGTTGTATAGTTTCCACATGAATAGTAAAAAACTTTATTTGAAAAACAAATGCTTCTACTTTAACCCTTTCAGTAACAATGTCCAATATATTGGACTACAGTCCATACAATTCATAGAGCCCTGTTTATTTTCATGTCGGAAAGGGTTAAATGACTACCCTGTATGTTGGGAATCTTAAAGGATATTTCACGCGTTTTGAAATTTTAAAAAAAATAATAATACTAAAAAAATTAATTAAAAAAATAAAAATACAATATATTCATTAATACAGTGCCACCGAATTTACAACGCTAAGAAATTTCGTCGCCAAACTAGTAGGCCGCCTTCAGATAATTCCCTGGTTGTTGTACTAAATGCGGTTACGAATACAGTCGAACTTCGCTATAGTGAACTTCTATATAATGAAGTTCTCCGTATAATGAATTAATTTCAAAGACACAGCTTTATCGTTCTATTCTAACTGCATTTTGATCTCCTTATAATGAATTTCCATATAGTGAATATTTCTCTACAATGAGTTGAAAGTTTAGTTGAAAACTTCGCTTTCATTCGTTTTTGTCTCCATATAATGAATTTTTTCATGCTATTTTCTGTCACGCATATTAACAACACTGAATACGGAAAAAAAACTTAAACATATTTAGGGGAACCCCAAAAGTTAAAAATAACAACAGCATAAGAAGAAGAATGTCACATCACTAAAAATTTTGACAGTAATGCATCAGGACGAATTTCTGCTTCTCTTGATGTACTTCGAACCTTTGTGGAGATGAAGAGCAACGTAGCGTCTCTAAATGTATAAGAAGGCTTTGTTGAGGTAGAAAAGTAGAAGGGTTTAATCAAAAAGTATGGAACATAAAGAGTGTGCATCACGTACAAGCAAAAATTTGAATGCGGGTGCTGATATCGCCACCCGTCTTCATGATGCGGGGGGTAGACAACAAGAGGAAACGCTTGAATTACACAATGCTCTGAGCGCAAATCATAGAAACACGAATGCCGCGTCTGTGCTCACTCGTTCATTCTCGCTCAATTGTCCGAAGAGGAGGAAGACGATGTGCTGTTGTTCTTATTGTTGCGGTGGCGAAAAGCTGAAATTGTAAAACGATTTCTGTTTTCTGGCTGGCTTTGTTCTTCTTCTATAAGCCTGCGTCGCATATTGCTCCTGAACTCACTGCCGACTGTAGTGTGCGCAAAATCATAGAAAAAAAATATGGCTGGCATGGCGACCTATATGATCGCTACAGGTAATTAAAAAATAGATAATAAGTAATCAACAAAGATAAAAATGGAATTGGAAAGAAAAGAAAACGTTTTTATTACCGCGTAATAATTTTCCGTCCCGTTCTTTGGAACTTTTCTTACGGCCCACATATAATGCTTGTTTAAAAGAACTAAAATACGTTAATCTAATATTGTAAATTTATGGTCACATTATTCGCCATGGAACCATTCAGGTGTAGAATATTTAAACTATTTTTAAACGTAGGCATGCCGTAATAAAATTTTTCTTATGACAAAATACTTGTCTTATTATTAATTTCTTTATTTAGTGCTTTAGTAGTGCTTTCGTCCTATTGAAAGTCAATAGACTTATTAAGGGGGGTTTCTACCTTGTGCGGTCAAAAAAATCGAGTTTTTTCATGCATTTTTGGATTAATACATGATTGTAGAATACGCTCCCAAAATTTGAAGTTGAAATCTTTCGAATTACGGAAGCAATTTATCGAAACAGGAAGCGGTGTCGAGCGCGCCGAGTACTGGAGCAAAACTTTGAACGCGTTTTTCTCAAAACTAAACTTTTTGACCTTGCGGAAGTGATTTAGGCCACACGAGTTGAGCAATAGCTGCGAAATTTTAAACAGTCATTTATCAAGGTCTTAGCAATGGCCCGAACTAGGATCTTCAAGAAATAATAATTTTTTTTCCATTAAAAATAGAAATTTGTATTGAAAAAAGTAGGTAAAAATTGAGTTTTTTAGTCAAAATCGCATATATCCTTCATTTTTCATTTTTTTTTTAAACCTAGTTCCAGCCATGGTACAATAATATTCAGGTAATTTCATTCGATCAAATTTAAAAGTCAGTTGCCTTTTTGACAAATAAGAAGACAATTTTAATGATGCAGAAAAAAGTATGAATGGTAGGAAATTTATTCAGAAATAGTAGTTGGTAGTAGTTGTAGTTAATTTTAACAGTTGATGCGATCAAATAATGGATAACTGCTGTAATTTGGTTCTGCAAATTTAACATTACAACTGATGCGGTAAATTTTATGGATTTCGGTATTAAGTTATTAAAATGTTATGATTTTTAAAAGACTAAACTACAAACTTACGTTGTGGTTTGTCATGCAAATGATGGACATTGCATTATATGGGCACTATAATATTGAAAGTATGGTCAAACTAGTGGTGTACAATGAGTTCATTTCTGAAGTGCTTCCTCAAAGCTCTAGGCCAACTGAATGATTTAAGACAATTTAAAGCTGTCTGTTTTTACGCAACGAACGTCTGCCAAATTTAATGTCGAAAAGTAAAAGTGAGAACGTAAAACGATATTAATATGAGCTGTGCAATCAAAAAGTGCAATAACACCAAATATAACTGCAATGGCGGTAGTGTGCGGTTCTTTGCTTTTCCAAGCAACAGATTCATGCGGGAAAAGTGGCTTGCTGCATGCGAAGTACGTGAGGAAGACTTATCAAAGTCGTCGTTAGTATGCTCGATGCACTTTTTGCCGAGGGACGTGGGCGTTAAAAATAAAATATACCGCCTCAATCAAAATGCAGTACCTGTCATAGGTGCTGGCCCGCAACGGTAATGCAAATTATTTTCATTTGTATTCTTTTTACTAATTAAACCCACTTTTCAGGAGAGAAGCGATCCACGTAGCAGACGAAGTACCAACTACAGGTGCTTTCGCGCAACGGTAATGTATGCTCGCCTGCACCTAGCACCACGACTCGCCTGCACCTAGCGCCACAACTAGCCTGCGCCGAGCAGCAAGAGCACCGCCACGACTCGCCCGCACCTAGCACCACGACTCGCCTGCACCTAGCACAACAACTCGCCTGCACCGAGCAGCAAGAGCACCGCCACGACTCGCCTGCACTAGCACAACAACTCGCCTGCGCCGAGCAGCAAGAGCACCGCCACGACTCGCACATTTAGTCTATTAGAACCACGCAAATCGTGCACCCGCAAGATAAGTTGTTAATTGAAGGTTAAAGATCTATTATTTTCCTCAATCACTTTATTAAAGGACGGAGTCGTGAATCGACTGCCGCCCGAGACTGGTGTATCCAGAATGCCAGTTTTGTGGATCACTCTACAACTTCGACTACCTGCTATTTCTTACTTAATAAAAGCCACCACAACGCTTCAACCCAAAAACCTGCCTTCTTTTTTCTGTCGGTCACCGCGCAAACATTTAGAAAACACATTAATTCTTAAAGTATTTTTATGATACGTTACTACATAAACTGATAGCCACAAATTTACAGCCCTATGGCGAAAATGAAAAGAGTAGTAGAACAAATTTATTTCTCATTTGTCAATTTTCTTCTTATCTGTCTTTATGAAACTACCTGTATTTTATTGTATCATGGTTCCAGCCATAGACAAAAGGATACAGAATAAGAAAAAATTTAATTATTGTGTTTCAAGTCATCTCAAACAGCGGCAGGACTTCCGCGAGTAAAGAAGTCCTGCCGCCATTGCTCGATGGCCTCCTCCCCCCCCCCCTTTGCATATTTTATCTTGAAACTTTTTTTACTTGTACAATAAACATATACCTACATCTGAAAAAATTTTCCAGTGTTTATCTTAAAAACCTTCCCATCAAAAATTTTTCAAAAAAAACATGTTTTCTCGGCCGCACAAGGTAGAAACCTGCCTTAAATTATTTTTCCATACAATCTTTTAACCCTTGGTTTCTCCGTTAGATTTCGATTTTCAAAAAAAAACAAAATTAAAACACGCATATAATTATTTTTAATTTCAAGTGTACGTCACGAATTTTGAAGTCAATATGCCTATCAGTTCATTTTTTTCGTAGTTGTCCCATATTCTCAAAATTGTAATCAACCATTTGAAAATATAAACAAATAATTTTACTTCGAACTCGCCTCGTAAAAATATTTGTAAACATTTTAAATTGGGATCAACCACCAAATTTTTAAATCAATCAAAGCATTGGCCAGCAAAAAGCCATACACCACAAAGATTCGATTGATGGTAAGCTGACAGCAATCTGTGCAGCAAAACCAATCGGCAAGACAACACCAAAAATATTAGCGAATCATCCGAATCATCTTCGTTGAAACGACGATGACGATGCTTTGGTTCGTTGTTTACTCTCCGCTTGCGCTTCGATGAACAAGATCGCAAACTGTTGAGCGCGAGCAAATTTCCCTCAACTTATGCCTCCACTCATCTCTTCCCGCCCGCATCAAGAAACACGCTTGACAAATTTTTGAAGATGCGTATTCTTTATATTGTATATTCTTTGGTTTAATCCAAACTAAAATACCTCGTTATTTGAAATAAAAGATTAAGTTAAGGTTAAGCAATAAATTAAACGGCCAAAGAGTGCACTAAATAGGTCTCAACCACAACAAAAAATAGTTTGAACTTTCCTTTCCTTGTGTCCTAATCACATACATATGTACATACATATATGGTAGGTGAGTTATTATGTCGTGCATATTTTATTGTTGAAAATGTGAAGTACTAAACGCCGGTTTTGGACACCCTATATTATACATTGCTCCATAGGTCTGACGGCAAATACAATGCCGCTTTGCCTAACAAACATGACATGTCATGTTTATCCCATGTTGCTTAAAACGAAAACAATCTAAAAATATCACGTAAACATATGAATGTAGTATATAGTATGTATACTCGCGCATGTTTATATATGTACATTTATATATATGTATGTATAAATATATGCACATGTATATACAGTTGCGGTCAAAATAATAGTAGTACGCGTACAACGAAAAGAAAATTAAGAAAAAATAATCTGCTTTTCTTTACAAATATTTACTTTGTATTTTTTTTAACAAGTTATATGTGTTAACAATGCATAACAGTTTGGTTTGATTTAAATTAAATGCGCCAAAAGCTCCAAAATATGGACGGTCAAAGAAATTGTAGTTCGCTTTACTTTCATAAAATTAAGCAAAAATTGTGTTTCATTTTAAAAGATTTAGTGGTTAAATAGTAATAACGTAATTTTTCTTCAAATTAATAATTAGTTGCATGACTGTTGTTCGCTATTACTGCAGCACAGAGCCGATGCATTGAATTAACCAAATTTTCATATCTTTCTCTAGGGGCGTGGTCTACTGCTTCTCAAAGTTGATTATTATTTAAAGGATTATTATGAGCAACTGCTCTCTTCACGTCACACTACAAATTTTTAATTGTATTGAAGTCTGGTGATTGTGCGAGCCATTCCATAACCCTAATCCTGCTCTTGTGAAGCCCCTTTCGTGCGACCTTGCTTGTATGCTTTAGGTTATAATCCTGTTGGAAGACCCAAAGCATTGGCGTTTTTCACGGACATACGGTAACACGATTTTCTGCAAGATTCGTACACATACACATCGATCCATCGTTTTCTTGATCAAATAAATAGCGCCACCTCCATAAAACGTAAGACATGCTGAATAAATAAATGCATTTCCTACGTTTTATTTTTAATTTTTACACGGTCTGTTTTTACACGGTTTTGATTTAACACGGTTAGAAAATTAAAAAAATTTCAATTTTTCGTGCTACATAGAATAAAATCTTGTAAAAAAATTAAAAATTTTTTTATTTTCAAACCGTGTTAAATCAAAACCGTGTAAAAACAGAATTAGGTGTATTAAATGGATTAGCCTAATTGTTATATCTCCGTTAGTTAGTAGTTATGTTAATTTAAATTATTGCATGTTATGTTAATGATATTATCTCTAGTGCAATATTTTTCGTTTTCTTTTCATTTCATTTCCCTTTTTTTTACATTTTTTATTTTTGTTTTTGCAGAATATAAAGTAGTATTAAAGTATCTTAGTACATGACAAGGAGTCGAACCTTGGTGACTTCTCGCAATGAGCACCCACCATTTTAGCAATTACCTTTCAGATATATGTTTCGTGGATGCCATAGACATTTACAACGTTCTTGATTTAGCTTCATTTACCAAATTAATCTTAAAGCAAGGCAATGAGTCGAACCTTGGTAACTCATCACAGTAGAGTGAGCACCCACCATTTTAGCCATCGTATTTTTTACATATAATGTGTTTCTTGGATGCCATAGGCATTTACAACATTTCTTATTTTACTCAATTTTCCGAATAGTGTTATCATCTTATTGCCTTTTATCGGCTTTTACGGTACAGTGGAATCTTGTGCGTGCAGTTTATTTATTAAGGCGTTACCTGGGGGTTGCGCGAAGGAGGTCCTAGCTTCTTATGTAGGACTCGTGAAATTTTGTTCCTGATCTAGTCCTTACAGTAACAATCCCTTCCCGCTCTACTACCAGTGGGTTGTACCTACATTTTTGTTTGCCCTTAATCTGTTTATTGGCCACGTAAACAACAGCTCCTTGCTCGTACTCTTTGGGATCCTCCCTGTTTTTATTGAGATTTGAGTTACACAATTCTTGGTTTCGCTTGATTTGAGCTCTTATGTCATCGAGCATTCTGTCTCTGAAGTTAACCAGGTTTTGATAGTTTATTCTTTGCGTTCGGTTCAGAAACACATCCGCAGGTTTTCTCTTAGTCACAGAGTGCATGGAATTGTTGTAACGATCTACAGCTATATACAACAACTCCTTAGGCCTGTAATGTGGAGATTCTTTCTTCAGGCACCTATAAACTTCAATAATTGTGGAGTGAAAGCGTTCCACTTGGCCGTTCACCTCGCTTTTCTGTGTTGGGGTCCTGTACAATGCAGTACCAAGAGATTTTATGAAATTTACTACCGTTGGGGTCAAAAACCCCCTTTCGTTATCGGTTACAATAAGCCTTGGGACTGCGAAATAATGCAGGGCTTCAGCATCTCACGCAAATGAATTGCTGACCTAATTTGTATGTGGAAGAGTTTTCCGAACTTGGAAAATGTATCCAAGCAGCTTAGAAACTTTTCCTTTTCTAACATAAAGATATCAATGTGGAGGATCTCACATGGGTACGTGGGTATGGGAGTTGGCTGTAGTTTCGGTTTTGAAGGATGCCTATCGTATTTCTGGGCTTTGCAAATTTGGCACGATGAAGTATATCTTTTCACTAAATAGTTCATCCGCGGGAAGTAATCTTTTTCGAGGATTTGAAGTGCATTTTCACGCGGGTTCCTATGGGCTCTTCGATGCTCATCTTCTATTATCTGACAGACTCTTTCAGGGTTGGCGACATCCTCTACTATTCTTTGTGTAATTCTTATCTTGTATCGAGAGAAGTGCTCTGTATAGACGTCATTCAGTAATTGCAGACAAGACTCGGGCCTTCTAGAGGTACATGGTCTTCAGCAAAACCCGCATTGGAGTCAGTTCCTTCCTCCAACCGTCCTATCCTGGTTTCAAATGCTCCTAGCACCGCCTTTTCGGCCTCCAAAGCTGTTAGCCTTCCCTCCAGGGCCTTTAACTGTCCCAAAACTAATTTCAACCCCCCATTCAATTGTTTTAGGGACTCCTTCATTTCCTTCATTTTCCAAATTTTCTCTTTTTTTTATTATTCTCTTTATTATTATTTGCAAATGCACAAAATTCTAAAGGGTGTGCACACCAAAATCGGGCCACTTGTTTTCTGATATAAAAATAAAACGAAGTAATCTAGAATTTCTTTGGCAATTTTTTTCTATTCTTCGGTCTTTATGGTATGATATAGTCCAGATTTATTTCTATTTTTTTCCTCCGTATGCCACCAACCGCACTTTTCGTCGGAGTCCTGCCATAAATTTTTGCACGAAAAATTCGTTCACTTTTTTAGACCCCCAGAACAACTTCCTCCGGAACTCTTCTTCTGTCGATACCCTCGCATCACTCTTCTTTAAAATGCTTATAACTATCGATCACTAGTTTTCGATAGGGCGGAGTTTCGGGCTGTTAGGCAAATCACACTCGCGCTGTACATATTCCATCCCATATGGAGAATATTCTCTTCATACCACTACAGAGATTCCCTGGAGTAGTGGCAAGTAGCAAAGTCAGGCCAAAACAACGGTTTTGATGAGTGGCAACGAATGAGAGGCAGCAGTCTCTTTTCGAAGCATTCTTCCCGGTAAATATTGCCATTCATTGTATCGACTGTTACAAAAGGGTTTGTTTTAACAGCGCACGAACAGATGGCTTGCCAAACCATGGCCTTCTTTGGGAATTTCGCCTTTGATTTCACCTTGTATTCATCAGCAACATCTTAGCGATTCGTGGCTGTGCAAAAATCTTGCCCAGCTAAAAATTTAAAGTTGTTGAAGCAGTATGTTTCATCATCCATGATCACACTACTGAATTTCGTTAGCAAATTTTTCAACAAGTTACGACAACGGTGCTACACGGTGAGATTTCGTTTCGCGTCCCGATCTGGTAATACTTGAGTCTTGTAACTCTTCCAGCTTGCTAGCCTCTTGGCTTTCTGGACGGACGATGACGATTTCTCCACGATTTAAGCCACCAAACGACTTGACTTTCGCGGATTTTTTTTCAAACGCGGCAATCACTTTCTTCGTACGTCTAACATTCTTCTGGCCAAGGTCATCCCCACTACCCGCCTTACGATCAACCCTCAGCCTTTCATTACAATTTTTCAACACTTTACTGCATGTCGATGGTGCAAAATTTAGCTTTTTTGTAATTCGGCGTATATTGAGGTTGGGATTCGTAGTGTGTTCGTGCAAGATGAGTTTTCGACGTTCGTATTCGTTTGCCATTTTCTTACTCATAACACGGGTTTTGCAAACTTTTTTTAATTGAATATTGAAAACCAAGTCATGGAGTACTTACGTCTAAAATTTTACTTTTCAAAGAGTTTTATTTTAAGAGATACAAGGGTTTTAAAGTGTCCCGATTTTGGTGTGCACACCCTTTACTTACCGATTTTGTTTTGTTGGTTCGGAAATTGGTTGGTTCCTTTAAATTGTGTGGCTGTTCCTTACTCACAGCAACATGAGATGCAGCATTCCTGCATTAAAAAAACAAAATTGGATTAGTACTTTGTTTAGGGAGGATCGCGTTGTCCCGTTTAGACGGCTGCGTTCATGTTTGCTGCCGACGTACTAGGGCGCGATTGACTCCATAACCTCTTGGATGACCATTTGCGACCTCCAGTCAAGGAAATCCGCTTTTACGCGGACTGCCGCTAGGTGCATCCTCATGGCAAATTCAGATTTATTTTAGCAACACAGGGCCAATGGCTTGATAACCTTCTGCGAACTCTACTTAAAGAAGGTCGTTCCTTAGCACGACTTATCGCCAGGTATATCCTCGCCGTCCCTGGTGTCACCATTTTTATAAAATTCGCCTAGTGATGGTAACTGTATGAAATTTTTAGTCGGCATTGACAAAAGCAAGGAATTTTTCATTTGCGTAGAAATATTTTCTTAAAAAAAATATAAAAGGGCAGTTACCATCACCGACTTCAACCACAAGGGTGCACTGATACTGCACTTGTCCACCGCGAGGCTCTGTGAGTATTCGCCCGAGTATTCACAATAAATTTCGCATTCACACACTACACACACAATATTATCCTTATTTCCTTTTTTGGTGCAGGAGGGTCCCCTCGAAGGTAGAAATCGCTGGCACTCATATTATTTTTTTAGTGCAGGAGGGTCCCCCCGAAGGTAGGAATCGCTGACACTTACCTTGTGACCGAAAAGTTTCCAGAAATTTTAAATAAAACGCAAAATTCTTAATCTTCATCAATATTTATTTTATCTCCTTCAAAATATGCTCCATTAGAAGCGATACACATATGCCAACGTTTCTTCCAATCATCAAAACATTTTTTATAGGCGCTTTCCGGTATGGCTTTGAGTTCCCTCTGCGAATTCTGTTTTACGTCTGCTATGGATTCAAAACGCGTTCCTCTGAGTGGTAATTTGAGTTTGGGAAACAGGAAAAAGTCACACGGTTCAAGATCAGGTGAATACGGTGGCTGTTCGATGGTATTTATTGAATGTTTGGCCTTAAATTCGTTGATAATGTTGGCTCGGTGCGAGGGAGCATTATCGTCATGAAAAATCCATGAATTATCCTTCCACAATTGACGCCGTTTACGGCGGATATTTTCACGCAAACGTCTTAAAACAGTCAAATAATAGTCTTTACCGACTGTTTGTCCTTCAGGGACGAATTCATGATGCACCACACCACGAATATCGAAGAAAACAATCAGCATTACCTTGATTTTCGAGCGACTTTGGCGTGGTTTCGGCTCGTCTTTTCCTCTCCATTCCGATGATTGTTGGCTTGTTTGCATGTCGTACTCGTAGACCCATGTCTCGTCACCAGTTATGATGCTTTCCATGAAAGTTGGATCGGAATTGGCACGATCAAGCACGTCCAAAGAGACCTGTTCACGGTACTCATTTTGAAGAAAATTCTCAACAAAATCGCAACGCACTACTGAGGTGAACTGGTTTCAACAGCTGCCGTAAACAAACTGTCTGACAGATCGCGCTCATTTTTGGCATAGTAATTAAGGACAGTGCTACCAACCTACAGAAACTTAAAATATCGAAAAATATACAGCGCGCGAATTTTAAATCACAATGTATATTATTTTTTAGTGCAGGAGGGTCCCCCCCGAAGGTGGGAATCGCTGGCACTTTCTTTGATCACTTTTCACATTTACATTATCTACTTAACACTACTACACTAACTCCAGCGTCTCACAGAGCCTTTTTTTAAGGATACCCGCTTTCGAAGCGAGTCCCTGCTCGGGCGCCAGTTAGCGTCGCCATATGGGCGACACTTAAAAAAATTAAAGATGAGGACGATCCACGCGTCCTTAATAACACACCAAAGTTTCACTTGTTGACAATTTTATTTGGCAGCTAATTGACTGCTCTCTTCGGCGGGCAAGTACAGAATGACCAAATCTATTCTATTCTACGCTTAGCCTAACAGAAGATAGCCAAAATGCTACTGCAACGGCGTTCCCACGATGCACACGTGTTCCTCGGCATCGCTTAGTGTTTCCAGCGAAGTTAGATGCGCTGTCAGCACTTTTGGGATGTGAACGTACTATCCGGCTGCACCTGTTGCAGTTGGGCTGCGCTAAATTGTATACATATAAATATTATTTCCACGCGCAATATTATTATTGACTTCCAGACGTTTCGTACCTCATTCGTACCCGACATTGAGTGGGTTAGGGTGGACGAGTTTTTCGTTTTTCTAAGGATAAAATAGAGAATTTAGAATCAATAATTATATTATATAAACCGTAACACACACAGGATTGCATTCAGCGAGTAGATTTATAATATCCTTTGAAGCTGGTTTTGATACCAAATCCCCCTTTGCGCCTGAGCTTTCATTCACTAGACTAGGATACTAAAAATACGACGTGTTTGCTCTTCCGTAAAGCTACAAATCATAACTTTTTATCTTGAAGGAAGGAAGGAAGGTTGTTTCTTTTTAGCGAGGGAACGTAGCAACGCCCATACACCTCAAAATACGGATAGCTTTGATATTACACCTCGCACAGTATTGAAAATTGGTATATCAATTCGACTAAAAATGTGTAGGCATTGAAAAAGGGGCGTGACACGTATCAAGCAACCCAAATTGTCTGTATGGATTTAAAATTATAAGTCGCACATTAATGACACTCGGTGCGAACTTACTATTTAGTTATGGTCTTCAACAGGCGGCATGGGGTGGGTTTTGAACCAGAGGCGTGGCACCACCCGCACAATCCAATGTGAAAGTGTACAATGAATTTGCACAGCATCGAAGTCCGTTAATTTTCAGGGGAAAATGTGGGAGTCTTCTACATATAAAGAACGTGATACCTTCTATAAAACAAAACATTTTATCAACAATTTTTCGTAAAATAAGTATCAAAATAGTAGGGATCTGACAGAAGTTGATGCTGGATATACAGTATTGTGCAAAACCTAAGCAACTTTTTCATTTCTTATGAACAAAATACAATATTTTCAAATGAGATAAAATCAAAAAAATGGGGTATTTTTTTATCTTTGAATGTAATTACAACAAATATTTACAAAGCAATACATATAACCCCACTAACGAGAAAAAAATCAACGAAATTTAAATATATACCTAAATTCGCTGTGCAAAACGTAAGCAACTCTGTTAGCTTCAGCTACTGTTTTAGAATTACGGTTATCATAACGTTACTGCAAAGGAACTGTAAAGCATGGCGGTGGGAATGTAATGATTTGGACATGCTTCTCTGGTTATGGTCTTGGCCCTGTACACGAAATTTCGACAAAAATGGATCGCTTTGTCTATAAGGATATTTTAGAAAACCAGATGCTGCACTATGCTGAAGACAATATGCCACTTCGATGGGTGTTTCAACACGACAATGATCCGAAACACAATCACCGGACTTGAATCCCATCGAAAATTTGTTCGGCATTCTTAAAAAGCGTCTCGGTGGAACACGCTTTCGTAATAGGGGCGAATTGTTTTTTTAAGTTAAAAGAAGAATGGGGAAAAATACCTGAAACCACAATTTTAAACCTAATTGAGTCAATGCCTAAAAGATGTGCTGCAGTCATACAAAGCAAAGGGTCTTACACCAAATACTAGTATAAAGTTGCTTAGGTTTTGCACAGCTAATTTTGGAGTTTGTTTCGTTTTCGTAAATGTTTTTACATTTTGTGAATTGATATGTTTGGTGTTTGTATATATTTGTTGTAATTACATTCTGAGCATTATATAAATATAAAATTATTCCTACTTCGAATTGAACTATTGGCAAATATGGAGTTTTATTCATGAGTAATACAAAAGTTGCTTAGGTTTTGCACAATACTGTATATGTGCTTGTATCAAACAATAATTTGGTAATTAAAGTTACACAAAACATTTCAGAATACATATTTCTTCGGCGGGAGCAAAATTATTTAAATGGAAGTAAACATAATTCTTTTAAAGAGTGCAAATTGCATCTAGAGACGCTGTGAATGGGTGAGTGTTGGAAAATGGCTCCACCCTAATATTCATTCATGTTAGTTGAGTGTTTGTCGCTAATGCTGATCGCGTAGCAGTTCTTATGTTTCCATTCATTAAATTCATAAAAGTGTAGCGCTCTCCTCCATCGCGAAAAGTCGTTCGCTCAGAGGTCTACACTCTGCTGGCTTGCTCATATGTTTCTCGATACAGTTGAGAATGGCGAGTTGCACGGCAAACACGAAACAGACGAGTCGGTTTTGTGTTTTACGCTATTTTCCGAGCGCGCAAGCAGAAAACGCAACGCGGCAGTTTTCATGCTACATTTGTATTTTGTGTTTGTGCTTTTTACCGAGAACAAAAAATTGTCTATATACGAAATATTTTCATATTCATTACGCGATCACTGTTTATTTGTTATTGGTGTGTGTTGTGAGTTTGTAGTTCAAAGACGTTGGAGCTTTTTTCTGAGGCGCCAAACCACCCGCTTCTCGCATTTAGGTTCGCCAGTTTCACTAATAGGAGTGTATCTTCCATTATTAATATATACTTCGAATAAGGCTTTTCAGTCAACTCGGCAACAGTTATACGTTAACGCATTGCAACAATTACATTAAACTAATGAATTCTAAACAAAACGAAAGCATGAAATCCCCTCTAATTGGCGGGGGAATTTCGCACTTTACATACGACTGATGCGAATTTCAACTCGCGCAATGGGTGATCGAATTTTTTATTGGTTATTTCCGGTAATCAGACGAGCTGTTTAAGGCAGCGGAAGTACTTTAAATTTTGTGTAAATCCTTGAACAGGTCAGCGAACTGCTGACGAAATATCAGGACAAATTGATATTTTTTACTTTAGCAGCGCAAGTCGTATTGAACTTTGCAAGTCTGCCACGAAGAAAAGTACATTTTTATTCGAGGTGCGCATAGTTCTTGTGCTTTTTCTTATTCCCAGTACAGTTTTAAATAAATATCAACGCGGTTGGCTCGAATCATTTAAAGTATCATATTCGTGTTTACGAAACGCTGTTCTGTTACTTCCCTCAGACTTGCGATTGATTGTTTATAAAATCAATAAATATTTATAAATTCAAGTTCTGTAGATACAACACAAATACGATTCTTCGCTATTGATATTCATTTAAGCGTTTCAGTAAACGTGACAGCTTTTATATTGATGCTGTTCTGGACCTATACATACACACGTTTATACTACTCTATTAAGCATGCGGTGCGATTGATACGTCGTCAATTTGTATATTCCGTAAACAGCAGCAATATAAAAACGAGACCAGTTAGCTCGAACAGTGTCACTCTCCTAAAACCTAGCGACTTATCAAATTGTACAAATTCTTTATCAAGTGGCATATATAATGAGACACACGCAAAAGTAATAATTTAAAATTATTGTAAATTTGAAATCGGCAGCTAATACTTCGCACTTAGACTTGACGTATGCAACATATATGTACATATGTATGTATGTATATGGTATTACAGTGCAGTGCCATTACGAACATCGTTGTTTGTGTTTATTAAAGAAGTGTATTTTCTCAGTTTATTCAGTTGTTAACTATTCTAATATTTTACTCTGATCTAATAATTGGAAAAGTACCGTTACACTTTCCGATATGCTTGATGTATTACGAAATTGAATAATAATAGGTTTGGATATATATTTGGGGAGTCGAAAGAAACTTGTGGGGAAAAGTAATGACCGAATGAATGAAAGTAATTTTATAAAAGAAACAAATTTAAAATATTATTTTTTGACTGAAGTTAGTTACCACACTTGCAGCATATAGTCAAGTGTCCACTATAGTATTTTTTCGGTAGAGCGTAGATACTCAACCTGTAGTGTGTCCTCTACAGTGCGACTCTACCACTCCAGCGCTTAACGTAGAGATGGTATAGAGAAATTTTGAGCAGAGTTCTACCATGCGCTCTACCGACTGTGTCCACTGCAGACACCTTTTTCTCTATGATAGAGTTGCATAGTAGAGAAAGATCGTTTTACATTTTATTTTACCTACAGTATTCAGTTGAGTGCGTGGAAAATTTTTTTGAGTGAACCAAACATTTGATTTGTTTAGTTTAGGTTAAGGTGGCTGAGTCTGGGTATGGGAATACTACTAAAATAATTGACAATTAAAAGAAATACTCATCGCCAAAAGCGGGTTGCTGCTCACGGTAGGCAGGAAGCATTGATAGGTAGCACAAAAATGTCGACGAAAACTGCAATCTGGGTTATATTTACTGATGATTGTAGGTCTAAAATCCGTTCGAATTGAAATCCTACCTGCTCCTACTCAAAAGTTGCTGCGTTCTATGTTTACTTAAAAAAAAAATAAATTAAAGAAAATGTTGGAGCGAGTTAGAATCCTATTTGCTGCGCAATTTCTTCGATGCCGATGACATTGCGATGCGATTTAAATTTCGTCACAGAGAAACACAACAATAGACACGCACGAACGCACGTTTATCAAACCGCGCGGAATATACCGTATATATATATAACTCTACTGTAGAGCAAAGAACAGGTTTGTTAGAGCGAAGGGGAGCAGATGTAGGCCACCAACGCACATGCAAAAATTGTGCATCCACTGCAGAGTTTTTAGGCGAGAGAACTTGTGCCATAGAGTGTATGTAGAGCTCTAGCATGGAGCTCTACGGGGTATATACACTACTCTACGTCGCTCTGTACTAGAATTTTCCCTAAAGAAAGATAAATAAAGAGTTATGGTACGTAGGGTTCGGGAAGACTACGAAAAAAACATGAACCCATCGGCGTATTGACTTAAAAAATAGATTAAAAAAACACTTGAAATCAAAAATAGTTTGACACGAGTTTTTCTCTTTTTTTTTGAAAATTCAAATCTAATCAAGGGCTTAAAATTTGTATGTATAGACATGATTTAATAGTTTTTTTTTTACTTCAAACGTAATAAATGCACTTCAAACGAGAAATAATCTCATTTCTCTCTAATTTTTTTGAAGCGCAAAACGCGCTAATTAAATGTCAGAACATAGCCACTGAACCAACCAAGCTATTTAGAAAACAGTTGGTATTTATTTTGCATCATAGGGTTCTATGTCTTGAAAATTTAGGACAATTGTTTCCATAATTAAAAATTTACCACAAACATGAATGCAAATCCAATCCAGAAAATTCAGTTTTTTGCATTTCTTTAGTACGATTGCTAGCGTTCTCTCCAGCCGTCGAAGTGGCAAAAACGCAAAGTCTTTCATGTTACTCTAAGTCGAGAACTCTTTAGTTGTAAATGTATTTTCTTTTTCGCTGTTGGTTTTTATTTGTTTACTGACATACCTTTCTTATCACTCATTTCACCACTTATCTTGTTCTTATCAGTTATCAAGTTTTTGAGTTCAGAGATAAAGCTTTACCGTCAAATTAGCCCAATCCAAACCGACTGAGTTCTTAAGCTGTGCTATACATATTTACCTTTCAGATTGTTACAGTCAACTGCTTCAACCGTATCAAAGCAGGCGTCTTCGACGCGGCTAGTACAGGAAACTCTCATACTTCCAGTCGATGAAAGGCATGGTCATACAAAGCGTAAAATTCATCGTAGCGAATACTCTTCAGACACTCAGGCTACAAGGGTGTCCCCGGCGCTGGTGTCTTTTCCACCTTCCCCTACGCACCTTTCGCGATCTGCTCGCATCGCGCCGCAGCATAGGGTAGGCGTGGCAACTGCGCATTCAGCACCGATTGTACGGGCCACATATGAGCTTGAGAGCTCGCGTTCGCTCGAGGAATTACTTTCAAAACGCGAGGCAGATCTGCGTCGACGGCGGCAACATGTTGAACAACTGATGCAGTGGCATCGGCGGCTCGATCAAGAAGAAACCGAAGTGCTGCAAATGGAGCAGGCGCTCTTGAGCTGCCATAATGTGCACGAGAAATCGCCGAAACAAACAACGAACACTCTCACTGCGCAATCGTCCAGTATAGAACAGCTAGCACAGAGGGAGTACAACGATGCTTCTAAAGCAATTTCGTCAACTTCAATTTTAGAAAAATGTAAAAAACCGCACTCGAAAATGGAACGCCGTCTGAAAGAAATCGACAAAAGTTTACAAGAACTCAGTACTATTTCGTCGTCGAATTCACCGACCATTAATGTTGATGAAATTGGACCGGATCGCACTGATTTTGTGCGTACTACCGGTAGTAAGTTAAACAAGTTGTGGCGCCGTCTTACCTCGCAGCAAACCGAAAAGTTTGAACCAAACAGGCGATACGAACTTTGCAAACGGGACTTGGAGCAGATATATGAAGATGCAAAAATATCAGTACTACAGAACTTTTCACAAAATGAAGAGCACATTGCCGCAGAGCTTTTAGAGCGAAGTGCCTCCACTTTGAGCGATTCGCAAACATACGGAAGCACTGCAGCCGCTAGTGGCGAAGCAGTGCCGCGATTAAATCTAAATTTCAGTTCTCAACAGTCGGACCCCGAGCCGGAGGAGTGTTCCGCAGCGGAGGTGTCAAGCAATTCGTTATTGCTTGACAATTATAGTCCAATTGTTGCCGAAGAGAATTTCCGTGTACAAGTTGCTTCGGAACCCAGTGTTGACATTACCGCATCAGGCTCTAACTCAAGTCTATCGTTGAATAGTGCTGCGATTTTACGACGACAACAAATTGAACAGAACATGCAAACATTTTTGTCACGCGTAAAGACGACGCAAGTAAGAGACAATAAACTATGCCGAAGTTTATCGGACACACAGTTAACAAAATTATATTGGGCAAAAGAATGTTTCACAAGGACTGCTGTTAGTCAACACAATGTGGCTCTAACGAGGGGCCCAAAGAATTCGATTGAAACAATAGTCAATGATAGGCACACTGAGTTGATAGATTCTCCGAATAGCGCAGGTACACAAACAGGGTCTATTTGTACTGTGTCGCAAACAGTATCATCGGAATCCTGCGATGCTATACTTGAAAACTCGATACTAAGTGAGTATATTTTTAGTACGAAAGAAATATTACCTTCACAGGAAGTGGTTGACATGGTCACTTCCCTTTCTTCTGGCACGTCTTTATCGCAAACTTCGGTTGACTGCGAGAACAAAGCGGATGAAATTTCTGCCAATTACGAGGAAATTCCAATAAGTGGTGTTGAGTCATCACCAGCCAAATGCATTGCTAGCAAACACTTTCACAGTACAAATTCACTAATTGAAGATATTAAAATTAAAGATATTTTACCGGACATTGGCACGTCATCTGGTATAGGAGAGCAAAATTTGAACAGTACCCTTTCGTGTTCCAATGATGTCGAGAGCATGTTAACGAGTCAGCAAGCAACTGGTGATTGTACACCCGAACAGGGTTCACTCCCAGCTGAAAGTCTAGCTGCTCAAGAGTTCCATAATGAGAGTGCGGATAGCACGATTAATAACAAGGCTCCTTCCACATTGAGAACATTATCATTCGAAGCAGATACAAACAACGAAAATGCAGATACAAATAATTTGCTTGAAGCGTACGAAACAGATTTCGAGAGCGAAGGTGACGAAACTTGTATTGATGACTTATCGCTTCCAAACTTTGAGAGTGCAATAAACACAACACGTGACGACTGTGAGAGCCCTGATGAAGCTGCGATCGCCGCAACACAGTGTATGTCATCCGTAAGTGAACCAGCGGATACGTCCATCGAAGACAGTAAGGAAAGCGCCACACAGCTCATGCCGGATATTATTAACGAGCTTGAAATTCGTCGCTGTCGACAAATCGTGCAAAAAAATGAGGTTCGGTCTACGCGTTGGTTATTAGAAAAGCAATTTTCATTTATTTCGCATATCTTCACAGCAATTCAAACAATACGAACATGTTACTCCTGTGCCATACATGTACGTTCGCGAAATACCTAATAAACCACCACCCCCCTATGTGCCACCAGCTCACGGAAGTCCCATGACTACGATATTTCCATCGGAAGAGCGTATTAAGGACATCACATACCGACGCAGTCACGAATTGTATTGCGAAATGCTTAAGACTGGTTGGTATTTCTGAGTTTTTAAATTTGCTTTATTTAATATGAAATATTTTCGTGCAGACTATACTAACGATCGAGGCGAAAAGCTAGCTTCTGTCTTGGAGGAGAAAATAACGAATATCTATGAACGTATAATTCTTGATATTTGCCGAGAGTATTTGGAAGAGCACCACGAAGTTTTGACCCAAGGCGACCCAAGCAATTTTCATAGCCCGCTGGCTTTTTTCAATCCTCCCGACCGCTTGCGTTGCATTCAAGAATCTATATATAAAGAGGTGCGTCGATGCCTAGCCATGGACAAATCATCACCTAAACGTGCGCAGGTGTACTCGGTTTATGGCCAGCGCGCCAAACGCGACCATATCGGCAAGATTATAATACAGGAAATGTACGATGAGGATGATAAATGGTGTAGTTTTCAAAGCGAAGAGAACGAAGTACTCGAATTAATTATCGAGGAGATGATCGCAAACTTTTTGAATGAATTGGCGCGGGAAACCCTATTAGTAGAAGGTGGAACAATTGAGGAAGAAGAGGACCAAAACACAAATGAAAACGAGGAAACATTTGGAGACACTGCGACAAAGCCCATAGACACAAATATGTCTTCTGATCGATGTCAGGTGGCGATGCAAGGGCAAGATGAACAATCATCTGCTAAAAAATTCGAATGAACGAAAGTTGATGTGCCGCCAACACTCAAAACATAAGAACCACTGTGAAAAACAAGCACATACAAACGGCAGTAATAGAAATTTTCTCAAATTAAACTTATTTTAATTTGCAAAGTACTTAGATACTGGTGATAAATATATACCAAGCGGTTCTGGCATAAGGCGGTAACTGTTAAGTTGTATTTCAGTTCAAAGAAGTATTGAATCGATAGCCTGATTTGTACAAATGTTTTTTTGTTATGTATATAAAAATCATACTTACGAACTTTAAAATAGCTTCGAGCAAATTGTTTTTACAATTTAAGGTTAAAATAAATTGTAAATGTTATCTAACTCATTTTAATACTATTCAGCAACGATTTAGAAATTGGTTTGGGAGCAATATGTGAATGGTTCCCGTGAATAATTTTGTAAAGGTAACATTTTCCAAAACTCGAATTTTTGTTTTTTAATCGAATGTAGATATTTTAAATCGTTGCGACTACATACATGTGCGGAAAGGTTTTTAGTTCAAATAATAAAATGAAGATGTATAGTCTGCACAAATTTGGCACGTAGTTTCGGAAGTCTTAGATGTAGTAAGTGGCAAATAGGATTTAATTTGGTACACAACTGAGCTTAATATCATTTTAAATCATATTTGTCGCCCGCAATCTTTATAACAAACATAGGGCAGCGGTGGCACGCTACTTAGCACACCTGAGATCTCAAGCAGTCTAGGTTTTCATGATAAAAAAAAGGACAATTAAAAAAACACTTGTTTGCGGAAGATTTGTTTATTGAAATTCTAAATGAGTCATTCTTTGACTAAAATAATTTTTTCTTATAGTAGCATTAAAATGGCGTAAACATCGCGACCAGGACTATTAGACAGCGCCTTTTGGAAAATAATCTCCACGGATATCAGAGTATAACATATGGGCATCTCCCAAAAAAGGTCCACCACGAGTGAAAAATTCAAATTGCTCAGAAAAACTTTTTATTATCCAATAATACAGCTTAAATATCTATATTTTATAAATGTAAAAGAATTTTTAATTTTTTTTAATTTTTGACCGAAATATACTACTGTAAAAGAAAACAATTTGTTTCTGAGCCTTTTGACGAATTATATGCACATTTTGTCTGCGTTTTTATCTTATTCAAGTAATATTATATTTTTCTTGAAATGCAAAAGTTTTCTACTAACAACAATCTTATGTATGTATTAGAGAAAGCAAGAGAAAGTGGAGTTCGAAGAACGGAAGTTTTTTTAATTTGCTTCTTCCTGTATCTTATTGTCGCGTCCGTGCCCAAAAAACCTTATTAGTTGTTGCCATTAGTGGACAAACTTTTCAAATGCAAGTAGCTGTCAGTTTTTAAATAGGTGCATTGTTCCCGTTAGGAAAATATAATAATTGGTTCCCGGCAAAATCGGAAAAAAATTTTATGGGTGTTTAAAATTTGTCGCGTCCGTAACCGGAAGCTCTGAATCGATTCGATTGTTTTTCGATTTCCGGTAAATTTCCGCATTTCTTGAGATACAATTTTTTTTGTCAAAATATTGACTCTCATTGAACATTTTAGTAATAAAATACAAGAAAATATCAAAAAAATTATTTTGGTTGAGAATAACAGCTTCAGCAATTTTGTACGATATATCGTACAATGGTCCGCAAAGAAGTAAAAATGCATGAAACTTTTTTTTCGTTTTTTTTTTTTTTATTGGTTTATTTGATAAGAAAATATAAATTTAACAACAAAAATCAAAACGTGATTTCATTGATCGAAAACTATATAAATTATATATATAAACAATTGAGTAACATCTATCAGGCCTTATAAAACCGTTATTGCTGTTGCAAAGCCCTTTTCCCCTCAATAAAACACAGAATCAACCAAACACCATATAGCTTTGTAGAAAGATACCGAATATAGCTGATTCTTATTATCGTAGTGGGAGTGGCAAGTACTCATGTCTAACCTTACATAATCTGTGTCTGCCCAGTGAAACACAAAATCGTTAAGTAATTGTTATTTCTGAATAGAAATAGTCGATCAGTCGAATTGTATTAGTCATAAGATTTAGTGATGGGCGTGGCATTCAAGCAAACAGAAAAATTCTGTTACCAATCCATAACTTAAAAAAAAATGCAAACATCACTTGCAACCTTTGCCTGCCATTTGTACGATAAGTCGTACAAAACTTTGCAACCCTTGTGGTCATTTGTACGATATATCATACAATTTTTTAAAGGCTCGGGAAAAATATTTGGAAGCAAAATTCCGCCGCAGAAGCATAGCATCGCCAAATTCTTGCAAAGAGCTGCTTACAAATCGCACTCACACTGTATACCCACGGCTATAGTGATTTATATTTTCAAACAGAATGGTAAAACATAACCTACTTAATAAGAATTTAAAAGCCGTTTCATAAAAAAAACGTTCGCTGTCAAAAAAAAATCTTTAAAAAAAATTTTACGATATATCATACAAATTTCCGGAAAGGGTTAATGAAAAATACTGTACAAATATGTTCAGCTAGTTAATTAATTTAATTTAATTAATTTATTAAGTTATTTCTAAAACCAGTTTGCTGCGATGTGATGAATGAAAGGTGCATTGCTAATGATTGTAAGAGCTGTGTGCGCGATATTAAACAAGATCTAATTCCAATAGATTTCCTCAGGAAAATTAAATAAACCACACTAAGAACTTTTAACTTTAATTTTTCCTTATTTTGATTGCTGTAACTTGAATTTTACTTGTTATGTGTTATTTTTATTAAAAGTTGAAGTGTTTTAATGAAAACGATTACTGTATTTAATAAGGGGAATACCCTTGGAAAAATTTGTCGCGTCCGGGATGTCGCGTCCATATTCATGATATACCTTATTAAAAAAAGGTAAGACAACATTTTCATATTTCATAAGTCTACGAAGAAAAGTTATCCCTTGACCTTCATTTGCATGTATATAAAAAAAAAGTTCCCAAAAATCGCTAAATTTTGTATATTTCTATAAGAGCTTCAAAAAAACTTCTTTTTTTTGTCGCGTCCGTTTCATTGCATATTTGCTTATTATTTTGTACTAATTTGTACTAAATATTTCCAATATATTTCTAAAATGTAGCACTATTTCAGCGCGCTAGAACACTAAAAAAACATATCGACTTTTTGTGTTTCTTTCTTGTTTTTTATGTAATTGAAAGCGTGCGAATGTCGCGTCCGTGCCACTGGGAGATGCCCATATATATATAACAGAAGGTATATGGGATCGATGAAAAAATGAAATGCTTGTTTCAATAAACTAAAATTGTATTTGGAACAATTCCTTATCAATATTTTTTACTTCAACTTGTGTTTTATACTCTTCGTAGGACTTGCTTAGTAGCATGCTATCTATATATGTATGCATATTTGTGGGCAGTTTAAACGCCCGAACCTCTATTGCGTGCGGTACTGTAATTACTTTATTTCAGGTGTTGTGTTACAAGTACACCCATACCTCACTTTGCGTCGTGGTTACGTTCCAAAAAAACACGACGCAAATTGAAACGACGCAAAGTGAATTATGATTTCCTATAGCAACCCATGTAAAGATCGAAGATAGGTTCCAGGGTTACGAAAATACTACTTTTTAAAAAGAAAATTGAACACAGTAAACATTTAAAAAACAAAAATAACATAACATTTTATTACATACAAAAAACAAAAAAACAAATTCAATTAAAACAAAATAAAATATTCAATTAATTTATAAAAACAAAATAAAAATTAATCACTGTCTGATGAGTCCATAGTGGCTGTTGTCGTAAGTCGGCTTTCTTTCACAAAAGTTAGAAAGGGAATCCCCGAGTTTTGATGGCATGGCGTAATTAGAAACAAAAGACGTGCTATCTTTTAGAAAAAAAAGAAAATTTAAAAAAAAAATTAAAGACTCGAACCCAAAACAACGCAACTTCGAAAATCTAACGACGCACAGTGAAAATTAGTACTAATTCAGCAACGACGCAACTTCGAAACAACGCAAAACGAAACGACGCAAAGCGAGGTATTGGTGTACAGTATTGCATGTGCAAACACAGTTTGACGGCGAGACCTACGTAATTGGGTAAGTAATAAGTGAGTACGTCGTGGAAAATCGACAAATGCATATCTTTACTGCAAGCCTACAACGAAATATGCCTCTCTTTAGAATCTTCTAAAGTCTAGAATATCATGCAAATTTTTTTAAAAGTCTTAATTACTATGCGTATGTTCGATAAAACGTATTTCTACTTAAAGCATATTTTCCAAATTGTAGTACGTTAAAAACCTTCACAAACTTCAAACTATATGGTGTCTATCCACGATACGTTTCATATACCTTTGCGTGCTCGCAACGGGATGATATTCTTTTTATTCTGGAGAGTTTGCACTTTTTTGTAAGTCAACAGTACTTATAAATAAATATACGAGCAAGAATAAACCGCCAATTGCAAGTTTAACGTTTTGATATACATGCATTGCATTAATTGGCGGGTCTGCGTTACTAGTATACCCTCACATATGTTAGTATGTTTTTTTTTTTTTCTCGGAGGAGGTGGAAAATCTTCGAAAGATACAACCGAACCCGTGTTCAGCTGTATGCCGGATTCTTACCGACTAAAAACCACCCCCTGTCTCCAACCCGTGATCCCAGCGGGACTACCGGTGGGCATTGCGTCGCCGGGCGGGTTTCCAGCCTTAATGGATTGGCTCGTGGCTACTGCTGGGGCTCTCTGCCCTACGCTCTCGCTCCACTCTTCGCTGCTCGGCCATGATTTGTGCCGCGAACTTGCACACCTCATTGCACTTCTCCGCTGAATCCAGCATGTGTTGGACCAGGTTCTGCACGCAGATCTGGCCGCCTAGCACTGATTGCAGCGCCTGTCGCTGCGTCTCGTATCGAGGACAGTGGAAGACCACGTGCTCTGCATCCTCCACCTCGCTGGTGCACATGGTGCAGTATGGGTCAGCTTCGTGCCCAAAGCGGTGCAGGTATGCCTTGAAGCACCCGTGACCCGTCAGCAGTTGCGTCAACTGATGCGTCACCTCGCCATGCTTGCGGTTGAGCCAGCCGCTGATTGTTGGAATGAGGCGGTGGGTCCACCTGCCCTTGGATGAGCCACTCCAGCGATTCTGCCACTCGCCTAGGCTCCGCTGTCTACCGTTGCTGCGCGCACTGTCATCGTGGGCTTTATTGTGCGCCTCCCACGCTAGCAGATCGATCGGCATCGTGCCGGCCCATATGTTAGTATATGAATATATCACATATGTTAGTATATGAATATATATTTGTAAATCATTTCACGAATTTTGATAATGAAAAAATCAGGGCGTTTTGTAAAGAGTTTTATGTCTAAGTAAAGGAGAGCTACTTTCGGCCTCAGAAAAAAGGGCAAAATTGAGTAAATTGCAAAAACTGCCATTATTTGCGATTTTTTGCAGTTTTTTGCAATTTACTCAAAATTTTGAGGGTGTACGGACCAAACTGACCTCGGATTCGGTTTCAGCGCACCGAAATACATAAAGATAGGTGGGTCTAGTCAAATGTACAGACCACTTTTTTTTTGTGTGCCGGTGTAATGGCAGTTTTTTGCAATTTACTCAAAATTTTGAGGGTGTACGGACAAAACTGACCTCGGATTCGGTTTCAGCGCACCGAAATACATAAGGATAGGTGGGTCTAGTCAAATGTACAGACCACTTTTTTTTTGTGTGCCGGTGTTATTATTGATTAAATTATTATAGAACCATAGGCTTTCTGAGATTTGGCACGCCAACCTGTAACGGCCGTTACTAATAAAACTCGACCATGGAATATGTCAGTTTAGCAATAAGGTTACTAAACGATTATTTGATTTACGAGGGCAAACTCAGGTTAGGTTTGCCAAGCGTGCCTGTTACTCCCATTACGCTTATAATCCACTGTATGTAGTATGTTTCCGTAAAGCGATATGAATAATATTGTTACGAAAATTACTTCACAGGTTCGTTTGGATTGGTTTTGAAAATAAAACAACTTCAATTACTCAGCAAAAATCAACAATCAATTTATTTACAGATTTACACTTCGCTTGTATCTACACTTGTTACCACTTTGCTTGCTCAACACAGACTCGACCCCTTGCGCTGCCACTGCTGCTTTTATACCAGTTTTCTTATCGCGCCGAAGTTTCTTGCAACTTCCAATTGGAAAGCGCTCGACCATTCTCGCACAGCCCATTTCTTCGAGAACCATATCGGACTATACCAAGCGAATTTATACCAGTTTTGCTGTACTTCAAAGTGCATGTCTAAAAGTATGCTTGCAAAAGCGTTCATGCACAGCACAGAGTGCCTTTTCGTTTCACTACCCATCACTTAGACTTGTTCGTTCCGAACAAGTACCAAAGCTCCGCCGGAGTAAGACGCCAGGCGCTCCAAATGGACTACTTTCAACCTGGCGTTTCTGTTGCCGCCGCAGCGTTGAACCCTGTACACCACGTCATTAATCCTGGTCACGACCTTGTACGGTCCTTCCCATGACGTTTGAAGCTTTGGAGACAAACCTTTCCGCTGCGGGTTGTAAAGCATTACTAGATCGCCTTCTCGGAACCCCGCTGTGTTAGCTCGTAGATCATATCTGGCTTTCATCTTATCGCTGACCAGTTGGATACGGTCCCTTATAAACTGGTGGATTTCTTCCAGCTCCGATCGCTTATTAACTGCGTAATCCGTCTTAGCCCCTTCCGTCGTGCTGACCACTCCGAACTTCAAGTCAGCAGGCAACCTCAGCTCCGTGCCGAAAACTGCTCGGGCTGGAGTGAGTGATGTCGTATCGTGCGGGGCTGACCTATACGCCATCAAGAACAGCGGAATATGCGTGTCCCAATCTTTTTGATTCCTGCCTACTACTTTCCGCAGATATTCTTCCAGCGTCCGATTGAATCGTTCCACCATGCCGTCGGACTGGGATGCAAAGGACAGGTGCGAGTTTTCCTTATTCCTAGTAGCTCACACACTTCCTTTATTACCAGAGACTCGAAATTCCGGCCTTGATCCGAGTGCAACTCCAGTGGAACTCCAAATCTGGCCACCCAGTTGTTTACCAGCATTTCCGCGACCGTGGGGGCCTCCTGGCTAGGAATAGGATACACTTCGGGCCATTTGCTGAAATAGTCCATTACCACCAGCACATATTTGTTGCCTTGAGTGCTAAGTGGGAATGGCCCGGCGACGTCCATGGCAATTCGCTCAAAGGGCGCTCCCATGTTGTACTGTTGCATGCGGCCCCGAGATCTTCTTGTTGGCCCTTTCGCAGCCGAACATCGATCACAGCTCTTAATCCAATCGGCGACAGACTCCTGGCATCCTACCCAGTAGAATCGCCTTTTTATTTTGGCGACAGTTTTTGTGATGCCTAGGTGCCCTCCGCTGGAGTCGTTATGGTATGCCTCGATCACCTCGTTGATCCTGCATTTCGGGACTACAATTAGGGAATTGCTGGTCCGGCCATCCTCACTCTCTCACTCGCGGTATAGGCAGCCATCAGACAGCCGCAGACTTTGCTACTGTGCCCAGTAAGCCTTCGCGATCGGGCTCTCACCGGCCATCTCCTGCCAGTCTGGATGTGCGCCTTGCTCCTTGCCTTCAATGATTTTTTAAGATCCGTATCCTCGCGCTGGTCCTTTTGTATCCTCTCCGCAGACCACTCTTCCTCTGGCATAACGCTGACCAATCGTACGTCTACTATCTGCTCTTTGCTTTCGGCTCGCGAACAATGCCTGCATTCGCTTTTGCGCGTCAATTGGCCTTCCGGATCTTTAAAGTTCAGTAGCCATTTCAATGCCGCATTATCTGTGCGCAGGAGAAACTTTTGCCCATACAGGTATTTGTGGAAGTGTTTCACGCATTCCAATACTGCGAGCAACTCCCTTCGTGTCACACAGTAGTTGCGTTCAGGCTTTGACAAAATGTTGCTGTAGTAGGCTATCACTTGTTCTTGGCCATCTATTATCTGTGATAGCACACCACCAATACTATGCCCACTTGCATCTGTATCCAGCACAAATATCTCTCCAGGCACGGGGAAGGCCAGAATTGGAGCAGTGCACAATTTTTCCTTTAGTCGTGCAAAAGACTGCTCCTGTTCTTCACCCCACGCGAAGGCTTGATTCTTTTTCGTCAGTTTGTTCGCAAATCCTATGTTCGCAAATCCTGGAACGAATCTTCGGTAGTATGTGCACAGGCCAAGGAAACTGCGGAGTTCGTGTAGATTGCGTGGTCGGGGCCACTCCTTCACCGCCGTGATCTTGCCTTCGTCCGTATGTACTCCGCGAGCGGAAACCGTGTGACCCAGATATTTGACCTCTTTTTGAAACAGCGAGCACTTCTTTGGGTTGAGTTTAAGCCCGGCTTTCTGTATTCGCTCAAATACCTCCTTCAGCTTTTCCAGGTGGTCGTCGAAGCTTTTGCCTATCACGATTATGTCGTCGAGGTATACCAGACACGTCCGCCAATGCAGCCCTTTCAGCACACGTTCCATTAGTCGCTCGAATGTTGCTGGTGCGTTGCAGAGTCCAAACGGCATGACGGTGAACTGCCACAAACCGTCGCCAACACTAAAAGCCGTTTTCTCCTTGTCCTTGTCTGCAAGCTCCACCTGCCAATAGCCGCTGCGTAAGTCGAGTATGGAAAACCACTGCATGCCTGACAGTGTGTCCAGGGTGTCATCGATCCGAGGGAGTGGATAGCTGTCCTTCTTGGTCACATCATTGAGCTTTCGATAGTCCACACAAAATCGGGTACTGCCATCCTTTTTCTTGACTAGCAAGACCGGCGAGCACCAAGGTGCAAGGTTCCGGTGTCGATGTTGTGCTTCACTATGGCTGTTCTTCCGCCCGCTTCTGTTGCAAATATTGACCCATAGTGCTGCAGGAGTGACCGTGCCTTCTGTTTCTGCTCGGCTGTCAATTCGCTGCTCCACTGGTTCTGCGGTATGGCGTCCATGTTAGAACCGCTTTTCTTGCTTCCTCCGGGCGGACTGCTTTCGCAATTAACAACTGCTTCAGCCTCTCTACACTCGCCAATGACCGCATCTTTTCCGACATATCTGGGTGTGTTCAGTGGGTTGAGTATCCTGGCTGGTATTTTTCCATTTTTGGGTTCCACTAATGTACGTCCGATAATTATGTTGTCGTATCCTTGTTTTGGCGCTTCTACAACCCACAGCCTATTCGTCCCATCGTCCTCGTCCACCTTTGCCCACACAATCGCCTCGGAATTCGCTGGTATCTTCTGGTGTTGACACGAGACAACTTTCCTTGCAGCCACGCTTCGCTCATAGCCAGTGTGCAGGGGGAATTCAACGTTGGCATACCTCAGGACATTTTCTTTCAGGTCCAGCATAAAACCGTGCCTAATCATGAAATCCACGCCGATAATCACGTCGTCCATTATATACACGACGATCAACTCATGTTCCAGGCTGCTGGTGCCGATAGCAATTGTTTTTGTTACTTTTCCTCTTACCGGCGCACGCTTGCCAGTCGCAGTCCTCAGCTGTATGTCATGCAGTGGTTCCCAGTTCTTCAGAAGCTTCCTTTTTATGATCGAATATGACGCTCCAGTATCCAGTGTCAACACGAACAACTTTCCATCTATCTTTCCTTCAATCGTCAAGCTGCTGGGTTGTCGTTTCAACTGCGAGACAAGGACGGTGGGGCAGCAGGTTGTGGGGATCAGCTCTCGCCCTTTGAGCTGACCCGTTTTAGTTTAACGACTCGTCGTCCTCAGCCCGGCGCTTGTTGGCTGGGCCTCGATTGTCAGTATTTCTCGCTTCAGGCGATTGCGATCGAGAACGCCTTTTTCGTTGGCGGCAGTCCCGTGCTATGTGACCCTGCTTGCCAAATGTCCAGCAACCCCCTTTAGAGGAGACCACCCGCGGCCTGCCCGGTGCCTCAGAGCTTATGGCCTGGATCGGAATGTCGTCCGACTGAATTTGGCGTATCCTTGCTGGCGCATACCGAGTGCCTCCAATCCATGTCGCCTCATATGTCATCGCGCTGGTCACCGTCTCCTTAAATGTCGGCTTGCCCATCATCAATGCACTGCGACGTGCCTCCGGATCATGAAGACCCTCAATGAACGACTCAATCTTCATCCTCTCGAGATCATCAGTGCCGAATTTTGGGTAGCACAACTGCACGAGCCGCTCAATGTCTGCTGCATATGTCTGCAGCACCTCGCTGGCTCTTTGCATGCGGTTCTTCAGCTCACAGTAGTACAGCGTATGGTTGTGCTCGTTGCTGTACTTCGCTGCCAACGCTCTCACGACGGCCTCGTAATCACTTCTTGAACATTCCGGAACTGATTTCATTACCTCAGCCGCAGGGCCTTTTAGCGCCAGTGCCAATCTCCGACCCTTTCTGATATCGGTCCACTGATTTTCCAAAGCAACTAAGTCGAATTGCAGTTTAAATGTATCGAACGGCGTATCGCCATCATAAGTAGGCACTTCTGTTCGGGTGGCGAAACTTTCCGGAACCGGCGGCAAACATTCTCGTGGCTGTACCTCTCTAAGCCGCTCGTCGATTTTTCTGTTTACCGAATCCTCCAGACTGTCAACTCGTTTGTCTAAATGTTCTACTCGCGTCTCCAGGTGCTCAACTTTCACATTAATCTTGTCTGAAATCTCTTCCACTTTCTGCTACAAGCGCGCGGAATTTTCCTGAAGCTTGCTGGACAACTCGCGATTCGCATTTTCAAATTTTTCCGCATTTTTCCTCCACTTTGGCCGACGCCTCTAGCTCCTGCGTTCCGAACTCGTGCGCAGTCCAATCGACGCCTCGTGCCTCACACGCCTCTCGCAAGCGCAGCTGCAACTCCACTTTACCGCCAGCAGTCGGCAAATTCCACGCAGCCAGCTCCTTCTTCAGCTGGTCCACCTTCAGCAGCTCGAGTTTAACCATGTCTGCGTTTTTATAATTTTATTTTACTTTCAGTAACACAATCCTGACTTCTGACACCAAATGTTATGAAAATTACTTCACAGGTTCGTTTGGATTGGTTTTGAAAATAAAACAACTTCAATGACTCAGCAAAAATCAACAATCACTTTATTTACAGATTTACACTTCGCTTGTATCTACACTTGTTACCACTTTGCTTGCTCAACACAGACTCGACCCCTTGCGCTGCCACTGCTGCTTTTATACCAGTTTTCTTATCGCGCCGAAGTTACTTGCAACTTCCAATTGGAAAGCGCTCGACCATTCTCGCACAGCCCATTTCTTCGAGAACCATATCGGACTATACCAAGCGAATTTATACCAGTTTTGCTGTACTTCAAAGTGCATGCCTAAAAGTATGCTTGCAAAAGCGTTCATGCACAGCACAGAGTGCCTTTTCGTTTCAATATCCATAATCATAATAATAGTAAATTAAATACAAAATAATTTTACGTTTTATTGCGAAAAAAAGAGCTCTGAGACTATTATTTAACGTAGACTATCTGAGGTCTCCCCCCCTCTCTCCCTGAGAGGGAGAGAGGGTTTTTCCGGGAATACCCGGAATTCTGAACAGGTGCCCAAAAGGTATATGTAGAATAAAGCTTTGCAAACCACGTATCGACAATGCTTCAAAGAGTCAATAGCGCTGGATGCCCTGCTGTTCCTAATAATCTTAACCGCTCAGTTTTGGCTGCTTTCGACACGCCTAAAATATGATTGTTCCAACGAAAATCTTGCTCTACGAACGCAATCAGTTTTGAAACCTTGTTTTCACCGTGGTTTACAACAGTATGAATCCATTTCCCGCTGAGGACCGTCATAAAATCCCCGTCGATCGCTGTTTTCGAAAGCTGTATTGAACTATAGTTTTCATGAAATTTCTACATCTTACAATTTTTGGAATCGATACTTTACTCGGTATGTATAATAGAAAATGTAACGGGCGTTCGACGAGGACACGCGGCACCTTCACATAACTGAAATTATTATTGGTATATGGTATCTTTAGAGTTGTAAGGTAGCACAGCACAGGGTCGGATTCTGGAGGGGGTTTTGGGGGTTGAAACCCCTCCTCCGAAATATTAGGATCGACTTTAAAACTACATACACATTAAGAGGCATTTTATGGATATTAAAGAATTATTTTTCGAAACCCCCAAAATATTTTTCTGAATCAGCCCCTGGGACAGCATGATCGTTGCTTAGTCAAGTCTCTCAACCAGAAGAATTTGATGGGTGCTGGACAAATCTAGCTCAATGGTATAGAACTTTTATTGCACTTTTAGATTATTTAATTACGAATTTGACATGAGCTAAGCCCCGCGGAACAGGTAGTAATTAATAAAAACTATATTATAAGTTTTCACCACAAAATGTTTTTAATCTTAAAGGCGGACTATGACCACTTTTGTATATATTTAAAGCGGACAATCGCTCTTCTTTACGTATGTATACCAGATTAGAGTGAAAAACGCCAATGTTGATCGGTATATATATGTATATACATAACTACATATACGTAACAAAGTAATTGTGGTTAGCCGGAGCTCTTACTGCATTTAACAAGGCTTTTTGTATTCCATTGTGAATGGCAGGATTAAGAAGAAGAAAATAATCAAATAAAAATTGTAAATTTAGTTGAGTTTTAAGGGTGTATTTTGTAGAGCAACAAGAAACAGAACAGAGCTTCTCCATGACGAAGCCTAACGAGGCAGGAACGGAAGTGGTGCGTCGGCGTAAAGCTACAGTGTGGACGCGCAAGAAGGTCGCGCAGCTAATTGATCTATACAGGCAGCATGATTGCCTCTGGAACCACTACACGGAGGCGTACAAGAACAAGGAGTGCCGCAGTAAAGCTATCGATGGCATCTGTGCAGGTCTGCGAATAACAAAGTTGGATTTTGGCAGGAAGATACATAATCTGCGTAGCCAATTCAACTCGGAAATGAAAAAGCTGGAGCGCCGAATCGAGGAAACAGGGGGTGGGACTGATGTGAGCATCGATGCAGCCGGCTGCCGCTGGAAGCACTTTGAATCACTACGCTTTTTACGAGATGTTATAGAACCACGACCAGGCGGATATCAGGTGGGAAACTTGCCGCAGACAAAGCTAAAGGGAATAGAATCCCGCTTGAAATTCGACTACGTCAGTGAGGAGGATGTAGAGCGGCACACAAATACTGCATCCAACGGGTCGCGAAACGTTGATGTAGAGGATGTCACGGAATACCAATTCGAAGAGACAACTACTTTAGACGATGATGAACCACTAGCAGGTGACCAAGAAGGCTCCAACGAGTTTCAGCAGTATGACACGATCGAGGAGGGCACTCCTATTCCAGGTGTCACAGAAATCGATGACCGAAAGTATAGCCCGCGTATTTCTTCATCCCTAGTAGGGCAAACAGTCGCAAATTTCACGCAGCCGCAAGTACCTCGCTCGAGCAAAAATTATTTCACGAGAATCCACCAACTACAGCAACACAAACCTCATCAACAAGAGACCATTCACCTTGGTGACACTCAGCCCACTTCGACATCTTTTGTTGAACTTGCCACTACTGCCAGTGTGGATCAGCCTGCACAGTTGTCCTCTCCCGCTTGTACTCCATCTAGCAAACAACCTGAAAACATAGCTGTAGAGTTCAAGGCACGTGATCAGTGGGACGCGTTTGGAGAATTGATTGCTAGTGAGTTCCGCCACCTTACTTCCGATCTCTCACGCAAAAAACTTAAGCGAAAGATAATGCAAGCCATGCTAGAGGTAGGTGAGGAGGATGACTCGGTCGCAGTGTAAACGCAAACAATCGCGGTTGCAAGTGACGCTTATCTCGATATAAAGTAATATTTCCTGTCAATAGTTTAACAATAAATATTAAACTTTTTGTAACCAAATCAGTATGTCTACACCAGTTCGAATTTGAGTATTGTGGTACACCTCCCAGTCAAGGTCGCGTGACAAAAACGCGCTATCGCTTCAACTTCAATTAAATTTCACTCACTTGTACTAGGCGATTCAATTTTTATTTAGTTTTGTGGAACTTCTTTCAGACAAACTCGCTTTGTAAATTAACAGCATACAAAAAGACTTAGCAAGCAGCACTCCGCAGCTCCTCGACTATACCGAAGCTTCCACACCTTCCTGCAATTAACCGGCCAATCCATTCACTTAACCTCTTTAACCTGAAGACCAGGCGGCAGTGACTGCTTAATCTTCTCGGCCTTCTCCTTGTCTTGCACCACCAGAGTGTACAAGAAACGTGAACAACGGATCTTGAATTTAGTATTGCTAGGGTTCTTCTTGATTTTCACTGCACGCGCATCTGGACGGCGGGCCTTGTTCAAGAAATCTTTCACTTCTTTGATTTCACGCGGCATCTATAAATGGAAAAAACAAATATTGAACATTACATCAATTTGAGCACACATCGCCACGACTAGAGTTTAGTATACTAGGCCCACGTATATTTTCACATGACTCAACACTCACAGTGCGTTATTTTATGCAAAATTTCAGGAAATAATTTTGCCAGACGAGAAAACCAACCAGTGTTGACGTTTTCCACGTTTCGAAAGAAGGAGGACAGCCATATGCAACATGGCGGAATTTCCGGTTGTCAAAAATTTGTCATTCTTAAAGTGCGCACATGCATAGCAAAATAGCAATGCCAGACCTAAATGACTGATCTTACGTCTACCATACGTCAAGCCCGAGAAGTGACTGTCGTAACTCATAGTCCCGAGTTAAAGGTCGATATGCAGCTCTCAAGTAAAGCGAAAACTTCATATAAAAAAAAGGTCAGGAAATGTTCAAGAAAATTTCCTTGAGTCATATTTTCTTGAGGTGTACGCACCTCACAAGAAAACTGATTCGGTTTTTTAATGCTTTTTTTCATTGAAAAGTGAAATGACAACACTGATTTCGGCAAGAAACATATGAGCACATTTAATAAGGTAGTGGTGGCAACACAGCTGCTTAAACTTTTTTCTGATTTTCTTTTGATTTCTTCTGATTTTCTTTTGGCTTTTCGCGAATGGGCATTCTAATTGTCAAAAATTGGTAAAATTGTTTTTGTGTTGCTTGTCTTTTGATTTGATTTTGACAAGCAGGATGCCCAAAAGCACTAACAAAATACATGGGAATCGTAGTGCCATCACCTTATTAATACACCTTGAGTACCTATCATGATGCAATGAACAATGTGGTGTAAGCTCGTGACAGTTTCCTCGATTTTGGCAGTTCATGCTCCCTTGAAAAAAACATTGTTGCTTCTTTTACAAAATACTTTTTTTTCTTTAGCAAAAAAAAAATAGCGTAGTCAAGAAATAGTACTTTCCAACAGAAAATATAACGAACAACATTGTCTCTCATTTTAATTTTATCACTTCAGAAAACAAATGGTGTATGTTCAATTTGATTCAATGGAACATAAGGCATCCGTTTCCAAAGATGTACATATTGACATATGTTTCAAAATACAGTTATTTTCAAACAAATATATTTTGCTCGTTTTTCTTTGATTGTGTATTCTTAAATTTGTGATGCCGAAATCCAGTTGCAGTTTATGCCATCGAACTTGGACACATGAAAATAAATTAAATTAAGAGAAGAAACGGCGGTTGGGAAAAAACGCTTTCCTAATGGCAATAGATTGCCTTGATTTTTGGGATGAGTGAAACCTGATGGATGGGAATTAGAATCCTGCACGAGTATGCATTTTTGCTATTCGAAAACATTCAAATGCTTTTGAATAGAATACTTCACTTCATCTCTGCGGACCGGTCCGAATGAATACGAGTACATTTCTCTTCGAGTACGAGAAAGCTCCGAACAGAAACGAGTAGACATACACTATTTATTCATATTCGCTCGAAGCGAGCTTGCACGTAAAGAGCTGCACAAAATTTCTATTTGACACACTTCGCTACTGCACAGTACTGTCAAGTACTGTACTTCAGTGTCGCAATGACAGCAAATTCAAATTCTCAATAGTTCTATTCTGCAACAAAGCAAGCACTGCATCATTCCAAAACCTTTTCGCTACAGCAGCGACAGTGCTTGTGTTCTGTTGCGAAACAAAACATCAAAACAGAAAGTTAGTTGTGGGAGTCCAGCGCTGGCGCCGAATTTGTTGCGCTCATGGTGGGCTGACTCAGTTGCTTGGAGCGCGCTCCGTTTGTGTTCACGTCTTCATCGTTTGACTTAGGTGGAGGCGAATGTGTGAGCGACATTTTTTATAAATTTTAATTAATTGTTCTTAAAACGGGGTCACCACTGTAGGGCTAGTTGCCTCTAACGAAATGAAACGCGAGCTTGCACGTTGTAACAACTTCTCTTTTATTATAAAATGATGCATAAGGAATAACGGTTGCCGGCGCGACTGCAGCGCACGGCCTACTACCATAAAAACATTTCTTTGTGTTTCAATTTGCTGAGTTGCTGACAGACAGCATTGCCAGCATTACATTTAGAGAGGGCATTGCCGCCACAGGTACCCCCTTCTCAGAGAGTTAGCCGGTGGAGGCGGCGAACGATACCGATTTGTGGGGGCTCCGACGTGTTGTCCTGCTGATGTTGATCCTGTTTGACCACGAACGCCGGTTTAAGACAGTCGACGGACACAGCTTTCTCGATACCGTTAATGCGTATGACAAATACACGGTCGTTGAGACGGCGTAATACGTCATGGGGGCCTGTGTAGGGGGGCTCCAATGGCTTTCGGACGGCGTCAACTCTGTGAAAAACGTGGCTGCAGGTATACAGATCCTTAAGTATGAAACAGCGTGATTTGGCGTGGTGAGCAGTCGTTGTTAGGCGTAGTTTCTACATGTGCTCCCTATGCTTTTCCAGGAACAGCTCCGGGCTAGCAGATTGGTCTTCGAGTGCGAAGAACTCTCCTGGCAACCGAATAGGCGCACCGAAGAGAAGCTCGGCAGGGGAAGCGTTTAAATCTTCTTTCAGGCATGACCGCAATCCGAGGAGTACTGTTGGCAGGATTTCCGGCCAGGGGGTGGGTGCGTGACACATTAGAGCTGCTTTTAAAGTACGATGGAATCGCTCCACCATTCCATTTGCTTGGGGGTGTGGATTATACGAGCACCGATAACTTTGGCCAATGCCGTGAAAAGTGCGGACTCGAATTGCTGACCCTGGTCTGTCGTTATAGTAAGAGGTGTCCCATAGGAGCAGATCCAATTGGCGTAGAGCGCTGATGCTACTGTTCTTGCTTCCATGTCTTCCAGCGGCACTGCTTAATTTGTTGACGGCCGGAAGGTAAATCAGGTCTATGTGTATGTGGTCGAAGCGATTATCGGGGATGCTAATGTGCTCAGGTATGAGTCGATTATGCCAGCTGACTTTGGACTTCTGACAGGCGATGCATTCACGACACCATTGTAGTGCGTCCTTCTTGATACCGGGCCACACGAACTTTTCTTTGAGATGACGAGCTGTTACGCGGCCACTTGGGTGTGAAGAGCTGTGCACTATGTTGAATGCTTGCCGCCGGAGGCTTGTCGGAATATACGGTCGCACGCGGCCAGACGAAATGTCACAGTAAACATGACAGTCTTGTATAGCCAGCTGCTGTAGTTTAAGTGAAGTGTCTTTCTTGATTTCAGCGAGCTGGTTGTCGTCCTGTTGGGCTGATTGGATGGTAGCGAATGGTAGACTTGTCGGCATACAAATTTCATTAATGCGCGAAAGCGCATCGGCTACTGCGTTCTCTTCACCTTTAACGTGGATAATTTCGGCGTCGAATTGCGAAATGTAGTCCAGCTGCCTTAGCGGTCTCGAGGAGGCTTTGTCAGCTCGCTGGGAGAAGGCGTAGATGAGAGGACGGTGGTCGGTTTTGATGACAAATTTGCGGCCTTCCAGGTGATGTTGAAAAAACTTTATAGCAGCAAAGACAGCGAGCAGCTTGCGGTCATAAGTACTATATCGTTGTTCAGCTTGGCTCAATTTACGTGAGAAAAATCCCACCGGTCTCCAGACGTTACCTTGTAACTGTTCAAGGGATGCGCCAATTGCAAAGTCCGATGCGTCGGTGGAGAGGGCCAAGGGTGCTGTTGGTGCGATGAATGCGTTCCTGGTGGCAGTGGCGATGCTATTTTTACAATCCGCAAAGGCCTTTTCTGCAACAGGTATCCATTCTATCCTCCGCTTGTCCTTCTTCTTGGCGTTCTTCAAATATTCATTAAGCGGGGCCTGAGTCGCTGCTGCTTGTGGGATGCAACGACGGAAATAATTTAGCATACCCAAGAATCGCCTGAGATCGGCTATAGTCTCGGGCTTTGGATACGACACGATGGCATCTACTTTGTCAGCAGGAGGCCAGTACCCATGTTGGTTGACAGTGTAGCCCAGGTACACTAGTTCGGTTTTGCCAAATCTGCACTTTGCGAGATTGATTGACAGCTTATTCTGGCGTAGAATTTCAAACACGCAGCGGAGATGTTCGGCATGCTCCTCAACGGAATTAGAAAATATGATCAGGTCGTCGATAAAACAGGCTGCGTATGGAAGAGACCGTAAGAGGTTGTCCATGTGGCGTTGGAACGTTTGAGCAGCGTTGCGGAGGCCCGGTGGCATACCCAGGAACTCGAAAAGTCCAAAAGGCGTTGTAACTACGGTCTTTGGAACATCTTCAGGGGCTACTGGTATCTGATGGTACGCCCGGACGAGGTCGATGGTAGAAAAGATGCGTTTTCCGTGTAAGCGCTGGAAAATATCATCACAATGTGGAACTGGGTAGCGATCAGGAACTGTCTGAGCGTTGAGTCTTTTGTAGTCACCTGTTGATCGCCACCCACCAGACTTCTTGGGCACCATGTGGATGGGGCTCGCCCATGGACTGCTAGATGGGCGTATGACGCCATGATGGAGAAGCAGATCAAAGTCGGCCTTTGCTGCCGATAACTTTTCACCGCATAGCCTCCGAGGGCGCTCAGCTACTGGCGGCCCGCTCGTTACGATATAATGTTTGATAGAAGTGGGGCTATCCACACGTGGTGCAGAGCTGGGCAGAGAGAGATTCAAGTACTCCTTGAGGATGATTGCGAGCATCGGATGCTGTGAAGGGTCTTCAGCCTTTAGCTCCACCGTTGAAACCGTGTGGACATCTATTTTGCACAGCTGCGCTGGTGTAGAGAGTGTGGTGAGCGGGTCGATGAGACGCTGGCTCTTCAGAGAACTAAATGAAGAAATGCGAAATACAAAGGACGGCAATTGACCCTGTCATATTCAATGCATTTAGCTTTGTGTTCTTTGGTATATTTTTCATTAATATTTACATAATTAAACACGGCAGCCGCCGTGGCTCAGTTGGTTAGTGCGCGGTAGAAGCGAGTCGCATGCAGAGCGACGCTAGTTCGAATTCTGCATGTAGTAACACCTAAAAAAAATAACGAGAAACTCGTTTTCTCTTTCGGTGGCTGTCCTCTCAGCTGGAAATGGCAAACCTCTGAGAGTAAAAATTGCCTATGAAAAAGCTCCCAACCTGCCGTTCGGAAACGGCATAAAACTGTAGGTCCCTTCCACCCGCGTACAAAATTCACACGCACAACACGGGTGGTTGCGGAAAGCTAGGCCTTAGTCTCGCGTAAGCGGGCTGTCGTGCCAATCAATTATTATTATTATTTACATAATTAAACCAAAAAAGTTCATGTGTTGGCATTTAATTCAGAAAATTAATGAGAAAATACTGTTACGAATACTAAGTCTAGTGGGCTGTTATGTATCTCTGGATTGTGTTATTTGAAAATAAAACACAGTTTCTTAAACGCAGACAATTAAATAAACCAACAGTCACTTTATTATTCACAGTTTTACACTTTACTGTTCGTACACTTAAGTATTTGCTTAATTATTCCGTGTGGCAACTTCACTTGTCAAAAGCGCCACTCTTTGACAACCAGGCGTCGATTCTGTATGACAAGAACTGTCAAATTGTTGTTGTTCACGTGTAAAACTGAGCTCACCACGATGGCCGGACACTAGTGGCAGGATTGCGTGTACGTGAAAAATACTGAAAAAATTGCAGTTTCTATGAATTTTTTAAACGTAATTTAAGACGATTTTATAAAGGAATCGCTTACTTTTTATGTTGGTATAAGCAGAGAACAGAAAGCTAAATAAAATTCTCATCAATTATTTGGTTTTTACCAAAATTTATGAACAATTTTAAATTATTTCGTTTTTTATTCAAGAGCAACTCTGCCATTCTTATATATATTCACCACAAGTCAATGTCAGTTGGTAATGAAATTCAAATGGTATTCTTGTTTGAATTTTCAAAGACGAAACGCAATTTTTGTATGGGCAATTTTTAAGTTTTTATAAAGAAATTTTCATGTATTTTTATATTTTTTCAGCATCATGACTAGAAAGTGTGTTTGCGGCTGCAAGGGAGCTGAAAGTGTTCATCGATTTCCGCGGGAAATTCAGGGTGCCAACATTGTTACTACTAATTAATTTAATTTGCTAATTTTCCAATTAATTTGTTTATTATAACTTTCTCAGGGCAATTTCAAAACACAAAAAAATTTATTTTTTCCTTTCCCCACCACTTTGTTGCCTAGATTTGTGGTGGTGCTTAGGTGGATAAGTTAACTTAACTGTATATATCTTTTATCTAATATATAAATTATATATATATATATTTATTTATTACATATATTTATTTTTATATGTACATCATAAGTATAAAAAATATTGTAAGGGTGAAAATATGCCTACAGGGGAACCGAGCACCCAAAAAACATCGGTAACGCGCCATTTTGCATACCCCTTGGGTGGTGTGGAAAAAGCAAACACATTTTCAGATCTAGATGCTGCTAGCAGTAGGATGCCGCCTGCCGATAGTTGTTGATTCGATGTCTGCTTTTGCGTTTGGCTGAATTAGAAAAAGGGTTTAATAAAATGTAATACGACTTATGTGTATTGATGATGCTGTTCAATTGAACCAACCAAACATCAAACTTTCGATTGCGTTTCAATAGGGTGACACCGGTGCACCATAATGATCCTGTGCTGGCCGGCCGCCAGTGTACATGCCATGCCACATACATGCCACTGCCATTGACGACGTGGACGATGAAATGTAGTCGCTAGTACTGCGTTTGCTGTAGTCATCGGTGCTTCGCTTTGCCGGCGCTGTAGTGTAATCATCAATAGCTGGCCGCTTTGAGCTGCTGCTTGTGTTATCGCCGCGCTTGGAATAGTCCAGGCGTTTCGTGGCCGTTGTGTAGCCGTCAATGCCACGCTTGCTGGAAGTTGAGCTGCCATAATCGTCACGCTTCTTATCGTAACTGCGGAATAAAACCAACACGCAAATAGATTAATAGAATGTTTTCAGAATATTTTTTTTCGGCCTAGGGAGAACAAGAGAATAGAATGTAAAACGTAGCTTCTGGAGGACGCTAGACTTGCATTGCATCAAAACGTGGCGGTGGTGCCTCGAAACGACTTTCAGTGCCTGCTGGTCGCTTGCGATCTGCCACATCCACATAGCGTTCATCGCTGGGGCGTTTCGCCAAACGCTTAAGTGGATCTTCCCGTGCTTGTATAATCCTTCAATTGGTCGACGAAAAGACGGAGATCCAGGCAAAGTGGTGGGGAAAAAGAAATTAAAGCGACGTATTAGATATGTCTTCATTTAAGTCAGACTTACATTACAATTCGCACATTGCATTTCGATGGAGCAAACCGAGGAATATGCTCCTGGATATAATGGCTACCCGGCGAATTGCATTTCCGCGAATTGCTTCTGCAACTCGAGCGCAATATGGCTACCTAAAAGAGAAAATACAATTTAAAAAAGTACGATTGATAGATACTCACCAGGTTTCACTTCTGCACTTTATTATATTTAATTATATTAATTTTTAATGTGTTTCGATGCGATATTTTGTTCCTTTTGAACAATGTAATAAAAAATGACATTTCATTTCTGCATTGGAGGTGAAATTTGCACATTTTGTGGTGAAAGTGGTCAAATTATTATAAGACAGGGTTGAAATTTTTGTTATCGATGGTGAATATAGAAATGTATTAAGATGGGAAATGTTTGTAATGATTATGATTTCATTAAAATTATTTCATTCAGTTCAGTCGCATCAAAGAAATTTAATAATGAATACGAAAATGTTCTTCTGAACACATTCATCATCTTTTGATTAAATTATCGTGTTGTGAGTTTATATTACCAATCAAAATGTATAAAAACATATTTTTAGTACGTATTAAGAGCTCTGAAGATGCACGACATTACTATAACACACAAATTTTGAAATAATTTATTGCAAGAAACTTTGTCGTTCGCATTTTACCTTGTACAATAACAAAATTACCTTGATATTGATTCAGAATGTTTTATGTTTTTATCATGAAATTATTTTTGGGAAAGAAAAATTGAAATTTTTTTCAAATGTTGTCTATTTGAATCAATTGTGGTTATAACTATTGTATTTCTCCAGTAATTTTACAGTTTTGTTAAGATATTTAATCTTTCAAACATTTCTTTATTTCTTGATTGGAAAGAGCAGTCAGAAAATTAGGCATAAAATTTACTCCCAAAACCAACAGAAAATCGTTATGGGGTAGCACTGATTGTGCGGCAACACTGCCACTAGTGTCCGGCCAAAAAAGAGTGGCGCTACTTAGGATTTACTTTGGCGCAGATCGTTCCCGCACATTCCGGAGTGGACTAAAAGTTTCCCTGATGATCGCGACCATCGTTGCCAGATTGGACTAAAAGTTATTATCGCGGCCGTCGTTGCCACATTGAATTATGGCACGGCGCGAAGCGGCAGGGTTGCTTTGCACAGCGACAGACTGTCTCATCGTTACACTGCCCACCACTTAGACTTGTTCGTCCCGAACAAGTGCCGAGGCTCCGCTGTGATCAGGCGCCAGACGCTCCAAATGGACTACCTTCAGCTTAGCGCCTCTATTGCTGCAACGTTGAATCCGGTGTACCACGTCGTTAATCCCAGTCACGACTTCGTACGGTTCTTCCCATGACGCTTGAAGTTTTGGAGACAAACCTTTCCTCCGCTGCGGGTTGTAGAGCATTACCAAATCGCCTTCTTGGAACCCTGCTGAGTTGGCCCGTAGATCGTATCTGGCTTTCGCCTTATCGGTGACCGTTTGGTGCAGCCCCTTATAAACTGGTGAATTTCCTCCAGTTCCGCCCGCTTATTGACCACGTAATCCGTCTTAGCGCCTCCCGTCGCGCCGACAACCCCGAACTTCAAGTCAGCGGGTAACCGCAACTCTGTGCCGAACACTGCTCGGGCTGGAGTGATGTCGTGTCGTGCGGGGCTGACCTATACGCCATCAGGAACAGGGGGATATGCGTGTCCCAATCCTTTTGATTTCTGCCTACCACTTTTCGCAGGTATTCCTCCAGTGTCCGGTTAAAGCGTTCCACCATGCCGTCGGACTGTGGGTGCAAAGGAGTGGTACGCGTTTTCTTTATCCCCAGCAGCCCACACACTTCCTTGAATACCGCAGACTCGAAATTCCGGCCTTGATCTGAGTGCAACTCCAACGGAACTCCGAACCTGGCTACCCAGTTGTTTACCAGCTTTTCCGAGATCGTAGTAGCCTCCTGGTTAGGAATAGGGTACACTTCGGGCCATTTGCTGAAG
This sequence comes from Melieria omissa, assembly GCA_963971225.1. NCBI lineage: Eukaryota > Metazoa > Arthropoda > Insecta > Diptera > Ulidiidae > Melieria > Melieria omissa. The sequence continues at coordinate 37,290,110 of OZ020269.1, read as the reverse complement.
TAATCCATTACCACCAGCACATATTTGTTGCCTTGACTGCTAGTTGGGAATGGGCCGGCGACGTCCATAGCAATCCGCTCGAAGGGCGCTCCCACGTTGTACTGCTGCATGCGGCCTCGAGATTTTCTTGTCGGCCCTTTCGCGGCTGAACATCGGTCGCAGCTCTTAATCCACTCGGCTACAGACTCCTGACATCCTACCCAGTAGAATCGTCTTTTTATTTTGGCGACGGTTTTGGTGATGCCAAGGTGCCCTCCACTGGAGTCGTTATGGTATGCCTCAATGACCTCGTTGATTCTGCATTTCGGCACTACCATTAGAGAGTTACTGGTCCGACCATCCGCGCTCACCCACTCGCGGTACAGGCATCCTTTTTTCAGCCGCAGACTTTTCGACTGTGCCCAGTAAGCCTTAGCGATCGGGCTTTCACCGGCCATCTCCTGCCAGTCCGGACGTGCGCCTTGCTCCTTGCCTTCGACGATTTTTGCAAGATCCGCATCCTCACGCTGGTCTTTTTGTAGCCTCTCCGCAGACCACTCTTCCTCTGGCATAACGCTTACCAACCGGACGTCCACTATCTGTTCTTTGCTCTCGTCTCGCGAGCATGGCCTGCATTCGACTTTGCACGGACGGCGTGACAAGGCATCGGCATTTCCATGGCTACTGTCCTTGCGATGCTCTATCGTGTAGTCGTAGCTCTGCAGTCGCTCGATCCACCGCGCCAATTGCCCTTCAGGATCCTTAAAGTTCAGGAGCCATCTCAATGCCGCATGATCTGTGCGCAGGCGAAACCTTTGTCCACACAGATATTTGTGGAAGTGTTTTACGCAGTCCAATACCGCCAGCAGTTCTCTCCGTGTCACACAGTAGTTGCGTTCCGGTTTCGATAGAATCGTACTGTAGTACGCTATCACTTGTTCCTGGCCGTCTATTATCTGTGATAGCACACCGCCAATACTATTCCCGCTTGCATCTGTATCCAGCACAAACATCTCCCCAGGCACGGGGAAGGCCAGAATTGGGGCACTGCACAGTTTTTCCTTCAGACGTGCAAAAGCCTGCTCCTGTTCTTCACCCCACGCGAAGGCTTGGCTCTTTTTCGTCAGTTTGTGCAAGCTGCTGGCTATGTTCGCGAATCCCGGAACAAATCGGCGGTAGTATGTGCACAGGCCTAGGAAACTGCGGAGTTCGTGTAGATTGCGTGGCCGGGGCCACTCCTTCACCGCCGTGATTTTGCCTTCATCCGTATGGACTCCGCGGGCGGAAACCGTATGACCCAGATACTTGACCTCCTTTTGGAACAGCGAGCACTTCTTTGGGTTGAGTTTAAGCCCGGCTTTCTGTATCCGCTCGAATACCTCCTCCAGCTCTCCCAGGTGGTCGTCGAAGCTTTTACCCATCACGATTATGTCGTCGAGGTACACCAGGCACGTCCGCCAATGCAGCCCTTTTAGAACGCGTTCCATTAGCCGCTCGAATGTTGCTGGTGCGTTGCAGAGTCCAAACGGCATGACGGTGAACTGCCACAAACCATCGCCAACACTGAAAGCCGTTTTCTCCTTGTCCTTGTCTGCAAGCTCTACCTGCCAATAGCCGCTGCGTAAGTCGAGTGTGGAGAACAACTGCGTGCCTGACAGTGTGTCCAGGGTATCATCGATCCGAGGTAGTGGATAACTGTCCTTCTTGGTCACATCATTGAGCTTCCGATAGTCCACACAAAACCGGGTACTGCCATCTTTTTTCTTGACTAGCACGACCGGCGAGCACCAGGGGCCCGAAGAAGGCTCTATGACCTTGTCTTTCCGCATGTTCTCGATCAAATTTGTGACCTCCTCCCTCTTGGCCAGAGGAACTCGTCTTGGCGGTTGGCGAATCGGTTTTGCACTTCCGGTGTCGATGTTGTGCTTCACTATGGCTGTTCTTCCGCCTGCTTCTGCCGCAAATATTGACCCAAAGTGCTGCAGGAGTGACCTCGCCTTCTGTTTCTGCTTGGCCGTCAACTCGCTGATCCACTGGTTCTCCTGCGGTATGGCGTCCATGTTAAAACCGCTCTTCTTATTACCTCCAGGCGGGCTACTCTCGCAATTGACCACTGCTACAGCTTCCTTACACTCGCCAATTACCTCATCTTTCCCGACATATCTGGGTGCATTCAGGGGGTTCAGTATTCTGACTGGTATTCTGCCATTTTTAGGTTCCACTAATGTACGTCCGATGATGATGTTGTCGTGTCCTTGTTTCGGTGCTTCTACTACCCACAGCCGACTCGTCCCATCGTCCTCGTCCACCTTTGCCCACACAATCGCCTCAGAATTCGCTGGTATCCTCCTGTGTTGACACGATACAACCTTCCTTACCGCCACGCTTCGCTCATAGCCGGTGTGCAGCGGGAATTCAACGTTGGCATATCTCAGCACATTTTCCTTCAGGTCCAGCGTAAAACCGTGCCTAATCATGAAATCCACGCCGATAATCACGTCGTCCATTATATCCGCGACGATGAACTCATGTTCCAGGCTGCTGGTGCCGATAGCAATCGTTTTTGTAACTTTCCCTCTCACCGGCGCGCGCTCGCCAGTTGCAGTCCGCAGCTGTATGCCATGCAGCGGTTCCCAGTTCTTCAGCAGCTTCCTTTTTATGATCGAATATGACGCTCCAGTATCCAGTGTCAACACGAACCACTTTCCATCTATCCTTCCTTCAATTGTCAAGCTGCTGGGCTGTCGTTTCAGCTGTGAGACAAGGATGGTGGGGCGGCAGATTGTGGGGATCAGCTCACGCCCCTTTGGGCTGACCCGTTTTAGTTTAACGGCTCCTCGTCCTCAGCCCTGCGCTTGTTGGCTGAGCCTCGATTGTCAGTATTCCTCGCTTCAGGCGATTGCGATCGTGAACGGGAACGCCTCTTTCGTTGGCGGCATTCTCGTGATATGTGGCCCTGCTTGCCACATACCCAACAAAAAACTTTAGAGGAGACCACCCGTGGCCTGTCCGGTATCTCAGAGCTTATGGCCTGGATCGGAACGTCGTTGTCCGCCTGAATCTGGCGTATCCTTGCAGGTGCATACCGAGTGCTCCCAATCCATGCCGCTTCATATGTCATCGCGCTGGTAACCGTTTCCTTAAATGTTGGCTTGCCCATCATCAACGCACTGCGACGTGTTTCTGGATCATGAAGACCTTCAACAAACGACTCAATCTTCACCCTCTCGAGATCATCAGCACCAAATTTTGGGTAGCGCAACTGTACGAGCCGCTCAATGTCTGCTGCATATGTCTGCAGCGCCTCGTTGGCTCTATGCTTGCGGTTCTTCAGCTCACAGTAGTACAGCGTGTGGTTGTGCTCGTCGCTATACTTCGCTGCCAACGCTCTCATGATGGCACCGTAATCACTTCTTAAACATTCTGGAACTGATTTGATTACCTCAGCCGCAGGACCTTTCAGCGCCAGTGCCAACCTCCGACCTTTCCTGATATCTGTCCACTGATTTTCCAAAGCAGCCAAGTCGAATTGCAATTTAAATGTATCGAACGGCGCAGCACCATCATAAGTAGGCACTTCTGTTCTGGCAGCAAAACCGTCCTGAACCGTTGGCAAACATTCTCGAGGCTGTACCTCTCGAAGTCTATCTTTCTGTGCATCGAATCTTCCAGACTGTCAACCCGTTTGTTCAAGGACCCATCCAGGTTGTCAACTCGTCTGTTCAGGGATTCACCCATTTCGTCAACTCGTTTGTCCCAATTGTCTATTCGCGTCTCGAGATGCTCAACTTTCACATTCAGGCTATTGGAAATTTCCTCCACCTTCTGCTCTATACGCGCAGAATTTTCAGCCATTTCTCGATTTGCAGTCTCGACTTTTGCCGAAATTTCGAGATTCGTAGTTTCCAGCTTCGCTGACATTTCTCGATTTGCTGTCTCGACTTTTGCCGAAATTTCAAGATTCGTAGTTTCCAGCTTCGCTGCCACTTCACGGTTGGAAGTCTCGAACATGCCTTTAAGTGCAACCATTAGCTGGCTCATGTCCATTGCTTGTGGTGGCGCAGCCGCTGCAGTCGTACTTTGCATCGACGCCGCACCTGCAGGCGATTCCTCCATTTTGGCCGACGCCTCTTGTTCGTGCGCTCCGAACTCGTGCACAGTCCAATCGACGCCTCGTTCCTCACATGCTTCTCGCAAGCGCAACTGCAACTCCACCTTTCCGCCAGCAGTCGGCAAATTCCAGGCAGCCAGCTCCTTCTTCACCTGTTCCACCTTCAGCAGCTCGAATTTCACCATGTCCGTGCTTTTATAATTTTATTTCTTTAGTTTTTTTTCTTGTTTTTATCTTCAATTTTCCACAATCCCACTTCTGACACCAAATGTTACGAATACTACGTCTAGTGGGCTGTTACGTATCTCTGGATTGTGTAATTTGAAAATAAAACACAGTTTCTTAAACGCAGACAATTAAATAAACCAACAGTCACTTTATTATCCACAGTTTTACACTTTACTGTTCGTACACTTAAGTATTTGCTTAATTATTCCGTGTGGCAACTTCACTTGTCAAAACCAGACTGACTCGCTGCGCCGCATCCGGCCGCCTTTTATACTCTGTCCGGCCATCGCGCAGATCGTTCCCGCACATTCCGGAGTGGACTAAAAGTTTCCCTGATGATCGCGACCATCGTTGCCAAATTGGACTAAAAGTTATTATCGCGGCCGTCGTTGCCACATTGAATTATGGCACGGCGCGAAGCGGCAGGGTTGCTTTGCACAGCGACAGACTGTCTTATCGTTACAATACTTTAAAAAGCAAATAATTGTAAGGACTCCCTAATCCCTAATATCGGGAAAAGAGCAGACACAGTGAAGAGCTGATCACTGCCAACACACACGGACTGTGTACGTGAATTGCAATAAACGCACAAAAATCAGCTTACTCTCCCAGTTTCACATCGCTTAATCGCTGACAATAGGTCGTCCCTTAAATATCTCAAGACATGTAATAAAAGTGTAATCGGTTGAAATGTATTGAAAACTTACCAATCGTCGTCCATTTTGAGAGAACTGAATTTTATTATTAAAATTAAAAATTGTCCAGTAGAATGCAAATCAACTTGTCAAAATTTCTTTCAAACGTCAAGTTTACTTGACTACTACTTTTTCATGCTCTTGATAGCTGCATACCTACCTTAACACGTTCACGCCGGGGACGATTTTCATTGTTTTTGCTGTGAGGCGGCGCTGAACTAATGCCGTGCTTCTGGCTTTCATTAAATGATTTCAATGAAAGTACGTTCAATTTTCATTATTTTCATTTTCAGCGTCTAATAGCACAATCGAATGTGTACCACCGGCAGTACGCGTCGCCCGATTTGACAATCTAGTGCGGGCCACCGGTGATACTCATCGCCCGATGAGACAATCTAGTGCGGGCCACCGGTGGTACACGCCGCCCGATGAGACAGTCTAGCGCGAGCCACTGGTGGCCCGCGCCGGCGTGAACGTGTTAATAAATGAAAATGTTTAATTTCGGCTTAGTACTACATTAAACGAACTCTCGCAAGAGAAGTATGCTCTTACATAGTCGTTTGGATCCTGAGTTTGACGAACTACAAATTTTTCCTGGGAAACGCCCACAAAAGGCATGGCTCGAAGTAAAAGTTCAAAGTTTGTATCAAAACAACAGTCGATTCTAAATCGATTTACACGATATGGGTATCAAACGAAATGAATTTTTTACACATTTCCATCGATATGCAACATTAGATATGTAATATGTACTGGCAATAAGTTTTAAGTCAAATATATATATACCAGGTATGCGCCTATGAAACCGCGCCTATTTTTGAAAAAAACACGTTTATTGTGAGGAAATGATTACAATTTTATTCTTATCCATCGCTAGCTACACATTTTTCCCATCTCTCAGGCAATTTATGGATGCCTCGCCAAAAAAATGTTTCGTCTTTTGCCTGAAACCAATCATCGATCCATTTTTTGGCTTCTGCGTGAGAATTGAAGCGCCGTTCCGTTAATGCGTGGCCCATCGATGCGAACATGTGATAATCCGAAGGCGCCAAGTCTGGTGAGTAAGCCGCATGAGCAAGAGCTTCCCAGTTGTACGATGCAACCAATTCTTTGGTGGCTCTAGTGCGGAGTGGTGGTGCGTTGTCATCGAGGAAAATCACTTTGTGTTGCCTGGCTTCATATTCTGGGCATTTTTGGTTCAAATCGGCCAATTGTTGTTGGTAACGTTCACCGTTAACCGTTTCACCAGGTTTTAGAAGGTTTTTTTCTTCAAATGGTAACACAAAATTAACTGTGTCCGCAAATCGTAATTTGTAGGCACGTAATCCGACATTTTCCGGAGCGTCAAACAATTTGTTGTTGGATGAAACTTGACAAATTGTGAACTGAATATTGTTGACATATGACAGAAGAAGTAAACATGACATTTGGTACGGTTCCGAAGTTTATAAATATTCGGCTATTTACCGCTAGATGTCGTTACCGGTTTCATAGGCGCATACCTGGTATATGTAAAAGGGATTTTCGACATCCGCTTTAGGAATGTACTTTCGAAAGCAAGGCTTGCATAGTGTGACTGCTATTTTCTGAAAGACAAATTATTACAGATAAGTGGATACCGTGACCCAAGTAGCAATTCAGCCAAGTGGGATCAATTTTGGTGATGAGCACTTATCAGGTTTCATGTAAAATCCAGTGTTGTATATTTGTTAGATGAAAAGTAGTGTTGTATAAATGTTGAAAAGTAGTGTTAATGGCAAAAAACTTCGTTTTTTAGTCTTGGTGTCTTTTATATTTAAAAAAATCTCCAAAAAACGCAGCAAGTAGTACGAAAGGTACAAGTTAGCAACAGTGGCAAGCAACAATAAAAACAGCCCCTGTAACCGTTCCAAACCAAGGTGCATTAATAAGGTGATAGCACTACGGTAACAACATGGGCCTATTCATTGTGAAAATCAAATCAGAGCAACAAAAGGTGGGCGGCCATTTTGTAACCAAAATAAATCAAATGTTTATTTGACATAACTAGACGTTTAAACGTCTCATTACTCGGTGTGCCAGGGCATTGTAGGCAACTGCGAGGCGGACGAACTAGCCAGAGCAGGCACATTGCTCGCTGAGGCCTTGTCCTTCTTCGCAGCGGGAGCTCCTATTGCATCGATTAAATTTGATGCTCAAACAACTCTACCAAAGAGTAGCTAATGACTGTGGTCTGAGGAACGGACATGCAGTATCTCTCGACTAACCTGACCTTCATATAACATGGAACGCACTAACCAGCTGCTTTACTTAAGCCGTCACTCAATAAGCACAATGGTATCGGTGCTCACGGGTCACTGTGTTAAGGGTAAGGATGCGGAGAGACTGGGACTGCAGTCCAACGACTACTGTCAAGGATGTGGGTCCGAGGAGGAGGTCTTTCTCCACCTGTTGTGTCAATGTCCTTCATTAGCCAGAAGAAGACTTAAGTCTCTCGGATCAGTTTTCTTTACTAGTCCAACCGAACTATCGCCTCTGAATATCATTGATATAGCCAGGTTCGTCATGGAATTTTCTTGGTTCTGAGCGCTGTAGGGGGAGTCGCGACATATACTGTGGTATCACAATGAACCATAAGATGTGCTGAAGTGAGGTTCTCACGTAGAAAGCTGTCACTCCAACCTAACCTAACATTATTTGACATAAACAAAATAAATAACTCATACATAGATTTCAAGAATTAAGGAACATTTAAAAAGCTGTTGACACATATGTATGTATTTGTGACACAAAATAAATAATTAACACGTTCACGTACAGTAAAAATTTTAGTGAACTGCAAAAATAAACAGGAGATATTATTTTTAATTAGTTGGCAACATCTTCGAACGTGTTGTTGACTCTTTTTAAAACATATTTATTAATTTAAACAATGCTGCTTACTTTTTTACGAGAAACAGCAATGACTATGAGTTGCTACCATCAATCAATATCAATATTATTGCCAGTCCCATTGTGACCGGCAGCATAAAGCCCAAACTCCATAAAGCGCGTTTGAAGCGTATCGTCGTTTTTCGCGTTTCGAGAAAAAGTAGAATCAGTGTATTTGTATGAAGCAAACTCCATGACTTGACGTCGATACGCCCGAAACGCGTCAAAAGTTGAACTATTTTTAACTTTCTCACGCGTTTCGCGCTTAATGGCGTCAAACAGCTGACAGAGCTCCTAAAAATGTCATAAATTATGTGGTTAAATGGTAATGCCGATAGCAACCTTGTGTTATCGCAAAAGTCGAATGCATTTATTTTACACGAAAGCTATTAAATACATTTAAGAAACATTTGAAATCCAACATTTAAACATAAAATGTTAAGAAATTCCTAAAAGTTAACATAATTCTTTGACAGACGAAACTTAGTCTTCGCTGTATTGGAAATTTGATAGCTTATTCGTTGTGGATCGAATTTTGCTCATCCCTGTTCCCCTGTTCCCCCCATCCCCTGTTTTTCTATTTTTTGCAATGCGCGATATGCATTTATTGGGTTTAAAATTAAATCAGTAAATTCTATAAAGTCTATAACGTCGTATAGCAACTCCATTTCGTTGCTTTTTCACAATTCACAACGAAATCAATCAGCAGTTTGCCAATTAAAAATTAGCATCAGCTGACGTAAGAAGAAGAAGCTGACGCGTGAAACGCGTGTTATGGAGCATACAACATTACAACGCGAATAACGCGTGAAACGCCATAACGCCACAAACCCTGAACGCCTGAAACGCGCTTCATGAAGAATGAAAAATTTACCAGAAATTGTTAATTCCACAAAATTTAATGAAATTCTTATCGCTTCTGTAAATATACTAATATTTTAAGTCGTTGAACGCTCATACATTCAATTATATTAATTCTGTGGTCAAAAGCAATAACCGCCTAAGTCGAAAATTGCTGTTTCGAGCAATCTCGCTTTAAAGTTTTAAGCGCATATTTGATAAAAGTAGTAACACATACGGAAATCAAATTTACCAATCATAACAGGTTATTATATGATTGATTAGAATGTACTAAATATTTATGGAAATACTTTTTATTTAGAGAGGATTTTAGAAAAAACGGATAATGGCGATTATTGCACATTGACTAGCTCACATTTATTGCACTTATATCGACTTAAGCTTTCGTTGCTTTTCAAAATGTGTGAGTTTCTGAACTTATGCTGACTTAAGTTGTTATTGCATTTTCAGAAATGATCACCCCAATAAGATAAGCGATAATGCAGAAAAGTCATAAGGAGTTATTAAATACTTCATTGTTTTATTATAATAAACATATTGAAACATTAAAAAACAACTTCAATTGAAATATTTGTAATACAAGAAATTATGAATATTAAAATAAATTGAAAATTAATATTTCAATAACTTAGTTTATGTACCTTCAAAATTTCAATATGATTTTGAAAAAAAATCAAATTATTCATCATCTGTATCTTAAACTAACAGGGCTATTCTGGCAACTATCTTTCAACTCACCTCAATCTTTCGAAGTACGGACGGTTCGTTTGCCAACAGTATTGCCAGCATCGAACAGAGCACTTGGTTTACAAATGTGAGATTTTTATGAAGGATGAAAGAAAACGTAAAAATACACCAATTAACAGCAAAAGTACATAATATAAATTAGCCGAAAGTGTTTGTCTTCATGTGCTGTTCATTGCCTTAAGGTTAAATCTGACAACATCATTAACATCACATAAAAAATAAAACAATTAATTTGAATTCATATTTTTACACCAGTTCTTGTCTTTTCTAAAAAGAAATACGTAACTGCAAAATAATCCTGATAAACACATCTGTAATTAAAAAGAAAATCATAACGAAAATTGGAAAACTAATTTTCTTTCATCATTGCAAAATTGCTTCAAATTTCACAGAAAAAGAGTTGGCTGGCAATGCTGTTCGCCGAAAACAGCATTTCAACTCGAGTGTTGAATTTTAGAGCTTTTTCCGAAAGATTTTTTCGTTGGAATAGCTAAAATCTTTCATTCAGTCTTTCAAACTGTCTTTCAATAATCTTTTGAAAGTGTTTCAACAGTCTTTGCCAGAATAGCCCTGTAAATCTGGATGGATATCGATATGTGTTTCATTAACAGTCAAATCTAAATTGGAGCGTTGCGTCAGAAAACGCAACGCGTTGCTCTCGCTCAACGCAACGCAACGTCTCGCTCGCTCAGTGCGGCATACCGAAATTGAAGCGTTGCGTTGGGATTGTCAAAATCATGAAATAAAAAAAATATCTGTTTAGTTGCAAAAAAGCCAACAAACTATTATTTTGCAAAACTTAGCTCTTATTTGAATAAATTCCTCACAATTTAACTCAAATCAAATATAAATTACGGGCGTTTTTGTAAGTCGCAGCCAACTTTAACCGCTAACGCCTTGTCCAAATTGGAAATTCGAATAGCTCAGCGTCAGAGCGTTTCAATTGCGGTTTGCCCCATACAATTTGTATGGGCATGAAGCAATTTTGACAGTTGCTTGGCGCTGACGCTAGTGAAGACGTAGGGTAATAAATGTTTTATAGAACGCATAGAAGTAAGGGTTTATGAACGGGAGTAAATCATCAAGATATTTTTTAGTGGCAAAGCTAACACCGCGTTTAACTATGTTTAATATTTGAAATACTTCTTCTTTTAAGCTGGTTTTGTAGAATATTTTACCAAAATTATTTCTTTTGGACCGGAGCCATTTAACATTTTTTCAACAAAACTTTTCTCCATTTTCATTTCCCACATAAATTTGTTTTTTTTTTTAAGCGAAAAGTTAAGAAAATCATTTGTAGTCATTTCAACAACCCTGAATGTATTTCTTACACCTCCATTTTAAACAAATTTATACCAATCATGCGGTGCTTTTGAGCGCTAGTTTTCTTTTTTTCCTTTCAATGACAGCATGATCGACATCGCATTCCATGTGTCTATGCCCTGGGTATAAAAACTTGTGATCGACCGAGCAAGTAAAAACATGGCGCAAACAAAAGAATTTTTGTTTTGTCCTACACAGGAATCACCATAAAAAATTACGTGCTTTAATTGACCTTGCCTGTTTATGTGTTTAAATAGACATGAGGCAATATTATTGCCACCACGCTCAGATAAAGCCTTGTAGCAATATGTGTTACAATCGTGCACTCTGAGATTATCTGTCCACAGTTGTCTTTTGTAAAAACTAATACATGTTTTCAAAAATGGCGTAGGCAAGTACTGCTACAAATCAAATGCGAAAGTTTTAATTGTTAAATCCTTGGCTGCCATGTCTTTATCAATTGTTTTGATTGATATGTTAATTCAGCTTTATCATGATGGAGGGAAAGCTCATTTTCAAAGTCCTTTAACGAAGCTGTATTGTTCTCCTGTTTAGCAATATCAACTTTGGCTTTTTATTTATGGCATATATGACAAATATTACTGTAGGAAGTGATGCTGACTGCTCTAGATGCATTCTCATCACAATACAGTTTATACATTTGAGTAAGAGATAAATCGGCGTGGAAATACATGCAGCTCGTATCTCTTCTGGTGTAGTGACTTTCATATTTGGGGAAAGTATTTATGTGGGCCTTTATTTTTTGAATGTGGTTTTCAGATAACTTGTTTGTTCCTGCTCCCGATCCACGTTTGCCGGAAAAACACCTATTGAGAACATTAATTTTTTTGTTTTTGGACACTTTTAAGGAAGCTTTCACTTTCATCGAAGCATTGCTTGAAACATTCTGACATATTTCAATACTTCTTCCGTTATACTCTAAATGATACTTCACATGAACCTTGCGCTGACGAGGCTTTTCAGGATGTTTTTGCAGGCGGTTTAGTTTTATTGTCTTCAATATCGATCGAATAAAGTCTTTGATTATATGTACCTAGTACCCAATACTTATCGAAATATTCTTTGGATGCTATTTGGTACTTTAGATTTGCATCTCATTCGGCAATCAGAAACTTAGGGTCTAAAGGTTATCTGAGCTACAACACGTCCCTTTTTATTCACATAGTTTTGACCTTTATTACGCCTTTCTTGAGATACGGTGGTCAAACTAGGCACTTGTTCTTCTATCTCACTATCATTACCATCTGATACTTGATAATCGGGATCTGCACGTGAGTCGTCGCTGAAAAACATGGAACATTTCTTGCTCTGCAGATGTATATATTTCAGTGTCGATGACGTTTTCACATGCAAGAGTTTGATTGTGTTCATCATAGTTTCCTATGATAAGAGAAGTATAATATGTATATAAGAAATATAAAAACTGGACTTCGATTTCACTGTTGAAGCAAATTGCAAGACCCTCCGAACTTAACTTACTTTCTAGCGCACTTCACGCGCTGAGCATAAGAACTTAAATGAAAATAATGCTCTTACGCGCAATCGACCCAACAACCTAACTGCACTTAAAACGTGCAATGTCACAACAAAGCATACGCAATACTCGCTTAATTCGATTTTGTTTTCATTTTAGCATCACGGCGATTGTGCAATAAAGGCTTACATTGAGTTTAGAAATTTTTAGCTGAATTCTAAATTTACAATAATCGCTTAACTCGATGTAAGCGATTGTTGAAATGTTCGCAATTGCGAAAAACATTGATTTTTAAAATGTGAAATAACAACTTAAGTCGATGTAAGCTTTTAAAGCAAAAACAAAAAATAAGAAGCGGAACTCTTAATTAAACTTAGGCGATTATTGCAAATGCAATATGTGTTCATTATAACTTAAGCGAATAGGTTTTTATTAATAACTTTTTTAATTTTAAAGTTACAAACTCCCCGATTTTACACAAACGTAGAGCACAGTCAAGGGAACATGGTGCCATCCATAACTCAATTTCTTCTTAAGTCGACTTAAGCGGTTATTGCTTTTGACCACAGAATTGAAAAAATTTCGTGAATTTCATAAATCATGTCGTGTCAGCTGGCATGTCAAACCAAGTTACGCCTCGGGTAACTTTTTTTTATTCTGACGGAGGTGGAAAATCTTCGTAAGATACCAGTGCTCCAGCACCAGCATTACGGATTTTTACCGCATAAAAACCACCCCCCGCGTTCGACCCCTGTGGCACCCGCCTCTCGGCATTGCAACACAGGGGGGACTCCTGCCTAGACTGGCTCCATCCTAGCCCGCGTCTGCGCGCGCCTCTCTCTCGACTTGTCGTTGCGCCGCCATGATGCTCGCTGCATACTCATCCGCTGCACTCCAATTTGAGGACGATTTAAGCATTTCGCTAATAAGCGACTGCACTGTGGGCACACATCCCAGCTGTGTGGTCAAGCGGCGTCGTTGTCCGCTGTATCTAGTACACTCGAACACGACGTGCTCCGCGTCCTCGACTTTGCCGTTGCATACGCCGCAGTACGGGTCATCTTCAAACCCACAACGGTAAAGGTAGGCCTTAAAACAACCTCGGGTAACTGGCCCATACCATTTGTCGTCCAATGTTCTTATTGAAAAGGCTGATGGTGCTGCAGTTTACATTTAGGACCAACAATGAGCACTCACAAGTATCAAAATGTTCAGTTTTGCGACCGAAAATTTGCTAACAAAATAGTTGCACACAGGGGCGTAGCCAAGGGAGGGGTTTTGGGTGTCAGAACCCCCCCATGGCCCATAATTATTTAAAATTTTCAATTACTATGCACGGTATGTACGTTCCCACATTAGCAAAAAGGTCTTTTTACCTTTAAATGTTTAAAAGAATATTACAAAATTTTTTTTGGTAAAATCGTAAATTGGTAAAATTGTAAATCGTCCCCTTCAGGCTCAGTAAAGCTATTTGCATAATCTAAAGGCATGTCTAATGAGTTTTTAAGATCGTCGGTTGGAATGTACATTAGGATGGCTGTACAAGCTGTTTGGATGGCTTCTACATCCTCAAAATGCTTTTGTTTATTCGGTAAATGCATTTTTTTTATAAGGCGAAAGTCGCACGATGCCGCATCCGATGAAAACGAGGAGTCGGGGATGGTTAAAATTCGACTTTAAATTAAAAAAAGTAGTCACAAGTGTCTATCGATGAGATGGCGCCTGGGATCAACCGTGTGGGTTGACTTTAAATTAAAAAAAGTAGTCACAAGTGTCTATCGATGAGATGGCGCCTGGGATCAACCGTGTGGGTATTTGGTATACAAAATAACAAAAATAACAAACATTAGATAATAATATAAAACAAAAAGGAATTCGTTTATGTTATTGAAAACTACTTTCGAATCTGTTCAGTAAGTCGAAATCATAATTACATTGGATAAACACTCTGGCAGATATTGAACATGAATACTAAAAAGATCACCCGGGGGGGTGGGTGGGTATAAGTAAAGTGAAGTTCAAATCCAATAGATTTTGGTTGATCTATGATGAACCGCCAAGTCTTGATGGAATCTGCGGTGATCGCGGATTTCAGTTGGCTAACACGTTGGTCATCATTTATGTTCTGACAATCGTTTTTAAATCGCGTGTACCACTCATGAAGTCATGAACGATCATCACTATAAACTTGGTCCACCAATTGAAATGTTTCGGATAAAGTTTTATCAACTTTAATGCAAAACTTAATATTTGCTCTTTGCAAATTATCGCCGAATTTTTGTACTAGTGACAAAAACCTACCTTAACTTCGGACGCAATAACTTCGCTTACAGTGACCCAAATTTGATGAAATTGGCAAAAAAAGTTTTGGAAACCCCCCCCATGCCCAAGTTCTGGCTACGCCCCTGGTTGCACATGCCTGTTTTTATACTTCATATTTCACGGCAGCCGCCGTGGCTCAGTTGGTTAGTGCGCGGTCCAACGAGTCGCATGCAGAGCTACGCAAGATCGAATACTGCATGTAGTAACACCTAAAAAAAATAACGGGAAACTCGTTTTCTCTTTCGGTGGCTATCCTCTCAGCTGGAAATGGCAAACCTCTGAGAGTAAAACTTGCCTATGAAAAAGCTCCCACCCTGCCGTTCGGAACCGGCATAAAACTGTAGGTCTCTTCCACCCGCGTACAAAATTCACACGCACAACACGGGTGGTTGCGGGAAGCTAGGCCTTAGTCTCGCGTAAGCGGGCTGTCGTGCCAATCAATTAATTATTATTATTATTTGAAATTAATATTTTAAATGGAATAGAACATTGCTCACAAAATTTGTTTACTTATTTTATTTTCAATGCTAGTAAAGAGGCTGAGAAACAATATCACTAACTTGCAAAATGCAATCATGTTCTTTGGGAGACGCAAATTCTTGCTGTCATGAAGAAGAATTTTGGAGTCGACTTTTCGTACTTAGTTTATCTTGTTTATCATGATAAGATGCACATGACCAAGATTCTATATTTGTGAAGTTCAAGATTCAAGAAAATATTTAAAAAGCTAATCGAAAGAAAATTAAATCCAAAACCCTCAATTCAACCGAACTGTCGTAAATGGCAATCGAGACTTCATAGTACTTTGTGTGTAAATGTTTAGGCAAACACTTTCAATGAATATACAATAATTCTGCCAAATAAATCCGTAGTAGAAGCGAATTTAAACTTTATGTAAGATACTATCTTTTCGGTTATAGGTGATTTCAACGAGAAGTATTGCACGGAGTTTACGTCTTCTGGATAAAACGTGTCTTCATAAATCATGCGACCCTCTGCGGATTTTATTACTACTGCCATATCTTTGCCGGCAAATCCACCTTGAAATTGAAAACTGAATGCACTCATAGGTTGCAAATCATCAAAGTGTATTGTAATCCATTGTGGCGTGCCCTGAAAATAAAAATTGTATTTATATTTTAGTTTAGCATTGTTCTAGGTTAATTCATGAGGGAAGCCATAAATGTGCACTAGCAAAAGAAACCGAGGGCTGGTTTATAACTTTTACAGGAACATAGTTTCTGTTGTTTTCTCTGGCGCAGTACTTTATGGTAAAAGCATGATACAATAAAATACAGGTAGTTTCCATAGTGAAATAAATAAAGTGAACCAGATACTGACAACTCTCTTGATTCGGCAGGCTTATTTTAAGTCACTATGAACATATTTGTCAAATACTTAACGCTTTTTGTTCAAAAAATATTTTCTTTTTTTCCAAGAGGCATAACATCTGTAGCAAAAAAGAAAGTGGGAAAGTATTTGCAATACTGAGTTCTGCACACATGCGTTCGAGAACAGCAAAATCAAACGGGTTAATTCAAAACGAATTGACGTGAAACAAATTTTCAAAGCAATTGATATTTTGTAAGCATGCCTCTCCCTAGCTGGTTCACTTTATTTATTTCATTATGGGTAGTTTCATAAAGACAGATAAGAAAATTGACAAATGAAAAATAAACTTTTCTAACACTCTTTTCATTTTTGCCACAGGGCTGTAAATTTGCGGCTTTCAGTTTATGTAGTAACGTATCATAAAAATACTATAAGAAGTAATGTGTAAGAACACATTTTTTCTAAATGTTTGCGCAGTGACCGACAGAAAAAAGAAGGCAGGTTTTTGGGTTGAAGCGTGGTGGTGTGTTTTATTTAAAGTGCGAGTTTTGGACATGTCCGCCACCTCAGATATAACCCAAAATATGTTACTGCTAATCTTTAGTGCACTAAATAAACAGTCTGTGCACTAACCAAATTAATGATAAGTATTATGTCTGTAGCATTTATCGTAAAAGACAAAACAGTGCCTGCCACTGATAAAAAGTAAGAAATAACTGGTAGTCCAAGTTGTAGACGACTCCGTTCTTAAATAAAGTAATTGAGGAAAAGAATAGATCTATAACCTTCAATTAACAACAACGTGCGTGTCCACGATTTGCGTGATTCTTATAGAGTAAATGTGCGAGTTGTGGCGGAGCTCTTGCTGCTCGGCGCAGGCGAGTCGTGGTGGTGCTCTTGCTGCTCGGCTCATTCAGTTGGCCTAGAGCTTTGAGGAAGCACTTCACAAATGAACTCATTGTACACCACCAGTTTGACTTTACTTTGACATACTTTCAATATTATAATGTCCATATAATGTAGTACGTCTTTAATGTCCATATTTTGCATGAGAAATAGTTTAGTCTTTAAAAAATCACAACATTTTAATAACTTAGTACCGGAATTCATGAAATTTGCCGCAACAAAATTACAGCAGTTATCCATTATTTGATCGCATCAATTGTTAAAATTAACTACAACTACTATCAACTACTATTTCTGAATAAATTTCCTACCATTTATACTTTTTTCTCCATCACTAAAATGTTTTTCTTATTTGTCAAAAAAGCAACTAACTTTAAATTTGATCGAATGAAATTACCTGAATATTATTGTATCATGAATTCTATCGTTCTCATTTGGTCATTTCGTATGGCAAATCATAGTCATACATGCAGACAAACCATGATACAAAAATATACAGGTAGTTTCAATGCGACAGATAAAAATAAAATTAACAATTGGAAAAAAATATTTGTTTACAAATTTTGTACTACTATTTTTATTTTTGCTACAGAGCTGCAATTCCACACAATCAGTTATGTAGTATATCATTCAGTTTCTCTATTTTTTACTTGTTTTTGCACCCTTACAATTTTATTTTTGTCAAAAAAGCAAATGACTTTTAATTTTGCTCGATTGAATCTACCTGTATATTTTTGTATCATGAGACAAACGCAAATAACACCATATGACAACCCGTTCTCATTTAACTACCCAAAACAACGCAACTTCGAAAATCTAACGACGCAAAGTGAAAATTAGTAGGGGAATTCTTTGTAAGGTGCCACCCCATAGCTTTTTTGCGCAAAACTCGTTAGAAAACAAACGTATCGCCAATTTTAATATACCGTTGGAAAGAGGATTTAAAGAGCTATGATCCATGGTAACACTTCATTTGAATTTTTCGTAAGTACGAAAAGTACGTAAGTACAGCCAATTTCCCAAAGTGTTCAAAATCGACACCCTAAAATTTTTTAATGTAAAGTGCCACCCCCTAAAAAACGCTAAAAACGTAAAAATCTCAAGTAAAAATGCATGATTTAGAAATTTTACGAAAGATTATTGAATTTAATTTGATTTGAATAGAAAATGACCAAAAGCAAACCGAATTTGAATGGTAACGAATAAAACGAATAATTGTATGGAAATTAATAAACAAAACTGAACTAATTTGTTCCTCATGACAGGATTAGAGACAAATTGACTAAGAACACTTTAAATTCATTGTAATGACGATTCCGAGCAATAAAAAGTCATTTTACCGATATCGGACCACAAAACAATGAAAAAGGGGGGTGGCACCTTACAAAGAAAAAAAGGTGGCACTTTACATATTTATGCCATTTTGGAAATCATTGTATAAATTGTTCCTTTTACGATATGCTCGGATATCATTTCGGATTATGAAAAACCATTAAAAATTAAGTCCAACACTGATATTTACCTTAGTTTTTTATAAGTTTTTGGTTACTTTTTCACCGCAAGAAAAACCTTCAGTTTTCATTTTTGTTTTTTCTTAACCAAATTTGACGCTTTAATTTACCCAGACCGTGATATTGCGTCTTTTCCCTCAAAAACCACATTAAAATTGATGTTGACACAAATACCTTAAATGACAATAGGCATTTTTTTTCTTGGATTGCTGGAACGGCGAAATCGAGCAGGGGTGGCACCTTACAAAGAGTCGCACCTTATAAAGAATTCCCCTACTAATTCAGCAGCGACGCAACTTCGAAACAACGCAAAACGAAACGACGCAAAGCGAGGTATTGGTGTATATGTATATGTACATACGTACACAAAATGCCTTGCAACAAATTAAAGAGTACAAGCCTTCCCTACAAGAACAGTGACGGTCATATAATCGGTCATATGACCGACATGCCTGACCGAAGTTTCGGTCAGCTCTCCGAACAAAGTTTCTCCCATTTTTGTACAGGCGGTGTGAAAAAATGACCGAAACTCTCATTAACGTGTGATTTTTTGTTTCACTCTAACACACACCTATTGCATATTAAGAAAAGTGTGTTTGCTCTGCTCTAACGCATACGTGTTCCAACCTCCAAATATTTAGTTTTTAATGGCTATTTCACCGTCGCTGCCGCGGCAGCCGCCGTAGCTCAGCTGGCTAGTGCGTTGGCCGCGAGTCAAGACTCCGCGAGTTCAACTCACCGTTGCAGCAACTTCTTTTTTTTCGGTGTTGCAGCAAACACCGAAAAAAATGGAAATGCCAGTCAGTTGACCGGTCATGAGCCGAAATTACTGACTGAAATGCTGATGCAAATATCGGTCACAATGTGATGTATAAATCGGTCATTCATGACCAATACTCAATATTGCAAAAATGCAGGTTTTTATTGAAATTTTTTGGAAAAAGCGTTTGCTCTTCTGTCTGCATTTATTTTAAATTAATTTAAATAAAATAATTAAAAAAAATTGAATTTAAAAAAAACTTCATTTGCGGTCCTGCTTGGATGACCCCATATTGTCGCAATCAAAGGCGTTTGCTTAGCGCGACATCATTGGCATCGGCTTCCTTGGTCTTGCGCTTCCGTACTTGTTATGGCCCAATATTGAAGTTGTTACTGAAAAGTGCAGAGTTATTTAAATATTCAAATAATATTATTTATTTAAATTAAATTTCAATTCGATTTCTTACCTTCTTTCTGTTTTTCTTTTTTTCGGCGTTTGAAACAACGGAGTTTGAACTTGAGCTCGCGTCTCGTATTTGTTAACCAGCTGAGCTACGTAGCTATGGCAGCCGACGGCTCTTAATCATTTATATTAACTCCGATGCGAGTTCTTGTCAGCAGTTGCTTCTATTGTTGTCTCATTCTTACACATACGTTATAAGCAATTAATGTTTCTATGGTTGTCAAATGGTTTGTTTCAGTTTAAATGAAAGACAAATTGCAGCGATATGTTGTCTCATATGGGCCAAATTTCATGCAAATATATTGGTGAATTCCAAAAAATGTTGCGAATGTAGTGGAGTTTCGGTCAGTCGCGTCTTGTAGGGTTCACATTAATCATTAATTTGTATGTGTCAAACAAGTATGTATGCACATGGAGGCTGACCTCGTTTGACACGGTATTTTCCAGGAAAGTACTGCGTTAAGCGAGATCTACCTGCATTATTATCTTTCCACTACACGTTGTACATAAAGAGGTAATACTGTTGATGTACTCACCTCATTCGAACTCCACGCCGTGTCTGCTTCACAATCGAACATGTACTGCTTCCCATATTGCTTGATGTCCTTATTTAACACTGAACTCACTCTAGCGAACGAAAAAGGATAAATGTCTGTAAAGCCACCGATTTCGTCTTATTATTATTTTAAAAAAACCTGCAACTAAACTGGCTGGATTCTAGCAAATTCATGACAATGTGTGCTCAACAATAAGAACAATAAACAACATTACAGTCTTGCCAGATTGCAACACATTAGAAATGACAATATAATAATTTCCGTGATTAGCTACTTTTTACATCTATGAAAATATATATCGTTGGCGTAGAGTGAAAAGGTGCTAAATCCACTTTTTTTTTAATACTGGATTTTGATGAAAAATGAAAGAAATCGTAAAAATATTATATCTGTGGTCAAAAGCAATAACCGCTTAAGTCGACTTAAGAAGAAGTTGAGTTATTGATGCCACCACGTTTCCTTGACTGTGCTCTAAATAAAAAAAGTTATTAATAAAAACCTATTCGCATTCCCATAACGAACACACTACACGCTAAAACTTTAAAACGAGATTGCTCGAAACAACAATTTTCGTTTAACAAACTAATACATCAGCGAGAGTGATAATTCCATTGTTCAATTATTTAGAGTGAAAAGGTGCTAAGTCCATTTTTTCACAAATATTAGACAAAGTAAATCCTAAGTAGCTCGACTCTTTTTTCGAGCTGTCAGCAGTGTGCTTACTTCTACCACATATGTGGTAGATCTACCACTATTATTTTTAAAATCAAGTTTTTACCACATCTACCACGGAGGGCTTAAAATCTACCACATTTTTGTGGAACATACATTTTTCTCTTAACCAACCCATTACTCCAAGTAAATTAGAGCTTTATGTTGTAAAATTTATGTTAGGGCTGCATTGAACATTGTAAGTGAAAATGTGCAAAAAAAAACGTATGCGGTAGCACTCTCATCACTTCGAATGCAGTGCACTACAAATAGTTGACAGTTTGACAATTGTTTTGGCGGCAGGTGCAGTTAAAATGGAAAAATTTCTAAAAAAGTTGAATAATTTTTGCCTTTATTTTTTAGTAACGTTTAGTTTTTTAGAATATCGCATGGCGATGGCAATGCGCTTGGACGGGACGAAGTTTTACGGCGCAAAGTTGTACCTGCTGCTGAAATTTGCGAGTCCGAGCTCCCAAAAAAGAACAAAAATATAGTCAACAATACAAAAAACAATGAGAAGAAACCCGGCACAGGTTAAAGTGCATAGAAGAACGTAAAATACAATTAATGTACAAATACAATGAAATACAATAAATGTGCAAATGCAATAAAATACAATTAATGTACAATACAAAAAAATCTACCCCATTTCATTCAAATCTACCACATTTTTTTCACTGGGTCTACCACATAAATGAAAAATGAAGTAAGCACACAGCCTGTCAGTGGTACAGTAAGTGGTAGCAAAGAATATGAAGTAATATAGAACGCGCATGTGGGCACACAAGTGTTTTCGGTTGCTATGATGCGAGCGGGAAGAGCGAAGCGTAGGCATTTGAAAATGTTAGGTTCATAACATTTTCTGTTAGATTTGCGTAGGACAACAGCAAAAAGCTATGTTATTGTTCGCAACGGCTTCACTCGTGTACATTGAAGTGGTGGTTGTTGCAGCGTAGTGTTCGCTCAATCATTTTTTGCATGCATGTTTCTTGATCTTGTTTGCCGAAGTGCAAACAAAAAACAAACAACGAACGAAGGCATCGTCATCATCGTTTCAGCGAAGATGACTCGGGATTCGCTAATGTTTTTGTTGTTGTCGTTTATTGTGTGTATGCTTTTTGGTTTTGCTGTAATGTCACTATCAATCGAAGATTTGTGGTGTATGGCTGTTTGCTCAAATGCTGCGCTTTGATTGATTTTTAAAACCTGCAAATATTTAGACGTGATTGAATCCAATTTGAAATTTTCACAAATATTTTTACGTGGCGAGTTCCAAGTAAAATCATTTGTTTATATTTTGACGTGGTTGATACCAATTTTGAACCTTTTGCAGCGGTTTTTTTTGACGTGGTTGAATCCAATTTGAAATTTTCACAAATATTTTTACGTGGCGAGTTCCAAGTAAAATCATTTGTTTATATTTTGACGTGGTTGATACCAATTTTGAACCTTTTGCAGCGTTTTTTTTTTTTTTGACGTGGTTGAATCCAATTTGAAATTTCAACAAATATTTTTACGTGGCGCATTCCAAGTAAAATTATTTGTTTATATTTTGACGTGGTTGATACCAATTTTGAATTTTTTTTAAGAAGTATTTTAACGCCATTGTCCAACATTGTAATTCTATTTTGTGTTTCGGTTTGTTACAATATGGCTACAAATATAAAGACAAATAGAAATTCCTCAACGTCTGGAATTCAATGTTGTGTTCGCAGTTGCAAAAAATTGAGACGACAATGCGAGAATCTTAGATTATTTAGATTCCCCGCTGCTGATTTCGTGTTTGGCCAAATTTGGCGCGAAAAATGCAATATATCTTATGACGACTATAACCGAAAACTGTATATTTGTGAAAATCATTTCTCCAGTACTTATGTAGGAAAAAGGTTTCTAAAAAAGGATGCGATTCCAACCTTAAACTTAGACGAAGATCATGAGATTTCGGATGAAGAATTTTTAGAACCAGATTCTTCATTGAAACGACCACGTTATGATGACATAGTATGCAGTAATTGCGAAAAAAACGTCAAAATAACCCATTATTACAAAAAGAAATACAGCGACCTATTAAAAAAATTCAAAAAAATTAACGAAAAATTGCGAAAAGAAAAGCGCTTTATTTTAAAATCCAAGAATTGTTGTTCAAAGACTTTAAAAAATTCAATTGATTCTTTAAAACATATCAACTTGGAATCCAAAACATTTTGTAAACTTTTACTTAGCACCCGGCCAAAAGAATATTCTGACGAAGTGAAATATTTAGCGCAAAATAGTTTTTATATTTCACAATCAACATATTCTTTCCTAAGAGATAAGTTAAATTTCAATTTGCCACATATCAGCACCTTAAATCGGTGGGCTCCAATAAAGTTCCTTCAGCCCGGTATCAACAATGTGGCTTTTGAATTCATTAAAAAGATGTGCTTAGAGTTGGAGGAAAAAAATGAAAATAATATGGTTCTTTTAATGGACGAAATGGCAATACGTAGAGAATTACGATACAATCAAAAACTAGATTTAATTGACGGATTTGAATGCACAGGCTTCGAAAGAACAAAAAAAATTGGTAAGCAAGTATGTGTATTTATGTTGAAGTCCATGTTCTCGAGTTGGTGTTCAATTTTAAACTATTTTGTGTCAGAGAATGGATTAACAGCAGATACGTTGTGCAAAATAATTAAAGAAAATCTTAAAATTTTAAGCAATTTTGGTATAGTAGTGAACGTTTTGGTTTGTGATCAGGGGTCTTCTAATAGAAAGTGTTTCTCCGACTTAGGCGTATGTATAGAGAAACCATACTTTCAATTTCAAAATCAAAAAATTTATTGCATGTTCGATTTCCCACATTTAATCAAGTCATTGCGAAATGGTTGGCTTAAATGCGACTTGAAAACGCCTGATGGTTTAGTTAGCTTTAAAGTAGTTCAAGAGCTTTGGGAGAGGGAAGAAAATTGTAAAACCAAAATGTGCCCAAAATTGACTAGACAACACATATTTCCAAATTCATTTGAAAAAATGCGTGTTAAATTTGCCACGCAAGTGTTCAGTAAAACAGTTGAAGCTGCTATCAGAACAATTTCAGACATAAGTGGATTTAAAAAAATCACACAAGAGGTAGCGTTATCCACAGCTGATTTTATAGCAAAAATTGATCAAATATTTGATTGCATGAATAGTGGATCTTTGTATGCAGATAACTGCTACCGATCAGCTCTTCAGATTAAGAAAGAATCGCACACATTTATTCAAACATTTTTATATTATCTAGAGGAAGTGAAATTTGTTGATGAAAAAAAACGAGTTTTCTTCCTAGATGGCATGAAACTATCCTTAAAATCGGTCCTTCTACTTGTAGATGAAATATTAAAAGATAATTCGGACAAGTTTTTTATTATGACAAAGGCCTTTAACCAGGACAAGTTGGAGAATACGTTTGCTGTGTTAAGGCAAAAAGGAGGTAATAATTGTAACCCCTCTGTAGCTGAACTTAATAATATCTTAGCCAGGTTATTAGCCTTTAAAATAATAAAGTTTAGCTCCTCTACCAATTGTGAAGAGACGCAAGATTCAATGACTAATTTAATTTCAAGCGCTTCTTTCAATGAGGATGTTTTGCAGGCTAATGGCGATGATAATGACAATGAAATCCTGGAAAATCTTGATCTAAGTAGTGAGATGCACGAGGCGTATTTTGTAGGTGACACCTTTTGTAATCTGAAAGATATTAACTTAGAGCTGGTTTCCATGAGGTATTTTGTTGGATACGTAGCGTACAAAATCATTCCTAAATTAAATTGTGAAAAATGCGGTGACGAATTGAGAAAAAGGGATGAAGTTTTGACTGCTCCAAGTGAAATTTTTATTTTTCACAAAAATTATCAGTCAATTTCTGATTTTGGTAATCTTTTTGCTCCTTCCAATTCCCTAATGAATGTATGCATAAAACATATTTTAATTTTTCATAAAATCTTCGAAGCAGAACCTGAAAAAATTGGTATTAAGGCACATGTTTTACAATCTTGTAAAAATGCTACACCTGAATGGTTCCATGGTGAGTGCTGTAACCATAGAGTCCAAATTTTAGATTTTCTTATTTTAGTTCTTCTACGAAAACACTGCATGTGGGCTGTGCAAAAAGGAAGTTCGAAAGAACGAAAATTGAAAATAATTGTTGGCAAATAAAAAAATTCTTATTAAAAATTATTATTTATGAAAGATAAATTTAAACGAAAGTAAAACAATAAACATAAAACCTTACAATAATATTCTTAATAAATAACTATAAACGCTCTTGTGCAACATGTTTGCACCCATATTTTACTACACCAAGTTCACGCATTTTTTTTGCTAATTGTAATTTGCTTGTGATTATAAAAAAGAAAGCAGAAATAACGACGCAACAATTACCAACAACATCAATGCTATCCCGCCTGCACGGCACAGCGCAAAAAACAGTATACCGCTAACTTTTTTTTGTTTGCCAATATTATAATGCTATTCCCCGCGACAACAAAAGCAGCGTTCATCGTCATGTTTATCAAGTGGCGCAACAGCAGCGAGAATACGAATGAGTACAGAAGCGACTTCAATTCACATGTTACGCCGAAGTTACAGAGATTTCTGCTGTTAGTAACAGAGATTTCTGCTGTCAATAACAGAGGGTACTACCAGCAGTACCCAAGTACAACGCGTTTGCTTGTATGAGATGCGCGTTCTATATTACTTCATATTCTTTGGTGGTAGTCAACGATTAAGCGATGTGAAACTGGGAGAGTAAGGGCGCTGTTATGCAGACGGTCAAATGACCGTCGGTCACGATAGTTGTTGTTGCTTCAATGTAAAATGAAAAATTGAGAGAGAGAGCGGGAGAGTAAAATTTGACCGCGTCGGTCAAAAATGATGAGGCTCTCGATGCCAAATCATGCGATCAAAACAGTGTTGCGTTGTGAACAGTGACTACGTGACGCGAAACTGAGAGGAGAAATGATTTTCAGACCATTTTTTGCTTTTTCCAATCGTCCGACAGTGTACGGGTTTTTTTACCCAAACATTCGCACAGCACCGGTTACCAGTCAATTGTTTGCATCTTAAAGTGATAACTTTTCTTATTTGCTGTAAATATAACGTTGCGAACAATCTTGTTTTCCTGGTCTAAGTAATTTTGATTGTTACCCGTACCAACAAAAAGCAGAAATCAATTATTTCATACGCTAAAGTCAGCAGATATTCGGTTGCTTTTTCCTTCAGTTCATGTCTCATTGAGTTTGCCGTTTCTAGTGCAGCAAGGAACAGTGTTGGCAAGTTGAACTCATGTCAAACGCAGAGCTGCAACACAAGCAATTCAAACGTTAAGGCTTTGAGGGCAATCAGCAAAAACTGAAGTAAAATCATATTAAAACACGTTGGAACATACTTATGACGTTTTTCAGCAACAACATTTTTTTGGAAATCAATTTCCTATAAACGTACTACAGAATGAAAGAAAAAAAAACAATTACTTTATTTGCAAATAAACTTCGAACGCACCAGCAGCCCTTGCCCTGACTTTTGTATGGCGAATTTGCTGTACGAACCCTAATCAACTCTTTGGCCTGGTTTGACCGAATTTGCGACTCTGGGGCCTGGTTTGACCGAATTAGCAACCGTGACTCCTCTCAGTTTCGCGTCATGTAGTCATTGGTTGTGAAATTATTCACAACACAAGTGTTTTCGGAGCAAAATGGCACACTTGTCGCGAAAATATGTATCTAATGACGGAAAAAATGGTTCGTAGCAACCCTCATCGTTTGTTTACATTTGTGTAAACACTTTCTGATGACTCTCCTGTGTTCGTCCCGCCAAAATACAACTTTTTTGGCATATGCGTTGCCAAATTTAAGCCAATATCCATTTTTATTTATTTGATTTCACAAGACTTCGTTCAGGCAGTGTTGCTAAGAAAAGAAAAACGCAGCGTCGAAATGAAAAAGTACGGAAAAAGTGCTGCAAGTAAGCGAAAAGTGTACTGGTGACCGGCGATCAAATGACCGTCTGCATAACAGGGCTTTGGCACAGAGTAGAAAAAACAAAACGAGAGCGTAAAAAGTATCGTGACCGACGGTCATTTGACCGTCTGCATAACAGCGCCCTAAGCCGATTTTTGTGCGTTTTTTGCAATTCACGTACACAGTCCGTGTGTGTTGGCAGTGATCAGCTCTTCACTGTGTCTGCTCTTTTCCCGATATTAGGGATTAGGGATTCCTTACAATTATTTGCTTTTTAAAGTATGTTCTCATTAATTTTCTGAATTAAATGCCAACACATGAACTTTTTTGGTTTAATTATGTAAATATTAATGAAAAATATACCAAAGAAAACAAAGCTAAATGCATTGAATATGACGGGGTTAATTGTCGTCCTTTGTATTTCGCATTTCTTCATTTAGCGAATCTCTAACGATCAGGTATGATTTTTTTGCTAAATGCTGTAGTTTGACCGCAGGGTTGTTTTTTTGAATGCAGCTTATAAAGTCTTAATTTAATTGAATTAAAAGCATACCCAAAGATTATTTTGACGCTTTTGGATAATAATATATTTTTCTACTCAATTTTATACAAACGTATTACGAAATGGCACCAAAAATATACAAATAAAAAGATAAATTTCTTTGGTCACAAAAAATGACTCACACCAGCTACACTGGCAATTTGAAATGAACTAGAACAACAACCCCGTTTTAGAAATGTATATGGACATGGTACAATAATATTCAGGTAATTTCATTCGATCAAATTTAAAAGTCAGTTGCCTTTTTGACAAATAAGAAGAAAATTTTAATGATGCAGAAAAAAGTATGAATGGTAGGAAATTTATTCAGAAATAGTAGTTGGTAGTAGTTGTAGTTAATTTTAACAGTTGATGCGATCAAATAATGGATAACTGCTGTAATTTTGTTCTGCAAATTGAACATTACCACTGATGCGGTAAATTTCATGAATTTCGGTATTAAGTTATTAAAATGTTATGATTTTTAAAAGACTAAACTACAAACTTACGTTGTGGTTTGTCATGCAAATTATGGACATTGCAAACGTACATTATATGGGCACTATAATATTGAAAGTATGGTCAAACTAGTGGTGTACAATGAGTTCATTTCTGAAGTGCTTCCTCAAAGCTCTAGGCCAACTGAATGATTTAAGACAATTTAAAGCTGTCTGTTTTTACGCAACGAACGTCTGCCAAATTTAATGTCGAAAAGTAAAAGTGAGTCAACGTATTAATATTACGTATTAATATGAGCTGTGCAATCAAAAAGTGCAATAACACCAAATATAACTGCAATGGCGGTAGTGTGCGATTCTTTGCTTTCCCAAGCAACAGATTCATGCGGGAAAAGTGGCTTGCTGCATGCGAAGTACGGGAGGAAGACTTATCAAAGTCGTCGTTAGTATGCTCGATGCACTTTTTGCCGAGGGACGTGGGCGTTACAAATAAAATATACCGCCTCAATCAAAATGCAGTACCTGTCATAGGTGCTGGCGTGCAACGGTAATGCAAATTATTTTCATTTGTATTCTTTTTACTAATTAAACCCACTTTTCAGGAGAGAAGCGATTCACGTAGCAGACGAAGTACCAACTGCAGGTGCTTTCGCGCAACGGTAATGTATGCTCGCCTGCACCTAGCACCACGACTCGCCTGCATCTAGCACCACAACTCGCCTGCGCCGAGCAGCAAGAGCACCGCCACGACTCGCCCGCACCTAGCACCATGACTCGCCTGCACCTAGCACCACAACTCGCCTGCGCCAAGCAGCAAGAGCACCGCCACGACTCGCCTGCACTAGCACAACAACTCGCCTGCGCCGAGCAGCAAGAGTACCGCCACGACTCGCCTGCACCTAGCACCACAACTCGCCTGCGCCAAGCAGCAAGAGCACCGCCACGACTCGCCTGCACTAGCACAACTCGCCTGCGCCGAGCAGCAAGAGCACCGCCACGACTCGCACATTTAGTCTATTAGAACCACGCAAATCGTGCACCCGCAAGATAAGTTGTTAATTGAAGGTTAAAGATCTATTCTTTTCCTCAATCACTTTATTAAAGGACGGAGTCGTGAATCGACTGCCGCCCGAGACTGGTGTATCCAGAATGCCAGTTTTGTGGATCACTCTACAACTTCGACTACCTGCTATTTCTTACTTAATAAAAGACACCACCACGCTTCAACCCAAAAACCTGCCTTCTTTTTTCTGTCGGTCACCGCGCAAACATTTAGAAAACACATTAATTCTTAAACCATTTTTATGATACGTTACTACATAAACTGATAGCCACAAATTTACAGCCCTATGGCGAAAATGAAAAGAGTAGTAGAACAAATTTATTTCTCATTTGTCAATTTTCTTCTTATCTGTCTTTATGAAACTACCTGTATTTTATTGTATCATGTATATGGAGGAAAAAATACGTTCCTGATCAAGCTTGGGCCCTACTAGTAGGCCCCAAGGTTGCAATTTTGCAATAATATTAGTGTAATTCTGTGCATGTATTTCTACCGGCTCTCCCAGTTTCACATCGCTTAATCGTTGGTGGTAGTGTCGCCGCAAAGTACATTATGTTTCAGTGTTACCCCAAGGCTTATATCTTGGTTTAGGTAGCAAATTGTATGCCTCCTTTTCTGATTGCTTTCTTAATCAAGTTTAACCCTAATTCCCAGAAGTAAGCCTCACAGTCTCACTAAAGTTTTCAAATGGGGATAAATCCAAAAGATTTTCGATTTCATTATTTGATGTAATCCTCTAATAAATTGTTCGAATTATATTGCATTTATAAATTTCACATTTTAGACAGTTTTTATAGTTTTAAACAAATGTTTTCAGTAATTTAGCTCATATAAGCCTGCCAGTCTCTTTTCTGGATTTACGTTACTTTTAAAATTCTGGGAATTAGGGTTAAAGAACTGATCTGTCTGAGACAAGAGTGAAATGCATCAAGTCCTATTTGAACGATGCGTATTAAATTTAAGGCCCAGTATATTCTCCCACGCAGGGAAGTCCCAGTCGAGGAGGCGACAACAAAAAGGCACATAGTGTTACTTGGGTGTGCTCACTGAACAGTCACAGTTGCTACCTGCTACGTACCTAGGGTTAAAGAAACGTTTGAGAAATATATTAAGGTAACTTGTTGAAATAAAATAGTTATAATCACTAAAATAGACCGTATTTTTTCGTTGCGTATAACTCGTTAGAAAATTAACTTGTCGCCAATGTTAATATATCCTTGGAAAGAGGATTTAAAGAGCTATGATCAAACCTCATTTGAATTTTTTGTAAATACTAATTTTACAGCCAATTTCCAAAGTGTTCAAAATCGACACCCTAAAATTGTTTAATGTAAAGTGACACCCACTAAAAAAATCGACAAAAACGTAGAAATCTCAAGTAAAAATGCATGATTTAGAAAATTTACGAAAGATTATTTAATTTAATTTGAATTGAATAGAAAATGACCGACAGCAAAATGCAAATTGAATGGTAACGAATAAAACGAATAATTGTATGGAAATTAATAAACAAAACTGAACTAATTTATTCCTCATGATAGGATTAGAGAAAAATTGACGAAGAACACTTTAAATTCATCTTAATGACAATTTACAAAGTAATTTTACCGATATAGGACAAAAAAATAATGAAAAAAGAGGGGTGGCACTTTACAAAGAAATAAGGTGGCACGCCATTACATTTCCATGCCATTTTGGAAATCCTTTTACGATATGCTCGGATATCATTTCGGATTATGAAAAATCATTAAAAATTAAATCCAACACCGATATTAATTTTAGTTTTTTAAACGTATTTGATTTATTTTTCACCGCAACAAAAACCTTCAGTTCTTATTTTTAAGTCAAATTTTTAATCAAATTTTAAACATAATAATAATAATTGACTGGCACGACAGCCCGATATCGCGACTAAGGCCTAGCTACCCGCAACCATCCATGGCACAATAAACAAGGTAGTGGCAGGAAGGAGCGAAAAAATTCACGTGTATTTTGTTGGTGTTTTTGTTCGGTTCATTGTCAAATCGGACGGACGGTTCTCTAGCCAACAGTATTGCCAGCATCGAATAGACCACTTGGTCTATTCGAAAACGTAAAAATACAGCAATTAACAGGAAAAGTACATAGCTTCATTGTTTTAATCTATTGTTTTACAATTAGGGGCAAAAGTGCTAAGTGCTAGTTCGCCGATTTTGCGTTAATTCATAAAAGTTAACGAAAATTGGAAAAATAATATCCTTTCGTCATTGCAAACATGCTAAAAATTTCACAGAAAAAGAGTTGAGTGGCCATGCTGTTCGCCGAATGTAAACAAAGCAGACAAGAATTTCTGACAACCTACCGAACTCTGACGAGAAAAAAATAAAATTCCCTCCTTCCTGCCACTACCTTGTTTATTGTGCGATGCAACCATCCATGTTGTGCGTGCGAATTTTTACAAGGTTGGAAGGGACCTACAGTTTTATGCTGATTCCGAACGGCGAGCTGGGAGCTTTTTCATAGGCAATTTTACTCTCAGAGGTTTGCCATTTCCTGCTGAGGTGACAGCCGCCGAAAGAAAAATTGGCATAAATGCAGTATAGCGAACCCTCGTGAAAAAATAAATGAGTATGCTTTTATATAGAGGGTTGGCTCCTGAATCTAACAATTTAAAAATTTTGCCTGGGAAACGCCTACAAAAGGGGTGGCTCGGAGGCAAAGTTTTTATAAAAAATCTCAATTAATCTCCAACTGATTTACACGATATGGGTATCAAACGAAAGGTCTTTTTCATACCTTTCTATTAATTCTAACATTAGATAAGAAAAATTTAGATAGAAAAATTTTCAAACGGATTTTTTTCTCACAAAAAATCCATAATAAAGGTGCAATAAGTTTGTTACTAAGGACTGTATCGAAAAGAAAGTGCACGCTTAGTTTGAAGTATAACTTTAATGGAAATTTTTTTGATCAGATTTTTTGTTTTAACATTTGTTGCATATTCTTTAAGGACTAAGGATTTTTGTTTAAATAACAAATTTCTTTTTCAAATAAATTTATATCTAATCTTTTATTTGACCCTCTTTATTAAATTTTGTACAGTGGTTTGCGTTAAGTTTTTTTTTTATTTTCTCCAATTTTTTTTAATTCCTGAAGATTTTTAGCTTTCATAAGGTTTCTTTTGGCTATTGCCCAGTAGCGCTCTTTTGGACGTAGTTCTGGTGCATTTAGCGGATTCTCACTTTTTCCTGGCAGTTATTTTGAGTTCATTTTTACATATGTCTCGTCATCCATAATGATGCCCGAAACTTTTTCTTTGCAGAGACGAGTGCATAGTTTTCTGCATCGCGTTTTGCCAGCCACTTTTTGATTTTCATTTCTTTTTGGTATTGTTTATTTTTTATATGTTTTTAAGTTATTCCTCTGCTTCACTCTTTGCACCATGGTCACACTCGTTCTAGCTAAATTTCCAATACAAATGCACTTGTTTTCGTCAATCGAATGCTTCAGTTTTTCTTCCATTTTTGGGCCTTTAGGACCCTTTTTACGGCCAATTTTTTGGTAGGTCGTTGATAGTGCAATGTTCACCATACTTAAGAATCATCTTTTTAGCGGAGTTTATGGACACGCGATGTCGTTTGGCTGATTTTCTGTACGAAGCACCTGTTTCAGTGAACCAACTGTACACAAATTTTTTGAGGATGTCTAGCTCGATACGCGTAATTTTTGTAATAGAAAAATATATGAAACTAAATTTGTATGAAATCAGTATTTCAAGGCCTACTCTATTTAACGGCATTTTTAGAATTACAAAAAAAATTATATGCTGCGAGAAAATTACGTTAGAAAGTGTGCACTTTCTTTTCGATACAGTCCTTATATTGTAGCCTGTGAAATTCCCTTTATAATGAAATATAAAACTTTGATATTTTTGTGATTTCGCTTTTATATTTAAATTTAAATTGAGTTAAAAGCTTCTGCCTGCAATATTTAAATGGCGTTTATGAAAGTTATTGCTTAGGCTTAGGTTCCAATCATAGAAATTGAATGTAAAAGAACCTGATGCCCCAGTTACTCACATGAGGGTTATTTTTTTGCAGCCCGGCCGAAGGCCGGCCACACAAAAGGTACTTTAATAAAGAAAAGATTGGTATACTGCAACCCTGCACCTCCTGGAAAAGTACCGTTAAACGGTAAGCAAAGAATATAAACAAGGCGAATTCATACAGGTGATAGCGTAAGGGCAGCAACAATATTTCAATTCAATTCAATTTATTATTTAATAGTATTTGTACAAGTAAGACTGAGTCTTTTATAGTACATCAGTTTGAGTGAATTAAACATGAATAATAACAATTTTAATAATAATAATAATTGATTGGCACGACAGCCCGCTTACGCGAGACTAAGGCCTAGCTTCCCGCAACCACCCGTGTTGTGCGTGTGAATTTGTACGCGGGTGGAAGGGACCTATAGTTTTTTTTTATGCCGGTTCCGAACGGCAGGTTGGGAGCTTTTTCATAGGCAATTTTTACTCTCAGAGGTTTGCCATTTCCAGCTGACAGGACAGCCACCGAAAGAGAAAACGAGTTTCCCGTTATTTTTTTTTTAGGTGTTACTACATGCAGTATTCGATCTTGCGTCGCTCTGCATGCGACTCGTTGGACCGCGCACTAACCAACTGAGCCACGGCGGCTGCACACAATTTTAGCTTAAATTAATACAATATAGTTACAAACAGAAGAAAGAAAATTGAAAATGAGGGCTCAGAAATTTGAAGTGAATATAAAGATAGATGTAAGATGATGAATAAATAATCACAAAAGGGTATATACAGAGGGAGAAAATAGGAGTTAGGAGAAAAAAGACGTTACTGCCGTTTTGAAACATCTTGGTTGTTTAATAGATTTTATGTTAGGTGGAAGCAAGTTCCACAAACGAATTGTACTAACAAAGAACATTCGAGACGAGGCAATATACACAAACTTCGGGACGCTGAGATTTAAAGTACGTGTACTCTGGCAAAATTTTAGGTGGTTAAATAAATACTCCGGCTGCCGAGAATAAATCAGCTTATGTATGAACCATGATACAAAAATATACAGGTAGTTTCAATACCACAGATAAAAATAAAATTGACAATTGGAAAAAAATATTTGTTTACAAATTTTGTACCACTATTTTCATTTTTGCTGCAGAGCTGCAATTCCACACAATCAGTTTATGTAGTATATCATTCAGTTTCTGTATTTTTTACTTGTTTTTGCACCCTTAAAATTGTATTTTTATTTGTCAAAAAAGAAAATGACTTAATTTTGCTCGATTGAATCTACCTGTATATTTTTGTATCATGGTATGAACAAAAGATTTATTATTTTGAAGTAAACATCAACATTGCAACCAATTTTTTGTTTTGAATAGACAGATATTTCAATGTATTGTTACGAATACTAAGTCTAGTGGGCTGTTGCGTATCTCTGGATTGTGTAATTTGAAAATAAAACACAGTTTCTTAAACGCAGACAATAAAATAAACCAACAGTCACTTTATTATTCACAGTTTACACTTTACTGTTCGTACACCTAAGTATTTGCTTAGTCACTTCGTGTGGCAACTTCACTTGTCAAAACCAGACTGACTCGCTGCACCGCATCTGGCCACCTTTTATACTCTGTCCGGCCGTCGCGCAGATCGTTCTCGCACGTTGCCAGATTGGACTAGAAGTTTCCCTGATGACCGCGACCATCGTTGCCAGGTTGGACTAAAAGTTACTATCGCGGCCGTCGTTGCCAGATTGGGTTATGGCACGGCACGTAGCGGCAGGGTTGCTTTGCACCGCGACAGACTGGCTCATCGTTACACTGCCCACCACTTAGACTTGTTCGTCCCGAACAAGTGCCGAGGCTCCGCTGTGATAAGGCGCCAGGCGCTCCAAATGGACTACCTTCAGCTTAGCGCCTCTATTGTTGCAACGTTGAATCCGGTATACCACGTCGTTAATCCTAGTCACGACTTCGTAAGGTCCTTCCCATGACGCTTGAAGTTTTGGAGACAAACCTTTCCTCCGCTGCGGGTTGTAGAGCATTACCAAATCGCCTTCTTGGAACCCTGCTGAGTTGGCCCGTAGATCGTATCTGGCTTTCGCCTTATCGCTGACCAGTTTGGTGCGGCCCCTTATAAATTGGTGAATTTCCTCCAGTTCCGCCCGCTTATTGGCCACGTATTCCGTCTTAGCGCCTCCCGTCGTGCTGACTACCCCGAACTTCAAGTCAGCGGGTAACCGCAACTCTGTGCCGAACACTGCTCGGGCTGGAGTGAGTGATGTCGTGTCGTGCGGGGCTGACCTATACGCCATCAGGAACAGGGGGATATGCGTGTCCCAATCCTTTTGATTCCTGCCTACCACTTTCCGCAGGTATTCCTCCAGCGTCCGGTTAAAGCGTTCCACCATGCCGTCGGACTGTGGGTGCAAAGGAGTGGTACGCGTTTTCTTTATCCCCAGCAGCCCACACACTTCCTTGAATACCGCAGACTCGAAATTCCGGCCTTGATCTGAGTGCAACTCCAACGGAACTCCGAACCGGGCTACCCAGTTGTTTACCAGCTTTTCCGAGATCGTGGTGGCCTCCTGGTTAGGAATAGGGTACACTTCGGGCCATTTGCTGAAGTAATCCATTACGACCAGCACATATTTGTTGCCTTGAGTGCTAGTTGGGAATGGGCCGGCGACGTCCATAGCAATCCGCTCGAAGGGCGCTCCCACGTTGTACTGCTGCATGCGGCCTCGAGATTTTCTTGTTGGCCCTTTCGCGGCTGAACATTGGTCGCAGCTCTTAATCCACTCGGCTACAGACTCCTGACATCCTACCCAGTAGAATCGTCTTTTTATTTTGGCGACGGTTTTGGTGATGCCTAGGTGCCCTCCACTGGAGTCGTTATGGTATGCCTCGATGACCTCGTTGATTCTGCTTTTCGGCACTACCATTAGGGGGTTGCTGGTACGACCATCCGCGCTCTCCCATTCGCGGTACAGGCAGCCGTCCTTCAGCCGCAAACTTTTCCACTGTGCCCAGTAAGCCTTAGCGATCGGGCTTTCACCAGCCATCTCCTGCCAGTCTGGACGTGCGCCTTGCTCCTTGCCTTCGACGATTTTTGCAAGATCCGCATCCTCATGCTGGTCTTTTCGTAGCCTCTCCGCAGACCACTCTTCCTCTGGCATGACGCTGACCAACCGGACGTCCACTATCTGTTCTTTGCTTTCGGCTCGCGAGCATTGCCTGCATTCGACTTTGCACGGACGGCGGGACAAGGCATCGGCATTTCCATGGCTACTGCCCTTGCGATGCTCTATCGTGTAGTCGTAGCTCTGCAGTCGCTCGATCCACCGCGCCAATTGCCCTTCAGGATCTTTAAAGTTCAGGAGCCATCTCAATGCCGCATGATCTGTGCGCAGGCGAAACTTTTGTCCATACAGGTATTTGTGGAAGTGTTTTACGCAGTCCAATACCGCCAGCAGTTCTCTCCGTGTCACACAGTAGTTGCGCTCCGGTTTCGATAGAACCCTACTGTAGTACGCTATCACTTGTTCCTGGCCGTCTATTATCTGTGATAGCACACCGCCAATACTATTCCCGCTTGCATCTGTATCCAGCACAAACATCTCCCCAGGCACGGGGAAGGCCAGAATTGGAGCACTGCACAGTTTTTCCTTCAGACGTGCAAAAGCCTGTTCCTGCTCCTCGCTCCACTCGAAAGCTTGGCTCTTTTTCGTCAGTTTGTGCAAGCTGCTGGCTATGTTCGCGAATCCCGGAACAAATCGGCGGTAGTATGTACACAGGCCCAGGAAACTGCGGAGTTCGTGTAGATTGCGTGGTCGGGGCCACTCCTTCACCGCCGTGATTTTGCCTTCATCCGTATGCACTCCGCGGGCGGAAACCGTATGGCCCAGATACTTGACCTCCTTTTGGAACAGCGAGCACTTCTTTGGGTTAAGTTTAAGCCCGGCTTGTTGTATCCGCTCAAATACCTCCTTCAGCTTTCCCAGGTGGTCGTCGAAGCTTTTACCCATTACGATTATGTCGTCGAGGTACACCAGACACGTCCGCCAATGCAGCCCTTTTAGCACGCGTTCCATTAGCCGCTCGAATGTTGCTGGTGCGTTGCAGAGTCCAAACGGCATGACGGTGAACTGCCACCAACCATCGCCAACACTGAAAGCCGTTTTCTCCTTGTCCTTGTCTGCAAGCTCTACCTGCCAATAGCCGCTGCGTAAGTCGAGCGTGGAGAACCACTGCGTGCCTGACAGTGTGTCCAGGGTGTCATCGATTTGAGGTAGTGGATAACTGTCCTTCTTGGTCACATCATTGAGCTTCCGATAGTCCACACAAAACCGGGTACTGCCATCTTTTTTCTTGACTAGCACGACCGGCGAGCACCAGGGGCCCGAAGAAGGCTCTATGACCTTGTCTTTCCGCATGTTCTCGATCAAATTGGTGACCTCCTCCCTCTTGGCCAGAGGAACTCGTCTTGGCGGTTGGCGAATCGGTTTTGCACTTCCGGTGTCGATGTTGTGCTTCACTATGGCTGTTCTTCCGCCTGCTTCTGCCGCAAAAATTGACCCATAGTGCTGCAGGAGTGACCTCGCCTTCCGTTTCTGCTTGGCCGTCAACTCGCTGCTCCACTGGTTCTCCTGCGGTATGGCGTCCATGTTAAAACCGCTCTTCTTATTACCTCCAGGTGGGCTACGCTCGCAATTGACCACTGCTAGAGCTTCCTTACACTCGCCGATTACCTCATCTTTTCCGACATATCTGGGTGCATTCAGGGGGTTCAGTATTCTGACTGGTATCCTGCCATTTTTAGGTTCCACTAATGTACGTCCGATGATGATGTTGTCGTGTCCTTGTTTCGGTGCTTCTACTACCCACAGCCGACTCGTCCCATCGTCCTCGTCCACCTTTGCCCACACAATCGCCTCAGAATTCGCTGGTATCCTCCTGCGTTGACCCGATACAACCTTCCTTACCGCCACGCTTCGCTCATAACCGGTGTGCAGCGGGAATTCAACGTTGGCATATCTCAGCACATTTTCCTTCAGGTCCAGCGTAAAACCGTGCCTAATCATGAAATCCACGCCGATAATCACGTCGTCCATTATATCCGCGACGATGAACTCATGTTCCAGGCCGCTGGTGCCGATAGCAATCGTTTTCGTAACTTTCCCTCTCACCGGCGCGCGCTCGCCAGTCGCAGTCCGCAGCCGATGCCATGCAGCGGTTCCCAGTTCTTCAGCAGCTTCCTTTTTATGATCGAATATGACGCTCCAGTATCCAGTGTCAACACGAACCACTTTCCATCTATCCTTCCTTCAATTGTCAAGCTGCTGGGCTGTCGTTTCAGCTGTGAGACAAGGATGGTGGGGCGGCAGATTGTGGGGATCAGCTCACGCCCCTTTGGGCTGACCCGTTTTAGTTTAACGGCTCCTCGTCCTCAGCCCTGCGCTTGTTGGCTGAGCCTCGATTGTCAGTATTCCTCGCTTCAGGCGATTGCGATCGGGAACGGGAACGCCTCTTTCGTTGGCGGCAGTCTCGTGATATGTGGCCCTGCTTGCCACACACCCAGCAAACAACTTTAGAGGAGACCACTCGTGGCCTGCCCGGTATCTCAGAGCTTATGGCTTGGATCGGAATGTCGTTGTCCGCCTGAATCTGGCGTATCCTTGCAGGTGCATACCGAGTGCTCCCCATCCATGCCGCTTCATATGTCATCGCGCTGGTCACCGTTTCCTTAAATGTTGGCTTGCCCATCATCAACGCACTGCGACGTGTTTCTGGATCATGAAGACCTTCAACAAACGACTCAATCTTCATCCTCTCGAGATCATCAGCACCAAATTTTGGGTAGCACAACTGTACGAGCCGCTCAATGTCTGCTGCATATGTCTGCAGCGCCTCGTTGGCTCTTTGCTTGCGGTTCTTCAGCTCACAGTAGTATAGCGCATGGTTGTGCTCGTTGCTATACTTCGCTGCTAATGCTCTCATGATGGCATCGTAATCACTTCTTAAACATTCTGGAACTGATTTGATTACCTCCGCCGCAGGACCTTTCAGCGCCAGTGCCAACCTCCGACCTTTCCTGATATCAGTCCACTGATTTTCCAAAGCAGCCAAGTCGAATTGCAATTTAAATGTGTCGAACGGCGCAGCACCGTCATAAGTAGGCACTTCTGTTCTGGCAGCAAAACCGTCCTGAACCGGTGGCAAACATTCTCGTGGCTGTACCTCTCGAAACCGTTCGTCTATCTTTCTGTGCATCGAATCTTCCAGACTGTCAACTCGTTTGTTCAAGGACTCATCCAGGTTGTCAACTCGTCTATTCAGGGATTCACCCATTTCGTCAACTCGTTTGTCCCAATCGTCTATTCGCGTCTCGAGATGCTCAACTTTCACATTCAGGCTATTGGAAATTTCCTCCACCTTCTGCTCTATGCGCGCAGAATTTTCCGCCATTTCTCGATTTGCAGTCTCGACTCTTGCCGAAATTTCGAGATTCGTAGTTTCCAGCTTCGCTGACATTTCTCGATTTGCTGTCTCGACTTTTGCCGAAATTTCGAGATTCGTAGTTTCCAGCTTCGCTGACATTTCTCGATTTGCTGTCTCGACTTTTGCCGAAATTTCGAGATTCGTAGTTTCCAGCTTCGCTGCCATCTCTTGATTCGCAGTTTCCATTTTCGCTGCCATTTCGCGGTTGGAAGTCTCGAACATGCCTTTAAGTGCAACCATTAGCTGGCTCATGTCCATTGCTTGTGGCGGCGCAGCCGCTGCAGTCGTACTTTGCATCGACGCCGCACCTGCAGGCGATTCCTCCATTTTGGCCGACGCCTCTTGTTCGTGCGCTCCGAACTCGTGCACAGTCCAATCGACGCCTCGTTCCTCACATGCTTCTCGCAAGCGCAACTGCAACTCCACCTTTCCGCCAGCAGTCGGCAAATTCCAGGCAGCCAGCTCCTTCTTCAGCTGGTCCACCTTCAGCAGCTCGAATTTCACCATGTCCGTGCTTTTATAATTTTATTTCTTAGTTTTTTTTTTTTATCTTCAATTTTCCACAATCCCACTTCTGACACCAAATGTTACGAATACTAAGTCTAGTGGGCTGTTGCGTATCTCTGGATTGTGTAATTTGAAAATAAAACACAGTTTCTTAAACGCAGACAATAAAATAAACCAACAGTCACTTTATTATTCACAGTTTACACTTTACTGTTCGTACACCTAAGTATTTGCTTAGTCACTTCGTGTGGCAACTTCACTTGTCAAAACCAGACTGACTCGCTGCACCGCATCTGGCCACCTTTTATACTCTGTCCGGCCGTCGCGCAGATCGTTCTCGCACGTTGCCAGATTGGACTAGAAGCTTCCCTGATGACCGCGACCATCGTTGCCAGGTTGGACTAAAAGTTACTATCGCGGCCGTCGTTGCCAGATTGGGTTATGGCACGGCACGTAGCGGCAGGGTTGCTTTGCACCGCGACAGACTGGCTCATCGTTACAGTATTTTGTTTTCTGGGTTTAGATTGTGACAATCAGCCAATCAGAACAAGGCTTGTTTTTTTCATTTTTAAACTGTCATAGTTTTACACAGGCATTCTGACAATCTAGACCTTTTCCACCACAAAAGAATCAAATCAGCTGATTCCACGAGGTCACCTAGGTCAATACATGAACATTCATGGCCACATGAATCTCTTCAAATTGTACCAGCTATTTGAAAGTGACGAGGCTTTTGAGATCAGCGAAAATGTCCTTGAAAAGTTAACGGAAAGAAAATTAATACCCCGCGAAGGTAGTTATTGGTGTGCCAATGTCCATGTTTTGCAATTGTGCAAAAGTTTATGCTTCTTAAAGAATGTAAAGCTAGAAATCATTATCTTTTGAAAACGTTTTTTAATACGGCAGGTACTTTGTACAACCCGCTACAGCCCTCATTGTCTGAAAGTGAAAGTTAAAAATATGTATTGAAAAACAGCAAATATTCCATTATAAAGGGAATTTCACAGGCTACAATATAGTAACAAACTTATTGCACCTTTATAATAGATTTTTTCGAAAAAAAATCTAAACTAAAACAAAAAAAAAAACATCAAAAAAAAAGTGCATCATTCGTAACTAATCTTGTACAGCAATAGAAAGGTATGAAAAAGACCTTTCGTTTGATACCCATATCGTGTAAATCATTTGGAGATCAATTTAGTTTTGTTGATAAAAACTTTGAACTTTGACCCCGAGCCACGCCGTTTGTGGACGTTTCCCATGCAAAATTTGTAGTTTGTTAGATTCATAAAGATACACTCTATATGGCCCAATTTTATTTTCATGAGGGTTCGCTATACTGCATTTGTTCCGAAAAATGGTTGTTTTTGTCTTTTTTCGGTGTTAGCGCAACGTAGTCTTGAACATGGGTTCGAGCGATGCATTTGACTCGCGGCCCAACGCACTAGCCAGCTGAGCTGGCGGCTGCCAAAACAAAATTTTACATTTTTTTTTACCCTGACTGTGTTTTTCCGTCTGTTCCCTCAAAAACTACATTACAATTGATGTTGACATATATACCTTAAATGACGGTAGTAATTATTTTCATTGTATTGGTGAAACGTCAAAATCAAGTAGGGGTGGCACATTACAAAGAGTGTAACCTTACAAAGAATTCCCCAACAAGTTAAAATGCCAACAAGAAAGTTTCTTTTGATAAATTATCTCAAAACTTTTAAGTAATAGTAATGTTGTGCATCTTTATAATTCTTAATACGTATTAAAAATCTCTAACTCTGCCTTATAAAAATTATACCAGATACCCCTTTCACCACACATCGTGTAAATATTCACCACGGTGCGCAAGTAACCTCATTTGTTTATAAAAAATGTCACAGAAGTTCGCGTAAAATCAGTAAAAATTTGCGTACACTTTTGTATCAGCCACACGATGACGATTCGGTCACACGATGACCGCGCGCGCGCGTCAATACGTGCTCGTCCAGCGCTAGAGGTAGGAGCGCGGTCACAAAAACATGTATAACTTTTGACCTAATGCAAAATAATGACTTTTTTTCACCAAAATTTTTGTAAGGGATTGTACATAGAATTGAATGAAATGTGTCAAAATTTTTTCGCTGGCGGAGAAGTTTCATTAATTATCAATTATTTACAACAAATAGGATTTTTCAGCTAAATAATAATTTCTGTGGTCAAAAGCACTAACCGCTGAAGTCGACTTAAGAAGAAATTGAGTTATGCATGCCACCACGTTCCCTTGACTATGCTCTACGTTTGTGTAAAATCGGGGAGCTTCTAACTTTAAAATAAAAAAAGTTATTAATAAAAACCTATTCGCATTCCCATAGCGAAAACACTACGCGCTAAAACTTTAAAGCGAGATTACTCGAAACAGCAATTTACGACTTAGGCGGTTATTGCTTTTGACCACAGATTTGTTGTGAAGAAAGATTTTTTTCATGGCAAAGTATATTAATTAACAAAAATTTTGATGTAGAAAACGTTGAGTTTCGATAAACCGTTCGTGAGTTATGAATTTTTGAATAAAACATGATCAAAAACTTTAACTGTAAATAACTAATGAAAAAAAAATTTATTTCAAAATTATTTTTGGGGTGTCGTTTTTACCTCCAAACCGATCGAAAACCGTATTGATCAACGAAAACTGAGACCATAGATTTTAAAGTGGCTCACTTGAGAAATTTTGACCCATATGTGGTACTTCTATATTGGCACTAAGCTAATAAATAAAGCTAAACTAAGCTAAGGTACATTCGCCAACATCACAGTACAGCAATAGTGAAATATGAGCGAGAAAGCGTATAAACGAATGTACCTTGACATATTTCAAAAGTGGCAAAAAGTCAGGTGCGTTCAGACGGGAAAAAAATTGACTGGAAAAAAATATAAATTTGTCGAAATTAACTGAAATTTCCTCAACCGCCCCAGGAGCAGTTTGACAGTTGTTCATGTGTAGAAGTGTACATGTATACACGCATAGAAATATATTCACAAAATTTCGTGTTTTCTGTCTCATTGCTTGTCTCCCTTTGATTTGCGAATGAAAACACATTGTGAAGATACGTTAGTGCCAATATAGAAGTATTACATATGTATGTATATGCTGCAAACAAAGCGTGTTATGGAGTTTCTGAAACTTTTTAAAAAATGTGAACAGGTATTAAAAAAGTAATTATTATGCGTGGAAAAACTGTCTAAATGTAAGCCAGTCCATTGTTAGAATTAAAGATATCGGGAAAAATCTTAACCCTTAAATGCTTCTGATTCTGATTTGGTTAAAATATAAATAATGCATGATGTGTGAAAAGATGAGACATAAAAGAATTTATTTTTACATTTTAACTCTTGCGAGATCAATTTCAGACAGATGAGTAGTCTGTAATATTTCCTTGCCTAGTGCCTGCTTTCTTGCATGAACTAAGGCCGGGCATTCAGTTATCAGGTGTATGGAAGTCTCGTCATCCTCCATGCAAAATCTACATATTTCACTGTCTGTTAATTTCAGACGGGTCTTATGTTTGTTTAGCAGACA
Source organism: Melieria omissa (assembly GCA_963971225.1). Lineage (NCBI taxonomy): Eukaryota > Metazoa > Arthropoda > Insecta > Diptera > Ulidiidae > Melieria > Melieria omissa. Next base: position 37,246,573 of record OZ020269.1, on the reverse strand, counting down.
GTGTCCGCTGATTACTCCTGTCATGAGTTTTAGTTCCGGTCTGCTCAAGCGTAGGAGAAACTTTGCATTTCTGCTTGAGTATCGCGGGAAAAAGGCTTTGGTACATTCCATACCAATTGATTTTGACCATCTTGCATTTGCTTTGATCAAGTATTCTTGCTTAATACAACCTTTGTAATGAGATTTGCTGACACCTAAGATCGGTTCGAGTCCAAATGGTCGCTTTCCAGCTCCCTCCCTTGCCAATCTGTCTGCATCCTCATTACCGTCATAGCCGCAATGTGCTGGAATCCAGTGTATTATTACTCGATTCCCTGTTGACAGTTGTTGGAGAAGATTAGCTGTCTCCCATACCAACTTAGAGGTAAATGTCGACGCGTGCAAGGCTCTTATTGCGGCCTGGCTGTCTGACATTATGATAATCCTTTTCCGATGAGGGTGAAGGTTCAGAATTTCTCTGGCACACTGATTGATAGCACAGACTTCCGCTTGGAAGACGGTTGCCAAACTACCAAGGCTGACTGACATTTGGGTACTGGAACTATATATCCCTGATCCTGTGCCTTCTCCAGTCTTGGATCCATCAGTGTACCAGATAATGTCATCACAGGTAAGACTGATTTTTGAATTGTCCCAGTCTATTCTGTTAGGAATATGTGTGTATTTCCTGTCAAAGATGTGTCGCGGAGGCATTGAGTCAAGAGGCAACCAAAAGCTTCCGTCTCGCCTCCGTTCTTTAACAATGGAGCAGTGACCGCTTGCATGTAGATCCTGTAGTATGAATCCACTATGCATCAGTCTATGTGTACTAATGACCGCATTCATTTGTACGGTAAGGTCCAACGGCAAAACTCCCAATAGTACATTGAGGGCAGCTGTTGGCGTCGTGCGAAGGCAGCCAGTGATGCAGGAGTTAATTACTCTTTGCAACCGTTCCAGTCTGTTCGCAGTCGTTTTCTCTGTGGTTTTTTTCCACCATACTATCGCCCCATAGGTGATAATGGGGAGGATGACTAGGGTGTAGATTTTTTGAAGCCATATCGGTTTCGTTCCCCAGTTTTTGCCACAGATTCGTTTACAAGTCCAGAGAGCGTTGCCCGCCTTCTGAATAGTACGATTTATGTGAGGTTTCCAGTTCAATTTACTGTCTAGAGTTACCCCAAGGTACTTGGCTTCTTTTACGAAGCCTACATCTTTGCCAAAAACCTTTATCGGTCTCAGGTCATATTTCCTTTTGAGTGTGAACGGTACGAAGATTGTCTTATCAGGGTTTACCGATAGATTCTGCTGGGCGCACCAGTTCTCTACAATTTTTATTGCACCCTGTAGTAGATCAGAGACGGTCTGCCCGTCTTTGCCTCTAACCGCAATAACCAGGTCATCAGCATAGGCAATAACGTCATAGCCTCGATCCGAGAGGATGCGGATTAATCCGTTAATGACCATGGACCAGAGTAGAGGAGATAGTACGCCCCCCTGGGGACAGCTCCGGACCGTTCTGGCTAGGATCTTGATGCCATTTAAGTCGGACTCTATTAGTCTGCTTTTGAGCATCGTGGAGATCCACCTTATAAGTGCAGTCGGCACTTGATTTTGGTTAAGTTTTTCTATAAATATAAAAATCTTACAAACAAAAAACTATTGGAATGCTTTAAGGTGGTTTAGGATCATTAACAACGGTGTAAGTGGCTTTTAAATGGTTGAATCTTTAAAGATACCGTTATCTTTAAAATTAATAATAGTAATAAATTCTGGTTTCATTTTATTTTTCATGCACATATTGAAACATATGTTCTGCATTCGGCATTTAAAAAAGAATTTGTTCCATCATTGTTTATAATGTTGTTTTCAAACATACTATTTTTTTTAGTTCTTTAATTTGATTTCAAAAATGAGATGAAGGCTTTGTTAAAGCGCCCCTTGATACTTCGTCCACCCACGTATTTATAGGGTCCTCCAGCCTGCAAGTGTTTCCGTATATCGAGCTTGAAGAAGAGACTCAAGTCCAGTGTCCATAAGGAAATGGAACGAGAAAAAACTTGGTGCCGTCGGCATATTCTCGGCCTGAGTGATTTGCAGTAGCTGGAATAGAGAATGGTGAATCTTAGGATTCAGCAAACCATAGATTTCATCCTGCCTAAAAAGCGTATGCAAGATAGGACGAATTGGATGCATTTGTAAAAATCTGGCAGCAAAACGGTAGCACGCGTTTTCTCGACTTGACCCTGAGAGATTTATAGTAGCTGGAATCGAAAGCTGCGAGTCCAAACAGCAACTACTACTACTGCTGTTGGCGGAGCTGAATTAGCCGCCAGTTTACAGGTAATGGATGGCAGCAAATTTACCGAACTCCGCGAGCTTCAATTTCAAATACAGTGAAAGCTCGATTTTCGCGACTAATTAAAAACCAGACCTGTCGCGAAAACCGAATTTTCGCGATAACAGAACCCTAATGTTTACTGAAAAATGTTATGTAATTTTTAAATTTAGAATTGTTTTTATTGATATATTTAGATTTTAAACATTTTTATAGTGCTGTGGTCGGCTTAAAAATCCAAAAAGGTTAATATGCCAAAAGGCGGGGATTTCCCATTTTTGGTTATAGACATTGTAATACAATTAAAAAAAACAGATGAAAGTCGCGAAAATATAATCCGTTTTTCGTAAACTGTCGCGATTATAGAACCTGCAATGTTAAAAATAAAGCCGTCGCGATAATGGGTAGTCGCGAATACCGAGCTTGCACTGTACAAGGAAAATAGAAGGCTGAAGGCCTTGAAGCCAGTGCTGCGTACTTTAATTTATATAAAAATTTTATTTCTATGTAAATTATTATAAATAAATAAATAAATAAATAAATAAAGATTTAAATTTCAACGAAAAGAATCAATACAGACAACGTGATATGGTTCAGTAGTGTGCATTACTGAACCATTTCTCTTTGTAGGCAATGTTAAAATTTTGAAGTAGTTTTTTAATTTGCTTCTAACTAAAACAGGACTTTTTTTTAGAAACGTTACTGATTTGCTAAGCGAGCCAACATTGTAAAAATTGGAACGATACGTTAGTCACCTTTATTTTTGTATCATGAGCCGAAACAAAATAACTTATAACAACTGAAAGTTTTACGTTCGATGAAGGCTATTTTGTCACAAAAATGTTTCAAAACAATACCAAAATACAATCCGTGCTTTTGTTTTTTTTTTACATGCAAAAGTGTCTCACCATTTTTAAAAAGCTTGTATTTTTTAGTAATCTTTTTCCCCCGCAAACCCACCTGATGTTTAGAGTCTGCTAAGGTACATTCGTTTCATATTTCAATATAGTTTTCCTGTGATGTTGGGGAATGGACCCTAAGTGAACTGCTAATACAGAAGTACTATGGGATCAGCTGAAGGCGAATTCATACAGGTGATAGCGTAAGGGCAGCAACAAAATTTCAATGTGTTTTGTTTTTATTTTCTGGGTTTAGATTATCAAAATCAGCCAATCAGAACAAAGCTTGCGTTTTTCATTTTTAAACTGTCACAGTTTTACACAGGCACTCTGACAGTCCAGACCTTTTCCACCACAAAAGAACCAAATCAGCTGATTTCACGAGGTCACCCGTATTAATTCGCCTTGGATCAGCTCAAGTCAGTTATCTCTGCGAAAACAAGCTGAACAAGTAATACATTCGCTTGGCAATCCTACTTTGAATCTAATGGTTTCTGGAGACATTGGGAACCCTGGAGTGGAAAACATTTACAATATTTGGGAAAAATGATTAAAGCGATTTTGGTTTTTAACAATCATGGGAAGCCGCGGCTCTCAAAATTCTACCAATATTTCGTAAGTAGAGGAATTTATTTGTATCCATAGGCGTAGCAGCGCCTGCTTTCAATGACTGCAAATCACTTTTCATTCTTGGTTCGCGTTCACGCTACAGAATGAAGACATGCAACAGCAAATTATTAAGGAAACATTTCAGCTAGTTTCAAAGCGTGACGATAATGTGTGTAACTTCCTCGAGGGAGGCAGGTGAGAAAACGGAATCCGTTTCTCTTTTATGGGCACTTGAAAACTAATGGAAAACTGGATATTTGCAGCTTGATCGGAGGTTCCGACTACAAGTTGATCTATCGCCACTATGCTACGCTATACTTCGTATTCTGCGTGGATTCATCGGAAAGTGAACTGGGTATACTGGACTTGATCCAGGTGTTCGTGGAGACGCTCGACAAGTGCTTTGAGAACGTATGTGAATTGGACTTGATTTTTCACGCAGACGCTGTGCATCACATCCTAGCGGAACTTGTTATGGGCGGTATGGTATTGCAGACGAACATGACCGACATTCTCGCTAGAATTGAAGAACAAAATAAGCTGGTAAAGCAAGAGGTAGGCCAATATCATTTGAGGTAAACTTTCATTAAAGTAAATAAATCTGTTCGTCTGTTCTTTGAGGCTGGAATTTCGGCCGCGCCTGCACGCGCTGTCAGCGCTGTCAAAAGCATGAACATTCCGCAACAAATCAAAGATATCAAACTTCCAGACTTGCCACAAGCTATTAAGGACTTGAAGTTCTGACCTAGTCAAAGTACAGCCTCAGCAATATTGGATAATTTCGTAATTAATCGCCTAACACCCTCATCTATTAGTTCAGCCACGTTTGCCGCGCTGACTGCGGCAGAGTCTAATTACAGCAATTCCAGCTACACAAGCAACGCAACGTCGTCCAGCGAATCGTGTAATTTTCTCCATCAAAGTATTTATGAGCCAATCAACGATGACACTTCAGACATCGCCTTTATGAACTCTAACCAACCACCAACCGACGCGAGCTTAAATTATGATTATTATCAAGGGCAGACCGCAGCAGCCAAAGATAACTCTGGAGTACAATTTGACATGAGTTTGCAACTAGTGAAACGGTCATTCAGTGTTGAACAGCAGGTGGGCGATGTTGTAAACAAACATAGGAAAAAGCAAAAGAAACAGCAACGCGCAATGAGTGACAACAGTCTAACGGGCTAGACGTGGATGATAGAGTACCTTCATAATCACGTATCGGGGGAAATATTTAATTCTAATACAAATGCGTATGAAGTGCAGAATTTTATTTAGACATAGAAAAATTCATTTTAGCATTTTATTTTAGGATTTTATGATTAGAATCTACAATCAAAATGAATATTAAAAAGTACATACCATACAAATACACTACACTGCTATATACCGGAAGTGTGAAAAATAAAATTCAATGTAACGCGCGCGAACGAAACAAATTTCGACTCACTGTTTGGTGGCCTGGAGGTCTGCAGATTTTGCGAATCAGAACGGCTTGCGCAGACATTGAGTGACAACTTTTTTTAAAATCACAGTTATCGCATATTTGTCTTTTCTGGTAATGAATGTTAGCTTTTCAACCTATTGTACAACATCACAGTTGTACACGTATCACAGATACGAGGTCTGTTCAAAAAGTATCGCGAATTTTGAATTTCCGCGGGTTACGTATATTCAATTCTTGATTTTTTGTGGCGTTATATTGGTACTCATGTTCCTTACTTATGCCGAAGAGTTCAGTCATTTCGAATGTTCAGTTAATTTTTTACAGCTGTTTTGCTTCGACGTGTTCAAGCTCATCTTCGGGTTGAAGTGTGAAGGTTTTGCTTACAGTTTTCTTCGATTGCCTGGGCGTAGTGCATTAAGAGTTCTTGCCACATGGTAGTGCAGTCAATGATTTGCGCGAAGCAATCCACCAGAAATGCCCGAATACATGGAAGAACAAAAATTGCTTTTGCAATTCTTCTTTTTCACCCATCGTTGCTTGGGCGCGAATTTTTGGCCAAAAACAATACACTAATGATGCCACAGCCACCGTATTCTCACTGCGACTTTTTCCTGTTCCCGAAACTAAGGAGACCGATGAACGGACGATGCTACGCTACGATTGAGGAGATAAAGACGATATCGAAAGAGGAGCTGAACAAGATCACAACAAATTATTTTTATTTTATTTTTTCAGGAGGATTGAAAAAAACGGCACAAGTGAAGGAGACAAAATAGCTATGCATGAATAATTTTTGAAAAAACACAAAATTCGCGATCCTTTTTGAAAAGACCTCATACATATATAAAATATTGACTCCATCAAGATCTTTTCAGCAGGGGAATCTTTACATCTGACAATGTTTCGAATACTAGGTAACGTCGAACAAAAGACTATACTGAATACGTATTTGTATGAATCATATCATTTTTAAGGCAACTTTGTCATCTTTTGCAATTTTATTGTTTGCCACGGCAGCCGCCGTGGCTCAGTTGGTTAGTGCGCGGTCCAGCGAGTCGCATGCAGAGCGACGCAGGTTCGAATTCTGCATGTAGTAACACCTAAAAAAAATAACGGGAAACTCGTTTTCTCTTTCGGTGGCTGTCCTCTCAGCTGGAAATGGCAAACCTCTGAGAGTAAAAATTGCCTATGAAAAAGCTCCCAACCTGCCGTTCGGAACCGGCATAAAACTGTAGGTCCCTTCCACCCGCGTACAAAATTCACACGCACAACACGGGTGGTTGCGGGAAGCTAGGCCTTAGTCTCGCGTAAGCGGGCTGTCGTGCCAATCAATTATTATTAATTATTAATTATTATTGTTTGCTTCTTGTGTAATCAGGTATGTTTTTTAATGGTAAGTCAACTGCAAATTAAAAAAATATCCTTTAATGTAAGAAGTGTGCGCGTTTGGGATGATGGCACAACTGAGCATGTGGCGTTCATTTGTGACTGCAAATATCCAAAACCGATTAGACTGTCGACTTATATGTAATAACATTTTCAATGTAATAAACCGTAATGTAGGTCTTTTTACAAGGTTTAATGCTATATGTCGATTCCAAGTTTTTAGCCGCACCACAAGAATGTACTAGCATCGCACTGTAATAACCCTGCAGTCTGAAGCGTCTGTGCTCTTCAGGCACACACACTCGTCTATACACTTTTGACGGTAAGCACGTATACATAAGCAGCGCTTCACCCTCGCATTATTATATGCCCTAAAAAGAACTGGGTGTGGCAGACAGAACAGCGCGTCGCCTGAAGTCCGTCATTAACACGGCATCAGCAATAGCAGCCAAACGAATGCGGAGAACAAGAGCAACGCGATGCAGCTGCAAATAAGCGCTCGTACTGGAATGTATCCGTTGGTTGATCACTATCATGGGTGCAGGCACATGTTTTCGCTGCTGTTATGACCACGTCCACTTTGTTAGCGACGGCCTCGCCAAGCTCGTTTATCGTTTTCGACGATACCGACCACATACAAAACATACGTGCCCCAACTGTCGCACACGCGAAAAGTTAATGGCACAACTGATGGCCGACGGCCAAGAGTAGGCGGAAATGTGGCAAGCGAAAATCACTGTTCCAATCGATTTGTGCGATTGCTATACTCTTTTTCGTGTTTGTTGCTAGAGCTAATTCTTCCTTATCAAGCGTCGATTAGAAGTGTTTTGTGTAGAACATACCCTGTATGACGAAAACCCGCCGTGGCTTACCCGAACACAACTGCGTTGCATTTTTTTTCGTATGTTTTATTTTGTGTATATGTATGCTTGCAAATATTCAAATTTGTGACAAGACACGAAACGATTTTATTGCGGCACAACCGCCGAAATTATCGTAGAGCATTATTCGTATACACCACCTATACGACTCGCAGACGCCACTCGCCGTAATAAAATAAAATATCTTAGCTTTAAACTTAATATCCTAACTGCTTCGCAAAGGGGCTTCGACACGCACATAGCATACTATTCCTTGATTTTAAATTACAATCGCGCATATCATTAAAAATACCGTACAGTACAATACAATAAAGGTTCTAATCGTAAATAAAACTTAAATGTTAGATGAAATTCAAGACACTTTCAAGCGCCTGAGCAACCGCACTGTGACTACTGCTGCACGCGTCTAAACCAATATACTCGCAGGGCTGCCACTCAGTAGCGGTTGGTTATGGGACGCCAGTGTGATGGTGTGAAGGCGCTTCGCGTTTCCGCTCCTTTGTACTCTCAGTGCGTCGGCCACCCTGGCTTCTGCTCTCGTGTAACTACCGCGACTTGGTGTGCGTCTTAAGGTGCTTCGTTAGGTGATCACGGCGCATGAAACGACGCTCGCACTCACCGCAGGCAAAAGGCTTTTCGCCACTATGTGTGCGCAAATGGCGATTGAGATCGTCCTGCCGCTTAAAGCACTTAACACACTGATTGCACTGGAATGGCCGTTCTGGGTTGAATTTTCCGTCAGCAATGCATTCCTCGAATTGTGGCATTCGACACCCTGCCCCGCCGACAGCTGACATCGGTGGGGCATTCGCCTCTGGCATGATGGCATCGTCACTTGGCTCGGTTTTGATTTCAGGTGAAGGCGGACAAATCATGGTTGACACGGGGACAATCAGTTCAGGCGGCATCTCATCCTCTGACTCAGATGTTGCTGTACTACACCGCGCATTCTTATGCGACGCCAGTGGTGGCGTCACCACATGGTATTCGCCGCTGTGATCCGGTCTCTCCAGTTTGATCTTTATCGGAGAGTGTGTCAACGTTTGCTCCCCCGTTAAGTTCTCCGGTTCGGGCAACGATCGCAAACTTCTCTTAACAGAGCCTCCCATCAGCGATGCCATAAAGTGCAATCCGTCGTTAAAGTTTACGGGATTGGGCGGCGTTTGCATCTCCATGAACACCTTCTTCGTGTCAGTTGCTACCTCGGGATCTTCCAGAATCCGCTTCACACTATTCTGCATCTGTTTGGCATGAGTGGCAAGGTGCTTGGTAAGGTGGTCACTGCGAGAGAATTTTTTCGTGCACTAAAAAGTGCAGCATTTTAGAAACAAGTTGCCTCACTATATTAACAATTCACTAACCTGTATGCACTCAAAGGGTTTTTCGCCAGTGTGTGTTCGCACGTGTCGGTTCAACTCGTCGGAGCGCGTGAATCCTTTGCCACAATTCGGCTCTTGACACACAAATGGCTTAATACCAGTGTGCCAGGTAAGATGGGAACGTAGGTGTGAACTTTTTCCATAGCTCTTTGTGCAGTCCTCGTATGGGCATGCAAACTTTCGTTTGGGATCCACTGGATTAGGTGTAGCCATCAGTTTTATAGTGGGTGTCAGGCGGATTTTGGGACTGTCGGTGCCACACCCACCATTCGAATTCTCCTCTGCAACTGAGAATCCGCAATGAATGTCGTTGATGTCTTCGGGCGGTTCGTGCTTTATCTCTGGCTGCAAATCAGGAGTTGACATAAAATGTTTCCCAAACTCGTCCGCCAAGGCAGCTGTCACGTCGTCACTCCCACTTCCTGGCCTGGTTGGTTTCATTGCAGCTGACGTCACCTCTTGCCGCGTGGGCGTGTCGTTTATAGCAGACATCTTTGTAAATATTTTTAGCTTAATTTTCACTACAATTTAAATTCTCATTATTCTTGGCATCGTTTTCTGACTTTATCTCAACCTACCGTCTTTGCCTTTATTTCTACGCCCAAATTCACGACTTTTCTTCTACGTTGCTTTTTAGTAGGCGTTACCGTTTGCGTCTACCACCACCGCTGCCACCCTCGCCGTCACTGTAACTAACACACTATTTGGCCACTCCAAGCGCAACTGCACAAGTCAACAACGACAGCCAAAGTGCAAGCGCCCACTAACGTTCCAAAATTGCATTCACGGTTGGCGTATATTAACAGTGCCCGTACACTTTTCGATAACTCTTGATTTTTTCAAATCAGCAGTCTCACGAATTATTATTGTGTTGAAACAGGGCAATTCCACTATTTCTCCACAACTTCAGTTCGGCTCTGCCATTCACTCGCTTTCAATCACCATTAGTAATTAGTGTTGCCATATAGATGATGTTGATTTCCTTGAAGAAGGAATGCCGACGAAGCTACCACCATGATGTACTATATACAAACATGTTTTCGATTACAGATTGGTTTTTTCATTACCAATTATTACATGCAACCGAATGTGTTTTACTACAACGAACGCAGATCATTGTGGCGATCTCCCGTTCGCTACTTATTTAATTTTTTTTTTATTATTTTTTAGGACTTAGTAACTCTAGATGAAGAATTTCTTCTTAGCTTACTTTAAAAACTATCATTTCAATATACAATCGACAAATATTCCATTTAAAATTTTTTTTTGAATAAACGTACTAAAAATACGGAACAAGTGCAGAATCACGTACCCTCCTGAAAAAAAAATACAAAATTTGGCTGTATAGAGCTTGGTTTTGTGAATGTAACAAACTAAAAACTTTTCCTGGGAAACGCCTACGAAAGGCGTGGCACGGTGTTAAAAACTCAGTCAATTTTCTATCGATTTATTCAGTATGGGTATTAAACGAAAGGTCTTTTTCATACCTTCATTTTGGTGTACCACATTATATACTTTATATGTACGAGTAAAAAATTATAAGCAAGAAATTCTTTTTTTTTATAAAATTTACAAAACCCGATTTTTTCCAAAATAAAGGTATGAAAAGGACCTTTCGTTTGATACCAATATCATATAAATCGATTGAAAATTGAATGAGTTATTTTGATAAAAGTTTTGAACTTTGACTCCGTGCCACGCCTTTTTTAGGCATTTCCCAGGCAAAATTTTTAGTTTGTTAGACTCAGGAGCGAAACTTCTTTGTATAAGCATACTTATTAATTTTTTTCACGAGGGTACGCTATTCTGCACTAAGCCAAAAATACTATTGACTGTTGCAAAAAATTAACAGCAATTAAATCTAAATTCAATTAGTTCCCGAAGTTAACATCTGTTTAAGCTTTTATCGCTCTATTCGGGACATAATTTAACGCTTTCCCTTCAGCTTTTTATCAAGGAATGTTAAAATTACAAATTCTTCGATTTGGTCCTCTGTCTGGCCAGAACAACATTTCACAACAATATTTTTTAGTGCTGCCATATAGCAACAACCAATGCTTAAAAAATTGCTACGGCGGTAAGCATTAACTGTTTTACGCATAAGTTAAAATCTTAAATGCATATATGTAGTACTTCTATATTGGCACTAAGCTCAAGGTATATTCGCCAACATCACAGTACAGCAATAGTGAAATATGAGCGAGAAAGCGTATATACGAATGTACCTTGACATATTTCAAAAGTGGCAAAAAGTCAGGTGCGTTCAGACGGGGAAAAAATTGACTGGAAAAAAATATAAATTTGTCGAAATTAACTGAAATTTCCTCAACCGCCCCAGGAGCAGTTTGACAGTTATTCATGTGTAGAAGTGCACATGTATACACGCATAGAAATATATTCACAAAATTTCGTGTTTTCTGTCTCATCGCTTGTCTCCCTTTGATTTCCGAATGAAAACACATTGTGAAGATACGTTAGTGCCAATATAGAAGTATTACATATATGCTTAAATGTGTCCTCATTTACTTTAGTGTCCGAATTGAAGTTAAAAATAGAAATTTAATGCTCTTGTAAGAAGAGGTAGCAAAAATAACAAAAATACATATACAGTCGTGTCTGGGTATAGTGAACCTGTATAGTGTTCACCTCGATATAGTGAACATCCAAATTTTGACATCGAGCCTCTTAATATAGAAACAAATTTTCAAGCAAAAAACAAAAAGTGTATTTTAAGCAAATAAAGGAGTTTTCGACCAAAAATGTTAACCTTGATATACTGAACAACCTCAATACAGTGAACAGGTCTTGCAATAATTGGTGCACTATATCCAGACACCATTGTTTGTTTATTTCAAAATACTCTTAAGATATGAAAAGATTCTAACGATTAAAAGAGAATTTGATTTCAGGAACATTAGAGAGCTAAGACGTTAATAATGTTAAATGTTATCTAAACGAAACTCAAAGACGTCGTTTGAGACAGGACAATTATTTATACTTTTTACAGTTACAGGACCTGGTTGGTTGGTTGGTTCCAGTGGCGATGTTACATCCAACATGAACATCCAATTAGCGCGTTGGCGCCGTTTTGTTACCACTATTCCCGGTAGGTGCTTTATGGTATACTGATGTCTTCTAGACTCTACGATGGATATCCTATATCCAATCCGTGAGGTTGATGAAAGAGAGTAGCGAGTGTATGGTGCAGTTCGCTATCTCTTCGAGATTCTGGAATGTTGGTTTTCCCATCGTTTTCCATCTCCTTCTTGACAAGGCCGGACAGGCGCAAAGATAGTGGTGGACGGTTTCCTTCTCGTTCGGGTTTTCGCAGCTGTGACAGCTGATATTGAATGGGATCGACATTTTAGCCGCGTGCTCACCAATGGGCCAGTGACCTGTGATGACTGCAGTCAGTCTCGCCACGTCCCGGCGGCCCTTGTTTAAGAACTCCGCGGTTCTCCTCTTATCATATGTTGGCCATAGTGATCTACTGATTTTACAGGATTCCATCCTCTGCCATCTAGTGTTGGCTTTGGCGAGGAAGTCCTTGGAGACCTCGCTCTTGATAGAGCCTAGTGGGGCGAGAACCGTCAGCGCCTCACTCTCATCAAGAGCGGAGCCTCTTCGAGCCAGTTCATCGGCCCGCTCGTTCCCGTCAATGTTATTGTGGCCCGGCACCCATATCAGGGTAACTTTGAACCGATGAGCTAGCTCTGTAAGGATCTTCTTGCATTCCACCACTAGTTTTGACGATAGGATCGACGAGTTCAGTGCCTTTATCGAGGATAGGCTGTCGGAAAGTATGGTGATGTGGCTTTTGTAGGATGTATCAACCAGTGCCATCCTGCATGCTTCCTTAATAGCAAGCACTTCCGCCTGGAAAACGCTTGCTGTGTTTGGGAGCCGGAAGGATACACTTAGCTTAAGATGTTCGGAGAAGACTCCTGCTCCTACTCCACATTCCATCTTGGAGCCGTCAGTGTAGATTGTGGTGCCTAAGTTATTTAAGATGTTTCCCCTCTTCCATTCCAGACGGGAGGGGATACGGATATCATAGTTTTTCCCAAAAGTAATGGTGGGAATTGTGTAATCCGTAGTCGTGGTCAGGCACCTTTGCCCTTGTGATAATAGACTACCGTGACCGTAAGGTCTGTCTTTCCAGCAACCTGTTTCTTTCAACCTAAGAGCGCTAAGGGTTGCGGTTTTCATGATATGCATATCAATCGGGAGCAGGTGCGTCAGCACATTCAACGCCTCTGCAGGGCAGGATCTGATTGCTCCCGTGGTTCCAGCACAAGCTGTTCTTTGTAGCCTACCGAGCTTGGTGATGTTGTAATCCCTCCTCAGGGCCTTCCACCAGACCAGAGCTCCGTATGATAGTATTGGACGTACAACCATCTTGAACATCCATAGCATTAAACTTGGTCGGAAGCCCCACCTCCTTCCGATCATTTTCCTACAGGAGTAGAGCGCAAACCCTGCTCTGTGTATTCTTTGTTCAACGTTAAGCTTCCAGTTCAGTTTAGGGTCCAGAATAACCCCGAGGTATCTGGCACTAGACGAAAGGGATAACGTTGTGTCCTCGAGATGAGGTCGTCTAAAGGTCGGTATCTTGGTACGGTTCGTAAATAGCATCAGTTCGGTTTTGGTAGGGTTAACGCTTAGTCCACGTCCCGTGCACCAAGCGCTTAACCTATCCAGACCACCCTGAAGGATTCCGCTAATCACATCAGGGCACATCCCCGATGCCATTACAACCACGTCGTCAGCATACGCAACCGTTTTGACCCCTCTCTGGTTGAGTTCCGTTAAAATGTTGTCCAAGGCACACACCCACAGGATAGGCGACAGTACCCCTCCTTGTGGTGTGCCTCTGCTTACAAATTTTGTAAGGTGGGTGTTACCAAGCATCGCGCTCACCACCCTCGTTTGGAGCATTGTAGTGACCCAGGTGCGTATCTGTGCATTGACTCCAAGATTTACCAGCGATTCCTCTATCGCCCTAGTCTCTATGTTATTAAAGGCACCTTCTATGTCCATGAAGGCTGCCAATGTATATTGTTTGTATTCCAGTGACCTTTCTACTGTTCGCACTACCTCATGGAGGGCGGTCTCCGTTGACCTACCCTTTAGGTAGGCGTGTTGGGCTTCAGAAAGCTTATGTTCTATTTCCTCGCGTATATGGAGGTCAAGTAGTCGCTCGAGTGTTTTGAGCATAAAGGATGTCAGGCTTATGGGCCGGAAATCCTTCGCCGAATCGTGGCCTCTTTTCCCAGCCTTTGGGATAAAGACGACTTTCACCCGTCTCCAGCTGACGGGGATATAGTTCCATGCTAGACAGGCCCTAAAAATTGCCTCTAGCCATGGTAATACCGAGGCTTGTGACACCTGAAGCATTATAGGAAGAATGCCATCTGGTCCCGGAGACTTATAGGGAGAAAAGCTTTTCACAGCCCATGTGAGCTTTTCTCTCGTTACAACGTTGTTATTATTGTTTTGTGGAAGCTGATCCGGTGGCGTACACCTGATCGAGGCTTCCTCCTTTGTGCAGCCTGGGAAATGTGTGTTCAACAGCAGGTCTAAGGCCTCCTCGGTGCTTTCAGTCCAGGAGCCATCCGGCTTCTTTATGAACGAGGGGCAGGTGTGTTCTTTGGACAGCACCTTTCCTAGCCTTGCCGAATCCTTCGTAGTTTCAATGGCCGAGCAGAAATCCCTCCAACCCTTGTTCTTGGAATTTCTAATGGCCTTCTTATATTTCCTTAGGCTACTCTTGTAGCTTTGCCAGTTACCTGTAGAATAGCTTAGGTTGAATGACCTCCGGACCTCCGATCTCAGACGTGATAGATCATCATTCCACCAAGGTGGAAACGATTTTTTGGAATATTTGATAGGACAAGACGTTTTGAAAGCGGAAGCCATCGCATTTTCCAACTGATCGATTCTACGGTCAATGTCTTCTACCGAGGAGACACTGACAGGAGAAACCTTCCCTATCCCATTACGGATTATGCCGGCGAATCGATTCCAGTTGGTACGCCTGGGATTACGATATGGTGCGGGTTCTTCAACCTGAAGATCCAAATCGAAGAGTATCCATGCATGATCCGAAAAGGATTTCTTGCTGGACACCCTCCATTTGTCCACCCTCACCTGTTCGCTGTCAGTTAGTAGTGTAACATCTAGAACCTCCTCCCACCCACTGAAACCTTCAGTGCTTGGGAAGACGAAAGTGGGGGTATTACCCCTGTTACACACTACTAGGTTAGTGTTAAGTATAAAGTCGAAGAGTGACTCACCTCGTTCATTGTTCTCGGTGCTGCCCCATAGGGTGTGCCTTGCGTTTGCGTCACAGCCTATCAGCACCGTGCTGTGGGTGCTTCCGCCGTCCATAAGTATCCGGACCTCTTCCGGCGGCGCAGGCCTATCGTGCGCCATGTAGGCCGAGACTATGCGCAGTTTTTTCCCACCAGCCGCAACTAGCTCTACCACCGTGGTGTCGTTGGTGCTGTGATGGGGTAAAAGATACATATTAAGATGTTTTTTGGCGACTATGCACGCCCTTGCCTTACCTTCACCCCTTTTGTAGAAGAGGTTGTAGTCGCTCCGCCGAAGTCCTTTCACCTCCGTGCCCCGCACCCAAGGTTCCTGGACTATAGCGATGTCTACGTCCTCCTCCGATAGAAGGACGGTAAGGTTGTCCGTTGCCAACTTTGAATGTTGGATGTTAGCCTGGACAACCTTCAACCCCAAGCCTATTGTTTCGGGGCGGTAGGATCCGGATCGTCGAGCCGTACGTCGTCCATCAACTTTTGAACGTCCACGATCTCGTCTACATCCTCCTCTTCCGGGTTAGAGGAGCGGAAGACCTTTAGCCTCGCGTGCCGCACGCCAAACCGAAGTTTATAATCTGCCTTTTCTAAGGCAGGAAGACTCTCTTCGCTAATTACGAGGAGGAAGGAAAGACTGTTCTTTTGCGGAGCCTCCGCTTTTATAACTTGCCAGTCCGTCATTGGCACTGCCGGGTTGTGTGCCTGCAGGTAGGGTACCAGCTTACCACTGTCCAAGGGCATATTGGGCAACCAAATGCGAGCCCTGGGTCTCTTCGGGATTTCACTGGCGGGGATTAGCTTGAGCCTCAAGCCTCCTGCGATCTCTCCCATCTTGGAGATGCAGCCCTCCAGGAAATCCTTAGAGAATTGGTTCTCGCATTTAATGACCCGATACCCGCGAACAATTTCTGCCGAGTCGAAACCGGGGAGAGGCACCTTCGGGTTCGCTGCCAGGTTGCTCATCACGTGGTCCATAACCATCTGTGTCAACCTGGCCTCGATCTCTCCCCATTTCTCCAAGGCTTCCTTGCCGCGGTTGGAAGTGGCATCGACCAGTGCTACCTGCAGGTGGTCCCGTGCCACGTCACTGAAAGCGCGTCTCGCCGCTGCGTCGGTTGCACCGGCAACCTTCGCCTTTTTTGTCTCGCGGTTCGAGCTGTCGTGGGCAGACCGGTCGCGTTTTGTTGCTGTCGCTTTCGGCAGGGTCGCTTGGTACGCCAAGTACTCATCGACAACCTTCTGAAACCGTACCTTGTCCTCCGCGTCTTTGGGATGAGCAGCACCAGCAGCCTCGTTTTTGCTGATCCTACCGAGGATAGCTAAGGCTCTCTGGTACTGCTTATACCTAGACGGTTCTCTAGGCTTGGCCGGTTTCTTGATG
The DNA here is from genome assembly GCA_963971225.1 of Melieria omissa. Classification (NCBI taxonomy): domain Eukaryota; kingdom Metazoa; phylum Arthropoda; class Insecta; order Diptera; family Ulidiidae; genus Melieria; species Melieria omissa. The sequence goes on along the minus strand of OZ020269.1, from coordinate 37,229,942 downwards.
GCTTTCGCTGCCGCTGCTGATGTTGTTGGTTGCTCGGTGGAGGTAGGGGTGCTGTGGCCCACAGCACGTACTCCCACTGAGGAAGTCAGGGTTTCCTGGCTAGATGCCAGGAGGTCGTCTTCGGAGGAAGTGCCCACCTCTCTCCTGTCCGTCAGTCGTTTGTCCATGTCCGTTTGTCGCTTGTCCGAGTCCATTATCCGTTTGTCCGTGTCCACCGTCTGTCCGTCTTCATCCGAGGTTAAATTTTTGAGTGTCGACATCATCTGTTTCGTACGGTCACCTGCCCGACCTGGCGGGCTGTGCGTGACACTGATGAGAGTGCCAGCACGGTGACCAAAGCGGGAATGGGGAAAGGGAGGGTCCGTCACGGCAGATCCCCTTACCGCGATAAGGCCACCGTTCCTTCCTGAGGCGGCCAGGTATCAGGAAAGCTCCGTTCAAATACAGCCGATATACTCCCTGGCTGCAAATCAGTCCGATGGGCACGGGTCGCATGACACCCCGGATTAGGGAGGTTCCGCTGTGCTACCTTAGCCGACCACGACCAGAACCAGATCCGGAAGTGGCCGTTTCCAGCCGTCACCACGTGGAGGTGTTAGCACACGCTTCCGTCAGTCAGCTCAGTTACGGCACGTACACTTTCCAGTGTTACATGTTGTTCCCCCTGAGTGACTGACGGCACGACGGCCTGTTACAGGACCTATTTGAGAAGTATGAGAAAATTGTTATTGTCATGTCTCAGTTTCTCTTTGATTTTTATAAATTCATATAAATACTAGCTGACCCCGCGAACTTTGTCTCGCACGACATTTGTTGTTTTTTTATAATGAAATACGCGAGGTGGCGAATCTATGGCGATGCAAATTGACGAAGAAAACCAACTGAAGGAAGAGGAGGAGCTACTGATTAACGCAATCAAGGCCCACAAATAAACAATGTTGCTGTTAAGTTTCAGTAAAGAAATGGACTGCGCTTGTACCGGATTTAAATTATATGGGCGGTGCCATGCCCTCTTATTCAATGCCTGCCCCTTATTCAATGCCCTCTGTCAAAAGAAAAAATGGTAGGTCCGTACTAAGTTTCATTGCTGAGCGACTTATAGTTCAGCAAAATATTTGGGACACAAAAAATGTGCCACGCCCCTTGTCCAACGCCCATAAAATCTTATCATTAGAATGACTCATCTATTTTAAAGATTTTGCTTGTATGGGTGGTGCCACGCCCCTCGTCCAATACTTGCCCCATTCCTTCTGTCGAAATATATGAATAAATGGTAGGTTCGTACTAAGTTTCATTGCTGAGCGACTTATAGTTCAGCAAAATATTTGGGTCACAAAAAATGTGCCACGCCCCTTGTCCAACGCCCATAAAATCTTATCATTAGAATGACTCATCTATGGGACGACGGGGTACTAAATTTTAATGTGCTACTTATAATTTCGAAGATATTCTATTTTAAAGATTTTGCTTGTATGGGTGGTGCCACGCCCCCTCGTCCAATACTTGCCCCATTCCCTCTGTCGAAATATATGAATAAATGGTAGGTTCGTACTAAGTTTCATTGCTGAGCGACTTATAGTTCAACAAAATATTTGGGTCACAAAAAATGTGCCACGCCCCTTGTCCAACGCCCATAAAATCTTATCATTAGAATGACTCATCTATGGGACGACGGGGTACTAAATTTTAATGTTGTGCTACTTATAATTTCGAAGATATTCTATTTTAAAGATTTTGCTTGTATTGGTGGGGCCACGCCCCGTTGTCCAAAACCCGCCTCATTCCGACTGTCGAGAGATAGGATTACATGATAGGTTCATGCTAAGTTTCATTCCTCTGTGACTTGTAGTTCAGCAGAATAATTGGGTCACAAAAATGTGTCACGCCCCTTAGGGGTATAAAAAATAGTTAGTAGCCGATTCTCAGACCTACTGAATATGCATGTAAAATTTCATAAAAATCGGTCAAGCCGTTTCGGAGGAGTACGGTAACAAACACTGTGACACGAGAATTTTATATATAAGATGTATACGATTGGAAAAGCTGTGTTGAACTGTTATAACAGAGATGCTTTGAACGCGTCTAAAAGATCTTGTTGTATGAATAATTTCGTTTAGCTGGCAGCGTTGTTTTTATTTGTTAACAAAAATCTTAACGAAAACCGCCCGTTTTGCAGGTGCTACCAGTGTTGCCGTTTTGGTCAAATTGGACCAAAATTGGTAGCTTCGTTTCATAAATTAAGGGGGCTTTCCCGTTTTTTCGTCGAAAAATGAGGTGTTTTTCAAGAATTAATTTTGGAAAGACAGTTTGATAAAATGTTGTAATTCTTTTTTATTTTGTTTGTTGTTACAATAGTGAGTTGAAAAAAATGTTTTGTTTTGGAAAAGAAACAAAATGGCCGCCGGCTTGCCAAGTACTTATGTTGCCTTGTTTGGAAAACATACTCCCAGTTTTTACACTTTTCTCGGGTACGGTTTATCTGAAATCAAATTGACCATCATTTTCATTAATTACATAGTTTTAGTTATCGCACATCGGAGGATTTTTGAAAAATTTCAACTTGGGAAATTTGGCGCAAATTTGAAAAAATCGATTTTTTTTGCAAAATTTTGGTACTAAAAGTGTTATTAAAAATCGAAATTTCACAATATTGAAAAAATCCTATGATGTGCGATAGAGAATTCATTTGTGAACACGTGAAATTCAGTTTTATCCAAATCGGTTAATTAGATCCGAAAAAAAGTGTAAAAAACGTCACAAAAACATGGTTTCGAGAAAAACGCGTTTAAAGTTTTTTTAAAGGGTTTTCGTTATTTTATAATTACATTTTGCAACTTAGATGTCCTCGTCAATACCAGGTCCATATAGTATACCCTCCTCAGCCTCATAAAACTCATCTTGGAGTGATTTTTGTTCCCGGGCCTCTATACGAGCGATTTTAGTCGCAGCTGACGTTCTTGTCTCCGCTGGTTGGATGCGCTGGTTGTCGCGATGTGAGGCGAATGATTGCGCGCAGTTGCCCACAGAAACTGTGCGCGCCGAAACATTTTTGGCTATAACTTCAAAACTATTGCATATTTCATTATGAAACTTTGGCTTCATATTGTTATAGTATTTATAAATCGATTTCTGTAAAAAAAAAACGATTTTTTGAAACCGAAAAACAGGAAAGCCCCCTTAAAGCTTTGGTAGGTCGGTTGGTTTGTTGCGATTTTCAAGAAATTTTAGTAGAATGCACTGCATTAATAAATTTTCTATTAATTTGTTTATGATTTTAAAGGACTATGTAGCTTGTGAAAAAAATTGTACATGCAAAAGTTCAAACATTTCTGCTTTCGATATGCATTTATGTGCCAAACCTATGTTTGAGGAAATGTAATTAAATTAAATGTAATTAATTTAATGTTAATTAAATGTAATGTACAAATGTAAACGTAAAAATGAAAAAAGCAAAATGTCAGAAATTGTGTTGAATTTAGGTTGGCTCGTTGAACTTTACACTTATCATATTGTCTTTTTCTAACATACAAACATACAAATAGTTAAGAGAAAATAATCTTAAAAGCGTTTTTCTCAAAGTTTCAGTTTAAATTTAGCAGATTTTCGAGCATCGTGCGCTCTTATTCATTCTGTCAAAAAGGAGCTGTAAGAAGACGAGGAAAATATTAATTTTTATTTGTATTTAGATATGTAAAAAAAAGACCCGAGAGCTGAACCACTGCCAAGTGAAAGCAACAATGATAACACAGCACAACAAAAAAACACTTTTTTCTGTTGCATGGAGTTTTTCAACTGTTTCTTACTAATTTGGGTGCGCTGATTTCGAATCTAACCTTAGATATTCTCCAGCAGCTCTAGTTAGGGAGATATAGGTACCGTGTCATTTTTTGTTTTTCCCCTATTGTTCAGATGTAGTGTGCTGTGTATAGTGATCCGTCGATCCGATCACTAATCCCAATCTTTCCTTCTCCTTTTGTAACGTTACATGGTCCTTCGAGCCGGATCATGTAACGTTTCGCGCGGAGCGGTTGAAATAAATATACGCGGTGTGGGCGGGTTGGGTTTTCTTTAATGAACGTATGAAAACAGAGTGTACAAGTATTACAAGAAACGTTAAACGATACGAACGGCCGTAGCCGGGGAGCAGAAAATAGGGGGAACATGATTACAAAAGGAGAAGGAAAGATTGGGATTAGTGATGGGATCGACGCATCACTATACACAGCACAGTACATCTGAACATCGCGCCCGCCATTGCAGATTGCAATTAGAATGGGTGCCGGGGTCCCGCCCAGGGTTGCGGCGGACGGCTGGCTGGTTTGGCGGCAAGGACAAAGTATGAAAAGTGATGAAAATGGCTACGATATATTTTTGGTATTATTTCGATGCGAATGTGTATTCCGCCAAATAATTAGGCTGTGTTGTATTGCTTGATGTGTCGACTTTCATTATACACCTAACTCGTTAATTGTTTTTACAAAAAATGTCATATACTTCGTAACTTGATTTATGAAACATCTGTACAATTTTCGCCATCAGAAAAAACGCCTTGAAATTCAATATTTTCCGACTTTGAAGCCTTATTACCACGCCCATTTAGAACGCATAAAATTAATGAATGTCAGAAAAGATGGATGAAATGTTGTAAGTGCAACAATATAAAAATCATGTCGATAGGGTTATTGGTTCAGAAATTACAGTCGAAAACGAGAAGAAAGCCGAGGAAAATTCGAAAAAGTGACACGCCCATTTTTTGCGAAAACTAGAGCTGTTACATAAAAACGGAGTATGGTTTTGAAAACAGCGTGGAAAAACGATTCAGATTCATGTAAAAAACTCCATGCAACAGACATGCTGTTGTGTAATTCTTGCAGTAAAAATTTATAAAACGAACTGCTCTATTTTTTTAAGTGGAAAATTCATTACAGTGATCAAAATGCCAAAGAGCATTAACGAATTTGAGCCTATTTACACGAGGGCTTTTCCCCCTGCGTTAAAAGTCATGCGTGACGAGTTTGTTGGCGAGAAGTGGTGAGAAGTCAGCGGGGTAGGCAAACACGCACGGTCAGCGAATTCCAGGGGTTTTTTTGACATTTGCTTTGCTCTTTTTCGCACTTTTCTTCAAATTTCAAACCGGCCGGACGCTTTGCTAACAATTATATTTACATCTTCCCCATTATTTAAATTTAAGCAGTTAATAGCCATTTACTTGACTGACAGTGACTTCTAAAATATTTTCAATAATTTCTTCTTTGTTTAAATCCATTTTCTTTTAATAATGAGAATATCACGAAAGACGCGAAAATGTGAATGAAAGAAAATTGGCCGCTTAAACGTCCAAAAAGCCAAGCAAAGTTGCAAGTAAAAAGTCTTCATGTAAATGCATGAAGATTTACGCAGCAACTTCAAAAGAGAGTTGCAAAAAACGCAGGGGGAAAAGGCCTTCGTGTAAATAGGCTCTTTATTTTGGTAGGCTGGGATTGATTTTGGACCAATTGTGGTAGGGGAAAAAAATTCTTTGTGGCAACACTGAGTGCTACCACTTTATCAAACTTCAAAATTGAGTGATGTGTTCTTATACATTTTCTCCATATAAAGATGGTTTATAAAATTGGCCTTCATGCTTTAAACTGAATTATTTTACAAAATTTATTTGTTTTCATTGCAAATTCACAAATTGTCATCATTTGCTTAAGATCTAGTGGCAGCACTATAAGAGTATTATTCATATCCATGATGCATCATGATTAATATCTACAGTGAATCAAAAAAGTTTACGTACATCGAATACTCCAGCATTAAAGCCTTGTTAATTGTTCCAAAATGATTGAAAATTGTAAACATCTTCGGATTATTTTAAACAGTAAACATTTATTAACACGTACAACTCAAATTTTTTACATTTTACAAAAAATTATTGTGGAAAACAAACCCAAAACAAAAAAATGGAAGATATTCATATCAAAAAAGTTTACGTACATCGATGAGATCTTCAAGTTTACAACAGGAAAAAAGACGTTTACTATGGGTTCAGTATTTTTTTGGCCCTCATTTGGCTACAATGATTGCTTCCAGGCGCCGACGCTTACTTTTAACTAATACTTTGGTATCGCTTTCCGTTATTTTGGCCCACTCAGCCGTTAGTGCAGTTGCAAGGGTTTCCTTGGAAGTAATATTGTGCTTCCGGATTCGTTTTTCTAAAAGATCCCATATGTGTTCAATTGGGTTGATATCCGGTGATTGTGGAGGTCATTCTTGGACAAGAAACGACGTTTGTTTCGGGTCGTTATCTTGTTGAAAGCAGAAGCTTTTGCGGCTTAGACCCAGTTTGTCCACACTTGGAAGCAAATTATTTTTTTAAATGTTGAAACATGTCTGCTTGTTCATAGTATCAGTTAAAGAAACTAATTCTCCAACTCCAGATGCAGCCATACTCCCCCAAATCATTACATTTCCAAAGCCATGCTTAACTGTATGTATTAAATTGTTATCCTTAAGCTCTTCGTTGACTTTTCTCCACACTTTTCCTGTACCATCCGACCCAAATACATTAAATTTTGACTCATCGCTGAATACAACATTTTCCCGAAACGAGTCCGGCTTTTCTACGTGCTTTTTAGCAAACTCTAACCGCTTCTTCTTGTTTACTTTCTATATGAACGGTTTACAGCGAGCAACTCGTCCATGATACACAACCTTATACAAGGTATTCCTTATTGTTTGAGGATTTATGTTCTTCTGAGTCGCATTACACATGTTTTGGGTCAATTTCACTGCAGATATTTTTGCATTTTTCTTCACAGCAGAGACGATATTCCGTTCTTCTCGTGGCGTTAACACTTTTGGCCTGCCTGATCGTGGCTTTGTGTGTAAATCACAGTTTTTTATGTACGAAATGATTACTGTTTGTACACTAGAATGCGATTTTCCAATTGTTTTACCAATTTCGCGTAAAGATTTATTTTCCAAATATAATTTCAAAATTATTTTCCTCATTTCCAATGTAATTTCCATACCGCGACCCATAACGATTCACTTTTTTTCACTTTGAACTAAATGACACTGAATTCAAATGACAATGAACTCAAAAAGCACATTGATATACTTACAAGTATAGTATTTCCAATTGCAATCAACAAAAGTAGAAAATATAAAGTAATTACCATTACATTGCCAAAAACAAAGCACATTGCCTAAGTTGTACGTAAACTTTTTTGATCATTTTATCAGTACAGTTTTCCCTTTGTTTTCTCTCACATCGTCCTTATCAACAATAGCGCGAAATAAAGCATATATAGCGATGAACAGAATATTTATCTAACCCATTTGCAGAAAAAAATTTTGGTGAGCACAAAGTGAAAAGAATTGTTAAAGGTTTTAAGTAGGAAATTAAAGTGTACGTAAACTTTTTTGATTCACTGTACGTGTGAGACGTGTTAAAGATAGAGGTTTTATACACTTGCCTTGCAATATTAAAAGTGCATTTTATATGGGTTTCATATATCAATGAAAACAGTGAGTAGTACATTCGTTTGTTGTAAATGTAAAAACGTTAATAATCTGTGCGAAAACTAAAATGTAATAAATATTGAAGTAACCTACCTGGCAGGCAGAAAAGACGATAAGAGCGAAAAGTAAAGAAAAACCGGAATGGAATAAAGAAAAGAGTAACGAACAATTTGAATTGTAGGGTTGCAAGCGTTAGTATTTAGAAGTTATATGATTTCAGACTATCGAAAGTTCCGTGCACTCTAAACAAAAATCAAACACTTTTGACAATCAACCTTCCCGTGATTTGAAGAAAAGTCTAAACAAATCCAATCAGCTGGACTAGTATTAACTCCTTGTTCAATGTGTTTTGGTCTAGTGGAAGTTATTGAAACGATAACGAGTGAAGTATAGTGTTTAGGGTGGTAGAGTTATGCGGAATGCGCAAGAAATGCAACACTGCGGTCTTGATAGCCGAGAGACTCAAGAAACGGCACTGGCTGTAGTCGCTAAAGTGTATGGTGACAGTGAAGTTGCTTGACGAAAGTGGAACAGAGTGGAAGAAGTGGTTAATGTGAGTGTTGGAGTTGTGTACAGAAAGGATTGAAACCTTCCGAGTTCTTTACTGAAGGAATCTTGTGCCTGCCTTTATATTTCCTTTTTTGCTAATGCCGGCTAAAGTGCGTATGAAAATAGGGGCTGCGGTCGTTATTGAAAAGCAGTTTGTGCGTGGATTTGCGCAAACGGAACTGTAAAGGCATGCTGGTGTAAGCAAGCTGGAACAGCGCGACGAAAAAATTGGAAGTGAGAATATGTAAACGCCAACTTAAATTCTCTTATGTTGCACTGAGGTTGAGACAGTGAAAAGTCGTGCAGCCGCCGCCGCCATTTGTCGCCACTCGACGCTCATTCGCAACAGCGGGATTTGATTGGAGCTTGGAATGCGAGTTACAGCGATTTGTGCGGAATATCGATGTATTTTGTGTGTTTGAAAAGCACACATAAAATGTGCTTATGAAGAAAAAAATTGTGGGGCAAAACGAACTCAATGTGCAATTTTACATTTCCTTGCAAAAATACAAAGGCGGAGAAAGTCACCTGCAAAGCAAAAGAATGCGATTACAGCAGACTGTAATGTGTAGGCTTATTTGTAGTTTTGGTCGAATCATTTTCGCCTTGGCGTTACCGCATTGCAACTTTTAACTATCTGCTTTATCCTCGGGTTCTTTTCAATTTTAAGTTCACTCGAGGTGTACATAGACAAATGGCAACATGTCCGAAACGCCGCATATCCAATGAAAAGAATGAATGTATATTAGGAACGAAACACTTTGGTAGAAGGCAGAATCAGAACAGAGAAATTTGGATAAACAATGATACCATACCATTATTTAGAAGGGCAGGGTTTTCATGCCAACATTCTGTTTGTGCCAATATTTCGCAATTGATATGCGGGGGCTTCCTTCACGTTTTCCGTAATAAATAATTTGTGGTGAGACCTGCTCCTTTATATATCCGTTGTTTCGGTGAAATTGCCTATGGAATCAATTGAAAAATGCAGTGTAAAAGCAGCGACAACTGTCATAGTCATAGAAGCATAAATAATGGGCGTGCTATCGGATGATTTAGCTGCTCTGTGATTTTGTTTAATGTGGCTTTCTCCCCTACTATTAAATACTGCAAAAAAGAAAACAGATATTTAAAGGAACACATGTATGGGAAGAAAACATATGTTCCCACAGTGTGAAACACTAAAAACGAGAAATATTACCGCTTGGTTCTTTCTATTTTACTAAAATAGCAAAAGACAACAGATTCGATAATTGTATAATTTTGCTGAGTGTGTGCGTTAAACAACGAAATAAAAGTGCATCTAGTAACTGAAATAGTATTTCAGTATTAAATCAAAAGTAAAGCTGGTTCAACTTTGAAGTGCACTAAAATGGCCGAGGAAATCGATCGCAATGACCCCGAGCTTAAGTACCTTTCCGTGGAGCGTAATCAGTTCAATGATCCGGCAACACAGGCCGAGTGGACACAAAAACGACTGGTTTGGGTGCCGCATGAGAATCAGGTTTGTTGTACACGCTTTGCTGTAATTATAATTCTATGTCTATAGCTCTGGTCCTTCTTCGTTCCTTACCATATAATCTGTTGTCCAGACCAAGACTGAGATCTACAACCAGCGCAATTGCAATCTAAGGTCGCAGGGCGCCGTCTGTTCTCGCAATATTAATTTTTTTTTGTCAAGCTTCTTTGTATGTGCTGGAATGCGTCTTGAGGGCGAGGTGATCAAAGCTTAACCAAGATCTCTTCGCTGTGCTTTGCAGTGAGTAAAATTTAGCTGCATTTTTAATTTTCAGTGGAGCTATATGCATTCAAATGGTGCATACGAAATTGAGAAAGAGAAAAGGCAAAGAGATTGTTTATTTAGTTAACAGTCAGTCAGTGCGCAGCGCGCTTAGCATATGAACAAACGTCATCGACTCCATTGCTTTGGCCTGCTCTGTATGATCTCCCACTACAGCAAAAAAATGTGCATATATATGTAGTTGTTTTTCCTTTTTCTAAATTGAATGGAAAATAAGTAAATGTTGGAAGGAGCCGCGTACATACTCGTAAGTACGTAGTATGATGTACAAGTATGTGCTACTCAGTGTATCGGTTCCGCTCTTCCGAAATGATAAATGCGCCTGCTTTTTCCGAACAGTTTTGTGATATAAGTCATCAATAGCCTTGTCGATGATTCATCGTGCTCACCGACACTGTTTCTGTGTTTATCTGATGAGTTTCCTACATTTTTACAGGGTAATTCTGTACTTGGTGTGCCATCGCCACTTATTTTCACCTATAACTTGTGTTATAATTATCAAAGGGTAGCGTCTTCAATTTTGACAGTTCGTTGGAAATGTAATAAGAGGCCATATCTGTTCTATACTTCTGTTTCACCGTATATGCGTGTACTAACAAGATATTGAAAATGAAATGTTAACCAAGACTAAGAATGTTAGCGAATAGGAAATAAACATTTTTAAAAATTCGATAAACTGGCTTCAATGCACGATTTGTTTGTCTACTTTCAATAGGTCTGTTTGGGGACGGATAATTTGTACGTAATTTGTAATTTCTACAAATTTTTACGGGATCCTGTTTGTGTACGCCAAATCTCTTGCAACGAGAGAGAAACGGAGAGCGTAAAGTGACAGTTCATTTTGTGAGAACTTGCAAGTTTTTACTGGAGACATTTTGTCCAGCAACTTTTAACCAGTAAGAATAAGAACAAGAAAAACATATGATTGGCTGCCATCATGGCACAATAAACAAGGTAGTGGCAGGAAGGAGCGAATTTTATTTTTTTCTCGTCAGAGTTCGGTAGGTTGTCAGAAATTTTTGTTTGTTTTGTTTACATTCGGCCAACAGCATTGCCAGTCAACTCTTTTTCTGTGAAATTTTAAGCGTTTTTGCAATGAGGAAAGAATATTATTTTTCCAATTTTTGTTAACTTTTATGAATTAACGCAAAATTGGCGAACTATGGACTTAGCACTTTTGCCCCTAATTGTAAAACAATAGATTAAAACAATGAAGCTATGTACTTTTCCTGTTAAGGCAGGTTCTCACCTTGTGGAAAAAAAAATACCAATTTTTTTTTTGCCTTATCGTGTAGATATATGTTTCAAAAATGAGCTCCAGAAATTTCAGATCAAAATCTTAAAAATTACAAAAGTTACAGGCCTTTACAAAGAGCAGTGTAGAGCACCGGCCAAGCGCGCTTTAAACTTTAAACGCGTTTTTCTCAGAATCACATTTTCGGACCTTACGGAAGTGATTGAAGGCGCTGGAATGAACCAATCGTCACCAAATTCCAAATGTTCCTTAGGGTTTTTGCTAATAAACGAACTACGATCAGCCAAAAATATTGAAAATTGTTTATTTAAAAAAATAATTAGTGAACAAAAAAATGCGAAAATCGTAATTTTTTTTCAAAACCTCATAACTTTTTTAATTTCGATTTTTTTTCCATGATCGTAGTTCATTCAATAGATAATACGGTACACATTAAGAATGTGTTCGATTTTTGTGTTTCCGATCACGGGTTTTGACGGAATCACTTCCGGTAGCGGGACACCTCCTCGCCGACATGCCGCCACTGATGGACGCCCCCTCCCCCCTTTTTTTTGATTCATTCAATTTTAAAAATTGTATTCTCTAAATAAATGTGTGTTCATATCCAGAAACAATTTTCAGCGTTGTATCTTTAACCGTTTTCTCAAAAAAAATTCCTAAAAAAAATGCACTTTTTCGGATCCACAAGGTGAGATCCTGCCTTAATTGGTGTATTTTTACGTTTTGGAATAGACCAAGTGGTCTATCGATGCTGGCAATATTGTTGGCAAGAGAACCGTCCGTCCGATTTGACAATGAACCGAACAAAAACACTAACAAAATGCACGTGAATTTTTTCGCTCCTTCCTGCCACTACCTTGTTTATTGTGCCATGGCTGCCATATGATCGACTGCAAAGAAAAATATTTTTTGGAAACATTTGGAGGCAAATGGAACCAGCAAAGAAGCAAAGAATTGGTGCGTTCGCGAGTCTGCTGACACACAATCATCTTGCTCAGCTTTACCTGCTGCAGCTGAAAGGGAAGAATCGCAGATAGAGCCCAACGAACCATTTACCTTTTGCATAAAATGTCTGATTAAACTTAATTTTCCCTACCGCTTTAAACCTCAAATAAAACTTTTAGATCAGCTGTTTCTTTCTTTAACCCTCGTGTTTACAACCTTTTTACTGTATATTGTGAGTGTGCCAAGTCCTAGTGGTGTAACCAAGAGTTAAAACTTGCAAATTCTTAGTTTCAATTTTGGGAACGTAAACTCAGTTACTCTCCTGATATTTTTTACTGGGTGTTCATAGATTTTCGATAAGAAGGGAAATAGAAGTTTGCATTCGTATGTATGGATCGTCTGCTGCCAGATAACTAGTGCATAATTGTCTGTTCATTTAGGCATAATTTAATGAATTCTTTAATGAAATTTTAAATGAAAGAGTGACTTGCCTCGGATCCTTTTATTGGATTTTTATTTATTTATTGGTGTTTCGTGTCCAACCAAATTTACTTGAATTAGTTTTTATAACATATTTTAATAACATATTTTGCATAATTGAAAGCAAATTCAGATGATGCCTTACTTCAGTACTTCTCTCCTCTCTTTTATCAGTAGGCTGACCGAAATTGTGCAAGTATGTGTCATTGGGTGTTATAGTTGGTGCTAAGCTGTAAACAATATTTTATGAGTCACTGCAAAAACCGTCCTTATTCCCATAAGCATTACCAATATTAAAATTCAAATACGTTCCACATGTTAATTTTGAAGAGAAAATGTCAATGAACTTGAGGATATTGATGAGATTTTTTAAACAAATTGTATGCACTGTCATTTGTAAGAAGTACCTATCTATAACCTTACTCCCCTTATATGAGGAGTTTACTTACAAAAAGGCTTATATCCACTTTTGAGATTTTTTCGTTTTTTCGCTCTAATCTATTCTTTGCCATGAGATGTATGTGCCTATGGATCAGTTTCCTACCAACGTTGTTTTTATCCTATATTTAAAGCACGCCAAACATTGAGTTTGCCACCAAAAGAGCACATATCCAGTATCTATCTTGTCTTGTCTTTAATAGAAAATTTTACACCAAAACGGCATATATCCATATAAAACCTATTCCATTAAAATATCTTTTTTTTCAAAAGGGCACATATCCACAATGAGTTTCCTGCCGAATTTTTCTTGTGTAGTTTAGTACATTATCGCTTGAGAGCAGAACTTGCCAAGGACGTGATTTACATTGTCTAACTCTTCCCCTCAACAGGTGACGCCACCGTGAGGTCCTTGTGCACTCTGATTGGTCATTGTGCGCCATCTTAGCCTTCACACTGTCACCAATGTTTATATACGGAAACCGCCACTATTAACATATGTATATATTTTTCTTTTCATCCGTTTTATTAAGACAGTTTTCATTTTTTGAGCTAAGTTGGTAAGCAAAAACATAAAGTGGACTGTGCTTAAGAGATTTTTGGTTCAAATGCGGAAGGGGGGAAAAGGAATGAATGGGGTTTCAGCTCCCACAACGTGGGCGAATTAGTTGCTTTTTTTAAAGAAATGCCATTAAAATGCATTTTCAAATATATTCTCATCAAATTCCATATTTAAGACTTTTGGCTAATACTACATCACATGTCCAAATTTGAACGAGATCGGCCAACTATATCGAGGAAACGTACGGTAAAGCTACAGGCATCAGTCACGCCAAACGAATAGAAATAAAGAAATTCCACGCTAGAAATGGAGGAGTTACTACGAGAGTGAAGTTTATGGCTCATTTCAGATTCGAAAGCCACACCGAAATATTCAAACCGATCATCAAAAGGGGGAAAAAGGATTCCAACGTCAAAACTCCGAGTGTTCTTTCACTCGGAAAATCGATCAGTAAAGAAAAACAGAGGGTCGTAGAGCACCTGTTATTAACCCATTTTGGAAAAGAATGGAAAGATAACCCGGATCTTAAGTGGTACACCCCCCTTGTTGGACAACCTGAGGCACCGGAAGAAGATGAAAATGACAGCAGCTTCGAAGAATGTGACTGTCTCGACAGCAATGAAAATGGAGTTCACATTTAATATGTCATTCTAATAATATTTATGGTGTTCACAGTTCAGCGGTATCTAGTATGTTAAATTTCCCACCTGGCAATTTTCCCGAATTTTCCCATATCGTATCTCAATTGTTTTTGCTTTGCATGAAAAACAGAGATACCGGTAATTTCAAAATTTGCCGCACTGCCGAGCATGTTGTTTGAAATAGGCAAAAAACAAAGTCAAATGAATTTTTTCACACAATCTCCGGAGCGAATTTTTTTGACTACTTTATACCACTATCGGGACGATTTCTTTATTTGATGTTCAACGATTGTTTGCCATTTGAGCTAGGCATTTTTATTTTGAAAAATTTTCCACAATTATTTGAAACATATACAATGGGGTGCTCACAGTTAGATCGTTTTTTTTAGGGAAAGTTGCCCGAAATAAATTTTCCCACAAACTGTGAATTCCATAATTGTAAAAAATAAATTTTATTAAAGTTTATAAAACAGCTGTTTTTTTTACCAAAAGGGAACATATCCCATTTTCACACCAAAAAGGCACATATCCAAATTAAAATCAGGTATAACTCGCAATGAAACGCACGCAGAGGTTGGAACTTTTGGTAGTATATTACTTAGCCTAAGACGGAATTAATTTAGTAAACAAAAAAAATCAGTTAATTTTTTAATTGCCGTAAAACGTTTCTCTTAATTTCTCAAAAAAAAATCAGAAGTGGATATATGCCCTTTTGAAAGTAAACTCCTCATATATACTATTATAATAGCTGGGGCCCCATGGCTTTGCACGCAAGTTCTCTTGTTTCCCCCATACAAATTCGTAACCCATTGTTGACCCGTCAGATTTTGACAAAACAAACATGTGCCTAATCATCTTCGATTTCAAGTGTTTTCACCAATTTTGAAGTCAATAGACTCATTAATTCCACAGTTCTTCACACAAACTTTTAAGTCGTCATTGAGTTATTTTACATTTGAAGTACTTTTATCAAGTTTGAAGTCAAAAGGCAAAAAATGTGTTTCCCCATATATACTTTTAACCCGTCGTTGATTCAGTTAGATTTCGATTTTGAAAATAACGAGGAACACGTGTCTAATTGCAGTACCAGTGCAATACTCACAACTTTCTTCTAATCGAATTGTGTAACTAAGTGGTAAGTTCGTATCAAGTTTCATTGATGTGCTACTTTTAGTAATACCGAAATATGTTGAGTCATAAAAAATTTGTATGTATATAGAAGATAATGTGGCATTATTTTTTTAGCTACGATCACGTAAAAATCATTAGACCCATTTATATGAAACTTACCACCCAAAATGCAATTGCGAAGGAAGGGACTACAATTTAATGCACAACCTCACTAAACGCACAAATGGTTCACTTCACTTCACTTGATTGTAATGAAGTAATCGTTCATGAACGCTTTTTTAATATTGAAAATCAAAAAGTAATTTTAATGTGAATTAACCAAGTAATCCGGTTCCGGGTTTTCCTCACCAGAAATCATGTATTGATCTATGAGATATGTCTGATATACCTACCCAGCTTGTTTTATTACTAGATTAGATTAGATTTGAAGGGGGGAATGTGCACTGAGACCAAAGCTGGTCTATTGTGCCCCCTACAACTTTAGAGAACGTCCCCTAGTCCCACCGACCTAATAAAGCTTAGTAACTTACGTGGGAGAAGGTGTTTGACGTTTTCTTCTGCAAGCCAGTACTGGCCCAGGTGCTGTCTCCTACTACGGCATACCGCATCGCAGTACAGTATGACGTGCTCGGGGGTTTCCTCCGCTGTTCCACAGAGTCTGCAGACGCTTACCTGTTCTATCCCGATTGTTTGCATATGTTTCACTCATCCTGCAGTGCCCGGTTAACAGCCCGGTGACCAGTCTAAGCTGGGTTTTTCCCAGTCTGAGGCATTCTTCACTCCATCTGGAGTTATAACCTTTAATGAAGATTTTCGATTGCCTAAGACCTGTGGCATTTGACCAGTGTTCTGAGTTCCTGGTTCTTTCCTCAAGTCTTAGTGACTCTGCTAGAGTGCTTTGCCCAGCCCAATGAAAGGTTCTGGTGCAAGGGGGATTATAGCTGCCCCAGTTCTAGCAAGACTATCAGCCTCCTCATTTCCCTCTAATCCATAGAGGATGGGTCCTGGGACCCAGAGGATTTTAACCTGGTTATCTGTGCCCAGTTTATTCAATGCTTCTATGCATTCCAGCACCAACCCTGAGGTAATCTCATACGAGATTAGTGCTTTGATGGCTGCTTGACTGTCAGAACAAATGACTATGTCTTGCCCCCTGTACAAACGCTCGAGGTTAATCTGTACACAGAGCCTGATGGCATATAACTCTGCTTGAAATATGCTGGGTGTATTCCCCATGGGCTCGTAGTGCTTGAAGCTAGGTCCAAATACCCCGCCCCTGTTCCCTCGTGCGTTTTGGAGCCATCTGTGAACCACGTAATAGTATGTGGTTTGAAATGGGACTGGTGTGCTTCCCAGTCCCAGTCCACTTTGTTACTCATACATACTACGAAGTTTTTCTCGTAGTTATACGTTTTTGCTATTGTATCCATTGGGTACAATACATAGGGGTTACTAACAGATAACACGTCCAAATCTCTGCGACTTAGAACGTGATCCCCCCCTTTTACTGGTTCTGGCCAGCCCAATGATAGTGCGCTTGGCCGCCATTTCAATTGCTATGTGCAATGGTGATATATTGAGTATCACCTCCAGTGCCACCGTGGGACAGGTTCTCATAGCCCCTGTAATGCACGTGCACGCCAGTCGCTTGACCTTAACCGATTCCTCACTGTAGTGAGTTTGGTTCTTGAGGCCCATGCCACTGCTGCATATGTGAGTACTGGCCTCACTATCATGATGTACAACCATCTCAGTATACCTGGTTTACAGCCCCAGGTTCGACCTGCTAATGATCTACACACCATGACTGCTTTCGTTGCTTTGCCGATAACTGCCTCAGCATGTTTATTCCAGAGTAACTTCGAATCTAGTGTTACACCTAGATACTTTACCTCCGGCTTGCTTGCGATGCTCTTGCCAAGCAAGCGTATCGCCCGCATGTGCTGCAGTTTCCTTTTTAGTGTAAATGGTACTATGGTGGTTTTATCCGGGTTTATTCGTAAGCCTGCCCGGGCACACCATTCTTGGGTTAATTTTAACCCTCTCTGAATTATGTCGCACAGAGTGTCTTCGAACTTTCCTCTGGCAACAATGACAATGTCATCGGCATAACCTTGACAGAATATGCCACTGCTTGTCAGTATATCAAGGAGCTCGTCTACAACCAGGCTCCACAGTAGTGGTGATAATACACCACCCTGAGGGCAACCCCTGGTCGTCAGTACACTCCTGGTGGTTGAGCCCACCTACGTTACTGCCGTTCTGGTGGTAAGCATAGCTTTTACCCAGCGGCTGAGAGTGGTTTCTACCCCTCTTCGGTTAAGTGCTCTTTCTATTGCCTCATGGGAGGTATTATCGAAGGCTCCTTCGATGTCCAAGAAAGCGCACAACACAGTCTCTTTATTCGTAAGAGCATTTTGAATCAGACTCGTGAGCTGGTATAGGACAGTCTCCGTCGATCTTCCTGCCCTATACGCATGCTGCGCAGCATGAAGAGGTTGTCTCTTGAGCGTCACGGTTCGTATGTGCTGATCTAACAACTTCTCCATGGTCTTCATGACGAAAGATGTTAGACTAATTGGTTTGTAGGATTTTGGCTCTGTAAAGTCCCTCTTGCCAATTTTCGGTATAAAAACTACCAGGGCACTTCTCCAACTTATGGGAATGTAACCTGCTGCTAGACAGCTTCTCATTATGCCAGTTAAATGCCTTAGCAGCACCGCCCTGCCTTTTTGGAGAAAGACAGGGAGGATGCCATCCGGCCCTGGCGATTTGAAAGGTTGAAAGGTGTTCAGTGCCCAGTCAATCCTTCCCTGAGAGATGACTTTTTTCGCCAACTCCCAGTCTCTTCTGTCTGGTAGGTCTGCACTCGCCGGGTGTGCGGGACTGCCCCGGGAAAATGTGCGTTAAGAAGAGCGAGAGCCCTTTGCTCTTCATTTCGTGTGTACCCCCCATCCGGAAGCTTGAGAGCCATCTTATTCTCCACCCCTCCTTTTGCGAGGGCTTTATGTAGTCTCGCCGCCTGGGGGTGGATGATATCTCCTCGCAAAACGTATGGAAACTGGTTCTCTTTGCCTTGCGTACTTCTTTTGTATACTTGGTGATTGCAGTGGTGTATTCCTGCCATTCACCTGTCCGCTTTGCCCTGTTGAAGAGCCTCCGGGATTCGGATCTGAGCTTCGCCAGGGTCTTGTTCCACCATGGTGTGGACTTCTTCCTTGTTTTTGTACTTTCGGGGCAGCTTGAGTGATAGGCATTCATCACTGCTCCGTTCAGGACGCTAACCGCCTGCTCGATTTCGAGTGGATGCCGCATCCTACCACGAATATCGAGCAAGGGTTGATCCTCTTCTAGTAGTTTAGTGAAGATTCCCCAGTCGGCTTTCCTGGGGTTTCTGGTTGGAGGTATCTCCATTATGTCACCTGCTATTTTAAACTCGATCATCCTATGATCTGAGAGAGAAGGTTCATTTGACACCATCCAGTCAGACACATAGTCACTGATCCTACTATTACCTATGGTAAGATCAAGAACCTCCTGCCTAGCCCTAGTCACAAACGTCGGTGAGTTTCCCGAATTAAATATAACTAGGTTAGTTGCTAATATATAGTATAGTTTATTACTAAGTTCTGTTTTAAATCTTTTGGTGAAACAGAGCTTCGAAGTAATTGTGTCTCTCGGTATTACAATCTTGATTCAAGATGAACAAAAAAAAAATATTGAAATCGCTCCAGCCATTTTCGAGTATTAGCGAGACAAGCGCATGGGAGTTGATTTATGTATATAAAAGTAAGGACGCCGTCATTAAAAATTGTGACATCAATGAAAACATCCAATTTTTGAAAAGTTTGGTTTTATTTCAAATTTTTTTAATGTAGATTTTAGAATTTATTAGAAAAAAATTATAATAAATTTTCAAGGGTAAACTTTTTCTGGAATACTGGAATGGAGGAGCCACTTTATCAATTTCTCTGAAGCCATTATATCATTAAATACTCAATCAATGTTCTAAATGGGTATAAACTATTCAATGACAGAGCTTTCATGGCTCACCTGATCAAAGAAAGTCACAATTTTTAACGACGCACGCCCACAGTGAGATTCCTCATAATCGAACACTCACCGTCGCAATGTTTTTTTCCGGCTATGGGGATTAATTAGGTGAAATTGTATCCAAGTGTTTTTGTCGTTTATATTTAATGTTTTGTACGAATTTATGAATATTTAATATTCCTTTAATATTTGTTACATTTATAGGTAAATCATATAAATTGTACAAGTCTTTAAATTGCAATACTAATTGTAAAATTGCATCCATACATGAAATACGTGGGCAGTTCGATAAGTACTTAGCCCCACCGCCCGATGGTGCCACTATCGTAAGAGAAATTTACTATCGTGTAGTACATCCTCGTAGACGGCTACTGTCAAAATTTCAGCCATATTGGATTTGTAGTTTTGTTTTGACCGCGTGTGGAAACGAACGTGTTTCGCGGATTTTAGAAAAATGGAAAAAGAGCAATATCGGTCGGTGATTCGCCAAATGGTTCGCATTAGGCTACGAACAGCAGCCCCATCCACCGTATTCTCCAGATTTGGCCCGTGTGACTTCTTTTTGTTTCCAAACTTGAAAAAGTCACTCGCCGGGCAGAAATTTGAGTCGAATGGTGGAATGGAATGGAATGAGGTTATCGCTGCCACGGAGGCCTCCAGAAAACGTATTTTTCAGACGGGTTAAAGACGTTGGAGCATCGCTGGGTCAAGTGTATCGAGTTAAAAGGAGATTACGTTGAGAAATAAATGGCCACTTTTCCAAAATTTTTGTTTTTCTTTTGTAGGCTAAGTACTTATCGGACCACTCACGAATGTTCATACATGTTCAAAAGGGAATCACCAATTGAGTGCGATTTGTATTATATGGTAGAACAGATTTTTTTGATTTTTTTTCCGTTTATGAGAGATTTTTTAATCAAAATGGTTTGAAATATAGTGTCCGCGTTTAGTTATTAGAGCGTCCGGTTATTGGAATGATACTCATATAGAAAACTTAATTAAATTGCTGTCTAAAAAGTTTGTCCGGCTATTGAAGCTGTCTGTCGCTGCATAGAATCCGCCAGGTTCACTAAGCTAACAGCACTTGCCTGTGAATTAATATTAATACCAACTGAACTGTGGTTTAAAAACAAATTGGAATTTGAATTTGATTAGCGTTTGACATGGGACGTGGCACTTTTTTTGCAATCCAAGTTCTCAGCATAGCTGTGAAAGTATAAGTCATACATCAATAAAACTTGGTACAAATCATTTAGTCGCACCCTTCGACCGAAAGGGCGTGGCACCGATAGAGGGCGTTTGGCGGTCCTATTGTTTGACATCTGCGCCCTGCATAACTGTTATTCATTTCGTGCGATTGTGTAAAATTGTCATCATTAACTGTAAATAAATTTAACATGGTAATTTTATAAAGGAGGTAATGGACTGTGAGAATAGATATTGGTCAAGGGAATTCATTTTGCGAATATTTATTTGATCAGCCATTCAGGCATAACCATCTT
Organism: Melieria omissa; assembly: GCA_963971225.1. NCBI lineage: Eukaryota > Metazoa > Arthropoda > Insecta > Diptera > Ulidiidae > Melieria > Melieria omissa. The sequence goes on along the minus strand of OZ020269.1, from coordinate 37,209,076 downwards.
TGAACTTAGTGTGCAAGTTTCAATATTGTAAAGTTCGAAAGATTTGAGTGGCTGTAAAAACAATCCAGTTTCAGTATTTCACATTAAAACCGCATATCTCAATACACGATGCGGCCAATATTATCGATTTTAATGAATTGGAAGGTTGATAATAACACTGTGCAAGTCGAAAATTGCAACAAGCGGGGGACCTACTGAGCCACTTTTCTATAGGTATACTGAGTTGAGATCCACCAGGCGTTTGGCTGGATTGGCTCTAGTTTAAGAGAAATCCGACTTTGAATTTTGCTGGTTTTGGACCCAGAGTCAAGTTAGGAAAAATTTTAAAAATATATTCAGAAAAAACAAAAGCATACATTTTTATATTTAATTGTAAAGGGAATTCCACATTCCTACAATATGGTAACAAACTTATAGTACCTTAGTAATGTTTTTTTGGGAAAAAAATCCGTTAAAAAAAAAATTTATAAAAAAATGTCGCTTAAAACTTTTTATTAGTACATCTTAAGTATCTAATGTTGCACATCTAAGGAAAGGTATGAATGAAATATCTTTCGTTTGATACCCATATCGTGTAAATTAGTTGGAGATTAATTGATTTTTTTTGATAAAAACTTTGAACTTTGACCCCGAGCCACGCCTTTTATGGGCGTTTTCAACCCTCTATATAAAAGCATACTCATTTATTTTAAAAAATATCTACAAACTTGCCGAAGACAGTAAAGCGATATTCAGAACGATTTAGGACCAATTAGCATTTAAACGTTCGAAGACTGAAGCGACGAACTCGACTGAAATGAGCAAAATTCAAAGTCGGATTTCTCTTAAACTAGAGCCAATCCAGCCAAACGCCTGGTGGATCTCAACTCAGTATACCTATAGAAAAGTCGCTTCAGTAGGTCCCCCGCTTGTTGCAATTTTTGAGGGTAAATTTCACGCACAGTGTAATTAATAATCGCTTATGAAGAGTTACAATCAAATCAATGGAGTACTGAAAGTATATTTTAAATTTTGTGCTATTTTAGGGACAATAAAAGTAAAGGCTAATCGAATTCACCCAAATAAATTGACACATTGACAATTGCTACTCAGAGATACAAGCGTACGTCATCTACCTGGTACACTTTATTGTTTTCACTATGGGTCGTACTACTCGTAGCCATAAAATATTGACTGGAGAACATTTTTTTTATAGTCATGCTTAGAAGTTCAGTAAAGACGAAATGTGTGGGCTTAACAACAACTAAAACAAGTTTTCTCTTTTTACTCTCCTATTTTTGTTATATTTCTGTTTGTTTGAATTTTACGAAATTACGTGCAAAAGCAAATGAAATATTAAAGCGAATGCAAAACCGAAACCAAAGTTAACTGACACACATAGACGTAGAGGGAGGAGGGAAAGCCGGCAGAATTGCTGTAAAGCAATAACTGCTACTGGCTACCATTGCTCGAAAAAAATACGAACTATTAGGCTTTCCTTCTTTTGTAGACATTGTTGATGGTTATGCTCGAATTCACTTACGATACCACTGCCACTGTCGCATTAAACCGGGCAAATGTGACACTCAGGCGAGTGGTGAGCAACCGATTATTTGTCATCTTTAGCAGCGACTCTCTTGTATTCGTTAACATAAAAGTTGATTTTTCTTGGTTTATCGGGCGTTTGCCAACAATTTGCGTGCCATTCGCGTTTATTGGCGTTTACCAAAAAGTATGTGATTAGAAATTAAATATGTGAAGTAATAAAAGACATGTTGTGCCTCCAAGGAAATAAATGGTACAGCCTCTCAGCTAATTTTTTTTTAATTTTGGAACGGTTAGACTTGGGCCGACACGCTGGCTACAAATTGATTTTCGTCCATTGTCAAATGCTACGCAGGCTTTATTATTCAACCCATACACTGACACTATTTCTGATTTCGGTCTATGCGGGTATCACGTATCGACATGCTTGCCTGTTTCGAGAGCTTGAGTTTGGAAATGTACTTAACCCACTCATTGCTGCTAAGAGATAAAATGTAAGTATAAGTATAAAAACATAGTAAGAGGTTCTCTCTATTATTATTAGATATTAATTTTCGAAAAAATGAAAACCACGTGCCGGATTATTTCTCATTTAAAATGCTTTCACCATGGAGGTCGAAAACGCCATTAAATCATATTTCCTCCATACAAACTTTCAATTTTTCCTTGATCCCATAAGATTTTGACTTTCCAAAAATTTAAAGCACGTATTTAACTAATTACAGTGGACCCTCGGTTAACGTACACAATTGGTTCCAGCATCTTGTTCGTTATGCGAAACGTTCGTTAAGCAAAACCATTATTCCCATATAAATCAATGTAAAATGAATTAATGCGTTCCAGGTCGAAAAAAATACACTCTAATATGTTTCAATTTGAACTTTTATTGAAAGAATGTAACATAAAATGCATCAAAAGAACTGAAAAAATACACCATTTAAAGTTCAGCTTTTAATGAAAGAAAGTTAAATGAAACGTATAAAATTTTTTAAAAAAAATAAAGAGTTTAGAAAAGAAAAATTTGTTTATAATTGGTACATGCATACCTAGTTTTTTTAAACAAAAAACTGTCTAGAGTCGTTTGTTTCTGACGTCGCTTCAAAATTTGTTGAAAATGAGACACAGCATTATCGTTGAATAAAACACAGACAGCACTATAATGTGAATTCGGGGTTTCCCCTGTTTCGTTGCTTAGCACAGACAGAAATTTTACATGCAATTAAGGTTTCCCCCTTTTTCGTTGGTCGTTATGCGAAACTTCGTTCGTTAAGAGAAACTTTTTTCCCAAAACAAAGTGTTCGTTATGCGAAATGTTTGTTATGCGGGGCGTTCGTTAACCGAGGGTCCACTGTATTTGTTATTTTAAGTGTTTTCACCAATTTTGTAGTCAATAGGCTCTAAGTCACTAAGTTTGAAATCAATGGACCTATTATATCACGTTTCTTCATACAACAACTTAACCCATGTTTTGCCTTTTTAGTGCTACAATTAATGGTTTCTTAAAACAGTTCTACTAAAAAAGGTACATTTTTATCGGGAAGTATATTTTCTTCGATATACAGTACTTTTCACTTAAAGCGAACTTCGAGGGACCGGGCAAAATGGTTCGTTTTAACCGAAAGTTCGCTTTAAAAGGGGTCCGTAATAAGCGAAAAGATAGAGCGCGTACTTTTGAAATTGGTTCGTTTTAAGCGGAAAATCGTTTTAACCCTTCAATTCCTATGTCCAAAATAGTGAAAAAGAAAATTTTCTTTTTATATAAAATAGCTTAGATACGTTTGGATAAGACAAAAAAATACATAAAAAGTTTTAAACTACCCTCATTTTTATATTGAAAGAAACCATACAAACTCGCACTGCTTTAACTACGCGTGAAACAAATGAATAAATTTGACAAATGACGTTTCGCTAGTGTTGCTAGGAAAATTAAATAAACAAGTACTACTAATTGACTTTGCTATACAAGTGTTAGAATTTAAAAATAAAAACCTGTGTGGTAGGAAAAAAATATTAAGCATCTGTCACCTACAGGTGACACTGGGAATTGAAGAGTTAAACGGGTTCGTTATAAGCGAAAAGCACTGTATATATTTTGCCCTCTTCAAAGCAATCTCTCTTAGATGTAGTAGGTATGTGCTGGCGCTTTTTCTAATCCTCAAAGCACTTTTGATATGGCTTTTAGCTCTTCTTATGGTTTTTATCTCTAGAAAAAGTCGCAGCGGGGCCAAGTCCGGTGCGAGGAAATAATCAATTTTCTTCGGTAGTAAAAAAACGCCAAGCACAAAATACCTCTAACCAAAAACAAAGTAAATACATATGTCAGCATATGTTGCACTCCCTTTTATGCCTCTGGTTCTAAATCGATTTAATTTGAACCCACCAGTAGAATGAGTACTTCTAAAAGATGTACAGAGCGACATGTTTTTCATTCACCTCCCTTGATGACACCACCACCTTGATAACATTCATTGGTTGTTGCTTGCGCAGTAAACCTCAAAACTGCCAGCAATCGGGGCAACATCCCCCGACTAACTACTTTACAGACTTGTTTTAAAAGTTAAATTGTAAATAAAAAAAAAAAACTTTATAAGATAAAGTAATACAACAGATTTTCTAATGGTGTCGTGGTGAATAGTTTTAACTCCTTATATTCAGTCTGGATACTTTACATTTACTTCTGTCAATGAGCAGATAAATAGAAAGAGATATCGTATCTGCCTTTTGTTGTTTCTTTTGTTCTTGTAATTCTGTTTGCTTTATATCTAGACCGGAAAGGCACCAACCAAACAAGTGACATCGCAGTGAAGATAATGTTGAGGACCACAATACGAAATTATGGAAATTTTTTTATATACATATGTTTTTGCTGCAACAATAATAATACTGTAAAAGTCAAAATTAAGGACTTTTGTAAATAAAACTTTGTTTTATAGTCCTTGTTTCTGACTACTTAGTTTCACATTTGAATTCAATTCCCCTTTGGATTCAAAGGGGAAACTAAGTAGTCAGAAACAAGGACTATAAAACAAAGTTTTATTTACAAAAGGCCGTAATTTTGACTTTTACAGTATTATTATTGTTGCAGCTATAAAAGCCATGCATGCACACAATCGACTATGTTATCACCTTATCCTCTCTTCCCTCTTCCGTTTCAAATGTGTGTTATAACACATGTAAGAAAAAACAGTGTTGGATACACATTTCAAACGGATGGAATTGTGGTATCACAACCTTATAGACTTAAGTGCATCTCATAAAGACGCAGCCACCCAACCTAACCTAACCTTATCAATTATATTTTTGTTTTCTTCAAATCAGGGTTTTGTTGCCGCAAGTATCAAACGTGAACATGGTGACGAAGTCGAGGTGGAACTTGCAGAAACTGGTAAAAGGATGATGGTCTTGCGAGATGATATACAAAAGATGAATCCACCTAAGTTCGACAAAGTTGAAGATATGGCCGAACTTACGTGTCTTAATGAGGCGTCGGTGTTGCACAACATTAAAGACAGATACTATTCTGGTTTGATCTATGTAAGTATTTAACTGTTGATAGAGCCGATTTGTTAGTTTAAAATACTTGTGATTTTGTTAATGACATGTTTCGTAATCTTGACTGTAGGAGCATTCAGCTAATCTAGTCTAACCTATTGATCGAAGTGATCTTAAGGGGGTCATCTACTCTTCAGGCAAGAAATTGAGCTGTTATGTGGGGAATTAATTACGAAAGATCTACTGCATACAATTTAAATTTTTTTTTAATTTTTAGAAATACATGTGACTTTAAAATTTTCATTTTTGAAGAGGAAAAAAAACTCCCGCGACCTTGAAATGTCATTGATGACATGGATTTTAAAACTGCAATGGTCCCGCTTAAGCAAAGTTATGGCCAATGGGGTGATCTGAAATCAGAAAATGTATATTCGTTACAATCATAGTAACGTTGACTATGTTTTCCCGAGACAGAATTTTTTTTATTTTGCACTGTGTAAAAGTTATGCAACAATTTGTAAAAAATTCCAATTTTCACCTCTTTTTTTGACCTATTAGGCGCTATAAAAACGGAACAAAATAAAATTGTGAAAATCGTACTCGGGAAAACATAGCGGTATATTTTCTGAACAATTAAAATAAAAATTTATCGAAATCGGACTAATACTTCTATAAAAAGTCTTACTCGGCAGCCAAAAAAACACTACTTTCGGGAAAACGCGTTTAAAGATAGCTTAGTTTCTCGAAAACGGCAGGGGACGGGTACCTTTCGGTTCCCAGCAACATGCAAAGAAATGTGATTTTCACGGAATCCTTTCTGTGGCGTATTCTCAGATACATATAGATTGAAATTATGCAAAAAAAAAAAATCGATTTTTCGAAACCGCGAGAGTAGAGGACCCCCTTAAAGCATTGGAGTGTTCAGGCAGCAAACAACCATGAAATCAGTTTTTAGAACACAATGTTTTTATCTTTCTTGCTTTGAGAACAAATATCGAACGATGCAACCAAACATATGCTCCTAAGGGAAAGTAACTCTGATTTTAACATCTCCCGCACCCTTTGAAGTTTTTCCATACGTAGCATGCCTTGTTAAGGGGGTCGTCTAGTGTGACGGGTCAAAAAAAATCGTTTTTGTTTTTTTTCATAAATCACTTCTAAAACATGTTTAGAAGACGTGTATAAATGGATTTTTGTAAATTCGAAGCCGTTATCAAGTTGCACTTGTAAACCGGAGTAGGTATGCGGAGCGCATACCTCCAATTTCCAACTTAAAAACGCGTTTTTCTCAAAACAGGTTTTTTCAAAACTGCTGCCACGATATCTCAAAAACTATTTAACTATTAATGCTCAACTTTTTACACCATCTTGAGTACATGTCCAACTACAAATTAAGCTAAAAGAATTAAGATTGCTTCGTTACTTTTTTTTTTCTTCAATTATATGCACGTGAAAAATAGTCGAAAAACTCATATTTTTTTTATGTTTAGGCAAAAAAATACTTTTTTTTGGAATTCGAACTTTCTTTTAGCTCAATTTGCAGTTTGAAGTCTCAGGAATGAAATGGCGTTTGGTTTTTTGATTTCAGATAATCACAACGCCCAGAATCATGGCAGCAGTGGATCAACTTTTTTTTTTACGTCTTCCTGTTGAGTGGTGTAACTCCGATACTAATCAATAGATTGGCTTCAAATAATTATAAAACTTTGTCGATATGTACTCAAAGAAGAAATAAAATTCAAAAGTTATTTTACTTGAACGGTTTTTTTAATAATGACTGTCAAAAAAGGCATAAAAATACGGCCTTCACACTAGACGACCCCCTTAATTTGCCTTGGTTTATAACAAAGTAAATATTCCATCAAATCAAAAAACGCCTACGTAAGGGAGAGGGCTGGGTTATGAACCGGGTTGTTTTTTGGCTCTAACTTTTCACAGAATAAAGTATCGAAAAATCGAAGATAGAAGGTATCCGATTAATGTGTAGCACAAGGGGAGATCTCACATAGCCACACCATTTTGTTATTTATCTATCTATATACACATTGTCACTAATTACTCTATTTGGATTTATTTTGCAGACGTACTCCGGTCTTTTTTGTGTTGTGGTGAATCCATATAAAAAATTGCCAATTTATACAGAAAAGATTATGGAACGGTATAAGGGTATAAAACGACACGAAGTGCCTCCCCATGTTTTCGCCATCACAGACACTGCGTATAGATCGATGTTGCAAGGTAAGCCTCATGCTCCCTTATAATTCCCATTTTATTACCATTATTCCTTAAGTTTGTTTTGATATAAGAAACCCTATTTAAAAATATGCAGTTGGTTATCAACAAAAAAAAACAGTCCGAAAAAAGCAAGAAATGATAGAGTCAACAAGTTTACTAATGAATTAAGATAAGATAAGTTGGTTCCTATTTATGAAGGTATTTGTCATTTGTCACGAATACAAGTGGTAGCCGTTTAGGTGAATATTTCATGATTCAAAATTATAAATAAATTTTTATGAAAGCTAACCGAAACGAAGTGTGTTGTGTGTAGTACATGTATTTAACAGGGCTATTCTGGCAAAGACTGTTGAAACACTTTCAAAAGATTATTGAAAGATATTTTGAAAGACTGAATGAAAGATTTTAGCTATTCCAACGAAAAAATCTTTCGGAAAAAGCTCTAAAATTCAACACTCGAGTTGAAAAGCTGTTTTCGGCGAACAGCATTGCCAGCCAACTCTTTTTCTGTGAAATTTGAAGCATTTTTGCAATGATGAAAGAAAATTATTTTTCCAATTTTCGTTATGATTTTCTTTTTAATTGCAGATTATTATCAGGATTATTTTGCAGTTACGTATTCCTTTTTAGAAAAGACAAGAACTGGTGTAAAAATATGAATTCAAATTAATTGTTTTATTTTTTATGTGATGTTAATGATGTTATCAGATTTAACCTTAACCCATTAAAACCTGACCCCAGAAAGGCTTGTGTGATTTCCATAAAATTTTACATAATCTTATTAATTGACATAATCAAGAAAAAAAATCAAGCAAAAAATTCATACCCCCACCCACTAAACCAGGGGGGCACGTTGCGCAAACGCAACATTAGTCATATACAAAACAGAAAATTTCAGTAAGCTTTTAGTTTTTATTGCGCATATATATAACTTCTTTAGGAATGGCTTCCACTTGATCCGATAGCAGCTGAATATTTTCGTCAACGTCTTCCATGTCACTAATTTTAATCAACTTCGTCGGGAGGTAGCACAACCATTTCTACGACATCAACGTATTTGAAATTTCTAAAAGCTTCGTCCTCCTCGTCCGAATCGTTCAGGGTATTTTCTATTTCCCTTTTTTTTCAAATACTTTATCGCAAACATTACACAAATAAACAAAAGCAAACTTTTGCGGAAAATAAAATGTGCCAATAAAATAGCAGCTGCTTGGATTTTCACATTTTCACGTGTTGCGTTGTATGAAAAATGGCAGTGTTTAGCCCCAACGTTGCATTCGCGCAACACAAAACTTAAAGCATATTTTTTGTTTAAAAAAATAAAAAAAAAATTTCAAAATTTGTTTTTAACCCTCATCCGACGTTCAAAAAAACTCACACATAAGATGTTCGGGTGATATTTCAGCCATATGGTACTTTGTATTGTTTTAATGAATTTTTGACCAATTATAATAGAAAATAATTTGTTATCTTTAATCTTTATTATCTTTGTTATCTTACAGATAAATAAGTTATCAAATTTTTCTATATTTTTTTGCAATTAGGGCAACTAGGTTAGGTAAGGTTTTTGTGGCTGCCTCTGTAAGAGACACACTCGAAGTCCTATTATGAGACCCATTGTAATACCACGTATTTCACCCATTTTGGAAATGTTATGTAACAGTGTTTTTTGCAACATATGTTACAGCTCACATTTCAAGCGGAGGGGGAAAGGGGGCAAGGAAGGGCAGTAGTTAACTTAAACTTTGTGTTCACCACAAGTATACTTTTTTCAAGAATTGCAAGCAGAATATGCCTCTCGATCGTTTTTGATACCAAATTAGCTATCTTCCAATAGTTCTTTTACTTTTTTACGCTCTGATTTTCTGACAAGGTTTGCAAAAATGGCTATATTGAGATAAGAAGTCAGCATGAAGATTTTCCTTTCGGTAACATTGCTCTACGCAAAATCTTTAGCTTTACTTAACTTAATTCTAAGTCTTCAAGAAAAATTCGACGCTTGTGCTTTTTGTTGTAATGCTAACTGGGAACGACAGCGATTAGTATACTTAGCGAACAATCAATTGGTCTTAAGTGTGAACTACTGCTTTTGACTTATTTTAAAACGATATAATTTCGGGTAATTTTTTGTCACCCACATATCCTGGTGGACGTACATAGCAGTTGTCACTAAACCCAATTTTCTCATATATCTCTTATGGGTGTTAACGAGCTTCATTCTTGATTACAATCGTTACGTTCTTGGCGAGTGGTTTTGTCACCGACAGAACGAAAAATTGGTCTGCCTGTTGTGCAACTCTACAGATTATCAAGAGATTCTCCATTCGACTTATAAACACCACTCAAAATTGAAATACCAAACTATGCCTGAATATCACCAACGCTGATCCATTCACTGCCAACAACTCGCGAACCTTCAACATTAGTTTTTGCAGTTACTATCTTTAACATTGGTCTTCATTGGCATCTTGTATTGCTGACACACGACTTCAAGCATAGCGAGTTATACCAACTTTAGTTGAAATAATATAATCAGCTATTACTTTCCCGTTAAATTCAGGAGGCCCATTGATCTATAAAAATGTTTTGCCTATAAAAGCAGTTCAAAACTTTCAATCCAGTGACGTAATTGTATGGCATTTTCTGTATGTGTTGCGTTGAATTTCCATACAATTTGTATATGGGTGAAATATCACCCGAACGTCGCCCACGTAACTTTTTTTGTAATCACCGTTATAATCAAATAATCAATATGTTGTTGATAAATTCTAAAACTTATATTGGTTTGCTGCAAATACAAGAAACCTTAATCATTTTGATAAATATATAGGAAAGTTATAGCATCTCAAAGTTGAAAATGGGTGAAAAATCACCCGAACGACGGATTAGGGTTAAATAGTTTAGCATTGCAAAATGCAGTCCACTAAGGGATTTTGATAGGTTTGAAGAATAAGTATTTTTAAGTGAATTTAAAAAATTCCCCAAAAAAAACCCTTGACTTTGGATCGAAAAAAATGTATGAATATTTAAAAAATTTTTAAATTTGAGTATGGCAGAATCTAAAACGATCAATTCTAATCCAATTCTACCCATTTTCAAGTCTTCTGTCTTTATGTATTACTTAATATAGCGAAATTCTCAAACGTTGCGCAAACGCAACGCTCAGGGCTTAATGGGTTAAGGCAATGAACAGCACATGAAGACAAACACTTTCGGCCAATTATTATTATGTACTTTTGCTGTTAATTGGTGTATTTTTACGTTTTCTTTCATCCTTCATAAAAATCTCACATTTGTAAACCAAGTGCTCTATTCGATGCTGGCAATACTGTTGGCAAACGAACCGTCCGTCGTGAAATGAAAAATTCAAACAAAATTTCAAAAATGTCAATCAATGGCTGAAGAAATCAAGCTGAAGTAAAAATTCAAAAAATAATGGCATTCTTTTATAAAATATGTCCATATATATTATATATATACGTATATCGTTTCTTTTCATAACACAAACACAACGCACGCACTTTTTGCAAGCTGAAAGACGACCCCAAAAGCACGTCTTTCAAACTGTCTTTCATGTTACGGAAAAAAGCTTTCAAGATAGTTGCTAGAATAGCAAATTGTCTTTCGAAAGATTGAGGTGAGTTGAAAGATAGTTGCCAGAATAGCCCTGTAAAACATTTAATGTTTTGTGCAAAGCATAAAGCCACATTTATTTCCCTATTACTATTATGGTTTCTTGATTATTTATATCAAATATCATCGCAATATCTCATCTTATTTGATCATACTTGTGAGTTGTGGGCTTCGTCTAGATGAAAAATGGTGGAACACAACGAGTGATAATAGTTTGTGGGGGTTGGCAATATATAAGCCATATTCCGTGATATAAGCCTTCATCAAAAGAATATCAGTTTGCAGAAAGAGTCGAGGCGGACATTTGACACATAACTAACTTCAAAATGATTGTAAAAATACAACGTTTTTCTGTTGATTTAAAATGTCATCTCCTGTTGAAGGATCCTATAGTAATGATACTACTCATGTAAAGATGCAACAACTTTCGCTGCTACGTTTGGTGAAAGAGAAAGATTTATATGTATATCCAAGTAATGTTCTCATTATACAATCATATACATATGTACTTATATTTTCATATGAACTCGTATATCTCGGTGGCGGTGTTTGTGCAAGTTTCTGATAAGTTTGTTTGCTTTGGATACGCTTGAGATATGTTTGCTAAAATATCAGCATGTGGCTTGTGGCCGTTAAGTGTTATACTCAGTATTCGTGTGAGTTATGAATCATACCGGCGAATCAGTATGAAGCAGCTTGCCTGATTTGCAGGAGAATTTTTCGTACTTTGTCAATTCAAACTGAAATATGAAAACTGGTTTTCGTTGAGTGCAGAGCATTTTCGGCGTCGCGACGCTATATAAAGTAGTGTTCGATTACTTTTGTGTTTTGCGTTACACCGTTGTTGTGACTCACTTGATGGGTACATATACATACTTATTCGAACATACGAACATGGCACCGATTTATAATATTAAGGGGGTATAGTGGTGAAACGGAGGGTTTTTGAGACTGTCAGAAAATAAATTATACAACATATCGAAACGTTTTTTTGTATAGGTACATTCTTCAACTTAACATTTCACTAGCGCAGTATGCTTGTCATCAATCAGAGGAGACAATTTTTTAATCGCCCCCTCACGGTAGGCAGGAAGCATCGATAGGTTGTACAAAAATGTCGACGAAAACTGTAATCGGGGTTGTATTTGTTGATGATTATAGGTGCAAAATCCGTTCGAATTGAAATCCGATCTGCTTCTTCTCAAAAGTTATTCATATTTTTATATTTCGAATCGGGACAATTTGTAACACAGGACAACAAAAAACACTTTTTTTCTGTTGCATGGAGTTTTTCTACTGTTTCTTACTAATTTGGGTGCGCTGATTTCGATTCTACCCTCAGATTTTTTCTAGCAGCTCTAGTTAGTGAGATATAAGTACCGTGCCATTTTTTCAGTTTTTCCTCTACTTTTTCCATATTTTTGATCGTAATTTCTAAACCAAAAAATTTATTGACATGATTTTCACATTATCGCATTAACAACACCACACGGCTTCTTTTCCGATGCAACTTATTTGTATAAGTTTTAAAATGCCGCGGTAATTGGACCTCAAATTCGGAAAATATGGAATTTTAAGGGGTTTTCTTTGATGGTCAAAAACATACAAATTTTTTGTAAATCAGTTAACGATTTGGTGTATAATGAAAGCCGACACATCAAGCAATTCAACACAGCCAAATTATTCGGCGGAATATACATTCGCATCGAAATAATAGCAAAAATGTACCATAGCCATTTTCATAACTTTTCATACTTTTTCCTTAAAAAATTTGGGGCCTCAAAATATTCAAAGCTTTTATTTATTTTTCTTTTATTCTTTTTGTTTTTTGCTTGTATTTCAGACTATAAATGGAACGTAAAAAGAGCATATTTTGAAGAATTTTAAGAATATTTTAAGGAAAAAGTATGAAAAGTGATGAAAATGGCTATGGTACATTTTTGCTATTATTTCGATGCGAATGTATATTCCGCCAAATAATTTGACTGTGTTGTATTGCTTGATGTGTCAGCTTTGATTATACACCAAATCGTTAACTGATTTACAAAAAATGTGTATGTTTTTGACCATCAAAGAAAACCCCTTAAAATTCCATATTTTCCGAATTTGAGGTCCAATTACCGCGGCATTTTAAAACTTATAAAAATAAGTTGCATCGGAAAAGAAGCCGTGTGGTGTTGTTAATGCGATAATGTGAAAATCATGTCAATAAATTTTTTGGTTTAGAAATTACGATCAAAAATATGGAAAAAGTAGAGGAAAAACTGAAAAAATGGCACGGCACTTATATCTCACTAACTAGAGCTGCTAGAAAAAATCTGAGGGTAGAATCGAAATCAGCGCACCCAAATTAGTAAGAAACAGTAGAAAAACTCCATGCAACAGAAGAAAAGTGTTTTTTGTTGTCCTGTGTTACAAATTGTCCCGATTCGAAATATAAAAATATGAATAACTTTTGAGAAGAAGCAGATCGGATTTCAATTCGAACGGATTTTGCACCTATAATCATCAACAAATACAACCCCGATTACAGTTTTCGTCGACATTTTTGTGCAACCTATCGATGCTTCCTGCCTACCGTGCCCTGTGGTATGCGTCAAATTGTTCCTTCGGAGTGTTTGAAATTAATAAATCAAACTGCGCTATGAAACTGCAGTTTGGCATTAACCAAACTAAACACAATTTTATCCGTTCTCTAATGAAATAAGCCAAATCGATCAATCCGTTCTCTTGTAATCCAGAACGCCAACTACGAAAAAGACGTTTATTTGTATTTAAAATTTGGTGCGACTCATATAACGACATTCTGAACAAGAATCAAAATACTTGGTGTTGAGATGTTGAATTACAATTTTAGAGAATTCCAACATTTATGTTATGAAAAAGATTTCATTTTCCAAAAATTTTTCATTAACATACACCCTCCATTCCAAAAGAAACCGAACTTAAAAAAAAAACAAAAAACCAATGTACATTTTGGAACAAATCATTTTTATTAATCAATGTATTCCCCTTCCGCATCGATACACAAATTTGCACGCTCCAACAAGTTGTCAAACGACTTCTCCATGTTCTTTATTGGAATGGTCTTTAGGACGTCGGTCGTCGCCTTCTCAATGGGTTCAATCGATGCGTGCCACTTTCCTTTCATCGCCAATTGCAGTTTAGGGAACAGATAGAAGCCGCACGGAGCCAGATCTGGTGAATAGGGTGAATGATGCAAAGGAATAACGTGATTTTTGACCAAAAATTCAGTTACAAGTCGCGAACGATGTGATGGTGCATTCAATTGCAGCTCTTTGTTTGAAACTCATTTACCGACCGATGTACAAAACACACTGGCATTTGAAACGCAATAACTTTTGTTGTATGCATCCAAATGTCATGAAATTTATACCAGTTGTTAATGAGGGACTAAGCCATCTACAGGTAAAATATTACAACAGATGGCACTAGTGGTACTATTTCTTCTTAAGAGTTCGGTTTCTTTTGGAATGGAGGGTGTATCTGTAGAACGAACCCAAATGAACTTTATTTGTAACTAGTAGGGCCCTGCGGCTTTGCACGCAAGCTTGAAGTCAATGGGCCCAATAAATCAAGTTTCTTCATACTACACGCCCCTTGTTCAACGCCCATAAAATTTTGCCAGTAGAATGACCCATCTATGGGACGATGGTATGCAAAACTTCAAAGCTTTCCAACTTCCGAAGCTATTCCACATTAAAAATTTGGGTTCTATGGGCGGTGCCATGCCCCTCGTCCAATACCCAACCCATTCCCCATGTCGAAGGGCACATCTAAATCGTAAATCTTTGATGTGTGATTTGTAGTTCCACAGTTAATCAAAATATTTGAATTGCTTAAAAAGTGTCACGCCCCTTGTGCAACGCTCACAAAGTTTTATCAGTGAAACGGCACATCTAAACGGTGGCCACGCACCAAATTTTAATGCTATCCGACTTCTCATTACGAAAATATTCCATATTGAATTCAATTGAAATATTCCATATCGTATTCGCACTATGTGGTTTACCGAGACTTACTCAGGACGAACATTCCGTGAAAAATTCAACTTATCGGCTGTCTAGTTTTTAGTTTTACAGGGCTATTCTGGCAAAGACTGTTGAAACACTTTCAAAAGATTATTGAAAGATAGTTTGAAAGACTGAATGCAAGATTTTAGCTATTCCAACGAAAAAATCTTTCGGAAAAAGCTCTAAAATTCAACACTCGAGTTGAAAAGCGAACAGCATTGCCAGCCAACTCTTTTTCTGTGAAATTTGAAGCATTTTTGCAATGATGAAAGAAAATTATTTTTCCAATTTTCGTTATGATTTTCTTTTTAATTACAGATGTGTTTATCAGGATTATTTTGCAGTTACGTATTTCTTTTTAGAAAAGACAAGAACTGGTGTAAAAATTCAAATTAATTGTTTTATTTTTTATGTGATGTTAATGATGTTGTCAGATTTAACCTTAAGGCAATGAACAGCACATGAAGACAAACACTTTCGGCCAATTATTATTATGTACTTTTGCTGTTAATTGGTGTATTTTTACGTTTTCTTTCATCCTTCATAAAAATCTCACATTTGTAAACCAAGTGCTCTATTCGATGCTGGCAATACTGTTGGCAAACGAACCGTCCGTCGTGAAATGAAAAATTCAAACAAAATTTCAAAAATGTCAATCAATGGCTGAAGAAATCAAGCTGAAGTAAAAATTCAAAAAATAATTGCATTCTTTTATAAAATATGTCCATATATATTATATACGTATATCGTTTCTTTTATAACACAAACACAACGCACGTACTTTCTGCAAGCTGAAAGACGACCCCAAAAGCACGTCTTTCAAACTGTCTTTCATGTTACGGAAAAAAGCTTTCAAGATAGTTGCTAGAATAGCAAAATGTCTTCCGACAAATATTCCATGGCTGATTTGTTATTATAGTGGGCGTGGCGAAAAGGCATATCAGATGGGCGTGGTCAATTTTATATATCCTATGTTAACATCAATGAAACACGGAATCATTTGATATTAATACTGATTTACCGACATGTACCGTAGCTTTGTTTTGTTAGTTTAGTGGGCGCGGCCGATTATATTACACCTATGTTTGCCGCATGGCAGCCGCCGTGGCTCAGTTGGTTAGTGCGCGGTCCAAGCGAGTCGCATGCAGAGCGACGCTAGTTCGAATTCTGCATGTAGTAATACCTAAAAAAAATAACGGGAAACTCGTTTTCTCTTTCGGTGGCTGTCCTCTCAGCTGGAAATGGCAAACCTCTGAGAGTAAAAATTGCCTATGAAAAAGCTCCCAACCTGCCGTTCGGAACCGGCATAAAACTGTAGGTCCCTTCCACCCGCGTACAAAATTCACACGCACAACACGGGTGGTTGCGGGAAGCTAGGCCTTAGTCTCGCGTAAGCGGGCTGTCGTGCCAATAAATTATTATTATTATTATTATGTTTGCCGCAACGACACGCTGAATCGTTTGATACCCACATTGCCTTACAAAAGCATAGCATAGATGAGTTTTGTTACCATAGTGGGCGTAATAATGGGGCGTGGTCATTCTCATATAGCCTATGTACCATTCCCCCAGATAAAAAAATTTTTGGTGCTTATTTCATCTAAATCGGTTCAGTGGTTTTTGCCTGATTGTGGCTCAAAAAACGTCACACTTGTTTTTATATAATAGTATAGATAATAATAATAATTGACTGGTACGACAGCCCGCTTACGCGAGACTAAGGCCTAGCTTCCCGCAACCACCCGTGTTGTGCGTGTGAATTTTTACGCGAGTGGAAGGGACCTACAGTTTTATGCCGATTCCGAACGGCGAGCTGGGAGCTTTTGCATACGCAATTTTTACTCTCAGAGGTTTGCCATTTTCTGCTGAGAGGACAGCCAATGAAAGAGAAAACGAAGTTTCCCGTTATTTTTTTTGAGGTGTTATTACAGGCAGTATTGAACCTGAGGCTGCTGCCTTCGACTCGCGGTCCAACGCACTAACCAACTGAGCCACGGCGGCTTCTTTATTTGTAATACTCAAACCAAAATTCTGCCGGCCTCGATAGCTGTGCCCCGGGTTCGATTCCTGGCTTGGACGGCCCCGTTAAGAGGCCTAAGTGTGTCTCATACAGAGGCAGCCACCGCAACCTAACCTAACCAAACCAAAATTAACTTCAACAGGTAGGGTCTTTCTTATGCTGGTGTTTTATTCAATGTTTTAAATTGCGTACAACTTTTGTTATTCGTCGGCCAATAATAAGAAAGTTTAGAAACAATTCTACTCTCAGATTATCGATCAATTTTAGCCGATTTATATATTGTATGCAAACAAATCAACGACCCAGCGGGACCCAAGAGACAAATACATAGTCCATTAAATATTGAAAAATGTAAACCATAATTTTTCCAATGAAAACCCAAAATGTTCAACTTTAATTTTATTTGATTATGAAAGAATGGAAAATAATGATGTGGGAATAGTCGATTTGTAATGTTTGTAATGTTTAATCGTTTTGCTCATTTTGGTGGCCAGAATATACATTTTGGGTTCTTGTTTCTGACTGTTTGAGATGGTTTGCGATCTTTCCGTAGATTGACCAATATCGTTCATTCTGCTGGACCTGCTGGTCCTTTGAATTAAATTTTTTTATTTTACTTTAGTACGTATCGGTGGTAGCAAGGGAGTAGTGTCTTTTTAAAAATAATATTGCTCCCCTAGTAGTGTCCATTTTGGCATACGTTTCATAATTCATGACTTTGCACGTATTTAATGGAAATTTTCGCTGTATTTATTCTTCTGAAATTATTTTACTATTTTCTGGTTTTCCGAACGCACTTTTAGTTGCAACTTTTTTAAGTTATTCTGTTAAAAAATTAATTAAAAAAATATTATGTAATAAAAAAAATTAAAAAAAAATTTTCTAATAGTAAATTCTTCAGCCTTTCAAAAGCGTATAAATACTGCACTCAACCTTTGGCAAATAATGGTTAAAACGTAATACTAAAAATTAATATGAGAAAAAGCGTAGGGGTACGAATTAATAGTGGTTAGGGCTTGTATATCAATTGAAATCTTCTGTGCGTTTAACCATCGATGTAGGTATGCATATATTTCTTTGATTAATTCAAACTTGACATTCAATAAAAAAGAAAAACTATCAATGGCTTTGAAATTCTATTTTTGGAATTCAGAGGTCATTATATACACGTAAAAGAAATTCGTAAAATTATTTCTGCTAAGGGGGATAGCCACTGTGACGGGTCCTAACATTTTTTTGTTTTAAATCAAAGCTTATATATTAAAAAATATGTGTACAAAATTTCAAGTCAAAATTTCAAAAATTGACTAAGTTACAACGATTTTAGTGAGAGCAGGTAGGGCGACTGGAAATGTACTCAAAACTTTAAACGCGTTTTTCTCGAAACGATTTTTTGAACTGGCGGCATCAATAACTCGAACAATTATGAACCGATTTCTAAATTTTTTTTTGTTTTGTTCGTCTTAGTAGTGGTTAAGCTTAAGCGTAGCCGATTTGGAAAATTTTGTTTTTACTATTTTTTCTTTTGTCTCAAAACCAAAAAAAAGGTAGAAAAAATTGAAATATTTTCAATCGGTCGCCATTTTGTGAAAAATCAAAATAAAAAAAAAACGGCTACGTACAACGATAACTACATTCATACAGATTACAATCAAATTTTGTTTTTTTTTCGGAGTACCGGTTTTTGAGAAATCGATGCTGCCATGGAGGGGGAATTTTTTTTCAAGCGCTACGGGATCATCTCTATTGTTTAAACTATTTAATATTTTTTAATAAAAATTTGTGGAAATATTATTAGATGTGTGCTTAATAAAATAAAAAAACCGATCCAAAAATTCCTATATTTACTCGGTCAAAAAAAATGTTTAAAATCACTAATTTTTTGACCCGTCACAGTGGCTATCCCCCTTAAATTTATAAAGTTTTTGCTTCGGCCGAAAGTACGCCGAAGTAAATTCGAAACCAATTTTGCGAATGTGCACATATTTCCGGTTGAAGTTTTTTCTCCTTATAAGTCCCGAAATTGATTTATCTCACTAAATTGCTAGATCTACGTTGTCGTGCACGAAGTGGACATACATTTCTTATACATACATTTATTGCTATGAAATCTGGTCACGAAGTTTTAGATTATGGTCATGATGGTTCCAATAAATAAGGTCGGCGTCAGTTGAACTGTTTTTGCTTATTTTGAATAAATAAAAAATGGGGTTGGTCGAGATCACCGTGCTTTAAAATGTTTCTTCTGTATCTGATATATAGTAATAGCTTTTGGGATATGTAGTTTGTAATTTTTGTAGAAGGTTTTAACACATTCGCTGCCAAACTTAAATTACATGAAGTCATTCCCATTGCCATTTATATTTTGCGCGTTATTGACGAGTTAAAGACGAGTATACTCGTCCTTGGCAGCGAATGGATTAAGATTGTTATTGTACGATTGCATTCTTTTTCTACCCTTGTGGCAATGACGGTGAACGAGGCTGCACTTGCTGCGATGTTCTCAGTTTCAAGCGTTGCGTTTGGCTGACATGATTGAATCTATTACGACTGCACTTAAATCATTTAACATGTGTTTTTGTCCGTTTGGCAGCCCCATTACAATGCGATATATTTTTGTGGTTGTTTGTTTTGTTTGCGTCAATTCATGAATGCATATCGAATTCAGGTCAATAAAAAGCCGCCGGTTTATTACACGATTTTTGAGATTGAAATGTTTAGCCTGACGCGTACCAGTCACAACCGCAATGTAAGAATAGCGGAAAATAATAAATAGTAAGGAAGTTTTGTTTGAGTTGTCCCACATTTTTTTACAATAGTTATTACATTATGATTTCCTAATATGTATATATAATACTAACATAAAAAGCTTCAAAGTTTGAAAGTAAAGTACATATTTTTTAATTTTTGTAGATCGCGAAGACCAATCGATTTTGTGCACAGGCGAGTCAGGTGCCGGCAAAACTGAAAATACGAAGAAAGTCATTCAGTATTTGGCCTATGTAGCAGCATCAAAACCCAAAGGTTCCGGCGCGGTAAGTGTAATGGATATGCATACCTGTTTCATATAATAATTTTGTATGCCTGACTAAAAAGCTGTATATTCGAAGGCAACACTTGATCATAGATCGAAACCCAATCAGATGAAGTTTAAAGGAAATAATGGAGTGCAGGGTATCTGCTAGATTGCGTAAAATTTGTAAAAATAACTTTACTTGCTTTCGATTAAAAGCATCAAACGAAATTTGTCAAAATACACCGAATATTAACATTCGTTATCTGAAAAAATGGACCATTCTTGTGTGTTTTGTACAATATGAGTACATAAATATTTATTGCTTGCAAAGCCAAAGAGAAAATATTTTTCGCATGACTCATCAGTGAGAGCGAGCGAACGATAAACCACAAACGAAAACAAAAAACGAACATCACAAAATGTCAGTACGAGCAAACTACTTATAACCAAAACAGAGCACGATGGAGCGCAGCACACAGATGTATTTAAGCTATAGTAGTCGTCAATTCCATTTAAGGCGAATTATGTCAAATGTGGAAAATCTAAAGACCCAAGTTCACACACATCCGCAGTCAGCGTTATGGCTATAAAACGAAGTAAGATGTCAGCAATACATGTGTGAGTCTGTTACCTACTTTTCGGCAACGGAATTGAGAGTTAAACATAGTACTCAGCATATAGTACATATATGTATGTATGTGCACATGCGGATAAATGAATATGTGATGCATCAGAAATTGACTTTCAATTAGTTGTTTTGAACAATGGCTGCAGAACAAATTAATTGACCAAAATGCGTGTGTAAAGAGAGGTATGCTTAGAATGAGTGGTGATTTACTCTACGCGTATCGTACAGTTTGAGTGAAATCTTTAGGGTTGCATTTTTTGTATTTATGAGAAAATTTGTTGTAGTAATTAAGAGTTTGCGAAGCCAATTTCCCTGGTGAAAGTCATTCAGTTATTTTTAACTTAATTAGTCGATGGATTTTGTTTACAACTTGAATACAATATTGAATACAATTTGAATTTCAAAGGCTTAAACGGATCTGTTTGTTATGAGTAGGGTAGCGTGGTCCGAAACCGACCCCCTAATTGGCAAATGCAATAAAAGTGCTTTCAATTGATATTTTTTCACAAACCCAATTTTTTTTTAGAATAAACATTATTCTAGGTTGTAAGTAGCTTGACAAGGTTTTTGGAAACTTTTTTCTTTAAATAACGAGGTCATATTCAATGTTTGCATATTTGTTGTTTTAAAAACTCTTGGTCCGAAACCGACCCCCATGGATTCACTTACAACAATAAAATTCATCAAAATTTGATAGCACCTATCCAAGTTTAGGTCATAACGAATATAAAAAACTTAGCTTTTGATTTTTCAAAAAACAATAAAGCACTTACCGTATATAACTGAAGTATAACTGAAGTTCCGTGTAGGCTCAAAAATGAATTTTATTCCTGTGAAAACACAACACGTCACATAACCACGAAATAAAATGTGTAATATGATGGCTCTCCGCCTACAACTTGTAAGTGTTGTAAGAGCTTTTAAATGCCCCCACCGACAGTTTGGGTGGCAGCATAATGACTGAGAAACATGTGGAGGTCGGTATGGGACCACGGGCCGGTTTCGGACCACGCTACCCTATCTAAATTCAAGCGCTTAGTTTTTTGTTGCTGTATTGCAAGCAAAATGTTTTTTACTGTCTGCATGTATATCATTCACAATTTAATACACAATTGATACAACTTTTAAAGTAATTGTCTTTTAAACAATTTCCCAAACTACCTATATTGCAAGTAAGGTGCATTCGAACTTGTTCTTTCTGAAACGTCAAGTTTCCATTTGAGGCAAGGACATCATGCAGTAAGTATGTCAAAGAAAATGCGCACACAACGCATTCACAAATCAGAAATGTGATTCAATTAAAAAACGCATTCCCGTAAAATGTACGTAAATGGTGAAGATTGATCTTAAATGATGCAGTAGTAGCAAGTCTACGTTGAATGCAGTTCATGCAAACGTTAAAATTTGGTGGCGCCTTCGCTTTTTGATAATCAATGCTAGACATTACATAATTCTCGTGAAATATTAGAGCCATATATGCTTTGTGGCGTACGTTTCGTATGGCGGTCCAATGCCTTGTGTAATTTTCAAGGTAGCGCTTAGTGTGCAAAAGTTCGTGATGCTTGTAGTGCTGTATCGCCTGACCATATATGCGCTCAGTCATATAAGCATTAAGTTTTCATATTTAGTCTGTCATAGGAATCGTGAAACACTACAAGAAACAATTTCAATTTTAAGTTACTTTAGTGAATACGCGGATGGTTGTTGAATACACGTCGTATTTGCCCGAGTAAAATTTGTCTACACAAAGACATTTATTAAAAAACCAAAAATAAAAATGTGTATTACCATAATTTTTGTAAAGCGTAGCATTCAGTTTTAACGTGGTTGTTGCTCGGTGATCTAAAGTTTTAGATATAATAATAAATATAAAATAAATAATAACTAATATAGATAAAATTGCCTATGAAAAAGCTCCTAACTCGCCGTTCGGAATCGGCATAAAACTGTAGGTCCTTTCCAACCTTGTAAAAACATTCGCACGCACAACACGGTTGGTTGCAGGAAGCAAGGCCTTAGTCTCGTAATCGGGATGTCGTGCCAGTCAAGAAGAAGTATAATATATAATTTGAGGGGGAATTCATATGTATAGAAGTTTTTGGCATTCGATTGTTACGAGAAGTGTTGTCTTCGAAAATGAGCTTTAAAGTTGAATTGTAAAATTGTACGTATGCACTTGGGAATATTAGTGAAAAATATTTGCAAATATAACAAAAAAATACAAATTATTTTATACTAAACTGTGGTTTCATAAAAAAGACTTACGGTTTTTTCTTTTCAAATATTTTTATTTTCATGTTTACTCTGCAAACGCCCTACTTACTACCATTACTCTGTTGTTGTTGTAAAATTGATTGGTTGATGTCTATATTTTTTTTATTAAATGCTATCTTTATCATTGCCTTCCATTAAAATTATTTAATTTTGACTGAAACTTAAACTTCAAATATATAATTGTATATACAAAAATGTTAAATATTTGATTTGTTAAATCAAATCGCTATTTTCCATAAATGTAACCACCAATACCAAAATTCCACAAACTGTGGCCACCTTTACCGGCACACTCACAATCGCCACCAAAATCACAAAAATGAATTAACCAAATTTTTCATCATTACCACCAAACAACCGACCAACCAACCAAAATTCACTTCAACAATTTTGATCATGTAAAGGGACCACATCCGGCCTTAATTATTGTAAGTATTCGGTATCAATAGACGTCTTAAAGCGTGTCTCTATCAAATATTGTATAAAAAGTTATTGTTTTATTTATTGTTCATTTATTCTCGATTCTTGTATCTACTAATTGAAATTAAAGAAATATATATTGAAACGTTTAATCACATATTGACATTATTTAAACAACCTTTTCTTTTTCGTATACCTTTTTTCTAAAATGCATATCAACGTACTGTCCTTGCGCCTAAATCTACTAATGTTACTAAATATTACTACCACTACCATTCCTGTCACTGCCACCACCACGGGGTGTTGGGTGGAATTATGGTGTTTAACAAAAAACGAACTTTTGCAACTGCTATCATCCCTATGTCGTTCATTCGTCCATTCATCCATTATGTCGTACATATCGTTGCACATTTTTTTCGTGCTGATGTCGATTGTCATCTTCACCTCGTCACTGCCCTTGCTACTCGAATTCTATACCAAATCTAGAGTAGCAATGCAGCAACATTTGCGGTAAAGTACTTAACATCCTCTCCTTACGTATTGTGTAATGTTGTATACTTGTACTTGTAAGAAATTTTAATGGAATTATCGTAAAATATAAGCATTTTTATTTCAAGTTTTATTAAGGTAACTTCGGATATTGTGGTATACCTATTTGTTTTTTGTCTATATCACAGTTAAATTCGGTCCAAATTTAAGAAAATTTAACAAATGACATATTTCAAGTTTTAGCTTTAAACAAATTAACTAGAAAGGGCTTCTGATGAAAATATTTGGAGATATTTTTGAAAATTTTTTGAATAAACTGCCCATTGATAAGCTTGGCGGGGGGAGTTTATGTAGTATAAAGCATGTTCGGTTAATGTGGTATATTATCGTATTACCCGTCTGACAGACGGGCAGAACTTTATTTGAATGATTTATTAAAAAATATGATTTAAAAACATTTTAAGCATGTGCAAATACGAACCCTGACTAAATCGGTCTTCGACTTAGTGCAGTAGATAGATATTCTGTAATTGCTAATATTTGCCATGTCCTAAAGAAAATTTCTTCTTTTCCCGAAATATCTAGTTCTGGAAGTATAGTATACCCATTACCCTTTAGCATATACATATGTACCACAATATCTGAACTTTACTTGTTTGGAATAATAAAAAAAAGTAAATAAATGTTTATTATATTAATTACTTGTATGTGCTTTATTTTAAATAACACTCAGTTATTGATTTTAATTTCACTTAAAAACTTAATTGTATTAATTTATGCCAAAAAAGACTGCTTCGCAAGCTTTAAAAAAGTCTAGCACATGCCAACGTGATTTTTTCAATTGCCAAATGCATTACTTGCAGCAGCATGTTGATGCAACATTCTTTAATGCGTTTGCATCGTCAACATTCCGACGTGATTCTGTTCTTTTAATGTCTGGTTTTTGAGAAACTCTACTCTACTCTACCACATTACTCCACTATATTACAATATTCAAAGTTTCCTTACTGCAACTTTATTGTTTTGTAACTTGTTTTTGGTCTCGCATCACCTTTTGGCGAGAGGATTTCTTTATATAGGATTATATAAGTAAGTCTGTATGTATAAAAATACGTATGCGTGCACAAGTTCGCTACAACGGCGAATTTAGATGTATTTGACATGCAAATATAATCTCTTTGGGCAAATCATGAGATCAGTGCCTCACGCAATTTCAAGTTTTGGACTTGCTCATAAGCGTTAAGCATTTAACGCGAATACCTTGCCAAGTCATTGTTCTTTTCGCAGTTGCATTTTTATGTCAGAAGGAGTACACCCATTCGTATGCACTGTATTAACATACATATTTTCTTACACTTTTGTGTTCTTTTGTACATTACCCTGTCGAAATGAACCTATGCACATTATATCATTACTTCAGTTTCCTATTTTGAACGCATGAAAGTATTAATCATAAATATTTATTAAAAATTTGAACGGCTGAAAATAAAAAAATTGCGAGAGGGATCTCCTTTTTAATGCATTAAAACAAAATTAAAATTCAAAGTTCGATATTTGAACTTACAGACAAATATGACTGTACACCTTAATTAAATCAAAAATATTAACATTTTATTCTCAGACGTTCAGTTTCACAAATGAAATGCACTGATTTACTCGTATTTCAAAAGCGATAACCAATGAAAGTGCGGTCGGCATTTCCCCAGTGGAATGTTAAAAGTAAAAAAAAAACCGTACGTATGCGTATGACTATGAGTAGGTCATAAACAGTGCGACCTAGTCCCAACTGACACGTGAAATAATTAAATTTTTGCAGAATTTACAAGTAAATGTGAAGAAAGCTTTTAAAATCAAATGTAATGTACACGGTATGGCGTCAGATTCCGACTGTGTTAAGAATGAGTGTCAGAATGAAATTGCCAAGTTGACAGAAAATGGCGGATACCGGTGTGTGCTCGCGAAGGTACAGAACTAAATATATATGTATACGTAAATAGGAAACGTAATTATGTGCAACATGTAGTTTGCACAGTTTAACATATGCATACAAAAGTTGCGGTTGTTGTAAATAAGCATAGTTGACTGCAGGGGCGGATTCAGATAAATATTTTGTTAGGGGTTTCAAAAAATAATTGTTTAGTATTCATAAATGTTTCTTTTAATTTGTATGTAGTTTTA
This sequence comes from Melieria omissa, assembly GCA_963971225.1. Classification (NCBI taxonomy): domain Eukaryota; kingdom Metazoa; phylum Arthropoda; class Insecta; order Diptera; family Ulidiidae; genus Melieria; species Melieria omissa. Next base: position 37,183,133 of record OZ020269.1, on the reverse strand, counting down.
AAGTCGACCCTAATATTTTCGGGGGGGTGAGGTTCAACCCCCCAAAACCACCCCTGAATCCGCCACTGGTTGACTGATTTGCATGGTTATGTAGCCTGTATAACTATTTGTAATGTTTATGTATATTTGTTTTGTAATTGTTAGTTTTCAAGTAAATTTTGGTTTGGTTACGGTAATAGTTTTGATAATTGGAGTAACAGAAACATATGACATAATTGATTCTAATGCGACTGTTTGTATAATTTGTTTCGTTATACCCCTTAGGGCGAACTGGAGCAACAGCTTCTGCAAGCCAACCCGATTTTGGAAGCCTTCGGTAATGCCAAAACTGTGAAAAATGATAATTCATCCCGTTTTGTAAGTTGTGAGAGTCATAAATATGACCTAGAAACTTTGAACCATTTGCAAATTTACTTTAACTTGTGTCATTGTTTCTTCCCACAAAATCAACGAACAGGGCAAGTTTATTCGCATTAACTTCGATGCGTCGGGCTACATATCTGGTGCGAACATTGAAACATATTTGCTGGAGAAATCTCGTGCCATTCGTCAAGCCAAGGACGAGCGTACATTCCACATATTTTACCAATTGCTTGCTGGTGCCTCGCCAGAGCAACGTGAGAAATTTATTCTCGATGACATCAAGACGTATCCATTCCTTTCTAATGGCACTTTGCCAGTTCCCGGGGTTGATGACTTTGCTGAGTTTCAAGCTACGGTCAAGTCGATGAACATTATGGGCATGACTACCGACGACTTCAATTCAATATTTCGCATTGTGAGTTCCGTTCTGTTGTTTGGCTGCATGAAATTCCGTCAGGAACGTAACAACGATCAGGCCACGTTACCGGACAACACTGTGGCACAGAAGATTGCCCACCTATTGGGACTGAGTGTAACCGATATGACACGTGCCTTCCTGACGCCGCGCATAAAGGTGGGCCGCGATTTTGTGACCAAAGCGCAAACCAAGGAGCAGGTGGAGTTCGCCGTGGAAGCGATAGCCAAAGCGTGCTATGAGCGTATGTTCAAGTGGTTAGTAAACCGAATTAATCGTTCACTGGATCGCACCAAGCGTCAGGGTGCTTCTTTTATTGGCATTCTCGATATGGCCGGCTTTGAAATCTTCGAATTGAATTCATTCGAGCAGTTGTGTATTAATTATACGAACGAAAAACTGCAGCAGCTCTTCAATCATACGATGTTCATTCTGGAACAAGAAGAGTACCAACGAGAGGGGATTGAATGGAAATTTATTGACTTTGGTTTGGATCTGCAACCAACCATTGATTTAATCGATAAACCTGGTGGTATAATGGCGTTACTTGACGAGGAATGCTGGTTTCCAAAAGCTACAGATAAAACATTTGTCGATAAGCTCGTTTCGGCGCATTCGATGCATCCAAAGTTTATGAAAACCGATTTCCGTGGTGTTGCAGACTTCGCTATTGTCCATTACGCCGGCAAGGTGGACTATTCTGCGGCTAAATGGCTAATGAAGAACATGGATCCGTTGAACGAAAACATCGTGTCATTACTGCAGGCTTCCCAAGATCCGTTTGTTGTAAACATCTGGAAAGACGCGGAAATTGTGGGCATGGCTCAGCAGGCGCTGACCGACACTCAATTTGGTGCGCGCACTCGGAAGGGCATGTTCCGTACCGTGTCGCATTTGTATAAAGAACAGTTAGCGAAGTTGATGGACACGTTACGAAACACGAATCCGAACTTTGTGCGCTGCATAATTCCGAATCACGAAAAGCGCGCCGGTAAGATCGATGCGCCGTTGGTGCTTGATCAGCTGCGTTGCAATGGTGTGTTGGAAGGCATTCGCATCTGTCGCCAGGGCTTCCCGAATCGTATTCCGTTCCAGGAATTCCGACAGCGGTACGAGCTGCTTACACCGAATGTCATTCCAAAGGGTTTCATGGATGGTAAGAAAGCTTGCGAGAAAATGATTCAGGCACTAGAGCTGGACTCAAACCTGTTCCGTGTCGGTCAGTCGAAGATTTTCTTCCGTGCGGGTGTATTGGCGCATCTCGAGGAAGAGCGTGACTACAAGATAACGGATCTGATTGTGAACTTTCAAGCATTCTGCCGAGGCTTTCTGGCGCGACGGAATTACCAGAAACGTTTACAACAACTCAATGCCATCCGTATTATTCAGCGTAACTGTGCTGCTTATTTAAAGCTGCGAAATTGGCAATGGTGGCGCTTGTACACGAAGGTGAAACCGCTACTTGAGGTAACCAAGCAAGAGGAGAAACTCGTGCAGAAAGAGGACGAGCTGAAGCAAGTGCGCGAAAAGTTGGATACGTTGGCTAAGAGTACGCAAGAGTATGAACGTAAATACCAACAGGCTTTAGAGGAGAAGACTGCTTTGGCTGAACAGTTGCAGGCTGAAATTGAGCTGTGTGCTGAAGCAGAGGAATCGCGATCTCGTTTGATGGCACGCAAGCAGGAGCTTGAAGACATGATGCAGGAACTGGAGACGCGCATCGAAGAGGAAGAAGAGCGCTCTCTGGCATTGGGCGCTGAAAAGAAGAAGCTGGAACTGAACATTCAAGACCTCGAAGAACAACTAGAAGAAGAGGAAGCTGCGCGGCAGAAACTGCAATTGGAAAAAGTGCAGCTAGATGGAAAGATAAAAAAATATGAAGAGGATCTTGCAATTACTGATGATCAAAATCAAAAGTTGCTGAAAGAGAAAAAAATTCTTGAGGAACGTGCGAATGACCTTTCGCAAACTCTAGCCGAAGAGGAAGAGAAGGCAAAGCATTTAGCCAAATTGAAAGCAAAGCACGAAGCTACTATCGCGGAATTAGAAGAACGTTTACATAAGGATCAACAGCAACGTCAGGAGTCTGATCGTACCAAGCGCAAAATTGAGACTGAGGTGGCCGACCTGAAAGAACAGTTAAACGAACGTCGCATTCAGGTAGAAGATATGCAAACGCAGTTGAGCAAGCGTGAAGAAGAGTTAACCCAAACGCTGATGCGCATCGACGACGAGTCTGCTGCGAAGGCCGCCGCTCAAAAAGTGCAACGTGAACTGGAGTCACAACTGATTGAAATACAAGAAGATTTGGAAGCTGAAAAAGTGGCTCGTGCAAAGGCAGAGAAAATTCGACGCGATTTAGGAGAAGAGCTAGAAGCTCTGAAAAACGAATTACTTGACTCCCTGGATACCACTGCCGGTGAGTGTAGTTTTCCAGTAGTTACGTTTTCTTAGTTCAGAAGGTGAAAATTTGTGTAGAAATCCTACAATTTCTCCAGCTTGATGGCATATATTTTTTAATTTTTATTCAATTGTCTAATGTCGTGTTTCTCTATACCACTTTCAGCTCAGCAGGAGTTGCGATCAAAGCGTGAGCAAGAACTGGCCACGTTGAAAAAGTCTTTGGAAGATGAAGCTGTAAACCATGAATCTCTGCTGGCCGAAATGCGCCACAAGCATTCACAAGAATTGAATGTTATAAATGATCAGTTAGAGAACCTGCGGAAGGCGAAAGCAGTGTTGGAGAAGACAAAGGGCACGCTAGAAGCAGAAAACGCCGATCTGGCAACAGAGCTGCGCAGTGTGAATAGTTCCCGCCAAGAGAACGATCGCCGTCGCAAACAAGCCGAATCGCAAATCGCTGAATTACAGGTGGGTCTTGGGCACTGGTATCCAATGCGAAACATGATGCCTACTGTTGCGCAAGCTTGTGGAGCTTTTAGTCTGAGAAAAAATAGAAACACTTTGCACTGAGAAATTTGGCTTTACCACAAAGCGGGTGCAGGGAGAAAATTATGAATATATGTAATTATAGGTGTCCCATTAGTATTTTAAACTCTTGCGGTTAACATATTGTAACGTTCGCCAATGTAGTGATCATAAACATTGACAGCATCTTTCCTCACTACTTGTACGTTTGCGTAATTTTGCTATTTGTTTTTGTACAATACCAACATAGGTGAAATTGGCGGAGATTGAGCGTGCTCGTTCTGAGCTGCAAGAGAAGTGTACAAAACTGCAGCAGGAGGCGGAAAATGTAGCGAATCAGTTGGAAGAAGCGGAATTGAAAGCATCAGCAGCTGTAAAGTCAGCTAGTAACATGGAATCACAACTTACTGAGGCGCAACAATTACTCGAAGAAGAGACGCGCCAGAAGCTATCGTTGAGCTCAAAGTTGCGTCAGTTGGAATCGGAAAAGGAGGCATTGCAAGAGCAACTGGAAGAGGATGAGGAAGCGAAAAAGAATTACGAGCGTAAAATAGCTGAAATTACAGCGCAAATGCAGGACATAAAAAAGAAAGCTGAGGAAGACAGCGATTTGGCAAAAGAGCTAGAAGAAGGCAAGAAACGGCTAAACAAGGAGCTCGAGGCGCTCGAGCGTCAGGTGAAGGAGTTAATGGCCCAAAATGACCGCTTGGATAAGAGTAAAAAGAAAATACAGTCAGAGTTGGAGGACACCACTATAGAACTGGAGGCACAACGTACCAAGGTAAAATTTGTAATTCTATTATCCCTAAATATGTATAATAAGTTGATTATTTATAGGTGCTCGAGTTAGAGAAGAAACAGAAGAACTTCGACAAGATACTTGCGGAAGAAAAAGCTATATCGGAACAGATAGCGCAAGAGCGTGATACAGCAGAGAGAGAGGCGCGAGAAAAGGAAACAAAGGTGCTCTCACTAACACGTGAACTCGATGAGGCATATGACAAGATTGAAGATCTTGAGAGCAAACGCAAAGTGCTGCAAAACGAACTTGACGATCTGGCCAATACACAAGGAACGGCCGATAAGAATGTACATGAACTGGAGAAGGCGAAGCGTGCGCTGGAATCGCAGTTGGCGGAATTGAAGGCGCAAAATGAAGAGCTAGAAGATGATCTGCAATTGACAGAAGACGCAAAGCTACGCCTGGAGGTGAACATGCAAGCGCTGCGCTCGCAGTTTGAGCGCGACCTGCAGGCAAAGGAAGAGCAAGCGGAAGAGAAGCGACGTGGCTTAGTGAAGCAGCTACGTGATTTAGAGGCAGAGTTGGACGAAGAGCGCAAACAACGTACTGCTGCGGTTGCGGCGAAAAAGAAGCTCGAGGGTGATCTGAAGGAAATGGAAACCACAATGGAAATGCACAACAAAGTCAAAGAGGACGCGCTGAAGCATGCCAAGAAGTTGCAAGCACAAGTGAAGGACGCGCTACGCGACGCCGAAGAAGCAAAAGCAGCGAAAGAGGAGTTGCAAGCGGCTAGTAAGGAGGCCGAGCGCAAAGTGAAAGCTTTGGAAGCTGAAGTAATGCAGCTGACCGAAGATTTGGCCAGTTCAGAACGGGCTCGCCGCGCCGCTGAAACAGAGCGTGATGAGCTAGCCGAAGAAATTGCCAATAATGCCAGTAAGGGTTCACTTATGATAGATGAGAAACGCCGTCTAGAGGCGCGAATAGCCACATTAGAGGAGGAACTGGAGGAGGAGCAGTCTAATTCGGAAGTGCTGCTCGATCGAAGTCGCAAGGCACAGTTGCAAATGGAACAACTCACAACTGAGTTGGCTAACGAGAAATCGAATTCACAGAAGAATGAGAATGCACGTGCCCTCCTTGAACGACAGAACAAAGAACTTAAGGCAAAGTTAGCTGAGATTGAGACAGCACAACGCACTAAAGTAAAAGCAACAATTGCCACGCTAGAAGCGAAGATTGCCAATCTAGAGGAGCAGTTGGAGAACGAAGGCAAAGAGCGTTTATTGCAGCAAAAGGCGAACCGCAAAATGGATAAGAAAGTAAAAGAACTTACTATGAACATCGAAGATGAACGACGACATGCCGACCAATATAAGGAACAGATTGATAAAGTATGTCAGATGGCGGTTGAAAGTATTGCTACACATGTGTAATTCGGTTTGTGTTTTTTAGCTCAATAGCCGCATGAAATTGCTGAAACGTAATCTTGACGAAACCGAGGAAGAGTTGCAGAAAGAGAAGACGCAGAAGCGTAAATATCAGCGAGAGTGCGAGGATATGATCGAAAGCCAAGAGACGATGAATCGGGAGATTAACTCGCTCAAAACCAAACTAAGGTATGTATGAAGAAAAGAACCCAATGCGAGCAGAGCGGAATGTAATATTCTAAAGGATTTGAACATGTGGCATTTGGTTCCTACTACCTGTGAATCTTATACAATGATTACAATTAACTTGATAAAGACAATCAAAAGTAAGGATGCATATATAGTATATGTAATAGTACAGAAAAGCGCACTTTTCAAAAATAGATACCGGTAGTTCTCGGTTTTGAGTGCATTCCCTTTGTGATCTAAAGATTAAACTCGTTGCTTATATTGTATTGAGCGTTTGAAATCAACAAGAGGTATGCAGTTTTATTTAAATAGGGGAAAACATATCCGGATAAATTTGACAATTTTCAGCTAAGAGTTAACTTCAAGAGCCATTTTAAATGATGATTTCTTAAATATAGCTTATATATGATCGTTATAGCCATGCTTTTACACAGGTTGATTGAGAATTTACTTCGTAAATATACAAAAGTATATTAATATAAAATTCAATCTAACATTTTAAACTTTGATTCTTTGCCATAACTTGAAATAAATAAATATTACATTTTGCTTTGACCGACGCATGCTCCAGCGTATACACATGTTCCTGAAGACCAATATTGTGTGAATTTATTTTAGACGTATGCTTCGTTTTGCTATATTTTGATTTTTGATTTGCGTTTCGTACTTAAAATTTTAAACGTGAAATTAATTTGCATCTGTAGATCAATACAAGTCGCTGAGACCGAAAGGGCCAAAGCGTATTCGCCTAAGAAGGACGCCACTCTCATTATGAATTGTGAGGGTCTTCAATGATAATGAAAAAAGCGAGCGCAAAACAAACGTAAGAGTGTCGTCCGACGTCACAGTTGTAAGTTGGTGCGCAACCGTTCTTCATTCAAGAGCACATGTTCACACATGCGCTACCCCTTAGAACGCCACACACTTGAGTAATATACCCAATCAGTTCCATACATGTTTAAATTACAAAGCATGTTTACTGAAATCCACTGAAGTAAAAATGACCCAAATTGCTTCCGATGATTGCCGACTGCACTAATTGCAGCAACTGTTAATTCATGCATGAGCTTGACGGTGTTATTTTCCTATTAAAAAATTTCCGTTAATTTGTAGTTTCTTTAATTCAGAGCGAAACATTTCCTGCCTAACATTTCAACATAAACTAAAAAGAAAAAAAGAAAAATTTGGAGCTCGTGGCCCGCACACTTCCGCTCGTTTAGTTCCTGTACGCCTACTCGCGCGCCGTAGACACACTTTGTGTGTTTGTTCACTTTTGTTGTTTCCTCTCCTTGTATGTGCATGTATTTGGGTTTTGATTTGCTGCTAGGTTTATCATTACTTATCGATGTTTGCAACTATCTCAATTAAGTTTTTCTTCCAGGCGCACTGGTGGCATTGGATTGAGTTCGAGTCGCCTTACTGGCACGCCGTCGTCAAAGCGGGGCGATGACAGTTCCTCGGTGCAAGATGAATCACTTGATGGCGAAGATTCGGGCAATTGACGTGTTTATTATAAAGTTTTCTTTTAAAACGAATGAATATACATTATATATATTTTTTTTATTCTGATATTTTGTACAACCCATTGCTTTGCTCTTTACTTAGTGAAATATGAAAAATGATCGAAGAGAAAATTCAAAAAACTGTAAAACGAAGAAATAGAGCAGACATTCACATGAGCCCTTGAGCCCTTTTATATGCCAATATGATTTTAATATCATCCTTTAGAAATAACAGTAAGAATATACGCGTGTAAAACACCAACGTCAACAAGAAAATCCGTACACTATCATACGTATGCAGGAAGAGGTTTCCAGAAAATAAACTCCAGAAAATAAAAAAAAACAATCGCATGTATGTAGTTGAGGACTTAACAATTGCATTTACAATAATTAAATTTGTAAAGATTTATGTTCGTATTTGTAGAAAGAATGTGTAAAATTTGTTTGATCGGATATTTACATGCTCCACAGGTGCATGCAAGCGGACACAACGCTAACATATACGGCCAGATACATGCTTACATATATACGTACACTTACAAGATAAATACGTCTATTTTAGAGCCTTTGCGCCCGTGACTAGCTTGATTATGTTGTGCATAGATAAAGAGAGCATCAATGAAAAAAGCACCAACAATAGAAATATATAAGAAGATATACTGTCAAAATATTATTGTATGCATGCTTACTACACACATACGTACACAATATTTACTCGTATTCAGATTTCCCTATTGCATGAAGCGATGCCAAACGCGTGTTTAAACTTTAGAATTTTACCTACTTGGAGAAGTTATGGCCAACACAAATTCTCGTTCCTTTCTTCTTAATAATCGTTGACGAGTGCTTAATATCTTAATACTTAAATTGCATAGCAATTTAAAAGGAACTACACATAGGCAATAGATATTGGACTATTCAAGAATCAATAATACTACGAAATGAAGACAATGAGCAGATGTGAAACGAATTAGTGTTAATATGGCGAGCATTAACACAGTGAAAAAGAAGAGAATTTTGTACAAGGCGTGGGACGATGTCAACATAGCCCCTAAACAAATTGAACAATGGAAGAAGACATAAATGACGATGAGTAAAGATAAGATCCAAATTGGATAAAAGACAACAAGGGGGGTGCACCACTCGGTGTGCCGTTTCTTACATGCAAATGTGCAACAATATGAGAACAAACAAATATGGCAAACAAATTGATATAGTAATTGTATAAGTATTATTAACTATAAAGTCTAATGTTAAATTTTGTATTACTGCCTAACCAAATGAATGTTTCGAAATTTTGAAGCAATGCAGGTGCAGAGTGAACTTCACATCCAATTTGAACTTTACATTTACCCATTAAGTTGCATTTTAAAAGATTGCTTACTTTTACAACCGCCTAGAAACGTTTCATACTTTGCTCGTTACCTTCTAATGTGCCATCAGTTTGATCTTGAATTGTGTTAACGATTTATCGTGGAAATGTGGGTATCACTTTTGATTTGCTTCGCATTGCTGACTCTCAATACATGTATCAGAATTGTTTGCGTAGTTTTTTATATCCGGCGAATTGCATCCTTGCTCATAGAGCTTCACTCAAGACCTTGCGACATGTATTTGCTATCCCTCGGACACGAGCATTCCGAGCCCATTTCCTTTTCAATTAGTGCCTCTTGTCAACTTGTAACATAACACGAAACATAACAGCGAACGAAGCGCATTATAACAACAAATATTCCTCAAAAGTCGAATTTCGATCTTATCCATGGTTATGCATACGTTTATATGTTGTACTTAAGGCATACACCTGATTTTCCTTCCATCCTTTATACGAGCACTTTTCTAAGACGAAAGCGGAGAGTAGACAAGAAAACCATACATACTTATAAGGTTTTAATTTCATTTTATGTGTTTTGTTTAACATTATTAAAAATATACTACAATATTGCATAATTATAACTCTAAATCACATTATTCTTTATAATTTAATAAATACTATAAACCGAAATTAACGAAGATAAGAGTTTCCGTCATAAGTGCAAACAGCGTGGTTGGGCTGGACAGTCGTCGGCTGATGTGGATAAGCTGGAATTGTGGTTGTGTCTTGCTTATATTGACTGAAAGTTAGTTTGGCCCAAATTAATAGATCACCACACGATTTTCTCAACCGCTATTAGTTGAGTTTGTTCCTAATGGCTTAAGCGCGTCTAAAGAAAAAAGTGCAAGGATTGAGTCCCGGCACATTGTTGTTATTTCAGCTTTCATTTCTGGTGTTTAACTCTGGAAAGTGTTTAAAAAAACCAAATGACTTTTTGTAATTTTTTCCTTGAGCAGATTGTTAATAAAACATACAAATATTTTGTTACTTTTACGTTGTGAAGTTTTGCTTAAAAGGCAAGTATTTTCGATTAGATAGATATAGATTTTCGCTTGGAATGGCTAACGCAACGATCGTTTATCTGAGTCGCCCCAAACAAAATAAATTTTTTTCCGGAATGCCGTTCCTTAGATGTCGATCTCCATTGCCAGAGAACGAAGACGTTTTCTAAGCACTTACCAGAGTTATTCTAATTAAATTGTTTTTCATGGTACAGCAACCTGTTATAACGCGCAAAAAGATGTTTTTTATTGTGCAGACCAGCGAAAGCGAACTTTCGGTTATAACGAACTTTTTTGTATGCAAAAGTTGTTTCTTTTTCGGTTAAAACGAACCAAAAAAGTGGCGCTATGACCAAAAAATTAGTTTTGCACTGGTAACACTGTTTAATTTTTCCAATGTTCTTGAATCTAGGAATTTCCCTAAGTTTATTGTTTGTGTGTGTGATGGGTGCAGTTGAAAATTACAGAGTTAGAAAATGGACGTAGTAGCAATTGGAAACAAAGGAAGTGCTTTTCTTTAAAAGAGAAATATGCAACGCTTACAAGACGGTGTAAAACCAAAGTAATTATGCCAAGAAATGGGACTCAGCAAGTCAACAATTGCTACAATTTGGAAAAGGACCTGGTTCTAAATAATTTTGAAAATGTAAAGAAGGTCAAAACCCATTTTTTCATGAAACGCGGCACTCCACAAGAAATTCTTGACCACTTGGCTCATGTTGATATGTATATAAATGAAACTTATTTTGCTACTAAGCAAGGTTAGGTTAGGTTAAAGAAGGGGAGTGTGCATTTGCACTTCCACTCGGAGGCCCTGTTGGGCCCATTGTGATTCCCTTCATTTTTATTTCACCGGTGCCTTCCCTTATCTGTTCGGTTCCCTGTAGATCCAGACCGGATCTTTTGGGAACCATTTGGCCTTCGCGAGGAAGTTGTGTAGATCAGTGATCTGTGCATCCGCTACCTCCACAAGTTCACCGAAGAACCTTGCCCCAAGAGTTTGGAGCCGTCGGTTCTGTAGTGATGGACAGTGGCAAAGCAGGTGCTCGACCGATTCCACAGCCTCCTCGTCTCCACAGCTTCTGCATAAATCGTCGGTCGCCAGACGCCATTTGCATAGCATTACGCCGATGGCGCAGTGACCTGTGATTACCCCCGTGACCATGCGCATAGCATGCTTGTCGAGGAGCAGCAAGCTCTTAGTTCTACTCATGTTCAGCGCTGGCCACAGCGTGCGAGCAATCTTACAATCGCTCTTGGTTGACCAGGCTCTGTTTGTAGCTTGAATGAGCCACATTCCGATTGAACCCGCTGTGGCAGAGAGCGGTGGTAGCACCGTGTCGACCGCCTCACTGGCAGTCATCGCTGACCCTGCACGAGCCAGTTCGTCCGCGTGCTCGTTCCCATCGATATTACTATGTCCTGGAACCCATCGCAGACTTACCCTGCATTGCCTTATACTGACCAGTGCGCTCCGGCAGTCCAGCACTACCTTCGACTTGACCACAGCAGATTCAATTGCTTTTAGAGCAGCTTGGCTGTCCACACAAATGATGGCCTCATTAAGTGTGGAGTTTTTGATATGCTCGGCTGCTTTCATGTCGGCAAAAACCTCTGATTGAAAAACGCTGCAATAGTCCGGCAGCCTGTATGACTAGTGTACCTGCTGCGTTCTACAGTAAAAACCAGCACCGGTTCCCTCCTCTGTCTTCGAGCCGTCCGTAAAGTAGACCGCTGACGCGTCATTAACTTCGGGCTCTTGCCAACAATCCCTGGAGGGATACTCGATGGGTATCTTCGAATCGAAATCATTTCGCTTTACCAGATAATCCTTGTTAAGAAGGCCTTGCGTGGTATCGCTTATTGCGAGGGCGTTCAGTACGCTGGAGTGTCCATGAGTGGCCTGTTTCAGCTGGTTAGACTCCCTCAGTCTGAGGATTGTCTTTGCTGCACTGGCCTTAATGAACAGTTCCACCGGAGAAAGGTGTAGAAAAACCTCCAGGGCCATCCGCGGTGCGCTTTTCGCTGCCCCTGTGATTGCCAGGATGGCAAGTCTTTAAACTTTCTCCACATTGCCTCGATTGCTCTTTTTATCCATGGCTGGCCACCATACGTGAGAACCATAGGTAATGATAGGTCTCACTATTGCCGTGTACATCCAGTGGATTATGTACGGCTTTAGTCCCCACCTTTTATCGAAGGCTCTCTTGCAGGCATACAGCGCATTTAGTCCTTTTTTCATTCTTTCCTCAATGTTCCGCTTCCACGAAAGTTTTGAGTCCAGAATGATGCCCAGATACTTGGCTTCCCTGGACAGTTTCAGGGTGTGCCCATCAACGCAGGGAAGGACAAAGTTCTGAATCTTGGTCTTCTTCGTGAACAGGACTAGTTCAGTCTTTGCAGGATTTATCCCTAGACCGTTGTCCCTCGCCCACGAAGATATAACAGCCAATGAGGATTCCATCAGTTCACTGATAGTTGGCAGGTATTTGCCCTGAATCATGACCACGATGTCGTCCGCATAGGCTACTATTTTGGTGCGTCTTCTTTCAAAGACTTTCAGAATCTCATCCACAACCAATAGCCACAAAAGAGGTGATAGCACCCCTCCCTGAGGAGTTCCTCTTGTGGTTCTCCTTCTGATGGAGGCTGGTCCTATCGTTGAATTGATTATCCTGTCGCGCAGCATAGTTTCAATCCAATCGATAACAAACCTTTCCACCCTGTGTACGTTAAGCGCTCTTGTTATAGCCTCAGTGGTGACATTGTTGAAAGCCCTCTCTATGTCGAGGAAGGCTGCCATTGTGTACTTCAAGGCCAAGGAACTCTCTATGGGACTGACCACACTGTGAAGTGCGCTGTCGACCGACCTCCCTTGGAGGTAGGCGTGCTGCGCCCTGCAGAGCGTAGAAGCTAGACCCTGATAGTCTCGTATGTATCTGTCCAATAGCCTTTCCAGCGTTTGCAATAAGAATGAGGAGAGGCTAATAGGTCTGTAGTCCTTAGCCGTTGTGTGGCTTGGTTTGCCTGCCTTTGGTATAAAAACTACTTTGACCTCTCTCCACTGCTTTGGAACTACATGCCCTAGTAAGCATCCACTGAAGATGTTCACAAGGTGCTGAAGAATACAGTGTCCGGCCTGGTGCAGCATCGCTGGGATGACGCCATCAGGCCCTGCGGACTTATAAGAGTCGAACGACTTATTGCCCATTCGACCTTTTTTGCGTCCACTATCTTGGCCACATCTTCTGGTAGTGTCGTAGTTCCAAGCTGGACTCCGGGGTTATCGGAGTCAGCAGAAACTTCACACTGGGGAAAGTGTGCCTCTACTAGAGTCTCGAGCGATTCTTCACTGGACTCTGTCCAAGTACCGTCAGGCTTGCGGATGCCGCTAAGAACGCACTGTTGCTTAGACAAGACCTTCCTCAGTCTGGACGATTCGTTGACACAGTCGATCGATTCGCAGAAGGCTCTCCAAGATTCTCTTTTGGCCGCGGTAATAGCTTTTTTGAAGGCGTTGAAACTGGATCGATAAGCGTTCGAGTCTCTTTCCTCCCCGCTTACCTTTGCTCTGTTGAACAGCCGTCTCGTTTCCTGTCGAAGTAGTCGAAGGTCAGAATTCCACCAGCTATCGCTGTGTTTCTTTTTGACCCGACTTAACGAGCAGGAAAGCTTGAAAGCAGTATTCAATGTCCCCGTTAGAAGTTCAATTGAGTTCTCAATATCGTGTTTGTCAGTGACCAGGTCGAATCGTTTCGACTCCAGTCTCGACTTCACGATGTTAGAGAATTTTTCCCAATTTGCCCTTCTTGGATTTCGGAATGGTGGTTTGCAAACTACGCCAAAGTTGGCATCGTAGATTATGCGGTTATGGTCCGAGAAGGAGCAATTACCTGACACTCTCCAGTTGTCCACCCTAACGTCATTTGCCTCAGAAAGTAGAGTTAAGTCTATAACTTCTTCCCTGACCCTATTCTGAAGAGTGGGCGTATTGCCCTTATTACAGATATTAAGAAAAGTGGAAAGAATGAATTGGAAAATAGATTCACCCCGCGAGTTGATATCGCTGCTTCCCCATTGCGTGTGGTGGCCATTGGCGTCACAGCCCAACAGCAAAGCTCGTCCTTTTGCTCTGGCGAAGCTGGCCAGATCTCGGACCGCCTGGGATGGTGGGTCCTGCTCCTCGTACGGCAGATAGGCTGATGCGAGGATCAGGCAATGCCCACCCTCTTGTTCAACCATACCTGCCGTGAGGTCTCCGTCGCTGTATTGGGAGAGAAGAAATAAATTAATATCTTTACTACTATACAGGCTCGTAACCTACCTTCAGTTGAGGGGTGATGTAGGGTGTATCGACCTGACCCCAATCCAGAAATCTTAGATCTTACAATCCATGGTTCCTGGATTAGGGCCACATCAATATCTTCCTCCTCCATGAATCTCATCAAGTCGTGGGTTGCTGCCTTGGAGTGGTGCAAATTAATTTGCACCACCCGTAGCCGTTCCCTCCGCGGCTTGTTCACGGTGACCCGGAAAACGCGCCTTGACGGAACCCAACCCGAACTTGATGGCACCAGAGCGTTGAATGAGGTGGGTGTATGATTGGCGATCTATAGCAATCGTCACATCATTCCCACGCCGTTCTTGCTCTTGGCATTCGTTACGATTCTCCAATCTTGGATCGCCAGTTCCTTGTTTTGAACGCCTATAACCTTCAGCATAGACTCCGCCGCCGGTACTGGGGGCGGAATCCATACCGAGATTATAGGCCTCAAAGGGAGGATGGAGCGCGATATGACCTCCAACTTGGCGCCTGACCATAGTTCGCCAAGGCCAGCGATTACGGAACGGATGAAATCCAATGATCTCGTGTTACCGCAACCGATGACCTTGACGCCCCTCTGCCAGCCTGCCCCGTTGAAGATGGTTTCTTCCCCATCAGCCCGGATAATGGCGTCCAAGATCTTAGATTCCACAAGCAGCCAGTTTGCGGCCGATATTTTCCCATCCGGGTCATTTCGGTCTATAACGGCTGCTTGCAACTCGTCTGGGACTGAAAAGCTGGTAGACTGATGAGTCTTGTGCTTTTTAGCTTTCTTCGTACCAGCCTCGGTGCTGACCGGCTTGCTTCCCCCTTTGGCGGCTCGAACAGCAGCAGCCGCAGTGTTAGCCGCGGCTCCAGCTGGTTTACCGCTGGTGGAGTGAACCGCGCCGGCTGGGTTCTTAGCAGCCTTGTCACTGCGTGACTTGTTGGCTGCAACGTGGACTGCCGTCGCACTTTCCTCCCCCCCGGGGGTAGCGTTGGAGCTGTGGGCTACCTTTGGTTTCCCTTGCTCCGCCGAGTTGGTTGTCCCTATTTTCCTCTCAAATTTGGCAACAACCCTCTGATGCTTCTTGATGAGAAGCTTGTCCCTGTTAGTCAGAGACGAGGCTTCCACTGAGCTCATCTTACGGAGGTAGTAGGCTGAAGCTTTGTAAGCCTTTCGGGCTTTTTGCTCCGCCGTTCTCCCCGCACTCGTGGTATCTGACGAGGGACCGCCCAGCAAAGTGGCATCCAGGTCGGGGTCTAGTGTATGGATGCTGCTGCCTTGCGATAAGGTGATTGCCTCATCATCGGTTGCAGCACCAATACGAAGACTGTCCAACCTGGAACCTATGCCCAGGCTTTCCTCGTTTGGCAAGGCTGGTTGTCGCTGTAGCGACATTGCTACTAAGCAAACTAAAATAACAAAATTTTTTCAAACTAGTTTTTGTATTAAAATATCCAACATTTTTTTTAAATAAAGCAACAAAGAGTTAATACATGCATGTGCATATACATAAATTGGTTTGTTCAAGTCTTCACTTAAAACGAACTTTCGGTTGAAACGAAAGTCCCTCGAAGTTCGCTTTAAGCGAAAAATACTGTATTTGCTTAAACGACGGAAGTTAAAAATCAAAAATCAGATCAAATTGAAAAATATAGGAAGTAGTAATGGGAACTCTGTATTTATTGTCAAATGGCGTGTCATGTCATGTTAATTCTGTCTTTGAGAGCGCTTTTCGATATCGATTTTTGATATAGACCACAGACTACCTTGCCATATATTCTAAGGTACATAATAAAGTTTTATAAAAATTCTGCCTCTGAGCAAACCAATTTTTTTTAAGTATTGATATCTGTTCAAACATTGTCGAACCACAGTAGTATTTGCATTCAAACGAAATCGTAAATTCCCAATACAATACAAGACTCTGCCGCTGCGGTGTTTTTGGTTTTGTTTTTATTATTAGTTGTTTATTTGTATAGGAATGAATAAGTTCAAATGTTTAAGGATTGCTCAAATAAATTAATTGATTGATTAAATACAAGTTTCTTTCATAGTTGATGTGATCTCTCTGTTTAATGCCGATATAATCGACATCTTGAAGAGATTAGTTTGTCAAATTTTATCGACATTTGCTGAGTGTGAATGCATAACAGTAAATTGCAAAATTGAATTCTGGCTGTCTAAATTCGGTTTCCGCGCACAAAATTGTTGTGTGTCTAGATCCAATAAACCCAGTGGTAGACACAGTAGCTTCACAAAGTACTTTTTCCAAAAATTTCTTAGTGGTAACAATTTACAAGCCTTTATGTAACATAGTGTAGCTTAGTTATTGATTACTTCCAAACACGTAACTCTCGCACAATATATTATCATAAACGTATTCATATGCCACGAACTTAAATTGTTTTTAAAAGAGCATCAAAAAGTCTATACGTCAACTGCAGTTCACAATTATATAGAAAACTAAAGGTAAAACTAAATTATCAATTTGGTCTGTATGAGCTTCTATTAGAGCGGTGATTATCGTGGCAATAACAGCGGTGAGGCACTGAGTGTAGGATATTGTAATATTTCCGGTAAGATGAAAGCACAAAATCACAAAAAGCGTCACCAGAACAAAGCTTATTGTGCCTTCTAGCGAACGTGAAGAATCTTTAAAATTAAATTGTAGAATATATAATTAAAAATATTTAATTTAACAAATAAATAACTTACTATGCCACTTGGTGCGTCCAAATTTCGATCCTACCACACTGGCGGCAGCATCCCCGAATCCAATGGTAAGAATACCGGCAAGTAATGGCAAAACTGACTTGCCATCACAGGGACATGGACTTATCCAAACGGGCGCAGAACAACCGATGAGCAGACAAAAGGGCGTAAGTGCCAGAATACCAGCATCTTTTTCATCGGAAAAAGAGGCAAACGCACTGGATAACGGCTGAGCCAAAGGTGGAACCTCTAGAATACGAACGAGTTCCAGTACTGTGAAAACTGATAAAGCCACTCCAGATGCGATGTAAAGAAACGCACACTGATACAGAATTCCCGGAATGTATACTAACACAATGAGCACATGGAAGATTTTCCGTACACGTGTGGATGCTTTTTGTTTATTGCGCAGCTGCCACCAAACTGTGCCAACTGTAAGTCCGACCAAAACTAAGTAGAATAAAATTATGTACACCTAAACGAAATAATTTATCTGTATTAAATTTCGCACTGTAAATCCTCGCTGTTCCATAGGCTGACAGAAGTTAGGTGTACTCACTCTGGTGCTGTCCTTTTGTACGAAGTTAAAAAGCGTAACGACAGGGATTGGCCGCGTAATGGGAACACACGTTACGGCAATCAATAATAACGTCATGACAACATAAAAACAGCATGGCACACGCAGCCGTTTGAACGTGGCCAACAGCCAGCACACCACTAGTAGACAAAAAATGGCACACTGTAAAGAGAACAAATGATTTCTGTTCTTGTGGTTTAATTCCAGTCGAACTATAAGAGGAAAAGGTGTCTTTGCAGACAATGATCTTATCAGAATTTAGACCAATTCTTAATAGAGGAAGTCCACAAGCACTCTCAAATTTGTGTTGAGACTTAAACAACATGATTGTGGTGCGGTTGCTGCGGCTTTTCTTGTAATCACGGCGCCGGTTGAAGTCGACGCCATCTGTGGCATGTGGCCTTGTCGTTGCCGTCTTTAATGTGTTTGCGCTTGGCACGACGCTTTAGATGCTTAATACGTCGTGGAAAAGCGGTTATCGTGTCTGGTCAGAGATCAGGGACCGACGCCTTACAAATAAAAAAATAATAAATAAAAATAAATAAAAAATAATAATAAAATAAAACGGCGCGATTGCTTTTTAAATTTTGACACATTTCACAATTCCGTTACGTGAAAACCTAAATTTTATCATAGGTAAATAAAGATAACTTAAACCTATAAAAAAAATAATGATACTTAAGCATAAATTATGATACAATAATAATTTTTGTATTATGTTATAAACTTATTTTCCTCAATATGCAGGCATACCATCATTATGGCATTAAGTTCCGCAAAGTCATCTTCTACTAGTCCGATGAATAGACCTACGGGCAGCTGCAGGACAGCATTTAAAATAAATAGCATTAAGCCCTGTACCACCAGTGCCGCTTCCCCGTAGCTGAAGCAACGCGGTAGCTGGCGCATCACCCGCATGTACACAGTCTGATAACAAAACGTAACCGCGAAGCCCCAGAATAACCCAAAGTGCCAAGTGCTTGGCAGCAGCAGCACATAGAGCATTGTCGTGAGTAGGCCGGGCATGAAGGCGATGAACAGCTTTAGCAGTAGCCCCCCTGACTCGAACGACACGTACATGAAAAAGCAAAAGGACTCAATGCACATCCCAGCCGCGGTTATTGTCAACATTTTTTCAGTGGAGAACGTCATGGTACAACGATTTTCCCGCAGATAGTTCGAAGCGAAGGCGAGCGGCAAAAGACTGCACAGCCAATAGCCGGCTGAGGCATTGGGCCTGAAAGAGATAAATACGTCGAGTAATTCAGTGGTCATCTTATCAACAAGTGGTACGCAATAATCGGTGTTACGTATTTGCAGTGGTCAAGGACCGAAGTATATTTATGTGGGGTGACCATTATGATTGTTGCGTTGCACTCACTAGACTCTAATTACCTCGCAGCTACACTGATAGACATTTTTCCATTTCTTGCCTGCGAAATCTTTAACTCGCATTCGTCACTGCTGCTCGAGTCGAAATCTTTATCTCTGCAGTTGTTCGTCATCACCCTTTCGCCACATTCATTGCCCTTAAGCACCAACTTTTAGACTGCCGACTCTCCCCAATCCACTTGCTTGTGATTTTCCAGCTTTCAACACTTTCAAAGATATCAAATCTGCCGACTTAATCAAATTGCATGGTTGCCTCGGCTTAGTTTAAACTCGCCAGTTATGATTTAACTTAAGTTTTTATTTATTTCTTTTCAATTTAACGGTACGTATTATACTGAGCATTAATGTAAATACTTAAAAATACAGTTTTTAAATCCGCAGAAATCAACAGCGTCGGCAGCTCTATTAACCAATGATAATCATGCTATTAACAGCTGATTTCATTAGTGATGGTAACGTAACGGAATGCATATCAAAGTTATCGATACTTCCAAAATGATAAAACAAAAGGCGGTTTTAAAACGAGAATGGTAAAGGCTCCACTCCAGACCACGCTTGATACGCAGCAACGTTGTCTGACTGTCAAAAGAGTAGAATCCGTTTAGTTGTATGGAACGAGTTAAATAGCGCATAGCGTCGGACGCCATCATGCGAAATAAAAGCGGAAAGCAGCCCAACTTTTTACTTTTCCACGGGTGTTGGGAAATTTATATATCGTTCTAAATGTTATCCATAAATACATTTTACTCGTAATCGATTTTTAAAATTTTTGTAATAAAAAAGGTTTACAACAAAGCAGATATTAATCATAGCAGCAAAGTATAGAAATATTTCACTGAATAAAATGTGTTCAATTAAATTACTAATTAAAATTTTACCGTGAGCAAAAAATCGCATTATAATTATCGGTTACATTCACGCACTGAGTTTTAATTTAACTTATTTTCACGCAATTGATATTGGATTTGCATTGGCTGCACAAAAGTTTTCCTGAGCACATGCAATTATGCGAACAAATTCGATCAAGCCAATAAATTCTTTAAAATTCTAAACTTCATTCCCTTTTGTAGTTCACGTTTTTTATTTTCACATCACAAAATGTGCTGTCAGCTGATTAGACGATGCTTTAGAAGCGCGCTGTCTAAAGCGGCTCATACACGATACAATCTGGTCGTGCGAAGGGTTGGTTAGGACACATACGTTGCGATGCGTTGTATTGCTTGATGTTTTTTCTTAAGATATTGAAACGAAAAGGCACTTTGTGCTGTGCATGAACGCTTTTGCAAGCATACTTTAGGCATGCACTGTGAAGTGCAGCAAACTGGTATAATTCGCTTGGTATAGTCCGATATGGCAAGGTTCGCGAGAAATGGACTGTGCGAGAATGGTCGAGCATTTTCCAATTGGAAGTTGCAAGAAACTTCGGCGCGATAAGAAAACTGGTATAAAAGCAGCAGTGTGCAGCGCAGTGAGGGAGTCTGTGTTGAGCAAGCAAAGAGGGAACATGCAATAGTAGTAGTGTAAAGTAGAACAAGTGGGAATGTGTAAATAAAGTGATTGTTGATTTTTGCTGAGTAATTGAAGTTGTCTTATTTTCAAATACAATCAAAACGAACCGTCGATAACGAACTGTGGAATTTCGTAACATTTGGTGTCAGAAGTTCGGATTGTATTACTGAAGATAAACAAAAAAATTATAAAAACACAGACATGGTTAAAGTGAAACAAGAGGCGTCGGCCAAAGTGGAGGAATCGCCTGCGGGTGCTGCGTCGATGCAAAGTACGGCTGCAGCGGCTACGGCACCACAAGCAATGGACATGAGCCAGCTTATGGTTGCAATGAAAGGCATGTTTGAGGCTTCCAACCGGAAAATGGAAACTGCGAATCAGGAAATTTCGGCAAAAGTCGAAACGAAAAATCTAGAAATAGCTAAAATGGAAACGGCGAACCGAGAGGTAGCGGAGCGAATGGAAACCAAGCTTCAGAAAAATTCTGCGCGCTTGGAGCAGAAAGTGGAAGAAATCTCCAACAAGCTTGATGTGAAGGTGGAGCACCTGGGAGCGCAAGTGGAACAGTTAGATAAACGAGTCGACGGCCTGGATGATTCTCTGAACAGACGAGTTGACGACTTGGATGAGTCCTTGAACAAACGAGTTGACAGCCTGGAGGATTCAGTAAACAGAAAAATCGACGAGCGGCTTAGAGAGGTACAGCTGCGAGCAAGGGTGCAGTCGGTTGAGGAAAGTTTGCCATAGCAGTGCCTACTAGGGTGGGTCGATTCCGGACTTTTTTCGATTCGAGATTTCTAATAGTGCGGAAAAGTTGCCTTAGTACTTCCTGATTCCAATGCAATTTTTTGTTTTGAGATCGGACTGCATCTTCAACCCCAACTCCGGCCTTGAAATTTCGGAAATTTGCCTAAAAACGTGAAATTGCCTACCTAGCGCCTGAAATACGCCTCTCCTGGCAAAATGTATAAAAGAAAAGTTGTTTGTCGCATCATTAGCTACCGAAATGGTATTATGATCATGACCGTAGGACGAACCGTTCCCGAGATACGAGCGAAAAGGCGGCGCGCCGCAGCGCAAGGTGAAAATTGTTTTAGCTCTCAGCTAACCTGTGTTGGTTACCCAGAACCCACCACGTGGAGGTGGCTGCACTTCGGGTTCCTCCCAAGTCCAACCCAACCAACCAACCATATGTCAGGCTTGTTTTAGTCTGAATCTGTATCAAATTTATTGATAAAATCAGATTTTGTACTAAACTTTGGCAGTTGTTGCCTAGATTTCAGTGTAGAGCGTATAAAACGATCACGAGACTGGGGGCCAGAGCTGTTAAAGAATGCAATCAAATGCGAATTAAATCAGTTGAAGTCACAGTCAATGACTTCACTTTTTGATTGCAGTCTTTGACTAACATTTTGACTAAAGACTAAAAATTTGAAGTCTGAAGTCATTTCTGTTATTCTGACTAATTAGTCATTTGGTGAAGTCACTTAATGACTTCATTTTTCAGTGAAGTCACTAAATTAAGATCAGCGCTTTTTGAAAAATATTTAATATATTAACAAAATTAAAATTAAAATAATTCATTCTAACAAAAGGTAGCAATCAAATGAATGTAAATTCATTTAAATGACATGATTTACTTGCAACAATAATAATTTTTTGAAAGTTTTGTCCGAAAGGAAACCTCGACGAGGCGTATTTAATAGTGTTGCAAACGAAAATAACCGTTTCACGGCAGCTGAAGAAGGTAACGGTGTGTTATATTTTACATACGCTTTTTTAATTGTTGGATAGCGATTCAGCATTGTTATCGATGAAGGCTTATGTCAAGCATAAAGTGAATTGACTTACGGCCAACTTTTCAGTGCGAGTTTAACTCAGTTTCTAGTTTAAACTTAGTTTAAACGCAAAATCGAGTTTTTCAGTCAAACTTGACTGAAGTTTAAACTCAGTTTAAACGCCCAACCTTGCATGGTTAAAATAAGTTTAAACTGTCAACAGCTTCTGACAGTTCATTTATTTTTGGTTTTGGTCAGCTCTTGCCCGTCGTGAGCGAAATTCTTTTTTTGCACTATTTTAGATTCTTATACTTTGTGCGCAACGTTTTCGCGCACCGGAACTTATCAACAAATTTTGAATCGAAATCGTCCTCAATTTCTTTCTATTTGGTTTGTTTTTCCTCGGTACTCACGCGGTCCTTCTTGCACTCGAGCACTTGTATATTTTTTTTCAAAAGTGCAAGAAGACATTCGATTTCCCGAGACGAAAAATGTTGAATTTTTTAATTACATAAATACATTATTTGAGCGCAAAGAATTTATTTACGAATGACAATCAAAACAAAGGAAAATTATTAGCTAGATAAAAGTATGGCCATACTCAAATGACAAAAATTTGCTCCAGTTAAACTAGCACTGAAAAACTACTTTGTCGTTTAAACTTAGTTCAAATTTAAACCAAGTTCAAGCAAACTCCGTTTGAACTGGGTTTAAACTCGCACTGAAAAAGTGGCCCTTAGGGTAGCTGGCTTTAGCTTAACTGCAGATGACTTCAAATCACTTCACATGACTTCAAATGACTTCAATTGACTTCATTTTGATATTGCAATCAAATGATTGCAATCAAATGACTAGCAAAAAATGAATGTAAAAATGAATAATTATTCATACATTTTTAGTCTGAATAATGACTTCATTTTTTTATTCTTATTCATTGAATACAAAAAATGAATGCACTTTTTTGCCAAAAAATCAACTGACTAATTATTCGCAAATGATTGCATTCTTTAACAGCTCTGCTGGGGGCCAATAACTTTAGAAGATGCCTCTGTCACCAGTTTGACGGTTCTCTCGACTGCCACGGTGTGAGAGCGGAATTCACTAAATTTCCATATCTCTGCAGTGTCTCCCGACAACCCTTTTATGAGCTCTTCGTTAGAAACTGAACGAAGAACTGGTGGAACAGTCAAGGTAATAGTCTTCCAGTTAATCATATCGTAATAATTATTAGCTTTGAAATTCAGCTTTGGCACTTTATTACATCTAACCCATCCATTTACAGTGTCAGTCTCTGCTTCTCTGGCTGCCAGAAGACGGTCAAGGGCCAACTTTCTGACTTCTAGCCGTTCGTCAGTCATCATACTAAGGAGAATGTTTTCTGGAAGAGCAAAGAAAGCATTCTGTTGAATGGATGAATCGACAACCTTGCGCAGTTTGGCAGGTAAGTATCTCGACCTTTGGATTGCAGCAAAGAGATGGCGCTTTGATTGAACTGTGGAATCTTATTGAGAACCACAAAGGTGAGTAAACTGTAGGTATGTACTTGACCAAAATCTTTATTTCCTTTGTTGGTTTGTCTGTAGAAATGTATAATCTCAGAATTCTGTTTGCACAGGTAAGCCAGCGAGATTTGCACATGTTACCTGGATGCATCGACGCTAATTGTAAGTCTGAAGAGCATTGACCGGAAATAACAGCTTCTGATATTTTGTAGAGGTAAGCTTGGTCTGTGCTAGGTTGGGTCGGATTAATAACCTCAGAAGGTAATTGGCATGATGGAAAACTTTCAAATTTGACGACAGGCAACTTCTCACAATCAGGGAGCAGTTTACCTATGTCGCCAGAGAATGTATTTGGACTCTTTGAGACACCATCTATGTGTTCGAAAAGAGCACGAAATGGAAGTTCGTTGGAATGTAGTAGACAAACAACCCACTGTAATGGCCTACCTATTTTTTCTTCTAGTTTCCGAATGATTCCACCTTTCCAACCTGTGTTCGTGTTGGTGCCATCAGCACCGACAACTTCTAGATGTTCCACATCTACTGAATTGTCTTGTAAATGTTGCCATATAGCTTGCATCTCATCCTCAGCTGACCCGGAAGGAGAGGTGACGTGGCCAAAGTAATGAGACCCAGGTTCCGCTACAAGAGAAATATTTTCCTCTTTGACAGTGTCGCGGTAGTACTTTTCACCTTCGCGGACTTGTGGAGTGTATTGTCTTTGCGGCCGTCAGAATACAGCCCATATACAGAGTCAATACTTCCGGTGTTTTGGAGCTTAATCCAACACTTTTTTTTGCTCGACTAATCTTGCATTTGTCAGTGACAAAGCTAGCCTGATCCTCTGTTATCAAAGCTGCTTTTTTGGCATCCAGAAAGGCAGATGAAACCATCAAGGCCGCTGCTCTGTCACTAAATCCGAATCTTTGGGCAGCTAAAGCAGTGTGTTCTAATAATAGTGTGTTTTGTTTGATTTTAGAGGATGGAAGAGAAAATTCAGCATCAGCATCGTTTTTGGAAGAATGTAGTGCGACGCACCGACATTGTTGTCGTCTGTGTGAGTGTCTGGTTGATCTGAATGGTCACGTGTTGTAGCTGATACTTTTCTGGTAAGTGTTGATGTTGAATGACGTTTTGAAAGCTTTTCTTTACGTTCATTTCTCTTTGCAATCTTTTTTGTTTCAGGTAGATCGACACTTCCAATGCGACCAATTCTTCTGGTTCTCTGGTTCAAGAGAAATGGTTGTTCAATGATAGGAACTTTCCTTTCCTTTGGACAATTGCATGAAGAAAAAGAAAGCAGCATTTGCATTTATAAGCAGCGATGTTAAATAATTCTGCGGCAGAAGAGACAAAGTCGTCTCTTTTAGAGCGCAAACCTATTTGGTTCCTTAAAAACATTTGTTTAAGTGTCAGAAATTTCTTATGGTATGTGGTGAGCATTTGTAGAACTCTGGTGTGTGAGACTATCGGAATAGATGACTTTTTGAAAATATTTTCAACCATTTTTGCAACTATTTCTGAAACCTCTTTACTCCTAGGTTCATAGTTGTCACCTCGCAGTCGTCCTATACGAAATCTTTCAAACAGATAATACAAAAGAACATCTGGGTAGCTGGGACTGGGACTGGGAGATACAGACATGTTGAGTTTTGTGTTCTGTTCAGAGAATGTAAGTGATAGCACTCGGCGAAATCAACGACAAGAGTGAAGGAACTCGATGAAAGAATATTTGTGTGGGGACCTGTCCGAACGTGTCGTATGGCGCAGGGGAATACACGACGGAGCAAGCTGGTGGAGAGAGATGGGGGAAGAGCGAGACGGGCCGGTCCGACCCGACGCGTGAAGCACAGAACACATCTCCGCAGCGCCGGCGTCATTGTGGGCGCATTCAGGGAGAAGTGTGGCCGCAAGCCGATTTTTACCTTGCGCTGCGGCGCGCCGCCTTTTCGCTCGTATCTCGGGAAAGGTTCGTCCTACGGCCATGATCATAATACCATTTCGGTAGCTAATGATGCGACAAACAACTTTTCTTTTATACATTTTGCCATGAGAGGCGTATTTCAGGCGCTAGGTAGGCAATTTCACGATTTTAGGCAAATTTCCGAAATTTCAAGGCCGGAGTTGGGGTTGAAGATGCAGTCCGATCTCAAAACAAAAAATTGCATTGGAATCAGGAAGTACTAGGGCAACTTTTCCGCACTATTAGAAATCTCGAATCGAAAAAAGTCCGGAATCGACCCACCCTAGTGCCTACTTATGATGGTACTACGTCGTTCGACACATTCAAACTACAATTCGATATGGCTGCTTTGGAGAGTCAGTGGGCTGATGTTAGGAAAGGTCGGAGACTGATACTGGCTCTAAGAGGTCCTGCGGCTGAGGTAATAAAAACAGTTCCGGAAGGTTTGAGAGGTGATTACGAGACCGTCATAAGGGCGCTGGCAGCCAAATACAGTGACGAGCACAACAAAATGCTGTATTATTGCGAGCTGAAGAGCCGTAGGCAAAGAGCCAACGAGGCGCTGCAGACATATGCAGCAGGAATTGAGCGGCTCGTACAGTTGTGTTACCCGAAATTCGGCGCTGATGACCTCGAGATGATGAAGATTGAGTCATTTATTCGAGGTCTTCATGACCCAGAGACACGTCGCAGTTTGTTGATGATGGGCAAGCCGACATTTAAAGAGACGGTGACCAGCGCGATGACGTATGAGGCGGCCTGGAGGGGAAGTTTTCGACATTCATATGCGGAAAGGCGTCGAGCTCTATCTGGACGTGTCACGCAAAGCCAGACAGTGAGCTCGGAGGCACCAGCGGGGCTGCCGGCAGTGTCATCTAGAGTCAGTTGCTGGCGATGTGGCAAGCAAGGCCACATATCACGGGACTGCCATCTGCGAGAAAAGCGTTCCGGACAACAGACGTCGCCAAGAAGGGCTGACGCTCTGCCACACCATTCGTGCAAAACCGAGCGCAGGCATAATTCGCAAGCCGAAAACGAGGGAGGAATTGTGGATGTTCGGTCGATAAGAGTTTTACAGGAGGAAGATTGGCTTGCGGAAAGGCTACAGAAGGACCAGCGCAAGGATACAGATCTCGCGAAGATCATCAAAGGAACACTGGGCACAGTGGCAAAGTCTACGACTGCAGGATGGCGCTGCCTATACCGCGAGTGGGAGAGCAGGGATGGCAGGACCAGAAAATCCCTAAAAGTGGTCCCGAGAGGCCGAATCGACGATGTCATCGAGGCAAACCATAACGACTCCAGTCGAGGGCACCTAGGCATCGCAAAAACTGTCGCCAAGATAAGAAGGCGGTTCTATTGGGTAGGATGCCAGGAGTCTGTCGCTGAGTGGATCAGAGGTTGTAATTGGTGTTCGGCTGCGAAAGGGCCGAGGAAGAGATCGCGGAGCCGCACTCAACAAGTCGAAAGCAGGTTAACAGCGAGCTACGGTCTACGGGCTAACCCAGAAGGATTCCCAGAAGGCGATCTGGTAATGCTTTACAACCCGCAGCGGAGGAAAGGTTTGTCTCCAAAACATCAAACATCATGGGAAGGACCGTACCATAGAATAGAATAGAATTGATTAGGGTAAACTGCACTGAGACCAGGATTGATCTATTGTGCCCCTTACAAATGTTAGAGTACATCCCCTAGACCAATCGCCCTAATGAAACTTAGTAACTCGCGGGGGTCTAGGTGTTTGACGTCCTCTTCTGCAAGCCAAAATTGGCCCAGGTAACGCAACCTGCTGCGACAAGCCGCATTACAGTGCATTATGATGTGTTCGGGAGTCTCCTCTGCTGTTTCGCAGAGTCTACAGACGCTTACCTGTTCTATCCCGATTGTATGCATGTGTTTCCTCAATCTGCAATGCCCAGTTAGAAGACCTGTGACCTGTCTGGTGACCTAAGCTGGTTTCTCCTTAGTTTGAGGCATTCTTCACTCCATTTGGGGTTATAATCTTTGATGAAGATTTTCGATTGCCTGAGACCGGAGGCGCTAGCCCAGTGTTCTGTTTTCCTGGTTCTTTCCTCAAGTCTCAGTGACTCCGTTATGGCGCTTTTGCCCAGCCCAATGAAGGGTTCAGGACCCAGGGGGGGCATGGCTGCCGCGGTTCTAGTGAGGCTGTCCGTACCAAGTCGTGACGAAGATTAATGACGCAACAGAAACGCCAGGTTGAAAGTAGTCCATTTGGAGCGCCTGGCGTCTTACTCCGGCGGAGCCTCGGTACTTGTTCGGGACGAACAAGTCTAAGTGATGGGCAGTGAAACGAAAAGGCACTTTGTGCTGTGCATGAACGCTTTTGCAAGCATACTTTTAGGCATGCACTGTGAAGTACAGCAAACTGGTATAATTCGCTTGGTATAGTCCGATATGGCAAGGTTCGCGAGAAATGGACTGTGCGAGAATGGTCGAGCATTTTCCAATTGGAAGTTGCAAGAAACTTCGGCGCGATAAGAAAACTGGTATAAAAGCAGCAGTGTGCAGCGCAGTGAGGGAGTCTGTGTTGAGCAAGCAATGGGGAAGCATGCAATAGTAGTAGTGTAAAGTAGAACAAGTGCAAATTTGTAAATAAAGCGATTGTTAGTTTTGACTACGTTGCGCTGGATAACTGAAGTTGTTTTATTTTCAAATACAATCAAAACGAACCGTCGATAACGAACTGTGGAATTTCGTAACAATATTCATATACGTCATAACTTGATTTATGAAACGTCTGTACAATTTTCGCCATCAGAAAAAACGCCTTAAAATTCAATATTTTCCTACTTTGAAACCTTATTACAACGCCAATTTAGAACGCATGATTAATGTCAGAAAAGATGGCTTGAAATGTAGTAAGTGCAACGATATATAAAACATGTCGATAGGATTATTGGTTCAGAAATTACAGTCGAAAAAAAATCCCAGGAAAATTCGAAAAAGTGACACGCCCATTTTTTGCAAAAACTAGAGCTGTTACATAAAAACGAAGTATGGTTTTGAAATCAGCGTGAAAAAACGATTCAGATTCATGTAAAAAACTTCATGCAACAGACATGCTGTTGTGCAGTGTTATCTACCCATTTGGTCAGTAAAATTTTAAATGCAAACAAAAACCAAACACACTTGTCAAACTCTACTGCTCAAATGAATGTCAATCTTAATAATGGCGAAATTAGTTTTACAATATGACGGGATTTTCGCAAAGGATACCATGATTGGGCAATTACGAATACTTTTGTGATGTGAATTATGTTGTATTTCTGTTTAAAATCAAATTTAAAGCCATTGTATCCAAATTCGATTGAAGTTTTATGCAACAATGAAAGGTAATGAACCAATCAGAAGATACGAATATTTTTTATACATAATAATTTAGATTAAAGATAGGTATTTTGATGATCTTTCAGAAAATTTGAATTTCCGAATACTTTTGTGAGGCACTGTACGTTGCTGCGTACCAATCGTGTCATGGAGTTGGCCCATAAGAATTCAACCAAATTCGGGTCGTATTGAACCCAAATAGACAATGCGGCGTTAAAGTTGGACATGATTGTTATTTTTGATTGTGATTAAATGAACTTTCGGATAATAATAATTTTTTATTTATTTATATTCAGAAAATACAATTTAATTTGGTTATGTTAAATAATTTCCAATTATAAAGAAGGGAACAAAACCGATCAAATACGATTTTTGTGGTTTCGATCGACCTATTCATATGTTGCATCTAAAACAACCAAATGAAATTTGTGTGAAATGCATGTTGGTATCTGCTCATTTTCCATTTTCGGCCGTAAGTCAAAATAACCCAGCTCATCTTATCTTACCTCACTTTCTGCAAAGACACTCTATTCAAGATGAATACTCAAGACTACCCGAGATGTAACCCCTGCAACACAACTGAGTTCTCAGATTGACCCCGAGCCACGGCTTTTGTGGGCGTTTCCCCGGCAAAATGTTCAGTTCATTCAAAAAGAAGCTCCATATAGGCCGATTTACGTTTTTTTCATGAGGGTTCGCTGCAATACACTTGTTCCCAGCCACTTTAACCCAAAGTAACCTAATTAAAT
Organism: Melieria omissa; assembly: GCA_963971225.1. NCBI lineage: Eukaryota > Metazoa > Arthropoda > Insecta > Diptera > Ulidiidae > Melieria > Melieria omissa. The sequence continues at coordinate 37,153,351 of OZ020269.1, read as the reverse complement.
GTTTGGTTCACCCAAAAAATTGTATACGCACGTACGACCGAAAGACTGCGAAATGAAGTGAAATGTCAAACGATCTTGCTCTACCATGTAACTCTATCATTGAGAAAAAATGTGTCTGCAGTGGGCACAGCGCGTAGAGCGCAAATTTCTGATGAGATGGTATATTTTACGTAGAGCCCTAGAGTTGCGGTGTAGTTGACACACAACAGGTAGAGTATCTACACTCAACCGAAAAAATTGTATAGTGGATATTTGGCTTAAGTGATTTATTTTCACAAAATTGTAGGCAAGTTTTGTAGGTCGATACAGGTCTCTGGTACTTAGTTGCCTACCGAGACCTCTCTAGGCTGACATCATTACTGCTGTTTACATCCAGTATGGGCAATCAAGCTCCGGTAAAACGGTGTTCGATGCGGTAGTTGGGGATCGCCAGCGAAGAGGGAGACCGTGTTTTCGGTGGAAGGACCAAGTTGAAGAGGCCCTATCAACTCTTGGTGTGACCAACTGGAGAAAGAGCGCGCAAAGCAAAAGGCGTCTGGAGAGAGCTTTTTGCGGCAGGCCGTAACCCGATAGGGGGCTGTTATGGCCAGTTAAATAAGTTATTACTTCTTACAGCTAAAACAAGTTCTTATAGCTTAAAAAACCCTAACAAATAAAACTATTATTACTGAACTGGCCATAGCCTCCTATAGAGTGCAAGCTGTGTTGGTCGAGAGAGGTCTCTGCTACTCAGTTGCCTACCGTTGCACCTATTGGCAAGAGTAATCCTTCGCTTTATCTTCAGGCTGACATCGTGGCTGCTGTTTATGGCGGTGCCAAGGTAAACGAATCCCGAAGAGGTAATTACACTAGAATTTATTAATTTATAAATATAGAAGAGTCGAGCTTAATGCTAATCCCGAAAAGAATGTGAATGTGTCTTTATTTAAATGCGTTTTATTAAAAAATCAACTAATGTTAAGTCTATTATGCATATTTATATATGTACATTACTATAATTACTTTGTATAATCTGATATATATGTATGTACATATTTATGTAATGTCGGCTGGCCAAAGTAAGAGGTTTACATAATACTCTTCAATAAAACACTTTTATAAGTGGAAACCTTAAATAACACAATTTTGTTTTAGTTAGGACCGACATGATGATACGGGGTTTTGGGTTATATAGTTCTTGTAATATTTTTGTATTTTACTAAATTAAATCAAATTATATTAAATATTAAATATCTAACAATTTTACAATTTTCAATTATCCGCCAATAATTTTGAGCCGAGTAGATACACCGACGAACGAGCTTACAACAAAATCTAAACTTGTAAATAGCACGCACGTTTTTTGTAATAAATAGATGCAGATGTTAACGAGTATACAGACAAGATTAGAATAATAGTTACTATTTGAAAAAATTGTTTCTTCATTTTCATTTTCGCTTTCGCTTATCACATTTTTATATAAGGAAAATCCTTTAAACTCTCGAAGCATTCCCGAAATGAGCATGAAAAGATTTTGAGTAAATTTTGCTGTCGATGAAAATCATAACAACAAAGTACGAGACGGCACTTTGGTATGTCATTTCGTCAACAGGAAGTTTTAGGATTCCGGTCACAAATTTAACTGTTTTCTTAAACTACTGACTAAATATACTTATACTATTTTATGTATGTATATATACACATATGTATATACTACATATATAAGAAAATGCTTTGTTAGATTTTCACAAAGAGAACACAAGTGAAAAGTTCTGCATACCACGCAAGTAATAAACATTAAATAGGTTCCTGTTGAAAGTATTCGTGCTCTAAGCAAGCCAAAGCAGACGGCCGTAATCGAAAGTCGTAGGAAAGCATTTGCTGAAATGAAAATTAACGGGAGAATTAAAAAAAAAATAACTCATGCTATCCAAATTTTCATTTCGTCAATTTTCTTTATTTTTCGCAATTGGAATATGATTCCTGTAGCGTTAGCTTAAAAAACGAAACGGTAAATGCAAAACGAAAATGTAATTTAACTCACCCGCAACAAATCGTTTGAAAATTCACAGATATTGGGGCACAAATCTTTGGGTTGCTTCGGTTGCCTCGCGGGAAAGTGCTCTCTTGACAGTGATATGGACTTGGGCCATTGTTGCGAGGTAGGGCGTCCTGTTAATCTGTTGCACAAATACATAGAGAGTTGGTACAATTAACTGATCACATTTGAAGTCGGTGCAACTTATATACTCGAATATACGATCCAATTGATTGGCTTCTGAAGATCCAGGAAAGAGCGCTTTGCGTGTAAACAGTTCCGCTATAATGCAAGCAACGCTCCATATATCCACAGAGCTGTTGTAAGACTGTGCCAGTAGAACCTCGGGAGCGCGATACCAAAGAGTGACCACAACCGATGTCAACTTCATCTCGAAGTCATAAGTTTTCGCTAGCCCAAAGTCTGCAATTTTTAGATGGCCCTGGGATGATATCAATAGGTTCTGGGGTTTGAGGTCGCGATGTATAATGCGGTGTGAATGCAGGAACTCAACGCCGGTCAGTAGTTCGCGGGAGAGGCGCTGAAATGCCAGATTGAGTCAAAGTGTCATCTATTAGTTACACTTAAGTAAAAAAAAAGACTCGAGAATTATTACAACCCGGTTTTTTAAGAACGCAATTCTTAAATTGAATTTAATTCTACATATTCGTAATACCTGAATTGAAAGTGGTGGCATGCCTTTCTTTGGTAATCGATCTATCAAGTCTGACAGATCTTGCTCCAAGTGTTCGAATACCAACAACACCAATAATTGGCCTTCCCGCTCCAATACTTGACATACTTCAAAAAGTCTGCATAGAAATACAAATCGTAAGTATGATCATTTAAACGATAGTTTAGCAAGGGGTGAAATTAGCACTACTAATTAGGGATGAAACAGATGTGGATGTCACAATTTTCAATGCTGAGGCGGATATATTTCAATATTATACATTCGTACATATTTATTTACGCAGTTTTTGTTGTCTTTTATCAGACGCTTAATCAATAGTTGCAATATTGCTATACATTTTTGATAAAATAAAAATTATGGCTTGCGCTCATTTTTTGAAAATTTTCAAATATTTTGTAAAAAGAGCACCAAACAAATAGGGTTTGGGTTGAGAGCAAGGAATTTTTCGCACTCGTTAGATCGGTATTTTAATGTTGTTCATTGAACAAACTCCCAGCAACATCATTGTAAAAGCTTAGGATTTTCCATCTTTTAAGCAGAGTTGGAATATGTACTAATATACTTAGGATTTTCCATCTTTTAAGCAGAGTTGGAATATGTACTAATATACTTAGGATCTTAAAACTACAACCGCAATGATAATATCGAGCGAATGACTCCAACGCACAAAAGGAACATTTTAATATTTCTGAAACCTGTACCTAAGGTGTATCTGTCAAATACATTTCCAGTAACCCCCACCAGCGACAGAAGCCATCCAGCGGTCACTCGACCAGCCACAAATCTGCTCAATCAAATGAGCAGTTCGGATCTCGGAGCCGGTTGCGACGATCAATCACAACACATTGCGGAGAGTGCGTGCGAGCGAGAACGCCCATATTCATGAACTGAGTGCAATAAATCATGCTCTCGCACTTCTTCCCCTTCCCAGGGTGATTTCATTTGTTTGCACATTTCTCATACATCGCGTCCAGCGCAAAAGCGAGAATTCGCAAATTCCCCTCTCCACGTTCGTACGGAGGCATGCAAGTGTGTGTGTGACAAAAAGAGGCCAACACATAAATAAGGCCAACAGCTGATTTGTGCAAGCGGAACCACATGACGAGAACTCCGATAGATTCACAGCCTATAATGAGCGGCCAGTTCTAGAATGGGGAAGTGAGGGCTGGCAGGTGCATGTTAACCGGTCGATGTTCATGTGTATGGAGCAAAAACGTCGACTTGCGGCACACAGTATTCACTCGGTATATTCGGCCGCTAAACTGACTGGCACTTGTGTTTACAGAGCCAACAACTTTGTTTCACTTATTTGCTTTCGTTTCGGCTCTGTCGCTGCTGCTGTCTACGTATGCATAAAGTGTCTGTACAGCTACGTACATTGGGCTCTGCTTTTGAAGCCGCTGCAATGCGGCTTTATCAGCAGCGGGCGCCGCGTAGACGCTTGCTCCGCTTAGTAATTGTCACACAACAAAAACGAAACAAAGATATACTAGCAATTACCAGATCAAAACCACATACGTATATATGTATACATATGGACTACAGCATGCCATAACTTATGCCAGAGGGCGTTACGTGGCGCTTAAGTAGCCGCGAGGTTCCTGCTCAAACGAATTCATCTTGTTTTCCTACGTCGCAAATAAAAAGCATTAAGTGCGCCTTGACAGAAAAACTCTAAAATTAATTTTAAACTTTGGACATTCTAACTATAAAACAACATTTTCCAAGATCCTCACTCAATTCTCATATACCTACATACCCGTATAAGCTTTTTAAATCGCAAATTATGGAATTCAAATGGAACATTTTAGAAGATACATATGGGAAAAGTTTAAATGTGAACTTGATTTTTCGATTATTTAAAATAAAATTTTCGTCGCACGTTTTGAGTCGATTTGCAAGAATCTATGACAAAACAGAGGATGCTTCGTTTGGTGAAAACGTCCAATATTTGAAAGATAATACGGGGCCCCAACGGATCCCCTAAGTAAAATATTTACCCCGAAAAATGCAAACCAATAATGTTTTATTAGTGAAGTGGAGCTGAGTGGCTTATGAAACTAAGTATTTACGGGCCGACCGACAGAAGCTTGGACAACGCATATTTGTTTTTCTCATTAAGCTGTGATGATTTAAAATATAATAAATACATTTTTTTGTAAATAAATTTTGTATGTATTGCATTTACTTACTTGACGATATTCGGATGGTCAGATGCATTCAAATGCTTCAAAAGGGCGATTTCACGTAGTGTTGACATGGGGACTCCATTATCTGTCAATGGTATTCGTACTTTCTTGATGGCTACGATTTTGCCCGTGTGATTGTCTCGTGCCCGGTAGACAGTGCCGTAAGCACCTTTTGTGTTCGTTTGATAGTGCCGAATTGATGTTTCATTTGATGACACAGTTTCAGGTTGAGTATAAAGAATCACCGGAAAAAAAATACACATATAGTCTCAACAAATATTCAAGGCGCAAATGGAAAAGTAACTTTAAATAACACAATAACGGAATGACGAAAAAATAATTTTCATTCTTTATTCATTCGTGTTGTGTGTGGGATATTGTACATGAATGAAAGGGTTGCAAATATGTAAAACAAAATTCATTCATTCAAAATTCAGAATCTGTGTGAATATCATTTAGTTTTTGGTCTGAAGTTTAACTCCATGCAACACAAACTCTACCCGAGTAACCGGCTTGACAAGTTTAATTGCTATTGGATTAAAAATACATTAGTAACCAAAATTTCAATAATCCGAACAGCAAGAAACTGCAATTGGTCACAATGGGTTAAGGGGCGCACCAAATAATTTTCAACCGAAAATCTTCACGAATGCCAAATGGGGGCCGTAGATTGGGTAATTTGTTACATTACTCTCATACGGCTACTCTACAGGTTTTCAGTTGACTGATTGCGGCTACTATCGAATCATGACAAAATAGTTCACACCAAGCGACTATCTGATCGATGGCTAGATCAACCCTTGATAGAAAATATATACTTATCGGCACCTTTTACCATCCGTTACCAACTTTATAACGACGTGAATTACCCCAGCTCCAGTGGTTACAGGCACCACAAAAAAATTTTAGCTGGAATTTTTTAATGATATAGTACCTGAGATTTGGGTAAACAAAACACTTGACTGTATTACATTCATGTGGTTTAAGAGAGTCAGAAATCCTCAAACGTAACTATTTTACTATTTGCCAAATTATATTACACTAATGTAGGACGAAGACTGAATCCATTCGATGTTGAAATTGAAAACAAAAATATATTTGGTCAGACGCTAATAACAGCTTTTTTAACACAAGCCCCACACATGAACTAAGCAGCTTTTTGGAATTTGTTTGTATTTTGCAAATTCATTGAAGCGACGATTGCTTAGTCCGTAAGGTCATTTTCATTGAATAAGTAAACTGCCTAGCAAGCAGAGAAAAGAGAAATCACACGAGATAAGAATAACCTACATATGTGCATACATAGTTGGTACCCGAATGCATAAAGTAGTGTACTTATTCAAATCAGTTTCCCAAAACAGTCAGCTGTTTTGTTGATACTGCTACTGCTTCGTGCGATAAAGTGGTAATGCTGCAGGAGCGGAGCGTTACGGCGAGAGCGATGTATGTATAAACATAAAGCAGAATGTGCTTAAGTGATATTTTTCATCGCCGCATCGCCGAGATACTGACATCCGCTGCAATTCCGTGCCTATTGCTTGCTCAGTTTTCAATAACTCACATATCACACATATGTATGTACATAGGCCAAGCTCACAACAATCCACCTGATGCTCATAGCCAACAGCAGTTACGTCATATTTAGTGCTAACGACAGTCGGTCGTTAGACCGCATGTCAATTGTCTAATGAATTTTTTACTCATCATCTTGGAGGAGAAAACGATTTAATTTTGCGTACGAATTTGCAAAATGAAGCAAGAAAAGGGAAGACGAAATAATAAAGAGACAGAAAAGCGAAAACACCGACAAAAATTTGCACGTATTTTTGGAGCAAAAATACAGAAAAAAAAACTCGCGATCGAATTGTTTCATTTGTTGCTTCAATGCGAGACGAACTAAATAAAAATTACACCGCAATTTTTCCACATTCCATTGGATTTAATTTTGGTCTATTATAGATTTCTTTATCAATATAGATTAACTCGGAGATATTTAGAGCGGCAGCAAATCGAGACATCAGTAGTGGGCAGTCCGGTCACTGCACGAATTCGAAATAAACGCGTACAACAGGTGCCCTCTTCTTCTTGTTACAGGTAACTGAAATCACTTAGTACGATGAATTGCGAAACGCTGTTCTTAATGAGCACAAATGTCAAATACTTGGCGATTTAACGACCAGCGCACTTAAGGGCCAGATATGTACGCCCTTGAAAATTTCTTAATTAAGGACAACAAACATATTACTGCGCGCCGTCACTGATATGAAATGCCTTGATATGCCTGATATTTGTGTCTGTGATTTTGCAACCCCAAAACGCTATAACGCACTAAGTCAAGCCACACCGATTTGTCTTACAGTTTGTTTAACGGATTGTGATTAAAAAAAAATGTTTATGTACATATGTTCCTATATTGTATGTACTTCTTTACTTGCTAAGAGACATTTTGAATTACAATAAAACCTAGCGAATTTAATTTTTTAAATCGTTTCTTTTTCTTTATAATATCATTTATTTAAATGTTTAATGATAGATAATCGGGAGATTCGATGCATTTAGAACTTGATCAAACTTTTTATCTTAGAAACCAAATGTGAATTTAGTTGGCAACCGCGATGCCATGAAGTGTTACATTTGAAACTTGTGTTTCGAACCTTTTCATAAAACCTAAGTTTCTCTAAAATACTCGTATATAATGTTGTTTAATTACCTTTTCCAATAACATCAAGTTCCTTGTAGTTGAATTGATCGCTGTCCTCATATGTTTGCGACATCTGTTTTGATGAAGACATTCTAGTTCCAACGCCGATTTTCTTGGCAGCCCTTTACTTGTGGATATTGTATGTAAGTTCGTATTTATGCCAGCTTATCCCTTGTTATTTGTATATATCTAAATCGACATATTCTTTGGCATTTATAAACTATGTAGCTCTGTATGTAGTCATAATTTTCTCAATGTGTTGCTAAATATAATTTAATTCATTTGTTATGTGTGTGCAAATGTTTGAACACACAACTCAAAATATCAAAAGACAATGTCTGGCTGAACGTTCATAGCGAGCGAAAAACAAGTAAGAATGTTAGTTTCGGCTCGCTTGGGCATGTTTGTACCCTACACCCGGGTATTAACTTTAACATATAAACTGCACATACATACATATATATGCAGTTTTCTATGAGCATCAACAAGTTCAAGTTTAGGCTAGGGTAAATATTGGCGTGTATGCGGTTTTCCGACAGATTTTTATTTTACCAAGAAACGTTTGTGACAGAGCTCAACGGTTATACCAAGAAGCCGAATCAATGGAGGCTTCTCTGGCATGAGTTCTCAAATAGACGCGAGGCGCCACCCCAGATTAAGACAAAGCCAAATCGAGTCAGCATACACAAGAGAAGCCGGATAGAGGAAGCGACGGATTGGTTTTATGTGAACAAACTTATGCTTAGGTGCATCGGAAGTATCAACAAATAAGCGTTGCGACGAAATCCTTATACTACAATTTCCAGCGACATTCTAATTTGTCGTGTAGGAAGGAATAGCGCCTGCGTAATAGAGCAGGGCGCCATAGGAGCACCGGCAGCAATCAGCGCAGACAGCGCGTCACTGCGACTGCCGACCAAGCGCAATTAGAACAGAGCAACAGTGCACATAATAACAGCATTGGGAGCAGCATCCATGGCATAACAGAATACAGCACATTGCGTGTTACTTGAATAGGAATGGAAATGGTGTGGCGGCGTGGCGAGTAGAATGTGTGGAGTTGCCTGGCTAGGCTGGCTTTGGCCGTTTTCGGCTATGGTGTGGTTTTGCGTTGTTCATGCTGCTTATTCTTGTTCCGTGACTAAGGCTGCGACCGCGACTGAGCTATGCGAGAGTGTGCTATGAAGCTGTTGGAAGGTCAATGATCCCCCACACATACATCCATGAGGGCCCATGAACACATATCTGCGATTTGAAGCACAGCGTATGCAAGTTTGTCGGTTTGTTTGTACGTATGTGATCAGTGCGTGTGCGTAAGTAGTGCGTAGGTGTGTAGGTTTGTATGCCGTACCGTCCGTCACTCGCACACCTCAGTCACCCCTTACGTGATTACTGATATCAGTACAATTTGCTAGCATTACGGTTTTTTGTTGTTCTGATTACACGCGCTGTTTGCTTGGGATTTTTCTACATGTGCAGTTACACTTTGTTGTTGTTTCGCTATGTTAGCAGCTTAGTCCTTGTTGTTGCTGCGTGGGGCGTACTATGACAGCCGAATTTTTCAGGTGCGAACACAACGTGTGCTGCAAAGAAACGGACACCGCACAATTTTAGCGGCGGGTAGCTCGATCAACCCGTATAGGGACAGAGCCAGCCGCGACAATGACGACTTTTCACACGGATGCAGCGGAACCGACATTGGCACCGGTGAAAACACAGAAGTCGACGAAGACGTAAGAGGCCACGACTAAAAATTGGAAGCAAACTGTAAAACCAGTGAACGGCGGACGCAACGCGATCCGGCCGCCGTTAAGTACGAAGCAAAGAAGAAAAGATAGCAAACGAGCAACTGACACTTGCGAATTTTTAATAGAAGTTAACACATTTTGCGACTTCGGCTTTGTTTCTCAAGGCCTTACCTTGCCTTCTTCTACCGAATTTTTCTTTTCGTTCTTTGCCACTTTCTTGACATTCGCAATCTCAATTACTTAACAACCAACTTTCTCCGCCTTTTGCCTGGGGGTTGGGGAAATCTCCTGCCCACCACGCTGCGATGCCCGCAAATGACGGATATACACCACCATAGAAGCGCACACACCGCTGCCATTTGAATGCGGCCGCCGCGTCGTCGTCGCCGCTCGGCAGTCCGTCTCGACACACACACACACACACACACGCACGCCCAGCGCACACAACCTCGCGCGCAGTCAGCCGCTGCCGATTCACATGCAATCGCAGCCAGCTGCACACACACATGCGCAATGTTCACACTTGCACACACGCGCACAATTCAATTCCATTCTATCCAACCAACCGCCTGCTTTTCTGCTTGCTTGCTGAAATTCCGACCCGTCATAATTGCATTTCGTCTACAGTTTCAGCAAATCTGCACCAGCATCCACTTCCACTTTGTATTTATTTTGCACATTTATCACTCGCACCAATTAATAGCCGATATCCGTTGCTGGCGAAAATTGTCGCGTCTGCTCGAGCCTCGAGGCACCTACACTGCGAAGCCAAAATGCCGCAAAGCACTCAAAACACGCACTCGACTCATGTGAGGCGAAGATTGGACTCAAGGGAATTTCTATGGGATCGGAAATAGTGATTGACGATTGATCTTGATTCTTAAGCGTCGAGTGTGCGAATTGCTGCGAAGCAGACGAAGAGAGTACGAATGAGCGACAGCGATAGTGAGAATAGCAGAGTAGAGAGAGATGGTGTACATTCTCCGTCCGTCACCTTGGGGTCGTGCTTTTGTGTTGTGCAGCAGCTGCTGTATTTTGAGCCCCTCTTCTTTTTCTCCGGCAGGGGAAGCAACCTTCTACAGCCGGTCGAGTTAACAAATGCCCATAACATAACGCATCGCTCTCCTGGTGAAGGGGGAAGTCCAGCAACCTGCTGCTAATTTTGCTAATCTCGCTCTTTTTAATAGTTGTCTAGCATTTCGTACAGCACTCTGCAATCTTATCGCGTCTTCGGCGGACTGTCAATTTAACAGAACCCCTTCTATCAACAGCGGCCTGTTATTGGTTGACCAGTGCTGCTTACTCACAGCCCTGCTGAATGCTTTAAATTTCTCCTCATTCAACATTAACATTTTAATTCCGAAATTAAAATCCACTTCAGTGTATATTTGATGAAGCCCACAATTGTGTGGTTGGTGGACGAACTATGCTATCTAGCAATCAATGATGTGGGACAATGAAATTGTCACTCTTGTGGAATGTGTTCGCTGTCACCGTTCGATGAGATGTTTTAACGAAACGATATTCTACAGGTTTAGGTTCTCGCTACTTTTTTACGACATTCTTCACAATTAGACAAGATTTTGTCGATCAAAAGAAAAGTTTACCAATTTTGTATTGACGGAAATATTAAAATTTGTATCATCTATAGGGAAAGTTTTAAAAAACGGAGCTAAGATTAGTCGATATTTTGATCATTTTGTACTTAAATCTACGGAAAAGCTAAATATTCCGGCGCAGTGGCCCGTCAGGCAAAACACTGACAGAAAACTTTTACAGAACTTCTCATCGGTTTGCTGTTAGGTCAATGCTGTTTGAACGCTGTTGGCAATGTAACATTCAGATTAAAAATGATATATATACATTTTCTGCAAAACTTAATTTAAGAAGGAGAAGAGCAACCTGTTTTGGAGCACACGATCTGGTCCGTTGTTCTGTTCACTCTTCTCCCAACCTAATGCAGAGCCAACTTGGTGTTAACAGCCACACTAAGCTATTTTAAACAAGAAGGTGGCACAACCGAACAAATCACACAACCGAACTGGCCTATACGCACTGCATGGCTTACATTTAAATCAAGTTGGACTTCAATATTTTTCGCCCTTCGAAGTTTTTTGGAGTATTTTTTGAGAACAATGAACTGCGAGCATTGTGCGAACATTGTTGAGTGCCTATGATATTTTCCGTTTCAAATTCTAAATATTTATAAACGAATCTTTAAAAATATACTCTGTACTATTAGTGGAAAATATGTTTGATAGGCAGCACTGCTCCTCAATCAAACATGTTCGACTGGAATACGATGTCTCTCCGCTTTTTTAGCACCTCCCATCAGTTTGGGGCTGTTGGCTGCAGAGGTCAGTTGCTCACACGCATAGATTGCCCGACAAATATTAGTATGGGAATGAATTGCGAGCATTGGGCTAACATTGTTGAGTGCCGATGATGGTTTTCGTTTAGAATTTTAAATATTTATAAACGATTCTTTAAAAATATACTCTGCACTATTAGTAGAAAATATGTTGGATAGGCAGCACTGCTCCTCAATCAAACATGTTCGACTGGAATACGATGTCTCTCTGCTTTTGTAGTCGACTCCCATCAGTTTGGAGTTGTTGGCTGCGGAGGTCGATTGCTCACCGCATAGATTGCCCGTTAACACTAGAATGCCCGAAAATCTGACATACCTAAAATGCCCATAGGTAGTCATTTTGACTACGATATTGTTTACTGACGTTTTTTTTAATTTTATTGGTTTTCAAGTAGTAAATATGAATAAATGCACATTAGATTAAATTAAAATAAGTACTTCATTTTTATTTTTTATGGTTAACAAAGAAAATTCACTAAAATATAATGGCGTACTTTACACATCAATGGGATAAAATGGAATGAAACTTGGAATTTGGAATTTGTGAATGAATTTGGTGAGTGAACTTTTGATTGAAAAACTTGGGGATTTTCTAAGCCTACTATGATATTTTTTTTTTTATATTTGCAATTATTTGAAATTTTCATATTTCGCCATTGAAGATGCATATTTGTCTTTTTATCAGTAAGATTTGCTGAAAAGTGTATATAGGTAGTTAAACTGACTACCTTTGGGCATTTAAGGTAAATTTTGCAAAATTGGGGTAACAAAGTTTTTACAATATTTTTAATTTATTTATTCCATTTAGCTTTAAAAACTAACAAAAGTCACGTAAGATATTTTTTTAGAAAGCGATGCAACAAAAGTTATTTGCAATAAAAGACCTCAATGGAGTCAAAATGACTGCCTCGGGCATTCTAGTGTTAAATATTAGTATGGGAATGCACAATCATTTAAAGTTGTAACGGTTCAGTAAAAATAATGAAAGAGTTTTAACCGTACATTAATAAATATAGGTTGTGACATTAGTACCTACTTCAATTTATAAACTAATTCTTGCCAAATATTTTGTTCTATGCTCCTATCTTACACATTCCTATTACGAACATTATTTCGGCCACCTCAACGCAGGCTTATTCATTTTTTGGATTGTGCTAAAAAAATAACACACACTACAATTCTCTAACGCAGCTCAACTATCGTAGTAGCTTTAAGGGCTGCCACTTTGGTTATTTTTAACCAATGTGATTAATGTGTTACAATGTTTCTTCTTAAAAAAAATTTAAAAACTTTGAAATATTGATTGTTTAACAGTCCTGTAATGAAAACAATCCTATTTTACAATAGTGTGGTTTGATATCTACCGATTAGTTATCGATTAGTTATATGCAATTTTAAAATGTTTCGATTTAAAAAATAACTTCTTTTTCAATTGGAAGCGAGTCTGGCACGCATGAACACAAAGAGCGACATCGTTAAGTAAGTAAAACTTTTAAAGTAATCATATATAATGTAAGGGATTTTTCAGGTTTGTAACAAGAAAGAAAAGAAATGTGAATGACGGAGATCAACCAGCGCCGCAAGTCCATTCGACCGACGTGGCTTCAAACGGTACGGGTGCTCCTGAGGACGTCGCAGTATTTCCTCCGAATTTGAAGGATGGTAACGCAACCGCTGCGATTTACTTCTCATACTAAATTTTTAAAATTCCTTCATATCGATCTCATATCGGTATACAAATGTTAAATGTTTATACTGTATTTTATTCGTACTTTCAGTAGAAAGAGAAGATTGTTTGTAATTGTATTACTTTTTTATTGATACATGTTGAATTGTTTTGGTTTAGTCATTTTGTTTGTTTGTTTTGCGTAATAAGGCGTGCGGCAGCCGTGGTCACTTCATTTACAATTCTACAGTTTTACTATTTCTACACTTGTTATCCATTGCACTACTCCGTGTAGCACCGCTGCTTGCTTGTACCAAACTCTCCTCTGCGCTGTACTCGACGCACACTGCAGGTAGATCTACCACATCACATAAAATCAAGTTTCTACCACATTTACCACGGAGGGCTTAAAATCTATCCCATTTTTGTGGAACATAATTTTTGTATTATCCAACCGATTACTCCAAGTAAATTACGGCTTTATGTTGTAAAATTTATGTTAGGGCTGCATTGAACATTATAAGTGAAAATGTGAAAAAAAAACCGTATGTGGTAGCACTCTCATCATTTCGAAAGCAGTGCACTACAAATAGTTGACAGTTTGACAATTGTTTTGGCGGCAGGTGCAGTTAAAATGGAAAAATTCCTAATAAAGTTGAATAATTTTTGCCCTTATTTTTTAGTAACGTTTAGTTTTTAGAATATCGCATGGCGATGGCAATGCGCTTGGACGGGACGAAGTTTTACGGCGCAAAGTTGTGCCTGCTGCTGAAATTTGCGAGTCCGAGCTCCCAAAAAAGAAAAAAAATATAGTCAACAATACAAAAAACAAAGGGAAGAAACCCGGCACAGGTTAAAGCGCATAGAATAACGTAAAATACAATTAATGTACAAATACAATGAAATACAATAAATGTACAAACGCAATAAAATACAATTAATGTACAATACAAAAAATCTACCACATTTCATTCAAATCTACCACATTTTTTTCACTGGTTCTACCACATAAATGAAAAATTAAGTAAGCACACTGCCCGACTGCCTCTTATGCGGCTCATACACGTTGCGACTTGTTGTACAACTGAACTCGGTTGTACACAAAAGCGCAGTTGTACGTGTCGCACAACCGGTTGTATGAAAATCAAAATATTTTGATATTTCGGTTGTGTTGTGTGAGCGGTCGAAACGTGTATCGGTGTATGTTGTACAATTTCGTGCAACTTTTTGATTTTATTCGTATTTTAGCTTTTGTGCGTTGCTAAACTAATTTTTGAAATCTGTGGTTTCTGAATTTTGTAATGTTTTCAAAAGTTCATATTTGAAATTCGTTTTATCTTTCAACCATCTTTTCGACCACTTTCTTTTTTTCTTTATTTTTCCAATGCTTTCTTCCTCTTCTGTAATTTTATTGATGATCAGAAGCGCAATTATTTTGTTTGTCAGTTCGTCTGCAATCAACAAAATTTATGAAGAAAATGTAGTTGGGCGAACGAGTTGTGTCGGAAATCGCAACGTGTGTGTCCTAACGACCAACCTGTTACACGACCGATCGCACGACCAGATTGTAACGTGTATGGGCCGCTTTATAATTCGTTCTTACGCATTCTAATTGGACTTGGACTTTGACAAGCGCCTATTTCAGGAACTAACACATAAAGTTTAAACACCCGGTCATTTGCAAATCAAAGCCCGGCCATTCAAACCAAAACAAAAACGGAATAGTGATGTTAATTACAAATAATGTTTAAAAATCTTCGGTTTTGAAAAAGGGCATCGGCTAGTTTTTGTATTTAGCACGCCAGTGTTTTGGTTTTTTTAGCGATAACTCCTAATCACGACTTTGCGATAGTCACTTTTCAAGTATGTACATAAAATAATGCAAAGGAAAATCACGTAAAGTGAATCTTCACCACTGTCATTTTGGTCTGCAACGTCACGTTCTTATACGTGGTCTAGCGCACAGCTTTGTGATAGGGGTTTTTCGTCTGCTGTTGTAGCACACTCCCCGAGCCTAAATACATATCATCCACTTGCTGATCCCGTTCGAGCTTTGATCTGGTCTCTTTCAGCACGTGGTCCATGTAGAGGTGCTGCCACGCCACAGATTCCTCCTGCGAATTAAATAAAATTCGTCGTTTGAAGACGGACCAATAAAATTCAGTTGTTATAACCCAGGCACCTTTTGCCGCAATTCGCTACTTTTCTCGTCTGATCCTGCCTTATGGCTTTGCTTATTGAGCTCAAGCTCTGCTGCCAGGTCACACTGTCGCCGCAACACTCGCCTCAAGCGGTTTGAATCGATTTGTTTCTGATTATTAGTAGAAAACCGAGAAATTGTGTTTCGCTAAGGGCTTGTACGGTCAATGCAAGTGTGCACCCATGTGCACATCTTACCTCTAGAGCTGCGCGCTGATGCACTCTCCTGCGTGCTTTTAAGTTTTTTTCCATTTCTCGACACAGTCTATCCACCTGAGCCGCGCGCTCGTCGCTGCGGGGTTAGAAATGTTCTAATAAAATGACAGATACTTAGATATCGTACGTACTCTTCCTCGAATTCCTTTTGCAGCGCTGCCGTGTGAGCCCTTTTCTCCGCTTCTCGCTGCTGCAGCTGTTCTGCATTTTTTGCCTGATTGGAATGGGCGATTGCGGCGCACAGTCGTTTTTCATATATCTCTTGCTTGCCCTGCAATTATCATTAAATTATCAAATTATCTTTCATTCAGTTTACAGAATTTAAGAATGTCATGAACTTTCTTACCTTTTCTTCATTGAGTCCTCGCATTGTCTGCAACCACATTTGCTCAATCTGCTGCTCCTTCTCGCGAAGCGCTCTCCTTTCTTCGATTTGATAGAGCTGCGCTTGTTTGGTCTCCATTAGAATTTGCTTACTTTGCAAGTGGCGCAATTCCTCACAGTTTTCTCTGAAACATTAATATGAATAATAAACTTCGAGTTTTGGCCAGGTCCAAACTATAATTCGGAGACAGTGGCGCACAGAAGAGCCTAATACAGATTGAAATCACATTTGCCGTTCACAAGTTTTATAATAAACAGATATTTTAGAGAAGGGGCGGTTTGAACCACACCTCATAAAATATATGTTTCGAGACAGGGTTTCGATTTAAAATTCGACGTTTGGAAACTATTTTTAGAAAACGAAGTTTATGGGAGTTTGTCCTGCATTTAAAATTTGTCATTTGACTTGAAAACTAGAGGATTTCGGCGTATCCAAAACCGATTATTAAGAATATCTATACAACACTAAATCACGTCTGGTGTGCAAATTAATTTTCATACAACTCCCTCTGAAGCTTCTTCAATTTCAAAAACTGCTCCTCTTGCAACTGCTTCTCAACTTTTTTGACGCCGAACCACTCCTGTCGTTTTCTAGCGTTTTCCTCAATTCTCTTCTGTATAAGCAAGGCCAATTCTTCGTCGTATTTCAGGTTTTCAAATGCGAACAATCGCCGTAATCTGGAAGCGAACAGAACGTTTAATACGTACATATCAAAGAAATAACACCCACCACATACCTGCACCTCTTGTGCTCCAAGTCTTCCGTGAGCTCTCTTAGGCGGTCTTTAACCTATTGTACAATATTTTATATACAGCTTAAATTATTGATAACCAACTTAATTACGAATAATATACATATTGATCTATCTCACGGCACGCATGATTATAAATACTGAAGTTTTTGGGGTCTGGTTTTGTGAAATTATGTAACCATGTACTGGTTTGTGCGTCGGAGCGTAAGTCGAAAGAAACCCTTGCACACAGGCTCCAATTCCCACCGTAGCCCACACCAAAATATAAGTAAATAAAAAAGGTTTTCATTCGGCAGTTTTTCTTAGCAATACTCAGCAATTATCTAAAAGTTTGATTGCCTTTGAAATTTCTCTAGGCGTAAAATTAGGTCCTATCCGTGTACAAATTCGCATGTATAGTACATAGGATATTTGCGGCAAACTAGGCCTTAGGGATGCATATATATAGGGATGCATAATTGTAGTTATGTATGTATGTCTGTTATTTAAGGGCATCACTTAGGCCTTAGGGATCCTTAAGTGAAAAGACGAACACAAAATGAAGTAAAAATTGAAGTTGCGATAGTACGTGAGATGGTTCTTTAAAAATGCACCTTAATGCATACCGCAATAATTACCTTATATGCAATAATTAATTTCATATGTCGATGGTCAGTATGGTCCAAGAAATTTATTAGCTCCATTTTCGACTCTACGCAATCCTTAGATTTGATTTACTTTAAACTGAGTAATATTGCAGTCCTGTAAATTGTTTATTTGTTTACTGAAATTTGTTGCTACGCAGTGAATGAGGAAGAGGTTAAACCCACACCCACCAAACCCGTTGAGCTGAATTATGCATCGAACACATAGTCGACGGCAGCGTCACGACCACATCTGTCAAAGAAGGAAATCAGTGTAGCACAGCTACACGACCGCCTACCGCAATTGTCGCTGTCGCCAAGCATAGCGCTATTATCTTTTTCCAAGGCGACAAAGCCAAAGTAATTGACACTACTGTTCCAAAACAGATATTTTGAATATACTTTTTTACTTTTTCGATGTGCTTTGAACAACAATTACAATTATGTTAGTATTTCAATTAAAATTTAATAGTTTTAAAAAGTATTACACTTTGCCATTTGTTTTAAATTTAATTACAAAAATAAAGGAAACGAAACGAAGCATTTTAAAATTAGTGTTCAGGAGCTCAAAATTATGATTGTGACCTTATGACGTTGACCTCACTGCTACGGTCGAAGTCGACGCCATCTTGAAATTGTATGGCCACGTCATCGCCGTTCGTCTCATTTTTTGACGTTCTCCTTATTAATTGTAGGTTCAAATATCTTTAATAAAATACAAAATTCCTTTCGATTACATTTTGGTCAAGAAAGAATTAAGCAGATGTGGATGGGAGTTAAACATACTGGAACTTTCAGTAAAAGTTTTTGAGCAGGTACTACATAGGTCCTTAAGAAAGTTTAATCATTGTTTTTGGGGCTGGACATTGTGTTAAGCAATGAGAAGGTGCTGTTTCTTACATGTAAACAATAATTTAAAAAAAATTGATATTGAGAGATACTACGAATTATAAAAATTAATAAAATTGAACATAATCTGCGTACAAATGGATTTGCTAATTTTAGATTGAGTCTTAAGCGGAGTGACGAAGTAGATTTTAAAAATTTTGCAAAAAGCCTAACAAAATCCCTATGATCGTAGCAAAGTCCGAACACTACCCGTTATATATCTGAGTGCAGTATCATAGCTTCGCATTTTGCCATTGTACAATGTATAGAATGTTCTGCTGTCAAGTTGGTGCTGGCAACATGCTGCATTGTGTTTGTCTACATGCTGCGAACATGTATTGCTGAGTTGTTGCTTTGCTGAAAATGTACTTAAGTGCGGCAGAAGTAGTCTTTGAGGGAAATTCTAAAATTGTCGTCATCATGTGGACAAAATTTGTTAGCCATTATTAGGTGTTTTGGTAACTCAATTTGTTATTTTGATTTTAATTTGGACATCGAGTTTGGGGCTATTTAATTTGTAACTTGTTTTCGACTGAATGTATATATTCTATTTGGTTACGATAGGCTCGAAACTGGACTCGACTTTCGACTCAGACTCGCAATCCAGCGCACTCATCAGCTGCTATGTAATATCACTAAGCAAATAAACACATAGAGGTACCACGCAGTACAAAATTTTTCGGTCACGCAAATCTAGCACAGTAGGTCCCACACGTACTTCGGCTATACGAAGTTTTGTCGCTGGCTTCGCCAAACTTCAATTTTCGAAGTTCATCTTCATTCTTTGTGGGATGTTCGACAAGGAACATCAATTGCAAGCTGTGCTGTGCTGATGAGCACGAAACGGCGCGCCGCGGCGTATCGTTTGCAAATTCGAATATGCAAGGGTGTGTGTCCGTGTGAAAATAAATGTGCGTGTTGCTTGTGTATGCGCTGAGGTGAATGAAAACAATACGAGCAACTGCACAAGATAAAAAGCAAATTGAATTTCCATGGCTTTCGGTTCTGCTATGAATAATGAACCATGTGAATTCGCAAAGGCGTACAGTAGAGTGTGCGTTCCAATTGAAAAAAAACTAAAACCATGAACTTCTGCTGTGCAATGTTGGCATTCATGTAGGCTACGTTGCGTTCTGGCCTAATAAAATTCATACCGATACATTTTTCAAATTCATATATTAACAGCAACATATTACTATTTATTATTATCATTTCCTTAAAATTTATATTATTTAGTAATTTTATGTGTTCTTTAGTATTTTTATTTTATTCTTATTTTTCGTTACTTGGAATTTGGTCTCTTAACCAAGTGCAATTTTTTCTTAGCAAAATTATTAAAAAGTAATCTAATATAAATTACTCATGTTCCCAACAAGTAGACGGTTCTGAAAATCACATTTTGTATTAATCTACTTTGTTACGTTTGCAACACACAAATTGTACAAAAGCTTTTTTATATTGAATGAGGGGTTTCCTCAAAAAACGTATGAAATGTGTTGTAAACGATTTTTGAAACAAAAAAATTAGTCGATTGGAGCTTTTAGTTTTAAACTACTGTTAAAATAGTTGAAATTTTTTAAAAATATAAACATTCCGTTTCTTTGTAAATCACAAAGCTCATCTTTTACTAACTTTTTGCAGTTATGACAGTCAAATTTTTCAATAGTTTGCATCAATATGAAACCAGAGAAATAACGAAGGGAACCATCACTCATATGTTCATTTTTTATAATCCCTAAGGCATTTGAAGAATTCGCTTTCTCTGCACCAAATATATCCTTTGATAAGCAAAATTCTTCACCGAACTCTTGATTTATAGCATTTTGAGTTTCATTGTCAATTTCAAACAAACTGGTATTATTGTCAATTGTTATAAATGAACCTTCGTCAGTTGGTTCACAATTGAAGGTTCCTGCCTTAAATGCTATTATTTTCATTGAGATCATTATCGCAAGAATATGGTCAAACTCAAAAAGTGAAGGATTATTGTTTGTAACTCCTCTTTTTCTTACCAAATAAAAAAGATTTTCAAGCGGGTCTTGATTAAGTCTTGATAATAAAAGAAAATTGGATTTTTCCGCCCAGATATCTTGTGAAAGAGACAAAACGGAAGTAATTGATAAAACTATACCATTTCAACAGTATACAGTTTTGGGATACTGACAACTTTTGACATAGTTTTTCATATCCTTCAAATAGTTTTGGATATTGTTATTCTCACGAAGAGCTGATCGGAAAGGATTTTTATCAAAAAGAACAGGGGTATTCAAACAATCAAAAAGTCTGTTTATTGTTTCAATAAATATAGCTGTGGGCAAAGGTTTTTCTTTGCAATCATTATAACAGCCATTTTCAAGATTTTATGGCTGCGGATACAGTATTGCTAAATATTTGAGTTGCGTATTTAACCTTCATTTTTTCAAATGAATTAGGATGAATATGCTTTGTTGTCGAAAGGCGGGTTGAATTGTTTTTATCCAATTCATATAACCTGCAAATAATCGACCAAGAAATATCTCCATCAGTCGAAGTTTCATCATCAGCAAATTTGTTGAAGCGAAAGCGATCGTCAATGAAAAAAGGTATACACACAAAAATAAGCGCGAACAAGTGAAATTGTGTTGTTGCTTTTGTTGGCTTTTTTGGTGGTTGATTATTTCTTTGCGTGTGACGGTAACGCACACAATTTTGCGAATATTTTCGGCTAGCCGAAGTGCGTATGGGACCTGCTGCGCTGAAAACAAGGCGCATAACAGCAGCAGTAACATCACATCACAGCGCACAGTTCATCAATGATAACATGATGCGAAACTGAGAACGCTCGACCACAATACATACTCAAAATCCGCACTAATGCACCGATAACATCAGACCCCAGGGTTGATTTTGCCAAACATCAGACCCTGAGGTTGCACAGGAACGTACTGTTGATTTGCGTACGGTTGCGTTTACTTTCAATTTTTTAAACATAGGAAAATCAATTTTAATTTCTTTGTAACTATGTAATCTTTTGGAAGAAAAGTGATTAAAAAATTACAATATTTCCCGAAAACCAGTCAAAAGTGTTTTAATACGTGTTTAACACATTTTTTATTCAGCTTTTATTGAATTTTATTCGTGAAATTTGAATGAAATGTGAATTTGATGAAAGCTCCAGAGGAGTTTTTGCGATAATTGCGGCAGCCATATTTTGCTATCCCTCTTAATACGGGTGCGCATATTATATATATATATATATCATATATATATATATATGTATATGTATATATAATATATGTATATATGATATGCGCACCCGTATAAAAAGGGATAGCAAAATATGGCTGTCGCAATTATAATATAATATAGATATATGCATATATATACATATGTTTTCTGATACGATTTTATAATCGCGAAGTAGCAGACTATACTTATAAACATAAGTTGTTTACTGTCCGACATTTATAAGTTTCTGCTACTTCTGGTTTTTGTGGTCCGTTTAGTCCGTGTTTTTTTTCGAATTGGGAAACAAACGCATTAAATACATTTTTTTTATTTGTTCCTCTCTGAAATCATTGTTTAAAAAATTGTTAAAATGTTACAAAATCGTAAAAAAAAAAATCGGTAACGCGCCGTATTGCCTCAGTGGTGGTGCGGAAAATGCAAATTAGTTATTATTAGTTTTTACATATGCACAAAGAGATAAGGAATTCTTTTTAACATCTTTATTTCTCTGCATATTACAACTTTTCCCTAACATTTTCATTTAAATTAAATAATTTTGATCATTTCATATATTTTTTCCTTATTTTACACTGCTTTGTACAATAAGACTGCGAACATACTTTTTTACAAGTACATCAAAAATACAACCCCGCGTTAGGAACAAATTCGCTTGTCAGTTGCTTTCACAATACGAATTGTTCCACAAAGAGAGAAAGCTGGCAGGGTTGACGATTTTCTTTTCAGCTCACACGGATTGTGTTCGTGTGACCAAAAAAAACGGCAAAATTTCGTCAATCCTCTCAGTTTCACATCACGTTATCACTGCAGTTGATGTCAGTGACTACGTGACGCGAAACTGAGAGGAGAAGTGTGAAAAAAGCCACAATACACACATAAAATTCACCAATACTCTCACATAACAGCTGATACTCCGGCCCCACAGCTGATATTCCTGACTCCATACAAACTGAAAATGGAGGGTTGTTGTGTTGGTCAATTCCAAAATGGAGGGTTGTTGTGCTGGTCAATTTTCATGTGTGAGGGTTATCGTTGTGGTTAATTTTTAATTGCATAGAAAAATTAAGTAATTTTTTGCACAGAATTCTGTGATACGTTTATAGAACAATGAATATAAAATTCTATTATTGCTTACAAATGTAATAAAATTGTTTGAATATGTCTGTAACATGTCATTATTTAAGTTTTCATTGACTGTGTCGAGGACAATGCATTTTACACCAAAAGCATCTCTGAACTCCGATGATTTGGTGTTTAATTTGTAAACAAACAGCGCGGGAAGCAATCAAAGAGAAGTTTAACTTTGGAAAATTGACAAAATTGGAACTTTATAACGCTCGCGGGTTATTTGTTGTATT
Organism: Melieria omissa; assembly: GCA_963971225.1. Classification (NCBI taxonomy): domain Eukaryota; kingdom Metazoa; phylum Arthropoda; class Insecta; order Diptera; family Ulidiidae; genus Melieria; species Melieria omissa. The sequence goes on along the minus strand of OZ020269.1, from coordinate 37,130,320 downwards.
TTTCAAGTGCTAGGTGTACCAAAAAGAATTTCAAGCTCCTTACACGTATAATATACAGAACAGTCAATTGTAATGCATTTAAAATTATGGGTTGCAGCATGGCTGCCAATTGTGCAGCATTGGGTGCACATAACAACATAACAAATAACATAAAAACAAACCAATGTTTAGAAAATGTATGCATTTTTTATTGAAATAAGTGACAATTATAAAAATAATAACATGCATCGTATTAATACGCCTTTTTCTAAAAAATACGAAAGACAAGCTACCTCTAAATTGCAACTTTGCGCTTTGTTCTAACTTTAACGCGACCACACTGTTGAACCAATCACTGACCCACCCCTGTCGCACCTGAGACAACTGGTTCCCAAAATTTATTGGTTTTTCAACTGGTTTTTTGTAAGTAAATTTAACAATTAGTTGTTCAAGTGACTGTCAGTGACGCCACGTTAAAAGGGTAAGTTTGCTCCAAGGAAACGAGTCGGTTCTGAAGTCAGCTATGACTGACAAGCAACCAGTTGAAAAACTACATGGTTCAACCAGTCCCATTTCCTACAGGGCCATGACACCTCACACAGATTGTGTATGTGAAATGCAAAAAATGGTCAACAAATTCGCTTCCCCTGCCAGTTTCGTATCACGTCATCACTGGTTGATGTGCGACTGATCACATCAACAGAAAGCAAATTGTGAAAGCTGACTTCGAATTGAGAAGTTTGCCGAAGTCATCACGAATATGTTCGAATAGCTGAAGTGCGTATGGGACCCAGGGCTGCCGAACGTACTACTATAGTAGTATTTTACTACTATTTCATCATCTGTACTACCGTACTACCCACAGGCCGATTGTACTACTATTTTCTGAAATATAAGTTTTAGCAGTTGAATTTTCATATTTTAAGTAAGGCTAAGTTTAAGTTACCAAACTGAACATTGCCGAAGCACGAAATTCCAACCAATGTTGCTGTTTTTTATTTCTAACCAAATATCTTTGGTTCGTGGGCAGCCCTACCACATGTGTTTCCGTATGTTTCACTTTTTGATGGACTTTTTTCAATCAAGCAAATGAGCTCGTCGTAGAGTTGCCGTTGTACGGCTAAAGTGACAATTGCACCTTTTTGAACCGCGTTGCCAAATGCTGTTCGTATAATAGTTCACATTATTCTAATCATATGATATAAGATGTTGATAGTCATAAATAGGTATCGGATTTATATGCAAAAACTATAAAAAAACTATGCAAAAAATGCAAAAATGCGCAAAATATGCAAACATATGCAAATATACAGTGCATATGTTAGCTCATTTTTAATATTTTTCAATAAAAATATTTTCTGTCTTGGTCCCGCTCAAATCGGAAGCTCCAAAAAAATATGCATTTGCATATAAATCCGATCCCTAGTCATAAACTTTGAAAACAGCAGATGCGCAGCAGATGCGATACCCAAAAATGAACATCGTGAAATAAAAGAGTAATATTACTGTATTTAAATACAAATTAACGTATACATTTTTGTATAATCTTGTAGGAACCTTTTAAAATTTGATAAAGACAATAAAGTGGTTGCTGGGACGTCGACGAGTCAGAAAAATTAAACTAAGGTGAAACTCGTAATCATTAGAATATCCTGATATAAGTGTATAAAATCGTTCGATTTCTCTTGGGGTTGACATTTTTTTTAACCATATTCGATAACGATATTTGATATTAATGAAAAATTTTAATAATACTTAGTTTTATTATGGAATTTTCAACTTATAAAACAAATTACGGGAAAATTTTTGTTGAATCATTTTTTTTACATTGTTTAGAAAATATGCATGTGTACTACTCAAAGTCCATAAATACTACCCAAAAATCACAATTTGTACTACTGAAGAAAAATTGAAAACGGCAGCACTGATGGGACCTACTACGCTGGTACGCAATTTTGTGCGAGTTGACACCTCTATGATATAACCCAGTTATGCATGTATTATATGTATTTTTAATTCTTTAATTTTAACGGGATAAGGTAGTCCGAACAGTAAGAGGAACGACAGAGTTTGTTAATTTTGTGTACATATAAAATGTTCACTCAATCGTGTTCACTCAATCCTAAACTTGTTCAGATCCCTACACGGTCATAACCAGTGATGGGATTTATCAGAATATAACTTTTTTCTATTATATTACTTTGGTAATCAAATAATATGTAACAACACGACATTTCTTTAGAATATGTAATACATATAACTAAGCTACATTCAAAAGTACAGTCGAACTTCCCTATAGAGAACTTATATACACAGTGTATAATGAAGTTCTCCGTATTATGAATTAATTTCAAAGGCACAGCTTAATCTTTCTATTGATTCAAGTGCATTTTGATTTTCTTACAAAGAATTTCTAGATAGTGAATATTCCTCTACAATGAATAAATTTTTTAGTTGAAAACTCCGCTTTCATTCATTTTAACAAACAAACAATGTAAGAAAAACAAACAAAAATAAATACTGCCAAACAGTTTGCTTCTCTTGATATACTTCGAACCTTTGTGGAGATGAAGAGCAACGTACCGAATAATTTTTTTTAAGTCTTTAAATGTTTTAGAAGGCTTTGTTGAGGAAGAAAAATTGAAGGGTGTAATCCAAACTAAAATTATTATTATTATTATTTTTATTAAAAAATGAAAAAAATTATAATTTCTATACAATGAAGTTTCTAAATAATGAAGCTTTTTTCTGGTCCCGTGCGAATTCATTATAGGGAAGTTCGACTGTAATATGTTCCAACACTGGCCATAACCGTAGTCGGCGATGCCTACGGTTTCCTTCATTTACCACCAGACCCATTTTGGCAAATTCTCTTTCGATTGCCGCAAAGACAGCGGTGAAATCTTTCTTGTCAATGTCATCGGCGCAGGCAAGGAACTGAACACTCTTGTTGAAGATCGTGCCATTATGATGGACACCGGTCTTGCGCAGAACTTTTTTCATGATGAAGTTGAAGAGGCCGCACGACAAGGGATCACCTTGTCTGTAATTACGAATTTGATCGAGTGGGTCGGATAAGACACTTTTGAACTTGATGGAGCCACGGTTAAGCGTTAAGACAAGGCGGCGGGGTATCGAATGCTGCATTGTAATCGATAAAGAGATGGTGTCTATCGATTTGGCTCTCATGGGACTTTTCCAGGATTTGGTGTAATGGAATATCTGGTCGACGATAGACGGACTGATAAGGTCCAATCAGCGCTTTGGCAAGTTGCTTCAATATTTCACATATCACGCTCGTTAGGACCTTATATGCGATGGGAAGTGGGCTGAAACTCCTGTAGTTGGCGCATATTGTTGTATCGCCTTTCTTTCATTCACACATACAGCCAATCTTTGCAGATGAGCTGATGATCTTTCTTTGCCAGCTATTCTATTGTGCTGTCTTCGCTGCGCAAAGCCGTATACGTACCTTGGCTACAACAAGTTGAAGTTCGGCCCTCGGAACGCGCGCACATCTAGAATGATAGAAGCATGCCTTCCACCAATGTGATCAATCAAAAAACATTAAAAGTGGACAAGATGGCTCTGTTCTTGAAATAAATTCATAATAGCTTGCAGTTGCAAACACTCTCATATCTATGAACGCACTTATAACTTCAAAAGCACATATCAGATAGTCTTCTGCCCCCGCAATATTCTCCAATGAGCTCCTACAACTTGCAACATGTTGCTACAAAAATGAACTTCTCTCTGATGGTCTGCCGCAAGAGAATAAGCTGAACATTATTGTTTCAGTGGTTTTCATGTGCCAATTGATTGCACATAGTTCGGTGTTGATCAGTTTGTGCCAAGGGTTGTCGGGCGTTGGATAAAATTTAGCATAAGTGTGGTGCCGTTTACACGGTGGAAGAGTGGTCAAAGAAATACAAAGTGAGAAGATTTAGTGCTAAAGAAGTGTCCCATTATGTTGATAAACATATGAATGTACGTGTCAACTTTTTTACAAAAATATCTGGTTACCTTCCAGTTCTTATTTTGTGCACGTCGAATTATCGTCCCCGATCCTTTTTGGATTTTTGCTCTTGTTTAAAAGTGTCCTTGTTGATGTGACGCTCGTGTTGAAAATTTGACTTGTTGAATCCAGTTGAAAAACTCACGGAGAAACACTTGTTCAGGAGCGAGTTAAGATTAAACGAACAAACAAAAGTGACAAACGCCGCAATCACTTTTCGTTGGCATTTTCTGTAAGTTAGGTGGTAAGTTAGGCAGTTAGCCGAACTGTAAAATAATGGAATCCATTCGAATAAAAAACATGTGAAACATTTGTTGTCAATACGTTGTTGACTTTTGAAAATGGATTTAAAAACAGTATTTTTTATGCCAGCGTATAATTAAATAGTGAAGCTTATTAACCCTCATCCGACGTTCAAAAAAACTCACACATAAGATGTTCGGGTGATATTTCACCCATATGGTACTTTGCATTGTTTTGATGAATTTTTTGACCAATTATAATAAAAAATAATTTGTTATCTTTAATCTTTTTTATCTTTGTTATCTTACAGATAAATAAGTAAAAAAATTTTTCTATAATTTTTTGCAATTAGGGCAACTAGTTTAGGTTAGGTTATTGTGGCTGCCTCTGTAAGAGACACACTCGAAGGCCTATTATGAGACCCGTTGTGATATACCACAAATTTCACCCGTTTTTCAATGTGTATGTAATACTGTTTTTCGAACATATGTTACAGCACTCATTTCAATCGGATGGGAAAGGGGTCAAGGAAGGGCAGTAGTTAACTAAAACTTTGTGTTCACCACAAGTATACTTTTTTCAAGAATTGCAAGCAGAATATGCCTCTCGATCGTTTTTGATACCAAATTGGCGCCGTGTTCCAATAGTTCTTTTACTTTTTTACGTTCTGATTTTCTAACAAGGTCTGCAAAAATGGCTGCATTGAGATAAGAAGTCAGCATGAAGATTTTCCTTTCGCTAACGTTGCTCTACGCAAAATCTTTAGCTTTACTAAAATTTACTTTACTTACTTACTCACTTTACTTTACTCAAATCTAAGTCTTCAAGAAAAATTCGCCGCTTGTACTTTTTGTACAAGCGATCCAGATGGAATCGGCAGCAATTGGTTTTTCGCTTAAGAGTGTAGTTAGTGAACAATCAATTTGTCTTAAGTGTCAACTATTGGTTTTGACTTATTGTAAAACGATATAATTTCGGATAATTTTTTATCACCCACATATCCTGGTTATGATGAAAAGTGCTCAAAGGGGCATCTTCTTCTTGTTAACTTAGTGTGTCCTTTTCATAGGACGTTCATAGCAGTTGTCGCTAAACCCACGTTTCTCATATATCTCTTATGGGTGTTAACGAGCTTCATTCTTGATTACGTTCTTGGCGAATGGTTTTGTCACCGATAGAACGAAAAATTGGTCTGCCTGTTGTGGAACTCTACAGATTATCAAGAGATTCTCCATTCGACTTATAAACACCACTCAAAATTAAAATACCAAACTATACCTGAATATCACCAACGCCGTTCCATGCACTGCCAAAAACTCGCAAACCTTCAACATTAGTTTTGTCAGTTACTATCTTTAACATTGGTTGTCATTAGCATCTTTTATTACTGACACACGACTTCAAGCATAACCAGTTATACCAACTTCAGTTGAAATAAAATAATTGGCTCCTACTTTTCCGTTGAGTTCAGGAGGCCCATTGATCCATAAAATGGTTTTGCCCATAAAAGCAGTTCAAAACTTTCAATCCAGTGACGTAATCTTATGGCATTTTCTGTATGTGTTGCGTTGAATTTCCATACAATTTGTACATGGGTGAAATATCACCCGAACGTCGCCCACGTAACTTTTTTTGTAATCACCGTTATAATCAAATAATCAATATGTTGAAGATAGTTTCTAAAACTTATATTGGTTTGCTACAAATACAAAAAACCTTAATCATTTTGATAAATATATAGGAAAGTTATAGCAATGTTCCCAATACAGCAGTAAATATTCCTTCAGTTTGAAACGAACGTAAGATCGTTATACAGCAGAATCGCAGACGTGGCTTTTGCTACAGTGAAGCGCCGGCTTAGTCACCCGTAAAAAATCCTCACAATAATCGAAAGAGTGAGAGCAGTTGATTGGCAAACAGTCGCATCGGATCGGATCGGATCGCATCAGCGGCCTTTGGTGACACTCCTTCACTGGGATGATTAAATGAGGCCATTCAACCAACAACACTTGCAGGAATGTGTTTGGCGTCTCATTTGAGCGAACTGCGACTTCTTTGTCAGAGCGTTGAAAATCACAAATATGAATCACAAATAGGAAATTAAAGTTGGTGTCAACAAATTCGCAAAGGGCAGCGCCGCCTGCGTATCGAGAAAACATGGATTATGGTCAAGAAACGCGCAAATTTTGTAGTCGCATTGTTTTGGATTTCATAAGTTTGGGATGCGGTAAGTACGACAGTACAATTCTTTGTAATGAAAATAAAGCATATGAAAAGGAGGCGTGGCCCGAACAGATAAGTATGTATACATAAAAATACATGGTTATGTACTTATTTGTAATCTGGGTTGGTAGGGGAATAAATTTGGCGATGGCTACCCATTCAACCGTCTGCTTGTTCGCTTGAATAATGATATGTATACCTACTCCTACGTATGTATGCATGTATGTATGTATACATACCTATGTAGCAAGGACGCAGATACCCATGGACCCATGAGTGTAATATAGGTCGCCACATCATTTTCTTACTGCATCCGCCCACCACCCATTATTACGTAGTGAGTCAGGCTTAGGCCCAAATTAATTTATTGTGAAAAAATAATAATTTTTGGAATAGATTTAATATTAAAATAAAAAAATAAAAAAGAATATATAAGTAGGGGAATAGGTTCGGTTGTGGGCACCTTTTTGTTTTTGGCTCATAACTTTTTACCAAGTTCTTCTTAATCGGACATATGGACATCTATGGAAAGCTAGAAACCTTAGCTAACAAGTAATGACAAAAGTAAATCGATTCCGTCAAATAGAAAAGTTTTTGTTTTAATTTTGTAAAGTAGTCATTTTTAACGAACATTTTTTTTGGTTCGGTTGTGGGCACCCTTGGAAAATCTGCTGGAAACGGGGAAATATGAAGGAAAACCAACACGAATATAGACAAATATTAAGTTTTAATTATTTGAAGCACAATGCACGCATGTGAAGTAGCTGGTACGCCTGTCGGCACACTTTAGATGAACGGGTATTTCAAAATGTAAGTGACCAAGTCATTCTCCTGGGCTGTCAAGAAGACCTAAAGTAAAATGAAAGTCAACCTAATTAATCAACACTCTTCAAGTGCTGTGACGTGAAGAAGGTGGAAAATACCAGTTAACCTGATTCGATAACATCCACGAAAAGAAGAAAAAGAAGAAAACACCACCGTCGACGGCTTTGATGTCTCCGAAATTTCCTTCCACCTTCTTCATGTAGCGTTGAAGAGTGGTTCGGGAAATCGCATACGCTGCAGCAGTCGATTTTGTGGTTAGCTTATCTGCAGAACAATGTTTAATTACATCCAGCACATTAAAAAAGATATCGGACGTTTGTTTTTATGTATCCACGGATGATATAGCTAAAACAACCAAAAAATGCGTTAAAAGACCATTTTCGATAATATAACTTAAAAAAACTTACCAAATCACTAAAAGACGGGTGCCCACAACCGAACTAATTGCGGTGCCCACAACCGAATTTGGCAGCCATTTTGAGAAGTAGTAAAAAATTTGTTCGGGGTAAACATGTTGGTTGTAATCAATATTGGATCACAAAGTATAATAAACTTACTAAATAAAAATGCATTTTACTCGCCTTCTCGATGGATTCACTTCGATTTATGACACCATTTAAAATGTGTAAAAAAATTTTTGTCTTATTTTTTAAATTTATTAAATTAAATTTAATGGGCTTTCCTCTGTGCTCTTAAAGAATTGTAGCTCTCTTGTTGAGCCGCTACTACTGATCTTTAATCCCTTTCTTCTGGTATTTTTATAGATGAGTGGAAAAAAGCAACAATAACTCCAATATTCAAGAGTGGCAACAAAAATGATATCGCAAATTATAGACCCATCTCGAAACTCACGTCGGTGTCTAAACTTTTTGAATGCATAGTCAATGAAAAATTAAGGTTTTGCGTCAACAGTGCAATTTGTCAAAACCAGCACGGTTTTGTTAGGGGCAGATCAACTGTCTCCAATCTCGCGATTTTTGTCGAAGATTGTCTGTCTGCTTTTCAGGAAGGAAGTCAAGTAGATACTATCTACACGGATTTTGCTAAAGCCTTTGACAGAGTTTGTCATGCAATTTTGATTTCGAAACTAAATTGCATGGGCTTTCACTCATCATTTCTTGATTGGGTGAAATCATACCTTTCCAATAGACAGTGTGTTGTGACTGTTGATAATCACCTCTCTCAGCCGTTTGTTGCTAGTTCCGGCGTTCCTCAAGGTAGCATACTTGGTCCTCTGTTGTTTGTTTTATTTATTAATGACATTGGCTCCTGCTTTTTGTTTGCAAAATTTCTTCTATATGCGGATGATCTGAAGATTTATGCTGCGATTAATACTATGGCTGACTCTCTGGCACTCCAGGCTGACCTAGATAGAGTTCAATCGTGGTGTACGAGAAGTCACCTTTTCTTAAATATAAGTAAGTGTTTTCATGTATCTTTTTCTAGGAAACACAGCCCTCTGAACTTGTCCTACTTCCTGTCTGGCTCACTGTTGCAGTCAGTCCAAGAAATCAAAGATTTAGGTGTGTTTTTCGACACAAAACTTTGTTTCTCTGGCCATATCGATTTCATTATTTCCAAAGCATATGCCATGTTGGGGTTCGTTCGTCGGAATAGTACGTCATTCTCTGACCCATATACGCTCAAACTGTTGTTCACGGCTTTCGTCAGATCAAGGCTGGAATATGCTTCATTTATATGGAGGCCATATCAAATGACTCACATTAATCGCATTGAGCGCATCCAGAAGGTTTTTATGCGGTTCGCCCTAAGGTCGCTGAACTTTACTGAACCGTTGCCTTCATATCTTTCCCGCTGTCGCCTTATAAACTTATTAAGTCTAAACGCTAGGCGAACCTATCTTGCGTGTTCTTTCATTGTTGGGTTATTAAAGGGGTCTATTAATTGCCCGCCCCTTTTGAGTAAAGTGGCTTTCAATGTCCCTACACGTAACCTACGGCACATAGGGACTTTCTACCTCAGTTTTTACAGGTCGAACTATGCGAGGAATGCGCCTCTGAGTAGAGCCCTTGCGGAACTAAATAGTGTAACCGACTTTGACATTTCGTTTCCCAAGGAGACATTGTTAAATTTAATATTGTTTAAATTAAGCTGAACATCTTTACTTGTGTTCCTTTATTGTTCCTATAGTCAGTAAGATCAAAATGTTCATTGGCTAAATAAATAAAAAAATAAAAATAATATGCTATATATTCAATGTGTATAACGGCTAAAATACGATAATCTGACAACTGCAACAATATATGTGTAATCAAATTTCAGATAGTTCTACTAGTTTCCACAAAAATTTATTGTCTATTTTTGAGGCTCATTGAAACTTTTACTGTCCGCGAACGTGTTAATATGAGAAAAAGTGTAGAGGTACGAATTAATAGTGGTTAAGGCTTGTATATATGTACATATCATTGTTTGTCCGGACTGACTGACTGATACATCATCGCCTAGCCCAAACCTAGGTTAGAAGTTACATAAGATGGAATAAGATGTTGTATGAAGAAACGAGATTATATGGCCCTAAAACAATCCAAACCAATTCGACCAATTCAAAATCCAAATAATTCGACACGTATTTTTAGGTTTTCGAAAATTTAAATCTAACCTGGTCAACAATGTACCCCATTGTTACGAATACGGGATGGTTCTATTGCCTTCAAAATTGGTGGATATATAAAATAGTTAGACACGTGTCTTTAACATTTTTGAGAATCAAACCGAGATAAACCGGGGGATAAATGTTTGTATAGAGTAATGATTTAATACATTTTGTACTTTAAATATAGTAAAAGAACGGTCCGCACATCTAAAGGTGTCAACAATGGATTAAAGGTTTATATGGAGAGACTGTGAAAAAGCATGAATTAAAGCTTATTGATTCTGAACTTGTGAAAGTTCTCTTAGTGAGTACTCTTAATGCGTGTTCTCAGTACTCGACAATCAACATAATTTAAACATAACATAAATATAAATTAACATTAGACAGTATCAAATAGTAAGTTATGATTTTATCCATTAAATTATAAAATGGATGCGTGCAAAGCCGCCGAGCCCTAGCGCTACATATACGAGTATACTAAAGATGAATACTTGCGCAATATATATTTCCCAGAGACCTAAAATAATTATTATCCATATTTTTGGGAATAAAAAAATTGCCCTTATTCAAGGAATTTCTAAAAATATTGTTTTATAATAGTTATTCCCAATAAGAAATTTTTTACGTCGCCTATAACTATTATTATGTAATTAATATTTTTGACTTGCATAATAACTCTTATAAGTAATAAGTATATTTTTCGTTGTCGATAATTATTATTTTGGGATTTTTGTTTTTAACATTGTTTCATAACTTTTATTTATGACTTTTTTAATTTACGTTACCGATAACTATTATTTTGAGAGATTTTTTTTACGTTGCTCCATAACTTTTATTTATGACTTTTTTTTCATTTACGTTGCCGATAACTATTATTTTGAAAACAAAAGTTTTTACGTTGAATTACTACATTTTGGATATGAATTAATTTTTAATTGTTTTAAATCGACCAACGCAAATTAACTGCAGAAACCTAATTTCCACCCACAAATAAACAATTGAAAATCAATTCATACTCAAAATGTGGTAAGGCAACGTAAATAAAAAAAATTTCTTTCATAAACGTTATGGGCATCGTAAAAAATATTTTCTTTCAAATAATAGTTATCGGCAACGTAAATGAAAAAAAATCATAAATAAAAGTTATGAAGCAACGTAAAAAATGTTTTTCAAAATAATAGTTATCGGTAACGTAAATAAAAAAAGTCCTAGATATAAGTTATGAGGCAACGTAAATAAAAAAATCCCAAAATAATAATTATCGAGAATGAAAAAAATATTTATTTCTCATAACAGTTATTATGCAACGTAAAAATTAAGTGTCGCAAATAATAATTATAATCAACAAATAAAATTTATGTTGCATTGTAATAGTTACATTGCAATTAATTTCTTAAAAAATTTATAATAGTTAAGTCCCTGATATTTCCACATACAATAAATATGATTGGCCAACGTAAATTTTGCCAACGCCCAACATTGCAGAAACATACATATTCCGTCCGCGTAAATAAATCAACTCATAAGTCTGCTGTATTTGCGTTATGTGCGTATAGTGCGTTGTGCGCACTATCTGTTCACATATTTCGTTGCTCTAAATTTCCATGCACATGCAGATTTAGTGCTTTCATAAATTCAATAAAAACATCAAATGAATATTGTGCTCTGCTCAATGGACTGCAGAGCAAATGTGATGCATCATTCCATCAACAAAGCATTTCCTCTCGATCATTAAATACGTGTGGCTTCTACTAGGCTCCGTTGTTTTCTGATTAGCTTTGCATTAATTCAGCCAAATATTTTCATTTTCAACACATACAGCAGCCCTTTTTATTGCTGAGCATTCAGATTTTTGGGTTAAGATAAACAAGTCATTCTTACTCCACAGTGATGTGCGTACGCGATAAAGCATACTCGTCCATTGAGCAGCAGTGTTGGCACAGCACCATCCCTCAACTCTGTCAAACTATGACCCCATTTTCGTTAATACGTATTGCAGAAAATGCAAAGCTCACCCAGCATAACCTACCATCCATTTAATTACAAAAGACCGTATCGATAAGGTTTAACTATAAAAAAATTCGCATAATAGCGGAGGTTCATATGTATTGATACGATGAGAAATTCTGTGCCGCACTGTACAGGAATGCTTTTCTCCGCACGAATGTTTTCCAAGCATACTTTTAGGCATGCACTGTGAAGTATAGCAAAACTGTTATAAATTCGCTTGGTATAGTCCGATATGGCAAGGATGGTTCTCGAATAAATGGGCTGTGCGAGAATGGTCGAGCGCTTTCCAATTAGAAGTTGCAAGAAACTTCGGCGCGATAAGAAAATTGGTATAAAAGCAGCAGTGGCAGCGGAAGGGGTCGAGTCTGTGTTGAGCAAGCAATGGGGAAACATGCAATAGTAGTAGTGTAAAGTAGAACAAGTGCAAATTTGTAAATAAAGCGATTGTTAGTTTTGACTACGTTGCGCTGGATAACTGAAGTTGTTTTATTTTCAAAACCAATCCAAACGAACCTGTGAAAGTAAATTCGTAACAGTATGTATTTTGTAGCAGGTAACATATGTGCATATTTTCGAGGTATTACAACTTTATTAATGTCTTTGAGTGCTTAAACCGTTGCTAGAGCACTGGCGTCGACTTATTATTTAACAATATCTTAAACCTAATTCGAATGGTGTTTAATCACATGATATCTGCGGCAAACTTAATTTCAAACTTATTGTTTGTGAACTCCAATTTCCTGCTGAAAAAGAGCAATGATATTTTTTTTGCGCCTTGACAAGTTTTTCAAAACTTGCGTACGACACCAGCACTGGGTATAACTATCAAATGTTCAAAAAGTGCACCAGCAATGTCTGGAGAAATTTGTGAAAAGAAATATTTTGCAGTATTTAAGTATGCATGAATAAGATTTCGTTGAACATCGGTTCGCAAATGAAAATTAGGTGCAACAGGAGCTTAGCCAAGCAGCAGCCGTGGAAAACCCATCCATAGGCTAATATTAATCAACATTTTCAATCACTTCGTATGCTACATTACCACATTAACAAAAACATCTTTTCACCTTTGAACTGTCTAAAATGCATAGTATACTTCAGTGATAACGAATTTGACTGTTACGTCGTTCTCAGCACGATATGGCTAATTTCCGCAAAACTTTTTCCATAGATACAGGAACTCAATCAAATTTCATTTTTAACATCAAAAATTAACCAGCAACAAGAATAATGTAACCAAAATGTGTTTTCTTCACGGACATTAAATCATACAACGAAAAGTTAAGGTTGTCTTAATTTTGCGCGCAGTAAATCCGGTGTTGCCTTCAGCCTACAGCCTTCGTTTCTTGTATGGAGCTTGTATGAGTAAGAAGCATACAAGTTCACAGAAGAATACTAAGCACTGCCATATCGTCGACGTATCTGCTCAGTCGTAACCTGCCGAGCTTGTCTGATCCACAGTTCCCTGGAATGTCCTTATATCCTAGAGCCCAGCGTACGTAAATATGAAGCTGCCAGACCAATAATGCTGCCAAATAACACTTTTTATAGGTTAGGTTGCGGTGGCTGCCTCTGTATGAGACACACTTAAGCCTCTTAACGGGCCCGTTGCGATACCACAGATTCCACCCGTTTGAAATGCGTATGCAACACTGTTCCAACATGTGATACAACACACATTTCAAACGGATAGGGAAAGGGAGGGGACCTACAGCTTAACGCCGAATCCGAACGGCGATTGGCAGTTTTTTCGCTTGGACGTTTTCGCCATTGCCTGCCAAGAGCGCACTTGTGCGATTCTTGTAATTCTCATTCCCTTCATGTGTGGATAGCGATAGAAGTAGATGAGTGTTTTTTCCAGCCCAAGCCAGGAATCGAACCCGGGGCGCTCGGTATGAGAAGCCAGCGCGCTACCCGTTGAGCTATCGAGGCCGGCAACACAACGCATATGATTACACTGCACAACAGCATGTCTGTTGCATGGAGTTTTTTACATGAATCTGAATCGTTTTTCCACGCTGTTTTCAAAACCATACTCCGTTTTTATGTAACAGCTCTAGTTTTTCTGAACCAATAATCCTATCGACATGATTTTTATATCGTTGCACTTACAACATTTCACGCCGTCTTTCCTGACATTAATCAATTTTATGCGTTATAAATAGGCGTGGAAATAAGGTTTCAAAGTAAGAATATATTGAATTTAAAGGCGTTTTTTCTGATGGCAAAAATTGTACAGATGTTTCATAAATCAAGTTACGAAGTATATGAATATCTTAAGAAGAAACATCAAGCAATACAACACAGCCAAATTATTTGGCGGAATACACATTCGCATCGAAATAATAACAAAAATGTACCATCGCGATTTACATCTCTTTTCATACTTTTTCCTTAAAAAATTAGGAGCCTCAAAATATGCTCTTTTATATGTTCCATTTATAGTTTGGCATACAAGCAAAAAACAAAAATATTTTTAATTGCTCGATACAAAAACAACATTAAAAACTTTGCATATTTTCAGGCCCCTAATTTTTTAAGGAAAAAGTATGAAAAGTGATGAAAATCGCGATGGTACATTTTTTCTGTTATTTCGATGCGAATGTGTATTCCCCCAAATAATTTAGCAGTGTTGTATTGCTTGATGTGTCGACTTTCATTATAACTAACTAACTCTAATTGTTTTACAAAAAATGTGTATGTTTTTGACCATCAAAGAAAACGCCTTAAAATTCTATTTTTTCCAACTTTGAGGTCCAATTACCGCGGCATTTCAATACTTATAAAAATAAGTTGCATCGGAAAAGAAGCCGTGCGGTGTTGTTAATGCGATAAGGTTAAAATCATTTCAATCGGTTTTTTGGTTTAGAAACTACGATCGAAAATATAGAAAAAGTAGAGGAAAAACTGAAAAAATGACAGGGTACCTATATCTCACAAACTAGAGCTGCTAGAAAAAATCGGAGGGTAGATTCGGAATCAGCGCACCCACATTAGTAAGAAACAGTAGAAAAACTCCATGCAACAGAAAAAAAGTGTTTTTTTGTTGCGCTGTGTTATCTTTCATTTGTGTTACAATCAATGACTACATGACGCGAAAATGAGAGGAGTCACGGTTGCTTATTCGGTCAAACCAGGCCCCAGAGTCGCAAATTCGGTCATACCAGGCCCCAGAGTTGATTAGGGTTCGTACAGCAAATTCGCCATACAAAAGTCAGGGCAAGGGCTGCTGGTGCGTTCGAAGTTTTTTTGCAAATTAAATAATTGTTTTTTTTTTTCATTCATTCTGTAGTACGTTTATAGGAAATTGATTGCAAAAAAAAAGTTGTTGCTGAAAAACGTCATAAGTATGTTCCAACGTGTTTTTATGATTTAACTTCAGTTTTTGCTGATTGCCCTCAAAGCCTTTACGTTTGAATTGCTTGTGTTGCAGCTCTGCGTTTGAAATTGAGTTCAACTTGCCATCACTGTTTCTTGCTGCACTAGAAACGGCTAACTCAATCAGACATGAACTGAATGAAAAAGCAACCGAATATCTGCTGAGTTTACCGACTGAAATAATTTATTTATGCTTTCTGTTGGTACGGGTAACAATCAAAATGATTTAGACCAGTAAAACAAGGTTTTTCGCAACGTTATACTTACAGTAAATAAGAAAAGTTATCACTTTAAGATGCATACAATTGACTGGTAACCGGTGCTGTGCGAATGTTTGAGTAAAAATACCCGTACACTATCGGACGATTGTAAAAAGCAAAAAATGGTCTGAAAATCATTTCCCCTGCCAGTTTCGCGTCATTTAGTCATTGGTTACAATGGATGGGAATGCATTCATTTGAAAACAAAATTATAGGGTAAAAGGTTCGGTTGTGGGCATAGTTCGGTTGTGGGCACCCCTTCGTATCTTTTGATAGAAAGCAGGCTGGGTTTTTTTGACTAAGGCCATTTGTTCATTATGGAACCACGATCTGTTTGTGCCAAATACTGAGTCGAACAGACACGCCTGCTTTGTGCTGGGACCATATATATCTTTCTGTGCTTAAAAAATAAGACACAAATTTTTTTAAACATTTTAAATGGTGTCATAAATCGAAGTGAATCCATCGAGAAGGCGAGTAAAATGCATTTTTATTTAGTAAGTTTATTATACTTTGTGATCCAATATTGATTACAACCAATATGTTTACCCCGAACAAATTTTTTACTACTTCTCAAAATGGCTGCCAAATTCGGTTGTGGGCACCGCAATTAGTTCGGTTGTGGGCACCCGTCTTTTAGTGATTTGGTAAGTTTTTTTAAGTTATATTATCGAAAATGGTCTTTTAACGCATTTTTTGGTTGTTTTAGCTATATCATCCGTGGATACATAAAAACAAACGTCCGATATCTTTTTTAATGTGCTGGATGTAATTAAACATTGTTCTGCAGATAAGCTAACCACAAAATCGACTGCTGCAGCGTATGCGATTTCCCGAACCACTCTTCAACGCTACATGAAGAAGGTGGAAGGAAATTTCGGAGACATCAAAGCCGTCGACGGTGGTGTTTTCTTCTTTTTCTTCTTTTCGTGGATGTTATCGAATCAGGTTAACTGGTATTTTCCACCTTCTTCACGTCACAGCACTTGAAGAGTGTTGATTAATTAGGTTGACTTTCATTTTACTTTAGGTCTTCTTGACAGCCCAGGAGAATGACTTGGTCACTTACATTTTGAAATACCCGTTCATCTAAAGTGTGCCGACAGGCGTACCAGCTACTTCACATGCGTGCATTGTGCTTCAAATAATTAAAACTTAATATTTGTCTATATTCGTGTTGGTTTTCCTTCATATTTCCCCGTTTCCAGCAGATTTTCCAAGGGTGCCCACAACCGAACCAAAAAAAATTGTTGTTAAAAATTACTTTACAAAATAAAAAAAAAAAATTTTCTATTTGACGGAATCGATTTACTTTTGTCATTACTTGTTAGCTAAGGTTTCTAGCTTTCCATAGATGTCCATATGTCCGATTACGAAGAACTTGGTAAAAAGTTATGAGCCAAAAACAAAAAGGTGCCCACAACCGGACCCATTCCCCTACATATTCATTCAATTCAAGGTGTACTTGCTTAAAACATAATTTTTTTATTCTGACAACTACAAAATGAACCTTTTAACGTGAGAGAAGTCAGAACAAGAAACGCTACACGCTTGCTAAAAATTTTTGTTGAATTTTGTTTTTGTTTTGTTTAAAAAACTACGCGTTTAAGTATGGAGAGTTCTTGCTGAGTAAAATGCTGTAGAAGTAATGGCAGATAATACACGGGCAATCGAATCGAATCGACAACATGCCTCAGAGAGTTTCTGTTAGTCAGCGCTCTTTGCTATCGTTTTGCTTTTTGCCCGGTCATATAGACGAAGGCAGCGACACGGCCACGCGACCGTAAGTTGACGTCGGCTTCAACGGCCGGCTTCAAGGATGGCGGCAGCAGCAACACAACAATCATATGTTTTGTCACGCTTGAATTTTCATATTTTCACAATTTAAAATCATTTGTTAATTCTGTTAACGCAATGACCAAAATAACAAATATTACGCATTTGTTTTAAGAACAGCTGACAAAGTAAATCCAAACAATAAACAATAAACTTTCCGAATCAATATTAATGTAATTTTCTTCTTGTACAAGTTAAAAAGCCCAGAACAAAGTTTCTTTTGATAAATTACTTCTAAACTTTAACGTAATAGTTATGTTGTGCATCTTTATAAATCATTATAAGTATTAAACATATGCTTTTATTCATTTTTATTGGCAACACAAACGCACGACACGATAATTTAATCAAAACATGATGAATGTGTTCAGGAGAACATTTTTGTATTCATTATTCAGTATCTTTGAAGCGACTGCATTGACTGAAATAATAATTAATAATTAATAATTGATTGGCACGACAGCCCGCTTACGCGAGACTAAGGCCTAGCTTCCCGCAACCACCCGTGTTGTGCGTGTGAATTTTGTACGCGGGTGGAAGGGACCTACAGTTTTATGCCGGTTCCGAACGGCAGATTGGGAGCTTTTTCATAGGCAATTTTTTTACTCTCAGAGGTTTGCCATTTCCAGCTGAGAGGACAGCCGCCGAAAGAGAAAACGAGTTTCCCGTTATTTTTTTTAGGTGTTACTACATGCAGAATTCGAACTAGCCTCTGCATGCGACTCGTTGGACCGCGCACTAACCAGCTGAGCCACGGCGGCTGAAATAATTTGACTGAAATAATTTAAATTAATTGCAAATATTTAATATTTAAATACATTTCTTTATTCACCATCGATAGCAAAAATTTCATCCCTGTCTTATAATTATTTTACAACTTTCACCACACACTGTGTAATTTTTCACCACGGTGCGCAAATAACCTCATTTGTTTATTGAAAAAATGGCACGGAAAGTCGCGCAAAATCAATTAAAATTTGCAAACTGGCCAAAAATGCGGTGATTGCAGCGTTGCCTGCCAATGGTTCAGTGCCACATCGTTTGCAATCATGTATCATATCTAAATCGTATTATCACTTTCATGTCAGCCGCATTGCGCACCAGTCGCAGGTGCAGCCAGCAGACTGGCTCGCTGAGTCTTGTCATTTATGGCATTATGCCATTTATACAAATTCCATGATGAAATAACCTATTACATATTTATTTTAAATTATTGTTGAAATTATTTTATCATGCACCAATTCCAGTTCTAAGCAAAATTTTAAATTAAATTTCAAATTTCAGCCAACAATTATTTGTGGTGAATATATATGTCCAGCCAGAGTTGTTTTTGAAGAGCCAACAAAATAAATTAAAATTTGTTCATACATTTTACTGAAAATCAACTAATTTATGGGAATTTCGTTTAACTTTCTTTTCCATGGTGATAGCAATATAAAATATCAGCGCTTCTTATGTAAAATCGTGTTAAATTACATTTAAGGAATTCATGTAAACCGCAGTTTTTTCAGTAATTTTCATGTGCACGCAGTTCTGCCACATTCTGTACTTATTCACCACGATTTCAATTTTATACGTGAACAACAACAATTTGACAGTTCTTGTCATACAGAATCGACGTCTGGTTGTCAAAGAGTGGCGCTACTTAGGATTTACTTTGCAGCTGAGCAAAGTATGCAAACAAGAAATCCAATGTTGCCCATCTAAGCAATGATACCAATTGCTTTGGTTGTATCGTCTACGAAATAAAGAGTCTATAGACTAAGCTTGACGAAAGCGACATCTGTCTTCGGTGTTCTTGTTGTCGTGCTGTCGTCAAAATAATCCTTCCCGTACGATTGTTTTGATTCTATATTTTGATAGATGCCGTCGAGTCGCTGCCGTCGTCAATGTATTCGGGGCATTAGTTCACCGGCGAGGAGGTGATGAGGATGTGATGAGAAGAGGTGAGGAGGTCAAGTCTCTGATTGCTTTTAACTTGGTGAACGCCAGAACGATCATTGTCCCTGTCCAATACAAGTTGGTACACAGCCTCCGCATGACCCTCCTGGATAGTTATCTGGCACCCGTTAAATAGTGAGCGAATGTGTGCAACGTATCCAATCCACAGGAAACAATCCCAAAATTAATCTCTGTTAAGGTCAAAAATGTGTCAAAATATGTTTGATGATCGTTGGTCCCAAGCCAATATCACAAACGTGGCCTACAAGGTGGTTGAGTGTCTCACCGGGTTTTGGGTTAATTTTAATTAACCCAATTAATTAATGTAATTTTTTGGGTTAATATCACAAACGTGGCCTACAAGGTGGTTGAGTGTCTCACCGGGTTTTGGGTTAATTTTTCAAAATATGCGGTCAACAATTTTATATTACAATTTATGGTTTTGCTTTCGCCTTAAACCATGGAAAGCTTTAGACCAGAGGTGCCCATGCCCTATGCTCTCTTTGCTCATTTGTTTTTGAAAAAGCTCTTCAGCATAGGCTGAGGATTCCGGTTCCTCATTTCTTATTGTAAATGATCGTCGGCATAGGCTAAGCATTTTAGTACACACACACAGCACTGTATGCTTTGTTGGTGCAAATTGGCGACAGTTATCATCCACGTAGGCTTTGTTGTTGTTTAGTGTATGAATTAATTTCTATGTACATATTGGTGTTTGCTCTTCCATAAGAAGGTTTTGGGTACCCCTGCTTTAGATCACTTGGCATTTTAACATAATGATTCTGCAAATTTTTTGGCATGTGGTTTATGTATGTTTGTATGTATGTATGTATTTACGGCATATAAAACTGTTTGCTTGCAGTTAGTCTGCCGATTTTACTCTTCCATATTTGGGGTCAAGCGTACGAGCGCGGCTTCTTTTGCGACGATGCTTCCTTGAAACATCCGTATCGGAGCTCCACAGTCCATGGTTGGATGCTGTATTTAATGGGATTTTTAGTGCCGATGGTGATTGTAAGTATGCATTTTTTAATTTGTTTACCTAATATTTTCGCTGCTAACACCGTGCGACAAAAATTAAAAAATGTTTTCACACTGGAAAAAATCCATATGGGCGTGAAACTAGAGACCAAACATAGTAGTACTGCGTACTCAGTTTTGCATTTCTACATCCTTTGTCCTTTTAAAAGGACTTCAAAATTTTGAAGGGGATAAAAAATAAAAAAAAAATAAAAAATACTTAACCTCGTTAGAATATGGCGATATGTATATCAAATGAAAGAGGAAAGGCCAAAGAATTTAAATAAAATTAATTTGTTATCTATTTGTAAAAAAAGGTTATGAAAAAGATCCTTTAAGTTTTAAGTTTTTCAAAGGACCTTTCTCATATCCTTTTTTTACAAATAGATAAAAATCTGTTTTATTTAAATTCTTGAGCCTTTCCTCTTTCATCTGATATACATGTCGCCATATTCTAGCTTGGTTAAGTATTTTTTCTATTTTTTTAATTTTTATCCCCTTCAAAATTTGGAAGTCCTTTTAAAAGGACAAAGGATGTAGAAATGAAAAACTGAGTACGCAGTGTTACTATGCTTGGTCTCTAGTTTCACGCCCATAATAAATGATAATGAAGCCAATTGGTGTATTTACAAAATGAGTACATATTGACACAAATTTAAAAGAGTTTTAGTGTGTTAGTGGTTCAGCTAACACATTTTTTACATACATACACATACGAGTGTGTTTCAATCAGAAACAAACAATTACTAAAATTTCTTTAAATTGTTTACTTGCTGCGCTTGTGAGAGCTTCCATACCTAAAAATATTCGTTTGTTTACATCAAAGCGATGTACAAGTTAATGCTCTCAAGTTTATATACATTCATATATACTTATGTATGATTGTACGCACCCAACTGGCTCGACCAATACGAGACGGTCACTAGTTCAAGTCCCACGTTGTTTCACTGCCGTCCTCATCTGAGAGCTGAATTTGTTACGGATAATCGAAGAAACTTGTGCTAAGTCTGTTATTAGACAATAGTTACTACCTATTTCTTAATTAGTTTGCAGGCTTAGCATTTCGTTATCTCTTACTTAAATAAATAAATAAGTACGGCTCTGAAACTTCTACAGCCAAAAGAGTGCGCAAAACTGCAAATGTCTCTAATTACAAAGTCACGCAGAGAATTTCAAGTTCTTACCTTTTATTTGTTGATACAGCCTCCTACTAAAAATTACCGACGTTTATTCAGAAAATGGTCATTTAGCTTCAATACTTGCATTCATTAGATTTTGTTCTACAAATCGGGCGGACACATGCTCGAATATTTCGCATGGTACCCACTTGCTCCATTAGGGGCTTTCTTCACAATACACTCTCTACCTATTTCTGATGTAAGGTTTACCGATTCTGAAAATAAGTGTCATCAATAAGCGTGTGTACGGATCGAATTTTATGTATTCATAGGCTGCTCTGTAAACATTTTCGAAATAAACATAAACGTTGTGTGAACCTTGCACGAAGGAATACCAAACCTTATCTCTATCTAAAAATAAAAGTTCAAGAAAAGACTGAATGCAAGAGAAGCCTGGCACTTTTCAAAATCTTAAGGGGGGTTTCTACCTTGTGCGGTCAAAAAAATCGATTTTTTTTTTCATGCATTTTTGGATTAATACATGATTGTAGAATACGCTCCCAAAATTTGAAGTTGAAATCTTTCGAATTACGGAAGCAATTTATTGAAACAGGTAGCGGTGTCGAGCGCGCCGAGTACTGAAGCAAAACTTTGAACGCGTTTTTCTCAAAACTACATTTTTTGACCTTGCGGAAGTGATTTAGGCCACACGAGTTGAGCAATAGCTACGAAATTTTAAACAGTCATTTATCAAAGTCTTAGCGATGGCCCGAACTAGGATCTTCAAGAAATAATAATTTTTTTTCATTAAAAATAGAAATTTGTATTGGAAAAAGTAGGTAAAAATTGAGTTTTTTAGTCAAAATCGCATATATCCTTCATTTTTCATTTTTTTTTAATCCTAGTTCCAGCCATAGACAAAAGGATACAGAATAAGAAAAAATTTCATTTTTGTGTTTCAAGTCATCTCAAACAGCGGCAGGACTTCCGCGAGTAAGGAAGTCCTGCCGCCATTGCTCGATGGCCCCCTCCCCCCCTTTGCATATTTTATCTTGAAACTTTTTTTACTTGCACAATAAACATATACCTACATCTGAAAAAAAAAAATTTTCCAGTGCCTATCTTAAAAACCTTCCCGTCAAAAATTAAAAAAAAAAATGTTTTCTCGGCCGCACAAGGTAGAAACCTGCCTTAATTTGGGGCGAAATGGCACACCGGCTATACACGAGTTGGCTCTAAATGCCATTCGGCTGCCGAATTTGATGGATTTGCTAAAACAAAAAGTACTATAGGGCAGTTCACGATAACGTGCACACGGTCTTGCATCATGGCATGTGCAAAATGTGATGGCAAATATTTTCAACGCAACAACAAAATGTACACATTTGCCCTTGCCCGGCAGTTTCAAATTTGCAACACTGAAATCCTATTGCATATTTTTGGGCATGGGCAAAACTGATTTGCCAATCAATCAGCTGCCACAATTGTCGAGGTGAAGCAGACGAAAAAGAAAATAAAAAGAGAAAAACCGAATAAAAAGTGGACGGAGGAGGAGATTCGTATAATTATGCGTTATTTGCAAGAAGCGCTCGGGTTAGAGGTGTGAATTGTTTTCGGATTCCACAGCGGCAGCAACTTATGCATGCTCTTTATTCTCGCAGGCTCCCACGGCGCAAATATTCTTTTCCTCTTCTTCTTGATTTATTCTTCAAAAACAGCTGTGAATTTGTTCTGCAATCGAGTTGCCATGAAATTTTAAAAAGTGTGCTCAGCGTTGATGGCAAATATTTGAAATGGCATATATTTGCCGAAATATTGGGGAGGGTTTTGTGTAAATTTCTTGAGAATTTTGAAATAGAATAAAATTTAGATGTAGACAATTTTTAGAAGTAGACAATTTTCCTCTTTCATTTGATACCCATATCTTCATCATTGCACAACCGCAAATATTTAAAAATATATATATAAAGTCTTTAAAAAGGACTTTGGGTCAGAAAATTAAAAACTGACTATGCAAGGTTACTATAAATGACACCTAGTTTCACGCCTATATCAACATTTGTATGGCTCTCGACAAAAAATGTTTCAAAATGTAAAGTTGTTGTTTTCACTCAGTGCATCATAACTTTGTAATTTTTCTTCCGATTCTATTGATGTTAGGCTTAATATTTGCACAAATAATATATTTTTCATCTTAGATTTTAAAACCAAAGGATATAATTTATTTTATCTAAAAAAACATTACAAAATTTATGATTTTTTTAAATAGGTCGAAACATTCATTTTTTTTTTAACTTTCACCGTCAGTAATTTCTCTAAATCTCATCTGATTTGGACAATCAGTATATCTCTCGAAAGACTAAGGTATTTACTCCTGATCGATGAACAATTTTCGTTAGTCGGATGATTAGTTTACGATATGTACTCATAACTGAAACAACAGAAAAAACTGGTTTTTCAAAGTAAATTTCTGTATTATTTTAAAAATATATCGGGGGGTTTAAACCCCAAAAACCCTCCCCTGTGTGCGCCACTGGTACTTATGTACAGTGTTGGGACTTATTACTTTTGACAGTAACATATTACTTATTACACATTACAGACATTTGAAAGTAATATCGCTACATTACTTATTACTGGAAATGTCAAGTAATGTATCACAAAAAGTAATATATTATTTTAAAAATACATGATTTCTACAGCTTTTTTCCAAACAAACAAACGAGGATATTTTTTACATACATTTTGATATTTGTTTGATAAAACTTCAGGCATCTTGTTTAGTTATTTTTAAAACCTATACCGTTTTTTTTGTACTCACATTCTATTTTTAAAATAATCTAAAGCGTATATAAAATGAACATATTCATTTTATCACACGTTACCAGTTTATGAGATCATAGTAACTATATTAAATTTTTCTTGTATCTTAGTAATAATAATTTTTCAAAGAGACTATCGGTATGTTTATTCCGTTTTGGGGTTAAAACATACCCTCCACTGCTAAAAAGCCGTTCGACTGAAGCGCTGGATGGCAAAGTTGTATTTATTTATTTATTTATTTATTGTTACAGATCCTTAAGCTACAAGATAATAAGATATCTTAAATTTAACAAGCTTAAGTCATTTACATTATTTTAACAGATTTAATATTTTTGAAAATTTGTATTCTTGTAAAACTATTTAATTAAACTAAGGCAGGAAGTATGGAAAGAAGGAAGGAGGAAGAGAGAAAAATAAGAGGAAAGCTAGATTGAACTATTATAGAAGTATGTTTAGTTTTTTATTCGATCGAACTTAAGTAAGTAAAGAGGGTTTTTTTAAATAGTAAGGTGGCAGTGAATTCCAAAGGCGAATTGCGTAGATAAAGAATTGGCGCTCTGACGTTAGAGCTTATGCCTAAATTGAATAATTTTATTCGACCGCGCGTGTAAGTACGAGGGCTCAGAGTTGTAGACAATCTTGTGCAACTGCAACAAGGGTCGCATATTTAACCATAATTCCCAGAAGTGAGCCTCACAGTCTCACTTAAGATTTCAAATGGTGATAAATCCTATACCAAAAGATTTTCGATTCCAATTTTTTTATGTAATCCTCTAATGGAATGTTGGAATTATATTTCATTTATAAATTTAATTTTTTAGACAGTTTTTCAATTTTTTTTAAACAATTTTTTAAAAATGTAACGTAAACCCAGAAGTGAGCCTCAGAAGCTGATTTGAACAAAAACTCAAATTTACTCAGAATTCCTTGACTTTTTGTCCACCATATGGAAGAATATTTTTATTTTTCATGTTTAGATGCATTTTGATCGTGCCAAGTTCATAGTTTTAAAGCCTAACACACATTTAGTCGGAATGGGATGAGGTCTACTAAAATTGTTGAAAATACTGCAATCTACGACATATCATGAAGAATTTATATCTTGCTTGATGCTAGTTCATACAGTTTTTGTCTTCCAATCCCGATAAATATGTAATCAGAATATGGAAGTGCGACGGTGCTAATACTTCCTGAAATGTCATACACATGCAGAGACGGTAATCGAGGAGCCGTGAATCTTGCAAAAAGGGTGCTGAAAAACTGTGTGAACCTCACAAACACAAATGTATGATAATAATGACCAACTAGTTCACCAGTAAGGTATTAGCCGATAGTTTATTGGATGCGAGGATCGTACACTCAGAAAAAACAAAATTTGTATGATGCGTATATAAAAAAACGCAAACCTAATGCATGGCCTCTGGCGCTGCAGTAGTAATTGTTTTCCTGTGGACACTGTATTTACAAGTTCTTTACTTCAAATAAAAAAACTTAAATAAAAACATCTTTAAGTAGTAACTAGATTTGAAAAAATAAAATAAATTGAGTTTTTTAGTAGTTTAGCTCATATGAGCCTGACAGTCTCACTTCTGGGTTTACGTTACTTTTAAAATTCTGGGAATTAGGGTTAATAGATTACCAAAGATTTGTTTTGCATGGGCGGAGACATGATCAAAGCGCTTTAGCCCATAAACATATCTGGCAAACATAAAAAAGTCGCATTTGTTTTTTTATTTTTATTGTATTATATTTAAAAAAAAACTTTCTTCACATTAGAACATTTGCAACGTTGTATAATTGTAATAGATCTTAATCATGTTATCAGTGCTGTTGTTTTACATGAAAATTAGAACTTTGTTGATTAAAAAGTAATATTGTAATAAGCAGGGATCGGAATTATATGCAAGTATATATTTTTTTGGAGCTTCCGATTTGAACGGGACCAAGAAAGAAACTATTTTTATTGAAAAATATTAAGAATGAGCTAACATGTGCACTGCATATTTGCATATGTTTGCATATTTTTGCATTTTTGCTTAGTTTTTGCATATAAATCCGATACCTAGTAATAAGTAACTTGATTACTTATGGGAAAATTTACTAGTTACACTTCATTTTTAAAGCAAAAGTAATATACTACGTAATTAGTTACACTACTTTAATTTATTAGTCACAAAACTGCTTATATGCATATATACCATATACGTATATAAAAAACATACGTTGAATAAAGTGATAGTGCCGTGGTTGAATAATTTACTTTACGTTACAGATAACTGCAGTTGAATTCTTTATATCTAACAATAATAGGATGCACGGTTTCGGAAATGTGGGTGCAGAACGGTACTATTTGTTCTACATGGAAATGCCAGATTGGATAGTGGAGTGGTATAAGAAAGTTACCGTTCTAGTTTTCGGAGCTGGTGTGAGCCAACTGACGACAGATATAGCAAAGTATTCAATTGGACGTTTACGTCCGCATTTCTTTGAAGTGAGTTCATTAATAATAATTACACTGCACAACAAAATCAAACTTTTTTTTAAATAAAAGGTTAAAATAAAAAGGTTCTGACGGATTCTGGTAGAGGGAACCAAAAAAAAAGTGAAAGTTTACGTCTGAATTTTTTTTTAGGGGGGTCAAAGTTTCCCCCTTTTTGCTCATTCTTATGGTGATTCGGCATACGAAAACCATGTAACCTCACATTTTAGGTATGTGATGTGTTCAGCAATTTGATGTAAAATACTACGAAGAACATTTTTGTGGAGCATTTCAACCCTGTAACTCCTATTTGTATGGGTCAATTTGACCCTTCTTTTCTAAAATGCCAAAAATATCCTGTGAAACAGGCATTTTAAGGATAAGATGTACCACGAAAATATTCGCCATAAAATTCTACGATAGGTCTCTGAATACATCAAAGCTCAGATATTAACCTAAACGCCAGAATGAAGCCAAAACTGAAAATGTGTTTAAGTGTTTATTTCGTACTTATTCAAAATTGGTACTAAAATGTCATACAAAACTTGCACGTGGAATAACAGATGGAAGGGCAACTAATATCCCAAAAAACAATGGGAACCGAGAGCTGAACGGACATTAGGCGAGCGCAATATTTTCCATCCACCACTTGTACCAACAAAAAAAATTGTTTTACAACCATTACATATAAAACTTAGTGTGGTAAACAATGTTGTTAAGTGCTTGGATACAAATGGATCGGCATTTAACTTGAAGTCATTGTTCCGAAAACTAAGCGAAGCAAAGATACAAAAAGGTATGAATGCTAAAACTTTACTTTTTCATATTGGTTTCCTACCAATAAATATAAAACTCTCGTGTTTTCATTATAACAGGTGTTTTTGTTGGTCCTGAAATAAAAATGCTTATGCGTAGCGCCGAATTCGATCAAATGCTCTCACCAAATGAGATTGTCGCATGTAAAAGCATTAAAGGAGTCATTGACAATGGTGTAGGCAAAAATTGTTATCCTGCTGCTCGAATGCACGTCGACACCATGATGAGTGCATTCGAAAAACTAGGTGTTCATGTGTCACCAAAAATGCATTTTCTGAATTCTCATATGGACTACTTCGAACATCAGTTGGTAACAGAATCCGATAAACATGGGGAACGATTTCTTCAGACATGTGCGCCCATCAGGGGCGGATTCAGAAATATATTTCAGTGGGGGTTTCAAAAAGTAATTCTTTAACACTTATAAAATGTCTTTTAATTTGTATGTAGTTTTAAAGTCGATCCTAATATTTCGGGGGGGGGTTCAGAAAATCAAGTTTTGTAGGAGTTTTTAATACCAATTTTGATTAAGTACGAAATAAACACTTAAACACATTTTCAGTTTTGGCTTAATTCTGACGTTCAGGTTAATATCTGAGCTTTGATGTATTCAGAGACCTATCGTAGAATTTTATGGCGAATATTTTCGTGGTACATTTTATCCTTAAAAAGTCCTGTTTTACAGGATATTTTTGGCATTTTAAAAAAGAAGGGTCAAATTGACCCATACAAATAGGAGTTACAGGGTTGAAATGCTCCACAAAAATGTTCTTCGTAGTATTTTACATCAAATTGCTGAACACATCACATACCTAAAATGTGAGGTTACATGGTTTTCGTATGCCGAATCACCATAAGAATGAGCAAAAAGGGGGAAACTTTGACCCCCCTAAAAAAACTTCAGACTTAAACTTTCAAAACGCCGATACACGTATATTTCTCTTTGGTCTCCTTTACCAGAATCTGTTGTCAGAACCTTGTTATTTTTTTTGTGTTGTGCAGTGTTATTGAATAAACCTTTACGGACTTAACTGCATAACCATATTAAATATTTAGTATGACGTATGCGTACAAATGCATACAAATGTACTTATATTATATATATTTGGTTACTTCATTACTATGGAGTTACATATACCATATAACATTAAATAAACAATGGAAACGAGTTGTTTATTTTATTTTTATAAACTTACATATCTATGCGCATAATAAAGGTTTGCCAGCCGATCATGTCGGATGGCAGCACGTGCGACGATGCGATTAATGAAGGCCGATACATCGAGGTGTTCAACTGCCGCGGCATAGACGCCACTCCAAGGATGCTGAAAGAGATGCGGCTGTCCTTTCCCAGCGGCCATGCCTGCTTTGCGTCGTTCACCATGATCTACATAACAGTAAGTGCAACTGTTAACAGAGAGGGTGATTGATAGTCGTGCAAATATTGCCTTTTTCGCAGATTTATCTGCAGACGCGAATGACGTGGCGGCGCGCTAAGATGTGTAAACACTTGTTGCAGTTTTTATTCCTCATGTTCGCATGGTATACGGCGCTGACACGTGTTTCTGATTATCAACATCACTGGACGGACGTGATGGCGGGATCACTAATTGGAGCTCTGTTCTCCATTTTGCTAGTGCGTATATTCTCAAAGTACCCGAGCGTCGTTAAGTGACCTTTTGTTGCAAATATATACACCCATATTTTCATATTTCAGACGCTGACAATGTGGTGAGACGCTGACGCGGAGGGCATCGTATTTACGATATTTGGATCATACTTGAGTAAATTTTAATTTGTAACAATTTATACACAATTGAAAATTATCAAGTGTTGTAGTAAGATGATTATTTGATAACCAGTTATTCTGTTCGTTTTATTCCTAAAAACCAAATATTGTAGTTTTATACACTTTCTCTTTATTTTTATTAAAATATTATAATTGGAATTAGTGTTTTGCATTTAATGTTTGCTTCCGGACAAATTTAATAAGAAAATGTCCAAGAGGTAAGACAACGTGCTGAAGTCACGAAGGCTAGTTTGGTTACAGGCGAAACACCTCAAGAACTACTGATGGGTGAACTTTTTTTGCAAGTAAATCAAATCTTCTTGCAGAGTACTATTTCAAATGCTAATTATTTGAAAACACTGAAAAAGTAACGTAAGTACATATGTAAAGACGATAATTGTTATATTATAATACTTCGAGGCCACGCGGTCAGTTTTGCAAATTTGGTCACATCATCAGATCGGATTCCTCTACTTCGTGCTTCCAGCGAAGACATGGTCCTCAGTTTCGCAGCTTACCGCCAACCATAACATCGAGCATCTTTTTCGCCGAAGCATCATTTTTCATAAGAAAGATATGCCAAAGCCAGCGAAGCCGCTGGATATTATGAAATAGCTCATACAGATCGGGCTTCGTTCATATTCTGTAGTTTCTACCTTGACAGGACCACAGGACGACATTTCTTCAATATTGAACAAATTTAGCTAGTGTCAAAAACTCCGACCCAATTTTAAGGAACGTGGAGCTAATGGGTGAAAGTAGTTAGCCGTCTTATCATTTTAGACGGGCGAGATCTCCTTCTTAAGGTGCATCTGTTTTCCGTTGATTAAAACCGTTTAGATAGCTTCATTAATGCGTGTTTGTTGCGTTGACTTTACAATACGAGTACTTTCACAGATGAATGTGATTTTGCGATAACAACACCAACAAATAAAGAAGTGCCAGAGAAGGTGTATTACCGACTGCGCAGGGTCACGAAACTTTCAATGGGAAACTTAGATCTATCGGCGAAGAAAATAAATTATTTTCACGCTCTAACGCTAATTGCACAACTTCAGCAGCGAGAAGTGCATTTTGTATTTGAAAGGATCGCAAAGGAAGGCAAAAGTAATATGGGAAGACTGTGTATGTATTTATGTACGTGGGGCGCATTACAGGATTTGCTT
Source organism: Melieria omissa (assembly GCA_963971225.1). NCBI lineage: Eukaryota > Metazoa > Arthropoda > Insecta > Diptera > Ulidiidae > Melieria > Melieria omissa. The sequence goes on along the minus strand of OZ020269.1, from coordinate 37,099,788 downwards.
TTATATTGTCACAAATTAAATGTGACCCCTGAAAAAGAATGAAATGTTAAACGAGTATTTATTAATGCAACTAAAATAAAGGGACGAAACTGTCACATGAAAAGGCGTTACATTGCTTTTTTTGTGTGCTGGTGCAATGTGAAATCAATTTCCACGGACATGGATGTTTAGCATAGCTTGTATATGTGTGTATGCAAGGGCGCAGCCCAAAATTTTCCAAGGGAGATATTTAAGAGAAAATAAGTATTTTTTTTATTAACCCTCTAGTTCCCAAGAAGGCCTGTAGACATCATAAGCTTAACAAATTTGTTAAATTACACCTTATGATTTTTTTAGCTGATAGAACGTATAGAAACAAGAATCTTCATTTTATAAAATAAATGTAGTATGTTGCCGCTGCCATACGCGCAACGGCAGTAATTGTAAGACAAAGTTGAAGTTTCGTGAGAAAGTAAGAAAATAATAATTTTTGAAATTGTGTGAGAAACAAAAATTTTTTAAAATAAATTGAGAGCCTCAATAAAACTAAGAAAATTATTGGTAAGTAGCTGTTAATGTGTTCTTTAAGAAAATAAAAAAATAATTATGACAAAAAGTTGTTACACTCCTCCTATCTAACCCAAACCCTAGAGTGTCTGTAGGCCTGCTTGGGATGAAAAGCGTAAATAAGTAAGCGTCATTGATGATATTTTTTCGCTATTTAACCATTATTTTTCTATTTGAACCAACATTTTGATACACCGCAATGTAAAAAAGATCATGCCATTGTAAAAAGTTATACTAAGGCGTAGTCCGCGGGGTAGATGAGAGAACTAGCCTCCCCTAGTCCTTTATTTCATGGAGTAGATTTATCGACATCTGTGTGAAAAGGTAACAAAGCATAAAAAACTAATAAGAACAGCAATATATATTTATACCGACTTTTTAATTTTCCTAGTTTATACATCCCCAAAAGCAATGTACGAGGGCGGATCAATAAGTCCGTGACTGTTTGTATTTCCCGCCTATTAATTGAAATGGCAACACTGCTTCCGTCAACAGTCATCTGTCAGTTGACTCTTGTCAAAAATTGAACAAGCTGCGACATTTAGTTTGTTTTTGACAGTCGTTAATATCAGACTACCGCGTTGACTGAGAAGAAAATGGAAAAAAGGGAATTTCGTGTGCTCATGTGCAGTTTCCATGGCAAAAATCCATGAATTGGGCTACGAGTTGCTCCCTCATCCCGCCTATTCACCCAATCTAGCCCCAAGTGACTATTTATTGTTCCCAAGAACAAGTCTTCAATTCTGTATGTAAGCTGGCGAGGTGGGCAGATTTGAACACTATGGGTTCGAAATTATTAACGGTTTCAATTATTATCGCCTCAAATTATTAATCCTAGATTTTTTACGGTGCCAGCTGGCATTGTAAAACCGTTGGAAGTACACACAATTTTCGAGAAAGATTTATATCTGAATGGTTGAAAGAATTCCATTTTTTAATCCTGTGCTTGTTCACAGTTAATAGTTTTAACATTATAAAACTAAAAGTTAAGTTAATTTGTTTAAACTCTTAACTGTAAAATGATGTTTCAGAGAAGACGAGTATATTCGACGATAACAGAATAAAATTGTCTACCTGTAAAATTAAGCAATTGTGACAAAAATCAAGTTCCATATCGTCTCACAAAGTATACCATAGCTGATTGTCGTTACTATTGATTTCAACCATTATAGTGGGCATGGTAGGAATACTTTAGTGGGCCCGGCAAGTGAGCGTGGCCAATTTTATATAGCCTAAGTTTACCACGGTATTATTTTTTCTTACAAATAAATCGTTTGGTACTTATTTCATCTACATTGGTTCAATGTTTTCTGCCTGAGTGACCAACCTGACATTAGTTTTTATAAAATAAAGAAGAATAGAGCAACGAATATTCTAAAATATTATTTTTTCAAAAGAGCCCTTTTTGGAAAAGGGCAAAGCGTGAAAGGGCAAATAAAGCGTGATCCATTTCGAGGTTCCCTACTTTTTTAAAGAAAAAAACACAGAAAATTAAAATTTAACGGAGAATGTTTATTATCATTCGAAAGAACATTCTTTGGCATTTATTTTTTGAAGATTATCTCTTTCAAATGTTGGCCGCGGCTACGTCTCAGATGGTCCATCCGTTGAGCCCAATTTTCGATGACTCGTTCGAGCATTTCGACTGGTAACTGGCGAATGACACGCGTGATGTTTTGCTCCAAGGCCTGAATCGAAGCGGGTTTATCCGTATAGACTTTAGACTTTACGTATCCCCACAGAAAAAAGTCTAACGGTGTGATATCACACGATCTTGGTGGCCAATCGACCGGCCCATTACGTGAAATTAGCTGTTCACCGAAATGCTCGTAAACAGTTCGTAATAAAGTTGAACGATTTGTAAACGTTGTTCAGGCGTAAGTCTTTCCATGATGAAATGCCAAACAATACTGAACAAAAATAATATGACAGCTTGACACGACTCACGCGAAAAAAGGTTATTGAAAAAAGTACCTCTAGTTGGATCACCCTATACAGTTCATTCGTTGAATCATAATACGAATGTAATTTTGTTTATCTTTATGACGAGAATGCTCGTTAATTTTTATTTCATCCACAAACTATAAGATTATCCTTTTTTTTCTTCCACCTGATCTTTCAACTTTGGCTTTCGGTTACTGTCGCTGTATGTTACTTGTGCTAATTAAGTAAAATTTACAGCTCGAAAAGTCAAAAAGTGATTTGTGAACTTTTTAGTAACGCGTGGGTTCAGCAATTTGTTAGTGCGGAGAATCATTCATTCATTTAGTCGTGCAATACTTGTAAATGCTCAATCGCACTTCCCTTCAAATTTAATGTGCATGCTTGTAAACATACACAAACGCATACTCGTACACACGCGAATGCAATTTTAACAAGAAATACTTGCATATACACCCATACCTCACTTTGCGTCGTAGTTACGTTCCAAAAAAACACGACGCAAATTGAAACGACGCAAAGTGAATTATGATTTCCTATAGCAAACCATGTAAAGATCGAAGATAGGTTCCAGGGTTACGAAAATACTACTTTTTAAAAAGAAAATTTAACAAAATAAACACTTAAAAAACAAAAATAACATAAAATTGTATTACAAAATAAAATATTCCATTAATTTATAAAAACAAAATAAAAATTCATCACTGCCTGATGAGTCCATAGTGACTGTTCTCGTCAGAAGGCTTTCTTTTACAAAAGTTAGAAAGGAAATCCCCGAGTTTTGATGGCATGGCGTAATATCTTTTAGAAAAGACGTGCTATCTTTTAAAAAAAAAAATAATTTAAAAAACAAATTAAAGACTCGAACCCAAAACAACGCAACTTCGAAAATCTTACGACGCACAGTGAAAATTAATACTAATTCAGCAGCGACGCAACTTCGAAACAACGCAAACCGAAACGACGCAAAGCGAGGTATTGGTGCATTTGACTGTCGTCACTCAAACGCAGATGTTCTATGAAATACGCTAATATACTCATTCATGCATACGTTAAAACATCTGCATGTAAATATTTATGTGCGTAGGAGTTTGAAGAGTGGGGAAAAACGCTCGCTTTCTATATACAGTACTTTTCGCTTAAAGCGAACTTCGAGGGACTGGGCAAAATGGTTCGTTTTAATCGAAAGTTCGTTTTAAATGAAGACTTCAACAAAACAATTTATGTATAAGCACATGACAAATTCTACTATTGAAATCCAAAACATAACGTATTCAGTTTTTCCAAAGTGTTTAACCTAAAGTGTTTTTTGTTACAGTACAATATTTCAACACCATCCCTGAATTCCCAACTTTGGATACAATACTTCATGCTTCGCTTTCTGTAGGTTCTTGGTAAAAATGTCTGCCATATTTTCAGTCGTTGGTACATATAATAGTTCTATCAAACCATTTTGATATACTTCTCGAAAGTGATGTACCCTAATATCGATGTGTTTGCTTCTTGCGTGGTACACTGGATTCCGAACCAGTTGTTGTGCACTTATGTTGTCTCCGCACAAGATCGTAGCATCCTTTACACACCTTTCAAATCCGAGTTCCGCGAGTAACTTACGTAGGTATATTACTTCCTTAGTTGCTGCAGATATAGCCATATACTCTGCCTCCGTGCTTCTTAAAGCTACCGTTGGTTGTTTCTTTGATTCATATGAAACTGCAGCGCCGGCTAGTATAGACACGAATCCTGTGTACGATTTTCGATCCTCGCAACAACTAGCCCAATCGGCGTCTGTGTATCCGAAAAGTGATTTGCCCGTTGGGCTATATCTTAAAGCATATTTAGATGTATGGTTTAAATATCTCAAAATATGTTTCGCTCCAGCTAAATTGAACTGGTCCAACTTACTGCCGGAATGGATTATGTCTGGTCTCGTGCAAATCCCTATGTACATTAATGACCCAATCAAAGATTGATAGTCGCTGACGTCTACTTTGTCTTCGTCGTTACAATTTGATTCCTTTTTAAATTCTATCCCTGCATCCAAAGGTGTACTGCATTTGCGACATTGTGTCATATTGTACTTCTCCAAAAGTTCTTCTATTATATTTTTCTGGGATATCGAAATGGGGCCAGTGGATTATTTTCTCTCCACCTCCATCCCTAGAAAGTAATCTACTGGACCTTTGTCCGTAATTTAAAGAATTAATTAATATGTTTTATACTTAGTCCAATTTGTTAGTCTAATTCTTAAGTAATGTTACATTTTGTATATTTTCTAGCCTGTAGATATTTTGTATTTCGATTGGCTTAAATAAATAAATAAATTTCTAGCCATGAAGCAATATCTTGCTTCGAACATACAACTAACATATCATCGACGTAACACTTCGTTCAATAATGTGTGTGACTGACTCATAGATGGCGGCACTAATTCAAAATCAATATTTTTTTTCGAAATTGTGAACCTTTTTAGGCTTACTGTCAAAATTATATGTCAATCCGACCATTAGTTTACAAGTTACAGTGCTTTAAGTGACACTACTTTTGAGTTTTCAAAAAAAATGAATTCAAAGCAATTCCGTGTGCTGATTTATCATTGTTTTTTAATGAAAAAAAAAATACTGTTCAATGCCAGGAATGGCTTGAAAAACATTATTCGAACTCTGCTCCATCAAAAAGAACCATTTGTTATTGGTACGCCGAATTCAAACATGGTCGTACAGACACCGATGACATTCCATCTACTGAACGGCCAAATGACGCTGTTATTCCGGAAAACGTTGAAAAAACACTGAAAATCATTATGTCCGACCGTAAAGTGAAAGTGGGGGAGATTGCTGACATTCTAAAGATATCAGCAGGCAGTGTACACACCATAATACACGAACATTTGGTTATGAAAAAGGTGTTTTCGAAATGGGTGCCGCGTTTGCTCACACCGGAGCAAAAACAACAACGAATCGATGATTCAAAGAGCTGTTTGGACATGTTTACGCGCAACAAGTCGGAGTTTTTGCGTCGGTACATCACAATGGATGAAACATGGATCCACCATTTCACTCCAGAGTCAAATCGGCAGTCTGTTGAGTGGCATGCAACCGGTGAAAGCCGCCCAAAGCGTCCAAAGGCACAAACATCGGCTGGCAAGGTTATAGCGTCAGTATTTTAGGATGTGCACGGAATAATATTCATCGACTATCTTGAGAAAGGGAAAACAATCAATAGCGACTATTATATAGCGTTGTTGGAACGTTTGAAAGAAGAAATCGCGATTAAGCGGCCCCATATGAAGAAGAAAAAAGTGTTGTTTCACCAAGACAATGCACCGTGTCACAAGTCGATGAAAACGATGGCAAAAATGCATGAATTGGGCTTCGAATTGCTTCCTCATCCCCCGTATTCTCCAGATCTGGCCCCCAGCGACTACTGGCTCTTCGCAGACCTCAAAAAGATGCTCCGTGGTAAGAGATTTGGCTCAAATGATGAAGTAATCGCCGAAACTAACGCCTATTTTGAAGGCAAAGAAAAATCGTTCTACAAAGGCGGTATCGAAAGATTGGAAAAGCGTTGGAATGATTGTATCTCCCTAAAAGGGGACTATGTTGATGAATAAAAACGAATTTTGGCAAAAAAAATGTGTTTTAATTAGTCACACACATTATTGAACGAAGTGTTATACAATGACAATGATAAGTTCCTTTTGCCTCATCATCTTGTACGCGCATGGATCTACTTTGCAACGAGTAAACCCAATTTTTCATAATATTTCATCTAATTTCTCGTTCCATAGCCGTCCAGACTGTTTCAAACCATAGAGGGATTTTTGAAGCTTACAAACTTTGTCTGGATAACGTTTATCCTCAAATCCTTCTGGCTGTTGCATATAAATGTCGACGTCGATGTCTCCATTCAAATATGCAGTGGTTACATCTAGCTAATGTACCAAAAGTTTAAATTCGGCGGCTAAAGCCAATATAATTCTGACAGTAGAATATCGTGTTACAGGGGAAAAAGTTTCGGAGTAATTAATTCCATATTTCTGTGAACACCCTTTAGCTACTAATCTAGATTTATACCGTTCAATACGTCCCTTTTTATCTTTTTTAATTGTAAAAACCCATTTGTTTTTTATTACGGGTACGTTAGGTGGTTTGTTTACCAAAATCCACGTTTTCTTCGACATTAATGAATCGAATTCTTTTTACATGGATTCTATCCACTTTTCGCGGTCATCTCTGCTTAGAACTTCTTTTACCGTGGTAGGTATGTTGTCGTCATCCGCTTCTAAGTAACTATTAAAAACTACTTTACCGGACCTCAGTGTTTTGTAACTTGCTGTGTTGTCATCATCAACGCTAGGTGCTGCTTCATCAACGTGATCACCAAATGATTACCAAGTCTATATTATTAACTATGTTCTGGTCACTCCCGTTATCCCGTTGTTCTGCTAAGATTTCCAATGGATTTCTAATGGAATTTTGAGCTGCAACTGTCACATTTTCCAGAAACTTAACATCACGACTTCTGTACAGCTTCTTTGTTTTAGGTCCAATAAACGGTATGCCTTCAAGTCCTCGCAATATCCCACCAAAACACATTCGATGCCTCTTGCTTGGAACTTGGATTTGCCTGGTCGCTTATCCAGAACAAATGCTTTGCAACCAAATACTCGTAGATTTGATATTGTTGGCTTGATACCACTCCACTTTTCCACTGGAGTCTTCCCATCCAATGCCACCGATGGACTGCGATTGCGGAGATAAACTGCAGTGTGTACAGCTTCTCCCCATAACGACTCTTGCAAGTTTGATGCAATCAGCATACATCGTGCCATCTCTACGATTGTCCGATTCGCCCGCTCCGCGACACCATTCTGTTGCGGTGTATATTCAACAGAAAATTGTCTTCGAATTCCAAGTTTCTCCAGACTCATTGAGAACTCTTTGCTCAAGTATTCGCGTCAGTTGTCACTTCGTAACACCTTCAACTTCTTGGACGTTTGCCTCTCTGCCATCGCGACGAAACTTTGATAGGCGTTGAATACTTCTCCTTTGTTTTTGAGCAAGTACACAAACGTCATCCTCGAAAAATCGTCGATGAACAATACAAATATCGGGCACCTCTAGCTGAAGTCACCCTCATTGGGCCGCACACATCCGAATGTATGAGCTCCAGCACTTCCTTGCTACGGTAAGTTGCAGCTTTAGGAAATGGTTTCGCGCATAGTTTTGCTCTTGCGCACACTTCGCATACGATATCTCTTCGAGCTTCTTTAATGTTAAGTCCATGAACCAATCCTTTCTTTGTAGTTTCGTATTTGTTTAAACATTTTTTCGTCACAACACATGTGACACGTCGAACCACTGTCGAATACCCATGTATTTCGCTGCAATCCCTCAGCTTGCATACCGTGCAGCATTGCATTTGAAATGGGACTTCTTTTCATACACTCGCGCAAAATGTCCTTTTCGTCCGCATTTGAAGCATTTCAAATCGTCTTTCTTCTGCTTGTCATCCTTCTTCTGCTTGTCGTTCTTCAGCTTCTCAGGTATTGCTCCGCGAGCGTTCCCTGCCTTGCTTAAAAAAGCTTGTTGATTGTTGCATTCTTCGTTATCTTTTCCGTTGCGCCGCTCGAACTCCTCCAGCATCTTCGATTTCAGCGCAACTAATGGAGGCAGCTCATCTCGAGATTCGATTGCTACCACAAACGTCTCAAATTCGTCAGGCAGACTGTTTAGCAGGATGATGGACAATAGCTCCTCCGGAATCCTGATGTCGACTTCAAACAGCTTGTCGACGATGTCCTCGAATTCTTGTAGAAGACTATTCATCGTCTGCTCTGGAACCATCTTTAAGCCCAATCGCTTCCGAAACAGTAGCACCTTTCTTGCTCGTCCACGAGGCTTAAATTTCTTCTTTAAAAGCAGCCATGCTTCCCGTGCTGCTTCGCAATGCTTCACCACGCTCAACTGCGACATTTTCATGCTGAGTAAGATGGTCGAAAGCGCCTTCTGGTCCTGTTTTCTCCATATTGCAGCTTTTGGCTCTTCTGCCGGAATCGTATTCGTCCCGTCCACATGATCCCAGAGATCCGTGTGGACAAGGACACTGCGAATGTGGATCTTCCATCCATCATAATTTCGCTCCTCAAGCTTTTCTATTTGGTACAGCGAGGACATCGTTTTCTTTTATATTCTTGATCCCTCGTTGTAGGCCGTACGTTATCTCCTTGCGTTCTACGAGCCTGGGCCCATAACCTGTTGTCGGTTGATGTTTTACGAGAGAGAGTTTATTCAAGAATGAAAAAATTTTAAAATACAAATTCTACTATTGAAATCCAAAACATAACGTATTCAGTTTTTCCAAAGTGTTTAACATAAAGTGTTTTTTGTTACAGTACAATATTTCAACATAAACGAAAAGTACTGTACTTGAGGAAGTTGTTGACAGTTTTGAGTAGTGATTGGAAAACGCGTCCCAGAAACCGAAAAATATGCCGAATAACAAAATTAGTTTGGATTTATTTGTAAGCTGAATAAGAATCTGGCAATGGAAAATTATCGGCTCCAGTTTCTAAACCATAGTGCACGCTGGAAATTTAATCGCTCGTTAAATGAACATCCAGTGCTCGGTTGCGTTTACAGCAGCTCTTGTGCTTGACTTGGCTGGGAAAACTACAAACTTTTCGTCATCTTTCGTCACAAACTTTAGTCACTAAAATAAACATGTGCACACATTCATACATATTTACTTAAACATATTGAATGTACCCATTCATTGCATAATTAGATGCATTTGCTAGTTAAGTGACGTATATATCATTTGTCCTTTATGTTGTACTATACAGAACCGCTAAAGCACAACAATGCAGCTGAGAATCGGCGGCAGCATTGTTGCAAATTGCCAGCACTTGCAACTTATTGCTACGACATTGTGTACAACGCCGAAGTCAGCCACACATTGTATCTGAATGAAGCAGTTACACAAACTACTCACCACCGTGTTCATCCCTTACAGTCAAACCTAAATTCGAGCGTTGAGCGTTGCGTTTTCTGAAACAACGCTCTCGCTCAGTGCGGCATACCGAAATTGAAGCGTTGCGTTGGGATTGTCAAAACCATGAAATGAAAACAAATGACAAAAAAATATCTGCTTAGTTGCCAAAAAACAACAATTTATTATTATTTTACAAAACTTAGCTCTTATTTGAATAAATTCCACAAAATTTAAATCAAATCAAATATAAATTACAGGCGTTTTTGTTATACGCAGCCAACTTCAACCGCTAACGCCTTGTCAAAATTGGAAATTCGAATAGCGCAGCGTTAGAGCGTTTCAATTGCGGTTTGCCCCATACAATTTGTATGGGCATGAAGCAATTTTGACAGTTGCTTGCCGCTGACGCTCCAATTTAGGTTTGGCTGTTATAAACAAGCAGCGGAAATAATCCAATATTCACGTGTGCATTGCAAGTTTTTTCGTTCATTCGATTGCAGAACAACACCAACAACGAGCAGCTGCAGTAGCATTGACAAAACTTGCGACAACGAAGGAACAGCAACAATTCACCACCAGCAATGTTGCTAAGACCTTTTGAAAATCCCACCGAATGGCAATGCCGTGTTCAGTGGGGGAAACACGTTCGCAGGTGATGGTTGTGTTGCTGGTCACAGCTGTGCGGTTTATTCGTTGTTTCGTATTTCCGCGTGAAATCGTATTTATTTTTTGCAATAAAGGTGAAATCGAGAAAAACTAAGTTGACTTTTGAAAGATGCAATCTGTTGTCGTGAAAAGTTAACGCTGAGTGCTCGTCAATCCGTACTCTATTGATATATCTGCATCAGATGTACGCAAAATGTGCTTTTGTTGTGATTTTGGGTGACTGCACAAGTGCTTGTTGTATTTTCCCTGATAACGCGAAAGGGCAAAAGTTTCCTATTTCGCTATTATAATTTACCCCACAAGAAAGCAAGAAAATGCCTATGTCGGCATAAAAGTTCATACGGTACCGTTTAAGATACAGTTAATTTAATTTGCTCGAACATGGAAGCAAGTTTGCGGTTTTTGATCATTTTTGCAACCAATTTTTACAGTGCTTTGAATAATAAAACAATATACAAATGGTTTCAGACATAGGAGATAAAAATAATTTGGTTGCGCTATTAAACACCAAACCAATAAAAGGGAGAGGATACAAAAATAGGTAATCAAACACATCGAACGGGTGGCGATGCTGAGGTGGTTACAGGCCAGCGAATGCGGATATTTTTAAAGCGGCATTGAAAATTGTTTTAATTTTAAAATCAACCGAGTGCTAAATTAGAAGTGCCAATACTCAATGATTGCTCTCGGAAAAATTGTCTTCAAATGCATTTACTAAACAAAAGAATTAATTAAAAGTGAATATGTTTGGTTCTTTCATTTGTTTTTCGGCATATATCTGTGGTCAAAAGCAATAACCGCTTAAGTCGAAAATTGCTGTTTTGAGCAATCTCGTTTTAAAGTTGTAGCGCGTAGTGTGTTCGTTATTGGAATGCGAATAGGTTTTTATTAACCCGGCATCGGTGTGGTGGGGTATACCATACCCCAGAGGTTGTATTTTTGTAAATATTACGCCTATCCATTTTTTGTGGGCACTATCGCTTCTAGTAGCTGTTTATAACAGTCCAACCTTACACATTTGCTATCCAAAAACAACTTGAGTTTTACCAGATTTCAGTCACATCCCGCTAAAGTTCATTGGGGTATGACATACCCCACCACACCAATAACGTAACTTTTTCTGTAAATGATTTTGAATTCAAATTGATATTTTTGATGGTCTAGTAGTCATCGATTTATTAAAAAAACTCACCGGACGGAAACATAAGAGGCAAGTACCAACTGTCCAACTGCTACGTGCAAAAGCTCCCAGTTCAGTATTCGCATTTCGTCGCCGTAGAAAACGAATGTCGTATGTTCCATTGAACTTAATAGCACATACGACAATCGTTTGTCGTATCATATGTGCCAAAAAATATCATTATTTTTGTACATCATCATGATTCTGTAAATCCTTGAGATAATGCGAAGCTGTACCAAAACGTCGTCAGTACAGCACACAATGTTCGGTTTGTCTGAGAGCAAAAACCTTATACATCTTGCAAAAAATGCGCTAATTTGGAGACCCTGTATTTCACTACTATTTCACCGTAGCTACCGAAAATTATATGTCACATAACTACATGTATATCGTTTTTAAAACCGACTATGGTTTTTGGAAAAGTATGCAATGTAATTTTTTTAAACCCCATTTTATGAAGTCAACCTATAAATTTCAGTATTTTTCGTTTATTTTTCTTATATTTGTTATTTTCTTTTACAAATTGCTTGCACAAGAAATTTTTTTGCATTTTCTTACGTAAAATGAAATGAAGAATAATATGTAATTGCTATCTTTTATATTTGTGTTGTTTCGTGGGCTTGGTGCTATATAAAGTTTTGGGGTATGTCATACCCCACCACACCAATAACGTAATTTTTTTTCACCACACCAACGCCGGGTTAATAACTTTTTTTATTTTAAAGTTACAAACTCCGATTCGATTTTACACAAACGTAGAGCACAGTCAAGGGAACGTTGTGGCATCCATAACTCAATTTCTTCTTAAGTCGACTTAAGCGGTTATTGCTTTTGACCACAGATATTTTATAATTATGTTGCCTGACTTGTTTGTTGTGAGTTTTCTAGTGTTGCAGTTTCTGTTCATTCTAAGGATCAGTGTTTTCAAGCTCATCTGCACTGCGGGGATATTTTCAGTAATATTCTACTAAAAATAGACTGAAGCCAATTGTATTAATTTGTACACCTAATAAAAAGTAATACTGCCCTGTGTATTGCGTAAGACTCTTTATATTGTATCAGATACCGCGTGTTAAAGAGGTGTTAGAGCGTGTTATTATAATAAAAATTTAATATAGAATGTAAGTTAGAAAAATCGTGTATACCTATCATACACTATGATTAATAAGTACCGGGACTGTATTTTAAATTTTCCGCCGTTGCCCGATGCAGGTAAACAAATTTTTTTTAGGTCGGTAGGACCTTAACTGACATCTGTGTCACATTTTGAGCGGGTTTGCATCATTAGTTTTTGTTTGGCAGCTGTTAGCGTCAGTCAACTTTTTGTACTTCGTCGCATTTTACCGCATTTTTTTGGATAATTTTGTTGATCAACGTATTTGTTTGAAATTTTGTCTTAGGAACGAAATTTCTTGTGCCAATGCGCTTAAAATGTTGCAGAAAGCATCTATCAAGAAAGCTCTATCAAAAACCAGAGCGTTCGAGTGGTATAAAATGTTCAAAAGTGGTCGAAGACTTTCCTCGTTCTGGACGTCCTTCACCATCGAATACCGACGAAAATGTTGAAATTGTGAAGAAAATCGTGCTTGAAAATCGTCATGTGACCCTCAAAGAGATTTCTAACGATCTTAACATCTCTTATGGAAGCGCACAACACATTGTTGTCGATATTTTGCGCATGAAACGCGTCGCCGCACGGCTTGTTCCTCAAGACTTGAATTTCGTCCAAAAAGATCATCGAAAGCAAGTGGCTGAAGACATGATTTCCGAAGCTAAGAAGGACCCAACGTTCATGAAACGTATAATTACTGGTGATGATACATGGGTCTATGAATTTGACGTGACAACTAGCCAGCAATCATCCGAATGGCGTGATGAAGGCGAGCCAAAACTAAAAAAGTGCGCCATTGTAAAATGCGACGAAGTACGAAAAGTTGACTGACGCTAACAGCTGCCAAACAAAAACTAATGATGCAATCCCGCTCAAAATTTGACACAGATGTCAGTTAAGGTCCTACCGACCTAAAAAAAATTTGTTTACCTGCATCGGGCAACGGCGGAAAATTTAAAATACACAGTCCCGGTACTTATTGATCATAGTGTATAAACATAACTGTATGATAAGTCCAAGAATGATAAAATAAAGATTACGACATCCGGCTGATGACGTCACTGGTGAAAAATTATAAGGTGACCATTTTAGAGTGCAATATTTTATTTGTATTATTCGTGCGTATATTCCTTTTTAAGACTGAAAACACGTTTATACACATATTTTTTTACAGTTGAATCAATTTCTGCCAATTCTACAATGACATGTGCAGACTTTTGCTAAAATAAAATCTTGCTTCTCCTTGTATTTTTCCTCATGTTGAAAAAAAAATAAAAATTAAATTTGAATCCTATGTCAATTGGGCACCTTAAAATTATTTTCATTTGTTATGAAAAATTTGATTGGCCAACGGCATTTTTTGAATTTTGTTACTATTTAACGCGAAAATTTGACCAACACGGTGTGGAATCTTTGAAATAATACAAAATGCAATAGTGAACGTTTTCGTGAAAACGGTTTGCAACAATTGTAATGAGTTTTTGATAGAAAACAAAACGTAAACAATGAAGTGTGCAGTGGGCCAATGTCGGCAAAATAATACAAAAAAAGCATATGAGTAATTTGTGAATTTAAATATTCGTGATTGTTGTGCCATATGTTGCGTTGTTAATATTTAATACGATTTTTACAAATTTTGAGTAATCCGCAGATCCACACGCTCTGCATTTTATTGAGGTTCTCAAAAGACGTATTTTGGAACTTTTGTGGACGCTATAGTATGAATTTCATTACTATAAGAATGCGATGAGGAGGACTATTTTCCAAGTTAAAATGGGAATCATTTACAGAAAACCTGATAGTTTTTAATTTTAAAAATAATATTGATGAAGTTATTAAAGTATGAATTGATATAAAATATTGAAAAATAGTATTTTGAATAATATAAATATATATAATAATTTTATTGAATAGCAAGAGTGTTATATTGGTAACACAGAGAGGCCAAATTTGCCTAACTTCTATCTAAATCACTTTCAACAATTGATAACTGAGTATTTATGTGTATATCTGTGGCCGTAAGGAATAACAGCCAAAGTCGAGTTAGGACAACATTGAGTTATTACCACCATTGCATTCGTCGTATTCAAATGTAGTACTACACAAAATTCTATGGCTTTTGCTTATAAAATGAATGTTTTACGCCCAGAAATCTAAAATTTATCTGGTTAAAGCTAAAGAAAAATCAAAAATTAAAAGTGCTCTCCTGAAAGCTTCATAAAATCGACTTTGGCCGTTATTCCTTACGGCCACAGATATATTAAATACAATGAAACGAAATAAATAACTTCATATGCAGTTCATATAATCTTTTTTTTTGGAAATATTAATTTTGTAAAAGGTCGTACTCGTCCCACTGTTCCTTGACAATTTGAAACAATTCGTACTACGTCACTGGTGAAAACTTCAAATTTCCTGTCATTGATGTCGTAACCTTGTTTTCTATCAACCTTGTGATAAGTCTGTATATCCAACAAACACTGAACAAAAAAATCTCAAATCTTTGAGAAACCCTTTGATATCAAATTGTTTTCCAGCATTATTACAATTTGAAAATGAATATTTTCTCAAATGTTTGCTATCAACTTGAGTACGACTTGAGAAGAGTTGAGAAAAATTTACATTCACCACGTTTGATAATTTTGTAATTCTCAATCGGTTTAACATACGTTTCCCTTAATATGAATTAAATTTTGTTCCTTAATAAAATATTACGTTATGTCACTGGTCACTGGTTATGTTGCCTTAGTATTAAATAAATGAATCTATTGAATGAATCTATGAATCTATCCATAAATGTATCTACTCTGTATTTTTATTTCACGCTATTGGCAACGGCAATCTATACAAAAGGCCAATTGGATTCGATCCGTTCCGCTTGTTTGAGATTCATTTGAGAATTATAAATTCTCAATTTGAGAATAAAGGCAAATTTCCATATTAAAAATGTGCATATTGAGAATGCCATAACAGTATGTTATTTGAGATCAATTTGAGAACAAACGTTTGAGATTTGAGAAAGCAATTTGATTCAAATGTACCTCAATTTGAGATAAGTCACTAATGTTTGCTGGGTAGGCATTCCCTGAATGTTTCAAACATCATGGCATTAATCAGTGATGTCTGGATTGTAAAGTATGAAGTTGAAACTGTGTTATTTTAATGTTTTGTCCTTTTGATTTTACACATAGTATATCTACAATTCTAAAAATAAATAAATAAATAATAACAATTCGAATTTGTTTAAATTAGACGTCAGCATGCGTTTGCAATTTCATTTGATGTTTTGGCATTCAAGTTTATTAGACTTCTGTTATTTTTTTGGCTCGTGTTATGTTTTCGAATTTTAGAATTGAAACGAACTACAGTTTTTTCTTTTCACAGATAATTTAAGGGGGGCGATACATTTAGAAGCTGGGAGAATAAAAACACATAGAGTTAGGTTTGTTTCAGATATATATAAAGGCATAATAAAAGTGGGGGAAAACAATTTTTTACAAAAAAAAAAACAAAATGGCGGAGTTATGGCCGATCTCCTGGCGGTGACAAACTTTGCGGCCGTCAACTTCCTAGGTAGAGTTTTGATCTGAAACAAGAAATGAAAATATCTTATGAATCAGAAAGCTTTAATCAAGTGCATAGCGAAGAGAGTTACTGTAATTTTGAAAAATTGGAGGTATAGTCATGCTTTTAGTGAAAAAGTGCAATTTTTTACCCGTGTTTTTGACATAAAAATGAGTAAATAACTGTGAAAACGCTTTTTGTTAAAAAAATTGCGCTGCCACGCACTTGAATATAAAATTATCCATAATATGCTGTTTAATCCAACTAAATCGGTTGAATAGCTCGCTCGCAATCTTGACGGCCGGATCAGAAAACATAGTTTTGAGAAAAAGATTTTCAAAGTTTATGTGTGCGCAGCTGCCTGTATAGCTGCCGCGCGGGTCTTGGGCTATTATCTCCCAAAATATTAACAGTAGGCCAATAGAACTTCGGGACTATATTTTTAAATAGTTATCTTTCGATTGCAGCAATAAAAAAAATTTCGATTTTTTAAGGTTCTAAATGTATCGCCCCCCTTAAGGGGGTAGTCAGGTAGAATCGACCATGTTTTTAAGTCATTTTTTTTTCATACAAATTTTTTTTTATTGTACATAGTTTTGAGTACTGAACAACATTTTTTTTATAAATTTTCGTTTATATCCGGGGGAGATATGGGCGACCGGAAGACGCCATTTTTAAACGCTGGCTGACACGATTTCTCCATTTTGGATGATATGAAACATACCAAACAAATTTCATTTTGAAGTACAAATGAATGGCTCTCGTTTGAACTATAACTGTAAAAAAATATTAATAAATAAACATTTAGTGCAATTGTAAAGTTTTTTCCTCTTTTTTGCTTGTTTTTTGTTAATAATTGTGTCATAACGTTGTTACATAGAAATGGAGTTCACGTTCGTAGTTCACGCGATAGCCAAACCTTTTCTGAAAATATAAAAAAAAAGTTTAGCAAATCGCAATTTTAAAAGCATAAAATAACCCCTGTTTACATTTACCCCTTGTTTACATTTACCCATCTGACCCTAGTCTTTATCATTTAAATGTTCTTAACCCTCGGATAACCGATAATTTTTTTACACAGTCAAAGCCCAACAAAGTTGGAGACCGTTTATGTAATATTGCATATGAGGCATGTAGTTGTATAATGTGGTGTTAGATAATGTGTGTAGATGTGTTTGCAGAGCCAAAAAGCTAAGCTTCGTGTATATTTTTTAGTGAACATATATGTATTTTTTACTGCAGACAGAAAGGAAAAAACGTATACAATACAAAATAATTGTATTTAGTTTAATAGCATACTCATTCCATTTTCTATTGGTTTCACGAATGACTTTGTAGGCAATTTCATGGCTCCAAATTGTTTTAAATATTTCCAACGGATCAGCAATAGTTCCGGATGCTGGCTACAAGGTCCCTCTAAATGACGACGCTCTAAATGACTTCAATGCGATAATTATGGTGGTAAAATACATGCAATCGGGTCGAAATATATTTTAACAGCTTCTAAATATTCCATTTATAGAAGTCATAAAGTCTCCAGTTCATCACTCCCTCCGTATTGAAATGTCGCATATTTTAAAACGCCATAGGTCCCTACGGACGTTGTTGGGCATCGGAGTGTTATTGCTTTGTAGAATTTGAACATTTTCGAAATGATTTTACTTTTTATCTCTTGTCTATTCGCATTGTGGTCCTTTTGATTTTAACTTGGCCCATCCAAACCTGCATGACCTTTTACATGTACAGGGTTTTTCATCATGAGCCGAAAAAGTAAATAAAGAACAAAAAATCAATTAAAATTTGAATTTTGATGAAACTTTATTATTAAAATAATATTTGGTTTGTACCATTGGATGGATGTGAAGGGGAGCCGAGGAAATAACCTAAGGGAGGTCATTACCCCAAGCACTCAGGCTCTATAGCCCATTGTACTTAAGGCTCAGGATAAAGGTTGATAGAGGAAGTGGGAATGGGAAAAGAAAAAGAGAAAGTGGGTGGAAGGGGAGAGGGAGTTATGGATTCTCCTATGCATATTTCCCGGACTCATTAATGAATCTGAGGAGATCACACAGGGCGAGAGAATGAACTTCGTCCATTCTCATAACATCTGAACCCAGCGTGCGCAATCTCGTTCTAGAGAAGGCCGGACATGTACAGAGAAAGTGCTCTGTATTATCTACCTCCTCCAAGCAAGACACGCAAGTCGGATCTTCGATGATGCGCATGTTGGCCAGATGTCGCCCCCATGGATTGCGTCCTGTGATTAACCCGACCATTCGTCGGAGGTATTTCCTTCTCAGATCTTGGAGGAAATTCCCTGCTTTCCTGTTCGGTCTTTTCACAAAACACTTGGCAGTCTTACAGCTTCCCAAGCTAGACCAACGTTCTTTATGTAGGTTATTGATATAGGACTTGATCCAGTCCAGGGTTCCTGCTAGACTGGTGCCGATTATTGGTTCTGGTCCCATGGGTGTGCACCCTGATCCACAGTTAGCCAGTTCATCGGCAGTTTCGTTACCTAGAACACCGCAGTGTCTTGGAACCCAGATAAGTTGGAGCTTATTACGTCTCGCGACTGATTTAAGCTTCATCTTACATTCTTGGACAATCTTAGAGGTAACACGCGCGTTCTCCAGGGCCTTAAGTGCAGCCTGACTGCCACTACAGACTTCTATATGTTCCCGCACCATTTCCCCCCGATTATCCATTCCGTTACTTTCCGAATGGCGAAGATTTCCGTCTGAAAGACGGTAGTCAGCCCACCCAGTGAGTAGTAGCATCTGACACTTCCTTCGAGGTGCCATCCAGCTCCAGTACCTTTAACGGTCTTGGATCCGTCAGTGAAGAAAATATCCGTCAGAACCCCTAGCATGGCCTCTGGGTTGTCCCACTGGCCGCGCGTTGGGAACCTCACTTCAAAGTTTCTCCTAAAGGATACTACGAGTATTAGGCAATCCTTAGGGGCCAGCAGCAACGGATATTGCACTGACAACCTCTTGAAGATTCCTCTATGACCCGAGCCCTTGTCATGCCAGTATCCATATGAATACAGCCGACATGTCGCTTTCATCGCCTCCTCTTGAACTTTTAGATCCAGGGGAAGCAGGTCAAGCATGGCATTAAGGGCGTCACCCGAGACAGTGCTCATGGCACCCGTAATGCATATACATACACTTCTTTGTAGTCTGTTCAGAGCTAAAACTGTGGACTTAACCATTGTTCGTCTCCACCAGACTACCGATGCGTACGTAATTATGGGCCTGATGAGAGTTGTATATATCCAAAGGACCACCGCCGGCTCCAGGCCCCAGGTCTTGCTAACAGCTCGACGGCACTGTTGGAAAACCTCCAGCACACGGTCTACCTTCGTCAATACATGCGTCTTCCACATTAGTTTCCTATCTAGGATTACCCCTAGATATTTTACTTCCGTGGATAGACTGAGGGTCACACCTTTCAGTATTGGCAGTTCGAGACCATCCAGCTTCCGCTTCCTAGTAAATAGGACCAGAGTCGTTTTACTGGGATTGACGGAAAGACCCTGTCCTGTGCACCAGTTATCAATCCTATCCAGGACTTTCTGCATTTTTTTGCAAATCATCCTGAGGGATCGTCCTGACACTAGTGCACAGACATCGTCCGCGTATGCTTGGACATGAATTCCGAGATCCTGCATCTTCCTTATTAGAGAGTCGACCACGAAACACCACAGCAGTGGAGAGAGGATACCACCCTGGGGGCATCCTCGTCCGACCTCTGCCGTGAACGAATTGCTATCACTCTCACCTACGGTTAGTAATCTCGGAGAGCATGGAGTGGATCCACCTTATCAAGGTCTCAAAGTCAAAGGTTGCATTGTCAAAAGCCCCCTCAATATCCACAAAGACGCCCAAAGTGTACTGGTCAGCTTCCAGCCCCACTTCAATCTTGGATGTCATGTAGGGCTGAGTCGCATGATTTTCCACTCTGGTAAGCGTGTTGGTTTCTACTGAGTGGGCTCCTTGTCAGCACCTTCGCTCGGATGTGCTTTTCTACCATTCACTCTAAGCTTTTCAGCATGAAAGAAGTCAGGCTGATTGGCCTAAAGCTCTTGGCCAGCGTATAGTCATCTTTCATGGTTTGCGAATGAAGACCACTCCGACCTGTCGCCAAAGAGTTGGAACGTAACCATGAGCAAGGCAAGCCGTGAAGATCTTTATAAGAGCTCTCATCAGCTTGTCTCCACCCCTCTTCAGCATTATCGGGTAAACTTTATCAGGTCCTGGGGGACTGATTACTGATTGGGGACTAGTTTTCGAAGTTAAGCCTTTTAGTCCTATTACCTGTGTCATTGACCACACAACTGCCCACCACAGTGGGAATTATCCTGCTTCGCGGAAAATGGGTCGCTAGGAGAGTGTCATAGGTCTCCGATTTAGAGGTAGTAAAAGATCCATCAGGCAGGCGAAGAGATCAAGCTTAACCGTTCGGTCTCTTTGTAGAACCCTGCACAGTCTTGTTGATTCCTTCATACCTTCAACCTCATTACAAAAGTTTCTGAAAGAGTCCAGTTTGGCACACTTCACTTTCTTCTTAAATTCCCTTTGGACGAGGTCATAGTTGGTCCAGTCATTCTCTTTTCGGGTCTTTAAGGCCCTATTCAGAAGCTTCCTAGATCGTTTGCGTAGCTTCGAAAGCTCGGCACTCCACCATGGAACTGCTTTGCCTTGTCTGCTCGCTCTCAGCGGACACACCTCCTCATAGCAGCCAGTCAAAGTTGCTCCTAGTTCCCTAGTCGCTTCTTCAATCTTGGCTGTAGTTCGGAGTTTTTTCAGGATTGGTATACGCTCTGTCAGAAGCCCACCAAACCTGTTCCAGTCCGCCTTGCGAGGATTCCGTCCACCTGGTATCGACATTAAATCAATACCGAGTCGGAATTCGATGAAGCGGTGATCTGAAAGAGAGACCTCCAATACCCGCCGTTGCATGATCTGATCTGCCACTTTCCTGTTGGTCAGTGTTACATCAATCACTTCTTGTCTTCTGCTGGTCACAAAAGTTGGTTTGTTACCAACGTTCTGAATCACCAGATCAGCCGACATAATGAATTCCAAAAACTTAGTAGCCCTGGGATTGCATTTACTGCTACCCCAAACAATGTTCTGTGAATTCGCGTCACAGCCCACTATGAGTCCCTGGATTCAGCATACTGGACGACTTCCATTAACTCCCTCGATGGAGGAGGAAGTGTAGAGTCATACGGCAGGTAGGCCGTTACTATTACAGTTTCGACGCTGTTCCCACCAACCCAGTACTTTATTTTAACCGCAACGACATCTTGAGAACAGAATTGTCTAAGCATCGTGCATTCGATCGACCGCGGCATGATGATACATGCTCGCGGTCTATCACTCCCTTCGTGTTGAAGGATTTGTCCCCACGTAATGGCACTCAGACCACAGATACGCTTATAGCACACCCATGGCTCTTGGATTAATATTATTTGACCATTAGTACCATTAGTAATGGAATATGACATCATTCAAATAACCGCCACGAGCAGCCTGGCACACCTCGATTCGTTTTAGGTAATTTTCGATGACTTTTTTACATATAGCAGGCTGTAAGGAGCCAAGAACTGCACGTATGTTGTCCCTCAAAGGCTCCAGAGTCTGCGGATTGTCTGCATAAACTTGGTCTTTCGCGTAGCCCCAAAGAAAAAAGTCCAAAGCGTTCAGATCGTACTATCTTGACGGTCAATTGGCATCACCAAAACGCAAAAATATGCGTTCATCGAACCTGGTTCGCAATTCCGTCATGTTCGGTCGTGTTGTGTGGCATGTAGCCCCGTCCTGTTGAAACCACATCTCCTCCACATCCATATCTTCGATCGCTAGCCAGAAATACTCGGTTATCATACGACCATAACGTACAGAATTGACGGTAACGGTCTGTCCTTCGTCATTTTCGAAGAAATATGGCACCTATGACACCACCGGACCATAATGCACACCAAACAGTGACTAGGTGGATGCATGCGGCGCTCAACAACCACATGTGGATTTTCTGAGCCCCACACACGACAATTTTGACTATTAACGTAACCGCCGAGGTGAAAATGTGCTTCATCGCTGAAGAAAATTTTGTGCGAAAAATTGGGATTTTCGGACTGTTTTTCAAGCACCCATTCGGCGTAGTTACGACGCATTCTGTGATCTCCCGGCTCCAATTTCTGCACCAACTGAACTTTGTATGGATGAAGATGCAAATCCAAATGCAAAATACGCCAATACATCTGGTACAGAACCAGTTCGTTCGAATTTCGCCAATAAATCCGAAATTGTTGACAAAACAGGCCTTCCGTGACGTCCGAAATCCTTCCTTAGTGCGCGAAAAGTGGTGCTCAAATTTTCACCATTTTTGTAGTGAATTTTCATTATGTTTACGTGTTGAGCGATGCTAAATCGGTCCATTTTCATAAATGGCAAACACTAAACTACAATATTAACACAATGCAACGACAGATGACAGCTGCGGTTGTCGAACGCAGGGCTGCCAAAGTTTTCGGTTCGAAATGAAAAACCCTGTACATGGGGTGCAAAACCGTTTGGATGTTTTCTACTTTTTCTTCAAGTGCTGTAGAATTCGAAACATTCCTTTTTAATTGTAGAATAAAATGTCCATACGCACTGAAACTTGATAAAAAAGCGCAATTCTATTTTATATTACTTTTTTATCAGTATTCATACGTTTTGGCATATTCTCAACTACATTTTCCATTTTTTATTTTGAGTTTCTCCAATCTTCTTCACCTGTGGTCCATATGTTGTCCTAGTTGTAAGACACACTTTTGTATTTTCATAGTCTGTTTTTTAACAAAAGTCCTTAAATGTTTTATCAGTTGAGATCGGGGCTTTGTGCTGGCCATCGCTTCAGCTTATTATGTTACATGTGAAATCAGCTACTAACACTTTTGGGTGTGTGCGTTGGGTCGTTGTCCTGTTAGAAAACGACTTGTTCCTCGGGATAAGGACTTTGGTCTATATAATCAATCCAATCTTCAACGCTCCAGTTTTAAGTGCTTTAAAAAATGTTTAACAAGCATTCATGTATTTGCCGGATAAACGGCAACACCGGGTCATCGGCTGACACAAAACCAATTCTCCTGAACGCCATCCGAGCAGTCCACATACTGACATCTTTATTTACTGTGGTCGCAGGTTCTTTTGGTGTCTAAAAATTTATTTTGGTCAGGCTTCTCACCGTTTTGCTAATGGCATCTCTAACGTTCGATGAAAAAAATCTTTACGTTGTTTCCTGCAGCAAGTTGTAATTGTTAATTAATTACACTGCACAACAGCATGTCTGTTGCATGGAGTTTTTTACATGAATCTGAATCGTTTTTCCACGCTGTTTTCAAAACCATACTCCGTTTTTATGTAACAGCTCTAGTTTTCGCAAAAAATGGGCGTGTTACCTTTTTAACTTTCCTCGGCTTTTTTTCTCATTTTCGACTGTAATTTCTGAACCGTTGCACTTACAACATTTCACGCCATCTTTTCTAACATTAATCAATTTTATGCGTTCTAAATTGGCGTTGCAATAAGGTTTGAAAATAGGAAAATATTGAATTTCAAGGCGTTTTTTCTGATGGCGAAAATTGTGCAGATGTTTCATAAAGCAAGTTACGAAGTATATGAATATCTTAAGAAGAAAAATCAAGCAATACTACTGTGATCAAACTGAAAGGTGAATTTTTAATTTAAACTTCGCGGGTTTTTCGAATCGGTAAATTTTTTGTTTCTGTAAGTTGGTAGCACTGTTAGTGACATCTATGCTAAATTTCACGTCAAAATATTCATTAGTATTTGAGATACGCGTCGTTTTGTGAGGCTGAAAGACGAATTGGGCTTGAGAAGAGTCAAATCTCGAATGGTTCCAAAAACACTCAATTTTTTCGAAAAAGACCGTCGTGTTAACATCTGTGAAACAATGCTTTCTGACTATCAAAACGTAATGAAACGCATCATAACTGGAGATGAGACTTGGGTCTACGCTTACGATCCCGAAACAACCGATCAATCGAGCGAATATCGTGCAAAAGGTGAGCCAAGACCAAAAAAATCGCGTCAAAGTCGCTCAAAAATCAAGGTCATGTTGACAGTTTTCTTTGATTATCGTGGTGTGGTGCATTATGAATTCCTTCCGCCGGGCCAAACTGTCAACAAGGAATATTATTTGAGCGTTATGCGCCTCTTACGTGAAGCTATTCGCCTCAAGAGGCCAGAATTGTGGGCCGGCAACTCTTGGTTTTTGCACCACGATAATGCACCATCTCATACTGCATTGGTTCTTCGTGATCATTTCGCCAAAAATTCAACAAATATCGTTCCGCAAGCACCGTATTCGCCTGATTTGGCCCCGTGTGACTTCTGGCTGTTCAGCAAACTCAAAAGACCACTCCGAGGACACCGTTTTGACTCAATTGAGGAGATAAAAGCTGAATCGAAGAAGGCTCTGATGGCCATCCCGACGGAGGATTTTTCCAAGTGCTATGATGAATGGAAAATTCGTTGGCATAAGTGTATTGCAGCGGGAGGGGATTACTTTGAAGGAGATGAAATGGATTTGCAAGAATAAATAAAGATTTTAAAAATATAACAAAATTCACCTTTCAGTTTGATCGCAGTAGTACAACACAGCCAAATTATTTGGCGGAATACACATTCGCATCGAAATAATAGCAAAAAAGTACTATAGCGATTTTCATCTATTTTCATACTTTTTCCTTAAAAAATTAGGAGCCTCAAAATATGCTCTTTTATATGTTCCACTAATAGTCTGGAATAAAAGCAAAAAACAAAAAGATTTTGAATTGCTCGAAACAAAAAAAAATTAAAAACTTTGCATATTTTGAGGCTCCTAATTTTTTAAGGAAAAAGTATGAAAAGTGATGAAAATCGCTATGGCACATTTTTGCTGTTATTTCGATGCGAATGTGTATTCCGCCAAACAATTTAGCTGTGTTGTATTGCTTGATGTGTCGACTTTCATTATACACCTAACTCGTTAATTGTTTTACAAAAAATGTGTATGTTTTTGACCATCAAAGAAAACGCCTTAAAATTCCATATTTTCCGACTTTGAGGTCCAATTACCGCGGCATTTTAAAACTTATATAAATAAGTTACATCGAAAAAGAAGCAAAGTGGTGTTGTTAATGCGATAAGGTGAAAATCATGTAAATCGGTTTTTTGGTTTAGAAATTACGATCAAAAATATGGAAAAAGTAGAGGAAAAACTGAAAAAATTACACGGTACCTATATCTCACAAACTAGAGCTGCTAGAAAACATCTGAGTAGAAAAACTCCATGCAACAGAAAAAAAGTGTTTTTTTGTTGCGCTGTGTTATAGTTGAGCGTCATTCGAACTAAAATCGATTAATTTCGGCACGACTACGGTTTTCGTGGCGCCGCCATTTGAGGGTGTCTTTAAATAGATCGACCAACAATAAGTCGAAAATGAAGAATAAAATTTTTCGATATCTCGCTTCGTTTTCGAGGTATCGAGGTTCAAAGCTTAAAATTTCGCTCAAAGTTTAAAATTCGCACTTTTTTTCGCAATCCCAGAGGTGCATACAGTTTTCCCGAAAGCCATAGTTTTCTTGGCAATAAGTTTTTCCCGAGTGGCCGGCCTTCGGCCGGGCGCTAAAAAAATAACCCTCATGGGAGTCACCACCACATCAGGCAACAGTCAGGTGTGCACAATATGGCAATATAAAAATTTTAACCTCGATATCTCGAAAACGAAGCGAGATATCGAAAAATTTTATTCCTCATTTTCGATTTATTTTCAAATCAATCCATCAATCTATCTAAAAACCATCATCAAATGGCGGCGCCACGGAAACCGTAGTATCCCCTTAATTTCTATAATGTTGTTTGAGAATTTGTAGTATTTATGTTTTGTTTCAGTGTGTATACGTATTTTATTCTACAATAAAAATTAAATTAACACTCAAAATTTGGTGATATTTGGGCAAATGCTTCGAATTCTACAGCACTTGAAGTGCAAAAGTGGCAAACATCCGAACGGTTTTGCACACCACTGTATAGAAATTATCATTGACGATTAGATAACCGAGTAACAACATATATATATATGTATGTATCATATCACTGAAAAATTTCGTGTTCGAAATCGATTTGTGCGTCGACTTCATTATTGACACGCAGACCACTTTCTTTCAAAATATTAATAAATGCCAATATGTACATATGTATCCATAAAATTCTTTGGAGTAAGGCAACAATGAATTAACCTAATTTAACCCCTTTTCAAAAAACAAGCAACAAAGTACTCAACAAATAAAGTTAGCCCATATTAGGTTACATAATAATGTGGCCAGTTAATGATTAATCATAATTTAACTAACAAAAATAGGAATGGTTTTTTGTTGGTATTTAGTGGGTCGCATGCAACTGCTTGTCTTATGTGTACCCCATCAATAAATCGCAGAGTGCACCTTCATGCAATTGTAATTTACACAAATTCAAATGATATGTTCTGGCGTGCCGAAATTACCGCCTTGAAAACCGCTCCTACGGAGGTAGCACTTGCAATTTCCATCGGCTTATTTGAATGAAATTAGATGTAGGACTGAAGAGCTACAAAACCACAAAATTGCAGCACGTACGCAAGAGCACTGAGCAAAGTTGTAAATGACTAAATGAGCAGTTTGCAACTGCCAATAAATGCCTGCTTCTTGATGTAGTACGATAAGTGGCCATAGCTGGGCTAAGTTGTTTATGTAAGTGCTATTTTGTAACCAACTCCGCCTCTTGCTATTAAAGGTTTCCTGTTTCTTACCGTAATTACCCATTGACGTCCTAAACTCCACATCATGAAATGTCCCACTGATACTTTACTTTGGAGTTTCACAATTTGAATGATTATATGTAAAACTACCAAAGCCCCGCGGCTTTGCACACAAGTTTGAAGTCAATCGGCCTGATAAATCAAGTTTCTCTTACACTTTTGTTGACCCCTTTACGGTGGGGCATACAGGATTTCATTTAAGGGGTTTACGTACAACTTTGAGCCGAGTACCATTAGAAACCATATTTTGTACCAGCGATTTTTGTGTTTGGGGGTTTGAATCCCCAAAACCCTATCCTGTGTGCGCCACTGCTCGTTATGTTTTGATTTTGGAAAATTAAAAAATACGTGTCGAATTATTTTTGACTTATGAGTATTATCACTAGGTTTGAAATTAAACCACGATTCTTCAACCAACACTTTAATCCAGGTTTTGCCCTTTATACCCCGAATTTAAAAAAATTCCGTCTTAGCAAAGGTTCACTTCCAAATGTTCCTACAGTTCAAATTTCAAGTCTGTAGCTTCAGTGGCTTGAGCTGAGCGAGCCAGTGAGTCAATCAGGACAAATAATTATATGCATTTCTTTAGTTTTTACAATAGAAGTTTGACAAAAAAGTCAAAGGCCGTGCAAAAATAAAATATTGTAAGTGGCGCTATCATTTCTTAACGCTCGTCAAAGTGACTTTTTTATGTAAATTCATTCATATTTTGTCCTTTGTATGAAACATTTCGGAATTTTGGGTGCGGGACATTATTTAAAAATATGCAATGGACATTTCGACCAAGTTTTTCCATTCTTCGATCATTAGCATGGAAGTTATGATACAAAAAGGTCAATGGCGCTATCATTTCTTAACGCAGTGTATTTGTATACTACTGTGGGCAGAAAATAGTTAGACTTTTTCATTTAAAATTCGCACGGAAACCCATTCGTCGAAATATTTTTTTTCTAGGTTGGTATGACTGTCAGTGACATCTGTACCAAATGTGACACCAAAATAATCATTAGTGTTAAGTGTACGCTTGTCTTTCTGAAGTACAAAAAGTGCATTCGGCGATTTTTACAATGAATGAAATTATTCAACGAAGTTCCATTAAATTTTGTGTGCAGAATCAAATTTCTGGTGCCGAAACGTTCAGAAAAGGCCTTCGGTGATAATTGTATTTATTTTATTTATTTTATTTGTTACGGTTTTACAAACCTAATTCAAAATACCTTAATATTAAATAACAATTTGCAAATATAAAACTATGTACTACAAAACGACAGCATTTATCTTATCTCCAACGTTTTAGTGTAATCATATAATTTTTTCTGTATAAATTTATATTACAGCTTTTAATACTCTCAGGCAACTCGTTGTAGCATTTTAACCCTTTATAAAAGAGACTGTTTTTTCCGATTCTGTTTTATAGAAAGGTAATTTAAAATCGTTTCTCTTTCTTGTGTTTCTGTCATGAAACTCGTAGTTAAATTTAATATTAGTTCTTAAATAGTCTGGCAAATATCCGTTCTTAATGTTATATATAAATTTCATGGTGTGAAAAAAATGTGTTGTTTTACGCTTAGCCAATTTAAGCTTGTAGCATTTCTTTTATTGGGGTATCATAGCGTTTATTTAAAATGAATCTCATAGCTTTATTTTGTATTTTCTGCAGATTTTCAATTTGAAAATCTCTCATAAGAAAACAAAATTGTGGGACAGTAAAAAAAAGGGGTCAACAATTGATCTATATATTTTTATTTTATAAGGTGTACTTAAATGTTTGCAAGTTATTTTAATAAACCATATTTTCTTAGCTATTTTGCTTATGGTGAGGTCAATATGGTCGTCAAATTTCAATCTAGCATCAATTTGAATACCCAGATACTTAATACTTTGTACGTTTTCAATTTCTTTATTATTTATTTTAAGACTTATGATATTTGCAACAGTTCTTCTTGTTATGATCATGAATTTTGTTTTATCAATATTCATTTTTAATTTGTTAGCACAAAGCCAAATATAGAGAGCATCTAAATCAGTTTGTAACTTTTCTCTTATGTCATTTTCGTTTGTGCCATATATCGAGATTAATGCATCGTCAGCAAACAGCTTTATTGTACTAAATTTTAAAATGGAATTAATATCGTTAATATAAGTATTGAATAAGATGGGAGCCAGAACTGAACCCTGTGGTAGGCCAATCTTGACGTCACACTCTTCTCAAATTGACGAACCAATTATTGTGCGTTGTTTACGATTAGATAAAAAACTCTCAAACCACTTCAACTCTACACTTCTAATACCAATTGCTGACAAGCAAGCAAGCAAGTATTTTTGTCGCGAGCAAGTATTTTTGATTGGTACAAATTGTTCAAAGCGGGTCGAGAACGCGTTGACGACGAACCATGTCCAGGACGGCCATCAACTGACGATCAACACGTCTATAAAATCAAGTAATTGGTGCTCGAGAATCGACGATTAACAGTCGGAGACCTTACTGGCATCGTTGGAATACCGGAAGGATCAGTGAAAACCATTTTAAAAGATCATTTGGGCCTAAGAAAAGTAAAGGCACGATTGGTATTCGCCTGATTTAGCTCCGTGTGACTTCTGGCTGTTCAACGAACTCAAACGACCGCTCCGGGGAAACCGGTTTGAGTCAATTGAAGACATTAAACGTGAATCGCTACGCGCATTGAAGGCTATTCCGGAAATTGACTTTAACCACTGTTTCGAGGATTGGTAAAAAACTTTGGCACAAGTGTATTAGGCCGGGGGGATTACTTTGAGGGGGACGATATGGATTTGGAAGAATAAATAAAGAATTTGAAAATTATGAACAAAGTCTAACTATTTTTTGCCCACAGTAGTAGATAGCAAAAAGAAAATAAAATCATTTATATAAATATTTATCTGTTGAGAATGTTTTTTCTACTGACTGATGCGGTAGTCCATGTATGGGAAAACAACAAACCTCACAGCTTATTTCATTTGAGCACAATTTTTTTTTTTTTAATTGTTGTTGTTAAATAATGCACATTAAAGATGCAGTGGCAAACACAATTTTTGGCACGACAGAAGCTTTCAAATAAATGTACAATTTTCTTGTGAACGAACCAGCTTATGTTTTGAATTTAAGAGCTAAAAAGAAATTGTTAATAAACTAAAACTAAACTAAAATAGTACCAAATCACAAGTTAATAATGTTACACAATAGTGTTTAAACGGTAAAGTTATAAAGTTAAAGTTATTTTTAAATGCTAAATATTATTATTTTAAGTACTAAGCTGCTATAATGTAGTTTTAACAGTGGCGTGTCCAGGATTTCATGAAGGGGGGATTTTGGAAGAATTATTCAACATATTTTCATACTTTTTTCAACATGGTTTACTCTTGTTTCAACAATTTTCTACGCCTTAAGCTTTGCGTTTATTTGTTTCAATTACTTTTTTCTCAAAGCAAAATCACATACATGAAATTATATGAAAATCTAATTTTTGTAATTAATAGTATATTACAAAATAAAATCAAGCCTTCGTTGCTTAGTACACATTTTATCGATCACTTCTTCTGCCGTTCATCATTGTGTACTGCCAACATTGCTAATATGGGGTTCAAACTGACTCATTTAAACTAGTTTAAGTAAAAAGAGCTTTTTGGTTAAGACGACCGTCCAGACTGCTCAATGAGGTTCAATTTGACAGCTATTTGTTTACAAACAACAAATAAATATTTTTGTGAACTGAAGTGCTGCGAGCATGATTCGAGCGAAATATTAGCGCATATTTCACAATCCACGGCAAAATACTCACCTTCGTCCAAATATTAGACGCCTTGTATTCAGATGCCATAAAAAGGCGATGAATTGAATGAAAGTAGTGCTAGCAAAACAATTTTTTCATTCATTTCAAATTTTTCAAATATTCAATTTTTGTTTGGTTTTGTTTTGATGAAATGACCGCTGAATTTTAAGGGATATGTTTCATACATGAATTGTTGTGTTTCGTTGGTGAAACAGCTTTTTCATAGAAAGCTTTCGGATACAACCCTGCGCTAAACTCGTTTCAAATCATGTTAAATGGTTTAACACGTTTAATTTCTAACAACAATTGCATGTGAATAAACAGGTTTTCGAACTAGTTTTGTTCATTTAAGGGGGTCGTCTACGTAGCGGCCCGAATTTCGAGTCTTTTTTTTCAAAATTTATTACGAAAGAACAAAGGAAGATATTCACTCACGTTTTTTGTTTTTTGTTTATTTAATCGTAATCTTTCAAGTGGCAAGATCATAAAAATTATATTTCTACATATTCGAGTGCGGGATGACCTTGAACCTGCCCTCATCCGAATTTTTATATCAATTTCCCTGCACGATTTTGGGCCAACCACGTAACCTACAACAAAAAATGAAACTAATCTATAATTGATATTACATCAGCTATACTTAGACACGAGCTTTTTGTAAAATTCAAAAATCTCTCGAAATGGTGGACATTAAAAAAAAAAGTTATTTTTCCCTTTTTTTCAAATGTTTATTGCCTGTTATAATAAAAAAAACAATATTTTGTCAAAAGCTCGTGTCTACTCATAGCGACATGTTTTCTGAGCAAGTAAAAAAAGAAATCGAATCGATGCGTGTAAAACTTTTCTTAAAATCGTGCAAGTAAGTTAGAAAAATACGACTTTCGGGAAAACGCGTTTAAAGTTCACAGGGAGCGTGTGGAAACACCGTGAGCGCGCGTGCTTAATGCTCTACAGCTCAATTACCGTGAAGAGTTTACCCAAATCCTTTGGATATAACATTCCTCACGTCTTCCAAATGAAAATTATGTAAAAAAAAAACATTTTGTAAAACTTTGTACGTAGACGACCCCCTTAACTTGTTTAACCCATTCGAGACGACGATTTTTTTCGAACACGGTCTCCAGGAGCGAAATTTTATTTTTCTTTGTATCGTACACAGTAAAACCAATGCCAAATTTTTTTTCCTGTATTTTACAGATTTCACTAGTTCCAGACAAATTTTATTTCGACGACTAGTTTACTCAGAATAACTGATAATTGCACATTACTGTCTTATAGTCTGGGAAATCCATTGCACACACGGTGAGCAATCGGTCTCGAATGTGTTAAGCACATTAAACACGTTTAAGTCGTCAGTTTGAACGCCATATACCATTTAGGCGTTCCTTGATTGAAATAAAATAAAACAACAAATTAAAAAAAATGTTTCATTGTTATATCACACCCTTTTTAAGTAAATACCTGTACAATAATGTTCCGAAGATACGTTTTCCGGCGCTTTAGTGTTGAAAATGATCGCTCTGATGTTGCTGTAGATACCGGCAGAGTAGCTAAAATGCTGAGCAATTTGTGCAAGTTAGGAAAAGAGACTTCATCACAATGCTGCAATGCTTCAATAGCATCTTTTGGAGCAAGGTTTAGTCGCTTTAGGAACAATTTCCATAACTTAACTTCAACAACAAAATTTTCGCCTTGCACAAAGGGTTTGCAAAACTTAGCAAGTTCTCCCAAACGTTTAGCAACTTCTGACTCATCATCTTCGGCAAAAATTGCATTAACCCTAATCCGTCGTTCGGGTGATTTTTCACCCATTTTCATCTTTGGAACGCTATAACTTTCCTATATATTTATCAAAATGATTAAGATTTCTTGTATTTGAAGTAAACCAATATAAGTTTTAGAAATTATCTACAACATATCGATTATTTCATTATAACGGAAATTATAAAAAAGTAACATCGGCGACGTTCGGGTGAAATTTCACCCATATGCAAATTGTATGGAAATTCAACGCAACACATAAAGAAAATGCCATGAGATTACGTCTCTGGAATGAAAGTTTTGAACTGTTTTTATAGGCAAAACCTTTTTATGGATCAATGGGCCTCCTGAAATTAACGGAAAAGTAAGGGCCAATTATATTATTTCAACTAAAGTTGGTATAACTCGCTATACTTGAAGTCGTGTGTCAGCAAGATGCCAATGAAGACCAATGTTAAAGATAGTAACTGACAAAACTAATGTTGAAGGTTTGCGAGTTTTTGGCAGTGCATGGATAAGCGTTGTTGATATTCAATCATATTTTGGTATTTCAATTTTGAGTGGTGTTTATAAGTCGAATGGATAACCTCTTGATAATCTGTAGAGTTACACAACAGGCGACCAATTTTTCGTTCTGTCGGTGACAAAACCGCTCGCCAAGAACGTAACGATTGTAATCAAGAATGAAGCTCGTTAACACCCA
Source organism: Melieria omissa (assembly GCA_963971225.1). Classification (NCBI taxonomy): domain Eukaryota; kingdom Metazoa; phylum Arthropoda; class Insecta; order Diptera; family Ulidiidae; genus Melieria; species Melieria omissa. Next base: position 37,066,671 of record OZ020269.1, on the reverse strand, counting down.
GAAAAAATGTATGAGAAAAGTGGGTTTAGCGACAACTGCCATGTACGTCCTATGAAAAGCACACTCTAAGTAAACAATTGCTGGCTTTTCGCGGAAGATGCCCCTTTGAGCACTTTTCATCATAACCAGGATATGTTGCTGAAAAAAATTACCTGAAATTATATCGTTTTACAAAAAGTCAAAAGAAGTAGTTAACACTTTAGACCAATTGGTTGTTCACTAACTATACCGTCAAGCGGAAAATTTTAAAGATAAAGATTTTGCGTAGAGCAACGTAACCGAAAGGAAAATCTTCATGCTGACTTCTTATCTTAATACAGCCAATTTACCAAACCTTGTCTGAAAATCATAGCCGACCAAGGGGGATCTATCCCCCTAACCGCCGCCCCCCCCCTAGATACGCCACTGAGTTTTAATGAATCTATTTATTATTATTATTACTTGTAAATATTTAAATTAACTTAAAAAATGTATCTGGAAATTGTTAAAATTATAAGCGGAAAAAATTTTCTATTGACAGTATTGCAAAAGGTTTTTTGACACGACAAACTTCTCATGTAAACAAGACAGTGGTCAATTACAGTCACTCAATGCGAAAGAAAAGGTTAATACTATTGCAAAAATTACATAGCAAGAGTACACCACGAAAACACATATAAGTGCCGCTAATCTACACATCGCACAGTGATTCGTTCCATAGACAAAATTCCAAAAATTTATAGTCTCAGCATTTAATGATTTTCATGTCATTTGAAAGGTAAAACTCCAACTAAGAAAACCCCAAAAAATCTGTGCAAAAAATTAATTAGTGTGTGTGCAAAAGCTTTGAGCCGCTTGAAACTTTTTTCACAAAAAAATCTAAACACATTTTTTCTGTTTTTTAGTCTATTGAGGAAAAAAAATTGTAAAAATACATGGTTACCAAGAAGTTGCTGAAACTTTTAATATAGATTAAGAAATGATGTGGCCATTTTCGCTTTTAATGTTATCTCAAAAATTTGCAAAGCTGAGGCTTTTACATCACTTTTAATTCAAAATAGTTTTCTAAATTAAAAATCTGAAAATTGGTAAAACTTAGAGCAAAATATCTAAAAAGTATGTGAAAGTATGTTCCTGCATTTTTTTTATTTTAAGAAGCATTCTTTCTTTGTCGGATAATGTAATTACATCCTCCGATATCTTCCGATCTCAGAAAATAATTCAATTTGAAAAGTGGTCTAAACACGTATTTTTCGACAAAATTTATTTAATTTATGCCTAAAAATATGCAATCAGCACGAAAAATGATAAAATATGCAAAAATACAAAACATACATCTATTATTATCGTTTTTTTTGCAAAACCAGAGGGTTCTAAGACAATTTCTGTTACTCTTATGGTCAAACTCCATAAAGCGCGTTTCACGCGTCAGCTTCTTCTTCTTACGTCAGTTGATGCTAATTTTTAATTGGCAAACTGCTGATTGATTTCGTTGTGAATTGTGAAAAACAACGAAATGAAATTGCTATACGACGTTATAGACTTTATAGAATTTATTGATTTCATTTTAAACACATTAAATGCATATCGAACATTGCAAAAAATAAAAAAAAGATTCAGTTGAATTCAATTTGTATCAATGTATTTCACAGGGATGAGCAAAATTTGATCGACAACGAATAAGCTATCGAATTTCCAATACAGCGAAGACTAAGTTTCGTCTGTCAAAGAATTATGCTAATTTTTAGGAATTTCTCCACATTCTATGTTAAAATATTGAATTTCAAATGTTTCTCAAATGTATTTAATAGCTTTCGTGTAAAATAAATGCATTCGACTTTTGCGATAACACAATTTTGTTATCGGCATTACCATTTAACCACATAATGTATGACATCTTTAGGAGCTCTGTTAGCTGTTTGACGTCGTTAGGCGAGAAACGCCAGAGAAAGTTGAAAATAGTTCAACTTTTGCCGCGTTTCGGGCGTAGTCATGGAGTTTGCTTCATACAAATACACTGATTCAACTTTTACTCGAAACACGAGAAACGCCAAGAACCGCGATACGCCTGAAACGCGCTTTGTGGAGTTTGGCCATTAGGAATTAATCAATGTTGACGTTACCGATTAAATGTAAAATCTGAAAAATCTAGCCAACACACTCGTTGGTATAGCTCAACAAAAACGATGAAAATTAAGGTCCCAGGCATTGCTAAACTATAACAGTTTAAGAAAAACTAAATGGAGATTTCATTAACTAGTATACCAAATTCTATGAAGTACGGACCACTCCTTCTAATTTTGTCCCGCGGTTGTATGGAGCCGAATCAACGTGCATCGGTTCGAAAATTATCCCGAAGACTTTTGCAACATCATATTATTATCTGATAAAAGTAAATGTATTTATTTTGCAATTAGATGGCAAAATATTGGTGTTCGATACACTGAGTTCAACAAAGATAACACGGTGAAAAAGATAAGGGGCGAGGGATGGTATGGAGTTGCATAGCAGTATTGGATGTGAAAGACTTGGTTTTAATCAATGAAATAGTATCAATAAATTTTCATAATCAATATGTATTGATAAATGTAATGTGATAAGTGTGTTATGTAACAACGGTCTGCAATACTTTTTCAATAAAACTAAGTAAATGAAATCGTTAGTTACGTTTGAAATCTGTCAAAGTTACAGATACCTATGTTGACGATCTTAGAATATATTTGTAAAATCGAAAATGGGTCGAAAACGAGGTGCGATTAGAGTTTACAATTTCAGGAATGGGCAACTCGCTGTAAAAAATAAAAAAACTCGAAATAACTGAACGATAGCGACGATTCGCCAACTTCGAAAATTAAGGGCCGATTATTTCGTCGGATTATAAACCACATAAAACAGTGAATTTTGGTAGATGCATTGGCGGCTTTTGTGTCTGCCTTTCGTTGCTCAGCGGACCAAATGCAATGATTTTGTTATTAAAATACCCATTTAATCAGAAATGAGCTTCTTAACTTTGCACAATCTTTCGATAAAAACGGGGATTACTCAATTTTTCTTAAGACCCACTACCGCTCAGCTGTGGCAGATCGCTCGGCTTCAGTTCTTGAACGAACTTTACTTTCTAATCTTTTAGATCAAAATCTTTGCGTAGATTCTTCCAAGTAGTCGAGTTACACAGTGCTCATTGTTACGAATGGTAACACCAGTCGATACGAGTACTTTTTTGGTCAGCAGCATACGAAAATGCCAAGAGTTAAGGCTTGATTACACGTAACGAGTAGAGTGAGAAGACAGCAACTCGAACGAGTACTCGTTTCGTCTAAACGGTAAGGCGAGTTCTTGATTGAGTCAGTGACCGATGAAAGTGGCGAGAGAGCCACTAGAATCACATTTTGTTTGCTAGGCCGAGCGACCATTACTTTACCGTTATATTTTTCTCTTTTCGCAGCGATACGCGCAATCGCTCGTCACATGCGGAATCGCTCGTGACATGCGGTATGCGTCACACACCACTTTTCGCTCGGTTGAGTTTAATTGCGCGAGTTGCTTAGTTCATTTTGTGCATTGTAAAACCGAACTGACTCGCCACCTGTCACAATACGTTTGAACAACTCGTCGCTTTTACTCGCTATCCCTATCTAAGCCTTTAAGGCTTGATTACACGTAACGAGTCGAGTGACGAGACATCAAAATGGTACTAGGCCGAAAGAATTGGGATAGCGAGCAAAAGCGACGAGTTGTTCAAACGTATTTTGACACGTGGCGAGTCAGTTCGGTTTTACAATGCATAAAATGAACTGAGCAACTCGCGCAATTAAACTAAACCGAGCGGTGGTGTGTGACGCATTCCGCATGTTACGAGCGATTCCGCGAATCGCTGCGAAAAAGAGAAAAATGTAACGGTAAAGTAGTGCTCGGCCTAGCAAACAAAATGTGATTCTAGTTACTCTCTCGCCACTTTCATCGGCCACTGACTCAATCAACAACTCGCCTTACTGTTTAGACGAAACGAGTACTCGTTCGAGTTGCTGTCTTGTCACTTTACTCGTTACGTGTAATCAAGCCTTTAGGAAGCTAATATTTGTGAGTAAAAGTATCTATAAATATTGCAGTTTCTTGCTATATTAGTCAATTGCATTTTGGATCTACTGTAGTCAACATGTCCAGCCCGCAAAAGTGCTGCCACAAATTAATACTGGACATTTACTTGACGAAGTCTAGACTAAGCATTGCAAGGGAAAGCAATGCGAGCGTAGCGACAGTTTATAATGTTATAAACAACTACAGCGCGGGAAATAAAAGAAAGTCAGCAAAAACGCCTTCTACCATCTATTGCATAGCACAAAGGAACAGTTTTGTTTTGGCCAGACCTAGTGACAAGCCACTACTCCAGGTCAACTATGGAATGGTATGAAGGAAATTGTGTCACGGTTATCCCAAAAGACGCAAATTCTCCCAACTGCCTGGAACTTCGGCCTTTTGAAAGATATTGGGCTGTAATGAAGCAAACCCTAAGAAAAACAAAAAAAATGTGCAGAAAATATGTACAGTTCTGACATCGATAAAAGCAAGCCTATGCAATAGTCACCAAACGTACTGTCCAGTCTCAAACTAAGAACGTTAAGAAAAATATAAAAAAATTTTGCAACCACTTATTACACAGGGCAACAAATTTCGACTTTTGGTCGGCTTTTCTGGGTTTGACATCAGTTCTAGGGTAATTAGGTACCGCTGATTTCGAATCCGCAAACCGTTTTTAAAACTTAGTTTCCGTTTTCGCAAAAAATGGGCATGTCACTTTTTTGGATTTTCCCTGATTTTTTTCACGTTTGGGATTGTAATTTCTAAACCAATAAACCGGTTGACATGATTTTCACTTTATAGCATTTACAACATCTCACGGCTTCTTTTCCAATGTAATTTATTTATATAAGTTTAAAAAAACCGCGGCAATTGGACCTCAAAGTCGGACAATATGGAATTTCATGGCGTATTCTTTAATATCAAAACACATGCACATTTTTCTTAACTCAACTAACGAGTTAGGTGTTAAATGAAAGCGGAAACATCAAATAATACAACACAGCCAAATTATTTGGTGTGGTTCTCATTCTCTTTGAAATAATAGCAACAATGTACCATAGTCATTTTCATCATTTTTCATACTTATTCCTTAAAAAATTAAAGGCCTAAAAATATGCAAGGTTTTTAATTTTTTTTGTTTTGAGCAATTCAAAATCTTTTTCTTTTTTGCTTGTATTTCAGGCTGTGAATGAAACATATAAAGAGCATATTTTGAGGCTCCTAATTTTTTAAGACAAGAGTATGAAAAGTGATAAAAATGGCTGTAGTACATTTTTGCTATTATTTCGACAAGAATAGGAATCACGCCAAATAATTTGGCTGTGTTGTATTGCTTGATGTGTCGGCTTTCATTATACACCTAACTCGTTAATTGATTTACGAAAATGGTGTATGTTTTTGATCATCAAAGAAAACGCCTTAAAATTCCATATTTTCCGACTTTGAGGTCCAATTACCGCGGCATTTTAAAACTTATAAAATAAGTTGCATCGGAAAAGAAGCTGTGTGGTGTTGTTAATGCGATAAGGTGACAATCATGTCAATCGGTTTATTGGTTTAGAAATTACAATCCCAAACATGAAAAAAGTCAGGGAAAATCCGAAAAAGTGACACGCCCATTTTTTGCGAAAACGGAAACTAAGTTTTAAAAACGGTTTGCGGATTCGAAATCAGCGGCACCTAATTACCCTAGAACTGATGTCAAACCCAGAAAAGCCATTTTGCTGTTGATCAGTGTTATATTTCATGAAATTTGTCTGTGAATTAGAGTTTAAGAAATGTATGATAAACTGCAGTTTATTTTAATAAAATCAGACTTTTACTTTTTTTTAATATGTCCTTAAAAATTCTAAATTTTTTCTGGTTCACTCCTTACTTTTGTAAAAACTGAGGGCAATGTCACGCAAAATTTGTACATTACGCAGGATTAAGCTATTCTGTAGCTTTTATCAAATGTAAAACTTGTGTTAATATAATAATATAACTTGTGTTAATAATAATATAATATAATTGCATGCCATAATAACTATAAAGAACATGAACGCTTCAGTTTACAGGCAAGTTAGTCACTCGGCAGTGCACTATCGTTAACGAGGACTTTCTTAAGCACTGATGAAAGCTTTAAAAATTACCTGAGTTCTTAGACGTGTGCTGTAGACGATCGTAAAATAACCATAAATCGTAAGAAAGTTGAGTCATCCTATAGAAGCGGCATAAAAGCGGCAGCGTTAAACTGTTTAAAATCTCGATTGTGGTCGAACACAAACATATCTTTGCATGTGTGAATGTATATATGTATGTACGTATTTGCCGGGGAAAGCTCTTCGTAAAACAATATGGGAGATTTATAAGACGATTACTCTTTATATTCGAACTCTCAAGCGGCGCTGCCTTGTTGAAACTTGAAAGAAATAAAGTCCGCAGAATAACATTTTGAAATTCACTCGAAAAAAAAGTGTGCAGAAAGATAAAAGCAAAAACAACTTTTAAATACATAATATTCTATACTACGATTTCGTTGAATGAGTTTTTAACTCTCTCCGCTGCTCTGGGCCAAGTTCAGTGTCGACATTGGGCAGAGAGGCCCCGTATGCATTCTCGATTCTCCGCATTGCGCGACTTCGGCAAACAGTGTTAGTGAGCTTTTTCTTCGCTCTTGCTCCACTTCAGTACGTGAATACGCTTTTAACGACGCCAGCACCGACTGCCCAAATGAGTAACGAGTCATCTGCGAGTGAGACAACACCGCTCCGTCGGCCAGAAAGTCAAAATAGTGAAGACGTGTCGCCGTCGTCGTTGTTGTCGGCAACGCGTGACGTGGGCAGTAACGCCATTACCAATCGAAGTCACAATCACAACGTGAACAGCAATAGTGCAACAACAACATCAGCTACGGCAACGACAGTAGCAGTTGCTAACTCCACTAATAACAACAACATTCAAGTCCGCTTGGATTGCAGTGAGCACGACGGCCGCAACAAAATCCCACAAATAAGCGAAATGGACACCAACAAGCGCATTCTATGTCGCGTGGGACTGGACGTACTGATTTTGCTGTGCGGTGAGTTGCAACGCATCCCATTCTGATTTTAATTGACTGAACCAGTAGTGTAGTAGTAGAACCAGACCTTCCCTCATTCGAAATGATAGTTTACAGTACTATTTGGCATTTGATGCGGTGTTAGCTGCTATATTCAGCGATAGAAGCGAATCTTTCAACAACTTCTACTTTTGTTTACGGATTAAGCGCGGTCTCTTTGCCAGACTTGAATTGCCATCATTAGCAAGCGAAATAGATATGTTTGTGTGTATGTATATGTGCGTGCAACGAGTGACTCGTCTTTATAACATTGTATATAGCATTTCGGAATGTTGACAATTTAAAGAGGCGATTGCACTTGCAATTGTGTGCGGATCGTTTCTTGAAGACGCACACACATTTCGATTTTCAATCCAAGGCCAATCAATGGGAAGCCAGCTGTCGTAAACCAGCTATAAATTCGACCTGACTTCCATTTGTCCAGGATGAATGCAGTTTTAAACCTTGTTGCTGCAGCACACTTGCTGTGGTGTGGTGTGACACAAAATTAGCTCGTAACATAATCGCGCACTGTCTATGTTAAATTCAAATTTTGCATGCCTGCCTGGAGAAACTTATATGAAAAGTTACCCAGTTAATCTTTCTTACATCTTTGAACTTATATCTGTGAAGACACGTCTCATTTAAAACGAAGTCGGCTGCTCCTTATTGAAATCAGCTGTTTTTGGTATTGTTGCGTTGTTTTAAATATTTTCGGCATTTCTGCAAATGAATATCCACCGATAATTTGCAACATTACTTCTATTTCAAAATCAAAGATAAATCTTATTAGGCAACACTAAAAGCTGACTTTCCAATTGTTTTCAAAATATATAATCGGAATGACAAGAAAACTACTCGGTATGCTTAACATTTTCAAAAAGGCTTGAAATAGTGGTTATACGAGACATAGTCGAGGATAGTTGATAGTTGATATATAGTAGTTGCTAGGAAAAGTGATCTGCTAGGGTTCGTGCAAACTGAATAATGCCAAAACAACTGTATGCACTAATCTTAAGTGCGCCATTGCGGCAACGAATGGAGTTTGGTAATATACAACTGTCACTAACAAGACCATTATGACTAATGTCGAATGTATAGGGTATGCCTACTCACTCATACGTGCGTCGATAGGTTTGTGCAGTGAGCACGCTTGCATACAAATGTATGTCTATGTACTATATGCGTGAGCATATTTCTCAATTGCCTTCGGCTCTTCTGTTGCTCATTTCGTTTTAGTTCATTCGATTTGTTCATTGTATTCATACAAATACTGATTAAAGACCTAAGCACGTTAAACATTTTTCTAAATGAAAACCCATGTCGCGTAGTTAAATCGAGTCGTGAAACGTCGTCATCAGTTTTATCCGAAAGTCAGTCTGAAAGTAATTTGTGGTTTAGTCTGCACACGAAAGAAAGAACATTTCGCATAGTGCTAAAAATGCTGATTTCGTTATGTTTGCTTAATTATTGCAATATGAAAGAGAGTCCAATGATCTGTTGCCGAGTCAGCGTTTCCAATCTCTTATATAATTTTAGAGGAAGGTGATTGTATATTATTCATATAAGCATTATCATCAACAATTGATTGACGTGTGTAAGCAGTTTCCTGAAAAGCATGAGAACATATGCTGTTTTTGCATTATATGAAAAACTCATGCTAGCTAAGACCGTTCTCGTTTTGATAGGAAAGTTGCGTATGTTCGTACATACGTAAATAATAATACGCCTGTAACAACTGTTTGTAAACTCATCGTTTTGAATAGACGTGCAGTTGTGATGCGAGAAGAGCTGTTTGCGGTTCTCGCAGAATTTTAAGCACCATTTAAGCTCACAAGTTTTTTGTAAATCTGGTCTTGGTTTCCATTTGATTATCAAATTAGCTCTAAAACCAGAATCAAAATATCTTTCTATCTCATATATGTATGTACATATGAGTATGTACATAAATATAAATGAAAATTGAATTACTTATGACAAGTCGTTGTGTGTTTTACCAATTCGCTTGTTAAATATTTTGATAAGCCGTAATAATGAGCAATTAAATAATAAAAAAAAATGAATTTAGCAGCACAAAGCTTTTTACAGGGTAGTTATGTGTCATCAATATATATTAAGTAGCTAATTATATATTTAACACTCCGATTCTACCGTAGTTTACTCACATGCGATTAAGCATGCTGTGTTACCTAACCTCATATAAGTTATCTTTGTTTTGTTGTTGGTGTTGACTGCGTCACTGTCGTGATTAGCCACTGGTTTTTATTGTTTTCTACAGTCATTGGTAATCCAGGTAATAACCAGTAGTTGTGGGCGTTGATATGGATGTGTTCCTGCAGTAGTATAATAGATTTCAATGGTTAATGTTTGTTCTTTGTGAGTAGATGTTGCGGGCAATGGTTGGAGGGAGATCGAGTTCAACAAACATGTTGTAATTACAGTGGAGTCTGGATATAGTGAACTAATTATTGCAAGGCCTGTTCACTGTATTGAGGTTGTTCACTATATCAAGGTTAACATTGTTCAAAAACTCGTTTTATTTGCTCAAAATACACTTTTGTTTTTTGCTTGAAAACTTTTTTTCTATATTTAGAGGATCGATGTCAAAATTTGAGTGTTCACTATATCGAGGTGTTCACTATATAGCAGTGACGGATCAAGGGGGGTTTTGGGGGTTGAACCCCCCCGAAATATCTGGATCGACTATAAAACTACATACAAATTAAAAGGGATTTTATAAATATTAAAGAGTTACTTTTTAAAACCCCCCGAAATATTTTTCTGGATCCGCGCCTGCTATATAGGGAGTTCACTATACCCAGACACGACTGTATGTACAGTTGCGGTCAAAATAATAGTAGTACGCGTACAACGAAAAGAAAATTAAGAAAAAATAATCTGCTTTTCTTTACAAATATTTACTTTGTATTTTTTTTTAACAAGTTATATGTGTTAACAATGCAATCATAAAAAAACTTAAGAATTAAACTCAGTTTGGTTTGATTTAAATTAAATGCGCCAAAACCTCCAAAATATGGACGGTAAAAAAAATAGTAGTTCGCTTTACTTTCATAAAAATGAAAAATTTTGTTTCATTTTAAAAGATTTAGTGGTTAAATAGTAATAACGTAATTTTTCTTCAAATTAATATTTAGTTGCGTGACTGTTGTTCGCTATTACTGCAGCACAGAGCCGACGCATTGAATTAACCAAATTTTCATATATTTCTGTAGGGGCGTGGTCGACTGCTCCTCAAAGGTGATTATTATTTAAAGGATTATTGTGAGCAACTGCTCTCTTCACGTCACACCACACATTTTTAATTGTATTGAAGTCTGGTGATTGTGCGAGCCATTCCATAACCCTAATCCTGCTCTTGCGAAACCCCTTTCGTGCGACCTTGCTTGTATGCTTTAGGTTATAATCCTGTTGGAAGACCCAAAGCATTGGCGTTTTTTCACGGACATACGGTAGCACGATTTCCTGCAAGATTCGTACACATACACATCGATCCATCGTTTTCTTGATCAAATAAATAGCGCCACCTCCATAAAACGTAGGACATGCATTTATTTATTCAGCACGCTTCCAAATCAGGCCAAAAGAAAGCAGAAACTACGTGCTGTTTTATAAATGATAAAAGTCGTTTTTGCAGACACTCCCGGATATATATATCGGTGTTGAATGTCCCAGTTGTTTCGAATGAACTGCTTCATATACCACAGCTACAGATTCCCTGCCACACCAAAAACTTTTTGGGGAATTTCGACTTCTTTTGGGTCTTATACTGCTCCTGGACGTTCCCTCTACGATCTGCAACATAATAATCCACACCTGGAAGTTGTGAAAAATCACCCAGTGCATAGGTCTCATCGTCCATAATGCAGCAATCAAATTTCCGTATGAAATCACGGTGCAATACTACATGGGCTGAAAAGTCTTTGGCCTGACATAGAGATGGCGCCAAAAATTAAGAATTATTGTGTTGTACATGGAAAACCATCCTTAACTTAGATTCTGTCAAAGTTTCATGACATTTGGTTGACTCGTTTTCAAGTTATTGCTTTCGAAGTGACGCTACCTCTGAATTTTTGTAAACAATGGAAAAAAGTGAATTTCGTGTTTTGATAAAACATTGCTATTTGATGGGCAAAAATACAGATGTATTATAACATTTATCAAGCCATGCTTTTGTTTCCACTGTATTTTTGCCCATCAAATAGCAATGTTTTATCAAAACACGAAATTCAATTTTTTCCATTGTTTACAAAAATTCAGAGGTAGCGTCACTTCGAAAGCAATAACTTGAAAACGAGTCAACCAAATGTCATGAAACTTTGACAGAATCTAAGTTAAGGATGGTTTTCCATGTACAACACAATAATTCTTAATTTTTGGCGCCATCTCTATGTCAGGCCAAAGACTTTTCAGCCCATGTAATATTTTGGCTTGCTCTTTTGCCTTGCTGTTCTTCTTCGAATTTCTATTTGGAACTTTTTTGACCTTGTATGACTTCAGCCCTTCCTCCTTCTTAACTTTTCTAACAATTGTTTTAGAGCATCCTACTTTTTTCGCCACTTTTCTGCCTGATGTGTTGGGATTTTTTGTTAAAAGAGCTATCACCTTCTTGCCCATAGCAGGGTTATTAAGCCCGTTCTTTTCGCCACTTCCTTGTTTCCTATTAATCGTCAGACGTTCATTGTATACTTTAATTACAGACTGAACGGTATTTCGCGAAATCGAAAGCGGTCAATGCTTGCCAAAATTGAAGCAATTCACTGGCAAATATCACATTGGCGACGAAATCCTGTTTTGGGCGGATCTTGCAAGCTGTCACTATGCGAAAAAAAGTTGGATTGGCTGACCGAGTATAAAATAAAATTTTTGGCCGAAGAAGGACAATCCTCCTCCAAACGTGTCTCAGGCACGTCCAACCGAGTATTTCTGGGCGGTTCTCAAACGCATGGTGTACGGAAAGGGTTGGGGGCACGGAACGAGCAAGAGTTGATTAATCGAACCAAGCAAAAGTTGAAACAAATCGAGATGAACACCGTCCAAAACCTAAATCGGGACATTCGCTTTACACTGAAAAAATTGAAGACAATGATCCATAGAGTGTACTCTAAGTGTATCTTTTGACAGATGACCAATAGACTGAAGTACCAAATAAAATAAATTTTTAATTCAATTGTCTGTTTTCAAATGGCGCGCGCCGGAAGTTAGTCTCAATATTTAGTGGACATATGTTATATATATTGTTACGAATATTAAGCCTAGTGGGCTGTCACGTATCTCTGGATTGTGTGATTTGAAAATAAAACACAGTCAGTTTCTTAAACGCAGACAATAAAATACACCAACAGTCACTTTATTATTCACAGTTTACACTTTACTGTTCGTACACTGAAGTATTTGCTTGATTATTCCGTGTGGCAACTTCACTTGTCAAAACCAGACTGGCTCGCAGTACCGCATCTGGCCACCTTTTATACTCTGTCCGGCCGTCGCGCAAATCGTTCTCGTACGTTGCCAGATTGGACTAGAAGTTTCCCTGATGACCGCGACCATCGTTGCCAGGTTGGGCTAAAAGTTACTATCGCGGCCGTCGTTGCCAGATTGGATTATAGCACGGCACGTAGCGGCAGGGTTGATTTGCACAGCGACAGACTGTCTCATCGTTACACTGCCCACCACTTAGACTTGTTCGTCCCGAACAAGTGCCGAGGCTCCGCTGTGATGAGGCGTCAGGCGCTCCAAATGGACTACCTTCAGCTTAGCGCCTCTATTGCTGCAACGTTGAATCCGGTATACCACGTCGTTAATCCTAGTCACGACTTCGTAAGGTCCTTCCCATGACGCTTGGAGTTTCGGAGACAAACCTTTCCTCCGCTGCGGGTTGTAGAGCATTACCAAATCGCCTTCTTGGAACCCTGCTGAGTTGGCCCGTAGATCGTATCTGGCTTTCACCTTATCGCTGACCAGTTTGGTGCGGCTCCTTATAAACTGGTGAATTTCCTCCAGTTCCGCCCGCTTATTGGCCACGTAGTCCGTCTTAGCGCCTCCCGTCGTGCTGACTACCCCGAACTTCAAGTCAGCGGGTAACCGCAACTCTGTGCCGAACACTGCTCGGGCTGGAGTGAGTGATGTCGTGTCGTGCGGGGCTGACCTATACGCCATCAGGAACAGGGGGATATGTGTGTCCCAATCCTTTTGATTCCTGCCTACCACTTTCCGCAGGTATTCCTCCAGTGTCCGGTTAAAGCGTTCCACCATGCCGTCGGACTGTGGGTGCAAAGGAGTGGTACGCGTTTTCTTTATCCCCAGCAGCTCACACACTTCCTTGAATACCGCAGACTCAAAATTCCGGCCTTGATCTGAGTGCAACTCCAACGGAACTCCGAACCTGGCTACCCAGTTGTTTACCAGCTTTTCCGAGATCGTGGTGGCCTCCTGGTTAGGAATAGGGTACACTTCGGGCCATTTGCTGAAGTAATCCATTACGACCAGCACATATTTGTTGCCTTGGGTGCTAGTTGGGAATGGGCCGGCGACGTCCATAGCAATCCGCTCGAAGGGCGCTCCCACGTTGTACTGCTGCATGCGGCCTCGAGATTTTCTTGTCGGCCCTTTCGCGGCTGAACATCGGTCGCAGCTCTTAATCCACTCGGCTACAGACTCCTGACATCCTACCCAGTAGAATAGTCTTTTTATTTTGGCGACGGTTTTGGTGATGCCTAGGTGCCCTCCACTGGAGTCGTTATGGTATGCCTCGATGACCTCGTTGATTCTGGTTTTCGGCACTACCATTAGAGGGTTGCTGGTACGACCATCCGCGCTCTCCCATTCGCGGTACAGGCAGCCTTCCTTCAGCCGCAGACTTTTCCACTGTGCCCAGTAAGCCTTAGCGATCGGGCTTTCACCAGCCATCTCCTGCCAGTCTGGACGTGCGCCTTGCTCCTTGCCTTCGACGATTTTTGCAAGATCCGCATCCACGCGCTGGTCCTTTTGTAGCCTCTCCGCAGACCACTCTTCCTCTGGCATAACGCTTATCAACCGGACGTCCACTATCTGCTCTTTGCTCTCGGCTCGTGAGCACTGCCTGCATTCTACTTGGCACGGACGGCGTGACAAAGCATCGGCATTTCCATGGCTACTGCCCTTGCGATGTTCTATCGTGTAGTCGTAGCTCTGCAGTCGCTCGATCCACCGCGCCAATTGCCCTTCAGGATCTTTAAAGTTCAGGAGCCATCTCAATGCCGCATGATCTGTGCGCAGGCGAAACCTTTGTCCATACAGATATTTGTGGAAGTGTTTTACGCAGTCCAATACCGCCAGCAGTTCTCCCCGTGTCACACAGTAGTTGCGTTCCGGTTTCGATAGAACCCTACTGTAGTACGCTATCACTTGTTCCTGGCCGTCTATTATCTGTGATAGCACACCGCCAATACTATTCCCGCTTGCATCTGTATCCAGCACAAACATCTCCCCAGGCACGGGGAAGGCCAGAATTGGAGCACTGCACAGTTTTTCCTTCAGACGTGCAAAAGCCTGTTCCTGCTCCTCGCTCCACTCGAAAGCTTGGCTCTTTTTCGTCAGTTTGTGCAAGCTGCTGGCTATGTTCGCGAATCCCGGAACAAATCGGCGGTAGTATGTACACAGGCCCAGGAAACTGCGGAGTTCGTGTAGATTGCGTGGTCGGGGCCACTCCTTCACCGCCGTGATTTTGCCTTCATCCGTATGAACTCCGCGGGCAGAAACCGTATGGCCCAGATACTTGACCTCCTTTTGGAACAGCGAGCACTTCTTTGGGTTGAGTTTAAGCCCGGCTTTTTGTATCCGCTCAAATACCTCCTTCAGCTTTCCCAGGTGGTCGTCGAAGCTTTTACCCATTACGATTATGTCGTCGAGGTACACCAGACACGTCCGCCAATGCAGCCCTTTTAGCACGCGTTCCATTAGCCGCTCGAATGTTGCTGGTGCGTTGCAGAGTCCAAACGGCATGACGGTGAACTGCCACAAACTATCGCCAACACTGAAAGCCGTTTTCTCCTTGTCCTTGTCTGCAAGCTCTACCTGCCAATAGCCGCTGCGTAAGTCGAGCGTGGAGAACCACTGCGTGCCTGACAGTGTATCCAGGGTGTCATCGATCCGAGGTAGTGGATAACTGTCCTTCTTGGTCACATCATTGAGCTTCCGATAGTCCACACAAAACCGGGTACTGCCATCTTTTTTCTTGACTAGCACGACCGGCGAGCACCAGGGGCCCGAAGAAGGCTCTATGACCTTGTCTTTCTGCATGTTTTCGATCAAATTTGCGACCTCTTCCCTCTTGGCCAGAGGAACTCGTCTTGGCGGTTGGCGAATCGGTTTTGCACTTCCGGTGTCGATGTTGTGCTTCACTATGGCTGTTCTTCCGCCTGCTTCTGCCGCAAATATTGACCCATAGTGCTGCAGGAGTGACCTCGCCTTCTGTTTCTGCTTGGCCGACAACTCGCTGCTCCACTGGTTCTCCTGCGGTATGGCGTCCATGTTAAACCCGCTCTTCTCATTACCTCCAGGCGGGCTACTCTCGCAATTGACCACTGCTACAGCTTCCTTACACTCGCCAATTACCTCATCTTTTCCGACATATCTGGGTGCATTCAGGGGGTTCAGTATTCTGACTGGTATCCTTCCATTTTTAGGTTCCACTAATGTACGTCCGATGATGATGTTGTCGTGTCCTTGCTTCGGTGCTTCTACTACCCACAGCCGACTCGTCCCATCGTCCTCGTCCACCTTTGCCCACACAATCGCCTCAGAATTCGCTGGTATCCTCCTGTGTTGACACGATAAAACCTTCCTTACCGCCACGCTTCGCTCATAGCCGGTGTGCAGCGGGAATTCAACGTTGGCATATCTCAGCACATTTTCCCTCAGGTCCAGCGTAAAACCGTGTCTAATCATGAAATCCACGCCGATAATCACGTCGTCCATTATATCCGCGACGATGAACTCATGTTCCAGGCTGCTGGTGCCGATAGCAATCGTTTTTGTAACTTTCCCTCTTACCGGCGCGCGCTCGCCAGTCGCAGTCCGCAGCTGTATGCCATGCAGCGGTTCCCAGTTCTTCAGCAGCTTCCTCTTTATGATCGAATATGACGCTCCAGTATCCAGTGTCAACACGAACAACTTTCCATCCATCCTTCCTTCAATTGTCAAGCTGCTGGGCTGTCGTTTCAGCTGTGAGACAAGGACGGTGGGGCGGCAGATTGTGGGGATCAGCTCACGCCCCTTTGGGCTGACCCGTTTTAGTTTAACGACTCGCCGTCCTCAGCCCTGCGCTTGTTGGCTGGGCCTCGATTGTCAGCATTCCTTGCTTCAGGCGATTGCGATCGGGAACGGGAACGCCTCTTTCGTTGGCGGCAGTCTCGTGATATGTGGCCCTGCTTGCCACATACCCAGCAAACAACTTTAGAGGAGACCACCCGTGGCCTGTCCGGTATCTCAGAGCTTATGGCCTGGATCGGAATGTCGTTGTCCGCCTGAATCTGGCGTATCCTTGCAGGTGCATACCGAGTGCTCCCAATCCATGCCGCTTCATATGTCATCGCGCTGGTTACCGTCTCCTTAAATGTCGGCTTGCCCATCATCAACGCACTGCGACGTGTTTCTGGATCATGAAGACCTTCAATAAACGACTCGATCTTCATCCTCTCGAGATCATCAGCACCAAATTTCGGGTAGCACAACTGTACGAGCCGCTCAATGTCTGCTGCATATGTCTGCAGCGCCTCGTTGGCCCTTTGCTTGCGGTTCTTCAGCTCACAGTAGTATAGCGCATGGTTGTGCTCGTTGCTATACTTCGCTGCCAACGCTCTCATGATGGCACCGTAATCACTTCTTAAACATTCTGGAACTGATTTGATCACCTCGGCCGCAGGACCTTTCAGCGCCAGTGCCAACCTCCGACCTTTCCTGATATCTGTCCACTGATTTTCCAAAGCAGCCAAGTCGAATTGCAATTTAAATGTATCGAACGGCGCAGCACCATCATAAGTAGGCACTTCTGTTCTGCCAGCAAAACCGTCCTGAACCGGTGGCAAACATTCTCGTGGCTGTACCTCTCGAAGTCGTTCGTCTATCTTTCTATGCATCGAATCTTCCAGACTGTCAACTCGTTTGTTCAAGGACTCATCCCGGTTGTCAACTCGTTTGTCCCAATTGTCCATGCGCGTCTCAAGATGCTCAACTTTCCCGTTCAGCCTATTGGAGATTTCCTCTACCTTCTGCTCCAAGCGCGCAGAGCTTTCCTGAAGCTTGACTTCCATTCGCTCCGACACTTGCGCCGATATTTCATGGGTCGCCGTTTCCATTTTCGCTGCCATCTCTTGATTTGCAGTTTCCATTTTCGCTGCCATCTCTTGATTTGCAGTTTCCATTTTCGCTGCCATCTCTTGATTTGCAGTTTCCATTTTCGCTGCCATCTGCGCCGACATTTCCCGATTTTCACGATTGGAAGTCTCGAACATGCCTTTTATTGCACTCATTAGCTGGCTCATGTCTAATGCTTGTAGTGGTCCAGCCGGTGCAGCCGTACTTTGGATCGACGCAGCACCCGCAGGCGATTCCTCCACTTTGGCCGACGCCTCTTGTTCCTGCGTTCCGAACTCGTGTGCAGCCCAATCGATGCCTCGTGATTCACACGCCTCTCCCAAGCGCAGCTGCAACTCCACTTTCCCGCCAGCAGTCGGCAAATTCCAGGCAGCCAGCTCCTTCTTCAGCTGGTCCACCTTCAGCAGCTCGAGTTTAACCATGTCCGTGCTGTTATACTTTTATTTATTTATTTAGTTTTTTTTTTTGTTTCGTTACTTTTCGTTTATTTTCAATTTTCTACAATCCCACTTCTGACACCAAATGTTACGAATATTAAGCCTAGTGGGCTGTCACGTATCTCTGGATTGTGTGATTTGAAAATAAAACACAGTCAGTTTCTTAAACGCAGACAATAAAATACACCAACAGTCACTTTATTATTCACAGTTTACACTTTACTGTTCGTACACTTAAGTATTTGCTTGATTATTCCGTGTGGCAACTTCACTTGTCAAAACCAGACTGGCTCGCTGTACCGCATCTGGCCACCTTTTATACTCTGTCCGGCCGTCGCGCAGATCGTTCTCGTACGTTGCCAGATTGGACTAGAAGTTTCCCTGATGACCGCGACCATCGTTGCCAGGTTGGGCTAAAAGTTACTATCGCGGCCGTCGTTGCCAGATTGGGTTATGGCACGGCACGTAGCGGCAGGGTTGCTTTGCACCGCGACAGACTGGCTCATCGTTACAATATATATTTATTTAAATAAGCGTAAAGTATTTACTATAGGTAGGGGCTTTTTTTGGAATTTGTTTTGAATAATACGCCCACTATGACAAAGCTTTTCGCTTCTCGAAATCAGTTAGCAAAAATCACATAGAGCAGTCGCGCCAGTTATACAACTTTTTCAAATTTGTACCAACAGAAGTGTATACAAATTTGAGCAGAGAAAATTAATTTTTCCATGTTGAGGTTCATACAATCGAGCACTTCCTTAATGTTTGTCCTTTGCTAGAGCAAAGGGGCTGCCGCTTTATCGGGTCGCTGCCGTTCTGCGAACTACCTTGAAGCTCTGAAAGAAGGTAAAACACAGGTTAAAAAATTGCATGTCAGAAGCGTTCGGACGCCAAGATATAGGTTCAACAGGAGTGGTGCTTGACTTGAACAAGCATACGTGACCATAGGTATCTGAAGATTGGTGCTTCAATGTACAATGTCGGCTACCACAATAGGGCTTCCTAGGCTACAGTGATTTCTTACTGATTCTGATTCTGCATTTTACTAAAAGTAACTTATAGGCGAACTCGATTCGTAATGAAGCGAAATGTTTTGTTTATGCTGTACGTTGTTCCCGACATCCACATGGTGACAATATTGAATATCAGTAAAGTGCCATCAAAAATAAACAAACAATACAAACAACTAGGAATAATTAGGTTTTATATTTACCTATGTTTTTTATATGCTATAGCATATTGAATTATATCGTTTATATAATAAATTGTGACTATGTATCTGAAATTCCGGTTTATGAACGTCATTAAGTAGAAAGCTTATGAATGTATAGTATTCCACCTGGTGGTTTCTCACGTGTGGGGAAATTAACCGCAATGGATTTTCTCTGCTTTCCTTCTTTCTCCACTTGAGTTAATTTCTTTCAAGTTCTATGTATGTATTTTGACTGCCTTTAAATTTTAAAATGACCACTCCTTTTAAATTGGGAAACCACTTAAATGAATGTAAACACAAAAAATGTTGAATGTGTTTGGATACCTGTGGTTTCTATATATCCAATAAACCGATTGTAAACGTGG
This sequence comes from Melieria omissa, assembly GCA_963971225.1. Classification (NCBI taxonomy): domain Eukaryota; kingdom Metazoa; phylum Arthropoda; class Insecta; order Diptera; family Ulidiidae; genus Melieria; species Melieria omissa. The sequence goes on along the minus strand of OZ020269.1, from coordinate 37,047,144 downwards.
TTGCTTTGATTACCTTCGAGTTAATTATCCTGCAGAACGCTTATAACGAAAAACAAGAAAATGTTGTTAGAGACTCGTACATACGCCCGCTTTTAAACTTTTTACTATTGTTTGGTTCAGTTCAATTTTCCTATGTTTTAAGCCGCTCTAGCGAGAGACTAGTGTTAAAGCAGTAGGAAGTTGATGATGTTTCAAAAAAAAAGTTCTTCTTTAAGGCGACTGCCTAGGGAGTTATTAATTGGCAAAGAAATGGTGTTAATTGTAGCCAGCAGGAGCTGTTGTCACCTATAACATTACTCAGAACAAGTTTGCGGATATAATAGAATTGTGGATGGGTTATGGGATATGATTTATATATATCAGTGGTCGGCAAAGCTTGCTCGATTGAGCAGTACGCTGTGTAGAGCGATTGAGCAGTAGAGTGTAGAGAAATTACACTGCACTCACTAACACCTTTTCATTGTCAACATTGCCGACCACTGTTTTATATGTATATGATCACATCTCCTGACAAAACTAAAGCAGTCGAAAGTTTCTTGATGCAATAATTTGTTTTTCAAAAAAAAGTTCACTTTGTTTATTAAAATTCTTAATTAGTCATGCAATTTAAGGTCTTTTGGTATACATTTTGAGTTACAGTTTTTAAGAAAAGGGTGGTTGTGGTTGGCACTTTAATAACCAATAAAGTAAGTTTTTATTATTGTAGCATCAATGTGGCCATCGCTGCCAGAACTGTTAGACAGCACGTTTTGACAAATAACACCGTGCGACAAAAATGAAAAAATTTTTTCACACTGGAAAAAATCCATATGGGCGTGAAACTAGAGATCAAACATAATAATACTGCGTACTCAGTTTTTCATTTCTACATCCTTTGTCCTTTTAAAAGGACTTCAAAGTTTTGAAGGGGATACAAAATAAAAAAAATTGTAAAATTACTTAACCTCGTTAGAATATGGCGATATGTATATCAAATGAAAGAGGGAAGGCTCAAGAGTTTAAATAAAATTGATTTTTTATGTATTTGTAAAAAGAGGATATGAAAAAGGTCCTTTGAAAATTTTAATCCTTTATATCCTTGAAAACTTATAACGAATTTTCTTGAAAAGTAAGTATGTTAAAACCCAAAATCTCCTTGATAATCTTTCAAAATTTCATTACTCTATCTTTATTGGTTCGAAAGTTATTAAACAAAAGGCGGAAGCTGCAAGTCTAATGAAGTACAAAAATTATAATTTTTATGAGTAAATCCTAAATAGATACAAAATGAATTAAGGGGGTCGTCTAGTGTGACGGGTCAAAAAAATCGTTTTTGTTTTTTTTTCATAAATCACTTCTAAAACATGTTTAGAAGACGTGTATAAATGGATTTTTGTAAATTCGAAGCCGTTATCAAGTTGCACTTGTAAACCGGAGTAGGTATGCGGAGCGCATACCTCCAACTTCCAACTTAAAAACGCGTTTTTCTCAAAACACGTTTTTTCAAAACTGCTGCCACGATATCTCAAAAACTATTTAACTATTAATGCTCAACTTTTTACACCATCTTGAGTACATGTCCAACTACAAATTAAGCTAAAAGAATTAAGATTGCTTCGTTACTTTTTTTTTTCTTCAATTATATGCACGTGAAAAATAGTCGAAAAACTCATATTTTTTTTATGTTTAGGCAATAAAATACTTTTTTTTGGAATTCGAACTTTCTTTTAGCTCAATTTGCAGTTTGAAGTCTCAGGAATGAAATGGCGTTTGGTTTTTTGATTTCAGATAATCACAACGCCCAGAATCATGGCAGCAGTGGAGCAACTTTTTTTTTTTACGTCTTCCTGTTGAGTGGTGTAACTCCGATACTAATCAATAGATTGGCTTCAAATAATTATAAAACTTTGTCGATATGTACTCAAAGAAGAAATAAAATTCAAAAGTTATTTTACTTGAACGGTTTTTTTAATAATGACTGTCAAAAAAGGCATAAAAATACGGCCTTCACACTAGACGACCCCCTTAAGCGAGAATAATGTGGATTTTTTCCAGTGTGAAAAATGCTGTCGCACGGTGTAATCTCCGGGAATTTCAGAGTATAGAAACCGAATTGAATAAGATCGATGAAAAAATGAAATGTCTATTTAAATAAATCAAAATATTATTGTTTCTTACTTTCTACTTTAACTTGGCTTTTATACTCATTTCGCTTCTATGGTAGGGTGTGGTGATTGAAACGAACTTGGCTAATAGTAAAGTTCTTGTATTAGGATATAAATTTGTTTTTATTATATTTTTCCAATATATAATACATATCCAACTAGGTTTATATATTGTGTTTTAGTCAAGCATGTACTTTTTGCATATTGTTTCTATTTTCACCCGATCTAAAACTCTTCCAATTAGTCATCACTTATTCTATCAATTTATTTGTACCTTGAAAATTAATTCAAAGGTATTTTGAAGTACTGCTAAAACATCTAGATGCAAAATACATACATGAATAGATCCTTAAACGCAGTGAGTCCGAGTAAGACAGCAACGAAATACATTAAACATTCCCAAGCCTTCGTTTTAAAAGGACATAACTACTGGAAGAATGATCTTGCAACATGACTTTACAAAAGTCATTTAACCTTGTATACTCTTGTCTTGCTGTGAGTCGTTTTCCTTTTTTGCTAGACATGTTTAAAGATAAATTCCTCACATTCATTGTTGAGTTATTTTAATAGCAAGCCAGCCCAAGCAAGAAGGGAATGAACAGGAAAACGGATCATAATAGTAGGACCCGTGATCCTACCGTTCAGCCAATATGCGCAGAACAATGCTTAGCTATTTGGATTTCGGGGTAGCTGCAGCAGCGCATTGGTTGGTTGATGTACTATACACCACAACAAAGCAGTATAAGGCGGCTCAGGTATGTCCTTGATTTGGATTGAGGCAAAGCATGTGAAAGTCCGCTTTTTTCAATTATTTCTTAAGAAACGCAGACAACATTTTGCAAAGAATAGAGAGCATACATAGACCGTGGGACTTGTTAAATTTTGAAATCCTTGTATGCAACAATTGGTTGTTGTGTCAGCGCTGCATGAGCAGTGCAATATGTGATTCAATTGGGCCCACCATAAACAAGTTTCTTACCTGCCTCCTTTGTCCATTGTGCACTTGTATTTTCGACTAAGTGTATGTACGCATAGCATAGCCTTTGAAAAGTTACAATTAATATGATGAAGTTCACACATACGTGCGAAAAGGCGACTTCAAAAGAAGTTGCGCCGTGAGTTCTTCACAATATTGTGATCTTCATGTTTGCAAAGCAAAAACTTAGGGACTGAAATACCATTTAGATAAAATTGGTCAATATTTTTTCTATGTTTAAAATGAATATATTTAAAGTGTTTCTTATTGACCAACACTTTTTAAAATGCTAGTTAAATGTTGAAAGTGGAATTTGTGAGCATGCGGCAACAATTTATCAAGATTACAAGATTACAGAGTACATACATATAATTCTATTCAAGTATATTACCAAAAACATACAGTTATAATACAGACAAACAGACATTGAATAATAATTCATGTGATTACAAATATTTTTGTTTTCATTTAATTCTATTTATTAGCCAAAAGTACATAGGGACCTACTGACTGAAAGTTAACAATTAAAGAGAAAATAAGAATTAAAGATAACAAAAGGGCTAAGTTAAATGAGTTTTCTTTGGAATCAATTAGCGTATTTATTTCAGAGAGTGCGCGCATAAGCGGATCCTGGCGAGCATACTTCGACCTGCATAAGTCAATAAAAACAGTGCTCCAGTTGCGAACATTAAATCCGATCTTAGCAAGAGGGGCAGGAAAATCAATTAACCTATAGATGAGAATCAAAAGAGCAAGCAAGGAACGTTCGCCTGGAGTGTAACGGCAGCAGCAGACAGTGAGTCTTGTAAGACGGCAAAGGCTCAGTGAAATTTAGAGACCGCCGAGAGAATTTAATGAAAACCTTTTGGATCCGCTCTAATTGGTTGATATGGGTCGCATGAAAAGGTCTCCAAAATAATGAAGCATATTCTGGTCTTGATCGTACAAAAGCCGTAAATAGCAGTTTGAAAGAGTAAAGATCCGAAATACAGTGACGGACAATAGTATTGACACAGCAACGATTGTTCAATAATACAGCAAATTTCAGATGAACAAAACATAAAATTCATTAATTTTAAATGTCAACTTATGCATTAATATCACCTTCATTGCAGGGCATACAAAATTTACATACTACTACTTATATTTAGAAAAAATAAAGAAACATTTATTTTATAGTCGGTTTTGGCATGGACAAAAGTATTGACACAGCACACTTCAATGCAATAAATATTTCTAAATTTGTTCCAACTACCAATAATATGACTAGCTGTCATTTGGTAGATACCGTTACTTATTATTGTCACATTTTTTACATTTGAAAGTGGGCTGCTTGTGGCAAAAATTTTATAAAAACTAAAATATGGCCCGAAAACAATAAGAAACAACTGAAGCAGAGCAAAAAATCATTATTTATTTGCATTAACACAGTAAATCGTAAGCTGAAATTACTGAAATTATGGGAAGAAGCCGATTTACCATTCGATACATTGATAAGCAGTTTGGTGCCACAACGAAGTTCGAAAGTAGACAACGCTGCGGCCGACCGCGTAAGCTAAATGCTAGAGAAGAAGCTCAAATTCTAAGAAAAACCCAAAAATTCCGTCCACCCAACTCGCAGCGGAGGCAAAGGAAGAATCTGACAAGGAAACTCACCCGAAAACTGTACGTACAGTACTGTACAGTGCTGGGTATAAATCCAGGGTAGCAAGGCGAAAACCTTTCATCAGCCTTATAAATCGAAAAGGGCGGAAAGAGTATGCCCAGCAATACAAAACTAAACCTGAAGACTTTTGGATGGTAGTAAATTTAACATTTTCCGATCTGACGGCAAAATATTAGTATGGAGAAGACCGAACACAGAATACGACAAAAAGGATACAGTTACTACATTGAAACGGGGTGGCGGAGAAGTTATGGTGTGGGGTTGTATGGCTGCATTGGGCGTGGGAGAGTTGGTATTTGTAGACGAAATAGTGGACAAAACCGTATAGGGTCAGATGGGGTAAATGTAAACAGGGGTTATTTTATGCTTTTAAAATTAACTGCAACAGACCATGACCCAAAAAAATATTAATTTAGCATGTAAATTAATATTTTGGTCATGGGCTGTTGCAGTTAATTTTAAAAGCATAAAATAACCGCTGTTTACATTTACCCCTTGTTTACATTTCCCCCATCTGACCCTACCTAAATACACTTAAAGAAAATTAAAAAAAAAGCATTTAAAATTTGAATTAAAAGATAATTATGGAATTCACAGTTTGCGGGAAAATTTATTTCGGGCAATTTTCCCTAAAAATAAACGATCTAACTGTGAGCACCCCATTGTATATCTTTCAAACAATTGTGGAAAATTTTTCAAAATAAAAATGCCTCGCTCAAATGGCAAACAAACGTTGAACATCAAATAAAGAAATCGTCCCGATAGTAGCATAAAGTACTCAAAAAAATTCGCTCCGTCGATTGTGTCAACAAATTAATTTGACTTTGTTTTTTGCCTATTTCAATAAACATGCTCGGCAGTGCGGCAAATTTTGAAACTACCGGTATCTATGTTTTTCATACAAAACAAACACAATTGGGATACCATATGGGAAAATTCGGGAAAATTGCCAAGTGGGAAATTTAACATGCTAGATACCGCTGAACTGTGAACACCATAAATATTTTATTTTCAACATGATAATGACCCCAAGAACACAGCTTTCGACGTCCGAATGTGGCTTATCCGCCACAATTACCCGATCTAAATCCCGTGGAACACCTTTGGGATGAATTGGAAAGACGGGCTCGAAGGCACAATATAACTAATAAAAGCCAACTAATGAATATCCTTTCACTAGAATGGCCAAATATAGGAACAGTCATTACTAACAATTTTAAAAACCAATGTCTACAAGACCTAACGAAGTATTGAAGAGAATGGGTTATGCTGCAAAGTATTAATTATGCCATAACATAAAGTTTCTTTAGTTTATAAGTGTGCCAATACTTTTGTCCATGCCAAAACCGACTATGAAATACATTTTTGCTTATTTTTTCTAAATATAAGTAGTAGTATGTAAATTTTGTATGCCCTGCAATGAAGGTGATATTAATGCATAAGTTGACATTTAAAATTAATGAATTTTATGCTTTGTTTATCTGAAATTTGCTGTATTATTGAACAATCGTGGTTGTGTCAATACTATTGTCCGTCAATGTACATATTTAAGTACGTATTAGAGGGACAAATCCCGGGATTCCGAAATAACGTGATGTATATTCTTCAATATCATAATTGCGTGATTTGAGAATAAATCAGTAGACGAAAATCCTGCCTGGTAAAATTCTGCCTGTATGAGAAATGTTACCTATTCCTTAATGGAAACCAAAACTTACTGTACGATATTTAGATACAATAGACGCGAGACGAGAATTCGAACCACTTTCTACAAGGCGTATTTCGAAATTCCGAAATGTTTGAATTTCTGGACTTTCATTAAAAAAGTACGAAAAATATTGAAACGACATAGAGTAACTTAAATGTAATTTTTGCCTTTCTTTTCTTCACATTAAAAACTGTAAAAACATTTATTCGCCTACAAATCTATTTTTATTAGTCGCTTTAAATTTGCATATAATCCATAAATCCACAGCTCAGCTATTCACCTGAAAAACTTTATGAAGCTTTGTTCTTTAATGTCCGAAGTCAAAAATTTTTTTTTTACTTTTATTTGATGTTTTAATATTTTTGTTTTTGCTTTTTATCGGGTTCTTTTTTCAGGGTTCTAGGAATAAAGTTAAGAAATAAGAATCAGTTGCTTAGAAATTGTGATATCAAGGTTTATATAATTCCTAAGTAACTGGCCTGGTTGTTTTTTTATAAAATGTGCATTTCAGCATAGGCTCCATCGGTAAAAGGGTTTTCGAACGGGAGTTCTTCGGATTGTATTAAATCACTACCGAACAGTCCAGTAAAAGTGTGCACACGGGTGTGTTTGTATCCAATTGTAGTATCCATCTTACCCTGTTATTTGATTTTATTTACATGCCCTGGATATTCTTCATCGGAAGCACTTGAAAAAAAATTAAATAAAACGACAAGTCTATCCAAATAACTTGTTTAATGTACATTTCCTGTGATGTTTAGCGACTAAAGCCGTAGTGAGTATAATAAAAACCCCTCGAACTGAAAGCAAATATGTAATTGTTAGATTTAAATTTCTAGCCTGTTGTTCGGGGCTCCATCACACGGCTTCAAAACGGCCATACACGTAACCCGAGGGGAGATATTGAACGTACGCATACGAGTACGTGAAAGACTGCATCCCACGCATTACGTGTGTAGTTAGTTGTTCCAGCTCAAAGCAAAATATTTACCCAAGCAGCGGTGTCTGCCGACAGACCGGCTCCGGCGTATGTATCGTGTCCCATGCGATGTGATCGTTGCTGTGCAACCGCGTCGGCGCAATGCTTACTACCTTTATTGATACATGAGACCGCAAAGCACTTTCGCTGTATCGTTTATGCTTACTCGTATGCCGGAATTATTTATTTGTTGTTGTCTTAATTCAATTTAATATCAACAATGGCATATATACATAGAAAATGAGCAAATGCGGCTTTATTTAAACGAACTTGACACATTCTCGGGTTCTTATCATCGGGCGGCATGCGGAATAGAGAGCGTTATCGCGATCGCCGGCGATCGGTGCTGACGTGCAAAGGAAAACAAGAAATGCAACCAAGCGGCGGTGGTATGAAACGCAAAAGTTTAAGATTTCTTTGAGTATTGCATTGTCGGCAGAACGGTGGTACACAAAGACGTCGTCATCTCGTCGTCGCAATTGAGAAAACTATTTTGACAAACTTCGTTCGCTCATTCCGAATCATCGGTTTCACCCTTTTAAATTTCCTTTACAATAGCACTTTTTTGACTAAATTCTTGGGTTGAAGGGGATGAACTCTAAGAAGCCAAACGTATTTTCTAATTGAATGTATGGATAAATTGGTAGACAGATTGATGGGGAGATCAGAAAAAACATTTCTTTTGTGTTTTTTGGCAGGCCGATTATCCCATTATTCCAGAAACAAACACTGGAAGTGAGAATTAGTTCGAATGGATATGAGATAGAAAAAGGCTTGACAATACAGAAAGGATCAGCACCGTAACTGTGTAGCTCTTTAGGAGAATTTATTTATAATTTTCATTATTAAATCAATCTGTTGCGTATGTAATTCTTTGCAAAAAAATTATTTATCCAAAGGAAGACACGGCAATTTATCATTCTTTCATCTCTCGAATTCGGTAGCGTGCAAACTTGTTTGAATGTCATTAAGTGACGTAATCTGATATTCATTTGAAGTGTTTTATATGTATGTAAAATATTGCATCAATGATATTGGGAAAGTATTGAGAAAAACTGGCATCTGCCGGTGCCGGACAAAGGTTTTACGTACGAGTAGCAGTATAAAATGTTGCCTACATGAAAGTGTTAATGAAGATTATGATAGAAAGAATGATAACGTTTAAATATTTCATTGCAACTTGATTTTAAGTATTTCAGCATTGGAGGAAATACAGGCAATACTTATGTATCTTGTAAAAGCATTATTTTAGAAAAAAGAACTGCCGATATCTAAAATAATGCTCAATGAGACGTCAATGCTTTGTCTACGGCGCTAACGAGCGTGGAAGTGCATGCGTCACTTTTGCTAATTGCAGATCGCAATATTGACCCATCTTGCGCATTCCCGTAAAGCGAAAGCGTCTTTTTGAAATCATAAAAATTGTTTATTTTATTAAGAGAGGACTTCTTGTTTGGAGACCACCTGAACTATTATTCAATGGGAAATATTTTTTTTTCAATATTCAACATTTTTCTTAACATCTCAAGCAGAATTAGCAATTTATGAAAAGATTATTTAATGAAGGTTTCGTGTTTAAGGCTTTTTATTTCCTTGGTGGAAGTTTTGAGAAAGTTTTGGTGTTTGAAGACCCCTCCTATTTTTTAATGGGGAATATTTTCCCAAAAGACAATATGGTATTTTTTGCAATATTTTACTCAATACAAGCTTTTTATGAAAAATTTTTCCGAAAATCGTGAAAAAGGGGGGTAAGAAAGGGGGTGGGGGGTTCATGTGTACATACAAAATATTCACATTTTTATTGCGAACAACTTTGCCTTAGACATCAAAGCTCTAGCTCTTCTAGTTTTTATACTTTCCGTGTAAAAGTCTATAGAGACCCCTTTAACCTTAATGTGTGAATTACAAAAAACTCAGACGTGCTGGACTATTACTTTGTTCTGCAAAAATGATCAGTACGACGTCCTCTTTCAGGAATATATGGTCGTTACTCTGTTGCAGAAATGCTGTTGTACAGTGTAATTAGGGATCGGAATTATATGCAAGTGCATATTTTTTTCGAGCTTCCGATTTGACCGGGACCAAGACAGAAACTATTTTTATTGAGAAATATTAAGAACGAGCTAACATATGCACTGCATATTTGCATATGTTTGCATATTTTTTTCATTTTTGCATATATATCCGATACCTATTAATAATAAATAACAATAATTATAAATTAAATTAAGAATAACATTATGTATTTAGAAAATGATAAGAAAGAGGAAAACAGAGAAAGAGAGATAAGTAGATGTAGGGAGATAGCTAATTAGGAGAAATGCTGGAAAAGAAGATGCTTAAAGATGTGGCTATTAGATACACTTTTAATATAAATTGGCAATGAATTCCACATTCTAATTGCGGTTACGTAAAATAGTCTGCCGGAGTTGATAGATTTAAATGTCGGCGCAACAAGGTTCATGCTCGTTCTAGACTTGCAGAACCGCAGCTTTTCAAACAAATACGTTGGGTTTTTCGTATGGATTAGTCTGTGTAAAAATAAGCAGTTCCTGGCAGCTAAGAAAACTACAACCAAGTAGCTGATGACTATGATCAGATATATGGTCATGCTTTCTAACACCGTATACATAGCGAATTACATTATTAAAAGAGATTTGAAGCTTGTACTTGGACCTAGAGTCGAACGAGCTATAGACTACTCCCGAGTAAGATTTTACTGACAGTATAAGATGAAGTTCAAGTTTCCATCTAGTTTCAACAGGCACAAATGATGCAGTCCTTCTCAAATTACGTAGGGTATACTAAACTTTGCTCACCACAGAATTTATGTGATCCCCACAAGAAAGAGTACAGTTGATATAAAACTCCACATTTTTGACCTTGCTTACAAATTTTAAAGGTAAATTTTTGAGCTGAGTTGGTGGTAATTCAGAAAATGAGTAGGCATTTTTTAATAATTCCGAAAATCAATGAATACATGATTTTTGATTCATGCTCATTGAACACATTTCACATATGACTTCGGTGGACTTAAATTTTGCAAACATCCTTGAACAGAAAGTATGACCTATAACGGTCCAGTCTGCTATGTTATATATATCACCCCTTATCTAAGTATATACCGAATCCCTACATAACGAAGTTTTTCATCTATGGGTCATCATTCTAAAAATGCTTTGACTGGTTTCGTTTAGTGAAAACTCATAGCTTCGCATTTCCCATTCTGTTTCCCCTGACATTGCCTTTACGTGATTGACTCAGAAATCAGTTAATATTGCAGGCTGGACGTAGACATGGACATTCTGTTTTCTCCGTAACTAATAATAATAATAACAATTCAATTTGTTGCATTTTTATCGTTTGCAGTTGGCATTCCCATTTTATGTTTTTTCCTTTGGGGAAACTCATACAAACGTGGCTTCTTTTGTGATGATGAATCCTTGAAACACCCGTTCAAAGACTCGACGATTAAAAATTGGATGCTGTACATAATTGGCCTTGTTATTCCGATTGGTTTGGTAAGTTTATTTGCATACTCGTGTGTCATACAGTCTGATAGTTGTCGATTCAAAAATCAGTCCATCAGCACTAGGGTATGAAATATTCAAACTTCTTTGTAAAACTTTAATTGAAAAGCATTTGCACCACAATTTCGTTCAATCAGCTTCAAATGGTTGTCGTCAGCACAACAAACTCAATTTGGGAACATTTCTTATGAGATTGAAGTATCGAAATGCCTGTGCGTGTATGTATGTATGTATGTACTTATGTAAATGCATCTCCGAATTTAAGCAATTACTGGGCAATTTTAAGATTATTAACACTTGCTGTAATTGCTGTGCAAAGTGAATGCATGCGTCAGTGGAAGACGAGGCGAACTGACCCGATTTTCTTTAAAAACATTTTAACCATATTTCGTATTTTAAATGCTATCTGAACTTTTGGTAAAATGCAATCCTAAAAGGGGGAGACTGAGGAATATTGAATAATTCAAATGTCTGTCTTGTCTGTTTTCATCAAAAGTGACCGAATGTTTTATGTCAGCATGCGCATGATAAGGGTTCCATCTCGTATGATCTACACATTTTCGATTCAATAGACATGTATGTATGTTATGTATATGGGTGCTTCAGCTTTACTTTGATTATTTCCAGATTGTTGGCGTTGAAATATTTAAATCGGTGCGAAATGCACGAACTTCAAATGGTAATACAAAAATACGCCGTTATATTTTTATGGATTATGAAATTCCCGACTGGATGGTAGAGTGCTATAAGAAGGTTGGCGTTTTTGGCTTCGGCGCTGCTGTCAGTCAGTTGACAACCGACATTGCAAAATACTCGATTGGGCGCCTGCGACCACATTTCTTTGCGGTAAGTTCAAAGGCTGCAAATGCGAAGGGAGGGTTTCGAAGTGCGGTTGTTTTGCTCAAAACAGCTGGTATTATGTTGCGCAATAAACTATCGAATTTCGACTCCTTCGACTAACTCACTACAGCTAAATAAAACTAAAAACTAAATAAAAACTAAAACCCAAATCCATAACCGTAAGTGTACTCTGTGAATTAAAAATATCATACATACAGTGTCTGCCGCCCATGTAGATATTAAACAGAATCAATGTGTGCTTGTTTTCTTTATTAAAAAATAAGTCTGTGCCGTTACTCGCTTCATGTCCACCATATGTTTGTGCATCCACATTTGGCTCATGCGTGCACCATAATTACTTGCGGTGTAATTACGCTCTAAATTAGTTGACAAGACGTGGTTTGAAATTATGATGTCGCTTAAAGGAGGAGCTGAGAGCTTAAGTCGGTGTTGGTAGACTTTCGTGGTCCCCCTACTCAGGAAAGTGAATGTATTGTTACGAATGCTAGTTCTAGTGGGCTTGTACGTATCACTGGATTGTGCAATTTGAAGATACAACAACTTTAATTATCCAAACGCAATCAATAAAATCCAACAATCACTTTATTTCACAGATTTACACTTCGCTGTCCTTAATTATTTGCTTAATTACTCCGTGTGGCACTTTAACTTGTCTAAACCAAGACTGCGCCGTACCCGGCTGCCTTTTATACCTGTCCGGTTATCGCGCAGATCGTTCCCGTACATTCTAATTGGACTAGAAGTTTCCATTATTATCGCGGGCCATCATTGCCAGATCGAATTATAGCAAGTCGCTGTACTTTAAAGTGCGTCCCTAAAAGTATGCCCGTAAAAGCATTCATAGCACGGCGCGTAGCGACACGGCGCCTTGCACAGCGACCGGCTGCTTTGTACAGCGACAGACTGTCCTATCGTTACAGTATATTATATATATATTTCTTATACCTAAACCACTGTGAGCTATACGCATGAACTGGATAGTTTGGGATAAACACTGATAAGACTACATCTAGAAGCCTGATAGGTTCGCTCATTTTTGCCCGACTTTAAAATGGCTCAACTCTTTCTTTCCTTTTCCAAGTAGACAACATTGTTATAAGAAGTGCCACTGATATGAGAACGATGCAAAGACGATGTGCTTTGAAGCCTTATATATGTATGCTCAACTTTCGAAGAATTGTTCACATATCACAGATGTATGTTGGAAGATCCGTTCCCGCTTTTTGCCTTTGCAATGTAGTTTATTTAGGATTTAATTGGGACTGCACGCACGCGTCATACATTACAGAACATACTGTATGTAAATTTGTTCGAACGAACGCATGTGCTTTCACATATCTACATATTATATAGAAAAGCCGCTATTACGAGTGCTCATTTTTCAGTTCGGGTAGACGTTCTTGTGTATTTCTTGAATGAAACTGAAGCTACTCAAAAATGGCCTTCGCTCGTTCGCACGCATTTCACATACATACATGCACATGTGTGTACGAGAATCTACTTCACTCGTATAAGGCCCTTGAGGCAGGCATTGCAGGGTCGTGGAGCAGTGCTAAGTAGTGAAGTGGCGTTGTGGTCGCGGCTTATCGACAGCATATAAAAGCGGAGGGGGTCAGAGCAGTTTGGTGTGCCTAAAATCTCTTCTTTATTATTTTGAAATGGGGTGCTCTAAGAGAAGGGAATGACTGGAATTAGTATTTTTTGCTGCATTGCTGCAGCAGCTGTGGCCGTAATGTTAATTAAAATAGTTTTGAAGGAGAACATTTTTCACATTCATTTGAGACATTACATAAAAATTATTGGCCTTATTTTGCCTCGTAAGCAACATTGTGAATCTATCTGAAAACTGACACATCTCATATGAATTATCAACAATTCGTAAAACTCTTATATTGCATAGGCTGTGAAAATCCGCAATCACAGTACATAATCAAAAACTGGACGCAGAATCCTAGTCTTAGCTTCGAATCACATAACACACGCACTCCCCGTGAGGAGGATTGCTTCTAAACCAATACCAAAAAAAATTTGAAACGAAAACAGTTAAAATGATGACAATACAAATCGTATACATTTGACGGCTTTTGAAATATATTATAGCGGAATCACAATGCGGCAGCAGCAGCGGCAGTGGCAGTATCAGTGGCAGTGGCAATGATCACCTGTTTCATATTTTACTGCTTACAGCTCACAATGCAGCAGTGCCAGTATTTGACAAAAAAAATTAATTCCATCCAGGAACTGCTCTATATGAGCTTAATTTGAAATATTTGAAATTACAACGAATTAAACGAATATGGACGAGAGAAATTTATACCCAGGAGGAGAGGCAAACACATGGGCTTTTTCAGAAAGCATATCAGATAATAAAGGACCTATATTTTACAGCTGTCGGCACTTTTTGAGCACTTCCTGATTCTGAGGCACTCTTATCCTCCTTTAGGATTCGGTCGTATCTATCTCTAATCGTCTTCCACCGTTTCTTAACTTTTTCGACTGAAAATATGCAAAATTTAATACATTTTCTTCTACTTCATTTGGTATTTACCCAGCTAGTTCACTTGAGTCGCGATCTCCTCCCGTTTGTTGTCCTTTTTTTAATATTTTTTTGTAACCCCCGTGGGTCTGGTCGTACAAAGTGTTTCCGCCCTGATATATATTCGTTTTCTTCATTGGGAGCATTGTGTCAGTGGCAGTGAATTTAGAAATAGAGCTAAGCACGACAGTACTGCTTACTGCCACTGCTCTTATGTGATTGCTTCCATTCAAATACACTGTTTCTAAAAAAACAGGTGATTACTGCCACTGCCGCTGCTGCTGCCGTATTGTGTTTCAGCTATTATGCGTTAAGTACTAAACACTAGTTCACACACTTTAACTACTTTTAGGTTTGTCAGCCGGTTTTGGCAGATGGTAGCACCTGTGAGGATCAATTCAACGTTGGAAGGTACATTGAGGATTTCAAATGCCGTGGTGCAGGCTCTTCAGATCGCATGTTGAAGGAAGCACGCCTCTCTTTCCCTAGTGGACATTCCAGTTTCACCTTCTACACAATGGTATATATTGCGGTGAGTGGGCGTGGCGTTGCTGTTGAAATGTGTGAATTTAACCTTTCCTTTCTAGCTTTATCTACAGTCCCGTATGACTTGGCGGGGCTCAAAGCTACTGCGACATTTTTTGCAACTACTTTTTATTATGATTGCCTGGTACACGGCGTTGAGTCGCGTGTCTGATTACAAGCATCACTGGTCGGATGTATTGGCGGGTTCAGCAATTGGTGCCTTTGTCGCAGTGATTGTGGTAAGTTCTCAGATGTAGCATTTCGACATCGCCACCTACTTCTCCCGTCTATTCAAATATTATGTTTCTATATGTAATAACGCGTATCTTATAACTCGAATTATAATTCCGAATTTTTGGCATATTATGTATATACTATATGCATATTTAGTAGTGTAACATTTGTGGTTACATTAATTTCATTTTCTCCCTTCACATTTTTCTAGAGTTACTTGTTGCCGGAAAATTGGTTTAGTTGGAATACAGTCTGGCCCACTAAGAATAAGAAATCATAGAGACAAAACTATTAGATTTGTTATTTCATAGTATAAAATGTAAAATGAATTGTGTTGCGTTGCCTAATGAGATAAACAAATGATGACTTGTAAAATTAAATTGTAAGAAAAGTTTTTTAAAGTTGTTTCTAATTTGCGAAATACATGCATGAATAGATTTTGTAACTGCCTAATGGTATGGCTTATATTATTGCGTTTGAGTGCCACACTCCTAAGCTATTTGTGAAAAAGAAGGTTTTCTTAAAAACACGACGAAGGAGGGAAGTACTTCCCAAATGTACACGTCACTAGCAGTCTTAGACATCGACTTAAACTAAAAAGAAATATCTAACTATGCATAGTGGTTTTTGTTGTCACCGTTGAAATGTATTTGTAACGAGTAATAGTTTGTTTGACAGATAATTCTATAACGTTATGTACACTTTCCAAAGTAACAAATTAGGGCAATAGTTTAGGAAGTTAAATGGTAAAATCGACTTTTGGCTAACATTTGAGAATTTATGAAGCTGTCTCTTAAATGAAGCGAGCAATATCGACAGCAAAGACTTTTAATGAAACTTGGAGGTCAGTTTGCCTTTCACTCAATTTCGGTCGCAATGAGCCAATATTACTGCTGTCTCATAACTTAACTTAAGGACATAACAAGCCTCCTAACAACTGTTCTAAATTTGTGTCTTTATGCATACTAGAACCTGCACACTAGAGTGGTTGGGCTTAAAGCCTACAATTTTACCAAAACGAGTCTTAGTTTCATCAATTTATGGTGTATGTCATTTCACTCCAAAAGTTACTGTAAGGCGATTTGTTAACTGATCGCGCTACTCTGATAACGCTAGTGTGCGTACCTAGGAAAAGTAAAGGCAAAGGGAAAGGCAATTGACTACGTTCACAGAATAAACAGTATACAGAAGACGCATCTGAAATAATTTTGCGATTTCATTTCAGACGCGGGCGGGAAGCAACAAAGGTGAGGAAAATGCAAAGGGAACCGAGAGAGTAAGCGCGAATTGATGCTTTATTCTCATTTCGACAACAACACGCAATGTTATTGCTTTCCGCAGCAAGCCAGCTTGGCTTTGCTCGTGCACATTGAAATGGTTGTTGATTTGGCAAATCAATCGCCAAGGCAAATTCAATAGGTAGTTGCAGCACCAGAACTAATTAAACTTTTTTCTTTGATAATTAGCACAACCTTGTAGCAAAAGTTTTCCACTTATTATTACTTTCTTAATGCGTCTTGGTTGTTCCAATATTTTTACACATATATTTATTTTCATTGCAGCTATTTGTACTTTTTAAAACTTCTATTTTACAAGCAGACCGGAAGAATTAATAAAATTCATTGAATTTTTTTTCCGTAGTGCTACCACCTTATGCGCCTTGGCGATCGCTCAATCAATTTTTCTATGCAAACTCTTCCTGTCCACTTCTTGTTTGTAAAAAAGCAAGCGGAGAGCAAGCACGAGCCATCACCAACATGCAAGCGGCACACCGCTTTGTTGCCCAACAAGAACAACCACAGTGTGTGGTGCGTCACTGTTTCATACACCGCTCTCACAGCATCTCAGTTTACGCTCTCGCGCTCTATGCGTTCTCGTCCCCTTTACTGCTTCCCCCCGCATCAACAAACGGGTCCTACCGCTGGAACCCGCAAAGAAAATTTTCTTTATACCAGATGCGCATTCTGTATATTGTTTGTTCTGTGGTACGTTAGACCTGATGGGCTGAGTATGCCGGCAGACAAAAGTGCTTTTCGCAACTGAAGAGATTTGGGAACTAGTGCAGGGCTCGTAACTGTGTTTACGCTTTGAAAGCTTATCCTAGCTGAATCCCCGCAGAACACTTTGAAGTGTCCAGTTTTTTATTAATTTTTTCTCCGTAAAAAACCATATGCTATTCTGTGCCAAGGGTGAAGAGTTGGATAAATGTCCCACATTATGAATGAACTTTAAGAACTTATACAACTTTTAAATGGATAGTTTAAAAAGATTGATCCATTTTCTTGAAAACACGGATTGTTTACTTTCGATGCACAAGTGTATATATTTTATATAATTAGCAAACACATTCCAGTACTGCGAGCGAATTTACCTGTGCTTACAATCAACGATTTTCGTATCGATTGACTTGTGATTTCGTTTATTAAATAGAAGTGTCTCAAGAGCTGTTGCACTGCGCCAGAAAATAGCAAATGCTAGGGACGGACCGCAGCTGCTCCTGAAGGTGTTTTACTGCTATCTAGCCATTTCAAGTCATATTTTAGGGGGGAGACTCGTCTAGGACATCTAAAATGAGGACAAATTCAAATTGCTGTGTATATGTATATATTACAAAAATCGATGAAGTAACCTTACAAGTACAATCTGGAGGATAAAAACTGACAAAAAAAATGTTTTTCATTTTCAAATAATTATATTATATCGCCCAAAAGCAAGGTTGTTTGGAGCGCCGAGCTACCGGAAGATCTTCAATGCGGGCGTGACAGCAGTCGTGATTTTGATCTGAAACACATAAATTCCAAAAAATTGTAATCTACATGAAAACACCTTCTATTTGAACTAAAATATAAAAAAAATTTTGAAAATACGAAAAGTTGTGGGTCCCCAAAATAAAAGTTCGACTTTTACAGCGAAAATTTATAATTTGCACGCAACAAAAAATTATTTATTATTAATTTTTATGCAATTTTTTTAGTTTAAATAGAAGCCTAATTCATAAGCTTTCGAAAAAGTCCTGGTTTGTAGAAATCCGTAAAGAAATATTGTTTTTATTACGCCCGCAGTTTTAAAAATACTGTTTTGAGAAAATCACCTTCAAAGTTTGTTTTAAAAAAGAGCAAGCATTTTCAAAGCTTACCGATTGTGCAGGCTAATCAGCTATCCCTGGTCCATACAGAAGTCCTTCAGCCTCCTCGAAATACTCATTTTGAGCAATTTGTTCTGCTCAGAGGCTGTTACTTCGAAAATATTTCGAATTTCGACTTGAAATTTTGTAGAATTATTTTTAGATATGTATTCGAATGATTAAAACTATTTTCAAAAAATGAATTTTTTTGACCCTCTAAACGAGTCTCCCCCCTTAACAGAATAACAATATAAATCAGCGGAAAGTAATTTACGATTTGATTTGCTGTTGAAAACAATCGAAGTTGTAAAGCATATTATTTGTATGTTAAGAAAGTGTGTGGGTCCAGTGTACTCGATACTAAAGCATTTTCAGTTTGCAAGAAAGTTCACTTTTCGGTTAACATTGAGAATCTCTTCGCAATAGTTTAAGCTAAGGCTGGTACTATTAAATACATCATCGGTTTCTTTTTAATTTTTGAATCCTTGTTTACTTACAGGTGAATTACGTGTCCGATCTTTTCAAAGAGAAATCAACAAAAGCGTATTTGCTCCCATGCACATCACAAGACACGCCATCACAGACGATGACCATTAACGGGCATTAACGTCCACTTCAGTCTCGACGGCCTTACAGTATTTGTGTTATCCAAAAGTGTCTACAATATTGCGAATAACAAGGGCACAATACATGTGTCGCATAGAGGAGGGCGGGGCAGTCGATCATCTATAGGATAATTTGACAATGCATTTTTGGATTTTTACATAAGCAATCCAAGCAGAGCTTTCGTTTTATTTAAGTTAATTGTAATGATGTAGATGACGTAAGTGTTGAGTGCTGCGAACAAGTGTAGTCTTCCACAAGTGTCTAATTATAAAAGTACGTGTATGAGAACAGTTAGTATTAATAAAAGGTAGTATTTAAAGGAATTGAGCTCTGTATAGAAGAAAGCTGGATCACACACTTTCTGGGCAAAAGACGATTTTTCGTTCTCTGTACTTCCGATAAGTGAAATTCGATAATTTTTGTACAATACACAAAATAAAACCACTTTAGTACAAATGTAAATGCCGATTTTAAGAACGTTTTATTCTTATTCAAGCACATTTAGAACTCGTTCAACTATAATAACTTGTGAAAGTTTTAGCATTTAAAAGTCTAGCTTTTCTAAACTCAACGTACAATGTCAACACTTAAAATTATGTATCTTATTAATAGTATTGTCAGAATTAATGCGACATTTATTGTGACTGTGCAGCCTTAAAAAAGCTCAAAGTATGAGCTTGCGTAATTACATAACTATTTAGTGTGTACGTATTTATTAGCACTTGTATAATGAAGCATTAAAATGTAATGACTGTCGCTTTAGTTCTACATTGCAACGCTATATTCAATAAGAAATAATCCAATTATGTTTTCAAAGTTTTTATGTTAATCGTCTGTTACATTAGACAATGATTTGTGTGTGCTTCAGTCTATTCACAATCTGTATTAGGATAGCGCACACTTTGTGCAGAATATCTTGATTGAATTTACATCCTTGCATTATTATTTCTCACATACTAAATTTTTTACTATTCGGAGTTATGGTATACTGTTATTAATTTATGAATTACAAAAATAAACGAATTTAATAATTAAAACATGCCAACTCATTATGAATGAAACTGTGGGTATCTATTTTCATGTGTTGTTGTTGTGTGTGGTTGGTGGATTGGCTGCCTCTGTATGAGACACACTTAAGCCTGTATAACCCGTTGTGATACCACAAATTCCACCTGTTTAAAATGTGTATGTAACACTGCTTTTTTCCAACATGTGTTACAACATACATTTCAAACGGAAGGGGAGGAGACCTACAGTTTAACGCCGAATCCCAACGGGGGTTTTGGCAATTTTACTTTCACACTTGGAGGTTTTGCCATTGCCTATTGCCAATACTGAACAAATTACGGTTTCCATAAATTTTTTAAACGTAATTACTACGATTTTATAAATGAATCGCTGACTGTTTATGTTGGTATCGCCAAAGAAAAGAAAATTGAATAAAACTCTCATAAATCAGTTATTTTTCTTCAAAATGTATCATCAAATTTTAATTATTCCGTTTGCTGGTAAACTCTGCCTGGACATATATATTCACCACAAATGAATGTTGGTATGCATTTGAAATTTATTTTAAAATTATGCTTAATACTGGAATTGCGTAATAATGGAATGATTTAAGTAATAATTTGCAATAAAAAATAGTTTTTTTCATCATGGAGTTGGTATAAATGGTATAATAACATAAATGGCAAGACTCAGTGAGCCAATCTGCTCCGGGGCAATGCGCAATGTGGCTACATGAAAGCGACAATACGTTTAAGAAATAATACATTCTTGCAGACTATTTGGCATCGGACACCTGGCGGGCAACGTTGCAAACACTGCGTTTTGAGCCAGCTTCCTTGATTTTGCGTGACTTTCCGTGACATCTTATATACATATAAAATTCTCGTGTCACAGTGTTTGTTACCGTACTCCTCCGAAACGGCTTGACCGATTTTTATGAAATTTTACATGCTTATTCAGTAGGTCTGAGAATCGGCTACTAACTATTTTGTATACCCCTAAGGGGCGTGGCACATTTTTGTGACCCAATTATTCTGCTGAACTACAAGTCACAGAGGAATGAAACTTAGCATGAACCTATCATGTAATCATATCTCTCGACAGACGGAATGAGGCGGGTTTTGGACAACGGGGCGTGGCACCACCCATACAAGCAAAATCTTTAAAATAGAATGTCTTCGAAATTATAAGTAGCACAACATTAAAATTTAGTATCCCGTCGTCCCATAGATGAGTCATTCTAATGATAAGATTTTATGGGCGTTGGACAAGGGGCGTGGCACATTTTTTGTGACCCAAATATTTTGCTGAACTATAAGTCGCTCAGCAATTAAACTTAGTACGAACCTACCATTTATTCATATATTTCGACAGAGGGAATGGGGCAAGTATTGGACGAGGGGGCGTGGCACCACCCATACAAGCAAAATCTTTAAAATAGAATATCTTCGAAATTATAAGTAGCACAACATTAAAATTTAGTACCCCGTCGTCCCATAGATGAGTCATTCTACTGATAACATTTGATGGGCGTTGGCCAAGGGGCGTTGCACATTTGTTGTGACCCAAATATTTTGCTGAACTATAAGTCGCTCAGCAATGAAACTTAGTACGGACCTACCATTTTTTATTTTGACAGAGGGCATTGAATAAGGGGCAGGCATTGAATAAGAGGGCATGGCACCGCCCATATAATTTAAATCCGGTTCAAGCGCAGTCCATTTCTTTACTGAAACTTAACAGCAACATTGTTTATTTGTGGGCCTTGATTGCGTTAATCAGTAGCTCCTCCTCTTCCTTCAGTTGGTTTTCTTCATCAATTTGCATCGCCATAGATTCGCCACCTCGCGTATTTCATTATAAAAAAACAACAAATGTCGTGCGAGACAAAGTTCGCGGGGTCAACTAGTTTTTTATAAACAAATGAGGTTATTTGCGCACCGTTGGGAATATTTACTCATTGTGTGGTGGGAGTGGTCAAATTATTATAAGACTGGGTTGAAATTTTTGTTATCGATGGTGAATATAGAGATGTATTTAGATAGGGAAATGTTTGTAAAGATTATGATTTCATTAAAATTATTTCAGTCAGTTCAGTCGCATCAAAGATATTTAATAACACAGCGCAACAAAAAAACACTTTTTTTCTATTGCATGGAGTTTTTCTACTGTTTCTTACTAATTTGGGTGCGCTGATTCCGAATCTACCCTCCAATTTTTTCTAGCAGCTCTAGTTTGTGAGATATAGGTACCCTGTCATTTTTTCAGTTTTTCCTCTACTTTTTCCATATTTTCGATCGTAGTTTCTAAACCAAAAAACCGATTGACATGATTTTCACCTTATCGCATTAACAACACCGCACGGCTTCTTTTCCGATGCAACTCATTTTTATAAGTTTTAAAATGCCGCGGTAATTGGACCTCAAAGTTGGAAAAAATTGAATTTTAAGGCGTTTTCTTTGATGGTCAAAAACATACACATTAACGAGTTACAATTAACGAGTTAGGTGTATAATGCAAGTCGACACATCAAGCAATACAACACCGCTAAATTATTTGGCGGAATACACATTCGCATCGAAATAACAGGAAAAATGTACCATCGCGATTTTCATCACCTTTCATACTTTTTCCTTAAAAACTTAGGGGCCTGAAAATATGCAAAGTTTTTAATTTTTTTTTGTTTCGAGAAATTCAAAATATTTTTGTTTTTTGCTTGTATTCCAAACTATAAATGGAACATATAAAAGAGCATATTTTGAGGCTCCTAATTTTTTAAGGAATAAGTATGAAAAGAGATGAAAATCGCTATAGTACTTTTTTGCTATTATTTCGATGCGAATGTGTATTTCGCCAAATAATTTGGCTGTGTTGTATTGCTTGATGTTTCTTCTTAAGATATTCATATACACCTAAGTCTGTTTTTACACGGTCTTTTTTTACACGGTTTTGATATAACACGGTTTGAAAATTGAATATTTTTAATTTTTTTACACGATTTTATTCCATTTAGCACGATTTGAAATTTTATGTACTTAAATTTTTTTTGTCAAATTTAATTTTTGCGAAGTATGTTCATATCACAAAAAAGTATTTATGAAAGAAAAAAGTCTGAAACCATCGATAGTATCGATAGTGCTATCGATAGTTTGCGAACACTAGCTTAAAGATTTAAGTGAATTCCCTTTTAGCGCGTACAAGCAATTTTTACTGGTCAAAGCAAATGTGAATAGCACTAATTTAGGGGAATTCCCTTTATGTGCATACAATAAAATTTACTGGTCAGAGCAATTGAAACGTGTTAATATTTTGTGAACTGTCAATGCAATAAGACGTGTTTGGTAAAGAAATTTTAATAGGTTTTAGAGATTAGGAACAAATCACCCATTTTTGTATACGATCAATGTCTTTTTTTACACGGTTTTTTTTTACACGGCTTCTTCTGGAACCAATCTACCGTGTAAAAACAGACTTAGGTGTACTTCGAAACTTGATTTATGAAACATCTGTACATTTTTCGCCACCAGAAAAAACGCCTTGAAATTCAATATTTTCTTACTTTGAAACCTTATTACCACGCCCATTTAGAACGCATAAAATTGATTAATGTCAGGAAAGATGGCGTGAAATGTTGTAAGTGCAACGATATAACGATATAAAAATCATGTCGATAGGATTATTGGTTCAGAAATAACAGTCGAAAACGAGAAAAAGGCCGAGGAAAATTCGAAAAAGTGACAGGCCGATTTTTTGCGAAAACTAGAATAATAATAATAATAATTGATTAGCACGACAGCCCGCTTACGCGAGACTAAGGCCTAGCTTCCCGCAACCACCCGTGTTGTGCGTGTGAATTTGTACGCGGGTGGAAGGGACCTACAGTTTTAAGCCGGTTCCGAACGGCAGGTTGGGAGCTTTTTCATAGGCAATTTGTACTCTCAGAGGTTTGCCATTTCCAGCTGAGAGGACAGCCACCGAAAGAGAAAACGAGGTTCCCGTTATTTTTTAGGTGTTACTACATGCAGTATTCGATCTTGCGTCGCTCTGCATGCGACTCGCTGGACCGCGCACTAACCAACTGAGCCACGGCGGCTGCGAAAACTAGAGCTGTTACATAAAAACGGAGTATGGTTTTGAAAACAGCGTGGAAAAACGATTCAGATTCATGTAAAAAACTCCATGCAACAGACATGCTGTTGTGCAGTGTAATGAGTACGAAAATGTTCTTCTAAACACTTTCATCCTCTATCGTGTCGTGAGTTTGTATTACCAATCAAAATGAATAAAAACATATTTTTAGCACGTATTAGGAGTTCTGAAGATGCACGACATTATTATAACACACAAAATTTTTGTTAATTTATTTTAAGAAACTTTGTTGTTCGCATTTTACCTTATATTGATATTGATACAGAATGTGTTATGTTTTAATGATGAAATTATTTGTGCGAAAGCAAAATTGGAATTTGTATTAAAATGTGGTCTATTTTAATCAATTGTGGTAATAACTATTGTATTTCTACAGTAATTTTACAGTTTCCTTAAGATATTTAATCCTTCAAACATTTCTTTATTTCTTGTTTGGAAAGAGCAGTCAGAAAATTAGGCAACAACTTCCAAAACCAACAGAAAATCGACATGGGGTAACAATGCTTGTGCGGCAACACTGCCACTAGTGCCCGCCCAAAACGAAATTTCGCTACATAGGATTTACTTTGCCAGCGCGCTACCCGCTGGACTATCGAGGCCGGCTGTTGTGTGGGAAAAAATAAAAAAAGGAAAAATAATAAATTATCTTTTTGATTCTTCATATTGAATAAGCATAATTTTATAAAATCTTTCAATATAATTTGACGGTGTAGTAACGCTAGTTCTATATTCTATATTCTATTTTTTAAAGGTCTTAAAAACTACTTGGCGCCTTATGCACCAAACATCAATGTATCATTTTTGCAATGTTCCAGTAAAATATACTTGTATAGAAAGAAGGAAATAGTTTTCGGATCTACTAAAATTTGTATTCAATTTTATTTGTTATTGTATAATATAAAGAAGTTTCATTTCATAAAGCAAGCCTTACACATTCAGCCCTGTTCCAGAATCCGAATCGGATCGGAAATGGATTTGATTCCGACCGTCGGTGTTCTACATTCCGATTATCGAAAATATTTTCCGATGCAACCCTGTTCTCAAATCCGATTAAGTTCGAACGAATTTGGATCGGAAATTTGGTGTTCTGCATTCCGATTATCGGAAATTTTTGTCGAAAATAATCCGCTAAACAAAAAGCTGGTGGAATTGAAATCGGAAAGCAGCAAAACGAAAACAAATAACGAAAATGTAAGCAAATAAATTAAACACCGTGTTAAATAAAACTAATAAATTAATTTTTAATCACGGGAAAGCATAAGACTCCAAGAGCAGTTTGCTCTGGTCAGCGCAAGTTGCTCTTGGATTTTATGGAGGAGAATGCGGACGTCGCGAAAGGTTTCTGCAAAGGCGACAAAGTCGAATTTGAAAATAAATGGAAGCATTTAATGCAGTTGCTGAACGGGCAAGGACCACCAATAAAAAGTGTAACGGGGTGGAAAAAGGTGAGAAGTAAATTAAATCAGTTCATTTTGTAAAATTTTCTTCAATCATAGACCTGAGTTGATTGGAAAAGTGAAGTAAGAAGGAAGCTGGCGCATTATAGAAGAGAAGCTTTAGCGACCAGCGGTGGACCTTTTAAGAAGCACACACTTTCCAAAATGGAAAAGGCAATTCCATCGGATTGCTGTGGCAAAATTCTGCGCTTTACTTTTTCAACGGCGGACTGCTCGTTCTCCAGCAATACTGCCAATAAAATAACCCAACTCATTAAATAAAATAAAAAATCTTAAAAAATTTTACAATTGCCTTTTCATTTGAACATTAAAAGCAAACAGCTGATTGAAATAAACTTCGAATGTGATAATTCCGCTCGGATTGCAGAACACCTCTTCAAATCGGAATCGGATTTCATTTCGATTCGAATCCGATTCCGATTCGGATTCTGAAACAGGGCTGATTGACTTTGTCCACAGAAGTAAAAAGCTTTTACCTAGAAAAAAACTAGAAAGACAATATTTTCTTTAACCCTTAACCACCTAGCACCTGTTATTGTCACACTACCACCTAACATACATCTGTGAGACCCCGGAACAAAAATTATTCGCGTTTGTAAAGTTTTGTGAATTACGTTTTAGTTTTGAATTAACATCAGTTAAGGAACATATTAAATTATTTGTTAAAATAAAAAAACATAGGAAAATCAACATTTTTAATTTAAATTTCATGTAAGAAGTCAACATTTCTTATTTTATACTAATAAACTAACATATTTGGAAAATGAGATCCATTATAATAATAACATAAAGTAGGTATTTCTTTGTTCCTTTTTTTTATATATTCAGTCATCGAAAGACATAAATAAAAGTAAATATTTTCAATAAAAACAAAACTTCAACAAAATTGCAAGACCTTAACTTGCAGTTTTTCGCGAGAGTCAAAACACAGTTTGTGTGAGCATTCAAGGCAAATAGGAGTGTGTTGTTTTTGTGTTTTGCGTTTCTTTATCGAGTCGCAAATAGAGCAGTTCTTACGCACTGCTAACCTTTCTTCAGCGCTACTACAAAATGGAACTGCTGATGGAGTGGTTCCATTGTTACTCTGGAGGATGCGTTGAATAGCCATTCTGATATCACGTTGTAATTTAAAGCCTACATCGGCCTCAACATCGCTGCATTCATCGTTCGGTATATTTTCGTCGTCTGAAAAATCTTCTTCCAACCACCGCTGTATATTTTCGTCATTTAAAGCCATTATCAACTAAAACAATAAAAAAGACGAATGTAAAAAAGTCACGTAACCGCCTAACAGGGGTCTCCTAGACTCCTAGCAACTGTTTTTTACTCACTAGAGACAAACACGATCACATCCGACTGTGACAAGCGGTTTCGCGGCACTGAGTGGCGCAAGGAAAAGGTACAAGAACTAACACGGTTAAGGGTTAATATTTTTTCTATCAACTTTTGCTTTGATGACTTTTAATTTGTTTTTATAGGGTTCTACAATTGTGTGCAAAATTAGCCAATTTCGATGGCATATGCTTATTTGAAAATTGTTGTAATAGTTTAATTTGTTTTCATTAAAAGTCAAATAACAATATGTGCCCAAAAAACTTGCTATATGCATTTGTGGCGTTTGTGTAATCAGGCTTCAAATCGAAATTTCCGCATGACGTCAATGTTGTCATAAACTGAACTTGTGAATATTCACAAAGACTAGTGTCGTCTTGGGGTCAAAATCCGTCTCACGAGCAACTGCTTTCAAACACATTGCGGAAATTCCAAAATTGCTCCGATAGCAACCTTACACCTAAAGTGCTATGAAGAGTGAATTAAATTACAGACTCTACAGACACCACTGCCTAAATATATGCAACATATACACACTTAACGAAAGACCGAGTAGACAGACCATCTGAGGAAGCGCACAACTTTTGTACGAATTGTCATAACTGACTGGGCCGGAACCACTTTGGGATTGTTTCTATGCCAAATACACGTATCTATGTAGTAACTCGTACAGGTGTTAACGTATGCCAAAGTTATCCACAAATAGTAGCTAATTTAAAAAAAATATTTTTTCAAAATATGAAGTATCTGTATCTGCATGTTATTTGAGAAAACGTTGTAAGTGTACTTTGTGTTGCAGATGGTTCTGGTGGAACCTACGCGAATTGAGGGATAACGCTATGTTTATTTAGTTCTTGGATATGTAATGGTTTTGTAAAAAAAACAAACAGCTAACTAAATAGGCATTTGGAATGTTAGGTTTTATACGTCGAAATACAGAAAATTTCTCAGATCCGCTAACGCTTAAATCGCTTTATATATCTTTAGTGAGGAGTCATTTAGACTACTGTTGCCTAATATGGAATCCTTTTTATCAAATTCATTCTGACAAAATTGAAAGAGTTCAAAGAGTGTTTACCAAATTCGCTTTGAAGAGACTGAACTGGCCAAACCTCCCATGCTATGTTAGCAGAAGGAAATTGCTAGGTTTGCAGTCGCTGTCAGATAGAAGAATTTATCTATCGATTATGTTCGCTTATAGTGCTCTAAACAGTAAAATAAGCTGCCCAGAAATCGCAACATTCTTCATTTTTCATTCTTCGCGTCATGATTTAAGGCAAATTCGCCTTTTTGAAGATTACTCTCACAAGACTAATTATGCATACAATGAGCCTATTACAAGATGCATTCGGTCAATCAATAAATATGCCAATGTCTTAAATTTTAATTTAGATGTAAATAGATTCAAACTTTGTTTATTTGAAATTTTCAATTAATGCCTTAGTCTGTAAGTAAATCCTGTAGACTGAAGTATATGCATAAATAAATAAATAAATAAATAAACCTTTGTAATAATTTCGAATGTTTTTTCTTTTAGAAATATCAATATTATCTTTTAAAACGGTTTTCGTAGATACACGTCATCTGTTATGTTGAGAAAAACGCTACAACAACATTGATGGCCATCTTTTAGTTTGCAATTATAAGGTACAAAACAAAAAGTCGAATACAGATCTTTATACACTGGTCAGAATAAGTTTGCGTACAGGCAAGTCAAAATTATGTTATAATTAATTTTGACCTCGAAAATGGGTTCTCTGTTTATAAAAACTTATCCGCATTGTTCATATATGCCTTAATTGCACTTTTTGTTCTGTTTTAGATGCATTAAAATAATAATTTTCCATGTGTTCGTATTTATTGACAATATTCTCACAAAACGGTGCAGAATAAGTTTGCGTACAAAAGTAATAACGGGAATTTCCGGTTATGCTCTTTATTTTTTTTGGAAAATTTGTATTGTAAACGGAAAAATGGATAAAAGGATAATCTTACTTAAACTTTCCAAAATTGACAAAAAATTGCATTAAATTAGGGATACTTTTGGGAGAGCAGATTCGTCATTTCAAAACGCCATCTTAAGTCTCGAAAAAAAACCAGAAAATCTTGCTTCGTTACTACGATCTAGCCATTTTCTTAATATTTAGCTTACTTACAAGGAGCACAGAATTGCTTTCGTAAAAGAGTCTAGAAAACCGGATTTCCGGGATGATGTGTTGTTATCTATAGAAAGTGGGACGATTCATTATTATCTGATAATAGTTGGCATATTTGGCATTAAAAAGCATCAACTAATTTGAAGAAGGTCCTGTTAATAAAAACAATCTGAAATTAACAGTGAAGCAAAGCATATGTGGGGATATGGTATGGGGCTGTATGTCAGGAAAAGGAGTGAGCAGGCTGTTTTTTTTATTCAGAAATGCTTCCGAGGGGTTATTTCCATATTCTAAAAGCTTATATAAGCCAAGGTTTCAAAACTTTAGATCAGATTCCAACATTTCTTTTTAACTTTACGATGACCTTAGGGCGCAATGCATACGATGTGAAGCTCTGTTTGCTATTAACTGGCTCAACAAAGTTGACAAAGTTCCTCCCAAGTCACCTAACGTGCATCTATTTGAATATTTAAGGGGTTTACTTGAACTCTGAGCCCAACAACACTCCATCTTCAAAGATATAGTAAGCCATAATAACAATTCAAGGATATAACAAAATAACCGCTGAAAAAACACCGAACTTAATAAAATTTACGCCGAAATTTCTCCAGGCAGTTCAAGCAAGAAAAACATATTCACAAAGTTATTAATTTTTGTACAAAACTTAATTTCAATAAAATTTTAACTACATAACCTTATCTTGTAAGCAAACTTTTTCTGAGGTGAATTCATAACATATTTTGTTTTTGACCCTTCTCTTACAGTTTAGTCACGTTTTTGATATTATTATCTTAATGAAATAAAAGAACTAAGTTTACGGAAGAAATTAAAAATATTTTGTTTTTGAAAAATTACTTTAAGTGATTTAATTTTCATATGAAAAAACTACGTACCTCTTGTACGCAAACTTATTCTGACTAGTGTATGTGCGTTGTTTCAGGTGAACTCGTTTGGAGGAAATGCGGCTTAAGAGCCACACTGACTGCATTGCATGTCAAAATGACATTGTAGAATTGATATTAGAAAGGAAGAAGAAAAGAAACAAATAAATAAAGATAACATTGATGCGTACACCGCAATATCGACCTGAGCGGTGAAACGACGTACGAGCGTTGTGAACTGCAAGTGATAAAGAATTAAAGCCCACATTGGACATAAATAAGACATTCAGAAAACACAAAATTGGCAACGCGCACTTACTTTACCCATACCAATAACAAATTTCACACACACACAACACGATTCCAAAACGAGAGAATGCTCAAAAGAGCGGATGATATCACCAGTTGGGCCTGCAGGTAATGCTGGTTCAGGCCGTGGCCTAAACTCGAGCTGAAACTGTAAAGTAATTGAAAAGCTGGTGTTAGTGGTTACGTTTGCCTGGCGGATGGTGCTGGTGTTGGGGCTGAGGCTGGTTTTACTGGTAATTCAGATAAAGCAGTTTCGATTTGACCGTCGTCGTGTGAACATCGCGGTGCAGAGAAAGGCAACGAAAGGCGCCGAAATCCTCTTGCTTGTTGTTGGTGCAATAAAACCTTATACCGAGATATTTATTGTTTTTTCTTATTCGAATTTTTTAACCCTGGTTACATGTTTACTACTACTATGTGCGCTGCTGTTGCATTATTGCACTAAAAGGGGGAGAACAAAGGACAGACAACTTAAACCAGTAGTTAAATCTAAGCTAAATAACGAAACTTGTTAAATTGAGAACAGATAAAGAAAATTTCGTTGAAAATTTTGAGAAGTAAGAACAAAACTCTAAGTTAGAACGCCATACAACGGATAATGAAAAAGGAAGATGAAAGGTCAAAAAAACCAGTGGCAAAAATAGTTAACCAAAAAATGTGTACAACATCCGTAGGTGATGTAAATCTCGCAGTCATTCACACCACTTGCTCATCTGCTCAGTCGGATAATCGTCTGTGCGGGTCGACTGTTGTAGCAACAGTGAAAGAAAGCTGCGATCACTTCTCTCCAGCATTTCGAAATTGCACAAATACTTTTGTGTGGCCGTCGTCGACGTCGTCGCTGTTGCCATTATTTGTGTACGTGAAACGTTTGTTATTGTCGGTGGCAGCGCCCAATCGGTCAGAATTGCATGTAAGCAAATCAGTTGGGGCTTTTGCCTTTTTTGGTATTTGGCACAATTGTTGGCTTAACAACCGCACTGACCTGATCGAGAGTGAATTAGTGAGAAAACAAAATGAGTGGTTTGCATAGTGAGCGACTTTTATTTTAGAAACACGGCTTGAAAAGGTTGTATTGTGCAAAGGTATGCACGCATGTGCTTACCTACATATATTCATAGATACAAACATCGAAGCGTAAATTGGGTTTTTGGTATTTCGTGTTGCACCGCACTGTGGGCTGGCTTTGTTCGGTTGCATCTTTTCGGTTGCAGCTATGGCGGTTTGGCTTTTTAGCGTTTTGCTTGGTTTGTATATTTTAGTTTCTAAAAGACAAGTGCAAAGAGTAGTCTGCGCCAACTTTACGGGCATCGCATCGCATCCTATCGCATCGCATCGTATCGCATCACATCACACCGAATCGAATCGCACGCTTACGTATGTATGTTATGTACGTACGCGTATGTACGATAATAGTGGATCTCTGTGTACGTGTGCTTGTATGTGTGCGAAGAAGAAAAACAATAGTACATAAATAAATAAAACTTAAAGAAAGAGAAGCGAAATTGTTTAATCCGCTGCGCGAGTGTTCGTGTTCGTTATTATCTGTTCGCTGTTGGTACTCGTAATAAAATTAAAACAAAAAGCAAAAGAAAATTACAAGTAAAAAATTACAGTTAGAAAAGCAGTCTGGTGTTATGACCGTAGTTTAAACTAGCCACCGTTGTATGTACCAGTGGTCTTCAAACTTTAGCACTCGCGAACGTCCCTTCGTGGACTCCTAACTTATACAACGAAAGTTTCTAGCTTCAATCATAATTTCAGCGGCTAACACACAGCATTAAGTAAATTCGATACCAATAATACACGAAACTTGAGGATTTTGATTTCAATGTATGGAAAAAAAATCTGAAAATCTGAGCTATTTCTTCGTTCTTTTGTTTGTCAAAAGTGTCTCTAAAAACATTACTATTGAAATCCTAAGAGACTTTGTATAAAGAGCTAGGGGTTGTTAGTTTTATTATGTACGACCTCCTTGGATATCTAATGGACGTTGTTTAATCAGACATGAAAATATATACAAATATACATCTACACAAGTGAACATCAATGATCAAATTCTCTTATTTCGGATTTGGATTACGCTCAATCCTGGCGCTTGCTGCTAAT
Source organism: Melieria omissa (assembly GCA_963971225.1). Classification (NCBI taxonomy): domain Eukaryota; kingdom Metazoa; phylum Arthropoda; class Insecta; order Diptera; family Ulidiidae; genus Melieria; species Melieria omissa. The sequence continues at coordinate 37,014,854 of OZ020269.1, read as the reverse complement.
GGTCGCCTTAGATATTCATTTACGAAGTATCTGTTAGTTTCTGAAGCGGTAAGTTTCCTCCGATGTTCCATTAAAATATTGTGGTCCAAATACAAGTATCATTTAAAAATGGAATGAAATAACCAAAACAAACGTTTCCATTATTTATGAAAAACGGTTTCATTTGATTTCCTCGATGTGATGTGCAGTAACGGAATACGCAGTACGCAGTAATTTTCATAGATCTCACGAATGGATCGGATCATATATGACTGACTCTTAAAAAACCATTTTTTTCAAAAAAGCCCAGTTCGGACAACTCCGCACTCAAAAATTACTCTGGACACAGAAATTATTGATTAGGCGAAGCTCCACAGACGTGTGTGTCATTCGAAAGACGACTTGCGGGCTGCTATTACTTCCGTGGTTCTGAATTTACTTCAGATCAAAGTTGTCAACGTTTTCGAAGCGTCTCAATTTACAACAGAGGGCGGGGTTCGGGTATCGAAGCTCCCCATACCCTCTCATTGTTAACCATTTTCAGTCAATGTGCATGGCGTGTACGTTAAAACCTTTATGATTTTCTCAAAAAATCTCCTTTATAGTCCCCTCAATACAGCATTTTCATGGTCTAAAAGCATGTCTAATGAGTGTTAGGTCGTTGGACTGGATGTCCTTTAGGATGTCCGTACAAGCCTTTTCAATGGCTTCTACGTCCTCAAAACGCTTTCTTTTCATCAGTAAAGTATTTTTTCGAAAAGATAAAAGTCGCGCCGTGTGGCATCAGGAGAAAACGGGGAGTGGTTGATGTTTAAAATGCGACTTTTTGTAAAAAAAAAATAGTCAGTCAAATTGTACAGAACAATCTGTGCACACACTTTTCGATAGCCGAATGTTCTGTTAAAATGCGATAATTTGTTGCTATAGAGACGTTTAAATCCTTTTTCAATACTTTCCATAAAGCTTTTGGGTGATCTTTGATGAAATCTGCGGTGACCGCGGTGATCGATCATGAAATCTGCCTCGCGATAAACAAGCATCACCCTTAACTTTATTATCAGTTGAAATGTTTTGGTTAAATCATTGCTGAGTTTAAAACAAAACTTTATATTGGCTTTTGGTTCCATGTTCATTTTCTACGAATGACACAAACATACTTTCACTTTCACAAACTCAATAACTCCGCTTCCAGTGGACAATATATCATGTAATTTTGACTGAAAACCGGAGAAAAATGTAAATTTCCAATGCACTATTTGAAAAGTGCAGTTTACTTCAGAAAGCACGTAATACTAAATTGGCTAAAAAATTTTAAATTCTCATGACCAAGTTCTGACTACGCCTCTGACTGTAATCAAAGGTAAACTTCTTCTTCACAAAGTCTGAATATGATTTTCATGAGGTAGATTTAAAATCTAAATACAGGTTCTGAATTCAAGGTCAGTTTGCCAAAACTTGCTGATCGTCGTACACATAAAATGTGTGTATGTGCTGTTGCGGTTAACGGGTGAACGTTGCCGAAACTTTTGATGCTTGATTTTTTGATATATTCTACATAAATATACACGTACGAGCACATTGAAGAGAATTGGTACCTAATCATATAACTCGCATATCAAGGTTGGAAAATCGTATTATTTTTCAATGTAATTTTTTTATCTGCTTTTAAAATTCGAAATTTCGCTTTTACAAAGTAGGATTGAAACAATTTTATTTCAAAGTTTCAGTATTAATTTCAGATTTTTAAAATTGATTTTTAAATTGCAAAATTTGAATTTCTTGTTAGCAATACTTCATTGCATTAAGTGAACAACATTTCATTTGCATTGCTTTTTCTAGTATATAAAGAAGAAATCCTATGGAAATACAGTTAAAGAGTGGAAATAAAAAATGTTTACTTGAAAAAATTCAAATTTTAAATCGAATTGTAAAAAAGAAATAAATAAAGCCATTGTACATAAGACGAAAACTGAACAAGTCTACGCCGAATATGTGTTTGTGTCTGAACAGTTTGAAACATTATGACATATTGCTATTATAAGAAACAAGTAAAATTAAAAAAATTTTCCGATAAATACTATTCAACCTTGATTGGGTTATTTGGACATCCAGGAGTCCCGCTTAATTACACATTGTTGTGGTGACCTAGTTAGCAGTGGTGCACACAGGATTTCATTTTGGGGGGTTTGCCATTTGAAACAATATTTTGAACCAGCAATTTGTACAGCATATTTTTTTGGGGGAGGTTTAAACACCCAAAACCCTCCTGCATGCAACACTGCTAGTAAGTAGTGCCCGCGATTTAGCTCTTTAGCACCAAAATGTGAAAATATTCGGAAGCTAAAAAAATAGTTTGCGAATGTTCGGCCAGATATTTGGCGAATTTAAGCCAAAATCGAAATGAGCACGAACAATTAGTTTGTTTGAAAACTAATCGGCCACATTGCCACTAGTCATTTATAACTCAAGTTACAAGGCGGAGTCACTCCTTCCTTCACCCGAAAGGTAAAGAAATGTGGCTTCAAGTCGAACTCTAAGACCATCTTCGCAACATATATGCATGCAGTTTTGCCTTGTTCTACTTATGTATAAAGTATAATAATCTAGCAACAGAAACGGGTTCAAAGCATAAGTATGACGAAAGAAGCATAGTGAGCAGCTAAAGAATTCGTACACACCAAACCACCGGTTTATTTTTTGTTGGGATTCCAATGGTTTTCGTTTAGAAGTTGCTTTTCTTGCTCCGTGCACAAGTGCCAGCATCTCAACATCCATTGCTGTAGCTTTGGCAGTGCAAAGTGTGCTGCTTTATGCTGTTGGCATATTTTCTTCGGACTCTGCGCTGATCGGGAGGCTTGTTTACACTTTTTATAGGCTACTTTGCACAAAGGTCGTTGTATTTGACCATAAGCAGTACATACATACATATCTATGTGCATAGACACGTAAAAATTTTATTCCGCGTTGCTGCATTCGTATTGGACGCAACAACAACCTCAACCTCCCGCACACCTCAGGATTTTGAGATAACATAAAAATTAAGAAATTGCCTTTAGAGGAATAGCTTTCATAGGCGCCTCCAGTATGAACGCAAAATATAACTATCAAGTAATTGATCAGAGGCGATCAATGACAACAACTATTTCAAATAGAGGTCTCATGCACAGCAACTTGCAAATGCATGAAAGGGCTTATATCTATTGTGTGCTGGACTCCACCTCAAACAAATAATAATTACAGCTAAGCATCCGAAAGGGTTTGCTTACAACAGAAGCGCGCTAACATGTAAGTAACGAGTAAGACGAAAGAAAGTAACAGATAAGTTGCTGTTGTTCGACTATTGGAATATAGCACACGCATACATAAGTGAATAGTTTCTGGCAATATCGCTCGAACTCGAAATCCACCAACTCTGATTAAAACCAAAAGAAAGCAACGGTTGAAAGTGTTATTGGCAGCAAAATATTTGCACATGCAAGCCGCATGCAAATCACCCATCAATTGAAAGTCAGTGAGAGTAGAGCGTCGCGCCGCACCGCACCGCTGGCCGAGCCTAACCAAGGCCATTTGATTGCCGAATCTCGAGTAAAAGTGGCAAAATATTTGCAAGCGGAATGGAATAACTACAAATGAACACGTCGCAACGCAGAAGTGGCTGCCGGTTTGAGTATGAGAAGAAAATGGCAAATTTTTTTTCCTGACAACAGGTGACTGGGCATCAACGTCAAGTCACTTTTCCAATTTGTTGACTTCTAAAATTAAGCACAACCGCTTTAAATTAATATAAGTCGACTAAATTTCGTGTGCTGAGTAAGTGACGGGCCAATCTGACACATGCATAGAAATGAAACGAGAACAGGACGCTTCGGAAATGTAAGCTCACATCATTATATGGGGAAAAAATGTCCTTTCATGAATATTTTGGGACTTTGTTAAGCATAAGTGTCTACTGAAGGCAGTGGCGCACACAGGATTTAGTTTTGGGAACATTTTTGCGTACAACTTTTGAGCCGAATACCATTGGGCAGGAGGGGTTTGAACGCCCAACTCCCCTATGAGCGCCACTGGTTGTAAGTGAAGGTATAATGCACGGCGTATTGCCATCACATTTCCACTTGCGCAATAATTGAAAACACACAATTTCCCTAAAATTTTAAGCTCACTATGGCAATAAAATGCATTGCCCCCCGTCAACTAAACTTTCAAATACAATCGATGTACAATTCATGGAAAAAATGTTGATTCCATTTCACCTAATTTGAGGTGAGATGAAACGAATTGAATTGAAAAAACAATCGAATTTTTTAACAAAATTATTAGCGATACAAAACCGAAAGCTACCAACATTTTAACCAATTGTAACGCAAGAAATTGCAGGTTGCCAATAACTGTCGTAAAGGCATACTTACTCCGGGAGTTGTGAAAAGCTACTTATCTTTGAAACTCACGTTAACGAATTGAAAACGTCTGTATTGAAGGGTTAAAAAATACATAAATATGTATTTACTTTTCAATAACGTTTTATTTGAGCACCAAGTGAATGGAAAATTAATATGAGTGAAGATCGAAGCTCAGATGAATTGAATGAAGTAATTTTGTTGCAAGTTGTCAAATGCAACTAGTTTTGTAATGACACTGGTCAAAGTTTTTATTCGGTTCGTTCTTCGATCAACATGATGAGTCGATTCCATTATACGATTGCGCTATTTTTGATTGAATTAAAAATCATTGTTCATCCTTCACAGAAAATTACAAAAGCTACTTTTCGGTAGTAATTGTAAGTAAATGTTGACACGACTATGTTGTAACTGATTCATGCGATAAGTCCAGTTTTGCTTATTAACATACGATTCAAGCAGAAGTGAGCTGCGTGTCTCAATACCTTTTTCGGTAAAAAAAGTATTTCAGGCGCACTCACCGAAGCTGCGGCAGGTCAGTAGTTGAAAGAGCTGTGTTGTATGCGGTTTTTGACGAAAATCTTTCAAGTAGAGCAGATGCGCAATCCTAATAGCTGCAAAATTTTAGAAATACGGTATAGTTTTTGATATCTAAGCGCGCAAAATTGGTGCGAAATATTGTTACTGCGTATTTTTTTTCCCAAAGTAGGGAAATTCTTCGTAAGGTGCCACCTCATAGCTTTTTTGCGCATTACTCGTTAGAAAATTAACTTATCGCCAAAGTTATTATACCGTTGGAAAGAGGGTTTAAAGAGCTATGATCCAAGGCAACACTTCATTTGAATTTGTCGTAAGTACGAATTTTACAGCCAATTTCCCAAAGTGTTAAAAATCGACATCATAAAATTTTTTAATGTAAGGTGCCACCCCCTTAAAAACCCGCTAAAAACGTAAAAATCTCAAGTAAAAATTCAGGATTTAGAAAATTTACGAAAGATTATTGAATTGAATAGACAATGACCAAAAGCAAACAGAAATTTAATGGTAACGAATAAAACGAATAATTGTATGGAAATTAAAGTACAAAACTGAACTAATTTATTCCTCATTATAGGATTAGAGAACAATTGACTAAGAACACTTTAAATTCATCGCAATAACGATTCCGAGCAATAAAAAGTCATTTTACCAATATAGGACCACAAAACAGTAAAAAAAGGGGGTGGCACCTTACAAAGAAAAAAAGGTGGCACTTTAAATTTTTATGCCATTTGGGAAATCATTGTATAAATTTGTTCCTTTTACGATATGCTCGGATATCATTTCGGATTATGAAAAAGCATTAAAAATTAAGTCCAACACTGATATTTACCTTAGTTTTTTATAAGTTTTTGGTTACTTTTTCACCGCAAGAAAAACCTTCAGTTTTAATTTTTATGTTTTTTCTTAACCTAATTTTAGACTTTTATTTACCGTGTTGTTGCGTCTCTTACCTCAAAAACCACATTAAAATTGATGTTGACATATATACCTTAAATGACAATAGGAATTTTTTTCTTGGATTGCTGGAACGTCGAAATCGAGCAGGGGTGGCACCTTACAAAGAGTGGCACCTTACAAAGAATTCCCCTAATAGTATAAACAGAACCAAATCGCCGGCCGAATTTATTCGCACCGAAAAATGACGCAGCGCGTCAGTCGTCGTGAATAACGCACAGTGAAACATAATGGGTGCGAAATTCGCATCAGCTGTGTACAAAAATTATTCCTACAAACACACGATAGGTCGAGGGGCAACTTCCTCAATCAGCAGCTCCGTCTTGCCCATTTTCTAAAACATACGAAAGGGAAAGACAAAATTTATTACATGGCACAATTTTTTATTCAAATTTGAAGCACTTACAACTTTGCAACCTTAAAGCAATATCGCAGTTGTCTTTGTTGTGGGCAATCGCATGCACTGCTGTGTGTTTTAATTTTGACAGCGTACGTTCGGTGCGTAAAAATCGCCCGACGATTTGATTCTGTTTATACTATAAGGAAAAATACGCAAAACAGGCGCACGAGCGACATCTGCAAGGGGAAGCGGACAACTGCGAAAACAGCGCGCACCAACCTGATCTAGCGAGGGCCCCCAACCATTCTGCTGTAACCTCCTCACAACAGATGGCGCTACGAGCGGAGGCGACGTTCCTGAGCGGCGTTAGATGATTCCATCACTTAGGACTACCTGCGGCAGGCCAATCACCTACCCTGGCAGAACAACACAACTGATTAATGTAACCAACACAAGGCTGTCTTGCGGAATGCTCCCGAGTGAACAAGGAACAAAAAAAAAAGGAAAGTTATCAGAGCCCACCCCGGCTCAGGAGTAAAGTGTAGGTGCGCAACTATATTTTTCAAATAAAAAGCACCGAATGAATATTCAGTTTTTGCGATTAATCACCTCATCTCACCTTATTCTTCTCAAAATAATATGGCAGGATCTAGCCACTTTGATCTCAATTTAGAATGTATTTTAGGTTTGATGTGCTCGATGTACTCGTGTTCCGATAGCTATGAGGAAAACGTTCATATGCTAAAGAATTCATACACACTTGAAATGCAATTGAAATTAATTTCTTCATTATGGAACAATGCATTTCCTGTGGACGACGGTGTGCATTGGATGCGGTGGGATAGGTGTCGGTATGGATGACGCAACTTGTACTTCAGTCAATGTTGTGCACTAGTAAATGCAAATGTGATATTTAAGTATGCTAGAAAAACGCGCACAATGGCATGTTCGTCACGCCAGCTAAGATGTGCCAGCCTGTGCAATTCTATGTAGAGAAAATTAGAAGTTTGCTTAGCTACGCTCCATGCACACGTTATGCAAACAAACGATTTGTTGGAAGAATAACAGGGTGTTAGGGTGCTCACGCGAGAAAATTATCACCAGCAGAAAGGAGGTGCTTCAAAAACACTGGTACAAAAGAAGCCAAAAGTTAGTGTTTCTCGAATTACGCATAATCATTACGCCAACGTCCGTGCGCGCTCCTTCGCTGCAAGAACGTCATAACTCAAAAAACAATTTTTTTCAGTTTATGGCAGCCCTGTGTGTGTCTGCATATGATCTTTTATCAGTCAAAACCTCTTTGTAAAATATTCAATACTTTGTGAGCAAGACGACATGAAAAATGGTAAATTTTAAAATTGAATTTTCTCGGAATGATGTAGTTTTGAGTTATGACGCTCTTGCAGCAAAGGAGCGATATGTAATAGTTCTATATTGGCAGCAACCTATCTTCACAATAAGTTTTCATTCGGAAATCAAAGGGAGACAAGCGATGAGACAGAAAACGCGAAGTTTTGTGAATGTATTTCTATGCGTGTATACTAGGCATCGCAATCCCGGGATCCCGGGATCCCGGACTTTTTCCAGTCCCGAAAATCCCGGGATTCAAATCTTTTAATCCCGGGATTTTCGGGATTGCAAAAGATGCTTCGAAGTTCAAATGAAATAAATTTAAAAGCACAAAAACCCAATTCCTTATCTGAAGGAGGAGGGAGGGGATAGAGGGCGTCTTTTGCAAAAGGCTTATAATTATTTACTAAGCATTCAACCAGCAAGTGTTGAATCTGAAAGATGTTTTCTCTCAGCAGGGTTTATTTGCAATAAATTTCGCTCTAGATTAGAGGGCAAAACATTTAATGCCTTAGTATTTTTAAGATCTCAGTTTTTACTTAATCACAACGCTTAACTTTTTTATCGAAATAATCGAAGTAAAACTAAAAGTACTAACAAATTAACTATTTTATTTTTTTTATCAAATATGCGTATATATGTACTTTATGATACATTTGATGCAAAGCAATAAGTTATGTTTAAGTGTCATTTTTGAATAAAACAAAATGTTATCAAACTGAAGTTAAATGTCGAATGAAAAACTTTTAAGTTAAACAAAATGTTGTCAAGGATGACTATGTTTATTTATTTGATTTAAATTTAAACTGACAATTTTGAATGTAATTGACAACTGATTGTAAATGACAACTGGATTTTGGTGATGTGCCGCGCACAACCAACCACTTCGACGACTCAACACCGACTGCCTCCCTTTCCGCCTTACAATGTGATTAAATTCAAGATAAAAAATCTTAAAACTACCCCAAATGTGATTAAACTGTGTCCATTTTTATGGTAAATATATTATAAACAAGTATTTATGCAATTTGGTAAAATTGTTTTATTTAAAAAACTTGTTATTTGAATCCCGGGATTAAATCCCGGGATCCCGGGATTTGACTTTTCAATCCCGAAAATCCCGGGATCGCAAAATGGCAAAAAATTGCGATCCCTAGTGTATACATGTGCAATTCGACGCATTTTTATTTTTTTCAAGTCAATTTTTTTCCCGCCTGAACGCACCTGACTTTTTGACCCTTTTGAAATCTGTCAAGGTGCATTCGTTTATGCGCTTTCTCGCTCATATTTCACTATTGCTGTACTGTGATGTTGGCGAATGTACCCTGAGCTCACTGCCAATATAGAAGTATTACATATATGGTGCGCGCCAACGTCCGTACCCGCCACTTCAGATTGCTCTCTCGGTTAACTGTGCTTTGTGCCATTGCGCTCGATTGTTTGCCTGAATAAGTGGCAATATTTGGAACATCTCAGGTACGTTTCGAATTTTCAAATACTACGCCGAACACAATATCTACGTAATTAACCGTTACTGGTTTTCGTCCGTAAGTCTAGCCCTGTCCCTAAGTTTGATTCCTAGCTCGGGCTAGTTAGACCCTCGTCTACATCTATCGTTATCCGTATGAATTAGATGAGAGTTTTAAGAAACTCACAAGTGCGCTCTTGAAAGGCAATGGCAAAACCTTCCAACTAGTATGAAGGAAGAACTGTCAACCACCGTTCGCAGTTGGCGTTAAACCTCATTCGTTTGAAATGTGTGTTGTTTCACAACTGAAAAAGCAGTGTTGCATACACCATTCAAACTAGTGGAACTTGTGGTATCACAAAATGCCATATAATAGGCCCCCGAGCGAGTCTCTTGTTCACTATAGAGTTGTTTAGGGTTTAGGGAAACCCTCGTGTAGAGCGACGCACAGTGGTTCCATTTGGCATTTTAGGTTGCGAAAATCATAACTTCTGAACGAATAGAGATAATTGGAAAATTGGAAATTTTTTTTTTGCTGTTGATTAGAAATTCATCAGGCTATTGTATTCAAAAAAATAAATTCAATGGAGATACATGTTTCCGTTGCCTCCATAAGCTTCATTTTTTAGTAAATGACGCACAGTCCAGAATTGACTTTTTCGGCCTTCCTTTTGCCGCCTTTTATGTCGATGGTTGGTCATCGCTTATGCTACATGCATGTCCTTCATCGAAGTAAATTATTTTTTCCAACAACTCCTCATTACTCTGGACAAAATTGAATTTGGTACGGATTGCCGCAATCCATTTCAACTTTGTAGTGCGATAAGTCCTGGATATCTTCTCTTTAGTCGTAGATATGTTGGTTGAAGGCAAACTTCCTTCGGCGTAACCAATTTCTTTAGTGACAGCCAGAACGAACTTCTTGGTCTCCTTTGTCTTCAAAATAGAAAATATTTCAAACAGCTTAGAATTTTTCAAAAGCATCTTTGTGCTTCTTCTTCGGTTTAGTTGCAATGGCGGAGTTGATGTGATGTCTAGTTCAAATTAAATTGGAAACTAACTTTGTTGCTCCAAACTCGTTTAAATACAAAACACTAGCTGGTACCTAAACAGTTGTTAGGTTTTGCCGCGTTTTGGGATTTTTGAACATGTGGTGTTTTTAAGATTGCAGACACATGAGCCCATATGTAGATATGATAATTAAACAATAAATCTGCTTTTTGTTTTTCAAAGATTAATGGCGACTCACTGACTATTGCTCAAATTAAAAAAAACAAATTATGCAGAAGTGGACTGCCAGACACAGTGTTAGTATTTTGTTAAAAACAAAAGCATTACATCAAAGGATACATAATAGCTGATTGCCGGAATTGAAAGCCAACTTGTTTTTCGGAAGTGCGAATTGTGTATTCAGCAAAAGTAAGGGAGAGGGCTGGGTTGTGAACAGGGGTTTTGTTTTTTGGCTATAACTTTTCACAAAATAAAGATATCGAAAAATCGAAGATACCGTTGGAAAGGTGAATATATAACGCAACTTTGTTATGAAGACAGATTACCGTTTTGATTGAAATTTAACTCTCTACGTCCAATTTTCTAAGAACGTGATTTTTCGCTTTTTCAAAAAAGTGGCTGGGTTGTGAACCATCTGGAAAATCCCTATTAAAGTCAGAAAATACGAAGAAAACACCCATAATTTTTAAGTACATTTAGAATTTATTTAATCAGAACCTCAAGAGGTGAAAAAAAGTTATAATGACGCCTCTTAGGCCAAAAAATCGCAATGAATGAAACTGCTCAATTTTTTAAATTTTCATCCTAATCTGTGTGGGAATGTTTGCATGTGAAATACGAACGTGTTTTCGTATTGGCTCACTTCAAGTGAACACAACGAAATCGAGTGAAATTATATAAAATGACTTTATTTTTATATATCCGTCCATATTTGACAGTGTTAGAACAAATGTAGTACGAAAAACAGGTGGTTCATAACCCAGCCACCTCAGTGGTTCACAGCCCAACCAGGATGCCATTTTGGAAACTTTAAAATAAACGACACTTCCAATCATAATTCGACATAAACAAATATTGCATCGTAAAATAGAATCAAAACACTAAATAAACATGTATTACACAGACTTTTTGCAATAAGCTCAGTCACTAAGATAGCACTTTAAAAAAAGCCAACAAGTTTTCGCAGTCGATTTTCAAACACGATGTCTTTCAAACTCGATTGCTGCCACAAGCAATACGTGTTTGTACTTCGGTGTAACCACAAAAGCAGAGTCATATCATAAGACAAAATTGACAGTTGAAAGATTGGCGATATGTCAATTAGGGAAAGAAAAAACGGCAATGGTTCACACCCCAGCCTGGTTCACAACCCAGCCCTCTCCCTTACTCTTTATTTCGAGCTTACAGCAATATGTATACGCAAAAAAAAGTCGACTTAATATGGAGTTGAAAGCTTGTATCACATCTTAAATGAAGCCAAAATCCAAATTTGCATGACCTAAAAACGATTATAAACGCGTGTAACTGTAATTGATTCACTATCAAAATCTTGACAAACTTATTCGAACGCACGCACGCGAAAGCACAAAATTGCTCGAGGTGGCCACAGAAAAATCGCTGTAAAATCCAGTCGGGCAAAATCGAGCACCCGATCTCTTTAGGGCAGCACTCACAGAAGATAACTGAACAATTTTCCAAAAGACTGGCAAGTATGGCCTTTTTTTTAAGTCTATCGAAAGTTCAAAAAGTGTGATAAAAACAGTGCTTCAAATGAGTGCCTATGAAAAGACAACAACAGCAACCAACATTTTTTTTCTTTATTTAATTATTTACTACAAATGCCTTCTTTTACGATACTGGTGCAAAAAGTTTCAATTAATTTGCTCCTTTGCGTATTTAAAACTTCAGCTTTACCGAAAAAGTGCAAATTGATGATATTATTTCATACTCTAAAAATTGCTCAACTTTGACGGTCTTTACAAGCAAAACTATTTGTCCAATTAAGTTAAGATTTTCAGATTTCTTAGGTCCAAGCATTTATCTATCGGACAAGTATAACCGTTTTCCCCAAATCGAACATGACAAAATTCATTTTTGCAACCTGCTTCGGCAGAACCAGCCACTGTGCGACGTAGAGAAACCGTAGAGCTCTACTCTAGAGCTCTACTCTAGAGCTCTACATCCACTCTATGGTAAAGTTGTCTTGGCTCAAAAACTTTACTGTGGATACACAATGTTTGCATGTCCAGTACAGCTCTACAGCTGCTCAAGGCTAAATCAAACCTGTTTAATAGAGTTTTCTGCTTTACTGCAAGTTCAATAGTTGTGAGATTATAGGAGATCAAATGTGGACAGTAACTTATTGAACCAGAGTGATTGAGAAAAAATAGGTGTGTTCTCTGAAGGTTAACCAGCCCAATCTAGTTAGATGCCTTACATAATGATATCTTTATAAAATGACAAAAATTCCTTATTTAATGTAGTTCGGACATGCTGTGATTATAAGGGCTGAAATATCTCACACACAGTGCTTGACACTGCTGCGATCGTGAAAAACGCCTCCAATACGCCGACGCCAAACAACAGTAAAGGTCCAAAAGTGTTAGAATTGGTGGGATTCGCAGCAGTAAACACCCAAAGCAACAAATACCGTGTGAAAAATAGAAAGACGAAGACGAAAATTAAATGTAAAAAAAACGGGAGAAGACAACTTTCATTTTTCTTAAGTAACGTGTGGAGACAAATTGAAATATTTTAATTGAGTAGACATGGGCGATACAGAAGAAGAAAAATTACAATGGAGACGTCAGTTTTTAGCTGCTCGATCAATGTGCGAGATGAGAAATTTGTTGACTGCTAAGTAAAGTTTTTATAAAATATTATTAGCTTGCGTCAGTATGTGATCACAAACAGAAACACCCTAAAAGGCTTAAAGATGACGTCGGCACATGAGGCACACAGAAATGCGAATATCGTACGTTGCGCTGCGTTAATGTATAGTTTTGTTGTTGTTGTGGTTGTTGTTGGCTTTTGGCTGAGAATGGACGTTGTGTTTGGTGTTTTTTATTCTCATTGCATACGCTCAAGCGATATGACACAGACGATGATGATGATGATGCGGTGGATGATGATGATGACTGTGACACTGTTGCTGTTGCCATTGACCTTTACTGCAGGCGCCACACAATGCACCACTGGCTGTAAGCCATCTTAACATAATGCATAAGTAAGGAGTGAACCAGAAAAATTTTTGAATTTTTACGCAGCCAGCGTACGAAAATGCCAAGAGTTAACTGCATAATTATTGCAGTTTCTTGCTATATTAGTCAATTGCATCTTGGATCTACTTTAGTCAACATGTCCAGCCCGCAAAAGTGATGCCACAAATTAATACTGGACATTTACTTGACTAATAAGACGAAGTCTAGACTAAGCATTGCAAGGGAAAGCAAAGCGAGCGTAGCGACGGTTTAGAATGTTATAAACAACTACAACGCGTGAAACTCCATCTACAGAACCGAAGGATCAGTCAGAAAAAATGGTCCAAGTAACCCAGAAGTGCTGAAGAGGGTTGTTAGTACATATTGGAATAACCCCATGAGGTCAACTCGAGGTGTTGCAGCTGCAGCAGGCACATCGCAATCAACTGAGATGCGATATAAGTGAAGTCAAGGGTTAAGGACCTACGAACAGCAGAAAGTACGTGACCGGTCGGAAGCAAGAGAAATAATAGCGAAGACGCAGGCTCGAAAACTGTATGACGATTACGTAACCAAGTTCGTTTGCGTGATTCTCGATGATGAAACCTACTCTAAGGTGGACTTCAAGCAGCTGCCTGGGAATGCCTATTTCACTACAACCAATAAAAATGGAACACAAAGAAAATACTCCGAAGTGAAATTTCCAAAACGCTTCATGGTTTGGCAAGCTATTTGCTCCTGCGGTCTACGGAGCAAGGCGTTCATTACGACAGAAACAATTAACTCAAGAATTTATATAAAAGAATGTCTGCAAAAACGCTATTGAATAGCACAAAGGAACAGTTTTGTTTTGGCAAGACCTAGTGACTCCGGGTCAACTATGGAATGATATGAAGGAAATTGTGTCACGGTGGACCCAAAAGAGGCAAATCCTCCCAAATGCCTGTAACTTCGGCCTATTGAAAGATATTGGGCTGTAATGAAGCAAACCTAAAGAAAAACAAACAAAGTTTGCAAAAATTATGTACAGTTCTGAAATCGATGGAAGCAAGCCTGTGCAATAGTCACCGAATGTCCAGAACTGTCCAGTCTTTAACTAAGAACGTTAAGAAAAATATAAAAAAGTTGTATAACCACTAATTATATTTTTTTAAATTTTTTTGTGAATTAGAGTTTAGGAAATTTATAATAAACCGCAGTTTATTTTTAGTAAAATCAGACTATTACTTTATTTTAATGTGACCGTAAAAATTCTAAATATTTTCTGGTTCACTCCTTATATTAAGATACATATTGCGATTAATATATATACTCGCGTACTGAGATAAGCTCGAACTTCACATTGCGACTCTGCGATTATGGTGGAATTGCATCTTTCGATAACACTACTCGACACGAAAAAATAAAAGTATTTTTTAGACCAATGGTCGGCTGCTGAACACGAAACTGAAAATCAAACAATTTTCTTAAAAAGCGTTTTCGAAAAATCTTCGAGAAACACGTTTTTCCCCTCTTATTTCAGTTATAAGCACATATCAGAACTTCGCAACAGAAAAAAATTTAGATGTATGAATCTACAGACTGAGATCCAAAACATTTATGTTTTGCATACCTGACATATTTTAGTCCTGAAAGTTCAAAAAAGAAAATTTAGTAAAAAAGGAGACGATTTTCCCCTTTCATTTGATACCCATATTTTCATCATTGCACAATCGCAAATATTTAAAAAAATATTTTAAATGTGTATATCCTTAAAATTTTAAAGTCCTTTAATAAGGTTTTTGGGTCAGAAAATGAAAAACTGACTATGCCCGCATATTATAAATGACCTCTTCACTCCGTGCATTATAACTTTGTCGTTTTTCTTTCAATTCTATTGCTGTTAGGCTTAATATTTGCTCAAATAATATATCTTTCATTTTAGATCTTAAAACCAGAGGAGCTCATTTATTTTATCTATAAAAAAACCATTCGAAAATTTATAATTTTTGAAAATGGTCAAAAAATTCAATTTTATCAATTTTCATCGTCAGTAACTTCCCCAAATTTCATTGAATTTGGACAATCTATCATATATCGTTGGAAAGGCTAGTTAATTACCTTCTGAACGACGGGCCACATGTGTTAGTCGGATAATTGGCTTACGAGGTATGTGGTTATAACTGAAATAAGAGGGGAAAAGCGTGTTTTTCGAAGACTTTTCGAAAACGCTTCTTAAGAAAATTTTTTGATTTTCAGTTTCGTGTTCAGCAGCCGAAAATTAGTCTAAAAAATACTTGTGGTTTAAGGAGCACGCGATGAACCCATTTTTTGTCGAGTAGTGTAATAGAGCAGATGCTCCTGTGCCGTAGTTAGTAAAGAGCTGCGCAAGCAGTATAACATAGAAATGACTTGCAAGCCATCGCTGTGCTTTCAAATACTGCCACTCTTCTTCACTTTCACTACAAAACAAGCACTTCAGTGAAAGAAGCTTTTGAGATTCATACAAATACTGCACGAAACGACAATAGAACTTCAAGCACCTTGAAGTATAGAACAACACCGAAGTAGAACAACATTGAAGTAGAACAACACTGGAATAGAACAACAGTGAAGTAGAACAATACTGCAGTGGAACGACACGGAAGTAGAACAACACTGAAGTAGAACAAGACTGAAGTGCAGCGCTGAAGTAGAACATTTTCAAGCATACGGTGTTTTGTTTTGCACGATCGAAGTAGCTGATGTTTGTTTTTGGTATTTTGTATGGAATCTGGGCTGCATTTCAAGCATTACAACAACATTAATGTAAAAAAAACGCAGGTTTAGAACATGTTTTTTCGATATTTATTTAAATCTGTTTCACTCGGTGTGAAGTAGAAGTTCTGTTTCACACGGTGTGAAGTAGAAGTTCTGCTTCACACGGTGTGATGTAGAAGTTCTGCTTCACGCCGTGTGCTTACTATGATTTACCGTTACTTAACCTCATTATAGCTTTCTGTTTTGATGTTTTGTTTCGCAACAGAACACAAGCACTGTCGCTGCCGTAGCGAAAAGGTTTTGGAATGATGCAGTGCTTGCTTTGTTGCAGAATAGAACTATTGAGCATTTGAATTTGCTGTCATTGCGACACTGAAGTACAGTACTTGGCAGTACTGTGCAGTAGTGAAGTGTGCTAAATAGAACATTTTGTGCAGTTTTTTAGTAGTTACTGCACCGCTTAGCAAATATAGCACTTGATCCTTTTCATGCGGTTTACTGGGACCAAAATTACCTCATAATAAAAAATGGGTATAAAATCGAATTTCAGACAAAATACAGTATTCGTTCGTTCGAGCTTAGGAATAAAATCGTATAAAATGAAAATCCGCGCATAAAAAGTTAAGTTTTCATATCAACTTATCAACTCGTTCCGTAGAAAAAAATTTAAATTTCATTTTTAAAATTTTGTATCAAAAAATACCTATATGTATGGTTATTATATTTAAATTAAAATAAAGGAAAGAAAAACATCACATTAGTTTAATTCAATTAAGAAAAGAGATCAGGGTCAATAAAAATAATAGAAATGGCATTTTGCTTCTTAAAGTAGTCAGTCTTAAATTTTGGGTTTTCCTTTCTTTGTGCCTTTGTATTACGCTACGATAACATTCGGTTGGTTTTTGTTAATCACGCCGAAACTGTGCCGATCGTCCATCATCTGGAACATTATGAATAAAAAAATGTTCAAGGTCGATTGTTTTTTCTAGTCCTTGTTGAATCAAATTCGCTGTAACACACCGCTCATCGCGTCTTCTATTTTTTCAGAAAATGTTTTGATTCAAAGCAAATTAAGAAACCACGGAAATGTAACGCAAGTATCAAAAAGTTCGAAGATATCCGCATAAAAAATAAATCCGCGTAAAATAAGCAATTAGGAGGTGTTATAGAAAAACGGCATAAAAAAGTGTACTCAATACTTATTGAGGTTGGTAATAAGACTAAGCTTTGCCGACCGGTGCTATAAACCATCACTCTAACTATAACAAACTTTGTTTTATACAAACTATACCACTGCGTAAGCAAAATATTTAGGTGATTGGAGAATTATAATGAACTATTGAGCTAGACATTTTAATATTTCCAAAGTCGGAAAATATACGATTGCTCGTAAAATCAAATTTGTATTTTTTTAATTCTTAGACGAACAATATACATTTTGGAGACAATTTATAATAGCGATCTCTGCCAGCCTTTCGCGTAGGTATATTTATGACGGTTTTGACCATGTCTGAAGTTACAATTGTTACACCGTAATATTAGACAAGATATATAGGATAAGTTCGTTTGAGTGGTCATGTATATAAAACGTTGCATTGGCCATGAGTTATGTATTCTTGACCGTTTTCAACTGTTTTTATATTAAGGTTCTTTTCTGTGAAGGCTGTTTTTATGTACGCATAGTTCAAAAGAATCATGAGGAGATAAAGATGTGCCACATTTTGTCAAAAGTTTTTGCGCAATCCGTAGCCAACGCAATTGCAATTCAAAATGGAAAATTATGAAAAAAAACAGCTTTTCTTAATTCTTAGCTTATTACTTTGTCATTTTTGTTGTATTAAAACAAAATGTTCATTGAAACGATGGCCTATGTAAATGTCCTTTTTTTAAACAGCAACTAAAGCCAAGTTAATTAAAGTTATAGCACAGAATAAACAAAATCCACCCCAGTCGGATCTGAGACAACTAGTTCCCAAAATTCATTGGTCTTTCAACTGGTTTTTTGTAGTCTATTGGGCAACTGGTTGTCCAAGTGACTGTCAGCGGATGCAGAAGTCGGTCAGTTCGCGTCTAATCGTTCACGTTCTGCGTGCGCGTTCATAGGCGAGAAGAAACATGAAAATACGAAACGAAACGAAAGACGAAACAGAGGTGAAATAATCAACAATATTCTTACGGCTGATCTTGCGATGCTTTTGTTACAACAACAACGTAGAAATGTTTCTTTCTGTTTCTATGACTCGAAGTTCGCTCGATTTGCACCAGTGTTGCCGCTGCAAAATTTTAAAAAGTCGCAAAAACAGTGTCACAGCCGGAAAAAAAGTGCCATCAAGTGATCCAATTTGCTATGCCATGTATATAAATACATACTTTCATTATTTTACCTTTCGGAGCTCATTTTTTTAAATACATTTCTTAAGGAGATGATTTTCTGTGAAAAAACTGTTTTCCCCTTAAGGGGGTCGTCTAGTGTGAAGGCCGTATTTTTATGCCTTTTTTGACAGTCATTATTAAAAAAACCGTTCAAGTAAAATAACTTTTGAATTTTATTTCTTCTTTGAGTACATATCGACAAAGTTTTATAATTATTTGAAGCCAATCTATTGATTAGTATCGGAGTTACACCACTCAACAGGAAGACGTAAAAAAAAAAAGTTGCTCCACTGCTGCCATGATTCTGGGCGTTGTGATTATCTGAAATCAAAAAACCAAACGCCATTTCATTCCTGAGACTTCAAACTGCAAATTGAGCTAAAAGAAAGTTCGAATTCCAAAAAAAAGTATTTTATTGCCTAAACATAAAAAAAATATGAGTTTTTCGACTATTTTTCACGTGCATATAATTGAAGAAAAAAAAAAGTAACGAAGCAATCTTAATTCTTTTAGCTTAATTTGTAGTTGGACATGTACTCAAGATGGTGTAAAAAGTTGAGCATTAATAGTTAAATAGTTTTTGAGATATCGTGGCAGCAGTTTTGAAAAAACGTGTTTTGAGAAAAACGCGTTTTTAAGTTGGAAGTTGGAGGTATGCGCTCCGCATACCTACTCCGGTTTACAAGTGCAACTTGATAACGGCTTCGAATTTACAAAAATCCATTTATACACGTCTTCTAAACATGTTTTAGAAGTGATTTATGAAAAAAAACAAAAACGATTTTTTTTTACCCGTCACACTAGACGACCCCCTTAAATTAATTGATGAAGGATATATTAAAAGGTCCCAATATGCATGTTTTGTATTTATTATGAATACATTTGCATTTCAAAGCATATGCGTGATATACTTACTTATCCATTGGGAGCCATCAAAATTATTTTAGCAAATAACTTAGGCAATGCCACAAAAAAGCGCGTGAATTCAGATTAATTTTGTACATTTTTGCGGGAAAACTTAGACATAATTAAAGAGTTGCAAGTAGTTTAACCTTCTACCTTTCCCTTGGGGTCTAATTCACCCCAGGCAGAATTAAAAAAACGGTTGAGCGGTTTTGTGCGCTCGTCTTGTGTGTTAATCGCTCTTTCAACCCAATAACAAATCGAGAAAAACACTTTTCGGGGCTTTCTCCTTTTCTTTTGTTATTTATGTGTTACCTTCCTTCATGTTTTGTCAGTAAATTATATAACCGTTGGGTTGGGGTCATCCTGACCCCAAAGGACAGCGAAAGCAATTTTGAGCAAGGGACAGGCACAAGGTTAAATGTTGCCAGAGGTGTAATTTTGAAGTACTTACGAGTTACCTTTAAAAAGTGAATACCAAAAGGAAGGCATATTATAAATATTACGTACGCAAAAATAAAAAAATTAATTTTACGAAACAATTTTGAAAATTAATATATAAACTTTTTGATAAAAGAAAGGGGCAAAAGTCGCATGGTTTTGAAGAAAAGTGTCAAAATAAGCATATTTTTAAAAAGTCGGTGTCAGGTATCATCGGTCTTCAAAAAGGGTCAATTTGACACTTTAGTCGCACAACGGCAACACTGATTTGCACGTTTTGTCTTGAATGTTTTCAGTTAGAATTTTGCGCGGTTGCGTGAAGCAACGAATTGCAGCAGCAGTCGAATGGTATGTATTAATAAATTTTTGTAATTATGTTTATGTAATTATTTATTAATTAATTTATTTTTTTATTAATTGCAGGCGAAGTCAGGATGTTGAACTGCGTCAGACCCCAAACAGTTTCGACTGAAGTGTGTCAACAAGTCGAAGTTCATCTTTACGTGCACCAATACTTGTTTTATTCGCGATAATTTTTTGTTATTATTTTTAAATATTTTTAAAATGAAATAATTAATTAAAAAATGCACTGTTTTATTTTCTCCATAAAAATCGAGTGGTTAGAAATCTAATCCAGAATAAACTAGTGTCAAAGATCACCAACTCGATTGTTGTGTTTCCAGGAAACCGTTTATTTTAAAGAATACGAACAATTACAATATATAAGGACTGTTTGATATTACGCAGTTGCGGCTGCGGCACGTCCGCTCGCCTCAACGTCAACGCCACCACTGTCCCTTCCTTTACAATTCGGCCTCTCCTGACTTTCGACCGCCTCGGTCGATTCGCTGTCGTCATCTTCGCTTATGTCCAATTCCGGGCTAAGTGCGCACCAAGGCTTGAGGTGGTCGATGTTAATATGTCTAAACGGTATCGGCAAAACTTCGAGCACGTGCAGCTGACTCTCCGACTTACCGCCTTTCACCTTCTGATTCGTGGAAACCAGAATCGTGTTCCAATACGCTCGATGGTCTTTTCGACAGCGAAGTGGCCAACATCGTCGTGACATGCTTTTGTTATTCGCCATCGTACTGACTGTGGGATCACTAGTTTCGGTTGCCCCTTGACAGTGCGGTAGAGTCGACCGTGCCGAAGCTGGTAGTCCACCTGAAATTGCTTTTTGTCAGCGGTCGCCGCCTTGTTAACCTTCAACACGTCGCAAATTTGTTTTAGCTTGCTATCTTGGATCTGCATGGCATAGATCCAGTCGTCTTCGCCGTCTGTTGATTTGTTCACCTTCAGGACCTTCTCGGCTGCGGTTGTCGTTACTGTTGGAGGTTGCACCGGAGCTCGGCTGAGACTGTCCACATGAGTCATCTTATCACCTGATCGATGAATGCACTCGAAGTCGAACTCTTGCAACTTAAGCCACCATCTGGCTATTCGCGGTTGAAGCAACGTTGTGGCCTTTGTTGTTGCAATCGCATTGCAGTCAGTGATAACCACAAAATGAGTGCCCAAAAGATACACTCGGAACCTCTCCAGTGTTTCCACAATCACCAGCACCTCTAATTCATGGCTCGCGTACCGACTTTCAGCTGCACTGCATTGACGACTAAAGTACTGCAAGTTGTAGGAACAGGCCAGAGATGCCCATCGCACTTGCATCTGTATGGATTTCGTGGCCTTTTATTGCGTCAAACATCGCCAGAACTGGTTTGCATCCAAGCGCTTCCTTAAGCCACTTGAATGCTTCGCCTTGTATATTCGTCCATTTGAAAACTTCATCCTTCTTGAGAAGCTGAGTAAGCGGCTTTGAAACGGTACCGTAGTTCGGAATGAATCGGCGGAAGAAACTGGTAAGCCCAAGAAACTAACGCACTTGGGTTGCTGTGGATGGTCTTTGACACTCTGCACCTTTTCTACTCCCGGGCGGATGCCATCCCGACTGATGACATGACCAAGGAAGGTTACTGTGTCTGCCATAAAAACACACTTCGACGGGCGTAGCGTTAAACCCGCAGCACGGACTGCCGCGAGGAATTCGTCCAATACTCTGATACCGTCTTCTTCAGTGGTTGTGGCTATGATGACCTCGTCCACGTAGCTCACCATCTTCTCCCGTAGTTTCAACGGCCTGATAATCTTCAGCACTATCTCTTGGAACACCATTGGCGCGTTCACCAACCCAAACGGCATTACGTTGTGTTCGAAGAGTCCGTCCGGGGTGAGGAATGCCGTGTATTGCTTGCTCTCTTCCTTCATGGGGATCTGGTAATATCCAGCTGTCATATCCAGGGTGGTAAAGTAGCGGTTGCCACCCAGTCTGGCCAGTTGCTCCTCTACGACGGGCATGGGAAACTGCTTTTTAATAGTCACCGCATTCATAGCGCGGAAATCAACACACATCCTGTCTTCCCCGTTGGACTTCTTCACCAAAACCACTGGTGCTGCATGCGGTGACGTGCTGGGGCGGATGATGCCGTGCTCCAACAAATTGGCAACGATTGATGACAAAACTGGCCGTTGCGCAAACGGGATTTGATACCTCTTCCCCAGAATCGGCTCATCGGTGGTGACCGAAATCTCCATCTCCGTCATGTTACATCGCCCCAAGGATGACAAATCTTCAGAGAAGCAATCGCCATACGCTCGCAGTAAGTTGTTTAACTCCTCGGGATGATCTTCATCCGCTTGGCTGGACATCAATGAAAGCACCTCGGAGTCTTGCCTCCTGAGCACCCCTGCGTCGATCGTGAATGTCGCGTCATCACTACACAGCACGTCACGTCCAATAAGCAACGGATGCGGCATGAACTGATCTGCCACCAGCATCAGACACACCTGTAGCTTACGACCTTCCAGTTCCACGACGACGTTAACCATGTACTTTGTCTCGACGAAACCGCCTCCAAACCCTTCAAGCTTCTTGACGGCCGACTCACGTCGCGAATCCAGGGGGACCATTGATTCCCGGATCAACGATACATCGCTACCCGTGTCAATGAATGCTGGGATGCTCCGTCCGAACACTTTCACGACCTTCATTAACGGCGGTGGTACCCCCAGGCCTGACTCCACTTTCGCCACCGATGGTTTAACCGCGCCGCATGACTTGGAATCGTGACCAAATTTGTTACAGTTAGTGCACTTTACTCGACGCGGCGGATGTGGACACTTGGCTGCGATGTGTCCTACCTCGCTGCAATTGTAGCACCGTACCGCTTTGTGACCCATCTGAGCATCTTGACCCTCTGTCGTAGCTTGCCGTCCATCCGCTACTGTTTTGGGCCACACTGACATGGTTGACAAGCTTTCTATTGAACATAAGAGATCACGACACGTTTTCAGATTCATCGCTAGTAGGGTTCTGGACAGATTCGAATCGTTTAGACCATTGATGATATAAGAGTTCAAGGATACTTCGTCGACGTCTCCGCTGCGACCTAAACTCAACATCGCGTAGTAGTAATCCTTTAGAGATTCATTAGGCTTCTTCCTGCGCGTGCCCAACTCGCGATGTATTTCTGCCGCACTTGACGAATTGGGGAAATCCTTTTTCAACATGTCCACCAACTGGAACCATGTTCGGAACGCTGGCTGCGAATCAACCCAATCTCTTGCCACACCTCTAAGTTTCTGCTGCGCTGCAAAAAGCACTTCTTCTTCACTCCACAGGTATATCGACTGTAGCTGCTCCACCTTATCAATGAATTGACTCGTTGTGCGATTGCCTTTCAGCGGGTCAAACTCCGGCAGGATTCCAATAATCTCGTTCATCGTGTATCTTGTGGCTGCATGCGTTGTCATCGATGCTGTCATCAGATCGCGTGCTGGTCGACCCAGTACCGGGGTAGACGACCCTTCCACCAGACCATCACTCGTCGCCTCTGGATCTGCAGCATCCCGCGTCGCTGGTGTCGGTGCTGTTGCGCCACCATTTACCTGTACCACACCTGCTAAATCACCCACCGTCTTGGCCATATTGTTCAACATTTCCCGAAGATCGTTGATTTGCTGGCGCCATAAGGACTCCTGGTCCAGCCCGTCCAATTCCGCCTCGTCGACTTCATCAGCCTGATACACCTCCATAAGCTTCGCAATTTTCTGCGCCTTATTTCCCGTGACATCAAGATTTTGGCTGCGAAGCAGCGCGTTGATTTGATTTACTTTTAAAGCCGCCAATTTCACCATTTTAGCTCTCACTTTTCCGTCCTAACTGCTTCGATGTCCGCACTCGAATGACACCTGTGCTCTGCCGCTTTCTTTCACTTTCTCAAACGTCTATCGTTCGACTTCTATTCTCGGAAGCGTCCGTCGCTTCCCGTGAATTCCTGTAACCGTCCGTCGCTTATATGCAAATTCCTCGAAGCGTCCGTCGCTTATATGCAAATTCCTCGAAGCGTCCGTCGCTTCGTGCGAATTCCTGGAAGCGTCCGTCGCTTACTTGTGGCCGCGTCTATCGCTGCCCCTGTCTAGCGCATAGCGCCTTCGTTGCTTAGAGTGGTGGTTCATATTTCCCCTTAAGTTGTGCACTCGCTGCCGGCGTCTGTCGCGAGCCTCGGATTTTGTGGCGTGTTCGTAGAATTCGCAGTCGAATTTGGTTGAATCCCACTTCTGATACTGTCAAAGATCACCAACTCGATTGTTGTGTTTCCAGGAAACCGTTTATTTTAAAGAATACGAACAATTACAATATATAAGGACTGTTTGATATTACGCAGTTGCGGCTGCGGCACGTCCGCTCGCCTCAACGTCAACGCCACCACTGTCCCTTCCTTTACACTAGTTCGCAAACTAGTCGCTTTGCAACTGGTTTGAAAACTGGTTGCTTCGGACTAACCTTGGACTAGTTGCAAATGGATGCAGACGGGGACAATTGACCCTCGCCTAGGACACCGCCATGTTAAAAGGGTGAGTTCGCTACAAGAAAACGAGTCGATTCTGGGGTCATATATGACTGTCAAGCGACCAGTTGAAAAACTAGACTTGGACCAGTCCGATTTCCCACAGGGACTATAAACCTACGTATACGTACACTCCTCACACATTTCGAATCTGTTCTTTTCCCCACTCACTCACACATGCATACTTATGCCCATTTTCACTGTCACAAATGAATACAATTCGTTGTATTGATTCGTCATCGCCCATTCCCAACCGCTGAAACTACACATATGAAATTTTAACTGTAGGTTTACTTTAGAAAATTAAGGCGGGATAAGATGGCAGAGACGGGATGTTTTGAAATTAGCGATCTGAAGGGAAAAACAAAGTAAGCAAAACCGGGACACTTTGGTGAAATTATTGTAAAATACCCCTGTACCTGAAGAAATGCGATTAAATACACATATTTATTTGGAACTTCCTGAAAATACTCTAAATCAAAAATAATTCGACACGTACGTTAATTTTTCGAAAATTAAAATTTAGTTCCGAAAAAAAATGAACCGATCGGCCCACTGACTTCAAACATTGTAAAAATAATTGAAATTTAAAAATAGACACGTGTTCTCATTATCTTCCAAATCAAAATCTAACCGGATCAACGACGCGTTAAAAGTATGTTTGAAGAATCAAATTTTGTTGAGCCCTTTGACTTCAAACTTGGTAAAAGTACTTAAGATGTAAAATAACTCGATGAGTGTTCTTTAGTTTTCCGAATATTAAAATCGGACTGGGTCAACGACGGGTAAAAAGTTTGTCAGGGGAAACTGTGAAAAAACATAAACTAAAGGACCCATTGACTTCAAACTTGGTAAAAGTACTCTTAGTGAGCAATAATTTTACACGTTTTTTTTACTTTTTGAAAATCAAACTCTAATGGAGTCAAGAATGGGTTAACAGTCAACAACGGGTTAAGAATTTGTATCGGGGAAAACATGAGCGCGCGTGCAAAGCCGCGGGGCCCAGCTAGTCTTTTATATAAATATGTATAGTATGTACATTTATTTCATAAAAAACAGAGAAACATAAAATCGTGAGACTATTTCAACGTACACACACAAAACAAAATAACTTAGCTTGGCTAAAAAACTATATTTTGTCGTATTAAACAAAAACATTATTTAAAGCGGATAGAAAGCACTGAATGAAATGAAAAACAGCTGTTGCTAATAAGAGAGGGGATGCATGCAATATGCCGATTATTTCTAGCGAAAAGCTCAATTATCTGAAGATGTAAATATTTTTTTTGCAAATTTGCAATCAATCAAATCTTTTAGCCGGGACGTCTGGCTAGTTAAAGTGTTGTATAAAGAAACGTTATATAGTATACTAGTAGGGCCCTGCGGCCTTGTACGCAAGTTTGAAGTCAATGGGCCCAATTAATCAAGTTTCTTCATACTACACTCTTTGGGCGGTGCCACGCCTCTTTTATGTTATGCCCAATCCATTCCTCCAGTCGAATGGTGTGACCCGGTTTCATTGATATGCGACTTTCATGTCCAATGTTACAGTCGCAACAAATTTAGTCGCAAAAAATATACCGCCAGTAGAATGACACATCTATGGGACGATGGTATACAAAACTTCAAAGCTTTCCAACTTATTGTTCCGAAGACATTCCACATTAAAAATTTGGGTTGTATGGACGGTGCCATGCCCCTCGTCCAATACCCACCCTACTCACCCTGTCGAAGGGCACGTCGAAATCGTAAGTATGTGCCAAATATCTTGATGTGTGATTTGCATTTCCAAAGTTATTGAAAAGAATAAGGTCGCTTAAAAAGTACCACGCCCCTCGTCCAACGCCCATATAATTTAACTACTTGAACGACACGTCTAAGCCATGATGCTATATCAAATTTCAATGCTGGCCAGCTTATAATTCCGAAGATATTTCATATTAAAAACTTTGTTTCTATGGGCAGTGTCAGGCCCCTCGTCCGATACCCACCCCATTCCCCATGTCGAAGGGCACATCTAAATCGTAAGTTTGTGTCAAATCTCTTAACTGTGTGATTTGTAGTTCCAAAGCTATTTAAAACATTTGACAAAACAAAGTTTTACCAGTGAAACGGCACATCAAACGGTGGCCCCGCACAACATTTTAATGCTGCCCAATTTCTCATTCCGAAGATATTCCATATTGAAAATTTAAGTTGTATGGGCGGTGCTACGCCCCCTTATCAAAAACCCACCTCATTCCCCCTATCGAATCGCTAAATCGTTTGACACCCATATTGCTGTGACGTATATATCATGCCTGATTTGTTATTATAGTGATCTTGGCGAGAAGGCGTATTAGGTGGGCGTGGTCAATCTTATATATCCGATGTTAACATCAACAAAACTCGAAATCATTTGGTATTAATACTGATTTGCCGACATGTACCGAAGCTTCGTTTTGTTAGTTTAGTTGGGGTGGAAAGTGGGCACGGAAAGTGGGCGTGGCCAATTATATTATAGTTTATGTTTGCTGCAATGACACGCTGAATCGTCTGATGCCCATATTGCTATAACAAATATACCATGGCTGATTTGTTATTATAGTGGGCGTCGCGAAAAGGGATATCAGGTGGGCGTGGTCAATCTTATATATGCTCTGTTAACATCAACGAAACACGGAATCATTTGAAACTAATACTGATTTACCGACATGTACCGTAGCTTCGTTTTGTTAGTTTAGTGGGCACGGAAAGTGGGCGTGGCCGATTATATTATAGCCTATGTTTGCCGCAATGTAACGCTGAATCGTCTGATACCTATATTGCCTTACAATATATATTGCCTAGGTACCTATATTGCGTTATTGCATACCATAGCTGAGTTTTGTTACCATAATGGGCGTAATAAGGGGACGTGGTCAATATCATAGAGCCTATGTACCATTCCCACAGATTAAAAAATGTTTGGTGCTTATTTCATCTAAATCGGTTCAGTGGTTTTTTCCTGATTGTGGCTCAAAAAACGTCACACTTGTCTTATATATAAAATTCTCGTGTCACAGTGTTTGTTACCGTACTCCTCCGAAACGGCTTGACCGATTTTTATGAAATTTTACATGCTTATTCAGTAGGTCTGAGAATCGGCTACTAACTATTTTTTATACCCCTAAGGGGCGTGGCACATTTTTGTGACCCAATTATTCTGCTGAACTACAAGTCACAGAGGAATGAAACTTAGCATGAACCTATCATGTAATCATATCTCTCGACAGACGGAATGAGGCGGGTTTTGGACAACGGGGCGTGGCACCACCCATACAAGCAAAATCTTTAAAATAGAATATCTTCGAAATAAGTAGCACAACATTAAAATTTAGTACCCGTCGTCCCATAGATGAGTCATTCTAATGATAAGATTTTATGGGCGTTGGACAAGGGGCGTGGCACATTTTTTGTGACCCAAATATTTTGTTGAACTAGTAGTCGCTCAGCAATGAAACTTAGTACGAACCTACCATTTATTCATATATTTCGACAGAGGGAATGGGGCAAGTAGTGGACGAGGGGGCGTGGCACCACCCATACAAGCAAAATCTTTAAAATAGAATATCTTCGAAATTATAAGTAGCACAACATTAAAATTTAGTACCCCGTCGTCCCATAGATGAGTCATTCTAATGATAAGATTTTATGGGCGTTGGACAAGGGGCGTGGCATATTTTTTGTGACCCAAATATTTTGCTGAACTATAAGTCGCTCAGCAATTAAACTTAGTACGAACCTACCATTTATTCATATATTTCGACAGAGGGAATGGGGCAAGTAGTGGACGAGGGGGCGTGGCACCACCCATACAAGCAAAATCTTTAAAATAGAATATCTTCGAAATTATAAGTAGCACAACATTAAAATTTAGTACCCCGTCGTCCCATAGATGAGTCATTCTAATGATAAGATTTTATGGGCGTTGGACAAGGGGCGTGGCATATTTTTTGTGACCCAAATATTTTGCTGAACTATAAGTCGCTCAGCAATTAAACTTAGTACGAACCTACCATTTATTCATATATTTCGACAGAG
The DNA here is from genome assembly GCA_963971225.1 of Melieria omissa. Lineage (NCBI taxonomy): Eukaryota > Metazoa > Arthropoda > Insecta > Diptera > Ulidiidae > Melieria > Melieria omissa. The sequence continues at coordinate 36,986,187 of OZ020269.1, read as the reverse complement.
GGAATGGGGCAAGTAGTGGACGAGGGGGCGTGGCACCACCCATACAAGCAAAATCTTTAAAATAGAATATCTTCGAAATTATAAGTAGCACAACATTAAAATTTAGTACCCCGTCGTCCCATAGATGAGTCATTCTACTGATAACATTTGATGGGCGTTGGCCAAGGGGCGTGGCACATTTTTTGTGACCCAAATATTTTGCTGAACTATAAGTCGCTCAGCAGTGAAACTTAGTACGGACCTACCATTTTTTCTTTTGACAGAGGGCATTGAATAAGGGGCAGGCATTGAATAAGAGGGCATGGCACCGCCCATATAATTTAAATCCGATTCAAGCGCAGTCCATTTCTTTACTGAAACTTAACAGCAACATTGTTTATTTGTGGGCCTTGATTGCGTTAATCAGTAGCTCCTCTTCCTTCAGTTGGTTTTCTTCGTCAATTTGCATCGCCATAGATTCGCCACCTCGCGTATTTCATTATAAAAAAACAACAAATGTCGTGCGAGACAAAGTTCGCGGGGTCAGCTAGTTTTTATATAATAGTATAGATTGAGCCTACTGATTTCAAACCTAGTCATAATACTCCAAATCAAAAGTAATTCGGCAATAAATCTATGCGGCTATCAATATCTGAGGGGTCAGCGATGTTACAAGGTTGTATACAGAAACTGTGAAAACCCATGAATAAATGGGCCTATAGGATTCAAATTTGGTGGAAGTGTTCCAAATATATAACTTCACACTAGATTTTCACTTTTTGGAAATTTAAAATCTGACTGGGTCACAAAAGGGGTTAACACTTTGTAAGGGGAAACATGATTTAATGAGCCTTCAGACTTTAAATATGAGTTACACATTTCAAATGAGAAATAAGAAGAAACCTATTTTTCATCAAAATTTGATGAGGTCAAAAAAGGGTTTGTTGGACAAATTGACGTCAGACTTGGAAAAGTATTCAAAATCAGAAATAATTCAACGCGTCAACATCAGACGTGGTAAAAAGTTTGGTAGAAGTTTGTTTGAGGAAATATAACTTAACATTAGATAAAATTCTAAAGTGAGTAAATATTATTGTAATAAAATCATAAACGCAAACAACATTGACCGTCAACTGAAACTGCAGATGGTGTTTTGACAAACTAAATCAACCGTTCGCAACATCTCCTATTTACATACATATGAACGCATATACATCCCACAGCAGCTCATATCTTTCGCAAATTTGTATGTTCGCAGTGTCATCGGTTATAAAAACGTTGCCTCTCGTGTAAACTTCCTATGCGCGGAGTAGCGACCCACGCAGGCGAGAGCGCCACTGGCGCTTCTGACACACGGCGACAGCAAATGCCCATAAATGTAAATTCGGTGCTAGGGTTTTCACAAAAAATAGTCGCACAGTTAAAGACAAAACTGGAACGCCCACACGAGAGACGACAAAAACGTTATTTCAAGTGAAATGCGCGAGATTGGAATTTTTCACATTGCTCGCGCACACATCCATACATATTGTACATAGGTTCATAATTATGTAAAGATTCATAATTGTGTAAGGCCGCTGAAGGTCATTTAATTAAAGTTTGGCGAGTTTTCTATATTTTAAATTTTTCGCATTTGCTACTTTCAGCTGTCATGCTGCGAAAGTTCATCCACACGTGACGCGTCAGCCGTTTGGAAATCGAATCACGCACATTTAATAGAAATCACTGGACGAAAGCGCGTGGACCCGTACTATTCTTACTTTCCATTATTGGCTGCTAATGGCCACCTCACAACATGCCTGAGCAACATCAATTTAACGCCAACTATTGTAATGCAATTTAAACGCATACACACACACATACATCAAACGTACAAACTGACATTCTAGTGAAGAAAAAGCCAAAAGTCACACTGCAGAAAAACCATACATTCGTCTAAAGGCGGACAACATAAAGAGTTGAACGTCGATACTGGTTTAAAAGAGTTGTTTTCTCCCCCACACGCTCGATCTGAAGTTGACAACTGCGCTGCCAACGACAACACCAGCCAGGCGCACACACCCACAGCAGCAAAATGTATCGCCCAAATTTTTACGAGTCAACGTGCCTGCGGTGCAATGAAATCGTGTACCAAGTGGACCGTGTGGGACCGCTCAAAGACTTTACATTCTTCCATTCCGGCTGCTTTAAGTGCGTACACTGTGGCACAAAACTGACACTTAAGACATACTTCAACAATCAGCACAAACAGGACGACAAGGAGGTGAGTGAGAAACATCATGTGAGTCGCACAACTACATTATTCCTTTCTGTACTGCACTATTCAGTGGCGTGTATTTTGACAAAGAGATCTTCGCATAAAATATACACAAAAATCATTGCACAAAAACCTTTCTTCTTATTCTAGTGACTAGATTTAATCATTTTCTATAGTATGCACACAAGTATGTACTGGAACCATCTTTTCTCCTCTGTATTTAAAAGCGTAAGGTTGTACGACAGCCGCCGTGGCTCAGTTGGTTAGTGCGCGGTCCAGCGAGTCGTATGCAGAGCGACGCAAGTTCAAATTCTGCATGTAGTAACACCTAAAAAAAATAACGGGAAACTCGATTTCTCTTTCGGTGGCTATCCTCAGCTGGAAATGGCAAACCTCTGAGAGTAAAAATTGCCTATGAAAAAGCTCCCAACCTGCCGTTCGGAACCGGCATAAAACTGTAGGTCCCTTCCACTCGCGTACAAAATTCACACGCACAACACGGGTGGTTGCGGGAGCTAGGCCTTACAGCCCGATTCTGTACACTTGATAAATTCACCATATTGACTATTTGTCAAGTTTTTATTATTTGTCAAGAATCGGTATTCTATCCCAAAAGTAAAAGCTCTTTTCTTGATAAATTGTCAAAAGTGTGAATGCTATTGACAACAGCATACAAATTGAAATTTTGCCTATTGAAAATGGAAGAATTGTGCATGTTTACACTTTTACATCAGAGAAAATAAAAAAAAATCCGTTACCTCCCACGAATTATTTTTTGTATGCAAAAAGCGCCTATTGTGATGAAACTATTAAAAAAAAACGTACGAACTTATTTCCAGCCCAGCCAGGATTCGAACCGGGGGCGCTCGGTATGAGAAGCCAGCGCGTACCCGCTGGGCTATTAAGGCCGGTTTTTTTCTGCAAAACTTACTTTAGTTAAACTTTTTGTCTTATTTTTTGACAATTTGACAAATGTCGCATATTCACCTTATGTTGAATTAAATGAGCTTTTTACTTTATCAATGTTGCATCAGAATACCAGCAAAGCTTTTGCTTGATAAAAATCTTGACAAAATTTCTTGATAAAAAATTTGTCAAGAATACACAGAATCAGGCTGTTAGTCTCGCGTAAGCGGGCTGTCGTGCCAATCAATTATTATTTAAGGTTGTACGTTTCTTTTTAAATTTGTTTGCTATGCATGTTTTTTTTTTAATTCAATACAAACAAGATGTGTGTTGTTCTTAGTTGTTAAGTTCTATGTTTTTACGGAATTGCAATAATTTCTTAAACGTAAGTTACAAAATTTTACCACTTTTATGCATTCTGCCTAAAATTTTGCAAACATCTTTAATTCATCTTGTAACAATAGAATATCTCTGGCGTCTAAAAAGTATTTTTATAAAAATCAGCGAATTTTGGCTCTAATCTAAATATGTTAGATTAACTCTTAGATTTTTCACTCTAACAACTTTCCAAGTGTTTGAAAAGAGTTTATAGTTTTTTTTATTGTACTATTCAGAGAAGTCTAGGATTTGGCATAACAAGTCCAATTTTAATATTGAAATTTTAATATTAACAATTGAAATATTCCCATATTTAAAAAAGGCAGGTGTTGATAAGTTTTTATTGAATGAGAAATTAAGTTAATATCTTAAAAATTATTGATCAAAGGAAAACTGATTGATTAATTACCAATTAATCAACCAATCTTGTTCATTAAGGAACCAAATATCGTTAAAAAAGTAGCTTAAATTCCGATCCGGTCGATTGTCCTTTTCCATTTGCTCCGTAACAGCGTACCAAGTACACCTAATTCTGTTTTTACACGGTTTTGTTTTACATGGTTTTGATTTAACACGATTTGAAAATAAAAAATATTTTTAGTTTTTCGTGCTAAATGGAACAAAATCGTGTAAAAAAATTACAATTTTGTTTTACTTTCAAACCGTGTTAAATCAAAACCGTGTAAAAAAGACCGTTTAAAAACAGAATTAGGTGTATGTGGTTTGAAATTTATATTGTTTTAGGAAATGAGCGCATGATGCATAAGCCAAGCCAAATTAGTAAGCGAACCAATTTGATAACTAAACAGCCGTAGCTCAAATTTGAGATAAAGCACACCTACACACTTGTGCATTCCACATTTGAATACCAAAAATGCTACTTGAGTCATTTAATAAGTTATATGCCAGAGGTAAAGCCTTTAGTGGCGGGGGCAGGCGCAATTTGAAGTATTATAAATATAAACTTAAAAAAATCAGCTTGAAATGAAATTAAAAAATTCTTTTTTTTCCCAAAAAAATTAAATTCCAAAAATAACTTCTCTCGTTTGGCTTTTTTATAAAACGCATAACTGTCACGATCCCTGATTAAAAAAAAACCTGCGGAATCAAACAATAACTCTCGTCTGCAATACTTTGGGCGGAGTGAATAAGATCAAATATTTGTTCATATTTTCAATGGCGATTAGAGTTCACTCACTAAAATTTCTGTGGTCAAAAGCAATAACCGCTTAAGTCGACTTAAGAAGAAATTGAGTTATGGATGCCACCACGTTCCCTGGACTGTGCTCTACGTTTGTGTAAAATCGGGGAGTTTGTAACTTTAAAATAAAAAAAGTTATTAATAAAAACCTATTCGCATTCCCATAACGAACACACTACGCGCTAAAACTTTAAAGCGAGATTGCTCGAAACAGCAATTTTCGACTTAGGCGGTTATTGCTTTTGACCACAGATTTATTGACAATGAAAAACATTTTTGGGAATTTGAAAATATTTCCCTATGACGGTTTAAATTAATAATGTATTTTAATCATTCATCAAAGTGTTTTATAGCGAATTATTGTGTAACTTAATCATACTCGTCGATTCATTTACCTAAAATACATAAGATTTTTACGAAACTTAGTCATCGCTATTAGAAACTATTTAATTCATCACTAGTTTCTTTAAGAGCACCGCCCCTGTGTTATAAACGTACATATGTACATACATACGTACATATGTACATACATATGTATGCACTCAAGTGTGCGTCGTGGCGGCAAGAGAAAAAAATCAACGCGTTTGTTACGAGTTCGCTTGTTGATTTAATTTAGTTATGTGACATGTTGTTTTCCCGTATTGCCATTAGAAGTCATAATCGTATGCCATATGTATCTATTCAACGCCTTAAGTTAAATATCTTAAAACGAATTTCGACGTTTTGGCTCGAGACAAACAGGTCTAAGCTCGGCGAACGAGCCACATGCGAGCCCAAGAATATGTTTCCTTTTCATTCATTATTGCGATGCTGTAGCTGTGTATTTATGTATGTATGTATGTACACACATAGCAGCAGCTGCTCGAAAATCGCGATTTGGTGGAAGCAACAACTTGCAAAATGCATGAGTGAATGGGCCAATGCGGTGTTTACTCACACAAGTCTCAACTACGACTTCCACCTGAATAAGTATTAAGCCAAAAACATGAATGAATAATGTGGCGAATTATGCGAAGCGCACTAACGGACTGTGTTGCTTGTGGTCAGCAGGATTTTACTGCAATCTTTGTCAATAATTGACTCCCTTTGACATACTTACTGACTGAGTTTGCCTTTGCCTCTGACACGAGGTCACCGAAAGCAACCCATTTATCTTTTGGATTTGAACTTAAATTCGCACACTACAAAGTCCTCACACAAGATCTTAATTTTGTCTCCCGCCACATGTTCGCAGGTCTATTGCAGTTCACATGTACCAAAGAGTGGGCCTGGTCATCTCGATCAAACGTCTGTGGGCATACGACAAGCATTGAATGCGCCGCGCACCAGCAAATATGTTAACGAGCAAATACGTGGCACACGCACTGAAGTAGACGGTAAGTTGTTTCGTTATTGCATTTTTGTTATTGTACTGTAAATTTGCATACAGCATACTCGTATATAGTGTTCAACATACATACATAGGTACTTATGTACGTATTTATGTATTTTTGTTATTAGTTAATACTGATTTTAAATGTCCTGTTTTTTATTTCTCTCGTTTTTCTTTTCTATTTTTGCTGCCGTCGTTCAGGGGCGTTAGGCTCACGCCAGTCGACACCCAATGGTTATGGCAGTCGTGATGTCAGCTCACCGTCACAAAATGAGTCCGACTACAAATATGGTCGATTCGACGCGAGCGCTTTGCACATTGCGCATGCGCTCAAGCAAACGGAAATACAGAAAGCCTACAACAAGATGCGAGAGAAACCAATTGACTTTTATTTGGTAAGTTGCAGCGAAGCAGCACCAAATGCGATACATTCACGTGTACCTATTTACGAAGGGTTACGATTAGTACTACCAAAGAATATGAAGTGTTTATTTTCTTTGGTTTGTGTTTATGTTTATTTTCTCTGGTACTACGCATACTTGCACCGTACAATCAGTGAGATATAGAGGTTCAGTCCGTTAATTAACTATGTCATGACATTGCTGTTCCCGTATTTACATACCAATGTAGATTCATTACTGTGAGCAAATTTCTAAGTTCTGATAACAGAAAACAATCTGAGAAGCGAAGCAAAATGCAAACATCCACAGCAGCTATGCTCTTCTCTTGCCCTTCTCTCTTCCGCGCTTTCCTTATTTGGCATACATCGATTTCATTATTACGTTAATATGCATAACAGACCCGCTAAAATTCATTTAAGCACAATGTTTGCCCCTATGTTTTACACTCGCTTCTGCACTCTAGAGTTGTAAATGAAGCGATTATTTGGTGCAGAACAACTAATCAAACTTTGAATGCAACGAAGTGCGAAATGTGGAGAAACGAAGCTGTTTTTCCACTTAACCGGACAGAACTGTTTGTGTATGTAAACTGCTCCAGTTGCGCTACGGAATCCAAGCGACCTCTACTAAAACAAGACTTTTATTCCACGTTAATTTCATCCAAAGCAACACTACTGCTTTTCGGATCGCGAGCACACGCAGTTCGGGTTTTCCACTCGTTATTAATTTACAGTTCAAATGCAGTTCGGTCAATACCCTTGTCGTTGGTGGGTGGATACCAAGTTTTCATTAAATTTTGGTCAGTTGGAATGACGCGTTTTGGAGACAGTGGTTGTGGTTGCTTGCAGATACGTTTTCAGTTTTCAAGATACCGCCAGGCTGCTACAAAACTTGTCAGAGCATAGCCACGGCGTTCTGGTACTTTCAGAAATACCATAAAATAAGGTTTTTACTATAACCATACTTATCGATATTTAGTTTAAGATACTTATAAATATATAATAATAAATATATATACAGAGTGCGCCATCTACATAAATGTGGTCGATGGAAATATTGAATAACTTGAACAATTCTCAATCGATTTTGGAAAACTATTTATTTTTATAAAATTTGAAGCTTTACAATTTTTTCCATTCAGTTTCCAAAAACAACGTCGATCAGATGACCACCTGCATTGCGGATACAAAATTCAGCTCTTTTTCTGGCATTTTCCATGACATTTGCCAGCATCCAGGGGCGGATTCAGAAAAATATTTCGGGGGGGGGGGTTTTAACAAGTAATTCTTTAATATTTGTAACATGGCTTTTAATTTGTATGTAGTTTTATAGGCGATCCAAATATTTCGGGAGGAGTTTCAACCCCCAAAACACCCCCCTGAATCCGCCTCGAATATTGTCCTTAAGCTCGTCTAAAGTCTTTGGTTTGTTGGCATACACTTTGCTTTTTAAAAATCCCCACAAAAAAAGTCCGGTGCCATTAAATGCAGAACGACCGCGATACTTTTGACGATACGCACGCTGTGTTGCAACAACTGAACGATTACATTTAATGAACATTGTTACTATTTCCGCGCGTTCTTTGGGCGTGAATCGAATCATGGTTAAAATTGTAATGCAATAACCTTTCCGAAATGTGTTCGACGACGTCAATCGGTGTAAATCTGTCAAAGTTATTCAATATTTCCATCGACCACATTTAGATGGCGCACCTTGTATAAATATATAAGTTGATATTATTCAATTGCCTGCACTCCTGTATTAAATGTTTTAAAGGAGTATTAAATGTTTTAACACTAGAAAGACCATTACGGTCGTTTTGACGGTTTTTCATTTTTAAATATCTGTATTTTCTCTAGTATTTCCTAGATGTGTACTTTTCGAGATATCAGCGGATATGTATGTAGTCTTTGCTAGTATGAAAAACTGGCGGTGTTTCTAGTATTCAAGGAGCGTTTGTGTGTTCTTCTTGTCGTTTTATTTGTTTTAGGCTGTTATTCTCATTTCTTTGCATGTTATTTAATATTGAGGACGATATTTATCTCCCAAGAACACTTTTCATAAATTAGTTTGTGTAGTAGTAGTAGTTTAAGTAAGAGTCCTGTATGTCAGACAGTATTGAATGGTTTACCTATGACAAGATGAACTGCTTCCGACATATGTTTTTATGAACATCGCCGAGAATTCTAATGCGAATTTGCTGGATAGTCGAATGCTGGACAGTCGAATGCTTCCATCTGAAGCCGAACTGATGGTCTGGTATTCGGTTTTTAGGATTTTCAGGCAGAAAGTTCATATGGGGGCCACTTTTGTTTTGTTGTTTTGTTCGTTGTGGTACTCATCAGTTTGTCGCACTATCTTACTATTGCAGGAAACTCAAGTAGTTTTAAATACAGAAGACGAACGAAAATACTTTTTTTCGTTATTTCAGAGTACAGAAACACACAGAGGCACTCATGTCATCATGAGCGAAACTGTTGCTTCGTGTTTGTGTATCCTCATTATGTGTGAATCGTTGCGCGTTTTGTTGCGTCGAGTGTAAATTGCGAAATCTTTATCGCTAAAGGTGAAAGCATATAATCAGTGACGCCAATCACACGCACAGATCACGCATTTTTGAAGTGTTTCAATTGCGATGCGAGCGCTAATGCTGCAAATGTGGTACTTACGAGTAAAGTGCAACACGTTTTACTCGCCCATTCGGCAATGAACAAGTAAAATATGTATGTAAAATCTGCCAGTCTAAATTGACCAGTAAAGGCGTATTTTGTATTATTCTTAAATGTGTTATTAGTCGGAAGACTGCTCCTCTGCAAAGGAGCATTAGAGCTTATTTTGATTATTTCTTAAGTAAATATTCAGTGAAATCCAAACTGAAACGACACATGAAGCCAAGCATGACATAAGATCTTGCAATTGTGTAGCTTAGGTGCTTGTGAAACAAGAATTCGGAATCAACGCAACGCAATTTCGCTGCTTCGTATTTTTGTATCAACCCAGTAAAATTAACGACATGCATTTGAATGTGACTTAACAACATAATGTAGTTCACAGTCGCACAGTGGGGCAGGAGACCTAAAAAGTTGGCATCAGTTGAATGCGTTTACCAATCTTAATGAAACTCAGTAGGGAAATAGCCCCCACTTAACTAGTAACGTATATACCGTTTCTCAATTTCTCAAGCTCAAAATGGCGGTTGAACAACAAAATCTGTATCGAAACAGACATGCATTTTTTTCTTGGAATTCACTCAGCCTAGGAAAAAAGTGCTGAACTGAAATTGCTCAAATTCAGGTCTGAACGATTTATTTCTATAGGTAAACATCCTATGCCACGTTTCCAGGCAAAAAAAGCGTTTTCTGATTTAAAAATTTTTAGTACCGCGAAAATTGCAGAATTTGGCGGAATTTCATTGGCATATTCGGAAAGAGCACTAAATTTTAAATTGGATAGGGTGGTTTTCAAATTTTGTCCGGTACTATTAACAAGGAAGAAAACAAGCTGACTGATTTTTTGTTAATTCAGGGCTTAATGGGTTAATATTACACTAGAAAAACCTAAATTTTGAGTTGTGACTTTTTTGATGATATTTTAATTCAATAATTACCGAATTATTTTAAGTTATGTTTTTTTTCTGAATTTAATCATTATAAATGACAGTTAAAAAGTTGAAGGAACATTTTTGAAAATTCGAAATAAATTTTTTTATTTGAAAATATATATTCTACTAAAATTGTCAGAACTTTACTTAAAATTAACTTCAACAAAAATGTATTTCGTCAAAAGTGTCACAATTTGAATTAGGACTCTTTTGCATTGAGCTGCAGCGGTCAAATAACATCAAACTTCTCGACATGAAGCGAGACCTAACTGTATTTTGGCAACAGTTAACAACAACAACATATACTGTGCTTTTGCTTATTGGTAGATAGATGCATTGTGCACAGTATTAACATATAAACTCCAAAATTAAAAATTTTGAGTTAAAGTGGGTGTGCGCTATATATAAGTTTGGAATAACTTCAGCCTTAAGTACTTAGCATAATGAAATATGGTTAGCATATATAATATTTTCTATTATATGCACTAAAGACATAAATATCAGATATTATACTGGTTAGCTCTTTACAGTGGCGTCCCCAGGGGAGGGTATTAGGGGGATGAATCCCCTCCCTTGGTGGATAAATTCATTTATCCAATTTGATGTAACAATATAAAATTGTGAACATTTTTTACCATTTGCTTTATCTTTTCTGTGAGCACCCACCTTAAACCTAATAGTTGAACCCTTGTTGTAGATGTGAAGGATATAAAAAACCAGAAAGTGGGAACACAATGATTTCTTTGGGTTGCCTACATTTTATTTACGTAAAACGATAAAAATATAGTAGAATCATTAAGTAAATAGCGAGTTTCAACTGAATTATTTTTGAAATTACAAAAATTCGACAATTGAGCAGAACAAAAAATTATATTTAAATTTTTTCAGAGAATTTGTCCTCTCTGACTTAACTCCAGCGTCGAAGTTCAAAAACAATTTCCACCTGATCCTCAAAATAGCATTCCCTTCCTTCCACATCTACCAAAATAACATCTAATCGAATTGATAAAAAACCCGACACGACAAAACCACAAATACTTCCTTTACTTCAGGAATGTAATTGAATTGACACCAAATCACGGACATAACCATGAGTACAATGGATAAATATTAATTTCAAATATGTTCCGACATAATTTTCAACAAAAATTATAATTTACTAACCAAAAAGAAATAAAAGCCAAGGCCAGTGAAAAACACTTGGATCAGGAAAATTTGTATAAAAATACACCATGGTCTGGCCTGGCCAGTTTGTTTTTATGCTTAGAATGGATCAGTTTAGGATATCATGAAATATGAGGTCGATAGCTTAACTACAATATTACTGAAGTGGATCCAAAGTTCGATATGGTCTGGCCAGAACCGGATGCCTGCAGAAGGGTTAAGAATTAATGACTACAAAAATCATCAATTGTTCTCGCCGAATAGATGTATTTTCAGTGTTCCCAAAAGCATAGACTATTTACCAAAGTACACCCATACCTCACTTTGCGTCGTGGTTATGTTCCAAAAAAACACGACGCAAATTGAAACGACGCAAAGTGAACTATGATTTCCTATAGCAAGCCATGTAAAGATCGAAGATAGGTTCCAGGGTTACGAAAATACTACTTTTTAAAAAGAAAATTGAACAAAGTAAACATTTAAAAAACAAAAATAACATACAATTTTATTACATACATACAAAAAACAAAAATAAAAACAAATTCAATTAAAACAAAATAAAATATTCAATTAATTTATAAAAACAAAATAAAAATTAATCACTGTCTGATGAGTCCATAGTGGTTGTTGTCGTAAGTCGGCTTTCTTTCACAAAAGTTAGAAAGGGAATCCCCGAGTTTTGATGGATAATTAAAAAAATGGAGATAATTAAAAAAAAAATGAAAGACTCGAACCCAAAAGAACGCAACTTCGAAAATCTAACGACGCACAGTGAAAATTAGTACTAATTCAGCAGCGACGCAACTTCGAAACAACGCAAAACGAAACGACGCAAAGCGAGGTATTGGTGTAGTAGTTAAACGCAGGCTTCATGCCAACCCTGCATCAGCTGGTGAAATTTGAAAAAAGTTTTGTTAAATGTTTTTGGTGAATTTGTGTAAACATGGAAAAATAAATAAAATTCCAGAACACCATAAATTTAATAAATGTTGTATTTATTTTACATAGCTGTTATGCTTTTTAAAATAGGTCTTTTGAGTTTTTCGTAATTCTATTAAAGAAGGTGTTTTCAAAATGTCATAACTTAAAACAAACTGTAATGAACTGAATTTTAATGTTGGGATTTTATGACTTAAAAATACGTGTCACTTGAATTTTTCGTTTTAAGAATTTTATGTTAGTATATGTAGTTATGTATGTTCATATATACAATTTTATGCAACATGTATTCAAATTAATACGCAAAGATGAAAGTATAAAAATGGCTTTAAACTGGATTTTTTTGCAATCCCCTCCTTTCCCGAAATCCTGGGGACGCCACTGGCTCATTGTCATGACAATTTTTCATAAACACTTACCCACGCAGGTTTTGCTACGATATATTTTTATATAGAAATAAACGTTGAAGTTTTAATTTTTTATTATAAAAATGCTATTGAGTTTAAGCTTCTACGTAAAATTGCTTTTAGATTCATCAGAATCATCCTGAATTAATAAAGTTAGAAGGACGAACTTTGAACGACGACTTTGTCCGCTACCCTGTAGATAGATATGTAAATGATTGCGCCGAATACGGCTAAAACTGGAGAATAAATATGCAAAATAGGCAAACATATGCTAAACATGCAAAACTATGAAAATAGCATGCAGTGCATATAGAAGCTCATTCTCAATTTTTTTCAATAAAAATAGTTTCTGTCTTGGTCCTGCTCAAAACCGAAGCTCCGAAAAAATGTGTATGTGCATATAATTCCGATCCTTAGTTTTGGCAATGCCAAGAGATCAAAAGTTAAAAACGTGGAATTTAAAATGTAAAAATATTTAAGATTGGCTTGCTTTTGGGCTCGCAAATAATGTATACGAATGATATTAATTTTTGTAATGAATTGAATCCAATTGAACAGTCGGAATTCCAAGTTTCAAATAACACATACATTCACATATTTTTATTTTCTTGAACTATATACACACGAGTATGTAAATATAGGAAGGGGTATAACTCCTCGCTGGTTACACAACCAATTTTCCTATTTATTTGAAAAACTTGCAATTACTACAAAGGCTACACCGCTAACAATTTGTTAAAATATTGCTGTTAGAACAGACCCTTGAAAACAGACTGGTCCACGCTTGCAGGTGCATTACTGGCATATAGCCGAGAAGGCAGATATTTGCAACTAGTTTTGCTACCGCCACCACCAAGCAGCCACTTGTTTCCAGGCTGGCTGGTAGCTTGTGCTGACTCGAGGCGTCGCCGCTTCGCTACATAGCGCCGCTTCGTTAAATTATGCATCAGAGTGAAAGTATCTGTTGCAATTGTTGCAAGTTGCCAACAACTACGTGGTGGCAGTTACCAGTTGCCGGTTGCAACTAACTTTTGCCGGTTTGGGGCGAGTACGTATGTTGGCTTTGTGGCGTGTCGAGCAGAGCTGCTTTTGTTATTACTGTAAATATTATATTAATTTCTATGATTTTCTCCTCTCCATTTTCGTACTTCGTGTGCGATTGTTTTATGGCTTTGTGGAGTTGCAAACGTGTGCGCATAAGCCGAAGCACCGCACAGTGGTTCCGTTAGTCAATGAGTTGGGCATAACTTGTAGGCAATGTTACCAAAGAATTGGCCGTCACCGACCACAGGGGACAGATCTTACCCTTCCACGCTACACAAACTGTAGAAATAACAATCACACACATATGATGTAAAAATGCTGTTCTATGAAAGAAAATGACAAATATATAAATATTGTCAGTTATAGTTATTTGAGTATGTAAGAAGCTCGATGCGTACTTATTCTCACTTTAAAAGCACATTTGAACCTGCGCTAATAGGAAATTCCGATAGCTATAAATTTAGACAGATATAGTCAACCGAAGAGCTCGTGCTTAGGATTAAAATACAAATAAGTTATAGCTTTCATAATTACACCTCTTGTATATGTAAGTACTCGTACTATATGTGCACTGGAAAACTGTAGCGCAGCGTAGAAAACTGCCAGCTGTCAGAACTGTTTAATGCCAAAGACGTTACTGCAAATATGAATATGTGTTTTAAAAGATAAAGAAACGACGGCAGTATCCATGAGTTATTCACGAGTTGGAGCTCAGTCAAGTGCAAACTTATAATTAGTCAAGTTCACAAAGCGATTCAAGAAAACATCAATACATTAAGCGAGTAATTACTGCTACTTTCACTTTCTTCTTGTCTTTGTGCGTTCACTGGCCGCATACAGGCGCGAGAAGAACAAGCTCGCCTCGAAATGAAGCATCGGAAGGAGGAGGACGACTTGTATCGGAGGTTCGCAAAGAAACGCGAAGAGGAAGATCGCAAAATACAGTCGGAGTTCCAGGACGAGTGGGAGAGAGAGTTGCAGCGGCTAACGCATAAATTTGAAAAGGAACTGGCGACAACGCGCCGCAACCGCGATGAACAAAACATTCTCACCCTTCGGCACGAGCAGCAGAAGGAGGATCTGGAGAAGAACATGACACTTCGGCGCAGCAAAAAGAAGGAGAGCATCACGCGAAAAATGTTGGAGCACGAGCGCTTTGAAACGGCAGCTCTGGTGGATCGCCAGTCCAGCGAGATGCTTGAGTTAATCAGTGCAAGGCGCTCTGAATACATGCAGAACGAGAGCATCTTCCTCGATGACGAATTCACTGAGGGAGCGGTGCCCTTGGAGTACCCAATGGTGGCGCCAATGCCCGCACCACCAGCAGTGAGCAAGTTTCAGATCTACACCGACCCGATCGAGTTTGAAGATGTCGACCGTATCGCGATATCTGTGAGTTCGAAAGCCCGTTTCTCTTTGTTTCCATTTGAAAGTTAAATCGCTAACTAATAATTATCGACAATGCAACCTGCAGGTCGCGCAAGAGGACCAGAAGACGTTCACGGACCTGGTGCGCCAGTTGGTCGGACGTTGCACTACCGACATAGAGAAGGCCCGCACTATCTTCCGCTGGATCACTGTAAAGAATCTCAATGCTATGCACTTTGACGACGACTTGCGCGGCGACACTCCGATGGGTCTACTGCGTGGCATCAAGTACGGAACAGAGAGCTATCATGTGCTATTTAAGCGTCTCTGCAGCTATGCGGGCCTCCATTGTGTCGTAATCAAGGGTTACTCGAAAAGCGCTGGCTATCAACCGGGCGTAAAGTTCCAGGATTCCCGATTCCGGAACTCGTGGAATGCCGTTTATGTGGCTGGTGCCTGGCGCTTCGTTCAGTGCAATTGGGGCGCAAGACATTTGGTGAACGCAAAGGAAGCTCCCAAAACGGGCCGCGGCAAAAACGACAGTTTGAGGTTTGCAACGCTTCGAATATGCCATGAAGAACCAACGTGACCAATTCTAATACAAATGGTTTCAGATATGAATACGATGACCACTACTTTCTTACCGACCCACGTGAATTCATCTACGAATTCTATCCATTGCAAGAAGAGTGGCAACTACTCAAACGGCCCATAACTCTGCGTGAATTTGAAAACTTGCCATTTGTGCGTTCACTGTTCTTCCGGTATGGATTGCATTTTGCAGATGAGGGCTACGGAGCTGTTGTTTTCACTGATGATACAGGTTCGTGTACTGGTGGAGCTCGCGCGCGACACACCTAAATGTATCATTGCTGTTTGATTTCAGGCGCAGCGACAGTGCGTATTGCAATGCCAACCGACATGCAGAGTTGCCTGATTTTCCACTACAATTTAAAATTTTACGACAGTGACGAGGACTCCTACGACGGCGTCTCACTCAAGCGCTTCGTCATGCAGTCTGTAATCGGAAACATAGTAGCCTTCCGGGTGCACGCACCGTGCTCCGGTGCCTTCCTGTTGGATATTTTCGCAAATGCAGTCACCCCCCAAGAATATCTGACAGGCGAGCCAATGAAGTTTAAATCCGTTTGCAAATTCAAGGTAGCCTTCGAAAGGGTCGCCGCTAATAGCGCTAAACGCTAATCTTGCTTACGTTAATGTTTCAGATTTGCTGTGAAGAGTTGCAAACTGTAATGGTGCCGCTTCCTGATTGTGCGAGCGGAGAATGGGGACCAACAAAAGCCACGAGACTCTTCGGATTGATACCCATAACGCATCAGGTGAGTTTAAATTGGGGATGTGCTCCGTCTCCGCATTGAAAGTGCATATCTGAATATTATGTGCGGTTCTGTTTGCTGATGCGGTGCTCTGGTTTTTTAGATTACTACGCTATTGACATATTTCAACCCTACTGTACCAAAATATGAACCAAAAAATTGTTATCCAACATTCAGTTGTAATTTTAATATTTGATCACTTGATTTGACATCCACCATTAGATTACTATTTATTTCGGTCTCCGCGAAACTCCTTACATGGTAAAAATGCATTGCTGATGACGTCATGAAGTTCAACGAGCGTGGAGTCATAAAGATGCTAAACAAAATACATTATGCATCAACACATACACTATGATCAATAAGTACTGGGACTGTGTATTTTAAATTTTCCGCCGTTGCCCGATGCAGGTAAACCTTAGGTCGGTAGGACCTTAACTG
Source organism: Melieria omissa (assembly GCA_963971225.1). Taxonomy (NCBI): domain Eukaryota; kingdom Metazoa; phylum Arthropoda; class Insecta; order Diptera; family Ulidiidae; genus Melieria; species Melieria omissa. The sequence goes on along the minus strand of OZ020269.1, from coordinate 36,969,392 downwards.
ACATCTGTGTCAAATTTTGAGCGGGATTGCATCATTAGTTTTTGTTTGGCAGCTGTTAGCGTCAGTCAACTTTTTGTACTTCGTCGCATTTTACAATGGATCATTTTGTTGATCAAAGTATGCGCCGTCTCACAAAGCACACATTATTCGCGATTATTTGAACAAACACAGTGTGAATATCATCGATCAGGCTCCCTATTCTCCAGATATGGCACCATGTGACTTTTTCCTGTTCTCCTGACTCAAGTTACCGCTTCGTGGAAAGAGATTTGAGTCCATAGAGGTCATAAAAGAAAATGCGACGCGAGAGCTGAAGGCCATACCTGCTTCGGCTTACCAGAAGTGCATGGACGATTGGATTAAGCGTTGGCATATGTGTATTGCTTCAGATGGGGCTTATTTTGAAGGGGATAAAATAAATTTACCAGAAGAATAAAAAAAATTTGTTTTTTTGACACAGTCCCGATACTTATTGATCATAGTGTACATATATAATTAATGTTAACAAAAAATCTCGTTTATCGGTTTGAAAAAATCAGCATCTGCAATAAACTAAAATTTCGTTTTAGCACTGGTAGTATTTTGATTGCAATGCACAGTGACCCGACTCCATACAACCGCGGGACAGAATTAGAAAAAGTGGTCTGCTCTCAATAAAAATGTGTACGATGGTCTGCTAACATTTGTGGTATGGCAATTAAATTTGCAAATTTTTATATTTTAGCTAAATTTTTCAGATTTTACATTTTATCGGTTACGTCAACATTGATAATTGCAAAGAGTAACAGATATTGTGTCGGTACCGTTTAGTTTTGCAATTAAAATGATAACACAGTGCAACACTGAAAAAAGGGACAAGGTCAAACCCATCTCATTCGATAGAGGACCTCAGTAGATGAAAAAGTGCCAAGGGATTTTTCGCGGAATGTTCGAGTTTTTTTTTTAAATTGAGTTTAAAGATGGCGTCTTAAAGCCCCTTCCCGAAACTTTTAAAACATCATATCTCTTGACTCAAATGTCAGAAAGCAATCATTTTTACGTCAAATGAAAGCTAATGAAATGAAGTCGATGACACAATATCCTTTTTGGAAAAATGTAATGAAAAAGGATATGAAGGGCCTCAATTAAAGTTGTAGCCTTGAATATCGTAGAAACCGTGAGAGCTAAATTTATATAAACGACTTCTGGTGAAAAAGCATTCAAACATCTATACTGCTTATAAATTTTTCTGCTTATAAATTTTAAGACTCTACAACGATTAAAAAAATGTGCTTTGCTACATTCGATGTTTTTAGGAAGCAACTACGAGATATTCTGTATAAAAAACATGAATTTAGCAGTGTATAATTTTTGAAACGCTGTAGTGGCTTAACAGTTAAAGTGATTGAAATGAAATTAATATGCAGTATAGATCTTTAAATGCCTTCTTACCAGAAGTCACCTATATAAATTAAGCTCTCACGGGTTCTAGGATATTCAAGGATACAAATTTATTTGATGTCCTTGAAGTTCTTTTTCATTACATTTTTCAAAAAGGATATTGTGTCATCGACTTCATTTCATTAGCTTTCATTTGACGTAAAAATTATTCCTTTCTGACATTTGAGTCAAGAGATATGATGTTTTAAAAGTTTCGGGAAGGGACTTTAAGCCGCCATCTTTAAACTCAATTTAAAAAAAAACTCGAACATTCCGGGAAAAATCCCTTGGCACTTTTTCATCTACTGAGATCCTCTATCGAATGAGATGGGTTTGACCTTGTCCCTCGAAATTTTTTTTGAATTTGTTACACTGTGTAATAATACATATTTGTTTTGCAGGTTTTTTCATTTTTCATGTTGATTGCATACTTTTAGGAAAAAATAGATGTTTAGACCACTTTCCACATTGAATTATTTTCTGAGATCGGAAGATATCGGAGGATCTGTTTACATTATTCGACGAAGCAAGAATGCTTCGTAGAACACACAAAAATCCAGAAATATAATTTTACATTAATAACTTTTTTTTAATTGGACGGCACGACAGCCCGCTTACGCGAGACTAAAGCCTAGCTTCCCGCAACCACCCGTGTTGTGCGTGTGAATTTGTACGCGGGTGGAAGGGACCTACAGTTTTATGCCGGTTCCGAACGGCAGGTTGGGAGCTCTTTCATAAGCAGTTTTTACTCTCAGAGGTTTGCCATTTCCAGCTGAGAGGACAGCCACCGAAAGAGAAAACAAGTTTTCCCGTTATTTTTTTTATTTTTTCCCGTTTTTTTTTATTGAACCTGCGGTTGCTGCCTTCGACTCGCGGTCCAACGTAATAACCAACTGAGCCACGGCGGCTGCCGCAAAATTTTACATACTTTTTATATATTTTCCTCTAAGTTTTGCCAACTTTCAGGTTTTTAATTTTTTAAAATATTTTAAATTAAAAGTGAAGTAGAAGTCACAGCTTTGCAAATTTAGAGAAAACATTAAAAGCAAAAATTAACACATCAATTCTTAATCCATATTGAAAGTTTTTTGCTGGGATTCAATTTGCACACACACACTTTGCACAGATTTTGTTGGGAAATCATTAGATTCTGAAACACTAAATTTTTTGAATTTTGGCTATGGAACGAATCATTGTGCAATGGGGCGAATTACAAAACAACCTTTATTTACGAAGGCTTTGTATGAATTAAAATTGAAAAGCAACAGTAATTATCAGGCCCGGCGAAAGGGGGGTGGTAAAGGTGGGATTCCCACCGGGCCCGGAGTTTCTAGCGGGGCCCGGATTTCAATCGAAATCTCAAAATTTGGAAAAAGTTTAATATGCACTTTTGCAATCTGATTATGTTAGAACCGTAAAAGAATGTAACTGGTGTATTATCTACCTATCTTAATCAGACATTATGCAGACGGGCCCGGGCCCAACATTAAAAAATGTTTTCTTCGTAAAACAAAAAAAAATTGTCAAAATATTTTGCATTTGAATCGTTGAAAAAAATCCGAAATTGGTAAGTTCAAAATATCGCGCGCTATAACTTTGCATACGCGTATATTGCTGCGATTGCTGCTAGTGTTCACTAAATATCAGTAGCGGACTATCGATAGTCTAGGCCTATCGATATTTAGTGATTGTTACTCATTTAACAAGAAATCAAAAAACTGAATCTGACCGCAGAAACTCTTCGGGACGTCAATGGCATTCTAAAATACATGAGTACATTTGAGTGTGTCTTGATGGCTTCCATTTGGTTCAAAATTCTTCAGGCTATTAATGAAAGAAATCTGGTTCTTCAAGAGATGAACGCTACCATTGACGTTGAAGTCGACAATCTTCGAAGTTTACTTGCCGACTTGCAGCTTCTACGCGACCAGTGGAGTGGAATTTATAATGAATGCAAAATCGTCGCCGACAATTTCATCGATACTTCATCCATTTTACGACCAGCCAGGAAAAAAAACGTGTTGACTCGTCACACGATATCGTCAATGAAGACTGCACTATTGAAGAAATCGATTTCAAGAGAAACACTGTTTTTGTCGTAATCGATTCAATCATGAGTGGAATAAGTAGAAGATTTCAAGCTATAAATGAACTGAATGAAACATTTTCATTTCTGTGGCAGTTTTCAAATACAAACATTCAAGATTGTCAGACTGCTGCAGAAAAATTTGCAGTCAAATATCCTGCTGATGTATCTCAAAACCTATCAAATGAAATTATACACCTCAAGAATATATATGAAGCAAATTTTGGACCTCAACTACCTCCATTCGATTTACTCAATGCCATTTATGCAAAGAAATTGAACAGACTTTTCCCAAACGTTTGCATCGCTCTGCGTATATTTTGCACGATTCCAGTACCTGTTGCGAGTGGTGAGCGGTCGTTCAGTGTTTTGGCAAGAATAAAAAACTTCCATCGGTCCTGCTCAACCCAAACTAGAGTGTCAAGTCTAGCTACTCTGTGTTTGGAAGCACAACTGGCTAGAGAATTAGATTTTGAAGAGCTCATCAACTCGTTCGCATCAGCTAAAGCAAGGAAAGCTCACTTATGAATAATCATTTGTGTAATATCGTTGAATTTTATAAAAAGTAATACCTTTTCTTATATTAAAATGATTTATTCAACAAATATTCATTGCAAGATCATAAAATAAATTATTTTTCCAAGTATTTGTATTTTTATTTCTTGATACTATCAACTCGAGCGCTATATGTACATATTCTATTCTGAGATAATTTATTTATTGTGTGGCACGAGTTTACAACAACTTTTATGGAACAGAATAGAAGTAAAGGGTTTAGGGTGGGGGGGGCGCAGGTAACTACCACCGGGCCCTGATATCCTCTCGACGGCCCTGGTAATTATTATTAGCATTCAGATCCATAGCCGCCACCGTATTTGGAAACAGCAAAGCATCTTGGTAAAGCTAATACATCCATCCGCATAACGACCACACATTCCTAGCTCACACATGTACACTCAATTATAATCTTAATAATTTAAAATTAATCTTTTCAGGATCCATTAATTTTTGCTGGGCGCAGTGTAGATCTGCAATTTCGAATGTCACGTCCGCTAACAGATTTCATGGCCACGCTGCACAAGAACGGTATTGAAGAGAAGAAGCTTTCCAAATATGTAACGCACAATACGCTCGATGACATTGTGACCTTTATTATAAAGTAAGTTGTGAATGTTCAAGACCGTACGCAATCACAACTTTCTTTCCCTGAATGTAGTTTCCCAGAAGAGGGGCAATATGGCTTGGATATATACACACGAGAGGCAGGTGCATTGGCGCCCCACCATAACAACTCATCGCCCCAGGGTGAAAAGCACTTGCTCACGCACTGTTGTAAATACTTAATAAATTCATCAAAGAGGAATTAAAAAATGCCCGTGTACATTAAGAGTTATTACAATTAATTATTAATTATTTTTTTAATTATTATTATACCTATGTGCATATATACGAAAGAATTGAAAAAACTAACTTTGTATGAAATATGGATTAATATTAAATATACATACATACGCAAATACGAATTTTCAACAAAAGTCCAAGATATACAAATTAATTATTACATTTTCTGAAAGCAGCCACGTATCTTACCCACAGTTACATAATAGCTCTTCAATAAATTTCATCAAGAATTGCAGCTACTGAACAGAGCTGCAGAATTTGTCACTGCTTTATTGTAGAAAAATGCTTTATGTATGTTTTTCGCAGTTACATAGGTATGTATGCATCCCGTGCTAAATCATCACGAAAATATTATTCAACTATTTCTACAAATTACCACAACAAGTTATTCACATAATTTTAAGTCCCACCGCAAAACTAGGTATTGTTTCACCAATCATGTCGCATATGTGTATACCTGGGTCTTCAAGAAAAATATATTTTTTAATACGTACAGATATACCTTGTGACCGAAAAGTTTCCGGAAATTCTCATTTAAAATTCGCGCGCTGTATATTTTTCGATATTTTAAGTTTCTGTAGGTTGGTAGCACTGTCCTTAATTACTATGCCAAAAATGAGCGCGATCTGTCAGACAGTTTGTTTACGGCAGCTGTTGAAACCAGTTCACCTCAGTAGTGCGTTGCGATTTTGTTGAGAATTTTCTTCAAAATGAGTACCGTGAACAGGTCTCTTTGGACGTGCTTAATCGTGCCAATTCCGATCCAACTTTCATGGAACGCATCATAACTGGTGACGAGACATGGGTCTACGAGTACGACATGCAAACAAGCCAACAATCATCGGAATGGAGAGGAAAAGACGAGCCGAAACCGAAAAAACCAGGCCAAAGTCGATCGAAAATCAAGGTAATGCTGATTGTTTCCTTCGATATTCGTGGTGTGGTGCATCATGAATTCATCCCTGAAGGACAAACAGTCGGTAAAGACTATTATTTGACTGTTTTAAGACGTTTGCGTGAAAATATCCGCCGTAAACGGCCTCAATTGTGGAAGGATAATTCATGGATTTTTCATGACGATAATGCTCCCTCGCACCGAGCCAACATTATCAACGATTTTAAGGCCAAACATTCAATAAATAACATCGAACAGCCACCGTATTCACCTGATCTTGCACCGTGTGACTTTTTCCTGTTTCCCAAACTCAAATTACCACTCAGAGGAACGCGTTTTGAATCCATAGAAGACGTAAAACAGAATTCGCAGAGGGAACTCAAAGCCATACCGGAAAGCGCCTATAAAAAATGTTTTGATGATTGGAAGAAACGTTGGCATATGTGTATCGCTTCTAATGGAGCATATTTTGAAGGAGATAAAATAAATATTGATGAACATTAAGAATTTTGCGTTTTATTTAAAATTTCCGGAAACTTTTCGGTCACAATGTACATTGCAATTAAACGCTGAACCGAACAAAAACTGTAATTTTTAAAATGAAGAAGGCTTTTACTGTGAATAGTTGTATATTATCCTCTATAGGACGTTTATTCTGACCGTGCTTCTCTTTAGCGCAGAAGCATAAACACAGTCGGAAAATCTTCGGTCCTGTTTGTATTAGCGACGACTATCGAATATGAACCCACAGCGAGCTGTATAAGCTTTTTAACACTAGAAAGACCGCAACTTTCCCTTACCTACACAGATTAAATATTACATCCGCTGATAACTCGAAAAAAACACATCGGTTTTGGCTAATTTTAATTGTAGAACCCTAATTGTAAAACTATAGGAAACAAATTCTCGACAAATGGACGGGAAATACGCAAGTGCCAAATAATTTTACGGCGAAACGATTACAAATCCGCGAATTCTGTGTCAAAGCAATATTTTGCATCTGTGTTGCAATATTAAACATTGAACGGCAGCCCAAAAGTAGAACGATCAAAAGTACGACACGGAAATTGTAGGTGTTATTACAAAGAACAGATGCATATATTTCAAATGATGGCACAAAAAGAGCAAACTTGCCAATCTATTTATACAAAAATGCATACATAAGTCAAATGTATTGAAGCAACCTTTGTTAAAGCTGACTTTGAAACGTACTATGAAAAACCATTGGTAGTTATCACATCAAAATCATTTCAAACTATTTATCAGTTATTGTAGTTGCGAAAACTTTTGACAAGTTTTAGGGAAATTTTTTTATGGGTAGATAGACGCATTCGTACAAGGCAAATGCATGGTGAAATAGTGTGGACACCATTCGTCAAGATCGTATTCACTAAGCTTTTTGGAAAACAACAAAATACATTTTAGGTAAATTAGTTACTCTTTTGCTACACCAATCCCCTTGAGCAGCTTTTTGGAGCTAATCTGTACACTTATTTCTTGAATTTATTTGTGTCAATTCGATTAACCTTTATTTTTGTTATCCCTAAAATAGCACAAAATTTAAAATGTTGTTTCAGTACTCCAGAAATATATATTTAAGCGCGTATATGGCAGAAACGTTTACATAAATCAAAAGGGAACTTTTTTTTTTGCAGAGACAGCACGTTTTTCACGTGACAGCACGTGACATTATTATAGGGTTTTTCATTAACTAACCAACAGCCGCCGTGGCTCAGTTGGTTAGTGCGCGGTCCAACGAGTCGCATGCAGAGCGACGCAAGATCGAATTCTGCATGTAGTAACACCTAAAAACAATAACGGGAAACTCGTTTTCTCTTTCGGTGGCTGTCCTCTCAGCTGGAAATGGCAAACCTCTGAGAGCAAAAATTGCCTATGAAAAATCTCCCAACCTGCCGTTCGGAACCGGCATAAAACTGTAGGTCCCTTCCACCCGCGTACAAAATTCACACGCACAACACGGGTGGTTGCGGGAAGCTAGGCCTTAGTCTCGCGTAAGCGGGCTGTCGTGGCAATCAATTATAAAATTATTAATTAATTTTCATTAAGGGCGCTCGGACTTTTTTTTTAAATAAAACAAAAACGGATTAAGATATACAAAAAAAATTTATTATGCGTTCAAGTACATTTACAGCCCTATTCTGGCAACCGAAACAATAGTCACCTCGGTAACAATTGAATACTTGGTAACAATTGTCACTTTTTGGTATTCTGGAGCAAATTCAAAAGCTCAAAAGGTGACAATTGTTTCGAAATTTGTTACCTCCGTAGGAGCAGGTGACAAGCATACAAAAATTATAAAATTCAAATTTCGTATTCAAATGCGCCTTGAGAAACTGAAAACAAATGCTTCAGCTGCTCCTGCGTCGCGACGTGTCGTGCGCTTAAACTTAGGAACTCTAGAAACTAAAAGAATATATACATACATTGTGAAGAAACTCCAAAAAAAAGACTTGCTTCGCCAGATTTTCTGCATTTGCCTTTTTTTGTTTGTTTATTTTTTTACAGTTTGACAGAAAAAATACAAAAAACAGCTGTTTTGATAGAAAAAAAGCTTTCACCTCGAGTGGTGAATTGTTTGAACTTCCTTCTTGTCACCATTCTTCCAGAATACGAAAACAATCAAATTCAATTCAATTGTTACGGGGGGTAACAATTGTTACGGTAGTGCCAGAATAGGGCTGTTAGTGGCAATTATGTATGAAATTCAATTTCCTTCGCATGACCACCACGGGCACGTTTGCAAAAGTCCAATCGTTGAATCCAATTTTCCACGACTTTTTCACATACATTGACCGGAATCGCAGCAATTTCACGTTCAATATTTGCTCTTAGCTCTTGTAACGTCGCCGGTTTATTAGTATAGACTAATGACTTCACATAGCCCAGAGAAAATAGTCTAAAGGCGTTAAATCACAAAATTCGCCACAATGACGTCACAGAGATGCCCAAATGTTGAGAACGTCGTGTGAGTGATTGATTTGGGTCTTCTTGAACAGATACTTGAGCGGCGGCAATATTTTCTTCACTTCGTGCATTTCTTTGTCTCACTGGCACTGGAACATTGTGTAGCGAAAATGTGGATTCAAATTTTCGCACTAGACGTCGAATTGTTGATTCGGCAGGTAAATGATGGCGTCGATAAAATGGTCGTAATGCTCTTAAAGTTGCGGTGATCGAACGCGAATTTTGGTAATAAATTTGAATAACTTGCGAACGTTGTTCAAGTGTATACTTCTCCATGATGATTTGCCAACTAAATACGAGTATAAATGTCAAAAGAACATGATGAACATGACATGAAAATATGGCGTGGTTCAGCGTCCCTATCGAAAGCAAGTCCGGGCGTCCCTACTGAAAAACCCGTTGAGTTGAGTTAGTTGAGTTTTTGGTGCAGAACGTACAGGTACTCACAAAATTGAGTATACATACACTCTGATATTAAGAAGAAAAAGCTACATTTAGCGACAGTTGGGCTTTTTACCTTAAAATTTGTAATGCATATTAATAGATACTAATGTTACAAGCCCACATCCAACATTAATTCATCAACATTACAAGCGGAATACAAAGATATTACTTTAAACGTTAAAATAGACCCATTATAATAGCACAAAATTGAATATATACTTGCACAACTTTAGATTACGTCGCCGTTTTTTTCACAACATTGCCATTGAAATGGATATAAAAAAATTACGAGGTGTTTTTTAAGTGTTCAAAAAGCGTCTCAGTTTTTTATGTGCGTTATTTGTGCAATGGCAGGCCCAAGGAAAGAAACTTATACAATAATACAAACAAGAGAGCTGGCTATAAAATTGTGCTGCGAAGGTAAATCTTACCGGCAAATTGGCAAAATTAGTTATTAGCAGATCTCATTGCACAGTGCAAAAAATTATAAACAAATGGCGATACGAAGGTACATTACAAAATGTAAAGGGTAGAGGCAGAAAAAAATTGTTGTCAACTTACGATGAGCGCAATATAGTGAGAAAAGTGCAAAATAACCCGAAAATAAGTGTACCCAAACTAACCGCAGAGGTATCTAAGACAATCAATAAACCGATATCCGTTGAAACAGTTCGTCGTGTGCTGCGAAAGAACAATCTGCATGGACGTATAGCTCGGAAAAAGCCTTATATTTCTGCGGTAAATAAAAAGAAGCGTTTGGAATTTGCAAGAGCTCACCTCAACAAGCCTCAAAGCTTCTGGCAGAGTGTTATGTTGGGGCTCAGACGGGAAGCAAATTGTTTGGAGGAAGCCTAATACTGAGCTTAGAAGTAAGAATTTAGTGACTACGGTTAAACGCGGTGGCAGCTCTGTTATGTTGTGGGATCTATGGCGTCTTCTGGTTTCGGAACCATTAAGTTTATTGAAACGAAAATGAACAAATTCAACAAAAACTCAATCTTCCGCCAGTATCTTGGTTCCAACAGGATAACGATCCTAAACACACTGCACATATAGTGAGAGAATGGCTCCTATATAATTGACCCAAGCAACTCAAGACACCACCGCAATCACCAGACATGAACCCAATCAAGAATTTATGGGGTGAAATCAAATCAAAGCTTCAAACTGTTAGTCCACGAAACAAAACTGACTTACAAAGGCAGATAAGGAAGATATAGGATGAAATACCACCAGCTTTTCAAAAACTTTGGTGGATTCAATGCCTCGACTAATGCGAGCAGTAATTGATGCAAAGGGCGGCCCTACAGCATATCAACCCTTTCCTTCCCGAATTATGAAATAGCCATAGAAACAAATTGGAAGTTGGTTATTTGAAACGAGAGAACTATTTAAAAGTATTTTGCATCATATTTAAAATGGTTTCGACTTTCCAGTGGGAGGTGCGAGGAGGAGGTAGCCATACTACACTAGACTACACTGGGCTTTTATGAAGCAAAATTAAAACATATTTTATATGAAAACAAAATGTCCCTTATTTACAAGTTTTTAGAGTTATTTGTTTGAATTTTAGAGTTATTTGGTGTCCTTTGTTAAACTTAGAGCAATATTACATTTTTGCCATTTAATTCTGCTGCCCTGTCGAGCGGGAACCGTTGCATAAATGTTAACAATTTTCAATGTTCCCATAAAAACAAACTACATATTTTGCTGAAAAAGCTCAGAACAATGTTTCTTTTAAGCGATACAATTCATAGAAGGGGGAAAAATCGAAAATTATACATCGAAATTCCAAATTTGAATTTGGTAGCCATATGGCTACCATGGGAAGGAAAGGGTTAAATCGTAAATTTTTTTTTTTACATAATAAACTTAATTGCAATGAAATATATACTTAATTTAGTGACATTATCATAGGTTTATTTTAAGGTTTTATGTAATATCTTTGAATTCTGTTTGTAATATTGATCAAATTATGTTGGTTATGACTTTGTAACATTAGCATCTATAACTATGCATTAAAAATTTTGAATTGAAACACTTAGTTGGGGCTAAATGAGCTTTTTTTCTTTCAAAGGAGTGTATACTCAATTGTGTGAGTAACTGTATTGCCTTTTTTAAACAAAAATTCATATTTAAATTTTTTCACACAGCACAGACGGGTTATCAAATCTGCATTTGCCAGCATAATGACATTAACTGACAGAAAATAAGTGTACGAAGAAGAGATAGTTTCTGCTATCTGGCACACTTTATTAATTTCTTCTTTAGAAAAGTTGCGAAATTGTTCAAAAAGGGTGCTCAGTAACTGGCTTGCTATTCTCCTATTTAGCTCATGTGAAAAACCAGTTTATCTTTTAACCAAATACCCTTAATATTGTTTGAGCAATACAAATGTAGGTGCCATTTTGTGCAAACGATTTTTTGCGCAATGCACCACAATTTTCCTTTGCCAGATTGAAAAGTGACCTACAACAATTTTTCTCAGAATCTTTGGAACATCCTGGTTGTGGCTCACTTTGTGTAATTGCTCTGACCGCTTGGTGGAAATGGCTGTTTGATTAGACGACTTGCAATTTCTTCCCGGAATTGATGCTGAACGCTGAACTTATATTATTACATATTCGTTTCCTCGGCAATAAACAAATAACTATCATTGAGGTTTTTGGTGTACTGTAAAATTCAATCGTCTTCTTCTGGGTTGATTTGATTGGGCGAAAAGCCGAAAGCATCGTCCCAATGCGAATAATTTTAGGCGTTTCTGATTCCCATGTACCTTTTCTAAGGCATGCTTCAGTTGTTGACTTGTAAGCCCACAAAATATTATTTTAATCGCTGAACATATAAGAGTGTATGACGAAATGCAGATACACACTTTTATGAATGTAAAAGTTTTCACATGGATAAAATACATATTTGTTTTGTCTCTATACAAAAAAATCATTTCAATCGTACGACACAAAGTTGAAATAATTAACTTTTATCAAAGTGTAATGGTACCACGTAGCCACTCAGCTTCTTGACAAGAGACAACTTGTACGTTTCATTCAAGAAGACACATAGGCTCCTTAGCCATATCACAATTGGCGCGACCCGCCGCTTCATATAGGTCAACCCGTACCACTGACGACGACCGCTATCCGACTTTTGCAATCAGAGAAAATACACATATCCACAACACAAATTCACCACAAAAGCACAAATTTGTATTTTGCACTGACTTTTGACACAAGTAAAAAGAAACGTAAAAAGTCCTGTAATCTACACCTTTTCAACCTCAAAATGAGAATGCGTAAATTCATAATGAGAAATATAAATACATAATCAGCCCGCTCTCTCCCCCGAAATTTGGAATCGTGAAGCATGTTCGAAAAATTCCGGAGGAAAGTTTGCTATCATAAATGGCATTCCGATAGAAAAACTCGCACATTTTTCAGTGTGATTTCCATCAACAAATTGTGCGGGAAAAAATTGTTATACCGACAAATGTAAGTTTAATTTCAAATTTATTTTAATTTTACTGCAATAAATGTGTACTATTATAGGTCGCAAACAACTAACAGCCAACAATTGGAATTTAGTGGCACTTTTTTCCTCTGCGGTCTTCTGCATTTGTATCCATTTCGGGCACAATTTGCGCTCTAAAACGCTCAACACTTCGGAAAGCATTTCTGAAAACTAAGATTGCGCCAACCCAATGTCGAAGTCTTTGCCCACTCCAGTTTGGTAGCTGCCTTCAGCGAAGGACCGTAGCGAAACGCATATCTTTATAACATACTTATGTAATACTTCTATATTGGCACTAACGTATCTTCACAATGTGTTTTAATTCGGAAATCAAAGGGAGACAAGCGATGAGACAGAAAACACGAAATTTTGTGAATATATTTCTATGCGTGTATACATGTGCACTTCTACACATAAACAACTGTCAAACTGCTCCTGGGGCGGTTGAAGAAATTTCAGTTAATTTCGACAAATTTATATTTTTATCCAGTCAGTTTTGTTCCCGTCTGAACGCACCTGACTTTTTGCCACTTTTGAAATATGTCAAGGTACATTCGACAATACGCTTTCTCGCTCATATTTCACTATTGCTGTACTGTGATGTTGGCGAATGTACCTTGAGCTTAGTGCCAATATAGAAGTACTACATATATGTTGGCAGTACTTTCGAATGTATCAATTGAGATTGGCAGCATCTATTAAAAGAAATGTCAAAAATAGTAAACATTGAAAGTAAACAAATATTTAATTGTGTTTAAAATGGATTCGGTTTCCTTAAGGCTTGATTACACGTAACGAGTCGAGTGACGAGACATCAAAATGGTACTAGGCCGAAAGAATTGGGATAGCGAGCAAAAGCGACGAGTTTTTCAAACGTATTTCGACACGCGGCGAGTCAGGGGGGTTACTATGTAACTCGATTCGAAAGTAAAATTTTCCGAAAACGGATTTTTCGCACCAGCTAACTTTCGGTTTTCCGTATCCGATTCTCGGATATTAAACTCTACTTTCGGAAGTGCGGCACTATGCAATTCGAATTTAGCTGTCGAAAGTCGACTATTTTGTTCGTTTGGTGTAGAGCTAACGGATAAAAACCGAAAAACGGCAAAAAATCAAAACAGCAAGCGGAAACGCAAGAAATTTTAAGAATTTCCAAAACTTATGCACATTTATGGATAAATATTAATATAAAACTCTTTCAATGGGGAAAATTCAACGAAAAAACAGCACACAAAACAAGCGCAATTTGAAATTTTGCTAAATTTTATGGCGGGCCACCCACATTTAGCAAGGGGGTATGTGAAGGCTGCAGTCGCCAAGCAAACAACCAATAATTTATGGAAGCGATTGGCTGAAGAATTAAAGGCAGCCGGGACACCAATGCGGAATGTGGTCGGTTGGAGAAAAGTAAATAAACGATGGTTTCCCCTTAAACCAAATTTATTTTATCTTATACACTCCGGAACCTACCAGAATAGGTTCACATTTTTTGTCTGGAGGAAAATGAGTAGTGTTCTTACAAAACACAGTTTTACCTCATTTATTGGTATCAAGATGTTCAAGGCATCTATTGTGAACCTACCTGTCCAAAACACAATTTGACATTTAACTCATTTTTCTTTTTTGGCCCACTTTTGTAAACTGAACCCCAAAACTGAGTACATTTTAGTGGGCCACCAGAATAGGTTCACTCTGAAAATTAAGATTGAAACAGTGGTAAATGCAAATAATATGGACTGTTTGGTAAACAACACTTAAATTTATTGATTTTAAAAGCGAGTATGGCCACCTTTATTTAGTTTGGCTTCAAAAGTTCGCGTCAACATTGACTCGTATAAAGACTTAATTAAATCTGGAGACATAGTCTCCCACGCTGCTTCAATGGCACCAATAAGTTCATCCTTGTTATCGAACTGGCGTCCGAAGGCATAGACCTTCCTCACCAACCATCCCCATACGTTTTCAATGATATTAAAATCAGGAGAATAGGGGGCCTGCTCCAGCTGATCAAAGTTTTGCTGCATCAACCACTGCTTCACGACCCGTAAAGTATGGATGGGTGCATTGTCCTGCTGGAATATCCACTTAACCCTTTCGGTACTTCTTTTTTGTTTTTAACTTTAAAAGTCATTATTTTCCATTTTATTACTGTTTAAGCCTACATAATGAATAATCAAAAGTAATTTTTTTAAATATTGTTCGAAAAAGTTTTTGGGCATCATGAAATATGGCATAGTAAAAAATGAAAAAATCGTACAGCCTTAGTGAACTATATTTGGGATCTAACTTTTTTTACACTTACTAAAGCAATAAATACCTACTAGATTACTTACATAAACCTATAAAATAAATTGATTTTTGTAATAGAATAAATAAAAGCACGAAGTGACCTCTTTTTGTAAAATACGCAGCTCGATAGGACTGCGCACTTTCTGAACCCTTACAAGTTACTTGGTACACTAATCAAAATATTTTTTTCATGATTTGGTATAAAAATCATCAGAAAAAAATACAAAAATTGAAAAATATAGTATCCACAAGTTTTTGACCTAAAACAGGCACTGAAAAGAGACTATGCCATATGGCATAGAATAACCGAAAGGGTTAATAGGACCAAACAAGTCAGACAATTGTGGAAAAACTCTGTCAAGCATGGTTTTATAGCCCATTACCGCCATTCGGGCTGTTTGAAATTTCAGCTTGACAGTTCCGTAGTAGGAAATCGCTCCCCATACCATAATTCCACCTTCTCAACCGTGGTGGCGTGTTAAAACGCGTTCCTTTTTTCTAAGGTCATGGAAATACAAATTGTATTCATCGGGTCCATCAAGATTAAACCGTTTTTCGCCCGAAAACTCGACGTACTTCCATTTGTCGTTCCATGCCATATGATTTCTGCGAAATTCCAAACGGTTTTCTTTGCGCTGAGCAATTAGCGGTGGTTCTTTTTGCAGTTTTTTTTTTTAGGTTGGGGACATTCCGAATGACAGACCGAGGGTCGTGACCTCGACATCGTCCTGGCGTCAGCGTACTTTCCGGGCGAGGACAGGACGGTGCCCCCCCACGAAGTGCAGGGCCTAGTGGAGCACTGCAGGGCAAATGACCTGCCGCTCCTCATAGGAGGCGACATGAACGCCCACCACACCATCTGGGGCAGCACCGACGACAATACCAGGGGTGAGTACCTGCTTGAATACATATTAGCCACTAACCTAGTCGTATTTAACACGGGATCTTCCCCGACATTCGTCACTAGGGTTAGGCAGGAGGTCCTTGATTTTACCATAGGTAATAGTAGAATCAGTGACTATGTGTCTGAATGGAGAGTGTCTACCGAACCCTCCCTATCAGATCATAGGATTATTGAATTCAAGTTAGCAGGTGACATTATGGAGATACCTCCAACCAAAAACCCCAGGAAAACCGACTGGGAAAAATACACCAATCTGCTAGTAGAGGATAGACGCTTGCTTGACATTCGAAGCAGGATGCGACATCCCTTAGAAGTCGAGCAAGCGGTTGAAATCCTTAACAAGGGAGTAATGAATGCGTACCATTCAAGCTGCCCGGACAGTAGAGGGTCCAGGAAAAAATCCACACCGTGGTGGAATAACACCCTGGCAAAACTTAGAACTGAAACGCGAAGACTCTTCAATAGGGCAAAGCGGACCGGTGAATGGGGAGAATACACCGCGTCACTCACCAAGTACACAAAGGAAGTACGCAAAGCGAAAAGGGCTAGCTTCCAGACGTTTTGCGAAGAAATTTCCTCCACTCCTCAGGCAGCGAGGCTTCATAAAGCGCTTGCGAAGAGGGGAACGGAGACCAAGATGGCACTCAAACTCTCGGATGGTAGCTATACGCGAAATGAGGAGCAACGGGCTCTAGCTCTTCTAAGTGCCCACTTTACCGGCGCAACCATACAGAACGCGCCGGCCGAGTGCACAATATACCATCCGAACAGAAGGGACTGGGAGGTGACAGATGAAGTCATCTCCCAGGCAAAGGTTGATTGGGCCCTGAACACCTTTCAACCCTTCAAATCGCCAGGCTTAGATCGTTCAGGATCAGATCAGTCGCCAGGATCAGATCAGTTTAACATCCTTCGTCATGAAGACCATGGAGAAGGTGTTAGATCAGTACATTAGAACCGTGACACTCAAGAGACAACCTCTGCATGCTAAACAGCATGCGTATAGGGCAGGCAGATCGACAGAGACTGCCCTATTCCAACTCATGAGTTTAATGCAGGATGCTCTTAAAAACAAAGAGATAGCGCTGTGCGCCTTCCTGGATATCGAAGGAGCCTTCGATAATACCTCTCATGAGGCGATAGAGAGGGCGCTCAGCAGAAGAGGGGTAGAAACCACCCTCAGCCGCTGGACAAGAGCCATGCTCTCCACCAGATCGGCAGTAACAAACGTGGGAAATACCACTAGGAGCGTGCTCACTAGCAGAGGTTGCCCACAAGGCGGGGTACTGTCACCGCTACTGTGGAGCCTTGTGGTAGATGAGCTCCTTGAACTTCTGTCAAGCAATGGCATAAATTGTCAAGGCTATGCTGATGGCATAGTCATTATTGCCAGAGGAAGATTTGAAGACACTCTCTGTGATGTAATCCAGAGGGGATTGAAACTAACGCAAGAATGGTGCGTCCGGGTAGGTCTAAAGATAAACCCTGACAAAACCGCCATAGTACCATTTACGTGGAAAAGAAAACTGCCACACATGCGTACAATACGCTTGCTCGGTAAGAGCATAGCATACAAAACAGAGGTGAAGTACCTAGGCGTGACACTAGACTCAAAGTTACTCTGGAACAAACACGCTGAGGCAGTTATTAGTAAAGCAACGAAAGCAATCATGGTGTGCAGATCCTTAGCAGGCAAGAATTGGGGATGTAGACCAAGCATACTGAAATGGATGTACACCATGATAGTGAGACCAATACTCACGTATGCAGCAGTAGCCTGGGCCCCAAGAGCCAAGCTCTCGACTGTGAGGAAGCGGCTCGAAAAGGTCCAACGACTTGCGTGCACGTGTATTACAGGTGCTATGAGGACCTGTCCCACGGTGGCACTGAAGGTGATAATCAATATACCACCATTGCACATAGCAATTGAAATGGCAGCCAAGCGCACTGTCCTTGGGCTGGCCAGAACCAGTAAAGGGGGGGATCACATTCTAAGTCGCAGAGACTTAGACGTGTTGTCTGTTAGTAACCCCTACGTATTCTATCCAATGGATACTATATCGAGAACATATAACTACGAGAAAAACGTCGCAGTATATATGAGTAACAAAGTGGACTGGAACTGGGAAGCACACCAGTCCCATTTCAAACCACATACTATTACGTGGTTCACAGACGGCTCCAAAAGGGAACCGGGGCGGGGGTATTTGGACCTCGCTTCAAGCACTATGAGCCCATGGGGAATACACCCAGCATATTTCAGGCAGAGTTATATGCCATCAGGCTCTGTGTGCAGACCAACCTCGAGCGTTTGTACAGGGGGCAAGACATAGTCATCTGTTCGGACAGTCAAGCAGCCATCAAAGCACTAATCTCGTATGAGATTACCTCAGGGTTGGTGCTGGAATGCATAGAAGCATTGAATAAACTGGGTACATACAACCAGGTTAAAATCCTCTGGGTCCCAGGACACAGAGGAATAGAAGGGAATGAGGAGGCTGACAGCCTTGCTAGAACTGGGGCAGCTACGATCCCCCTTGCACCAGAACCTTTCATCGGGCTGGGCAAAAGCACTCTAGCAGAGTCACTAAGACTTGAGGAAAAAACCAGGAACTCAGAACACTGGTCAAATGCCACAGGTCTTAGGCAATCGAAAATCTTCATCAGAGGTTATAACTCCAGATGGAGTGAAGAATGCCTCAGACTGGGGAAAACCCAGCTTAGACTGGTAACCGGGCTGTTAACCGGGCACTGCAGGATGAGGAAACACATGCACACAATTGGGTTAGAACAGGTAAGCGTCTGCAGACTCTGCGAAACGGCGGAGGAGACTCCTGAGCACGTCATACTGCACTGTGATGCGGTATGCCGCAGTAGGAGACAGCACCTGGGCCAGTACTGGCTTGCAGAAGAGAACGTCAAACACCTTCTCCCACGTGAGTTACTAAGCTTCATTAGGTCGGTGGGATTGGGGGACGTTCTCTAAAGTTGTAGGGGGCACAATAGATCAACTTTGGTCTCAGTGCACATTTCCCCTTTCAAATCTATCTATCTATCCGAATGACACGTTTGATAGTAGAATAGCTTGCAGACAGTCCAGTTTTAGCCTTGATTTTGGCTACTGAGTCAGCGGAATTTGAAGCACAGCGCAGTATGGCACGCTTGTCTGCAGACGTTGTCACCGAATGCGTGCAGCCTTTCATGTTTTTTCCATTAGTGCTTTTATTTCGCAAATAATTGCTCACCACATTTTGACTTGTTTATTTTATAAGAATAATTTTCGCTTTCAAGCACTTTAACCCATTTAACCCATGTGACCCATTTTCATACAAACGTTAAGAAAAACATTTAATGGAATGATCAAATGTGGTTTTGCTTCCTTTTTTGGCGGTATTCGCCAAAAAAGCAGCGATTTTGAATGTGAACCTATTCTGGTGCCCCACTAAAATGTACTCAGTTTACTCAGTCACAATAGATGCCTTGAACATCTTGATACCAATAAATGAGGTAAAACTGTGTTTTGTAAGAACACTGCTCATTTTCCTCCAGAAAAAAATGTGAACCTATTCTGGTGGCCCGGAGTGTATATGTTTTAGGTTTGGCCAGATCACAAGACACATCTCAAAAGTAAATTACGAAAGAACCGCATTCATTTATCGGGCACAGGTGGTGGCCCGGCACAAATATGTTCATTCACAGCGCTGGAGGAAGCTGTTATTGATTTATTAGATATCAGAGGGGCGATGGATGGTATTAGTGGGGTCCGCAAATTTGGCGTCTCTCCAACACAACGCTTCCTTGCTGAGCCGGAAATTTCGCACGAACCTACTAATGCAAACATTTTCAAAAACAGCAAATATTTAACAAATCCGTCAACTGCATAATATTTACACCGTCGCGTAACATTTTACGTTCCACTCGCTCGTCTTCATTATCCATCCATTAGGAAATCGAATCCATTTTAAACACAATTAAATATTTGTTTACTTTCAACTACTATTTTTGACATTTCTTTTAATAGATGCTGCCAATTTCAATTGATACATTCGAAAGTACTGCCAAAAATACTTCTAATTAATGGCAGCACTTTTCACTCGATCCGAAAATCTTACATAGTACGAATTTAAATTCGGATCGAATTCAACTTTCGAGCTGTTTCAACTTTTAAATCGAGTTACATAGTAACCCCCCTGGGACTGTTAAGGGTTCGAATTTGCTAGTTGCTACGCAATAAAACAGTAAAGGGTTAAAGAAGAAATTGGCTTCATAATAAATATACAATATGTATTACTAATTGTGGCAGTGGGTTCAAAAACTATAATTTAATAATAAATGTTAATCAACTTAACCAAATATACGAGTAATAAAATTGGAAAAGTTCAAAAATGGTGATAACACAACGTTTACGTTTTCCGTTACTGACAGAATCCAAAAATCAAAGCATACGAACCGAGAAAAGTGAAAGTGAAGTGAAACCCTGTAACTAACTGTGGCAAATTACACAAATATGGAGTTCACAGTTCATGTATCTAGCATATTTAATTTCCCACCTGGCAATTTTCCCATATGGTATCTCAATTGTTTTTGCTTTGCATGAAAACAGAGATAGCTTCAAAATTTGCTGCACTGCTGAGCATATTTATTGAAATAATCAAAAAACAAAGTAAAATTAATTTGTTTACACAATCTCCAAAGCGAATTTTTTTAGTAGGGGTGTAAGGTAAGGTGCCACTCTTTGTAAGGTGCCACCCCTGCTCGATTTCGGCGTTCCAGCAATCCAAGAAAAAAATGCCTATTGTCATTTAAGGTATATATGTCAACATCAATTTTAATGTGGTTTTTGAGGGAACAGACGCAATAACACGGTCTGGGTAAATAAAAGCGTCAAATTTGGTTAAGAAAAAACATAAAAATGAAAACTGAATGTTTTTCTTGCGGTGAAAAAGTAACCAAAATCTTACAAAAAACTAAGGTAAATATCAGTGTTGGACTTTATTTTATTTGTTTTTCATAATCCGAAATGATATCCGAGCATATCGTAAAAGGATCAAATTTATTCAATGATTTCCAAAATGGCGTGAAAATTTAAAGTGCTACCTTTTTTTCTTTGTAAGGTGCCACCCCCCTTTTTTCATTGTTTTGTGGTCCTATATCGGTAAAATGACTTTTTATTGCTCGGAATCGTCATTACAATGAATTTAAAGTGTTCTTGCTCAATTTTTCTCTAATCCTATCATGACGAATAAATTAGTTCAGTTTTGTTTATCAATTTCCATATAATTATTCGTTTCATTCGTTACCATTCAATTTGCATTTTGCTTTCGGTCATTTTCTACTCAATTCAAATTAAATTTAATAATCATTCGTAACTTTCTAAATCATGCATGTTTACTTGAGATTTTTACGTTTTTAGCGGTTTTTTTTAGGGGGTGGCACTTTACATTAAACATTTTTAGGGTGTCGATTTTGAACACTTTGGGAAATTGGCTGTAATATTCGTATTACGAAAAATTGAAATGAAGTGTTACCTTGGATCATAGCTCTTTAAACCCTCTTTCCAACAGTATATTAACATTGGCGATACGTTAATTTTCTAACGAGTTATGCGCAAAAAAGCTATGGGGTGGCACCTTACAAAGAATTCCCCTACTTATGCCACTATCGGAACGCTTTCTTTGGAATTTGGAGAACAAAGCGCAAGTGTAATTAAATTTGTTTAAAATATATACAATTTGGTGCTCAGAGTTAAATCGTTATTTTTTAGGGAAAGTTGAATACCATAGGATACAAACTGTGAATACCATAAAAGTAATGCATTTTAAAAAAAATTTTGTTTCAATTAAAATTATTGTTGAAGCAAAACCAAAACATCAACACTCAATTCTATAACAGAAAAATAAAATAAGCGCACACTCCTTCATTCGGTTTATATTTGCTTACAATCTTGTTTTACATTGTTCTTTATTACATATGTAGGACCTGGATTACGAATACTCATACATGTCATGCATTTAAACAAAAATACTAGCAAAGCAAATAAACTGCAATGCTTTTTATGTTTCACTTGCGTAGACATTATCTATATATTAAAGATGTTTTTGCCTTTGCCGTAACTGTGGTAAGTAGGTTGTTTTGGTTGTACACACAACTTTAAGAACGAGACTGTTAAAGCTACGCAAGAATGGTGTTACATTTCTTGTAGTTCTAGAGGCTAATGACATAAGTGTACAATCTATTGCCTTCAACGTAACATTTTCCTTATGGACTGACTTCTCCACTCTCATTGGTACTGTAAAAATTTCATTCGCACTGTGCATGCACTTAACGCGAATCTCCAGTACAAACGAGTTGGTTGGTGGGAATTAAAAAAAAAACGTTTGCAAGCTTTTTATAGATATTGTATAATTACATGTATTTCCATTTTAAAATAAACCTTAACTTCAAAAGCGAATTGTTCTTCTGGATTAGAAAATTAAACGAAACGCGTGTTTAATCAAGTCAGAAAAAGTGTTGAATGAATACAACTTAAGGATATCAAAATCTTAAAATTTATCTTTATGAATTTTCTCTGTTAACGCAATCTGCTGCTCTCTATGGAAGGCTAGATTAAAAGCTCCGCCTACCGTTGTTTTCGTGCACACTGAAACAAAAAGAAAACCAAAATTATTTCTCTAGTTCAACTCTTACTGCCGTCAAAGTGCGTTTGTATGGTACACAAGCAAACAAATATTAGTCAAAATTGTTAAAAGAATTAAACACTTTGCATTAACACCTAGAGCAACGCTATCGATAAGCATGTTGAGCGCCACAGCAGGTAAGAGTGATTATTGATTAATTCGTATGAGATTATTTTACAATTTGACATGTGGATAATAATACACATTGTAAGAAGACAAGGGATTTATTGTTAATCGTAAATACCAAACAACAAAATCACTAGTCTTCCATACAAAATGCATCAACGGTTGTTAGATGTTAAGAGGACGAAACACACCACCTAATAAGCGATATTTTGAACGAACTGGGCACATGAACTTAGCATAAATAACCTTAGCCACTGTTTTGATGTATATTTCATTGCAACGATTATTGTTAGCGAATGTAACTTTATGAGATTAGAGACTAATTGAAATTGTGTAAGTTATAAATTAAGTATGAAAAAATAAATGAGCATACTTTTAGGAGGCATTTGACACCAACCTCTGTTGTAAAAGATATTGTGCCATCTGGATTTCCTTGGGGTTGCCCGAAATGGTAATGATACGATCGGTCGATCCCGGGAGGGGTTCATCGATGGTTATATATGCACCAGATTCATTACGGATACGGCGAATGCGACCGCCTCCTTTGCCGATTATAGCACCAGCAAGCTGAAAAAGGCATGGAAATTCAAAACTCCACCTCTTTTGGTATAACTCAATATACATACGTCCTTGGGAATGGTAACTTGTGTGCTGTTCTTGGGATCGTGTCCGTTCGGCAGATTTCCAGCATTGCCACCACTTGGGCCGTTGCTGTTCGATCCTGGACCAAAACCACCCGCACTGCCACCGCCAGCACCAGAGCCCATGCCATTATTGTTGTTGGGCCCACCGAATCCGCCACCCTGATTCATTCCGCCTCCGAAGTTTCCGCCGCCACTCATTTGGTTTCCCCCGAATCCACCGCCGTTACCGCCGCCGAAGTTAGCTGGATTTCCAGGTCCTCCGAAACCACCACCGCTTCCACCAAAGTTTCCTCCAGACGGTCCATTGCCACCAAAGCCGCCGCCATTACCACCGAAATTGCCGCCACCAAAGCCACCGCCGAAGTTGCCGCCGCCAAAATTGCCGCCACCATTATTGCCACCAAAGCCGTCGTCGTTAGCCCACGGATTTATGAAGGGATTATCGCGCCTTCCGCCGCTACGGCTTCGATCACTGCGACCACCACGATCGTTGCCAAAGCCCCCGTTGCCACTGCCTCCAGCGCCGCCACCACGACCGCCACGTGACTGACGATTGTTGCCGCCATTGGCAGAACCATAACCACCATATTCATCGGCGAACATTCGGTCGAAATTTATCGGGTCATAATTGTGTACAGGGCCCTTAATCGGCGTCTGCAAATATTAAAGCAATTCAAATAATCACAATTGCTTAAGTAAAATCTTAAAACTCACCTCACGGGTCAACGTGATCACCTCCCGTATCGCGTCGATCACCTGGGCCTGTTTACCCACAGTTTGCACCACACGGTCTGTGCTTTGGGGTGCCACATTTGAAAACACCTTTAAAATGCGGCAGCCAATTTTCTGTAAAACATAAAAAATTCCATATTAAGCATTTTCCTTCGACATACAAACGGAAAAATTAAGCAGTGGGCATTTACCGCACAGCCGTTCTAAATTTCGCGTTGATGTTCAAACGTTTACACATATCCTTCAAAGTCTATAATACGAATTTATTACTTTGCCTAGATACTTTGCCAAAGCCCAACTGTTCAGACACAATATTCGGGAGTCACATTTTCAATAGTGCTCCAATTTAGTGGCTTTAATTTAATACCGCCGTGTAAGTAAAGACGTGATAGCGGTGGTGGCTCGGCAGCGATTGCATCATTTCTAAACCATAAAGCCCACATATTACTGTGTTGGAGATTGTTGCTTCTACACTTATGGTGTATGTCGAAGCCCAGTCATTTGCGGGTGTGCTTGACCAACGCAACGGAACACAACAGTGTCAACCAACACAACCCAATGACAGTCGCCGAGTACGGCATGAAAATAACGCTGACTGTTGTAAGAAATTAATCCGTAGCAGGAAAGAAATATTGAGTGGCTGGCTGAAACATTGAGTCACAGAATTTCAAGTATTTGCCTAGTGCATACATATAATAAAATAACAACGTGGGATTATTAATTTTAAACATGAACGAGCATGTACAGAACACTGTCGCATACACACAAACATTCATAGCAAATCGCAGGCAGGACGCCAGCAAAAGAGCAAGACGAATCGGAAGGATGACTATAGCCAGGCTGTGGTCGAGAACAACAGCAACTACGTTGAGAGCCAAAGGTGGCCTGCCAGGTGTGCTCTAATACTTTATTGCTGTTTTTATGATAGCAATAAGTTAATCGTCATTTGTAATTGCTACGGCACATTGCGACGGCGGACTCTATAGATTGACAGTGTAACTATTTAATTACCACTTCCTGCTTGAGGGTGAAAGGCACGACGACCGACGCAATGAGAACGAAGACGATGTTGTCGCGACCAATGGTAATTCCGAACTAGTTGGATTCCCAAATTCCCAAAGACCATGCTAGCGCTTGCATCGACATCGGAAACGGCATCGACACGGCCAGCGAGAGCAGCAACATACTTTCAGTACATTGCGGATACATGACAAACCTTTCACCTCATAATATATGTACCTACATACTCTCTAAAATTACTCACGCAACTTCTCCTGTGCTCTTCAGTTGTTCGTGTTCGCAGGATAGAAAGGACAAAGGCTACAAAGCGCAACACAGGCGCTCCTGTGGAGGATTCCACGTTTGCGTGTGTGTAACTAACTTGCCGTGAAACGAGAGAAACGAGAAGCGGAACCGGTCTAACAACCAAACACATGCGCAGTTCGTGCTTATATACCTACACACGTACCCATTGACATCGGCAGTGTATACTCACCTAACGCATAGTGGAAATTAAAAATGGAGAACTGAAGGATTTTAAAATGAAAAATATGTTCAGAGCTCGCTGATTATGATTTCATCCGCCACAGGCACACGGACACTCCGCCCCCACAAAGCAAACGACTAGGAAACGCAAATTTTAAATATCTTCACAAGAAGAGACAGCGGACATAGACAATGTGACGAAAATCTACCTTTAAACCAAGGTAAATGCTTTAATGTCTTCACAAACCGAAGAGAAAAAAAACTACGCCAAAAATCGCATGCGTGAAAGTAACGTCATAGGGACGGCATTTTTCTTAGCTGAATTGTGGCATATCCCTCACATACTGTGTTCATGGTGCAACGATTCGCTTCTTGCGCTGCACCAACAGCGTTCTATTCGTACGCGTCAATCCTATTCGCCGTAGACATGACCTTAAGCAGCATAGCCGCAGACGCACCCGTTGTCTTCACACGCACAACGACGACGCTTCACAGCTGTCGGTCACGGTGCGACCACGTTGCGTGTGTGCATGGCCTGTGCCACGTAACTAGCACACGGCGACGTTACTCAAAAAGCGCACATTTGTCAGTGCCGGCTGCCTGCCTGCTGTCATATTATGTATAGCTGAATACTAGTACGCTACACTGCTATTGTCTTGTTGCAATCCAGTTTCTTGCCACGCGAAACAGCAGCCACAATGGACCAAACTGTCAAACGAAACATAAACTGCATCTTATAATACTTTGCCTTCATTTTCATACCTGCGTTTGCAAGTACTCGAAACCCTTAGTGTCAATGGTAACAATCAAAATTAATTCTAAACTAAACAGACCCCAGTACTGTTGTTTTGCAATGAAAAATGAGTCGTTGACCACGGTGCGCAGGCTTGTGACACTGCACAACGTCCTGATAAAAACTGTCAGAACTAAATTCCATGTGCACTTTTACTATATAATTCCAGTCGCAGATCAAATCATGCCAGTGTCTCAGACAGACGGAAATGGTTACTGCTGTCAAAATAAAATTATTTTTGTAATTATTAGCCCGACTTTGCTGCGGAAAGCTCTGACTCTCCTACAACGTTAATACAGTTCAAGTCGCTATCAGTCAATACGCATCGACTCAATTCAGTCGTATAAACACGCGTATAAACGGTAAACATGCGTGTAAATGGTTAAAAATGTTGATATGCACTTAGCTTATTTATGCATTTTGAAGTTAGAAGCAAGCAACACTAACAGCTGATATTCATTAACATAGACGCCCAAAAGGTATTAATAAAGAGAAAAGCACCCTTCTCAAAACCTGCAGCGATAAAATTTCGTGAACTCTTGAAGAAGTGCTTGACATCCCATAATCTGATCTGTTTTAAAGAGTGCATCAATTTTAATGTACCTTAAAGACAATTGCGAAACCTTAATCCATGACATGTCTGCTGTCATAAAACTAACTATCCGAGAATTTAATTACAAATTTATTTTAAATTATTTTTTGTTAACACAATTCTTGAGAGTGGAGTTAAGATAGACTAAGAGAGCTACTTTGTATTTGATTTACTTTGTATTTGATTTAAATAATGAATTTATTAGTATTAAGTTGTTTGAAAGTCAAACAAAACGAAAAAACGAAACAAGTAGAAATTCTGTAAAAAAAATAGTCAAAAAGACGGAAGCCTGAAACAGTATTAATCAAACACAATCATTTAAAAATTAACCTTAGAACCGTGGCTTGGCCATACAACTTAATCTCGTGACTTGGGCACTCAGTGCCCAGTAGTGTATTTTGTATGGAAATTTAAGCTTTTTATGAACTTTTTTATAAAAAGGCCAATATTTCGCTTATTTATGCAAATAAATTGAAACAAGTATTTATCGTTAGAAACAAAGGTTTTTTAACTGAAAAATATAAAAAACATATAAAGTTTGGATTTTGAACCGCTCAACTGGGTGAAATTATCCGCTGCCATTTTGATGCGTTTTGATTTAATGTTGCCGTTGTTGGAGTATTGTCTGCATCTTTATCAATATCTAAGTCCATATCAGCATCGGCATAATATTTTGTGAAAAAGAACTTTGCATATTTTGAGGCCCCTAATTTTTTAAGGAAAATGTATGAAAAATGATGAAAATGACTATGGTACATTTTTTGTATTATTTCGATGAGAATGGGAATTACACCAAATAATTTGGCTGTGTTGTATTACTTAAAGTTTTCGCTTTCGAACTCGATTATTGATTTACGAAAAATGTGCATGTTTTTCGACATCAAAGAAAACGCCTTGAAACTCCATATTTTCCGACATTGACGTCCAATTACCGCGGAATTGTAAAACTTATAAAAGCAAATTACATTGGAAAGGAAGCCGTGAGGTGCCGTAAATGCCACAAAGTGAAAATCACGTCAACCGGTTTATTGGTTTAGAAATTACAATCGAAAAGATGAAAAAAGTCAAGGAAAATCCGAAAAAGTGACACGCGCATTTTTTGTGAAAACGGAAACTAAGTTTTGAAAACGGTTTGCGGATTCGAAATCAGCGGCCCCTAGTTACCCTAGAACTGATGTCAAAACCAGAAAATCCGACAAAAAAACCAAATTTGTTGCCCTGTGATATATGAGGAAATATTATGGGCACTGAGTGCCCCAAGTCACGTATAGCGTACTCATCTTGTAAAATGACATAACTTTCTTATTATAAGAGATATGCACCTGTAATTTTGTCAACTTATAAACAAAAGTACAATCTATCTGCCTACCAAAAAAAAACGAATTGGACTTTTCAAACCCCCTAATTGTACATAAAAAATGAATATGGGCACTGAGTGCCCAACTCACGGTTCTAAGGTTAAAATAAATCGTAGATGTACAAAACCCAATGTTTGTGTTTCAGATTTTCGTACAAATTAGATTTAGCTTAGCAAAGCGTTGTCTCTAAAACTCCATAGAAATATGGTAAAGTAAAATAGTAAGTAAATAATTGAATGGCAGATCAATTAAGTCGCTGCTACGCGACGAAATACCACAGCAAAATTAAGCAGCACTTTGCTCATTCAAAATATACAATGTACAAACAGGATGAGAGCGAGTGTGTACATACGACATATATGTATGTAGCTACACTTATGAAAAACACCAATACGACTGAAGCAAACAAAAACGCAACAGGAAAAGATGTCAAGCGGAAATGAGGGAGACTGCTCAATACTTTTTATCCGTCGCTTAATTGAACGTTTGTTTGCTTTAACAACTCCGACAACTGGAAGCACATTGGCTAAGATATTTGTCGATCCTGTGTAACACACAGGTAAGACAATCGTAATGAGTATTGAAATTAATTTTTTCCGGCAATAAATATGGGCGAAAATAAACTAACGAAATTTTTAAACTGAATTTTAAATAAATCTTCTGTAGCTAGTAATGCATCAAACTCAATTGCTGACAGGATTTTCCTTCATAAAACCAAAGCAACATGCTTCAATACTGAGAACAAAGGCGAATTTCGAAAACCTTCGCTACACATGCACATCTCCATAATTGTTGTACGCAGCCGTTGAAACTGAAACTAAAATGCAGTCTGTACAGCAATAAGGATAATCATTGGGCTTCAAGGGCAGATGTTTTCCTTTTTGGTCCCTCTCTTTGCTTTTAGTTTTGTTGTGTGCTACAGTAACACCTGTTAAGCATTCATCAAATACGAAACAGACGGCAAGCGCTCAAACTTCAAACACAGTGTACAACATCAATTCTGCAGAAGTAAAAGAACAGCTGCAACCAAAACTATGTATAGTTGGTCTCCAGCATGAATATTGAGATATATACAGATTAAAAACAGAGAACAACGCAAAATCTGAATACATTGATTTTCGCCCCACGTTTTCGTCCAATTTGAAGAAGTAGGAACAAACGATTTCCCCACATGCTTAACTAAAATGTTCACACTAATTATTAGAGGATCTCACTGTTGCCATGGACTAGTAGGAGAAGCCCCTCTTAGTTACTGAACAATGAGTTCAGACGTCACTCCCACTGATATACAAATTTTGAATCAAAATTTAAATGCTAAAATTTTTTTGTGCACAATCTGCCCATGGAACTCGTTTCCGGTAAACATAAAACCTTCCAGACAATCAACAGCTTCTAAATTAGCAATGTATTCGTTCCTTCTGCAAATGTTTTGTCTATATCAGTTAAATGCGGCTCAAATTGAAAGAAATTCAACAGATCTATTTTAAGTATTGTCTTTTCAACAAATTTACTGAAAAGCGCTTCTGATGGAAATTTTCAAAGATATTTTCGAAAATTTTTAAAAACTCAAAATCAGGCCATTCAAAAAATTGGCGCGATATGTGGTATACTATTTTTTCCTAAATCCTTTAAAATCATTTTTCGGCTCACTGTAGTAGATAAAGGTTTCACAACTGCTTGCCATGCCCTAAAGAATGGTGGACGCTAAGGTTGTTCCTAATTTATTATTCCTCAAAATTTAAAATTAAAATTACATTTCAAGCAAAATTACATTTCTTATTCTTCCAACTATTTGCGATTATTGTCTTTTTCCGGCATATCTAGATTTTTTGAAATAATTATGAATAAATAAATGTTTATTATAGCAATTATTCGTATGTGCATATATATATAACACGCAAGCTCTAGAATCAAGTCGGTCACACGTCAAGCCGCGTTCCCCAACAGACAAAAAGTATAGCTTGCGGTTAGATTAGATTTAGAAAGGGGTATTTGCACTGAGACCAGAGATGATAAATTGTGCCCCCTACAATTTTAGAGAACGTCCCCTTATCCCACCGACCTAGGTGAGGGTGGCAACTGAGGAGCTCACATAGGCCAAAGATAGGCCCGTTGTGTAAACACAGTGAAACAAAGTGGCTGACCCTGACAGCTAGTCACCCCTCGGAAGGTGGAGGGAATCCACAGTGATTCCCTAATGAAGCGGACTTTGCCGCTAATATGGATGGTCGACAGCTCGGGTAGATCAACTAGAAACAGGACCCCTGGGTGGCAAAGCCCAGTCCTGGCTAAGGTCGGGCAGTGGCACATAAGGTGTGCAACGCTCGCCTCCGAGTCAACCGAATTGCAACTACGGCAGTGTTCGTTGAATGGGAGACCCAGTCTCTGGGCATGTCTGCCGACGGTCCAGTGTCCTGTAAGTACCGTCACAGTGTTAGCGATATCGCCGTGCCCTAGGCGAAGGCCAGGTTTCCCGGGGGATTCTGGAAGCGCTTTCTTCCGCCCATGACCTGTTTGACAGACGTAGATAAGAATGCTTTATGCTCATTTTGACTGACGCTAACGGTGCACCTTCGGATTCCATTACGTCCGGCCGCGTGGTACCATTTCTGCCCAGCTCATCTGCCTCGCAATTACCGGTGATGCCCCTGTGACCAGGAATCCAATGTAAGTGAACCTCCTTGCGCTCCCACCGACCTAACGAAGCTTAGTAACTCACGGGAGGTGTTTGACCTTCTCTTCTGCAAGCCAGTAATGGCCCAGGTGTTGCCTCCTGCTGCAACATACCGCATCGCAGTGCAGTATGATGTGTTCAGGAGTCTCCTCAGCTGTTCCACAGAGTCTTCAGACGCTTACCTGTTCTAGCCCGATTGTATGCATATGTTTTCTCTGTCTGCAGTGCCCCGTTAACAGCCCGGTGACCAGTCTGAGCTGAGGCATTATTCACTCCATTTGGAGTAATAACCGTAATAAAGATGCCTAACACCCCAACAGTGCTCGGAATTCCTGGTTCTTTCTTCAAGTCTTTCGTCAAAGACTCTGCTAGAGTGTTTTTGCCCAGACCAATGAAATGTTGGTGTAAGATTCCTTACTTTTTAGTGCATTGTCAATATTTCATCGTAGTTCCTCTTTCTTTGAACGCCTGTGGTTTTCGAGAAAAACTACTTTACCACATTACCCAAAGCCACCCTATTTATTCATCTATTCCAGTTCTATGTACCTTTCCTACCGAAAAAATTATTAAATGCGATTTACGTCCCAGCAAAAAACTCTTACACGCGCAGACGTAAATATAGTTAGTCCACTTGTTGCTTTTAGTTTCACAAGTCCAAATTTACACGCATACCTGCCTTCAAGTGTCCCTTTCAGACAGAACTTTTCATTATATAAGAAGTTAACCAGAAAAAATTTTTTTTAATTTTAAAAGTTCTTACAATACAAAACACCACATGCCGCCGCCTTGTGCCAGCTGCTGGCCACAATTCAAAAAATACTAATGAAGCAGATGTACACTTCCAAAAATGATTAACGCCAGCTGACCTGAGTTGTTACTTCGCTTGTATGTATCTGTAATGTATTCGTTTTGTTGGGCGAACACAACAAAAAGGAAATCAAATCTACTTGTAGAAAAAAAATTAAAAATCAAACCAAGTTTAGGGTCTGTCTTACTACAAGTCGCGAAGCCTATTCAAGTCATTTTGAATTGTGGATGAACTCAAGCAAGTTTTTGAAGTTAACTGAACCGAGGTCATTCAAGTTGTTGAAGAAAGGAGAGCCTAGGGTTTTCCATCTTCGTTCAAATAGAGCCGGGCAGTTGCAGATAAAATGACAATCGTTTCCTCCTCCTCTTCAGGATTGCGACGACCGTGCCAATATGCTGTCTGCCAAGCGATAAGTGGTCTAGTGCGCCTAGGATTAAAAACAGGCCAGAGCTGTTTGGTTATGGTACAAGTGTTCTCCTCTTGCTTTAATTGCTGCCTGGATGTCAGTGAAAATGCGAACCATATCCCCCCTACTCTGTCATCTAGCTTGGAGCCGTCTGTATAGAACCGTGTCTTGTTCCCACTACTGTCTATGAGGTATGAGGGTTGAGAATTTAGAGTCCAACAGATATGATGGTAGCGAGTAGTCT
Organism: Melieria omissa; assembly: GCA_963971225.1. Classification (NCBI taxonomy): domain Eukaryota; kingdom Metazoa; phylum Arthropoda; class Insecta; order Diptera; family Ulidiidae; genus Melieria; species Melieria omissa. The sequence continues at coordinate 36,936,923 of OZ020269.1, read as the reverse complement.
ATGTTCTCAAGTAAGTCAGGTGAAAAGCCTAGAATCCGGCAGAAACTGAAATCAGTACGTGTCCATCTTTTGATGGTATTTATTTAGTCTCACTGCAGAGAGGGTTGCAGCTTGTTTACCGAAGAGATCAACAGGAAGAAAGTGGAGCAGGGCGTAGAGCCCTCTGGATGGTGTCGATCGAATGCTCCAGTTATTATAAGCGACGCCGATCTTTGGACTGAGTCCAGAAGTTTCTGGTTTACCCCCTTATCCAGGGCAATCCACAATACCACTGCTCCATAGAATAGAATGGGCCTAATCATGGAGATGTAAATCCAGTACATGATACGTGGTGGATACCCCATTTTTTGCCAACTGCTCTTTTGCAAGAGTACAGTGCAACAGTGGAAGAGTTGTAACCCTATTGGTTACCAGGTTGTGAACTGTGTCCACTTATGTTGTAGAAAGCTTCCTCAACTTTTTCACGTTCAAAATTTCTTTATAAGTTGAAACGCAAATAGAATATCAGCCGTTTTCTAATCGCAACGAAAACGGAATTTCGGTTTTCTGGCACATATCATTTGAAACGATTTCGTTTTCGAAAATTGACGAAATCAAAACGAAATTCAGCACACTTCATCACGTTTTCGCTCCGAATTTGAAACGAAAACGATTTGTAGCACATGCCTGATAATCATTTATGGTGTTCACAGTTCAGCGGTATCTAGCATGTTAAATTTCCCACTTGGCAATTTTCCCGAATTTTCCCATATGGTATCTCAATTTCGTTTGTTTTGTATGAAGAACATAGATACCGGTAGTTTCAAAATTTGCCGCACTGCCGAGCATGTTTATTGAAAGAGGCAAAAAACAAAGTCAAATTAATTTGTTGACACAATCTACGGAGCGAATTTTTTTGAGTACTTTATGCTACTATCGGGACGATTTCTTTATTTGATGTTCAACGTTTGTTTGCCATTTGAGCGAGGCATTTTTATTTTGAAAAATTTTCCACAATTGTTTGAAAGATATACAATGGGGTGCTCACAGTTAGATCGTTTATTTTTAGGGAAAATTGCCCGAAATAAATTTTCCCGCAAACTGTGAATTCCATAAATGTTTTGTTTGTGCGTGCATACACGTATTTAAAGGTGTTGAGATATATTGTTCTCTCATAAAGCGCATATGCACTCTCTCCTTTATTTTGCATTCTGTCTTGTACATTCATACTTTTATCTGCTGATATTCAATAAAGCACTTTTCTTCTTCATTATAACGTTGACCGAAACACACGTGTTTGTACATGTTATGGGCCCAGGTGCCTTCTGAAGAACAAATTTTTGCCAAAAGCCGTCTTTTGAGTATTTTATAATTCGAAATGGATGATAGTTAAAAAATTAGCAAGCTCGAAGGTGCTGAGAGCTGGACTCTGTGGAAGTTCCAAGTAAAGGTGGTACTCAATGCTAGTAACCTTTAGGAAATCGTAAATGGAACTGCTGAACGACCTACAGAAGCGGGAAATTTGGCAAAATGGAAAGCGAACGACGCCAGGGCGCAAAAGATTTTAGTGGTCGCTATGGGCGAGGAGCCGATGCTCCACATACTCAACTGCGACTCATCCGCCGAAATGTGGTGCAAACTGGAGAGTGTCTACGAGCAAAGATCGGAAACATCAATCCACCTTCTGCAACAGCAATTTTTTCAATATATAAAAGATCCAGAGGATAGCATTGCCGCGCACATTTTTAAGCCGCAAAAGATAACGAAACAATTGAGTGACCTCGATGACCAGATATCGGACAACATGCTGATAACCAAGATTCTAATGACACTTCCTGAGAACTATAGTCATTTCTTTTCCTCCTGGGAAGCAACAAGCAAAGGTGAGCGAACACTCAAGAACATAACTTCTCGTCTGTGTATGGAAGAGTCAAGACTTGGCGTTCAGCCAACTAAATCTGAAGCATTTGTGGCTAAGCGAAAAGGTAAGCCTACTGAGAAAGAATCAAATGAACAAAATACCAAACCCAAGGGAAAATGTTTCGTATGCAAAAAGTTCGGCCACTGGAAACGTGATTGCCCAAGTCGAACTGGTTGTAGGAAGGTCAATCAAAGTGATGCATTCATAAGTGAGGTTATGTTCATACAATCGCACATATAGTTGTTTATAGGTTTGTTGACTCAGGTCCTAGTGATCACATGCCAAATAGAATGGAGTGGTTTGAAGGTTACGTGCCGTTTAAGGAACCTAAAAGCATTCGAGTTGGTAATGGAGCAATTATTCCTGCATATGGGAAGGGTAATATCGCAGTGGAAGCCTATGATAGAAAAGCTCGGCGTTCAAAATTCTTGTCAAATGTTCTGTATGTGCCAAATATTAAACTAAACCTTTTTTCTTCGAACTCCTGCTTAGAAAAAGGGTATTCAATGGTGGCTGAAGCCAGCGAATGTATCTTCGAGCGAAATGGTAGAATTCATCTAAAAGGCGTGCGAGAAGGTTCCAGGCTCTTTAAACTACTAATGAAAGTGACGCCCTTCAGGGGTCAAGCAAACGTGGCTGTGAACGATATACCTTTGCAAATGTGGCACGAACGAATGTGCCATCATGGAGAGGGACACGTGAAAGACGTTTTACGCCAACGCAACATAAAGTATACCGAAAAAGGCTTTTTCTGCGAGGGTTGCGTAATGGGTAAGCAGCACAGATTACCCTTTACTGAAAGCAGGAACAGAGCCAAGGTCCCTGGAGAACTCGTGCACACTGATCTCTGTGGCCCAATGCATGAGCAATCTTTTGGGGGCGCGTGATATATGCTCCTGTTCCGTGATGATTACTCCAATTACCGGTTTGCTTACTGTATCAAAGCAAAGTCAGACGTTTCAACTATGCTTCAAAGGTTTTTAGATCAAGTGGAAGCCGATATAGGAAGATAGGTTAAGGTTCTACGATCGGATAACGGGTTGGAGTTTATAAACAAAGAAGTTTGCGCAATTTTAAGATTACTCACCAAAGATCAACGACGTATAGAACAAAATGGGCGGACAGAGCGTGATATGCGAACTGTCATTGAAGCAGCTAGGTCAATGATATACAGCAGAAATATGAGTTTGAATTACTGGGGCGAAGCAGTACACAATGTAGTTTACACACTTAACAGAACCGGTAAAAGCCCTGAGCAAAACAAAGCGCCTTTCGAGCTATGGTTTGGTAAAGCTGCAGATATCTTTAACCTTCGCGTATTTGGTTCCGATGCCTATGTTCATATTCCGAACAAGAAACGCAGAAAATTAAATTCGAAATCCAAGAAAGGAGTATTTGTCGGGTATCAAGAGAATTGTAAAGGCTATCGCATTTGGTTACCTAGTGAGAGACGAATTGAAATTTCTAGAAATGTACACATTAGGGAAGGTCCAATGGGACAATGATGGTTCAGATAAATTAGATTTGGAAGTAGACGCGGATGCGAAAATAAAAAGAGTTAAATTCTGATGATGATTTTAAAGATGCAGAGAGCGAAACAAGAGATGTTGAAATAACGCGCATTAAAGATTGAGAATCGCTATGAACTTCGCGAACGAAAGCGAAAGATAACAGATGAAGCTACGTTCTGTGCGTACTTATCGGACATTGACGAACCCGAGAACTATGATGACGCTCTAACCAGTAGTTATAGTACGCAATGGAAGCAGGCAATGAATGAAGAATATGAATCTCTTTTAAAAAACCAGACGTGGAATTTGGTGGATCTACCCAAGGGTAAAAATGCTATATCGCATAAGTGGGTATACAAAATCAAACGGACTCAGGTTGGACACATTGAACGATTTAAAGCACGTTTAGTAGTGCGAGGCTTTACAGAAAGGTTCGGAATAGACTACGAAGAAACATTTAGCCCCGTTGCTAAATTTACATCAATTCGAACAATTTTGGCATTGAGTGTTCACTTAAATCTGACCTTAAGAGGGTCCTCTACTCTCGCGGTTTCGAAAAATCGATTTTTTTCGCATAATTTCAATCTATATGCATCTGAGAATACTCCACAGAAAGGATTCCGTGAAAATCACATTTCTTTGCATGTTGCTGGGAACCGAAAGGTACGCGTTCCCTGCAAGTTATACAACGTAATTTATCTTTAAACTCGTTTTCCCGAAAGTAGTGTTTTTTTGGCTGCCGAGTACCTAAGACTTTTTATAAAAGTATTAGTCCGATTTCGATAATTTTTTTTTTTAAATTGTTCAGAAAACATACCGCTATGTTTTCCCGTGCACGATTTTCAAAATTTTATTTTGTTCCGTTTTTATAGCGCCTAATAGGTCAAAAAAAGAGGTGAAAATTGTAATTTTTTACAAATTGTTGCATAACTTTTACACAGTGCAAAATAAAAAAATTCTGTCACGGGAAAACATAGCGGTATGTTTTCTGAACAATTTAAAAAAAAATTATCGAAATCGGACTAATACTTTTATAAAAAGTCTTACTCGGCAGCCAAAAAACACTACATTCGGGAAAACGCTTTTAAAGAAAAATGATGTTGTATAACTTGCAGGGGACGGGTACCTTTCGGTGCCCAGCAACATGCAAAGAAATGTGATTTTCACGGAATCCTTTCTGTGGCGTATTCTCAGATACATATAGATTGAAATTATGCAAAAAAAAAATCGATTTTTCGAAACCGCGAGAGTAGAGGACCCCCTTAAAACAATTTGATATTAAGACAGCTTTCCTCTACGGCAGATTAGATGAAGAGATATACATGTACCAGCCGACTGGCTACAGTGATGGCAGCAACAAAGTCTGTAAATTGAATTAAAGTCTATACGGCCTTAAACAAGCTTCCAGATGTTGGAATAAGCTATTTACAAAAATTCTGCAAAGCTTTAATTTCAAAGTCAGCGAGGCAGATTCTTGCGTCTTTATTGGAGAAATCGATGGAAAGCGATTAATTCTTGCAATTTAGATCGACGATGGTTTAATTGCAGCTGAATCTCAAAAAGTTTCTGAAATTTTCATAAATTATTTTGGAAAAGAATTCGACATCAAAGTTTTTGATAACGTGTTCTACTTAGGCATGAAAATAACCAGATAACCAGAAAGGTATATTAGTAAAACAAACAGCTTACACCAAGAAGATATTAAGTCGCTTTAATATGTTAAGTGCGAAACCTGTAAGCACCCCAGCTGAAGGAAGTGCTTCCGTGGTTTGTAAGACAACAAGTCCGAAATTCCCATATAGAGAAGCCGTGGGCTCGCTGATGTACTTATTTATGGTTACATACATACATTATACATTACGTATGCAGTTTCATATGTCAGTCGTTTTTTAGATACATTTCAAAATGAGCATGTAGCGGCAGTAAAACGAATCTTTAAATATTTATGCGGAACACTTAATCAGGGAGTGATGTACACAAAACTAGATGAACTATTTCTTAATTGTTTCACAGACTCATATTTCGCAGGCGATGCTGAGAGCAGACATTCAACTAGTGGATACGTTATCACGCTATCTGCAGGTCCAGTTACCTGGTTGTCCAGAAAGCAGCAGACAATAGCACTCTCGACAACTAAAGCGGAATATATGGCAGCATGTGAAGGGGTCAAGGAACTCATATGGGTACAACGCTTGCTGAAGGAACTGCCACCTGGGAGTGTTACGATACCGAAACTGAACCTGGACAATCAGAGTGCTATAAAGCTGATTAAGAACCCACAGTTCCATAGAAGAACTAAACACATAGAGGTGAAGTTTCATTTTATTCGAGAGAAATATGAAGATGGAGGGTTCGAGCTGAACTATGTGCCTTCAGCAGAGCAGTATGCAGACATTTTTAAAAAGCCTCTTAAACCGGAAATTTTCAAGAAATTAAAATTATTGCTAAATATCAAACAATATGATATGAGTGAATAACTAATTGAACAAAGTGGAAGTGTTGAGATATATTGTTCACTCTGTTATTCTCTCATAAAGCGCATATGCACTCTCTCCTTTATTTTGCATTCTGTCTTGTACATTCATACTTTCATCTGCTGACATTCAATAAAGCACTTTTCTTCTTCATTATAACGTTGACCGAAACACACGTGTTTGTACAAAAGGCACGTGCGTCGTCAAACTATTTTCTGAGAGCTTCTGTGTCTGATTTAACCCAAACATGTTAAGGTCTTGTAATAAGCAGCGCATAGACGTTAGAACATGTTCGCTCAGCTCATGCGCAAACTTGAAGTTCACTTCGGGCTAGATTATTGATACAAGTGTGCAAACCTTAGTCTGAGCTAAATGTTAATAGAGCACAGATCGCAATGGAGAGCGCTATAATCTCATTATTAAGGATATCTGTTTGAAGTAAAAAAACCCAATAAATCATATTTCCTCCATACAAACTTTTAACAACCCATCGTTGAACTCAATACATTTTTATTTTCATAAAATTTAAAGACAAGTGTTGAATTATGTTTTGTTTGAAGTATCTTAACCAAATTTGAAATTAATCACGTTTATGCAGACAACACCTTTATCCATTTTTTTTGCTCTTTTAGACCTCGAACTTAAAAAAATCGCGTCAGAACAAACAATTACGTGTATATGATTACAAGTTTATCCCAAAATTGATTTTTTTGTTTTTGTCTGCACTCTACATACACTTAGGTGCAAAATTGAGTCAACAATATGAAAATTCATAATCATCGCATTTTTTTACCAGTCAATCGCAAAATTTTGATGTAATTCTTTGCAAGTCATTAGATTATACCTTGATTAACCAGGATCCACCATAAAATATTAAAAGTTTGGCACATATATATGCATTTTGTCCAATATTCTAAATTAACACATTGACTCAATTTTGCACCCATAATTTCTATGAAGTGATACACTGCGGGACACTTGATTACCCTCACTTTATTTTGTTAGCTAAGATTTTTGTTATGAAGTCAAAAACTTTTTTTTAATGTCAAAATTTTCTGGGCACTTAGTTACATGTGTTCCTGTTTTTGAACCGCCAAAATTGTACGCAAAAGGATGATGAACCACATTTTTGTCCTTTTAAGCCTATTTCAATTGGGACACTTGATTACCTTCACTCATAGAAAACATAGAAACTAGAGGTAATTCTTCATTACATTTATTAATTTTTTATTACTAATGTTTTGTATGGACACCATTACTGCGAATAACCCCAAAAAGACGAGAAGGCAAAGAGTTGTCCAACGATGTAAGATAATTTTCAGGGATTTCGGAAAATGATTTTTCAATTGTGTCTATAAGACGCAATCTGCATAAATTTTACATGTCAACCATCCCCAAACATTTTCGATTATGTTTGGATCGGACGAGAATGCAGACCAATCTATTTCATTTACATTTTCCGCTTCAAACCAATCCTTCACCAACTAGCGGTGTGAATGGCAGCGTTATCATGCTGGAAAATCCAGCGTTTCCCCGCGAATATTTCGTCAAAGTTTACAAATTCAATCTCCAACATTTCCATATAATTCTGTGAAACTTGGCGCCCTTCCAATATTGTTAAATTAATTGCGCCATGGGCCGACATTGCTGCCGACAACATAACTGAGAATGCTGCTGAATGACGCCGCGACAAAAATCGTTCAGATTTTCTTAGATCATGAAAATAGTTTTGGAAGCCATTGGGTCCGTCCAAATTAAATATCTTTTCGTCGGAAAAGACGACTGACTTCCACTCCTGCTGCCAACTGAGATGAGCTCGCGCGAACTCTAATATGGCCTTCAAACTGACTCATTTAAACTAGTTTAAGTAAAAAGAGCTTTTTGTTGAACACAACCGTCCAGACTGTGAATGACACCGTCAATGAAGTTTAATTTGACAGCAGTTTGTTTACAAACAACAAACAAATATTTTTGTGAACTGATGTGCTGGGAGCATAATTCGAGCGAAATATTGGCGCATATTTCATAAACCACGGCATCGTACTCAACTTCATTCAATATTAGTCGCCTTGTATTCAGATTCCACAAAAAGGCGATGAATGGAATGAAAGCAGTGCGAGCAAAACGATAATTTTTATATATTTTAAAATTTTCACATTTTCAATGTTTGTTTGGTTTTGTTGTGATAAATTGACAGCTGAATCTGTAGGGAGGTGTTTTTCTGGTTTGTGTTTAGGGTGTGCGCTGTGTTCAGTTGACAAAACCCCTTTTTCATATAAAGCTTTCGGATGCAACCTTGCGTTAAACTCGTTTCAAAACATGTTAAATGGTTTAACACGTTTAATTTCCAACAATTGCATGTGAATGAACAGGTTTTCGAACTGGTTTTGTTCATTTAACGTGTTTAAGCACATTAAACACGTTTAAGTCGTCAGTTTGAACGTTATATAAGCGTACCGTTTTGTGACTTTGCAGTAAACGTGGTTTTTTTTGCAGCCTTTTGCGTTTGATGTAAGGACACTGCTTAATTACTCTGCGGACAGTGCCGACACTGGCTGTCGTCCTGGTTAGACCTCGTACGTGATCCGCCGACGCAGACGAATTGGACGATTCACGAAGAATTGCTTTTCTCTCTCGAAAGAACGGAGCGGTACGACCTTTGCGGTTTTTGCCATAAGTTGTGGGTGTTTTATGAAAATTGTTTACTACCCATGGATCGCGATCGATTCTGCGAGCGATTTTGCGGCTACTTATGTTTTCCTCCTTGTATGCCGAAATTCGTCCCCTTTCCAATTCTTTTAAAGTTTTACCATGGGCCATTGCATCTGCCGTTTGTAAATTTCGCAAAAATTATATGCCTAATACTTTCAATTCAGTTCTTCAAACCAATTTACACTAATCCTACCTTCTAACACTTGTTACAGGTCTAAAACTGCAATGAGGGTAATTAAGCCACTTGAAATAGGCTTAAAAGGACAAAAATGTGGTTCATCATTTTGCATACAATTTTGGCGGTTCAAAAACAGGAACACATGTAACTAACAGCCCGATTCTGTACACTTGATAAATTCACCATATTGACTATTTGTCAAGTTTTTATTATTTGTCAAGAATCGGTATTCTATCCCAAAAATAAAAGCTCTTTTCTTGATAAATTGTCAAAAGTTTGAATGGTATTGACAACAGCATACAAATTGAAATTTTGCCTATTGAAAATGGAAGAATTGTGCATGTTTACACTTTTACATCAGAGAAAATAAAAAAAAAATGCCGTTACCTCCCACGAATTATATTTTGTATGCGAAAAGCGCCTATTGTGATGAAACTATTGAAAAAAACGCACGAACTTATTTCCAGCCCAGCCAGGATTCGATCCAAGGGCGCTTGGTATGAGAAGCCAGCGCGTACCCGCTGGGCTATCAAGGCCGGTTTTTTTTTGCAAAACTTACTTTACTTAAACTGTTTGTCTTATTTTTTGACAATTTAACAACTGTCGCATATTCACCTTATGTTGAATTAAATGAGCTTTTTACTTTATCAATGTTGGATCAGAATACGAGCAAAGCTTTTGCTTGATAAAAATCTTGACAAAATTTCTTGATAAAAAATTTGTCAAGAATGCACAGAATCAGGCTGTAAGTGTCCAGAAAATTTTGACATTAAAAAAAAAGTGTGACTTCATAACAAAAATCTTAGCTAACAAAGTAAAGTGAGGGTAATCAAGTGTCCCGCAGTGTATGTTAAGCAACCTTCTTTTAACTGTTAATGGGTAAAATTTTTTTTTTTACCAACAAATTGTAACCTTTCGTTGAATAAATACGATTCGGAAACTTAAATTGCAATGATTGCGATTTCGGCGAGCATTAAAAAAATTATTATTGAAAAAGCCAATAATGGGCTTTCAAGTTGCGATATCGCAAAACTTACGTGCGTAAGTCAGTCGTCCGTTTGCCGAATTGTAAAAGGTTTACAATTTAAGAAAAAATGTGGAAGAAACCCCAAAATTTCGGAGGGCCGCAAAATTGGCCGTTTGATTTTTTCCGGGCAAATATCCATCGAAAAGGAGGCTGCGGGGTACGTTACTGGGGATGTAAGAGTGTGGACTGTGTGAAGAATGCTGCATAAAGTTGGGTTAAAGGCGATGGTTAAGAAGAAGAAGCCACTTATATAGGCCAAGAACGTAAAACTAAGACGCGAGTTTGTAGAAAGGCACATTTGTTGGACTGATTTTGATTGGAGCCAGGTATTAATGCAGTGAACCTTCGTTACTAATTTTGCGCTGATTACATTTACAAATAAAGGTTATTTGGTCAGATGAGACGAAGATTGACCGATTCCAAACAGATGGAAGGACCTGAATCTGGGACAAAGGCGGAAATGCTTTAAAGCCTTCAAATGTTTAACAAACAGTAAAGCATAGAGGCGGATCAATTATGGTCTGGGGTTGCATTACACCAAATGGAGTTGGAACAATTGTGCTAATTGACGGCATAATGCGTAAGGAACAATACGTCCACATTTTAGGGACAGTGGCAGTGGACATGATGCTGCGAAATCCAGTACGAGTTATTTTTCAGCATGACAATGACGCCAAATATACTGCACGTATCATCCGTGATTGGTTGAAAGAGCATCCATTTGGTGTAATGCAATGGCCCGCCCAAAGCCCAGACCTTAATCCGATCGAAAACCCGTGGGCTTACTTAAAAAGACAATTAGCAAAGAGTTCTGTCCCAAAAGGGCAAATCGATCTCTGGCTTGCAGTGGAAGAAGAGTGGTACGCGATTCCACCAGAGTTTGTAACCAAAGTATATAAAAGTATGCCAAACAGAACTCAAGAATTAAGAAAATAATAAAGAATATTGGATAAAATACTAAAACAAAGTTACAGTTTTCTTATTAAAATCATGTGGGTGCAAAATTTAGTCAATGTGTTAATTTAGAATATTGGACAAAATGCATATATATGTGCCAAATTTTTAATCTTTTATGGTGGATCCTGGTTAATCAAGGTATAATCTAATAGACTTGAAAAAATTACATCAAAATTTTGCGATTGACTGGTACAAAAATGCGATGATTATGAATTTTCATATTATTGACTCAATTTTGCACCTAAGTGTATATAGCATTTATTTGTATCTATAGGCTAGAGAGTATTTGTGAATAAATTTTGTTTGTTTCATTTAACTGCTTCAAGCGATGTTGAATAAATACAATGTTCTCATCGTGTTTTATATACACTATAATGTAAAAGTGAACAAATGTTTTTAGGTTTGTTACTTTTATCCTTGCTTAAACTTATTAACTTATTAAACTACTAACCTGACTTTGATGTTTAAAGAGTGCAGTAGCAAACAATATCCCAAAAGCAATAAATATTTACGTAATTAACTGAGGTAAACGTATAATTGTCACTTGTTCAATTTTGCACCCACCCATATCATTGGATTTTACATCAAATTGCTCACGAGTAACGCTTATAAAAGGTTGAGTTCAGTTGTGAGAACAATTTTCAGTGCATTTAAATACATTCCAAACAATATCTTCAACCATGAGAGCTTTAGACCAATTCGTTGTAAAATCCATTAAACACATGCTTTTAGAGGGTGTCAGTGTTGTAGTAAAAACATTTTCGGTTTCGCAAACAACGGTTATGAACATCAAAGAAATTGAAAATTTTGTGGTTCATAACGTTAAAAAGGGCCATCCCAGAATATTCGACGCGAGAAACAGTAGACAAATCGGGCAATTATTGATGATGGGCAAGGCCAAAACGCCAAATGTGTTGCAAAAAGTGCAAGTGAAACGGATATTGAGCTGCAAAGAAGCAAAAAACCCAAATTGTCAAACAAAAATAAGAGGACCCGCATGATATTCGCAAAGGAGCATGAGCTTTGGAAAGCGAAAGATTAAAAGCGTGTAATATGGTCGGATGAATGTAAAATTAATAGAATACAATCTGATGGCATTAACTATTTTTGGTTAAACACTGGAAGGGCAACCCAAAATATCGAAACAGTCAAATTTGGAGGATCAGTAATGGTGTGGGCTGTTTTTCATTCTATGGAGTCGGTCCTTTGCAAAAAATAACAACAATTATGACAAAAGACATCTACGTGAATCTGCTTTACGAAAATTTACAAGTGGCAGTCGGTCAGGTCGAGGTTTCGGAAGCCGAAATCATATTTCATTAGGAAAACGCCCCTAAGCACTCGTCAAATGTCGTGCAAAAATGGCTTAAAACACAAAGTTCGGATTTGAATCCTATTGAAAATTTGTGGTCCAACGTAAATCGGCGACTGGGAGGCTACGACACACCTCCTCCTATGGAGTTGTGGGAAAAAAATGCAGATCGTGTGGGCGGAAATACCAAGCACCATACCATACCAATACCGGCATGTCCAGCCACATTAAAGATGTTTTTGGGTTCAAAGGGGTTCAATTATTAAAAATTTTGTATAACAGTATCTACCGAAAATAAGTACTCGGGTGCAAAACTGAACAAGTACTCTGTGTGCTTTAATATCATTTATCTAAATAAATATACATTGTTGTTGTTGTTGTTGTGATTTATTGTTGTTGCTTTCTTTAAAGGTCTAATTTACAAAACCGTAAGTAGTTATGCCCAACTTTAGAAAATAGGTTTTGGTAGGAATAAAAGTAACGAATTTAAAAACCATTGGTTCACTTTTGCACTATAGTGTATGTGTAAATTGACATATATTTGTGATATAAATATATATTATATATTTCTTTCTTCCAATTTAATAACCACTCGGATCGTGATACACACTTTTGTGTTGCACAATTTATATGTATTATTGGAAATTAAAAAAGTCACAACGCAAGCAATACATACTAGTTAGTTAATAACGACTAATGTCCGGGTAATGTCATCTTCCCCTTTCGTTCTCCTCGCTAGTTGAATGGCACTTTTCGTCAATGTATGACCGGCGGCATTTTCGGCATGATAAATACATATCGCTCCTTCGCTGCAAGAACGTCATAACTCAAAAAAATTTTTTTTCAGTTTATGGCAACCCTGTGTGTATCTGCATATGATCTTTTATCTGTCAATACCACTTTGTAAAATATTCAATACTTTGCTCACAAGACGACATGAAACATTTTTTTATACCTTGAACTGCCTGTAATGGTAAACTTTAAAATTGAATTTTCTCGGAATGATGTAGTTTTGAGTTATGACGTTCTTGCAGCGAAGGAGCGATATGTACATGTATGTACATATTCTTGTGTAATACACTTGAAAGCGACACTTTCAATATAACACTAATAATTCAATAATTGCGCCTGTTTTGCGGCAGCTGTGATAACAGCGAATTGAACTCGTGCCTACTTTCAACATAACCACCCCAACAAATTTGAGGCTTAACTGGCACTTATACATAAGTACAAACAGACAAGAACGACGAGTATCACATGTTTCGTTATTAGAGAACCAATTCTTTTCTAATTGATAACGAATGACTAACAAAACGTTTCAATTAAATTTAAAAAGTTTATAAATCCAGCCACCGTAACCGCATCATAAAATAATTGTACATTTGCATAGAGGTGGGGATACACTTTGCGCTGGTATAAACAACTTCGCCACGGCCAGAAACTATTTAAACCCGCCACCATCAAAGTATGGCAACACAGGAGTTGACCGGATATGCAACGACAGTCAAAAGGTAATTTTGTTCGTGTTCAGTTTACACAAAGGAATAAAGTATTAATAATGACGAAACGACCACACTTTTAACACAAAACAACGCTCCTGCGCGGTCAGCAGCAGGTTAGGCAGCAGACAATTGCACGAAAATTAGCTATTAAAATCTTGCATGCAATCATCCCCATGCTCATACACTAGTATTAAAGTTGGTGGATGGTTGATAATGATGGCCGCAAGTGGGTATGTGTGTGTGTGAGCCTACGCGTGCTTAGAAAACTTTTATAATCCCACAACGGCTAGACTTGCATGTAAACACCCATTGGCATGACACACCGTTATTGGCTTCCGTTTAATAGGTCACATACATACTACCTTATGAGTAGGGATCGGAATTACATGCACATGCACATTTTATTGGAGTATGAGGTTTGAACGGGACCACGACGGAAACTATTTTTGTTGGAAAAGTTTTAGCATGATTCCATTTGGATTGCATGTTTTCATATTTTTGCATGCTCTGCATATTTCTTCAAATTTTGCATTTTTAAGATATCGTTTTAAGTTATCTTTATATATATATGTACATATGTTATTAGCTGAGTTCAGGTTTGGTGTTTTGGACATTATCTAAAGTAATAAGTAGTATTCTGTTTATATCGGAGACCGTAACAGTTATAAGTTTAAATATAAAAATCAATGTTTAAGAGATATTTTTTAATTTTATTTAATGACTCAACACATAACATTTATTTTTTATTTATATTTTTAAAATCCTATAATAGCAATTATTATTAATTTTTTTCTTATTTGTTTTTTTTGGACGTATGAATTTAAGGGGTCATTCTCATGTGAAATTTTGTAAAAATAAATTTTTTTTAACATATTTGGAATGTATCATTCTTGAAGAAGGTACTGTCAAAATTGTATTGGAATATTTCAAATATTTCGGCTTCTACAGACATTTATATAACGAGCGGTCAAGGATTCTAGCGGTTAGTCAAAACTTTAAACGTGTTTTTCTCGGAACGCCTTTTTTGAAATGGCGGGGATGATTTAAAAAAAAAACATTCATCCGATCTCTCTACGATTTTGTCACGTCATTCTACATACTGTTAGCTATCGCCCCCTAGTAAATTCACTCCGATATGTTAAAAATTTCATATTTTTTTATTTGATAAAATCTTCAAAAACAACCATTTTTTACTGTTCTAACTTCCAATGCCTGCCATTTTGTGAGATTCTTATGAAAAAATTCAAATTTACTACGGGCGAGAGGTACGTTCATACTGATTAAGAATTTCTTTGAAATTTATGTTTCAGATAATCCTGTGACTCAAAACAATCCCCGCCAGCTGACCATGACGCGGCAGAAGCCGTGTCGAAAAAAAGTGTTTGAAAAAATTAAAAAAAATTTTATTTTTTTTTTTATTTTTGTACCATAACAATGAATAAATTAAAGTGGAATATCTTTTTTTGATAATTCCTCGTATTCACAAAGGAAATAATTTCTGAAGAATGTCCATTTTTCCTGTTCGCGCATGAGAATGACCCCTTAATTGGAATAATCTTTACTTCTAATATTATTCGGCCTTTTAGTCCTGTTTCTCCATAAAAATTCTTAGCCCTACGTTGAACCCGTAAGATTCTTATGAAAAAAAAAATTATTAACACGTGTCGAATTATTTTTCATTAACCTACCGTTAAAGTTTCGTGTTTGAAAATGCTGCAGTTTGGACTAGGTGGAAGCTTGAAACAAATCTGGTTTTTACGTTTGCCTCACCGCGACCATTTATTTCTACTCCACCTTTTTAAGATCGATTTCAGAAAGCGTAAAAACAATTTCAGAAACCGTAAATTCAATTTCAGATTAATAAACTTACTTTCAGAAACCGTAAAGCAATTTCGGAAAGCGTAAAACAATTTCAGAAACCGTGAAAACAAATTTAGAAACCGTAAATCCAATTTCAGAGCTAATGTTGAATTTTTTCTTTATTTACATGGATTTGTATTTTAGTAAAAAAATAACGGTTATTCTTATATTATTTTTAAAATCTTTATTAAAGATATCTAAATGAAACAGCTTGTATAGAAAAAGAAAAACTATGTATACATTCCTACTGGCATGTCAATTTTAGCAAGGGCATCCTTATGGAAAGTGGAACTGAACGGCTGTTTTGATGGATATATGGCATGACAATCACAAGGTCATTAGCATTGTTACCATTTTCTTGCCATTTCTCAAGTAAGGCTTGCACCTATTCGGCGCATGCTGCAGATGTAAATGAGTCCTTGCGACGCTTCAAGAGCAGCACACCTCCGATGGTCATTGCACGTTTGGCCCCTAAACGCGTTAAGTTGTTGTTCAGCGCGTTGACCAACTCTGGAGCAGCCACCACTTGGCAAAGTGAATTTTTAAAAAACATTTTACGCATTGAAGGTAGTTTCAGAAAATACACTTTCTTACGGTTTCTGAAATTAATTTTACATATCTGGAATTTAACTTACGTTTTCCGAAATTGCATTTACGGTTTCCGAAATTGTTTTAAGATTTCTGAAATTGCTTTTACGCTTTCTGAAATTAAATTTGTTTCTGAAATTAAAGTTTTCGCTTTCTGAGATTATTTTTATGGGTTCTAAAAACCCTTTACGCATTCTGAAATTAATCTTGAAAAGTTGAAATTTATTTCAAAATGCTTGCAACTTCTAGTATACTTGGACACTTGACACCAATGGGGTAGTTACCGCTGTAAAACTAGTTTTGAATAATAAACACACTTGTTTTTCAATTGGGTTCATCTAGTTTTCTCTAGCTGCATAGCGCTTTTGGCAGAAAAAAAACTCTGAGTAATATAAATGTCTATGAAAAAATGTCCAACTCCGTTCCGAATTGACATAAATCTTAACATTTGTGTAAAACTTCAAAAGCACAATACAAATACGTTGCTTGACCCGTTAAACTCGTAATTGTGCTGTGGTGGCAACTATTCATATATCAATAGACCCCCTTATAGTGCAGTGCCACTGAATTATCAACACTAAGCCTTTCATGTCCTTTTTTTGCAAATGCAGCAACTATGCAATGCAGTAGCTGTATCTTTTGTCACGAAGAGAAAAATAAGGGTATAGCTCCATGTTTTGCCTTTGGAATATCAGATTTCATTTTAAAATATTTGAATAAAAATAATATTTTTAATGGAGATTAGTTCCATTCCTTTCCCCATCTGTTTAAAATGTGTTTTATAGGATGTCGCAACAGAAACTTGCATTTTAAATTGGCTGAAAAATAATGAATCCACAGGTATTTTTTCCAAAAGGAAAAAAAAGAGAGGTACATTCATGCCCTTAGGTATGAAATACGATTTTATTCATGTAACTGCTGTTGCTGGCTTTACAGTACGTAATTCTTTCGACCCAATTTTTCCCTACATTTTCCAATGTGTGCGGCTCTATCTCACCGATGGCTTGTCGAAGCCGTCAATCGACGCTGGCGGGCCTACATTACATCTATCCTTCACGGTTTCCCACAAAAAATAGTCTAGCGTTGAAAAAACGCGGTCAGCTTAGTTATGTTTAAATTAGCAGTCTTCATAATCCGGTGGCACTGCACTGACTGTACTGTTTGTCGAACAATAGAGATTAAAACGTCTCGTGCGTACTTGTACGGGATTCCTTAGAAAATAAAACTAAAATTTATAAAATATTACATAAACCCAATTTGCAGCTCTACATCTTCATAGGAAAGTATTATATATGAATAACTTCGATTGAACATAGTTTTATTTACTTACATCTCTGATTTCCTTAATTTTCTGTCCACCTTTGCCAATAACACAACCAGCAAGGCTCTGATGAATTAACAAGCGCACATCAACTTCATCGTCACGCTAAAGAATCGTAAAATTATATTAGTAATAATATAATGAATGGAAATAAACTGAACTATGTAGCACACCTCTTCAAAATATTTCAGCATTTCCGTAATTATCTGCAATGTTGACTCCAGATCCGAGGAAATTAGGATCGTACTATTTGAGAGAATATCGAAAGAGAAAAAAGTTTTAATGAAAAACAAATAACCACAATAGTTCAGGACATGGGCTTTTGGTTGCATATCGAACGGATGCGCGCGACGGTACAGAGATATTGTCACCACGTACGATTAAGGGAATGTTTGATAGCAATGGAATGGTGGAAACAAATCGGGTATGTAGTACTAAAGTATAACATGGTCAAATTCAAAACTATAAATAATTTTTGGCGAAAATCCCGCATAAACCACATTCATTAATTTCTAGTAAGCACAACATCAATTCCAGGTTAATGCTAAATATATTGTATATTACTTGTTAACGATTGTATGAGTATGTTATAATGGAGTTTTGCACTAATTCAGTCGATGTCAATGACAAATGGACAATCCAATTACCAACTGCTCCAAGTAGGTAGAGGGAGAACGAATGAGAGTTTTATACGCACCAAAGGATCATTTCATATTTATTTTTGAACAAAACACACGGCACAAACCAAAGCCAATTTTTTTACGAAACTCTAACTTTTCGAAGTTTCAATAAAACTAAGACAACTGGTACTCGCTAGCTCTCATTACAACAGGAAATTAATTCATTTTTAAATGCAACACTGAGAATTGTTCCGAGAAGAACGTAATCTTTCACATAGCAATTTGGCAACAGATTTATTATGCGCCAAATATGTTCTCATAATTCCCAGCAATTTACAATCATATGTGTCGCTTCGAAAGACGCGAATTTCGACCAACAACTTCGCAACGACATAGAAAGATGATAAAATATGAATATTTTATGAACGATTTTGGACGATTTCTTTGCAGCGATACATGGACAGGTTTTCAATTACAAGGAATCTTCAATTGCTTATTTTTTTACAGTAAAATCAGACTGTGCTTGTATATTCTTGCAATCAGATTTATACACAAGCCTTATACATACATCTATACGCTTTTGGCGTTTTTTGCATTTGAAGAATAAGGATAAGACAACAATTACAGTAAGATGCAAAGTAGTGTTAAAGAATTGAGATATGGATACGAATATTTTAGAAAGGAATAACTAAAAAAAAAGGTTAAACATAAATTTGAGTAGGTCTAAAGTACATTGTATATTGATTTTTAAATCGCTATAATAAGAATTGTTTAGATAAACTTATTAAGGTATAGTGTTTACCGTTCAGGGCCTTGAGAATCGTCGACAGACACAGTGGCTTTATACTGCGTTTTGGATGATTGACATTGTGTTGGGTTACAATTTGGTCAGGTTGTTTGATTGGTGATGTTTGGTGGTAGTGGTTGTGGTGGTGGTGATTGTGGTCGATGTTGTCAAATCGGTGGCAAATGCAATTTAACATTATTGTTTTCGAATCAGTATTTGCAGTGACATTGACCAGTTTGTAATTGGTTATGTGGCAACAGAGTTATTAACGCGCAGTTGAATTAGTGCGTAATTGAAAGCGCATTTGCGTTTTGGGATCATTTCAAATAGTTTTTATTTCAATTGTTATTCAATTACGTGGCAGGTGCGGTCAGCAATAGATACACCGGCGCCGTCGCGGCAGAACAACGTTGGCGTTTATGTTTTGCAACATTATCAGAAAACCACCAAACAATATAAAAAGTAGGTATTTGTTAATAAATTGGTTGATTGGTTTTTAAAGGACATAGACCACAGATTTATACACATTTCGCAGTAACACATCGGTGTTCGTCAGTCGTTTGGTTGGTTGGTGGTGGTGGTGATGGTGTTCAAATCAGATCAGGGCCAGTTGAGTTGGTAGGCAGGCAGGCGAACGAACGAGCAGTCGGGCGGGCAGGCGGACGCATGGGCATTTTTGAATTATTACATTTTTGTTTTGATTTGTTTTGTTGGGCGTGCCGTTGTAAGTTATCATTTCAGAGCAGACCAGTCAGGGCAGATGAGATCAGGCAGTAGATGGGCGGGCAGGCACGGCAACGTTTGATTTCAACGTTTGCGATTTGATTTTGGTTTCGATTTGGTAATCGATTCGGTTCGGTAATTCGATTCGATTATTACGGTAACATAAAACGAGAGAGTGGGACAAGAGAAAAGAGAGAAAATTTTTCATTTAGTTATGAGGTTAATTGCAATGGCTTATTACAAAAAAAACATAATTACTATAGCACATGTGTATTAATTTATTCATTATCTCTATAATATATTAAGCTCCTAGTTATACGTACAGATTGTATGACACACTGCAGTCTATAACTAACGTGTGAAACATAAGGCGATAGCATTATATAGGTAGAAGAGGATTGATTTTTAAAGAGGTTTTAGGGGTCTTTTAGTGAGCTCATAAGCAGGCTATTACCCATTCTTATGGTTTATCATTATATTATTCAAAGCAGGTATTATTGTAATTATATAAAATCGCTTCTCATTTGTGGAATCGTTTTATTATTAACTTATTAATTTTGCATTGGAATATTTTGAGGGTAAATAGAATCAGTAATATTCTGTTCGGTATCTAAAAGAGGTGTTCGAGAAAAAACAAATCCTGACAATAATTTTGCTACACAGTTCTCAGAAGATTAAAAAACCCCTAGAATTTTAATAGCTAATTATCGACAAAAAGATAAAGGGTAAAAGAGGAGCCAGCAAAGAACGATGAAGAACTTATAAACTACACATAGATTAAGACTGTAAACGCTTAAATTGAAAAAATATACCTGAGTGCGCATTTTCTGAATATGCTGTCCGCCTTTGCCAATAACAGCGCCAGCAATCTAAAATAATTCAAACATCAGTTGCATTCATTTTCACTTTAAAAAAATACTTACATTACTGGGAATCAATATACGAACTTGATCATCATTGCGCCGACTGCGCTTGTCGGCGTGCGGTCCATCATCGTTGTTTTCTCGTTTAATTTTCATCCTTTCTGCAATTGAATTAAACCAACTAAATTAAACATTGTATTTTGTGAAAATTTACTAAGCAAAAATGCTAGGGTTAAGGTTTTGTTTGCGCAGTAAAAACCCAAAATCAAATAATTTTTTGCATTATATTGCACAGCAAATTTTGATCAATTTAAATAACTCTTTTGAGCTGCTGCTGTTTATTGTTGTCACGAAAATGCCGATCATTGAGTGAAATCAACTACGCAAACTACGGTGCCAAAGGGTTAAGTGTAGGGAGCGGATTTCCAATCAAATGCATTTTTCTTTTGGAAATGTTTTCAGCAAAATTAATGAGATAGAGAAGAAAAGTGTTCATATAGCATATTTCGCACATCGCATGCATATTGTTTATATGTTATGACAGTGGCGTCCCCAGGATTTCGGGAAGGGGGGGATATGCAAAAAATCCAGTTTAACGCCATTTTTATACTTTCGTCTTTGCGTATTATGTTTAATGTATGTTGAATAAAATTGTGCATACATACATATATGTATACATATAGCATAAACTTCTTAAAACAAAAAATTTTAGTGACATGTATTTTAAAGTCATAAAATCCCAACTAAAAAATTCAACTTTGTTTTAAGTTATTACATATTGAAAAAACTTTCTAAAAGAATTACGAAAAACTCAAAAGACGTATTTTAAAAAGCATAACACACCAGCTATGTAAAAGAAATCCAACATTTACAAAATGTATGACGTTCTGAAATTTAATTATGATATAGGTGACCATGTTTCCATGTTTACACACAACTCACCAAAAAAATGTAAGTGCATTTTTTTCCAAATTTCAACAGATCATGCAGGGTTGGCATGAAGCCTGCGTTTGACTACTACTTTGGTAAATACTACATGGGCTGAAAAGTCTTTGGCCTGACATAGAGATGGCGCCAAAAATTAAGAATTATTGTGTTGTACATGGAAAACCATCCTTAACTTAGATTCTGTCAAAGTTTCATGACATTTGGTTGACTCGTTTTCAAGTTATTGCTTTCGAAGTGACGCTACCTCTGAATTTTTGTAAACAATGGAAAAAAGTGAATTTCGTGTTTTGATAAAACATTGCTATTTGATGGGCAAAAATACAGATGTATTATAACATTTATCAAGCCATGCTTTTGTTTCCACTGTATTTTCCACTGTATTTTGAATTATTGACAGTGCAGGAATCCAGAAATAGATATATCAAAACGCGATTTGTATGTGTTGAATGTAAAATCTCAATGTGGTTTAGTCATGATACTGCATTACATCGTTGAAATAATTGCATTGGTCAAGCAGTTGAAGTAGATCCATAAGTAACGAATTTTACATTAATAAATTTTATTTATTTTATTTATTTTTATTTTCTTGCTTTACTGTCGTTTTTTTTTTATTTCAAAATTAATTCATTAAAGTTGAAACTCGCTATTTACTTAATTATTCTAGTATATTTTCACCGTTTTACGTAAAAATAATGTAGGCAAGCTAAAAAAATTATTTCTTTATACTTTCTGATTTTTTTTATATCATTAACAACAATCCTTGACTATCCTCTTGCTCACATCATGGTCTGGCCAGATCATGGGAGGTTCAATTATTAGGTTTTAAGTGGGTGATTACAGAAGAGATAAAGCAAATAGTAAAAATTTTTCACAATTCCATATCTTTATATCAAATTGCATAAATGAATTCTTCGACCAAGGGGGGGATCCATCC
Organism: Melieria omissa; assembly: GCA_963971225.1. Classification (NCBI taxonomy): domain Eukaryota; kingdom Metazoa; phylum Arthropoda; class Insecta; order Diptera; family Ulidiidae; genus Melieria; species Melieria omissa. The sequence continues at coordinate 36,914,706 of OZ020269.1, read as the reverse complement.
CCCTAATCCCCCCTCTGGGGACGCCACTGTGTTATGACATATTTGCAATAAAATTCCGACTTGTGACCATCTTCTAACCATACATAAGTTTTTTTCGCTCTGATATACAATAACATGTTTTTTGTTTTTACTTCGTAAACGCGGTAATTCAAATGTGATTCAATGTGAATTCGAATCTTTTGTTGGTCTCGTATTATATGTTTTAGGTGCATATTTTCAAATTTTTTTCGAATTTTTTCATTTTTTATTGCCGCTCCCTAGTTATGTGTGAGAACCGTTGACAAACAGAACCATGTAAATATATATGTACAGTGTGGTCCTTTTCGTTGTTAAATTAAAATTGTATACGCCAATGGCTCAGCCGCCGTGGCTCAGTTGGTTAGTGCGCGCTCCAGCGAGTCGCATGCAGAGCGACGCAAGATCGAATACTGCATGTAGTAACACCTAAAAAAAAAATAACGGGAAACTCGTTTTCTCTTTCGGTGGCTGTCCTCTCAGCTGGAAATGGCAAACCTCTGAGAGTAAAAATTGCCTATGAAAAAGCTCCCAACCTGCCGTTCGGAACCGGCATAAAACTGTAGGTCCCTTCCACCCGCGTACAAAATTCACACGCACAACACGGGTGGTTGCGGGAAGCTAGGCCTTAGTCTCGCGTAAGCGGGCTGTCGTGCCAATCAATTATTAAATTAATTATTATACGCCAATTACTTTTCATGTTAATTTTAACCTTTACCTGGCACAGGGGGTACCTACGAACCCCACGCGGTTTCATGTCGATTTTCGATATCTAAACCTTCGAAATCTAAACTCGTAACGACATCTATGGGTAGTCAAGCGATACATTTGTATACCTATGCCACTAGGATAGCGCTGCTACCGTTAGTTCGTCTGTGGCAGTCGTAAAAGTAGGTTGGGGTGTGTAAGTCCCCCACTCGGCACTCACTTTTTTTTCAAGTTTCCGAATTTTTCCTGAACGCCAATCTTCATTTTTCTAAACTCTGACTATTTCACCCTTTGAAGGGGTATCTGAAGTTGATCTCTGATTTTTTCTAAAAAGATAGAATCAATATTTCAAGTTTTACAAGGATATTTGTCATTGGGGTTCGTACGAACCCCACTGTGCCAGGTATGTTACTCAGGAGAGGTGTGCCAGGTAAAGGTTAATCACATTTTACCAAAAACTCGCAAATACTTTACAGACTTTATTTGCTTCGTTTCATTCAATTCTGCCTAATCCTTCACGAATAACTGAACTCGCTCAGTAAATATGCGTTTTATTTTTAAATTAGATTAGAATTTAGTGCATTTTTATTGCGACACCCTATATATCTAAATACAAACGAGTAAGGCCGTAATGCATGCAGGATGCATGCACCGGGTGGGCCATCTAGTGGCTTCTTTTTAAAAATGCAATAAAATGAACAGAATTTAATTTTTTCCATGTGTTATGTCACTCCAATTTTCCAAGGCCTTGTTGATGTTGTCGAGTTGTAACTCACGAATTACTTAGATCATATTGCCCTTGAGTGCTTCAATCGTTTCTGGATTGTTAACATAATCGGTCCTTCAGGGTTCCCCACAAAAAAAAAAGGCCAAAGGGGTGAAATCGCAGCTCTGAGGCGGCCAATAGACATCGCCGAGCCGGCTGATAACACGATTTGGGAATTTGAATTTGCCTTCAGCACTCACTTTGAAAATAAGTTTTCAATATTTCCCAACGTTGTTCAAGCGATGTTTGTTGGAAGTTTTGTACCGATGACACAAACATACATTGTGGCCGAAAAGTTTCCGGAAATTCTCATTTAAAATTCGCGCGCTGTATATTTTTCGATATTTTAAGTTTCTGTAGGTTGGTAGCACTGTCCTTAATTACTATGCCAAAAATGAGCGCGATCTGTCAGACAGTTTGTTTACGGCAGCTGTTGAAACCAGTTCACCTCAGTAGTGCGTTGCGATTTTGTTGAGAATTTTCTTCAAAATGAGTACCGTGAACAGGTCTCTTTGGACGTGCTTGATCGTGCCAATTCCGATCCAACTTTCATGGAACGCATCATAACTGGTGACGAGACATGGGTCTACGAGTACGACATGCAAACAAGCCAACAATCATCGGAATGGAGAGGAAAAGACGAGCCGAAACCGAAAAAACCACGCCAAAGTCGCTCGAAAATCAAGGTAATGCTGATTGTTTTCTTCGATATTCGTGGTGTGGCGCATCATGAATTCGTCCCTGAAGGACAGTCGGTAAAGACTATTATTTGACTGTTTAAAGACGTTTGCGTGAAAATATCCGCCGTAAACGGCCTCAATTGTGGAAGGATAGTTCATGGATTTTTCATGACGATAATGCTCCCTCGCACCGAGCCAACATTATCAACGATTTTAAGGCCAAACATTCAATAAATACCATCCAAACAGCCACCGTATTCACCTGATCTTGCACCGTGTGACTTTTTCCTGTTTCCCAAACTCAAATTACCACTCAGAGGAACGCGTTTTGAATCCATAAAAGACGTAAAACAGAATTCGCAGAGGGAACTCAAAGCCATACCGGAAAGCGCCTATAAAAAATGTTTTGATGATTGGAAGAAACGTTGGCATATGTGTATCGCTTCTAATGGAGCATATTTTGAAGGAGATAAAATAAATATTGATGAAGATTAAGAATTTTGCGTTTTATTTAAAATTTCCGGAAACTTTTCGGTCACAAGGTACTTTGACTTCAGACGGAATAACTTATCTCCATTGAATTTAATTTAATGAAATTTTGACTTTAAATCTGGGAAAAATGTTAATTTCCAAGGCACTAAGTCACATGTATGTAGATGGCGCCACCACAATATGCCCTGTTTGAAAAGTGCAGTTTACTTTAAAATGCAAGTATCAGCTCAGTCCATAAGTTCGTGCATTTTTCTGAGGTGGTTTTAAAATAAATAAAAAATAAGTTTTCAGTATTTATTTATCAATAATATATTTTCCTGCATTATTTACAATGTCTTCCCAATTTTTAGGCAAATTTTTAATTCCCTGTTCACAAAATTATTTGTCCTTGGAGCCAAAATACGTGTCGATATCCCTTTTTATAGCACCTTCTGAAGTGTAGTTCTTATTACTCATATGGGACTAAAGTCCGCGGAAAAGGTGATAATCGCAAGGTGTAATATCCGGAGTATGGTGGCATTAGCTCCCATCCGAGCTCATTCAGCTTGCCTAAGGTCTGTCTTGCGTTATGCGGTCTTTCGTTGTCGTAGTGAAACAAAAATTTGCGTCTATTGGCCAAAGACGGTCGATTTTTCGCAAGTGCTTCATTCAGTTTGGATAGTTGATGGCAATAATAATCAGCTGTGATCGTCTGGTTTGGTTCCAGCAGATCAAAATAAACGATACCGGTCATATCCCACCAAATAAGCAGGAAAATCTTCTTGGAGTGAAAGCCATCTCTGGGGGTTGGTTCCTTATCCTTATCTAACCACTGGCGTTTGTGAACAAGATTGTTGTAAAGGACCCATTTTTCATCCCCAGTAAAAATTCGGTTAAAAAAAGTTTCATTTCTAAGCCGCTGCAGCAGCTGAGAACACACATTCACACTCTGCTGTATTCACACTCTTTGCGACGGGAAGTTTATGCGGAACCCCTTTTCCAAGCTTTGGAACCTTGCCCAATTGAACCAGGTGCCTGTAAACTGTTCCATGGGATGAATTTAACCTTCCAGCCATCATATCGACTTTCCAACTTTGCTCTGCCTGCACGAGTTCCAGCAAGGCGCGGACTTAAGGACCTCAGCACGACCAGAGCGTGGAGCATCCCCAACGTCACAATAACCACTTCGGAATTTGGAAAACCACTTTTTCGCAGTCCCTACACTCACGACATTCTCCCAATGAGCTGCGTTTTTTTCTGCAGCAGCAATTGTTGCATTTTTCCACATTTATTAAAAAAAATACAAAATATGCCTTTTATACTCGTTCGAAGATTCCATTTTATTTTTTAACAAAGCGTGCTTCTATTCGCGATAAAAATCACTTGTTAAATGTACAATACCCCAGCGAAAACTAAAAAAAATTCCGTTATCTCCCACGAATCATTTTTTGTATGCAAAAAGCGCCTATTCTAATAGGCGCTATTCGCTTCTATTCTAAACTATTGAAAAAAAACCTGAGCTGACCTGACCTGATAATAATAGATTGCCAAACAACACTTTTTTTTTAATCCCCTTCCATGACAAAGTTCTGGCTTTGCCCCTGCTTCAGTCACACCTTGATTTTTTCAAAGAAAATCTTGGGGTTGTTTCTGATGAGTACGGTAAAAGGTTTCAACAAATTAAGCTACTTAAGGTCAGGTTCTTTCAAATTTTTTGGAAAAAAATCGTTTTTTTTTTCACATAAAACGAAAGCTGTATGTCCGTAGAATATGTTTACGAAAGGATTTTTCGATACGATCGCCTTGTCCGCACACGAGTTTGTTTCTTCTACAGTGTTTTCCCCAGTTTTTTCCCGGAGCTGCTATCTTTCAACGCGTTTTTCTCGGAACCACGTTTTCCATCTGAATTTCAAGGATATCTCTTGATCTATTGTTCTAATTTCCTTAATCTAAAGCATGTTTGAAAGGTGATCATTTTCTGTATGGCTTATACCTAAAACGAGCATAAGTTACTATTAAATTGTTATTTATAATTAAGGTTTAATAACAAAAAAGTGGCAAAAAAAAATTTTGTTTCGAGCGTTCACATTTCAGTCAATTTTTGGTCAAAAATCATTATAGTTAGGTATAAGCCATAGAAAATTTCATCTACTTTCATTTAAAAAAAAACTTTTTCATTTCAGATTACTACAAGAGGCTGTAGGCTTGAAATTCGGAGACGAGATTTTTCAGGCAGTGATCGACGAAAGCCGCCATTGTTCAGCCGCCATTTTGAATTTTGTTACAAAAAATATATCATATTATGGTATAATAAAATACCCATCCAACTGTCAAAACCGGATGTTTCTATGTTTTTTCATCATGCCACAAATCATTTCCAAACTTTGGCCTTTTTTTGGCCAAATTTGAAAGAACCTCCCCTTAAGGCAGGTTCTCACCTTGTGGATCCGAAAAAGTGCACTTTTTTTAGGAATTTTTTTTGAGAAAACGGTTAAAGATACAACGCTGAAAATTGTTTCTGGATATGAACACACATTTATGTAGAGAATACAATTTTTCAAATTGAATGAATCAAAAAAAGGGGGGGAGGGGGCGTCCATCAGTGGCGGCATGTCGGCGAGGAGGTGTCCCGCTACCGGAAGTGATTCCGTCAAAACCCGTGATCGGAAACACAAAAATCGAACACATTCTTATTGTGTACCGTAGTATCTATTGAATGAACCAAGATCATGAAAAAAAAATCGAAATTACAAAAGTTATGAGGTTTTGAAAAAAAAATTAAGATTTTCGCATTTTTTTGTTCACTTATTATTTTTTTAAATAAACAATTTTCAATATTTTTGGCTGATCGGTGGTTCATTTATTAGAAAAAACCCTAAGAAACATTTGGAAAAAATTTGGTGACGATTGGTTTATTCCAGCGCCTTCAATCACTTCCGTAAGGTCCGAAAATGTGGTTCTGAGAAAAACGCGTTTAAAGTTTAAAGCGCGCTTGGCCGGTGCTCTACACTGCTCTATGTAACGGCCTGTAACTTTTGTAATTTTTCAGATTTTGATCTGAAATTTCTGGAGCACATTTTTGAAACATATATCTACACGATAAGGCAAAAAAAAATTGTTGTTTTTTTTTTCCACAAGGTGAGAACCTGCCTTAAAGAAAGTAGCAATGCTCGCTGGGTACGTTTGGAATTTGAATCGCATTATACCATCTGAGCATTCGCGTAAAGCGAAAGCGTATTTTTTTTAATTATAAAAATTGTTTATTTTATTAAGAGGGGACTTCTTGTTTGGCGGCCACCTGAATTATTTTTTAATGGAAAATATTTTTTTTTTATATTTAACATTTTTCTCAAATCTCAAGCAGAGCAAGCAATTCATGAAAAAAGCATGATACAATAAAATACAGGTAGTTTCATAAAGACAGATAAGAAGAAAATTGACAAATGAGAAATACATTTTTTCCACTACTCTTTTCATTTTTGCCATAGGGCTGTAAATTTGCGGCTATCTGTTTATGTAGTTACGTATCATAAAAATACTATAAGAAGTAATGTGTAAGAACACATTTTTTTCTAAATGTTTGCGCGGTGACCGAGAGAAAAAAGAAGGCAGGTTTTTGGGTTGAAGCGTGGTGGTGTGTTTTATTAAAAGTGCGAGTTTTGGAATTGTCCGCCACCTCCGATATAACCCAAAATGTCTTAGAACAGATCTTTAACCTTCAATTAACAACTTATCTTGCGTGTGCACGATTTGCGTGGTTCTTAAGACTAAATGTGCGAGTTGTGGCGGAGCTCTTGCTGCTCGACGTAGGCGAGTCGTGGTGCAATTAAATTTGGCAGACGTTCGTTGCGTAGAAACAGACAGCTTTAAATTGTCTTAAATCATTCAGTTGGCCTAGTTTTGAGGAAGCACTTCACAAATGAACTCATTTTACACCACCACTTTCAATATTATAGTGTCCATATAATGTACGTCTGTAATGTCCATAATTTGTATGACAAACTACAATGTAAGTTTGTAGTTTAGTCTTTTAAAAATCACAACATTTTAATAACTTAATACCGAAATTCATGAAATTTGCGCGAAGCGGTTGTAATGTTCAATTTGCAGAACAAAATTACAGCAGTTATCCATTATTTGATCGCATCAATTGTTAAAATTAACTACAACTAATAGGGGTACCGGTTAATTCGTGCGGGTTTTTTTGGGGGGGGGAAATTGAAGCTTTATTGTGAAAAAATGGTTACAAATTTAATATTCAAAGTATTGTCCATCACTAGCTATAACTTTTTCCCATTTTTCTGGCAATTCACGAATACCCTTTCTGAAAAATTCGGCCGGCTTTTCCGCTATCCACGAATCGATCCAATTTTTTACTTCTTCATAATTGGAGAAGTGCTGGTCAGCCAGGCCATGTTGCATTGATCGGAAGAGATAGTATCGGATGGCGCAAGGTCTGGACTATACGGCGAGTGGGGTAGGACATCCCATTTGAGCGTTTCAAGGTAGGTTTTGACGACCTGTGCGACATGTGGCCGAGCACTGTCATGTTGCAAAATTACCTTGCCATCCCTTTGTTCATATTCCGGCCGTTTTTCTCGCAGTGCTCGGCTCAAACGCATCAATTGTCGTCGGTAGACTTCCCCTGTGATCGTTTCATTCGGTTGCAACAGCTCATAATAGATCACACCCAGCTGGTCCCACCAAATACACAGCATAACCTTCAGGCCATGAATATTCTGAACGGCCATCGATGATGATGCATGGCCGGGGTATCCATACGTTGCTCGACGTTTTGGATTATCGTAATGGACCCACTTTTCATCGCCATCATCGCTTTTCATTGTCACAATTCGATACAAAAAACTGTTTCTTTTGTGCCGTTGAAGCAGTTGTTCACACGTGAAAAATCGGCGTTCGACGTCTCTTGGCTTCAATTCATACGGCACCCAATGGCCTACCTTCCGGATCATTCCCATTGCTTTTAGACGAAATGGTTTTTTGAGCGACGCCAAGTGATTTTGCAAGTTCTCCTTGCGTTTGGGATGAATCTTGGTCGAGCAATGTCTCCAATTCGTGATCTTCAAACTTTTTTGGCTGTCCGGGCCGTTCATCGTCCTCCAAGTCAAAATTGTCACTTTTAAGCCGTGCAAACCACTTCTGGCACGTACGCTCAGCTGGAGCATGCACACCATACACTTCCACCAAAATACGATGACTTTCGGCAGCCTTCTTCTTCATATTAAAGTAATGAAGAAGTACTCCCCGCAAAAACACTTTATTCGGCACAAAATTCGACATTTTCAGAGTAAAAAAAAGTATTGTTTACGCTTCAGCGAAATGACACATACTGATTCTGAAACTATATGACAATAGCTTTCCAACACATATTTGGAAAAACGAATCACTGTTCACAAAACCATGTTACGCCATCTATTACTACATCTGAATAAATTTCCTACCATTCGTACTTTTTTCTGCATCATTAAAATTTTCTTCCTATTTGTCAAAAAAGCAACGAAGATAGTAAACAAGGGGGTAAGGAAAGGGGGAGGGGGGTTCATGTACACACACAAAATATTCACATTTTTAATGCAAACAACTTTGTCCTAGACATCGAAGCTCAAGCTTTTCAAGTTTTCAGACTTTTCGTGTGAAGGTCTATACTATAGACTCTATAGGAACACCTTAATGCGCAAATTACAAAAAACTCAGACGTACTGGACAACTACTAATTAATTACTGTGTAATTTTAGAGTATTAAAGGAAACAAAACATTCCTTTTTTTTACTCTACCAGTGATGGCGCGTCGAACCGAAATCAAAATCTCATCATTTCAGCTTACAGATAAGAATGCTGCATTGTTCATGCTTACGCTAATAGCCTACCGAAAATTGTTAAACGAAACAAATTATAGTTTATATCCAAAAATCCCTTGTTTTTGGTGGATCACCAATAACTACATGTAAGTAAATACGCCAACTCGTTTTTATATGCGCTGTTATGGCGCTATTTCTGAACCGATTTGAACAATTTGTCGACCAGTAGAGAGCATCGCTTGTAGAATCAATAATAATAAATAATAATAATTGATTGGCACGACAGCCCGCTTACGCGAGACTAAGGCCTAGCTTCCCGCAACCACCCGTGTTGTGCGTGTGAATTTTGTACGCGGGTGGAAGGGACCTACAGTTTTATGCCGGTTCCGAACGGCAGGTTGGGAGCTTTTTCATAGGCAATTTTTACTCTCAGAGGTTTGCCATTTCCAGCTGAGAGGACAGCCACCGAAAGAGAAAACGAGTTTCCCGTTATTTTTTTTAGGTGTTACTACATGCAGTATTCGATCTTGCGTCGCTCTGCATGCGACTCGCTGGACCGCGCACTAACCAACTGAGCCACGGCGGCTGTCTTGTAGAATCACAAACGTTTTTTTATTCCATTCAGATATATACGATGATAACATGCTCATATAAATTACATACAGAAAAACAACAACAAACATACGGTCGCGTCACTCTACTGTGCGTTAATATGTTTTTGCACCAACCACAATAGTTTAAGAAAGTTATTAATCCAGCCAAACTGCAAAGACCCTTGATAATGATCGACATCATTCACAGGGTGCCAAAAATTGCTTTGGTTGGTAACTACAAAAACAAACGCATTATTCTGCATTATCTATTTCTATTGACATATGTGCATATATGCTAACACATATGCTCTGCTCTCCGTTTCGCGCCTCTATTTCTGAACCGAGTTCAAAAATGTTTTTGCCAGCAGAGAACAGCTTTTATAGATGTGCACAATCACACAAATTTTTTCATTCGGTGTGGTCTTGTATGAAAGGAAAATAATAAAACACAATCGCTGAAACGGGAACAAAATCTTTCAGAATGCAACATTACTTTAATTTCAATGTGCATAAATGGTATAATTTCGACTTCTAAGCTAGGCTACACCTTTTCAAGTTCGATTTCAGAAAGCGTAAAAGCATTTTCAGAAAGCCTAAATTCAATTTCAGAAAGCGTAAATTCAATTTCAGAAAGCGTAAATTCAATTTCAGAAACATAAATTCAATTTCAGAAAGCGTAAATTCAATTTCAGAAAGCGTAAATTCAATTTCAGAAACATAAATTCAATTTCAGAAAGCGTAAATTCAATTTCGGAAAGCGTAAATTCAATTTCAGAAAGCGTAAATTCAATTTCAGAAAGCGTAAATTCAATTTCAGAAACATAAATTCTATTTCAGAAAGCGTAAATTCAATTTCGGAAAGCATAAATTCAATTTCAGAAAACGTAAATTCAATTTCAGAAACATAAATTCAATTTCAGAAAGCGTAAATTCAATTTCAGAGCAAATGTTGAATTATTTTGGTTGCATTTACACAGATTTGATTTGTTGGATACCTCTGTGTTTCCTCCGATATCTGCCCTGTACATGTATATTGACAGGTTGACCAAAAAGGAAATTGAGTCACCATGGCGTACCAGGACCGACTGTGGCCCTCCCTCTCCTTGACGAAAACACGACTCGTACTGTCCTTGAGTCGTACCTCCATTCGACAGCTCGTTGGAGTCATCACCGGACACTGCGCTATTGGATCTATGCTTACCAAATGGCGCCTCTCGTCGGGTGATGTCTGCCGTAGCTGTGGAGATGAAGAAGAAGTAGAAACGATACAACACTTCCTGTGTCACTGCCCGGCTCTGCAGGAACGCCGTCTCCCCACCTTGTGGTCAAGGTTCCTGGCCGACCTGACTTGCACGGCGAAGGTCGAAATCTCGAATCTGCTCTCCTTCATTAAGAGGTCGAACTGGTTTCCCCTTCATTGAGACTATTGGTTAGCTCCAGAACACCATAAGAAGGGATTCACAATAGGCCATTATGGCCTCCGAGTGGCATGGCTTTCGTACGTAGTTAAAAAATTTGGCAAAGTGCACTTTTCCAAAAACATTTTTTATACCTTAAAGGTAGTTTCTGAAATTGAATTTACGTTTTCCGAAATTGAATTTACGGTTTCTGAAATTGAATTTACGCTTTCTGAAATTGAATTTGTGTTTCTGAAATTGAATTTGTGTTTCTGAAATTGAATTTACGTTTTCCGAAATTGAATTTACGCTTTCTGAAATTGAATTTATGTTTCTGAAATTGAGTTTACGCTTTCTGAAATTGAATTTATGTTTCTGAAATTGAATTTACGCTTTCTGAAATTGAATTTGTGTTTCTGAAATTGAATTTACGCTTTCTGAAATTGAATTTGTGTTTCTGAAATTGAATTTACGCTTTCTGAAATTGAATTTACGCTTTCTGAAATTGAATTTACGCTTTCTGAAATCGAACTTGAAAAGGTGTAGTAATTATAAAGATTCATCATTAATTCCACAAATACAAATTGCAAACTTAGCTATTATTTAATCGATAATATTGAACCATTGTTACCAAATTATCGTAATCGACAAACCTGTAATTTTGCCAAAGTGCGCCGATCGCAAAATATTATTCTATTTTATTCATAGATGGGGAGAAAGCATGTGAAAAATATTTCGTCTATTTTGAAAAAACAAAACAAATTCAAGTCAAATAACGTTTCCTACACTGTGTAGAAAACTAAAATTTTTGTAAAACATCTTAAGAGATGTCTACCATTTCCGACTTTAGTATTGTTAATATGCACAGCCAAAAATTACATAATTCCATACCTTTACGAAATTGCACTTCAACACCGCGCTCACTATCCTACCGGTGCTTCTAGAACACCGCTAACGAATCCGAAAATATATTGAATTTTAATGCAAACTTATTCCCACAGCTACAGTTTATTTCAAGGAATTATAAAAATAAAGAAGATATAATAAAAATTAATTTAACCGTACATTTTAAATTTGTTTTCATCAGAGGAACATCGTCGAAACGTGGCATATGTGGTGCTATTTTACCGATACTTTTTTGGTGAAGATGAGCAGCTGCCTTTACTCCGGGTATTCCCCGTAAAACTCGTTTGTACACTGGACTGAAACAATGTTCCAGCGCACTACCCGCTACAGAGAAAGTACGTTTCTGGCCCGTACAGCGCGATTGTGGAATAGTCTCCCTGCAGATATTTTCCTCAGCACTTATGATCTTGATGGGTTCAAGGCAAGAGTCCATAAATTCTTCACCCAACTTCCTTTTTCCTTACCTATAAATGCTTCTTGAACCAGCGCAATGCCTCGCATTTATAGGGGTATCCCTCTTTAAAAAAAAGAGAACAACATGTCGCTGCAAAAGTCTTCAGAATCATTTCACGATTCGTGAGCTTATCCCAACCGATGTTTGGATTCGCGGCATTTACGAGAATATGAGGATGCATCATGAGCTCTTGCTATATTCCGGCCATGAAAACTAGTGATTTGTTTGAAAGCATCTGCTGTGCCAATAATTTTGCTTGCCACTGTACCTATTCTTCAATATTGGCAGCAACGTACTTTCATAATAAGTTTTCCATGATACAAAAATAAAGATAGAACCGCGGTCAAATTTTTTACACTTGCTAATTGACGTTCTTTGTATGATATGATATAAAATTAGTGTAATTTAAGGTTCTAAGTACTTTAAGATATTTTTGAAAATAAACACGGAATAGACATTTCACTGTGACTAATTTATTTTGGGCGCATACTTGTGTTAATGCGAATTCAACAACAGATAATATAAAAAGAAATGTTCAAGAGATTTTTTAACAACAGTACGGTAGGACATTTTCAAAGGATAACGCCAAAAAATCGTTTAGTATTAGATGATCAACATGATGGCTGAGAAGAAGCATTGGCTCTACCTTTTGGGGACAGGCGACAAAGTATAGACAATTTTTTGATGTGGTTCTATACGTCTAACTATTTAGGCCTACAACAAAACGTTGAGAAGTCACTGCCGCGTGTAAAATGTGGTTTGTGGTCCCGTCGTTAGATTTGTTAGATTTAGGATTTTTTTTCCCGTAAAAGTGCCTTATTTTCGAACAATTGACATACCTTTCAATGTATATTCGTTTATCTGTACTTTCGCTTATATTGCAATATACATAGCTGTGCTGTGCATAGCCTAATGTACTCCTGAAGTACTTTATATATGGTCTAGGAATTGGAAAACCAACGAAACTAAATCGATTTTCCTTGCAATTACAAGCATTTTCGCACACGTTTTAAGAATGTTATGTTATTGATCCTTTCTTACTGAAGATGAATGCTTGGGATAATGCATTTTTTTAAATCCAAAATTTTTATTCTACAAAATATTCAACAACTCTCAATAAAAACATCGTATTAAACGACTCTACACTCACGACTAGTGAAAATTTAACTACAACCAAACTTAAAACGTACAACAAGGAGATATCGGTTAAAAAGTGGTCAGTGGTAAAAAAAGGCAACAACCGAATAATATTTAGTACCTTCAGGTAACTTAATAACAAAGTGAACAAATTCATGATCATTTTGGGAATTCACCATTTAGTTAAACCACAAGATAGTTCCGCTCCTACAATTAAGTGCAATAATTACCTTGAGAAAAAATCAGGGTCGGCAAGAGCAGTTGGCACATTCTTTATAAGACCACAAAAACGTTTGAACAACCCGCGAGTATTTAAAAAAAAAATATGTCACTTATTACTTTAACTCATCACAAATAACTTGTTTTAATAGAATGCATACAAAAAATATGCAAGCCACTATGTGATTCTAACAAAAATTCTGCAACAACTAATACTGTGCATACGCAAGAGGCTTTATTTATTGGTAGCGGTCTGTGCCATGCACGGGACTCAGGCTGCCTTATTCGACCACAATCGACCGAATGCGACCGGAAATCGGCCAATCAGAGGCAAGTGTGTTCAGAACTCCACCTGACCACAAATACAATACCAGCTCATGTACACTAAAATTTCGATGTGATTGACTCGGTGGGAAGGCAAAAGGGAATAACTCAAAGCGGACAATTGTAAGAGAGCGGTGACAGACAACGAACAATATGCGCATGAGACAGGACATCGCCAGAAATTGACCAATAAAAATCTAACAAATAAATAGATCATTAAAAATTCCGCTGGAGAACGCAGAAATAGGGGAAGTTGCTCAAATGGGTACCACGCAACCATAGTTATGGCGTTTCAGCGCCAGTCAGGCCACAACAATGCCCACAACTCTTACTCTTCACCTGCCCTCCCCCGGGCCAGTCAGCTATGAATAGAGAAGGTATTAATAAAGTTGCATTTAATATTGACAGTAGCATTTTATTTCTTATTGACAAACCCTTTTTAAAAAATCTAAATTGTTGGAACTGTGCCTCATGTACGAACGTAATCAAATTATGGGAATTTTTAATTGTAAAACAGCAAATCGAGACACCGTAAGAAGCGAGCAGGACGCCACATTACGTTCAACTCGCAATTTTCGAATTTTTCATGAGGAGTTGGGTTCCAGCTACGCCTTGCTACAACCTTAATACATCAGTTTAACTCTGTCAACATCAGCTGATATTTTCACATTATGCCTACCACCCATTATTCAAATATTCATTCTGAATGCAATCCTCGGAAACATCGCCGGTTAAAAATTTATGAGTCGAACAAAGCCATGGGAAGTTTAGCAAATTGTGAAATAGAGCAAATAGAGCTGCGAGTGCATTGGAAATTGCGCTATTGGATATTACAAAATTATCTAAATGACTGGTTTAAATGTCGCGACACAAGTCGAACGCCAGATGTGAAAAATTTAGCGTCGAACCATACATTCTTTTAGCAAGGACTATGCCAATAATATGTGCAATTTTAGAGCAATTACAGTTGGAGGCAAAATTACAGGGTACTATTGGCGAACGCAACGCGACTAATACGAGTTTGCCAAAGCAATTACTGGCAGGCATCTAACAGTTTAAGTACACAAAACTGTGCAGTTTTTCCCCCTGTATGCTTGCTTCAATGTTTGGACGCGCCAGCACAAGTGAAAAGACCAAACCACAAAAGTCGATTCAATCCACGTCCTTTTTTTGAAAAATTTTTCCAAGCACACGCATTATTATAAATATATTAACACTGCGCAACAAAATATGTATATTACACATTTTTACAAATTGATAGGTGCACAGTGTAAAACTAACAAAATCGGAAAACGACCCGTTCCCTTGCAACGTTCTGTCACGCATGTAACTTGTAGCACCTGTTAAATCCTCATGAACCATAATTGTACATTTAATTACACATTTCACTAAAAAGGAGAGACGACCACAAAATGCACAAGAAAATTTCTATATGCGAACGGAGAACGGCGTTGTAGTTTCCGAGACATATTTGAGAAATAAAATTTTCTATCAACAAACTAGCACGTACTGACCACCAGACATTTCCAAGAGAATCGGAAATAATTTCATTTGTAAGAACCATAACTGCTGGAGTATTCGTGTTTTAGCTACTATGTGCTATGTGTTAGTGCTTGTAACAAAGCAAAATTTGCATTTAAATTTCGAGATATTTGTGGCATTACACGACTCATGCAGTTGTTACTGCAATGTCAAGTAGGCGTTAAAAACCACAATTCTTACTATATTTTTTGCATAAACTGGTCGGCTAGTACATTAAGATTATTTTATTAAATGGTATAAAAGTTGTATTTAATGGCAAGAAGCTTAAATCAAAAGGTGTTCTTGTTTTCGAATTTATAGATATAAGAACACTGGACATGACCGGCATGCGGTGCAACTTTGTTGTCCAATGGCCTCTACGTGTTTAATTACTGTATTTTTAACATTGCTGCAATTTCCGTCGTACTAGTTCTGATTTCTCTGATCCCTATGCTCTCCAGCTCCCATTGACTTGCTTTGTAAGATACCGGTTGGAATATGCGTCTTTTGTATGAAATCCAATTAATATTTCTCATAGTAAACGCAATGAAGGGTCCAAAAATACTTTCTGAACTTTGCTGTGCGTTCCTGAAAGCTTTTAGATCCAATTCCTTCGTACATCGCAACTGCTCTCAGGTAAATGTAAATTATACACCAATTTCTCGCTTTGCGTCGTTTCGTTTTGCGTTTTTTCGAAGTTGCGTCTCTGCTGAATTAGTACTAATTTTTACTGTGCGTCGTTAGTTCGAAGTTGCGTTGTTTTGGGCGACAACAGCCACTATGGACTCATCAGCCAGTGATTAATTTTAATTTTGTTTTTATAAATTAATAAATTGAATATTTTATTTTGTTTTAATTGAATTGTTTTAATTTAATTTTGTTTTTATAAATTAATAAATTGAATATTTAATTTTGTTTTAATTGAATTTGTTTTGTTTTTGCTTTTTGTATGTATGTAATAAAATGTTATATTATTTTTGTATTTTAAATGTTTACTTTGTTCAATTTTCTTTTTAAAAAGTAGGGGAATTCTTTGTAAGGTGCCACCCCTGCTCGATTTCGACGTTCCAGCAATACAAGAAAAAAATTCCTATTGTCACTTAAGGTATATATGTCAACATTAGGGATCGCAATTTTTTGCCATTTTGCGATCCCGGGATTTTCGGGATTGAAAAGTCAAATCCCGGGATCCCGGGATTCAAATAACAAATTTTTTAAATAAAACAATTTTACCAAATTGCATAAATACTTGTTTATAATATATTTACCATAAAAATGGACACAGTTTAATCACATTTGGGGTAGTTTTAAGATTTTTTATCTTGAATTTAATCACATTGTAAGGCGGAAAGGGAGGCAGTCGGTGTTGAGTCGTCGAAGTGGTTGGTTGTGCGCGGCACATCACCAAAATCCAGTTGTCATTTACAATCAGTTGTCAATTACATTCAAAATTGTCAGTTTAAATTTAAATCAAATAAATAAACATAGTCATCCTTGACAACATTTTGTTTAACTTAAAAGTTTTTCATTTGACATTTAACTTCAGTTTGACAACATTTTGTTTTATCCAAAAATGACACTTAAACATAACTTATTGCTTTGCATCAAATGTATCATAAAGTACATATATACGCATATTTGATAAAAAAAAAATAAAATAGTTAATTTGTTAGTACTTTTAGTTTTACTTCGAATATTTCGATAAAAAAGTTAAGCGTTGTGATTAACTAAAAAATTAAAAATATTAAATTAAAAATACTAAGGCATTAAATGTTTTGCCCTCTAATCTAGAGCGAAATTTATTGCAAATAAACCCTGCTGAGAGAAAACATCTTTCAGATTCAACACTTGCTGGTTGAATGCTTAGTAAATAATTATAAGCCTTTTGCAAAAGGCCTATCCCCTCCCTCGTCCTTCAGATAAGGAATTGGGGTTTTGTGCTTTTAAATTTATTTCATTTGAACTTTGAAGCATCTTTTGCAATCCCGAAAATCCCGGGATTAAAAGATTTGAATCCCGGGATTTTCGGATCCCGGGATCCCGGGATTGCGATGCCTAGTCAACATCAATTTTAATGTGGTTTTTGTGGTTTGTGGTCAAATTTGGTTCAGAAGAAACATAAAAATGAAAACTGAAGGTTTTTCTTGCGGTGAAAAAGTAACCAAAAACTTATAAAAAACTAAGGTAAATATCAGTGTTGGACTTAATTTTTAATGGTTTTTCATAATCCGAAATGATATCCAAGCATATCGTAAAAGGAACAAAATTATACAATGATTTCCAAAATGGCGTAAAAATGTAAAGTGCCACCTTTTTTTCTTTGTATCAGGTGTACAACTTTGCTTCCGCCGTTTTCCGATAGGTGGCTGTACCGGCTGAGGCTGGTTGAAATACATAGATGGTAACGCCTTTAAAGTGAGTGTGGACAGTGCCTAACGAATTGTCATCGCCGTTTCAGTGACAGTTGTCTTGTTTTCGTATTATTCACGCTCGAAAATGTCCGTTTATGTGCCCAATTCTCGCCATTTGCGGGAAGTTTTACTTTTCTGTTACAATTCGAAAAAAAATGCAGCTGAAGCGCATCGAATGCTCTCAGAAACTTACGGTGATGCTGCTCTGAGTGAAAGAACGTGTCGGGAGTGGTTTCAACGTTTTAAAAATATCAAGAGCGACATGACAAAGTCATCCTCCAACACGACAATGCTCGGCCTCACGTCGCAAAAGTGGTCAAAAAGTACCTGGAAACGCTGAAATGGGAAGTCTTGCCCCACCCGCCGTATTCCCCAGATGTCGCCCCTTCTGACTTCCACCTATTCCGTTTGATGGCACACGGCCTGGCAGATCAACATTTTCAATCCTTCGAAGAATTGGAAAAATGGATTGCTTCATGGATAGCGTCAAAAGAGGACTCCTTTTTTCGAGCCGAGATCCGAAAATTGCCGGAAAGATGGGAGAAAGTTGTCGCTAGCGACGGACAATACTTTGAATAATACATCTGTAAGCACTTTTTCGCAATAAAGCTTTTAATTTTGGAAAAAAAACGGCGGAAGCAAAGTTGTACACCTGATAAAAAAACAAAACATTGAAAGAAGGGGGGAGGCACCTCCCCCTTCTTTCAATGTTTTGTGGTACTATATCGGTAAAATGACTTTTTATTGTTTGGAATCGTCATTACAATGAATTTAAAGTGTTCTTAGTCAATTTTTCTCTAATCCTGTTATGAGGAATAAATTAGTTCAGTTTTGTTTATTAATTTCCATATAATTACCGGCTTATTCGTTACCATTCAATTTTCATTTTGCTTTCGGCCATTTTATATTTAATTCAAATTAAATTCAAAACCCTTTATAAATTTTCTAAGTCATGCATTTTTACTTGAGATTTTTACGTTTTTAGCGGTTTTTTAAGGGTGTGGCACTTTACATTAAAAAATTTTAGGGTGTCGATTTTGAACACTTTGGGAAATTGGCTGTAAAATTCACATTTACAAAAAATTCAAATGAAGTGTTACCTTGGATCATAGCTCTTTTAACCTCTTTACAACGGTATATTAACATTGGCGATAGTTTAATTTTCTAACGAGTTATGCGCAAAAAAGCTATGGGGTGGCACCTTACAAAGAATTCCCCTAGTATTTTCGTAACAATGGAAACTATCTTCGATCTTTACATGGTTTGCTATAGAAAATCATAATTCACTTTGACTCGTGTTTTTTTTTTTAACGTAACCACGACGCAAAGTGAGGTATTGGTGTACTCTCAAATTAAAGCGCCCTAAGATCAAAAATGATTCGAATGTTAAGATGTTCTGCAAACACTTTTGGCCGGTTGTGTTCAAAGTTATCGAATTTAAAAGTTGAAGTACAAAATACGCTTTGCCTTAAGGAGGAAAGCCACTGTGACGGGTTGATTTTTTGTTTTAAATCAAAGCTTATATATTCACAAATATGTGTACAAAATTTCAAGTCAAAATTTCAAAAATTGACTAAGTTACAACGATTTTAAAATTTTAAAAGATACATGATTGCATTACGAGAGAAATGGACTCAAAACTTTAAACGCGTTTTTCTCGAAACGACTTTCTTTGAACTGGCGGCATCAATAACTCGAACAATTATGAACCGATTTCTAATTTTTTTTTGTTTTGTTCGTCTTAGTAGTTTAAACTGTCTCAAAACCAAAAAAACAAGGTCGAAAACATGGAAATATTTTCAATCGGTCGCCATTTTGTGAAAAATCAAAATAAAAAAAACGGCTACGTACAAAGATAGCTACATTCATACAGATTACAATAAAAGTTTATTTTTTTTTCTGAGTACGGGTTTTTGAGAAATCGATGCCGCCATGGAGGGGGAATTTTTTTTCAAGCGCTACGGGATCATCTCTATTGTTTAAACTATTTAATATTTTTTAATAAAAATTTGTGGAAATATTATTAGATGTCTGCTTAATAAAATAAAAAAAACCCGATCCAAAAATTCCTATATTTACTCGGCCAAAAAAAAAATGTTTAAAATCACTAATTTTTTGACCCGTCACAGTGGCTTTCCCCCTTAACCACTCTATTGTAAGCAGAACCTCATCATACTTTCCATACTGACTACACTGTGTAACGTGCTCGTAAATTTGTATGCCAAGAAAAGTGTCCTACAATTTTAAATATGCTGCTGATACCGAACGGAAACTTGGAAGCTGTTTACAGCAGATAGCTTTACTCTCAAGGGTTTGCCATATTCGACTGAGCTGGGTACGACATTTTATTGGCCGTATAAAGAATCATTGTGGGCCGTAAATCGAAAAAGTGCTACAATGAACTCTGGAAAACTAATTAAGTCGTTTGAAAAACATCGCAAATATATTGTAATACAATTGCAAACTAACATTAGTAATTCAGGATTGAAAATTCTAGCGAAATTCTGTATAAAGAATAGATGTACAACTCCATTTGCGATCTAGAAAACTGCAATTATGTATAAAGTGCTCACATTGTGAATTTATTATAGCTCCTCTCAATATGGTTATAACCCTTCATACCCTTTGTTCTATTCTGCCAACGGTTTAATTATATTGGATTTGAATTCTGTCAAACTTGCAGAACAAACATCCATGTAGACTTTATGACAAGACTACGATTTGGTTCTTAATTTGATTTTGGCATTATGGCGAAAATTCAATAGCCGCCTATTTCAGATCCGTTTCACCTTACACTTAATATAAAAACAAAAAATTCTTCCCCCGCAATGCGCACGAATATGACGTCAGGTTTATGCTGGCAGAAAAACAATACCTGACCCTAAGCTTCCGAACAATATGAATAAACCTCTAACTTGAAAACTATTTGTCCATCATTAATTTTTGATAAAACGTTTAATATGATCCGCACTTTTGAAAACTACTTATGCGGATTAACAACGCTCGCCAAAGAAGAACACGAGTGAGGTATTTAGTGTATGAAATTACATAACACAAAGCACAAAGTTTCATACTCACGGAGGAGTGAAAAAGAAAAAAAAATTTCAATCGAATTGTCTTAATAATTCATGACAACCGTATGGACACGTAAAAAACATGATTTGGTACGCTTCGTGGCGTGTTAGTGCTAGCTGCCTCGTCTGTGTATGAATGTGAGTTGAGCTGTACACGCACCGACTTGGAAAAATTACCACAAAGTCCTGCACTTGGCGTACACTCGCGCTATCGTTGTGGTATTGGTGTTGATGTTATTTTTCCACCACTTTTTCGTTCTCACACGCTATAACCGCATTAGTTACTTACATTTTTCCACAATAAATAAAAACTAAAAGCAAAACAGAGTACGTACAATTCTACTAAATAAAACCATTGAACAGTTCTTAAATAGAGGACAGGGCGTACACACAATAATTTTTATACGCGTACCCAGTACAAATCTAGACGCCATAGCATGCTAATAACTTAAGCGTAGAAAAGAGCTGTAGACCAGAGCTTCATTGAATAGAACACGTGAAGGGCAATAGTGAAGTTGAAGCCATCGCTGTCTAATAAATCCGCAGGATTCAAGAAAAACTATCAGTGACTTAATCAAGCTCGCTACTTTTAATATACTTTAATTAAACAAATTTACATTGAGTCCTTGTGAAAGCCCATAGATTACGCAAATATTTTTATCAATTGAAAGGATTTTTACAGGGTTTGAAGACTTAACAACCTTTAGTTATGGAAACGATACAGTGCAGTGCCACCGGATTATTAATTTGAATATATATATTTATAATTATTCAAATCTAAATCTTTTTCTCTCAAGACACAGCTTCTGTCGACATAGTTGCTGCATTTGCAAAAAAATTGCAAAAAAAAATAAAATAAAATAAAAAACTAAGTGCAACGAATTATCTCAGCGTCATTGCTTAGTTCTCATAACTCAGTGGTAATGCACTGTATGTCTAAAAACTAATCAGGTTCCCTAATAAATTCGTGTTCGTTCGCGAGAGCTTTACGTGATTCACTCCAATTTGCTCACCGTTCCCGAAGAGCCAAACCATCGGAAGATTATTGCACATTTTGCTGCAGTTTTCATGCTGGACTTCATAGAGGACTTTGAAAATCGCATTTAATGAAAAGAGCATTGTTAACTGACTACTTTTGGAAAAACAGATAACTTGTGGCTTCAAAACAAAACGGCTCGCACAACTGGCCAAATAAGCCGCTTACACTGACATTATTTGAAAGTAGTCGTATATATATACAGTTGCGGTCAAAATAATAGTAGTACGCATACAACGAAAAGAAAATTAAGAAAAAATAATCTGCTTTTTTTACAAATATTTATTTTGTATTTTTTTTAACAAGTTATATGTGTTAACAATGCAATCATAAAAGAAAACTTAAGAATTAAACTCAGTTTGGTTTGATTTAAATTAAATGCGTCAAAAGCTCCAAAATATGGACGGTCAAAAAAATAGTAGTTCGCTTTACTTTCATAAAAATTAAGCAACAATTGTGTTTCATTTTAAAAGATTTTGTGGTTAAATAGTAATAACGTAATGTTTCTTCAAATTAATATTTAGTTGCGTGACTGTTGTTTGGCTATTACTGCAGCACAGAGCCGATGCATTGAAATAACCAAATTTTCATATCTTTCTCTAGGGGCGTGGTCTACTGCTTCTCAAAGTTGATTATTATTTAAAAGATTATTGTGAGCAACTGCTCTCTTCACGTCACACCACAAATTTTTAATTATATTGAAGTCTGGTGATTGTGCGAGCCATTCCATAACCCTAATCCTGCTTTTGCGAAGCTCCTTTCGTGCGACCTTTCTTGTATGCTTTAGGTTATAATCCTGTTGGAAGACCCAAAGCATTGGCGTTTCTTCACTGACATACGGTAGCACGATTTCCTGCAAAATTCGTACACATACACATCGATCCATCGTTTTCTTGATCAAATAAATAGCGCCACTCCATAAAACGTAGGACATGCATTTATTTATTCAGCATGTCTTACGTTTTATGGAGGTGGCGCTATTTATTTGATCAAAAAAACGATGGATCGATGTGTATGTGTACGAATCTTGCAGGAAATCGTGCTACCGTATGTCCAATAAATAGCGCCACCTCCATAAAACGTAAGACATGCATTTATTTATTGAGCATGTCTTACGTTTTATGGAGGTGGCGCTATTTATTTGATCAAGAAAACGATGTATCGATGTGTATGTGTGCGAATCTTGCGGGAAATCGTGCCACCGTATGTCCGTGAAAAAACGCCAATGCTTTGGATCTTCCAACAGGATTATAGCCTAAAGCATACAAGCAAGGTCGCATGAAAGGAGCTTCGCAAAAGCAGGATTAGGGTTATGGAATGGCTCGCACAATCACCAGACTTCAATATAATTAAAAATTTGTGGTGTGACGTGAAGAGAGCAGTTGCTCACAATAATCTTTTAAATAATAATCAACTTTGAGAAGCAGTAGACCACGCCCCTAGAGAAAGATATGAAAAGTTGGTTATTTCAATGCATCGGCTCTGTGCTGCAGTAATAGCCAAACAACAGTCACGCAACTAAATATTAATTTGAAGAAACATTACGTTATTACTATTTAACCACAAAATCTTTTAAAATGAAACACAATTGTTGCTTAATTTTTATGAAAGTAAAGCGAACTACTATTTTTTTGACCGTCCATATTTTGGAGCTTTTGACGCATTTAATTTAAATCAAACCAAACTGAGTTTAATTCTTAAGTTTTCTTTTATGATTGCATTGTTAACACATTTAACTTGTTAAAAAAAATACAAAATAAATATTTGTAAAAAAAAGCAGATTATTTTTTCTTAATTTTCTTTTCGTTGTATGCGTACTACTATTATTTTGACCGCAGCTGTACATATATATGCATATACATACAGTGAAAATCAAATATAAAAATTTAGTAACCAAAAAAATACATTGATAAAGGTTAATTTAATTTAATGATGGGTTACCAGAAATGATCTTATGATGAAAACGAAAATTAAAAAAGGATGAGAGGAAAGTAATAAAAAAAATAAAAAACTTGCAACATTTTAACTTTACAAGTATGTAGTGAAAATTAAAGTATTGAGGACATTTGTGTCAAAAATGTGGACATTTTTCTTGTTTTAACCCTAAAACCATTTGCAGGATGCTTCGCTGTCTAACCCCACAACTCGTGGTTCAGCATTTTAGCACAAACAATTACTACAATTGTTTCGCATTTTAACACCAACACCCTGAAGCTATCTTTAGACACCAAATTGTCTTTGAGTAATATACAAACACCACTATTAACAATAACAAACTTTAACGTAAGTTGTGAAAAGCGCAAGAGCATAAGTTACGCATATGAATGGGAAATATTAACACAGAAACTATAAACGCATGCAACAAAAAATGACAGAAACGTGAAAACGCAATCTTCAACTGAAACAAATTTTCGATGGATATTACTTCGGCAGTCAACTGAAAAAATATTACATCAACTCTGTCGTGTAATAAAGGCAGGGAATTTTGTCAGCACAGAAGCTTTGTACTTACTTGTCATGTTTAGCGAGCTGATGCAAACGCAGACTTGACAGAGTAACTTGTTGACACCGCTCTCTACCCGATACCCGACAAAAATCTTACAAATGCTCAATTAATGCACAAAAAAATAGCAATTGCGTTTTAAAAATATCTGAAAATAACAAAAAGACAAATTACATTCTTAGCAGTAGCAATGCTTGAACACACGAGTAAAAATGCCGGCTCTCAGCACAGATGCTGTCTATGCATCGACTCCCAAACACAGTTCAAGGTCGGCCTGTTGGTTAGTTGGTTAGTGTGACAAGTGAGCAATGCGAGGCCAGTGAAATCAACAGTCAACACAAAGTTCGCTCTCGATTGATGCACAGCATTACAAGCACCACTCCCAGACTGAGGTTGATCGCGACGGAATTCGACTCATTTCTTTTGCGGTAAATATGCTAGGAAACAAATATGCACAACCACTAAGCCTTCGTCCAAGGTTTTAGATTCCGGTAAACCTGTACCTTAGACGCACAGCCATTCTTTAAAAAAGCACGAAAAAAGAGGAGTTGAAAATCTTGGCAAGCTAACTACCAACCAAATACTTAGCTAAATCGTTAACACCAACTAAACGGTCTTTTCGATGAAAATGGTGACCACCCTCGACAAATCCTCGAACCCTGAATTTTATTGACCGTAAAGGAAAGAGGACAAATTCTTATTCTCAAAGAATTAATTATTTTAGAGATAAGGAGAGTAGAATTGCTCTTCAGTCAAAAATAATACAAGTAAGCAATTTATAAATACCGTCAGCGTAGACTTTGTTTTACATTACTGAATCACGTTTTGTTCGAAATTTAATTTTGTGTCCTGAATAACCTAAACTCACGTTATTGGTGTGGTGGGTATGACATAAACCCAAAATTTGATATAGCAGAAACCTCACGAAACAACACAAATATAAAAGATAGCAATTAAACACATATTATTCTTCATTTACTTTTACGTAAGAAATTTGCAATTTACGTAAGAAAAAGCAATTTGTAAAACAAAATACCAAATATAACAAAAATAAACGAAAAGTACTGATATTTATAAGTCGACTTCATATAATGTGGTTTACAAAAATGTCATTAAATTTTTGGTAGCTACCCTGAACGAGAAGCGAATTACAGGATCTCAAAATTAGCGCATTTTTCGCAAGTTGTATAAGGATTTTGCTTCGTCATTTTCTACGGTGACGAAATGCGAATACTGAACTGGGAGCTTTTCGTGCACGTATATAAAAAGGGGATTGGTATTTGCCTCTTATTTTTAAGTACGGTGAATTTTTTAATAAATCGATGACTACTAGACCATCGAAAATATCAATTTAAATTTAAAATTAGTTACAAAAAAAGTTGCGTTATTTACAGTGGCGGACAAAACTGTTCACAAAAAAATTAAATTTCACAAAATGTTAAATTCGCGGATACTTGTTTGGAGTATAGCAATCGTAGTTTGCCACATTTTTACTTCAAGCTAGCATGTTATACCATGATAATTTTAGCTGTTTTTATTTTCAGCAAAATACCGTTTTCTAAAGAAATATTTGCAGGCACATGTGAACAGTTTTGTCCGCGATCGGTCAAAGCTACGTATTAGAGCATTTGTCTCGACAATCGCTATTAGTTCTATTCGGAACCGCGTCGGTGTATTGAGAAGATAAATAATATATAACATTATGCTCCAAAAAACTTTTCAAAGTACATAACTTCTAATTAAATTTGCTGATTTGAAATAGGTCGAAAATTGTTTGCAGAATTTAAAGAAAACTTTTGCAAAAGACATTGACAGTAGTTTCACCTATCGGAAATTTGCTGGAAAACACAAAATATCAATCGGTGTAGCTAAAAAAATTAAAGACTGCTATAATATAACACCCAGATCGAGCAAAAATGGTCGCAAGAAAAAGTAGTTTCCGGTGGTTCAGCGTGTTGTTCGCAGTGACTTCCGTTGATGACTTCCGTTGATGACTCGCGGAGAGTAACTTGGTAGGATGAAACAAAAATTCATCATTTGGGGTCTGACGGTAAACGTTACACTTGGGTAGACAAGCAAATTGGAGTCCCAAACTGCAATATAGAACAAACTCTAAAGTTTGGAAGTTGTTTTTCTTATAGCATGCGGTTGTTTCCGTGGAAGTGATGTCGGAATTTTGCGCCGTATCAAAAGTAGAATGATGGTAAGCGACTTTATTACGATTTGAGAGGGCTCCTAGCTACTTAGTTTAGATATCTTTTATAAAAAGCCGGGTCACGATAAAATTTTTGTGCAGGACAACGATCTAAAACATACAGCCAGAGCCACCAAAGAGTGGATAGCCGAAAACGGCAAACACATTTTTGATTGGCCACCCCAATTACCGGACTTAAACCCCATAGAACATTAGTGGTTTGCCTAAAAGAGAAGAGAAGAGAAGTCTTTTGGGCATGATGCCCAAAAAGACTTACAAAAGGATATTGACAGATTATGGGAAAAAACTTCACCAGCGTGGTTGGAAATACCCTCAAAAATACTACACAATCTAGGACAAAGCATGCCGAATCATTATAAAGGCCCGCGGAGACCACCCAAAATATTAAAGATAATATCAATCGATTTTTGCTTATATGCGTCAAAACTGTTCACACTACTTTTGTTGAATTTTAGTGTTTCTTTATTTATTATTATATAATTATATTTTGTTTGTTGTTTTTCAGTAAACAAAATATTCAATTTTAAAACTATGTACTTAAATTTTTGTTTTTGTTGTTAAAAAGTAAAAAATTTAATAAACTTTCTAACTTACGAAAATTCGTGAACAGTTTTGTCCGCCACTGTATGTGGTGGAGTATATCACACCCCAATGAACTTTAGCGGGATTTGACTGAAATCTGGTCACACTCAAGTTAATTTTGGATAGCAAATGTGTATAGTTAGACTGTTATAAACAGCTACTGGAAGCCATAGTGCCCACATAAAACTGATACCCGTATTATTTACAAAAATACAACCTCTGGGGTATGATACAGCCCACCACACCAATGCCGGATTAAGAGCGATATTAGGACTTCATCCCAATGACCGAACAATTTTTTATCTTAACCCATTAGCGCCCAATGTACCCATTTGGGAACACTAACTTAAACGAGCACATTATTCGAAGGCAACAATATATCGAGCTTTCGATAAAATTTCGAATGCGAAGCGAACATCGTGGGATGCATGTTCATTGCTTCGTTGAATTTCACAACATTCCGCTGTGCCCAATGATCCCATTTGGAGCAATATTAAAATGAAAATAAAAAATATTTTTTTAACGTGTTTATATTCGAACTTGTGAAAATTAGCTCGAAAGTCGAAACAAAAAATTGGGCACTAATGGGTTAAGAAACTTCAAGCAGCTTCTTGGTTTACTATTCTATACTGCTAAGAAAATATGCCACTTTGCATAATAGTTTAAAGAAAAAAAAGAGGACAAGTTTACGAACAAATATTTAGTTAATTTGTAGTTGCAATCTGAAAAGCAACATTTTTATATTCACGTGGGATAATAACCCCAAATATTTATTTCAAATAGTGTCTGTCACTATAGAAACTTGGTCTGGAAATGGTACGAAAAAAATGAGCTTAACTTTGTTCCAAAGGAATAAATTGGAAAATGTCTAGTCATAATGGAAAGAAAACTAAACTAAACTAATACTACGTTTATATTGAGCCCAAATGCGTGATTTGGGCAAAAATTCTCAAATGCGAAGCCAAATCACGCCTTTCCCCATACAAATTCAAATCGACGAAATTACTCATTTCAACAAAACGACGAAGCAAATGCGATTAATCATGACCAATTTTATCGAACGCATCACAAAATGAAAGCTCTTTCAAAAGCTTCAAAAGCTTTTGTTCTTTTTGACAGTTGAAAATCAAAACAAACGAAAATTATCAAAATGGAAATTTCGAATGGAAATTTTCGTCTGCTTCAAATATGTAGAATATGCTTAGCATGTAAGGTATGTAGTATATTTGTATTCAAATATCGCAGTGTGTAGAACATAGAGGCAGCGCAAAAGAAACAAATGATTTAGTCAGAAGCCGGAAAAGAGCTGATCTATGAGCTGCGGCAAGAGGACATGAGCATTGAGCATTTGACATTAGCTGCCAAACAAAATGAAATGCAATGCAAATGAGGCAATGTAAACACTTTGAAATGACTCATTTGAAACTACGCATTTGGGTTCAATGTAAACGTAGTATAATATAGTCACCGAAAACCATGTCCAGATCTATGTTGGTGGTACTAACTTAAAGCTATAATAAATAACATGATTTTTTCCTGTTAATACATATTGATTTATTAACGGGCCACAATTATCCTATCGCCTAACGATACGATAACCTATAAAAAATCTACCTATGAATGTATTTAGTACAGAGCTCACAAAAGTTTATATTCCTTACAGTACTACCAAGCACCTTATTTCAGTGCCTCGTTGACAGCGAATAAACATGTTCTATAGTTCTATTCTGCACAATAGCAAGCTCTTCATTATTCGAAAATCCCTTTGCTACGACAGTGCTATCTTCACGATAACATTTGTATTGAATATTTAAAATATTTACAGCTGATAGGTTGCAAGTCATATAGTGTATAGTGATTGTGCAGCTCTTTAGTATCCCAGATTTTTTTCGTGTACAGTTCCTTGAAACTGTAATAACATTTTTCTATCGATTTCGGCAAATCAAAATAAAACAGCCATACATAACCATAACGACAAAACCGGTTATCAAGGTAAGCCATATGTTGTTATTTGCCGAAAAATTTACACATGTTACTACATGCAGAACTGGCACGGTACACTAATGGAATACGATCGAAATTCGAAAATTTCAGCAAGTACTTTCTCGAGCAGTTACACTATGCATGGAAAGTAATTTTCGTAAGTACTTTTAACTTTACTAATCGACTTTCAGGTATACTTCCCGGTATCAAAATTTAACGGGATCAACAACGAAAAAATCGTGAACCGAAGGACCTATTTACATTTAAGTTGGTGAAAACTCCTAAAATCAAACATAATTTGGCACGTGTTTCTAATTTTTTTTTTTTAAATCACTTTGTCACCCAAGGGTTAAAGGTTTATAGAAGAAACATAATTTTCTACGCCTTTTGACTTTAAATTTGGTGAAAGTACTTAATATGTGAAATAATTTTATGTGTTTTTCATTTCTTTGAAAATGAAAATCTGACGGGGTCAAAGGCGGGTTAAGTGTTTCTATGGAGAAACAAGATTTTATGGGCCGTTTGACTTCAAGCGCTTTAAATGAGATATAATTACATAAGTATTTTTTCATAAAAATCTGACGGGATCAACAAGGGGCTAAGAAAAACTTGATTTATTGGCTCCACTGAATTTCTCTGCTAAAAATTTGTATTACTTTTTTTGTCAAAACGTTTAGCGAAGTAAAGTAATAATATGACGTAGTTAGTTATGTTGCATATATATTACTCACATCGCTGTTATACCCGTGACAGACATGTATGTAGTACAAAAATCCTGCTAGTACAAAAAACCAATGTCTGTCATCGGTTTTTTCAACTTTTGTTCGAAAGCAACTGGATTTTTGTACTACAATCATAGTACAAAAATCCAGTAGAATACCACGAACAGGAATGGGATTTTTCAGTTTACTACAAAGGGAACCGACTGGAATAGAAACGGAACATACAGCAAAGCTTAAACCGCTTTAAGCTCTTAAAGCTCTTCGTTGACAACCTCACTGCAGGAATAGAGAATGAACAGAAAATATATTTCCGTTATTTTTAAATTTGTTTTCGCCGCTGTCAAAATGTACTACGTAGTACAAAAACCAAGTGTGTGTCAGCATGCTAGTATGGGTTTTTTAGAGCTTTGATTGTAGTATTCTTCGTAGTACAAAAATCCTATGTCTGTCAGCAGTATTAAGCATGATACAAAGAAGAAGGTAGTTGCATTGTCAACAATTTCGATTAAAAAGTAGTTCTTGGAGTTTGCTCTTATCAATTTTTTTTCGTACTTTAAAAAAAAATCCTGATAATGGAGGTTTCAATTTTGGATAAGGAATTTTCAGGAAAAATGCCCGCAGTTGGACCATTCAACATATTTTATCTTGTGTATAGGTGTACTTTTGTATAAACATACAACAACAAAAAATTGCGTTCTGCAATTGGTATCAGGTAATGTATATAAATTAAGGGGGTCTCCTCAGCAGTCAGTTTCAAAAAATCGATTATTTTTTTTTGTTTCAATCGTTAGAACTTTTATCTGAGAATATTCTTGCAAAGTTTGAGAGTTCAACTCAAACTAGTTTAGGAGTTACAGGTTCGGGGAGAGTCTCGCGCGGGGCAAGCGCGAGCCAAGTGAAAACTTTACAGCCCACGTTCTGAAAACCATTTTTTTTTTAATTCCGTGCACGATTTAAAATAAACCATAAAAGCTATGTATACAAGTAAGATACTGTTTTTTAGATTATTTAATTGTGCATAGACTGAACTAAAAAAATTTTTTAAAAGATTTTTATTTTACAATGTAGTTAACGCGCTTACTTAAATACAAGGCCGAAAAATCGAGTACTTTTTTAAAGAATGACCAAAAATATTTAAATTACATCTTTTAAGCACCATAATAGTCTATACTATGCAGAAAAGCCTTCTGAATAAAAAAGTATTTCAATTTCTTGTTTCAGGTAAAAATTACGGGCTGAGTCTTGCACGGAGTTTGAGTTGTCCGCGTCGAGCTGCTGCGCAAGATTGTTCATAAATCGGCCATTTTTATTTATTTTGAAATTACATAAACTTTTTTTTGTTGAATAAACGTATGTTAAAAAATATGCAAAAGATCATTTGTTTCTCTTGTTGTTCTCATGTTCAAAAAAAATCCTGAAAAACTGCCTTTTTTCCAAGCTACTGATGAGGAGACCCCCTTAATAAATGACTTGAATGATTCTCCATTGATCCATTCCTGCTTCCTAGTTGACTACATGCAGTGCAGGTGTTAGCATCAGTCATTAATGCTGATATTATTTGGATAAAAAACAACCGATTAGAGCCATTACTGCCTATTTTTTGACAATTTTAAATGTAATGTCGTTTTCTATAAATGTACGTATAACCACAGAACAAACAATATACAGAATGCGCATCTGGTGTAAAGAAAATTTTCTTCGCGGGTTCCAGCGGTACGACCCGTTTGTGGATGCGGGGGGAAGCAGTAAAGGGATGAGAACGCACAGAGCGCGAGAGCGTGAGCTGAGAAGCTGCGACCGCGCACCACACACTGTGGTTGTTGTTGTTGGGCAACAAAGCGATGTGCCGCTTGCATGTTGGTGCTGGCTCGTGCTCGCTCTCCGCTTGCTTTTTGACAAACAAGAACAAGAAGTGGAGAGGCAGTTTCATAGAAAAATTGATTGAGCGATCGCCAAGGCACATAAGGTGGTAGCACTACGGGAAAAACCAAAATTCAATGGATTTTATAAGTTCTTTCGGTCTGCTTGTAAAATAGAAGTTGTAAAAAGTACAAATGGCTACAATGAAATATATGTGTTAAATATTGAAACAACCAAGACGCATTAAGAAAGTGATAATAAGTGGAAAACTATTGCTACAATGTTGTGCTAATTATCAAAGAATGCTGCAACTACCTATTGAATTTGCCTTGGCGATTGCTTTGCCAAATCAACCACTTTCAATGTGCACGAGTAAAGCCAAGCTGGCTTGCTGCGCAAGCCAGCCGCAACAACATTGCGTGTTGTTGTCGAAATGAGAATAAAGCCCAAAAAAAATCGAATCTATGCGTATACAATACATCAATTCGCGCTTACTCTCTCGGTTCCCTTTACATTTTCCTCACCTTTGTTGCTTCCCGCCCGCGTCTGAAATGAGGAAAATGTAAAGGGAACCGAGAGAGTAAGCGCAAATTGATGTATTGTATACGCATGAATCGATGGTTTTGGGCTTTATTCTCATTTCGACAACAACACGTAATGTTGTTGCTTTCCGCAGCAAGCCAGCTTGGCTTTGCTCGTGCACATTGAAATTGTGGTTGATTTGGCAAATCGATCGCCAAGGCAAATTCAATAGGTAGTTGCAGCACCAGAACTGATTAACTTTTTTCTTTGATAATTAGCACAACATGGTAGCAATAGTTTTCCACTTATTATCACTTTCTTAATGCGTCTTGGTTGTTTCAATATTTAACACATATATTTATTTTCATTGTAGCCATTTGTACTTTTTACAACTTCTATTTTACAAGCAGACCAAAAGAACTTATAAAATCCATTGAATTTTGGTTTTTCCCGTAGTGCTACCACCTTATGTGCCTTGGCGATCGCTCAATCAATTTTTCTATGAAAACGGCCTGTCCACTTCTTGTTCTTGTTTGTAACAAAGCAAGCGGAGAGCGAGCACGAGCCACCACCAACATGCAAGCGGCACATTGCATGGCACAATAAACAAGGTAGTGGCAGGAAGGAGCGAAAAAATTCACGTGTATTTTGTTAGTGTTTTTGTTCGGTTCATTGTCAAATCGGACGGACCTCTTGCCAACAGTATTGCCAGCATCAAATAGACCACTTGGTCTATTCGAGAACGTAAAAATACACCAATTAACAGCAAAAGTACACAGCTTCTTTGTTTTAATCTGTTGTTTTACAATTAGGGGCAAAAGTGCTAAGTGCTAGTTCGCCGATTTTGCGTTAATTCATAAAAGTTCACGAAAATTGGAAAAATAATATCGTTTCGTCATTGCAAACATGCTTAAAATTTCACAGAAAAAGAGTTGAGTGGCCATGCTGTTCGCCGAATGTAAACAAAGCAGACAAAAATTTCTGACAACCTACCGAACTCTGACGAGAAAAAAATAAAATTCGCTCCTTCCTGCCACTACCTTGTTTATTGTGCCATGGCACATTGCTTTGTTGCCCAACAACAACCACAGTGTGTGGTGCGCGGTCGCTGCTTCTCAGCTTACGCTCTCGCGCTCTGTGCGTTCTCGTCCCTTTTACTGCTTCCCCCGCATCAACAAACGGGTCCTACCGCTGGAACCCGCAAAGAAAATTTTCTTTACACCAGATGCGCATTCTGTATATTGTTTGTTCTGTGGTATAACTATTGGCCCTGACTGAGTGATCCAACATTGCCGAGCTCAAACCGCTAAAACAACAAATATGAAGTTTGAACTGTCCTTTTTTTAATTTTAGTCGTTAAAGGGCGATAAAATTAGGTTAAGGCTTTATATAAATAAATGTTATTCAATTGAATAATTCACTTAATATAGCTTATCACAGGGAAGTTCTATACTGCATGTCCGACCCATTATTACATTTCCTAATTTTTGTATACTTTAGAAACTATAATATATTTAACACGATCACGCCGGGGCCGATTTGCATTGTCTTTGTTGTGAGGCGGCGCTGAAATTAATGCTGTGCTTCATCTGGCTTTTATTAAATGTTTTTAATGAAAATACGTTCAATTTTCATTATTTTAATTTTCAGCGTAATAGCACAATCGAATGCGGGCCACCGGCAGTACACGCCACCCGATGTGACAATCTAGCGCGGGCCACCGGCGGATCGCGCCGGCGTGAACGTGTTAAGCCGTGGGCAACAGAGTGGAATTGATGGGACAAGAGTTGCAACCACTTTGGACTGGATGCAGCCCAGCCTTCGCTGCTGGGTAGCAAGTACCGATACGATGGCACTAAAGAAACCACTGTTTCCGGCCCAGGTAGAGCTCGTCTAACACGGAATTTTTTAGGTACGTAACCTTCGCATTAAGCGAGGTCTAGCTATATTTGTATTTCAATTCTGGGAAGGTAACCCAAAGAAAAAGCCCGCTAAGAACGAATGGCCGTCAATAGTGACATTGTAAATTATCGATACACGATACATTTGAACCCTTCAATCGTCCACCTATCGAAATATACATACATTCTATTAAAAAAAAATCAAGTCCAAAAAGCACTTTAAACATTTGTATACTTAGAAAAATGCGACCTAATGTCATTTAATGTTAATTTAAGAGAAACATTTCACGAGAATGTTGTAAACTAACCGCAAGCACCACCGGGTTTTCGATAAATCGTTCGACTATTTCCGGTATAACTCGGGCGCCCGGCGACTTATTTTCGTCTGCCTGTACAAGGCTTAGCGCTCTTAACGAATCAATTTAAAGATCACGTATGCCAAACAATTGTAAACGATGCAATAATTACACCCTTCGCCAAGTAACTGTGAGACGAGCACACATCAATTTTACAAACTAGCATAATTTTTAGCGCGTTCCCCACCCGTGTGGGTTTTACTCACTCACCCTTTTTGTTTGCGCCTCGACAAGTTCTTAAATTTCTGTATATGCTTCAATTAGTAAGCAGATCTAACGTAGAGTCCTTGTTAATTTTATTTCGAAGATTGCTGAATTAATTGCCAAAATTCTAGAAGCAAATTGTTTTCACAGCGATTTACTCACAAGCAGACCACAGAATAGAAAACTACTGCGAAATGCGAAAGAAAATGAATTGCAAATGGCGTCGCCTACTACAGGCATGCATTCTAAAGGCCTAAATATTCCATTCACGATAGAAATAATGCGTGCATGTATTCTGAATAATTTGTTCACAAAATAGATTTCTGATTGTCGTGTGATTATAGTAAACTTAAAACCACATTAAAAAAGTAACTACATGCACTCGAATCTTTACCGCACACAATATGTTATAAACAAAAATGATTTTGTATTAGCACACAACCCAAGCTCCTTTGGCAGCATTCATTCGTTGCGCTCGCGTCTGTTATCGAATTCAAGAACAGAGGTGTGACAATATTATATTTTGGCTCTGTTTTTTATAAACTAATGGCCCGAACACATTGGCGATGTCTGCCAGATATAGCATCAGAACGTTAAGGCAATTTCGATGGCAGCACGAATACCGACCACAGTTGCCGTCATGATACAATTCAAATATTGGAGCCAGTAGTCGGCCGATATTGATCTTTGTTTTACCCTTTTCTCGTTAAAGTTCAATAAATTATCAAAAGTGTTTGTTTTATTTGCACCATGCAAAACAGCATTGCCAGCCTAGTGTTTTTTATTAGATTTGTTAGATTTTTGCAATGATGCAAA
This sequence comes from Melieria omissa, assembly GCA_963971225.1. Classification (NCBI taxonomy): domain Eukaryota; kingdom Metazoa; phylum Arthropoda; class Insecta; order Diptera; family Ulidiidae; genus Melieria; species Melieria omissa. The sequence goes on along the minus strand of OZ020269.1, from coordinate 36,879,511 downwards.
CAATACTTTTTGATATTATTAATCTGATTTTCCGAATGCAAAGAGAGGAACCTTCGGATATTGCTGCGCAACGTTTTGAACCTATGGCCACTGGACACAAATTTGGAATCAATATATTTTGTTTTGTGTAAGTTTTTCAGAAAAAAAAATTGGCTGAAGCTAGTTTAAGTTTTTATATAAACACATGCAGTGGACATCCAATATAACGAATCTTATGTTGTACCCCACATTTGTTAAATCGATCGAATTTGTTTTTGTTTTAAACCATCCTTCTTAAAGAAATAAGTCTCACATATTCAGTTTTTAACCTTCTGCCTGTCCTTTGCGTTCTATTTGACCCCAGACGGAATTAAAAATAACGGTTGAGTGGCTTTGTGCACTCGTCTACTTGTGTTATTTAGGGCGACTTTTTCAGTGCGAGTTTAAACCCAGTTCAAACGTAGTTTGCTTGAACTTGGTTTACATTTAAACTTAGTTTAAACGACAAAGCAGTTTTCCAGTGCTAGTTTAACTGGAGCAAATTTTTGTCATTTGAGTGTGGCAATACTGTAAATATTTTTATCTAGATAATACATTTTCTTTGTTTTGATTGTCATTCGTAAATGAATTCTTTGTGCTCAAAAAATGTACTTCATCAATAAAATTCAAAATAAGCTAACGCAGCGAAAATGTTCCGTCTTGGGAAAAGGAAAGGCTTCTTGTACTTATGGAAGAAAATAAACAAGTGCAGGATGCCTTATATGAGGACCGATGAGCTGTAAAATATTATAAGCAGAAGCTTTGCTAATGTGCAAGCGATCGTTAAAGTAATGGTCGCCCAAATAAATGGAAGTGGTCCGGCCGCATTCTCAAAATTTGTAATCTTCTCATCACCGTCATGACACATCAAACATTTCTGCATCGTCAAAAAGAACCACTCAATGCTATTTTTGGTCGAATTATATTTATTTTATAACGAATTATATTTACTTTTGCGCTTTTAAAATTTCCAAAATAAATGAACTGTTAAATGCTGTTGACAGTTTAAAATAGTTTAACCGTGTAGGGTCGGGCGTTTAAACTGAGTTCAAACTTCAGTCAAATATGACTGAAAAATTCGAGTTTGTGTTTAAACTAAGTTTAAACTAGAAACTTAGTTAAACTCGCACTGAAAAATTGGCCCTTAGTGTTAATCGCGCTTACAATCCAATAAAACATCGAGAAAAACACTTTTCGGGGCTTTCCCCTTTTCTTTTGTGATTTATGTGTAACATTTCTTCATGTTTTGTCAGTAAATTATATAACCGTTTGATTGACCCCAAAGGACAGCGAACGCAATTTTAAGCAAAGGACAGACAGAAGGTTAAACAATATCTTTTTTATTCGAGCATTTTCAAAATACAAAAATGGCTACGTGTGTACACTAAACAAGTCTTCGATGCGGATTGCCTCTTTACCCCAAGTAAACTTTCTGTATAGACATTTTTCTTGATTGATTATTGAAATTTTAATTTTTAAAAGAAAAACGCCGACCGAAGGCAAAACAAATGTGAAAATGACCAGCAATGCATAAAAACCGAATTTTAAAATGTTGGTAACTTGACGTAAATTTAAAAGTTTTAACGTAACAAAAACAATTGAGGTACCGTTCACTTGACGAAACCAAATTGTTTCATTGTTATTGTAAAGAATGTGAATTGCTCAAATAAAAACAATTCGAAGGGTGGAAAACAACATAAATATTCGTAATATCGAATTTCACTTTTATTCGCAATATAGAACCATCAATGGAAAAAATTTGGCCGTACGTTAAATCGAAAATTCGTCTAAAGGAAAGTTCGTTATACTGGACGTCCACTGTATGTACTTTTTTGTTAATCTGTCGGCTTTATTAATTAAAACAGCCTTTTATAAAAAAAGGAATTTATTTTAAGAAAAGGTGTATACAAATTTGTATACAATTATCGCAACCCAAAATATAACAATTAAAATTCATTACTCTTTTGTAGCCAAAATACTTAAAGCTTAGTTTGTGGAGATCAGTGGTAAAGTTTAATGAACAATTTTTCGATTTTAATGTCCCGAACTTCACAAAGAGAGGGGTTTGGAACATGGCTCAATAATAAGGTTATAGCATCCCCGCAACACCAAAAACCACATGCATTTTGTTGGTAGGATCGTTTATCGCATGGTACAATAACAAGGTATGCCAAGTAGACGAATCTCCCTCTTTTTTCGTTTGTTTACATTTGGAAATGCTGTCAAACAGAGATACTGGAGTTGCGTGTACGCTAGAAATTTAGTACCATACCATACCTTTTGGAAATGTTCATGCTAAACAAACAAGAAATATGCACTAGTGGGCTTAGAGTGAAAAGGTGCTAAATCCACTTTTTCAAATTTTACAGGAAAGACAAAAAACTAAGTAAAAATAATTTATATTTATGTTTATTCTTTGGACTTTCTTTGCTCTGGACTTTGTGCACTTTTCCACGAAGCAAGACTTTTTCTTTTCTCTCTTTTCATGCATGTTCCGCCGACTTATGACGACATTTTATGCCGTTATTTTTATTTTGTGCTTTGGGAACTTTTTCGCCTTGCTGTGATTCTGTGCTTTTCATTTCAAGAAGTGATTGAGTGTTGAACATTTTTAAATTCAAAATCGTCCGTGTGAATTAATAATGCCGGGAAATTCGTGTGCGTTGTGCAGAAGCACGCACTAAGAGAAATGCTACTACAAAGTAGCAAAGATATTTGCGTACCTGAAAATGTAAAAAGCTTGGTTTTCAAATGCAGAATTTTTTCAGAATCAAATTTTTAAACAAAAAACTCAAAGAAAATGAACTTAAAAAAAACTTCTAATAAAAAAAAAATGTTGAAGACAATAACATAACTAATTTGTTTCTATTTTCCGCAAGTAGCTGGTACCGGACATGTTATTTACGTCCAAAACTTATTTTTGGCAGAAATATGAGCATTTTTATACTTTTTGGAAAGAAAACGATACCTATTAAAGTTTTTCTGTGTATTGTAAAAACTGTATGCTTTTCAGTATTTTCTGTGCAGCCCTGCGCACTACTCCCATTCATAAGCACCTCTAGTTTTTGTCGTTTGACATTCACATCTCATAGTACATGAAGAGTACTCTCCCTATCTGGCATACCTTGTTATTGTACCATGGTTTATCGCTACTGTCAAAATCAGTTGATATTTTCCGACGAAAGAGGGAGAAACTGAAAACAAAAAAAAGTGATTGTTGCCAGACGGTGCTGTATTTGAATGAAAAAACGGGAAAAGTTCTCAGGTCAGTTCATGATACAAAAATAGAAGGTAGAGCCGTTGCTTTTTCTCAGCCGCCATGTTGCACATCTGACACTAAACGTCTTTTTGACGTTCTTCTTTGAAAATGTGCTACCGTACTGTTAGAAAATCCCTTGAACATTTTCTTACGTCAACAAAATTTAAATGTATTTTGTTTAGGTTTTTGGGTTTATATTCTCAAAATGTAAATATGTGTTAGTTCCGTATGTATATTTTCCGCAATGAAGTCATCATACTTATAATTTTGGTGTTTGATGTTTTAGGCTTGAATCAACCGTTACATAATAATTACATAATAATTTACCTTTGTATTATTTATTGCGTACTACTAATACTACTAAACAAAATGTACTAGTCACATTGAAATGTTCGTGTTTATTTCAAAAAAGATCTAAAAATCCTTAGAACCTTAAATAGCCCTTATTTAGCATCACAACGAAGTGGCATCACGACCCAAGCTTTTGACAAATACGAGAAACGTCAATAAGCACGTTTAGTGTCAAAACAAATGACAGCGGTTCTACCTTCTATATTCTCTTCTATACACAGCACACCGACGATTTTGACAAAAGCGATAAACAATCAGCCGGTGGCTTGTCACAACCTTATAGCTGAGCCATGGTTTGGAATATCAAAATCAAAAAAGGGAAATGGAAAATTGTTATTAAAAGTTGCATATCGTAAAAACCCAAACTTGCCGTTAACAATTTTTTATTTGAATGTCCTAGTATTCGTATTGCTAATAAACGGAATACTGCGTAAAGGAACACAGTGTGAGTGATGTCATTTATTATTTAGATCCATTTTTGTAGTATAAAAAAATTAAAAAAAAAATAAAACTTTATATCTTTGGATGTAATTACATAAGGTTAAAATCCCAGGATCCCACAGCATCAGCCCCGGAATTTCGCAGCCGGGATTAAATGCCTTACGCAATACTGATCGTTCAGCGGGGAGGTTCAAACTAATGGAAAACTCAAACTAATGGCTTCGGCCAGGCGTAATAATAAGGCAACAACAAAAATTCAATGTATTTTGCTAGTGGTTTTAGGCATGCTCATTGTTCAAATCCACAGCAAACGCTGCGGTCATTTTGACAAGCAGTATGCCCATTCGGCAACAATCATAAGAAAGAAGTATAATTAGTTGCGCTGTTGCCACTGCCTATTAAATTTGCCTTGTAACTACCTTTAGATTTGAATCATGCTTCCCCTTTGAAAATAAAAAAAAATCTTGTAAGTTGAGCTTACAACCATATTTGTAGCCATATACGAGCAGACTAGATGACACTGTGAAAAATTAAAGTTGATCAACAGTAATGATATATAAAATCGTTCAATACAAATAATTAATAATAAATACCAGCCACGAATTTTACGTATTAACGACTTACCATGAAGGAAAATGCTTTGCAATTGTAGACGACGCTTTACACATTAATATATTAAGGTCTTAAGATCTAGAAATGCGTGAAGTGTTCTAAAGTAAAAATCGATGACGTGGCATTATCCAGCTGTGACTGCTTTATTACAGATCGTGCGTTAAACGTGAACTTAGAAAAAAGAAAGATATCATTACCTGATTGTCAGTCGTATCCGACACGCGAAAGAGGTGAAAGTTACTCAACTTATACTAGTGTAACTTTGGGCAGCCAGAAAAAAGTTATTCTTATAAGAATACTATAGTAACATCAGGTGTATACTCCATACTTATGGTCAAACTCCATAAAGCGCGTTTCAAGCGTATCGTCGTCTTTCGCGTTTCTCGTGTTTCGAGAAAAAGTTGAATCAGTGTATTTGTATGAAGCAAACTCCATGACTTGACGTCGATACGCCCGAAACGCGACAAAAGTTGAACTATTTTCAACTTTCTCTCGCGTTTCTCGCTTAACGACGTCAAACGGCTGACAGAGCTCCTAAAGATGTCATACATTATGTGGTTAAATGGTAATGCCGATAACAAACTTGTGTTATCGCAAAAGTCGAATGCATTTATTTTACACGAAAGCTATTAAATACATTTAAGAAACATTTGAAATTCAATATTTTAACATAAAATGTGGAGAAATTCCTAAAAATGAGCATAATTCTTTGACAGACGAAACTTAGTCTTCGCTGTATTGGAAATTCGATAGCTTATTCGATCGAATCTTGCTCATCCCTGTGAAATAAATTGCTACAAGTTGAATTCAACTGAATCTTTTTTTTTAGTTTTTGCAATGCCGGATATGCATTTATTGTGTTTAAAATGAAAAGTATATTCTATAAAGTCTTTAACGTCGTATAGCAATTTCATTTCGTTTTTTTCACAATTCACAACGAAATCAATCAGCAGTTTGCCAATTAAAAATTTCCATCAGCTGACGTAAGAAGAACAAGCTGACGCGTGAAACGCGCTTTATGGAGTTTGACCATTTGCAACGCGAATAACGCGGGAAACGCCATAACACGACAAACCCCGAACGCCTGAAACGCACTGTATGGAGTTTGGCCATTCGAATTTTCCATTATGCCCCGAACACATAGACGACGACAGCGACATGGCCACGCGACTGCAAGGTTGCGTCGCACAGTGTGGTAATATATAAGCATATATGTAGTACTTCTATATTGGCACTAAGCTCAAGGTACATTCGCCAACATCACAGTACAGCAATAGTGAAATATGAGCGAGAAAGCGTATAAACGAATGTACCTTGACATATTTCAAAAGTGGCAAGAAGTCAGGTGCGTGCAGACGGGAAAAAAATTGACTGGAAAAAAATATAAATTTGTCGAAATTCACTGAAATTTCTTCAACCGCCCCAGGAGCAGTTTGACAGTTCTTCATGTGTAGAAGTGCACATGTATACACGCATAGAAATATACTCACAAAATTTTGTTTTTTCTGTCTAATCGCTTGTCTCCCTTTGATTTCCGAATGAAAACACATTGTGAAGATACAAATATGTTTTTGGTACCGAGTTAAAGTTCTGCATCACTACGTGAAAGAGTTGTTACAAAATGGATTACCGTTTTCCCGCAAAGCACTCTGAAACTTGACATTGCTTTTCAGTTTTTGTGCGAACAGCGATAAATGCGTTTTTTCCTTTATATCAAAACGATTTAATTTATTTTTTATTTAAAAATTAATTATGCTACCTTCATGTTCAGGGATTTCAGTAATGCAGTGTGTATATTGTTTTGTTAAAAAATTTTTATAAATATTTTATTTGATTTTTTGTTCAAATTGTTCAATTTTGGACCTTTTCATAGACATATAGTTGTGAGTGTTGTGAGATCGAGCAAAACTGTTTTCATTAGCGTCTAGCTTAAATATTTCAGTAACCTTTTATGACAAAAAAAAGTTGCGCGAATGTTGCGCACTTTTCCAGCCATGGGCCATGTATGAGAACAAATAGAAATGATGAAAACAAATAAGCAAGAGGTTTTATTGTTGTTTTATTTGTTTTTTCAAAATGCAGAAATATAGAAATCGTTGTAGACTTGAATCAAAACATTCACTCTATTTATGGTTGTTTCTAGTGAACATCAAATCGAAATAGAAAAAATTCGCAGTTATGGATTAAAAACTGTAAAATATTTTGTACAATGCTATTCCTGATAAAATATGTCCACAATTTTCCACAAATAGTTTTTGCATCGACCAAAAATCACATCGCATGTTTTGTTGCCAATCGGCCAACTGTCGGAAGAAGCTCAAGAAGCACGGAATAAAGATTTCATGTGTTGCAGGGAGAATTTTTTACGAAAGTTGACTGAAAAAATATCATTGAAAACATTTTTAATCGATTTTTTTTTAATTCTGACCCCACTGTATCAAGTATGAAAAAATTGCCGCAAAAAAGTGCATCATCAATTGATACTAATGAGGAATGATGATTATGGTGATAGTCAGGCTTATAATGTTGATAATAAAGATTATAATGATGATAATCATCATCATAATGATGATATTGAATTGGCTGCAAGAGGTGGCGATGAAATGTTTCAATTAAACTGTTAAACTTAACTTTCATTAGATATGTGCAATTTTTATCTTTTGTAACTATTTAAGTTTTTAACCGTTTTTTTTTTTTAATTTCCACAAAAGTATACCCAAAAACATTTGTTTTTTACTTTCTTATGTTAGATTAACTAAACCTTATAGTTATTACATATCTAAATAGCATGGATGAATTAATCGGCATTTTCGGCATCAATTACCCCACTGTGCGTCGGCAGCGATAAAGCGATGTGAAACTGGGAGAGTAAGCCGATTTTTGTGCGTTTTTGCAATGCACGTACACAGTCCGTGTGTGCTGGCAGTGATCAGCTCTTCACTGTGTCTGCTCTTTTCCCGATATTAGGGATTAGGGATTCCTTACAATTATTTGCTTTTTAAAGTATGTTCTCATTAATTTTCTGGATTAAATGCCAACACATGAACTTTTTTGGTTTCATTATGTAAATATTAATGAAAAATATACCAAAGAACACAAAGCTAAATGCATTGAATATGACAGGGTCAATTGCCGTCCTTTGTATTTCGCATTTCTTCATTTAGCGAATCTCTAACGATCAGGTATGCTTTTTTTCCTAAATGCTGTAGTTTGACCGCAGGGTTGTTTTTTTGAATGCAGCTTATAAAATCTTAATTTAATTGAATTAAAGTCATACCCAAAGATTATTTTGACGCTTTTGGGCAATAATATATTTTTCTAGTCAATTTTATACAAACGTATTACAAAATGGCACCAAAAATATACAAATAAAAAGACAAATTTCTTTGGTCACAAAAATGACTCACACCAGCTACACTGGCAATTTGAAATCAACTAGAACAACAACCCCGTTTTAGAAATTTATATGGAGGAAAAAGTACCTTCCTGATCAAGCTTGGGCCCTACTAGTAGGCCCCAAGGTTGCAATTTTGCAATAATATTAGTGTAATTCTGTGCATGTATTTCTACCGGCTCTCCCAGTTTCACATCGCTTAATCGTTGGCGTCGGTTTTAATGGTCGCAATGTAGCTGGCAACGTGATTGCAATGATGGCTGCTTAAACTTTTTTCTTCTTATTTTCTTTTGATTTCTTCTGATTTTCTTTTGGCTTTTCGCGAATGGGCATCCTCATTGTCAAAAATTGGTAAAATTGTTTTTGTGTTGCTTGTCTTTTGATTTGATTTTGACAAGCAGGATGCCCAAAAGCACTAACAAAATAAATATGGGAATCGTAGTGCCATCACCTTATTAATACACCTTGAGTACAACGATAATATGTTTTGTGAACTTTGAATTTTCCCATTTTCCCAAATAACAAATACTACGCATTTGGCTCATGGAGCAGCTGAGCAAAGTATGCAAACAAGCAATCGATGTTGCCAATTCAAGCAGTGATACTTATTGCTTTGGTTTTTTGGCCTACGATATAGAGACTAGGAGCCTATTTACACGAGGGCTTTTCCCCCTGCGTTAAAAGTCATGTGTGACGAGTTTGTTGGCGAGAAGTGGTGAGAAGTCAGCGGGGTAGGCAAACACGCATGGTCAGCGAATTCCAGGGGTTTTTTTGACATTTGCTTTGCTCTTTTTCGCACTTTTCTTCAAATTTCAAACCGGCCGGACGCTTTGCTAACAATTATATTTACATCTTCCCTATTATTTAAATTTGAGCAGTTAATAGCCATTTCAGTGACTTATTATATTATTAATATTTTCAATAATTTCTTCTTTGTTTAAATCCATTTTTCTTTTAATAATGAGAATATCAAAAACTACGCGAAAATGTGAATGAAAGAAGATTGGCCGCTTAAACGTCCAAAGTTGCAAGTAAAAAGTCAAGGTGTATTAATAAGGTGATGGCACTACGATTCCCATGTATTTTGTTAGTGCTTTTGGGCATCCTGCTTGTCAAAATCAAATCAAAAGACAAGCAACACAAAAACAATTTTTCCAATTTTTGACAATGAGGATGCCCATTCGCGAAAAGCCAAAAGAGAATCAGAAGAAATCAAAAGAAAATCAGAAGAAAAAAGTTTAAGCAGCTGTGTTGCCACCACTACCTTATTAAATGTGCCTTGTAAAAAGTCTTCATGCAAATGCATGAAGATTTACGCAGCAACTTCAAAAGAGAGTTGCAAAAAACGCAGGGGGAAAAAGCCTTCGTGTAAATAGGCTCTAGCTCTAATGGCCAAACTCCATAAAGCGCGTTTCAGGCGTTCGGGGTTTGTCGGGTTATGGCGTTTCCCTCGTTATTCGCGTTGCAAATGGTCAAACTCCATAAAGCGCGTTTCACGCGTCAGCTTCTTCTTCTTACGTCAGTTGATGCTAGTTTTTAATTGGCAAACTGCTGATTGATTTCGTTGTGAATTGTGAAAAACAACGAAATGAAATTGTTATACGACGTTATAGACTTTGTAGGATTTACTGATTTCATTTTAAACACATTAAATGCATATCGAACATTGCAAAAAATAAAAAAAAGATTCAGTTGAATTCAATTTGTAGCAATTTATTTCACAGGGATGAGCAAAATTCGATCGACAACGAATAAGCTATCGAATTTCCAATACAGCGAAGACTAAGTTTCGTCTGTCAAAGAATTATGCTAATTTTTACGAATTTCTCCACATTCTATGTTAAAATATTGAATTTCAAATGTTTCTTAAATGTATTTAATAGCTTTCGTGTAAAATAAATGCATCCGACTTTTGCGATAACACAAGTTTGTTATCGGCATTACCATTTAACCACATAATGTATGACATCTTGAGGAGCTCTGTCAGCTGTTTGACGTCGTTTAGCGAGAAACGCGAGAGAAAGTTGAAAATAGTTCAACTTTTGTCGCGTTTCGGGCATAGTCATGGAGTTTGCTTCATACAAATACACTGATTCAACTTTTTCTCGAAACACGAGAAACGCCAAACACCACGATACGCCTGCAACGCGCTTTATGGAGTTTGGCCATAAGTTTGGCGACCGCGAGAGCTGTGTTCGGTATTCGTATTGTCGTGCTGTCGTCAAAGTAAGCATTCCCATACGATTGTTCTGATTCTATATTTTGACAGATGCAGTCGTGTCGCTGCCCTCGTTTATGTGTTTGGAGCATTAGTTGGAATCACAGAGTTTAAACCAGGAGTTGAAACGATTCTTCGAAAATAAAACATCTAACTTCGAATAGTTCGGCACAATCTGGCAGCACTATCGGTGAGCGCGGCTTGTAGAACGTTTTGAAATTTCTGCGAAAGTATTTGCTTTTTGGTGGCAAATAGTTTCTTTTTTTGGCGTCGCTAAGTTTTTACAGTTGTAACGGTTCTCTCTTCGTTTGGTCGACAGCGTGGTTGGTGTAGGTGGGTTTTTTGGATTTTGCACAGAAAGCGGTGAAATGGAGCCGAAGGAGGCAGAATTAAAGCTGAAGGAACGGCACCGGAGTTGCTGCAGTGCGGCCGAGCAAGCCAGGATGGATTATATAGAAATCTATTCGCAAATGGTGTCTGAATTGAGGTTAACAGCACAAATTAATGAAAGTGTAGAATATCCTTGTGTGGCAGGATTCATCCGGACGTTCATTGCGGGACTATTGAGTGAGGCCGGGCATTTGTATTTTACGGACGTGGCTTGTTGCAATGTGCGTCCTTTTATAGTTCATATTGCACAATCCCCGGCCGGTAAATAGAATTGCGAGCAACGAAAAGTAGTTTAAGCCACAGTACAGTTTAAGCAAAAACTCAAACCCACTTCTTAGTTATCGCGTGAATTTTCTATTTGGTATTTTTCTGCAGGCCATCACATTTGGAGGCCTTTGCTAAGGTGCTGATGGATGACGAGAAGCAGGTGCTTCAGAATAAGGAGGAGTTGATCAACGAGGTAAAGCAGAAGTTGTTGAAGAGCTTGCAGAGTACGCTGGAACGGTTCTGGCAGGAGTATGACGTGACTGGCAAGATTGCTGCGCTGATGATGCTGAAAGAGCAGTTCAGGGCATTTGAGGGCAATAACTGGTAAATTGAGTGCTACTGTTCGTAGGTTCTAAGGTTGGTAAATCTTCGTTTCGTGTTTCAGGGATATTCATAAAAAGAACCCCCACGAGCGGACTCTGCCGTTACGCATGCGCTTCAAGGAGACTCGCCTGCGTGAACTTCAAAAGCAGCTGGGCTTACAGAACGCGTTACTTGAGGTAAGAAGCGACAGAAATGAAATTAGTTAAAGTGGTGACGAGAGTATTTGCGCAGGAAATTCAGAAGGAGAATTCTCGCAACCGAGCGCAAGTTCACGCTGTTCAGCAAGAGCGCACCTATATAAAGGCGAACATGGTACGTTATAGGGAATATATGAAGCTGAAGAAGTCACAAATACTTGAAATGAGCACAGAAGTGTTTGACGCTTTAGAAGGAAGTGGAAAATAGAGCTAAACTTTGCTGTTGTGTTGTAAAATTTAAGTGATACTCATTAAAACATTTGTTTAAGTATTTAAAAATGCTCAAAATTGCAGAATCTTTAGTGCGTAAATCCGGCTTAAAGGTAGTATAGCGAATCCTCATCCTCAATAACTCAACTAATTACTAATAACTCAATTCTCAATCGATTCATACGATATGGGATCAAACGAAAGGTCTTTTATATCTTTCTATACATCCAGCGAAATGGATGGTTTTTCTGGCAAAAATGTATTGTAAAGTTACTATTTAAACTATTAAAATCCCCTTTTTAATGAAATGTAAAACATTTCGGATTTTTGTTTTTATATTTAAATTGTGTTAAATGTAACTGTTTGCAATAATAACCCTTTCGCAACTTTTTACGGGAGAATGTTAAAAATCTAAATTCTTCGATTTAAGACTAGAACTACCGGGGGGCGGTCATATGACGGTTTTCACTTTTTGATTAACCGTAGCGCGAAAACGGTTTAAGTTATGAATCTGGTTCTTCATGACTTAATATTTTGCCATCACTGCGCCGATCTGTTTTCTTTCTATCATCGATTTTACATACTAGTACCACGAGCGGTCAAATGACGGTTAACTACGTAGCCACGGAAATAAAATTAAAACATTGACAAAAAGTCAAAGATGGTACAAATTTTACAAGAACCTATGTCTGTTTTATATTAAATGTACAACCGACTTTTATAAATTTATAATTATGTATATTATAAATTAATTTATAAATTATATTATATTATATTTATAAATTATTTTTTATATTTATAAATTATATGTATAAATTTTAATGTAAAAACAAAAATGCATTATTTTACGTGTTTTGTGTGAAAGCATAAGAAGAAAGCGGCGAGACGAAATTTATTATGGTCATGAGTAATACCTTCAATATGAAATATTTGCCAAAACTATAATTTTTTACATTCAAGAACATAAATAAATGTTTTAATGCTTACAATGAAAAATTTCTTCAGATTCAACCGATTTCGTTAACGTGAACTAATTATTGCAAGGCCTGTTCACTGTATTGAGGTTGTTCACTATATCAAGGTTAACATTTTTGTTCAAAAACTCGTTTTATTTGCTCAAAATACACTTTTTGTTTTTTGCTCGAAAATATGTTTCTATATTTAGAGGATTGAAGGCAAAGTTTGGGTGTTCACGATATAGGGGGTTCACTATACCCAGACACGACTGTATGTGTTTTGGGATAATGCCATATGACAACAATTTACTTTAACGGTAATAAAAGAGGCATGGTTACAAAATTTTGTGGTACATTACATAGATTTTATTGATTTAAGGTTGTTTCCTCTTACAGTTCGTAACTAAAAGGTTCAATGAAAACAAATTAATATAAATACCCATAAACTTAGTTATTCAAAAATTTCACTCAAAAACTATATTTAAAAAATTAAAAATTTAAGTGAACATCAAAAACTTCGAAAACATCTTACCATATATTGATGTACTTGGAAATTCAGTTGTTTTAATTATAGTCCTTGAAGCAATTTCTCATCTCATTGGGCATGCACAAGCGAACGTCACATTTTCAGCACCTGTATCTTGTGAATCCTGGGCATCCTTTGAGTTTGCATCTGGTTTCCTTTGTGTGTTCCGGCAGATGTTGATTGCCATCATATCGAAGAGAAATGGATGGTGCTGTTTCAAATCCTTTTCGAGAAGTTGTTGGAATGCTTACGGCATTCTCAAGAGATGAAGATTTTGGGCGCCCAAAGACCAACTGCAATATTATTACGAAAATGTAAGAAATCCAGTGGCGGATCCAGGGGGGTTTTGGGGGTTGAACCCCCCGAAATATTTGGATCGACTATAAAACTACATACAAATTAAAAGGCATTTTATAAATATTAAAGAATTATGATACTTTTTAAAACCCCCCGAAATATTTTTCTGGATCCGCGCCTGAAGAAATCCATTGTTATTCACCTCGTAATCTTTTCTGTATTCCAGCCACGAATATCTTAAGGGTCTACTTTTTTGATTTAATTGAAATTCTATATAATGAAAGAAGTAAATCCATTTTGTCACCCCTCCCATATTTTTATTGTACATAGATACAATGTTGGACTGTGATACCGAGATCATCTTTTTTTGTTCAGAACAAAATCGTGAGACCATTTCTAAAGGTTCGTTACCATATAAAGACGACGCGAGTTGAAAGATGCCTCAGTCTAACCATCTTACAACAAAAATATTCTCTTTTTTTCGACACGGTAATCAAAGCTTCCTCGCCCTTTTCCAACTCTTTCTTCCTTTGTAAGGGAATTTTACCAATTCCAATCTGTCTAATGGCACTAGTCGCCTAAATCCCCTTATCACGCAAGAGTATTAATAAATTTAGCGTTGAAAAATAATTATCAAAACAAAATTTATAGGTTTTGTCTTCTGGAATGGTTTTTGTAAGATGCATTACAATATCGGAGCAAAATCCCAATTTTGCTCCAGATAAAATTGTACTCTTTCCTTGGTAGATTTCCCTAGAAATCATATATTATGCCTTTTGAGCTGCAGAGGCAAAATATTTTTATACTCCATTACTCCGCCTCAGAACGGATCTACCTTTAAAAGGAAACATCATTCAATCCACACAATGATTTTCGTCTTTCGGAAGTGTGTAAGATTTTTTCGAAACATTTATCAGCGGACAGATTTTAAAAAGTTGTTCGTTATCATTTAAGTAAACTTTAAAGTATATATTTCGAAAAAAATGAAATCGAAGCCTCGACATATTTTCACAAAATGCTTGGACTTTTCCAATACATTTTTAATCGAGGATAACAAAGGGTTCCAACCATGATCTCTAAAGCCAGAAATTTAATAAGTTCTTCTTCTGCTAGATTGATAGATTTTCCTGTTTTTATTATTGAATCTTGATTAGTGGCTGCACGATTCCATTTAAAAAGTATTTTGCAAAGTATGTATTTCAAAAAAATAGTTGAAAGGTTCTTATATTTTGTAAGTTGAGTGACAGGTTTTCTTCCAACTAAAATTCCCCATTTTCTTGGGAGCTTAACTTTGAGAAATAGTAGAATTATTATCAGTATTAATTTCGTATTGATCTTGCCGAGATAATCTTCTGGCGGGAACACATTATTTGTATCAAATGCGTCGAGCAAGTCGTATAAAAGAACGAGTTCTTCTAATAATAATAATAATTGACTGGCACGACAGCCCACTTACGCGAGACTAAGGCCTAGCTTCCCGCAACCAACCGTGTTGTGCGTGTGAATTTGTACGCGGGTGGAAGGGACCTACAGTTTTATGCCGGTTCCGAACGGCAGGTTGGGAGCTATTTCATAAGCAATTTTTACTCTCAGAGGTTTGCCATTTCCAGCTGAGAGGAAAGCCACCGAAAGAGAAAACGAGTTTTTCCGTTATTTCTTTTTTTAGGTGTTATTACAGGCAGTTTTGAACCTGGGGTTGCTGCCTTCGACTCGCGGTCGAACGCACTAACCAACTGAACCACGGCGGCTGTAGAACGGGTTCTTTTAGCTCCTTTAAATCAGATAAGTCTTTTTTCAAAATGTATTAAAATTTTCTTTATTTCACTGTCCTCAGTATTCAGTATGATGCCTATCATCTAAATCTATACAATCAGGCAAAAACCACTGAACCGTTTTACATGCAATAAGTACCAAACATTGTTTTATCTGGGGGAATGGTACAGAGGCTATTTTATAACGACCACGGCCCCTTCTTACCCTCACTATGGTAACAAAACTCATCTATGGTATGCTTTTGTAAGGCAATATGGGTATCAAACGATTTAGCGTGCCAATGTGGCAAACATAGATTATATTATAATCGCCCACGCCCACTTTCCGTGCCCACTAAACTAACAAAGCGAAGCTACGGTACATGTTGGTAAATCGGTATTGATGTTAAAATATGATATATAAGATTGACACTTGATACGACTTCTCGCCACGCTATAAAAATTCAGTTATAGTATTTGTTTGAAAGTCAAAAGTTTTTTTACAGCAAGCATGGCTTTATGGAAACGGCCATGCCCCTGTGTAAGCCCCCACCCTTAAAAAAATGACCAGTGGTTTAGAACAAGGGTGAGCAACCTTTTTAATCAAGGGGCCAATTTAAATTGTAAAATTGTTTGGCGGGCCGCACATAAAGTAACACTTATTAATAATTTACAAAACTTTATTTATAATAAACCTTAGAACAAAATCGATAAAATAAATTCAATTTAATACTTGGCGGGCCGCATGAACATGAGCGTATTGCTCATCCCTGGTTTAGAACGTTTATCTATGTACTACTGTGGGCAGCCTCGATAACCTAGCGTGAGTGCACTAGACTGTCATCCCAGAGGTCGTGGGTTCAACTCCCGCCGTGTGCACGGTCCCCGCACTTTTGCAAAAAATTTTTCCGATTTTTCCTGTTCTCCAAATTTTCCTAAAAACCCTGCAACATATCCAAGTTCATTAATTCCCAACCCAATTATTCCTATTCCACACACTTCCACGCAATAGTACGCGCAATTATGCGTTGTGCGGCTGATAAAACTAAACAAATAAACAGTCAGACACGGCGCACGAGCGACATCTGCAAGGGGAAAGCGGACAACTGCGAAAACAGCGCATCAAATTGATCTAGCGAGGTCCCCAACCATTCTGCTGTAACCTCCTCACAACAGATGGCGCTACGAGTGGAGGCGTATCGCGATTAATAAGATTCGAGACGGTTAGATTTCAATTGCTTTATTCCGAAACGTTACTAACTTTCTACGCGCGTGCGCTCAGCTCCGTAGCAGAGTCTACAGAGTCTATACCAATGACTACATGACGCGAAACTGGCAGGGGAAATGATTTTCAGACCATTTTTTGCTTTTTACAATCGTCCGATAGTGTACGGGTATTTTTACCCAAACATTCGCACAGCACCGGTTACAGGTCAATTGTTTGCATCTTAAAGTGATAACTTTTCTTATTTGCTGTAAATATAACGTTGCGAAAAACCTTGTTTTACTGGTCGAAGTCATTTTGATTGTTACCCGTACCAACAGAAAGCATAAATAAATTATTTCAGACGGTAAAGTCAGCAGATATTCGGTTGCTTTTTCATTCAGTTCATGTCTCATTGAGTTTGCCGTTTCTAGTGCAGCAAGAAACAGTGATGGCAAGTTGAACTCTTTTCAAACGCAGAGCTGCAACACAAGCAATTCAAACGTTAAGGCTTTGAGGGCAATCAGCAAAAACTGAAGTTAAATCATATTAAAACACGTTGGAACATACTTATGACGTTTTTCAGCAACAACATTTTTTTTGCAATCAATTTCCTATAAACGTACTACAGAATGAAAGAAAAAAAAACAATTATTTCATTTGCAAATAAACTTCGAACGCACCAGCAGCCCTTGCCCTGACTTTTGTATGGCGAATTTGCTGTACGAACCCTAATCAACTCTGGGGCCTGGTTTGACCGAATTTGCGACTCTGGGGCCTGGTTTGACCGAATTAGCAACCGTGACTCCTCTCAGTTTCGCGTCATGTATAGTAGTCATTGGTCTATACTAGTCTTGAAACTTCGCTCAAATGGCCAATCTGTCAAAAAATTTTGAACATATGGTTATCTTTGCGTATTTAGATAATAAAAGTGAGAGAGCAGCCAAAGCAGCTGTTCGCTATTTGCCCGCTGAAATGAATTTGTCGCACAACTGATTTCCACTAAAAATGATTAGTAAGGGAGAGGGCTGGGGTGTGAACCGGGTTTGGTTTTTTGGCTCTAACTTTTCACAGAATAAAGATATCGAAACATCGAAGATACCGTTGGAAAGGTAAATATAACACGCAAATTTGTTATGAAGACAGATTACCGTTTTGATTAACATTTAACTCTCTACGTCCAATTTTCTAAGGATGTGATTTTTCGCTTTTCCAAAAAAGTGGCTGGGTTGTGAACCATCTGGAAAATCGCAATTAAAGTCGAAAAATACGAAGAAAACACCCATAATTTTGATATAAGTTGAAAATTTATTTAATCAGGAAGACTCAAGACGTGAAAAAAGGTTATAATGACGCCACTTGGGCCAAAAAATCGCAATGAATGCAAGTGCTCAATTTTTGTTTTTTTTTCATCCTAATCGGTGTCGCAATGTTTGCATATGAAATACGAACGCGTTCTCGCATTGGCCCACTTCAAGTGAACTCAAGGAAATCGAGTGACATTACATAAAATTACTTTATTTTAATAAATCCGGCGATATTTGACCGTCCTAGTGCAAATGTAGTCCGAAAACCAGGTGGTTCATAACCCAGCCACCTCAGTGGTTCACAGCCCAACCACGATGCCATTTTGTAAACTTTTAAAACAACGACACTTCCAATCATATTTCAACATAAACAAATATTGGATCGTAAAATAGAATCAATACCCTAAATAAATATGTGTTACACTTACATTTTTGCAATAACTTCAGTCACTTGGATAGCACTTTAAAAAAAGCAAAAAAGTTTTCGCAGTCGATTTTCAAACACGGTGTCTTTCAAACTCGATTGCTGCCACAAGCAATACGTGTTTGTACTTCGGTGTAACCACAAAAGTAGAGTCATATCATAAGACAAACTTGACAGTTGAAAGATTGGCGATATGTCAATTAGGGAAAGAAAAAACAGTAATGGTTCACAACCCAGCCTGGTTCACAACCCAGCCCTCTCCCTTACTATAAATACAATTTTCTGCTCATAAATCAATTTAAAATTGTTAACTATTTCATTCGCATGGAATGCGACCTCTTGCATTTTTCTTGTTTTCTTGTGGTTTTGCAAAATTCTTTGGTAATTTTTCATACAAATTTAATTTTGCTCTCTCCATGAAAAAGTGGTGAAGAAGTACACAGCTGTTTTTGCAGATACATTTCCACGCCAAAAATTTATCTTTTAGACGTGGCAGCTCGCAGACTTCTAAAAATGCAAAATAATGAACATTGGTTTTTCATTTATATATGACCCGGAAGGAAGTTTTTACTACTGAGGAAGTTCCACAGCAAGTTATTAGCAATTTGCAATCAACAAATATTGCTCATTTTAGTTTATGTCGCTACAGTCGTGCATTATATACGACCAAATTTTCATATAAATTTCCTTTTGATGATCCTGCTGAAATTCGAGGTGAAAAACAATCAGCTGTTAATTGTTCGCGAATTTGCCAGCATCACCGCCTTTGCCAAGCAATATTATTTTATATGAAGAACTACCCCGGAACAAGGATTTATGCGCGTTTTTGATTCTAACTGAATATTTAAATGGTTTGCCATCATAAAATCATTTTTGCAGTTGCTTTTGTAGATACTTTTCTTGCATTATTCTGCCGTCACTTTCTATGTAATTGTTGTGCGGCCAAGAAGAAAAAATCGTGGTGAACCTATATCAGCTGTTTCTTTGTTGTGAAAATTTCCGCGATTGGAAGTTGGACCACAGATTTAACTTTCATGCTAAAATCAATTCCGAAGAATATTACTTGTTATTTTGCACATCTACAGGAAAATGCAAGAAAGTTTCCATCGTTAAAGTTTGTTCGTGGCTTTTGATACTGCTGCATTTTTGCATTCTTCCGACGGTGTTTCTCATACATATTTTGTGCTGCCAATAAGTAAAAGCCATGGTGAGTAAATATCTGCTTATTTGTTTATTCGTCGTCCACCTGCTTGTTGCTCGGGGTAAATTAAAAATAGTTCAACTTTATAACAATTAAGTCTGATATTATATAAGTAAATATTGTTATATGTCAAAAAGTCCTTTTTCTAAACATCAGATACGTCAACATATTGTTTTATTCTATGACTGAATCAATTTCAAGAGTTTTTACCTATAAACTGTATATCATGTGCAGAATCACAAATGGTTTTTTATTCAGTTCTTAGGTAAAGGATAATATTTGACATGAGAACTCCTCTTTTTCTTACAAAGAACATTCATTGGATGCAATATGAGTGCGAACATAATATGCGCAAGATTACAAATAAAACAACACCGCAAAACGCAATTCCGTTCGCAATAAATTTCTGACATAAACACAATGTACTTTGTACTTGTACAATGTACAAGCAAGAAATTTCTTCAAATAACACAGAGCAACAAAATCGACATTATTTTTTTTTTCTGAAATCAAACCATACTGTTCTAAAGGATTTTTGGACGCTGATCACAACTGCGTACTTAGTTTTTTGATTGTTTGAACGGCTTAGGAAATATTGATGGTTTTCCTCGGAGGGCGTTTTCCATGTTTTTTGACCATTATACGCATGCAGCTCCTGAAGTCCTGAAGTCCTGATAATGGTCAAAAAACATGGAAAACGCCCTCCGAGGAAAACCATCAATATTTCCTAAGCCGTTCAAACAATCAAAAAACTAAGTACGCAGTTGTGATCAGCGTCCAAAAATCCTTTAGAACAGTATGGTTTGATTTCAGAAAAAAAAAATAATGTCGATTTTGTTGCTCTGTGTTATTTGAAGAAATTTCTTGCTTGTACATTGTACAAGTACAAAGTACATTGTGTTTATGTCAGAAATTTATTGCGAACGGAATTGCGTTTTGCGGTGTTGTTTTATTTGTAATCTTGCGCATATTATGTTCGCACTCATATTGCATCCAATGAATGTTCTTTGTAAGAAAAAGAGGAGTTCTCATGTCAAATATTATCCTGAAGTCTAAAATGCCATTTTTTTAACATAGATTAACAATACTCTAACTATGTATTTCAAATTCAAAACATTAAAATCGGTTCAAATTTGCAAGAATTATTCATTTGCAAAGTCAAATTTTCAGTTACTTTGCAAGATTGCGAATACACAAAAGAATTTTTCTTACAAAAAATATATATTGTCATATAGTGAAAGAAGAATGTTATGGCTTTCAATTAAAAAATAAATTTTTTAAATACGATGTTTGTAACAGAAATTGTGTTCAAATATGTAAGTTATCCATTCATAAATTCAGCAACAAAAGCAAAGATTTACTTTTGAGCTATAATATCGTAGCACACTTTTAGGCAGCGGTATGAAAATGCTCACATTCATCAAATGCCCTTAATGCGTAAAATTTTCTGTTTTGATTTTGATTTTTTTTGCGCCCTAAAAATATGTCGCAGTGAAATATGGAAAAACAGCAAGTAGTTTGCTAAGTGTGTTTGGTTGAAATTTTTACTTGTGTGATGCAACTCTTTTTAGAATATCTCCTACAGTAACGAACCAATTCAAATTTTATTAATGCCCTTGAAAAGACAAATATTGACGCTTGCGAAAATACTTTAGCTACTTTCGTCAATGACGCGAAAAGCATTAGGGGATTTCAATACAAACACGTGTTCAGAAGATGAAGTCGCATTTACACTCTAATGAGCATAGGCCGAGAGTGGCGCATACAATAAAAAAAATTTGTTCTATAAGTTTAAGTTACAACCTTACACTATACATGGCACACTAACTCCTAGTTGAAAATTGCAACACCGATTTTAAATAAATTTTTATGAAAAACTCGCGAAATTTGAACTTTGAAGGGCCATAGCCATGTTAACCCTTGACCAATCGAAATCGACTATGGTCAGAATTATAGCTTGAGGATTCGTTATTGTGTCATACAAAAATTATCGTGTTTTTCATCATATTAAAAATGCAATAAAAATTCAAAGATGAAAAAACGTGGAAAACACCTGCTAGCAAAAACCACCAATAACTTACAAACCGCTCAAACAATCAAAAAACTAAGTACGCAGTCGTGATCAGCGTCCAAAAATCCTTTAGAAAAGGTTTACTAGAACTCGGAAAAATTTTGGCTGTTGCTCAGTGTAATCTACTAAAGCGAATATTAATCACAAAGCATTTTGATACTTTAATTTTCTTGATTTAAATCGATTTTTGTGCTTGAATAATTTTGTGCTATAACAAAAAAACGTATAAAATCAGTTTCACCATGCAATTTTTCGGGCTTCAGGAAACCAAGTTGTATGTTCTATTGACTTTTCGAGAACATACGACAAAATCTTTCTCAGACAACGTTATCTGCGCAGTATCTTCCGTGGTGGGAAGCATGTTGCCGGTGACAGTCCTGATGTGACAACCAAAAGTCTTGGTGTGACAGTTCGATATGAGTGCTGCCAATTCATTTCACAGGAGTTTCAAGACTAGTATAGACTCTGTCCGTAGCCTGCTTTCGACTCGTTTTCTTTGCTGCCGCGCCAGTGCTGCCAGCGCTCGATGCACGAACCAGTGTCGCCACAGCACCCCCCTTCCAGAGAGCGGCGATTGACAAATTGACGAGGGCGAACGATACCGTTTAGGTCTTCGATCCTGGGTAGGTGCGCAAAGGGTCGACAGTCGATGAAAAGGATGGGCGTGACGTGAGGGCAGGAGCGTCCAGAACTCGATGTGAAGACGCTGTAGGTGTAGCGGGTGCGTCTGCTGATGCTTCGATGTACGCTGGCACGATGTATCTGCGGTGGCGGATGAAACGTCTGGAGTTTGCCGGGGGACAATGATGTTGGCGGAAAATGCGGTGCATGTGGCGGTTGCGGATAATGCACGAATTGTTTGTGAAGCGGGACGGCGGCCAGCAGTGGTTGACCGGTGCTTGTGGGCGTGGTCGCTGTGTCGCGTTGGTTGCGGGCTTCGCGTTGGTTGCAGGTGTTGCGTTAGTGTGGGAGATGGCGAGGACGGTGAGATACTGTCGGCTCTTGCGTGAATATGTGATGGTATACGCTCCGGTCTGTGACTTTAGAGGAGGCCGTGCTAAATCAATGAAGTCCACGAGCAAGTCCGGTGTGAGACGGTCGATCGTCGTCAACGAGGGCAAGTTGCTGGAGATAACAGAACCACGGACTGAAATACCTGTTGCGTTTGCTGCTCGGCGCAGGCGAGTCATGACGTGCGGTGCAGGCGAGTCGCGGTGCAGCAAGGGCGATGTGCGGTGCAGGCAAGTTGCAGTGCAGCAAGGGCGATGTGCGGTGCAGGAAAGTTGCGGTGCAGGCGAGTTGCGGTGTGTGGTGTGCGGGCAGGCGAGTTGCTGTGTGCTGTGCAAGCAAGTCTCGGAGTGCGATGCAGCCGATGTGCGGTGCAGGCAAGTTGCCGATGTGCGGTCCAGCACAGGCGAGGTGCGGTGCAGGCAAGTTGCGGTGCAGCACAGGCGATGTGGGGTGCAGGCAAGTTGCCGATGTGCGGTCCAGCACAGGCGATGTGCGGTGCAGGCAAGTTGCCGATATGCGGTCCAGCACAGGCGATGTGCGGTCCAGGCAAGTTGCCGATGTGCGGTCCAGCACAGGCGAGGTGCGGTGCAGGCGATGTGCGGTGCAGCACAGGCGAGGTGCGGTGTGAAGCTGACCCTATTGTCAGATCGACGAATGTCGTCAGGCATCTGCTCAAGAAAAAGAGAGCGGAGCAAGGTTCCAGTGCACTGGCCTGCAGAAAGGTTGCGCAGCTGCTGGAGGAAAGTGGGAGACGGTGAGTTTTTCGCGCCCCAGGGGTGGCCGTGAAGGAGGCGTCGGATGTAAGCTTCCTGCGAAAGAGACAGAGCAATTAGGACACGCCGCTTAAGAGTTTCATACTTATCGTTTTCTGGCGGGTTGATCAGTCCCTGCAGAGCGAAACGAGCTTAGCGTCAAAGTTGAAACACGATGAAATTTTGTCGCATCAGACGTGATGCGTGACAAAAATTTCAGTTCGGCCATTGCGAAGTAACTCTGGTTGTCTTCTTGTCGAATGCAGCGCTAACATCACGAAAAAGCCAGGAGAAAAGCGAGAAGGGCGCCAAATTTATCACGACTCAACACGTTTGTAAACTTGACGCAATGTGGTAACGAGATTTTTCGCCACCACTCCCACGATGACTTCTCGGCTTGTGACGCCACGAATAACGGTACTGGGAAGAAAGTTCGCGAACAAAGGAAATTCGGCAACGCTGTATGCCGGCTCTAATTGAAATCGCGCCTGCAGCCTCGGACGACGAAGTCCGGCGTAGTGCTGGGTGCTCCCGCAACACTACGCCGTTGATTAATAACGAAAAAACTCGTTACTATCACGTCGGGGTCACCAATTATCGCGATTAATAAGACTCGAGGCGGTTAGATTTCAATTGCTTTATTCCGAAACGATACAAACTTTCTACGCGCGTGCGCTCAGCTCCGTAGCCTGCTTTCGACTCGTTTTCTTTGCTGCCGCGCCAGTGCTGCCAGCGCTCGATGCACGAACCAGTGTCGCCACAGGCGACGTTCCTGAGTGGCGTTAGATGGGCACCATCACTTGAGACTACCTGCGGCCAATTACCTACCCTGGCAGAAGAACACAACTGATTAACGTAACCAACACAAGGCTGTCTTGTGGAGGCCCTATGCTCCAGAGAGGAGTGAACACGAAAAAAGACTGTGGGCAAAAAATAGTAAGACTTTGTTTATAATTTTAAAATTCTTTATACTTCCAAATCTATTTTGTCCCCCTCAAAGTAGTCCCCCCGGCCCCAATACACTTGTGCCAACGTTTTTTACAATCCTCGAAATAGTTAAAGTCAATTTCCGGAATAGCCTTCAATGCGCTTAGCGATTCGCGTTTAATGTCTTCAATTGACTCAAAACGGTTTCCCCGGAGCGGTCGTTTACATTTGCTGAACAGCCAGAAGTCACACGGAGCTAACTCAGGCGAATACGGTGGTTGTGGAACGATATTGGTTGAATTTTTGGCTAAAAACGCGCGAAGAATCAATGCTGTATGCGACGGTGCATTATCGTGGTGCAAAAACCAAGAGTTGTCGGCCCAAAATTCCGGACTCTTTTGACGAATAGCTTCGCGCAAACGACGCATAACACTCAAATACATTCCTTGTTGACAGTTTGGTCGGTCGGAAGGAACTCGGAGTGCACCATACCTCGATAACACAGAGCAACAAAATCGACATTATTTTTTTTTTAAACCAAACCATACTTTTCTAAAGGATTTTTGGACGCTGACCACAACTGCGTACTTAGTTTTTTGAATGTTTGAACGGCTTAGGAAATATTGATGGTTTTCTTCGGAGGGCGTTTTCCATGTTTTTTGACCATTATACGCATGCAGCTCCTACAAACCTGAAGTCTAAAATCCCATTTTGTTAACATAGATTAACAATACTCTAAGTATTTAAAATTTAAAACATTAAAATCGGTTCAGATTTGCAAGAATTATTCATTTGCAAAGTAAAATTTTCAGTTACTTTGCAAGATTGCGAATGCACAAAAGAATTTCAATTAAAAAAGAAATTTTTGAAATACGATGTTTGTAATTGAGTATGTGTACAAATATGTAAGTTCTCCATTGATAAATTCAGCAACAAAAGCAAGGATTTACTTTTGAGCTATAATATCGGAGCACAATTTTAGGCAGCGTTATGAAAATGCTCACGTACATGAAATGCCCTCAATTCATAAAATTTTCAGCTTTCGAATTTTTTTTTTTGTGCCCTAAAAATATGTTGCAATGAAATATGGAAAAACAGCAAGTAGTTTGCTAAGTGTGTGTGGTAGAAATTTTTACTTGTGTGTTGCAACTCTTTTTAGAATAGCTCCTACCGTAATGAACCAATTCAAATTTTGTTAATGCCCTCGAAAAGACATGACGCGAAAAGCATTAGGAGATTTCAATACAAATACGTGCTCAGAAGGTGAAGTCGCATTTACACTCTAATAAGCAAAGGCCGAGAATGGCACATACAATAAAAAAAATCGGTTCTATAAGTTTAAGTTACAACCTTACACTATACATTGCACACTAACTCCTAGTTGAAAATTGCAACACCGATTTTAAATGAATTTTTATGAAAAATTCGCGAAAATTTAACTTTGAAGGGCCATAGCCATGTTAACCCTTGACCAATCGAAATCGACTATGGTCAGAATTATAGTTTGAAGATTCGTTATTGTGTCATAAAAAAATTATCGTGTTTTTCAACATATTATAAATGCAATAAAAATTCAAAGATGAAAAAACGTGGAAAACACCTGCTAGCAAAAACCACCAATAACTTACAAACCGCTCAAACAATCAAAAAACTAAGTACGCAGTTGTGATCAGCGTCCAAAAATCCTTTAGAAAAGATTTACTAGAACTCGGAAAAATTTTGGCTGTTGCTCAGTGTAATCTAAGAAAACTGTCAACATGACCTTGATTTTTGACTTGCTTTGACGTGGTTTTTTCGGTTTCAGCTCAACTTTGACACGATATTCGGCCGATTGATCGTCTGTTTCCGGGTCGTAAGCATAGATCCCAGACTCATCGCCAATTATAATACGTTTCATGACATCCTGGTAGTCGGAAAGCATTGTTTCACAGACGTAATCTTTTAAAATGGTTTTCACTGATCCTTCCGGTATTCCCACGATGCTAGTAAGGTCTTTGACTGTTAATCGTCGCTTCTCGGGCACCAGTTCCTTGATTTTATTGACGTGTTGATCATCAGTTGATGTTGATGGTCGTCCTGGACGAGGTTCGTCGTCAACGCGTTCTCGACCCTCTTTGAACTATTTTTACCAATCAAAAACACTTGCTCGCGACATACAATTATCACCGAAGGCCTTTTCTGAACGTTTCGGCACCAGAAATTTGATTCCGCTCACAAAATTTAATGGAACTTCTTTGTTGAATAATTTCACTTATTGTAAAAATCGCCGAATGCACTTTTTGTACTTCAGAAAGACAAGCGTATACCAAAGTAAATCCAAAGGATACTATAATCATTAGTGTTTAATGATTATTTTGATGTGACATTTTTCATACCAACCTAGAAAAAAAATATTTCGACGAATAGGTTTCCGCGCGAAATTTAAATTAAAAAGTCTTATTTTTTTTGCCCACAGTAGTATATAAAAATGAATCTTGGTTCGTATGGATGCTTAAAACATCAAAACGACTGGGCCAAAATGGATACTTCCTTCGGCGGGTTTGTTCATAATTGCTACGGAAGGTTTAGGAAAAAAGAAAATACGGGAAACAGGGCGTAGCACCACCAGCACACATGTTTAGACAATAACTTTGGAACCATAAGTCACACATCAATTAAATTTAGTACGAGGTTACTATTCAGTCATGTCCTTCGATAGAGGAAATGGGGTGGGTATTGAATTATTAAATAAATTATAAATTACAACTTGATGAGCGTTGAATAAGGGGCGTGGAACATTTGTTTGACCCAAACTATCTGCATGATTTTGAAACTGTTAGTCGCAAATCACACTTAGTACGAACCTACCATTTAGTCATATCTTTCGACACATTTTTTATGACCCAACATTTACGCTGTACTGTAGGACCATATAGATGAAACTTGGTACGAACTTTCCACTTAGTAGCACAATTCGACTAGAAGAAAGTTGGACAAGGAGGCGCGGTACCACCTACATTTTTATATACATATGTAGATTGTTTGTCCTGACTGATTGATTGATTAATTGCTTTATCAACGCCCAGCCCAAACCGCTGAACCCAATCCCGCTCAGACGGGATTTTTTAAAAGCCGGGGTCTAAAGGGGCCAAATATGTGTTAAGGTGTTGTATGAGAAACGTGATTTAATAGAAATAAAAATTTAACTGGGTCAACAATGGGTTCAGGTTTTTTTACGGAAAGACTCCGAAACAAAAAACACGAACCGATGCGCCTGTTGACTTTAAATATTGTAAAAATAATTGAAATAAATAAAATTAGACACGTGCGTCTCATTATTTTCAAAATCGAAATCTAACTGGATCAACGACGGGTTAAAAGTATGTATGAAGTATCAAATTGCTTTGAGCGTTTGTTTGTTTTTTTGAGAGAGACCGCCTCGAATACGGTCTGCACCTTCACCGTGCCATTAAATTCCTCTGCTCACTGTTTTAACCTTCACACTGTCACCATTAACATACGAGGGCGGGTCAATAAGTCCGTGACTTTTTGTATAGGGTGTTTTTTTTAGAGGTATAGAACTTCGAATTGAAATAAAACACAAGAAAATCGTTTTAATGTCCATCAATTTGGCTTTATTGGAAGGATAATTTTATGCCATTAATGTTTAAATATGATTTCGGGCATGTGGCCGCCGCGGCTGGCTCGAATAAAGTCAATTCTACAGGTCCAATTTTCAACCACTTTTTTGCTGTGCACGGTGGCGAATCGATTCATTCGGGTCCTCTTCAACATTTTGCTCTACAGCGGCAATTGTTTCTTCGGTGCGCACTGTTCGACGTCTCTGCGGATGCGTATTATCACATAGAGTAAACGTAGTGCGAAAACGACCCATGGTTAACTGATGGACGATTATGTCGACCATAAAATGGACGGAGCTTGCGGTAAACTTCGCGAACTGAACCATTATTTTCGAAATAAATTTGCACGATTTGCAAGCGTTGTTCTTTTGTCAACCTGTTCATGATGAAATGGCAAACCAAACTGAGCATAAATGACATTAGAGTTGCCAGATTTGACCACAAAATGCCAGTTTTATCTCTATTCGAAAAACAAACCTCTAAAAAAAACACCCTATATTTCCCGCCTCTTAATTGAAATGGCAACACTGCTCCCGTCAACAGCCATCTGTCAGTTGACTCTTGTCAAAAATTGAACAAGCTGCGACATTTAGTTTGTTTTTGACAGCCGTTAATATCAGCCTACCGCGTTGACTGAGAAGAAAATGGAAAAAGTGGATTTCGTTGCTCATGCTTTCCGCCGAGCCATTTCTTCAAGTTTGGGAACAAGAAATATTTTAAATTTTGATTTTGCTATAACTTTTTAGTTTTAAGTCCGATTTTCATGCGGCTTCGGCTCAGTGGCCATTTTATCAAAATTTTATGTTTCTAAATATGTAATCAGAAAACAAAAATTTCATTTTTTCCATCTTTTTTTTACAAATGAAAATGTTTACCCCTGTTTTGGTTACAATTAGCATATTCAAAATTCAATGTTCAAATTTGGATATGTGATGTGGAATTACCTAAAAATCTTAAATACAAAATTTTGTGAGAATATCTTTGAAAATGCACTTTTTATGGCATTTCTTTAAAAAAGCAACAAATTCGCCCATATTGTGGGGGCTGAAACCCCATTCATCCCTTTTTCCCCTTCAACATTTGAACCTAAAATCTCTTAAGCACAGCCCATTTAACGTTTTTACTTACCAACTTAGCTCAAACTGAAAACTGTCTTTATAAAACGGATGAAAAGAAAAATATTAACATATGTTAATAGTGACAGTGTGAAGGTGAAACAAAAATAAAATCTGTGTACATACATACGTTGTTAATCTGTTTTTAAGAACTATCAAAATGTATTGGTAATATTAATTCATGCTGACAAAGCATGCGTCCCGAATTTCGATCCCATTCGACGAAGTTCGAAATGGTCAGGTTGACATCATAATGATACGGCATTTTTACAGATTGCACAAATAAATATGATAAATGACTGCACCGGGCATTGGTATGAAGTTAATGAGATTGAAGCCTCAACTGGTGCACACATATATACATATGCACATGTCCAAAGATATTTGTATGCGTGTATATTTGAATGCGCATTCAAGTTAAAATAGTGCACGAAAAACATTGTCGATGATGGTGTAATGTACAAATATCGAATAAATAAGCTCAGGATTTTTATGCACTTAATAATGGAGTATTTGCGCATATAATGTTTCTTCAAAATGTACATGTTTTTAAATCTTAAATTGGGAAAATATGTAAAAAATGTGTTATTGTGAACACAAAAAATACAATACTAACAACAAAATTTGAAATTAAAATCTACATTGAACACATTGGAATTCGTTTACGAAGGAAAAAAGTTACTCAAAAAATTTTCAATAAATAAATTTCTTGATTTTAGTTCAATATTTAAATACACATAAGAAATATACGAAAAACATGCCTTAATATGCATTTAGTTGCAGATATTCAGTGCTCAAAAAGTCCTGCTGACAGTTGTTTAATTTATTTGATCAGATAAGTCAAAGTTAAAATTTCGTGCGAAAATAAAATATTTATCTTAACATGTTGTGTGTGAGGTAAAAGTACAATTGGAGAAAATACAATTTGGAAAATACGTGTTTTCCATTCTCCCTCTGCACCTCCATAACGCGCTTTTTATTAGCTTAAAATTAATTTCTGGACGAACATTGCTACACCTCAAAACTACTGTTTTAATTAGAACAACATTTTGAGACCACCATGTGTGAGTATTACCTATTCAGACAGCTGGATAAATTGCGCCATTCATACATTTTCTCAATTTAGGTTTAAATTTAGCTCAATTTGTCATATAAAAATCTCAATTTAGCTCATTGCAATTAGCGCTAAATTGATCATTAGGGATCGGATTTATATGCAAATGCATATTTTTTTGGAGCTTCCGATTTGAGCAGACCGAAAATATTTTTATTGAAAAATATTAAGAATTAGCTAACATATGCACTGTATATTTGCATATGTTTGCATATTTTGCGTATTTTTGCATTTTTTGCATAGTTTTTGCATATAAATCCCATACCTATTGATCATAAACTGATTTCGATTTTACGTGCAACCCTGTGTCGAGCTGTTATCGATAAGCAAATTCATTTACATTCGACCAAACCCATGATACAAATATAGAAGGTAGAACCGCTGTAATTTGTTTTGACACTAAACGTGTTTATTGACGTTTCTCGTATTTGTCAATAGCTTGGGTCGTGATGCCACTTCGTTGTAATACTAAATTAGGGCTATTTAAGGTTCTAAGGATTTTTAGATCTTTTTTAAAATAAACACGAAATAGACATTTCAATGTGACTAGTACATTTTGTTTAGTAATATTATGAACTGTTAGACAATCTACAACGCAATAAATAATACAAAGGTAAATTATTATGTTATTATTTCTTTTTTTAATTTCTTATTAATATTCATTTTCTTTTGTGTTTTCAAATTGCTGTTTAAAAACCGTATCCTAAAACATGTTCGGCCTAAAAAGAAACGTTTCGCAACACGTTGCTCTAAAACCAGGAACAACCCACCAAACAACATGTGAGAAATAGGCAACTATTGTCAGTGCCAACAAATTGGCCACTCACCGATTAATTGGCACGGCGACAAATTACAAAAACATTTTTTTTTCCAGTACTTTGAAATATCGAATTGAACTATGTTTTGTATTTCAGTGAGATTGATCGTAATTGAAAAATTTTTATTCATTCGTCAACGGTTGATTCAAGCCTAAAACATCAAACACCAAAACTATAAGTATGATGAGTTCATTGCGGAAAATATACATACGGATCTAATACATATTCACATTTTGAGAATCTAAACTCAAAAACCTAAACAAAATACATTTCAATTTTGTTGACGTAAGAAAATGTTCAAGGGATTTCCTAACAACAGTACGGTAGCACATTTTCAAAGAAGAACGTCAAAAACAGGTTTAGTGTCAGATCTGCAACATGGCGGCTGAGAAGAAGCAACGGCTCTACCTTCTATTTTTGTATCATGACCAAACCCATGGTTCAACTATAAGGTTGTAGCCATGGCACAAGAATAAGGTACAGTGCAAGCTCGATTTTGAATTATTTATTTAATAAAAACCAGACCTGTCGCGAAAACTGAATTTTCGCGATAACAGAACCCAAAATATTATTTAAAAATGTTATGTAATTTTTGAAATTAGAATTGTTTTTATTTATATATTTACATTTTAAACAATTTTAAAGAAATTGGAGATTTTGGGTTGCTTTTTTAGCAAATAATTTTTTTAAATAACAGCTGAATCACGTGATTAATATAGTGCTGTTGTCGGCTTAACAATCCAAAAGGTATATACCAAAAGACGGGGATTTCCCATTTTTGGTTATAGACATTGTAATAAAATAAAAAAAAAACAGATAAAAGTCGCGAAAATAGAACCCCGTTTTTCGTAAACTGTCGCGATTATAGAACCTGCAATGTCAAAAATTAAGTCGTCGCGATAACCGGGCCGTCGCGATAATGGGTAGTCGCGAATACCGAGCTTGCACTGTAATAGCATCCCCGCAACACCAAAAACCACATGTATTTTGTGGGTAGGATCGTTTATCGCTACTGTCAAAATCAGCTGATATTTTCCGACGAAAGAGGGAGAAACTGAAAACTAACAAAACTGATTGTTGCCAGACGGTGCTGTATTTGAGTGAAAAAACGGGAAAAGTGCTCAGGCACCTTGTAGTTCAGCCATGGTTGTAGCAAGCCATCGGCTGATCGTTAAATACCTGAAATACCGAAAATACCTGACAGAACACAACTGACCTGAACACTTTTCCCTTTTTTTCACTCAAATACAGCACCGTCTGGCAACAATCACTCTTGTTTGTTTTCAGTTTCTCCCTCTTGCGTCGGAAAATATCAGCTGATTTTGACAGTAGCGATAAACGATCCTACCAACAAAATACATGTGGTTTTTGGTGTTGCGGGATGCTACAACCTTATTATTGAACCATGACCAAACCAGACCAAAAATGAGAAACTGATAAAGGCAACATACGTTTGTTAACATTTCGAGTCCTTCCCGCGTTTTTATCGTATGAGCCAAAAACCAAATTTTACTGGAAACGTTTTTTTGTCGTTTTCTCTGCATTGGCGCAACATAGTTGCATGAGTTTTGGTATACACACTTTAGCAGGTATATCAGTATGAAGTGAGCCTTTGAAAATAAAACATTAATTTTTAATGTTAAAGTAAACAACATTTTATTCAAAGTATTGACCATTGGTTCAGCAGCCGCCGTGGTTCAGTTGGTTAGTGCGCGGTCCAACGAGTCGCATGCAGAGCGACGCTAGTTCGAATTCTGCATGTAGTAACACCTAAAAAAAATAACGGGGAAACTCGTTTTCTCTTTCGGCGGCTGTCCTCTCAGCTGGAAATGGCAAACCTCTGAGAGTAAAAAATTACCTATGAAAAAGCTCCCAATCTGCCGTTCGGAACCGGCATAAAACTGTAGGTCCCTTCCACCCGCGTACAAAATTCACACGCACAACACGGGTGGTTGCGGGAAGCTAGGCCTTAGTCTCGCGTAAGCGGGCTGTCGTGCCAATCAATTATTAATTAAAATTATTGACCATTGCTAGCCACACACATTTTGTCCATATTTCAGGCAATTTGTGGACACCGCGCCAATAGAATTGTTTGTCTTTTGAAGCAAACCAATCAGACACCCAATTTTCGACTTCCTCGTAGGAATCGAAGTACTGCTCAGCCAATGCGTGTCCCATCGATGAAAACAAATGATAGTCGGAAGGAGCCAAGTTTAGTGAATACGGCGGGTGGGGTAGCAGCTCCCAGCCAAGTGCTTTGATTGTATCCTGAACCGGTCTTGCTTTGTGTGCAGGTGCATTGTCATGGAGCAAAATTACCTTGCCATGTCTTCTGGCCCATTCTGGTCGTTTTTCGATCAATGTATGGTTCAAATTAATCATTAGTTGTCGGTAGCGATCAGTATTAACGGTTTCGCCAATACACCACGTCACTCTGGTCCCACCAAACACACAGCATTGTCTTCTTGCCGAATCGATCTGTTTTTGCAGTCGATGTTGAAGGTTGTCCCGGATTAACCCATGGTTTTTTCCGTTTAGGGTTCTCAAAATATATCAATTTTTCATCGCCGCTAACAATTCGATGCAAAATTGATTTTCTTTCGTGTCTTTGAAGCAAAATTACAGAAGTGTTTTTTCGGTTTTCCATCTGCCTTTCATTTAATTCATGTGGCACCCATTTTCCACACTTTTGGATCTTTCCCGCTTTTAAACGGACAGAAATGGTTGCTTCTGCAACATTTAACATTTCTGCCATTTGCTTTTGACTCAAAGTGTCATCGTTCGTTATCCAATATCGTTTGCAATTCGGCGTCTTCAAACTCTTTTGGTGGTCTTCCACGTTCTTTATTTCTCACATCAAAATAATTATTTCTGAACCGTTGAAACCATCTTTTGCATGTTACTCTTGATAGAGCATGATCACCGTATGCCTCGACAAGCATTCGATTCGACTCTGCAGCAATTTTTCAAATGAAAACAAAAAATGAATTCTTTCCGCAAATCATCACTATCTGGTACAAAATTCGACATTTTTAACACGATGAAAAAATATGATGTTGTTTGTTCAATGACTTGATGTATACTAAATATGCTTGACAGATGTCATAGCAACAAAACAAAAAAAAAAATTAAGGCTCGTTCACAACAAATGTTCCCTATCGAGACATTTGTATCTTGAGACTCACTTCATACTGATATATAGGGTGTTTTTTTTTAGAGGTATAGAACTTCGAATTGAAATAAAACACAAGAAAATCGTTTTAATGTCCATCAATTTGGCTTTATTGGAAGGATAATTTTATGCCATTAATGTTTAAATATTGTTACGAATACTAAGTCTAGTGGGCTGTCACGTATCTCTGGATTGTGTGATTTGAAAATAAAACACAGTCAGTTTCTTAAACGCAGACAATAAAATACACCAACAGTCACTTTATTATTCACAGTTTACACTTTACTGTTCGTACACTTAAGTATTTGCTTAATTATTCCGTGTGGCAACTTCACTTGTCAAAACCAGACTGACTCGCTGTACCGCATCTGGCCACCTTTTATACTCTCTCCGGCCGTCGCGCAGATCGTTCTCGCACGTTGCCAGATTGGACTAGAAGTTTCCCTGATGACCGCGACCATCGTTGCCAGGTTGGGCTAAAAGTTACTATCGCGGCCGTCGTTGCCAGATTGGGTTATGGCACGGCACGTAGCGGCAGGGTTGCTTTGCACCGCGACAGACTGGCTCATCGTTACACTGCCCACCACTTAGACTTGTTCGTCCCGAACAAGCGCCGAGGCTCCGCTGTGATGAGGCGCCAGGCGCTCCAAATGGACTACCTTCAGCTTAGCGCCTCTATTGCTGCAACGTTGAATCCGGTATACCACGTCGTTAATCCTAGTCACGACTTCGTAAGATCCTTCCCATGACGCTTGGAGTTTCGGAGACAAACCTTTCCTCCGCTGCGGGTTGTAGAGCATTACCAAATCGCCTTCTTGGAACCCTGCTGAGTTGGCCCGTAGATCGTATCTGGCTTTCACCTTATCGCTGACCAGTTTGGTGCGGCTCCTTATAAACTGGTGAATTTCCTCCAGTTCCGCCCGCTTATTGGCCACGTAGTCCGTCTTAGCGCCTCCCGTCGTGCTGACTACCCCGAACTTCAAGTCAGCGGGTAACCGCAACTCTGTGCCGAACACTGCTCGGGCTGGAGTGAGCGATGTCGTGTCGTGCGGGGCTGACCTATACGCCATCAGGAACAGGGGGATATGCGTGTCCCAATCCTTTTGATTCCTGCCTACCACTTTCCGCAGGTATTCCTCCAGTGTCCGGTTAAAGCGTTCCACCATGCCGTCGGACTGTGGGTGCAAAGGAGTGGTACGCGTTTTCTTCCCCAGCAGCTCACACACTTCCTTGAATACCGCAGACTCGAACTTCCGGCCTTGATCTGAGTGCAACTCCAACGGAACTCCGAACCTGGCTACCCAGTTGTTTACCAGCTTTTCCGAGATCGTGGTGGCCTCCTGGTTAGGAATAGGGTACACTTCGGGCCATTTGCTGAAGTAATCCATTACAACCAGCACATATTTGTTGCCTTGAGTGCTAGTTGGGAATGTGCCGGCGACGTCCATAGCAATCCGCTCGAAGGGCGCTCCCACGTTGTACTGCTGCATGCGGCCTCGAGATTTTCTTGTCGGCCCTTTCGCGGCTGAACATCGGTCGCAGCTCTTAATCCACTCGGCTACAGACTCCTGACATCCTACCCAGTAGAATCGTCTTTTTATTTTGGCGACGGTTTTGGTGATGCCTAGGTGCCCTCCACTGGAGTCGTTATGGTATGCCTCGATGACCTCGTTGATTCTGCTTTTCGGCACTACCATTAGGGGGTTGCTGGTACGACCATCCGCGCTCTCCCATTCGCGGTACAGGCAGCCTTCCTTCAGCCGCAGACTTTTCCACTGTGCCCAGTAAGCCTTAGCGATCGGGCTTTCACCAGCCATCTCCTGCCAGTCTGGACGTGCGCCTTGCTCCTTGCTTTTAACGATTTTTGCAAGATCCGCATCCTCACGCTGGTCTTTTTGTAGCCTCTCCGCAGACCACTCTTCCTCTGGCATAACGCTTATCGACCGAACATCCACAATTTGTCCCTCGCTTTCGGCTCGCGAGTTATGCCTGCACTCGGTTTTGCACGAATGGTGTGGCAGAGCGGCAGCCCTCTTTGGCGACGTCTGTTGTCCGGAACGCTTTTCTCGCAGATGGCAGTCTCGTGATATGTGGCCTTGCTTGCCACATCGCCAGCAACTGACTGTAGATGACACTGCCCGCAGCCCCGCTGGTGCGTCCGAGCTCACTGTCTGGCTTTGGGTGACCCGTCCAGATTGGGCTCGACGCTTTTCAGCCAATGAATGTCGAAAACTTCCTCTCCAGGCCGCCTCATACGTCATCGCGCCGGTCACCGTCTCTTTAAATGTCGGCTTGCCCATCATCAACGCACTGCGACGTGTCTCCGGGTCATGAAGACCTTCAATAAATGACTCAATCTTCATCCTCTCGAGGCCATCAGCGCCAAATTCCGGGTAACACAACTGTACGAGCCGCTCAATGTCTGCTGCATATGTCTGCAGCGCCTCGTTGGCCCTTTGCCTACGGCTCTTCAGCTCGCAATAATACAGCATTTTGTTGTGCTCGTCACTGTATCTGGCTGCCAGCGCCCTTATGACGGTGTCGTAATCACCTCTCAAACCTTCCGGAACTGTCTTTATTACCTCAGCCGCAGGACCTCTTAGAGCCAGTATCAGTCTCCGACCTTTCCTGATATCTGTCCACTGATTTTCCAAAGCAGCCAAGTCGACTTGCAATTTAAATGTGTCAAACGACGTAGTACCATCATAGGTAGGCGCTTCTATGGCGAAACTTTCCTCAACTGACCGCACCCTTGCTCGCAGCTGTACCTCTCGAAGCCGTTCGTCTATTTTTCTGTGCATCGAATCTTCCAGACTGTCAACTCGTTTGTTCAAGGACTCATCCAGGTTGTCAACTCGTTTGTCCCAATTGTCCATGCGCGTCTCAAGATGCTCAACTTTCCCGTTCAGCCTATTGGAGATTTCCTCTACCTTCTGCTCCAAGCGCGCAGAGCTTTCCTGAAGCTTGACTTCCATTCGCTCCGACACTTGCGCCGATATTTCATGCGTCGCCGTTTCCATTTTCGCTGCCATTTCACGGTTGGAAGTCTCGAACATGCCTTTAAGTGCAACCATTAGCTGGCTCATGTCCATTGCTTGTGGCGGTGCAGCCGCTGCAGTCGTACTTTGCATCGACGCCGCACCTGCAGGCGATTCCTCCATTTTGGCCGACGCCTCTTGTTCTTGCGCTCCGAACTCGTGCACAGTCCAATCGACGCCTCGTTCCTCACATGCTTCTCGCAAGCGCAACTGCAACTCCACCTTTCCGCCAGCAGTCGGCAAATTCCAGGCAGCCAGCTCCTTCTTCAGCTGGTCCACCTTCAGCAGCTCGAATTTCACCATGTCCGTGCTTTTATAATTTTATTTCTTTAGTTTTTTTTTTTTTTTATCTTCAATTTTCCACAATCCCACTTCTGACACCAAATGTTACGAGTACTAAGTCTAGTGGGCTGTCACGTATCTCTGGATTGTGTGATTTGAAAATAAAACACAGTCAGTTTCTTAAACGCAGACAATAAAATACACCAACAGTCACTTTATTATTCACAGTTTACACTTTACTGTTCGTACACTTAAGTATTTGCTTAATTATTCCGTGTGGCAACTTCACTTGTCAAAACCAGACTGACTCGCTGTACCGCATCTGGCCACCTTTTATACTCTCTCCGGCCGTCGCGCAGATCGTTCTCGCACGTTGCCAGATTGGACTAGAAGTTTCCCTGATGACCGCGACCATCGTTGCCAGGTTGGGCTAAAAGTTACTATCGCGGCCGTCGTTGCCAGATTGGGTTATGGCACGGCACGTAGCGGCAGGGTTGCTTTGCACCGCGACAGACTGGCTCATCATTACAATATGATTTCGGGCATGTGGCCGCCGCGGCTGGCTCGAATAAAGCCAATTCTACAGGCCCAATTTTTAAAGTTGATGGACAAAGCTCCAATTGCTGTGCACGGTGGCGAATCGATTCATTCGGGTCCTCTTCAACATTTTGCTCTACAGCGGCAATTGTTTCTTCGGTGCGCACTGTTCGACGTCTCTGCGGATGCGTATTATCACATAGAGTAAACGTAGTGCGAAAACGACCCATGGTTAACCGATGGATGGACCGATTTTGCTCTGATGGACGATTATGTCGACCATAAAATGGACGGAGCTTGCGGTAAACTTCGCGAACTGAACCATTATTTTCGAAATAAATTTGCACGATTTGCAAGCGTTGTTCTTTTGTCAACCTGTTCATGATGAAATGGCAAACCAAACTGAACATAAATGACATTAGAGTTGCCAGATTTGACCACAAAATGACAGTTTTATCTCTATTCGAAAAACAAACCTCTAAAAAAAACACCCTATACCTGGTATTTAGGATTACACACTTGGAATAGGTAATTTTAGTGACTCAAGCAAAGCGCAACGGCATTATTTTGGACATACGACAATTTGTGCGGACATTTATGAGCGATTCAAATATTGCAGTGGCACATACGATGAAATCGTTTTAAAGTAAACAATAATTTTTTCCTTGGTAGATATAATGTATTTTAATTTATTGAATATAAAATATTGTTACTTTCAGATTGATATAGTGGAATTCATAGGTGATATAGTGTAGTTTTATTTATGAAACAAGAAACATTCTTCCAGAAAAAATTAAATACTATCTTCTTCAACTTTTTGAACCAGTACATCTTTTGTCCATCATTTTTTAAATTGAAATATTCATGACTAGCAGGGCCCCGTGGTTTTGCACGCACTTTTAAGGTTTCATTATTATCTAATTATTTCTCTCTCTTCCGTTTGAGAAATAATTTCACCTTTCACAATGTTTGAAATCAATTGGCCCATTAAATCATGTTTCCCCATACAAACTCTTAACCCATCGTTAACCTCGTCAGATATCGATTTTCGAAAAAAATGAAAAACACGTATCGAATTAGATAAGAAACACGTGTGAAACTATTTTTGATTTGAAATGTTTTCACCAAATTTTAAATCAATAGGCCTATTAAATTGCATTTCTTCATGCAACACCTTAACACATGATTTGCCCCTTTAGACCCCGAATTTCAAAAAAATCTCGTCTTAGCGGAGGTTGATTTTTCAAGATGTACCTACAGTTTCATATTGTTTCAAATTTCTTATTGTTGATTTAACGGTTTGTGCTGGGCGATGATGAATCAGTCAGTCAGAATATACAATTATACCTATGCATATAGATTCACTTTTCACTATTCAAATGTTCTCTATTGTACGATTTATTTAGAACGAGCAGTTTTTAAACTCTCTAAAATTTAATACACTTTTTTAATAAAGTTAAAAATGAACTTTTTGCAATTAAAGCAATTTTATCGTTACGCATAGCTAGTCGTAGGCACAAAAAATGAAGGAAAAATTTGAAGTGGACATACGATAAAATTTTGTTCTTAAACTTCGTAACGTTTCATCGTAGAAATGTGAGCTTTTAGGGACTCATGACAAATTTATAGCTATCATTACCGGTAACAAAATGAATTTCGGTAAAAATGGCTCATATGATAAAATCGCGGAAAGGGCTCGATTTGTTTACTTTGAAATTTCGTTTAAAAATTGTGTAAAACAGTATGGATTTTAATAAATATTACTAAATGTTAAATAAATGTTTTTAAGAACGTGTTTTATGCATAAACAGAAAAAAACTTTTTTTCGTCAAAACCATAACATTTTTTATAACAGCTAAATTGAGGTGTGTGAACACAAAATCGGCAAACTTAATTAAGGTATTTGCGTCAGCCACTATGTAGACATACGAAAATGCATACAAAAGGGAGTCTGCTGAATACAAAATGCTTCAGATGGTGATCCTCGCTGCCGGTGGTGGCAAGAAGCTGTCGACCTCCACCCTAAGGCCATTTTTCTATGCATGAATGCGCCGCGCGTATGCCATACGTATCAGTTGAAGCGGTTATCGAATAAAGCTTAACATACATACTGTTACGAAATTCCCCAGTTCGTTATCGACGGTTCGTTTTGATTGTATTTGAAAATAAAACAACTTCAGTTATCCAGCGCAACGTAGTCAAAACAAACAATCGCTTTATTTACAAATTTGCACTTGTTCTACTTTACACTACTACTATTGCATGTTTCCCCATTGCTTGCTCAACACCCACTCGACTCCTTGCGCTGCCACTGCTGCTTTTATACCACTTTTCTTATCGCGCCGAAGTTTCTTGCACTTCTAATTGGAAAGCGCTCGACCATTCTCGCACAGCCCATTTCTTCGAGAACCATCCTTGCCATATCGGACTATACCAAGCGAATTTATAACAGTTTTGCTGTACTTCACAGTGCATGCCTAAAAGTATGCTTGGAAAACATTCGTGCGGAGAAAAGCATTTCTGTACAGTGCGGCACAGAATTTCTCATCGTATCACTGTCCATCACTTAGACTTGTTCGTCCCGAACAAGTACCGAGGCTCCGCCGGAGTAAGACGCCAGGCGCTCCAAATGGACTACTTTCAGCCTGGCGTTTCCGCTGCAGCAGCGTTGAAGCCTGTACACCACGTCATTAATCCGGGTCACGACCTTGTACGGTCCTTCCCATGACGTTTGAAGCTTTGGAGACAAACCTTTCCTGCGCTGCGGGTTGTAAAGCATTACCAGATCGCCTTCTTGGAACCCCTCTGGGTTAGCCCGTAGACCATAGCTCGCTTTCATCCTGCTTTCAACTAGTAGAGTGCGGCTCCGCGATCTTCTCCTCGGCCCTTTCGCAGCCGAACACCGATTACAACCTCTGATCCACTCAGCGACAGACTCCTGGCATCCTACCCAATAGAACCGCCTTCTTATCTTGGCGACAGTTTTTGCGATGCCTAGGTGCCCTCCACTGGAGTCGTTATGGTTTTCCTCGATGACATCGTCGATTCGGCCTCTCGGGACCACTATTAGGGATTTTCTGGTCCTGCCATTCCTGCTCTCCCACTCGCGGTAGAGGCAGCCATCCTGCAGACGTAGACTTTGCCACTGTGCCCAGTAAGCCTTGGCGATCGGGCTCTCACCAGCCATCTCCTGCCAGTCCGGCCGCAATCTCTGCGCTTTGCCTTTGATGATCTCCGCGAGATCCGTATCCTTGCGCTGGTCCTTCTGTAGCCTTTCCGCAAGCCAATCTTTCTCTTGCAGAACTCTTACCGACCGAACATCCACAATTTGTCCCTCGTTTTCGGCCTGCGAATTATGCCTGCGTTCGGTCTCGCACGAATGATGTGGCAGAGCGTCATCCCTTCTTGGCGACGTCTTTTGTCCGGAACGCTTTCCCCGCAGATGGCAGTCTCGTGATATGTGGCCTTGCTTGCCACATCGCCAGCAACTGACTCGAGATGATACTGCCCACAGCCCCGCTGGTGCCTCCGAGCTCACTGTCTGGCTTTGCGTGACACGTCCAGATTGGACTCCATGCATCTCCGCAGATGAATGTCGAAAACTTCCCCTCCAGGCCGCCTCATACGTCAATGCGCTTGTCACCGTCTCACGGAATGTCGGCTTGCCCATCATCAATGCACTGCGTCGTGTCTCCGGGTCATGAAGACCTTCAATAAACGCCTCAATCTTCATCCTCTCAAGATAATCAGCGCCGAATTCCGGGTAGCACAACTGTACGAGCCGCTCAATGTCTGCTGCATACGTCTGCAGCGCCTCGTCTGCTCTTTGCCAGCGGTTCTTCAGCTCGCAATAATACAGCATTTTGTTGTGCTCGTCACTGTATCTGGCTGCCAGCGCCCTTATGACGGTCTCGTAATCACCTCTCAAACCTTCCGGAACTGTTTTTATTACCTCAGCCGCCGGACCTCTTAGAGCCAGTATCAGTCTCCGACCTTTCCTAACATCGGTCCACTGACTCTCCAAAGCAGCCATATCGAATTGTAGTTTGAATGTGTCGAACGACGTAGTACCATCATAAGTAGGCACTGCTATGGCAAAACTTTCCTCAACCGACTGCACTCTTGCTCGCAGCTGTACCTCTTTAAGCCGCTCCTCGATTTTTCTGTTTACCGAATCCTCCAGACTGTCAACTCGTTTGTCAACTCGCGTCTCCAGGTGCTCAACTTTCACATTAATCCTGTTCGAAATCTCTTCCACTTTCTGCTCCAAGCGCGCAGAATTTTCCTGAAGCTTGGTTTCCATTCGCTCTGCTACTTCTCGGTTCGTAGTTTCGATTTTTGCGGAAATTTCCTGATTCGTAGTTTCCAGTTTCGCTGCCATTTGCGCCGACAGTTCCTGATTCGTGGTTTCCAGTTTCGCTGCCATTTGCGCCGACAGTTCCTGATTCGTGGTTTCCAGTTTCGCTGCCATTTGCGCCGACATTTCACGATTTTCATTTTCCATTTTGGCTGCCATTTCACCGTTGGAAGTCTCAAACATGCCTTTAAGTGCAACCATAAGCTGGCTCATGTCCATTGCTTGTAGTGGCGCAGCCGCTGCAGTCGTACTTTGCAATGACGCAGCACCAACAGGCGATTCCTCCACCTTGGCCGACGCCTCTTGTTCCTGCGTTCCGAACTCGTGTGCAGCCCAATCGATGCCTCGTGATTCACACGCCTCTCGCAAGCGCAGCTGCAACTCCACCTTACCGCCAGCAGTCGGCAAATTCCAGGCCGCCAGCTCCTTCTTCAGCTGGTCAACCTTCAGCAGCTCCAGTTTAACCATGTCTGCGTTTTTATAATTTTATTTTACTTTCGGTAATACAATCCCCAATTTCTGACACCAAATGTTACGAAATTCCCCAGTTCGTTATCGACGGTTCGTTTTGATTGTATTTGAAAATAAAACAACTTCAGTTATCCAGCGCAACTCTGCAGGAAATGTAACTAATTTTAAACTAATTTATAACTAGTCCTTTTCTGTACAGGACTGATTACAAATTAGTTATTTTGCTTGAAAAGAAGTGATTATTTTAACGTGGCGATGTCCTAGCAGCACATCAATTGTCTACCTCTGCATGACTTCTCAACTAGTTTATAACTAGTTGTTTCCAAACCAATTAATAATTAGTCCGCAATGGACTGATTTAAAACTAGTTGTTTTGTGACTAGTTAAAAATTATAATATTTACAACTAATTACAAACAAAACAGCAAAAATTTAAAACATTTCATAAAAATACCAGTTCAAATCATTTTACAAGAAAACTTAATTTAAAGAAAGAAGAAGTAAAAGAAAACAATACTTCAGCCAGTTCACTTAAGGCACTAAGATATTAAATAAATTCAAGTTTAACGCCGGCAATAGCTGCTCTCAGCTCTTCCATGGGATCAGCTGCATTTATTGAATCTAGTTAAAAGAGGAACGAATTGTAGAATTAGTTATGGGAATATTATGCACAGTGAATGTAATATGTGTACCTGCCTACATACCAAGCAAAACGTTTAAAAATGTGTTGTAGTCCTTCTTAAGCCTTTTCCTATTAGTCCCAAAATGTTCACGGCTACAATGACAGCAGCTTACAGGCACGCTGTAATTTTCCGCGCACAAATGTTCCACTTGCACGTATTGAGTCGTGCCTTCAGCCGCATTTTCAATTCCACTTCTGTTTTTGTTATTTTGCGACAAATATTTTTTGATTTTAAGGCATTTTTTTACTTATTAAATAATTTATTTTACGCATCACTTTAAACTACGCACTTATTTTACTTTTCACGCGCACGCTTTGACGAAAAAACACGATATGGCGTCGTTTATGTTGCCAACCCATTGGATTCACTCACAAGTTCTAAGGATCGAAAACGTGATCTCAGAAAATATAAATTTTCAAACAATAGGCAACCCTTGTTCATCACGCAGACGCCAATGGCGACTTGTCGTTTGTACGAACAACGCAACGAGTACGGTGCATGCGCTCGTGAACTGTGTAGCCATGCATGATTTTTCAATCAGTTACAAATTAGTTGTCAATTAATTAGTTAAAAATTAGTTACTTTTGCCAACTGACTACTTCTTTCCTGCAGGGAACGTAGTCAAAACAAACAATCGCTTTATTTACAAATTTGCACTTGTTCTACTTTACACTACTACTATTGCATGTTTCCCCATTGCTTGCTCAACACCCACTCGACTCCTTGCGCTGCCACTGCTGCTTTTATACCACTTTTCTTATCGCGCCGAAGTTTCTTGCACTTCTAATTGGAAAGCGCTCGACCATTCTCGCACAGCCCATTTCTTCGAGAACCATCCTTGCCATATCGGACTATACCAAGCGAATTTATAACAGTTTTGCTGTACTTCACAGTGCATGCCTAAAAGTATGCTTGGAAAACATTCGTGCGGAGAAAAGCATTTCTGTACAGTGCGGCACAGAATTTCTCATCGTATCAATACTTATATAGGAGCTGGCCG
The DNA here is from genome assembly GCA_963971225.1 of Melieria omissa. NCBI lineage: Eukaryota > Metazoa > Arthropoda > Insecta > Diptera > Ulidiidae > Melieria > Melieria omissa. Next base: position 36,835,197 of record OZ020269.1, on the reverse strand, counting down.
GGGGCGGTTCGTGCTCGTTAAATAACGGCATTTGTCGCGTGAGGAAACCGGCAGTTTTCGTCTAGTTACTCATTCTGTTGCGCTTTTTGTTTGCATAAGAGCGAGAACGGGATTTTGCACGAAATTTATTACTCCAATGGTGCGCTGCCCACAGTTAATTAATTGAAGCTTAAACTTGTTTGCACTGAAAATGTTGCAGAAATCTAACGTTGGATACGCATGCAAGCACATCACTGCAGGTAAGGCCACTTGTACAATTGTGCGTGCGAATGGGTATGTATTTGTCCATATGCACGTCAATTTACATTTACATTACGGCATTTACATATGCATATCCATATACGTCAGGGCTGCCACTAACCAATTTTTTCCCTACCAAAACGAGCTATGGGCAATTAAAACCTACCAACATATTTTTTTAGCATTTAAACTTCGAGTTTAGTAAAAACATAACATATTGTACTATATATAATATAAATACAGCTGCGGTCAAAATAATAGTAGTACACATACAAGGAAAAGAAAATTAAGAAAAAATAATCTGCTTTTTTTACAAATATTAACTTTGTATTTTTTTTAACAAGTTATTTGTGTTAACAATGCAATCATAAAAGAAAACTTAAGAATTAAACTCAGTTTGGTTTGATTTAAATTAAATGCGTCAAAAGCTCCAAAATATGGACGGTCAAAAAAATAGTAGTTCGCTTTACTTTCATAAAAATGAAGCAACAATTGTGTTTCATTTTAAAAGATTTTGTGGTTAAATAGTAATAACGTAATGTTTCTTCAAATTAATATTTAGTTGCGTGACTGTTGTTTGGCTATTACTGCAGCACAGAGCCGATGCATTGAAATAACCAAATTTTCATATCTTTCTTTAGGGGCGTGGTCTACTGCTTCTCAAAGTTGATTATTATTTAAAAGATTATTGTGAGCAACTGCTCTCTTCACGTCACACCACAAATTTTTAATTATATTGAAGTCTGGTGATTGTGCGAGCCATTCCATAACCCTAATCCTGCTCTTGCGAAGCCCCTTTCGTGCGACCTTTCTTGTATGCTTTAGGTTATAATCCTGTTGGAAGACCCAAAGCATTGGCGTTTTTTGACGGACATACGGTAGCACGATTTCCTGCAAGATTCGTACACATACACATCGATCCATCGTTTTCTTGATCAAATAAATAGCGCCACCTCCATAAAACGTAAGACATGCATTTATATTTAAGGGGAGGTTCTCCTCTTTTCGGCCGAAAATAAAGCGAATTTCTTTCATTTACTGTCGGATAATGAAACGACTCACGAATAGACGGTTTTGATGATTTATTCAGCCATCTTTCTAAAATACAAGAAAAAAATTTTTTTTTACAAAATCCAATATGGCGGCCCAAAAATGGCGGGTCTTGTCAACCTCTGCAAGCGAGACATTGTTCGGAAACGTCAAGGCTGTAGCCACTTGTAGTGAACTGAAATCAAAAAATTTTTTTTTATAGTAAAGAATATTAAATTCCCTATGACTTATACTTATTTTTGAATAATTTTTATAAAAAATCATCTAATTTATGCATAATCATAGAAAAAGTTCAATTTTTACCATCTTTTTTTCGACTTTTCTTTTGTTAAAAGACTATTATTACACATTTGTTTATATTTGTTTTAGGTATAAGTCATATAAAAAATCATACCCTTTAAGAAATGCTATAGATGAAGTAACTCGGATAAGTAGATCATGAGTTACGCTTGACGTTAGGATGAAAAAAATGGTTTTGAGATAAACGCGTTTAAAGTCGTAAAATAGCACCAGAGCGTTCCTCCGCGCGCGAAAGTTCGACGCATCAGAGACGCTCCTATGCGATAAATATGCTGCGGATCGAAAAATCCTTTTGCACACATATTCTCGACATTCATACCTTTCATTTCATCAAAAAAAAAAAATTTGATTTTTTGAAAAAAAAGAGGAGAACCTCCCCTTAATCTTAATCTTATTGGTAATTGTACATTGTAGTTATTAGTATGGAAGTACAAAGCAAGAAAGTGTTTTATTTGATTTATTTTATTGAGAAGATTTAATTTTCTATATGTTATTGATTTAAAGGTTAAGTTTTCTTTTGTGTATGATAATTTAATAATTGTTTGATTATCGAAATACCTTATACATATTTTATAAATGAAAAAAAAAAAAAAAAATTTACAATTTAAAAAACAATCATAAAAACATTTATTTTTATGGACAAAGATTTGACTGCAACGTATTAACTGATAGTTGAGTTATAGCTGATTTAAATAAAGTCAACTTGTAGCTAATTGAAATGTAATTAGTTTATAGCTAACCATAAATTAGATAAAAAGTCATGCAGAGTCGGACAATTGACTACTGCCTACCCCATCGCAATGTTAAAATGGTCAGTTGCCTCTATTGAAAACAATCCAACTATCAACCAAAACTAGTTGAGAATTAGTTAGATTATAGTGCGTTAAAAGGTAACTGAGTTGCCGGCAGGGTTGATTCCAATGAATATGTTTGAAACGGGTTTGTGATTGTATTGGTTTTTTAAATCAATTTCAATATCATTGTTAAACAATTTTCGTGCTTCTGCAGACAAGATCACTCCACTGTAAGTGTTTACACCACTGTAAGTTATCACGTTCGTAATATACATATGTAAAGGAAAAGGGTCTGGCCAGTCCCTGGTGTAAGCAAAAGGGTTAAGATGTGAATGCATTCTTGCAAAAGAAAAATTTGTTGGTTAAGTATGAGAGCAACATATTTTCTACCTTTCAAACCTACCAAAATGGTTCTGGATGGATCTAGCCTACCAAACTACCGAAAGAAAAAAAAACCTACCATTTGTGGTGAGAAAAGCCCATGTGTGGCAACACTGATGTACATAAAATGTACGTGATGTACGTTAAAAAAAAAAAAAAGTGTATGTATTTACGTAATTACGTTCTAGTAGCAGTTTTCCCTTTGGTCAATCATGCAGAAGTACTTACAGTGACGGACAATAGTATTGACACCGCAACGATTGTTCAATAAAACAGCAAATTTCAGATAAACAAATCATAAAATTCATTAATTTTAAATGTCAACTTATGCATTTTCATTGCAGGGCATAAATAATTTACATACTACTTCTTATATTTAGAAAAAATAAAGAAAAATGTATTTTATAGTCGGTTTTGACATGGACAAAAGTATTGGCACAGCACACTTCAATGCAATAAATATTTCTAAATTTTTTCCAACTAGTAATAATATGTCCAGCTGTCATTTGGTATATACCGTTACTTGTTATTGTCACATTTTTTACATTTGAAAGTGGGCTGCTTGTGGCAAAAATTTTATAAAAACTTAAATATGCCCGAAAACAAAAAGAAACAACTGAAGCAGAGCGAAAAATCATTATTTATTTGCATAAGCACAGTAAATCGTAAACTGAAATAATGGAAATTATGGGAAGAAGCCGATTTACCATTCGATACATTGATAAGCAGTTTGGTGCCACAACGAAGTTCGCAAGTAGACAACGCAGCGGCCGACCGCATAAGCTAAATGCTAGAGAAGACGCTCAAATTCTGAGAAAAATTAAGAAAAACCCAAAAATTTCGTCCACCTAAATCGCAGTGGTGGCAAAGGAAGAATTCGACAAGGAAGTTCACCCGAAAACTGAACGTAAAGTACTGTACCGTGCTGGGTATAAAGCCAGGGTAGCAAGGCGAAAACCTTTCATCAGCCTTATCAATCGAAAAAGGCGGAAAGAGTATGCCCAGCAATACAAAACTAAATCTGAAGACTTTTGGAACAATACTTTACTATCAGATGGTAGTAAATTTAACATTTTCCGATCTGACGGCAAAATATTAGTACGGAGAAGACCGAACACAGAATACGACAAAAATGATACAGCGACTTCATTGAAACAGGGTGGCGTAGGAGTTATGGTGCGGGGTTGTATGGTTGCATTGGGCGTGGGAGAGTTGGTATTTGTAGACGAAATAATGGACAAAACCGTATACCTAAATATACTTAAAGAAAATTAAAAATAAATCATTGAAAAATTGAATTTAAAGACAATATTTTATTTTCAACATGATAATGACCCTAAGAACACAGTTTCCGACGTCCGTAAGTGGCTTATATACAATGTTACACATATTCTACCACATCCGCCACAATCACCCGATCTAAATCCCATCGAACACCTTTGGGATGAATTGGAAAGACGGGCTCGAAGGCACAATATAACTAATAAAAGCCAACTAATGAATATCCTTTCACTAGAATGGCAAAATATAGGAGCAGACATTACCAAAAATTGTAAAAATCAATGCCTACAAGACCTAACGAAGTATTGAAGAGAATGGGTTATGCTACAAAGTATTAATTATGCCAGAACATAATGTTTCTTTAGTTTATAAGTAAGTGTGCCAATACTTTTGTCCATGTTAAAATCGACTATGAAATACATTTTTGCTTATTTTTTCTAAATATATAAGAAGTAGTATGTGAATTAGTTATGCCCTGCAATGAAAATGCATAAGTTGACATTTAAAATTAATGAATTTTATGTTTTGTTTATCTGAAATTTGCTGTTTTATTGAACAATCGTTCCTGTGTCAATACTATTGTCCGTCACTGTATGTATGCATGAGTAAGGGAAGGCAGATTTAAGATGAAACCCGCAAAAACTATGGAAGATGCCGCAAATATTTTTCTTTATTCTTTCTTTATTCTTTCTTTATTCTTTATTAAATTCAGTCAACGAACAAAAATGTTCTTACAGACTAAGTGAATGTATAACCATCTCAAAACTTACAGGCTAAAAATTGATGAATAACAAGCTTAATTTAAAACTTAAAACTAATAAACAAAGAACAGCAAATTGTAAATAAAAGTAAGCGATGATATTATCTGAGCGCATGGTTAAGCGAATTCAAAAAAACAGGTTTTGAGCAAGAGAAGTCGATATCTATTACTTTAAAAAAACTATTAAATTCAGATAGAGCTCTGGCCAAGGGGGCGTTCAACACATAGTTAGTTTTAGCAAAAATTAACATAAAAAGGGGTATAATGACGAAGCACTCTAAGAGGAATATTGAAGAAGATTCTTTCAAGCAGAACAGGACAGAACAGGAAATCGAAGACGAAAGATAGGGATAGAATGATTCTCCTATTGTAAAAGGAGTTCAAATTAAGGAGTTTACAACGAGAGGTGTAGGAGGGAATGGGTTCATGGAATCTGAGGGACCGAAGAGCAAAGCGAAGGAAGGATTTCTGAGCACGTTCAATGCGATTGGTATAACACTCATGGTAGGGTCGCCAGATGAAAGAGGCATATTCTAATTTAGATCGGACGAAGGAGGTGTATAGTAACTTTAAGGTATACGGATCAGTGAACTCAGAGGAATTACGTTTAACAAAAGCTAACATAGCATAGGATTTTGAGATGGTAGCATTGACATGACTCGAGAAGGAAAACTTGTGATCAAAAATAACTCCCAAGTCCTTGATTTCAGAAACAGATTTTAAAGAAGAATTGGATATGTTATATGTGTTATGTAAGACGGATTTACACTTGGAAAAAGTGACATGGAAACATTTATTAATATTTAAGGATAGACAATTACGACTACACCAAGAGTGTACATTATCAAGATCGGCTTGGAGCAGCAAAGAATCGGACGGACCACTAATGGCTGAGTAAATTTTTAGATCGTCTGCGTAAAGCAGAAAATTTGCAGACGAGAAACAGTGACTAATGTCATTGATGAACAAGATAAAAAGCAGAGGTCCAAGAATGCTACCTTGCGGAACACCTGATGACGCGATGAAAGGCGCCGAATGTGCATTATCTACTACTACCACGCACTGGCGATTACTTAAGATTTGAGCCAATCAAGAAAAACGGAGTGAAAGCCAAATGACGCTAACTTATGAATTAGGATTGGGTGAGAAACCCTATCAAAAGCTTTGGAGAAGTCAGTGTAGACTGTGTCTACCTGGAGTCCGTTATGAAACGCGGAAAAGCAATGCTTACTGAAGACAGCAAGATTTGAGACGGTGGACCGACCAGGCATGAAGCCATGTTGGTTCGGGCAAATTAAACTTATCACTGCGAAGAACACCTTGTCTTTGATTATACACTCGAAAAGCTTGGAGACTGTGGAGAGTTTGGAGATTGGCCTATAATAACCCACATCATTTTTGTGTCCACTCTTAAAGATGGGGGTAATAAAGGCAAGTTTCCAAGCGTCTATGAAGATACCGGATTCAAGAGATTTATTAAAAATCACAGTTAGTGGATAAGCAAGAGACGCACATTTTTTAAACAAGATTGCGGACAATCCATCGACATCAGTCTCGGTTGAAAGACTAAGGCGCGATATGCCTTTGGTTATATCTTCAACGGACAGTGTAAGAAAGCCAAAATTCAGCGACGATTCCGGACGTTGGAAACGGGTTGTATCAGAGGCAATAGACGGGATGAAATTTGACTTGAAAAATTCTGCAAACAGGTTTGCGGCCTTGGAGGCTGAATTTGCGGATTTATTCTTGTAAATCAGGGAAGATGGTATGCCCGAGCAGATTTTCTTTGAGTTGATGAAGCGCCAAAAGGCCTTAGGATTGGTTTTGATATTGGCTTCAAAGCTTAAAATGTGATTAGAGTATAGAAACCTGTCAAGGCAATTGTATTCTTTAGAGTATTTTTTATATTTATTAAAAATGGACAAATCGCCAGTTTTTTTGAATTTGCGATAGAATTTGTTCCTTAAATTCTTTAACTTTTTAAGTTTGTGAGTATGCCAAGGCAATTTATACCTTCGCTTCTGAGCAATTGGGATATAGCGTAAGCAAGCTTCAACAACTTTCGATTTGAAACTTTCAAAGCAATTGGCAACATCAGTGCTATCAAGCAAAGAGTCCCAATTCAAGGTAGAGAAAAAAGTATTCAGGTTTGAAAAATTACCTAAGTTGTAATTAAAGGCTAAATTTTGATTCTCACTACTGACACGCCTGAATTCGTAGAATTCGAGTTCAAGTACAAGAGGAACATGATGTAAAGTCGGCGAGGATAGAGGGAAAAGACATTCAGTTAAATTAAAGTTGACGTCTTTACTAATGAAAATCAGGTCTAAAATCCTATGGAGTTTGTTTAGAAAACAATTAATCTGCAATAAATCTAGGCTAAAAAACTGTCAACCAAGTATACTTCCATATTACTTTTGACGTTATTAGGAATTAAGCCACGGAAAGTATCGACATGAGCCCAATTGAGATTGCTAAAATTAAAGTCTCCTAAAACGCAGAGGTGATTTTCTCCAAGATAGTTTAAGGAAATTGCAACAATATTGTCCACATGTGCTTTATACAGACTTTCGGTACTGTTAGGAGGGATATAGGAGGCACAAATAAACAGCGTCCCTAATGATCCTACAACTCGCACACAGAGTTGGTCAAGCAGAGAGTCAGAATTATCAAATTCAACGAGTGACGCACGAAGTCTGCATTGAACAGCAATTAGGACCCCGCCCTCTCTTGCACAGCCAGTTTTATCTGAATCTCTATCTTTACGAAACACATTGAAAAGATTAGAATCGAAAAATTCATGGTCAAAGTAATTATCGTTTAACCATGTCTCAATGATAACAAAAATATCATAATCTAATTGCGAGCTAATTGCACGAACTGACTGCGATTTAGTTCTAAGTCCTGAGGCGTTTTGAAAGTATATCCGAAGATGCTTACTGGAATCATGAGATTTGAGAACATTAGTTACGGCGCTGGCTGTTGGGCGTCGACACGCGGAAAAAACTGAAACGGTCGTACATTGACATTGGATGGCCACAGATCGGGCACCAGCAATTTCCCATAGGCAGAATCGGCGACACCCAATTTAAAGTTAACTTTTTTTAGGGATTCAGATTGCACATCCTTCTTAACCAGTATGTAACAGGAAAGAAGTTTTTTTTCAATGCCAGCGTGGCTAGCAACATAGGCAATAATGTCTTCAGCCGTAACAGACGGAGCAAATGATGATATATGTAACCACTTAAATCGAACAGCGACGTCGAGCTCAGAGCTAGCGTTAGATCCATCAACAAGTGGTTGATATCTCTTCTTATTCCTCTTCACATTGATCCAGTCAGAGCTGCGAGGGGCCTGAGGCAGCGGAGATGAGGAAGAACGAAGCATACCAGACGGCTCAAGATCTTGCGGATTGTCAGCGGCCCGAGAAAATATGCCGACGTCAACAATCGGAGCTGTATTAGCACAAGTTGGAGAGGCAGCAGAAGCAGCAAGAGAGACAGCAACAGCAGACGGAGTGTGAGATTTCGCAGCAACAACAGCAGACGGAGTGAGAGATTTCGCAGCAACAACATCCACCCCGGAGAGCGTACGATTCGCAGCAACAGCAGCATAGGAGATGTGGGCTGCCGACAACGCGCCAGCCGTCGAAGAGTTAGCAGCACAAGCGGCGGGCAGTAAGAGATTGTTGGAGCCCGACGCTGCTGGATTATGCTTGATGTTGGCAGAGTTTTCATAATTGATTACAAAGTCACTTAAGTTGCTTTGAAGGTTTTTAAGATCACTAGAAAGGTGCTGGATGGCGGAGGTTGGATCCTGATCCGATAGATTGCGATGCACAGATTGAAAATCAGCTTGCAGGCCTTCGAGTTTTTGGGCTAAGAGTTTGTTGTCATTTTGAAGAGAGGCGATTAGAGTGAGCGCACGAGAATTCTCAGCTCTAAGGGCAACGACCTCGTTGAAAACTGCCTGGAGCGATACCGTCTCCTTAGCACACTTTTGTTGCACAGGAAGAGCGGGCTTGGCGCGTTGTTGTGTCAACGTAGGACTAGATTTATGACCTTGAGAGAGCTGGGGATTCTGCTGCTGAGACACAAAAACACTTGATTTTTTGCACTGTACTTGAAGTGGTATTTGAGTACTGTTTTCGGAGATCGAAGTAGAGTTGGCACTAGTAGATGTTCTCTCGGCTGGCGGAGGCGGAGGCGGAGGGGAACGGATAGAGTTCCGACGGACCGCCGCGCAAGCTTTGCAATGATAAGGCATGTTTGAATTTTGCAAAAATTCCAAATCCGCAGGCAAAATGTTAACGCAGTCGAGATGGAAGAAGTCATTGCAATTAGCACATTGCAACTTAGGTTGACTTCGATCAACCTTTTGACCGCAGCCACACGGCATTTCAAGAAGATTAGTGATAAATGTCAGGTGAAACGATCGCGATGAAACTAGGAGTCGATTCACTCTCGCACAAAAGAAAAAATTAAGAACGTCGCAGAGCTAAGTAGAGACACGACCGTTCGGAAGAAACTCTGAACTCTCTATTTTTGCTGAATTCTTCAGCTCGAATTTTGTTTCTGATTTGGGAATTGATGTGACTGACTGTCACTTCTCAGACTCACCCATCTCTTTTGGCTCTTTGATCCTAACTACCGAAGACATTGAAACGGGCATCGCCAATCTTAGTTTCTCGACTCAAACGGATGCAGATGGCCTTTCTGCTGTACTACTGAAGAAATGTTCCTCTCTTATAAACCCGCTATTAACAATATTTAACAAATCTCTATCGTCAGGCGTTTTCATTGATGATTGGAAGAAAGCGTCGATTACTCCTATATTCAAGAGTGGTAAGAAGAACGATGTCTCAAACTATCGGCCGATTTCGAAACTGACCTCAGTTTCTAAGCTTTTCGAATGCATTGTCAAAGAAAAGTTAAGTTTTTGTGTCAATCTCTCCATTCCAGCATGGTTTCGTCAAAGGCAGATCGACTACATCTAATCTTACAGTATTCACAGAAGATTGCCTCTCCGCAATCCGCAAGATTGCCTCTGTCGGACTCTGTTGCCTTACAATCGGACCTCGACAATGTTCAGTCTTGGTGCAATAATAATAATCTTTTTTTAAATGTTAGCAAATGGTTTCATGTAATTTTTACTAGGAAAAGAGATCCCCTTCAAGTATCGTATTCCATCTCTGGCTCCGTGCTACAATCGGTTAATGAAATTAAAGACCTAGGTGTTTTCTTCGACACAAAACTAGGTTTTGCAAATGATATCAGTTTTATTGTTTCTAAATCTTATGCCATGTGGGGTTTCGTTCGTCGGAATAGTACTGTCTTTTCGGATCCGTATACAATCAAATTACTTTACACAACCTTTGTCAGGTCTAGATTGGAATATGCCGCGCTAATATGGAGACCATATCACGCATCTTCCATAAACCGAATTGAACGGATACAGAAAGTATTCATTCGGTTCGCTTTGCGTTCGCTGAACTTCAGTGATCCCATACCATCCTACAGCTCTCGTTGCCTTCTAGTTAACTTAACTCTCCGATGCCCAACAAGGTCCGTAGGGACCTATGGCGTTTTAAAATATCCGGCATTTCAATACGTTCGGAGTGATGAGCTGGAAACTTAATGACTTCTATAAATGGATTATTTAGAAGCTGTTAAAATAGATTTAGCCACGATTGCATGTATTTTACCACCAAAATTATCGCATTGAAGTTATTTCGGGCGTCGATGCCCGACAAGGTCCGCAAGGACCTTGTAGGTAGTTCCATGTAATTTGCTCTTATTTTTTGTTAGTAACTATAAATAGTTAGTGCCAAATATTGATAGCAGCACAATTTCAAATAAATCCTTGAAATTAAAATACGTACGGTGATTGGGATCAAATTGATATGCCGCCGTACGCGCTTTCAACAACTGAGCATGAGTGAACAACCAGCAGTAATGTAGACTTTGGTCAAATATTTGGAAAACAATGAAGAACCTTATTCATTCACTGAGGAGACAAATTACGAAGATTTCTTGCCATACGATGAAACATATGATGCTGAAGTTGAACTGAATGTCCCTCTGGCGGATGAAGCTGCCTCCGACGACGATGATCAAACTCCATTATCAATTTGACAATGGCTGAGGGTATTGCCTAAGTATATATAAAAACGATGGAAAACAGAATACAAATAAAAATAAATTTATACAAAAACCCATTACTCTAAAAAAAAATGCCATACTTGCAGCGGCATGGATGCATGAGCTGCTAAAGCAAAGTTAGGCAACTAAATGCAATTATTTTGTACTGTATACGTTTTTGCCTATCTGTCTGTAGTAACAAATACACATGTGTTTACTAAAAAATATACACGAAGCTTAAGTTTTTGGCTCTCAAAACACATCTACACACATTTTTAACCCTACATTATGAAATTACACATCTTATATGCAATTTTACATAAAAGGTCCCTGGGGACCTTGTTGGGCTTTGACGTATAAAAAAATTATTGGTTATCCGAGTGTTAAAGTCACTACATGCTAGGCGTTCACTTCTTGCATGCTCCTTTGTAGTCAGCATTGTATGTGGTGCTATTGATTGCCCGGATCTTTTAGCACGAATAGCATTTAATGTCACTAAACGGAGTCTGCGGAGGGTGGATACCTTCCATTTAGATGTCCCCATGACGAATTATGCAAGAAATGCACCTCTATATAGGGCCTTCTCGGAATTAAACAATGTTACCGATTTGGATTTGTCACTTCCGAAGGATTTGCTGTTGAATAGTTTAAGTAACTTATAGTTTGTAATAATTATTATATCCTATAGTCAGTAAGGACATTTGTTCATTGGCTAAATAAATAAATAAATAAAATAATTTTGGTAAACAATTTCAGGCGTATCATAATTGATACAAAATTATGGAAATGCTATAGGACTTTTATGAAGTCAGCTCGTTTTTTGCGCCCGACACAATTACCCGTAATTTTATTATAACTCGTCCATCAATGTTGCAGTTAAATGTATTAGACCAAGAACTGCTAACAATCGCCATTTGATCTGCAATTGCACGCGATTAACTATTTTCACGGCTTTCTGGCGTTATGTTAAAGAGCATCGTATGCATAGACGGAGTGCATTTGCTTTTTTCAGGCCACTGCACAGTGATTCGTTCCATAGACAAAATTCAAAAAATTTATGGTCTCAGAATTTAACGATTTTTATGTCATTTGAAAGGTAAAACTCCAACTAAGAAAACCCCAAAAAATCTGTGCAAAAAATTAATTAGTGTCAGTGCAAAACCGGCTCAAAGTTGAAACTTTTTTCTCAAAAAAATGTAAACACATATTTTCTGTGTTTAAGTCTATTGAGTACAAAAAATTGTAAAAATACATGGTTACCAAGAAGTTGCTTAAACTTTCAATATACAATAAGAAATGATGTGGCCATTTTCGCTTTTAATGTTTTCTCAAAATTTGCAAAGCGTAGGCTTTTACTTCACTTTTAATTTAAAATATTTTTCTAAATTAAAAATATGAAAATTGACAAAACTTAGAGGAAAATATCTAAAAAGTATGTGAAAGTATGTTCCTGGATTTTTTTTTATTTTAAGAAGCATGCTTTCTTTGTCGGATAATGTAATTACATCCTCCGATATCTTCCGATCTCAGAAAATAATTCAATTTGAAAAGTGGTTTAAACACGTATTTTTCGACAAAATTTATTTAATTTATGCCTAAAAGTATGCAATCAGCACGAAAAATGATCAAATCTGCAAAAATGCAAAACATACATCTATAATTATCGTTTTTATTGCAAAACCAGAGGATTCTGAGACAAATTCTGTTACTCTTTGGAATAATCAATGTTGACGTTACCGATTAAATGTAAAATCTGAAAACTCTAGCCGACACACTTGGTGCTATAGCTCTCCAAAAATTACGAAATTTGCTAATTTAAGTCTCAGGCATTGCCAAACTACAACAGTTTAAGAAAAACCAAATAGAGTCAATTCAATTCAGCAGACCATTTTTAACTAGTATACCAAATTTTATGAAGAACGGACCACTCCTTCTAATTTTGTCCCCCGGTTGTATGGAGTCGAATCACTGTGCACTGGTCAGAATCATTTGAATTGGCCTCATTGTGCAATGCTTACGGCAGCGCAGTTGCGGATTTCCAAGTGTTGCAATGGACAGACCAAATAACAAGCAGGACGTTAAGATAACAGATTGAGTATTATTATTTTAGATGAAGGATTAGTAGCAACTATAGCTCAGAGCTCTGGAATCTTAATACGGTTATATGGATTAAAAAAATGTAGACTATGTATAGCCAACGATAACGAGAATTTTCCCAATGTCCTACTAATAGGCTTCGTTGGGTGTTACATTTTCAGTAAGAAAGTCAAAATGGTTGCATCGGTTGCATCATATGAAGATCAAAATGTTTTAATTTTTCAACCCACTTGTCACATAACTAACAATTCTACTAGAGTAATTTGAGAAGAGGCTATGATCCAACGAGCAGAGAATATACCAACTGCAAGTGTAACCATGATCTATCTATCTAGAACGTAGTTTTTTCATATGAAAAATAAATCACTTAAAGTAATTTTTCAAAAACAAAATCTTTTTTATTTCCTCCGTAAACTTAGTTCTTTTATTCCATTAATATAATAATGTCAAAAACTTGACCAAACTGTAAAAGAAGGGCCAAAAACAAAATATGTTATGAATTCACCTCAGAAAAAGTTTGCGTACAAGATAAGGTTATGTTGTTCAAATTTAATTTAAACTAAGTTTTGTCCAAAAATTAATAACTTTGTGAATATAATTTTCTCACTTGAACTCCCTGCAGAAGTTTCGGCGTAAATTTAATGAATTCGGTGTTTTTTCAGTGGTTATTTTGTTATATTCTTGAATTGTTATATTGGTTTACTATATCTTTGAAGATGAACTGTTGTTGGGCTCAGGGTTCAAGTAAACCCCTTATGTACTCCATTAGTTGCACGTTAGGTGACTAGGGAGGAACGTTTTCAACTTTGTTGAGCCAGTTAATAGCAAACATAGCTTCACGTCGCACATTGGGAAAAAACAGGCAAAAACGCTTGCATTGGAGCAAAATCAAAAGTTGCGAATGTGAATATTTTTTTTTTACTTGTCGTAATATAGATACTCTACCCAGATAGAAAATCAACTTTTTAAGTCCCTACATCCCATGACCTGGACTTTACAGCCTTTCAAAGTTAAACGTTTTATTAAATTATTTTCACTTCTAGCAAAATATCGTTAACAGGGCTGTCTTCAAATCCCCGTACAATCTACATTTTTTAATGAAATTCCATAATTTTTCACATGTGGGGTACCGATATCTAAGCAATTAATATGAAAAAAATTGTATTTAAAAAATGTTTATTTTGGCAAAAAAAATATATCTAACCTTTGCCTCATTTTTTGATAAAAATGAGAAAAATCGCGATTTTCTCTGGACTGTAACTTTTCAAATTCAACAGCATTCAACGAAATACGTATACACTGATTAGGTGGAACATTCAGCTAACTGATGGCACCAAACTCATCTGCGACGTTCTGCAACCAAATGAATGCGAACAATTTTCGCATGCCAACCCAAGCACTTTTTGTACTCAGTTGTAGCACTAAGCAAATAAACACATAGAGGTACCACGCGGTACAAAATTTTTCGGTCACGCAAATCTAGCACCAGTGTTGCCGCTGAAAAATTTTAAAAAGTCGCAAAAAAAGTGTCACAGCCGGAAAAAAAGTGTCATCAAGTGATCCAATTTGCTATGCCATGTATATAAATACATACTTTCATTATTTTACCTTTCGGAGCACATTTTTTTAATAAACTTCTTAAGGAGATAGAAAATCATCTGAAAAACTGTTTTGCCCTTAAATTAATTGATGAAGGATATATTAAAAGGTCCCAATATGCATGTTTTGTATTTATTATGAATACATTTGCATTTCAATGCATATGCGTGATATACTTACTTATCCATTGGGAGCCATCAAAATTATTTTAGCAAATAACATAGGCAATGCCACGGAAAAGTGCGTGAATTCAGATTAGTTTTGTACATTTTTGCGCGTAAACTTAGACATAATTAAAGAGTTGCAAGTAGTTTAACCTTTTACCTTTCCCTTGGGGTCTAATTCACCACAGGCAGAATTAAAAAACGGTTGAGCGGTTTTGTGCGCTCGTCTTGTGTGTTAATCGCTCTTTCAACCCAATAACAAATCAAGAAAAACACTTTTCGGGGCTTTCTCCTTTTCTTTTGTTATATATGTGTTACCTTCCTTCATGTTTTGTCAGTAAATTATATAACCGTTTGGTTGGGGTCATCCTGACCCCAAAGGACAGCGAAAGCAATTTTGAGGAAGGGACAGGCACAAGGTTAAATGTTGCCAGAGGTGTAATTTTGAAGTACTTACGTGTTACCTTTAAAAAGTGAATACCAAAAGGAAGGCATATTATAAATATTACGTACGCAAAAATAAAAAAATTAACTTTACGAAACAATTTTGAAAATTAATATATAAACTTTTTGATAAAAGAAAGGGGCAAAAGTCGCATGGTTTTGAAGAAAAGTGTCAAAATAAGCATATTTTTAAAAAGTCGGTGTCAGGTATCATCGGTCTCCAAAAAGGGTCAATTTGACACTTTAGTCGCACAACGGCAACACTGTCTAGCACAGTAGGTCCCACACGTACTTCGGCTATACGAAGTTTTGTCGCTGGCTTCGCCAAACTTCAATTTTCGAAGTTCATCTTCATTCTTTGTGGGATGTTCGACAAGGAACATCAATTGTAAGCTGTGCTGTGCTGATGAGCACGAAACGGCGCGCCGCGGCGTATCGTTTGCAAATTCGAATATGCAAGGGTGTGTGTCCGTGTGAAAATAAATGTGCGTGTGCTTGTGTATGCACAAGATAAAAAGCAAATTGAATTTCCATGGCTTTCAGTTCTGCTATGAATAACGAACCATTTGAATTTACAAAGGCGTACAGTAGAGTGTGCGTTCCTATTGATAAAAAACCAAAACCATGAATTTCTGCTGTGCAATGTTGGCATTCATGTAGGCTACGTTGCCTTCTGACCTAATAAAATTCATACCGATAAATTTTTAAATTCATATATTAACAGCAACATATTATTATTTATTATTATCATTTCCTTAAAATTTATATTATTTAGCAGTTTTATGTGTTCTTTAGTATTTTTATTTTATTCTTATTTTTCGGTTTACTTGCAATTTTCTCTTTGAGCCAAATGCAATTTTTTCTTAGCAAAAATTATTAAAAAGTAATCTAATACATATAAATTGCTTATGTTCCCTACAAGTAGACGGTTCTGAAAATCACATTTTGTATTCATCTACTTTGTTACGTTTGCAACACACAGATTGTACAAAAGCTTTTTTATATTGGAGGAATGAGGGTTTTCCTTAAAAAACGTATGAAATGTGTTGTAAACGATTTTTGAAACAAAAAATATTAGTCGATTGGAGCTTTTAGTTTTAAACTATTGTTAAAACAGTTGAAATTTTTGAAAAATATAAACATTTCGTTTCTTTGTAAATCACAAAGCTCATCTTTTATTAACTTTTTGCAGTTATGACAGTCAAATTTTTCAATAGTTTGCATCAATATGAAACCAGACGAATAACGAAGGGAACCATCACTCATATGTTCAAACAAACTGGTATTATTGTCAATTATTATAAATGAACCTTCGTCAGTTGGTTCACAATTGAAGGTTCCTGCCTTAAATGCTATTATTTTCATTGAGATCATTATCGCAAGAATATGGTCAAACTCAAAAAGTGAAGGATTATTGTTTGTAACTCCGCTTTTTCTTACCAAATAAAAAAGATTTTCAAGCGGGTCTTGATTAAGTCTTGATAATAAAAGAAAATTGGATTTTTCCGCCCAGATATCTTGTGAAAGAGACAAAACGGAAGTAATTGATAAAACTATACCATTTCAACAGTATACAGTTTTAGAATAACTACTGACAACTTTTGACATAGTTTTTCATTTCCTTCAAATAATTTTGGATATTGTTATTCTCACGAAGAGCTGATCGGAAAGGATTTTTATCAAAAAGATGGCTATTCAAACAATCAAAAAGTCTGTTTGTTTTTTCAATAAATATAGCTGTGAAAGAAGCTTTTTCTTTGCAATCATTATAACAGCCATTTTCAACCAAAGATTTTATGGCTGCGGATACAGTATTGCTAAATATGAGTTGCGTATTTAACCTTCATTTTTTCAAATGAATTAGGATGAATATGCTTTGTTGTCAATTTGGGACAAAGGCGGGTTGAATTGTTTTTATCCAATTCATGTAACCTGCAAATAATCGACCAAGAAATATGTCCATCAGTCGAAGTTTCATCATCAGCAAATTTGTTGAAGCGAAAGCGATCGTCAACGAAAAAAAGGTATACACACAAAAATAAGCGCGAACAAGTGAAATTGTGTTGTTGCTTTTGTTGGCTTTTTTGGTGGTTGATTATTTCATTGCGTGTGAAGGCAACGCACACAATTTTGCGAATATTTTCGGCTAGCCGAAGTGCGTATGGGACCTGCTGCGCTGAAAGCAAGGCGCATAACAACAGCAGTAACACAGCGCACAGTTGATGTGCGACTGACCACATCAACATAAAGCAAATTATGAAAGCTGACTTCGAATTGAGAAGTTTGCCGAAGTCATCGCGAATATGTTCGAATAGCCGAAGTGCGTATGGGACCTACCATGGCACAATAAACAAGGTAGTGGCAGGAAGGAGCGAATTTTATTTTTTTCTCGTCAGAGTTCGGTAGGTTGTCAGAAATTTTTGTCTGCTTTGTTTACATTCGGCGAACAGCATGGCCACTCAACTCTTTTTCTGTGAAATTTTAAGCATGTTTGCAATGACGAAAGGATATTATTTTTCCAATATTCGTTAACTTTTATGAATTAACGCAAAATCGGCGAACTAGCACTTAGCACTTTTGCCCCTAATTGTAAAACAACAGATTAAAACAAAGAAGCTGTGTACTTTTGCTGTTAATTGGTGTATTTTTACGTTCTCGAATAGACCAAGTGGTCTATTCGATGCTGGCAATACTGTTGGCAAGAGAACCATCCGCCCGATTTGACAATGAACCGAACAAAAACACTAACAAAATACACGTGAATTTTTTCGCTCCTTCCTGCCACTACCTTGTTTATTGTGCCATGGGACCTACTGTGCTGGTACGCAAATTTGTGCCAGTTGACACCTCTATGTGTTTATTTGCTTAGTGGTTGTAGTGAGCAACGATATATTTTTAATTGCTGAGCAAAACTATAACGTATGAAAAACAGCAAGGCTGGTGTTTAAAGGAATAAATATGTATTTAAATGTATAGAATTGAGATATGTATAGGGTAAAAGGTTCGGTTGTGGGCATAGTTCGGTTGTGGGCACCCCTTCGTATCTCTTGATAGAAAGCAGGCTGGGTTTTTTTGACTAAGGCCATTTGTTCATTATGGAACCACGATCTTTTTGTGCCAAATACTAAGTCGAACAGACACGCCTGCTTTGTGCTGGGACCATATATATCTTTCTGTGCTTAAAAATAAGACAAAAAATTTTTTACACATTTTAAATGGTGTCATAAATCGAAGTGAATCCATCGAGAAGGCGAGTAAAGTGCGTTTTTATTTAGTTAATTTATTATACTTTGTGATCCAATATTGATTACAACCAATATGTTTACCCCGAACAAATTTTTCACTACTTCTCAAAATGGCTGCCAAATTCGGTTGTGGGCACCGCAATTAGTTCGGTTGTGGGCACCCGTCTTTTAGTGATTTTGTAAGTTTTGGTAAGTTATTTCATCAAAAATGGTCTTTTAACGCATTTTTTGGTTGTTTTAGCTATATCTTCCGAGGGAAAATAACAAAAATCCTCCGATATTTTTTCAATGTGTTGGATGTAATTTAACATTGTTCTGCAGATAAGCTAATCACAAAATCGACTGCCGCAGCGTATGCGATTTCCCAACGCTACAAAAAGAAGGTGGAAGAAAATTTCGGAGACATCAGAACTGTCGACGGTGGTGTTTTCTTCTTTTTCTTCTTTTCGTGGATGTTATCGAATCAGGTTGACTGGTGTTTTCCACCTTCTTCAGGTCACAGCACTTGAAGAGTGTTGATTAATAGGTTGAATTTCATTTTACTTTAGGTCTTCTTGACAGCCCAGGAGAATGACTTGGTCACTTACATTTTGAAATGCCCGTCCATCTAAAATGTGCCCACATGCGTACCAGCTACTTCACATGCGTGCATTGTGCTTCAAATAATTAAAACTTAATATTTTTCTATATTCGTGTTGGTTTTTCTTAATATTTCCTCGTTTCCAGCAGATTTTCCAAGGGTGCCCACAACCGAACCCAAAAAAAATTTTTGTTAAAAATGACTACTTTACAAAATTTAAAAAAAAAGTTTTCTATTTGACGGAATCGATTTACTTTTGTCATTACTTGTTAGCTAAGGTTTCTAGCTTTCCATAGATGTCCATATGTCCGATTAAGAAGAACTTGGTAAAAAGTTATGAGCCAAAAACAAAAAGGTGCCCACAACCGGACCCATTCCCCTATATATATCGCATTGATTTATCTATGTACGTCTGTTAATATGTCTTCCAATTCGTCTGTCTGATGGAAGGTATTCACAATTGCTTTCGAAAAAGTTGAGACACGAAACTGAAATTTCGTACAAACACTTTGGAAATCACGAGAACAACATATTGCCTAAAATGGGCGTGATTTGCCCATTCTTAACAGGGTTGCCATATAAAGATATTTTTCAAAATATGAACTTTTAAATATTTACCGTCCGTTTAGGGATATGTTTGTCTGGAAATAGGTGTGACATGCCTCTTTAACTCCTTGTGATACATAATATATATTATACTTGTCAGTTAACCTTTTCCGTGCTTTATAAAAGTAAATGAATAGTTTAGATTTTTTTAGAAAGCGTTTGCCTACTTTTATAAAAGTGGGCTAAGTGTCTCTAAAGAACATTTTAATGCATGACAGCAAAATTTTAGCTTATTTTAATATTGTTAAAAATAAAGTCTGTATGGAGAGTAGGCGTGGACGTGGGCGAATTTTTTTCATTTTTGGAATAAATCATCTTCTACTTATGGGAAACAGTTATGCGAAAATTCAATCCTTTATCTTTTTTATTCCCGAAGTTATTAAATCTTTTGTTATACACTCGGAAAACATAAACCGTGCTGCAAAAAAGTGCTCAAATTAAAAAACCCTAAAACACGTTTAACTTTATTTTTGATCTTCTACTGGAATCAGTTATCAAAATATTGAATTATTTTTTTTGCTTCTGATTATGCATATTTCTAAAACTCTTAACTTCCGACTGTAGGGTACCAGCTCCTGGTAAAGGAAATGAAAAAAAAATTACACCCTACAATTCTATGAGGAATTCTAAAGATAGTAGCGAAATTTCAGTTCTCTATTGCAAAAACTATAGATTCTAGAGTTCAAAACAGGCGATGCGAACGTTTTTGCCTGTTTTTTTCTCAATGTGCGTCGTAGGCATTGCGCCCTAAGATTGAAAAGAAATGTTGGAATCTGATTCAAAATTTTTAAACCTTGGCTTACATAAGCTTTTAGAATATGTAAATAACCCCCGGAAGCATTTCTGAATAAATAAAAATAGCCTGCTCACTCCTTTTCCTGACATGCAGCCCAATACCATATCCCCACATATGCTATGGTTCACTGTTAATTTCAGATTTTTGTTATTAACTCATGCCTTTTAATGCCAAATATGCCAAACCATTATCAGATAATAATGAATCGTCCCAATTTCTAAAGATAACAACACATTGTCCCGGAAATCCGGTATTCTAGACGCTTTGATGGACTCTTCTACGAAAGCAATTCTGTGCTCCTTGTAAGTAAGCTAAATATGGGCTTCTTACATGCTATTATGTAGAGGAAATATGTTTTTTCAGGACTTATCTTATATAGTCACTGCTACTGGGTTTTATAAAAAATTTCTGTAAATTTCTGAAGATATTGGATGCAACTAGCCTTAGATTATGATGCACTGATCGCAAACAATCTAATCCTCTTTCTCGGGCAGCTTAAGAAAATGGCCAGATCGTAGTAAGAAGCAAGATTTTCTTTTTTTTCGAGATTTAAGATGGGTTTTTGAAATGACGAATGTGCTCTCCCAAAATGTCCCTAATTTCATGAAATTTTTTGTCAATTTGGGAAAGTTTTAGTAAGATTATCTTTTTATCCATTTTGAATTTTTTCTGTTGGATTCTATTGCTTTCTATAAAATTTCAAGCACATATATTTTTTTTTCCTGTCGGAACGATCTAGCAAGCGCAGCACTCAGACAATTATACGTCCATTGTACTACGACTTGTTGTTCCCTGTTAATATGCTTTAAATCTACCCGATTTCCGAAGAAACCTTGATAGATCCTGGGGTGTCAAGGAGCCAAGATGGTCGCTTCTTAGCACATCAGTGCCAAACGTCTCAAACCTGATACGAGCGAACGCGGGGCAGAGACACAGGAAGTGCTCCATCGTCTCAACGTCCTCCCCACAGGCAGCGGGGCACTGTCAGATTTGCCTACCATTTCCATGTGCTTTGCCCACAGAAAATGGCCCGTCATTAACCCGACCATCTGCCTGCAGTCCTTTCTGCCTAGTGACAAAAGAAACTGTGAGCATTTGTCGGATATGGCGGAAAGCATAAGTTTCGTCCACCTGCAGCCGCTCTCAGCCTGCCATGCTCGCTCCTGGGTCATAGTGACCCATTCGTCAACAGTGGCTTTGATGGCTGCAATTGGGAGTGGCAGAATAGGCTCAGGGCCGACAAAATCAGCCTCAGAGCCCATTCTAGCTAAGGAATCCGAAGTCTCGTTACCCGCAATCCCTGCGTGCCCCGGGACCCAGGTGAGTATCAGGCTATTGTATTTGCCGACATAATTAAGCCTGGATTTGCAGGACTTTACTAGCATAGAGGTGGTTAGAGGGCTGTCCAAGGCCATAAGCATAGCTTGGCTGTCGCTACAGACACAGATAGACCTGCCTCTCCACCTACTTTCTATGACAAAGTTCATCGCCTCAAGTATCGCATGCACTTCTGCCTGAAACACAGATGCAAGAAGAACCGTCTAGTCCCGGTGGATTCAACGAAGACCCCAGAGCCACAACCTTCTTCCGTTCTGGAGCCGTCCGTGAATATACGGAACCAGTGTTTACTGGGCTCATTCTCAGGAATCGACCAAGAGTGAGCCTCAGGCAGCAACACTATGTACCGCTCTTTCAGTATGACAATTGAAGGCATGGAGTCGAGGGGCATGGACATGACTGTGAGGTCGATGTCGGTGCCAGCACAATTGTCCAGTGCCGGACAAGCGCCATACCACTGGCCACTGTGTTTTAGTCTTCGGATGGCCTTTAGGGCCTCTCCTTGGATGAAAACATTAAGTGAAGGAAGGTTCACCAGGGCATCAAGCGATGGGCCAGAAGTAGTTGGGAAAACTCCCGTACAACATATGGCCATAGTGCGCTGCAGTCTGGACAAGGTTCTCTTGACCCCTGCAAGAGAGAGTCTGCTCATCCAGACTACTGATGCGTAGGAGATGATGGGTCTTATAATAGCTTTGTAGATCCAGAGGATCTTGCTAGGGGAAAGACCCCACGTTTTCTCAAATACACCTCTGCATTGCCAAAAAGCCGACACTGCTTTCAATGGCTTTAGTTCTACGTGAGATTTCCAAAGGAGTTTATCATCTAGGATAACTCCCAGATATTTCACCTCTTTGGATAGCTGGATAGTGTCCGCATTGAGTTTGGGCAGAATGAATCCATGAAGCTTCCTCCTCCTGGTAAAGAGAACCATACCAGTTTTGGCGGGATTAGCAGATAGCCCGTTTGCATTACACCAAGTGTCAATCATATCCAGAGTTCTCTGCACCATTCTGCAGATCTGCATAAGGGAAGAGCCGGTTACGAGACAGGCCACATCGTCCGCGTATGCTTGTACGTAGACTCCAGAGTCATTCAGAGTGATGAGCAGGGGATCAATCACCATGCACCAGAGCAATGGAGACAGCACCCCGCCTTGAGGGCAGCCTCTATTTACACCGGATGACACCAGAAGATCGTCCTCTGCCCACACCGTCATGACTCTTTGGGCTAGCATTGAGCGTATCCAATTTACTAAAGCCCGGTCTACGCCGTGTCGGCTAGCAGCGTAACACATACTGTCAAAAGCATCCTCTATATCCACAAAGATTCCCACCGCGTAGTCCCTCCTGTCGATGGCTCGCTCAATCCTACCGACCAGATTTTGCAGAGCCGATTCGCAGGACTTCCCACTTTGGTAGGCATGCTGCAATGGAGACAGAGGATGTCTCTTACGCAACTCCTTACGCACCCGTAACTCCACCAGCCGTTCGAGACTTTTTAGCATAAAAGAAGTCATGCTAATAGGTCTAAAACTCATGGGGCTAGTGTAGTCGTCCTTTCCGACCTTCGAAATGAACGTGACCCTCACCATCCTCCAAGGGCGTGGTATATAACCCAGTGCCAGGCATGCAGTGAAGATTTTCTTCAGTGCCATAACTACTGACTCCACATGATAGGATAAATGTCATCAGGACCCGGTGATTTGAAGCCGTCAAAGGACTTGATGGCAAATCGAATGGCAGCTTCATTCGCCACAGTTCTGGCGACGTATCAGTCATGGCGAGAGGGTGTGATTGCCCTAGCAATAGTTCCATCCAAGGACGGATGTTGCTGGGCAACAGTGACCTGATTTCCTGGGAAGTGAGATTCCATCAGTAAACTGAGTGTCTCACTTTTCCTCTCCGTGTAGGAGCCATCAGGTTTCCTAAGCGACCCCAGCTTCGCGGTTTGGTCCTTTTTCAGGACGTTTACCAGCCTAGCTGTGTCGCTCAAGGATTCAATGCCACTACAGTAATCTCTAAAAGAGGCCTTCTTCGAAGCTCGAATAAGCCGCTTATAGTTCTTCTGAGTGCATCGGTAGCGCTTCCAGTCCGCGTCAAGATTCGTCTTCAGAAGTTTTCTAGACTCACGCCTTAGCAACTGAAGCTCCCTGTTCCAACACGGAACAGGGGTCCGGCCAAGGGGAGGTATAGTTGGGCAGGCTAGCTCGAAGCTTGATGTTAGGGCAGTATTGAGATGCTCAACAGCTGCCTCAATACACCGCTCCTTGCGAATTTTCGGTGGCGTCGCGTATTTATTCCGCAATGCCTCCCGAAATTTCATCCAGTCTGCGTTTCTCGGGTTCCTAGAGGGCAATGGCATTTGTGCCTCCTCGCGGCACGGAAATTCGATATACCTGTGGTACGAGCCCGATTCTTCGTTAAGGACTCTCCAGTTGTTGATTGACCACCCCAATCTAGTATTAGATAGAGTGATGTCAATCAATTCCTGCCTTCTAGTGGTCACAAACGTAGACTGATTGCCAGTGTTGTGAATATTCAGGCCGGAGGTTGGGAGGAGGAAATAAGACCGAGACTGCGCTGCTCACAAAACCTCACGAGACTAGCGACCTTCCCAGGTGGTGGCGCTTCCAGTGCATCGTAAGGAAAGTACCCAGACGCAATCACGAACCTCGACCTTCCGTGCATACCCTTGAAGCTCACCTCAGCGGGAACCAGGTCCTGACAGCAGAAAAGGTCAAGACTAGTGACCGTAAGATGATATGATACTATAAGACAGGTTCTAGGTTTAAGCACATATACGGTTCCAAATAATTTACAAGTCCGTTTACTGTTCAACGGAATAAAAATTTTCCAAAAAAATAAAAAGCACAACCGGAAATTCCCGTTATTAGTTTTGTACGCAAACTTATTCTGCACCGTTTTGTGAGTATATTGCCAATAAATACGAATACATAGAAAATTATTATTTTAATGTATTTAAAACTGAACAAAAAGTGCAGTTAAAACATATATGAAAAATGTGGATAACTTTTTATAAACAGAGAACCCATTTTTGAGGTCAAAATGAATCATAGTATAATTTTGACTTGCCTGAACGCAAACTTATTCTGACTAGTGTATGTTAAATAAAATGGTTAGTTCCAAGTGGAACTTTCCACGCTCAGATTCTGTGCTCATTTAAGTAAGTTTGCTGAATTGTCTTCGCTGTTTGAGTGTGTGCAATAACTTTTGACTTGTTTGACGATGATATACAAGTCCAACGAGCTTCAAAAATTTGCTATTGGTAAAACGCGTGAAGAATTTAGATATGAATGACATCATTGCTGTCGAACATACAGAGAAGTGTGAGGTTGCATTCGGGATTTTCATTCACATTGAAATCATCTAGGCTACCGGTGCACGGTTGGCTTTTTGTACCATGTTTTAATCTCTAACGTTTCACATTCAATTATGTTCATTGTCCGAATGAGCTCTTCAAAGTAATGGCAGCCATTAAAGAAAGTTTATTACGCTTAGTCGCAAGCATTTTATACATTTAAGTAAGCTGCGCACACATTTTTTAATTGTTTCTTTCCTAATGTCTTCGATAATTAACACTCCGCAATGGAAGAAATAATAAACACTTGGTGGATAATTATGGCTTGATGAATTTCAAGAAGTTATCTGCCCCTCGCTCTAATTAAAGTTCTAACTTCCGTGTGAATTCATTAAATATGTTTATGCTTGAAGTAGCTCTGAAACGAGAAGTGTTTCGTTTACGTTAGCTACGTAAAGCTTTCATTTAAACGTGGTCTAAAAGTGCAGTCCACCTAGCTGTGTTTGCTGTGACAGTTCCGCACGGGGTGTAACACCTGCTGCATTTATCCACACATGTAGATGTTGACCTTAGTAGTAAGATTTGGCCACTGTCAGAGGGTTGTAAACACCAAATCCAAAAAAGAAAAAAAACAATTCAGTCAGCTGTAGTTACTGCTAATTATATTCTAATGCGATCTGCATTTGCGATAAACGAAATACAACACAGGGCTTTAGGCAAGACGAATGTGTGGGATCAAACCAATTATAAACTGTATTATACAAATAACTTCATAACGACTGTTTGATTACACTGAGCAACAGCCAAAATTTTTCCGAGTTCTAGTAAACCTTTTCTAAAGGATTTTTGGACGCTGATCACGACTGCGTACTTAGTTTTTTGATTGTTTGAGCGGTTTGTAAGTTATTGGTGGTTTTTGCTAGCAGGTGTTTTCCACGTTTTTTCATCTTTGAATTTTTATTGCATTTTTAATATGATGAAAAACACGATAATTTTTGTATGACACAATAACGAATCCTCAAGCTATAATTCTGACCATAGTCGATTTCGATTGGTCAAGGGTTAACATGGCTATGGCCCTTCAAAGTTCAAATTTCGCGAGTTTTTCATAAAAATTTATTTAAAATCGGTGTTGCAATTTTCAACTAGGAGTTAGTGTGCCATGTATAGTGTAAGGTTGTAACTTAAACTTATAGAACAGATTTTTTTTATTGTATGCGCCATTCTCGGCCTATGCTTATTAGAGTGTAAATGCGACTTCATCTTCTGAACACGTGTTTGCATTGAAATCTCCTAATACTTTTCGCGTCATTGATGAAAGTAGCTAAAGTATTTTCGCAAGCGCCAATATTTGTCTTTTCAAGGGCATTAACAAAATTTGAATTGGTTCATTACTGTAGGAGCTATTCTAAAAAGAGTTGCATCACACAAGCAATAATTTCAACCACACACACTTGGCAAACTACTTGCTGTTTTTCCATATTTCATTGCAACATATTTTTAGGGCACAAAAAAATCAAAATTCGAAAGCTGAAAATTTTATGAATTGAGGGCATTTCATGTATGTGAGCATTTTCATAACGCTGCCTAAAATTGTGCTCCGAAAAATTCTTTTGTGTATTCGCAATCTTGCAAAGTAACTGAAAATTTGACTTTGCAAATGAATAACTCTTGCAAATTTGAACCGATTTTAATGTTTTAAATTTGAAATACATAGTTAGAGTATTGTTACTCTATGTTAAAAAAATGGCATTTTAGACTTCAGGTTTGTAGGAGCTGCATGCGTATAATGGTCAAAAAACATGGAAAACGCCCTCCGAGGAAAACCATCAATATTTCCTAAGCCGCTCAAACAATCAAAAAACTAAGTACGCAGTTGTGATCAGCGTCCAAAAATTCTTTAGAAAAGTATGGTTTGATTTCAGAAAAAAAAATAATGTCGATTTTGTTGCTCTGTGTTATTGTTACTTTTATTTTGAATAAAAATAAGTGTCACTAATTAACAACGATTTTCTCGTAAAACACATACATCGAATATTATAAAATTATAAGCTTGGAGGCTCTAGCAAGAAATTGATTTGTATTTTCATGAATAAATTGAAAAGTTACTAAAGTTGAAATGAGGGTCGGTCAAGGTCAGGCTAACTCGAGTTTAGCTGGAAGCAGCTCATGGCCGAGGCCGAGACCGAAGGCAGCATTCGATAGCCCGATAAGGGATCGCCTATATGCCGCATTGTCTGAACTTGGTATCCCTGCAAAGCTCGTTAGACTTTGCAGAGCGACGTTGAGCAATACGCGCAGCTCCGTCAAGGTTGGAAGTGACCTCTCCGACCCCTTTGATACCGTTCGAGGTTTCAGACAGGGCGATCCTTTGTCCTGCGACCTCTTCAACTTCACCATGGAGAGTGTTCTGCGCAAGGCCGGTGTACATCGTAATGGCACAATTTTCAACAAAAGTGTCCAGCTCCTTGCTTACGCTGATGATATTGATGTCATCGGACGTAACAAGCGAGATGTCACCGCTGCCTTTGCGGCTATCGAAAGAGAATCTGCCAAAATGGGTCTGGTGGTAAATGAGGGTAAGACGAAGTATATGCTGTCTACACGCAGGGACTCGCAGCGGCTAGGGTCTCACGTCGAGGCCGACAGGTATGCTTTTGAAGTTGTCAAGGAATTCGTCTACCTTGGCACCGCCATCAACAGCAGCAATGATGTCAGTCTGGAGATAAAGCGAAGGATAACTCTTGCCAACAGGTGCTACTACGGTCTCGGTAGGCAATTGAGAAGTAGAGACCTCTCTCGACCGACAAAACTTTCACTCTATAGGACGCTTATCTTGCCCGTGCTCCTCTATGGCGCTGAAGCATGGACAATGACACGAAACGACATAGCGGCCCTTGGAGTGTTCGAGAGGAAGGTGCTTCGCAAAATCTTCGGCCCTGTTCGGGTTGGTGACGACTATCGCATACGAACCAATAACGAGCTGTATGAGCTGTATAAGGACATGGACGTAGCGCAGCGAATTAACATCCAGCGGCTACGCTGGCTCGGTCATGTCTGCCGCATGGACGACGAAGCTCCGGCGAAAAAGGTATTCGATGCGATGGTTGGAGGTCGACGGCGAAGAGGGAGGCCGTGTCTCCGGTGGAAGGACCAAGTGGAAGAGGCCCTGGTATCTCTTGGTGTGACCAACTGGAGAAGGCGCGCGCGAAGCAGAGGCGCCTGGAGAGAAGTTTTGCGGCAGGCCGTAACCCGATAACGGGTTGTTATGGCCAGTTAACTAACTAACTAGCTCATGGCCGAAACTCGAACCCGCGAAGGCTGATGCTGTATGTCTCGTTTGTTTATTAACAATATTCACTTAGTCATATTTGTGTAAACAAAACTGTATTAACAGGTTTAAGGGACGCGCTACACAACATTTTACTTTACTCTCTAAATAAAACCCTATTTTGTTTAATAATAAAATGTTCATATTTTTTTAAAAACCATATTGCAACCGCATTTTTCAGTAAGCGAACTACACACATTCAATAACTAGTTCTTAATTAACCTTTACAAAAAAATTTTTAGATGAATGGAACCATGGAGATATGATTATTTCCTATGGTTGTTCTTCCTGCTAAGGTGGGATGTACACAAAAAATGGGATGTATTCTACGAAAAAGTATTTGAATTTTCTTTTTTCAATTAAAACAAATGGCATTAAGTTTTGACCTAAAGAAATCGATGACCATTTTGGTACATGCGAGCAGTAGCGACGCCCACGCTACCTTGTATACGTATACGATCTTATATACGTATATATTGTTACGAAATTCCACAGTTCGTTATCGACGGTTCGTTTTGATTGTATTTGAAAATAAAACAACTTCAGTTATCCAGCGCAACGTAGTCAAACTAACAATCACTTTATTTACAAATTTGCACTTGTTCTACTTTACACTACTACTATTGCATGTTTCCCCATTGCTTGCTCAACACCGACTCGACTCCTTGCGCTGCCACTGCTGCTTTTATACCAATTTTCTTACCGCGCCGAAGTTTCTTGCACTTCTAATTGGAAAACGCTCGACTATTCTCGCACAGCCCATTTCGAGAACCATCCTTGCCACATCGGACTATACCAAGCGAATTTATAACAGTTTTGCTGTACTTCACAGTGCATGCCTAAAGTATGCTTGGAAAACATTCGTGCGGAGAAAGGCATTCCTGTACAGTGCGGCCCAGAATCTCTCATCGTATCACTGCCCATCACTTAGACTTGTTCGTCCCGAACAAGTACCGAGGCTCCGCCGGAGTAAGACGCCAGGCGCTCCAAATGAACTACTTTCAACCTGGCGTTTCTGTTGCCGCAGCGTTGCACCCTATACACCACGTCATTAATCCTGGTCACGACCTTGTACGGTCCTTCCCATGACGTTTGAAGCTGTGGAGACAAACCTTTCCTCCGCTGCGGGTTGTAAAGCATTACCAGATTGCCTTCTTGGAACCCCTCTGGGTTAGCCCGTAGACCATAGCTCGCTGTCAACCTGCTTTCAACTAGTTGAGTGCGGCTCCGCGATCTTCTCCTCGGCCCTTTCGCAGCCGAACACCGATTACAGCCTCTGATCCACTCAGCGACAGACTCCTGGCATCCTACCCAATAGAACCGCCTTCTTATCTTGGCGACAGTTTTTGCGACGCCTAGGTGCCCTCCACTGGAGTCGTTATGGTTTTCCTCGATGACATCGTCGATCCGGCCTCTCGGGACCACTATTAGGGATTTTCTGGTCCTGCCATCCCTGCTCTCCCACTCGCGGTATAGGCAGCCATCCTGCAGACGTAGACTTTGCCACTGTGCCCAGTAAGCCTTCGTGATCGGGCTCTCACCAGCCATCTCCTGCCAGTCCGGCCGTAATCTCTGCGCTTTGCCTTCGATGATCTTCGCGAGATCGGTATCCTTGCGCTGGTCCTTCTGTAGCCTTTCCGCAAGCCAATCTTTCTCTTGCAGAACTCTTACCGACCGAACATCCACAATTTGTCCCTCGTTTTCGGCCTGCGAATTATGCCTGCGTTCGGTCTCGCACGAATGACGTGGCAGAGCGTCATCCCTTCTTGGCGACGTCTTTTGTCCGGAACGCTTTCCCCGCAGATGGCAGTTTCGTGATATGTGGCCTTGCTTGCTGATACTGCCCGCAGCCCCGCTGGTGCCTCCGAGCTCACTGTCTGGCTTTGCGTGACACGTCCAGATTGGACTCCATGCATCTCCGCAGATGAATGTCGAAAACTTCCCCTCCAGGCCGCCTCATACGTCAATGCGCTTGTCACCGTCTCACGGAATGTCGGCTTGCCCATCATCAATGCACTGCGTCGTGTCTCCGGGTCATGAAGACCTTCAATAAACGCCTCAATCTTCATCCTCTCAAGATAATCAGCGCCGAATTCCGGGTAGCACAACTGTACGAGCCGCTCAATGTCTGCTGCATACGTCTGCAGCGCCTCGTCTGCTCTTTGCCAGCGGTTCTTCAGCTCGCAATAATACAGCATTTTGTTGTGCTCGTCACTGTATCTGGCTGCCAGCGCCCTTATGACGGTCTCGTAATCACCTCTCAAACCTTCCGGAACTGTTTTTATTACCTCAGCCGCCGGACCTCTTAGAGCCAGTATCAGTCTCCGACCTTTCCTAACATCGGTCCACTGACTCTCCAAAGCACCCATATCGAATTGTAGTTTGAATGTGTCGAACGACGTAGTACCATCATAAGTAGGCACTGCTATGGCAAAACTTTCCTCAACCGACTGCACTCTTGCTCGCAGCTGTACCTCTCTAAGCCGCTCCTCGATTTTTCTGTTTACCGAATCCTCCAGACTGTCAACTCGTTTGTCAACTCGCGTCTCCAGGTGCTCAACTTTCACATTAATCCTGTTCGAAATCTCTTCCACTTTCTGCTCCAAGCGCGCAGAATTTTCCTGAAGCTTGGTTTCCATTCGCTCTGCTACTTCTCGGTTCGTAGTTTCGATTTTTGCGGAAATTTCCTGATTCGTAGTTTCCAGTTTCGCTGCCATTTGCGCCGACAGTTCCTGATTCGTGGATTCCAGTTTCGCTGCCATTTGCGCCGACATTTCACGATTTTCATTTTCCATTTTGGCTGCCATTTCACGGTTGGAAGTCTCAAACATGCCTTTAAGTGCAACCATAAGCTGGCTCATGTCCATTGCTTGTAGTGGCGCAGCCGCTGCAGTCGTACTTTGCAATGACGCAGCACCAACAAGCGATTCCTCCACCTTGGCCGACGCCTCTTGTTCCTGCGTTCCGAATTCGTGTGCAGCCCAATCGATGCCTCGTGATTCACACGCCTCTCGCAAGCGCAGCTGCAACTCCACCTTACCGCCAGCAGTCGGCAAATTCCAGGCCGCCAGCTCCTTCTTCAGCTGGTCAACCTTCAGCAGCTCCAGTTTAACCATGTCTGCGTTTTTATAATTTTATTTTACTTTCGGTAATACAATCCCCAATTTCTGACACCAAATGTTACGAAATTCCACAGTTCGTTATCGACGGTTCGTTTTGATTGTATTTGAAAATAAAACAACTTCAGTTATCCAGCGCAACGTAGTCAAACTAACAATCACTTTATTTACAAATTTGCACTTGTTCTACTTTACACTACTACTATTGCATGTTTCCCCATTGCTTGCTCAACACCGACTCGACTCCTTGCGCTGCCACTGCTGCTTTTATACCAATTTTCTTACCGCGCCGAAGTTTCTTGCACTTCTAATTGGAAAACGCTCGACTATTCTCGCACAGCCCATTTCGAGAACCATCCTTGCCATATCGGACTATACCAAGCGAATTTATAACAGTTTTGCTGTACTTCACAGTGCATGCCTAAAGTATGCTTGGAAAACATTCGTGCGGAGAAAGGCATTCCTGTACAGTGCGGCCCAGAATCTCTCATCGTATCAATATCATATATACACTCGAGTGCCTGCGTTGCCTTATATTCGTTATGTGAGCGTCAGCGTCGCTGCTACTCGCGAGTAGCAGAATGGTCATCACTGATCTAGACCGCATTCTATATGAATGTGAAATTTGCTCCCTCGGCCTTTTAATTGGATATTGTTTAAATACCCACGATTTTGAAACATGTGTAATGAACGGAAAGCGGTTATCGTAAATTGTGTCTGGAACAAAGTGAATCGTTTTATTTGGGCATAGTGCACGCTGCGGGCGCAAACAAACATTTAGCTGCTTCAGGTAAATGATCGTTCTGCCTCGAATCGTGAAAGCAACGGCGAACGCGATGAAAAGCACAAAACAATTACATGTTTCCTTTACGATGCCAGCAAGTTATGGGCACGGTTAAAAGGTTGCATTTTCATCATGGTCAGCGGCAAGACAGCATGCAACATGATTTATTGTGGGCCAACGAATTGTTGAATCTGCAAGCAACGAAAAATGAGAATAAATAATTGTGCGGTTTTCTGCGCAAATGTGCGCGGCGGGAATATTATGCACACTTGGTTAATTAAATACTTGCAGCTGGCCACGAGTGTGGAGTAAAGTCTCCATAGTACAATGCAAAACTACATAACAAGAACAAAGGATGGTGAGGAGAAATGCGAAAAGACAGCCAGATTCGTTCTGCGCGATTCGTTTGTATTTGTTTTTGTGTGGAAAATATTCCAAACAAAATAACAACAATCACAGCGACAACGTGAGTTCGTAAAAAGCGGACTTAAGAATTCGCCATACGACGTACAGTATGGCAACCGTGCCGTTGTGGGGGCCAACCGCCAATTTGCCACAAAATTAATTGCAGCGCTACATACGAGTCTGCTTCTGCATCGGCGAGCAGGAGGCGTAGACGCGTTGAAATGATGTTGGTTCATTGATTTGGGGAATGTTTGGCAAAGTTCGCTAATCGCTGGCTTTTAGAATCCACCGAAAATGTGCAACACAAAACTGCAACATCACCTAATGCAATGTCTAAACTTCATTACAAGCCTTTTCGGGCATAGCGTGAACACTTTCCGACGGACAAGCAACGCACAAGAAATCAGACGAAGCGCTTCTGAGGCGGTCCTTTCACGAGGAACTGAATAAATTTTGCTAAGATTAAAACGGCGCTTCTTGTAGGTACTCAATGCGCAATAGATTATTTAATATGCAGCTCGACATTCAATAAAAAATAAAAAAAAACATTAACTGTGTTACTTAAAAGGTGCGCTGTGCAACCTGATTAAATAATTATAAAAATGTCTGCTTTACTCAATGCTTGTTTTGATGAGTCTTCTTTAATAGCCGTTGCTTGTATTTTTTAAGTCTGAATTAGTTAAACTGTAACAATCACATACATATGCATTAAAAAATGAACGCATGAATGAATACAGGCTTAAAGTCTCACTTGACGCCAAACGCTTTCGGCATATGGATAGGGGAGGCTTAAAGCGGGTGGGAACTGGTTCGTCCTTCTGTGTCGTGTTGACGCCTGGTTTTTGAATATCTGCTGGGAATTCTTGATGGTCGTTGACGTCATAAAATCGATGAAAATTTTGTGTGCTGTCATTTGTGGTAGAATGCTTTGTAGAGCTCTTGTGCAAGTTTTGAGATGCATATAAACATTCGGTGACTGCTTTAGAGTGACTATGAATTTCGTGTTGTTAGTTGTATACATATGTTTGTAATGTCGCCATCAAATTTGCTCTCTCGGGTTTTTTTGCACGTATTGTAATTCGAGGAGTGAAAATGCAGTGAATGCTTTCATATTCTTTGAAGCGATCTAATTAGTTTTACCATTATTGGTTGTTTGTAATGGTATGGCGCGGATGGAGGGGACTTGTGTCGATTACCACTGCCGACCAGCATTGATTGCCAGGCATTGACGTGGGCTCACACTTATTACCAAATTACTTCATTAAGACGAATAATAAAGAAAGAAGAGTTAGCTGTTCCGCTAATTTAATTTATGTGTTGCGTGAAATTGCATCGGTTGGGTGAAAAATGGTGGTAATTGCAGAGTGATTTTCCGTAACCGCTATGGTAAGACGCAGTGCAGCTATGACTATGGAAAATGGTAATTGCAATGTGGTATAGTACTGAAGTCTTTGGGGTGCACTTGATATGGGTTCTTTTTGCAGTTGGCAGCTGGCTAGCGCTGGTCGGTGTGTGGGCATGTACGGTAAATTCAAATCTGATGTACTTTGTACGATTCACAAGTACATACATATGTAGGCGGTCCAAAGCAGCCAGAAGTTTATGAAAGTTGCTGCGACAACAATTTTGTATGCTGCCTGACACACGGGATGGTTAACTACCTTTTAACGTAAATCATCACAGGTCACGGATGTTTCAAAGCCTACCTCCATCGATGTGAGTTTGAGTACGATCCGTACTGTGGCGTATGCAGCGACAAATCGAGGACGCGGAGCATGTCGTGTACAACACACAACGACGCCGCTTGACCCTACAGTTGCGGGCACTCGAGTTGGTTTCAAACTTAATCTTCTGATCGGACGACAGAGAACAGCCCAGGAATGGGGTAGGGATAGGCTAGTTTAAGCAGAAATCGGATGCCACAGGAGTCAAACGTGGGGTGATTTTTATGAGGTTAAAATTCGTAGTGTTGGTGTTGGAGCGCCAGAATCCGAAGAATTTTCACCTTCGTCAAAAAATCACAAAAAATCAAAAAATAAAGGTAAATGCAGCGCGTTATGCGTGCGGGTTCTACTGTTTGGAATTTTGATGAATACTGATAGACGATCATTAAGTTTCAGATTTAGTTTGATTTTTCCAAAAATATTTTGTAGGTACGTATTTAACTTGTATGTTAACGTGTAGCTGATGTTATGCATGTTAACGTTATGCCTTTTTCGAGAAACTGACTATCACCAGAGAAAGATACTTAATACTGAGGTATGGAAAAAATATTTAATATTATTTATTTATTATTATGAATTTTCAAAATAGTGGCGGAAGTGCTTGGCGTGATCTGGTGGGTATTGGTCGAGGACGAACACAAAAATCTTTGGTAAGGCTAAGGATAAGTATCTCAATAACATAAATTTATCGCATTTTAACTGAGCTTTTTGCTATCGAACTTTTGACTGATTTTTTGACTAAAAGTTGTATTTTAACCATCAACCACTCCTAGTTTTCACCTAATGCGGCATTGTGCGACTTTCACTTTATAAGAAACTGCATTTACCGATTAAAATTTTGTGTTATTATTATTTTAAATGTTTAAAGGTGAAAAGACCTTTTTGCTAATGTGGTAACGTACATACCATGCATAGTGATTGAAAACATTAAAAAGTTATAGGACATGGGGGTGACGTTGGGTGTCAGATCCACCCTTGCCTACGCCCCTGGGTCAACTTATATTTAGATACTGGATGGTACTCAATATCGTTGTAAGAAAGACCTGAATTTCAAATCTCGAGATGACATGGAGTATGCGTTACTTACTTGTATTCAGGTGAACGTTTCTTTCGGATTTTCATCGCCCGCCGAGGCTTAGTGTCTAGTACATTTGAAAAGGTACTATATTCCGCATTAAATAAACCCTGCATGGATTGGACCAAAAATTGTGGGTTCATTCTAATCTACTCGCGTACCAAGTCGCGCATACACCCTGGGGTTGTTGTTTCGATGATACTAAACGAAAGTGAATATGTTTGCCGACAGAGCTAATGGAAGACGGCAACATGCTTGTGTAAGGCACTGTAACGAATATAACAACGCCACTGTAAATACATAACATATGACGGCGTATGTATATTTTATATCTGCGTTGAGGTGGTGCACACACTAATTTGCTTAAGGGGGCTTTCCCGTTTTTCGGTTTCAAAAAAATGTTTTTTTTTTTACAGAAATCGATTTATAAATACTATAACAATATGAAGCCAAAGTTTCATAATGAAATATGCAATAGTTTTGAAGTTATAGCCAAAAATGTTTCGGCGCGCTCAGCCTCGCGTACGCTTTAAAAACACTTTAATCGCGTTTTCCTCGAAACCATGTTTTTGTGACGTTTTTTACACTTTTTTTCGGATCTAATGAACCGATTTGGATAAAACTGAATTTCACGTGTTCACAAATGAATTCTCTATCGCACATCATAGGATTTTTTCAATATTGTGAAATTTCGATTTTTAACAACACTTTTAGTACCAAAATTTTGCAAAAAAAATCAATTTTTTTTTTCAAATTTGCGCCAAATTTCACCAAGTTGAAATTTTTCAAAAATCCTCCGATGTGCGATAACTAAAACTATGTAATTAATGAAAATGATGGTCAATTTGATTTCAGATAAACCGTACCCGAGAAAAGTGTAAAAAACTGGGAGTATGTTTTCCAAACAAGGCAACATAAGTACTTGGCAAGCCGGCGGCCATTTTGTTTTTTTTCAAAAAAAAAAATTTTTTTCAACTCACTATTGTAACAACAAACAAAATAAAAAAGAATTACAACATTTTATCAAACTGTCTTTCCAAAATGAATTCTTGAAAAACACCTAATTTTTCGAAGAAAAAACGGGAAAGCCCCCTTAAGGGAAGGCTCCCCTGGATTTGGGTAAAAATAAGGCAAAGTTTGTAATTTTTTTGTATAATGAAAAGGCGTACAAACTTCCGGTTTTGACTATTAAATTCGTCTATTATTTAGGAGTTTAAAAAGTTAAAAAACTTGATGAAATTCAAAATGGCGGCTACAAAATGGCGATTTCCGTAGGCCTCTGCGCGCCAAACATCGCTCGAGAACTGTAATCCTGCAGCCTCTTGTAGTGGACTGAAATCAAAAAGCATTGTCATTACTTAAAGATAACAAAATTGTCTGTGCATTGAACTAGACTCAAAAAATTTAAACGAAAAATTCTTGCACAATGAATATTTGAAGTAAAAAGTTAAATTTTTTGCACCTTTTTTTAATTTTAACCACATTTAAAAATTAAAAATAAATAACTATTTATGTAAATTGTTAGTTCAAGGCATACAGAAAATCAAATACATTCGAGCAGTTTTTAGATGAAGAAAAT
This sequence comes from Melieria omissa, assembly GCA_963971225.1. NCBI lineage: Eukaryota > Metazoa > Arthropoda > Insecta > Diptera > Ulidiidae > Melieria > Melieria omissa. The sequence goes on along the minus strand of OZ020269.1, from coordinate 36,798,044 downwards.
CGGATCATTAGATCAAGTCCGGGGATTTCAGTTAGATTGGAAAAAATGGTTTCGAGATAAACGCGTTTGCGCCAAATTAGAGCAGTGGAGCGTCCCGTAGCGCGCGTGAGACAGGTGTGTTCTCCCATGAAAATACGCGTCGTATCAAAAAATCCTTTTACACACATATTCTACATATATGTAGCCTTCGTTTTATGCAAAAAAAAAACGATTTTTCGGTCCAAATCCAGGGGAGCCTCCCCTTAATGAAAAATGACATTTACAGAGATTGTGGAATAACTGGGGTAGATATGATCTGCAAGAATATTCAATTTTTTTCGTAGTTGACGTGGTTGAGCGTAATTGTGGTACCACATGCCTTTGAACTGAATATGCATGTGCATGCACCTGTCTAACATATCTTGGAAAATTGCAATACAAAAATACATTTGAAGAAAGTTACAAGGAAGATGGTGTATTCAGGCCGCGTAAGCCAAATGAGCTGTTCGCATTCCACGAAACAGTCATAAAGAGAAAAACAGTTAATTACTGATTTCGAATGGCCGGTTGTGATAGTAAGCATAGGCAATTATTTTGATTCTGCTAAGAGATTTGCAATTTCTTGCCAAAAAAGAATTGCCGTTGCAGACGATTATTAAATAGGTATAGTTAATTTTGTTGTTAATTATCCAAAATTTACTTAAAACTAACAAGCCATGTTCGCGGGCTAACTTCAAATGATCGAAATTACGCGATTTTGACGCACACGCCTTGAAATGACTCAAGTTCGACTGCCCAAACATCAGCTGGGCAATAAAAAGGAGCACGGCGACAAACGTTGAACAAGTCACCGTGTAATTATTTTATGCATGTCAGTTCGGTCAGCGCCTACTCTCACAACCACCACGTTTGCGGGTAATGGAAAAATAGATTTTGCGTAAATGAGTACGCGGCCGCGCCGGCGGAGTCTCGTAATTGGGGATTAATGACAGGTGCTGACATTTTGTGGCATGGACTAGGACAAGCATATGGTAACTATTTTTGTAGTCATCTTTTTGTGTGATCGACAGTGAACTGGGTCTAAATCGTATGTGGAGTAAAATGCAGCTTACAGCCGAGGTTGAGTGTTTGGTGCATCGAATCACAAGTCAAAGGGTTGCAGCCTCGCTTTTTAAAGAAAGAAAAGCTGTCATCCTGTTTTATGCATATACTAGCTGACCCCGCGAACTTTGTCTCGCCCGACATTTGTTGTTTTTTTTTATAATGAAATACGCGAGATGGCGAATCTATGGCGATGCAAATTGACGAAGAAAACCAACTAAAGGAAGAGGAGGAGCTACTGATTAACGCAATCGAGGCCCACAAATAAGCAATGTTGCTGCTAAGTTTCAGTAAAGAAATGGACTGCGCTTGAACCGGATTTCAATTATATGGGTGGTGCCATGCCCTCTTATTCAATACCTGCCCCTTATTCAATGCCCTCTGTCGAAAGAGAAAATGGTAGGTTCGTACTTAGTTTCATTGCTGAGCGACTTATAGTTCAGCAAAATATTTGGGTCACAAAAAATGTGCCACGCCCCTTGTCCAACACCCATAAAATCTTATCAGTAGAATGACTCATCTATGGGACGACGGGATGCAAAATTTCAGTGTTGTACAACTTACAATTTGGAAACTATTCCATTATTAAGATCTGGCTCGTATGGGGTGGGTCACGCCCCTGAAAAATAGATAATAGCCGATTCTCAGACCTACTGAATATGCATATCAAATGTCATAAAAATCGGTCAAGGCGTTTCGTAGGATTATGGTAACTAACACTGTGACACGAGAATTTTATATATAAGATGTATATAAACATATATTTGGATATTTTCTGTACACTGTTCAAATGACCGGCACGCATGAAAGAGCCACTATATTTTGCAATCGCAGTACAAATTGAAGTTATAATAAATGTCATCACGTTTTCGTGAAATAGTCACGTCATTGTATGTTCACCGTTCTAAAATTCATCGCCAGGTATACCTTCAGTCCGCAATCATGACGTGCACTTCCGCTTCACCACCAGAATTTTACTTGCTCATATGGTCATAGCGCCCAACGACGGGTCAAGCGGCAAATGACAAGTGCGGAAATAAAATGCAATCGCAACGATCACTTGCAATTAGCATCGCGGTGTATCATGTAAAATTTATAGCATGCTCACAAACTTAGCAACAACACAGGCACACAAATGCACGAAGAAAGGGGGAAACAATGAAGAGAAGCTAATGCATTACAATAAGCTCTTCGTTTTTATGTCTTTAATAGTTGCAGCTGAACAAGTCTATGAAAATAATGAATTTTAATCATGAGCATTATTCGCCGCATTAAGATAATGTTTTTACAAAAAAATAGAGTAACGAATATTTCGTTGAAGGCATTCGAATAACTAGAAATCCGTGAGAAAGTTGGACTTGAAATGAGGTTGTGTGGCTACTGGAGTTTTTGGGCATAAGTAAAAGGCCGACTAAGCATGGAGAAACCGAAAACACGATTCTTACGACTACTCCTTTTATATCGACTCGAGTAGTTAATTTCGTCGATACTGATACGATACGATTAGCAAAATATGTTCAGTATTCCAGGGTTAATTAGTTGAACACTAGTTATGGTCAACAAAATTCAGACTTCACATCAAAAATACATAAAGCGCTTTCATAAAAATTTGATATTTTTTATGCAATCAAATCAGTTGGTATTCGGCGCGAAACACATGCGACAATTACAAATATGTCTATCCACTTAATAATCATAAACGTATAATTCGTATATGTAGGTGAAATATGTAAAAAGGTTATTGGAAGAGCGACGTAAGACACCAAATGACCAACAGTCATTTGCAAACAGCAGTTGTGCTTGGTTTGCTTGTTGGCAAAGCATTATTTTATCCTTTTGGCAAATTCGTGCATACACTTTACATAGCAGTTTCATATCATCACATCTCTGGGGACGTGCTGGAGTGAAATGTGCATATGATTTGCATTGTTAGATAAGTCCGTTTCGGTTTCCCTAACAGTGACAAATATGTTTGTGACAATGTGATTGTTCACGAATCTGTACCATGTTTGTGCTTTAAATAGTGGACTATTATGGATGAAGCACATGCGACGTCCTTACCCTATGTTAAGTATATTGCTTTCCAGAGAGATAGCTTAAGAACTCATTTAAAACCCAAACTCTCTTCTATTAAGTATACCAAATCTTCAAAATTATAGTATTCGTTTAGTTGAAGGCTTAATTGGCCCTAAAACCCGAATAAATCTGCGTTACAAACTTGTTAAATATTTAAGAAATATTTTCAGGCCGTTGTATTTTTAAGTACCTGGCTGTGTAATAGTAATTTTACTTCTTTGAAAAGTTTTTGCATTCCAAACATTAATGCGAAAAATTAAAATTCCAGCACCATCTGCAGCAACAATGGCTGCACTCACACTGGCACTGGCAACGGTGCTGAAGGCGTCCAAGTTTTTATGTGGCGGGCATTTTTAATTGTCGTCGCTTTTTTGTTGCAGTAGCGACTGTGAAGGCAATTTGAATAATGAATTGAAGTTTAGCAGAAATAGTCAAGTGCACTTGATTGATACTCTTTTGCACTATATAGTGCGTCGTCGAGGCATGGTGGATGGATCGAGTGTGTCTTGGTATGGCGAGCACGAAACAAGGTCAGATTGGTTTAGCTAGTTTGCATTTACGAGAGCGAGGAACTGCATATTTCGCTCATTGGTCGACTGGGAAAGCTGGAAAAGCTCAAAAATAAGTGACATGCTGTGGATTTGATCGAATCAAATTCCGGCTTCAATCGATTTGCTTCGTATTTGCTTTTCGGCAGTTTAGAAGTGGAATTTACCATAAAATGAGATCAACTGGCACTTTACTTAGCTTGACTTGACCACATCTGTCTCTCGTATAAAGAGCAAATCATATTGACACTGTTGTTTTAACCTTGGTGTTTATTTCACACACATGCTCGAACGCAACTTGTCTGCGGCGTGTTGGTTAAGGGCGATAAGTGGAGTTTTTCGAGGTGAGTTAAAAATTCCACACACACAAGTAAAGGAGAGCGCACGAGAGATGCGAGTGTCGCAGTCGAGCAGCTACTTCAGCGGATTTCGCAATCTTTATCTGTTATACAGTTTGTTTCTTGAGTCTTTTGTTTGTCTCTTGAAAGTGAAAAAGGTTTTACTTTTTTAACTTCAATCTGCAATTTTCAACTACGAGTGGAAAGACCGAATGAAGTTGATATGGGTGCTTATTCTGTTTGCAATTATGAGCTGTTCTAAGTTGTTATACATAAAGTATCAGATATTACACTGCATTGCAGCATTATCAGCTTGTCGTACTATTGTACTGAGCAAATACAAAAGTGGTTCTTCTTCTTCTTGACTGGCACGACAGCTCGATTACGAGACTAAGGCCTAGCTACCCGCAACCAACCGTGTTGTGCGTGCGAATTTTTACAAGGTTGGAAGGGTCCTACAGTTTTATGCCGATTCCGAAGGGCGAGTTGGGAGCTTTTTCATAAGCAATTTTACTCTCAGAGGTTTGCCATTTCCTGCTGAGAGGAAAGCCGCCGAAAGAAAAATTGTTGTTTTTCTTTTTCGGCGTTAACGCAACGGAGTATTGACTCACGGCCCAACGCACTAGCCAGCTGAGCTACGGCGGCTGCCGTAACCACAAAAGTGGTTATTGTCGTAAAAATAAGTGCCACAACTAAGATTCTACATGATCCTTCTAATTTTCTACCCGATAATCAATTGATTGAGGCTTCCACAGCCCAATACCGATGTCAATACTGACGCAATTACAAGTGTTGTCCTTATCTTAACAAGGTGTTATTTCAATTTATTAAAATGAAGCACCAGAGGGGAAAACTGATAAATTAAATTAGAATTCTCAGTCTCGTTAATAAACATAAAACATCATAAAATAAAAGAATAATAAAATATTTTCTTAGTTAAAAAATGAAATGTTTTTGCCTTTAACGATTAAATATTTAACCCTTTATCGGTTAATATAATATTTTAAACCAAAATGTTTTTTTCTTATAGTTCCTATTTAATTCAGAAAACACCTTTTTCACAAATTTTTTGTAAGGAATATTTAATCGTTTATTCCAAAAATTTTCCTTTGTTACAAAAATTGTACACACAGTAAATTACTATATTAAAGCTGAATATTACATATTTTCACTCAAACTTGTTCAAAAATCCTTTATTTATGTATTCACACACCTTATTTATAAAAAATTTTAATATCTTATTTCGCAATATCCAAACAATTTTCTTTTTGCAAATCAAACACAAGCATTGTCAGAAAATTTTGAGCACTAAAATTTTGGCGCGAAAAATGTAAACAAACATTTTACTGTGTTCACACAATTTTTTGCATTCACATGAAGCACAGTTTATGTCGGCTGTATTACAATACCCAGCATGCTCACATCTAACAATACAACATTATAACAATTGAACATTACTGTCACACGGTCAGATAAAGGGTTAAAGACATCAGTTAGAAGAAATTCGAAAGTTCGGTTGCTTGTTTAGGAAGCGTTACACACTCTAGTTAAAATGTAAGTAGTACGAAAATATAATAACTGTCCTACGCTGGCTTACTTCGATATTCAAACTCAGGCGGATACCGATAGCTAGTAATCGCTTCGTACTAGTGTCCGACCGAAACTTCGTTTTTAGGCCGAAACCGAATTTCGGTTTTTTTAATATTCGGCCGAGACCGAAACCGAGACTTTCTAGTTGAAATAAAAATCACCATATCAAGAATTTTTTCAACAAACGAATTTTCCATTAAGTGAATAAAGAACGAACAAACAAACATAACATAAATAAATAAATAGGGGAATTCTTTGTAAGGTGCCACCCCTTAGCTTTTTGCGCGAAATTCGTTAGAAAATTAACGTATCGCCAATGTTAATATACCGTTGGAAAGAGGGTTAAAAGAGCTATGATCCAAGGTAACACTTCATTAGAATTTTTTGTAAATGTGAATTTTACAGCCAATTTCCCTAAGTGTTCAATATCGACATCCTAAAACTTTTTAATGTAAAGTGCCACCCCCTAAAAAAACCGCTAAAAACGTAAAAATCTCAAGTAAAAATGCATGATTTAGAAAATGTATGAAGATTATTGAATTTAATTTGAATTAAATAGAAAATGACCGAAAGCAAAATGCAATTTGAATGGTAACGAATAAAACGAATAATTGTATGGAAATTAATAAACAAAACTGAGCTAACTCAATCCTCATGATAGGATTAGAGCAAAATTGGCTAAGAACACTTTAAATTCAACGTAATGACGATTCCGAGCAATAAAAAGTCATTTTACCGATTAAGGACCAGAAAATAACGAAAAAAGGGGGGTGGCACCTTACAAAGAAAAAAAGGTGGCACTTTACATTTTTATGCCATTTTGGAAATCATTGTATAACTTTGTTTCTTTTACGATATGCTCGGATATCATTTCGGATTATGAAAAACCATTAAAAATTAAGTCCAACAGTGATGTTTACCTTAGTTTTTTATAAATTTTTGGTTATTTTTTCACCGCGAGAAAAACCTTCAGTTTTAATTTTCATGTTTTTTCTTAACCAAATTTGACATTTCTATTTACCCAGACCGTGTTATTGCGTCTTTTCTCTCAAAAACCACATTAAAATTTATGTGGACATATATACCTTAAGGGGCACAACTAGTTTGAAATTTTTAAAATTTTGTTTTTTGTTTTATTTCATATTTTTATAGTAAGGGAGAGGGCTGGGTTGTGAACCAGGCTGGGGTGTGAACCATTGCCATTTTTTCTTTCCCTAATTGACATATCGCCAATCTTTCAACTGTCAATTTTGTCTTATGATATGACTCTGCTTTTGTGGTTACACCGAATTACAAACATGTATTGCTTGTGGCAGCAATCGAGTTTGAAAGACATCGTGTTTGAAAATCGACTGCGAAAACTTCTTGGCTTTTTTTTAAAGTGCTATCTTAGTGACTGAGCTTATTGCAAAAAGGTTTGTGTAATACATGTTTATTTAGTGTTTTGATTCTATCTTACGATGCAATATTTGTTTATGTCGAATTATGATTGGAAGTGTCGTTTATTTTAAAGTTTCCAAAATGGCATCGTGGTTGGGCTGTGAACCACTGAGGTGGCTGGGTTATGAACCACCTGCTTTTCGTACTACATTTGTTCTAACACTGTCAAATATGGACGGATATATTAAAATAAAGTAATTTTATGTAATTTCACCCGATTTTCTTGAGTTCACTTGAAGTGAGCCAATGCGAGAACGCATTTGTATTTCACAAGCAAACATTGCGACACCGATTAGGATGAAAATTCAAAAAATTGAGCAGTTTCATTCATTGCGATTTTTTGGCCTAAGGGGCGTCATTATAACTTTTTTTCACCTCTTGAGGCTTCCTGATTAAATAAATTCTCAATGTACTTAAAAATTATGGGTGTTTTCTTCGTATTTTCCGACTTTAATATGGATTTTCCAGATGGTTCACAACCCAGCCACTTTTTTGAAAAAGCGAAAAATCACGTTCTTAGAAAATTGGACGTAGAGAGTTAAATTTCAATTAAAACGGTAATCTGTCTTCATAACAAAGTTGCGTTATATATTCACCTTTCCAACGGTATCTTCGATTTTTCGATATCTTTATTCTGTGAAAAGTTAGAGCCAAAAAACAAAACCCGGTTCACACCCCAGCCCTCTCCCTTATAAATATCATAGAAAAAGTATACGAACGGATTTTGTCGAATTCGTAAAAGTCTCTGAGATACAGAGCCTCAAATCCGTCTCGTTCACTACGCGGTAACACGGTTTTAAAACTTTAAACGCGTTTTTCTCAAAACTACATTTTTCAAATTTGCTGCAGCTGTAACTTGATAACAAATCATCCGATCGACCTGGGTCTTTTTTTAGCTTATTCTGTATTTGTTTTTCCATACAATGACCCTCCAGTTTAATGATAGGATGAAAAGTATAATTATGCCAGGCCAGAAACCATCAGATTTTTCAGCAAAATTTTAATTTTTTTTTCAAAAAACCGCCATTTTGTTGCATTTTATTTTTTTGTTACAACCGAGGGTCATTGTATAGGAAATATAACCTAGTTAAGTAAAATTCTTAGTTTTTTTGATTTCAGGCACTGCGAAGGCTACAATCACTGCAGCAGTGGGAGAACGTTTTTTTTTTTAAGACTCAGGAGATGGTGGATAACTTGCTGAAAATCGAATATTTTCATTTGAAAAAATTACTTTGTATTCATTATTTATGCATAAATATATCTGCAAAATTTTAAAACATTCGATGCAATACTTCACAAAATTCAAAATTCACAAAAATCTCCTTTTTTCAGGCGGTCAAACTAGTTGTGCCCCTTAAATGACAATAGGAATTTTTTGCTTGGATTGCTGGAACGTCGAAATCGAGCAGGGGTGGCACCTTACAAAGAGTGGCACCTTACAAAGAATTCCCCTACTTATTCATAAAAACCATTTATTCATGTTTTAAAAACATAAACATGAAAAAATCGCCTTTTCGTACCTTACTCGCTAATATTTAAAATTAAATTATTTGATATTATATGCTAGTTTATTTACATTTGTGGCATCTAAATTACTCCTCCTTTCACTATATATCTGCTACACAATAAAATGTAAAAAATATTGTAGAAACTTTCGGTTTGGCCTTGGGCCGAAACCGAAACCGAATATTCGGTCGGACAGTACTTCGTACGTATTGTTTTGATAACACTGGATGTCTGTAACATGTCTGTTGCATGAAGTTTTTTACATGATTCTGAATAGTTTTTTCACGCTTATTTCAAAACCATATTCCGTGTCACTTTTTCGAATTTTTCTCGACTTTTTTTACATTTTCGACTGTAATTATTATTATTATTTACTGGCACGACAGCCCGCTTACGCGAGACTAAGGCCTAGCTTCCCGCAACCACCCGTGTTGTGCGTGTGAATTTGTACGCGGGTGGAAGGGACCTACAGTTTTATGCCGGTTCCGAACGGCAGGTGGGAGCTTTTTCATAGGCAATTTTTACTCTCAGAGGTTTGCCATTTCCAGCTGAGAGGACAGCCACCGAAAGAGAAAACGAGTTTCCCGTTATTTTTTTTTAGGTGTTACTACATGCAGAATTCGAACTTGCGTCGCTCTGCATTCGACTCGCTGGACCGCGCACTAACCAACTGAGCCACGGCGACTGTAATTTCCAAACCAATAATTCTATCGACATGATTTTTATATCGTTGTACTAAATATTTAAAATTATATAAAATGATTTCTGATGTTAACCAATTTTAGGTGTTCTAAATTGGCGTTGTAATAAGGTTTCAAAGTAGGAAAATATTGAATTTCAAGGCGTTTTTTCTGATGGTGAAAATTGTACAGATGTTTAATAAATCAAGTTACGAAGTATATGAATATCTTAAGAAGAAATATCAAGCAATACAACACAGCCAAATTATTTGGGGGATTACATATTCGCATCGAAATAATAGAAAAAATCTACCATAGTCATGTTCATCACTTTTCATACTTTTTCCTTAAAAGATTAGGGGCCTTAAAATATGCAAAGTTTTTAATTTTTTTTGTTTCGAGCAATTCAAAATCGTTCTGTTGTGGTTTGCTTGTATTTCAGACTATAAATGGAAAATATATAAGTGCTTAGTTTGTGTTGTATTGCTTGATGTGTCGGCTTTCATTATACACCTAACTCGTTAATTGATTTAAAGAAAATGTGTATGTTTTTGACCATCAAAGAAAACGCTTAAAATTCCATATTTTCCGACTTTAAGGTCCAATTACCGCGGAATTTTAAAACTAATAAAAATAAATTGCATCGAAAAAGAAGCCGTGCGGTGTTGTTAATGCAACAAGGTGAAAATTATGCTAACCGGTTTATTGGTTTTGAAATTACGATAAAAATATGGAAAAAGTAGACGAAAATCTGAAAAAGTGACACGGTACCTGTATCTCACTAACTAGAGCTGCTACAAAAAATCTGAAGGTAGATTCGAAATCAGCGCACCAAAGTTAGTAAAAAACAGTAGAAAAACTCCATGTAACAGAAACAAAGTGCGATTTTGTTGTCCTGTTGGTCGCGCCAGGGCCCTTGCTCCGTGCAACTTGTTAGAATTATTGTGCCTTCACATCGGCTTAAATGTTGCTCGCTTGAGAGTCAGAGTTGCTCTGTTTATGATAATGTCATCCCCTGTATTTTGAATATTTTGTTATCGACATAGCCCTGCTTGTGAAGGTGTTAGTTGCAGAAGTAAAGCCAATTTAGTTCTTTTGATGTTAAATTTCGGCATTTTTGTAAAGTGCCGCCCTCCCCAATTTTCTGTTAGTATTCTGAATGGGCTCTGCACCGTTTTGACTTAAATGTTTGTCCTTTTATTACCTTCATGGTATCTCTGTTTTAGGTATATATGTGTATGAGTAGGTCCTTAGCTCCGATAGAGAACGGAGTCATAATTTACTTCACATGTACGTAACTGAACACTACGTGGGCATATACCTTTTCCAACTGTTGTTTGCCATGTCAGATAATGTGCTGATTTGAATCGCACTTCTATTGCCATATAGGTACAGAAACGATAAAATCTTAAGCACTGAGTGCACTAACAGCGACTACAACTACAACTCCGACTTCAACTACAGGTAAACGTTAATCCCAGCGACAACTTGCAAAGTATGACAAAAATCCAAGTACCGCGGCCGCCTCTCTACACAACCAAAAACAGGCGGCTCGGTCGCGGTTTGTGGACGAGTAGTGGCTCATCCCATGATTGCGCGCCGTGAGATCAATGCCAAGTTCATGCACGCAATAAACCCGTTGTGCAGCATGAACAACTAGTTAACCGTCCGATCGTCAATATTAGGCAGATTATTTTATAAAACCACTTGTGCCAAAGTGTTTGCGGGCAACTGAGTTGAGGAAAGTTGCAATTTCAGTTGCAGCGTGGAGATTTGAGTCGGTGTGCTTGCGCGTGTGTCTGATTGTGAGGCCGACTAATGGACAGTTGCGTCTAAATTGTTGAGAAGGAAATGCGGAGTAAGGAGAAACGAGTAGATAACACTAATTTTCGAAGTTACGACACATATATGTATGTATGTATGCATGTATGTGTTGGATATACTTTTAATACCTTGCGGCGATCTGTGCTCTTCGGGTCTTGAGTTTACCACTGTCGTGGGGGAGGGGGAGTTAAATATGTTTAATATCCCCAAATTTCAATGGAGTGATATTCTATTAGCCCTTTGCACTCCGAACGATTTTCGACGTTGGCTATCAGCTACTCAGCGCCACTTAACGGCAGAACCGAACATTTACAGACCCTCGTATTATTTCTTATAATTTTGGAACTAAGTAACGTATTATAATGATATTGGTCTTATATGAATTGGTTGAGATCGAAGAATGTATATTTGCAAAAAAATCAATACTTTATTGTTTATAATTGTGTTCAGTATGATACACGTTCTGCGACAAAACCCGCTGACATTTCTTGTAAATATCTTAGTAATTATACGATATCTTGATTTGATTTCTTGTGCCATTTCAAGAGAAAACTTAGGAAAACATGCTTGTCTCAAAAAGGTGCCTTGAAATAACGCAATTCCCCGTAATCATTAATAAACTTGAATGTCCCCTGAGAGGGGACCTCCGAGTGATATGCTGGAATTACGATGTCCCCTGAGGGGGGCCAGCGGACTGCAAAGGATTAACTATTAACAAGTTACGAACTATGGATTCGCTTGCATCTACCTACATACGAATATACACCGAGCTTTATGGAAATATTGCAGTTAATGTTCGTGTTGCTTTGAGAAGGTTTATATACAAATTCAACTTCAAATCCAATTCGCGTAGTAGTTTGACTGGCGATCGGAGTTGCATAGAATAGCAACTGCCGAAAGCTTTGAGCAACTTGCCTGTCCTAACATTCAATTTTTGCTTTGTGTCGGGGGCTATAGCACGTCCATAGCTATTTGTTCTTTACCGCCCACTTCTAGGTTGTGTAAAACACTACTTCTCAGCTGCCTTCGTTGTGTGTACAAAGTGTCAAATAGTTGATTTATTAATTCTAAATCACATTTAATCAAAATATCTCGAATCTACTAAATAAATCAATGCGAAACATGAAATTTCAGAATCTAATTGTTAGATATACTACAATACTTATATACATAGTATGTTGAAAATTAGATACTATTCTTGAAGTAATACTATATTTTTAAATGAACCGCCCGTACTCGATTATTGAAGGTATCGACTCTGATTGTTGAAAAGCACACAGCATCAATATTTGTATTTTGTGTCGAATTAAATTGGGTAAAAATTGTTAGTACGTACGTAGAAAACACTTTTTTGTAGAAAAGTTAAAACGTGCAGTGGGTGCACTCCATACCTGCACATGGCGGACCCACAAAAATGTGTTACACGTGATGCACCGTTATACATGCACAGGCGTTCATGAACCATTTCGTTATAAAAGGCAATACAATTCACTGGATCGGACGGCTACACAGTAACGTGCATAGCAATGGAGGCAATTTAGAGTATTTTGACCATGGGTGGTGATTTCCCCCTGCGTACGCGCGCTCCGCTGAGTGCTGTGGTGCGAGCTGCTGATATACTACAATCCGTTTCCGTTCGCTGAGTTGGCGGCTTTGTGCATTGTACATTTTAAATGGTCTCTAAACATGCACTGAAATTAGTCGAATGGAATCAAGTGTGTCTTCGGAACTGTCTAATGGACTGTCAAGCGATTAAGGGCCACAAGCGTACTCCGTACCGGGATGCCAGCCGCCCGTGCGTATTCACACTTCATTTGACGTACCTAACTGTTTGTACTTGTGCCTGCATGCATGCATTAATCACTTAATTCAAGTCTTAGCCATAACCACAGAAATTCGTTTCCATTATAAATGAGGAATTCTTAATGGGAGATTGTAAGTGAAAGTGAACAGCAAATAAAATTCATACAGATGCATTCTGGATTGTTATTTTATGTTTTTCATTTCAGATATTGGTCAGGAAAATAAAACAATAAAAATTGTAGAAATTCCTAAAAATTGTATGCATTGATTAGAGTCACAAAATATTTGCACATTTTTATGCAAGTGGTGAATTCAAACAGTTGAATTCACCTCAATAAATGATCTATTAAAATCAGAATACTCGTTATGGCACGAGTTGTGCTTCAAATGAAAGAGCGTGGCTTGTTTCCCAGTGAAATGTATATCCATCACTGGCGTTGATCTGCGATCTCCGATCTGCGTTGCAAAGCAAAACCAAATAAGAGCTTATATTGACTGACTTATTCAAGCCATATTTTTTTGTCAAAGCCCAAATGCAAACAAATTTTGAGAATGAAAAACTGTTATGCCTATGTGCATCATACAACGGAGAAGGTAGTTCCAAAAAGCCGCTTTGGAAGTTTGCTCTCATCGTCAATTTTTTAAAATTGTTGCTTCTCTATCAAATTACAGATACTATGGTTTTTAGTTTTGTTTCATTAACTTTTCAGAAAAATATTTCCTTGCTATTATATTTGCGATTATGGTGGACTATTTCAATAATTTATCATGCCAATATTGAGAACGTTAAGTAACCGACTGAGACACTTAATATGAACAATTTTGCTTGCCTAATTTTTGTTTCTTGTCACAAAATAGTGGCTTTTGAACTTTGTTGTAAAGTAGTATGAAACTTGTAAGGAAAAACGCCAAAAACGGCTTTAATGTTAGGTGATTGATACGGCTACTGAAACGAAGCAGTGCTCATAAGTATCAAACAGTTTCACTTAGTATAAATATTTTAATATAGACGTTCACTGCATAAATCGATTAGCTCCACTTTTTTAAAAATTCTACAAATTAACTGTAAAAACACTTGATATAGTCATAACTTTTTATATTTATTTTCAATAGAGTTGAATACTTCACTCTTACCTTTCAGATAATTCATAGCATATTTTACTCCAATAACTCCACAATTAATATCAGTAATAGAGTGCCAGATTATTTCGGTTAATGTTAATGGTTAAATGATCAACGCTCCGGGCGGAATAAGCTCGTTTTTTGATAAGTTCTCAGTCGAATTTCAGTCAACTGAAACATCGTGGCTAAATGTCTTTCGATATATTTCCACACTGATTAGCTTCGTTAATGCATAGAATTCAATGCCAACGATAATATAGCCTGGCAACCTAATACAAAGTTAACCTTGAAGTGAATGCTGGAAACAGTTCAAGTCTTCTGAAACAGTCGTTGGCCAGCTTATGAGAAGGAAGCTTTAGCTACTACTGATGCGAAAAGTGCCATTCTACTGATAAGTTTACACTAACCGTTCAAGTGTGATCAACGATCGAATGAGTTAACGAACGGGTCGACATGAAATGCGAAGACACACGCTCTTTAAGTAGAAGCGAATAATTTTTTGTGCTGGGTAGTTAAGCAGAAAGCGGCGTTTGCCGTAGCGTAGAAGCGCGCAATACCAACAAGATTTCAGTTGAGAAGAAACCAGAGAGCGGGTCGGACGAGTATCCAGCTTGCGGTAGAGTTTTAAACGTGTTAGCGCTGTTTGTATGGAGATACTTGTGTGCTCATATCCGAAGAGTTTGTATGTTTGCTTGCTTTAATTGGTGGCGTATTTGCTTGTGTGCGGAGGTGTCTTCGTGTGTGTAAGTTAGTCGGCGCTTCACGTTCCATACTAAAGTGCGCCTAGAAGTGGTTTGGCGGTATTTCGTAATTGTTTTTTGTTTGCTGCAATACCGTCGCTACTTAATGTACTCGTAGTCATATTTTTCTTGAGTTGCAGCCAGTTGTGGTGTAGCGATTCGCACGTAATACGGATGAGCGTGTGAAGTGAGGCGCGAAGGTCTTCAAGTTGGAAAAATAATTATGAAAAATTGAATGCCTCTAAATAAGAGTATTGGTGCGGTTTTTATCTGCTCAACAAAACAGTGAATAGTGAAAACAGCAAACATTTCTACGAAATCTTGCATTCATTGTCGTATTTGCTTAACCCCTGCAGTGGATAAGCAGAAAATTAGAAACATGTTCACCTGTAGTGCGTGGAGAGCTTTTAGTATTGGCTGCGTTATTGGACTAACGATTTCGTCAATATGCGGATTAACGAATGCGAAAGGTAAGCCGAACATGCATACTGCCAAAGTGCCA
This sequence comes from Melieria omissa, assembly GCA_963971225.1. Lineage (NCBI taxonomy): Eukaryota > Metazoa > Arthropoda > Insecta > Diptera > Ulidiidae > Melieria > Melieria omissa. The sequence continues at coordinate 36,782,795 of OZ020269.1, read as the reverse complement.
AAGGATAGAGAGATATTCCCGAATAGTAGTTTTTAGCCACACTCACCACTCTCCGGGTGACCGCAAGTCAGAAACTTGCTTGCAGTCACATACACATTCGAGCTTGCGAATACACGGATACGAGTGGGCACACACACTGTGAGCACACATGATGTCATAATTCATGCGAAAAAGCGAAAAATAAACAGTATGGTGGATAGTTGTCTCAAAAAGTGACCTCGTTATTTATTTCGTTGCTGGTGTTGGTTAGTATTTTGCAGTAGGTTTTAGTGGCATGTGTGCAAAGCAAGTAAATCGAAGTGATTTGCTTTGTTCTCCTGGGGCAGAGTAGAAAGCCGAATTCATTAAGAAATTCATTCGAATTGGTTTCAACGTCTTCTTCTTCTTCTTCTTCTTCTTGACTGGCACGACAGCCCGATTACGAGACTAAGGCCTAGCTACCCGCAACCAACCGTGTTGTGCGTGCGAATGTTTTTACAAGGTTTATGCCGAACAGTCTACGGCCTACAGTTTTATGCCGAAGACGTTTCAACGTCTGTAGTTTTAATAATTTACGAATTCGTTATCCATCAATTGGGTGGCCCTATGCGCAGCGGCTGTACTTAGTAGTGTGAAGAATCAAAAGACTTCGGCAACGAACTACTCACTTTTTTAATGGTCTTTGGATTGAGATACTTACTGAAGAAATCGGATACAATTTCTCAATATTTGTCAAGATTTTTCGTCTTTTATAAAAAGTAATTTGTTGAATTTGATGAATAATCTGAAATATTCCAATTTATGAAAAAGTTCATGGTAGTGTTTATTGTTATTTATATACATTCTGATAATCAATACCTTTAATTTCAATTTGATTTTTGGACAAATAACGCTAATCAACCAACCTAACGCTAATTAACCAAATGTTACATATTCAATTCTATTAAAGCGCTACGATTGTGACTACTAATGTTATACATTTACAAAAAAGTCTTTAAACATTTGAAAAATGGGGGCGGGTTTTCATGCATTGAACAATTAATACTTAATATACGCAAATTATATTCTTCACAAATATTGTTACATTTTTTCGTTCACAAGTTTTTGGCTGACTAGCAAAATTTGCATATGAATTTTATTTTTAATTCCTTGATTAAATGACATTAGTTGAGTTTATAAGTAAATATTTTCCAATTTAATATTACACATATTATTGTTCGTTACAGGGGCGAATTCAGGAAAATATTTTGGCGGGGTTTCAAGAAGTAATTCTTTTATATTCATAAAATGCCAGAAATGCCTTTTAATTTGTATGTAGTTTTAAATTCGACCCTAATATTACGGGAGGGTTTCAACCCAAAACCCCTTTGAATCCGCCACTGCTTCGTTATTATGCCCCTATTGGATTTTCCTTTTACAATTTTTGTTCAGTGCCTTTGTTTAATATTTGTGGTTTCAACTTTGACTATAAAGAGAGAAATCAACTTTGTAAGCCATAATATAAAGATCAAAACCCACTCAATGCTAAGATTTTTTCGATTTTTTCTTTAAACAATCAACCTGGCATTATGCAGAATATACTTAAATATGAAACGAGAAAGCAAATCGCAAGCAAGGCGTAAAAGCATACCAAGCCAAAGCCGTGCCTCACCTGTGGACGGAGTGCGAGACAATTGACGTAACCATGAAACAATGATAATAAAAACCGCTTTCCAGTCAATAATGCAAACGATGAGCGTTCTGCTTGAGAGTTTGAAAAAAAGCTTAAAACTTGCACATACTTATATCAACGTACATACATACATGCCCACACATTTGCGTAAGACAAATAAATCGAAAGAAGCATTACTTCATAAGGAGATGGCTGTGTAGGCGAACGGGTCGCGCCAATTACTTCAAAAATAAATGCAGATTAAGCAAAATAAATTGTCTGTGAGTAAGGCGGGCGGTCAACAACTGTTTGTTAATAGTGACAAGGCGAAAATGTGCAATTTACCTTGAACAATCGCTGCTGGCCAATGGACATTCGCGATGACTCTATATGCGAGTATTTTTTGTGGTTGGGAAGTTGTAGCAGGCAATTTCTTGATTAGTCAGCAACCATGGACTGCTCAGGTTATAGTGCCATGAGTCAGCCTATAAGCTTGATTGCTTAAAACAAACTCAGTGGCGCACACAGGATCTCATTTGGTTGGGAGGGGGACGCGTACAACTTTTGTGCCCGCTATCATTTGAAACCATATGTTTCACCAGCAATTTTTTTATAAGGGGAGTTTGAACCTCAAACGCCGCTATGTGCGCCACTGCGCCCACTATTACTCCAGGTCACTAGCTGAAGTGTTTCTGTTTTCGAAAACTTGGAACGATTTGCACAACTTTGTGGTGTTATAGCGTCTTTGAAATAAACGTAGTCATAATTGTTTGTGACTGGGCGAGGCACCATGAATTCATATTTACATATGTGATGATCATGTCTAAATATTGATTGAAGGCTTCAGTGGTAACTTAAAACATAGTCGCACTCGGTGATGTCATCTGTGTCAATAAGATGCGTCTATTTTGACGTTATTTATAGTTTTCTGCAAACCAAGAGTACGATACAGGGGAGTCAGTTGATTAAACAACAACAAAAACACAACACAGGCTGTTTGCTGCTTTTTGCGTTTGTGACCCAAAAGTGCTAAAGTCTGCCACTTCAATGTGAGTTCGTTCCGAGTAATGAGCATCATTCGTGAAAATGATTTAAAAATCGATTGTCTCCGCATAGCGTATATTCATAATTCTGTTTATTCTGAAGCAGTATTATTGGGATGCCGAACGATGATGGTAGGCGTGAGCATTCGAGATGGAATCAAAGAATCGAATTGGATAGCTGGGGAGAAGAATAAAGTGAGGACAGACTAAATCAAAAAATAAAAATAATTTTTTTAGTTGAACATGACAACTTGTTGTGAATATTTATATTTCGCGAGCGAGTTTCACTTAAAACGAGTTGAGAGAAAGAAAAAAAAGAAAGAAGTAAAGAGAAAGAAAAGAAAAAACAAGAGTAAAAATTGCCTAAAATTTCACATGGTGTTAATTAAAGCCTGTTTAATTGGCTTTAAAATATTTCAATGCGATCAGAAGAGGGAGGCAGATAGCAATACAATGAATGAACACGTTAAACAACCTCATTAGAATGAAAACACGACAATAGAAAAATATCTCCTTGGCAGCAGATTCAATTGCAAAATCCATACCTATATACAATACATATTATTAATTTAGCTACGCATATATATATATGTGTACGTAAATAAACTGGCAGCCGCCGTGGCTCAGTTGGTTAGTGCGCGGTCCAGCGAGTCGCACGCAGAGCGACGCAAGTTCGAATTCTGCATGTAGTAACACCTAAAAAAAAATAACGGGAAACTCGTTTTCTCTTTCGGTGGCTGTCCTCTCAGCTGGAAATGGCAAACCTCTGAGAGTAAAAATTGCCTATGAAAAAGCTCCCAACCTGCCGTTCGGAACCGGCATAAAACTGTAGGTCCCTTCCACCCACGTACAAAATTCACACGCACAACACGGGTGGTTGCGGGAAGCTAGGCCTTAGTCACGCGTAAGCGGGCTGTCGTGCCAATCAATTATTAATTATTATTATTACGTAAATAAACTTGAAGCAAGTATATCAACGCTGCAAATTCGATAACCGTCAGACAAACATGATATCATACTTCGTTGTGGTCTTAGGAGAAAGTTGTTTGGTGCATTTAAGCATAATTCACAGTTTAATTAACTTACCTTGGAGCACCAGCTATCCATGTCGCTTCTTTCGCATTTGTTGCCTGTTTTAGGATCCGGAGTTCTTCTTTGCCTATTATACTCTTAAATTTAATTTATCGTCAGGCAATTAAGTAAATGACACAAAGACACACTGTGAACGCCTTTTTAATGAGGTAACTTCATATTAGTTTGAAGTCGGAAGAAAAAATTAACATTTAAGTTAATGTTGCTACAAATACTCAAAAGAGATTATATACTCAACTGCTTTCTGGAAATAGAAGCAATCACAATATGTATATGCGAAAGGAAAATCTAATTTAGCCCAACATTAAAAAAGTTAAGTGCTCGCACTGCAATTAGAGAGTTGAAAATGTGGTTGATCCACATATTGATAAAAAGTTGGTAATATTGTTGTGAAATTTACACAATGGATTTTACACAATGAAAAACAACATTAGTAAGCATTGTTGAACGGCAGTGTTTTTAGTGTTCTATGTGAGAGAGTGAAGTTTCCCATTTTCATTTATTACATTTCTACATTTCTAAATTCAATGAATAGCTCTGAAACAAGAAAGTCATAAGGTCCGTTTCATAATTATAACGCCACTTGATTTTCTTGAATATCTCGAAAACCAGCAGTGCTATCAAAAAAGCGTCTTCTCATGAAATTGCACTTGCTAATAGTGCAATTTGATAACAATAAAAAAAATTCAAAAATCGTGGCTACTGCTTTGTTAGAACGAATTTTTTATATATTCAGTGTTTCATATTTATAACGCCACTTGCGAAAAATCTAATTTTTCAAATCATAGCATGCACTTTGTGTATGATGCCACGAAAAAACGTTTAACCGATATCGAGAAAGGACAAATTCTCGCGTTTAAACAGGAAAACGTAGGGACTCGCGAAATTGGGCGCAGGATTGACAGGAGTTACAGCATTGTCCAAAATTTTTTGAAGGACAAAGACTCCTACGACTCCAAGAAATGTTCTGGGCGAAAAAAATGTCGAATCAACGCAGCGAATCCCATATTATATGCGAGGCAAGCAATTCTTCGTAAACGCTGAGTCAACTAAAGAGGACTTGTGACGTCAGTGTGTCTAGGACAACAGTCTGGCGCACCATCAAACGCCGTAAAAACATCGTATTGAAGGCTGCGTCCAAACTTTTGGCCCGTCATAAAACCGCTAGACTCACTATTGCTCTCCAGAACATGGGTCGCGATTGGAAAAAAGTAAGTTCAAATTTTTTTAAATTGATTTATGCTTACCACTAATGCTTCTTCTTATTTTACGTAATGTTTTTTGATGAAAAAGAATGGAATTTGGATGGGCCGGACGGATACCATGGCTACTGGCGAGACTTGCGGAAGAACTTGAATTTTATTCCAAATGGAACTTCGGTAGTAGAACAGTGATAGTATGGGGTGCAATTTCATCCGAAGGATGTCTCGAACTACAATTTGCATCGAGCCGAATGAAAAGCAGTGACTTCATTGGCGTGCTGCGCATGAGTACTTCCTTTTTTGAGTCAACAGACACCCAATGGCTATGTATTCCAACAGGACAATGCCGCCATCCACACAAGTCACGAAACCATGACTTGGTTTTCAGCCAATAATGTGGAAGTTATGGATTGGCCGGCCTACTCCCAGACCTGAACCCCTTCGAAAATTTGTGGGGAATTCTAGTTCGTCGCGTCTACGCAGGAAACAAGCAATTTAACACCGATGTTGATCTAAAAGCTACCATTCTCAAAGAATGGTACAACATCGATGTAAATGTAATGCAAAAATTGATTCATAGCATGAATGATAGAATATCCAATGTTGTGTTAAATAAAGGAAAGCAGTTGCAAAACTAACCTTGTGATTTTCTTCTTCTTGAAACCTTTTTTGCCTACTTAACACAAGTGGCGTTATAAATATGAAACACTGAATAAAGAAAAAATGCTTTCAAATAAAGAAGTAGCCACGATTTTTAATTTTTTTTTATTGTTATCAAATTGCACTAATATCAAGTGCAATTTCATGAGAATACGCTTTTTTGATAGCACTGCTGGTTTTCGAGATATGCAGGAAAATCAAGTGGCGTTATAATTATGAAACGGACCTTATGCAAAAGCCTAAGACCATACGTTTATGTTTAATTTTTAACCCAAGACTCATTCTTTCTCGTATTTGCAAAACAATTTTCTATCGCGTATTTTCGAAAGAAAAATATTCAAAAAACCGCATCCCTTAATATTATTCTTTTCATATTATTCACTTGTTTCAGCAAATGCATGATAGCTTGTATACTCACTCCTTGCAATTGATCGTCTAGGGATGCGTGTATGTGCAACTATCGACTTAATCAAACAGTGAACCTGAGGTTCAGTTAAGCGGTGCTCACCAGAGCAATACAAGCTGGAATAATCGTCCGGTGTATTTTCGTTTAGCTTCATTGCCGTTCTGATTGATTTACGAGCTACTCAGCGGGCTCCCAACAATGATCACCATATATAAAATGTAATTAAATGCATCCTTTACGACCTTCGTACCTCTGCAACAGTTATAACGTCGCTACATAGTGGCAACAACGTAATAAACATTGGAAAAAGCGTAGTCTGCTAAACGCGGCCCGGCGTGAGCAGTTTCGGAGGTTTACATATCTCATAATTAGTCACACGCACACGTAAATCAGGAATGTTGCCTCGCTGAATTGTCGCGTTGCTGCTTTATTTACTGTTTTTAATTTAATTTCGTTTCGGTAACGGGGTTTGTTCGAAAGAGGATGGAGTCGGCCGAAATTTCGGAGCCAACGAGATCGAAATGGACCATTTTATGTTCGCAAGCAGGCGTCCTGCATTTATCCATTTATGGAGCACCTGTGTCATTTGACAAAATCCGATTTGTTGCAGGAGCATGCCACTGACATGAGATGTGTGCGTGTATGCCGCCGAGGGTGCAACAATGTGTCGTTGTTCTGCACACTCCAACAGACTGCATGCTTTTCATACATAGATAGATATGTACAATGTGCGTACATATGTTTTTCCGGCAGGAGGATGCACATATTTGTGTGCATGCGTCGGTTTATACGCACAGCCAATTGCTCAACTCTACCAGCGGGTAACGCAGCGTAGTTCGTCAATACTGCTGTAATGCTGTGACTCCTCATTGACACGAGCCGAACCCCGTCCCGTCCATCGCCTATCATAATGTCATTTGCAGCAAACTGGCTGCCAGACTGTTCCCTCTCGCAGCACATAAGGCAATGCAGGCGCTGTAGTTCTATGTTTGTGTGTTTTCTTGTGCCCAGGCATGTGAAACGTTTATGGCTGGCGGTATCACAAATAGTGTAACGGTTCAATTGGGGAAACGTTATCAGTGTGAGTTTGTGTGTGTGAGTTCGAGTAAGTTGCGCATGAGTGGTTCCACACTTTTCTTGTATAATGAGCAGAAAATTGTGTAAAAGACTTAAGTAAAAACATGTCCTCAAATTAATTTATATATGAATGATGCGCCTTATCGGTGTCCAGCTCTGTCTGACTAACCAGTAAGCATTTTCCAAGTATTCGAAAATGTGCCTGCATACGTTAGATACGAAAATATAAGAATAATGAAAAAATAAGTAATACTAATACTACATTACATACGCACATGAAACGAAATAATTTACCGCCACCCGACAGTAAGTAGTACGAACACAATCCATTATGATTTTTGTGTCCTTCAATTATATCCTTCTTTTTGTACTTCCAGTCGGAAGTAAATTCCACCGAAATATGTTTTCACAAAACCCATTTTAATCGGCGAACCCACTAATTGGTGGCCGCCGTGGCCCAGTTGGTTAGTGCGTTGGACCGCGAGTCGAAGGCAGCATGTTCAATACTGCCTGTAGTAACACCTAAAAAAAAATAACGGGAAACTCGTTTTCTCTTTCGGTGGCTGTCCTCTCAGCTGGAAATGGCAAACCTCTGAGAGTAAAAATTGCCTATGAAAAAGCTCCCAACCTGCCGTTCGGAACCGGCATAAAACTGTAGGTCCCTTCCACCCACGTACAAAATTCACACGCACAACACGGGTGGTTGCGGGAAGCTAGGCCTTAGTCTCGCGTAAGCGGGCTGTCGTGCCAGTCAATTAAAAAAATTAAATTATCACTAATTGGCGATTTGAAGGTTTTTGGTCCGGCGTTATATCGTTACTTTGGTGGATAATTGAGAGCCATGTTTTTTATAGGGTCTCAGGCAAAACCTCATTGTGAAATTACGCTACATGTGCTGTATTGAAAATCTTTAAAATCGATTTTTCTTAGAATGGTATATTTTTGAGTATGCCATTTATAGACTTTTCACATTTTCACACATTTTCTGAAATGCCAATACTGATTTTCAATTTCTCGCACTATTAATTCGTTCTGCGAAGATGGAATTGTATGCAGGAGAATTTAGTAAAATATCGAGTTTGAATAAAACATTTTTAATTTTCTGAAGATGTATTAAGTACTCCATCGCTCAGATTCTGCAGTGTTGGCCGCACCAAATTAACTAACGCTTCACAGCAGGGCCAACAAGTAAATAAAAATGCGTTTGCTTGAACATGTCGCGCTTTGTTGGTCACAAGTATTTTACATGCGCTCCGCTCACCTTGTTTTTTCCTTAGGCGATATTGTCTGATAATGCTGTTCATAACGTTTAATAATCTCGTTTCAATTATACATATCAACGCTTGTAAAGAAGTGCTAGACAACTCTCACCCGATTCAAATCTTCATGCAAACTTTTCGTCTGTTTGAGGGACAAATGAAAGGGAGCGTTGCAGAATGTTGCGGCTACTCAATATATTCTCCTATTGTGATGTAAATTTTTAAAATTGTAAAAAGCGACACGAAACTCAAAAATATTTAGTTATAGTTATTACACTTTTGATATAAATTTTCAAACTTCAGGAGAGCAAAAGTTTAGAAAAAGGAAATTCTAATTTTTTAACTTTATGTCGAATATAATAAATTTTGTGCATTTAATTTAATCCTTTTTTGAAACTAATTAATATATATATACCTAATATGTTCTTAATAGTTATTTTTTTGAAATGTAAACATTTTTTCTCTCTCTACAAATATTTAAAATTTTGTTTTTCAACGCTGGGAGAATTAATTCTGCGAAAAATAATAAAAATCTCATCAAACACAAAATGTATTTATCACACGATAAAGATAGCGAAGCGGTCCTTTTGCTGGCATTGAAATCTGGCACTGGAATCGAAATAACTTGTGCGAACACGAATGAATTGGTGCGCAGAAATGTATTCGCGTGGGATTTATGAAATGTCAATGACTTGTTACAGTAATGAGATGTCAATGACCTAGACAAATTTAAGAGCAAACGCGTTTTTACTGACTAGTGTACTTGATCGGCACACACGCACATAATTTTGCGACTGCTGTGATTAACCCCCGTGCTTGGATTAATTTTCCAGAGCATAGAAGATACTCAAATTTATCAAATCTCAACACCGCGGGATTCTTAGTTCATTCGTAGCTGTGATGTTGTCGGGTCCTAACTTCTTAATTAGCTTGCTGAGTAGAGGACTCACACTGCTTGGTTGTAAGTGTGCTACAAATTCCATTGGCATTGACAGTTTCAATCTGTTGTCGCCCTCACTGAATTGGGCGGATATTGATTGATTTGAACCATCCGAAAATCATATGAAATTAACAAGGAAATACTACATGGGCTTAAAAGTCTTTGGCCTGACATAGAGATGGCGCCAAAAATTAAGAATTATTGTGTTGTACATGGAAAACCATCCTTAACTTAGATTCTGTCAAAGTTTCATGACATTTGGTTGACTCGTTTTCAAGTTATTGCTTTCGAAGTGACGCTACCTCTGAATTTTTGTAAACAATGGAAAAAAGTGAATTTCGTGTTTTGATAAAACATTGCTATTTGATGGGCAAAAATACAGATGTATTATAACATTTATCAAGCCATGCTTTTGTTTCCACTGTATTTTTGCCCATCAAATAGCAATGTTTTATCAAAACACGAAATTCACTTTTTTCCATTGTTTACAAAAATTCAGAGGTAGCGTCACTTCGAAAGCAAAAACTTGAAAACGAGTCAACCAAATGTCATGAAACTTTGACAGAATCTAAGTTAAGGATGGTTTTCCATGTACAACACAATAATTCTTAATTTTTGGCGCCATCTCTATGTCAGGCCAAAGACTTTTCAGCCCATGTAGTATATACATATACACTAGTCAGAATAAGTTTGCGTACAGGCAAGTCAAAAATATTTTATGATTAATTTTGACCTCAAAAATGGGTTCTCTGTTTATAAAAACTTATCCACATTATTCATATATGCCTTAACTGCACTTTTTGTTCTGTTTTAGATGAATTAAAATAATAATTTTCCATGTATTCGTATTTATTGACAATATACTCACAAAACGGTGCAGAATAAGTTTGCGTACAAAACTAATAACGGGAACTTCCGGTTATGCTCTTAATTTTCTTTGGAAAATTTGTATTCCATTGAACAGTAAACGGACTTGTAAGTTATTTGGAACCGTATATGTGCTTGAAATTTTATAGAAAGCAATAGAATTCAACAGAAAAATATTAAAAATGGATAAAGAATAATCTTAAAAAAACTTTTCAAAATTGACAAAAAATTTCATTAAATTAGGGAAACTTTTGGGAGAGCACATTCGTCATTTCAAAAAGCCATCTTAAATCTAAAAAAAAACAGAAAATCTTGTTTGGTTACTACGATCTGACCATTTTCTTAAGTTACCCGAGCAAGAGGATTCGATTGTTTGCGATCAGTGCATCACAATCTAAGGCTAGTTGCATCCAATATCTTCAGAAATGTACAGAAATATTTTATAAACCCCATTAGCAGTGACTTTATAAGAAAAGTTCTGAAAAAAACATACTTCCCCTACATAACAGCATGTAAGAAGCCCATATTTAGCTTACTTACAAGGAGCACAGAATTGCTTTCGTAAAAGAGTCCATCAAGGAGTCTAAAAAACCGGATTTCCGGAACGAAATGTTATCTATAGAAAGTGGGACCTTTCATTATTATTTGATAATGGTTTGGCATATTTGGAATTAAAGAGCATCAACTAATTTGAACAGGATCCTGTTAGTAACAAAAATCTGAAATTAACAGTGAAGCATAGCATATGTGGAGATATGGTATGGGGCTGCATGTCAGGAAAAGGAGTGAGCAGGCTGTGTTGTTTTATTCAGAAATGTTTCCGGGGGGTTATTTACATATTTTAAAAGCTTATGTAAGCCAAGGTTTCAAAACTTTGGATCAGATTCCAACATATCTTTTCAACCTTAGCGCGCAATGCATACGAAGCAGTTAAACCCTGAGCCCAACAACACTCCATCTTCTAAGATATAGTTAACCAATACAACAATTCAAGGATATAACAAAATAACCGCTGAAAAAACATCTAATTTAAAAAAATTTGCGCCAAAACTTCTGCAGGGAGTTCAAGCGAGAAAAGAAAATTCACAAAGTTATTAATTTTTGGACAAAACTTAGTTTCAATTGAATTTTAACTAGATAATCTCATCTTGTACGCAAACTTTTTCTGAGGTGAATTCATAACATATTTTGTTTTTGGCTCTCCTTTTACAGTTTGGTCAAGTTTTTGTTATTATTATCTTAATGGAATAAAAGAACTAAGTTTACGCAAAAAATAAAAAATATTTTGTTTTTGAAAAATTACTTTAAGTGATTTATTTTTCATATGAAAAAACTACGTACCCCTTGTACGCAAACTTATTCTGACTAGTGTATGTACATTAAGGTGGGTCGAAAAAAAAAATTTTTTGTTGTCACCACCTAAAAATAAAATTCAGAGTGTTTAATGACTATTTGGAAAATATTGCGATTCTGAGGTAAGCCAATTGTGAGCGGTTTTGCTTCAAAAATACCTCTGATTATTATGTTTTTTGGGTGTAACTTTTCTGTTGTTGGACATTTTCGAATAAATTTTTGTGCAATCCAAGAACTCCTGAAGGTTTATCTAACCAAAAAACTATAAATTATTCGAAAATGTCCAACAACAAAAAAGTTACACCCAAAAAACATAATAATTAGAGGTATTTTTGAAGCAAAACCGCTCACAATTGGCTTACCTCAGAATCGCAATATTTTCCAAATAGTCATTAAACACTCTGAATTTTATTTTTAGGTGGTGACAACAAAAATTTTTTTTTTTCGACCCACCTTAATGTACATAGATGCATGCAAATGTCCACAAAATGTTGCACAAAATTGAAGCAACAGCTACTTAAATAAACTTGAAATCAATAACATTAGCAGGGCACCGTCTTATTCAGTCAACTAGTAAAGTCAGTAAACTACTACAGTCACTGTACTACAATTTGAACTATTGCTACCATATTTAGATGTAGCAATCAAATTTAGTTATCGCTACAGACAAATATTGGCGCAGTACATGGCTGCAAGCAAATAGTTCACGGAGCACGCGCGTTCAGTGCGCACACTAGTGCTACGTCCGTACATACATATATATATGAAGACGAAACCATTCTATAAGAATAGCACTGCAACGTGCACTTTTACTGTTACGTCATAAATCTACCACTACACAACTAAAAATGTATGTACAAAAGTTTTTCTTCATAATTTGTACGGTGCGCCGTACCTGTGCATCAACACATGCAAATCGAGAATCATTGTGCCGTGTGTTGCAAGTACGACTGAGCACGCGGACGCGTGTTCGGTTGGTTTCTATTATTCACATTGCATTCTAATGAATTTTCTACTGCTTTGCGCTTTTTCTTTGTCTTTCTTGCTCAGCGTTGTGGAGCATTCAAGTAGAAATAAATGCGGAAGTTGTGCCTGCAGCTTGGGAAAAATTGGGCATCTCAGATATCTGACTCATATTCAGATATCAAGAAAAATAATTTGTCAACAGGGTTCAAAACTAAGCAATTGAAATGCGAAAGTGTGGGCTGATGTCGCTGCAAGTTGATCCATTTATTGAATGAATTAAATAATGGATAAAGTTTTCTTGCAGGCAACTTTAATCTTAGAGGTGTGCCATTTCCTGTTGTGCTCTTTTTGCTATTGCAGCTTCAAGTGAATTCAACACTTAATACAATTTAGTGCCTCAATTGTACAAATGTGTTTCGACCATGTATATGCTTTATATTATTAAAGGCAAAATCCCTATCAAGTACGTTATCAAATATGCATACACGCTTTTATTTTCAGTTACACATAAAATTCATTGCACTGAGGATTTGATGCGTGTTGAAATCCAGATACCAGATAGTATAGACGACCGTAACAAATCCGAAATTTACTTGGAGGGACTCAAGGATTATCCAGATGAGCGGTGCCAGCCGGAGATTAAGGGCTCACTAGCCATCTTTCGGCTTTCGTTAAGCGATTTCTACGAGTGTGGTGTCACGCGAATGGTGAATCAGTTGACAGTAAGCTTTTTGTTCGACGTCTTGTCAGCCACCGTTCACGCTCATTTCATTGGTCCTTATAGGGGAAAAAGGTCTACTACCACAAGATTATCATTGAGTCCGGCAACAGCAAAGAGATTGTCAGCGTAAAGTGCATCACTACTGGCCCATTTTACAACGTTCTGATGAATGGGACAAGCCGTGAGCAGCCTCGGGTCGTACTGCACCATGGCATTGTGCGTCGAGATGTATTGCCGGCTGGTTTTCAGGAGCCAGAGTGAGTATGAATAGTTTACTGCAATCAATTCGCATCGTGTCGTACCAGCTCATCGTGAGCAAAGAACTTCATCGTTTACTAAAATTGTTATTCTTTCACATAGTTAAAAATTGTATTCTTACTTACGTTGGAGTACTTATGCGGTTTAGCTTTGGAACTGTATTTGGGATGTTGCTTCATCGACCAATAAAATGCATACTTACTTACTTATTGTACTATTATTAAGTTTTATCCCAACGGTTATCAAGCTTTCTTCGTGTATATTTTTAGCGATCTTGAGATAACGACGTCATTAACGGAACGAGCACCAGAACCACGCCTCTCAATTGGCGTGAATCAGAACGGCAAGAAGGTGACTGGAGATTTGACAGTCACGCCTGGCACACCACTCACAATGGAAATAAACTTAGATCGTGATTCGGCACCGGTTTATGGGCTGGGGGTCAACTACTTGGAAGTCACCGATACCCGCCTACTATCTGAAACTATAATTTTTAAAGGGTACTGTACAATAAACTAAGAATTCTTATTATTGGACCACTAATAATTGATTCATATATCTGAACAGCTGCACGGTGGATCCGTACCTTTTCGAGAACTTCAATACCATCGACGGCGATACGCTGACAGCTAAATTCAAAGCGTTCAAATTTCCGGACTCATCGTATGTGCAGTTCAGGGCAACGGTAAACGTTTGTCTTGATAAGTGCCTGGGCACGCAGTGCTCGAATGGCCAAGTCGGGTATGGCCGCCGACGACGCGACACCTCCGAGGCCCTCACGCAAGGTTTGATGGACACGAATAAGGTGTATGAGATATCGTTGGCGATGTTCATCAAAATCAATGACATCGAAGGCGTTAATCGAAGTGAGTTAAAGACATATTCCCCATAGGCGCACCTTAAAACCTCTCACATTATTTACAGATGAAGTGCTTCAGCTGGAGGAGAAGTTGAGGGAATTAAAGTTGGCAAATCAGCGCTTGGCGCGCAATAGTCGTGGCCACTTTGTCGAGCCAATAAAAGCCTACGAGCAGACATTGATGGCAGTGCCAGCATTCGTTGTTGACGAGAAGGAGCTAAGTCAGCCGCAGAGCACAGCTTCCGGCGCAGTCACCAGGAGCATAATAGGGTGGCTGCCTCTAATTACAGGCTTCGCAGCTGTTTCTTGTAAATTTTTGTAAATATTGTATCTCTTGGACAAGAGCTTACGCTCTTTTTAGAATGCGGTAGTCGAAGCCGAACTCGAAACTTTTATAAAAAGCTTCACACATAAACCGAAATCAAATAGAAAGCCGATCGTTAAACCATATGTATGTACATGTAAAACTAAAACTAATTCTAAAGCGTGTAATCAGGTTGAGATAAGTACTTAACTACCTACCTTGCGATAGTGAGCTTACTTTACTTATTAACTGCCATCGAACACTAACTAAAATAAACTAATTTAAAGTTTGCTGAATAAAGGTATCGCGTTAGTTCAAGTGCTGACGTCACACTGATGTTGATTTCAGATCCACCGGAGTCTTTGCGGCAATTGTATTTTATGAAATCGAAAGATGTGAAACTTCTTGCTCCTAATCTTGAATTAACCATAAGTCAACAGCAAATATACATAAAAGCACACGTATGTATTTTTCTCAATACAATTAAGTTACTACTAGTCTACTAAGCTAAACTTTTTGTTTAAGTGTAAACCATCAATACCGAAAATATATTGTATTTAAGCCAGTGAAATCATATATGTGTGTATATGTTACAAGTGCTTGTAAAGCCAAAAGTGGGTTGCACAGGAATGGAACTAGATTTACAGCCAGGCGAAGTTAAAACAAACCTGCAAGATTTATTATTTCGATTGCAATAAAAAACTTGTGCACCAAGTCAAAAGTATAGTATTTCATATTATATCGCGAAAACCAGCCGGAAACCAACCCTACGGGACGCTCGTACGTAACGTTAGCGGCCCAATGCCATTTTAAAAGAGTCACATCTGGCATCGTAAAACTTGACTTTTATAATATCAAATACACTTAGAACGCTTTGTCCAAAGTGTAATCCCGTGTAACCCGATGACGAAGTCAAACAGACAATGCAAGCCTTTATCAACAACTTTTTCTACAACACTTCTATAGGCCAAACCCACTTTATCATCGTTTGTGGTCTGGTACAGGTGTTTGGCATTTGTTGTTTGTCACATCAATACCAGAAATCATTAAACGATACCGAAACGATACAATTTTTTTGTAGAGTTACGTTAAACAGCCGCCGTGGCTCAGTTGGTTAGTGCGCGGTCCAGCGAGTCGCATGCAGAGCGACGCAAGATCGAATACTGCATGTAGTAACACCTAAAAAAAAATAACGGGAAACTCGTTTTCTCTTTCGGTGGCTGTCCTCTCAGCTGGAAATGGCAAACCTCTGAGAGTAAAAATTGCCTATGAAAAAGCTCCCAACCTGCCGTTCGGAACCGGCATAAAACAGTAGGTCCCTTCCACCCGCGTACAAATTCACACGCACAACACGGGTGGTTGCGGGAAGCTAGGCCTTAGTCTCGCGTAAGCGGGCTGTCGTGCCAATCAATTATTAAAAAATTAATTACGTTAAACAGCGTAAATTACAACCTTCGGAAAGAACATTACATATTCTATTAGAGAGATACCAGCTGTTGTGCTCGAAAAATTTAAAGTTGAATGAGTCTCGTACGGATCATTGATAACGTAATAGTGATCTATATTTATCAGACATGGGGGTTGTGCACTATGCTTTTCACTGAATCACTTTCACTTAATCACTGAATTTTATTTGGTGGCAGTTGGAAAAAGTACCACTAAAAAGATTAGTTTAAGAAAACTGCACTACCACTAAATAAAGATCAGTGATTAGTGGAAAAAATTCAGCTACCACTAAAATTTATTTAGCATAGTGCACTAAACAAAGACATCCATTACCATTAAGAGGGGGGGGTAAGGGTTGCAGCGTAAAAAAACACATTTTTTATCAATTTTTTTTTTTAAGTATGGATTGATCAAATTTATTTAAACCTTTTGTACATTATTAAGCATACTTTTAACAATATTCTGTAATTTTTTCATGCAGAAATATTACAAAAAACAAGCTGGTGACAGAGCTGCCCCAGAACTCGTCCCAGTATCTCGGTCGGAAATTATCTGAAATCAAAAACTATTAAAATTTAGTCAAAGTATTATCAAATCCTCACCCTAACGTTCTCCGATTATTTTTTTTTTAATTTAAAAATTTTTGGTGGCCATCTAAAGTGTAAACTGCTATTTTCCACGAAAAATTCCGCCATTTTGTGGGTGTGTAACCCCCTTAATGTAAAAAAAAAATGGTTTACTAAACGTTGGGGTGAGGTATTTCATATGTAGAAAATGTGTACCAAGTTTCAAATAAATCGGTTTAGTAGTTTTTAAATGACAGTGATCACGGAAAAGGTAGTTTTGTGAAAAACGCGATAGAAGAGAATAAGCTGTATACCTGCACTAAAGGACAGGGGACTAACTATAGACCATAACTTCAAGAGTTCTGCTCCGATCGACTTAATATTTTGAGAATATATTCTTGAAATGTTTAACAATAAGATAAGACTAAAAAAAATTATTCGATTTTTCGAAAGTGTAAACTCTTACCCCCCTTAAATAAACCACTAACAACGATATGCGCAAAAGTATAAGTTTTATTTAAACAATGAATTGTGAGTTCCCCTACTACATTTTGAACAATATTGAAAGAAAGAGTCGATCACGATACGAATCAATGGAAAAGCAAATGAGCGAAAATGTTGAAATGTTTGGTTATAACCGTTAGCGATGTAACATTAGTGGAACAGAATTAGTGATAGTGGAGGAATTTTCAACTATCACTGAATTTTATTTAGTGACAGTGGTAAAAAGTACCACTAAGAAAAAGTTAGTGGAAGAAAACTGCACTACCACTAAATAAAGATCAGTGATTAGTGGAAAAAATGCAGCTACCACTAAAATGTATTTAGTGGAAGTGGAAAATTTCCCAGCAGACCTCTAGTGGTAGTGGTAGTAGATTTTAGTGCAAAACCCCCATATCTGATATTTACACCAAGTAATCTCGAAAAGATGAAGCATTGGTTTGTAAACGGACACAAACAATTTCTAATTTCTAGTTTCGAAATTTAAATTATATCAAAGTGAAGTGTCCAAAAACGAAGTCCTTTTTGACGAGATATCCATTATAAACCAAAGCACGGGTATTCGAGTACCCATTGCATAATTTGCGAACATATGTTTGAAGTTTGTTTATACATCCGCTGATATCTCGAAAAGCACACATAGGAGAACTAATTACAGAACTTGATAAAAAATAAACGTCATCAAAGTAAAAGTTTATAGAAATACTAAAGAAAATATACATATTTAAAAATTAAAAACAGTCAAAATTACGGAAATGGTCTTTCTAGTGTTAAATGACAAAAAATGAACTTGAATGCGAAAATTCGTAATGCTACTTTTTGAACTAAAAATTCAATTAATTACACAGCACAACAAAAAACACTTATTTTCTATTGCATGGAGTTTTTCTGCTGTTTCTTACTAATTTGGGTGCGCTGATTTCGAATCTATCCTCAGATTTTTTCTAGCAGCTCTAGTTAGTGAGATATAGGTACCGTGTCATTTTTTCAGTTTTTCCTCTACTTGTTCCATTATTTTGATCGTAATTTCTAAACCAAAAAACCGATTGGCATGATTTTCATCTTATCGCATTAACAATGCCGCACGGCTTCTCCCATGCAACTTATTTTTATAAGTTTTAAAATGCCGCAGTAATTGGACCTCAAAGTCGGAAAATATGGAATTTTAAGGCGTTTTCTTTGATGGACAAAGCATATACATTTTTTGTAAAACAATTAATAAGTTAGGTTTATAATGAAAGTCGACACATCAAGCAATACAACACAGCCAAATTATTTGGCGGAGTACACATTCGCATCGAAATAATAGCAAAAATGTACCATAGCGATTTTCCTCACTTTTCATACTTTTTCCTTAAAGCCATTTTCATCACTTTTCATACTTTATCCTTAAAAAATTAGGTGCCTCAAAATATGCAAAGTTTTAAATTTTGTTTTGTTTCGAGCAATTCAAAATCTTTTTGTTTTTTGCTTGTATTCCAGACTATAAATGGAACATATAAAAGAGCATATTTTGAGGCTACTAATTTTTTAATTTTTTAAGGATAAAGTATGACAAGTGATGAAAATGGCTATGATGCATTTTTCCTATTATTTCGATGCGAATGTGTATTCCGCCAAATAATTTTGCTGTGTTGTATTGCTTGATGTTTCTTCTTCTGATATTCATATACTTTGTAACTTGATTTATGAAACATCAGTACATTGTTGGCCATCAGAAAAAACGCCTTGAAATTCAATATTTTCCTATTTTCAAACCTTATTGCAACGCCAATTTAGAACGCATAAAATTGATTATAGTCAGAAAAGATGGCGTGAAATGTTGTAAGTGCAACGATGTAAAAATGTCGATGGGATTATTGGTTCAGAAATTACAGTCGAAAACGAGAAAAAAGCCGAGGAAAATTCGAAAAAGTGACACGCCCAATTTTTGCGAAAACTAGAGCTGTTACATAAAAACGGAGTATGGATTTTAAAACAGCGTGTAAAAACGATTCAGATTCATGTAAAAAACTCCATGCAACAGACATGCTGTTGTGCAGTGTTATTATTAAAATTATTCAAATAATTATAAAAATGATTTTTCAAACTAAAATATTCAAACTTGGAGTTAACACCCTTTATCAGTAGTTGGGCACCTCTTTCGTTGATTGACTTAGTCTGTTTTCGCACCATTCTGCGGAGCTGCATTCAAAGGGTCGCCGTTGCAGTCAATTCGAATAGTTGCTTTTCTTTCGATAATTTGATGGTTTTGAGTTTTTTAAGTTTTGATACATTTTTCTTTATTCTCTGTAATATAAAACTCCAAACCAGGTATTCGATTAAAATAAAACAGCAATTCGCCCTCTAATTCCTGACAGCAATGCACATTTGTAGTTAAAAGTAACTGTACAACTTTCAAGCACGGGTTTTGGACAACTGCTCTTTAGTATCATCTCTATTCGGACCTTTTTCACTTTAAACGTTCTTAGATTTGCTCTTTTTTTGAGTCTGTAAACGGTTGATGTTGATAATTAATTTTATCGGTAACAACACGTTTCGGAAAGTTTGTGAAGGGCATAGCACTCTATTCAGACAGCCGCCTAACTTGCGTAATTAAGACATTTTCTGAATGTATCCTCAATATAGCCCTAATGGCCAAACTCCATAAAGCGCGTTTCAGGCGTATCGTGGTTTTTCGCGTTTCGAGAAAAAGTTGAATCAGTGTATTTGTATGAAGCAAACTCCATGACTACGCCCGAAACGCGGCAAAAGTTGAACTATTTTCAACTTTCTCTCGCGTTTCTCGCTTAACGACGTCAAACAGCTGACAGAGCTCCTAAAGATGTCATACATTATGTAGTTAAATGGTAATGCCGATAACAAAATTGTGTTATCGCAAAAGTCGAATGCATTTATTTTACACGAAAGCTATTCAATACATTTAAGAAACATTTGAAATTCAATATTTTAACATAAAATGTGGAGAAATTCCTAAAAATTAGCATAATTCTTTGACAGACGAAACTTAGTCTTCGCTGTATTGGAAATTCGATAGCTTATTCGTTGTCCATCGAATTTTGCTCATCCCTGTGAAATAAATTGCTACAAATTGAATTCAACTGAATCTTTTTTTTATTTTTTGCAATGTTCGATATGCATTTATTGTGTTTAAAATGAAATCGGTAAATTCTATAAAGTCTTTAACGTCGTATAGCAATTTCATTTCGTTGTTTTTCACAATTCACAAAGAATCAATCAGCAGTTTGCCAATTAAAAATTAGCATAAGCTTGGCAGCCGCCGTGGCTCAGTTGGTTAATGCGCGGTCCAGCGAGTCGCATGCAGAGCGACGCAAGTTCGAATTCTGCATGTAGTAACACCTAAAAAAAATAACGGGAAACTCGTTTTCTCTTTCGGTGGCTGTCCTCTCAGCTGGAAATGGCAAACCTCTGAGAGTAAAAATTGCCTATGAAAAAGCTCCCAACCTGCCGTTCGGAACCGGCATAAAACTGTAGGTCCCTTCAAGCGTACAAAATTCACACGCACAACACGGGTGGTTGCGGGAAGCTAGACCTTAGTCTCGCATAAGCGGGCTGTCGTGCCAACCAATTATTATTATAAGCTGACGTAAGAAGAACAAGCTGACGCGTGAAACGCGCTTTATGGAGTTTGACCATTTGCAACGCGAATAACGCGAGAAACGCCATAACACGACAAACCCCGAACGCCTGAAGCGCGCTTTATGGAGTTTGGCCATAATGGCCAAAGTTTATTTGAATTCAATTTAATTTTTTTTAATTAATAATTGAATTCAATTTATTATACACAAATCTCATTTAGCTAATTGCAATTAGCACTAAATAGACCATTAATTGACGTTTCGTGTTGGTATCGATAAACAGATTCATTCACAATAGATTGAACCAAAAGAAATTGAGAAAGGGCCAGAAGCGCTAAACGTTTGTTACTATTTAGTGGTTTTTAAATCCCGTTTTAAAATTGTGAGCATCAGAAGGGGTGTTGAATAAATATGAGTAAATGTTCAGTAAATGCTTTGAAGAACTTTCTTATACGTAACAAAAATAAACCTTACTTCACGACTATTCTTTAAACAAAAATATGCCTGATAACATATTGTTGAAGTTGCATTGCATTCAATTTATATTATTAAATTGAGCTCGATTCGCTATGCAACCCTGAGTCGTGCTGTTATCGATACACAAATTCATTCACAATTCACGCAACTAAAACTAATTTAACAAAAGCGGCCTTTAGACGGTCGCACATGTCCGCAATCATGTGCGGCGCGACGACAAGAATGACCGTGTAAACTCAAGAAATTCGTGTCGTCGGACATGTGCGACGGTTTTCACAATTTTTTGATTTCTCTGTCGGCGCGACGCACATGTGCGACCGTGTAAACGGCTGTGTGACACACATAGTGCATTTTTTCATTCGATCGGTGGACAGCGAGCAGTGAGGATGGCGTCGCAAAAAAATCAAATATTATGGAAGGAGTTCTTTGAGGTGTATAAACACAATCCCGAACTGTGAAAAGTAAAAGGTGAAGAATATAAAAATTAAAATTAAAAGAATCGCAGCATAGAGGTGCTTTTAGGGGTCGTCCATAAATTACGTAACGCAATTTTTAGTATTTTTTGACCCCCACCCCCCCCTGTGTCACAAACTGTCACATTGGCTTGAACTCCCCCCCCCCCAAAGGTGTAACGTAACGGAGTCTTCAAAAGCATAATAAAAATACTAAAAAAAATTTTTATTTCGATCAAGATTATATGAATACGTTTAAAATTTGTTACGTCACATTCTGCTCGACCCCCCTCCCCCCCGGCGTCCCAAACTGTCACATCGAGCAAGACCCCCCCCCTCCCAGGAGCGTTACGTAATTTATGGACGACCCCTTATGCAAATTTAAAGAAATTGATGCGAAAGCGCATACCATGTTGCTTTGTTGGCAGCAGCGAGACAACTGAAGTGTGCGCACATGTGTGACCGTGTAAACGCTCATCGCACATTTCCCCCATCGCACATGATTGCGAACATGTGCGACCGTCTAAAGGCCGCTAAACAGACATAGGTGAGAGGCGTTTGCAATGACAGTCACTAGGCGTTTGTTAACATTTGTTGACTTTGGAATTTCGTTTAAAAAAATGGTGTAAACATCAATAAATGTTTTCAAGAAAATTTGTTTTTATTTTAACATAGAAATCATTCATTTGTCTATCTGAATATGATACGATGATTATATGATAAGCGGCCTTTAGACGGTCGCACATGATTGCAATCATGTGCGATGGGGAAAATGTGCGATGAGCGTTTACACGGTCAAACATGTGCGCAAACTTCAGTTGTCTCGCTGCTGCCAACGAAGTAACATGGTATGCGCTTTCGCATCAATTTCTTTAAATTTGCATAAAAGCACCTCTATGCTGCGTTTCTTTTAATTTTTATTTTTATATTCTTCACGTTTTACTTTTCACAGTTCGGGATTGAGTTTATACACCTCAAAGAACTCCTTCCATAATATTAGATTTTTTTGCGACGCCATCCTCACTGCTCGCTGTCCATCGATCGAATGAAAAAATGCACTATGTGTGTCACACAGCCGTTTACACGGTCGCACATGTGCGTCGCGCCGACAGAGAAATCAAAATATTTTGAAAACCGTCGCACATGTCCGACGACACGAATTTCTTGAGTTTACACGGTCATTCTTGTCGTCGCGCCGCACATGATTGCGGACATGTGCGACCGTCTAAAGGCCGCTATTTAATCTATTTTTGTTATTAGACGATTTCATTAATTAAAAAATATACATCACTGGTTTTGTTTGCTCTTCTTCCTTTCTTCTATCATTCACAGTAGCGGTATAAAATGTCAATTGTTCTTCACCAGCTGATAGCAAGAATACAGAAGTTGTGACGTTTTGCAGGAGTCCACGGAGGAAATTTTTAGTTTATTACGGAGGATTTCCTGAAAAAGTGATACAATTAGAAAGCATTTATTAAATATAAAAGAAACTGACTCAGTCGGGCGCAATGCTTTGTGGTAACCTGCGATTTCAATAGCACCACAATGTGCATGTGGCAGAGTAACTTAATTGAATTATTTGCTATTGTGGTGTGCGAAAGAGAGAAGCTCCAAGGGAGGTAATCACACAACGTGTATCGCCCCAATTGGGCTATTCGTAGCGGCGGTCTGAACTACCGTAATACCGCCGGACAGTTCAGCATTGATCACTAAAGTGTGAAATTGTTTAAAAAAAGGAGAGACGGTGCGATGTGTCGGAAATACATGCAGCTATCTGGTTTGCTTGATGCTTGAAAGATACCGGCAGCAGCGAATATGAAGAAATCCGCGACATCGTGCAGTCTGGAGAAAACAGCAAGCCCTGAGAACTTGAAAACGCGAAGCAGCTCAATTCATCGGAGAGCGCACCTAGACGGATTACACTTTAATATCTGTAGGTATGCTAACGTTTTTCTCCACAAGCAGCTGCACATTTGGCACATTAGGCAGCGTAACAACATTAGATTGTACTTAACGAATCTACCACACAACTTTTAGTGCTCTGCTTAGTACTCGTATTCTGGTTTCAGAGCAATTCAAAAATTTGGATTTTTCTATCATAAAAAATCGATTTTAATTGTTGGCATTTAATTGCTTCTTTTTGTTTTCCCCAATGACAATATACTACGACTTCGAGCCGAGCTGACACATCTATTAAGCAATTACTTAAAACATTAAGTATTTGTGATACTTGCATATTTTCAGCTGCTGATTAGATGCTTGCAACATTTAATGAAGTTATAACAGGAAATCACTGCATGCAGTTTGTATAATATAAAAGATCGGTGTAAGTAGAGGCAATAATTGGAAAGTTTTTTCCTTAAGAGAAACAACGAAAAAAAGCCGGCTAACACCAACTTGAATGCGAACAAATAATTACATTAATGCATTTTATACCAACCTGCTATTGCTTCATTTGAATCTCCCACCTACGTCGTCTAAAGATGCGGTCACGCAAAGTGTTATTTATAGCAGGACTCCTCGCAATGTGGACCTGTGTCACTTACTACTTCGTGCTAAGGCCGAGTACCTCTTCCGCGTCGTTCGGCAGAGTCATTGATCAGAAGCTGAGCCGTATCGAAAACGAGGCTCGCATGGAGTACGAACTGAATGGAAAATTTATGCAGGACATTTTGGATGTTCTGAAATCAAAGGCTATGCAACCACACAAAGGTACAAACCAGCATGTGGCACCGAAGGAACGTTCCATCGATATTGTGGCGTTGTCACCTGATCATCCTTTGAGTTTGGCAGAACCACCACAGAAAGACCAGCAGTTTGCCGAGATTGTGGAATCGAAGGAAAAGGAGGAAATCCAACAGACCGCAATAATTCGTATGCCCAACGGAGAGCCTGTTATACCGATTCTGGTGATAGCGTGCGATCGAGTGTCAATAAAACGATGCCTTGACAATCTGCTTCAGTATCGGCCAAGTGCAGAACAATTTCCAATTATCGTGTCGCAGGTATGTTTTTCAGTCAGTACTTAGTTTATTGCAGACATGGGGGTTCTGTACTAAAATCCACTACCACTACCAGTTCGGCGTCTGCTGACACTTTCCACTACCACTAAATGGATGTAGTATTTACTGAAACTAAATTTCCACTAATCATTTAGTTAATTTATTTTCTAGTGCAGTAACCATTACAACTATTTAATTGTAATAGAAAGCATAGAGCACTTTGAATTTAGTACGAAACCCCATGTCTGGTATGTTGTGCTATGTTGCGTGTGGTGTTTGGATCTTGTGCTAAGGGATTGTCACATTATTTTAGGATTGTGGTGATGCGCAGACGAAAGCGATGATTCTGTCTTATAAGTCTAAGGTGTCACTAATTGAGCAACCGGACCAATCTGATATTTACCCACCACCGCGAGAGAAAAAATTCAAAGGATACTACAAGATAGCTCGTCACTACGGCTGGGCGCTGAATACCACATTCCATAGAGGATACGAGTTTGTTGTGATTGTCGAAGACGATTTAGATGTAGCTCCCGATTTCTATGAATACTTTCTTTCGACGCATTCGATCCTGAAGCAAGATCCTTCATTATGGTAAATAGTTGCGCTCCAAGGCATCACACAATCGGGTTACAGTGGCTTATTTTTTATGTATTAGGTGTGTGTCTGCTTGGAATGATAATGGCAAAGCCAAGTTCGTGGATACTTCGCATCCTGAGTTATTATACCGCAGCGATTTTTTCCCTGGGCTCGGGTGGATGCTGACCAAAGATTTGTGGCGGGAGTTATCCGTAAAATGGCCAAAATCGTAAAAAATTTGTTGAGATCGATAAAACATCTTAACAATATATTTTTGTTTCTTTACAAGTTTTTGGGATGACTGGATTCGGCGTCCTGAACAGAGAAAAGAGCGAGCCTGCATTAGACCGGAAATTTCACGAACTGCGACTTTTGGCAAGTTTGGTGTGTCGAAGTAAGTTTTTTATGAAGCATAGATAATATGAACAGGCAAAATGGTTATATGGGTTCGACGCTTTTTACTGCATCTTTGATTAGTTTTTACTAATATTTCCAACTACTTTCGAGCCACTGAGAATTCGTATTTCGGATTTAGTTATGTTTCTTCCCTGAATTTTTTTAAATGGTCTTCTCACGCCGCAACTTTTCTTTGTGGTCTTTTACAGTGGTCTTTTCTTCGACAAGTATCTCCAATATATCGTACTAAACGATAATTTTGTACCGTTTACCAAAAGAAATCTCACTTATTTACTAAAGGTCAGTGTGACATACGGAAACTGAAATTGGTTTGGTTTTTAAATTTAAATATTTTCATTCTTTGGAAACCTAAGCAGGATAACTATGATCGTAAATTTTTGAGAGACGTGTACACCTACCCCATTGTGACATATGCGGAGCTGCGCAGAAATCTGGTGAAAGTGGATGGACCTGTTCGTATACAGTACACATCCCGGGAGCAATATATTCGCACAGCCTCCTCCTTTGGACTAATGGTAGACTTTAAGGTAAGATAAATATTTTTTGTTTCGTGTTTTTGCTCACCAGTTCACATTTTCTTGCAGAGTGGTGTGCCGCGCACTGCCTATCACGGCGTTGTGTCATTCTATTACAATTCTCGCCGAATTTATCTGGCGCCAAATGTAAACTGGAACGGTTACGATTTGTGGAGCTAACAAAACTTATTTTTTGCTTCTGAATTGAAATTAAACAGAGCAACCTGAGAGCTGCGTTTCTTTTGTTGTATAGATTTACCACGATAAAAACCCTCTGTGCATAGTTTTCTTTAGGTGTAATCATAATGGGGTAGCATGATGCTGCACATCCTAATTGCATGATTACTTGTAGAAAATTTTATGTTTGTACACACAGCCAAAAACTAATTTTAATTAAAAATTTCGTGCGAGTTTCTTAATTTTTGTTAGCTTAAGTTAATCATGTCAAAATAGTGCACCTCGGTTGCGTCCCTGTAAAATACCAGTTGAATTTCCTGCCCTGACGCAAAGTTCTACATATTGCAATATTTGAAAATGAACGACATGCGTAGCATTAGGTATTAGACTTTTAATACTGACGTAAGTTTGTGTGCTTACGTAAAGGTTGAGTTATCGCAAATCGAACTAACACCAATTGATTGTACAAACTATACTCAGCAAACCATATTTTGTTGCCGATGTTGACGTAATTTTTGTATATGTAAAAGAGTAAACATATTTGTGATTTTATGAAATTGGGGGCTTTCAGAACCGACGTTAGGTCGATGGTGTGATTGATCGTTGTGGTCCGACTACTGCTTCTGGGAACCTGTGTCGTTTTTGAGATAACGACTTTACCTCAGTCCTATTATGAAAATAACTCGAATAATAAAACTGTATATTAATTTCTGTAGTTGTGCCACATTGAATGTTTCAGCTGGCAACACTTTTTAAGCTAGACATTACGTGTATAAATAAAATTTGTAAATTCTTTAAGTATTACATGTTTAAATATTATTTTTCATATGTACACAATGTTTCTCCTCTTCGTCGTCGATTTGCTCACAATCAATGTCGCTGCAGTCGGAATCGGATACCGTTGTGCTCCTCTTACACCTCTGACTGCGCGAGTTAGAGCAAACGTCGTTACCATTTGCACCGGTGCTGCTGGTGCCTCTATGTGGCAAGAAGTTTACGTTAGCATCTCCGAACACACGTTCCAATTCAGCCAAACCATTGGAACACGAAGCGTCCGTATCAGGCGGCAGTGCTAAGGCATGCTTCTCGCAATACTTGAATCCTAAATAGCTATCGGCCGCATACAGATTCTCAGCGCTGCAATAGGAGCTTGTATTGGCGGCTCTTGCTGCTGGCACTGGTAACGTCGCAAACGGCAAGAAGCGCTCTGCTGCATCGACTGTGTGACCATACGGGCTAGCGGAAGAGTTTGTTCCGAACGGCGCTGCAGTCTGCTTGCAACTGACTCCAACACCTGCCGCACCACCCACACCAGCTGTTCTCATGCTGTACGGCGGCGCAAAGTTCAAAGGCTGCCCCCGCGAAAGTATCGCGTTTCGGGCGCTTTCCATTACAGGCAATGGCGGTAGGTGCGGGCCTGATGGCACTGTCGTTGGCGTGGTTGAAACGCTAGAGTAATTACGCAAGGCTGCCGCCATGGGCGTGGTGGATGCCCCGCTATTCAGCATAATAGACTGCAGTGGCGTGGGGCCTGCGGGCGTTTGGCTGAATAACCACAGGCGGTCGCCCACAACCATTGGGCGCGCCAGACCACCGATTCCCAGCTGAGCGTAATAGTGAGAAGCGAGCGTCTCCACATCGGCCGTATATTTGCGCTTCCACTTGGTGCGTCGGTTTTGGAACCAGATTTTGATCTGTAATTAAAATTGAAAATTTATTTAAATCTACATATGTATGTACATATGTTTGTACAATATGTGGTTTTGTTTTCCTTCTG
Source organism: Melieria omissa (assembly GCA_963971225.1). Taxonomy (NCBI): domain Eukaryota; kingdom Metazoa; phylum Arthropoda; class Insecta; order Diptera; family Ulidiidae; genus Melieria; species Melieria omissa. The sequence continues at coordinate 36,754,650 of OZ020269.1, read as the reverse complement.
CCAATAAAAACCCGGAAAGTATTCATTTATGTACGAGTTGCAAAAAGAGTAAAGTTGATGGGGGTTTTCGGAATTCTTAACAGCGCCTTGCATGAGGTTGTTCAGACGATCGAAAAACCGCTGAACGTCAACGAGTATACGTTAGCCGCTTTCCTCGATATTGAGGGGGCCTTTAATAACGTCACTCTAGAGGCAAAGGTGCACACCTCAGGGGGGCGTCTTTTCGCCTCTGCTGTGGCTGCTTGTGATAAACAACATCCTCGAGATTTTCGAATCCAGGAGGCTACGAGTAGTAGCATATGCGGACGACATCACTATCCTCTGGAAAATTTCTGTCCACCATTAGTGATCTCATGGAGTCTGCTTTAGGAGAACTCTCTAGGTGGGCAGAGCAGAATGGTCTAGGAGTTAACCCCTCAAAGACGGTTATGGTACTGTTCACCCGGAGATACAAAATACCGGAGTTTAGGCTGCCGAAACTTAGCGGCATCATTATCACTCTCTCACCCGAGGTGAAATACCTTGGCACCACATTCGACTCCACGCTTTCTTGGAGACGCAACGTGGAAGAGGAGGTGAAGAAGAGCTTGAATGCCCTCTACGTTTGTCAGAAGGCCTTCGGGAAAAAGTGGGGATTACGGCCAGGCATTTTCTACTGGATGTATACAGCGATCATTCGGCCGATCTTATGTTACGGATCCATTGTCTGGTGGCCGGCCACGGACACCAGGTCCTTGACGACGCAACTGACGAAGGTGTAGAGACTGGCGGCTATGGGAATAGCAGGAACCGTAAAAAGCACCCCCCAGGCAGGCCTAGAGATGATTCTACATCTCCACCCAATAGAGCAGTTCCTTAAGTGCTGTGCCGCAAAAGGCGCTCTCAGACTGAGAGAGGCCAACCTGTGGAAAGAGCACGCTTATGGACACTCTGGGACTTTAAGGTCATTAAAGAGGCCAGGTACAGAACAGCAATTAGATTCCTGCACGGACTATCTGATTCCACACCTGGATTTTGATTCGCGCGCACTCACCTCCTTTCGCTCAAGGGAAGAATGAGGACTTACAAGTGTGACAACTCCATCACCATCTTCACAGACGGTTCTAAGATGGAGGAAGGTACAGGAGCTGGTCTCCACTCAGATGAACTGGGGGCACAACAGTCTTTCAGACTCCCGGACCTCTGTAGCATCTTTCAGGCGGAGATTTTCGCAATCTGGAAAGCTGCTGAACTAATCCGCTACAGCGGATTACCACCCACGGATATCACAATCTGTGTGGATAGTCAGGCAGCTTTAAAAGCGCTGGAATCAGCCACTGTGAAGTCGAAGGTAGTGCAGAGTTGTCGCACTGCACTTCGAGGCATCGGGCATCACCGAGTCACTCTCTGCTGGGTTCCGGGCCACTCTGGAGTGGCAGGAAACGAGGCAACGGATGAGATGGCAAGAAAGGGGGTCGCCCTGCCTCTCACCGAAGTGGATAACTCTGTGCTCCCTCCGATATCTGCCCTGTATCTGCGTATTGACAGGTTGAGCAAAACTTACATCGGTCCTCATGGCGGAGCAGAAGTGATTGCAGTACCTGCCGGGCAATATGGCCTTCCCTTTCCGTGAGGAAAACACGATATGTACTGTCCCTGAGTCGAACCTCTATTAGGCAGCTTGTTGGAGTCATTACTGGACACTGCGCCATTGGATCCATGCCTATCAAATGGTGCCTCTCGTCCAGTGATGGCTGCAGAAGCTGTGGAGATGAGGAAGAAGTGGAAACGATCCCACACTACCTTTGCCACTGCCCGGCTCTGCAGGAACGCTGTCGCCGTACCTTGGGGTCAAGGTTCCTGGCAGACTTGTACTGCACAGCAATAGTTGAAATTTCGGATCTGCTCTCCTTCATCAAGAGGTCGAATTGGTTTGCCCCGAACTGAGAGCCAGTGGCTAGCTCCAGAATCTTCTAAGAAGGGATTCACAATGGGCCATTTTGGCCTCCGAGTGGAAGTGCTGCCCTTGGGACGCATACACCCTTCCCTACCTAACTTAACCTATTAATATCAAGTTTCATGGTCTTTATTTGGAGACATACGATTCCGGTACTTACGGCATACACATATTTGGCAGAAGGTGGGCGAGGACTTGAGATTGATTGTTACCTGAGTTTCAGTTAGGTGCAATTGCTTGGCTAACGCAGTCCGTTTTGCTACAGACAGATATTTGCCTCGTTCGAATTCGCTCTCTAAAGATTTGATTTGTGAAGCTGAAAACGCAGTGCGAGGTCTTTTTTTTCGGTCATCATTAGAAGCTGAAATGTAAAAAAACGTTAAAAGATAAAACACTTTTATATCGGTACAATAGAATATGTTTTCAAATCACAGCTGCACGTACAATCTGAGTAAACCAATAAAAGTTTCACACTGCAAAGTCTACGGGAATAAGTTGAGGAAATTGTGAAATTTTTCCAGAATGTGTAACTTTCATTGTTGGTGACCATTGAAAATCGCAAATCAGATCAACAGAAAATAAACAAATTATTGCCACCGCCATTTGATTTATATTTTGATTTTACATGTATACCCTTTTAGTCATACCTTTTAGCCATTTTTTGTCTAAATAAAGCGCTTCAAATTGGTTAAAATCTACCCTTTACTTAACCCTTTCAGTCACAATGTCCAATATATTGGACTACAGCCCATACAATTCATACAGCGGGCTGTTATTTTCATGTCGGAAAGCATTAACTTTGGATAAAAGTTCGTTTTCTTGTGGTCCCTTTTCTACATTAAATTTATCACCTGTTTTTTAAGGGAATCGTGGTGAATTCCTTCCTGTACGAGGGGGGCCTCGTAAGACTTATGTATGCTGTAGAAGCTGCCACCCTAACCTGTAACCCGGGTTACATAAAAATGTTGAATTAGTTATAATATGGAATTTTGATGAAATCCGATAAACTTTAATCTGAGAAATGGGGAACTTCTCAAAGTAGTTAGTCGGTGGATAAAGACGTTTAAGAGTGGAGTTCATACGGCTTTATGAACACATCAAATTCCCCAAAACTATCGAAGTACAGACAACAATTTTAACACTTTTCAATATTTGTATATATTTATGTTCCATGTTAATACACTACAGGTTAGACATTCAAAAAATGTCAACAAATGACGGCGTACCTTGTGACGTAGGCATATGTTGGCTGCGATAATCTGAAAATATATGTACTTAAAAATTTGTTGAAAAGTATAATCAAATCCGGAAAATGGGATATTATAAATAATAAATTCAAGTACTTTCCTGTATTTGTGCTCTATTCTTACGATTTTTATGTAAACGAAACTGTTTATTTTCAGCAGTTACCGTGTTACCTCCACGCTCTTGGAGGATGGTGAGGGTCGCGTTCATTCCGAAGATCGGAAAGGACGACTACACTAGCCCCAAGAGCTTTAGACCTATTAGCATGACTTCTTTTATGCTAAAAAGTCTCGAACGGCTGGTGGAGTTACGGATGCGTAAGGAGTCGCTTAAGAGACATCCTCTGTCTCCATTTCAGCATGCCTAACAAAGTGGGAAGTCTTGCGAGTCGGCTCTGCAAAATCTGGTCGGTAGGATTGAGCGAGCCATCGACAGGAAGGACTACGCGGTGGGAATCTTTGTGGACATAGATGGTGCTTTTGACAATGCGACTTTTGACAGTATGTGTAACGCTGCTAGCCGAGCTTTGGTAAATTCTATACGTTCAATGCTAGCCCAAAGAATCATGATGGTGCGAGCAGAGGACGATCTGCTGGTGTCATCCGGTGTAAATAGGGGCTGCCCCCAAGGTGGGGTGCTGTCTCCATTGCTCTGGTGCATGGTGATTGATCCCCTGCTCATCACTCTGAATGACTCTGGAGTCTACGTACAAGCATACGTGGACGATGTGGCCTGTCTTGTAACCGGCCCTTCCCTTATGCACATCTGCAGAAAAGTGCAGAGAACTCTGGATATGATTGACACCTGGTGTAATGCGAACGGGCTATCTGCTAATCCCGCCAAAACTGGTATGGTTCTCTTTACCAGGAGGAGGAAGCTTGATAGATTCATTCTACCCACACTCAAGGGGGTCACTATTCAGCTATCCAAAGAGGTGAAATATCTGGGAGTTATCCTAGATGATAAACTCCTTTGGAAATCTCACGTAGAACTAAGGACATCGAAAGCACTGTCGGCTTTTTGGCAATGCAGAGGTGTATTTGGGAAAACGTGGGGTCTTTCCCATAGCAAGATCCTCTGGATCTACAAAGCTATAATAAGACCCATCATCTCCTACGCATCGGTAGTGTGGATGAGCAGACTCTCTCTTGCAGGGGTCAAGAGAACCTTGTCCAAACTGCAGCGCACCTCACAGTCATGTCCATGCCCCTTGACTCTATGCCTATACGGGGACTAGATGGTTCTTTGCCCTAGGCTCGTACGCATCCGTCTTTCAGGCAGAGGTGCATGCGATACTTGAGGCGATGAACTTTGTCATAGCCGCGTTCGCTCGTATCAGGTTTGAGACGTTTGGCACTGATGTGCTAAGAAGCGACCACCTTGGCTCCTTGGCACCCCAGGATCTATCAAGGTTTCTTCGGGAATCGGGTAGACTTAAAGCATATTAACAGGGAACAACAAGTCGTAGTACAATGGACGTATAATTGTCTGAGTGCTGCGCTTGCTAGATCGTTCCGACAAGGGGGGGGGGAAAAAAATATCGTGTGAGGTACGAAAATTGAAGTTCTTCACGCGGCCCCACAAGGTTACCCATTTTCTGAATATGATTTCTGAAAAAAGATTTTACGTTTCAATTAATCATAAAAAAAATGCCGAAATCAAACTGCACGTTGTGTTAGAAATCATGGACGAATAATAATATATGCGCGCTGGAATACATGGCTACATCTTAAAAAAGGTCAATATAACAGATGAAGGCAGCAGCTCTACGTGGACATGGACATGGAAAAATCCCGCAATTTTTGGAGAAAATCACAATCAAATTCTAAGTCAATCGGTAGATTTATCAGATGCCGTACAACGATTATTTTTTAAGAGTCGGATTTATTTCCGTATCAAAATATAAAATGAAAAATTATTACTAAATAAATATCCATCTAGGCGTTTAAACTGTTATTTTTTTTAATAACACTATCGTCTCTTATCTCTTACAGGGCTTTTTTAAGTACGAATTTTTCCCCTATTTGTGAAAATCCCCCCTCATTATAAGCAACACTCTGTATAAGGCATTCTCATTCTGCCTTTTTTCCGGAATACACTACCTTTATAATTGTATCATGGTCGACAGCTAACATTTTCGATAATTATACAATTGTGAAAATAAAAACATCAACAATTGTACTCCTTGATCCTTCGTTGTTCGAATGTCGTCATACAATTTTTATTCGTTCCAGTTTAGAAATACAATAATAATAATAGGGGAATTCTTTGTAAGGTGCTACCCCTATTTTTTTATTGTTTTGTGGTCGGTAAAATGCCTTTTTGTTGCTCGGAATCGTCATTACAATGAATTTTAAGTGTTTTTAGTAAATTTTTCTCTAATCCTATCATGAGGAATAAATTAGTTCAATTTTGTTTATTAATTTCCACACAATTATTCGTTTTATTCGTCACCATTCAATTTGCATTTTGCTTTCGGTCATTTTCTATTCAATTCAAATGAAATTCAATAATATTTCGTAAATTTTCTAAATCATGCATTTTTACTTGAGATTTCTACATTTTTAGCGGTTTTTTTTTTTAACTTTACATTAAAAAATTTTAGGGTGTCGATTTTGAACACTTTGGGAAATTGGCTGTAAAATTCGTATTTACGAAAAATTCAAATGAAGTGTTACCTTCATAGCTATGGGGTTGCACCTTGGTACGGTATGGTTATTATTTTCAAATTAAAATAAAAGAACGAAACATAATAATAATAATTTAATAATAATAAAAAAAATTAATAAAAAATTCAATTACGAAAAGATATCAGAGTCAGTTAAAATAATAAAATTGGTATTTTACTTCTTGAAGTAGTCAGTCATAAAATGTTGCGTTTTTCTTGCTTTTGTCCCTTTGAATAAGCTACTGTAACTGTACTGTTGGTTTATGTAAATCACAACGAAATTTTTCCGTTCTTCCTTCATTATGAATAAAAAAAGTTCGATTGCTTTTTCCTTATTGAAGCAAATTGGATGTAAGTGGTGTGCGTACTGGTGCACATCGCGTCTTCTTCATTTTCAGAAAGAGTTTTGATTTAAAGCTCATTCAGAAACCACGGAAATGCAACAAAAGTATCAAAAAGTGTACAGTGGACGTCCAATATAACGAATCTTATGTTGTAACCCCAATTTGTTAAATCGAAAAATTCGTTAAACCGAACGAATTTTTTGTTTGTTTTAAACCATACTTTTTGAAGAAATAAGTCTCACATATTCAGTTTTTAACCTTCTGCCTGTCCCTTGGAGTCTATTAGACCCCAGGCGGAATTAAAAACGGTTGAGCGGTCGTCTACTTGAGTTATTTAGCGTTACTCGTGCTTACAACCCTTAAAAAACAGAATTTGAAAATGTTGGTAACTTGACGTAAATTTGAAAGTTTTAACGTAACAAAAACAATTGAGGTACCGTTTACTTGCCGAAACCAAATATTTATTGTTATTGTAAAGAATGTGAATAAAAACAACAAACAACAAAAACAACATAAATATTCGTTATATCGAATAGCGAATTTCACTTTTGGTCGTAATATAGAACCATCAATGGAAAAAATTTGGCCGTACGTTAAATCGAAAATTCGTTAAATGGGAAGTTCGTTATACTGGACGTCCACTGTATTTAAAAAATCTGAAATACAATTTTAAACTCTGAAATACAATTTTAAACGCTGAAATACAGTTTGAATTTTCTGATATACAATTTGAAAAGGTGTAATATGGCAATTTTTATAAGGCCCAGCGCAGCAACTAATAGCAAAAAAGTGATCGAGAGTGTTGAGAGAGAGAGAGCGATTTGAGGGGTGTTGGGTTAATGCAACAGAAAAACTGTTTGACAAAATATTTCTCACATTTTTTTAGTGAACATTCGCGCTGTGTTCTCGAGAAACCCATAGAGAGAAAACAAAATAAAACAAAAATACAAATTGCCTGTTTTGTATTATAGTACTCTGTCTTTGTAGTTATACGACTATGTAAAGTAATATACTCATGTATACATAATATTTACTTTTCTTAGGCCCTTTTTAGGTATATTTATTTCATGGAGTTTAACTAATGATAGAAAAGACATTTGAAAAAACAATATGGCAAAGGAGGATGTTAAAATAAGAGTATTTCACTATGATTTATGTTTTTTTTTACTTATGAAGAAATATGAATATATGAAAACTGTGCCCTGGAGTAGATTAAAAAACAATTTTTGGGCTGACTGAGCTGGTAGTACATATTTACAGCATAATGATTTGGCCTAGATTGAGGTTAAAACTGTAGAAATAAATAAAACCATGATGCAATTATTAAGTTGAGATCTTCCTTAACAATTCGTTTTTGGCACTGTATGTGTGCTATTTAAAACATAACTTTTCAACTTCAAGGTTCAATTCAATTGCTGAAGTTTAATTGAAAAGTTTTAGCTTAGTTTCTTCAATAACGTTAAGCTGTTAATTGTGTGCTCTAGTTCCATTATCTTATTGAGAAACTCTTGAGAAGGATTCAGCCCACCTTGCGAGACGTGGTCCACCACGTGAATGTTGCTTCAGTTGTATTGTATGTATTGATTGAGATTTATTGAAATGTTTGAATTGAAATTGTATTGAAATTTTAAAATTAACGTCGACCAATGTTTTCAGTTTTCTGTCAGTAAAGATGTCAACTTTATAATTGCGTCATGAATAAAAACGTAGTAATAACAATGACGTTATCGGGCGTAACAAACGAGATGTCACTGCTGCCCTTGCAGTGATCGAAAAAGAATCTGTTGAAATGGGTCCCGTCGTAAATTAGTGCAAGACGAAGTGTATGCTGTCTACACGCAAAAACCCGCAGCGACTAGGGTCATGCGTCGAGGCTGCCAGGTAGTAGTTTTGAAGTTGTCAAAGAATTCGTCTACCTTGGCAACGCCATACTGAGCAGCAATCGTCCTGCATGGGCGATGAAGCTCCGGCGGAAAAGGTGATCGATGCGGTAGTCGGTGGTCAACGGCAAAGATTGATACCGGGTTTCCGGTGGAAGGACTATCTTTAAGGTCGTCCTATAATTTCCTGGTGTGACCAACTGGAGAAGGCGAAAGCAGAGGTGCTTGGAGAGAACTTTTGCGGCAAACCGTAACCCGGTAACGGTTTGAACACCAGATTGAAAATGGGTGAGATGTCAACTGAATTCTGAACCAACATTTGCGCGTCGATGAAACATTTCATAGGAAGGTTTTTTTTGGCCGAAGTTGTCAAATACAACAAAGCAATAACCGGACAATTTTTCCTGTTCTCTAAATTTTCCTAAAAACCCTGCAACATATCCAAGTTCATTGATTCCCAACCCAATTATTCCTATTCCACTTACTTCCACGCAATAGAATAATTGATTGGCACGACAGCCCGCTTACGCGAGACTAAGGCCTAGCTTCCCGTAACCACCCGTGTTGTGCGTGTGAATTTGTACGCGGGTGGAAGGGACCTACAGTTTTTATGCCGGTTCCGAACGGCAGGTTGGGAGCTTTTCCATAGGCAATTTTTACTCTCAGAGGTTTGCCATTTCCAGCTGGCTGTCCTACCGAAAGAGAAAACGAGTTTCCCGTTATTTTTTTAGGTGTTACTACATGCAGTATTCGAACTTGCGTCGCTCTGCATTCGACTCGCTGGACCGCGCACTAACCAACTGAGCCACGGCGGCTGCCTTCCACGCAATAGAACGCGCAATTATGCGCTGTGCGGCTGATAAAAGCAAACAATTAAACAGTTACGCAAACAGGCGCACGAGCAACATCTGCAAGGGGAAGCGGACAACTGCGAAAACCGCGCGCAACAACCTGATGTAGCGGGGTCCCCAACCATTCTGCTGTAACCTCCTCACAACAGATGGCGCTACGAGCGGGGGCGACCTTCCTGAGCGGCGTTAAATGATTCCATCACTTAGGACTACCTGCGGCAGGCCAATCACCTACCCTGGCAGAACAACACAACTGATTAATGTAACCAACACAAGGCTGTCTTGTGGAGGCCCTATGCTCCCGAGAGGAGTGAACAAGGAACAAAAAAAAAATAACCGGAAAATAGGGAATATGAACGTACGCCTCGAAAGCTGGACCTGCTGGCATTATTTCGGATTTTGGCCTGAAACTTTTAACCTACCCTCGTAAAAGACAACGCCCGATTTTTCTATCATTAATCCAATGTAACTCATAGCACCTGGAAGGATTTAAGCGGCATAAATGTTATGTATACCTGTTTCATCTTCTTGCTGAGAATGATTTGCAGGAGCTGTAGCTCTGCAGCAAACCTGAATGACTGTCGTAATTGATGAAGTGAGATAAAGCATTGTAGAAATGTTTTATATATTAATTAATTTCGCTGAGCTGTTTTCAAGTATTTAATTTACACGGATAGAAAATCTACACCGTTATGATAACTGTTAGGTGAATAGTGCCTTCATATGTATATATTTTTACAAAGGACCTCTTATGTAAGGGAGAGGGCTGGGTTGTGAACCAGGCTGGGGTGTGAACCATTGCCGTTTTTTCTTTCCCTAATTGACATATCGCCAATCTTTCAACTGTCAATTTTGTCTTATGATATGACTCTGCTTTTGTGGTTACACCGAAGTACAAACACGTATTGCTTGTGGCAGCAATCGAGTTTGAAAGACATCGTGTTTGAAAATCGACTGCGAAAACTTGTTGGCTTTTTTTTAAAGTGCTATCTTAGTGACTGAGCTTATTGCAAAAAGGTCAGTGTAATACATGTTTATTTAGTGTTTTGATTCTATTTTACGATGCAATATTTGTTTATGTCGAATTATGATTGGAAGTGTCGTTTATTTTAAAGTTTCCAAAATGGCATCGTGGTTGGGGTGTGAACCACTGAGGTGGCTGGGTTATGAACCACCTGTTTTTCGTACTACATTTGTTCTAACACTGTCAAATATGGACGGATATATTAAAATAAAGTCATTTTATATAATTTAACTCGATTTCGTTGTGTTCACTTGAAGTGAGCCAATACGAGAACACGTTCGTATTTCACATCCAAACATTCCGACACAGATTAGGATGAAAATTTAAAAAATTGAGCAGTTTCATTCATTGCGATTTTTTGGCCTAAGAGGCGTCATTATAACTTTTTTTCACCTCTTGAGGCTTCCTGATTAAATAAATTCTCAATGTACTTAAAAATTATGGGTGTTTTCTTCGTATTTTCTGACTTTAATAGGGATTTTCCAGATGGTTCACAACCCAGCCACTTTTTTGAAAAAGCGAAAAATCACGTTCTTAGAAAATTGGACGTAGAGAGTTAAATTTCAATCAAAAGGGTAATCTGTCTTTATAACAAAGTTGCGTTATATATTCACCTTTCCAACGGTATCTTCGAGTTTTCGATATCTTTATTCTGAGAAAAGTTAGAGCCGAAAAACAAAACCCGGTTCACACCCCAGCCCTCTCCCTTACATATCTGTTGAAAAAGTTTAAAATAAAACACACTTAGTTGACACAGTGCAAACACTGAAAAAATATTGACCAAATTGTTTGTGGATATTCAAGTACCGTGACAAGTACCCAGAGGCTACAAACTTTCGTTAACAAATGCCTGCGAATCATCTGCAGGATGTTCTGGCACAACACAATTAGTAACGACCCGCTGTGGAAGATTACCAATGAGAAACCCATTTTGAGGCAAGAAAAGCGCAGAAAATGGATATGGATAGGTCAGCAGCACGAGAATGGCACTGGATTGGAACCCGCAAGGGAGTAGAAGTCGACAAAAAAACACCTGGAGAAGGTCGACCCTACGCGAACTAGCCGCCGTCAACACCACATGGGACGGCGCAAAAACTACAGCCCAGAATCGAGTACGATGAAAGAGTCTTGTTGAGAGAGTAGTGAACAAGGAAAAATTCAAGTATCGTGACAGTGACATAGTGATCAGTGATCATATGTGAGTAGCCTTATTTTGCAAGAAGCATTTCACAAAAATATCTGTTTGGGTCACTGATGCCACACATGTAAACGATATAAGATAAATTCTATTGAAATAAAACTAAGGCTTGGATCTTTTGTTTTTCTCAATTGAGCAGGTCCGATCACTGCGAACTGGAGCTGAAATAAATTTTGATTATAAATAATAATATATGTATAAACCAATTTGCAAAAAAATACTCAACTTATGAAAGAAAAGGCAATAAAATAAAATAATAAATACCTGATTTGGCCTCTAGTGACTTCTATTATCTGCGTGCAAAACTATTTTCGACAGACGGGGCTTTTAAATCGCCACGTAATATAGAAGATAAATCAACACCACCACCAAAAATCTGTTTCGACACAATCCGTATTACAAAATTGCTATTTGAATTAAAAAATAAGTTATTTAATAAATACTAAAATAGCTTACAACATTTTTTGTAAAAGTGTAATTCTGTAACGAACTGAAGGTCCTAGAATCCTTTTTCGTTTTCAGGTGTAGAATAGCAAATTAAATTGGATGCGTACCCCAGTTGAGAATAATTGTAAAGCAAGTCACGAAAATCTGTCTGAGTCACGGTTGTGGAGTTACTTAAAGGACATTGAAACAAAAAATTAAAATGTTGACGGTAAGCTCAGAACTGGCAATCGCTAGTATTCAGCCCTATGTTGTGCTGTTGTTTAGCTACTTTTGCTAGCGATAACTGAGAATATTGTGAATTGTACATACATAAACTCTACAATGCATGGTATTGCAATGCGATAAACTCTGTTTTAATTAAGTTTCAAATTCTAAATTTACCCTTAAAATAATTGAATTAATCTTTTTAGGATTTTAAGCATGCAGCAGAAAACGAACCGAGAGCTGTGCAAATAAACGGTGCTTACGTAGAAAAAGTTGGCAATGTGCGCAACTAGATACATACATCCATAAGTACATATGTATATACATAGCTGACGGGTATTATGGTAGTTATTTTAATGCTAGTGGCTGGCAACTAATAAGTTATTTAGATTATTTTTATTACTCAAAAGGGAAACACATTGCCCTCTGGACAGGCGTCCGCTCAGCACCTCCATCCACGGTTGTATGTTTGTATCTACACACATACATATGTATCTATGTATTTGTACCCAAACATATGAAAGCTACTGTCTGCCCGCATGTTCGCGATTTTGCCGTCTGCTAAATACATATGTACAAATGTATGGCGGCAAAGACGCGCTGATTGGCAGTAAGTACTCGCCGTAGTAGTCAGCCAAATCAAACAAAATAGTAGTCTAATTGGCCATTACGCTAAACATTCGACATTTCGGGCGCAACAAATGATCGCTCAAATTTGGTTTCGACACGAAGAATTTTAAAAAGCCTGGTGCTGATACATACGTGCTTCGTGAGCGACACGTCAAAGCAGTACGACAAAGAACCGATTTCCAGTTGTGCTTCCCCACGGAAGTTTTTCAGAAACTGTTTTTTGTTTTTCTGTAATTATTTCATGGGTGACAGACGAAATCATTCATTTGTGAACATTAGCAGCTCTGTTGGAAATAGAAAAGAAGCCAGCAATTCACGACGACTTTTTTATTTAATGCTAGTCGTCTGCTTCAGTGAACGTTGTTGCTGTGAAATATGGGAAGCGATTTTGTATTTAGAACAACTGTAATTATAGATCTAAAATTTTTTTAATATTTTCTTGACTTTTTTACCGCCGACACAAGTCAATCATTGATATTTTTCGCTCAATTGTTATACATTGATTGATTTTTATTATATACGGGTAGACCTCGCTTAACACGTGCCTCTTATAAGACGGTCTGGCTCTAACACGATTCAAATTTTGCGAAACATTTTCGATTAACACGTAAGGAAGCCTCGTTCTACGGTGTTGAAAAAAAAAAACAATTGCGTTTTATGTTTCTCTGATTTATATACATGCATATACATTTACATATGCACGCACGTATACAAAATGCCTTGGATCAAGTTTAAAGAGTGCATGATCTTGCCTAAATTAGTCATATGTTCGTATAACGTAGCCTCCGTGTTAAACGCGGTCTACCTGTACTTGGTCGTGACGTGGCCACTGAGAAGCGGTGAAATTTAGTGAATGTAATATTTAAAAACATATTATTAATACAGCTTGTATAAATCGGCTGCTCTATATTCCTATGGAAGATGCCGTTACTGTGTACGTCCAACAACTTACTACCATCGTCCGAAGCATCACTTTTGGTATCATCTATGTTTTCCTCCGTACAACTGGATTCAGGACTGGAAACACGCGGATCCGAGTTAAACTCGCGAGCAGTATCTGCTGCCAGCGAAGAGTTTTCGCTACGACCTCCGGTTTCCGCCACCGGCACTAATGGTGGAGCATCCGCGGATATATCGTTTAACACAAGGAATTGCGGACCCGGTCTCGATAATATATTTTCAATTGAGAAACTATTGTGCAAGCACCGTACGTCAGATCGTGTATCCATTTTCGGCACCTGCTGAATAATTCACAATTTTTTCCGTTTTCCAACGCGCGCCGATGCTCGCCACAATTCACTGGGAGTTGGTATTAAGAACTGAACAGAGCACCGCAGCTCGCATCCTTCCCACGACGATGCTTCAAGCGTGTTGACGGGTTGTTCCATTGGGGCGCCGATCCGAAGCACTTATTGATCGCCCGCAAGAGTGTTTGTCGGAGCGAGACAGCAGACGCTTTAAAAATAATTCGATGTTCTTGTCCGACACTTTCAAGTGATTCAGCATTCTTGCTGGTTCTTGGCTATGGGGAGATCTGAAGCATGTGTGAAATTTGGACTGCCTCCTTTCTGCGTTCACACTTAAGTGTGGTAGGCGTGTCGTAGAGATTTCATTTGCTCGCCCGCGATTGCTCTTTAGGTCTTGTTAAATATGTAGCACATGGGCATACACGAATACATACACACGTACTTGCGGTTATGAGTAATATTTTTCAACTAATGAGCGACAAGTAGCGCAATTAAGAAATTGCCACGTGTTGCTAAATGTATTTAATTTTGGCGATTAAGATTTCATTTGACACTCTGTTTTGAGGCAAGTGCCAAAAAGGCTTTTCAATAATAAATTTAAGTTCTTAACTTATTCGAGTGACACATTGTGTTTGTGTGCGAATGGTTGCTTTATCCCATTTTTTGGGGTTGGTATGTGGCTATTCTCGTTCACAGCGGGTCAATGCATACACACTAGGCATCGCAATACCGGGATCCGGCACATTTTCCAGTCCCGAAAATCCCGGGATTCAAACTCTCTAATCCCGGGATTTTTGGGATTACATTTTAATGAATTTGCCAACTTGTAATACTTTATTAAAAAAAAATTTTGGAAAGTTTAGACGAAATAAATTTAACGCAAAAAAAAACAATTCCTTATCTGATACTTTGATAAAAGAAACTGACCTTTCTTGCAATGGAGGGGATAGAGGGCGTCTTTTGCAAAAGGCTTATTAACACTTCTGTTACCTTAGGGTCATTTTCGAGTAAAATTTGACTTTAAAGAGCCGTAACTTTCTTATTTTCGGTAAAGAATTGTTTTTCTTTGGACTCAGTGACTAATTTTATGACATTTGAATATACGCTAAATTTCATCTTATTTGAAACACTGGTTTACGTGCAAATGAGCAACTATCCAAATTTACCTTAGGGTCATTTTATGACCCATAATACTGAACGCAAGGAATCGGTCGATGCAATGTGAATTTTATAAGATTTGGTTTCAAAGTGTCGTGGATAAAGGTTTCTAGCATTTTTGTTTTGTTTTGTGTTGGTAACAGGGCGTGGCGCTAGCTATACAGCCCTGTTTACTATGGAGTAAAATCGAAATTATGAGTCATACAACATTGCCATTTCGTGCAGTGTCTCCATGTAGACATATTGTTCCACTAGAAATATTTTGTAGGCGTTTAATAATAGGCGTGGCACTCTTTTAACGATCCAAATTTTGTATATAACTTCGGAACTATAAGTCGCACATCAATGACACTAAGATCGAACTTACTATTGGGTCATGTTTTTCGACAGGGGAAAAGGGAGAAGAAGAAAAGGGCATTTAATAAAGGGCGTAGCTTCGCCCACACATCTCAATGAGTATAAGAGCTTTTAAGTTTCAAAGGATCGAAACCCAATGGGACGAAAACTTTGTTTCAGGTATGAAATCTTGATTGAGTCTTTCAATATAAGTAAATAGTACATATAAGTTGTAAGATTTCTAGCGAGTAACAAATTTCTAAAAATTTCCAAAAAGAATGTGAACAAGCTTGATTACGTTTCTCTAAAATATTCATGTTAGCGACAAACAAACAAATTACTCGTTGCTGCAGTTCACAACGTTCCCTTGCGTCACCATTGCATATGTGGTGTGAAATTCATCCCAAGAATGATAACGTAACGCCGTTAATTCTATCAAAAATTGGAAAAGTTACTTCCTGGGCTTCTGATTTTGTGAAAAGAAAGGAAGCCAATAATGGAATCGTGTGAGTTATCGTCAGCAGTACATTCACTAAAGAAAAGATACTCAGTGAAAGGAAACAATGGGGCGCAATCTGGGTCAGTCGAATATATGTATTCATTTCCTTCTTCGGGAAATCGAATAATGTTAATTAATATATATTCTAATTTATATTGGTTCATTGGTGTCAACATCTACTTTGTATAACTTTAAGATTTTGGCATACTTTTATAAATTAAACCTCTTAACTGAGTCCACGGGAACAGGCTTTCTTGCGAAATCATTTATTTTTGGGCGATTAATGATTATTATCTGTTATATATACTATAATTGTCCAACAATTAGTTACGATATAGTTTTAACTTCTGAAGAAATCGCCAGCATTAAAGTGCCCGAGAAGAATATCAAGAACCTAGACATGATCTCCATGTTAATCATATTTGACTCCAGTTACACCAAATAGTCGGTTTTCAATAATAAAAGTAATAACTAGGGATCGGAATTATATGCAAATGCATATTTTTTTGGAGCATCGGATTTGAACGGGACCAAGACAGAAACTATTTTTGTTGAAAAATATTTAGAATGAGCTAACATATGTATGCAGTGCATATTTGCATATGTTTGCATATTTTGCATATTTGTTGCATATTTTTTGCATATTTTGCATATTTTTTGCATATTTTTCGCATATTTTGCATATTTTTTGCATATTTTGCATACTTTTTGCATATTTTGCATATTTTTTATATATTTGTTGAATATTTTGGCATAATTTTGCATGTTTTTTTCCATTTTTTGCCGTATTTGGCGTAGGTATATATATAAACATGTTCATATAGACTTAAACTAACTGACTGCAAACTAACAAGAGTGATGTTCGTGTGCTCCTGTGTGTAAGGGGTTGGGATGGGAGTTAAATTGGACAATCCCAGACTTTTGTTATTCCAAGAATGATGTTCTTACGATCATTATTGAGGATGTTGTAGTTTGGCTTACTCAGCTATTTTTTGGAGTCAGCAATGTCCAGCATACAAGAATAATGAACGTTTTCGTACTTCACGAGCTGGTGTACGGCATATACTGACCGTAGAAAACTTGGAGGAAATTTTAGTTCTTTACTGTAATAAGTAGTTAATTTTTTACATTTCATTTTAAGTTTTGTTATTATTAGAGTTAAGGTTTTGTTTTGAATTCTATTTAAAATTTCACTAAATTCCTGGAATATAAGGAATACCCCCAGTTATCCCCGGCTTTGCACGGAAGAATTTCATACTTTTATTAAAAAAAATTTTGATTCCTAACTATCACGATCCCGCGGCTGTGCACGCGAAATTTTAAGTCAATGGGCTCAATAAATCAAGTTTCCGTCCGCACGTCTTGTAAATATTTAGTCGCTTGGGGCCGGCAGCGCTAATACGGACTACTTGGCTTGTCGCCGTTTTTTACATTATCCGGAGGTTATGAATTGTTAAGTTACACTAATCTCATCGTACTTTCATGAAATTTCGAAGATATACATACGAAACTAAATACAAAATTTGTTTTTTTGTAATTCGCGCACGGCACCACTGTTGGTCGCTAGTTTGCTCACGACGCCACTGTGGTGTCACCGGACGACATAATGGGTAATTCTTCGTTGACCCAGTCAGATTCGTACGAGAAAATAACTGTCTAATTATATCTTATTTAAAGGGCTTTCGCCATTTTTTAAGTAATTTGACCGCTTAAATCATGTTTCCCTATACAAACTCTTAACCCATCGTTGATAAAAACACGTTTCACTTTAACCTAGTTTGAAGAAAAAAAAATCATTAAATCATGCTTATCCATACAAAATTTTAACCCTTACTTTACCCTGTTTGATTTCGATTTAAAAAAAACTGAGAAACACGTGTTTGATTATTTCGCATTTGAAGTACTTTTACCAAATTTGAAGTCAAACGGGTCAAAAAATTTTGTTTCCCCATACTAACATTTAACCCTTGGTTTACCTAGTTAAATTGAGATTTTCACAAAAGTAAAAAATTTGTGTTTAACCCCTTAAGCCCTGAGCGTTGCGTTTGCGCAACGTTTGGGAATTTCGCTACATTAAGTAATTCATAAAGATATAAGACTTGAAAATGGGTATAATTGGATTCGAATTGATCGTTTTAGATTCTGCCATACTCAAATTTCAAAATTTTTTAAATATTCATATCTTTTTTTCGATCCAAAGTCAAAGGTTTTTTTTGGGGAATTTTTGAAATTCAATTAAAAATACTTATTCTTCAAACCTATCAAAATCCCTTTGTTGGCTGCATTTTGTAATGCTAAACTATTTAAAAATAAGTTTTAAAAAAATTTTTTTTTTTTTAATTTTATGTTTTGTATGTGACTAAGGCCCAAATTGCGTTTGCGCAACGTACCCTCCTGGTTCAGGGGGTGGGGGTATGAATTATTTGCTTGATTTTTTTTCTTGATTAGGTCAATTACTAAGATTGTGAAAAATTTTATGGAAATCGCACAAGCCCTTCTAGGGTCAGGTTTTAATGGGTTAATTATTTTTTATTTCTAATGTTTTCACAAATTTTTAAGTCAATAGGCCTATCGGTTCATAGTTTTGTCGTAGTCTTTCCGTATACGAACCTTAACCCTTGGTTGACCCCGTTAAGTTTCGATTTTCGAAAAATTGAAAAATACGTGTCGAATGATTTTTTATTTGAAGTATGTTCACAAAATTTGAAACCAATAGGCTCATTTAAATGCGTTTCTTCATACAACACCTTAACCCATGTTTTGCCCTTTTAGACCCCGAATTTCAAAAAATTCTTTTTGAACGAAGGTTCTTTTTGAACGAAGTACCTACACTGTAAATTTCATGTTTGTAGCTTCAGCGGTTCGACCTGGATGGAGTGCATATGTTTTGCATATATTTTGCATATTTCGTGCATATTTTGTGTGCATATAAATCCGATACCTAATAATAACTAATTCTTAAAATCACATTGTTTTAACTTTTTTGAACAAAATACAAAGAAAAAAAACGGGGTCATTTTATGACCCGAAGTGTCAAATGTGCGAGTTTTTCCTAGGGTAACAGAGGGGTTAAGTGAAACTCATCATTACGGACAGCCCGGACAAGTTTCGCAGACACAGAAATTTCAAGTTTTCCGTACGGATATCATTCATATAACCGGACGCACTAATAACTGGACGCGGAAACTTTTATTTCAAACCATTTTGATTAAAAAGCTTCTCATAAGCCGACAAATTTCAAAAATATGCCAACCAGTTTCTCAAAAATCTGTACTATCCATGAATAAACATCGCATTCGTATTTGAAAATTAACATTTTAAATAAAAACAATTAGTGTTTAGGCAATCAATTATGCGATTACAAAATTGTTTCAGTATTAAAATTTGAAAACTTGTACTTTACTTATACATGTAATAACCATTCAATATTCATAAATTCGTACAAAATTTGAAATAAATAAACGACAGAAACACTTGGATACAATTTAAAACATTTTTTTACAAACAAATTAATTATTTTATTTTGTATCCAATGTGCATATATGCACATATATACACTTTATGATAAACATATGTTACAAATAAATAAGTATGTTTAGGTGTTATTTTTGGATAAAACTAAATGTTATCGAACTGAAGTTAAATGAATTAAAATGTTTAAAGTTAAACAAAATGTGACTTAACTCAAGATAAAAAATCTTGAAACTAACCCAAATGTTTGTTAATTTGTTAATAGGAATACATAACCAGTGCAATGTTTACGACAAGTCTAAATACAGTTTACCATAGGATATATATTTTCATGAAATATGCATAAAGCAATATATTACAAAATTAAAAAAATGACGATACATAGATACAACAGTTCATGTCATTTGATTACCTCGATAGTAGTGTTCAATGTGTAATGCAGGAGTTTTCTTTCCGCATTCTTCAATCACTTTACGTATGCTTTTATTGCGTAGGTCTCTGTAAATTTTTTCGTTGGTTACGTATCGATATGCCTTTGTAATCATACGTATAAAACCTTTGAATGATGTCTCGGTTTACTGTTTTGGTACAGCCCTTTAGTTGCGTAGCATTGATTTAATGGTGGTTAGATAAACTAATTCTGTGCATTCTAAGCTTTATAAAATAATTGGGAAAATAGAAAAAAACCACACACGATTCAAAAATAAAGCAAAATTATATAGGGGAATTCTTTGTAAGGTGCCACTCTTTGTAAGGTGCCACCCCTGCTCGATTTCGACGTTCCAGCAATCCAAGACAAAAAATGCCTATTATCATTTAAGGTATATATGTCAACATCAATTTTAATGTGGTTTTTGGGGGAACAGACGCAATAACACGGTCTGGGTAAATCAAAGTGTCAAATTTGGTTAAAAAAAAACATAAAAATGAAAACTGAAGGTTTTTCTTGCGGTGAAAAAGTTACCAAAAACTTATAAAAAACTAAGGTAAATATCAGTGTTGGACTTAGTTTTTAATGGTTTTTCATAATCTGAAATGATATCCGAGCATATCGAAAAAGGAACAAATTTATACAATGATTTCCAAAATGGCATAAAAATGTAAAGTGCCACCTTTTTTTCTTTGTAAGGTGCCACCCCCCTTTATTCATTGTTTTGTGGTCCTATATCGGTAAAATGACTTTTTATTGATCGGAATCGTCATTACAATGAATTTAAAGCGTTCATAGTCAATTTTTCTCTAATCCTATCATGAAGAATAAATTAGTCCAGTTTTGTTTATTAATTTTCACACAATTATTCGTTTTATTCGTTACCATTCAATTTGCATTTTGCTTTCAGTCATTTGCTATTCAATTCAAATTAAATTCAAAAATCTTTCGTAAATTTTCTAAATCATGCATTTTTACTTGAGATTTTTACGTTTTTAGCAGGTTTTTAAGGGGGTGGCACCTTACATTAAACAATTTTATGATGTCGAAATTCGTATTTACGACAAATTAAAATGAAAAGTTACCTTGGATCATAGCTCTTTAAACCCTCTTTCTAACGGTATAATAACTTTGGCGATAAGTTAATTTTCTAACGAGTAATGCGCAAAAAAGCTATGGGATGGCACCTTACAAAGAATTCCACTACACTTATTAATTACAATGAGGACATTCATTATTACACCGGAGGAAGTTGAATAAATCCTATTTGTGCTTATTCTTGAATAATAATAGTTGCAATGGATGACATATACACATAATTAATTTTATTTTACATATATAGTGTTGAAATCATATTGGTTGACGTGTTGACGATACAACGTGACGTTATATTTATTTATTATTTCTAAAATTTGTAAATGTGGTCAGTGATGGGTTAAGGAGCGCACTACACCCATTTCTAGACGTAACTGTCCATCATCTAGTAAATCATGTGAATATTTGAATATTTGGGTGTTGCAAAGTGCATGGCAAGTTTGTCAGCTTTGTACACTGCAGCAGGGCGTGTGCCAACTGCACCATTGCGCCAGACGCATCCGTTTATTTTCTCCTACGGCTGAATATTTAAAAAATGTCAGACGATGCTCGGAGATTCATTATTTGCAATTAAGAAAATTAAGTTGTCATTTTCATCTTTGAAAAGTGTGCAGGCTCGAGCAAATTTGGTCATAAAACTAAATCAGTTTGGCATATTCAAGGATTTGGATGACAATTGTGGAATGTGCGCACTCGACGGCGACGTCGCATTTCGCGTTCTCCGCCTCAACGAGACGTAAACGTCTAATTATCATATTTTGATGCATTTTGTAGAATGTTTTATGAATAATTAAGACGTTTTAAAAGTACGGCTATACATCACCCTGTAAGAACAACTTCTTGGCTGAACTCCAAGTGCACAGCTCGTATAATACTTGGAAATTGTCTCGTGTCTTGCATGTAGATGCGCAGCTCACTGTTGGGCAAACATTGGAAGCATACAGTTTGTTCCAAAAAGTGTTCGGTTTATTCGAAACTTCTCAAGACATTTATTCCAATTCTTGGTACATGCACAAGAAAATGCAATGGCGGAATTAATTCAATTTTTCATTACATTTAAATTTTTTCATTAAATTATAATCTAGAAATACAAAGTTCCTTACAGATTATGTAGAGCTAATGAAACTAAGGAAGTCAAGTGTGTAATTTGCAATCACTTAATTTCATAAAAATAACTTAAAGTTATTGTTAGGAGAAAACGTTGGCTCATTTGAACCAAAAGTGGGCTTTTTTATATCACTCGGGCCTTTGGGCCGTTTTTGTATAATTTAGGCCGTTTTTATACAAAAGTGTTTAAAGCAATCAATATAAAAGTTAAGTTTTGTTGTTGTGTTAAAAAACAATTTTTCTAAGACATACTATGGTCCTTTCATTACCATTTTGGACTTTTTTAGGAAAATTTCGATACACACACACATCTCATATTGTATACGACTATTTAAAACCAACGTTAATACCGTTCCAAAGGTTGAAAACCGACACGGCTTCTTGTAACTTTTTTCTATTGTCACGACATGTTACCACTGCGTTTGAGACAATTGAGGCGATAAAGGAGAATTTGCAGAAGAAGCTAAAGGTGGTCCCAAAATTAGCCTATAAAAACTGTTTTCACGATTGGAGAAATTTTTGGGATATGTGTATTGCTTTGAAGGAAATAAAATAAATATCGATAGATAGCACTACTCGACAAATAATGCGCTAATAACCTAAAAACAAGTGTATTTTTTAGACTAAATTTGAATACATAAATAAAAATACAAAAATTCTTTTAAGAAGCGTTTTCGAAAAATCTTAGTTATGAGCAAATATCTCGAACGTCCCCAAGGTAATTCCTTAACTTTTCCAACGTCATACGGATTGTCCAAATGAAATAAGATTTGGGGATTTCATTGGGAGAAACTTTAGTATATTTTGAAAAAATTAAGAAGTTATAAAGCACTAAGCGAGAACACATTCACACTTTTGGTTAAAAATCAGTAATCAGATTTTCTGAGAATCCCATCAAGTCGATTGAAATACTTAAGGGGGTCGTCTACGTAGCGACCTGATTTTTGAGCCTGTTTTTCAAAATTTATTACGAAGGAACGAAAAAAGATATTCACTCACTGTTTTTTGTTTATTTAATCGTAATCTTTCCAGAGGCAAGGTCATAAAAATTATATTTCTACATATTCGAGTGTAGGATGACCTTGAACGTGCCCTCATCAGAATTTTTATATAAATTTGTCTGCAAGATTTTGGGCCAACCACGTAACCTACAACAAAAAATTGAAACAAATCTATAATTGATATTACATCAGTTATGCTAAGATACGAGCTTTTTGTAAAATTCAAAAACCTCTCGAAATGGTGGACATTTTTGAAAGAAAAGTTATTTTTCCCTTTTTTTCAAATGTTTATTGCCTGTTATAATAAAAAAACAATATTTTGTCAAAAGCTCGTGTCTAACCATAGCGACATGTTTTCTGAGCACGTAAAAAAAGAAATCGAATCGATGCGTGTAAAACTTTTCTTAAAATCGTGCAACTAAGTTAGAAAAATGCGACTTTCGGGAAAACGCGTTTAAAGTTCACAGGGAGCGCGCGAAAAAACCGTGAGCGAGCGTGCTCAATGCTCTACAGCTCAATAACCGTGAAGAGTTTACCCAAATCCTGTGAAAATAACATTCCTCACGTCTTCCAAATGAAAATTATGTAAAAAAAGATTTTTTGAAACTTTATACGTAGACGACCCCCTTAACAAAAAATGTGAATGTGTTGTCCCTTAGTGCTCTATAACTTGGTAATTCTCGAATTTTAAGAACACAATAAACAATTTTATTATTTATAAAAAAGCAAATGCAAATTTATATTTTTGAAAAAAGTAAAGTGTTCTTATCGGTTTCAACTTTGTCTTGATCGGATGATTTGTCTTCAAGATATGTGCTCATAACTAAAAAAAGGGAGATTCAAAGATTTTCGAAAGCACTCCTTAAAAATGTTTTTGGATTTTCGGTTTCCTGTTCAGCAACCCACAATAAGTCCATAAAATATATTTGTTTTAAGGTGCATTTTTCTTGCCGAGTGGTATAACTGAACCGTTCTCGTTGTATTGAAGAACTCACGTTTTTGTTGGTCAGAAGGTAATCTATACTATTATATAAAAACAAGTGTGACGTTTTTTGAGCCACAACCAGGCAAAAACCACTGAACCGATTTAGATGAAATAAGCACCAAACATTTTTTATCTACGGGAATGGTACATAGGCTATATGAGAATGACCACGCCCCTTCTACGCCCACTATGGTAAGAAACTGATTTATGGTATGCTTTTTAAAGGCAATATGGGTATCAAACGATTCAGCGTGTCATTGCGGCGAACATAGGCTATAATATAATCGGCCACACGCACTTTCCGCGCCCTTAAACTAACAAAACGAAGTTACGGTACATGTCGGTAAATCAGTATTAATATCAAATGATTCCGTGTTTCATTGATGTTAACATAGGATATATAATATTGACCACGCCCACCTGATATGCCTTTTCGCCACGACCACTATAATAACAAATCAGCCATGGTATATTTGCCATAGCATTATGGGTATCAAACGATTCAGCGTGTCATTGCCGCAAACATAGGCTCTAATATAATCGGCCACATCCACTTTCCGCGCACTAAACTAACAAAACAAAGCCACGGTACATGTCTGAAAATTAATGTTGATGTAAAATGATTCTATGTTTCATAGGAGGTAAACATAAGCTATATAAGGTTGATCACGCCCACCTTTTACGCCTTCATGCAATGCCCATTATGATGACAGAAATAAACTGTCATCTCAAACTCAATCATCAATAAGTTTTTACTATTTGTCAAGAATTTTTAATCTATCGCTAAAAATAAAAGCTCTTTTCTTGATAAATTTTCAAAAGTGTGAATGTTTTTGTCAACAGCATACAAATTGAAATTTTGCCTATTGAAAATGGAAGAATTGGGCATGTTTACACTTGTAACGGTTGAGAAGGATAGAAGAGAAGAAATCAGAAGCAGAAGAAAACAAATAATTTGCCTTCGTTGAGCGAAGAAGAGTTAATGAAGATCCGGATCCGGCTAACTCGATCCTTGTGGCATCGATTAATTGGGCTATCTTTGCCCATACGCGTTCTGGCGGCATTGAATTTTTTTGGACGTGGATCCTACCAAAAATCCGTTGGTAAAAACTGTAATTTGCCTATGAGCCAATCATCTGTCTCACTAAATTGTAAAAATTTTTAATAAAAATGTCAAAATAATTTCAAAATTACTTCATTAAATTTTTTATTTGTCTTATTTTTTGACAATTTGACAACTATCGCACATTCACCTTATGTTAAATTAAATGAGCTTTTTACTTCATCAATGTTGCATCAGAATGCCAACAAAGCTTTTGCTTGATAAAAATCTTGACAAAATACCTTGATAAAAAAATTATCAAGAATACACAGAATCAGGTTGTAACTTTGGGCCGCTGAACACGAAACTGAAGATCAAAACAAATTTGTGAGAAGCGTTTTCAAATCTTCGAAAAACCAGTTTTAACCCTGTTGTTTCAGTCATGAGCACATATCTCGTAAACGAACCATCTGACTAACACAAAATGTCCGTCGATCAGAAGATAATACCTTAGCTTTTCCAGAGATATATAGATTGTCCAAATCAGATGAGATTTGGAGAAATTACTGGCGATAAAAGTTGTAAAAAGTAAATTTTTCGACCATTTTCAAAAATCATAAATTTCTGAATGTTTTTTTATAGATAAAATAAATTATTTCCTTTGGTTTCAAAACCTAAGATGAAAAATATATTATTTGTGCAAATATTAAGCCTACCATCAATGGAATCGAAAGAAAAATGACAAAGTTATGATGCACTGAGTGAAAACACCAACTTTACATTTATTACACCGTGACCCATCCAAATGTTTATATAGGCGTGAAACTAGAGATCATTTACCTGGCGGTTTTCATTTTCTGACCCAAAGTGATTTTCAAAGGACTTTAAAATTTTAAGGACATAAACACTTCAAATATTTGTTTTAATATTTGCGGTTGTGGAATAATGAAGATATGTGTATCGAATAAAAGAGAAAAATTGTCTCCTTTTAAATAAATTTTCTATTTTGAACTTTCAGGACCAAAATATGTCAGGTAGGGGAAACAAACATGTTTTGGATCTCAGTCTGTAGATTCATACATCTAAATTTTATTCTATTTCATAGTTCTCGAAAAAAGTACACGAAACCCCCCGAAATAAAATCCTGCGTGCGCCACTGGTTGTATATAAAAATTAATGTATGTTTGTTTGTTGGTCCCCCGACACTAAAACTCAAAAACTAGACAGCCGATTAGTTCAATTTTTCGCAGAATGTTCGTCTTGAGTAAGTCTCGGTAAACCACATAGTGCGAATACGCCTCGATAGGTAGGCGTGGCAGCTCCCATACAACTTAAATTTTCATTATGGAATATCTTCGGAATGAAAAAACGGGCAGCATTAGAATGTGGTGCGGGGCCACCGTTTAGATTTGCCGTTTACCGGTAAAACTTTTTGAGCGTTGGACAAGGGGCGTGGAACTTTTTAAGCAACTCAAATGTTTTGAATAACTGTTGAACTACAAATCACACATCAAAGATTTACGATTTAGATGTGCCCTTCGACATGGGGAATGGGGTGGGTATTGGATGAGGGGCATGGCACCGCCCATAGAACCCACATTTTTAATGTAGAATAGTTTCGGAACAATAAGTTGGAAAGCTTTGAAGTTTTGTATACCATCGTCCCATAGATATGTCATTCTACTGGCAAAATTTTATGGGCGTTGAACAAGGGGCGCGGTATATTTTTTGTGACTGAAATTTTTGGAACTGAAAGTCGCATATGAATGAAACCTGGTCACATCCTTCGACTGGAGGAATGGATTGGGCATTACATAAAAGTGGTGTGGCATCGCCCATAGACTGTAGTATGAAGAAACTTGTTTTATTGGGCTTACGCTCAATACAGCGATTTGTATGATCTAAAACCATGTCTAAAGAGTAGATTAGTTCGCCGACCAAAATGTCCTTCAGGATGTCGGTACAAGCCTTTTGGATGGTTTCTACGTTCTCAAAACGCTTTTTTTCATCGGCAAATGCATTTTTTCGAAAGGTGAAAGTCCACGGTGCCGCATCAGGTAAAAACGAGGAGTGGTTGATGGTTAAAATTCGACTTTTAGTAAACAAAAAAACAATAAAAACAAGTGTCGATAAATGAGATGGCCCAATGTTCAGTTAAAATGCGATAAATTTATGCTATTGATATGCCTAACCTTCGCCTTACCAAAAATTTTTGTATGCGTCGTTTACCAATGTCGTTCACTCGGATGACCCCAGGCACTTCCGCCGCTATTTTCAGTAAAACTAACAATAAATATACAGTAATATATACATTTTTATCATACTTCAATATTTAGGATCTTCCTCTGGTGATAGTTCGTTTTTCGAAAAAAGGCCTAACGATTAATGATTTATTTTGCGACCATGAAAAGTATTAGAAGATTTCTTTTTAGAGGGTTTATTGAACACAGAATTAGGTACGTAAAAAAAATTTATTGTGAGTTTTATTCAAAATGGCAGCAAAAGCGCCTGGGATCACCCAGGAACGTATTTTGTATACAAAATGACATAATTCAATTTTAAACATGAAAAAAATTTCTAAACAAAATTAAATAATTGAAAATTATCAAATTTGTGGTTAATTTGAGTATTTGATCGAATTTTAAGAATTTCAATGAAGATTTTGGCTAATCTTGTATGAATTACCGCCAAGTTTTGATGGAATCTGCGGTGATCGCGGATTTCAGTTGGCCAACACGTTGGTCATCATTTATGACCAGACAATCGTTTTCAAATCGCGTTTACCACTTATGAACTCCAGCACGGTATAAACAATCATCATTATAAACTTGGTTCATCAATTTAAATGCTTCGGTTAAAGTTTAAATATTTTTAAAACAAAAGTTAATATTTGATCTTTGTTCGATGCTCATTTTTGTACGACGACACAAACATACTTTCTCTTCAGATGCAATAACTTCGCTTTCAGTGCACCAAATTTCATTAAATGTTTATTAAAAATCGGGAAAAATTTTCATTTCCAATGCAGTAAGTCACATAAGCCACCACAAAATGCCCTATTGGAAAAGTGCACTTTACTTTAAAAAACTCGTAATACTAAACTGGCAAAAAAAATTGTAAACCCCCCCATGACCAAGTTCTGGCTACGCCCCTGATGTAGTGTATAGATAAAATCTTAAACTTCAGAAGACGGAAGGAATTTTCGATGGGTTTCAACTGTAGCTGTATTAAAAAGTGCTGTGTTAATGTGCTAAAGGACCACAATTCGACATCTGCAAGAAACAACCGCAACGTACCTCTTGTACATAGGTACATTTATGCAGATAAACGAAAGCCTGCGATGCGTCGATGCCCAGGGTAGTCAAAGTGGCAAAGAAAAAATCAGGCAGCTCAGAGCAGAGTACCTGCATGCAAGACGTCGCTATCAGAGGTGCCGAAACGACACAGATCGTGAAGTCCTGCGTCTTAAATGCAAAGATCAACGCAAGAAGCTGCGAGACGAAATTCGCCGGAGCAAAAAAGAGTCCTTCAAGAAACTGGAGGATGCTGATACCAATCCGTGGGGTGGCAAAAGTTATGCATAGTTATGGCAAAAACCGCAAGCGCACCTCAAGAGAAGTGCCCAGAACTTCTGGAAAACATTGTTTGGACCCTGTTTTCTCACCGCAAAACAGACAGCGCACCCTGTGTGACTGTAGCCATAGATGACGTGGAAGACGTGACGGCGGACGAGATCTTGTCAGCCTGTAAACGGATTGGGGACCGTAAAGCACCTGGCCCCGATGGCATCCGAAACAAGGCGCTGAAACTGGCCATATGCGCGCATCCGGGGGTAATAACGCACGTGCTGCAGCTGTGCTTGGAGCAAGGCGTATTTCCGGACAGATGGAAAACGCAAAATCTGGTGCTGCTTCCAAAGCCAGAAAATACCCCCGGAACTCCTCAGGCTTATCGCCCTATTTGCCTGTAGGATACACTGGGGAAGCTATCGGAGCGCATAATTTTAAATAGGCTACTTCGGCATACGGAAGCGGAAGGGGGCTTATCCCAACGCCAATTTTAGGCGAAAGCGCGCCACGATCGATGCCATCAACATGGCGGTCTCCATTGCCACCAGTTCCATAGCGGGCAAAAGATGGAAGGGAGGAGCGAAGCGCTACTGCGTCATCATTACCCTTGACATCCGCAACGCCTTTAACACCGCGCGATGGGATGTCATGCTATTGGCGGTTAAAGACATGGGCGTGCCAGCTTACCTCTACAAAGTTTTCGAGAATTACTTTTGCAATAGATTCCTTCTGTACGACAGCGACGAGGGGCCTAAAGAATATATGGTCACAGCAGGTGTTCCACAAGGGTCCATTTTAGGACCAACCCTGTGGAATATCATGTATAATAACATCTTCAAGCTCCCATTCCCAGAGGGGGTGGAGATTATTAGCTTTGCAGATGACGTGGCCTTAACAGTGGTAGCAAAGCACTTGGCGCAAGTCGAATCGAATGCGAACTCGGCTATCGACATGATAAGGCAGTGGCTCGAAAACGTCGGTCTATCGCTGGCACAGGAGAAGACGGAGGCGGTGCTAATCAGTAGCCGGAAGAAGCCCGAAACTGCAACCTTTACAGTTGGCAGCTGCACCATTGTATCTCAGAGATACTTGAGGTACCTTGGCGTGATTATTGACTACAGACTAAGCTACAGGCACCACGCAGAGCTCACTGCGCAGAAAGCAGCGAGAGTATGTAGTGCGCTCTCAAGGATGCTCCCCAATTTGGGCGGCCCAAGGAGCAGCAGAAGGACTCTACTGTCGAAAGTAGTTAGCTCGGTGTTGCTATACGCCCCACCAGTCTGGGCCCCGTCGCTGCGAGTAAAACCGAATAGGCGGCAGCTCCAGAGCGTCTACAGACTCGCCGCATTGGGAGTAATCAGCGCTTTCCGCACGACGTCAGACGAGGCGGCGCTAGTGCTGGCGAGCATAGTCCCAATCGACATTCTGGCTGACGAATGCAAGCGTTTGTACAGCCAAAAAGAGCGCAACGGGCCCTCTGGCAGCAGAGCGGCTGTGGAGAGAACAGCGTCAATACTCAGCTGGCAAGAGCGCTGGGACAGCTCATCAAAGTGCAGGTGGACGCACACCCTAATCCCCCAAATCGAGCAATGGGTGCGGCGCAACCACGGCGAGTTGAATTTTCATTTGACACAACTGCTCACCAGCCATGGAGCTTTCCGCAGCTACTTGTACCGATTCGGGCACGACGAGTCGCCACTATGTCCAATTTGCCAGGCTGTTCCACTGCCCCCGCTTCGCAGCGGCCCGAGGTCGCATCAATGCGCTGACGGATGAGGACATAAGCCCGCAGAACCTCACGTCCAAAATGTCAAGCTCGCGAGCCGTATGGAATGCGGTGAGCGATGCGGCGGTGCTCATTCACAACGAGCTGAGGAAGGCTGAGCAGCGACGTCGCGCTGGCGGCAAACAGTAGCTGAGGATCAGCGCTGGCACCAGAGACAAACGGCTCTAGTACGGCGATCAACAGACGGAACATAATGCCAACCGGGTGGTGTGGTTGACGAACAGAACAGGGCGGTATTTAGCTGACAGGCAGTTGGGAGGCAAGCATGTGCAGCTTGAGACAAACCGCACTAGAACAGTGACAATGAGCCTTGCGCTCAAATCCGCCCTCCGACGAAAACCTTGACGCTAGTGTCCGGAGGGGTAACCGGTACATGACGTGAGGAGGTTTAGTGTGTTAAAGTCTCACACTGACGGGATTAGGCTTTCGATGCTTCCTCCTCGTTAAATATAAACAAAAAAAACATTTATGCAGATGCGAAAGCAGATATATTTTTAGAGCAATGAAGCTTTGAAAACAGCGGACGATCCGCTGAAGCACACTTCCAGGATATCCCTACTGTGTTAGGGATATGACGATGGATGTGACTAATTTTAGGATTTGATTTACTATTAGTTTTAAATTTACTATGCAACCATTCTTACGCACCTATATTTCTGGATCGTTTCTTAAGCAATATGTACATGCTCTTAATATTATTTTTTTTACTTACATGTACGTGCATGTATGTATGTACTCACTCGTATATGTGCAACAGAAAACGACACATTTAGTCTCACAACTCCATTGCCATTTAAGTCTAAACGGAGCAAGACCGTGTCGGAATTTAATTAATACTAATGCATGCATCTTCATTATAAATCATCACATTTCAAGTGTTTGTCATTGAAACGCACATAAATCACGGCGCAACGCGCGTGGATAGGGATCCCTTATTGGTGTTGAACCCGAAAAATTGGAGCGAGCACATTAATTACCCACGCCCTGCACTGCCAGCGAGAATTGCAGAGCAGGTCTCATGTTTTACTTTTAATCTTGAGGAACTCTTGTTTGTTGTTTGTTGTGGTTATTGCTTAGTTAGCAGAGACGACGAAGTGGAATTACCGATCGGTGGGGCATCGAATTTCCATGTGTGTTAGGTATTTTTGGCAGGATTTGGGTTTCGTAGGTGAAATAGTTATTGTGAGCAGAGAGGAGCAGAGTGTACGTCGATTGCTATCAGCGTTGTCCCTGCGCTTGATTTTTCTCAGACAAGCTAATTGGAATTTCTTACAAATTTCACTGATGATCACACTTTTCACTCACTTTTAACAAGTGCAGTTTCAAATAAAACTTCTGAGCCCAACGAGTTCAACATCCACTGATAGAGACAGTTTCGGCGAATGATCTCCCTCCCCAACTTTCAAACTGCATTCATACGACACAAAGCGATAAATGCGAAGATATTTCCTAAGAAATATTCAGTGCAGATGCAAACACGAGAAAGGCGTCACTGATGCTCAGTTCTCGGTTGGTGTTTGCCTTGTTTCTCATTGGTCGGCGTTCTGGATATGAAGGAAGTGCCCCATAAATTATCACCAATTATCATATTAGAACTTTACAATACCAGCAATTTAAATCATAATTGCGAGCGTGTGGAACAACGGCAAAATGAATTTTTCTCCTATAATGTCGGCGCGCCGATGTCACATAGCCGAAATTCGTATTTAAATAATACGTGGAATACGAACCAACGTCGGTGTAAAACGAGTTCAGAGGATTCGTACAATGGTTCATAACTCATTTCGTATGATCACCTTTCTAGAGCAAATCCTTTTTAAAAATGCCTGATTTTAAATGCACGTTAAGTGTGTGCGGCTTCGGAAAGCCCAGAAAATTTGCGTCGCCTGGAGCCTGGTGTTTTCATCCATACCTGTAAACCTCTAAGTTTTTACTTGCAAAATGTCGTTGCATATAACTGAAAGGTGATATAACAATATGCGCCAACTACAGTGGTATGAGCCTACTTTCCATCGCGTATAAGGTCCTAACAACTGTATTATGTGAACGATTTCCGCTTTAGACCTGGTAAGTCCACTATCGAAGGACCAAGTTGAAGACGCCCTAACTTATCTTGGTGTGACCAACTGGAGAAGATGCGTGCAAAGTAGGGGCGCCTGGAGAGAATTTCTGCGAGAGGCCGTAATTCGGTAACGGCCACTTATGGCCACTTAAGTAAATAAGAAAGTGATATGCAGGGAAAATGTATCACGTGCCTATATACGTATGTGTATGAACACATATGTATGCAAACAAACATAGGACACATATTGAACTGCAGAAAATGCGAAGCAAAAGCAGACGAATTAGATTTCAATAAACTCCTCGACCTACGGGCCAATTAATTTCAGCAATTATTCAAACTTGTCAGTTGACACGCAGATAATTGCCCGACATTTCACTGCAAACAAAAATATATATAACTTTGGTGGAAAATCCGTAGGCACTGCGCCCAGATATGAAAGCGACACGCGGAAAGAAGGAGTTTCCGAGCGGCGCGTCGTCACCGCAACGCTTCTACGCGTTAATGAGTTAAAATAAATGAAATGCGACGAAGCCGAAGAATTGCGCTCACTGCATGCCGCGTTCAGTGCAGCCTTGAACGCCTGTGCTGTGGCGCGCTGCATGTATAGGCGGAGTGAAATGAATTTTGCGTGAAATTTGTCGGGGAGCAGCATTGCGCTTCCCGCCGCTGTTTGTTGTCACCCTCAACGACAATCACTGCTAATTGCGGCAGCCGTTTTTCCTGGAGACTTTCATTGGGACGACGCCTTTTGATTTCTTCACGCGTACTTGTTTTCACTCGTTCATGTTGTTACGTCGTTGGGGAGTAGGCACAGTGCCTTTCCCGCCATTTGCCGATGTTACGATCGCTTTCGTCCAGCCACAACCGCAACAGTCTGAGAACTCTGGGGCGTACCGCCAACGGCATCGACAGCGGCAGCGCCGTTGACAATCTGATATCAAACACTTTCTTGGGCCGATTAAGTAAAGAAAATTGCGCTGGCAGATTTATGGCCTATACTGATGAGCATATGTTTTAATTAATTTCCAAGAAAATACTTGACAAATTGTGTTTAACATCTGCCTCAACAAGTACACTTGTTCATACACGCGGAGCAGCTTCAAACTCTCATCGCACGGCTCTCCTTGCAACGCGGCTCAATAAAGTCACTTTATGATAAATACCGTTAGCACACAAGCAATAAAACTGGCAATACTTTTTTGGCATGTTGGGGCTTTCAATCCCGAAGTATTTAAAAAAATCCTGGGATTCAGTGGCCCTAATCCTGGGATTCGAGATTGTAACAAGCCTCCAGGATGCCGCGTTTGATATTTCTGGAAGGAATATCAAGAAGTTGAACCATTGAAAACGTTAAAATCTTACCCACACTTCTGCACAACTCATTTTGTTTGCTTTGTTTTCCTATGACAAATTTGGGCAAACAAATTTTGTCGGGCGGTTTGAGTCACATTAAAAGATCTGAAAAACCTGCAAAATGAAATAAAAACGATCGATACCAATGAACTACATAGTTGCTTAGGTATTTGTTCCTAGTTACCCTATTTGCTTGCTGTTGGTTTGTATAAATCGTTCGGTTGTTCGAAGCACCCACCCCATGAGTAACATGATTATGATAGGTTTGTATAATTAACTTTCCATAAACGTCACATACACATTGTGACTGCGCATTACAATTTCGGTTTCAAAATAAAACGCGCGACATTTCGTCGTCAGTGGGAATTCCAGTCGTTTGAGGAATTTTTCACATAACTACAGTCAGTATCAGAAGAGAGCAATGAATCAGCGTTTCTAGTTTTGAACATGTTAGAAAATTACGTTAGTGTGTTTACTCGCAGGACAAAAAATGCTACATTCCACATGGTGGCGCCGAAATTTGACAACTAATTGCCGCAAGCAAAGCCATTGTCCCGACTAACTAGCAGACGCACTTAGTCTTCTACTGCATGCCAAGTATTCCAAATATGCCGCAGATGCATTGCATAATTACCTCAAGCAGATGCACATGTATTGTGAGTTTATGATAGTTTCCAGTTTACCTTTTAGCGGTTTTTGTTTTGAAATGAGTATTAAAATCACTAATGTACCTGTAACAATATCGGAAATGTACTTCTCGACCTAGTTGTGCGCAACCTCAGCCGGTGTTTACTCTCGTGCCGGCATCTATTTACATATCCAACTATTTATGTTGCGTTTCACTTCCCTGTCGGACCTGAGACAGGGGACTGGTTCTCAAAAGGCATGGGTTTTTGAACTGGTTTTTTGTAAGTCAATTGGACAACTAAGTTAGTTGTCAAAGTAGCTGTTAGCGAATGCAGAAGTCAGTCAGTTCGCATCTAATCGTTCACGTTCTGTGTGTGCGTTCATAGCAAAAAAGAGCAGATGAAAATGAGAAAGACGAAACAGTTTAAACAATCAACAAAATATTGTTAAGTCTGATCTTACGCTTCTTTTGTAACAACGACGACAGAAATGTTTGTATATTTTTGAATATGTCTGCTTCTCTGATTCGAGGCTCTCTCGATTTGCACGTTTTGCTTTAAATGATTTCAGTTAGAATTTTGCGTGGTTGTGTGAAGCATCAAGTTGAAGCGGCAGTTGAAAGGTATTTATTAGAGTCCGACCGATACCAAATTTTTTGGCCGATGCCGATGCCGATTAATCGGCATCGGCCAATTATCAGCCGATGCCGATTAATCGGTCAAAAGGCCGAAAATCGGCCGATGCCGATGCCGATGCCGATTCCATAGAAAAAAAAACACGAATGAATTCAATCAAAAACACAGCTTATTTTATAAAACAACAAAAGGAACTATTACATATATAATACATTTCATCACATTTATCACAAATTAACAAACGAAAACGAGAAAATAAACAACTAAAAACTAAATAAAATTACAAGAAAATTCAGAATTCAAAATTAATATCTCATGAAAATTGCTCATTCTATTTGGCACAAGCAATTAACAAAAGACCCAATAGCCAATATAGCTGAACAAGGTGTTGATGTAGCAAAAATAGATTAAAAATATCTGAAAAATATTGTCCCCTTAAGTATTTGTCATAAAATCCAAACAAATCTAAGGAGAAACCCCCTAATCAGGCAACACTGGTTTGTAACGTATAATAAAAATGTAATAAATATACAAAGCGAGATATGAAAAAGGAAGACAGTGCGATTCAGCTGCAAATAAAATCGTATTAAAAAATCGAAAATCGTAAAATCGACCAAAAAAACCGATGTGGCATCGGCCAAAAAAAGCCGATGTGGCATCGGCCAAAAAAGGCCGAAGCCGATGCCGATGCCGATTCTTTTTTTTTTGGCCGATGCCGATACTAGCCGATGCCGATACCAATTTTATTGGCCGATACTAGCCGATGCCGATGCCGATGCCGATTAATCGGTCGGACTCTAGTATTTATTAATTAATTTGTAAGGGAGAGGGCTGGGCTGTGAACCGGGTTTTGTTTTTTTGGTCTAAATTATCTCAGAATAAAGATATCGAAAAATCTAAGATACCGTTGGAAAGGTCAATAATAAACGCAACTTTTTTATGAAGACGGATTACTGTTTTGATTGGTATTTAACTCTCTACGTTCAATTTTCTAAGGACGTGATTTTTCGCTTTTCCAAAAAAGTGGCTGGGTTGTGAACCATCTGGAAGATCCCTATTAAAGTCGGAAAATACGAAGAAAACACCCATAATTTTTAAGTAAGTTGAGAATTTATTTAATCAGGAGGCCTCAAGCGGTGAAAAAAAGTTATAATGACGCCTCTTAGGCCAAAAAATCGCAATGAATGAAACTGCTCAATTTTTTGAATTTTCATCCTAATCGGTGTTGCAATGTTTGCATGTGAAATACGAACGCGTTCTCGCTTTGGCCCACTTCAAGTGAACTCACCGAAATCGAGTGAAATTACATAAAATTACTTTATTTTAATATATCCGTCTATATTTGACAGTGTTAGAACAAATGTAGTACGAAAAACGGGTGGTTCATAACCCAGCCACCTCAGTGGTTCACAGCCCAACCACGATGCCATTTTGGAAACTTTGAAATAAACGACACTTCCAATCATAATTCGACATAAACAAATATTGCATCGTAAAATAGAATCAAAACACTAAATAAACATGTATTACACTAACCTTTTTGCAATTAGCTCAGTCACTTGGATCGCACTTTAAAAAAAAGCAAACAAGTTTTTGCAGTCGATTTTCAAACACGATGTCTTTCAAACTCGATTGCTGCCACAAGCAATACGTGTTTGTACTTCGGTGTAACCACAAAAGCAGAGTCATATCATAAGACAAAATTGACAGTTGAAAGTTTGGCGATATGTCAATTAGGGAAAGAAAAAACGGCAATGGTTCACACCCCAGCCTGGTTCACAACCCAGCCCTCTCCCTTATATTTTTTAATTTTTATGAATTATTTAATTTGTTTAAATATTGCAGGCGTAGTCAAAAATGGTGAGGATGTTGAATTGCGTCAGACCCCAAACATTTTCGGCAGAAGTGTGCCAAGTATTTTTGTAGAACTGCAATTTTTAGGGGCACGTATGTATATTAAAGTCCTGCATGAATATATTCATTTCGGCGGCTACACTACTGTACATACTGTACGGGTACTTGGTATTCGAAGAATGCGTACAACGAAACGAATAGAAACGAGAACCAGCGTGCGTCGCTTCTCGTTTCTATTCATATTCGGTGAATAGCGAACACTGCAGTGCTCTTATTCGGTGAGAAGCGAATACTGCAGTGCTCGTATTCGGTAATCGAGAACTTTGCGAAGTATTCGAAGATCAACAGTTTCATCGAATATTTTTATGCGCAGTAAGTTACTTTTTCATGTGTATACTTGTGGTGTGGTTGAAGTGGCCTAATACGCAAAATGGGAATGATTGAAGAAAGTAGCATAACAAATAAATAAATATTAATATACAACATAAATATTTGTAAATAATCTTAGGAATAATAAAACGAGTATATTCGAATATATTCGAAGCAGTGTGTACTATTATTCGAATGCTTTTGTCTTCGTTTTCCCGCTTCGAGCGAATATGAATAAATAGTGTACGTCTACTCGTTTATGTTCGAAGCTTACTCGTACTCGAAGAGAGCTGTACTCGTATTCATTTGGACTGGTCCGCAGAGATGAAGTGAAGTATTCTATTCAAAAGCATTTGAATGTTTTCGAATAGCAAAAATGCATACTCGCAGGACTCTAATGTATACACACAGTCCATCTATGTGCAAGCACATGCCTTTTAAGCTTCAACCTTCCTCTACTAACTGTCAAAATTTCATGACATTTGATTGACATTTAATCTATACTATGTATTATGTAAAAACAAGTGTGACGTTTTTTGAGCCACAATCAGGCAAAAACCACTGAACCGATTTAGATGAAATAAGCACCAAACATTTTTTATCTACGGGAATGGTACATAGACTATATGATAATGACCACGCCCCCTTATTACGCCCACTATGGTAACAAAAGTCATCTATGGTATGCTTTTTTAAGACAATATGGGTATGAAACGATTCAGCGTGTCATTGCGGCAAACATAGGTTATAATATAATCGACCACGCTCACTTTCCGCGCCTACTAAACTAACAAAACGAAGCTACGGTACATGTCGGTGAATTAGTATTAATATCAAATGATTCTGTGTTTCATTGATATTAACATAGAATATATAAGATTGAGCACCCCCATCTGATATGCCTTTTCGCCACGCCCACTATAATAACAAATCAGCCATGGTATATTTGTCATAGCAATATGGGTATCAAACGATTCAACGTGTCATTGCGGTAAGCATAAGATTTACTATAATCGGCCACACCCACTTCCCGCGCCCACTAAACTAACAAAACAAAGCTACGGTACATTTCCGAAAATTAATGTTGATGTAAAATGATTCTGTGTTTCATAGCGGTAAACATAAGCTATATAAGGGTGACCACGCCCACCTTTTACGCTTTTCTGCAATGCTCATTATGATGACAGAAATTAACTGTGATATTAACTGTGACATTGCAGCAAATATCTATATGTTGTATATAAAAATTAATGTATGCCGATAGCCGATTAGTTGAATTTTTCACGGAATGTTCGTCCTGAGTAAGTCTCGGTAAACCACATAGTGCGAATAGGACCCGATAGGTAGGCGTGGCACCTCCCATACAACTTAAATTTTCAATATGGAATATTTTCGTAATGAGAAGTCGGACAGCATTAAAATTTGGTGTGGGGCCACCGTTTATATGTTCCGTTTCACTGGTAAAATTTAATGGGCGTTGGGAAAGGGGCACTTTTTAAATGCCAATGTAACTTTAGCTTTCACATCAATGACACTTGGTACAAACATACGATTTAGTTGTGTTTTTCGATATGGGGAATGGGGTGGGTTTTTGACAAGGGGGCGTGGCACCGCCCATACAACTTAAATTTTCAATATGGAATATCTAGAGTCCGACCGATACCAAATTTTTTGGCCGATGCCGATGCCGATTAATCGGTCAAAAGGCCGCAAATCGGCCGATGCCGATTCCATAGAAAAAACAACACGAATCAATTCAATCAAAAACACAATTCAATATAAAACAACAAAAGGAACTAATTAACAAACAAAAACGAGAAAATAAACAACTAAAAACTAAATAAAATTACAAGAAAATTCAGAATTTAAATACATTAACATTAACAATGTATTAAAAAAAACAAATGTATCGCATATATTCCACTGAGATAAACAAAAATACTGACGTTAACACAGGTTATTAATAAATATTGCATACAAATTCAGTTTCTTCTTTTACAATTACGATTATTATATTAAAATTTGTACTCTCAAATTTCTTTCGAACAAACTTTACACTTGGCCGTGTTAATTAGCCGTTCAAAGTAATTCCAAATCGGGTTTAGTTGCGACATAATTCCTGTACGAAACATTTTTTAAGACTTGTACAATAATTATCAAGCAATTACTTACCAATAACACAATCAAACCATCCGTAGCGCCAATTTCTCTTTTTTTGAGGGGTTACCGGCAGACGCGTGTAACAGTGTTGCCAGACGGATTTCAAGCAATCCT
The DNA here is from genome assembly GCA_963971225.1 of Melieria omissa. Taxonomy (NCBI): domain Eukaryota; kingdom Metazoa; phylum Arthropoda; class Insecta; order Diptera; family Ulidiidae; genus Melieria; species Melieria omissa. The sequence continues at coordinate 36,715,320 of OZ020269.1, read as the reverse complement.
CCTAAAATTAATTCCATTTCCCCCCTAACAACTAAAATTTCCCCCAAATTTATAATGCACACATAAAATTAATATTTCATGAAAATTGCTCATTCTATTTGGCACAAGCAATTAACAAAAGACCCACTAACCAATATAGCTGAACAAGGTGTTGATGTAGCAAAAATAGATTAAAAATATCTGTAAAATATTGTCCCCTTAAATATTTGTCATAAAATCCAAACAAATCTAGGGAGAAACCCTCTAATCAGGCAACACTGGGTAGTAACGTATAATAAAAATGTAATAAATATACAAAGCGAGATATGAAAAAGAAAGACAGTGCGATTCAGCTGCAGATAAAAACAAACAAGAAATGAAATGAATGAAAATCAACCTAAACAAACCGATGTGGCATCGGCCAAAAAAAAAAAGCCGATGTGGCATCGGCCAAAAAAGGCAGAAGCCGATGCCGATCCTTTTTTTTGGCCGATGCCGATACTAGCCGATGCCGATACCAATTTTATTGGCCGATACTAGCCGATGCCGATGCCGATTAATCGGTCGGACTCTAGGAATACCTTCGGAATGGGATATCGGGCAGAATTGAAATTTGGTGCGGGGCCACCGTTTAGATGTGTCGTTTCACTGGTAAAACTACAAATCACACATCAAAGATTTACGATTTAGATGTTCCCTTCGACAAGGGAAATGGGTTGGGTATTGGACGAGGGGCATGGCACCGCCCATAGAACCCAAATTTTTAATGTGGAATAGGTTCGGAACAATAAGTTTGAAAGCGATGAAGTTTTGTATACCATCGTCCCATAGATGTGTCATTCTACTGGAAAAACTTTATGGGCGTTGAACAAGGGGCGCGGTATATTTTTTGTGACTGAAATTTTCCGCGTAACTTTGGAACTGAAAGTCGCATATCAATGAAACCGAGTCACACCCTTCGACTGCAGGAATGGATTGGGCATTACATAAAAGAGGCGTGGCATAGTCCATAGAGTGTAGGTTAGGTTAGGTTGGAGTTGCAGCCTTCAATGTGAAAAAGCTCACGTAGGCACAACTATTGGCCCGTTGTGATACCCCTTAACGCGCCTGGAGCCATGAAGATTCCATGATGAATCTGGCTATGTCCCTGAAATTCAGAGGAGATAGTCCAGTTAGACTATCGAAAAAGGCTGAGCCGAGGAATTTAAATCTTCTTCTGGCTAAAGAAGGACATTGACATAGCAGGTGGAGAACGGTTTCGTCCTCCTCCTCAGAGCCGCATCCTCGACATAGGTCGTTGGATTGCAGACCCAGTCTTTCAGCGTGCTTACCCATGATATAGTGTCCCGTAAGCACCGATACCGTTAAACTTATCGAGTGACGACTGAAGTTGACCGTTTCAGGTTGAAAGTTGGCCAGGTTTGTCGGGAGATGTTGCAGGTCTGTTCCTCAGACCACAAATCGTTTGCTATTTTATAGTAAAACTGCTTGAGCATCAGTTTAACTGATGCAAGAGGAGCTCCAACAGCGAGGAAGGACGAAGCACCAGAGAGCAACATACCCGCTCTGGCTAATTCGTCCGTCTCGCAGTTACCTACGATGCCCCTGTGCCCTGGCACCCAGAGTAGTGAGACATTGGAGCGTCTGGCTAAGGCGTTTAGAGACTCACGGCAGTCCAGGACCAGCTTAGATGAGGTGGTCGCCCTTGCGAGCGACTTGATAGCTGCCTGACTGTCTGAGTAAATGTGGATATCTGCCCTGTGTGCGCTGTCGCGAGTAAGCCAGATGGAGGCCTGATATATGGCCATTACCTCCGCCTGGAAGACACTGCAGTGATCAGCCAAGCGGAAGGAGAGTCGAAGCCCCAGTTGGCTGCAGAAAATCCCGCAGCCAACCTTGTTGTCCAATTTGAAGCCGTCAGTAAAGAAGTTGATGGAGTCATCGGTCGCTAGTTCGTTACCTGTCCATTCATCTCTATGAGGGATGCGTATAGTGAAGCCGTGATCAGGCTTGATAGGGGAGCTAATGAGGTCGATGCCGGTGGGCATCGAGCAGTCCTCAATAAGAATCCTGGAATGACCAAGATCCGATCTAGCCCAGCGGGAAATCGCGTGAAGTCTGACTGCAGAACACTTCGCGTGTAATTTGACCCGTTGTGCAGTTGGGAGCCAGTGGAGGAGGGTGTACAGTGCTTTGGTGGGTGTAGTACGGAGAGCCCCTGTAACCAAAAGGGCCACCATCCTCCTGACTTTGTCAAGAGGTTTCAGGTTGACCGCCTTGCTAATGGCCGGCCACCAAAAGACGGCACCGTAAAGGAGGTTTGGCTCAACCACTGCCGAGTAAAGCCACGACACAACACGAGGTTGGAGTCCCCATCTTGCGCCTAAAGCTCGTTTACAGCAGTAGAGAGCACACGAGGCTTTCCGCGCCCTTTCAGCAATGTTGGCCTTCCAATTCAGTTTGGAGTCAAGTATTAGACCAAGATACCTAACATTGTTGCTGAGGTTAAGTCTAACGCCGTTCAGAGTGGGAAGTACGAACCGAGGTATCTTGTACTTCCTGCTAAAGAGCATGACCTCGGTTTTGGAGGGATTGACGTCAAGGCCAAATTCACGGCACCATTGGGATAGAATCCTTAGTGCATAACCAAGTCTCTCAGAGAGAGTGGAGAGATATTTTCCGGAGACTGCAATCGCAATGTCGTCCGCGTACGCGACAATTCTGCAACCAGTATTGTCCAGCCGGTGTAAGAGAGAGTTTACTGCCAGATTCCAGATCAGTGGAGAAAGCACGCCGCCCTGCGGTGTGCCCCTCCTGACCATGCGCTTGATGCGAGTGTTTCCAATAGAGGCGCTGACAACACGCATACTGAGGAACGCTGTCAGAGTGTACTCCATGTGCACGAGAGATCTATCGACCGTCTCGAGAAGCGAGTGTAAGGCAGTTTCGACAGACGTGCCCCTAGTGTAGGCATGTTGCGACTGAGAAAGGAGAGATGGATCGATAGAGTTCCTGATTTGGTGATCTAGAACCCTTTCGAAGGTTTTGAGAAGGAAAGAGGATAGGCAGATGGGCCTGTAGTCTTTAGCCTTAACATGGGACGACTTCCCCGCCTTAGGAATGAAAACCACTCTGGATTCTCTCCAACTGAAGGGAATGTAGGAGAGATCCAGACAAGCGTTGTATATGCGTAGCAGCCGAGGCATTAATGCCTCAGCGCTGTGTTGGATGTCAGCTGGAATGATGCCATCCGGTCCTGGGGACTTGAATGGATCGAAGGTCTTGATGGCCCACTGTAGATGGGAATGGGTCAGCCAAGTTGGAGGAGAAACTGTGAGGACCTGGTCGACTTCAGGAGGACTGTGGTCGTGGTCGATGAAGGATGCACTTAGAGTGTAGTATGAAGAAACTTTATTTATTGGCTTTTCTTGACTTCAAGCTTGCGTGCAAAGCCGAAGGACTCTACTAGTATTTATTAAAATTCATTTTGCAAAACACGTTTTCGTTTGATGTTGAAATTTTAACATGGAGCAAAGAGCGGTCATTACACATTAGACATCGTTGCAGCCGCAGAAAATGATCCAAACTTCCTGAAAACAATTGTTACGGGTGATGAAATATGGTGTTTCCAATACGATCCAAGCGTCAAAGTGCGGAATGGAAATAAAAACTCACCACAAGCCAAAAAAACACGAAAAGTTCCATAAAAAATCAAAACACTGCTCATCACATTCTTCGATAGCAAAGAAATTATCCACAAAGAATTTGTTCCAACTGGTCAAACAGTTACTGCCGCATATTACCTCGAAGTTTTGAAGCGTTTGATGGCCAGAATCCGTCGTATTTGACCAGAATACCGCGACCCAAAAAGTTGGTCTCTGTTGCACGATAATGCACCGAGTCACACAACACTCATTGTTCGTAAATTTTTGGCTCGGACTCAGGTCGGTGTGTTGAATCATCCGTCGTATTCACCTGATTTAGCACCGTGCGACTTCTCTTTGTTCCCGAAACTGAAATTGAAGTTGAAAGGATGCTTTTTTGATGAAATTCCGAAAAATGAGCTGGAACAGGCGTTTGAATCACTATTAAATCGATGTAACAAGTGTATTGAATCAGGAAATGTTAAATTCGCGGGTACTTGTTTGGAGTATAGCAATCGTAGTTTGCCACATTTGTACTTCAAGCCAGCATGTTATACCATGATAATTTTAGTGTATTGAGAAGATAAATAATATATAACATTATGCTCCCAAAAATTTTTCAAAGTACAAAACTTCTAATTAAATTTGCTGATTTGAAATAGGGCGAAAATTGTTTGCAGAATTTAAAGAAAATTTTTGCAAAAGACATTGAAAGTAGTTTCACCTATCGGAAATTTGCTGGAAAACACAAAATATCAATCGGTGTAGCTAAAAAAATTAAAGACTGCTATAATATAACACCCAGATCGAGCAAAAATGGTCGCAAGAAAAAGTAGTTTCCGGTGGTTCAGCGTTTTGTTTGCAGGTTGATTTTAACTGTTGCCCTAACACTGCTGCAGACATCGCAAAAGTACTACAAGCTGATTAATGTATACAAGTCACCACTAGAACCGTCCAAAAGACATTAAACGAAAGCGGATTTGTAGCCAAGATCAAAACATAAAAAAACATTGTTGACTGGTCGTCATCGCAAGGTTGGGTTGGCATTTGCTAAGAAGTACGCAATGACTCCCGTTGATGACTCGCTGAGAGTAACTTGGTAGGATGAAACAAAAATTCATCGTTTGAGGTCTGACGGTAAACGTTACACTTGGGTAGACAAGCAAATTGGAGTCCCAAACTGCAATATAAAACAAACTCTAAAGTTTGGAAGTTGTTTCTCTTATAGCATGCGGTTGTTTCCGTGGAAGTGATGTCGGAATTTTGTGCCGTATCAAAAGTAAAATGATGGTAAGCGACTTTATTACGATTTGAGAGGGCTCCTACCTACTATGTTTAGATATCTTTTATACAAAGCCGGGTCACGAAAAAATTTGTGTGCAGGACAACGACCTAAAACATACAGCCAGAGCCACCAAAGAGTGGATCGCCGAAAACGGCATACATATTTTTGATTGGCCACCCCAATTACCGGACTTAAACCCCATAGAACATTAGTGGTTTGCCTTAAAGAGAAAAATTATGCCCAAAAAGACTTACCAAAGGATATTGACAGATTATGGGAAAAAACTTCACCAGCGTGGTTGGAAATACCCTCAAAAATACTACACAATCTAGTACAAAGCATGCCGAATCATTATAAAGGCCCGCGGAGACCACCCAAAATATTAAAGATAATATCAATCGATTTTTGCTTATATGCGTCAAAACTGTTCACACCACTTTTGTTGAATTTTAGTGTTTCTTTATTTATTATTATATAATTATAATATTTTGTTTGTTGTTTTTCAGTAAACAAAATATTCAATTTTAAAACTATGTACTTAAATTTTTGTTTTTGTTGTTAAAAAGTAAAAAATTTGATAAGCTTTCTAACTTATGAAAATTCGTGAACAGTTTTGTCCGCCACTGTATATACCGAAAAATTAGCAGATATCGTGTTTTGTGTTTTCTAGAGGCAGTCTTAATACATAATTGTTGGACTGTGTACATATTTTGTTTTCCATTCCCGATGAATTGTTGTTATTTTAAAAATATTTTTGAAATAAAATGAATATTTAAAAATTTCATTGTTTTGTTTTCCTTTATAAAATTCAACTAGTTAGAAAACTCGCTCAGAATAAACTAGTTCGCAAATTATTCGAAACTGGTTTAGAAACTGTTTTACTTAGGACTGACTTTGATTAGTTGCAAATGGATGCAGATGGGGTTAAAAGGGTGAGTTTGCTCCAAGGAAACAAATCGGTTCTAAAGTCAACTATGACTGACAGCAACCAGTTGAAAAACTACATTCGGTCCGAATTCCTACAGGGTTTAAAATACATACTTGTGTGGAGCTCCACGACGACCCTTGGACTGCCCTACTTGTTCACAATACACCGTAAGACGAGTATCACTTTGCGCGATAAATCGCTGCTAAGTGTCACTAATAAGTGTTTTGGATTATTTTCCAAACACCACAATCCAACATCGGCACTCCTTCGCGGCACTTCCCCCATTTCTCATTCCTCCTAATTAATTTATGATTTTCCTCACTACATTAATCTCGCTCAAATGCCTGGAGCCGCGTTCGTCGGGAAATGCGAAGAAGGTGGAGACGGAAATTCGGCGCTGCAATTACGCTGCCGGATTGTGGCTTATTTCCACGCAACTTTGTTCAGCATCAGCCGCACACATTCTCCGCGGTCGTCCCGGACAGACTCGACAGTATCTCCGCTTTAGTGCAGCACACGCACACGCAGTGTGCCGTTTGTCGGCGGCGCAAGGGAAATTATCGTGTCGACTCGTGTTCTGGTTGACATTTATCATAATTTCGTGTTTGTTTGAGTGTCGTATGGGTTTATGAACTTCAGTATTGGAATTATGGGAAGCACAACGTGACACAAATATTGTATATGCGACAGATGTCACCCACGCAGACTACGGACGATCATAAAAGTCATGTGTCAAATGACAATTCTTCATTTCATTTCTATTCACGTCCCTAACCCACATCGATTACACTGAGCAACAGCCAAAATTTTTCCGAGTTCTAGTAAACCTTTTCTAAAGGATTTTTGGACGCTGATTACAACTGCGTACTTAGTTTTTTGATTGTTTGAGCGGTTTGTAAGTTATTGGTGGTTTTTGCTAGGAGGTGTTTTCCACGTTTTTTCATCTTTGAATTTTTATTGCATTTGTAATATGTTGAAAAACACGATAATTTTTTTATGACAGAATAACGAATCCTCAAGCTATAATTCTGACCATAGTCGATTTCGATTGGTCAAGGGTTAACATGGCTATGGCCCTTCAAAGTTCAATTTTCGCGAATTTTTCATAAAAATTCATTAAAAATCGGTGTTGCAATTTTCAACTAGGAGTTAGTGTGCAATGTATAGTGTAAGGTTGTAACTTAAGCTTATAGAACAGATTTTTTGCATTGTATGTGCCATTCTCGGCCTATGCTCGTTAGAGTGTAAATGCGACTTCATCTTCTGAACACGTGTTTGTATTGAAATCCCCTAATGCTTTTCGCGTCATTGACGAAAGTAGCTAAAGTATTTTCGCAAGCCTCAATATTTGTCTTTTCAAGGGCATTAACAAAATTTGAATTGGTTCGTTACTGTAGGAGATATTCTAAAAAGAGTTGCATCACACAAGTAAAAATTTCAACCAAACACACTTAGCAAACTACTTGCTGTTTTTCCATATTTCACTGCGACATATTTTAGGGCGCAAAAAAAATCAAAATCAAAACTGAAAATTTTATGAATCAAGGGCATGTGATGAATGTGAGCATTTTCATATCGCTGCCTAAAAGTGTGCTCCGATATTATAGCTCAAAAGTAAATCATTGCTTTTGTTGCTGAATTTATCAATGGAGAACTTACATATTTGTACACATACTCTATTAAAAACATCGTATTTCAAAAATTTCTTTTTTAATTGAAAGCCCCAACATTCTTCTTTCACTATATGGCAATATATATTTTTTGTAAGAAAAATTCTTTTGTGTATTCGCAATCTTGCAAAGTAACTGAAAATTTGACTTTGCAAATGAATAACTCTTGCAAATTTCAACCGATTTTAATGTTTTAAATTTGAAATACATAGTTAGAGTATTGTTAATCTATGTTAAAAAAATGGCATTTTAGACTTCAGGTTTGTAGAAGCTGCATACGTATAATGGTCAAAAAACATGGAAAACGCCCTCCGAGGAAAACCATCAATATTTCTTAAGCCGCTCAAACAATCAAAAAACTAAGTACGCAGTTGTGATCAGCGTCCAAAAATCCTTTAGAAAAGTATGGTTTGATTTCAGAAAAAAAAAATAATGTCGATTTTGTTGCTCTGTGTTATAGGTACATAACACTTCGTTCAATAATGTGTGTGACTAACTAATTAAAACACATTTTTTTGCCAAAATTCGTTTTTATTCATCAACATAGTCCCCTTTTAGGGAGATACAATCATTCCAACGCTTTTCCAATCTTTCGATACCGCCTTTGTAGAACGATTTTTCTTTGCCTTCAAAATAGGCGTTAGTTTCGGCGATTACTTCATCATTTGAGCCAAATCTCTTACCACGGAGCATCTTTTTGAGGTCTGCGAAGAGCCAGTAGTCGCTGGGGGCCAGATCTGGAGAATACGGGGGATGAGGAAGCAATTCGAAGCCCAATTCATGCATTTTTGCCATCGTTTTCATCGACTTGTGACACGGTGCATTGGCTTGGTGAAACAACACTTTTTTCTTCTTCATATGGGGCCGCTTAATCGCGATTTCTTCTTTCAAACGTTCCAATAACGCTATATAATAGTCGCTATTGATTGTTTTCCCTTTCTCAAGATAGTCGATGAATATTATTCCGTGCACATCCCAAAATACTGACGCCATAACCTTGCCAGCCGATGTTTGTGCCTTTGGACGCTTTGGGCGGCTTTCACCGGTTGCATGCCACTCAGCAGACTGCCGATTTGACTCTGGAGTGAAATGGTGGATCCATGTTTCATCCATTGTGATGTACCGACGCAAAAACTCCGACTTGTTGCGCGTAAACATGTCCAAACAGCTCTTTGAATCATCGATTCGTTGTTGTTTTTGCTCCGGTGTGAGCAAACGCGGCACCCATTTCGAAAACACCTTTTTCATAACCAAATGTTCGTGTATTATGGTGTGTACACTGCCTGCTGATATCTTTAGAATGTCAGCAATCTCCCCCACTTTCACTTTACGGTCGGACATAATGATTTTCAGTGTTTTTTCAACGTTTTCCGGAATAACAGCGTCATTTGGCTGTCCAGTAGATGGAATGTCATCGGTGTCTGTACGACCACGTTTGAATTCGACATACCAATAACAAATGGTTCTTTTTGATGGAGCAGAGTCCGAATAATGTTTTTCAAGCCATTCCTGGCATTGAACAGTATTTTTTTTCATTAAAAAACAATGATAAATCAGCACACGGAATTGCTTTGAATTCATTTTTTTTGAAAACTCAAAAGTAGTGTCACTTAAAGCACTGTAACTTGTAAACTAAAGGTTCACAATTTCGAAAAAAAATATTGACTTAGTATTAGTGCCGCCATCTATGTGTCAGTCACACACATTATTGAACGAAGTGTTAGGTACAGACTCGAGGATAGGTACATCTTTTATGCGCCTAATTGCTCAATGGCAGAATTTTGATCTGACTTCAAATTGTCAGAAATGCTCGAGCATCGGGATTACAGTTATTACTGATTTTAGCTTCAACATTTTCAAGATTACCCAAAATTTTACGTCATTTAATAATAATAATTGACTGGCACGACAGCCCGCTTACGCGAGACTAAGGCCTAGCTTCCCGTAACCACCCGTGTTGTGCGTGTGAATTTGTACGCGGGTGGAAGTGACCTACAGTTTTATGCCGGTTCCGAACGGCAGGTTGGGAGCTCTTTCATAAGCAATTTTTACTCTCAGAGGTTTGCCATTTCCAGCTGAGAGGACAGCCACCGAAAGAGAAAACGAGTTTTCCCGTTATTTTTTTTAGGTGTTATTACAGGCAGTATTTGAACCTGGGTCGCTGCCTTCGACTCGCGGTCCAACGCATTAACCAACTGTGGGCTTCTTACATGCTGTTATGTAGGGCAAATATGGTTTTTGTCAGGACTTTTCTTATAAAGTCACTGCTATTGGGTTTTATAAAATATTTCTGTACATTTCTGAAGATATTGGATGCAACTAGCCTTAGATTATGATGCAATCTTCGCAAACAATCTAATTCTCTTGCTCGGGTAGCTTACGAAAATGGATCGTAGTAACTAAGCAAGATTTTCTGTTTTGTTTTCGAGATTTAAGATGAGTTTTTGGAAAGACGAATGTGCTCTCCCAAAAGTTTCCCTAATTTCATGCAATTTTTTTGTCAATTTTGGAAAGTTTTAGTAAGATTATCCTTTTATCCATTTTTAATTTTTTCTGTTGGATTCTATTGCTTTCTATAAAATTTCAAGCACATATACGGTTCCAAATAATTTACAAGTCCTTTTACTGTTCAACGGAATACAAATTTTCAAAAAAAAAATAAAAAGCATAACCGGAAATTCCTGATATTAATTTTGTACGCAAACTTATTCTGTACAGTATACTCAATACTGTCAATAAATACGAATACTTGGAAAATTATTATTTTAATTCATCTAAAACAGAACAAAAAGTGCAGTTAAGGCATATACCTTGTGACCGAAAAGTTTCCGGAAATTTTAAATAAAACGCAAAATTCTTAATCTTCATCAATATTTATTTTATCTCCTTCAAAATATGCTCCATTAGAAGCGATACACATACGCCAACGTTTCTTCCAATCATCAAAACATTTTTTATAGGCGCTTTCCGGTATGGCTTTGAGTTCCCTCTCTGTTTTACGTCTTCTATGGATTCAAAACGCGTTCCTCTGAGTGGTAATTTGAGTTTGGGAAACAGGAAAAAGTCAAGATCAGGTGAATACGGTGGCTGTTCGATGGTATTTATTGAATGTTTGGCCTTAAAATCGTTGATAATGTTGGCTCGGTGCGAGGGAGCATTATCGTCATGAAAAATCCATGAATTATCCTTCCATATTTTCACGCAAACGTCTTAAAACAGTCAAATAATAGTCTTTACCGACTGTTTGTCCTTCAGGGACGAATTCATGATGCACCACACCACGAATATCGAAGAAAACAATCAGCATTACCTTGATTTTCGAGCGACTTTGGCGTGGTTTTTTCGGTTTCGGCTCGTCTTTTCCTCTCCATTCCGATGATTGTTGGCTTGTTTGCACGTCGTACTCGTAGACCCATGTCTCGTCACCAGTTATGATGCGTTCCATGAAAGTTGGATCGGAATTGGCACGATCAAGCACGCCCAAAGAGACCTGTTCACGGTACTCATTTTGAAGAAAATTCTCAACAAAATCGCAACGCACTACTGAGGTGAACTGGTTTCAACAGCTGCCGTAAACAAACTGTTTGACAGATCGCGCTCATTTTTGGCATAGTAATTAAGGACAGTGCTACCAACCTACAGAAACTTAAAATATCGAAAAATATACAGCGCGCGAATTTTAAATGAGAATTTCCGGAAACTTTTCGGTCACAATGTATGAAAAATTTGGATACGTTTTTATAAACAGAGAACCCATTTTTGAGGTCAAAATTAATCATAAAATAGTTTTGACTTGCCTGTACGCAAACTTATTCTGAATGTACATATGTATATTGTTTATGTATGTTGTTCTTGTCTATTTCACTTTGTTTTTTTATATCTAGGCAGTCAATTATTGCATATGCCCGATGGAGGTTTCAAATAACGAGCTTTTATAACTAAATTAATAAGTAAAATCTAAAATACCCAAATGTAAAATACCCAAATACCTAAAATTCGAGAATATACTGTAAAAAAATGGAACATTTTTTACTGCATCATAAGAAGTAAAACTAAGTAGAAAATACTCAATTTAAAAATGCCGCAAAGCAAGATGTTTGATGTAAAACTTTGTCTCTTTATTAGAAAAAGTAATAACACTAGCTATGCGTTAAACAAAAAACATGCATTTATAGCTGAAATTTAATACATATGCTTGTTTTAAACTCGAGCATTTAACCGAAAATATGCAAAAATAAGTTTTTATACATGACATGAAAAAAATAATATGTTAATTTTCATAAATCGCTTAAATGTTTTCTTGCTTTCTTTGTCCAGACAAATATGCATTGACATGATCTTTTACGTAATCAGTATCCGATTGAGCTGGACGATTTTTCAACTCAGATTTCAGGCTTGGCCACTAAACAATTAATCCTGTGTTTGTCCCGAATCCATGCTATTACAGTCGCCGCCATTTTTGTGTGGCAATTAGCAAAGTACACTAATTATGGTTGATGCTGCCATCTGCTGGTGTGCAGTGAAAGCTAGAAAGCTTTTGTGTTCATACGCTAACCAAATTAAGCTGTACGCCGTGCCGGCGCCAGAGGGATCTGGTGGCAATTGGCGAGGATGCCAGCTCACTTTTCGTTTTCCTTGGCAGACTTTGTCACCTTGGCGATTTGCAGTAAAAGTCCCCGCACTGTTCATCTACACGTAAAAAATGTAAGTAAAAATTTTGCGAGCAAATAAAAAAATATTATTAATTTTTTTTCATTAAAAAATTAAAAGTAAGTACATTACAAATTTTGGTTACACAATATGTGAGAGGGAAAAAATTAACGAACAAATTTAGTTAATTCAGTCAATAATGTTTTTTTTTTATTTACACTCAACTCTTTTTGTACACGGTCTTTTTTTACACGATTTTGAAATAACGCGGTTCGCCAATAAAAATAAATAAAATTTACGCGATTTTTTTGTTCTAGCACGAATCCCAATTTTATTTTAATTTTGACAGTGTCTTTCAGAAACGTATCTATACGGCAACTCGACTTCATGGCTTGTTTACTTTACGGGGAATACCCGACTTGTTGTGTTAAATTTTCTGCTTACAAAAGTTCTATAAGCAATATTATTTTACATCGTTTTTACAGTACCCTTATTAAAAAAATAATAAATGTGCGCGCTTGTTATCAAGTAGCGATGAATAGTTGCAAAATTGATTTTTGTTCCTAATTTTCATTTTTATTTGTTTTGTACTTATGGATTCAATTTTCACTGTAAACTAATTTTAACTTTTTTGTAATAAAAATTGATTGTTTAGTTTTATAAATACTTATGTAATATAGATTTCATTATTAATTCTTTTGCACGTTTTTTTTTAATATTTTGAGTTTTTTCATCTTACACGATTTTTTTTAATTCTGGAACATACCTTCAAATTTAGCATATATCGCATGTATTTATTTACACGTTTTTTTGCACGCTTTTCTAAGGAACGTATCTACCGTGTAAAAACGAGTTGGGTGTATAGCAGCATTAGCAGTGATGGGATAAATATAGCATTTTTGCTGTAAAGTTGCTATCGTAGCAATTTTTAAATTTTCGTAATGTTTTCGAAAGTAGTTGTCGGGACTGATTGATACGATAGCAACTTTACACCTAAAATGCTATGCAGAGTGAACTCCACTATTATGTAACACAGTAGACGTCCAGTATAACGAACTTTCCATTTAACGTACGGCCAAATTTTGTCCATTGATTGTTCTATATTATGAACGAATGTAAAAATTGCTAAGCGATATAACGAATATTTTTGTTTTTTTCACCCTTCGAATTGTTTTTTTTTGAGCATTCACGTTCTTTACAATAACAATGAATGTTTGGTTTCGTCAAGTGAACGGCACCTCATGTGCATGTTTTTTAACATCAAAGAAAACGCCTTGAAATTCCATATTTTCCGACTTTGAGGTCCAATTACCGCGGATTTTTAAAAATTAAATTAAAATTACATTGGAATAGTAAATTAAATTACATTGGAATAGTAGCCGCGAGGTGTTGTAAATGCCACAAACTGAAAATCACGCCAACTGGTTTATTGGTTTAAAAATTACAACCCTAAACGTGAAAAAGTCAGGAAATCCGAAAAAGTGATACGCCCATTTTTTGCGAAAACGGAAACTAAGTTTTAAAAACGGTTTGCGGATTCGAAATCAGCGCACCCTAATTACCCTAGAATTGATGTCAAACCCAGAAAAGCCGACCGAAAGTCGAAATTTGTTGCCCTGTGTAATTATTAGTTTGTACGGTTCGCCTAAAATCAAAGGTGGTTTAAAAACACAAAATGGGAATTCCATGAGCGTTTCATGAACAATCGTTCAATCGTTGATCGAGGGGCGAAAACACGTCAAAAATTAAACAATAGGCAGCGTTTTTGAATTGGTCGTGAAGGGGTTAATAAATAGTTTATAAGGGTTCATATGTAATAATGTTATTTTAACTCAATATTTAAATATATTAAATATATATAATACTAGCTGGGCCCTGCGGCTTTGCACGCAAGTTCTCTTGTTTCCCCCGATACAAATTCTTAACCCATTGTTGACCCCGTCAGATTTTGATTAAAAACAACAAAAAAACATGTGTCTAATTATCTTTGATTTCAAGTGTTTCCAAAAATTGTTAAGTCAATAGGCCTTTTGAAAAATCATGTGTTTTCACATTTAAACAAAAGTAACATCATATCTAACCAAATTCTTAACCCTTTTCCAAAAAAAAGGAAAAGCAAGTTTTTATTATTTCTGGATTCCCCAAGTGAAAAAAGTCAAAACACGTGTCAAATTATTCCTAACTAAGAATACTTCCACCAAGTTTGAAGGCAATCATGTTTTTCACAATTTATCCCCACAAACGTTTAACCCGTCGCTGACCCCGTCTTTGATATTCGGAAAAATGAATATCACGTATCGATTTTTCATTTGAAGTACTTTCATCAAGTTTGAAGTTAAAAGGCTTGTTTCTCCATACATACGATTAACCCATTTTGAAAATAACACAGCGCAACAAAAAAACACTTTTTTTCTGTTGCATGGAGTTCTTCTACTGTTTCTTACTAATTTGGGTGCGCTGATTCCGAATCTACCCTCCGATTTTTTCTAGCAGCTCTAGTTTGTGAGATATAGGTACCCTGTCATTTTTTCAGTTTTTCCTCTACTTTTTCCATATTTTCGATCGTAGTTTCTAAACCAAAAAACCGATTCACATGATTTTCACCTTATCGCATTAACAACACCGCACGGCTTCTTTTCCGATGCAACTTATTTTTATAAATGTTAAAATGCCGCGGTAATTGGACCTCAAAGTTGGAAAAAATTTATTAGGAAAATTTATAGGAAAAAGTATGAAAGAGATGAAAATCGCTATGGTAAAGTTTTGTTATTATTTCGACGCGAATGTGTATTCCGATAAATAATTTGGCTGTGTTGTATTGCTTGATGTTTCTTCTTAAGATATTCATATACTTCGAAACTTGATTTATGAAACATCTGTACAATTTTCGCCATCAGAAAAAACGCCTTGAAATTCAATATTTTCTTACTTTGAAACCTTATTACCACGCCCATTTAGAACGCATAAAATTGATGAATGTCAGGAAAGATGGCGTGAAATGTTGTAAGTGCAACGATATAAAAATAATGTCGATAGGATTATTGGTTCAGAAATAACAGTCGAAAACGAGAAAAAAGCCGAGGAAAATTCAAAAAAGTGACACGCCCATTTTTTGCAAAAACTAGAGCTGTTACATAAAAACGGAGTATGGTTTTGAAAACAGCGTGGAAAAACGATTCAGATTCATGTAAAAAACTGCATGCAACAGACATGCTGTTGTGCAGTGTAATAGGAAACACGTTTCTAATTTTTTTATTTCAAGTAATTTTACAATGTTTGAAGTCAATAGATCATCTGTTCATTTTTTTCGGAGTCTTCCCTTAAACAAACCTTAACCCATTGTTGGCCCAGTTAAATTTTGGTATTCGAAGAATTATAAAATACGTCTCGAATTATTTTTGATTTCGAGTATTTTCACCAAATTCGAAATCATTAGACCCCGGTTTTCGAAAAATCCCGTGTTAGCGGACGTTCATTCTTTAAGATGTACCAACAGTTCAAATTTCACGTTAGTAGCTTCATCGGTTTGAGCTGGGCTGGGCAGTCCGTCAGTCAGGACAAATAACGTTTATATATATATATATATATATATATATATATAATTGTAGGCGGTACCACGCCCCTTTATCTAATCCTCACAACTTTTTTCTAGTCGAATTGTGCGACTAAGTGGTAAGTTCGTACAAAGTTTCATTGATGTGCGACTTACGGAAATGCTGGGTCATAAAAAATGAGCCACGCCCTTTTTCTAACGCCGATAAATTCTTATCAGTAGAATAACACATCTATGAGACCACGGTACACTGACTTTCAACGCTGTTCGGCTTACAATTCCGAAGCTATTTCATATAAAAGATTTGAGTTGTATGGGCGGTGACACGCCCCCTTGTTAAAAATCCGTCCCATTCCTTGTGTCGAGGGACAGGTTCGTTCTAAGTTTCATTGCTGGTGACTTATAGTTCAGCAGAATAATTGGTTCACAAAAAGTGTGCCACGCCCCTTAAGGGTATGAAAAATACATAGTAGCCGATTCTCAGACCTTCTGAATATTCATAAAAATCGGTCAAGCCGTTTCGGAGGAGTATGGTAACTAACATTGTTACACGAGAATTTTATATATAAGACTAGCTGACCCCGCGAACTTTGTCTCGCACTACATTTGTTGTTTTTTTATAATGAAATACGCGAGGTGGCGAATCTATGGCGATGCAAATTGACGATGAAAACCAACTGAAGGAAGAGGAGGAGGATTAACGCAATCAAGGCCCACAAATAAACAATGTTGCTGTTAAGTTTCAGTAAAGAAATGGACTGCGCTTGAACCGGATTTAAATTATATGGGCGGTGCCATGCCCTCTTGTTCAATGCCCTCTGTCAAAAGAAAAAATGGTAGGTCCGTACTAAGTTTCATTGCTGAGCGACTTATAGTTCAGCAAAATATTTGGGTCACAAAAAATGTGCCAACGCCCATCAAATGTTATCAGTAGAATGACTCATCTATGGGACGACGGGTACTAAATTTTAATGTTGTGCTACTTATAATTTCGAAGATATTCTATTTTAAAGATTTTGCTTGTATGGGTGGTGCCACGCCCCCTCGTCCAATACTTGCCCCATTCCCTCTGTCGAAATATATGAATAAATGGTAGGTTCGTACTAAGTTTCATTGCTGAGCGACTTATAGTTCAGCAAAATATTTGGGTCACAAAAAATATGCCACGCCCCTTGTCCAACGCCCATAAAATCTTATCATTAGAATGACTCATCTATGGGACGACGGGGTACTAAATTTTAATGTTGTGCTACTTATAATTTCGAAGATATTCTATTTTAAAGATTTTGCTTGTATGGGTGGTGCCACGCCCCCTCGTCCAATACTTGCCCCATTCCCTCTGTCGAAATATATGAATAAATGGTAGGTTCGTACTAAGTTTCATTGCTGAGCGACTTATAGTTCAACAAAATATTTGGGTCACAAAAAATGTGCCACGCCCCTTGTCCAACGCCCATAAAATCTTATCATTAGAATGACTCATCTATGGGACGACGGGGTACTAAATTTTAATGTTGTGCTACTTATAATTTCGAAGATATTCTATTTTAAAGATTTTGCTTGTATGGGTGGTGCCACGCCCCGTTGTCCAAAACCCGCCTCATTCCGTCTGTCGAGAGATATGATTACATGATAGGTTCATGCTAAGTTTCATTCCTCTGTGACTTGTAGTTCAGCAGAATAATTGGGTCATAAAAATGTGCCACGCCCCTTAGGGGTATAAAAAATAGTTAGTAGCCGATTCTCAGACCTACTGAATATGCATGTAAAATTTCATAAAAATCGGTCAAGCCGTTTCGGAGGAGTACGGTAACAAACACTGTGACACGAGAATTTTATATATAAGATATATAATAATTTATATATATATATAATATATATATATTTTTTAAATATTTTCGGTTGTACTACCTTTGTGGCATTTGAAAGAGCAATCTTATATGCTTAAAGTTAAATAAACCAATAGTTTTTTGTTGTCATCGGGTAATGTAATCGCGGGAAACCAATTAAATGATTGCTCATTAGAAATGCTATGAAAAAAGTGACTTGGTTCGACTGTGCAAATTTATAAAAACACATACTTGAAGCGTTGAATACAAAAATTGCAAAGCGGCAATGAGTATTTATGTATGCATAATGTGCAACAAATAAATGTTCCGATAAGTGTGTGTACTTGTACGAGTACGTCCCCACTCAATTTAAGGTTACGACGCACTTTTTTTGTGTTGATGTTTTACACCCTACACCCGGAGTGTGTGCACCCGAACACGACCCTTCAATGTTTAAGGTCGGTATTTACTATATTTCTAATCAGTTGAGTTCTGTCAATTTCGTCTCTTCCGGAATATCGTGAATCGGAATAACTCCAGCTCTATTGACTCCTTAGAACATCGTCGAAACGTGGCATGTGTGGTGTTATTTTACCGATACTTTTTCGGTAATTGCTCAGTGGGGATGAGCAGCTTGATGTCATCACTCCGGGTATTCCCTCGGGCAACCCGTTTGAACACTGGCGCCCATGCATTCCACGTTGAAACGATGATTCAGCGCACTACGCACTCCAGAGAAGGTTCGTTTCTGGCCCGTACATCGCGGTTGTGGAATGGTCTCCCTGCGGATATTTTCCCCAGCACTTATGATCTCGGTGGGTTCAAGTCAAGAGTCCATAACCACTTCTCTCAAAATCCTATCTCCTAACCTTTATATCCTTTCTGAACCAACGCAATACCTCGCATTAATAGGGTCATCCCCTGCGCGTTTGTTCGAGTCAAAAAAAAAAACTCAATTAGACTTTATCTTTATCTAACAGGATTGAATGTGTTAAAAGCCACGTTCCGAAAATAATAAATAAATAATAAAGTCCGTTGATTCCATCCAAGTTCAGTACATTAACTTAGTAGCGTGCCGGTGTAGGGTGTGTCACGGTCCTATCGGATTGACACTTTATTAGCATGTGTTCTCCACTCGGCAGGGCCTTGTCCCACGCGATGTGAAACATGCAACCAGAAAACGGAAGTTGTGCCAGACTAAGGAGAGACCTCGGTGATTTCGACAACCGTATGGCGGAAGTTGTCCGACTCGTCAGAGTGCATGGAGCGGTGTCATCACAATTACGGCGCATTTGTTGTCAGCCTACGCCACCTTTACACGGACAATCACCACTATTAGTATCAGTTGTGTTTGTTGTTTTTCTTTGTGAAACGCCCGCAGCTCGGGATCCCGACTACTAGTGTTTTTGTTGTCTGTTTTTAGTTGAATCTCATTTCATGTTGCTTATGATTACAATTTCGCATTCGCATGCGTCGATCATATGAAGGTGAGGCGCATGAAATAACCGAGGCAATTTGCAGCGCACACATAGTATTTCGGATTGTGCGATTAATGAAAGTGTTGAGAATGTCGTTGTCGGTGCTTCTTTTTAGCTTCGCTGTTCATATTGGCTGTAAACAAGTGCACGGGCACGCCGCACCGCTCTCTCACGATTATTCTGTCACTAACTCATGATCAGCGTTCCGTCCCGCCGCCGCCCCACCTCACCCCTGCTGCAGTTCGACATATTTAGTGCGCTCAAGGAAATCGATGCTGATAGGATGCCAAATAGTCGGCCACACAATAACACACTTGTGCATGTAACCGACAAACTAAGGTCAATGCATTTACGTATCTACTATATATGTATACTTACAGTGGTGGCAAATATAATTTGAACAAGATCGTAGATAGCTGCAAAATTAATTGTATTTTGTTTACTAATGACTTTTACTGTTAAACAAGACACATTTGACTTGCATCTTTTTTTAATTTATCTTAAGAACGAAAAGGGTACAGTAAGAGAGTTAGAGTTTAGGCACCATGTGGTTCCAATAAACATGCACTCAATTATGCTTCGTAATTAGTGTCCGACCGAATATTCGGTTTCAGTTTCGGCTTCGGCCCAAGAAAGTAATTTCGGTTTCGGTTTTAGGTTCGTCCATAAATTGTCCGAAAAAACGGCCGAAACCGAAATTTTGTAGAATATTTTTTACATTGGGCAGCCGGTCAGATACATAGTGAAATGGGGAGTAATTTAGATGCCACCAATCTCCGCATAGAGCCTCCACAAGACAGCCTTGTGTTGGTTACAATAATAATAATGCCACCAATGTAAATAAACTTATTTTTTAAGCACATAATATTAAATCAATAATTTTGAATATTAGCGACTAAGGGGTGATTTTTTATGTTTATGTTTTTAAAAAATTAATGAATTTTTTTTGTTTGTTTTTTATTTACTTAAAGTAAATATTAAAAAAACCCAAACCCGGTTTCGGCCCGAAAAAGTGGTTTTCGACCCTACTCGTAGTAGTAGTGTCCGACCCTATTCGTAATAAATCGCCAAACAATTGTTATTGCAAAATTTTAAAGGAAAATAATTCCGAAACATTCGGGTTAGCTGCGCTTTAATAAAGAAAAGTTTACTTTATTTATAAAGTTTTATTTATTTATTACTAACACTAAAATAATAAAGAAATTGAAAAAATGTTCGCTTTGCAGAACAAATTACGAAAAAAACAAAGTGTAAGACGCTCGAATATAAAAGGAGGGTATATATGTAGAGACCGAGAGTGTATAGAGAAGTAATTACACGAATTTAATAGAAGAAGTCCATGACTGCCATTTTGAAGCATCTAGTGCTTTCCATTCTTTTAATTTGAGAGTCATAGCATTATAGCAATAACAAAGAACAATATGAAGAACGTTAAAGTGACATATTTAGGGGCAGTGATGTTGACGGTGACTTTTTACCCTGTTTCTTTTCTGTTCTGGGTCGCTGACCAGGAAAACATATTTACTAATCCATTCCAGACGACGATTTTTTTCCAACACGGTCCCCAGGAGCGAAATTGTTTTTTTTTCTTTGTATTGTTCATGTAAGAAAGGCTTCAGATAATTTTAACATTTTTTGGTATACAGTAAAACCAATGCCAAATTTTGTTTTCCTGTACTTTACAGATTTCATTAGTTCCAGAAACATCTTATTTCGACGACTAGTTTACTTAGAATAACTGATAATTGCACATTACTGTTATTGCACACATGGTGTGCAGGCTGTCTTATAGCCTAAGAAATCCATTGCACACACGGTGTACAATCCGATGGGTTAATCAAACTCGTACTAATATTGGTTTGAATAGAAAAATAATGCTCTACAATGAATAAAACTCACCAACAACACATATAATAAAAGTTTGACGGGCTAAGTTTTTTCAAATATTTGTTCACTTTTTTTAAATGCCAAGGCGAATTAATACAGGTGACCTTGTTGAACCAGCTGATTTGACTTTTTTTGTGGTGGAAAAGGTCTAGATTGTCAAAATGCCTGTGTAAAACTTTGACAGTTTAAAAATGAAAAAAGGAAGTTTTATTCTGATTGGCTGAAAACAAAAACAAAATAGATTTACATACAACATACAAAAACAACTGTCACAACTTGGAATACTTGGTTTATTTCATTATGCTTTTACTGAATTTTAAAAGTTTGTCATGTGAAACGATAACGCGTCTCGTTTTCAATATACTTTCCACCACTGTATGCATGTATATTATTCTGTATATGTGTATTATACAGAAACTGTGAAAATGTTTTGTTATTGCTGGTACATATGTAGATACATTTATATGAACAATAACAAATGTTTGTTGAAAGTACAAATAAAATATGCAAAACTCCAAACAAGCGAATTGGCCAGAGTTCTCTGCGATGAGCTAAATTGCTTTGATTGCAATCCGTAGTCACATCGAAATAACCTTTTTGGACAATCCCTACCATGGTACAATAACAAGGTATGCCAAGTAGACGAATCTCCCTCTTTTTTCGTTTGTTTACATTTGGAAATGCTGTCAAACAGAGATACTGGAGTTGCGTGTACGCTAGAAATTTAGTACCTTTTTCCATGCATACCATACCTTTTGGAAATGTTCATGCTAAACAAACAAGAAATATGCACTAGCTGCCTTAGAGTGAAAAGGTGCTAAATCCACTTTTTCAAATTTTACAGGAAAGACAAAAAACTAAGTAAAAATAATTTATATTTATGTTTATTCTTTGGACTTTCTTTGCTCTGGACTTTGTGCACTTTCCCACGAAGCAAGACCTTTTCTTTTCTCTCTTTTCATGCATGTTCCGCCGACTTATGACGACATTTTATGCCGTTATTTTTAATTTGTGCTTTGGGAACTTTTTCGCCTTGCTGTGATTCTGTGCTTTTCATTTCAAGAAGTGATTGAGTGTTGAACATTTTTAAATTCAAAATCGTCCGTGTGAATTAATAATGCCGGGAAATTCGTATGCGTTGTGCAGAAGCACGCACTAAGAGAAATGCTACTACAAAGTAGCAAAGATATTTGCGTACCTGAAAATGTAAAAAGTTTATTTTTCAAATGCAGAATTTTTTTCAGAATCAAATTTTTAAACAAAAAACTCAAAGAAAATGAACTTAAAAAAAAACTTCTAATAAAAAAAAACTGTTGAAGACAATCACATAACTAATTTGTTTATATTTTTCCGCAAGTAGCTGGTACCGGACATGTTATTTACGTCCAAAACTTATTTTTGGCAGAAATATGAGCATTTTTATACTTTTTGCAAAGAAATCGATACCTATTGAAGTTTTTCTGTGTATTGTAAAAACTGTATGCTTTTCAGTATTTTCTGTGCAGCCCTGCGCACTACTCCCATTCATAAGCACCTCTAGTTTTTGTCGTTTGACATTCACATCTCATAGTACATGAAGAGTACTCTCCCTATCTGGCATACCTTGTTATTGTACCATGATCCCTACAATCATTTACATGGGCTGATGACTGTATGAGCAATTATGGCATACATATGTCCATATTAAAGAGCCTCAATTGTGCATTTGAAAGGTGTTTCAAGACACTCTCTCTCTTTGCACGGCACTGCACTGCACTGGCTCAGTGCAAACAGATCGAATCAGAGCTGCCAGCGAAGAGAAGCAAAACATGTGTGTGCATGACATATGAGAGCTGAGTCTTTGTTGCTTTATAACATTAGTGTGTGCGAACACACTAAAGGCAATGCACAGTAAAGGCAATGAAATTTACTGCAATGACACTGAATGCAGTAAGTTATACCAAAAAGTATGGAAAAATATTCTTTGGTTATACTAATAGAACAATTAGTGCTTTGTTGTTATTGTAATAATCACGCATATTTTTGAGTTTTTTTAATGGTATTTAATTCAAATTAAATTTCATATGAATTTACAAATACAATATTTTCACCTAAATTAAAACTATTGTGTTTTATGGACATACAAAATTGAACAGAAAAATTAAATTATATTTACTTGTGCATCTAACTCCTTTTTTTCAAAATTTTTATTTTAATGATGGCGTTAGTTAGCTGATTGCTAGACTAAAAATTACAATAATATTGTAACAACATATACACTAGTCAGAATAAGTTTGCGTACAAGGGGTACGTAGCTTTTTCATATGAAAAATAAATCAGTTAAAGTTATTTTTCAAAAACAAAATATTTTTTATTTCTTCCGTAAAGTTAGTTATTTCATTCCATTAAGATGATAATTTTTAAAAAACTTGACCAAACTGTAAAAGAAAAGCCAAAAACAAAATATGTTATGAACTCACCTCAGAAAAAGTTTGCGTACCAGATAAGGTTATGTAGTTAAAATGTAATTGAAACTAAGTTTTGAACTCCCTGCAGAAGTTTCGGCGTATATTTTATTAAATTCGTTGTTTTTTCAGCGGCTATTTTGTTATATCCTTGAATTGTTATATTGATTTACTATATCTTTGAAGATGGAGTGTTTTTGGGCTCAGGGTTCAAGTAAACCCCTTAGCACGTTTAGTGATTAGGGAGGAACTTTTTCAACTTTGTTGAGCCAGTTAATAGCAAAAATAGCTTCGCATCGTATGCATTGCGCCTTAAGGTCATCGTAAAGTTGAATGAAATGTTGGAACCTGATCCAAGAATTTGAAACTTTGGCTTGCATAAGCTTTTAGAATATGTAGACCCCTCGGAACCATTTATAAATAAAACAACACAGCCTGCTCACTCCTTTACTAGACATGCAGTCCCATACCATACCCCCTCAAATGCTATGCCTTAACTGAATCCTCTTCAAATTAGTTAATGTCTTTTAATGCCAAATATGCTAAACCATTATCAGAGAACAACAAATCTTCCTACTCCATAGATAACAACACATAGTCCTGGAAATGTGGTTTTCTAGACTCTTTGATGGACTCTTTCACGAAAGCAATTATGTGCTCCTTGTTAGTAAGCTAAATATGAGATTCTTACATGCTGTTATGTAGAGACAATTTGTTTATTTCAGGACTTTTCTTATAAAGTCACTGCTACTGGGTTTCTGAAGGAATCGGATGCAACTAGCCTTATATAGGGTGTTTTTTTTAGTGGTTTGTTTTTCGAATAGAGATAAAACTGGCATTTTGTGGTCAAATCTGGCAACTCTAATGTCATTTATGTTCAGTTTGGTTTGCCATTTCATCATGAACAGGTTGACAAAAGAACAACGCTTGCAAATCGTGCAAATTTATTTCGAAAATAATGGTTCAGTTCGCGAAGTTTACCGCAAGCTCCGTCCATTTTATGGTCGACATCGTCCATCAGATGTCGGTTAATCGTGTTAACCATGGGTCGTTTTCGCACTACGTTTACTCTATGTGATAAAACGCATCCGCAGAGACGTCGAACAGTGCGCACCGAAGAAACAATTGCCGCTGTAGAGCAAAATGTTGAAGAGGACCCGAATGAATCGATTCGCCACCGTGCACAGCAATTGGAGCTGGTTGAAAATTGGACCTGTACAATTATCCTTCCAATAAAGCCAGATTGATGGACATTAAAACGATTTTCTTGTGTTTTATTTCAATTCGAAGTTCTATACCTCTAAAAAAAACACCCTATATTATATATACTGATCGCAAAACAATCTAATCCTATTGCCTGGGTAGCTTAGGAAAATGGCCAGATCGTAGTAACGAAGGAAGATTTTCTGTTTTTTTTGTGATTTAAGATGGCTTTTTGGAAAACGAATGTGCTCTTCCAAAAATTTCTCTAATCTCACGACATTTTTTGTCAATTTAGGAAAGATTTAGTAAGATTATCCTTTTATCCATTTTAATTTTTTCGCTTGGGTTTGATTGCTTTCTATATAATTTCAAGCACATATACGTCTAAATAATATTAGGAATAAAAATTTACAAATGAAAATAAAAAGCATAACTGGAAATTCCCGTTATTAGTTTTGTACGCAAACTTATTCTGCTCCGTTTTGTGAGTATACTGTCAATAAATACGAATACATGGAAAATTATTATTTTAATGCATCTAAAACAGAACAAAAAGTGCAGTTAAAGCATATATGAAAAATGTGGATACGTTTTTATAAACAAAGAACCCATTTTTGAGGTCAAAATTAATCATAACATAATTTTGACTTGCCTGTACGCAAACTTATTCTGACTAATGTATTTTTTAATATTACATTTAATTAATTTTTTAAAATAACATTTATATATTACATTAATTTTACATTTAAATTATTTATTTGAATAAATAACCTCCATTTTAATTGGTATTTTGTCAGAAATCCAAATGTTTTACGAAACTTCCTCACTTAATTACGCGTGTCAAGTAGCAAACTCTTCTTGTAATCACTCATTGCATTCAGTGTACAGGTAGCATTTTGGCCCGTTACGCACTGTCAACGATTCATTAGCATTGCTAGCAGTGTATAATATACAAAATGTTGTCAAGGATGACTATGTTTATTTATTTGATTTAAATTTAAGCTGACAATTTTGAATGTAATTGGCAACTGATTGTAAATAACAACTGGATTTTGGTGATGTGCCGCGCACAACCAACCACTTCGACGACTCAACACCGACTGCCTCCCTTTCCGCCTTACAATGTGATTAAATTCAAGATAAAAAATCTTAAAACTACCCCAAATGTGATTAAACTGTGTCCATTTTTATGGTAAATATATTATAAACAAGTATTTATGCAATTTGGTAAAGTTGTTTTATTTAAAAAATTTGTTATTTGAATCCCGGGATTAAATCCCGGGATCCCGGTGATTTGACTTTTCAATCCCGAAAATCCCGGGATCGCAAAATGGCAAAAAATTGCGATCCCTAGTGTATATAGCAGAGAGAAAACAGTGCGTGCCTTGCAGAGACAAGCAAATGAGTGTTGACTGCTCTTGCGGCTTCCGTTTTGTTGTCATTCTCATACTGCTCTCTTACCACAGTGAATGCTAGCAATCAGTGCACACTGCACCGAATCACACTGTGTGTAGGGAGAAATGAATCATCCATTGCAGCTCTTTAGTCCATATGTATGTATTTTGGTTGGACTGCAGTTTGCATTCGCATCCTTTTGATGAACCTTTTTCGATAACCGCCCATTGCATTACTCATGGGCGATAACCGCCCATTTTGGGCAGAGCGACTGCTGCTATGATTCAAGTTTATGAAATGCATTTTAAAAAATTTTAAATCTCTTTTAGCGTTTGTTAAAAAACTTTTTATATAAATTCGATAAACATTCATAAGGTTAATTTGTTGAGTGATCTAAAATATTTATTTGTATTTTAAAAGACCTTCCCGCAAAAAAAGAGAAAAAAATACTATAATCCAAATACAAGTCGTTCCGAATCCTAGCCCAGTTGTAGTCTGTGAAATTTTATTTGCAAAATATGATTTGATCAATTAGTTTTTAACAGCTAAATGCAACAGCAATTTGTCGACGCACAATGGGACCACCGTGGCAAAAAAAAAACAACTCTTTATTTAAAAACAGGAATCGTGATAAAAGCCAAATCCAAACCCAAGCTAAATCAATAGGAATTTTTACAAAGTTTTAAGATTTGTAGTCACACCAAAGTTTTTAATTTTATACATGCCTATGCACTAATCTCAAGTACATTTGAAAAAAAAATTTGATGATGCATTTTTTATGATTACAGCTACTATGTTAACAAATCTGATTTTTAACTTTTGTTTGGGTTGTTAAAAATGTTCAGAGATATTCTTCAAAGTTTGTAGAAACTCATAAAAATCCCATTGAAAAAATTGGCGGGTAAAATGGTAAAGCATGTTCGGCTAATGTGGTGTACTACTTTCTCCTATCTTTTCCTGCTTGAGTTTATTCGATTGATTTATTTATTTTTTATTTAAAGAAATTATGACTTACAAATGATTACTGTAGCATATATTCGTATGTACTATATTTTAAATTTAGTTATTGATTTTAATTTAACTCAAGAAGTTTGTGTTTTTTGTTCCTTCATCGTTTTTTTTAATTTAATATTTTTATAGTATAACTATCACAGAAAAAGTATACGAACGGATTTTGTCAAATTCGTAAACGTCTCTGAGATACAGAGCCTCAAATCCGTCTCGTTCACTCCGTCACGTACATGGTTTTAAAACTTTAAACGCGTTTTTCTCGAAAACACATTTTTTGACCATCGCGCCATGATTCCGTCGAAACTAATTGGCCGCTTCACTTGATTCTTGTTTTGTTGTATTCAAAACTTTTTGCTCTACGGATTAACCTACGGAGATTGCGCTCCATTGACTAGCCGATTTTTGGGGTGAGTTTTTAGAGAACAAGAGTCGCATGCAGAGCAACAGTCGCATGCAGAGCGACACTAGTTCGAATTCTGCATGTAGTAACACCTAAAAAAAATAACGGGAAACTCGTTTTCTCTTTCGGTGGCTGTCCTCTCAGCTGGAAATGGCAAACCTCTGAGAGTAAAAATTGCCTATGAAAAAGCTCCCAACCTGCCGTTCGGAACCGGCATAAAACTGTAGGTCCCTTCCACCCGCGTACAAAATTCACACGCACAACACGGGTGGTTGCGGGAAGCTAGGCCTTAGTCTCGCGTAAGCGGGCTGTCGTGCCAATCAATTATTAAAATTATTATTTTAGAGAACAAAAGGGTGAATTTCGAAAAAAAGTTAAAACGATGCCACGGGTCCAATTTTGATCAGATCGGGTTCATTATACGTCAACCCTTAATTGGAGTAATGCTTTTTAAGAGACAATTTTTGGATTACATTTCAGACGAACAGGGAACAAAGTTAGGATGGCGCAAACGCACCGTTACAAAAAAAACATTGCCGGTACTCAGCTGGCGGACCCCAACAGTGTTCGCGGTAGCACGTGGAACATTTTTTTTTAATAATTCAATATGTAAAGAATAAATATACGAAGAATTATCACATTATCATTTGTAGTTTCTGAAAAAAAAAATCGCAAAAAAAGCTTTAAAAAACACCGTTTGTACTAGAGGACCCCCTTAACAAAAAAAACTGGTCCGCAAGCTCAAAACAAAAAATGTCGGTTTAATACCGTTCATCTGTACATATGAGAGTTTAGATTGCTTCAGAAGAATAGGAGCGACAAAAATTCATGTACTACTCAAATAAATTTGTATAATGGTAATTTATGGAAGTCCGAAGTCCGATTGAGTTAATTTTTGAAACACAAGACTATTTTGTCGTACTAACGGTGTGTACGAAATTCGAATACAAAATGTACACTTTGTTTCAAAGCTATAAAGACATTAATTTTTTTCGTTATATGGGAAAATTAAAATATATTAAATAAAAATAATAATGCAGTTTTTTTCCTACATGGTCAACATAAAAAATAGCAACAATAACATTTTTGTGCTAACGGTAAATATTGATAGAAAAAGAGAAATGTAAAAAATTCCATAGAAACGGTGTTTCATTGCTATAAAGACACTCACTCCACTGTTGATAAATAAAACAACAATCACTTTTTCGGTGCAGTTAGTAATTTATTACTCTACCATTATTTGCAATGATCTTATAAATTCTATTTGGTATAGAATTTGTGTAGTTGTTTAGCATTTCTGGGGTCAGTTGTTCCCATGCAGCTAAAATGGCCTCTTTCAACTGCTCCACTGTGTCAAATTGTCGAAAATTTGCATACAACTTCCGGACTAGCCAACCCCAGATGTTCATGTTGATGATGTTGATGTTGATGTTGAGATGTTGATTGTCTCAATATTTTGACATCTAAGCCACGTTTTGGTTGATCTGCTCGTGTGGATTCTGGCATTATCCTGTTGGAATATGAATGCTTGCTCCTGGTGGTTGCCAATATAAGGAAGCAAACTATGCTCCAACACTTCCTGATATTCCGAGCTATTCATTCTGCAAGTTGGGAACGCCAACGGGACTGTGCCTGAGCTTGAGAAGCCACCCCAAACCATTTGCGATTGGCCACCAAAATTTCTCTTAGAGAAATACCGTGGTTCCATTCGCAAATCTCTCCAATATCCTAAAAACCCATCAGGACTGATGAAAAAAATTCAACCTTGAGCTTTGAAACAAAGTGTATATATTTGATATTTCTAATATGGGAGGTGCGCGTGTTCCTCTTTCGATTTTGACCATTTTCGGTCACCATTAATATTTGGTCCTTAAAATAATTTGTGGGAAATTTAATTCCTCAACTCGTTCTATTATTGGCCACACATAGTAACGGGTCGCCCCACTGTACGACGCTTTTAACCCCAAGTACCTACGTTTTTCTCATCTATGGTTTATTTATGAGCATTTTTATTATTCTCAGGTAATAAGAATTTCGTAAGCGGTCTGAATGAATTTAAAATGGTGCCGTCGCAAATAGGTGAACTAATCTTGACAAACTTTTCAATGGATTAACAAGATACGTGACAACTTGCAGCTTGGTATCAAATGATCAACAGGTTTCGCGGCATTAAAATACAAAACACATGATGAGTACGGTGGAAATGACGGGCATGCGCATGCGCAGAGCAAACGAAGCAGTTCATTGAACATTTCAAGAGGCATCAGTGTGGCCGGTTGCCCGTTCGTGCGCCCCTGCGGCCGTCCGCTCGTAATTGTTATATCATTTTCGGAAATTTATTTGCAATCGAGCGAAGCGTTCACAGCGCCGCACTCGCACCACACAATGGGTACACTGCACAGCTGCGGCTGTGCACGTTCATCGTTTTCAGTGTATAAATGACTTGATTACGCACAGAAAACTTTAAACAAACATTAAGTATAAATATATAAACGAATGCATATTCCTGAGCTCGCGTAATGCGACTTGCAATGACCTCTGAGGCGACGAACTTGCTAAAACAATTGAAAAACACGTTTAGTTGAACTCCACCATTGTAAAAACACGAAAAGCACCGCTTTTGACTCATACCTACCTACTCCTGTGTGTGAGATTCTCAAGTGAATTTAAACAGGAAAATGCTCCAAGTATAACCAATTCTGACATCTTATTAATTTCATGAAAAACACATAACTGAGGTAATAAACATCTCAAAATAATTTGTTGTGGGTTTGAACAAGAACGCTTATTACGTTTCTTCTTAAATATTGCATTCTGGATTATCGAGGAAGTGAAAGGCTATTTGTGCTTGAAGTCTTGTCACTTAAGCATTGTTCAATACTTTGAATTTCCATTAATGACATTGTCCTCTACCTTATATCACTTGAAAATTTCGCAAGTATTATATTAGCCCGATGCTGTTTTGAAGACTATATGGTACAGACTTGACTTGAACTAAGTTTAATCGATGCTTTGTTGGGAAGGTCCAGACATTTGTGCACGTAAGCTTTCTATTCAGTAACGGTATTGTTATTGTTGTACTCGAAATATACATACACTTGTGCAAGGGAATCAATTAAAGTCAAAAGCAAGTCTGCGAAATGTGTCTAAACGAGTAAAAACAATATGGGAAAGATTTGGAACTATGAAAGAGAACTTCCACAACTATTCTTCAAATCGCTTTTGTAATTTAATGGTCTCGGATCAGAGTTTAGCCAAATATTAATGTTTAGTTACCTCCATAAGTACATACATACATACATATTCGCTTAGTCGTTAAGTTCCAAAGTATGCACTTATTCGCACACGCACATTCTCATGCATTGCGTATTCTTACATCATACGCACGATTTTGGCCTGCGGCTGGATATGCCCGCAGCAAATCCGCTACAATTACTTCCAATGCACCTCTAAGCAAACTTACATAAATACCAACATTTATAGGTGTATACATATGAATAGACAAAATAGTTGTTCGCCCAGTCTGAGAACTCTCCGCACTGCCAACCGAAAATACGTTAAAAATTCGCCAAGTGGCGGACGCAATTTGCGAGCACCCACCAAACGGCGTAGCAAGAGGCTGCGGAGTGGGCGGCGCGCAGTGCGTTTCGATCGAATGGCAAAGCAAAAACGACGAATTAAGTAATGCTCGTACGCAAGTTGGTGAGCAGTTGTGTGGATAAAACACCTTGGACAATTTCGAGCACGGAGAAGAGATGAAGTGTGAGTGAAAGAGAACGAG
This sequence comes from Melieria omissa, assembly GCA_963971225.1. Lineage (NCBI taxonomy): Eukaryota > Metazoa > Arthropoda > Insecta > Diptera > Ulidiidae > Melieria > Melieria omissa. The sequence goes on along the minus strand of OZ020269.1, from coordinate 36,684,183 downwards.
GGGAGCTACTGCAGGCTGGCGCATAGCGTACTGGCGTTGGCTAGTCGCAAACTGCACAGACGGCGAGTGCAGGGCCGCACATGCGTCACGCTATTGCGGCCGATCGTAATGAAAATTCGCAAATATCTCGCGTGATCCGCCAGGCTTAGCTCCAATTCAACTTTCACGAGCTCAAAGCGTTCGCTGCGCGACTTTTGGTGTTTTCAAATGCGTGTGCCGCGGGCAGCGCTCAGTCGCGCCCTCGTTCTATGATTGATCGCAATAGCAGCGTGGAAGTTATGCAATTCATTAAAATCCACAATGATGTAGCAGAAACGCAAATGAAAATGAAAACGCAGAGCACAATGGTTTTTAATGCATAAAGAAATGAGGTTACGCCTCTTGCAGAGTAAGGTTAAGTGCGATTGTGCGCCCCGGCAGCTGGTGGCGTTGACATGCTATTGAAAGAGAAATTACTGCAAACTGTCGAGCGATTGGAGTCTTCAAGTTCAAATCTTACCGCACCTGCGTCTTTTATTCGAGCCACAACAATAGAAACATCGTAAATGCTTTTATAAAAATTCGTATCTTTATTGTAGATTCAAAAGTGAAATAAAATTCGCTTGAGGCTATAGTCACACAGTGTTAATGAAAGTACATAATATGCGCGCACAGATTGTTAGTTTTAAGCTAATTACAACTACAGATACAATTGAAAAATCACTATATTGGCACCTTACGTATTTTTTACTCACTTTACAACACAAGCAAGCAATTCAACTGCCAAATGAAATTCTTGGTTAGCTCTCCTTCGTCAAGGAGACTACGATCGCATTTTTTTTCCAAAGCTAAAAATGAAAATATTTTTATTCTCTCCTATCTTGCATCAATTACTTTTCCCTCTCTATAGAAAAGGGCAAATATGCATATTCAAATATCTACGTACTAACTGAAAATAGTTCGGAAATTGCCAATACCACAAGCAGCAAAACATTTAAATAGCAAGATTTTGATAGTAACATTTTAAAATTAGGATTAGTTTAAATTATAAAACTGATATTTAGTCTTCATTTGAAGTGTTTCTAAGTTCTAAAATACAATATTAATAAATAATAGCAAACTAAAAACTGTGTTCACTGTCGTCACACGTCATGTGTTTTAGTAAATCCTTCCTAGTGGCAAATTTATTCGTTATTGTTCCATCCGCTTAGGGAATAGGAAATATAACAAGTGCCAGTAATACATTATTTGAATATTATAAAATAAAATATGTAGGTATATGTGTGTGTGTTTAGGGAAACCACTAAGGCTTTGAGATAATGTTGTTTTATGAGTTTTATGTGCTGATGTCAAGCGAATAGTGGCGCCGAACAACAGCACATTTTAATACAAAACATCTATCTCGTGAGGCGTGAGATTGCTGCTGCAACTTAATTTACAGGTGACACAGTTTGACCGAATTTTCTGGCGCGCACCCCGAACCCTTTGCTGCCGTCTGGCCCAATTGGTGTGCGCACCAGATTCTCTGCATTGCGCTGTGCCAATGATCCAGAACGTGAACGAGGGGAGCCATCCAAAAAGCTGCCGGTGCGCGATCTCGGTTGTCCGTCGAAGTCAGCGCCGTGTTTGTAATTGTTGAGAAAGCTACCCGTACGCGAGCGCGGAGAACCCTCATACTCGGAGCCAAAGGAGTAGCGACGATCATAACCTGAGTCAGTAGATATACGACGCCCATTTACGTATTGGGCATTATCAAAGGCCGCCATTTTATTGCTGGCGTTAAAATTGTTTGAGTAGCGGCGCGGAAATATGTTGTAGCCGCCGCCACCACCTCCCACGTTTCCGTCGTCATACGGCGCGCTCGTCTGAGTGTCCACGGATTGCTTGCGTTCGTAGTTAAAGTCATTGGACATACGTCTGGGATAACCGTTGTGGCTGCCGTTGTTCAGATCGTTGGGATTTGAAAATGTGCGTTCGAACTGCATAGATCCATTGGAGAACCGGCGCTCGCTAGCTCCGACGCTACTTGTGGAGCTTTGCGAAATTTTTCGGTACACTTCGGAGTGGCCAAAGTCAGAAATACGCCTGGAGCATGGACAGTTTTCGGAACAGTTGGAGTCGCGTCTTTGCGGCATGCTTTCGGAACAGTTGGAAGGGCGACGTGATTCAGAGTAGCTGGAATAGCTGTCGGAGCAGTTCGATAAACGGCGCACTAAACTGTTGGCGCTGGTGTTGATTCCACTGGTGCCGCCGCTGCTATTGATGGCGTTTATTTGCGCAGCCGTAGCTGGTGCATCTGGCAAAGCCGCTGTGCTGGCTGATATCGTCGACGTGTTACTGTAACGACGAGGTGAATAGGCGAAAAACTGAGCACTGCCGTTAGTATTGCTGGGAGCCGAAGTACCGGTTTGTGTGGATACGGACTCGCTGTTGATACTTCCACGTGGTTGGTAGTGCTGAAATTGGTAAGTGTGCTCATTACCGAAACTACCGCGCTGATGCGTGGGGCTGTGGTGGTGCTGTCCGTGATGGTGTTGGTGCTGGTGGTAGTGCTGGCCGTGACTGTGGTGCAGGTCGGGCAGAACTTGGGCGTGGACATCCGAGTTGAAGCGCTTGAGTTTGTATCGCATATCTCCAACATCGTGCGGCACAATGCCACTGAAACTGCCACCACGTGTGCGCTCGTAACTAGCATCGTTGTAATAGCGATAATTTTCGACCATACGTGCCACAGGCGCAGCCACCTGTATAATCGCCTTTTTGCCGGTCTTCTTTTTGGGAGCAACCATGTCGTATACTTGGAAACAGCCTTGCAGGTGTTTGGCTTCTCGAGCGGACGACGACTCCAAATACTCGATGAGTGCACATTCCTTCTGCTGCATTTCAGGGTACTTGTTCATGAATTGCCTCACATCCACCGGTATTGCCATGCCCGGTTTTAGTATGCGAATCAAAGCGATTTCGCCGCATTTGGAAAATATGTCAGAGACCTTTTCAATAGTCAATTTATCGAGGGGCAAATCACATGCAACGATTGTGCGTGAAGGCATTGTCTCGTCGAAATTTGGCAGCGGCTCAAGGCGACGCACCTTCGTTCCCACGTCATTGAGTTCTATTTTTCTCGACTTTCGGCGCACTGCATTGCCAACGACCTTCCACTCTTTTGTTAATTGGCGCACACGTTTGAAGCTTGAGACTAATTTCAGACTGACAAAGCCCTCCTTATTGCGACGGACGTGTTTGAGCAGGAACGCGTCTTTCAGAATGCTCTCGTTTGAGAAATAAAATTCCACAGCTTCTGTAATTTCAGACGCCAACTCTTCGGTGGGTATCAGTGCAGGATCGAGGGTGTCGATCTCATTGACGATCGACTGCTGTGAGTCTGGTTCAGAAACGTGGTCAGGAGTTGCTTGGGACTGAGATAACACTGGGGATGGTTTGACAATATCAATTTCCGAAGTCGCCTGCTTCTTCATTGTTAGGAAAGACCGGTGGACACGCTTCGGTTCGGTTGGTGAATTGGCAGGGGCCACCGCAGGGGGTGGGGAGTATTCTGAAACGTCTTTCGCGGCCTCCTCCGGTTCATATTTAAAGTTTGGATGCAAATAAATATTATCCATCTGATGATGGTATGCGGTCTGGCTGCTGTGTTGATGTTTGCGGAACTTCTCCAAGTTAGCTTCGCTCAGCACAGCTGCCGAAGAATCAGCAGCTTCTTGCGGTCCGTGTTCACAGCTGTTCGGTGAGCTTAAGTCAACATCATGTAGAACGTGGTTATCAACAGCCAGGGGTTTGAGTTCATCGTCCTCCTCGGACTCTTCTGAATCGTCTATGGACGAGCCCATCCCAACGTCCACTAGTTTATCCTCAAACAACTCCACTGGAGTGGTGCTAGGAGGTGGAGGTGACAGCGAGGGAGCGATAGGTGTGGGCAAATCGAAGACATCAGAGCAATCATTCGAGTCATACTCACCGCTGCCAGTTGCACCTTCGTCGCTGCCAAACTGCGAGTCTAACGACTGCGATTGCTCAACTTGGTGCAGTAAAGCCTGTGCGGATCGCTTGGCGTGCAATCGCAATAATTTTGATGGCAAGGACGATGATAGTGGCACCACCGCTTTCGAGGTAGCTTCTAGGTTCCTGTTTCCGCTAAAACAGGGTGCTTCATTGCTTAGCGGTGTCTGCTGTAGTTGAGTTGCCATATCATTTCTATGCACAGGAATAGCCGTTAGATTAGTTTCCGCACTTGTTTCAGTTTTCGTCACGGTTTCCGTTACCACAGTGGTCACTAAAAACGTGTGACCACCATTCGCATGTGTCGCATTGACATGGCAACTTTTGATTTCTTTCTCACCATATTTGGTTGTGAGGGACTCGGAATTGGACTTTTGCAGATGAGCAGCATCTTCCGTAGCCGACAACGGAAACGTTGCCGTTACTCTATTATCACACATGTCGATTGTTGCTTCCATAAACAGGTTTTGCTTTACGGTTGAAGTAGCTTTCCTGCAGTTGATTCTTCTTTTTTAATTGGTATTGACCACAGCTATTTTGCAGCACCGGGTACTCACTTGCCCGTCGTTTTGATGTTGTCTTGAGAAGCACGCGATCGTGCAAAGCCTTGCACTCCAACAAAGTTAAACGCTCGTTTGAGTCGTTTTCTTGAGCCTCTTTTGGCTAGTTTGTGCAGCGAATTGTGTGGCCGACTGGGAACTGCAACGAACTGCACTGCTTTCACTTTCAAATACCCGTCAGCGCATTGAGACGTTCGTTCTCTGCATTCGCTTGGCAGCCGCCGCTTCCAGCTTGCGGTCTGGCGGTGTCAATGAATCGCAGTAACGAAACACACAAACATATGGCAGCGACAACCTCCACAACGGTTACGACTAATGTTTTTGCCGGACGTTCGTTTGTATGTGTTGTGGACGTCTTCGATTTTTCAATTACAATTACGATTCCGAACATTGATCGCACTCGATTTAGCTGTCATTCGACTTGCGGTTTTGTAACTTCTCTTCGCATTGGTTTGCGGCTAACGTCGTTGACTTGGCTAAGTGAACGTGTTCGGAATGCGGAGTACATGCGCACTTATGTTTATGTTCGATTCGACTCGGCACGAAATTATCGCATTTCTCCTGACACTTTGAACGCGGCAGTCTTTCTAGGTCACACGCACCCACTTGACACTATTAGATAACGACGGCACCGCGTAATGTCGCACCAAAAGAGCGTGCAAGAAACGCAAGCTCGATTATGGCCGCCTTTTGGCAGCGCCTGAGGTAGTACGGTTGTTGAAGAGCCGCGTTCCCTTTTTTAATTTCAAGTTCAAACGGCTGGCAGTTTAGGCGGTTTCGGTTTTTGCTCAGCTCCGGATGAATTCAATCGCGAGATATTATATATATGTTTTGTGTTTGTAACGAGTTGATGCAACGTTGCAGTACGGTGATAGACTGAAATTGCAAATTGATTTGAGGTCGGTTAAATACCCTCTGCTTTCGATTTTGTTGATTGCGGCCGCTGTTGTTTTGCTTTTGCTTAACTCATACATTCACACATTCGCACAGCGACTCAATCGGCTTCCTTCGGCTACTGCTGTCGCTGTTGTTGCGGCCGCACTTATTGGCGGTGCTAGGGGAGCTGAGCAGTTGGCCGGCTGCGTTACGTATGGTTGTGTTACGTATGGCATGGTAACGTTAAGAATCGTCGAGGGCAGGTAATGCAATTGGAAGTGCGTAAACGCGCCCCATTGCTCTGGCAGGAGGCAATTTCACAGCGCTTCCGATTTGTGAGCAGAGAATAATCAATAAGCTCCGCGCGAAAAGCTCTTCGGCCTCTGTTGCTGCCATTGCCATTGCGGTGCGAGCGGCTGTGAATGCACTTTGCTGATCGGACAAGTGCAACTGAGCACGTGTTGCTTGCACTCTCATATTTGGTGATTTTCACGTACTTTTGCCTTGCATTCGTTGACAGTCGCTTGCTTCGAGCTTTTATACGCGTTAAAATATACGCACATGTACATATGGACATCTCCCAGTGGCACGGACGCGACATTTGCACGCTTTCAATTACATCAAAAACAAGAAAGAAACATAAAAAGTCTATATGTTTTTTTAGTGTTCTAACGCGCTAAAATAGTGCTACATTTTAGAAATATATTGCAAAGATTTAGTACAAATAAGTACAAAATTATAAGCAATTTTGCTATGAAGCGGACGCGACAAAAAATATAAGTTTTTTTGAAACTCTTATAGAAATATGCAAAATTTAGCACTTTTTGGGAATTTTCTTTTTATATATCTGTGGACTTTTGACAAAAGCACTTAAGTCGACTTCAGTCAAATTTCCAATCATTCCAATCCAATCATTTTTTAATCATAAAGAAACAATTTCAAGACGCTTCTTTTGGTGCAATCAGTTTTTTTCTATGACATTTAGTTACCGAGATATGACGTGTATAATTTCAACTTTTCTCGAGTTTTGTATGAGATTTGGTCTGCACCTCCTTATCCGTTTTTTCGTTCTCCTGAACATTTTGAAAATTAGACTTAGGTTGTTTTGTCAAAATGCCACAGATATATACATGCAAATGAAGGTCAAAGGATAACTTTTCTTTGTAGACTTATGAAATATGAGAATTTTCTCTTAGCTTTTTTTAATTAGGTACAGCAAGAATACGGACGCGACATCACGGACGCGACAAATTTTTGCAAGGGTATTCCCCTTATTAAATACAGAACTCTATTCGAATTAGATCTTGTTTAATATCGTGCACACAGCTCTTACAATCATTAGCAATGCACCTTTCATTCATCACATCGCAGCAAACTGGTTTTAGAAACAACTTAATAAATTAATAAAATTAAATTAAATTAATTAATTAGCTGAACATATTTGTACAGTATTTTTCATTAACCCTTTCTGGAAATTTGTACGATATATCGTCCAATTTTTTTTAAAGATATTTTATTGGACAGCGAACGTATTTTTTATGAAACGGCTTTTTAATTCTTATTAAGTTAAATTCTGTTTAAAAATATAATTCATCACAATAGCCGTGGCTACACAGTGTGAGTGCGTTTTGAAAGCAGCTCTTTGCAAGAATTTGGCGATGCTGCTGCGGAGGAATTTTTAAATATGTAATATTTTTTAGTAGCAAAAAGCCAAACAATTTCAAAGTTTGAATCTCAGTTGATTTATAAAACTTATTAAATTTAAAACTTTTTGCTTCTAAAGAATTCTTTCCTTTAAAAAATGTTACGATATATCGTACAAATGACCACAAGGGTTGCAAAGCTTTGTACGTATCGTATCGTACAAATGGAAGGCAAAGGCTGCAAGTGATGTTTGAATTTTTTTTTAAGTTATGTATGATATTTGGTAACAGAATTTTTCTGTTTGCTTGAATGCTACGCCCATCACTAAATCGTATGATTAATAAAATTCGACTGTTCGACTATTTCTATTCAGAAATAACAATTACTAGACGATTTTGTGTTTTACTGGGCAGACACAGATTATGTAATGTTAGACATGAGTACTTGCCACTCCCACTACAATAATAAGAATCGGCTATATTCGGCATCTTTCTACAAAGTTATATGCTGTTTAGTTGATTCTGTGTTTTATTGAGGGGAAAAGGGCTTTGCAACAACAATAACGGTTCTATAAGGCCTGATAAATGTGACTCTATTATTTATATATATAATTTATATAGGTTTCGGTCAAAATGAAATCACGTTTCGATTTTTTGTTGTTATAATTTATGTTTTCTTATCAAAAAAAGCAATGAATTATTCATAAAACTTAAAAAAACGAAACAAAAGTTTAATGCATTTTTACTCCTTTGCGGACCATTGTACGATATATCGTACAAATTTGATTAAGCTGTAATTCTCAACCTAAATTATATTTTTGATATTTTGTTGTATCTTATTGGTAAAATGTTCAATGAGAGTCATTAGTTTGAAAGAAAAATTGGTATCTCAAGAAATGCGGAAATTGACCGGAAATCGAAAAAGAATCGAATATTCAGAGCTTCCGGTTCCGGACGCGACCAATTTTAAACACCCATACAATTTTTTTCCGATTTTTCCGGGAACAAATTATTATATTTTCCTAACGAGAAGAATGCAACTATTTAAAAACTGATAGCTACTTGCATTTAAAAAGTTCGTCCACTAATGACAACAATAAATAATGTTTTTTGAACACGGACGCGACATTAGGAGGCAAGAAGAAGCAAACTCAAAAAACTTCCGTTCTTCGAACTCCACTTTCTCTCGCTTTCTCTAATACATAAGATTGTTGTTAGTAGACAACTTTTACATTACAAGAAAAATATAATATTACTTGAATAAGCTAAAAACACAAAGAAAGAAAGTGCATATAATTCGTCAAAAGGCTCAAAATTTTTTTGTTTTTTTACAGTAGTATATTTCGGCCAAAAACTTAAAAAAAATTAAAAATTCTTTTACATTAATCAAATATAGATAGTTAAGCTTTATTATTGGCTAGTTTTTCTGAGCAGTTTGAATTTTTCACTCGTGGTGGACCTTTTTTGGGAGATGCCCATATGTATGTATGTTGTTTTGGATGTGTGTGTAGGTAAATATGTATTTAATTATTCATGTGTGTATAAATGTGCAATGGACAAAATTCTTGTTGTTCGTTGGCAGATTGTTGACAAAACGGGCTCCAACGATCTCGGATGAGAAAATTGGCGCAACGTCAACGCAATTACTAATGTATAAAAGAATGTCAAGTGAATTTCTTCAGATAGAAAGCTATGCACAAACATGCAGGCAAGCAAATCCATGCGGTACAGACAATAGAGTAGAATTGTGAACTTTTGATCAATTAATTAGTTTGTTAACCCTTTCGCTATTTTGTATGTCACATTGCTACTTTGTGGACGCCTGAGCCCTCTGTGGTTTCAAGAATACATTTTTTGTTGGTCCATAGAATAGTTGAAGTTTTAGGAAAAATACGAAATTAATAAACTGAATATTAAAGTTTTAAGAGGGGAAGTACACACGTCTATTTAATGGTAGATCTTGACATAGAAAAGGAAGAAGAAGCATTAAACTTTAGATAACTTTTTAATTTGACGTTTTCTTTCAATTTAGATACGAGGGCGGGTCAATAAGTCCGTGACTTTTTGAATTCCCCGCCTCTTAATTGAAATGGCAACACTGCTCCCGTCAACAGTCATCTGTCAGTTGACTCTTGTCAGAAATTGAACAAGCTGCGACATTTAGTTTGTTTTTGACAGCCGTTTTGACTACCGCGTTGACTGAGAAGAAAATGGAAAAAAGTGAATTTCGTGTGCTCATGTGCAGTTTCAATGGCAAAAATCCTTGAATTGGGCTACGAATTGCTCCCTCATCCCGCCTATTCACCCGATCTAGCCCCAAGTGACTATTTCTTGTTCCCAAACTTGAAGAAATGGCTCGGCGGAAATAGATTTGCTTAATGAGTACACGAAATTCACTTTTTTCCATTTTCTTCTCAGTCAACGCGGTAGTCTGATATTAACGGCTGTCAAAAACAAACTAAATGTCGCAGCTTGTTCAATTTTTGACAAGAGTCAACTGACAGATGACTGTTGACGGGAGCAGTGTTCAATTAAGAGGCGGGAAATTCAAAAAGTCACGGACTTATTGACTCGCCCTCGTATTTTTTTTTATTTTGGCTGAAATAAATGAAGAAATATCGAAATTTTTGTTATGCGCAAAAAGTGTTATGTTTAAGTAATTATTACAGCCACAACGATGTGGTTGCTCTCATAGAAAAACACTCTAAAATACATGGTCCAAGTAAAAAAATTAAAAAATTTCTTTTGGAATGTTGCTAATATAACCAAAGAGAAGCCTAAAACGTAAAATTAAAAATTTTAACTTTCCCCAGTAAAAACCTGTAGCGAAAGGGTTAATTGGTTTTAATCAACTAATGAAAGGCTGCTGAGACAGTGAGGAATGTTTCAAGTCCTCTTAGGAATATCGAATTTCCGAACTACCCAACATTTCAAAGTTTCGCATCAGTGTTTGCGTTGCTTAAAAGCAGCATTTATTGTAATAAAGAAATTATTTTATTAAAGGTCAACTTTAAAAGAAGAAAAAAAGTCAAGTCATGAAATCTTAAGGCAATGAAATCTATTTCCTTTTATCTTAATTTGTATTTTTACGACATCAATTTAATTTTATAATATTTGATAACAGTGCAACAAGTTTCTTTGCATATGAAAAAAATATATTCAAATATTGTGTTTACAATACTACCAACAAGTTAATTTCAGTTCAGTGTTACATTTTGCATAAAATTTGATTCTGTTATATGTAATAATTGAATCGATCGATTCTGCTAACTAGCTTTTTTAAATCCAAATCTTTTTCAATTATTTTCTTTTCCAAATAGACCAGACCTCCTTCTGGATATTACAAATTCCATAACAAAACATCCTGTTTTTTGCCTTCATACAAAATATGATTTCTTGACTTTTGAGTAACAAAAACATTTCTACTTATTTTCAAACATATTTTTGAGGAACTATAAAAAGTTTTCTGATATATAACTTATACATATAACTATACTTATAAAAAGGAATTTCGTGTTTTAATGAAACACTATTTTTTGATGAAAAACAGTGCTGCTGATACCAAAACGTGGCTTGATGAGTGTTATCCGGGCTCTGCGCCGGGCGGAGCAACTATTCATAAGTGGTTTGCTAAATTCCGTACAGGCCATATGAGCACCGAAGACGATGAACGCAGTGAACGTACAGAAGAGGCTGTTACGGACGAAAACATCAAAAAAATCCACAAAATGATTTTGGAAGATAGTAAATTGAGGTTGATTTGTATAGCTGACACTCTAAAGATATCAAAGGAACGTGTTGGACATATCGTTCATGAATATTTGGGTATGCGAAAGCTATGTGCAAAGTAGGTGCCGCGCGAGCTCACAATCGACCAAAAACAAGAACGTGTCGATGCTTCAGAGCAATGTTCAAAAATGGTATTGAAAAGTTGGAAGATCGCTATAATCGGTGTATCGCCCTCGATGGCAACTATGTTGGATAATAAAATCGAATTTTGGCAAAAAAATTTTTTTTTCTATAAAACGATACGAACTTTTCAGCCCAACTGTTATATGCAAACTTAGTGGGGAAATTCTCACACATGCAGCGCCGTGGTAGCATAGTGGAAACTTGTCTTGTACAAAATTTGTTATTTTACCCACATGTAAGCAGCGCTTGAAATCCAATTATAACCTTGACGCAACAGAAGATTTTCCTCACCAAATGTTGGAGACAGGTCAAGTGTACAGTGTGCGAATGTACGTAAGAAAGCCCTTTGTGTGGAGGTGAATCGATTGCCGCTAGCGATGTGAATTCTGGTGAACTCGTCATTTGAAATTTCGTTGGCTATTTTCCATGTCGAAAACACTATTTTTACTGGAAATCACAAAAATCGTCAATCGTTTGAACATTTGTTTCTCTTTATTGACAAACAAAGCACCGAAGAAGAAGATTTGTCACCTTTCTACAAGAATGCCACGACCATGCATTTTTTAACTTTTACATAATGTGCTGATATCTCGGGATCTTGACATCGGTATTCCTAGTTGTCACACAACGATCGCAGGCCGTGCTTTGAGTTGCAAGATATTTTAGAAATGTCGTAACCGCATTCCGGCTGTGCAAATAAAATTCTTACGAAATGGTAATGGACGGTTGCATACTTGGGGGCGCGCACCAACGTAATTCAATTGTTTCCATTATGGCCGAGACTGTGACTGCTGCTGTGAATATTGGGTGCGTCATCGAGTGGTTGTCACTTAGGGTTGTGGCATTTTTTGAAAAAAAACAACAAACTGCATGCATAAGTATATGGCCAAGTCAAGTGCACACAAGCTTATTGATTGTTAATTCGCACAACTTCACACCGAAACGTATTATATGACTATAAACGGCTTCGTGGTTGACTCAGGCTTACTTAATGTACACTATAGACTTGATGTCGATGAGAAAGATGTCGTTATTTCGAGTTGATTGACAACTTGAATCTGGGCCTTGAATCTGACCTGTGATCCAAAACACTAAGGCACATTATGTATTCGAAAACTTATTTAGTTTATCGATTACAGCACCAAATTAACGCTGAGGTTCAGTACTCAGATACTCAATTTGATTTTATTTTGGTCGTTTAGGCCACATTTGCTGTAGAGATAATGTAGTGGGTAGTAATTGCTTGTTATTGCACATGTGGGGCACCTTCAAGTGTGCGCAGCTAACTCGACGTATTGTGTATCATTATTTGGGTTTCAAAGCAATTTCGCTTTCTTTGTGGTCGATGCTGCTGAAACCTTTGTGATGTAGTTATTTTATAGTGGAAGGTCGGTGACAGAGCTGATTTGTTTATAATCTTTCGCCACATGAGGCGACATATTGCCGAGGTATGTCATTGAAAAGTCTCGTGTAGCTGATTTTTGCACCTTTATAAAATGATTTACGCCTACAAAGGTACAAACATTTTGGTACGTTGGTGCGCATTGAGTATCGTGTGTGATATGTTTTCAATTTGCCTTAATTTTGTTAGATCCAAATATAATACCACATACATACTTGTCTAGATGTGGGCAAACATATTTACGTATTATATGTATGGATATATGATTGATATGAGTCCTACCGTAACGAGCCAATGCACAGTGGTCGGACTTATATGGGCAAAGCGGTCAAAAATACTTCTAGCAGAGATATCAGCCTGAAACTTTGGTAACTTGTTTTTAAGAATGTGGCAATTATTTCATGTGAAAATGGGCGTGGTCGGACATCTATACGCCTGCCCCATGTAAGGAAATGATAAAAAATTTGTTTCTTTTTTGTTTTTAATGAGAAACAAATTGTTTCCAAGATTTTGCTCGACAAAATTCATATATAGGCAGGCTCAGAGGAGCAACCGGAGGGGGTTGCGGGGTTCAAACCCCCAAATCAAAAAATTGCTTGTGAAAATTATGATCTCAAACAGTATTAGGCCCAAAGTGGTATGCAAAACCCCCCAAAATGAAATCCTGTGTGCGTCACTGTACAGGTAATTAACTCAAAACGGAGCGTGAATTAAAATTTTATGAACAGAAGGTGGAAGCCAGTACCATTGATACATCTCTATCTCTTAGCAGTGTCGAGCGCATATTTCCTTAATTTTTCAACATTTATGTTTTAATCTGAAAACATAGCTTTAGCTTTAACATACAATTTAGCACTTGTATAAATCATATTTTATCTTGATATATCTCAAAATTTGATTAGAAAAAGTTTTCCATACGACACATTTTTAACTGATCGTTCCTGTGGCAGCTATATGTTACAGTTGGGCGATCTTGTTCAAGTTTAGTTATGCGATTCAGTATTACATAGAAATGTCAAATACGACATTTTGTGAGAATGTCTTTCAAAATGCATATCTTGTTATGTCATTTCTTCTGCCAGATTTACTAATTTTCCCACATTGTGGGGTCTGAAACCGCTTTGCTCCATTTTCTCCTTCCACATTTGGACATGAAACCTCTTTAACATTACCAAAAAAAAACCAAAACTGTCCCCACAGAACCTATGATAACAAAAATATTTACATATGTAAATAGTGTCAGCCACCGTATATAAAAATTGGTTTAAAGGTGAAATTAAAATAAAAAAATAAAAAAGTTGCAATACGCATTATATTAACATCACCTTACTTAAAAACAACAACACAAACAAACAACAATACCACCGCACAAAATGCCAAGCTTCTTTTGCACTTCTGGGTTTGCGCCCCATTTTTAATACAGGCACTCAGTCTATGAAAGATTGCACGAAGCCTGGCAAATTCTGGCAGCTGAAACTAACACATTATAATCTTAAAACGTGCCTTAGTATTCGGAAAAAAAGATCAATGGGGGCAACGAGAGGGAACACAACTAAAACTTTAAGTGAAATTCTGGGAGTCAGACGAAAAACACAGAATATAGTAGTTGTAAATTTTGATTTTTGTTTTTAAGTAGACTTCAATTTAAATATATCTCATTAACTAAAATTAAGTTAAATACTTGTATGTTCAATACCCTTTTTATTAATTTTAAATTTGGTGATTTTTTAATAAAGTTTTAACACTTCAAAATTGATTATTGTAAAACGCTGCTCACATTGCACTAATCAAGTGAACAAATGTTCTCACTTCTGATGCTATTTTCAGAAAGTACCGCAAGAATCAAACCAAAAAAAATTTACCGTTAGAAAGCTTGATTATATAGGAGACTATGTAGTTACTTTTCATTTTAAAATTTGGACTTTGAATTTTTTATTTTTGGCCTATGGGAGCGACCACAGTGCAATGTACCGGCACCCCGATTCATATATCCAAAATGATGCATAGACTATAGGAAGATTGCAGGAGTTTTGTAATTCAATGCTTTACCACCAACAAGTACTTTCACAATTCCGTCCATAGTAAAAGATACACGTTTTCATGAAATTATATTGTTCAACTTTAATTATTTACTAGTAGTCAATGGGGCCAATAAATCAAGTACCCACTTTACACGGCAACAGTGAGTATAGTAAGTAAGTATTTTTTAATATACTTTAAATATGTAAGGTTTTTTGGTAAAAACATTTGGTTGCACGTCTGAAACAAAGCATTAAAACTTGTTTTTTTATTTTAAAAGGTTAAATTAAAATAAAAATTTTTAAAGCAATTAATGCGTTTGTTGTAGCATAGTCCTACTCCGTATTTTTCGCAAAGTTTTATTTTTATTTCAAGTGCTTTTTTGAAGTCAATAGGACAATCGGTTTTTTCGTAGTCTTTCCGTATACGAATCTTAACCTTCGGTTCACCCCGTAAAATTTTGATCTTCGAAAAATTGAAAAATATGTGCAAAATTTTTGGTTGATTTATGTAGAGTATTTTCACCAAGTTTGAAATCAATAGGCCGATTATATCAAGTACCTTCATAAATAACCTTAACCCTTATTTTGCCCCCTTTAGACTCCGAATTAAAAAAAAAGGCTTTAAAAAATTTTGTATAGCCAAGTTAGTAGATATTTCGTGTTTTCTAAAAGTTCTAGCACCACTTACGACTTAGTGTATTGGAAATTTATTGCATTATATTTGGTTAGCTGGAAACGGAGCTATTGCTTTTGAAGTGAAAGTATGTTTCCGTTCTCAGTTCAAAAATGCCAATATAAGCAATAGCCAATATAAGTTTTGTTTTATACTTGGTAAAACATTAACCGAAACTTTTCAATAGAAGAACCACGTTTGTTACTCCGTGGCAGAGATCATGAGTTGTTGCCCAACTGAAATCCGCGACCACCGCAGATTCCATCAATTGAAATTATTGGAAGTAGATTTAAGCATCTTTATAACATTTATTTATTGCTTTTTAACTCATTCTTTCTCTATTGGAAAGTGTCTGTGCGGTTTGTTCTTCACAAACTGACTGACGTCATCTCATCGATCGCATTTTAACCATTAACCAATCCCCGTTTTCGTCTGACACGGCACCGTCCAACTTTCACCTGGCCGATGATCGAAAACACTCATTAGACATATGTACATATTTTTTGATCTTTAGATAAAAAGATATTTTTGTAAGTGTGACTGAAAATGTTGATAGGCTATGAATATATGGTAAGTTCGTACCAAGTAGTTCTTACTAGACTTACCATTCCAAAGCTATGCACAGGTGAAAATTTCGGTCGTAAAAAATTAATAAAAACAACCCCCAAGCAGAACGCACGGCAGTTGATTTATGTATGTATATATAGATTATGTATTTTTTTAATATGATTAATCTATCTGAGTATTTTTTAAAACAAAAGAAATTAAATATCTGAAAAATAATAAAGCATGTTTTAATAATTAAAATTATTTGTTTTAGAAGTTTTATATTAGTTGGTATTTCTCTTTATTATTTTATTCTCTGCAATATTATTTTATTCTCCGCAATATTATTTTATTTGACTTGGCTGCATTTTACTTCGTCTGATAGAATGAAATTAAATTGGAATTTCATTGAAGAAACGGTCAAACGTTGCACAAGAAATGCTAGTTCTCGCTTATCGAATGACTGAGTGCGTAAAGCCTTGAGCAATGTTGTTCGCTTTTAGACATGACACTTATGTACGAACATTTACTCATGTACATGTTTGCATTTACATACAAACATCTTCAGCATTGTTTAATGAGCGGGCGAAATTGGGTCATGAGAACAGAATGAAGCAGGTACCTCCGTACCTCACAACCTCCACAAGTAGTCAAGGACATCCACTTAATGTTTTAAGGTGTTCTTTGTGATCCATACTCCATATTAGCCCATTCACCTGCGGGACCAATTGGTTCCGGTTTTTTCCATTGTTTGTCATCTCCTCTCCCGGAGCGCGACCAAAACCTGACATTAATTAAACTAAACTGCCGAAAACCTTCAGAGCGCACTTCTCTAAAGAGCAGCCACAACTACAACTATATATGTAAAGCAGCAGAGCAACAGCAATTACGAAAGAAATTATGAACGTGCAGCGGATGGTGGGAGAACGTGAAGTGGAGCGCTGCCGACCGAGGCTCACTTGCTTGCCACTTACGCCTGCGTGTGCATACACTCAACTTTGTACCTGTTGATCTGGTTCACGACCGGCGCAGGGCTGCGGGGACTCGCAACCGCTGATTGACGTGCTTTGAGCCTTTGTTTTGCGCTTGGCTCGTGTCCGTGGCTCATGCTGCCAAAAAAGGTATTTTAAGGTGTTTTGATATTTTGCTTTTTTGCTCCATGTCAGGTTTAGTGACTGCAGATAACCTCGAATAATTACTAAAGCAAAACTCGAGAGGATATTTGTTGCTGCGCACGCAGCCGTATTTAATTTATATTTAATGAAACGCTATAAGCAATTTTCGTATGTGTATAAGTATATATCTGAAAATCACTTTAATAAGTGATCGAAAAGACCAAAGATTTCGAGAATGAAACATTAACTTAAGGCAGGTTCTCACCTTGTGGATCCGAAAAAGTGCACTTTTTTTAGGAATTTTTTTTGAGAAAACGGTTAAAGATACAACGCTGAAAATTGTTTCTGGATATGAACACACATTTATTTAGAGAATACAATTTTTCAAATTGAATGAATCAAAAAAAGGGGGGGAGGGGGCGTCCATCAGTGGCGGCATGTCGGCGAGGAGGTGTCCCGCTACCGGAAGTGATTCCGTCAAAACCCGTGATCGGAAACACAAAAATCGAACACATTCTTAATGTGTACCGTATTATCTATTGAATGAACCAAGATCATGAAAAAAAAATCAAAATTACAAAAGTTATGAGGTTTTGAAAAAAAAAATTAAGATTTTCGCTTTTTTTTTTTCACTTATTATTTTTTTAAATAAACAATTTTCAATATTTTTGGCTGATCGGTGGTTCATTCATTAGAAAAAACCCTAAGGAACATTTGGAAAAAATTTGGTGACGATTGGTTCATTCCAGCGCCTTCAATTCCGTAAGGTCCGAAAATGTGGTTCTGAGAAAAACGCGTTTAAAGTTTAAAGCGCGCTTGGCCGGTGCTCTACACTGCTCTATGTAACGGCCTGTAACTTTTGTAATTTTTCAGATTTTGATCTGAAATTTCTGGAGTACATTTTTGAAACATATATCTACACGATAAGGCAAAAAAAAAAATTGTTGTTTTTTTTTCCACAAGGTGAGAACCTGCCTTAATTTAGTTATTCATTGATTTCATTCGAATGGAATCAAATCAGCTCAGCAGAATACCGATATCGAGTTGGCATTGACACAAACTAAAGGGCAGCAGTTAAGGGGGGGTAAGGGTTTCAGCGTAAAAAAAACACTTTTTTTATGAATTTTTTTGGAAAGAATGGATTGATCAAATTTATTTAAACCTTTTGTAGATTATTAAGCATACTTTTAACAATATTCTGTAATTTTTTCATGCAGAAATATTACAAAACAAGCCGGTGACAGAGCTTGCCCCAGAACGTCTTTGAAAAAATACAATTTGCG
Organism: Melieria omissa; assembly: GCA_963971225.1. Taxonomy (NCBI): domain Eukaryota; kingdom Metazoa; phylum Arthropoda; class Insecta; order Diptera; family Ulidiidae; genus Melieria; species Melieria omissa. Next base: position 36,666,159 of record OZ020269.1, on the reverse strand, counting down.
GTGGTCACTGTATCTCGGTCGGAAATAATCTGAAATCAAAAACTATTAAAATTTAGTCAAAGTATTATCAAATCCTCACTCCAACGTTCTCCGATTATTTTTTTTTTAATTTAAAAATTTTTGGTGGCCATCTAAAGTGTAAACTGCTATTTGCCACGAAAAATTTCGCCATTTTGTGGGTGGGAAACCCCGTTAATGTAAAAAAAAAATTGTTTACTAAACGTTGGGGTGAGGTATTTTATATGTAGAAAATGTGTACCAAGTTTCAAATAAATCGGTTTAGTAGTTTTTAAATGACAGTGATCACGGACTTTGAAAAAGTAATTTTGAGAAAAACGCGATAGAAGAGAATAAGCTGTATACCTGTACTAAAGGACAGGGGACTAACTATAAACCATAACTTCAAGAGTTTTGCTCCGATCGACTTAAAATTTTGAGAATACATTCTTGAAATGTTTAACAATAAGATAAGACAAAAAAATAATTAGATTTTTCGAAAGTGAAACCCTTACCCCCTTAAGGAACGCTTGCACTTTGCTCACACGAGGCGTGCTTGGTTACGAGTTGAGCGAATGCTGCCAGACAGAACTTTGTGGAATTTGCGCACCGCCAACCGAGTTCAATATGGTCGCTTGAGTTAAGCCTAAAGTATTAAATCACGCCGACTGTCGTTGGGAGTGAAAAGCAATTTCCAATATTTCACGAACGACGATCCAAGTAATTAACCTTCTTGCTACCAATGGAACATATGGGTTTCAAATGAACATTTTACGGTCTCAGCCCAGTTTTCACTGCCGTATGTCTCATGACCAAGGGGTTAATACTTTTTGCATTGAAGAATATGAAATGATGCCTGTAATTTTTCTCGGGTTTCGTATGATTGCGTAGGTGCGAGTCTTCGGAAGGGACCAATTCTGAATATTGTTTGCATTAGAGACAAGCGCACAACATTCTTGTGCTAATAGAAATACTTTTGGCTGCCCGACCGCCCACTGCTCACCGACTGCTGTAGTGCAAATGGCACTTTTAACGCAAATATTTTATGTGCAACGAGTACGCACCAAAACGCGTGTGTTGAACTGTGGCGGGTTGGATTCGACCGGATTGGGTTGGGCTAGGTTAGCTGCGAGCTACTGCAGATGTGGTGCGGCGGCTTGCGACAGTTCGGCGCGGTAGGCATGTTTGTATCTGACAGTGGAAGGCCAGCGGCAGCGTAGTGCGGCACAGCGCTTCAATACGGTTGCACTACAAATAGTTTAAAATGCGATTGCATAAACATGCCCAACTAGCTAATGCGCGTAATAAGTCTTAGGAATAGAGGCGCCCGTTGTTTGAGTGTGTAAGCACACGATTTTTTATTTCAAAACGAAACCTCTCATAGAGTTAAATGTGAGGCCAACCTATTGTATATTTACTTTCCATTCAAACATTTTTCCCAAACTCGCACGTACCTAGACAACACTACCCAGGAAACAGAATGAGTTCATCGAAAACTACTTAATTTATTTGAATAATTCTGTCACTATTGTAAAAATTATTAATTTTCCTTTTGCTCAAATGTCGGAAGCAAATTTAGTTTCGGCCGTTGGTAAATTTTTTGACCAGCCAAATTTCAGTGATCCAGCTCAGACTTTAAAAAATTGCCTATGTTCGCGAACGCATCAAAAAGTTTAGGCAAACATTCGAAATCTTTACTCACTTTAAAATGTTAAAATATGTTTCTCCACATAAACTCATTACAAATTGTTTTCCCGTCAGATGTTGATTTTCAAATAAATATGCGTTGAATTATTTCTGATTTTGAGTACTTTTTCCAAGTTTTTTGTTAAATCCTTTTTTGATCAGATTTTGTTCAAACCAATGAAAAATACTTCAACTCGTAATTCCGAAGCTATTCCATACTAAAAATTTACTTAAGTAAGTAGGTTGCAAAATATTGTCACACCTCTTGTCATACGCCAATGAAATTTTACCAGTGGTCCGGCATATCCATGGGACAACGCTTTATCAAATTTCAATGCTGAAATTGCTGCTTTCAAGAAAACTCCACCGACAAATGCAGAGAATCGGTGCTAGCCTTTCATTAGATCCGATTCAGTCGGAATCGGGAGGCGCAAAAATATTGTAACGATAAGACAGTCTGTCGCTGTGCAAAGCAACCCTGCCGCTACGTGCCGTGTTATAATCCAATCTGGCAACGACGGCCGCGATGGTAACTTTTAGTCCAATCTGGCAACGACGGCCGCGATAATAACTTTTAGTCCAACCTGGCAATGATGGAAACTTTTAGTCCACTCCGGAATGTGCGGGAACGATCTGCGCGATGGCCTGACAGGTATAAAAGGCAGCCGGATGCGGCGCAGCGAGTGAGTCTTGGTTTAGACAAGTGAAGGTGCCACACGGAGTAAATAATTAAGTGTACAGACAGTAAAGTGTAAAATTTGTGAAATAAAGTGATTGTTTGTTTTTATTAACTGCGTTTGAGAAACTAAGTTTGTTTTGTTTATTTCAAATTACGCAATCCAGAGATACGTACTAGCCCACTAGAACTAGAACCAGTATTCGTAACAATATGTACATATTTTGGGGATATTCGCACAGCGAATAGTAGTTACTACTATGCCCAAATATGGTTGTGGGTTTCCGCATGTGTATAGGTTTCCAAAAAGCATCCGTTTACATTTCCATCCGCTGTCTGCTGATGGCTCGCCTTGGAATACAACTATTTATCGCATGTATTTGCTGTGGCTTTTATTTTTGAGTTCTATGCAATTTGTCTCGCATGCGTTAATGATCTTCAAAACGTAAACGTACACAGAGGCGAATCGTGAAAATTGCAAGAACACGCAAACTTGATCACATTGCAGCCAGTTGAGCTGCTCGCTTGTATTCAAAAAATTCCATCTACAGTTGGCACAATTAATTCCACAACAAAAACCACAACAACAAACGCCACAACAACATCGGCTAAAGAGTGAAGCAATTCGGAAAATTATAACGCTTGAGTGTGAGCATAGTTGAGGCCTACCGTGGGTTCGAGACGACATGTCTGTGTGTGTCAACCGCTGCAACGAGGCACCACTCCAGTTTTGTGTTCTACCTATGCGCATTTACAATGCGGCGATTTGATTTGATCCAGTCTCCATTTGCATGCCACAACATTGCTGCCTTGAAGCACACACACGCACAGGGTGACGTGCGCACAAAAGCTTACCGCTCGGCCAGACGCAGCTGCTAGTGCGGCTGCATAGGCCTCTCGCTGGGAAATCACGCAAACTAGCAGCCCAACAGCATATTCGCCATTCACTTTGCAAAAATTCGGGCGGACCATTTTATTGTAGGCCGCTTGAATAGGCTGAAAAGCAGGTTAAATGGTCACTTTGTCAAAAACTGGGGTGAAGCCGGTCTCTAAAGTCCAGCGGGTAGCGCGCCAGGGGGTCTCGTTTTGATTCCTAGTTCAGCACTCACCTTCTTCTATCGCTATCCACAAGAAGTAGATGAGAATTTTACGAAACGCACAAATACGCTCTTGGCATGTAATGAAAACACCGCCAAGTGTAAAAGAAAAAACTGCCAAACACTTTCCAAGTGTGTTTTTTAACTTGTGTTATAACACACGTGTGGATTTGTGGTATCATAACGGGCAATATAGGCTATAGTGTGTCGCAAACAGTCACCCAAACCCAACCTAATGGAGCGTGATATCATAAGTCTCGACATAGTTATAACGTCCACATTGCCGCAATTAATGTGGAATATGTTGATTGAGGAGTGAGGCAGTAATGTGCACAGTTTGTCCCTGAAACACCCGAAGCATCTACATCAGATCATGGCACCATCTATGATACTGCGTCATATACTTATGCATTTCTTTAGAAACACAAAATACAATGTATTACCGGTTATTTATGAGCCTAACGTCACAGAATTATAGGTTAATTTTTTTTAATGTATGGACGATCCGGACTACTCCTTTGGTAATAATTATCACAATAAATTAATAGAATACTAATCAAGCAGAGGCTGGAAACGAGAGTGCCCACAGAGAACTCCTAAGAATTAAAGTTACATACCTCTGGCCATTTAAATAATACGTAATAATGATGGTACAATTTAAAAACAATAAAGTAGGGCAAACTACTAAGGGTTCAAATACTGCCTGTAATAACACCTAAAAAAAATAACGGGAAATCTCGTTTTGTCTTTCGGTGGCTGTCCTCTCAGCTGGAAATGGCAAACCTCTGAGAGTAAAAATTGCTTATGAAAGAGCTCCCAACCTGCCGTTCGGAACCGGCATAAAACTGTAGGTCCCTTCCACCCGTGTACAAATTCACACGCACAACACGGGTGGTTGCGGGAAGCTAGGCCTTAGTCTCGCGTAAGCGGGCTGTCGTGCCAGTCAATTATTATTATTAAGTATTATTAAAAGTAGGGCAAACGCTTACAGTTTGTAATATGCAAAAGCACTGAAGTTTGAATTTTACTATCATTGGTAACACACCTTCTTATAACAAAAATGTCCTGGTATTGTTCAATAAAACGAAAACTGTTCAATTATTCCTCGATATTCAATCATTCAATCGAGTAATCTCCATTGCAGCTATCACGTATTCCAACGCTTTTGAAAACACTTTTCATAGTTGCCTGGTGAATACGGACGGTATGAACGTTGTTTCCAATCGAATAGAAATATAAATTATAAATACATACATATATATAGTTGTAACATCGATCTTGCAATGACGGGAAACGTTCACAAGCTTCTGCGAGTACAATACGAGTGTATTTTATTAGTGCGTACTTGGCTCATGTGGAAACTTAAATGGATTTGGTTTAAATTTTTTTCGAATGCGCTTATCACATACATTCGCACGTACGCATACTTGTATCAAATGAGTGCACATGCTATGAAGGTTAAATTAGTGAAAAATTTAAATAGCACATGCAAGTTTTCTATATTGTTAATGTTTGTCTTTCGCCGATAAAAATGTTTTATTCGAAATGTGCCATATGCGTAATCGCAATAACAAACACAACACACATTTGCATGTATTTCGGTACCCAGCAACAATTTGGTATATTTGCGCAGTCAACTCAGATTTTCATAAGCAACGGACTAACGGTGCAATATGGTCGAGAGCCTTTAGCTCACATGCGATTTAATAGGCCATGTTAATAAAGTACTACATATGTGTACGAGTATATGTAAGTTTATCTAACGCCCATCTAATTTTTTCAGTGGTAAGTCCGTACCAAGTTTAAGTTTTTCTCCAATTTTTCACCGTCATACGTTTAGGGGAATAGATATAGGGAGACCTCTATACACAGGCAATGTTAGGTTAGGTAGGCAAGGGTGTGTGCGTCCCAAGGGCAGCACTTCCACTCGGAGGCCAAAATGGCCCATTGTGAATCCCTTCATGGAAGATTCTGGAGCTAACCCTTGGCTCTCAGTTCGGGGCAAACCAATTCGACACAGGCAATTAACGAGTAGGAATTTCTCTGGGCTGACAAGATTTGGGCGCGTAGAAGGCTTGCATTCATAAATTTAGCATACTTGCTCGTTTTTTACAGTAAGCTCAAAACATTTATAAAATATGAAAACTGTTTTAAAATTTAATTTTCCCAAAATGATATTATTTATGGTTTACAGGATCACATCAGCCACACTGCCAGGTATTCTATTCCCTATTCGTGTTTCAATAAAATAAACTTTAACACTGTCACAAATTTACTTAGCTAGTTTAGCAGTGTTCGAGAAACACATTGTTGGATCTTTAATGCAAAGTGAGTAAAAGCCGTATTGGGTTAATGATATAATGTTAGCGAAAGAGGAGGGTCGATGAAAAGACCGAGTCGAACAATTCCTGTCATCATTTGGCGTGATGAAGGACGAATTCGTGAGAGAGTACAGTGGGCCGATAGGCAACCAGTTGTTACGACATTTAAAGGTTGTCCTGTAAAAGATGCTTGCCAGTGGCATATCCAGGATTTCATGAAGGGGGAGGGGGATATTGGAAGAATTATTCAACATATTTTTATTCTTTTTTCAACATCGTTTACTCTTTTTTCAACAATTTTTTCGCCGTAAGCTTTGCGTTTATTTGTTTTAATTGCTTTTTTCTCAAAGCAAAATCACATACATGAAATTATAACAAATCTAATTTTTGTAATTAACAGTATATTACAAAATAAAATCAAGCCTTCGTTGCTTAGTACACATTTTATCGATCACTTCTTCTGCTTCTTCTTCTGTTCAAGCTGACTCATTTAAACTAGTTTAACCCTCATCCTGTATAAAAAAAAAGTAACGAATCTTGTATTTTGGGCAAATTTTGCCCAGTATAATTTTACTAGTTTTATTACTTTTTGTTGCAAGTATTGCATATAATTTCTACACAAGAATGATTTTTGCACACAAATAAGTTACAATTCTTAAATTTTGGTTTATATTTAGTACTGTTAGACTTGTTTTCAAAAAAGTGACAACGGTCCCTTTTTGTATTTTTCTCTCCTCTCTAACAAAAGCATTGCGAAGACATCAAGCATATTTGCGAATAGAGCTACAGGCCACCTATTGGTCTTCCGCTTGCAAGTATATGTGGCAACCGGTTGGTCGATTGTATCCTCCCCTGACTTTGTATGGTTACAATACTGTATTATTTCTGGTTTCTTTGACTGGTTATCCTGTAGTTTTGCGTCTAGGTGCAATGTGCTTATTAGATCGTGTGCTTAGATATCGGTGCGTAGATATTTCTTTGAAACTCCGAGTAAAAGGCAGGTTTTTTTCTCATATCCAAAATATGTGTGGCAATCTAAAATAAGCCTTCAAGGATGCATGGTTAATTTCCTTCCAAGCTTCTCCAAACACTTTGATACCTATGTAATAATGTATAAATATGTAATGCGCAAAGTTTTCGAAAATACGATGAAAGCTGCCTTCAATATTTGTCATCCTGATAATAATAGTTTGCATGTCCTTTGTCATACATGTCAACAATGCAATGGCATATTGAGTTGGTCCTGGAGTAGTAGAATTAACGTTTTCATCCGTTTTTCAACCAACCAATGAGCTGCCACATTTGTCATACAAAATTGTTTTTTGGTCTTAGTAAGAAAATCAAAAGGTGGGTTTTCTTCATGCGCAGTAGCAAATATTTTCTCCTTCCTTGGCAATATATGTTACTGATCCTTCATCTGAAGAAATTAAAAAATGTTCAAGACAGCTTTCGAGTTGCTGGTACAGTTTACGCCCTTCAGCCTCACTGTCTGATTCGCTCAGTAGCTTTTCTATTTGGCGTCGAGTAAGCACGTGCGACTTATTGAATTTTATTCATACAGACACTTTACGGAAAAGTATAGGCACATTTTTATACATACCCTTTGGGACATGGTTTTTTCTTTTCCTGAGTTAAGTTGCTGTAAAAAAATTATTTATTTTGACTTTCACACTTCACATGCCGCGACTGCAATGTAGGCAACTACGTACGCCCAAAATCGAAACTTCACTGAAAAATTTCAAATATCTTCCTCTTTCTAATGTTTTTGGATAAAACAGGAGTACATAAGTTGAAAATTCCCCGAATTCCAAAAAATAATGCATATAGTGCAGCCGTTATTGTCGCAAATGTTGAAAAATCAATACAAAAAAATGTATGCAGATAAGGGATTCCACGGGCAACAAAAAACAGAACACACAGTCTAAATGTTGCTTGCAGAAATAATGGAAAATTGTATTGGGCAAAATTTGCCCAAAATACAAGATTTGTTACTTTTGGTATGGAGGAGCCCCTGGTGGAGCAAGAACATACATTTTCGCAACGCTGCTAAATATATGTAAAAAAATAATTGTCAAGAAATTTCATACCGATATCACTAAATACACGCCAGATACGCTGAGCTAAAAACGCGTTTGGGCAAAATTTGCCCAAAATACAGGATTAGGGTTAAGTAAAAATAGCTTTTTGTTGAAGACGACCGTCCAGACTGCTCAATGAGGTTCAATTTGACAGCTGTTTGTTTACAAACAACAAATAAATATTTTTGTGAACTGAAGTGCTGCGAGCATGATTCGAGCGAAATATTGGCGCATATTTCACACTCCACGGCAAAATACTCACCTTCGTCCAAATATTAGACGCCTTGTATTCAGATGCCATAAAAATACGATGAATGGAATGAAAGTAGTGCGAGCAAAACAATTTTTTCATTCATTTCAAAATTTTCAAATTTTCGATTTTTGTTTGGTTTTGTTTTGATGAAATGACAGCTGAATTTGAAGGGATGTGTTTCAAACATGAATAGCTGCGTTTTGTTGGTAAAAAAGCTTTTTCATAGAAAGCTTTTGGATACAACCTTGCGTTAAACTCGTTTCAAAACATGTTAAATGGTTTAACATGTTTAATTTCCAACAACAATTGCATGTGAATAAACAGATTTTCGAACTGGTTTTGTTCATTTAACTTGTTTAAGCACATTAAACACGTTTAAGTCGTCAGTTTGAACGCCATATAAACCATTTAGGCGTTCCTTGATTGAAATAAAAAAAAAACAATAAATTAAAAAAATGTTATATTGTTATATCACATCCTTATTAAGTAAATACCTGTCCAATACTCTTCCGAAGATAAGTTTTCAGGCGCTTTAGTGTTGAAAATTATCGCTCTGATGTTGCTGTAGATACCGGCAGAGTAGCTAAAATGCTGAGCAATTTGTGCAAGTTAGGAAAAGAGATTTCATCACAATGCTGTAATGCTTCAATAGCATCTTTTGGAGCAAGGTTTAGTCGTTTTAGGAACAATTTCTATAACTTAACTTCAAGAACAAAATTTTCATCTTGCACAAAGTGTTCGTAAAACTTAGCAAGTTCTCCCAAATTTTTAACAACTTCTGACCCAACATCTTCGGCAAAGATTGCATTAACCCTAATCCCTCGTTAGGGTGATTTTTCACCCATTTTCAATTCAATTGTAACAAACCAATATAAGTTTTGGAAATTTTCTACAACATATTGATTACACAGGCCGACAAAATTTGAACAAATTTCAGAACCAGAAACCAGAGTATACTTTTCCGAAGGTTTTTGGTGCGCTGAACAAGAATCTGGCCTCAGAATTGCTCCATCACGTCAGGTTTTCGAGATATCCTAACCTAAAAGTGCGAAAATTGCGGTTTTTGCCTATATTTGAGGTTATGTAGCATAGCTATTTTAAATTCCCTATATTTAATTTCCCTTTCAAATGCGCCTTAGTTTGCTCAAAAGTAATTTTTCGTCTTTGATATCTCAAAATTGAAGTTTGGAATACACATGAATTTCTCAAGTTTTGTACACCTCCATGTTTAGTAAACACAAGGTATAGAGAGACAATTCTGAGATATGATAGATGTTTTGAGGGTTTCAAGGCATCGCGGAATTCAAATTGGCTATCAGTTTTGCAGAATTAATTATTTAAAACATTTTGTTTAAATAATTTAATTAAAATAGCTATGCTACATAACCTCAAATATAGGCAAAAACCGCAATTTTCGCACTTTTAGGTTAGGATATCTCGAAAACCTGACGTAATGGAGCAATTCTGAGGCCAGATTCTTTTTCAGCGCACCAAAAACCTTCGGAAAAGTATACTCTGGTTTCTGGTTCTAAAATCTTGTCGGCCTGTGTTATTTGACTATAACGGAAATTATAAAAAAAGTTACGTGGGCGACGTTCGGGTGAAATTTCAGCCATATACAAATTGTATGGAATTTCATCGTAACACATAAAGAAAATCCCATTAGATTACGTCTCTGGAATGAAAGTTTTGAACTGGTTTTATAGGCATAACCTTTTAATGGATCAATGGGCCTCCTGAACTTAACGGAAAAGTAAGGGCCAATTATATTATTTCAACTAAAGTTGGTATAATTCGCTATGCTTGAAGTCGTGTGTCAGCAATACAAGATGCCAATGAAGACCAATGTTAAAGATAGTAACTGACAAAATGAATGTTGAAGGTTTGCGAGTTTTTGGCAGTGCATGGATAAGCGTTGTTGATATTCAGGCATATTTTGGTATTTCAATTTTGAGTGGTTTTTATAAGTCGAATGGATAATCTCTTGATAATCTGTAGAGTTACACAACTGGCAGACCAATTTTTCGTTCTGTCGGTGACAAAACCGCTCACCAAGAACGTAACGATTGTAATCAAGAATGAACCTCGTTAACACCCATAAAAGATATATGAAAAACGTGGGTTTAGCGACAACTGCTATGTACGTCCTATGAAAAGGACACACTAAGTAAACAATGTCTAGCTTTTCGCGGAGATGCCCTTTGAGCTCTTTTCATCATAACCAGGATATGTTGGTGAAACAAATTACCTGAAATTATATCGTTTTACAAAAAGTCAAAAGAAGTAGTTGAAACTTTAGACCAATTGGTTGTTCACTAACTATACTGTCAAGCGAAAAAATAATCGCTTTTGATCCCAGCTGGAATCAAAACAAAAGGTACAAGCGGCGAATTTTTCTTGAAGACTTAGATTTGAGTTTAGTAAAGCTAAAGATTTTGCGTAGAGCAACGTAACCGAAAGGAAATCTTCATGCTGACTTTTTATCTCAATACAGCCAATTTACCAATTCTTGTCTGAAAATCATAGCCGACCAAGGGGGGATCTATCCCCCTAATCCCCCCTGAATACGCCACTGATGCTTGAATATATTTTATAAATTTATGCAATAATAATGGTTAATAATTTTGTTGATTGGCAAATATTTTGGGGCATTGGCTACGGTAAAACGATGGGTTGTAAGTTGTAGTTCGCAAATGCCGGCAATACAACTTTTTTAAAAATACCAGCAACAATATTTGAATCGTAAACTAAAAATGTTGTATTGTATACAACATTAAATATATATATAAATATTTGTATGTATGTATATGTAGCGACAGTTGTTTGAGTCAGTAAACAGCTAGCAACCCACAGGCGACCAGTAAAAGTCGATAAATGAAAACAATTCGTATGCGAAAAGTTGTTTTCATTGCTCATTTAATTGTGGTAGATTGGCGATGCTTTTATGGACATTGTTGTTGCTGTAACGTTCGTATTTGCTTTTCCTATGTCTGATATCAATGGCCTCTAAAGCTGCTCTAGACACTTGGAAGCACCACCTTGGCCTTAGAATATAAAAACAACCAACATGTTGACTGGCACAGAAAAATCAACACATACATACATACATATGTAGCTAGCCACATGCGCACATAAACGACAACGCCGATCGACTGCAACTGCAGCGAGTGTGCACTAAATGACGTCGCCGTTCAAAACTAACACAACAGACGTGGATCACAGATGGCGATGGGATGACACTTGTGATTTGAACGCCCCCTAAATGTTTCACGAAGGCGTTTGTCTGCGGGGAGTTACCGCTTAGGCTAAGTACATTGATTACATAGCACAACAAAAAACAGTTTTTTTTTGTTGCATGGAGTTTTTTACTGTTTCTTACTAATTTGGGTGCGCTGATTCCAAATCTATTCTCAGATTTTTTCTAGCAGCTCTCGTTAGTGAGATATAGGTACCGTTTCATTTTTTCAGTTTTTCCTCTACTTTTCCCATATTTTTTATCGTAACTTCTAAACTAAAAAACCGATTGACATGATTTTTACCTTATCGCATTAACAACACCGCACGGCTTCTTTTCCGATCCAACTTATATATATAAGTTTTAAAGTGCCGCGGTAATTGTACCTCAAAGTCGGAAAATATGGAATTTTAAGGCGTTTACTTTGATGGTCGAAAACATACTCATTTTTTGTAAAACAATCAGTGGCGGATTCAGGGGGGTGTTTTGGGGGTTGAAACCCCCCCGAAATATTTGGATCGCTTATAAAACTACACACAAATTAAAAGCCATGTTACAAATATTAAAGAATTACTTTTTAAAACCCCCCCCGAAATATTTTTCTGAATCCGCCCCTGAAAACAATTAACGAGTTAGGTGTATAATGAAAGCCGACACATCAAACATTACAACACAGCCAAATTATTTGGCGGAATATACATTCAATAATAGCAAAACTGTACCATAGCCATTTTTATCCTTAAAAAATTAGAGGCCTGCAAATATGCAAAGTTTCTAATTAGTTTTTGTTTCGAGCAATTGAAAATATTTTTGTTATTTGCTTGTATTCCAAACTATAAATGGAACATATAAAAGAGCATATTTTGAGGCTCCTAATTTTTTAAGAAAAAAGTATGAAAAGTGATGAAAATGGCTATGGTACATTTTTGCTATTATTTCCATGCGAATGTGTATTCCGCCAAATAATTTGGATGTGTTGTATTGCTTGATGTTTCTTCTTAGAAATATACTTCGTAACTTGATTTATGAAACATCTGTACAATTTTCGCCATCAGAAAAAACGCCTTGAAATTCAATATTTTCCTACTTTGAAACCTTGTTACCACGCCCATTTAGAACGCATAACATTGATTAATGTCAGAAAGATGGCGTGAAATGTTGTAAGTGCAACGAAAATTATGCCGATGGGATTATTGGTTCAGAAATTACGGTCGAAAACGAGAAAAAAGCTGAGGAAAATTCAAAAAAGTGACACGCCCATTTTTTGCGAAAACCAGAGCTGTTACATAAAAACGGAGTACGAAAACGATTCAGATTCATGTAAAAAACTCCGTGTGTATGAATCCCAAGAATTCAAAAATATAACGTGGAGAAATGAGGCGACACAAAACAAAAAGTCCCATCTATTTTGTACTTAATATATAGAGGTTCAAGTAGGATGAGGTGGCTGTAAGAGGTACAGATTAGCCAAACACAATTAGGCCATGTAAAGAGCCTCTGGTGTTGGGACACCTCCTATGTCACTATTAATGGTAATTCTCATGCTATTCTGCTGGAATGTAATCTTTAATTTGATTTATATAAAAACTGTTTTATAAAACCCTGGGCGCAATTGTTAATAAAAGCCGTATCTTTTGTTTCGATATCTCTAAAGGCGACCTGTAGCTATATAAGTCTTATTTACAGTTTTTCATATCGATAACGTATCCAACGTTTTGAAGTTCCTGATAAAATCAAAGCACTCGTGCATTCCTATTACTTCATACACAAGCATAATTGTGCCCTAGTTATACAGGGTGTTTCATCATGAGCCGAAAAAGTAAATATAAAAAAAAATCAATTAAAATTTGACTTTTGATAAAACTTTATTAGCAATAATATTTGGTTTGTGCCATTAGTAATGGAATATGACATCATTCAAATGACCGCCACGAGCTGCCTGGCACACCTCGATTCTTTTTACGTAATTTTCAATGATTTGTTTACATATAGCAGGCTGTAAGGCGCCAAGAACTGCACGTATGTTGTCCCTCAAATGCTCCAGAGTCTGCGGATTGTCTGCAAAGACTTGGTCTTTCGCGTAGCCCCAAAGAAAAAAGTCCAAAGGGTTCAGATCGCACGATCTTGACGGCCAATTGGCATCACCAAAACGCGAAATTATGCGTTCATCGAACCTGGTTCGCAATTCTGTCATGTTCGGTCGTGTTGTGTGGCATGTAGCGCCGTCCTGTTGAAACCACATCTCCTCCACATCCATATCTTCGATCGCTGGCGAGAAATACTCGGTTATCATACGGCCATAACGTTCAGAATTGACGGTAACGGTCTGCCCTTTGTCATTTTCGAAGAAATATGGCCCTATGAGACCACCGGACCATAATGCACACCAAACAGTGACTCTAGGTGGATGCATTGGGCGCTCGACAACCACGTGTGGATTTTCTGAGCCCCACACACGACAATTTTGACTATTAACGTAACCGCCGAGGTGAAAATGTGCTTCATCGCTGAAGAAAATTTTGTGCGAAAAATTGGGATTTTCGGACTGGTTTTCAAGCACCCATTCGGCGTAGTTACGACTCATTCTGTGATCTCCCGGCTCCAATTTCTACACCAACTGAACTTTGTATGGATGAAGATTCAAATCCAAATGCAGAATACGCCAAATTGAGGTGATGGGGATGTCCAATTGTTGTGAACGCCGGGGAAGCGATAAATTCGGGTCATCTTCAACACTGGCAGCTACAGCAGCAATATTTTCGGCCGAACGAGCAGGGTGATTACGTATTGGCCTCTGTACATCTTGTACAGAACCAGTTCGAATTTCGCCAATAAATCCGAAATCGTTTACAAAACAGGCCTTCCGTAACGTCCGAAATCATTCTTTAGTGCGCGAAAAGTGGTGCTTAAATTTTCACCATCTTTGTAGTGAATTTTCACTATGTTTACACGTTGAGCGATGCTAAATCGGTCCATTTCCATAAATGGCAAAAACTAAACTACAATATTAACACAATGCAGGGTTGCCAAAGTTTTCGGTTCGAAATGAAAAACCCTGTATATGATTTCGTTGAAATAATGTTTATCCACTTTAGGACACAATCTAACCTTAAATTAAGTTCCTTCACATAACCTCCTAACAAATTGTATACCTCATCTGATGTTGATTTTCGAACACTGAAAGCCTTGAATTATTTCTGACTTTGAGTACTTTCTCCAAGTCTTCAGTCAGTGGGCCCAATAAATCACGTTTCTTTTAACTCATTGTTAGCCCGTCTGATTTGAATTTTCATGAACGTGAAAAATGTGTCGAATTATTTCTTACTTGGGGTACTTTCACCAAATTTAAAGTGAATAGACCCATTAATTCAATTTTTCACAGTTCCCGCAGTTAAAATGTCATATTTGTAGCTCCAACAGCTTGGCTTGGGCAACGATAATTCAGATGATGGCTTAGTCAGGATAAAGAGTTATCTACAAACATGAAAAATAATTTTCGCTTAGACGGGAGTTTTAAGAATTTCGGGGTTTGAAGAGGCAAAACTTGGGTTAAGGTGTTATATGAAGAAACGAGATTTAATGACCCAATTTTGTTTACTCTTTTGAAAATCGAAATCTGACGGGGAAGCATTTTTTTGAAATTAATATTTAAGGGGGTCCTCTACTCTCGCGGTTTCGAAAAATCGATTTTTTTTTTGCATAATTTCAATCTATATGTATCTGAGAATACGCCACAGAAAGGATTCCGTGAAAATCACATTTCTTTGTATGTTGCTGGAAACCGAAAGGTGCCCGTTCCCTGCCGTTTTCGAGAAACTAATTTATCTTTAAACACGTTTTCCCGAAAGTAGTGTTTTTTTTGGCTGCCGAGTAAGACTTTTTATAAAAGTATTAGTCCGATTTCGATAATTTTTTTAAATTGTTCAGAAAACATACCGCTATGTTTTCCCGAGTACGATTTCCAAAATTTTATTTTGTTCCGTTTTTATAGCGCCTAATAGGTAAAAAAAAAGAGGTGAAAATTGGAATTTTTTACAAATTGTTGCATAACTTTTACACAGTGCAAAATAAAAAAATTCTGTCTCGGGAAAACATAGTCAGCGTTACTATGATTGTAACGAATATCAATTTTCTGATTTCAGATCACCCCATTGGTCACAACTTTGCTTAAGCGGGACCATTGCAGTTTTCAAATCCATGTCATCCATGAAATTTCAAGGTCGCGGGAGTTTTTTTTCCTCTTCAAAAATGAAAATTTAAAGTCAAAACATGTATGTATTTCTAAAAATAAAAGAAAAAATTTTTAATTGTATGCAGTAGATCTTTCGTAATTAATTCCCCAAATAACAGCTCAATTTCTTGCCTGAAGAGTAGAGGACCCCCTTATCGGGATCAATGATGGGTTAAGATTTTATGTAGAGAAACTATAAAAAACATAAAATTATTCGCCTATTGACTTCAAATTTGTTGGAAGCCATTCAAATGGGAAAAAATCCTACACGCGTTTTTAATTTTTGAAAATCAAAATCCCACGCGGTCAACTCTGAGTTAAAAGTTCGAATGGAGAAACATGATTTTATGGGTACGAGTATATTGACTTCAAATATGTTGAGAACACTTTAAATTAGAAATATGTAATGTTTTCATGTTTTCATCAAATGCTGGCGGTGTCAATAAAGGGTGAAGATAATCTTAATATCTTCACTGCAGACTTGGAAAAAGTAACCAAAACCACAAATATTTCAACGCATGTTTTTCAGTGCTGGAAAATCACCATTAGATGAAGTAAAAAAATTCGTTAGAAGTTTTTGTGAAAAAACATAAACTAACAGACAAAATCATAACGTGAGTAAAGGTTATTGCAATGAAATCATCAAATCTTGTGTGAAAAGCCGCTGAAAAAAAGCCGGCTAGAAAAATTTTTTAAAAAATCACTCATCTACCTTTTGTATGAATCCAGAGCACTGTGCGGCTGTATGGGCTCGCTCCCCGCCGAACCGAACGAATACTCTTCGCCAAATGCAGGAAGTAGATGCAGTACATAAAAGCTCAAGATCAGCTAACGGTTAGCAATGCCGAGCGGAACGGAACGCGCCAATTGATATGTAAAACGCTCTCGGCATTTCATCAATACCGGAACGAACTGGTGAGTGAGTGCCGCAAGTGAGTACAACGAAAGCAAAGCGAAATTATGCCGCAGCTACAAGTTTGCGCGTTTCATTGAGTGCCTATTTTTACACCAAGCAGCAAATTGCACTTGAAATTGTTTACTGTTGACTGTGGCCAATGCAATTTCTCTACAATGATTGGGCCCGCAACTCATGATGCGGCTGCCGCGGCGCGGCGGCGTTTGGACAAACAGTTACAATTTCCATTGGCTGCATGTGAATATCGGCCTCCAGCCTCACGGACACTAGCAAGCTCTGTCAGCTTTTGTGTGTCCACTCAGTTGATATGTGCCGAGCAGCTGAATGAGGAAGTGCAGTATTCTAACGGGTGCAAATTTACAGTTGCAAATATTTATTTTGCGAATGGTTTCTCATCGCACCCAGGTACCGATTAAAATAGTTGTAATGCATTTTAAGTATCTAGTATCCTAAAAACCTTAAGTATCTTAATCGTTGAAACCAATCTTGTTTGCTCGACTTACCTCCGGAAGTCATAACACCACACGCTGCCCCAACCCTGGAACGCATACATATGTACGAACGTGCAGCTATGTGTACCTGCATACGCGCAACTGTGCACGACGAGCTTCAAACGCGCTAAAAATACCGCTCAGGGGCAGCTACAATCTTCGATAATTCTCTTCCTATTGTTAATTTCCTTCCGAGTGCAGCAGTGTTTCTAGTGTGATTGAAGAGCATTGTGTTTTTAAGTAGTTGCGCGCTACAATTCAAGTTCAAATCACTTGAAATTGTTGAGCAGCGGGTGATGGGGATGACCCCATATGTCGCTTCAGTCGACGCTAATTAATTTTGCTTTGTTTTTAATGTTTGCATCGTTGCTGTCGTTTCGTGGTTATTTTCGAATAATTTTTGCGATTTCTTCCTAACTCTCAGTTATTGTCGCAGCATTTTACAGGCTATTGTGCAGCCATTTATTCAATGGCAATGGTTGAGTTGTTTTAGAAAAACGACATAAACATACCTTACAATATTTCAAATGTAATGTATACTTACACTAATAAGACTGGAAATATTCCACCGGAAAGACCCCAGGATCCCATTGATAAATAGTATGATCGTACATCAACACGTATCAATTAAAATATTTTTTGTTTTGCACATACGAGTATAACGGGTTATAACTAAAAATCTGCACAAATTTTATTTCAGCGTAACTCAAAATATACTATAAACACAAAAGTAAGCTATTCCATGTAGTACAATTATATTATTTTAAAAAGGAAAAAATTAATGAACTTCAAAATACGGGCCATTGTCAGCAACCCGTCGTAGTTTAGTCAGGATACATGAGCAAGCACGTTGTACACCATTACATCAACTTCCTTGAGGCACTTCCGGATGCGACGTGTCAGGTGCTTCACATTTTGGGCCTTCCAACCACTTTTATACACTAAAGCTTTGACTTCTCCAAAAAAATCCTCAATCGGTCGGCATTGTGGTAAGTTTGTTGGATTCTTCTCTTTAGGAACAAAGTAGATGTTTTTGTCGACCAAGAACTCCAATGTCGCATTTGCATAATGAGAAGAGGCTTTGTCCGGCCAAAATACGATTTCATCATTTTTATGATGTTTATGTATAAAAGGAATCAAAATTTTGTCCAAACATTGATTAATGTACGTCACATGATTTATTGCTAGCCCATTTGGTTTAAAGAATGGCTCAGAAATACCCTTAGCAGAAACAGCTATGTAGAGCATAACTTTGGACTCAAATTTTTTTTTAAATTTGTACTTTATCTCAGGAGGCTTTGTAGACACATCGTTTGTGTAATAAATATCGTTGCCCGGCATTTGCGGACCGCTGAGTGAAAAGTAGCTCTCATCATCCAAAATGAATGATTTTCCACTCAAATTCTTGCACATCCACCGACATTGCGATTTCACTTGCCTTATCTGCTCTTCAGTGTACCCTGGACAACGCTGCTTTTTTCTGGCTTTAATGTTTAATCTGTTTAACGTTTTGCAGATATATGGCTGTGAGCATTCGAATTTTCGTGCGGCTTCGGTTTGACTTATGCAATCCTTATTGTTGAACGCAGTCTTCAGCTTCTGAATGTTTTTCGGCGTCATAATAGTCGGCTTTCTTCCAGAACCCGGTTGCCTTTCTATTTTCAGAGTACTTAGCATTGAGTAAATTGTTCTTCTGGAGACGCCTTCCACCATAAAATGCACACACGTAAACTTCCTGCGTCTTCATGTTTTTTATAAAAATTTACAACGCGCTCACGGAGGTATTGCTGCCTGGAAGCCATTTTACGCACTAATTGAATTTGTAAGCTATTACAAATTACACGTTAAAAAGATGATGCAATCAATTCGCTAATTGCATAATATTAGCATTTGAAAAATAAAAAGAACAAAATAGCAAGCCATGGAAATTAGTGCAGATTTTTAGTTATAACCCGTTACCTTAGACATTTGTATATACCTTAGACATTTCATATACTGAAATATATATTTTTCGGATCAATTGTATATAAAAAAGGATAATATGAGTAATGTTTTTGCTTTTTAATTCAAAACGCCGTATTTTCTAAAGTTTTTCATTTGCATATCTTATCTTCCTATTCTTATTTCCTATCGTTGTCCAAAAAATTTCCATCTTTTGTGTGACTGTGAAAAAAAAGTTAGAAATTAAATGTTAATTTTGATAAAGGCAGAAAATAACAGTTAATTTTAATTTTTATAGTAAAAGTCAAACATTTAAAAGGCGTTTAATATTCCATTAAAATCATAATGGTGTGTTTGAAAAAATTCACTAGAAACTGTTTCGTTGTCTTTTTGGTTTGAAAATTTGAAAATAGCAGTTAGGAATTTTCAAATTCCTCAACTCATGCGAACGTGAATAAAAAAGTCCGAAATGTATTGCACGTACGAAAAACACTTTAAATTAAAAAATTAACATTTTCCAAATATACATGCATACATGTAACCAGGTTATTATAAAAAATCAATTGCCCAGAAATTTTGAATCAAAACATCAAAAATCACAGTAACACTGCAGTGATATTGTCTTAAGTCTTAATTAGTAACTTAACTGGCCATAACAACCCCTTACCGGGTTACGGCCTGTCGCATAAACTCTTTCCAGGCGCCTCTGCTTTGCGCGCGCCTCCTCCAGCTGGTCACACCAAGAGAAGATAGGCCTTCCTTAACTTCGTCCTTCCACCGGAGATACGACCTCTCTCTTCGCTATCGACATCCAATTACCGCATCGAACATACACCAGACTTGGCCAAGCCAGCGTAGCCGCTGGATGTTAATTCGCTGCGCTACGTCCATGTCCCTATACATCTCATACAGCTCGTTGTTGGTTCGTATACGATAGTCGTCGCCAATATGAACAGGGCCGAAGATTTTGCGAAGTACTTTCCTCTCGAAAACCCTAAGCGCCACTATGTCGTTACGCGACAGTGTCCATGTTTCTGCGCCATAGAGGAGCACGGGCAGGATAAGCGTCCGATAGAATGCAAGTTTTGTCGGTTGGAAGAGGTCTCCGCTACTCAGTTGCCTACCGAGACCGTAGTAACACCTATGTTATTGGCAAGAGTACTCCTTCGCTCTATCTCCAGGCTGACATCATTGCTGCTGTTTAAGTAAAAGTTACCAAAGCGAAATTCCATAGAAGAAATATAAGAAAACATAGTAATTTTAATAGAGTGCATCCGAGCAAAATAATATTATCGTAAATACTATTATAATTCATAAAATAGCAAAGCTTCCAATGTTAAGAGCGCATACATTGGAGCTAAAAAGTTACGATTACCAAGCGGTCTTTTAGATGAATCCCTTTTATTTATGTCATTATCGTTTTCTTCTAGTGTGAACCAAAATTTGAGTGCTGCTTTACTTTAACTTAGCACTCAGATGCTGTGGTACAGCCTTCTGTTGATTTTAAATCCGCCTAACCTGATGATAAAGCAAAAGGGACTTTGGTGGATTTCATCATAAGAGACACGTCCAGGATTCTCTCTAGTCTTTAGTAGAAAGGAGGAAAGGCTGATAGACCTGAAGTCTTTGGCTCTGGCGTGTGACGTTTTCCCGCCTTGGGGATAACAACTACTTTCCCTTTACGCCAATCCAGAGGGACATACCCCCACCGCAGACAAGCTTTGAAGACTGGACAGTGCCGCACCATGACCTTTGAACTTGACAACAGATTACTCATCTTTGTTGAGCATTCCCGAAATCGTACTTTTAAAAGAATTACACACATCAAGTTTCGACGATGATCCAAGGCAAAATTGTTTACATTTTTAATTGCCACAGGATTTTGTTTTGGTCTAAATTTAATTTATATTTCTTTCACTTTATAGAAAATGTTTATGTACGCTTATTTATACGGGTTTTTACCTAGAAATATTTTTAATGTGTTGTCAGTTTGTTTGTTGCTGTTGTGCTTGTGAAACACTTTTATCAAGAAAACGATTTGCGTTGGTAGTAAACTATTACCTGCTGCAAATAAACTAATTATTATGCTAGGCCAACAATATACAATCGCAGTTCGCACTCAGCTCAATCCAGCTTTACAGAATTGATTGCAGCCCTTTCTGCACCCATTTCTCACATCATTCGGAAACAATCCAAATATACGTTCAGATACTACATCTTTAAATGTTTTTTCACTTGACTTTTCTCCAATTTGCGTTCGCGCAGATGCATAAATTCTCGTCGAACCTCGCTTGACCGCACCTTCAAGATGCAGTCTAGTTTGTTAAGAATGTGTTCAGCCACGTGCACGTCCGCTTCGAAATCATAGTGTTTAAAGCGCATGTGCTGGTGCTGATGCTGATCAACGCCATTGAAGCTGGCGCTTGCGTTGCTGAAAAATCCAAAGGGAGAAGAGAAATGGGTGTAATGACTGGGACTGCTTGGCGAGTGTGGTACCGCGTTGCTACTGGAACTGCCGTCTGCGGCAATTGGGATATTTTTGCTATCCGTCCCTCCGCCTTTGCTGCTGCTAGTCGAAGAGGCAATGGATCTCAGCCAAATGCGCAACGTAGCTTTCAGGTTGCGCCGCTCCACGATTTCGCAAGCTGCAATCAAGTCGATAGGATAGGTAACTGCCTTCTGCTTGGTCCAGAACTTTGCATTTTTGTGCTGGTCAATCTCGATGCGCTCTCCTGAGATGCCCAAAGTAACTTCAGTTTTAAAAAAACGCTTATCGATGATATTAAGCCGGTATGTGCGGTACATTGGCGCTTCGAGCATGTCGTTGTGACTCATCATGCGCTCGTCGTAGTCGTCA
Source organism: Melieria omissa (assembly GCA_963971225.1). Classification (NCBI taxonomy): domain Eukaryota; kingdom Metazoa; phylum Arthropoda; class Insecta; order Diptera; family Ulidiidae; genus Melieria; species Melieria omissa. Next base: position 36,644,380 of record OZ020269.1, on the reverse strand, counting down.
TTGTTGCCGGTTCCAGTGCCGTTGGAAGCCGCTTCGTTACCGCCCCCGTCCATTTCAATGCCTTGCAGGGAACGAACTGCAGCAGCGGCCAAGCGAGCCCTATCATCTTCGGACGTCATCGACTTGGTGGTAAGGTTGCTGTGGTAGTCGACGCCCGTTACGGGCACCAATGGTCGGCGCTCCGCCAGGGTCAGGTGAAAGAAGCCAAACTTTGAACACGGTTCGCGATTATCTAAAGGTGGAAAGTCCTCCATATCATCGTTGGCTTCAGTAATGTACAGAGCATAATGGCGTATGGATTTTAACGGAATTTTAGGATATTGAATGGTCGCCTTGTAACACACCAGTCCAATGACCTGCAAGTACATTTTGGGCGCCGCTGTAGACTCAATTGAAAATCAATGCCAGAGTCAGCTTACCTCGATAATTTTAGCACTTGCCAGCACACAAATCTTTATTGGATAATTACGCTCCCGCTCAGGCAGCATGCTCAGGAACACATTAATACGCTTCGTATCAATACCCTTCTGGGAGGTGCCATCAAAGCGGGCATATTCCATAAACTTGTTCTGCGCCTGCTTGGGACTATTGGCTAGTTGCATTGCCAATTTACTCTTCCCGTCGTTTCCATTGTCCGACTCAAGCACCGTTACATCTGGGTTTTGGTTGGCTGCATTTGCGTTTAGAGTGGCTGCCGCAACGGGCTTTCTGACGAAGAAGTCGCTGCGGTTCGGTGGAACAATTTCATCGTCGAAGTTTACACATTTGGTATTAGCAGCCTTGCGACGTGCAATGTCCATATCAGCTAATTTTTGGGCGGTGTTCGACCGGAAGCGATGTGCGCCCACTTCCGGATACATCTGAATGTCGAAAGACTGCGTGGACAGATCCATGTCTTCATCATCGCTCTGATCTAGTCCTGGGTAGCAGACGAAGTCTACTTCCTGCAGCGGTGGATCTGTGAAAGGCTGTGTCTGTGTTTTACTGCTTATAGACTTTCGGCGTTGCTGCATACGGCTGCCAGTGGGAGTGGTTGCCTGCACTTTTCGTAAGTAGTGCTTCGGCATGTCATCACTTAGCATCACTGTTTCGCACATTCCCGTGTCGTCGGTGGATACGAAGGAGTTACGTATATGTGAAAGCAACCAGTGCTGGTTGCAGTAAGTCGCCATTATTGCAGCTATATAAGTGCTCCCAAGTTAGAAATCGTGTTTGTAAAAATGCAATTGCACTTTGATGCAGTTTGATGTATACAAAACAGCACTCCGAATGAACTGTGAAAGCAAGTAGAGGAGCCGATTGGCATCGTAAATATCGATTACTTTGACGCCACTTTCACGTCTATCGAAAACTCTTCTATCGAGTTTGTCTGATGCAAACAATAAAACTAAATTTCGTAAAAACTTTTAGGGAATTAAAATAATTTTATAATTAAATATATTTGTGTATATTATGTTGCAAAGGTTTGTTCCGACAACGTGAGAAAAATATAATGAATTACTATTTTCGATTGAAAAAGTGCAACTCTGTACATTTCAGGTTCTTTTCAAGGCACATTTAGTAGGGTAGTGGTGGCAACACAGCTGCTTAAACTTTTTTTCTGATTATCTGTTGATTTCTTCTGATTTTCGTTTGGCTTTACGTGAAATTGCTAATTGTCAAAAATTTTTTAAATTGTTTTTGTGTTGCTTGTCTTTTGATTTGATTTTGACAAGCAGCATGCCCAAAAGCACTAACAAAATACATGGGAATTTTGTTTTTGCAGTAGTGCTATCACCTTATTAAATACACCTTGGTTCTTTTGTATACAAAATGTTGCCACCTGCGAATAATTTTACTACTTTTGAGTGATGAGTGGATTTCCATGCACTAAGAAATATATGCTACTACATGCACTTAAATATTAAAAAATGTACAATACACAATTTGATTGTCCCAGAATATAACTTTTTAACATCATCAAGACTATTTTTCATTAACGCTGTGAGGGTCTGGAACTCGGTTCCTGAGGTCATAAGGGCGGGACTGAACAGGAACAACTTTAAGACAAGAATTTATGAGTATTTTAAATCACTTTAATCGCAGGGTACCAAGATACTTTTGTGTTGGATGCAGGTCACTTCTTCTTCTTCTCCTTCTTCTTTATGTATTCTCTTCTTTCATTTCAAATTTTCCTACTATTTCTGTCTTCTACTTCTAGATGTAAGATTAAATATATTATTATTGTTATTAGATTTAAGTTTTGCTTTCATTCCAGTAAAATTTATTAATGATTGATGTGCATTTTAAAGACTTAGTTCTTATATTGTACAGATGTGTAACTTTTTTCTAAAATAAAAATAAAATAAAAATAAAATAAATAAATAAATACATTTATTTAATATTGGCTTAATAAGCAGAAAATATGGTTACAAATACGCATTGAATACAATTGAAAGGAAATTTCCAAATTCGGAGAGATGTTTTATCCATTTTGTTAAAAACATTCCCGAAAGGAACAACAAGTTGTTTTTGAATATCTGCCGTACTAGAAATCGAAATCCGCTGGTTTGTGAGAACTGATTGTGAATCGTAGTGAATATATATACATTGAGCTTGAATAAACTTAAAAAACAATACAATTCAGGGATTTTTGTGAAAAGCCTCTGGTAACGTTTCCCTTCTCTTTTTGCTTTCGTCGACAATTTGACGAATAGGTGTGTGAATTATGGCCAAGTATTGGAAGAGTATTGCGAACAAATTGTAATTTTTCCGGAAGGAATTGTTTTATGGGAAGAAAGAGTTGAAAATTCTTGACTTTGGATGAAAACTTCGATATAATGGACTTGGACAGCTGTGGTGATCGCACTTTCTATGGTGAGTTGTCCCGACGCACGGATGAGGGAGCACCGTTTTTTCTCCTTTCACTTTTTCAGCTTGCGCTATTGAACACTATTGGATTCAGTGTTCCTACCATGTTTTCAGGAAATATGCTGCGGTCAACCTATGGTGGCATTGGAAACTGGGAGTTTCCGGGCCATGATTGTTCCCAGAATTTTCTTTTGCTCAATCATTTGATTTACGTCGTGCGTATTTGCGGCCGAAGTTGACACACAGCAAAATTGTTAAACATTACTCACTAGCCTTGGGGAAAAGGCGCTTCTGGCAATATTTTGGTGTTTTGTTGCTTTTCTCGATACTCTTCAAGTGTTGTTTTTGTTTAGTTCACCGCGATGCAGTTTTATTTTGGTGCTGATGAAAGCCCAGTCACGGATATTCGCCGGACCCCACTTTTTGCCGTGCAGGCGCGTTAAATGCCGTTTTGCTTTGAAGCAATGTATATGAACAGATAAGAGCTCCTTATCTTGTTTCCAGCAGGTATGTTGCGAACAGAATGCATTTTCTTGTATTCAAACGTCGCATAAACCTGGGGTCGTAGTGTTTTGTTCTGTGCCCTGCCAGATGTTCTGGCCCACGTGTACGCTGTGCTGTGCGTAAAGCCGTTTAAAAATTTCCTACAAATGATTGGAGTGGGGACGTTTGGAAATGTTCACATGCCGCATTGATGTATGTAGATTTCAACGTGTGTATTTTTTTTTAATTTATGCAATGTTTAAACAATTGTGTTTGCTACCCATGTGAATGTGAAGATGAGGTCTGATCTTTTTGAATGATTTGTTAGTGTACCTGCTGTTATCAATTTCACGAAGTGCCGCGTTGCAACGTTTTATTTGCAGATGAAATTGCGTCACTAATGCCGCCAGCAGACGAGTATAGCTTCGACGATATTGAGGAGATCTTACGCTCTACAGACTCGCATCTGGACTCATCGATTGATTTGAACAACTTTGTCCCACATAATGTGCGTGACTTGCAAATTCCCCTTGGTGGGGGCATCCAGCAGTCGTCACAACAGGATGATTTGCACTTCGACATGCCCACCCCTTTCTCCACTGCTACGCCTTCGTCTTATATGGAGGGGATCACGGCGGCTAACGTGTCAGAACGAACGTCGTCCACGTCCTCCATGGACGATGAGAATTTTAACCCTGACGTCTTTATGAACTTTTTAAATGCTGACGACATCAAAATGGGATCCTTGGCACACGATGTTGTTATGGACATGCCACAACGTAACACCCCTTCACCAACAGGCAGCTGCACCAGTTCCAGCGGTAGTTCCACCAGTGGTGTGCAGAGCGATGCTTCCTCTATTGCGTCGTTGACACAGACGAGTGGCGCTGCTAACTCTCTCTTAGCTGAAAGTGACGTGATTAATACGACTGCTACCAGCGTTAGCTATTTAACTGAAGCTTCATTCGGTGCAGCCACCACAAGAGAGCCGTCGCCCGCACAAATGCTTGTTACCCCTGCCCATACCACGGTAGTAAGTGCTCCAATCCCTATAACGGTACCAGTGCTTCCTATGCAAAAAACCACCACCACGGCTCCAAGTATTTTGCAGGCCTTGCCGCAGGTGCAATCTATCAATGTGCTGCCAGGCACTATAATTCCCGTGAAGGCAATGCCGTTGACGTCGGTGACACCAGTGGGCAACATCAAGGCACCCGTGCCCATGAAAAATGCACCGAAACTGGCACCGAAGGTCACCGCCACTAGTGTGCCACCGATGGCGGTAAAAATCGCCACGCCTTCCGCACCGAATAGTACCAAAATCACAACGCCATCAAACCCCAAGCCGAAGACGGTATTTCTGTCCTTTAACGATTACAAAGCACTTACGCAAATTAATGGAAAGGGCGGAAGAACGCCCAATGGGCAGGCACCGAGGATCATACTGAAGACGGCAAACGGTAAACTGATAACGGCCAACAAAATTGTGTCGGGCGGTAATGTGATGAGCCTGCAGAATTCGGGACAACCGCAATTTGTGCCGAAAATTGTAAAAGCAACAGCTGGACCCGTGATGATAAAACAACAGTCCACGAAGAGTGACACTAGCAGCGGACGGCCAAGTAATGTAGTTGCGGCCGCGGCCAGAGCGGCGGTGGCAGCAGCATCGGGCTCGGGTGTGGCTACGTCCAGTCTTAGCATTTACAAAGGTATCATTGACGAAAAGATGCTGAAGAAGCAACAGCGCATGATCAAAAACCGCGAGTCAGCCTCGTTGTCGCGCAAGAAAAAGAAGGAGTATGTGGTGTCCTTGGAGACGCGTATCAGTAACTTGGAGAAGGAAAACTATACGCTAAAAGGGGTGAGTGATTGTATCAGGGCCTATCCTTTACTCTCTTGAAAGCAGTAGGCAATGAGCGCAAACTACTAGATCCGTCCATTCTTATCACGAACGTGACCACGACAGTCCACACTTGTCTTGCGTTGTTGTTATTTTTATTCACTTTTATTTTTACTATATTCAAATTCGTGCTCAAGAGTAATGTAGGTTCGTGGAAAAGTAACGTAAAGTTTTAGTGAATTCTTACTTCTTTATATCAAGAGTTTGTATAATCGGACTCGTTTAGAAACAGGGAAATGCAATAGCACTTCATAAAGTGAACAAGTCGCATACTTTAGGGCTTACTTTACTCAACCATGTGCTGATGCAAGTTTTAGAAGACAATTTTGAGCTTCTGGGTGTAATGCATGTCATTAAGTCCAAAAAAATGTTGGTAGATTTAATTGTATCCGTTCCGTTTGTCCGCTTATTGTGTTTAATTCAGAAAGAGACATTCGGTGACCATTCGGATTGATACTAATGCCTCCTGTAAGTCTTTAAAGTCCTACCGAGATATTATCATTCTTTTGATGCTTTGCACTACTTTCATTTTTTGGACTCTGAAAAAACATGTTTTTAATTTTTTTTAGGAAAATTCATCACTGCGGTCACAATTGGTTGCGTTGGCGCAATCGTGCCAGTGCAAGAACAGCAACATCAGCGAATTCGTTTTGAATTCGCTGAATATTAACACTAAGGTAAACGGCTCGGAACACCACCACGTAAAAATCGCACCGAAGCCAGCCGGCAAGAGCATAAAGCAGCGAATGATGGCGGCCAATGTTCGAAAGAACGTCGCGTTGCTGTTTGCTATGGCGTTTATGGTCACATTAAACGTAGGCAACTTTCAGACATACTTCAGTGAAAACTCCATTGAAAGTTCAATTGAGTCAGCTGTGGCCGCTGAGGAAGCCCATGCCGGTGGACGGCGGCTGCTGTGGGTGGAATCAGAAACTGAATTCAAAGAGAAATTAAATCGCAGCAAGCGCGATACCGAACTGGAGGTCCCTCCGTTGCACTTCTTGCAGCCTGTTAACCGAAGCAGGGACGCGGTTGAGCAAAATCACAGTGATTCTGTCAACGAATTACCAGCGGCGAAGTGTGCGGGCGGTGCAAATTATACAGAGAATTTGCGATTGCATAGCAACTTGCACAAGTGGATAGATGGCAACGATTACTTGAATCTAAGCTTGCGTGGAAATTTCGGTAACGATGTTGAGAATGCAATGCGCCTCAAATACGCGCCCGAATACTTGGCATCGAATTCGTTCGATGTGCCGATTCAAGGTGCTGGGCCGTCGAACATGCAGAAACACAAATACTTTATGCCACAGTCACTTTTCGGAAACAAGCAACGCAAACTAGACACCGTATCGACAGAAAAGCATAATGGCCACGACTATGGAAATGAAAACAAACAACGAAGCAACAATCAGGTGAAAAATTCACTGGAGATCTTCAAGCCGAAAATCAGCGAGGAATACCTTCGGCTATTTAAGGGAATAAAGCGGCAAGACGACACATTCTATGTACTTTCTTTCAACATGGATCACATACTATTACCAGCTTCGGCCTACAACAAGAGTGCTCGGCCGAAAATGTCACTAATGCTACCAGCAGGTGATCCTTCGCTGAACGGTGATATTGTGCTTATGCAGATAGATTGCGAAGTAGTGAACACGACAGAGTTGGAGTTAAAATCGTATATGATACCGGAGAAATTGCGCCCGCAAAAGTATGGTGCCGGTAGTTTCCATTCAGCCCCAAATCCAAACGATGTGGTTAACAACGAGACTCGTTCGCACGGGCAACGACGTGAAAACGTGACTATGCCCGCGGAGGCACTAAAACCAAAGGTAGTTCCCAGAACGTACTTTATGATGGGCCCCAGATCGCAGGCTGCCGCGGCATCGTTGAAGAAAAGGCCTACCATAGTAAAGCTGAACACCAATGAAAGCGTTGCAGGCATCACCGCCAACATTAAGAACTCGACACTTTTTGCGAAAATGCGCGAAACCGTTGAGGGGGACTTTAAGTATAATTGAAGTAATCGGTTAAGAAATCACATACCATATTTGGATGTCTTTGAGGATCAAAATGTTTTCATTGTTCTTCGTTCAATGTAGAGTTGAATACATTTAAAATACATTAGTATTGTCCTAAGAAATTTCGTAACATTGTTAGTCTATATTAACATAGATTTGTATTTATTGTAAGTTATAAATACAAGCATTCTGCTGAACGCTCAGCTGAATAAACAAGAAATTCAAAATTACGTATCAAATCAAACAACATCAGCAGCATTTATATGGCAAGCCGATTCATATTCTGTTAGAGTAGGTTCGTTGAGCATACGTTAGAACTGAATTAAGCTATCAGATTATGAAGTATACTTGCACGACAGCAGCAATCGAGTATCCATTATTGTTTTGTTTAAAGGTTTCAATGTACAGTTGGTGGTCAAGCAATTAGCACGCTTCAAACAATCAAACGCATTTTATGTTTAAAACAAACTCTTAAAATTTAATTTTTTAAATCCAATTATATTTTTATTTCAGAACAAATAAGAAGATATTTTAAAGTGAATTGTACATACAGTTTTTTGCATCATCCTTAAAAAACAGAAATTGTTAAATACACCGTTTCAAACTACTTAAAACAATAATTACTCAGCCTCTATGCGAGTATTTTTCAATATATCGTTTTCGTTTTTTTTTATTCCCAAAAATTCACGATTTTCTCATTATGATTTCACAATTATTCCCGTTATCGTGCTCACCCACGGCACATAACCACACAAATACCATTAGAAATATTGTGGGACAAACAAGCTAAGCAAACAAGAAAACGAAAGGCGTTTAGAAACTATTTTAGCTAATTGCTTGACCACCCACTGTATCTTCGTTATAACTATCTGAATTGGAAAAAACGGAGATTACCGAGCTGTCAAATGACATATAAAAGGTTTTACGAACATATAGATGTTAATTTAAAAAATATTGTGTTTTAATGCAAGTGTGTAGATTTAATACGGGTTTAATGTATTATTGAATATTTTTGCCCATTTATTATAGTTCTTAAAGTTGATTGCAATATTTTGTGCAATAGAATTTTGTATACTTGAAGCGAGATCTAATTGAATGTTGAAGCTCAATATTCGGAAATATATATATATATTAAGGAAACAAATGGTACGATGTTTTTTGTTGTATGAGGCCACACATGGTATTTGAAATAAAACTAACGACTCAAGGAAATGGATTCCAGCTGAATTTTGGAAAACTCGCACACTTGCTTCGCCATTACTATAATCAATAGTAATTTTAATAAAAAATTTTTTGTATGGCATAGTACATATAATTTATTTATTTTAGAGTTTTTATGTCATCCTTAAGACTTGTGCCGATATTGCTATTTCCTGCAAATTCCACATTCGTTTCACATATATTATTATTTATTTTATTATTATTATTATGATTATTTCTATTATTATTATTTCTGTTTTTGTTATTATATAAGAATTATTATAATTACGGAATATACATACCTATCCCGGGTTTATAAACAAAAGGATTAGGCTCTGTTACACTGTTGTGTTATGCATTTTTTTTTTTAAACGTATGGGCCTATATTTAGTACTCTGTGTTGGTAGTAGTATTCCGGTTGCAGATATTATTGGTTTAATCTATGTTTTATGTTTCCACATTCGTTGAAAGCCTTGTGTTAGGTCTGTGTATTTCTCCATTTTTTCTTTATATTTTAGTTACTGTTAGAAAGTACGCTTATTTCGACTATTGTTGTTATTTTGTTAATTATCGTTATTATTATTATTATAATTAATCATAATATTATGATAATGATAATATTATTCGAAAAGACATTTTTAACAGAAATTTGTTGTGATTTGCTTTAACTATGACATACGGCACGCCCTTAAAAGCAAACAATTTGCTTTGATCGCTTTTTTTATTTTTATAAAACTGATGCGCAATACATATACACCCATTAACAGTTTCGAGCTGATCGATATGCATTGTCAGCCGTTATTATCATTTCAGCGCGCGATCGATTCGGAGATGTTTTACAGTCGTGTTGGCAGGCCCCCGACCAAAGTGACGAAAGCGACCTTGAAATGGCGCTCCCCGCATAGTCTCATCGCAAGTGGCATACTGATTGCGAATTAACCAATTGTGTTGTACAGGGTTGATGAACAACCGGCGTCCGTTGCAAGTGTGCATATCGTGTAGTAGCGAATTTGAATTGTAATTTTTATTCAATCCAGATGCAATTAAAATTGATTTGGCTTTGAGTATAATTGCATTTTCTACGCCCAGGCAATTATTTGTCTACCTACGAGTGCAGGCTTTCCTCCTAAGTATCAGCTTGTACCATAATCGGAGAGTTCCACTTTTGGCACTCGTAAAACAAAGTGTTCACTCGACAGCGGCTATCGCGGTGGCAATGGGCGGCTAGCTGGAGAATGTGCACGACTTGTGCAAATGCGTTCGGAACTCAATGCGTCGACTCACACAATTCAGTTAATGTATCTAGCAAAGTCACACACATAACATACCACGGCTTGACTTCCCGGCCTTTGTTTCGTTTCGGCTTGCCCAGAATAGGGCTGTTAGTCTTAACTCTTGTGTGCGCACCCACTTAAAACCTCATACTTGAACCACCCATGGTCTGGCCAGACCATGGTGCAAAAAAGAGGATATTCGAGGATTGTGCTGGCTAATATATTTTTTTTTATATTTTTGTTGATGAGTTTATATATATCTAAGTATGTGTGAGTGTTTGTCTGCGTATGTTTGCGTGTGTAGGTCTGTCAAAAAAAAACAAGAAAGTGTGAATACAATAATTTCTGTTGGTTGTTTACTTTTTATTTAGGTAAAAAGGTAAAATTATGCTTGATTTATAAAATACACAGCGAATTTCAACTTCAATAAATAAATTTTGAAATTAAAAATATACGATAGTAAGGAAAAAAGCAACAACTGAATCCTCCATAAACTTTAAAAAGTGCAGGTGGTTCATTCAATTATCCCACAGAACTACATATTCATTCAATGAGCCAATTGCGAGAATTATTTGCCTGTGTAATTTGTATGCTTCCGAGTAAAACTTTAGTGATAACTATTCAACATTTAAGTTAAGCTTATTCAAACTATTTAATTAATGACTTAGAATAAATAAATAATTAAATATCTTAATTCTGTTGCTCTTAAGCATTGGTTTTCGCTACTGCTTAAACTATTTTTTTTTAGAGAAATCGTACTCTCTGATGTTACTCCAGCGTTGAAGTTCAAAAATAATGTACACCTTATCCTCGAAATAGCATTTGCTTCCTTCAATCTCTGTCACAGAAAACATACAATACAATTGGTTAAAATCAGACACGACAAGAGCACAAATACTTCCTTCGCTTCAGAAATGTAATTAAATTGACACCAAAAACACGAATATAACAGCGAATACAATGGATAAATATTAATTTTGAATGTGTTCAGACATTGTTTTCTAACAAAAATTATAATTTACTAACCTAAAAGAAAATAAAAGCCAAGGCGAGTGAAAACCATTTGGACCAGGTACATTTTTCGCCAACTAACTCATGTCACTATTAACGATATGGCACGAAAAAAGTGCTTCAAATCGGGTCAGATGGAAAAACCTAGTTACAGCCCTATGCTTCGTAGTGGACTGAATAAGGAACAAACGAAAAAAATATTTATAAACAATTTCGACACTAATTACGTCGAAAATAACAAAAAAAACTGAAAATAACAGGCAACTTTGTATGAAAATACACCATGGTCTGGCCAGACCATAGGGGGTTCAACTAAGGGGTATAAATACGTTTTGCACGATTCTCGCCTTGTTTTTGTAAACATTTTGTTCATGTATTGGTTTTTCTGCTTAGAAAGGATCAGTTGAGGATATCATGAAATAGGAACCCGATAGCTTTCTTACAACCTTACTAAAAGTGGACCCAAAGTTCAATATGGTCTGGCCAGACCTGGGTGCGCACACAAGGGTAAGGGTGCCGTCAGACTATGCAACTAAAGTGCTTTCCAAGTTTATTCCATTCCAGAAATTAAAACTTGCACTTGTGACCAAAAAAAGGAACAAGTGCAGAATAGCGTACCCTCGTGAAAAAAAAAACAAAAAATTTGGCTGTATAGAGCTTGGTTTTGTGAATGTAACAAACTAAAAATTTTGCCTGGGAAACGCCTACCAAAGGCGTGGCACGGGGTCAAAGTTCAAAACTTTCATCAAAATAACTCATTCAATTTTCAATCGATTTACAGTGGCGGACAAAACTGTTCACGAATTTTCATAATTTAGAAAGTATATAATAATAAATAATATATATAATTATATAATAATAAATAAAAAAACACTAAAATTCAACAAAAGTGGTGTGAACAGTTTTGACGCATATAAGCAAAAATCGATTGATATTATCTTTAATATTTTGGGTGGTCTCCGCGGGCCTTTATATTGATTCGGCATGCTTTGTACTAGATTGTGTAGTATTTTTGAGGGTATTGCCAACCACGCTGGTGAAGTTTTTTCCCATAATCTGTCAATATCGTTTGGTGAGTCTTTTTGGGCATAATTTTTCTCTTTAAGTCAAACCACTAATGTTCTGTGGGGCTTAAGGGGGGAACTACCTTTAGACACTTCAAAAAATCGATTTTTTTTTATTGTTTTAATCGATAGGTATATTGCCTTAGAATATCGTGTCAAAGTTTCAAAAGGTAATTCTCGAAATTGTGGAAGAGATGCATCCCGGAAATGACTGGCGCCGAGCTCGCCGAGCGCAAACTGTAAACGGCATTTTCTCGAAACCATGTTTTTCAAAATTGTGTAAGTGATAATAAAATTACTAATGAACAGATTTTCATTATCTAGTATTCATTTTAAAGAGCATACAAAATTGTTCTATCTAAACTAAAGATTTAAAAAACAAAACATTTTTAGACATTTTTTGACTGCATATATAACAAAATTTCTTGTGAAAATCCTAATTTTTTTTGTGAAGCCTGTTTTAGAGGGTTAATTTTCGAATTTCGTAAAAATTTTAGTTCATCGACGATAGAAAACCCTCTCGAGTAAGAAAATGTTTGGTTTTTTTATTTCAGACTAAAATTGCGGCCAGCATCACTTACACAATTTACGATGTCAGCGGCGATATGACTTACAGAATCATTGAAAAATTTGTTAAATTTCTGTTTTCACTTTTACAAAAATTTTTTTTGTTTTACCTCAGACATCACTGTCAATATATATTATATTGATTTGAAAAGAACTGTTTTCATTTCCCTGTAAATCGACTGTAAAAATGACATTTTTTTCGGCCTCTAAAGGTAGTTCCCCCCTTAAGCCCGGTAATTCGGGTGGCCAATCAAAAATTCGTATGCCGTTTTCGGCTATCCACTCTTTGGTGGCTCTGGCTGTATGTTTTAGATCGTTGTCCTGCACACAAATTTTTTCGTGACCCGGCTTTTTATAAAAGATATCTAAACTTAGTCGGTAGGAGCCCCCTCAAATCGTAATAAAGTCGCTTACCATCATTCTACTTTTGATACGGCGCAAAATTCCGACATCACTTCCACGGAAACAACCGCATGCTATAAGAGAAACAACTTCCAAACTTTGGAGTTTGTTCTATATTGCAGTTTGGGACTTCAATTTGCTTGTCTACCCAAGTGTAACGTTTACCGTCAGACCCCAAACGATGAATTTTTGTTTTATCCTACCAAGTTACTCTCCGCGAGTCATCAACGGGAGTCATTCTTAGCAAATGCCAACCTGACCTTGCGATGACGACCAGTCAACAATGTTTTTTTATGTTTTGATCTTGGCTACAAATCCGCTTTCGTTTAATGTCTTTTTGACGCTTCTAGTGGTGACTTGTATACATTAATCAGCTTGTAGTACTTTTGCTATGTCTGCAGCAGTGTTAGTGGCAACAATTAAAATCAATCTGCGAACAACACGCTGAACCACCGGAAACTACTTTTTCTTGCGACCATTTTTGCTCGATCTGGGTGTTATATTATAGCAGTCTTTAATTTTTTTATCTACACCGATTGATATTTTGTGTTTTCCAGCAAATTTCCGATAGGTGAAACTACTTTCAATGTCTTTTGCAAAAGTTTTCTTTAAATTCTGCAAACAATTTTCGACCCATTTCAAATCAGCAAATTTAATTAGAAGTTATGTACTTTGAAAAGTTTTTTGGAGCATAATGTTATATATTATTTATCTTCTCAATACACCGACGCGGTTCCGAATAGAACTAATAGCGATTGTCGAGACAAATGCTCTAATACGTAGCTTTGCCCGATCGCGGACAAAACTGTTCACACATGCCTGCAAATATTTCTTTAGAAAACGGTATTTTGCAGAAAATATAAACAGCTAAAATTATCATGGTATAACATGCTGGCTTGAAGTAAAAATGTGGCAAACTACGATTGCTATACTCCAAACAAGTACCCGCGAATTTAACATTTTGTGAAATTTAATTTTTTTGTGAACAGTTTTGTCCGCCACTGTATATGATATGGGTATCAAACGAAAGGTCTTTCTCATACCTTTATTTTGGTTTACCACATTATATACTTTATATGTACAAGTAAAAAATTATAAGCAAAAAATTATTTTTTTTTTATAAAATTTACAAAACCCGATTTTTTTCTCGAAAAACCTTGTTATTAAGATACAAAAAAATTTACACTATATTATAGCCTGTGGAATTCTCTTTTCAATGAAATGTATAAACATACAGTTTTGTGCCAGTTTCAATGCGTGTTTTAATTAAATATCGCGCCTAAGCAAAGAATTTCTGCATTCAAGTACCTTTTGTGTGGCCGGCCTTCGGCCGGGTGCTTGAAAAATAACCCTCATGGGAGTCACCACCACATCAGGCAACAGTCAGGTGTGCACAGTATTTTTTGTTCAAATCCATAGTTCCAAGCAATAGTTTTTTTGGCAATAAGTTTTTCCCAGGTGGCCGGCCTTCGGCCGGGCCCTAAAAAAATAACCCTTAGGTGTGCACAATATGGAAATATAAAAACTTTGAACCTCGGTATCTCGAAAATGGAGCGAGATATCGAAAATTTTTATTCCTCATTTTCGATTTATTTTCGGTCAATCTATCTAAAAACATCATCAAATGGCGGCGCCACGGAAACCGTAGAATCCCCTTGCAGGCAGATTCTTTTAACTCAATATAAATTTAAATATAAAAACAAAAACAAAAAAAGTTCAAATGTTCTATATTTCATTGTAAAGGGAATTCCCTAGAGAATATATGGTAACAAATTTATTATATCTTTATTTTGGTTTTTTTCGAGAAAAAGTCGGGTTTTGTAAATTTTATAAAAAAAAAATTATTTTAGGCTTATAATTTTTTACTCGTACATATAAAGTATATAATGTGGTACATCAAAATAATGGTATGAAAAAGACCTTTCGATTTATATGATACCCATATCATATAAATCGATTATAAATTGAATGAGTTATTTTGATAAAAGTTTTGAACTTTGACCCCGTGCCACGCCTATTGTAGGCGTTTCCCAGGTAAAATTTTTGGTTTGTTAGACTCAGGAGCGAAACTTCTTTGTATAAGCATACTTATTAAGTTTGTTTACGAGGGTACGCTATTCTGCACTTAAGCCCAAAAAAAAGAACTTGCTGCGTGCTTTCTGACTTTTTTGAATATATTTTCGAAAGCAAAATTTGCATAGTGTGACTCCTATTTTCTGAAAGTAAATCACTTTAGAATAGTATGTGCTGAGCAACCTTGCAACCTTGAGTGCAATCTTTGTGGTTGATCTGATCAAACATAAACACTTTTTTAAAATTTCCAGGAGAGAAAAATGTTTGTTGGTACTATTTTTAATATAAACATATTGTTATGAATGCTAGTTCTAGTGGGCTAGTACGTATCACTGGATTAGGCAATTTGAAAATAAAACAACTTTAATTATCCAAACGCGGTCAATGAAAACCAACAATCACTTTATTTCACAGATTTCACACTTTACTGTCTTAACACTTAATTATTTGCTTAATTACTCCGTGTGGCACCTTCACTAGTCAAAATTACTGACATCATTGTCAGGTTGGACTAAAAGTTTCCATCATTGCCAGGTTGGACTAAAAGTTGCCATCATTGCCAGGTTGGCCTAAAAGTTTCCCTTATTATCGCGGCCGTCGTTGCCAGATTGAATTATAGCACGGCGCGTAGCGACAGGGTTGCTTTGCACAGCTACAGACTGTCTTATCGTTAAAATATATTATATATGCGAAAAGAACACCAACTTGAACGATTTTTACCCACCGATGAAGTATATTGATATAAACATTGCCCTTCCTCAGTGTGCCACAATTCTTAAGGTGGTGGTGACACTGTGATTAAGTTTGTCTCCCATAAAATTTGCATGGTGTGAATTTTCTCCATAGCGATGCCAAAACCGCCTCAACCAAATTGTCCTTGGTTTGGCCAAAGTATCCTCACGAAGGAAAAATTTCTTTTTTTTTGGTTTTCCATATGCAATTTGGACATAAACACATGCACAAACAAAGATAAATCTGCTAAAATCAGTATGATTCATTTTTGCTTTGTGCTTTGTATCTAATCAATCACAATTCAAATATAAGTAGACCTCGTTTAACACGTACCTCTTGTACCACGGCCTCTCTCTAACGCGGTTCAGATTTTGTGACACATTTCCGACTAACACATAAAGAAGTTTCGTATATACGTACATTAGAGTGTCCCAGGCTATAAGGGCAAATTTGTTTTTTGCGAATGGGGTTAAGCATTTATTATTTTTTTTCCATTTGACCCTAATGACTTAAAAAATAAATATTATGCTTATTATATTATGATATCAAACTTTAGAATGAAAAGTTAGTATGGAAGCCGTAGAGAGGTTTTAGAACTTAATACGTATTACAGTAAATGAAATACTGTTTTTAATTTTAACTGTTTAAATTTTCTTTTTAAGGTATGCTTTTTGCAGTCCGGATATACCTGTATTTGTTCTTGTACGCAACGAAGTAAAAATAGCTGTTTTTTCCTCTTCCACAGTAATTAAGCCATGGAAGTCTTGCATTAACTTAACCGAATTTTGGCCGCATCGTTAACTGCCTCCTTTTCTTTCTTTTTCTTTCTGCCAGCACCTTTTTCTTAGCGTATTGAAACGAGGTATTATACGACCATTAAGCAGGACATGCGTTGAGGAAACTGTCATCAGTTTTGAGTCGATTGAATACGGCCGGCTTATAGAAATAAGTTATCTAAGCGAAGTTATAAAAGAAAACCAATATTTTTACTAGGTCTACTAACCGAAAAGTGGGTCCCATAGTTCTTCCTTCGATGGGATGTACCGTTTACCGTGGGTTGTTGAGTGCTGCTTTTGAGATCCTTTTGTCGATTCTTTCGTAAGTTCTCATGGTCTTCAAAAAGCATAAATCCTGGTGTGGTGCCCGTACCGCTAAAGTGCATTGCAGCTAAGGCTTTACGTAGGATGTCACGATGAATAGGCACACGTCCAATAGAGCTACCTTGTCCTTGTTCGAATTCTGAATTGAGAGCTAAGTAAAGTTATTTTTAATGAATAAATTGCTCTTGCCATCCATCTAGCTTGATGCGTGGTACCTCGAGGCCGAATCTTAAATGTCTTCTCTCTAACTCCGCCGAGTAATATTATTGAAAGCTCTACTAACTAACGATAGTCATCTCTAGCAAGCTTTTTAGTTAATTCAGATCGGTAAAAGTGTTTTCTCTTTCGGTGGCTCTCCTCTCAGCTGGAAATGGCAAACCTCTGAGAGTAAAAATTGTTTATGAAAGAGCTCTCAACCTGCCGTTCGGAACCGGCATAAAACTGTAGGTCCCTTCCACCCGCGTATAAATTCACACACACAACACGGGTGGTTGCGGGAAGCTTACATAGGCCTTAGTCTCGCGTAAGCGGGCTGTCGTGCCAGTCAATTAATTATACAGAGCAACAAAATCGACATTATTTTTTTTTCTGAAATCAAACCATACTTTTCTAAAGGATTTTTGGACGCTGATCACAACTGTGTACTTAGTTTTTTGATTGTTTTAGCGGTTTAGGAAATAGTGATTGGTTTTCCTCGGAGGACGTTTTCCATGTTTTTTGACCATTATACGCATGCAGCTCCTACAAACCTGAAGTCTAAAATGCCATTTTTTTAACATGGATTAACAATACTCTAACTATGTATTTAAAATTTCAAACATTAAAACCGGTTCAAATTTGCAAGAATTATTAATTTGCAAAGTCAAATTTTCAGTTACTTTGCAAGATTGCGAATACACAAAAGAATTTTTCTTACAAAAAATATATATTGTCATATAGTGAAAGAAGAATGTTGGGGCTTTCAATTAAAAAATAAATTTTTGAAATACGATGTTTGTAATAGAGTATGTGTACAAATATGTAAGTTCTCCATAGATAAATTCAGCAACTAAAGCAAGGATTTACTTTTGAGCTATAATATCGGAGCACATTTTTAGGCAGCGCACAGTGATTTGACTCCATACAACCGCGGGACAAAATTAGAAGGAGTGGTCCGTTCTTCATAAAATTTGGTATAGCTGTAAATCATGGTCTTCTGAATTGAAATCTCTATTTAGTTTTTCTTAAACTGTTGTAGTTTGGCAATGCCTGAGACTTAAATTTTCAAATTTCGTCATTTTTGGAAAGCTGTAGCACCAAGTGTGTTAGCTAGATTTTTCAGACTTTACGTTTAATCGGTAACGTCAACATTGATAATTGCAAAGAGTAACAGAAATTGTCTTAGGACCCTCTGGATTTGCAATAAAAACAATAATAATAGATGTATGTTTTGCATTTTTGCAGATTTTATCATTTTTCGTGCTGAGTGCATACTTTTAGGCATAAATAAAATAAATTTTGTCGAAAACTACGTGTTTAGACCACTTTTCAAATTGAATTATTTTCTGAGATCGGAAGATATCGGAGGATGTAATTACATTATCCGACAAAGAAAGAATGCTTCTTAAAATAAAAAAATCCAGGAACATACTTTCACATACTTTTTAGATATTTTTCTCTAAGTTTTGCCAATTTTCAGATTTTTAATTTGAAAAATATTTTGATTTAAAAGTGATGTAAAAGCCTCAGCCTTGCAAATTTTTTAGATAACATTAAAAGCGAAAATAGCCACATCATTTCTTAATCTATATTAAAAGTTTCAGCAACTTCTTGGTAACCATGTATTTTTACAATTTTTTTCCTCAATAGACTAAAAAACAGAAAAGATGTGTTTAAATTTTTTTGTGAAAAAAGTTTCAACTTTGAGCCGCTTTTGCACACACATTAATTAATTTTTTGCACAGATTTTTTGGGTTTTCTTAGTTGGAGTTTTATCTTTCAAATGACATGAAAATCATTAAATTCTGAGACTATAAATGTTTTGAATTTTGTCTATGGAACAACTCACTGTGCAGCGGTATGAAAATGCTCACATTCATTAAATGCCCTTAAGGGGGCCGATACATGTAAAATGAAGTATTTTTGGAAATTTTGTTTTTCTCGGGAATATGTTCTACAAAGCCTTTTCAATGTATGGCTAAGAGCGTTTTCCAAAATTCTAATCCCTTCCCAGACAAAACACGGGTAGAAGCGGGGGCGTCAGGTATAAGCCTGTCGCTTACTCAATCTTTGAGCCCGTTTATCTCGGAACCATGTTGGGCTGCGTGATTGCATGAGAACCGCTCAACCGATCGCGATGAATTTTAACCACACCTTCGGAAGACTCATCCCTTCGATGTGAACCTACTTGTTTTTACAAATCTGCAAAAATCTCATGTTGGTGCTTGCAAATTCATCAAAACAGCTGCCCCAAAAATTCAATTTTCTGCCGTTTCCAAAAAAATCACAATTTCTTTACTAAACCAGGTTCACATCGAAGCCACAACTGTTTTTTAATTGATTTCCTTTCATTTTTCATTTCAGCCCCATACGAGCAGCGCAATCGCGCAGCGCATCAGATTGGAGGGGGTTTTTTGATCCCACGCGCCGCCGCCATCTTGGATTCTCGGGTAAAAAAAAATGGAAAAAGAACCTTTAATTAGTTAACCCTTTCGGTACTTCTGTTTTGTTTGTAACTTTAAAAATCATTCTTTTCCATTTTATTACTGTTTAAGCCTACATAATGAATAATCAAAAGTCATTTTTTTAAATATTGTTCGAAAAAGTGGTTTTTGGGCATCATGAAATATGGCATAGTAAGAAATAAAAAAAATCGTACAGCCTTAGTGAACTATATTTCGGATCTAAATTTTTTTATACTTACTAAAGGAATAAATACCTACTTGATTACTTACATAAACCTATGAAATACATTGATTTTTGTAATAGAATAAATAAAAGTACGAAATGATCTCTTTTTGTAAAATACGCAGCTCGATAGGACTGCGCACTTTCCGAACCTTTACAATTTACTTGGTACACTAATCAAAAAATTTTTTTCATTATTTAGAATAAAAACCTTCAGAGAAAAATACAAAAATATAAAAATATAGTATCCACAAGTTTTTGACCTAAAACAGGCACTGACTATGCCATATGGCATAGAATAACCGAAAGGGTTAATAAAAGATTAAAAACAAAAAAAAATCAATTGCCAAATTCCTTATCCCCCAAAAAAATTCTCAAAACATACACTATTTACATGTATCGGCCCCCCCTTAATTCATAAAATTTTCAGCTTTGATTTTGGTTTTTTTGCGCCCTAAAAATATGTCGCAATGAAATATGGAAAAACAGCAAGTAGTTTGCTAAGTGTGTGTGGTTGAAATGTTTACTTGTGTAATGCAACTCTTTTTAGAATAGCTCCTACAGTAATGAACCAATTCAAATTTTGTTAATGCCCTTGAAAAGACAAATATTGACGCTTGCGAAAACACTTTAGATACTTTCGTCAATGACGCGAAAAGCATTAGGAGATTTGAATGGCACATACAGCAAAAAAAAAACGGTTCTATAAGTTTAAGTTACAACCTTTCACTATACATTGCACACTAACTCCTAGTTGAAAATTGCAACACCGATTTTAAATGAATTTTTATGAAAAATTCGCGAAAATTAAACTTTGAAGGGCCATAGCCATGTTAACCCTTGACCAATCGAAATTGACTATGGTCAAAGTTATAGCTTGAGGATTCGTTATTGTGTCATAAAAAAATTATCGTGTTTTTCAACATATTGTTACGAAAATCCAAGTTTATTTTCCAAGGTTCGTTTTGATTGTGGTTGAAAATAAAACAACTTCAATTACTCAGCAAAAATGAACAATCACTCGAATCACGGAAAATGCTCGACCATTCTCGCACAGCCCATTTCTCGCGAACCATGCCACATCGGACTATACCAAGCGAATTATACCAGTTTGCCGTACTTCACAGTGCATGCCTGAAAGTATGCTTGCAAAAGCGTTCATGCACAGCACAGAGTGCCTTTTCGCTACTGCCCATCACTTAGACTTGTTCGTCCCGAACAAGTACCGAGGCTCCGCCGGAGTAAGACGCCAGGCGCTCCAAATGGACTACTTTCAACCTGGTGTTTCTGTTGCCGCAGCGTTGAACCCTGTAAACCACGTCATTAATCCTGGTCACGACTCTGTACGGTCCTTCCCATGACGTTTGAAGTTTCGGAGACAAACCTTTCCTCCGCTGCGGGTTGTAAAGCATTACTAGATCGCCTTCTTGGAACCCCGCTGTGTTAGCTCGTAGATCATATCTGGCTTTCATCTTATCGCTGACCAGTTGGATACGGTCCCTTATATACTGGTGGATTTCTTCCAGCTCCGATCGCTTATTAACTGCGTAATCAGTCTTAGCGCCTTCCGTCGTGCTGACCACTCCAAACTTCAAGTCAGCAGGCAATCTCAGCTCTGTGCTGAACACTGCTCGGGCTGGAGTTAGTGATGTCGTATCGTGCGGGGCTGACCTATACGCCATCAAGAACAGCGGAATATGCGTGTCCCAATCCTTTTGATTCCTGCCTACTACTTTCCGCAGATATTCCTCCAGTGTTCGATTGAATCGTTCCACCATGCCGTCGGACTGGGGATGCAAGGGACAGGTGCGAGTTTTCCTTATTCCTAGTAGCTCACACACTTCCTTTAATACAAGAGACTCGAAATTCCGGCCTTGATCCGAGTGCAACTCCAGTGGAACTCCAAATCTGGCCATCCAGTTGTTTACCAGCATTTCCGCGACCGTGGTGGCCTCCTGGTTAGGAATAGGATACACTTCGGGCCATTTGCTGAAATAGTCCATCACCACCAGCACATATTTGTTGCCTTGAGTGCTAAGTGGGAATGGCCCGGCGACGTCCATGGCAATTCGCTCAAAGGGCGCCCCCATGTTGTACTGCTGCATGCGGCCCCGAGATCTTCTTGTTGGTCCTTTCGCAGCCGAACATCGATCACAGCTCTTAATCCAATCGGCGACAGACTCCTGGCATCCTACCCAGTAGAATCGCCTTTTTATTTTGGCGACAGTTTTTGTGATGCCTAGGTGCCCTCCGCTGGAGTCGTTATGGTATGCCTCGACCACCTCGTTGATCCTGCATTTCGGGACTACAACTAGGGAATTGCTCGTCCGGCCATCCTCACTCTCCCACTCGCGGTATAGGCAACCATCAGCAGCCGCATACTTTGCCACTGCGCCCAATAAGCCTTCGCGATCGGGCTCTCACCGGCCATCTCCTGCCAGTCTGGACGTGCACCTTGCTCCTTGCCTTCAATGATTTTTTTAAGATCCGTATCGTCGCGCTGGTCCTTTTGTATCCTCTCCGCAGACCACTCTTCCTCTGGCATAACGCTGACCAATCGTACGTCCACTATCTGTTCTTTGCTTTCGGCTTGCGAACAATGCCTGCATTCGGTTTTGCACGGACGGCGTGACAAGGCATCGGCATTTCCATGGCTGCTACCCTTGCGATGCTCTACCGTGTAGTCGTAGCTCTGCAGCCGCTCGATCCGCCGCGCCAATTGGCCTTCCGGATCTTTAAAGTTCAGTAGCCATTTCAATGCCGCATGATCTGTGCGCAGGCGAAACTTTTGCCCATACAGGTATTTGTGGAAGTGTTTCACGCATTCCAATACTGCGAGCAACTCCCTTCGTGTCACACAGTAGTTGCGTTCCGGTTTCGATAGAACCCTACTGTAGTACGCTATCACTTGTTCCTGGCCATCTATTATCTGTGACAGCACACCACCAATACCATGCCCACTTGCATCTGTATCCAGCACAAACATCTCTCCAGGCACGGGGTCTCTCCAGCCAACATGCCCAACTCTTTTGGCAAATATTGTGCACACTCTGTTTCCAAGCCAAGCGGACTTCAGGCGGGAAGACTTCGGCTACAAAGAAACGGAGTTTCCGGAAGTGACAGACGACGAGATTGTAGAAGCTGCAGGAAAGCTCCAGGACAGGAAAGCGCCAGGTCCAGACGGAGTCCCAAACTCCGTGCTGAAAATCGCTGCAAAGGAACGAACGGTACTATTTACAACCGTATTCAATAAATGCTTCGCGGAAGGGGTATTTCCGAACATTTGGAAACGGCAAAGATTGGTTCTTCTACCAAAATCTGACAAGCCAGCAACTGATCCATCCGCATATCGACCCATCTGCATGCTGGACACGGCTGGAAAAGTTCTGGAAAAGATTATTGCAAATCGCCTCTCAGCCGCAGTTGATGAAAATGGAGGACTGGCTGACATGCAATTTGGGTTCAGAAAAGGCAGGTCCACAATCGATGCAGTGAAGATAGCCACGGACCTTGCGCGGAAAGCAATCAGTGGTGAACGCTGGATGGGGGGTACAAAAGAGTACTGCCTAATAGTAACGCTGGATATAAAGTATGCTTTTAATACAGCGAACTGGGCACAAATCACGGAAATCCTAAGAATGAGAAACATCCCTAACTATCTAAGAAGGCTGATCGAAAGTTATTTCACAGACAGGCAGCTTTTCTATGAGTCCAAAGTCGGCTGTAAGAAATAGAAAGTGACAGGTGGAGTGCCCCAAGGATCAGTGCTGGGGCCCCTGCTTTGGAATATAATGTATGATGGGGTGTTGAGACTAAATATCCCTAGCGAAGCGAAAATTATTGGATTTGCAGACGATATAGCGGTAGTTATAGTGGCAAAACACACACACGATGTTGTGCGGATCACAAATAAAACAGTGCAGATAATCCAGTCGTGGCTGAGGAGCGCAATGTTGAAGCTTGCCGAACATAAAACTGAAGCAGTTCTGATTTCTAGCCGGAAAACGCTAGAAACAGTAACAATAAAGGTGGGTGAACACAACATCACGTCAAAGCCAGTGGTAAAATATCTCGGAATATTGATTGATGCAAGGCTTTCGTACAAAAACCACCTCGAGTATGCAAGTAAAAAAGCGGCCGAAACCGCTGCAGGCCTGGCAAGGTTAATGGCCAACACAAAGGGCCCAAGGCAACGATGCAGACAGCTACTGGCTGGAGTAGTAAAAAGCACTCTTTTGTACGGAGCCCCAATATGGCATCAGGCGCTAAACCATAGATCATATGGTAGAGAGGCGAGATCCGCCTACCGCCTGTGCGCCCTCCGCGTGTGTTCTGCCTTTCGCACAGTCTCAGAAGAAGCGGCATTGGCAATGACTACATGACGCGAAACTGAGAGGAGTCACGGTTGCTAATTCGGTCAAACCAGGCCCCAGAGTCGCAAATTCGGTCAAACCAGGCCCCAGAGTTGATTAGGGTTCGTACAGCAAATTCGCCATACAAAAGTCAGGGCAAGGGCTGCTGGTGCGTTCGAAGTTTATTTGCAAATAAAGTAATTGTTTGTTTTCTTTCATTCTGTAGTACGTTTATAGGAAATTGATTTCCAAAAAAATGTTGTTGCTGAAAAACGTCATAAGTATGTTCCAACGTGTTTTAATATGATTTTACTTCAGTTTTTGCTGATTGCCCTCAAAGCCTTAAAGTTTGAATTGCTTGTGTTGCAGCTCTGCGTTTGAAATGAGTTCAACTTGCCATCACTGTTCCTTGCTGCACTAGAAACGGCAAACTCAATGAGACATGAACTGAAGGAAAAAGCAACCGAATATCTGCTGACTTTAGCGTATGAAATAATTTATTTCTGCTTTTTGTTGGTACGGGTAACAATCAAAATTACTTAGACCAGGAAAACAAGATTGTTCGCAACGTTATATTTACAGCAAATAAGAAAAGTTATCACTTTAAGATGCAAACAATTGACTGGTAACCGGTGCTGTGCGAATGTTTGGGTAAAAAAACCCGTACACTGTCGGACGATTGGAAAAAGCAAAAAATGGTCTAAAAATCATTTCTCCTCTCAGTTTCGCGTCACGTAGTCACTGGCATTGGTGATAGCGGGAATGTGTCCATTCGACATCTTGGCGCAAGAGTCAGTACAGCAAGCTCCTGTGGGTCAGCGACGGAAGGACCTTCGCGACGAGTTGCGGCGCAGCAGTACGCAGAAATGGCAACACCAGTGGAACACGGCGCAGAACGGACGCTGGACACATCGCTTGATCCCGGACCTTAAAGGCTGGATAAGTGGGGAGAAGTAGACTTCTACTTAACCCAAATATTAAGTGGACATGGGTGCTTCCGGGCATACCTTTACCGGTTCAAAAGGGACTCCTCGCCATTCTGCGAAATTTGTACGGAGGTAGATGAGGACGATTTTCACGTCTTCTTTGTATGTCCTCGGTTCAATAGGGATCGACAGGAACTATCGGCGGTTTTCGGTGAGCAACCGACGCCGGAAAATTTGATAGCCCATATGACGTCAGCAAAAGCGAAATGGGACGCAGCCTGTAATATGGCAGCTGAGGTCATTGCGGTTTTGCGGGCTGCTGAAAGACAGCGCAACAGAT
Source organism: Melieria omissa (assembly GCA_963971225.1). Classification (NCBI taxonomy): domain Eukaryota; kingdom Metazoa; phylum Arthropoda; class Insecta; order Diptera; family Ulidiidae; genus Melieria; species Melieria omissa. The sequence continues at coordinate 36,619,196 of OZ020269.1, read as the reverse complement.
GTAGGTAGTAAGAAATCATACTCGTACTGTGACCACGTCGAACAATCGACAGACGATTGAGCCTAGCGCTTAAACCCTCCTCCCGACGAAAAACCTAACGGTAGTACCGGGCGGGCTAAAGGACGAGAAAGAGGTGGTTTTAGTGAGGTTAAAGTCCCACACTGACGGGGTTTTGGCTTTAGATGCTTTCCATCTCTATAATAAAAAAAAAAAAAAAAAAGGCACGGGGAAGGCCAGAATTGGAGCAGTGCACAAATTTTCCTTCAGTCGTGCAAAAGCCTGCTCCTGTTCTTCACCCCACGTGAAGGCTTGATTCTTTTTCGTCAGTTTGTGCAAGCTGCCAGCTATGTTCGCAAATCCTGGAACGAATCTTCGGTAGTATGTGCACAGACCCAGGAAACTGCGGAGTTCGTGTAGATTGCGTGGTCGGGGCCACTCCTTCACCGCCGTGATCTTGCCTTCGTCCGTATGTACTCCGCGAGCGGAAACCGTGTGACCCAGATACTTGACCTCTTTTTGGAACAGCGACCACGTCTTTGGGTTGAGTTTAAGGTCGGCGTTTTATATTCGCCCAAATACCTCCTTCAGCTTTTCCAGGTGGTCGTCGAAGCTTTTGCCCATTACGATTATGTCGTCGAGGTATACCAGACACGTCCGCCAATGCAGCCCTTTCAGCACACGTTCCATTAACCGCTCGAATGTTGCGGGTGCGTTGCAGAGTCCAAACGGCATGACGGTGAACTGCCACAAACCGTCGCCAACACTAAAAACTGTTTTCTCCTTGTCCTGGTCTGCAAGTTCCTCCTGCCAATAGCCACTGCGTAAGTCGAGTGTGGAAAACCACTGTGTGCCTGACAGTGTGTCCAGGGTGTCATCGATCCGAGGTAGTGGATAGCTGTCCTTCTTGGTCACGTCATTGAGCTTTCGATAGTCCACACAAAATCGGGTACTGCCATCCTTTTGCTTGCCTAGCACGACCGGCGAGCACCAAGGACCTGACGAAGGCTCTATGACCTTTTCTTTATGCATGTTTTCAATCAAATTTGTGACCTCCTCCCTCTTGGCCAGAGGAACTCGTCTTGGCGGTTGGCGGATTGGATTCGCACTTCCGGTGTCGATGTTGTGCTTCACTATGGCTTTTCTTCCGCCCGCTTCCGTTGCAAATATTGACCCATAGTGCTGCAGGAGTGACCTCGCCTTCTGTTTCTGCTCGGCTGTCAATCCGCTGCTCCACTGGTTCTGCGGTATGGCGTCCATGTTAGAACCGCTTTTCTTACTTCCTCCGGGTGGACTGCTTTCGCAATTGACAACTGCTTCAGCCTCTCTACACTCGCCAATGACGGCATCTTTTTCGACATATCTGGGTGTGTTCAGTGGGTTGAGTATCCTGACTGGTATTTTTCCATTTTTGGGTTCCACTAATGTACGTCCGATAATTATGCTGTCGTACCCTTGTTTTGGCGCTTCTACAACCCACAGCCGACTTGTCCCATCGTCCTCGTCCACCTTCGCCCACACAGTCGCCTCGAAATTCGCTGGTATCTTCTGGTGTTGACACGAGACAACTTTCCTTACAGCCACGCTTCGCTCATAGCCAGTGTGCAGGGGGAATTCAACGTTGGCATACCTCAGCACATTTTCTTTCAGGTCCAGCGTAAAACCGTGCCTAATCATGAAATCCACGCCGATAATCACGTCGTCCATTATATCCGCGACGATGAACTCATGTTCCAGGCTGCTGGTGCCGATAGCAATTGTTTTTGTTACTTTTCCCTCTTACCGGCGCACGCTCGCCAGTCGCAGTCCTCAGCTGTATGCCATGCAGCGGTTCCCAGTTCTTCAGCAGCTTCCTTTTTATGATCGAATATGACGCTCCAGTATCCAGTGTCAACACGAACAACTTTCCATCTATCTTTCCTTCAATCGTCAAGCTGCTCGGTTGTCGTTTCAGCTGTGAGACAAGGACGGTAGGGCAGCAGGTTGTGGGGATCAGCTCACGCCCCTTTGGGCTGACCCGTTTTAGTTTAACGACTCGTCGTCCTCAGCCCTGCGCTTCTTGGCTGGGCCTCGATTGTCAGTATTCCTCGCTTCAGACGATTGCGACCGAGAACGGGAACGCCTCTTTCGTTGGCGGCAGTCTCGTGCTATGTGACCCTGCTTGCCACATGTCCAGCAAACAACTTTAGAGGAGACAACCCGTGGCCTGCCCGGTGTCTCAGAGCTTATGGCCTGGATCGAAATTACGCTGTCCGGCTGGATTTGGCGTATCCTTGGAGGTGCATACCGAATGCCCCCAATCCATGTCGCCTCATATGTCATCGCGCTGGTCACCGTCTCCTTAAATGTCGGCTTGCCCATCATCAACGCACTGCGACGTGTCTCAGGATCATGAAGACCTTCAATGAACGACTCAATCTTCATCCTCTCGAGATCATCAGCACCGAATTTTGGGTAGCACAACTGTACAAGCCGCTCAATATCTGCTGCATATGTCTGCAGCGCCTCACTGGCTCTCTGCCTGCGGTTCTTCAGCTCACAGTAGTACAGCGTATGGTTGTGCTCGTTGCTGTACTTCGCTGCCAACGCTCTCATGACGGCCTCGTAATCACTTCTCGAACATTCCGGAACTGATTTAATTACCTCAGCCGCAGGACCTTTTAGCGCCAGTGCCAATCTTCGACCTTTCCTGATATCGGTCCATTGATTCTCTAAAGCAGCCAAGTCGAATTGCAGTTTAAATGTATCGAACGGCGTAGCACCATCATAAGTAGGCACTTCTGTTCGGGTGGCAAAACTTTCCGGAACCGGTGGCAAACATTCTCGTGGCTGTGCGAGTATGGTCGAGCGCTTTCCAATTAGAAGTTGCAAGAAATTTCGGCGCGACCTAATAGTGGTCCCGAGAGGCCGAATCGACGATGTCATCGAGGAAAACCATAACGACTCCAGTGGAGGGCACCTAGGCATCGCAAAAACTGTCGCCAAGATAAGAAGGCGGTTCTATTGGGTAGGATGCCAGGAGTCTGTCGCTGAGTGGATCAGAGGTTGTAATTGGTGTTCAGCTGCGAAAGAGCCGAGGAGGAGATCGCGGAGCCGCACTCAACGAGTCGAAAGTAGGTTAACAGCGAGCTATGGTCTACGGGCTAACCCAGAAGGGTTCCAAGAAGGCGATCTGGTAATGCTCAACAACCCGCAGTGGAAGGAAAGTTTGTCTCCAAAGCTTCAAACGTCATGGGAAGGACCGTACAAGGTCGTGACCAGGATTAATGACGTGGTGTACAGGGTTCAACGCTGCGGCAACAGAAACGCCAGGTTGAAAGTAGTCCATTTGGAGCGCCTGGCGTCTTACTCCGGCGGAGCCTCGGTACTTGTTCGGGACGAACAAGTCTAAGGGCCGTTTTCTCATCTTCCCGTTAACTTTAAAGTTCACTTTAACGGGCCGATAAACGCATTTTCGTTTTCTCATCTGCCCGTTAAGCTATCCTCCCGATAAAATTTACCGGGAGGATTGAGTGCCTGTTAAACTTTAAAGTGAACTTTAAGTGGAAGTGGTGCCAAGTACATGCATATGTTTGTTTACAAACAAAAAACAGCTGATAATGAAATTACAATTTGAAATGAAATTTGAATTTGAGATCTTTCGGTATGAAAAATAGGCGTGTTTCTTAAATTCATGCACTGGAAGACGCTTTTGAAGGTACGGAGTCGCAAAATGCGGAAAATATAACATACAACAGCCAATTGGACTGCTTTGCACTGCTGACATGTCGAATCGCTGCTGGGCCGCCACCTGTGCGATACGTCTCGCTCTTCTGCGCTGCAAGTTTCAGCTTGGACTTACGCTTCAAGCTGTCAAACTTGTCCCTCAACGATTTCCAACGTCGGGACACGCCCCATTTGGCAGTAAAAGCATCAACAAGATTTTGCCAGGCAAAATTTTTATTTTTTCCTTTAAAAATAATTATAATTTTTCACAAACAGCTGATTGCGCCGCCAAGTGCTGCCCATCGTAGACCAGTGTTGCCAAAAAATCAGACTTGTTAAATTTATATTTATCAGGAAGATGAGAAAACGAAAATATTTACCGGTCACTTTAAAGTGACCTTTAGCTAAAGTTCACTTTAGCTACAGGTCACTTTAACGGGAAGATGAGAAAACGGCCCTAAGTGATGGGCAGTGAAACGGAAAAGGCACTCTGTGCTGTGCATGAACGCTTTTGCAAGCATACTTTTAGGCATGCACTGTGAAGTACAGCAAAACTGTTATAAATTCGCTTGGTAAAGTCCGATATGGCAAGGATGGTTCTCGAAGAAATGGGCTGTGCGAGAATGGTCGAGCGCTTTCCAATTAGAAGTTGCAAGAAACTTCGGCGCGATAAGGAAACTGGTATAAAAGCAGCAGCGTGCAGCGCAGTGAGTCTGCCTGTGTTGAGCAAGCAATGGGGAAACATGCAATAGTAGTAGTGTAAAGTAGCGCAAGTGTAAATAAAGCGATTGTTAGTTTGACTACGTTGTGCTGAATAATTGAAGTTGTTTTATTTTCAAAACCAATCCACACGAACCTGTGAAGTAATTTTCGTAACAATACAATCGGTATGCCTTGCTCTGACTAGAATAGCCAACAAATATTAGCTTTCGACCTTTTGGTTCAAATTTTGACAATTTGTTATTCTTTTCTAATGCAACGCATTCGCAGCCAAACACTTTCAAGTGTGAAACTGAAGGCTTTGCGCCAACCCAACACTCGTATGGCGTTTTACCTTGAAGAATTTTTGTAGGCGATCGATTTCGCAGATACGTTGCCGTGTTAACTGCCTCTGACCACAAGCTTTGGTGCAAATTTGAATCGGCTAGCATACATCGGCTCATTTCGACTAACGTCCTATTTGCCCTTTCGGCAATGCCATTTTGCTGCGGCGTGTATGCAACTGTCGTCTGATGGGCTATACCATTTTCTTTTAAGAACGAACTGAACTCGGAATTAATATATTCCCTGCCGTTATCGCTGCGCAAAACTTTTATGCGCGCGCCAGTTTCATTTTCGGCTTTCCTTTTAAAATCTTTAAATACGCTCAACGCTTCTGATTTGTGCTTTAGAAAATATGTGGTCATATATCTAGAATAGTCATCTATGAACGTTATGAAATATAATGACCCACCTTGTGATGCCGTGCGCATCGGCCCACATACATCGGTATGAACAATTTCAAGTCGATTTTTGCTTTGAACATTGTTATACGACTGAAACGGTTTGCAAGAAATTTTGCATAGCGCACACGTAACGCATGAGAAGTGATTCGGCATTTGGATTTTCAAGCCTCGAACCATTTGCTTGCTTGACATTACACTCAAATCCCTAGCATTCAAATGACCGAATCTTCTATGCCACACCTCGCATTCACTAGACTTTGCGTTACTCATCAAAACATATTCTCGTTTACAAAATTTAACAACAAATATACCATAGTTTTGGTCAGCTATAAACAATTTAAAATCCTGCTCGGTAGTAACAAAAGCTTTGTTTCTCGTAAACTTGACTAAATTTCCATTCTTAATAATTTTGCCAACAGACAAAAAATTCGAATTTAACTCTGGTACAAAGAGTACATCGGATAGAATAATGTCAGCATGAACTGATTTTACATTTACATTACCTATCGCTTTCGCTAAAACACTCTCACCAGATGCCAATGTCACCTTCTGCGTATGCTCTCGTATGGAATTAAATAGCTTTTTGTTGTTACACATATGGGAAGACGCTCCACCGCTCCACTCCACATTCCCATAAGTACATAGCACAACTTGCGAATTAGCTGCACTTCGGCACTGCGAGCGTATGTGCCCTCTCCTACCGCAAGCATAACATTTGATGTTTTTCCGCTGCACATTTCGGCTAGTCGATGAACTCTGCTTCGTATTTCGCTCTTCCTTCTTGTTGCTTACTCCATATACCACATGCTCACAGTCACTTGTTCTTCCGCCACGTCGTTCTTCTTCCTCAAATATTTTCACCTTCAATTGTTCGACCTTTGGCAGTTCATCCCGGCTTTCAATAGCCACTACAAAGTTTTCCATCTCATCAGGCAAGCTGCACAGCAACAGTATGCTCAATATGTCTTCCGGCAAACAGACGTCGATTTCTCTTAAACTTTCAGCTAGCGCACAAAACTGATTTACTTGGCTGCTGTATTTTTGACCACGTTGAAACTAGAACCGCACCAACTTCTTAAACAGGTTGACTTTTCTTGCAGGACCCTTTGCTTGATAAATGCCCGTCAGCTTTCTCCATGCGTCTTTGGCAGACACACAATTTTTAATATGAATCAGCTCCGATGGTTTCACGCTAAGAGTTAAAGTTGCAAGCGCTTTTTGGTCAACGGCACTCCAAAATGCTTTCTCCTCCGGTGTTGCATTGCTCCTGCACGGCGACTCGACCACGTGCCAGTAATCCAACGTTATCAAAAGACTCTTCATTTGGATCGACCAGATAGCAAAATTGTCTCCATCCAACTTATCAATTTGCGACAAAGAATTTGACATTTTATCGACCAACGATTTTTAAAATCTTTCACTTTAAATTTTTAAAAGACACGTGTTAACGCTGGAGCATTACTCTGGGCCCATAACCGATGTCAGAGTAGAGAGGACCAAACGAAGTAAACCACACGACTGTCTTGTTTCAATGTCTTTAATGGAGTGATTTCATGTACAGAGTATAGCTTACAAGCAAGTGTAATTAGGATTAGACAATTAGGAGTAACTGTATAATGTGGTTGAGTTGGAAGTAAATATGTATGGACTTAGAAGTACATAACAGTGTTCTCACAGTTTCAAAATAAGTTGAGAATTTATTTATTCAGGAGGCCTCAAGAGGTAAGACAAGTTATAATGGAGTTTAGGCTAAAAAATAGCAATGAATGGAAGTGTTCAATTTTCTTCATCTTTATACTAATCGGTGTTGCATGTTTGCATGTGAAATACGAACGCGTTCTCACATTGTCGCACTTCAAGTGAACAGGCCGGCTATATGTGTTTCAAATCGAGTAAAATTATCATACATAAAATTATTTGATTTTAATAAATTCGGCGATATTTGACAGTGCTAGTACAAATGTAGTATGAAAAAATAGATGGTTCATAACCCAGCCACCACAGTGATTCACAGCCCAACTACGATGAAATTTTGGGAACTTTAAAAACAACGACACTTCCAATCATAATTCGACATAAACAAATATTGGATCGCAAAATAGAATCAAAATATTTAATAAATATAACCTACACTTACCTTTTTGGAATAAATTCACTCACTTGGATAGTACTAAAAAAAAGCAAAACCCTTTTGGCAATCGGTTTTCAAACACGATGTATGTAGCTGCCACAAGCAATACGTGAGTACACTGCAGTATATGTTAACTACAAAAGCAGAGTCATATCAAAAGACAAACTTGACAGTTGAAAGATTGGCGATATGTCAATTAGGGAAAGATATATTTATTTATAATTGGGTCAAGTTGAGAAATTAATATAGGTGCACAAATCAAACAGGTTGCACACTGTTTGGAATCTGTCATAACTGATTGCATGGGTTTAAAGTGGCCAAATAAATAAAATAAGTGTTCGGCATTGTGACAGTTGCCAGTCATGTGTTTAGTTCTAACGGCAGCTCTCATATTTGCTCCCTTTGGCGTTTGCCTCCGGAGATGGGGTCCACTACAAACCTATACTCGTACAAACGAACGTGCGTCGAATTTAAAATTAAGTGCCTTGGTAAAATTAACAAAACATAAACGGTAACAAACATTAAGCTTTACACAATTTGCTTACAACAGGGAAAGTTTTCAATATTCTCGTCTGAGAAAATATGTGCAAAGGAAAAATTATCCACGCAAAAATTAATATCTGGCTCCAGTCTGACCGGGTTTGAATCATTTCACAGACATTTTCTCTATAGATTTGTTTTTGTAGCTGAATGTAAGAACATACACGGCAAGTTTTATACAAATATAGCTCTTAGTATTAGCACTTGTGGCAGTGGCGTTTACTGCAATCATCTGAACCTCCGAATGTCCTTCAGACTTCCAGATCACTGCAGCGTATTCCAAGCTGAACTCACGGCCATCAGTCAGGCGGCCGCCTGGCTCAAATCAAATGCGATCTCCCGCAGGGAAATCACCATTTACACCGACAGCCAGGCGGCGATACAAGCGCTACTAAGCGAACACCCCCGTTCTAAAACAGCGCTCCACTGCCGCTCATCTCTAAACGAGATCTCCGAGCAGTACAACGTGCACCTGTGTTGGGTGCCGGGGCACAGGGACATAGAGGGTAACTGTATAGCCGACGAGCTGGCCAGAGCAGGCACGGAGCTGCAATCCATAAACGCTACAGAAGAGGCTGGCATTCCACTCTCTACCTGCAAATTACGCCTCAGGAGCTTTTATCTTCGTAGAGCAAACACTAGATGGCTCGCAGAAGACACATGCCACACAGCAAGACAGATCTGGCCAACAATCGATCTGAGCAGATCCAGGGAATTGATCCTGCTAAACAAACCCTCAATAGGGATTGTCGTAGGAATCATAACTGGACACTGCCCCATCGGTCAACACGCCAGAAGACTAGGACTGCTGTACAATGATTTCTGCAGAAGCTGCAGGAACGAAGACTGTGAGGAAACTGTTGAGCACTTCCTCTGCGAATGTCCGGCGCTTGCAAGAACACGCCTACGTCTCTTGGGACAGCACTCCTTCAGCTGCATAGCAGATCTAGAGCAGATGCCCCCAAGCAATCTTAACAAATTCATCAGAGCCACTAGATGGCTCTCACCTCAGGGAAGCGTGTAGGCGGAGTCATCTCCCCACCATGTGGTAACACAATGGGCCACCAGGCCTAAGTGATGCCCGTGAGGCGGCCACTTAACCTACCTACCTACCTATTAGCACTTGTCGAAAATTTTCTGCAAAAATGTGAAAAGTTTTTAATATTGCAATGTGACTTTTCTTGAAGAATTATGACCAGTTTTCCCGATCAGTAAAATGTACGAAAAGTTTGTGGTGTGCGAAATGAAAGGCGTTTTTAACCATGATTTTGCATTTTTAAATCACGTGAGCTGACTGGGACTTGAATACACTCGTAGTCTTCCGAGGTCCCGTTTATTTCCCCTTATTAAGGGGCACAACTAGTTTGACCGCCTGAAAAAGGAGATTTTTGTGAATTTTGAATTTTGTGAAGTATTGCATCGAATGTTTTAAAATTTTGCAGATATATTTATGCATAAATAATGAATATAAAGTAATGTTTTCAAATGAAAATATTCGATTTTCAGCAAGTTATCCACCATCTCCTGAGTCTTCAAAAAAAAACGTTCTCCCACTGCTGCAGTGATTGTAGCCTTCGCAGTGCCTGATATCAAAAAAAGCAAAAATTTTACTTAACTAGGTTATATTTTCTATACAATGACCCTGGACAACTGGAGGGTCATTGTATAGAAAAACAAATACACAATAAGCTAAAAAAAGACCCAAGTCGATCGGATGATTTGTTATCAAGTTACAGCTGCAGCAAATTTGAAAAATGTAGTTTTGAGAAAAACGCGTTTAAAGTTTTAAAACCGTGTTAGCGCGTAGTGAACGAGACGGATTTGAGGCTCTGTATCTCAGAGACTTTTACGAATTCGACAAAATCCGTTCGTATACTTTTTCTATGATAGTTATACTATAAAAATATGAAATACAACAAAAAACGAAATTTTCAAAATTTCAAACTAGTTGTGCCCCTTAATGTTTTTCAGTTTGGCATACCGTCGTATCGGCCAGATACAAATTTTGTTTAAGGGGGTGTTCTGTAGTAAAATTTTCAAAAAATCTATTTTTTTTTTGTTTGCCTTTTTCAACAGGTAATGTTGTTATCTATCGTATAAAAAAAGGTCTTTGATGAATTCGGACCGGAAAGTCATTTGTAAAGGAGGTTTCTTCACGCGCTCCGCCGAATTTCCACAATACTTTCAGTGAACAAAAAACTTTAAACGCGTTTTTCCCGAAACCATGTTTTTCGAACTGGTTCACACGATTACAAATGATTGAGTAGACGGATTTTGATAATTTTTTTTTTAAATGTTTCTAAAAGTTGTCGCTATCGTCCGACGAGCGTTTTTTTCGATTTTGTTATTAGTTAGTGTTAAATAAATTTTTTTCATTTGAAAAAATGGGAAAAAAAATATTTTTTACTTTCAAGTCGCGCCATTTTGAGAATTTTGATGAAAAACAAAAAAGCTCCCGTCGGACGATAATCGCACTCATATAGATTACAACAAAAAAAATTTTCCGATTTCCATGTTTCAGACTGGAGCAATCGTGTGAACCGTCAACGCATGTTTTTTTGGAGGGCATCACTTTGCGGCGCTGCAGTGCAGCAACGAATCAATATTTTTTCAAACCTTATACTGAATTTTGTAGTTAAAAGTAAAGCGTGATCCATTTCGAGGTTCCCTACTTTTTTAAAGATAAAAATACAGAAAATTAAAATTTAACGGGGAATGTTTATTATCATTCGAAAGAACATTCTTTGGCATTTATTTTTTGAAGATTATCTCTTTCAAATGTTGGCCGCGGCTACGTCTCAGATGGTCCATCCGTTGAGTCCAATTTTCGATGACTCGTTCGAGCATTTCGACTGGTAACTGGCGAATGACACGCGTGATGTTTTGCTCCAAGGCCTGAATCGAAGCGGGTTTATCCGTATAGACTTTAGACTTTACGTATCCCCACAGAAAAAAGTCTAACGGTGTGATATCACACGATCTTGGTGGCCAATGGACCGATGAACGATTTGTAAACGTTGTTCAGGCGTAAGTCTTTCCATGATGAAATGCCAAACAATACTGAACAAAAATAATATGACAGCTTGACACGACTCACGCGTGATCTGTCAAAAAAAGGTTATTGAAAAAAGTACCTCTAGTTGGATCACCCTTTATAATAAAACATTGAAAAAAAAACCGCACAAAAAAAATTGAATAGTTACTTCACAGTAGGATTTCAAAAAACACCTAAGAAAACGAGCTGTTACTACAGAACACCCCCTTAAGATGTGGAATAGAAGAATGGGAATATGTTGAATCAGTCTGCATTATCTGTCAGTATTAATTTTGCTATTCTATCACAAACGACGTCAATCAAAGCTGCGAGTAAGTAATGGCTATGCGTCACCCATGTTTTGAACAGCTGCCGCACTTGCTTGAACACTCGTTGCATACCTGCATTGCTTCATGTCAGTTAATGAAAGCATACGGCAAAGGAACCAAATATGGCAAGTCACAATTTTCGTCGAGTCTGCTCCTGGGACAAGGTGCCCACACTTTGACGAAGCATATTTGCTAAGCGTACCATGTGCCATATGCTATTATTGACAGTATTCCCTCAAAGTGTATTGTTGTACTAATCTTAGTTTCAAAAAACTCGACCTGCGACGTATCTCAAGGACATAATTATATACATAGCATAGAAACTTGAAGGAATTTATGGAATGTTACAATGTAATTACTGCTCAAGGCACACGTTACGACGCACAGTGGCTCAATTTGTCATTTCAGGTTGCAAAATTAATAACTCGTGAACGAATAGAGATAATTGGAAAATTTTTTTGCTGTTGATTAGAAATTCATCAGGCTATTGTATTCTCAAACCTGAACTCAATCGAGATACAGGGTGCTACGTAATACTTTGTCAAAGTTCGGCTTACTGTAAATAAGAATAATGCGAACAACAATGATAAGTTTTAGTTTAAAAATTAATGAAAATGCGTTAAAAAAGATGAAAAGTAATAAGAAATTAAAGAAATAAGCTGAAAGAGTCAAATTTAAAGATACAAATTCATAAATTTTGCTTTCAAAATGGGAACCAGAATTCGAAAAATGTACAAAAAAAGTAAATTTTTCTTTGGACAATCCGAAGTTTAAAAACAGTGCTAAAGCTTCATTAGGACTATATTTGATCGGTAGCACATTGGGTGGGCTTGCTGGTAAAACTGCTTTCACTATAACACCTTTCATTTTCTCCTGATCCTTATTTTATTTTATGATCAAAGCTTCTTAAAAGTGGGTGGCAGTAATTTTTCCCGTTGCCTCCATAAGCCTCCTGTTTTTAGTGAATGACGCACAGTCCTGAGTTGACTTTTTCGGCCTTCCTTTTGCCGCTTTTGGTGTCGATGGTTGGTCATCACTTATGCTCTGCTTTATGCATCTCTTGCATCGAAGTATATTATTTTTTCTAACCACTCCTCATTACTCTAGACAAAATTGAATTTGGTACGATTTGCCGCAATCCATTTTAACTGGATAGTGCGATAAGTCCTGGATATCTTCTCTTTAGTCGTAGATGTTTTGGCTGCAGGCAAACTTCCTTCGACGTAACCAATTCGACGTAACCAGAACGAACTGCTCCTTTGTCTTCGAAATAGTAAATATTTCAAACAGCTTCGAATTTTTTAAAAACATGTTTGTGCTTCTTCTTCGGTTTAGTTGCAGGGGCGGATTTGCGGTGATGTTTAGTTCAAATTAAATTCAAAACTAACTTTACTTACATTCAAATAGCAAGCACTAAGCTTCTAATAATAGCAGGTTCCTGCAGTTCTTAGGTTTTTACCCGTTGTGAGATTTTTGAACAGCCCAGACACATAAGTGGGTTTTAGACAGTACACATAGATATAAGTCTGCTTTTTGTTTTTCAATAACTAATTGTTTCATTGTGGCGGTTGAACTCAAAGAATAATGGCGACAGACTGAGTTTTGCTCAAATTAAAAAAAAATTGTATGACAGACACAGTGTTAGTATTTTGTTAAAAACAAAAGCATTACATCAAAGGATACATGATAGCTGATTGCCGGAAATGAAAGCCAACTTGTTTTTCGTACGTGCGAACTGCGTACCCAGCAAAAGTACTCTTTACTTCGAGCTTACAGCAATATACGCCAAAAAAAGTCGACTTAATATGGAGTTGCAGGCTTGTATCACATCTTTAATGAAGCCAAAACCCAAATTTGCATGCCCTGGTAAAGATTATAATCGCGTGTAATTGATTCACTTTGAAAACCTTGACGAACTTGTTTGAACGTACGCACCCGAAAGCACAAAATTGTGCGAGGTGGCCACAGAAATATCGCTCTAAAATCCAGTCGGGCAAAATCGGGCACCCGATCTCTTCATGGCAGAACTCACAGAAGACTAGTGAACAATTTTCCCAAAGACGGAACCGTGGCAAGTATGGCCTTTTTTTTGAAAGTCTATCGAAAGTTCAAAAAGAGTGATAAAAACAATGCTTCAAGTGAGTGCCCATGAAAAGACAACAACAACAACCAACTTTTTTTTCAATATTTAATTATTTAATACAAATGCCTTCTTTTACGATGCTGGTGCAAAAAGTTTCAACTAATTTGCTCCTTTCCGTATTTTAAAACTTCAGCATTGCCGAAAAAGTGCAAATTGCTGATATTATTTCACACTCTAAGAATTGCTCAACTTTGACGGGCTCTACAAGTAAAAATATTTGTCTAATTTAGTTAAGGTTTTCGAATTTCTTAGGTTCAATCATTTATCTATCGGACAAGTATAACAGTTTCCCCCAAATCGAACATGACAAAATCGACTTTTGCAACCTACGTCGGCAGAATCAGCCACTGTGCGACGTAGTTTCATGTTAACGGCCAATATAAATATTTGTAAAATTTCTATTATCTAATTGTTATTAACCCTTAATGGCTTGGCTTTTAAATCGGTATCTCATATGGGTCTCAAATGCCACTAACTTTTCTTTGACAATAGTATCTATAAAGCGAAACTTTATGCCATTGAAATGTGCTCACAATTAAAAAATATCAGGGCGTGAAGATTTAAGAAAATAGTAGTCATCTAGGCATTTCTTTGTACACTGCTTCAATGAATTAAATGTTCCGGAGATAGCCGGTGCATCAGAGAGAAAGAGGGTGTCTGTGCTCTTGACTCGACCGGAACCAATTTGCAGTAAGGGAAGGACACAATTTCTGACCCATGCAGACTTGATGTGGCCAATCTAAGGTTAACCAATTAATCGGGGATTCCCGGATTAAGATAATCGAAGGAACTTTGGAGGTCGTACTATTTGGTACCTCATTATTCGGTCCTACTGAGAACACTATAAACTAAATTCACATCTGCTGAACTTTTGATGACTTTTACAGATTGTCCCTGAAGGAGGAAGATACGTCTGTGTATAGCAAACTCAATGCTTTGCACTCATTCGCGCTTGAAAAAAAACGATCACATCATGAGAGCGAAAAAGTATATTTAATTCCATTTATTTTATTTAAAATGCTGAAATGGGAACTTTATTCTTTGAATATAAGCTTCAGACGCTTGAATGCTTGAAACACACGCAGACGGTTCACTGACCCTATTAGCTGACTGAAATGACCTCATTAGAATTATTATTGTAAAAAGTTATGCGTATAGTTGTTTTCTTCACTAAAGTTCACAACGTGTGAAGGAAAATACAAAATGTTTCTTGATAATTGCAAAATCTAATTCCACTCGTATGCCGAGTTTATAATTTCATTTGTTTTCTACCGTTTTGTTAAACTTGAACTTGTCACATTGTTGGCGCACTTTGTCACAACATCTAATTTGACGAAATTGAGTTGTCTTCATGCGAGGTGAAGTTGCAGAGGTCAACAGAGTTTGGCTTGTCATCGTGGCCAGCATTCGACTATATGCTTACACGCGATACTTTCTGGCCATCAGCACTAACGTTGTTGAGTCTGATGTCAAATGAAGTCAAATGTAAGTACTTAATAACTTGAGTATGAGTTGAGCAATCATTTGTATAAACAAAATTATATTTTTATTGTTTTAATAACTCACGATGCGAGGTGTTTTGTGATACCACTGTTTGACTGCGCGACTCCCCGAATTATCGCTTTGAGAACTACGAGGATTTCGATATGAACCCGGCTATGTCCCTGATACACAGTACAGATGGCTTAGTTAAACTGGTGAAGAATGGTGAGCCAAGAAACTTAAGCCTACTTCTGGCAATGGAAGAGCATTGACACATGAGATACTCCTCGGAGTTGCACACCCAACCGTTCTCAGTGCCTTCCAATTAAGCAGTGGCTCGTGGTGAAGGGGAGAGAGCACTTGCAGCCAGTTGTATCAAGTCAAGTAAGCAGAGAATTAATCGCCAGATTCTAGCGGCGTAGCTCTTTAACGAGACCGGCCTCGATAGTCCAGCGGGTAGCGCGCTGGCTTCTCATACCAAAGGCTCCAGGTTCGATTCCTGGCTCGGGCTGGTGAACAACTCGTCTACTTCTATCGCTATCCACATGAAGGGAATGAGAATTACAAGAATCGCACAAGTGCGCTCTTGGCAGGCAATGGCAAAACCTCTAAGTGTGAACGAAAAACTGCCAATCGCCGTTCGGATTCGGCGTTAAACTGTAGGTCCCCTCCCCCTCCCTTTCCCCATCCACTTAGAATGTGTGCTGTAACATATGTTGGAAAGACAGTGTTGCATACGCATTTCAAAAACGGGTGAAATATGAGATATAACTCTCATTTTCCTTCCCTATCCCCCATGGGTATAGTACAATGGTCTGAAATGGACTGAGTGCTATGGAAGGCTTGTAGCCTTCCTGCCCACTCTCACATCCATCCATCCATCCTTTAACGAGCCTTTTAAGTTGGGTATTACCAAAAAGTATGAAACATAAAGAGTGTGCATCTCATACAAGCAAAAATTTGAATGCGGGTGCTGATATCGCCACCCGGGGTAGACAACAAGAGGAAACACTTTAAATGACAGCACAATGCTCTGAGCGCAAATCATAGAAACACGAATGCCGCGTCTGTGCTCACTCGTTCATTCTCGCTCAATTGTCCGAAGAGGAGGAAGACGATATGCTGTTGTTCTTGTTGTTGCGCTGGCGAAAAGCTGAAATTGTAAAACGATTTATATTTTCTGGCTGGCTTTTGTTCTTCTTCTATAAGCATGCACAGCGTCGCATATTGCTCCTGAACTCACTGCCGACTGTAGTGTGCGCAAAATCTTAGAAAAGAAAATAAAATATGGCTGGCATGGCGACCTATATGATCGCTACAGGCAATTAAAAAATAAATAATAAGTAATCAATAAAAATGGAATTGGAAAGAAAAGAAAACGTTTTTATTACCCGTAATAATTTTCCGTCTCGTTCTTTGGAACTTTTCTTACAGCTCACATATAATGCTTGTTTAAAAGAACTAAAATAAGAAAAACTAATATTGTAAATTTATGATCACATCATTCGCCATGGAATCATTCAGGTGTAGAACATTTAAACTATTTGTAAACGTAGGCATGCCGTAATACAATTTTCTTATGACAAAATACTTGTCTTATTATTTCTTTATTTAGTGCTTTAGTAGTGCTTTCGCCCTATTGAAAGTCAATAGACCAATTAAATTATGTTTTTCCATACAATCTTCTAACCCTCCGTTAGATTTCGATAAAAAAAAAACATTAAAACACGCATCTAATGATTTTTAATTTCAAGTGTTTCACGAATTTTGAAGTCAATATACCTATAGTTCATTTTTTTCGTAGTTTTCCCATTCCCATTCTCAAAATTGTAATCAAGCATGTGAAAATATAAACAAATAATTTTACTTCGAACTCGCCACGTAAAAATATTTGCAAACATTTTAAATTGGGATCAACCACCAAATTTTTAAATTAATCAAAACATTGGCCAGCAAAAAGCCATACACCAGAAAGATTCGATTGATGGTGACATTGCAGCAATTTTTTCAGCAAAAGCAATCACAACACAAAAAAGCATACACACAATAAACGACAACACCAAAAACATTAGCGAATCCCGAATCATCTTCGTTGAAACGTCGATGACGATGCTTTGGTTCGTTGTTTACTCTTCGCTTGCGCTTCGACGAACAAGATCGCAAACTGTTGAGCGCGAGCAAATTTCCCGTAACCTATGCCTCCGCTCATCTCTTCCCGCCCGCATCAAGAAACACGCTTGACAAATTTTTTAAGATGCGTATTCTTTATATTCTATATTCTTTGGTATTACCTATCGAAGAGCCAACAATAAGTCTTTTGAGTAGATTGATGTCATCGGACGTAACAAGCGAGATGTCACCGCTGCCTTTGCGGCTATCGAAAGAGAATCTGCCAAAATGGGTCTGGTGGTAAATGAGGGCAAGACGAAGTATATGCTGTCTACACGCAGGGACTCGCAGCGGCTAGGGTCTCACGTCGAGGCCGACAGGTATGCTTTTGAAGTTGTCAAGGAATTCGTCTACCTTGGCACCGCCATCAACAGCAGCAATGATGTCAGTCTGGAGATAAAGCGAAGGATAACTCTTGCCAACAGGTGCTACTACGGTCTCGGTAGGCAATTGAGAAGTAGAGACCTCTCTCGACCGACAAAACTTTCACTCTATAGGACGCTTATCTTGCCCGTGCTCCTCTATGGCGCTGAAGCATGGACAATGACACGAAACGACATAGCGGCCCTTGGAGTGTTCGAGAGGAAGGTGCTTCGCAAAATCTTCGGCCCTGTTCGGGTTGGTGACGACTATCGCATACGAACCAATAACGAGCTGTATGAGCTGTATAAGGACATGGACGTAGCGCAGCGAATTAACATCCAGCGGCTACGCTGGCTCGGTCATGTCTGCCGCATGGACGACGAAGCTCCGGCGAAAAAGGCATTCGATGCGATGGTTGGAGGTCGACGGCGAAGAGGGAGGCCGTGTCTCCGGTGGAAGAGGCCCTGGTATCTCTTGGTGTGACCAACTGGAGAAGGCGCGCGCGAAGCAGAGGCGCCTGGAGAGAAGTTTTGCGGCAGGCCGTAACCCGATAACGGGTTGGTATGGCCAGTTAAGTAAGTAAGTAATACCTATAGTTCATTTTTTTCGTAGTTTTCCCATTCCCATTCTCAAAATTGTAATCAAGCATGTGAAAATATAAACAAATAATTTTACTTCGAACTCGCCACGTAAAAATATTTGCAAACATTTTAAATTGGGATCAACCACCAAATTTTTAAATTAATCAAAACATTGGCCAGCAAAAAGCCATACACCAGAAAGATTCGATTGATGGTGACATTGCAGCAATTTTTTCAGCAAAAGCAATCACAACACAAAAAAGCATACACACAATAAACGACAACACCAAAAACATTAGCGAATCCCGAATCATCTTCGTTGAAACGTCGATGACGATGCTTTGGTTCGTTGTTTACTCTTCGCTTGCGCTTCGACGAACAAGATCGCAAACTGTTGAGCGCGAGCAAATTTCCCGTAACCTATGCCTCCGCTCATCTCTTCCTGCCCGCATCAAGAAACACGCTTGACAAATTTTTTAAGATGCGTATTCTTTATATTCTATATTCTTTGGTATTACCTATCGAAGAGCCAACAATAAGTCTTTTGAGTAGATTGATGTCATCGAACGTAACAAGCGAGATGTCACCGCTGCCTTTGCGGCTATCGAAAGAGAATCTGCCAAAATGGGTCTGGTGGTAAATGAGGGCAAGACGAAGTATATGCTGTCTACACGCAGGGACTCGCAGCGGCTAGGGTCTCACGTCGAGGCCGACAGGTATGCTTTTGAAGTTGTCAAGGAATTCGTCTACCTTGGCACCGCCATCAACAGCAGCAATGATGTCAGTCTGGAGATAAAGCGAAGGATAACTCTTGCCAACAGGTGCTACTACGGTCTCGGTAGGCAATTGAGAAGTAGAGACCTCTCTCGACCGACAAAACTTTCACTCTATAGGACGCTTATCTTGCCCGTGCTCCTCTATGGCGCTGAAGCATGGACAATGACACGAAACGACATAGCGGCCCTTGGAGTGTTCGAGAGGAAGGTGCTTCGCAAAATCTTCGGCACTGTTCGGGTTGGTGACGACTATCGCATACGAACCAATAACGAGCTGTATGAGCTGTATAAGGACATGGACGTAGCGCAGCGAATTAACATCCAGCGGCTACGCTGGCTCGGTCATGTCTGCCGCATGGACGACGAAGCTCCGGCGAAAAAGGCATTCGATGCGATGGTTGGAGGTCGACGGCGAAGAGGGAGGCCGTGTCTCCGGTGGAAGAGGCCCTGGTATCTCTTGGTGTGACCAACTGGAGAAGGCGCGCGCGAAGCAGAGGCGCCTGGAGAGAAGTTTTGCGGCAGGCCGTAACCCGATAACGGGTTGGTATGGCCAGTTAAGTAAGTAAGTAATACCTATAGTTCATTTTTTTCGTAGTTTTCCCATTCCCATTCTCAAAATTGTAATCAAGCATGTGAAAATATAAACAAATAATTTTACTTCGAACTCGCCACGTAAAAATATTTGCAAACATTTTAAATTGGGATCAACCACCAAATTTTTAAATTAATCAAAACATTGGCCAGCAAAAAGCCATACACCACAAAGATTCGATTGATGGTGACATTGCAGCAATTTTTTCAGCAAAAGCAATCACAACACAAAAAAGCATACACACAATAAACGACAACACCAAAAACATTAGCGAATCCCGAATCATCTTCGTTGAAACGTCGATGACGATGCTTTGGTTCGTTGTTTACTCTTCGCTTGCGCTTCGACGAACAAGATCGCAAACTGTTGAGCGCGAGCAAATTTCCCGTAACCTATGCCTCCGCTCATCTCTTCCCGCCCGCCTCAAGAAACACGCTTGACAAATTTTTTAAGATGCGTATTCTTTATATTCTATATTCTTTGGTATTACCTATCGAAGAGCCAACAATAAGTCTTTTGAGTACTTTCTCAACGAACCCAACGAACTTAAATTCAAGATTCAACCCGGACAGGATCCCACACCCAAAGAAATTTGGCCGTTAATTAAGTAAAACGATACATGTCTCATCTACATGATACAAAAACAACACGCAAATCAAAAACAATTTCAAAAATTGGCACGACATTTTTAACACCATCCTTTGACTTTAATTTTTATAAGTAACTAAAAGTGACTAGTAACTGTTTAATATGGTTTGTGGTTTGCAAGAGAATGACCAAGAGTCAAGTCTCTATCTGATTCTTCCTGGCGGTGACCTAAGAGAAATTTAGACTTCGCTTCAGCGGAGACCAACCATTCTGACGCCATGCGAAAATCTGAAAATAGAAATAATTCGTGAAAAAATTAGTTTCCAGGAAGAAATTTGCAAAATAGTACTGAGTAAGTAACGAAATCGTATATAGTATTTTACTCTCCTGGCTTTAGTTATTGGAAGGTATTCAAACAGATACAGCCTGTATATTTTTCCATTCACAGACTGCGTCAGAGTCTCTACTTACTCGTAAAAACTCCCCGAAATATTTTTAAGTTAGTACAGAAATTTAATTTAAAACCTAAAAAAGTGTTTTCTAGACTAACTTTAACATATCTCGTAAACGAACCATCCGACTAACACAAGATGTCCGTCGGTCAGAAGATAATACCTTGAGATATGGAGAAATTACTGACGATGAAAGTTGTAAAAAGTTAATTTTTCGACCATTTTCAAAAAGTATAAATTTTTGAATTTTTTTTATATTAAAATAAATTACTTCTTTTGGTTTCAAAACCTAAGATTAAAAATATATTATTTGTGCAAATATTAAGCGTACCATCAATAGAATTGAAAGAAAAATGACAAAGTTATGATTCACTGAGTAAAAACACAAACTTTACATTTATTACACCGTGACCCATCCAAATGTGAAACTAGAGGTCATTTACCTGTCATAGTCAGTTTTTCGTTTTCTGACCCAAAGTGATTTTTAAATGACTTTAAAAGTTTAAGGACATACACATTTCAAATATTGTTTTAAATATTTGCGGTTGTGCAATAATGAAGATATGGGTATCAAATAAAAGAGAAAAATTGTCTCATTTTAAATAAATTTTCTATTTTGAACTTTCAGGACCAAAATACACTCCGGGCCACCAGAATAGGTTCACATTTTTTCCTGGAGGAAAATGAGTAGTGTTCTTACAAAACACAGTTTTACCTCATTTATTGGTATCAAGATGCTCAAGTCATCTATTGTGAACCTACCTGTCCAAAACACAATTTGACATTTATTTCATTTTTCTTTTTTGGCCCACTTTTGTAAAGTGAACCCCAAAACTGAGTACATTTTAGTGGGCCACCAGAATAGGTTCACTCTGAAAATTAAGATTGAAACAGTGGGAAATGCAAATTAAATGGACTGTTTGGTAAACAACACTTTAATTTATTGATTTTAAAAGGCGAGTATGGCCACCTTTATTTAAGGACTGTACCGAAAAGAAACTGCACACATTCTTTTGCTCACAACAAAGCGATTTTTATTAATTTTCGTTACAAATTTTTTTTTGTATTGAAGCTTATGGTATTTTTATTTGTTTTTTAATACAATTTATTTTAAAAATGTATTCTCTTAATTTACGGCGAATTTTTTGTTTTATCCCCTTAATTAAATTCTGCATACCCTCTTTTGTAACGGCAGTGCTGGCCTTTAGCCAGTTTTTTTAAGTCCTTGACGTCAGCGGCAACTCGACCTTCCTTCTTTAAATTTCGCTCGACAAAACCCCAATATCTCTCTATAGAGCGGAATTGTGGAGCGTTTGGCAGAATCTCCTCTTCTGCAACATAATTGACATTGTTTTTTCTAACAAAGTCAATGTTGAACAGGCGTAGTGTGCGGTGGCTAAATCGGGCCAAAATATTGTCGAAACATTATATTTTTTGTAGAATGGTATAAGGCGACGGTTTAGACGCTCTTTCTTGCAAATCTCAGCAGATATAGTGCCCTTTGTAAAGAAAGGAGAAGTCTGCCAACTTTTCAATTCCAATTGTTGACACTGACGGGTCGACAGAACCACCTGGCTACTTTGTGTAAAATTGGGGACCTGGTAATGTTCTTGAGTCCATTTTAATGTAAGTTTCGTCGTCCATCACAACACACTCAACAACATTCTGATGCAAGCGATCGTACAATTTTCGAAGCCTTGTTTTCCTCACTTTCACTTGTCTTTCACTTTTTTTGGGTACCTTTTGTTTTTTGTAAGTTTTTAGGTTATGCCTTTGCTTCATTCTTTGAAGCATAGCGGCTCTTGTTCTAGCTTTTTTTTGCTAAATTTCGTACAGACATCGAATTGTTTTTTCTTATTAATGTTAGCACTTCTTTTTCAAGCTTCGAGTCACTTGGACATTTTTTCTTCCACTTTTTGGCAAATCTTTGAAAGAACAAGTATCTCCAATTTGGATGAATATATTTTTTTTTTTATTTTACACTATTGACACTGAATTGGTATCGATTTGCCAACTATCTGTACGAAATTCCCTTTTCAGAGCAGTAATTGTGCACAATTTGCTTACGCACCTGCCCTTCGATTCGTCACATCGGGAAAACTATACTACGAGTAGCAGAGAAAATAAAGACAATAAAAGCACAAATGATCATGCTTTCTAACAGTACATTCCGCATTGCGATCAAACGTCTACACTAAGAGAAATATTGAATTAAAAGTGTTGAGTTTCTTTTCGGTACAGTCCTTAGTATGGCTTCAAAAGTTCGCGTCAACATTGACTCGTATAAAGACTTTATATAATCTACAAAAATAGTCTCCCACGCTGCTTCAATGGCACCATTTAGTTCATCATTGTTGTCAAACTGGCGTCCGAAGGCATAGACCTTCCTCACCAACCATCCCCATACGTTTTCAATGATTTAAAAATCAGGAGAATAGGGGGGCCTCTCCAGCTGATCAATGTTTTGCTGCATCAACCACTATTTCACGGCCCGTGAAGTATGGATGGGTGCATTGTCCTGCTGGAATATCCACTTAATAAGACCAAACAAGTCAGACAATTGTGGAAAAACTTTCTCAAGCATGGTTTTATAGCCCATTACCGCCATTCTGGCTGTTTGAAATTTCAGTTTGAAAGTTCCATAGTAGGAAATCGCTCCCCATACCATAATTGCACCTTCTCGACTGTGGTGGCGTGTTAAAAAGCGTTCTTCTTTTCTAAGGTCATGGAAATAAAAATTGTATTCATCGGGTCCATCAAGATTAAACCGCTTTTCGCCCGAAACCTTAACGTACTTCCATTTGTCGTTCCATGCCAAAGGATTTCTGCAATATTCCAAACGGTTTTCTTGGCGCTGTTTGATAGTAGAATAGCTAGCAGAAAGTTCTGTTTTAGCATTGATTATGCCAACTGAGTCAGCGGAATTTGAAGCACATCGCAGTATGGCACGCTTGTCTGCAGACGTTGTCACCGAATGCGTGCAGGCTTTCACCTTTTTTCCTTAGGTGCTTTTAGTTCGCAAATAATTGCCCATCATATTTTGACTTCTGTTTATTTTAAACGCTATTTTGCGCGCAGAATATTTGTCGCTTTCAAACACTTTAATTTGAGCGATTTCTTCGGAGGTTAGAGCTTTTCCGTGACCCATTTTCAAACAAACGTTAAGAAAAACATTTAATGGAATGAACAAATTTGGTTTTGCTCCCAAAAGTCCCGTTATTCGCCAAAAAAGCAGCGATTTTGAATGTGAACCTATTCTGGTGACCCACTAAAATGTACTCAGTTTTGGGGTTCACTTTACAAAAGTGGGCCAAAAAAGAAAAATGAAATAAATGTCAAATTGTGTTTTGGACAGGTAGGTTCACAATAGATGCCTTGAACATCTTGATACCAATAAATGAGGTAAAACTGTGTTTTGTAAGAACACTACTCATTTTCCTCTAGGAAAAAATGTGAACCTATTCTGGTGGCCCGGAGTGTATGTCAGGTAGGGGAAACATCCATGTTTTGGATCTCAGTCTGTAGATTCATACATCTAAATTTTACTCTATGTGAAAGGTCTCAAAAAAGTTACACGAAACAAAATCCTGCGTGCGCCACTGCACTTGCAAGCATCCGAAAGATATAAATGTAACAAAAGAATCAGTCATTCATTACCGGGACAAACATACCGCGGTCGCACACCAACAGTTAAGTGCAGCAGTCCTATGTGATGGGTGGAAAAATGTGTAATTATAGCAAAATACACTTTCCACCTTTACATATTCACTTGCTGCGAAACAATCAGAAAGCTGTTCGTTTAAAAATATTTAAGCATAATTTAAGCATTTATTCATAAACAAGGTTCATCGAAGATAGCTGTAAACCCAATACATTTTACCAAGTGTGTTTTATGTGTTAACACAAACTAAGTGTATGTACTATTATTATTAATTATCTCATGTACCTATGTTGCAATAAAAATAAAATTAAAAATTAAAAATTAAATTAAATAAAATTAGACTTTAGTTTTTATTTCGTACGATTAAAGTGGATAGAACAACAATGGGCAATGATAAATAAAACAAAATGCCATGTTGTTTTACCTCCATGGCATAATGTTACCACAACATTAATACTGTTAATTTAACCAGTACTTTCCTGTTAATTATAGTGATAATTTCACTATGCGCTTTGTTAATTTGAACATATTTGTATCATTTTAACATTTAATATCATTTTAAATCAACAATAACGAATCATGTTAAAAAAATGGTTCATATTAAAAATTGTTAAAATTAACACGATTTTGTTTTGAGTGCAACTAACGCGACAGCCAGTTACGAAACAAAGGTTTAGATTTCTGCAAATATCCAAATTATGCGATACTTGTAGATTGGTACACAGATAGAAGGGACCAAAAATTGTAAAGCCGATTTCGAACTACGAGAGAGCTTTTTGCTTTTCAACTATTTTGCTCTCAGAGGTTTGTTATTTCCGCCGTGTTCGTTACGGCGCACTGTGGGGTAATTGATGCTGAAAATGCCGATTAATTCACCCAGGCTATTTAGATATGAAATAACTATTAGCTTTAGTTAATCGAACATTAGAAAGTAAAAAACAAATGTTTTTGGGTATACTTTAGTGGAAATTTTTTAAAAAAACGGTAAAAACAATAATAGTTACAAAAGATAAATCTTCCACATTTCTAATGAAAGTTAAGTTGAACAGTTTAACTGAAACATTTCATCGCCACCTCTTACAGCTAATTCAATATCATCATTGTGATGATGATTATCATTATTAGAAACTTCATCATCAACATTATAAGCCTTACCATCACCATTATCATCATTCCTCATTAGTATCAACTCCATAGCAAGCAACTTTTGGCATAACATACAAATGATGCACTTTTGTGTGGCAATTTTTTCATACTTGTTACAATGGGGTCAGAATTAAAAAAAAAACTTTAAAAAATGTTTTCAATGGTATTTTTTCAGTCCACTTCCGTAAAAAATTCTCCCTTCAACACTAGAAATTGGTATTCCGTGATTCTTGTGCTTCGTCCGATAGTTGGCCGATTGGTAATGAAGCATGTGATATTATTTGTGGAAAATTTTGGGCAAATTTTACCAGGAATAGCATTTAAAAAATTATTTTACAGTTTTTAATCCATAGCTGCGAAATTTTTTATTTCGATTTGATGTTCACTAGAAACAACCATAAAATGATTTGAATGTTTTTGTTCAAGTCTACAAAAAACAATAAAAACAACAACAAAACCTATTGTTTGTTTGTTTTCTTAATTTTTCCAAAAAAAATTAATAATTTAAAACATATATTTTATATAATATATAATAATAATAATAATAATTTTTTTTTGCACATGTCTATTTGATCTCATAAACACAAACAAAACAAACAAAAAACACACTGCATTACAGAAATACCTGAATATGAAGGTTGCATAATTAATTTTTAAATACTTTTTGAAGTCACAAAAAGAGATCGTTTCGAAGTAAAGGAAAAAACGCCTTTATCGCTGTTCACACAAAAACTGAAAATAAATGTCAAATTTCAGAGTGCTTTGCGGAAAAACCGTAAACTATTTTACAACAAGTTTTTCACATAGTGATGCAAAATTTTATCCTCTTTAGCCCGGTATCAAAAACATTTGTGTATCTTTATTTTTCGTTTTTGAATTAATCGGCACTTTACTTATATATTACCCCATGGTGCGGCGTCGGCTCAAACCTGGGGTCGAGGCCGTAGACTCGCTGCGGCGACGGCCGAGCTTACGACCACGTACTTTTAAATCCATTAAAACCGTAAAATCGTTCGTAATATTTCAAGCAAACCTAATTTTCTTTGCGATGTAATTTTGCGATTTTCCTTTACACATTATCTTTGGACCTCTCCATACACTTTGCACGGCTAATCTCAACCTAGCTATTTCTGTGAATAACAGCTTTTTTACATTATTTAATAGATGCGATAATTAGCCTTCTTCACAACCATACAATTCCAACTGCAGATTTTAGACGCAAATCGAGCCCGCAAATGTGTTCAGTTAGATGGTTTAAGGAGCACCAGCAAGTACTTATTCGTACTGCTTTCATTGCGGCCCCTGCACTGCCACCTATGACGGAGAAGGCTCTTGCATATACGGTGCAAGTCTCTTCGAACCTCCATCTATGCACGTCTTAACCACGCGTTGACCGTTTGGTCCATTGCCTTCGTCGGTTTAAATAATTGCATGCGAAATGAGTTGGAATGTTGTGTTGAAGGGAAATCGGTAACAAATATGAGTTTATGTTTAAGACTTAAACTGATTATGAGTGAAGCAGAGTATAGTGGCAAATTAATTTTCTGCTCGCCACACATTGCTCTTGTAGAAAACTCAAAAGGGAGATGAATAAAAATGAAGAAAAGGTGAGACGGTGGCTTAGTTGGTAAATTTATTTACACCGGGAACTTTCATTGACGACCTATGCACTTTAAACAGTGAGTGCCAACCTTTAAGCCAAGGTCAATAAAAACGACTAAACTTCGAACTTGACTTCGAACTGTCTCAAAAATCACAGCAAAGACTTATCTAAAATAGAATCTCTGCTGCACAATTAATATTTCGAGAAATGAAAAATATGCAAAGTACTACTGTGTCCAAAAAATAAGCCATTCTATATGACATTGTATTTACTTTGAAAATTCTTTATTTATTCTTCCAAATCAATTTCATCCCCTTCAAAGTAATCCCTCTCGATGCAATGCACTTATGCCAACGGATTTTCCAATCTTCGAAACACTGATTTTGGTCATTTTCCGGGATGGCCTTCAGTTCCGTCTTCGCTGCGGCTTCAATCTCCTCTATCGTATCAAAACGGTGTCCCAAGAGCGGTCTTTTGAGCTTGCTGAACAGCCAGAAGTCGCACGGCGCCAGATCAAGTGAATACGGTGGTTGCGGAACGATATGGGTTAAGTTTTTGGCGAAATGATCACGAATTACGAGTGCAGTATGGGATGGTGCATTATCGTGGTGTAAAAACCAAGAATTGTCTTTCCACAATTCCGGCCTTTTTGGGCGGATAGCGTTACGCAAACGACGCATAACGGTCAAATAATATTCCTTGTTGACTGTTGACTAAAAAAATAATAATTCTCCAAATCCTTCGACGCGCGCAGTTTAAATTCAAATGTCACACAGTAGTATGTTCCAAAATCTTGATATAAAACATCAAGTAATATATGAAACTAGCGTCGCGCTTAGGAATTGCCAAGGAGGTGACAGTGGTGATTGAAAAGTCGTGAACTGAAACCAAATATTTGCTTCATACAAAGGATCAAAATGAGTAAAGTAAGAAACATGATTACAATCTAATGGTCCACCGATTGCCGACACCTGGACTATATATCTTTCTCGTGAATTAGTAGGCTTAAGCGCTAAAAGAGTATCCGAATATCTTTGCGAGAATGAGTTACAGAAACGCACATATACGGATTAGGGATTGCAATCCCGGACCAGTTTTACAATCCCGGGATTTTCGGGACTGAAAATCACAATCCCGGAATCCCAGGATTTTTTTCGGGATTGAATATATTACTTTAAGGAACTAGTTCTGACTTTTATTCAATCAAATAAATTATATCTATGTATTAAATACAATTCTGTGTACTTAATATAAAACTAAGAACAAAATATTTATGACAAATAACTTAAAAACGTATTTTATTGCCAAATCATCTGGCTAACCTGCTGAAAAAGGCGTCAATCTGGTTCAATACTAGTAGATGAAATCGTATTATATGTAAATCTTCAAGTTTTTGCCGTTCAAAATAAGTGAAATTCGGTGTGAGTAATAACCCATCAATAATTCAAGTTTCGCTATAGTTTTATAGCGTGTAACTTTTTCGAGAACTTTGAAATAAAATAAAATTTTGATGTATGAATCTACAGACTGAGATCCAAAACATGTATGTTCCCCTACCTGACATACAGTGGTGTCTGGATATAGTGAACTAATTATTGCAAGGCCTGTTCACTATATTGAGGTTATTCACTATATCAAGTTTAACATTTTTGGTCAAAAACTCGTTTATTTGCTCAAAATACACTTTTTTCTTTTTGCTCAAAATTTGTTTCCATATTTAGAGGCTCGATGTATGAGCCGGCCTCGATAGTCCAGCGGGTAGCGCGCTGGCTTCTCATACCAAAGGCTCCAGGTTCGTTTCCTGGCTCGGGCTGGTGAACAACTCATCTACTTCTATCGCTATCCACATGAAGGGAATGAGAATTACAAGAATCGCACAAGTACGCTTTGGCAGACAATGGCAAAACCTCCAAGTGTGAACGAAAAACTGTCAATTGACGTTCGGATTCGGCGTTAAACTGTAGGTCCCCTCCCCCTTTCCCCATCCGCTTGAAATATTTTTTTTTCTTTTTCTCGTAGGAGGTGGAAATCTTCTTAGACACGCTTGAACCCGTGTTCAACCGCGTGCCGGATTTTTACCGGCTAAAACCAACCCTCTTTATATCGCCAGCCCGTTCATCCCCGCGGAACTGCCGCTAAGCATTGCATCGCAGGGCGGGCAACTGACCCTATTGGTCTGGCTCGGGTCTATTGCGCGGGATTTGGGCCCTACGCTCTTGCTCTTGCCGTCGCTGTGCCGTTTGAAATGTGTGCTGTAACATATGTTGGCAAAAACGGGTGAAATATGTCTCTTATAGAGGCAGCCACCGCAACCCAACCTAACCTAGAGGCTCGATGTAAAAATTTGGGTGTTCACTATATCGAAGTGTTCACTATATAGGGGTTCACTATACCCAGACACGACTGTCTGAAAGTGATCCTGAAAGTTCAAAATAGAAAATTTATTTTGAAGGAGACAATTTTTCTCTTTTATTTGATAACCATATCTTCATTATTGCACAACCGCAAATATTAAAAAAAAATATTTGAAATGTGTATGTCCTTAAAATTTTCAAGTCCTTTAAAAATCACTTTGGGTCAGAAAATGAAAACTGACTATGCCAGGTAAATGACCTCTAGTTTCACGCCCATATAAACATTTGGATTGGTCACGGTGTAATAAATGTAAAGTTGGTGTTTTCACTCAGCGCATCATAACTTTCTCATTTTTCTTTCGATTCTATTGATGGTAGGCTTAATATTTGCACAAATAATATATTTTTAATCTTAGGTTTTAAAACAAAGGAGATAATTTATTTTATCTATAAAACAATCCTTCGAAAATTTATGATTTTTGAAAATGGTTGAAAAATTAATTCAACTTTCATTGTCAGTAACTTCCCCAAATCTTATCTGATTGGACAATCTATATATCTCTGGAAAAGCTAAGGTATTATCTTCTGATCGACGGACATTTTGTGTTAGTCGGATGGTTCGTTTACGAGATATGTTCTCATGACTGAAACAACAGGGTAAAAACTGGTTTTTCGAAGATTTGAAAACGCTTCTTACAACATTTTTTTGATCTTCAGTTTCGTGTTCAGCGGCCCAAAGTAAGTCTACAAAACACTTTTTTTTAGGTGAATTTTTTGTGTCAAGTAGTGTTATTGTTGACTGAACATATATGCGACGGTTTTAAATTAAATTTCTCTACTCACTTAAAAATATTTCGGTTTGAACCCCCAAAATCCACCTGTGTACGCCACTGCTTGAATGGAGTCATTTTTGGGAGCGTATGCTTGTTTGCAATTTGGATTATGGTTACTGGAAAATTTGTACTGGAAAAGTACCAAACAGAGCTAGTTTATACAAATTTGTAAAAAGTAGTTATACACAAATAGAGCTATTGTTGCATTTATCAAAATCAACGTGACAAAAGCAAAAAGTAAGCTTCCTTTTTTTGTTTCGATCCCGGGATCGGATTTTGTCAATCCCGGGATGTTTCGGGACTGAAATTGTCCGGGATCCCGGGATTCCGGGATTCGCGATCCCGGGATTGCAATCCCTAATACGGATGCACAAAAGCCAACGAAAATAAGATAAACTGTGCCGGTGTGCAAAGTATTAGAAAAGTGTTTGAGTTGGCGTTTCATGCGGAATAAATTCTTTTTTAACCGATGTGGAAACTTGTTACAGAAATAAAAGAGCTGTAGCCGTCCGGGTCAACAATCTCACGCACCGCGCTTATATCGCCGCGTTGGCGTTTGCACCGCAGACCCTGCGAGCTATCGAGCAGAAAGCGAAATCTCATTGCAATGTGAGATAACAATTCCACTCACAGCCGCACAAATACGATTACAACACAAGCGGCGTGGGCTTGTTCCCGATGGTAAACTAATTGCATTCGTCTTCAAGGTCTTACTTTCCTTTGAGACTCTGTTCCAATTCACTTCACTTGCCGGAGGCTTTTGGCTATTAGCGCGCAGACGCTGCTCTTCGCAGGGGTCAAAAGTGACCCTAACCTTCATGCTTGGCTGCACGTTCTCATGACAAATTCATGCACATGCACACAAAATATAAATTTTAGTTTGCACTCTACATGCCTTTTACACAGCACATTGTTTTTGTAGCTAAAGACATAAAGCCAAATAGGGAGTGTAGTGCGAGTTTGCGGTGGCTCATTAGTTGCTGCAGTGTTCAAGGAATGAAATACAGGGAAGATACTACATATACACAGTGGGTTTGCTGCTCGAAACGTCTCAGAGCGATTTTCAATTCTTCAGTTTCTAGGCCGATTGTGTTGGTGCTTGCCAAGTCTTGGCAAACTATGATTAAAACAAAATTAAATAAAAGCAACAATATAAATAAGTACACGAATTTTGCTACCTCATTCATTGTAACATAGTCTAGCGGCAAAAAAAAAAGAAAATGGAATTCAATACAATTATATTCAATCTAGAACACTCCTTATGGGAGGACGGAATTCTGGTAAAGTAATAGGGGTACCAGTTAATTCATGCGGTTTTCTAACAGATGGCGTAACTTGATTTTGTGAACAGTGATTCACCTTTCCAAATATGTGTTGGAAAGCTATTGTCATATAGTTTCAGAATCAGTATGTGTCATTTAGCTGAAGCGTAAACAACAATACTTTTTTTACTCTGAAAATGTCGAATTTTGTGCCGAATAAAGTGTGTTTTTGCGGGGAGTACTTCTTCATTACTTCAATATGAAGAAAAAGGCTGCCGAAAAACATCGTATTTTGGTGGAAGTGTATGGTGTGCATTAGAGGTTTACGCCGATTGCTTTTGCTTCGGCGGCGGCGTAGGGGCCAGAGAGAACCGGCGGCGGCGGCGGCGGCGGGGAGGACGGTGTATCCAGTTATTAAATGAAATTTTTCTATTTCAATTTATTTTAAAAACTAGCTGTACCCGGCGGCTTCACTCACGTCGATTTCATAATACATTTTTTTTTAATATCTGATAACTATTTGTATAACGGCCCTACACAATTAAGTTAGATTTATTATGTTCAATGTTTCCATGCCGATTGTCCCAGTAACAAATTTAAATGCTGTCCGAGTAATAATTCCGAAGCTATTCCATATTATACCCAGACTATTCCCCTTGTCGACGGGAACGACTAAATCGTATTTTTGTGCCAAATGGCAGTGATGTGAACGTTATAGTTCCAAAGTTACATAGCAATTTAGGGTTGCCAAAAAATGCCACGCCCCTTGTCCAACGCCCATACAATTTTATCAGTGGAACAACAGATCTATGGGGCGATGGTATACCCAATTTTAAGGGTGGTGCAACGCCCCCTTGTCCAATACTTACACTATTCTTTCAGTCGCTGAGCGCATCTAAATCGTAGGCTCGTACCAAGTTTCATTGATGTGTGACTTATAGTTCCAAAGTTATGCGGAAAATTTAAGTCGAAAAATGAGTGAAAAATAAGTGCCACGCCCCTTGTCCAACGGCCTTCAAATCGAAACTTTGTTTTACTTTAAAACCTTCTCTGATTCAAAATAACAAAACCCCAAAAAGAATTATTACAATCGGCCAAGCGGTTTCTGAATTTTTTTCTAACGCACATCACTTCATTTGTATTTATATAGATAGATTTATACAGGGTGCGCCATCTATTACTTTTTTTCACTTATAAGTTTATGTGTTACCATGTGAGTCAAAAGCCATGTGGTATACATATATGAACTGTCAAAGGTATGCCATTTACAGTCATGGATTCGCTAACAACACAACAACGCATTTTGGTTATCCAAACTTATTACGAAAACGGTCGAAATATAAAAAATACTTTTCGCAAAATTCGCACTAGTTTTGGCCGACATGGGCGCACTACAGAGCCTGGAATTCGTTGGATTGTGGATCGTTTTGAGGAAACTGGTTCGGTTGAAGGTCAACATGCTCGTCCAGCTCGTACTCGTGAAAACATAGCCGCAGTGAGTGAAAGTGTGCGAGAAGAGCCAACCACCTCGATTAGGCACCGTTCGCAACAATTGGACATTAGTCAGACCACTTTATGGCCACAATTGGATCGTATTGATGCCGACGACCTTTGGTTTCAACAAGACGGAGCAACGGCCCACACATCTCGCCAGAAAATCGCCCTATTGCAGGAGAAATTTCAAGACCGCATAATTTCAAGAAATTCCGATGTGAATTGGCCCCCGAGATCGTGCGATTTAACCCCTCTTGACTATTTCCTTTGGGGATTTTTGAAAGGGAAAGTGTATGCGAATGCTCCCCGGACAATTCAATTCCTTAAGCACAGTATTCGGACTGAAATTGCGGCCATAGACCCGATGATTCTGCAAAAAGTCATTGGAAATTTTGATGCTCGGATGTTGGCCTGTAAACGAAGCCGCGGTGGTCACATGACCGATGTTATATTTCATACATAAATGGCATAAACCAACCTTCATTTATCAATAAAAAAAATTGATTTCACATCATAAAAAGCGTGTTGTTTTTTCAAATAGAAAAAAGGTAGCAGATGGCGCACCCTGTATATTAATACATTAAAAAAAACAATAACAATTGTTAAACAAAAAAAATAAAGCTTTTCTTGTGCTCCTTAAATTCACAGTCATTTTTCACATTTTACATAAGTACTTATAAAAAATAATAATAATAATATTTAAAAGAAATTATGTTAAATTT
Source organism: Melieria omissa (assembly GCA_963971225.1). Classification (NCBI taxonomy): domain Eukaryota; kingdom Metazoa; phylum Arthropoda; class Insecta; order Diptera; family Ulidiidae; genus Melieria; species Melieria omissa. The sequence continues at coordinate 36,585,794 of OZ020269.1, read as the reverse complement.
GCTTTGCAAGTCTCGTAATTGTCATGTATGAAAATTATTTTATTGACGTTATAAGGACTAAGCTGTGACCTTTTATTTGTAATGGTGAGACCAGCTGTCAAATGTTCTAGAAATGGGACAATTCCAATGATTAATCGATCATTTGAAACAGGGCACTTGTCACGATACACTAAAATATTCATCTTAATTTTTTTTTATGTTGTACAAGAATTTATATGACGCCGAACGCCGCCGCCGCCGCCGCCGCGCCGGTTTTTACCTAATTCGGCGGCGGCGTGTCAGAAAAAGCCAAAATCGGCGGCGGCGGCGGCGTGGCTCGGCGGCGTAAATGTCTAGTGTGCATGCTCTAGCTGAGCGTACGTGCTAGAAGTGGTTTGCACGGTTTAAAAGTGGCAATTTTGACTTGGAGGACGATGAACGGCCCGGAGAGCCAAAAAAGTTGAAAGATCACGAATTGGAGACATTGCTCGACCAAGATCCATCCCAAACGCAAGGAGAACTTGCAAAATCACTTGGCGTCGCACAACAAACCATTTCCGATCGTTTAAAAGCAATGGAAATGATCCGGAAGGTAGGCCATTGGGTGCCGTATGAAATGAAGCCAAGAGACGTCGAACGCCGACTTTTCACGTGTGAACAACTGCTTCAACGACACAAAAGAAAAAGATGTTTGCATCGAATTGTCACTGGCGATGAAAAGTGGGTCCATTACGATAATCCAAAACGTCGAGCAACGTATGGATACCCCGGCCATGCATCGACGGCCGTTCGGAATAACACTTCGTTCAATAATGTGTGTGACTAACTAATTAAAACACATTTTTTTGCTAAAATTCGTTTTTATTCCTCAACATAGTCCCCTTTTAGGGAGATACAATCATTCCAACGCTTTTCCAATCTTTCGATACCGCCTTTGTAGAACGATTTTTCTTTGCCTTCAAAATAGGCGTTAGTTTCGGCGATTACTTCATCATTTGAGCCAAATCTCTTACCACGGAGCATCTTTTTGAGGTCTGCGAAGAGCCAGTAGTCGCTGGGGGCCAGATCTGGAGAATACGGGGATGAGGAAGCAATTCGAAGCCCAATTCATGCATTTTTGCCATCGTTTTCATCGACTTGTGACACGGTGCATTGTCTTGGTGAAACAACACTTTTTTCTTCTTCATATGGGGCCGCTTAATCGCGATTTCTTCTTTCAAACGTTCCAACAACGCTATATAATAGTCGCTATTGATTGTTTTCCCTTTCTCAAGATAGTCGATGAATATTATTCCGTGCACATCCCAAAATACTGACGCCATAACCTTGCCAGCCGATGTTTGTGCCTTTGGACGCTTTGGGCGGCTTTCACCGGTTGCATGCCACTCAGCAGACTGCCGATTTGACTCTGGAGTGAAATGGTGGATCCATGTTTCATCCATTGTGATGTACCGACGCAAAAACTCCGACTTGTTGCGCGTAAACATGTCCAAACAGCTCTTTGAATCATCGATTCGTTGTTGTTTTTGCTCCGGTGTGAACAAACGCGGCACCCATTTCGAAAACACCTTTTTCATAACCAAATGTTCGTGTATTAAGGGAAGGCTCCCCTGGATTTGGGCAAAAATAAGGCAAAGTTTGTAATTTTTTTGTGGGATAATGAAAAGGCGTACAAACTTCCGGTTTTGACTATTAAATTCGTCTATTATTTAGGAGTTTAAAAAGTTAAAAAACTTGATGAAATTCAAAATGGCGGCTACAAAATGGCGATTTCCGTAGGCCTCTGCGCGCCAAACATCGCTCGAGAACTGTAATCCTGCAGCCTCTTGTAGTGGACTGAAATCAAAAAGCATTGTCATTACTTAAAGATAACAAAATTGTCTGTGCATTGAACCAGACTCAAAAAATTGAAACGAAAAATTCTTGCACAATGAATATTTGAAGAAAAAAGTTAAATTTTTTGCACCTTTTTTTAATTTCAACCACATTTAAAAATTAAAAATAAATAACTATTTATGCAAATTGTAGGTTCAAGGCATACAGAAAATCAAATACATTCGAGCAGTTTTTAGATGAAGAAAATCGGATCATTAGATCAAGTCCGGTGATTTCAGTTAGATTGGAAAAAATGGTTTCGAGATAAACGCGTTTGAAGCAAATTAGAGCAGTGGAGCGTCCCGTAGCGCGCGTGAGATAGGTGTGTTCTCCCATGAAAATACGCGTCGTATCAAAAAATCCTTTTACACACATATTCTACATATATGTAGCCTTCGTTTTATGCAAAAAAAAAAACCATTTTTCGGTCCAAATCCAGGGGAGCCTTCCCTTAAGGTGTGTACACTGCCTGCTGATATCTTTAGAATGTCAGCAATCTCCCCCACTTTCACTTTACGGTCGGACATAATGATTTTCAGTGTTTTTTCAACGTTTTCCGGAATAACAGCGTCATTTGGCCGTCCAGTAGATGGAATGTCATCGGTGTCTGTACGACCACGTTTGAATTCGGCATACCAATAACAAATGGTTCTTTTTGATGGAGCAGAGTCCGAATAATGTTTTTCAAGCCATTCCTGGCATTGAACAGAATTTTTTTTCATTAAAAAACAATGATAAATCAGCACACGGAATTGCTTTGAATTCATTTTTTTTGAAAACTCAAAAGTAGTGTCACTTAAAGCACTGTAACTTGTAAACTAATGGTCGGATTGACATATAATTTTGACAGTAAGCCTAAAAAGGTTCACAATTTCGAAAAAAAATATTGATTTAGTATTAGTGTCGCCATCTATGTGTCAGTCACACACATTATTGAACGAAGTGTTATTCATGGCCTGAAGGTTATGCTGTGTGTTTGGTGGGACCAGCTGGGTGTGATCTATTATGAGCTGTTGCAACCGAATGAAACGATCACAGGGGAAGTCTACCGACGACAATTGATGCGTTTGAGCCGAGCACTGCGCGAAAAACGGCCGGAATATGAACAAAGGCACGGCAAGGTAATTTTGCAACATGACAATGCTCGGCCACATGTTGCATAGGTAGTCAAAACCTACCTTGAAATGCTCAAATGAGATGTCCTACCCCACCCGCCGTATAGTCCAGACCTTGCGCCATCCGATTACTATCTCTTCCGATCAATGCAACATGGCCTAGCTGACCAGCACTTCTCCAATTATGAAGAAGTACAAAATTGGATCGATTCGTGGATAGCGGAAAAGCCACTGGCGCCACTTTGACTTACTAATTAAAGACGTGAAACCCAAGACGTGAAACCCAACCCAAAGAAACGAATAGATTTTTTGGTGAATTTTTATTTATTTAATTGTTTTTATTGTTTATTAAAGCAAAAGTCCATGTTAAACCAAAACCGGTGACGTACTGGTACGGAGATTTAGAATCCTATTGTGGAGTCCCCTTTTAAGATTAGCCTACATCCCATAAACTTGGGCCATCAATTAAAAAGTTTTGGCAAAACTGTTACCAAGTTTAAGACAACACTTAATACTAGACCTTTGCTCAATGCTCAATTTTGTACCGATGCACATTAGGTCAAATGATCACTTTTTCTGTGCGAAAGTCAAATTTCGTAAATGCCGTTCTAAAATTTTTTCTCCCCTAATCATATTAGAAATACTCCAAAGCAACGAAAATACCACTTTGTTTTTTTAAAACATAAAGTACCTTTTGACAGTACTCAGTCAAAGTCACTTTATCGACAAGTCATTGAAAATTTATTTGCTGAATCAGTATTGATAGTAAAGTTTTAAGCTCGTATTGTGAAAATTGTGCGAATAATTTAAAAAAAGTTGGAAATGGAAAACGATGCATTAAGTAAGGGAGAGGGCTGGGTTGTGAACCAGGCTGGGGTGTGAACCATTGCCGTTTTTTCTTTCCCTAATTGACATATCGCCAATCTTTCAACTGTCAATTTTGTCTTATGATATGACTCTGCTTTTGTGGTTACAACGAAGTACAAACACATATTGCTTGTGGCAGCAATCGAGTTTGAAAGACATCGTGTTTGAAAATCGACTGCGAAAACTTGTTGGCTTTTTTTTAAAGTGCTATCTTAGTGACTGAGCTTATTGCAAAAAGGTCAGTGTAATACATGTTTATTTAGTGTTTTGATTCTATTTTACGATGCAATATTTGTTTATGTCGAATTATGATTGGAAGTGTCGTTTATTTTAAAGTTTCCAAAATGGCATCGTGGTTGGGCTGTGAACCACTGAGGTGGCTGGGTTATGAACCACCTGTTTTTCGTACTACATTTGTTCTAACACTGTCAAATATGGACGGATATATTAAAATAAAGTCATTTTATATCATTTAACTCGATTTCGTTGTGTTCACTTGAAGTGAGCCAATACGAGAACACGTTCGTATTTCACATGCAAACATTCTGACACAGATTAGGATGAAAATTTAAAAAATTGAGCAGTTTCATTCATTGCGATTTTTTGGCCTAAGAGGCGTCATTATAACTTTTTTTCACCTCTTGAGGCTTCCTGATTAAATAAATTCTCAATGTACTTAAAAATTATGGGTGTTTTCTTCGTATTTTCTGACTTTAATAGGGATTTTCCAGATGGTTCACAACCCAGCCACTTTTTTGAAAAAGCGAAAAATCACGTTCTTAGAAAATTGGACGTAGAGAGTTAAATTTCAATCAAAACGGTAATCTGTCTTCATAACAAAGTTGCGTTATATATTCACCTTTCCAACGGTATCTTCGATTTTTCGATATCTTTATTCTGAGAAAAGTTAGAGTCGAAAAACAAAACCCGGTTCACACCCCAGCCCTCTCCCTTACGTATTAATGATTTTTTTTGTTGAAAAAATAATAATTTTCTAACCTGACCTCAAAGCTTTTGCGGTTGACTTCAACATTTATCTTTATGCAAGCTTTTAAAGTTTCGGCAACATTTGGCAAAGATAAAGTAAAAAGAAATGAATAAATTGGTATATTATAAGTTCATTTCATTTTATTTCAAGTTGCGCTTGTTTGCGTTTTGCTAGTAATACCATTTTTCCAAGAACACTAGGCTATACAAAAATTCGAATTGTTTGAAATTTAGCTCGAGGAACGCGCAAAGGAGAAAAAGCTGCTGAATCGCGCCATAAAATTCATAAAACCGACAGATTGCATCACATTCGTTAAAATTTAAGCTTGTACACCTTCTACCTGAAGTTATCGAGTTGTTAAATTGTGATGATCCAACGGAGGATATTGACGATTCAAACAAAAAACAATTTTTGGAACAAATGCAAATGTGAAAGAACCCCGAAAATTGTATCATATAGAGCTTATTTTTGTGAATCTAAAAAACTAAAAATTTTGCCTGGGAAACGCATGCACAACATTAGATACGTAGTATGTACTAATAAAAAATTTTAGGCGTTTTTTACAAAACGGATACATATATTATTAAAAAAAATGTTTTCGCTTAAAACTTTTTATTAGTACATCTTACGTATCTAATGTTGCACATCAGAAGAAAGGTATGAAAACGACTTTTCGTTTGATACCCATATCGTGTAAATCACTTGGAGATTAACTGATTTTTTTTAATAAAAACTTTGAACTTTGACCTTGAACCACGCCTTTTATGGGCGGTTCTCAGGCAAAATTTTTAGTTTGTTAGATTCAGGAACCAGCTCTCTATATAAAAGCATACTCATTAATTAAAAAAATTTTTTTTTTTATTTTTGACCTCAGACAAGTTAATGGGCGTGAAAGGGTTAATATTTTGTTGTTTAATTTGTTAATATTTTACCTACTTTTGCCTTTGCTATGAATTTGGCTCCAAATAATACAATATTTTAGCCGTTATTAATTTCGCACAGAAAAAGTGGTCATTTGACCTATTGTGCGATGACACAAGCATACTGTCCCTTCAGGTGCCATAACTCTTCTTTTATACATCCAAATGTGAAATGTTTAGAGTACATAAGTGAGAAATACTTATTTTTAAAACTTTTGCTTGCGTTTGAAGGCCTCTTATAGATGAATTAGTGCCATTATTTATTGACAGATATACTCCCCGATAGTGGGTGCAGCAACGTTTGGACTTACCAGCGCCCACCGCTTAAGGGAACGTCTCGAATGAAATTGTACTCTGATTTAAACACGGCCAGAAGTGAAGAAAAGTAAAGAGAATTATTGTTTTGTTTAAAGTTTGTAACTGTCACCGACAAGTGTGAATCTGAATAAATATTTTACAGATTAGAATATAGATTGTTGGTTATATATATATATATAGAATATAGAATAGAATAGAATTTGGGTAGTGGTTTTGCATTCGTATAAAGAAAAAAGTTAATTAAAAAATTAAGAGCCCAAGCAAAACAATTACGCATGAAATAGATTCGAAAAATTAATTTAAATTTAATTGGATTATCGCTTACATCGCAAGAGCAAATTGCACATTCCACAAGTTACGAAACATAATTGACGCGATGTTGGAATCAGCGGAAGCTTGGGACGAAATATGTGGAGGCATTACTTTAATGCAAGCTGAACTGCGAAGAGCAGAATGGGCCAGAAGCAGCCAACGCACAACAGAGCCTGGAAATATAGGCTAGATTTAACCCCCTCTGCGATGCGATACTTAACGGTAATTCCGCAGAGGGAATGAAGGGTTAACAGGGGGTGGTTTTAGTCAGTAAGAATCCGGCATGCTGGTGGGTTGCCCCAGTATCTTTCGAAGATTTCCACCTCCTGCGCGGACAAAAAAAAACAAGTTACGAATTGAGTAAAGGGCGCCGAAAATGCACTAACAACTCCAGTGGTTAAATTTTTCAAGGCTTTAATGTAAGTAGTTATATATTTGAAAGTTGAATTAAATTATTTCAGCACGAGTATACTAATGATGCCCCGAATAAAGTCTATAACAAATGAAAACATACAGAATACTCTGCTTTCATACGGAAGCACTTGTTACGTTTGCTGGGCATGCGCGGCTACATGCGGCCGAGCATCGCATGGGGCTCTTCCATAAAGTTATACATATTCGCCACTTATGCGCCGCGGCAGAAACAATGAGAATATTGCATAACTAACTATTAGTACTGAATTATAATTACGTATGATATAAAAATGAACCTTGAGTGCGTCGCAATATTTCGATATGCATGTGTGTTTCTCGCGCTTTTGAGCTCATGCTTAGAAATTAATATTCGTCGCGAAGAAATGCTTAATTCGTTGTGTATGAGCGTTTGTGTGCGCCGCGCGAACTTGCTCGTATTTGCGCACAAGTCCCAAAACGGAGTGTGAACACACCCCAGTAAGTGTTGTGCAAGTGCGCGCGCACACCACATACACTATGTACATCCGCATATCCATCCATTCATTCGTGCAGCCTGCCCACAGTTGTTTTCGGCATTGACGTTCTACAAAAAAGTCGTATTTATTGAAGACAAGGTCAATTCTGCCGCTCAATTCTGAATCTGAGTAGAACTGCGGCGATGTGCTTACTTGTTTACAAGCACATGAACATGCATACATGTGCACCAACACACGTACGAAACTTAGTTATTGCGTACTTTACTACTGAAATTACACGCCCCACCAAGTTTTAATGCTCCTCAAAACAATTATTCAGATCTTTTGACCACGCAAAATATTATTTGGAATTATATATTCCCGGATAAAAGGATGACTTCCTTCCTTCCTTCCGGGCCAAACAGTCAACAAGGAATATTATTTGAACGTTATGCGTCGTTTGCGTAACGCTATCCGCCCAAAAAGGCCGGAATTGTGGAAAGACAATTCTTGGTTTTTACACTACGATAATGCACCATCTCATACTGCACTCGTAATTCGTGATCATTTCGCCAAAAACTTAACCCATATCGTTCCGCAACCACCGTATTCACTTGATCTGGCGCCGTGCGACTTTTGGCTGTTCAGCAAGCTCAAAATACCGCTCCGGGGACACCGTTTTGATACGATAGAGGAGATTGAAGCCGCAGCGAAGACGGAACTGAAGGCCATCCCGGAAAGTGAGTACAATCAGTGTTTCGAAGATTGGAAAATCCGTTAGCATAAGTGCATTTCATCGAGAGGGGATTACTTTGAAGGGGATGAAATTGATTTGGAAGAATAAATAAAGAATTTTCAAAATACAAATACAAAATAAAAATACAATGTCACCTTATTTTTTGGACACAATAGTATATTAAAATACCGTTTTCGCATGTGTTTCTGTTTTGTTAGTTTAGTACAAGTTTTCTCTGAAATGTCAAGAGTTAAAAATGAGTGCTGTATTTAAAAAACGTTTCGAAGTAGTGTTTTTGGTAAACCATCCAAAGGCTCCAAAAATGAAACCTTTGATTGTGAGGAAGTGGATCAGTCGATTTAAAGAGTTCGAAAATGTTTACGAGAAGCCACGGGAGGCAGGAAGAAAATCACTCAGAACAAAGCTGATAAGGCGATAGTCCGGATGTTTGATAACACTCCAACTCTTAGCCTGAAGCAAGCGGAGGAAAGATTGTCGCAGAAGAGAGTCGAAGTATCAACGGCCACTATCCGACGCAGGCTTCTTAAATCGGGCATTCTTCATTGAAGTACTATGTCGAAAACGCTATTGGTTGAAAACATGTTGAAAATCGTCTCAAATTGTATAGAGAAAATTTGGGGTGGAAACACTAAATTGGCCATCTCAATGTCCAGATGCAAACTCAATCGAAAATGTTTGGTCCTTAATGAAGCAAAAGCTTAGAGAAAAAGAATATCAACAACAAAACAGCTAATTTTGGCATTAAAACGGATTTCGAGAAGGGTTTCATTCATGTACACTCAAAAATAAGCCTTACAACTTTGGCTTATTTTTGAGTGTACATGAATTTTTCCTATTATTTCGATAAGAATGGGAACCACGCCAAATAAATTGTCTGTGTTGTATTATTTGATGTTTCCGCTTTCATTTAACACCTAACTTATTAATAGATTTAAGAAAAATGTGCATGTTTTTGACCATCCAAGAAAACGCCTTGAAATTCCATATTTTCCGACTTTGAGGTCCAATTACCGCGGATTTTTAAAACTTATAAAAATAAATTACATTGGAATAGAAGCCGTGAGATGTTGCAAATGCCACGAAGAGAAAACCATGTCAACCGGTTTGTTGATTTAGAAATTACAATCGAAAACGTGCAAAAAGTCAGGGACAATCCGAAAAAGTGACACGCCCATTTTTTGCGAAAACGGAAACTAAGTTTTAAAAACGGTTTGCGGATTCGAAATCAGCGGTACCCAATTACCCTAGAACTGATGTCAAACCCAGAAAAGCCGACCAAAAGTCGAAATTTGTTGCCCTGTGTTATAATGCGAAAAAGATATTTGCACAGCCTTTCATAAAATATATATCTGTGGCATTTTGACAAAACAACCTAACTGTAATTTTCAAAATGTTCAGGAGAGCGAAAATACTGATAAGGTGCAGAGCAAATCTCATACAAAACTCGTAACTAAACGTCATAGAAACAAACCGATTACACCAAAACAAGCGTCTTGAAATTCATTCACACAATTCATTACTATACAGTCTGTCCAGTAGAAGCTGGATTGACCAAATTTTCATTTAGAGTACCGTTATCAAAAAATTTTGAATGCACTAAAGTAGCCTCATCATTTTTGTAATACGTACTACAAAATTTTTCAGTTTCGTGAAACAATTACAAAGTACACGGTGTTTTAACAAGATGAGTTCCACGTGAGAGAACTTAAAGAAGAATTTAAACATAAAAGGCTGAAGAATTGTGGTACAGTCTATTGTATCGAGAAGTGGGAATCTAATGTTAAAAAAAAGCTCTTCAAGAGGGAATTTTTTTCTGTTGCAGTTTTTTTGTTTGCTGGAAGAATGCTTGAAGCACCATAAATATTAATGCTGTTTATAGTTGAAAATAATTTTACTTTCCATAGAGTTTAAAATATTCTTAAGGGCAGACACTTGTAGGGAGAAAATTTAAGGTTAGGATTAGTGATGTTCTCGACACTCACTGAACACAGGACCTATTTAGGTAAATATCGTGCTCATACATTGTTTTTCTGTTACAAAAACTACAAATAAGTTAATCTTTCAAAAGTAAAATATAAAATATATAATGCTTCGGTAAAACAAACAAACATTAGGAAAAATCCAAGAACCAAGTGTGTACAATGTTTAGCCGTAATGGGTGTTTTTTCAAGAAGTTTGTTTTCGAACCGGCGACTTTTTTTTAGCGAAAGCCAGTTTTACAGCTGACAACTGTGCAATGTTTTTTTGAAAACTGTCATGCAGTTCGCAAAACTTATGGCGTGCGTAAAGGTCGAGAACACAAATGTGCATCGCACAACATTGGAGGCGAGTCTATTCACATCACCACTATGACCACAAACTTTGCACTTTGTTCACGCCAGCTATGACGCCTGTGTCCAAAATTATATTTCAACACTAATTGTTTAAAACTATTGTATTATATCTTAAGAATAAATGCAATACTGTGTTTGTGTTTTACGTATTCATATCTCAAAGAATGACCTATTTAATCGTTATTACACTTATTACATATTACTAAATTATAACATTAATAAGATAATTGTCTAGAAAATACATGAGCATATTGTGAGTGATTCATAGAAAAGAACAAATAATCCTTGCTTCGCTGCAAAGCATCTGCAGAACGTACCTGTTTCATACCAGTCGCTTCTTTACCTACCTTATGTCTTCGCCCTGGCCGTGTATGAGAACGACATCAATCCTAACTACTTGTCAAATAAAAGGGTTCACATTTCTTCACTTTCCACAAATAAATGTTCCCAATGCTCGTGTAGTCGAAACGTCTCGAAAATACATTCGTACATACTTACTTATGTACCTATACCTATACCTGACAATATCATTCTAGAAAATGTATATTAAGTATCCAAGTTGATCGAGCGCCGCCGCACCGACAATGTCAGAAAGAAGGCGTCTGAGCAAGGCAGAGGCGATTACTTATCGATTTCAAAAAGTTTGAGTATCGAGAAATACATATTGGACGATCACATTCAAGAAAGAAAATGCTGCTTAATCAGTAGAGACGGGAGCATGTCCAATATTGCATATGCACATTTGCTCGTAGCGATTAGAAGTTAGCCAAAAGGTTTCGGACAGTGGCTAATTACGCAAAGGTCACACTCATAACAGCTCTAATTGCTGTCTCAGTCATCCTCTACACATTATCAAGTCGAATCCGAGACCCAGTTCTCAAATCATGTAAGCGGAGCGAAAAGAGCCGAGTGGAAGACTCAATCGCTCTCTGCTCTTCCCGCTTGTTCATGTCCTTTAAGATCTGCGTCTGCATCAAACAGTTGTGGAATTTACATAGCGGAGGAAAGAAAACAATGGCTGAATGAGGCAGTCACCGCATTGTTTTACAATTTAATACCGTTGGGTATGTGCATGTATTTTGGAATTTTAAGTCATTTCAATCAATGGCTTATAGAGTGTGTGTGCATTAGCACGCACATTGTATTTTTATTTATACATATTTTGAAAATTCTTTATTTATTCTTCCAAATCAATTTCATCCCCTTCAAAGTAATCCCCTCCCGATGCAATGCACTTATGCCAACGGATTTTCCAATCTTCGAAACACTGATTGTAGTCACTTTCCGGGATGGCCTTCAGTTCCGTCTTCGCTGCTTCTTCAATCTCCTCTATTGTATCAAAACAATGTCCCCGGAGCGGTCTTTTGAGCTTGCTGAACAGCCAGAAGTCGCACGGCGCCAGATCAGGTAAATACGGTGGTTGCGGAACGATATGGGTTTTTGGCGAAATGATCACGAATTACGAGTGCAGTATGGGATGGTGCATTATCGTGGTGTAAAAACCAAGAATTGTCTTTCCACAATTCCAGCCTTTTTAGGCGGATAGCGTTATGCAAACGACGCATAACGTTCAAATAATATTCCTTGTTGACTGTTGACTAAAAATTATTCTCCAAATCCTTCGACGCGCGCAGTTTAAATTCAAATGTCACCTTATTTTACAGTACACAGTAGTACCTTATTGTTATCTAAAATTTTGTGACCCATAATTATTACTTGGTGTAGCCCTTCACGTGTTTTAAATATTCAGTCGAAATTTTTTGCCAGCGTTCTCTCCAAACGCCTCCGCTTTCGGCGCCTTCTCCAGTTTTCACACCAAAGGCCGGAGACAGGGCCTCCCTCTTTGCCCTCGACCTTCAACTATTGCATCGAACATATTTCCCGCCGGATATCATCGTTCTTACGGAAGTCATGGCCAAGCCAGCTGATGTTAATTTGCTGTGCTACGTCCATGTCTCTATACAGCTCACTGTTGGAGCCGAAGAGCCAACGATTTTGCGAAGTATCTTCCTCTTGAAAACTTCAAGGGCTACTTTGTCGTTTAGCGTCAATGTCCATGCTTCTACATACGCCAAAATGGAACACAATAAGTTTTTGTTGTTAACAAACGTCTAACGGGTTAATGGGTTAAGGTGCTATAAAAAACATATGATTTAATGGGTCTCATGGCTTAACACTTGGTTATAGTTCTCCGAACGTAAACTATTTGAAAGCTTATTATAATTTATTGCATGTTTTCCAATAGGTTCTGCCAGTAGTCTGGTGGTCTTTAATCCCATAAGCCAACACCATAAATGTGGTCTATAAAAATAAGTTTAGGCGTTAACCCATTAAAGCCGGGTACCAGTTCCGCCCATACGATTGTGATAAAATTTCATACACGACCTGGAATTGACCCAAAATGATCAGAAACAATTTCAGCTTTTTATCTCTGCACGTTGCTGAGATATTCATTGGGTATTTTGTACCTATTAGGCAGCAATAGTAGCTTTTTTCCATACTTTTTAAAGTGATGAGTTAAACACGTGAACAAAAGATGTATTGTTTACAGGTGAGTTAGGAGGCAGATTTTTGTGAAGTTCTAAGGCCACTACGTTCCGCCACATTTTACACCTCCGGAAAATTCACAATTTTTGGAGTCTGGTAACTCTAGCAGATGGCGGAATTTTAGGGTAACCTCCACTAGACTAAGGTAGTTCCATCTTTAACCCATTGCTGCCCGGTACCAGTTCCGCCCATACGGTTTTGATAAAATTTCATACACGACCTAAAAGTGACCCAAAATGATCAGAAACAAAATTTCAGCTTTATATCTCTGCACGTTGCTGAGATATTCATTAGGTATTTTGTACCCATTACGCAGCAATAGTAACTTTTTTCCATACTTTGTGAAGTGATCAGCTAAACATGTGAACGAAAGTTGTATTTTTTACAGGTGAGTTAGGAGGCAGATTTTTGTTAAGTTCTAAGGCCACTACGTTTCGCCACATTTTCGACCTTCGAAAAATTCACGATATTTGAAGTCTGGTAACTCTAGCTAGATGCCGAAATTTTAGGGTGACCTTCACTAGGTTAACGTAGTTTCATCTTTACCCTAACTATCCCTATCAATGGTTTTGAGAGATCTCAAACATTGACTTTTTTGTGATTTAAAAAAAAAATCAATTTTCATGGGTAAAATTTTACCCATTGGGCAGCAATGGGTTAACCCAACCATCCCTATCAATGAATTTGAGATATCTTTAACACGAACTTTTCTGTGATTTTTTAAAAAGTCAATTTTCATGGGTAAATTTTTACCCATTAGGCAGCAATGGGTTAAAGATGGTCCGTGGGTCTCTTGGGTTTTCGTAGTTTATAGTTCGTATGAAGAAGTCGTTGCATATACCAGCATCAATCATTGCTGCGTTTATTGTTTCCACTCTGGTGTTCTTATATGCGTGACAAGGTACATCAATGATTGTTCTCAGTATTTTCAATAGAAGTCGTTTTATTATTATATTAACTGGTCGCTGCGAGTTTCGTTATCACGTTTTACAAATCTAAGCTGCTAGCACAGTTTTCGGAGCTGGCAGAGATCATTCACATTGTCTGTTTTGAAGACAGTCTTGCTGCCGTTGGCGTGTCATGAGCAGCAGTGTTAAATAAGTGCGCTTCTTTCTGGAATACACTATTTTGCAACAGATGAACGTTTTCAACAGCTTGTTTGACATACAAATGATCATCTTTCTATTGATTTATCTAATGATCTGGGCAGTTTTTTTTGTAATTTAAAACTTAGTTTCGGTAATTACTAATGACGTAAAACTTTAGTTATCAGGTAAAGTTTTTGGTAAAACTATATTGTAGTTTTGTAAGAAATTTAGTTAAAAATTTTATTTATGATATTTATTTATTATGGGTGGTAATAATAGGTGCAATTTTTAAAATTTTCGAAAAGTATCTAGATGGAATGGAATGGATATGAGGCGAGCCGAAAAAGTGAACCTTAGAGAGTCCAATTTCTCAAGCACTCAGGCTTGATAGCCCATTGTGCTTAAGACTCGAGAGGAGATGAATCGATGAATGAATCGCACAGGGTGAGAGAATGGATCTCGTCCATCCTCAAAACATGAGAACCCAAAATGCGCAATCTTGTTCTAACGAAGGCGGGACATGCACAGAGAAAATGCTCTGTGCTGTCTACCTCCCAGACAAGATGCGACAGTTGGATCTCGATGATGCCCATTTTGGTCATATGTTGACCCCAAAGATTGTGTCCTGTTAGTAGTTCGACGATCCGGCGAAAATCGTTCCTTCTTAAATTTAAGCGTGTCATTGTGACAAATATAGAAAATTTAGTTTGCATTGTAAACAATAAAAAGACCCAACTAAGGTTTGCAGTCAAATATACCCAATACGCCTGCAGTTGCGTGATGTCTGTGCGCATAGATGCAACATGTTCCACAACATCTGATTTCTTGTTTGGAGGATTGACATTGCTGCCAAAGCGTCATTCGAATTGATGCAATTCACTCGGGAGGGATTAAGTAACTTGCGCAAAAATCATTATAGCCATTATCGTTTTACTCGATTCTTTTCTGTTGGCGTTCGAAATCAGCCGAGTGCAGTTTATCTTATCTGGCAGATTGAAGAAGCAACTCAAGCGCCAGTACACGCAAGTGCTCAGGTACACTACTGCAAATACGAAAATGCATGGAATCGCTTTGTGGAAAAGCGGACGGCAGCGACGTAAACAAAGTGTTCTGGGGGGTAGCGGCGGTCGGGGCTAAGTGCTAAAGTGCTTCAAGAAATGAAAATGACGCATGCCCACAACTACACCAAACCAATACCTTTGCTCAACGTTACACAGATACACACACGCATGTATAGCGGAATATCGCTGTTCGGATGCGAGCGAGCTGCTAGTGGAGAGAACCCCGGGAATGGAACCTACATATCTGGTTGAAAACATAATAACTCGAAGTGTTGGAGAATTTAACCTGTTTCTGGCTGGAAAGAGGCGATCTCGCACTATACTGGCTAGAGCACCTGTAGACACAGCCGCAACAGATACACATACCTGTGTATCGACGGTGGATAAATATATTTCTTTCTGAGCTCGGTCCGGTCTGAGCCACACAGACATTTCCAGCGACATAGAAGGGAGAGATAGCGAGAGTGCCAGAGAGAGAGAGCGTGTGGTGCGCATGTGTAGTGGTGGAGCCGCAGCTGGAGTTCGGCCAGGCCGTTGCCGTCGCTGCCAAGCCAAATCCAACGTGCATACACAGATACTCAAAATGCACACTTGAGCGCCGCAGTGCCAACGCGGTGATCGCGAAGCAAACGATCAGTCGAGTTAGTCGTATTGGAAGCGTCGAACGTCCTGATTGTGTACAGCGCGTATAGACGTTCTTTTGGCTCGGCTGCGTCGTGTTTCATTTTAAATAAATATTTATACGCTTTTCTTCGCCCGAAAAAAGAAACTGCTTTGAAAGTGCGGCGCAGCAAGTGCGAAGTGATTTGAGGTGCGTATCCACTGCGTGCCCAACGCCATTGTGTCGTTCGTCCCGTGTGCGCAGCTAACTTTAGAGCAAAGTGAGCGCCGTCGAGTCGGCTTCATGCGGATTTGACAGCATGCCACAGCTAGTTGGGGTCGCCTAACCTATGCATTTCGTTCATTTGAATTTCCGATGCTATTGTACGAAATCGGTCTGCGAATAAACGCTGAATGCCGAACGTCGACAGTTTGCTAAGCTATGGTCAGCTCTCCAGTTAATAAGCATCTTGCAGATACAGCTCGAGCAAATTCGCGAATTGAAACGCAAAAACCATATGTGGCGACTGACCGTTGCTCGTAGGATTGATTGCTCGGCTGGCTGTGGTCCACACGGCCAATATTATCTGCGCTGTGTGCCTGCCGCTGTGTCGGTGTGTCTGTGCGTGGCTGTGTATAAAAGTGTGTGCTGCTGTGAGTGTGTTTGGGGTTTGATTGTCTTAATTAAAGCCATAAAAACCAACATCAAAAAATGAATGATGAAGACCAGACACTAAACTGAAACGTAACGAAACAAAGTGAAGCAAAGGAAAATGAACTCAAATGAAAATTGTCAACTAGCTGTTATCATTTTCACTTTTGACTACGGCCACTGTCATTGCGAAGAGTGAGAAATGAAAAGTGTAAGAAATTAAAGTAATTAACAAAAGTGCCGATTGCACGATAAAAGTGCAAACCGCATCGTGTAACGCGCGAGTATTTGGCTAGTAAACGCTCGCCTACGAATCGTAACTCAACTACGTAACTACGAATCGCCAACAATCGAGGATCGTGTAGTTGCTGTGAGGTAGATTGCAGTGGCAAGGAGCGCCTGCGTAGGCACCCTACACAAGTACGGGCGTGGACAAGTGCGCCAGTGCTGCCCCTTTGGACGCTTACTTTTAGGCAAGGTTGGACTTAGATGCAGAAAAGCGAAAGCGGCCGCAAGCGCTCGAATGTTGGCCATCGATCGAGCGTTGGCAACTTGCTGCCCTGTTGCGCTATTACACCGCCGGCAGCCCGCGCGCTACACATTCGAAACGTGCTGACGCAGTTAATTTTACTCCGCTCTGTTGTCGCTCTGTTGCTTTTTACCTTTAACTAAAAGATACCTAGTAGGTACACACAAGTGCATCGTATCGTTGTGACGCGTAAAACTCGTTTCGACGCTTTAAACGTGCTCTGATGTTTCTTGTGCTGTTGCTTTTGTGCTGTTGCTGCTAAACATTGATGGCGATTCGGTGTTTATGAAGAATGAATACTCGCATATGCATAAATTTGTTCATTTATTGGTATTTTTTTTGTTTCTTCTTACTGATTGTCTGTTCGCCAGCCAGCTAGTGAATTTTGCTTCGGGCGCGGATCAGATTCTAACTGCCTTTCGGGCTGCGCTACGCGTGTGTTTTGCATAAAACACTGTTCATGCAGTCTTGTATTTTTTATAACATTTTTGTTTGTTTTAGTTGTTCATTCCACTTCGTTTCGTTGAAGCCTCTCGCGTTGGTTATATTTGCGCTGGCTACTGATCTTACGTGTGCGCTTGCCAATTTCAGGCGGCCTGAGCTTGCGGGTTGGGAATTTGCCAAGTTGGGAATTTAGCGCGACAATACTTAAGACTAGTTTTATCTTTCCGACCACGTTCGGCTCACAGTGAAAGACGTCTTCCATCTCTGTCGTTCATTATCTTGCTCTCCAACTCTCATCTAGCTATTTCTGCGCTCTCTCGACATCGCATTGAAAATTACTGATCATCAAATGGCAGATGTGAGGGCAGGAGCTGGGTGGCGAGACGGCGGCTACGAAGCAAATAATTTATTGACAAAACTGTTGGCAAATATAAACTTGCATTCAATTGAATCATTATTTGTTATTACTTTGCGAGATGGGGAAACAGCTGATTCTATGGTATTCGGTCTGGTTTTGTTAGATTTTTGCTATAGAAATATGGAAGTGTCTGAAAAAATAACTAAGTGAATAATCTTGTCGTTATTGCCGAAATAATTTCCAAAATCCAACAACCAGCAGCAAGCTCCAAGTCACAAACATCATCATTGTTTTAGGTACTTTCTTACTCATTCATGCATAGTGTTCATATATCTGTGGTCAAAAGCAATAACCGCCTAAGTCGAAAATTACTGTTTCGAGCAATCTCGCTTTAAAGTTTTAGCGCGTAGTGTGTTCGTTATGGGAATGCGAATAGTTTTTATTAATAATTTCTTTTATTTTAAAGTTACAAACTCCCCGATTTTACACAAACGTAGAGCACAGTCAAGGGAACGTGGTGGCATCCATAACTCAATTTCTTCTTAAGTCGACTTAAGCGGTTATTGCTTTTGACCACAGATATATTTACTATATAGTTAGCTTAACTTCCTGCATGCCAATGAAACGAATTCGTCTCAAACTGCGGCAACATCAACAACAGGCGGCTGATATCAATCGTTACACTATCAGTTGCGGAAACAAAGTCTGCAAATCATTTCATGCTGCGCGACAATTGAACACTGACGAGCACTTGGAAGTTTGCGCGTTAAAAGAATTGTGTGCTGATTGACTGATTGCACACAGCTCCTTAGCGCGCATAGTAATATCTAAAGTCAAATGCTTTTTTCTAAATGAAAACCCCGCTTGTCCGCTTGCAGTTGATCGTTCATGCAGAGTTTCGCCTGTCCGTCCAACGTGCTGCAGAACGCGAATTCAATATCGAAACATAGCCGGTGTTAGTTACGTAGCACGGCGGAACAGTCAATCGCGAGTGCTGCGTGCCGCGATGGTTATTGCAGACTTTAAACGCTGACAATTGCAAAGGCTCCTTTGAAGTTGCTGCGCTGGTGAGAAATTGAGTGAACAGGTGTGTAAATCAGTCAGTGACGGGGTAATGCGCGGCAACTTTGCAATTTAAGACTTGTACTGAAGAACATCTGGTGCAGCAGCATACGGTAAGTGGCGCTTTAATATCAGCTTACGCTTTTTTATCATACATGTATGTTTTACACTTAACCTTACTACGTTTCCATAAAGATCCGGCTGCACAATTGTTTTGAAGCATTTATAGGAAGTACATACATAGCAAATATAAAATAGCAAGTTTAGGTAGCAGTGCGCAGTGCGAACCATGATTGGCATTGTGCCAGGTCACTGTCTGACATGTAACCACGTGAAAGGTTGAAGCTGTTTTCTTATGATTTCTGCAAATTTCTCCACTGTCTAAGAGAAACAGGACTCACTTGGGCAACTTTTTTTTCGATAATGTAGGGGATCTAGACGATAGGACACTTCACAGTCAATTTAGTCTTAGTTCTTTACTAGTTTTGACCTTGGTGAACCTTTTAAAATCAGGCGGCACTTTTATGTCCATAAATAAACTTCCATTACATCTGGTTTGTTTTATTCAGCAGCTACACATTCTGCAGTGTTACACTTCTGAGAGCTAGCTTCGATTGTTGGAAGGTAGGTCCACAAGAAGTGCGACATTTCCCCCTCTTATTCAGTTTATTTACTTTATATCGTTCGAAGCTCCAACTTGTTTTGCCAGTAAACGAATTTGATAATGGAACACTCGGTCCTATCTACTTATTTACTTTCGGCATATCTGAGATCTGTAAAGGGTGTTTAACCTTCCGTCCTCCACAGTGGTTCACGGCATCCATAGAGCGCTTTCTAACGCATTATTTGCGTTATTCCGAATGGCATATTTATACGTTTAAGTCAAGTGTGAGCTGTTAATTAGCGAATGGTTGTTTCTTCATTTAGAGTATTGCAAATTGTCAAACCAGGTTTATTTGAAATAAGTAAGGAAAAGGGCGATGCGACTTTTGACAGTATGTGTAACGCTGCTAGCCGACACGGCGTAGACCGGGCTTTGGTAAATTGGGTACGTTCAATGCTAGCCCAAAGAATCATGACGGTGCGGGCAGAGGACGATCTACTGGTGTCATCCGGTGTAAATAGATGCTGCCCTCAAGGTGGGGTGCTGTCTCCATTGCTCTGGTGCATGGTGATTGATCCCCTGCTCATCACTCTGAATGACTCTGGAGTCTACGCACAAGCATACGCGGACGATGTGGCCTGTCTCGTAACCGGCCCCTCCCTTATGCACATCTGCAGAAAGGTGCAGAAAACTCTGGATATGATTGACACCTGGTGTAATGCGAACGGGCTATCTGCTAATCCCGCCAAAACTGGTATGGTTCTCTTTACCAGGAGGAGGAAGCTTGATAGAGTCGTTCTGCCCACACTCAAGGGGGTCACTATCCAGCTATCCAAGGAGATTAAATATCTTAAATATATATATATCATCCTAGATGATAAACTCCTTTGGAAATCTCACGTAGAACTAAAGACATCGAAAGCACTGTCGGCTTTCTGGCAATGCAGAGGTGTATTTGGGAAAACGTGGGGTCTTTCCCCTAGCAAGATCCTCTGGATCTACAAAGCTATGATAAGACCCATCATCTCCTACGCATCGGTAGTCTGGATGAGCAGACTCTCTCTTGCAGGGGTCAAGAGAACCTTGTCCAGACTGCAGCGCACTGTGGCCATATGTTGTACTGGAGCCTTTCCAACTACTTCTGGCCCATCGCTAGATGCTCTGGTGAGCCTTCCTCCACTTGATGTTTTCATCCAAGGAGAGGCCCTAAAGGCCATCCGAAGACTAAAACACAGTGGCCAGTGGTATGGCGCTTGTCCGGCACTGGATAATTGTGCTGGCACTGACATAGACCTCACAGTCATGTCCATGCCCCTCGACTCCATGCCTACAACTGTCATACTAAAAAAGCGGTACATGGTGTTGCTGCCTGAGGCTCACTCTTGGTTGTATCCTGAGGATGAGCCCGGTAAACACTGCTTCCGTATATTCACGGACGGCTCCAGAACGGAAGATGGTTCTGGCTCTGGGGTCTTCGTGGAATCCACGGGGACTAGACGTAGCCTAGGACAAAGGTCCTAGGCTCGCACGCATCTGTGTTTCAGGCGGAGGTGCATGCGATACTTGAGGCGATGAACTTTGTCGTAGAGAGTAAGTGGAAAGGCAGGTCTATCTGTGTCTGTAGCGACAGCAAAGCTGCGCTTATGGCCTTGGACAGCCCTCCAACCACCTCTATGCTAGTCAGGTCCTGCAAATCCAGGCTTAATTATGTTGGAAAATACAATAGCCTGATGCTCACCTGGGTCCCGGGACACGCAGGAATTGTGGGTAACGAGACCTCGGATTCCCTAGCTAGAATGGGCTCTGAGGCTGATTTTGTCGGCCCTGAGCCTGTTCTGCCACTCCCATCTGCAGCCATCAAAGCCACAGTTAACGAATGGGTCACTATGACCCAGGAGCGAGCATGGCAGGCTGAGAGCGGCTGCAGGTGGACGAAACTTATGCTTCCCGCCATATCCGACAAATGCTCACAGTTTCTTTTGTCACTAGGCGGAAGAGACTGCGGGCAGATGGTCGGGTTAATGACGGGCCATTTCCTATGGGCGAAGCACATGGAAATGGTAGGCATATCTGACAGTGCCCTATGTCCTGCCTGTGGGGAGGACGTTGAGACGGCGGAACACTTCCTGTGTCTCTGCCCCGCGTTCGCTCGTATCAGGTTTGAGACGTTTGGCACTGATGTGCTAAGAAGCGACCACCTTGGCTCCTTGGCACCCCAGGATCTATCAAGGTTTCTTCGGAAATCGGGTAGATTTACAGCATATTAACAGGGAACAACAAGTAGTAGTACAATGGACGTATAATTGTCTGAGTGCTGCGCTTGCTAGATCGTTCCGACAAAGGAAAACAAAAAAAAAAACAAAAAAGGAAAAGGAAAAGGGCTGGGTTGTGAACCATTATCGTTTTTTCTTTCCCTAATTGACATATCGCCAATCTTTCAACTGTCAAGTTTGTCTTTTGATATGACACTGCTTTTGTGTTTACACAGAAGTACAAACAAGTATTGCTTGTGGCAGCTACAGACATCGTGTTTGAAAATCGATTGCGAAAACTTATTTGCTTTTTTTTAAAGTGCTATCCAAGTGAATGAATTTATTCCATAAATGTAAGTGTAATACATGTTTATTTAGGGTTTTGATTCTATTTTACGATCCAATATTTGTTTATGTTGAAATATGATTGGAAGTGTCGTTATTTTAAAAGTTTCCCAATTGGCATCGTGGTTGGGCTGGGGGGCTGTTTTTCGTACTACATTTGTACATGCACAGTCAAATATCGCCGGATATATTAATATAAAATAATTTTATGTAATTTTACTCGATTTGCGGTGAGATCACTTGAAGTGGGCCAATGTGAGAACGCGTTCGTATTTCACATGCAAACATTGCGATACCGATTAGGATGAAAATGAAAAAATTGAACACTTGCATTCATTGCAAGTTTTTAGCCTAAGTGGCGTCATTATAACTTTTTTTCACCTCTTGAGGTCTCCTGATTAAATAAATTCTCAACTTATTTAAAAATTATAGGTGTTTTACTTCGTATTTCCCGACTTAAATTGGGATTGACCAGATGGTTCACAACCCAGCCACTTTTTTGGAAAAGCGAAAAATCACGTCCTTAGAAAATATGACGTAGAGAGTTAAATTTTAATCAAAACGGTAATCTGCCTTCATACTCTTATGATCTCGATGGGTTCAAGGCAAGAGCCCATAAACACTTTACTCATAACCCTATCTCCTAACCTTTATATCCTTTCTGAACCAACGCAATGCTTCGCATTAATAGGGGTCATCCCCTGCGCGTTTGTTCCTGTTTAAAAAAAAAATAACCAATTTGCGCTTTATGTTCACCTTTCCAACGGATATCTTTATCCTGTGAAAAGTGAGAGCCAAAAAATAAGCCGGTTCACAACCCAGCCCTCTCCGTTACTTACACAGTTTACGTAACAAAAGTAGTCAGAAGCAGTAAGTACTATCCTTAAAAAGAAAAAACCTATAATTAGTTAGTAAAATCAAGTGCCAAAAAAGAAGCAATGGATACAATCTGAAAGTTTTGGCTTAAATGAGTTTTTGGAGTAATCCGAAGGAAATTTTTACCAGAATTAACCTAATATATATACGAATGTACGAAACATCTAAATTTTGTCCCTTGTTTGGAAAGAAGGAAGTACAACATTTAATTAAAGTTGAAGAAACCTAATTTTTGTTACGTTTTTCGTTATAACAATAAAATAATAATGCATAAAAATATGCACATTCGTATGTATGGAAGTATGTAGGAATGTTGAAAACATGAAGCCTAAAATATACATTTCAGGTAAAAACATGTTTGAGAAAACATAAATTAGTTCGATTAGGCATGCCTCAAGACGGAGGGGACATAAGCTCTGCTTGGGTATGGATATTTCGTACACATTTTTATTGGATGGCGTTTGTGTACGCCCAATCTTTCGCAACGAGAGAAAAACTGAGAGCGTTAAGTGACAGTTCATTTTGTAAGAGCTTGCAAGATTGTACTAGACAACAAAAATCTAATGATGCAGGATGAAAGAGCTTTAAAAGTTATTAACTTTAGGTTCTTGTGCAAATTAAAAAAAAAAATTTGCTGAACACTGCGATTGAAAATGTCGTTTTTGGCTGGTGCATAACTATAGACGCACTGTAAAAATGTGAGTTATTTAGTCTGTTGATCGAGTAAGTCACGAAATAGCGGTATTTCTTTGACTTTTTTGATTGAGTTCCATATTATTTAAAAATGCCTCGTGGTTCGTACTTGTCGGAAATCGAAAAAGGCATAATTTTATCTTTTCGCGAAGAAAGTGTTGGACTTCGCGAAATCGGTCGAAAATTTAAGCGATCGGACAAAGTAGTGCGATCGTTTTTAAAAGATACAACCAATTATGGTACAAACAAAAAAGGAGGAAGAAAACTAAAGCTTTCTGAACGGGATAAACGTCGTGTAATTGGTGCTGCTAGTAACTTTATGAGAACAGCTAAGCAAATTGGAAAAGATTGTGGAGTTAATGTGTCTCGTTGGACAGTGAACAGGGTGTTAAAGGAGTATCCGAACATTTCCCGGCAGAAATTGAAAAATATACCCCGATTATTGCCACGCCATAAGGAATCCCGATTGCAATTCGCTTGAAACAATATGAGTACGGATTTGAAAAAGTGAAGACAGTTTTCCGAATCCCCAATTATGCTTCCTTAATTTTATAAAGCATGAATTTTTCTTTCATTCTCCGATGAAAAGAAGTTTAACCTTGACGGTCCAGATGGATTTAACTCTTACTGGAGAGATTTACGCAAAGGACCGCGATTTTTTTCCAAAAGAAGTTTCGGAGGGGGTTCTTTAATGATGTGGGGAGCATTTTGTGAGAACGGTATGTTGGAACTGGATTTTCCTGTACGCAAAGGAATGCGGCAGAGTACACTACACTCCTGTAAACAAATCTGCTACGATTTTTTAACCGATATCGACGAAGTGGACTAATTTTTCAACTAGATAATGCCTCTGTACACAAAAGCAACGAGACAAACACTTGGCGCCAGACACATCACATTCCTTTTCTTCAATGGCCAGCTTGTTCTCCAGATTTAAATCCCATGGCGGACATGTGGGGAATACTGGTGTGCATTGTGTTTGCTGAAATCAAGCAATACGACATGGTTGAGAGCTTAAAAATGGCAATTATTCAAGCTTGGGAGTCGATAAGCAATTCTGTGCGTTTAAACCTTCTAGAAAGCTTGCCAAACCGAGTTTTCGAGCTTATCCAAAACAAAGAAGGACCTACTCACTACTGACACTTACACAACTTACATTTGTTTTCTTTAATACGTTATTATTGTACTCAAAATAAAATGTTCAAAGTGCGTCTATAGTTATGCGCCAGCCAAAAACTACATTTTTAATCGCAGTGTTTAGCAAATTTTTAATTTGCACAAGAACCTAAAGTTAATAACTTTTAAAGCTCTTTGATCCTGCATCATTAGATTTTTCTCAAAAATTTTTAATTGCTCAGAAACGCAAAAATGTGGGTGCGTCTATAGTTATGCTCTGCAGTGTAGATTCAAACTTCAAACGAAACTTTGAAATTAACTGTTTATTTCTTTAACCTTTAATTTTGTTTCTATTATTTTTCCAATTCGCCATGAATGTGAAAAGTCACATTGAAAATTTCTGTTGGTTTATTTTTTTGATAGTTTTAATTTTTGGAAGCGTAAGCTTGCTTGCTCTCCTGATTTTAGTTGCTGAAAAATTGTTTGCAGAAAAGTACCCAAACAGAGCTAACACTTCGTTCAATAATGTGTGTGACTAACTAATTAACCCTTTCGGTTATTCTATGCCATATGGCATAGTCTCTTTTCAGTGCCTGTTTTAGGTCAAAAACTTGTATAGTATCCACAAGTTTTTGACCTAAAATTTTCAATTTTTGTATTTTTCTCTGAAGATTTTTATACCAAATCATGAAAAAAATATTTTGATTAGTGTACCAAGTAACTTGTAAGGGTTCAGAAAGTGCGCAGTCCTATCGAGCTGCGTATTTTACAAAAAGAGGTCACTTTGTACTTTTATTTATTCTATTACAAAAATCAATGTATTTCATAGGTTTATGTAAGTAATCTAGTAGGTATTTATTGCTTGAGTAAGTGTAAAAAAAGTTAGATCCCAAATATAGTTCACTAAGGCTGTACGATTTTTTTAATTTTTTACTATGCCATATTTCATAAAATGGAAAAGAATGACTTTTAAAGTTAAAAAAAAAGAAGTACCGAAAGGGTTAAAACACTTTTTTTTGCCAAAATTCGTTTTTATTCATCAACATAGTCCCCTTTTAGGGAGATACAATCATTCCAACGCTTTTCCAATCTTTCGATACCGCCTTTGTAGAACGATTTTTCTTTGCCTTCAAAATAGGCGTTAGTTTCGGCGATTACTTCATCATTTGAGCCAAATCTCTTACCACGGAGCATCTTTTTGAGGTCTGCGAAGAGCCAGTAGTCGCTGGGGGCCAGATCTGGAGAATACGGGGGATAAGGAAGCAATTCGAAGCCCAATTCATGCATTTTTGCCATCGTTTTCATCGACTTGTGACACGGTGCATTGTCTTGGTGAAACAACACTTTTTTCTTCTTCATATGGGGCCGCTTAATCGCGATTTCTTCTTTCAAACGTTCCAACAACGCTATATAATAGTCGCTATTGATTGTTTTCCCTTTCTCAAGATAGTCGATGAATATTATTCCGTGCACATCCCAAAATACTGACGCCATAACCTTGCCAGCCGATGTTTGTGCCTTTGGACGCTTTGGGCGGCTTTCACCGGTTGCATGCCACTCAGCAGACTGCCGATTTGACTCTGGAGTGAAATGGTGGATCCATGTTTCATCCATTGTGATGTACCGACGCAAAAACTCCGACTTGTTGCGCGTAAACATGTCCAAACAGCTCTTTGAATCATCGATTCGTTGTTGTTTTTGCTCCGGTGTGAGCAAACGCGGCACCCATTTCGAAAACACCTTTTTCATAACCAAATGTTCGTGTATTATGGTATGTACACTGCCTGCTGATATCTTTAGAATGTCAGCAATCTCCCCCACTTTCACTTTACGGTCGGACATAATGATTTTCAGTTTTTTTTCAACGTTTTCCGGAATAACAGCGTCATTTGGCCGTCCAGTAGATGGAATGTCATCGGTGTCTGTACGACCACGTTTGAATTCGGCATACCAATAACAAATGGTTCTTTTTGATGGAGCAGAGTCCGAATAATGTTTTTCAAGCCATTCCTGGCATTGAACAGTATTTTTTTTCATTAAAAAACAATGATAAATCAGCACACGGAATTGCTTTGAATTCATTTTTTTTGAAAACTCAAAAGTAGTGTCACTTAAAGCACTGTAACTTGTAAACTAATGGTCGGATTGACATATAATTTTGACAGTAAGCCTAAAAAGGTTCACAATTTCGAAAAAAAAAAAATATTGATTTAGTATTAGTGCCGCCTGTGGTCGGTGTGGAGGTGAGCTTAAGTCAAAAATTGAAGACCATGTGCACAGATGATCTGACCAATGTTGTTTGAAAGATTAAAGCCAAAAAGGAAACGCACATAATATTGTTAAAAAAAGGGATTTTTCAAAACAGACGAAATAAATTTATGCGCCTTGACTTCTATAAAGCTGCCAACTCAATAATGACGCAATTCTCTTATGCCGACTTTAGATACTCTTCCATATGGCCACATACATACTCGTTAATGTACGATGAACAAATTAAACCTCCCAAAAATGGTCCACCACGAGTGAAAAATTCAAACTGCTCAGAAAAACTTTTTATTATCCAATAATAAAGCTTAAATATCTATATGTGATTAATGTAAAAGAATTTTTAATTTTTTAAAGTTTTTGGCCGAAATATACTACTGTAAAAAAAAACAAAAAAATTCTGAGCCTTTTGACGAATTATATGCACTTTCTTTCTTTGTGTTTTTAGCTTATTCAAGTAATATTATATTTTTCTTGTAATGTAACAGTTTTCTACTAACAACAATCTTATGTATTAGAGAAAGCGAGAGAAAGTGGAGTTCGAAGAACGGAAGTTTTTTGAGTTTGCTCCTTCTTGCCTCCTAATGTCGCGTCCGTGTTCAAAAAACATTATTTATTGTTGTCATTAGTGGACAAACTTTTCAAATGCAAGTAGCTATCAGTTTTTAAATAGTTGCATTCTTCTCGTTAGGAAAATATAATAATTTGTTCCCGGAAAAATCGGAAAAAAATGTTATGGGTGTTTAAAATTGGTCGCGTCCGTAACCGGAAGCTCTGAATATTCGATTCTTTTTCGATTTCCGGTCAATTTCCGCATTTCTTGAGATACCAATTTTTCTTTCAAACTAATGACTCTCAAGAAACGATTCAACACTTTCTCTGCGATTGCCCGGCCTTAGCAAGGAGACGGTGGAAAACTCTAGGTAAACCGACGTTTACGAACGTTGACGAAATCAAGGACTACAAGGTAAGCTCACTTCTTGCCTTTCTAAACCTCTCGAATTGGCTGTAGCGGTTTTAGTCACCGGGAGTATAACAACCATCTACCTAGGTTGAATCAAGATAGTGGTTTCAAAACGGCGCATCTGCGCTAATTGGATGCCTGGGGCATTACCACTCTAACCAACCAACCAACCAATGACTCTCATTGAACATTTTACCAATAAAATACAACAAAATATCAAAAATATAATTTAGGTTTAGAATTACAGCTCAATCAAATTTGTACGATATATCGTACAATGGTCCGCAAAGGAGTAAAAATGCATTAAACTTTTGTTTCGTTTTTTTAAGTTTTATGAATAATTCATTGGTTTTTTTGATAAGAAAACATAAATTATAACAACAAAAAATCGAAACGTGATTTCATTTTGACCGAAACCTATATAAATTATATATATAAATAATAGAGTCACATTTATCAGGCCTTATAGAACCGTTATTGTTGTTGCAAAGCCCTTTTCCCCTCAATAAAACACAGAATCAACTAAACACCATATAACTTTGTAGAAAGATACCGAATATAGCCGATTCTTATTATCGTAGTAGGAGTGGCAAGTACTCATGTCTAACATTACATATTTGTGTCTGCCCAGTAAAACACAAAATCGTCTAGTAATTGTTATTTCTGAATAGAAATAGTCGAACAGTCGAATTTTATTAATCATACGATTTAGTGATGGGCGTAGCATTCAAGCAAACAGAAAAATTCTGTTACCAAATATCATACATAACTTAAAAAAAAATGCAAACATCACTTGCAGCCTTTGCCTTCCATTTGTACGATACGATACGTACAAAGCTTTGCAACCCTTGTGGTCATTTGTACGATATATCGTAACATTTTTTAAAGGAAAGAATTCTTTAGAAGCAAAAAGTTTTAAATTTAATAAGTTTTATAAATCAACTGAGATTCAAACTTTGAAATTGTTTGGCTTTTTGCTACTAAAAAATATTACATATTTAAAAATTCCTCCGCAGCAGCATCGCATCGCCAAATTCTTGCAAAGAGCTGCTTTCAAAACGCACTCACACTGTGTAGCCGTTTATATTTTTAAACAGAATTTAACTTAATAAGAATTAAAAAGCCGTTTCATAAAAAATACGTTCGCTGTCCAATAAAATATCTTTAAAAAAAATTGGACGATATATCGTACAAATTTCCAGAAAGGGTTAATGAAAAATACTGTACAAATATGTTCAGCTAATTAATTAATTTAATTTTATTTTATTAATTTATTAAGTTGTTTCTAAAACCAGTTTGCTGCGATGTGATGAATGAAAGGTGCATTGCTAATGATTGTAAGAGCTGTGTGCACGATATTAAACAAGATCTAATTCGAATAGAGTTCTGTATTTAATAAGGGGAATACCCTTGCAAAAATTTGTCGCGTCCGTGATGTCGCGTCCGTATTCTTGCTTTACCTAATTAAAAAAAGCTTAGAGAAAATTCTCATATTTCATAAGTCTACAAAGAAAAGTTATCCTTTGACCTTCATTTGCATGTATATATATAAAAAGAAAATTCCCAAAAATTGCTAAATTTTGCATATTTCTATAAGAGTTTCAAAAAAACTTATATTTTTTGTCGCGTCCGTTTCATAGCAAAATAGCTTATAATTTTGTACTTATTTGTACTAAATCTTTGCAATATATTTCTAAAATGTAGCACTATTTCAGCGCGTTAGAACACTAAAAAAACATATCGACTTTTATGTTTCTTTCTTGTTTTTGATGTAATTGAAAGCGTGCGAATGTCGCGTCCATGCCACTGGGAGATGCCCATATGTTTTTGAAACGACCACTTATTGCAAAGACTTTTTGCTAATATTTAATAGAATATTTCTCAAAGTTGTTTTCTGCTAGTGAATTGCGTTGTTTTATAAACAAACAAGAATACAGTTCGCATTTTAGGGTTTTAAGCATTTTAAGGGTAACATTACTTTTGATGAGAACCGTGTTATATTAAATTGAACAAAAAGAAAATTTCACAATCGGTCTTGTTTCGGCAAATACTCAACTGTTGAAAATCAAGGAAAGTAGATAGTGTTTTGTTTGTTTGAATATTTACAGTTTATGTATATTTTATTAACCGGCATTTGATTTTATACGTTTTTGCACTATTTGTTAAGTTTTTTGCACTAGTATTTTGTGTGAATTGGTATCGCCATCGATTAAATCAGGTTTGCCCGAAGGCTTGGATATTGATTGATTAAATAAAAGATTTACCATAACTGAATCAGATCAAATCGAAAGGAAAGCAAAGCATATTTGTTGTTTCTGTTTTGTTTGTATACATTTTATTGAAAGCGAAAAATCAACTTAGAATTTAAATTTTAGTTCAAAGTTAATTTACAAACACATATCTAAATACTTAGTCTTGGTTCTGCGCCAACGATTGACTGGCAGTGTACGGATCGACCTTGTTTCTTATTTACTTGCACAGAAAGCATTGAAAGCATTACAAACCAACTACAAGAAACCCATGAGTAATGTAAATTTGAGATACGCTTATCTTAAGTAACAACAAAAATAACAACAACTTCGGTACGATAACACAGCAA
Source organism: Melieria omissa (assembly GCA_963971225.1). Classification (NCBI taxonomy): domain Eukaryota; kingdom Metazoa; phylum Arthropoda; class Insecta; order Diptera; family Ulidiidae; genus Melieria; species Melieria omissa. The sequence continues at coordinate 36,555,406 of OZ020269.1, read as the reverse complement.
TGCGACGCATTGCTCGCAAAGTTTTCCGGCTGGTTGCCGGGCTGCTGTTATTATCAAACAAGTGCAAGTGACTTGCAACATCGTCAGCGTCAATGGTGTCAAACGCGCGGCGCTGTGCGCGCTTTCCACCACTGCCAGCAGCAACACGCGCCGCTTGTGTCGGCTCTCCGTGTCCATCCATTCATGTCTTTTAATTTTTTTCACTCTTTAGTTCGCTTTTTACCACAAGCGCAAACATTTTTTCACAGTTGCCATACAAGAAATTCGAGTTTTTAATTATTCCAGCTACAATGCACATAGCGCAGACAGAAATACATAAATATGTGCATGAGCAGTGCCGTCTGTGGTTACAGGGCGCAGGGCCTAATCAATAGTAAGCTACAGAGTACTCGGAGTTATTCCTTTCAGAGAGAGCTCCGCAATACAAATCGAGGCTTTTATGACGCAGATAAGACGACCGCCTCTGAGGCGTCTAACATTGAAGATTTCTTACTTAAATGCGCATTAAATACTTAACTTTCAGAAAAACGAATGCGGTCCTGGTCTATGGTACTTTCATATGTATGCATACATATTTCCCTTTTAAGAGTCTTTTAAAGCCTAGAGCCATATGCAACATACATACATACGTAGTGCCTATGCACTCGTTTGTCATACACATACACACACATAAATTTACATTTGGATGCAAATATATAGATACGACTGGATGCAACACAATTATAATAAATAGGGATCGGAATTATGTGCGAGTGCATATTTTTTTGGAGCTTCCGATTTGAACGAGACCAAGACAGAAACTATTTGTATTGAAAAATTTTAAGAATGAGCTAACATAAGCACTGCATATTTGCATATGTTTGCATATTTGTTGAATTTTTTGCATAGTTTTTGCATACAAATCCGATACGTATTAATAAACATTGAAAAAGTGCATTAGGGCTGCGGCTGGCTTTAACTATTACATACATACATATGTAGATGTGTAGAACGGCGGATAAGATAAATGGCTGCAAACAACCCAGACCTCGTATTAATACATTTATTTAGGGTGTATAATGCTAAAAGTATCTGCTCCGTACTCAATTTATGTAAAACATTTTGTGCACATGGACATGAGAGTGAAAATGGTCATCAAATGGAAATGGAATGATTAGATGTTTCCGTATAATGCCGGGAGATCTTCCCAAACATTCAATTAATTCGGAAAATATTGACAGAAGCAGAAAAAATATGAAATACTTACAAAAAATGTGTTTTCCTAAAATATGTATATTATGATCTTGAATTACAACAATGCACTGAGGCTCAAGTTTGAAATAAATGATGTGGTCTGCTTCCTGTTTTCATTCGCGCATAACACAGAGAACAAAAACAATACGAAGTCTGCGTGTGTCCCGTCAAAATCCTTCCCGCACCTTGTTCGTCAGCCTTGCCAACAGTTCCCAACTGCAAACAGCGTCTTTCACTTTTCTCTGAGTTTAGTTTCGTGTGGTCGCATTGAAATTTTTGTTTCTTCGAAAGGCTATTTCTGTTGCAGTTTCAGTGCTGCCGCCGCAGTCACTGTCCCTGAGGCTCCCTGCTAACTTCTACGCGCCCAATCGTCGCCGCTCGTCACGCCAAAAATAACACAATGCTTGCACCAATGACAAAGTCTTCGCTGCTAAAGGCACGCTGCACGGGAACGTTTGCTCATATTTGAGCTCAGCCAGTCGCCGTGCTGAACATGGGCGTAGTCAGCAGCAACACGGCAATAGTGGATCCGAAGTGAGCCTTATCGCAAAAGTTTGCCTCCTGATGTTTTCGGAGTTATTGTATGTAAGCACGTGGGGTCCCCGGGTTCTCAGCCATGGTCACGTATTATTCAGAGAAAGATATTCTTCAAAGAGCAGCCGACTTCACCGAGCCAGTACTTCAGCGATGATGGTGGATGCCAACATGCTCCGCTGCTACCTCCTTTCTGCAATTTAAAAAAATGCAGCATAGTTAAAATAACCAAAACTAAAGTACTCGATTCTAAAAAGTTTCGGCACTTCTCATGCGCTATTTCGAGTGCGAGTGTGAACAACATTCATCTTTACATTTATTATTTACTGTTACTCGACTAAATGCTGCTATAATACGATCTGCGGCAACTCAGCCGACTTTTCAACCCACTTTCTTCCTGAATTGGGTGTACAGTTGGACATAATTAATACGTTTTATTTCTCCTACGTGAGCATGTTTCATAAGTGAGAGCGCGCTTATTTGGCTGAATAAAACCACGCAACCGCGAAAAGCGCCGGCAAATGGCGGCAACTGCCGGTTTTGTTACGTTCGAAAGCGCTACTGGCTACCATCACTGAGTCCAAATTCTAACATAAAATCAGTAGCAGAGGAACACCTGCACAACTGTGTTTCACTTGTTTGTTGGTGTCCGCATTTCAATAGGTGATAGTGATGGTTTTTTCAACAGGCCAGATACAAGCGGAACGACAGGTGACAGTGGTTTAGGTTTTCGGTTTCTAATTTCTGATGTCTTCGCGATTGTAAACTGTTGGCACGCATGTTAATAGTTGTGAGGGAGCAACCGATACACAACAAAAGTGTCAGCAAAACACATTTCAATAGAACACAACGTTGCTAAAAACATTATTGGTTATGAAAATGACCCGAACATAAGCCCTCTGATTCCCGGGGAAATCTACACCATTGCATTCAGATTAACAATCAGAACCAACACAATCACTTTTATTCTTGAACAACTCATCACTATCCTACGATATCCTACTGCAGCTTACAGTTCTCATTTGGGATGTAATTGATACTCGTAATATGTTAGGTTACGTACGATCAAAACTGAGCACTAACGGAAGAAATGCACTATGTCTGTATATACTAGTGTCCGACCGAATGTAAATTTTTGTCCGAAGCCGAAGCAGAATATTCATCATAACTAAAGTATTAGGCCGAAGACCGAAGGCCGAAACTGAATACTTATAAAAAGTCTTTTAAGGGGAAAAACTGGCCAAATTCTTCTTCTTTCTTTATTCATTTTTAGTTTTATCTAATTTTAGTAAAACAACAAACTTAACAATTCAATTGATATAAATAGCTGATTAGAGATCATTTTATTAATCGCAATCTTGATGTCCGGAATGTCGATAAAACCCAAAAACGAAATTTCAAAGCAAGCAAATGTTAACATACTTCTTTGCTTTTGTCAGTTTCTCATTTTGTTTTGAATCGGTCTATTGTGATGAGGAATTGCATTGATTTATGAGAGATTTTTTAGGATAAATTGAAGAAATGTCAGCTATTGCACTATTTAGCTGGCTGCCTGAATAGGATATTACAGGGCGAAAACCTTCGGCTAAATTTTTCGGCTATTTTGGCCGAAGCCGAAGATTTAAATTTGGCCGAATACCGAAGCCATAGACGAATATTCGGTCGGACACTTCTTCTTCTTCTAGACTGGCTCGACAGCCCGATTACGAGACTAAGTCCTAGCTACCCGCAACCAACCGTGTTGTGCGTGCGAATGTTTTTACAAGGTTGGAAGTAGAGTCCGACCGATACCAAATTTTTTGGCCGATGCCGATGCCGATTAATCGGCATCGGCCAATTATCAGCCGATGCCGATTAATCGATCAAAAGGCCGAAAATCGGCCGATGCCGATGCCGATGCCGATTCCATAGAAAAAAAAACACGAATGAATTCAATCAAAAACACAGCTTATTTTATAAAACAACAAAAGGAACTATTACATATATAATACATTTCATCACATTTATCACAAATTAACAAACGAAAACGAGAAAATAAACAACTAAAAACTAAATAAAATTACAAGAAAATTCAGAATTCAAAATTAATATCTCATGAAAATTGCTCATTCTATTTGGCACAAGCAATTAACAAAAGACCCAATAGCCAATATAGCTGAACAAGGTGTTGATGTAGCAAAAATAGATTAAAAATATCTGAAAAATATTGTCCCCTTAAGTATTTGTCATAAAATCCAAACAAATCTAAGGAGAAACCCCCTAATCAGGCAACACTGGTTTGTAACGTATAATAAAAATGTAATAAATATACAAAGCGAGATATGAAAAAGGAAGACAGTGCGATTCAGCTGCAAATAAAATCGTATTAAAAAATCGAAAATCGTAAAATCGACCAAAAAAACCGATGTGGCATCGGCCAAAAAAAGCCGATGTGGCATCGGCCAAAAAAGGCCGAAGCCGATGCCGATGCCGATTCTTTTTTTTTTGGCCGATGCCGATACTAGCCGATGCCGATACCAATTTTATTGGCCGATACTAGCCGATGCCGATGCCGATGCCGATTAATCGGTCGGACTCTAGTTGGAAGGGACCTACAGTTTTATGCCGATTCCGAACGACGAGTTGGGAGCTTTTTCATAGGCAATTTTACTCTCAGAGGTTTGCCATTTCCTGCTTAGAGGACAGCCGCCGAAAGGAAAATTGTTGTTTTTCTTTTTTTTCGGTGTTAACGCAACGGATTATTGAAAGTCTTGACTCGCGGCCCAACGCACTAGCCAGCTGAGCTACGGCGGCTGCGTCGGTCGGACACTAGTATATACTTATATAAAAATGTAAATATAGTAAATATGTCATGAATACGAATGGAAGTTGTTGGAACAGTATATTTTAAGTTAAAATTTTGCTATGGTTTTTGTAATATTTGAATTAGTTTTTGTCTCTATTTTTCATTTTCTATTTTAAATTTTACATATACTATTAAAGTAAAGAAACTGTGTTAATTAAATATTAAATAAATTAAAATGCTACAATTAATATGTTCAAAATTAAAATAAAAAAATAAATAATTTCTTAACTATCGTAAAACTCACACATATTTTTTTTTTTTAAACTTGCCTACTCGCACCCCTATAAATGCGAAGCATTGCGCTAGTCCAGGAAGGATATATAGGTTAGGAAAAATGATGTTGGGTAAAGAATTTATGGACTCTTGCCTTGAACCCATCAAGATCATAAATGCTGGGGATTATATCTGCAAGGAGAATATTCCACAATCGCGCTGTATCGGCCAAAGACTTCTGAACAGTGCACTGTTTCCAGCCTGCAAAGTACTCATGAACTTCCTGATACTAACTGCATGAAGTGTGGTTTAATACTGCAAGTACCATTAGTACTGAGAAGGGCTAAGAGACTAAAGACTCGACAGTCGACTGATTTTCATTTGACTTGCTTTTGCGATCCCTTGACAAGAGGTGTGATCTCAACCTGTTGGTAGGCCGCCTATTGTATGTTTGTGTGAGTAAATATTCAACCACTGCGCCGCCAATGCGATTCGATTGCGCACACGCCAAGCGTAACTCCATTTCTGAGCCGCAAGCAGCGATCTTTGCGCTCGTATCTGCAACAAAACGTAAACGCGAGCGTGCAGTATTGATGAAGAGTAAAATTAATATCTACTTACGTGCACGCACAAGTGTCGGCAGGTATGTGTAATCATGCGTACTCGTTGCTTATGGTTGGCTGCGGCGTCCACAGCGATGCGAATAAGTGAATAGTGGCACGACCGACTCGTCTTCTACTTTAATCGAGTGGACTCAGCTGAGCGGGTGCTGCTGCAATGCAATATGGGGCCATCGCGAGTGGTACACATAAATAGTATGCACGAGTATGTACTATAACGCGTGGAAGGTTAAGTGGCTGCGACCGGCAGAGGAGCGTGTGGTGAACCGCCACTGCAAACACACTTGGCGGTTGCAGGCGGCAGCACTGGGGCCAACATCAAACACTGCTTGCCTCCATTTTCAGTTTAAGCCTTTCTATTTCCTGCTGGCAGCCGAAGTACGTAATAACACTTTGTTTCATTCTCGTCCTTATTACATGCCATTTATTGCGCTGCTCTGTACGGATCGTTCGCGCTGCGATGGGCGTAGGACTGTGCCTATGATAGTCACTTGCTTGACTAGGCGTGTTAAAACCGAGAACAAGGCACTCATGTGGCCGCAAAGAATGAGTCTGCAGAGTGCTCATGTGCGTTTCTGTTGATCGATAGAATGCATAATGGCAATGCAAATCGAGAAGTGGGTATTCCAGTCGACTTTAATTTATTAGCCGACATAGGTGGTTGCTTTGATCACTCCGGCAAACACACAACTTCAATAGCTTGAAATCCAAAATTGTAAACCAGCTAATAATTGTGGCAGCAGTGTTGTTACTTTGCATGACAAGACGGCAGCTGTGGTGGGGGAACAAGGAGCCTCTTGTATTTATGTATGCACATATGTATATGCTAATGTAAAAATTTTTGACTTAAGATGTAAAAAACTTGGACTTTAGAACGTAACTGGAAGCGGGGCTGCACAGTGCACTGTTTGTAAAGATATAGCTACAAGCTGCATCGGCCGCAGCCCGCGCTCGGAGCGAAGCCGTAGCTGGCGGGGCACTTCCGTCGTTGAACTGATAAGCGGTTGCTGTTGGCGCTGCTAGTACAACGATTGTGCACTTGCTGCCGTTTGTACTCCGTTTTCCGACAGCAACAAATTTAATTTGCGGGCAGCGTGCAATATGCATTGCTCCTGAACTAAACGCACAGTGTTGGGAGTTCATAGATCAATCAATCAATCAGATCAATAGATCGTCAATTATTTTTCGTATACAGTTGGGTATAAAAATTTAAAGCAAAAGGAAATCGGAGCAAAATACGATCACTATTTAAAAAATCTTCATAATTATAAAGAAAATTGGGAAAATTGGAAAATCTTGGGTCACGTTCGCTCATATCTTCTGCGTTTCCCATTTTTTCTTTAAACTTGGCTTAATTGAATATTTCCAACAAACCTTCATACTAAGATTTGTGTGGTTATGATGTTTAATTTTGGCATTTTTGTCACCACATATTCGCAACACTGTGCAACGTACAAACGCATCAAACTAGAATCGAGCAGCAACAACATAATTGTACATTATCTGCAGGTTGTTATTGCCGCGGATGGAAATGAGTGCTCCCACGGTATCTGCTTGGTGGTCAGGAATCGGTTAGTGGTGGGCCGACAGTGGCAAGGCAACCCATCTGCTCGGCAACCCAGAAAGGGCTGGGTTGTGCCAACAACAGGTGAATGGTGCGACGATGAGCGAAAACAACATTTTGCTTACAATAATACACGTAGTTTCGAAAGCATCCGACTTTTTTTACACATCCGGTAGTTTGTTTTTCCAAAAAGCCACACTGAGATTAGCATGAAAAATGCAATTATATTGACGACCTGACAATCGGAAATCTTTGATACACACTTTTTGCACATCCCTACAATTTGGAGCATATATGTATGTACATATATGGATGCTTGTATGTCTGTATGAATTCATAGTATGTGGACAATTAATGTATGGAACATTAATTTAAATATAATTGAGCACAGAGCGGCTACGTTTTTGCTAACAATTACCTATCGATGACTTCTGACTTACAATTATTTAGTGACATCAAATCTGAATTTGGGGGATTTATTCTAAAATATGAGTTTTAGTAATACCAACACTAATTTTTAATTAAAAACTTGCTGAGCGAGAATTTACAGATTGTTTCGGTCACACTGCTGAGCGACTGGCCCTGTAAGGCCCATTGTGACGCAAAGCAAGAGGTGGGTGAACTCCGTTCGTTTCCTCGTTTCTCTACGCGAGCCAGTTGATCCTGTTAATAAAGCTTAATATGTTGTAAATCGTTGTTTTAGCCAAGTGTCCAAGGGCGGCAAAGAAATAATCATTATAGTGACGTTTTCGATTACCAGTGAGACTAGGAGCTGCTCTACACTTTCTATTACCGCTTCGTCTCTGCAGCTTCTGTAAAAATCATTTGATATTAATCATTCGTTCAATCAATCATTTGATTAATATTTATTGTCTACCCAAAAGATTAAAAATATTTAATACTGAAAATATGAACTTTGCTGTCTCAGGCACCTTCTCCATCTGCTCTGCTTAGTTGGTGAATTTCACTTTATTTGTTTCACTTCTTCACTCTTTTCACGGGTATGTTCGATTTCCACACACGATTGCAAATTAGAGTAAAAATAACAATATTGTTGTTGTTGAGCTGTAAACCATTCAGCATTTAACTTAAAGTATTTAAGGGGGTTTCTACCTTGTGTGGTCAAAAAAATCAATTTTTTTTTCATGCATTTTTGGATTAATACATGATTGTAGAATACGCTCCCAAAATTTGAAGTTGAAATCTTTCGAATTACGGAAGCAATTTATCGAAACAGGTAGCGGTGTCGAGCGCGCCGAGTACTGAAGCAAAACTTTGAACGCGTTTTTCTCAAAACTACATTTTTTGACCTTGCGGAAGTGATTTAGGCCACACGAGTTGAGCAATAGCTACGAAATTTTAAACAGTCATTTATCAAGGTCTTAGCTATGGCTGGAACTAGGATCTTCAAGAAATAATAATTATTTTTCATTGAAAATAGAAATTTGTATTGAAAAAAAGTAGGTAAAAATTGAGTTTTTTACTCAAAATCGCATATATCCTTAATTTTTCATTTTTTGTCCAGTTTTTTCTAGCTCCAGCCATAGACAAAAGGATACAGAATAAGAAAAAATTTCATTTTTGTGTTTCAAGTCATCTCAAACAGCGGCAGGACTTCCGTGATTAAGGAAGTCCTGCCGCCATTGCTCGATGGCCCCCTCCCCCCCTTTGCATATTTTATCTTGAAACTTTTTTTACTTGTACAATAAACATATGCCTACATCTGAAAAAATTTTCCAGTATTTATCTTAAAAACCTTCCCATCAAAAATTTTTCAAAAAAAACATGTTTTCTCGGCCGTACAAGGTAGAAACCTGCCTTAAGAATAAAAGTAATTGTATTAAACAACAAAAAACTTACTTTTCTACTTGAATAACATTGAAGTGCAAGAAGAAACATTGCAAACAATACGTTTTAAAAAATTTAACACATAGACATATATTAGGTTAATATTTAGGTTAATGTATTTTTGCGAAACTGGGTTCTGCTTGCTTGTTCTGAATTACATTTTAAATTGTTGAATACTGAACCCTTAATAATAACAACCTCAACAAAGAAAAGTAAGAACACATTGATCACAAAAACATTAACCAAATCGAAAAAGTTTAACCGAATAACCGAGTTTCATAATATAAAATAAAAATAACCAAATTTAGTTAAAAATAACCAAAGTACAGATCTATGTTGAGGGTAAATGCGAGCGCGAGAGTTGTTTCCGATTGCCATTTGAATCATGTTTTCACAAACCGGTTGTGCACAATTAATTCGCATCGTTTTTTCAGTACTGTATATCCAGCAATTTCAATGAATTAACAATAAGTTTGTGCGTACGAGTTGAGTCAATACAAACAAGACTTTGTATTTAAAATCAACAACAACACATTTCCATACATACAACACAACACAATGAGAAACTTTATGAGGGACCTTGACAAGTATATTCGATACTTACTGTTGTGTGTATGTGTGTGTGTGAGTGTACTCGTTGCAATTACACTCCGTTTAAAAGACGAAAGGGAATTAATTGATTTCGATAAGTTACCTAATTAATTTCAGTATCGGTCTATCGGACAAATGATAAAGTATTCACGATGTACTTAATTTTGGCGGACTACCGAGTGAGTCACAACAGCTGGTCGCCTTGTGCAACTTAATATCAACATTTTTGTAGGATTTAAATACTCGACACAATTTTGTGATTGACCGCAACAGTATGTATTGTTATTGTTATTCTGAATGATTCTTATACCGAACTCATTTATGGAAGCCATGCGATTTGTGACTTTTGGCTCCAGCAAGCACAGAAAATAATTTAGACCGCTATGTGGGTGTGGCGCCTGAAAACTGAAAAACAGAAAACTGATATTGCACGCATGTAAATATTGATCTGTTGCCAATTGAGGCCAACATGAAGCAGAAAGTGTGTCCAATTGAGTTCACTGGTTTGCATCATTTGCAGCTCGCACGTTTCACAAGAACCGACCCAAAATAACATAACCAAAAAATATTAAGGAGGTAATAAGTCAATGAACTTGTTCGAACTCCACATACGGCTTAGGGGAAACTCCTCATGCATTCCGTACAGACGTTATATTTTGAGGCTAAGCCCAGTCTTCGTTATACAGGGCAGGGTTAATGTTTCCATGTTTGTCTTAAACAAACGAGAGCACCTTAACAGCAGTTGAATTTTGAAAAATTTGAGGTACATCATACTCCCTGCTTTGCTTTGAGTAGGTAGAATCTCTACATTCTACACTCTACAGAAAAAAAACTTTATAGTAGACACTTTGCTTTGAGGATGGGCCTATATATTTCAATCACATAATCCAATATGTATTTGAATCTGAATAAAATTTTTCTATGAATAAGTAACCTGCAAATAAAATGTAGGTAATTAATTTTTGTGCAGACGAGACAAAAATTAAATAACTGAGTTCTACTCGTACAAATGTTTAGTCAATTGAAAAGGGCTAAAACCAACTTACGCTGAAGCCAATTAATTGACCGAACACCAGCGTATGCACATTTGTCGACGCATAAAATCTGCTCATGTTCAAGAGTGACAAATCAAGCAGAGTGATATTTGGCGGCACTTCCAGATTCCTACGTACCAGTCAGATGACGCCAGGTAGGTACTGGTTTTCACAGATTCCAGCGCATGTGTTGTTTTTGCTTTTCATTAAAATTTTGGTGTATCCGCAACTTAAGTGTGTTTTGCGTCAGCCTTGACGCATTGGAACGTACACACCCTCCGTAGAATGCGAGGAGCAGGGGAACAAAAGAATTTTTAAACTACTCACACGGCGAAGCCAACGCCATACAAATCTTTCTACACCGAGTTAATTTGCATGCGTGTGCGAAACGCATTTCCAGAGAGTCGGTCTTGCGTTTCTCTGTGCGGCACTAATGACACACCTTAAATTTTGGGATAAGACACATCAGCTTGTTGATTTTTGCATTTCCCCCTCTTTCTTTCGAAAATAATTCATCTTCTGTGATTTATTGCAGGGAACGGCGCCCGCAACAAAAATTCGTACCGAGGCGAATAAAAATGTTTAAAGCGCAAATATGGTTTTACTTATGTTAAAAATATGTCTGAAAAACAAGAAGATAATTGCGTCCAATACCAGCCAGCCATAATGCCTAGATCCACATTAAGATCTCTGGCCTATGTATTCCAATGGCTCGCAGCATTTCTTAGAAATGAAAGGTTGAGTCGTTGTCTTGTTGACTGAATTTTGTAGAGCTGAGGTAAAATGTTTGGAGATTAAGTAGGTCGGCTGAATTTATCTTATTTTTTAAATTCATTTTTTATTTTATTTTTTCAATCCGTAGAGAGCATTGATCTTATAGCTTTGGCTTAATATTTAAAAGTGTATTTTAGTCACTAGTCGACGGTAACTAATCGATTAGTGTTTCATCGTTTAGCTATTAATGTAAGCGCTTTACAAAAGCGCTTTGCAAAGCTGTCACCTTAATCAAAAAACCTCAAAAGCTACGTTCGTAGTTGCAACTTCGAAACACTAACCATAACACAGGGGCCTTTTTCTGGGACATGGGTTTGTGGAATCAATTTAGATACATATGACTCAGCCTAAAAGTTATTTGAATTGAATTAACTCTGGTTCTCATGATAGACCGTTCTATAAAAAATACACATCTTTTACTACTCTATTTAATCTAATTAATGTGACTTTCGAAGCATAAAGTGATAAACACTCGTCTTTGTTCCGTTTTTAAGTGTTTCATATTTTTTGCTCCTTGTCAATAGTTTTTTAGTGTCGAAATATTTCTCATTTGAGTTCATGTTTCATCATACTTTAAATACATTGTTGAGTGCGAGAGATTTTGCTTTTCTTATTATTTGTTGTTCACGTGCTTTCACAAATTTTGGAGTCAGTAGGCTCATCGGTTAATGTTTTTTAATAGTTTTCTTGTATACGAATCTTGACTCTGTTAAATTGTTATTTTCGAAAAACTGAAAAATATTCGTCGAATTATTTTTGATTTGGAGTATTTTGAACAGGTCTGCTTAAAACGTTTCATCATATAACACTTTAACCCATATTTGTCCCTTTACACTCCGAATTTCGAAAAATCTTGTCTTAGCGGAGGTTCACTTTCCTTAATGTTCTTTTAGTTAAAATTTCATGATTGTAGTTTCAGCGGCTTGGGCTGGGCGATGATGAATCAGTCAGTCAGGACAAGGTGTTTTGCGAAATATTTTGATTCAAGTTGGGTGAAAATCAAAAGTGCCGGATAATTAGAGCGATAAATGGCAGCACTATCGCAAAGTGGTTATCTCCTGATAATTAAGTGGTTATCTTTTGCGCATGTGGTATTTCCTTGCCTTTGTAGGCAAATTTTGCTGCAGACTTTCCATCTACGCCAAATATTTGTTGTTCTCTTATCTTAGAAGCATTGTAGAACAAACAATTGAAAAGTACTAAAAACATGATAGGCAACGACCTTGTGCAGAACACAATTTAAAATTCCAAAAAGAGTTCAAGAAGCTTTTCATTGTTTTACGGAAGCACATAAAATAGAGTTTAGCTTTTGATATGATCAATGTGGAAATAATATCAATCCCGTTTGAAAGAAAAGGGAAGATTTGGCTGGCGGTTAAAATTTTATTCGATTGCAACTTATATAATTTTGTGCCAAATATCGAATGTTGAAATTTTGTGCACAACTATACTTCTGCTTCCAATTGTAAATACCAGATCGACACTTTTTCGAGGTGTCGCATATCACATATTATTCTGGGATCAACACATGTGGTGCTTGGCTTTTCAAAGTATTTAATCGTTGATCAATAAACAATGCGCAGCTGTTGTTAAATAGGTTCATCCCCTGCCGTTTTCTTCAACTTTGTAACTATTAGTATTAACTATTTGAAATGGTTTTAAGTTCGGCCAATCTGTAGTTGCAGATATAGCAGAATAACGTACCGGAGCAAGGAATTAATTGAGAAAGTCTGAGCAAAACTATCGGAATTCAAATTGGTGCACTACAAGATAAAATTAGTTGTCATTCTATTTTGTTTTGTGCCATTTGTAATCAAAGAGTTAATGCTTCTGATCCGAAACGTAAAAATGTATTTTATTGGATTTTTGAAAATATATTATTCTGTGAAACGGGAAATACGAAAAGTGCAAAACCAATGATGATAACAGCTCAAGAACTTGGCTATACTTTTAAAATTAAATAAATATAAATCTGTTGTTACTTATTTTTCTATTCTGTAGGAGCATACGCACAAATGAAACAAATCTTCCGCATTTCCACTCATAATTCCCAAGTCTCTTTATGCTTATGCCTTCAAAATTTACACAGCTAATTCTAATTTTTCCGATGTGGGTCTGTCCCGGTCTCTACAAGTTGTCTATAATTTAGAGAAATTCTTATTCAAATAGAAGGAATGGTAGATTAAACATTAAACTAAAATGATTTCAATCTCTTGAACGATTTATTATATCTCTTCGAAAATGTATCAAACAACTTGTGACAATGTGGGTTTGCGGTTGGAGTAATAACCTTTGGGCCTGGTAACACAATAAAAGCGAATTTCACTTTTTGACCAATGAACATGTACAGTAAAAGCGCAAACAAAATCTGCTCGTTTTCTCGCTAATTCATTCATTTCGACTACTTCATCGAAAAATGTTAGCTTCAAAAGGCTGATACCTCAAGCTAAAGACGCAATTACAGACAAGAAATAAAACTGCGCTGAGCTAATATAAATTAACGACAAAATAATTCGTGTCAAATTGTTGTAAAGGCCATTAATTTGAGTTACGATTGAAGTGGAAGTTTAAGACAACACATGCATGCCAACGTTACTCGCAGCTGACTTGGACACGGACTTGGTCGCCGTGACATGTTGATTAGTGCATTGACCCGATTGAATATCATCGCAAGTTATCACAAAACTCAGTTCATGTCGAACATATGTTCGAAAAACTGCAAACAACGTCTAACGAAGCTGTGGACGGCGAGTTCGAAACCACAATACGATTTTCTTGTTTAACTTCAAAAGTCGAGCAACTATATAAAAAATATTAACAATTTTGCTCCTTTCATTTTAATGGGAAAATTGCCCTACCAAAAGTGAACTGTGTAAAATTGAGTGGATTCTTGTTTTTGGAGATCTGATTTACGCATTAAATTTGTAAACTTGCGAACTTAAAGTAAATCAAAAGCCATAAATTCGAAGTTGGTACCAAAAATTGGCACTTACATACATTCGAAAGTTATGTATCACGAATTGGAATAATCCAAAGCTACTCACACTGTACAACCAAATATCGGATTGTTAGTTCGTCTTTATATAAACTAGTGACAAGCATCAACTTTAATAGTGAATTTCGAATTAAGAAGCGCCCTAACAGTATTCCCAGGGCGGGCGATTTGCGGAAGCGCTTTTTGTGAAACTGACTTTATTGAAAGTGAGATTTCAGTGAGTTCGACTTTTTGAATTGGATTTCAACGATATTCCTCCAAAATTGTGTCACAGAGGACACCAGTTTGGGAGGGAATATTCAAACGAAAGTCAACCGGTCTTCAAGGTTTTCACATTACCATTAATTCTGCAAGAACTGAGTTGGGTTTTCAACGCTTGAGAATCGAACAAAATGCACTCAAAGCCACTAAAACCTTAACTTATGCCTGATTGAAAACCAGATAGTGGTATTTTCGTTTTAATGAAGATTACTTTTTCCTTTGCGCCGGCAGCGAATATAGATGAATTCGCTCGCATAGTACGAAATTATTCCATCAAAATTGCTTGACAATTGAATGAAATCGATGATTAACAGCTACAAATATACTCGTATGAAACTAGTACGGAGTTGGAGCGGTGCATTGTACTTGAGTTTTTGATGGCGTTGAAGGCAGGCAATGACCTGGCTGGGCTTGCACTCAGCAGGGGAGTCGATGAATCGAATCGCTGCTTCTCAAATAATTTGCCATAAGCAGCTCAGCATGTTGATAGATTTTCGATTTCATTAATGCTCGTGTTGTGTTGTGGAGGTTTTTTTTTAATTGTAAAAAAATGCTAGCAACAAACTGAGGAATACACAACACACACGGAGTCGCGAACGAACAGATACAAATCTGAGCAACTCGAAACGAGTTTGTGGCGACGCTTGTAATTTATTTGTTGGAAGCGACATTAATCGGTATATTTCATTAGTTTGCCGAAGTGAACACAACAGCAAGCGGGAAGGCGGCAAACTTGTTCGCCGATGGATGATTTTGCATGTGGCTCGATACTCACCAGCTCGAGTTGTTAGTCGATTACCACGTATAGCTGACGGCGGGTGACTCATCGGGAACCGGCAACAACTGGTCGGAAACTTGGACGTTTTCGAAGACAAATTCAGCGATTACAGCCAAAGCTATTCGCAATAAAATGCGAAATTGTACTCAATGAAAAGCTGACCGCGCACAACCAAGGAACAGTGGTAACGAATGAAGGTCATACGCTTGTGATATCACTGTCACTGCCATACAATCGACATGTATGATACAGATGATGCTCACTCACGCGATTAAGCCATAGCGCGTTTCAACGGACAGCCCCCCTTATACCACCGTGCAAACTATGGGAAATTGGGAACCAAGTCATACAGTACAAGAGAGTAGAAGAGACAGAGAGTTCCTCCCTTCTCTTATTTTTTCGTCGTATTGGACCGAGTAGGTAGAGTGGGGTAGTAATTCTATTGATGAGTGGCAACCCTTGGTATCCGGGTATCTCTGCATATATAAGTAATCTTACTACTAGTCTACCACAAATTCCAACACAAATTTTTTTAAATACTTATTCATTATATGTGTTTGTCTCAAGTGGACACATTAATACGCAAATACAATACATGTACATATTTTGTGTTCTTTTTAATCTCAACGTTCAATATGTATCTAGAAAGCCAGTGCAATGGCAATAAAATATAAATGACAAACGTAACGGATGTTTAAGTTAACGATCTGAAAATTTAGAGGAAACGCGGAACTGTTGCCGACTGTTCGTTGCAATAAATGCCTATTGTGTGCTAGTTGCTGTATGCAGGCAATATGAGTTTTGCACTGACGGTTCCGGTTGTGGTTTTGCTCCGAAACCTGCCTTCAGCTTCTCAGCCAAATTGCTGAACGCCTGCGAGTAAGTACGTGGGCAGTCCGATAAGTACTTAGCCCCACCGGCCGATGGTGCCACTATCGTAAGAGAAATTTACTATCGTGTAGTACATAGACGGCTACTGTCAAAATTTCAGCCATATTGGATCTGTAGTTTTCTTTTGACCGCGTGTGGAAACGAACGTGTCAGCGGATTTTAGAAAAATGGAAAAAGAGGTGGAGGAATCGGTCGGTGATTCGCCAAATTGGTCGCATTAGGCTACGAACAGCTGCCCCATCCACCGTATTCTCCAGATTTGGCCCCGTGTGATTTCTTTTTGTTTCCAAACTTGAAAAAGTCACTCGCCGGGGAGAAATTTGAGTCGAATGAGGAGGTTATCGCCGCCACGGAGGCCTCCAGAAAACGTAGTTTTCAGACGGGTTAAAGAAGTTGGAGCATCGCTGGGTCAAGTGTATCGAGTTGAAAGGAGACTACGTTGAGAAATAAATCGCCACTTTTCCAATAATTTCGTTTTTATTTTGTAGGCTAAGTACTTATCGGACCACCCACGTATTTGCAGATCCGCATGTCTGAGTGCATGGCGTGCAAATTTCAACACATTAAGTAGCTTCAGCATGAGCAATTCAAATTGTGATTTAGTGAAACGTACTGGCAAAAATCACATTTAACCAACAAACAACTAAAATCTTTGATTGCTCTTTTGTTGTTCTAAAGCTCTTGGTAGATTTTGAGGGCTCCGCTGATTTTATAGAGACCAAAAAGTTGGGATCTAAATTTACACCGACTTATTCGTTTCTAATTGCTAGTCTGTTAGTACAAAGTTTGAAGTTTTGCAAATACACTGATGGCAATTCCCATAAACTCACCTAAATTTGTTACATTTTCCCTTAAAAAATTGATTTAGAAAAAATATTATTACTTAAATACTTATTGCAAAATAGAGTCTAAAAGAATGAATTGCATTTAATTAACAGTTTTATCAATTCATTTACAAAATGTGCAAAGTGGTAGAGAAGCGACCGGAGGAAATAGTTTAAGTTTACAAATACGTCTGATGACTAGCATTGAAGTTGCCGATTTTTTCACCACATTTCTCTGTTGAGGGGCTGGTAGATTTTGAGAACAAAATAACAAAAAAAGAAAACCCCTGGCACAATCTGAAAGATTAGTTTGTATACGTTTCATGGTAACTGGAATGTTGTAATAATCTATACTATTATATAAAAGCAAGTGTGACGTTTTTTGAGCCACAATCAGGCAAAAACCACTGAACCAATTTAGATGAAATAAGCACCAAACATTTTTTAATCTGTGGGAATGGTACATAGGCTATATGAGACTGACCACGCCCCCTTATTACGCTCACTATGGTAACAAAACTCATCTATGGTATGCTTTTGTAAGGCAATATGGGTATCAGACGATTCAGCGTTACATTGCGGAAAACATAGGCTATAATATAATCGGCCACGCCCACTTTCCGTGCCCACTAAACTAACAAAACGAAGCTACGGTACATGTCTGTAAATCAGTATTAATATCAAATGATTCCGTGTTTCATCGATGTTAACATAGGATATATAAGATTGACTGCGCCCACCTGATATGCCTTTTCGCCACGCCCACTATAATAACAAATCAGCCATGGTATATTTGTCATAGCAATATGGGTATCAGACGATTCAGCGTGTCATTGCGGCAAACATAGGCTACAACATAATCGGCCACGCCCACTTTCCGTGCCCACTAAACTTACAAAACGAAGCTACGGTACATGTTGGTAAATCAGTATTAATATCAAATGATTCCGTGTTTCATCGATGTTAACATAGGAGTATATAAGATTGACTGCGCCCACCTGATATGCCTTTTCGCCACGCCCACTTTAATAACAAATCAGCCATGGTATATTTGTCATAGCAATATGGATATCAGACGATTCAGCGTATCATTGCGGCAAACATAGGCTATAACATAATCGGCCACGCCCACTTTCCGTGCCCATTTAACTAACAAAACGAAGCTACGGAACATGTCTGAAAATTAATGTTGATGTAAAATTATTCTATGTTTCATAGCGGTAAACATAAGCTATGTGTATAAAGTTGACCACGCCTTCCTGCAATGCCTTTTATGGTGACAGAAATTAACTGTGGTATATTTGTGCAAAACAATACGAATATAAAAAAATTTTGCGAGGCATTGCAGCAAATATCTATGTATATGTTGTATGTTTGTTTGTTGGTCCCACGACACTAAATCTCAAAAACTAGACAGCCGATTAGTTGAATTTTTCACGGAATGTTCGTATTGAGTAAGTCTCAGTAAACCACATAGTGCGAATACGACCCGATGGCGTGGTACCTCCCATACAACTTACATTTTCAATATGGAATATTAAGAATTAGATCATCAAGATCTGGTGCGGGGCCACCGTTTAGATGT
This sequence comes from Melieria omissa, assembly GCA_963971225.1. NCBI lineage: Eukaryota > Metazoa > Arthropoda > Insecta > Diptera > Ulidiidae > Melieria > Melieria omissa. Next base: position 36,536,816 of record OZ020269.1, on the reverse strand, counting down.
GCCGTTTCACTGGTAAAATTTAATGGGCGTTGGACAAGAGGCGTGGCACTTTTTAAATGCCGGTGTAACTTTGGAACTATAGCGTTCACATCAATGACACTCGGTACAAACGTACGATTTAGTTGTGTTTTTCAGTAGGGGGATTGGGGTGGGTTTTTGACAAGGGGGTGTGGCACCGCCCATACAACTTAAATTTTCAACATGGAATATCTTCGGAATGAAAAATCGGGCAGCATTAAAATTTAGTGCGGTGCCACCGTTTGATGTTTCGTTTCACTGGTAAAACTTTGTGAGCGTTGGACAAGGGGCGTGACACGTTTCAAGCAACTCAAATGTTTTGAATAACTGTGGAACTACAAATCACACATCAAAGATTTACGTTTTAGATGTGCCCTTCGATATGGGGAATGGGGGCATGGGGCCCATTGACTTCAAGGTTGCGTGCAAAGCCGCAGGGCCCTACTAGTAATTAATAATAATTGATTGGCACGACAGCCCGCTTACGCGAGACTAAGGCTTAGCTTCCCGCAACCACCCGTGTTGTGCGTGTGAATTTTGTACGCGGGTGGAAGGGACCTACAGTTTTATGCCGGTTCCGAACGGCAGGTTGGGAGCTTTTTCATAAGAAATTTTTTACTCTCAGAGGTTTGCCATTTCCAGCTGAGAGGACAGCCACCGAAAGAGAAAACGAGTTTTTCCGTTATTTTTTTAGGTGTTATTACAGGCAGTATTTGAACCTGGGTCGCTGCCTTCGACTCGCGGTCCAACGCACTAACCAACTGAGCCACGGCGGCTGCCGTTGGTGTACTAGTTGGTTGTACTAATTGGTGTTTTAAAAAATCGTCAGACCAAAATTAGATAAATGTGATTATTCTCCAAAAACAGTTTTTGAAGTATGAGCGCCAGAATGGCCTCAAACTGCTGGCGGTAATTTTTTGAGGAACCGTTCAATTCATTAATTTATATTTGTTGCATTTTTATTCAAAAAGTTTGTTCGAGCACGTAAACCGAGTTTCACTTCCACAACCATTTAATTTTTATTTATGAGATTACCTTTTGTTGCGCCTTTTGCCTTTTGTTTGCACACACAATTGTGCATGCATAAAACAGATATATGTACATATATAAGTGCGAGATTATGCATTCATCAAAATATAAACATGAAGGTGGAGGTTCTGCATTATGGCTGCCCACAAGTAGAGGCGCTTAAAAAGCCCACTTCACCAACACAACCTGCTTCACCCTCTGGCTCCGCTGAACCGGTCGCATCTAATTACTTATTCTAGACAACAAACACACGATGCCTGCCGCTGGCAGCAACTCTGCAGAGCGAAAAATACCAGACTTAAATGAATGCAAGTCAAGCACAAGAAAAAGTCAGTGCGACTGACTGGGGGCAAATAAAAACAGAATCGTAAACACGAACAGCCGAACTCAAAATCGATGTAGAACCAGTTGATTCGTCAGACACTTCGCTCGAATTGACTTCAATGTCGTTAATCTCTGTGTGCGCGAAGCAAAAAAGCAAAGCTTGGAGAACCCTCGGATAAGTATTTTGCATTCGAAAGTTAGTTGGTGATGATTTTGTTGTTGTAATTACTTGACTGTGGGCAAATGCCGCGCCTGAGTGCATAATTGATCTAAGAGGGCGCAGCTTTGGCTCCCTTCGATGCGTTTTGGCCTAATCCACTTTGCCGTAGCCGCAACCGCAACACAGCCCAGTCACCAAGACAAGTCGGCACCAGCGATCGTTGCTGGGTTTTAGCTCGCTCCGCAAAACGTCAGTGGCGAACACTTGTAACGGTGTTCGAGCGGCAAGTACTCGGCAGAGTAACGTTGACCGGCTCGAAAGGCAGATACAACGGCGTAGCCGCAGAAATAACGGCGCGGAAGATGGACGAACGAGCGGCAACAGAGAACGAAAGACAATTTACTCGTCGTGCTGGCGTTGCTTCTCGGCCTGGGTTTCTCTTGCTTTTGGTACGTGTACTCAAATAGAATTTAAGTTAGGAAAGGTAAAGAAACGGTTTGAAGTTCGTTTTGGGTGAAGTATGTTGTTGTTCCGGGGCATGCAGTCGCAGCTGACGTTGACGCTGTCGCTGTTCATGTTGTGTGTGGCTGTGCCAGCAAGCAATTTTCTGGGTGATTAGGCCAACTGTTGGCCATTGTTTTGGCGCCAAGTCCATTCTCAACTGCAAAACTAAGCTGGAAACCCGTTTGTGGGCGCCCGTGTTCGTATGTACTCACCGTCGTTGTACAAACGCAATGAAATCACTGTTTACTTTGTGCAGTTGTATGGCTGTGTGAGTGTGCATTGGATGGACGGAAGGTTTATTGAATTACTTTGCTTATAAAAGCACGATATATGTATGTACATAGCTGCATGGGCTGAGAGTGCACTGCACACACTGCAAATTGTTTGAGCTCAGGCGTCAATTGACATTGTAATGCGAAAATTGGCGAAATGATTGCTGTGGCAAGTCAGCCTCATCGGGTGTTGGGATTAGAAACAGACATGAAATGCAATGAATAGGATTTTTAACTAGTAAATGCCCACGAACATAGATTTCTATGAAAAAAATATTTGTTAACAATAGAAACAAATAAAAAATAAATACAAATAAAAATGAAATACCGATTAATCGGAATAATTAATTAAAGGATTTCATTTGGTTACTTTGAAAACAATGAATATAATTGAACACTCAAAGTATAATTACAAAATGTTTTTAAATTTCGTTGGCGAACCTCAAATTTATTCATTTTCTACTAGAGTACGAAAAAAATTATTAAGTATATTAAAAAAAATATATTGTAAATTTCGCATAGCTTATGGGAAGAGCTTTTACCAATTTTTTTTAAACCTTCTCGTTGAGAAAGGAAATTGATAATATTTAAAGATACAATGCATAATCTGATACAATCCTTTTTTGGGTGTCAGGATACAGGAGCATCGGCAGTAATAAAAAGGCGGATTTCCTAGCCCGATATCCAACTTTTCTTGACATACCTATGGCGAAAACTGTCGCAACAGTAGTTGAGTTGAGTAGTTGTGAATGGGCCACAACATTTGCTTTAAGTTTGGGCGACAGCACAAAGACAGCAAAAACCGTGCTTACGAACCTAACTCGATGGATATTTATTTAGTTAGAGGGCCTCCCGCTTCTCTACGCCGCTTTAATCATTTGCTAGCTTCGACAGTAGCTATATACAATTGGTGCTGGACGTTTCGACATGTGCGCAGACACTATGAATTTTCGCTAAATCAGCAAAGAGTGAAAATTGTGTCAATGCACAATTGTACTTGCGTTCAGCGATTCGCAAGACGTCTGCCGCATTTCTTACGGTATGCACTGCGCAACAACGCGACGGCGAGCTCCGCAGTTGCGCACGAACCATAGAAACCGCATTTATTGTGTAATTTATGTGCATAAAATTGCAACGCCTCCTCTAGCGCCGAGCCCGACTCCAATGCTATCAATTTTTCATATGAAACAATGAAGAAGCAAAAGGTTGTTAATTAGACAGAAGTTGAATTTTTTGTGTGAAGTGAAAAAGCAAAACAAAAGGTAAAAATCGACTATCAAGTGGGCGGAGGCGGAGCGGGGCTGGTTGGGCAGTTGTATACAGTCGAGTGCACAAGACGTGTGCGCCACGGTGCGCCTACTCACTGTGCTTAAAAACAGCGACGAATCGAAAAATTAATATATTGTAATAAATATAACTGAAAATCACTGAATGTAATAAAATAAATTACGAGACAAACCGGAGCGCGACTCGACGAAATTGAATGGCGCCAATAAGAAGCAATTGTTATAAAAACCAATAGACGGATCAAAACTGGGTTTGTTTATAAAATAATAATGGTTTGCAATGCGGATAAAACCCATCTCCGATATCGGATCATTGTCTCATAGAGAGGGAACCTGCAAGAATTTACCATACGGACTGTTCAGGAGAAACTTGAAATGTTCATGTTTGACGTTTTGCTCGGCGTTTGATGGATGTCGCATAGGTTAATACATATATAGGGCTGCCCCGATAGCAGCATCGATAACCTAGCGTGAGTGCACTAGACTGTCATCCCAGAGGTCGTGGGTTCAACTCCCGCCGTGTGCATGGTCCCCGCACTTTTCCATCCAATTTTTCCGATTTTTCCTTTTCTCTAAATTTTCCTAAAAACCCTGCAGCATATCCAAGTTCATTGATTCCCAACCCAATTATTCCTATTCCACTTACCTCCACGCAATAGAACGCGCAATTATGCGCTGTGCGCTGATAAAAGCAAACAATTAAACAGTTACGCAAAACAGGCGCACTAGCGACATCTGCAAGGGGAAGCGGACAACTGCGAAAACAGCGCGCACCAACCTGATCTAGCAAGGTCCCCAACCATTCTGCTGTAACCTCCTCATAACAGATGGCGCTACGAGCGGAGGCGACCTTCCTGAGCGGCGTTAGATGATTCCATCACTTAGGACTACCTGCGGCAGGCCAATCACCTACCCTGGCAGAACAACACAACTGATTAATGTAACCAACACAAGGCCGTCTTGGCCCTATGCTCCCGAGAGGAGTGAACAAGGAACAAACAAAAAAAAAAAGAAAAAAAGGGGCTACCCCGAGTAATGATCATGGCTAGTGTATCGATCGCATTTTAGCCAACATTCAACAAAGCAAAGCCTTTTCTTTTGCAAGATGTAACCTCTGAGAGTGAAATAATTATAACTGAATAGCTCCTGATCGGCCATTCGGCATCATTACTAAACTGTGGGTTCCTTACATTCATGGACAGAATCAAACCGCTACACAAATGGCTGCTTGCAGCTGGGACTTAATTATGCGGACTGATTCAAACCCATGGCTCTCTGACTAGTAGTGCAACCCACAAACCACCAAGTCTTTTACGCATTCTTCTATATTGGAAAACGAATATTATTAAAATGTGCTTTGTTCTGCACGAGATTCTGTTTATAATTCGAAGAAATTTACAACTGCATACTGACCCTTTATTTCAAATAAGAACAACTATTCTTCACTCTATTAGAGAATGGCATATATAGGGTGGTACATATAGCGTTTGGAATTTGAACTACGCTATATTTCGAGAATGGCAGTCCAAATATCATTCAATTTGTGTTCGTAATTTAGTTAAAAGTTTGACATTTACGAAATGGGACGCTATACGCTTCAACAAAATTGGGAAATACTGAGAACTTACTTCCAAGGTAGAAAAAAAAATGCAAAAAAAAGATTGCCCTTCAACTCAGTTTGTGGATCAATGTGTGAAGCGAGCTATTGAAACTGAATCGTTAATGGCCAAAACAACCCGTTCCCGTTCTCATGCAGTGCGCACAGCCGAAAGCATTGCTTTTGTAGCCGAAAATGTGCGTGAACATTCATCAACGTCAACTCGCCATCGCTCTCAGGAATTGAACATTTCTCGCACTTCTTTGAGGAGAATTTTACATAAAGATCTTGGTATGAAGGCTTACAAATTCAATTGGTCTAAAAACTGAAGGCTCATGGCCATCCGGCACGTAAAAATCGAACACCGTTTTCGAAAATCAAATAATAAGCCGAAATTCTGAAGTCAATTGGAAATTCTACCCGGAATAATCGAAAAAGTACTTGAAAATTGGGTTGACCGAATGGCGTACTGTAAGGCCAGTCGTGGCAGTCATATGAACGATATCGTTTTTCATTCTTAAATAACAAAATCCAAGCTTTGTAATAAAACCGGAATTGTAGTTGGAAAATTTTTCAAAACTGGCAATGCGATCGTTGATTAATGTTTCAATACTCCGTAAAATTAAATTTATTGTCACAGCACAGGGCTTTCAACAATTCAAAGCCACGATGCACTAAAAATTGCATTAAAGTACACAACATCAAAGCCCATCCATGTAGTTGCATAGTCGAGCTGGAGCTCAAATGTTGGCCTCAGTCCCAAAGATTATTAACGAAAAGATTAATAATTAATTAAGATATAATAATAAACTAATTTCAACCACCTTACTTTTACCTATAATGGATTAAGCAATCATATTAAATTAACAACAGTTCTTTTGTCATCAATGATGACTCATCAACATCAGTTCTTAGTTACACTCGCAAAACAAATCGCATCGACAACTGCCTCGAAAGCTGCAGCTTCAATTATCGAGTTAAACAAATATTTTATTTTAAATCGAATTGTTGGAATTTATGTCAATATCTGAGAAACGTGTGTAAAAGGGTTCACTGTGGTGTCACCGCCACTGTGGTGTCACCGGACGTCATAGTGTTAATCCTTCCTTGACCCAGTCAGATTCGTACGAGAAAATAATTGTCTAATTATATCTTATTTAAAGGGCTTTCGCCATATTTAAAGTAATTTGACCGCTTAAATCATGTTTCCCTATACAAACTTTCAACCCATCGATGACACCGTCAGATTTCGGTTTTCTATCTATGTTCTATAAAAAATACGTTTCGTTTTATTTATCATTTAATGCACTTTAACCAAGTTTGAAGACAAAACCCCCATTAAATCATGCTTATTCATACAAAGTTTTAACCCTTAGCTTTCGAATTTCAAAAGGGAAAGTCACGTGCCGAATTGTTTCTCACTAAGAGTGTTTTCACCACTTTTGAAGCCAATTAATTCATGCTTTTTCACAGTTTCTTCATACACTCTTTTAACCCTTACTTTACCCTGTTTGATTTCGATTTTCAAAAAACTGAGAAATACGTGTTTTATTATTTCGCATTTGGAGTACTTTTACCAAGTTTGAAGACAAACGGGCTAAACATTTTTATTTCTCCATACAAACTTTAACCCTTGGTTTACTTCGTTATATTTAGATTTTCACAAAAGTAACAAATATGTGTTCCCTTAGCTGTAACCCTTAGCTTTCGAATTTCAAAAGGGAAAGTCACGTGCCGAATTGTTTCTCACTAAGAGTGTTTTCACCACTTTTGAAGCCAATTAATTCATGCTTTTTCACAGTTTCTTCATACACTCTTTTAACCCTTACTTTACCCTGTTTGATTTCGATTTTCAAAAAACTGAGAAATACGTGTTTTATTATTTCGCATTTGGAGTACTTTTACCAAGTTTGAAGACAAACGGGCTAACAATTTTTATTTCTCCATACAAACTTTAACCCTTGGTTTACTTCGTTATATTTAGATTTTCACAAAAGTAACAAATATGTGTTTAATTATTTTTGATTTTGAATATTTTTTGCAATTTTTAAGTCAATAGGCCTATCGGTTCATATTTGTTCGTAGTCTTTCCGTATACGAACCTTAACCCTTGGTTGACACCGTTAAGTTTTGATTTTCGAAAAATTGAATAATACGTGTCCAATTATTTTGTATTTGAAGTATTTTCACCGAATTTTAAATCATTAGGCTCATTAAAATGCGTTTCTTCATACAACACCTTAACCCATGTTTTGCCCTTTTAGACCCCGAATTTAAAAAAATCCTTTTAGAACGAATGTTCATTTTTCAGATGTACCTACACTGAAAATTTCATGTTTGTAGCTTCAGCGGTTCGACCTGGATGGAGTGCATATGTTTTGTATATATTTTGCATATATCTTGCATATTTCGTGCATATTTGGTGTGCATATAAATCCGATACCTATATATGATCGAAATGTGTGAATTTACAAGTGTTGTTGCTTTTTAAAGCTGTACATGGAGTTGTTTCCACAGTGCCGAAGAGGAGGAAGGGTGTGCAAAATCGTGCCACTATTTGAATGTTTTTTATGTTTTTTCCTTTCCAGTTCCTTTCGAAAACGTATGTAGAGTATGTATGTGAAAGTTGTTGTATTAGTATGGAAATGTATGTGAAAATAATTATTTAGAAGTAGTGTTTTTCATAATCACTAATAATGAATCGTTTTTCTCTTTTTAGATTTCACAATTGGATCTGCATACAAGAACTATACAACATATGGCAGCGCTAAGGTAAATGTTTGCAACAACATATGTTTGATGACCATTTGACCATATGACCACTTATGACCAAAGGTAAAACATACATGAAGCAATAAAATAGTTCACAACTTATAACTGGAATGTACTGGACGTTTTGTACTAATAGTTTCATCAGGCTTTAACTGAAAAATGAGCTGTGAGTGTAGGTATGAGGCTTCGGGTTTGAGGGAGCTTGATGCAGTGATTTTAAAAGTTATAGCCGGATTATTGACCAATGAAAATAAATTATAATCGCTTAATATACATTATTTCATACATACATACATATTTATATGCGTAAAATAATTATTGTTTTAAATAGACTAAAATTAATTTATTTAAAGAATAAAAATAAAGAGACAGTGTTGACATTTTTATCCTGATAAGACCAAATGGAAGTTTGGTTCAAATTGGTTTTCTTTTAGTTATTCAGCTTATAGGGATGGAATTTATTTCGACAAGACAAAAGCATTCTTTGCACGATATAAGGTTTACAAGATTTTAATTCAACATAAAAAGTTGGTGCGATTAATATTGCAGGGGGTTCTGAATACAACTTTTGAGCCCAATACCACTGCAAACCATATTTGCTATCCATAATTTGTTTAGCATACAGATATTTGAAGGTTTGAATACCCAAATCCTACTTGCCTGCGTCACTGAATGTTTCTAAAACATCTGTGGAGCTAATGAAGTTTTACCTAATTTGCAAAAAATTTCATACAACACAACACTGTTAAAGTGACTTTTATTTTCTTAAAATGAAGAGGACACACTTTAGAGGACACAAGGGGAGGTAAAGTGCACGATTCCTTGATTAAGTGTGTATCGGCCAGAATTATAGCTATCCCGTACTTCAAAAAGCTAAAGCCTATTTACTGTACATTATAGATTTCGAAAAACCTAGGTTGTTTGAAGAAGCAAACCATTTGCTAAAAAATAACATGCAAAATGCATCAGCCCATTGTTTTTTTTTCATTGTTCCTAATTAGCTGTTTTTCGTAAGACAGACTTCCATTTTTGTACTCTACATAAAACCTACACTGGTCGCGACAACTCGGAGTTGAATACGACATTAATACTTACCGTCGTGGCAGATTGTATAAGCGAGTTGGGAGCATGCACAGTTTTTACTTTTCAACAAAACTGAAAAAGTAAAAAGAGCAGTAATACGAATGTTTGTAAACATTAAATTGTTTATTTTCCAATTTGCTGCAACAATTTGCATAGACGTGTCGGGTGTACTGCAATCGGCCAGCTTGTTTGGTGTGTTGCTTGACACCGAAGTTAGGCTGTGGTAGTGCGGGCACCCAGCCTTTTTCTCGCTTTTCTACACGAGTACACCGTGAAAAATCGATGAGTGACAACTGAATAGAGTCCGGGTGAGGTGAAACTAACTTCAAAAGGCGCAGAAGAATACGTAGCCTATGATTGTCGTTTGGAATTTTTAAGCCAGCAGAATATTTTTTTATGTTATAAACTTCATTTGGAAATTTATTGTTTTTAATAAGCATCCTATAATACATACACAAACGCTGATTTCCTTTAACCTATTTTCGTAGCAACATCTTGTATAAAGTTAACAATTACCGCCGCCACAGACATCGTTTCTATTATAATTCTAATATAATATAATATGTGATCTAGCAATAATTATCAGTGTACTGTCTGTCAGTCTAAAATATCTGTTGACTGCTAGCGTTCATGTCGATGTTGCTGTCAAGGTGCTTTCGATGCTGGGTTTGCAGTTTAGTAATTCTTTTAAGTGATTCTCTTGATTTTCTTTTATTGTGAGCGTAATTGCCATTTTCCAATGACATTGTTTGATGCATTTGATGATTCGGTTGTTAACACTGGTAGTACTGGTAGTAGCACCCACTGCTGCAAGCAATCGCATTTATAAAAAATGTATTTAAACGCAATGCAATTATTCTGTATGGTTAAGATGTAATTTGTGATGATGGCATCAACTTCGAACTGAAGATCGTTAAGCCTACCCAAATTATTTATGCCAAACCCACTAGCCTAGCCTACTTATACTTTCAACTCCAAGGATAATGAAATTTTTACTTATATAGTAAGACTCGTATAAATAACAAAAAATTGCTTAACCTAATCGCTTAATGCCATGCGTTGATGTTGTACGGCTATTCTTAACTTTCACTCTGTGCATTGTTTTTACACCCTAATCCCGTGCAATGGGGAACTGAGTTCCCCATTTTTGAACCAGTATAGTTTGTATGGGAATGAGTAAAATAATAGTTAAAATGTATTGGTAGAAATAACGGAGTCATTTATTCCCCAAAGCACAACAAACAGTTTGTGTGCAATATGTGGGTATACTGGCCCAATCACTCTTACAAAAAATAACTGCTTATGCTTTCCGATTTTTTTCATCAATAGCTATCTGATGACGTATGTATTAATATATCGTTCAGAAAGAAATACCTCCACAAATTCATATTTTCTGTGGCTACGAGGAACTGTAGCACAGAACCCCAAGCACAGAATGAAGGATAATAATGTTTCTTGACCTGTGAGGTATGACGATAAAATGTTACTCTTCTTTAAAGGATACATTTAAAGATAACTCTAATTAGTTTTTCTTTCTAGTCGGCTTTTCTATCTCAAACCCTTGAGTGAGTTCCCGTAAAACGAAATTTCATGGAATTAATTTTTTACTGTTATCAGGTTGTTTCGGGAGGTACAAATTTAAGAACCCATCTTTACCTTCCAAAACATTTTATCCAGTGTACATTCTAATGACCGAACCGGGTTTAAAGAAACGTTAATTAAGTAAGTATACTACTTTGGACAAAAGATTAGGGCTGCCAGACGTGCCGGTTTTCCCGGACATGTCCCGGTTTTAAACTGTTTGTCCCCGTGTTCCGGTCTTACCTTGATGTGTCCCGGTTTTCCCTTAGACTTTCCGGTTTAAAGATTTGATTGCAAATAACTTAAAAAAAATTAAATTTCAGAATTTTCGACTTATTTTTAATTGTTAAATAGTTACATCTTCAGTAATCGATATATTACATGCATCCCCTCTTATTAGCAACAGCTGTTGAACACGACAAAATATATATGTCGGAGTAGTAACGTCTATTGTGTTTTTCTACTGTGCAGAAAACACTTGTTCAGTAGAATCAAGCTAACTTTGGAAAAGCGAAAAAAAGGCAGAAACGAAAAGCGCGTGGAAGGAAAACGTTGTACCATGGAAAATTCTACATCAGAAGTGGGATTGGTCCCCAACTGCCACCAAAATACAGACACCCATTATGATCCTGACGTGTGGAAAGTGTTATACGAACAACAAAATCAACAATTTTTGGAACTCCTGAAAACGTGGAAGGCTCCAGTTGCAGATAAAGTTCAGTTGCCTGAATTCGACCCGGATGGAGTAAACGTGGATGCACGTGCTTGGATATCGACTGCTGATATGGTCATGGCCGAGCAATCACTACAAGTTTCTGCTTTAATGGTCTCACTCAGCCGCGCTTTGAAAGGACCGGCAGCAACATGGTTGCGTGTCCTGAAATGTGTTGGGATGCGTTTAAGGAGCTTTTTATCGGCAGATTTGATTTCTCGGAAACACCAGCTGCGTTCTTGATACATATGCTGAACACTAAACTAAAAGATGGCGAATGTTTGGCTTCGTATGCGGCAACGATGATGACTTCAACATGCCCAACAGAGGACTTCAGACAAAAATGTGCTGAGAAAGAACACTTCCGGATCGAACGCATCAAATGTTACCTGTTTTCGTTGTGGTGAACCTGGTCACTATGTTTCGCGCTGCTCGACCACAACAAAAATGAAAGAGCTTCATACTCCATTTGGTGTTTCTGTTAGCCGACGTGTTGATGTGTTTAATCAATCCACCATCAGGTATTCTGCGACAGTCAGGTGAGCAATACTCGTTTCATTACGATTCCGGAGAAGAGTGTTCATTAATGAAGGATTCAGTAAGCTCCAAATTTTGTGGCAAACGAATCCATAATGTTGTGACTATGACTGGCATTGGACAAACTAGTGTAACAAGCACTTTACAAGTTTTGACAACTGTAGAGATTGATGAAATTAGAATGCAGATACTCTTTCATACAGTGTGTTCAACAAAAAACGTTCTTCTCTCACAAAGTGTACATTACATTCATTTCAAAAAATGTTTTATTTTTGAGAAATATATATTATTATAAGTTTCGACAGAATGCTTGATATGGGGTCCAATCTCCTGCATAGTCTATAATAGCGTGACATCTTTGGCGACAACTGGTAGCCAAAATTTTTGCATATTCTACGGAAAGAGACCTCCACGCAGCGGCGTAGCCAAGGGGGGGTTTAGGGTGTCAGAACCCCCCCATAGCCTATAATTTGTCAACATTTTCAATCACTATGCATCGTATGTACGTTCCCACATTAGCAAAAAGGTCTTTTCATCTTTAAATATTTAAAAGAATATTAACAAAACCCTTTTTTTTTACCGAAACTAATTTGTTTTTTTAATAGTCACGTTTAGGCTTAATGCAGCGATTTGCATGTTCTAAAAACATGTCTAAAGAGTAGTTTAGTTTGTCGACCGGAATGTCCTTCAGGAAGTCGGTACAAGCCTTTTGGATGGTTTCTACGTTCTCAAAACGATTTTTTTCATCGGCAAATGCATTCTTTGAAAAGATGAAATTCGCGGAGTGCCACATCACGTGAAAACAAAAAAACAGTCAAAACAAGTGTCAATAGATGGGATGGCATCCTTCGATAGCCAAATGTTCAGTTAAAATGCAATAAATTTATGCTATTGAGATGCCTTCCTCGCGATAGTTCTTATTTCGAAAAAAAGCCTAACTTTAATGATTTATTTTGAGACTATGGAAAACATTAGAAGATTTCTTTCCAGAGGGTTTATTGAACACATAATGAGGTACGCAAACAAATTTTATCGTGAGTTTTAATCAAAATGGTAGTGAAAGCGTCTGGGATCACCCAGATACATTTGTATAAAAAATGACAAAATTCAAGTTTAAACATGAACAAAATTTCAAAAAATATTTCTTCATGTTATTGAAAATTACCTTAAAATTTGTGCAGATATTAAACATGAATATTATAAAGATCACCCGGGTGGGTATAAGTGAAGCGAAGGTTAAATCCAATTTCAAGAATTTCAATGAAGATGTTGGTTAATCTTCTATGAATTAGCGCCAAGTTTTGATGGAATCTGCGGTGATCGCGGATTTCAGTTGGCCATCATTTATGACCAGACAATCGTTTTTAAATCGCGTATACCACTTATGAACTCCACCACGGTATAAACAATCATCATTATAAACTTGGTCCATCAATTTAAATGCTTCGGTTAAAGTTTAAACATGTTTAAAACAATAGTTAATATTGGATCTTTGTTCGATGCACATTTTTGTACGATGACACAAACATACTTCCACTTCAGATGCAACAACTTTGCTTTCAGTCCACCAATTTTCATGAAATTTTTACTAAAAATCAGGGAAAAAATTTAGTTTTTAAGGGGACAGTCCCCTCAAGAGGTCTCAAAAAAAGTTTTTTTTGCTTAATCGATTGGACATCTATTTAAGATTATGTATGTAAAGTTTTAGCTCCAAATTCGAAGTATTTCAGGAGTTGCACGAAAATTCAGTCGGTCGCGCACGGTGCCTGGTGCCTACATTGCGAAATTTAAAGTGCGTTTTCTCAAAACCATGTTTTCACAATTTGCGGGAAAGATAACTATAAAAGTTATCAACAGATTTTCTTAAACTAAAATTTATTTTATTCAGTATGAAAAACTACTCTATGCGAACTACGGATTTTGAAAAATTCCGAGTTTTAATACCTTTTTTATGAACAAATAAATGTAAAAAAAGTCACTTTTTTTTGAAATCATAATTTCTCGTCTAAATTTTGGATTTTTGGAATTTCCGTAGTTCACATAGAACAAATAAGTCTGACGAAGAAAACAAAAAAAAAATTTTTGATTTTAGTTGAAAACAACGGCTGCTATCGTTCCCGCAAATGGACTCCGACCGTGCCGAAACGCTGCCGGAAAACGTGAAAAACTCAGTCATTTAGAATTTCCCAGATGTAATTTTTTGTGAATAAAGTTGAAAGTATGACTAAAACATATCCCAAAGTTCTTATGTCTCCGATCTTTTTTTCTGTAAGAAAAAAAATCAGGAAAACACGCTTTTTTCTCGGACGCTTGAGGGGACTGTCCCCTTAATGCATTAAGTCACATAAGCCACAACAAAATACCCTATTTGGAAAGTGCACTTTACTTAAAAAAACATATAATACTAAACTGGCGAAACATTTTTTTAAAACCCCCCCATGACCAAGTTCTGGCTACGCCCCTGCCTCCACGTTCTTTTGAGAAATCGAATAAAATGTTTTGATGATTTTATATTCTTTTTTGATATCTTAGCTTTCATTATAGCCTAAACATTCTCTATGGGATTCGCATCTGGTGACTGTGAGTGCCAATTCAAAGTTGCAATATCGGGATCCTCTTTCCACTTAGTGCATAGTTTACTTTTGTGTTTCGGGTCGATATTTTCTTGTAGTATCCAATCGGTGTTATTTTTCAATATAATTTTTCAGCAGACTTCAATGATCCATACTTACACAATTACAGCATTCGAAAAATTTCCGGTGAAACACTTTAGAACGCCAAATCCTTGGGCAGAGAAGCATCCATACACATGAACCTTCTGGGGATGCTTTTCACTTCGTTTAATTATTTTTTTGCCTTTTTTCTAATTGTATTAAACAACACAAAAGTTGATTCATCTATCAATATTACTTTGGTCCAATCACGGTCGATATTTGTGTAAGCCCACTGAAGACGCTTTTCAATATGCTTTTTTGAAAACAACCGTTTCGACAAAGTACCGCTACGTTTTCTGCCTGATTGTTAAAGCCTGTCGCGAATCGTACTTAAGGATATATCCCTTCTCCGATAATATTTTGTTTGCTTTTCTCAGACTGACCGTTGAGTTTCTTTTAAAAAACCCAACGATGACTTTATCCTGCCGCTTGGGCAGTGGGTTTTCGGCCTCTTCCTGGTTCGTCGTCAACGTTTCCTGTTTCTGCATAAGATTCAGACCACCTCTTAACAAACGTGGAAGTGGTTTTAAAATATTTTGCAGATTTTTCAACTGACCATTTAGACCCCTTAGGATACTTCGTCAAAAAGCTCGCTTCGAAACATTTCTGAAATAGCACAATCATTTTGGTTTACTTAAAAGTTAACCGAATAAGCGAAGAACGTTTATTGTTGAACACACTGTATTTTACCTGACGGCTATTTGATATGTGACATAATGATTGGTTTCGAAATTTTGATACAAAATATTCGTGTAAAAATGACTGCAAAGCAATTGGAATTTTCTAGAGTAGAGTGCGCTGAAGTAAATGTGCGTGACATTAATTCTAGTGACTTGCATTTTAATAATATTGATACCGATATACCCTTTGAGTTGAAGTTCAAATTGATAACAGTTTTGAACAAGTTTAAAGGTAATTTCACAGTAGGCACACCCTGCAGTTCGGTTCACGTGGAGCCTATGCAAATCCGTCTCAAAGATCCAAATAAAACTGTTTGCAGACGACCTAACAAATTGAGTTCGGAAGAGCGTAAAATTGTTCGAAACAAAGTTGATGAAATTTTGAAGACGAATACCATTCGACCCAGTTCTTCGCCGTTTGCGAGTCCTATATTGCTCGTCAACTAAAGGGATGGATCAGATCGGATGCGTGTCGATTACCGCGAACTGAATGACAACACTTTCCCTGATAGATTAAATTTACCTTTGATATCTGACCAAATCAATAGGCTTTACGTATGTTACTATTTCACGACGTTGTATAAGGCAAATGGATATCACCAAATACCTGTCCATATCGACTTGAGAAAACTGCATTCGTAGCACCCGAAGGTCATTTTGAATATCTTGCTATGACATTTGTATTGCGCAATGCTCCCGCGGTATTTCAACGTGCTGTTATTAATTTTCGTGGTGAACTCGCTAACACATAGTATGTTGTCGTATATAAAGATGACATCCTCGTTTTGGGTACATATGACTTAGATGAGAGCATATAAAGCGTAAGCGTTGTATTCAGTATGCTTTCAAAGGCCGAGTTTTCGCTTAAAAGTGTTGCTTTATGAAAAGAAAAGTTGAGTATCTGGGCTTTGAAGTGGTAGATATAGATGTGGGTAACACGGAAAACAAACAGTAGTATGAATATGTAACTGAAGTTATTATAATAAAACTGGAGACATGTTTGGCAAACTGAATTGTTATTGAGTGTAGTCCCCTGGACGGAAGTGGTAAAAAAAATGTACATACTCTGACGCTGGGTAAGTGTCAGAATGGTACATATTACCGCATGAGGACACGCGATTTTTCAAAATGGCCGTGATAAAGCGCAAACTTATTTATATTGTCAATAACTAGAACATAAAAAAAGATGAAAAAAAATGTTTATGAAAACTGTGAAAGGTAAAGTGTCTTTGGACACTGTTGGGCCAGGATTGGCCGAGTTTAAAGAAAGAGAGAGAGACGTCTCCTAGAGACGTGCGACTTGTCAGAATGGCCGTGTCGGAGTAGTAAGGTCTATTGTGTTTTTCTACTGTGCAGAAAACACTTGTTCAGTAGAATCAAGCAAACTTTGGAAAAGTGAAAAATAAAAATGTGGGAATTGTGTTTTTAAAAGCAGAAACGAAAAGCGCGTGGAAGGAAAACGTTGTACTATGGAAAATTCAACATATATTTTTTTTAAGTTGTTTTGTTTTGAATGTGTACGTTGAAATGGTCTCATGATTTTATGTTTTTTATGAAACAAATGTACGTACTATACACTCATATGTACATATACATACTATTTATATAAAAAATATGTCAAAATAAAATTTTACGTTTTTAACAAGTTTTTTTTCTGTCGACGGGCGGTGCAGGGGTATTTTCAATAATTTCACCAAAGTGCCCCGATTTTGCAATAGGCATATCTGGTAGCCCTTTATAAGATATTTATCATATTTTAATTTTAAAAGTCAACGCTTTCAAACGTTGTTGTTATTCGATTGACGGACTTAATGATCGGACAGGGCTAAATGCAGTATCTTGTTTGCTAGGACCTATTTTTCTATACCAGCCATTTCTTCATCCAAAAGTTTCAAACCCCATTCCACAATGCAATCGTACCCGACCATAGCGTATTCTGTTATAGACGGATTTCGGCCAATTTGTATAAGGTATATTCAACAACCTCAGCACTGTTAACTGTCGATACGCATTACAAAATGTACAAAGGTGTGTCGGACTTTGATTAACCATCATCAGTGAACCCCTGACCGACTCAATTTGCCAATGACGTTCAGTTCGAAATTAATTTTAGAATTTGTTTCATGAAATCAAATTGCACTCGGTTTCCACACTACTTGTGACGTTTTTTCGATATTTCTGCATTCTTAAGTGCGGGGACCGGTGTGCGTGTGTGCGTTTGCTTCATACACTGTTATCTTTATGAAGTAACGAGCTATACAATTTGGTCGACTTGGGAGAGGCGTTTGCATGAGATGCAGAACGTCTTTATCTGAAAATACTTCGTTCTATAAACAGCGCAGGTAAAAATAACTCTACCCAAATAATAATAAAATGTGATAATTGCGTTACGCTGTCAGAAATGCGCGCAACGTTAACGCAAACATCAAATGACGAACAAAAACACGAGCACTATTTCAGCTGATGCGGAAATTGACACTTTGCAAGCAAAAAGAAACACGCGTGCGCGCGATCTACCTAAATCAGTAACATACATTCGTACCCACGCTTGCACCAGAGCACGTGGTGAAATAACCCTTCGTTCAATAATGTGTGTGACTAACTAATTAAAACACATTTTTTTGCCAAAATTCTTTCATCTTTTCATCAATTTTTATTCATCAACATAGTCCCCTTTTAGGGAGATACAATCATTCCAACGCTTTTCCAATCTTTCGATACCGCCTTTGTAGAACGATTTTTCTTTGCCTTCAAAATAGGCGTTAGTTTCGGCGATTACTTCATCATTTGAGCCAAATCTCTTACCACGGAGCATCTTTTTGAGGTCTGCGAAGAGCCAGTAGTCGCTGGGGGCCAGATCTGGAGAATACGGGGGATGAGGAAGCAATTCGAAGCCCAATTCATGCATTTTTGCCATTATTTTCATCGACTTGTGACACGGTGCATTGTCTTGGTGAAACAACACTTTTTTCTTCTTCATATGGGGCCGCTTAATCGCGATTTCTTCTTTCAAACGTTCCAACAACGCTATATAATAGTCGCTATTGATTGTTTTCCCTTTCTCAAGATAGTCGATGAATATTATTCCGTGCACATCCTAAAATACTGACGCCATAACCTTGCCAGCCGATGTTTGTGCCTTTGGACGCTTTGGGCGGCTTTCACCGGTTGCATGCCACTCAGCAGACTGCCGATTTGACTCTGGAGTGAAATGGTGGATCCATGTTTCATCCATTGTGATGTACCGACGCAAAAACTCCGACTTGTTGCGCGTAAACATGTCCAAACAGCTCTTTGAATCATCGATTCGTTGTTGTTTTTGCTCCGGTGTGAGCAAACGCGGCACCCATTTCGAAAACACCTTTTTCATAACCAAATGTTCGTGTATTATGGTGTGTACACTGCCTGCTGATATCTTTAGAATGTCAGCAATCTCCCCCACTTTCACTTTACGGTCGGACATAATGATTTTCAGTGTTTTTTCAACGTTTTCCGGAATAACAGCGTCATTTGGCCGTCCAGTAGATGGAATGTCATCGGTGTCTGTACGACCACGTTTGAATTCGGCATACCAATAACAAATGGTTCTTTTTGATGGAGCAGAGTCCGAATAATGTTTTTCAAGCCATTCCTGGCATTGAACAGTATTTTTTTTCATTAAAAACCAATGATAAATCAGCACACGGAATTGCTTTGAATTCATTTTTTTTGAAAACTCAAAAGTAGTGTCACTTAAAGCACTGTAACTTGTAAACTAATGGTCGGATTGACATATAATTTTGACAGTAAGCCTAAAAAGGTTCACAGTTTCGAAAAAAAATATTGATTTAGTATTAGTGCCGCCATCTATGTGTCAGTCACACACATTATTGAACGAAGTGTTATTTACCGTCGAACGGTCAAAAGCAACAAATACCAGAGATGAAAAAATTAAAACACTTTGTGACGAACCGAATTTGCATTTGGCCGCATTTGACCGCAAAAGACAACGTAGGAATTCAATGTGTGCGGGCTTAAAATGGAAAAAATTGTTGAGAAATTGAGCAAAAAGCCCTATGCATGGAACTAACAGAATGTCCACATGTTGCTATGGCACTGTGGGCTTGTTCGGCTGGGCGGTGCACAATGTAACGACTTTATATAAGGTGTCCCAACAGAAACTTGCATTTTAAATTGGCTGAAAAAATAATGAACGCACAGGTATTTTTCCAAACGGTTTTTTTTATTAGAAAGATACATCCAAAATACAATTTCATTCATGCAACTGCCGTTGCTGGCTTTACATTACGTCATCCTTTCGACCCAATTTTTTACTACATTTCGCGGCACCGATGGCTTGTCGAATATTCCTCAAAAAAAAGTCCCCACAAAAAAGTCTAGCGGAGTCAAATCGAAGCCACGTGGTGGACAGTGCACATTTGCAAAACGGCCGATTAAACGATTTCACTGAACATTCATTCGTTTCATCCAACCATTTTATTCAGTTCAACATTCGAGCGAAAAGCGATCCATATTCTTTATCCGCAAACAATAAACTAATCATCTGTCAGAGAATGATGACGTAAGTGAATGACAGCCAAAGTCGATTTACTCGCTAGTTCAAAATGCAACCAACAGATGTGACACCCTATATAACCGATGGCTAAAAATAGTTAACGTTGTTCAATTTGGCTCACTTGGTGAGCCAACATTTTGTGGTCAAAATTAAGAAATTTACAAAAAATAATCAAAATGAGACCACTGCCACGTCCACCTTTTATACGAATCGAACAATAATTTGGAATAATTTGCTTAAGGGGGTATTCCGTAGTGACGCGCCTTTTTCTGGTAGATTTTCAAGAATTTTTTTCTCAGAAAATATAAAAGATATTCAATTTTTGTTTTCTGCCATATAGTTATACATATTTCATGTATACAAAATTTCATGTATACAAAATAATTACTGTTGCCATACACAAAAATTACGGCTTCCAGAGCGAGTTAAAATTAAGTCGTTTCCTGCGCAGAGGAAAACGGTAGACCTGATTTCAGCTGTCTCGGAAGTCTAAAACAAAAAACAAAAATTTTTTTAGAATCTGTGTAACGTCAGCTATCGTGTGAACTACGGAAAAGTAAAAATATTGAAATTTAGAAAAGTTATGCAAATTAAAAAAATATATGTGATTTGAGGGTTTTTTTTTCAAAGTAAATGTATGGATGGAGAAAAATAGATGGATTAAGAAAAAACTACTTATTGTATAGACACAATTTTAGACAGTACGATAGCGACATGTATGTAGAATATTCAGTTAAAATTTGAAGCAAATCGGCGTAGTAGAACTTGAGATATTATGTCTACCAGTTTGAAAAACATGGTTTCGAGAAAAAGAGGATTTAAGTTTTGGGTTAAGATAATTTGACTTTGACATCCCATAACTTTCGAAATTTTCGAGATATTGGAAAAATACTTTCACAGTTTGAATTGTAAATACGTTGAGATTATGAAAATGTAATAAAAAAAATTTCGAATTTTTGAAGCCGTCACTGCGGAAGACCCCCTTAATATTAGTGATAGACATCCCGAATAAATAGATTTTCTCTACTACCAATCGATGCGATCACTGGCAGTTATACAGAAGCGTACATTCAGAAAAAAATTGCCAAAGTCGCTCTGAAATGGTTTGAAATTAAAACAATGAAGTATTTCTTTTGAGTTGAATTATCTGTAAAGGATCATATTTCCTCTTTACTGACACAAGTCCCCGATGTGCTACGAAGCGCTATTTGTAGCCATTTGCCGAGCTAACCCAACCTAACCGGTTATTCGCTCTGAAATACAATCTAAATAAAATTTGGTTTTTCAAAAATTATCCATTTCAACACAATTGTCCGTTTCTGAATGTACTTGTGTATATACTTTTCACTCAATAATTTCCCATAAATCGTTTGGCTTATCACTACAGCTTTGGCATTTATGTACACACTATATGAGTATGTATGTACATAAATCGCTACGACATGAGTCCACTTGATACGATATTATTTTGACCGGTAAAAAGTTCAACCACACCCCACCAAAGTTAATTAACTATAAATGGATTGAGTAAAGAAAGCAGCAGCGTTAGCTGAGCTGTTGACCGCGTGTGACGGCCTTACGCCGAAGCTTTTGTCCATTTAAATTTCACTTGATTAAATCCATTTGCAACTTCATAATCGGTGAACATGAAAGCGGCATTAGCATATGTAGCGCCTCAAAAATGAATAATGTGCGTACATACTTAATACATTCGAACAAGAAAAGGAGAGCGAAGAGAAGCGGCATAAAAGCGATAAAAACGCCAGTAAGCGTGTGAGCGCGTTCCATTAGCTCATAAATTCGAAATATGCGGTGTGGCGTAGATATGCGCGCACGCGTGTGTGCATTCAAAGCGCCAAGTGAGTGAAAAGTTCGGCGTCGCTTCCAGTTCGATAAAAGGTCGTGCTCGCGCTTTGTGTCAGTGGGTTGGCAGTTGTGAGGAGTTTGGCTTGTGGTGGACTGGCCGCCGCACGCATTGGCATCTGAGTGTGTGTGTAAACGTGTTTTGTGTAAATGCGTTTAAATGTGCGCAACAAACCGCTGCCCTTGCGGAACCCGCGCCACTCTTTCACTCTGCGCACCGTTTTCTCTTTTTTGAATCAAACATTTACTTAAAATTCACCAACAAATTTCAATGAATTTAGGTTATGCGGTTCGCACAAATCGGTTGCTCAAAAGCTTCGATTCCACCAGATGCGTAAAACTTTTATTTTTTTTAATAAAAACATGTTTGCAATCCGGTTTCAATTTTTAGTTTCAGCCTTTGTTAACATTTACTGGGCTCTGCAAACCTTTCTGCTCACACAAAAAGCTATGTGAAGCCAATGACGATATGTTGCTCTTCTCTCGTATTTCGGAAAGGCTCGTACATGATCACCTTTTCTAAATTTAGCGATTTCATATTTTTTGTAGTCATTTCTCCTTAATCAGCCGCCGTGGCTCAGCTGGCTAGTGCGTTGGGCCGCGAGTCAAATGCGACAGGTTCAAGACTCCGTTGCGTTAACACCGAAAAAAATGAAATACAAGTAAAGAGTAAAATTGCCTATGAAAAAGCTCCCAACTCGCCGTTCGGAATCGGCATAAACACGCACAACATGGATGGTTGTGGGTAGCTAGGCCTTAGTTTCGTAATCGGGCTGTCGTGGCAGTCAAGAAGAAGAAGAGATGTTTCCTTAATGCCAGCTAACTTCCAACAATCCGTTGACGTACTCGTACCCCCGAAATATTAGTGTCGACTTTTAAACTATATACAAGTGAAGTAAAATTAGTTTTTGGACATTTTATGAATATTAGAGAATTCCTTTTTGAAACCCCCAAAATATTTTTCTGAATCCGTCCTGAGAAGTATTATTAGGTAACAAAATGTAAGTATTTGTAGCTGGTTTACACATCCCACACTAAATACGAAACAATCACAATTCAAAAATATTTCAATTCTACTTTTTTCCATAAGTGAATTCACACTTCACATCTCACATTCAAATATGTCATTCTTATAACTTTCTTCTTTATGTGTTTTTATATTAATTGATAAAATCGCATTAAAGTTGGATATTTTCCGTACTCGTAATATTTTGCACTCTTACCCAATGCAAATTATTACACATGAATGTGAAAATATGGGCCGCCAGTTGCTACTGGCCGCCATCCAATTGAAATGTTTAGCGTGCTGGCATGGAGGAAAGGCGAAAGAAACTGAAGAGCGAGGTGGCACTAAGTCGTCACTTGTAGGAGCACCTAAGCTTCGTTCCGGCAGTTGCGTTTCCTACATGTTGTATCTAAGCAACATGTTAGGCTTTAACAACAAAAGCACAGAGACAGACGGCAATAGGCCGACTTGAACAAGTGCAAATGTAACATAGCGAAATATCAAACAAAACCAATGTATTCTTTTTCTGGTCCCCATTTGTCTTACATTCATACTTATGCACATTCAAACCGACGGCGAAAGTACACGATTTGTGCTGTTTTCCATCGCTCGCAGCGCTATTGTCGTCGCCGATCGCGACGGCGCGCCGTTTGCGTCAAAAACTACGCCCTAGTTGCTTTGCCAAACGAGCGTCGAGGACTGCATAACATTG
Organism: Melieria omissa; assembly: GCA_963971225.1. Lineage (NCBI taxonomy): Eukaryota > Metazoa > Arthropoda > Insecta > Diptera > Ulidiidae > Melieria > Melieria omissa. The sequence continues at coordinate 36,513,411 of OZ020269.1, read as the reverse complement.
ACAAGAAAAAGGGCCGGTCTTGTCGTTGTCGCGGATGGGCGCGTTGCTTATTTCGCTGCTAATGCTTGTTTCACAGCCGATACCAAGGCAAATTAATAAGGTAGTGGTGGCAACACAGCTGCTTAAACTTTTTTCTTCTGATTTTCTTTTGATTTTTCGCGAATGGGCATGCTAATTGTCAAAAATTGGTAAAATTGTCTTTGTGTTTCGATTTGATTTTGACAATCAGCAAGCCCAAAAGCACTAACAAAATACGTGGGAATTTTGTTTTTGCATCACCTTATTAATACACCTTGGCCGATACAATATTTTTAGTTAAAAAAGTGCACGGCGCACATTTCATTTCCATTCGCATAGGCACGCAGGCGGCCGAGGAGCGCGTCTCCGCACAGTCGTAGAACAGCCACAAAACGAAAATATGGGCTCAACATGTTTCCCGGATTAATGTGCACCTAAGAGAAACCGTTGTGTATGTGAACCGTAAACGATGCGCTGAAGGGTTGCGTGACGGCTAATGCGGTTAGTATGTTAAGCTTATTGGGTGGTCGTCAAATGAAGCTTGATCGAATTGTTTGTGTTTATCACGTACAAAACCAGCATTTCAGTGAATTTCTTTTAGTGTATTCGAGCAGGTTCCACTTGATCCTAAAACATTTTATACAGTTCTCAAAAAGTATACATATCCCCAGAAAATGATAATATAGTTGTAAAAATTAATATTATGTATATAAGATATGTTTGCATTGAGAATGCGCTTATAAAAGTCTTAAGTAATATACACAATAATCAAAAATTTAACAAGCGACTTCGATGCGGGTAGTCGGTCAATTCATGTATTTTCTATGTGCAACCTAACAAAGCCAAAGTAGTTCCAAATGAACGTGTAGTGTCGACAATAACAAACGCAGTCGCTACAACAGAGAAAAGCATTCAACTGTCAACCGTAATTTTCCACAAGAGTGCCCCGTACAAAATGAACTATGCTAGGGGAAAGCGGGTGTATTCAGCTTGCCGAAGTGATCTTTTCGTCAATTCTGCGTATTTGCCGGACACAAGGTTGTGTTCGAAAATTGATGCTTATGTTAAAGATTTCGTTTGGTTCTTTATGATTTGGATATTTGTGTGTGTGCAAAAATTCACTGACGACCGTGCATTCCACGATGAAACGATGTTCCAGCTATCCACCTGTCATTCCCATTTTCCCAGCACCTATCCTCTTAATGGGTTCAAGGTAAGAGTCCAGAACCACTTGAGTCTAAACCAATGATGCTAAAATTTTTCAAATCAAGTAATAAAGGGTACTTATTTGAGTTTACAATTACGTCCAAATTTTTCATATTACATCTACGAATATTTCCAGAAAAATTTAAACTAAATAAATTTAAACTCTCTCAAACTACATAGTTTGAATACGCTGGTGCACGTAATTTTTGAAAATGATTATTTTACTATCCTTTACTTTATTATTACTATATTATTACTAATTATTTTACTATCCCAACATTCTTAACAGGGAATAATTATTTTACTAGCGTTATTACTAATTATTTTAACTATTCCAACATTCTTAACAGGGAATAATTTGGGTTTTATTTTATGACAATTTGTAAGCAGATGAATGGAACCTACAGATTTATGTCGATGTCGAACGGCAAGTTGGTAAGCTTTTTCTCTTTACGTAATCGGATCCTTGGGGCCAGTTCCTGGGCTAACGATGGGCTAACGAAAATAGCTGATGCATAGATTGCCGATCTACAAAAGTTCCTCGCCAAGGCCAAATGGTTCCCAAATACCGTCTTTATCTGCAAGGATACAATAGATAGGAATGGACACCGGTTTCTTAAGAAGCAAGGGATTCACAATGGGCCCAACTCCCCTTCTTGAACCTAATCTACCTAATGCGAAATCAAACAGTTTGTGTTACCACCTCTTTTGGGGCACAACCGCAAACAAATTTTTTGGGCTATCTTAATACACTAGCAATTAACACAAGTAGCGTAGTGTAAGAAGTGTATTATATATTTACCTATCCACCATTTATTATTTATTAGCCAAGTGCTAAACTCTTTTGTTTAAGCATGAGTATATCAGGACTAAAGTCGCCCCAGTCTCCCCTAGCTATTCATGATTTGTAATGCATTGTTCAATTAGCTGCACCGCCAAGCATAATCTTTATGAGCGGAATGTGTGTGTCACAGGTGTATGGCATGAAATTTTACTGTTGGCAAAATAACAAAACAACTAAACTTTCTCAGTTGCATTTCACTTTGCTGCAAATGCGCTCAGTGTAATCCGACGTAGCTTTTACTTTCTTTGGAAAATTCATTAACTAACTACCCACACACGATTAATTAAATGCGTGCATGTGTCACTCTGTATGAACCCAGCGGGAAAAAGAATGTATAGGAATGCATATTTGCTTGTAAGCTATGCATTACAACATGCATGAATTTTCTCACGGCGATGTCCTACGAAATGGAATGCTTCCCTTTTTTGCATTACCTGGAAGTATATGAAGACATGCATCCCAAAAACATGTACGTTTTCATAATTCGCCTAGCATGTAGGAAATCGTACATTACTCGGTAATGCATAAAATGATCTACCAAAAACCTTTACACCCAAAATAAAATGTTTGTTGATTTGTTTTATGTTAGTTTTTATTTTTAAAATAATTCAAGTTCAATAGATTACATATAATTACATACATTAAATACATTAGATAAGCAAAAATGAAAAAAACTAAAATACACTCAGGCATTCTGAAAAAGGAAAATAACTCAATATTAAAAAAATCCAGTAAACAAAGTTGTTTTGTAAATTCATACTTACCAAAGTTCTTTGAATATTTTTGTAAATATTTCTTGTTTAGGTTAATCCACGGAACTTCGTGATGTTTGTATGAAAACGGTGGGAGCTGCTAAAGATATATTAAAAAAGATTAATGATATTAATTGTCTTTGCAAATGAAACTTTATTAAAACTCACCTCGTTTGAGGCAACAATCCGCGCACTTGCTGTCTCAACGATTTTTCTATCAGAACTGAAGTTAATTTTCCGAATATCAATAGAAGCGACCTTTTCAAAGAAACAGTTTCTTATTCTAAGAAAGATTGCGCCGCTCTCAGAATTTCTTCGGAATTTGCAATCTCTTTGGTATTAAAAACAAAGCACAATTAGAAGAAACGAAAGCTATGCATTACACCCTATATTACGTGGTAATATATGTTTTCTATTTGGGTTTTTCATATACGAATTCGTGCATGAAAACCTCATGCATTCCCAACTTTCCCGCTGGGAATGGCCGCAGTCACGAAGACGAAGGAAGAAGTAATCACTCAAATAATGTACACACATATGTACATACAGTCTGTCCAGTAGAAGCGTGACCGTCGTAGCTTGGAAACTATTTGTCCGATTCTTTTCAAACAAACTGCATTTTATGCGTTTATAATATTTATTGTACGCAATATTTTTAATAACAGGTTTAGTCGCCGCCACTCGCTATTATGGCCTCAAACCTCCGACCCATACTTTGCGCTAAGTTGTTGCGCTGAGCAAGTTGCCGAGGCAATCGACTTCAACTCAGCCGAATTTGTCTCGATAACGGTTTTGCTGTCCATATAGTATTTCCTCTGAGTTTCTGCTTTACAATTGCCCACATATTTTCTATCGGGTTGGCATCAGGCGACTGTGAGGGCCAATCTAATATTTCTACCCCATTTTGCTTTTTTCACTCAGCACACATTAGGCTGCGATGTTTGTGTTCGTTGTCTTCTTGTATAACTCAAGGGGGCCTCTTCTCCCGAACATCATCGGAGCTGATGGTAATAAAGCTTTTTCATAAATTTTTTTCATCAAAACCGCGTTCAAGTTGGTGGTAATAACGAAAAATCGCCCAAATCCTTTTTCTGAGAAGCAGCCCCAAACATGGACCTTTACTGGGTCTTTAACAGTTCATTGGAGCAATCGGTTGATGGCGGCACACCAAGATCGATTTATGCTATTATTTGCCCAAAACTAGGATTAATCCGTGAATATTACATCTTTCCAATTCCGATCTGAATTGACATAAGCCCAGGCAAGTCGTTTTTGAACGTGTGATGATGAGAGCAACAGTTTTTTCAAAGAGCTCCGGTATTTAACGTCGTTAGATCTTAAACGTCCTCGAATCGACTCTTTTGATATCTGAACATCACTTTTCTTTAAAACTGCTTTAGCTTTACGCCGGGAGGTCTTTGTTTCAAGGCCCCGCCCAGCCAAATCGTCGACATTTTTTGCTTCCATATACCAATTCGTTCACCTCGTTACGAATGACTTCGACTTCTTCATATTTTTTTTCAGCTAAACGTGACATTTACGGCCCTCTTGGGTGTAGACAAAGGAATACGGCTTCAAGTCGCTTCTCTCACGCGGAGCTCATCTTGTTAAAGCACCGTGTAGTTTGTAATTGTTTCACGAGACTGACAATTTTTGCAGTGCGTATTAAAATATGATGAGGCTACTTAGGTGCATTCAAATTTTTTTGATAACGGTACTCTAAGTTAAAATTTGGTCGATCACGCTTCTACTGGACAGACTGTATATACACACAAAAGTATTCGGAATTTTAGTTTTTCTGAAAGATAATCAAAATATCTATCTTCAATCTAAATTATTATGTATAAAAGGTATTCATATCTTCTGGTTGGTTCATTACCTTTCATTTTGCAATAAAATTTCATTTGAATTTGGATACAATGTCTTTACACTTGATAATAAACAGAAATACAACATAATGAATTTCACAAAAGTATTCGTAATTCCCCAATCATGGCATCCCTTGCGAAAATCCCGTCATGTTGTCAAACTGATTTTGCCGTTATTAAGATTTAACATTCAATTGTTACATTCAATTGAGCAGTAAAGTTTGACAAGTGTGCTTGTTTTTTGTTTGCATTAAAAATTTTATTGACCAAATGGGCAGGAAATCTAAAGAAACCACTTTTGAGGAGCGAAAAATTATCTATAACCTACGAGATGAAGGAAAAACTCTCAAAGAGATTTCGAAATCTACGAAGAGAAGTATATCTACCATCCACAGCATTCTGCAAAGAAATTCACTTAAGCTGGGTCAAAGATGTGGCAGACCTCAAAAACTAAAGCCCCGCGATAAAGTGGATATCATTAGGCAAATCAAGGCACAACCACGAAATTCTGCTCCAGAAATCAATAGAAGTCTCGCTGAATACAATGGAGTCCACGTTAGTGATGAAACCGTGCGCAGAACTCTGCGAGCTGCTGGTTACCACGGAAGAATCCCACGTGTCAAACCCCTTATCAGTGCGAAGAACCGGAAGAAGCGTTTAGAGTTCGCGCAGAAGTACAAAAACCATGGAATTGAGTTTTGGTCCAAAGTAATATTTAGCGATGAAACCAAATTTAACATTTTCGGACCTGATTGTGGAAATAAAGTATGGCGGAAAAAAATATGGAAATGGATCCCAAAAACACATGCTCTTCGGTTAAGCACGGTGGTGGTAACGCAATGTTGTGGGGGTGTCTCGGGTTAAATGGCGTTGGCAATATACAGTTTATAAATGAGACTATGGATCATCGTCTATATATCCAAATTTTAAAAGAAAATTTACAAGCCAGCGCTGAAAAATTAGTTGTTTCGGATGATTTTGTGTTTCAGCAAGACAATGATCCGAAGCATACGGCTCGTAACACGAGACTTTGGTTCCTTTACAACAATATAAAGTTGCTGGAAACACCACCGCAGTCGCCGGATCTCAACCCTATTGAGCATCTATGGGCAGATATGGAACGATCGATCCGAAAATGTCACATAACTTCAAAAGAGAGTTTAATGGATGCTATAGTTAAAGAATGGACCAATATTTCCCCTGAATGAGCTCAAAAACTGGTTGCATCCATGCCAAACCGCTTAAAGGAAGTTATAAGGATGAAAGGATATGCAACTCGTTACTAATTCGATATGTTTTCTGTATATATAAACAAAATATTTTTTCTTCCGAATATTTCTGTGACTTAATTTTTGCTATGTTTTTTGCCAAAATTGTTGTTAAAATTAAATTATGTGTTTGTGTTAAAATAAAAAGCAATGTCTAATTAGACAATTTACATGGTTTTCAATCATAATTTTTTGCTATTTATAACTTTTTTTTTTAATAATTCTGCAAATATTCAATTCCGAATACTTTTGTGAGGCATTGTACATACAATGTATATGCTGTGTGAAGGGGTCAAACCAAATGGGCAAGTTTTAAAGGGACTACTGGTTGCGTTACCCAAAACCAATCGGTGTTGTGCCTTCCCTGATAACGGTTGCTTCTCTCTGTAGGGTTCCGCTTCGAGCACGATCCAACGGTCCTCACAATCAAGTTGTACATAAATATGTGTTTTGAATGCTTTCCAAATCAGTTCTGTTTGCCAAGTACAGCGCTTTTTGAGGTCTGCTGGCGAAGTTTCCACTGCACTCGAGCTACACCTTTTCAAGTTCGATTTCAGAAAGCGTAAAAGCAATTTCAGAAAGCGTAAATTCAATTTCAGAAAGCGTAAATTCAATTTCAGAAAGCGTAAATTCAATTTCAGAAACATAAATTCAATTTCAGAAAGCGTAAATTCAATTTCGGAAAGCGTAAATTCAATTTCAGAAAGCGTAAATTCAATTTCAGAAAGCGTAAATTCAATTTCAGAAACATAAATTCAATTTCAGAAAGCGTAAATTCAATTTCGGAAAGCGTAAATTCAATTTCAGAAAGCGTAAATTCAATTTCGGAAAACGTAAATTCAATTTCGGAAAGCGTAAATTCAATTTCAGAAAACGTAAATTCAATTTCAGAAAGCGTAAATTCAATTTCAGAGCAAATGTTGAATTTATTTTGGTTGCATTTACACAGATTTGATTTGTTTGGATACCTCTGTGTTTCTTCCGATATCTGCCCTGTACATGTATATTGACAGGTTGACCAAAAAGGAAATTGAGTCATCATGGCGTACCAGGACCGACTGTGGCCCTCTCTCCTTGACGAAAACACGACTCGTACTGTCCTTGAGTCGTACCTCCATTCGACAGCTCGTTGGAGTCATCACCGGACACTGCGCTATTGGATCTATGCTTACCAAATGGCGCCTCTCGTCGGGTGATGTCTGCCGTAGCTGTGGAGATGAAGAAGAAGTAGAAACGATACAACACTTCCTGTATCACTGCCCGGCTCTGCAGGAACGCCGTCTCCCCACCTTGTGGTCAAGGTTCCTGGCCGACCTGACTTGCACGGCGAAGGTCGAAATCTCGAATCTGCTCTCCTTCATTAAAAGGTCGAACTGGTTTCCCCTTCATTGAGACTATTGGTTAGCTCCAGAACACCATAAGAAGGGATTCACAATAGGCCATTATGGCCTCCGAGTGGCATGGCTTTCGTACGTAGTTAAAAAATTTGGCAAAGTGCACTTTTCCAAAAACATTTTTTATACATTAAAGGTAGTTTCTGAAATTGAATTTACGTTTCCCGAAATTGAATTTACGCTTTCTGAAATTGAATTTACGGTTTCTGAAATTGAATTTACGCTTTCTGAAATTGAATTTGTGTTTCTGAAATTGAATTTACGCTTTCCGAAATTGAATTTACGCTTTCTGAAATTGAATTTATGTTTCTGAAATTGAATTTACGCTTTCTGAAATTGAATTTACGCTTTCTGAAATTGAATTTATGTTTCTGAAATTGAATTTACGCTTTCTGAAATTGAATTTGTGTTTCTGAAATTGAATTTACGCTTTCTGAAATTGAATTTACGCTTTCTGAAATTGAATTTACGCTTTCTGAAATCGAACTTGAAAAGGTGTGGAGTCCGACCGATTAATCGGCATCGGCTAGTATCGGCCAATAAAATTGGTATCGGCATCGGCTAGTATCGGCTTCGGTCAAAAAAAAAAAAGAATCGGCATCGGCTTCGGCCTTTTTTGGCCGATGCCACATCGGCTTTTTTTGGCCGATGCCACATCGGTTTTTTTTTGGTCGATTTTCCTGCTTTCATTTCTTGTTTGTTTTTATTTGCAGCTGAATCGCACTGTCTTTCTTTTTCATATCTCGCTTTGTATATTTATAACATTTTTATTATACGTTACAACCCAGTGTTGCCTGAATAGGTGGTTTCTCCTTAGATTTGTTTGGATTTTATGACAAATATTTAAGGGGACAATATTTTACAGATATTTTTAATCTATTTTTGCTACATCAACACCTTGTTCAGCTATATTGGCTATTGGGTCTTTTGTTAAGTGCTTGTGCCAAATAGAATGAGCAATTTTCATGAAATATTAATTTTATGTGTTATAAATATGGGGGAAATTTTAGTTTAATGTATTTAAATTCTGAATTTTCTTGTAATTTTATCTAGTTTTTAGTTGTTTATTTTCTCGTTTTTGTTTGTTAATTTGTGATGAATGTGATGGAATGTACGATATATGTATGTAATAGTTCCTTTTGTTGTTTTATAAAATAAGCTGTGTTTTTGATTGAATTCATTCGTGTTTTTTTTCTATGGAATCGGCATCGGCCGATTTTCGGCTTTGTGACCGATTAATCGGCATCGGCATCGGCCAAAAAATTTGGTATCGGTCGGACTCTACCAATAACAGTTCGCCGTGTGCATATCGAACGTGTAAGCCGACAGACCAGCCAGAAACGATAGTATTTTCCTGAAGTCAAACGAACTTGAATGGACAGACAGTGGGTGCATCAGAGATCAGCAATGAGTACCGCAACTTTGGATACCACCGCATTAATACTGTTACGAAACTTCACAGTTCGTTATCGACGGTTCGTTTTGATTGTATTTAAAAATAAAACAACTTCAAGTTTTGCTGTACTTCAAAGTACATGCCTAAAAGTATGCTTGCAAAAGCGTTCATGCACAGCAAAGAGTGCCTTTTCGTTTCACTGCCCATTACTAAGACTTGTTCGTCCCGAACAAGTACCGAGGCTCCGCCGGAGTAAGACGCCAGGCGCTCCAAATGGACTACTTTCAACCTGGCGTTTCTGTTGCCGCAGCGTTGCACCCTGTACACCACGTCATTAATCCTGGTCACGACCTTGTACGGTCCTTCCCATGACGTTTGAAGCTTTGGAGACAAACCTTTCCTCCGCTGCGGGTTGTAAAGCATTACTAGATCGCCTTCTTGGAACCCCGCTGTGTTAGCTCGTAGATCATATCTGGCTTTCATCTTATCGCTGACCAGTTGGATACGGTCCCTTATAAACTGGTGGATTTCTTCCAGCTCCGATCGCTTATTAACTGCATAATCCGTCTTAGCGCCTTCCGTCGTGCTGACCACTCCGCACTTCAAGTCAGCAGGCAACCTCAGCTCCGTGCCGAACACTGCTCGTGCTGGAGTGAGTGATGTCGTATCGTGCGGGGCTGACCTATACGCCATCAAGAACAGCGGAATATGCGTGTCCCAATCCTTTAGTAGGCAGGAATCTACTACTTTCCGCAGATATTCCTCCAGTGTTCGATTGAATCGTTCCATGCCGTCGGACTGGGGATGCAAAGGACAGGTGCGAGTTTTCCTTATTCCTAGTAGCTCACACACTTCCTTGATTACCAGAGACTCGAAATTCCGGCCTTGATCAGAGTGCAACTCCAGTGGGACTCCAAATCTGGCCACCCAGTTGTTTACCAGCATTTTCGCGACCGTGGCGGCCTTCTGGTTAGGAATAGGATACACTTCGGGCCATTTGCTGAAATTATCCATTACCACCAGCATATATTTGTTGCCTTGAGTGCTAAGTGGGAATGGCCCGGCGACATCCATGGCAATTCGCTCAAAGGGCGCTCCCATGTTGTACTGCTGCATGCGGCCCCAGATCTTCTTGTTGGCCCTTTCGCAGCCGAACATCGATCACAGCTCTTAATCCAATCGGCGACCGACTCCTGGCATCCTACCCAGTAGAATCGCCTTTTTATTTTGGCGACAGTTTTTGTGATGCCTAGGTGCCCTCCGCTGGAGTCGTTATGGTATGCCTCGATCACCTCGTTGATCCTGCATTTCGGGACTACAATTAGGGAATTGCTGGTCCGGCCATCCTCACTCTCCCACTCGCGGTATAGGCACCCATCAGACAGACGCAGACTTTGCCACTGCGCCCAGTAAGACTTCGCGATCGGGCTCTCACCGGTCATCTCCTGCCAGTCTGGACGTGCGCCTTGCTCCTTGCCTTCAATGATTTTTTTAAGATCCGTATCCTCGCACTGGTCCTTTTGTATCCTCTCCGCAGACCACTCTTCCGCTGATCAATCGTACGTCCACTATCTGCTCTTTGCTTTCGGCTCGCGAACAATGCCTGCATTCGGTTTTGCACGGACGGCGTGACAAGGCATCGGCATTTCCATGGCTGCTCCCCTTGCGATGCTCTACCGTGTAGTCGTAGCTCTGCAGTCGCTCGATCCACCGCGCCAACTGGCCTTCCGGATCCTTAAAGTTCAGTAGCCATTTCAATGCCGCATGATCTGTGCGCAGGCGAAACTTTTGCCCATACAGGTATTTATGGAAGTGTTTCACGCATTCCAATACTGCGAGCAACTCCCTTCGGGTCACACAGTAGTTGCGTTCAGGCTTTGACAACATTTTGCTGTAGTATGCTATCACTTGTTCTTGGCCATCTATTATCTGTGACAGTACACCGCCAATACTATGCCCACTTGCATCTGTATCCAGCACAAACATCTCTCCATTTTTCCTTCAGTCGTGCAAAAGCCTGCTCCTGCTCTTCACCCCACGTGAAGGCTTGATTCTTTTTCGTCAGTTTGTGCAAGCTGCCGGCTATGTTCGCAAATCCCGGAACGAATCTTCGGTAATATGTGCTCAAGCCCAGGAAACTGCGGAGTTCGTGTAGACCGCCGTAATTTCACCGCCGTAATTTTGCATTCATCCGTATGTACTCCGCGGGCGGAAACCGTGTGACCCAGATATTTGACCTCTTTTTTGAAACAGCGAGCACTTCTTTGGGTTGAGTTTAAGGCCGGCGTTTTGTATTCGCCCAAATACCTCCTTCAGCTTTTCCAGGTGGTCGTCGAAGCTTTTTCCCATTACGATTATGTCGTCGAGGTATACCATACACGTCCGCCAATGCAGCCCTTTCAGCACACGTTCCATTAACCGCTCGAATGTTGCGGGTGCGTTGCAGAGTCCAAACGGCATGACGGTGAACTGCCACAAACCGTCGCCAACACTAAAAACTGTTTTCTCCTTGTCCTGGTCTGCAAGTTCCTCCTGCCAATAGCCGCTGCGTAAGTCGAGTGTGGAAAACCACTATGTGCCTGACAGTGTGTCCAGGGTGTCATCGATCCGAGGTAGTGGATAGCTGTCCTTCTTGGTCACGTCATTGAGCTTTCGATAGTCCACACAAAATCGGGTACTGCCATCCTTTTTCTTGACCAACACGACCGGTGAACACCAAGGGCCTGACGAAGGCTCTATGACCTTTTCTTTCCGCATGTTTTCAATCAAATTTGTGACCTCTTCCCTCTTGGCCAGAGGGACCCGTCTTGGTGGTTGGCGGATTGGTTTCGCACTTCCGGTGTCGTTGTTGTGCTTCACTATGGCTGTTCTTCCGCCCGCTTCTGTTGCAAATATTGACCCATAGTGCTGCAGGAGTGACCGTGCCTTCTGTTTCTGCTCGGCTGTCAATTCGCTGCTCCACTGGTTCTGCGGTATGGCGTCCATGTTAGAACCGCTTTTCTTGCTTCCTCCGGTTGGACTGCTTTCGCAATTGACAACTGCTTCAGCCTCTCTACACTCGCCAATGACCGCATCTTTTTCGACATATCTGGGTGTGTTCAGTGGGTTGAGTATCCTGACTGGTATTTTGCCATTTTTGGGTTCCACTAATGTACGTCCGATTATTATGTTGTCGTATCCTTGTTTTGGCGCTTCTACAACTCACAGCCGGCTTGTCCCATCGTCCTCGTCCACCTTTGCCCACACAATCGCCTCGGAATTCGCTGGTATCTTCTGGTGTTGACACGAGACAACTTTCCTTGCAGCCACGCTTCGCTCATAGCCAGTGTGCAGGGGGAATTCAACGTTGGCATACCTCAGCACATTTTCTTTCAGGTCCAGCGTAAAACCGTGCCTAATCATGAAATCCACGCCGATAATCACGTCGTCCATTATATCCGCGACGATGAACTCATGTTCTAGGCTGCTGGTGCCGATAGCAATTGTTTTTGTTACTTTTCCTCTTACCGGCGCACGCTCGCCAGTCGCAGTCCTCAGCTGTATGCCATGCAGTGGTTCCCAGTCCTTCAGAAGCTTCCTTTTTATGATCGAATATGACGCTCCAGTATCCAGTGTCAACACGAAAAACTTTCCATCTATCTTTCTTTCAATCGTCAAGCTGCTGGGTTGTCGTTTCAACTGCGAGACAAGGACGGTGGGGCAGCAGGTTGTGGGGATCAGCTCTCGCCCCTTTGGGCTGCGCACTGCTGCTTTTATACCAGTTTTCTTATCGCGCCGAAGTTTCTTGCAACTTCTAATTGGAAAGCGCTCGACCATTCTCGCACAGCCCATTTCTTCGAGAACCATCCTTGCCATATCGGACTATACCAAGCGAATTTATAACAGTTTTGCTGTACTTCAAGTATCATATCAGTACATAAGTATCCCAAATTCAATCATTATGCGGTATGCGTTGTTTGCAGTGAGCCAAAGCAATAAATACAAGTATACATAATTCACAATTCGCGAAGCGTATGAAGCGGGTATACGCATTTGGAAGAAATGTTTGCGGCATGGATTTTGCCAGCTCAACTGCTGCTATTTTTTAAGCAAGTTGAAGTTGAGTCTTAAAGTTATAGAATCATGCAAAATAAAAATGGTTAAATACTTTAAAAACACGAACTCCAAATATATGATGATTGAATCAATTGTCGGTAATTGGACCTACATCAATGAAATACTCTATGACAACGGGCAAAGCCATCGACTTTTCGACCATTCGTACTCTAAAAATTTTTAACTTTACAAATTATTATTAATTATTATAATCTATTACACGTATTATGAATTAAATATTACTTCGTTCGCTAAAGGACATTTTTTCATTTCATGTTTAAAGCTATTATATTAAATTTATTATTTCAGTATGTATACATTTATTAGAAAAAATAAACAAAATTGGGTATATCCTAAAAAATGCTTGTCATTTGTTTTCTTTTCTACAAATGCGTAATCACTAGGTATCGGATTTATATGCAAAAACTATACAAAAACTATGCAAAAAATGCAAAAATACGCAAAATATGCAAACATATTGTAACGATGAGACAGTCTGTCGCTGTGCAAAGCAACCCTGCCGCTACGTGTCGTGCTATAACCCAATCTGGCAACGACGGCCGCGATAGTAACTTTTAGTCCAATCTGGCAGCGACGGCCGCGATAATAACTTTTAGTCCAACCTGGCAATGATGGAAACTTTTAGTCCACTCCGGAATGTGCGGGAACGATCTGCGCGATGGCCTGAGAGGTATAAAAGGCAGCCGGATGCGGCGCAGTCAGTCTGGTTTTGACAAGTGAAGTTGCCACACGGAGTAATAAAGCAAATACTTAAGTGTACGAACAGTAAGGTGTAAACTGTGAATAATAAAGTGACTGTTGGTTTTTAATTGGCTGCGTTCGAATAAACAAAGTTGTTTCATTTTCAAATTACACAATCCAGAGATACGTAACAGCCCACTAGAACTAGTATTCGTAGCAATATGCAAATATACAGTGCATATGTTAGCTCATTCTTAATATTTTTCAATACAAATATTTTCTGTCTTGGTCCCGCTCAAATCGGAAGCTCCAAAAAAATATGCATTTGCATATAAATCCGATACCTATTAATCACAATAAGAGTCAAAGAACAAGGGCGAAGCGAAATGAAAATGCGGTGGTATGCGGTGTTCCCATCTTTCCTTTGGATCATTCGCACCACCGCATTCTCATATCGCTTCGGAATGCGGTGGTGCGATGACTCAAACGAATATTTCCATCTATCGTTTGGATCATTACCGATCATTGCCGTCTTCGTTTAAATCATTCGCACCACCGTATTCCGAAGTGCATAGTTCGTTTGGATCATCGGCAGCACCGCATAGCCGAAGTGAAATGAAGATGCGATAGTCTGCGTTCGTTTAGTATTGCAAGCTGATGATTCGATCGTTCGGATTAGTAGGGGAGATGTGGGGGTTGTGGGCATGGGTCGGTTGTGGGCACTAGGCATCGCAATCCCGGGATCCCGGGATCCCGGGATCCCGGACTTTTTCCAGTCCCGAAAATCCCGGGATTCAAATCTTTTAATCCCGGGATTTTCGGGATTGCAAAAGATGCTTCAAAGTTCAAATGAAATAAATTTAAAAGCACAAAAACCCAATTCCTTATCTGAAGGAGGAGGGACCCCTCCCTCCGTCTCCGAGCGCGTCTTTTGCAAAAGGCTTATAATTATTTACTAAGCATTCAATCAGCAAGTGTTGAATCTGAAAGATGTTTTCTCTCAGCAGGGTTTATTTGCAATAAATTTCGCTCTAGATTAGAGGGCAAAACATTTAATGCCTTAGTATTTTTAAGATCTCAGTTTTTATTTAATCACAACGCTTAACTTTTGTATCGAAATAATCGAAGTAAAACTAAAAGTACTATCAAATTAACTATTTTATTTTTTTTTATCAAATATGCGTATATATGTACGTTATGATACATTTGATGCAAAGCAATAAGTTATGTTTAAGTGTCATTTTTGGATAAAACAAAATGTTATCAAACTGAAGTTAAATGTCAAATGAAAAACTTTTAAGTTAAACAAAATGTTGTCAAGGATGACTATGTTTATTCATTTGATTTAAATTAAAGCTGACAATTTTGAATGTAATTGACAACTGATTGTAAATAACAACTGGATTTTGGTGATGTGCCGCGCACAACCAACCACTTCGATGACTCAACACCGACTCCCACCCTTTCCGCCTTACAATGTGATTAAATTCAAGATAAAAAATCTTAAAACTACCCCAAATGTGATTAAACTGTGTCCATTTTTATGGTTAATATATTATAAACAAGTATTTATGCAATTTGGTAAAATTGTTTTATTTAAAAAATTTGTTATTTGAATCCCGGGATTAAATCCCGGGATCCCGGGATTTGACTTTTCAATCCCGAAAATCCCGGGATCGCAAAATGGCCAAAAATTGCGATCCCTAGTGGGCACCCCTACGTATATTTTCACAAAATGAAGATTGAGTTCGGTTGGTAATGTGATTCCCAAGCAATTACCCTATGTATGATTTATGCCAAATATCAAAGTAAACGGACGCGTTTGCTTTTGGAAATGAACGAATCAGTTTTTTTCGTGCTTGGAAAAGTTAGTGAAACTTCTTTCAAACATTTTCAATAGTGTATTAATCAGAGTGGATCGATTGGTAAGGTAAGTGTAATGCATTTTTATTTAGTCGAAGTATTATACTAAACGAAACAATATCAATTTCAACCAAAAAATTTATGCAAAACAATTTTTTAATTACTTTTTGTCTGCCAAAGTTGGTTGTGGGCACACAAATTGGGTGGGTTGTGGGCACCCGTTTTTTTTTAGTCAAATTTTTTATATACCTACAGTTTCTCGTAAAATTGTTCTAAAAATTTGTTCGGAACCCTCTAGAACATTCTTATGAAAATCTTTGGCTCTTGGAAAAGGATCCTCTCCCACTGTGAGGGATTATCACTAAGATTTTCACACTTCATTCTAGATTTTTCGGCTTCCAGAATATTTGTTAGATGAAGATTATCATTGAAATTTTCACGCTTCATTCTAGATTTTTTGGCTTTCAGAATATTCGTTAGATAAAGATTATCATTAAAATAAAATAAAAATTTTTTATAAAAACTTTTTATAAAATTGGAAAATTTTTTATAAAAATATCAAATTTTATTAATAAAACATAGCCTCGAATTTTTTTTTATAAAAAATGTAAAATTTCAATTTGTAAGGTCAACTTTATTAAAAACGGAATATTGATAAAAAATTTCTGTTTTTTATAAAAATTTCGCCTTTTCTTATAAAAATTCGAATCTGTTTAGATCGCTAAACACTGCCGGCCGCGCAGCTCTCAGAAATTAATATTGTCAATAATATTGTATTGTGCGCGTCCCTTTATGTGTTTATATGTACGGATGGCAACCCTGGCCATCCCGAAGGGAGCTTGCGCGACCGGCGGACACTCATCATCCGATCACCGGCGACGACATCACGCGGTCCGCGACCAACCACAATCAACATTCCACATAATTCCACCAGTTCCACTAAACACAAGCATCACCAAATAACCACAAGACACATATTTTCCATCAAACATATTGTACATTTATCACAACGCTTCATATGAAATAAGTAAAGCCACACACGTTTATACATTGTACCCCGATACACCAATTAACATAGTTTTCACATCTAAAAATCACAAAATCACGTTGTAACACTGAATTATAAATACACCTGAAATACAATTTTATAACGTTTCAAAGAAGTTCATTGCGTTGCTTATTTGGTGCGCGATCGCTATTTACAACGTGAGTTTAACAATGGTCCTTCGAGCCGGATACTGGCACCTCAAACAACATTAAACAATAAAAAGTGAACCAATTGTGTGCAAAAGCTGACAGCAAACACGAAAAAAGGTGCAACCCAACAGTGCAAGTGCATAAACCAAACAAAATCAAATCGCACAGTGAAAGACAATTAAAATTACAGTCATAAATAAAAAACAAAACAAAAATTACAATAACACACAGTCCAGAACGCGCAAACAAAAAATAGCAACAAACACATACAAGCAGTCGCATGATCACAAATTTCACACAACAACAACCACAAGGAGAACTGAAGATCAACGGTCAGCAGCGTGGGAGTAGCGGCATACCCGCCAGCAGCGAGCGCTACGTGGGAGCACCCGATCTTAAGTATTGTCTGTCCCCTTGACAATACTGACTGTAAGTTGGCTTATTTCCTTTATTATACCGAGCGGTTGGAGTCCCATTGTGTATATTTTCTATATACAGAACCAACCCGCTCGATTATAGTTGCACTTGCAGTCGGAACATACTTTGCATATGTACATTTTCCCATATGTACATATGTAAATAGTGTCGCTGACCTCTCAGTGCAGTTCCACATACTTACAGTGGCACTACATGAAACTCTTTATGTAGTGCACTGGAGTGAAAAAAATAAGTTGTGGAATAAATTCAGTAGCAAATTATATTTTCTTAACACCTTTGAGAAAAATAATTAAATATAAGCTTGCTGTCTCCAATTCCTTTGGAGAAATTATTTCGTTTTCCTTACATTTTCGTTCCATCACAAAATTTGTTTGTGTGTTCACTCAAAACCCCTCTGAGGTGATACACTTCAACAAAATTTCCTGCACTTCTCGTGAATGTGCTCCACTGTGCGACATTCCTAGTCGGTTTTGTGGCAATTCGAATATCTTTCGAATTTTGTTGGTGTTTTTTCTCGACTCTTGCCTCCTGTACTTCTCAACCATCGAATCATTTGTTTATTAACTTCTAAATTATTCTGTATTTCGACATGCCAATTGAAAAATCATTCGAAAAGTCTCATATTCCCTCCATGAGCATTTTTAATTTCGAAGCGGACAATTTGGTTCACTTTTGTTCCAAACTCTCTTCTGTCCCTATCGAAGAGTTAGCGCCCGCAATCCTCAAAGCGTATTTAGCCGATCTCAATGGCTACTATGCGGATCTAAAGGCAGCTTTTTCGCAAGTCGGCATCACCCCAGATGACGTCCTGCCTAAAACTTTCAAGTCGATCGCTCGCTCAAAAATGGAACTGTGCCGAGAACGGGTGTACGAAACCATGGCCCAGATTTCGGACCTCATGGACGCTCAGCAACCTCCTCTCGCTGAAACCATTCGTCCAGCAGAAATCCCCTTCCCTTCTGCAACAGAGCAGGCAAGTAATTCTATTTGCCTGAATGTCCCTCCTTGCGACACCGAAATCTTCTCCGGCGGGTATGAAGAGTGGCCGTCCTTCCGCGACATGTTTTCGGCGGTTTATATTAACCACCCGAAACTCACCTCTGCCCAAAAGTTATATCACCTCCGATATAAAACAACCGGAAAGGCTGGCGCCATCGTTAGGCAGTATCCATTGAGCGATTCTAACTTCGAATTGGCATGGAATGCGCTGAAGTCCCGATTTGAAAATCGGCGCATTCTGGTGGATAAACAGGTCAATACGCTCTTGAACCTCCCTCAAGTAGCTGTTGAAGACAGTGAAGCGCTGCAAAGCCTTCAAAACGCAATAAACAATTCTCTGTCCGTCTTATCTTCTCAAGACGTCTCGACAGAGGGTTGGGACCCGATCCTGGTCTACATTTGTTCAACGAAACTCCCGGAAGAAACTTTATCCCAGTGGGAACAATCCCTTAGTTCCCGGAGAGATCTTCCAACCTGGGAACAAATGAACACATTTTTGACCAGCAGGTATGAGGTCGTGGAAAGACTTAACCTTTTGAGGCCGACCAAGTCCGTGTTTTCTCACAACCGGGATCATAACAGAGCTCAAAACTTAGCTGAGAGCAGATGGACTTTCCTCTGTCCAGTTTGCAGCGCGGCTCATGCGCTCAAACTATGCTCGAAGTTCAAAAGGTTATCTGTTTATGATCGAGTAAAGGCAGTACGAGCCCACAACTTGTGCACAAACTGTCTGTCCCATACTCACTTGAAGCGGGACTGCACAAGTAAACACACTTGCTTGCAATGTCAGAAGCAGCATCATTCTATGCTCCACTTCGCTTCTGACATCACCCCAAATCGGCGAAGAGACACCATCTCACCAATTTTCACGACTCAGCCTCGGAGTCCATCAAACATCTCATCCGTGTCGAGAAAAT
The DNA here is from genome assembly GCA_963971225.1 of Melieria omissa. Taxonomy (NCBI): domain Eukaryota; kingdom Metazoa; phylum Arthropoda; class Insecta; order Diptera; family Ulidiidae; genus Melieria; species Melieria omissa. Next base: position 36,494,454 of record OZ020269.1, on the reverse strand, counting down.
CCCGGAGTTCTCGAGATGAGTCATCTTCCGTCACATCGCGAAGACGGAAAAACCGTCCTGTGCAGTCCCTTAGCACGACGGTTAAGGAAACAGCCCTTATCCCCGTGTCTGAATATAGACCGTTTGGGCACATCGCAGACGAAGCGCAACCCCCGCGCAGCATTCATCCCCGATCAGCAACAAGCCTTAGACGACAATCGCAGGATTTTAGTCGGACTCGCCTTGACAGCGCATCTTGTCCACACGCGAGTCATCTCCATACTCGCGGCTGCAGCATCATCCAACCGAGATCCGAACCAAGGATTCAGACCAACAAGTTGCGCGGGCGCCGAGTTCGGACCCTCCTTCCACGAGCCATCCAAACCCTAATGGACCTCCGGGGGGTCCCATCAATGCACGAGTGCATCCGGCCCCAGGATGTTTAGATCGCTAAACACTGCCGGCCGCGCAGCTCTCAGAAATTAATATTGTCAATAATATTGTATTGTGCGCGTCCCTTTATGTGTTTATATGTACGGATGGCAACCCTGGCCATCCCGAAGGGAGCTTGCGCGACCGGCGGACACTCATCATCCGATCACCGGCGACGACATCACGCGGTCCGCGACCAACCACAATCAACATTCAACATAATTCCACCAGTTCCACTAAACACAAGCATCACCAAATAACCACAAGACACATATTTTCCATCAAACATATTGTACATTTATCACAACGCTTCATATGAAATAAGTAAAGCCACACACGTTTATACATTGTACCCCGATACACCAATTAACATAGTTTTCACATCTAAAAATCACAAAATCACGTTGTAACACTGAATTATAAATACACCTGAAATACAATTTTATAACGTTTCAAAGAAGTTCATTGCGTTGCTTATTTGGTGCGCGATCGCTATTTACAACGTGAGTTTAACAGAATCACTAGCGTCTTATGTCTTCGTTTGCGATATTGCAGGGCTTAGAAATTCGCCACCTTGCCGGGTTGATCTGCAAAGCGCTTGATCTGGCGTTGACACCGAAAACAATAAAGTCCGGTTTCAGTGCAACGGGTATCATGCCATTTAATCCGGACACTTTTAGTGACGTTGATTTCATTGAAGCCGTAGAACAATCACAACCAACAGAGCCATCAACTTCAGAGCCATCCACTTCGGTTCCACTCGCCGCATCAATGAGCAGTCATTCGATTTTTGATGAAATTGGTCCAGTGCGCGGTGTAACACCGAAGCAACCCTCAAATCGCGGTCGCAAACCAATGAAGAGCTCAACGTTGACATCCTCGGAAGTTCTTGCGAATTTGAAGGAAAAGGCAGCTGAACGGGATGCTAACATAGCGGCCAAGGCAACTAAAAAAGCAACACCGACCAAGAGCGCTAAATCGACCAAGAACGTGACACCAACTAAACGGGCGAAGGCGACTCCAGCTAAACCATCAACCAAGCGCGTAAAACCAACTTCCGCTAAGCATGACAAAGCAATGGATTCCACGGCGTCTGACGAGGATGTGGACTTTTGTCTCATCTGCTTGCAGTTTTTGCCACGTAAATTGACCGCAGCTAACTCCATCAATTGTAACATCTGCGATCGAGCTTTTCATTTGAAATGTGCGAGCATGCGGGCCAGTTATTATACATGTCGAAATTGTGTTTCCGACGATGAATAACGCTGAAATAAGGCTTTCAGAATAATAAACTGTAATTTTCTTCAAATTAGTTGTTGTTTTCTTTCATATTTTTCCATATTTAGCATGTTTTCCAAGGATGCCCACAACCCCCCGTAAAAAAAATTTTAGCTGAAAATAACTATTTTACGAAAGTCCATATACAATTTTTTTGAATGACGAAATCGGGTATACAACTTTATAATTATTTAGCTTTGGTCTCTAGCTGTACACAGATACCCATATGTCCAAATAATATGCACTAGGTCGGTAATTATAAGCCGAAAACAAAACTATGCCCACAACCCCCACATCTTCCCTAGTATTCGGAATGAATGCTTCGCTTGCGGTGGGGATACATACTGATATCCGTTTTTTTGAGCAGTGGCACATATCGCACTGCATTTTACGCGAATACATACTGAGCGATTAAAATATGACCGCATGCAGATCTCTGGTGTGTGTGTGTGTGTGCGAATTGAAGGCAAGAAAATTAAACAAGGCTTTCACTTTCGTCGGGCTTATGATAGAGACGTTGGAAAGCAGCGGCAAGTGCGTAGCGTTTGTCCACGCTCTAGTCGAGGATGGGCGAACGATATCGATGATTTTAAATTCGACGCAGCGTCAACGACGTTATCGCCGGCAATGTCGCAGTGGCGGCCCCTAGGTAGATGTGCCGTTTAGTGTGCCAGCAATCACAAGTGCGGCAGTTGTTTGGCGTTGCTGTTACTTGTCATTCGGAATGAAAACGAAACTGAAACGAAGCCCGACGACAATCCGACAGTAAAATAATAGTGTGTCCGGAATAGTGGCGCACGGAAGCGGGGTTGCTGATGCACAAATTGTGGACGGCAAATATGGTTTCAATTGGCATTAGATTCAAAAGTTGTGTAAGGATCCCCTCACCCCTTGTGTGCGTTACTGGGAGTTGTGAGAAACCCACAACGGAAGCAGCAAATCGTTTCCAGTAAAAAATATCAAAGGAGTAAGCCAGCTTACGTTCCCAAAAATGACACTATCTAAACAAACATAAATTAGTAAGAACTTGCATGTTTTAACTGTTGATTACAACATTGGGACTTTGGCACATTCACAATACACTGGAAAAAGGGTGTAAACAAACGGGTGAAAGAAAGAAACAGCTGATTTTATTGTTTCATTTGAGGTTTGAAGCTGTAGCGAAACTTAAGTTTAATCAGACATTTAATGTAAAAGGCAAATGGTTCGTTGGGTTCAATCTGTAATTCTTCAACCGACTTACAAGCGCACACATTCTTTGCTGGTTCCATTTGCCTCCAAATTTTTGCAAAAGTTATTATTTGACTATGTAGTCGATCATTTGGCAGCCAATCATACGCTTTCTTATTCTTCTTATTACTGGCTAAAAGTTATTGCCAAACATTTCTTCAGTAAAACCTTGCAAGTTCTCACGAAATTAACTGTCACTTAATACTACGTTTACATTGAGCCCAAAAGCGTAATGTCAAATAGGTTATTTCAAAGTGTATACATTCCCTGATTTGCATTTCGTTTGTCAGCTAATGTCAAATGCTCAATGCTCATGCTCTCTTGCCGCAGCTCAGCACTTGCTACTAGGTCCTTAGGTTGTTGGTGATTCTATAGAAATCAAAATGATAAATTCCGGATAACAGTTTCAATTTTTTATTTAGATTCTGGCAAATCTTTCTTTATTCTTTATTTTTTCGTCCGAAAAATTGGCAAATGGAAATTGAACTTGGACCAGCTTTGGTTCGAGTAGGATGGCGCAATATAAGTCGTGTAGCAAAATATCTTTTGCGCAGATCTAATCTGTTCACAGGAAAAGACAAATATTATATTTTAATTCTATAGTGGAGTTCACTCTTTATAGCATTTTAGGTGTAAAGTTGCTATTGTAGTAATCTGTCGCTACATCTGCTTTCGAAAACATTGCGAAAATTCAAAAATGGCTATGAAGAGTGACCTGCAAGAGATTGCAAACTTTGGCTTAACTGAAAGGTTTGTACTTGAACACCGGCTTGTCATACTAATGCCCTGAACTATTTACGTGGGCAGTCCGATAAGTACTTAGCCCCACCGCTCGATGGTGCCACTATCGTAAGATAAATTTGCTATCGTGTAGTACATAGACGGCTACTGTCAAAATTTCAGCCATATTGGATTTGTAGTTTTGTTTTGACCGCGTGTGGAAACGAACGTGTCAGCGGATTTTAGAAAAATGGAAAAAGAGCGGTCGGTGATTCGCCAAATTAGTCGCATTAGGCTATGAACAGTTGCCCCATCCACCGTATTCTCCAGATTTGGCCCGTGTGACTTCTTTTTATTTCCAAACTTGAAAAAGTCTCTCGCCGGGCAGAAATTTGAGTCGAATGAGGAGGTTATCGCCGCCACGGAGGCCTCCAGGAAACGTATTTTTCAGACGGGTTAAAGACGTTGGAGCATCGCTGCGTCAAGTGTATCGAGTTGAAAGGAGACTACGTTGAGAAATAAATCGCCACTTTTCCAAAATTTTCGGTTTTCTTTTGTAGGCTAAGTACTTATCGGACCACCCACGTAGTTGCCCAACACATTCGTATAGTGGAACTTTTGTTGCTGAATGTATGGTAGTCGAAGTAAGGACAAAGGCCTTTCATCCTTAATTCATACATTTAAATTCATACATAACATACTACATATTTGGCTGCTTTCGCAACTAATTTGTGTGCGTTAGTGCGTAAGGGGAACACATGGATACCAGTGAGTGTCTGAGTTACTCAATCACGAGCATTCATTTGTCGATTCGTAATTAATTTATATTAATAAAGTAAACATATAAATCGCATTAAAATCACACACAATTGGCCAGTACGGATGTCGCGGTCGACTCAAACGAAAGCGCAACCAATTGCAACGCTCACGCTCACAACTGGAATCAATCAGAGGTGTGGAATGGAACTGGGGGCTGCCAGCAAGCGAATCAGCTCCACGATAGTCACGGCAACGGCGGTAACGTAACGGTAACATCGTTTCCACCAATTACCAATCACCAATAATTATAATTGCAACGAATTAATGAAGTGATTGGTTGCATCAAATACTCCGCCGCATCGGCGCTGTAGCGGCCGGACGCTTTGTGGCCTTTGCGAGGTGCCCCGAAGTGAAGCAGCTCGCGATCTAAATCGCTTGCATTTAAACGAGCGGCGTTCGTTGCCCAACGTCTTGCACAGAATGGAAAATAGATAACGTACAGAAGTCTGCATGTGGAAAACAGAGAATGTTAACTAATTGCCAATTGCCGTTGCATTGCGCACCACACGGTAGCAGTAGTGACGGCGGTCATTGCGACTACCAGCTGGAGTTCGCGTATGCGCGCAAATAACTAATGAGCGTTCCAACCTCGACAGCACCAACAGTTGGCAACTCGTTGGCATCCGCGGCACCGGCGCAGTGTAGCGAGTGCGCCATAATAGAAAACAGGTCATGTTGGGATTTTAACTAAATTTTAATGGAGGTTTACTGTTTCAATTTACTAAACTCAAAATATCTTTGCAAAATTCGTATAAGTATTAATTTATACTTTTGGGTTTTCAAAGTGTAGGATTGATAGCCAACATTTAAAAAAAAAAAATTAATGTTTCTGTCTATTGAGACAATTTGAAACTTTCCATGATTAATTAATTAATTGATTGGCACGACAGCCCGCTTACGCGAGACTAAGGCCTAGCTTCCCGCAACCACCCGTGTTGTGCGTGTGAATTTTGTACGCGGGTGGAAGGGACCTACAGTTTTATGCCGGTTCCGAACGGCAGATTGGGAGCTTTTTCATAGGCAATTTTTTACTCTCAGAGGTTTGCCATTTCCAGCTGAGAGGACAGCCGCCGAAAGAGAAAACGAGTTTCCCGTTATTTTTTAGGTGTTACTACATGCAGTATTCGAACTAGCGTCGCTCTGCATGCGACTCGTTGGACCGCGCACTAACCAACTGAGCCACGACGACTCCTTTCCATGATACAAAAAATAAAGATAGAGCCAATGCTTCTTCTCAGCCATGTTGCACATCTGACACTTGGCGTTCTCCTTTGAAAATGTGCTACCGTAGTGTTGAATTCCAAGCTTCATATACATTTCACATACATATATATTTTTCATACAGGGTGTTTTATTTTTGTTTTTCTATGTATGGCAGCTCGAAAGTACCGTTATTTAAAGAAATCAGCATGTGTAGAAATACGGAATTTTTATACAATTTAATAGGCAGGAATACATGTGGATAATGGAAATGGTAATCGAATATAAAATATTTTCCCATTAGAGGGGTGGGCATGGCAATAGTCCAATTTTCAACATTTTTCGGTTTTATCTTAATAAGGCTTAAAAATGGGAGGTCATTTACTATTTTTGGCCACGCCGTATATAGTGACGCGACATTGTGCGCCGTACGCGGCCCGACCTCTTCCATTATCCATTACTATAGCAATAATACATCACAACTCTTCTAACTGCAACGCCTCCATGGCACCGTACATACATTTTTGTAATCATCCCAAATTCGTTGCTCTTTTGCAGTTGAGGACATTCTCGTACGCGTAGATAAAGTCACAGCGGTCGTACTGTCAACATGAAGTAGTACGTCAGCGGCAGACACTGCCCACAACAATCACTTGAAGCCACTCGGCAAGTCAGCTATTGATTCCGTTCCTGAGTGAGCGCAGGGCAGCACAACTTCGACGCACCCGACCATCGAACTCTTTCTCGAGTTTGCCACTGTGCCCCCAACACACACTACCAATAAGTGATCAAAGCAACAAAATGCCATATTTCCCAAATATCAATAAGAGCAGTCACAGCAAAATGACCAGCAGTAACACGTCACTAGACAATACGTCGGACCAGGACTACAGCGAATTCCTGAATGAATACCAAACCAACTCGCCCAGCAATGAGCCGGAGACCCAGTACGAAGGTAAGCTTTGATAACTTCCAAATTCAACCCAAACACAAAGACCAACCGAGCACGTCTTATTGCTTGCAGAGGGCGAGTTGGAGGCGGAATGGCTGGCATCCGCTGGATTTCCGCAGTTGACGAAACCATTTGAGCAAGTAAGTACACCTAGAATTGAGAATCACTATGGACGATGGTCGTTACTCGCCCGGACGTATGGACAATTTACAGAACATACTGTTCGCTGGTGACCTCGATTGTCGTTTGCAGTAGCAGTTAGGCGCACATACAGTGCACTGGACAGGGTGGGTTTGATTTCACTTAAGGCTGAGCACCCTCACTTTTTCTAATTCTCCAATTTTTTTTGCCTGTTTATTATTTCCCATCCCATCAACATTACCCTGTTGAATCCATTGCCTTGTGACAAGTTCCTATCCTTCACACTCCAATTAGTTGGGATGAGCAGTACAACCTATCAGCAACGGAACCTCACCATACGGAAGTGTCTCTCCTAGGACTGCTAGCAATTAAAAAATCTCGATGTTGTAAATAAGTAGCAGTTTTGTTCTAGACGGACCAAACTTATGGTTTTTTGTGAAAGATTTTTCGTGAAAACTTCCAGACAGGAAGGGATTTGCACAGACAGGAAGGGATTTGCAACTTTATGCCGATTCCGAAAGGCAAGTTTAGAGCTTTTACAAACAGTTAAATCGTAACCTTTCAACTCAGTGCTCATAAATGCAATTTAGCTGACGAAAATTTTATCAGACGCAAATTCTGTCTGAAATATTACCTATTAGAGAGCTGCAATTGTGCATTTGAAAGCTGTTTCAAGACACTCTCTCTCTTTGCACGGCACTGCACTGCACTTGCTCAGTGCAAACAGATCGAATCAGAGCTGCCAGCGAAGAGAAGCAAAACATGTGTGTGCATGACATATGAAAGCTGAGTCTTTGTTGCTTTATAACATTAGTGTGTGCGAACACACTAAAGGCAATGCACAGTAAAGGCAATGAAATTTACTGCAATGACACTGAATGCAGTAAGTTATACCAAAAAGTATGGAAAAATATTCTTTGCTTATACTAAAAGAACAATTCTGTGGTCAAAAGCAATACCCGCTTAAGTCGACTTAAGAAGAAATTGAGTTATGGGTGCCACCACGTTCCCTTGACTTTGCTCAACGTTTGTGTAAAATCGGGGAGTCTGTAACTTTAAAATAAAAAAAGTTATTGATAAAAACCTATTCGCATTCCCATAACGAACACACTACGCGCTAAAACTTTGAAACGAGATTGCTCGAAACGGCAATTTTCGACTTAAGCGGTTATTGCTTTTGACCACAGAATTAGTGCTTTGTTGTTATTGTAATAATCACGCATATTTTTGAGTTTTTTTAATGGTATTTAATTCAAATTAAATTTCGTATGAATTTACAAATAAAATATTTTCACCTAAATTAAAACTATTGTGTTTTATGGACATAAAAAATTGAACAGAAAAATTAAATTATATTTACTTGTGCATCTAACTCCTTTTTTTCAAAATTTTTATTTTAATGATGGCGTTGGTTAGCTGATTGCTAGACTAAAAATTACAATAATATTGTAACAACATATACACTAGTCAGAATAAGTTTGCGTACGAGGGGTACATAGCTTTTTCATATGAAAAATAAATCAGTTAAAGTTATTTTTCAAAAACAAAATATTTTTTATTTCTTCCGTAAAGTTAGTTATTTCATTCCATTAAGATAATAATATGAAAAACTTGACCAAACTGTAAAAGAAAAGCCAAAAACAAAATATGTTATGAATTCACCTCAGAAAAAGTTTGCGTACCAGATAAGGTTATATAGTTAAAATGTAATTGAAACTAAGTTTTGAACTCCCTGCAGAAGTTTCGGCGTACATTATATTAAATTCGGTGTTTTTTCAGCGGCTATTTTGTTATATCCTTGAATTGTTATATTGATTTACTATATCTTTGAAGATGGAGTGTTTTTGGGCTCAGGGTTCAAGTAAACCCCTTATATACTCAATTAGATGCACGTTAAGTGACTAGGGAGGAACTTTTTCAACTTTGTTGAGCCAGTTAATAGCAAAAATAGCTTCGCATCGTATGCATTGCGCCTTAAGGTCATCGTAAAGTTGAATGAAATGTTGGAACCTGATCCAAGATTTTGAAACTTTGGCTTGCATAAGCTTTTAGAATATTTAGATGACCCCTCGGAACCATTTATAAATAAAACAACACAGCCACTCCTTTACTAGACATGCAGTCCCATACCATACCCCCTCAAATGCTATGCTTTGCTGTTAATGTCAGATTTTTGTTAACTGAATCCTCTTCAAATTAGTTGATGCCTTTTAATGCCAAATATGCTAAACCATTATCAGAGAACAATAAATCTTCCTACTCCATAGATAACAACACATAGTCCTGGAAATGTGGTTTTCTAGACCCTTTGATGGACTCTTTCACGAAAGCAATTATATGCTCCTTGTTAGTAAGCTAAATATGAGATTCTTACATGCTGTTATGTAGAGAAAATTTGTTTATTTCAGGACTTTTCTTATAAAGCCACTGCTACTGGGTTTTGTAAAATATTTCTATACATTTCTGAAGAAATCGGATGCAACTAGCCTTATATTATGATGCACTGATCGCAAAACAATCTAATCCTATTGCCTGGGTAGCTTAGGAAAATGGCCAGATCGTAGTAACGAAGGAAGATTTTCTGTTTTTTTGTGATTTAAGATGGCTTTTTGGAATAACGAATGTGCTCTTCCAAAAATTTCTCTAATCTCACAAAATTTTTTGTCAATTTAGGAAAGATTTAGTAAGATCATCCTTATCCATTTTAATTTTTTTCGCTTGGGTTCTATTGCTTTCTATATAATTTCAAGCACATATACGTTTAAAAAAAATTTACAAGTCCGTTTACTGCTCAATGGAATACAAATTTCCAAATAAAAATAAAAAGCATAACTGGAAATTCCCGTTATTAGTTTTGTACGCAAACTTATTCTGCTCCGTTTTGTGAGTATACTGTCAATAAATAAGAATACATGGAAAATTATTATTTTAATGCATCTAAAACAGAACAAAAAGTGCACTTAAAGCATATATGAAAAATGTGGATACGTTTTTATAAACAAAGAACCCATTTTTGAGGTCAAAATTAATCATAACATAATTTTGACTTGCTTGTACGCAAACTTATTCTGAATAATGTATTTTTTAATATTACATTTAATTTATTTTTTAAAATAACATTTATATATTACATTAATTTTACATTTAAATTATTTATTTGAGTAAATAACCTCCATTTTAATTGGTATTTGGTCAAAAATCTAAATGTTTTACGAAACTCCCTCACTTAATTACGCGTGTCAAGTAGCAAACTCTTCTTGTAATCACTCATTGCATTCAGTGTACAGGTAGAATTTTGGCCCGTTACGCACTGTCAACAATTCATTAGCATTGCTTGCAGTGTGTATAGCAGAGAGAAAACAGTGCGTGCCTTGCAGAGACAAGCAATTGAGTGTTGACTGCCATTGCGGTTTGCATTTTGTTGTCATTCTCATACTGCTCTCTTACTACAGTGAATGCTGGCAATCAGTGCACACAGCACCGAATCACACTGTGTGTAGGCAGAAATGAATCATCCATTGCAGCTCTTTATTACCTATGTATTCCTTAAAAATGTAAACTAAACTTTACTCTTTGTAACATTTTAAAACTGACGATTTTGTTTGCACTGATTTTTGTATACATAACTGAAGGAAGTGTATGTATATGTAAAGAAATTTATTTTTTGATTAAATCATGGGATTCAAATTTTCAGTCCCAAAGCCAAAAATTGTACACTGTTTTTATTGCCACTCTTGCGAAACTCGGTTGACTCCAAAAAGATTCAGCGGTTTCAAATTCAGTTCCTAAACAAAGTTTGCAACCGTAGCGTCAATTTTTATTTATTTATTTTCCCAGTACTGATGTAACACTAGTGTGCAAATGTATAATACATGCGTCGAAGGCTGCACTGAGAAAAACTTGTGCCAAGTAACTAATTACAATTTTTGAAGACAGGGCCATGTCTCTTTTTCGCGCAGCATTTATGACATTTACAACTCCCAAAAAAGTTGATTCCTTTTTGATTTACAAAAGCAAAAATCGATTAGTTAGTCAAATCGTGTTCGAGCAGCACTTCGCTTAATGGCGGCGGGTGGTGAGATGTCGTAATGAAAGGAGCTCCTTCTACCTCAAATTCAAAGTGTATTGCCTTGTTGGTTCTCCCTTTTTGGTTTAGATGAAAAAGAGTACGCGTGTATGTATGTGATGCAAATACGATGCGATAGTTATTTGGCTTTGTTTTGAATTGTGTGCTGTCCAAGAACATCGAGCGCGTTGAGCTTCCAGTTGAGTTCAGCTTGAGCGTAGTACAATCCAGACAATTACATTGCTCTCGACGTCGGATCACCGTGTTGCTACTTGTTTTATCTCATAAATACAACATGTCATCGGGACCTGCTTATTGGGTAAGATGTAGTAAAACTCACTAGGCAAACCCATCTATAGCATCGGATAAACCAAAGAATACGAAATATGTCAGAGTAACTCTTTCTCATGTACATTTAATACAACAGCGTACTCAGAAGTTAGTCAATGGGGGATCACCTCACCTTAGTGCGTTGAAAAGGTAGCAGTGGCGCACACAGGGGGGGGGGGGGGAGTTGGGGTTCAAACCCCCGAAATATTTGTAAGGTAGTACAGACATTTAATTTAAAACCCTTGCATATATGTTCAATCATCAATAACACTACTCGACACAAAAAATTCACCTAAAAAAGTGTTTTCTAGACTAACAGCCCAATTCTGTACACTTGATAAATTCACCATATTGACTATTTGTCTAGTTTTTACTATTTGTCAAGAATTTGTATTCTATTCCTAAAAATAAAAGCTCTTTTCTTGATAAACTGTCAAAAGTGTGAATGCTATTGACAACAGCATACAAATTTTGCCTATTGAAAATGGAAGAATTGGGCATGTTTACACTTGTAACGGTTGAGGAGGATAGAAGAGAAGAAATCAGAAGCAGAAGAAAACAAATAATTTGCCTTCGTTGAGCGAAGAAGAGTTCATGAAGAATTTCCGGCTTACTCGATCCTTGGCGGCATTGCATTTTTTGGACATGGATCCTACCAAAAATGCGTTGGTAAAAACTGTAATTTGCCTGTGAGCCAATCATCTGTCTCACAAAATTGTAAAAATTTTTAATAAAAATGTCAAAATAGTTTCAAAATTACTTTACTTTACTAATTACTTTTAATTTTGTATTTGTTTTATTTTTGACTATTTGACAACTATCGCATATTCACCTTATGTTAAATTAAATGAGCTTTTTACTTTATCAATGTTGCATCAGAACAAAGCTTTTGCTTGATAAAAATCTTGACAAAATACCTTGATAAAAAATTTGTCAAGAATACACAGAATAAGGTTGTAACTTTGGGCCGCTGAACACGAAACTGAAGATCAAAAAAATTTTGTGAGAAGCGTTTTCAAATCTTCGAAAAACCAGTTTTTACCCTGTTATTTCAGTCATGAGCACATATCTCCCAAACGAACCATCCGACTAACACAAGATGTCCGTCGGTCAGATAATACCTTAGCTTTTCCAGAGATATACAGATTGTCCAAATCAGATGAGATTTGGAGAAATTACTGACGATGAAAGTTGTAAAAAAGTAAATGTTTCGACTATTTTCAAAAATCATAAATTTCTGAATGTTTTTTTTATAGATAAAATAAATTATTTCCTTTGGTTTCAAAACCTAAGATGAAAAATATATTATTTTTGCAAATATTAAGCCTACCATCAATGGAATCGAAAGAAAAATGACAAAGTTATGATGCACTGAGTGAAAACACCAACTTTACATTTATTACACCGTGACCCATCCAAATGTGAAACTAGAGGTCATTTACCTGGCGTAGTCGGTTTTCATTTTCTGACCCAAAGTGATTTTTAAAGGATTTAAAATTTTAAGGACATACACATTTCAAATATTTTTTTAAATATTTGCGGTTGTGGAATAATGAAGATATGTGTATCAAATAAAAGAGAAAAATTGTCTTCTTTTAAATAAATTTCCTATTTGAACTTTCAGGACCAAAATATCTCAGGTAGGGGAAACATACATGTTTTGGATCTCAGCCTGTAGATTCATACATCTAAATTTTATTCTATTTCAAAGTTCTCAAAAAAGTTACACGAACCCTCCCACCCGAAATAAAATCCTGCGTGCGCCACTGAAAGGTAGATATATCTTTTCCACATTTCTTGCAAATGTGGATATGACATTTGGTTCACTGAAATAGCCAATATTAAGTTTTACTTTAAACTTGGTTAAACTTTAACCGAAACATTTCAAATGATGTACCAAGTCAATGGTGATGATTGTTTATACCGTAGCAGAAAAAATTACTGGTATCCTCGATAAAAAAAAGGTCATGAAGAAGGATTACCCAAAATCTTTTTTGAAACTCATGGCAATACAATTGAGGATCTCAAAAACGTCAATTTAAGTAGAAGCATCCAAACGGCTTGTGCCAAAATCGTGAAGGACATCCCAGCCGACGCGTCCGACGATCTACTGAAAAAACATTCCTTCGGAATGCTTTCGAACCATGCAATAGTTGGATTAAGTTCGAGGCGAAATTTATTTATTATTCAAAATAATACGTTAAAAGGTTGTAGAATTTAAAACATACAAGAAAGAATTATGCATTATAGAATTATTTATTATTATAAGGAAATGAATCCACATCCATTGTTACTCCCGCTGAAAAAATCATACACGGTGGTTTTAGTTTTGGTCATTGCGTCTAAGACCTCTTCTGGAGTAATGTTCATATCTTTGTGCATGGAGAAGTGATTGAGAAAGTTTAATAATGATAAGGTATGGGGTGTTTTACACCCAAAACCCCTCCCTTGGCGACGCGCCTGATTTAATGTATGTATGTATGTATACTTAGTTTTGACAAAAGAGTTGAGAATTTTATGTATTGGATCATCTTTAAAGATAATTTTTTCATCATGTCTTGGTATAAGTAAACGATTTGACGATGGACATTCTTTCGTTTGCAGGGTCTTGAGCTGCGAACAGCTGAGCTTGAGCCCATACTTGCATCACTGTCCAAACCCCATGCCGAAGCGATCAAACACCGTGTGCGCGCGCTTAACCACACAGTGCGAGGACGGACAAAAAATCGGCAGAAACGCAAACCCGATATACGCGATGTGTTTCGAGATTTTGACGTAAGTTGCAAGTTGCGTTCGCGAGGCATAAAGCATTATCTTACAGCTGTTGTTGTGTTACCGTTGTTGTTCGTCTAGGAATCGAGCACCGGAACACGCTCACGCAGCGCCACGCCAGACTCCCTGGACTCCATTCATGGCGTCGAGACCTGGGGAAACGCCTCTATGTAAGTTGAACTGACGTGAGTTCAGACGATTGCGTATTCCAATTCTCGTATGTACTTTGACGACTGGCGCACGTTTGGCAACTAAATTAAATTTCAATTGAACAGTTCAATTTGTTCCTCTTCTGACTATGTTTACATTGATATTATCTCTGTGCAGACCGAGTTTCGTGAGCATTTTCGATCATGGCACCGGCGCAAACACAGAAAGCGGACACCAGACACTGCAGTTGGGTAAGAACCAGAAGCAGAAACTTCGTCGCACGCCCAGTGCGCCACTGAAGAGCTCAACAGACATTTTTCGGGGCTCACACGTGCGCTGCGACATTCCCATGTACTCGGCAGACGGCATCGAGCTTTTAGGCTTCTCGCGTATCGGCACAATACATATACCGCGCAATCGATCGGGCTCGGATCCCTCTTGTTCAGTAGGGTAAGCTTCAAACGAGCGTTTGCCTTTGGTTGGAGAAATATTAACGTTTTGTCGCGCCTTCTATGTGCAGTCGCGCACGTGGACAGCTCATGCAGGATTCACAAAGCGACAACAACACATCTTCAGGGGATTCAAGTGATGAATGTTTATCCAATACGGCTCGCTTGTCGAACACGTCTTCACCGGAGAGCAGCCCGCAAAAAATATTGAACAAAATTCATTTAGATACTCCGCCCCAGAGTGTGCAAAACTCGCCGTCCTCGCGGGACGGCATTAGCTTCGAGAACATGTGCCGTGAGACTTCTAGTCAGGATGGAGTAGTAAGTTTAGACGTAGACTTTGTCTGAATATCCAAATGAATAGCTTTTCCCGTTTCAGGATGTTGTGGACAGTAGTGACGCATCTTTGGAATTTTGTACGGACATTGATATGATCAATGAGACAGACCTGAAGCGGCTGCAACCGGTTTTCTGGCTGGAACTGGCTACAATCTTCGATCGCAATCACGTCTCGCTGGATAAGCGAAAACCGTTCAAGCGACGACGCAAGGAGGAAGGTAATCTATTCGGTGTCTCACTGAACGCGCTGATAAGGCGCGATCAGCAAGCAACTGGGAAGGACTCTACACTGGTGCCGCTATTTCTCGAGGGTTTATTGGAAGAACTTACAAAGCGAGGTGCTAGAGAGGAGGGCATACTACGTGTCGCTGGACACAAGCAAAAGGTATGAAGATGCATTACAAACCGAACAAACACATTACAAACCGTCTACTATTATTGTTCGCAGACTGAAATACTTTACAATGAACTAGAAGCGAGTTTCTACCAAAAGCCGAAGAAGTTCGCCCAACTTTTGAACTCCGCCAGTGTACACGACCTAAGCGCTCTGCTGAAGCGATGGCTGCGTGAGCTGCCGCAACCGCTACTCACCAATGAACTCATACAACTCTTCTACCAATGTCATGCTTTGCCGCTCGCGGACCAGTCCAAAGCATTGGCCATTGTCTGCCAGATGCTGCCGCACGAGAACCGCAACACACTGCGGTCGCTGCTGCGCTTCCTCAACCACGTCATCGAGCAGAAGGAGTGGAATAAAATGAATATGCACAACGTGGCAACTATAATCGCACCGTCGTTCTTCCCGCCGCGATACATACACCCCACGGACAAGAACAGCATCGAGGAGCAGGTGAAGATGGCGGCTCAGTGCTGCCGGCTGACGAATATGCTGATAACGCGTGGCGATTCGTTGTTTCAAGTGCCAAATAACCTGATTGAAGAGTCCAAGTCGAACAAGGCGCGACAGGTTGGTTCGCAAGCAATGCGACAACATATGGCATTCACTCTCACCCTAACTCTTTCGCCTCCTCTAATCTCTTCCCGCAACTCAGGGCAAACGAGGGGTGCACCGCCGAGTCAAAGCCACGACTTCTCTATTGCACGTGGGAAGCGGAAACAACAACCTAGGTGTCGACAGCCACAACCGACAGCACGGCCACATGGTGAACGTGGTTAACGTGGATAATACCAACAGCGTGAGACGCCAACAGTCAATCAACCCGAGCCATGTGCATCGTTTAATCATCTGATCCTTACGTTCCTTTGTAGTGCTCGGACGCGTAAATCCCCAAAAGCCCCCTGTTTCGCACCGTCTTCCGATAGGCACATCGCGACTGTCTAAAACTCAAAACTTAACCCAATCAACTTGTACATGTATTACTTGCAGATAGTTGTAACATTTTTAAAAATTTTCAGTTAAGAAGGAATGCTTAAAATTAGCAGTGATTAGTGTAGAGGAGCCTTCGTTGCCGTAACTTCCCCAATTTTCCTTTTGCATTCGAAATTATATGTATTCAAATCGTTAGGAAGCACCTGTAGGAAGTTCGACGCGATCTTCCATTTGGATTATTTAGTTCTAAATTCTGAGGTACCGCAAGTTGTTTACATTCGGCGATATTATTTCAATAAATTCGTTCTCTCCAAACACTTTTAGATAGAATTGTGTGCGTGTGTTGTTCTGCGTTAAGCATACAACTTATTAGCTTACAACGGATCTTGTTCTTCTTCGTCTACGTTATTATTATCATATAAGTCTTATCTGCTAACATACATACATACATATGATGACCGTATTATGTTATACACATAACGTACGGATGCGCACTTCGCGAAAGCGGACGCGCGAGATACAAAACTTAAGTTTAATGTACATTTAAGTGTGTACTATTGTGTGCATCAGGTATAACGAACCAATAAAGATAATTTTTATAATGCCAACCGCTTTTTATTCTGTTGCCGCACTGCAAAAACTCACGCTGATGCTAGCACAACTGAGAGTGCTGAGGTTCTCTGGTGAGTTTGAAGATGGCCTGAAATATGTGTCATATATGTTCAATATGAAATTCATACGATAATAGTATCTTCCACAACAAGCAGTTCCTTTTATGTGCCACGATCTAGGCCTAGCTTATGTTCTATATAAGAATCAAACGATGAGGGGCAAATGAAAACGAACAACTGACCCAGCGTTACCGAGCGGTCGGACGGGTATGATCTATCATATCAAATTTGTCGTCCTGAGGCCGGTTCAAACTTCTTACCAATGTGCATACACCTTATAAACCGTACAAAGCGAATCGGCACCCGTTACTGAGTAGGAAGAAATACAACGTTGAAAATTTCGATATAGCTCGTCCCGTCACACTTGATATATCTTTATGTATGATTTAGTCATATTTCAATAGCGACGACATATAATAAGCATTAACGCCATCCTAAGGTCAATCGTACAGTCAGTACATTTTACCATTACTTTTGCTTATCCTTTTGTGGCTTAACCGTTCACAGTAGTGAATAAAATTTTTACGGTGAATAACACCATCTACCTAAGACACAAACCTCTAAGACAAACAGGTTCAGCAAAACGGAGAAAAGCAAACCAACGCGCCAGCAGCCGATAAAGCAACAGCTGTTTTTGGCACTTGTCGTTTAGTTTCAGTTTTTAGTTATGAACTGTCAAATCGTCCATGTTTTTGGATTTTGAAATTAAATCAGAAAAGTTTGAAATTTGATAGAAATTATTTGGAAATGCAAAATTCTCTTCCATGTCGACACCCTCAATGGCGGCTTTTGCAGTCGGCGTAAGTGTGCGTGGCAACTGGAATGTCGATGCGAAATGTAAGTTGTTTCTATTTTTGAATGCCTCGACAGGGTCCGGTACCACAGCAGTCGCAGTGAAACCTATTACGACATCCTGAAGGTGCGGAACGATTGCACTAACAAGGAAATACGCAATGCCTTCGTTCAGCTTTCGAAGCAGGTAAGACAACAGACGGTAGATTCTGTTTGGGGTGATGAACCTGCGGACATGCCTAGACGATTCTGTAATGTAGTAAGATGTGGATTGTGCTGTTATAGTTCCACCCGGATGTAAAAGGTGCAACCGCAGATCCCAAGCAGACTGAACATTTTGTAAAAATCTCTGAGGCTTACCAAATCCTGAGCAAACCCAAACTGCGCAAGCATTACGACCAGCATCTGTGGGACTCTGTGAAAATGAATGTGCGTGAAAAACCCCGAGAACATGGCTTCCAAACTGCGGATTTGCACAGGTACCCGTGCTGGCAATTAATTCGTATTGAACTGTAGCGAACTTGTTTTCTTTTCCTCTCATTTTATGTGGACAGACCGTGGGAGGTGAAGCCCAATTTTGATTCCAATCCCGGCCCTTACTACGGCGTTAAAGGCCTGGATAGGGTGTCCAATTCAAAAGTCGCTTTTGCTCTAACCGCTCTGTGCATCTTCGGTGCAATGTTTGGATTTGCTTCTGTGAAGTAAGTTTGCGCGAGGCATGTTGCAACATCTTTTCAATCCGAGCTTGTTACTCCTTTAGACATTCCTTTACATTAAACCGCGAAAAGCTAGACGAAAAGTCTGCCGCGGCGGGTAGCTATCATGCTGGAGTACGTGCCGACGCCGAAAAGTACGGCAACGAAGAACAGCTGCGTCGAATGGTGAGCCGAATGTCAAAGGAAGACAGGTGAACGGTGGTAAACAACTTTCGAGTCTATGTATTTCTTTAAGTACATTTTAGAGATTTATTAAAGTAGAAAGTAGAAAGATCTAAATTTTCGTTATTTATGTACATAAATTCTCAATATGTAAATAGCTTTTTGGCACACCTAAATTCTATGCGAGAAATTGTTGTTGTAGTTGAATAAATGTGTATATGTTTCTGTAAATATATGCATAATTTTTATATTGACGAAAGAATTCACTCATCCGTGCGTGTTATTGCAAAGCCTTGTTTTTTAACCCCTTAACTGTTTAATTATTTTTCAGCGAAGACGAGTACACTCGACGAAAATAGAGTAGCATTTGTTCGCCTGTAAAGGCTTATTAAGAACTATGTGCATTTTGCAATTGAACCGGTGTTTGTTCCGTCTGACGACCAGCGGAATGTAAATTTTAATAATTTCGGAGAGGTTGGTTATTAACAAAGAAATTTTTAATTTCAAAAAAGCCGCATTTCACAACGGAAATGAGTGGAATCAATTCGATATAGCTCTATACAATACTGACATCACAAGGGCCATATTCAGTGTGTCTTTAGGTGTTATATCCGAGGGTTTTAGGTATATAAGTTTTACTTAAGTCGCTGTGCAATAGTTCAGAAAGCTTGCTTCAGATATAACTATGGACGCTAAGCTCGAAATTGTGGGGTTCCGAAATTTGCGATTCAGCTTTCACGGGTACACGGCCGAGCGCAGCCAGTGCTCTTACTACGATCTTTACCGCTAAGAACTTGACACCATTATTTTTAAATGGCCAGAGCACAAGCTCTTTTGGACACCTCTAACATTTGAATCTTGCTGATTAGCACTCTACTACATAGTACAAACAATTTTATTATATTACATTGTAACAAATTTAAGACTAAGATATTTAAATTGAATGCTCATATTTTTCTAACAGCACATTTGCCAAGGAACCATGTAGTAAATTAAAATAAGTATAGTATAGTATAAATGTGTTGATTAGCATGAATAAACATAAATAGTATGAATGAATAAACATAAATATCAATAATGACCACAATTAAAAAAAAATTGTATATTTCTACCTAAAATTCCTTCCTAAAATTTCTTATTTCTTCTATAATCTTACTCATTTTTATCATATTTCAGTTAGAATTCTTACTTTTTTAACAGTTTAGATTGTTAAAATTTGTTTGCATATAGGATCTAATGAAATGCTTTTATTAACATCCTGAAATGCCGTTTTTTTACGTTTTGCATTTGTTTATCATACCATAGAAATGGGCTGAGTTATGAAAAATTTCATAGTTCAATTTGTTTATGTCATGACTCAATAATAGAGCTGGTAAATTGATAGCCTATTTCCACCGAGCGCTTAAATGCATTTTAGGGCTCTGTTAAGTTTGACAACTGTCAAGCGTTTCCACTGAAACTGAGTTAACTTCAACAGCTTGTTTTGTTTTGGACAAATCAAATTATGCATTTGTTTCTGGGCAGCCCCAGCTATACCCATCGGCGCCATCTCCTTGCATACGTATGTGTGATTTCTTGTAGCCTATCTAGTACATGAAACCACTCCGCTTTCCTTCTCAACAATCTAGGAATGTCTGCGTTTTCATATTTGTGAAAATATATCAATTTATTTATTTTTTTTATCAATTTATTTATCATTTGTCAATGTTTATTTCATTTGTGAAAGTTGTCGGCTGTTTGATATCAGAGCTGTCTGAATTTTTAATGTCAAGAGGGTTGATGAAAAATTCCACGTTTTTTATTTTCTTTTTCAGCATTTATTATTGGCAAATAATAAAAGTTTTGACTTTGATTATGACAGACAATATGTATTTTTGCGAAAAATTTAGTGAAAAGTAATTGTCTTGGCAAAAAATTTACCACAACGAACGCAATTCAAATCCCTTCTCTCGTTTTTGTTCGTACGGCTCTTGTAGCGCCTGAAAGCATGCTATCAAAATTTATATATTTGTGAATATTGCTCCCGCTTTTACATACACAGTGTGTCCCATGGAAAACGGAACTTTTTCAAAATAAAAACAAAAACTCAATATTCCGGCAAATCTCATTTATTTTATTCAAAATTGTCTCCTTCCGCATCAATACAACGTTTTGCACGATCAATTAACATATCGAATGAGTTTTTGAGATCATTTTTATCAATCGACTTTAGTATGTCGGTCGTCGCTTTTGGATGGCCTCTACGTCGGCATAACGTTTTCCTTTCATAGGCAAGCGCAATTTGGAGAACAAGTAAAAGTCGCACGGAGCCAAATCCGGCGAGTACGGTGAATGGTTGATGGTTAAAATGGAAGTTTTGATCAAAAAATCCGTGATCAAGTTCGATCGATGAGACGGGGCATTATCATGCAACAAATGCCAGCTCCCTTTTTCACGGTATTGTGGCCGCACACGACGAATACGGCTGAGCAAACGCTTCATAACACCAAGATAAAACACAGCAGTAATCGTTTGACCAGGTGGAACGAATTCACGATGAATAATACCCTCCGAATCGTAGAAACAAATCAACATTGTCTTCACTTTTGACTTCGAACCACGGTATTCGAAGGACCTGGATGTTCTTCGTCCTTAATGGCTTCACGACCTTCCTGGAACCGTTTATACCACTCATACACTCTGGTAGGGGATAGACAATTATCGCCATAAACTTGTTTTAGCAAATTATGCGTCTCAGTAAAGGATTTACCGAGTTTAAAACAGAACTTAATATTTGCTCTTTGGCGCCTGCTCTTTGGATCCCGATCCATATTGATGGATTGATAGATCGTGCGCGAATGCTACATGTTCAATATTTATCGCGTCAGTATTCACATAATTGTTACTCTGAGTGGTTCGTCGTTTAAAAGATGTAGCAATTCTTCCAACTTGAAAATGAATTCTTTCAAAATTTTTTTCTGTCGTAAACTCCGATTCTACGGGCAGCACACATGCTTTATTTCTTATTTGTTTTTTTTAATTTTAATTTCAGCACGTACTGCCGAACCGCTTATTGATATCATAAAATATGCTACACGTTCAATATTTATTGACAGTTTTGTGATCAGCGATCCAGATTTCAAAATATTTAAATATTTTGCGATATGGATCACAATCCATCAATATTGCATGCTAAACGTTCAATAAATATCGCGAACGTGTAGCAGGCGCCTTTGTTCGTTTTTCGACCGATGCCACAAGCACACTCACTTTGAGCGCAATTTAGATGTGCAAAAATATATGTTTTGAAAAAGTTCCGTTTTCCATGGGACACACTGTTAGAATTAGAAATTTTCTGTTAGACGTCTGTAAATGGCAAAGATGAGTTAACTCAGTTTTGAAAGTGAGTTTTTGATACAAAAACAATTGTATGGGAATTTGAGCATTTAAATGCGATGTTGAATACATTTAAGCGTTAAATGCATTTAAGGCCCGGTGGAAATAGGCTATTATACAAGGTGATGTTATTATTGTCAGTTTAAAAGAGTCATAGTCAAACTTATAAACTGTGTATATTATGTGTATGTGGAAATACATACCAGGGAATATGAAAATAGGAATACTTTTTTTATTGTGTAATGTAAAATAAATGTTTCCTTTTTAAGAAACACCAACATAGAATCATGACAAAATGTATGTCCCGGTTAACCATATAATGAGTCGAAGTAAATCGGAACATACAGACCTCACTTTGGCGCGTGGTCCGGAACAGGCAGTAAGTATTCGGTATTTCGTTTTTCCTTGATTTAATTGCAGTTAATGTGCAGTTAAGATTTTAAAATTTCACTTCAACTTTTTATTTATTTTTATCCCCTTCAAAATTTTGATGTCCTTTTAAAAGGACAAAGGATGTAGAAATGAAAAAGTGAGTACGCAGTATTACTATGGTTGGTCTCTAGTTTCACGCCCATATGGATTTTTTCCAGTGTGAAAAATGCTGTCGCACGGTGTTACACATTACTGACATTTGAAAGTAATATCGTTACATTACTTATTACTGGAAATTTAAAATAATGTATCACATTGAAATATTTGCGGAATTTCCAGCTATTAAAAGTAGTCATTCTGCAAAAAAAAATAAGGTTAAATGTTTATTTAATTTTGAATTACAATTTTAATTTCCTCACCTTTTTTGTTAAAACCGCTTGATTTTGCTTGCAAATGTTAATTGTTTCTCCACTACCAAACTCAGTTGGCAATGAAAGACGCGAGCTATGTCTAGTATGAACAAGTGCAGCGTTGTATATTTGTAATAGATCTTAATCATGTTAGTGCTGCTGTTTTACATGAAAATGAGAACTTTGTTGACTAAAAAGTAATATTGTAATAAGTAACTTGAAAAAAAGTAGTAATATTACTGAAGGTGATTACTTTATGGGAAAAGTAATTAGTTACACTACATTTTTAAAGCAAAAGTAATATACTACGTAATTTGTTACACTACTTTAATATATTAGTCACAACACTGCTCGGGGCAGCCTACTTAACCGCTTAAAACGATTAAAGAAAATAACTACCAGGCCGGCTTTCATAGTCAAGATTCGACTGTGACCAGCGTTTTTGTACTAAACTGAATGCGGGAAGTGCTGTCATCGGCATCGTTCGGTGGGTGTAATACTAATACAAATTTGAATTTGTGATTACTTCAGCCACATTACACGTTTAACAGACAACTCGACCTTTTCAATAGAATTTTATTTCAGTTTACATAAAAATTTGCAACTCAAGTATAAAAATGGAAGCAGCATTCGTAACACAAAGTCCATAATCTAAAGTGCTAATAGGATCGATAATAATTACAATGTGTAGTAGACCTTCAACAATTCAATTGAGCAAAATATTTGCTCCCGAACGAACGCTTATTATTATCGATTTTAACATTAGAATCTATATATTTACAAAGATCCTTAACTACAATACACACATACTGGAAATGAACAGTTTGGAAGCTACTGGCTAACACTTTTCAACTATATACATACATACATACTTCATAGTTTAGCGAGCAGGCAATCACAAAGTTGCGTCGCATAGCCACAGTATGCTCAGAATTTGTGCAGCTCGGCGTACGAAGACACGAAGAGGTGTCGAAACTGAAATTGGGCCGACCAAACACGCAAGCGAAAAGTCGATTTCGCGCTCGTCCTTTGCACTTGTTGGTTCGCGTGTGTGTGTTAATCTTATTAAAATATAAGCTAAATTAAACCTTCACCAAAGATCAGATAAAAACTAGAATCACATCGTTCTTTCCCACACCCAGCGACAGCTTGCTTACAGAGCCGATCTGCTCTTCACGTCGGCGATCTCCTTAACTAGGATACGGGCTGCCACGTGCGGGTAGGCGGGTGCGAGCACCACCTCGTCGTTCACTTTGTAGTCTGCGTAGTTGAGGCGATAGACCTCGTGGAAGCCCAACTTCTCCATGACGCGTGCCGAGTAGTGGCTCGAGCAGAGCACGTGCATCACTGGAATATTGTGCTGACGCATGTAGTCCAGCGAGCGCTCTGTCAGACGCCCCGCGATGCCGAGGCCACGGTAGTCCGTGTTCACGGACAGGATTTTGCCATCCAGTATCACGTCCGTTTCAGGGTACAGATCGAATATGTTGAAGTTCTCCTCAATCTTGTCCATCAGCGACAGAATCTGTTTAAATTTCGGATGCTCACAAGAGTCCGCCGACTTCTCGGGCACGGCGTCTTTGGCCTACAAAGACATTCGAAGTAAATATAACTTTAGATCACGGTTCCATAGACTGTGTTGGCGTTAAAAATCAATTACCGGACGCTTTATGAGGCCGTTCAGAAACACGCCAATAACTTCACCGTTGTTGTGCACCGCCTTATAGGAGCAATCATCTTTGATGCATTTCAGCGAGTATTCTTCCAGCTCTTTGCACTCGCCCATGTTAAGAAACGTGTTTAGCGGTTCATCCTGGAACGAAACAGAACAGCCGTTATTTTCAATCGAAGCAAAACGGTGACCGAATGCAAGTACTATGACATCTGAGCAAAAGTGTTTTGGTTTTAATCGACAAGCTGTCATCCGAGTCTTTAAATTTGTTTTTAACCTTTATTAATTCATGACAATTTGTGTTATAAACGTACTACTCTAACCACAAATAATTCGTACACTTCACTTTCTCCTACATCATAATCTTTACCGATTTCTTGCAAGCTGGGAAAATTATTTCTTAAAATAAAGTCATATATTTTCAATTCGTTATTAAATCTACTTTCTATAAAAAATATTTTTAAAAACTATTTAGTTGTTGAGAAAATAAAATTTGTACTTTATTCAAATGTACTCAGAAACATATGAAGAATGGTCACTGTTTAGACCATTATTAATTCGTACAGTGGCGAAATTCAATATTAATATTGTGTTATGACTCCTTTTGCTGCAATTATTGCTTCAACTCGTCTTGACATACTTCTTGTCAAGTACTGGCATTCATCTGGTGTAATGGAGTACCAATTTTCAGCGGTTTTTCGTTTCAAATCATCCGCGGTTCTTTGTGGCTCGTTTCTCAATCGCCTTTCATTATTGCCCATACCGATTCAATAACGTTAAGGTCCGGACTTGATGATGGCCAGTCCAAGACAATTATGCCTTTTGTTTGCAACCAAGTACGAGTGTTTTTAGATGTGTGAGCGGGCGCTCCGTCATACTGGAAGATAAACTCTCCATACGAACTCAATCTGTCAATGCTTGGAATGAGACTTTCTTCGAATATGTGCACATATTTTGCAGAATCTATGGAGACATCAATGAAATGCAGTTGACCTGTATCTTTCGACGACATGCACCCAAACACCATTACGCTTTCAGGAAATTTAACAGTACGTTTTAGACAATCCCGATGAAAAGCTTCATTCCTTTCGCGCGTCACCGACAAAGAGCTCAAACCTTGACTCATCACTAAAAATTATTGAATCCCGAAGCGATTCGGAGCGAAATTCGGGGCAAGCATACACCATAACCCAGGTTTTTCATGTTCAGTCTAGTCCATTCACGTCCAACGGGTTTTTTAATTGCTTGGGACCATTCCGCCGATATTTTTCTAACCGTGCCACGTCTATTTCTTTTTATAACTGACGACAATGTTCTTTTGTCGCGGTCGGCCAGTTTTGATCGTCTTCCAAGTTTGGCGACACTGCTCGTCACGGAAGAATTTTTTTTGAAATATCTTACCACACATTAAATTGTTGATCATGGTAAACTAAAGAGCCTTTCGACGGCACCATAAGTTTCACCAAAACTTACTTTTTCCACTATTATTTTGCGAATGTCTTCGAAAACAGGTTTTTCACGCACCATGATGAAAATTGTACAACGATTCATCGCCCACTGAATAAACCAAATGAAATTTTCTTAGGAATCGGTTGCCTATAATGATTATTATTATCCCGTTAGTTTTTTCTTTGTTTTTTTGACCAGTTTTTGAGTTTTTGCCACTGTACGAATTAATAATGGTCACTGTTTACTTCATATGTTTCTGAGTACATTTGAATAACAAATAACAAATGTTATTTTCTCAACAACTAAATATTTTTTTACAAAATTTTTTATAAAAAGTAGATGTAATAACGAATTAAAAATATATATTTTTCTTTTAAGGAGTAATTTTCCCAGCTTGCAAAAAATCTGCAAAAATTATGATGTAGGACAAAAGTGAAGTTATTTTTGGTTAGAGTAGTATAGCAGAACAAGTGTCAATGAAAGAAAATATATTACTAAATAACATTACTAAAACTGTGAAACCTTACATCGAGTCGTAGTGTGCAACACCAAAAGTTTTGCTTTGCGACTATAAACGTCGGACGCAGTCAGCTGGTTAAAGTTCAGGTTTGGAAGAAAACGTCGTATCGGGTTTCTTAACATTCTTACATAACTGCCACAACACTCATTTAACAAGACTAAGGCCTGAGTCAGTCGGCGTCGATAACCCAGCGGGTAGCGCGCTCGCTTCTCATACCGTGGCCCCAGGTTCGATTCCTGGCTCGGGCTGGAAAAACGCTCATCTACTTCTATCGTTACCCACATACCCACATGAACGGGTTTTACCATTGGCAGGCAATGGCAAAACCTCCAAGTGTGAAAGAAAAACTGCCAATCGCCGTTCGGATTCGGCGTTAAACTGTAGGTCCCCTTCCATCCGCTTGAAATGTCTGCTGTAACATATGTTGGAAGAGCAGATATTACTCTCATTTTCCTTCCCTATCCCCCATGGGTATAGTACAATGGTCCGAAATGGACTGAACGCTATGGAAGGAATTGATAATAGGCAATGACTTAGTGAAGCCAGAACTCACCAGTTGTATTCTAAACCTAAGTTGAGGAAATGCGTAGCGTTCCTGCATTGAAGAGTGTAGAAGATAAGAGGATAAGAGGGAGAGCAAGTTTTTACTATAAAAGCGCTATAATTGATCAGTTTAACACGTGTCGATAAAAGCTGCTGATTTATATGCACAGTAAGTAAGTAAACCGAGATAAGAACAATGTCAAAAATTATGTGAAAACTGGAATCTGTGCTCACATAAATTTATTAAAAACCTCAGTGCTATTGCTAAACAATAAAAACTTTAAAATGCACGCCAATTGTAATAGTCAATTTACTTTCACCACATACGTCACCCGGTTAAGAAGGCTCATTGCTAAATCTTTACATGGGAAATTAGCAATAATAACAAAAACTACATCGGTAATTAGCCAGGGCCATGCAATTTGTAAACTTGTAAAGCCAATACATTTCTGGTTCTAGTTTCGAATCCTAGTCTCCGGCTGTGCTGCACTCTCTCGCAAGAGCGAACTGCAATTTCACGAGAAACAATAAAAATCAAATTTAATGCCGATGCACCCAATAATTAAATGACGGCACTCAGTACATGTATGCAAATTGCGCCCATTAACCATATGGCTTTATGAAGTCACACCGTCCGTTTTGAACGGTTTTCGCCTTGTCCACGAAGTCGTGCGATAGGCACGGCGAGTCGTAAATCTGTAGCCAGTAGCGAAACCTATTCCTACGGATAATTGGAAAATATTAGAAACTGCTGCGGAATTCGACAACTGCCTCGATTGTTTTATTAGAATTTAGAAATATTAAACAAATATTATTTTTCAAAAGTAAGCCCAAATTTTGTATGATGAGTATTGTTATTTGCGCAAGGATTTTGCTGCTGGGAAATTTAATCAACTTGAAAATGGTCGAATTTTATGTTTCTGTGCAGGTACTGTATTCTGAGAAAAAGGCATATATCCAGTGTATTACATCCCGAGTATAGTGCAATTTGGTTTTGATAAACAAAGGTGTAACGGATACAAAAAAGTGAAGTGAAAATAAAATGACTGGTGAATCAGTGAAGTGACACTAAAGAGACTTTGGTAAATTGTAAATAAAGTGACTACAGTGATGAGCTGCATTAAAGGATTTCAGTGTGTTTTATTTTGGCAAAATTCAGCGATAAGAACTACGCCTGCGTTGGTGAGCGGAACTAATTTTCGTAACAATACGCATATAACGACAGCTCTTTATTTTTAAGTATAACATCTACCAACACGTTAGTAATATGAACAGCCTAAACATGCCTTAAATCTACGTCCGTTGTACGGAATTGGAATGTTTTATAGACTTCGGATCATAGGAACATTAATCAGACTAAACACTAATACTTTCAATTAATGAAGATGAAATGAAGATGGACAGGTCAAATCACTCAGCAGTAAGAACAAGGAAAAGATCAACAACCAACAAAACCATGACAGACGATTAGTTTGTCCAGTTTGGATACAAAACTCCTTAATTGCAACTTATGTAATACTTAAACAATTTATGAATCTGCATTACTTCAACAAAAGCACACGTAAGGTGTATTCGAGGTGCTGATGGCAACATAGGAACTGGTTGCTTTTAAATTGAGAACGAAGCCTCCCTTATATTTCCTAAATCTTCAATTTAATATGAAATTTGCTAAACTGTAAATTTGTTCGATGATAATATCTACCTGTACGTCGTTATTCGACACTAACGTAATTTGCATTGTTAGAGAATAGCACCACAGTTGTTTGAACTGTTGAAGTGTGTCCCATTCCCACTTTTTATTTGACGAAAACCCAACAAGTTCACATGGTGACAACATACGGGTAAACATTTCACGTTGTAATCATTTTTAAATGTAATAATGGTTTACTTGAAAAATCCCCCTTTCGTATTAAGGAATGTGAGTCCAATATGGTTTAATAATGCGATGTTTCAGCATTCAATGCACTCGTACTGCATAATTGTAGTATACATTGAACCTCGGTTCTGAAGTTGGTTTCATTAAATAGCAAGCAGTTTAAATTTTACAACAAAAAAATGCTACCGAAGATATTCAATTAATTAATTGGACTTTTGGGATGTAAAAACAAAAACTTGAAATTAAATGGGAATCTAAAGAATTGGTTTTGGTTCAATTTTATCATATGTAAAGAAGAAGGTGGGGAAAATGGGATCCTAATGAGCGAAGAGAACAAAAACTGAATTTTCTTTCTCAGTACAAAATAATTTTTTGTAGAGTTCGTTACGGACGAAAGAAAATAAATTATGTTTTAAGTGCGAAAATGTATGGCTACATTCAGGGTAGCCACGAAAATCTTACTGTGTGTCTTAGCTTATTAAATTAGATTAGAAAATACCCCCAAACGATTTTCTCCTCGGATTGAGCTCCACAGCTTGTGACGTTTCCTTTCCACACTACCACTTACGCAGGTTGATACAGTCATATTGGCTGATCATCGGTTTTCGAAACATGAAACTGTGCGAAAAAAACTAGATGACTACATTGCCTCGAAGCCGCATAGTTTCTGCCTCAAACCTATATTTACCATACATATAACCTATAGATGCCACTTAGTCCTCGATATTTTGTAATTTTCGATGTACGTATAGGTACAGATGCACCTAGTGTTTACAAGCGAATTTCTTGCAATTGGATTTATTCGTGATTGCTGGTTGCCTGCATTCACATCTCTAGGCTTGCCATATTCATTAACAGTGCTGATGTGCAAAAACAGCAACTGTTCAGCCCTTCGACAATCGAAGTAATTGACTTGCAAATTTTCATTTTTGAATGAAATTCCAACGCTCTGCAATACATGTTGAAATGTGGAAGGTATCTACGTAATTTTCACGCCACGACCCGCATGTGTTCATTGCAATTTTTACGCAGCAGCTCTAATTAGAATGTTTGTCATTCGGCTCATCAATCGAACCGATCTCAAAGTTTTGTAGATTACCGTGAATATAATTGCTAACGGTTTGTTAACCCTTATTCTCATACCCAAACTTACTAACGTCGTTTGGCACCCGGGGTACCCGGGTACCCATTTCATGAAATTTTTAAGTTTTCAATATTTTGTTAATTAAAAAGTGGTTATAAAATTTTGATATGATTTGTTCGCTTTTCACCTAAATAACGAGGATCCGGAAGGTAAAAAAAAAATTTTCATTATTTGTCAGTTTTTTTCACGAAAATACATCGCAGTGGGCACCCGGGTACCCGGGTATGAGAATAAGGGTTAAGTCAGTCGTGATGCCCATCACACTTCTGCCGGACTAATTAAGTCATAAATCAGGCTAATTGAATTTTACTGTGGAGCTTACCTTGAAAAAGAATCGCTTGAGCATAGCCAGGACAACGCCTGCGTCATCGGGACGAATCAGTTCAACCGTGTACGGACACTCAATTTCCTTGGACTTTGCCGCTTGGGTGGTGGTGGCAGTGATGACTGGTCCGGCTTTGGTGACACCAGACACATTCAGCACGTTGTCCATTTTCTGCGTTAACCGAGCTATCGGATAAAGGTCCGAAAGCTGAAAGCACAACATATGGCAAAAGATAGCAAACAAAACTTTAAATTAATGGCTGCAACATTTTTATACATATTCACATAGAAATACAAATAGGAACGCACACAAGTATACTTAGATCAATGAAATTTTGATTGCGAGGCAGTGAGTTGTGATGTTTTTCAATTTTTCTTTATTTTTTATATCTACTATACATAAATAAATAAAGCACTTCGAATCGCTTTCTGCCGTTTTGTTTGAACATTCGGCATTTCGTAGGCGCTCCGAATTTTACGCGCCATTTTTCCGTCACCCAAACGTGCAGCATAATGCGGAAATCTTAATTCCATGATTTGAAGAATTGGTCTACCGCTCTTCTATGCAGAAATACGAAACAGTTGAGCAAATAACAAATCATCAGAGATACTGAACATCATCACATACTGAACATTTTCATCACACAAACTGCAAAACCATTCGCATCAGAACGCTTCTTCGGAGATTTTCTACATTGCTAGATGTTTAAATTTCCTTTGAGGGTTCTGGCATGCACAGTCTATATGACTTGCTTTATGTTTGGTGTAATTATTTATTTTCCCAAAACAACCGGCTTTTATTAAATGAACAACAAATTGTATACCATTTCAAGGTATTTAAGCACAAGAAACATTTTAATAAGTTCATTATTTAAACATATCTTTGTGCTTACATATATGAGCTGAAGTCATATGAGACTGCTGAAACCTCTAATCTGACCTAAGTTCACTTTACAAAAAACTTTAGTTTACCTTACAAAAAAACAAAAACAAATTGCCTTAATTTTAATTGTCGAATTAGTTCCGTTATGTAAATGTGGCTTACAATGTCGGGGTATTTGTGTTTCGTCCGGTATTTTTGCAGTTGTCAAACGAACAGTTCATGTTCAATCTGTTTAAATGACAGTGTCTAATGCGTAAGCGATGCCAATTACGCGTAGGAGCAGTGCCGTTCATAAACGTCTCGCACGACACGAGTTGTGTATTTTCAGCTGTTCCAGTTAGTGTAATCATTTGAGAATCAGCAAAGATAAAGAAGAACTTTCATGTGATGCACACTCGTCTCGGCGACCTAGCACACGAACACCTAGGCCACTCACTCACCGTGTATCGAGCCTCCAGGATAATGGAGTCGTTTTTTGCAAACTGGTGGCTGCTCTTCACCATTGTTTGCTCGGAGATATTCTGGATGTCCATGTTGTGTGCTTTTGTTTTCCTTTGACGCTGCTGAGGTGCCTCGCTATCGTTTGCGTAGAACGTGTGAGTCGATAAATCACCGGCGCACGAGCATTCACACGTATTTAGTATGCTATGTATACCGCACGGCTCTGCGAGCGATTTCTTCACAATAGCATTAACCAAATATTCGGCGTATGTATTGTTTATTTGTTTTATTTAAGAAAACCAACAAAAGTTGAGCGATAACAAATTAACGGACAAGCGCACGCTTCACCGTAGAGGGGCGCACCGATTTATCGCAAAAATTTAAAGAAGCTCTGTTTTATTGTTGATAATTGCATTCACAACTTTACACAAGCGGGCTTTTAAGCATAGCCTTCGCCTCACAAAATTTTGTATCCTTTTTACGTGCACTTGCAAATCGATCAGTTCTGAAGGATGGCCAAGATTCCTTGTTTTTTTTGGATTCACAGGTAACAGTCGCAGGCGCCGAGATTGTGGTGCTCGAATCACTGACAATCAACAATAGAAAACATCGCGTCGCTCGCCGTTTTTATATATGCGGAATTAAGATTCAAGTCGAGAGGAGTGAATCCAGCTGCCGCCTGCTAAGCGGATTGCTGCCTGGCAATTTTGCAACTGGTAAGAATCGCGCAAACTGAGCCGCAAGCTGTCGCCGATCACGATTCTGTTTTGTTTTCCACAAGCGAATTGCTCAGAAGAGCGCGCAGGCGATCGGCGCGGCATGTCGCCGCTGAGAGCAGTATCTGAGCGGGGTGGGAGAGCCGGCGCCTTCTGTACCCCCCACAGCCACCATACGTTGCCGCGCGGCTGACGGCCCAATGCCGCCTGCACTTGGGCCAGTTAGACCAGTCCTTTGCGGTCTTTGCATGCGCACTTGGAACAGCGAATGCGAATTCGTCCCCCGTTCGGGTATTTAGTCACTGTAGTGACCCTACATTTCGGCATTTTGAAGAGCAGTTTTACATCCATAAGCGATTAAGCGTTTTGTTTGAAATACGATTACATGCCTGCATTGGCGTTTTTTGCACAAACGATGATTAGTCAAAACTAGTTTGGTTGAAAAAAATCAAATGCATTACGGTTAGCGCGGGAAAAAAAGATATTATTAAACGTTAGGTTTTCCAACTCAAATCTGGCAAGTATTGACACTATTGGCACTATTGTAATGGAAAATATAAAAAGCTAATGCTAAAAGTAAAGCAATTTTTTTCATTTTAACGCAGATTATACAGATTTTGAACAGTAGAAAGGACCGAACCAATATTCCAGTGCCGCAAAATTTTCCTAAGGGGCCAATTGAATCTGCGGAATACGTTCAAATCTCGCTTTAGGGACTTTAATAGTATTCAAATTCAATTTTGTTATTGGCGTTCGAAATTACGAGACGAGACACGCTTGTTGACGACTAATACGCAGCAAGCAAAAATTTGCCTCCGATAAACAAGCACATATGGAAATTTGTGTTACAACTGCCTGTCGAATAAGTAGTCGATGGGAAGTTTTACATACGCTGGAATACGGACAACGCCACTGTATCAAATCGGCTCCCCACCCCAAAAGCGAATACAAAACTACACCCGTGCGCGGCTTTGTGTGTGTGTGTGTGTGTGAAATTGTGTTTTCTTTTCTCTTTATTATTTTGAGTAAATGGCACCCATGCAAAACTCGCGTCTATGCCGAGCGGTAATTTCAGTCTAGCGCTTCGCTTTGATTACCATACATTCTTTGTTTACCTCTCTCGGAGCTTTTATTTGTGGCGTATGTACGCTGCCAATAATAGGTTCCATTAAAATTCGATTGTATGACTTCGGTGGACTTTTTCCCGTAGTGTGTTTATTTTTGTTTCGTTCTGTGTCCGCACAATTCGAAAGTCTGCATTTTCGGCACATGCCGTGTAATTGGCGCTCAACACGGAAAGGCGGCATCGGGTCCAACAAGAGAAGAAAAGAATTGCGGTATATTGGCACTTTAAAGCGGCGATCGCAGGTCTTTGGCGCCTGCTATCGATGAAATCCAAACACATTAAAAACCCTGCCCGCGCTCTGTTGCCCTCGCCGGACGCCAAGATCGCGTAGTATGAAACGGGCACGCGATAGGGAACGCCGCAGACTTACGCTGTGAATGACGCGCACGAGCGCCAGCAAGTACTCGTCGGTCGCGGACAGCTTGGCTAGACGGGTTCAGGTGCAGTGTTAGGAATGCCTCTGCGCTTAATCATGGAAGATAGCCGAAATAAGGAATACTAGGAGGGAGTTTTTTGTTTACTAAGAGGGAGTTAGTCATTCGTCACTTGGCCGCCGACTGCGGCAGCGGATGAATGATTTTTGTGACTGTCTGACTGTTGTTACAAACAGGTTTTTGTAAATCGACACGATTCACATGCATAAATATGTAAATTAAATACGCATTCGATTGTTTTTCGTTTGGGATGCTTTCAAGTGGAACTGTTGTGCTTTAGCTGAGAAGACCTTTTGATAACTAAATCAAATTCAATGAACTTTCCAAAGTGGTCACAGTCTAACAAAATCCCCGGTTGATTGAGTATCATTTGATATAATTGTTAAATTTGGAAAGAAATATCTTCACTAAACGTGACACATACATAACTATACAAGTAAGTGCACAACAACGACAAGTGACAAGCTCTTGGCCACAATTTATTGACGTCTTGCCGTCTTATCAGAGCCATCTCGCCTATGGCAGCGCTCGCATATGTGGTCGACCCAATCGAATGATTTTTGAAAACACGAAATATTGTAACACCGGTAACCGGTCCTATTCACATTTCTTCCGCATTACTAATAAAATAAGCAGTAGCAGTCAGAAAGAAATTTCGAATTGGAAGAAAGTTCTTATCTCTTTGTCTATTTCCAAATGAATTTTAATTTCTTTTAAAACAAGAAAATATGTAATGTTACTAATGGAACAGAATATAGAAAGGTTTTTAAATTAATGTTTGTTCGATTTTTGCGCATAATTGAACTAGAATTTCTCGGCCAGTCCATCCAAAGTCCAAATATCAACTTCTACTTTGGGTTAGCATAATAAATGCATGGAAATTTTTTTAAATACTGAAAGCAACAGAATCTTGACAAATAGTTTTCACAAATTATTGAATACCTAATTTTATATGCAATGGAGGCGTCACAATGGGGTCACAAACAAAAGTTTTTAAAACCCGCTGTAAAAAATTAGAAAATATGTATTAAAATATAAAAAAAGGGCATTTTCTATGTATCCGTGCTTGTATTGTACATAGTATTCTCTAGTTCATTTGACCACAAAAAGCTTGTAGTCGATAATCATGTGTACTGGAGAGACAAATATGTCTGAAATATTCAAAGAGCGTTGCGAACACTGAAACAACAGGAATTCAACTGTGGCTGCGCCAGTTCACTCACAGCCACGAAACAGTGTTCGTGGTCAAATAAATTGGCAAATGCTTTGAACTACCATATGGCACAGCAATAATTTATGCGCATTTTTTGTTCGATGTCATTTGAATTTTCACTTATATTCATGATTAATTTGTTATTTTCTCGAGTTGCAATGACGTTTCAGCGGTAGTTTTTGATTTGTTTTCTTGAATGTTTGTGTTCGCAAAGAATATATAACTTTTTTTAATAGACAGCTGGAATTGGCTTCTTTTGTCATGTTCGTTTAATTTTTTCGGAACCTGCAGCATACGTTTCTAATATATTATTATAATGTGCAAATAAATTAGTATCTATGTGAACCCAGGTAATAGCGTAATCTGTATATGGACTGGTATTCAGCAGCACAGCACAACATAACAAACTTCACTGCAAACTTTGCCAGCTGGCGGGTTTTAGCACTTGCAATGCTTGTCTCTATATGAATTGAGTGCAGCGGAATGAGCTGCAGGACTTCAATGCACTTTGCTCCCCCTCTCTAAATAATGGAGCCCACAATCTGTGTCTCCAGTGGAAGGACCAAGTTGAAGACACCCTATCATCTCTTGGTGTGACCAACTGGAGGAGGCGTGCGCAAAGCAGAGCCTTTTACGAGAGTCTGTAACCTTTTACGGGATAAAGCAAATAAATAAAGAATGAGCTAAAAAGTTCTGCCGAATTTTTCCGAATAAGTAACGTGCAATTCAGTAGCGCACACTGGAAGGTTTTAGCGGTTCAAACCCCTTTTAAATAGAAAAATGTCTGATGCAAAATATGGTTTAAAAAGAATGGAGCTCGAAAGTTGTACGCAAAGTCCCCCCAAAACGAAATCCTGTATGCGCCATTGGTGCGATGTATTGATATATGGACTCCTTGTGAACGGGAAGTACATATTTGAAGATAAAACCCGAAAATTGTGTTTTGTAATTCGGAAATTAAAGTCATACCGTAAATTTCCAGTCAAGAAAATTAATATATCATTGCGTTACGGTTTTATACAGTGTGCAATTTACAATTATTACAATTACAATTTACGTAAATATCGGCAGACTAAAATGAGGCCAGTTAACTATATGATGTCTAATGTACGCCAACTTGTCACAGAGTGAATCCGTAATTTATTGGCTTCGAGCACAGACGTGGAACCATTAGCTTCGATAGTTATATGTATTTATATCTGTGGCATTTTGACAAAACAACCTAAGTCTAATTTTCAAAATGTTCAGGAGAGCGAAAAAACTGATGAGGTGCAGACCAAATCTCATACAAAACTCGAGAACTCTCTGTAACTAAATGTCATAGAAACAAACCGACTACACCAATAGAAGCGTTTTAAAATTGTTTCTTTATGATTAAAAAAATTGGAAATTTGACTTAAGTCGACTTAAGTGCTTTTGTCAAAATTCCACAGATATATATATCAATTGAAAATTGGCGAAACTTAATATGCTACAAAAACGAATAAGCGGTTTCTTGTTTGAATGATCGTTGGCAGAATTTGCAAACAATTGCTTTCCTTATGTCAGTTGCATTGCAACATATAATCCATAACTATTGTGGATACCGCACAATATCGGCTTCAGTGGCACATATAGGAGGGTCAAACCCCCCAAACAAAAAGTTGCTGGTATAAAATATGGTATCGAATAGTATTCGGCTGAAAAGTTGTACACAAAACACCCCAAAATGATGTGTTCGACACTGATCGGGTTAACCCTCATCCGACGTTCAAAAAAACTCACAAAAAAATTTATTGACCAATTATAATAAAAAATCATTTGTTATCTGTAATCGTTATTATCTTGTTATCTTACAGATAAATAAGTAACAAATTTTTCTATATTTATTCGCAATTCGGGCAACTAGGTTAGGTTAGGTTATTGTGGCTGCCTTTATAAGAGATACACTCGGAGGCCTATAATTAAATGTGTATGTAACACTGTTTTTTCCAACATATGCTACAGCACACATTTCAAGCGAATGGGGAAAGGGGGCAAGGAAGGGCAGTAGTTAACTAAAACTTTGTGTTCACCACATGTATACTTTTTTTCCAGAATTGCAAGCAGATCGTTTCGTTTCGTTGCCTTACGATCGTTTTTGATACCAAATTGGCACCGTATTTCAATAGTTCTTTACTTTTTTTCGGTCTGATTTTCCAACAAGGTTTGGGAAATTGGCTGTATTGAGATAAGAAGTCATGATTTGATTTTCCTTTCGGTAACGTTGCTTTTCGCAAAATCTTTAGCTTTACTTAACTAAGATCTAAGTCTTCAAGAAAAATTCGCCGCTTGTACTTTTTGTTGTGATGCCAGCTGGGATCGACAACGATTAGTTTTTCGTTTTACAGTCTAAAGCAGGGGTGCCCAAAACCTTCTTATGGAAGAGCAACACCAATACATAAAAATTAATTCATACGAGAAACAACAACAAAACATACGTCGAAGATAACTGTCGCCGACTTGCACCAACAAAGCATACGGTGCTGTTTGTGTATACTAGAATGCTCAGCCTATGCCGAAGATCATTTACAAAAACAAATGAGGAATTTGATTCCTCAGCCTATGCTGAAGAGCATTTACAACAGGGATCGGCAGAATTGACAATGAGATGGTGTTAGTGAGCGCAGTGAAATTTCTCTCCACTGTGTAATTTATAACTGAACAACGGCTGATTGAAAGAGCGTACTGTGTACGTGTGCTGAGCGTACTGCTCATATGAGTAAGCTTTTCCGATCGCTGATTTACAATAACAAATGAGCAACGAGAGCATAGGGCATGGCTCTTGTCTAAAGTGTCAACTACTGCTTTTGATTTATTGTAAAACGATAAAATTTCGGGTAATTTTTTTTCACCCACATTCCCTGGTTATGATGAAAAGTGCTCAAAGGGGCATCTTCCGCGAAAAGCTAGACATTGTTTACTTAGTGTTTCCTTTTCATAGGACGTACATAGCAGTTGTCGTTAAACCCAATTTTCTCATATATCTCTTATGGGTGTTAACGAGGTTCATTCTTCATTAGAATCGTTACGTCCTTGGCGAGTGGTTTTGTCACCGACAGAACGAAAAATTTGTCTGCCTGTTGTGTAACTCTACAGATTATCAAGGGATTCCCCATTCGACTTATTAACACCACTCAAAGGTGAAATACCAAAATATTGAAATATATTAAATATGCCTGAATATCACCAACGCTGATCAATGCACTGCCTAAAACTCGCAAACCTTCAACATGAGTTTTATCAGTTACTATCTTTAACATTGGTCTTCATTGGCATCTTTTATTGCTCCCACACGACTTGAAACATAGCGAGTTATACCAACTTTATTTGAAATAATATAAGTGGCTCTTACTTTTCCGTTAAGTTTAGGAGGCCCATTGATCCATAAAAAGGTTTTGCTTATAAAAGCAGTTCAAAACTTTCAATCCAGTGACGTAATTTTATGGCATTATCTGTATGTGTTGCGTTGAATTTCCATACAACTTGTACATGATTGAATTTTCACCCGAACGTCGCCCACGTAAAATTTTTTTTAATCACCGTTATAATGAAATAATCAATATGTTGTTGATAATTTCTAAAACTTATATTGGTTTGCTACAAATACAAGAAACCTTAATAATTTCGATAAATATACACCTAAGTCTGTTTTTACACGGTAGATTGGTTCCAGAAGAAGCCGTGTCAAAAAAAACCGTGTAAAAAAAGACATTGATCGTATACAAAAATGGGTGATTTGTTCCTAATCTCTAAAACCTATTAAAATTTCTTTACCAAACACGTCTTATTGCATTGACAGTTCACAAAATATTAACACGTTTCAATTGCTCTGACCAGTAAATTTTATTGTATGCACATAAAGGGAATTCCCCTAAATTAGTGCTATTCACATTTGCTTTGACCAGTTAAAATTGCTTGTACGCGCTAAAAGGGAATTCACTTAAATCTTTAAGCTAGTGTTCGCAAACTATCGATAGCACTATCGATACTATCGATGGTTTCAGACTTTTTTCTTTCATAAATACTTTTTTGTGATATGAACATACTTCGCAAAAATTAAATTTGACAAAAAAAATTTAAGTACATAAAATTTCAAATCGTGCTAAATGGAATAAAATCGTGTAAAAAAATTAAAAATATTCAATTTTCAAACCGTGTTATATCAAAACCGTGTAAAAAAAGACCGTGTAAAAACAGACTTAGGTGTATAGGAAAGTTATAGCATCCCAAAGTTGAAAATGGGTGAAAAATCACCCGAACGACGGATTAGGGTTAAGAAAAATCGTTTCTCATACAGAATTATCGACTCCAAACACGTCATGTAGAAAAAAAACTATCGCTGATCTAATTACCTCTCTGTTAACTTGTGTGCGACCGATACCTCCATGCGCAATGCAGATCTATTTGTGAATGGCTCACGAAATGTGTGAGCGGTAGTTTTGACATTCGCAAATACATCGAATCACAACTTCAGACAAAGGAGATTTTCCGCATTTCGCTCTCCTCTCACAACTTGCTCCAGTTTTTGTCCACAATTGTCAACGGCCTGTCACCAATCAAAGTTGGTAACAATCGCTGCAATGACAAGTGATTCAGCAAAAGACACTCCCAGGCAACGCCGTTGCCGGGTGTGTTAATTGCATATTGTGGAATAGATTTGAAGTAAATTTGAAAGTAAAACGCGGACTGAGAGCCATTACTCAGCCGCACGAATCGTTGAGTACAAATATTTACTCTCAAAAATATGTATCAAAACAATATCGTTAAATTGTTTTGTTAAGATTTGTTTATGTTATATGTATTTATAAATAAAACTTAATTATGTGTGTATGGCGCAACTAAAGAACGAAGCCGATTAGCTTCGAAGCCAAAAGGCTTCCAGTTTGTATCGGAGGAGCTAAGAAGGCTGACTGCATATAAAAACCTCAGGCGCCAGGATAAAACCTGCTGGCTGTGCAACTGCTGATGCAACCATATATTTAAGAGAATAAATTATAGACTGTTGGCGACTGCACAGTGCGCGAGGTTATCCCGGACTGAATTACTTGAAGTGAAGTTTATATCTTTGTTGTCCTTCTCTCACAAAGTGAAAAGGATCCCAATAAATGATTTGTTACTCCCTATAAATTATACAGACAAAAATTCGAATCGTACCAAAATCCTTCGGTTGCCTCATAATCAGCCCTGTTCCAGAATCCGAGTCGGAATCGGATTTGAATCGGAATTAAATCCGATTCCGATTTGAAGAGGTGTTCTGCAATCCGAGCGGAATTGTCACATTCGAAGTTTATTTCGAATCCGATTGTTAACAAATTAACAAACCTTCAATCAGCTGTTTGCTTTTAATGTTCAAATGAAAAAGGAAATTGTAAAATTTTGTAAGATTTTTTATTTTATTTAATGAGTTGGGTTATTTTATTGGCAATATTGCTTGAGAACGAGCAGTCCGCCGTTCAAAAAGTAAAGCGGAAAATTTTGCGAGACCACAGCAATCCGATGGAATTGCCAGATTCTTCGTAACTAGTACAAGTCATTTCAGTTATGTTCAAAATTTCCTATTTAAGGTTTATTGCTCGGTACCGCCTTAACAAAGTAGCATTCAACATGATCTTGACCGAAGTGAGACCTTTTCTTCGGCAATGCTCCATTCCGCCAGAATTGAAATTGGCGACGGCTTTGCAATTTCTTGCCGAAGGAGACTATCAACGATCGTTAGAAAAGGCAACCGCCTTTTCCATTTCGGAAAGTGTGTGCTTCTTAAAAGGTCCACCGCCGGTCGCTAAAGCTTATCTTCTATTATGCGCCAGCTTCCTTCTTACTTCACTTTTCCAATCAACTCAGGTCTATGATTGAAGAAAATTTTACATAATGAATTGATTTAATTTACTTCTCACCTTTTTCCACCCCGTTACACTTTTTGTTGGTGGTCCTTGCCCGTTCAGCGACTGCGTTAAATGCTTCCATTTATTTTCGGGCGTCCGCATTCTCCTCCATAAAATCCAAGAGCATTTTGCTCTGGTCAGCAGTCGTATGCTTTCCCGTGATTAAAAATTAATTTATTAGATTTATTTAACACGATGTTTCATTTATTTGGTTACATTTTCGTTATTTATTTTCGTTTTGCTGCTTTCCGATTTCAATTCCACCAGCTTTTTGTTTAGCGAATTATTTTCGACAAAAATTTCCGATAATCGGAATGCAGAACACCAAATTTCCGATCCAAATTCGTTCGAACTTAATCGGATTTGAGAACAGGGTTGCATGGGAAAATATTTCCGACAATCGGAATGTAGAATACCGACGGTCGGAATCAAATCCACTTCCGATCCGATTCGGATTCTGGAACAGGGCTGAATAATTTATTCTTCCACTATTTCCAAATTTGTTTGCTGCAGTGTTTGGGATTGACTTAAGTGACTAAAATCATTAAGGAAATCTAAAATAAAATATTAGAATTTTATCAACATTTTTTTGTAAATATTTCTCCTACGGTGCTTTGGGTAAAGAAATATGAAACTTTTTTATTTATGGTACTTTATTTTTGTTTCTTGGTTTGTAACACGTAGTTGCGCTTTAGAACTCATCATCTACACTGTGCGACAGCTTTTTCTAACCCAGAACTGACCAAGACTAATCGATAGTACTCTTATAGAGTACCAAAACCCTAGCTGGGTTTTGCAAAGTTAGTTGCCGTTTACAAGTTACAGCCGTGTAAAGTTTGTGTGTGTTAGTATTTTTTCAACCAGGTTTTTCTTTATAAGTCTTAAGATATTCAAAATATTGAATTGCTGTCTTCAGCAAACTTGCTGCTAATTCTTAGATGAACAAATTCTCTGAAGACTGTGTAACAAAATTATTACACCTTATCGAAATTTTGAGGGTCAATGTTAAAGAAATCTACTTTTTTTGATTGTAATAGAAAAAAAAACGTGTTTTTTATTATATTAATATAAATGCAAAATCGCATTTGTGTTGCCAAAAATAAAAAAAATATGCTTAACCCTCTAACTTCACAAAGAGATGTTGTTTTGCAAACTAAAGTGAAAAAATGTTCAAGTCTAAATTTGAAATTTTATTGTACACATATTTTAGTCTGTTCGTTTTCTCCTAAAAATCCTCCGGGTACGTTTGCTGACAACACCAACTAATTTCGATGTACGGGCCAGAAACGAACTTTATCTGTACGCTGAGACATCGTTTCAACGTGGAATGCATGGGCGCCAGTGTTCAAAAGGGTTGCCCGGGGAATACCCGGAGTGACGGCAGCAAGCTGCTCATCTTAACTGAGCAATTACCGAAAAAGTATCGGTAAAATTACACCACACATGCCATAATTCGACGATGTTCTAAGGAGTCAATAGAGCTGGATGCCCTACTGTCCCCTATAAGCTTGACCACTCGGTTTTGCACCCGGTCCAAGCTCCAAATGGGTTTTTGAAGCCCCCGCCCATAGGTGCGAATTAAACTCCATTTTAGGTCGGATATAAGTAGTGTAAATAATGCGGAGATCAGACGGAGTGAAATATTTTTTGCACCGCTTTAGGAAGCCGAGGCACTTGGGTGTTTCTTTCGACACGCCAAAAATATGATCGTTCCAACGAAGTTCGTTCTTAATGGACATTCCCAGAACATCAAGAGCTGCCGATTCCGCAATACTCACACCACCCATAACCAGGGATGTTGGGAGACTCGTTTGTGGGATAACAGGCAACATTGGGTCTTGTGAGGATTACAATTTACCTGTTCGCTTGACCCCACTTGGAGATTGTTTGCTATTGAGTGTGTCATTCATACTGCGCCGTTCTCTCTAAATCTTTTCATACGCTGTACTGAACTCGTATAGATTTCAGAACGATATTTGCCCAAAAATCCATTAATAACTTTTTTATCGATTACCATGCTTTCAATTCATCACCAACTAACACCAGATCAAATGTCTCTGTTTTCATTCATTTCCGTATATCTGTACCATTAACAACTCCAGGTATAAATGACACTTACCACAAAACTTTTCAAACAGACTGAAATATGTGTACAATAAAATTTCAAATTTAGACTTGAACATTTTTTCACTTTAGTTTGCAAAACAACATCTCTTTCTGAAGCATATTTTTTTTTTATTTTTGGCAACACAAATGCGATTTGGCATTAATATTAATAGAATAAAAAACACGTTTTTTTTCTATTACAATCAAAAAAAGTAGATTTCTTTAACATTGACCCCCAAAATTTCGATAAGGTGTAATAATTTTGTTCCACAGTCTTCAGAGAATTTATTCATCTACGAATTAGCAGCAAGTTTGCTGAAGACAGCAATTCAATATTTTGAATATCTTAAGACTTATAAAGAAAAACCTGGCTGAAAAAATACTAACACACACAAACTTTACACGGCTGTAACTTGTAAACGGCAACTAACTTTGCAAAACCCAGCTAGGGTTTTGGTACTCTATAAGAGTACTATCGATTAGTCTTGGTCGGTTCCGGGTTAGATTCCATGACTCCAAAATTGTCGCACAGTGCTAGAGATAGTTAACATTAACCACGCCTAGAAATTCTTTCCGACACACCATCGAAAAATGCATTTCAGATTCGTGTTCAGGTCATAGTATTGAATTATTCATAGTATTGAATTTATATTTTGGAAAA
This sequence comes from Melieria omissa, assembly GCA_963971225.1. Taxonomy (NCBI): domain Eukaryota; kingdom Metazoa; phylum Arthropoda; class Insecta; order Diptera; family Ulidiidae; genus Melieria; species Melieria omissa. Next base: position 36,450,758 of record OZ020269.1, on the reverse strand, counting down.
AGAAAAATTAAACTTAAGAGGGTTAAATGTTTTCTAATAAACCCACTGTCGCTGCCACATTTTAACTATCTAGAAATCGTAAACAAATTCATATAGGACTCATTTGTCCTGAAAAAAGAAAGAAAGAAATCCTATTAAACTTCTTCTTTTGGTGGGTTCTAACTACGAATATGCAAATATGAATTGTTCATATCGCACACAGGATGTCATTTTGGCGGAGCTTTGTACATAAGTCACTTAAACCATTATCAAATTATCAACGACCGAAAGGTTTTTGAATTAAAAGTTCACTTTATAGCAGTTTTAAAGGAATTTTTATTTCAGCCAAAACTTAGGCAGCTAATTTGTTTTTGTATTTAAAATAAAAGTTCAAGTCTGTTTTGTTATGTTTACATTATTCATTTACACACAATTAATAATCGTTTGTACATCTTAATTGCGGCGTCGAACATCTGTTGGGCACTCGCATTTCAGGTGCACTCTGTCCTTCGAGGTGTCACTAACCTCACTTATAGTCTCGGGTGTAAAAATGTCGGCCTATGTTAAAACCACAAACCTCAGATTTTTTACAGGAACCTTAAGGTTCAATATGATATGTCTTATATATGTATGGTGGTACAAACTCTTACTGTAGTAAGCATGTATTTACGTCTGCGCTGGGAACACGTGAGTAATCCTTAAGTCACTAGCTAACTCGTTCTGTCTTTGAGACACACTTACAAAGCTGGTTCAGTCGACTTGCAGGGTTTAAGAGTGCGTGCGTCTACTACTCAGTTCAAGGTCTCTGAAACAGTTATAAATCTACCGTAATTGCCGCGTAAACAATCGTATTTTGCTAACAAAAAAATGTTGAGAACACATAAACAAATAAATATGGGCTTCGCACCTGTTTCGTACCAATGACTTACGCAACTTATGTGATGAATAATCACAAGAATTACGTTTATCCCGCACAAGACGAATCGTTAAATCCTTTTCAAGTTCAACGTCGGCTAATTTTGTGCACAAGTCTGTTGGTGAGTAATTTTATGTCGACACATGCTCGCTATCCGAACTGCGACCGATATTTGGCCCCCCCCCCCCCACAACAAAATGCCGCCAATAACTTAATTAACTTAAACATACTTATGCACGTAAAGTGCGCTTGAATCCACAAAACAAACACTTAATATTTTAATTATTGGCTTACAAATTTGTCGACACCATGAATCGCTGCAGTGCTACGAGTAAATTTCAATGTACCTACTGATCACATGTCAATTTACGGCACATGAATTAAACCGAGTTTTTACTGAGCAGGTCGATTAATCCGCTGGCTGAGTGCCCGCGTACTCGTTCCGTATGCACACGTACTAGCGCCGGTACATTTTGTCAATACAATGTAAAAGTGTATGCTAATAGTTTTGTAATTAATTGCCTTAACTACCATTTAAGCGATCAGGACAGTTAGTGATTAGTGCGCGTCAATCACATCAGAGTTGGACACATTATTGCATTGAACAAGCTTTTTACGACAGTAAAGGTTGAACACACCAAAATTGCGACAAAAACAAACTATTTCTACAAGAAAAGCATGCGTTTTAGAAAAAATTTGTTGATTTATTTTGACTCTTTGAAGTGTCATTGTGATGAAAAAATTATAAAATTAATTATTGGCCGTTTCATATGCCATTGCACGAACTTTACGGCGAACACGCGCCATTAGCGTTTGCACGAGAGTTTCGCCTACCTTGCGTGAGGCCCACGCCCACTTTGACCTAAAATCCCGAATGTTTTCGACGCTTCCGTTAGTCTATTTTAATATTCCTTTGACTATGGACCAATATTCCTCAATGGAATGAAGCTCTGGGGTATTTGCAGGATTGCAGTCGTGATGCACAAAATCGATACCATTAGCTTGGTACCACTCCATCGTGTCTTTGGCGTAATGACAGCTTGCAAGCTCAGGCCAGAAAAGTGTTTTTATGTTGTGGCTCTTTATGAAAGGCAGAAAACGTTTTTTAAGGCACTCATCACGATAGATTTGACCATTCATTGTTGCCGACGTGATGTAAGGTCTGCTTTTCTGACCACATGTGCAAATTGCCTGCTATAACATACCATGAATTTTTTTGGAAATTTCGTTTTCATCTTCTTCTTGCAGTCCTCTGGAGCATTTGTGCGACTTGGTGCAGTGTAAAAATCCTGTTCGGCGATGTACGTGAAGTTTTGGAAGCAATATGTTTCGTCGTCCATAACAACACAGTCGAATTTCGTGAGTTGAGTTTCGTACAATTTACGACAACGCGACTTCGCCATCAAATTTTGTTTTGTGTCTCTATGTGGAGCAGTTTGTGCCTTGTAACTCCTCAACCCAGCCTTCTTCTTTACTTTTTGCACAAATGATTGCGACCTTTGCACATTTTTGGCCACTGTTCGTGAGGAAACCTTCGGATTTTCGGCAAAGGCGTGAAGGACTTTTTTTGAGATTTTACGCACACTCAACTATGGATTTTCAAGGTGTTCGTGCAAGATAATTTTGCGTACTTCCTCTTCTGAAGCCATTTTAAGCTCAACTATAATTTCTATCATAATGAAACTTCATAGTTTTGAAGTTAAAGTCGTAGCCTACTATTACTATGAATACCAGAATTTCTATTCTAACCGTTACTTACTTCCAACAGTGTCGCAATTTTGGTGTGTTCAGCCTTTACAATGGTAGCATATGGGCCCATAAAATGCAGCTACAACAACTACATATGCAGAACATACAGAAATTAGATCCAGTTTGCCGCTATCGGATTGTGGTGTATTCTGAAATTTCAAATTATCCCTTCACCGGATTTTTTACGTGTCATTAACAATGTTGTTTGTGCCGCGTGGCAAAAATGAACTGCGAAATATTCAAAAGCATGCTTATGAAAGGTTAGCGGGCGAAAGGGCGTGGCACGGACATACTCGCGTGCTGCGTACACAGAAATTGTTCATGAATATGTAGACATATATTCTTACTCTTTTAAATGTGAGTCGCAGAAGCATCCAACTTATTGTTCAGACTTGGAAATTCCAAAATTGGCTTCTGCAAAAAGCAGATTTTTGGAAAAAATGGCATAACATAATTTTATTTAAAGCTTGAGTTATTACATAGTTACAATATGATGAACTATATACAGATAACAATCCTTTGCCGGCATGAAACTGGCAAACATTTAATATACTTATTTATAGGACAATAAGTAAATTCCAATTGAGAGCGATTAGCAGGTTCAATCAAACAAGCTGACCCTGAACCACCAGAGTAGTTGAAAGTGCCGGACTCCGTAGTGAAAGGGCGCACTGATTGTTTGTGTGAGTTGGCGGACTGGTTTGAAGAGCTGTCATCCCAGATGTTATCTTTTCAGACCAATCATGTTTTTAATGTAATTCGAGGTGTTCCACTGTGCAATTAACCGCGACCGCCACCTCGCCATGCTTTGCACAACAATAAGAATGTATTGTGCAGTGCTTCAGCTATTTCGAATATGACACCTGTTGCCATTATTAATTGCTTCACAGTTGCTGTGTTTACTGGCTGCAATTTTACAGATTATAAATTTTTATGAATAGCGTAGAAATGCAAATCAACCACCGAATACTTTAGCTCTTTCCAATGCATTCAACGCTCACTTTTAGGTGTGGTGGCCTACCGTGAGCACACTTTCAAATAATATTAATGCGTTACGTAAGTCAATGGAGAAATGATTTTAAATTGCAGCCTCCGTAGAGGCTAATCTGCGGCAGACACACATGGTCTTGCAGTTCCATGTGAGGGTGCCTCCAGCTCCACCCACAACAAAACCAAAACTTCAGACCAGCGAGTAGCAGCTAGATCGAAGTTCTTATTTGGGATATAGCAACAGAATCAATTTATAAAACAACAAACATTATTTGAGAGTGCAACAAATACAAATTGTCGGCGCTTGGAAAATACATAAAATGCGCATAACACGTCGGCAATGTCGGTACTTGGCTGCCGTCAGTTTGAAGCGCGGATGCAGTACGTACATACATATGTCGACTTGCTCGCCATTCTAGCGAAGCACAATTGAACTGACTGCTCGCGCCTACCTGCCCGGAGTGTTGTCAGTGGCTGCTGCCAGCTGCTTGCCCGACGTCAGTGCACAAAGTCAACAAAAAGATCGTGACCAGCAGTTGAAGCATTGCCATACAACAAGGAGAGGGCGGCCACACGACTTAACGCCGATCCGCATCTATTGCACACACACATTCAATACATACTTAACTACGTGCATAGGATGGAAATGCAGTGGCCACCGCACACTGCCACCTGCCGCGACAATTGGCTGGCAGCAGTCAGCGGGAACACTCGCTCAACCGGAACTGAAGTGGCGAACGTGCCACCAGTGCCATTTTGGCCTTTTGAAAATACTTACCTAGTTGCCTAGGCATTCGACTGTTTGGCTGTCATTTCACGATTAATCAGTGTCATGTGGACTGCAGTAAAAACAGTCCCAGTGGTCAGCGGTCAGCAATGGCTGCGGGAGTAGTTGCAAAAATGATTTAAAGGGGAAAGGTGCTGTCCCAATAGACTGCCTTGAAGTCAACAGGTTAGTTTATTGTTGTTTGTATAAATATTGGTCTGTTCACGTACTCCAAGCTAGAATAAATCCGTGCACATTGCGATCTCGAAAGTTTTACGTTATTAAAGTGTGACGAAGTTGTTCAAAGTGATTTTTCTAAAGACCATAGCCGGATAAGGAAGGGTAAAGTGCACCCCAGTCAATTTCGATTGTTATATTTTCTATTATTCGTAATAATACTTATGTATAAGTAACAATTGCTGGAAATCCCTTAATAAATAATCCCCGATCTGACAGAATCAGTTACCTGTCGGCTTTCGGCTTTTGGCCTTTGGTCAAAACGAACTTGAACTGAACTCGTTACCAGATGAAAAGTCGGCTTGCGAGAACAATTGACCGAGAAAAGAAGACTCAAAGAATTGGGAAGATTTTAGAAGACTCACAACGACTATTTAGTTGGTACGAGAAAAATAATTAACATTTTTATGACATTTTACGAATAATTAACAAATGACGATAGGTTTGTCCTAAAGTACAGTGGACGTCCAGTATAACGAACTTCCCCCATTTAATGAATTTTCGATTTAACGTACGGCCAAGTTTTTTCCATTGATGGTTGTATACTACGACTAAAAGTGAAATTCGCTATTTGATAAAACGAATATTTATGTTTTTTTTACCCTTCATATTGTTTTATTCACATTCTTTACAAAAACGATGAATATTTGTTTTTCTTTTAAAAATTAAAGTTCAATAATCAATCAAAAGAAATTGCCAAACAGAAAAGTTTACTTGCGGTAAACTTCGAAGATTGGAAGACTTTTTCACTGTACACACATAGCCATATTTGTAATTTGAAAATGCTGGAATAAAACAAGATAATTGTTTAACCTTTTGTCTGTCCTTTGCTCAAAATTGCGATCGCTGTCTTTGGGGTCAGGGTGACCCCAATCAAACGGTTATATAAATGACTGACAAAATGAAAAAATGTTACACATAAAACACAAAAGAAAAGGGAAAAGCTCCGAAAAGTGTTTTTCTCGATTTGTTATGGTGTTGTAAGCGCGATTACCACTAAATAACACAAGTCGACGACCGCTCAACCGTTTTTAATTCCGTCTGGGATCAAATAGAGCCCAAGGGACAGGCAGAAGGTTAAAAACTGAATATGTGAGACTTATTTCTTTAAGAAGAATGGTTTAAAACGAAAATAAAACGAATTTTTCGATTTAACAAATTGGGGTTACAGCATAAGATTCATTATATTAGACGTCCGTTGTAATTCTATTAACGTTATGATTTTTCCCTTTCGAAAGCTGTTAGTTGGAAGCGAATTGCACGTACTTAGTTTTGGTTCCCGCTGTTAATTCCGTACCATTAAAACGTCTTAGATAAGTAAAGGAGCTCGATATTTTGGTTTCGCACGAATTGAAAGAGAGAGATATGCATCTCAAATCCAATTACCTCGATCCTCTTTTGAAGAGAATCATCACTAGTGATGAAAAACTTGTCGTTTACAACAACATCGACAAGAGTTTATAGTGTAAGCCACATCGAACCCTGAATTGCATTAGAAAAGATCATGCTGTCAATTTTAAAACTATAGCACATAACACTGTCATATTTATTGCCAATTATTCCAAAATTTATAAAACTCATTGAAAACTGTTAAATTTTTCACTTTTGATGATCTGAAATCGGACATGTTTCAGTCTTAAGCTGAAAAGTTGCACAGTTTTAGATTCAAATGTTAAATTTCAAATGTAAACAAGGGACAACATTTGCCTTTTATTAATTTTTTTATTGAGAAAGGAGGACGTGTGGGAAGAAAAGGTGCCGTAAAAGACCATGTGGTAAATTGAAAACATCGCATTGCTTTCGTTTTAGTTATGCGAGTGTATTTGTTAATATGTATATAGGTAAGGGAGAGGGCTGGGTTGTGAACCATTACCGTTTTTTCTTTCCCTAATTGACATATCGCCAATCTTTCAACTGTCAAGTTTGTCTTATGATATGACTCTGCTTTTGTGGTTACACCGAAGTACAAACACGTATTGCTTGTGGCAGCAATCGAGTTTGAAAGACATCGTGTTTGAAAATCGACTGCGAAAACTTGTTGGCTTTTTTTTAAAGTGCTATCCAAGTGTCTGAGCTTATTGCAAAAAGGTCTGTGTAATACATGTTTATTTAGTGTTTTGATTCTATTTTACGATGCAATATTTGTTTATGTCGAATTATGATTGGAAGTGTCGTTTATTTTAAAGTTTCCAAAATGGCATCGTGGTTGGGCTGTGAACCACTGAGGTGGCTGGGTTATGAACCACCTGCTTTTCGTACTACATTTGTTCTAACACTGTCAAATATGGACGGATATATTAAAATAAAGTAATTTTATGTAATTTCATCCGATTTTCTTGAGTTCACTTGAAGTGAGCCAATGCGAGAACGCATTCGTATTTCACAAGCAAACATTGCGACACCGATTAGGATGAAAATTCTAAAAATTGAGCACTTTCATTCATTGCAATTTTTTGGCCTAATTGGCGTCATTATAACTTTTTTTCACCTCTTGAGGCCTCCTGATTAAATAAATCCTCAACTAATTTAAAAATTATGGATGTTTTCTTCGTATTTTCCGACTTTAATAGGGATTTTCCAGATGGTTCACAACCCAGCCACTTTTTTGGAAAAGCGAAAAATCAAGTCCTTAGAAAATTGGACGTAGAGAGTTAAATCTCAATCGAAACGGTAATCTGTCTTCATAAAAAAGTTGCGTTATATATTCACCTTTCCAACGGTATCCTCGATTTTTCGATATCTTTATTCTGTGAAAAGTTAGAGCCAAAAAACAAAACCCCTGTTCACAACCCAGCCCTCTCCCTTATATATTTGTTTATATTAACTCTTGTGTATAGAGCGCACTTGCAGAAAATTTAGTTAAAAACAACTGAAAACATTTTAATCAATATAAGCTTACAAGAACCTTCAAGCTCCTTCTTCCGCATTCTAAATATCCTGAATACCCTATTATAAGGTGGCTTATTGAGATACTCATGATACTGAGTACATGATACTGAGTAAGTGAGCCCTATAAATTTGTAATTACAATGTCGAAGCAGCCGAATTATTTTAGGTCAAATTTACCACTGTGCTGGCCAGCGTGGCTAGTGCGGTTAACTGTTTCATTGAGTTTATTGCTTTTTTGAGCGCTCTTCAGACCTCTGAAAGTGACACTCAAAGGGGCCCATCCCTCATGTTTGGCGGGACCGTTTTACTCATAGTTGACTAGTTGATTCGGCTGGTCAATCGGCTCCAGTTGTAACCCACATACGACGTATAAAAGTCGTGATCTTCTACCCGCACTTCAACGCAGAGCCGATTCGCTCACCGAAGCCTGGACTTGAGCCACGTTAAGTGGAACCGTTTGGAGTTGTGCAGTCTCGGACTGGGTTGACTTAATGATTTACATAAATTAATTGTCTATTTTTTTTCTCGCTGTCTTAGCGCAAGCGCCATAAACTTACTCACTTCTATAAACACAACCTTGAATTTCCACTATGTTTGCACACATGTTGGCAACTATCGCTTTGTCTCTGTGCGCAAGACAGCTGGTAAGTTGGTGGCAAAAAACAACAAACTTGCGCGAGCACTGCTTAATGCCCAATTAAGAACATAAGCGTAGTAGCTCTACCTTTGTGAACGGACTTTAAGTTGTCAGCAAATTTCGGCAAATATCGACGGCGAATCGCCGAAAACACAGCAACGCAGAAACGAATGGAGGCAAGCATTCAAGACTTAATGCTGTTTAGTATGTATATACATAGGTATAAGCTAATTGCGGCCGGTCGGACAAACGTGCGATGCCTTTTAATTATTAGTTCGCTATCTGACTTTCCGCTGCCTCACTCCGGCCCATACCAAACACCTCACTAGTGCTCAGCCACCCACCCAGTATCGGTGAGCGAGCCGTCAGATGTGCGCGTATCAATTTATTTAACATTTAACAATTTTGCATCTAATGAACGCAGACATGTACAGTCGTTTCGCCATGCACTCAGATGCGTATTTTCGTCGCGCGCTTGTGAATCGCTACCGCCAGACGGACCAGATGGGGTTTCGCTCAAACACATACGAGCAGCGTTAACGCATAAATTACTATCGAGAGCATTTTAATAAAATTAAACTCATTGCACTAATGCACACTCGGTCGCTGTGGTCCACTGAAGCGACCTCCTGCTGCGGCACTGACAAATGCGGCTTCATATTACATGTCATTGTGCTTCACACTTTGCGTTTTATAGCGTAATGCAGCAGTCGTTCGGTTGCAAATTGATTGGAGGCGTCCGGTGGGTGATGGTCCAAGGGCGCACGCGTACCAAAAATTACAAGATTATTTTATAAAATGACAGTATTGGATTCGGTGCCGCACATTCATACATAGATTCATAATGAGGGAAATAGGGCAGTGATTCTTATTTGATGAAGAGCGGTTAGTATCAAAAATTGAATTACATTTATATCACCGTGTGACAGCATTTTTCACACTGGAAAAATCCATATGGGCGTGAAACTAGAGACCAAACATAGTAACACTGCGTACTCAGTTTTTCATTTCTACATCCTTTGTCCTTTTAAAAGGACTTCAAACTTTTGAAGGGGATAAAAAATAAAAAAAATATAAAAAATACTTAACCACGCTAGAATATGGCGATATGTATATCAGATGAAAGAGGAAAGGCTCAAGAATTTAAATAAAACTGATTTTTTATCTGTTTGTAAAAAAGAATATGATAAAGGTCCTTTGAAAAACTTAATCCTTTATATCCTTGAAAATCAATAACGAATTTTCTTGAAAAGTAAGTTGGTTAGAGTAATGAAATTTTGACACATGATCAAGGAGATTTTGGAAATAAATAGATAAAAAGGATAAAGGATATAAAGGATTAAAATTTTCAAAGGATCTTTTTCATATCCTTTTTTTACAAATAGATACAAAAATTAATTATATTTAAATTTTTTGGCTTTTTCCCTTTCATTTGATATACATATCGCCATATTCTAACGAGGTTAAGTATTTTTTATATTTTTTTATTTTTCATCCCCTTCAAAATTTTGAAGTCCTTTTAACCCTTATTCTCATACCCGAACTTACTAACGTCGTTTGGCACCCGGGGTACCCGGGTACCGATTTCATGAAATTTTTAAGTTTTCAATATTTTGTTAATTAAAAAGTGTTTATAAAATTTTGATATGATTTGTTCGCTTTTCACCTAAATAACGAGGATCCGGAAGGTAAAAAAAAAATTTTCATTATTTGTCAGTTTTTTTCACGAAAATACATCGCAGTGGGCACCCGGGTACCCGGGTATGAGAATAAGGGTTAAAAGGACAAAGGATGTAGAAATGAAAAACTAAGTACGCAGTACTACAATCTTTGGTCTCTAGTTTCACGCCCATATGGATTTTTTCCAGTGTGAAAACATTTTTTCATTTTTGTCGCACGGTGTATTATAGCACCAAGAAGTGTTAGATAGTTTTTACACCCATAATAAAAAAAATTGGGCAATATTTTTGGTAAGGTTTTTAAATAACAATTTAAATTAAAAGCCATTTTTTAACAAATTTATGCAGAAGTTGTGATTGACTATAATAATGTGGCCTCTTAAATCTATGTGCATGTAATTGTTTGTCCTGACTGACAACTGATTCATCATCGCCCAGCCCCAATTAAAACTGTAGGTAAATCTTGAAAAATGAACCTTCGCTTAGACGGGATTTTTTTAAATTCGGTGTTGTTAATTGTTAATTTTCCGAATATCAAAAGGCTCGTTTTTCACTTTTCTGAAAATCAAATGTTTTTCAACGACGCGACGGGTTAAGAATTTGTTTAGAGAAACTTTTAAAATACATGAATTAATCAGCCTTTTGACTTCAAAATTGGTGAAAACACTTGAAATCAAAAGTAATAATAAATAATAATAAAAATAATAATGTTTTTCATTTTTTCAAAAATCGAAATTTGACGGGGTCAACGATGTTAGGAGCTTGTCTGGGGAAACATGATTTAATAGGTCAATTGACTTAAAACATGGTGAAAGCCCTTCACATGAGACATATGACAAGTATTTTTTTCACAAAAAAATAACGGGTTCCACAAAAGGAAAGGAAAGAAACTTGATTTGTTGAGCTCATTGACTAAAAACTTGCATGCAAAGTTTCGGGGCCCTTCTAGTACTTTATATGTATTCCATATTAGATGGGTACAGGGTTGAGCTTAGACCTTTATTCAATTTCACATTAATTGTAAATATTAAATATTGACTTTATAATATTGACTTCATACAATTTTATTATTGATCTATGCAAATAAAAAATGAAAAGTGCTACTTACTAAGATAACATTTAATTTAACGTGAAGTAGTGAACGAATCAACTTTAATTAGCTTTACTAAGCAAACCAATTACAAGTTAATGCTATATAGCTTTGACTTAGTTGGACTTTCTTCTTTAGCATGAGACCAATAGTGGTGGTGTATTTGGCACAAATCAGTTATGTAATTTTCCCCTACTAAAAGGATACTGTACGACGCACAGCGTTGTGAGTAATGACAAAAATCAAAAAAATTAATGTCGTAAATGTAGAAAAATATGTTTGTAGTACTGAAGTATGGTAAATACCTCAATTTAATAAAATGTGAAAACGGATTTGAAAAATATCAATTTATATACCGATGGCTGGCCACAAAACTTGCACTTTGTGAAGCTTGGTGACTTGGGTAGAAATGATTGAAATTTATTGAATGTAAGTTCGAGGACTTTTATTAAAAAATTTCCCATGGAACCTTATGTTAAATAAATATATTCTATAAATAAACTATTTTAGCAACTCTGAGGAAGCTTTCCCTCTTTTATTTTGCTTTCCATATTCCTGGCACCGCTACTTGAAGAAACGTCAATTCGTAGAAATAAAAGTGCAGTGTCATCAAACTTTAGATAAGCTTTAAAAAAAAACTACTTCTACTACTTCGAAATTTTACAGTGTGATATAGCTGAAAGTATGTATTAATAGAAACCATGGACTTTAGGTGCACAAACTTGCACGTTTTTAAGAAATTCAACATTTTCAGTGACGTATACAGCCAAAAATAGGGACCTTTTTGCAGCATGGTTAGCAGAAAAACATAGCGACCACTGCTGCGCTTCGCTTAAACTATTAATTTTTGTTTGTAATAATATGCAGACACCACTTGATTTAGAAAAATGACAAAAAAGGTAGATTAGATGGAAGGCTTCGGTAATACTGGGTGGCTTGCCATCGAATTAAGGCAACTTTCGAAAAGAAGCAAAACTTGTTAATGCCTGCAGAACCAATTATATCAGTTAATAGGAAAATTAAAGGTTAACATGAAAACAGAAACTCTGATATAATGCAATATTATAAAAAATTGTAGGGGAATTCTTTGTAAGGTGCCACCCCTGCTCGATTTCGACGTTCCAGCAATCCAAGAAAAAAAATTCATATTGTCATATTGAGGTATATATGTCAACATCAATTTTAATGTGGTTCTTGAGGGAACAGACGCAATAACACGGTCTGGGTAAATAAAAGTGTCAAATTTGGTTAAGAAAAAACATAAAAATGAAAACTGAAGGTTTTTCTTGCGGTGAAAAAGTAACCAAAAACTTATAAAAAACGAAGGTAAATATCAGTGTTGGACTTAATTTTTAATGGTTTTTCATAATCCGAAATGATATCCGAGCATATCGAAAAAGGAACAAATTTATACAATGATTTCCAAAATGGCATAAAAATGTAAAGTGCCAACTTTTTTTCTTTGTAAGTTGCCACCCCCCCTTTTTTCATTGTTTTATGGTTCTATAACAGTAAAAGGACTTTTTATTGCTCGGAATCGTCATTACAATGAATTTAAAGCGTTCTTAGTCAATTTTTCTCTAATCTTATAATGAGGAATAAATTAGTTCAGTTTTTTTTTATCAATTTCCATACAATTATTCGTTTTATTCGTTACCATTCAATTTGCATTTTGCTTTCGGTCATTTTCTATTCAATTCAAATTAAATTCAATAATATTTCGTAAATTTTCTAAATCATGCATTTTTGCTTGAGATTTTTACGTTTTTAGCGGGTTTTTAAGGGGGTGGCACTTTACATTAAAAAATTTTAGGATGTTGATTTTTAACACTTTGGGAAACTGGCTGTAAAATTCATATTTACGAAAAATTCAAATGAAGTGTTACCTTGGATCATAGCTCTTTAAACCCTCTTTCCAAATTGGCGATACGTTAATTTTCTAACGCGTTATGTGCAAAAAGGTCGTCAAAAATCCACTTAGTTTAACCCTCCTCGCGCGTGCCGACCGGGCAATAGGCATCGCCGTGTCTATGCGCAGGTAAACTGGCAAGGCACGGCGATGTCTAGCTAAGAGTGAGGTAGGGCACACCCACCTTGAAGGACACTGTACCTTCTGAAGGGAAAGGTCCTAAAAATGAACCTCCACCACAGTAAGGTGGCTTCAGCTGAGCTCCTTCTCACACTAGAGGAGGGCAGCTACGACGTGGCCCTAATCCAGGAACCCTGGCTTTCCTCCAGAAATAAGGTTTCAGGGTTAGGGTCCACGAACTATAATCTTTTCCATGCAACAACGGTAGGTAAGATTCGATCTGCCATCCTTGTTAGGAAGGATATTAACGCATATCTTCTACCTAATTTCAGTTCTGATGACCTGACGGTGGTCGCCATCGAAGGGGACGACAAGCTCAGACTTGTGGCCTCGTGCTATATGGCCCACGACGTCGAGGCACCCCCCACAGAACTACAGCACCTGACGGAAGAAGTCCTCAGACAAGGTTTCGACGCCGTGGTAGGTGCGGATGCCAATTCGCACCACCCTCAGTGGGGAAGCAAGGACACGAACGAACGGGGTGAGTCCCTTTTTAATTTTATATTACAAAACAATGTAGATATAGCTAATAGAGGGAACATCTCAACTTTCAAGGGTCCGACGTCGGAAGACGTATTGGACATTACTTTTTCTTACGGGGCAGATACCTGGATCTCGGATTGGAGGGTGCTGGAAAGACCTTCCTTCTCTGATCACAGCTACATACACTTTACGGTCAACTTTAAACCGTTGCGTACAGAAAGGGTCTTCAGAAACCCCCGGAATACGGACTGGGATCTGTATGCAAATCGGTTAAAGACTCATCTGAGTAATGCCTCTCAGACCCTCTGCAGCTGGACGTTGAGGCTAAGGCGAAACTCCTAACGTCAAAGATCCTCCTTGCTTACCACGAATCCTGCCCGCCCTCAAGGCCGGTAGGACGAAAATCCTATCCGCCCTGGTGGAGCAAGGACATTGGTAGGCAAAGAAGAGAACTTAGAGAGTTTTTCAAATTGGCCAAACTTACCGACTGTGCGGAGTGTTGGAGAGAGTACAAGACACTACTTCACTCCTACAAACAAGAGATACGGAGGGCCAAAAGAAGTTCCTGGCAGAACTTCTGTGGAAGTATGGACAAGACCTCCGAGGCATCCAGACTTCGGAAGATACTCGCCAAATCCCCCCCATACCATCACTCATCCGCAAAGAGTCTGGAGAATGGACCAAGGATGGCAAGGAGACGCTTGAGGCACTTATGGAAGCCCACTTTCCTGGCTGTTCAGAGGTTCCCGACTCGGTCTCAACTGCACTCGGCACAGAGCAAGGGAATTGTGAGGGCCTAATCACCACATCCAGACTTCGATGGGCTTTGGGCTCTTTCTATCCCTTCAAATCCCCGGGTCCGGACGGCATTTTTCCCGCGCTTCTGCAAAAGGGAAGTGCTGTTCTGATACCGTGGCTCAAGGACGTTTTCAAGAGCTGTCTGAGACTGAACTATGTACCGATGAACTGGCGATTATCAAGGGTTGTATTTTTGCCGAAATCAAGTAAAAGCAGCCATTTGTATCCGAAGGACTATCGGCCCATCAGCCTCACCTAGTTTATACTGAAGACCTTTGAAAGACTGCTAGACTCGTTTATTAAGGAAAGGGTTCCACCTGGCCTAATATCAACGAACCAACACGCCTATATGAAAGGGAAGTCAACGGAGACAGCACTTCATCAGGTGGTTTTTCAGATAGAAAAAGCTTTTCACTACGGAGAATACGCGCTGGGAGCCTTCCTCGACATATCAGGGGCTTTCAACAATGTCTCCACAGAGGCACTGTTGGAAGGCCTTGCATCAATTGAGGTGCACCCACCCATACAGGACTGGATTGGTAATCTGTTGAATTGCCGTACAGTGGTAGCGGAGTGGGGCGCAACAACCATGACGAGGAAGGCGAACAGGGGCACCCCCCAGGGGGGTGTGCTCTCTCCGTTACTATGGAATCTAGTCGTTAATAAGATCCTTTTAAAGTTGAGGGACGGGGGGCCAAGGCTAACCGCATACGCGGATGACCTAGCCGTTGTCGTCTCAGGCAGGTGTCTCAACTCAATGAGCCAAGTACTCGAGAGGACACTGAAAGTGATTAATAACTGGGCAAAGACTGTGGGACTGGAAACAAACCCAGACAAGACGGACTTAGTTCTTTTTACAACAAAGTACAAGATCCCAACCTGGCTTCCTCCCAAACTGAACAACAACACACTCGCCGCCAAAACATTTACTAAGTACCTAGGAGTCATCTTGGACAGTAAACTGTCGTGGAAATTGAATGTGGAAGACAGGAAAAGGAAAGCCTTGAACGCCTTATACGCTTGCAGGAAAATGCTCGGCGCAATGCACACCACTCCGACAGCGGCACTGGACAAAATCTTGGGATTTTATCCAATTGGTCTGACTGCGAAAAGCGTCGCTAAAAGAGCCGCGCTTAGACTTAAGGTAACTGGACAGCTCACGCTACGACATTACGGCCACAGCAGGTTACACGCAGGGGTAGGCGAAAGCTCAGACTACGCCGTACCTCAAGCCAATTTCGACTTCAAACCCCACGTGATCCTAGAACCGGATGGGTGGCGACAGGGGCTCGAACCCAGCCGTCAATCCTTTAACCTGTTCACGGATGGATCCAAGATGACAGAGGGAGTGGGATCTGCAGTTTTCTGTCCGGAACTTGACCTTCAACAGTCTTTCCGGCTCCCGGACTACTGCAACATCTTCCAAGCAGAGGTACACGCTCCCACAAGAGCGGCGCAACTAGCAATGGATCGCACCCCTCCAGACTCTCGGATAAACATCTATATCGACAGCCAAGCAGCCATAAAAGCAGCAGCTGGAGTATTGTCAAACTCGACATGCGTACGGAACTGCAAAACCAAATTGGACGAACTCTGTCGCAACAGAGTAGTCACTATCTATTGGGTACCGGGTCACAAAGGAGTTGAGGGAAATGAGAAGGCTGATGCGCTCGCCAAAGCCGACATCCAGAGCCAGACATCCATCCACCCCTCTCCACGCTCAAGACGGAAATAGAAGAGAATATGATTCGTGAAGCGGCGTCCATGTGGGAGAGATCTACATCTCACAGGACAGCAAAAATCATGCTTCGCGAACACAATATCAACAACACAGAGTTTGTACTATCACTCCGAAGAGATGATTGCAAACTATTAACCGGGATACTCACGGGACACTGTCTCACACCGTCCCACGCTGTTTTCTTTTTTCCCATTTTTGATGTATATCTTTATGTTGATGATATGAGTTGCGGTACCAAATTTCATCAATATATCTTTTATAGTTTCCGAGATACTGTCAACTTAGTATTTGGTTTGTATGGGAGGTGGGCGTGTACGCGGGGCGATTTAAGTAATTTTTGGTGTATTAACTTCTCTTTATAACAAAATCATATGTACAAAATTTTATTGTCGTACGACTATTCCTTCTATTTTTGTCCCTCGCTAATATGGACTCGCGACACTGTGCGACGTGGCGGAATAGATAGACAAACAAGAGTCGTTGATGCGGCAGGCCGAGTATCCTGTGGGTACATGAGGTCTGGTGGAACGGGTATTTTATTATTTTAGCTATAAAAATTGGCACTTTCAATTATATGCGCACACAAATTGCACCAGTGCCAGCCCATTTCTCAAAAATATTTATGGTAATACGAAGCTCTACTTAATTTGTATAGCAAAAGTATATGTAATTTCCGGATGCAAATTCTTTTCATCGCTCCATTTTACTGTGCAAATACGGGCACAGCCTAAAATCCAACTTCACAAACGTCCACACAAGCCACCGCCATAGCCACCGCAAATGTACCCACTCACACATGAACGTATATCGACTGTGCATATTTGAATTTCCAATTAAAGCACAGAGCTAGCCCGGAGCACACGAGCGTTCATTGTGTGTGTATATATTACATGTAATAACTTGGATATGCACATCGCAACGGGCACTAGACAAATAAATCGCAATGAAAGTGCATCGGAAAGCAAAAATGCTGCCAATTAAAACGTTGTCATACCAACGTGCATCGCAATCACAGCGACAGCAGCAGCTGCAAATGCGCATGCAGCAACACCGCCGACAGCAGCGGCCAGAGCACGCAAGAACTATCCGTTAGCAGCGGCAGCGCAGCCAACGGCAATAGAAAACAGTAGCAGCTGCAACAGCCTGCAGTTAAATTGAAATTTCCTCCTCACTTCCGTTTCGGGCGCTTTCGTAATTTAAGCTTTAAAATTACTGAACTGAAAAGTTTACGAAGTGAAAATAATCCCGCCAGCCAATTGGATGAAACAGTTGTGGCAGCAGCACATTGTGCATTTCCGCTCGAAGCATTCGCTGCATAATAAAATTGAAAATTTTTCATAATGCCATTCGAAGAAGAGAGATTTGAGCAGATTGACTCAGAAAATTTAGAGAAAAGTTTGGTTGGGTCTGGCCTGATATTACAGATGCTAGGCCAAACTACGAGGGAATGGGCGATGTATGGGCAATAAAGTCCTGCATGAATATATTCATTTTCATCATACACTACTGTACATACTGTACGGGTACTTGGTATTCGAAGAATGCGTACAACGAAACGAATAGAAACGAGAACCAGCGAGCGTCGCTTCTCGTTTCTATTCGTATTCGGTGAAAGCGAACACTGCAGTGCTCGTATTCGGTGAGAAACGAATACTGCAGTGCTCGTATTCGGTAATCGAGAACTTTGCGAAGTATTCGAAAATCAACAGTTTCACCGAATATTTTTATGCGCAGTATGTCACTTTTCCATGTGTATACTTGTGCTGCGGTTGAAGTGGCTTATTAGTTAATACGCAAAATGTAAATTATTGAAGAAAGTAGCATAAAAAATTAATAAATATTTATATATAACATATATATTTCTAAATAATCTTAGAAATAATAAAATGAGTATATTCGAATATATTCGAAGCAGTGTGTACTATTATTCGAATGCTTTTGTGCTCGTTTTCCCGTTTCGAGCGAATATGAATAAATAGTGTACGTCTACTCGTTTCTGTTCGGAGCTTACTCGTACTCGAAGAGAGTTGTACTCGTATTCATTCGGACCGCAGAGATGAAGTGAAGTATTCTATTCAAAAGCATTTGAATGTTTTCGAATAGCAAAAATGCATACTCGTGCAGGACTCTAATGGGCAACTTCCAAACAGGCCAAATAATCAGGGACGAAGAAGACTCGCTCGAATGGCGTGCTGCCGAAAAGCCACACTGCAATCTGTTTCCCTCCATAAAATCGCATCAAACGTCCATGAACTGGAAGCCAACTAATACTTTGTAAGTATCTCTATTACGAAACCTCCCTCAGTCGCCGTAAAAGACATTATTTACAACAGCCTGCCATATGTGTAACTAGAGAAAACTGGTGCAGTTTATCAACTGCCACAAAACAGTGGACTTAAGTTGACTAATCTCGTGCTGGGGACAGTAGAGCGCGCGTTTTGTCCAAATAGGGAAAGTCTGAGCGTAAGAGAAAGCTAAATTCGCGACACGCCAATAATAACTTGTATTGAATATTTAATCAATTTTTTTGGTTCCTTCTTCACTCCTCTCTGGAGCATAGGGCCTCCACAAGACAGCCTTGTGTGGGTTACCTTAATCAGTTCTGTTGTTCTGCCAGGGTAGGTGATTGGCCTGCCGCAGATTCTTAGATTTAATGGATTATTATATGATATTTTTCAGAGTTTTGCAGGCTACCCAATGTATTTCGGGAACTTTTCTAAGATTTGTTTTAAATCGTTTAAAAATGTATTTACATGACAAAAGTTAGGCTGGGCCAAGCACTACAGCCCAGAAGTTGGGGTCCGCAATCCTACTTTCTCGCAGTTAGTTTTTAAACACGCTCTCATTTTATGTGACAGGCTGAGGAACAATAAGCAATAATAAATAAAAACTTCAACCCCGGAACGAAATGTAGGACAGCGATAACAGCTGTGCCGCCCAGTTGGCTTCAGTGTTTTTGGCAGAGCGCTTGGCGACATGGTTTTCATCATTCGGTAAACTTGGTCCACTGTGTACTGGGCGCCAGTGAGTGCAAACAACAGCCAAACACCACAACGCCCCACCATAGCAGCAAGCAACAGCAACTGTGACAACAGCAGTGCAGTAACAACGGTGGAAACAGTCCTCAAAGTCTTAACAACATGAACATCATTTGCAAATGGAGAAGCAGCATGACGCCACAATGACACTTGTGTTTATCTTCCTCTTGCAATAAATACAAAATCAAGCGAACAGTTGAGTCGAGTCGGCAGCATTTTGTTTGCCTATGCTGTCTGCTGTTGATGCTGCCTCCATCTGTGTGCTATTTCGTGTGATGGGGCACAAAGGGAAATTTTATAAAATGTAGCTCCACTCAACATATCAGGAAAGTAAATTTAATACACATAAAATAACCAATACAAATTTAATGCAATTCTCGCTTTTAGCGTTGTTATATATTTGTATACATATATACCGCTTTTACAGGGGATGCCGTAAGATTTCGGCTGGCATTAGAGCATCTAACCAATTACTTAAACCTAAATTAGGGGAAACAGTCCTATTTCCACGGCATTCCCTGCAGTGCATCGATGTGGACAGCATCGAAGCCCGAGATCAGTTTCAAACGAACGATACTACCACCTGCTGTTGTCAGTGGCTTTCACATCAACCAATGCAATTGGAATAATATAGTAATATTTACATTGTTCGCGAATTATGTCAAACTGAGCCCTGAGTGAATAGCAAAACAAAGAGCTCAGCATTAAACTCTTTATCGGAGCTGTTTTGCTCAGTTAATGTATGTATGTATGTACGAGTACATGATTGTACACATTTACATGTATTCACATAGGCACCCGGTAGGAATTCGGACTGGTCCGAATGTAATTTTTCAACTGGTTGCTTAGCAGTCATAAGTGACGTCAGAACCGCTTTGTTTAATAATAATTAATAATTGATTGGCACGACAGCGTGTGAATTTTGTACGCGGGTGGAAGGGACCTACAGTTTTATGCCGGTTCCGAACGGCAGGGTGGGAGCTTTTTCATAGGCAAGTTTTACTCTCAGAGGTTTGCCATGTCCAGCTGAGAGGACAGCCACCGAAAGAGAAAACGAGTTTCCCGTTATTTTTTTTAGGTTTTACTACATGCAGAATTCGAACATGCGTCGCTCTGCATGCGACTCGCTGGACCGCGCACTAACCAACTGAGCCACGGCGGTCGCTTTGTTTCCTTGGAGCAAATTCACCCTTTTAACATGGCGATGTCTTAGTCAATTTTCCCCGTCTGCATTCACTTGCAACACGTACTAAGTAGAACAGTTTCTAAGCCAGTTGCAAAGCAAGTAATTTGAAATCTGGTTTATTCTGGGTTAGTTTTCTAACAGCCGCCGTGGCTCAGTTGGCTAGTGCGTTGGGCCGCGAGTCAAATGCGACGCTCGAACCCAAGGTTCAAAACTCCCTTGCGTTAACACCGAAAAAAAGAAAAACAACAATTTTTGAGAGTAAAATTGCCTCTGAAGAAGCTCCCAACTCGCCGTTCGGAATCGGCATAAAACTGTAGGTCCCTTCCAACCTTGTAAAAATTCACACGCACAACATGGATGGTTGCAAGTAGCTAGGCCTT
Source organism: Melieria omissa (assembly GCA_963971225.1). Lineage (NCBI taxonomy): Eukaryota > Metazoa > Arthropoda > Insecta > Diptera > Ulidiidae > Melieria > Melieria omissa. The sequence goes on along the minus strand of OZ020269.1, from coordinate 36,430,111 downwards.
AGTCTCGTAATCGGGCTGTCGTGCCAGTCAAGAAGAAGATGAAGAAGACGTTTTCTAATCAGTTGAATTTTATAAAAAGTAAAATAATTAAATGTTTCAATACTAATATTTTTTAAGATTCTTAAAACAATTACAATTCCAATTTATCGCGAATGAAAAAGAAAATATACGTGCACCAAAAAAATTCAGTTTTAAAAAAACCGCCGTTTAAAAAAAAATCTGCCGAACAGGTTTGGGGCCTCACGCACTTCAATATTCTCCGTTGTATCTTACGATACAAACTTGACAGTATTTTGTCATTGTTTCAACTCTTTCGTCTTTACCATTCTCTGCTCTTTTTGGCTATGAACGCACACACAGAACGTGAACGATTAGACGCGAACTGACTGACTTCTGCATTCGCTGACAGCTACTTTGACAACGAGTTGCCCAATTGACTTACCAGAAACCAGTTGAAAGACCTACGAATTTTAGGAACCAGTTGCCTCAGATCCGACAGGGTATATTTGTGTTCGCACACTACAAGCTACGAAGAAATTGCGAATTTAAAACGCCTCTTAAAACGCATCTGAATAAATTTGAAAGAATGTGAAATTCACTGTTTCAAGTTTGAAGATTTTCTTTATGCAATAGTTAGAGGTTTTACGGTACCCTTCCTCCCTGCTGCTTTTATGAAATCTGTGTGCAAACGACAAAAATACCAGTATAACAAATCGTTGAAAACAAAGGCCCACCTCCTTTTCTCTGTCTTATCCGCTTTAACAATTTCTTTTTAATGGCTTTCTTCTGATATTATGTTATTGTGGCAAGATTGCTGCAGGCGAACAAGGCAGACATATATACATCCCAACTGCTGGCATTGGGGGAAGTAAATGAAGGTTACGAGGAGGAAGCATTTTGTAAAGTTTACTTTTGCCGTTTGCGTTGACAGATTGATTTCCTCCTTTCAGCTCTCTGGAGGAATTTGTCTTTGTTTGTTGTTGTTGGCGGCTTTGACACATTTGCTATTTTAACAGCCTGGGATGTCGGAATGCGGCGTGTCACTGCGAGCACTTCAGCTCGCTTTTATCTTTGGAAAAAAACAAACCGTCGGATGCTATGTTGCCAGAGGGTGGCTTTCCGTCGACGTTGGCGCGCGTCGTCCATACACAGATGGAAACGTCATCATTCCCTCGGTACACTTTTTATTGTATTACTTACTCTGCATTTTCTGCTTTATAATGACTTTGTTATTAATGCTGGCATTCACGGCTCCCCTCAAGTATATCAATAAATGCATTAACGTTGTTGTTATTGCTCTTAGAGACGTTGGGTCATAATTTGCTGTTCTTATCGGCAGTAAGAATTAAGTGAATTACTTTTGAGGAGTACATAGTTTGGTAGGTTGGTAAGAGGGGCCGAGATTGTCGGTGCTTGCCAAAATAAAATTGTTACTGTTACCACCGGCAGTGTTTAGGACTGACGGGGGCCTTCCTCCTCTCATTAATTTAATTGCGTGAAAAATGAGTCTAACCTTCATCCCCGACAGTGCTCCCGTCCGGTTGAGGTGGGTGGCGGTGTACAGAGCGTCGTCCAACGGGGTTGCTTGTGCTGTTGTACCAGCCCTTTCAGTTTGGTACATTAGGAAAATCAAACTTTCCCATTTATTTAATAGCTAAAGTGGCAAAGTATGCACACTGAGAAGCAACAAAGTTTTGCAAGAAAGTTCTTAAGCTCGGCCGGACAAACAATTGGAGTAGGAATATCTGCAATGCGAGCATTTAATCCCTTTTGGTTCATTGTGAGCACATTGAAAATGTTAGGAGTCGGTCGAAATGGTTTGCTACTCGGTGTTAGTCAACATTGCAGCATCTGTCAACACAATTTTTCTGTTTGGATTCTGCGAATGCGATTCTCATTTGCACTGAAATTTCGGAAGAGTTTTAACGTGACTTTAACGTGATGTGACTGCCTTGAATTCTATTCTGAAACCAAGGGTGGCTAAAGCGAATCATATTTATTGGTATTTTTAAGGCCAAACATATTTCTTTTTGTAAAAGATGCACAGCAAGTTTTAAGAAAATCTGTTAACCCTTATGTGTGTGATGGGGTACCCGGGTACCCAAATCACTTTGATACTGAAATTTTACATACTTGCGGATAACCTAGAAAGGTGAAACTTCATGACAACTCCCAAAATGGTATTATGTCGTTATTTTCGAGTGTTTGATTCCATTTAGTTGCTGGGGAACCCGGATAACCCAACACATTTTTTATGGAGTTTCATCGATTTCTTAGATATTTCTTGTAAGTAAAACTTTCTAAAGCAAATAATTTGTAATAGAATAATTTCAATTTCAATCAACAAAAAAATGGCAGCCGCTTTATTTGTTTGGGGTCGTAAAGATCGGCTAGCATCGTTATCGAAAACTTTAAAACGTAAAAATTTTTTTAACCTGTCGAAAGACAACTTTAAAACTTAACAAAAACGGTAAAATGTCTTACAGTGCAAACAAAAAGTGAGAAATGTTCGTACAATTTGTACTGGGGTACCCCATCACATGGGTAAGAGTGTTCTTTTTCAGCACACACACCAGGGTTAATAAGTTAGTTTGAGCTTTCAGAAATTCTGATCTGCCAGAAATCACATATTTCACATGTTACAACATTGCATGCTCTAAATTTGGTTCGAACTTGGGAAATGTTGCTTACAAGTTCTTGGTTCAAATTGTTAAATTGGAACTCTTCCAAAACGACAGGGACGATGATATGCTAATAGAATGTCATAGCATGTCATGTCAACTGCACCTAAAGTTCACAATTTTTTTTTTACTTTTTAAATGCATAAATAAAAAAGAGTCAAGAAATTCGAACATTTCGAGAATTCAAAAATGTTTCCAAAGTGGTTCGAATTTGTATTTGCAGCAGGAAATGTTAAACTTCTAAGATTAAAACTGCTTATTAAGAAGTTTCCAGCCAGCCTTTCGAAAAGAATGCAAATCGGTTCCTTCTATGTGTGTACAAATTCACATGCACAACAATACTTAGTATGTACACACTTACACTTACTTATGTATCTGCTAGGACATTGATTGGCCACAATAGCTGACAATAATCCAATTGGTCTTAGATGTTATTGCCGACGAGCAACTAATATACATATGCGGACTTAAATACATATTCTGACGATGTCGACTCTTACACGCATTCAGTCCAAACTTCCATATTTAAAGGCTCACAGAGGCTCGTCCGCAGAGCAGAAATGTTTATTGAATAAAATGTACACGTGTATGTACAAATGTAATATGTATGTTGCGTGCATGAGTGCCTATCAATTGTACAACTTGGCGTTTTGTACGAAGCCTGCCGACCCCCACTTTGGGTGTACTCAGGCGAAGACCAAACCGAGCCAGCAGAGTAGCAAATCCAATCCAATTGATACAAAGCAAATAAACAGCTTGTGCTGCCAGCAAACAACAAGAAATTTCCGAAATTTCTAGCCGAACATATGGCGGACTCTGGCTACACGGCTTTAAAAACGAAATTTATCTTAAATTGTACGGAATACGTATTGATTTTTAGTTAGGACTGGCGCCACTCCGTAGCAATGCATGTCACTAAATATGTGCATAACTCCTGCAACAGGGCAAAACATTCACATTATTAAATTGCTTCAGTTAATACTGCGACCTGACAGCACACCCACGCGGCACGTGATTGTGTTTGATTAAAAGTAAAATCTGTGAAGCGTTAACCATACGGTTTGCCCATCGGGCCGAGCCCGGTCGCCGGTCAACATGCAATCCACACTTGAGTCGTTATTGTGCACATATGTATGTATGTACATATGTACACACAAGTATACGAGTATTGTCGATACACTATGACGCACATGCCGCAGGATCAGTCGGGCTATTCAATATGAAACTAAGTCAATCGAAATAATTGATATAAATCTGACATGAAAAGGACATTGCTGGCCTGAGGGGTGTGCAACAAGGGACGTAAGTAATGTGGCCGGCAATCACGTGCATGACTGGACGATTGAAAATGTGGCAGATTGACGGTGCACGGAAACAACACATTAATATTGACTGAATTCAATTGGAAAACAGCTGACGAAGCGTTTGCCTCTCAGCAAACCTATGAAAAAGCTACCAACTCCTTCCCCTCCACCCGTCTACATACTCACACGCATAGTGCTGTTGTTCGGGATGGTAGTCTTTAGTCGGAATCGGATTGCCGTTTAAAGATAACACTACTCGACACGAAAAATGCTCCTGAAAATAAAAGTATTTTTAGACTAATTTTCGGCTGCTGAACACGAAATTGAAAATCAAAAAATTTTCTTGAGAAGCGTTTTCGATTAGTCTAAAAAATACGTTTGTTTTTAGGAGCATTGTAATGCAACTAAAGAATCTGAAAAGTAATTTTTCAGTGCTTCCGTAAAAGAATAAATTTGTTGTCGAGTTCGGCTCACTGCAAAGATATCCCATCAATTTGGATACGCAAAGATAATCGAATCAACGAATTAACTTTGTTAAAGCGTGTAGCATAAATTTCCCTGGGCACAAATTAGCCGGACGGATTCAGTGACAACGCTTTAATATAAACGGTGGTAAAATATAATAATAAATGTTGTTCGAATAAGATGAAATTTAACACATATAATTTTTTTTTAATATATGTATGAAAAATTCTTGAAATTGGCTTACTGCCACGCCTACCTGTCATACAAACAAGTTTGATATATTCAAATAAATCTATTCAAAACAGTCCTAGAGCGGTAAAATTTGCTACTTCCCGAAAATGGTCGGGATGTCATGCCTACTTTTAAAGTTTACTATATCTTTTAGAATATTGATACTACAGAAATAAAATTTAACTTGTAGCTTTATTCTGCGATACCTAATTTGAAGATAAAAAATGGACCGGAAAGTAAGCGTGGCACTTTATGAATAATTATATTATATTATACAGTGAATTACCCTCATTACGAACAGTCCTTAAAACCGGACTGCGAAATAGTAGGCACAGCAATTTCATTAAGTTTTCCATACGAATATTATCCCAATAATAAGAAGCTCTATTAACTGGATGCTGTCACTATATTTCAAACCATTTGGATAAAAATATCTCTCATAAACGGACAAAATTCAAAAACATGCGAAACCAGTTTTTTTTAATTTTATAAGTAAGTAAGTAATACAAATCGCACTCGTATTTGAAAATGAAGATTTTCAATCATTACAAAATTTAGCATAGATTCTCTGTCGCTATCTTTGAAAAAAAATTTATAAATATCATCGACATGCTTCTTCCGTTTGGTACATAATTTTTCCGCAACAGAAATTAAATGATCTAACGATAATAATAGACGAGTTAACATAAAAAGTCGCCATCGCAGGCAGAAAGTAAACCATTTGTTTGAAGCAAAATGTTATTGTTTATAAAACCTTGAACTGGTGGCCTATTTTCCAGTTCTCACTGTTTATTTTTATTTTATACCCCGATTCCAACACATCTATCTTCTGTCTTCTTCTTCTTCTTAATAAAAAAATCATTTGACGTCCGTTAGTCTCGATAAAACTTGAAAACATCTGGACCGATTTGAATTATTCTTTTTGGGTTTTGTTTACTTTAAATCAGGGAAGGTTTAAAAACTTAAAAATTAAATTTTTAAAATTTTTGTCGTTGGACAGGGGGCGTGGCACTTATTTTGTGACGCAAATTTTCGGCATAACTTTGGAACTGTATTTCGTATATTATTAAAACTTGGTCCGAGCTTACGATTTAGTTTTACCTTTCGACTGGAAGAATGGGGTGAGCATTGGACAACGCGGCGTGGCACGGCCCATAAAACTAAATTTTTTAATATGGGAGAGCATAAAAAGTATAAGTCGCACAGCATTGAAGTTTTTTAAGTACCATCGTCCCATCTACGTGCCGTTCTATTGGTAAAATTTTATGGGCAGTGAATAGAGGGCGTGGCACTTATTTTGTGATTCAAATTTTCCGCCTAACACAATTCGACTGGAAGAATGAGGTGGGCATTGGACAAAAGGAGTGGTAAAGCCCAGACAACTAAAATCTTAGATACATAATAGAATAGCAAAACTACAAGTCCATTAAAATTTAGTATACCTACTACTGGCCGGACTCGATAGTCAAGCGGGCTGGCTTCTCATACCAAAGGCTCCAAGTTCGATTCCTGGCTCGGGCTGGTGAACAACTCATCTACTTCTATCGCTATCCACATGAAGGGAATCAGAATTACAAGAATCGCACAAGTGCGCTCTTGGCAGGCAATGGCAAAACCTCCAAGTGTGAACGAAAAACTGCCAATCGCCGTTCGGCTTCGGCGTTAAACTGTAGGTCCCCTCCGCCCCTTTCCCCATCCGCTTGAAATGTGTGCTGTAACACATGTTGGGAAAACAGTGTTGCATACACAGTTAAAAAACGGGTGAAATATGTGGTATCACAATGGGCCTTTCAGGCCTCCGAGTGTGTCTCTCATAGAGGCAGCCACCGCAACCTAACCTAACCTACTACTGGTATCACATGCACATAGATTTTTTAGCTCAACTGCTAAAATTTTATGGGCGTTAGATTTTTGAAACTTGCTGATAACTTAGAAATTTGCTGATAACTTTGGAACTAAAAACTCCCATATCAATTGCACTTGGTAGACGTGCCCTTCGATTGGAAGAATGGAAAGGGCATTGAAGGATCAGTCGTGGTACTGCCCAAACAATTCAAATCTTTAATATGAAATCGTATGACAAGGGGCGTGACGCATTTTTCGCGACCCCAATTTTCTGCATTTTGTAACTATTTCGTAACAGTTGGGCCGTAAATAACTGTTATTAATTCCGTGCGATTGTGTGAAATTGTCTCTAAAACGTAGTGGATTTTAAGAATGGAGATGGTCAGAGCGACTTTAATTGTATTTTTCTAACAATGTTTTTAAGGTAAATTGAAATTGAAATTGAATTGAATTTGAACTTAGTTTGAGGATTTCAGTGTTGTAAAGTCTTCAAGGACAGTTTGAAAACTTTGAGGGGCTGTGAAAACTATTCCGTATCTGTAATAAAAATACCGTGAGGTTCAAACCCTCCACGTTGCGTCCAACATAACAATAAACAGTCTGAAGTTTCTTAATTGGAAGTTTAATAAGAATTAATAATCTCTTATGAAAGTTACTTAAGATTCAACATCTTTTTAGGTGGTACAACGTTAACCAGGTCATCTAGTCGCTTTATACATGAAGCTTGCTCTCCTTGTTCGTTGCATACCACGCAACAAATACATCACTCAACTTATCATGTCTTCCACTACAAAATTGACCATAAAACGCAGGGCGCCAGATATAGCAGCCAAAGTTTCGTTTTCATAATACATACACTACGCCATAATGTGCTGTCAAAATTATGGTGAACACTGGTAGACATTTTTTTAATGCTCTCACAAATCTTGCACTTACTCTAACTCTTACTCACTGTTTATGAAAAAAAAAGAAGCTCAATTAGCTTAGATAGTTCAAAAGTTATAGTCAATTGAAATATACTTTGAGTAACAAATTTCCTATCCTTAAAAAAGTTCAAATTACACAAATAATATTTTATTTTTGCCACGATCTGTTCTGCAACTCCAGCGAAAAGTATTCGATGTAGCAGAGAACGAAGAGAAAGGGGGTCATGCCTTCGATGAAAAAGCCATGAGAAGAAACAACAGTAGGACAACAATAAGGAGTTTAGATAGAACCCAAACACAATTTTTGTAATCCTGTCTCCGAAAATCTCTATCGAGATAAGACTCCGTCGCGGGAGGGTTAAAGGAGCAGCAATTTTTCAGTACTCATAGAAGGATTCAATATTATGTGAAACCAAATCGTAGATATAAAATATTTAACATTCTTTAGTATAACAAATATTTTTTGTTAATATTTAATAAAAACAATTTGTTTTGTTTTTCCGAATTTACTAGTAGAAACATTTGAAAAAAATAAATATAAAAAAAGATTATGCATGTTAAAACCACAAAAGTTGGACTTTATAATACGTCAGTGTGCCTTTAATAATAACTTAGATTTTTTATAAAATTTTTTATAGTAAGCGTTTCATTAAAGCTACGTCTGTGGTTGATGGGTTAATGTGTATACAACGAAACATTTATTTTACCTCCAATTTTTTAAATATTTTTTCAAAAGCCTATTTTTCGTTTTCGTATAGCAATAAAATAATCACTGTTAGCCATTAATAAAATAAAGTGTACAGAATATTGTTCATGTGAAATTTTTTAATTTAAGACAAAGAAACACTGCAGTGTTAAGTAAACATCATAAAAACATGTGTAAGGATGGGGTGTTTAAGTCAAGCACCAAATTCCTTCAGTTGTCCTCTATTGATGAATAAGGCGATAATTTGGTTTGCCCTAGTTATGAGGTGAATTATGATGCCTTCGCAACACCTATTGATGTATTTTTCACCACTTGATAAGTAATTTTTATATACGGCACTTGAAATTATGTTTTTAGTATATTTTATATTACTTACACTGATCAACAGCAAAATGGCTTTTCTGGGTTTGACATCAGCTCTAGGGTAATTAGATACCGCTGATTTCGAATCCGCAAGCCGTTTTTAAAACTTAGTTTCCGTTTTCGCTAAAAATGGGCGTGTTACTTTTTCGGATTTTCCCTGACTTTTTTCATGTTTGGGATTGTAACTTCTAAACCAATAAACCGGTGACATGATTTTCCCTTTGTGGTATTTACAACAACTCACGGCTTCTTTTATAATGTAATTTATTTTTATAAGTTTTACGATTCCGCGGTAATTAGACCTCAAATTCGGAAAATATGGAATTTCATGGCGTTTTATTTAATGATGAAAAACATGCACAATTTTCGTAACGACTATGGTACCATGGTACATTTTTGTTATTATTTCGATAAGAATGGGAATCACACCAAATAATTTGGCTGTGTTGTATTATTTGATGTTTCCGCTTTCATTTAACACCCAACTCGTTAGTTGATTTTAGAAAAAAAACGCCTTGAAATTCCATATTTTCCGAATTTGAGGTCCAATTACCGCGGAATTTTAAAACTTATAAAAATAAATTGCATTGGAAAAGAAGCCGTGAGTTGTTGTTAATGCCACAAAGAGAAAACCATGTCAACCGGTTCGTTGATTTAGAAATTACAATCGAAAACGTGAAAAATTCAGGGAAAATACGAAAAAGTGACATGCCCATTTTTTGCGAAAACGGAAACTAAGTTTTAAAAACGGCTTGCGGATTCGAAATCAGCGGTCCCTATTTACCCTAGAACTGATTTCAAACCCAAAAAAGCCGACCAAAAGTCGAAATTTGTTGCCCTGTGTTATCAGTGGAAAATTTTCCCTAGTGATGATATCGAACTTATACTTTACATACTTATGTCTTCAATGTGTACTGATACACATGCATACAAACATATATATGAATGTATGTTTATCAATTCTACGATACGATAATGAATCGTAATCAGTTTTAATCAGTATTTTAGTTGTTTGTTCGAAATTCGCAACAAATCATTCCATTTCTCATTAAATCTTGAGATCATTGCTGGGAATATTCCCAGTAATAATTGTGAGATTGTGATTTTGCACTATAACAGAAGAAATTGAATTATCAACTGGTAGTGAGTGTAATCAAGTACTCCAGTAACATGAGGATCCGATAAGTGTTATCTTAAAAACGTCCGCTCAACATTTAATTAAAACAAGATAAGTTGTCGTGGGACTTCTGAGTCATAAAGATAAGTTTGTGCAAATATTATGCAATCGTTTTGTTTCGATACCGCAATCGACGAAGCTTGACGTATGCTAAGGACACTAAAGTTCGACATTTCTCTGGAAGAGACAGTTCCCTATAGTGGGTTACTATTTTCAACCGTCGACAAATAACCGCCATTGCCAAAATATATGAATAACTTTCCTCACAATATCGTAGATTGTTTAATTCTTTGTCAAATTCTGCAAATATTTGTTTATTTGTTAATATCTTATCGCCTTCACCTTTTCTATTGAGATAGTATTCCCATTACAACGATCGGCGATTTTAAACTCTTTTATCGATCGGTATGAACCTGAAAACTTTCCCCAACGGTTTATTTGAGACCAGTCATCGCAATGGCTTCAGACAAGCCCCTAAAAGCACGCTAATTTTTTTGAAGTTATAGTTTCTTCTGACATTTTCGGAACTCCGTGCGTGCCGCGACGCTGTTTTCGCTGTGAACGTATGAAAATGTTTGTCCTGCTCAAACACGCACCGCCGCTCAAATTCAAATGAATATATTCCGTATCGTTCACCATTTGCCATTCCGTAAAAGCATTTCCCGATATATCTAGCACTGCGCGAACGAACACATTCTTCTCTGGGTCAATCACATTAAGACGACGAGTTGTGAAAAGCAACACAAGCAATGCGACGCGTGAATTTGCCATTAACGCTGCCAGGAGGTAGTTGCATTGCTGTGGCTAATTCGTCTGACCAATCGAGCCAAAACTGCCGCTGCAGTTGCTTCCTTTCACCGCAGCACATTCCGCGCCAAGCAACCGCATTCTTAATACTGGCGATCTAATTAAACGCACTTAAACGAGGACGGCGCACGCCTACATCACTTGCCTCTATTTGCTCTTTGGCATGTTTTCGCTCAGCTCATTTTCAAAATATTTAATCAAACCGATTTGCCTTGATTTTGAAAGTGTGCCAAAATTCGGCGGGTATATGGCTAGCGACTGTGACGACAGTGGTCTGCCAGACGGTGGCGTCGGCAAGTACTCAACGGCTACATCGACGCGGAGGACGGCGTTCGGCACGGCAGACGAAACACAATCATGCGGACAATCCGCGACTTTTTTAATTTAGGCACACACGCTTATTTTCGATTTCTTGCCAGCCCCTTGGAGGAAAACTTAATTGACGCCGCCACCTAGGTGTTGGCCAACTGCTGCTGGTAATCGCCGCCGCCGTCGTTGTCGCTGTGGCAATACGCGTGCGAGCGCAACTCGGGCACAACAAACAGTGCGAAATGTTCGATTTTGTGGACTCTCCGACTATTTAAGTATGTAGCTATTTATTTCACCCAACATTTGACTTGGATGTAAACTTACAATTCTGCGCTGCGCTTTCCGTGCTTAATAATTCGTAGAATCACGAAATCTAAACTTTGTTGGCTGGTGTGTGCCGCGCAGTTTGAACTGAACCCTCAGAACGTTCTGCCAATGAGACACCGCGTTTGATACTGATTCCAAATTGTAGTAAACAAACCAATTCAACCCCACGTACGTGACGGTGTGTTGTGGAACTCTACGATTGCAACACCATGGGGAGGGGGTGGCGTATGCACAGACAGAGGCATCGAGTAGGGCTGGGGCTTTAGCATGCCATAGGCATGGGCATGAAAGCCGACTGTTGTGACTATTTCACCCCAAAGACTTAACCCGAGTGTGAAAGCATAAACTCACTCAATGGCACCGCTCAAGTGGCCGGCAGTACCACCACTGATAAGGAGCATCAGCGTCAGTGGGAGTTGGAAGCTTGGGATTACATTAGACCTGAAAATGCACGCTTTATTAACCAGCAACATACACATACTGAATGGGCCCGAACAACACTTTTGTGGTATCCAACTCCGAAGCATTTTGGATTTCCCGGGATTTCGGGACATTTTTTAGCAATCCCTTGATTTTTCGGAATTTGGTTCTATGTAATTTTTTCAGCAGAAAATGATAGAAGCTAGTCAAAATTGTTTATATAAACACATACTTTGTCTGTTAAGCTGTCGTATTTTAGTATTTTACATTTTTATTTTAACAAAAGTTGTGTGAAATTCGTATAAAAATATAGCGAACCACAACAATTTATTAAAATCATTCATCTTTCGTAAGCAAACTACTCACAGTAAGTTACAACTTAGTATGAGAGATCAGAGGCATGGTTTAGGGAACAATTCTTCGATTTTGATACTCCGTGCCCCACACTTTATGAAGTTTAATGAAAAAATACAAAGCCTACAAATTGGAAGCTGGAGTAGTGGTAAAGGAAGTCGCATCGAGTTCGTAGCTCACAAAAGTGATTGGAAATTGCTCAGAAGTTGCTGTTATTCTTACATGGTTAAATGTAGGACCGAGATGCAATCATTTAAAAAAACTGTCATTAAGGCACCAACACTTAACTTTCACCCTGTGCATGGGGTATAGAATTACCCACTGCGACAATTTGTAAAGGTATTTATTTCTTATATATTTACAGTAAAATTATTTCACAATATTATTATTGCACTTGTTCCCTTGCAAAATATACTGGTATAATCAGTGAGGAATTCAAATCACTATGCACGGTTAAGGCTTCAAAAACAAAGCACAGAGTGAAGGTTGATCCCGAAGCATCAGTCCCGGGATTTCGGCGCTGCTTAAAACAGCCTGGATCCCGGGATGTCGAAAATCGGAATCCAGTGATTGAATGCCCTAGTAGTATCCATCACACCTGCATTCGATTAAATAAATACTCCGATGTGAAGTTATGCAACGCTTCAGTTTAGAATGTTTGGTTTCTCACTGATAAGAATTTAATTGGCCCATTGCCTTTACCGCCGCCTGAAGAGCGCCAGATAAATCACTATCACAGACACCACACAAGCACATACATATAAATATATAGCAACTGATAACAAAGCTGTGGGCGGCAAGGGCGGGCGGTAGCCAGCAAGCGAAGTCGGCTCACCACTACCACAACCAGCAGCATCGTTGCTATCAGCGAAACCAATAGCAAAAACAGTCTGCTTGGAGAACTGGTGAGCGTTATCAGCGGACAACAAGCCATATACGATGCGGCGACTTACCGTTCACATCCCATAGCGCTCACGGTTAACTTGAGCGAAATGTTTTCCCGTGTATACAAATTGCACAGTTTCTACTCTCACTCAGAGCACCCCGCAGTCCCAGCCAACCTCGCCGACAATATTTGCCCTGTGCATGGCTCGAGTGCGATTGCGAGCAATGAGAAAGTGAAATGTTTCCTGCTCTCCAACAAGAAAAGCACTCTTTTGGCGCAACGGCATTTCGCAGGAAGGGGTTTGTTTACGTTTCGATTGGACGCTAATTCAAACAACATATAGACTCTGCATATATTATAGACGTACAAACCAATCTGTGCGCAAGACAGGCAGCAAACTGGTGCCGGCTTGCGGTAAAGCAACAAACGGCATTGATCAGCATCTTCGACTTTCTACAATTATTTCAAAAACATTTTCGTTGTCCATAGACTTTATTAACCCTCCAATAACCGCAAATTTTTTATACGGTCAAAGCCCAACAAGGTCCCAAGGGACTTTTTTTGTAATATTGGATATAAGATATGTAATTCTATAATGTAGGGTTACAAAATGTGTGTAGATGTGTTTGGAGACCCAAAGCTTAAGCTTCGTGTATGTTTTTTAGTAAACACATGTGTATTTGTTACTACAGACAGATAGGCAAAAACGTATACAATACAAAATACATAATTGCATTTAGTTGCCTAACTTTGCTTTTGCAGCTCATGCATCTATGCCGCTACAAGTATGGCATTTTTTTAGAGTAATGGGTTTTTATATATATTTATTGATATTTTTATTCTGTTTTTCATCATTTTTATATATTCTTAGGCAATACCTCAGCCATCATCAAATTGATAATGGAGTTTGATCATCCTCGTCGGAGATCCGCCATCCGCCAGAGTGACATTCAGTTCAACTTCAGCATCATATGTTTCATCGTATGGCAAGAAATTTTTGTAATTTGTCTCCTCAGTGAATGCATAAGGTTCTTTATTGTTCTCCAAATATCTTACCAAAGTCTGCATTACTGCTTGTTGTTCACTAATGCTCAGTTGTTGAAAGCGCGTACGGCGGCATATCAATTTGATCCCAATCACCGTACGTCTTTTAATTGCAACGACTTATTTGAAATTGTGCCGCTATCAATATTTGGCACTAACTATTTATAGTTACTAATAAAGAATAACAATAAATTACATGGAACTCCCTACAAGGTGCATGCGGACCTTGTCGCGCATCGACGCGCTAAATGACTTCAATGCGATAATTATGGTGGTAAAATACAGGCAATCGTACCGAAATCGATTTTAACAGCTTCTAAATAATCCATTTATAGAAGTCATAAAGTCTCCAGCTCATGACTCCCTCCGTATTGAAATGTCGCGTATTTTAAAACGCCATAGGTCCCCACGGACCTTGTTGAGCATTACTGCATTCGGGCCTACCACTGGGCGCATTGCAGCTCTTTCAGGAAGGCGGTTTGCTTGTTCGTTGCGTTCGAGACCTTCTTTCTGGGATCCAGTGTTAGTTTATTCAGGTTTTCTCAGTATTCCGGCAATCCTTGACAAGTTTCAACGAAGCCGCGTAGGATGGTAGAGCTGGTTTGACTGTCGGTTAGTATATACTAATGTGCACCAGAAGTTTTCCTGCGAAGGCATTCTTTGGTACACGCCTCAATGTCCTGAATTCTGGAGCCATCTGCATCAGCTTCTACACTTCTTTTGTTGTTGGAGTCGAAATACTGGGTCATTACTTAGCATTCTCAACAGGCTCATGTGTTTCTTTAGTTCTTCGCCTTTAAGATCGTAGACGTTTGCTAGTCTTAGAGCTTGAATTATCAACGACCATATAAACATATATAATATTAAAAACTGATGCGTTTGGCCTTAACTACGGCAGTGGCTCGCTGCAAATAATAGTACATACTACGAAATAAATAAAAACTAATGTAAAATTGTACGTGCATACATGTGTACAACAAAACGTTAATGAAAACTTTCAAGTACGAAAAAAGTCTTCAGACTTTTTTCGTACTTGACTTTTTTCGTCTTCAGACTTTTTTCAGACTCGGTTGGTATTTAACCTAACCTAAAAATTAAATCCAACAAACATCACCAAATCACTATTAAAAAACCCCTAACAAGGTTTCCAGTTCGAAAATCCCGTTCAAAGCCACAAGATAACAGGGCTAACAATAAATAAACAAATAAACAATAAACAAAATAAACAAAACGTACCCAATTATATATTTTGTGATGTAATTTTTCGAGTCCTCATACATACATAACTCCTCCTCTCCTCATCATACATAACTGTTATCATATAATCATGCATAAGATCTTAAATTATAAGTAAGACATGTAAATGAGGCTAACAGTCTTTAGGGATTATTTTAATATTGTCCACAAGTACAAATTAATTTAAACTTTCAAGCTCGAAGGACGAAACGCCAACACAGAAAACAGTCTACTCGGAAAAACTAGATTTCAAAGCTTTAAGTTGTACATAGCCTAAAGATAGTTTTCCTATTTTAGTTAAAAACTATATAATACTAATTCAGAGTATTAAGTTTTATGATATTGTTCTTTCCCAAAGATGAACGGTACAAAAAATGGTTGAAACAATGAGGCGAAAACTGAAAACCGTGCTCAGCTAAATAAAAATTTTATTAGTACTAAACAATAGAAAACAACAATATTTCATGTAGGCAATTTATTTTCACCACATACACCGCCCGGTTTACGAGGTTCAGTACTGAATGTCTACGTGGGTAAATACTAACAATAATAATAAAAAGCACATCGGTAATTAGCCAAGGCCATTCAAACTGTATACAGTTTTAGTTTCAAATCCTAGTCTCAGGCTTTGCTGCAGTCTCTCGCGAGGGCGAATTGCAATTTTACGAGAAACAATAAAAATCAAATTTAATGCCGATGCATCCCAAATGTAGCTAACAATTTGGAATGGGTATACGATGGGTATTAATTACGACAAGTCGTAAATCTCTGTCCAGCAGCAAAAAAATTACTTCCATGAATAATTGGAAATTCTTCAAAAGTGCTGTGCAATTCGTCAACTGCGCCGCTTGTTTGACTTGACAGTTAATATCGCCGTTTGTGAATAAACTGAGGGAATCGTCACGGAAGATAAAGGAAAAGTAATTGCGATTTGTGCAACAATAGATTTAGGAAGAGCCCCGCGGCTTTGCACGCTTGTGTGAAGTCAATGGGCCCAATAATTCAAGTTTTTTCATATCACACTTAGACCCATGTTTTGCCCTTTAGACCCCTTTGCCCATATTAAAAAACTGTATTTTCTTAAATGTATCTACAGTTCAAATTTCGTGTTTGTATATTAATTTGAGTTGTATAGGCGGTGGCATGACCCTTTTATGCAATGCCCAACCCAGTCTTCCAGCCGAAGAGTTCGACCCAGTTTCATTTATGTGCGACTTACAGTTCCAAAGTTACGCTCCTCAAATTTTACAAGTAGAATTAAACATATATACTAATACTTATTAATATTAATATAATACTTATTAAATACTTATAATTTCGAAGCTATTCCACATTAAAAATTTGGATTGTATGGGCGGTGTCAAACCTCGAGTTAAGAAGAAATTGAGTTATGGATGCCACCATGTTCCCTTGACTGTGCTCTACGTTTGTGTAAAATCGGGGAGTTTGTAACTTTAAAATAAAAAATTTATTATTAAAAACCTATTCGCGTTACTACTTTTATCAAATATGCGCCTAAACATAAAACAGCAATTTTCGACTTAGGCGGTTATTGCTTTTGACCACAGATACAATAATAACTGAGTTTTTTGATAAAAACTTTGAACTTTGACCCTGAGCTACGCCTTTCGTAGACGTTTCACAGGCAAAATTTTTAGTTTGTGAGATTAATGCGTTCGTTTTTCTGTTCATGAGGGTTCGCTATTCCGAATTTTTTCCATGGGATCATCCATGTGGGTTCCAGGGGTTGTTTGAAAAACGTGATTTAATAGACCTTTTAATTTCAAACTTGGAGAAAATACTTACAAAATAATTCGACACAAATTTTTCATTGTTTTGAAAATCATAATTTATCGGGATCAACAATGGATTAAGGTTCGTATACGGGAGAACTACGAAAACAAAACATGAATAGATGGTGCTATTGCCTTCATATTTTGTAAAAACACTTGAAATCAAAAATAATCAGACAGGTGTTCTTAGTTTTTTTTTCGAAAACCGAAATCCGACGGCTTCAACGATGGATTAAGAGCATAATTAAATTTTTACTGGCAGTGTATTCCCAACAGGCACTCTCATAAAAACTGTCGTTCCCCACCTTATAAATTTTCATAGGGAAAACCAAGAATGATAAAATAAAGATTACGACATCCGGCTGATGACGTCACTGGTGAAAATTTATAAGGTGACCATTTCAGAGTGTAATACTTTATTTTTATTATTCGTACGTATATTCCTTTTTAAGACCGAAAACACGTTTATACACATACTTTTTCACAGTTTAATCAATTTCTGCCAATTCTGCAATGACATGTGCAGAATTTTGCTTAAACAAAATCTTGCTTCTCCTTGAATTTTTCCTCATCTTGAAAAAAAACTAAAAATTAAATTTGAATCCTATGTCAATTGGGCACCTTAAAATTATTTTCATTTGTTATGAAAAATTTGATTGGCCAACGGCATTTTTTGAATTTTGTTTCTATTTAACGCGAAAATTTGACCAACACGGTGTGGAATCTTTGGAATAATACAAAATGCAATAGTGAACATTTTCGTGAAAACGGTTTGCAACAATTGTAACGAGTTTTTGATAGAAAACAAAACGTAAACAATGAAGTGTGCAGTGGGCCAATGTCGGCAAAATAATACAAAAAAAGCAAATGAGTAATTTGTGAATTTAAATATTCGTGATTGTTGTGCCATATGTTGCGTTGTTAATATTTAATACGATTTTTACATTTTGAGTAATCCGCAGATCCACACGCTCTGCATTTTTTTGAGGTTCTCAAAAGACGTATTTGGGAATTTTTGTGGACGCGATAGTATGAATTTCATTACTATAAGAATTCGATGAGGAGGACTATTTTCCAAGTTAAAATGGGAATCATCTACAGAAAACCTGATCGCTTTTAATTTAAAAAATACTATTGATGAAGCTATTAAAATATGAATTGATATAAAATATTGAAAAATAGTATTTTGAATAATATATATATAATTTTATTGAATAGCAAGAGTGTTATATTGGTAACACAGAGAGGCCAAATTTGCCTAACCTCTATCTAAATCGCTTTCAACAATTGATAACTGAGTATGTATGTGTATATCTGTGGCCGTAAGGAATAACAGCCAAAGTCGAGTTAGGACAAAATTGAGTTATTACCAACGTCGTATTCAAATGTACTACTACACAAAATTCTATGGCTTTTGCTCATAAAATGAATGTTTTACGCCCAAAAATCGAAAATTTATCTGGTTAAGGCTAAAGCAAAATCAAAAATTAGAAGTGCTCTCCTGAAAACTTCATAAAATCGACTTTGGCTGTTATTCCTTACGGCCACAGATATATTAAATACAATGAAACGAAATAAATAACTTCATATGCACTTCATATAATCTTTTTTTTTGGAAATATGAATTTTGTAAAAGGTCGTACTCGTCCCACTGTTCCTTGACAATTTGAAACAATTCGTACTACGTCACTGGTGAAAACTTCAAATTTCCTGTCATTGATGTCGTAACCTTGTTTTCTATCAACCTTGGGGAAAACTGTATTGCTTTTTTGTTGTTTACTTACTCTGTTCGAATTTTCTTGCGTGATTTGAATTTTTTAAACTTAGCTTCAATTGAAAAATTGCAGACCGTCATGAAAATTATTTCATTCCTTGAAAAATTAAAACTATTAGAAAACATGTTTGATAACGTTAATGGGGATACAATTTCAACTAAACACAATGTCTTGCACAATCTTCTAAATTAAAGTGAAATAATCGATTTACCAAAGAATGTAAAACATTGGATAAAAAACTTAAACAAAAAACTTCATTACAAATAAACATTCATTTAGACATACACAATTTTCCCCCAATCGTGCAAAATGTTTCCCGCATACATACGTATGCAAAACGGGCAACACTGGATATAAGGCATTGTCATTCTGCCTTTCTCTCGGAATACACTACCTTAGCTATTGTATCATGGATAAAGATTTTGTATGGAGAAACATGATTTAATAGGTCTATTGACTGAGTATATCTCAGCAGACAAGTATTTTTCATTAAAATTTGACTTGGTCAACAAGGGGTTAAGAGGAACTTGATTTATTTGGCGCGTTGACTTCAAACTTGCGTGCAAAGCCGGCGGGCGAAAAAACAACTTAAGCTATAAACTTATACAGTGTATGTTACACCTGAGAAAGAATAGGGTAGCGTAATCCGAAACCGACCGGTGGTCCAATACCGACCTCCACATATTTCTCAGTCATTATGCTGCCCCCCAAACTGTCGGTGGGGGCATTTAAAAGCTCTTACAACACTTACAAGTTGTAGGCGGAGAGCCATCATATTACACATTTTATTTCGTGGTTATGTGACGTGTTGTGTTTTCACAGGAATAAAATTCATTTTTGAGCCTACACGGAACTTCAGTTACAAGTGCTTTATTGTTTTTTTTTAAATCAAAAGGTAAGTTTTTTATATTCGTTATGGCCTAAGCTTGAATAGGTGCTATCAAATTTTGATGAATTTTATTGTTGTAAGTGAATCCATGGGGGGTCGGTTTCGGACCACAAGTTTTGAAAACAGCAAATATGCAAACTTTGAATATGACCTCGTTATTTAAAGAAAAAAGTTTCCAAAAACCTTGTCAAGCTACTTACAACCTAGAATAATGTTTATTCTAAAAAAAAAAATTTGGTTTTTGAAAAATATCAATTGAAAGCACTTTTATTGCATTTGCCAATTAGGGGGTCGGTTTCGGACCACGCTACCCTATACATATGAATTCCAAGGCGATTTAATCACTTATTCGGCTGGAAGTGGCGTTTTCCATTTCCACAATGCAATTACAACGACCGCGGCCATGCCTCGCATAGCGATATGAATGACGTTAAGCCAGTAAATATTTGGCAGTATTTGAGTTATTTCGAATGTGACACCTGTGCCACTTTTAATTGCTACACAGTATTGGAATTCTTATGGATCGGTCATTAAATGCATTAGCTCTTTCCAAAACAGTCAACATCCACTTTAAGCTTTGGTGGCCGACTGTAAGCTCCACTTTCAAATTATAGTACTGCAGGGACGGACGCAGGGGGGTGGTCCGGGGGGTCCGGACCCCCCCCGAAATCTCAGACTTTTTCAAAACCCCTTACAGCACACGGTCTTTCAACCGCATAAACTAAATCCACATCACAAGTTGGTACATTACAAATATGATTCATTCCACTTTATTTCGTAATTTTCAGTTTATTTTCACAACTTTTCTGGTCAAGATCACAGTAGTAATTGAGTGTTATTATCATGCCACATGTATTAATAGTACTATCGTTAGACGACTCGCAACCTACTGTAGTGCGAGAAAGATGCATTTTTCGTTTGTTTATTTTTTGACAGTTTGACAGAAAAAGTCACAAAACGTTTGCAATAGAAGATTTTACAGCCAGATATACAGGCTTTTTCAAATTTGTGGGACACTACCGGTCACAGTTGCCTCTAGTGAACGGTCCTTCTCCACTTTGCGAAGGTTAAAAACTTACTTGCGCAACCGGAATGGAGAGGAACGACTGAATGGACTGGCGCTTCTTAACTTTCACAGAGATGTGAATGTTACCAGTGATCAAATTCTGGATATTCTCGCAAAAAGAACAAGAAGAATTGACATCACTCTGTAAATACTCTGCCTAATATTAAAGGCAGTAAATCATATGTATTGCAATTTCATCCTTTGATTCGTGTACTGTCAATTAATGCTTCTTATACCAGTATGCGCCTATGAAACCGGTAATTATTTTTGAAAAAACACGTTTATTGTGAGGAAATGATTACAATTTTATTCTTCAAAGTAATGACCATCGCTAGCTACACATTTTTCCCATCTCTCAGGCAATTTATGGATGCCTCGCCAAAAAAATGTTTCGTCTTTTGCCTGAAACCAATCATCGATCCATTTTTTGGCTTCTGCGTGAGAATTGAAGCGCTGTTCCGTTAATGCGTGGCCCATCGATGCGAACATGTGATAATCCGAAGGCGCCAAGTCTGGTGAGTAAGCCGCATGAGCAATAGCTTCCCAGTTGTACGATGCAACCAATTCTTTGGTGGCTCTAGTGCGGTGTGGTGGTGCGTTGTCATCGAGGAAAATCACTTTGTGTTGCCTGGCTTCATATTCTGGGCGTTTTTGGCGTACAGCACGGTTCAAATCGGCCAATTGTTGTTGGTAACGTTCACCGTTAACCGTTTCACCAGGTTTTAGAAGGTGTTTTTCTTCAAATGGTAACACAAAATTAACTGTGTCCGCAAATCGTAATTTGTAGGCACGTAATCCGACATTTTCCGGAGCGTCAAACAATGCGTTGTTGGATGAAACTTCACAAATTGTGAACTGAATATTGTTGACATATGACAGAAGAACTAAACATGACATTTGGTACGGTTCCGAAGTTTATAAATATTCGGCTATTTACCGCTAGATGTCGTTACCGGTTTCATAGGCGCATACCTGGTATTATAAAATATTATAACGTTAAATGAAATTCCAATTGACTGAAAATAAATTTTTTTTTAATTATGATCACTATTTTTAGCTAACACTTCGTTCAATAATGTGTGTGACTAACTAATTAAAACACATTTTTTTGCCAAAATTCGTTTTTATTCATCAACATAGTCCCCTTTTAGGGAGATACAATCATTCCAACGCTTTTCCAATCTTTCGATACCGCCTTTGTAGAACGATTTTTCTTTGCCTTCAAAATAGGCGTTAGTTTCGGCGATTACTTCATCATTTGAGCCAAATCTCTTACCACGGAGCATCTTTTTGAGGTCTGCGAAGAGCCAGTAGTCGCTGGGGGCCAAATCTGGAGAATACGGGGGATGAGGAAGCAATTCGAGGCCCAATTCATGCATTTTTGCCATCGTTTTCATCGACTTGTGACACGGTGCATTGTCTTGGTGAAACAACACTTTTTTCTTCTTCATATGGGGCCGCTTAATCGCGATTTCTTCTTTCAAACGTTCCAACAACGCTATATAATAGTCGCTATTGATTGTTTTCCCTTTCTCAAGATAGTCGATGAATATTATTCCGTGCACATCCCAAAATACTGACGCCATAACCTTGCCAGCCGATGTTTGTGCCTTTGGACGCTTCGGGCGGCTTTCACCGGTTGCATGCCACTCAGCAGACTGCCGATTTGACTCTGGAGTGAAATGGTGGATCCATGTTTCATCCATTGTGATGTACCGACGCAAAAACTCCGACTTGTTGCGCGTAAACATGTCCAAACAGCTCTTTGAATCATCGATTCGTTGTTGTTTTTGCTCCGGTGTGAGCAAACGCGGCACCCATTTCGAAAACACCTTTTTCATAACCAAATGTTCGTGTATTATGGTGTGTACACTGCCTGCTGATATCTTTAGAATGTCAGCAATCTCCCCCACTTTCACTTTACGGTCGGACATAATGATTGTTAGTGTTTTTTCAACGTTTTCCGGAATAACAGCGTCATTTGGCCGTCCAGTAGATGGAATGTCATCGGTGTCTGTACGACCACGTTTGAATTCGGCATACCAATAACAAATGGTTCTTTTTGATGGAGCAGAGTCCGAATAATGTTTTTCAAGCCATTCCTGGCATTGAACAGTATTTTTTTTCATTAAAAAACAATGATAAATCAGCACACGGAATTGCTTTGAATTCATTTTTTTTAAAACTCAAAAGTAGTGTCACTTAAAGCACTGTAACTTGTAAACTAATGGTCGGATTGACATATAATTTTGACATTAAGCCTAAAAAGGTTCACAATTTCGAAAAAAATATTGATTTAGTATTAGTGCCGCCATCTATGTGTCAGTCACACACATTATTGAACGAAGTGTTACTTTTACCCAAAAATTGATTTTGTCTTGTGTTTATTTTTTGGAAAATAAAACTCGCAAACCGCCAATCAACACGCGATTCAATGAACAATCATAAGTTATAAATATTAAGTTTGTCAAACACAACTGTTTAATTATCCAAATTTTTCGATCGGACCCCCCCCAAAATTTTTTTCTGCGTCCGTCCCTGTAGTACTGCTTTATATAAGTTGCTAAAGATATAATTTGCTTCCTTTGAGGCTGATTCACGACAGAAGCCTATGCTCTCGCCGATCCATGTGAGGCTGCCTCCCGTTCCACCCACAACAAAACCAAAACTCGGAAAGCAGCAGCAGAATGCAACATGCGGCTGACAGTGGCGATTGGCGGGAAAGCAAATTGTCGGCGCTTGGGAAACTTGGCTGTCGTCAGTGTGAAGCACGGATGCAGTATGTATATACATATGTCGGCTTGCTCACCATTGAAGCGAAGCACAAATGAATTGAATACCCCCGCCTACCTAATCGGAGTGTAGTCAGTGGCTGCCTGCTGCAGTCGTCGTCGGTGCACAAAGTCAACAAAAGATCGTGACCAGCAGTTGAAGCATTACTATGCGACAAGGAGAGGTCGGCCACACGACTTGGCTCCGATCCGCATATATTGCACACACATTCAGTACATACTTGACTACGCATAGGATAGAAATACAGTGGCCACCGCACACTGCCACACGCCATGATTAGCTGGCAGCAATCAGCGGGAATACTTGTTCGATTGGAACTGAAGTGGCGAGCGTGCTACCAGTGGCATTTTGGCCTTTTGAAAATACTTACCTAGTCGCCTAGGCATTGTTCCGATTGTTCCGCTGTCATTCATGATTAATCAGAACTCAAAAATCCAGCGCAGCAAAAGTAGCGCAGCACAACGCGTTCCGCTCCCCAGTTGGAATTAATTACTTTGTACAAACGATGTAACGCATTACAAAAGTAGAGAGCAGGAATGCTAAGCATTCAACATTTAACAAAACATTTCGATTTTGCATTTTTTGTCTTCGAAATATCAAAATTCGTTATTGAGTGCATTCCTATTTAAATTTGTTTACTATTATGTGCCGCCCACTTCATAAATATAAAAACACTCCTGTAGTTATCAACAATCAAAAAACGTATACTGCCTTTGGAAGAAAAAAGCTGTCAAGATTTGTGGACGTAGAGCTTATGGAGTAGAACTGTGTACAATCATTAATTAATGGGGAATTGATGATTTATCAAATGTATGTACATACATACGTATATCATTTGAGAAATATGGATATGTCTGTTTTCAGATCCATTAATACTTTATTCATTGTTATCGTTTTAATGAAAATACATATATGCAAAGTGTAAGTTAATAAACAAATTACAAAAGTTACAAAAAGTTGTTGTTTGTGTAACATGCGCAGTCTATAGGTATTATTTAACGTTAACCCTAAATCTCAGCAAATTAATCACTAGTCTAGACGCAGAGACAAGCATATTCAAACGGCAACGAATAAAAGTATATATCACAAAGTTGGGAACAGCAAAGAGCGGGAACGCTCCCCGCGAGCAAGAGAAACCGACGCAGCAACACCACAACCAGCAACATCGTTGCTACCAGCAAAGCCAAAGTCATAAGCAGCATCAAAGAAAATAAACATACAGAATGCGCATGTCATACAAGCAAAAATTTTGTATGGCGGGTTCTAATATTGGAACCCGCGCTCTGCTCGCACAGATCACGTACGTGGTGAGAGCGTTGCTTTACAAGCGAGAACGTAGTTTTATGTGTTGTGATCTTTGGTTGCGCTCACTGCAGCGAGTGTGGGTTAGTACATTGTTGTGGCGTGAAATGATTGCAAGGTGAAGACGAACGCTGTTGTTGTTGTTGTTGCGCTGGCGAAAAGCTGAAATTGTAAAACGATTTCTGATTTCTGGCTGGCTTTTGTTCTTCTTCTACAAGCCTGAACGGCGTCGCATATTGCTCCTGAACTTATTGCAGACAGTAGTGTGCGCAAAATCATAGAAAAGAAAATAAAATATGGTTAGCGTGACGACTTATGTGGTCGCTACAAACAAAGTTCCTGAATAATTTATCAAAAAAGTAGACCTAATATTTGATTGCATGAATACGGCAATCGGATAATTGCTTTAGATCGGCTTTACAATTGAATAATGAGTCGTACAAATTTATAAAGATTTTTTTAATTATTTGAAAGATGTTAAATGTATGGATGATTCAAGTTGTATTTTTAGAACTAAAATCTGTTTTTTAATCACTGATAAAATTAAGCAATAACCCACATAAATGTTTTATAACAAACACGTTTTTTAACCAAGATAAATTAGAAAATACTTTTGCAATTTTGGGACAAAATTCAAGTAGTACTCGGTCAAGTGTAACAACTAATTTCGAAGATACACAGGATTCTATGAATCAAAACCTACTACATGCTGAGACAGACGAAACTGTCTTTTTATTATTTTATTTCAGCAGTAATTACAACAATTATTACAACAAATTATTTTGTAGATAAAAACTTCGACAATCGAGTAAAAATTAACATAGATAATAATTGTGGCATATGTTTCCAAAAACTAAGAAATGATAACCTTTTCACTGCGCTAAGTGAAACATTTTCCATAAAAATTATCAATCGGTTACAGACATTTGCTACCTATTTGCTCCTTCGGATTTCCTGGTGAATGCTGTGACAGTAAATAAAAAAAGGAAGTTCCAAACGATGCAAAACATAAACAATTAAAAAACAACAAAAGAAGAGCTGTTTACATTTTTCTCGAGCTGTGTACACATAAAAACTACAACAACAACAAACAATGGCGTCGTTGAAACGACGATCATTGCGCTGGCTGGTGTTGCTGTGAGAAATTTTGCAAATTATTGAGTGATCAAAGCAACCACCAACGCCTCAAATTACACAGGAGAAGCGGTACTTTCACTTCATGTGTGTTTGTTGTAGCGCGTGCTTCAGTTCGCACAGTCAATGAGCGTAAACTGAAGCGCTTGCTCTCCTGTTGGCACCACTCTTTTGTGGCTTCCCCCCGCTCTATGAAGCTCGCAAACAAAAATTTGAATTTTTGAGCTCAGATGCGCCTTCTATACACTTCATATTCTTTGGCAGCATGCTCCCAGCCAAAACAAAAAAAACAAATATGTAGTTCACTCATAAGGCGCGATAGCATTTCGCAGGAACGGTTTTGTTTAGGATTCGATTGGACACTAGTTCAAACAACATTCATAGGTTCAAACCGATCTGCGGGTGCCTGCGCTAGGCAGGCAGCAAGCTGGTGCCGGCATGCGGTAAAAAAAAACGGCGCACGATCAGAAAATGTGTCCTATTTTCTTCCATAACTAATTTTCAAAATTATTGCCGTTGGTTGGTTCGATTGTGTTATAAAAATGTTGTAGTTTAATACAAATAATATTTACAAAATATATACAGTAGTTTTCCGATTTAACGAACACGGTTATTTTCGGGCCGTTAAATCGATATCTCCGCTTAGTCGAATACCTAAATTAAACACTCTATTCTTTTAATTAGTAATTCCCATAATGTATTATGGCCGTCGTGCCGTCAGTCACTCAGGGGGATCAACATGTAACACTGGAAAGTGTACGTGCCGTAACTGAGTTGGCTGATGGAAGCGTGTGCTAACACCTCCGCGTGGTGACGGCTGGAAACGGCCACTTCCAGATCTGGTTCTGGTCGTGGTCGGCTAAGGTAGCACAGCGAAAACCTCCCTAATCCGGGGTGTCATGCGACCCGTGCCCATCGGACTGATTTGCAGCCAGGGAGTAACATAGGCTGTATTCGAACGGAGCTTTCCTGATACCTGGCCGCCTCAGAAACGAACGGTGGCCTTATCACGGTAAGGGGCTATGCCGTGACGGACCCTCCCTTTCCCCAATCTTGCTTTGGTCACCGTGCTAGCACTTCGGAGTTTTAGCACAGCCCGCCAGGTCGGGCTGGTGACCGTACGAAACAGTCGACATGCCTTCAAAAAAACCCAGCCTCAGACAAATTACGACATCGGACAAGAGAGATGTTCCGGGAACAACCTCCGAAAACGAACTCCTGGCATCAAGCCAGGACACAATCACCCGTATTCCCTCAGAGACGCCTGGCCCTGTGGGTCTCAGCCTGTCAATCCTCTCTGAGAAACCCTCGACATCCGCTGCAGCAAGGGGCCAACTGAAACCGGCCAATCCTAGACCACCGTCCAGGTATAAGCAGTACCAGAGGGCTTTGGCTATCCTCGGCAGGATTAGCAAAAACGAAGCCGCTGGTACTGCTCATCCCAAGGATGCGG
The DNA here is from genome assembly GCA_963971225.1 of Melieria omissa. Classification (NCBI taxonomy): domain Eukaryota; kingdom Metazoa; phylum Arthropoda; class Insecta; order Diptera; family Ulidiidae; genus Melieria; species Melieria omissa. The sequence continues at coordinate 36,402,825 of OZ020269.1, read as the reverse complement.
AGGACAAGGTGCGGTTTCAGAAGGTAGTCGATGAGTACCGGGAGTACCAAGCGACCTTACCACAAACTGAAGCGACGAAGCGAAACCGGTCTACTCAGGAGAAGTCGAACCGCGACACCAAAAAACCCAAAGTGGCTGAGGTAGCTGAACCGTCGCAACCGAAGAGGATCTTCAGTGACGTTGTGCGTGACCATCTGCAGGTTGCACTCGTCGACGCTACCACCAAACGTGGCAAAGAAGCACTGGAAAAGTGGGGAGAGATCGAGGCCAGGTTGACCCAATTGGTAATGGACCATGTATTGGGCAACCTGACAGCGAGCCCGACGGCACCTCTTCCCAGCTTCGATTCTGCGGAGGTTATCCGAGGATATCGGGTAATCAAATGCGAGGATCAATTTTCTAGGGAATTCCTGGAAAGCTGCATCTCCAAGTTAGGGGAGGCAGCGGGAGGCTTAAGGCTTAAGCTTATCCCAGCCAGTGAGGTCCCTAGGAGACCACGACCTCGCATATGGTTGCCAAATATGCCACTGGACACCGATAAACTGGTGAGTTATATGCAAGCGCACAATCCCTCAATACCCATAACTGACTGGCAGGTGATCAAAGCGGAGGCTCCGCAGAAGGCCAGCATATCATTCCTCCTCATGATAACCGAGGAGAGCCTGGCTGCCCTGGAAAAGACAGATCATAAGCTTCGCTTTGGCGTTCGGTACGCAAAAGTGAAGGTGTTCCGCTCATCCGGCGGGGATGAGGAGGCCATCGACGAGATTGGGGACGCAGAAAAGCTGATGGACGGCGTCAAGCTCAGCGATCCCAATCCACCCTATACCGACGTCTAAATGGGATTTAAGGTTGTCCAAGTCAACCTCCAACACTCCAAGTTGGCAACGGATAACCTCTCCGTCCTCCTATCGAAGGCGGACATCGACATCGCCCTCGTCCAGAGGCCATGGGTGCGGAGCACTATGTTGAAAGGGCTCCAACGAAGCGACTACAATCTCTTCTATAAAAGGATCGACGGTAAGCCGAGGACTTGTATAGTCGCAAAAAAGCATCTTTGTATGTATCTTCTACTCTTCACAGCACAGGCGATGCTAAGCTGGAGGCTGCTGACGGGGTCAGCATGACACTAGCCTCAGTGTACATGGCGCACGATCGGCCAGCGCCCCCGGAGGAGGTCCGTGGACTGGTGGCTGGCTGTACCGGTGCACTGCTCCTAGGGTGTGATGCCAACGCCAGACACACATTATGGGGAGCACTGAGACCAATGAAAGGGGTGAGTATCTTTACGACTTCATTATCAATACTAACCTGGTAGTGTGTAACAGAGGTAATACTCCGACCTTCAACTTTCCTAACTCTGAAGGCTTCAGTGGCTGGGAGGAGGTCCTAGATGTTACACTACTAACTGAAAACGAACTAGTATCTGTGGATAAGTGGAGGGTATCCAATCAGAAGTCCTTTTCGGACCATGCTTGGAACCTCTACGACTTGAATGTTCGGGCCGAACCCCCTCCACCCTATAAAAACCCCAAACGCACCAACTGGTCTAGGTTCGCTAGGATAGCCAAGAAGAAAATGGGCAGGGCACCCAATTCAGACATAACCTTGGCAGTAGATGTAGGTAGCAATATCCGACGGTTAGAAAACGCGATGGCTTCTGCGTTTAGAATATCCTGTCCGGTGAAATACTCCAAAAAATCATTTCCTCCCTGGTGGAACCAGGATCACACTAGCCTCAGGGCAGAGACTCGTATGATGTTTAATCAGAGCTACTCCTCTGGCATCTGGGAAGGTGATCAGAACAAAGACAATCTCAGAAAATACAAAAAAGCAATCAGAAATTCCAAAAGCAAGGGCTGGAAGGATTTCTGTTCTTCAATAGAAACCACCAAGGATTCTGCTAGGCTAAGTAAGATCTTATTCAAGGACCATACCAGCCCCTCGTTTATAAGGAAAGCGGATGGTTCATGGACAGATAGCACGCAGGAAGCCTTGAATCTACTTCTAGAAACGAATTTCCCAGGATCTTCGGATGAAGAGCAGGATTTTGAGCATCAGAAGTCACCTAACACGGGTATTGGTACCGTGATTATAACGGAAGACAAAGTTGCATGGGCAATCAAAAGTTTTTCAGCCTACAAATCACCTGGACCGGATGGAATCTTTCCTATGATGCTTCAGGCCACGCAGGAGTGGATAATTCCTTGGCTCGTTGCAATTTTCAGAGCATGCATAACAATTCCATACGTCCCTTCTAGTTGGAGAAGGGTCAAAGTTGTCTTTATTCCCAAGGTGGGGAAAAGGGGACACGAGTCAGCCAAGGATTTTCGGCCGATAAGTCTAACATCCTTTGTACTTAAAACCTTCGAGAGGCTGGTCGACCTGCATATCAGGAATGTGGTGGGAAGCAAGCTATCTGATGCCCAACATGCATACCTAAAGGGGAAGTCCACGGAAACGGCACTCCATGAAGTTGTAAGGACGGTGGAAAAGTCCATAGAACACAAAGAGTATACACTGGCGGTCTTCATGGATATTGAGGGGGGTCTTCAACAACATCCGAATAGATGCGATCCGGGAATCGCTAGAATACCTTGGAGTTAATGTAGACATCTGCGGCTGGATAACAGCAATGCTCCATTCAAGGGAGATCAGCGCTGAACTGGGGAAAAGTTCGCTGATCAAATACCTAAACAGAGGCACCCCGCAAGGAGGAGTTCTATCACCTCTACTTTGGGTATGTGCCCTGGATAGAATACTAGCTGAACTAAACGGTAGAGGTATCGAAATCGTGGCATACGCGAATGACGTCGTGGTGTTGGCATCGGGGATGTGTCTCGAAGTGATTAGTGATAGCCTTCAGGCAGCGCTGAAAAGATTGAGAGCTTGGTGCACGGGTCGTGGGCTATGCCTTAATCCAAGTAAGACTGAACTGATGCTTTTCACCACGCGTACCAAGATACCTAGATTCAGATTACCTATGCTGAACGGAACGACACTATCCCTCTCGTCTAGCGCCAAGTACCTGGGGGGTAATCTTGGACCCAAAGCTAAACTGGAAAACAAACATCGAACACAGAGTCAGCAAAGCGAGCTTTGCTCTGTACGCCTGTAAAAAGATGATTGGCTGGAAATGTAAGTCCTATCCTTTCTTATGGTTCCTTAGTTTGGTGGAAAGCTCTCAGGAGGGACTATAACACCACAAAGCTGAGCAGAATACAAGAACGGCATGCGCGATAGCAAAAGGGGCGATTAAATACTGCCCTACAGAGGCTCTGAATGTGTTGGCGCACTTACTTCCGATAGATCTTCATATCGTCAACACCGCCACTATAAGTGCTCTCAGGCTAAGAGAGATAGGATGCTGGAAGAATAAACCGTATGGGCACGGGTCAATACTAGAACAACTGCAAAATGCACACACTGCGGAGACAGACTATAAAATTCCCACTGTATTCTTCGGGAAAAGGTATGGCATACGTATTCCCTCCCGTTCGGAATGGAAGAAGGGAAGAGTCACAAGTGGGAGCGATACCGAAATCTACACTGATGGATCGAAGATGGACTGCGGTGTAGGAGCGGGAATCTACTCAGAGAAGCTGAGGCTCAGCAAATCCATTCGCCTTCCCAACACAGCTAGCGTCTTCCAGGCGGAAGTTTTCGCTATTAAAGAGGCCTGTAGGATGGCTATGTACGATACCACCTGGTGTAGGAATGTAAGGAGCCCTTAATGGATCTGGCTCGTCGGTTCCAAGTTACCCTAATCTGGGTGCCGGGGCACAAGAACATTGAGGGTAACGAAAGAGCGGATGAGCTGGCCAGGGGGGTTCCGCACTTGAGGAACGGGTAGCGGAAATGGTCCGCATCCCAATTGGTTCCATCAAGAGTGAAATCTCCAAAGGCTTCCTTGCTAAAGCTGATACCAGATGGGCTCGGATGCGTTCCTGTAAAACCAGCAGATCCTTATGGCCAAGGTACGACAGGAACAAATCAGCCGAATTAATTAGCAGACGTGATGCAGCCAGGCTCACCGCTGTCATCACGGGTCACTGGCCCATTGGAGAGCATGCTGTCAAAATGGGCATTCCTCATAATACCTGCTGTAGAAGCTGCAATAATCCCGAGGAGAAGGAAACGGTTCAACATTTTCTCTGCGATTGCCCGGCCCTTGCAAGGAGACGGTGGAAAACTCTAGGTAAACCGACGTTTACGAACGTTGACGAAATCAAAGACTACAAGTTAAGCTCACTTCTTGCCTTTCTAAACCTCTCGAATTGGCTGTAGCGGATAAGTCACCGGGAGTATAACAACCATCTACCTAGGTTGAATCAAGATAGTGGTTTCAAAACGGCGCATCTGCGCTAATGGGATGCCTGGGGCATCACCACTCTAACCAACCAACCATAATTTATTTGAGAAAACATTAAGCAAATATAGTTACATTTATTTAACCTACTTTTGCATGTGGCCCATTTTGATGGCAACAACTGTGCCTCTTCATATGCATATGTTACATCCAATGGGTTAAATAAAATGAAATAAGTGAATAAGTTTATCTTTTAAAAGGATTTAACTGCATCTCAGTTTTCCTCTGCTTCTAAAAAAATTATATTCAGTAGAATTGTAAGTGTAATATCCAAAGGAGATAAGTAGGGGAATTCTTTGTAATGTGCCACCCCAATGTGGCGTTTTTGGGTATAACTCGTTAAAAAATTAACTTATCGCCAATGTTAACATACCGTTGGAAAGAGGGTTTAAAGAGAGGAAACACCTTATTTCAATTTTTCGTAAATATTACTTTTACAGCCAATTTCCCAAAGTGTTAAAAATCGGCACCCTAAAATTCTTTAATATAAAGTGGTACCCCCTAAAAAAATCGCTAATAACGTAGAAATTTCATGTAAAAATGCATGATTTAGAAAATTTACAAAAGATTGTTGATTTTAATTTTAATTGAATAGAAAATGACCGCAAGTAAAATGCAAATTTAATGGTAACGAATAAAACGGTAATTATATGGAAATTAATGAACAAAACTGAATTCATTTATTCCTCATGATAGAATTAGAGAAAAATTGACTAAGAACACTTAAATTAATTTTAATGACGATTCGGAGCAACAAAAAGTCATTTTACCGATATAGGACCACAAAATAATGAAAAAATAGGAGTGGCACTTTACAAAAAAAAGGTGGAACTATACATTTTCACGCCATTTTGGAAATCACTGAATAAATGTTCACCTCTTACGATATGCTCGGATATTATTTCGAATTATGAAAAAGCATTACAAATTAAGTAACAACACTAATATTTACCTTAGTTTTTTATGCGTATTTGATTTTTTTTTCACCGCATTAAAAACCTTCAGTTTTTATTTTTAAGTTTTTTCTTAACCAAATTGTTTACCCATATTTTTACCCGGACCGTTTTATTGCATCTTTTCCCTCAAAAACCACATTAAAATTGATGTTGTCATATATATCTTAAATGACGGTAGGAATTTTTGCTGCTTGGACTGCTGGAACGTCAAAATCAAGCTGTGGTGGCAATTTACAAAGAGTGACACCTTACAAAGAATTCCTCTACAAAATATTTTTTTTATTAGATTTTTCGAGGAAACAAATAAGAAAATTAAAATAAGTTTACAATAGCTGCTCTTCAATACATTTTACACAAACATTTCAAATATGTCCCTTCTTGCAAATATATTTTTCTTCTTCATTTGTGATATATTTTTGTTGATACATGGTATTTTTTCTTTTTATTTCGTTTTATATAAAAAATCAACTCTCTTAGCTTTTGTTTTTTTTTTGTTTAGAAACGTGACATAAATGTAATTTTTCCCGCCAAAATGTATAAACGCGCCAAATGCATAGACATCTACGCAAGGGTAACCAACGAAACTTTTATCCTGAAAGCTTCAAACAAAAGTTTTCTTCAAAAAACGGTTTAATATTCAAATTTTAAAAATGCGTAGTTTTCTACGCAAGGGACAGATAACGGTTAATATTTGTAGTCTAGTTTGTGATTAAGAAATAAGAAATATTTCAAATGATTTCAAACATTTTTTTATTTCTTTATTACATATGAATCGAGTCGAGGATTTACCAAAAACTTAAAAAAGCAAGGCGGACAGATTTTTTCACCAGACACCAAAATGTAAAAAACTAACTTAACTAATTTCCAGCACTCGGCTTTTTTATTTTGCTGAACTTTTGCAGTGAAGATTAATAAACAACTTAAAAAATTTGTGTGGGTGCTGAAGCACTAAACTCTATAACTGACACTTTGTCTGCTTTCCTTATAGATTCAAATATAGAGCCTTCCTACCGCATTATGTTAGTACCACCTGACATATCAAAGTCCTACCTGAACAATTTATCACAACATGCGATGTACCACAGCACATTACCACCTAATTGGACTCCTAATTGTTGGTTGTGTTTTACTTACATTTGGATCTGCACTTTGAGATCCTGTATAGTCCTGGCATGATATTTGTAGGTTGCTCTTGTTCGTTTTCACTGATTGCATCCAAGTTTAAAGACTTGCCGAATTCCTTTTAATTGTGTAGGTATTTCTGCATATCTTCTTTCCGCTTTCGACGACGCTTCCGCCCATTACGTAATGTGCGATCAACTTCGATTGCTATAGTAAGACAAGGTTGTTCCAAATGAACATGTTTGTAAGACCGTTAGCAATTATTTGGAATACTCTTGTTAAGAATATACCTATTATGTAACTGCAGAATTCTGCAAGGAAAAAATTAAATAAATTTAAATTAATTCAGTTTAAATTAAATACCAAATAAAAGTTGGATCTAGACTTCCATTACAGTTGAGCGGATTTTTCAGTTAAGCGACTTGCAGTAACGAGGTTCTGACTGCTCGAAAAATTTTACAAAACATATTTGGCACGATGTCCATCACAGAAGATGACAGAAAATTAAAAAATGTGCTGAATTTCTCTATGTGTATCGGAGGTGTTCCAAAAGCACGTTGCCAACTGTGTGTAGCGCTGTATCTCCTACATTTGAGTGGCAGCACTGTCGATGAACCATATGATTTCCTTCTTGCAATATATAATATTTGGAAAGCCGAAGGAGTGAAAATTTGAATTGTTGCAGTAAATTTCTAAATTTTGGACAGAAACCGGGACAGCGGATTCTCAAGACAATTATTTCAGCATAATTCGGCTAAAGACAGCGGTAAAATATTGGTGACCAATGAACCCAATGTAAGTACCCCGCGACTCGGTTGGCAAATGCCACCACTTAATTCCAATTGTGTTTCAGTGTAAACGCTCCAGGATTTCAGGCCGCCACTGCTGCAGCGGCGGCTGCTGCCGCCTCAAGTACGCAACATCCGGTACCCGGGGCTGAGGTAGTGGAGTCTGAGAATTCCGAAGCAGGACAGTGGTCGATGGAGGAGTGCGGCTTCATGGATAACGACGTGCAACGTAATATGCGCCAAACTGAAGATGCAGGCGAGTACCCGCAATACGGTTGGGTCGACATTACGAAGGACTTCTTCCATGCATGCTCAGAACTGAACTTAGGCGAGCTTGCGCAGGACATGCTCTTCGGATTGTTCGAAGCCATGTCTGCAATAGAGATGATGGATCCAAAAATGGACGTTGGAATGGGCTATAACAAAAACGATGCCCCACCGCACACATTCGAGACGGCTGTCGATGTAAGCGGTAGTATCCTCATCCTTAGTCCTAATTAAAGTTTTTTGTGTTGCTTGTTTGCTTAGGCCGGTGTACTTAAATTGGAAGGCCTTACCAATGAAGAGTTAATTGGTATCTTCGATGCACTTTTTGCGTGTTTGGTTTCATGGCTAGAGGGCAATTCAATGGACCAAGTACTTTTCACCTGCCTGTATTTACACTCTCCAGGCAGCATAAAGGACAAAGCGTTACGTTCTTTTTGCCATGCAGTACGCAATTTGATCGCCATTATAAAGAACATCATAATATTTAGCAGTGTGAACGAAGAGGAAGATTTTCAGCTGTATGGCAACTCGTCGCTGCTAGCCATAGAGGATTCCCAGCCAGCTGGTGTGGCATCGCAGCTGAAGGATGCTGAGGATGACCTGCTGCGTCAGCGCAAGACTGAGCAGCAGCCCGAGGACACGATGGCCGTGGTACACCGGCTACGCTTTATGCGGCACTTCTACCAATCGATCTACCAATTTGACTGCGCCATGGCGTTTGCGCCTTCCGAGTCTGTAATGAATGAGATTTACAAAAACCTGAATGCCTCGCTCGAATTAGTGCCGCAAATTAGGCGTACCATCGAAAAGGGCACACAGCCAGCAGCGGACTGTAAGTTGTATTGCTGCCGCGATTCCACCGCAACCACTAACAACCACTCCATGCCTCAGCGGACGCGCCCAATCCCATAGGATTTTCGCCACGTATACATGACCGCAGCCAACCTCCGACCTTTCCTCGCAGTGTCAAGATCAGAGATCGCCCTTCAAGCTTGCAATTTTTGGAGGAATTGGTGCAACGACTGAAGTTCTCCTGCAAAATCATCCGAATGCGAGACTACTACTCAGCGTTGGTGAGTGTTAATCGTCACAGAGACGCATTCATACCAGACCCCTTTTTTACCACTTTCGTATTACGTTACAGAACTTCTTCATTGAATTTAGCCGCAAATCGGGCCAATGTATTCTTTCGCGCAGCGTGCTACAAGGGCTTTTCATATCGAATCGGCGCCTAATATTTGGCACAATTCCTATTAAGGACTTCCTGTGGGACTCGGTGCGCGCCTTTAACTCACCACCCGTGCTGAATCCAAAGCATCCCCTGGCAGCGGACCGGAAAATTCAGATGCACCTGGACACGTTTTTCCGCTACTGCATCAGCCTCAACACGTTCACGCAGTTTATACGCATCTGCGGATTCAATCGAGCGCGACAGCGGGACAAGTTGGCACGCTTCATCGAGAGCTTCGACAGCATCCAAGTGGAGGCAGCACGCTTGGATTCGCACCTCAGCATACTATCTAGTGAGAAGGCGGCAGAGGGCAATGAGGCACATGCCACAGCCCTTAAGCATAGTGCTCAATTTGCCACCTGGGTGCTGTACAACTGCTTTCGGGCCATGATGTTGTACTTGTTATCCGGTTTTGAGTTAGAGCTCTACTCGGTGCACGAATTTCTCTACATCTATTGGTAAGTGTAGATAGCATAAGCATCAGTTAGTCGACTGTCAGTGGTCAGTCATGAGATTTTTCTTTGGTTCAAGGTATCCCTATGAACTGCTGATTGGATTTATCGTGTCCGCTTTGACACGTACCGAGAACAGCCTGTTGATGCAGGAGGAGTATGCAGAGCACCAGAGCAAACTGCAGGGCAGCGGCAGCTCAAAAAGTCGCAAACCTAAAGCCAAAAAGAACAAGAAACAGCAAAAGCCCTACAGGCAAGAGATCGTTTACTACCACGCCTTGTTAAGCATGTGTGGCGGCTTTTATAAGGCGATGGGGGCCCTTACGAAGGACGGGCGTATACGCCAACCGATGCCAAAGTTTGACAACGAAGAAATTCGATTCAATCGACGCTTCGCACCTTTCGCTGCACTTACGAGTCCGCCACCTGTCTCATACGCAGAGTTCAAGAACATACGTGAACACATGATGCGGCCGCCGTCCTCGGAAATCTATGCCATTGCGGCCAAACATTTCGACCAAGCACGTAATGTGTTGGAATCCATACAAAATCCCGAACAAGAGGTAATCTCACTAAAATCATAAATGTACAGATTATTCGCGCTATTCTTGCTCACCTTTAAGATCGTATAAAAATAATCTGAAAAACATTTCAATGTTAATTGTGTGGATATAAAATTGGGGATAGCCCGAACATAATCGTATTTTATTGTAATCATTATCTAATCAAAAGTGTGCAACTAGAAAACCTGTTTTCCATGAGCATTTCTTGTTGTGCATGTCTTCATGTGTCTTTAGTTATATTTTTTGTTAAAGTAATTTCTATGCACTTTCAGATTCTTGACTTGCTGCAAGTGGCCAAGATCAACTACGTCGTTATGAATGTGCTGGCGAAAGGGCATCAGAAGGATCTTAAAACTCAGCCTGATTTTGACTTCTCAAAACATCGGCACTTCCCCATCATTAAACTTAATTGAAAAGAGCGTTCAGCCCGAACTAAATTGGTCTCAAAACATCAGATTTGCGACGCACGACATCAAGTTAAACGAGCGAGGAAATATGTGTTTCGAGTATGAGTGTTAAGTTTCCTTTTAATTATACGTACTTGTAGATCCTCTATTAGGAGGGAAAAATAAATTCAGTAGCAGTTTACATAAAATGTACACAGATTTCGCTTGCTTTATTGCTCAGCTATTTCTGCTCCCACCAAATCCTGCTTGACAATGTATTCGTCGACGTAGCCTGTGCCGTCTGGTGGTTTGCAACTATTGCTGCATGTATATACAGCCAGCACGCCCCAGTCCAGACGATCGTCCTTTAGCAGCAGCAGCATCTGCGGCATAATTTGAAACTCAAACTGGCGCGGTCCGCCACAGTGTTCACAGTTCGGAATAACCAGCTGTGCAGATACCGTTTTTTCTATGTCCGATATCCATAGCGGTTGACCCCCGCGTTTGTAGCGCACAATTTGACTGGGGCTTCTGTCAGTTTCATTTTTGAATTTACGAAAAAATTTATCGTCGATAGCCTCACACCCCTCAGCATATTTGTCCAATTCCGCAATTGGCACATTCTCAAGGGCACCAGTTTTGCCATCTGCTACCAGCTGTTCGTACAGCTTCAGACGTTCTTGTTCCAAAGTCTCTGAATTTTCTTCGTTATTCTCGTCTGGATCCTGATCATTTGGCTCAATAACGATCTCCCATTCAGGGAACACAATTTCTGGCAGTGAAACCTGCTCTTGAAGTTGCCCTGTACAGCATACCTTCTTGTGGTGGGACCAATGAAGCTGCTGGTGCTGGGTGGAGCAATAATGGACTTTTCTACAGCGCCCACACGTAAACGGACCTACATTGTCGCAAACTAAACAAAGGGGTTTCCTGGTTGGCACTGCGGGCTGTTGGAAGAAGTTATTTATGAATCTGTGCGGTAAAGTCACCCAGGTTCTACCTGTGGTTCGCCATCCTCAGCGGGTGGTTCCTTTGAATAAAAACGATTTTCCCGCGGCAGCTGGCTGCGAAGCACTGTCAGGTTCCTTTGAGAAAATGGATGTAATTTTCGCAACAACTTTTACACTTGCAAAATTGTTACCTTGATGAGTTTGCCTCTTGGCACGCTTCTGACCGACAGACAAATACATAGATTGTGCGATGAAAGTTGTGCTCGTCGTCGAAAGGGGCGTAAATCTGCAAGTCGCTACAATAAATCAGGATCAGAAAGTGACAAATTTGTTTACCTGGCACAGGAATGTTTTGGCACTTTTGCATTTGTCGCATATTAATTTCTCTTTTTCAGGCAAGTCCTTCAGCTCCAGCCATGCAGGTTTTCCGCCAACTTTGCTGGGAAAGTAGCGATTTGTAAGCCAGACGCTTTTGCGCTCTTCCGGAAAGCCCAAGTCAATATCAGCCATTTATTCTGCACGTGTGAGTTACAATAGAAAAATACTCTGAGTACATTCAGAATGTTTGAATTGCTGGCCGTCAGCTGTTGCCGGATCATTGGCACAGGAGGATTCACCGTATTGTTCACTTAACCCCAATGTGCACACTCAATTTTTGGCTAGTCTTTTATATCTGGGCGGTGAGCTAGCGCACTGAAATTTTTATGGTAGGTAGTATTCACTATTAAACGAAGAATTTTAAATTTTTAGTCGTCGGAGTTGTCTAGTTTTTAAGTTATTAGTTTTTAAAAATTACAAAAATCGCCTCGCAATTTGACACTTCTTCTTCCACTCCATACAACTGGCATTCACAATAGCAAAAAAGCTGAAGAAATATTGGCAGCATTGTCATATTGAAATGTTTATAGCCTATTTCCACCGGGCCTTAAATGCATTTAACATCGCATTTAAATGCTATAATTCCCATGCAATTGTTTTTGTATCAAAGTGAGTTAACTCACTTTCAAAACTGAGTTAACTCAGTTTTGCCGATTACAGACGTCTAACAGAATATGTTATGTTAAAAGCTGGAGCAATTTTGACAAATGTACAAATTTTGATAGCATGCTTTTCGGCGCTGCAAGAACCGTACGAACACAAACAAAAAAGGGGATTCGAATTGCGTTCGGTGTGGAAGATTTTTTGCTAAGACAATTACTTTTTACTGCATTTTTCGCAAAAATACATATCGTCTGTCATAATCAAAGTCAAAACTTCTATTATTTGCCAATAATAAATGCTGAAAGAGAAAATCAAAAACGTGAAACTTCTAACTAACCCTCTTGACATTAAAAATTCATACAGCTCTGGTATCAATCAGCTGACAACTTTCATAAATGAAATAAACATTGACAAATGAAATAAATTTTCACAAATATGAAAACGCAGACATTCCTAGACTGTTGAGAAGGAAAGCGAATTGGTTTTCTTGCAGTAGAGGGGCTACAAGAAACCATACATACGTATACAAGGAGATGGCGGCGATGGGTAAGTGGTGGCTGCCCAGAAATAAATGCAGAATTTGGCTTGACCAACTAAAAATGCAAACAAAAACCAGCTGTTGTATTTAACTCAGTTTTGATGGAAATGCTTGACAGTTCTCAAGCTTAACAGAGCCCTTAAATGCATTTAAGCGCTCGGTGGAAATAGGCTATTAAATTCAGTATAAATGTAAATTTTATTCATGAATTTATGCAAAAATACTGTTAGTACTTTACTGATGCTCCGGCACACTAGTTGCTCCTATGAGGGTTATTTTTCAAGTGCCCGGCCGAAGGCCGGCCACACAGAAGGAATTTGACTGCAGAAATACTGTTAGCATTTTACTGATGCTCCGGCACACTAGTTGCTCCTATGAGGGTTATTTTTCAAGAGCCCGGCCCGAAGGCCGGTCACACAGAAGGAATTTGAATGCAGAAATACTGTTAGCATTTTACTGATGCTCCGGCCCACTAGGTGCTCCTATGAGGGTTATTTTTCAAGCGCCCGGCCAAAGGCCGGCCACACGAACAGAGTTTGGATGCAGAAGTACTGTAAATATTTTACTGAATCTGAAGCCCTACTTGCACTTAGGAGGGTTATTACCCCTCTGCCCTCGTTTTTCATCTAACCGTTCCAACTTATTGGGAGGTAATTAAAATTTTTCTGGTTTCGAAGGTAAAATTAAAAAATTCATTAAACAAAAACTATACATTTCCGACGGTTTTCCTTTCGAGGGTGGTATATGGGGAACCCCCCCCTACCCACCCACCAAATTTTATCACCCTCCTCAACCAACCCGATATAAGAGTCCTTCCCAATTTTTTGTTTTTTATGTAGGTAGCACTGGATGGTAGTGCTTTGTCAGAGTGCTTTGTCTCTGGCTTTGTGGCAAGGAAACCTAATAGCGGCCTTTAGATGGTCGCACATGTCCGCAATCATGTGCGGCGCGTCGAGAAGAATGACCGTGTGAACGCAAGAAATTCGTGTCGTCGGACATGTGCGACGGTTTTCAAAATTTTTTGATTTCTCTGTCGGCGCGACGCACATGTGCGACCGTGTAAATCCCGAATTGTGAAAAGTAAAAGGTGAAGAATATAAAAATAAAAATTAAAAGAAACGCAGGATAGAGGTGCTTTTATGCAAATTTAAAGAAGTTGATGCGAAAGAGCATACCATGTTGCTTCGTTGGCAGCAGCGAGGCAACTGAAGTGTGCGCACATGTGTGACCGTGTAAACACTCATCGTACATTTCCCCCATCGCACATGATTGCAAACATGTGCGACCGTCTAAAGGCCGCTAATGCTCCCATATATAGAGCTTTGAAAGAACTGAATTCGCTCTCAAATTCTTTGGCAATTGACTTTTCAATTTCTAAAAATAGCTTTAAGCTAATATTAAATGAATTAATTACATAGTAAACAGTAATGGTCTCACTAGTTCTACATAATCTGTAAGGAATATTGTATTTCTAGATTATTTAATTAAATAAATAAATAAAATAAATAAATAAATAAATAAATGATACACGATAATTGCTTTGCCACACTTGGACACTAATGACCTGTTCAGACAGCCAAATAAACTGAGGCTTACTTAGCTTACAACTCAATTTAGCTGTTATCGAAAATTGTATCGAACATGTGTTTGTTTTGACGGAGGAAGAGTAGGCTAGTCTCTTATATCTGTTCAGTGAGCTAGAGCACTGAAATTTTTTTGGTAGGTAGTAATCACTATGAAACGAGGAATTTGTCTGAGTTGTCTAGTTTTTAAGTTATTAATTTTTAAAAATCACAAAAATCGTCTCACAATTTGACACTTCTTCTTCCACTCCATACAACTGGCATTCACAATTTGACACTTCTTCTTCCACTCCATACAACTGGCATTCACAATAGCAAAAAAAAGCTCAAGAAATATCGACATAATTGCCATATTGAAATGTTTAAATTCAGTATAAATGTACATTTACATGCAGCCGCCGTGGCTCAGTTGGTTAGTGCGCGGTCCAGCGAGTCGCATGCAGAGCGACGCAAGTTCGAATTCTGCATGTAGTAACACCTAAAAAAAAATAACGGGAAACTCGTTTTCTCTTTCGGTGGCTGTCCTCTCAGCTGGAAATGGCAAACCTCTGAGAGTAAAAATTGCCTATGAAAAAAGCTCCCAACCTGCCGTTCGGAACCGGCATAAAACTAGGTCCCTTCCACCCGCGTACAAAATTCACACGCACAACACGGGTGGTTGCGGGAAGCTAGGCCTTAGTCTCGCGTAAGCGGGCTGTCGTGCCAATCAATTATTATTATTATTATAAATGTACATTTAATTCGAGATTAAGCCACATTTAAGAGCAATTCAACATGCTTGTGAAATTTAACAATTTTTTTATAAGTTGTATATATTTTGATTTAAGGTTGACGACACAATTCCAGCAAAGGCCGGTAACGCAAAAAGAATTATAATGCAGAAATACTGTTAGCACTTTACTGACGCTCCGGCGCACTAGTTGCTCCTATGAGGGTTATTTTTTAAGCAGCCCGGCCGAAGGCCGGCTACACAAAAGGAGTTTGAATACAGAAATGCTGTGAATATTTTACTGAATCTAAAGCCCTACATGTTAATGTATTAGAATTCTGAATTCTCTTATTATTTTATTTAATTTTTAATTATTTCTTTTCTCGTTGTTTTGTTTTTTTCTGATGAATATTACAATAATGTGTAATAGTTCCTTTTGTTATTTTATAAAATAGACTGTGTTTTTGATTGAATTCATTCATGTTATTTTTTATATGTAATCGGCATCGGCCGATTTTCGCCCTTCCGACCGAGTAATCGGCATCGGCCAAAAAATTTGGTATCGGTCGGACTCTATTGGCAAGTAATTACAATTTGTCTCGCTATGGAGGTAAAATTAAAAAAATTCATTAAAAAAGACTATACACTTCCGACGGGTTTCCTTTCAAGGGGGGTAGGTTAGGTTAGGTTACGGAAGGGGTGTGTGCGTCAGGCACTTCCACTCGGAGACCCTGTTGGGTCCATTGTGAATCCCTTCATTTTTCGGAAACCGATGTCCTTCTCTTATCTGTTTGGATCCCTGTAGATCCAAACGGGAGCTTTTGGGAACCATTTGGTCTTTGCGAGGAAATTGTGTAGATCGGTTATCTGTGCATCTGCTACTTCCTCGAGCCCGTCAAAGAACCTTGCCCCAAGAGTCTGGAGCCGTCGTCCTTGTAGTGATAGGCAGTGGCATAGCAGGTGCTCGACCGATTCGACTGCATCCTCATCTCCACAGCTTCTGCATAAATCGTCGGTCGCCAAACGCCATTTGCATAACATGACACCAATGGCGCAGTGACCTGTGATTACCCCCCGTAACCATGCGTACAGCATGTTTGTCGAGGCGCAGAAGGCACTTACTTTTCCTCGTGTTGAGTGCTGGCCATAGGGTGCGTGAAATCTTGCAATCGCACCTGGTTGTCCAGGCTCTATTCGTGGCTCGTGTAAGCCACTCTCCTATTGAACCCATCATAGCAGAGATCGGTGGTAGCACCGTGTTGACCGCCTCGCACGCCGGCATAGCTGACCCTGCACGGGCTAGTTCGTCCGCTTGCTCGTTCCCTTCGATATCACTATGTCCGGGAACCCAGCACAGACGAACCCTGCATTGCCGTATGCCACCTAGTGCTTTCCGACAGTCTAGTACTACCTTTGACTTCACTACAGTGGATTCAATTGCTTTAAGAGCAGCCTGACTATCAACACAAATGACGGCCATACTAAGTGCCGAATGTTTTATGTGTTCCGCTGCTTTCATGATGGCGAAAACCTCCGACTGAAAAACGCTGCAATAGTCTGGTAGTCTATAAGACCAGTAGACATTTTGCGTTTCACAGAAGACACCCGCTCCAGTTCCATCCTCTGTCTTCGAGCCGTCGGTGAAGTTGACTCCTGCAGAGCCTTCCACCTCGGGCTGTTGCCAGTTGTCCCTGGAGGGGTAGTCAATGGGAATCTTCGATTCGAAGTCACTGCGCTTTACCAGGAAGTCAGTGGCCTTATCTAGAAGACCTTGTCCGGTAGAGCTAGGCATAAGAACGTTCAGAATGCTGGAATGTCCGTAGCCGCCTTGCCTCAGCTGGTTAGACTCCCTCAATCTGAGGATTGTCTTTGCTGCGCTGGCCTTTACGAACAGGTCCACTGGGGGAAGGTGCAGAAACATCTCCAGAGCCATTCGTGGAGCGCTTTTAGCCGCCCCTGTAATCGCCAACGTGGCAAGTCTCTGCACCTTTCCCAGATTGCTCTGATTGCTCTTTTTGTCCATGGCTGGCCACCACACATGAGAACCGTAGGCAATGATGGGTCTGATTATCGCCGTATACATCCAATGGATAATATACGGTTTTAATCCCCATCTTTTACCGAAGGCTCGCTTGCAGGCATACAGCGCATTGAGCCCCTTTTTCATTCTTTCCTCAATGTTCCGCTTCCACGAAAGTTTTGAGTCCAGAATTATGCCAAGATATTTGGCCTCTTTTGATAGTTTCAGGGGATGCCCTTCCACACAGGGAAGAGCAAATTCCTGAATCTTCGTTTTCTTGGTGAACAGGACCAGTTCGGTCTTTTCGGGATTTATCCCTAGACCGTTGTCTCTCGCCCACACTGACAATTCGGCTAATGAGGATTCCATCAATTCACTGATAGTAGGCAAAAATTTGCCTTGTATCATGATGACGATGTCGTCCGCATAGGCCACTATTCTAATGCGTCTTCTCTGAAAGACTCTTAGAATCTCATCAACTACCAACAGCCATAAAAGAGGGGATAGCACCCCACCTTGGGGTGTTCCCCTTGTGGCTCTCCTTCTGATGGAAGCCGGTCCTATCGTTGAGTTGATTATCCTGTCTTGCAGCATCGTTTCAACCCAACCGATGACGAAGCTTTCCACGCTATGTGCACGAAGTGCTCTTGTTATGGCCTCAGTGGTGACATTGTTGAAAGCCCCCTCTATATCGAGGAAAGCAGCCATTGTGTACTCCTTTGAGGCCAAAGAATTCTCTATGGGATCTACAACGCTGTGCAGTGCACTGTCTACCGACCTCCCCTGGAGGTAGGCGTGTTGTGCACTACAGAGTTCAGAAGATAGTCCCCGGTTGTCTCTTATATGTCTGTCCAGTAACCTCTCCAGCGTTTTCAATAAGAATGAGGAGAGGCTGATAGGTCTATAGTCTTTAGCCGTAGTGTGGCTGGGCTTTCCTGCCTTCGGTATAAAAACTACTTTGACCTCTCTCCACTGCTTTGGAACTACATTCCCTAGTAGGCATCCCTTGAAGATGTTTACCAGGGGTTGTAGAATACAGTCTCCGGCCTGTTGTAGCATTGCTGGAATGATACCGTCAGGGCCCGCGGACTTGTAGGGGTCGAACGACCTTATTACCCATTCGACCTTATCTTTGTCCACTATTTTGGCGACAGTTTCCGGTGGTGTACTGGTTCCGAGTTGCTCACGGAGATTATCCGAGTCAGTAGGAACCTGACACTGAGGAAAGTGTGCCTCCATTAGAGTTTCAAGCGATTCCTTACTGGACTCTGTCCATGATCCGTCCGGCTTGCGGATGCAGCTAAGAGCGCAATGCTGCTTAGACAGAACTTTCCTTAGCCTGGACGCCTCATTGACACAGTCTATGGATTCGCAGTAGACTCTCCATGATTCTCTTTTGGCTTTACAAATAGCCTTCTTGAAGGCGTTGAAACTGGATCGGTACGCGTCCCAGTCCCTTTCCTCCCCGCTTAGCTTTGCCCTATTGAACAGTCGCCTAGTCTTCTGACGTAGTAGTCGGAGTTCAGGATTCCACCAGCTGTCGCTGTGCTTCCTCTTGACACGACTTATCGTACAGGAAGACTTAAAAGCAGCGTTCAAAGTTCCCGTTAGGAGTTCAACCGAGTTCTCAATCGCGCGTTCGTCTGTGACTAGGGCGAAACGTTTCGGCCTCAGTCTTGAACGAACGATGGTCGCGAATTTCTCCCAGTTTGTACTCCTTGGGTTCAGAGGTGGTGGGGTGCAAGCCGTGTCAAACTTGACATTGAAAAGTATTCGGTTGTGGTCCGAGAACGAACAGTCGTCCGATACCCTCCAGTTGTCAACCCTGACGTCGCTTGCCTCGGAAAGTAGAGTCAAATCAATTACCTCTTCCCTGACCCTATTCTGAAAGGTGGGCGTGTTGCCCTTATTACAGATAGATAGAGAGGTGGAAAGGATAAATTGAAAAATTGACTCACCTCTAGCGTTGATGTTGCTGCTTCCCCATTGCGTGTGATGGCCGTTGGCGTCGCAGCCCAGCACCAGCGCGTGCCGTTTCGCACTGGCGAAGCCGACCAGGTCTCGGACCTCCTGGGATGGTGGGTCCAGCTCCTCGTACGGCAGGTACGCTGACGCCAGAATCAGGCTATGCCCTCCTCTTCGTTCAACCATACCCGCCGTTAGGTCTCCATTGCTGTATTGGGAGAGAAGAAATAGATTAATGTCATTCTTAACCACTATACAGGCTCGTAACCTACCTTCGGTTGAGGGTTGATATGATTTATATCGACCTGACCCCAATCCAGAAATTTTGGATCTTACAATCCACGGTTCCTGAATCAGGGCCACATCGATATCCTCCTCCTCCATGAACCTCATCAAGTCGTGGGTTGCTGCTTTGGAGTGATGCAAGTTAATTTGCACCACTCGTAGCTGTTCCTTCAGTGGCTTGCTCACGGTTACCCGGAAAACGTGCCTTGATGGAACCCAACCCGAACTTGATGACGCCCGAGCGTTGAATGAGTGGGTGTATGACTGACGATCGATAGCGATCGTCAGATCATTTCCCATGCCATTCCTGCTCTTCGTGTTCGTCAGAACTCTCCAATTCCGGACCGCCAGCTCCCTGTTTTGCACGCCTATAATCTTCAGCATGGATTCAGCCTCCGGAACCGGGGGCGGAATCCAGACCGAGACTATAGGCCTCAAAGGGAGGATGGATCGGGAGACGACCTCTAACTTGGCGCCCGGCCAGAGTTCGCCCAGGCCACCGATTGCGGAACGGATGAAATCCAAAGATTTCGTGTTCCCACAGCCGATGACCTTGACGCCCTTCTGCCAGCCCGCTCCGTCGAAGACGGTCTCCTCCGCATCAGCCCGAACTATGGCATCCAGAATTTTTGATTCAACAAGCAGCCAGTTGGCGGCCGAAATTTTCCCGTCGGGATCGTTCCGGTCAATAACAGCTGCTTGCAACTCATTGGGGACGGAAAAACTGGTAGACTGGTGGGTCTTTGGTTTTTTCGCCTCCTTCTGAGCATCCTCACCGGATCTGGCCCTCTTGGCAGCCTTGCCAGCCTTGGGGGTAGCCGTGGCTGTTTTTGGGCCGTGATGATCGGCTTGCTAGTCCTTTTGGCAGCTTGAACAGCAGCAGCCGCAGTATTACCAGCGACCACTGCTGTCTTACCGCTGACGGCGGGAACCGCGCCGGCTGGGTCCTTAGCAGCCTTGCCACTAGGTGGCTTGTTGGCTGCAGCGTGGACTGCCGTCGCGCTCTCGCCCCCCGCGGGAGCTGCCTTAGGGCCATGTGGGGCCTCAGGTTTCCCTGGCTCCGCCGATCCGACTGTTGCCGTTTTTCTTTCGAACTTTGCAACAATCTTCTGGTGTTTCTTGATGAGAAGTTTGTCCCTGTTTGTCAGGGACGACGGTTCCACCAAGCTCATTTTGCGGAGGTACTGAGCTGAACATTTGTAAGCCTTACGTGCTTTCTGATCAGCGGTTCTCTCCTCAGCTTTAGTCTCCTTCGGGGGCTCACCTAGCAAAGTGGCTTCCAGATCAGGGTCCAGAGTTTCGATGCTGCTACCTTGTGATAGGGTGGTAGCCTCATCGTCGGTGGCAGCACCGATTCGCAGACCGCACAATCTGGAGCCTATGTCTAGGCCCTCCTCATTCGACTTTAAGGCTGGTTGTCGCTGAAGCGACATTGCCTTCTTCCCAGTAGCATTAGTAGACTGCATGACCTGGGGTCCCGTCACACAGCCTGAGAAGTTGCTGGATATCGACGCCAGGTGGCCTTCTCGCTCACCACCTACCGCCGGTACTGGGCATCCGACTAGCTGCACCGTAACTACGTTCTTTTCCTCAGCCACCACAGACGGACGGAAAGACACCACTTCCCTGTGGGATTTCTTTAAAGTCTGCCATCCCACGCACAAAAAGACTCGGACTCGACCGCCCCTAACCTGGGGAAAACAGACGTCGTTGTGTGCCGCCCCTAACCTGGGGAACAGACGCACACTGGGTAGGTCTTAGTTGTTGCTCCTCAACCGGCCTGCCTAACGTGGGAACCCCTGTCAGGAGGCAGCGCAATTGCTGCCTCCGGTCAGTATAGTCCGGTGAATCATTGCTAACGTAAGCCCCCACACCGCGTCAAGGTGCCTACCCGAGTGGGGGATATGGATAGGGGGGTATATGGATAGGTCATACACTAAGAAAACTTCCCGACACCATCTTGAGAATGGCACTGGACTGGAACCCGCAAGGGAGTAGAAGTCGGGGTCGACCAAAAAACACCTGGAGAAGGTCGACCCTACGCGAGTTAGCCGATGTCAATACCACATGGGACGGCGCAAAAACAACAGCCCAGAATCGTGAACGATGGAAGAGTCTTGTTGAGGCCCTATGCTCCAGTGAGGAGTGAACAAGGAATAAAAAATGTGGTGGACCCCCTCAACCCCGCCCCCCCACCAAATTTTATCCCCCTCCTCGACCGAACAGATATAAGAGTCCTTCCTATTAGTTTAAGTTACCCTGAACAGAGAATTATTTGACCGATTCGTGTAGAATATAGAGCCCTTCATAAAGGTAGTGTTAACTAAAGTTTTAGGTTGATTTTATGTGTTGTCAATTCCTCCTTGACCATCTTTCGCTTCTGCCATTTTCTCATTTTTGTTTTGATTCCATCAATTGTGGATGAATTTGTTTATCGATAACACCAAAGCACAGGGTTGCATGGCCAATCCAGCTAAATTTATGGTCAATTAAGAACTAATTCCAATTATCTAAAATCCTATAAAAAGTAAATTGAGAAGATATCATATACCCTATTCAAACAGCCAGCTAAATTTCGCAACTTAGACATTTTCTCAGTTTATCTTCAATTTTGCTCTAACTAAAGCTCAATTTGTCTTATAAACATCTTAATTTAGCTTATTGCAATAAGCGCTATAATTTAGGAAACTGACAGAAGCGAAAGGCGTTTATTAACATATGTTTGCTATGAAATTTCGTTTAAAATTTTGTGCATTAGGAGGGATGTAACATAAATATGACTAAATGCTCAGTAAATATTTTTAAGAACTTTTTCAAATCCCAATCATATTCGATAACATTAAAAAAAACAGCTAAATTGAGATGTGTGAACAGCAAAGGCGATGAATTAAAGCAATACTAGATTTATTTATTTATTTATTTAACCAATGAACAAATGTCCTTACTGACTAAAGGAAATATTAATAATTACAAACTACAAGTTACTTAAACTATTTAACAACAATCCCTTAGGAAGTGACATATCAAAATCGGTAACATTGTTTAACTCCGAAAGCGCCCTAGATAGAGGTGAATTTTTAGCCTCAATGTATTTAGCAGTAATTCAGCTGGCTGTCTGAATAGGGTGTAATGGTATAAAAAGAATCAAATCGTCCGATAAAGTTTTCGGAATGCAAAATATCGTCGAACAACAATTGTCTTAACCCTCTAGTTCCCAAGAAGGCCTGTAGACATCCTAAGCTTAAACAAATTCTCTAAATTACACCTTATGAATTTTCTAGCTGATTTTACACGTATGGAAAGGGAAAACTAAAAAAATTATTGGTGAGTAGCTGTTTATGTATTCTTTGAGAAAATAAAAGAAAATTATGAAAAAAATATGTTACACTCCTCCTACCTAACGCAGGCCTTAGAGTGTCTGTAGGCCCGCTTGGGATGAAAAGCCCCAATAATTAACGGTCCTTGATGATGTTTTTTCGCTATTAAAGCATTATTTATCGATTTGAACCGAAATTTTGATAAACCACAATGTAAAACAGATCATGTTAATGTAAAAATTAATACTTAGGCGTAGTCCGCGGGGTTGATGAGAGAACTAGTCTCCCCTAGTCCTTTATTTCATGGAGTAGATTTGTCGACACAACTGACATAGGTGACTGGCTTCGGCGACACATGACGGGGTAGAGGTAGATGTGCCGAAGTTGAGTGGAATAACAACAAGAAAAGGCAGTAAGAGGCCACTAACGGTGGCGGATGCTGCAAATATGGGAGCGAGTACCGGTATGCGTCCTATTGATTGCAAGGTCAGCGATGTTGAAGTATGTGTTAGCGGGAAAACGAAAAAGAAAAGTAAATTGGAAAGCGGCATCGAAAATGAAGCTAACAAGAAGATCCCGCTACAGGGCATGTTAGTGACGAAGGGCACTTATGTGAAGCTAGCGGCTGATAACCCGATAGGTGCGCAAGTAAATAACGCAGGTAGTTCAGAGATGACTACCGCAGAGGGAAATAAGCAAGCAACAACTAAAATGTTGGCTGCTAACAGTGCGGTCGTTAGGCAGTCGATGACTTATCAAAACAACCACAAAGGGGATTTTGCGGTTCTTTTATATACGTCGGCGTCCAGCCTGTTCGAAAACAAATTAATCAGAAATGGGCTGTATTTATGGGAGAAGATCAGAAGGATGCAAATAGAAGGCATCAAAAACATTAAGGCGTTGGGGAAAACCCTGTACAAAATATATTTTAATACAGCTCTGGATGCTAACAAGTGCTTGGAAAATCGGAGTTTAGTTGAAGCGGGTATTAGAGCCTTTATACCGAAAAGTTTTGTTGAGACTTACGGGGTTGTTAGACACATACCAATCGGATTTTCTGATGAGGATGTGTTTAACAACATTGAATCAAGCATAAGGGTGGTGTCAGCATTCAGAATTTTGCGAAGAGACAGAGCTGACAAAGAGAAGATGATACCGACGGAAACGTTTAAAGTGGCTTTCGAGGGCAGTGAGTTGCCGGAGACGGTAAAAATTTTTTACACGAATTTTAAAATTACGCACTTTTTCCCGCCGTCCAGGCAGTGCTATAATTGTGGGCGTCTGGGGCACACGAAGCTCAGCTGTAGGGCGAAGAAGAGGTGCATAATGTGTGGAAAAGAGGGAGGGTGCGATGAGGAGTGCAACAATAAAGCATGCATTCTTTGTGGCAACCGGGAGCACTCGGCTCTAAATTGAGACGCATGCCCAAAGTGGCAGAAGGAGAAAAAGGTGCTAGAGATTATGACGATTAAAAAAATTAGTAGGAGGGAAGCCTTCGAGACATATTCCCATTTAGGTTCAGACAATAGGTTCGCCTTGCTTGCAAATTATCAAGAAAATTTTCCTCCGCTGCAACAGGCAGCACCACCAACGGTTAATGCGGACTTTGAGATCAACAAACGACTGACGACTAGGAGTTACAACAGGGTGATTTCTGAAGCCAGGGTCAGTCCGCGCCGGGGTGCCCAACCGCACCTGAAACCGGCGAAAGAAAAGAGCAGTGTCCCTTGTTTCGAGCAACCAGGCTGGTCGACAGTGTCGGACCTGGAGAAGGTGCTGGTCTTACTGAGTGACAGATTTGGAGTGAGCAGGAACGATTGCCATGTTGATACAAAAAATTGTCAGCTCAACCTCGTACCGCTCATCCCTTGATGAGAGGTTGGATAAAATTAGAAACTCAAATGTTAAAGATACTTCAGTACAATTGTCAGAGCCTGAAAGCCAATAAAGATTATATTGACAGTTTCACTCAAACTCACCAAATAGATGTGGTATGTTTACAGGAGATTTTTTCTCATGACGAAACCAGAATTAACCAAAAACTGGCGGGTTTTCATTTGATTAAGAAAACTCGGTCCGACGGTTATGGGGGGTAGCCATAGGGTTCAGGCGGAACCTGGCTTTTGTGAAGGTTAGGTTTCAAACGCAGTTGGATGTAATCATTGCGAAAACGACGAATCTGATGGAAAACCTAATCTTCTGCTCGGTGTACCTGCAACCAAGCATCAATATAGCAACATTTAAAAATGAGGTCGCCAAATTGATCTCCTTTCTTAACTCCCAAGATAATGTTCTACTGCTAGGTGACTTTAATTCCAGGAGCACGGTGTGGGGTGACTCCGTAAACTCATACAAGGGTGAGTTTTTGAGTCAGCTTATAGACACCTCTACTTTGAGGTGTCTAAATGATGGCTCAAAAACATTCTACAGAAACCAAATGTTCTTGGAGGCAAATGGGGGCAGCGTGCTCGATTTGTCTTTCACGAGTGTGCAGGATGGGGTGGAGTGGGTGTGCAACAAGTCCTTTGTTGGGGGAAGCCACCACTGCCCAATAATGATAAAAGTAGCAAACTGCACTGCGCGACAACGTTTGTTCACTTCCAGGGACAGGCTGCATAGGACTCTGGCTAAAATAAAGGCGTCGGAAATAAATGCTGTAGCGGATCTGGAAAAAAAAGTAAACACGGCCAGGAAGAGCTGCACGTTCGACCTGAACAATTTCAAACACACGCCGAAAAGCTGGTGGAGTAGTGAGCTCGCCAGACAATACCGAGTGTTATCGGCAAAGAGATGTAAAGCAAGGTTGGCGGGAAGGCGTGAGGACCTGGAGGATGCCTGGCAGGAGCAGCTCAGCTGGACAAAGGCTGTAAAGGAGGCGAAAAAGAACAACTTCCTGGAGGCTATTGAGGACCTGAACAACAATGCAAACACAAAGAAAGCTTGGTGCTTTGTCAACAATATGAAGAATGTCGGAAAGGAGTACCATAGCAGGTGGACAAACGAGGACAACCTTATTTTCTTGCAACGCTTGAAGTCGCAGATAGGTAACCCATCTGCTCCCCCTCCACAGGTTTTGTTCGACAATCTTGAGGGCCATGCGACTACCGTAGGCCCCCCCCTTCAGGTGTCTGGAGAGGACTACGTCAAGGACATAGGGAAAAAAAGTCGACTGCAGGTGGAGCAGATGGGATCACATACAAAATGTTAAACGCTTTGCCGATAGAGGTAGTCCATAAGCTGGCCAAAATGCTAGAAGAACATGTAAACACAAATTGTTTCAATGAAAATTGGAGGCTAATCTCAGTTGTACCCATACCAAAGGCCAACTGTTGCCGCGACAACTTGCAAAATTATAGGCCAATTTCGCTTATTTCAGTTGTGGTTAAAGGTGTCAACATGTTGGTGAAAAACTGGTTGGAGGACTATATAGAAGAGAAGAACATAATTAGCCCCAGATGGTTTGCTTATCGGAAAAAGAAATCGGCGGCGATGTGCATTAATGAAGTGCTGCACAAAATAGAGGTTGCAAAGCACTGTAAAAAAAGTCTTTGTTTGTTTATTGGATGTAGCTGACGCATACAATTGTGTGGACATCGTGCGTCTGACTAAGATTCTTCACCGTCTGAGAGTTCAACCCACTGTGTATAGGTGGATTTACAATTTTCTCCACAAGAGAATTTTGAAGCTAGGAAATTGTTCGGTAGAAGTTAATAATGGTCTCCCGCAGGGAAGTTGTCTATCCCCCTTGCTTTTCAACATTTACACGGCTGCCTTGCACGGCATCTCTGACAGCAAAACGGACTTATACCAGTTCGCCGATGATTTTTTGATCATTTCTGCTGACACCACGGCGGAAAGTAGCTTGATAAACTTAAGTAATAAAGCTCACAATTTGGTGGAGCAGTGTAGGGAGTTGGGGCTGAGCCTCAATACAAACAAGTCCAAGTTTATGTATATGGCCAGGGGATGCAAAAAGGCATTTAGACTCTCAATCGGTCATGAAGCTGTGGATCAGGTGACACAGATGAAATTTCTGGGTAGGGTGATCAGCTCCAACTCAACCGTGAAGGACCACATTTCCAAGATCAAGCAAGGGATTGTCCCCGCCAAGAACCTAATTACCAGGCTGACAACAATCAAGGCGGGGCTGGCGCCTAAGACCGCCTTAAACTTGTATAGATCGTTTGTGAGAGCCAAACTTGAGTACGGAAGTACAACTTTTGCTAATGCGCCGACCGGGTATAACAAGAAGCTTCAAACGATAGTCAATGATACGATCAGAAGGTGCATCGGGGTCCCCCCTAGTACGCCAACCCATTCTAGGTACGCGCTATCGGGTGAGCTGCCCCCCCTGCACAGGGCCACTTGGTTGACGTGTAAAGAGCTAGTGACACAATGGTTTTCTAATGGCACCTTAAAAGAGCAATTGCAGCAGGTACAGCCTCTGAATACAAGCTATGGCACAGTTTACTTAAATAATAGGGAAATTTTTGACCGCATTAACACGCATACAAAGTTTGAAAGGCATCCGAGGTTGAAAATAAGAATGTCTAGGATCGAAGGATCCAAGACAAATTGGGCGAAAGAGAAGCTAATCGCAATTTACTGTGAAAAAATCGCCATACTAAGGCAGGAGGATTTTTGCGTTCTAGCCACAGATGCTTCGGTAGCGGAATGTACGGTGGGCTGTGCGGTTTATAATGAGCAAAAAAATTTTTCTCTTCTATTCAAGCTTGAAGAGAGGTATACATCAATGACAGGTGAACTGGTCGCAATCCAGCAGGCGATAGCCATAGCCGCGGACCACAGAATCAGCCTGTCAGCCCTTCAAGTCTTGGCTATGGACAAAACCAATAATTATTTGGCGGCTGAAATACATAACCACCTGTATGGTAGGAAAAGCATACTTCACGAGGTTCATTTAATATGGGTGCCAAGTCATGTTGGCATCCGTTTAAATGAACAAGCGGATCAGGCTGCCAAGACAGCGGCCATACACGGCCGTTGTCTAAAGATTGATTTAACCGCATACGAAGCCTTAATCCGGTTGGAAAACAAGACTTGGGAAGAGTGGAACAGGGAGTTCAAACGAATAAGTACGAGCAAGGGAAAGGTACTAGCGGACATAATGGTGGATGTGAAGAGGAAGCCTTGGTACAGAAACCGAAACTGTGATATGACGCCGCACGAAACAAAACTGCTAAATAGACTTCTGACGGGACATAAATATTGTAAAGCTTACCTTAGTAAATTTATTCCCAATTTCAGCGACCTCTGCACCCGCTGTGGCGCGCCGGAAACCCCGAATCACTTGGTATTTGATTGCCAGGCCTTAAGCCGGGTAAGAAACGGTTTCGACTTCTTTAAAAAATATGACAATCTCATGGAGCTACTAAAATCAGACAACTTGTTGGTATACAAAGCCTTAGTACAATACATAAAAGCAGCAAATCTAGAAAACTCCTTGTGACCTGGTAAGACACTGTCAACACTGGTAAGTCAAGCATGTTTATAAAGTCCTCTCATCGACAATTTAAGTTCTACTGCTCAATGTTTACTTTTTGCTCGTGAAAATTTTTCTGTTCAATTAATACAGTCTTTTCGTTGATTCTGAGCGCTCATCAACGTTTGGAGGCACTGTGTCGGCCAAGCAAACTGGACATCCATCTTTGAGAGAGAAACAACTCACACTCTGGAGGTGTTGTCGACAAGCAATCGGACTTGTGAAAACAGCGCATGTGATCCAAAGGATTTCTGAGCGCTCATTAGCGGTTGGTGACACGGCGTCGGCCGTGCGAAGTGGGCATTCATCATTGACAGAGCTACATCTCACACTCTAGAGGTGTCTTCGAAAAGCAATTGCACTTGCGAAAACAGTGCATGAGAAAATTAGGACCAGATACAGCTTTCATCGTATTTGGAAACACGTAAAGCGAAGCATATGTATTACACTGGATGGATAAATCTACTCGACTAGTTTGAAAGATAACCTGGCATTTTAAGGGCCCATATAGGTTCCTTGCCATCAAGCACTGTCTGATTGGTGCTATCGATAGTAAAAAAAAAATACCATCCACTACGTGGAGACTGGCGGCTAATTCAGCTACACAAACAACAACAACTGCAATTCCCACCCGCTGCAGCGATTCTACATACTTAACTGGCCATAACAACCCGTGATCGGGTTACGGCCTGCCGCAAAACTTCTCTTCAGGCGCCTCTGCTTTGCGCTCGCCTTCTCCAGTTGGTAACACCAAGAGATGACAGGGCCTCTTCAACTTGGTTCTTCCACCGGAGGCACGGCCTCCCTCTTCGCCGCCCACCTCCAACCATCGCATCGAACACCTTTTTCGCCGGAACTTCGTCGTCCATGCGGCAGACATGACCGAGCCAGCGTAGCCGCTGGATGTTTATTCGCGGTGGCACATCCACACCGTCGTCGTCGATTGGTGCCATCTAGACATTTTCACCACTGGCGGTATTGTTCCCATCGTCACCTGCGAGCAGCTTGGTGTAGTGCTCCTTCCACAACCCCAGTACACCTTGCGCATCCGTAACCAGATCCCCGTTTTCATCTCTGCAAGAAGATGCCCCGGGCTTAAGCCTTCCGTGAGACGCTTAACTTTTTGGATGCATTTTCGGGCGTCATTCCTGCACCTGCACTCCTCAATTTCCTCAGAAATCGATCAGCCTCAGACCGTTGTTCGTGGTGGTCGTATGGAGGCTGAACTGCCCGACTGTGGGAATAAATATACCTTCTCGCCCGACCTTTGCATTGAAGTCCCGAGGACGATTTTAACGTCATGGGCCGGGCACCCGTCGTAGACGTCCTCGCTTCTACATACAGATACTGCAAATCGTTCAGGCCCAGGCCGAGCGCGCGCTACCGTCTTGTTGCATTTTTTAAATGCCGAATGCACTTTCGCATATAATATTTAAATTGCATGAAAAATAAAATCAACAAAAAATATCTGCATTTCTTTTCTTTTCAAACTGGAAATTATTACCATTTTTTGTTTTCAAGATTACGGTATCTTTAAAGATATAATCATTTAAACCTTTCAAATCGTTGTAAATTATCCGAACCCACCCAAAAGCATTCTGATGGTACCATTTTTTTTAATAACTTTCTTATATATTTTGACCTTCCGCACATCATGCATGATTTTTTTTACTTATACACCTAAGTCTGTTTTTACACGGTCTTTTTTTACACGGTTTTGATATAACACGGTTTGAAAATTGAATATTTTTAATTTTTTTACACGATTTTATTCCATTTAGCACGATTTGAAATTTTATGTACTTAAATTTTTTTTGTCAAATTTAATTTTTGCGAAGTATGTTCATATCACAAAAAAGTATTTATGAAAGAAAAAAGTCTGAAACCATCGATAGTATCGATAGTGCTATCGATAGTTTGCGAACACTAGCTTAAAGATTTAAGTGAATTCCCTTTTAGCGCGTACAAGCAATTTTTACTGGTCAAAGCAAATGTGAATAGCACTAATTTAGGGGAATTCCCTTTATGTGCATACAATAAAATTTACTGGTCAGAGCAATTGAAACATGTTAATATTTTGTGAACTGTCAATGCAATAAGACGTGTTTGGTAAAGAAATTTTAATAGGTTTTAGAGATTAGGAACAAATCACCCATTTTTGTATACGATCAATGTCTTTTTTTACACGGTTTTTTTTTACACGGCTTCTTCTGGAACCAATCTACCGTGTAAAAACAGACTTAGGTGTATTTATTTTTTAATCAAAATCAGTATCGTCGGGCATTTAAGGGTCAAGATTTTTTCCTATATGTTAAATTCTAATAATGGATTTTCCTCCATTTAGGCATTAAATACTACTTTTTTAAATACGTTTTCATGAAAAGGCCTCAATTTATTCCCCATTACCCCTGCTTCTGAAATACAGCATTGAGCTAAGGGAGTGTCAAAACTCGGCTGTCACAACATACATCACCATTAATAATTGCATCATGGTATATGGTTACATTTTGTACATCATGGTAACTTTTTTAGAAAAGTCTGGTTAACACTTTCGCGTCCGATCACGTATTTTTACGTTTTTTGCCAAACAATCCTAGGAGCCGTTCACGTATTTTTACGTTTTATGCCTATTGTTTGAATAAAAAATTAATTGATTAATTAATATATTAATTAAAATATAAATTAAAAATAGCGGCGCCAACGCAACGGCATACGTAAACAAAGCGGCAAAAGGTTTTAGTTTAACTGCACAGAGAGCGGACACGAAAGTGTTAACAAAATTTTGGTCAAATTAGATGTTTACATTAGCGTGGCAGTACTAAAATATCAGCAAATGCGTTGTTTTGGCACACGAACATCTGGCACCACTGGAGTAGTAACGAACAAGACGTGATAATGGATAGAGGAAATAGCAGATTGCGACAAATTTCAGTTCGTCAAAGTATTTAAAACAATGGAAAAAAGAAAGTCATATTAAACAAAATTTAGGAAAACGCAAAAAGCGTCAACAAAATTGATTTTACGAATATCGCAACTGTGAAAAATGTAATAAAAGCAGTGCAGGGGTGTAGAAAGAAGTGGCGAAAAGTGTAAAAGGCAAGAGAAGTTCGCACTCGCTGCGTTTAAAAGAAAATAGCTTCAATTCTAATCAAGTGTATATTTTGCTTACTGCCCAAATTGTGCATGCGAATCAAAGAAACGGGAAAGGAAGAGGAAGAAACAGACACACGAATTGAGTTGAAAATTACGGAAGCGAAGTAGCTAAAAATAAATCGCAACCACCGCATTCACAGCAGCCGCAGCATCAACGTTGCTGGCAGGCGCAGCGGCGTCCGAAGAAACAGCGCCGGTCATTCCCATGCTCCGCAGCCGTACAACCAATACGCATTTGCTGGCCGAGTGTATCACTCTGCGGTTGAAAATGGGCCGCGATGTGCGGAAGATGTAAACGGGAAAATTGCTTTCACTACAGCCGTCGATATTCGCAAAATCATTAGGTAATTTGTAAGTTATTCGCCATAAAATCTCACGCAAATGTGTTGTCTGCCGATTGCACTTCTGCCTGGGTGTGGACTCGTTTCTTGCGTTCTTAATTTGTCGCTGCATTGGCGGCGGCCATTCACTTCGCGGCTCTCAAAATAATATTGGGAGCACTCTGCCGCCTGGCTGTTCACTGCGAAGTGGACTGTCCGAATTGCGCGGGGCTGACTTGTGGCGTTGGACATGGGGCCTTTTGACAGTTTGCCAATGCATCGCCAGCTCCACGCATGCCGAATACGCTCCGCCAGCCCTGTATGCGCGTGTGCTATCTTTGGACTGTCGTAAGCAGTGGTCACGTGTGACGTCGCCATTTTCGTGTGTGTACAAACAGGAATAAGCAAATCGTACAGTGACGACCGGCAAACAGCCGTGATTGCTGTGAAGTTAACACTGCGTGTTCTATATTCTTGTGCAGTGTAAAAAATGTATGCAAATTCCCAGTTACAAACAGGGGATTCCCGGGTTATTTGATAGGCTCAGGATCGTTTTATAGAGTAAAAATGGGAAAAGGTGGGCAAAGTCGGCAAAATTCTTGGGCTATAAATACAGTATAGCCCAGAGTTTGTTGATGTTCGGATTTTTATTAATCTTCATGCACGTTTTACAAAAAGTTCTAAAGAAAAACGCGTGACGTGATGTGCTTTTTTAGTTTTGAAAAGTTAAAATACATTAAGTGAACTACTAAGTGAACAATTTCAGTAACTTGTATCATTGATTTGGTCATTTAATAAAAGTAGCTTATCGATGTATTATACAACACAACGATCGCGATACGCTTGATATCGCCAAATATGCGATCTTTGCGGACTCACACCATAGCGCCGAAGTCTACAACAGCTGGTTAAGGAAGAATTCAGAGGTTTACATCGCTAGTGACCTTGCAAACTGCAGTTGGTCTTTAGCTTCACTACAGAAAACACGCAAGTGATTAAAGAGCTAACGTGAATGGGGCAGCAGACTGCGATCAGTGATTAGCACTCCGCACGAGTACACCTGGTGTTGACATGCAATACTAGTGCCGTTCTGAGTAACAACTAAATACTCGCACTTGCTGCTGACAGCTGTCGTGTTTACCGGTGTGGTTTGTGCATTACTTTTTTCTGTTGACGGTTATAGGCGATGAGTAACTCCGCAAAGTAGATGAGTAATTGCACCCGACTTCGGTCCGGTCATAAACCACCTTCCGCGTTGCATATAATTTGTGAGCGACAGAAAAACAATAAAGCATTGCATTGTCGTCAAATGGACTTTAAAGAGTTCACTGAAAATATCACTCCTACTCTCCCCATCCGTTTCTTCTCGGAGGGCACGCAATGTATTGATTTTTCTTCGCTGTGGTGCAATGATTTCGTTTTGAAATGTGATTGCGTTTTCTTTTTTTTTGTCTTCATTAGCCCGTTCCGCTATTTTGAGGTTTCTTGCCTGCCTGTGCATGTTGGTCAGTCACTACACAGGCGCTTACCTAACTAGCTGACCCATTTATGTATATGTATTTCTATGCACATTTATATCGGCGGCTAAGGAGCTGCTGAATTGAAATCTGCTGAAACTAATATTTTATTGCTACTATTTACATGATAACAGGAGCTAAAAAGTCGTACTTAAAGACTATATCTTGCTAAAAATCATTGGCAGTGGAGTAGCCGTTTTGTTTAAGGGGGTCGTCTACGTAGCGGCCTGATTTTCAAGCCTGTTTTTCAAAATTTATTACGAAGGAACAAAAAAAGATATTCACTCACTTGTTTTTTGTTTATTTAATCGTAATCTTTCAAGAGGCAAGGTCATAAAAATTATATTTCTACATATTCGAGTGTAGGATGACCTTGAACGTGCCCTCATCAGAATTTTGATATCAATTTTCCTGCGCGATTTTTGGCCAACCACGTAACCTACAACAAAAAATGAAACTAATCTATAATTGATATTACATCAGCTATGTTTAGACACGAGCTTTTTGTAAAATTCAAAAATCTCTCGAAATGATGGGCATTTTTGAAAGAAAAGTTATTTTTCCCTATTTTTTTTCAAATGTTTATTGCCTGTTATAATAAAAAAAAACAATATTTTGTCAAAAGCTCGTGTCTAATCATAGCGACATGTTTTCTGAGCAAGTAAAAAAAGAAATCGAATCGATGCGTGTAAAACTTTTCTTAAAATCGTGCAAGAAAGTTAGAAAAATACGACTTTCGGGAAAACGCGTTTAAAATTCACAGGGAGCGTGCGGAAACACCGTGAGCGAGCGTGCTCAATGCTCTACAGCTCAATAACCGTGAAGAGTTTACCCAAATCCTTTGGAAATAATATTCTTCACGTCTTCCAAATGAAAATTATGTAAAAAAAAACGATCTTTTTAAAACTTTGTACGTAGACTATCCCCTTAACTGTTAGCATATTTTTTGTTTCGTTTAGTTGTGTGATTCGTAATTCGCAAGAATTTCCTTGATTCGCTGAAAGGCACTTTCCATAGTTAACCCTTAACCACCTAGCACCTGTTATTGTCACACTACCACCTAACATACGTCTGTGAGACCCCGGAACAATATTATTCGCGTTTGTAAAATTTTGTGATTTACGTTTTAGTTTTTAATTAAAATCCATTAAGGAACATATTAAATTATTTATTAAAATAAGCAAAGAACAGGAAAATCAACGTTTTAAATTTAAATTTCATTCAAGAAGTTAACATTTCTTATTTTATACTTATAAACTAACATATTTGGAAAATGAGATCCATTATAACAATAACATAATAGCCTATTTCCACTGAGCGCTTAACTGCAGTGAAGGGCTCTGTTAAGCTTGAGAACTATCAAGCGCTTCCACCAAAACTGAGTTAAATGCAACAGCTGTTTTTTGTTTACATTTTTATTTGGTCAAGCCAAATTCTGCATTTATTTCTGGGCAGCCACAGCTTACCCATCGCCGCCATCTCCTTGTATACGTATGTATGGTTTCTTGTAGGCGCTCTACTGCATGAAAACCCCTCCGCTTTCCTTCTCGACAGTCTAGGAATGTCTGCGTTTTCATATTTGTGAAAATTTATTTTTGGAAAATACGTAATTGTCTTGGCAAAAAATCTGCCACACCGAACGCAATTCAAATCCCTTCTTTCGTTTGTGTTCGTACGTCTCTTGCAGCGCCTGAAAGCATGCTATCAAAATTTGTACATTTGTGAGTATTGCCCCCCTATTTTAACATAACATTTTCTGTTAGACGTCTGTAATCGGCAAAACTGAGTTAACTCAGTTTTGAAAGTGAGTTAACTCAGTTTTTCACAACAACAATTGCATGGGAATTTGGGCATTTAAATGCGATGTCAAACTGCAGTTAAGCGTAAACTGCAGTTAAGGCCCAGTGGAAATAGGCTATAAAGTAGGTACTTCTTTGTTCTTTTTTTTATATATTAAGTCATCTAAAAACCTAAATAAAAAAAAATAAAAATATTATCAATAAAAACAAAACTTAAACAAAATTGCAAGACCTTAACTTGCAGTTTTTTGCGAAAGTCAAAACACAGATTGTGTGAGCATTTCAGGCAAATAGGAGCTTTACATTCGAAACACATGTATTGTGTTTTGCGTTTCTTAATCGAGTCGCAAATTGAGCAGTTCTTACGCACTGCTAACCTTTCTTCAGCGCTACTACGAGAAAGAATGGTTCCATGGTTACGCTGGAGGATGCGTTGAATAGCCATTCTGATATCACGTTGTAATTTAAAGCCCCATCGCTTTAAATCGCTGCTTTCATCGTTCGGTATATATTCGTCGTCTGAAAAATCTTCTTCCAACCACCGCTGTATATTTGCGTCATTTAAAGCCATTATAAACTAAAACAATAAAAAACTTCGAATGTAAAAAAGTCACGTAACCGCCTAACAGGGGTCTCCTAGACTCCTAGCAACAGTGTTTTACTCACTAGAGACAAACGCGATCACATCCGACTGCGACATGGGGTTGTGCGGCACTGAGTGGCGCAAGGAAAGGTACATGAACTAACACATTTATACGAAGATCGGGCGTAAAAATATTCACGCTTAAAAATTCCTGGCGGTCTGTGAGACGTATGCTAGGTGGTTAAGGGTTAATACTATAGAAAGTGATGCTGAATTTTTGCCTAAACAAAATTTGTAGATATTGTTTCGAGAACGAGTCGAGTTGATTGTTGAGTCCAATCTTGATCGTTTTCTAAAAAGCGAGGTCTTTTGACGGTTCCTAGCACGTTGTTTCTGGAAACCGGAAATGTCGACACATACATTGTACTACATACATATTTGTGGAATTTTGACAAAACAATCTAAGTAACATATAATTTTCAAATTGTTCAGGAGAGCGAAAATACTGATAAGATGCAGAGCAAATGTCATACAAAACTCGAGAAAATTTGAAATGCTATATGTTACATCATATCTCTGCAACTAATTGTAAAAACAAACCGATTACACAAAAAGAAGCGTTTTGAAACTTTGTCTTTATTAAAAAAATGGAAAATTACACTATTTCGACATAAGTTGTTTTGTCGAGATGCCGCAGATATATGAGGGCGGGTCAATAAGTCCGCGACTTTTTGAATTTCCCGCCTCTTAATTGAAATGGCAACACTGATCCCGTCAATAGTCATCTGTCAGTTGACTCTTGTCAAAAATTGAACAAGCTGCGACATTTAGTTTGTTTTTGACAGCCGTTAATATCAGACTACCGCGTTGACTGAGAAGAAAATGGAAAAAAGTGAATTTCGTGTGCTCATTAAGCAAATCTTTTCCGCCGAGCCATTTCTTCAAGTTTGGGAACAAGAAATAGTCAGTTGGGGCTAGATCGGGTTAATAGGCGGGATGAGGGAGCAATTCGTAGCCCAATTCATGGATTTTTGCCATGAAAACTGCACATGAGCACACGAAATTCACTTTTTTCCATTTTCTTCTCAGTCAACGTGGTAGTTTGATATTAACGGCTGTCAAAAACAAACTAACAGTCAAACCTAAATTGGAGCGTTGAGCGTTGCGTTTTCTGACGCAACGCTCTCGCTCAGTGCGGCATACCGAAATTGAAGCGTTGCGTTGGGATTGTCAAAATCATGAAATGAAAACAAATGTAAAAAAAATATCTATTTAGTTGCCAAAAAACCAACAAACTATTATTATTTTGCAAAACTTAGCTCTTATTTGAATAAATTCCTCACAATTTAAATCAAATCAAATATAAATCACAGGCGTTTTTATTTGTCGCAGCCAACTTCAACTGCTAACGCGCTGTCAAAATTGGAAATTCGAATAGCTCAGCGTCAGAGCCTTTCAATTGCGGTTTGCCCCATACAATTTGTATGGGCATGAAGCAATTTTGATAGTTGCTTGCCGCTGACGCTCCAATTTAGGTTTGACTGTAAATGTCGCAGCTTGTTCAATTTTTGACAAGAGTCAACTGACAGATGACTGTTGACGGGAGCAGTGTTGCCATTTCAATTACGAGGCGGGAAATTCCAAAAGTCACGGACTTATTGACCCGCCCTCGTATTTATCATGATATTTTAACTCGGGCAATGACAGTTCAATTACATACAGTCTGTCCAGTAGTAGCGTGATCGTCGTAACTTGGAAACTATGTTTCCGATTCATTTCACACAAACTGCATTTTATGCGTTTATAATATTTATTGTACGCAATATTTTTAATAACAGGTATAGTCGCCGTTGATTCTGAGTTGCTGTTTTACAATTGCCCAAACATTTTCTATAGAGTTGGCTTCAGGCGACTGTGAGGGCCAATCTAACACTTCTCCCCATTTTGCTGTTTCCACAGCACAAATTCGGCTGCGATGTTTGTGGTCGTTGTCTTCTTGTACAATCCAAGAGTCCTCTTCTCCCGAACATCTTCGCAGCTGATGGTAATAAAGTTTTTCCATAAATTTTGTTCATCAAAACCGCGTTCAAGTTGGTGGTAATAACGAAAAGTCGCCAAATCCTTTGTTTGAGAAGCAGCCCCAAACATGAACCTTTACTGGGTCTTTAACAGTTCATTGGAGCAATCGGTTGATGGCGGCACACCAAGATCGATTTATGCTATGATTTGCCCAAAATTATGATTCATCCGTGAATATTACATTATTCCAATTCCGATCTGAATTGGCATGAGCCCAGGCAAGCCGTTTTTGAACGTGTGATGATGAGAGCAACAGTTTTTTAAAAGAGCTCCGGTATTTAACGTCGTTAGATCTTAAACGTCCTCGAATCGACTCTTTTGATATCTGAACATCACTTTTCTTTAAAACTGCTTTAGCTTTACGCCACGATAAGCCCGGCTTCGTCGCAAACTTTTGGTTTTATTGTGTTCGATTGGGTGCACAAAGTTTTAAATAATAATTATTAGAAAGCGGAACGATTTCGTCTGTTCAATTCGTTTTCACAATTTTGAGTGATAAGTCAAATACAGGAAAAACTAAAAGTAGGATTGCTTCAATATAAATATAAATTACATAAACAAATTCAGTACAGTGATTTGATGTACAGTATATTAACACCCCTTCTTAATGAAGCAATCTTAATTTGTCTGTTAATAGTTGTAGGCGAGATGGATCCAATGATTTTGTAAATATATCTGCTAGTTGGTCTTCAGTACCAATCGCTTTAACTGTTATTTGTTTGGTTTCGATAGTCTCTCTGATAAAATGATGTTTTATGTCTATATGCTTCGCACGTTTGCTTTCCAGATTGCTCGCCATACAAATACACCCTCTGTTGTCCTCGTAGATAACGGTAGGACTTGCATCCAGTTGTCGTAAGTCACTCATTAAGCCTCGAAGCCACAATGCTTCTGTTGTGGCAAGGCTTAGAGCCACGTATTCGGCTTCACTCGAGGAAGTTGCGACTGTCGTCTGCTTCTTGCTGCACCAAGATACCGTATTACCAAATACTTGAAACACGTATCCAGATGTTGATTTTCGATCAGTTTGATCTGATGCCCAGTCTGCATCAGCATATCCAACAATTGGCCCTGCTTGATCGTGATTGTAAAACTTTAATTGTTTCCCTCTTGAACCCTTCAAGTACCGAACTATCCGTTTCAGATGCTGCCAGTGGGTTTCACTTGGTTTTTCTTGAAATCGCCCCATATAAGCTACCGGATAGCAAATGTCAGGTCTTGAGCAGAGCATTATGTACATTAAACTTCCTAACAATTCACGGTAAGGCTTGTCAAGTACATTATTTGCATTCGGTTGCAATTGCAATCCTTTTTCCATTGGACTTCTGACAGAATTACATTCTGACATTCCAAATTTTGCGAGAACTTTATCAATAGTTGCCTCTTGTGAGATATTTAGTCCTTCAGTAGTATGTTCTATTTCCATACCCAGGAAGTGTTTTAGTTCTCCGCAATCGGACATCTCGAATCGATAAGATAGTTGCTTCTTTAATTCTTCAATCGATGAGAAGTCCTTGCCGACTATTAATAAGTCATCTACATACAATATCAGATACATTACATTTTCACTATCTATTTTCGTGTATAGACAGTAATCGTGCTGTGAACGAGTATATCCCAGTGAAAGAATGAAATCATTGAACTTCTTGTTCCAACATCTCGGAGCTTGTTTCAAACCATATAACGATTTATTCAACTTGCACACCATACCATCATCTGCATTGACCCCTTCTGGTACTGCCATGTAGATTGTTTCCGAAAGGTCACCATGTAGGAATGCAGTTTTGACGTCTAATTGGTGGAATTTGTATTTGTGGTGTATTCCAACTGCTAACGCGACTCTAACTGTCGTTAACTTTGCTACAGGTGCGTATGTTTCTTCGTAGTCGATGCCTTGTTTTTGAAGAAACCCTTTTGCAACTAGTCTTGCTTTATATTTTGAGACATGTCCTTTCTCGTCTTGCTTAATGCGAAAAACCCACTTTGATTTTAATACTTTCGCGTTCGGTGGTGCTTCTATCAACTCCCAGACCTTGTTTTTCTGCATAGACTGAAGTTCATCTTTTACAGCTGCCTTCCATAGGTCAGTATCATCTCTTCCAAAGATTTCGTTGTAAGTTTCTGGTTCACCCATCAAGTTGGAGGTGGCCGCAGTGTTTGCTCTATGACCAGTAATATAGTCAAGCAACCTACTTGGCCTTCGGCGCTCGCGCTCACTATGCCTTATGTTTCCATTTTCTAAGCGCAGCGCAGCATTTTCGTCTTCTTGTACGTCCCCGGTTTCTGCATCCACAAAGTCTTCTGGTTCTCCACTGTCGCGATTACATATCTCATTTTCCCCTTCTTGATGGTGACTTCTTGTGATAACTAATTTTGGTTCTTCAAGACTAGGTGCTTGTGCATTTGCGTACGGAAATTCTGCCTCATTAAATTTAACATCTCTGGCGAAGATTAGTTTATTGCCATTAATGTCCCATAGCCTGTACCCGTTCGGTGCATATCCCAACATAACGCATTTATTACTTTTGGCATCAAGCTTCTTTCTTCGCTGGTCAGGTATCCATGCGTAAGCTTTGCAGCCAAACACTCGTAACTTGTTGACATCCGGTTTAGCCCCATACCACATTTCTGCTGGTGTAACTCTTCCACTAAGAGCTTTAGTTGGACTTCTATTTATAAGGTATGTTGCTGTAAGAGCCGCTTCACACCACATTCGCTTTGGTATTTGTGACTGTAAGAGAAGTGTCCTAACTTTTTCGTTTAGGGTTCTATTGAATCTTTCAGCGACACCATTCTGTTGAGGTGTGTACGACATAGTAGTCTCCATCTGGATCCCCTTGTCTTTATACCATTTCCCTTGTTCTTTTGAACAATATTCCCGACCTTGGTCTACGGTCAACTTTGAAATTGGTTTGTTAAACATTGCGACTGCCATCGCCTCATATTCTTTAAAGGCGTCGAAAACGTCTGACTTCTTTTTAATTGTGTAAATCATTGCAAAGTGTGTGAAGTCGTCAATGAAAGACACAAAGTACCTTGAACCATCCCAAGCTGTTGGTTCAATAGGTCCACAAACGTCAGAGTGAATTCTCTCAAGTACCCTCTTTGCTCTTTCACGCGTTCCATTGAACGGCTCACGATGTTGCTTTCCTTCAACACATATATCGCAAAAACTAAGTTGATTTGATTTTACATTTAAGCCAATGACCATTTTCTTTTGTAGCAATTCATCAAAGGCATGTTGCCCTATGTGACCATAACGCTTATGCCACAACTGCCCTTCACTTTGGTTACATAGATTTGCGGCAGGTGAATTTATGTCTAAAGTCAATTCATACAATGCCCCTTTTAAGTATGCTGTGGCTACAAGCTGGCCATTCTTTATAATAAGTGCTTTATTTTTACTAAATTTAACATCAATTCCGGCCAATGTTAGTTTTCGGACTGATAGCAAGTTATCTCTCAACTGTGGAACAAATAAAACTTCTTTCATGCACATTTCAATGCCTTTATTTGATATTCCTTTGACTTTGCCTATTTCTTCTGCAATCAAATGTTGCTTGTCTTTTGCAACTTGTATTATAACTGGAGTACTCAACTTCATCAACTCAGAAAAGTGTTCTTTGTTGTTGACTAGATGATCGCTTGCTCCTGAGTCCAGTTTAAAAGTTAAGTTCGTCGTACTCACCCGATCAGTGGTCTTCTCTGCAACAAAGCATACACTTTTTGAACTTGCCATACTTGCGTTTCCTTGCCAACAGTCTCGTGCTCTATGTCCTGGCTTGTTGCACTTAAAACATTTTCCGATGAACTTTCCCTTTTGCTGTTTCTCCTTCTTGTTATTTTTCCCAAAAAATGCTGTTTTATCAGTTGACAATGATTCTTCCTGCCGGGTTTTAAATTTCACTTCTTCTAACAGTAATCGCTCCTTCACAACATTGTAGTTTAATTTGTCCTCTTCCAGATTTTGTAACGCTGTCACCACGGGATCAAATTTTTCCTGAAGTGTCATAAATAGCTGAGCCAGCATGTCGCTTTCCTCCACTTCTGCACCAGCAATCTTCAAATTTCGCACCATTCCCTCGAACTTAGTCAAATGATTCAGCACTTCTTCGTCTTCTTTCATCCGAAGCGTTGCTAGCTGCTTGCGGATGGTAAGTTGCGCCACGATTGACTTTTTGGCGAAGGCCGACTCCAAGCTCTGCCACATTTCTCTGGCTGTGGTCTTGTCCCGGATGTAGCCAAGGCAGCTATCATGTACGAAAGCTACTAAGCGCTCCTTCGCCTTCCAATCCTTGCGAAGAAATTCGGCTTTTTCGCTTTCCTCATTTGGTGGATTTTTGACTAGCACATCACCAAGCCCGATACATTCGAAGTGCAGTCTTACTCGGAACTGCCACTCGTCGAACCCGCGGCCATTGAACTGGGGAATTCCTGTTTCGCGCTCGCCTGGGCCCATAACCTTTTGGTTTTATTGTGTTCGATTGGGTGCACAAAGTTTTAAATAATAATTATTAGAAAGCGGAACGATTTCGTCTGTTCAATTCGTTTTCACAATTTTGAGTGATAAGTCAAATACAGGAAAAACTAAAAGTAGGATTGCTTCAATATAAATATAAATTACATAAACAAATTCAGTACAGTGATTTGATGTACAGTATATTAACACAAACGAATCAATTATTTTCTTGTCCTGTTTTGGGGAAGTCTTTGTTTCAAGGCCCCGCCCAGCCAAATCGTCGACATTGTTTGCTTCCATATACCAATTCGTCCACCTCGTTACGAATGACTTCGACTTCTTCATATATATTTTTTTCAGCTAAACATGACATTTACGGCCCTCTAGGGTGTACACAAAGGAATACGACTTCAAGTCGCTTCTCTCACGCGGAGCTCGTCTTGTTAAAACACCCTGTACTTTGTAATTGTTTCACGAAACTGACATTTTTTGCAGTGCGTATTACAAAAATGATGAGGCTACTTAGGTGCATTAAAATTTTTTTGATAACGGTACTCTACTCTCTAAAAATTTGGTCGACACGCTTCTACTGGACAGCCTGTACATATATGTATGTACAGCGAAGCGGTTGTTGCTAAAACTGTTTGGGATTGCTCAGAATGTCCGAAGCGTTCCTGGCGTTTGCATTACACCAACTAGTCAGCTGAATATCTGTCAACAGATTAGCGTTTTAGTAGGCGGATGATGCTCGACCGCGTGGTGCCCAGGTGTACCCTAAAATGAGCGCAGCTCTTGTGCTCGTGCACGACTGCTTGCAGAGCAACTTGGAACTTTCAGTAGCACCGCTGAAGTCACACTTTTGCGGAAGCGTGTTACTAATTCAGCGATTCGACTGACGTGGTACGCCAGTGGCTGAACTGGCCTGTTGCCATCGCATCACCCATTCCGTCGCAGCTCCCACAGCAAGTAACAGCTGCGCAAGCGAAAGTTCGCGTATGTAGCGTGGCTGGTGCGGTGGCATAGGGCGGGGGTCCGACGAGCTTCCATTCATTCATGCGTGCGTTTTCTCGGCACTTCTACGCCGAGTTTCGCATCGTGTTATCTGCACTCTCTTTTGCGCTTCCCTTCGCAATCGATGTGTATGTGTGTTCTGCTGCCAATTGCTCTTGCTTTATAAACATAATTTGCGTTGCTTTTGCTCTTCACTTGCTTGAATGAGTCACTCTCAAGGTTATTGATGTTGTTGCCGTTGCTGATTGTTGACTTGCTTTTTTTGCAGTACGTGGAGTTGAACTTGCGTAGGGGCACTCTGGCGCTGTGAGGTGCGAAAATTCCTTTTATGAGGTTTTATTTCCGTCGTGGATGACTGCTTTCTGTACTTCTTTTGCCTTAATCTTCGCATTTTGTCGGGTTGTGTTTGCTATTCCATTTTTAGTGTATTTGTCGAGTATGTAAGTAAACATATTTGAAGTATTTCGCTAGGAAAGGAGTTCAGGAGTTCTTTAAGGCTAAGTGGTGGTTAGCCTAGTCAAATACCCTAAGTCATTCTGATTTGGGTAACGGCAATGAAATCGCATTTCATGTTGATCGGCAAACGCTGAGTATATCTGAGGCGTTGAATTAATGGGCTATTTAGATATTTATTTAAAGTTAACTGTAACCTAAATGGTTTTTTGTTTAGCTTTTTGGCCTATATTCGCTATCTGCAGAACACTATGTTTTAATTCTACAGGGTTTTTCTTCATGAGTCGAAAAAGTAAATAAAGAAAAAAAATCAATTAAAATTTGAATTTTGATGAAACTTTATTATCAAAATAATATTTGGTTTGGGCCATTAGTAATGGAATATGATATCATTTAAATGACCGCCACGAGCAGCCTGGCACACCTCGATTCTTTTTAGGTAATTTTCGATTACTTTTTTACATATAGCAGGCTGTAAGGCGCCAAGAACTACACGTATGTTGTCCCTCAAATGCTCCAGAGTCTGCGGATTGTCTGCAAAGACTGGTCTTTCGCGTAGCCCCAAAGAAAAAAGGCCAAAGGGTTCAGATCGCACGATCTTGACGGCCAATTGGCATCACCAAAACGCGAAATTATGCGTTCATCGAACCTGGTTCGCAATTCTGTCATGTTCGGTCGTGTTGTGTGGCATGTAGCGCCGTCCTGTTGAAACCACATCTCCTCCACATCCATATCTTCGATCGCTGGCCAGAAATACTCGGTTATCATACGGCCATAACGTTCAGAATTGACGGTAACGGTCTGTTCTTTGTCATTTTCGAAGAAATATGGGCCTATGAGACCACCGATCCATAATGCACACCAAACAGTGACTCTAGGTGGACGCATTGGGCGCTCGACAACCACGTGTGGATTTTCTGAGCCCCACACACGACAATTTTGACTGTTAACGTAACCGCCGAGGTGAAAATGTGCTTCATCGTTAAAGAAAATTTTGTGTGAAAAATTGGGATTTTCGGACTGATTTTCAAGCACCCATTCGGCGTAGTTACGACGCATTCTGTGACCTCCCAGCTCCATTTCTGCACCAACTGAACTTTGTATGGATGAAGATGCAAATCCAAATGCAAAATACGCCAAATTGAGGTGATGGAGATGTATAATTGTTGTGAACGCCGGGGAAGCGATAAATTCGGGTCATCTTCAACACTGGTAGCTACAGCAGCAATATTTTCGGCTGAACGAGCAGGGCGATTACGTATTGGTTTCTGTACATCTTGTACAGAACCAGTTCGTTTGAATTTCGCCAATAAATCCGAAATTGTTGACAAAACAGGCCTTCCGTGACGTCCGAAATCCTTCCTTAGTGCGCGAAAAGTGGTGCTCAAATTTTCACAATTTTTGTAGTGAATTTTCACTATGTTTACACATTGAGCGATGCTACATCGGTTCATTTTCAGAAATGGCAAACACTAAACTACAATATTAACACAATGCAACGACAGATGACAGCTGCGGTTGTCGAACGCAGGGCTGCCAAAGTTTTCGGTTCGAAATGAAAAACCCTGTATAAGTATAAGTAAACGTTAACAAAAAGGATACACTAAAATCTCCATGCTAGAAATTTG
The DNA here is from genome assembly GCA_963971225.1 of Melieria omissa. NCBI lineage: Eukaryota > Metazoa > Arthropoda > Insecta > Diptera > Ulidiidae > Melieria > Melieria omissa. The sequence goes on along the minus strand of OZ020269.1, from coordinate 36,357,838 downwards.
TATGATAATAATCTGAGGTCTTCGCGTTGTTGTAACTAGTAGATACTCCATGTATTGCTATTTAATTATGTTGTATTAAAATGTTCAAATTGAGAAGATAGCAAATATAGCACCATAAATCATAAAAATATGTTCTGCGATGAGCCTTATGTGGTTTTCTTGGATTTTCAATTCTTTTTGTTCAATTTAATGGCTTTTTACTGTATGACATCTCAATATTAACTCGTAATCACTCGTGCAGGCTGAACCATACACCTCATGACTTAAATATCCTTTTCCTAGTTAAATTTTAATGACGCCAATTCGAATAACTGTAAATACGGAAAATATTATTTGGTTTTGTTAAACAAATTTGTAAAAAAAACAAGTATTCAAGAGAAAAACATTTTTTTTCTGCCGCAAGTAATAGCGTCCAAAAACAGGTGAGCGAGTAATCGGTGGTTAACAGTAAACACTTGATTACCCTTACTTTGTTCGCTTTTTAACTTTTTTGTCAATCACTATAACATATTTTTTTTATTCCGTTATATTACTTTACTTACTTTTTACATCGTGTGAATAAATATGGTTTTGACAATATTCTTACAATTTCAAATGGGTTACCCTCATTGCAGTTTAAAACTTGTAACAAGTGTTCGGAGGTGGGATTAGTGTAAATCGATTTGAAAAACCAAAGTGAAAGCATAAAGCATATAATTGTTGCGAAATTTTCAGACGGTAGAAGCAATTGGCCGCGGTGAATAATAATTTAATAATAATTAATTGAATAATAATAAAAGGCCGCGGTGAAACTTAAAATTGAAGGGGGGACGAATTCTGGCGTTCAAGGAGGGAAACCTAAGTAGCTGCTCGCAAAGTCGGAGGCGATCCATAGTAACCCATTTTCTTAAAACGTCCACAAATTATGGTAAAAATAGCAAAGGTCGCACCCCAGCAGTAGCTTCCCTTAGAGAGAGGCGTGCAATTCTTCGTGAAGTCTCTGCGTCTGCGGGTCACATTCGTAGTATAACCGGGACGACAGCTAGTGTCCGCACTGTCAGCAGAGTAATAAAACATTAAAGGCAAAAGGCTGTAAAAAAATAACACGTGTGCTACAACGTCATAAAATGGCACAGTAAGAGTTCGCGCGAGCTCATCTCAGTTGGCAGCAGGAATAAAATATAAATATAAAAATAAATTTAATTTCGACGGACCCGATGGATTCCAACACTATTATCATGATTCAGTGTTGATTAAAATATTAATTGATTAATGAAATCAATGACTTACTGTACATTTGATCAATTAATTAATTAGATTAATTTCAATTATATGAAATTAATCATGATTAAAAAGTAATCTTAATCATGATTAATGGCGATAATCATTAAACACTAATCATTAATTGACACTAGGTTAGGTTAGGTTGCGGTGGCTGCCTCTATGAGAGACACACTCGGAGGCCTGAAAGGCCCATTGTGATACCACATATTTCACCCGTTTTTAAACTGTGTATGCAACACTGTTTTGCCAACATATGTTACAGCACACATTTCAAGCGGATGGGGAAAGGGGGGGAGGGGACCTACAGTTTAACGCCGAATCCGAACGGCGATTGGCAGTTTTTCGTTCACACTTAGAGGTTTTGCCATTGCCTGCCAAGAGCGTACTTGTGCGATTCTTGTAATTCTGATTCCCTCCATGTGGATAGCGATAGAAGTAGAAGAGTTGTTCACCAGCCCGAGCCAGGAATCGAACCTGGAGCCTTTGGTATGAGAAGCCAGCGCGCTACACGCTTGACTATCGAGGCCGGCTAATTGACACTAAACACTAATCATTAATTGACCGACGAAATCTGGGTGACGCTTTTGACAAGGGCAAAGCGCAATGACAGATAAAGTTTATTATGTTTATATGGTAGGCAACTTATGTAAGTATATACATATACAAATTATGTTCATATATACTTATTCAATTACCCACAAATGCATGGTAAAAAGGAGATGAATCTGTGATTTTTTTATTTTTTTGAACCATTTCGTCTGGCCAGAATAAAAAGTCCATCCGAGGGTTAAAAACTAATCCCTCCATCCCTGTCGTTAATTCTACGTAAAATAAATAATGCGTAATAATGACAAAGATTTCTTAATTTCTTTTATTAGTTAATCAAATTAATATTCAAATACATTTAATTCTTATTTAAAAAAAATATTGTCAATAACCCCTGATCTTAACATTTCTGATTTCTTCATATAAATTTTATAACATCTTCTTTTCAACCGCCGTCATGTAGTCAACTACGTGATTACAATGAAAGTGGCAATCATCACAATCATATTTTTTAACTCTTAAACAAAAATTTTTAAATGCTTGCGCAATTCCCTTCGTCTATAGCCCCTTTATCTTTATATAGTAATTATTATGAGAACTAGTAATGCTTAATTGAAATGTTACAAATATGTAATTGTTGCTCAAGCACACCGAAACAGTAAGGAAAATATTATATATAGGGTAAAAGGTTCGGTTGTAGGCATAGTTCGGTTGTGGGCACCCCTTCGTATCTCTTGATAGAAAGCAGGCTGGGTTTTTTTGACTAAGGCCATTTGTTCATTATGGAACCACGATCTTTTTGTGCCAAATACTGAGTCGAACAGACACGCCTGCTTTGTGCTGGGACCATATATATCTTTCTGTGCTTAAAAAATAAGACAAACATTTTTTTACACATTTTAAATGGTGTCATAAATCGAAGTGAATCCATCGAGAAGGCGAGTAAAATGCATTTTTATTTAGTAAATTTATTATACTTTGTGATCCAATATTGATTACAGCCAATATGTTTACCCCGAACAAATTTTTCACTACTTCTCAAAATGGCTGCCAAATTCGGTTGTGGGCACTGCAATTAGTTCGGTTGTGGGCACCCATCTTTTAGTGATTTGGTAAGTTTTGGTAAGTTATTTCATCGAAAATGGTCTTCTAACGCATTTTTTGGTTGTTTTAGTTATATCTTCCAAGGGTAAATAAAAAAAATCCTCCGATATCTTTTTTAATGTGCTGGATGTAATTTAACATTGTTCTGCAGATAAGCTAACCACAAAATCGACTGCCGCAGCGTATGCGATTTCCTGAACCACTTTCCAACGCTACAAAAAGAAGGTGGAAGAAAATTTCGGAAACATCAAAGCTGTCGACGGTGGTGTTTTCTTCTTTTTCTTCTTTTCGTGGATGTTATCGAATCAGGTTAACTGGTGTTTTCCACCTTCTTCACGTCACAGCACTTGAAGAGTGTTGATTAATTAGGTTGAATTTCATTTTACTTTAGGTCTTCTTGACAGCCCAGGAGAATAACTTGGTCACTTACATTTTGAAATGCCCGTCCATCCAAAATGTGCCGACATGCGTACCAGCTACTTCACATGCGTGCATTGTGCTTCAAATAATTAAAACTTAATGTTTTTCTATATTCGTGTTGGTTTTTCCGTTTCCACCAGATTTTCCAGGCGTGCCCACAACCGAACCAAAAAAAAATTTTTGTTAAAAATGACTACTTTACAAAATTAACAAAAACAACTTTTCTATTTGACGGAATCGATTTACTTTTGTCATTACTTGTTAGCGAAGGTTTCTAGCTTTCCATAGATGTCCATATGTCCGATTAAGAAGAACTTGGTAAAAAGTTATGAGCCAAAAACAAAAAGGTGCCCACAACCGGAACCATTCCCCTAATCTTATAATTAATATTCCGCCCCACCTTTAGGCACAATTTCTTGGTTAACCTTTATCCTAAGGTTATTCCATACCGCAGGGTATCTTAAAATTTTCCTCTGCATAAGATTAAAATGACGCCTTCATAACCCTGGACCGTAAGGCCAGAGTCAGGTCTTGAAGCAGATCATCAACCATTAAGCTCCACAGCAATGGGGATAGTACCCCACCCTGTAGGTATCCCCGGGCTGTACTGGCTATTACCAAATCGCCCGTACTAGTCTGTATCTCTACCTTCCTAGTTGTAGTATTCGTACATTTTGAACAACGCTTAGTTATTGATTTTAATGTGAGTCAAGAATTAAAATGTATTATTTTTGTGCCTCAAAAAAACTTTTTCGCTGAACAACTGACCAAAAGCATTACTTGCGAAAAGCATGTCGGTGCAAGATTCTTTACCTTTTTGTGCATTGTCAACATTTCATTGAGGTTCTGTTGTTTGAATGCCTGTAGTTTCCAAAAAAAAGTTCTACTACATTACGCGACCTTACCACAATACCCAACATCACCCTACTATATTGGCCTGACCTAAAGTTGACACCCATATACTCGTATATTACGTAATATTACGTAATATTTCTTTTGGTGAAAAAAATCATGTAAAAGCCATCTGTAGTAATATTTTTCCCCAGTCATCTACTTATTACTATAAAAAAATAAGAAAACATAACATTTATAAAATTATATAAAAATGCAGCACTACAAACTTTTATATTTTTTATTCAGCATAAATACCTTACAGCGCAGGTGAAGCCTTTTTGGGAATCAAACGCTAAACGGGGTGAGCTTATTTGTCCCACAGTATTTCTAATGGTATTTGTGAGTTTATGCGCCGTGAGTACCTTTGCACTCGAGAGGTGCCTTTTCGGCACGGGTCCCTACGCTCTTCTTGTATCATCTTATGAAGTGTGAAATGATATCCTTTCAAATGGAAATAAGACTCTCTTTCTCTCTTTGAAAACGACAGCCTAAATAGAAAGCTACATAACACATAAGACATCAAACGACATACTGTTGTGATACTTGTCCTGATAAGCCGGGCATACATTTCGGCAATTGTTTCATGAAATATCATACAAAACAAAATAACAAAGACTAATGTTAAACAAATTATCCTCGTAAAGATGTAAAAATACATTCAATATTAAAATATTAAACTTTTGTATGTTACTTTGCGTGTCTAATCATTTTATGTTAGAGGTAATAAGGTCACCAAAAGCGCTACGAAACGTTTCGAGTTGCTGGTTGGTCCGCACGGAAATGGCCTCGAGCGCAAAGGGTGAAAAGTGAAAGTGAAGTGTGCATTCGAATTTCAAAATCATTATGAGAAAGTCGTGCATTTTTGGGAATAAAATAAAAAGCAAAATGATATGTTGAAAAATACTCGCATTGGGGGTAGGTAATTATTGTTTTAACTAATTTTGAACGGTGTATTGAACAAATTTTATTTTTTAAGGATGGTGCAAAAAACTGATAAATTCACGTTAAACATATCCTCTTATTTGTTCTGAAATTAAAATATAATTGAATTCAAAAATTAAAGTTGTAAGAGTTTGTTTGAAATATAAAAAGCGGTTGATTGCTTGAAACGTGCTAATTGGTTGACCACCCACTGTACATTCATCACATGGAACAATTTACAGGCACCTGGTTCAATTGGGCAAGGTTCTAAGGCTTGGAAAATGAAAACACCAGAACTAACCCCCAGAGATGGCCTTCACCCCAAGAAGATTCTCCTGTCTATTTGGTGGGATATGACCGGTATCGTTTATTTTGATCTGCTGGAACCAAACCAGACGATTACAGCTGATTATTAGTTAGATTATATATTAGTTAGATTAGATATATTAGTTAGATTATCAGCTATCCAAACTGAATGAAGCACTTGCAAAAAAATCGACCGTCTTTAGCCAATGGACGCAAAGTTTTGTTTCACTACGACAACGCAAGACCGCATGCCGCAAGACACACCTTAGGCAAGCTGAATGAGCTCGGATGGGAGCTAATACCGCATCCACCATACTCTCCGGATATTACATCTTGCGATTATCACCTTTTCCGCGGACTTCAACACGGACAACTCAAAAAGAGCTGTAAAAAAGGATATCGACGCGTATTTTGGCTCCAAGGACAAACAATTTTTTGAGCAGGGAATTAAAACATCTTCCTAAACGTTGGGAAGACATTGTAAATAATGCACGCAAATATATTATTGATTAAAAAATACTGAAAACTTCTTTTTTATTTATTTAAACCCTTCAATTCCCATGTCGAAAATAGTGAAAAAGAAAATTTTCTTTTTATATAAAATAGCTTAGATACGTTTGGATAAGACAAAAAAATACATTAACAATTTTTAAACTACCCTCATTTTTATATTGAAAGAAACCATACAAACTCGCACTGCTTTAACTACGCGTGAAACAAATGATTAAATTTGACAAATGACGTTTCGCTAGTGTTGCTAGGAAAATTAAATAAACAAGTACTACTAATTGACTTTTCTATACAAGTGTTAGAATTTAAAAATAAAAACCTGTGTGGTAGGAAAAAAATATTAAGCATCTGTCACCTTCAGGTGACACTGGGAATTGAAGAGTTGAAACCACCTAAGAAAAACGCACGAACTTATGGACTGACCTGATAGTACAACAAAATTGCATTTAAAAGTAATATGTCCCAACACTGCCAATAATTGTCTAATTAAAGTTCAGGTCTGGCTTCTCGTCCAATGTTCCAGTTCGGATGGAATGCACATCAGAATGTGCGGAAGTGTATTTTGTATTGACGTATTTGCTGCACCGAGCAGTGTGAAATTTGATATTTTGCTGCATTGTGGCTTCTACTTCCTACGCTGCCTTACTCTGCCATATATTTGACGGCATAGTTGCAAGTTTTTGCTGCGCGCTTATGATTTATTTGTTTCCATTGCGAATAGTTTTCTACTTTGTTCACTTACTTACCCCTGAATTCAGCTGCCGAAATTCCAAATATTCGATATTTTGCATCTTTGACAGTTCCAGAATTATTATATTGTTACGAAAATTGGTTCAGCCACCTCAACGCAGGCTTATTCGTTTCTCTGAATTGAGCCCAAAAATAAAACACACTTAAATTGTTCAATAGCTTTCTAAAACCAAACTCTTCCCTTTTTCGCTGTACCCGGCTGCCTTTTATACTTGTTTGCTTGTCGCACAGATCGTTCTCGCACATTCTAATTGGACTCGAAATTTCCAGTATCATCGCGAGTCATCTTTGGGAATGTTCTAGCGAAATTATCAGGCTACAAACACAATCGAATGTTGGTTTTTCTCATTAAAAACGAGTTGAAAGTTTATTTATTTATTCATTTATTTATTTATAATCCGGTCAAACAAAAATAAATTTTAACAGACCATCGAAAAAACTATTACAAAATAATATAAATAAGTTATTCGAACCCACAAAAGTTGATGAACAGGGTACTGTTTAAAGACCCGCCAAATCTAATCTAAGTAGGCGATAACCACGTGCGAATACCTAAATAATATTGTAAGGCTTACTTGTTAGCTTTAGGAACTATTTTTATGGGATACATGGGCGGTGATTGCTGTAAGGTGCACAGCCCATACCAAGCGGCCTTACCGTGTGTTATAATCTGTGCCTTTTATTTGTGTAGCTTAACGACGCCACCGGTGACCATAGATCAATATTCCAGCCGCGATGCCATGTCGCAAGATGGTCCCGCGCTGGTGAATGTCAGTATATTTCCTTTGGCTGATAAAAATATACTTATGTATAAGTGCATTTCTGTATTAAGGCATTCAATCCCGATTCCCGAAATCCCGGGGCTGATGCTTCGGGTCCGCTTAATGGTTAACTGATTGTTCGAAAAAATATTAAAATTGAATTCATGATTGCGGTTCGATCCTACATTTAAGAATAACATCAGCTTCTAGTAATTTCCTAGCATTTTCTTTAATTTAGAACTCGATGCGACGTTCTTTACCCCTACTTCAGCTTCCAATTTTTTGGCATGCAATTTTTTATTACATTTCATAAAGTGTAGGGTACGTAGTATTAAAATTAAAAAAGTGTGTCCTAACCCATGCCTCTGATCACCACAAACTAAGTTTTAACTTATTGTAATCATTTTGTTTACATAATATGAATTAAGTTGAATGGTTTTGCTTTGGTTCGCAAATTTCATACAAGTTTTGTTTACATAAAACCCTATTTCATGTAAAATACTGTTTTATTTCAGAAAAACGACAGCTTAATAAAAAAAGTATGTGTAATATAAATGAAATTGATGACTCGCTTCTATAATTTTCTACTAAAAATGTTACACATAACGAAATTCTGAAAAATGCCACTGTAATTTTTAAAACCCAAAATCCCGGGGCATCCAGAATGATTTCGTATTACACGCCATAGTATGTTTATAAGTGCGTCATGATCGGGTGAAACATCTTTTCGCTGGTAGCTGTTCAGATTCAGCTGTTCAGATTTGGAATAAATACTGTTTATACTAATAATATCTAATGTTTAGTGCTTTCAGTAATGCTCCATTGTTTCTTTGTTTCTTCTTTCGTTTTAGAAAAAGCTTTGAACTGCATTTTCAGAAACCGCGAAATGTCTGACTTTGTTCCGCGCGATATACTCCCCGAATTGTGGGATGAAATACTCAAACGTCATTGGTCATTTTTGGAGACCGAAGAAAGTCTACAAAAGATGGAGGAATGCAAAAAATTGGAGGGTACGCAGTTGTGCTAAACAAAAAGTGCACTTATTTGTATTTGTCTGCTTTTTTAGGTTGCCTTAAAGAATTTCTGTGTATTGTACCACATGATCGGAAGTTTTTTCTACCAGAAACAGCACACGTTCTCAGGAAGTCCATACGGGAAATGGATGATTTTAGCGCGTACAAGGCAATCATTGGCTTTGAGTCTATCAGTCAGTATGCAAATAATTTGTTTACGAAACCCTGGCGCAAAGAATTTCGCGTTCTAAAGGTAGGACTCTTTTTCGAATCTCGAATACTATCTGCAACGATTTTCTTAATGCAGATGTACTCCGGTTTCTACCAACACGAAATAAAATCAAACTTACTGGATGCTGAGAAGCTTTTTGAGGCAATGGGCTATCGACGAGTTTCGGATGAGATCCTCACCCTGGAGGGGCCAATCTGTCCCGACCAAGTGACAAATGTGTCACGTGACGCAATGGCCGCCTACGTCGAGTGCCAAATAATGAAACACATCTACGCTGGCTTGATGGCTATGGGTGTCGCGTGCACCTGGCAAGACGTATTCCATTATCGTGAGAAGTGTGTAGGTGCGTAACTAATTGGTTAGCTCGTCGTTGATAACCAGCATTCGACAAACATTTACCGCTTTTTGAACTTGAACTCAACAAATTGTTGTTTGCTTCTACAGGAGGCACAACGCAAGCGATTAAGGGTCTCTCCTTCGTTCTCCAAGAACAACGACTACGCAAGGATAAGCTGGGTGGCGGTGGTGAGCTGTTTGTAGAAGTTTAAATTTGCTTAAATTTTACTAAAATAAATTTTATTTAGAAAACTGCTACGCCACAATTCAGCACTCGCCACAAGTGCCAACATCAAGTGCAGCAAACGTACCACAATGCTCGAATTGTGCGCCCTATCACATGCCGCTGCCAATGCATCACATGCAAGCGCCGAACTCACGGCAGTGCGCGTTGCATAGTGCTAATGGCAGCTATGCGTTTCACGGGAAAGTCAGTCACGCGTACAATGGAGTGGGTGCGCCTAATGGCAAGTTGATGTCGTTGTATCCTGCATCCGGCTACCACCAACAGCAACACAGCTTCGTCGCACCCGGTAGCAATATAATTAGTCAACCGCACATGTCACATTCTCGCAGTTTGGAGCACTACAACGAGCCTGCAGTAGCATTGCCGCATCGTCATTCGTTCGATCATCAACAGCAGGGTTGCACTGCGCACCACTACCAGCCCCCAAGCGCCCTCACACAGCACGTGTACGAGTCACCGTACGACTGCCTGGACGGCGTGAGCATGGGCAGCAGCGTTTCGTATGCGGCAGTCGCTTCAACAGCCGCTGCAGCTTCAGGTGACAGTGCAGGTGCTAATTGTAATGTTAATGCAGCTTACGCTCATCCCTACAATGTGTCGGGCAATCGATATCCGCTCCCGTTCAACATCTCCAGTCAGCTAAACGCGCACTATGCAACTCCCGCGGTGACCTGCGATGGTGTTAAGGGTGGCTCGTACAACAATGTCTTGGACGGCGGGTATGCGTCTGTGCCGAAGGTGCATCCTTGCGGCTATCACCAGCCACAACAGTCTGTACCTCCACCGCTTTTACGACAAAGTCCCTCGGCGCTTGCGTCAAAGGATTTCCAGGCGTACAGGCAGCGCTCCTTTCCTCCCGACCATCAGCTAATCGATTTTGATGACCGCGCACCATTGGCTTCGAACGACTTCCACGCACAAATGCACACTATGGCACAATGTAACTCCTTCGACTATGACCGCGAGTGCGAGCGCATGTACGAGCAGCAGCTGCGCAGTGGTCGTGCGAACATGGCAGCCACGTATGTGCAGCCAAAGGACGTCGTGTGCCAGCATCACGCACCGGGAGTGACGTCAACGCAACTACCCGCATCCGACGACATGTACGGCAGTTACGTGTATGCACGTCCGGTGCCACGGAGTAGCAGGGTAAAGACTAGTTCGTCGAGCAATGTGACTGATAAATATCTAAGGAACTCGGAGCTTATACAGGTAGCTGGCGAGACTTTGTACTGAAAAAAAACACTATGTTAAGTTTTCATATTTTGCATTACAGGACTGTGGTGACAATAACGGTAAGCAATTACACAATATGGAATTGAAGAATTCTGAGCCGATGGGTGGCACCAGGCGAAAATTATCCACGCAAACGAACGAAGCGTCTGACATGAATTACGAGTCGGCATTCGAAGATTTTGTAACGGTGGGACATAGCGAGCATCCCGCGCAGATCTCGCCTACGCAAGCGTCAAAGAACCAGGATGGAGTGGGATCTTTCGAGTCATGGAATTTCGTGTTTCAGAACCTGGAACGCTCCGGCTACTCCAAAGATTTGGGTGAACGCGGTGACTTGTTGATGCAGGGCTTGGACTTGGATTCGCTAAAGCTTACCAATGGTGGCGCTGGTGGTGGTAGCGGCGGAGGCGGTGGAAAAAGTTCCGAGCGACGGCGCACAAATCATGTTGAGCCGATAAAGCCCGTGCGACCAATAAATAGTGATGTTAGCAAGGGTCGAGCGCTGGAGAAGGCCCCGCAAACTGCGCTCAATGAGAACGAGAGGCGTGACGTCAACAAAGGTGGAACCAGCAATAATATAAAACAAGAGAAATCCATATTAAAGCAGCAAAATGCAAATGTCAACTTGGGTCCTGGAGTGAAGAAAATAAAGTCGGCACTGAAAACGTCGGCGAGCAATCACGCACCCATTACTAACAACAACAATAATAACGGAAACGGAATAACGCCTTTCGAGCAAAACGTCTGCAAAGATGAGCAAAGCGGCGGGGTTCGCCGTTCGACGATGAACGTACTGCGCTCCGACAATCGTAAACAGACGGGTGGGCTCACATCGACGACACAGGTTATTGTGAGCAATCCGAAAGAATGGAGCTGTCAGTTTTGCACTTTCCTTAATCCGGATGCGAAGCGGATCTGCGAAATTTGCTCTCACAGTAAAGACTTTAAACTGGATGCGCCTGTTCCGCACACGCCCACTTGCGTTTAAACACCTACTTTGCAAGATCAAGTGCTACGGCGCGGTGGCTCGGCGTCCCTTTCTAGTTAATTTTTTACTTTGTTCTTTGCCATTGTGAATCCTTCAACTTCTTTTTACATTTTTCATAAACGCGATTGTACTAAAAATTTAGCAAAAATTTACACCGCACTTGAAATGTTTTCCGAATTTACAAATCTTATAATTTAAATGTGATTTCTCACAATTATTAATTAAATTGATATCGGCATTGATTCGGCATTATTTGACTTGTTATTCAGGTGTTACGCGGCCAGCCCATATAAGGGGCTGTCATTTGTTGGCGCCAGCGTTGTTATGTCTGATTTGCACTCATTTCCGGTGGAGTTGTTGTTTTTGATCTTTGCTTGTTCTACATGAGAAAGTGAAGCTTGTTTTAATGTTTAAGCTAGTTTACTTTTAAGAGAACACACAATCAAACTTGAAAATATGTTTCCATTACGTGCCTCCTGTTTTATTGTTTAACGAGAAACAACTTACAAATACAAATTTTCGAATACGAATTTGAGTGTGAAATCGAGATACAATGACGAATTAAAACACCCTGTATATTTTTAATGTTACATTAAAACAAATATATATACAATATATGTAAACATATTTATTGAACCAAACAGAACTATATTTTATAATTATTTAGTAAATTTAAAAAAGAAATCAAACGAAAGGAATATGAGAGCTGCATGTTAAAAACGTTCTACGGAAAGCAAATGATGCGTCTGAGCCCATTTGGGCAAACAGTGAAACAAGTAACTATGAGCTATAATGTTTTTTCTACTTACGATTAATGACACAGGATCACACATTCAGAGTTACCACTTACTAACTCAAGAAAAACACACATACTACATACCATAGACATATGATATTCATTAGAGTAAAGGAGCCGACGGGCAGTGGTGGCACGACTCCAAATTGCTGTTAAGCCTGACGAAGCTTCAAGTAATATTTAAATGATTGACCGGGTTGCGGCAGTCGCAAGATGCAAGTGGAAAGAAAATGATGGCGAAGCTTTTGAATAAATACTGAAACGCATTGGCATCAGTTGTTAAGGGTGAAGTATTTATAGATCTCAGCAAATCAGTACTTGGGAGATGAATTATTGCTTCTGATTTGAGCAGTTTTATGAAATTGGAATTGCTAATTGTGAGCAAACGACAGAAGAGATAACATTGTAGAAAGTCTATTTACAATTAAAAATAAAAATGTGTTAAATTTACCTTAAATTATGAACTTGTTCGTGTGTGTTTATCTATCCTTTTGTTGGAAATCTCGAAGCGCGAGTCAGTCTGGTTCTGGCGTCACAGAATCTTTCGGTTATTCTTAGTGTTATCTGTGTCAAATTGTCAGAATATGCTCAACTTTTGGTTGAATAGGAGTACATACATCCACATAGTCGTTTATACATACACAACACATCTATACACAAATATGTATGCAACTCGATAATGTATCATTTTGAAGCCTTATTTATTACAAATTATATACCAAGTTCGGTAAGAGACGAAGAAAAGAAAACTTCAGATTTATGGCTTAATGAAATATTCATGCTCTTCGTTAGAATGCAATAAGAAGAAAATGAATTATGAAGACAATTAGAGTAGAACATCAATACCACATATGACATTCGCTGATATTGAGCGAAAACGCTACCATTTCGTACATTGTCATTACCTACTAACTACAATAGCTAACTTGCATTCTACATTGTACCATTCAACAATAAATCACTGAAACGAATTCGCTTGTACTAAAAAGCTAATCTTTACTCTATCGGAAGCAGTGTGGAAACTGCGAAAGCAGCAACTTTGAAGGCTCCGTAAAATCGGTCAAAGTAGCTAGATAGATAGATTTAAAGAGGTTAATTGGGCTGAGACCAGAAATGATCCATTGTGCCCCATATAAGTTGTTAGAGTATATCCCCTAGACCTAAACTAGGTAAAGCTTAGTGACTCACGGGGTTAGGTATTTGCTGTTCTCTGCTCTTCTGTAAGCCAGTAAAAGGTGTTGAATTTTCCTCCTGCTACGACATACATGAAATCAGAGTGCAGTATGATTTGCTCAGGAGTCTTCTCTGTTGTTCCACAGAGTCTATAGATACTAGCTTGTTCTAAACCGATTGTATGCATATGTTTCTATTATGTTCAATTAAGGGGCCCGAACACTGTAAACTGCGATTTTTCATATGTTTTTTATTTTATTTATTAAAAAAAAACGGACGTTCCGATTTACATGAAACTTTACACATATGTTAATAAATGTTTAGATTATCGAAAACAATTTTTTTTTTGGCGGCCATGTTTGTATTCTGTAGCTGATCCAAAATGTCGTCTTTTTAAAATGACCCTTGTCGCGTTGACAGCAAATCAGCATAACGGAGCCTCCTAGAGCAAAAAACAAAAAAGATTCTTGAAATATACATTACTGGCTACTGTTTGACGTAGGGGATTTTAAAAATATTGATTAGAAAAAAAATGGCGGCTGTTTGAAGAAAAAGTTTTTTTTTTCGCGTAAAATTTTGCACTAAATTATTTATAAAAAAAAAAGTTTGGCATATATCGAAAAACGGCTACGTCGAGCAGAAGCGACACTATTCCCGAATAGAATGCAATTTGAATCAGGTCGATCGGATAAAAACTTTTTCAGTTATGCTGTCAACGCGGTCAAAAAACATGGTTTCGAGATAATCGCGTTTTAAGTTTTGAAAGGGGCAAATCGAATTAAAAAAGGTAGTAAAAAAGGTAATCTAAACATTTATTAACATATGTGTAAAGTTTCATGTAAATCGGAACGTCCGTTTTTTTTTAATAAATAAAATAAAAAACATATGAAAAATCGCAGTTTACAGTGTTCGGGCCCCTTAAGCAATGACTGTTAGAACACCGATCATGGCTCTGGTCTGAGTTCTGTTCAGACACTTTAAATTAGTGTCGTGTATGGAGCTCATATGGGTACAAAGCTTACAGGTTAAGAGAGGGACACCGAGCGCTGTCATGTCCTGACTTAACTGGTCGCTAGTACCACAGAATTTATTATTCTGTGATAGTGTTATACTTGCAGAGTTTAGATGCAGGAAATTTGAGTGGCTTGCTTATTTATTTAAATTATTCCCATTCCCTAAATGGGAATTGTCTTATTTCAGTTATGAGTACATATCTCGTAAACCAATCATTTAACCACAACAAGCGATCCATCGTTCGCAAGGTAATACCTTATCCTTTACAACGATATAGAATAATTAATTAATTGATTGGCACGACAGCCCGCTTACGCGAGACTAAGGCCTAGCTTCCCGCAACCACCCGTGTTTTGCGTGTGAATTTTGTACGCAGGTGGAAGGGACCTACAGTTTTATGCCGGTTCCGAACGGCAGGTTGGGAGCTTTTTCATAGGCAATTTTTACTCTCAGAGGTTTGCCATTTCCAGCTGAGAGGACAGCCACCGAAAGAGAAAACGAGTTTCCCGTTATTTTTTTTAAGTGTTACTACATGCAGAATTCGATCTTGCGTCGCTCTGCATGCGACTCGTTGGACCGCGCACTAACCAACTGAGCCACGACGACGATATAGACGTTGTCCAAAACAGACGAGATTTTGGAGATTTATTGAAAAAAATTTATTTCTACAATTTTTAAGCTTTTAAATTTTCAAATTATTTTTTTATAGATTAATAAAATCTAATAATCTAACGCCGTTCGGATTCGACGTTGAACTGATCCTTCTCCTGATCCCTTCCACCAGCATACAATGCGGATGCGGGAAGCTAGGCATTAGTCTCGCGTAAGCGGGCTGTCGTGCCAGTCAATTATTATTATTTATGACCTACAATTTCGAAGATATTTTATATTAAAGATTTGGCTTGTATTGCCATGCTCCCTCCAAAACCCGTCCCATTCCCTTTGTCGAAGGACATGACTAAATAGTAAGTTCTTAGTGAATTTAATTCATGCGTGACTTATGGTTCCAAAGTTATCGTCTAAAAATGTTCAGAATGTTCAGAACTCCAGGGAAATCGCCGGTCCGTTTGAGCGTGATGCGCTTACAAACATACATCCACTTTCTTTTATTTATATAGTAGAAAATATAAGAAAATAGAAGATTTGTCTAAGTGTTGAGCCTTCATAAATAAAAAAATAATTTTTTTTTATAAAAAAAACAACTGAAAATGTATAGTGTTTGAATACTGTAGGAAAATTTTTTTTTTTTTATTTTTTTTTTTATTTTTTAAACTTCCATTTTTATTACACCTGCCTAATAAAAGGCATCTCGTAATATTCTAACATTATTTGGAAATAATTTATGTACTTAGATCAATATCAGAATATACATACATTTACGAATTTAACAAAACACTAGCGTATAACAGTAAGTTAAATCTCAGTTTACAATACATACAGACAGTTTACAGTACATATTTCATTAAAAATGTCTAGATGGTAAGTCAGAAGTTGTAAGTCGTTTAAGCCTTCGGATTCGCCTTTCTTCGATCAGGGGTATATACTGTATTTCGACGTTGCCGTGATTTTTCATGTCAATAATATGTTTCGTGCTGAGTTTTTTTATTGTTTCTTCAACTGTGCTGATTGAAAGGTCCCGATGCAAAGAGTCGTTTGTGATGTACCAAGGAGCGTCTACTATTTTTCGTATTATTTTTGATTGCGTACGCTGTACAATGTCAACGTTTGTTTTGCATGCCGTACCCCATATCTGAATACCATATCTCCAGATAGGAGCAATGACAGTGTTGTATATCAGTAATTTGTTGCTTAGGGATAAGTTTGATTGTTTGCCTAGAAGCCATTGCAGCTGTCGGAACTTGTTGTTAATCTCATTCTTTTTTTTCTTAATATGTTCACGCCATGTAAGTTTTGCATCAATTGTCATACCCAGGTATTTTGCCTTATTGTCAATTTGAATTGTGCAATCGTCTATTTTAAGCAGGTGCTGGTTAAAAGATCTGTTGGTGTAGATGACTTCTACTGTTTTTTCAGCATTTATCTGGATACCCCAGGTCTTGAACCATCTCACTGTGTCATTTATTATGGTTTGAAGGTTTCGTTCAGCTGTTATAAGTTGCTTGCTAGATGAAAGCAAAACTGTGTCGTCGGCAAATGTTGCAATCATGCTGTCGTCAAAAGAAGGAACAGGTACGTCCGCAGTATAAATTAAGTATAGAAGAGAACCTAATACACTGCCTTGAGGAACACCAGCACTCATAGTGCGCATTTCTGAGTCAGCATCTTGAAATTTCACAAAGAAATGTCTATTTTCTAAGTAGCTTTGCAATAAGTCATAAAAGTCAAGTGGCAGAAAGGATTTTAGCTTGTGGAGTAGACCTTTGTGCCATACACTGTCAAACGCTTTTGCGACGTCCAGATACACTGCCGCACAGTATTTTTTGTCATCAATGTCATTGTATATCTTATTGACAACTCTGTGAATTTGCTGAGTCGTTGAGTGTTTGCGCCTGAATCCAAATTGGTGTGTTGGAATTATGTTTTTCTGAGTCAAGATGGGGTCAATTCGTTCAATGAGAAGTTTTTCGTATACTTTTGATAATGTTGGTAGCAAGCTTATAGGTCGATATGATGTTGTCTGGGTTGGGGTTTTCCCCGGCTTCACCAGCGCGATAATCTTAGCCACTTTCCAAACCACAGGAAAATATTTTAACCGTGATATTGCATTGAAAACGTTTCTAATATACACATAGGCTGCGTTTGGTAATTCCTTTAAAACTTTGCCGGATATTAAGTCAAAGCCAGGTGATTTTTTACTTTTAAGTGTCATAATTTTTCGTCGAATCTCATCAGTTGTCATTTTAGGTATGGGTTTGTTTTGTATTTCTCGAGTTGTTGGTAATATTATTTTTTGTTGGTCAAGTGGATTTGAAAACGTTCTTTCAAAGTGTTGTGCAAGGATGTCAGCTTTTTGTGTGTTACTTCTGGCCCAAATTCCGCTTGGACTTTTGATGGGTGGTTGATGAGGTATAGCGTTGTTTAGGTTTTTCGTTGCTCTCCACAGTGAGTAATGTGTTGACATACTGGGCTCTAAATTCGTCAAATAATTGCTGAGTCTATCTTCCTTGTCCTTTTTTAACATCATATTAACTTCCTTCGTTATGTCATTAAGCTTAGCTTTGTCTAGTGGGTGTCTGGACCTCTGCCATTGTTTGCGGAGCCGTCTCTTCTGCTTTATTTTGTTAAGAATGTTATTACTAAGATTTTGCATAAAACGTTTTGGTCCGAGTGTTGGGGTTGACGCACTTGCAGCTTTGATTACTATGTCATTGAAATATGCGATAGATGAGTCGACATCTTTTTTAAACTTTAAGCGGACATTCATCATAAGATTACGGTCGATTAATTCTCTAAAAGACTGCCAATCAGTTTTAAGGTTATATGGTAGGAATTGTTGTGATAGACGAAGTGGCTGGCTTAAATATGTCAGTATAACGGGGGAGTGGTCGGAAGATAAATCGAAGCAAGATTCAATTGTCATGCAGTCTGGCTCGATGTTGCGAGTAATGTAAAAGTCAAGTAAGTCTGGAATTTTAACTGGGTCAGAAGGCCAATACGTTGGTTGTCCACTACTTATAAACCGGCTTTTATTTTCTTTGATGGCATCCAGTAGGTTTCGTCCTTTATTGTTAGTCAATCTAGATCCCCACATTATGTTTTTACCATTAAAGTCACCACCAGCTATGTATCGCTTCCCAAGTGTCCGAAGGAAGTTGAAGTAATTTGTTTTGTCATTGTTATATTTAGGCGGGCAATATATTGATGAAATGGTTATTGCTCCACATTGATCTTCGATTTCGATTACTGTTGCTTGAATATTATTTAACTTCGAACTTTCCATTTCAGTACATTTTATGTCGTCTCTAAGAATAATTGCAGTACCACCATGGGCTTTATTTTCAGGGTGATTAGTCGTAAGTATTTTGTAATTGGGGATTTTGAAGTAGGTTTTGTCTGTAAAGTGCGTTTCTGTAACCAGCATAATGTCAACGCTGTTGTTCGTCAAAAAGGTTTTAACTTCTAAAGCATGTTTGCTGAGTCCGTTTGCATTCCACAGCGCTATTTTAATTTTGTTTGTGTTGTCCATCTATTTTCGTCACCAACAGCGTAAGTATGTTCATCATATTTGACATTTGGGAAACTAGTTGCTTAATCATATCCTTTAATTCAGTGAGGTCATTTTGCGTTGTTGCTGTTTTTGGGTAAACGGGTTCAATAGGCGTTTTTTGTGTTAGTGAAGATGCCACTGCTGCATAAGAAATTCCAGAGGAGACGTTAGCGGAAGCTGGTTGTATTGGGAGAGTATCAGGTTGTTTGGTAGGGTCGTCTTTATTTCTTAATGCTGGAAAGCGTTTAATTTTTAAGGACTTGTATATCATACACCCTTTGTAGTTGGCCGTGTGTTTTTCCCCGCACAGAGCGCATTTTATATCATTAGTTTTTGAACAGTCAGAGGTCTTGTGTTTTCCAGCACATTTCACGCAGTAGGAAAATTTAATTTTTTAATCTTTTACCGTCCGTGAACAATCCATATATCGTTGGAAATAAGGCATTTCTTTTTGGACATTGGACCGCTTGCGTTGATCGGATGATTATCTTCGAGAGGAAAAACATCTGTTTTAGCTTCAGTTTTCGTGTCGAGTAATGTTGTTAACGTTGGTCAAAAGCTTTTTGTATTGCGTAAAACGTATTTTATAACCGAAGTTTACATTGAAAAGGCGAAACATTAAATATTGATTTCTAGAATACTACCGCAAAGTGGAGTTCGTTGGTAAGCGTGAAAACTTTGGCATTTATTATTCACACAAATTTTAGTAGTGGGCTAAGCCTTTCTGAGTTCACCACAAAAAAAATTATTTCCGGATACCCGAAGCTAATTTTCATTGTGTTTTTGTGGATTTACACTATGCATCTCCCACTAAGATCTTGCGATAGTAAACTTTACTTACCCATTACTTACTAATTCCGAGATTTCGCCTTTCCACACAAAACTATTTCTTCGAGCAATATTCGTAACGATCAACGTATGAAACAAAAATTTTTTGCTTGCATAAACGAAACGAACAAATAAGACCGACAAACAACGTGCGAATCAGTTCTTCAGCTCTCGAGCTCGGCTCTGAAGAAAGACCATTTTCCTTATACAACGGAGCCTCAATAAAACACACTTGTCTGCAGTTTATGTACATTAAATGTGTTTTCATTTAATCAAATTAAATTGTTTTTAGTTTCTACTGCACATCGCTTCAAAATAGTTGATCAATTCAGAAGAAAGTGATGGCTTGGCGGCGATTCGACAGGATGTGTTCGCGCTTTGCCCCCGTCAAAATGACGCAATTCTAGTTGAAAAAGTGCATTTCTAGAATACTTTGCCGTTACGGCTTTGTTGCATTAAACAGAAAATAGAATTGATTGATTTATGTTGCATGTTGTATGTAAGTGAAATTGACATGTCACACGGGTATGCGTAGCAAAACTCGAGTGCTTGATTGCACTGTCTCTTTTCAGCGGGATTGTGCAGTGGGCCATTTCAGCTTTTTCTACAGATCCACCTCCATGCCTCTTCCCTTTAACGGCAACTTGTCGTGGGCATAACACTCCCGAAACTGAAAACCGTTCAATTACAATATTGTACATACATCCACACACATTTCCTTAACGTTTTCGAAATAAATAGGCCATCTAAAAATTCTTTTTAAACTATTTTGCTCAATTGCATTCTGGTTTATTCTACGCTTATGTCTATAATTTGCTTTTAGATGATCGTTTTTTAATTGATTTTGCGCTTGTCGGGCCAACGCTAGGTCCTAATAAATCCAATCACATTTCCCATACATACAAATGTCTCTATGTGTTTTTAAAAACAAACCGGAAGCATAAAAAAGGTGTCCTAAAGTAATCGAGCGCGACTCATAGTATGTATGCGTAGAAGATTGCGGTTCAAATTGAGCACATCGGGATAACTTTAGTCACGTGCGCTAATCGTTTTTATAACGAACCTTCATTGGCCAAAGTCTAATATGAAATAAGTAAATGCTGGTGCCAGGGAATTTGTCTGTAGAAAGCAACGGTTCTGAAGGTTCGGTACGCGTACCAACAGCGGTACGAGAGGCGCCCACAGGTTTGATACACATTGCGTATGAATAGTACGCGTAAATAAATTTGCTTACGACTTAACATCGCATACAATTAGGACACTTACGCAATGCCATATCGTATATAAGTTCACATTGCTAGCATCGTATTCAATCAAAACGTAGCGTTAGCGTAAGAAAGTGCTCCAAGCTTGATAGTTCTCTGTCTGGGGATTATCTTCGACACTCGTTAAGTTCAGTAAGTACTCTTGGAAATTCCATTTCGGTTGTGTTTCCGACATGGCAGACAGTCGAAAACTTCGATACAAGTATGGTGCAATTATACTTCACTCTTCTAAGGATCAATTTGAGTCATGTGCATATCTTATAATGCATTCACACCAAGTTTTTCTTTAAATTCCTTGTTCTACGAGGTCAGCGTACATTCGTTTTGAATTGATCTAGTAATATTAAATATTCTCAGCACATTTCACACATTACTAAAAACGTATCTTACTTGGTACCAAAGGAGTTAATAAGGAGTTGTTAATCGTTTGTTGTCTTCCACGGGTAATTAAGGCTTGTAGTGGGGTTTGGAGGGGAGGGTGGAGCCGGAGGCGGCAGAACAAAGTACCACTTTTTCAATTAATGAATATTTGTATGAGCATATATCGGTATCGCTTATTTTCCAATTGAGGATTTAAATACAAAAATTAATATACATATATGGAAAGCTAATCTGATTGCTGCAAGTTCAAGTATTAATAGAATGTGGATAGAAAATTAACCTTCACAAAGTTTGATGATTATATAGAAATCGCCGGAAAGGCAAAGGAGTGCTTATTATTCATAACAAACTAAAAAACATTTTTTTCGCAAAAAACTTTAGTAAGCAGGAGCCGGAGTCAGTGCCGGAGAACGAAAACGAAATGCAAGCACTCGACTCTGCTACTGAGCTGTGCCAGCAACACGAGCGACTCCCGGCTACTGGTCGGCTCTTTCATGTTAGGTAGCCAGTAAAACAATACACCCTGGGCTCTATTGCGACTACTTTTGGCGCCGTGATAGTGCAAATGCAGCGGCGAAAGAAACTTGAATTACACGTAATGGCTTGTTGACTTCAAAATTGAAATAAAAAATAATTCGCCACGTGTTTCTAATTTTTGTGAAATTTAAACTGAAAATTAAATTGACTTCAAAATTGGTAAAAGTATGTACTTCGAATATGAAATTATTCTAAACGTCTTTTTAGTTTTTCGGGAAACCAAAATCTGACGGTGTCACCGACGGGTTAATAGTTTGAATGGAAAAACTGTAGAAAAACATGAATTAATGGTCTATTGGCTTCAAAATTAATGAAAACACTGAAAATCAAAAATAGTTAGAAACATAAAAAAAAATTGTTTAACCCTTTCGCTACAGATTTTTACTGGGGAAAGATAAAATTTTAAATTTTATGTTTTAGGCTTCTATGTGGTTATATTAGCAACATTCCATAAGACATTTTTTATTCTTTATACTCGGACCCTGTATTTTAGAGTGTTTTTCTATGAGAGCAACCACATCGTTGTGGCTGTAATAATTACTTAAACATAAAACTTTTTACGCATAACGAAAATTTTAATGTTTTTTCATTTACTTCAGCCAAAATTAAAAAGCAAAAGTATCTAAATTGAAAAAACGCCAAATTAAAAAGCTATCTAATTTTTCTGCTTCTTGGTCCTTTACTATGTCAAGATATACCATTAAAAAAATGTGTATACTTCTTTTCTTTAAACTGTAATAATCAGTTTATTATTTCGTATATTTCCTAAAATTTCAAACTTTTCTAAGGACCAACAAAAAATGTATTCTTAAAACCACAGAGGGTTCAAACGTCCACAAAGTAGCATGTTGCCATATGGCAGCAAAATAGTGAAAGGGTTAAACAAAATTTGACGGATCTAGGATGGGTTGAAAGTTTGTGTGGAAAAATATGATTTGATGGGTTTTTTGACTTCGAACTTCGGCCCATTAACTTCAAACCGGGGCCCTGTCAGTCTGATATTTCTATCTATATGTCCCCGATTTCATTACCTTTATTTGAAATTTGTTATCCGTTGTATAGTTTAAAGTGTCTAATATAATTGTGTGTGTTCGTATAATGCAATGTGGTTTGTGTTAGATCCATTAATACTTCATGTATAATGTGTTAACTTTGAATTGAAAAATACGCTGGCACAGTATATTTGCAACCTTCTTTGCGGCGCCCAAGTGGTTTCGCCACATATGGCATACGTGTTATTAGCTGCGCTCGAAGTGTACTTTGGTAGAAGTATTTTTGCAGTATTCGCCTCCATGTTGATTGAAAAGCCATTGCGTTGTGCAATCTGCTCGTGCGCAAGTGGCTATTGCACATATACATCGCTCGCATTCTTAGATGTTATTCCGTTAAATAACTCACATTTAATAATTAAGAAATACCTATATTAACTCTTGTTCGGAGCTAATAACTATACAGCTTGATTATAACTTTTGCGTTTTCGGAGCTTTTGAAGTCGACTCTGGGGAACTCATAACTTTGCGAGGACAATTTTGTTTTTGGTAGTTTTAAGAAACTCATGGTTATTGAAGAGCAAGAACTGCGGGGGAGAGTGACGATTACAAGTGTCGTTAAGCGTACTGACAGTACAGCCATTTAAATGGTGGGATTTCCTTCTTGCAATAGCAATACCAAGATTATGAGAACATTTTGAAATTATGCCGGGGCTGCAACTGAGATTTCGCTTGCTCGCTTTATAGATAAATGCCGTAATGTAAGTACAAACATATTCGTGTGTACATACATATATATATGTATGTGTCTTGATCAGTGCAGTTCTTTGAGGATCCTTACGACTACATAACATAGGTGCATTATATTCACTTGAATAATTCGTGAGTTACTACACGATTTAACGACTTAAACCTCGCACCGAGCTAGCGCCTCGGCAAGTCAGTGCTTGCGTGGTTTGAGCAACTTGTTCGCCAGTCGAGCAACATCTGCAGTGCCAAATTTATAAGATGTTGCAGGCGGAGCCGTGCATCACTTCGCTGATGAACATCGGAGTGCCCGCGCCCAGGCCGCCATCTGTCTTCTGGTGTTCATTCTGCGAATATGGAAACACGGATGCACATATTACAAGTGCTAAATAGTTGTGTGTGTAGATGTGCCTTACCTCGTCGAATTCACAATCGAAGTAATGACTTTGGCACTCCATGCAGCGGCAAGCATCCGACATCTTGCATGTTATGCCCCATTGTTTGGCCAGATCCTTGTAGATCTCCTTTGAAGATTTGTTGCTTATGATTTCCGGGGTGAGTGCACGCTCCTGCTGCTGCTGATTATAGTGTTGTTGCTGGCTGTGACTGTTTGACATTTTGTTTGAGTCCCAGCCGCCATCACTGTCGCTGTCGCAGCGTCCTTCCTCGTACTCAGCCGCCACTTGATTTTGTGAGTGTTCTTGACAGTCGTCATTAAAGTGCATATCTGCAATGCAAATTCAAAAGACACACATGAAAGACGAGTTTTCCTGGAAACGTAGTTTTCTGTGGGAAAGCATTCCGCTCACCGTTGCTGCAGTAGCCGCTGTGATTGATTAACGGGTCGAAAAAGTCATTGTTGGCGCCTTTGTTGCCGCTGCAGTTCTCATCGCACTGTTCGCCGCATTGCTCACTAAACTGCGGGCAACTGCTCGTGCAGCCTTCGAGCAGGTTCTGGTTTTCCTGAGAGGACGGCGCCGACATTCTCGTTGATATTAACAGTTCGGTGGAATCAATTGACTCTTTGCGATTGTCAATGTCGCCGTCGTCGTAGTCCGTTTCGTTGTTGTGGCTCACCACTCGCCCGTTGTAGTCGCCCAAGTTGTGTCGTTCGTTTAGCAGTTCGTGCTGTCGTTGCAGAGAGTCGTTGCTGCGCCCGTAGTTTTCCTGGCAGTGCGGATCTGTGCACTGGGCGCTGCTCAGTGAGAGGTGCTCCAGCGAGGACAAGTGAATGCTGTTGCCTGAATTGCTGATCGAACTCCGACGACTTTGCGGTGTGTAATCGTCAGTCACATGGAATTGACCCTGCTGGGACAGGTCGAATTTGTTTGCCAAACGTGTGTTCTGGAAAATTTAATAATTTTTATCAGTCCTGCCAGAAACTAAATTTTCTTTTGGGGTTTTCATTCAGTTCGTAATTTGAAATTACTTGAATGTTCAAATTTCCTTTCCTAGTATCAGTTCTAGCTAGGGATCACGGACAATTTTAGTTCCGAAAAATCCCGGGATTGGCAAAAGCCGATCACGCTATCGAAGCATAAAAATAGCTTCCTTTTCTTTAGTCACCTTAATTTCGGAAAAAGGAAACCTTCTTATTTAATACAAAAAATTAAGGGGGTAGTCAGGTAGAATCGACCATGTTTTTAAGTAATTTTTTTCATACAAATTTTTATTCCACATTAAAAATTTTTTTATATGTTATTGCACATAGTTTTGAGTACTGAACAAAATTTTTTTTATAAATTTTCGTTTATATCCGGGGGAGATATGGGCGACCGGAAGACGCCATTTTTAAATCTGGCTGACACGATTTCTCCATTTTGGATGATCTGAAACATACCAAACAAATTTCATTTTTAAGTACAAATAAATGGCTCTCGTTTCAACTATAACTGTAAAAAAATATTAATAAATAAACATTTAGTGCAATTGTAAAGTTGTTTCCTCTTTTTTTGCTTGTTTTTTGTTAATAATTGTGTCATAACGTTGTTTCATAGAAATGGACAATAATGATCGTAGTTCACGCAATAGCGTTTAAGCAAATCGGTGCAGTAGATCGGCCGTAATCGTGTCAGCCAGCGTTTCAAAATGGCGTCTTCCGGTCGCCCATATCTCCCCCGGATATAAACGAAAATTTATACAAAAATTTTGTTCAGTACTCAAAACTATGTGCAATAACATATGGGCATCTCCCAGTGGCACGGACGCGACATTCGCACGCTTTCAATTACACAAAAAACAAGAAAGAAACACAAAAAGTCGATATGTTTATTTAGTGTTCTAACGCACTGAAATAGTGCTACATTTTAGAAATATATTGGAGAGATTTAGTACAAATTAGTACAAAATAATAAACAATTATGCAATGAAACGGACGCGACAAAAAAAAAAAGTTTGTTTTAAGCTCTTATAGAAATATACAAAATTTAGCGATTTTTGGGAACTTTTTTTATATATATACATGCAAATGAAGGTCAAAGGATAACTTTTCTTCGTAGACTTATGAAATATGAGAATTTTGTCTTAGCTTTTTTTAATTAGGTACAGCAAGAATACGGACGCGACATCACGGACGCGACAAATTTTTGCAAGGGTATTCCCCTTATTAAATACAGTAATGGTTTTCATCATAACACTTCAACTTTGAATAAATATAACACATAACAAGTTAAATTCAAGTTACAGCAATCAAAATAAGGAAAAATTAAAGTTAAAAGTTCTTAGTGTGGTTTATTTAATTTTCCTGAGGAACTCTATTGGAATTAGATCTTGTTTAATATCGCGCACACAGCTCTTACAATCATTAGCAATGCACCTTTCATTCATCACATCGCAGCAAACTCCTTTTAGAAATAACTTAATAAATTAATTAAATTAAATTAATTAACTAGCTGAACATATTTGTACAGTATTTCTCATTAACCCTTTCCGGAAATTTGTACAATGTTTTTAAAGATTTTTTTTTGACAGCGAACGTATTTTTTATGAAACGGCTTTTTAATTCTTATTAAGTAGGTTATGTCGTACCATTCTGTTTGAAAATATAAATCACAATAGCCGTGGCTACACAGTGTGAGTGCGTTTTGTAAGCAGCTCTTTGCAAGAATTTGGCGATGCGATGCTTCTGCGGAGGAATTTTTAAATATGTAATACTTTTTAGTAGCAAAAAGACAAACAATTCCAAAGTTTGAATCTCATTTGATTTATAAAACTTATTAAATTTAAAATGTTTTGCTTCTAAATATTTTTCCCGAGCCTTTAAAAAATTGTACGATATATCGTACAAATGACCACAAGGGTTGCAAAGCTTTGATATATCATACAAATGGAAGGCAAAGGTTGCAAGTGATCTTTGCATTTTTTTTTAAGTTATGGATTTGGTAACAGAATTTGTCTGTTTGCTTGAATGCCACGCCAATCACTAAATCGTATGACTAATAAAATTCGACTGTTCGACTATTTCTATTCAGAAATAACAATTACTAGACGATTTTATGTTTCACTGGGCAGACACATATTATGTAAGGTTAGACATGAGTACTTGCCAATCCCACTACGATAATAAGAATCGGCTATATTCGGTATCTTTCTACAAAGCTATATGGTGTTTAGTTGATTCTGTGTTTTATTGAGAGGAAAATGGCTTTGCAACATCAATAACGGTTTTATAAGGCCTGATAAATGTGACTCAATTATTTATATATATCATTTATATAGGTTTCGGTCAAAATGAAATCACGTTTTGATTTTTTGTTGTTATAATTTATGTTTTGTTATAAAACAAACCAATGAATTATTCATGCGGAAATTTACCGGAAATCGAAAAACAATCGAATCGATTCAGAGCTTCCGGTTACGGACGCGACAAATTTCAAACACCCATAAAATGTTTTTCCAATTTTTCCGGGAACCAATTATTATATTTTCCTAACGAGAAGAATGCACCTATTTAAAAACTGACACCTACTTGCATTTGAAAAGTTTGTCCACTAATGACAACAATAAATAATGTTTTTTGAACACGAACGCGACATTAGGATGCAGGAAGAAGCAAACTCAAAAAATTTCCGTTCCGCGAACTCCGCTTTCTCTTGCTTTCTCTAATACATAAGATTGTTGTTAGTAGAAAACTTTTACATCACAAGAAAAATATAATATTACTTGAATAAGCTAAAAACACAAAGAAAAAAAGTTCATATAATTCGTCAAAAGGCTCAGAATTTTTTTGTTTTCTTTTACAGTAGTATATTTCGGCCAAAAAATTAAAAAAAATAAAAATTCTTTTACATTTATCAAATATAGATATTTAAGCTTTATTATTGGATAATATAACATTTTTCTGAGCAGTTTGAATTTTTCACTCGTGGTGGACCTTTTTTGGGAGATGCCCATATAAACAAATTTTTAATGTGGAATAAAAATTTGTATGAAACAAAAATTACTTAAAAACATGGT
The DNA here is from genome assembly GCA_963971225.1 of Melieria omissa. NCBI lineage: Eukaryota > Metazoa > Arthropoda > Insecta > Diptera > Ulidiidae > Melieria > Melieria omissa. The sequence continues at coordinate 36,329,958 of OZ020269.1, read as the reverse complement.
CGATTCTACCTAACTACCCCCTTAATTGCACTCTGCCTGTGACGTGTGAATAAGTTTCAATTTTTTTTTTTTTAACAGGAACAAACGCGCAGAGGATGACCCCTATTAATGCAAAGCATTGCGTTGGTTCAGGAAGGATATGAAGGTTAGGAGATAGGGTTATGAGTGAAGTGGTTATGACTCTTGCCTTGAACCCATCGAGATCATAAGTGCTGGGGAAAATATCCGCAGGGAGACCATTCCACAACCGCGCTGTACGGGCCAGAAACGAACTTTCCCCGTAGTGCGTAGTGCGCTGGAACATCGTTTCGACGTGGAATGCATGGGCGCCAGTGTTCAAACGGGTTGCTCGGGGGAATACCCGGAGTGATGGCATCAAGCTGCTCATCACCACTGAGCAGTTACCGAAAAAGTATCGGTAAAATAACACCACACATGCCACATTTCGACGATGCTCCAAGGAGTCAATAGAGCTGGATGCCCTACTGTCCCCTATAAGTTTTATCGCACGGTTTTGCACCCGATCGAGGAGCTCCAAATGGGTTTTTGAAGCCGCCGCCCAGAGGTGTGAGTTAAACTCCATTTTAGGTCGGATAAAGGTGGTGTAAATAATGCGGAGATCAGACGGAGTGAAATATTTTTTGCACCGCTTTAGGAAGCCGAGGCACTTGGCTGCTTCTTTCGACACGCCAAAAATATAATCGTTCCAACGAAGATCGTTCTTAATGGGCATGCCCAGAATATCAAGAGCTGCCGATTCCGCAATACCCACACCACCCATAACCAGGGATGTGTTGGGATGTGGGGAGACTCTATTGTGGGATAACAGGCAACATTGGGTCTTGCGGGGATTAAAATCGACCCTGTTCGCTTGACCCCACTTGGAGATTGTTTGTAGGTCGCTATTAAGTGTGTCATTCATATGGCGCCGTTCTCTCTCAATCTCCACAGAGCTGGGACGCTTTGTGAAAGAGTATGAATGACAAATGGTGCTGTCATCCGCAAACGAGTAGATGGGATTCTTCGTCGACGACAACAGTTCGTTGATGAAGATCAGGAAGAGGGTTGGAGAAAGGACCGAACCCTGCGGCACTCCCGCGCTAAGGGAATGCTTTTCCGAGGCTATGCCGTCTACTACAACACGAATAGAGCGATCATAGAGGAAGCTCGTAATCCAATGAGAGAAGGTACTACCGACACCATAGGCAATCAATTTTGACACGAGTGCTTTATGCCACACCCGGTCAAAGGCCTTGGAAATATCCAATGCAACAACCTTGCTTTCACCGAGGTTTAGAATGCTATGGTTCCATTTCTCGGTGAGGACCGCCATTAGGTCTCCCGTCGATCGTTGTCTTCGGAAGCCATATTGGCGGTCACTTAGCAGTCTATTGTGCTCCAGATATTTCACAAGGTTGAAGTTTACAATGCTTTCCATTACTTTGGAAAGCACCGAACAGATTGCTATAGGTCGGTAGTTCGCAGGGTCAGTAGTCTTGCCTTTTTTAGGAACTGATTGAACATTAGCTACCTTCCAACATGTCGGAAATACACCTGTGGTGTATGACATGTTGAAAAGTTTGCGTAATGGACAAGCCAGTGAGGTAGCGCACTTTTGCAAAACAAGGGCTGGAATGCCGTCCGGCTCTGAAGCCTTATTTACATCGAGATTTGCAAGCACTCTTTTAACTACCCGTGTTCGAAAATTAATTTCTGGCATAGAGCAAGATACGTTCGCAATGTAACAATAACTCTGTTTATGTATGTATTAGGGATCGCAATTTTTTGCCATTTTGCGATCCCGGGATTTTCGGGATTGAAAAGTCAAATCCCGGGATCCCGGGATTTAATCCCGGGATCCCGGGATTTAATCCCGGGATTTAATCCCGGGATTCATATAAAAAATTTTTTAATAAAACAATTTTCCCGAATTGCATAAATACTTGTTTATAATATATTTATCATAAAAATGGACACATTTTAATCACATTTGGGTAGTTTCAAGATTTTGTATCTTGAATTTAATCACATTTTGTTTAACCCTTCAATTCCCATGTCCAAAATAGTGAAAAAGAAAATTTTCTTTTTAAATAAAAGAGCTTAGATACGTTTGGATAAGACAAAAAAATGCACAAAAAATGTTTAAACTACCCTCATTTTTATATTGAAAGAAACCACAAAAACTCGCACTGCTTTAATTACGCGTGAAACAAATGAATAAATTTTACATATGACGTATCGCTAGTGTTGGAAGGAAAATTAAATAAACAAGTACTACTAATTGACTTTGCTATACAAGTGTTAGAATTTTAAAATAAAAACCTATGTGGTAGGAAAACAAATATTAAGCATCTGTCACCTACAGGTGACACTGGGAATTGAAGAGTTAACTTAAAAGTTTTTCATTTGACATTTAACTTCAGTTTCATAGCATTTTGTTTTATCCAAAAATGACACTTAAACATAACTTATTACTTTGCAACCGATGTATCATAAAGTGCATATATATGCATATTTGATAAAAAAAATAAAATAGTTAATTTGTTTGTGCTTTTAGTTTTACTTCGATTATTTCGATAAAAAAGTTAAGCGTTTTGATTAACTAAAAACTGAGATCTTAAAAATACAAAGGCATTAAGTGTTTTGTTCTCTTATCTAGAGCGAAATTTATTTCAAATGAACCCAGCTGAAGAGAAACATCCTTCAGATTCAACACTTGTTGGTTGAATGCTTAGTAAATAATCATAAGCCTTTTGCAAAAGACGCACTCTATCCCCTCCCTTCTCCCTCAAATAAGGAATTGGGTTTTTGTGCCTTAAAATTTATTTCATTTGAACTTTGAAGCATCTTTTGCAATCCCGAAAATCCCGGGATAAAAGAATTTGAATCCCGGGATTTTCGGGACTGGAAAAAGTCCGGGATCCCGGGATCCCGGGATTGCGATGCCTAGTATGTATACTATGTACTTTTCTAGTAAAAATTTGCCAGTAGCTAAAATTGGGAGAGTAAGGGCGCTGTTATGCAGACGGTCAAATGACCGTCGGTCACGATACTTTTTACGCTCTCGTTTTGTTTTTTCTACACTGTGCCAAAACCCTGTTATGCAGACGGTCATTTGATCGCCGGTCACCAGTACACTTTTCGCTTACTTGCAGCACTTTTTCCGTACTTTTTCATTTCGACGCTGCGTTTTATTTCCTCTTTTTGGAAAGCCACGTACAACACAAATGTAAACAAACGATGAGGGTTGCTACGAACCATTTTTTCCATCATTAGATACATATTTTCGCGACAAGTGTGCCATTTTGCTCCGAAAACACATGTGTTGTGAACAATTTCACAACGCAACACTGTTTTGATCGCATGATTTGGCATCAAGAGCCTCATAATTTTTGACCGACGCGGTCAGATTTTACTCTCCCACTCTCTCTCTCAATTTTTCATTTTACATTGAAGCAACAACAACTATCGTGACCGACGGTCATTTGACCGTCTGCATAACAGCGCCCTAAGCATGCTTACGATCTCAAAAATGAATTCATCTAAAAGTAAGCAAACAGTAATTTCTAAAAACTTGCAAGTTTAACTCTTATTTACACCAGTGTAACTTTCACTTACTGGTGTTGAACCAGATACATGCTTTTTATCAGCAGGTCAATGTTAATTAATACGAGCATAAAAATATTTGATTTAAAAATACAGTAAGTTCGGGTAGTATGATATTGTCGGATAATGTGATAAAGTGGCTTATTTCACAAGTGTAAAAATAATAATTGATTGGCACGACAGCCCGCTTACATGATACTAAGGCCTAGCTTCCCGCAACCACCCGTGTTGTGCGTGTGAATTTTGTACGCGGGTGGAAGGGACCTACAGTTTTATGCCGGTTCCGAACGGCAGGTTGAGAGCTTTTTCATAGGCAATTTTTACTCTCAGAGGTTTGCCATTTCCAGCTGAGAGGACAGCCACCGAAAGAGAAAACGAGTTTCCCGTTATTTTTTTTAGGTGTTACTACATGCAGTATTCGATCTTGCGTCGCTCTGCATGCGACTCGCTGGACCGCGCACTAACCAACTGAGCCACGGCGGCTGCAAGTGTGTTTCACAAGTGTGTTGTTTTCAAAATTAACCTTTTTAAATCATCATAGCAACTAAAAACTCGTGCTGTATAATCTTGCATGTGTTTGCTTAAATAGTTTACAGTCAGTGTGATGAAGTGCTTTGAGTAGCCCAGGAGATAACAAAAATTATTAAAAAGTTCAAGGTCAATCAAAACTAAATCAGTGATATAGATTATGAGTTTGCGAGGTACGCTCTTAGAAAAATTATTACTTTTTTTCTTATAATATTTTTTTTTACAAAAAGTAAATTCCGTGTAATGTGATATACTAAAAGTTGGGTAATGTGATATAGTACATCACATTATACGAACTTATTACAGCAGTACTATTTTTTATAATAATCAAAAAGGAATAATCTCAAAAATCTCTTATGGTTACGTTTCAGATAAAAAAAATCCATGAAATCATGTTTCTCGATACAAATTTTTAACCCTTGGTTTACTTCGTCAAATTGTGATTTTCCAAAAATTAATTAATTATGTTTAATTTGGAGTATTTTTATCAAGTTTAAGACTAATAGGTCTGTTAAATAACGTTTTTTCGGTTATATCACACTACCCGCCACTTTTGCCATACGCCAATATTTGGATATTTTGATTTGTAATTAAAACCTCGCTAACAGTTTATCTTAAAGAATTAATAATCTCATATATTCTAAATAATGCGTCAGTGAGCAGTTAGAGACCAAACAAATTGTCTTTTAAGGCAAAGTGTGTCGGCAATCGCCGTAAAACAAACAGGTATAGCACATTCCCCGAACTTACTCGACGTCTGATTAAGTTCCTTAAAATAAATATATTATTTCCCAAAACAAAAATCCCGGAATTGCGTTCAACTCGGCGAATCCCTGTGCAATTTAAGTTGATGCACACTCTCCTCTCCTTTATAGCCATTTGGCATCCACTGGACATTTAAGTTGTGCGCAGAGATCAGGATTTGAGACCCCCAAATACAAAAATTTAAAGCGAAAGTATATAGGGTTTTCCAACAAGAGGTGTTATTTTGGTATTCAAAGAAAAATGCAATTTTTGAGAAAAATGATTGGATAAAGAGGAAGATATGCCACTAATAATGAAAAACAACATCAGCCAAATGGCCACCACGACCACGCTTACAGGACCATATCCTTTTCATGAAATTTTCCATAACCAAATCGCAAAGTGGCTACCCTATGTCCTCGATAGTCTCACGAATTCTATCTTTGAGGTCTTGAATCGACGCTGGGCTTTTGGCATACACCTTATCTTTCACGTGGCCCCAAAGGAAGAAGTCGCAAGGTGTTAAATCACAAGATCTCGGTGGCCAATTGTTATCACCTCTTCCAGAGATAACACGGTCCGGAAACTTTTCCCGTAAAAGAGCAATGGTTTCGTTTCTTGTGCGGCACGTAGCACCGTCTTGTTGAAAGTAAACGTTGTCCAGATCAATACCATCCAACTTCGACCATAAAAAAACATTAATCATCTCTCGACAGCGCAATCCATTCACCGTAACTGTTGATCCAACCTCATTTTCGAAAAAGTAAGGTCCAATGACCCCGCCGGACCATAAACCGCACCAAACAGTCACACGTTTAGGATGGAGCGGCTTCTCAACAATAACTCTTGGGTTTTCCGAGCCCCAGATGCGACAATTTTGCTTGTTGACGTAGCCACCGAGGTGGAAATGGGCCTCATCAGTCAAGATGATTTGTCGATGGAATTCCGGATCATTGTCATGCATTTCAAGGACCCAATCAGCAAAGACACGACGTTGTTGATGATCGGTCGGCTTGAGTTCTTGTGTTAACTGAACTTTATAAGCCTTAAGACCCAAGTCTTTATGCAAAATACGGTGTAATGACGTTTTTGGAATGCCCAATTCCAAAGAACGACGAGGAATCAACAAACCTGGGTTTTCTTCAACACTTTGGGCTACAGCAGCAATATTCTCAGTTGTTCTTGAGTCCCAACAGCTCGAATTTTTCCACCAGCTTCTGTATTGCGATCCGACAAGGTGCTTCACGACGACCTAAAAATGCTTTAGTTTTGCGAACTGAGACTGCAAGATTTTCAACATTTTTGGAGTGAATTTTAATAATTTCAATGCGTTGTTGAAGCGTGTATCGTTCCATTTTTAGTAATAGCGTAGTTTCTACTTGTGAAATGTCAAAGAATAAAAGCTTCAAAAGTGATTCAAAATAACACCTATAGTTTCAAATGGAATTGAATTGTACTCGAATCCCCCTCTCCAAATTAAATCCGCGTTGCGCCACTGCTCGAAACGAAACCACTATGTTGACGATCACGTATATATATGTGTATGTGTTTATAGGTATGTACTAGGGATCGCAATTTTTTGCCATTTTGCGATCCCGGGATTTTCGGGATTGAAAAGTCAAATCCCGGGATCCCGGGATTTAATCCCGGGATTCATATAACAAATTTTTTAAATAAAACAATTTTCTCGAATTGCATAAATACTTGTTTATAATATATTTACCATAAAAATGGACACTGTTTAATCACATTTGGGTAGTTTTAAGATTTTTTATCTTGAATTTAATCACATTTTGTTTAAGGGGGGAGTACACTTTGATTTTTCAAAAAAATGTATTTTTTTTTTTTGGCTTAAAATGTTCCTTGGGATGTATACTTTAATTTAGAAAAGACTCCAAGTCCGCCAGAATATTCCTTACCGCTTTACGAAGCGATTTCCTAAAACATGTACCGGCGCGCTGAGAGAGCATTTTATCTTTAAACGCGTTTATCTCGAAACGGGGCTTTTCAAACTGGCGTGGGAAATAACTCTAACCAGTTATTATTAAATTTGGATATCGCCTAGGTTTTCTTGTTTAGAATTAAATTCTGCTTAGAAATACGTATCCACATTTTCGATTTTGTCAAAAATGGATTTTTAATCCACGATTTTGTAAGCATTTTTAGGGTTAAAAAATGGACTTTTTTTCCTAAGGCCACAACTTTTGAAAACAATTAATTTAAAAAAAATCGGAATACGTATTTCTAACCCGAATTTCATTACTTATCAGGATTTTGTTCGATTTATGTTCCAGGATCACATGGGAAGGAGTATTTTCTCACGCCGTTTTCCGACTTCCGCGCGAGGACGCCCGCGCGACCTGGTGCACCGGCCACGGGGGGACGCCAATCGAGTTCAAAAAAATACAAATTGTAGTTCGAAGGATGAGTAATAAATGGGTTATAACATATTTGCCCTCCCTGAGTGTTTTATTGCTTAAAAAAATTAACGAAAATGCCTTACTTTTTGGACGTTCAAAGTGTACTCCCCCCTTAACTTAAAAGTGTTTCATTTGACATTTAAGTTCAGTTTGATAACATTTTGTCTTGTTTTGTATCCACAAATGACACTTAAACATAACTTATTGTTTTGCAACAGATGTATCATAAAGTGCATATATATGCATATTTGGTAAAAAAAAATAAAATAGTTAATTTGTTTGTACTTTTAGTTTACTTCGATTATTTCGGTAAAAAAGTTAAGCGTTTTGATTAACTAAAAACTGAAATCTTAAAAATACTAAGGCATTAGGTGTTTTGTCCTCTAATCTAGAAATTTATTGCAAATAAACCCTGCTGAATAGAAACATCTTTCAGATTCAACACTTGTTGGTTGAATGCTTAGTAAATAATTATGAGCCTTTTCCAAAAGACGCCCTCTATCTCCTCCCTCCTCCCTCAGGTAAGGAATTGGGTTTTTGTGCTTTTAAATTTATTTCATTTAACCCTTTCGGTTATTCTATGCCATATGGCATAGTCTCTTTTCAGTGCCTGTTTTAGGTCAAAAACTTGTGGATACTATATTTTTCAATTTTTGTATTTTTCTCTGAAGATTTTTATACCAAATAATGAAAAAAATATTTTGATTAGTGTACCAAGTAACTTGTAAGGGTTCAGAAAGTACGCAGTCCTATCGAGCTGCGTATTTTACAAAAAGAGGTCACTTCGTACTTTTATTTATTCTATTGCAAAAATCAATTTATTTTATAGGTTTATGTAAGTAATCTAGTAGGTATTTATTGCTTTAGTAAGTGTAAAAAAAGTTAGATCCCAAATATAGTTTACTAAGGCTGTACGATTTTTTTTATTTTTTACTATGCCATATTTCATGATGCCCAAAAACCACTTTTTCGAACAATATTTTAAAAAATTACTTTTGATTATTCATTATGTAGGCTTAAACAGTAATAAAATGGAAAATAATGACTTTTAAAGTTAAAAACAAAAAAGAATTACCGAAAGGGTTAACTTTGAGCATCTTTTGCAATCCCGAAAATCCCGGGATTAAAGGATTTGAATCCCGGGATTTTCGGGACTGGAAAAAGTCCGGGATCCCGGGATTCAAATCTTTTAATCCCGGGATTTTCGGGATTGCAAAAGATGCTTCAAAGTTCAAATGAAATAAATTTAAAAGCACAAAAACCCAATTCCTTATCTGAAGGAGGAGGGAGGGGATAGAGGGCGTCTTTTGCAAAAGGCTTATAATTATTTACTAAGCATTCAACCAGCAAGTGTTGAATCTGAAAGATGTTTTCTATCAGCAGGGTTTATTTGCAATAAATTTCGCTCTAGATTAGAGGGCAAAACATTTAATGCCTTAGTATTTTTAAGATCTCAGTTTTTAGTTAATCACAACGCTTAACTTTTTTATCGAAATAATCGAAGTAAAACTAAAAGTACTAACAAATTAACTATTTTATTTTTTTTTATCAAATATGCGTATATATGTACTTTATGATACATTTGATGCAAAGAAATAAGTTATGTTTAAGTGTTATTTTTGGATAAAACAAAATGTTATCAAACTGAAGTTAAATGTCAAATGAAAAACTTTTAAGTTAAACAAAATGTTGTCAAGGATGACTATGTTTATTTATTTGATTTAAATTTACACTGACAATTTTGAATGTAATTGACAACTGATTGTAAATGACAACTGGATTTTGGTGATGTGCCGCGCACAACCAACCACTTCGACGACTCAACACCGACTGCCTCCCTTTCCGCCTTACAATGTGATTAAATTCAAGATAACAAATCTTAAAACTACCCCAAATGTGATTAAACTGTGTCCATTTTTATGGTAAATATATTATAAACAAGTATTTATGCAATTTGGTAAAATTGTTTTATTTAAAAAATTTGTTATTTGAATCCCGGGATTAAATCCCGGGATCCCGGGATTTGACTTTTCAATCCCGAAAATCCCGGGATCGCAAAATGGCAAAAAATTGCGAACATTAGTACAAGAGGAGAAGGAAAGATTGGGATTAGTGATGGAATCGACAGATCACTAAATACAGCACAGTACATCTGAACATCCCGGCCGCCATTGCAGATTGCAATAATATGGGGTGCCGCGGTCCCGCCCAGGGTTGCGGCTGACGGCGGCTAGTGACGGTTTGGCGGTGATGCGCGGCTGCCTGGCTGTAGGATGGGCTGGGAGGTTTTCGCCATTCCGCGATGCCGGAGCGCTGGGGAGTGCGCTGAGGGCCTCTCTGCTGTCGAAGCTCGGTGAGGACGTGCGGGGCAGTCTGGGGGGCAACTGCTGCGGGGATCGTTAGCTCTGGATCCGCAAAAGAGAGGTCAGATGTGCTAAATGATGATGTTGTCATCGTTGGTGTGGGGTGTGATCGGTTTGTCAAGCGATGAGGTTCACTTGAGTTCCCGTCAGAGGAGTGAAGGCGCTTGCAATAGGTCGCACGGGAATGGCGACTGACTCGGACCCGGGATGGGTCCGCTCGAGGGTTATTGTATGGAGGGGTGCAATGTGGAAATGCGAAGGGGCTGCAGTTTCCATCAATTGCTGTGCATATTGACGCGTGGCGTCGAGCCAACGCGATAGCCATCCTGCGGGGGGCGAAACGTTTGACAACGAAGGGGGGTGTTTGCCGTTTTGAGTCTGAATGTGCAGGGATGGTGAGTTCTGCGTGATTTGCCTTTATTTCCTTGTGTGGAAACCCTACGGAAACCCCTCATGTCAGAAAGAGAGCTTCCTTTGGAGTAGGAAAGTTTTTTCGAAGGGCGGGACCAGTGTGCGTATGGTGATTTGGCACCGCGGCGACATTTGTCAAATATGATGACAGGGGTACTGGACCACTTAATATCCAACCGAGATCACTGCCAATCACTATATCGATCTGCACTGCCTCGAAGGGGTTGGGATCAGCGAGATCTAGCGTGGCCAAATCGTTCAAACTGGGGGGGTTTATTTTGGAACGGGGGAGAAATTCCGTTAACTTTTGAAGTACGATTGCTTGCACGGGGAGATTTGTGCTCATTTTGAGGACTGGCAATGTCAAGAAGCATATATGATTGGCGTTTTTCACAATTTGTCCGGCCATGCCCGAGATCTGGAGGTGAGATTTCTCGATCGGCAATTTTAGGCGTCTCTGGACCTTCGAGGAAATGAAGGTGCGCTGAGAGCCTTGATCGATCAACGCTCGAACTCTGAACAACTTTCCAAAGTGTTTAATGGACACCAGTGCCGTAGGCAGAAGTGACTGGGTGCCATTATTTGGGTGAAGGGCTGGTACTGGGAGCGTGCATTGTCTTGAACATGTGCTGGGTTGCGCATAGGAAAGGGGAGAATGAGTACAGGAGTTGTTCCTCGGTTGTTGGATAACCGTTGAGATCAGAGAAGTGGTCGGAGGTAATCGATGGGGGAGTGAGTGGTTTGCGCATTGCATTTGGGGATATGAAGCAAAGAGTGGTGCTTTTTCTGACAATATACGGATGTGAAATTGCTTGTACAGTCCTGAATTAGTTGAGATGTAGCAAGACAATTCAAGACACAAGATGTGTGCTTTTTCACATATGCTAATCGACTCTGGGGGGTGAGCCTTTTAAAGCTTTGGCAAGTCCGTACGGAGTGATTTGCGTCCTTTTTCACTTCATTGTGAAGATTAAGGGATCTGTTGGGCCGATTTTTGAGGACATTGGAAGATGAGGGTTGTGGTTTCGACTTGCTAGGCCAGAAGAAATTCAGCCGTTCCACTATCTCGTATCTGCAGGTCAGGAACTCATTCATCTGTGACCAGGGTGGCAGATCCTTCCTGGATGTCAGAGATTGTTCCCATAAAGCTAGGGTTGCTTCGGGCAATTTGGTAGAGCATATATACCTGCAGTGGATCCCAATTGTCCGTATCTACGGCCTGAGACTTGAGAACGGACAGACAATTGTTTATAGAATTCTGGATCCGCTGAAGTGCCTCACTGTTTTCGGTGTGGACAGGAGCGATATTCAATAGAGATCGAATTTGATTGTTAACGAGGATGCGTTTGTTTTCATAGCGGGATCTTAGAGCTTCCCACGCGAGTCTGAATTTCTAATGGGTTAATGCGTATTGTTTAACAATAGCTCCGGCTTGGCCTTGCGTTTTGTATCGGAGGTGATACAATTTTTGGGCTAGTGTGAGCTGGGGGTGGTTAATGTATACCGCAGTAAACATGTCCCGAAAGGACGGCCACTTCTCATAGCCCCCGAAGAATGTTTCGGTGTCGCAAGGAGGAACTTGGAGGCAAATGTAGGAAGTATTTGCTGGTTCTAGGGGTTGAACCGGTTCCATATGTGTAGCAGGCTGGGGGGACTGAGGTTGGAGCATCTTAATGATGTCCAACATCTTAGCCATGCACAACTCGTATAGGTCTGTGGGCTGGCTGTTGTCTTCAGCAATGAAGACTGCCTGATGTGCGCGCATTAGCCTCTCCCATTGGGCTTGCAGATTTTTTTGCTTAATTTGAACCAGTGATTTGGTCAAATCCTCAATGGGAGCCGATGAAAGCCGATGAGTCTCTCGGACTCAAAACCAAAAGTGGCAACACTGGGATCGGTTGCTTTGGGACTAGAGAGCTGGGAGCGAGTTTTGAGTGCCTCGCGAGTGACAGGAACTGTCAAATGTGCCTCGGTTGACTTTGAATATCTTGGAGAAGGAGACTCCATTTTGACTCCATTAATTTGACGCTTGGGGGATCGCTCAACAGGCATTGAAATGGCTTAAAAAAGCTCGAAAGTGCTTTGAAATTCGTTTGAATACAAATATAAGGCTTATGAGGAATAAACCTGAAGTATTACCGCGTCCGCGCGAACGATAATTAAAAAATGGGAAAATGTACACGAAAGTGTAAACAATTTTCAATACGAATTTGTATTTCTGTTGAGGTTAGAAGTTTACAACTGTGTGTGTAAATGCGTCGAGAAATTGGTATATATATATAGTAATATGTAAACACGAATTAGGGAAATTATTAATAAACATCAAATTTTTTAATATATAGGTGAAAGTGAGTTTGTCTTATTTGTGGGTAAACGTGAAAATATGTTTGTATATAAAGAGTCAGTGTTTGATAATATATTCTGTGGTCAAAAGCAATAACCGCCTAAGTCGTAAATTGCTGTTTCGAGTAATCTCGCTTTAAAGTTTTAGCGCGTAGTGTGTTCGCCATGGGAATGCGAATAGGTTTTTATTAATAACTTTTTTTATTTTAAAGTTAGAAGCTCCCCGATTTTACACAAACGTAGAGCACAGTCAAGGGAACGTGGTGGCATCCATAACTCAATTTCTTCTTAAGTCGACTTAAGCGGTTAGTGCTTTTAACCACAGATATATGTATATTAGTTTATTAGTGTTTACGGGTAATAATAATATTTAATTCTTACTATATTTTGTATTAGGGGAATCCACCAATAATAGGGTGAACGCTTAAAATTTTTGAGTACAGGTGGGGTGTTTTTGTCCCACTGTTTTCGCTTGAGGTGACAACAGCTGTGCAGTGTATGAGTATGTGCATTGAAAATTTTCTAAGTTTCAGAAAATTGTTCAAAGTGCTGCGAAAACAGGCTACTCGTCCCACTGTATTCGAGTTTGTTTACTTCTGCTAGCGAGAGTTTGGAAATTGCTTAGGCAGAAGTGCGAATGTGCAATTACACTTGTAAGCAGTAGCAGGAGTGCTTTCTGCTTTGTACTTGCGTATATCGCACAAAGCAAAACGCGAAAATGCGTGCAAGTGGGAGAGTGGGAATGCAGCGGGACTAACGCTGCGTGCCTATTTACTGCACTTGAACAGTGCGTATTTGCTGGCTGCAGCGGAGATTTTGCAGCGAAGGTCGCACAAAGGAGACTGCGAAAATGTAGGGTAATGTTACCGGCTGTGGGCCACCCCTTGTATTTTTTTAGGTTTTTAAAATATGACAGATCTGAGTATGAGGTTATGTGTACATTGACAATAAACAGTATTAGTGCAACACTGAAGTGAAAAGAGCTACAACAAAACAAAAAAAATTGACGAAGAAATTTTCAATAAAGTAATTTCTGAAGATTTTGCGAGTCTGATAAAGCGAAGTGAAATATTGCAAAGAGGTGAGTGTTATGCGCTTTTTATGCAGTATTTGCGTTAAATTTTCCGATTTTATATCGAGTTTACTCAAAATATTTCGCCACGAGAACTTTGCCAGTCACTTAAGGGATGGCTGCCGTTACCGGTTGTGGGCCACCTTTTGTAATCGGTTGTGGGCCACCATGTTTTTTGCATGAAAATTTTTGCAAATCGTGTTTTTGACTTCCTTGTCAAGGCGGTTCCCAGAGTCCTCTCTGGGAGTTTTCCGGAAGTACTAAAATTTGTATTAAAGGCGCCAAAATTTAAAAATTGTTAAACGGGACCTAATTATTTAATATCGAAGTGTTTATTTATTCGTGTTTTTTATGCATTTTTACGCAATTTTAGCCATGTCTACCCCGAGAAACAAAAGACGAACCGAAAGAAATCAAAAAATCATCAAATCGCGGCCGAATTATGTGCAGTAGCGGGATTGCTTACTGCACTGCGCTGTTTTGTACTAAGGGATATAAGTTAACCCGACGGCGTCGCAGCCCGCTGCTGCGAAGTAAACGAGCAACGCCACAGCCCGCTACATTGTTGCGCAAGCAAACAACGCTACCGTCGTCGTCGCTAGCGCAGGCCACCGAACTGAACTTGACGCACAATAGCTGCCGTCAGCAAATATGAACATTGTTGCTGGTGGCGGTCGGTCACTCGCTTCTTGCACGAGCTGCAAGATCAGCGAATTGTGATCGAACATTGTTGCTGATGGTCGATCGTCGGACTGCAAGATCAGCAGGATGATACGGCGTGCATGGTTGGTAGGGCTGTAGGGTAGGCTAAGAAGTTTAGTCGTTGTACGGAGCGGAGCCAGCCCAGTTGGGACTGGCCTAATTAAGCAATTTGTAACTCAATAAAGCAGAATTAAATAATTTATATGCACACGGTAAGCGGGGTACCAGAATGACAATTTGTATTCTGGATTTTTGGGGAGTGGGTATATATTTGGGGGAGATATATATTTATAAAAATGTTCCTCTTATCTGTTTTTGGGCCCCGTGCCCGAAATTGAGGATCTCCTGCTGGATCTCTTGCTGTATGTCCGCCACTGTGCTGTGCTGCTGTTGTTTGTGAAGGAAACAGAGGAGTTCCTTTTTTCTGCTCTGCGTTGTGGGTGTGTTGTTGTTGTTTTTGCCCGTGTTTCTGTTTTTGTTGTTATAAGTGTATCTGCACTACACTGCAGTGTACAATGTTTCGTTGCACTTTTTTTTTTAATTCTTTAATTTGCGCACTGTTTTTGAAATGTAATTCGTTGGTTTGTGATAAGTTTTGTTGTAACAGCGTTTTTGTTTTTTTTTTTTGTTGTCTTTTCACTTTTAGTTTATGCACTTGCACCTGTTGATTGTTTTTGATTGTTCATCGTTTTGTTTTTGAAATTGTTTTTTAATCACTAATGTATGTTCATAGTTTGTGTCACTTTAGTATTAGTATTATATTACGCGGCGCTTGTTCGCGTTCGCTCGAAGGACCATGTAAATTTTCGTATCGCGGCGGAGCGACTGAATAAATACGCGGGGGTTTCGGGTTTTATGTATTTATTGATAGACGCACGAAACACAAGTGTAAAGTACAAGAAACATTAAAAGATACAAACGGCCGAGGCCGGGGAGCAGCAAATAGGGGGAAAATTAGTACAAGAGGAGAAGGAAAGATTGGGATTAGTGATGGAATCGACAGATCACTAAATACAGCACAGTACATCTGAACAGTAGTGTTTTCGCTTTCTCTACAGGGGAAATGAATATCTTCGATTGAAAGCTTATCAATCACGCATTCCCTTCACAGAAAAAACCGTTTACATTTTGCATTTTAGATGTCTAAGAGTTATTTGGTTACCGTCTTAACTCTTGTTCACCATTTTCATAGAGGAATGGAAGTTAATTTGTGTACCTTACACACCTCTTCTAGTACGTGTTCATATGATGGTGGCGGTGTTGTTGGCAACGCTGATGACAAGCCTTCTGCTGATTCGCCCATACAAGTAGTCACGCTGTGATTGTGTATTCCTGAAAGTGTTCATTTTCATTGAGTATTCTATTATAATACTTAGTCGATGGTTTAAGAGCTAATGAATCGCAGGAATAAGCTACACTGTGGTGCCATTTCCAAGGCTTACAACTAACAAATAATGTCCGAACGTGCTACACATGCATTGTACACATACACACATACTACTGGCTGTTGAAGACGTCAAGAGAAGGCAAAAAGTGTGAAAAAATAGTATACATAAATATATGGGTTGCGTAGAAAGTATCAAGCCTAGGTGTGAATATGCTTATTTTTACTTCAGATTTGTTGTAATATGAGGAGGTCCATAACAAAACGCAATAATTCCACTTTTTAAGTTTTTCGTTTTTTTTGACTCAATCAAATTCTACATGTTAAAATCTATATAACAATTGTTATAAAACATACCAATGGTCGATAATTTCACTGTAATTCAAAACCAAAAATAATAGTTCAGACCAAAATGCAACATTTGCATATCTATGCAATAAATAACTTCGATATATTAGTGAAAAGTCAATGATATAAATTAATTTTATTCTTATGGCACCTCTACAATAAAATTTAAATTTATTGTTATGGTTACTCTACAATAACTATAAAACGGTAAGAGTTTTATCGAGGTTTTGGGCGTTTTGAAAAAGATTTGCGAAAAAATACTACAATGTTTGTTGAAGAAGGTTATCACAAAGTGTATTCTGTGCACGGGCAAGTTAAGATTTTAGGAAAGGATTGGTACCTTAAGAAATTAAAAATGTTAGCAGAATATTACCGTCCTACAGAGTATCAATGTACAGTAAAAACTTTTGAATCTTACATAACACCGGCACACAAAAAAAAAAAAGTGGTCTGTACATTTGACTAGACCCACCTATCCTTATGTATTTCGGTGCGCTGAAACCGAATCCCAGGTCAGTTTTGTCCGTACACCCTCAAAATTTTGAGTAAATTGCAAAAAACTGCCATTATTTGCAATTTTTAGCAATTTTTTGCAGTTTTTTGCAATTTACTCAAAATTTTGAGGGTGTACGGACCAAACTGACCTCGGATTCGGTTTCAACGCACCGAAATACATAAGGATAGGTGGGTCTAGTCAAATGTACAGACCACTTTTTTTTTTTGTATGCTAGTGTAATGGCAGTTTTTTGCAATTTACTCAAAATTTTGAGGGTGTACGGACAAAACTGACCTCGGATTCGGTTTCAGCGCACCGAAATACATAAGGATAGGTGGGTCTAGTCAAATGTACAGACCACTTTTTTTTTTTGTGTGCCGGTGTAATTGACGGCAAAGAAAAATTTACCAGCTATCTTAAAAGAGGCAAAAACCCCCTCGTTTGCTTGATGGAATTCCTCTTGGTGTTGCAATTAAAGAAAGATATTAGGGCAGTTCACGATAACGTGCAAACGGTCTTGCATCATGGCATGTGCAAAATGTGATGGCTAATATTATCAACGCAACAACAAAATGTACACATTTACCCATGCCCAGCAGCTGCAAATTGCAACACTGAAAACCTTGCATATTTTTGGGCATGGGTAACAAAGTTTTGCCAATCAATCAGCTGCTACAATTGTCGAAATGGAGCAGACGAAAAAGAAAATAAAAAGAGAAAAACCGAATAAAAAGTGACGGAGGAGGAGATTCGTACATTTTTAAGTAATTTGTAAGAAGCGCTGGAGTTAGAGGTGTGAATTGTTTTCGGATTCCACGGCGGCAGCAACTTAGGCATGCTCTTCATTCTCGCAGGCTCCCACGGCTATTCTTCTTCTTCTTGATTTATTCTTCAAAAACAGCTGTGAATTTGTTCTGAAACCGATTTGCCATGACATTTTAAAAAGTGTGCTCAGTGTTGATGGCAAATATTTAAAATCACATGCATTTGCCCAGCTTTTTGCACGTTATCGCGAACTGCCCTATTGTTAATATCTAGAAAAACATTATGGCCAAAAGTGGTCAAAATTTCGGGGTTAGAATTTTAGACGAACAAGGAAACAGTTCCAATGATACCGATGAAATAACCTTTTGCGACTGTTTGGAGGAGGACACTAATATGAGATGTAACACAATGTTGATTTTTTTAATACTTGAATACTTATATACTTTTTTAATACTTGAATGTAATATAATCAAACTTATGCAATTCAAATCAAAAAGATTTTATTTCTATGTTATTCACAGCAAAACGCCAGAATTCCAAACCTAGTTCATATCAAAACGCAACATCCCCATAGGGTTCATAGCAAAATGGACCAAAACGCAACATTTCCAAATTTGTTTTCTAAATAACTAAAAAAGTAATTGCCAAATAAATTAACTTATTTATGGTTTGTATTGTTCCTAGAAAACTATTATTCCACAGCAAATATTAAAAAAAATATGTATCCTACTGACTTTAATTACATTTATTCGTTTATCCAAAAAGTTGTTTTGGTGGAATTATTGCGTTTTGTTATGGACCTCCTCATATATTCTTTTGACGACGGATCTACTTAAGGAGTGCCTCGTTAAAAATTGTAACATCAAAAAATTAAAACATCTCAGCAACCACTAATCCAATTTTTGAAAAGTCTGGTTTTATATAACATGACTTTTATGTAGATTAGAAAACAATTAGAAAACAATTATAATAAATTTTCAAGGTTAAATTTTCTAACTTTTTCTGGAATACCCCTCATGGAGACTTTAATTTTTCCTTATTAATTTTATAATTTATCATAATTTTATCAATACCATTTTACCATTAAACACTCATTCAATGCTATAAATGGGCATAAACTATTCAATGACAAAGTTTTCATGGCTCACCTGATTAAAAAAAGTTTAATTTGAATTTGTATTAACAAAGTTATTAGAAAAATTGCATGTCACAATTTTTAACGACGCACTCCTTAGTTCATAACATATCCAGTAAGTATATCTCTTATAATAGAGTGCTTCTGTAAGGTTTTTGAAAAATTTATCTGACAAATATTGCTTTCCACGAAAGAATTACTTGAGTTTTCCATGTGTAACTCATCTTGGAAAAAAGTTGGTTCTTATTTAGCTAAGCTGCCGCCTTGCGGGTGGTCACTTTTGAATCTTTACAAACAATAGCGTACAGTTAGGAAATGCTTTCGGATAATTTTGCAGTGTTTATTCTCATCGCGGATATAAATTAAAAGCTCATCCTCGTTTAAAGTTCGCTTTCCAGTCGTTACAGTTACATACGATGGAGAACATTCACTCACTAACCCATTCACTAATTCTGTATGGACCGGACACTACAAGATTTAGACTTTTAAAATTTGTTTACTAAAACCGACACTATCACCATGTTTGTCACCATGTTTATACGACGGTCCCAGTCGACTCGCATTGACTCGAAACGTTTTCGAGACAGGTGTTTATACATTAATTAATTTATACTGAGGCTTCTACTTAATTTTTAATTTAAAATATTCTTCTAAATTAAAAACCTGAAAATTGGAAAAACTTAGAGGAAAATATCTAAAAAGAATGCAGTCGTATGCTCTTGAATTTTTTGTGTTTTAAGAAGCATTCTTTCTTTGTCGAATAATATACACACACCCTCGAATATCTTCCGATCTCAGAAAATAATTCAATTTAAAAAGTGGTCTAGCCACCTATTCTTCAACAAAATATATTTTATTCATCCCTGAAAGTTGCAATCAATTTGAAAAATGAAAAAATTGCACAAATACACAGCATACATCTACAGTCGAACTTTGCTATAGTGAACTTCTATATAATGAAGTTCTCCGTATAATGAATTAATTTCAAAGACACGGCTTTATCGTTCTATTCTAAGTGCATTTTGATCTCCTTATAATTAATTTCCATATATTGAATATTTCTCTACAATGAATAAATTTTTTAGTTGAAAACTTCGCTTTCATTCGTTTTTTGTCTCCATATAATGAATTTTTCCATGTTTTTTTCTGTCACGCATATTAACAACACTGAATACCAAAAAAAAATAAAACATATTTAGGGGAACCCCGGAAGTTAAAAATAACAACAGCATAAGAAGAGGAAAGTCACATCACTAACAATTTTGTTTTGAGTTGTTTTGTTTGTTTTGAGTGAATAAAGTGAAAATGTCACAGCGAAGTAGAATTTCTCTCGAAAAAAAGTTATTGATAACACTACACAACAGCATGTCTGTTGCATCGAGTTTTTACATGAATCTGAATCGTTTTTCCACGCTGATTTCAAAACCATACTCCGTTTTTATGTAACAGCTCTAGTTTTTACAAAAAATGGGCATGTCACTTTTTCGAATTTTCCTCGGCTTTTTTTTCGTTTTCTACTGTAATTTCTGAACCCATAATCCTATCGACATGTTTTATATATCGTTGCACTTACTGCACTTGCTGACATTAATCAATTTTATGTGTTCTAAATTGGCGTTGTAATAAGGTTTCAAAGTAGGAAAATATTAAATTTTAAGGCGGTTTTTCTGATGGCGAAAATTGTACAGACGTTTCATAAATCAAGTTACGAATACAAGCGAATACAAGCGAAAAACAAAAAGATTTTGAATTGTTCGAAACAAAAAAAAATTAAAAACTTTGCATATTTTTAGGCCCCCAATTTTTTAAGGAAAAAAGTATGAAGTTGACTATCCTACATTTTTGCTATTATTTCGATACTAATGTGTATTCCGCCAAATAATTTTGCTGTGTTGTATTGCTTGATGTGTCGACTTTCATTATACACCTAGCTCGGTAATTGATTAACAAAAAATTTGCATGTTTTTGACCATCTAAGAAAACGCCTTAAAATTCCATATTTTCCGACTTTGAGGTCCAATTACCGCGGCATTTTAAAACTTATAAACATAAGTTGCATCGGAAAAGAAGCCGTGTGGGGTTGTTAATGCGATAAGGTAAAATCATGCCAATCGGGTTTTTGGTTTAGAAATTACGATAAAAAATATGGAACAAGTAGAGGAAAAACTGAAAAAATGACACGGTACCTATATCTCAATAACTAGAGCTGCTAGAAAAAATCTGACGATAGATTCGAAATCAGCGCAAACAAATTAGTAAGAAACAGTAGAAAAACTCCATGCAACAGAAAAAAAGTGTTTTTTTTGTTGTGCTGTGTAATTAATAAAATTGAAGAGTATGTAACAAAAACAAAACAAAAGAAATATTGCCAAGCAGTTTGCTTCTTTTGATATACTTCGAACCTTTGTGGAGATGAAGAGCAACGTACCGAGTAATGTTTTTAAGTCTCTAAATGTGTTAGACGGCTTTGTTGAGGAAGAAAAATGGAAGCGTGTAATTCAAACTAAAATACCTTATTATTTTAAATAAAAGATGAAAAAAATCATAATTTCTATATAACGAAGTTTCTATATAATGCAGCTTTTTTCTGGTCCCGTGTGAATTCATTATAGGGAAGTTCGACTGTATTATTATCACTTTTATTGCAAAACTAAAGAGTCCTTATATAATTCCTGTTACTCTTTGCAATTATTAATGTTGATGTAACCGATTAAATGTAAAATCTGAAAAATCTAGCCCACACTCGTTGTACTATAGTTTAAAAAATTTACGAAAATTGTGAATTTAAGTCACAAGCATTGCCAAACTACAGAAGTTTAAGAAAAAAGAAATGGAGATTTAAATTCAGAAAACCATACTAGCATACCAAATTTTATTAAAAACAGACCACTCTTTCTAATTTTGTCACGCTGTTGTATGGAGTCGAATCCCTGTGCACTGTGGCGAAAATAACTAAGCCCTTCCTTGCAAGACGTTGCATATATGCACTTCTCGTAGATCTGGATCGTTCATTCTTCGGTTGTACCTTTTTGTGCCTTCTTCTTTAAAACATTTGATTTCTGACAGAAATTCGCGAATAACATTGAAAGTATGTGCAAAAAAAATGGATGGAACAAACAACACGTGTTTCGATTAGGTGAAATAATTCTGGTTAATAACGGCGATGGTGATATGGCGGTCGTCACCGCTCAGATGATTATTGCATTGGACGGCGAGTGTAGAGCGACGATCGACCTAAGTTCGATTTCCCGTGGTAGCCAACACTAAAATATAGGTAAAACGATCTTCATTTTGGCGACAGCGTTTTCATCAGGATGTGTCAAACTTCAGAAAAACTACTTCCATAGGCACAGGAATTCAACAAAATTTAATTTTTACCATTAAAACTTAACAATAATAATATGACAAGTGTTTCTCTCTATGGAAATTAAATCATGCAACAAAGGGTTAGGGCCCCTCAGCGGAAGTAATATAGAAAAAGCGCAACTTTGTCAGTTCTTGTCACCGTCGTTTAAGGCAGTTCACAGCCAATTCAATAATTTATTGAGTACGTCTTTGTGCTCACTTAAAATCGAACAATCATTAGTTGTACTTTTAGAATAAACTGTAGGACCAACCGCCAAAATACAACTATGTCTTTCTGTACTGGGTTATGTACACAAAAATAGTTCGCAAAAATTACTTTCATGGTGTCCAATAGTGGACTCGAGCGTAGTGGACCAAGACTACTGTTTCGGAATTTTTCCATTTTTAGTCAAAATAAAATAGATCGGAATTTTCTTGCACATGCTGTCTACTGCACAAACTACGAGGGAACGAGGGGTGAGCTAAAATTCCAACGAGCAAGCGAACGAAAGAAAAGCGGATAAATAAATACTAAGTATATGGGTATGAACCCGAAACTGATGATCTCTTTCGGATGGTAGAGTAGAGTATGCTTAATGCGACTTTGAGAGTACGAGCTCATGTCTTGAGAGTGTGTTGCACTGGCAGTCGCAGCTGCAAATCTAGGAATAGGATCTCTTACCCAGCCGCAAATCGTTGTTGGCCTTGCTGGGCAGCAGGGACCTGCGCTCGTTGGTGCCCATCGATCCCAGACTGTTGCAATCGGCCGAGTCGATGGTGGAGCTGCTGGCGCCGATTGCCGTCGAGTGGTGGTGATTGAGCAACGCCTCGTTTACCTGTGGGTCCGTGTCGTGCTCCTGCGAAGTGCTGCGTGAGCTGCCCATGCGGAACTTTAATTTGAAGGGAGCCATGCTCCGCCGCCGTCAACTCGCTGTCCTACAACTTGTCCGGCTGCCGCTGCACCTGCACTTGTTTTGGTGCTTTTCGATTGCAATTACACACAATATCAAACAGTTTGCGTCTATATGGTTGGTGTAAAAGTGAATATAGTAGTACTCAAAATTGTAATGGTGATGTCGAAGGAGGACGAAATTTCAGGAGAAAACATTTACATTTGCAAAGAGAACAGTACATAATTAAGAAAACTTTTTGCAATGGTAGGAACAAGTTGTTAGTTAAGGAGTAGCACACAGCGGTGAATTTCGAGCACAAAGTCAGAAATTCGGGTTTCTAATAGCTGTAGGCTGGACTTTGCCATACTTTTGTAACGAATACGAAAGTATACCAAGATTTTTAGAGGCACATAGCAATGTACATTGAAAGTTACAATAGTTGGTTTGACTCAATAATTGATGCACTCTGTGATTTATCTACGAACATGCAACATATTTATTTTCGATCTGGGTAGTGCCTAATAAGTGTAAAGCATTTTTACCTGGAAATGCTTACGACGCGAACGATTGCCTTTGTTTAGTGCCTGAAATGAAAAGAAACACTTTAAAATCGATATGTTCACAGTTTCAGCAGCAACTTATTGTAATGGACTTGTAAACAAATGTCACCGAGTGTCGACGTTTCAAGGAATCCCATACTAGTCGGAGTCGCACGCATGCATACGTTGAAGACGTAAAGGATACGTGGGGTTGCCAAAAAATATGCTGCTTTATACATAAATAAACCGCTTAGAACTAAGTCTAAACTATAGAGTTTACTAGCAGTTGCAGTCTTTGGTGAAACCATAGTTTTAGTTCGTGGTTCGTTCGTTTAGTTTGTTGAGTTCAAAACATCATTTCATTATAATTTCATAATTTTCATATTTCCCTTACTCTCATTAAAGCTTTAATTTTATGGATGCTGTAAGACGACATATCTAATGAAAGGGGAATTTGCATGCTGATTTCCTTCACCGAAAGCTGGCTAAATACTTGCAAGTGCTTTTATTCACAAGTTGGGTTAAGGCTTTTTTGGGCCAAGTGATTATGCACGAAATGCACAATGGATGATTACAGCACAGTTGAAGACGTAAGCGTCGCCTATGCGAACAGCAACGGTGGCGGCGACTACGATGGCTACAATTTTGTTGTACAGTGTAACATTTCCATATACATACCTAGCATATCAATTTTTTAAGTAAATACTTCTTGCTCTCGCTTTCGAAAAGTTTATGGGCTTCCACGCCTACATTAAACGAATTTTAATTACTTTAAAAATCAAATGAGTTTTTGTATAAAACTAAGTAATGCGTTTCTTCTCCCACAAAAATAATGAGCATTGACTCGTTGTGACACCACAGTGGGAAGTTGGTGCTGGGAACCACATGGATTCAAATACGAGCCTCGCTACATTCTTGTGCCTTCGAGGTAAATATTAAAACTGTCTTGTATCTTTTGAACCCAAACTCTGTACTTTAGACAGCGAATTCACTCACTAAAATAAAAAAAGAAATTTGGCCTTTCTTACTTAAAGTGCTATCTGTGGATTGGCATAAGTATACTTTTTAGTAAGGCGGACAGCGAGGGGACAATGTGGACTTGCCCCTCATGCAGGCAGGATATATCCCCTCATGCAGGCAATTTGCGTGCTGAGTGGTTTCTGCTCTGGCGTCATTGTTTGCTTTATTGTTGCGCCAATGAGTGTGTGTGAGTGCACGCGCGTAGTTATATGTGTTCTGTTTAATTTTCCACATCCTGCTGTTACCGCGATGAATGTTTTTCGTACTGGGCCGCAGCTCTAACGGAGCACTTGCCCCAGTTGGTCCTCTTCTGTTTCAATTTTGCACTTTACTTTTTGTGATTGTTACTTGTCTCTGCTGTCACAGTTGGTTGTGCTTTAGTAGTTTCTCAACTGTGCTTCTTTGCCCATGGATTGCATTTGAATGTGCTACCGCGTGTGGTTTTTGGAGACGACGGGGATGCAACGAACTAATTTCTAATTCGAACTTCCATATTAAATACATACTATACTGTCAGTCCTATCTGCAGCTGACATTAAGTTATTGTCGGCAGTGCAAGAAGAAGCTGCAGCTGAAGTATATGCTTGAATGTCTGTGTGTTTGTTTGTTTGTTGATCACACAACACCAAAACTCAAAAACTAAACGGTCGATTGAGTTAATCTTTCAAGGAATGTTCGCCTTGTTCAAATCTCGGTAAATCACAAAGTGCGTATACGACCCGACAGGTGGGCGTGGCACCTCTCATGCACCTTAAATTTTTAATGTGGAAAAGCTTCGGAATGTTAGGTCGGACCGCATTGAAAGGTTTTTCGTTTCACTGGTAAATTTTCATAATTGTGCGGGTATTGAACACACTATCCAAATTTTTAATGTAGAATAGCTTCGAAAAAATAAGTTGGACAGCTTTGAAATTTTGTGTACTGTCATTTTACTGGTATAATTTTATGGGCATAGGACAAGGAGCGTGGCAAATGTTTTCTGGCTAAAATTTTCCGCGTAACTTTGGAACTGCACATCAATAAAACTGGGTCACACCCTTCGACTCGAGGTATGGATTGGGCTTTCCACAAAAGGGGCATACAGTGTTGTATGAACAGATGTTTCAGCTTTTGTTCATAATTCAATGGATTCTAATGACTTTTGCTTCCTTCACATCCTGACATCCGTTTGCCATACACATTTATATAGGGTGTTTTTGTTAGAGGTATAGAACTTCGAATTGAAATAAAACACAAGAAAATCGTTTTAATGTCCATCAATTTGGCTTTATTGGAAGGATAATTTTATGCCATTAATGTTTAAATATGATTTCGGGCATGTGGCCGCCG
The DNA here is from genome assembly GCA_963971225.1 of Melieria omissa. Lineage (NCBI taxonomy): Eukaryota > Metazoa > Arthropoda > Insecta > Diptera > Ulidiidae > Melieria > Melieria omissa. The sequence continues at coordinate 36,304,515 of OZ020269.1, read as the reverse complement.
CGGCTGGCTCGAATAAAGCCAATTCTACAGGTCCAATTTTCAAGTTGATGGACAAAGCTCCAATTGCTGTGCACGGTGGCGAATCGATTCATTCGGGTCCTCTTCAACATTTTGCTCTACAGCGGCAATTGTTTCTTCGGTGCGCACTGTTCGACGTCTCTGCGGATGCGTATTATCACATAGAGTAAACGTAGTGCGAAAACGACCCATGGTTAACCGAATTAATTGCTCTGATGGACGATTATGTCGACCATAAAATGGGGAGCTTGCGGTAAACTTCGCGAACTGAACCATTATTTTCGAAATAAATTTGCACGATTTGCAAGCGTTGTTCTTTTGTCAACCTGTTTATGATGAAATGGCAAACCAAACTGAACATAAATGACATTAGAGTTGCCAGATTTGACCACAAAATGCCAGTTTTATCTCTATTCGAAAAACAAACCTCTAAAAAAAACACCCTATACATCTTTAGTTTCGGTGCGAACCTATTCTTCTTTTTCTCTTACTCCCAGCAGGAGCTGCTGGAAATTTGAGCATTTACTTGAGTCTTAATAAATTTAAATAGGCATAGGTACGCAATATGAGAAAGAAAAGCCGCCTAACTGATGGTAAAATTCGTTTTGTACTGAGGTCTCACACCGAGAAATCATAGCACCTGAATGAATTCTCAAATACAAGAAAAAAACATTATTTAGTTTATTGAAACAAATATATGATACATACGAGTATACATACAGCTTTAATTTTTTAAAAGACTAAAATATCAAAAACAAAACATTTTTTGTTATAAATCGAAGTGAATCCATCGAGAAGGTGAGTGTAGTGCATTTTTATTTTGTGATCCAATATTGATTACAACCAATATGTTTACCCCAAACAAATTTTTCGCTACTTCTCAAAATGGCTGCCGAATTCGGTTGTGGGCATCGCAATTAGTTCGGTTGTGAGCACCCGTTTTTTTTTGTGATTTGGTAAGTTATATCATCAGAGATGGTGTTTTTACGCATTTTTTTTATTGTTTTAGCCATATCATCTGAGGAAAAATAAAAAAAATCGTCCGATAACTTTTTTAATATGCTGCTGGATGCCATTAAACATTGTTATGCAGATAAGCTAACCACAAAATTGACTGCCGCAGAGTATGCGATTTCCCGAACTACTCTTCAACGCTACATGAAGAAAGTGGAAGAAAATTTCGGAGACATCAAAGCCGTCGACGGTGGTGCTTTATTAGATTTTGTTCGTGGATTTTACAAGCGCGTGACATCGAATCAGGTAAATTGGTGTTATCCACATTCTTCACGTCGCACTATGGCCCGGTTTTCCATTTTTCGTTGCAAAAATCATAACTTCTGAACCAATAAAGATATTTAAAAAATTTAAACTGCATCTGAAAGTGTAATATCTAAGCTTTAAATGGGCATACAAACAGGGTGCCACAGTAACAGGGGGCTTTAAAATTCGTTGCCAAAGTTAAGATTTAGTAAAACTTCATACTACAATGAAATTACTTATTTGTTTGCATTAAAAAATTATTTTTTTTATATATTTTTTCTAATAAATTAATATAATTTATTGATTCATACGTAATTTTTTACAAAAAAAAAATTTTTTTTGAAAGTTAGATTTTTTCAAAATCGCTATCTACGCTGGAAGGAATGTCTAATTATGAAATAATTTCTAAGCTGTAAGTATCTGTAAGTTCTTTTTGTGATCTTACAGATCTCATAGATGAAATAACTGGATCAGAAGAGACTGCTAACATATTGAAAAGGTCTTCATTTTGTCTAGCTCGTGATAGTTTGCAAGTGTTCATACATCTATACCTTTTGTAGTCCTTATTTTTGCATTCTTGAGCTTCTCCAGACAATTCCCCTTTTGGTAAGCACTGGTATTCTATTAAATCCTTTCCATGTGCTACAATTTTATGCACCGTAGGAGTAAGTTTTTTCTCTGATAAACTCAATCGAGGCTGCAATCGAGACTGCTAAGATTTAGTAAAGAAATCGACTGCGCTTGAACCAGATTTAAGTTAAATAGGCGGTGCCACGCCCCCTTGTTTAATACCCGCACCATTCCCGCTGTCGAAAGATATGAATAAATGGTAGGTCCGTACTTACAGCCTGATTCTGTGCATTCTTGACAAATTTTTTATCAAGAAATTTTGTCAATATTTTTATCAAGCAAAAGCTTTGCTCGTATTCTGATCCAACATTGATAAAGTAAAAAGCTCATTTAATTCAACATAAGGTGAATATGCGACAGTTGTTAAATTGTCAAAAAATAAGACAAACAGTTTAAGTAAAGTAAGTTTTGCAAAAAAAAACCGGCCTTGATAGCCCAGCGGGTACGCGCTGGCTTCTCATACCAAGCGCCCTTGGATCGAATCCTGGCTGGGCTGGAAATAAGTTCGTGCGTTTTTTTCAATAGTTTCATCACAATAGGCGCTTTTCGCATACAAAAAATAATTCGTGGGAGGTAACGGCATTTTTTTTTTATTTTCTCTGATGTAAAAGTGTAAACATGCACAATTCTTCCATTTTCAATAGGCAAAATTTCAATTTGTATGCTGTTGTCAATACCATTCAAACTTTTGACAATTTATCAAGAAAAGAGCTTTTATTTTTGGGATAGAATACCGATTCTTGACAAATAATAAAAACTTGACAAATAGTCAATATGGTGAATTTATCAAGTGTACAGAATCGGGCTGTTAGTTTCATTGCTGTGCGACTTATAATTCAGCAAAATATTAAGGTCACAAAAAATATGCCACGCCCCTTGTCCAACGCCCATCAAATCTTACCAGTAGAATGACTCATCTATGGGACGACACAATACTAAATTTCAATCCTGTGCACCTTACAATTTTGAAGATATTCCATTATTCAGATTTGGCTTGTATGAGTGGTGCCACGCCCCCTCGTCCAATACCCGCCCCATTCCATCTGTCGAAGGACACGACTAAATAGTAAGTTCCTAGTGAATTTAATTGATGTGTGACTTATAGTTCCAACGTTATCGTCTGACAATTTTCAGGATTCACAGTCAAAAATTACAGGGGTTTTCCAACTTTTCCAATAGATTTTCCGGAATTTTCTTTTCGCACGAACCTGAACTGACACAAGACGAATCCAATAAAGAAAATTTCATTAAAATCGGCCAGTCTGTTTGAGCGTCATTACATATATAGATATAGATAAATGCCAGCAACACAAAAGGGTTTTTGACCGTACTAAATGTGCGCGATTTTCCGTATAATTACGTGGTTTTCGACCCGAAGTTGTTTCACCTTTATTGCTCTAGAAACTAAAGTTGCAAAAAGTTGCAGCTGAGTTTTGGAAGTTAGGTAAATAATTGAATAGCAAATAACCTCCCTCAATTTCGCGGAGGTCATTTTTGGTCTTTTTTTTTAATTTTCGATCAAAGTTGAAAAAAGGTCGAAATATAGACTTTCCGAGCAATCGGTAGATCGAACAACTTTTAAAACAAATAAAAACATTTTTTATTTTTATTATATTAACAATTAACGTACGTTTTAGAAAAAACCAACAAGTTACCGATTGGTCGCTTCATTTACATACAAATCAATCTTAAAGAGGAAAAAAAAAACCAAAAATACACATTTTTCTCGATGTGGAAAAATTGTCAACTTTGAGCGGCTCTACCTCCCAAACTACTAATTTGAATTTAATGAAAGTTACATATTCGTAATCCCCGGAAAATTCTCAATAAGATGCGTGTATTCATTTTATCCAACGCTTTCATGAAATTTTTGATTTTTGCAACGTTTTACCGACCGTTGTGCCATAGTGCGTCGCAGTACTTGATTGTTGATTAATTAGGTTGAATTTCATTTTACTTTAGGTCTTCTCGACAGCCCAGGAGAACGACTTGATCACTTACATTTTGAAATGCCCGTCCGTCTAAGGGTGCCGGCATGCGTGCCAGCTACTTTACATGCGTGATTAATTGTTTTAAGCACTTTACTGTGCTTAAAACAATTAAAATTTAATATTTTTCTATATTCGTGTTGGTTTTTCTTCATACAGTACATTTCGTTTATAACGAACCCGTTTAAAACGAACTTCCGCCTAAAACGAACCTATTTCAAAAGTACGCGTTTTATTTCTAATAAACCATGAAATTTGTTTCGCTTATAACGAACCCGTTTAAAGCGAACTTTCGGTTTTAACGAACTTGTTTGTATGCAAAAGTTGTTTATTTTTCGGTTAAAACGAACCAAAAAAGTGGCGCTATGACCAAAAAATTAGTTTTGCACTGGTAACACTGTTTTATTTTTCCAATGTTCTTGAATCTGGGAATTTCCCTAAGTTTATTGTTTGTGTGTGTGATGGGTGCAGTTGAAAATTACAAAGTTAGAAAATGGACGTAGTAGCAATTGGAAACAAAGGAAGTGATTTTCTTTAAAAGAGAAATATGCAACGCCTACAAGACGGTGACTCAGCAAGTCAACAATTGCTACAATTTGGAAAAGTAAGGACCTGGTTCTAAATAATTTTGAAAATGTAAAGAAGGCCCCTTTTTTCATGAAACGCGACACTCCACAATAAATTCTTGACCACTTGGCTCATGTTGATATGTATATAAATGAAACTTATTTTGGTACTAAGCAAACTAAAATAACAAATTTTTTACTAGTTTTTGTATTAAAATATCCAACATTTTTTTTTTAATAAAGCAACAAAAAGTTAATACATGCATGTGCATATACATAAATTGGTTTGTTCAAGTCTTCACTTAAAACGAACTTTCGATTAAAACGAACCATTTTGCCCAGTCCCTCGAAGTTCGCTTTAAGCGAAAAGTACTGTATTTCCCACAACCGAACCAAAAAAAAATTTTTGGATAAAAGTTATTATCTACTTTACAAAATTAATAAAAAAACTTTTCTATTTGACGGAATCGGTTTACTTCGTCATTACTTGTTAGCTAGGGGTTCTAGCTTTCCATAGATATCCATATGTCCGATTAATATGAACTTAGTGAAAAGTTATGAGCCAAAACAAAAGGGTGCCCACAACCGAACGTTTTCCCATACTTCTTTATTACCTAAGCAAGTTATGTGGAAACTATTTCCAACTTTTCCAATTTGTGCTGTCTATATTTACTTTTTTATTGAATACAACTGTATTTTTTAATATTTCATTTTTATATAATTGGCCTTCCCCAGGATAAATTACCAACAATTAAATATATTGCTGCCATTAAGATAATATGCGTTAGAAGAACTTTTGTGTTTTAAGTGAGCGTGACAACTTTTTCACTTCTGTCTTTGGATACAGTAAACCTCCACTATTCCATACTTTTTGAATGCTGGCCGCACATATGGTCGTTGGGGCCATCGTAGATTGTTTTAGTCGTTGCTTCAACGATTCAATGGAGCGCGAAACTGTTGTCGATTTTTTGATGAGTTGGTGATTGCTTTCAAACATTCGAATTCACTTTTGAAGATCTTCCGGTATTATGTTAAAGTGCCCTCACAATTATGCGCACACGATAAGCACACAAAGGGAGAACACATAACTATTTGTACTATATTACATGTTCAGTGCATGGCACAGAAAGAGTGAGGAGCGATGTGGCTTGAACAGGGCGATGCGATGTGCTACACTGCCACCACAGCAATTGATTTACTGTCGACAGCATTCGGTGAACAAATTGTACCGTAAATTGGTACAGTTTAATAACTATTAATATTTCCCCAGTTATTCTGCACATACTTTACTTCAACATTTTCAAATTTAGATTTTTAGTAATAATCACCTTCAATTAAGAGGGCCACCAAAAAACTTCAATGTAAAATTGCTGACAATAAGGGAGTTACAACCTTCGTTACAACGCTCGGTGAATTTCATATCTGTAGTTTTTATGTTTAAATTGTTCTGCTTTTGAAAAGCTGAATAAATGCTATGCAAGTTACGGTATTTCAGCATAACGTTAAGGCATATACGATGCTCACACACAATGCAACAGCCGGTAATGTCCTGCAGCATATCGGGACCATTTATCCCAAATACAGAACTCTTTAATTGCTGTCATGGTAGTTAGTCGACCACTATCGCACGGAACGCACAGCCTTCCTTTGCGAGGTGTGTGGGTGCATTCGACCAGCTCGTAAGGAACTACAACGCAATAGAAGTTTCGTATTCGTCGTCCAATTAGTCAGGTGCTTCAATTTAAATAAAGGTTTTTCAACAAATATTGCTTGATATTTTGTTTGCAGTTGTGGGTTTTTGTGTTAAGGGAAGTGAGCAGATTGATGTTTGCAGGGCAAGAGCCAACACGCACGTATCCTCGAATTCGGCAGGATAACTGAAGTTACATAAAAGTGGACTTTACACTTGACACACACTCATAGGCGGGTCATAAGCTCACCTAAAAAAGTGTAAATTTTAAGAGGGATTTTGCATTTGGCACTCTTTCACTGCAGTTGATACCAGCAGGAAAGCTCACTAAAAAGTATCGATAGCTTTTCTTCCGTTCGATGACACAATGAACACAATTTCGATGGGTGTAATTTGCAGTTGAAATAGTTCCAAAAATATTCCTTTATGCATTCAGTTTTAAGGTGTGCCTTTTTTCTATTTTCAGTTTTTGTTAGTCGTGCACTTTGTGATTAATTTTTTCCACTTTGCGATTAAATGCGCATCACTTTCGCACTTGCACATGCGTTACTACTCGTGGCTCGTTGTTAAGGACTGTGCCTGGCGCCGCGGGATACATTACATTTATGTGCCACTCTCGGAAGCTTCGAAGCTTTCATGTAGTCATTATTTTGGTCTGATTTGACAGTTTTCTTGCATTCCTCTTTGCTGTGCTTTCTGTTTAGACGGCGCGTCCTTTTCAGTGTTCCCATCTCATTTCGATATGTTAAGCAAAGATTTATTAAACTTTTTTATGAATCTATTGACTGTGGACTCAGATAGACTTGGATCCTTTAGGCTTCTACGTAGAAAATAAGTTTTAAGTATCTTACAACATCATAAGCAAAAAGAAGCAGTAGTAAGACTAGGTTCAGTTTGGTTTTGTTATGTTTTGAAAGAGCTTCTTCTTGGAAGCTTTTTTACCAGTATAAGAGAAATTCATGAAGCTTATAAAAGCGCCAAGTTTATTACTTTGGGTGCACAAACCTCATGGTACCACTTCCACATTTGTTCTGAGGGAACGGGTTCAGTCCTGAAGGTTGTACTCATACCATAGGCAGGTCTATCGTTCTATCGACTTTTTTCTTTTTAATATTCACAGAATCCCACTAAATTTATAAATAAGCCTGAGCAGGCCATTGGGTTTCAAATTACAAATCCAAATATTCTAAACCTTATGCGAGAAAAGGGTGAGCGAACGCATTGGAAGGTATAAAACAGGTTTCTTCCTCTTTCCTACATGTCGAACATACAGAAACGGTTATATCATGTTGAGGTTAAATGAACAAAACCAGTTCGAAAACCTGTTTAGCCACATGCAAATGTTATTGGAAATTAAACATGTTAAACCATTTAACACAATCTAAAACCAGTTCGGTGCAGGGTTTATCCTTAAGCTTTCTATGAAAAAGGTTTTTTTACCAACGAAGCACAGCTATTCATGTATGAAACATATCCCTCAAAAATCCAGGCTGTCATTTCGCCAAACAAAACAATTGTAATGAAAAATATTATAAAAAACAATCTAATATTGCGTTCAAACTGACTCATTTAAACTAGTTTAAGTAAAAAGAGCTTTTTGTTGAACACAACCGTCCAGACTGCTCAATGAAGTTTAATTTGACAGCAGTTTGTTTACACACAACAAACAAATATTTTTGTAAACTGATGTGCTGGGAGCATAATTCGAGCGAAATATTGGCGCATATTTCATAAACCACGGCATCGTACTCAACTTCATTCAATATTAGACGCCTTGTATTCAGATGCCACAAAAAGGCGATGAATAGAATGAAAGCAGTGCGAGCAAAACGATAATTTTTATATATTTCAACATTTTCACATTTTCAATGTTTGTTTGGTTTTGTTGTGATAAATTGACAGCTGAATCTGTAGGGATGTTTTTTCTGGTTTGTGTCTAGGGTGTGCGCTGTATTCAGTTGACAAAAAAGCTTTTTCATAGAAAGCTTTCGGATGCAACCTTGCGTTAAACTCGTTTCAAAACATGTTAAATGGTTTAACACGTTTAATTTCCAACAACAATTGCATGTGAGTGAACAGGTTTTCGAACTGGTTTTGTTCATTTAACTTGTTTAAGCACATTAAACACGTTTAAGTCGTCAGTTTGAACGCCATATAAGAGGTTCCATAAAACGAGAATGCTATTATTCAGGTGTGGGGGAGTACATTGCCAAAATCGACATAGCTACCTTTTTTTCAAAGAATGGCCAGCCAACTGGCTACAGCAGTGGTGGTAAACAAACATACATATGTCAAAGTAAACCTTATTCAGCAGTGTGGACGGTCGTGTTCAACAGAAAACTCTTTTCATTTAAACTAGTTTAAGGAAGTCATAGTATAAACAGAACCACATCGTCGGGCGAATTTATACGAACCGAAAAATTACGCAGCGCGTCAGTCGTTGTGAATAACGCACAGTGAAACAGTAATGGGTGCGAAATTCGCATCAGCTGTTTACAAAAATTATTCCTGTAAACACACGATAGGTCGAAGAGGCAACTTCCTCAATTTTCCTCCTTCTTCCTTCCTTCTTTTCTTCCTCCCATTTTCTAAAACATACGAAAGGGAAAGACAAAATTGATTATTTGGCACAATTTTTAAATTACAATTTGAAGCACTTACAAGCTTGCAACCTTAAAGTAGCACAAATCATAAAATCTTTGCAGCATTTTTCGTTTGTTTATATTTGCGATTTTCACCTTTGACAGCTGCACAGCTGATTAGTTCGCACGACGACTGCGACAAAATTAGAATTTATTCTATCGTCGGCCGAATATCGCAGTCGTCGTCGTTATGGGCAATCACATGCACTACTGTGTGTTTTAATTTTGACAGCTTACGTTCGGTGCGTAAAAATCGGCCGACGATTTGATTCTGTTTATACTATCAGTTTGAAGATTATATTAGCATCGCTATTAACTTCAGATGCTTTGCAAAGATACCCTAGCAGCCTTCGAACTCGTAATTACCTTACAGAGTCTGAAACAGGTGGACGATGAGAAAGAGTTTCAAGTGTCACATATCACTACATACCCAAATTACCTTTTTCCAATGGCTTAGTGCATCGCAAATAGGTCGCTTCTACTTTTTACCTATCACTGCCATTGAACATTCTGAGATATGTATTTACTAGGCGTCAAATCAAATACAAACTCATGTCCAATAGTGAATCGTTGTGAAGAAAAGTAATTCAGATATTCGTTCTATTCATTGCCGTATTGTACCAATGTTCATTTGAAATATTGCCACTATCAAGGCGGTAAGTCCAAAGAGGTTCATAAAAACTTGTCTTTATTGAATCGTTAGTTTAATACATTAATCTTATTGACTTTACTGCCGATCATTTCATATATATCTTATGTATTATATCGTATTAACTTCCACCTCCACCAAATTACTGCTTTCAAGAAACTACTGCTTTCAAGAACTTAAATTTTCGCAATTCTTCTCGCCTAACCCTATCGTACTATATTTAGTCACGATCCTCAATTTTCATTTTGATTACGGTGCCACCGGCATTAACATTATTATTGAAAAAAGTCAAGACGGCTTTCAGAATTCCTCGGGGCACCTGAGATGGCCAGGACTCTGTATTGAACTCTATATCTTTTATGAAATATTCACCAGCCGGTATGGGGCACAGGCCATCCTCAGGAACAAAAGGGAAGTTCGTGTTCTCGCCGTGAATGAAAGAAGGCTGAACCATTTTTGTGTACAAGTCCTTGAATCCTTCGCACAGGCCGGTTCTAGGAACGCCCATAGGAAGTCGTTTGTAATTGCCATCACCATGGGGGCTAGAGAATAACTCGACTTGGAACTTGTGGCTGTCGCTATTTAAATCGTGGTGAAACACCACAGTTCCGTTGAGAAAGCGTTCGCGCCCTACCAGCTTCATGTTGTCGAAACTGGCCACGTTCTCCTCCAAGCCAGCGAAAGCCTCGACAGCCTCATTTTGCACCGTGTAAGCCTGCTCGGATTGCTGAAATCAGATGTTTGTCTTATAAAAGTAACGTGGTCGTGTCTCACTTCGCTTTTATATCAATACCACACAAATCCAACACAGCTGGACGACGAACCACAGCGTCACGAACCGTTTCATTATAGAAATTAAATGTTCTAATTTGACGGTAACCACCACCGAAATCGAATGCGGCCCAGTACGGAGGCCTACTAGTATTTATACAACGAGATGGCCTGAGAGAGATAAGACTGCAACAGTAAAACATGGCAACATTTCCGTTTTCGTGGATTTGGTCGCTGGATAATGGGATCAATTACCGCTTATACGCCAGAGTAGATGCAATTTGATCGGCACTTGCGATTGTCTGAATCAGTTTATTGCGTGCTCTGTACAAATACTCGGATGTTCACTAAGCCCATTTGGAGCAATATGCATGCCCTGTGTGCGAATTAATCTGTCGGCAAGCAATACTTGAAGTGGCTCAAATGCAATATTGCTAGTGAACAATGAACCGTTGATGTAAGCGCAAGTCTGCGCAATTGTTCTTAACTACCAGTGGTAGTGGAGCTGGAACTACTTATTTAGTGAAATAAAATCAATGTAGTCAACTAAGTATCACAATTACACAGGGCAACAAATTTCGACTTTTGGTCGGCTTTTCTGGGTTTGACATCAGTTCTAGGGTAATTAGGGACCGCTGATTTCGAATCCGCAAACCGTTTTTAAAACTTAGTTTCCGTTTTCGCAAAAAATGGGCGTGTCCCTTTTTCGTATTTTCCCTGACTTTTTTCACGTTTTCGATTATAATTTCTAAATCAACCAACGGGTTGATATGGTTTTCTCTTTGTGGCATTTACAACACCTCACGGCTTCTTTTCCAATGTAATTTATTTTTATAAGTTTTAAAATTCCGTAGTAATTGGACCTCAAAGTCGGAAAATATGGAATTTCAAGGCGTTTTCTTGGATGGTCAAAACATGCATTTTCTTAAATCTATTAATGGTGTTAAATGAAAGCGGAAATATCAAATTATACAACACAGCCAAATTATTTGGTGTGATTCCCATTTTCAGCGATATAATAGGAAAAATGTACCATAGTCATTTTCATCATTTTTCATACTTTTTCCTTAAAAAATGAGGTGCCTAAAATTGCTCTTGATAGAGCATGATCACCATATGCCTCGACAAACATTCGCAAACATTGCATCGGGCAACGGCGGAAAATTTAAAGTACACAGTCTCGGTACTTATTGATCATAGTGTATACTATTTAGTGACAGATGTCATAGCAACAAAGAAAAAAAAAAAAAGCTCGTTCACAACAAATATTCCCTATCGAGACATTTGTATCTTGAGGCACACTTCATACTGATATACCTGGTATAATTGACTAGTGGTAAGGAAAGATTAATTGTTATATAGGTTATTTTTTTTAGAGGTATAGAACTTCGAATTGAAATAAAACACAAGAAAATCGTTTTAATGTCCATCAATTTGGCTTTATTGGAAAGATAATTTTATGCCATTAATGTTTAAATATGATTTCGGGTATGTGGCCGCCGCGGCTGGCTCGAATAAAGCCAATTCTACAGGTCCAATTTTCAGTTGATGGACAAAGCTCCAATTGCTGTGCACGGTGGCGAATCGATTCATTCGGGTCCTCTTCAACATTTTGCTCTACAGCGGCAATTGTTTCTTCGGTGCGCACTGTTCGACGTCTCTGCGTATTATCACATAGAGTAAACGTAGTGCGAAAACGACCCATGGTTAACCGAATTAATTGCTCTGATGGACCATAAAATGGACGAAGCTTGCGGTAAACTTCGCGAACTGAACCATTATTTTCGAAATAAATTTGCACGATTTGCAAGCGTTGTTCTTTTGTCAACCTGTTCATGATGAAATGGCAAACCAAACTGAACATAAATGACATTAGAGTTGCCAGATTTGACCACAAAATGCCAGTTTTATCTCTATTCAAAAAACAAATCTCTAAAAAAAACACCCTATATAAGCACGCATAGTTTAAGGCTAGAGGGTATAGAATAAACTTTTTAATCAAGTATATTAAGATGAGTAATAATCAGCTGATAGATGCATATTTCAAGCACCTCTTTCGAAATTAATGAACAATTTTTGCATTTCCACTACACTCATTTAGTCATAGTGAGGAAAAGTTTCAATACTTTTAAAATAAGCGGAGCTTGAAATTGCACTACGCCCGTATCCGATTTTTGGTAGTTAGGCTTTCATGGGAGGTCAGGATCAACAGGACGCCTATGTGTTGACCCGTCCGTCTGTTTGCGCATCCCATGGTGCCATGAAGCCCTTAAATAGGACGAAGTGAACACTGCCGCAGGGAGTAATTAAAATTAATTGGTTTTGAACAATTCACAAATTGAAAATAATTGGCTAGGGAGAATATTGTCGCCGTCCATAGTGCCGACGTGATTTCACTTTTGTTGCGTGCGCTGCTGCTTCATAGGCAGGCGCTTTACTTGGAGTGATGGTATTTGATATAATACACATTATCAATGCAACATTCAATGAGACTATAGGGCAATGGAGTGTACGTTGTTGTATACGTGGTGGTGGTGGTGGCATGCATGAAATTCATTTACAATTAATTTGCATTTAAAGAATCATTTATGAATTGTGTCGCGTTCGAAACAGCAAACTAAACACGTGCAAATTTGTTTAATTTGTGACTATATAGTTGAGTTATTAATAAATGATATGCTAAATAAATTTGATTTGGTATTTTTTTTTTTTTCTATTACTTCCAAATTTATTACGCTTGTCTTTGCGACAATAAGTAATTAGTTTTACAAAGAATTGGGAAATATGGACATGTAAAGGCCAGTGCCTTATAAGGTCATTTAGAAAGTGAATAGTTACTATTTAATATTTAGATTACATTGCTATAAAGTAATTGACAGTTATTTATTTATTATCTCCTCATTTAGCCAGGTCTGTTGGTGTTTTGCGTTTCAGCCTTCGTCTACCGTCTTCTAGTGCTGGGAGATTCCTCATCGTCGTATTTGTGTGTGTCAATAGCCGGTTTATGTGCCTTCTGCTTGCGTTTTGGATTACCTCGTAAACAGTTCTGATGGTTAAATCCCGGTGGGTGTCGTCGTTAGGTATATACCATGGAGCTTTGGTTATTGTCCTAAGAATTTTGGATTGAAGTCTTTGCAGAGTTATTAAATTTGTTTTGGAGGCAGTGCCCCAGATTTCTATCCCATACGTCCAGATTGGTACAATCGTCGTTTTGTATATTAGTACTTTGTTGTGCAGTGACAGGTTCGACTGCGGTCCTAAGAGCCAGTAGAGTTGTCGGAATCGATTTTTAACTTCGTTACGTTTCTTCATTATGTGGTCCTTCCATGTTAGTTTCGCGTCAATTGTAAATCCCAGATATTTCGCCTTTGAGTCAGTATGTGCGTCAGTATTACCAATTTTTATTGGTTTAATTGTCTGCTTTCTGTTTGTGTAGTTAACCTGAATGGTTTTGTCGCTGTTGATTTGAATGTTCCATTTTTTAAACCAATCTAGTGTTTTATCCATTTCCGTTTGTAGGTTCCTTTTTACTATTTTTGCGTCAATGTGTGATGCCAACAATACAGTGTCGTCTGCAAAAGTCGCAATCATGCTGTTTTCTGAGGTAGGAATGGGTAAATCAGCTGTGTACAGCAGGTATAGCGTTGGTCCTAATACATTGCCTTGGGGTACTCCCGCGTTCATTGGTTGGATGTCTGAGCATACGTTATTGTATTTAACATAAAATTTTCTATCTTCTATGTAGCTTTTTAGTATTAGGTAATAGTCATATGGTAGCCATGATTGAAATTTGTGCAGTAGACCCGGATGCCATACTTTGTCAAAGGCTTTAGCTACGTCAAGATATACAGCCGCACATACTTGTTTTTTGTTGAAGTCGTCATTGATTTTGTGAATAACTCTATGGACTTGTTGAATTGTAGAATATTTTCGTCTAAATCCAAACTGATGTTGGGGAATCAGATTCATTTTTGTCATTATGAGCTCAATGTGGTCAAAAAGGAGTTTTTCAAACATTTTTGATAAAGTCGGAAGCAAACTGATTGGTCTGTAGGGAGCTGAGTACGTTGCGTCCTTACCAGGTTTGGGTATTGCAATGATTTCGGCCAGTTTCCACGTCCTTGGGAAGTATTTAAGTCTAATAGCAGGGTTAAAGATGTTTCTTAAATAGATCACGGCTTCGTCAGGCATATGTTTAATAATTGTTCCAGAGATCAGGTCATACCCAGGAGACTTGTTGTTTTTAAGCGTCTTAATTAGTTTCTTGATTTCGATTACTGTTATGTTTTTAATCCTTTCTTCATATTTAGTTCCTGTCTGCGTCAATACCGCTTCCTCATTCACATGGCCAATATCGAAGGTATTTTTAAAGTGTGTGGCTAAGATAGCGGCTTTTTCTGAAGAGGTTCGAGCCCATTGTCCATTATTAGTCCTTATCGGTGATGAATGTAGAGTAGCTCCGGCCATCTTTCTTGTAGCTCTCCATAGTGAGTAATTACTAGATTTCGTGGCGTCAATGCTGTTTAGAAATTTGCTTAACCTCTTATCTTTTTCCTTTTTGAGCATTTCTTTTAACTCTTTTATTATTCTATTGAAATTCTGCCTGTCATCCGGTGATCTCGTAGTCTGCCATCTCTTCCTTATTTTCCATTTTTATTTTATCTTCTTGTTGATTGCGTCAGTGGTGAAGTAGTCAGATTTTTTGGTTGTCAGCAAAGGTGTTGCTCTATTGATTGAGTTAATAGTTGTGTCGTTGAAAAATGCTATGGCTGTGTCAATCTCGTCTGCAGTCTTCAGAGAGATCTTCGAGCTGAGGTGTGTTTTCATGAGTTGTGTAAATGCTTCCCAGTCTGTTCGGTGATTATAAGGTGTCCGGTTGGAGTTTTGTTGAAGTAATCCTTGCGTTGTCAAGATGATTGACGAGAGCTCAAGGCAGGATTTAATAGTCAGCATGGTCAGGTTAATCGATTTTGTTATGAAGAAGTCCAGCAAGTCGGGTATCTTTTTGATGTCAGATGGCCAGTAGCTTGGTTCCCCTGTGCTTATGAATTGGCAGTTAACTTCTCTTATGGCGTCAAGTAATGCTTTTCCTTTGCTGTTCGTCAATCTGGATCCCCATTGCATATTTTTTGCATTATAGTCACCACCAGCTATGAATCGATTACCAAGTGTTTTTAAGTAGTCAATATGGTGTGTCATTTTATTGTTGTGCTTTGGTGGGCAGTAGGCAGCTGAGACAGTCAATAATCCATGTGTATCACTGATTTGTATAGTCATTGCTTGTTTGTGGTCCATTTTGTAATTCTCCATTTCGTTACATATGATGCTTTGTCTTAATACGATTGCTGTGCCGCCGTGTGCTCTGTTGTCAGGATGATTGGTGTAAAATATTTTGTACCCCGGTATGCTGACGTAGCTTTTGTCATTAAAGTGGGTTTCTGATACTAGTAGTATGTCAATGTTATTTTGCTGGATGAAGTTTTGGGTTTCAAGTATGTGTTGGCTTAGGCCGTTGGCGTTCCATAGCGCGATCGTCAAGTTACTTTGTTTGTCCATCAATTTTGGTTACGAGTTATTATGTTCATCATGTTAGACATTTGGCTTATTAGTTGGTTAATCATTCTTTTGAGCTCGTCTATATCGTCATTTCGTGAAACGGAGTCTGTTGGTTTATTATTTGTTGATTGTGCTGCAACTTGGGCATAGGTGGTCATTTTGACAGGTACGACCGGAGTTTCGTCTTGGGCAGTCATTTGCTGATTTGGTAACTCCTTTTTGCGGAGAGCAGGGAAGCGTTTGACCCTTAAGGCCTTATATACCATGCAGCCACGGTAATTCGCTGTGTGTTTCTCCCCGCAAAGCGCGCATTTTACTTTGTTGCTATTTTCTTTTATGGGGCAATTTGATGTAGTGTGTGGGCCCGCACATTTGACGCATACTGGATTTTTGGTGCAGTAATTTTTTTTATGCCTATATTTTTGGCAGTTGAGGCACTGTGGCAATGTCCTTTTTTGGTGAGGGGCTCGAACTTTACCTTACAATGCAGCAGATTTGTCAAGTTGTATATGTCCTTGTTGTTTGGATTTGGTTTTAGTTCCAAAGAGAAGAGAGGCAGCGGTTGTTTCGTATCCTTCTTAAAGATGTTATATGTGTTGGTTACCGTGTGCCCATGCTCAGCAAGCTCAGATATAATATCTTCTTTGTCAGTGGAATGGTGTACATTTCGTATTATGACTCTGAATCCTTTTTCTTCTTTTGGTCTGAACGTGTAGTATTGGGTGTTTCTTTCTTTAAGCAGTTTTATTGTTGTGGTGTAATATGTGGAATCTTTTGTTTGTATTTTGATTTCGTTATTGTTTAGTACTTTAAGTTCATAGTTATTTTGTACTCTATCGTTTAGAGCGTTTATTAGAGTGCTTAAATATTGCACATTTTGCACGTAGATAGGCGGCGGCTTTGGTGAATTTTTTTGTTTGGCGGTCGCTGGATCAGTCTGCGTCGATACACTCGCGCTCTTGGTATTTGAAGCTCATTTGAGAGCTCGTAGGACTAGCTCCTGCAACCATCCCCTATTGTGCGTATGAAGAGACCGAATGGAAGAGACAATTCAGCAATTCGCAAGATCGATTTCATTTCTATTTTGTGGCTGCGGCTGTGGATCAATTCATTGTACAAGGCACTAACCAACAATGCAAACAAGTTTAATTTCAACTGAAACCAATTTCCTGTGACATATATCCTAAAGACTGGCATATCCTAAAATGCATATTGTAAAGACTTAGATTTTCAATATTCAGATTATATTGAACCCGATCAAATCCAATCAACGTACAAAAAACACATCCATATTTGTCTCAATTTATTGAATAATAGAATTGCTTGTGTAGACTGTATAAGTTGTTCAATTTGATAACGTCTTTAAAGTTGATAAATTAACAGTTTTGAATAAACAGCTTAATCGATTACATAGCCAACTAATGCAAATTCACACATATTTATTCAAAATAATGTTCTTACAATAAAAAATACCTTAACCCTTTCAATACGACTTTTGGCCAGTGAAGAAATTTCTGTATAATTTTTAATTAATAATTTTTAATAATTTAAATATAATTTAATTTTTAATAATTAGCACGCTTACACTTCTGAACGTATACCAAGTATGAATTAGTTAGGTTATGCTAACCAAAACTCGTGCTGTGAAGTACTGACTACAGACTACTGTTTAGTCCCATCCCAGCACTTTAAAAGCGAATACTTTTCGCACCAGTAATTTTTGAACATTATCTGGAACTTATATGTCCCCGCAGTATTGAAAGGGTTAAAGCACACATGTGGCATGTCACATCAAATAGAAAATACATACAAGCTTAATTAATGCTGCCGCATTTGAGGAAATGCTGTACTTTTGTTGATATTTTTTGTGAAGATTGACACGTTCAGTAATAAAATATGTTTATGTTGATGTTGCAATATACTCGTACCTAAAAAGATACGGGCGTACCTATGTATGTATGTACTAAAGAGCTGCACAAAAATTCTATTGGGCGCACGTCACTACTGCACAGTACTGTCAAGTACGTACTGTACTTCAGTGTCGCGGTGAGAGCAAATTTAAATGTTCAATAGTTCTATTCTGCAACAAAGCAAGCACTGCATCATTCGAAAACCTTTTCGCTACAGCAGCGACACTGATTGTGTTCTGGGGGGTTACTATGTAACTCGATTCGAAAGTTAAATTTTGCGGAAACGGATTTTTCGCACCAGCTAACTCGAATTCGGAAACATATTTCCTATTTTCGGTTTCCGTATCCGATTATCGGATATTAAACTCGACTTTCGGAAGTTTTAATTAGAATTTATTGTATGCTCATTCCTGTCGTCGTGCCGTATTTTACCGACTTGCCAAAAAGTGTTTGCGCCAACACGCACTGTTAGACCTGGTTTTGTTCGTTGAAACTATCTTTAAATTAAATCATTCAAAAATTGTATTAATCATTTTTAAAACTACTCCTACTTTATATTAACACGCTAGAATTTTCGTATTTATTGAAATCGCTTTCATATAACGCGGCTATATGTATGTCTCCATGGGTTGGCATTCCTTTACACATTTTGCTCATATCTAATGGTGTGTGTATGCATGTATGTGGTTTGACTGTACTTATTCAACTTGTGTTTGTGGTTGCCCGTTATGGTCGAGCATTAACTTGGCACAATTTTCTTTTTTTCTCGAAAATACTTTAAGCTTAAAGAATCTCAAGCTCAAAAGAATTTATGTATAATGTTTCGATCACTCATTTTGATTCTGTCCCTTTGAATTTGAAGTGAAATAATATGTGTAGAGTGTATAGATAAAACAAATAAGCAGATCAACGACGCAAAGCTTTGGTGTTCGACTAAATATGTTAATTAATTTCCTCTCCCAACCACCTGTTCTCGTTTTCGGTTCATAGTATTTTCGCTAAGAAGAAATCTGTTTCTATATGTTTATAACAAAATATCGTTCTTGTCGAAACGATTGAGTTCTGCACGTGTTAATTGCATCACTTATGCCCCACTCTCACCCCACGTCGTTCATGCATAAAAAAAATGTATCTTACAGTCGCATACTAACAATAATATTATATATAGTAAAAATCAAATCTTTTGTCTTTTGCGGTTTCCTCTTCGTTAAGAAAATACAATTATAAAAGGGTTTTCCTATTCGTGCATTCCGCATCCACCGCTCAATGAAAATTAAATGCTTACAAAAGTTCCTATTCGGTACTTCAAATAAAGTTATGTTTTCTTCTTCTTTCTGCATGCGAAGTAAGCAAGATATACAACAAAAAAATTAATATTTTTTGGTTAAAAGTTCTGCTACTATTTTTGTCTTCATGTATATATTATACAAATGAAGAGACTGCATCGCTATAATATTTAAAACTGCGAAATAATAAAAAGATGTCTAACGGCGTTTTTACTAGAATATTGTTGCCATAGAGTCTGTGAATGCAGGCGTAGTTGTCGGTTGCCGAAAGTTCCACTTAAAATTACAACAAAGAAAGCAAGTCTCGCGCTCTAATCAAATCATGTTAGGAATTCAAACACGACTCTCAATTATTGCTGCAGTATGATGCAATAAAATTAAATCCTTAGCTAATAACTTTATAGATTGTGTTGCGATTGTGTGTTCTAAAGGCGCCGTTGTCATCGTTGTCTCCACACCCAGCAGCCAGCAAAGTAAGTTCCCGATGAATCCTGCAGCCAGCTAACCGATGATAGCGATAAGAGCTTAAAAATTAAACTATCGTAGACACGAAAACGAGTCGATATCAGTTGTCGAATTGTGGGCGTAGTGAAGATGGCGGAGGAGTCGACACATTTTCAATGGGTTCATGTCGGACCGGTGATGAATTACTACTGCAATAAAAAAGGAAAATCGGATTTCATTATCCCTAGTACGAATAATTTCTTCTACTGCATAACTATTAACACTTGTCGTGTATGTATGTACATACACCTAATTCTGTTTTTACACGGTCCTTTTTACACGATTTTGATTTAACACGGTTTAAAAATAAAATTTTTTTTTAATATTTCGTGCTAAATGGAATAAAATCGTGTAAAAAAATTAAAAACTTTTTATTTTTAAACCGTGTTAAATCTAAAACATGTAAAAGAAGACCGTGTAAAAACAGAATTAGGTGTATGTATCAAGTTCAATCAACCAATTTCTCAAATGTTGTTGTTTTTTTATCCAACTGCAAACATAGTGGAGACTCGTTGTCTATGCAAATTAATTACAATAGTGACTTCAGCTCCAATTCGTCTTATTAGCTCCGCCTGCAGGCTTCGGCAAGGGGCAACACAAATGCCTGAGTAAACTCACAAATCTTAATAAAAACATGACAAATCAATTTGCATAAAAGGTCCTCTACTTACAACATCAGACATACAACCGCAAAGGCGCCGCGACGTACACAAGAGTATGTGTGAAATATAACATAAATTTGAAATGAACGCACGAGGTCGGATGGGTAAAAGTGGCCCAACTTAACTGGAAGCCGGAAGACCTAAAATTGCAAATGAACGACGGAATGCAACAATTAAAACGTCAGCAGCCTCGCACTGTTGACAGCAGATACTGAAACTTTGACTGCACGACTCGTACGCTCGGGGAGGCGGCAGTGCCCAGTATAGGACAATAAAATGGTTTTTGCTGTGCTTCAATTTGGACAATTTGGACAGGCAGCGTTTGAGGTTAGTAATGGAAGAGTAGAATATTATAACTAGCTGACCCGGCGAACTTTGTCTCGCACGACATTTGTTGTTTTTTTATAATGAAATACGCGATATGGCGAATCTTCCGGCGAAATTGACAAAGAAAACTAACTAATAGAAGCGGAGGGAGCTACTGATTAACGCAATCGAGGCCCACAAATAAGCAATATTGGTGCTAAGCTTCAGTAAAGAAATGGACTGCGCTTGTATCGGTTATATGGGCGGTGCCATGCCCTCTAATTCAATACCTGTACCAATACCCTTATTCAATGTCCTCTGTCGAAAGAGAAAATCGTAGGTTCGTTCTAAGTTTGATTGCTGAGCGACTTATAGTTCAACAAAATATTTGGGTCACAAAAAAAGTGCCACGCTCCTTGTCCAATGCCCAACAAATCTTATCATTAGAATGACTCATCTATGGGATGACGGGGTACTATATTTCAGTGTTGTACAACTTACAATTTGGAATATATTCCATTATTAAGATCTGGCTCGTATGGGTGGTACCACGCCCACTCGTCCAATACTTGCCCCATTCCCTCTGTCGAAATATATGAATAAATGGTAGGTTCGTACTAAGTTTCATTGCTGAGCGACTTATAGTTCAGCAAAATATTTGGGTCACAAAAAATGTGTCACGCCCCTTGTCCAACGCCCATCAAATCCTATCAGTAGAATAACTCATCCATTGGACGACGGGATACAAAATTTCAGTGTTGTACAACTTACAATTTGGAAGATATTCCATTATTAAGATCTGGCTCGTATAGGTGGTGCCATGTCCCCTGAAAAATAGATAGTAGCCGATTCTCAGACCTACTGAATATGCATATAAAATTTCATAAAAATCCGTCAAGCCGTTTCGGAGAAGTATGGTAACTAACATTGTGACACGAGAATTTTATGTATAAGAAGAATATGCTCGCACATCTATTGTTGCGCTACTTAAAAAAACATAATATACAAAAATGTTATGTGGCAGTACAGTTTTATGAAATAAAATGAAGACGTCTATTTTTGGTTTTGACCATTTCTTTTAGAGTAAGACTTAAGACTTCTTGCATATCATGGTCTATGCAGAGCGGGACAAGACCATTGAGTCTTGCTGCGCTAATGGTGTTCTAAATAGTCTATAATGAGTCTTTAAGAGGAAATGGCTGGTTACTGGTAACATAGTGGACTTTCGCAAACGCAACGAGAACAAATTTCTGATATTTGAAGTATTCGAAACAACATTTTAAACAGTTGAAAAATTGTTCACACCAAAAACCCCTACTTGGCCACGTCGCTGGATACACTGCTGCACAATTAACATGTTTTGGTTTTGAACGAAAAGTGCTGCCGCCTTTAGTTTGCCGTCGTGTTCCAACTGTTGTTTTATTCGAGTATATGTATTGTGGACAAACTTGTGTTGTTGGCGCACATCTTTCTATTTGTGTCATCAATTTCGAACAGCATCGGGACACAAACAATTCGAACTTTGACTGCCAATTCATCGCACGCAGTGGGGATGGGATTTAAGAGCTTCTATCTTACCAAAGTCGTGTGAATTGTCATGCAATGTATGGCATATTATAGGGATCAAGTCCCAAAGATAGTAATAGTATCAACAAGACACGGTAGCAAAGGGCTAAAGATTGTTGTTTGTTGTTTGTGCTTTGTTTACGACATTTCTTTTCATAAATACTGCCTACATTGAAGACAACTTGACAAATGCTTATAAAATGCTGTGTAATCGCAGCCCTTAACCCATTCCAGCCGGATGGGGTGAAATTTCACCCCCTGGAAAGGTGATTTTCCTTTGGCCCCCCTGACTAAATGTGTTATGCGATTTGGCTGAAATTTTGGCAGAATGAATTGGAATAGATGCAGGTTTATTTCGTGTTTAATAATATTGAAGAATTGTGGCATTAAGTTATCCCAATCCGTGTTTAAAGTTGACTAACTTTTTTTGTTTACTTTATCGAGAAGTTTAAAATTCTTAAAAAATAGTAAATATTGGAAATTCCAGCAGTTTTCTCTGGAGTATGTAGTGCATTGCCCTGCCTATCTTCTGTGAATTTTTGGTATTGCTTGTACTATCTACCTGTGTACAATGAATGATTTTCCAGAATGGGGTGAAATTTCACCCGTCCGGCACCAGGTGTACCGAAGTTTCAAAAATTGCGCGTTATTATTTTGGTACTTAGAGAAAGATTTTTTGGTACTTAGAAGACATTTTTAATATTGTAATAGTTTTGATATCAATAAAATCAATATGTTGTTCGTTTGGTCGTTTGTTTGATATTTTTCGGAACAGTTTTTTGGATGCAGGCACACGTCACACTTCATGCATGCAAAGAAGGTTTTTCCTTGGCAATGGTTGCAACGACGGTATTTGTCTCCTCGTTGCAGTAAGTAGCCAATCCCATATTTCCGAACTCGTTTTTGACTTAGTGTCACTGTGCTAAATGATCTCTTGGATTGTACGTTCCGTTCAATTGGGGGCAACCAACTCTTAACAACATCACGTCGAAGCTCGAATTGCGCCATCGGCTTGCTTTTATTAAAATTTTGAAGCAAACAATGCAATTTCCAGGCGTTTAC
The DNA here is from genome assembly GCA_963971225.1 of Melieria omissa. NCBI lineage: Eukaryota > Metazoa > Arthropoda > Insecta > Diptera > Ulidiidae > Melieria > Melieria omissa. Next base: position 36,281,449 of record OZ020269.1, on the reverse strand, counting down.
CGCATCTAACACATTACTTATCAAAGGCCAGTACCATTTTTTTCACGAACCCGGATTCTGTAGTTTGCAATGCCTTTATCTACTAAATCAACTCCACTCATTCGTTGGTTGTATGTAAAAATGGGAATATGGTTGGTCAATGAAAATGTGCTTAGATTGCTTACGGTCATATCTTTTAGCTGTATGTATTGGGTGACTCCATTACTTCCATTACTCCGGCTTACTCAGATGGTAAAATTTGATCAGTGTCGTTGATCACAAGTTTGTCATCGTCGGTCAAGTCAATCACACGATCGGGTGGTAAAGCACTACGTCTATATCGTCTGCTCAGCCAAGACTTGCGATGTCTTCGTGCTCACTCCGTTCTTCCTCAATTATGTCATTTATTTTGAAGGTGCTCAAAACTTCACGTCTGCGAATCATTTTCATTGATTTTTTTGTTAATTCTCGCCTTCATTTATAATTTTACGTGCAAAACATAGAATGGAAAACCGTCATTTATTTTGGCGCCAATTTCATGCGCCGACATTGTCATACACATTTTCTTTTGTTAGTAGTCAAGATAATAGATAATAGATTTTAATAATTTAGCAAGTTTACTGTCGTAGGGTCCTAGGTAGGAAGAAAGGTAGGAATAGCTCCAGGGGGAGAAGATAGGTGGAATTAGTAGTTGGGATTGGCCCCATTTATGAAAGCTGAAGACCCCAGCTACTTTTTTATAATAGATAGTCCTTTCCATAATTAAATAAACGTAAAAATAAAAATAATTAATTATATCGGCAATTTTCAACAGGCAATAAGAAATCAACCAAGCTTCTTGCAATATATGGATATTTCGGCACACCTGGTGCCGGATGGGTGAAATTTCACCCCCTCTATATCTCAGGTGCTATATCAGGTAGATACCTGAATTTTTGTGTATAACTATTCTAAGCACCCCTTACCAACATATGTAAATTTAGACAAAATCCGCTGGCTAGAACTATATGCAGGCAGTAATGGGTTAAGAATACTTGTTACCTTAGCCAAAGCTTAGAGTCGATCGAGCAAAAATAAGAATTCATAAATAAGAATTGCTTCAATTGAAATCTGGCAAGCATGTGAAAATTCTTATTGAAACTTTTTCAGGACATTATTAATTTATATTTAAACTAAAAATTAACTAAAAGTTTTTGAATTCTGCGGAACTGAGTTATGTTTGAAACCATGTCTTTTGTTTTCTTCAATTTTGATCTCATACGGGCAGAATATCGTTTAAACGATCAACACAACAACACGAACACCGAAGTGGTCATAAAGTGAGGTAATCTGGCCAATTTCTTAATATATGTAAGTTCATACATAATTTACGAGGTGACTGAAGATGCTGGATATTATTTACAATTCTCAAGCAGCCAGACTGCACGCCACGCTTTACCGTGACCGCAATGTATGGCGAGGCGCCTCAATTGGATGCGGCAACAATGCTCGCCTCAGTAAACAATAAACTCGTTGCGTTTATGACCTTAAAATGAGTACTCATTTTATTTCGGGGTTAATTTTTGGTTTAGCCCTCAGACGAGGTGCACAAGCACCGGACAAGCGCGGTGTGTCCTTTCGAGAGTCGCACGCAGGGTAAGTGCTGCCAGCTCCCAACACTCGTTAATTTTCGCACAACACTCGGAATGGCAAACAATGAATTGAGAATGAAGCAAAGGCCACACAATTACAGAGGGACAGAACGCTTTGCTCCAGCACGACGTTAAATAAATTAAAATTAAAAAGAAAACACATTAAGAAAACACCCATAGCAACGAGCAATTATGCAGAATTGAATGCTATGTGAAGAGCGAAGGGGCGCTGATGTAGTGCAAGCTGATGCTGAGGATCGAGAAAGGATTTTAAATATTGTGTTGTGAGCCCAGTATGCCTGAAATCAGCAGCTGCAGATAAGCACAAAATATTGTATTGTAAATACAAAAACAACAACTTCAAAAATTACAATACATATTTGTATTGTGTATTAAAGTGCGCATGAAAACAGAAGCAAACATTTACAAGTTGGGAAACGTTCCCCAAGGAGCAGAAATAAATTACATTCCGCTGCAGCAGCACCGGCTCGCAAACAACGCAACAATTTCAGCTTGCCAGAGTCCTGAGCGATGCGGCAACATTCGGTGCCAGCGCACTGCAGCAGAGGGCGGAAAAAGATGTGGCATTAATTAAATCAAACCCCATTTAACATGGCTGGCATGCGGTCACTGGGTCTGCGCCCAGCTTCGAAGAGGGTCACCCCAGCCGCACGCGCCCACATAATGCGATGAGAGTGAAAAACAATTGTTTAAATAAATTTGAGCATGAAAAGTGATTTTTGCTGGTTGCGCCTCTTTTGAAACAGCACCCAGAGTGCTCATCGGAATGCTTTGCTGATTTTGGCCAGAATCACAAAACGAACAACTTGGTGCGATTTTCACAAGAATGTTGTTGACACTCATTCACATTGCACAATCATAAACATTGGATTGCTTACTAGCAACGATGTGATATGAATTGGTTTCGACACCTCGGCAGGACTTGACTGAGTTAACTCTTATTCCTTTCGTTTATCACGATGCACGACATAAATATTTGCCAAAAAGGAGTAATTCTTGTTAGACCAAATGAATTAATGAAATTTTAAGTGCGTAAGAGTACTCTTGTTTTTTCACTTATACCAACACTTTCAATTCTGTGGCCGTAAGGAATAACAGCCAAAGTCGATTTTATGAAGTTTTCAGGAGAGCACTTTTAATTTTTAAATTTGCTTTAGATTACACTAGATAAATTTTAGACTTTTTGGGCGTAAAACATTCATGAGCAAAAGCCATAGAATTTTGAGTAGTAGTACATTTGAATACGACGAATGCAATGGTGGTAATAACTCAATTTTGTCCTAACTCGGCTTTGGCTGTTATTCCTTACGGCCACAGAATTATGGCCCCACCGAAGTGACACCCACAGCGAATTGGTTTGCCTACCTTTTTCATTGTCCAATTATTCGTTTTTGAGCTCGTCTTTGGCGTCTGCTAAGCTCAGCTCATTGAAATTTGCGCAATTTTCAAGTTCGTTACTCAGACTCGGTTTCTGCGGCTGTTTTTGTTGCTGGGCTTGCTGCTGATTGGGCGCACTTTTGCGCGGGTCTGCGGCCGCACTAATGGCGGGACTTTTACGATCGTCCTTAGAGAACGTTGGTGTTTCGTGGCTGGCTTTCGTTTTGCTCGGTGATAATTTCTTTTTATCGTGCTGGCGGAAGGTATGTGCTACGTTGCCTTCCGCTGGTCCTTTTGCGTGCCACGTTTCTTCGTTGTCGTTATGCCACGGACACTGTGCGGAAACTGCCGCATTGCCTGGGTAGACGTTTTCGTCAGTCTGGGTACTTAGCATTTTATTATACTCAGCTGAGCCACAGCACGTATTTGCGTGCGAGCGCAGCTGTTGTTGATTTTGTTGCTGCTGAAAGCTGCAACAAGTTGTCACCACTTCATCATAGTAGTTGGCATGCATCACCAGTTCCATGGCACCCAGTGTAGCCGCATCGTCGTCATAATCACCCATGGAGAATAGTTCCGAGCAGTTGTCCGAATCATCGCAGTCGAAGTAGCTACTCTGCAAGGGACACACAGTATAAATGCTTAAATTTCTGTACCCACATTTACATAAGAAATTATTTACATAAATATCATATTATCATAGCCATGTACATGGACATAGACAATATATCCAGCAAAACTCTTAACTTCCAATGGCTCCCCACACTGAACCTACAATCTATTCCTTTTTCATTTTTGATCAAATATCTACCTATGTAGGTAAAACATTTACCCTTGGAATTTCAAAAATTGATTTTTCACGTATTTGCAATAATTCTCGTTCCTAAAAAAAATAAATATAGTGGATTCTAGGCCCAGTGCAAACAACGCTGTTTCTATCTAAAGAGACAGTGGAAAGTCTCTGAGAGTATAATAAATAAGTATCAATGCCGATCCCAATCTTTCATTTGAACCTCATTAGAAACCTGTACAAAGTTGAGTGCATGTCATGAATAATAGCCAACTTTGGCAAATCAGTTATCTAAAGTTTATCTGGGGCCATTGGAAATAGTTTCGAATGGACACTTCATGATTCATCTATTGTGGACACACTTCGACTAGTTTGCGCTTATCGCATTGGATAATTTAATTTGTTAACTACTTACGATACATATTTTACTTTTATAGAATATATTATTAACCCTTTCGGGACGGAGTTTATTTTTGAAATGCAAAACACTCTCAGTATAACTATTTTCATGCTATGAATGTTGGGGTTAGAAAATTATATTGGATGCTCACATATTCTGAAATCATTCTTCTATGCGGGAACATCGAAATCGAAAAAATATTTTGCGTGAGTCGTGAGATTTCAATAATTGTTTTGAGGGGCATAAAAAACCTGCTGGGACGTATTATCCCAGTAGTCCCGAAAGGGTTAAGACCCCTGAACATGGCCTTAGCTGCATTCACGCACTTTTTTATGAAAGGTCGAGATATAAACAAATATATGCACTCAAATAGTCTAAGATTTTTTTTCAGCTGTTGACTCTTACTTGGCAATCGAGGCAGCGGCAGTTATCACAAAGCGTACATGACAGTCCAAGAAGCTCGGCAGCCTCCTTATACAACTCGGAGTTGTTATTTGATTTTTGCCATTTTTGCTGTTGCCGTTGGCGCTGCTGATTATTGCTATCACCACTTCCGCTCCAATTGCTCGACTGACACTGTGGCACACCGGTTGCAGCGCTTGACTCCATTGCGTCCACTGCAAAATGCTTAACGTAGTTGTTTGAGGGTACCCGAGTTGTCACCGATGTGGGTGCCACGGCGTCAACAGTTGATTGCTTCACGCATGAGTAGCCATGGAATTCGAAAGGCAGAGATGTGGCGGCGCGAGCTCGGGCATTGGGATTCTCGCTTTAAAAATACAAAATAAGCACTCTGTCAGGTTTATTAAGTGAACTTTTAACTTGATTACGTGCACACGAATTGTCTAACATTCAATACCGCGTAGACAAGGTTTATTTATTTGTTGTGCCGTAGGCAGGAGCCTGAACTACGCTAAGTGGTGGGCTTAAGACTTGGTACGAGCCTAACACCCTGGTTACGTCCCGCATCAGAGGTTCATTGTATTCAAGACCAGCAGCATTTTCTAAAGTAAAATTACAATCACCCACAGGCCTCATTGCCTCGATTTTTTAACATTAATCGAGCACAGGTTTCACGGGCTAGTAACCACGTTGAATCAGAACAGAACAAGTGTCGTAAAAAGAGTTCAAAGCCCACGTTAATTTCAACTACAATTTCAACTTGCAATCAACTACAAAATCAGTTTTAAAAACTATTTGCTGCTACAAGTTTTTTAAATCGGCAAACAGATTACTCAAATTAATATTTCTGCGATGTCTCAGTTCTGTTCACCCTATATATACTCTGTGGTTTGAAGAGAACTATTAAGCGGTGATAACGCAATATTTACAAGAATAGATAAAAGAGAATGTTTACTGTTTGTAACTACCAGGTATGCGCCTATGTAATTATTTTTGAAAAAAACACGTTTATTGTGAGGAAATGATTACAATTTTATTCTTCAAAGTAATGGCCATCGCTAGCTACACATTTTTCCCATCTCTTAGGCAATTTATGGATGCCTCGCCAAAAAAATGTTTGGTCTTTTGCCTGAAACCAATCATCGATCCATTTTTTGACTTCTGCGTGAGAATTGAAGCGCTGTTCCGTTAATGCGTGGCCCATCGGTGCGAACATGTGATAATCCGAAGGCGCCAAGTCTGGTGAGTAAACCGCATGAGCAAGAGCTTCCCAGTTGTACGATGCAACCAATTCTTTGGTGGCTCTAGTGCGGTGTGGTGGTGCGTTGTCATCGAGGAAAATCACTTTGTGTTGCCTGGCTTCATATTCTGGGCGTTTTTGGCGTATAGCACGGTTTAAATCGGCCAATTGTTGTTGGTAACGTTCACCGTTAACCGTTTCACCAGGTTTTACAAGGTCATACCATATGACACCACGCCACAAAATTAACTGTGTCCGCAAATCGTAATTTGTAGGCACGTAATCCGACATTTTCCGGAGCGTCAAACAATGCGTTGTTGAATGAAACTTGACAAATTGTGAACTGAATATTGTTGACATATGACAGAAGAAGTAAACATGACATTCGGTACGGTTCCGAAGTTTATAAATATTCGGCTATTTACCGCTAGATGTCGTTACCGGTTTCATAGGCGCAGGTTTTCAGTGCAGTAAACATTAATTTAAACAGACTATTTGCTTTGACGATGTGTCTTAAAACAGCTAAGGACATTGTTTTTATTAGTTCTTGTTGGAATTTTAGGACGCAGTTAAGTTCTCTTGAGCGAATTTTATGGCAAAGCTAATATAAAGAGTTCACGTTTTCCTCACCCATATAAAAGCAGCATTGAAATCAGAAGAAAAGTTGTTGTGGTGTCGAAAGGGACGAATTCCATTAAATTCTGTGCCAAAACAACATTGCAACTATCACTCATATAGAATTTTATTTCAGATAATTCACTCGTTAAAAGAAATGGCTTGAAATTCCAATATATAGATTTAATTTTACTAACATTGGAAAGCAGAGATTGCAGCTATGGCCACACTGGGGTATTTCTAGCTTTGGTGAACTGTTTCGAAACTTGCGACGAAATTGTTACACTTAAGCACCATGCAATACAAAGCACTGTAGCGCAGCGCTAATCAAAGTAATTGTTGTTAGCAACGACACCTTCAGCTGCTTGGGCGAAAAGTTTTCTCATAACAAACTGCGTCCGTAAAAATTCAAGAATCGGCGAAAGTTTGCGATTGGCCAAGTTATAGCGGCAACCCCCGACCACCGCTACCAACAGCACCGCCAATTAAAACTATAGCCGCACATTCGAAAGTGCACGTCGCATACTCCCAGGCATACATATTGAAACGATAAGACACTTTGTGCTGAATGCTTTTCTATGCACGAATGCTTTTCCAAGCATACTTTTAGGTATGCACTTTGAAGTACGGCAAATTGGGTATAATTCGCTTGGTATAGTCCGATATGGCAAGGATGGTCGAGATAGAAAGTACAACTGCAATGTGCAAGAAACTTCGGCGCGATAAGATAGTAAGATAGATAGTATAAAAGCAGCAGTGAAAGCGCAAGGGGTGGAGTCTGTGTTGAACAAGCAATGGGGAAACATGCAATAGAAGTAGTGTAAAGTAGAACAAGTGTAAATTTGTAAATAAAGCGATTATTTGTGACTGCGTTTGCGCTGAATAATTGAAGTAGTTTTATTTTCAAACACAATCCAAACGAACTCAGAGAACTTGGATTTTCGTAACAATATTGTTACGAAATTCCACAGTTCGTTATCGACGGTTCGTTTTGATTGTATTTGAAAATAAAACAACTTCAGTTATCCAGCGCAACGTAGTCAAAACTAACAATGGCTTTATTTACAAATTTGCACTTGTTCTACTTTACACTACTACTATTGCATGTTTCCCCATTGCTTGCTCAACACAGACTCGACTTATTGCGCTGCACACTGCTGCTTTTATACCAGTTTTCTTATCGCGCCGAAGTTTCTTGCAACTTCTAATTGGAAAGCGCTCGACCATTCTTGCACAGCCTATTTCTTCGAGAACCATCCTTGCCATATCGGACTATACCAAGCGAATTTATAACAGTTTTGCTGTACTTCACAGTGCATGCCTAAAAGTATGCTTGGAAAACATTCGTGCGGAGAAAAGCATTCCTGTACAGTGCGGCACAGAATTTCTCATCGTATCACTGCCCCTCACTTAGACTTGTTCGTCCCGAAGTACTCCGAGGCTCCGCCTGAGTAAGACGCCAGGCGCTCCAAATGGACAACTTTCAACCTCGCATTTCTGTTGATGCAGCGTTGAACTCTGTACACCCCGTCATTAATCTTCGTCACGACTTTGTACGGTCCTTCCCATGATGTTTGATGTTTTGAAGACAAAGCTTTCCTCCGCTGCGGGTTGTAAAGCATTACCAGATTGCCTTCTTGGAACCCCTCTGGGTTAGCCCGTAGACCATAGCTCGCTGTCAACCTGCTTTTAACTAGTTGAGTGCGGCTCCGCGATCTTCTCCTCGGACCTTTCGCAGCCGAACACCGACTACAGCCTCTGATCCACTCAGCGACAGACTCCTGGCATCCTACCCAATAGAACCGCCTTCTTATCTTGGCGACAGTTTTTGCGATGCCTAGGTGCCCGCCACTGGAGTCGTTATGGTTTTCCTCGATGACATCGTCGATTCGGCCTCTCGGGACCACTATTACGGATTTTCTGGTCCTGCCATCCCTGCTCTCCCACTCGCGGTATAGGCAGCCATCCTGCAGACGTAGACTTTGCCACTGGGCCCAGTAGGCCTTCGTGATCGGGCTCTCATCAGCCATCTCCTGCCAGGACGGCCGTAATCTCTGCGCTTTGCCTTCGATGATCTTCGCGAGATCCGTATCCGTCCTTCTGTAGCCTTTCCGCAAGCCAATCTTCTTCTTGCAGAACTCTTACCGACCTAACATCCACAATCTGTCCCTCGTTTTCGGCTCGCGAGTTATGCCTGCACTCGGTTTTGCACGAATGGTGTGGCAGAGCGTCAGCCCTTCTTGGCGACGTCTGTTGCCCGGAACGCTTTTCTCGCAGATGGCAGTCCCGTGATATGTGGCCTTGCTTGCCACATCGCCAGCAACTGACTCGAGATGATACTGCCCGCAGCCCCGCTGGTGCCTCCGAGTTCACTGTCTGGCTTTGCGTGACACGTCCAGATTGGACTCCATGCATCTCCGCAGATGAATGTCGAAAACTTCCCCTCCAGGCCGCCTCATACGTCAATGCGCTTGTCACCGTCTCACGGAATGTCGGCTTGCCCATCATCAATGCACTGCGTCGTGTGTCCGGGTCATGAAGACCTTCAATAAAAGCCTCAATCTTCATCCTCTCGAGATAATCAGCGCCGAATTTCGGGTAGCACAACTGTACGAGCCGCTCAATGTCTGCTGCATATGTCTGGAGCGCCTCATTGGGTCTTTGTCTACGGTTCTTCAGCTCGCAATAATACAGTATTTTGTTGTGCTCGTCACTGTATCTGGCTGCCAGCGCCCTTATGGCGGTCTCGTAATCACCCCTCAAACCTTCCGGAACTGTTTTTATTACCTCAGCCGCAGGACCTCTTAGAGCCAGTATCAGTCTCCGACCTTTCCTAACATCGGTCCACTGACTCTCCAAAGCAGCCATATCGAATTGTAGTTTGAATGTGTCGAACGACGTAGTACCATCATAAGTAGGCACTGCTATGGCAAAACTTTCCTCAACCGACTGCACCCTTGCTCGCAGCTGTACCTCTCTAAGCCGCTCCTCCAGACAGTCAACTCGTTTGTTCAAGGAATCATCCAAATCGTCAACTCGTCTGTTCAGAGAATCATCCAGGCCGTCGACTCGTTTATCTAAGTGTTCCACTTGCGCTCCCAGGTGCTCCACCTTCACATCAAGCTTGTTTGAGATTTCTTCCACTTTCTGCTCCAAACGCGCAGAATTTTCCTGGAGCTTGGTGGACAGCTCGCAATTAGCGCTTTCGAGTTTCGCTGACAACTGATCCAATATTTCATGGGTCGCCGCTTCCATTTTAGTCATTTGCGCCGACATTTCGCGATTTTCACGACTGACATTCTCAATTTTCGCAGAAGTTTCCTGAAACATGCCTCTCATTGCAACCATAAGCTGGCTCATGTCCATTGCTTGTGGTGGCGCAGCCGCTGCAGCCGTACTTTGCATCGACGCAGCACCCGCTGGCGATTCCTCCACTTTGGCCGACGCCTCTTGTTCCTGCGTTCCGAACTCGTGTGCAGCCCAATCGATGCCTCGTGATTCACACGCCTCTCGCAAGCGCAGCTACAACTCCACCTTTCAGCCAGCAGTCGGCAAATTCCAGGCAGCCAGCTCCTTCTTCAGCTGGTCAACCTTCAGCAGCTCCAGTTTAACCATGTCTGCGTTTTTATAATTTTATTTTACTTTCAGTAATACAATCCCACTTCTGACACCAAATGTTACGAAATTCCACAGTTCGTTATCGACGGTTCGTTTTGATTGTATTTGAAAATAAAACAACTTCAGTTATCCAGCGCAACGTAGTCAAAACTAACAATGGCTTTATTTACAAATTTGCACTTGTTCTACTTTACACTACTACTATTGCATGTTTCCCCATTGCTTGCTCAACACAGACTCGACTCATTGCGCTGCACACTGCTGCTTTTATACCAGTTTTCTTATCGCGCCGAAGTTTCTTGCAACTTCTAATTGGAAAGCGCTCGACCATTCTCGCACAGCCCATTTCTTCGAGAACCATCCTTGCCATATCGGACTATACCAAGCGAATTTATAACAGTTTTGCTGTACTTCACAGTGCATGCCTAAAAGTATGCTTGGAAAACATTCGTGCGGAGAAAAGCATTCCTGTACAGTGCGGCACAGAATTTCTCATCGTATCAATATGTATGTCTACAACATGTACATTCTCGTAAGTATGACTAAAACTGTACCTTGAACATTTTGCTTAGAAAACCGAAAAAATTGCCATAAATTTGTTTCAAAGAAAAGCTCGACATTACGCCTCTCTACGGGTATAGGGAAAATAGATAGGGACAGTTATACAACAGAACAAACAATATACAGAATGCGCATCTGGTGTAAAGAAAATTTTCTTTCCGGGTTCCAGCGGTAGGACCCGTTTGTCGATGCGGGGGGAAGCAGTAAAGGGGACGAGAACGCACAGAGCGCGAGAGCGTAAACTGAGAAGCTATGAGAGAGGTGTATGAAACAGTGACGCACCACACACTGTGGTTGTTGTTGTTGGGCAACAAACTGATGTGCCGCTTGCATGTTTGTGGTGGTTCGTGCTTGCTCCGCTTGCTTTTTTACAAACAAGAACAAGAAGTGGACTGGTAAAGTTTGCATAGAAAAATTGATTGAGCGATCGCCAAGGCGCATAAATAAGGTGGTAGCACTACGGAACAAACCAAAATTCAATGGATTTTATTAGTTCATTTGGTCTGCTTGTAAAAAGGAAGTTGTATAAAGTAAAATTGGCAACAATAAAAATAAATTTATGTATGTGTAAAAATATTGGAACAACCAAGGCGCATTAAGAGAGTGATAATAAATGGAAAACTATTGCTACAATGTCGTGCCAATTATAATTATCAAAGAAAAAAGTTTAACAAGTTCTGGTGCTGCAACTACCTATTGAATTTGCCTTGGCGATCGCTTTGCCAATTCAACCACAATTTCAATGTGCACGAGTAAGCCCAAGCTGGCTTGCTGCGGAAAGCAATAACATTGCGTGTTGTTGTCGAAATGAGAATAAAACACAAATGCGTGTACATCAATTCGCGCTTACTCTCTCGGTTCCCTTTACATTTTCCTTACCTATGTTGCTTCCCGCCCGCGTCTGAAATGAAATCGCAAAATTATGTGGTTATACCAATATACACATGTACAGTGGGTAATTATGGTTTAAGAGCTGCTTGTCTAAAATAACTTTTCATTTGGCTATTGAAAAAAGCTACTTAAAAAACAGCAGTCAGAAGTGGACTGTTGCAGATTGCGAATTGCTTAGTATTTACAGCCTATAGGCACGAATGCGAACCTGTTTTGACGATCGCAATTGGCTGCTGTGATTGGTTCGATCCCGTCGTTACTTGTTCCCCATTTCTCTTCTTCAAGGAATTGTAAGAATTTGGTTTTCTTCGCAATTAGCGACGACTTCACGTTGGAGCATTTCTTTTTGTTGCAGTTCTTGTATTCGGTCTCCATGGACGACAGACTGTCTCGATCCTTACACCTCCTGCTGCTGCCACCGCAACTGTTGGTGCTGGTCACAATACCGTTGCAGTTGCTGCCACTGTTGTTGACAACACTGCTGCAATTAAACAGTTTCTGGATGGCAGCTGCTGGTAAGCACTTCGCCGACGACGGGGACGACGATGACGATGTAAGCGGATTTCCGATTGCTTCCGTGAATGTTTCGTTGAAGTTTCCCAAATTTCGTAACTTATGCTTCAATGTTCGTGAGACGGTTGAGCAGCTTCTGCTTCCTGCCTTGGCAGTCAAAGGGTGTTGGCAAAGGTCCTTCTTGTCCATATCTTCGGCACCCAACTGGACACCGATTGACTCAATCAGATTTAACCGTGCGAATTCCTGCAAAGCCAACCAAACAGTCAGTGAAAACGAACTATTTGTTTATTAAATATTGTGTTTAGAGATAAAAAAATTAACTGACTTTTGCGGTGTTAGGGTAGATGCACTTTAATCAGAAGTTTGAAATGGCCAGAAGAAAATGGCCGCGCCTACCCACGTAAAAGTACATTTACTATACGAGGGTGGTCTGAAAAATGTCCGACCAACAAAAGGAAGGGAATCTGTTGCTGGCTTTGTTGAAAGGTACTCATCAAAATTTCAGCTATTTTGGATGCGCAAAATGACTGAAATTGTGGGTTGTAAATATGATTGGGCTCAAAAGTTCTTTACAGAATGCGTAAATGAAATCCTGTGTACGCCACTGGGTAAGAATTGAAATAATCAGCCCTGTTCCAGAATCCGAATCGGATTCGAATCGAAATGAAATCCGATTCCGATTTGAAAACGTGTTCTGCAATCCGAGCGGAATTGTCACATTCGATGTTTATTTCGAATCCGCAAATTGTTAGCAAATTAACAAACCTTCAATCAGCTGTTTGCTTTTAATGTGCAAATGTAAAAGGCAATTGTAACATTTTGTACGATTTTTTTATTTTATTAAATGAGTTCGGTTATTTTATTGGCAGTATTGCTTGAAAACGAGCAGTCCGCCGTTGAAAAAGTAAAGCGAAGAATTTTGCGAGACCACAGCAATCCGATGGAATTGCCAAATTCTTCGTAACTAGTACAAGTTATTTCAGTTATGTTCAAAATTTCCTATTTAAGGTATATTGCTCAGTGCCGCCTTAACAAAGTAGCATTCAACATGATCTTGACCGAAGTGAGACCTTTTCTTCGGCAATGCTCCATGCCGCCAGAATTGAAATTGGCGACGGCTTTGCAATTTCTTGCCGAAGGAGGCTATCAACGATCGTTAGAAAAGGCAACCGCCTTTTCCATTTCGGAAAGTGTGTGCTTCTTAAAAGGTCCACCGCCGGTCGCTAAAGCTTCTCTTCTATTATGCGCCAGCTTCCTTCTTACTTCACTTTTCCAATCAACTCAGGTCTATGATTGAAGAAAATTTTACAAAATGAATTGATTTAATTTACTTCTCACCTTTTTCCACCCCGTTAAACTTTTTGTTGGTGGTCCTCCCATTTATTTTCAAATTCGACTTTGTCGCCTTTGCAGAAACCTTTCGCGATGTCCGCATTCTCCTCCATAAAATCCAAGAGCATTTTGTTCTGGTCAGCAGTCTTATGCTATCCCGTGATTAAAAATTAATTTATTAGTTTTATTTAACACGATGTTTCATTTATTTGCTTACATTTTCGTTATTTGTTTTCATTTTGCTGCTTTCCGATTTCAATTCCACCAGCTTTTTGTTTAGCGGATTATTTTCGACAAAAATTTCCGATAATCGGAATGCAGAACACCAAATTTCAGATCCAAATTCGTTCGAACTTAATCGGATTTGAGAACAGGGTTGCATCGGAAAATATTTCCAATAATCAGAATGTAGAACACCAACGGTCGGAATCAAATCCATTTCCGATCCGATTCGGATTCTGGAACAGAGCTGAATGTGTTTCTCATATATTGAAAAATCACCATTTCAACGCACTGTTAGGTGCAAAAATATAAATTTGGGGAAGTGTGTGTTGACTTACACAGAAAAATTTTGAAAAATAAAAATATCAGGCATGTGCTACAAATCGTTTTCGTTTGAAATTCGGAGCGAAAACGTTATGGGGTGTGCTCAATTTCGTTTTGATTTCGTCAATTTTCGAAAACGAAATCGTTTGAAATGACATGTGCCAGAAAACCGAAATTCCGTTTTCGTTGCGATTAGAAAACGGGTCGTGTTCTATCGGCGTTTCTACCTAAATATAAAAAATTTTTAACTTGAAAAAGTTGTTTGCCGAAATGTAAGTGGCTTGAAAAATATTATTCTAAGTTGTAATAATCATGGGAAATCAAATTTCAGGGGACTCTGCCCAGGCACAAATTTTACTTAAGCACATGGAGCATCACCCTGATATGGCAAACAACTTTACGAAAGGTGACCGTGTTGCGGTAGAAGAAAGCTGGGCAGAGCTGAAGACGAAGTTAAACAGTGTGGGACCCCCACAAAAAGATGTGAATGGTTGGAAGAAGGTATGTGATTTGAAATGGTGCGCGACCCAGTTTGAAGTGCAGAAAGTGATAGTTGATTTATTTTGTAACAAACCTGTAAAAATTCCAATCTACATTGTTAGCAAAAATTAGAAAATTAGCAATGCAATGAAAACTGCTTACGTCGTTTCCGACATGTCCAGTGGGTTGGAATGGTCCCTCAGAATGCGGCGTTTTACTGTTTCCACTTTTCTTCTTTCTTCTTCTTCTAAATATACCAAACTCGCAAAGAAAATACTCATCATGTAAGGTATTTTATTTTCAGTTAACGTTTCGAAAAAAATTGTGTAGACGTCAACAAAACTATCAGCTTGAATTTTATTTCGAATTGAGGTCAAATCGTTCGTTTTGTAGCACACCCCCCAAAAATTCGTACGATTTCAAATTCCGATTTCGATTTGAAATCGTGCGATTTGCAGCACATGCCTGTATAATACATTTTAAGAAAAAATTTTGTATAACTCTGCTATGTTGGAAGCTATTGAGTACACTGGGTCCTGATCACCTGGAGAATAAATTCAACACTGTTCGCCCGTTTTTCAACACTTTCTAACTACAACTCTGACAATTAGGAGCGGACAGACCTTTCGAGTACAACTCTGATAGACAGAAAGAGGATAAGAAGCGGACGGACCTTTTGGGAATAGAACGAAACGGACAAACGAGGAGAAGAAAGAGAAGAACATTAATCATTCGTGACGCAAAACTCAAACACAACGGACGTGTCGCCACCGCGCAGCTATAAACTTAATTTCGTCGCTGGAATAATGAAATAGTGTAACGTGAAAAGTATAGTTTTGAGAAATACGTATTGGAAGTTTTTATAATCCAGTCGATCTACTTTGAACTTTAATTGTCCGCGTCTTATAAAAATATTTACATCTTAAATACACAATACTTTTCACTGATACCTTAGCTGTTGATCCACCAAAAAAATGTAATCATGTTTATTTTGAAATACCATTGAAGCCCATTTTTCTGAAAGCATCTGCTTATACACTATTTTATCTTTGAACATTTTTATATGAAATCATTATACACTATTTTATTTGTATGGGATACATCATTTCATTTCCGATTATATACTATTTTATTATTTTAATTCAAAGTAAAAACAGAACAAAAAACAGCGTAAATGACCTTTTGTTATGGTCACAGAATGAATAGAGAGAATAGATGCCCGCGGTTCGAATGATGATCGATTGCGAATGGTTTATTATAAGTATAAATTTACATGAAGTGAATACACACATAAAGGTAAGACAAATAAAAGAATAATAAAGGTAAACAGGTGTGTGTGAGAATAAACAACAATAAGGTAAGAAGTTACACCATGAGGTAGATATGTAAATTTAGGTATATGGAATAGAAACAGGATTTGGTTTAACATATTTAATTAATTTAACCATTGCTTTCATAATCTTCAAAAATGTCTGGTTCCGGTAAGCAATCCCTTACCAATTGTGAGGTCTGTAAGTTCTCAAAAAACAGTTCAGCTGCTTTATTCAGCAATCATTGAGCACACAGTTTTAATAAGTCCCGCTGTTTGGCTGCAGATACCGGAAGATCTGAGAAGTATTTTTTAGCTTGACTTTTTTGAAGTCCATATTTTTCGAACCATCTTTGGTGGATTTACTGGTATACTGTTGAACTACTCCGCTTCCCAATCCGTTTGAAAGAAACGTTGGGAGCTATCGTGCTTGCAAGCGTTAATTACTTTTATGTATAATAAAAAGAAATTACTTTGTTATAAACAAACAATTTTGTGCAAGCATCATTTTTTTGGCTGATGAAAAGCGTTGTAATATTCGTTGTAAAGATTTGTTTATATTTGTGATACTTAATCATAGAATTGAGATGCAATCCCTTAAAAAACTCAAAAATCCGTGTAATATTTAAGTTGGGAGATAGGTATAATCGCGTTGAACTTTTTCGTACGTAATGAGCCTCAACGCAGAGAAATGAAGTATTATGTGACCTAACGTAGCTTAAGGGGCACAGCACAAAAAGTATACGAAGCACAAAAAGTATACGAACGGATTTTGTCGAATTCGTAAAAGTCTCTGAGATACAGAGCCTCAAATCCGTCTCGTTTACTACGCGGTAACACGGTTTTAAAACTTTAAACGCGTTTTTCTCAAAACTACATTTTTCAAATTTGCTGCAGCTGTAACTTGATAACAAATCATCCGATCGACTTGGGTCTTTTTTTTAGCTTATTGTGTATTTGTTTTTCCATACAATGACCCTCCAGTTTAATGATAGGATGAAAAGTATAATTATGCCAGGCCAAAAGCCATCAGATTTTTCAGCAAAATTTTAATTTTTTTTTCAAAATGCCGCCATTTTGTTACATTTTATTTTTTTTTACAACCGAGGGTCATTGTATAGGAAATATAACCTCGTTAAGTAAAATTTTTGGCTTTTTTGATTTCAGGCACTGCGAAGGCTACAATCACTGCAGCAGTGGGAGAACGTTTTTTTTTTGAAGACTCAGGAGATGGTGGATAACTTGCTGAAAATCGAATATTTTCATTTGAAAAAATGACTTTGTATTCATTATTTATGCATAAATATATCTGCAAAATTTTAAAACATTCGATGCAATACTTCACAAAATTCAAAATTCACAAGGATCTCCTTTTTTCAGGCGGTCAAACTAGTTGTGCCCCTTAACACTAATACATCATTTTTTTTATTATTGCGCTGGGTTCCACGACTGTCTAATGTGAAATCTTTTCCCGAACTTTCCTTTTTTTAAACCATGAGAGTTCCATTAGACATTCAGCGTTTTGAGATAAAATTTGCTTGCAAACTTTTTTATTTCAATCCGATCCTGTTCAGAAAACAATTCAGTGCAGTTGTACTTGCACTGCACTTGGCACTTTTGCCGGTATAATGTGAAGGTATTTTCCATCATATATGGAATATACAAGCAAATTGATAAGAATTGTATAATTATATAGGCTCTATTCCTTATAACTAATATAGTATAATATAGTTTTTATACGGTATAAAACAGTGTATGATACTTTCTTAAAATTAAAACAGTGTATAAGTTATCCCGACCGCCTGAGTGAGTGTAGCGCCGTTAGGCGCAGACGGTGCAATATCAACAGCAACCGTTTGCGCTGGTCGGTCAGAGAACTGACGAAACCCGATACCAGCGATAAAGCGATGTGAAACTGGGAGAGTAAGCCGATTTTTGTGCGTTTTTTTCAATTCACGTACACAGTCCGTGTGTGCTGGCAGTGATCAGCTCTTCACTGTGTCTGCTCTTTTCTCGATATTAGGGATTAGGGATTCCTTTCAATTATTTGCTTTTTAAAGTATGTTCTCATTAATTTTCTGCATTAAATGCCAACACATGAACTTTTTTGGTTTCATTATGTAAATATTAATGAAAAATATACCAAAGAACACAAAGCTAAATGCATTGAATATGACGGGTCAATTGCCGTCCTTTTTATTTCGCATTTCTTCATTTAGCGAATCTCTAACCATCAGATCAGATCAGGTATGCTTTTGGTGCTAAATGCTCTAGTTTGACCGCAGGGTTGTTTTTTTGGATGCAGCTAATAAAATCTTAACTTAATTAAATTAAAAGCATACCCAAGGATTAATTTGGCGCCTTTGGGCAATAATATATTTTTCTAGTCAATTTTATACAAACGTATTACGAAATGGCACCAAAAATATACAAATAAAAAGACAAATTTCTTTGGTCACAAAAAATGACTCACACCAGCAACACTGGAATTTTGAAATGAACTAGAACAACAACCCCGTTTTAAAAATTTATATCGAGGAAAAACTACGTTCCTGATCAAGCTTGGGGGAAATTCTGTGCATGTATTTCTACCGGCTCTCCCAGTTTCACATCGCTTAATCGCTGCCGATACTCCGCTCGTTCTGCGTAATCAGCGGAGTTCGGGTGGTCGCAGCGGAGCCGACTACGGTTCACGGCCACACACGATAGTGCGCGGTCAGCAGGCCTGAGCAGGGCTTGCGGAAGAATTTTATTTGGTTGGAGGCATGGCACAATAAACAAGGTAGTGGCAGGAAGGAGCGAATTTTATTTTTTTCTCGTCAGAGTTCGGTAGGTTGTCAGAAATTTTTGTCTGCTTTGTTTACATTCGGCGAACAGCATGGCCACTCAACTCTTTTTCTGTGAAATTTTAAGCATGTTTGCAATGACGAAAGGATATTATTTTTCCAATTTTCGTTAACTTTTATGAATTAACGCAAAATCGGCGAACTAGCACTTAGCACTTTTGCCCCTAATTGTAAAACAACAGATTAAAACAAAGAAGCTATGTACTTTTGCTGTTAATTGGTGTATTTTTACGTTCTCGAATAGACCAAGTGGTCTATTCGATGCTGGCAATGCTGTTGGCAAGAGAACCGTCCGTCCGATTTGACAATGAACCGAACAAAAACACTAACAAAATACACGTGAATTTTTTCGCTCCTTCCTGCCACTACCTTGTTTATTGTGCCATGGTTGGAGGTTTTAGTTTTAAGTGAGAACTAAAAGAATAAAGGCGCAGCCAACAGCTCGCCCCAGCAAACCCAAATATCCATTGTTTCTTTTATTAATTTATATAAAGATTTGAAATGATGTATACGCTTATACACCGTTTTGTTTGTTCGAAGGCTTCAAGGAATTGATAAAATTTAAAGAAATAAAATAGTGTACAACACGGATACACTATTTCATTTCAAATTTTGTTTGCATATTTAAAAAAATGAATTGATGTATATCGATGTTACACTATTTTATTATTCACATTTTTAAGCTGTCTGCAAAAGTTTTCAGCAATATAATGAAGTAAAATACTTTACGTTATTTTAAGAATTTTTTTGGGATTTACTTAAAAATAATGTAAGTGCACCATACACTATTTGTAAACAATTATGGTACTTACACTATTATTATACAAATACGTTTTTCGCGAATAAATTGGTGAGCCAAAAAGATATTTAAGAAAACTAAAGATTTTTCTAATAGATTAAAGGATTGTCTATCCAATGGTGCAATTATCGAATAATAGTGTATGTGGCACTTAGACTGTTTCTTTATTCCAGCGACGATTTATCAATAAACAAATTGTTTAATCGTTATTGTGAAATTGGGGTTTACTCCAGCGGATCCTACATAAATTGGTATTACATGTAAGTAAAACTGTTAATGTTATTTAAAGTGGCAATTGGTTGTCGATACTGACCAAATCTGACTTATTTATCTTTTGAAATCAGACCTTTCTAAAATCGGTGCTTTAAAATTTACATTTTAAACAGTACCAAAATAGTTGTTTATTTCGTTATGCAGAAACATCGTTCAAATTTCATGATATATATTTCACGATATCATATTGTTTGACATTTTTAAATTTTTTTTATTATGAAACAATATTTATTTTATTTATTTATTTTAGCATGGCCAGCACTGTTATTTCCTTGTGGAGAATACAGCACCGTTGTAAGTAACTCAAGTGTCAGTCATTCACTATCGGTAGCGACAAGTGTGGGGAACGGGGTGTCAAAGGATCTTTGAAGGTATTCAAGCTTAGGGTGGGTTTGATATTCAACAGTTCTTCCATACTTATCAGAGTGTTGGTGCAGCGGAACTCAGTGTAACCTTCAATGACTTAATTCATTCAGAATAGAGTCCTCCACGAGTATGCATTTTTGCTATTCGAAAACAGTAAAATGCTTTCGAATAGAATACTTTACTTCATCTCTGCGGACCAGTCCGAATGAATACGAGTACAGCTCGCTTCGAGTACGAGTAAGCTCCGAACAGAAACAAGTAGACGTACACTCTTTATTCATATTCGCTCTATTTCCACTTTGTGTATTAACTAATAAGCCACTTCAACCGCACTACAAGTATACACATGGAAAAGTGACATACTGCGCATAAAAATATTCGATGAAACTGTTGATCTTCGAATACTTGCAAAGTACTCGATTACCAAATACGAGCTTTACAGTATTCGCTACTCACCGAATACGAATAGAAACGAGAAGCGACGCTCGCTGGTTCTCGTTTCTATTCGTTTCGTTGTACCAAAGAATATACAATATAAAGAATACGTTTCAACGAAGATGATTCGGGATTCGCTAATGTTTTTGGTGTTGTCGTTTATTGTGTGTATGCTTTTTTGTGTTGCCGATTGGTTTTGCTGCACAATCGAATCTTTCTTGTTTATATTTTCACATGGTTGATTACAATTTTGAGAATATGGGAAAACTACGAAAAAAAAAAATGAACTGATAGGCATATTGACTTAAAAATTCGTAAAACACTTGAAATCAAAAATAATTAGATGCGCGTTTTAATTTGTTTTTTTTTAAAACAAAATTTAACGGAGAAACCAAGGGTTAAAGGATTGTATGGAAAAACATAGTTTAATAGGTCTATTGACTTTCAATAGGGCGAAAGCACTACTAAAGCACTAAATAACGAAATAAATAATAAGACAAGTATTTTGTCATAAGAAAAATGTTATTACGGCATGCCTACGTTTAAAAATAGTTTAAATATTTTACACCTGAATGGTTCCATGGCGAATCATGTGACCATAAATTTACAATATTAGATTTTCTTATTATAGTTCTTTTAAGCAAGCATTATACTATATGTGCCCCGTAAGAAGTGTTCCAAAGAACGGGACGGAAAATTATTACGGGCTAATAAAAACGTTTTCTTTTCTCCAATTCCATTTTTATTTAATTGTCTTTGTTGATTACTTATTATTTATTTTTTAATTGCCTGTAGCGATCACATAGGTCGCCATGCCAGCCATATTTTATTTCCTTTTCTATGATTTTGCACACTACAGTCGGCAGTGAGTTCAGGAGCAATATGCGACGCCGTGCAGTCTTCTAAAAGAAGAACAAAAGCCAGTCAGAAAATATAAATCGTTTTACAATTGCAGCTTTTCGCCAGCGCAACAACAAGAACAACAGCACATTGTCTTCCTCCTCTTCGCACAATTGAGCGAAAATGAACGAGTGAGCACAGACGCGGCATTCGTGTTTCTACGATTTGCACTCAGAGCATTGTGCTGTCATTTCAAGTGTCTCCTCTTGTTGTCTACCCCCCGTATCAGGAAGAGAGGGGGCGATATCAGCACCAGCGTCGCCGTTTTGGTCCAAGTGGACCAAAATTGGTAGCTTCGTTTCATAAATTAAGGCTTTGGTAGGTTGGTTGGTTTGTTGTGATATTCAAGGAATTTTGGTAGGCCATACACTGCATTAATAAAATGTCTTTTAATTTTTTTTATAATTTTAAAATAACTCTTTAATATGCAAAACAGAGTTGTTTTTGTACTTCAATTAATTGCTTTTGTTTTGAAATAATATACATATTTATGTTTATGTGTTTCAAACTACATTTTTGTTTAACAAATTTATTTTGGTAGGCTGAGATTGATTTTGGACCAATTTTGGTAGGGGGAAAAAATTCGTAGTGGCAACACTGATCAGCACCCGCATTCAAATTTTTGCTTGTACGTGATGCACACTCTATATGTTCCATACTTTTTGGTTGTACACATTCTTCGAAAACCAAGTATCCGTACAGTCAGGGTTACCAACTGTCCGGTTTTCGACCGGACAGTTCGGTTTTCGGAAGCTTTGTTCGTGTCCAGTCGTACATAAATTTGACAAGAAAGTATTTATTAATATGTAGAAATGAGAAATTGTTTTATTTACTGTTACTGTTTTACTCAAAAATCTATAATTATTATAAATGCTGTTCGCTATGAACACCACATACATGTACTAAACAATATGGCAACGCTCTACATTCAGCTGTGCTATAGAATAGTTGGTAACACTTTTGAATCAGCTGTGATTTCCTTTTGTTGTTTTGATCATTTTCTTCGTGCGGATACAAACGATGTAATTTAAATTGAAAGAGCAAAATGAGCGGATTATCTAAAAAAATTCAAAGACGTAACTGGAATTTTAGTGATGAATGGATTTGAAACAGGGACTTTATTATTATAAGTTTTTTAAGAAAATAATTACAATGCAACATAAATTTTTTTTGTTGATTATAATTATTATTTGCGACAGTTAATTTTTACGTTACGTAATAACTGTTAAGAGAAACACATTTTTTTTCGTTCTCGATAGGTATCATTTTGGGATTTTTTTGTTTACGTTGCTTCATAACTTTTATTTATGGCTTTTTATTTATCGGTAAGATTACTATTATTTTTAGAAATTTTTTTGCTTTATAACTTTTATTTATGATTTTTTTTAATTTACGTTACTGATAACTACATTTTTAGAATGAAAAACATAAAAAAACTTATTTTTGAATGGTTGTTATGAATTAATTTGTTTGGATTTTTGTTGTCTTAGTTGTTAATTTTTTTGTAAATCATATTGTTACGAATACTAAGTCCAGTGGGCTGTCACGTATCTCTGGATTGTGTGATTTGAAAATAAAACACAGTCAGTTTCCTAAATGCCGACAATAAAATACACCAACAGTCACTTTATTATTCACAGTTTACACTTTACTGTTCGTACACTTAAGTATTTGCTTAATTATTCCGTGTGGCAACTTCACTTGTCAAAACCAGACTGACTCGCTGCACCGCATCTGGCCACCTTTTATACTCTGTCCGGCCGTCGTGCAGATCGTTCTCGCACGTTGCCAGATTGGACTAGAAGTTTCCCTGATGACCGCGACCATCGTTGCCAGGTTGGACTAAAAGTTATTATCGCGGCCGTCGTTGCCAGATTGGGTTAGAGCACGGCACGTAGCGGCAGGGTTGCTTTGCACCGCGACAGACTGTCTCATCGTTACAATATGAATAAAATAAAACATACAACATACATAGGTCGTTTGTGTTTTCATTAAATTGTGGAATATAATTTCTAATACCGGGCCGCCCCCCACCCCTTTAAACCATTTTATAAAAGTTTGTCCGGTTTTCAAAAACTAAAAAGTTGGCATCCCTGGTACAGTATGAACATGCAGGACATTAATCCACAACGATGAAGTTGGTTTGGTACTCACCCCATATGATTTGTAGTTTGAGTTTAGCACATAGATGGAGTTTTGATTGTGACACTGGAAGATCATGTCGTCCATTGTATAAGCTTGAAAGAGAACATACACAAAGCACACAATTTTTAATAAATCACCTACGAAAATACGCAGCGCAGTTTGCGTGAATCACTTGGTCCTGAGCCAAACACCCACTGAGGCCCAGCTAAAGCCGACTCACCCACAGAATTGTCGAAAAATTTCGTCTCCGTTATTTGTAGGCCTGTAGCACGTTCGGCTGTGTCGCCGTAAATTGCGTTATTAGCTTTTTGTGTAAGATTCGGGACCTCTGGTTGGTATTGCAGTGAGTGCGGTGTCCGAAGCCGCACTTTCTTCTTTCGAGGCAGTGAAATGCTTGTCCTGCTTCAGTTGGCAATCAAATTGGCAGCTACTCTGCAAATCAAGCTGCAATGCCAAATTTCGCTT